>OV281092.1:243120-10243120 GCA_923060345.2 Erebia aethiops | reverse complement strand
TTCTGGTTACATCCTGTATTTTAAAACATTGGGGCCACTAAAAATTGTGAAATAAAAAATTTTCAAAAAAAAAATAAAAACCGACTTCAAAAACCACAAACACTAAAAAGTAAAAAATAATTTAATTTATTATGTATACAAGAGTTAATGTAGTTCTATAATAACATTTTTTGGAGTCGGTGCCAATGTGGAGTCACGTCAACAATAATGAAGAGTAGGTAGACGGTTCATGCGGCTAATTGGTACCGACTCCAAAAAATGTTATTATAGAACTACATTAACTCTTGTATACATAATAAATTAAATTATTTTTTACTTTTTAGTGTTTGTGGTTTTTGAAGTCGGTTTTTTTTTTTTTTTTGAAAATTTTTTATTTTCTCTACTACAAGTTAGCCCTTGACTGCGATCTCACTGCGATGGTAAGTAACGATGCAGTCTAAGATGGTAGCGGGCTAACCTGTTAGGGGTATGGCAGTTATATTAAACCCATTCCCCTATTCGGTTACTACACGGCATCGTACCGGAACGCTAAATCGCTTGGCGGAACGTTTTTGCCGGTAGGTTGGTAACTAGCCACGGTCGAAGCCTCCCACCAGGCCAGATCAGGGAAAATTCGGAAATTATAAATCCCGGATCGAACCCGGACCTCCGCACATTAAGGCAACAGCGCTCAACACTGCGCCACGGAGGTCGTCAAAACTTTAATGGTACCTAGATATTGTACTTGTCGCAATCGAATACATAAAAAAAACTGCTACCGTCTCTATTACCTTATTTTAGAGTTCTGGGTACCATTTGATGTAGGTACAGCAACTTCATTCCTTGAATTTGAATTTGAACACTTTTCTTTAATTTTAAAATGCTAATAAGACCCGTAACCATGCTGGTTGCCTATTATAAAAACGCTAGACGAATGCAAATTCAAGGATTTTATATACGAGTATGAATCAATCTTTTTCTATTAAATTCATTACAAAATCTCTGTTTTGTATATTAAAAGATAGAGACCACCACTATTTGTACCACGCCCGAAGAGGCAATGTACCTATTATTGCAATAAAAATTATGTAAAATCTAAATATTATACAAACTATACAATAAAATCAAACAAATCCTTATATACCTACTAACAAAAATAAAAATAAAACCCTAATCAAAAAGACCACCCCTGGTTGCCCCTGGGCCAAAGGTACCCATCAAACTTGCAGCATTGCCACGCTGAATGGCGATGGATAATCTTTGAACCAGGTAGGAACCAGAACGTGGGTCACAGCCCCTTTCCCTCAAACGACATTGCAATAAAATGATTTGATTTGATTTGACCATGTCGTAACTAGACTGCTTCCTATCTATATCTATACTTATATTATAAAGGGGTAAAGTTTGTGAGGTTGTAGGGGGTAATTTCAGGATCTACTGAACCGATTTTGAAAATTCTGGTACCAATGAAAAGCCACATTATTTGTGAGTGTCATAGGCTATACAATAACCCGAAAAATTTGGGAGTTCCCGTGGGAATTTAAAAACTTATTTCACGCGGATGAAGTCCCGGGCATCTGCTAGTATATTATAAAGAAACTGTTTATTTCTTCCCTTTTCAGGGGATAGGTACTGAACTAACAAAATATACCTATTTAAAAATAGCTTAGGAGAAAATATAAGTAATGCAATGAATATGTAGGTACCTACTTAAATTTACTTGATATACTTGAGATCTTTCATTAATAATTTTAGCACCTACATCTAAGTACATGTAAGTATAAAGATGTATTCAAGCTGTAACAATAAAACGCAATAACTCGACTTGCTGCATTGGCGCAGTGTAATGGTAAATTACACTGAATTGCTAACCCCCTTCCATTTGCAGTGAGCTTGTTTATTCAGCTGTATTAATTAGTAGACAGGTGGGTGCGGGGAATAAAGCATGGCCTAATTACACCTGGGTGCCTGCCTTGCTTTATACCGAAATGCTGTGTGTGAATAGTATTCTTGATTATTTCACTGCAAAGACCTTGAGAGAGACTACGATTTCGTGTGAATATGAAGAGTATGATGTCTTCACAGATTTCAGGAACCGCGTAAGATACGTTGCCGTCACGTGTCGCTGCTGTTGCGCGCTGTATTCGTCCAACTCCTTAAACGCCCGGTACACAGTCGATCTAGATCCGCTATACGCGATCCCTGGTGGGAGGCTTCGGCCGTGGCTAGCTACCACCCTACCGACAAATACGTGCCGCCAAGCGATTTAGCGTTCCGGTACGATGCCGTGTAGAAACCAAATAGGAGTGTGGGTTTAATATAACTGCCATACCCCCAACAGGTTAGCCTACTACCATCTTAGACTGCATCATCACTTACCATCAGGTGAGATTGCAGTCAAGAGCTAACTTGTAGTGGATTAAAAAAACATACGCGATAATTGACTGTATACCGGGCGCCTTCTATCTACTAAGGAAGTATTGGTTAGCAATATTACTTTATAGAAACCACGATAAAAATAGATAAGTATCGAAGTAGTTCCCTATTTTGATTGGTTGCCACTAACCTCTGTACCCTCTGGCTTCTTCTATGTGCCGTCAGCGATATTTTACTGTCCATACGTTATCAAACTAATTTATCTTCCGTCAAAGTTCACGCGACAATTGATTTGAAAATCCCAAAGTCTATTAAACGAAATGAATTTGCCCTGCTAGCTAGAAATGGTTATTGCTTCGTCAAATATTAATTGATGGACAGTAAACAGCACTCACCGGTGCCTATTTATGTCATTTATATGTCTATACGATGGGCAGCAGTGGAATCAATTAGGTTCGTTTGCGAACTGCTCCAATAAATACTGCTATCGTTAATTAGAATCAATCGTGGGATTGCTTCGGAGTCTATTCTGAATAAGGCCCTTTCCTAAGTGGACGGAATCACGGAACGTGACCTCAGACAACGCGAGGTGTTGTGATTTTACACTAGGAGATGCCCACGAGTGGAATAAGGTTTTTTGATTTCCGCGAGAACTCTTTGTTTGTCTGGGATAAAAAGTAGTCAAAGTTAGGTCCGATTGCAACCAATTTAAAATTACATAAAGTAGGTACACTTTTTGAAATTATCGTTACAGTTCCCTTTGCATCTTACCTTACGTCTCGAAGAGTGTTTCCTAAAAACTTGTATATCCAACTTTTCTCTTTTATTCTAGACCTTATAATAAAATTCAGTAACGTGACTGTAGCCTAGATAGACAAAGGCGGCCTTATTGCTTATAGAGCAATCTAGGTAGTACAGGTGCCCCCCATAACTTATGTTAGGTAGGTCCCGTTTTGTAGAGCAGATCAACATGAAATGAGCATTCAGATAATTATAGGGTACGCAATCCTTATAAGCGTCTCAGACCTACACGCTACTGGCCACTGGTTAAAACGAGTCGTACGCGTCCTGTCTTCCAGTAGGACTGGGCCCTTACATCTATCTCGTCTCGACTCAATGTCGTGTAGGCGAGCTCAACGTTGACAGCAATTGGCTTATTAAGAAAGAAGCTAACAAAACTTAATGTCTGTCGGATTCATTTATTTTGTTGAACGCTGCTAATGGATTTATTTGCATGAAGATTGTGCTGTCATGTTCAGTACAATATTTATTACATTTGTAATCCGAAAGAGTGATTCGTATTCGTTTCATTTAGAAACTTAATTTCTATTTTAAATCATTGATCATTAGTTACTTACTTACTTGTGGAAAATAAATAATTAATTGAATTAATGCATATTTATTCAATTTCAATAGAGATATTAGAAAATTATCTAAATAAAATTGATATTATAGAATATTTGCAAATTAAGTGTTTTAATGAAATCTAAAGACAATACAATTTCATTATACGGGCTACTGTATGGGCTGGCCTGCGAGTAAGTTCACCATTTTGTTAACTAACAAAGGCAGGACTTTAATTCGATTATTTAGAATAAATAATTATTCTTGCCTTTCCACTAGCTGTTAACCTTAATTCATTGGTGACATTTTTAAATATAAAAAAGTGTGTGAGTGAGAAGTGAAACTTCAGAAAAGTAGCCTATGAGATAATGAGATAACTTGTATTCTATCTCATTCTCTCGCAGGCTAACTCCTATTATGAATATGTTTGTCTCTTTCTCGTTCGTTAAAACGTAAATAACAATTAACAAATCAGACTTTCTAACAAGCTACATTTAAACAATCAAATAGAAAATTACAAAAATGGAGCGCTTTATATACACGTTAGTCCAGTGGCGACAACATTCGTTTCACAGAATTTTCCAACCATAACGTTTCTAAAGAAGTTTCACTTCAAAAAATTACTTCCGATAGACCTTATTTTGCAAACAGCTGTCGCGAATCTACATAATATGGCCAAGGAGTTCTAAATTCACATTACCTACTGCTCAACCTTCTCAAGTTTGACCACATTAGGTAAAAAAGTTAGTGCACGATATAAGTCAGAGCTTAGTCCTATGGAAACAAAACGCATGGCAGCCCTGCGCAAAATCAGGTCACGTAGTGGCTTTCATTAGGTTTATCTAACAATGAAGTTAATTGAGTTAATTACCGCACCTTTCACGGCGTTGTCCCACGTCTGCATGAGAAACAGGATTTTAACACAGCTCTCGCAGAATAGTTCAGATGCAGTATTGATCTTTATCCTAAATCTAATCAGTTGAATTACGATTAATATAACACCTAAACGAAAATCGGTTCTTGTATAATTACACCAAGGGCTTATATCACGGTGATAATATACAACAACCGTATTTCTGTATTTCCGTAACCGTATTTAGGTAACCGTATTTCCCTTGGTGTACTTATACAAGAACCGTATATCGTTTTTCGTTTCTTATATCACCGTGATTTAAGCCCTTGGTGTTACTTAATTATACTTATAATTGTACTTAATTATACAAGAACCGATTTTCGTTTATTAATCGTAATTGCACTGATTAGATTTAGGGTTCAGACACGTAATATAATCACGTGATTGATCGCTTCTTTTTAGCAGTTTAGCGAGAAGCTCAAACTTCCATGCTCGGGCGAGCTTGCGACTCGTCGGAAAGAAGCATTTCATAGCTGTCATAGTAAACGGATAGGTATTAGGGCGAAACTTGTGTGGCGGACAAAGAGTCCACGCGCGCACTTTCATGTGGATCTGCATAGATTATCGCGTTTTCCCTACAAAGTGGGCCTTTTGCTCTGACGATTTTCCCTGTCCTGTCCTGCGTTTTCGCGCTTAGAGCGGCCCGACTCGAGGGGCAAACTTGTCGCCTGAACTTCTATATACAGGTAGTTACTAGGTACCTATCCTATATGAAGTGAGTTAATTTCCAGATAACTGGCTTAGTTGGCGGGAGAACTTTTCCTGTAAAGTTATTAGAATAATTATAACTTTTTCGCCACCTCCTACGCTCCTCAACCATGATAATCCGACTAAGTAATACTTACTATAAAATCGAAAGTATGTTTGTGTATTGGTTTGACCTTCACTCCACAAAGTCAAATGAAAGCGTTTAATAGAAAGGAAAAATAATATTAAAATTTAATTATAGAAAACAAACTGTTAATAGAATATGATAAATGATAATCTAACTCGGTAAAAAATTAATTAGACGCATAACATAACTAACTCTTTGTGTCAGTATTGAATTAATGATATGCAAATAAGTTTAATTCCAATTAACAATCCTGCGTTATCCATACGCTGCGGTCGTGCTAAAGTCAATTAATCATTCGCTTAGCATTGATTTGAATACTGATTAGAACTACAAGTACAATCGGGTACAATACGCCTTTGTGTTGTCCCGTATCTATTAAATAATTTTTAAATCGAGATGTTTTATTTACTCTTACTACCTACTATTAAGAGTCAAGAATGACTCTATATAATATTATTTATAGATCCAAAAATTTGTTAGTAAGCTTTTTAGTTCTTTAGTACATCAGTTAAAACTACAGCAACTAAAATCACACTATCTGGAGAAGGATATGTGATTATTATTGCGAAAAAGCCGGTTCAAAATGAATTACAATTTGATAGATTTATTATTTCGACACAATAATGTGGCCGTTTTACTTCAAATAGGCTTCAAATATATGCTGATAACATATGATATAATCCAGGCTTTTGGCTCACTAATTGTGGACTCTAATGAGATATGATAGAGTTTTAGAATCATTACCTATCGAGAATCCTTTTCAGCCGACTTTTCTTGACTAAACAATTAGGGCTGGGTTAAAATAAATGCCGGTCACGTTTCACATTCTCTAGAATTGACTCTACATCTAAAATTGCTTTTATGTTTTATAACAATAAAAACTTCTAGGTAAATACAAATTTTAATCAAAAATACATTATTTTGAGAACACCTTTAACAACTTATGTTATCTAGTCTTCTGTAGAAACAGACTCACGTGCATCTCTCGTGACGTGTCTCATTTTAGACACCATTAAAGAATTTTACGCTCGAATATACATAAGCCTGCTAAGTACCTAACTAAAACATTTATTATTTAGCTTGTTAAAATACAATAATTCGTCCACAAGTCAATTAAGCAGCAAGGTGTGTACTTTGGCTGATTATATATTTAACTTTGCTAACTCAATAAGCTCGAGCGTCTCCAGAATCTGTTCATAAGATTTATCTTCGGGCTTCGTAAGCATGACCATGTGTCAGAATACAGAGCCCGTTTGAAGTGGCTACCAATAAGACTCCGCCGTAATCTACACCTGCTTTCTCTTCTCTACTCCATTCTCTACAATCCACAAACTCCTTCCTACTTAAAGCAGCGCTTTTCCTACCTTGGCTCGAACATTGAGCGCCAACATCTGCGGTCGTGCAAGGATAACCGCTTGCATATTCCCGCCCATCATACGCGGTATTATGGCGACTCCTTTACGTGCAAGTCTGTAATACTGTGGAATAGTCTGCCTTCTGAAATCCGCCATTCCAAATCGCACTCAATTTTCAAAAGTCACTTGTATAATCATTATTTATCTCTTTGTAATTATTAGTGTATATTTTATTTTATTAATGAGTATATATTATAGATATATATTTATTTATATAGGTATACTTGTATATGTACGTATATATATTTATTGGTCTATTTATGTACTGTATCTTGTATGCATTACTTATTATTATTATTATTTTTTTTTTTTTTAAATACAGCACCGTCCCGCGCTCCAGTTTATTTATCCTTTCACCAAAGGTTGTCTGTAAGAGATTGCTCTAGCAATAAGACCGCCTTTGCACATTTCTATGTAGTCTTACTAGTTTTAAGCTGTATACTGTATATTTTGTGTGCAATAAAGATATCTAACTAACTAAACTAAATGTATAGTATACCTACTTGAAATAGAATTGAATGAGAAAGTTTAAAACAAACAAGTTATTTAAAAATGGCTGGCCTTTGAGTTTGAGGATATTATAGGTCGTATCTCATTCGATGAAAAATATCGGTTCCATAATATTGAAAAATGTCGTTATGTTACTAAAATAATCTATAAGTTCACATTGTTAGTTACATACACTTACTACTCGGTGGTTACATATAATTAGATATTATAATCGGTCTGTTTATCTGAGTGGCGGTCTATTGCCTATTGCCTTGCATAAGCTCCTGTGAAATGTGAATGATGAATTACTTCTGTATGGTTTCTAGAACAGCTGAAAGTTTTCTGCAGGCTCCAGTCAAGTATGCTGGCTGATTAACATCTCGGTGACATATCTAGAAAAATATTATGGTCCCACAGGTCCCAGAGGAAATTCTGGTTGAGTTTGTCGTGGCTCTTTTTCAGACACGGGCGCATTTAGAATCCTCTTAGCCATAGTTTTAAGATACATCACCAACAATTTAGTCTTATTAGTCTTATATATTACTAGCTGATGCCCGCGACTTTGTCCGCGTGGATTGAGGTTTTTTTCTCCGGGATTAAAAGTAGCCTATGTGCTAATCCAGACTTTAATCTATCTCTGTGCAAAATTGCATGCAGATCCATACAGCGCGGGTTCGGGCGTGTCCAGAAACAACATCCATACATACATCCATCCATCCATCCAAACTTTCGCATTTAAATAATAGTATAGAAGTATAGATTTTGTTGACGTTCAAAAAGTGTACAGTGTACCAAATTTGAATAAAGATATTTTGATTGATTGCAACTGGATGAAGTCACATGCATTGCCTATAGTGTAAGAAGGTTAAAAGCGTGTCAAAATCACAATATTATGCAAGTAAAATAATATTTTGTATATTTAGCTACAGCCGTAACGACCGTGTCGTACGTATTTAACTTGTAGTTGTTGTGTTTCAACCCACGCATGCAGTGGTGTTAGCTAAGACAGGTTTATAGCCGTATCTTGCATCCTATAATTTCTAAATGTTTTTGTATTAATAATAGCTGTAGGTGAATCAGCCTAAAGGATTTATCTAAGAGTAGATAGGTACGTCATATTCACGTATGTGTTGTATTGTTTACATATTGTAACCTTTTTCTTTTTAAAGAAAAGAGCAACTGCTGAGTTTCTTGCCGGCTCTTCTCAGTAGAATCAGTTTTTTAACGTATCATAAGTGACACAAGTTGTCCTACATGAAATAAATAAATCATTTATCAATCCTAACTATACATCTTGTCTACTGAATCATGCTCGATTTTGTCATGGGCAAATTAAAGAATTCCTGCGGGAAACAAAAACTTAATCCAATCGAACGAAGACGTGGGCATCATATAATTTGATTGAAGATTTTTCAACATCCATATTCATACTAATATTATAAATGCGAAAGTGTGTCTGTCTGTCTGTCTGCTACGCTTTCACGGCCCATCTGTTCAACCGATTTTGATGAAATTTGGTACAGGGGTAGATGGTATCCCGGGGAAGGACATAGGCTACTTTTTATCCCGGAAAATTAAAGAGTTCCCGCGGGAATCAAAAATCTTAATCCGCGCAGACGAAGTCGCGGGAATCATCTAGTTTTAAATAATTCTAAACTTTCGCTGAGCTTCCTTGACCTAATCACCGATCTTCCTGGAAGTTATAAAATATAAATGGAACTGCGACTCTTTACATCTATCTCTCAAACATAGAAATAAGGAATTCTTTAATTTTCCGGGATAAAAAGTAGCTTAAGATCTTCCCTGGGATGCAACCTAAGTAAGTGTTTCTGTACCAAATTTCATCAAGATAGCTTTAAAAAATTGGCCGTGAAAGCGTAGCAGACAGACATAGACAGACACATTCGCATTGATAATATTAGTCAGAGGCGTCTCTACTCTCTAGCCCATGTAGCGCCCGTGTGCAAACATTACCCTAGCGCCCCGTCAAAATGGAATGGGTACAAATTACAACCAAGTATATAAGAAGAGCTCCAGATGCTGTACAAAATGTATGCAAAGCGGTGCTCTATTAACGTTGGTCAATGAAAGTGCCGCGGTCGGCCAACGCGCGCGCCGACTGGGGCTCCGTAGCGAGCGGCGCTCGGTGCTCCCTAGGACCGCTGCGCCCGTGTGCAACCCACACCCTGTACCATAGGTAAAGACGCCTCTGATATTATTATGGATATTGGGTATGATTATTAATATGGAAGTATGGAAGATTAGTTCTACGAATACATACTACCTAAGGAACATAGATAGGCTATAAAAATAAATTAGTGCAAACAATAATAATGCATGTTTACCGGTTACTTCCTTATTATGCTAGTGCCATGTTCTGAGAAACGTGTGTAACGTATTGTGCATTTTTTAAACTCAAATCGTCTGCATTTAGACACTTCGAAGTAAATATTTCCTTATTCGATTTATTTAACAAATATTTGTGGTACCTACTACCTACGTGCTTCAAGAAAACATTTAATAAATAGGTACCTACACATTTTGGGTAATTTATGTAACATCGAAAAATAGTAGGCTATATTATGTTATGCTCTAGAGTCTAGGGTATACGGGTTTAATATTTCATGTAGACGTGATTAATTCGTTTGCTTAATTAAAATTATGAAGAAGCCAACCAAGTATTTTTGCGGATCAATCTATCAATTAAAATTACACACCTACAAATTTTAAGTACGTGATAGTATCATGTAGTTAGTCGGACCCGCTTATGTAACAGGGCAGCATTCACGAAAGTCAAACGAGATGAAGCGGGATCCTCACTCGCTATCTCTAATTAGGATCAACAGCCGGAAGAGCTTCTAAAGCATTTGGACGTCCGAGCCAAGCGGGTAAAATCCTTATATAATTACTTCCTATGTAAATAATTAAGAGATTAAATTAATTTATGTGTACGCAAAAGGGTGATTTGCTGAAGGCTGTATTTATAATCCTACGACTTGGAACGGCAATGGAATTTCAACGAATCATTATTAAAGGGAATAAGGCAGCTATAAAGGTCCGTTTTGAGAACACGATTGCACGACATTTAAAGGTAACAGAAAATAACAAAATTTCGTAATTTAGTTTATTTTAAATACTTCGGGAACTTTTTGGTTTACTGAAATAAAAAGTACCCTAAAATTAGAGCATTACAAATATTGCTAACCCTTTCATAATACTTCCTACGAAAACGGACAGAACTAGATTTAAAGCTGCCATTTTAGTTTAGTTTAGAGATTGTGTTATACAGAATCAGCCCCATTGATTTATTAAATAACTAGCTGATGCCGCGTGGATTGAGGCTTTTGGTTACCGCGGGAACTCCTTAATTTTACGGGATAAAAAGCCTATGTGTTATTCCAGACTATAATCAATCTCTGTGTCAAATTTCAGCCAGATCCGTTCAGCCGTTGGCACGTGATTGAGTAACAAACATCCATACATCCATCCATGCATCCAAACTTTCACATTTATAATATTAGTAAGATAAGATATCCTCGGTAGTCGGTACGCTTACAGCTATGCCAAAACGCATACCGAGTCAGAAATTACAAATTGGACAAAATTCATTAAAACTAATATTAAATACGTCTAGCAGCTAGCTGTTATACATATATACACACACTTTCGCATTTCTATTACTAAAAGTGCAGATTGTATATGGTTGAAGGATTCTAGCTCAAATATATGGCCTACCCTACTTTTTCCTATGTCGAAGCCTGTAACTTTGCGAAGAAAAGACAAAGCTTAATAGAGCTATTATGACTCTTTGTCTTTTCAACACTCAGCTCTGCGTTTTGGCGCTTCTATCGATCTTAGAGCAGCAAAACGTACCCTAATGGATTGTTGTTACTGACTTAGCTTAATTAAACAAGCCGAGAGTCGACACTCAGACGCATAATACTGCTAATTAAACGCGGGTTTACAGAGATCCGAAAAAGAGCCACTCAAACACGCTTAGCCGGTATTATTACAGTGTATTCAAGAGGCTCGGCAAACAGGCTCTGTTCACCGAGGGTGCTACTCTCAAGTTTCGCGTCTAATTAGACAGATAGAGGCGCGGACGGGCCTTATTAGTATTGTCTACGGGGGCCCAATTAACACCCGGGTGGCGCCGTGGGTGGCTCCAAGTTCGTTTTAATAATCAAGGGATACCCTTGCCTTCGTTAGCCGAATAACAGGATCGGGTTCTCATCACAAAAACGTACATATATACCCCCGCATATTAAACGTTCCCGTAACGAGCTCGAATATCCTGCACGCTTATTAGTACCTAGTATCTACGTTCTTTATAATTAAAGCTACCGTAGCAAAAACAATGCTTCGAACTGGTTCTGGGGAGTAAGAATAATTAGGAATGATATTATGGTAAATATAATTTGATTGCAATTAGCGATTGTGAGAAAAATTGTAATTAATAATTATTTATTTGCCCGGAGAATACTTACTTTTTGCAGCTTGGTAGTGGCTATCTACGTTATTAAAATTTAATTAGTTACAAATTAAGGCTTTGTGGTTCCGACAAAAAAGCCTCGTGAGGAAGTCTGGACCTAGCAACTTGCTGTCAAAAATAAGAACATGAAATAAGAAAAATAATGCCCGCGATTTCGTCCGGGATTTTGAAACATCGTGGAAACTTTGATTTTCTGAGATAAAAGAGTAACGCTAGCCGAGTTGTTCGAAACAAATATAGATTTCATGAGAACCAAACTTTGCGTATGTATAAGCATGTCTTTTCCAGGAATGCAACTACTCGTAAATCTGTGCCAAATTTCGTCAAAATTGGTGGAAGTTAGGCCATTGAATAAGGTCCTGAATATATACATTATATATGTCCTATAGACAGACAGGCACACTGTCATATTTATAATATGAGGATGGATACAGTTTCTTCGCAAATATTAAAAATAAGAGACGAATTCCGAACTTATGAAGTAGGTACCTACTATTAGAAAATTAAATCTGTGCTATTAAGGTGTGACACGTTAAAATAATATAGGTAGGTATACTAAATTACGACATCTGATAGGAAATGAGAAAATAATAACAATATTAATTATATTTATTGCTCAGCAGATTTTCCTTGCCAGTCTGTAATGGCTGCCTTCGTTATTAACTTTTAATTATGATACAAAGGCTTGTTCGTAATTAATTTGTGTGGGAAGTAGGTGTTATCAATTAGGCAGCAGCGTTATGCTGGTGTGCAGATTGCTGCAAACGATGCAGCGCTGTGTATCGCTGCATTGCTGCCGTAAAACTCTAATTAATGAAAGAGCAATTTCTCTTATGAAGGTACGTTGCAGACTGCTGAATATTATACCCGTATATGTGTACTCCCAATTAAGAGAATTACTTAATTTGTGTTGCGCAGGTATAATATTTTACCTGCATAATATATTTTGTATTCGTACATAAGTTGGGGAATAATGTCATGTGCTTTGTAAACTGCGTTTAGTAACACTTTTATAGCAAAAGTAAATTATAAATTTTTGATATCCATACTTAATATTATAAATGCAAAAGTGTGTATGTTTGTGTCTGTCTGCTACGCTTTAACGGCCCATCTGTTCAACCGATTTTGATGAAATTTGGTACAGCGGTAGATTGTGGTTTTTATCCCGGGAAAGGAGATAGACTACTTATTATCTCGGAAAATTAAAGAGTTCCCGTGGAACAAAAAATCGTAATCCACGCGGACGAAGTCGCGGGAATAATCTAATTTTTTTAATAAGTTTACATAAAATTTTAAAAGGCGAAAACACACTCGGGACAAAAAATGTTTGTCTGATGGACAAAAAGTCCGCGTAACTTTTATATGGAGCGAGCGATAGCGCGTTCCTCTCTGATACGTTCTGATACGCACGTTTCCTGTCCGGTCCATATAGTGCATTTTGTTGTTCTTAACATCGTTCAATGGCTCTTAAGATTTCCCAAGCGACACCAGCAAGGTTATAACTTATACAGTTATAAAGACAACAATAAGGTTTTTACAGAATTAAAATTTTCCTGTTTTAACTTATTGCTTCCCATGTTTGGACACCTTATATCACCGACTATGGTGTATGATCTGTGCCTAATATCTACAGTTATCAACTGTTAATTTTGTCAGGCCTTGACCGGTTAATTTTACATTCTTTTTTAGACCGTTCTTGATGTAACAGCATCCTTCGTTCTTTGCTCTTAATTATGATAAAAAAGATTGTTAGTAATAATTATATTGTGGGGGTGCTATCAATTAGGCGGGCGAGGGTCGTGGCCGGCCGCAGTCTTGCGCTGCATGAATCGATGCAGCTCTCATTACTGAAACAGCAATTACTCTCGTTAATGAACGGCGCAAAGTGCCCGTACTTCCCAATTAAGGGAAGCATTGTGTTATTATGACTAAAAACCGGCCAAGTGCGAGTCGGACTCCCATACGTTGGGTTCCGTAGGTACTATCGTTCAAAATTGAACACTACTTAGGTATACGAGTATATTAGGTAGATACTTTTTAAAATTTCCAGAGAGGCACTCAAAAATCACGTTTTATAGCGGCAATAGACATATCATAGAACAAGGAATCTGCTTATTATTTCTATGAAAAATACACATTTTTACAAATTTTCAACTATCTACCTATACATGACCAACAGGTTATACTTTTCGGTTCACGAGATACAGCCCGCTACAGATAGTAGGGCGGGCGGACGGACGGACAACGGAGGCTTTCCCGTTCCGTTTACACCCTTTGGGTACAGAACCTTAAAAAATTAGCTTTTACATGTGACCTACAGAGATTGTCGTTCCATTACGAACAGTAGGTACCAAAAGCCTTTCCACGCATACTCAACCCTTCTGTGGTATTTTCTATCCTCTATCCTAAGAATATTTTCAATGTGGCATACGAGCCACTGATGTTGCCAGCAAAGATTTATGCTTGGTCTGTTCTGACCCTAACATATGGCTTATTGTATCTTATATTCAGTACATTATTATAATATAGGTTCAAACTGCACTCATCCCAACGTACTTACCTACTACATTTACCTAATTAACTACTTTTTATTGAGATTATACATACTGGTTTTTGTTCCCTGTCACGTTGAGTGCTAGTAGACGGAATTCGCTAAAGTAGCATTAATAAATTTTTTGTCGGCATCATTAGTGTATGTATTTGTGACAGATGTTTCATGCAAACCATAATTGAACGCAGTGTTCGTAGTGTGAGAGCTGAGAACTATTAGTTTTTGCAATAATTTACCGAAGAATACTGTATGAGAATTGAACAGAAAAAACCGAACCAGTGAGTAGATAGACGACATGACACTTTACGACCCAAAAGCAATTCTAAAAGTTTGTTTGTATAAATATTCTTTCATTTTAATTTGAAGTAAATGGTTAAATTAAAAATCCGTTGTCTCGGCTCCGAAGTCCATGGACGCTCTATATATCTCTCCCGTAAATAGGTCTTCAGATGAAAATGATCATCGACGCGTCGATGAATAAGGTATGAACGTCAGGAATAAGGAAGTAAGACGATGAGACCGAAATATTATATCTATCCTATAAATTATGTAAGTATACAATGACACGTGTACGTATCGACACTACCAATACTGTGGTATCGATCACTAGCTCCCAGACTAGCGTTTAATTCGTACTTGACCGACAACTTTGTAAATTAAATTGGCTCGGCTACAAGTCCGGAGTTGCACTTCTTACGGCCTTTAATCAGTGATTCTGTATAAACGATCCGTTAAAACTGCTGTCAATTACATCAACTCTTTTATGGAAAGCTGATGTTCTAGCTTCGCTAATTAAATGTCGTGTCTTATATGATTATAGATGAATCGATGGGTATGAGACGTTCTTCATGCCATTAATCAGGTGTTTCTTTTTCTTTACCTTTGTATCTTCATGAGACGAAGAAAACTTGAAAAATTAAACTAAAAATAAAGCTTAACAAAGTTCTACAGATTTTAAAATGTAGATATATGTTTTGACTGGGAGAACTGGCAGCTCGTAGATACTGCCCGCGCCGTGCGTAAGCTGCTTAAATGTACAAACAAGCAATGGCGCTTTGTTTTTTTATAATTGAAGGCTCATTTAATAATATAAGCACAGCTTAAAACATTAAATTGAAATGAACAACATGTGTTCATTAAATATAGCAGGATCTTAATGAAAATTACTTAATGGCGAGTCGTAAGATTGGCGCCAACGCCGGAACTGCGCGGTCCCTCCGCCACTACAGTCACCAAGAATTTTGTTTTAGAAACACTTTGGAATCATAAGATTTTTGGTTTTTAAAAGTAAAAAATCGGACCGACAACCTTTAAAAAGAACAGACAAAGATTTTGGAGTATCAAGTATCGCAAAAAACGCATTTCCAATACCTACGGTAGGGTCTTGCAATATTTCTATGTTTTCTACCAAAATAGGAAGATTACGTGGAGTGGAGGACTACTTACAATTTTAGAATGAACTCGTATTATAATTTTAAGCACAAACAATCCTACTGTGTTTTTTAAAATTATTATGCTAACAGTGTATTCGACAGAAGAAATAAGATGCATACGTAAAATATATGCACCCTACTTTTCTGTGACTCTCGTCGTCGCCCCGAGCTTGAGTGTTGAAACGTGCTCAGTAATAAGGAGCAAGTTATTCATTAGTGTTTTAAGAAAAAGTTATTAGTGCCAGCAAGTCGGCCGAGCGCATGCGCATGCATTTTTCCGCGTAATTTTCTGGGTCAGAACGCAAACCTAATGAAGCTTTGAGGGTTGCTCACACTTAACCATGAAGATTCGTATAACTTAACTCGTGCACTTTTACGTGACTTCTAATGTTACCTAAAAATTTAAATGCAATGTTTTTTCCTAGCCCCATAATTTTAATGGTAATTTTTTAAAAATATTTTTTGCTTCAAAATTGTGAACCAGGTGGTATTTTTAATTAATGATTCAAAAGAGCAATATAATATATACCTAATATGTTTAAAAGCTTAATATTGGAATTAAAAAAAAATGCGCTTACCTAACGAAGGTATAAATTCAGACTTAAATAAGGATTCTTGTAATTTAACTCGTGCACTTTTTTGTGACTTGAAAAAAAAATTCGCGACGTAAAAAATACACTATAATTTTTTTCTTAGCTTACCTAATTAGTAACTTTTGGTTCAGTTTTTTTTAACTTTTCCTATCAAGGCTTTTTAGTCATAGCATGAGTGATGAGATCATTAGTGCATCCAACGATTCAAAAACACTTGTCAAAGCTTATTTGAATAAAAAAGGAAAATAATCACCCATCCCTCTTCAATCAGCCCTCACAGTCAGTTATCTGGTTTTTTATTTCTTTCGTCAAGTAAGAAAGAACCCCAAGCATCATTACTTGAACTATGATTAGAAAGAAACGATAAGGGTAGGAACAATTCATAAAAAGGTGTAATCGGTGTACCTATAGCGAATAAGTTGAACTATAACAATTCAGAATTAATAAGGTTCCGTATATATAACGTTATCATTTCAATTGTGGCCTAGTCCCTTAGTAGATCACACTTAATAGGTACCTAACTCTACCTAAGGGGGACGAAAATGATGATTTTATTAGCGGACTTTAGTACATGTTTATGTATGTTCCTTGTAAAGAAATAACGAAAGACGTTAGTTTTATTATCATAGTGTGTGATAAAAATGCGCGGGCGCATATAAAGTTTTATGACAAAAACCATCAACGGATATCGCCATCGAGAAACAGGTATGTGCTCGACCGGATTAGTATATTGAGTTTATGTTATCATTATAATAAATTGCTAATTGAATTATCATAACATCCCTTTTTCTGTTGCAATTCGTGGCATAACTGGTATAGAAATATGTATATTTTAGGTACTAGATTGAGAAATTATTATTAGGTAGTTTGCTATCACATTGTTGCTGGAAATTATTACTTATTTCTTCATGAGTCGCTTATTTCGGTAGTAGCTATAGTAGTAAGTATATTTTGCTAGTAGAAAACTACTAAATTATCATGTTATTTTTTTACTGGTAGGTATCTACTTGAGTAAAAAGTACGGGAAAGTGTTACTAGTGCACTGGCACAGAATAGGTAGTAGTGGTACTGATACATTGTAACTACTGTACGGAAAAGTGTTTCTTTAAGAAACTTGCTTCAGTATAGGTATGTGGATCACAGGGCACGTAATTATCTAAAGAATTTATATTACAGCGTGTACATACACAGATAGAACGAAAATAGGCTTGAACTAGCGCCTTAATAACATAAGTTTGTCGTGTGGCTCCTGTGTTTAAATTCCGGCGGACGGCGAGACACCATCTTCAAGTAATTACACCAAATACCAGCATAAAGCAATGTACTTCATTGTTTAAGACATTTTACTAGTCGCTTTTGGCATTGAATATAAATAAGAACTAGCATCTTTCTGTGACTCTGTGACCGCGGATTAAAGTTTAAAAAAAACATGTTTCAGTTTTTAAAAAAATTAGTTTTTTTTAATTCTTGTGTGTGTTTGTTCTTAAGTACCTAAGATTAGTGCCATTATGCTCTTTTATATTAATGAGGTAATCTGTAATTCCCCTAAATGTCTGTCTGTCTGTCTGTCCATCTTTTCAACCGAATTTTATGAATTTTGGTATAGAGATAAGTTCTCCTCTCGGGGAAGGACATGTAGGTAGGCTTTTTATCCCGGAAAATTAAGGAATACTTGAAGCAATAAAATAAATAAATAAAATCTTTATTAGGGATTTACAATATACTGAAAACCAACATAATACAGAATATACTTAATAAGAATACAGAGAGAAATAACTTATATACTAAACCCTAGTGTTATAAATAAACACCAATCTGTGTAAGATAAAATCCCAAAAAGGGCATCGACTCAGCGTAATGCTGATATGGTGGAAATGCACCATATTAGCGCTGATTTTCAGTCGACCCCTTGAGCTTCGACGTCCCGGACCGGCCCGGGCTGCCCGTCAATCTCACTACGCTGACCAACATTGGATTTCGAAAACATTGGATTTTAAGGGGTATGGGTTTAATATAACTGCCATGCCCCTAACAGGTTAGCCCGCTACCATCTTAGACTGCATCATCACTTACCATCAGGTGAGATCGTAGTCAAGGGCTAGCTTGTAGTGGATAAAAAAAAAAAAAAAAAGTCAATGGAACAAAAAAAATTAAACAACAAAAAAAACAAAACAAAAAAAATTAAATACAATCACATTTTGACTTATGTGTTATGTGCTGCCTCTCCAGGTATTTGGAAGAAACGCGATGTAAAATTAAGTGCATTTTCACTTAACCCAGTTTTTGCTTGTCTAACAAAAACTTCTTAAACTTACATTTAAAAGTAAACGCTGATTTCAGGTTTTGCACTGGTGGTGGGATTATATTCCAAATTCTGGAGAAAGCTAGATTAAAACTGCCACGAAATGCGGCGGTTCTGTGTTTTGGCACAGCCATTAAAAAAACCAAAGCAAACGAAAATCATCTAGTATTTTATAATAAAAAAATATCTTTAAAACATGTTTACAATATCAGATAAACTACTTTGTGTAAAATAAGAGAATTAGTTGTTGTTTACAATTTATAAACCAATAAAATCAAACCGAGTGAAATGTGAAGCAATCAACGAATAAGTATCTACTTTATTTTTTAAAGGATTCGTAATAAAGTAACTCATTATTATAAGTATAGATTTACGTTTATAACGGACGGACGGATTGGGTCCAATTTCCCAGGAGACGAAATGAAAGAACTCAATTTTTTTCGGTGTTTTACCGCAGTGAATGGCCACCAATTTAGCAATTTACCGCCGTGCAAATTTTAAATTTCGTGGAAATAATCCGAATAATTGGAGAAAAGATTCGGTAAGTGTTTCTCAATTATTAATAGCCAATGGAAAAAATCTTGCTCAATGTAAGACTGGCCTATATAAGTACAATCGCAAATTTTGATCAAATAATTCCCACACGAATAAAATTAAAACTCTGTAAACATGAAAAAAAGTACACAGGGTTTATACCACAATTAGTAAGTACTAAAAAAAAAACAATTTTGTATAAAAAAGAAAATTTTGTTACATATTTTTAAAAGTCGTAGAACAAAACAAACAAAAATACCCAGACATTACTATTATTTTTAAATTAATCCTATCCATCCATCCACTGCAGCCCATAAACGTCCCACTGCTGGGCACAGGCCTCCACTCTCATTTAGAGCTTAGACCCACCACGCTGCTCCAATGCGGGTTGGCGGGCTTTATCGACTATTATCATGATAGTGATAATAACCGGGACCAACGGCTTAACGTGCTCTCCGAGGCACGGGGGTGAAACACCGGTAACTTCCTAACTCCGGACTAGTACTGGGAATTTCTAATCAGAAAAACCCGATACTTATTTTATTATGGCCCGACCCGGGACTCGAACCCGGGACCTCGTCGGCCGCAGACAAACATGCTAACCACTAGACCAACGAGGCAGGATGTAAACTATAATAATACTAGCTGATGCCTGCGTCTCCGTCCGCGTGGATTAAGGTTTTTGGTTCCCGCGGGAACTCTTTAATTTTC
Organism: Erebia aethiops; assembly: GCA_923060345.2. Classification (NCBI taxonomy): domain Eukaryota; kingdom Metazoa; phylum Arthropoda; class Insecta; order Lepidoptera; family Nymphalidae; genus Erebia; species Erebia aethiops. Next base: position 10,223,153 of record OV281092.1, on the reverse strand, counting down.
CGGGCTAAAAAGTAGCCTATGTGCTATTCAAGACTATAATCTATCTCTGTGCCAAATTTCATTCAGATCCGTTCAGCTGTTGGGGCGTCACACGCCATCCATACATCCAAACTTTCGCATTTATAATATGAATAAAGTAATCATAATATTACCTATCCTAAAAACCTTTACCAAGGTTTAACAACCAGATTCTCAATGTGGGATTTCGATGTTAAATTTATTAAAGAGAGTCATCCTTGTGTTATTAATTAGGGTTCCGTACCAAAATGGTAAAATGGAACCCTTATGGTGCGACTTTCTCCGTCTGTCTGTCCGTCCGTCACACTCGATTATTTCAGTAACTACCGAAGCTATCGACATGAAATTTGGAATAGTTGTGTATATTAGTGGCCCAAAGACACTGGAATTAAAAAACAATGGAAATTATTTTTGTTCTTATTTAAAAAGGGGAGAAAATCGGAGGGTTGAAATTTAAAAGTGAGATAACTGTACTGTGTGGGGTATCATATGAAAGGGTTTACTTTGTACATTCTAAAACAGATTTTTAATTATTTTTAGTTATGATAGTTTTTGATTTATCGGGAAAAATGTCTAAAAAAATACCGTTCCCACCCCCTTATCTCCGGAGTTTATCAATCGAAAAATTTGAAATAATTATGGTCAATAGGAATTTACGTATATTTTACAGGAAAACGCCAATGCTCTAACTAGCGTAGTTTTTTTTGATATTAACAATAAACCTCTACAAACAAAGTTAGTCTTGCGGTTCATTAACAAAGGTAATTATTTATTAATAATGGTACGGAACCCTTCGTGCGCGAGTCCGACTCGCACTTGCCCGGTTTTTTATTTTTCTCTTGATATCCATCGTATGTCCACATAACACACGTTCATCAAAACTAATGAGATGTAACACAATATTAGTCAAAAGTTATCCAAAAGGCTGTCGTCATTAACATACATTTTTTGAAAGTTGCTTAACAAAAATGGAAATATCAATACATTTGAATGATAGAATAGTATGTTAATTCAACTTATTTAACATACCAATGAGCTAGTCATACTTAGTAAGTAATAGAAAATACATTTCAACTTTCATTAATTTGACTAAACGATTATAACATGACGTTTATTTTTTACCCTCGACGAAACGGAGACGGTATATGTGTTTGCCCTAAGAGGTTGTGTGTTTGTTTGTTTGTTTGTTTGTTTGTTTGTTTGTTTGTTTGTTTGTTTGTTTGTGCTTGTGAAAAGGTTCTTAGATATATTTTAGGACCATAGACAACCAAGCTGAGCTGTAGTCTATGATTTTAATTTTTCAATATGTTACCATTTATCTCAAAAAGTACTGGGCCGATTGAGAAGCGGTTTTTTGCATTAGATATGGATGACTTGTGAGAAGGTTCTTAGATATATTTAAGGACCATAGACAATCAAGCTGAGCTGTAGTCTATGATTTTAATTTTTCAGTATATTACTATTTTTCTCAAAAAGTACTGGGCTGATTGAGATGCGGTTTTTTGCATTAGATATGTATAGCTTGTGAGAAGGTTTTTAGATATATTTTAGCACCATGACAACCAAGTTGAGCTGTAGTCTATGATTTTAATTTTTCAATATGTTACCATTTTTCTCAAAAAGTACTGGGCCGATTGAGATGCGGTTTTTTGTATCAGATATGTATAGCTTGTGAGAAGGTTCTTGGATATATTTTAGGACCATAGACAACCAAGCTGAGCTAGTGATTTGGTAAGTGGTAGGAACTCCTTAAGATCTCATCGTAAACCCGTCGTGTTTAGACTCTTTTGGTTTGTCTTGACTAGCATTTTGTACCTAGATGCTGCCCAGGGTCTCATGATGGAGCCAGGAGGTGGTCATAGGAACTCCTTAAGGTTTTATCGTATACCCGTCGTGTTTGGACTCTTTTGATTTGTCTTGACTAGCACTTTGTACCTAGATGCTACTCAGGGTCTCATGATGGAGCCCGGAGGTGGTCACGGGAACTCCTTAAGTTCTCATCGTAAACCCGTTGTATTTGAACTCTTTTGATTTGTCTTGACGAGCGCTTTGTACCTAGATGCTATCCAGGGTCTCATGATGGAGCCAGGAGGTGGTCATGGGAACTCCTTATGTTCTCATCGTAAACCCGTTGTATTTGAACTCTTTGTACCTAGATGCTGCTCAGGGTCTTATGATGGAGCCAGGAGGTGGTTATGGGAACTCCTTAAATGATCACATTTTTTTAAACAATTTTTATCAGAATATTAAAATTTAACACTATTTGACACCTCTGCTCATTACTAAGCCCAAGTTTTATCTCGGAATGAGAAGGGTTTGGCCATAGTCCACCACGCTGGTCAAAAGAACTACTGAGCCTTCAAATATGCAGTTTTGTGTTTTAGATATTATTTTATATATACTTTTGCTAAGTTCTAATTGTTGTTTCAATGGAGCTCTGTAGTTCGTCGTGGGTTTTTTAAAATTTTTAATTTTATTACTTGTTGTTACTTTTGTTTAAGAACTTGTTTTTGCATTTAAGTAGAAAAATAATATTGTGCACATAATTTAGGTAAAGAACGCCTATAATTGACGTTAAAATGCAATTTGCGTTCTTCAAAAGCTTATAAATATCTTGCTTATACTGAGTTGAACACGTTTATAAAAACTAGATCTCAAATCAAGTCGTGAAATTCGCTGAATCGATTCCATCTTCTAAAGCTAATTAAGTAAATTACCGTTCTAAATAGTAACCGTGTTTTTCCTACCCATTTAAAGTTTATGACCTAACAGCGTTAACACGTAATCCCGTAGTGGAGTAGCTCATGAAATCCCGCTAATGGATGAAGCGAGGCAATGCTTTAAAAATATCCATCTAATCTCGGAGTCGATTTGGCTAAAACATTCCCGATCCATGCCCGCGCAGAAACGGGAAATGGGACGTCTCGCCCACTTATGATGAGCCCGGTACCACTATTACACATACTCGACACTTAATCAATGATTAAGAAGACGAGCGTTTGCGCGACAGCAGATGCTTGTTTTCGTTACTACAAGTACGAGTATATTATACATCTATGCAAATGCTACAAAATAGAATAAAAAAAATTTAATGCTTGCAATCTCCATTGCAAATACTAGGTATCAGAAAAGCTGGTAAGTAGCCAGCTCACTGGACACGCTTGACACAGTCAACTTGACAATTCAGTTATTTAACAATCTTATATACATACCTATTTCTCGTCGAAAACAGTACTCCTATGCATGTAATATAAGTAAGTCTATGCTTCTAAGTATCTTATCTACTTTTGCAAACGGTTGTAGAGTCACCACTGATAAATAATCATGAACTTTTTAAACACCCGAAAAGTAGGCTTACATGAAAAATATTAGAATAATTTATTATTTGAATAACTGTCAAAATCACTGATTATTCATCAAAGTTATAGCTTTTGGCAAAAAAATGCTTTTTGAGTTGTTCCGCTTGATAGTTTGCTTGAAATCAGGCAAAAATTTTAAAACCATTCAATCACAATCAATTGTCCATGGGTGCATTTTGATCAAAGCAAAGGTTAACCAAGCATGAAATAAATATTTTTATAAGTTCTGAGCGAAGAATTGTCTGGGATAAAAATATCAACAGCGCGTTCTAAACGTATCATATCATTGTTCAAAATGTATTGTTCATGTATGTACAAAATGTAAGAAGGATCTAATGTTAAATGATTTTAATAATTCATTAGTGATAAATGATAATAAAGAGCGCAATAAAAAAAATCTTTACTAAGTGTTGATTGGTGAGACCGGCCCTGAGGAGGGAGGTGGATGGTATTTATTCAGCATTAGAAAGCAGGCACTCTCTGTTGATGCGGCACTGACATATCCGTTAATGTCTTTTCCATTTCCCGCCACTATACGCCATCCCAGTCCACCCCCCTAGGCTGACGGCTTGACCGAAATGTTACTTATGAACGACTATGCTACTTTTCATATTTCCTCCATTATAGTGACAATACATTTTGAGAAACCCGTGCATTTTCTTCTATTAAGTAACTAGTTTTGAAAATGTATGAAAGTGTAAGCTGCATTACCGAATTATATATTTTACGCTGATAAATTTTTAGGTAATTTTTTTACTATGAGTTACAATCAACAATAACTACATATCATACATAACATAGGTATTTTATATATTTTAAGTACCTACATAATAGTAGGTAATTTCGTTAAAATTGTGACACTAAAAACCTAGTATCTCAATAGGATATTTTAGTAAAATAAAAGGTGTAGGAGCGAATAAATATGTACATAAACGCTTTTTAAAAATAAAATCGTTGATTGTGCAAACAGAAAGTGAAAAGTTGTGTTGAAAAAGTAATTAAAACTAATTCGAAAAAAGAGGATTGGGGGTGTTCCCCCCGTTGCATAGCCCTCAGTGGTTGCCCGTTGCCCTTTTGATTGCGCATTATTCGCGTGTTTATACAGTTAGATCGCTTCCTAGATTGTTGCTATTGTGATATCGTTTTTGTTGGCGGTTTTCGAGGGGGCTTTAATTAAAAATGCTTGTTTAGACTAAGAGGTTTTCTCTGTTTCCATTTGAACAAATCAGAGCTCTACTATTTTTATAGCGTTTTAAGTTAATTTGGATTCATATTTACTTGCTACCTAAAATTTATTTGAGCATGTTATATGACAATGTAATGAACAAGACAAATGTTAAGTAAAAATGTATTTACATTTCGAATCTGTTATATTGAATCGTGTTGTATACGAAATGAATACGGAGAAATCAGTTCAGTAAAAATTAACACCTGCAGCAAACGGGTTGCATTTATAATGAATTCAATTATTGTCGCGACTCTTGAAGATTAAAATAAAAATTTAATATCCGGTTCGATAACGATGACTTCTAGGCTTAAATAAATAAAATTAATGAATCTAACAAAAATACATTTTGAATTAATTATGTTTTTTTTTAATTTATGATAATGTAATGAACCGAATAAATAATATATAAATAAGTATCACCTCGGATCCTAATCTTGTCTATATCGCCGTTCATATATTTCTCCGTAGTATTTATAAATTACTCACGGCTCAAGAATCCGATTATATAACACGCAAAATTTCAATTACAACTTGTAATTAGTTTTTCGAGAGTTTTTCTTTTACTCGGGGGGGAGTGTGGGGGTGTCAGTGAACGAGAGAGCATATCATATATCCCACTCTTGCTTGCAGCTGGGACGCGCTTTGAGTAATGTCCATGCCACTTATTTGATTATTTTTATGCAATCTGCGCAGGAAAATGAAGGATTTATTTACTGCATACCCACCCACTGTTAATTAATTTCGCAAAGTCCGAGCTGGTTATTATAAACGTGGCTTATTAGCTTTCTGAATATCATTTCCTTTAATAAAGTCAAATATGCATTTTTATGCATTGCGTAAACCACTCCGTGCCTAAGTGATTTATTCTTAATGTAATCAGCCGGTTACTTGACGAGTTAAGAAGTACTTATATGATCTTTTATCTTTTTTTTTTTTAATCATTATCTTAATAAACTACTTAATATATTTTTTTTATATATTATAAATGCGAAAGTGTGTCTGTTTCGATGAAATTTAATATAGAGATAGGTTGTGTCCCGGAAAATGACATAGGCTTTTTGTCTCGGAAAATTAAATAGTTCCCATAAGTTAAACTCTCAAATTCAAATTCATATTTTTTTATGCAAATAAACTTATTAAAAGTGCTTTCGAATCATCGAGTGAATCTACTCGTACCACTGGTTTGGAATGATATTCCTACCGAGAAGAACTAGAAAGAAACTCGGTGGTTGCTCTTTTTTAAAAACCTAAAAACGCGATGGCATCATCTAGTTATTTGTATTTCTTACTAAAAGCTTATTATTCCATATTTGAGATGATCCATAAGATAATAACACTCTTTGTGAGGCTGTAGGTACATTTACTATTTATGTTAGTCTATTGAGTGGGGATATTGTTCGGTGACCCTTCCTTGGATTGGCAGTCGAGGTTACCCGCTAATGCACGGAAGCCGGGCCATGCGAATTAATGGCAAGAATAATGGAGATCCCATTATGGATTGCCGCCAACATACTTTAGCCATGAAAAGAACCGAAAGTTACATTTGCGATACTCTGAATACTGAGAGCTTGGACGCCTCCACCCCGCCGGGCGGCACAAGAAAAGCTGTGGAGTCAATTTTTTAAACTTTCAAGATTTTTTTAGATTAAATGTTATAAGTTTAGTCTATATTTTTAAAGCACAAATTATCTATGTATAAATATTTCAATTTCTAATTAAAATTGCTGTGATACACAGGCGGACATACGGAAGATCGGACAGGACAAAACTATTGAGGGTTCATTATTTTACTACGGAATACTTAGAAGTCAAAGTGAATCTGTCAATATGTCTGTCTATTATCTGTTACATCATATTATCATACTTAATATTATAAATGCAAAAGTGTGTTTGTTTGTTGGTTTATTGGTTTGTTGGTTCGTCCTTCAATCACGCCGCAACGGATCGACGTGATTTTTGGCATGGGTATAGTTGAGGACCTGGAGAGTGACATAGGTATAAAAAGGTTTTCCGGGATAAAAAGTATTTTATCCCGGAAAATGAAGGAGTTCCCGCGGGAATCAAAAAACTTTAACCACGCGGACGAAGTCGCGGGCATCAGCTAGTTAATCTATATTTGTTACCTTTTCATATCGTAGCAACAGAAATCGCATCCCGTAGACTGAAATAGGGTTTTTTCAATTTCATTATATAATTATTATTACATCAAGAAGTGCCTCAAGATATTAAAAAAAACATAAAACACGTGGATTTACCAATTATCTACCTACTTTAACTTTAGTATTTAAAAAATACTTGCAATCCTTGCCCAAATACAAAGTCCAATTTTATTGGAAGCTCTATAGTTTTCGTCGTTCCTTTGTCACAATTTTCTATGTAAAACTTTGAATGAAACTCTTTTAAACTGCTTTTAAGAAAATTAAAGCATTAATAGCGACAAGACTCACAGAGATCTTAGGTATAATGTATGTCTTAGGGCCGTGGTGGCGAAATATTGTGGAGGCGGTGGTGTCATCTCATTTCAGGGGTGAAATTGTGATTTGTCGATCGGAATCGTATTAAAAAATACCTATCGGTTTAAAACAATATCTCATAAATATTCTAGACTGTGTTATAATATTTAGTTAAAAGCGTCTGGCGTCCAAATTTGGGTCCAGCTTCATCTCAATTTTATATCCATCATATTATTTACCACGTGATTTGTCATGACGAAATAATTAATTGGTTCAGGCGGACCTATAGGTAAGTAGGTAAGTACACATCATTTATCAAAACCTATTGAGTAATTTTATACCTAATTAATTTGGCAATCATGAGGGAACTCACAAGATCTGAAAATCATAACACGGGTTCTCTATTTTCTTAAAGCGATTCCGATTGCCATTGCAATTTCTCCGCATGTTCTGACACCCGCCTGTAGCGTCCCGTGCCGTCCCGGTCTCCAGCCTCGAATGTTAGCGCGCCACTAATTGGCAATTTGTTCGATCCTTAGATCTGACATAATGATGCGAGTTCGTTTATTTAAATGATTCAACGGAAACTTTGCCGTTTCATCCAAAATGATGTAGTCCATAAATGTCGCCAGCCCTTTTTTTATATACTACATCCATGTGTAGTCATTAGGTGAACAATGAAAACTGAACTTCATTGTTTACCTTTAAATATTTCTTATAATTTTTTATTTAGACCTTTTTACTATGCAATCAACTGATAAGTTACGATACTTACCCACTAATTGACAGAGCGAAGCGAAGGTCTCTGAGTCTACTTGAGTGAATTTGCACTTGTCCGTCCGTCCGTCTGTCAGAGCATTATAACTTCTGAATTACTGAACGTAATTACTTCAGCTTTAAATATAATATGTAAACTAATGGCCTCCAGCCGAATATGGCTTAAAAAGTTACAAAAATCTTTATTTCAGTGGGTCTCTCATAGAAGTATTTCATATACCTACACAATATTTTTTAATTTTTCCCCTAAAATTGACAAAATGGGGGGCTTTCAAAGTGGAGATTTTCTAACGTCCAAATTTAACCTCAGAACTCAAAATTTTCTGAAAGGCTGAGCCTGAAACTGAAGCTCTCCTATGAGAGTGGAGGCCTGGAGTGCCCAGCAGTGGGACGTTAATGGGGTGTAGTGGTGGTGGTGGTAGATGTTTGAATTTTTGTTTATCTGCATATAAAGCAGTGGCAAGACTTTTATACCAAATAAAGTAGTTATTTGCCACTCTAGGAAACTAGGGAGGTACTAGGTATGCCCTGTCTCCTAGTTAAATATCTATACAGTAAGTATAATATGTACGCATATATAGGTAATATATTACTCGCCGAATGGTAATATTTTTGAAGTAAAACTTCTTTAGAATCGACAATGAATGAAACGAAAAAGTGAGACCGAAAAGAGACATACACATTCATAACAGGATTTAGCCTGCTAGTGAATGAGATAGAATACAAGTTATATTTATCTCATTCTCTCGTAAGCTACTTTTCTGAAGTTTCACTTCTGCCGTGTGTGTGAATTGCACACACATTTTTTTTATTCGAGTTCCACTAGTGTGAAACACAAGTTCCCATCTTATCTTATCTTACTAATATTATAAATGCGAAAGTTTGGATGTATGGATGTCGATATGGAGGTATGGATGTATGGATGGATGTTTGTTACTCAATCACGCCCCAATGGCTGAACGGATCTGGACGAAATTTGGCACAGAGATAGATTATAGTCTGGAATAACACATAGGCTATTTATCCCGGAAAATTAAAGAGTTCCCACGGGAACCACAAAACCTAGATCCACGCGTACGAAGTCGCGGGCGTCAGCTAGTTGATGTATAATTTTAGTACCTATCAAATTCCACGTTTCTTTATCCAGTGAACGAAAAAGTCAAAGTCGATTAGGGCGCTCATTAACCAGGAAACTAATTAATATAACATTTTCAATATAACTCCAGTACAAGATTCCTCATGGCGCGGAGAAAAATCAAGAAATTTAATTAAAAAAGTTTAAGTGGGTTTTCACGGGCGAGCGTGCGCCCCGCGGATCCCAATAACTCAGGCAAATTCTCTTCTTTCTGTAAGCTAATTCTTGTGGGCTCCCTTTTTAATAACCCGCTTACGATATTCTGTTTTTTTTTATCCATTACAAGTTAGCCCTTGACTGCGATCTCACCTGATGGTAAGTGATGATGTAGTCTGAGATGCTAGCGGGCTAACCTGTTAGGGGCACGATAGTTAAGTATATTAAACCCATACCCGTATTCGGTTTCTACACGGCATCGTACCGGAACGCTAAATTGACCCTGCCGCGGATCGAACCTGGGACCTCCGCAACACTGCGCCACGGAGGTCGCCGATTTTGTCCAACCCCAAACTTAACAATACTATAATCTCTTCCCATAAAGTATACTATAGGTTAAGAATTAGAAAGAAAGAAATTACATTTACATTAATAGTGGTATCACTATAATTTTTTTAAACAATCATTTACGAATATATAATTTTAACTAAACCAGTCCAGAGGTGCAAATATCATGTAAGGATTGCCGATCAAATCGTTAAAGTTCGGCTTCAAAGCAAAATAAACCAGCATTGAGTTAGAGCTCAATTTCGTGTATCCATTCTCATACGTTTAGGGTATCGTTTACAAGTTGTACCTACATAATAATATGCTTGTCTTGATAACATCCAGAATGTGTGTTCAACACAGACTTTTGCCCTACTTACATTATATACTTGCTTGCAAATGCACGCATCGGTACTTTACAATGCAGGGCGCTGCAGAGCAGGGAGCTGTAGCCAAGTAGTCAATCTATTTAAATTGGTTAATTGAACGTACGGATATTAAAAAGCTCAGCATATGGCTACTAAGGGAACCTAAGAACCCCGGACAGGATACTTAGCTATTGGATTGTCGGGCATAGTACACTGACCAAAACTTAGGTACCTAATTCAAATTCAAATTGACGTCCAATTTATCCTAAAACTAGAGCTTCCGAGGGTTCCAAACGCGCCCTGGTCAGCCACAACAACCTCAGCCGGGTATCATTGAAATGCGTTCCACACATGAAACTCGTTATAAACAATAACATACCTAGCAGTTAAAATCCTTTCTTCGTCAAATAAAAGGGTCTTCAATAAGATAAGTGGGACACACACTGTAAAACCCTGTCATTTAGTCGTTGCGCCGGCGCGTCGCCCGATACAGAGAAATACGCACACATTTTTGTGAGCTCATTAAAATTACATTACTGCTCTTATTTAAACAGCAAACAACTAAACGACGCGCGCTCGTTAATGCGTCTCGTCGTCGAGAATTTTATGGACATTCCCAACGAGCGCCGTATGCATAGTCTAAGAGCTGGATTAGATTTTCTTCATACTTTACTGCAAACCGACTAATAATAATTGATGTGTAACTTACTCTATTTATTAACTTTTACAGACCTCTCATAAAATATTAACCATTATTTATTGTGAACTGCTAAATGCTTTTATTTATAAGTATTAAATTGTTATTGCCTTTTTACTATTCATCATAATATTCTGTATTCGAGTCCCGGGTTTGGTAAAAAGAGTTACTAATTTGATTTCTATGTTTAGCAATTTTCAATTTCAGCAACAGCTTGAAATTGGTAAGTTGTCGATGTTACACGTCTTTCGTACGACTTAAAATGAATTTAATTGGACACTATTTTTTGTCTTAAAACCATCCACCTATCCATCTATTAGCCTGTATGCATCCAGTGCTGGACATACTCAGGCCTTTTCGAGCTGTGGTCTAATAATACCCAACGCAAACATATTTAACCACTATGTAATGAATATGTACGATAACCTACATTTATCTCTTGAACTAACAATAAAAACGTTGAACCAACCTAATTATGAAGAATAAAACACACATGTGTGTTTGAGTTCTTAAAATGTAGCTAGGTACCTACACAAAAACATCAGTTCTAACATAATATATCTCGTGCCTTTGAAAAGTTTTTTTGGGTAGAGGAGATTTTAGATCGACATTGTTAAGGCGTTTTCGCTCAAACAATACTAATTAGTCTCCAATTTACTTTGGGGCAAATACCTTTTTGCCTTGACAGTATTTAAAGTATTTCTTAGAGAAAGAGAGAATGCTTTCCTTTTTTATCTGTCAATAATTATACATAGTACTTATCAAATTATTACTATCGTACAACTTAGAAAAATAACTTGTAAGCATGAGAAGGTAGGGAATATACCTCATAGAATTATACAAATCATAATCCATCTTTATTCCGTAGTCGGGTAATGGTAGGTAGATAGGTGTATCTTTAAGTTTCTCACGATGAGCGCGCGGCGCGTTTTGTTTAACAAACTGATGTATTTTTAAGTGATTCAAAAAGATTTTATAGTTGGGTGAGGTACTCTTGCCAATTAGCACGGTACAAAACCCAGAGTACTTAAAATACCCAAATATATTTAAGCGTACGTGATAATCCTTTAAGTGCTTTCCATACTTAAATTGAATCGTTTGTTTAGTCAGCGTGCATTTCTTTGAAATGTTATAAGAAAAACAAACTTCTTTCTTAGGTACCTAATACAGTATTATTAATATTAGTATTACTAATACTTATGAATATTCATATTATGTACATTGATTAGGGACAAATCTTACCTTTATTTTACCTGGTTTATCCTTTATTTGATGACAAGTTTGATTGAAATATCATTTGTTGATGGCGACGAATGACGATGCTCAGATGGAGGCAGTCTAAACTGGAAGGGACAAAGAGAATATAACCACTACGAAGGTTTATATTTTGTTTATATAAACACTTTTTGGAAGGGGTAAAACTTAAACCCCTATATATATACGCAATAACAAAAAAATTCGCTTGGTGGCGTGACTGCAGGCTGTGCTAGTGAGGTGGTAGGCTGGTGGCTAGCACCCTTAACCTAGCAGCTGGTGGATAGTAACTTATCGCCCTGACTGACTTAAATTGACTCTCTCTCAGTCATCAGACCAGTCGTGCATCAATTTAGAAATTATAATTTTACCCTGCCGGGAATATAACGGCTGACTATATACGTAAAATAACCGGGACTATGTAACGTAGTAACTACATATTATTATTACTAGATATTATATTAGATTCAAATGAGTATTGAGTAGGTATTTTTTTTTTTTTTTAAATATATAGGCTAGCGCTTGGCTGCAATCAGACTTGCATGCAACTCATTTACTCGTTTATTCTGAGTCAAAATATATAAAAATTCCACTCCGCATTGCCGCCACTGCAGGGAGGGTGTAAAAAGGATTAGCATGCCTCTTTCAATCATCAGAGTTCAGACAAACTCATCATTATCTTCTTTATATATATATATATATATAAAAATGAAACCCGTTTTCCTTGGTCACGGCATAACGCGTGAATGGCTGGACCGATTTCACTAATTCTTTTTTTGTTGTATTTTTTATTATTAGGAGAAGGTTCTTACGGAAAAAAATATTAAGAAAATCTCTCAGAAATATTGAAAAATATACATTTAATTTTGCAAACTAAGGCGGTACGAAGTTCGCCGGGTCAGCTAGTCAGTGATAAATAATAATTAAAAAAATTATGTCATAGATAAGGAATCTTAAAGCTGTCGACTGTCGCCTCTGACTATAGCTAATTTAGCTATGTAAATATAGGATATAGGATTAAATAATTTGGTAGCGTCTTTTATATCATTTAAATTGTAATTCTTTTGAAAGTTAGTGGGCCCAAAAAGGTGCCTTTAGGAAATCCTGCTTTAATATACCTACTTGACGACAAATATAGAACTGACTAAGTTCCAGTTCGCTTTGAATAGTTACCTAATATGTATTTACAAATCAGTTGTTGGCTATCAAGAAAATGGGAGACATTAAAACTATCTTCCAGGAATGTTAAAGGTGCAATTCAAAATAAAACCCAAGCTTAGTCATTAAATAAATATATTTATTTACACAATAACGGTAAAATGAAAAATAACTCTGTCGATGTTTGAGATTTTTATTTGTTGTTTCTATGATACAACGTGTTTGAAGGAAACATTCTATCCTAGAAAATAATTCTAATTAACGACAGTTCAAATTTTTACATCTTTTAATCGTAAAAATTTATATTTTACAATAATGTTTATTTAATATTATAAAATTTAAGCATAAAGCTAAACCTTCGAATTATCTCCCACATAACGTAGCCAAACATCAGAAACCATGTAATATTTATTACAAATTGGTAAGTATATGCGATCAACATACACTGAAGCTATGGCAAAATAAGAAAAAATACAATTTACAAAATATCTTACTATAATATTTTTATTAATACAGAGGTACTTAACTATCAACCATTGCACCATTTGAAAGTACCAAAAAATGGTATTACTATTCTATACAAGTAGCTCATCTGTGAAGACTAATAACCTCCGAACGAAACGATATCTTTGGTACAAAATAACATTAACATACTTATTTAACCAATTTGTAATATGGAAAATAAAGACTAAAAAATATCCACAAAGTTCATACCTTGTATGATAACAATATTTAGGTACACTAGAGTACATAAATTTTTATAACAATGAGATCGATTCTATCAAATAATATTATTTTCAGCTATGGACCTGACTCGTTGTATGAAAGTTTTAATGTACAATGTGCTATGCGATGTGAAAATAAACTAAATTACGAATTATTAAGGTAGAAAACTCGTAGTTTCAAACTATTGTAGGTAAATAGTCAGTGTGGCTAAATTGGCTGAGCGCGAGTTGTAAGGGCCAATACACACATGACACTTTTAGCATCAGCGAACACAGATTTTCCGTTAGCAGTTTGACGTTATCTAGCGGAGTGAACAAGCAGTTATATCCCTGCATAGATTTTTCTGATATCAGAGTTAAAAGTTCAATCGCAGCTTCCAGCATTCGGAAGGGGATCAAATCGCCAATATTCGAAGCTAAATAAGTATCATACTTGTGTGCCTTAGCTTTAAGTTGTATGATACAGCAGTGTCGGCGCGAGAGAGGGTTAGCGTCCTATACCCACGCGACGCTATCTTAACATGTAGACTCAAATCGTATACATAATGGAAATATCGTGTTCTGACAACGTTATCGCGACTCATCCCGGACATTTTGTAAAGTGGCCTCATCCATGGCGCGCCCTAATGTACTCCTGCGGCGCTTTCAAAGTGTCTTCAAAACACTTAGACGTAACACTGCACTTAGTCGGTTTTGCATAAACTCATTCCGTAATCGCTTTACGTTTTAATAGTCGTTAAAAAATTCACCTTTTCCATGATAAAACCGCACCGTTAAAATTGTTTTTACACTTTATAGAGATGGGACAAAATGAAATGTTGAACTGGGTCTCGTTGTGAAAAAAGAGATGCACAATCTTGAAGGAAACGCAATACTTTATCGAGGTGATTTATTGATCTTGAATAATGTTCTCTTGACTGGGGTCATCTGATGCGCAAACGGCTCTTAACTATGTACCGCTCCGCCGTATATCTCAGTGAGGTTTCACCTGTATATAATAAAAAAAAAAACATTAGCCCTAATGATAAAGTAATAAGTTTATAAGTACCTTCTCAGCTTTATCTATTTTTCACCATTCTCACATTCTAGGGCTGCTGGAAGAAATCTCTTCAAGAGATAAGTTGTCCTTGTACATGTCCTTTAAATTTTTATGTTTAGTTTTTAAGTTTGGTACTAACTATATAAATAAATAAAATAAACCCCTACACATAAAATTATACAAAAGAAAAATGGCTATTAACTTTTCTACCTTGCAAAAGGATAAATAAGTACCTAAGTCAACTCGGTTGCATTTGCTCTACATTTTTCTAAGGAAAAGTCTAGTTTCTGATTACGTTCAGATTAAAAGCTTGTGACAGACGGTCTTAATATGGCCTCTAGTTGCCTCAGATCATCCAAGTTCTTTAATTAAACTCAATGATGCCCGTGACTTCTTCCGCGTCTGGTCCCATGAGATCTCTTAAATATAGCCTCTGCCTTCCGAATGTTGTTAAAACAGATGGGCCGTGAAAAGTTCACCTATAGACAGACAGAGAGACACGAACAGTATGCTTACGTATGGATATGGATGGTTTATAGTTTAGCTCATACCGAGGCAAGTAGTCGGCGAGGCATCATCGGTCATCGCGCGGCATCGCACACGTCAGGGTCAGGCGGGCTGCCGTAGCCGCTAGACGCGTCATCTGCGCCAGCGCATCCCCCATTGTCTTTCTCTACCAGAGGACCCACCGGTCCTGCTACGCAGCCGCTAGCTCCGCCCACGTATGCGCTGCTCGGAGACTGCAACAAACAATAATTATTACCTCCTTGTTCCTCCCGTCACAACTTTGCTTAAATTAAAAAATAAATTTTAATGTGAATTTTTTCTTCTTCTGTAATTAATTTAGCTACAGCTGAAGGTTTAATACCTTCAGCTGTTTGGCTGAAAACAAATAAATTCTGTAAATCCGTGTGGTTCTGAAAAACCTATATTGAAAATTGCAAATGCTGTGTTCAGAAGTAGCAAGCTTGTTGGTCGATATTAGTTTGAGTCCTAGGCCTATAGCCTCCTTAGTAAATTACTATAAGCAATAAAATTGATTTTTTACTCAAATCAACAGGAAACCTTCCCCTAACCGGGAGCCTAAAGCGCTAGTGATTTGAAAACTGGTTTGTGGTAGGTACATGCTTGATAAAGAAAGGTTCTAGTTGGTAAGGAAAAAACTAGTCTTACGGTCAACGTTGCTACTTGCAACAATTATATTATACTTAAGTGCAGCACAAAAAGTGACATCTAAAGTCACCTAAAACATTTTATGAGCATCGCGATTAATAAAAAGGAAAGCTCGGAACGGTAATTCGATTTCAATGTTAGCAATTCTCCTGTCAAGCGCCCAACAGTAGACCGTGAGCGCAATCAAAAAGTCGATTAGAAATGTCGTGCGGCTGAATGGGTTCCCTCCACTCGCGCGACTCATAAAATGAAATAGATTCCCCCACATTCGCATTCCGACAAGCGTTCGTACGAGAAAGATTAATGATCACAAAAGAAACATAATAAAGTGGAGATAGAATCTTCCACTAACAGTGTCCTTGTGGGAGTTATTTACTCCTCCAGAGCCTACTTTTTCACGTGCCCTTTATTTAGGGGCATGCGAAAGAAAGCTCTTTACATAATATCATCTATGGGCGAGATGAATCCTATTATGAGAACAAGGCAATTTAGTACTGCTTGTAAAAGGCAAACAGGCGTACATAATAACCGAGTCCGTAATAAATCGATAAGTGTACGTATAATGGCGTAAACAGACGTTTGTTCCGTTCTTGGACGTAATAACAGTGCATAAGCCTTTTTCAAATTATATACACTTGAACAAAGTACGATTTGAGTTTGTGGTATCCGCTCCACGTCACGACAAAAGCTCTAATTGAAGGTACGTGGCGGTCTGCCTGCAGGCCACGTGGTGAGAACCGGCAACATGATACCAACATTGATCAAAGATAAAATATTCACGTAATTAGAGGCCGCGACAGTGGCAGCCGCTCATTAGTGTACTAAATATGCGCCGGAAACTATATTCATAACCGTTACGTAATACTCTAAGGCAAATGTTTTATTGTTGAGTCATAAATTAAAACAGAAAAATTTTGATATAGGATCAGTATATTTTGTTTGAATTCTATATTTTGGTGAAATGTTTCTTATGAGCCCTCCATTGCACCATTAGTTATGTGACCAATATTTTTAGATAAACTAGATAATGCCCGCGACTTAGTTCGCGTGGATTAAGGTTTTTTATTCCCGCAGGAACTCTTTAATTTTCCGGAATAAAAAACCTAGCCTACGTCCTTCCCGGGGATACAACTTATCTCTGTACCAAATTTCATCGGTTCGGTTGAACCACGGAATAGATAAAATTTATTTTTTCTATGGGTTGAACAGATGGGTCAGGAAAGTGTAGCAGACAGACAGACACACTTTCGTATTTATACCTAATATTATAGTATGGATTTCATAATAATCATCATCTTGATTTTGTCTTACAAAATACTAAAATAAAAATTATCAACGAATAAAACACCATATCTACCTACTGACCCTATCTTAAAATTATTACACCTGCAGTGCGATTATAGTTACTAACTACAGTGCTAACATTAAATCTATTGCTGTAATATTTTTAAGACTTTTGTTTTTATTTTATCTGCTATATTTTTTTTGGATTAAAATTCTTCCTTATTTAATAAAATATACCTGTAATCCACTAACTTGTCGTCTGATGTGCGCAAGACCGCTGGGGTTTGCCGCCATGCTGGCGAAAACCAGCCTCTCCTCGTAATCATACTCGCAGAGTATCTTGTTGTCGCACAGATAGAATCTGTCGCCCACACAGAACCTGCACAGATTTATACACCCCTGTTAGCCGTGTGCCTTTACGCACTGCATCCGATCCGATTCCGATCCGAATCCGAGACAAGTCAGAGTGCCTAGTGGGAGATTTTCTTCGTTATACTACGATTTATATGGATTTGTCAAGCGCTTGTCAGCTGGCGCTCAATCAATTCCATATAAATGGCAGTTAACTTTAACGAATTTTCCACTCGGCCTGCAGATCTAGAAAACTCGGATCCAATCCGGATGTCGATTTCACACGGCATCCGTTTCGACGGATGTTGCTTGCGTATGATTATGACACAAAATCATGATGAGATGCAAGCGTTCATGCAAGTAATACTGTTAAAACGCTCCGAGATATTTTCGGATTCGGTAAACGAAATTCGGATCTAGTGCGCAATCCTTCATAAAAATTGTACTACGCCTACTTCGTATCGAGAATTCTCGGATTCGGATCGGATGCAGTGCGGAAAGAGTCTTAAGCAGCAGCTGGTCATTAAACTGGAATAAGATTATGGAATTATTTATAGCAACCATATTTAATATCCGATTTACATATTTTATTACGGATGATAGTTTGTATATTCAAGTATTAGAAGCTCCTACGCAACGCGGTGACTACTCGTTAACCATTTAGTAATGACCTTAGCTAAAGAAGCTGCGGTCTTTCTTACAAGCGAGTTCTCTACTTCGAATTTCAACAGGGACATGTTTGTAATATAACTTCAAAATTTGCTTTTGCTAAATTGCCTCTAGCAAGCGAAAGCAAATTTGTACAGTTTGTTTTTATTTATCTATGGAAACAATTTAGCTTTCCGGTATCATTCAGTATTATTAAACACTTTCATTCGCTTTCCAGGTTAGCCCGCTGCTATCTTATACTGAATTATCACCTACCTATCACCAAGTTCGATTGGACATTACATTGGGCTAGCTGAGCAGCGAATAAAATATCGTCGACTGTAAACTCTGTGTGTGGTATGGACTTTTGTACATATAGAAGAAGCAAACAAGTTATTTTTTTATCCACTACAATCTACAAGTTAGTTTTTGACTGCGATCTCGCCTGATGGTAAGTGATGATGCAGTGTAAGATGGTAACGGGCTAACCTTTTAGGGGTATGGCAGTTATATTAAACCCATACCCTTAATCGTTTAACCCTTAAAACACTAAATCGCATGGCGGCACGTCTTTGCCGGTAGGGTGGTAACTAGCCAAGGGCGAAGCCTCCCACCAGGCCAGACCAAACTAAATTCTGAAATTATAAATTCCCAAATGGACTCTACCGGGGATCGAACCCGTGACCTCCCACGTTTAGACAACAGCGCTCAATACTGCGCCAGGGAGGTCATCAAAGATAAGGGAAGTCGTCAAATAAACGAATAAGTAAGTAGTATGTATTTCGCCTACGCAACGCCGTAACTGCTTGTTAGCAAGAAGTTCAAGAAATTTTAAGTGTTCAGTAGGTACCTAGTTGGAAGTAAGAGTTCACCTGTGATTGCACTGTTGACAGGCGAAACATTCCAAGTGGTAAACGAAACTCTTCGCTCGCATAACCATTTCGAAGGCGGGAATGACTTTGTTGCACGCCACACAGTTGCCCGTTGCGCCGAATAATCTGATAAAAATTTAGAAGTTTTAGTTACGTATACTGAATACTGCTCACTAGATATTTATAACATTATTAAATGGTAGCTTTCATTGAAGAACTTCTTCAGCGAGTGAAACTTAATAATATTCCGGTATAAAAATAGCCCACAAAAAAAAACATATGTAGGACATAAAAATGTCACACTCCAGGTCGTCAAATACAAAAAAATTGAAAAAAAGAAACGAATGATGTAAGTATCGTTATTTTTAAGAGATAAAAAATAAAAAACTCAAAAAAAGAGGTACATAGCTCGATTATAGACTGGAATAACACATAGGCTACTTTTTATTCCCGAAAATTCCAGCTGGAATCAAAAAAATTTAAACCACGCGGACGAAGTCGCGGGCATCAGCTAGTGTAAAACAAAGCGCACCATGACGCACGTCAGGTAATTTCCGATTCAAAGCATTTATCTTAAGTTGACTGTTATTGGAAGTTAATGTAAACGCCACAGCTCACTGATAAATCTCCTTGTATGGATTACAAATGGCATCAGAAATACAATACGAATCCACGGTCCATAGAATTTGTAATCTATTGAATACAGAGTGGTGTCGGGTTAAGATAGAAAAAAGAACTAGTAAAAAATTGTAATCAAATTGTGCCGCAGTGATCTATCTAAAGAGGTTTATTAAAATTTTAAATTTAACCGACTTTTTTGACCGAATTAGACTGACTTGGATGTATTGTCCTGTATGTCTCTAGTATGTTTTTAACCGACTTCCAAAAAAGGAGGAGGAGGTTCCTATTAGGCGCGTTTTTTTTGCACTACCTAACTCGATATTTAGGGCCGTATTTAGTAGAATTTTGTAATGCTGTCCCTTTTTAGTAAATGCATGTTATAGTTGCCAAAAAGGGACAGCATTAAAATATTTAACCAAATCAATTTAAGAGTCTTTGTGCAAGTGGGCCTTAGAGTTAAGACACTTACCTAAGATAATCCCTTTTACAAAGCATTAGGTCTGCTTTATAATACAACTTGGAGCCGACTTCACCAAGTCGACAGTCGCAACAGCCGCATTTGAGACAGTCTTCGTGCCAGAATCGTTCCATCGCCTTGAGCAAGAACCGCTCTGTGATGACCTTCCCACATTGCGCGCATAGCCGGGTGCCTCCAGGGTTCGCTACACCGCCGCTAAGTGCATATTTATCTTCCTGTTGACCTTTGGACAAAACGAATAATAAATATCTGTCATCTGATTTATTTAATAATCTATAAACTGTGTTGGATCTTCGTTCATCATTCATATAGAGGGAGTTAGTCGGTATTATTTGAGTCTTGTATTGTAGTAATACGGAATTATTTCCTTTTTATTAAAATCTTACATCTTAATTTCTATACTAATGCGAGTGTGTCTATCTATTTGTGAGACCCATTTGCTAAACCAATTCAGACTAAATTCGGTACAGGCTCAATTTCACCTTGTAGACAAGAAAATAATATAAAGCCGTATTTTTTTTTTAATTTCTTCGAGGGCAATGCCGCGGGTAGTCGCAAGTATTCACTAACGGAAGATAATAAGGAGTCTTTAAAAATTGAAAGCATAGTTACAATGGAATTTTATTAATTAATGCGCTTATACAAGAATTAATCCCATGCCAACGTGGGCGGCGCTCCCCACGGGTTGCTAATTGCGCCTTGCAACGCCCGGGGCCGTACGTCATCTTTATTATTTTATTAATAACGAGCTCCCATTAATATAGTCCAATTAACTTTATTGTCACGACGTCGGCTCCAATGAGCGGGATACGAGATGTATCGGTGCGATGCGATGCGCAAGTGATCGATCTCGATGAGTTATGTCCACCTAGTTACCCCTTCAATTGGATCCTTGATTGGTTTGACGTACACCATTATTATGTGAGCGGCGTACCAACATAATGAAACTGATTGCCTCCTAACGACCTATTTACTTTTCCATGTTTAGCTTCTATAGCACGTTTTGTTAATAAGAACTACCAGACCTACCTACCAGACTGAAACTATACATACGAAACGTTAGTATTTCCTGAATAATATTTTACGTATTGAAAATATTCATATAGGTATAATTATCTAGTAAGAAGATACTTAGTAAGTACCTGCCTAGGTATATACTCTTATGACACAAGGCAAACATTTTTGTTTATTTACCTTTTTGTATCAACCGCAATCAAGTTACCTACAGCTAATTGATTTGCAGTGAATTAATTTACTGGAACCGGGCAATTAATCGATAATTTTATAAGTACTACAATGTTAGTGTACATTATGCGCAAGAGTTATTAAATCAGCAATTACCTAGCAAAGAAGAATAAGGAAAATGCAGAGGAGTTACAAAAAAGATTGATTTTACACTTAGAAGAACTGCTCTACTTATATCACCATAACGAGAGCATATTACAAAGTAGCACCTATTTAGCCCAGCCGCATATTATCAGAAAAAAAAACGGACGCACGCCGGATAGCACTGTGCTCATATTTTTGTACTACAGAGTCCGGCAGATACGCCTCAGGCTGTCAGAATGTTGCCGGATCCGATGTGGGCTAACGCGTAGCGATCAATCACAACTAATTGTTTAATACTCTTCCGCTATTGGCCAATATACATTATCGCAATAAGAACTCCATGAATTCAGCAAAACACAACCATTGAAAGTTGAGACTGAGACGGGTTTTACATGGGCTACTGATGTTCGTTCAGACATTTCTGATAACATGCGGCTGGGTTTAAGACCTATTGCGTAAACGAAAATGTCCTGTGTCGCAATTCGCGTGTTTGATAAGACACAAGAAAAAATATCTTGTAATATGTATGGTATCAAACAACAACCATTGCGACTTTTCTAATAAGTCATTTCTTATAAGACACAAGAAATTTTCTTGTAATGCGCAATAGGCCTTAGATGAAATGTGCGTGCGCGCATCGTAATGACGTCATCCTCATGAGCATGACAGCACGTCACGGTCACGTCTGGCGGGATTAATTGGAGTAATTACCTACATGGGAGAAAACAATCGAGCCCGCTTGTTGATGAATGCAATAATGAATCGCGTATTACGGCCCATTATCTGTTAGTGTGTAGCGAAACAGAATCTATTATGTGCTCACGTTCCCCGGCTAACTAAATTAATCATTGCGCTGTTGTTTCAATCTAATTAGCCATTAACAAGGTATTGCAATTAAAGTAATATGGTTTTAGTGTTTGGTATCTGTCCTAAATTAATATAATACAAAGTTACGTACTTAATGTAAATATTATAAATATTATATATAGTTTGGATGGATGCATGGATGGATGTTTGTTACTCAATCACGCCGTAACGGCTGAACTGATCTGGATGAAATTTGGCAGGGATAGGTCTGGAATATTACATAGGCTTTTACTTTTTACGCTGAAAAATTAAAGAGTTCCCGCGGGAACCGAAATACCTCAATCTACGCAAGTCGCGGGCATCAGCTGGTAGGTACTTTAGGGATATGGGTTTAATTATTTAATATAACTGCCATTCCCCTAACAGGTCATCACTTACCATCAGGTGAGATCGCAGTCAAGGGCTAGCTTGTAGAGGATTAAAAAAACCTGACAATAATATAAACTGTCAGTTAATTAAATTGATAAAATACAAGTCAGGTGCTGGAGCTGAATTCTAGGTTTTTTATAGTTAATTAGTAAGCCGTGTTCAAGGCAGAAAGCAGCAAATAGTATTCAATGCAGAAAAAAAACTGATTGGTATATTCACAAGCAGAGAGATTCCGTATTTTTCCAAGGAATGCCTCGTGGATCGCGGTTGGCAGCTTGTTATGCACTTATACCCATTTCAGGCATCATGTTAATGTTGTAATTACGGGCATGTTCTAGCTAGCGATTACGGTTAATAATGGTTGCCCTTATTTATACAGGCTATATACATTGTTGGTAGAAAAATGTCTTTAAATAGCGACATTGTAACCCTACATTGGCCATTTTTTTCCTTTTATTACGTGAGAACTTTATTAATAAATCTAGCTTATGCCCACGACTTCGTCCGCGTGGACTACACAAACTTCAAACCACGCCTTGCTTTTGCTAGCTAATTATTTTAAATATGGTTTGAAGGCTAGGAATCCTTTATTTGCACGGCCTGTCCATGTTGCACTTGGCCGATTTCTCGATGGACGCGATGTATCCGCCTCGTAGTAGGTATGTGATAAAAGAAACCAGGAAATGGGTCAAAAGTATCTAATTTATTTTGGCGCGAGCAAAACGACATTGCCGCGACCCACACATTATGGTTATTATGGCTTGGAAACACTGTCTCGAATGACCCAAATGACTATAATTATTGCAAGAGCTGTACGTGGCTGTACTTAATTAATTTGCTATAGTTTGGTAGTAGGTACTCAATTTAGGAATTTTTATTTTTAAGCATAAACAATTAAGAGCGAATCATCTAGGGACAAAATATCCCTAAGCTAAACAAAAATTACTTACAGGTTTTTATGTTTAATGTAAAGCTATCAGATAGCCTTTTCATTATGCTTCCTGCAGGAAAAGATACTTAAAAAGTAAGTAAGTAAGTGGAGGATAAAGATGCAGGGAAAGATAAGGTAGATTTAGAACTGCACTGAAAATATTGTTTGGGTGCTACTTAGTTACCAAACTTTTATAGCTGCCGTGGTGGCTAATGGCTACCTACTGAACATTTAGGTATTACAGCAAAACAAATTTAGTAAATCTAAACTTCAGTATATATATTGTCTAGATATACTATATTAAAAATTAACTAAACTTCAATATCTACTAAGTATTTCCTTTACTAAACTAAGTAGTGATAATTTAAGTTAACTCAGCTAAACTATTTTATTTCAGTATGCTTAGTTTTATACATTGCGTACAACAATAGACGCATTGTTTTAATAATTAAAAAGGAATAAAAACTATACTTGTCTGATTCAATTAACAGGATAAACGAGCGAATAGAGCCATAGAACGTGTAACAGTGCGTGTCTCCGTTCCGTACGGCATTCCTGGTATTCAATTAAATACCAGGTTATTGTAATGAACCCGCATCACGACTGCATCATTCCGTGCAATTTACAATCGTTCACTGCGTTTCGCAATTAACGCGGCCTTCCCGTACGCCGTAACGTGATGAATAGTCAATGTGTGACGTAGGATATACCTTCATCTACGAGTTATGTGCTTTGAATTTTAGAAGCTCTTTTTCATAGGGTGGGTCTTGTGGCCTAGTTGTGGTGATTAAATCCATACTCCATACTTAATATTATAGATTCCAAAGTGTGTCTCTGTCCGTCTTCTGTCTGCTACGCTTTCGCGGTCCATCCGTTCAACCGATTTTGATGAAATTTGGTACAGGGATAGGTTGTATCCCGGGAAAGGACTTTTTATCCCGGAATATAAAGGAGTTCGCAGTAAAGAGTCGGTGACAGCTATTGGCGTTTACCTTGTCTCTTTAAGTCGATCATTGTGTCAAGATAACATAATTGGGTGACTAATGAATCTAATACCTTTAAACATTGAAATAGAATGAGTACTAAAATTCTAGATCAATGCCTTTAAACGAGCAATTCTTGTACTTCTGAATCTGAATCTGAATCTCGGAAACGGGTCAAACGATTTTCATGAAATTTAGTATGCGAGGGTTTCGGGGGCGATAAATCGATCTAGCTAGGATTCATTTTTAGAAAATGTCGTTTTATTAGTGGTTTCAGGCAGTTAAAAACTGCTACAATATCATTAGTATACGAAGGAAATTTTTGCCGCCATAGTTAGTTATCATAGCTCAGGTGGGAAAACGGGTGGTCCCGAAACCAGAAGACCCCGGTTCCAGTCCAGATGCCTCCAGTCCGATTACTTTTTTCCCTTTTTTTAAATATAATATAATATTTAAAAAAAAAAAAATTTAACTAGCTGATGCCCGCGACTACGACTGCGTGAATCGAGGTTTTTGGTTCGCGCGGGAACTCTTTAATTTTCCGGGATAAGAAGCCTATGTGTTATTCCAGACTATATTCTACCTCTGTGCCAAATTACATCCAGATCCGTCCAGATGTTGGGGCGTGATTGAGTAACAAACATCCATCCATACATCCATCCAAACTTTCGCATTTATAATTTTTATTTGATATTTGAATATAATGTCCAAAAAACACGATTTACCAAAAAAAATACCGAGCAAAGTTCGGTCATACAGATATTGTGGTCTAATGGGACAAATCGAAGGGATCTAATAAGTATACGTTCTAGTCCGGGAAAACAAAGTCGCACGAAAAGCTTACAACTCGCAGTGAACAAGAGCCTACTATCAACACGGGGCAAACCTCCAAACATCGGCTAGTAATGCAATAAAACGGATTTACAGACACAATTAGTGCGGTTGCAGCTATTCCGAATGCTTTATGGTTTATTTAGTTTCACTTGTCGGTCAGTCATTAAACAATGGGATAAAATAATTGGGTGACTAATGAATGTGGTCTAATGGGACAAATCGAAGGGATCATTATAATTTTTAGTCTGGGAAAGCAAAGTAGCGGGAAAAGCTCAAAAATCGCAGTGAAAAAAAGCCTACTCAACACGGGACAAACCTCCAAACATCGGCTAGTAATGCAATAAAACGGATTTACAGACACAATTAGTGTGGTTGCAGCTATTCCGAATGCTTTATGGTTTATTTAGTTTCACTTGTCGGTCAGTCATTAAACAATGGGATAAAATAATTAGGTGACTAATGAATGTGTTCTAATTGGACAAATTGAAGGGATCTAATATAACTTTTAGTCTGGGAAAGCAAAGTCGCAGGAAAAGCTCACAACTAGCAGTGAACAAGAGCCTACTATCAACACGGGGCAAACCTACAAACATCGGCTAGTAATGCAATAAAACGGATTTACAGACACAATTAGTGAGGTTGCAGCTATTCCGAATGCTTTATGGTTTATTTAGTTTCACTTGTCGGTCAGTCATTAAACAATGGGATAAAATAATTAGGTGACTAATGAATATGTTCTAATTGGACAAATTGAAGGGATCTAATATAACTTTTAGTCTGGGAAAGCAAAGTCGCAGGAAAAGCTCACAACTAGCAGTGAACAAGAGCCTACTATCAACACGGGACAATCCTCCAAACATCGGCTAGTAATGCAATAAAACGGATTTACAGACACAATTAGTGCGGTTGCAGCTATTCCGAATGCTTTATGGTTTATTTAGTTTCACTTGTCGGTCAGTCATTAAAAAATGGGATAACATCATTGGGTGACTAATGAATGTGGTCTAATGGGACAAATCGAAGGGATCTAATATAATTTTTAGTCTGGGAAAGCAAAGTCGCAGGAAAAGCTCACAACTCGCAGTGAAAAAGAGCCTACTCAACACGGGACAAACCTCCAAACATGGGCTAGTAATGCAATAAAACGGATTTACAGACACAATTAGTGCGGTTGCAGCTATTCCGAATGCTTTATGGTTTATTTAGTTTCACTTGTCGGTCAGTCATTAAACAATGGGGCTGATTGCGTTGTTGCGATATCCATTATGCGGGCGTAATTAGATTTAACCAAATGCGGGTTCGCCTCATAATGAATGTAACGAAATTGGTCAAGTGGGAGATGATTGAGAGCTTAAATGGGTTCCTCACACGTAAAGGTTTGGCAAAATGATATCTGAAATGTCAATTAGTGCAGGCATTTATCGGTGCATTGTCCAAATTACCTTCCTTGTTAGGTATTGCATACTATTTTTGGTATCATTAAGTAATAAATCTATACTAATATTATAAATGCGAAAGTTAAGAGGGATGGGTGGATGTTTGTTATTCAATTACGGAAGAACGGCTGAATGGATCTGCATGAAATTTGCCACAGAGATAGATTATACTCTGGAATAGCACATAGGCTACTTCTTATCCCGGAAAATTAAATTGTTCCCGCGAGGACCAAAAAACCTCAATCCGCGCGGACGAAGTCACAGACATCAGCTAGTAAAAAATAACTATCGCTTTTTTCTTCCTTTAAACATAAATTTTGTGGTTGGTAAATCAATGTGTGGAACCCTAAAAACACAACAAGCTTGCCCTGAATGTCATAATTATTTTGCTTTCTAAAAACAATGTTCAAACTGTACATAAATTGTCGGTAATGAAGATGTAGTTTTAATTAGTTTAGTATCACCGTATAATTAACTCACTGCATTTCAATTTATGCTGGCAAATCGCAATGTTTTTGCAAAGCAAAGCATTTTTAAACAAGTAGGAATATGTAATTAAAACTGTATTTTTATTAGTATGAGACTGCCGAGACTTGGAACTTGAAATGTTGTTTAAGTTGTTATCTAAGTTCTGCGCGCGAAATCTTTCTTCTCTGTTGTGTGGTTCTGTATCAGTACTATCTCATTATTATGTGAATTAAGTACGTTGCTGGAATTGGCTCAAGAAAGTGGATTTAGGATTTTAGGAAGCATTTAGTAAGTACTAGATTATGCCTGCTACTTTGTCCGCGTGGATTAAGTTATTTTTATTCCCGAACTCCTTAATTTTCTGGGATAATGCCTATCCCTATACCAAATTTCATCAAAATCGGTTTGATGAAATTTGGTATAGGTATAGTAATAGTAATTTGGTATAGTATTCAGATGGGCCGTAAAACCGTATCTGACAGACAGATACACTTTTGCATTTATAATATTAGTCTGGGTTTTGTAAATTCGTTAATTTTTAACGATAAGACCTGAAATATAGCTTAAATATAGGTATACAAAATAAGTTTAAACCGATAGAAATACTAGGAGGGCTGTTCTTGGCAAAGCGCAGTGTTCGTAGACGTCTACGGTGTGGCAATAGGTACGAGTCATTAAACGAGTCTCAGGAATATTTTAGACCTAATCAGAGATATTAAATATTGAATATCCAGCAATGGACGTCCATCGGTTGACACGATGACGACGATGTCTAATGTTCAGTGAACAGCTTTATTAAAATTCCAAGTAGGCAATAGTTCATAACACCATGTAAGCGTCTGTCCCTTTCCCCGCCCTTCTGAACCCAGCATCGTTAACATTTCCGTTATTAAAAAAGTGCGAGACTTTGTCATCAGAGAAGTTAGTTTTTTTAATTAAAATTATGAAATTGATATTGCCTTTACGCTGGAGCTCGCTTCCCGACGCAACCTTGTGAAAGTTTAAATTAATTTTTGAATTAAGCCTAATGGCAGTGGTAAGCGATTTCTAAAGAAAGAGTTTTCTGTTTGAGCAATTAAAATTCCAATTATTTTATAGCAGAAAACCGTATCTTAATTGCTTTCCATTGCTGGTATTAAAGATAATTTATTTTTCCAAGGAAACACGGCTATTTATTTATGATGTAATTACCAAGCAGCCACTGTAACCGCTACCAATTAATTTGTTTCCTTATTTGTATATACTGCCTTATAATATCCTAGTTAAATTAATTTTAGAATTATTATTTTTACAATAATATACTAAAGGATTCGATAAACAGTTTGGCAAATGTTATTGTAGTATACTTACATTTATATATTATTTTCAATTTCGACTGCTGCTTATAACTTGTACAAAGTAGCCGCCATTTTAATCGGAACGTATCTTTTTAGTATTCGGGTCCCGCTTCGCCCGTCCAATACCTATTTTCCTATTACAAATGTTATCTGCGGTATCTCATGTAGTCTATATTTTGTATTACTTTGTGAATGTCTTTCAAAACGTTAACACATTAATTGTTATCATGATAATTATATATTATACTAGACGATGCCCGCGACTTGGATTAAGTATTTTCAATTCCCGCGGGACCTCCTTAATTTTCCGGGAAAAAAAGCCGGGATGTACCAAATTTCATCAAAATTGGTTGAACAGGTGGACCGTGAAAGCATAGCAGACAAACAGACAGACACACTTTCGCATTTATATTATTAGTATACAGATATGGATTGTCCTTTTTTTTCCTCCGGTTGTACCTAATAAGTTTCCATGAAAACACAAACGCTGTTTTTGGGGCTAATTAACGATAACACTCCTCGGTAGGAATTGGCTCGGAAGTTATCTGGTCGATTAGTCTGGCCCTTACAAAAAAGCTTTCGATTTCATTTGAATACTTTGCTAGTGTTGAGAATGGAGATAGGAGTGAAGACAATCAAACGTTCACTAAGTCAACACAATCAACGTCATAAATAATTTTCTTCGAGCATAGCTACGAGGGCAAGTTAAGCCTGACATAAGTGGGCAATAAACTTCAGCCAATTTGGAGATTCGCATCTGGAGGCTCTTATTAAAGCCCGAAAGTTAGTCCTTTTCATCCATCACTCGTAATACGTATGTGAGTTATTGTATGAAAAATTGAAGAATAAATTGAGTCGCTGCAGCAGCGGCGAGACATAAATCCCAACTGAGCCCTCAATATTGTTTTAAAGGGGAAGTGGCCATAAATTTTATCAGGGCCGAGCCGCGGGCGCCGCGCTGCCTCCGTTCCCGCTTCGCCGCGCCTCGCCGCACCACCGCACCGCACCACCGCACCGCACGAACCTAGCCAACTGTCTCCGCAATTTTCCGCACTTGCCTGTGCATTCGCCGCTCATGTGAATTTGTAGCGTTATTACTACAAAAATTGAAGTCTGCTCCCCAGATAACTCGTGCGGGTAACGTTAAATGGATATCGTAGAGCAATTAAGGTTCACTGTATAGTTCACAATCTGCTCTTTTTTATATGTCCTAATTTTTAACCAAATTCTGGATGGCAGGTTAATTTTAGATCACGATTTTTATTAATTTATTTAATAAACCAGCTATATTTTCAAACAAACGTGCATGATTTAATACATCACAAATCAAAACGCAATTATATCCGATATCAATATTCTTAAAATATTGTAATTTATAATACCACGTTAAGATATTCGATTTTCCATCTCGTCGATTTGCTTAATAGCTGTAATAACGCAAAACACGATTTTGATTATGATAAGGGGTCTATAAAGTACGCAGGCGAAGTGAGGCTGCCGGTTAAAAGAGACTTATTGGAATATGAAGATGGCGTAAAACAGATTCGTTTTGAAAATAGGAAGAATGAGAAATGTAATTGGATCACATTAAAATGTCATGAACGAAACCAAACCGCTCCTCTGAACCGATTTGAATTGAATTAAAATTTTAGTCATTCTTAAACGCCCGGGGGGTCTGGTCCTCTGGGGGCACATTGTACTATTGTCTATCAGTTTGTCATTTATTCTATAGTGTTAATTTAAGCCTACTAAAAGGACGTGATAGATTATTGTTTAAAGTTGGTGGTGTTATTGTTGCTTTTGCTCGGGACCACTATTAAATTTAGGAGACAAAAAGTATGCTGAGAGATGCATTCTTATTTGCATTATTATTTTTAATAAAAACCTACACTTTATTAATTTGAATAACAAAATGGGTTATATCCGAATTATCATATTATTATTCTATCGCTAGGACTAGATCATCTACCCGGCCTCGAATCGGGGTTTATTTTATGTACCACAGCCTCCGATTATTTTGTCGGAATATGCCCAAGTATTTTCAAATACGCCGTAATGTGTTTCTATAGAAAGTCTCTCACGACAGTTTTAACGCTAAAATATCATTGGTTATGATTATGAGTGATATGATGCTACAATCTTGTTATTAGTTAGATAAGGTGGTGGTATTGTGGGTCATAATAAAAAATCGCTTATTTTTATCAATACAATCTGGATGTCGGACATTTCGCATAAATGTGATATGCAATATCGCTCGTCCCCTTTTTAATATCGCGACGGACGTAGCCGGTCGGTTTATGGCACAACCCTTGCCGTTTTATTCACGACCTGTTTTGTCCTAATATTGTAAAAAAAATTACATCAGCGAAATGGGAATCACTTTTCTAGTGCTTTTTTATTGTTTCTGTTCTAAAGGCTTTTTCATGATTAGGTTGTTTTAGGAAAATTAAATAAGAGATTTCAAATATTACGGGATTTCTCCAAATCTAACTCCACGTGGACAAAGTAGCGGACATCATTTAGATGTAGATCTAGATGTAGGTAGGATTAGGTATTTTATTTACTCACTGTTAGCGTTATCGGGTTTGTGCATGGCCGGCGGATCACGAATCATATTGAGTTCGTCACTCGGACATCACACGGTGTTAATTTGTATCCTGCAACAATAGGAAAAGAGGATTAGCCACCGGTTTCATCAGATAAACCTATTTTGAACCACCACTACCACTACAGCCTATTAATGTCCCATCTGCTGGGCACAGGCCTCCACTCTAATACGAGAGAGGGAATTAGAGCTTAGACCCACCACGCTGCTCCAATGCGGGTTGGCGGGCTTTAACGACTATTATCCTGTTAGTGATAATAACCGGGACCGACGGCTCAACGTGATCTCCGAGGCACGGGGGTGAAACACCGCCAACTTCCAACACCGGGTTTTGAACACTGAACTGTTATTACTAAAATATACAGCGTGCAAAGTGGCTTCTACCCATACTACCTATCTAACTGATCTCCAATTTTTCGATATTTAACTAAAAAGCTCGTAAAAGAGGTAGATCTAAACTAGATCTTAACTGGTTTAATGTTCGGCGAGGGCGATCATATTTTACTGAAAAACATATTATACCTATAACTAGCTGCAGATGCCCGCGACATTGAATTTCATCCAGATCCGTTCAGCCGTTCTGGCGTGATTGAGTAACAAACATCCATCCATCCATCCATTCATACATACATCCATCCATCCATCCAAGCATCCAAACTTTCGCATTTTTTATATTATGAGATATAGATAAATCCAGTGAGTTTATAAGACGCAACCTTTTCTGACTGTCTGTAGCAGGTTGTATTTTTTCTCTAAATTATTATCGCGTATCCACGTTATCTGTGATATTTTACCGTTCTGATTTTAAAAATAATATTATTAACATTCATAAATATAGGCTTTAGTAGTGCGAGTTGCAGTTAGGTACGCAGCACTTTTTTACTCAACTAATTAGGTACTAAATATTCAACTAAACTAAAACATTAATATTAATCTACATCTCATGGCTAAACTTCTTTTATAAAGACGAGTCAAATAATAATACTTTTATTGTTAAAAGTAGTCTTATTATTAGTTGAAGCAACATGATTGATTTGCTAAAAGGATACGAGCAATTCACTGGACAATTTTAATTTGACATGTTCACTGCAATGATTAAAAGGCTTTTTTTATTTCAACGTGTTTGTCTTAAAAGGAAATACGAGAATCTACTATATATCGCTGAGAACGTCGGACTTGAGTAGCACGCGTCTCGCAGTGAAACCTCATTAGAATAAACGATATCCTCTTCTTACGTCCACTCCGTGCGAGGCCTTATTACTCCGACAAAATGCCGTCAAACGGCAACACTCAACCACACAAATAAAATGAATTTACACCTTTTGTCCCAACCTTTAAGGCTTTATTTACAATGCACTCTCATGCTTGCAATAACTTTTGGTCCTTACGTGGAAGATACAGGGTCCAATATACAATACGTAGAAAATAACAAACGCACCATTAGATGTGACTCCCTTAAAGGTTGAGATGTCCGTGCAACTTGTAAATTGAAACTCGAAGGAGGCACTAATATCTGTTGTAACTTGAGACGTTTTATGTTTAGCGCTTATCTGCTAAGAGCATCAAAGTCGTTTAATTGAAAGTTCACAGGCGGCTTGTTATTATTTTCCACTCATAACTTAAGTCAAACAATAATAACAAAAATAAGTTGGTATATTCGAATAGATATATTGTTATGCTAATGTTATTTTAAATGAGTATATTAATAATAATTAATTTTAAGCGGTAGGTATCAATTTCATTTGTAAATACATTGTAACAATGAACGCTGATATCGCCAAATAAAATGAACTGAAGTACCTTATTGTATGTATTACCCATATTGTATGATATCTGGGGGTGGAAAATAACCACTGCTGTGATTTTTACATACAAATAATTATTTAAATAGAAGCTTAGGTGGCAAAATACCTACCACCACTTATTGAAACAATAATTAATATATTTTCCCTATACCTAATTAGGTATAATTGTATCTTCGTACTTAGTTACTTGTTCTATTTAGCAGTTTCCAACTTTTAAACCACTTATCGTCATACGAAAGCGGATTTCTCGGTATGTGAATATATATTGTCAAATAAAACACGTGCGAAATTTCGGCAAACGGGTATCAAATTTAAGCGGATTGAACAAACTTTTACAGCCGCATCGAAATTCCCATCAGCACCTGTTACAAAGGCGGCTATCAAATTACTCGCGACATATCCGCGGCGGAGCGAGCGCGCCTTCATCCATAAATACGGTATTCGTTATGCATTTCTCATATTCATGAATCCGTTTTATTGGCCCCAATAAAATATGAACATCTCAGAATGGATACGAGAGAGCGGGCAAATCTAATATGGATTGCTTGCGCCGGATTCGGTAGAACTCTGAGGGGGAGGCACCTGCGTCGCGGGGAGACTTCGTGCTGGCACTGCTTCGACACATCACACATTCACGATAGCGATCAATTAGTATATTAGAGTACAGTGTACGGTCGATCTATTATATTTTCATTGTACGATTTCTATGGGCTTCGTGGCTACGTGGCGAAACTCGAAATAAATTCCATAGCTGCAGTATCAGCAAAGAATATCACGTCATCTTAGCCGTTATACAATCAGTCATAGTAAGTCCCCAGAATAATCTGTCGACGCCGACAAAGGAGTAATTGTCTACTCGCGTTGCTCGCCGCATAATGCGAATTTAAAGGCCACTGTCACACTAAACCAGGCATAAAAAAGATCGGCCCTTCGTCGACGTGTCAAAAATTCAGTAGAGTGCCGGGATAAGTGGAATGGATGGCGACGACGCAGGCCCGAATAAAATATTCTATGTCAAATCGTACGTCACAGGTTCCCGACTTGTTCTCACGGAGAGTGCTTTGCGGAAGTCTCTTATTTATTCGCTTTAGTGTCAGAGGCACCGCTCTTTTGTGCCCTTACCGATTTACAAGCGACCATGCGGGTACTTTATAACGTATATACCAGTGCGTGACGCGTGTGTTGATTATCTCATACGTGGGGTCCTGTTTGAATCATGTTTTCATGCTCTTGAGTGCTGGTTTTACGAGTTATAAGTAGGATTATGGAAATGTTTATGACGCTAAAGTTAACAATATTTTAATGAAAGGTTCTTGGAACTACTGCTGATGCCTGATACATATTATATACTTATTTAGCTACAGTGATAGTGAATGGTTTTCTTATGTTGAACAATTATTCTAATTTATGATCTACAGACTTGCCCTCATTAACATTAATTGACGAATACTAATGGCTTATCTAAAAACCCACCGTGATATACTGAGAATATTCAAAAGAACTTGTAAAAGTTTATTTGAATAAAAAAAACATTTTATTTGATGTCGATATAGTCAGTAGAGTTACCTACATAATACTAGAAGATGCGCGCGACTTCGTCCGCGTGGATTAAGGTTTTTTGATTCCCGAGGGAACTCTTTAATTTTCCGGGATAAAAAGTAGCCTATGTCCTTGGTAACAAACTATCTCTATAACAAATTTTATCAAAATCAGTTGAACAGATTAGCCATGAAAGCGTAGCAGACACACTTTCGCATTTATAATATTAGTATGGATATGGATTATTATGGATTAGGTGTATAGGTAGGTATTAATTATGTAACCTACTATAAGTACTAGTTCTTGTAAGTAAATATTTTATTTATTTATTTTACACTTTATTTGTACACCACAACACAAAAAGGAAAAATAATAATTAAGGAACACAAATACACAGAAGGAAGTAGAATACAAAAAGGCGGCCTTATCGCTTAGCAGCGATCTCTGCCAGGCAACCTTAGGATTAGGAGAAGTTAAGGAGATTAAATTGCGGGTGATGTATTCATATAAATAAACATACAAACAAATACCTACATACTACTACATAAACCATTTACACAAATAACATAATACTCATAATAAATAATATATGAAAATAAACTAATATATATTATGTATTTAGTATTAGTATAAATAAATATTTATTGAAAACAATTACATTATGTTGTATTGTATGAAGTCTCCAATCTACGCCATCAGATTCTAAATATAATAAGAGGCTTTGAGCTAAATCCGGCAGTGCGGCGGAAGTCCATTTGTGCACCAAAGTGGCGGGAGAGCTAGTGGTGACTATTAGTGTATCTCCATTATGATTGCGTTATCAACGCGATCAATTAAGCAGCATTATGTTAAAATTCACCCCAGCCATCAATTACGCGGCAACCGTAGGCGAACGCCGCGCTAGGCTATATGGATATTCCCTTTGAAAGCTCTTAAAATGGAACGCAAATATTCTCAAACTTAATGAGCAGTCGCGAATTCTGTGAGATATTATAGTGTAAAATGATTTTCTATACGAAATAATTAAAATAATTAATAAATTTCCAATAAGATTTTTTTACTTATTTTTTTTATTTGTGTTTTATAAGCTGTTCTTAGCGACTGAATACAGTCGCTAAAAAATTTATTTAAATAGCGACAGACAATCAATCTTGTCGCCAAAATAAAATTTTTGAAAGCCGCGCAAAAGAAAAAATAAGAAAAAGATATAAAAGTATTTTCAATATAGAACTTTTAACTTTGACGTTCTGTTAAATAGGTTTTCGGAAAAAAAGTATCGAAAATGTATGCCTGGAAAATTTTATGGAAAAATTTGGTAATAATGGGGCTGATTCTGCATAACACAATCTCTAAACTAAACTAAAATGGCAGCTTTAAATCTAGTTCTGTCCCTTTCCGTAGGAAGTATTATGATAGGGCTAGCAATATTTGTAATGCTCTAATTTTAGTTTAGTTTAGAGATTGTGCACTACAGAATCAGCCCCATTGTATGCTGTTATCATCGGATAAGGTGCCACGTAGATTGTATGATTTATAGGCATTTTTAAAGAAATTACTTTCCCTTTACTACTACTGCAAATTCAGTATATGCTTTGAATTTTGTTAAAAGAACTGAATGCACGAATCACGTGTCAGACCATCACAAACCTTCAGTCCAGTAATTAAAAACACAAACAATTTGATCCATTCACGCAAAGCTAATCTGAAAACACTCCCTGACTCGGCACTGATCGAATTCATTATTCACCGGCAGAGAGCAATTAAACCTCCACTAATCAATCTCAAACTTCAGCCAGAGCTGAACTCTAATCAAGAAAACTCTTATACCGTGAAAGCTTTTCGAACAAAATTTAACTTAATTAAAAATGTAAATTAAATTCCTAGGCGCTTCCACAAGCATCACGTCGGCCCGCGCCGAGTGCTCGGGGCTTTTGATTGCAGCTAAAAGGTTTGGGATTAGTGCGCGAAAGAGCTTTCAGTGCATTTGTAGAGCTTTTAAGTGGGAAGCTTTCGCTTAAGACACTTACATACAATGTAAATTTTATGTACCGCCTCGGGAATGTGTGGCATCGATACAGAAACAAATGGATTGTGCTATTTATAAGCTGGCAACCATCTTCAATATTTTAACAGACTAAACGTGCTAAAAAGCATAGAAGTACGAGAAATTTTATGATTAAGAGTTTTGGATGTATCGACCAGCTGATTTCATAATGCAGTGGAGAACTGTAACTGCTAGCCCTCCGGTCACCTGTGGACTCTGTGAGACGAGAAGATAGATCCATAAAAAAGTATCTAGCATCTTTAGCATAGCCCAATAAATCCCCAGGGTTATTATTATTTATTGGTACTTGAAATAAAATATCTGAAAAATGGTTTGTCTCTTATTGACTCATCAAGTCAAACAGCTTTCATACCACAATAACACCCGTTTTACAAATCCACCGTGTTGTTGTTACGAAGTTGGACGGAACATATTTATTTAGTGAGATGGTATATGAAAATAATGAGATGTCAATTAGTGTCTGTTAGAGCAGAAAAGAGTGATGTTTGTAGTTGGGCGAAAGGGGTGTGGGGGAGGCTGGGTCCGACCGGGCAAGGAAGTTCGGTGTCCGGAAATAAACCGCCCGGAAAATTGTCAATTCCGAGAGCTTCAGCGCTTGGACCCGACGATTTTGAATAGCCCGGTCCACGCGCCCCGCGGTCTTACTTGTTACTCTGTATTTAGGAATAGAAGCTTTCTGCACACACACTAAACGAATAAAAATATAGTTTCTAAATCATCGCATAAACTAATTATTCTTACAACACTTAGCAATAGACAATTTAATCTAAATGAAAATAATGGAATGTTTTTTTTTTTAATTAAACCCGCAATCAGTCGTGAGACTATAATCGGATGCGTTCCGTGAAATTGGCTAATAATGGAATAAAATAATGAAATGTTAAATTATATTAATTGAGCAGATAATAGGTACTGGTGGTTGTAATGGAGTGACAAACACTAGCATATCTTACTTAATATTATAAATGCGAAAGTTTGGATGTATGGATGTCTGGATGTATGGATGGATGTTTGTTACTCAATCACGCCCCAACAGCTGAACGGATCTGGATGAAATTTGGCACAGAGATAGATTATAGTCTGGAATAGCACATAGGCTTTTTATCCCGGAAAATTAAAGAGTTCCCGCGGGAACCACAAAACCTCGATCCACGCGTACGAAGTCGCGGGCATTCGCTAGTATATATATTATATATTATTTGAAAAAGTATACAATCAATTAAACCAGTCACACAACAGTTCGCTGGACTGCAGGCCTCTAAGATCGCTTTTTGCACAAAAAATCCTCTAACTATAACATTACAGAAGAGTGCACAAATAAGATAATACCTATTAGTTATTAAACCATTGAAATTCTGAATAGTTTGAGGCTTTTTTATCGAAAGACAAATAAAAAATACTATAAGGTTTTTATAAAGAACTATCCTCAAAATAAACCTACTTAACGCTTTTCAAATATTTCCACAATCCAAATAGTGTTCGAACCTTATCTCAAAATATGCTTTGTTCGAATAAGTGCTGCGCAACCGAATATATTATGTAAGTAGGTAAGGAAGAAGATAGACTGTACAAAACTAAAGTAACTATATATAAGAAAACACATTATCCTGACTTGCAGTTAATAAATTGATATAAAAAATGGAACCATATTAATAACGTACTAAAATAATATTACTCTTATGTACGAGTATGATCAACAGAAATATCGCACGTAGGCAAAAAAATACCCATTCCATCTGGGTACGCGCCAAAACAATCACTGTTATTCACTACTTAGTCGTACGATGTTATAACTTTACTATAATATACAACACTATCACTTAAGGATTCATACTAGTACAAATCTATTTTTATTTCTGGCGGGCCTGTCCCTACGGCCAACACTTTTGTTATTGAACAATACGAGCCACAGGCCGAGCACAATCAGGGCGAGATATTTCTCTCGCGGCTCTTGCCTATGCTTTGTCGATATTCTGTATAGCATTAATTTGTTAATTCGAGGTGCTTATTTATATCTAAAGACTCATACAGATGGAGAAGAGCCGAAAATTGTTGCTTTATATATAAGTTGACATGATATTAATGGTATTAAAAAAATAATTTCGGAGAAGATCGGAGAAAGCGCGAAGCACTTGAGCGCTTTATATGAGAGCCGTACTCCTGTATCCTTTATTTCAAAGTAATAAGGATTACTTGGACTTCTTCTTCACTCC
Source organism: Erebia aethiops (assembly GCA_923060345.2). Classification (NCBI taxonomy): domain Eukaryota; kingdom Metazoa; phylum Arthropoda; class Insecta; order Lepidoptera; family Nymphalidae; genus Erebia; species Erebia aethiops. The sequence continues at coordinate 10,184,251 of OV281092.1, read as the reverse complement.
ACTCTGCAAGTGCGTTATATGTATCGGTAAGAAATAGCGAGATTTTGAGATTGTGGACATGTATTATAGTACAGCTAAGTTACGCTTTGCGCTTGATACAATTCTATGCGCACTAAGGTTCCGATTACTTGCCAATAAAGTATTTCCAAATGTATTAAAAGCATCATATTATCATACTAATATTATAAATGCGAAAGCGTATTTGTTTGTTGGTTTATTGGTTTTTTTGTTTGTCCTTCAATCACGCCGCAACGGAGCAACGGATCGACGTGATTTTTGGCATGGGTATAGTTGAGGACCTGGAGAGTGATTTTTTATCCCGGAAAATTATAGAGTTCCCGCGGGAATAAAAAAAACTTAAACCACGCGGACGAAGTCGCGGGCATCAGCTAGTAGTCTATATATTTCATTTGACTTGAAAAATAGTGAGTTTAATAGGGTGATAATATTAGAATATGTTACAGATAAGAATTCAGAGCTAATAAATGCCTTTTAGGTTCTCTGAGTTCTATCTTCAATATCTTTTTCATATCAATGAACTTTAACCAAAAAATAAAAATAAAATAGACGATTATATTAAAGTAAGCGTCATATATAACTCAGAAACTCCTTTAAGTTTGTTACTAAGAAGGCACCTGCATTTAGGTAATCGATCATAAAAACGGCGTGCAGGAAAGGTTCTTATCGGGGCGCCCTCACACTGGGAAAGTATAATCACAACAGCAAACATCTGCGGTCCTGTACTCGGACTGCACGCTTGCACCTCGGAACCCTAGCGATTTGAACTGAGATCATCGCAACACTCATCCGTGAAATTGATTCTCGAGAAAGAAAAGACGAAAAGATAAATAAAAAGGAAATAGGAAAACACAAGCTAAGATTTGGCGTGAAATTGTTTTTCAGCAGCCCGCCCACCGCCGTCTATGGCGCCCGGCGCGGGAATTTCCCAATTACAGAGTGTAAATGTATTTACTTGATTATGTTGGCAATGCGCTTAACTGTTACGTAATGAGTTAGAATGTAAGACTGTACAGTATATTACAGCAAAAGCTCTTATATTATTCCTTTATTTTACTGATAGATACCTGAATAGAGTATTACTCGCGAAGGATGAGTAAACCCTTGGTTGGCGTATTGACAAAGATTGTGCTGTTTCTGCCCCAGCAGTGTTTGAAGAAATAATTCGAACAATAAAGGAAATGAAATACATAATATACTTCTATGCTCAGTTTTAAAAAGGTAGTGCTGTATCTAAACCTATCTATATTTTACAGATATTAAGGTAAGTGAGTAGTTTGTAAGTCCCACAAATATTTTTTAGCTACAGTGGCAGCGGGACTTTGTAGCAGACGAAGGAAGCACTTAGGCACTCAAGCAACCTGAGCACTCTGTGAAGAAAATCTTATACCCCTTTCATTTGTTATAATCTGAGCGAATACCACTTAGACTTAGTGCTGGCACTTCCACTTATAGGTACCCTGGAAGAACCATCTTCCAAGATAGGTACAGTCGACGTCAAAAGTCCATATAGAGTAAGCAAACAAGATGACTTGTTAGTTACAAAGTCGCCCTCAAACATACATAAATAATATTTATCTTGTAGGTTGACATTGTTGACAATTTATGGCAATAATCTAAGTAGTCTTGACGACCTACGTGGTGTTGAGCGCTGTTGTCTTAACGTGGGCAGGGTCAATTTGGGAATAATTTCTGAATTATCCCTGGTCTGGCCTGGTGGGAGGCTGCGGCCGTGGCTAGTTACCACCCTACCAGCAAAGACATGACGCCAAGCGATTTAGCGTTCCGGTACGATGCCGTGTAGAAACCGAATAGGCGTTTGGGTTTAATATAACTGCCATGCCCTTAACAGGTTAGCCCGCTACCATCTTAGACTGCATCATCACTTACCATCTAGTGAGATCGCAGTTAAGGGCTACCTTGAAGTGTATAAAAAGATAGTGTAAAAAAATAATTGAATAATGGTTTGAACCAAATGTTTTTAAATTTTGGACAGATTTTATTTGTATGGATGAGTGATTCAGATTATTTGCATACAGTTTTAGCAGTTAAGCTGTGTATGGACTTTTGACGTCGACCGTACCTACCTATTGTGCCAAAATTTATTTACAAAATATTGATTGTTTCCTTGATTGAAATAAGGGTTGCAGCAGGCCTTTTTGTGACCATCAAACATGGAAAGACGTCATCTCCTTCAATCGACAAGTTGGAGTTTATCTTTTATTATTTTACGCCAGGTGTTCATTAGTAGGTTTCGAATTCGGTTCGGTTATACGGGTATAAGAGGACCGAGATATTTAATTAGAGGGAGCTTTATACGCATATAAAACAAATTTACACATTGGAATTGAGTAATTTTGGAAACTCTTTTAGTATTAATACGAGTATTTCCAGCATCAGATAGTCCGAATTGGTATCTTAAAACACTGCGACATCTCATCCACTACGTGATCCATTTGGCGGAGTAAGAAGCAATCTCATTCAATACCGGCCTCCCTCCACCCGCCGCGCTAGGGTTGGCCACGTGATGGTGTGAAATATTATTATACCAATAAATAATAATTCTATTTTACACCTAAAATTACGAAGAACATTTTTGTGTTTTTTTTTCATATCCATAATATAACACATGCTATTTTTTTTTATAAAAATTGTATTAATAATAGTGTGTCTGTCTTTTCAAGTTTCTACCGAACGATCGATCTCGACGAAAATTGGCACAGGCATGGTTGATCATTTAACCCAAAAAATATCATAGGACAAAAAAAGACACATAGGACAAAAAAAGACACAGACACAAATGCGGGGAACAGATAGTTATATGTATTTTAGTATGCTATATCTGCTAACCTTTCTGGCACATACTAGTTGTAGCATACTTTTCATTTGTTAAGATATTTTCTTTATGAATATGAAGTTTACATTAATGCTATTATTTATTTATTTAAGAAGTATTTAATACCATTCGCACACTCCTTATCGTACCTACCATTAAACAAATTGACAAACTATATTAAAGCGATACTTTGTACACGCTCGCGTATCGCGATACGCAATAAAACTTTACATTTCTCTTTAACTACTTCCTCGTAGTTATCGTGTGATGCGAAATGGGGCATAAATATTGGATTTCTTATTGTTTAGATTAAATTATAGTGATAAAACTATATAGGGGATAAAATTGTTACATTATTATGTGGCTTACAATTACAAATTATTTGAACCGGGACACAATTTTACCTTTGTTAAAATATAAATCTTATTTTTACAGCAATAATAATTTTAATATAGGTATACGGGTTCATTTGACCGACATGAGGTGGTTAAAGGTTACCAAATGCTAGCAAATTAGGATCTAACACAAGCCTATTAAAATTTCTGTTTGTACACATCTATGCTTTTTTATCGATGTTCACAATCGAAAGAAGAAAATGTGCACAATTCTGTAAAACACGATCTCTAAACAGCTTAACTAAAATGACAGCTTTCTGTTCCTTTCCGTAGGGAGTACCTATTATAAAAGGGTTATCAATATTTTTAATGTTGTTATTTTAGTTTAGTTAAGAGATTGTGCACTATAGAATCAGCCCCAATTTTTTATAGCCCCAAGCTATTTATGAGTTCAATATTGAGTATTATTTATATTAGTGAATTATGTGGCATTATGTAAGTAAGTTCGCATTAAGATACATTAGGTATAGTGTTCCCAAAATTATAATCCTTCATTCTCTTTTCAAATTGTAAAGCTTATATTTTGTTACAGTTTTTACAACAAATATGGGTCGACAACCCTCATTCAGTAGCCAGTATCGCTTTCCCCGATTGTATTAGATTCAGCTGCCCTTTTCATCTACATGTCGCTCTTACCTCCCCAGGGCTGACTGGTGGATACGCCGTGACTGATAGACCAGAAGAAACAGTCATCTCCATGTGCATTAATATCACTCTTTGGAATTGAATGAATTTCCATCGGCGTACAGGTACAGAAATGGACCTTAAGGCCACAAAAAAGGTACAAGGATTATTTAATTTTAATTAAATTTTGTCAACTTCTGAAAAAAAATTGCAGTTTATGGTGAAACTTGAGAAAAGCAGATTAATAAATTAAATTCGCTTTCATCTAAAATAAAAACTGACTTCAAAACTATACCTATACTAGCTGATGCGCTCGACTTCGTCTGCGTGGAATAAGTTTTTTTGATTTCCACGGGAACTCCTTAAATTTCCGAGATAAAAAGTAGCCTGTCACTCTCCAGGTCCTCAACTATACCCAAGACCCATGCAATAAATCACGTCAATCCGTTGCTCTGTTGCAGCGTGATTGAAGGACAAACCAATAAACCAACAAAGCAACAAACAAACACAATATCGCATTTATAATATTAGTATGACGTACCAACTTAAATTAAAAAATGTTATCTGGGTATAAATTTAGTTTTTTGTTGATTTTCTCAAAAACTGTATATCAATTTCGATAAAATTTATGCGGGACCTACCTAAGTATGATCTACCAAACAAAAAAAGAATCATCAAAATTGATTCATAATTGGTCGCGTCACATACACATTAAAAAAACATGCAGTCGCAGCCGGTTAAAAAAAAGATATTAATAATTTAGTACCTACCTTAGTAGTAAAGCTTCGTTGCCGAACGATATTTGCGTAGCAAAAGCGTAGCATATCATAAAAACAATTGCCATAATGAAAGAGTACATACATATAGATACAAAATTGGCTACAAAACATAACGTTATTCGTAAGTTGTCAAGTCGAAAAGCTATGAATATGATTATCCACGCCGTTCCAAAGGCCATCATCCAATAACGCTAGTACGTACCAAACTACCAAAGGTATCAAATCTTTTTCGTCCGTAGTGAAATTGAATATTTATCCGGGTAGTATCTCTATTCCGGAACAATTTTTATGTAGGGAGAGCACAATCTTGAGATATTCGGAAGTAGTGTTGCCAAGTTTGCCAACATCTACCGGGACGTCATGTTGAATCCATACTAATTAAATATCCATACTAATATTATAAATGCGAAAGTCTGTCTGTCTGTCTGCTACTCTTTCTCGGCCCACTTGTTCAACTGATTTTTATGAAATTTGGTACAGGGATAGGTTCTATCCCGGGGAAGGATATAGGCTACTTTTTATCCCGGAAAATTAAAGAGTTCCCACGGGAATTAAAAAACTTAATCCACGCGGACGAAGTCGCGGCCGTCATCTAATATAAAATATGTATTCCTGACTGATAAGCTTAAAAATTGTTGCAAAAAATTAAGTTTTGCATCGAAAAATTAAAGCTGAGAACTCTGAAATAATATTAGAAACGTTTTTATTAGTTCTTTCCGTGCCTTAAGTGGTTGATAATTGATTGATGTAAAGTAAAAGTATGAGAAGTTTTTGGTCCAAGAGCTCCGAATAAGAGATGCCTGTCCCGCTTTTCATACAACACCCTGGTCATACTATTCGGCAGGGCCACTCTACAAAGATATTGGCAAATATCTCGTCTACATTACCTTTATTGCTTCACGAAATCGCGTGCGCGACTTGATCCTATCTGAGATTATTTACGTATTATTCAATATTCCTATGTAATCTGAACTAATCATTTTACAATATTTTTTTCCAATGTACAGATGTAATTTTGGATAATCTGATTAAATGTTATTAGGTAATCATATTATGAAAATATAAATACTTATTTGGGTAGAAAATTATCTTCGTAAAATATTTATTATAGCGCAGGAATATTTTTAAACATCATCTTCACGCAATTCTTGGTGTGTAAATAATATGGTAGAAGTGTTAGTATAGTATGCCCCTTTATAAAAAAAAAACTATACTAGAATATAGTGTATAGTTTTGGTTTTATTTCGTACTCCAAGCAACTAACTTGATAGCCTAATTTAATGCTAAGAAAACAATAAATAAGTATATTTAAACGGATATTATATGAATAGTGAATACCCATTAGCGAATCTTTCACTCATTCAAATCACGTACCTTCATTTTGTGTTTAAGTTATTACATTAGCATTTTCCATCGACGATAAAATACATATATATTAGGTACGTACTTAAGGCTATGGTAGCGCAAAAAGACATATTCGTAGGTAAATATGCATCTAGGTAAATTTTGAAGCGGAAATAACAAAGCATTTAAGTTACATAACCAACTTAATGATTATTACTGCAAAGAATACACTACGGCTTGAGAGCTTATGGAAATATGTCGTACAAATTAGCTCTACAAAGCGCTGTAAATTATTTACTGCATATAACTCGTTACCGTATAAAGGCACCTTTATAATTAAGCGGAATAATGGTTCTTGGCATAATGGTGATTGCATTATCCACGAAGTCTCGTGACCGGCTTAAACATTATATCTTATCGATCTGCAGCTAAACTTTGCCGACCATAAACATCTAACAAGAGAATACCTAAACTCAATTCAAATGAACTTTCCGGTTATAAAGAGCGTATTTTATTGCAGGACATTTGTAAAACAATTCTCATTAAAACAATTCTCAGTAACTGAGTTAATATTAGTCTTCTGTTCAGATCCAATATAATATGAATACCTAAGTAACACCATACAATATTTTTGAAGTGAAAACTTCTTTAGCCGCGTTGAGCACTTTTTGGTAGGAGAAAATCCACAAATCTTATAGGTTCGCGTCACCGATGTAGGTACTCGTGACGTATTGTGCAACATTAGTGCTGTGTTTAACTTTACAAGTAAAAAGATTCCGGCGAATTGAGAACCTCCTCCTTTTTTTGAAGTCGGTTAAAAATTGAATGGATTCAGTTTTCACTTCTATCGGCAGTCCCTAAGAATGCCAATTTTTTTTCATTAATGTAGGCGACAGAAAAAGCTTAAGCCTTTCAAAATTATGAATCTTTATGCTGTAACGGTAGGTGTACCTTTCAGTTTTTAACTCGGGCAAATAATGTACGATTTAATGAGTTAGGTAAATACATAATATTGTACCCGAATAGCTAATTAAATACAATGTACTGAAACATGTCAGTTATTTCACCAATTAAAATTTGCGGTTGAAACTCCGCATAATTTCCTGCTTCGTTATTCCTTCGTCCATATTAGAAATATGTAATTGGTGAGACGCTATGTAAGCGACTGTTCGACTCGGTTAATTACTATGAGTTCAGCAATGAACAGTTTAATTAGCGAATAGAGGCAATGCTGATTACGGTTGTTATGTTGGTATTAGGCACAAGAGTCGTCATCGTCAATCTGTAAATGTGTGCGTAGTACGCGTACTACTGATCAGGCGGTTGGTTATTGTATGCAAGTGAAATGTCAAAAAGCGCTAGTAATTGTTTGCATTATCTCAATTTTCGAAGAAACAAGGTACAATATAAGTGGGTGTTTTAATAAATGTATTGATCCGGTGACAACATCGCTTACCTAGTATCTACGAAAAATAAAATTTAAAAATAACTAAACAGGCATAAAAGTTAGTTCTAATTTTGGCCACCGGGCTAGAAGTTTGTGCGACTATAGTAGGTAGGTGCAGTAGTTCACGGAGTGCAGTAGAGCTTGGCGAAACGTATTTTTATTAACAAACTAGCTGACCCGGCGAACTTCGTACCGCCTTAGTATGCAAAATTAAATGTATATTTTTCAATATTTCTGAGAGATTTTCTTAATATTTTTTTCCGTAAGAACCTTCTCCTAATAATAACAAATACAACAAAAAAGAATTAGTGAAATCGGTCCAGCCATTCACGCGTGATGCCGTGACCAAGGAAAACGGGTTTCATTTTTATATATATAGATTAAACTCGGATTTATTAACTTTTTCATAGGGTTGATAATGTATAGTACCTATAATGGCAACAAAACATTGATGCAAAAGTAAAATTCGAGTTTCAGTTGACTAATGTAGGATATGTCTCTTAAATGCTCGAAGTATCGTAGACAATATAATATTGTACTTATTCTTGATCGTTGAAAGGAATCGTTCTGTAAATGAATTCACACAAAGATGAATACTTTACGGATACTGATAATAATTATTGAAAATATAGAATGTGTCAAGTGTAAGCCTTACTGAACATAATGCTAGACAGTTATCGTAATAAGTTACGACTAGTAATTTGTTGTATTGAAAGGGTTGGAGCGGAAGACGCATAAATTCGACGTGCTAGCGGCTGACACCTGTGATTGCATTTACAATGCTAATTCACAGCACAATATAATGTCAGCAAAAGACGCCTCTGCAGACCGGCTAAAAATGAGAGCTACAGTGTAACGATCGCAAGCACCTCTGATTAGTTAACACTCTTCCACTATTGGACAAAATCCATTGGCGCAGCAAGAATACCATAAATTCAGCCAATCACAACAATTGATACTGATGTAACAATGATTGAAGTTACGCGGTCGCCCTGCTGGTTTCACCCGCATCCGCGTGAAATACGTGAAACGCACATACGACCACGCATCTTACTGCATCATCATCATCATCACCGCGTGGCTTTTTCAAACCGAAGTTTGGCGGTCATCATGTTAAAATCATCTCTATTTTGATCCGCATCTTTTAGCCTTGGATAGCTAAGCCTGGTCCACCGCCTTATATCGTCCAACCACTTGCACCTTTGGCGACCCTGGAGCTCTCTTGCCTTACTCATACACACTTACTACACAAGTATAAATTAAAAATTATCTACTAGAATATATATTATAACATCTAGTGGAAAAGAGCTGATGATCAAACGCCTAAACCGATTTTCTTGAATCATAGCTCTCGATCCTTTCAAACAAAAGAAAATGAAATCAAAATCGGTTCACCCGTTCGGGACTACGATGTCACAGACAGACACACAGCCACTCACAAACCTCTTTTTCCGTCAAGGCTTAAAAACACCGTTACTGAAAAAAGCTTAATGTAAGCCGGAAGCTATCTGTCAAACAAGCTTTTTTTGCAGTCAACAGCTACATCAACATCTACAGGTACTTTAGTTCGTTCACTTTAGTAAGTACCTAATAATAATCTAAGATTAAACAAAAAATAATAATTATTTTATACTACACCCGCTCAGAAAGTACCTTCATTCTTTTTTAAAAACGAGGTAGAAAGTACGTCATTGCTACAAACCAAATATGCGGGAGGGAAAGATGTATGAAATTTCATTTCTAACGTGCTAAGCGGGGAGAAAAACTATATGAAAATCCATTTCTAACGCGCTGTTTTTTTTTAATTTTAAGTAAATTAGGTATATGGACGGTGAGAATTTGGGTATGTCCTTATATGGATATAATATTAGAAGCAGCTTCACCATATTTGACATACAAAAGTCAAATATGGTGGATGTCGATTGTCGATATCAATGTCGATTTTGATGGTCGATTGTCGATATCGATGTTGATTGTCGATATCGGTGTCGTGGTCGGTTGTCAATATCGATGTCGATTGTCGCTATCGATGTATCGATGTCGATTGTCGATGTCGATTGTCAAAGTCGATTGTCGATGTCGATTGTCGATATCGATGTCGTTTGTTGATATCGATGTCGTTATCGATGTAGATTGTCAACATCGATGTCGATATCTTTGTTGATTGTCGGTATCGATGTCGATTGTCGATATCGATTGTCGATGTCGATGTCGATTGTCGATATCGAAATCTATATTGAAATAATCCTCAAAATGTACCTAGTCTAGTTTTGATAGTGAAGCTTCGAATGAAGCGACTCATATAATTATGATAGAACTTCACTTTGTAAGTTCGTTTAATCCCTAATTATTAACGCTTATTTTCCTCGCAGGTGTAGTATCAAGCACTATGTATCACTCGGTAGAAAGTTCGGCTACGCCTCGGGCCTCAAACTACACCCTCGGTAGTAATCGGTCACTTTCTCGCCTCGGTGAACAATGTACTATACCTAATTTGATTGACTTCGGAAAGAAAACGCAATATTTGTGAAGTATATAACTTAATTCACCTTTACTTTAATACTAAATCTAATGTTAATAAATTATAATCTCTACTAAGATAAGCTTCGTATGCAAACAAGAAATCTAATAAAATATACGATTTTCAAACTACTTATTGATGTTTTTATTTTTTTATTCAAGTTAAGTATACTTAAAGTCCATTAGCATCGACGTCTATTAGTTGATACTTCATCGTTTATTTATTCAAGTTTCGGCACGTTTTAACTAATTAGGATATTTAATTTATTTTAAGTAATCGAGGTCAGTAAGATGTGCTTTAATGTTAGATAAAAAATGCAATTTATGAAGTGATTTATGAGAAAGTATTCTAAATTTTTTTAATAAAATGATAAAATCGGGGGAATGGGTCGTTACATGTCGAGATAAGCCGTTGGATATAAGCGCCCACAATCCATTATCGAGCAGTTAATTGATAATTACTTTCTTCCATTACTGAACGAAAAATGCGGTGATTAACTCTGAATCGCTTTAACGATCACAATGGGACGGTGTTCAATTAAAAACCCTTGTCGAACGTCGACTAGGGATGTTGACTTGTCGTCTGAAAATAATCGATGTACCTATACAATACTCGAATCGTAGCTGTACCTACTTACCGAATTCTTAAAAAGTTGAAATTTGCCAAAAAAATAAAGCACAATATAAAAAGTACCATACGTTAATTAAATCAATAACTAAATTACCTTAAAGTTATTTACGACATCGATCAAAATAACACGTGTTAAATAATTTTGAAAATTGGAATCAATAACTCAACTAGGCATAAAATGATTTCAATAAACTTTATTGAAATAACTTTCATGCACTAGAGACCGACCGATTATTTGATAAATCGATTTTAAATCACCATCCCTAATACGAGTTCACAGAGAAACGAATTCGACGCTGACTCAATCTCGTATACATGGAATAAGGAATGACTCGCGTGCGGAAAGTTTTTAATTAAATATTCGCCCGTTTTGTAATTAAGACGAGATTCAATTGAGCACAATGGAGTTGCGTGAGCTTTTAAAAGAAATCCAAGCTTTACATTTCCTTAAGTTTCAGCAAATGGATGTATTGGCGTGTAGCTTTTGAATGTGTTAATTAAGTTATTACATATCATTATTTTTTATAGATTTTTATTGTGTTTACATCAGCTCAAAATGTTACTTGGGGCTTTTAAACTTTGTACAAAAATCAAACATATAGAATTATTAACTAAGTAGGTATGTTTCTATATGCATTAAAATTTAACAATGCTTGCATTAGCCTGTATTCATTTATTACTTGGTAATAAAATACAAGTAAGTGTATTAACTTTAGCCATTCTATTTCCAACCACTATTTGTCACGCAAAGATTACAATTACCCATTACATGTTTGCACCGTCTAAAAACTTACATAATGCAAAAATTATGCAGCTAACTGCGGTCAGGGAAGGTTAAAATGGTTAATATTAAGATTAATTACATTCTATTTACACAAATTGATCCTAGCTTTTTGCTGTGCAATCTCACAGGCAGCCATTAACTTATAAATTAAGTTGAATCAGCTGTCACTTAGCTAATGGGTTAACTCCACTCAGTTTGCTGCGCGTACGCATAAGCTAACCATTATGTATAAACGAACCACTTGTGTTCATGTTGCAACAATGCGTTTTGGTTGACAAATGCATTACTTAAGATTTGCTTGTGCATTATGATATAATAAATGTGTTACCTCTCTAAGATAATAACAAGTTTAAACAATAAAGAAACATTTAATTTAGACTCTCGATACTATTGACGCAACTAGTATATTTTTGCAACGTTAAGTAGTTACGATCTTTCTTATCTTGTATCTATAATAAATACCGTATTAATGAAAAAGTTCCGTTCAATCAAAAGTAACAGAGATAATATAGGTTTAATAAAACGTTAAAGCAGTTCAATATAATATGTCTTAGTTATCTCTAAGTGATCCCAAAATGGTCCCGCTGTAATCTCCTAGACATTTAATTTCGCCGTTTTAAATGAATCGCTGAGCTCATATCCCATCCCGAAATCCGCCACGATTGGCTCGTTCCGTCGTTCGTATAAATTCTGAAGGAAAATCATCTGCAGAATTCCAATAGCAGAGTGCTGATGTCCAAATTCATGATATATCGATGCGGGTCGTCTGCGCGCTGTTTATTAGGTATTTCATAACGCGAATTCGACTCATTGATCTTTTTCCGTGTTGCTATGATAAAAATTTCGACAGCTTAAAAATTCATAAAGTTTCAAAATCCGTGAATGTTTATATAAAGTTAGTTATTTTTAACGTACATTAGTAAAAGAATACCTACTTTACATGTTTAGTAAAAAAATTCGATAGGAAGGTGTAAAACAAATTGTAAAAGTGTGAAATGTCATGATCTTGCTAATATCAACTAAAACTTGCTGGCTTTTAACGGCTATGTGAGAATTACTAAAGTGCCACGCAAATTTATAAGATAAATACGTTGGGAATTGATTTGATTTGTGTCAATTTTGGATGACCTTATATTGGAAATCGATACCCGTTTTGACGGCTCTAGACCACAGAACAAAAATATATCGATAGGTTGCTAGTAACGTATACGCTCTCACAGAATCTCTTAGAACATTGCAGCAATATTCTGAATGCTAAATTCTTGTAAAAATTCTTTGAGAATATTAGGGAAGTAGGTACGTTGTTAGAAGAGCTTATTGAAATACTCTTTTGAGTTTTTCAAATGGTATCGATCTTATGACGTTTGAAATGGGCTTATTATAACCTAACGGTTTATGGATACAGCTCAAGGTCTCATAAATGCATATGGTTTTGATACTTTAATTATATTTTAATTTATAATAGTATTATAATAACTGCACAATTCAAGACACAAAGTTGATCGCAACTGCGATATGCCCCTTTCGGACCGCGAGCCCGGACCGGAGCTCAGTTGTACCATAAACAGGCTTCCGTATTTTTCAATCAGAGAGCTGTCAAAGCATTCTGACACCCTCATCCTATTGGCTCGCACTCGCCGAGCACCGAAATTGGTTTTCTACATTCAATCCATACAAAGTTTAATGTTATTCGTTTGCGATATCACCGGGATGCCGCCGATGTTTACCGACGCGCCAAATCATATTGGATTTGCAAACTTTTGTTTGCGGACTTTATTTCATTTCACTGTTAGTTCAGGCCGAGGGAATATAATTTTAGATATACTGAGGCTCGGGTTGAAATAAGACGTCGATGTTTGCAGTGTATTGAAAATAAATTTTGTATCGGGCGCAAACTCCGACACGTATTGGAGCGTAAGGTGTGAGTTGCAAATTAACTCGTCCGGATATCAGAGCGAGCAGAACAACGGCGCCAGTAGCGAAGGCTGGAGTGTGGCTGCGAGCGTTTATAAATTGAAGGGCTGGTACCTGCGGCTTAATACACCGCTGTTTCCGGTTCATTTCCGGACGGCGCGCGCTTTGCCGGATATTGCTTTTAAGGTTGCGCCGCACGCCAACGCTTCGAAATACTCGCATCATCCGCTCTCGCTTTGCAAGCCACTCGCCTATCACTGTATGCCGACCCAGCTCTTGCTCTCATACGCATCCCGCTACTCTAAACTACTTAATTTCTTTGATGTATAAACATAGAGTTTCGTGTATTTATTACATACATAGAGTTCCTTTTGGTAAATAGGTACAATGAGCTTAGCATACCTTATCTACTCGACGATTAAAACTGTTAAATTATTCGCTCTGAGTACCTACTTTGAATTTTGTTTTTCTAAAGGTACTAGGTATCTTATAAAAAAATACCTACCCAATTAGTTAGCTGCAAACATTTTTGGCGGATCATTAGCTCGTAGAATGTAAGACGACACCATTTTTCTCGCCATAAAGTTGCGAGAGCATTGTCACGTAATAAGATACTATTAAATCGATACACAATATCTACCTTCTTAGAAAGTTGAAGGTAGTCTTATGTTTTGAGTGACAAATCCAATTTTATTCTCCACTGCCCCGCCCCGCCCGCCCCGCGGACCGATCAGGCCTTATCCAAATTGGATCTTGAATAATAAAGAATCGGGGCGATTGGATTTTATTCCTTAAATTCAATTAGCACACGAGGGTCGTGTGTGACTGCAGACGAAAGATAGAGGCGCATTATCGTATTAAAAGGGATCTGGGGGTTTTATTTTGGGGGAGACTTACCCCTTACATGATATTATACTAACTTATTATAATCCACTTAGGTACCTACGCATAATTCAGTACTTATACCGGTTTGTTTCCCAGTGTGGATTTGTTGATTACTTATTTAAAGTTAATCAAAAGAGAATTTGTGCATGTGCTTTAACTTTGCGTTAAATATTCAAAACATAGGTACCTAACTTTTTTCTTAAAGCTAGAAGTAAAAAAACTATTTATTCAGACATGTTTTTGCTCAAACCCTTTGCCTTTGTCACACATGCGCATCAACAGGATATATTTCGGAGAGTGTGCTCAAGAACTATTCGATCTGATTCCTCCGTCACCTTTTTATTATCGAACCGCAAGGCATCGACAAGGTCTGCACTCTGCTCCCTTACGCAGTCGAAATTCCGCGGGCTCGTACGAAGCGATTTGGTTCGTCGTTCCTAATTCGAACCGCTATGATATGGAATGCCCTTCCGGCTTCCGTTTTCCCCTCCTCTTTTACTATAGGTACCTTCAAATCAAGAGTGAATAGGCATCTTCTAGGCAAGCGCGCTCCACCTTAGGCTGCATCACCTCTTGCATGCAAGTCTGATTGCAGCCAAGCGCTAGCCTATATACGCACAGCACAACAACTTACTATGTCTGCCCTCTGCATACTCATAATAATTTTGTTTTATATTCGCTAAGTATATGGTAGAGAGCTGTCGATGATCGATTACGATAATATGCGAGAGTTGTAAGGTAAAATAAGTCAGGTAGCTACTTTTTGAGTTGAAAGGAAATGACAAGTAGGTAAATATTTAATCTTATTAATATTATAAATGCGAAAGTTTGGGTGGATGTATCGATGTATGGATGTATGGATGTATGGATGTATGGATGTTTGTCACTCAATCACGCGCCAACGGCTGAACGGATTTGGCTGAAATTTGGCACAGATATAGATTATAGTCTGGAATAGCACATAGGTTCAATCCACGCGGACGAAGTCGCGGGCGTTCGCTAGTACACGATATTTAAAAAAGTTATTATTAAATCACCGTACTTAATTAAGTAGTTCGGCCTTCATAAACATAAGTACAATAATACAAAGCAGTATGACATTAAAAGCTTTCAAAATCAACTAATAACCTTAAATTACCGCTATCTGCGACATTTAATTATTTAAAGTTAACATTTACACGCGTTAACGAACAACTAAGTAAGTAGGTAAGTACATTGTAACATTTTGATATGTAAAAAATAAAATATTTTCATAATTATTTAAACTTAAACAAAGGTTATCAAGTTTTCTTGAGTATGGTAATTAAGTAGTATAAAATAATATGTTTGTAAGTAAAAAAACCATCAAAATATAATTATTATTAAAGTTGAATTTCGCTAAATATATTATTGCGAAGAAGAAATAATTAATTATCTTGTAACAAGAACATTGTTATATGAACTAATAAGATTATGGCAAGTGTATTAATTACCTTATTATTTCAGTAAAGATCGGCAGATGTTCATATTAACATTTTTTTTAATTGTACATTTTTAAAAGATCTCTGAATCTCTGTGAGATTATGCCAGACCCATAATACCCTTATAAACTCAATAAAACAAAGCTTTAGAAATTGCTATAACTTTTAACTATCTTTATCCAAAGAAATGAAAACACTTTTTACTGTACCTACCTAGGTACACCAAACAACAAGAAATATCAATAAACAAACGTATGGCGTCTTGTTGCTATAACTTTGTACCTACATCAACTGAAAACCCCACGCATCGTAGAAAAATTCCGAGTCTATTAGTTAGGTAATATTATGAGTGAACATAACACAATATCGTCGACCTACGCCCCATTAGTGAGATATTATAATAAATTGCTATATTATCACTGCTGTGTTTGACATAAACATCGAAATCTACTTAAAGTAATGGAAAAGATATAATGCACCAGACCAGAATCAGCTCGCGATAAGGCAGGTTTAATTTTCATTCGTTTTGACATAATTTTATCTTAATTTATAAACATTTTCTAAACTATTAATATGTAAGCCGGTTATTATCTACCTACGGTGTAATCGAAGAGTGGAAGTTTTCAAATGGGATTCAAATTAAAGTAAATTAATTCGGTGAATGTATAAGTAATGTCATTGTGAGTGATAGTGATAGGCAAAACGTATGTCGTTCTCATTTTTCCTAGGAATGACAAAAATACAACACAGCTATTTGACCAAAAACACACACGAAACGTTCGCGTCGAAAAGGAGCGACGTTATGTCTTGACGCGCTAGTGTGTGTGGCTCTATTTAGTATTTTTTGTTCCTAGTGTATTTGCGCGCTAATATTACCGTATCGAATACCTCGCGCTGGAAAACTAAATCACGTCGCGGTACGGTTTTGCCGATAGCGTTCTCTAACTATCTCCATCCTGAAGTATCCCAATAGATTGTAGAATATCCAGATCTTATTCTCAGCCTATTACGTTTGCTGTTCGATGCCAATTACTCGACTTGGTGTACATAAGCCATTTTTTTCTATATAGACATAGAAGAATTATGTGCTACAGTTATTTATCTTACATTAGCATAATATCACAGAATAGGTAATATGTAATATTATCTATGCTACTATTTACGATATTTGTGAGATGGTGATAATAAAAAATTTAAAAAACCCGTCTGAGTTTGTTGTGGGCTCTTCTCAGACTAGGGCGCGTTTGGAACCCTCAAAGATTTAGTTTTGAGATACCGTAACTGATTATCACCAGCATATTTTATAAATAACTGGATGTCAATAAGTGTACTTACAGTGTAACCTACCCTAGCTAAATTTGCTATTAATTCATTCTTCTTAAATCAAACAAAACAAATAAACAATTTGTACGTAAGTAATGCTATATCCATCTTTCATCCACGCCCGCTCATACTTTTTAATTAGATATCGCGTATAATGAAACTCCAACGCTAATTGAATCCGCACGCCATAACGCTATTGTGAGCAGTAAAAGGTTTTTTTTTAAGTTAAGTATACAAATCACATGGGAATCATTAAAAGAAAAACTCATTTAACATGCGATATTTACGATGAGGAACATGTGTGAAGTGTGAACTCATTTAAGATGAGCGCACATTGGTTAAGCCTTCTCAGTACAGCGTCTAAAAAGCTCACGTTTCTTTGAGACAGCGGTGAACTAGTCAAAAGCTTCCGTTCAGACATCTTAGTTCCTAAACGTAGCTTTAATCTAAGCCTATGCTGCTAAAAATCAGACACCTAGCCGGTACAACGATCGCTCAAGTAATACACTGTAATAAATAATAAACCAATCAGCATCCAGCCTTAGATACATATTGACGTCAAAATATAACAACATGTGTTCATCATACTTATTATACTTACAGATATTATAAATTCGAAAGTGTGTTCGTTTGTTGGTTTATTGGTTTGTCCTGCAATCAGGCCGCAACGGAGAAACGGGTTGACATGATTTTTGGCATGGGTATAGACTATAGTTGTAGACCTGTATGGCTAGCATGCGCACTACTAAAATAAAATTATGTCTACCCGTTATCTCTCTCTGTCTACCGAAGCTAACATAGTTACTTGTCTCGTTACGTCAAAAGTAGAGATAAAAGTAATATTTCTTATCTGAGGTATTTTTCTCTACGAACCTTCTCATGTCGACAATTTTTTTCTTGTAATATACCGCATTTTATGCATGTTAGGGTAAATGAAAAATTTGCCGGCAACGACAACATCTCTTTCTCTCGTCGCGAGATAATCTCGTTGTGCGCATGCTACAGCACACTGGAGAGTGACATAGGCTACTTTTTATCCCGGAAAAATAAAGGAGTTCCCGCGGGAATCAAAAAAAACTTAAACCACGCGGATGAAGTCGCGGGCATCAGCTTGTAATACTATAAGTATGTAAAAGAAATAGAAAGGGTCCGTAAACTTATGATTGTAGCACAGACACTACACGGTGGATTGTAGAGATAATTATTAGAAGTTCATAAGACCAATATTATTGGAGACATTGGCGTATAATGTTATTTAACAATAAGCTCTAAAACAATTATAAATAGGTATATACCTACTCACGTTTTTGATTTAGTGTTCTGCTTAACATTTAATTCGCGAGCACATTCACCGATAACAATCATTTTGTTTGCCTCTGTATTTACTACTACAGCGACTAATTTTATTTTCATTCTTTGGCAACATTTAAAGTGAATTTAGTATCAATTAAGGGTAATGAATGTGACATTTAAAAGATTGAAATTCAACTCACAAATTCTTTTCCAATGCAGAGCTTTTAACGTGGGAGATATTTTTGTAATTAACTCTTTTACATTAAAATATGTCGTGTTTTACATTTATAACAACAACTTCTACCAAAAGGTATTTTACCCGATATACCACATCGCTACCTCCAAAAATTCTTATATTCTATCTATATCTAAATAGGTAATCATTAGGGATACCACCACCACCACCACCACTACAGCATATTAACGTCCCACTGCTGGGCACAGGCCTCCACTCTCATAGGAGAGAGTGAATTAGAGCTTAGACCCACCACGCTGCTCCAATGCGGGTTGGAATTAGGGATACGCCATTATGAAAATAATAAATATAAGTAACTACCAACTGGCCATTCAGTAGGTACAAAGAAACAAAAGTATTAGGTATTGTAATAAATTATGGTCCATATAATAAATTGGTAGGCTAATTAATATTTATCATTCCTATGTATTGGATAATATATTATATATATTACGAGATGATGCCCGCTACTTCGTCCGCGTGGATTAAGAAATTTTTTGATTCCCGCGGGAACACTTTAATTTTCCGGGATAAATAGAGACATACTAATATTATAAATGCGAGTGGGTCTGTCTGTCTGCCACGCTTTCACGGCCCATCTGCTCAACCGATTTTGATGAAATTTGTTATAGGGATAGTTTGTATCCCGGAGAAGGACATAGGCTACATTTTATTCCGGAAAATTAGAAAAGAAAACAAACAAACAAAAAACAGGTACTAAGAAAATAAACAGTGAGCTAATGTTTATTTGAGGCCAATAAAAGGTCAACAAAGCAGTCGTGATGTTACAATGGAAATAAAATGTATGGATTTGTTATTTAAATGCGAAAGTTATATGTAAATGGCACGGGTACTAGGTAGCTACTTTGAATGTGACCTAAAACATATCACAAGTAGGTAAGTAGTACGTGGTTATTGCATCAATTAAAGTTACAACGTAACATACTTATTTTATACTAGATGATGCCCGCGACTTCGTCCGCGTGAATTAAGATTTTTGTTTTCCGCGGGAACTCTTTTATTTTCCGGTATAAAAAGTAGCCTATGTCCTTTCCCTGGGTACAAACTATCCACAGGGATAGTTTGTACCCAGGGAAAGGACATACAGACCAAATTTCATCAAAATCGGGTGAAAAAATGAGCCATGAAAGCGTAGATTTTCCGGGATAAAAGCAGCTGTATGTCTGATTTCACGCGACCGTGAAAAACTAATACAAACAGATTAGTACCTATGGAATAACTTTATATAAATAGATTTTTGAAATAAGGTTGATTATTATCAAATACACCACTGTGAATAAAAAAAATTACTCTAGGATACAGTTGGATTGACCTGTATCTAAAATAAATTAAAATAATTCACCTTAATTGTCAATTTAAGCTGGACTACCATTGACTAGGTACCCTCTGGTTATATTAGTAGATACCGCTTGAACGTTAGAATTCTTTCAACATCTATTCAAATATGCCTGGTCAGCCACTACAAATAAAAAATAGATAATATTTCAAATATTATATTATTGTAGTAAAGTATTTTAATTAAATTGTTATTTCCTAGATATAAAATTGAAACAATATAAAATAACACAAATTAGTCACTTGAACCAAATAAGGAATTCCAATAGTTGGATATGTAACCTATATTGTACCCATATACCTAATTAACTACTCAATCCATACTAATATTATAAATACGAACTGTCCGTTTGTCTGTCTTTTTGTCTCATACGATTTCACGGCCTATTTTGATGAAATTTGATACAGGGATAGGTCGTAAATAAATAAATAAATAAATAAATAATCCTTTATTTGCTAGATTGTAGGTATACAAAAGAGATGTTACAGGTAAAATGGAAACGACCACAACCAGCCATGAAATGGCATGCAAACATTCATTTTTGTCCTATAACTATGATTTAATTTAATTAAACACATTATATGAATTTCGATAACAACTTCAAAATGTCAATAAATTTAATGGCACTACATTGAATTAGAATTAATTTATCATTTATAAAACACATTACCCGCTTTTATTATAAATCATTACATAACAATTATTATTATCAAACAATCAATATATTATCATTATTTTTTTACTATGAAAAATAGTCATTAACTGAATAATAACATTTATCCAGCAGCCAAGCGAAAAGTCTATTTTTGAATGGTACTAAAGGTAATTTTTTTAGTTCGGCTGGTAATTTATTGTAAATCTTGACGCACATAGCATCACAACTTTTATTGTAGTGGCAACTCTTTGGTTGATGTCTCATGACCAAGCGATCTCGGTTTCTGCTACTTCTTGGATATACCTCAAATGCCTTTGTGAACAGATATTCGTGAGTCTTAACAAAAACACACGTTTCAAAGATATATAAACAGGGTAGTGGTAATACACGCAAATTTTTAAAGTGCGGTTGACACGATTCCCGATAAGAAGCTCCTGTCATCGCACGTATACATTTTTTTTGTGCTATAAATGCTCGATTTATTTCTACTGAATTCCCCCATAAGATCAGCCCATAGCGCAAAATAGATGAAACGTAGCTATGGTAAGCTGCAAGAACTGTGTGTGGTAATGATATTTTACGTAACCTATATAAAACGAATACATAGCGATGAATTTTTTGGCAAACCATACTGATATGTTCTTTCCAGTTTAAGGTTTTGTCTAGTTGCAGACCTAAAAACTTTACTTGTTGAGCTTCCCCTATTGGAGTATTATTATAATTTATGTTAAGTCTTGGTTGAGGTTTTCTACTACTAATGCAAAATTGTATGTATGATGTTTTACTGATATTTATCTGTAAATTGTTATTTTCTAGCCAATTTACTATTATTACTATTTCATTATTGATGTCAGTCTCATATTGGTCAATTTTATTACTATCATTTGATGTCATTATTAATGAAATATCGTCCGCAAACAAGAAGCATTCATTGTTAACCACAGTAGGCAAGTCATTTATATATATTAGAAAAAGATATGGCCCAAGGATGCTTCCTTGGGGCACGCCGGATTGGTTATATTTATAGTCAGATTTACAAGAAACCTTTGTTGTACCATCGTTGCTGATTGCATCAATTTCAACACATTGCTTCCGATTACTTAGATAAGACTTTAGCCAGTCTAATGTTGGCCCTCTAACACCGTTGATTTCTAATTTATGCAACAGTATATCGTGCGACACAAAATCAAAGGCCTTTGTCATATCAAAAAAGATCACACTTGTTGGTTTTCTAGAGTCTATGTTCTCGTATATTTTGCGTGAGAGTTGAAAGGCCGCTAGGGTGGTTGATTTATTCTTCTGGAAACCAAATTGTTCCTTTCTTATAATGTCATGTTTAGTGAAAAAATTTACAATTTGGTTATACATAGCTTTTTCATATATTTTAGAAAAGATAGGTATCAGTGTAATCGGACGATAGTTATTTAAATTTTTCCTATCGCCTTTCTTAAACAATGGCTTTACAATAGATATTTTAAGATCATCTGGGAACTGTCCATGTTCAAACGATAAGTTTATTAGATATGTCAGGACCGAGGTCAATTCGTTTTTACACGCTTTTATAACCTTAGTTGACACTTCATCATACCCTTCTGATTTTGTGTTTTTCAAAGATGTAATTATTTTTGATACTTCATTGTCTACTAAAGGTTTAAGAAACATGCTAGCTCCGGATTTATTTTGATTGAGGCTATTTCCAAGATTGTTTAAATTATTATTTTGATGAGATGTATTTGTCATGCTTATTAAGAAATTATTGTACTCATTAGCAATTGAAGTTGGATTTGTTATTTCAGTATTGTTTACAATTATTGCATCTAATGCGTTATTGTAGCAACTCTTTGTTTCGTTTTTTATGATTGTCCATGACGCGCTGCATATATTATTGCTCTTTGTAATGTAATACGTATTGCTTAGTTTTTGTGATGCCGTGATACATTTTTTTAGTGTTTTAGCGTATCTTTTGTACTTGTCTGTCTTCTCACGACTAGGGCTTTTTTCTTTTTGTAGAATATACTTTAGTGTTCTCTTTGTTTTACAGCTCGTTCTGAGGCCTCTGGTAATCGTATCCCAGGGATACAACCTATCCCGACATAGACGACGTTTTATTCTGGAAAATTAAAGTTCCCGCGGGAATAAAAAGCCTTAATCCACGCGGACGAAGTCGCGGACATTCTACTACGGTACTAATCTGTTTGTATTAGTTTTATACGGTCGCGTGAAATCAGACATACAGCTGCTTTTATCCCGGAAAATCTACGCTACGCTACGTTTTCATGGCTCATCTTTTCACCCGATTTTGATGAAATTTGGCACAGGGATAGTTTGTACCCAGGGAAAGGACATAGGCTACTTTTTATACCGGTAAATAAAATAGTTCCCGCGGAAAACAAAAACCTTAATCCACGCGGACGAAGTCGCGGACATCATAATATAGTAATAAATAATTGCATGAAACCGTGTAAGTTTAATTATAGCAATTAGCAATTAAACCTTAATTAGTAACCGTAGGTAGTTAGATACAGAACGCAGACATTATTAGGTATATACTATATATTTATATGTTTATAAAAGTGATTACTTACTCTATTTTAATTAAACTTCATGTACATGTTAAGATTTTTAGGCGTTAATTTGGGTTCCGACTTCCGTGCGTAGTTGAGAATAATATTATCTAATTAAAAATCTTTGCATCGTACTTAGTCCTCCTAATTACTGAAACTACTTGTTTTATTTATATATTTTATTATAATTATTATTTAGGTATATAAGGTAGGTATATAATCCTATACCTACTAATATATATATATATTAGTAGGTATATAAGGATATATATTATTAGTTTAATATTTAGATTTTGTATATGTAAATACTTTTATAAAATAATAATAGGTGCAGGACTTCCAAATTCTCACTAATTTACACACGATGAATAACTTAGATAAGACTTTTTAACTATAAATACACACCGGCTATAATTCACGTGCTTTGTCGGAAAATGCCCGACTAGTTTCGAACCCATCCGGAGCCCTTATTCATGAGCTGACAGGATGTCAGCTGCCGTTTCGCGCGAACAGGCTCATACATAATATGGGCCCCGGACGGGTTCGAAACTAGTCGGGCATTTTCCAACAAAGCACGTGAGTTGTAGCCGGTGTATATTGAAACTATTTAGATAGGTAGAAATGTTGAAGATTATGAAAATGAAATACAAACAAATACATGCTCAATGTACTGCTGTAAGGACAGCGATTACTTAGGTATCTACAAATTGATTTGTAAATGAATTTCTTCTCACTTACCTATCATTGGTAGGAATGGCATTCCGAACCAGAGATAGGTAGTTCAAAAGCACTTGTGATATGATTATTTGAATTTAAAAAAATATGAGGTCGAGTTTGGGTATAGACAGACCGAGTTAACTTTAAAAACACAAAATTAATGAATGTAGCAACAGAGATTTGTAATTATTTAAAAATGATTGGGTACATACAGACGATCATTGAAGGTGCGGAAATTAAATAGCCGCTCATATCCGTCCTGACTCCTGGGTCTGAACTGTAAAGTGCGCCAAGTCAAATCCACGGAACGCGATCCATTGCAACTCTACCGAACGATACATCTTATTCTATTTTATACTCCGGAGGCAATCTATTCGTAGCTTAAAATTTAACTCACATCTTTTTTCTTCTTAACTGCACAGTTGGTGCTTCAACCCAATGAATTCTTAATCTAAGCTTCAACCTTTTTAATTTTTATGCAGATTCATTATTTTCGTTTATTTCAGAACTAGGTATTCCATGAAAATTAAACGCTAGTCTACGTTTATTTTGATGGAAATACTAACTCTTAACATTAGGCTATAGATTTGCTTCATCACGAGCTTTTAAATTGAGTCCAAAAACGAGGTATTTAACTATGGAGTCATTAGGTAAGGGAAAACTAAGCCTTATCAAACATAAAGTGTAATTAGGAAAAAAGGGCGGTAACAAGTTCCTATATCGAAGTAACTACATATTATTTAATCTGTGCTTGTGCATAAATGAGCTTTTAAACTTTCGTGACTTATCAAAATTTTTTAATTGTGCTCGTTCTTTTTGAGTGTACTGTGTTAGTGTACCCAACGTAACTACTTGTTTAATATTAAATAAGTAGGATAAAGCGTCAAATTATATCATTTTTAAATTTTTTAATCCACTACAAGCTAGCCCTTGACTACGATCTCACCTGATGGTAAGTGACGATGCAGTCTAAGATGGTAGCGGGCTAACCTGTTAGGGGCATGGCAGTTATACCTCCGGTTTCTACACGGCATCGTACCGGAACGCTAAATCGCTTGGCGGCACGTCTTTGCCGGTAGGGTGGTAACTAGCCACGGCCGAAGCCTCCCACCAGGCCAGACCAGGGAAAATTTAGAAATTATAAATTCCAAAATTGCCAGGGACCGAACCCAGGACCTCCAAGATAAGTTATCAATAAGTTATTGAGATACTAGTCATAGCTATACCTATTGTCACATGAGCGCACGCGCAGCGAACGTGAGGCGGCAATCAAAATACATTATGGCCAATAAATTCTGATCAAATACTGACACAGATAGATAGAATGGATGTTTGTACAATTAAACCCGACAAAATACAAAATAAATCTTAATGAATCGTCAATGTGTACACAACGATAATAGGTATACTTAAGTGTGCATGTTTTCATTCCAACCGATGACGGACGTAAAATGTACTGTATCTTATCTTAGCTTAGTCGTTAAATATTTAGTTCAGTACTTCCTGCTATTCAACAAAAATTTATGGCAATTTAAGTTTCGCACCAACATTTACACTATACCCATTCAAATTGAACTTTTATATTGAAAATATGAGAGTATTCTTACTTTTGAAACACGAAGATACCTAAATAAAAGATATAAAAGGGAACCCGTAGTGCCGAGGAATAGGACCCTTTTTTTTTTTTTTTTTACGTTGGGAAATGCGTTTAGGCATCCCGCCCATGAAAAGGGTGATATGTGGGACTCATTGGCACTTGCCAAAATACCCACTAAAACCCAACGGATCCGGCCGCGCTTAAGTGGGAGGCCACAGGTTCACCAGTGGCATTTCTACTGTGGCCCTCCAAGCGTCTATCCTCCTTTGACCCATCCTTTCATTTACGGCGCGGGAGGGAGCAGGCGCGCATATTGGCGCCTTCGTCGCTCAGCTCGTCTCCTGCGGAGTGGGTGAGCATTTGGGTCTTGCTCTCTGTCACGCTCCGCTGCCTCTTTTAGTGCCATGACGCTTTCGCAGAAGGCCACCACTTCATTCCAACAACTCTCGCTGCCGAGCATGGCGTTAACCACTCTCGACAACGAGAGGTCCGACCCCAGGAAGTGTATCAATGTGTGCCGCTGTGGTCCCCACGCTGCGCACTCTACCCATGTGTGGAATGCCGTATCTTCAGTCGCCCCACACTCATGGCAGGCTGGCGTCTGTTCCCGTCTCGCAATCTGATGGAGATACTTACCGAAGCAACCATGTCCGGTAAGCATCTGCGTCAGATGGTACGTCAGCTTCCCGTGCCGTCGCTTGACCCATCTTTCCAGGTTAGGCCGGATCGCCTCCACCGTCCAGGTGCCAGCAGTGGGAGACTGTAGGTCCACATGTCCACACCTGTCAATCACTGCCGCGTTAGCCAGGGCCCTGATCCGCTCTGACTCCTCTGCTCCCAGTCGCTCCCCTCGTGACCTAGCATCCGTCCTATACTGGTACACTTCGGCAAGCACCTCAGCCTGAAGCTCCCACGGAGGATCTCCCGCCAGGGCTGTGGCAGCTGTCCATGACACTGTACTATACCCTCGGATCGCACGGACCGCAATGATTCTTTGCGGTCTCCGAAGTAGGGTCTTATTTTGTGCCGTTAAGCCATGTACCCATATGGGCGCCCCATACAGTGCCATACTCCGCACTATTCCGACGTACAGTCGCCGGCAGACTGAATCCGGCCCACTGACATTTGGTAAGAGCCTACCGAGAGCAGCGGCGGCATTTACCAGTTTTGGTGCCAGTCGTTGGAAGTGAGCACCAAAGTTCCACCGACCGTCCAGCATAAGGCCCAGGTATTTTATATAGGGCTTTATTTCTATCGTTGTGCCCCGTATGGTGATATGTGCACCTCGAGGTGGTCCCCTGCGTGGGCCATGGAACAAGAGAGCCTCTGTTTTAGAAACAGAGACTCTCAAGCCCAACCTCCCGATCCTGTCCACCACCAGCGATGCAGCGGCAGTGGCTAGACGTGCCGCTTCCTCAAATGTCTTCTCGCGAGCCGTTACGAGGGTGTCGTCTGCATAACAGAGCACTCTCGTCCCAGTGAGCATCGGGCACCGCAACAGCCAATCAAACCCGATGTTCCACAAGACTGGCCCTAGGACCGACCCCTGCGGCACCCCTCTGCAGACACGACGCCGGAACATTTGTCCGTCCCTCTCCCACATGACCTCCCTACCCTGGAGATATGCCTCCAACAGCCTCCTGAGATATAAAGGCACTTCGTGATATCGAAGCGCCTCAAGCAAAGTCTCGAACGGCACACTATTGAAGGCATTCTCGACGTCCAGCGAGACAGCGAGAACCACATCCCCTTCGTCCACAGCCTCCGTGGTCAGTCTCTTTAATGCGCTCAAGGCGTCCAAGGTTGAGCGCCTCGCCCTGAAGCCAAACTGTGCATCAGAGAGGTCCCTACCCCCTGCTTCAAGATGTTCAGTGAGCCGGGCAGCAAGAATCTTTTCAAAAACTTTACCCAACTCACTTATCAGGACTATTGGTCTATAAGCATTTAGGGAATCCGGCAAGCGGCCATCTTTATGCAGGAGGCACAGCCTTCCATCTTTCCAGATTTTTGGAAAGTGTCCCACGAGTAGGCACTTGTCGAAAAGTTCCCGGATAACTCCTCTAAGGCACTTCAGGGCGATGTACAGCACTTTCCCCGGAATACCGTCAGGTCCAGGCGCCGTTTTCCTGCCCCGTAGGCGGTCAAGGGCGAGGTCCATTTCTTCCTCCGTAACAGGGGGGACGTTGATTGCGCCCTGATCCATTGGCACGGAGGACATCGTCGGTGGTGTGTGTCTCTCGGAGTCCGGGAACAGTTCCCCCACTAGTTGCAGCAAGAAATTCGGCTGCAAGGTCTCCGCAAGAGGGGCACCCCGGGTACGCAGTTTGTTCCTCGCCATGCGATAGGGCCGCCCCCAGGGGTCCCGATTTAACCCCTGCAAAAGCTCTTCGCGGGCTTTTTCTTTCGCCCGACAGATACCCTATTATAAGTAATGACGATGGGCAACCATTTTAGAGAAAAGCGCTCCTGTTAGTGTTGGCGAGCCAATTAGAAGTGTTAGAGAGGCACACGGCTGCAGCCACGCCAGCGCTCCTCAGTCCTCACCGTCCAATTAAACTCACACCCATCGAAAACCCGCACCGTGCCGGAACCAAGTACCTTTGCGTAATTGTGTAACTCACTTCTAAACAAACCTCGGCTTTTTATACCATAGACAACAATGGAATTATGTCAGACGCCACAAGAACCCCACTCCCCCTTCATTCTCTGTAGCTATTGAGTTGTTAATTAAATTCACACAACTCTCCTATCGCTTGTCACGAGCTACATTGTATAGCGAGTGGATAGGGGCGATTTCGCGATGCAAAGGCCTCGATCCGAAACGTTGCTTGTTTAATTACAACAATAGTGGCCCCTAATGAGAGTTTGCGCTAATAAGCGCAACAGAATGTAATCAACATACCTCGTCGCTCTAATGAGCCGAGTTCCTGGCAAAAACAAGCAATGTCGACGTTTTACTGAAGATTAATTAGGCGTTCTGCCTATACGGAGACTCGACACTGGCCGCACCGGAAACACCCCTGTTTCTAACTTGTTTCTGATTAACATGCTCCTTAGGTACTGTACTCTGAAACTCTTCATATTAATGATTCCACAGAAATCGCTTTCCGCAGCGTTTAGCCATTTTCACTCTTTTTATACAAGACCTCATTTGCGTACGACAAAGGCGCAACTAGGAGCGGTCGTCTTTAAGTCACTTCTATTGACGACAAAGTACAGAGACCTGTAAACGTCGTTAGCTTAAATAAGCACGTTTGATTACGTCGTAGCTAGCTACCCCATTAAAACTTAACGAGGGACAACCCCGGGGAAAATAACTAACCCAATTTCCCTTTGCCGGGAAATCATTAAAAGTCTTAAAAGGGTCTTTTCATATATTTTTTAGCCCGGAGCGTACGTGCAAATAAACACATTTTTACATACTCGAACAAACAATTCTCCTAACGAGGCGGGAGCGTAACGAGCGCGGCGGTGTCCAGTAGCCGGCGCGCCGTAGGCCCGGCCAATTTGTGAAGGCTTTGTTTTGAAAAACAACTTATAACTTGACGAACGATACCGTGCTATTCCGCTAATTAACTACACACATATTAATTGGATACAACGAAAACGGACTGGTCGGCTATGGCAGTTTAGACTCTTTGGCAGTCTCCTTAAATTGCCATTCTAAGGCCTAGAATAACGACTAAATACATACCTAGTGAACTATTTAATTTACATAGGCATAACGCTCGGATATTGTATGAAGAATTATAGTTTTATAACGAATATTAAGTAAAAGTTTTAAATGCTTAAAATAATCGTATACGTAGCTAATTTATATTCAAAGGAAAATTTAATTTGAAATTCCTAACAATTTGTTAACAAACATGAATAGAATAAGGTTCCGTATTGTTTCCCAATTATAATTGATTCTATTAAGCTTGGCTTCGACTATAATTGAAAGTAGACAGTTTCTGCGCAAGTGGGTAAGGTAATTACAAGATCCAATTTAGAATTGCCAACTCTACACTTTGCTGTTAGTTTGAAACAAAAGCTTAATTAATTAAGCCGAGAACAATTTAGTTGGGAGCCGTAATATTCCCAGCAATTACGCGAATTCGATGTGTTTTGTAGTGAACGGTAATTGCCGAGTGTCGTGTCGGATCAGATTTGCCAACATCGATACATCTAGGGTTGCCTCTCAACTTAAATCTAACTGGCTCACCCTGACTCCGGTCCTGACCCATTTGTTAAACAGATTATAATGAAGTGAAAACTTCTTTAGCCGCGTTGAGCACTTTTTGTTAGGGAAAGATCTTATGGGTTCGCGACACCGACATGCTGTGACGTATTATGACGTATAACACATCGTATATACCTGACCGTGTGCTGAAAACTTCTTTAGCCGCGTTGAGGACTTTTTGACAGAGGAAAATGTTATGGGTTCACGACACCGACATGCTGTGACGTATTATTATTAATTTTTAATTATTTTAAATATTAGTATTGGCGTTTGAAAATTTTATATTATTTTCAAATTTTAATACTAAAATTCTAAGTTATAAGTTTTCACTTCTATCGGCAGTCCCTATGACTGGCATTTTTTTTACCAATTATAATTATCAGGCGTAGATAATATCCAACCCAATCATAATTATCAAAAGCGGCTGTTATGCCTCATTTTATCTTCACCTAAATCAGTATTAAATAAGATACAAAAAATACAACTATATTTTATAGTTTCTTTACCACGAAGACGAAAAAGGGTGCGAGACCTTAGAAGCTTAGAATTGAAAACTCAGCTGTGGCGAGTTGTGACACAATCTTTATACTATTACTAGGTAACATTAGGATAGCAGGTTAGGAGGCTGCAAAAAAGAAAAAGGCAAGTAGAGAAGTGTGTTAGCCGGTAAGTTAAAAAAAAATCATACACTTATACAATATTTTCAAGAATGCAATGTGACAACCCTAACCAAGACCAACACTAATTCGGCCCATACATTAATTAAACGAACACAAACACGGCTAATTGGAAAATCTAATAATTAAGTAAGAAGCTCGAAACTGTCGCTGATTATGATTTTTAATTACCTAATGCTATTTTAATTGGTTTATTGTTTATTTATACTAATATTTTAATGAGGAAAAGTAATGTTCTCCGTCTCTTTTCGTAATACTTAAGTAGGTAACTTATTATTTTTATTTAGTAACTAGGTCCTCGGCTTCGTCTGCGTGTTAATTAGAATTTTTGTAAACCGCGTTGGAGGTTGACGCCAGACGATATTTCAGGTATTCAGTTTTATCATATAAACTTTAATAGGTACAGATGTTAGGTAAGCTCAATTTTCTTTCAATAAAATACTTGAGAAAATGTAATTTCCTAGGAATTATTCATACTTGCCTCATTTACCATTAAACCTATAACATAGACAGTATATAAATATTACAAACACTAATTATTCATTTTGCAATGATGTTGTGAATGTAAATACATTTATGTATTAAGAAATAGTGAGAAGCTTTATTTGAAATAATTAATTTACTAATGACGATAAGATTGCACACTAACTTTAAATTTTGTGCACGCTAGTGACTATATTATGCTTATTAAATGCATTAGATGTTTGATAATTGTGTCTAATTATACATTAGCTAATAATTTGCGCTTCGAAACATCAACATTAGTAACCAACATTTCTAATTAAGTAATTTAAAACAGTTGTGATTACTTTGTTACTAAAGCAACTCATTAACATATAATTAATTTTATAATTTTATTTCTTACGCGTATTTGTAAGCTTGTGCACACACGAATAACCTCATTTCCACCATCAATTCGAAAACTCTTTCGGTGTCCACGAAATTCGTGCCGCAACTTTATTTAAGGCTTTAACTATAAGGGTGCGCTTTCATAAATAATGTGAACTTACACAAAACACATAGTTGTTAATAACTATTAAACTAACACAAACCACACAGATAACTGTGTATCATTGCGGAGTTTAAAAAACTAATGTACTCGTACTGTTACATCCAGATTTAGGATATTAGAATGACAGTTATTCTATAATTTTTGCTCAAGTAACTGTAATCAATAGAGGAAAAGAGATAAAACTATTTTTTATTTTAAGCCCATTATCCTAATAGCATCTGGATTGGGTTATAAACACGCACACCCTTGTGGAATAAAAGGAAATAGATCCCTGTTCAGGAAATTAGCTAACCCACCGCTTAAATTATCATGGCTTTAATAATAATATGCTCAAGTTAATTAACGGTTACAATACAATTATTTTTTAGTCTTCAGTTCTCAAAACTAAAAACGTAAGACGTACGTCGATGTCAATCCGGCTAGTCTGTCTCTGACCTATTCAAAAATGAAAAGAACCAAGTTCCTGTTAAGTACATGGTCATTTATTCAAAATTTAGAACAATTAGCTGATGCCCGCGACTTTGTCCGTGGAATAGTTTTTTTTTGTTCCGCGGGATCTCTTTAATTTTCCGGGATAAAAGTAGCCTATTTGTTTTTCCAGACTATAATCTGTATCTATGCCAAATTTTATCCAGATCCGTTCAGCTGTTCTCTCGTGATTGAGTAACAAACATCCATCCAAACTTACGCATATTAGTATAGAAATTTAGGAAAAATAATCATGGTACTTACCTCCTGAACATGAAAAGTACGACTTGGTTTAGATTATGACGGACGGATAGGAATTTTTATAACGGAACATTGACTGTGCCAGAAAAATTTAAACGTGCCCGATTTATTTACAAAAAACAGGCCTGTTGTGTTTATAATTATATTCTTGTTACCCAGATAAAATGTACCACTTAAATTACCGAGATAAAATTGTTATCGTTATAAATTATAAGTACATCATTAATTTAACGATAAGTGCAAGTTTAATTAAACGCGTGGTATTTTTATTAAATTTTCTGTTTGCGTTAAAATACGTGCTTATTAATAAATGCAGATAAGTACAAACTTGCTAGTGTTTTAAAACGTCTTGTAGGTCTAATATAATAAGCATTTTAGTATCTACTTCATTACCAAACAATATTATTTCATTGTAATTGTATTCACCTGGTAAACAAAATATTTATCTGTCTTCAAGTGGGCATGTGATGACGCCCACAGCTTCCGTGGGCGTGAGCGTGTGAGTTGAAGGGAGATTGAAAGAAAAAGCTTAGCAACGTGTTAGGTGTTATTAATAACCACGACCACGCGGAGTGAACGAATATTATAATATCAAATAATAAAATAAAAAAATAAACACGATCAAGAGTGAACGAATGAGAAAAATTGCCATCATAACTTCTTAGCATTTTCCGGCATTAGAACCCATTCCTAGATCTCTTGACCAGATTTTTCCCTTTATCACACGCTTAGTGACAAAAATAATCTTGTGTAGGTAGTTTTTTTTCTATTACAAATCCAAAACAAGTTTCAGTGCAGGAATTAAGTACCCCCTCCATTTTTTTGAAGTCGGTTGGTAACTAATTAATAATTATGTATAATGACGTTTCTTGTATCTGTAACTATATATCGTGAACATATTTCTGCCAATGAAACTTTATTATGTTAAATTTGTAACTATAGTCTATAGATTAATACGTGGAAGTTTCGTGACCCCATTATGTAAGCCTTTGTCCTGTAATGGAAATAAATAGCTTGAATTTTAAGTGATTTCAGCTGTTCTCGAGTGCCATTCCCCCTTCGGGGGGTGCGACCAAACTTTAATTAAGACACAACAATTAAAATAACAAGCGGCGGGGCGCGCCGTCATTATGCGGCGCCGTGTGAGTGCATGCAACATCACTAATCTACTTCACTGTTTCTTTTTAATTCCCGACAAAAAAGGAAGGATGTCACTGCGAGCAAGAGTACTTTCGGGGCACCGTTGACCGTACTAAAATGGTTAGGTTCCTAATTCCTGTCCTATACTCTTATGGTAAGTGTGCGACCCTGTCCGTCCGTCAGAGCTGCTCACTTTAGTATCTAAATACTGAAAATCAAAATCAAATATTTTTTATTCAAGTAGACTTCTAACAAGTGCTTTTGTGTATTAGAGTGAATCAACCACTGGTTCGGAATTCCGTTCCTACCGAGAAGACTATTAAAACTTATTTAGATACTAAAGGAAGCAGCTCTGACTTTTTTTTATTACACTTGCAGAGAAAGGGTTAAAGATTGATAGTGTAAGTGGTAAGTAACCTTATGGAGGGTCGATGGACACTACACCTATTTCTAGCAGGCTGACAGTCAGTCCAGTAAATGGTAAGTTAACATTAAAAAAGCGTAAGATTGATCCAACCAATTACAAAGTAAGTGTGATACGTCATAATTTCAGCAGCTCGATGAAATTATCGTAGAAGTTAATCTGTTCTTCGTCAAAACTTAATATATACAAAGTCTTAATATATACTTATTGCTATGCCAGTTTACCAAATCCATACTAATATAATAAATGCGAAAGTGTGTCTGTGTGTCTGTATGTCCGTCTGTCTATATGTCTGCTACGCTTTCACGGCCCACCTGTTCAACCGATTTTGATCATATATTTGGTACATGGATAGGGTGTATCCCGGGGAAGGACATAGGCTACTTTTTATCCCGGAAAACTAAGAAGATCGCGCGGGAATCGAAAAAACAGTCCACGCGGACGAAGTCTAGACATGTATAATTTCTCCTGCTAAGCTCACAAGCATAAACAGTTTTTAAGATGGAAGATAATTAAAATAACAAGGGGCCACGAAGCGCGACGTCATTACTCGGTGCATACGACGCATACGACTAATCCACTGCAGCTCGCTTCCTTTTCTTATTGCGGCGGTCTTTTAGCCGCCATGTGACATACACTATATTTTTCACTTTAGACTCTACACAGTTTAGTTTTGCAGTCTCAGTCTCAATATTTGATAACAAGTATGGTATACCCTCGTACCTACCTATGGCTAAATTTCCATTAGCAATACAAGTTGAAGAAGCTCTGGCATGTTACTTTCACTGCGTTAACTCTCGCAGCTAGTCAATTACTGCAAGTTTTAAATGCTAAATAAATTGCCAGAAACAACATTGAGATGAAAATGACAGCGTCTGAGTGCTGAGTTTGCAAGTTTTATTGCTAGTGAGCGCTTTACTTAAAAAACTTGCTTGGATCTTAAAGTAGACGTAATCGTTAAACGTAAAGTTATTACGTGAAAAGCAACCGCGTGCATTTGCGTCGGGTGCTAAACACCTTATAGTGGTACCTATTGTACGTGCCGAAAGCTTTAGAAGCTACACATAATATTATATATTACAAGAAGTCAAACATAAGTTTGTTATAGACCTTCAAAGGCCTGTCCGATTATAATTACTTACTTCAATACGTTCCTATATTTTCCATTATCAAACCTAGTTATACGAGTAGGTATATAAGAAGGTAACTTTTCATGCAAGAAAAACCCACGCTTGACAACGATCAAGCATGATGGAAAGCAATGATAAGGAAAATCGACGAACCACTCTTACACAACTTTTTAATCACGTACTTTATATCGCCTTCGCAAAATATAAATAGGTAAGTCTTGTCGTAGGATGCCTTAAAGCGCCAATTACTCGCTAATTGCAATTGCCGTGGAAACTGGAAAGAAGGCTTAGATATTTATAGCCAATTGCAAAAGCGAATACTTTCCATTATCAAGGAAGTGGGAGGATCATACTGTTATAAAATAAATATAAAAATATACATCTTCGGAAAATTACAAAATACTGGAGGAGTAAAGAAGTCTTTATTTAGAGCATATTGTTCGTCCTTTTATATCTCTCTCTACGCCGTATTCCTCATTACTGAGGGTCGTGAGTCGTGACACCTTTCCATCAATCAAATAATGGTAGGAGTTTTCTTGGGATAATTATGCAGTGGGTTCACACGTCCTTCTACATGTCCTTTTATATAAGTCATATTATATTATACATATTATGTGTAACTAATTAACTAACTCCGCCTTTTACGTGCAATATTTTATTGATTTTAGGGTTCAGTTCAGAAACCTGGGCAGAACCATCTCATGGTTCTGCCCAGGTTTCTGAACTTAAGCACAACATTGACATTGGCTAGTGCCCGACCAGAATAGCCTGCTTTTTCCATTCATGCGTAAAACATATTGTCTGCTGCGCTAGGTGCGTGCGGGTCGAAGCCGACAGAATCCTGATTGCTCCATGATATCCCGCAGGCTCGATCAAGCTCAACTGCTATTATATCTCAGTTATTCAAATAATGCCTATTAAATCATTTGTCAGACAGTTAGTTAAAAATCTCATAAAGCTACCGAAGCCCGAGTAGAAAAAAACCTAGGTATTCAATGGAACATAACGAAGACTTATCAACATGCTTTATTTAACATTTGCTGGGCCTACTAAGTAGTAGACCTTTTATTGAAGTGAATTTGCCTAATTATTTCACAAAATATGTCAATGAGTAAAAAAGCTCCACGTAAAAGTTGTATTATTTAGGTATATCAACTATACTTGTATAATCGTACCATTTTTTTTAACAACTAGATGATGCCCGCTACTTCGTCCGCGTGGATTGTTTCTTGAATTCCCGCGGGGACTCTTTAATTTTCCGTGATAAATATTAGTATTGATGAGAGTCCTGAAGCTGCAAGTCACGCTGTCATGCATTACTTATGCATTGCATTTTACAATAAAGTCCTTTTTCGATTTTCCTGCTTAAGACCAAAAAATGTGACCAATCCGCATGGAATATCCCCTCGCAAGACAATCGCGTGCAGTCACAGAATTGGTAATAGTATGATGTACAGTATCACTAGATTTGATTAAAGAAAAAAAACAAACGGACAAAATAAAATAGCAAATAAATATAGAGCACATTCACTAAAACTGTTATTATTGAGTAGGTAATGCATTTTAATTAACTGTGCATTTATTCAAATAGAAACATTTGTGCGCGGGCGCGCGGTTGGGTGTAGGTAGGTACTTCCCATTTAAGTTACCTAAGTTACGTTCAGAAAATTGTGTGATGATAATTGTAAAGGTACCACTTTAATATAATTATTATTAAACATATATAATGTTCTTTAAATTATAAATATATACCTAAGTAGTATGGGAGTACAATATGTATTTTTTGGCACATTATTAGTAAATTGTACATTGACTCATAACGCATTTTTACATACAAAATTTTCTTAAATTGCACAGGACCAAAAATATTAAGACACCTAATTATATGAGTTACAATACATTGTTAATAGAAAAACTAAATATTAAGCTTATCACCGACTGCCTATTATACTGATAACAAATTAGTAATTACATACCTTTGACAATGCCGCTTGCGCCAAAATAAACACACTGAAATTGCTCTCCAAGAACTTGTCTTTAATCCACAACAAACAATTTCACAGTACAATATTGCCACTTAACCAAGATTTACTTGTCCACTTCAATTGTCACTATCAATAATTAATGGGAGTTACAATATTTCCGATAGGTAAATAAATAACGAATGATAATAAAAATTATAACCGATAAGAAAAATGTAATAGAACGCACTCGGCGGTTAAATAAGATTTATGACGCAACTCTAGATTTAAATACTATAAAAGATTTATTTACTGAATTTATTATATCGCAGCTCGTGTAAAGTTTGCGGCTCCGAGGAGACAAAACAACACGTTCACTCACTGCGAGAGCTTACGGCGGAATGAGCCGACAGCGGACGAAAGCCGAAGGCAGACGAAAATCGGGCGATTCACAGAGGGCGGGCGCCGGAAAACGGGGTGGAATGGAACAACACTCTAATATAATGATGGGGTCAGAACACTTTAATGCTTTAATTTGAAAAGTACACTAGCCACAGCTTTTACGGCTTCCCGTAATAACGTATATACGTTTAAGGCATTATGCCTTAACTGTTTTTATAAAGATTTTGAGCAACATCTAAGAGGAATGGAAATTTGTTCCATTATTTTTCAATTGTGTACTGTAATATTGAGTCGCTAGTGAATGCCGGCCTAAATTCAATTCCACCCCTTCCTCCATACCCCTTTTCGTAGAAAACCAATCTTCTTTACATTCCCTAGTCGACAAATTTATGCTCGTTCATACGTCCCCCCGATAGGTAGCTTGTGTGAAGTAGCAGCTATAGCTAGCAGACAGCATACATTATTAAACACCGGTGGTGACTGACAACCGCAAAGAAACGGTAAGTGTGTCCGGTCCGGTGCGGTGTCCGGACCGTCGTCGCTGAGAATTTAATTTCCCCGGGCGGGCCGCCCTTGCCGCCATTGTCCGCTCAGTATTTCATTACGGCTCGAGCTTTTCTATTAATAAATCACTCTTCGCCTGCGCCGTTTAATTACGTCCCGGATCCGGCCAACGTCTGATTACACTTTCATCGAACATCTAATTGGGAGTGCAGTCGGGCCGGGAGGGAACGTGTGTATTCTTTGTTCGAGAGATATTACTCCCAGCCTATATTACCTCGATATGAAGCAATCTTGCTGAACTAAGTCCGCTTCGAACGAACTTTGATTAAAAGCGACCGGCTGCAGCGTTAATGCGTCCATTACTTTATATAATAATCACGATTAATGGTTCCATTATGGCTACCTATTTAAACTACACTTTGTGAGAAATGTGTGTGGATAAAATTTACTTTACGACTGAGAATTGCCTACGCTTATTAATATTCTTTGATCATAATAAAGTCGTTTAGAAAGCAGTTGTATTAAAATGCAAACAATATACCTACGTATTTGCTATACTAACTTAAAAATAAATATTAACGTTTTTGCGAATAAGAGCAACAATGTAAAACGCAAATCGAATAGAAAAACTCACTTTCCTTACAAAGATATTGATATTTTAATAGGGTTGCCAACACCAAATCCGGTAACCGGGCTCCTAATCGTATACCATTTACGGCAACATGCGAGGTAATTAGTGTCTCGTAGTAATGCAGTGAATACGTGGCGACGAGTGCCCGCGGTTCGACGTAGTGGCTCAAGACCTTTTTTAATTTCCTGTAGCGGTAGTGGCGCGGGTGAACTGCCACAGCCTAAAGAAATACAGTGTGCACTTACCAGCTGAGCTGTGTTCCTAAAATCTGGCGAAGAAATATGTCATTAGGTTTCTAACAGTTTGATATACTTAATACTACACAGTATTATTTTCTGTTTCAATCTTGGATTTATAAATTCAAGTTTGAAACAGAAAAAAATATCCATCGATAGGATGGATATAATGTATTAGTTCCATATAATTTAATGTCTTAAGAATAGATACATATTCCTTTCTTTCTTACAGCTAGTAGAACAAAATACATAGGTTTACTAATCGCTTTTAGTTACTAAATTTATTAGTAGATTTTCATGCAGTTTTCACCATTGTTTGGTCCACTTGGAAAACACACTAGGTAGATAATAATAATAATAATAATAACCTAGCTGCACCTGTGGCTGCACCTGTGCAGTCACAGGTGCAGCTTCATATAAAAGTGAGTTACGGATTTTTGTCCGCTGGTCAACTTTTTTTGTCTGTAGTGTGTTTCTGCTCTAAGCCACTGTCTCTAACTCTAGGCTGTGGCTTAGCGCAGCGGCCACGCGGCACCGTCCCGCCCGCCCGTTTAACTTATTGCCACGGTTAACGAGAATACGCCGCTGTGTGCCGGCGAAATTGAAGGATTTACTTCGCGTCCCTCCTTTATTAAACGTATTGCACACTCGTCCGTTGCCTGTGTGCGTGCCACACTACACGCAGTATGCCGAAATTACATTTCACATGAGTCGTAATAACAAGGGCGGGCGTAAATCACGACCATTATTAGTTTCTCCCGTTACCCGTGCCGTTTGTCACTTATATTGATGAATGAAATGACACCTAACGACCTTTCACATGATACACCGAACTCAATACGCTCTTATGCCCTTGAAGAAATTTTCATCTAGTTTCCGGATAATTCCACTTGTTTGTTGGAAAATTACCTACATGCCTAGGTAGGCTTTCAATATGAAAGCAGGCATGGGATATACCAATCAAAATCGCAAGAGTTGTAGGTTTGAGAACTGTGGAGAGCAGACGCAAAGAACACTCGGGCCAAGAGTCAAGACGCAATATAACCGGACTTCCTGTAAGCTAAGCGTATCGCTTAAAGTTTCGCAATATACGCGCTCCGAGTCCGTCCTTTATTAAAAACTATTCTCACATTTTTAATTAAAACTTGTGTTCCCCACTAAAACTTTATTTAAGCAATAAAAGCGGCGCAATTAGCGGCGCTGTCCCCGCCGGCGACTTTACCTACTTTTTCTCCGCTTTAATGAGTGTTTTTTAATAAAGCCGGAGACTGCTGCAAGTTTATTAATTTAGTTTAACTCGTGTCACGGCACCGGTTCAGCACTTTTGCTTCGGGGCCGCTCGCACGCAATAACCATACTTTTTAATTTACTCAATGCACTATTATAACTCTACCTTACATGTAAAAAAGGTTTAATTAAACGTGTATATCGTAGGCAACGTACGCTCACTGTTGGTTATGAATTTACGAAAATAATTATAGTTTTGAATCTCAATGCAATCAACCTTATCCCCTTATTCAGTGTGAACTTGCATCATTCGGCATCAATATGCAGTGTGTAAAAGCCAAACCAGTTTTGTGCACATGGCATGGAAATGGTATTAGCAATTTACGAATAAGCTACATTTCCTTGCTCTGTAAATGACTGAGGCCGAATTCGTATGATCGTACGTAGTTTGTTTGTATATCGTACGTATCTGAGATACGTACGATATACAAACAAACTATTATCTAGCATATACTAACGAACGTTTCATACGTTCTTGAATTAATAGTACATTATGGTACAAGTGTGTAATGTTGGTGATTATCTACCGCTGAGGCGCCACGGTAATCATCAATACACACGTGTATCATACGACGTTTTTCAACACACTTGTGAAGAAAATAATACTAAAAAATAATTTTATTTAATAGATTTAAAAAAACTATAACTCGCTTGTGAATCATAATAAAACTAAAAAATAATTTTATTTCGTAGATAAAATATAATAAACACTCTATAACTCACTAGTGAATAATAGTAATGAAAAAGTCACAGTTTGATTATAGGTGTCATTATGTGCCTAATTGCGGTGAAATTAGAGGCACTTTATGAGCAAGTGTGTTGAAAATGTAGTTTACTAAATAACTTAAATCAACCTAATGAGAAGTCTACACTTAATTCAATACGTTCTTTAACATAATATTGTTAAACTAGCTGATGGAGTGATGCCCTGATGACTTCGTCCGCGTGGATTGAGGTTTTTGGTTATCGCAGGAACTCTTTAATTTTCCGGGATAAAAAGTTGCCTTTTTGTTATTCCAGACTATAATCTATGTCCATTGTCCGTGCCAAATTTCATACAGATCTGTTCAGCCATTTTTGCGTGATTGAGTAACAAACATCCATCCATCCATCAATCCAAACTTGCGCATTTATAATATTAGTATAGAAGAATAGCAGTACTTTTCTAGTCCTAAGGCGGGTGGAAAACGGACGATTGGTTTTGCTCAATAAGAACTCGCTTATATGTATTTTAACTTTTCAACAAACTTCTCGAGCGCTAAAACACACTACCGACAGGACAAGAAAAAACGTGCAAGCTGTCCAAGTGTACTGATATGCTGTGGCTCTGTGAAAGGCTGTGCTTCGTTGCGTGATGTTGCTGTTGGGCCGGAACATCGGTAGGCTGTGCTGTGTTGCGTGATGTTGCTGTTGTGCCGGAACATCGGTTGGCTGTGCTGTGTTGTGTTGTGTTGCTGTTGCTGCGTGTTGCTTGTTGCTGCTTGTTGTTGCTGTGCTGCATTGTGCTGCTGAGCTGCGTTGCGTTGCTTGTTGCTTTGCTGCTTGTTTGTTGCTGTGCTGCGTTGTATTGCTTGTTGCGTTGAGTTGCTGTTGTGCCGTGCTGTGTCTTCTGATGATGCTGCTTTCGTCACGATGACTGTAGGGGTTTGTTGTGATGTGCGATGTTGCTGATGTCTGACGAGTGAGGGCGTGACTCGTCGGCTTGATGTGCGTCGGTGGCGGCTCTGAGATCACGTCGGCTCGTTGTGATCGTCGGCGGCGGCTGTGTGATCACGTCGGTCGTTTGCGGCGGCATGGAGGTCACGTCGGCTTGGAGATCACGTCGGGGTCACCACTGTACGGGAGCAGGTGATATGGCTCGACCGTAACAAAGGATGATCATCCACCGAGCGGGTGTTTGCTCGGGGACCACTGGTCCGACCGTTCATCGTTGGAGGTCGTATATAGGCGTAATTCAGAGAACGCTTCGTTAGCGTGAGTTAGACTCTTCGTGTTCATCGTGCGCTACTAGTGATGCCATATATTGGATTATGTGCGGACTGCGAAGACCGCTACAAAGCATAACTCCCGTATCGTCCGAAAACACATTTCTTCGTGTCGCGGTAGTCAGTGCAGCTCTATAATATAAAAGTGAGAACGTGGATATTTTGTCCACCATGAAAAACAAGTTGTCCGTAATGCCCTAAGGCTTATTGATATTATTGTTGTCTATCGTGAAATTAAATTTTTCAAATGTAATGGAACATAACTGTTGTCTATGAATGAATTTCCAGTTTCCACCTGCCCTAGAAATTGGCTATTGATCATCAAATTATTTATTGTAAGAAACCTAAATAAAAATATCAGGAAAGCGAAATCTATATATTTGGAAATGAACATTCGCGTCGGGTCCAAAGTGAGTATCATTGTCGAGCTTCGAGCTGAACTAAAAGCTTGAATGACGTGCGCTGCAGCCCCCCGCACCCTCCCGCCACTAAGTGTTCCGGCCATAATTACATTCCCGTGTCTAACAAATGGAGAATCGGTGTTGATTTGTGTTTAGAGTCCGCGATCCACGCCCGCGCCCGCAAGCGTCGCCAATCCTACCCACATTTTGTTAATCGATATTTATTACTGCTTTATAATAAGTGTGTCGTATTGTGGAACTATTTTAAAGAGTGTTTCTAAACCTGTAGGAATGATGATGACAAAGTCTAAGGGCCCATGCAGACTGCAGACACAGGCGTAAATTCAAAGCCAGCCGCCAATCGTCTTGCTACCAAAACCACCCCAAACGTACCCACGTCGCCTTTAAACGTGAATTGTGTCGTAAGATTTGCTCCACAAGAGCACTAGTCCACGGTCCAAAATAAGAAGTCGATTCAAAATACTGGACAGTATCGAACCAAAATACGATCTATATAGACACAGTATATCAATACAAATATTGCCAGTGTGAGTTAGCTCTCAGTGTTAAACGGAGCACGCTATAGTCAGCTGTTCATATTCGGGTATTCTGCAGCGAAGGGGCCCATAAATTAAACGGCAAATGGGTCCAATTAATATTCCATATATTTCTGTTTAAGCACTTCACATTATTACAAGGGGATTTGGTGGCTTCCGTACTGAATCTGATACCAAAAAATGCAAGTTCATTGAACACAGACTACCTAATATAACTTTCTTAAACTGTCACAATCTATGGTCTATAAACTAATATGCTACTCCGTTCCGCCCTGGCCTCCAGTCTCTGTGACATTGGGAACCTGCGCCAACATTTGACCAATATTGGTTACACTACATGTCCCAACATGCCCCCGCGCGTTGAAAGCTCGTCTTTCAACCAACATCTTCTTGAAGTGGGCAAATTTTACTGAAAGATCTCCGGACCACTCCACTGGCTGTCTTGATGTCCGCCACCCGAGTGATACCATCTGAACCTGGATGTACCGCGACGACTCGTCCCAATCTCCATTTCAATGGTGGAAGCCCATCCTCCTTGATCACAACAAGTTCATCTGATTTGAGTGGGGAGTTCGTAACGTTCCATTTTGAGCGAAGCTGCAGCTCACTTATGTATTCTTTACTCCATCTGGTCCAGAAATGCTGGCGGATTTGTTCAATTCTTTGATATCTATTCAACCGGTTCACAGAGACGTTTTCAACATTAGCCACAGGAAGCGCAGTGAGTGGTCGCCCGATGAGGAAATGTCCTGGCGTCAGGGGTTGCAAATCGCTGGGATCAGACGAGAGTGGCGTGAGCGGACGGGAATTTAACAGACCCTCAATTTGCACTAACACTGTGTTTAACTGTTCATACGTAAAATTACAATTTTTTACTACGCGCCGCAAGTGAAATTTAACCGACTTTACTCCTGCCTCCCAGAGCCCGCCGAAGTGCGCGGAATAAGGGGGAATGAAGTGAAATGCAATTCCCTCATTGGCTACGGATTCGGTTACCGAAGTGCAGCTGTTCTTTAAAAACTTGCCTATTTCTTTATAAGCTCCAACAAACGAGGTGCCGTTGTCCGAATAGATATGCGTCGGTTTTCCCCTGCGAGCAATAAACCTGCGCAACGCGGACAAAAAGTTATCGCTCGTTAAGTCACCTACCAGTTCCACGTGGATTGCCTTCGTTGTGAAACAAACAAAAATCGCAATATAAACTTTAACGAGTCGACATCCTCTGCCTTGACGGCTAGCGCACATAACAGGACCCGCATAATCTACCCCTGTACACTCGAACGGATAACCTCCAGGAAGCAACCGCGATGATGGCAAGTTGCCCATGAGAGGCGCAATCACCTTTCCTTGCATGCGTCTGCACAATATGCATCGATGGTAACACGATCTAGCCAAATTACGCCCTCCAATCGGCCAATAATTCTCACGGATGGACGCCAGAAGCAACTGCGGCCCTGCATGCATTAACTTTTTATGCTCATAATCAAACAACAGTTTTGTAAACCTATGAGTGGACTGTATTAAAATCGGATGTTTTTTATCATAAGCAAAAGAAGAGCTTTCTAAGCGGCCGCCAACTCGCATTATATTCTGATCGTCCATAAAAATGGTAAACTTCAAAAGCTGACTTTTAGAAGGTAATTTTTGTTTCCGGATCAACAAATCATACTCAGGAAACGATTCTCTTTGAGAGGTCCTAATCAAAACATTAAGCGCATTTCGCAATTCATCTTCCGAAATAAAATCAGCCTTTGGATGCTTTTTACAAGCCTTCATAAATCTTAACACATGCACTATACAATACTTCAACCTAAGAAAATTAGAAAATCTATCAAAGTTAATTAAATTCGCATCATTTTTTGTATTTACAGTAGCAAGCAATGATATTTCCGATCGCACTTCCGGCAGTGATTCAACTGCAATATTCGTTGATGGCCACTGTGACATATCCTGTCTCAGGAAACTCGGACCTGACCACCATAACTCAAGATCGGGAATAGAAGAGTTCTCAACACCTCGCGATAACGGATCCGCGGGATTCTTGTCCGTCGGAACGTGCCTCCATGAACAATCCTGCGTACTTTCCAAAATCTGACCTACACGATTACGAACAAACGTTGTGAGTCTACTTGGCAGCATTTTAAGCCAGCCCAATACAATTGTAGA
This sequence comes from Erebia aethiops, assembly GCA_923060345.2. Lineage (NCBI taxonomy): Eukaryota > Metazoa > Arthropoda > Insecta > Lepidoptera > Nymphalidae > Erebia > Erebia aethiops. The sequence continues at coordinate 10,139,409 of OV281092.1, read as the reverse complement.
ATCTGTCCAAAATGTGGAGTGCCTTATCTTAACTCTCAGAGACGATTTCACTTTTTCGTACAGCCGCACTCCAACCAAAGCGCCACATAGTTCAAGTTGTGGTATAGTTTTCGGCTTCAGAGGAGCTACCTTGCTCTTAGCTACTAATAAACGAACAAAGACATTATTTTCCTCATCAACACTTCTTACATATAAGCAAGCACCGTAAGCACCCTCTGAGGCATCTGAAAATATATGCAGATCCACACTAGTATAAGAATCACAAAGAATGAGACGAGGTATCCGTAAATCGTTTAGCACTGGTAGGGTTTTAAGAATCTCACACCAGGTCTTAGCAATATCCAATGGCAACTGATCATCCCACGCTAACTTGTGCAACCACAATTTCTGCAACAACATTTTCATAGCAATGACACATGGAGACAAAAGGCCTAACGGATCAAATATCTGTGCGATGACTGAAAGCAATCCTCGTTTCGTTAACACATTTGACAGTGAAGGATCAATAGAGAAACGAAGTTCATCAGATGAAGTCAACCAATCAAGACCTAACGTCTTACTTGCCTCGGAGTCTCCCATGTTAAGACAAATTGGTGGTTCATCATTTGGTGGTGATACAACACGAGGGTCATTCGAATTCCACTTCCGTAAAGGCATTCCGGCTAAAGACAGGGCTTCAGAGACCTTCTTCCGTGTTTCTATAACTTCCTCTAATGAATCAGCACCAGTCAGAAGGTCATCCACATAAAAATCGTGAAGTATAATTTCCCTGATCTTAGCATCCTTACATTCCAAACCAATTTGCTTAAGACACCTGGTTGCCAGAAAAGGTGCACTAGCTGTGCCATATGTGACCGTATTCAACTGATATGCCTTAATAGGCTCTGCGGGGTTCCTCCGCCAAACAATTAATTGCAAATCTCTATCTTCTGGGTGCACTTCAATTTGCCTGTACATTTTCTCAACATCTGCCGCTATAACAATTTTGTGAGTTCGAAATCTCAACAAAATTGACAAAAGATCATCCTGAACCGTCGGTCCCACCATTTGAAGGTCATTCAGGGACACGCCGGACGTCGTGGCACTGCTGGCGTTGAAGACGACCCTTAACTTAGTTGTGCAACTAGTCTCACGCATAACACCATGATGGGGTATAAAGTTACCCAACTGAGCCTGGCTAAGGTCACATTCGGTCATGTGACCAAGCGAAAGGTACTCAGACATAAAATCGATATAACGTTTCTTAAACAACGGGTCAACTCTAAACTTTCGCTCAATAGCAAACAGAGAACGCTTAGCGCGTTCCCAAGAGTCACCCAACATGTCACGTGATTTCTTCAAAGGGATCCTGACGCGAAACCGCCCGTCCACCAAACGTGACACATGCTTCACAAAGTGTTCCTCGGCCACCCTCTCTTCCGCAGAATACGATGACTGACAGCTAACTTCTTCAAGTTGCCAAAAGCGACACAGGGCTGCATTAATGTCATCAGTGAGAGGAGTCGGAACCTCGGAATCACCTGGAGATAAGCAACATACATTGTTATATCGAACACGTGGTTTATGCTCACTCACCAGTCGTCCACCAACCAACCAGCCTAATCTAGATTCCCATAGAACAGGTTTATCATAACCCTGCCTATAACTCCTTGAACCTAACAAATCCCAAAAAACATCAGAACCTACACAAAGGTCCACACCCGCAGGTTTATAAAACAAAGGATCTGCTAGCAAGATATCACTCGGAATCTTCAAACTAGAAATATCTATCTCACGACCAGGCACATTATCTGTAATAGCAGGCAGAACATAACAAACTAAATCCGTAGAAAAACTCTCATTCAGAGACTTGACGGATACTCGACACAACTTGGATGACAGAGACATCGAATTATTTATGCCAAATATAGGCTCATTTACTCTTAAGAAAGGCAGATTAAGTGAACTACAAATTTCCTCTGTCATATAAGAAGTAGTACTCCCAGGATCAAGTAGCACTCGCACCACACGATCACAACCCCGAACATCATAAATCTTTACTAATGCCGTTGATAAAAATACATCATGCCCTGTTTTGTCTACCTTTGCGCTCTCATCACTAGATGTCAGTAGTCATAAGGTCGGGCCCTTCTGCACTACAGCATGAGACCCCTCTCCTGCAGGACTCCTATTAACTTGCACACTAGATCCACTAGGAGTCCGCTGACTTCCAGCTGAACATATCATTATGTGATGCCTGCGCCTACACTTCCCGCAGCGCTGGCCCCAGCACTGAGTGGCCAAGTGACCCCGCTTAAAACAACAGAAACAAACTTTGAGGTTAGATAGTAAATCCCGACGTTCCTGTGTAGTCATAGCCTTAAACTGCTGACAATTTTGCAGGAAGTGATCATCATTACATTTGGGACATGAGCGTGACCTTACTTTATTATCCAAGGGGGCGTGTGGTTCGACACTAGAAACTAAACCTCTATGTCTTGTTACATTGGACTTCTTATTTGGACTATGCGATACCCGAGACGTTTCAATTGTCTGCAGTAAATCTGCTCGGTTCCGCAAAAACTCTAACATTGAATCCAACTGAATGTGGATATCCTTAGTTGACCTACCCTTAAACTCTTCCCATTCCCGGAACGTCTTTGAGTCAAGCTTTTTACTAAGCATGTGTATAAGTAGGGTATCCCAATGTTTGGTCGGCTCACCTAGGGAGTCTAAAGCCCTAATATTCTTATTAACCGAGTCAATAATGCGCTTCAAACTATTAGATGACTCCTGATTAATTGACTCAATATCAAAAAGAGCACTAACATGGTTTTGTATAAGTAGACGCTTGTTATCAAACCGCTCACACAACAAACTCCACGCCACAGGGTAATTCAATGCACTAAGTTCAATAGACTGGATGACAATAGCCGCAGTTCCTTCAAGCGAGGCCCGGAGGTAATGAAACTTATTAATATCGCTAATATCCTCATTCGAGTGCACAAGGCTAGAAAATGTGTCACGAAATTCTAACCAGTTATTAAGAGACCCGCTAAATTTTGGCAATGCAATGGTAGGTAACTTAACTAATTGGCTGCCCCGCTTGGACGAGCCCTTCTCACTACATAAACCCTCATTAGCAGTCTCAGTGTTCTGAGCGATAACATCTTGAGCCTTCGCAATTACTTTGAAATAAATTGACTCAAATTCTGTCCTGTCTAGTAATGCGGTATCTATGTCATCAACCAAGCACTCTATTTTCAACTGCACCTCATCAAATTGTTGATATAAATGGTCTAACTTACCGAGGCGCAGCTGCAATTCGGTTACCTGCACCGGGTTCAATTTGTCCCCTAGGCTCTTCAAATGATTCGAGAATGCTGTTAAGCGTCCCTTGTAGCTTGCTCTGGTTTTAATTAGCTCCTTCTCACTCATTTTAATCTCTGGGAAGCAGTAGTAGGTCTGAAATTGTTATAGTCCAAATTTACTACAAAAGTTACTATAATCCTACAAGTCCAACTGAATTTAACAATAAATCAATCATAAATCAATGTCTATTGCCACCAAATCTAATTAAATTACTAAATTACAATGAAAATGGAATGAAATCAATGAAAATTATGTCAAATGTCAATGAAAATTATGTCAAGTCATTATTCATAAAATAATGTCTGACCACTCTAAAATTCAATAAAAAACAAATAATCACATTAAAATTAATCAAAACTCATGTCAAATCAATAAAATAAATCATTTAAAGTCTATATTAATAATAAGAACTTAAATTTTGCCGAGTCATTCCTTCGCTGCGCCGACGCTGGTTCTTCAAATCGTCAAATTCCATCCGGTCGTAAGGGCCAAAATGTTCATATTCGGGTATTCTGCAGCGAAGGGGCCCATAAATTAAACGGCAAATGGGTCCAATTAATATTCCATATATTTCTGTTTAAGCACTTCACATTATTACAAGGGGATTTGGTGGCTTCCGTACTGAATCTGATACCAAAAAATGCAAGTTCATTGAACACAGACTACCTAATATAACTTTCTTAAACTGTCACAATCTATGGTCTATAAACTAATATGCTACTCCGTTCCGCCCTGGCCTCCAGTCTCTGTGACATTGGGAACCTGCGCCAACATTTGACCAATATTGGTTACACTACATGTCCCAACACAGCCTAAAAGCTCGGCAGATTGGATCAGCACATGGATTTTCCATTACGAGTTATATTTTTTTTATTTACTTGTAATATGAAGTACTAGCTAATGTCCGCGACTTCATCCGCGTGGAATAAGTTTTTTGATTCCCGTACTGATTAAAAGTAGCCTATGTCACTCTCCAGGTCCTCAACTAAAAGCTCATGCAAAAAATCACTTCGATCCATTGCTCTGCTGCAGAAAGATTGAAGGACAAACAAACACAATTTCTCATTTATAAAATTAGTATGATTTGTATTCATTTACAATGAATGAAAACTAGCTGATGCCCGCGACTTCGTCCGCGTGGAATAAGTTTTTTTGGATTCCCGCGGAAACTGACTTTCGCATTTATAATATTAGTATGATGTGTTTTATAAAGTGTTTTGTAATGGTTTTATATTTTAACACTATTGACCGGCCGCGGCTTTGCTACCGTGGAAATTATGGAAAATTTCGTCTTACTTTTTTATCTCTATATTATTTAAAATATGTTAGACTAATAATAATTGTATGGTAGGCTAGACGTTAATGGGTTAGTCAGTGAATCGCGAATTCTTCTTTTAATCTATTGTATAGACTAAAGATAGATAAGAATTTGTAACCTGTAAGTATACCTACTACAATTATTAGATACGTAGACTTTACCTTTGAATATGACATGATAAGTACTTACCGTACTTACCTTTTTATAGATAGATAAAATTGACTCTTTATTGCTTACACTTAAAAAAGAAACAATAGCTGTATACTTACTGTAAAAAGGTTTTACCAAGGGGCGGCCTTATTGCTATATCGCTACCTTTACTATAGGTTGAATAAACGAAGAGGATAATTTAAAGTTTTATGAGAAAAATAAAAAGGGTTGAACTAAAAAAAACTTTATTTGGAACGTATAAATGGCTTACTTGAACTAATTTTGTCAAACTAGCCAACTAAGGTTTTGGAACATAGCTTAAGGGTTCGAACATTTGACCAACTCAAATGCTCCAAGGGCATTATGAGATATTAAGTAAACTGTAGGTACATGGTCAATATTCAGGACAGTCGATAACTTTATATAGCTGCTCTGTAATACCCTGTTCATGTAGCACTCGTTAAAACGGACGTACATCCCTAGATAGCCGTGAATATTGGCCACTAACAATGTGCGTCTTTATAAGTTTTTAACGAGCTTGGACGGCATAAATTACAAGCGGCACTGGATCTCGTTAGACCGCTAACGGCGTAATGGCGGGAGCTTAATGTAGCGAACGTTTTATTGTACCCACTTACTACAATGCAAGTCTTAAATTTATATACGTTTACCTACACAAAATGACCGGTTTAAACTAGCAATCTTCACCATTTAAATTATAAACAACGAAACATGTTTCTACCTACTTGTTTTGTAGTCATATGTTAATGTAGAGTTCTTTTGTTAAAATATTTCATCAACACTCATCATCCGATTATATAAGATATGACCCATTTATGTGACTTTAACCGTTGCACAAAATATATTGCTATCAAAATTCATAGGATATATCTATGTATCTATGTGTATTAGTTGTTAACACAGTGGCTCGCAAGTCACAAGCCTGCCGCGAGCGTCGTCGATCGAAACCTGCGATTACAGCGAGCCGAAGATTTTTGGTTTTTAAAGAGAATCACAGGCAGTTTCGGCGTTACCATAATCATAGAAGTAGTGTACACACAACAATCTCATTACCGACCTGCGTCGGTTACGGTTAAAGCTCGCCTGTGAGTACCCGACTTTACCAGGATTGGGTCGCGTCTCGTTAACTATAGATATCTGCGCAAATGCGGAGCTTAATGTAGCGAGTTTAGGTGCAGAGTTTATTGTGGCCACAATGTTGTAGAATTGACCCGACTTAGGAATCAATAGAAGTGTAATGTTGTTAGCAGCCTATATATCGTATTACCTGTTTTATCCAGCTCTCCAGTCGCTGTGGACCTCTAATTCCTGATCAATTCAATCATTATAATAGCTCCGTCACTAGGACCACTCGTTGTAGGCCCGAGTACTGTAGGAAATAAAAGTTATTAACTAGACAAGTATTCAGATGCACTCTCCATTCTGCGGATCATTGCAACTGGGCTATAGCGCTCTCTTTGACGTCTAGCGCTGTTCTAAGACGTTTAAAGACCACGTCTCGCTTAATTGCAGTGTCTGCCTTAATATGTGTTACTTTTCAGTAGTGCAGGTTTGCTTTTCAGTAATCAAATATCATAATCTTCAAATTATTGTCAACAGAGTGAAACGTACGTTGACAATAATTTGGCAGATTTCTGTGGTGTGGTGAATATCGCGGGCTATAAGTGCAAGATACCCACTGTACCACACAGATTTACCTATTATCGCGGATTATGGCGAATTAAACTTCTCGTTCCTTCATTATCAAACATACGACAGTCAAAGTCACTGGAAATATTTAAAAAATCTGTTAAAATGTTTTATTTAACACCATAATATTATAGACGACTAGTTTTAATTTTTATTTAGTGTAATGTAAAATTATATATATTATATTATTATATATATTATTATATTATTTGTGTAACTGTTTATGTATTAATATGTAGGTATTTGTTTGTATGTCTATACTAATACACCACCCGCAAGTTAATCTCCTCAACTTCTCCTAATCCTAAGGTTGCCTGGCAGAGATCGCTGCTAAGCGATAAGGCCGCCTTTTTGTATACTGCTTAGTGTTTTCTATGTATTTATTTGTGTCCTTTATATTTCTGTGTTGTGGTGTACCAAATAAAGAGTATAATAATAATTATCATGAACTTCCGCAAAATAACGCCTGCTCCTATCCAATAATTAATATCTAATATTAACGATGAATTCATCCCCTCCGTAATGCCTGAAAGAGAATACTATATATATTTTTCTCCTTTTGGTGCATCCTATCAAAGGTTGGGTGATCATATAACTTCTGACACTATAAATAATAAAAAACACCTAATAGGATGCTTCCGCTTTCATTGTACCACTGGCGTCTAGCACAGCCTCGGGTGGCCTCGGTCCTTCTCCGTCCATGACTACAGTTACCACCTTACCGGCAATTTAAACATGCCGCGAAGTTAAGCGATCCAGTACGATACCGTGTAGAAACTACGATTACATTTTAATATAATTTTTACCAGATTAGCCCGCTACTGTCTTTAGACATGCGTGATGCATCATCTAAATTCTAAGTGATGATGGGTCCACGACCTGGTGATATCACAGTCAAAGGTTAACTTAGAGCCGAAAAAAACCATAAATGAGTTTTTTAACATTCGTATATTCTGTCGGGTTTACGTGAATATTGGCCAGTAGCATTATGCGTTTTTATAAGTTTTTAACAAGCCCGGTCGGTATAAATTACGACCGGCACTGGGTCTCGTTAACTCACTAATGGTGCTATGGCGGAAGCTTAATGTAGCGAGAGGTTTATGTTGCCACTTACGATAGTGGGAACTTTTCACGCGGTAACTTTAGCAATATTTGAATGATGTTTATTGCTCGTATTATGAAGCACTTTATTCATACTACCTGAAAGATAAGATTAATAACTTTATTTTTATTTTTATTCAATACAAGTTAGCCCTTGACTACGATCTCACCTGATGGTAAGTGATGATGCAGTCTAAGATGGTAGCGGGCTAACCTGTTAGGGGCATGGCAGTTATATTAAACCCATACCCCTATTCGGTTTCTACACGGCATCGTACCGGAACGCTAAATCGCTTAGCGGCACGTCTTTGCCGGTAGGGTGGTAACTAGCCACGGCTGAAGCCAGGCAAAAAGAAAAATCTTTTAAACTATTTATAAATATAATATTTCATAAGATATTCTTGAGAGTGAAGTGATATCTATTGGTTAGCTATACGGTTCTTGTACTCTAGTTTGTGTCGTTGAACCCTCAGCCTCAACATGACCTTTTTTGTTCGATGTCAATTTTGCTAAACCAATTATTAAATTTGGTGCCTGATTGCGATTGTGGTTGGTTGATGCGTTTATAATAGCTTGATAAAAAGTCAAAAGTTCATCTGATTTATTTGAGGACAAAAGTTTCCTAGGCAGTGCCCCCAAGTTCGCCTGCAAGGAGTTAGGTTGAAAAACTCTGTGGGAACTCTTTGATTTTCCGCGATAGGAAGTGCGGGGAGCAAGCTATCTCTGTACAGTCCAATAGGGACCGTGGAAAGTTGACAGAACAGAGAGGGATGCAGACAGGATTCGCATTTATACCTATAATTATTAGGTATATAATATAAACTTTTAATACGCCATTTGCGCCGACCGGACCCAGCGAAGGCGTCATTCCACGTGATTCTGAGTAGCTAATATACTACATCACTTCAATTCTTTGAACTGTGCGCGTACCCCGCCTGAATATGAATTCATCATAAGTTAATTGTTAACTTTGAACATAGCAAAATAAAATATAAAATGTACTTAACACACCCAATATAAATAACTGGTTTTGAATATAATTTTAAGGAATTATTATTAAAGGACACAGTGCATGTTACCAAAACAACATTCCGCTTGAGCTGTAATACCGAAACCATTAAGGGCGGTGGAAAGTTAATAAGTAATAGGTACAGTAATTGCCTGCCAGGGTCGCATTCGACTCCTCTCTTATTAACTGCCGAGCCAAGTGACAAGCTACATTAATATAAGCGCAAGCATTCGGCTAAAAATGATTTACGATACCTTATTTTTGTTGAAAACAGATAACATTTAAGCACTTATACATGCGACGCAGTAAATTCCATGTTGGGGCCGTACTTGTTTGTATGTAACATAGCGGACCTCAGCCCCACCTCGCCTCATCATAGGCTTAGTTGCTGGGGGGCATACAACTAAGCCCCCCAGCAACTAAGCCCATGGTGAAGGACAGTGATGGAGCTCGCTTACCTATATACTCAAACGCAGGCACACAGTTTCACGAAGCGCTAACCGGTCATGAATCGTTTCCAGGTTATGAGATGGCAGAGCGTGTTGGAGGTGTAGCAAATGTTTTATTATAAAAAATAAAAATATCTAATAATATATTCGAAGTAGTAGTAGTTTATTGTTTTTTAATTTAACTTTTTTCTGAGTTCGGTTTAAATTCATCGACTTGTAGGTATAATTACAGGACTCGTACATTATTACAGCGGTTACATGCGCCCCTGGCTGGCCTCCAACAGGGGCGTCACGACTAAATGAAGGTTGCCTACCTCGCAATTAGTGCTACGCAGTATTAATAAAGAAATCCCTTAATTCCTCTTTTAATAAGGAAATTCCTAACGTCCGCCCCAATGAGAAATCATTAACGCTACTCGTAACTCTTCTAATTAACTTGCAATATATTTATATTTAATGGCGAAGCCATTTGAATTTGAATAGCGTTTAAATTAGTAGTGAAATAATATTTAAGTACCATGCAATTTGTTTACAAATGCTTCCATATTATAATCAACAAGCTAAGCTGTTTACGTCTCGAGTGATCGTTCCGAAACTGTTGGTACACCGTTTATTTTAATACACTACAAGTTAGCACTTGACTGTGATCTCACCATGGTAAGTGATGATGCAGTCTAAGATGGTAGCGGGCTAACCGGTTAGGGGCATGGCAGTTATATTCGACCCATACCCCTATTCGGTTTCTACACGGCATCGTACCAGAACGCTGAATCGCTTGGCGGCACGTCTTTGCCGGTAGGGTAACCAGCCACGGCGGAAGCCTCCCACCAGGTCAGACCAGGGAAATTCAGATATTATAATTTTCCAAATTTACCCTGCCGGGGATCGAACCCGGGACCTCCGCACGTTTAGACAACAGCGCTCAATACTGCGCCGTAGAGGTCGCAGATGGACCTAGGACATGCAGATGCAAGCCACGCGATTCTATAACCGCCCATAGTGCGTCTGGTCGTGTAAATCTCGTAAACAGATCGTAGAATTATTAATTTTATAAACTATAACTAGCTGACCCGGCGAACTTCGTACCGCCTTAGTATGCAAAATTAAATGTATATTTTTCAATATTTCTGAGAGATTTTCTTAATATTTTTTTCCGTAAGAACCTTCTCCTAATAATAACAAATACAACAAAAAAAGAATTAGTGAAATCGGTCCAGCCATTCACGCGTGATGCCGTGACCAAGGAAAACGGGTTTCATTTTTATATATAGATTAATCATTTCGTGAAACCACGTGAAACGGTGGTGGTGACCACATCATAGAATCCTCAACGTTTGTCGATTTGTTTAAGGACGTTTGACCATATCATTTATGTTGGGTAGCCATACAAATGTAAAACGGATGGGCTACGCCAGAAGACTCGTTTCTGGCTTTGCGCTTTACACACACTACACATCTAGACTAGTTCTAAGATAATTACTCAGCTTTTTTCTTGGTTTCTAATCTAGTAGTTAATTAGGATTAAATGCGTGCACCGACCGCGCTGACCTTCACTGCCAACTGCCAACCATGTTCTTGATAAGGAATAGAACGAAGAGATAACATCATGAGAACAAGGCAAAAGTATGGACCCTAATTAAAGTAATTAAGTAACTAATTATTATATTATTGTTTTATTGTACTAGTTTATTTATATTGTGAACCTAGTGTTATAATACGTACTAATGGCTAAGTTAGACAATGACTTCGGTCCTAAGTACTTAATTTGAAATTAATTGTTGAATTTATACTCTTTACAGGCATTATTATGCCTCTTTATTATAAATAATTATAATGTATAATAATGCCTGTAAAGATGAACGCACACCATCGCAAGAGGCGTAAAAACCACCATCAGAGCTACGAGTCGCAATATAGAGCCACATGTGCTCGAGCCACCCGTACCCATTTTTACCCGACTACAACAATAAACAACAACAAAAAACTACTGAGCCAATTTTGATGAATGAAGTGTCAATCGATAAGCTACATACGAATAAAATCGTTATGACAAATTACAAATCCAAAAAATGGTTACAGTTTTTTAACTATTAGATACTTAGTACTGCTTGTTTAATACTGAACTGTCCGCAGACATTAGCGCCTGGGAGTCGCTTTTTAGTACTATGAAAGCGATGCGTACGATTCTTGCAATCGTAGTTTGTTTTACTCGTAATTTTGGATAAAAGCAGGACTTGTTCCTTGGTCACTCATATTTATATTTAAAATTACTTAGTATTTATTTGAAACTTTATTCGAAATTCACAGTCTAGTAGGAATGAATCATTCCTACTAGACTGTCAGTAACAAATAATCATTTATTTTCATAGTATATTTCTGCTAAAACATTATTTAAGCCGCGATAACCTCACGCAATATAGCTCATTTTGCAATATACCTACGCAAAGTGCGTCATTCATTCAGCTGATGTCATTCGCATTTTTCATACCCTAGTATGCGATCATGCATGACTTTGGTTGAAACTCGTATCATTTCACGATTCAGGAGGAAACATGTTTTGTCATTAGTCTTTAAATATTATCTTTTTTTATAGTTTTAATTCATTTTATTGTGGGTTAGTTAATAAGTTGTTTAGCGTGTCGAGCAGCGCACATAGTTTCAATGGTTTTAATAATTTTATGTCAGTGAACAAACTGAAAAAATCAGCGCTGGGTATTGTAGCCAATGCCTATATGCTGAGTTTGCGACCAACTGTGTTGTTTTTAGTCCTTTTATTTTATTTTCTCCAAGTCCAATTTGAAATGTTTGAGTGCAACAATGTAACACAATAAAATTTTAATTAATTTATTTATTACTAGGTGATGCCCGCGACTTCGTCCGCGTGGATTGATATTTTTTGATTCCCACGGGAACTCTTCAATTTTCCGGGATAAAAAGTAGCCTATGTCCGTCCCCGGGATGTAACCTACCAAATTTCATCAAAATTGGTTGAGTAGTCGGACCGTTAAAGCGTAGTAGACCGACAGACAGACACACTTTCGCATTTCTAATATTAGTACGGATGGAGGATTTATCTTCTGGGTAAATATTATTCAAAAGTCGATAACGCAAGTTTGTGAGTAAAGAAACACTTTCAATCTGTGCACACTTCCGCTAAAATCTTGAGGAAAGTAAAGGCGCACCTATCCCGTTTTAGTAGCGGGGAAGTAACAAATCAATATTTAGAGTGAGTGCTTTTTCGTGCAACGGAGAAGCTTTTATCTGGACAGCGGCCGGCAAACACTCCGACAGGGACATTCACTTTAACATAACGCGATTTGAACCACGTATCGCTTTTTGCTTTTTACTGATTAAGGAATGCCCTTACGACATTGGATTTTTAGTTTCACCGAGAACCTTTTATTTAAGTAGAAATGTCACAGTACATACCTACTTATTTACTAGGTACTATTTAGGCTATTTAGGTACTAAACCTAGGTGCTTTTTGGGTAATGTCAGACAAGTCATGAAGGATTTGTTGCAAGCGCATTTCTCTTGGTCGCAACTCCTCAGATTCTCAGATCGAGCCTAGCGAGTGGCGGCGGCGGCGCAACTACAGTTGCGTTTTCCGTCAAAGCAAAGCCGGTACCGAGATAATATAAAAGTACAATATAATAATATGATTTTCCATATCGATCGTAATAAATAGAGAATCTTTTCCACATTCTAATAGCAATTTTCTTTTATTTTTTATTTAAGTAGAATTTTAGATAGATAGATAAATACTTTATTGCACACAAGAAAGAATAATACAAAGTTAACTATAATTAGATAAACTAGGTATGCAAAGGCGGCCTTATTGCTTACCAGTACTTACCAATCTCTACCAGGCAACCTTTGGTGAGAGGACAGAAAAGATGTGTAGGGTAGTGTGGCACAATAGAATACACGTTATTATTAGTAGGTTATCAAAGAATATAAAACATATACCTACTAGACGTATTAAATATTTATACATTACATATAATTTTATTCAGATCAGAGTATAATTATTCTTTCAAATTTATATAAAAGTCATCACTATTATGCATTGAAATAATTATGCGGAACGTGATTCCAAAATTAAATTGTCATAATATCTAAGAACCGGTTACCGAAATTAAATTGGAAAGGACATGTCGATATTAAGACAACTTTAGAGCACTTAATATTCTTGAGGCAACATCGAACGACAAAATTAATTCGAAAGCAAATTTGAGTTGGTAATTAAAAAAAACTATTTATTATTCAAGCACCGGAAAAACATTTAATTAAGCCGGTCGATGAGGTTTAACCGGTGCGGACTTAGTGGAACTAAACCACAAGCGTTAATTATTATCTGCGAGAGTGCTCTTTGTTTAGTTGCCAACTCTAAATTAGTTTTCGAAATGGATCATTCGCACCCCCGCTCACCCCGCGCCCCTTGCCCGTCCACCCCCTACCGCCCCGTTCCCGGTAATTGGAACGTTCCAAGATGACACCACTTCGCCTCTAATCAGTTAACAAGATACCCAGTACACACTATTGTGTTTCTTTCGTTTCACTTTATTATTTATTTAGTATCAGATTCTAATAGACCTAGCATCATAATTAATGGCTATGGAACTTAAGGATTATATTTATTATTGTGATCCTTTATTAAATTTTTAGCTGCTATATAATTGGTATTAAAGATTTATCAGTAAAGTAGATAGTACCCGCGACTTCGTCGGCGTGGATTAAGGTTTTTTGTTTCCCGCGGGTACTTTATAATAAAACCTGTCTCTGTACTAAATTTAGCAATAATTAAGGCGTAGCAGGCAGACAGATAGATAGATAGACAGACAGCCACACTTTATAATACTAGTTTCCTGGTGGGAGGCTTCGGCCCTGGCTAGTTACCACCCTACCGGCAAAGACGTGCCGCCAAGCAATTTAAGTGTTCCGGTACGATGCCGTGTAGAAACCCAATTAAGCCGTTAAGGTAAGCCCGGTACCATCTTAGACTGTATCGTCACTTACCATAAGGTGAGATCGCAGTTAAGGGCTAACTTGTGTGGGATAAAAAACCATAGGTACATATGGATTTAAAATTAAACTAGAATTATTGATAAATAGTTGCGTGGAATTTTCATATCTATATTTTTTAAATAATAAAGTGTTATTAAAATATAACTACATTATCCAAGCTAACGATAATAGTTTACATTAACGACTGTATAATTTAGTAATTTAAATCATGAATGATATGACCAATAATTCTATCTTATCCTGGCGTTGACAACATTAGTTAGACAGACTAATATTTACCCACAATGAGTGAGCGGAGCACTAATGTAGCATCAGCTGTTTCCATCTACCAAATTTTAGGTCACAAAATATATGTTGCTATGAGGATTGCATACGAATACGGTTAACGATACTCCGGTACCATTATTACATAATATCCATATTAATATTGTAAATGCGAACGTGTGTCTTAGTTGTTATTCCGGAAAATCAAAGAGTTCCCGCGGGGTTCTCCAAAGCCCACAAGTCACGGGCATCATCCGTTTGTTAGGTACTTGTACGCGCCTGCATCCTAGGGACGGACATAGGATACTTTTATCCCGGAAAATCAAAAGCTCCCACGGGAAAACCTGAATACGCACGGAAAAAAACTCGGCCATTAGTATATTTATATTCACTATTCAATCATGTTTACCCAGTCTTTACTAATATCATCATTAAAATGTCAAAATTAACATTTTGATAATTGTCCAAATACTCGGTCGTGTACTCACATATGTCGTGAAAGCTTTAAAGCACCAGCATGATAATCTATAGATACATTAAGGAGATTGATTTCATAGTACCTACTAGCTAGTCAATAATATTTAATCATACCTCTGAATATCATTATTTTCACTTGCTTATTTGAAAATCTTTCGAATAGGTAGGTATGTACTTGGACACCCTAAATCGTGAAAGCTTTAGGAAAACATTCGTGTCATTTAAATAAATGTACTAAAGAAACTGGTTATATTAAAGTTCGCTGGTCCAAGCAAAGTATCAGCAAAACCTTTTAGGTATGTAATCCTATTATATGCTTATATTGCGAAAACACTGTCCTAGCAAGAATTGAATAGAGTGTGGCAGTGAGATGTCATATTATTGGAGGAGCAAACCTTAGATGCAGGCGTCCAAAGATAACCCCCCCCCCCATATTTTTACTACTCGTTACATACTTTGCTGTAATAGTTGCGTCACAATAATAATACTAATATTATAAACGTGAAAATTTGTATGTATGGATGTATGGATGTTTGTTACTCTTTCACGCCAAAACGGCTGAACGGATCTGGATGAAATTTGGTAGAGGCATAGATTATAGTCTGGAACAACACATAGGCTACTTTTTATCCCGGAAAATTTTAAAGAGTTCCCGCGGGAACCAAAAAGCCTCTATCCACGCGAAGTCGCAAGCATCAGCTAGTATTATGATATATAAAACATTATTATTCGTAGATATTAAAAGCAGGTCAAGTTAAAGAAGACGTCACAGATTCTGATGGTTGCTGTGTACAATAATACAGTTACACCCGTCAGCCTTTTGAGTGAGTATATTTTGCAAGACATTGCACCTTCTAGAAGGTGCCTAAAATTATATGACATCTCTGTTGCTCTTCGGAGTCTTATTTGTTTTTTGGCGTACAAGAATGGACCTTAGCACTTATCTTAACAGTTCGTTCATTAAGTCGTCGGCGATTAAGGCTCATTAAATTTCATTATAGCATCGGTCCCGAGGCGGCCCGGCCGGCCCGTGAGCCGGTCCTCGTCGCTAGACGGATAATCTCCAGCTGTCAGGCACTAATGCGTTTTAGAGTACGTAATTTGAACCGGCGAGATCGGCGGTAATTAACGCCCGTAATTAAGCTAAGTGATTATTGTAGAGGCATGAAAGGCTAGGTATGTAATTACGTGTCTCTATACTGAGTCTTGAAAATATACTCAGAATGAAATTAAACTGTCAGACTTATAATATTTACTGGTACAAAGTATTTTAAAGTTAATCAGACTCCGGCGGATTAATTAAAAAAAACTATAGAGTATTTGTAAAATATTATTCGACTTAATAAATTGCACTTACCTAATAAAAAAACTAATGCCACTTGATTTTACTTAATGCTATTTAAATTAATAGTACATTACTGCCCAGGCCGGAAATAAAGCAATTAACAGCTGAGTAATATTGGAAGGACGAGGCGAAGCCGTGGACTTCCCAAGTGATTTTAAAAGGACACGGCACCAGCCGAGGCCTTCTTTAATAAACGAGGCCGTGAATCGCTATTTCGGTCGAGACTTGTATAATACATACTTTTCTCTAATTTGCGAGGAAACAATAAACAGATTTTTTTAAGAAAGCTTTTCTACATTGCCGATAGATGGTATTGACTCTCCTTAACTCACGCTAAAAACCAATTGTGCTGTATGGAAATGATCTGATTTCCTATTCGAGTACTAACTAATGGTCAAAAAGAGTCAATATATTGTATAGATTTTTATTTAAATGAAGAAGCAATTTCTGAGCAACTAGGAGACTTTTAACTTTTATCATTATACTTTTATAACTAAATGGAATAACAATATATTCCGATATTCATTACTTATCTTTAATCCTTATTGTTCTTGTACTACTTGACTGTATGATAATGATAAACTGGTATCAGTAGGTGCTGTAGGTTAAATAACTAAAATTTGTTATAAATACATATAGCGAAGGTAAAGTAGATAGACCTACCAGCCGCCTATATAGATCAATTATTCTTCTAAACAAAAGAAATATTTCACGAAAGATTACAAATAAGTAAGTGCGAAATGTTTCAGATTTCAAATAAACCGTAATTTAAGTTAACATACACTCGGGAGCGTAGCGAAAGCTTTACGTCACTTCAATTTTACGTTAAAAATAAGTGTGTGCCTCAAGTAACCCGAAGGAAGGGTAATGTATTCCCAGATATACATAAGTGGAAACATTTTAAGAAGCTCCACGGACCCACTGCATCACCCCCGGGGTTAGGGCCTAAAAGCACTATCTCGAAGCCAAAGCCTTACAACTCTTCTCGAATTCAACTTACTTTGCTCTGTGTAGGTGCCCATATGGATATGTGTAGCACTTGTGGATAGTCTTGATGCTGGCAATATAATATCTTACCAAAATGTGAATAAAATCTTTAATATTTTGAAGCCCCAACTACCTAAGTAGTGACTCCAACACACATGTTCATAGCTAGAAGTTATGTTTCTGAATGTAGGTATTTAATCGAAATCATTTCCGAGCATAATATCAATTATGAAACTAAATTGGAATAACGTAAAATTTTGACTTTCTGTTTATATATATCTACTTTAAGTATACAGACTTTTGCAATTTTTTACAAAATACTTTGTGGGTTTCTTATACCTTACTATTTTTCAGATCAATTCTGGTTCGATTCTTACCTGTGTGAGAGTGTGAGATCTTTTGAATACCTTTGAATGCTGTTTTTATTTCCTTTAAATTGCTTTAAATTTTCGCTCCGAAAACAACGCCCAGTACTGCTAACAATAAAATCAAAATAAAAAATTGAACAAATTTAAATTCTCCTGAAAACGTCAAAGTATTAAGATAATTCGGTCGCTGTACTCATATGAATTCATGTAACGAATTCAAGTTTAGCGTCGTACGACGTTAAGAAAAACTGCATCGCATCGCACTGGGTCGCAATCCAAAGACCCCTACTCCCGTAGTGTCCGTTAAAATTGAATTTCGTACATCAAGGAAAACCTGAAACATTGCAGCTCGCAAATTGAAAGTTGGAACTGCACTTAAAGTATATCTTGGGTACAGTAGACTAGAGACAAAGACAAATCTAAATAGGTAAAGAGTTGCCTAGACGACCTACATTACGATCGCCTTTATCAACTCGTATAGCGTAGGTAGGTACTAGGTACAGCTTCTATATATATGTCACCGTAAGATTGTAAAAACCGTTAGATTATAATATAACGTTTTTTATCTCGATAGATTATAAACTTTCGACAGATTGTGAACCGTAACATACTGCTTACAATTTAACGCGTTATTTTTCGGTAAATTGTAATATATTGGGTATATTAACCCGATAGAACCTAAGTGCCCGGCCTGCGGCCGGGCACTACCTGAATATTCATGTCAAACCCTAACCTAACCTATAGTTCGCGCGCGAGTTGAATGCAGAGTAAATGTATGGTGACACTTACATTTACTCTGCATTCAACTCGCGCGCGAACTGTACAAGAAAGAGACAAGAAAACGTAAAAACAATAAATATTTCATAAATGAATACTCAGAACATTGAACGGTTCACAATCTTTCGACAGTTTATAATCTAGCGGGATATAAACCGTTAGATTATAATCTAACGGATTTTACAATCTTACGGTGACATATATACGTGGGACAACTATATCTTATACAGAGCACAGAGCATTCGAGTATAACTAGCAGACGAGGTCGGAGGTCCTTAATTGTTTGCCTATTGTCAATTGTGGAATTAAGAGAGTGAAATTATAATATATAGTAGATCATGCTTAGGTACACAAAGAACTTGTAAAAGTGTATCGAACATAGGCAGATTGAAACACAATAGATTGAAAAGTTGGAGCTTAATTCTGTCCCCCCCACTCACGTTAGTACCTACACCAGATATGGCGGCGCTGTGGCGGAAGCGAATCTCGATGTTTTGTAATGGAGCTTTTTAAAATGAAAGTCGAACTTTTGTCAGATACTTTTAGCCGCGCCGGAGATACATTTAAGCTTTTTAACTTTTCCACTCTGGTAATGTATCCCACTCTTTCCAAACGTCGCGCATCGTAGAGGTGTCGTATAAGTTTATTTTTTATTTGTGCAGAGGACGTAGGCATCTTTTTGTTTGTTTATCTTAGTACGTTCTCAGTCAGCAGCGATAATCCTGCCAAAGAGGTTCTCTATCCGGCTTGTACTTATTTATTTATTTTGTAAGTCGTCAGTGTAAACATTTCCTACGATCCATTTTAAATAAATGCACGCAGTATCAGCTACTCGGCACTGCATTAATATTGCATTTCTAACTCCCCCTTCTATGGGATCCCGGGCCCACAACGGCCGTTCATTCTAAGTAAGTAGGTTTACCTATTTAGCGATTATACATGATCTACGTATCAATAGTGTAGGCAGGTAATAATTCAAGACGATACGAGTCTTATTCAACATGAATATTTACAATACGTAAAACATTGCAAAAAAATAACCTTTACTACAAAGATAAGACGATAAACTAAAAAATTCTTTCCAAAAAACCGACTTCCAGAGCCACTGTAAAGTTTAAAAAAACACACTATGCTGGAAGTCGGACGAGCCTGACACGTCAACTTTGCCTATCTTTGTATACTCGCCCGACTCCGACCGTTATAGAAATCAAAATTATTTCTTTACTTTACAGTGGCTTTGGAAGTCGGTTTTTTGGAAAGAATTTTTATTTTTAACTTTTTAGTGTACTCTAAATCCCCACAGCTTAAGAATGCAGTACCCTGCAGCATCAGAGTTGAGGAGTTGGGACTTGAGTTTAAGTATGAAGTCGTTGCTTGTAATAATATATGACTTCACCACAAAAAATCCTAAATCGCTATTTTTAAAGAGTTCTGTACCCTGCAGCATCAGGGTTGAGGAGTTGGGACTCAGAGTTGAATCGTATATACGTGACTTGATACCTACTCTATGAATTCACCATCCAAATATCCTAACTCCCTATAGTTTTGAGGATTTCGTGTAGTACGGTACACCTACAGCATCAGGATTGAGGATATGGAGTCAGATTTTTTTATGGGACCACCTCGGGAGCTTCCTCTAACCACTGAAAAGAAAAATTTTCAAATCGGTTCAGAAACCACGGAGATATGCACCGATATACATTTTAAAAAAAAAAGATACGCGCCGAATTGAGAACTTCCTCCTCTTTTGGAAGTTGGTTAAAAATATCAACATAGACGATACGTAGGTACTTATTTTTTAAAGGGTAGTATATAAACGAGCGAAAATAAATTTAAATTATAGGTAAGTGTCAAAAAGACAGAATATAAACTTACTGAAATACTAAGTTAGCGACAGGCTGTGGGCGACTACAAGTATTGAAAAATATTATGTCGACTTGAAAATACTAATTTGAGTTACTGGTTATTCAGAATCAGTTTAATAGTTCTACTTTTCTATTTTAGGGACACCGGACAATTTTATGGCTCACATTATATTCAACATTATGTATTATATATTTTATTTCAAGAATGCTGCGTTATATGCTAATCGAGGTGTTCCAAACATCATCTTGGGCAATGAACCAAGGACTCAAAAAACCTTGTAAATAGGTATATTTCGTGTGTGTAAGGATTGAGTGACCACATGTTTTTTTGTAGTTTTAGTGCCTAAAAGGTTTAGTAAAAGTTGTATAACTAAAACGTATCAAGATGAAGATAAAAGAATGTTGAAATCTTTCCGAGTAAGTGTCATCAATCTTTCAAAATCAATAAATGCTTGTAAGGTAGGTAATGTGAGCGCTTAACGAGCCGCGAGTACAACTCCTGAGCGGATCAACGAATGGAGTGCTTCATGCATAATGTAACACATAGAGTGTTGTTTTGAAAAGCATTCTGAATTCGTTATTTTCATCACGCCAGGTGATGCCTGTACACCTCATGAAAAATTAAAAGACATATCAATGAGATAATGTACTCGATACACATCAAATTATCCTACTTTAATATCCGGCAAGTAATCGCGTACATAACTGTAAGACTGGCTCATAAAGTCATAATAGGTACTATTCATGTAAAAAATGGAAAATCTTTATAATTTATAAATAGGCCAACAGAGAGGTTTACAGAAAAACACGTTCATACGTAAAAAAAACATCACAATAAAGGAAGATTAATCAGCAACAAAGCTTTTTTGTTTTGATTTTCTTCTCGCACTATAAGTACTCACCTACTTACATACATACTATTTAAACCGGACCGGTCGCATCAGTAGATATTAGACACTAGCACTATTGTCTACTACATAATACATTTTTTTTATCCACTACAAGCTAGCCCTTGACTGCGATCACACCTGATGGTAAGTGATGATGTTATATTAAATATACATTCTGTGATACTAAATAAGTAGTTATTGGTCTCACACTCGTCTTGATATTAAACTAAGTTTGTTACGTTTTGCTAGTTAGTCACTTAAAATTTCATCTCATAAAACTGCCACATTGGGGTTCATTGAGTATTTCGTACACTAAATAAAAAAAACAATTCTGTAAACTAAATAAAAAAATAGTAACTGTAACACTCAATTAGTGATACAGGTACTGTTCAAGAAACCTCATAATGCAAGGCCTAACACTACATACTAGGCCTAACTATAAGGCCGAAAACACATACACACGATAATATGACGTCGCATCGTAGCACGTTGTATCGCGATGCGATTTCGTGTCGTGGAAATCTACGACGTGCATGTACATATGTATATGTTTATATTATGTGCATCGTAAAAAATCACGACACGACGTCGCGTTGTGGTATGGTGCACGGCACGATGTCGCATCGAGGAACGATGCACGGCACGACGTCGTCGTGAAGGCGCTTTTAGTCAAGGCGCTTTGACTATTCATAAAATAAATCTGAAAACTACCCTGATGTTCAAAGCCGGGGCGGGACTGTAGTCTTAGCATAACTTTATTAAATGATAACAGGAGATAACCGGCACCTCAGAATTAATTAATCTACTCAGAGATTGCATCTAAAAGCGCCGTTCCACCCGCGCCTCATACCGCCGTCGGGGTCGATCCGTTTCCAGCCACTTAAAGTTCACGCGCCGCGCTCTAGCTTCCGTTTTAATTACAAAATTAATTCAAAATGTAATTAAAGTTAACAATAAGACGGCAAACAATTATTGAAGTTATTTACGTTAGTTTATGCCTTATAACGAACACTGCCTCTTTGGAAAGGCATCGCACAAGCCAGCGACACAATTCGCTAATAATAAAATAATGGTATACCTACATAACCATAGTTTATATGTAGTTTATACCTAGTAGCCATTAATTATATAGGTACATTCTGTGCTTAGTAGATGTATCAAAATTATAGGATTGGGCACATTTGGGACCAAACCGTCCATATTATGTGCCAAAAATATGATACTTAACCGATGAAAAAATGTGTTTTTCGTTTTTCATCAGAATCGCATTAGAATATTGTTTTCATTTGGGAATAAACGGGGGTGAATTTGCATTTGTCCACCGTCCGGCTGTCCATCTGAATCCTGAAAGGTAAACATAGATATTATATGCCAGTTATAATATATATTATAAGTACTAGATAATGCCCGCGACTTCGTCTGCGTGGATTAAGCTTTTTTATTCCCGCGGGAACTCCCTAATTTCCGGGATAGAAAGTAGCCTATGCCCTTCCCAGGGATACCACATGCATCTGTACCAAATTTCATCAAAATCGGTTGAAAAGATGGGCCGTGAAAGTGTAGCAGACAGACAGATATACAGACACACTTTCGCATTTATATTATTAGTATTATAAGTATGGAATTAGTATGGAAGTATGGATTAAGGGTATTATACTTACTCCTACTCAGTACTAGAATGCTAAATCGTTTGGCGTCTTTGCCGGCAGGGTGGTAACTAACCACGGCCTAAGGCGGTGAGTTAACCATGAGACCAGACCAGAGATAATTCAGAAATTGTAAATTCCCAAATTGACTGACCTACTGCAGGGACCTCTCACATAGGTACATATAAGACCACAGGGCTCAACACTGGGCCAGGGAGGTCATGTACTTCTTATTAAAAACATCGCCACATCAATTATGAAAAAAAATATCTTTTGAGAGAATGCATATTGCATTAAAAAAATACCCAGATTAGGTTAGAAAAAAGGGTAGATATCATAGACGAGGTTGCGGATTGCGACTCATCCACTCGACATCGCTGTACAAGCAATAAAGCTCTGTTGAAAAGCACTTAACGGGATTGATTCAGACCATTTACCATTCTTTAAACAAACACAAAAACCTTTCCATTACCGTAAATTATAAAACCTTTTAAGCAAATCGAAGCCAAATAGGTACGTTAGTTATACAACAACGTTACTTACATTGTAAAAATATTTCATATTAATATTTTAAGGATAGGTTATAATGACCATTTTAATTAGGTACCTACTTATTAAAAACTTAACTTAGGTAGGTACTGTAAGTATTATAAATACCAAATATAATAAAAAAGTGAATTATATAGGTAGGCACTAAGTAGGCCTTTACCTTTTTACGGCGCAACCGCTGAACCATAGAATAATAGGTACCTACCTAATACCTATTTAATAACACCTATAATAAGTATAACCCTCGCTGAACCGATCTTGACAAAATTATAAGCTTTACCGGCAGGACAAAAATAATATGACCGCATCATTTAATCCACACTTACTCCATACTTATTATATATGTTATAATATATATGTACCTATATATAAATGCGAAAATAAGACGGAGTCGCGGGCATCATCTAGTTTTACATAAAGCAATAAAGCGCGTGCACTAATAGGCGATAGGACAAAACGTGTGTCCCTTCCGACTTGGACATTTCGCCACCGTTTGGTCCGTCTGGTCCCCATGTATTTTCGTCCTAAATTCCGTGATATTTGATGATTTGATTGATAGTTATTTTAATAATTTGTTTCCGCGTGGATTGAGTCCTTAGTTTTCCGGGATAAAAAGTAGCCTATAGTATTCCAGACTATAATCTATCTCTGTGCCAAATTTCATCCAGATCCGTTCAGCCGTTCGGGCGTGATTGATTAACAAACATCCATACATCCATCCAAACTTTCGCATTTATAAATTATGTCATCTGCATACCTACCCAAAGTTACCGGGTTTTTGCATGTCATTTATGTGCAGCAAAAAAAGCGTTGCAGAGAGAACCGATCCCTGAGGGACACCGGCGTCAATCCTTCTACGACAAGTCAAAAAGGTCGTCCACGCAGGATTAATAATCTGACTGTTCTGCGGAACACAATATTATTTTCCGCTCCACTCATTAAAAACAAGTAATAAAATTAAAAATTTTAAAAAACCCACGACGAATTGCAGAGCTCCATTGAAACAACAATTAGAACTTAGCAAAATATAAAATTATATCTAAAACACAAAACTGCATATTTGCCGGCTCAGTAGTTTTTTTGACCAGCGTGGTGGACTATGACCAAATCCTTCTCATTCCGAGATAAAACTTGTGCTTAGTAATGAGTAGAGGTGTCAAATAGTGTTAAATTTTAATATTCTGCTAAAAATTGTTAAAAAAAATGTGATCACTCTTAAGGAGTTCCTGTGACTACTTCCTGGCTCCATCACGAGACCCTGGGCAACATCTAGGTGTCAAGACAAATCAAGAGTCCAAATACGGAGGGTTAAAGATGAGAACTTAAAGAGTTCCCATGACCACCTCCTGGCTCCATCATGAGTCCCTGGGCAGCATCTAGGTACAAAGCGCTAGTCCTGACAAATCAAAAGAGTCCAAACACGACGGGTTTACGATAAGAAATTAAGGAGTTCCTATGACCACCACCTGGCTCCATCATGAGACCCTGGGCAGCATCTAGGTACAAAATGCTAGTCAAGACAAATCAATAGAGTCTAAACACGACGGGTTTACGATGAGAACTTAAGGAGTTCCTATGACCACTTACCAAATCACGATTGCAGCTCAACTTGATTGTCTATGGTCCTAAAACCTGGAACGTTCTCACAAGCTATACATATCTAATGCAAAAAACCTCATCTTAATCGGCCCAGTACTTTTTGAGAAAAATAGTAACATATTGAAAAAATTAAATCATAGACTACAGCTCAGATTGATTGTCTATGGTCCTAATATATATCTAAGAACCTTCTCACAAGCTATACATATCTAATGCAAAAAACCGCATCTCAATCGGCCCAGTACTTTTTGAGAAAAATTGTAATTATTGAAAAATCCTACAGCTCAGCTTGGTTGTCTATGGTCCTAAAATATATCTAAGAACCTTCTTACAAGCTATACATATGAAATGCAAAAAACCGCATCTCAATCGGCCCAGTACTTTTTGAGAAAAATGGTAACATATTGAAAAATTAAAATCATAGACTACAGCTCAGCATGGTTGTCTATGGTCCTAAAATATATCTAAGTACCTTCTCACAAGCTATACATATCTAATGCAAAAAACCGCATCTTAATCGGCCCAGTACCTTTTGAGAAAAATGGTAACATATTGAAAAATTAAAATCATAGACTACAGCTCAGCTTGGTTGTCTATGGTCCTAAAATATATCTAAGAACCTTCTCACAAGCTATACATATCCAATGCAAAAAACCGCATCTCAATCGGCCCAGTACTTTTTGAGAAAAATGGTAACATATTGAAAAATTAAAATCATAGACTACAGCTCAGCTTGGTTATCTATGGTCCTAAAATATATCTAAGAACCTTCTCACAAGCTATACATATCTAATGCAAAAACCGCATCTCAATCGGTCCAGTAGTTTTCCAGGAAAACGGTAACAAAAAAGTGCACAAACAAACAAACAAACATACAAACACACAACCTCTTAGGGCAAACACCGTACCGTCCCGTATACCGTCTCCGTTTCGTCGAGGGTAAAAAATTAAGTCCGTGATTTCTCAAACATATCTATAGCCCGGTGGCCAATAACTTATGTCTGCTTAGTTTTTGTTTTTATTTTATTTTTCTCTACTAGCGACGCTATCACCGGGTCAGATGAGTTTGATCCACAGAGTACATTATACTATATATAGCTCGATTACCACTGATTCACTCACTGACTCACTCACTCATTGACATAATTGTTCTCCTAGAAAGAGACAGAAAACGATACAACGATGTACGGGAGATGTGTTCGGGTGCGGGAGTCGAGTAGGGAAAAATTATGACATTTCGGAAAAACAAGATGGCGGCCGACGTGATTCTTGCAACTCTTTTGTTTTCCAACCGATTTCGTTACAACTCGCAACGATTAAAGAAACTAGGAAACGATCAATAGAAAGAGTGGAAAAAATTGGAAAAACAAGATGGCGGCCGAGCTGTAGTGTTTTGAAATTTTTGAATTTTCGACCCCGAACCGCGGCGCCACAGATCCGAAACGGCGCGGTCGAGCATGATTTTTTTTTCTCTTTTCGCCTACAGCTATCCTGTATTTTGACAGAACGGGAGTAGTTTTTAAAAATTCAAGATGGCGGCTGTCGCGGCGGCCGTTCAGTCTGAGGTACGAAAAAACGCCATTTTAAAATTCAATTTTCTCACAGTTGGCAACGTCGGAGCGTTTCGACTTGTACGAAGCGATTGTGTGTACAGACTCGAAGTATGGATTGGGGAAAAAAAATTACCCCATTTCTCGGGAAATTTTCAAGATTTACCCCAAAAATAAAAAAATCGAAATACGCATTTTTTGCAAAATCCGAGTACGAGCCACCACGTGTCCCACTTGTACAAATGACATTTGGGTGTTTTCGTCGCCGAGGTCTGGCAACACTGGGATTTATCAAAGTAAAAGTGATTTTCGACATGGTCTCTTTTCAGGAGCTATCATTTCGGCTGGGTGCGAGCGAGATGAAAAATTGAAACGTCATCAGAAGCGGTATATCCTGTAGTTCACGGAAAAATTATGAAACTATGAAAAATGCTTCTGTGAAACGAGGCGGCGGCCATTTTGTATTCTTTTTGTATTTTTGAAAATTTCGATCACGATCTTGAGGCAGTTGGCAACATTTAGGAAAGTTGACATGTATGGATCGATTGTGTAGCTCGACCGGCAGTATCGAGATATCTAAACAGTGTTGCCACATTTGGGGTAGTTTTCGAGAATTACCCCAAAAATATCCTCCTGTAAAATTTTGTATGAAAAAATTTTTTTTCACTGATGGCTTCGTATAGAAGTAAAAAATATAACTTGATCACAAATATGGAGACAGCTGATGATTGAGGATTTCGGAGACGGGTAAAGGGCACGGCCAAGGTATTGAAGATAGGTGGGGGGTCCTCGAACTAATGTCACTCGGAACCACATCCAATTGGCGATAAGTTTAAAAAAAACTCGAAAATGGTGGATTCAAGATGGCCGCCATACAAATTTCGTCAGTGTCTATCTCGGAGAGTATAAGAGATGGAAGTGTGGTTTCTTGGCAAGAGATGATCAGGACCTGACGGTCTACTTGAATAACAGGAAAAAACTTCAAGATGGCGGAATTTATTTTTCCATAAAAAATATATGGCCAATATTGAAGAATACTACAAGACTGTGTAGAACTATGCAAGATTTTGATACGGTTTCGTTTTACCCACGACGGGGCTTCCTGCGATTACAAAACAGGAAACTGGTACTAAAATTTTAAAAAATCGCCATTTTGAAATTCTTTGTTAAGTGACCGATTTCGTTTAAAATCGATATTGAGAACTCCCTGGGATTACGAAACAAGAAACTGAAACCAAAATATTAAAAAATCAGCGCCATTTTGAAATTCTTTGTTAATGGACCGATTTCGTTCAAAATCGATATTTAGGGCTCCCTGGGATTTCAATAGAGGAAACAGTTACCAAAGTTTTAAAAATTCAGCGCCATTTTGAAATTCTTTGTTAATGGGCCGATTTCGTTCAAAATCGATATTTAGGGCTCCGTGGGATTTCAGTACAGGAAACTGTTGCCAAAGTTTTAAAAAATCGGCGCCATTTTGAAATTCTTTTTTAATTGACCGATTTCGTTCAAAATCGATATTAAGGGCTCCCTGGGATTTCAATACCGGAAACTGTTACCAAAAATTTAAAAAAACAGCGCCATTTTGAAATTCTTTGTTAATTGACCGATTTCGTTCAAAATCGTATAGTAAAGTTTGTACTACTTGTAAGTCAAACCACAACCCGTGAGCTGCTTTAGCAGCTCGCGCACAGGGCGAAACACTAGTTATACTATATATAGCTCAATTACCACTGACTGACTGACTGACTCATTGACATAATTGTTCTCCTAGAAAGAGACAGAAAACGATACAATGATGTACGGGAGATGTGTTCGGGTGCGGAAGTCGAGTAGGGAAAAATTATGACATTTCGGAAAAACAAGATGGCGGCCGACGTGATTCTTGCAACTCTTTTGTTTTCCAACCGATTTCGTTTAAACTCGCAACGATTGAAGAAACTAGGAAACGATTTATGGAAAAAGGGGAAAAAATTGGAAAAACAAGATGGCGGCCGAGCTGTAGTGTTTTGAAATTTTTGATTTTTCGACCCCGAACCGCGGCGCCACAGATCCGAAACGGCGCGGTCGAGAATAATATTTTTTTCTCTTTTCGCCTACAATTATCCTGTATTTTGACAGAACGGGAGTGGTTCTTAAAAATTCAAGATGGCGGCTGTCGCGGCGGCCGTTCTATTTGAGGTATGAAAAAACGCAATTTTTAAATTCAAATTTCTCACAGTTGGCAACGTCGGAGCGATTCAATTTCTATGGGGCGATTGTGTGTACAGACTCGAACTATGGATTGGGGAAATAAAATTACCCCATTTCTCGGGAAATTTTCAAGATTTACCCCAAAAATTAAAAAATCGAAATACGTATTTTTTGCAAAGTTCGAGTACGAGCGACCACGTGTCCCACTTGTACGAATGACGTTTGGGTATTTTCGTCGCCGAGGTCTGGCAACACTGGGATTTATCAAAGTAAAAGTGATTTTCGACATGGTCTTTTTTCAGGGGCTATCATTTCGGCTGGGTGCGAGCGAGATGAAAAATTGAAACGTCATCAGGAGCGGTATATCCTGTAGTTTACGGGAAAATTATGAAACTATGTAAAATGCTTGTGTGAAACGAGGTGGCGGCCATTTTGTATTCTTTTTGTGTTTTTGAAAATTTCGATCACGATTTTGAGGCAGTTGGCAACATTTGGGAAAGTTGACATGTATGGATCGATTGTGTAGCTCGACCGGCAGTATCGAGATATCTAAACGGTGTTGCCACTTTTGGGGTAGTTTTCGAGATTTTCCCCAAAAATATCCTCCTGTAAAATTTTGTATGAAAAATATTTTTTTCACTGATGGCTTCGTATAGAAGTCAGAAAATATAACTTGAAAAAAAATATGGAGACAGCTGATGATTGAGGATTTCGGAGACGGGTAAAGGGCACGGCCAAGGTATTGAAGATAGGTGGGGGGTCCTCGAACTAATGTCACTCGGAACCGCATCCAATTGGCGATGAGTTTAAAAAAAACTCGAAAATGGTGGATTCAAGATGGCCGCCATACAAATTTCGTCAGTGTCTATCTCAGAGAGTATAAGAGATGGAAGTGTGGTTTCTTGGCAAGAGATGATCAGGACCTGACGGTCTACTTGATGAACAGGAACAAAATTCAAGATGGCGGAATTTATTTTTCCATAGAAAATATATGGCCAATATTGAAGAATATGCAAGATTTTGATACGGTTTCGTTTTACCCACGACGGGGCTCCCTGCGATTACAAAACAGGAAACTGGTACTGAAATTAAATAAAATCAGCGCCATTTTGAAATTCTTTGTTAATTGACCGATTTCGTTCAAAATCGATATTTAGGACTTCCTGGGGTTACAAAACAGGAAACTGAAACCAAAATTTTAAAAAATCAGCGCCATTTTGAAATTCTTTGTTAATGGACCGATTTCGTTCAAAATCGATATTTAGGACTCCCTGGGATTTCAATACAGGAAACTGTTACCAAAGTTTTAAAAAATCAGCGCCATTTTTAATAATTTTTTGCTATAATCATAATAAATGTCTGTACTACTTGTAAGTCAAACCACAACCCGTGAGCTGCTTTAGCAGCTCGCGCACAGGGCGAAACACTAGTTATTATACTATATATAGCTCGATTACCACTCACTGACTCACTGATTCACTGACTCATTGACATAATTGTTCTCCTAGAAAGAGACAGAAAACGATACAATGATGTACGGGAGATGTGTTCGGGTGCGGGAGTCGAGTAGGGAAAAATTATGACATTTCGGAAAAACAAGATGGCGGCCGACGTGATTCTTGCAGCTCTCTTGTTTTCCGACCGATTTCGTTTAAACTCGCAACTATTGAAGAAATTAGGAAACGATTAATAGAAAGAGTAGAAAAAATTGGAAAAACAAAATGGCGGCCGAGCTGTATTGTTTTGAAATTTTTGATTTTTCGACCTCGAACCGCGGCGCCACAGATCCGAAACGGCGTGGTCGAGCATAATATTTCTTTCTCTTTTCGCCTACAACTATCCTGTATTTTGACAGAACGGGAGTGGTTTTTAAAAATTCAAGATGGCGGCTGTCCCGGCGGCCGTTTGGCCTGAGGTACGAAAAAACGCAATTTTAAAATTCAATTTTCTCACAGTTGGCAACGTCGGAGCGTTTCGACTTCTATGGGGCGATTGTGTGTACCGACTTGAAGAATGGATTAAGGAAAAAAATTTACCCCATTTCTCGGGAAATTTTCAAGATTTACCCCAAAAATTAAAAAATCGAAATACGTATTTTTTGCAAAGTTCGAGTACGAGCGACCACGTGTCCCACTTGTACGAATGATGTTTGGGTATTTCCGTCGCCGAGGTCTGGCAACACTGGAATTTATCAAAGTAAAAGTGATTTTCGACATGGTCTCTTTTCAGGAGCTATGATTTCGGCTGGGTGCGAGCGAGATGAAAAATTGAAACGTCATCAGGAGCGGTATATCCTGTAGTTCATGGGAAAATTATGAAACTATGTCAAATGCTTCTGTGAAACGAGGTGGCGGCCATTTTGTATTATTTTTGTGTTTTTGAAAATTTCGATCACGATTTTGAGGCAGTTGGCAACATTTGGGAAAGTTGACATGTATGGATCGGTTGTGAAGCTCGACCGGTAGTATCGAGATATCTAAACAGTGTTGCCACATTTGGGGTAGTTTTCGAGATTTTCCCCAAAAATGTCCTCCTGTAAAATTTTGTATGCAAATATTTTTTTTCACTGATGGCTTCGTGTAGAAGTCAGGAAATATAACTTTAACAAAAATATGGAGACAACTAATGATATAGGATTCCGAAGACGGGTAAAGGGGACGGCCAAGGTATTGAAGATAGGTGGGGGGTCCTCGAACTAATGTCACTCGGAACCTCATCCAATTGACAAAAAGCAAAAAAAAAATTCAAAATGGCGGATTTAAGATGGCTGCCATACAAATTTGTTTGGTGTCTATCTCAGAAAGTATAAAAGATGGAAGAGTGATTTCTTGACAAAAGATAATCAGGACCTGAAGGTTTACTTGATGAACAGGAAAAAAATTCAAGATGGCGGAATTTATTTTTCCATAGAAAATATATGGCCAATATTGAAGAATACTACGACTGTGTAGAACTATGCAAGATTTTGATACGATTCCGTTTTACCCACGACGGGGCTCCCTGCGATAACAAAGCAGGAAACTGGTCCTAAAATAAAAAAAAACAGCGCCATTTTGAAATTCTTTGTTAACTGACCGATGTCGTTTGAAATCGATATTGAGGACTCCCTGGGGTTACAAAACAGGAAACTGAAACCAAAATTTTAAAAAATCAGCGCCATTTTGAAATTCTTTGTTAATGGACCGAATTCGTTCAAAATCGATATTTAGGGCTCCCTGGGATTTCAATACAGGAAACTGTTACCAAAGTTTTAAAAAATCAGCGCCATTTTGAAATTCTTTGTTAATTGACCGATTTCGTTCAAATTCGATAACTGAGGATCCCTAATATTATCCCAAAAACAACAACCCGTGAGCTGCTTTAGCAGCTCGCGCACAGGGCGAAACACTAGTTATTATACTATATATAGCTCAATTACCACTCACTGACTCACTCACTCATTGACATAATTGTTCTCCTAGAAAGAGACAGAAAACGATACAATGATGTACGGGAGATGTGTTCGGGTGCGGGAGTCGAGTAGGGAAAAATTATGACATTTCGGAAAAACAAGATGGCGGCCGACGTGACTCTTGCAACTCTTTTGTTTTCCAACCGATTTCGTTACAACTCGCAACAATTGAAGAAACTAGGAAACGTTCAATAGAAAAAGTGGGAAAAATTGGAAAAACAAGATGGCGGCCGAGCTGTAGTGTTTTGAAATTTTTGATTTTTCGACCCCGAACCGTGGCGCCACAGATCCGAAACGGCGTGGTCGAGCGTAATATTTTTTTCTGTTTTCGCCTACAATTATCCTGTATTTTGACAGAATGGGAGTGGTTTTTAAAAATTCAAGATGGCGGCTTTCGCGGCGGCCGTTCGGTCTGAGGTACGAAAAAACGCAATTTTAAACTTAAAATTTCTCACAGTTGGCAATGTCGGAGCGTTTCGACTTGTACGAGGCGATTGTGTGTACCGACTCGAAGAATGGATTGGGGAAAAAAAATTACCCCATTTCTAGGGAAATTTTCCAGATTTACCCCAAAAATTAAAAAATCGAAATACGTATTTTTTGCAAAGTTCGAGTATGAGCGACCACGTGTCCCACTTGTACGAATGACATTTGGATATTTTCGTCGCCGAGGTCTGGCAACACTGGAATTTATCGAAGTAAAAGTGATTTTCGCCATGGTCTTTTTTCAGGGGCTATCATTTCGGCTGGGTGCGAGCGAGATGAAAAATTGAAACGTCATCAGGAGCGGTATATCCTGTAGTTTACGGGAAAATTATGAAACTATGTAAAATGCTTGTGTGAAACGAGGTGGCGGCCATTTTGTATTCTTTTTGTGTTTTTGAAAATTTCGATCACGATTTTGAGGCAGTTGGCAACATTTGGGAAAGTTGACATGTAGGGATCGACTGTGTAACTCGACCGGCAGTATCGAGATATCAAAACAGTGTTGCCACATTTGGGGTAGTTTTCGAGATTTTCCCCAAAAATATCCTCCTGTAAAATTTTGTATGAAAAATTTTTTTTTCACTGATGGCTTCGTATAGAAGTCAGAAAATATAACTCGAAAAAAAATATGGAGACAGCTGATGATTGAGGATTTCGGAGACGGGTAAAGGGCACGGCCAAGGTATTGAAGATAGGTGGGGGGTCCTCGAACTAATGTCACTCGGAACCTCATCCAATAGACAAAGAGCAAAAAAAAAATTCAAAATGGCGGATTTAAGATGGCTGCCATACAAATTTGTTTGATTTCCATCTCAGAAAGTATACAAGATGGAAGAGTGGTTTCTTGGCAAGAGATGTTCAGAACGAGGAGGTCTATTTAGCAAAATGAAAAAAAATTCAAGATGGCGGAATATTTTTTTTCATTCCAAATTATATGGCAATTAGGAACTTTATAAGGACTGGGTACTTCTAACGAATATTTGTATTTGGGAGAAAAATGTGAAGCGAGTTGATGATTGAGGATTTCGGAGACGGGTGAAGACCGCGGCCAGGATATTGTAGAAAGAGGGGGGAGTTCGACCAAATGCATGAACCTACTAAAAAGAGGCAGAAAACGATACAATGATGTATGGGAGATGTGTTCGGGTGCGCAATGGGAGTAAAGAAAAATTATGACATTTCAGAAAAACAAGATGGCGGCCGACGTGCTTTTTGTAACTTTTTTGTTTTCCAACCGATTTCGTTACAACTTGCAATGATTGAAGAAATTAGTAAACGATCAATACAAAAAGTAGAACAATTTAGAAAAACAAGATGGCGGCTGAGCTGTAGTATTTTCAAATTTTTGAATTTTCGACCCCGAACCGTGGCGCTACAGATCCGAAACGGGTTAGTTCATGTATAGGTCATATGTTCGGGTGCGGGATGGGAGTAGAGAAAAATTATTACATTTCGGAAAAACAAGATGGCGGCCGGCGTGTTTTTTGTAACTTTTTTATTTTTCAACCGATTTCGTTACAACTCGCAATGATTGAAGAAATTAGTAAACGATCAATACAAAAAGTAGAACAAATTAGAAAAACAAGATGGCGGCCGAGGTGATTCTTGCAACTCTTTTGTTTTCCGACCGATTTCGTTACAACTCGCAATGATTGAAGATATTTGTAAACGATCAATAGAAAAAGTGGAAAAAAAATTGAAAAACAAGATGGCGGCTGACGTGATTTTTGCAACTCTTTTGTTTTCCAACTAATTTCATTATAACTCGCAATTATTGAAGAAATTAGTAAACAATCAATATAAAAAGTAGAAAAAATTGGAAAAACAAAATGGCGGCCGAGATATAATGCTTTAAAATTTTTGATTTTTCTACCTCAAACCGCGGCGTCACAGATCTGAAACGGGGTAGTTCATGTATAGGAGATGTGTTCGCGTGCGGGATAAGAGTAGGAAAAAATTATAATATTTCGGAAAAACAAAATGGCGGCTGATTTGCTGAAATCAACCGATCGAAGCATAACAAATAGATAGGGGGGTGCTCGACCAAATGTCATTCGACACTTCATCCAATAGACAATGAGCTGAAAAAAATTCAAAATGGCAGATTTAAGATGGCTGCCATAGAAATTTAATTGTTGTCTAACTCAGAAAGTATAAATGACGGAAGAGAGGTTTCTTGGCAAAATATCATAAGGACCTGAAGATCTACTTGATGAACAGGAAAAAAATTCAAGATGGCGGAATTTATTTTTGCATAGAATATAAAAGGCGAAAATTGAAGAGACTACAAGTGTAGAACTACTATGCAAGATTTTGATACTTTTCCGTTTAACCCTCGACGGGGCTCCCTGGGATTACAAAACAGGAAAATTATTCCAAAATTTTAAAAAACCGCCGCTATTTTGAAATTATTTGTTTATTTGCTGATTTCGTTCAAAATCGATATTTAGGGCTCCCTGGGCCTGGGGTTACAAAACAGGAAAATGTTATCAAAATTAAAAAAAACAGCGCCATTTTGAAATTCTTTGTAAATTGACCAATTTCGTTCAAAATCGATATTTAGGACTACCTGAGATTACAAAACAGGAAACTGGTACCAACATCTTAAAAAATCAGCGCCATTTGAAATTCTTTGTTAATTGACCGATTTCGTTCAAAATCGATATTTAGGACTCCGTGGGATCACAATACAGGAAATGTTACAAAAATTTTAAAAAACCAGCGCCATTTTGAAATTCTTCGTTAATTAACCGATTTCGTTCAAAATCGATATTTAGGGCTCCCTGGGATTACAAAACAGGAAACTGGTACCAACATTTTAAAAATCAGCGCCATTTTGAAATTCTTTGTTAATTGTCTGATTTCGTTCAAAATCGATATATGAGGATCCCTAATATTACAAAACAGGAAACTGTTGCCAAAATTTATAAAATCAGCGTTTTTTTTAAATTATTTGTTAATTGACCGATTTCGTTTAAAATCTATATTGAGGACTCCCTGGGGTTAAAAAACAGGAAACTGAAACCAAAATTTTAAAAAATCAGCGCCATTTTGAAATTCTTTGTTAATGGACCGATTTCGTTCAAAATCGATATTTAGGGCTCCCTGGGATTTCAATACAGGAAACTGTTACCAAAGTTTTAAAAAATAGGCGCCATTTTGAAATTCTTTGTTAATGGACCGATTTCGTTCAAAATCGATATTCAGGGCTCCCTGGGATCACAAAACAGGAAACTGATACCAAAGTTAAAAAAAATCAACGCCATTTTGAAATTCTTTGTTAATTGACCGATTTCGTTCAAAATCGATATTTAGGACTCCCTGGGGTTACAAAACAGGAAACTGATACCAAAATTTTAAAAAATCAACGCCACTTTGAAATTCTTTATAACCATAATAAATGAATTCAGTTTAGTACAGTAGTCTGTACTCATTCGTAGTCATTACTTGTAAGTCAAACCACAACCCGTGAGCTGCTTTAGCAGCTCGCGCACAGGGCGAAACACTAGTTATACTATATATAGCTCAATTACCACTGATTCACTGACTCACTGACTGACTCATTGACATAATTGTTCTCCTAGAAAGAGACAGAAAACGATATAATGATGTACGGGAGATGTGTTCGGGTGCGCGAGTCGAGTAGGGAAAAATTATGATATTTCGGAAAAACAAGATGGCGGCCGACGTGATTCTTGCAACTCTTTTGTTTTTCAACCGATTTCGTTACAACTCGCAACGATTAAAGAAACTAGGAAACGATTTATAGAAAAAGTGGAAAAAATTGGAAAAACAAGATGGCGGCCGAGCTGTAGTGTTTTGAAATTTTTGATTTTTCGACCCCGAACCGCGGCGCCACAGATCCGAAACGGCGTGGTCGAGCGTAATATTTTTTTCTCTTTTCGCCTACAAATATCCTGTATTTTGACAGAAAGGGAGTGATTTTTAAAAATTCAAGATGGCGGCTGTCGCGGCGGCCGTTCGGTCTGAGGCACGAAAAAATGCAATTTTAAAATTCAATTTTCTCACCGTTGGCAACGTCAGAGCGTTTCGACTTCTAGGGGGCGATTGTGTGTACCGTCTCGAAGAATGGATTGGGGAAAAAAAATTACCCCATTTCTAGGGAAATTTTCAAGATTTTCCCCAAAAATTAAAAAATCGAAATACGTATTTTTTGCAAAGTTCGAGTACGAGCGACCACGTGTCCCACTTGTACGAATGATGTTTGGGTATTTCCGTCGCCGAGGTCTGGCAACACTGGAATTTATCAAAGTAAAAGTGATTTTCGACATGGTCTTTTTTCAGGAGCAATCATTTCGGCTGGGTGCGAGCGAGATGAAAAATTGAAACGTCATCAGGAGCGGTATATCCTGTACTTTACGGGAAAATTATGAAACTATGTAAAATGCTTCTGTGAAACGAGGTGGCGGCCATTTTGTATTCTTTTTGTGTTTTTGAAAATTTCGATCATGATTTTGAGGCAGTTGGCAACATTTGGGAAAGTTGACATGTATGGATCGATTGTGTAGCTCGACCGGCAGTATCGAGATATCTAAACAGTGTTGCCACATTATGGGTAGTTTTCGAGATTTTCCCCAAAAATGTCCTCCTGTAAAATTTTGTATGAAAATTTTTTTTTTCACTAATGGCTTCGTATAAAAGTCAGAAAATATAACATGAAGAAAAATTTGGAGACTGCTGATGATTGAGGATTTCGGAGACGGGTAAAGGGCACGGCCAAGGTATTGAAGATAGGTGGGGGGTCCTCGAACTAATGTCACTCGGAACCTCATCCAATTTGCGATGAGTTTAAAAAAAACTCGAAAATGATGGATTCAAGATGGCCGCCATACAAATTTCGTCAGTGTCTATCTCGGAGAGTGTAAGAGATGGAAGTGTGGTTTTTTGGCAAGAGATGATCAGGACGAAGAGGTCTATTTAGCAAAATGAAAAAAAATTCAAGATGGCGGAATATTTTTTTTCATACCAAATTATATTATGGCGATTAGGAACTTTATAAGGACTGGGTACTCATGGTTCCCTCATTATAACGAATCTTTGGGGGCAAAAATGTGAAGCGAGCTGATGATTGAGGATTTTGAAGAAAGAGGTGTGTTCGACCAAATGCATGAAAAAAAAAAACATAAAACTACCAACATGCCTGCATAATTGTTCTCTTAGAAAGAGACAGAAAACGATCCAATGATGTATGGGAGATGTGTTAAGGTGCGGGATTCGAGTAGGGAAAAATTATGACATTTCGGAAAAACAAGATGGCGGCCGACGTGATTCTTGCAACTCTTTTGTTTTCCAACCGATTTCGTTACAACTCGCAATTATTGAAGAAATTAGTAAACGATATATTATACAAAAAGTGGAAAAAATAGGAAAAACAAGATGGCGGTCAACGTGATTCTTGCAACTCTTTTGTTTTCCAACCGATTTCGTTACAACTCGCAATTATTGATGAAATTAGTAAACGATCAATAGAAAAAGTGGAAAAAATTGGAAAACCAAGATGGCGGCTGACGTGACTCTTGCAACTCTTTTGTTTTCCAACCGATTTCGTTACAACTCGCAATTATTGAAGAAATTAGTAAACGATCAATAGAAAAAGTGGAAAAAACTGAAAAACAAGATGGCGGCCGAGCTGCAGTAATTTCAAATTTTTGATTTTTCGACTCCGATCCGCGGCGCCACAGATCCGAAACAGGATAGTTCATGTATAAGAGATATGTTCGAGTGCGGGATGGGAGTGGGGAAAAATTATGACATTTCGGAAAAACAAGATGGCGGCCGATTAGCCAAAATGAACCGATCGAAGCATTCAAGATAGGTGCTCGAACAAATGTCATTCGAAACCTCAGCCAATAGACCGTGAGCTGAAAAAAATTTCAAAATGGCGGATTTAAGATGGCTGCCATACAAATTTATTTGGTGTCTATCTCAGAAAGTATAAAAGATGGAAGAGTGATATCCTGGCAAAAGATGATAAGGACCTTCAGGTCAACTTGATGAACAGGAAAAAAATTCAAGATGGCGGAATTTATTTTTCCATAGAAAATATAATTATGGTGAATATTGAAGAGACTTCAAGTGTAGAAAGAACTATGCAAAATTTTGATACGTTTCCGTTTTACCCTGGGATTACAAAACAGGAAACTGTTACCAAAGTTTTAGAAAAGCAGAGCCATTTTGAAATTCTTTGTTAATTGACCGATTTCGTTCAAAATCAATACTTAGGGCTTCCTGGGATCACAAAACAGGAAACTGATACCAAAGTTTTAAAAAATCTGCGCCATTTTGAAATTCTTTGTTAATTGGCCGATTTCATTCGAAATCGATATTTAGGGCTCCCTGTGATCACAAAATAGAAATTGATACCCATGTTTTACAAATCAGCGCCATTTTGAAAATTTTTGTTAATCGATCGATTTCGTTCAAAATCGATATTTAGGGCTCCCTGGGATTACAAAACAGAAAACTGATACCAAAGATTTAGAAAATCAGCGCCATTTTGAAATTCTTTGTTAATTGGCCGATTTCGTTCGAAATCGATATTTAGGGCTCCCTGGGATCACAAAATAGAAAACTGATACCCATCTTTTAAAAATCAGCGCCAATTTGAGATTCTTTGTCAATGGACCGAATTCGTTCAAAATCGTATAGTAAAGTCTGTACTACTTATAATGCAAACCACAACCCGTGAGCTGCTTTAGCAGCTCGCGCACAGGGCGAAACACTAGTTATTATACTATATATAGCTCAATTACCACTCACTCACTCACTCACTCATTGACATAATTGTTCTCCTAGAAAGAGACAGAAAACGATACAATGATGTACGGGAGAAGTGTTCGGGTGCGGGAGTCGAGTAGGGAAAAATTATGACATTTCGGAAAAACAAGATGGCGGCCGACGTGATTCTTGCAGCTCTCTTGTTTTCCAACCGATTTTGTTTAAACTCGCAATTATTGAAGAAATTAGAAAACGGTCAATAGAAAAAGTGGAAAAAATCGGAAAAACAAGATGGCGGCCGAGCTGTAGTGTTTTGAAATTTTTGATTTTTCGACCTCGAACTGCGGCGCCACAGATCCGAAACGGCGTGGTCCAGCATAATATTTTTTTCTGTTTTCGCCTACAACTATCCTGTATTTTGACAGAACGGGAGTGGTTTTTAAAAATTCAAGATGGCGGCTGTCGCGGCGGCCGTTAGGTCTGAGGTACGAAAAAACGCAATTTTAAAATTCAATTTTCTCACAGTTGGCAACGTCGGAGCGTTTCGACTTCTATGGGGCGATTGTGTGTACCGACTCGAAGAATGGATTGGGGAAAAAAATTTACCCCATTTCTCGGGAAATTTTCAAGATTTTCCCCAAAAATTAAAAAATCGAAATACGTATTTTTTGCAAAATTCGAGTACGAGCGACCACGTGTCTCACTTGTACGAATGATATTTGGGTAGTTTCATTGCCGAGGTCTGGCAACACTGGAATTTATCAAAGTAAAAGTGATTTTCGACATGGTCTCTTTTCAGGAGCTATCATTTCGGCTGGGTGCGAGCGAGATGAAAAATTGAAACGTCATCAGGAGCGGTATATCCTGTAGTTCATGGGAAAATTATGAAACTATGTCAAATGTTTCTGTGAAATGAGGTGGCGGCCATTTTGTATTATTTTTGTGTTTTTGAAAATTTCGATCATGATTTTGAGGCAGTTGCCACCTTTTGGGAAAGTTGACATGTAAGGATCGATCGTGTAGCTCGACCGGCAGTATCGAGATATCTAAACAGTGTTGCCACATTTGGGGTAGTTTTCGAGATTTTCCCCAA
The DNA here is from genome assembly GCA_923060345.2 of Erebia aethiops. Taxonomy (NCBI): domain Eukaryota; kingdom Metazoa; phylum Arthropoda; class Insecta; order Lepidoptera; family Nymphalidae; genus Erebia; species Erebia aethiops. The sequence goes on along the minus strand of OV281092.1, from coordinate 10,099,015 downwards.
AAATGTCCTCCTGTAAAATTTTGTATGAAAAATTTTTTTTTCACTGATGGCTTCGTGTAGAAGTCAGGAAATATAACTTTAACAAAAATATGGAGACAGCTGATGATTGAGGATTTCGGAGACGGGTAAAGGGCACGGCCAAGGTATTGAAGATAGGTGGGGGGTCCTCGAACTAATGTCACTCGGAACCTCATCCAATTGACAAAGAGCAAAAAAAATATTCAAAATGGCGGATTTAAGATGGCTGCCATACAAACTTCGTTAGTGTCTATCTCGGAGAGTATAAGAGATGGAAGTGTGGTTTCTTGGCAAGAGATGTTCAGAACTAGGAGGTCTATTTAGCAAAATGAAAAAAAATTCAAGATGGCGGAATATTTTTTTCATACCAAATTATATGGCAATTAGGAACTTTATAAGGACTGGGTACTTATGGTTCCCTCATTCTAACGAATCTTTGGGGGCAAAAATGTGAAGCGAGTTGATGATTGAGGATTTTGAAGAAAGAGGTGTGTTCGACCAAATGCATGAAAAAAAAAACATACAACTACAAACATGCCCGCATAATTGTTCTCTTAGAAAGAGACAGAAAACGATCCAATGATGTATAGGAGATGTGTTAAGGTGCGGGAGTCGAGTAGGGAAAAATTATGACATTTCGGAAAAACAAGATGGCGGCCGACGTGATTCTTGCAACTCTTTTGTTTTCCAACCGATTTCGTTACAACTCGCAATTATTGACGAAATTAGTAAACGATATATACAAAAAGTGGAAAAAATAGAAAAACAAGATGGCGGTCAAAGTGATTCTTGCAACTCTTTTGTTTTCCAACCGATTTCGTTACATCTTGCAATTATTGAAGAAATTAGTAAACGATCAATAGAAAAATTGAAAAAATTGGAAAAACAAGATGGCGGCTGAGCTGCAGTATTTACAAATTTTTGATTTTTCAACCCCGACCCGCGGCGCCACAGATCCGAAACGGGGTAGTTCATGTATTGGAGATATGTTCGGCTGCGGGACAGGAGCAGGGAAAAATTATGACATTTCGGAAAAACAAGATGGCAGCCGACGTGCTTTTTGTTTTTTTTTTTTTTCCAACCGATTTTGTTACAACTCGCAATGATTGAAGAAATTAGTAAACGATCAATAGGAAAAGTGGAAAAAATTGGAAAACCAAGATGGCGGCTGACGTGACTCTTGCAACTCTTTTGTTTTCCAACCGATTTCGTTACAACTCGCAATTATTGAAGAAATTAGTAAACGATCAATAGAAAAAGTGGAAAAAACTGAAAAACAATATGGCGGCCGAGCTGCAGTAATTTCAAATTTTTGATTTTTCAACTCCGATCCGCGGCGCCACAGATCCGAAACAGGATAGTTCATGTATAGGAGATATGTTCGAGTGCGTGATGGGAGTGGGGAAAAATTATGACATTTCGGAAAAACAATCGATCGAAGCATTCAAGATAGGTGCTCGATCAAATGTCATTCAAAACCTCAGCCAATAGACCGTGAGCTAAAAAAAAATTCAAAATGGCGGATTTAGGATGGCTGCCATACAAATTTATTTGGTGTCTATCTCAGAAAGTATAAAAGATGGAAGAATAATATCTTGGCAAAAGATGATAAGGACCTGAAGTTCAACTTGATGAACAGTAAAAAAATTCAAGATGGCGGAATTTATTTTCCATAGAAAATATAATTATGGCGAATATTGAAGAGACTACAAGTGTAGAAAGAATTATGCAAAATTTTGATACGTTTCCGTTTTACCCTGGGATTACAAAACAGGAAACTGTTACCGAAATTTTATAAAATCAGCGCCATTTTGAAATTCTTTGTTAATTGACCGATTTTGTTCAAAATCGATATTTAGGACTTCCTGGGATCACAAAATAGAAAACTGATAACCAAGTTTTAAAAATCAGCGCCAATTTGCAAATTCTTTGTTAATCGACCGATTTCGTTCAAAATTGATATTTAGGGCTCCCTGGGATTAAAAAACAGAAAACTGATACCAAAGTTTTAAAAAATCTGCGACATTTTTAAATTCTTTGTTAATTGGCCAATTTCGTTCGAAATCGATATTCAGGGCTCCCTGGGATCACAAAATAGAAAACTGATACCAAAGTTTTAGAAAATCAGCGCCATTTTGAAATTCTTTGTTAATCGATCGATTTCGTTCAAAATCGATATTTAGGGCTCCCTGGGATTACAAAACAGAAAACTGATATCCATGTTTTTAAAATCAGCGCCATTTTGAAATTCTTTGTTAATTGACCGATTTCGTTCAAAATCGATATTTAGGACTCCCTGAAGTTACAAAACAGGAAACTGTTACCAAAATTTTCAAAAAACCAGCGCCATTTTGAAATTCTTTGTTAATGGACCGATTTCGTTCAAAATCGATATTTAGGGCTCCCTGGAATTTCAATACAGGTAACTGTTACCAAAGTTTTAAAAAATCAGCGCCATTTTGAAATTATTTGTTAATTGACCGATTTCGTTCGAAATCGATATTTAGTTCTCCCTGGGATCACAAAATAGAAAACTGATACCCATGTTTTAAAAATCAGCGCCATTTTGAAATTCTTTGTTAATCGATCGATTTCGTTCAAAATCGATATTTAGGGGTCCCTGGGATCACAAAACAGAAAACTGATACCAAAGTTTTAGAAAATCAGCGCCATTTTGAAATTCTTTGTTAATTGACCGAATTCGTTCAAAATCGTATAGTAAAGTCTGTACTACTTGTAAGTCAAACCACAACCCGTGAGCTGCTTTAGCAGCTCGCGCACAGGGCGAAACACTAGTTATACTATATATAGCTCGATTACCACTGACTCACTCACTCATTGACATAATTGTTCTCCTAGAAAGAGACAGAAAACGATACAATGATGTACGGGAGATGTGTTCGGGTGCGGGAGTCGAGTAGGGAAAAATTATGACATTTCAGAAAAACAAGATGGCGGCCGACGTGATTCTTGCAGCTCTTTTGTTTTCCAACCGATTTCGTTACAACTCGCAACGATTGAAGAAAATAGGAAACGATTGATAGAAAATGTGGAAAAAATTGGAAAAACAAGATGGCGGCCGAGGTGTAGTGTTTTGAAATTTTTGATTTTTCGACCCCTAACCGCGGCGCCACAGATCCGAAACGGCGTGGTCGAGCATAATATTTTTTTCTGTTTTCGCCTACAGCTATCCTGGATTTTGACAGAACGGGAGTGGTTTTTAAAAATTCAAGATGGCGGTTGTCGCGGCGGCCGTTTGGTCTGAGGTACGAAAAAACGCAATTTTAAAATTCAATTTTCTCACAGTTGGCAACGTCGGAGCGTTTCGACTTCTATGGGGCGATTGTGTGTACCGACTCGAAGAATGGATTGCGGAAAAAAAATTACCCCATTTCTAGGGAAATTTTCAAGATTTACCCCAAAAATAAAAAAATCGAAATACGTATTTTTTGCAAAGTTCGAGTATGAGCGACCATGTGTCCCACTTGTACGAATGACATTTGGGTATTTTCGTCGCCGAGGTCTGGCAACACTGGAATTTATCAAAGTAAAAGTGTTTTTCGACATGGTCTCTTTTCAGGAGCTATCATTTCGGCTGGGTGCGAGCGAGATGAAAAATTGAAACGTCATCAGGTGCGGTATATTCTGTAGTTCACGGGAAAATTATGAAACTGTGTAAAATACTTCTGTGAAACGAGGTGGCGGCCATTTTGTATTCTTTTTGTGTTTTTGAAAATTTCGATCATGTTTTTGAGGCAGTTGGCAACATTTGGGAAAGTTGACATGTATGGATCGATTGTGTATCTCGACCGGCAGTATCGAGATATCTAAACAGTGTTGCCACATTTGGTGTAGTTTTCGAGATTTTCCCCAAAAATGTCCTGCTGTAAAATTTTGTATGAAAAATTTTTTTTTCACTGATAGCTTCGTTTAGAAGTCTGAAAATATAACTTGAAGGAAAAATGGAGACAGGTGATGATTGAGGATTTCGGAGACGGGTAAAGGGCACGGCCAAGGTATTGAAGATAGGTAGGGGGTCCTCGAACTAATGTCACTCGGAACCTCATCCAACAGACAAAGAGCAAAAGAAAAATTCAAAATGGCGGATTTAAGATGGCTGCCATACAAATTTGTTTGGTGCCTATCTCAGAAAGTATAAAAGATGGAAGAGTGGTTTCTTGGCAAACGATGATCAGGACGAGGAGGTGTACTTACCGAAATGAAAAAAAATTCAAGATGGCGGAATATATTTTCTCATACCAAATTATATGGCGATTAGTAACTTTATAAAGACTGGGTACTTCTAACGAATATTTGGGAGAAAAATGTGAAGCGAGTTGATGATTGAGGATTTCGGAGACGGGTGAAGACCGCGGCCAGGATGTTGTAGAAAGAGGGGGTGTGCTCGACCACATGCATGAAAAAAAAAACAAACATAAAACTTCCAACATACCCGCATAATTGTTCTGCTAAAAAGAGGCAGAAAACGATACAATGATGTATGGGAGATGTGTTCGGGTGCGAGATGGGAGTAAAGAAAAATTATGACATTTCAGAAAAACAAGATGGCGACCGACGTGCTTTTTGTAACTTTTTTGTTTTCTAACCGATTTCGTTACAACTCGCAATGATTGAAGAAATTAGTAAACGTTCAATACAAAAAGTAGAACAAATTAGAAAAACAACATGGCGGCTGAGCTGTAGTATTTTCAAATTCTTGATTTTTCGACCCCGAACCGTGGCGCTACAGATCCGAAACGGGGTAGTTCATGTACAGGTCATATGTTCGCGTGCGGGATGGGAGTAGGGAAAAATTATGAAATTTCGGAAAAACAAGATGGCGGCTGGCGTGCTTTTTGTAACTTTTTTGTTTTGCAACCGATTTCGTTACAACTCGCAATGGTTGAAGAAATTAGTAAACGAACAATAGAAAAAGTGGAAAAATTTGGAAATACAAGATGGCGGCTGAGCTGTAGTATTTTAAAATTTTTGATTTTTCGACCCCGAACCGCGGCGCCACAGATCCGAAACGGGTTAGATCATGTAAATGAGATATGTTCGGGTGCGGGATGGAAGTAGGGAAAAATTATGACATTTCGGAAAAGCAAGATGGCGGCCGACGTGATTCTTGCAACTCTTTTGTTTTCCAAGCGATTTTTTTACAACTCGCAATTATTGAAGAAATTAGTAAACGATCTATAGAAAAAGTAGAAACAATTGGAAAAACGAGATGGCGGCCGAGCTGTAGTATTTTCAAATTTTTGATTTTTCGACCCCGAACCGCAGCGCCACATATCCGAAACGGGGTAGTTCATGTATAGGAGATATGTTCGGGTGCGGGATGTTAGTAGGGAAAAATTATGACATTTCGGAAAAACAAGATGGCGGCCGATTTGCTTAAATGAACCGATCGAAGCATTGCAGGTAGATATACTCAATAATATGTCATTCGAATTCATCTAATAGAAAATGAGCTGAAAAAAACTTCAAAATGGCAGATTTAAAATTGCTGCCATACAAATTTGTTTGGTGTCTATCTCTGAAAGTATAAAAGATTGAAGAGTGGTTTCTTGGAAAAAGATGATCAGGACCTGAATGTCTCCTTGATGAAAAGGAAAAAAATTCAAGATGGCGGAATTTATTTTTCCATAGAAAATATATGGCCAATATTGAAGAATACTACAAAACTGTGTAAAACTATGCAAGATTTTGATACGGTTCCATTTTACCCACGACGGGGCTCCCTGCGATTTCAAAACAAGAAACTGGTACCTACTAAAATTTTAAAAAATCGCCATTTTGAAATTCTTTGTTAATTGACCGATTTCGTTCAAAATCGATATTTAGGACTCCCTGGGGTTACAAAACAGGTAACTGAAACCAAAATTTTAAAAAATCAGCGCCATTTTGAAATTCTTTGTTAATGGACCGATTTCGTTCAAAATCGATATGTAGGGCTCCCTGGAATTTCAATACAGGAAACTGTTACCAAAGTTTTAAAAAATCAGCGCCATTTTGAAATTCTTTGATATTTGACCGTTTTCGTCCAAATTCGATATTTAGGACTCCCTGGGGTCACAAAACAGGAAACTGATACCAAAATTTTACAAAATCTATTTTAATACGTTACGTATAAATTTACTACGTTAATGGACCGAATTCGTTCAAAATCGTATAGTAAAGTCTGTACTACTTGTAAGTCAAACCACAACCCGTGAGCTGCTTTAGCAGCTCGCGCACAGGGCGAAACACTAGTTATACTATATATAGCTCGATTACCACTGACTGACTCACTCACTGACTCATTGACATAATTGTTCTCCTAGAAAGAGACAGAAAACGATACAATGATGTACGGGAGATGTGTTCGGGTGCGGGAGTCGAGTAGGGAAAAATTATGACATTTCGGAAAAACAAGATGGCGGCCGACGTGATTCTTGCAACTCTTTTGTTTTCCAACCGATTTCGTTACAACTCGCAACGATAGAAGAAACCAGGAAACGATCTATAGAAAAAGTAGAAAAAATTGGAAAAACAAGATGGCGGCCGAGCTGTAGTATTTTGAAATTTTTGATTTTTCGACCCCGAACCGCGACGCCACAGATCCGAAACGGCGTGGTCGAGCGTAATATTTTTTTCTCTTTTCGCCTACAACTATCCTGTATTTTGACAGAACGGGAGTGGTTTTTAAAAATTCAAGATGGCGGCTGTCGCGGCGGCCGTTCGGTCTGAGGTACGAAAAAACGCAATTTTAAAATTCAATTTTCTCACAGTTGGCAACGTCGGAGCGTTTCGACTTGTACGAGGCGATTGTGTGTACAGATGCGAAGTATGGATTGGGGGAAAAAAATTACCCCATTTCTCGGGAAATTTTCAAGATTTACCCCAAAATTTAAAAAATCGAAATACGTATTTTTTGCAAAATTCGAGTACGAGCGACCACGTGTCCCACTTGTACGAATGACATTTGGGTATTTTCATTGCCGAGGTCTGGCAACACTGGAATTTATCAAAGTAAAAGTGATTTTCGACATGGTCTCTTTTCAGGAGCTATCATTTCGGCTGGGTGCGAGCGAGATGAAAAATTGAAACGTCATCAGAAGCGGTATATCCTGTAGTTTACGGGAAAATTATGAAACTATGAAAAATGCTTCTGTGAAACGAGGCGGCGGCCATTTTGTATTATTTTTGTATTTTTGAAAATTTCGATCACGATCTTGAGGCAGTTGGCAACATTTAGGAAAGTTGACATGTAAGTATCGATTGTGTCGCTCGACCGGCAGTATCGAGATATCTAAACAGTGTTGCCACATTTGGGGTAGTTTTCGAGAATTACCCCAAAAATATCCTCCTGTAAAATTTTGTATGAAATTTTTTTTTTTCACTGATGGCTTCGTGTAGAAGTCAGGAAATATAACTTGAAAAAAAATATGGAGACAGCTGATGATTGAGGATTTCGGAGACGGGTAAAGGGCACGGCCAAGGTATTGAAGATAGGTGGGGGGTCCTCGAACTAATGTCACTCGGAACCTCATCCAATTGACAAAGAGCAAAAAAAAAATTCAAAATGGCGGATTTAAGATGGCTGCCATACAAACTTCGTTAGTGTCTATCTCGGAGAGTATAAGAGATGGAAGTGTGGTTTCTTGTCAAGAGATGTTCAAAACGAGGAGGTCTATTTAGCAAAATGAAAAAAAATTCAAGATGGCGGAATATTTTTTTCATACCAAATTATATGGCAATTAGGAACTTTATAAGGACTGGGTACTTCTAACGAATATTTGGGAGAAAAATGTGAAGCGAGTTGATGATTGAGGATATCGGAGACGGGTGAAGAGCACGGCCAGGATATTGTAGAAAGAGGGGGTGTGTTCGACCATATGCATGAAAAAAAACAAACATAAAACTACCAACATACCCGCATAATTGTTCTACTAAAAAATGGCAGAAAACGATACAATGATGTATGGGAGATGTATTCGGGCGCGGGATGGGAGTAGGGAAAAATTATGACCTTTTGGAAAAACAAGATGGCGGCCGACGTGATTCTTGCAACTTTTTTGTTTTCCAACCGATTTCGTTTAAACTCGCAACTATTAAAGAAATTAGTAAACGATTAATAGAAAAAGTGGAAAAAATTGGAAAAACAAGATGGCGGCCGAGCTGTAGTGTTTTGAAATTTTTGATTTTTCGACCCCGAACCGCGGTGCCACAGATCCGAAACGGCGTGGTCGAGCGTAATATTTTTTTCTCTTTTCGCCTACAACTATCCTGTATTTTGACAGAACGGGAGTGGTTTTTAAAAATTCAAGATGGCGGCTGTCGCGGCGGCCGTTAGGTCTGAGGTACGAAAAAACGCAATTTTAAAATTCAATTTTCTCACAGTTGGCAACGTCGGAGCGTTTCGACTTCTATGGGGCGATTGTGTGTACCAACTCGAAGAATGGATTGGGGAAAAAAATTTACCCCATTTCTCGGGAAATTTTCAAGATTTTCCCCAAAAATTAAAAAATCGAAATACGTATTTTTTGCAAAATTCGAGTACGAGCGACCACGTGTCTCACTTGTACGAATGATATTTGGGTAGTTTCATTGCCGAGGTCTGGCAACACTGGAATTTATCAAAGTAAAAGTGATTTTCGACATGGTCTCTTTTCAGGAGCTATCATTTCGGCTGGGTGCGAGCGAGATGAAAAATTGAAACGTCATCAGGAGCGGTATATCCTGTAGTTCATGGGAAAATTATGAAACTATGTCAAATGTTTCTGTGAAATGAGGTGGCGGCCATTTTGTATTATTTTTGTGTTTTTGAAAATTTCGATCACGATTTTGAGGCAGTTGGCAACATTTGGGAAAGTTGACATGTATGGATCGATTGTGTAGCTCTACCGGCAGTATCGAGATATCTAAACAGTGTTGCCACATTTGGGGTAGTTTTCGAGATTTTCCCCAAAAATGTCCTCCTGTAAAATTTTGTATGAAAAATTTTTTTTTTCACTGATGGCTTCGTGTAGAAGTCAGGAAATATAACTTTCACAAAAATATGGAGACAGCTGATGATTGAGGATTTCGGAGACGGGTAAAGGGCACGGCCAAGGTATTGAAGATAGGTGGTGGGTCCTCGAACTAATGTCACTCGGAACCTCATCCAATTGACAAAGAGCAAAAAAAATATTCAAAATGGCGGATTTAAGATGGCTGCCATACAAACTTCGTTAGTGTCTATCTCGGAGAGTATAAGAGATGGAAGTGTGGTTTCTTGGCAAGAGATGTTCAGAACTAGGAGGTCTATTAAGCAAAATGAAAAAAAATTCAAGATGGCGGAATATTTTTTTCATACCAAATTATATGGCAATTAGGAACTTTATAAGGACTGGGTACTTATGGTTTTTTTTTTTTTTTTTTTTTATTGCGTGATAGGCTTTCGCTTGACGACAATCATGCTTAGTGCAAAGCAATGATGAGGTCTAGGTTGGAACGCGCTTGCCTAGAAGATGCCTATTCACTCTTGCCTTGAAGGTACTTAAGTTATAAGTGTAAGGAAACACGTGCGCTGGGAGGGTGTTCCACACCCTAGCGGTTCGTATCAGAAACGTGGAGCAAAAACGCTTCGTGCGAGCAAATTGGACGTCAACCACATAAGGGTGCCAACGCTCACGGTTTCTCGCTGTTCTGTGGTAGAACGGAGAAGAACGATGAACGGAGAACGGATGGTTCCCTCATTCTAACGAATCTTTGGGGGCAAAAATGTGAAGCGAGTTGATGATTGAGGATTTTGAAGAAAGAGGTGTGTTCGACCAAATGCATGAAAAAAAAAACATACAACTACAAACATGCCCGCATAATTGTTCTCTTAGAAAGAGACAGAAAACGATCCAATGATGTATGGGAGATGTGTTAAGGTGCGGGAGTCGAGTAGGGAAAAATTATGACATTTCGGAAAAACAAGATGGCGGCCGACGTGATTCTTGCAACTCTTTTGTTTTCCAACCCATTTCGTTACAACTCGCAATTATTGACGAAATTAGTAAACGATATATACAAAAAGTGGAAAAAATAGAAAAACAAAATGGCGGTTAAAGTGATTCTTGCAACTCTTTTGTTTTCCAACCGATTTCGTTACATCTTGCAATTATTGAAGAAATTAGTAAACGATCAATAGAAAAATTGAAAAAATTGGAAAAACAAGATGGCGGCTGAGCTGCAGTATTTACAAATTTTTGATTTTTCAACCCCGACCCGCGGCGCCACAGATCCGAAACGGGGTAGTTCATGTATTGGAGATATGTTCGGCTGCGGGACAGGAGCAGGGAAAAATTATGACATTTCGGAAAAACAAGATGGCAGCCGACGTGCTTTTTGTTTTTTTTTTTTCCAACCGATTTTGTTACAACTCGCAATGATTGAAGAAATTAGTAAACGATCAATAGGAAAAGTGGAAAAAATTGGAAAACCAAGATGGCGGCTGACGTGACTCTTGCAACTCTTTTGTTTTCCAACCGATTTCGTTACAACTCGCAATTATTGAAGAAATTAGTAAACGATCAATAGAAAAAGTGGAAAAAACTGAAAAACAATATGGCGGCCGAGCTGCAGTAATTTCAAATTTTTGATTTTTCAACTCCGATCCGCGGCGCCACAGATCCGAAACAGGATAGTTCATGTATAGGAGATATGTTCGAGTGCGTGATGGGAGTGGGGAAAAATTATAACATTTCGGAAAAACAATCGATCGAAGCATTCAAGATAGGTGCTCGATCAAATGTCATTCAAAACCTCAGCCAATAGACCGTGAGCTAAAAAAAAATTCAAAATGGCGGATTTAGGATGGCTGCCATACAAATTTATTTGGTGTCTATCTCAGAAAGTATAAAAGATGGAAGAATAATATCTTGGCAAAAGATGATAAGGACCTGAAGTTCAACTTGATGAACAGTAAAAAAATTCAAGATGGCGGAATTTATTTTCCATAGAAAATATAATTATGGCGAATATTGAAGAGACTACAAGTGTAGAAAGAATTATGCAAAATTTTGATACGTTTCCGTTTTACCCTGGGATTACAAAACAGGAAACTGTTACCGAAATTTTATAAAATCAGCGCCATTTTGAAATTCTTTGTTAATTGACCGATTTTGTTCAAAATCGATATTTAGGACTTCCTGGGATCACAAAATAGAAAACTGATAACCAAGTTTTAAAAATCAGCGCCAATTTGCAAATTCTTTGTTAATCGACCGATTTCGTTCAAAATTGATATTTAGGGCTCCCTGGGATTAAAAAACAGAAAACTGATACCAAAGTTTTAAAAAATCTGCGACATTTTTAAATTCTTTGTTAATTGGCCAATTTCGTTCGAAATCGATATTCAGGGCTCCCTGGGATCACAAAATAGAAAACTGATACCAAAGTTTTAGAAAATCAGCGCCATTTTGAAATTCTTTGTTAATCGATCGATTTCGTTCAAAATCGATATTTAGGGCTCCCTGGGATTACAAAACAGAAAACTGATATCCATGTTTTTAAAATCAGCGCCATTTTGAAATTCTTTGTTAATTGACCGATTTCGTTCAAAATCGATATTTAGGACTCCCTGAAGTTACAAAACAGGAAACTGTTACCAAAATTTTCAAAAAACCAGCGCCATTTTGAAATTCTTTGTTAATGGACCGATTTCGTTCAAAATCGATATTTAGGGCTCCCTGGAATTTCAATACAGGTAACTGTTACCAAAGTTTTAAAAAATCAGCGCCATTTTGAAATTATTTGTTAATTGACCGATTTCGTTCGAAATCGATATTTAGTTCTCCCTGGGATCACAAAATAGAAAACTGATACCCATGTTTTAAAAATCAGCGCCATTTTGAAATTCTTTGTTAATCGATCGATTTCGTTCAAAATCGATATTTAGGGGTCCCTGGGATCACAAAACAGAAAACTGATACCAAAGTTTTAGAAAATCAGCGCCATTTTGAAATTCTTTGTTAATTGACCGAATTCGTTCAAAATCGTATAGTAAAGTCTGTACTACTTGTAAGTCAAACCACAACCCGTGAGCTGCTTTAGCAGCTCGCGCACAGGGCGAAACACTAGTTATTATACTATATATAGCTCAATTACCACTGACTGACTCACTGACTCATTGACATAATTGTTCTCCTAGAAAGAGACAGAAAACGATACAATGATGTACGGGAGATGTGTTCGGGTGCGGGAGTCGAGTAGGGAAAAATTATGACATTTCAGAAAAACAAGATGGCGGCCGACGTGATTCTTGCAGCTCTTTTGTTTTCCAACCGATTTCATTACAACTCGCAACGATTGAAGAAACTAGGAAACGATTTATAGAAAAAGTGGAAAAAATTGGAAAAACAAGATGGCGGCCGAGCTGTAGTGTTTTGAAATTTTTGATTTTTCGACCCCGAACCGCGGCGCCACAGATCCGAAACGGCGTGGTCGAGCGTAATATTTTTTTCTCTTTTCGCCTACAACTATCCTGTATTTTGACAGAACGGGAGTGGTTTTTAAAAATTCAAGATGGCGGCTGTCCCGGCGGCCGTTTGGTCTGAGGTACGAAAAAACGCAATTTTAAAATTCAATTTTCTCACAGTTGGCAACGTCGGAGCGTTTCGACTTTTATGGGGCGATTGTGTGTACCGACTCGAAGAATGGATTGGGGAAAAAAATTTACCCCATTTCTCGGGAAATTTTCAAGATTTTCCCCAAAAATAAAAAAATCGAAATACGTATTTTTTGCAAAGTTCGAGTACGAGCGACCACGTGTCCCACTTGTACGAATGACGTTTGGGTATTTCCGTCGCCGAGGTCTGGCAACACTGGAATTTATCAAAGTAAAAGTGATTTTCGACATGGTCTCTTTTCAGGAGCTATCATGTCGGCTGGGTGCGAGCGAGATGAAAAATTGAAACGTCATCAGGAGCGGTATATCCTGTAGTTCATGGGAAAATTATGAAACTATGTCAAATGCTTCTGTGAAACGAGGTGGCGGCCATTTTGTATTATTTTTGTGTTTTTGAAAATTTCGATCATGATTTTGAGGCAGTTGGCAACATTTGGGAAAGTTGACATGTATGGATCGATTGTGTAGCTCGACCGGCAGTATCGAGATATCTAAACAGTGTTGCCACATTTGGGGTAGTTTTCGAGATTTTCCCCAAAAATGTCCTCCTGTAAAATTTTGTACGAAAATTTTTTTTTCACTGATGGCTTCGTGTAGAAGTGAGGAAATGTAACTTTAACAAAAATATGGAGACACCTGATGATTGAAGATTTCGGAGACGGGTAAAGGGCACGGCCAAGGTATTGAAGATAGGTGGGGGTTCCTCTAACTAATGTCACTCGGAACCTCATCCAATAGACAAAGAGCAAAAAAAAAATTCAAAATGGCGGATTTAAGATGGCCGCCATACAAATTTGTTTGGTGTCTATCTCGGAGAGTATAAGAGATGGAAGTGTGGTTTCTTGGCAAGAGATGATCAGGACGAGGAGTTCTATTTAGCAAAATGAAAATAAAATTCAAGATGGCGGAATATTTTTTTTCATACCAAATTATATGGCGAATAGGAACTTTATAAGGACTGGGTACTTATGGTTCCCTCATTCTAACGAATCTTTGGGGGCAAAAATGTGAAGCGAGTTGATGATTGAGGATTTTGAAGAAAGAGGTGTGTTCGACCAAATGCATGAAAAAAAAAACATAAAACTACCAACATGCCCGCATAATTGTTCTCTTAGAAAGAGACAGAAAACGATCCAATGATGTATGGGAGTGTTAAGGTGCGGGATTCGAGTAGGGAAAAATTATGACATTTCGGAAAAACAAGATGGCGGCCGACGTGATTCTTGCAACTCTTTTGTTTTCCAACCGATTTCGTTACAACTCGCAATTATTGACGAAATTAGTAAACGATATATACAAAAAGTGGAAAAAATAGAAAAACAAGATGGCGGTCAAAGTGATTCTTGCAACTCTTTTGTTTTCCAACCGATTTCGTTACATCTTGCAATTATTGAAGAAATTAGTAAACGATCAATAGAAAAATTGAAAAAATTGGAAAAACAAGATGGCGGCTGAGCTGCAGTATTTACAAATTTTTGATTTTTCAACCCCGACCCGCGGCGCCACAGATCCGAAACGAGGTAGTTCATGTATTGGAGATATGTTCGGCTGCGGGACAGGAGCAGGGAAAAATTATGACATTTCGGAAAAACAAGATGGCAGCCGACGTGCTTTTTGTAACTTTTTTTTTTTCCAACCGATTTTGTTACAACTCGCAATGATTGAAGAAATTAGTAAACGATCAATAGGAAAAGTGGAAAAAATTGGAAAACCAAGATGGCGGCTGACGTGACTCTTGCAACTCTTTTGTTTTCCAACCGATTTCGTTACAACTCGCAATTATTGAAGAAATTAGTAAACGATCAATAGAAAAAGTGGAAAAAACTGAAAAACAAGATGGCGGCCGAGCTGCAGTAATTTCAAATTTTTGATTTTTCAACTCCGATCCGCGGCGCCACAGATCCGAAACAGGATAGTTCATGTATAGGAGATATGTTCGAGTGCGTGATGGGAGTGGGGAAAAATTATGACATTTCGGAAAAACAAGATAGCGGCCGATTAGCCGAAATGAACCGATCGAAGCATTCAAGATAGGTGCTCGATCAAATGTCATTCGAAACCTCAGCCAATAGACCGTGAGCTGAAAAAAAATTCAAAATGGCGGATTTAGGATGGCTGCCATACAAATTTATTTGGTGTCTATCTCAGAAAGTATAAAAGATGGAAGAATAATATCTTGGCAAAAGATGATAAGGACCTGAAGTTCAACTTGATGAACAGTAAAAAAATTCAAGATGGCGGAATTTATTTTCCATAGAAAATATAATTATGGCGAATATTGAAGAGACTACAAGTGTAGAAAGAACTATGCAAAATTTTGATACGTTTCCGTTTTACCCTGGGATTACAAAACAGGAAACTGTTACCGAAATTTTATAAAATCAGCGCCATTTTGAAATTCTTTGTTAATTGACCGATTTTGTTCAAAATCGATATTTAGGACTTCTGGGATCACAAAATAGAAAACTGATAACCAAGTTTTAAAAATCAGCGCCAATTTGCAAATTCTTTGTTAATCGACCGATTTCGTTCAAAATTGATATTTAGGGCTCCCTGGGATTAAAAAACAGAAAACTGATACCAAAGTTTTAAAAAATCTGCGACATTTTTAAATTCTTTGTTAATTGGCCAATTTCGTTCGAAATCGATATTCAGGGCTCCCTGGGATCACAAAATAGAAAACTGATACCAAAGTTTTAGAAAATCAGCGCCATTTTGAAATTCTTTGTTAATCGATCGATTTCGTTCAAAATCGATATTTAGGGCTCCCTGGGATTACAAAACAGAAAACTGATATCCATGTTTTTAAAATCAGCGCCATTTTGAAATTCTTTGTTAATTGACCGATTTCGTTCAAAATCAATATTTAGGACTCCCTGAAGTTACAAAACAGGAAACTGTTACCAAAATTTTCAAAAAACCAGCGCCATTTTGAAATTCTTTGTTAATGGACCGATTTCGTTCAAAATCGATATTTAGGGCTCCCTGGAATTTCAATACAGGTAACTGTTACCAAAGTTTTAAAAAATCAGCGCCATTTTGAAATTATTTGTTAATTGACCGATTTCGTTCGAAATCGATATTTAGTTCTCCCTGGGATCACAAAATAGAAAACTGATACCCATGTTTTAAAAATCAGCGCCATTTTGAAATTCTTTGTTAATCGATCGATTTCGTTCAAAATCGATATTTAGGGGTCCCTGGGATCACAAAACAGAAAACTGATACCAAAGTTTTAGAAAATCAGCGCCATTTTGAAATTGTTAATTGACCGAATTCGTTCAAAATCGTATAGTAAAGTCTGTACTACTTGTAAGTCAAACCACAACCCGTGAGCTGCTTTAGCAGCTCGCGCACAGGGCGAAACACTAGTTGAAATATATGGTTTGATCAATGTGTGCAAGTTCTAGTGAAGTATATTATACGCTCAAGAACTAAGTATCGATAAATGATGGAATATAATATTTTGAATTCCTATAAAATTATAATAGCTAAGTCATTTGAGTGCAGTTGTCGAAACTATAATATTATTATTTCTTTGATAATCTTGTGCTGTATTCAAGTTGAAAAAAAATATAGTTCTAACTATTTCAAAAGAAAGTTTAGTACACGAAACTGCTTCAACATTTTATTACTGTCTTATTTTCTAATGTCATTGCCTAAAGCTAAGACTGACCGGCTCAGCCCGGTTCCGCGTCGACAGGTTTGGTAGGTCTGCCATAAGGGCACCTAGCAGGCTTTGCAAACGAAACAGAATGTAAACAGGATGTCAACATCATCGGTACATTATCTTTTTTTACTTTTTTTAAAGAGGTAAGAATCGTCTCACTTATGGGAGAAAAGTTGAAAAAGTGTCCAGTGGTTGCTAATAAATAACAGTTCAAAAACCCTCCACAGTGGCGCTGGTGTCGGCAAAGGGTATGGAATGAATGCCGAGTTTTTTTTTTTTTTTAATTGCGTGATAGGCTTGCGCTTAACGACAATCATGCTTAGTGCAAAGCAATGATGAGGTCTAGGTTGGAACGCGCTTGCCTAGAAGATGCCTATTCACTCGTGCCTTGAAGATACTTAAGTTATAAGCGGCAGGAAACACGTGCGCTGGGAGGGTGTTCCACACCCTAGCGGTTCGTATCAGAAACGTCGAGCAAAAACTCTTCGTGCGAGCAAATTGGACGTCAACCACATAAGGGTGCCAACGCTCACGGTTTCTCGCTGTTCTGTGGTAGAACGGAGAAGGAGGAACAAGGTTATGAAGTTCCAGAGCACACTCCCCATGGTATATCCGATAAAAAACCGATAAGCAGGCGACATTGCGTCGGTGTTGTAGACTGAGCAATTTCGCCTACGTGAGTGATTGATCGCCAATTATTCTTCGGGCCCGGCGATCTATCGAGTCTAATATCGAGTTCCGAGTTGGTACTTGGCGGATCCATCCCAAAGGTGGCAGAAATACTCCATGCCAGCACGAACTTGTGCCTGATCACAGAATAATAACTAGAACTAGGTACAGAAGCTATACTTCGCAATGGTTTTCAAAGAAATATGTACTCAATCTGATAAACAATATGATTTAATTTAGCTCGCGTTCAGTATCTTTTTGCTTTTTTTCGTTTTGTGTCCATCTTGCAATTATCGAGAAAGTTGAACGTGGTCGAACAAATAGCGCGCGCGCGTGTCTTTTTTCGCTTGCGGCAGCCTACTAATGGCCTACTAGATTGGCCCTTGCGCAATGGCCGCCGCCTGTAAGTATATTTTTAATAGCTACACGCGGAGTGACACAGGCCTGGCCTAATAAAGAGTGAGGCGCTGTTCTGGCATGAAGTTAAAAAAAAAAAATTTGTCGGCTAAAGTAGTTATTAAAAATTTCAACAACTTACGTTGTATGATGAATGCTTTCTTTGCTTGTTTATTTCTCAAACCTACCTTATCTAGATACAGTAGTCTAATAATATTTGGCGCTTTCTTTTAAATATACCCTGATGCTAATGTGACGCCCTCAATTTAATGCATTTCGACGGACACATTTCAACACAGATGATTATCCTTACCTCTACTCCATCCTTTTTTAGGACATTTTTGACTTTGACACTGACAATGTCAGCTATCAAAATGACATTGACAACCACGCAGGCGGCATAGCGGCAAGCTGGCGGCAAGTTTTATCGAAATAATTTCACAACATTTTTATATTTTATGTGACATTGTAGTAAATTCGTTTCTAATACATTTTCAAATCGCGATGCCAACAACTAGGAAAAAGGTAATAAAAACGGTATACAAAGACGAAGACGAAAGTGAACAAGAAGATGGACACGATTTCAGTGATTCCGGTTCTGAAGCAGTGATTTCTGATCATGCGTCCTCAGATGAGGAAGAGGAATGCCCAGTATCCTCAGATGAAGACTTTAAGGGTACAAAAAGTAACAAAAAAACAAAGCGTCTTCCAGCTGTTAAGAAAATAAACAAAGAAAATTTTACAAAATCTTTGATTACAAAAATAAATAAACAACAGGACAGTGAAGAAAATGATGGTGTAGCGCCAGTGCTTTTTTCCGTCAAAGACCTAACTGATGCCGACAAACTCTTGCCATCCTTTCTTAATCTCTCTGAAAGTGGTATGTTTATTCATAACTAGTGTTAAAAATATTCTTGTGGTAAGTAGGTAGGTACCATTATTTTCAAAATTTTGGTGAATAAGTCTTTTAATGCCCAACTGCTTTGATAATTTGACTGTTAAGTTATATTGCCTAAAACTCCCTGCATTATGGTTTAACTATACTTAACTTAAGGTGACTGTGGCAAAGATGTGTGTATGCATAGCTGGTACGTGGTAGTGGCTGACTGACAACAAATATATGTTTAGATAACCCCCCAAGGGTCAGATCTATTACTATTTGACAATTTCTATAGGGCTCTTATCAAATATTAGATATTGCTACATAGTGTACAGTGTGGCTACTATACTAAGTGCCAATTGTACCCATTCCGAATGCCGGAAGTCGTATACAACATCTATCAATACATAAAATTTATTCTAAAAGGATACTGAGTGGGCTGGGACAGGTAACTGACAGACACACTTTTACATAAATAATTTTATTAGAGTTCTGGAAAATAAAAACTTGCATTGCAAATCTCATCACATTATTGTCACATTGCTTATCAATTATGTATTACTGTAGATACTTAAGTACTTAATAATTATATTTTACTCGCACATATTATTTAATTACTAGCTGGTACCAGTAACTTCGTCCGGGTGGAATAAGCTTTTTGATTCCCACAAGAACTCCTTAATTTTCTGGGATAAAAAGTAGCATATATCACTATCCAAGTCCTCAACTATACCCAAGCAAAAAATCACATTGATCCGTTGCTCTGTTGCGACGTGATTGAAGGACAAACTATCAAACAAACACATTTTTCTATTTATAATATCAGTAGGTATGGATAATATTCAATGTTTCAATATCTTTCAGTGTTTTTGTTTTTATTCAGAAGGACCTGGGATCCCACCATATTATTAACCCAAGAAAACCCCTGCCATTGTGATTAGTGGAATGGGGTCACAACCCTCAGCAACGAGGAATACAAGGCAGAGAGCGATTTAATGTATTATTAAACTGTACATACTCATTTCAGACAGCAGTGATGATGAGTCTCCAAGAATAACCACAAAGAAAGCTGCACCATGTATTGTACCAGAACTGGCTGATGACTCGGAAAATGATACAGAATCTAAAGTTGAATATAAGGATGTAAGTTTCAAAGGTGTACAATTGTTTTTCAGGCGCTACCTGTTTAGCGCCATATGCAAGCCAGTTATTTCACAGCTGATTAGGTGTTGTTATGACATCTTGTTATGTATTAAAATAATTTATACTATGTGGTGGTATGGAACCCTTTATAGTCTGGCTCGCACTTGACCAGTTTGTATGGGATTTAGTTCACCTCCTTTATATCATTAAATAGATATTCTCCCACAAGGTATACTTATGTAATATACTATTTTCCCCTGTTTATGCATACCAATGTACAGTATTTGTGTGTTTTGCAGGTGTGGTCTAAAAATAGGCAAGATGAGAGTGAAGAAATTGCTAAGAAAACTTTCTTGGAACTGGAACAGCATAAAAATAAAATGGAGGAAACAAAAATGACAGTTCAAAATTATGCTGCAAAAATTGATACACATACAGATTGTGATGTGAAAGATTTATTGGCCCTTGGTGAAGAGGAAATACCACAACCAAGTGTATCAAACCAGTCCAAGAAATTGAAAAAGAAAGTAATAAATTATGATAGTGATTCTGAAATGGAAGATTGGGAGGAAGTTAAAGGTAGGATTTGATATAAACTATTAATCGTGAACAAGTTTTTTTTGGACACTTATTACCACAAAAAAAAAGTGTTGAATGTATATGAACCAAACTTGTTTTATGTATTTGTGGTAAGGTGGCTATTCTAACTTTTCTTAAATGTAGGTTTTTGTGAAAACGCTACATTTGGAGTTATTTTAACTTTTCTGATATTATGTAGTGTGTTTAAGCCATAGACATAGGATTTTTTCGCTTGACATTCTAAGTCTATGGTTTAAGCTTGAAGTAATAGTGCAGCTTGTTAATCCCCTGCATGACTGTTAAGTTGACTGTGGCAGTTACCTGCCAACATGACAGTGTTTTATGAGATGAAACATTGTGACTTCTGCACAAGAATTGTTGAATGTCACAAAAAGTTATAGAATAGGTAAATTGTATAATGTAACTATTTCAGAGGCCAAAGCTATACCACAACAAGGATTACAACTTATTGTGGACATTCCTAATGCTGTTTGTAGAAAAACTAAGAAATTAGATGTTGAAATGATGATGAAAAGAAAAATCAACAGAGTGAAGAAAGAATATCAAGTGTACATGCATAAAGTGCATGTATTATGTTGGTTGGCTCATGGAAATTACATCAGTAGAGTATTGAACGATCAAACCATAATGGCAGATTCATTATCTTTAGTTCCATCTAAAGAATGCTATCCTGGAGAAAGAGTAGACATGAAATATATAGAACAAATAACTTCTTGGTATAAAGACAAAGTAACTCTAAAGCAGGATAAACATGAAAATAAATTTAGACCAAAAGCACCACCACTAAAGGATATTTTGCAACAGCAAATCAAAAGCAGAGTTTTCACTACAAAGAAATACATAGTATTTGTATTTGTATCAATGTTAAGAAGTCTTGGTTTACAATGCAGGGTTATGTTTAATTTTGTTACTCTTCCTATTAGACCTCCCAGTTCTGAATTATGTTCATTATCTACTAAAACAAACGATATGAAAAATGAAATTAAAAAAAATAATAATTCATCAGAAAAAGTAAAAAAGCCAACAAAAGCTGGTAAAGAAAAAATACCTCAACTTGATGGGAATTATGATATGAGCTGTTCTAGTGATAGTGATAACATTATGCAAGTAGATGGCAATGATGATGGTTTGTCAAATAAAAGTAGAAGACAAAGAAATACACAAAGTTCCAGAAAACATACAAGCAATGAAACAAACCTAGATGAAGGTAGTGTTTCACCTCCAAAAAGAACACGAAGAAATTGTAGGACACAGCCACTGAATGATGGTCGAATAAAAAAAGAAGCAAGCCCTGAAAAACTAAATGAAACTGATATTGTCAAAACTGAAACTGCAAAAACCCGAAAATCACTATCTTTAAATCGTCTCGAAGCAAAAACCACTGTACAACCAGATTCGAAGGATGAGAAAATAAATAAAAGTGTTGAAAATCTTATGGAACAAGTCAAAACCTCGCGCAGAACAAGAAGCACCCAAAAACCTGTACCTAAACCTGAAGTACAAACAAAAAAAAACACTAATAAAACTGTTTCCAAAAAGCCCAACGTTAAAGTACCTGATACAATAGTCAATAATGACAAAGTAAAAATAAATATTGCACCGTCACAACTGAAAGATGAGAAAATTAGTAATCGTGCGGAAAATCTTGTGGATCCAGAAACCGCACCGAAGACCAAAAGGACGAGGAACTCTGTGAACACAAATTTACTCAAACCTGATCAAAAAGCAAAAGGAAACTCGAATAAAAATGTAGCCACTGCAAAGGTACCTGAAATAATAATTACAAATGAAAGGGATAATGTCTCAAGTAAGTATTTTGGAAAAGATGAATCAAAGTCGGCACCGAAGAGCAGAAAACGTATTAAGACATTAGAACCAATTTCATCTCAAAGTAAAAATCACACAGAAACTGAAAAAAGAGTAAGAACTCAAAGTGCTCAAAGTAATACTGAAAGTAAATATTTCACAGATGATATTGATAAAACAGCAGCAAGGAAAACTAGAAGTAATAAGAAACAGATTGAAGATGAAGACAGCAAAAGAGTTAGCCATAAAGATTTGCAAAAAAAGGCAAAAATGAAGAATGATGTAACAGATGACTTAATTCAAATTATCAAAGGCAGAGTTAAGGAAGCAAAGGCAGATGCAAAAAAGTTAATGGTTAAAGGTAAGCTCACGTGCATTATACTTAAAACATACTGATAATAATCAAATTACAACATTAAATTATTTTATTCCAGAGAAGATAAAAAAAGAATCTGATGAAGACAGCGATTATTTGCCAGTAGAATCTCCAAAGGATAAAATGTCAGGGAGTGATGATGATTTTAAACCAACTAAAACCACCCCGAAATCAAGAGTGAAAACTCTTAAAAAAATCGATCGTCGTGTTATCTCGACAGATGACGAACTACAACAGAATAGTCTTAATAAGATTGATGTCTGGTGTGAAGTATTTGTAGAGGAACTTGAGGAGTGGATTGCAGTAGATGTTATTAAAGGCAATGTACATTGCGTCAACGAAATTTACGTAAGTGTTCAAGGCCTACTACTTCAGCCGCCAAATAATAATTGTTCCCTAGAGGATCTCTTCATGTTAAATCTTATTCCTAAGGGAAACCTAACGTAATCCTTTCTAGAGTTATAAAGCCACTTGCTATTACTCACCTTTCAGTGCCAAGGAAACTATACCACTAATTAATATTTCAATCTTAGGGCCGAGCTACACATCCGGTGACTTATGTTGTGGGTTGGGACAATAATAATTACTTAAAAGATTTAACTCGGAAGTACGTACCGCACTGGAATACTGTTACCCGGAAACAGCGCGTGGAACCACTTTGGTGGGACGTGGCCTTAAAACCATGGCTCGGACCAAAAAATGCAAGAGATAGAGAGGAAGATGAGCGGTTAGACAGAATGCAACTTGATGCACCTTTGCCTAAGGTTATTGGAGAGTATGTATTGGTTTTCTTAAAATATAAGTCTAAGTTATACATATTTTTACCTGCAATCGTAGATTATTTATAAAAGCTGGAAAGTAAATTTTCTTAAGTGTCAATAAAATTTGAGAATTTCATTTTCCACATTGTTAGTCCATTTATTTAGTCACAACACACATGAAGTGTTTGGTCCTGCGCCTGATCTTTCCAATCGTTTCGGATTGCTGTCTCATTTGATTATGAAATTGAGGGAACCGACAGTCCGCCAGTGCACTAATATTTAACGACGAAATAGTTCGTTTTTTTAAAATATATACCTATATGTATAATTATATAGCGAGCAAACGAGCATGCGGGTCACCTGATGGTAAGTGTTTACCGCGGCCCATGAACATTTGCAGCACCAGAGGCACCGCCAATGCGTGCTGGCTTTTGAGAAAGTTGTTTATCCGCACTTTGAAGAGCCCCATGTTATAATCATTAGGGAACACAGAAGATGGAAGCTGGTTCCACAATATGCAGGTACGTGGCAGAAATGACATGGAATAACGGGAGGTGGAAGAAGACCATGCATCCAGGTGGTGAGGATGAAACTTGTTTCTGCGAAGAAGAGTGCGACTGGAGAACACGGTAGATGGTATTAGATTAAATAGCTCCTCAGAGCACTCGCCAGTGTAGAGACGATAGAACACATAAAGAGAACTAACGTCTCTTCGGAGCTCTCCTATCCTGGTGAATATCCTTTAATCTTTATACTTACAGATATAAAAACCATCCACTGTACGCATTAAAGCGCCACCTCCTAAAGTTCGAGGCGATATATCCGCCCGACGCAGCGACGCTCGGCTTTGTGCGCGGCGAGCCCGTGTACGCGCGCGACTGTGTGTACGTTTGCCGCTCGCGTGATACGTGGCTAAAGGAGGCCAAAGTCGTCAAACTCGGCGAACAACCCTACAAAGTCGTTAAGGCTCGACCGAAATGGGACAGGGTAAGAAATCATACTAATATTATAAATGCGAAAGTCAGTTTGTTTGTTTATTGGTTTGTCCTTCAATCACGCTGCAACGGATCGACGTGATTTTTGGCATAGGTATAGTTGAGGACCTGGAGAGTGACATAAGCTACTTTTTATCCCGGAAAATTGAGGAGTTCCCGCGGGAATCCAAAAAAAATTACTCCACGCGGACGAAGTCACAGGCATCAGCTAGTAAGAAATATATATCTATCATAGCTTTTTATAACCTTTTGAAGTGAAACTTCGTTGGAATCGTTGTGATTTGAAAATTCGATGAAACGAAATAGCGACACTAAAAAGAGACAAACATGCTCATAATAGGATTTAGCCTGCGAGAGAATGAGACAAGTTATATTATTGTCTCATTCTCTGGTAGGCTACTTTTATGAAGTTTCTGCCGTTGCACACACACGCTTTTTTCAAACGCTGAAAAAAGCGTGTGTGTGCAATAAAAAAAAAAAGGCTGCTTAAAAGAACAAAAGGTGGGTTAGGTGTACACCACAATTTTATTATTAGGTAGATTTAATATTGGTCTGGTGTGTAACAGTAACGAATAATCCACCACTGGCTGATTGCTGACGATTAATATATTTATATAATGTATATCATACTAGCAGATGCCCGCGACTTCGTCCGCGTGAATTAAGTTTAAAATTCCCACGGGAACTCCATAATTTTTCAGGTTATTATATAGCCTATGACACTCACAAATAATGTGGCTTTGAATTGGTACCAGAATTTTCAAAATCGGTTCAGTAGATCCAGAGTTTACCCCTACAACCTCACAAACTTTACCTCTTTATAATAATATTAGTATAGATATAATAGATATACACTTAAACCAGGTTTGGAGCTGAATTAAGAAACATTAAGATCCACTTTTATTACCAGTTTGACGCCATTGGTGCATCTGATATACATACAAAATAAGTCATCTGCTGATGCATTATGTGCAAGACTGCCAGAGAGCCAGTCTTTTGAGCTATGAAGCTGTGCCATATAAATACGACTTCTTTATCTTGATCTTTTAAACAACTAGTAAGGTTTCCTTTAATTTTCCAGCTTTCAAACAAACTGATAACAGACAAACCCCTCGAGGTATTCGGGCCGTGGCAGGTCCAAGACTATGAGCCGCCCACTGCCGAAAATGGCGTCGTCCCCCGCAACGCTTATGGCAATGTGGAGTTATTCAAGGATTGTATGTTGCCTAAGGGAACTGTTCATTTGAAATGTGAGTATGACTATTATATTTCCTGATTTGTTTATAGTCTAGGCAATAAAGCTAGTCGACCCCAACAATAATTCCTCAGGAGACAAAACTTTACAATATGATAAAGTATCATGAGTTATACGTATATTATAAATATCCAATAAAAAATCATAAAGGAAGTAAGGGTTTTTATGCTATACCTAATTGTTAAAGCGGGAAGGTACATTATCGCGTACAGTTTAGGTTTGATAATAAAATCGGTTTAAATATCGATGTTCTGCATGATTATTTCGTTTAATATTTCGGTTTTGAGTGTAAATATACTACCTACTATTATTTTAAAACGAAATCGATAAAATATTCAGTCATAATATTTAAGTTCTAGGTATAAATACCTAAGTTCCGGATGGATTTTTTATAAGTCAAGCCCCAGTTTTTTTTTGGTTGAGGAACCTAATTTCTGATTTTATAACTAAGCAAGGGGAGAATGAGAAAGCTTCAAATAAACTTATTCGCCTTTTCTACAATAGCAACTAAATATTCCAAAGAAAGCGTCAAGAAAAGAACAACAATTATAATTAACTAGCTGACCCGGCGAACTTCGTACCGCCTTAGTATGCAAAATTAAATGTATATTTTTCAATATTTCTGAGAGATTTTCTTAATATTTTTTTCCGTAAGAACCTTCTCCTAATAATAACAAATACAACAAAAAAAGAATTAGTGAAATCGGTCCAGCCATTCACGCGTGATGCCGTGACCAAGGAAAATGGGTTTCATTTTTATATATATAGATTACTTGTCCTACTGATTTATACATCGCCATCAAATCTACTAACTCAGCCAAGAATTATATAACTTAATTACCTTAGATTTTATTGGGTTAATTTAAGTTTAAAAAAAATTATTTTGTGTTTAAAATTAGTTAAATTAAAACGTGGTTAAAGTTTTGCTGGTCATTTACTAATTTTGGTGATCATTCATTACTGCCATGCTCTGTTAGGTATATTAACCCGATAAAACCTAAGTGCCCGGCCTGCACTACTGCACTACCTGCTTATTTATGTCGAACCCTAACCTAACCTACAAGAAAGAAACAAAAAAACATAAATACAATGAATATTTTAAAAATTGACACTCAGAACATTGAACGGTTCACAATCTGTCGACAGTTTACAATTTCGCTAGTTAGATTACAATCTAACGGTTTTTGCAATCTTACATATACGAAATACGAAAACATATTTCGTATATGTCACCGTAAGACTGAAGATATCTGGACTCTAACCGGGTCTTCTGGTTTGGGGACCGCCCGAATTCCCACCTGAGCTATTATAACCATGTAGATGGTGGCGAAATTTACCTTCGTATTCTAATGATATTGTAGCAGTTTTTCATTGCCTGAAAACACGGATAAAATTACATTTTCTAAGAATGATTCCTAGCTAGATCGATTTATCGCCCCCGAAACCTGCGTACTAAATTTTATGAAAATCGTTGGAGCCGTTTCCGAGATTCAGATTATATAATATATAGAATTGCTCGTTTAAAGGTATTAGATTTTGTCTTTCATTTCAGTGCCCGGCCTGAACCGTGTAGCAAAGAAACGAAACATAGACTGCGCTCCAGCAATGACAGGGTTTGATTTCAACGGGGGCTGGTCCCATCCTGTTTATGACGGATTTGTTGTCTGCAAGGAATTTGAAGAAGTTATCACAGAAGCTTGGATAAAGGTAATTCTTTATTTCAGTAACTTGACGACCTCCGTGGCGCAGTGTGTAGCGCTGTTGCCTTAACGTGCGGAGGTCCCGGGTTCGATCCCCGGCAGAATCAATTTAGGAATTTATAATTTCTGAATTTTCCCTGGTGTGGCCTGGTGGGAGGCTTCGGCCGTGGCTAGTTACCACCCTACCGGCAAAGACGTGTGCCGCCAAGCGATTTAGCGTTCCAGTACGATGCCGTGTAGAAACCGAAGGGGTGTGGGTTAACAGGTTAGCCCGCTACCATCATAGACTGCATCATCACTTACCATCAGGTGTGATCGCAGTCAAGGGCTAGCTTGTAGTGGATTAAAAAAAAAAAAAGATGAAGAGGTGAACAAAGATTGACTCGATCCTATAATTTAATCTCAACACAGGAAAGGTGAAAACGTAAAAGAAGCATATAAATAATATCTTAATTATGGTTTAAATAACCAAATATGATTCAATAATATCGCTTATTGGGGCTGATTCTGTAGTGCACAATCTCTAAACTAAACTAAAATTAGAGCATTACAAATATTGCTAACGTTTTCATAATACTTGCTACGGAAAGGGACAGAACTAGATTTAAAACTGCCATTTTAGTTTAGTTTAGAGATTGTGTTATACAGAATCAGCCCCATTGTACTTTATTGAAGTGAAACTTCTTTAGAATAGTTGTGATTTGAAAATTCGATGAAACGAAAAAGCGATACCAAAAAGAGACAAACATTTAGCCTGCGATAGTATACAAGTAAAATTATCTCATTCTCTCGTAGGCTACTTTTCTGAAGTTTCACTTCTGCTGTGTGGTAATTGCACACACACTTTTTTTTGTTCATACATGATTAACCATTACCACCACCACTACAGTTCAATAACGTCCCACTGCTGGGCACAGGCCTCCTCTCTCATAGGAGAGTGGGAATTAGAGCTTAGACCCACCACGCTGCTCCAATGCGGGTTGACGGGCTTTAACGACTATTATTTACTCTGACGATTATTATTGTTAGTGATAATAACCGGTACCGACGGCTCAACGTGCTCTCCGAGCCACGGGGGTGACTCACCGCAAAACTGCCTAACTCCGGGCTAGTACTGAGAATTTGTAGTCAGAAAAACCCAGTACTTAATTAAGGCCCGACCCGGGACTGGAACACGGGACCATGAGTAACGAAAGAAGTCAATCGTATTTCACGCGACACTTAACTGATCCGAATGTTGTCGGCGCCCGGCGGTTCGCGCTGACGTAAAACCGGTGTCGTAGCGGTGTATGCTTACACTAGGACCACAGACCCAGTCCAAAGACGCTTACATCTTATCTTTACTAATATTATAAATGCGAAAGTTTGGATATATGGATGTATGTATGGATGGATGGATGTTTGTTTGTTACTCACGCCAGAACAGCTGATCGGATCGGGATGAAATTTGGAACCAGGGATAGATGACACATAGGCTACTTTTTATAGGGAAAATTACGGAGTTCCCGCGGGAACCAAAAAACCTCATTCAGTCATTCCACGCGGACGAAGTCGCGGGCTTCAGCTAGTAATAATTTGCACCCGTGCTCATCATCAGATATCTTCACGGTCCAACACGATTGTGTACATAATGATTCTTATGATAAGGCCGCGAAATTGTATACTTACTTTGTTATTTGCTAAGTTTAAAGTTGTAAAATTTCCTTTGTGGTGTACGTTAAAAGTATATTCATTCATTCATTCATTCATAATATTTTCAATTATAATTGATTTTAGGATCAAGAAGATCAAGAGCGCAAGGAACAAGAGAAAATCGAGGCCCGCGTATATGGGAATTGGAGAAGGCTTATACGCGGTCTACTCATAAAGGAACGGCTTAAGGCTAAATATGGGTTCGCGGAACCCAGCACGTCACTGGACAAGAAGACAAAGGGTCCCAGGCTTGTTGTCAAAAAGAAATAGACCTTTAAGTTGAATGCTCAATAGAGGTAAGCCATAATAATGCGAGCAAATGCATTTATCAATACAGAAAATCTAACCTCAGCTGCCTCGGACGTGCCGAAGATATACTTACCTACAGCAACCACCGCATTTATTTCTAGCGAGTCAACTTTTATATTTGAAGTGATCACGCAGCATCACTTCCCATCAGGTGTGAATATCGTCAAGCGTAAGCCTAAAAAATTTTTTTTATAAAAAATTGTATTGCGTAAGGCTTTATCATATTTAGATAGTACTAGCTGACGCCCGCGACTTCGTACGCGTGGATCGAGGTTTTGTGGTTCCCGCGGGAACTCTTTAATTTTCCGGGATAAAAAGTAGCCTATGTGTTATTCCAGACTATAATCTATCTCTGAGCCAAATTTCATCCAGATCCGTTCAGCCGTTGGGGCGTGATTGAGTAACAAACATCCATCCATACATCCATACATCCATACCGACATCCATACATCCAAACTTTCGCATTTATATAATATTAGTAAGATTGCCAGAAAATTGAAATGATATGGCCTTTAGTCTAAGTAACATTGAAATTTCGATTCATCATATTATTATTCGAGTAGTTCAAAAGTGACACATTCTGTACAACCGATTTTAATTTCGAAGTGTTCCCTTTTGGAGCGCTGGCTGTTGCTTGCATGAAATTGAGTTCTAATAAAATGCGGTAAAGCTCATATTACTTCGCCAATGTGTGCGAAAATGAATACGATCAATCGAAATTGTGATTTTAAAACTTAGCATAAGCGCATAGAATAAGAACATCAATGAATCATTCAGTTTTTTAAATCAAAACTTAAGATTGATCATTGATTAAGTATTTTTTAGTCTAGCTGTACTTCCACTATTATAATGTTAAAAGTACAAAAACCTAGATCTAATACTAAATACACTAATCCGCCTACCCACTCGTAATAATGATTATAATATATCGAATACTTGTTATCATCTTGAATAGCAATTTGTTTTGCATGTTGTTAGTTTTTAGGAGCTAAGACCCCCATTTCCGTTGCATGCCCCTTTCTTAGTATTATTAGGTACTCATAATAAATATTGTTCTTAATGGAAATTGTACCAGTCAAATACCAGTAAATATTTCGGATCTATGGTTATGCCAGTATTGCTGTATGTCAAAGAATAAGCAGGCAAATGTGGCTAATTTTGATTAACACAATCTCTAAACTGAAGTAAAAGGACAGCATTAAAAATATTGCATTAAAGAGAGAGATATATATAGCAATTTAATAGAGCTGTCATTATATTTTAGAGATATTGTTAAACAGAATTGGCCTCAGTATACCTACCTCTGTTTTAAGATTAATAAATCTCTATTCCATAAGGTTTAAATATACACACGTTTGCGTTAAGTAATGGGGCTGATTCTCTAAACTAAATGACAGCATTGAAAATATTGCTAACCCTTTCATAATACTCCCTGCGGAAAGGGACAGAACTATATTTAAAGCTGTCATTTTAGTTTATTTAGAGATTGTGTTATACAGAATTGGCCGCAATTCGTATATTATAAACTATAAACTCATCAGCAAAGCTGAAGGTATTTAAAGATTGTAAAATAATATGTACCTAGTATTTATATAAGCATTGTGATTTTAGACAAAATTATGTCAGTGATCCCGGTAATCTTATATTTCATTTACAATAATTGTTACAATTCTTTTATTTGTTATTTCAAATAATAAATGTTGTTTAATTTGCAGAATAATGCAATTTTAATTAATCTAAATTAATATGTTAGGAAGTATTCAAGAACGTAGGCGGCACGAGTCATGAGTGTGACTCGAAGTCGTTAGTCGTAGGTCTTATCCATGGAGAAAATATATGGCAGTGCTGACTTTAATTATTATAAACATCGCTATATATGTAGGTACTAGATGGGCCCTTTCATAGAAAAAAGGCGGGCGTCCGACTTGCTGAGTACGTCCTCACCGGTCATAAGCCTGTCTTTGTCCGCGTCGTAGCGCTGTCGCGATCGCTCGTATAGATAATTTGTTATTATTATGATAACATCTAAAGTTGGCACTGTATAATTTTTATTTTAAGTAAGTGTAAGTGTTTCAATTCACAATTATTTCCAAAAAACGTTATTTAATCTTCCTATTTTAATATTTTTATCCATTACGCAATCATTTAATTTCCGCGGCAAACTGTATGATTGTTTTTTTAATAACGCCTTACGGTTACTATGACCTATATCATCTATGGCCGAGTCATACGTTTTCCACAGACATAATTATTGTTCCCTTTATAAATCTGTGACGTTTTCAAGCTGTACCTAATTCACGATTATTTATCTATGGCATTAATATGTTGCAAGCAAGTTCCCGCTTTTCAGACTAGATGGCGTTTTAAATAAGCCCACATTATTTGTTCGACAGGGCCCGTCTATATTGTAAATTGAGTTCGTCGATTATAAACTAAAAACAAACTTTATAGATTGGTCAGAAGTTCAGTTTACAATACCAATGGATGCACGAAGAAATTGTCTCGAAAGAGAAACTTGCGAGTTTGTGTCCCCATCGCATACATGTAGTAGCCATGTGTTTGAGATTAGGCCAACCCGTGGTGTGGTCTTTTTCGAGCATTTTCGAAACCGATTTTTCGGCACAAAGACACTAATTTCCTACCTCCATGTTTCGGATAGTAGGTACTATTTCCATTCTATGGTCTTATCCATAGAATAATTAACCTCTATTATAGAATGAAGGCCAGCCTGTAACCGAAAGGGATAGGTAATAACTTTGAAACACCTCCCAAACGTCATAATTCGTCTGGCACAATACGCACAAAACAATAAATGACACGCAGAAAGGGATAGAATAAAACATTTTTTCTCATTCTATCTTGTGTAACATCCCAACACTGCATCTTTCATGTGGGAGTGAAAAAGATATGGCTTGGTCTATATATCTTTCTCTGGTTTTAACTGTTTTTTTAATAACTGGTTTTACGTCCCTGGGTTCCAGCCCTTTATTAGGAGTAATTAGGTCTACTGCTCGTGACAGTGATGATTGCAATCATAAAGAGACTGTATCTGTAACAGAAAAAACAAAACAAGCCGGTAGCGCAGTGGCTTAAAGCTTATAGTACCTAAACAAAAAATTGGCAGTCATAGGGACTGCCGCTATCGGCAGTCCCTATTACTGCCAATTTTTTGTAAAATTAAATTAAATTTTTCGTAAAATTATATTCATTTTCACTTCTATATGTGAAAATGAATAGAATTTTTTCTTTTTAAATTAAATTTATTAAAATATAAACCTTAACACTAAGGCATTCGAATTTCGAATGTAGTATATTTATATTTAAGACCTTTTGTCTTCGTAACCACGTGAACATGTCGGTGTTCGAGAGCATGTCGGTCACGCGAGAATATCGGTCACGGTCACGCAAATCTACATTTTTACCCCCTACCAAAAAGTGCTCAACGTGCCTAATGCCTAAAGAAGTTTTCACTTCAAAAACTTTGTTTTGTCATTGTGATCACAAACTTATCTGACCTGATGGCCAAAATGACTGTATAGTGCGACAGACTTATTTGACCCGTTGACACGCTGTCAACGGGTCAAATAAGTCTGTCGCTAGTATATATGAAAAATAAAATAAAAACTAAAACTAAACAGGCATAAAAATTAATTCCAATTTTGGCCACCGGGCCAGATGATAAGTTTGTGGGATTATACCTATTGACATCAATAATTACAACTCGTTACTGCTACTATTAGATAGAATAAAGTATAGATTTTATCAAATAAAAATGTAGGGTTATTTAAATAAAAGATTATTTTATTGCGTTTTTATTTAATAAAAGTGAGAAAGATTGGTTCGCAATACCATGCAATAAGCTGCTTTAAGTGAAATACTATTTTATATGCATAGTATATTGCAAAAGCCCCAAGCATTAAATCTAGCACAGCTTATTGCTGTTTTAATAATAATATGAAATGACAAAAGTATGTACAAAAAACATTGGTGTAAATTATTAACATGTATGTATAATGATCGCTTCAGATCTTTAATGTAAGATCTGGTCGGTCGAAACGATTGCAATACGCAATCTTTGCAGCGTTTACAGGACAGTTTTACCTTCATATCAAAAAAGTGATATTTTAAAGGTAGAATCACAATGCCATTTTAACTAAGCTTTTTTTTTGTTTTTTTATTTAATTATTTATTTAAATACCTTAAATACTTATTAATAACTATTAAGTCTATGCATCTTTTAACATATACTCTACAATATTTTATGACGAATTTATAAACTAAGGGCCCAGACACATTCATCACAGTTTGTACATATTATGAAAGGAATGTAACCTTAATTTATATTACCTCATCATAAAATATTCTCCTTATGAATTATTATTGTAATCTCATAAGTCTCATTTTTGCTATATCAACCAATATTAAAACCAGTTTAATAAATGGTATGATCCACTGGAAGGTAGCAATATTATGTAATAGATTAAATTCCTCTCTTGCTACCATAATGCATGCTTCTGCTTGATAGTCTTTATCCTATGAAGTCCAGCTTCACAGTCTACGCCATGGTCAGAGTGCCTGCGCCGATCCCGAAGCCTACGCCTTTGGGACCATAGTTTCGGCCATAGCATCCACGGCAGTAAATTTCACCATTGGGCCCGTCACATAGGTTAGTGGAATCCTGCAACAAGGTAAATGAGATTAATAATAATAGGTACTTACTCGTAGCTATAATGGTGATGAGACTATTAAAACCTCCCCTGATGCCCAATAAGTCTTAAGAAAATCGTAATCATTGCTGATTTCATACAATATGCTTTTTGTCACGTAGGCAATAATGAACTCCTTAAACACATTCTTAAATAAAATAATAGTCAACGTAAACGTAAACTTTTGTTTACTTTTACCAGGATAGTACTTTCGTAGACAGAGAAAGGAATAATAACGTTGCTTGTCTGTGACCTGTGTTGACGGTTTTTTGTGGTTTTTTTAATGGCCTATAGTGTTGTAGTGTTGTAATAGCTGTAGCATCGAACTGTGTATATTACGTGTTGGCGATTATAACTATCAACGTCAATTTGACATATTGTAGAAAATATGTTGATTTTAGGATGTTGGTAATAAATTGCTAATGTCAAATGTAGATGAAATGTCAATGTCAAATAATAAAAGGAGTTAAGATCGATTTGCCAGCAATATTATTATTAATACACATAAAAGTTGTCAATTTGCATTTTGTTTATAAATATTATCAATAATTAAAAATATGGCGTACATAAAAATTCCGCCATTACTAGTTATGTTAACTTTATCTATATTCCTCATACAAAACTGTGCGAGTGAATTTACTACAGAGGATTGTGCTTCCCTGGGATTCATCAAAGCTAACCTCCTCTGTTCTTCGTGTGATCAGTTAAATGATTTTAGTCTAGATCTGCTAGTGGAGCATTGCAAGCAATGTTGTCATAACGATGAATCAGCGCCAAAGGAAAAGAAGTACGCCAGAGGAATTCTAGAAGTTTGCACATGCAAATTTCCAGCATATCCACAAATACAAGCGTTCGTGAAAAGCGACAGGCCGGCCAAGTTCCCCAATTTACAAATCAAATATCTGCGTGGATTAGACCCGATTATAAAGCTTCTGGATAAAGATGGTATTGTAAGAGAAACGGTGGCTATTGAAAAATGGAACACAGACTCAATCGAAGAATTTTTGAACACACATCTTTTAAAAGAAGAAGATGATGACCAAGGGTTTTTGAAAACTAATCTTATATAGTTATTAAATTATTTCATTGATATGTAAGTAATTTAAGAAGTAATTCCAAAATATTACAGGCTTGGTTGAAGAATTTCCAGTGAGGGAGTAAACTAGTAGGTACAATAATATTTTATAAAAATTGCAATATTACACTCCTTATGATTTTAATTTGAGGATTTGTTTTATTGAATGTTTTAACTTTAACATTTTATACAGAAATTACATTACTTAATATGATTTCAAATAAATAGAAAAAATGTAGTTTTCTTTATCTGATAACCTACTGAATCAGAAAACTGCAAAATTCCTAATGAAATTGAAACAGTTTTCCCTTTTGAAAGGAAACGTTTTGTGCAGAAGAATATCAGAAAGAACTCCCAAAAATTATTATTTTCAGTGTACTTAAGTAGATAAATGCTGGACTATTTATGGTTTATACTAGATAGGTTATCAATTGGTGGTTTCCTTTACATGAGAGAGACGAGCAGTCATAAAATAATAAACAGTCTTTATTATAACTTTATATACCTAGATAATATCCCATAGGTTACTTACAAGAGATCTGTGGCAGTCTGCACATGAGAAGCACCGTTTGTGCCATGAGCCGTTCTTTGAATTCATCTGTTCAGCAGCATACACAGGAAAACCACAACGTGGGCAACCCTTACCCTTGGCTGCCTTCGGTCCAGTGAACGGTAACTGTTCTATGCTGCAGAAAAGTTAATACTAGTTAAGTACATTACACTAATTAAAACTATTTTAAATCAAAGGACTCAAAATCATAGATCATCTATAGGAATTTTCTCTACTCATATAATTATTTTGATAAGTCTTAGCTTTATATTCAACTAACTGATGCCTGCGACTTCGTTCGCATGGTTTAAGTTTTTTTATTCCTGTAAGAACTCCTTAATTTTCCTATAGCCTATGTCACTCTCCAGGATGGGTGTAGTTGACAGCTAAACCCATGCCAAAAATCATGTCGATCCGTTGCGGCGTGATTGAAAGACAAACAAACACACTTTCGCATTTATAATAATATAAGTATGATACTAAACTGCTAATGTCTTTTCTATCGGTACTTATTCTTTCTAAATTCTTTTTACTGAAGAAATCTTTCCATTGTTATGCTGATGATAAATAAAATACAATCTGCATCTGTTTGGAATAGCGCCGGAACTACCGCAGTCCTACTGTACAAATTGAAGTGTGCTCCTTTATTACAACCGATTTTTTAAGGTTGCTTCACACAAGTATAAGGACGTTACATTGATCATTGGATAAGTACAAGTTAGATACAATAGCCGGCAAACAACTTGATCAATGCGCCGTGTCTAGTCGATTCTATTAGTGGTCTCGGCGGACTGAAGGAGGAGTACTATAATCCTCTATCTACTGCTCGAAAGCATGCGATCGATAGATAAATTTGCTGTTGTTTTGCCTAGCGTTTTCACAAGTTGTTTGCAGATCACTGCTAGGCACTGATAAGGTAACATAATACTTACTAATTAACAGTTGGGTCGCCGTCGCAGGAGACTAGCGTAGGTGTGTGTCCGTAGCCGAAGCCTCTAGGGCCGAAGAGCTTAGCGTAACACGCGCGGCAATGGATGTCCTTGTCGGGGCCGTCACATGCTAGCATAGAGTCCAAGGGGCGGTGGCATTCAGCGCAGTTGAAACATTTCTTGTGCCACATCTACAAGTTAAGAATTTTGTATGACAAGATGTTGTATTAATAATGTACCTACCTATTCCTATTATCAAGGATCTTTATTCTATAATATTGCAATGCAAGACAAAACTAAGTATAAAGTGTAACAAAAATATATAGGAATATGAATAGGTCAACGGCTCAATCATTTAACAGGAGAGTACATGAAGTTGTAAATAAATGGTCGTAATACAATAGGTTTAACCTAACCTACGCGTATGACATCCATACTAATATTATAAATGCGAAAGTCTTTCTGTCTGTTTGCTACGCTTTCACGGCTCATCTATGCAACCGATTTTGATAAAATTTTGTACAGTGTTAGATTGTATCCCGGGAAATGAAAGGGTTCCCGCGGAAATTAAAAAACCTTAATCCATGCGGACGAAGTCACGGGCATCATCTAGTAATTAAATGTTAATATTAACTCACAGTTCCTTTAGCCAACTGTTGTTCCGCCGCAAACACCATTCCACCGCATCGTGGGCAACCCTGACCTTTCGGTGCCTTGATGCTGGTAGTGTCTGGGTTGTAGAATGGACGGCCGGAAGAAATCTCATCCTCGCTGGAAACAAACAAACATGTATTAGAAATCTCTGCAGTGCTCAAGATACCTATTATGTTTCGTAACCTAGAGTTGGGATCGATCAACTCAAGTTATACCTAACAAATAATAATAATTGCCTGCCGAACTACCCATTAGTTAGGCAGGCAATCGTCATTCCACGCTTTTAACTAGTTTTTATACGACCTAGTTAACTACTGAGCTTGATTACCTACACAAAGTTCCAAGATCTCTTAAGAATTTCTCAAAATCCTTTCTTAGTGGCAGGTACTCTACCTAGGGTTAGGTAGGTATAGAGAATGATAGAACCTCATGTAAAACCTTAAGTTTTTAGAATGATGGGTCTAGAAACTGATCCTAGAAAAATACGAGGTCTATCGAGTATAGGTCTACGTTCATTTAGTCCATTTTCAGTCAATCAGTTTCTCATTCTACATATTGAATGTTCTGAATGATAGAATGGATGAGTTCACACGTCGTTCTGTTGTTAAAAAAGCACTGTCCGCGTCAAAGGGACGAGCAAGCAAGGGATTTTGTATGAAATACTGAATTGTGACGTCATCAAAGTTCGACGCACTTTTTTACTTTAAGTAATCTGTTGTTCAAAATAGTTATTATACATAAAAGTAACAGTGGACGTGGATATTATGACTTTTGGGAGATAAAATAATCTCTAAATAATTATTTATTTGACTAGTAGTCAAATAGGTACCCAATTATAGATAGAGCCTACCTAATTTTATAGCCAAAAACCCTGCGCATGCCACTTCAACTGACTTTATTGACGTGCTTTAAGTAATTAGGTATAGACTTGGCTTTACTCATCCTATAATTTGAGCAGGCTAAAGTTAGCTAAGTACTTCAAGTAGAGTATAACATTGTTCAGTAGCTAAGATTGAACTTACGTTAAACCGTCGGTCTGAAGAAAGCCGGAGCCGCAAGCGAAGCCGTAACCGTGGGGACCCCATTTCTTCCCGTAGCAAGTCTTGCAGTAGACTTCACCATTAGGTCCGTCGCAAGCGATGATAGAGTCCAAGGTCTTAGTGCAGTCGCGACATTTAAAGCACTTGCGATGCCATTCCCGACCCTTAGCTAGGACTTGCTCTGCGGCATACACGACGCCCCCGCAGCGGGGGCAGCCTTTACCCGGTTCCGCCTGGATAGCGGCAGTATCGATCACCGTACTGATCTTGGGTGCCTGGTCACTGTGTAACGAAGAAAGAGCTTTGCTTATTTGTTAGGTTCAAAAGTCCTGGAATTTGTTTTATACTATATATGCTAATATAATATTATAAAGAGGTATCTACGAGTAAAGTTTGCGAGGTTGTAGGGGGTAATCTCTGGATCTACTGAACCGATTTTGAAAATTCTGGTACCAATAGAAAGCTACATTATTTGTAAGTGTCGTATCTTGCCCGAAAAATTAGGGAGTTTCCGTGGAAATCTAAAAAACTTATTTCACGCGGACGAAGTCACGGTTATCTGCTAGTCTAACTATTTAATAGTTGGTACTTGGTACGTTAAAATTTTATCGGTTCACAGGTATTTAAAGAGCATATTGACATAATACGCCATAATATGGTATAGAAATCCGGTCACGGTTATCCTATGTACTTAAACAGGCAGGTAGCGCTAATAAACAGCTCATGATCACACGATTATGCAATAGCCAGAATGAAAGACACGCAAACTAAAAATAAAGAAGATAAATGTGTAGAATCTCCATCGGATTAAATAAGTATGTTGTAAGAGAACGTGGCCAGTCTCGCCTATATTAAAATTAGTTCGTTCGAGAACGGACACCGCGTTCTATTTTCACGTTGGCACATTGCCATTTCTTGTTTGTAATATAAGTTGTTTTTATGAAAGTGAAGTGATGGAAATAACCGAAACCTGTCTGTAACCTGAGATGATAATACCTACGTGACACGTTGCGGCCTAGTCCACGTTTAGTCAGATACCTAATACCTATGCGAATAAACTTTATAGGTACTTTACTTTCATTTGGTAGATATCAAATAAATTATATACTATTCACTTAAAATTAACAACATTTTATTGAAGTAGGTAGGTAGGTACTTAAACTTAGTATCTAAGCAGGTATTTGACGACCCCGTGGCGCAGTGTGTAGCGCTGTTGCCTTAACGTGCGGAGGTACCGGGTTCGATCCCCGGCAGGGTCAATTTGGGAATTTATAATTTCTGAATTTTCCCTGGTCTGGTCTGGTGGGAGGCTTCGGCCGTGGCTAGTTGCCACCCTACCGGCAAAGACGTGCCGCCAAGCCATTTAGCGTTCCGGTACGATGCCGTGTAGAAACCGAAGGGGTATGGGTTTAATATAACTGTCATGCCCCTAACAGGTTAGCCCGCTACCATTTTAGACTGCATCATCACTTACCATCAGGTGATATCGCAGTCAAGGGCTAGCTTGTAGTGGATTAAAAAAAAAGGTAGGTTATTAAAGGTATTTACTGTTAAAACAAAGATAATATAACTAAGAACGGAAATGTCAGGTAGGTAACAAGCGTTAAGTATTAACTAAAAAAAAACTATTTTAAGTTGGTAGGTAGTTTTCAGTCTCGGTAGGAAAGTATAGCAACATTTTTAATAGGAAAGTATAGCAAATTTTTAAGAATAACGTAGAACAACTTGAAACAGGTATTGCGACTTTCTTAATCCTGCTGTTGTAAAATCGCGATCATTGAACTTCATGAACAAAATCACGTCGTCAACGTCACCTGCATTAGCCTTTGATTAGGTACGCACAAAACCACTGCTGAGACGGTAGTTTCGTAGAGTGTACCTCTACCCTATCCATAACCCAAAACGTAAATTAGCCCGCTTGGCCAAGTCGCTAGGTATAAATGCTTAGGTACTTGTAAGTTTCAATCACGAATATGTAAATTAGGTAGTATTTAAAGTATTTTACCTATAAGTAGCTTCGTGGTTTTAAACAAGTGAATCAGTGGGTAGATAAATAAATAAACCAATAATTAAAATCTCGCAGAAAAATCACGTGTGCTTTACAAACCGTTTATAATATCTAATGACATCCACTCCACTTTTCCATTGATTTTGTGCATTCAAGGTACAATTAATAAAGTAAAGCAAAGAAGCGTTAATAAAAATAAAATGCACTTGGTGATGGAAGAATTTGCTTTTCGGGACAAACTAGTTACTTATGCTCATCATGTATCAGCAGGAAAATCTATAGTTATCTAATCGACTTTTAAGAATTTCTTACCCATTGGCGTAAGGATCACTCTGCAAACATCCGGCTCCCTTGCCATAACCATATCCTTTAGGCCCAAACTTCTTTCCATAACATACTATAGAGAAAAAAAAACTTATTATTATCATAAACATACATGGACCGATCATGCTGTGCAAGAATATTAATGGGGTAGGTATTTATCTCGATCATACTTGGAGAATGCTTTAAAGAACACAAGGTGGGTACAAAATATTACCAAATCAACAAAATTGGTAGGGATTTAATAATGTTACATATGGTTAGTTTTGAGAGCAAGGACTTTCGTTAAATTTTGGAAAAGGGGACAAACCTTTGCAGTAAATGTCTTTGTCAGGGGCTTCACAACAGTTGGTTGAGTCCAGCCGCTTTTCACATTCGCCGCATTTGAAGCACTCCCTGTGCCACCCCTGGACATACATTCAACATTGAGGGTACGTGGGGGCGAACATGCTAGGTACAAGACTCGGGTACAAATGGTTATCACTGTGATACTTTGTGTTAACACCGGTTTTTCTCGTGCGTTGGAATCTGGTTCTTTAAATACAGTGACAATTTAAATACCTCGACAATATATTTCTTTATCTGGTCCATCACAATGTATTGTGGAATCAAGCGGTTTTTGGCAACTAAGGCAATTGAAGCATCTGATGTGATATCCCTACGGTACAAATTTTTGATGTTATCGTATGTCACCCAATGTTACGTATGAGCATGTTATCGATATGATCTCGATCGATCAATTCGTACACACTTCACACAGCTTTGAGAACGTATGAAGAATTCACAGGCATGCAGGTGTCCTCATAGTGGAAATTCCTTTCCAACTAACCAAGGAGGTTTTAATAGCTTAGACGCACTTTACTCCAAAAAGTAGATTCGATCCCAGGTACCCCATGAATAGGAAACCGAAATCTTAACCATCATCTTATCTCTCCTTGATCTTTTGTATATAACTACAGGGCTGTCACCTGACTCAACCTTACATCATACTTCATACTAATATTATAAATGCGAAAGTGTGTTTGTTTGTTGGTTTGTCCTTCAATCACGCCGCAACGGAGCAACGGATAGACGTGATTTTTGGCATGGGTATAGTTGAGGACCTGGAGAGTGACATAGGCTACTTTTTATCCCGGAAAATTAAGAAGTTCCCTCAGGAATCAAAAAACTTTAACCACGCGGACGAAGTTGCGGGCATCAGCTAGTCAAATAATAAATTAAATGAAATACTGTTAGTGTGAAAGCTGAAGGCTTTAAAGTATGTAAGTACTGAAAAAACCTTACCCGTCCGCGAGCCAACATCTGTTCAGCGGCGTATACATAGCCGCCACAACGAGGACAACCTTGACCCGGAGGAGCCTTTGCTATTACACGTGGCTCCATGCAGGCTCCGTTCATGCGTACGGTGGGCCTGTACATACAAATTGCATTATTGACTACTCACCAAACGCCGTGTTCTGTCTGAGCAACAATGTAAGAAGAAATGTTATAAAAGCCTATTGGGCGCCAGAGCTTTCCAGTGCCCCTATACTTATACAAACTCTGTCACACGGATGGTAGCGAAGCTAATGAGGCCGGCGGCGCACCTCCGCCGTAATGGGAGAAGGTAAGTGCTCCCTACCGCCCGCACCGTCCCGGCCCGTCAAGCCTCGCTACATACATCACGTCTTATCAGAGGGCGCTTTCCTTATCCCATCACATAAACTGGCTTCGATGAAGGCAAATACAAGCGTTAGATATAGTTAGTTTGGATCAGTGGCGGAGAAAGTTACGTAAAGTATGAGAGAGAGTCATGGTTTACATGCGTATGTGGTGCGTTTCGAGCATTTGCGAGGCCGTGCATAGGCTTTTATAAGTTGGGTTCTCACCGTTGCTCTGTTGTTTTCGGATCGCCCCGTTCGAGAGGGAAGGTTATTTAAGGGAAGGAACGCGACGAGCCGGAGTGAGCCGTCGCCGGTACGGGTGGGACCCACCCTGGTCCCGACCGCGTTCCCATTTAACAATAACTCGGGAATGGTAGTCGACTCTTTTATTATATTTTTTATAAATTATATGTAATTAGACCGATAAACAAAATAAATTAAGCCATAGCGAATAAATAATCCTAACTAAAGTAATTTAAAGTACAGTGGCGACCGCGTAGCACCGCTGGTGGCCGAGATGCGTGTCGGCGTCCCGCTAGCTCTGCAGGGCTGCTCGGGCTCAATTCCTGTTGCGACATAAACGGAGACTGGTCATGCATGTGTCGGGCAGCGCATAATGTACAGCCGATCGCGCACTTTCTGCTCTATGAGATTATGTACACGCGGTTAATGTGGTTACGTACGGCCCGAAGGCTGGTCGAATTATTGACCTTAGATAAGGAAAGACCCTCAGAGGCGCGGGCGGCGGGAGTTTGAATATAATCGGTACTTACTGGCTATCAGCCTTTAGATGATCTCCGGCGTCCATGGACAGGCAGCCAGCACCTCCACCAAAGCCATAGCCTTTAGGTCCGAATTTACGCGCGTGACACATTTTGCAGAAAAGTTCTCCTTCGTGTTCTGTGCAGTTAGTGGAATCCAGCAATTTCTGGCACAGACCTGTGTACAAATAGCACAGTAACTGTTAAAGTATTGTATTTCTGGTTAAAAGAGCACCTGTATTAGGGCGGGTATTAAGAAAGTAGATGTCTGTAATTCAATTCCATTATATTGCTATATGCTTATGGTTCCTATGTTGATTGCAAAAGTGTGTTACTACTTAGGAAAAACAAACGAAAAAGAAATAAGGAAGAGGAAATTAACTTGAGGGCCTCCAATACGTTCTTATAAGTAGGAGGTGCAGAGTTCGATCCTCGGCGGGAACGAAATATTTTTTCTACTCTGGTCTGGTCTGGTGAGATAGTTAGCTAGCCACGGTATCTACCGGCAAAGCTGTGTTACCAAGCGGCAGTAACGAAACCTAAGTTGGAAATAATCAGCAGTTTTAAGAACCATTATTATTGGTTTCAACTAATTTTAAGTTTTTCTTTAGATATAGGGACACACCTAGGTACTTATTAACATACTTTTATTACCTGTATCTATAAAAGAAAGAAATAAAAGTGATGTTTGTATGAACCCAACATTGTAAAATACAAAAAGCTTTCAATAACTACTGTATAAAGCACGAGGAATACAGTGCTTTATTACTTTTCATCAAGGTAAAACTTTGGTTTGGATTTGTTAACATTTTCTTATTCGCACAAAACTTTTACATTCAAATCATATGAGACTGAGAGCACCGAATAACTGGCGTTGATCACATGCGGCTGTAAATGAAGCTGTCGAAAAAGCTATCTGACTATAAAAATTATGAATCTTGCGGTTAAACTTGTGTGTATATAAAATATGGAACTATAGGTAATATTATTAGGTACCCACGCGCTTATATCACACTTTATCTTACTTTCTTTATGTATGAAATTAGAAACTATTTAGTTTCTACTTTCATACACATTATTATGTTACAAGATACGTCTCAAAACTTAAGTTCTTTTTTAAGTTCTTTTCTTAAATACCTAGGTAATATAGTGCGTTTCTAGGGCAGGTAGAAATTCGTTTATAGACACGAAAGTATTACCTACGTTCCATTTAATTAATAAAATAAAGGTTCCACTGTAAAATTTTCAAGACAAAAGTTGTAGAATTTTACAAATACTGTTATCCTTACAAGGTTTAAAAAAACATTAAAATAACCAATCTTTATCGAGCAATAATGATCGTCCGTTTTTCCAAGTGCACTAGGAAAATTTATGGGAACTTGAAATTTTGAATGCAGGTTTTCTCTTTATTCTTAGTCCAGAGTCCCCCATTTAAAAAGGATTTACATATTTCAGTAATTCCATCTGACCGAAGCCAGGTTGGTCTAGTATTTTTCTATAGTAGGAGTACTCACCACACTTAAAGCACATTTTGTGCCATTTGAGTCCACCGGCGACTCGTTCTTCTGCCGCGTATACGGACTTGCCGCATTTCGGACACTTAGGGTTGTCTGCGGGTTTGAAAGGCATTGTGCTTGCTTAACTTATCCTGGAAAAGAAATGTTTATTTTTAAATAAAAATATTTCAATTCTTTCTGCGATTATCCCTTGTCGCACTATTCCTATTCCAATTGGGCTATATCGAGCTCTAATCCGCCTCATGTAAAACTTTAAAAAAAAATCTACTGAAACAAACCATTTCAGACAATAAAGTTACAACATTTACAATATAAAGGCACTTTTAACCGACTTCCAGAAAGGAGGAGGTTTTCAATTCGGGCCTTATTTTTTTTTGTTGTCACTGTTCGTTTTCCACAAACTTTTTACTTTACACGTTACGTCACTGTTTCAGTAACACACAATTTCAGTACCAGAATAAAATATCATTGAATCATTGACAAACTTTATTGTAATTGTTGCATTCATTGGCCAAAATCCAAGTCGGCTGCTTCACATTAAAACTGTCACTTAAACACATAATATATGCACCGAATATAGCTATTATAAGTATAAGCTTTATATGGGCTGATTTCAAATACTATAGATTTTCATGTACAGAACGCGCGGAACTTAAGGCGGGCGGCGCGTGGGTAGTGCTACGGCACTCCTAATTTGGGGCGTCCAGGTAAAGTTACGCCACTGGAGCGGTAATGCAATACTATAAATAGACCGCATAAGG
This sequence comes from Erebia aethiops, assembly GCA_923060345.2. Taxonomy (NCBI): domain Eukaryota; kingdom Metazoa; phylum Arthropoda; class Insecta; order Lepidoptera; family Nymphalidae; genus Erebia; species Erebia aethiops. The sequence continues at coordinate 10,054,140 of OV281092.1, read as the reverse complement.
AAGAAGTCGTGAAATCACTCGCGATTAGGTTAGGTTTTGTAAGGATGCTATCACTTTCACCAGACACGGACCTGTTCGTCGATTCGCTACGAGAGTCGAGCTCCCGATTCGCGTATACAGTGCGGGGCTGTTGCCGAGACTGTGGTGCGCGGAGGTCGAATGGTGCGCGAGGGCAGCCGGCCACCGTAGTCTATGCGGAGTTGCACACGGCCCCAGTGGAGGGGCGCCCGCGCCGCCCTCTCCTGGCCGCCCTCGCCCTCCACACAACCACTCCCCATCACCCAACAGACCACCAGAAGCCATCAACATCAACTTAAGGATCCGAAGCAGAAGTGGTTGACAACTACTTGGTTTGGCTTAAACTTAGTTACTTAAACCTTTATTTTCTTGTCGTGAAAACTAAATAATCACAATTAGCTTGAAGGGAATATGTAAATATTGTGTTCATCAATACATGTCCAGGTATTTGAAAAGCAGCATCGAATAAATTACCCAAGTATTGTCTGTCCTCTATAGGTCTGTAGGTACCTACCATTCATTGCATCTAATAGGTACTTAGGCATACAAATAGCGGAACTAAGTTATTTAAGTTTGGACACCTTCGTAAGTTAAATTTTATATATGATACAATAGGATATCATCCCTCATTGGTATACTGTATTTACTAGAGTTAAATTATCTTAATAGGATGTCAATATTTCCAGTTGTTAATTACCGTTGGAGCTTATGCAGTCAAACAAGTTTTAGCACTCCGATATTACATATTATTAATTCGATAATTTTGTAGTACATAAAAAAACTATTAAATCGTTAGTACTACCTTCCGATATATACATACAACCTTTGCCTAACCTGCTTGCGTGGACTTACAAATAACTAAAAAACATGGCTTATCAAATATCTGCCTACTGCTCAGTGCTCACCTATGTCATAGAGTTTTATTCAGTACATAATAAAACTCTTGGCCTCAGGTAATGGAGTAAATAATGCATAACGTACAAGTAGATAGATTATCATGTATCATCATAACATAATTAAGTAATAATTAAGTTATTATTTATTGAAGCCAAAATCGCTTATTTAACGTTAAGTATACTAATCAATACTTAACGAAGGCTGGGTTTCATCAACACATTTGGACGGACGCTAACGAACGTCAAAGAAGGCGTTAATTCACCATTTTTACCATGAAGCAATAGGTACTATAGTCAATCAACAGACATTGAAGTTCTTACGTGTGTTAAATTCAAACGAACGAAAGTTACGATAACCAATGGTTTGAATTAATTAACAAAATAAAATATGTTGGGCGCGTTTGGAACCCTCGAGATTTGATGATACCGAGATGTTAAGATACCGTTGTTAATTAAGTTCCACCATCCCGTATTATACTCTGTAGGTATACCGGACGTTTATTAAGTGTACTGTGTAAGTACCAACTTTGAATAAATATATTTTGACTTTGAAAATAGTGACAATATACACTTGCATAATATAGCTGCGCCGCCAAGTATTAAATGCCGCATAAAATTAGAGGTAGGGGTTTCCTTTTTTACGCCACTACAAATTAGCCTTCGACTGCATCTCACTTGATGATAAGTGATGATACAGTCTAAGATAGTGGCGAGCTAACGAAAAATTGTTTCGTTTCTCAGAAAAAAAATAGGCTCCTACACTATCAACAATGTTACGAAAATAGGTTATATGCTGGAATGTTTAAATCAACGAACCCCCTATCTTCATAAGCTGTCTTATACTTAGAGAGTTTTGTAATGCGCGAAGCCAAAAGCTCGCGAAGGAAGTCTTAAGAGGGCGTGTAGACCGAAGGGAGAAAGTGGCAAGCGAAGCGAGCCGCTAATATCCGTAGCACAACGTAGCAAACGTACACGAAAGCTGAAAGAAAGGAAGGCGGAGGAAGTCTTCAGGTGTATGTAGCCCATTTAAAAATCTTGTCACCCTTGTGCCCCCAGCTAATAAGGTCGGTATTTATTTTTTACTAGCGGATCCCAGCAAGGTGGAGCGATGATATCCGAAGGGTGGCTGGCATCGTTTGGATGCCAAAAGCCGAGGAAAGAGCACGTTGGCGCTACTTGAAAGAGGCCATCCAATAGAGGGTGCATAATGGCTGACGATGAATGAATGGATGCCTGCGACTTCGTCTGCGTGATTTGACGTTTTTTGGTCCCCACGGGAACTCTTTAAATTTCTTAGCCTATATGCTATTCCAGACTATAATCTATATCTGTGCCAAATTTCAGCCAGATCCGTTCAGCCGTTGGGGCGTGATTGAGTAACAAACATCCATCCATCCATCCAAACTTTCGCATTTATAATATTAGTATACTCGTAAGTATATCTATGTATATTAGTAAGATCTATTAGTAAGTATTAACTGTCCAAACTAGACCGCTTGGTATAAGCATCACGAAATATCACGAAAGTGTGTCCGTCTCTCTGTCGGTGTGCTACGCTTTCACGGCCCATCTTTTCAGCAAATTTTGACGAAATTTTTACAGAGATAGGTTGCATTTTTTACAGAGATAGGTTGAATCCCACGGGGATCTCGTGGATTCAAAAACCTTATTCCACGCGGACGAAGTCGCGAGCATCATCTAGTATTTGTACACGAGTATTGAGGGTAGAGTTGCTTAGAGTAGAACTGGACGTACCTATGACCAACTTTGACGGCTCTCAAATGTTAAAGCGTTATCTACCGCAGGTTTAAATTGAGATTCTAAAAACATTTAAAATAATGTTTAACAAAGAATCATTTTCTATTTGACGAACCATGACTCACATTCCAAATTCAGTCTCATTGTACAAAAATAAACCGACGACGTGTTTGAATCATAATTTTGGCAGGTTCATCCTACCTAAGTGAATCGACAATGAGCGAATCAGTGATAAAATGTAAGGGCGTGCACTCACAGGACAGAAATAGACAACAAAATACTGAGTACCTTTATTACGTATACAATTAACTCGGTCGCATCATAAACTATCTGCCAACATTAGCACAGGTGCCTAGCTATTAATATTTTTCGCGATAATAACATGGTGACTTCATTTTATAGAGTAGGCAAGTAGGTACCAAATTGTGCGGTTCGGAAGAAAAATTGTTGTTTTTGTAGTTTGCAGAGGTGTATTCAATAATATATCGCGAGCAGTGATTTAGTATCTCGAAAATATAATCAGCACTGCATTTTTCATTTTATAACGTTACGTTTATTATTTTATATTATACTAGATGATACCCACGACTTCGTCCGCGTGGATTAAGGTGTTCTTGATTCCCGCGGGAACTCTTGAATTTTCCGGGATAAAAAGTACTTCCCCTAAGGGATACAACCTATCCCTTTACCAAATTTTATCAAAATCGGTTCAACAGATGAGCCGTGAAAGCGTAGCAGTCAGACAGACAGACGGGCAGACAGTCACACTTTCGCATTTATAATATTCAGTATGGATTACTTGTAAAAGATACAGTATTGGTAGATATCACCTTCGTCTAATTCAACAATCGCGAACTATTGACTTTCATGGTTCTCTCAGAGAGTGGGATTTTCTGACATTTCCATAATAAGTGGTTTTTAATTTACATATTAATATTTTAATAATAATTTAAAAAAAGATGTAGTTACCTAAATTTGAAGAAATATTAATTATTATAATTATTATAACAAAATTACAATTATTGTAATTTTTTTTTACATTACAAAAACAATTTGATGTGATCGCAGTCAAGGGCTAGCTTGTAGTGGATAAAAAAAAAAAAAAAACAAGTCGACAAACGTAAGACAATCTGGAAAAATTATTATAAACTAGCTGATGCCCGCGACTTCGTCCGCTTTGAATAAGTTTTTTAAATTCCCACAGGAACTCCTATAAAGCCTATGTCACTGGTAAAAAACCTCAACTGTACCCATGCAAAATATCACGTCGATCCGTTGCTCCGTTGCAGCGTGATTGAAGGACAAACCAACAAACACACTTTCGCATTTATAATATTAGTATAATTGTATTCCGAGAACACAATATCGTATTTACTGTTTAGTGTCTGCAAGGTTACCAAGATGATGAAGCTTGAGTACCTGTAGTACTACTGACCGACGCAATTAAGGTCACTTGTGATCCTTTTATGGGCAACTTGGATATTAGGTATTAAATGTAAATGAATTCATTAACCCTAATTCGTATTGGTCTATTTTATTTTCTTTTGGTACCATTGGCTTACCAAATTGGTACCAACTTAAAATTGGACCCGTTTTGGTCATAATGATATGTACCTGTAGGTACACTATCATGTACTATTTATATAAATATTGCATACTGTATATATTTACTGTTTGTGCCATACTATGTATCTACATAGATATTACAAACTATTTATTTTAAATCTTAGTTACATTTTGAAGGAATTAGCATTGCAATTTCAAGAAAACATTTCGTGTTACCAGACCAAAAAACGTCTGTTACAAAATAATTAACATCCAACAATCACTGTCACAGAAAAAAATTTCAGACAGCCAAAGAACCGAAAATGAACCTAGTCTAAGATTATATTTTTGGATAGAAAAGTCATATGTTCAATGAATCACCTCTTGGCGACCAGTGTATATTGGGCACTCATTAGCCATGACTGCAATAAAAGCTATCAATCATATCATAAGATAATCCTCGGTCATATTTTCATGTGTACATTGTATAGTGACTCTTGTTTCACACACCTGATACATAGGTACGCATGACTTTGACACTAGCAGACTTATCTGTATTGTAGGGTAACCCCTGATTCAATCACACACAATATTTGTATGATGTGCCATGGGTACTAACTGATGATCGGTGTAATAATTTATGTAGTCGTGAATTCATAATATTACTATGAATTGGTAACCCATATTTCCTATACCTAATGGTTATCTAAAAATATCATAGTCACCAGTAATTAATTTGTTCGAGAAACCAGATCTTTAGGTACTGGCTTTGGCAAGTGATAAAGTTCAAAAAGCTAGACAAAATATATTCGCATAAACTTTAAAGCTTAATATTTCGCAATTTTTAACTATTTCGTGGTTAATTATTTCGCTTTGTCGGCGTGATATGCCAAATAGATTACAGCATTATAGTACTAACAGCCTCTGACGTAAGCCTTAGCCGCGGACGGACAGACGGACGGACATGGCGAAACTATGAAAGGCTTCCTTGTTGACTACAGAACCTTAAAAACGTGGGTTTGTAGAATGATTCCCATATTAATTTCAGTTACTATTTACCCACGGCAGAATAGATAGGTACAGCATAATATGTGCGTTTATTTGTTTATTTACTTTTTGTTACCACTCTGATACTCTACTACGATTATAATGCGGATTTTAGTTTTAGATATGTAAGCTTCTGAAAAGGTTCTTATATATTTTTACGGCCACTTGGGCTCTCTTGTGTATATTTACTTTTTATATTTTCTCAAAGAAGTCGACAGTAGAGAGAGTATAGTGTTGAATATATAAAAAGCTTTTTATGTTTTTACAGTAGTTAAGTCCACCACCACGACCACTACAGCCCATTAACGTCCCACTGCTGGGCACAGGCCTCCACTCTCATAGGAGAGAGGGAATTAGAGCTTAGACCCACCACACTGCTTCAATGCGGGTTGGCGGGCTAGTAGTTAGTTACTATTCATAAAATGAGGAATGTGAGCGCATCAACACACCGATATTTTCGTACCAAAGTTATCAGGGGCGACATTCATTTTATGCCCGAGAAACTCGGAAAAATTTACCGAAACAAAATATTGTGAATTCACCGCTGGCAAGGTTTCAAAGTCTGTCGGTATCTTGATCGCGTCCCTTTGTACATCACATTATTTCACCGAGTGATACAAACACCTGTCGAAGAGAAGGGAATAATAATTACTGTGTTGATGTACTTAGGTATTTTCACGTTTTCTGTTTAAAAGTTCTTGGTAATGCCAACAGAATAAAGACTGAAATTCTGCAAATGCAACTAGACTATTTTTTTTAAATAACCTAAATTCTATAGATCTAGGAATTTCTGGATGTTAGATGAAAAACACACTCTTTTTTGTTAATTTAAGCCCTACAAAATTTCGCATGGAAGAAATCCACATTTATTGACAATTTAAGTAGTGGAAGAATCAACCAAATTGATTTCAAATCAAATCCACGTGGATTTGGGACAACTTCCGGGAAAACTCTTTCATATTCAATAATCTTTTAACTATCAGGAAACTGAGGACGTTTCCTTTCAGAATGAAAATGGTTTGGCCATAGTCCACCACGCTGGCCAAGTGCGGTTTGGCAGACTTCACCGTCACATGCATTTGAGAACATTAAGAAGAAGTCTCGGACATGCAGATTTCCTCACAATTCTTTCCTTCACCTTTATACAATTGGCTTTTGAAAGTGTCGGGGAAACTCTTTGATTTTCCGGAATAAAAGAACGCGTCCAGAAAAGGTAGGTTGTGCCCCGTTCGACTTAGGCTCGTCTTGGTGGGGGCGCTATTGTGCTCCCAGATATAGGAATCTCTCCGACTCCATCTACGACTATATCCATGCAAAAAATCGCGTCGATCCGTTTCTTTGTTGCGGCGTGATTGTAGAGCAAACCAACAACCCAAAACATTTTCACACTAAATATAAAAAATATTAATATTTGATTTTAAATAATAACAAAATTGATGCTTGATTGAAAATTTATATTTAGTACTAGATGATTCCTGCGACTTCGTCCGCGTGGATTAAGATTTTTGATTCCCGCGGGTACTCTTTAATTTTCCGGGATAAAAAATAGCCTATGTCCTTCCCTGGGATACCATCTACCCCTGTACCAAATTTCAGCAAAATCGGTTTAAAAGATGGGCCGGGAAAGCGTAGCAGACAGACACAAACATTTTCGCATTTATAATATTACATATATGGATTGCCTATTTTTAACCGACTTCCAAAAAAGGAGGAGGTTCTCAATGCGGTGCGTATTTTTTTTTTAATGTATGTTATTCCATATCTCCGTGGTTTCTAAACCGATTAGAATAAAATTTATCTCGTGAGGTGGTCCCATAAAAAATTCTGACTCCAAATCCTTAATCCTGGTGCTGTAGGTACCTACTAAGTACATGAAATCCTCAAAACTAGGGAGTTAGGAAATTTTGATGGTGAATTCATATAGTAGGTATAAAGTCACGTGTAGGTATTCGATTCAACACTGATGCTGCAGAGTACCTACAGAACTCCTTAAAAATAGCTAAATTATCCTTTGGAAAACGGTTTTTTGGAAAGAATTTTTATTTATTCCATAGATATAATAAACATATATAAGTTTATTATATCTATGGAATAAATAAAAATTCTTTTCCATATGCCATTATTTTTTAACTAATAGGTAGGTAGTATATACTACCTATTAATTAAAAAATAGTGGTATTCAAAATAACGCTAAACATATTTAAAACGTATATATTAAATCGTTACGCTACTTGAAGAATGTAAATAATTCCAAAGATTAAATAACACTCAGGTGTTTATGGCTCAATGCGCAGGTGTGATGGATCTCGGAGAAGCGTGGGCCGCTGCTAAAATAACATGGAACTCCTCACAAGCATCGGTTACTCAGCGAGTCAGCGCTACTGTTATAACTTCTCTACTCACGCACGCGTCTGTATGTAGCCACTAACCGCCTACGCCATAGATACCTACTTACTAAAATTATTTCACTCACCACTTTCAGAGAACCGTTAAATTATTCCTTGCCATACACATAACTTTCAGAACCATAGTATATCGATACTAATACGAGAATTAAAAAAAACGTTATCCACGCGGACGAAGTCGCGAGTTGGAATTTAAAATGAATGTAATATGATATCTTGTATCATAATAAGAAAGGCTGGGTATACGTAGCCCACAACGCTGAACAAGTGAGGATTGACTGTACACAATTTTGAGAACACTGTAGAGACCTCTAAACAGTCACAGTCACGGTGTTTCTCTTCATCGAAAATATCTAAATAAGTACCTACCCATATTTTCAAAATTCCATAAGTATCACTTAATATCATCTAAACTAGTTAATCTAGTTTATTAAAAGCCAATCTTGCAATAGTGAAACGGACATATAAATTTCATTTCGCCCACTTTTTAGCACACGCGATATAAAAACCCAGTTGGCAAGACGTAGAAAAACCAATTTTTCAAGGCCAAGTTGATGATAATAATAAGATTATGTAACTATACAACACAGTAATCAAAATTGAATTTAATCAGACTCCAACCGTCTCCATTTGTTGGCCAATAAATATTAAATACACCTATCTTTACGTACTACAGTCGTCAGTTTTTGATAAACAGACCAGTTTCATAAAAGGCAGCGCAGCAGTTGCTATAGCGAGCAGGCAATACTGATAACTTACGGATCCAAGATATGATCGCTAACTATGGACCCGATAGGAAGGCTAAGGGTCACTCGGCGTGCGATGGATAGAGCTATGCTGGGAGTAGGTATCCCTACGTGATCAAATCAGAAATGAAGAGCTCCAAAGTCACTGATATAGTTCGACAAGTAGCGAAGCAGAAGTGGCAATAGGCGGGGCTAGGTGGACGGATGACTTCAAGCGAGTCGCACGGAGCCGCTGGATGCAGGCGGCGTAAGACCGTGACTTGTGGAAGACCCTACAAGAGATCTATGTCCAACAGTGGACGTCTATCGGTTGACGACGACGACGACGAAGAGGTATTCTACTCGTAGTATGATGAGGAAACTTTGGCAGAACCGCCTCAAGATGTACCGACGACATCAAGCTATTTATTTGCAGGGACCCGACGGATCCAGGCAGTGCAAGACTATGTGGAAGTTCTTATAGATTAAATTCTAAATATACATTTAGTAGTTTTATTACTCAGGTATAGATAAAATTTTCTTTCTGAAGACGGACATAATATTACCCAAATCCCAACTTTTACCCCGAAGAGAACAGAATAGATACATAGTTATCTAATAAAGTAGCAACGACAACGACTAAGTAAGTACATAAGTACATTACTCTTTCACAAGGATTTAAAAATAATCAATACGATTTATTTTCGCTTTTCTTTTGATCTATTTAACCGTTAAAACAATCTTATTTCAGCATGACTTGTACCGAATGAACCCGTTCTAAATATAGATAGTGACCTACCTTTAAGAGTTTATGTTTGCTCCGAACAAACGTTGCTATGCGCTGGTTTGGTGCAACAGCATTGATGGCACGTAGTAAAATACCCAATAATGTGCAATAATTTATTAAATACACAAATAATTTTGATACCAGACTATTTTATACGTAACAACCAGCCTACCACTAACATGTTTCATCATTTCAATCATTTTACTCTCTTCTGTAACAGAAATACTTAGTTGTTGACTCGATAGCCGAAATATTTTTCATTTGTAAAGATTCCTCATGCCAACTTAAGGTATGTTAATTAGGTTCTTTCCAGGTCTCGTGACATAAAAATAATATCATGATGGGACTAAACTGAATACCAATTCCTCTTTAGGTCTTTTGACCTAATTTCGAAATATGCTCGGTTTCCTGACACGATGATTCAAATAAAGCGGGATCAAACTATTTTCGGATAAGAAAGCCAGATGAAAAGAGTTGATCGCTTATACAATTTTGCGTGTATCTGTCTTACACTGAAACGTAACAGTTTTGAGATATTGGTTTAGTCCACGTAGTTGCCAGATTTCTCATTGGGGAAGCACGTTATTTTGTATTGCCAAAAAATAGGTACACATTAAAAATTCTCATAAAAAGCTTCATAAAGAGCCCCTCAGGTTTGATTTGGACCCAATCAACAAGCTATCCTTATCGAGCAATAGATAAAAAGATGGTTAAAGGAGAACACGACGAATAAAAGCAACAGTAGACATGCAACAAATGATTTAGTTAGTCATCATTTGAAGTTCCGATTGAACTTAAAGAATAAAGAGCTTAAAGCTCCTAGGCAACTTTGGAACCAGGATTTTTTCTAGAAAAATCTATTTTAAGATAAAATACTGGGTTCGTTGACGTTGGGCTTACCTGAATGACGCACGAAACAAACAAATACTCGCCTAGTGTGTCATACTTTAAAAATTGATGTTCACTCTCGAGCAGTAAAATGATCTGCCAATATTATATTCGGCAAAATCTTCCTTTACATTGTAGAAGTCTCGATCAGACTGTGTAATGTATTGAATAGGTATATCCATACTATTCAAATTCAAATTCAAAATGATTTTTATTCAAATAAACTTTTACAAGTACTTTTGAATCGTCAAGTGAATCTACCACTGGTTCGGAATGCCATTCCTACCGAGAAGAACCAGCATGAAACTCGGCGGTTAGTCTTTTGAAAATAAATAAATAATAATTTACAGTTTCATTAATTTGTAAAATACATAAGTAACAGCTGTCCTTAGCATTGCTGGAGCGAGTCAAATCCATGCTCCTTTGTCATTTACGTAATCTTCAACAGTATAATAAGCCTTTTTCAGGAGCATAATTTTAATGGACTGCTTAAACTTGTGTAAAGGCAAGTTTAAGATAGGTTGTGGAATTTTGTTATAAAATAGAATGCTCATTCCCACAAACGACCTTCGGACCTTCTTGAGGCGGAGCGATGGAGTCACGAGCTTATGGCGGCCTCTAGTTTGCCTATCATGCAGATCGCATATTTTTTGGTAATTATGAATGTGCTGTTTTACGAAGATATTATAAATATATACAACAAATAAATATACATATATATATATATATAAATAAATATAACTATAATATTATAAATGCGAAAGTGTGTCAGTCTGTCTGTCTGTCTTCACTTTCTTTTGTTCTTTCACGGCCTATCTATGCAACCGATTTGGATGAAATTTGGAAAAGAGCTAGATTACCGGGGAAGGACTACTACTTTTTAACCCGAAAAATTAAAAAGTTCCCGCGGGAATCAAAAACCTTACTGCACGCGGCTGAAGTCGCGGGCATCATCTAATAAAGGGATGGACATAGGAAGGGATACAGCAATCTGTCAGTCCATCCATGAAACGTTCAGTTCAAAACTTTCAGTCTAGAAACTTGAGATTTTGCATATTTTGTGCTTTTATTTAAAACATAGACTCACAAAAACTGGTCTTGAGAATTTCCACCTGCACGGTTAACTCACGGATCACCAGTCAGGACTGACCTTGTCTAAGTATCTAACTAGAGTCGGTAACTACTAAGGCACCCAATCGTCCCAAACTGGTTATTTCGTAAGCTTACACGTGATCGGACTTTTATTCGGAGCAATAATTTTACCTATATAGAAAACCGGGCAAAATGTCGTCCCCATTCGGTACGGACATTTGCGCGGACGTTTTGATCTTTCCAGTCTGCTATGAATATATGCTAGAAATGTTAGGTATGACACAATCAAAACTCATAAATATCCAAAACTACTTTCAACTGCAAAATCAGTCCTTACTTTTGATTACATTTACAAGCTTTGGTCAAAATCGATTCAGATCAAAATTTCATTCGAAACGAGCAGTCACAATATTGAATTTTTTATATAAAATAAATATTAGAACCTATTGGCGACTTAGTATGTCCTGAAGGAAGCGAGTCTACGAGGCCAAGTGAATGAGACCGCAGTTAGGCTTGGTTTTAGAAAAAAGCTTACATGTTATTACTACAACTTCCGAAGCTTTTCTGCGTAATCGTTTAAGTGCGAAAAATGGTTTTGTTTCTTGAAAAAATATATAATTCCTAAGGTAAACTGCAGTCTAACGGCCGAGCTTTTTGTTAGAATATTAATTGAATCATCATAAATTTATTTTTATATAATACTTTTATTATTTCTATGAGCTATTTTGCTTTCATAAACTACCTAACATATATATAAACAAAATAGGTACCTACAAAGTCACCTTCTGCACGTCATGCTTGCAAAGTATAAGACGTGATGGTGATAATAAACTACGGTATCTTAAAACTAAAGCTACGGGGATTCCAAACGCGCCATATATTATTTATTGTCTTATCAACTCAAGTACTCAAAATTTATGGCAAGTATCAAATTAAGTATTTGTGATACGATTTAAAAAGGATCATCTACCTACCTATATTATTAATCGGTTATTAATTAGGAATGAAAAGTTGGCGGCAGACCGCACGGCCGACATGCTGGCTTCTGGAGTCATGTCTAATTTTATCCCGCGACCAGTAGTTCCTACCTCGTTCCTGCTACCGACTTGCTGACATGCGCCATTTTTGGATACGAATAAAAATATAAAATTGCAAGAGATAACACGAAAACTAATGCCTATCTGGTATCTATACGTTGCCATTGTTGCTAAGCTGCTTTTGTTTATGATTAAGTACTTACAATATCTAACTTAAATACCTACCTAAGCATTTTAGAAGACAGATTAGTTGTTTATATGCCAAACAAGACCTTAGCATGTTTTTTCTTACTAATATTATAAATGTGAAAGTTTGGATGGATGTATGGATGGATGGATGGATGGATGGATGGATGGATGGATGTATGGATGTTTGTTACTCAATCACGCGCCAACGGCTGAACGGATCTGGCTGAAATTTGGCACAGAGATAGATTATAGTCTGGAATAGAAGGCTACTTTTTATCCCGGAAAATAAAGGAGTTCCCGCGGGAACCAAACCTCAACCCACGCAGATGAAGTCGCGGGCATTCGCTAGTTGGATACAATTATGCAAAAAATTGCCAATCAATTTTTTTTGTACATTTACACATGAGCAAATGCATTCTGAGCCAGAACAATTAAATACAAAGACTAAGTAGATGAATAAGTCTAGTGAAAGCTGAGAGTTGATCATATTGATTCAAAAGCATCAATCAACTCAAAAGCTATCTTCTCTCTACCACATGTATGCAGATGATCTCCAAATTTACACCCAGGCAACTCTTGAGAATCTTCCAGCAGCCATTGAGCTAATAAATAAAGATCTTGACTCAATTTTGGAGTGGTGTAGATTCTACGGCCTTAATGTAAATCCTAAGAAATCTCAAGCTATAATTATAGGTAGTCGGTACCTAATCTCTAGAGTTGACTGGTTTGTGCTTCCTCCCATTGAATACAATGGTATAGTTATCCCGTTTTGTGATACTGTCAAAAACTTGGGAATACATATGGATTGCACTTTGGGTTGGACGAATCATTTGAATCAGGTCAGTAGGAGAACTTTTGCATCTCTAAGCTCTCTACGTCGTCTGCGATCTTTTCTTCCAATTCCTACAAAAATTATGTTGGCACAGACTCTACTGCTTCCTATTCTTGATTATGCTGACGCAAGCTATATTAACCTGACTGAAGATCAGTTAAATAAACTTGAGAGACTTCAAAATATTAGCATTCGGTTCATATTTGGATTACGCAAATATGACCATGTATCTCAATTTCGTTCTCGTCTCAAGTGGTTACCCATCCGTCTTCGCCGGAACTTGCATATCCTTTCTATTCTGTACTGTGTGTTATGTAATCCTTCATCTCCTGCTTATTTAAAGGAAAAGTTTGAATTCGTAGGCCGTCCAGGAGAAGTTCTCCGTACTACAAGGAAACTTGTTTTAAGGACGCCTAATCATAATTCCTCTTTCTTCCATAAATCCTTTTCTGTACAAGCTGTTAAGTTGTGGAATGCTCTGCCTCTTGACATCAGAGAGGCTCAATCGATAAATATCTTTAAAAGACTTGTAAGAAATTACTATTTGTCACAATAATATTATTATTTGTCTAGTAGTTTATTTTTAAATATATTTTGATACCTACTGTTTCCTTTTCTTATGAGGCTTACGTTTATTTATTTGTGAGTATATATATATATATATATATATATATATATATATATATATATATATATATATATATATATATATATATATGTATGTATGTATGTATGTTTATTTATATATTATGTGTGTAGTATTTATGACTTTGATGTTTTATTTATTATATATTATATGTATATATGTATTAATACATATAAATATTTTTATTTATTTTGTTATTTCTGCACCATCTACCGGTTGTATGTAGCTATGTCCTTTTAAATCATTGGTTGCCTGGAAGAGATCGCTGTGTAGCGATAAGGCCGCCAAATTGTATACTTACTTTGTTTTAAGCTAAGTTTACTACTGTATATTTTCCTTTGTGGTGTACAATAAAAGCATATTCATTCATTCATTCATTCATTGATTACCTAACGTTTTTACCTACATGGCAAAACTGGGGCGGTACAAAACTCAAAGCGAACAAAAAAGCCTTGTACATTCGGGGATATTGGATTCCCCTTATTTAAAATAACAAAACAATTAACTAGAGTCTAGAATCTAGACAATAGTTAAATCAACCTTGGATTAAAATAAAATATAAAACCACTCACCTAGCTACATCTATTGGCGAAGTCTTAAACTACTTAAAAGCTACACTGTGAAAGGGCTTCAAAGTTCAAACCCTTCCCAAACAGCTCCATCTGACAGAGCTTAATAGAACTAGGAAAATTTGAACGGCTGCACATGCCATCTGTTGGTGACTAAGCAGACGGAAAAGCGGTGCGGAAGGCTCCGAAGCTTTCGTCCGACTGAATATCAGAGGCTTCAAACCAGTCATTCTATTAATAAAATCCCACGCTGAAATTGAGAACGGCAGGCTGAGTCCTATTTTAGGGTGAGTTGCAAGGCTATAATCCGTATAACGACCGCGTTAGACGCAGTTCGTAACGATCTGCGTCGTTATTTTCGTTCGCCGTTATTTTCAGCTCTAGCGATCGGCCTGTTCTCTAACGCGCGACAGATGGCGGGATGATACTCTTTTCAGTGCGATGCATCGTGGAAAACGGTTAAAAATATATCTATGATCTTGAGACTTTAAAATAATAGAGAATTGATGGATCTTTGTTTCTTACACAAGATTAAAAAATGGGAATATTGCCTGTCCAAATGTATTAAATAGGATAAGATTGGCAGTACCAAAGCAGAATGCAAGGTCTTTTATAAAGAGCAAGTAAACTTTTAAGTTTTAAGCCTAGATTCACGAAGAGTAACTTTGGAAAGGCTGCTCTCGTTAATAGAATAGTCATAGCATATAATAACATATAATTCAAAAAAGCTCATATGGATATATTTCAAAATTCGTCATCGCTTTTTAAATCCAAAATTTCAAAACACCTATATGAATTAGTTACTTTTTTTTCATATTCGATTTATAGATATTTAATAGGTACTATAATATTATTTTAAAAAATTTGGCCTGTATAGTTTTTCTGTTTAAAGTTTTTTTTTTGTTTTTGATCTAAGTACTTTTCTTCTTTTATCATGCATGTTGAGTTAGCCTGTAAGTGAGTAATCAATGGTAGTCCTAAGATTATATTAAGTATAACTAAGTTGTAGTAGATTAAGACAAAAGAATACCGTTGGCTTCCTATTAAATAAAATAAATGATCATGGATTTTTTAAACTTAATATGAGATGGTTATTCTATTCTAAGTAGCATTTTATTATCCATATTTTATTATTCTGCAAACAGCATCTGAATATATCGTTGACAGAAGTCTAGACGTAATATACCTAAATAATTCTTCAGGCGACTGACAGTATAATAAAGTATCAAGTAAAGCTAAACGTTTTTTAAAAATCTATCTATCTATCTATCTATCTATTTATATCTATCTATATCTATCTATCTATATATATAAAAATGAAACCCGTTTTCCTTGGTCACGGCATCACGCGTGAATGGCTGGACCGATTTCACTAATTATTTTTTTGTTGTATTTGTTATCATTAGGAGAAGGTTCTTACGGAAAAAAATATTAAGAAAATCTCTCAGAAATATTGAAAAATATACATTTAATTTTGCATACTAAGGCGGTACGAAGTTCGCCGGGTCAGCTAGTATATATATAAAAATGAAACCCGTTTTCCTTGGTCACGGCATCACGCGTGAATGGCTGGACCGATTTCACTAATTCTTTTTTTGTTGTATTTGTTATTATTAGGAGAAGGTTCTTACGGAAAAAAATATTAAGAAAATCTCTCAGAAATATTGAAAAATATACATTTAATTTTGCATACTAAGGCGGTACGAAGTTCGCCGGGTCAGCTAGTATCCAATAAAAATCAGAAAGAAAAAAAGGTTTTTTATTCTATACCCAATTGTTGATGAAGGAAGGTTTGATAATAAATAAAATAAATATCGGTTTAAATATCTGGATGATTATTTCTTTTGATATTTCGGTTATGAGTGTAATTATACTACCTACTATGTTAGAAAGAAATCAAGAAAATATTCATTCATAAATATTAAATTTTAGGTATAAATAGGTACCTAACTTCCGCATGTTTTTTTTTTGGATATTTTTGTGTAAGTTTTGGTTTATACCATACTACAACCCTGCCAAGTTTCAACGACTGAGGATTGAATGCTGGGGTCTCCATACAACGAACAGCGCCGTTTCTATACTAATAGTCCTATCTTCCACTCCGAGGGTGTAATTTTGGAAAATCCTTTATTTCCACTTTCCAGACTATTACTCTATGTTGACGTAAAGTCAGTCAACTTCTTCCATATACTTATTCAGGTTTCTAACGTACTCAATAATTGTAATAAAAATCAATTCAATTTCAAACTAAACCTCGAGCTATTAATTACTCGGAATACTAAATATTGCCAAGTGTTAATAAGCCGTCTTTACAAGGCACTTAAACTTACTAATATTAAAAATGTGAAAGTGTTTTAAGTACATGTTTGTTGGTATGTTGGTTTGTTTGTTTGCCTTTCAATCCCGCCTCAATGGAGCAACGGATCGACGTGATTTTTAGCATGGTTATAGTTGAGGACCTGAAGAGTGTCAATAGGCTACTTTTTATCCCGGAAAATTAAGGAGTTCCAGTGGGAATTTTCTACGCGGACTAAAGCATCAGCTAGTTAGTTAATTATTCTCATACAATTACGTTTCATAAATCATAATTAGAAATTATAATTAAAGCAACACGCAACGAATTAAGGATAACCCACCTTGTTCGTGTTCCCATACGCACGTCACCAGTTTTTTTTATATTTATGAAGAACTAGCCCGCGACTTCGTTTGCGTGGATTGAGGTATTTTGGTTCCGTGGGAATTTAATTTTTCGGGATAAAACGTAGCCTATGTGTTATTCTAGAGTATAATCTATGTCTGTGCCTTTCAACCAGATCCGTTCTGCCGTAATTGAGTAACACATCCATCCATCCATTCCTCCATCCAGTAATTAAGTATTCCTATCCATATATTATTATTATTATTATTCCTATCCGATAAAGATAGGAATACTCAATTATTCTTAACCAAGACAAAGTAGTAAAATGTATTTAAAGGATCCTATAGGTACGTATATGGCCTGTTATAGTTACCGAAAGCTAACAACAATTTGAGAAAGAGATCGAAGCGAGCGTTAGTTTTTAGGTAACCTCAAGAGGAAATGACTAACCCTAGGATCACTTCGTTGTCCGTCTGTCTGTGAACACCCTTTTTCTCGGGAACGCGATGGAGGTATCAAGCTAATATTAAATACTTAAGTTTACGGTCTCTTGGAGTTGCAAAAATCAAGCTTATAAGTAGTCAAAAGATACGGCCGTTTATGCCGCATATTTTGCATAATATTTTGAAACTCGCCTATAAAATAAAAACCTAAACTTCCCGTTGATCTAGAATCATGAAATTTGGCAAGAAGTCTAGGTCTCACAGCACAAGTTCAGGAAAAAATTCAAAAATCGTTAATTTGGGTTCCGTAATCATAGGGTGTTGAATTGTTTGTCAGGCGCTATCAGTTTAGCGCCTTATGTAAACTGGATTACGTCTTGTGACATCTTTCTTGCTATTTCCTAAAATAATTAATATTGTGCTGTGTTACGAAATCCTTTGTGAGCGAGTCTGACTCGCACTTGACCGGATTTTTTAAGTGTCCCCATTTTTAAAATCCTTATCGCCAACAAGTGACTCATCGTCATGGGTCACTTATTGGCGATAAATCCAACACTGCTCGCACCACCCATTATACTGGTATTAATACCAGTATAGAATAATCCATTTAACTATTTAAATTCTATTTACAGATTCTACTAAAGTTTCGGAACTATTCAGCATATAAGCAACGTATTTATCATATTTAATCGTATAAGTAGACCTAAACTTATATTCAGGGATAATATATATATAATAACATAAAAAATTGGCAGTCAATTGGTAGTGACTGCCGATAGGAGTGAAAACGAATATTTTTTTTTAAATTAAAATTATTAATTTATAAACCTTAACAATAAGAAGTTAATGTTGAATTTCGAATGTAGTATATTTATATTTAAGACCTTTTGTCTTCGTAACTGTCGGTGTTCGCGAGCATGTCGGTCACGCGAGCACCTCGGTCACGGTCACGCGAATCTACATTTTTACCCCCTACCATTATTATATTTTTTTATAGTATTATATTTTTTTTAATTTTGTCTGAGTATTCGTTTTCAAAAAAACTTTTATTCCAAAAATTCAAGATCCCCATAAAAGTACCTTTCCCAAAATATTCAGTTTTTGGATTAAATAAATAGTTATAGAGCGATATGGATAAAGAAATTCGCTCTATACTTTGTGCGACATGACTGTGTATTGTGTAACCTAGTAAATATAAATTAAGTCTGTAAGTGTGTACCCAGTCTAGGTTTGTATAACGAAAATTTTATAATACTTTTACACAGATAAACAAGATAAGGTTTGAAGTACATAATAAGGACAACATAGAATTATAAAAAAAAGTTTTAATGTTAGAACCTTGTTAGAACGATCATCAATTCATCCATAATATCACTTTGTAGAGGTACCTGAACTTTGAGAAAAAGAAAACCCTGTTTAGATACAAAAATCTTTTATTATAAAAAAGGCTATAAATAAATGGAAATAAATAATTTTCTTATCCTAGATACAGATCCAACTTGGTGCTACATGAAAGTATAAGATGTTACCAAGTTTTAGGTAATTCATTTGGATCTCTTGTTACCCAAGAGAACTCACAATCTTACACATCACGCATGACTAGAGATACACGAGGTTGCAGTTTTACAACAACGTCCGAGTGCACAAAGATTTATGTAAAATTAACTTAACATTAATATCACTTTTTGGGGTGGGCCGAGGTCTTCACTTGCCGAGGAGGATCTTGCGGCCAGCGCCCATGTTCGATCCTGCTTGGGTGGCACCCTTGTTGGAACCAGCCTGGAGACCGACAATTGTCTGACCAGACTTTAGAACTTCATCGGAGAAGTCACGTTTACACTCCTCGGAGGGTTTCGGTCCAAGCCAAGGGCCGGTCCATTCGGGATGTCTGTAGGTCTGCAAGAAAAGAATAAAACTTTTAATTGTTTATCAACAACAATATTGAAAATAATTGAACCTTCATTTGTATTAACACCTGTGTCTTAATTTTTTATAAAGTACGATTTTATCCGTTTAGTACGTGTGCTATATTAAAGAAGATTCTTAATTATTGTTTTGAACCATGATGAGTTCGGAAAGAAAGAATGCGTGGCATCCTGTAGCAGATATTCGAATATGCCCGGCCTCTCTAACTCGCCTTGGATATTTCTGAAAAGTGTGGTAATGTTCCGCGAAGGTCGTAAATCTTGGTGGATATTGGCAAAGTTTCAACTAAATTTCTAAACGTGTTTCATAAAGCAAACATTTTGTTGCGCGTCATATAAACCTGTAGATGTTTATCATAAACTGATGCATAAACTTGACCAGAATCGTTGATGTTGACGGCATAGCCTCGGATGTTGTAAATAATCCAATATTTGCGTTGAATGGTTTCAAAGCGGGTGATTAATGGTTCCGTTTATTTTCGTGACCATTTTGAAGTCGAACTTGATACATCTTGTGTTTTACAGTACAAAATCTTATCGTAAAAATCTACATCAATGATACGTTTATTCATGATCGATTTCATGTTTATTATCAAGATTAAGTTAATATTTGCAAAAGTAATAAAATGTGAAGTTACCTCACGGCCAAGAGAGAAGAGGGTGCTGACAACCTGCGCGATGTCCTTCTTTTCCCATAAGTCAACGGTCTGGAACACGTCGATGTCAGGGACTCCGTAGGCTTTTATAGCAGCTTGGAAGCTGAAATTTAATTACCCATTAAAAGTCATTATAAACGAGATTCAATGGTTGATTATACGATCTAACTAATATTACGATTACAAATATCCAGATTATATTAAAAGCAACTTGTGCCTTGTAAACATTTATTGCTATCGATAAAATAATAATAATAATAACTTCTGATTAAAGGTACCTAGGTAAGTGGCAAAAAGTTTTTTAAAAATTGCAGAGATCGGAATTCAAATAAAAAATTGGCGCCACTAAAATTTTTACAACTTGGCATGAAATAAATGTAAAGCGTATTTTTTTAACTCTATAACCTTGAAATAGTACTAAATATTTAAGTTGCTTAAGAACTTTAAGGTTAAATCAATAAATATTTTTAAAAAACTGTCAAAGTAAAAATTACAATAGAACTAATGTGGTCCTTTTTCTAGTTAAGAAATAAATGCAGCCACTCACTTGGTAATGTTTTCCATCATCTTGAACTGTCCACCAGATGTGTTGATCTTGGGGACAGATCCGGGCTTGATCTTGTTGATGAGTTGGCAGAGAACGGTGCCATCCTTGAGCACTTCCTCGAACTGTTCACCAGGGGGGAATTTAGCGCCGAGGACGGTTTCAATCCAGGTCTGTGCCTCCTTTTCTTGTTCGGGGTTACGCTTGGAAGCGAGCTGTTAGAAGATTAAAAAAATATATACTTTTTTATCAAACTAGCCTGTTACTCTTCACTATTTTAACTTCCTAGTTACCTAAGTTTATAGCCAAAGGTAAATGTTGAAGTCAAAATATAATAAAATGAGTAGGTAAACGAACCGTTTATGGACATAGTCGTTGTAAAGAGCGATGGCGCGAGCTTTTATTTATAGCAAAGTTTATTACGTATATGTTGTTAATACCATCGATAAATTTATTGTGAGTGGGTCTTTAGGAAATCGAAAAAATATTTAGCCTATATATATTTAAAAATTAAATGATATTTTTTTTTGCTTGTTAAATGGGGCTTTTCTAATCAAAGTGAGTGTGCATTAAATTAAGTGATTATTTTATTATATTTTGACAGCGGTTATGATAGTGGAAATGGTTTTTACAGTAAACTGAGAATTGGCGATTTATTTTATAAATGTAGCAATGTTAAAATTAGTGTCTGACCTTAGCGCGGACTTGACGTTCCAGAGACATGTTTGTTTAGTTTTGTTGTGTTGTGCTGAGAAGTTGTGATCTCTCCGATAGCACCGGTAGACTGAACTCCTGAATGCCGAACCAACGTATTTATAGAGTGTGCAGGCTTCGCCCTTCTGGAAGACTCTTGCGTTGCCGCGTTAGCGCTGACGAGGCTACGAAATAAGCTTCTGACTCAACAACCTTTATACGAAGGTGTTAGTCTGCCTATTTAGAGATATTTCGGATATTTCTTGTTTTTCATACTATTAAATAAATCATGTACCTAACGAGAAAAAAAATCCTTGCATTTTAATAGGCGGTTAGGCATATAAATTATCTTCATTGTGCATTATATAACACCCATATGATGCATTTCTAGTTTAGCGTATTAGGAAAAAATAAGTTTTAAATAATTTTAACAGGCCAATCAGAATCTAATCAAAAAGGAAAAGCAGAGTAGAACCAGAATAGTACCTACTGGTTAAATTACACTAAATGTTTTATATTTTTTTCCAAATATCTATTATATTATACTTAATACACAAAAAATAAAATGCATTCTATTTTAAATGACTAAAAATACTTTAGAGAAATCAATGTAACCGATCGCTACCGCCTCTACTTTGTCCAGTGCTCAGTTGAACTTGTGTATAACATATTATTTTAGTTACTCATTTTAGGCGTAGTTTTATTTCAACGATGTTATTCCTAAATAAATAATGTTCTATTTAATTTTACTAAGTTAATTTAAGTTTTGTAGTTGTAGACTACTTAGAAAAAAGTATTTAAGTACAAAATAATATATACTCGTATTTTATCCGTTCAAAAGACTTAGATCTAAGTAAATAAACTGAAATCTACTCCTCTCCGTCTGTATGCGATGGCCCTCAATCATAATTTTTTTCAAGTAGCCCTCCAAAGCCGTAGCCCTAAAATGATACAGGAAACAATGGGAATTTTTGAAAATAATGTTTGAGCTTACAGAAATGTAAAGGAAATGTACGTGAAACCATCCAACAGGTTCACGTCTTCAATGTTATAGTTTAGACCACTGCTGACCAATCCATGCATAGAGACGCACCTTGTATACTCGTTTCATACACGTAGCTGACATCCACTACAGCCCATTAACGTCCCACAGCTGGGCACAGGCCTCACTCTTATAGAAGAGAGGGATATGGATTTGAATAATATTATAAGGATGGATTGAAGTTAATGTTTGAACTTTGAAGCATATGAATGAGAATGGATATGCGAGGATGCATAGCAAAGGAATCGTAGCTTGTTTTTTTTTGTTGGGGGACTTTTATAATAAGGTAAGTACCTATTTACATGTGGGCCGCTGGATTCAGGTAGCGAGACCGAACGGTCTAGAGAGTCCCTACAAAGAGGTCTATGCAGCCCACAAGTCAGTGTAATACTTGTTACTTAACATATGTAGGTATTGCATAATATTCACATAAGTATTTTAACTTTTTCCTTTGTATTAAAAGAACAACTGCTTAGTTTCTTGCCGACTCTTCTCAGTAGAACTTCTTCTCTTGACTTATCTTAAGTGACACAAGTTGTCCTACGTGATATATAAATAAATCATTTATCATTGTATGGATAGCGGTAGATCGGTTGATAAAGGAGAAGTCATATAATTCCCAGAATCGTAGTATGTAAAATCATCCAACAGAATCCTTACCATCTTTACTTTAGGAGTTGTCATACCTTAGGTAATCTCAGTTCTAGTGTCAGCTTAAATTTAATTTTAAAAAATTATATAAGCTTATTAACTTATTTGTTTACACTAGTGACCGATACATGCATAGATAATTGATAAATACCTATCATACATTCGCTTCGCCTCCTTATTTCTAATACACACCGCTCTGGTATGTCTTTTTGGCAAATCAAGAGTGTATAGGCGTCTTATACTTCTACATCACCACTTGCCGTAAAGTATGACTGCAATCAATCACTAAAACTTGCTTATGGTGCCTGGTTGCCTGGTAGAGATTGCTCAGTAAGCAATAAGGCCGCCTTTGTTACCTCGTTTATAGTTAACTTTACTGTGTATTCTTGTTCCATGTGTGCAATAATATATTTATCTATCTATTCTAGTGGTGCTGCATTACTAAGCACTTTCATATTATTATTTATTAAAGTACATTCCACAGTTCGATTGCCTGTACAGTAAAAGAATTTCGGTAAAATTTTGTTTTATATGTAGGCATTTTCAAGGTAAGTGTTCGACAAAACTTTATGTCTGATTGCACCCCAAGAAATTGAAACTTTTCTTTAAGGTAAGAAGGAGCTTTTAGATGAAATAAAACACATGCATATATACCGGCGACGCAACGGCGAATAGGGAGCCACTTGAGCTTTTGACGAAATTCGGAAACATGGTCATATTTGCGCCAGCCAAATATGAACCGTATCTATGTATTTTAACGTTTAAACTTTTCGTATTCATATAGACAAAAGTCAAGTACACAAAATGTGAACAACGGACTGCAAGCGATTTAAAACCTGTACATAGTACCCATTGAACCAAGTTAGTGAAAATACTTACTTTGAGTTGTGTCTTAACAGTCCTAAAACCTCATATTGCAACAAATTTTAAAAAGTCATGCAACTTTTTCGTTTAAATAAATAAAAAGAGCAACCATATCTAATGGCAGCCACAGAAAATCACATAAAGCGGCTACGATAACGGCACGGCCGACCGCCCGCCCACCTCTCGAGAGGTTGTTGAAAACCCGTTGAATTACTACTGTCGCCGATATCCACGCGTCCTACGCGACTTTATGCGTAACCTAAATGCGTAAAGGTATTAAAATTCTGCATCAATGGTAACCGTTCAAAGAACTTTTTGGAGGAATCCATGATGAGATAATATTTAAATCACTTAACTATGATGTTTTCTTTATTTACTCTTATAAAGTGTGTAAAAATATATATTTGCTTCCCAAGTAGGTGGGTACTTCAAGTGCGTGCCACATTAAGTTAGCCAACATCAAAAAAATACTCGCGCACCGAGGGTACGTGCGTACTTTGGAAAGATTTGGTTTAAATATTCGACCTATAAATAATGAAGACGGTGCTACAAATTTACACTAAAAGAATTAAAAAAATACTTTATATTAATAAGTTAAGGTTTACCACTGATTTATAAAAAAAAACTGTCCTAGCTAAACACTTCATTTTCCCTTTTATTTTTCCTGTGAAGTTTACATAAATTTCTGAAAAACCCCTTTTATTTTGGACCGCACAACTAAGTTTGCTTGTAACGGTTTGGCTGATTAAAAACTATGCTGGATTAAAACTTCCTTATATTTGTCATGTCGTTAACATTTAAAACTTCTATCAAATCAAATTATTTCTGATTTTTTACTCTGCAATCTTCGGAGGTTTAGGGGGGTTTTTTTTATGACATTTTATAGTTGAAGACCTGGAGAGTGACATAGGCTACTTTTTATCCCGGAAAATTAAGGAGTTCCCACGGGAATAACCAAAAACGTAAACCACGCGGACGAAGTCGCGGGCATCACCTAGTATTTTATAAATAATAGTTTCTTATATCTAAAGAGCTTAAAGTCTTCATTAAGAAGAGGCCTCTTTTAAAAAGTCTGGTGTAGGTAATTTTTTACACAGGCGTGCGTGCGCGGATCACGGCTCGTGAATCATTGCGCTTTGTAAACAATCTTCTAAATAAAATACTGACGCAGCCACTTTAGAGTAAGCTTAAAATATTTATCACCTACATGAAAAATTTAAAACTCCAATAGGTACTCAAGCGCTTTATTACTGCAGTAGCGAAAACACACTTTTTTGACTTGCGAATCAATTTCCGGATACCAATAGAAAAGATAATATTACTAATCTCTGTCCATGGTAACCTTATACGCTTATATATAGTCTATCTTTTTTCATTGCAAATTCGATTGATCGTATTTAGCGTTCGATCAAATTAGCGTCAGAGTATAATGGGCCCAAAAGCTCTTGATTCAAAGTCACAAATTCAGTACAACCGACTTTAATTTTGTTTGAAGCACTGACATACACGAAATGGAGCTCTAAATCATTAACTCTTAAGATTCATTTTACTTTGACGCTAATGAGGGGATCGAACGCTCAATACGATCAATCGAATATGCTATGTAAAAACTTAAACTAAGCGTACTGTACACACTATACAGCTATACCAGCTGCCATAGTGACGTAACGGGCCATAAGCTCTATTCGTTATTTCCATATCTATCAATTTTGAGTCAAAGTAAATAAAAACAAACGTGACTTTTTACCTTTTTTTTATTAAAACACCCTCCACATAGTCTTCAGTAATATTACGTACACTCAGGGTACAACTCAACACTACAATTCATGATACATATGTACAAGAGTTTACATATTTACAACATTGTTCGACTCCGTTGCATTGTTGTTAGCTCGTGAACAACATTATAAAATACAGTCCACTTACTACTATAAATAAATCTCTGATAAATCAAATATTTTTATAACAGAATTCAATGTAAATTAAATTGACTATTCACTTTTGACTAGATTGAATTGTAACTATTAACTATTACTTATCACAACGCAGTTACCTGCTAGTATCAGGAATATCTTACTGGTTTTGATCTATGACTAGAAAATTCAAACAGTTACACTTATCGTATAAATCAGTGAGCGTATACAAGTCTATATTTACATTATCATCACATTTTACCACTAACGTTCATTTCCAACCGGAACTTACACAGTGAAAATATTATAATAATTTCAGTACCGCCCATTAAATTAAAAGCGTACATTTTCATCTGGATGGTGATTTCGTACTACAAAATAACCTAGACTATTTAATTATATACCTACACCTTTACCCACCGATGCACTTACACGCGGTATGCAGTACAGCCAGTCTTTACCTACGCAGAAGTCACACTACGGACAGGACAGGACGAAATGTCCGCACGCAACGTTGTATCAGAAACACGTACATTCCTGTCGCTTAAGTCTGTGCAGATCCATATAAAAGTGCACGCACGGATTCTTTGGCCATCGTTTAGCTACCGCGTTGAAAAGCGTATAGATGTTCTAAATTCGTTAAGTAAGTTCACACCCGAATCTCGATCGTTGATAACTATAACGCCTATTGATAAATTTAATATTGCGAGTCATCTATACTTAATGGACACAATAAATTGTTTGGCACTTGGAATGTTTCACTTTTCTTTAATATTCAATAAGTTATAGAGTTTACTTAAAAGTACATTTATTTGCGAACATAATTCACTTTCACTGAGTCATTGACTTTGTCGGACATTGTTCTAAGCAACTCGTTAGTCGATTTGAAAATCGATTAAAGTTTTAAAATAGTTGTGACCATTAGAAAAGATGGTTGTTCGTTTTGGCCAGGGTGCCCAGATGGTCGGATAGAAGGTAGTTGGGGGGTGCGACACCAAGCAAGGGAAAGCCCGAGGGTTGGCGCAAGAGGCCGCAACCGCCGGACCATTTCCCTCCCACGCCGCTCACTGGAGGCTCCGAACCGCCGCCGACACCATTCAACTCTTCACATAGCTTGTTAGCTGCGAAAGCAAAAATAAATATTAATTAATAAATTGTGTATCCGAAAAAATTTGATACATGATCGGTTTTCCACGGATTTTTGATATGGCTACGCTTGCGTATAGCTTATCATAATATACATAAGATATTGAGTACTAAGTATAATAAGTAAGACCTACTAAAGGTATGCTTAAATTGGGTTGATCATTGTGTTATTTAGACGACGCAGAGAGGAACCGGTCGTAGGAACTCCTGTTCCTTTTCATAGTCAAAAATGTATTTATACTAGGTACAACAAAGAACTGCCGCTAAGGATACCTAAACCTAATAGACTAAAAATGATTTTGCTTTGCAATTAAAACCTTCTATAAAACTATAAACCATTGTTAACCAGTTTTAGTTCTACAAAGAAGTAGATACCTAATAACAATTTTACTCTGGCTCTTTAATAATGGCTCAAATTGAAAAACTACTTTTACAGGCAGCTCTAAATTGCAATTAGTGCAATGAAAACCCGTGCATTCAAATCCCGAACGCGAAATCAGACTGCAGGTGCGCTGGATATGAAATAATCGTGGTAACACAATTAGGTGCTAATCACCTAATCCTTGCCGCCGCTCCGTTGTTTATTCAAGGCTGAGTGACAATCGCGTGCACAATTAGCGCAAATGAGCCGAAGTGAAAATCTGGCGCGAATGGCGCAGCGCGGAACAGTGGCTGGGTAATGTGATTAATCCAGCCGCAAGCCATTATACGCCCTCTGGTTTACCGCCGCGCATAGAATACGAACACCTGTACGCAACTCATCTCTGACGCGTTTTTATTGTTTGCGATTATGTCGCCTTAGCCAATAACAAAATGATAACGACGTAAAAAAGGCAACGTAATCTCGTTAGTAGGTATACTCATCGTTTATATTTATATTGAGCTATATACGTGAACTACTTAGTTTGCAATAAAATTGTAATATGAATTATTTACTTTTTTTATTCAGCTCCAGTTAGTTAACCAAAGACACAATAAAATAAATTATTACGATCTGTGTATTTCGTTGCTTCCTATAGCAAAAAAATACCGTTTAGAAGTAAAAGTTATCTGAAGGTCGCATGTAGAGCAGGTTTTTTTTTATTAGGTTATATATTTAGGTTATTTTTGGGGGTTAAGTTTTTTTCCCCGCGGGAAATCCTTAATTTTACGGGATAAAAAGTAGCCTTTGTCACTCTCCAAGTCCTCAACTATACGTACCGTTGCTCCGTTGCGGTGTGATTGACGGACAAACCAGCAAACAAACACACTTTCGCATTAAAATATTAGTTTGATAGATAGATAAGAATAAGACAAGGAAACCTTCGTCAATGTTTCATTCATTGTTTAACGAATGTACAGTTGCGGAAAATTCGACTTGGAAAGCTCCGAACTTGACCCGATTGCTTGGATTCTATTAATACACATTTCGACACTATCATTGAATGGTCACTTTTCAATGCACATTCTAAATTTAAATTCTATTTTGAGGATTCATAATTCTGTTGTCGAAATCAGCCTTGTTATGCTCTCCCACGCGTGGAACTGAAATAGAGTGCGATTGGGCGATCTAGCGGTATGCATGACTCATGGATTTATAAAACGGGCGATCAATGTTCATATCAGATTTTGAATACAAAAATACGGGAACAGGATGATCGAAGTAATTTTAGGCGCGGTAAGCGGTAATCTGCCGGTCGTTATTTGAATTTATCGGTTTGATGATTTCCTTGAAACTTGCTTCAGTAAGTATTAGTCGCATTTAAATGTTGAATTGAAACACGCGTTACTGTTCCGAATGGAACCAAGCATTACAATTCCTAGGGTATCATGGAGAAACACAAGGACTAATACAGGTAATAAAAAATACTATAACCCGATAGATTTGTATGATGCGGACGGAACGATGCGTTATGGCGTCAACTTTCTTTTTACTTTTTTTTCAATCATTCTCGGTATTGTTGACTCTACAATGAATGCCTGTTTGTCTTAAAACTGGACGCTTTAATAATATTAGGTAAAACATCCGTACTTGGAAGATCGGTATATTTTCTTACGACTTGTACATTCTCGCGATTGAAAAGATGTATATAATATCACACGATAGCAAAGTTAAATTTTTTTTCTTGTGCCTTTAAATCTCTCACAATACTCCCTCACTTCGCTCGCTCGGGATTTAAACTAGGCACTCGCAAGTCGCAACAAAAACAACCTTTGCTATCTTGTTGAAAAAATATTTACTTCATCATTAAAAAAAAACTCTATCACTCAGTAAACTTATACGACAATGTTAACACACGCGGTGGGTAGTGAAGGTAATTTTTCATCGACCACGCGCTTTCAACGTAACGCCAACATAATTGAATAAAAATAAAAATTATTTCATTGTTGTGTCCTCACTCAGGTTATATATAAATAACAGACACTGTTTATAACTAACGTATTTGAATATTTTAATTCATATATGTACGCACAAAATAATTCTAGCTAGTCTAAATATCAAAGAGATAAGACAAATAAACAAAAAATATAAAAATCTGTAATTAGTGCATGGATACACACATAAATTTATAAAAACTGACTGAGAATCTCACGATTTTTAACCGACTTCCAAAATAGGAGGAGGTTCTCAATTCGGCGCGTATCTTTTTTTTTTTAATGTATGTCGGTGCATATCTCCGTGGTTACTAAACCGATTTGAAAAATTTTTTTTCACTGGTTAGAGGAAGCTCGCGAGGTGGTCCCATAAAAAATTCTGACTCCAAAACCTCAATCCTGATGCTGTAGGTACTACCGTACTACATGAAATCCTCAAAACTAGGGAGTTAGGAAATTTTGATGGTGAATTCATATAATAGGTATCAAGTCACGTGTATACAATGCAACTCTGAGTCCGAACGCTGAACTGAACGCTGATGAGCGAGTATAACAAAGATAGGCATAGTTGACGCATCAGGCTCGCCCGACTTCAACAGAGTGTGTAGAAATCAAAATTATTTTTTACTTTACAGTGGCTTTGGAAGTCGGTTTTTTGGAAATATTTTTTTTGTATAAAAGGATAAGTACGTTATGGACGACTAGGGGTCTACATCTCTATATATATATATATACTAAACCTAAATCTAATGGTTATTATTTATCGCTACATGTATTATAATTCTTTTGAAACTAAACACTTTTGTTCTTCTGTGTGTGGAAAATTTGCGGCAAATGCTAAAATAGCATTTTTTTTATAAAAACATGATTTATGATGCTTACTCATTTATTTTTCTATTTTAGTGAGATATCTTATGTCTTTACATTACGTTTGTCACTATTTGACTGATTACTCGTCAATAACGGGTTTTTTCTCTGTCTATAACCAAAACCATTGTTTTGTTTTGACTGACGAGATGCCTAACGGTATGTAAACTATATAACTTGAAACTTAAATGTATTAAAATATTTTGCTGTAGTCAAAAGCGAGTCGAGAGTAGATACCCACCTACCCACGTCGAAACAAATGCGAGTCATCTTAATTATTTAATGTTCCCACCCGTCAAAACTTTAATTTAAACATGTCATACAAACAATTTTTTGCAATTCTTAAACGACCATGTGACATTTTTAACAGCATGTCAATCACATCCTCACAAAATTTTAGTAAAACAGATCATGTTGAGCTGAGATATACACCTGCACATGTCTTATAAAAACGAAATGGAAACATATATCGCATACAATTTTAATATTTTAAGACTTTTTTTTTTCTTGCTATAAAGTTCCATTACAATATAATGGCAACTTTATTGTGTACTACCATCTAGCCTATGGGCTAATAAGTTATATTATTCTAGCTTAAACTTCTACTTAAAATTAATTTTTAGACTAATAAGAAAATTTAATTTGACAAACCATAATGCCTGTTGTTACTCGACATACATCTCTAACCCTAGTGAATACAAGGCTTATATGTTTGCAAAAGCATAGTTTTGTTGCATTTAATTGTTTAATTAATAGTTATATACTCGTACCTGCAGAGGTAAGAGGTTTCAAGTCAGGTGGCGATAAGTGTGGTAAAGTGTGGTGAGAAGGCTGCGTTGGCGCCGACGCTGGGTGTGGGGAGGTCGCTGGGGATCCCGGCTTGTCCCGTTTGCCTTCAGCTTTTATTGGAGCTTCACCAGCCTTCTGCTGCGCCAGGCGTTCCTGTTTCCGGAATTTCGCTCTTCGGTTTTGGAACCATACCTGGAATGTAGGTACAGGAAACCATGTTAAATTACCATAAAGTGTTAAAGAAAAACAAAGTGAGAAAACTGCAAAAACCTTTGTCGACCACAACAAAACCGTATTCAACAAATGCAACTGGAAATCCGACAAACAAATACATTTTTAAAAACATCGTGGATCGAATAGATGAGTTTGAAAGAGACAATAAAACAGCAGAACGCCGGATGCAGCCCAGTCCGGACTCCGGATGAATAAACAAAGTTAGCCGGACTAATGGGAACGCATCCCATGCATTGCACGAAATTTTAATGCAAACCGTTTTATATATTCGTACGAATTCGCGCAAATCCGAATTGATCGTAATTCGATTTGGTCTCAGCGATAATTGCAACTGCCACTGGCGCTGATTGGGCGGCACGGCGTTACTGTAAAAAACGCGGCTCAACTCGTGGCCCGACAATCATACGCACACCATGTTTGTTCGTCGCCGTCCTCACTGATGATGTTTACACGCTTTTATGTTTTCGGAGTTCCGTCGAAACGGAAACTCTATTAGTGAACTTTTCCGCTGATCCATATCATTGGTCACTCGGAACTACGTAGGTACTTTGTGATCAGGGGTGGTTTTAAGCTAGATTGCTTCCAAATTTAAAGTGAGATTTTTAAAACAGTTTGGCTTTAAAACTAGAATAGTGTTTTTTGGTTTGAATGATTTGCACCTAAACCTACTCTACACTTAAGTCACTATAGTATAGAGCTATAGACCTTTAAATTCGTTTTAAACGTTCGTTCGTTTTTTCGGTGGGTTTTTAATATTAAAAACCCACCGAAACCACAAAGTCCAGAGAAAAATGTCGCTCTACTAAAAATCAAGGCATACTTGAAGATACCTAATACATGCTCTATGAGCTATAAACTGACTGTAAATGAAAATGAAAATGAAAATGAAAATATTTATTTCAGCTTAACTGTAAACTTATTACAAATATATACTTATTTATACATTTTTTACATTTTACAGGTCACAAATTAATGTTTTGCTATCAACTACACTAAGCGCAGCTTGTTGTTGTAGTTGACTGCTTACCCTCTTGTCACAATATTTTCTGTGTTAACATAATATCGGTCTTTTGTTTTCGATTGTTAATAGGTTACTTATAAATTGTTCTTAATCTAGTGTTAGTAGGGTTAGTTTATTAAATGAATATAATACATACATATTATAATATAATATATACATCGTAGAAGTGTTTACGTGCATGTTAGCAATTAGCATGTGTGAGTGTGTGCGTGAGTAATATTTATGAGTGTGTGTATGTTTGTGATTGTGAGTAGCAACATCTTGATTGGATTCAAAATGCAATTTGCTTAGTTTTTAGATCCAGACCACTAATTAACTGATACACTTGTTTCACAAAAATTAAATAATATATATTCTATTCTAAAGAAATGTCGTCAGTCATGTAATAAATGATTTAACGTGTGTCTCGCTTACGTACAATGTATCAACGTAAATTCGCCTTGGCACTGATATTGGGAAACGTTAATGAACTCTACCTCTCTAGAAACAATAATTCTAAAGTTTTATTAGTTTCAGAGGCAATTTCGTCACCATGCTCAAACTTGGCCGTGTGGAGACGTTTTTCATGATATATTACTTCAGTGATCTTTAGTTGTAATTACTCTATCGCACACACATGTGTCTCTGATATTCTCTCAAACGCCTACGCTTCTGTCTGAAATTATTTGCCGTACCTAAATATGGGTACCGGTGTAACCACAAATTTAATAAGTAATAACTATAAATAATAATGTCTGTATCAAATTATGAGCAGTGACCATTTTGACATTTTCTTTGGAGTTTGATTTTAGCAATTTAAATAATTTATATTAATCACGATAAAAAATTAAATATTGCTTTTATATTCCCGGATAAAAGCTTATGTTCGTCACCGCTACTGAAGCTACTTGTGTTAACAAATTTCGTTAAAATCTGTTAAACAGATGAGCCTTTCAAAACTAACAGTCAGATAAGCTATTTATAATTATCCTATGGATAATCCATACATTGGATTTCTCAGATTTTTGGATTTTTTTTAATCAACAATATTATTATAATATTTAATGTATTATTACAAGTAACATAAGCATAATTGACCGAGCGAAGCGAAGGTCTCTGAGTCTACTTGGGTGAATTGGCACTTGTCCGTCCGTCCGTCCGTCCGTCCGTTTTAATTTTTCCCCCAAAATTGACGAAATGGGGGGCTTTCAAAGTGGTGATTTTCTAACGTCCAAATATGACCTCAGAACTCTAAATTTTCTGAAAGGATGAGCCTGAAACTTGATCAATTATTTCAATTATATCCTGTACTTGAACAACAAATACTAAAATTAGATAAATATTGTAAGGAAACGGAATTATTTAATTTTTAATGAGCTTCAGTATTTTTAACAGAACTTCACATTTATGTCAATAGATGGCGCCGCGAGGTCTTAGTTCGGGGCGAACCACTAGTGAATATTAGGACAGGGCCTTGTTTAAGTTTAAGATCTTTGGTAAGTTTGAATATACTCTTGTTAAATAAAAATTAAACCTTTCGTAAAAGAGTTCTAATCAATAATAATTACCTACATTACGAAACCTTATTTGATATGAGATACCTGTATTTCAGTTTTTAATCTATCAATACTTGCATTTCCTTATCACTTGTGCAAACAAAACACCTGTCAGGCAACGTTTCCATACGAGTATTAATCCAAATATTCCACCACTAGAGTATCAAAACGTAGTGCTCTATAAATAATGATAAATTTCCGTATATTAAATGACTAGACACATGCAAAATATGACAGGAGTATGAAAGATTTACAGTGAAGGCCAAGGTTTACTTGAGTGTCGACGAGCACTATTAACTACACATCACTTGTATTTTATGACTGGGCCATCGAACACAAACGGTACATTCAGAAATTCATTTCATCTTATGATTTTGTCTGTGAAATTGATATTTATCATGCCTCAGAGAGCATGCAAGCCTCGGTTCTTAAAAGATGAATACATATATTATCTGTCACCGTAAGATTGCAAAAACCGTTAGATTGTAATATAACTAGCGAAACTGTAAACTGTCGACAGACAGATTGTGAACCGTATTCTCAATGATAGAGCCACGATCGCCTTCGCTACGCGCTACGCTATTTTTCACTGCCTTCCTGAAATACTACATAAAGAATATTTGTGACTAGCAGGCCGCCCCGGCTTCGCCCGTGTTACATATATAGCCTATAGCACTCAGGGATCACGTACATATCCAACGGTGAAAGAATTTTTGAAATCGGTCCAGTAGTTCCTGAGATTAGCGCTTTCAATCAAACAAACTCGTCAGCTTTATAATATTAAAGTATAGATTTTCCCCGTTGTTGCAAAATTTTTCACTGATGCTTCGCTCCTATTGGTCGCAGCGTGATGTTATATAGCCTAAAGCCTTCCTCGATAAATGAACCATCCAACACAAAAATATTTTTTCAATTTGAACCAGTAGTTCCTGATATTAGCGCGTTCAAACAAACAAACCCTTCAGCTTTATAATATTATATAGTATATAGATTTGAGAGTGCTTTAGAATTTATAAGATAGTTGTACGTAGTTGTACGTACTGATTTAGGAATCCCTGTGACACCGAGATAAACAGTTAAAATGCCATAACATATTATTTAAAGGCAAGTAGAACATAGATAAAAAAATTGTCACGTGTCCTATTTATAGTCCGGTGTGACTCGTTGGTCTATGTTCGACTGCAACTGACCTCGGTCGGGCCATACCTAATTAAGTACCTATTTGGTTTTTCTGACAAGAAATTCTCATTACTAGCCCGGAGTTAGAAAGTTGGCGGTGTGTGCCCGTGCCTCGTAGAGCACGTAAAGCGGTCGGTCCTGCGCCTGATCTCTCTATGGTCGTGTAGGATTTTCCGTCCCATCGGGCTATGAGAAATAAGGAACAGAGAGTGCAACTGTGTTTGCGCTCATACTTGTGCACTCCCCCGCAGCAGATCGTATCAATATCTCCCGCACAGATATCTAATCGCTATGGAAATTGGCCGCCGTGGCCGAAATTCGGTCGGAAGGACATTATTCATATTTCTTTTTATTCATAGTCCGGTGTCCCGCTGCATAAAACATACAGAGCTATAACGACCTGCAGAGGGTTCAACGACTATTTCTATGACAAAAAAATGAAAAAAGACATAAAAACGGGATTCGGATAATATAAAATTTGTTGGAATCTAAGAGAAAATCAGTGCTTCCGAGCGTAAAGGTCCCACGTACGTGCCCGGGTTAACAAGCGATAAGTCTCGCTAGCGCCGGCGACTAACGAACAGAGACTCGCTTGATTGGCGCTCGCGAAGCACCGATCGCCCCGGGCTCCACGCCTTCCGCATTATTTCCGAATTGGAAAAAATCAAAGCTCCACAACGTATGTGGCATCCGCAAACAAACAAATAATACGGAACCGCTGCAAATACAAATGAGTACCGATACGACGCCGTGCGGAATGCGAAGTCGGAGAGAAGTCGAGCGTGGGATCGACGCAAATAAACGTCCGCCGATGTGTTTGTCGGAATTTGTTGCGATGTTTATTGAATGCGTTGCCTATGGTTGCGTGCTTATAATGTAAATATTAGGTTGAGTTTCAGGGATCATACTGTTTTCAGACTGTCCTATTGATTAGGGCGAAAACACATAAGAGACCGGTCAGGACAACGTCCGTCCGAAACGTTTCATCTTTCATGACTACAGGACTTATTCCTCATGCTTTGCAAATAATTCTGCCGTTTTCCTTAAATCACTTATGTGAGACAGGTTACAGGAGTTATTAGTTCACATGAAAACTAAGCTAAGTACCTTAATAAGAACAAAAAAATTGATGTATATTTTCAGGTAGGTATGGGAACCACGGGCAATCTAGCATAAATTCATACAATTTCACAAAACAATGAGTTATTTAAATATGGGATGAAATAACACAACGGGTAACTTTTCGAAAATTTTGTAGAGCTTTTTATAAATTCGGAGGTAGGTGTAATTTTCGCTTTTTATATACATAGACGCAAATCTAATGTAAGTTCACGTTTTGTAATATTTTGCACTCTAATTCTTTAGTTGAATGTGTTAGAGCAAAATAGTTTTTAAAATCTAAGCAATATTTGTACCATATTCTTGCGAAATAAAAATTCTAATTCTAATTTCATAATAAATTATTGATATTATCTAGATGTTTTAGCGACTTCGTCCCTGATGGATTTTTAGTCTATGTTACATCAAAATCGTAAAAACGTAGCAGATCGAGAGACACGCTTTTCCATTTTTAATATTAAGTAGGTATTGATACACCTATACAATGAACAAAAATCAACATTCAACCAAACGTCAATAATAAATAACATACAGACAGTGGGCAATTAAGCACGGGGTTGGAACAATCGGGCAGCATCGAAATGCACTTTGCAAATGAACCGAATTGCAGGGAACGGGGCGGCGTGAGGCAGGGAGGGGGTGCAAATGTAATTAAACGGGAGATGCACTCTGCAGATGCCACCTCTGACCTACACGCTCCAGATGACGAGATAGATAAGGTCCCCTTCTAATTGGAGGCAATGATTTCGTACTATTGATTACAGTAGTACCTAAGCTATTGACTGCGAGCTCGCCCGCCTGTACTTTAGGTTAGCCCGTAGGAATCCTTCGTCCCAGGTAGAATATATACGTATGAACATCTCAACTCAGCTAATTATTGTTTTTATTTATCCCGTAAATAATATGGATACTGCAGGGGGGATAGGGCATATTCTGTCAATTCTGAGCTATCTTTAAATCCTACATTGTGCTGGAGGGGTGATTCCATGTACCTAACACTTATTACCGTATTTTTTAGATACCGTAGTTAACATCATATCTTATACTTTGTAAAAGTGACGTTCAGAAGGTGTACTTTGTAGGTATTTTGAAGGTATACTTTGAGTTTGAGTTTAATACATAACAATTAACCGTGAAGATTTCTATTTCGGTAAAATAAAATATGTTAGTGAGGTACTAACATATTTTATTCTCTAGTAGTTAGGTACCTACATCTTAGTGCAATTTATTACTTACAGGTTACATTGTTATCCACATTTCACATTTTCACAAGGAGAGCGATCTTTTTTGTTGTTTACCACTCCATCTAAGAACGATTGTTGAGAATGAAAACAGTGTCTTATGAAATAAGTTTTAATTCATACATAGGTAAATCCAGTAAGTAAATAATGTGGGCCGTCTGTCTCACACTTGAGGGATTTAGAATGGTCGAAATATTAAGCTAACATTCTAACAGACACCTTAAACAAATCCGCAAGGGTAGTTTAACACGGCTCCCTGCGCAAACAGCGAGCGGCGACCAACAATGGCTGAGTATTAAAATAAACAGTAACATCGCCATGTGGCGCGCCCGGCAACTGGCAAGCAAACACCAAACAGTTAATGTATTCAGTTGTGTGTTGTTCAAAACGCTGCAGCTAATTCATCCATCTTTCGGACTTTTCCTGCCTTTCGTCGTAATATTATTAGAAACGTTATAAAACCTGCATTATACAGCGACTTCGTCCGCGTGGATTACGGTTTTTTGATTCCCGCGGGAACTCGTTAATTTTCCGGGATAAAAAGTACCCTATGTGCTATTCCAGACTATAATCTATATCTATGTCAAATTTCATCCAGATCCGTTCAGCCGTTGTGGCGTGATTGAGTAACAAACGTCCATCCATCCATCCATCCAAACATTCGCATATATAATTGACCGAGCGAAGCGAAGGTCTCTGAGTCCACTTGAGTGAATTTGCACTTCTCCGTCCGTCTGTCCGTCCATCCATCCGTCCATCCGTCCGTCCGTCTGTCAGAGCCTTAAAACTTCTGAATCACTGAACGTAATTACTTCAAATTTAAATATAATATGTAAACCGATGGCCTCCAGCCGAATATGGCTTAAAAAGTTATAAAAATCTTTATTTCAGGGGGGCTCTCATAGAAGCGAATGCGAAGTAAAAAAAAATTTATAGCGTTACATAGGGTTGCAGTATATCATTTTAAAGATAATTAGGAATAGTCCAATAATTTTTTTTTATTTTCCCTCTAAAATTGACGAAATTCGGGGCTTTCAAAGTGGAGATTTTCTAACCTCCAAAAGTGACCTCAGAACTCTCAATTTTCTGAAAGGCTGAGCCTGAAACTTGATTAATTATTTGAATTATATCCTGTACTTGAACAACAAATACTAAAATTAGACAAATATTATAAGGAAAAGAAATTATTAAATTTTTAATGTGCTTCAGTATTTTTAACAGAACTTCACAATGATGTCAATAGATGGCGCTTTTGCGTCTAATGTCAAAAGTTAACTATTACAATATAATTGTAGTTAAAACTATGTTATGGGGGTCTCAGTTCGGGGTTAGTTCTCACCATAGAAAAAATAAAATGATGTCAATAGATGGCGCTTTTGCGTCTAATGTCAAAAGTTAACTATTACAATAAAATTATAGTTAAAACTATGTTATGGGGGTCTCAGTTCGGGGTTAGTTCTCACCATAAAAAAAATAATCTCCCTTTATCTATTCCGTGGTTCTCACTATATATAAAAGATCATTGCTATACGTAGCTATACCAGCTTTATTTAGCAGCCCGCCCCGGCATCGTACAGTTGGGCTGACTTCATGTAATTAGCCGTTACTTATGTATTACTAGATTATGACCACAACTTCGTCTGCGTAGATTAAAAGGTTTTTGATTCCCGGGGGAAATCTTTAAATCGCGGGAATGCCTAGCCTATGTGTTAATTCAGGGTAGGAGCCTATGTACATTCCAAATTTCAGCAAAATCGGTTCAGTCGTTGCGGCGTGAAGGATAACAAACAAACATACGAGTGTCCTACAAACTTACAAAAATCCAAATTTTCACATTTATAATAATACTAGGATGTATGATTTAAAAACCACTTTTTATTACTGCTGCTGAACTAATTTGCTGTTACCCGTTGAGGAGTTTCGCTATTGATCTCCGAATTATTCATCAATCTTCATGAAACAGGCTTATGTACCTGGTTACAGTTATATTATTTATAAGTAAGCATAGATCGGTTAGGCACAGGTCAAGGTTGAAATGTCAAAGTAAAATTCTTCATTATTAATTGAATCTTTTAGTTCCTATTTGTGTTTTCAATTTAGTTCTTTTTATTTGAGAAAAAATATAATTTTAAATACGAAACAGTCCTTGAGCTGTTTTGTAATTATCTTGTAGCGTGTATAATTGAGATCTAGGCGAACGTTGTCTTTCAAGAAGACCGTTTTTCAACCGCTTGCGTTAATTTGAATAAATGTTAGGTAGCCAAGTCCGCAAATATTTCAATAAAGTACCTACAATATTTGTCAGGTAATTTATAATAACTATAAGTAAGTAGGTAATTTCCAACTTTTCCAGGGTTAAAATGAATATTTTTAGCATTATTTAGCAGCATTTATTGGACGGTTGTGAGCATCTTATTATTATTATTATTTTTATCCACCACAATTTACTTGACCTTGACTGCGATCTCACCTAATGGTAAGTGATGATGCAGTCTAAGATGGTAGCGGGCTTACCTGTTAGGGGCATGACAGTTATATTAAACCCATACCCCTAATCGGGCTCTACACGGCATCGTGCTTACGCTAAATCGCTTGGCGGCAGGTCTTTGGCGGTATAGGGTGGTAACTAGCTACAGCCGAAGCCTCCCACCAGGCAAAACTGGTGTATTGTAACTGGTATTATTATTTAACTGAAAATAATTTCACAAAAATTACCTACGTTATAGAAAAATATTTCAAAAATTTAACAAAATTTTCCAAACCCACCAGCCGCAATCATATTTGCACGGAAATCTCCTTCGGGCTTCGACACGTCAGGGGCTTTCAGTAGGGCGTATGAAAAACGTGAGGCCGCGCGGAATGATCTAATTGTATTCATTAGCCAGGACGGAGCGCAAATATTGACTCTACCGACAGCACTCGCCCCGGGCTGCGCCACTTTGATCCCATATCTATACTGTCCGTTGAAGTTCTAACCAACTTAAACGCATTTTAAAAAAAATTGCACATCAGTCTTGGATCAAGAATAAGTTTAGTCCATTCGAGCACGAGATAACTAAGTTTGACAAAGTTAACTTTGTTAATTTAACTATCACTATAAAATGGGATATAAAAGACACATATTATGGACATCCCCAAAAACTATTTATTTCAACACTAGATGATGCCCGCGACTTAGTCCGCGTATAAGTTTTTTTTTATTCTCTCGGTAACTCTTAAATTTTCGTGATAAAAAGTAGCCTATGTCCTTCCCCGGGATACAACTTATCCCTGTACCATGCCTGTACCTAATATCATCAAAATCGGTGGAACAGATGGGCCATGAAAGCGTAGCAGACAAACAGACAGACACACTTTCGCATTCATAATATTATAGTAAGGATTAAGTTAAATTATTTAAAAAGTAATAAAATGTATCTCTGAAAGAAGCAATTATTTTAATTTAATCAAGTTATTTACCCCATAATAGCTAGTACAAAGTTAATCAATGAGGCCGAGCGATCAAGCGCCAAACACACCCCCTGTTTATACTTAGCGGATGAAAAGGCAACATTGAACGCCCCGGAATAATATTAGCTACCCCTAATAATGGACCCATTATTGCTTATCTCAAAAACCGATCTTAATTTGAGACAAATAAAAACTATTATAGTACGAAACAACACGAAACGTTAAGTCACTTTTAGTTGATAGCGTTTTTTACTAACTGGTAACATGTGTTAACATTTGCTGATAATCCAGGATTAACACATCATAATAAAGAGATGAATGCATAGTTTATTTAGTCCGTCTGTCGACGCTATTCGATGGTGTTT
Source organism: Erebia aethiops (assembly GCA_923060345.2). Classification (NCBI taxonomy): domain Eukaryota; kingdom Metazoa; phylum Arthropoda; class Insecta; order Lepidoptera; family Nymphalidae; genus Erebia; species Erebia aethiops. The sequence goes on along the minus strand of OV281092.1, from coordinate 10,013,036 downwards.
AGTGAGGACGGCAAGCGACAGGTGCCGTGCTATACTCATGATATTTAATTGAACCCGATTGAATCGCTTATAAATTATCCGTAGAGATTGGGTAAAATGAAACATTATTATTTAATCAAGAACTTTGTTACCGACACGAGTATAGCCGTAAAAATGACAATGTAATAGGTAATAAAAGTTTCCACGCAGCGATCAATAGCAAAGGTTTGAATATTGTTTGAATTATATTCAAAATTTTATCATATTTTAAAAATATGTTCATTAAATTAAAACGGTTACGTAATTTTATAAATTGATGACATGTGCCTTGTGATCTCACCTGGTGATGAAGTATTGATGATGCAATACGAAAGCGGGCTAAGTTGGAAATGGTATTGCGGTTTTTATTAAATTTAATAACGTACAAGTCTACGCAGCATCGTACCGGAATGCTAAATCGCTTGTATCTGCTGGTAGGGTGGTAACTAGCTTGAGTTTCATGCCGGCTCTTAGCTCAGTAGAGTCTTAACGTATCATAAGTGACACGAGTTGTCCTATGTGAAATAAATAAATCATTTATCATTTTAAGACTGAATTTTAATGATCCAACCTAGCCACTGTACAAAAAGTAGTTAGTAAAGCGCACGACAGATGCGCCCCCGTTGATAGTGTTCGCTCCATTACCTTCCAAACCGAGTAGCCCTTGCATGCTTTTGTGAATAAAAATTATTAAATCACTGAAAGAACTGTCATCGGCATCATTATTTTCTTATTCTTTGTTCACTTGCTGTTGGTTTTCGGCCCTTTTAACTTTGGAAAAGTTTAATAAGTCAATCAATCAAATCATTTATTTGCATATATTGCGTAGGTCCTATATTGGTGTTACATTATTAATATTAGTAAGAACTACAGTCTGCCGTTTCTTGGCATGCAAAAAAAAATTTGTTCTTATCATTGTTAACAGCCACAATACAGGTTATAAATCTTATAAAATCCACCAAGTGTATACAAAACAATATCAAATTTATTTTATTGATACCTATTTAATCTTATTTAATAATAAGATTTAATTTTCTATTATTTACCTATTCAGTGAATTCCATCGATTATGAAATGTAACTATTGTATCTATTTTGTGTATTTTAAATACTCTTTAGTTGTAAAAAAAGTGTGTGTGCACACACGGCAGAAGTGACACTTCAAAAAAGTAGCCTACGAGATAATGATAATCTCATTCTAAATCCCAGAATGAGATAAATGTAACTTGTATTCTATTTCATTCTCTCGCAGGCTAAATCCTATTATGGATATGTTTGTCTCATTTTGGTGCCGCTTTTTCGTTTCATCGAATTGTCAAATCACAACGATTCTAAAGAAGTTTCACTTCAGTAATATATTTTAAAATCAAAAACATACCAACTTTAGTTTTTATTAAACCGACCTAGGTTTTTTAAAGGAGGAAAATATATAAGTTCATATTGGAATAAATCTGGTTGAATAGATCAGGTACCAAAATATGTTACTGGACACTAAAATTTTATTTTTAGTGTAACATCTGCCGATCCCTATCGCTTATTTGTCGTGTCACGTGCCGTTAGATTGCTGATTAGCAAGTATTGTCTCCTACAGACTACGACTCATTTTGCGCCAGTCACGGTGATCTATCAAAATCGATTCAGATCTGGACCATTTTTAATCGACCTTGTGTAGGGAAGTGCCAGTTGTCCCACTGATTGATTTATTAATCATGCAACTTTATATTATCGAGCAATGAATTCGGGATGGCTATTGAAATGAAAACTATTTTAACGGACTCACACTTTTGCACACTCTTTGCTCTAGAGTTTGTTACTAACCTTAGTATTCTGGTTTTTTTTTAAATCATGTGAAGACTTCGTCCGAGTGGATTTAGGTTTTTTGATTCCCACAGGAACTCTTGAATTTTTAGGCATAAAAATCCTAGCCTACCAAGTACCTATCTCTGTACCAAATTGATGATGGCCCGTGAAAACGTAGCAAACAGACAGACACATTTTCGCATTTATAATATTAAAAGTATGGATACATTTTACAGAAATAACAAGACTGAACTTGTAGATGTATTTGCTTTTAGTACCTAAATTTTAAGCAGAATTGATAAAACTATTTGTAAAAATAAGATGATACCTTAACTTTACCATACTGATAATAATAATATGATGAGTTCAATTCAAGTATTTCACAACTTCTAGATCCTATCCAAACAGTAGCACATTTTATCAATATTATAATAACACTCAAATAATTCAGACAGATGGCTATCCCATATTTTGATAGAGTTCCCTCAGTGTATGAACGGAGTGAGCAGTAAATGAGTCGCGAACCTCTATGATAAATGCAAGGGATAAATCAGAAGCTAACTCGGTGCCATATAATACGCCACTTTCTCTCGTGGTAAATGACACGTGAGCGAATATCATTGTGAATTATCATACAAGTGTTATTGTAATGGCACCAGATATTTTTATAGCCGCTATTTACTGAGGCAAACTCTGAAATTTTCCAGAGCTTGTTTTTCAACCAAGCGCTTAAAATTAAAGAAGAATTATTGCAATTTACATTGTTCAAGTAATTTTTTTCAATGGTATGTTGATTTCTATCACATTACATTGAATTAATATTTGTACGAGTTTCTCATCTCGTGAAGTAAAAAAGGAGCAAAATCTATCACAAGAGACAAATAATAATCTAACCCTCCTCTGCGTTTAGGAATGGCGATTCAGTTATGATATCCATATATTCCGCCCTTATGATAGTTTCTGACGGCTCTCCTATGCTCCCCCTGCAAATCGGCCCTAAATTCAATGAGCAACATGAGGTTGCTCTTTTATAGATAAAGTAACGCTAAACTATTTTTAATATTTTGACGTATTAAAGAGATAGGATCAAGTTTTTTTAATTTTACGTACCTATTTGTTATGTAGGCAGGTACTTCGTTCGTCAGGTCACTAAGCTGAAACTTTCCTGATTGACAATTTATTTTTAGAGAATATTTTAAATTTATATCCATACTTCCATTAACCCGTACTTCCATACTAATATTATAAATGCGGAAGTGTGTCTGTCTGTCTGCTACGCTTTCACGGCCCAACCGTTCAACCGATTTTGATGAAATTTGGTACAGGGGTAGGTTGTATCCCGGGGAAGGGATACATAGGCTACTTTTTATCCCGGAAAATTAGGGAGTTCCCGCGAGAATCGAAAAAATTTAGTCCACACGGACGGAATCGCGGGCATCATTACGCTACACTATAGTTATTATATAAACAAGTTTTACGACTTTAAGACCTTTGATACAATTTTGATAAAAAACGAGAACATTTAATTATGTCATTAAATTATTTATTGGTGACGCGACTGCGTCGGAATGGAAAAAGTGCAATTTATGAAATATATTCTATCAGTTTTGTTATCGTGTGAAAACTGCAATTACAAACCCCCAGACACTTGCCGCCAAGTAGTCCCATCACACCGCGAACCATTTCTCACATTCAAATTGTAGTTTCATTTCATGGGGGCACTTGATCCCATGGCGTCTCCAGGGACAAAACAAGTCGCGAGCTAAATGAAAAATAATTGCGTGAGAGCTTTAGTCACGTGCTGTTAGATGAAATAGGTATGGGAAAACAAGTGAACATTATTAAAATAATAAAAAACACTGATCTGCCATATTGTTTTTTTTTTTTCAAAAAATATAGGCACTTTGGATGATGTAAGATGGATTTGATCGCTCCAGCAATGCTGGGGACAGCGGTTACTTATGTACATATTGATATAGTAATTGTAAATGAATTATTTAAAAAGAGCAACCACCGAGTTTCTTGCTGGTTCTTCTCGGTAGGAATGGCATTCCGAACCAGTGGTAGATTCACTTGACGATTCAAAAGTACTTGTAAAAGTTTATTTGAATAAAAAATATTTGATTTGATTTGATTCTAACGATATCCGAATCATTTTAGGCATTTAAAAAATATCCTGAAATAAAAAAACTCACATACATAATACATGAACCCTGAAAACATTACACTCCTATTTTTGGGCATTCGTGTTACTAATGATCTTGCTATCAATATCTTTATTCATATCCATACTAAAAGTGTTACTTAGAGCGAAAACACATTATATTAAATCAATCGTGTAATATGTATGGCATGTAATATGGACGCCATATAAAACTGGGTCAATGAAAGACGTAAGTATAGGGGTAAATTTAAATACTTTGTTATTGAAGCATTATTTGCAAGATAGATTTATTATTCTAATTTTGAAACAATTTTTATATAATATATTTTTATATTAAAGAAATAATATATATTGGATATGGATAGGCTTCTAATAGCGACATTCGTAGGGGTATTGAGATCACAGTAAATAGTGCCGTCTCACGCCAGTTTTTAATCACCTTAAGTGCTTGCAAGAATTCGCATCCCTTATTCAGCGTGATAGCTAATGAAAATATATGCAAAAATAATACTTATTGCATTCCACTATAGAGCAATTTTGATACAGGATTGCTTTTAGAAAAATAAAATTAGATTAAGTACCCTCGTTATAGGTATATTAAGAAATTGTTTATTTCTTAGCATATTTTTGTAAAAAGGAAAAAGTCGCGAGTGAAACTGCATACCTAAAAGTTCCTCATAATGTGTGTGTGAAGTCTATTAATCTCCAGTGCGCGCGAGGTGAACTATGGCCTAAGCCCTTTTGATTCTGACAGTAAACCGGTGCTCAGTAACTACCTCGTTGGCTAGCGATTAGTTGAGATCATGATATTGTTGTAAGATGGGTCAACATCAGGATCTATTATAATATAGTCGTTAATATAAAAGGATCAATTCATGTTTCAAATCTTCTTCAAGATGTTCTTTATTTAAGAAAGGCTATTATATAATCTTGACGACTACCTACAAAGACACTTGGACACTCCAATAGAATTATTTTAAGTTTGTTAATTATTAATAGTCATTATTAAGTATTTATTTTTGCATTGCTATTTTGGTTTTGATTTTATTATTATTATTTTGTATTATTTTTTATAATTTTATGACATTGATGTACCTATAGAATAATGTAAGAAAATATTTAGTAAGATTTCATTTGTATACGTCATTACCAATAAGTTTTTTTTTAAATGAATTTAATGTCTACTATTATGACCTTCAAAAAGAGTAATACGGTACCTACTTTGAATAAAATATTTGAATTTTGAATTTTTTGAATTTTATTAGTTTTCTCATTATTACTAACTAGGTAATGTGTTAGGTTTTCACGACATGTCACGTGGGTAGACTTCGAAAGCCGATGAGTATCGGCAAGTAAAAAGTTGCATTCGTGTGAAATGATGCTAATCAATTAACGGAAATGTTTGATCTAGACACTCCCGTGGGAGACGCAGGTCACGGCGCGCGACCTAATCGCGCGAGCGATCGCCACTTCCCACGATCACTACAGATAATACATGTACTGGCTGCCATATCGAATGTCACGCCCTTTGCGATTAGTCTCGCCAAATTTTGACGTTGTTGTTAATTTGTCCTACTGTATTAGGTACATCTGAGCATGGACTTAATCTGAGGTAATTCAGATGGATTTATTTGCTTTATTAATATGTATTTATGGTTCATTGGGTTCATCAATCCGTCATTTAGTAGAAATATATACTAATATAAATTTATTTATTTATTTATTTATTTCACAAGTAAAAAATACATATTTTATGGTTTCTTCGTGCTCGTAAGCGCTTGACGGCTTGTCTGAGCACTGCACATTCCTCCATGCTTAATAACTAAATATGTAGGTATAAAACGTTTTAATTATTATATGTATAATCTATTCTAAGGTGTTACATAAGTATAATAAGAGATTTAAGTTATAAAAGTTAGGTTCTTACTTATTAATTTTTCCTTATAATGTAGTTGTAGGTAGTTTTAAAATAAATGTAAACTAGACTAATGTTGCGCATTCAAATCAAACTTTTATGTATACAGGCTGCTTCACTTGGAATAATACTAAGTTTACTCAATGTTTAGTTTTTAATAGATAATTTTTAATTTTGTACTTGATGTTGTTTTTTGTTATTTTAGATTTAAGTTCTATCGGGAGTTCATTTATTAGCCTTGGAAGTAAGTAATATGTAGTTCTTTCGCCGTAATAGTTATTCGCTTTTGTTGTAATAAGTTTCCGTTCCGTAATTTTCCTTGTTGTTATTTTGTGGTTTACATAATTTTGGTAGAAATCAAAGTAATTCTGGACAAGTAGAATATGTTTAATTTTGTTTTGGATGGATAGTACCTTGCAGTATTTAAATATTGCATCGTCGTTTTGAATAAATGTATCTTTGACTTTTGGCGGTACAATCATTTTGAGGGTTCTTTTTTGTATATTATATATTTTATTAATGTGTGTTGCAAAAAATGTGCTAAATGTGTTAAATGCTAAAATGTGTACTGTATGTCTGCTACGCTTTAATCTTTTCAACTGATTTTGATGAAATTTGTTTTAGAGGTAGTTTACATCTGGGGAAGGACATAGGCTACTTAGACATAGGGAAGGACATACTTTCTATCCCGGAAAATTAAGGAGTTTTCGAGGGAATTATTAAATTTTAACCCACACGGATGAAGTCACGTGCATCATCTAGTATTATTATAAATGCAAAAGTTTCCTCGATATTTTCAAAACCAAAATCCACTCTCACGAGGTCGCGAGCAGTACTTTACAGCGAGTATAAGCGGTAAGAACAGTATAGTTTACATTACCTTTTATGTGTGTGATGTACTTCTATTCCAATAAAACCTATTGTAAATGCTAAAGCATATCTGTCTGTCTTTTATCTTCCCACGACTCGATTTTACTAAATTTTATGCAGAGATAAAGCTTGCATCACGGGAACAGATAAAGGCTACTTTTTTCTCCTAGTAAATCAAAAGGTTCCTAAGGGTTTTTTAAAAGACTAAATTCACACAGACTCAGGTGCTAAACCAGTACGCATATTATCAGACATTATTGGTATCCCAGCTCCAAAAATTATACCCGGTATATCCCAACGACAGTCCCTTGAATCAGCGCGGCCGCTCTAAGTGATTGCTTAGCAGCGTGAACCGCAATCAACGCGATTAACTACAGCCCTAGTTTCATTACGGCAACTTGGCAACAAAATCAAACCATTTTGTAACGCTTTAGTATTATCGCCCGCAAAGGATTAACGTTTATTATCTAAATGATACGAAGTAAAACCAAGGGACGCAGAAAAATGGTATTTATGCTTTTTAATTTTATATTCTCATTGACCTACAAATCGTTGCTACCTACTTACCTTACTTTTAAGGAGGCTTATGAATAAAAACAAATCTCAGCTTTTCAAATAAATTTTGGCAAGTAAGCTGCCTAACTAACTAGAAAAACCCTTTCCAAATATAAATCTTGTTCAGAACATAAATAAAACTACGAAATATATATTATGACACTGCCAATAATATTTTTACAAGAAGTAACATAATTTCAAAACTTCACAAAAGATTGCGAAATAGTGATTGTTTAGCTGCAGTGTGGACCGCAAACAACACGGTTAACTTCAGTACTGGTTTAATTACGGCAAGTTAGGACAGTAAATTTAATTAATTTACCTTATATTAAATAATTATTATATAAATTGAGATTGGTGACGTTAGTTAATTCAATGTAAAATATATTTTTAAGGGTTAAAATTGAAATTGCCCTTTTAGGTGGGTACTCTACAAAATCATCATCATTATAATAATATTAAGGAGCAGACTGCCGCTCTGGTCTGTCTTATGAACTGATGATGATCATTGATCACAAATTTTGTTATTTTGTTTAACACAGATGTAGAAATTAGATACTTAATTAAATAACAATTTTCCAACATATTTTGGTTCAACTGTTTCCAAAAGACTGGAGATTGTTTTAAAATTACTTTAAAAGAGTTAGCGTTTGTAAGCGACTGGTTATTGAACATTTCGAAAAAAGAAACAATCAAAGTACCCAATTTTTTGTCAGCCTAATTTCTCTGCAAATACGAATCACGCAAGCGATGTTAAACTATTTTATTGCACAGAGAAGGATGTCCTCAGAGAAGATAACTTATGAAACTTACTAATAAAGCTTTATTGAAAACAATACAATAAACTTAAAGCTAGCTAGCCTGACCTAATTACAATATTGCACGGGTGAAATGGTGGCTAGCTGCATTTCCACGCTGGACAGCCAGGCTGATCCTTTGTGCAAAAAATGAGCCAACCCTCTGTATCAAATAATAATAACTGTATGTAAACGGTTGTATAGTCACGCGTGTGCAGCCGGATCGAAAGTCAAAGGAAAGTTTTATAATAGGTTTACATCGCTCTATAAAATTAAAGAGATGGCACATGGAAATGGCCTTGTCAAGTGGTAACTTGTAAACAATTTAATAGGAAAATCAGACATCAGCGATGCCCATTCACAATAATTCGGCGCGCAGGTGGCACGCGCTCGTACACGCGACCGCCACGCGTTGCGCGCCGCGTGATTACACGCACTTGCCACTCGCTGTATACCAAGCCGAGGATAAAATCATTATGGTTATTGTTTGTTTGAAATGCACTGCTCGGAAACATTACTGTCTACTAGCTGATTCCCGCGACTTCGTCCGCGTGGAATGAGCTTTTCGTAAGAAACGTTTTCGTTCGACCGTTTTTTCTCCGTCTTACATTGCAAATCCGACATAAAATAATATTGCGGCTATAAATTAAGATGTAAGCTATCCTATCTTTCAAGTTGGATCAAACTGCACACGGTGTGCAAATTTAATTTAAAATCGGTTAAGTAGTTTAGGAGTCCATCGCGGACAAACAACGTGACACGTGATTTAGATTGGTATTATTTTTTGCGAGACTAGCTTAGCCCGCTACTTCGTCAGCGAGGGATCAGATTTTATAAAGATTTTATTTTTAAGATGTATTTGAGACATACGTCAACGTTGACATGTTAGTCAGTTTCGTCTTGTCATACTGCAGAGCGAAAATGTTAAATGTGAAAGAAGTATGTTAGATATGGTCAAGCTGTAAAGCTGATCTGAAAAAACCCAATGAAGCATATTGTTTACTTTGCGTGAGGTTCGGATTACGTAAATACCATAAAAATTTGTCCCTTAAACGTTGTACCTGTCCGTATATAAGTCCGTATATTTTATACTATTTAGAAATACTATCGGAAAACTCAAGATAAAAATAAATATGTATAGGTAATTCAAAAACCATAAGCTTAATAGCACCAAACCAAATTCAATTAACTTGGTTTTGAAGATATTATGGATTCTCTGAATTGCAGTCTACGGAGATCCCCTGAGAGAACTGTGAGCGCAAGATCTAAGACCTGGATTGACATTTTGTGGCTCTCCCGAAGGCCGGCGTGTCAATCTTTATTGCATAGCCTCATGTCATATTTTACTGACCAAAACGACATAAATAAATGATGAGGGGCTAGCCTATTCTTTGACAAAACCTGTTGCAAAAATGATAAACCAAATGCTATCGATAGCTTTTACTTAGCATTAATGAAAGTTTTTGAGCTTCAAATATTGTTATTTACTTAGGAACAGTCGGCATTCCGAACCAGTGGTAGATTCATCCGACAGTTCATAAGCACTTGTAAAAAGTCTATTTGAATAATAAACTTATGAATTTGAATTTACTATTTAATATTACCCACTTTTGATGCCCATGACCATGTGGATTTAGATTTTCTAAAATCCCGTGGTAGCTCCTTAGTTTTCCAACATAAGTTTCCGAAATGCAAGCTATAGTTAGGTATAATGTCGGTACAAAATTGTCTCTTCTAAATTCTCTCACGTTTTTTTTAATTTTATTACAAGATAGGCTTGCGTTAGACGACAATCATGCTTAGTGCAAAGCAATGATGATGTCTAGTTTGGAACACCCTTGCCTAGAAGATGTGTATTCACTCTTGCCTTGAAGGTACTTAATAAACTTACTTAACTGAATGGGTAACAGACAGGAACACGTATTTATTATATTATATAGTACAGATTATGGATGATTTCTACAAGTAAAATTCAAATCTTTACAATCAAACTCTATTTAAGTCACGTCAAAGTCTATTTTTATAGCTTAGTACAGGTATTAACTTGGAATTTATAAAAAAAAACTGTTTGCAAATTCTGCATATTCATGAACTAATCTCTCTCACCACCCGTGGACGAAGTGGATAACAATAAAACCAAAATCGTCCGCAATTATATAGAATTTATCGGCTCGGACGGTGCCGCGCAACCGTGTGATGGATTAAATTGCTCTTTCCCTATGACAACGTGGGTACGGAAAAATACGTGTAGGTATGAAACAGCTGGTCATTTTTCAAGCGATTCCTTTTGCTCTACGGTAGCAGGTGGGCTTTTTCAGGCCAGATAGAAAATTGTGCGTTTGCTTAGTGCCCCCGACGAATGTTTGCGAACCGCCTCTGATGAATTTGAGCATCCGCGTATTGGGTTAGAACGCCTCGAAATATCTTCTGCGTTGTTTTAACGTTTTCTGAGAACGTTCTCTTTGGAATTATTGACCATTAGCAAACACTCTCAGCAGTTTATACTTTTTTAGCCATCTTTAATTCATCTTTTTAACAAAATTTGATCTTATTTCTACGAAAGAAATACGATCAAATTTTGTTATAGTTTACAGAAAATAAATAAATTTCAATTGTCACTCTGATTCGAAACTGAACAGGTTAGCCCGCTACCATCTTATACTGCATCATCACTTACCATCAGGTAATTGCAGTCAAGGGAAGAAACCCCAAAGGCTAATTCCTTGACTGCATTTTTTTTATTTAAAGAAATTTTTAAATTTAAAAAGAAAACCAGAAAAATAATTTGTAAAAACACCAAAAGCTTCACATGCACCTACCAACAATCAGGCAGCATCCCGTACATCAAAATAATTTAATTACCAGTACATTTGTTTGCAGTCTACAATGAATACTGTATTTACCACGGGTCGTGTACACCCAATTTTAATTGTAATATGTGAATTCACATTTTCCAGTCGAGTTTTAATTATCGGGAGTCGCGCGGGGCTGAAATACGCGACCGCCCGCTATATTTATGGCGGCTGCCTGCCATTCCGATACTTTTTAACGTAATGAGCAGGGGAAGGGGCTACGTACCTTTACGATTGTTTTTCCAGTGTAGGTACATTGTATAGGTACTTGCGGTCTGCTCATATGTTTTATTATTTTATCTTTCTTTTTTTTATATCTGTCCTATCGTACAAGTATCATACTAAACAAAGTTAATATCCACGTTATATCTGTGTTCGTTTATAGCTTCTGAAATTCTTTATGAATTCTTATGGAAAGCAGCTTGCATGAAAACATTTCACGAGCAAGATAAAATATACACTTACACTTTTACATTCAATTCAAGATAAGTCGAAAAAACGGGTATAAGAGGCTAAAATTATCTTAGTAACTATAATTCCGAATTGTTCAAGTAGGTATAAGTACCCTGACACTATATTTTTATTCGAAATGCAATTCAGGTCACAATCATACGGATGTTTATGAAAAAGAATATCCCGTCTCGGGCGTCGTCATCCAGAATATGAGATTAGTACGGAGTCACCGGCGGGTCGCTTGCGGCGAGACGTGATCAGTTCTCGCTCCACTCACCCGATTCTGCCGTATTAAATATTCAATAGGAGCAAGAACGAACGTCGCAGCCAACGCCGCCTTACATAAAAATGAGCCGCCTATTATGAAATTAACAGCTAACCGCGTCTGCTACGTTTTTTTGGCAAGGCACCGTCAGCCGCAGCCGAATTACCGGACACTAATTGGACTGTGGAAATGCAGTGACGGACGGAGCGAAAAAGCTGCTTTTTTTTCGCCGCCCAGCGGGAGCCCGAAATATTTTGATTACTTTACTCCATCAAATCAATGAACGTTGCACGTTTGTAACGGTTTTCAAAATAAACGTACGTAACAATTACAATACGTGTTGTGTGTTTGTGAAGACGAGTAGATACGTACTTACGTAACAACTAATTCAATCTTGTTGTGTGTATATGAAGAAATTATAAGTGATTTTATTAATATTTTTAATTGAAAAGCCAGCTTACCTGTACTCTAGCTTCCGTGAGATCTATTTTCATGGCTATTTCTTCTCTCGTATAGATGTCGGGGTAATGCGTCTCTTGGAATGCCCTCTCTAACTCTTTCAGCTGGGCGGAAGTGAAGGTTGTTCGAATCCTTCGCTGTTTGCGCTTTTCCGTTAGTGAGCCTTCATGCCCACCGTACACTTTATATGGAAGACCCGCTGAAACAAAAGACAAATACGTTTAGCACGAAGTAAAATAAAGCTCTCGCTAAAAACTTCTTCGAAGACAAAATATTTTCGATAAAATCAAGGACACGTGTTCCTACTGAAAATAATAATTTATTCAACATAGATAAACTTCAGTTGTGCAAATAAGCCTGCATAAGAAAACCCTAGTAAATACGGCACTTTTGGCTATTATTGACCAATAGCCAAAAGAACATAAACAACAAAAAAATGAATAAGAACATAAACATAAATCTTTAAAAATAAACAGAGGTTCAATTTTAAAATAATGTGTTGATAGTTGATATTAACGTCTTTATAACTATCAACTTAGTTGACACATAAAAGTAAAGACGATATCCTAAAATCTACTTTATATCCGTTATGGTGAATGGGAGAAAAAGTACATGGCAAGGCGGCCATTTTTGTCTCCCCCTCACTGCGCCCTCGCTACAGTAGGCACTGAAGGTATACCTACTCTGTTGTGTATATACCTACTGTTTATAAGTGTAAATACCGTTTCCCGTTTTAATTAAGGAGAAGCGTATTTTTGAGTCCTCATTATTATTATATCTGTATAAGAATTTTGGGTTAAAGCTGGTGTATCTTTTTCGTATCAAGTCTTATTTAAAATATTCATTTAGTATTTTTAAGAAATTGAAACTATAAATAAGTATTAGACTTACATAAAATCAGTTTCATGCTAGTACCTACTTGTTAACGTTCGCTGTTAATTAGTCGTCTGGGAAATAAATATTTTGTAGCTGGGCAACTATTTTAAGATTTATTATTCCAGGAACAATCTTCCTTCTATAGAACATATTTTAATGTTAGAAGCTACAGTTAATGTTATTGTTTGCTTGTACATGTTAAACATAGTGACCATCTCTTTATCAAGTTTGTTGAGGAAATAAATATGAAAATTACGTAAATTTTACCAATAAATTAAAACATTTTTCCGATTTCATGGTAGGGCTATTAACAAAAGTTAATATATTTTGGACTATAAAACCTAGTCTGGAATACTAAAATAAACATAATATTATAGATAGAAAAACAGTAGCGGTGGCATGTCGCGTGTTGGTATCGATCGTAGCCACTCCACTACGCGGCTACGCCTTGCTACGTAAGGAAATGCACTCTTTTGTTGTTCTACTTGTTCGACGATCTACGCGTCATATATTTTTTTTTCAACATAGAAGAGACCACTGCCAAACTAAAGTATAATAATCCATGCTAATATTATAAATCCAAAAATGTGTCTGTCTGTTTGTCTGTCTGCTACCCTTTCACAAATCTCTTCAACAGATTTTGACGACCAGTGTTGAGCACCGTCTTAACACGGGAGGTTCCGGGTTTCGATCCCCGGCAGAGTCAATTCGGGAGTACATAATTCCTGAGTTTTCGTTTTCGGGTCTGGTGGGAGGCTTCGGCCGTGGCTAGTTACCACCCTACCGGCAAAGACGTGCAACCAAGCGATGTAGCGTTCCGATACGATGCCGTGAAACCGATTAAGGGTTTAATATAACTGCCATACCCCTAACAGGTTAGCCCGGTTAATCTTGATTCAGACTGAGATGAGCAGTCTAAACTGCATCATTTCGTATCACTTCAGAACGGCTGGACTGATTTTGATGTATTTTTTGTGTGTGTTTACCTGGATATTTTATAATCACAATTGAACGCGGTAGGTGGCACTGCAATCGGGTTCTAGGTTCGGGGCAGGACAACGTCTGCCCGGCCCAACATTTTAACTGTACTAAGTATTTATCTCAATAACTTTGCTTGACGATTACAGAAACCATGTACAAAACATGTGAGTATCAAACGGGTTTGTTGTTGATATCCAAAGCCATTACGGGAGACATAAAGTAAAATCCCATGAAACTGTTTAGACATTAGCCGTGCGGACGTACGGGCGCACCGCAGACCGCATCGCAGCGACAATTACCTCAAATGAACCGGAATTAATCGAGACTCGCTTCTTGGGCGAGCTGCGGTCTCATTTGCATTATTAATAGAGGGGGAGAGCGGTGCGCGGGGAACGGGGTGCGTGTCACTGCCCGCGCGCCGCCCCACCCGCAATTTGCGAAACCTAATGAAGAGGATCTCGCCAAGATGTTTCTGTTCTTATGACGTTTAATTCGAGTTTGCAGATCGTGGGTCAGGCGAGGGGCTCTCATTGTTATTGCGACCTTTATAATTTTATAGATCGTCCCGAAAGTCTACTGGGAGTTGGGACTGTGTCTACAGTATATATTTGGAACCGGTGGTAGATTTTTATTATCTGTCTGGCCGTCGAGTCCTTGACACGTGACAATTTAAGATAGCTTACTAAAAACTTACTTAAAACGTACCACGTCCACATGCTAGTTCTATATTTTAATGAAAATCGTCATTTATCTCGACCATCAATATTATACATTGGGGCTGATTCTGTATAACACAATCTCTAAACTAAACTAAAATGGCAGCTTTAAATCTAGTTCCGTCCCTTTCCGTAGGAAGTATTATGAAAGGGTTAGCAATATTTGTAATGCTCTAATTTAAGTTTAGTTTAGAGATTGTGCATTACAGAATCAGCCCCATTGTTAGTAAGGAGACACACAATAACCTAATATAATTATAAAACTACCTAATCCTTAAACTTTATCTAAGACAGTCCTGATTTGTAAGCACATGCACCATATTACAATGATTGTCAGCAAATGCCCTCAGGATGCCGTTGCAGCTAGCCCGAACCACCAGGAATGTTTGTGATAGTGTAGAAGTATTTCACAGCTGCGGCCCCGAAACTATTTAACAATCTTCCTACAGAGACATCTAATTTAATTATATGTGCCCAGCACCCTTCATTAAAGAATAAACTAAAATCTAATATAAAGAAATTTCTCCTAGAATGCTCATCTGAAGAATTTAAATGCCTTTATGACAACATTTGTTGAAATAAGTTATAATACTTAATAGTATTATCTAGAACACCTTATACTGTAATTTAACTAATGGGTATCTTACCAAACTGTTCTTATTTAAAAACTTTATACTAAACTTGCACTCGTTGCAAAATTGTGGTGTAATTTTAGATTTTTTTTAAAGGCATTGAATAAAATAAATAAAAATAAATCAATCTTCACGCGCATTGGCAAACCTCCCCGACGCACTGCAGTATCTTAGCAGATCCATTAGCAACCTGATTCCTAAATGCATTATAAACCTACTTACATACCTTAAAACCTTTTTAAAAGAACCTACTTACTCACGGTTGCTTTGGCAAACGGTAGGTACTTTGTTTTATATTGTAGCCGGAAGTCTGTTAATTTCGGGTACACCAAACACATTGGCTTATGTATAAACTCGTTACGCGGAGCACGTGGTGCTAATTAATCGTCAGACGCCGATTAATTCACAGGTGATATGATCCATGAACCCCCCGACCCCCTTGCCTCCCACCTGTTCCACCCGGCAATGTTCCGCTAATTATAAGACGGAGCGACTTGAGGGGGTTCCTAGAATCCGCTGCATTACACTTGGGTACCTTGTGATGAATTGTTTAAAAGAGAATTTATAGTACCAGATCCCACTACATGAGATATTCAATCGTTTGTTATTATTTAAATGAATGCAATTCTTGATAATTAATGCGAAAGTGTGTCGGTCTGTCTGTTTATCTGCCTGCTATACGCTATCCCGGTCCATCTTTTAAGCCGATTTGGACTAAATTTGGTACAAAGGTAGGTTGTATCCCGGGGATCCACAGGTTACTTCTTGAAGATGAAGTCGCGGGCATCATCTAGTATTAATATATTTTAGAAGCTTTTCTGATCCGCTTCTTCACTTCGCACTCATCAAACTTCACTTAGAAGAAGTGACACCATGATTTCTTCATTCTATACGATACCATACCATACTATATACACGTCATACGTACACAACAGCGTAACGAATCGACGTGATTGTTTTCATGGGTAAAGTTGGGGACCTGGAGAGTGACATACTATTTATACTTATATAATAGGCTACTATTTATCCCGGAAAATTAAGGGTTTCTGTGGCAATTAAAGACACTCATTTCACGCGGACGAAATCGCGGGCATCAGCTAGTTATCTTTGTAGTACAATCAAATCGTAAATTTTTGTAGTAAAAATATATTTTTGTACTCAGGTTTAAAGCAGCTATTCAAAATATATATAATAATATACCCCACAAGCCTAGGAAAAGCTAAAAAAAATACTTCCCATTTGCCATCAGATAAGGATTTTTATAACTATTTGAAAAAAAAAATTATTTTTTTCAAATAGTTATAAAAAATATGTAATTTTATGTTTTGTATGACTATTTTATGTAATTTTGATTAACACATGATTCAGAAGTTAAGAGGCTCTGACAGACGGACGGACAGACAGTCGGACAAGTAGATGAATTTTTAAATTTTAATCAATAGATTAATTATATTATTATGAAATTTTATATATCTGATTATCTCAAAAATTCACATGGCAATTTTCTTTTTTGAAAAATAAAAAAAATTGAATTTTTTTTTAAGTACCAATCCACCAAGTAGACTCAAAAACCTTCGTTTCGCTCGGTCACATCACGATGCTCAGTAACCTGAAAAGTCGTACGAGAAAGTATTATAGAACCTCTGGTACAGAATATTTTCGGCGAGGAGTGAGTAAATCGTTTCACTATCCGTCAGTCGGCCTCGGTTCATTTTTCTCGCGTCAGGCGCAAAGTTCGCCAACATCCATAATGCAGGCGATGTCGGCGCGTCATCGCGCCATATTGCGCAGGAAGGGTTAGGATTAATGGAACACTGAAACGAGCCTACACAGCTTTCTGTCGGAAAAAAATGGTAGGAGTCCGATGTTTTGTCACCTTTATTTGTGTTGAGAAATAAGCTGATGTTATTATGAATGAACCTACTTCAAGTAACATTTCAATGATATAGTACTAAAATGTAGAAGCATTTTCAAAGCTGAATTATCTACAGTGTTTTGGTTTTAAGACCATTGTATTTACTCAAAGAACTCGCTACTTAGCTCACGCTATTGAAATAAAGCAAGGTGTGCCTCGGATTTTAGTGAAAAATAAAACAATTCGGTTCGTGTTCAGTGTATTAGAAAGTAGAAGGCATTTTTTTCGCTTTTTTATTTCAGATTTTGTTTAGGAATTTATATTGACTGTTACTTGACGTGAATTTATATTTAGTATTTTTATATACAAGAAAAAAATGTGATTTATTCATAAATTTAAGAATAAGAAGAAATAATCTCTTTAATCTTTGGTAGGTATATACTTTGAATATTGTGTTCTCTATAAATTGAGCAAACAGAAAAATTATTATTGATCTATTGTAATCGAAAAGGCCTATGTCCAGCAGTGGATGCATACAGGCTGATGGATGGATGGATGGCAATATCCATCCATCCATCCTGAATCTTAATTGAAGTATACACACATCCGAAGACTCTACAAACAAACAAGTTAATATTTTGTGCCGTAAACATAAAACCATTCCCTTTCTCGGACAAAAGTACTTCAGTTGTAAAAAGATAAGAGTGATACAGAATGCCAATATAATGTTATATTTGCAAATAAACATGTAGGTAAATTTCCGCAATGGCAGCAGTAAAACAGGCACTCCGAAGCAAAAGTTAAATTTTCCTCTCGTCGACGGGACGTGGGCACTCGTAAAACGGTGTATAAGAATGATTACAACATATTATTACCCATTTTTGCATAGTACCAATATAGTAGGTACCTACATTTTAATAAAATCGACCTGACCCATGTTAACCTATGACAACTTTTGGCTCTATATTCCTTAATGTAGATGAAAAACATCGATATATACTAGTACTTGACCGGGAAAAAATTTTAGAGGACATTATCGAATGAGATTAAGGAATAAATTTTTTATATAAGTTAAACTAAAAATCTAATAATAATCTAGCAGATGGTAAAATTATATATGACCTATGTATCCACATTGTAATATAACATTACCATTTACAAAAATAAAAGCAGCATCTCTAGTGGAGTGTGGCGTTACATTGTAGAAGTTACGAGCATGGCTCGCGACGCAGCTCGACTGTGAGATATTGCCTTTTTTATGACCCACTCTACTATACTATACTTGCTGGGACAGAACAGATCACATGATGCGATAAAATATTGCCCTTCGTGCCACCAAATTGAATTAACCCGTCCACTTGCATGCAAAGGCGCGCCGACGCGTATAGGAATGGCGATATTGGTTTAGGATAGGTACCCAACTATTGGAATTTTCCCTCTGCGTTACAAATCAAATCGAATAAACATCCGTCGATATACTTCGAATATTGTGTTCAATCTACAAGTTTCGGGATCCGGATTCTGAGATATCTTCTGGACTGGAAAACGTTGTTAGTAAGCATCGCTCAATAACTATGTAGGTGTTGTTGAATGTTGGTTAAATATAGTACAAGTAATCATTCATATTATGTTAACTATGATCGCTTAGTTATAAACACACAAATATTTTTATGCATTGAAGAAAATTTTGAAATGATAATTGATAAATGATTACAGGTTATTGTAGAGGTGCTACGATTAGGTACTTATTTTTGCCCTAAAACGCTCAACTTAATTCATCTTCGTAATAATTATAGTTGGTACATAATTAACCAAAAAACCTCAATCCACGCGGACGAAGTCGCAGGCTTCAACTAGTTATTAATATAAACTTAATGTCAAACTTTAGTAATACGGCTTAGGCCACCAGCAATTTGATATTACAGAACCGCCATCCACCATAGACATAATTCTTGTAATTGTACAACAATTAATACGCAAAACTTGTAATTAATTTCTGCGTGATTAACGGGCATAAGGCGGGTTTACTCAAGATTACGTGAAGAGAATTATCGTTGCGTGGGTGGTTGAAGGGGAGACAGTCCACAAGGCGCAGGCTAGGATCCGCAAGGCAAAAGCAAGACTGGTTCGCAATGCTGTCCTCCCTCTAAGATTCGCGTGGACGCCGCCGCCAATTAGGGGCGCAATCGCTCACGCGGCTGGAACCTGGCCCCCTCGCCGCCCGCCCGCCCAGGCCACTCTTTGTTTCGTGACGTCGCAACCTTGTTCTTGTTCCCCCATCATCCCGCATCCGCCACTTGTTCAGCAAATGAAATCGATTTCACTTTGGTATTACGGGTGAATAACACGTTAAAAAGTTTTGCGAATCCATTTCTGTTGTTACTTATTTTACTGTAACTTAGGCCGACATGCACAACAACGCCTATAAAGATGTCATTTTTTATGCTGTCACTTTTTGATAGGCTTATTACCGGGATCACATGAAAAGGTATAGAAATTTTAACTTAAGGCGCTGTGAGCTCACAAGATAAAAAACGCAGGCGCGCGGGGGTGAAATCGAGCAAGCGCATGTCGCAAAAAATGCATGAAATAATTTGTAAAAAAAATAATATTTACTTTTCAATAGAAATGAAACCGACAATGTGTTTGATTTAGAAATATGAATTTTTTATCTTATATTTCTGGAGCTAATTATTGGTTTCAATAAGGAGAAAAATTGCTTTAAAAGGTAAATTAAGAGGTATGTTTAAAATAAATTTCAATGCAGAGATTTTTTTTAAATTGTGTTTTGAGATGCGTACAGCACGCACATTATTTTTACAAGCATACATTATGTCACCGTTTGATGGATACACTGCTTTTAAAAACCCCCTTTTACGCTACACAGGGCCTTAAACACGTTTAACGCCTAAGAGTATTTTTTTAAGAATTTCATGTAAATATTTCAATGGACTTGACTGGCAATTTTTGCTAGAGGTAAATATCAAAATAAACTACGAAAAATTACTATATCTAAAATTCACAATGCGCCATCGATAAGCCTGGCTGTTCAGCGGGGAAATGCATCTAATATTTTTGCTCATTCATCACCATTTCACCCATGATTTACACAGTTAGGTATTACATGTGTACACGATTAAGGAAGGTTGTATTTTTTCGGTCACCTGCAACGAGGCTAACTCTATGAATTTCCACGGTGAAGATATCGGGAAAAAGAGCACCGGGGCGAAGAAGGAAGTGGTTCGACGACATAAGGGAGTTGACTCGACATAAGTATGCAGGAATAAAGAAGATAGCACGTGACCGCAAAAGTTTACTCCACCTGACCGCCGAACTTCAGTTTGAAGATGGCACCACATGATAATGATTATTTATAGGCTAATCCACCTGATGTTTTATCAAGAATGTCACACAGCTACGGACGGACTGAACGGACGGGAATGAATGAATAATAAAATAAGAAAAAATCTAAACATTTATTATTTTTCGAAAAAACAACCTATAAGTATATGCCCAATAATGCGATTTTTCGCATGGTGTGCGCGCATCACTTTTCACGATTTTCAATATTCATTACAAACTTAATTAAGTATGTAAACCAAAACCTTTACAACCGACACCGACATAGTATTAAATGTCCTTATCAAAATAAATATGTTAAATAGATATGTGAGATAAAAATTGTCCTTTACACCACTTAATTCAGATGAGTATCTATTGAGATATCATTGAAATAATGTAAAGTACTCTTACAATGTAATATTAAAATGTTAAACCTGCCCACTGCCCACTGGCTATATAGGGTATAGAACTATAGACTATTAGGATTATTATTGCTACCCGTGCGAAGCCGGGGCGGATCGCTAGTAATATTATATTCCTGAAAAGTTTTTATTTTTGTTGTTTTTAATTTGTATGTTTCAATTTCCAAGGACATTAAGTAAACATCCATAGAAATTAAAACTAGTAATTTACACGAAGAAAAGTTTAGTAGCATATTTTTTTTATAGTAGATATGTATGTATATATGTATATACTCTATTTTATACCACGAATATACAAAAGCAACATATTACAAACAAGAAAACATATGTATATCTTAGACATATTTTTTGTTTAAAACAATAATTTAACAATTGAGTATGGCTTTATCATAATTATTAATATTATGCTTGTTGTCTTTCTTAAAATGGTGGTTGGAAGTTTGTATGAAGAAAGTCCTTTGTTTTTGAAGTTAGAGACTCGGAAATCGGTATTTAGGTTATTAGATTTAAATAATAATAACCTGTATAAGCAATTTTACGTAAATCTACCCCAAAAGGGGTGAAATGGGAGTTGAAAGGTTACATAAAAGTTCTATAATTTTTACGTATAAGACATGAAAATATGCATTTAGGTTAGTTCTAAACAATTAAAAACATAAGCTATACAAAGCCTTTATAGATAGGCTTTTTGCAGCGGGAAAATTTCATAATCTCATAGGAAATCAGAAATTGTACGCGGACGAAGTCGCGGGTGACCTCTAGTAGATAAAATGCTTAACATATAATTTTAAAGCCTGAGGCAAGCAGCTACGCAAGTTGCTACAACCTACGCTACGAGTGCTACGCCGCGTAGCACATTGTTGGAACACGAACATTGTTAGAAGTAGATAAATATATTAATTTTATATTTTATACCACTCATTATTATCCCCCTGTCCTTATACTATAAGATATTTTGTACTAAAAAATACCACTCTTTTGATGAAATCATCATACAAAAATATGTTTAATTGTAAGATAAATAATTTATGAAAATATATATTCATAATATTTTCAGACTTTATAGCAGCTATCACTGAAAAGTGAGATGTAGTGTGGGTTAAACATACCTACACTAATACACCTAATAATAACACCACCCGCAAGCAACTCAGAAAGTGCTCATCATAGGATCAAACTGAGAGGAATCGCTAAAAACTGGCAAGGTTGTCTTTTCTATTATTTTTCTGTCTACTTGTTTATTATCTTTGTCTGTGTTCATGCATAGATGGAACTTACGTTGCAGATTCATCGCCGGCGGGAATATGTGGTGGTTCCTCATGGCGGCGTCCTGCGGGCGCGCGCACTGGGGCGGCGGCGGCTGGTAGCGCATGCCCTGGTAGCGGTACGCGGCCTGCGACATCTGCCCGCACGACGCCAGCTCGCCCCACGACAGCTCGCCGCCGCCCGAGCCCAGGCAGCCACCGTCAAACCCGCCGCCGGCCCCGCTCAGGTACCCGTACTCCATCCTGAACTATCCCCACGCACTGTCTAGCATCGGCCCCGGGAACCCAGCTGCGCGAGCGACGCGCCACGGCACGAGGTGTCACGATATAGCGAAGGCTCACTGCCACATAATTGGATGAGCGGTATGTATATCGAATTATGCCGATTACAGATGGTATCGGATCGCTAGGATAGTTTTTGCCGGCACGGAGGACCGTGCGCTCGCCCCACTTGAAATCGAATGATAAGCCTAATTCAATAAGGGCAAGCCTCGAGGAGGAGGCGGGGCCGCACCCCCGGGAAGGCCAATGGGCGCGCCCGACGCCGGGGGTGCCGCCCCGACGCCCCCCCGCCCTCGCCGCGCCGCGGCACGTTCGAGGGTGCATGTCACGACACTTGTCTACTTTTCTTTTCGCCGACAGTTTCTTTGTCATTGAGGAAAATAAAAAACTTGTAATTAACGACCCAGGTTGGTACTAATGAATGACTGTTGGTATATTTAATTTGGATCATTATTGCGCCCCCATTTTATAGGAATCCTACGAAAATCACTGTGTATTTTGTAACATTTTGTAAGACGGATTCAGTGTCAGGAAAAGGTTTCACAGTGCGTGTGATTGATCGTTGTCTTGGGGTGGCCGCGGTGAGCAGCGCTTGTGTAGTACAAACTTAAATAACATTTTTTGTTTACTAGGTTTATTTTTATTTTTTTGGTGTTGAGTATTTTTTTTAACTTCAGTAATATTAGCATGATTACTTCCAAACCACCCGAACATGACAAATCATAATGATAAAAGAAGTATTTGATGGTTTCTTCTATGAAATCACCTCAAACATTTTGTAGAGTTTATCAAAATTACTTAGGTACTCAATAATAAATCTATCGATTATTTGAATCATAGTAATGTACCATATTTTATAAGAGAATTATAAAAATAAAGGCCACCTAATGTTCCTAACCAAAGAGTGTAGAACCAATACAAATGTAGAGCGGCTAGCATAACTTCTCAGACCTCATGTTTCTTTAATTTAATTTCTGTCTCTTCAGTTATCAGTAGAATAGAAAAGTAGCGAAATGATTCTACTCATATCTATGTAGGTTTGAGGTTCCACTTGGCTTTTTGTCAGTAGGGGTACATCATACATGGGTAGGAGATGAATCTCGACATCGCATCTTATCTCACTCGTAAATTAAATTAGATTGTATGTTAAGTATGTAAAAAATAGAAACCATACAAACATGATGTACGACCACTACGTAACTTTTTTGATGACTCCCTGGCGCAGTGATATGCGCTGACAAAAAGCCAAGTGGCACGTTAAGACGTGCGAAGGTCCCGGCAGGGTCAATTTGGGAATTAAAAATTTCTGAATTTTCCCTGGTCTGGCCTGGTGGGAGGCTTCGGCTGTGGCTAGTTATCACCCTACCGGCAAAGACGTGCCGCCAAGCATTTAGCGTTGCGGTATGATGCCGTGTAGAAACCGGTGTGGGTTTAATATAACTGTCATGCCCCTAACAGGTTAGCCCGCTTCCATCTTAGACTGCATCATCACTTACCATCAGGTGAGATCGCAGTCAAGGAATAAGTTGTAGAGGATAAAAAAATTGGAATTTTACCCATCACTAGTACAGGATAGGCACAACGACGGCGGCACGGCACGTGAGAATATGACGCGTATAATATCCGCGCGCCACACGCCGAGCTCCCGCGGGACTCGCGACGCATCCCGTCACTTTATTTATTATTCATCTTAATTGCAACACAGTTACTCCCTTTTTTATTTTCTCTTTGATGTATTTCTAAATATACAAATGTATTTTTTATATATATACTAGCGAATGCCCGCGACTTCGTCTGCGTGGTTTGAGGTTTTTTTGTTCCCGCGGGAAATCTTTAATTTTCCGGGATAAACAGTAGCCTATGTGCTATTCCAGACTATAATCTATCACTGTGCCAAATTTCAGCCAGATCGGTTCAGCCGTTGGGGCGTGATTGCGTAACAACCATCCATACATCCATACATCCATCCAAACTTTCGCATTTATAATATTAGTGAGATTACATAATTATGTAATCGTAGACACCCAAACCACTAATAATACAAAGCTACCTGTACTTTTATAGATCGTTAACTGTATTTACAATTAAGATGACGTATACTCCGGGGTGCCGCTGCAAAAAAAGCCGCAAGATACATGAACGGAGCTCCGAGCATAATATAATATAGTGAAAGTAAATAGATGGGCAATTCTCAAAAACGGACCTAAAATTTTGGAAAATAAAAATGTTTTTTGATATGGTCCGAAGTAGTCTTATATTAATAATACAGTATCCTTATAATACAGTATTTACAATATTATGGACGATATTTCATTCCAAATTATATATTTTAGTGATGATAAATACTTCGGTCATAGCAGCGCGGCGGCGACAAATGCGATTCCTGCTAATCAATTCAGTACCACCAGCACTACCGCTGCCGCTACAGCCCATTGACGTCCCACTGCTGGGCACAGGCCTCCTGCACCCTCATAGGAGAGAGGGAATTAGAGCTTAGACCCACCACGCTGCTCCGGACTTTAACGATTCATTACAATAAGTGATATTAATAACATCTAATATAAATTGAGGTTTAGTTAATACCTCACTTTATACTTATAAATATAAATAAAACCTATTCTGTAATAGTATACACGAGTACATCCGCAGGCGCAAGTAAAAAAATAAGTGTCGTTGATTTCCTTATTTACCTCGCAACATCCTGCAAGGGATGAAAAACAAGTCGCCAGTAAAATATGTGATCACTTAGCAACCTGCAATCAAACAACTGCTGCGTTGTTTTTCACTTTCACTGTGTTTGCGTTCGTTTCCCTCACTAGGTTTGTTTAGTGACTAAATGAAAAAAAAAGAAATTACACTGTTTTGATCTTCGGCTAAGTACGTAGGATCCTCATCTTATTTTAGCATCTCTTTACATGAAAAATGCATAGGTACCTACTATTTTATGTATACATTTTACCTAGACGTAGTTATTACTTATTAGTAGGATTTTTTAATTAAGGGTTAATTATAATATTCCATTACGTCTTCGCAAAATTAGTTGAAGTACTTATTTCAACTCTAGCTTTAAATATGCAACTTTCATATGTAGGGCTAGGGCTTTTTGTATACGCATTTAGGCTATACTTAGCTAGGTTAAGTAGCTACATCATCACCGCGTGCCATGCGCAAAAATCTTCTCTATATTTTGAGCTGCATCTTTTAGCTTTGGATAGCTCAGCCCTGTCCACCTCCTTATATCCACGTCTAACCACTTGCGCCTTTGGCGACCTGGAGCTCTCTTGCCTGCAATCCTTCCTTCCAAAACTAGTCTTGGAAGTGAGAATTGGGCTCCTCTTTTAGCAGTTATTGATTGATTGATTTTATAAATTCTTTATTATCAATAAATAAAGTTGTAACAAACATTCTGTAGAAATCTTACAAATACTTATTGAACATATGTGATAATTATAAAGGCCATCTTACGCCTATTAAAGTTTACGGACAGGGGGGAAAACATAATGTTACACTTTCCGTCGTAGGCTTAATTTAAAAAAAATACTATAAACTTTACATGTAAAGGTATTGCAAAATACTTGTTCAGTATTTTCGTTTTGCAAACCTCTTTTAGCAGTAAACTTGGACGTATTAAATACTTGGTAAGTTTATGATGCATTTTTGAGTGTCCGCTGAGTATCAGCCTTGACATTAAAGTTAAGATGTGTGACGTATAGTTCAGCTATTATTAATTAAAAACAGTAGAGTAGGTATGGGGTCGCTCGTCGCAAGCGGCATGTGGCCTCAGCCTCGGCGTCGGGGCGCAAATTGAATTAGGAGACGCACGCGCTCTCCCATAACCGCCGCATTATCAGATTAGTTGCAATGCTTCGAGCATGCGATTACAACTTCTTTGTTTTGCTTCTGATTTATAATTCACTTGTTAGGTGTCCTCAAGAAAACCATATTTTTTTTTATCCACTACAAGTTATCCCTTGACTGCGATCTCACCTGATGGTAAATGATGATGCAGTCTAACCTGTTAGGGTCATGGCAGTCATATTAAACCCATCCATACCCCTAATGGGTTTCTACACGGCATCGTAACGGAACGCTAAATCGCTTGGCGGCATGTCTTCGCCGGTAGGGCGGTAACTAGCCACGGCCGAAGCCTCCCACCAGGCCAGACCAGAGAAAATTCAGAAATTATAAAATCCCAAATTTTCCCTTCTGGGAAATGAACCCGGGACCTCTGCACGTTAAGACAACAGCGCACAACACTGCGCCAGGGAGGTCGTCAAAGGATTACGGACCAGTATATCGACTTTACTTGGTAGTCAGTATGAAGTGGTGATAGCCTTGTGATATATTATAGAGCTGAGCCTCCTGTTCGGGGGTTCAGGGGTTCGATTCATGGACAGTGGCTCTAGGTATCTTTTCGAAATTAGATGGGTGCGTTTCAAGCAATTAAATAACACGGTAAAGGAAAACGTCGTGAGGAAACATCTCTGCCTGAGAGTTCTTCTGCATTTCCAATTTCCAATTACCAAACAAAGGTAAAATAGGTAAAAGTACCAAACAAGTAAACCAAACAAGTAAACAAGTAAACTAAAGGTAATATCAAGGTCAACAAACAGCGTTCGCATCCGCATCTTGGCCAACGTAGTGAACTAAGAGTTACCCTTCTTATTCTGAGCGGAGACTCTTGCTTACTAGTATGCCGGTTGATGATGATGTCCTACGATTAACGCGATGTATTTGATGTGGTCAGGTCCCGAGAGCGGTCAGCAGGTACCTAGGGCTCGAGCCGTAGGGAAACAAAGGGCGACTTTTTGGTTTACCTGTAACCTTTTTTTTTTTTTTGGATTTATACAGCAGGGGAAATCCTCATGGACTACCACACGGGTAGTGCCGGACTCATACCGACTAAAACCCCTACTGTCTACCTGTTGACCGCGTACCTGCCTTTCAGCCTACATCACGGCAACACTTGCGTCTATTTCACGGCCTTTTTTGTCTGCGTTTTTCTTCTTGCTCCTTTTCTTTGATTATTATTTCAGCGTAGTTCGTTACTGCTGTCCAATTTTCCTCCTTTTCCAGCATTTTGTGCACTAGTGTATCTGCACATATACCCCCGATCTTTTCTACAAGTTCTTGTCTTTCTTTGTCCCATTTTTGACATATAAAGATCGTGTGCATAGCATCGTCGGTTTCAGTACAGTCGATGCTATGCACACGATCTTTATATGTAACCTCTTCTTCTATGTTTACCTGTAACCTACGTATCAGGTATGTTATGGAGCTCCGTAACCGTAACCCAAACTATCGGATATCCGAAATAAAAATCTATCCGTAATCGTAACCGAATCCGATACAAAGGTTTCGAATAATTTCGGATAGGAGCAGAATCTAAATGAGACACACTAGCCGCACGCTGAATCAAAAAAATCTAATATTCGTAACCGAAACTATCCGAAACTAACGGATAATCCGAAATAATTTCATATCCGTAACCGTATCTGAAACTGGTATAATATTATTCCTCCTATATCCGTATCCGTATCCAGATCCGAAATATCATATCCATAACATCCCTGCTACGTAGGATGTAAATAACGCATCTGATGACTCGGTTAATATCCGCAAGATGCTGTGTTAGAAATACCAGACTTTGCGTTGCGTAGCGTATAGCGTATAGCGTATAGCGTATAGCGTATTGCGTTCCGTTGCGTGGGGTATAATTTGGATATGATGAGTAGGATTGAATATCAATCAGGAAATACATCCTTCTTCTTCATTGCAGCGGCTTAAATGTTTAGTTTTTAATTTTAATTTAATATGGATTCTTTCAGTAGTTATTTATTATTATTATTTGAGTAAATTTTCCTTCTTAACTATAGGTAAAGTTTTTTTTGCAAAGAAACCTAGTGTAAGTATAATAGAAGTAAGTTCATGGTAAAACTAGCAGGTATCCCCTAGTGACTAGTGAGTCTATCAGACCAAAGCATCCTTATGGTATGTAGGTACAGTTTAGAGTTTTCTCTAGATTACCAGCCCGCGTGGAGAGGGTTCCGACAAGCACCTGCGCCAGTGATTGATGAGCAGCCATCATTGACTGCGAGACCGAACACCCGCCAAAGTGTAGTTTATGAAGCTTTGTATATGTCATCTATGTATAGAGCTCTAATTTAATCATAACTTCTAAAGCTTCCAAGTCACAATCCACATTTTTCACAATCCATGCGATTTTGGTTTTAAACTAAGTTCTAAATTTCTTTGCAGTAGAAAAAAATACACATAGGGACCCTTATGTCGTCGGCTTAACACATTAATATTATACAAAATGAGCTCCCAACCTAATTTCGGTCACAGCGCAGCGGCCAATCTCAATGAACAAGCCACACAGGAGATTTGTACCAAGCATATTAGTGCAATATTGTTTGCGTTAATGATATTTATTTATTACTATGTGTACGCTACCACCTGTTTCTTTTTTTCTCATTCATATCAGAGAGTTTCTTGAAAAAACCCAATACTTAAGTGATTTTACTCATATGCCCCAGCAGAACAAGCTAACCTACATTAACTAAGCAAGCTAAGCTACTAACAAGCTAACTAGTGACTAGACCAACGAGGCAATTGTATATAAGTACAAGTTGTGTGAGTAAGTATATCCATATATTATGTATACCTAACTAGGTACGAAATCAAACAGTTTCAAATTGTAACATACGCCATACCTACCAGTTCTGATAGCTCTTTAGTTACCTAACCTTAGACCAGTGAAGGGGAAGAATCCGTAGACGGAGGTCGAACAGTTCTGTCGCTTGTCAAAGTAGCCGCCGCCGGAGTGTTTGAACAACTAATGAACGGCTCTCCGGAGACGGCGTGTTTGCCTCGACGCCGACGACGCCCCGAGCTCTCTCCTCGCCTGGCTTTTTCAAACGGCTGGCTTTGCGGAGTCCCCATGTACCCCCCGCCTCCCTTTGAACCTTCGTATGTTTACTCCCCTGGTGTCGTATCGGACTTTCAAGTGCAAATGGAAAAATTGTGGATAAACCTCCTGACCGAAACGCGAAATTTAAATTGAACAGGATTTTATAATCAAATGTCTGTATATATTTTATGTGCGTATTTTGGGGCGTGTACACGTCACGAATCCAGATCCCGCTACCAAAATTACATTCGTTATATTTTAGATATATTTACCACTTGATATTTTTAGATACAGATAGATATTAGGGTAGGTACTTATGTATAAAAAAAACAAAAAACATGTTTATTTACCTTAGAACAACTTTGACAATTTTTCTTATGTCCAATGATACCCACACTATAAACCAAGGTAATCCTGTATCGTGTGTACATATTTCACATTAAATAGGTAAGTAGGTGCTTAAGGTAAACTTACCTACTTTTTTTTTACATTTATTATTTTCTATGAGCTTGACATCTTAATTTTGGACATTTAAAAATACCTACTACTAATTATTTGACATGGAGTTAGTAATATATTAATATGAATAAAATTTGATAATATAGATACTGAATTAAGTTAAGTGGTGCTAGTGTAAGTATGAATGTTTAATTCGATTGTCTTAGCATAGCAGTTATCTTGGAAAAAATAATTCATAATAACTATTTCAAATTCAAATGTTTTTTACTCAAATAGACATTTTACAAATTCTTATGAATAGTCGAATGAATCTACCACTGGTTCGGTATTACTAATAATACACATAATAAATATTAAGGTAGGTAATAATAGGGAAATAAGATGTAATAAAATTATGTGTCCGGTATCTATTCTAGTGACTAAGTATAAATTAATATTTGCACGCCTATATTATGACAAAACATGATTGATTATACATAAAGATTATGTATAATTATAACCTACTATCTGTGTTACCCATGTTTAAAGCAAATAAATGAATTTATTATTATTATTACCAAGTCTAACCTAAATTATTTTAAAGGTTAATTTTCAATAAGCAAATCACAAATAAAGAGTGCGCCGAGGTTGTATTATAGTTATACCTACATATTCATCAGTTTAAACTCTTGAGTCTGTGTATGTTTGTTTGCTCCGTTTCGGCGCTCTATAGACTGTGTGTGTCGGTTTTAGATGGAATTAATAAGTAATTAGCACATAGGTAGGTATAAGTTTTAATAAAACTTAATTTAAATACTCAGTTGGTATATATGCATACTAATATTATAAAAGCGAAAGTTTGGATGGATGGCTGGATACGTACGTCATGTTTGTTAACTACTCAATCACGCCTCAACGGCTGAACGAATCTTAATGTTTGGCATAGAGCTATCTCTATTATAGCCTGGAATAACCCAATCATAGGCTACTTTTTATGCCGGAAAATTAAAAAGTTAATATGTAATATTATATTAGTTAAATTTTAACATTAGCGCCGTCTAGTGACATCATTGTGAAGTTCTGTTAAAAATACTGAATAATAATAATAATAAAATCGTTTATTTCAGGCAAAGTACCCATAACAAATACAAAAGATAAATACAACTTATAAAGCCATAAACGTAATATTAACATAAAGTTAAAATTAAAATTGAAATTAAAACTATAGAATACAATTAAATTAAAATAAAATAATAATGTCAATATAAATATTGCGGTATTTTGCGGTACCTATTTGCGGTTCTTGTCACGATGTACGGCAAGCCAGTACTTTACGATGGCATTATCCGGGCACCCAGAGCATACACTGAGGATCTCGTTTCTGGAGGTGCGAATGCGGGACCAAAACGCCGCAACTCGCGATCTTATAATTGCAAAGTAATCGGGGACTCTGGCGTCGGCAAACATTCCGGACGCACTGCAGTATTTGGGCAGTCTCATCAGAATACGGTATGCGTTATTATACTGTACTCTGATGCTGCTACGTGCACTTTTGGTGTAGTTGACCCAAAGCTGACACGTGTAGAAGCATTGACAATACGCCCTAAACAGCGTCAGCTTTGCCTCAGCACTACACCTCGCAAACCGGCGTGCGAGCATGTTGCACCTAACAGCCAGAGCCCTCCTTTCACGTTCTATATCCTCGTTATCGCGTAGATCCTCAGTTAGAATATGCCCCAAGTACCTGAATCGCTCCACTCTTTCTACCGGTACTCCATCTAGGAAAACCGATGGGATCCTCTCCGGACCTTTACCCGCGCGGAAAACCATCATCTGCGTCTTTTTAACATTATACTTGAGGCCGTGACTTCTTGCATATTGCTCACAGATGTTAAGTAGCCGCCTAAGACCATTGATTGAGGGACTTAGAAGTACCATGTCGTCAGCATAGCTGATATTATTTATGCATGTTGTACCTATATGACAACCTACTCTAGCACTTCTAAGCTCCTCAATCAGATCGTTTACATATAGGCTGAAAAGGTCCGGAGAGGTTAGCCCGCCTTGACGAACGCCACATTCTAATCTAAAATCACTAGAGGTGGCGTCGCCCCATTTCACAAAATTCGTTTGGCTTCCGTACCAGTATCTCAACAGATCTACAGTCTTTCGCGGTACATTAGACGTAATGAGTTTTTGCCATAGCAACTGATAATTTACTAAGTCAAAAGCTCGGCTAAGGTCTAAGAAGCATGCGTACACGGAGGTGTGTCTATTAGTATAGTAGTTGACCGTGGATTTGAGGCTGAAGATAGCAGTATCTGTTGAAAGCCCGGGACGGAAACCAAACTGCGCGTCATCGATTCTAATATTCTCATTTATATCAGAATAAATTAACCTTTCCAGTATTTTGCCTATAATAGTCCCTAAAGAAATCGGCCTGTAGTTTTTGAGGCTGGAAAGGTCACCGGTTTTATTTTTGGGGACAGGAACCACCATCGTCCTCATGAGGTTGTTTGGCAAATAGCCTACGTTTACACATATAGTAAACAGTTCCGCCAGTATATTGAACATGTAATCACCTGCATACAATATGTGTTCCAAACTGAGCCCATCATATCCTGAAGCCTTACCCCTTTTCATTTTCATCACCACACTAGCCACATCGCCGGCTGAGTAGCGGTGAGAATTTTCGTCATTTATGTGCTTTTCACTAAGAATAGGTGCACCTTCTGAGCTCAGAGCGGGTAATGGATCCACTTTGAAGTGGTGCAAAAATAAGTCGGCAATCAGCTTCGGGTCCTGGACGTCATCGACGCTTACGGGTAGGTTAGCCTTATAGTTAAGGCGTTTGGTAGCCTTCCAAAATTTAACAAAATTTTTGTCAGCTTGGTGAGACGCTAGTATGTCCATCTTTATCTGATCCTCGTTATTTTGGCACCACTTCAATTTATTTTTGAAAGACTTACGACTGTCCGTCATTTCATCGTAGATCGCACCAGATTGCGGTCTACCATACCATAGCCAACAGTCAAAGTAATACCTCGCCTTCTGATGACTCTCACGGACGTGGTAGTTCCATCCCAAGACATTCTTACGCCTTGCCGGTACATCGCGACAAACACTATTTTTAGCACAGTCTTGAAGAACTTTAACTATGCTGTCATAATAATTATCCAATAAAATTAAATGTGCATTACAAATCTTACAGTAACTAAAATTACAATCTGTACAGTTTAAAAAATGACTAGATAAATTGAAAACACTTAAGCTATCACAGCAATACTTATTATATCGACTAATTTCATCCAAGAAGCTCATTAAAAATTAAATAATTTCGTTTCCTTATAATATTTATCTAATCTTAGTATTTGTTGTTCAAGTACAGGATATAATTCAAATACTTAATTGATCAAGTTTCAGGCTCAGCCTTTCAGAAAATTTAGAGTTCCGAGGTCAACTTTGGACATTAGAAAATCTCCACTTTGAAAGCCCCCGATTTCGTCAATTTAAGGGAAAAAATAAAAAAATAAATATTTTTGGACTCTATTCCTAATTATTTTTTAAAATGATATACGACAACCCTATGTAACGCTATAAAAAATATTTTACTTCGCATTCGCTTCTCTCTCTTTCAGGGGCTCTCAAGCCCCTGAAATAAAGATTTTTATAACGTTTTAAGCCATATTCGGTGGGAGGCCATCGGTTTACATATTATATTTCAATTTGAAGTAATTACGTTCAGTAATTCAGAAGTTATAAGGCTCTGGCAGACGGATGGACGGATGGACAGACAAGTGCAAATTTACTCAAGTAGACTCAGAGACCTTCGCTTCGCTCGGTCAATGATTCTACCGATAAAAATAATTGAATTACCTACTTAAGCTATTTCCGAAATAATTATCAAGTCGTCAAATGTGCGAAATTTTGGTACGGTCTACCTACTCAAAACTCAAAGCATCTTTATTCAAAATAGGTACCTACCTACAAAGTACCTACTCCTTCTGAACGTCATGCATCGACCAAGATGACGTCATGTTTACAAGGAATAAGACTTGATGGTGATAATAAGCTACGGTATCTTAAAACTAAAGCTACGAGGGTTTCAAATCTTATCTTACTTAATATTATAAATGCGAAAGTTTGGATGTATGGATGTCGGTATGGATGTTTGTTACTCAATCACGCCCCAACGGCTGAACGGATCTTGATGAAATTTGGCACAGAGATAGATTATAGTCTGGAATAATACATAGGCTACTTTTTATCCCGGAAAATTAAAGAGTTCCCGCGGGAACCACAAAACCTCGATCCACGCGTACGAAGTCGCGGGCGTCAGCTAGTAATTTCCTATATTTCTGAGAAGAACCCACAACAAATTTTTTGAACAACACACAAAAAAAACAGCCGGGTTTTTTTTGATTATCACCATCTCACAAATGTAGGAAATTACTTTGTTATATTAAAATTATAACATAGCCGCTGGAACAATTCATCCCCATGGCTGCATATCATTCAAATAATCTTTTACACTATAATAAGACTTTTCAATGATTTTACGTTTTACAAAAACTAAAATAATAATTTGGCCCTCCATACTAGCATAGTATTACACGAACAAAAAAACATGGAACGACATCTCTTAGCAGACTTCATAACTTGCTTGTTCGGAGAGTTGGCCCTACGGAACGTTCTTTGCAGGAAGATCCCAATTTTTACACCATGGCGCTAGTATCTAGCGCCATCTAGCGTTGTGATCATGATCTAAATTATTTCCTTTTGATAAATAGAGATGGCTTAAAGAAGCAGCTGTATATAATCTGTGATATAATAATGTGGTAGCCGGTGCCGCAGCGGTTGGCCAGTCGCGGACATAATTATTATTATACTAGCTAATGCCCGCGACTTCGTCCGCGTGGATTGAGGTTTTTCGGTTCCCGCGGAAACTCTTTAATTTTCCGGGATAAAAAGTAGCCTTTGTATTATTCCAGACTATAACCTATCTCTGTGCCAAATTTCATCCAGATCCGTTCAGCCGTTGGGGCGTGATTGAGT
The DNA here is from genome assembly GCA_923060345.2 of Erebia aethiops. Lineage (NCBI taxonomy): Eukaryota > Metazoa > Arthropoda > Insecta > Lepidoptera > Nymphalidae > Erebia > Erebia aethiops. The sequence goes on along the minus strand of OV281092.1, from coordinate 9,978,112 downwards.
AACAAACATCCATCCATACATCCACCAAAACTTTCGCATTTATAATATTTATTTGATTGATATTTGATTGATTGATGGGCCTAATAGAAATTGGTTATAGCGGTGTGAAAAATGATTATAGGCACCTAGCGAATTCATACCTATCAGTTAAGGTGACTATTACATACTACCTACGTACTTAATCAATACCTACATCAAAAAAAATATCCTATTATAATATTAATAAAGTACCTAGTGGTCAAATAACTGTGGTCCAAGAGTGGGAAGTCCTGGGTTCGATTCCCGCCAGGTTGCAAATTTATAACTTCTCTGGTGGGAGGCTTCGGTTTGACTAGATACCACTCTACCGGCACCGCTAAATATCGACATTTCCTAGGAAATGCTGACATTAACGGTTTCCAAACATTAGCAGTAACAGATACCGTGTCATTCCTCAGAAGTTCAGAACAACCGGCAAAAGACCAAGCGATTTAGCGTTCCGGTACGATGCCGTGTAGAAACCGAATAGGGGTATTGGGTTTAATATAACTCCCATGCCCCTAACAGGTTAGCCCGCTACCATCTTAGACTGCATCATCACTTACCATCAGGTGAGATCGCAGTCAAGGGCAGTGTAGTGGATTTAAAAAATGAACATTCTGATGCTTACTTATTTTTGGACGTACAAGATAATTCCCGCGATTTCGTCCGTGGGTTTTTTGGGGATAAAAGTATAATGCCCTTCCCCGGGGTGAAACCTAATTCGGTTTAAAAGATAGGCCATGAAAGCGTAGTAGATAGACAGACACAGTGTCGCTTTTATAAAATTAATAATGGATTTGAGCAATAAAATAAAAAACAAAACATTGTTTTAGGTAGGTTTATTTTCTTTATAAATTTTAAAACCAAAACTGTACAAATCGACCGACTTAGCAACTAACACACTTGCTTACCTCGTTAAAACATTTGTGCATGTTATACTTACTTATATGAGACCAAAATATCAATAAGTATATACAATGTTTTATGATTTTAAATGTTATCTAATGAATTATTCAGAATAAAACCTTCTTTCAAACGGTATCCTTTTTATCAAAAAATACACTTTTAAGTACATATAACGAGCTTTTAATTTAAAACAGTAAGTTATTAGGTAGTAGATATTATTTAAGTGTATAATTTATTGACAAGTTAAAATCAGAATAGCTATGGAAAAATAATATATATTTCCGAGGTTCAGATCCAATTTAAAGAAGCTTTCATCATCTTCAATTGTTTGAAGACAAACTTTTAAGCACGATCATTAATTTTCCTAATTAGTTTAATCACCATCGCGTAACGTCCGACACGCCTCGGTACTTTACCTTAAAATAAATCTCCCTTAGTACAAAAGTTTACACTATAAAGTTATTGAATACAATACAGTATATTATATAAATTACAGAGGGGCCACTTGCTTTACACTATCCTCTTATTAGAGTAGGTATTTTACAAGCTGTTTATAGCTTAGGTGCACAGCTTTTTAGAACTGTACAAAACTGCAATGTACCTAGTAACTGCGTGCACAACCTAATAACCATAGTTAACCATTATAATTTACGAAAAACGAGTGATATCAAAATATATTCAGTATTCAGGTACCTTCGTACGAGTAATTTTCTGAACATCATTCTAAAGAGAAAATCTTGCAATGCAAGTGACATCTCGATTTTACACTAATTATGTAACTATTCATAGGTAAATCTAAATATAAAGTTTGGTCGAAAACAGGAATGTGTATAAACAATGTGACTAGAATTTACTAAACTTAACATCGACCTAAATAAACAAAATGACATACTTTAACATTTTTATTCGAAATTATATAATAGGTATTAGGTATATTTAATCTACGTGAAGTTTCGCCGTACTCATCGACCATTGCCGTACACAAACTTCATTTGGAATCTATTAAAACTGAAATCCGATTTAATTTATAAAACAAGACACACAAAAACTCAATACGGCTATATAATACACATCAAAGATTATGAAATAGATACTTAGGCACAACAAACATTTTAAATGGATGTGGCTAACATTCAGTTTTCGTAATTATGTGTAGGTACCAACTTTAATCTACCTGATGGTGGTTGCAAAAAAGCATTTTAACAGTCTTAAAAATAATTTTTGGAATCAACGGAGATCAACATACAGCAAAAGTTAATCCTTGCACTGTCGAACTGTACCTACTCTAATCTGTTTACTTATAGGTACAATTAATAAATAATAACGTAAATCTATTACTAAAACACATATTACATAAATAATAATTTGAGATCAATAGGCAATTCTTCTAATCTATCTTCGAAGTTAGTACTGAAGAAATGGAATATAATATAAATAAAGTTTTTTCATACCTGAGCCCTGACTCTTACTACCCAGGTGCGCGACAAAAAAACTATCGTTACAATGAAATCTATTCAAAAAGATTCATAACAATTTCATCAATACCGATGAGATCAATTGACTCCTTATTTATGTAGGATGTGTAAATGTAGAACAACTACAGATCTGGGTACTGGATTAAAAGCCCCTTGCATACAATAAATAGATTATTTTGTATGTGATCATATAAGGTTAATAATTCATATTTCGATTGAGTCCTGAAACCGTAAATGCTCGTCTTTTTCCCGTTACAAAACGCCGATTTATAGAGTGTTTAATTTTGAATTTACTATTATACGTAATTAGTAGTTATTTGTGTAAAAAAGTAAAGGATACCAACTGGCAACTACGTACGATGGCAGAAGTTATCATACAAACTAGGTATCTTTATGAATATGAAAGCGTTTACGCTACGTGTAGCCCTGTAGGAGTCGCCCAACTGCCGTCGTGATCTGCAGCTGTGACGAACTCAAAGTTCCTTGATCCATTACAAGTCGTAAACGCGTTCAGTTTGACGTTCTGTCGAGACTCTAGCTGCTGCTGTCGTACATCAAATCCCTCCAGGCCTTAAAAGCGTACGTCCTGGACGTCTGTCGGGGTGTCGGGTAGCTGTGTTTGTTCCGGCGAGCTTTGTTTGACGGGCTGCACGTGTCGGGCTCTGGGTTCTTGCGGCTGTGTCTCTCGGGCCAGCACTCGTTCGACGTGTCGCGCGACCAGTTCAGCGGCCGCAGCGGGCGTGCGCGTGAGGGTGCATAGATCGTTTATGGTCATGCGCACACGCAACCCTCGCGCCGCTGCCGTTATACACGCCACGGCGATCAGCGACGGAGGCACCAACAGGAACTCCGTTTCTGTTAACAAGAGAACGTTCAGGTCAATAAATTTCACAATAGGTAACATTTGTTTGACAAAGATAAAAATAACTGAACAAGTTAAGTAAGTAAGTAAAATAAAAACATGAAATCAAGAAAAAATAGGAGGCTGGCTGGTCACATAAACTGATCCATATCAGGAAACCAGTTTTATTTGCTAGGTAAAAAACGAACTTCCTACAAAGTACTAGGTAGGTTTAAACATTCTATAATTTCATGAAAGGACCAAAATATAATCATAGATTTAGGATTGGTCTCCGCTGCGCTACAACCAGCGGAGACCAATCCTAAATATATGCAAATAATATCAACTTAGGTAAACATTTTTAGATTGTCAACAAATTATTGTAATAAATAATACGTTTCAACTACAACTTTTAAGCTCCGAAGCTCTAATATGCGGATATAAACAAGCTCGCAGGCGCAGGTAGAGCGCATCTGTTGTAAGATAATTACCTACGCGTCGGACAGGTGGCACGGCACCTTGCATCTCAGCGTCCTTGCATCTACTCGTATCACGTCTTGTTTTACCGACAGCTCACGCAATAAAATAATACGGGACCAAAGTACTGCGCATCACTTACAGTGGACTACAATGTCGTAGGTATAGCAAAAGCTATATTATTGAGTATAGCAAAATCTTAAAAGTTTGGTCCTAAGGGGTCCACGTGAAAAAATCACCGCGCTACATTTTGCACAATGAGTACCTAAAGCTATTGTTGTTCGAGAATAAGGAAGGCAAAGTTGAACAGCTGCCAGATTTGTGACTGCCGTCCCCGTCTGCATCTTTGTGCATTGCGTATGGGACAATAGACGGGGAATAATGGTAATTTACATCTTAAGTTTACTAGCCAAGGGCGCAGCTGCAATTTCGCCAGGGCCAAGGCGAGATTCTATTGTTATTATTTATTGGAGACTAATATTGAGACGCCCAATCATTGACATCTCTTATCACTAACCGAATAGGATTCCTCTTAGGCGATAAATTAAATCGATTTTATTACTTTTATTATTCAGATTGAAACGGAATGCGATAATATTAGCCGACTTCAAAAAAATCGCAGATTGTATTTCTGTTTTGACAATGTTCACGCATTGATATTTATTGGATCGATCCAATTAAACTACTATTTTTCGTGCTAGTCGAAATGGAGATCTAATGAAGGTCTTTGGAGATTGAGGACGGAAGCGCAACTCCTCAACTGACCGCAGCTTCGTAATCACAGTGAATTGTTACAGATCTACTCGTATGTACATATGTATCATTTCAACCATTTGCAATTAATTCCTAGTTTCAAGTAAAATAATTAGATTTATTAAATTCTAAGAACCACTGGATAAATTAAAAAAGCTCCTTAGGAAATAGGAAAAATTGCAAGAAGTGAATAACATCAGTTTAATAAGCGAATCGACATATTATTATTCCTCGTAGTAGGTATGTAGGGACATATGCACATAGTATTTCTAACGGTGAAGGAGAAGTGATGAAGCGAAACGACTTAGAGCGTTTAAGTCGTATTGGGTGTATGTGTAGGCTGAGGGAAGTCAAGACGGCAGATGCGAGGCCACCTGGCGCGACCCTTCCGTTTGCTGCCTCCTAAGGTAGCTAACCGTAGGGTCACTGGCCGCCTACATACGTCTAAGGTCCTTCACACATTAGAATCCTTTAGTCAAAGTTTAATGGCTAAGGACTGGGCACATGTGTTAATCCAAACTAAGATGTCAATTATCCTTGTTAAGTAAGTCAATGGCCTCGAAAGACTGTATTGGGTGATACAAAAAGAAAGTAGTGAGCAAAGCCTCTGGTAGTAATAAAAGAAAGCCATAATGGCTAATACCTTCGGGTATTCTCTACCTTCTTAGATTTTTGTAAATATATATGTATAATAGCAAATAAAAGAAATAGCAAGTAAGGTATGTTGGATAGATATAGTTATATATTTTTAACCAGCATAGAAAAATTTGAATGTAACTAAGATAGGTTCTTTAGAATAAATAATTAGATAATAATTAGCAATAGTATATTGTACAGTTATAATTAATCTTGTGTATAAAAATTGTTTACGTAATTAGATATAAGAATAATGTATAACTGGTAATCTCGAGTACTAAAAATGCTTAGGTAACTAGATATAACAACTATGTATCACAGTTAAATAAAATAAATAAAAGTGTAGAATAAACCCCAATAAAAATAAAAAAAAAAAAAAAAAAAAACAATCAGCAAATAGGAAGGGAACCCACCCATAGTGTGAAAGATGATGTATGAATGAAAGATTTAGTATGAAGAATAAAAGTACGAGAGGCATACGAGCGAGAAATAGTATGAAAGAGAAGACAAACATAGAAAGCAACCACAGTCTCTAATCATGTTAGAGGGATAGTATTAAAAAAAAAAAAAAAAAAAAAAAAAAAAAAAAAAAAAAAAAAAAAAAAAAAAAAAAAAACCTTCGGGTAATATACAGTATAATATAATGCGTAATATTTTGTAAGTTTGACAGTTGACATTATAAGAACGTCACAGTCATCGATTATTTAATGGTCACAGCCCAGACAAGTGCGTATTTAAGTGCCTTAACTTCTAAGTCAGGAAAAAATTATTAAAATCTTGTCTAGTAGTTAGAAATCTTAAAGTTATACTTGCACCCTAACTTAATCGCCTTCAAACGATCCTTTGCGCTATTCATTTAAAAAAAAACAATATCGCAACACGCGAGTAGCTCGTTATATTTTAATTAGAAAAAAAGCCTTACACGTTAAGGTCAAGCTTACGGGTAACTAATTAAGTCAGCCAGCGACGGTTAAGGAAATGAAAATCTAAGGGACGTAGACCTTTACAGGTACAAGTACCTAGCACGTAGCAGCAGACAGTATACCTAAAATGCGTTTTTAAGTAAAGGAGACTTGAAAGTACTCCGAGATTTTTATTATTGAGTAAATCGTTTATCTATTGAATGAGTATGTTAGCGTAGGTGTTTATTAAACAGGTATTACCTATATAGAGCGCATAATATTTGCGCGCATATATTTGGTAACCCTAGCTACAGCAAGATTAAATTCAAGAGCTGGCTATGCATTTGATTAAATAAGTATATATTTGCAGACTGCAGTTAACGTGTAGGGGCCCAAATAAAGCAGTGCTTACGACCGCGATTAAGTATAATAATTTATTGTCTTAAGGTAAGTAATGCCCGCGACTGTGTAAATCTCGTAGGAACTCATTTTCCAGGATAAAAGTAGCCTATGTCTGTCTACGTAGAGCATGCCACCTCTGAATAGACAGACAGAATACGCTTTCACATCTATATTAGGTACTTACTAGTAGGATTCGATGGACGACCTACGACTGCTTCAACTTTCATGTAATCTTTTATATGAATAAATCTTAAACCATATTTGGTAAATTAAACCCACCGCTGTAAAACATTAGTGACAGGCGGCAGGTACCGAGCTCATTAAAATGCACCAAAAATGTTAAATTTGTAGTTGTTGTAATCAATAGTATCAGGTACAATCTCTGGCGATCACCGGACCGGAGCGATCCGTTGTGCGACAGGTTGGCCGTCAGTTGGGCCCAACATCTGCTGGGCACGAGCCAAGGGGCACACACGCCTAAGAATACACCCCCGTCTTACCCTATTCCTAATTGCCCCAACCAATGTAATGAGCGTCACTTTAACAGACTTCAGGAACCGTTAAGTTCCGTTTGGAAAACCTGTCCCTTGGAGTCCTGTCGGCTGTCACCCTCAATGGGAATCCTTACTTATACAAATAGATGCAAAAGTGCAAGGGTTGCAAATAGTTAATGTCATTATCTAATTGTGTGGAGCTAGATGTAATATAATACTGAATACGTCTAATGTCTCATTTTAAAATATTTAATTTCGTTGAGGGTTCTTGAAACGGTTGCTCGTAAAAATCAGTTGGGTGTGTTTTATTTCGTTTACTTAAATATAAATAGGTACTGCCTACCTATGATAAAATTATTATTTAATAATGTGAGTAATGCGAAATTATTTGTGTTCATAGTCGAGGTAGTATTTGTAAAAGATGTCATTTGATATATATTTTATAATGTAGTTATTAAACTAGGAACTTAAAATACCTATAATGGTCGCTAATTTATAGTTGCTATTTATGCTATATTTTTAGTAGGTTTTACAGGAATTTACTTGCATGATATACTTAGGAGTAAGTATGTTTATTTACAATATTGATTTGGTATTTTTTTAAATCAAACCAGGTTTGTACCTACCAAGTGAAAAACTATGAGCTTAAAAGCCTTTTAGTGCTGTACTTATAAGCGATAGGCATTCTAAAGCCGCAGAAACAATTCAAAGAATCCGACAGAAAATAAGTATACCTCGGTATACCTAAGCCGATTATACTTATGCCTTATGTAATCGTGTAGTCGTTTTTATACAAAGTTTATTGGAATAGGTCGGAAACGAGAACGGAAATATATCTATGCATTGGTATTCGTATAGTATATCAGATTTGAGTCGTCGCTTAGTATCGGGTTAGATAGCTGAGGGTCGGGACGCCAGGTGCGTACTGAGACGCTCTTTGTCGGGGGCCCTTTGTCGCGGTAGGCCTATGGGTTGTCGGGCGACGACAATGGCCGCGGGACGTCTTCGCGCATTGTCGCCGACTCAGCTGGCGCGGCCGCTCCCCTCGGTCGTCAGCTCGTCTCATAAGTCACCACGACCATGACACGGTTACTTGCATTGCAACAATAATAACACGCAACGTCTGATCGCTATCTATTTTTGGACGTCAAAGATATCCAGTATATAAGAAATCAGAAATGTAAGGGAGCTTGTGTGGAATCCTGAAATGTCACTTTATAAACAATTGACGTGCTTTTTTACTTTTAAAATTATTACTTACAGGACGTGCGTTTTACGTCTTTTGAAAGAATATATTTTACTTGCTGCAATGTTGCCGTGTCAAAGTTTGGTCAAAGTACCTACATTAAATCTTTATTTGAGTTTTTATTGAAAGCGATGCCCGTATATTGTCTTACGGCTTGGGTAACACAACGGTAACAAAGTAATTTTAAAAAGGTACTATCTAGAATAGTAATAAAGCAGCAGTAATTAAATAAAAAGTAAAGGTGCGTCTACCATGAATGCCAGAAATCCACGACTTTCTGTTTTTACTCTAATAAACGTTTGATCAAACATGATGGGTTAACAATAAAATAGTTTCAAATTCATGGGCGTGAATCGTAAACAAACCCCGTCGGTAAGATGAAGGAAACTCGGGGGTCAAGGAGTGTTATTAACCTGTTAACACGTAGGGTAATGCACGATCGGTTACCGGCAATTAAAGGCACTTCCGGCACCCGACACTGGTGTAGTGGACACGAGCCCTTAACATTTCCGCTCTTCATCTAACGTCAATCACCGTCATCGCGAAAAAAGTGGGGAAAATAAAATCAACGACTCCTTGTAAGTGTAAAAAGAATTAATAAGTATGTAGATGAAAAGATAACCAGGCGAGTTTGCTGTGAGCTTTATGAATTCTTCTGAAATTAGGGCTTCACTTTTATCTATTTTTTTGATGTTGACACAATAATTTAATGTCATTTATCACCTTTAAATCATAACAAAAATTTAACCGCAATTTTGCGCTAAGTATACATAGTTATAGATTAAGGAGGATCGTTATATCTACAGAGAAAAAATATAATTTTTAATTATTAGTTGGTCTATTTTAGACGACGAATCCGATGGAGGGTAACCAACTGTTTAAGTCATAAATAACTTTTATCGGGATGCGATGGACCATAGGGGCCATAGAGGGTTAAGTGTCATCACGATCCTTAAATTGTTTCTACGAGCGAAATAATTTTTAATTTTTCTCTCTAATCAAGCTCTCAATATTATTGGGATGAATAGTTAGACTTAGATAAGTAATCAACAGAACATAATGATTCTAAGAGTATTGAATATACCGCCATAGTTTCATTTTTTTTTTTAATTTCTAGGTTTTGTGGGGTTGATATACCTAACAGATTACAATCTACCAAAAAATAATCCGTTAAAATACCTACCTACTCGTATATATTAAACTCCTACCTATATATAAATTATTATCTCAGTACATAAACAGTAACCCATAAAAATTTTTTTATTACGCAGATATAGGTATATCTGCTAGGTAGGTACCTACTACCTACAATGTTTATTATTGTTATAACAGGACCGTATCGAGCACATGGTGTGGAGTACCATAAATCAGATTGCGTCCAGATAACATAATGGCTTTCGTATTAAGCTGCACACAACACAACGCTTACAAATCTCGGGTTATCAACATCTCATAGAATAAACTATAGATTTATACAACTATTTTATCAATAAGATTTAGTGAAATTTCATTATCACTCAAAAATAATTCGATAATAAATACAATACATACGTACTAAGCATATACTAGGTAGATGAAGATCGTGACTTCGTCCGCTTGGGTTTTCTGAAAATTTTGCTGAAACTTTGTTTTTAAGATCTAAAAAGTTGCCTTCCATGGGATCCTACAAAATGTAATATCTGTATATCTGTAGATAATATTATATATTCTCAAAATCAGTAAAACAAATGGGCCGGGAAAATGAAACAAACAGATAGACGGACAGACAGACACACTCTTACGTCATAAATTATTATTTTAGTATGGTCTATTTACTCTTGACTAAAAGAAATACCTACGCCAAGTCTACTCCATACCTTATAGCAATAAAATTATTTAAACACAATTGCAATAATTTGTGTGTATTTTAACAAAGGGAGGTTTTTAGGAGAGGGTCAGTTTATGGGGTGGCGGCACAAGGTGTACGATATCACAGCACCCAGTGGCATGTGCGTTCCGATACACATCGAACCCTCCCTAAATGCCTTTGACCACTCAACTCCTCTACACTTTACTACTACTATATTTACACGCACACTAATCGCATTATAACAATAGAATAGAGGACACATTTGAAACGCTAGTGGCGCAATGGTATATGATTGCTCAGAAAGCTATGGTTTTGTAAAATTGTATCCCATAACCCGTTTGGATCATAATTCATACTTCCACAGTAATATTATAAATGCGAGAGTGTGTACTCTGTGTGTCTGTCAGCTACGCTTTCACGGCCCAACCGCTCAACTGATTTTGACGAAATTTTGTACAGGGATAGGTTGTATCCCGGGGAAGGACATAGGCTGCTTTTTATCCCGGAAAATCAAGGAGTTCCCGAGGGAATCAAAAAACTCAATCCACGCGGACCATGTCGCGGGCATCAGCTAGTTTTATATAAAATAGAGGTAGACTTTCACTTTTAGTAAGATAAAAACAAGATATTATAAAGCCCGGAAAAAAAAAGATAAATAAAAGATAGATAAAAAGATACTTATAAGATAAATTCAGCTCTGTCGGAGTTTTCGTAAATTGAAATGTCTATTTTGACCGGGCTAATAGAAAAGGTAATAAATTGCCTAACGTATTTAAATAAGGAAGCAACTTGCTTCTCCAACTTAGAATAAAAACCTATAGAATCTGAAATTCAGGGGTTCTTCCGCCAGTAAAAATAAAAACATAGATTTAAAGTTCAAGGTAAATTAGGCAAATAGCAGCTAGTCATAAATATTTTTTTCTATTACCTACCATAATTAGCATTAAGTCAAGGAAGGTCGAAGTCTATAGGACCCGCATGTTACGGCAACACATACATACCTGCCTATTACCTTCACTTACCAACATTCCCGAAATAATAAATAATTTCTTATTATATTATTTAGGTACATTTGTGTGTATCTATACTATCTAACATACGAAACAAAGTACATAATAGTTATTGATTTGCTTGTAAAAGGAAATACGGCCGAGTGCAAGTTAAAGTCGCCCACCTAGAGTTTTCGTAGCTTTGAAAAAAGCATTTTATATTACTTAAATTGGTTGAAGTAGGACCGAAATTAGCCAGTGTTTTAGAATTTTTTGTAGGTATGATGCCCAAATAACGTGCAAAAAACTCTTTCTCTAAAACTTTGTTTTTGACGACGTAGGAGTATTGATTTCGTACGAAATACAAAAATCGTACTGATAAAAATAAGTAGCTTGGAAACTTGACTTTTCGGTTACAAATGTTATAATAGAGCTTATAGATTTATTAAATATTTTTGTGAAAATGGAAAATCTTTTTCGGATGTTATACTTGGACATAAACTTTTGAATGGGCATTCTTACCTGTGTAGCAAACTGAAGTGAGGGTCAGGGCATGCGTTCGTACGAGAGAATTAGAGCGCTCCCATGGCACTCGCGCGAGGAGAGGCTCCACGAAGTCGAAGGCTGTCGCTATTGAGAGCTGCCAGTTCAGTCGCTGGAGCAGCATAACTTCCCATTGCTGAAACAAACAATAATGAATGTTATATCGTTTTGCATAAAGTTTAAACTGGATAACAGCCTGTTGAAAAAAAACTTCTGTGTCATAGAATAGAGGTCGAATAGAGGATTATCTATTAATTAGAAACACCATTACAATATAGGTACACAGTCACACCCACCATCTATTAATATGTACATACCAGACTTTTTCGGAAATAAGTTTTTAGGCAAGTTTTTCTTCAGTTTTTATGATAAATTGTAAACTATCGATTTGATTATACCTACCTATGTATATTTGTATGGAAACTCGCGAAAGGGTAGCGAGCTTGAATCCTGATTAGTTATATATGTCACCGTAAGATTGTGAAAACAGTTAGATTGTAATCTATAAATTTAATCTCTAAATTTAACGCATTATTTTTCGGTAGGCCGGGCTAGTGCCCGGTTCGACATAAATAATCAGGTAGTCCTGATTATATTTTATGTCGAACCCTAACTTAACCTACAAGAAAGAGACAAGAAAACGTAAATTCAATGAATATTTCCAAAATTGACACTCAGAACATTGAACGGTTAACAATATGTCGACAGTTTACAATCTAACGAGAAAAAAAAGCGTTAGATTGCAATCTGACGGTTTTTGCAATTTTACGGTGACATATATATATCAAATTTAATTCTATAGCTTGTCCTGTAGTCTTGATATGATGATCTGCATGATCTAAACACTTTAATAAATGATCTTTTATGTATTTTTACCTAATGCATTTGACAATGATAGCATCAGGCAGCTGACAGATGGCTATCCAGGAAGATTATTACGCAAGCATATTTAATTCCTGAGCCAAGAAAGTGAAGTGTAGAACCTTCACCCCTTTCACTTTCATCGATCGGTTTAATTTTAAAAGAGCATCAATTACGCTACATACGTCCGAAGACGCTTAAAAAAGAAACTTAGTTTAAGTAACATTTACAGCTGAATCGTAACCGTCATACACGATGGCTCAGGCGGAAACCGCAAAAAATAGCAAATCATATTACAATTATCGTAAAAGAAAAGGGCAAAACAGGGAACCAGCGTCTAAGGATACTGGGAAGGGAAGCTTTTCTTTGAAGTAATAGGGGTAAATGTAATTATCTGTTTTAGTTTAATAGAGACATTGCAGTAGCTTGGAGTGACATTCCCAATTTCCCACACTCCTAAAATTACGAGTACTTACCTAAAGGTAGGTAAAAAGGATTCGCGTAGCAAATTCGTAGTTAATTAACGTCAATCTACATTTCGTTGGAGCATCGAAGCAATCAAAATAAGCTACAATTATGTAGCTGTAGCAGCCTAATGATTAAAACTTAGGTCTCAGCTATTGAAGGGTCCGGGGTTAGATCAGATGTCCGGGCACGCAACTCTACTTTACAGAGCTATGAGCTTTTTAAGCAAAAAAAATTGCTAGCTTTAACGGTGTAGGTATAACATCTGTTTCAGTGAGGAAAATGATCTCAATGGTGTGAGAAGATTGCCAATCCGGACTAGGCCAACGTAGTAGGACTATATTACCAAAACTCTAAAAGGATATGCTTTATGTTTGTGGGGATAAGGCAGTGTATTATCATCTATCTTCTATCTATATCTATATATATAAAAATGCAACCCGTTTTCCTTGGTCACGGCATCACGCGTGAATGGCTGGACCGATTTCACTAATTCTTTTTTTCTTGTATTTGTTATTATTAGGAGAAGGTTCTTACGGAAAAAAATATTAAGAAAATCTCTCAGAAATATTGAAAAATATACATTTAATTTTGCATACTAAGGCGGTACGAAGTTCGCCGGGTCAGCTAGTTATAAAATAAAAACCCTATCAAATAAATACATTAACCTCCCATACCACTGATGCCAAATGTTACCGTATCGTAAGCACTTATCAGACAAAACTATGGGAACTTACTCTTGTATACCTTTCGACCTCATTATCATGCGCGTTGTAGACTTATCAGGATCATCGCCCGAATTAATTGCAAGGAAGTGTACTATACCATACGGTACCTCCGCATTACAAAGAACGATGAGCGGTTTCTCACGGTCATGGTTCATAATTAAGGCATATTGTGTACCTATTAGGTATACATTTTACCAAATGTCAGGACAAATTACCATACGAACACTTCCTAACCTTACCAGTTGTGTGGGAAATTAGGAAACACATATAATAAGAAGTAGATACGTACTTGGATGGATAATATAAACTCTGGTTTACTTTGGGTCGCTTGTAAACTATAGTCAGATAAAATGTGTATAATATAGATGGGGGAAAAATTGGACTCGATTAAAATGTCAATTGATCACAACTCGCGAAACTAAATGTCTAGGTTCTACTACGTTTCTTCTCTTCTTAACTAGAAAATACAAAATAATTAGTTCTATAACAATAGCAGGTAAGAGTATAGTTGCAACTATTCGGATTATTCGAAGCGTACTTTTGCGATTGATTGCACTACGTAGTGCTTAAGGACGCGTTCTCTGCACTATGCAGTAGATAGTACTTATAGTAGATAACTTCAAGGCTATTACAGCAAAACATTTGGTTGTCGAGGGTGATAGTGCGTGTGAATAACGTGACAAGTCAAGCTCACGGGCGCGCTACGAAACTAATTGAACGAATCACACCTGCCTACCTGCTCACACAATATTACAATTATGGCTTTATGACAATAATATTCATAATGACCGTCTGTGTGAATTTTCATAAAACAATAGTGGAAGTCCATACCAAATTAAAGGACTGATTAATAGGTACCTACTACGAATTTAAAAAGAATATTATCAGTCTTATCATAACTCGTATCACACAAATGTGTCGCTACCCACATATCCGTCGGAAGTAGCGACTAATTCAACACTCGGTCACACTCTCGTACCTACACCTAAGAAAGGCGACATTAGTGTCCTCTTCGCCCCATGAGTTTGCCGAGGAAGAAGTAATTACCGGAAGCCTACACAGAGTAGGTACTTTAAGGAAAGAAGCAATATAATGTCCCTTGGGGCGAAGGTATGACATTTGACTCGGCTAATCGAGTTCATTCACGGTAAAATCAAAACAATACACACCTCCTTGCGGTCGTCGCAGGATGTAAGGTGTATAGCTGCTTCGCGGCCCCTTACACCAATAATTAAGCCTTAAATACTGATACTGATCTACTTAAAATTATATCCTTCCTTCAACATTACAGTTTATAAGGTTAAGAATGTAGGTTCATTATGTCATTAGTACTTGCCAAGTGTTGTTAAATTATACTGGTTATTCGTTAAGTTCAAACTTATAAAGCGTCTTGGAAGGTTTGCGTTGTACTAGGTAAATAACAGATACTTATTCACATAACATACTATAGTTCTGTCTTATGTTGTCTATATATGTTAGTTCCTTACATTGATCAAACTTTGTCAAACTAACGACCGAAAAAAGAAAGATGAAAAGAGCATACTAAACGATCCATGTGGACGCCTTTTATTCACTGATTGAACTTTTGATATAACAAAAGTACCTATCGTGACTTCAAGTAGCTGCATCTGATGCCAAATTTAAATAAGATCTCTTGTTAAAGACATAATATTCGCTAGGTACAATATAATAATAATATGTCGCTGATATTCGCTGACCGAGTTTCTTGCTGGTTCTTCTCGGTAGGAATGGCATTCCGAACCAGTGGTAGATTCACTTGACGATTCAAAAGTACTTGTAAAAGTTTATTTGAATAAAAAATATTTGATTTGATTTGATTTGATTTGACTTAGTGAATAATTAATTTGAGTTTTGAAGCTATACTTAGGTACGATAATAGAACTACTGATGTATTAAATATCATTAAAAAACTTGGTAGGTACTTATGTACTTATGTACTAAAGAAATTTTTGAAAGGCTTCATAAAAACTTACCCTAACTTCTTGTGGAAATACGGAGTTGTCAGTGTAAGCGCAGAGCAGATCAACGGAAAGTGGATGACATTGACGGAACTTGGACGCTAGGAGGAGCGCCGTGACTGCAAGCAACTGCAGCTGTTGCCGCGAGATAGCGCGCTGCGCCAGAAACCTGTCCATGTAGCTCACGGCCAGGGGGTACACCTGCTCTTCACAGTGCTGCTCCTCGCATACCTGTTTATCCAACAATTTATTTCAATCAGTACCTTATCAATTACTAATAGAGTAGAAATAGAATTCTATACAGAATAAAAATCGCATGTAAAGCACTCTTTATTCAGATTTTTGTAACCTTGAACCAGTGCAACATCTTAACTTTGGACCTGAGATGTTATTATTAAGAATTCTTATCAGCTGCCGACTTCGCCGTCAAAATTCGCACAATAATGTTTCTTTCATTGGCCTTTAAACCAGTTAGGTAGATCCGAAACCTTCAAGTAGGTACCTACGAAAAGGTAAATTCGATAAAATTCATGAAGGTAAATTGAACTTCTTTGTTTTTATTAGTTTTTATGAATATTAATGTCAGATCCTACCATAATCAGGGGCGGCCTTAGCCATCGCGAGGCGCGAGATATTTTTTTTATCCACTACAAGCTAGCCCTTCACTGCGATCTCACCTGATGGTAAGTGATGATGCAGTCTAAGATGGTAGCGGGCTAACCTAAGATTCCATTAATACATATTAGTACCTGATGACTTTTTTATTAACGCTGTTTGGCAAGAGTGCGAGGTCCCGGCCCCGGGCGGCTGCCCTGCTTGCCACCCATTTAAGGCCGTCACTGACCATAATGATACCCAATAGGGACAACCAGAGTTTTACTCTAGCTTTATTTCTAGTAAGTAATGCTTACTTAGTTGTTTTTTTTAACCTTACGATATTTCTGACTACGAGTTTTCTGAGAAAAGTTAGCATAAAAGAAATAATCATAACAACATCCCATTAAAACATTGGCAGGATAGCCGTTGAATACATAAGCTAAGCTATTTTTTGCAGTCCTGCTTACGCTGCGTTATAAAGATTCCGTTGCTCATTGAACTTGAACAGAGCCTTCGTAAAAACTACAGTAAAAAAGTTTCCGTTCGCATCAGAAGACTGTAAGGGCTTGTACTTAGCGTAGATAAACACACGTGCATCACGTGGATTATACTCGTCATTATTGGAATACGATATCCTTAATCTATGGATTCCTCGCCTACGTTAAAGATTGGATAACAATTCATTGTGAAATCTTGATAATAATATGTAATTAAGGTGTATTACAGAAACAGATATAGGTATGACTATGCGCCTAGTTACTAACTAAAATACTGTAGGTAGAATACTGTAGTAGATATTTATTACGCTGATCTATCAGTAGATGCAAATAAAAGCTCGGTTGAGGGTAGACTAAAAATATTATAATCCTCTAACATGATTATCAGACCAGGTAATAAATATAGAGCAATTCAATACCTACAATAATTAATGTTATATAATTTTATAAGCAAAATATCACTTATATATAGAAACAAGGATAAGCAAGTACTTACCTAGTTAAGAAAGCTTATGCTCTCTCATAAATTTAAGGTCATTCACATCAACTTTAATCAGCTGTTGTCGGAAGTTGCAGGCGATAGTTAAGTTTTAATGAACAGAATTTGTTTAATGTGTTCATAATTAGATTATAGTTACCTATATATAGTTATCAAAATAGATCTATAGTATGGTAAGAATAAGGTAACATAAGGTATACCTCTAACATCCAAGTGGTGACAACTTTTCTCATAAATGGTTGAATATCAAATTGTACATGTTGAAAATAATCTGTGTGCAAAGCATGAACTCTTTCCAGGGTGAGAAGATTCAGCAGCAGCCTGGGATCCTGGTCCAAGGCTCGATCAGGTCCAGCGACACACATATCCATGGTTCTTACACTACCGTTGCTGTTGTGTCCAGAGTTTTGTAGATTTTCCCCACACGACAAATCCATTTTAAACACAAGTAATCACTTTATTAACACCACGATGTCCTAAATCTAGTTCTTAGGTAGCACGGAGGTAGAAAGCAAGTTCGCACAATGTTTTCGTTTACGTGTTTGTTCACGAACTGTGAACTGTCACCGTTCACACACCCGCCCGGCTAGCGGCCAACAATCAAGTGTGTGTCGAGTGTCGACTTGACTGACGGGCATGTATAGGAACGTGAACGTTCTTGGGCCTTGTCGGAGCCCTGCTAAGGGCAAGTCCCCTCTCCTCGGCTTGCTTTCGATATAACCTTTTGTGTGTTTTTTGCACGTGAGTATTTTTGATAAAAACTTAGGGTTCCGTAACTGACACCACATTTTCGTTTGATTTTATATTAATCTTACTTATCGTAGTAGATATAACTGCTTAATACTGAAGCTTGACCGCGATGCATGTTAGGGAGTATTCTTCTATATCTATACTACTTACTAAAACTTAATAAATTTACTATGTAATTATTTACTGTTTTTTAACGAATGCGATGGAAGCCGTCTGTTTGTCTGTTTTTTAGCGTCCTACACCTTAACAGCTGCTATTTGCATATACCAGTTTTTCAGCAGACAGAATATTTTTCCAAAAAAGAACAGCATAATTTTACTTGGATCGTATGTGAAGAGTGTGGCCGTAGTCCACCTCGCTGACCAAGTACGGATTGACAGACTTCAGCTTCAAGAACAATAAGAAGAACTCTCAGGCATGTAGGTTACGTCACCGTAAGAAGCAAGTGATATTTAATTTCTTAGGACACGCATAAATAACTCCTGAAAGCTATAGGTGCGTGCCCGGGAATCGAACCCGCGACCACCCGAATCCGCGGTCGGGTATCTAAACCGCTAGGGTAACGCCGACCACTATTTGTTTAACTTTATCTATAGTAGGTATACTTAGTTATAATAATATATACTTATTTTTTGGCGTAGATTCCAACCTGTACCAACGTAAGCCAGATTCTAAGTCTATACTAATTTTAGGCTATCCAAAAATTATTATAGGCTTAGAATCTGGCTTATCCATCTATATGGATAGATGTTTGTTATTCAACCACGCCAGAGCGGCGGAACGAATCTGGATGAAATTTGCCACAGATCTGTAATAAAACATAGGCTAGGGGTACCATGTTTTCCGGGATAAAAGGTATTTTGTCCCGGAAAATTATAATTCTCCTCGTAGGTACGGCTTATCAGATCTTAGGTAGGTATTACTTAATTCAAACAACAAAAAAAAGGTTGAACTGTACAGTAATTTTTATTTTAACTACCTTTAAAAATAATAACAATAAAAATTGGACATTACAATAAAATGAGAGGTGTTTATTCAGAGGGCGCACGAATGCACGCGCAGGAGGGCGGAGGGCTGGCAGCTGCGGGTGCCGCGCCGGGTGCGCGCGAGCCGGTTGACATTTTATTACAGAAATCCCGACACACCTGATCTCTTAAACCAGTCATTATAATTCTCCGTCCAGATTTCTATAGACTCAGAACAAGTAAAAGCGTGCCCCGAATAATAACTCCAACAAAGCGTGTGCTGTTTCGAATTTAATTACAATTACACGTTCATGAATATTTGCATTAGCTTACAGAATCAGAAGGACAATTTATTTGAATTTCCAAGGTCCAAAAAACAGCATAAATTCAACTCCATACATTATTCGTTCGGCTCATCTTGAAATTTACGATTGTAATAAGGAATATATAAGCAGATGGCTTTCCAGTCGGTGACATACACCATATCTATAAAACAAGCTGTACCAAATGTAACTAAAGAGCCTGTGAATGCTGAGAGATGTTCCAATTGCTTTTTCCCTATACGCCCTAACATTTTAAAACTATGGCAACGGGTCTTCCCGAGCTTAGCTGCTTATCATATTTTAGAAAGAATGAAAAGCTCAAGCAAAAGCTTGTTTAAAGGAAAAAATAATGTGTAAATCACATCATAAATATACTTATTGTTTTAGGTAAACCAATATCTAAGAACTGTCATATGACATCATTATGAGACAATAGACATCAACTCTCTTCATAATTCATAACCCAGAGGCACAGAGGTCGTAACCCTAGTGATTAGTATATTATGCTCTTTGGATAAGGTTAACAGTCACCATAACCAACAGCCTTCAGTCATTTGGCATCATGACATTTTGAACGTGAGTGCGAAATCCATTCGCCCAGGGCATCAAGCTGCGCGGTTCATGAGTGTGAATAGTTAGGTCTAGGTTGAAACGCGCTTGCCTAGAAGATGCCTATTCACTCTTGCCTTGAAGGTACTTAAGTTATATGTGGCAGGAAACACGTGCGCTGGGAGGGTGTTCCACACCCTAGCGGTTCGTATCAGAAACGTCGAGCAAAAACGCTTTGTGCGAGCAAATGGGACGTCAACCACATAACGGTGCCAACGCTTACGGTTTCTCGCTGTGGTAGAAAGAAGAAGGAGGTTGTGAAGTTCCAGAGCACACTCCCCATGGGATATCCGATAAAAAACCGATAAGCAGGCGACATTGCGTCGGTGTTGTAGACAGCAATTTCGCCTGCGTGAGTGATTGATCGCCAATTATTCTTCGGGCCCGGCGATCTATCGAGTCTAATGTATCCAGTTGGTACTTGGCGGATCCATCCCAAAGGTGGCAGCTATACTCCATGCCAGAACGAACTTGTGCCTGATAAATAGTAAGGCGCTGTTCTCGTGTGAAGTACCGCTTCACCTTGTTCAGGATACCAAGTTTTTTGGCAGCTGTTTTGGCCTTTGACTCGATACATTTCCCGAAATTAAGTAATCCTTGAAGTTTTATTTCAACATCGCGCAAAGTTTACCTGCACTTTTAATAAATGGCTTTCTTAACTCAGGTACGGAACCACGGAATAGAGACCGTTTTGTGTACGGAACATTAACCACATTTTTTAAAAAATATTGTCAAACCACTCTCATCTTGTTTCTCGAATAATTACCGATGACCGCTAATGGCACACACTTTTAAGGCTGCACGCTAGGTTCCCATTTTCAGTTCCCACAGTTTATGATTGTAATTTGCAGAACTCCAGAACCAAAATGGGAACAGAATAAGTAGTATATTATTATATACTTCTTATAATATTTATAATATTTTATAGAATATCGTTAGCTATTCACTAGACGAAGGTCTGCTGCATGGATCTCCACAAAACACGGTCTTGTGATGCTTGATTCCAGCGGCTCGCAGCTACTCGCTTGAAATCATCCGTCCATTAAGTGGGAGTCGTCGAAAAATGCCCTTTCCGGTGCAAGGCCGCCATTCAAGCACGGGACCCCCTACGCCTATCGGTGTCCCGCCCATTGCTACATAAGCTCTCAAGCACTCTTCATGCTATGTCGATTACGCTGGTTCTCCTACGAATCTCCTCATTCCTGATTCGATCCCGTAGCGCGACACAATAATATCACATCCGAGCAAAGCTCTCTCCATTACCTGCCTGAGTGACCCTGCCTATCAGGCCCCATAGTAAGCGACCATTCTGCATATTATGCAACACGCACTGTCCAATAATAATCTAGAATTTATCTCTCTAAGTAAGTACCTATATATTTTACCTGCCTGCCTGCATGCATAACTGTCTATCTCTGTCTTTATAATATTCGTTTTGTAGGTAGTAACCAGTGGCGGCCTTAGGGGGTGGCAAGCAGGGCAACCGCCCGGAGCCTCGCTCTTGCAGGGGCCTCGCGCTTTTTCCCAACAGTGCTACAGCTCAAGTAGAAAAAGTCGTTTGGTACTAATATGTATTTCAATTTTGAATCTCGCGCCTCGCAAATATCTACCGCGCAGAGCCTTGCAATGGCTAAGGCCGCCCCTGGTAGGAACCTGTAAATTTTGAATTTTTATTAGTCTTATCTTTTTAGCAAACAATACAATCCCATGATTATTCTTGGCGAGATACAACCTTAGCAGGACGATCGTTAATATAATTGAATGAGGAACTGAAAAGGTCCAAAAATTTAACCCTGTGGAACCCGTGTTTTTACAACAGCTAATCCGGAAGACCACTTTCCTCTGACGTCAAACCTTTCAAACCTATTTTTGAACGAGCGAAGCTAAGGTCTCTGAGTCTACTTGAGTGAATTTGCACTTGTCCGCCCGTCCGTCCGTCCGTCCGTCCGTCTGTCAGAGCCTTATAACTTCTGAATTACTGAACGTTTACTTCAAATTTAATAAAAATATGTAAACCGATGGCTTCCAGCCGAATATGGCTTAAAAAGTTATAAAATTCTTTATTTCAGGGGGGCTCTCATAGAAGCGAATGCGAAGTAAAATATTTTTTATAGCGTTACATAGGGTTGCGGTTTAAAATATCATTTTAAAGAAAATTAGGATAATTTTTTTTTTTTATTTTTCCCCTAAAATTGACGGAATCGGGGGCCTTCAAAGTGGAGATTTTCTAACGTCCAAATTTGACCTCAGAACTCTGAAATTTTTGAAATTCCATTCCAATTTTCTGAAAGGCTGAGCCTGAAACTTGATCAATTATTTGAATTATATCCTGTACTTGAGCAACTAATACTAAAATTAGATAAATATTATAAGGAAACGAAATTATTTAATTTTTAATGAGCTTCAGTATTTTAACAGAATTTCACAATGATGTCAATAGATGGCGCCGCGAGGTCTCAGTTCGGGGCGAACCACTCGTCATAATATTATTAACATCCTTTCCTATCCATATGACTAAGCATCTGACCCATGCCATCACTGAGGTGATGCCTGGTTGATGCTTTGCTCTAAAATATCTCTTTCTCTGTCTGCGGTTTATTTCCATTTAAGAAAACTCTATGTTTCCTGGTATTGACTGGAGTCATTCACAGAGTACTTTTTGACCAGAGACAAGTAATATATACTTTTTGTTTTTGACGTTACTATCTTCTTTTTCTGGTCGGTGGTTACTAATTACCACCGACCAGAAAAATGTATCCTACATGTTACTTGCTCCGTTGCTCGTTTGTCTCTGAGAAAAATAATTACTTGTCTCTGGTTACTATTACAACTTACAATACATTACAATAACTTATAAAGTTATATGTTACTTGTCTCTGCTTACAAATAACAGGAAATAAAATTACAAATACAAATTGCACGGTTTAATTATTTCTACAAAAAACACCGTAAAGAGGCCTAGCCTAACCTAACTGTTAAAGTGTCACCAGACACCACAAATAAACGACCGCCTTACAAACATCGTTCACAAATGACTTCTGAAAAGGATCCATTAGCTAGTGAGAGGTCTGGAACTGTTAGGGAAGTTGGAAACCATGCGATTTGGAGTTTATCATCTTGCAAACCAGGTATGAACAAAAAATTCATAGCCGAAGACTTGCATTTACTTTGGTTTTTTCCGGGGGATAAAAAGTCCATCCATCCATCCATCCATCAGCCTGTATTCGTCCACTGCTGGACATAGGCCTTTTGGAGAGCGCGCCACCACACACGATCCTCCGCTTTCCTCATCCACCCACTTCCCGCCACCTTTTTAAGGTCGTCGGTCCAGCGGGCTGGAGGTCGTCCCACACTGCGTTTACCGGTACGCGGTCTCCACTCCAGAACGCGTCTGCCCCAACGGCCATCGGTTCTGCGACAGACATGACCTGCCCACTGCCACTTCAGCTTACTAATTCTCTGGGCTATGTCGGTGACCTTAGTTCTCTGGCGGATTTCCTTGTTACGGATTCTATCCCTCAGAGAAACACCCAACATAGCCCGCTCCATAGCCCGCTGAGCGACTTTATATTTGTAGAGAAGGCCCAGCTGTCAGTGTCCACGTTTCCGCTCCATACGTCATCACAGGCAGGACACACTCATTTGTCTGTGAGTGTGTCCTGCCTGTGATGGCACACACACACACACAAGACTTTTGTCTTTAAGCTTTGGGGTATCGACAAGTCGAAGACCTGACAAAGTTTTGCAAATGCTGCCCAACCCAGCTGAATTCTTCTGTCAGCTTCTTTGTCAAAGTTGTTCCTACCAAGTTGTATAACCTGACCGAGGTAGTTGTATTCTTGAACAACTTCGATGCTGACATTTTTGACGGTAATGGGTCTCGAGGTGACATAGTCATTAAACATGACTTTGGTTTTATCCACGTTCATCTTAAGACCCACACATCTGGAAGAATGGCTAAGGCCAGACAACATTTCCTCGAGGTCCTGTGGCGAGTCAGCCAGTATTACGATGTCATCTGCAAATCGCAGGTGTGAGATAAATTCGCCGTTTACGTTTATGCCTTTACCTTTCCAGTCCAATACCTTAAACACATCATCAAGAGCGCAAGTGAACAGTTTCGGAGATATAACATCTCCCTGTCTCACACCTCTTCGGATTGGGATCGGATTTGTTTTTTGGTCTTGGACTTGAACTGTCATTGAGGCAGCGCGATACAGAGAGCTCAACACCTGGATATAGTGCCAATTGACTTGGCATCGCTGCAGTGATTCCAAAACAGCCCAGGTTTCGATGGAGTCAAAGGCTTTTTCGTAGTCCACAAACGCTCCGAAGATCCGTTCTGGCGTGATTGAGTAACAAATATTCATCCATCCATCCAAACTTTCACAATTATAATATAGAACATATTTTAAGCTGTTTATTTAATTGTCATTAAATCTATTACAGGCTTTGGAATTGACCAATTACGAGATGATTGTATGGATACTTATTGGCAATCAGATGGTCAATTGCCTCACTTAGTCAACATTCAGTTTCAAAGAAAAACCATGGTTTCGCATATTTATATTTACACTGATTATAAGTTGGATGAGAGTTACACTCCTAGCAGAATATCTATAAGAGCTGGAACACATTTCAATGACTTACAGGAAATAGAAGTGATTGAACTAATAGAACCCAGTGGTAAGGATTAGTTTTGACTGTTTATGTGTCACTATTATTATGTACCTATACTTTGTTTCAATCTTTTTGGTGGTTGAGAAATGACCTTGGTGGTAAATGCAGCAAATGAGCAGTTGTTTGAATGAACTTACCTCATAAATTACACACCAAAAAGTCATAAAATGAACCCGAAATCAATTTAAATTACTACTTTATTTAAAACTAATTTTCTTTTGCAGGCTGGGAGATTAT
The DNA here is from genome assembly GCA_923060345.2 of Erebia aethiops. Classification (NCBI taxonomy): domain Eukaryota; kingdom Metazoa; phylum Arthropoda; class Insecta; order Lepidoptera; family Nymphalidae; genus Erebia; species Erebia aethiops. Next base: position 9,953,388 of record OV281092.1, on the reverse strand, counting down.
ACCAATTAAGGATATTCATGATCGACCTATCAGAACCTATATGATACAAATAGCAGTATTGAGCAATCATCAGAATGGAAGAGACACGCACATGAGACAAATAAAAATACATTCCCCATGTGAACCAACTTCATTTGATATTAACAAGTTTAGAAATTTTTCAACTGTACAATTTCAGCAATATGCTACAATTCGATAATTAGGGTTGTCTTTAGGAAGGCCTGCTCGGCTAATGCTCTCATATTATTGTTTAAAACAGTTTTGCCAAGAGTACCACAAAATCAATCACAGCAATGGTGATGATAATTGCAATTTGTTTATCACAAGTTTTGCAATAGGTACAGATGATGCTATATTGCAAAAATGGTTGATTTCTAAGTAAAAAAAAAGATGTGATTTCCAAATAAAAATAACCATTTGAAATAATAAGGTTTTTGTTTATTTAATTTAATCTGAATCTTCACTTTCTTCACTTGCTTGTTGGAGCCATTCAAAGAACTTTATAACTGATGTTTGTTCTGCAAGAACACTTTCGTTTTCTTTCAAGTCTCTGTACCATTCTATCAAGGAATCCTCATCAACAATATCAAACTCATACAGTAAGTGGATGATTTGTCCCGCTTTACTATCAAGCCATTCATTTTTAATACAACTATCCTGAAAAATAATGAAGTAATATTTTTAAAGTAAAAAAGGTTTGATTATTATGCTAGAATATCCCCGTGACTTTGTCTGTGTAGATTAAGATTAAAAATGTCAGTGGGAACTCTGACTTTTAGGGGTAAATGTCTGGAACGTAGCCTGTCCTTCCTTGTCCTTCTCCTTCCTTGTCCTTCTCCAGGATGCAGCCTATCTCTTTACCATATTTCATTAAAATTGGTTGAAAAAATGGGCCATGAAAGCACAGCACACTGACAAATGCACATTTGCATCTATGATATTAGTATGAATTGAATTGTATGCAGAAGTATTCTAGAAAATATATAAGAAATACTCACTTCTACAGCTCTCAAACAATCCATAATAGAGGATTTACTTTTAATATAATTAGAAATCACAGGGCGAAAAAATTTCAATATATCTTTCACAGTATTAAGTACACTTTTGCTATCAACTAATACAGGCATAGAGAGTAGAGCCCTGATAACAAAGAAGTTCACTTCATGCAACTGTATATTGTAGGCATATCTGGATGAATTGATTTCTAATATAAGGTAATCACATTTAAGTTTCTCTTCATAACCTCTGGCTAAACTGTCTATGACTTCTTGAAGGAATACTGAAACAAAAGTAGTTTATTAGTCACTAGCTGATGCCCGCGACTTCGCGTGGAATTAGTTTTTTTTTATTTTTCCGGGATAAAAATATATGTCAAAGCCTATGTCACTCTCCAGGTCCTCAACTATACCCATGCCAAAAATCACGTTTATCCGTTGCTCCGTTACGGCGTGATTGAAGGACAAACCAATAAACCAACTAATACTTTCGCATTTATAATATTAGTAAGATTATTTATTGAATAACACAATGGCTTTAGACATTTAAACTAATTAAAAAAATTATTTAATAAAAAAATAGTAAACATTGCCAACTTACTGTTAGTGTCTTCAGGTACTGGAGAATCAGGTAATGAAGAATCAGCACTACTGTCAGCAGAATAGCATGATTCACTGTCACTCCATTCCTTTTCAAAACCAACAAACTCATCTTCTCCATCTCCTGATGACTCATTTTCCCACTCTGTCCCACTTTCAGATGTTGATTTTAAAAGAGTTTTATCTACAAAGAAATAATATTATGAAATAGTATGTGAATATTTGCCTACATCATGTCTTGTTTTGTAAGTATAAATATTAAATACTATTATGTACCATTCTCAGATTTCAATTCTTCAAAAATTTTCCCCTTGTGTTTACTACCAGCATCTATGCATACAAAAGGAGCAGCTATTACACCTTCTAAATTACAATTTTCTTCAACTGTGCAGCTATTGTCAATAAAAGTATTCAATATTTTACTATTATCTTTAATCACAACATTATTCATAATGTGACTCCCTTGGATTTCAACATTCTTTCCAATTTTACAGTTATTGCCAATCATAGATCTAGATAGTAATGACATGTCACTAATGTGTGTTTCAGATCCAATTAGAACATCCTCCTTCAATGTACATGATCTGAAATTTCATTCATTAAATAAAATGCAATATTGATTATATTTCTTGAACAGTTTCCAAACAGTTACCTGCTTAAAGTTGAGTTAATCTTCCTAAAGTTGTGTTTTCCCATGAACATATAACTGTTTTTGTAAAAAGAACCAGTTTCAATAGACAATGGGTATACCCAGTTGTGTAGTATATCCCAACTAAAATATGAAATTGAAATAATATTTAACAAAAATCAAACAAACCTAATATTATTCATTATCAGACATAGTTACAAAAAAGTTATTACCAAACAATTTGATAAGTTTTCCAGTTTGTTATGGCCGCAGCATATTGATTTTCTTTTATTAGTGTGTAATACAAAGTACTTGCTAAAATGTCTTCATTTATTAGTATCCCATGAATAAAATCACTTCTGGTTTGGAAATCAAAATTATCTGAGAATAGTGGTGGCACTGACGGAGAGCAAAGGGCTATGTTTGCATCCACCAAATTATGGTGTAACTTAACTTCAGAATGTTGTAAAACAATTTCCTGAAAATATAAATAAGTACACACATCTTATTTTTTCTTTTAATTTAAAAGAAATCATTGGAATTATATAACTTTGAGTTTTTAATTTAAAACTATGAAAGCTTAGACAGTTTAGTTCTTACCAAAGGCAAAGAAACTGTAGCTTCCTTTGATTTGGGCTTGTACTTCTCATGCAGCAAGACTTTCTGGGTAAAACCATCAGCTGCCAATAAGAATGACTTATCATTGCTAATCAAGGGGTGCTCCCAAGCAACCTCTTTATATACAAGGGTCATTGCTGCTCCTTTATCTTTCTTACAGGTCTGTCTAATAAGAAATGGATCATTAGTTCAGTTTTAATAACTTGCTCAATCAATTTTTTTTAATAATTTCTTGTGCCTTTATGACTACTAACCAGTAGGAAAACAGAAGCTACTAAGAAGATACAGCAAGAAACCTAACCGATGTTATTTTGAACATGCAAAATATTACCATAATGTGAAGCTACATCAATGTAACAAGTACTATCCTGTGGTCTGCTTTAAATAAAAAATGTTTAACACATTGTGGATGCCATGACAAATCTGCCTAGATATTTTTAGTTATTGTGATTGGTGATTTATGATCATATTATCTAATAGAATAATAATAGCCCTCTGTCCTTTTCTCCGAGTGAATGTAATCATAGTATTGTATTAATATAATGTATGATATTATAGTAATGACTATTATTATTTAATACTCCTAATAATTATATAAACTTCACAAAATTATAAAATTGATCAAGAAATAAATACATATATTTGATAATAATTACTTGTGTTGCTCCAACAAAGCTGCAAAATTAATATTTGATATTGTGTTTACTCCTAATAGTACAAAGTACCCGCGAACCATACCAGCAGCATCTATTTCCCTCATGACATCTCCCATAGTCTGACATATGTCTGAAGTCATGATTTGCACATCCATCATTAAAGTCCATGGCACTTTATCTTCCTTACATTTTCTGCAAGATATATCGTTAATGAAAAAAGCACCAAACTAGTATTTTCGTCATGTTGATAAAATGAAAAAGTTACTCAATGATTTCCTACTTTACGTGATCCTTAATTTGAGGGGCATCTTGACAGCAAAAAAGAATAGTTTCCCCTACGCCTCCAGATACCAGAGATTCCAATACATAATCGATTAAAGGAACTCCTGCAACGGGTAATAAGCCCTACAACATACAAACAATATTAATTTCACAAACATGGAGCTTTTTTTCTAAATCCATGGATATAAACAGCAAACTCACCATAGGTTTGTTGTTTCTAATTGGAACAAAGTTATTAAAAAAGCAAACTCACCATAGGTTTGTTGTTTCTAATTGGAACAAAGTTATTATTGAAAATGTCCATTAATACCACTGCTTGAACAATGTTTTCTTTATCGTTTTCCATGTTTATATAAATTTATCCTATTTATATTCGAAAAAAATCTTTTAGGTTATGTACTAGGATAATTTCCTTCTAAAGTTCTTTGTGTTAATTTATGTTACTTGTCAAGTTGTCTCTGTTAATTTCATTACCTATGTCGTCACCAGTCGTCACTCGTGTCTATGTCTACTTTTAATCTGCGACTTAAGCTTGATCTGGTTAACTTGTCTCTGGATCTGAGCTTCTGAGACCATACATGAATAAGTATAAGTCCATAGAGTAAATATAGGTAGAAGAGACCTTTGATTTTATTTAGAGGACAGGATATTAAAAAAAAAAAAATATGCTAGATACTTAAATACTCGATATCTAATTAAATTATTACAAATATACTTAATAAATAATTAAAGATAATTTTTGAAAAACATTAGTATTCGTATTTTTAATGAACTAGCTGATTATGTCAGTGACTTCTTCTTCTTCATTTTTAGTCATTGAAATAGAATGAGTACTAGAAACAGGGTCACGAACAAAAAATATCGCAAAAATGTCCCAATTTGCACACACATAAACAGTTGTATGCTGAGTGGGAAATGTAGAAAAAGGTATTATATTAGCAACAACTTCAGTTAGTTATGCACCTTAAGTTTAACACATAAAGCTACATTACGATTAGAAAATATTAATTTTTAAGACGTTCTGTCATCAGAGAAAAGGTAGGAATAACCTTTCAATCCAAAACAAAAAGTAATTTTTAAAATAAGTACAAAAATATTTATTATTAAAATAAAACTTAATATGTAAGCAATAAGGTACTTCATACGTTGCCAAATTGATACCTTTACACTATTTTGGAACAAGACGCAACTCTTGGCATCACATTGTCAATATCAACAACGTCAATTTATTATAAACCTTAAAACTTAGAATTTAAGTTGAATTACGAATGTAGTATGTTTATATTTAAGACCTTTTGTCGTTGTAAAAAGGCAAAAACAAAAAATTCAATGGAACGAAATTCAAATAGAACAATGGAGACATGGAGTTGCTGATTTTTTAAAAGTTGTATATCGTGGTGGTATGTGGTCGTGTATATTTATTACTAGCTTACGCGCCCCAGCAACTCACTTATGTGTTATACTTGTACAGTATGTTTTATTTATCAAAATAAATATTGATACAGTTTTGGTGGGTAGCACTGCGAAAAACCACGTAGGTTTAAATGGCGTACTCTCTCCTCTTCTATCAATATTTATAACTATACAATGTTATGATATGCATAAGTATCTGTGTAAAAACATGAGGAAACTAAAACTAAACTACCTAACATTTGTTTAAGAAGTAAGATTTTAACTTAAAATTAAATTTTCCTTACTTAGTTTCATTTTAAAATTAATATCAAGGTTAAAAATCTACGTTTTATTGACGTATTACACGTAAACTTAAAAAGTACCAAGTAAACTTTATTCAGATTTAGCCTTTGCGGCTTTTATTATTTTTTACTACATTTTTTTATAAAATATTTATGTAAAGTATATAATATCTTTATGTACCCATGTATTTTATGTGTATTTATGTAACTAAGGTATGTGTGTTTCCAGTAATATCAATTTTATCAAAATGAATTTGAACATAATTAATTTTATCTGTATATTTTAGATGGCTTAAACAACTCTACTGCATAACGAAATGGATTACCAGGGAATCACTAAGCAACAATACTTTTAAAACACCAACACTACTCCATGCATCCCGTCTATCCAGAACAGTCAATGTTTGTTACAATATTTGACGCATTGTCACAAACATTGGCCAAAGGATATTAGCACACTTTTTATATGAGCACTGCAGCATTTTGACGCGTCGTTATGTTGGCTAAGGTTGGCTCATACTAGTGGCAAATAAGAGCACTTTCGTATTTGTGCTGTAATTTGTCGGGGACATTTTTGAAGCGCTAATCCTACATCTAGTATAGGTACTAAAAAAATTCTACATCAATGTTTTTAGTGGCTCCGCGCGTCGAGCGTTTGAGCCATAGTCAAATATATATTTTTTTTTAAACGGAGAAATTTATTTTATAATAGTAAAATCAAAAAAATGTTTTTTTTTAAATACGGAATTTTGGGAAGGATCAGAAAAGGGTAGAAAATAATATAAAATGGAATATTCATACTAACTAACTACATATTTACAGTTTAATAAATAATTAAAAAATAAATGGGAAACCGAAAAAGCCGCCTGTCCTACCTAATACCTATGTCAATGACTTCAATATAATGTTAAATCTTGTGTTGTTATTATACCTATCTCTGGCAATCTGAGCTGGCAATACTACTCTATGGTGCATATTTTCCTTCTCTATCATTTCAGTCTGTAAACTAGTGGTGTAAGCTATTGTCTACACTCTACAGCATAAAAATAGTAGGTATATAGAATTCTATTCTATTCATTACTAGCTGACCCGGCGAACTTCGTACCGCCTTAGTATGCAAAATTAAATGTATATTTTTCAATATTTCTGAGAGATTTTCTTAATATTTTTTTCCGTAAGAACCTTCTCCTAATAATAACAAATACAACAAAAAAAGAATTAGTGAAATCGGTCCAGCCATTCACGCGTGATGCCGTGACCAAGGAAAACGGGTTTCATTTTTATATATATATATTTCATTACTAGATGATGCCCGCGGGAACTCTTTAATTTCCGGGATTAAAAGTAGCCAAGTACAGAAATTTGGTACAGGGGTAGATTGTATCCCGGGGAAGGACCCCCGGGATACAATCTACCCCTGTACTAAATTTCATCAAAATCGATCGAATAGATGGGCCGTGAAAGCGTAGCAGACAGACAGACAGACAGACACTTTCGCATTTATAATATTAGTAGGTATGGAAGTATGGATATTCAGAGTTTCAGAGTTCAAAAAGTACAGCTATGTCTTGGTCTATAAAGACGGAGTTAGCGAACTTCCCATGGTAGCGAAGTCGCTATAGTTCTATATAGTTAAGTCTCTAAAATAGCAGAAATTTTAATTACAATAAGTATATATTTTACGAAGCACAAAAGATGAATCAACATAGAATTTAGAATAACAACATGAAGATAATATAATTTCATGTCATAAAAGTCTTGACGTCATCATAATTTCAAGATGGCGGACACCCTGATTAATTTGTATTAAGATTAGGATGAATACGTATTACCTACCATACGATTTCTTTTTGAGAGATTTAAAAACGAAACGCTAGGTACATATTATGTAAATCTAAATACATATTATAATAGTGTAAGAAATGGTAGGTACTGTTTACAAGTTTCTGTTACCAAGGTATCATCGATCAATACTAGGTGGGTAGCTGGGTAATCAGCATTTGATTTGATAAGTTCCACTGCTTTTTCCTACAAAAATTAATAATTCATTTTGTTATAAATTGAAGTATACTCTATTCTATTACCTATATAAAATGAATTACGATTTAGCACGAATAGATTACACCCTCTGTGGTATAACGTATCCAGGCGCTTTAAAAATATTACCAGTTTTGGAACAGAAATCACAACAAAAGGTAGGTAGCCTTTTCTCTACATTAAAATTAACTACTTTTTTATCAAGTTCATATTGTTATTCGGTATTCCAGTTTGTGGTTGGGGATAAAAATGGAGTATTGCAATGTCTTAGTATAAAAGAGGAGGAACCTGTAGTTCACTTTAAAACGTTACCGGGGAAATCTATAACTTCAGTGCAACTTGCATCTTCTTCAGGTAAATTATTATACTAATCCATACTAATATAATAAGTGCGAAAGTGTGTCTGTCTATCTGTCTGTCTGTCCGTCTTTCTGTCTCGCTGCTACGCTTTCAGTCCAACTGTACAACCGATTTTGGTAAAATTTGGAGCGAGGATAGTTTGTGCCCCGGGGAAAGACATATGCTACTTTTTATCCCGGAAAATTAAAGAGTTCTCGCGGGAATCTAAGCATCTTAACCCACGCGGACGAAATCGCGGGCATCATCTTGTCTCTAGAGCAGCCCTTACTAGGGTTTAAAGTACCATGGGCACGTTGTACTTGTGACAGATGATCTAATGGAGGATGCCGACATGGAAGGCAGGGCGTTGTCAGTCTGAGCGAATATACCTATAGTTGTTAGTAGGATAGTTGGACCGTAGGTTTGCCCGATGTGCAGACGCTGTTAAGATAACTCTATTCAGAGCCTAGTGTAGGTACGTCTTTAAATATTCAGCGAGCCTGTGGTTCCTATATACACAAAGGGCTTACAACGCACGGCGGGGATCCTGATGAAACTTACACACCCGAAGAAAGTCACCTGTATTTGTAAATGTTAGAACTCGAAGAAATATCTATATCTATATCTATATTCTATATATATATATAAAAATGAAACCCGTTTTCCTTGGTCACGGCATCACGCGTGAATGGCTGGACCGATTTCACTAATTCTTTTTTTGTTGTATTTGTTATTATTTGGAGAAGGTTCTTACGGAAAAAAAAATTAAGAAAATCTCTCAGAAATATTGAAAAATATACATTTAATTTTGCATACTAAGGCGGTACGAAGTTCGCCGGGTCAGCTAGTAATTAATAATAATGAAGACTCCACATCACCTACTGCAGAGTGTCAGAGATGTTTTCCCAGGCGCGGATTGATGGCTTTGATGCTATCTGGCGCAAGAAAACCGTATTACTGCTGTTCAGGGTCCGTGGGTGCAGCAACAGCATCTTGAGCAGCATAGCGGGGCAGATATGGATGGTTCTCCTGATGCGGAAACTCATACAGAGGACTAAATCCCTTATAGTTTTTAGGTACCCACATAGTTTAAGTTAAAATGGTTACTAACTCCTTAGAGGCTTAGATTGTAAGTTCTAACTTCTAACATAGTTATGATTATTGAATAACTTATTATTAATATAAAATTACAGGTACCAACGTTGATAAAATTTTCGCAGCTTCAGGAAACGAAGTAAAAGGTTACACTAGGAAAGGAAAAGTATTTCTCAGCATTGAAACTTCAGTAGCAGAAACCATCACATCCATGTAAATACCTAATAATAATAATCCATGTATTAAAAAGCCTAGTTAATTTGTGAAAACCATTTTATAGGTTTTTGTATTTTTTAATATTTTATTTGGATTCCGTACCTCCAGAGGAAAAAAGGAACCCTTATAGGATCACTTTATTCACTTCATTGTCCGTCTGTCTGTGTGTCTGCCTGTCAACAACTTTTTCTCGGGAACGCGTGGACATCTCAAATGAAATTAATATCAAATACCTACTTAGGTCTACGGTCCCTTGGAGCTGTAAAAAATTCAAGCTTCTAAAAATAGTAGGTAGGTATAGGTACTTCCCGATGACCTAGAATCATGAAATTTGATAAGAAGCAAGGTCTAACAGCACAAGAATAGGAAAAAAATCGTTAGTAGGGGTTCCGTACTCATAGGGTCTCGAATTTTTTGTTAGGCACTACCAGTTTAGCGCCATATATGTAGATAGTTAGGTACCTAAGCCAGTTATTTCACAGCTCATTACACATTGTTACGACATCTTTCTTTTTATTTACGTACTGAAATAATGTATGTGGTGGTAAGGAACCCTTTGTGCGCGAGTCTGCTCTTGACTTGACCGGTTTTTTTATATAGAGTTTGCATCTTCAGGTGCGTATTGGGAAGTGACTTGGTTCTCTGTAGTGGTAGAACGGTCACGTTGTACAGAGATTTGCAAGAAGTATATTGCTATATGTGTGATGATAGAGTACTCGATGCCCTTGCCTTTACTACACCCAATGTAAGTAGGTTACATTAAATTATCAACGTAATTAAAACCTAGTGTATTATTAAGCCTTAAACCTTTACTTTTAAAACGTGTTTAACCTAACTCCACATTCACTTCTGTGACTTTCATAATGTTATCCTTACTCATTTGGTTCATAGAATGTTCGAATACGCCTACTTGTACTAATTGCTAACAAAGAAGCAGTAATAATTGAAAATGGAAATATTTACAAGCGCACATACATAGCTGCAGGACCGACTCGTATCACAATACCACCTTCTTTACGTGCTACAGACGTTTGTGCATTTTATGGTGGAGCTGATGGTTCTATTGGACTTATATTTTACGAGTAAGCGTTTTATTTGTATTTAACTCTTTTGATGCGAACATATTATTATCATGTTTTATCTTTAAAGAGTTTTTATTTTATTTTCAGATCAGATATTTTATCAAGCAAGTGTTTGGTGGAAGGATGTGGGCTGGGTTCAATTATGTGCGTTGAATGGTTTAACAATAGTTCAGGCACGCATCTGGCTGTTGGTCGGCATGATGGCTCTATACAACTATACCTAATTAATATTGACAATTTGAAGGAGAAACCTCGACTAAAATTCACTTATGTAAGTATTTCTTCAGACTGATCTTTATTTTATGTTGCTAGTAGATAGCTCATGCCCTTTTAATATTCTAGTTTTCAGGTGAACCAGTTACTTCAGTATATGGAGGTTGTATTGGAACAGATGAGCCAGAGTTACTTGTAGCAACTTATTCTGGGAGAATATTTGGTTTACGATCACGCAGACTTGTTTCTGGAAATGTATCCCTAAGTAATACAAAATCGGCAGATGCTTTTGTTACACGCCGCTCAAAACTCGAGTAAGTTCTGGTCTTCTCTATTCTTCTTCTCTTTTATTTTGTTTCCAATTAAAACCGGCGAAGCAATAGGAACAGCTACATATAAAAGCAAAATCAAAGTGGAATCCTATGCGTTAAATGAAAAATTCAAATGTTTTAGGACGGAGGTTGCGAGATTAGAAAAACAAACTGCTCATGAACGAGAAAAATATCAACGTAATACTCGTTCCATGTACCCCGGTATATCAGCACCGCCTCTTCTGGATATTCAATATGAGGTTTGAAAGTGGACGTGATCGATTTAATGGTAAATTTAGTGTAGGTACACTTATAGTGTACGTCATGAAATCATTTAATGCAAAGCTTTCAGGAGCGACACGCAACGATTGGCAAGAAGCAAAGATAACCTCTGCAGTTGCTTTGGACATGCTCTTTATATACTGTGCGAACAAACTTGAAATACAGACAGACAGCGCCGCCGTAATTAGCTTGTGTTCAGCACAGGTAAGTTTTTTTCTTAGCATTACATAATATATCTAATATAATATACGCTTGTTACAATAAATATACTTGTTCTGCCTAGTTATTCTAAGATAGTTTGAGGATGTCTTAAAGCACATTTGCTAAGAGGTTCTGCTCTGTTCAGTGAAGTGTTTGCTTAACCATAAAGGTGATCTTTTTCCGAAATCTTTCATTCGTCTATTTGGTATAAATATTGTATTCATTTTATTGATTGCATATGCGGCATATGCAATCAATAAAATGAATACATGATTTGCCATATTAGAATCTCTGAATGAAAATATGCCATATGCCATATTTTCATTCAGAGATTCTTATGCTCTGTACATTTAACACACTGCAGGATTCAAAAACTACAGAACTGCTTGCAACAGTGAGATGTCAAGCAGGAACTAGACGGCTCTGGTTACGTTTGCGCGTTTTATCTTTGAGGGAGACACACCTGGAAGGTACCCGGGTTCTTGTTTACATATTACCGGCTGGCGCTCCAAGAGTAGCGCGTGTAATCCAGCTACATTTACCGACTCTACCACACTACTCTAAATATGAAACAATAGAAGTGGAAGATAAAAATTGGTAATCATCTTCCCTATAAATAATTTTTACCGGCTCAATATTACTTGTAAATCACAAAATCATTGTAAGTAACTATTCTTTTCTTTTTGTAGTTCTTGGTGTGAGGTGCGTGTAACAGGAGGGTTTTCGGTAGCAGAAATGACAGCCTGGTTAGCAGAAGCTCTTCCGGGAGAATTACCTCGTCCAGCTAATAATGTGGCTTTTGCTCGTTCTCACACAATACTCGGAACATTGCTTATTTGTAGATATCAGTAAGTTCAAACACTGTTAAAACAATTATACGGCTCGAAGGACCAAATATTTTGGGGTGGGATTCAAACTAAAATCCCTCGGTTCGGTTCAGTGGACTGTATTTTCTTGTTCACAATGTTCTTAATATTCTAGGTTCTATTTACAAGGTTCACAATGGTGCGCAGGGTTCTTGTTACTAGGTTTTCGTTTACAACTCCCGAACTTTGAAGACCATTATAAACAAGAAAATACAGTCCACTGAACCGAACCGAGGGATTTTAATTTGAATCCCTCCCTAACATAACTTGTACTAATTAGTTGACCCACTCCACGTTCGCATGAGTGCTATACCTACTATAATTTATTTTTTTCAGACGAGGTCTGGCGGTCTTTAAGTCGGACAACATATCGACCATAGATGTACTGAAAAATGTTATTTCCAATTGTTGCGTAAAACGAAGTATACGAGCTGATGTAACATGTGGTTTGTATTATCTAACTAGCTGACCCGGCGAACTTGGTACCGCCTTAGTATGCAAAATTAAATGTATATTTTTCAATATTTCTGAGAGATTTTCTTAATATTTTTTTCCGTAAGAACCTTCTCCTAATAATAACAAATACAACAAAAAAAGAATTAGTGAAATCGGTCCAGCCATTCACGCGTGATGCCGTGACCAAGGAAAATGGGTTTCATTTTTATTTTCACAAGATATATTTAAGTATATAGTAGGTATGTTTATTGTAAAATGGTTTCGTAGTAAGACATGCTGTGCACGAAACTGGTTACGTAGTTTTTTTTTGGAGCAGTCAGCGAGGCTGAAATTTAAACTGTTAATAGATCATGTACGTATAATTGTGATATAAATACATCCATGTAACAGATATAGGAATTTAGTCTAAGAAACATCGTCATCGATTTAAACAAAAAACTGTTTCCTGTCTGTCACCATGTTCTATCGCCACGTGGGGACAAACAGGAAAATAAAGAGTTGCTGTCTGCTGGTTTACCTGGCTAGGTTCCTATTAGGTACAATTTTATTTATTAATTTAGCATAATGGATGTTTTTAATGGGCTGTTATACAAACGATAATAGTGACGATTTATCTATATCAGTGTTTCCTAAACATTGTTCTGCCATGGCCCAGTTATTTTCACACTGCCCGTCCGTGACTAGGGTTGCCACCTTTTTTTTCGCAATTAAAGTACATAGGATAATAAACGTAAGAAAAAAAGTACAAAGTGTCAAAATAACGTACAATTTTTTTTCTTTGTTATTATGTTTAATAAATTTTTTTTTATTGCTTTTCGTTTATTTTTGTTTCGTCGTATCATTTTTTTGACGCATTTTTACGGTGTAACATATTATTCACTATCTATTTGATCCGTTTCACTATCAAAATTACGTTTTGTAGGTGTAAACGAAGTACTTTGTTTACTGAAGTTGTCCTTGTCCGTGTTGTTGGACTACAGTACAAGTTGTATTTACTGTAACGTAAATATATAAAACCGATCAATCGTATTCTTTGCACTCCAACCGCTTTACACAAAACAAACAAATAATAAAACACAAAAAAAGAGAGATAAAAAAAAGTTTTAACAATGACATTGATAATGTTGACATTTGAGGGTAGGTTGCGTTCAAAAATTATCAACAACGAGCGTTCAAGTGGCGCTGGCGACCTATAGATTCGGCTGACGGCTTTATCAGGTTAATATACCTAACAGATTACACTTTACGGAAAAATAATGCGTTAAATTGTAATCTGTCGACAGTTTACAATATCGCTAGTTAGATTACAATCTAACGGTTTTACATTTGGTTTGGATACGTTTGGATACATTTATCCATACTAACATTTTAAATGCGAAGGTGTGTCTATCTGTCTGTCTACAACGCTTTAAAGGCCCATCTGTTCAACCGATTTTGATGTAATTTGGTGCAAGGATACGTTGTAGGTATATCGGGGAAGGACATATTCAATAAGGGGTGCATTACATATTTTTTTTAATAGTTAAGTCCCTAATGTTGGGCTAACATTTTGATACTTACCCTATTTCATATTTCAGATATTCCTGAAAGTTACTGTATTGTTTCATTTCAAAATATAAAAGAAAAATTTACAATGGAATACAACAGATACAAAGAAATTGAGATTAAGAAAGCAATAAGGTGCAAGCAACTTTGTTAGATTTTTTACATTAGAAAAGAGAAACTGTAAAAACTATCTTATATCAGAAAAACAAGGAAAGATCCATAATTAGCCTTTATCTGTAAAAAATACTATAAGTAGTTTATTGTTCTAAGAATTTTGCCTTATGACATAGGTACTTATTATTTCTAGGTCTTTAGATTTGGACAACATTTCAAAGAATGATGAAACCCAACAAATGCTATGCAAGGATTACCTTCAAATATTGCAACAGTCAAATGATTTGGAAGAAACAAATTTTGAAGAATTAATAGGTAACATAGGAGAAATAACAGCAAATTACTTAATATCATAAGAGTAGTTATTTTATCAATATTCATTAGTGTACGCCGACCGCTACCTTCCGCCAAACCTTTAGCTTTGGTCAAAGCGAGAAGTTTTGGTTGAAACCTAAGGTTTCTAGCAAGCACCAAAATTGAAAAAACTGTTATGCTCAATGGTTCAATGGTTGGCGTGAGGGCTAAATGGAAGATGCGCAGCGCAGGGGGCCAGTGCCACACCACCCACTATCACCAGTAGTAAATCATAGCATCAGCCAGCATCGGCCAGAAATCGACCTTCAGTCAAACAATAATGTTTATAAATCTTATAAGCCTGTTTACGAATTTTAATGTGAGGGACTTAGCATATTTTATTATAAAGTAGCTAATTTTATTTTATAATTTACTAGCTGATGCCCGCGACTTCGTCCGCGTGGTTTAAGTTTTTTGTTATTCCTGCAGGAACTCCTTAATTTTCCGGGATAAAAAGCATCCTATATGTCAATCTCCAGGTCCTCAACTATACCCATGCCAAAAATCACGTCAATCCGTTGCTCCGTGGCGGCGTAATTGAAGGACAAACCAACAAACACACTTTCGCATTTATAATATTAGTATGATTTCCAGCAATTAAAATAAAACAATTCAATAATTTACACTGCAGCCCGGCTTAACTGCTCCAGATTCTAGCTATTTGAGTCATCTGTAGTTTTCTCTATTTTTTCCCAAAATTGACTTGGCTACATACTGGCATATTCAAAATACATCATCAATGTTAAGTATATCATGTGTGATTTATGTGTAGGCAGAAGTTTGATTTAGTCTGTATGGATGCAGGCATAAGCCACATTTTGCAGCATTTTGGCAAAAATATTTTCAATAATATTAAATTATTATTTACTGGATTTTGTTAGTCAAGTCTTATATTACTTAATATATATTATATAATTAATTATATAATTAAGTTTAATATATTTTATATTACACTAATGTTATTTTGCAGACACAGTGAAGAATTGGTATATGGATTGGTGCAAATTATCATTGAATCATTATCACAATAATGAGACAACATCACTTCAAAATGCTTTAAAAGATTGTCAACTAAACGATGTAGAGGAAATTCTAAGTGTTAAATATTAAAGTACTTATCTTTGAAGCCTTACTTGTTTTTTTTGTACATTTTTTTTGGTATCAGAAAATAATAGTACATTACTGCCCAGGCCGGAAATAAAGCTATTCACAGCTGAGTAATATTGGAAGAAAGAGGCGCTAACCGAGGTCTCTAACAACCTTGTGTTGTATTTTTTATCCACTATGCATCATCACTTACCATCAGGTGAGATCGCAGTCAAGGGCTAGCTTGTAGTGGATATTAAAAAAAAAAAAAAACTACAAGAGCCCTTGACTGCGATCTCACCTGATGGTAAGTGATGATGCAGTCTAAGATTGTAGCGGGATAGCTTGTTAGGGTATGGCAGTTATATTAATTAAACCCATACCCCTAGTCGGTTTCTACACGACATTGTACCGGAACGTTAAATCGCTTGGAGGTACATCTTTGCCGGTAGGGTGGTAACTAGCCGAAGCCTCCCACCAGGCCAGACCAGAGAAAATTCAGAAATTATAAATTCCTTAAAAACTGCCCCTGCCGGGAATCAAATCAGGGACCTCCACACGTTAAGACAACAGCTCTACACATTGCGCCACAGAGGTCATCAAAATTAATGTATGGAAATTATATGATTTCCTGTTCGAGTATTAGCAGTCAGAAAAGAGAAAATGTAGGTACATATAGTTTTTAAGCAAGTAGGAGGAATATCTATTTATTTACTCGACCATAGAATCACTATCCATAACTGTTCGCGATTATTATAATAAACCTAAGTATATAAATATAACATATTTTGCATGGTAAGACAGTAAAACCTCAAGTATCAGATACCAGTCCTATTTATTAATAATGTATGTACAACTAAGCTAAAGTAAGGTAAGGAACTTAATAATTAGTAATCATTGAAATTTCTACTTTTGGAAAGGATAATAGTCCAGTCCAGAATTATATTTAAATTTATAAGTAAAACGGTTTACTTGCGTCTTTCCCAATTCAATCATCTTCTGAACTTCTTCTCGATAAGCTGGTGGCAGTAATTCTTCTTCTAATGTACATGCATGATCAGCGTTATCTTGTATTTTGTATACTCGCTGTCTTATAATATCCACATCTCTACTATACTCTTCTTTCAAATCAGCAACTGCTTGTGTTGCAGTGTCAATTTTGAAAACAAAGTAATTTGCTTCTCGATGAACCAAACTGTGTGCGCTTGTTTTGTACGGCATCGCTCTAAAGCCCAAATTTTCGATATTTCTTATAATACCACCACGTTTGAATATAGCATGAGATATTCGTGATAAAGTCGATTTTAACTCTGGTTTCGGCATCGCCCTTAACATTAAAGCTAGTTCATAGGAAGGCATTTCAGTAGAATATATTGCCTAATTCCGATAATTAGTCTGATGTTAGCCTTCTTCTTTTGCACCTGTTTTGCACCCACTACTTTTTAATTTTTCTCTTTAATTTTAATGATAGATTGCTATTGACTTTTGAGTTTGACTTTGAGCCTTCTTTTTCTAAAAAAAAAAGGTTTGAGCCTGTAGTTCTGTAGTTATAGTGTATTATCATCTCTTATATACATGGAACTAATAAGTACTACGTACAACCGGAATGAGCTCTTGTTAATAAAGTGTGCCGAGTGAGAGATACCATACTGACCCTTGTGTCCCTTTTCCACAAGAGTGACCACACTATTTTTGAATTTTGGGATACTTCAATATACGGGATATAAATATACCTCTATGAAGAAATAAAAATCAGCAAATAATTTTAAAATATTTATATATTTTATAATGATGTTGATATTTTATATGTAGTGCCTATTGCCTCTTAGTAAGTACACACAAGTAAGCATTTAGGTCGTCGTCAACCGATGGACGTCCACTGCTGGACATAGGTCTCCTGTAGGGTCCTCCACAAGCCACGGTCTTGCGCCGCCTGGATCCAGCGATCCATTTAGGATCAATAATTACGAAGCATTTAGGTAAAAATAGATAATTATCGGTGATGGTTTAACAAAAAAATTTTTTTTTTAAGTCGGTTAAAAATTCAATAAAACTGGTATTGCTGTAAAGCGAAACATAAATTGACTTCTCGAACCATACATATTTGGCTTTTCGAGCCATACATATTTGACTTTTCGAACATACTGGGTATATAAAATTATCAACATGCTCAAATTTTTCATACAAAAACTAGTGGTTCGCCCCGAACTAAGACCTCGCGGCGCCATCTATTGACATAAATGTGAAGTTCTGTTAAAAATACTGAAGCTCATTAAAAATTAAATAATTCCGTTTCCTTACAATATTTATCTAATTTTAGTATTTGTTGTTCAAGTACAGGATATAATTGAAATAATTGATCAAGTTTCAGGCTCATCCTTTCAGAAAATTTAGAGTTCTGAGGTCATCTTTGGACGTTAGAAAATCACCACTTTGAAAGCCCCCCATTTCGTCAATTTTGGGGGAAAAATTAAAAAAAATATATTTTTGGACTTTATTTCTAATTATCTTTAAAATGATATACCGCAACCCAATGTAACTTTATAAAAAATATTTTACTTCGCATTCGCTTCTATGAGAGCCCCCCTGAAATAAAGATTTTTATTATTTTTTAAGCCATATTCGGCGGGAGGCCATTGGTTTACATATTATATTTAAAGCTGAAGTAATTGCGTTCAGTAATTCAGAAGTTATAATGCTCTGACAGACGGACGGACGGACGGACGGACGGACGGACGGACGGACGGACAAGTGCCAATTCACCCAAGTAGACTCAGAGACCTTCGCTTCGCTCGGTCAAATATTTTTAACTCTTTGTCGCTCCTGAACTCATCTCATCACTATGCCAGTCTCCATGTTTGAAAATGTTTTTAATTTCATTCTGTTGAAGTACGGTGATACA
Source organism: Erebia aethiops (assembly GCA_923060345.2). Lineage (NCBI taxonomy): Eukaryota > Metazoa > Arthropoda > Insecta > Lepidoptera > Nymphalidae > Erebia > Erebia aethiops. Next base: position 9,934,816 of record OV281092.1, on the reverse strand, counting down.
GTGTTAGCAGTTTATAATAAATTAAAGAATGTGGAAGCCATATTTTAACTGTTTTATTTAGTTATAAAGAACACAAGATAACCAAGTTGTTTATCGATGAGCAGCCAGAGAAGAAAGAGAACTGTCAAAATTGACGTACATTAAAATAATCTACTACACAGATATATTATACTCATTGACTTTACTCTTTATTCTCTTTGGCTAACACTCCCCTTCAATTTCAAGTTCTTTTACACAAACAACAAAAAAAAATACTAACTTGAAATTGGAAGTTTACAAAGTTTTTTACATGGTAACACTACGACGATTTAAATTTCTACCTCGTCCAGAATGAAAACGATTTCTTTGAATTCCACCACGTTTCTGTATTGGACAATTTCTGTAAAAATGATTATTACCACCGCAGTTGTAACACTGTTTTGTTTCTGTGTTAAATGAGAATTCATTTGGTACAGGAGTATTATCGTTTTTATACTTGAGCTCAGCATCAAGTAACTTTCCTTTGGTGTAATCTAGTGTTAATTCTATGTTTGTGGTTTCTAATGCTGTTATGACCGGTTGATAGCAGTCCTCAAGTGATAAAAGTAGGTGACAAACCTTGTCAGCTTCTTGTAATTTGGCTCCTGTTGATTCTAGTTCTCTTACAATTGTGTCGAATTTATTAAAATGTTCTGACAACTCTCCCGATGTATATTTCAAAGTTATTAACTTTTTTCTTAGGTATAAAGATGAGAGCGTACTTTTTCTTTCAAATATTTTTCTGAGGTTATTAATCATTTCCATTGCCGTTTTGCTGCTCCTCACATATTCCAAATGTTTATCCGGTAAGGTTTGAATAATTATGTTTTTAGCTTGGGCATCCATTTTTTTTACTTTATCCTCTGGAAGTTTCTGTACATCCAGCTTTATTACGTCAACGCAGCCTTTTTCCTCCATGTATGTTTCGATTCTATACAACCAGTTGGCAAAATTGCTTCCATCTGTTAATTGAGGCAGTGTTATCACACTTGATGATGATGACGCCATACTTACGCTCGCCATTACGACTTGTGTTCGATACTAAGTTTTAAATCTATTGTCATCTGACTGAATATTAATAAAACTACACCGGGCCACATAACCTGTTAGCAGTTTATAATAAATTAAAGAATGTGGAAGCCATATTTTAACTGTTTTATTTAGTTATAAAGAACACAAGATAACCAAGTTGTTTATCGATGAGCAGCCAGAGAAGAAAGAGAACTGTCAAAATTGACGTACATTAAAATAATCTACTACACAGATATATTATACTCATTGACTTTACTCTTTATTCTCTTTGGCTAACATACAGCACATACGGTGAAGGAAACATCGTAAGGAAACCTGGACTTGACAGTCTGAAATCACCAACCTGCAGTGAGCAAGCGTGGTGATTAATGCTCATGCATCTCCTAGTGAGAAGAGGCCCTTGCCCAGTAGTGGAACAGTTACGGGCTGGATTTTTATCATTATCTGTAAACGTACCTATTCAAGATAAAAATAAAATTGATCTTGCTTACTACGAGGAATCGTGAGGGAAGAGCATTTTCTTTTAAAACGGGCCGTGATAAATTAGGAAAATAATCCTCTGGCATGAAATGTTTGCTGCATATTACAGAATTTTGGGTCACTTTTCTGTTACCACCAGGTATAATGCTTAACCACTTTTCACGCAATGTATCATTTTTTGGTAATCTGAAATATGAAAAAAATATCTATCCTGTTATAATTCGTGTTTCATAGTTTACGATACTTGTCCCGTATACTTGGTACCTAAATTTATGTCACCCGAAATTTCGTCTATCGTAAGATTCATCAAAATGGCCGTTTGTGTTGCAACCATCATAGTACATAATAATTCCATGGTTGCAACGTTTTTATTTTTATTACTACTACGATTGCCCCCTTCAACACGAAAACAAGTGAATTATTGACGTACTAATTTTCTAAATGCTTGAAATTTTGATCGGAGGATAGGAGGTGACTAATTCGATAGTATAACCATTTTTCAGATTTCTTTTATAAACGTACCAAATTTGAAGTATACCTAATGTTAAATGTGAAATAGCAACACAAAGACCACTGTTAGAAAGAGACACCGTGGTATGTTGTGGATGTCTCACTCGGATTCATTTTTATACTGCGTGCTTAGTGGTCCTTATGTCCGTGAGATAAGGATTAAATTTTATTAAAAATAAGTTAAATAAGTTTGTAGTACGCATTCCAGTTGTACGTAGTACATATTAGTTCCATGCTTATATATTAAAATCTATGATTATCATTGTGTATTATCTATGGAGCCTGTGGTTTGAGCCTCAGAACTTGTCTCTGGTTTGAGCACCGCATCACAGAACCAGAGACTAAAGTAACTGACAAGGATTAGTAATCTCAATCTGAAAACATTAAATATTATATTCTCAGTTGAGCACTGAACAGAACTTCTGAGGCACATTTATTAGAGGTTAAACCTGGCTCAGAAGGACTAGAATCCAGAGCTGTTAAACGGTTTTAACCAGTTATGTAAAATAAAAAAAATAGAGGTTAAACCACAGAAGTATTCTACAAAAGTTACTAATTTTCCTACCTCCATGTTCTGCAAAGACTTGGAAAAGTGCAAAGAGTTTTGAAGTGATTTTAAAATTCAGTAAAATATCTGAAAAAAAATTAAATGAAATGTTTGTGTATCTAGTTTAGATGGTTTAGATAGCCTTGGACTGTGGTGGTCTCAGTTTAAATACCTAATCTGAGGTGGTGCCTGGTAATCTGTGGCAATAACTTTGTTTTGGAATTTGGTCTGTGGCATTAACTATTTTTTTTAATTGATGAATCCAGACTCCAGAGCCGTTAAACCAGATAATAAAAATTAAATTTTTTTGGAAATGGCCGCGGCGTATGTTTTGCGTATGTAAATGTTGTGAAAATTTCAAAATAGACCCAGTCAACAATATGGGTACCTTTACAAAGTTCGTAGCAGACTATTGTAAAGCCTGGGAAAAATTGGGTCGAGAACAATTGTAAGTTTTATGTTAACATCTAATTAATTCTTGCTTTCTACCACATGTTGATTTCTATGTCGGTAAGCTTAGATAATAATATTTTATTTAATGTATTACAGTATTTAAAGTTGTATCTTAGCATGCGGTTACTTATTTCTCATATAATATAACAGTGTATAAAGATTCAATATATTATGACTGTACTCTGTAGGTTATAATGGCATACAATACACAATGTCATTGAACAAATAGCTTTGAAAATCCATAAAATTATGATATGAAAATAGACCGTAGGTACGATGTTCATAGAATTAATATTTCTATTTATCAAGCCTCTTTTGAATTTTTGACCTTTAAATAAGTTTAATTAATAAATTATCCATACTAATATTAAGTGCGAAAATGTGTCTGTCTGCTACGCTTTCACGCTCTGCGATTACCATCTGCTCAACAGATTTTGATAAAATTTGTACAAGTAGGAAGTACATAGGCTACTTTTTGTCCCGAAAAATTATGCGGACAAAGTCGCAGGCATCATCTAATTAATCATACCTAATTAAGTACTTAGGTGTCATACTTACATACAAAATCTCGGTTTAATGATCAGCTATTCCTATAATGGCTATTCTGGGCAAAAAGTGGTCTGTGAAGCTGTCAAAATAAGATTATCATCATGGCAAAATTATTGGCAGCCCGCTGGATAGCTCTTCCGATGCTCAGGCCGAAGATATATCAATTCTATATTGAAGATCTGTCAATTTAGATTAGTTAAAAGATGGTGCCTACCACCTCTATTTAATCACTAAGTATGGTTGGTCAAAAACAATGCAGAAAACTTAAAATTATAAAAATGTTTATTTCAGCTTGAAATCAGTCCAACAGTTTATTAAAGATGGAGCAAAGAGTCCTTTGTTTTCAAAATCTGATAAGCTATCAGGGTTATCTCAAAATATATATGACTTGCTACTTTGTGGCCTTCGAGGACTCCTAAAAAAAGATTCAGTTATATCTGTTCTTAGAGAAATAATTGTAAGTACAAAATGCGTAAGTAAGTTACATACCAACATATAATAAGGAGATGCTGTATTGTGTTTAAACATCTTACTTTTAATTTTCCTGTTTCATTGTATTTACGATTTTAGAATCATTTTCATCATAATTATTAGGCACTAATAGTTGACTCATCTGAGATTTATTGTTCCACACAATGGCTCCTAACTATCTCATTCATTGTACAAAAATTTTCACTAAGAGATAGAGAGCTAAAATTTAAATTCTAGCCATAGGTACATTATCAAATTCAGCAGATAAAGTTTGAAACTATATTATTTAGTATTTAGTTGGTTTTCTATATTTTAGGTTTTACATGCAGACATACCTTCTATACTACTAGATGTTGTATGTGTATTAGATGCAGAGACATCTTTAGATGTGCAAAGTGAAGAGCGCAGTAACTTTTGTTATCTTGTAAGAGAACTGGAATCTTTTATATCTGACAAATTATTGAAGGAACGCTTGGAGATTGACACACTACAAGATGTTGGTACTCTGAAAAACAAAAACTTCTATACAAAGTTCATTAAAATCAAAACCAAATTATAGTAAGTAATTATGAAACTTATTTATTTTATATATATCAAGAAATTTATTATTATAAAATATCCAATATATCTATGATTTTAAAATTTATCAATGGTTATTATTTTTCAGTTACAAACAACGTAAGTTTAATTTATTTAGGGAAGAAAGTGAAGGTTATTCTAAGCTTATAGTAGAATTGAATCAAGAAATATCTGAAAACACAGAATGGAAGACTCTTCTGGAAATAATTCAGTCTCTTATAGGTAACATTCAGTTTTTACAAAATAAAATTCACTGTTAGTAACTAATAATGCCTCTATTGCTTCTAATAATGCCTCTATTGCTTAGCAAGTTAAAAGTCCACTATATTATTGTGCTTACTTCGAACAAATGCTTAGTTCCAGAGTTAATGAGAATATTTTCACCATGATGTAATATTTTATTACAGGTTGCTTCAATTTGGACCCTAACAGAGTCCTAGACATTATCTTGGAGTCATTTGAAGCTCGTCCACATTTGGACAAATTATTTATTTCACTTATAAAGAATTACATGGCAGATCCTCAAGTTATAAGTGAAGTGTTAGGTTTCAAACTTGGTAACATGGAAGTTTTGGAAAGTTATAAGGAACCACCAGCTTTAATGACTGTAATAGCTTTACTTTTGCAGCATCAAGTTATATCACTTGATGACATTTACCCTTGGGTAAGTCATTTTTTTATATTTATCGTTAAGTCTTTAAATCATATTATGCTCAATTAGTTGTTCAGTGTTCAATCTCTATAAAATATACTGTCTGAGATTTGTGTACAACCAAATTAGCGTACCTATACCTGGTAACCAGTTTACTATGAAATACCTTTTTATAGTTACGTCCAGATGACACAATCATGGCTAGAGAGGCAGAGAAAGAACACAAGGCTGTTCAAGATTTCATTCGTAAGCTTAATATTGTCTCAACTAAAGGACCTCAAAGTAATGCACCTGCAGAATTCATTGAGGAGAAAGCTGATCCACAGGTAAAGTTTAAACTTAATTATAGATGAATGCAAACAAAAAATATTTATATTTATTTATGGTTAAACAACGTTAAGGCTTGGGGCTCCTACTGAAACATTTAGTTTTTATCTTACCAGAGGCTTCCGAAACGGCACATTTTAGTTTTATACTCTCGACTCTATGAATAGAATAATTAATAATTCTTTTTTAAGTATTTGAAGTGTGACTAAACAGTTGGTTTCTAGTAGAAAATAGTTATTAGTTCAATAAAACGGCAACTTTCGTTTTTTTTGCAAGTACCTAGTGTGAATCCCGAGCGAGCGAATGATTGTAATATCACGAGACTAGTGAGACATTCTAAGTAAGAATCCTGAGAACTAAAAAATAATCGTGAAAATAGCTTCCAAAACTTTTTGCTAATGAAAGGTTTACCTTGCCATTTTTTAAGCCCCTTCTTTCAATATTTTAATGAAATAAACATTAATCTTATCTATCATAGGAGTATTGGAGTAATCAGAAGCTTGTGCTTTGTGAAGCACTATTAAAAGTGACCGCTTGGAAAGAGTTTGCAGCTCTGTCTGCTCGATTGCCGATCACAAATGTTGCCCCAAGGCCAGCAGTGGCTCTTTGCAGCATGCTGCATGCATTAGTGGAACCACTGTACAGAAAGTAAGTTTTGTTACTAATTGGGTTGACGATATATTATCTTGTACATTGCTTTATTGGCCAGTGTTATGGCTCACACCATCTTGACTGTAAAAAAAGGAAAGCACTATTTAGGACCCTGTCAGCTGAGATTATGATTATTGAAAAGTTGTTACAATCAAAATAGTTACTTGTTCAAACCACTTCTTCTCACTGGGGTGAGCAAAATCAAATTTTGCTCACTGGTTTTAAGAAGCAAAGGAGTGCTTTTAGAGCTAGAGAGGTGACAAAATGCAGAAATATTTTTGTATGCATAATACATTAACAAAACTCTTAAAATTACTGGTATTGGACACAAGTATTTATTTTATACCTGATTGATTTCACATATTTTAGAATTCCCTGTAGGATTTCTGTCATTACATACATAATATGACAAAATTATTAGATTTTAATTATAACATTATATTTTATTATTTTTAGGAACTGTCGCATTGCTCCAAAAATTATAGGAAAGCCTACACCTCCACTTAAATCGCCCCTTGCCCCAAAAGCGTGCAAGACCTTTGAAAGCATGAAAGAAACTGTTATACCAGCCCTTGTACTCCTGGGGCCATCACTCCACCATGATGCAATTTTAATGTATAAGGTAAGACATCTGCGATATTAATTTATACAAATTGTGAAATAGTTTTAAAAAAAAAAATTCAATCATACACAGGCAATTTATACAAGTTTAATGCCTATATTGTATAATATTTAAATTGTTTGACATTCTACAGTAATTTTTATTAATAACCATAAAATTATAAGTGACTGATAATTTAAATTGGACCAATATTTTTTTTATACCAGACATTTTGAATTTAAATTTTATATTATTATTTTATAAAGTCATTTACTTAGATTAGATTGTCTAGACGAAGTTTATATTTATACAGCTGTTATATATAATACCACAGATGTAGTACTAACAGATACCGCGCTCGGAACACGACAGTGCGGCCAAAATTTATTCTAGTGTGCGTGACAGCACTGTCTGGACACATGCATCAGTGTGCGTGAAATGTTGCCACATTAATGAAAAAATGCCAAATTAATGTAAGAAATTTTAATTGTTTGTTCTATCTTTAGACCTTAACTACTTAACCGATTTCAACGACATATGGTAGGAGAATAGCTTGTATCCTGGAAAAGGAGATTCGCATATTACTGTGGTGGTACGCTGGCTACTTTGGAGCTACGCTGAGTAATTTAGCGGTACGTCGAATACTTTCAAGATATGCCAGTTAAATTGGAGGTACGGAGACTACTTTGGAGGTAGGCCGACTACTTTAGAGATACGCCGACTACTTTGGTGGTACGTAGGTACGCCAGCTGCTTTTGAGGTACGTCAGCTACTTTGATGGTACGTAGGCTACTTTTAAGGTTCGCCAGCTTCTTTAGAGGTACGCCAGCTACTTTAGAGGTACGCAGGCTACTTAGGAGGTACGTAGGCTATTTTGGTGGTACGCCAGCTACTTTAGAGGTACGCCGGCTACTTTAGAGGTACGCAGGCTACTTTGGTGGTACGTAGGCTACTTTTAAGGTACGTCAGCTACTTTAGAGGTACGCCGGCTACTTTAGAGGTACGCAGGCTACTTAGGAGGTACGTAGGCTATTTTGGTGGTACGCCAGCTACTTTAGAGGTACGCCGGCTACTTTAGAGGTACGCAGGCTACTTTGGTGGTACGTAGGCTACTTTTAAGGTACGTCAGCTACTTTAGAGGTACGCCGGCTACTTTAGAGGTACGCAGGCTACTTAGGAGGTACGTAGGCTATTTTGGTGGTACGCCAGCTACTTTAGAGGTACGCCGGCTACTTTAGAGGTACGCAGGCTACTTTGGTGGTACGTAGGCTACTTTTAAGGTACGTCAGCTACTTTAGAGGTACGCCGGCTACTTTAGAGGTACGCAGGCTACTTTGGAGGTACGTAGGCTACTTTTAAGGTACGTCAGCTACTTAAGAGGTACGCCGGCTACTTTAGAGGTACGCAGGCTACTTTGGAGGTACGTAGGCTACTTTTAAGGTACGCCAGCTACTTTAGAGGTACGCCGGCTACTTTAGAGGTACGCCAGCTACTTAGGAGGTACGCTGGCTACTTTGGTGGTACGTAGGCTACTTTGGTGGTACGCAGGATACTTTGGTGGTACGTAGGCTATTTTGTAGGTACGATAAGTCTGCCTTATTGTACCTACGTCCAAAGTAGCCTGCGTACCTCTAAAGTAGCTGGCGTACCTTAAAAGTAGCCTGCGTACCTCTAAAGTAGCCTGCGTACCTCTAAAGTAGCTGGCGTACCTTAAAAGTAGCCTGCGTACCAGCAAAGTAGCCTGCGTACCACCAAAGTAGCCTATGTACCTCTAAAGTAGCTGGCGTAACTCTAAAGAAGCTGGCGTACCTTAAAAGTAGCCTACGTACCATCAAAGTAGCTGACGTACCTCAAAAGCAGCTGGCGTACCTATAAGCTAATCGGCGTACCTCGAAATATGCCGGCAGCGTAGCTGTTTCACAAAAAAAAAACTATCTACTAACAGCTCATTTACACCTTCTTTAATTTAAGGGAAAATATTACAACGTAAATTAGCAACACTGATAGATATCGTTGAGGTTTTGTGTTTCAAGTCATCAGCAATTAAATAAAAAGGGAAAAAAAACTTACAGAATGAAAATATAAATTCTTACCTATGAAAAGAAACACCATTATCCTTTTTTTAATTTTTGGGAACAATTTTTACAGTGTTTCAAGACACAAGAAGGCATTATTTTGAGAAACTTGTTTAAACACACGTTACGTCGAAACTTCTCGACGCGTCGCATCCAACTAAATGAGATTTGTATTTGCTTTTCGTTTTGTATTTGCTTTGTTGGCGCGCCTGCCGTGTTCCTAGCGCGGTATCTGTTAGTACTACATCTGTGTATAATACCCACAATTTTGCAAAATAAATGATTTATTAAGAAAAACTCAACTATCATACACTATACATAAATTAGTACATGAAATAAAAAAATAGAAATCTTTCTTACAGATAATTCGTATTCTAAGAACAGCACGATCATTGGATGGAGACCCACTTTATCATGAAGCAATAACTGTCTTAGACACTGCTATTCTGCCCGCTCTTACATTAATGGAGGGCAACTGTTGCATGGCAGAGGAGGTTTACACATTGCTCAAGTTATATCCCTATCAGTGCAGGTGAATATTTATGTTATCCATACTAATATTATAAATCCGAAAGTATGGCTATCACTCTGTCTGTCTTCTATCTACGCTTTCACGGCCCATATGTTCGGCCGATTTTCATGAAATTTGGCATAGGGGTAGCTTAAATCCCGGGGAAGGACATAGGCTACTTTTTATGCCGGAAAGTTTAGGAGTTCCCCAGGGAATCAAAAAAGTTAATCCACGCGGATGAAGTCGCGGCTTTTCGGTTTTCTCCAAGGAGTACTGAGTGCAGTATGTATTGAAATTTTAAATTAACATAAAAATTTATTCTGTTCTCTTGTCAGTCATAATATTCTGTACTTTTCTGTGTTATTTTGCGTGTTTCATACATACCTTACATACATTATTATGTGAGTAAACCATCAAATATGGCTTTATAATAAGAATTTATTTCAGATATTGTCTTTATGCTCGCTGGAAAAACGAATCCGGTGAACGGATACCGTTGCTGATGCGTGTGAGGGGAAACGCTTTGCAACGAATTAAACACATTATGAAACGTGTTTCTAAAGAGAACATTAAGCCCCAAGGACGACTTATTGGCAAGCTGTCGCATGCCGCGCCTGCGTTTCTTTTTGACTACATGCTTTTGCAGGTGAGATTATTATCTTCTATTAGTTATTGTATCCAATTACTTTCTCATCCTCTCTAGCTTGAAAAGCGCGCCTTTGCTGCATTAAACCAGTGAGCAAACATAGTTTTTGTTCACCACTGTGGATTGGGCATTTCTTTTCACTGTTTCACAAAACATTAAAAAATTGCGTCACATCTTATGCAATACGTGGGTAACACTGAAAATGTTTAGAACTGGCCAGTTAGAAACATTGCTAATGAAAACTTTTTTTGAATTTCAATTTTAGAACTCTGGTAACCTAATGTACTCAGTTGAAAAGATAGGCCGGGAAAGCGTAGCAGACAGACAGACAGACACACTGTCGCATTTATAGTATGGATAAGTATATACAGTACCCGGCAATAAATATTGCACATCGACCGCACTCTATCGCACTTGAACAGCGACTGATAGTGACGTTGTCAGTCATATAGGTAGTGTGCGACAGAGATAACGCTATACGAAGCCGAAATCAACCGATTGTCTCCCTCCAAAGGTCGAGTGATGTGCAATATTTATTGCCGGGTACTGTATATAAGTAATAATAAGTATTAGATATGAGTGTAGAATTTGTTGAATTTTCAATTTTGTTGCAGATTCAATCATATGACAATCTGATAGGGCCCGTAGTGGAATCTCTAAAGTATCTGACGTCACTGTCCCTGGATGTGCTCGGCTACTGTCTGGTCGAGGCGCTGGCGGCGCGGCGCGGCTCGGCCGGCGCGGCGCATCCGCCAGCGCTGCAAGCGCTCGCTGCCTTCTCAGCTGCCGCCTTCAAGAAACACAATATAGAACTCACAGCGCTGCTGCAGTTCGTTGCAAACAGGCTTAAAGCGCAGCAAAGGTAAGGGATTTTTTAAAATAAGTTCAGAACTCATAGCACTGCTGCAGTTTGTTGCAAACAGGTTTAAAGCTCAGCAATGGTAAGGATTTTTTCTCTTATAACGTCGTCTTTGTCTTATTTCTAATATTTGATGCTAATAGGCTTATCGTTTGTTTCAATTTACAGTCACGATTTGCTAATATTAAAAGAAATAGTACAAAAAATGGCTGGCATAGAAGCTGCTGAAGAAATGACACCTGAACAACTAGATGCTATGGCCGGGGGAGAGTTGCTCAAAGGAGAGGTAAATATTGTTCTCATATTTACTCATAAAGTTAGAAATGATTTTTTTCTACATTCTAATGGTTTTAATTTTTAGGCGGGCTACTTCTCCCAAGTGCGCAATACAAGACGATCATCAGCGAGATTAAAAGAGGCAATAGTCGGAAACAATTTGGATATTGCACTTTGTATATTGTCCGCACAGCAACGCCATTGTTGTGTTTGGAAAGGTAAATTTTGGTTCAATGGTTAAATTGTTGTTTTGTGTTTATGTTGCAACATCTCTGATCTGTTGTTTTTAATTGATTCATACATAGTTAAACGTAACAAAATCTAGCTGAAATAGAATTAACAAGGTTTATGTTAACGGAGCGTAAAATCTTAAATCTGTTTTGCCAAAGTGAAAGTTTATATTCACCCAATGTAAAAAGCAAATAAAGTGAAAATTCTTTGATTCACCAAGAAATCGTCAAGAGATTAATAGTAAAAAATACGACTTCATTTAGAATACGCAGACGAAGCCCCCACCACAGGAGAGCCATCAGGGTCGCAGTTGAAGGTGGTTGGTCGCCTCGCGGACCAGTGTCAGGACGCGCTCGTCCAACTGGGCACGTTCCTCGCCTCCTCGCACGCGCCTGAGGAATACGCGGCGAGGCTGCCTGCGCTGCAGGTAATCCCAGATGCGATGTAGGGCCAATACGACGACACCAAATACAGGGGAGACAGGACCGTAGCTAAAGGTAATGGGTTGCCTCGCGGACAACCCAGGACAATACCAGGACAGGACCAACACAGAAAAACAGTAGAATAGGATTTTAGTCCATCAAACTAAGTTGTGTACTGAGAGAAGTGATCTGTTAGGCTCATACAGTATTTTCTTGCAGGAATTACTTCGAGACTATCACGTGGACGCTGATGTGGCTTTCTTTTTGCATCGCCCGGTATTAGCCCAGAAAATCGCTGGGAAAGCGGAAGCATTGAGAAAAGGGTCTGATAGTAAAAGTGAATCCTTAGAAAAGAGTATTGAAAGATATAACATATCCTCAAAAGAGGCGTTAGAGCCGATCGTCATTTCCATAACACCTCTTCTGCCTTCTAGAGTGTGGGAAGATATTTCCCCAGAATTTTACGTAACATTTTGGTAAGTTATGATGCTAATCAACTAAATCCACAATTTAATAAAATCAGTATAAATAAACAAATATATATATTTTAGGTCCTTATCTATGTACGACCTCAGAGTTCCAGTGGAAAGTTATGAAAGAGAAGTGGACCGCCTCAAAACTGCCGCAGCAAATGCAGCTAAGGATACATCACAAGGATCAAAAGGAAAGAAAGAACAAGAGCGCTTTAATACTCTTGTTGATAAACTACAGGTATTATAATTCCAGAATTGCATAGAAAATCTTATAACTATAATGTAAGCTGATGCCCGCGACTTCGTCCGCGTGGATTGAGGTTTTTCGGTTCCCGTCGAACTCTTTAATTTTCCGGGTTAAAAAGTAGGTAGCCAGACTATAATCTATCTTTGTGCCAGATTTCATCCATATCCGTTCAGCCGTTCTGGCGCGATTGAGCCTACCCATGATGTACCATCTTGGAACAATTGTTCGTAAACTGGATCTTAATATTGTCAAGTTGTCGTTAGTATTGAAAGTGTGTCTGTCTGTCTGCTACGATTTCACGGCCCATCTGTCCCACCGATTTTGATGAAATTTGGTACAGGGATAGGTTGTATCGAGATACAAGAGGGGAGGGGAGAGATACAAAATTCTAGAATTTTTATCCCGGAAAATTGAATAGTTCCCACGAGAATCTATAAACCTTAAGCCACGCCATCATCTAGTAAATAATATTTCATTCATTCGATTTGAACTCTCAAAATTAGACTTGCATTGACCTTGATAATAGGTATGATGCCTATATCCAGAATAAATTATTATACCAAAAATTATTTCTAACTGATTATAAAATAGAGGGTCTTCCAAAAGACCTAAAATTCACATCCTCGGTTAGTTTTAAGTTTGATAACCATTTTAAAATATAGAATAAAAGTGTGTTGGAATTTGATGACGTCACTATTGTGATTTTCATTTCATTTTAACTTCCATACTAGAAGTGCGTTTTTAAGTTTGATAAAGAGTTGCTGATTTGATTGAGTTGTCATCATCCCTATTGTCATTGTCAGGAGGAGCGTCGCCGTCAAGAGGAGCACGTGTCCCGCGTGCGCGCGCGTCTGCAGCGCGAGTGCGGCGGCTGGTTCCCCGCGCGCGCCGCCAAGTCCGCCAAGAACGAGACCGTGACGCGGCTCATGCAGCTGTGCCTGTTCCCGCGCTGCGTGTTCACGGCGCCCGACGCGCTCTACTGCGCCGAGTTCGTGCACACCGTGCACGCGCTCAAGACGCCCAACTTCTCCACGCTGCTGTGCTACGACAGGGTGAGTGTGGGCAGTGTGTGTGTGTGTGTGTGTGTGCAAGTGCAAGTGAGGGCGTGTGTGTGTACACATGTGATTAAAAACTTCCAGAACATGACGCGCTTGGCGACACACATTCTAAGTGGCAAGTGGTTGAAAATATTAGTAAACAATCTTTACTCGTGTGCACTAACGAATGAAAAAAACATTGTGTTTTTTACTACCGCTTACAGCCGTTAACTACTATCCGTTTAACACAACGACCTCAATTTACATAGACGGGCCCTGTCAAACAAAGAATGTGGGCGTATTTTTAGCAACGCCATCCACGCCATATAGTCTGAAAAGCGGGAACTTGCTTGCAACATCTTGAATGAAAGCTTGAAAACATGACTCGGTCATAGATAATATAATAGGTCATAGCCGTAAGGTCAGTTAGTAAAAAAATAGTAGTTTGTGATATAAGGGCGGTAAATAGGTTTATACATACGAGTTGACTAATGTCAGCCCGATGACGCCAGTCGAGGGCTGACCATCGTCACGAGTATGTAGAAACCTTAACGCCCGTGTATCACACGATATTTTTCAATACATTTGTGAGAAAACTTGAAAATAAAAGTTGAGTAGGAAGGTACTAGGTACTCACTAGAAAATGGCTTTTCACGCCCATACTTAGTCGAGATTTTTGGCGGCTCTTACAAGCGCGATTTTTTTCTCACAGCTAAAATTCCTAATTGTTGATTTAATTTTATGATCCCACATCACTTAAACCACATAAATTATTTAAGAATTTATAAGAAATACTCAATGAAACTTTTAAAAATAACGCGCACAAATTAAAGATTTGTATGAATTGTATCTACAGCGCGTTGTTGTAATTGCTTTTTTTAAAAATTGGCTTCATGGCTCTAGGTTCTAGTTCTTAACTCAGTAACAGCCTGAACTATTCAGCCTTTACTTTTTTGATTTATAAAACCTAAAACAATTTTATTTAATCATATTAAATATATATTTATTCATTTAAAACAAAATTACAAGATATAATAAAAACTTATAGACTAAACGTTAATCTAAAATCCTTATATACTCTATATCATATTAAATACAATTTTTTATTTTATGAATTAATTTCATCAATTCACATCTAAATGTCATTATTTTTTAGGTTTCTACATACAAAGTCAATATCATTATGAACCTTCTTGCAAGAAAACTTTTTATTTAGAAGTAACGTGGACTTACAAAAATTAAAAAAACTGCATGAGGGCGGTAAATATTTACTGCACGAGGGCAGTAAATTTAACTTACAAGCCCTGTTTACTGCCTCTGTAAGTGCATTTTTCGAGCAAGTGTATTGAAAAAAATCATACAGTTTGCCGCGGAAATTAAATGATTGCGTAATGGATAAAAATATTAAATAGGAAGATTAAATAACGTTTTTTTGGAAATGTATAATTGTGAATTGAAACACTTATCTTAAAATTAAAATTACACAGTGCCAAACTAATTAAACTTTAGATGTTAACTTAATAATAACAAATTATCTGCACGACGAGCGATCGTGACAGCGCTACGACGGGAACAAAGACAGGTGCGGAACGTGTTCAGCAACTCGGACGCCCGGCGTTTTTCTATGGAAGGGCCCATCTAGTGCCTACATATATATCGATGGTTTAACAGTTTAACGACATCCTAACACCTGTTGTGTTGTTGCAGCTGTTCTGCGACATCGCGTACTCGGTGATGTCGTGCACGGAGGGCGAGGCGGCGCGCTACGGGCAGTTCCTGTGCCGCGTGCTGCGCACCGCCATGCGCTGGCACGCCGACCGCGCCGCCTTCCACGCCGAGTGCGCGCACTACCCGGGCTTCGTCACCAAGTACCGCGTCTCCAACCAGTTCACGGAGGCCAACGACCACGTCGGATACGAGAACTACCGGTCACTGACACCTCGCACTGTACCTTATACAGAGGAGTCTCACTAATCCGGCACTAGTACAAACCAGTGGGTGCCGGATTATTGGAATGTTCGGATTATATAGAAAAATCCATACTTCCATACTATAATATTATAAATGCGAAAGTGTGTTTGTCTGTCTGCTGTGAAAGCGTTCACGGCCCAACCGTTCAACCGATTTTGATTAAATTTGGTACAGGGGTAGGTTGTATCCCGGGGAATGACATGGGCTACTTTTTATCTCAGAAAATTAAAGAGTTCCCGCGGGAACCAAAAAACCTCAATTCACGCGGACGAAGTCGCGGACATTAGCTAGTAATAAAATAAAATAAAGAATTTCATAAACAGAATATTGAAAACAGCAGGTAAATATGTTCGCACGTGCACGTGAAAAGTTTGAGGTTAGACTGCTCTACGACGACAGAGCGCGTTGCACGCGGCGTAGAGAGGGTGCCGGATTATTGGACGTATCGGTCTATTAAAGTGCCGGATTAGTGAGATTCTTCAGTACTTAATATTATAAATGGGAAAGTTTGGATGGGTGGATGTTTGTTACTCAATCACGCCCCAACGGCTGAACGGATCTGCATGAAATTTGGCACAGAGATGGATTATGGTCTGGAATAACACATAGGCTACTTTTTATCCCGGAAAATTAAAGAGTTCCCGCGGGAACCGAAAATCCTCAATTCACGCAGCCGAAGTCGCGGGCATCAGCTAGTAATAAAATAAAATAAAGAATTTCATAAAGAGAACACAGCAGGTAAATATGTACGGACGTGCACGTGATAAGTTTTGAGGTTAGACTGCTAAACGACTACAGAGCGCGTTGCACGTAGTGTAGGAAGGGTGCCGGATTATTGGACGTATCGGTCTATTAAAGTGCCGGATTAGTGAGATTCTACTGTAGTACTTAATATTATAAATGGGAAGGTTTGGATGGATGGATGTTTGTTACGCAATTTGGCACAGAGATAGATTATAGTCTGGAATAACATATAGGCTACTTTTTATCCCGGAAAATAAGAGTTCTCGCGAGAAACAAAAATCCTCAAACCACGCGGACGATGTCGCGGGTATCAGCTAGTATTATATAATATATTATTTTGAAGTGAAACTTCTTTGGAATCGTAATTTGAAAATTCGATGAAACGAAAAAGCGACACCAAATGAGACAATCATATTCATAATAGGATTTAGCCTGCGAGAGAATGAGACAGAATACAAATTATATTTATCTCATTCTCTCGTAGGCTATTTTTCTGAAGTTTCACTTCTTACGTGTGTGAATTGCACACACATTTTTTTTAAATTCATTTTTTTAAATATCCACTACAAGTTAGCCCTTGACTGCGATCTCACCTTATGGTAAATGATGATGCAGTCTAAGATGGTAGCGGGCTAACCTGTTAGGGTTATGTTAATATTGAGCTACTGTCATGACTCACTTTAGTATGCCTTTGCATAAAACGAGGTGAACCGAATGTGAGGCGAAGCGATTTAATTTGTCGCTTGAATCTTGTCACAAAGAAATGCAAACAAAGTGACAAAATAATGAAAGAACTAGAAGTTTAATTCTACCGCTATAATCCGCCACAGTAGGTAAATATATGTAGTACAGTGTGTATCTTGCACTGTTAGTTACGATATTCACCACACCACACAAATCTTCCAAATTATTCTCAACGTACGTTTCACTCCGACAAAGGAGCATTTCAGGAGATGTTGACTCGTCAATGCACGATTGTAAAACAGCACCTCCTCGACGTTTATTGTCAGAGTGAAAAGTACGTGAGAAAGTAAAGTAAAGTGTTGTAAAGTGAGAATAATTTGGAAGATTTGTGTGGTGTGGTGAATATCGCAAACTGTAGTTTGAGTTGTCATCATCCCTTCTGCTTCATGTCCTGGGATTATTTTCCGCACTTGAAACGCAGGCGTCCGCTGTGCGTGAAAACCACTGGTGCAACTCCCTGCTAGGTCATCATCCCTATTGTAATAGGGATGATGACAACTCAATCAAATCAGCAACTCTTTATCAAACTTAAAAACGCACTTCTAGTATGGAAGTTGTATGAAAATCGCAATAGTGACGTCATCAAATTTCAACGCACTTTTTTTCTTTAATCTATCTTATCTTACTAATATTATAAATGCGAAAGTTTGGATGTATGGATGTCGGTATGGATGTATGAATGTATGCATGGATGTTTGTTACTCAATCACGCCCCAATGGCTGAACAGATCTGGATGAAATTTGGCACAGAGATAGATTATAGTCTGGAATAACAAATAGGCTACTTTTTATCCCGGAAAATGAAAGAGTTCCCGCGGGAACCACAAAACCTCGATCCACGCGTACGAAGTCGCGGGCATTAGCTAGTATTTTATAAATGGTTATCAAACTTAAAATTAACCGAGGATCTGAATTTTAAGTCTTTTGGAAGACCCTCTATTTAATAATCAGTTAGATATAATTTATTTTTGATATAGACATCATTTCTATTGCAAGATACACACTGTACCACATAGATTTACCTACTGTGGCGGATTATAGCGCATTAAACTTGTATTTCTTCATTATCATGGTAAAGTGGCGTTACTTGCTTCTATCCAAAAATGGCAAGATGCAAGCGCCGCTTCGCCACGCGCTCGGCCCGGCTCTTGTGTGACTCGGGCTCATATCGCGGCGCAGACACGTGTGCCACAAGTGGCACTACAAGATCACTAAGGCGATGGTGGTGTGCCTGGACTCGGGCGACTACGTGCAGATCCGCAACGCGCTCATCGTGCTCATCCGCGTGCTGCCGCACTTCCCCGTGCTCGCCAAGCTGGCGCAGATCATCGAGCGGAAAGTGGAGAAGGTGATGTTAATGTTTTAGAAGTGAAAACTTTTTTTTTTATCCAGTACAAAAGCTAGCCCTTGACTGCGATCTCACCTGCTGGTAAGTGATGATGCAGTCTAAGATGGTAGCGGGCTAACCTGTTAGGGGCACGGCAGTTATATTAAACCCATACACCTTCGGTTTCTACACGGCATCGTACCGGAACGCTAAATCGGTTGGCGGCACGTCTTTGCCGGTAGGGTGGTAACTAGCCACGGCCGAAGCCTCGCACCAGACAAAATGAGAAACTTCTTTAGCCGCGTTGAACACTTTTTAGTAGGAGGTAAATTTGTGGAAACGCGTGACCCACACCGTCATCGATACCTCGCGTTGTTACGAAGACAAAAGGTCTTAAATATAAATATAGTACATCCGTTCGTTTTCACTTCTAACGGCAGTTCCTATGATGGTGATAATCCTGCCCCTATGACTTATAAAACTTGATGGTGATAATCAGTTACGGTATCTTAAAACTAAAGTTACTAGAGTCCTAAACGCGCCCTGGTCTGAGAAGAGCCCACAACAAACTCGGCGAGGGTTTTTTTTTACTTATCACCATCTCACAAATCATCTTGAACTACGGAACTATCAGAGCCATTAGAGCAAATTATTGCCAAGCTTCCTTGTCATTTGAGTAATCCTTTTGCTGATAATAATGTGTAGTTATTATTATAGCGTATAAAATGGAGCATTTCCGTTTATGTACATTGTGGCTGTGCACGTGTTGTAATTAGTACTGTTTGCCCCACTTCTGTAGGTGAAGGAGGAAGAGAAATTGCATCGTCAAGATCTGTACGTGCTCGCGACCGGGTACAGCGGCCAGCTGAGGAACAAAGTGCCGCACATGATGAAGGAGAGTGATTTCCATCAGGTGTGTATACTTGCCAACGAAATTAATAGCCATACTGTCATGATTTCCATCATGACAGGAAGTATAATGTCAGTCAATACTTCCTGTCATGATGAATGAAACTTCCTGTTTCATGAGATATAATGAAAAACAGTAATAATGCTAACACAATATCTTAATAATAATTGGAGATCATGACATTCTGATATTATAAATTTGATAGTGTGCAGCGCTTTCACGACTCATCCGTTCAACCGATTTTGAGGGTAGGTTGTATCCCGGGGAAGAACATTGGCTACTTTTTATCCCAGAAAATTAAAGAATTCCCGCGGGAATCATAACATCGTAATCCACGCGGATGAAGTCACGGGAATCATCTAGTTGTAAATAAGAATGTGTGTAACTGTCCGTCTGCCACGCTTCTACCATCTGTTCGAGCGATTTTAAATTTACTATTACTCTTTATCCCGGAAAATCAAAGATCGCGCTGTTACTGATAGTCAGTGAGGTTATATTAACTGATTCTTGAAGTGTCTATTGAGCCCTTCAACTATTGAATCAACAAGTCCTAAACCTTTAGGCCATATTACATAGTAAAATGATTGCTACAGTGTTACTATCGCGTCGTAATTACCTCAGATTGACTAATACCCTTTCACTTTTGGCCGAATCCATTGTCAAAGCCAGAACACCATAAATTCAATAATCCAAACAATTAAGTCTGTAGCAATGATAGCCTTTTTGATATAGGCCTACTGGTGCTGTGAGCGATGTGCCTCAATTGTGTATAGCCCGTCGGAAATATCGTCATATTCTACCGCACTCGCCAACATATTCGCTGAAACATGGTTATATTATGCTTTTATACCGCTAATACGTAAACGGTGTGTGTGTAAAAAAGGCCTAAGGCTTCATATACATGACGCCTGAGGCCGCCCATAGACGGACAACTTGAACCAGTCAGAATGGACTGCTTTAAGCTGCGACTGCATAGTGAAGTCTTCTAAGTACACACATACATAGAACCGCTCAAGCTGTTGACTATGACTGCAAGAGCGGCCCGTGTACTATGTTGATCACTGGCTAACAGCTCGAGCAGTCCGTGTATGGCCGGCCTAAGCCGAACCGGAAGCTAGTATCAAACAAAAATCGCATTTGAGCGGCACCGCTAGCCTTCGGTCCGGCGTCATGTCAAGTCATAAATTAGTGTGAGATCTATAGAGCGAACTTTGAATTCGCTTTGACTTGAGACATGGTTAAAACGAGACAGACTTATATTACTCAAATAAAATTACTGAAATAAAATAACAGCATAACGCTGAGGCGATGCCCTTTTTGGAATTATTTTTGTCACAGTGTAGTTCCTAAGTTGTGTACTAGTAATTTTGTGTTTTGCATTGTACTTTATCGGTGTCCTTGATAGTTCCAAATAAACATTTTATTTATTTATTGAAGTCCATCTCGTTTTAACTCAAGTAAAGTCCTAGCCAAGTCAAAGTGCGCTGTATAGATCTCAGCATTAGTGTTGTCCGTCACGTATGTCGGTGGGCAGGCAACTATCAACGCTGTGTCTCGACGGCGAGATCGTCAATTTGCAGGTGGGGACGCCGCCCAAGGCCGCGGCGATGGCGGGAGCGGGCCCGAGCACGGTGCTGCGCGAAGAGCCCAAACGCGAGCGAGAGTCCGCGTCGCCGCCGCATCCCACACACCATTCTGGTAATTATTGCTGTCTATAAATAGTAACTGCCTCGTTGGTCTAGCGGTTATCATAGTCGACTGCGGATCCCGTGGTCCTGGGTTCGATTCCCGGTCGGGCAAAAAAATTGGTATTGGGTTTTTCAATTCAGAAATTCTCAGTGCCAGAGTTGGAAGTTGGCGGTGTATTCACCCCCGTGCCTCGGAGAGCACGTTAAGCCGTCGGTCCCGGTTATTATCACTAACATGACAATAATCGTTAAAGCCCGCCCACCCGCATTGGAGCAGCGTGGTGGGTCTAAGCTCTAATTCCCTCTCCTATGAGAGTGGAGGCCTGTGCCCAGCAGTGGGACGTTAATAGTGGAGTGGATGGATAGTCCAATCAACAAGACCCTACCATTTTTCGTATGATCAAGAAAGTTGCCCTGCATACATCCATAATATTCCATGTGTTTGCCCGCGGCTTCGCTCGTTTGGTTCGATTTTCGTACTTTCTCCCGGAAAAGTAACGAAGTCGCGGGCGTCATCTACTTATTATAATAAAGTCGTATGCAAGTAAGCACATATTCACCTATCAATAATATACTGCATGCTAAATGGGGTCATCATCTCATGGGGTCATGTTGACCCATATGCGTTCAAACTAAAAATAGAATTAACTTTCCACCACCACCACAACAGCCCATTAACGTCCCACTGCTGGGCACAGGCCTCCACTCTCATAGGAGAGAGGGAATTAGAGCTTAGACCCACCACGCTGCTCAAATGCGGGTTGGCGGGCATTAACGACTATTATCATGTTAGTGATAATAACCGGGACCGATGGCTTAACGTGCTCTCCGAGGCACGGGGGTGAAACACCGCCGACTTCCTAACTCCGGGCTAGCACTGGGAATTTCTAATTAGAAAAACCCAACACTTAATTATGGCCCGACCAGGGACTCGAACCCGGGACCTCGTCAGCCGCAGTCGAACATGATAACCACTAGACCAACGAGGCAGTTCCCACCATGTTACTTGAAAATTACTGTAATTCAGCAAAATTATTCTTACTCGTCGATGCTCTTATACATATATAATTTTATGATGATATGCAGCTATGACCTTACAATATGACGAACAATCCGTCCTGTTCTTACTCTGAACTAATCTAATAAATTATTACTTTGAATGCCAACATATCCATGACTTTACAGATACAGAGAAAAAGGAGACGCGAACGAGCGACAGACGTCGAGATGAATCTGATCGCGACAAAGAGTCTAAGCGTGAATCTAGATCGTACGTATTGTTTTTCTTTTGGGCTTTATCGTACGTATTATTTTATTGGTCCATTTGAAATTAAATATTAACTATTTAACCATTTAAAATTATTTATGGTTTTTATATTCCACTACAAGTTAGCCCTTGACTGCGATATCAACTGATGGTAAGTGATGATGCAGTCTAAGATAGTAGCGGGCTAACCTATTAGGGGTATGGCAGTTATATTAAACCCATAACCCTAATCGGTTTCTACACGGCATCGTACCGGAACGCTAAATCGCTTGGCGGTACGTTTTTGCCGGTAGGGTGGTAACTAGCCACGACCGAAGCCTCTCACCAGACCAGGCCAGAGAAAATTCGGAAATTATTAATTCCCAAATTGACAGGGAGGTCATCAAAATATATCATTCTAATATGAATGTTCAAATATAGCAAACTTTATTTTTAGATGATTGAGATAATGAAGATCTAGGTACACTTTTCGACATGCACGAATCGCATATGACAATAGCGTCAGAGTAAAATGAACCCTAACAACATTTTTTTAAAGTCACAAATTCAGTACAACCGAATTTTATTTAGAAACGTATCATGTATGTAGACGTATATGAATTCATATACGAAGTTGAGCTCTAAACCACTGTTTTAAGGTTCATTTTGCTTAGTTATCGAATTTTTACACGATAAATCGAATTGAAAATTAGGTTGGTTAGGTATTTATGGTAGGTTGTGTGAATTAGCATTAATAATAATATGGTGTCCATTACATTCAGGTCTTTAAAAGAGAGAGTCAAAGAGGAGATACGAAGTAAAGAAAGGTCGCCAAGAGAAAGGTCACACAGAGTAAGTGTTTATGTAAAAAAAAACGCTTTGTTGGCAATTTTTTTCGAAATTACAATGATTGTGTTGTGTTTTTTTTAGGAGGAACGTTATTTGGAGGCAGTTTCACCGCCTCATGATCACCGTCATCCGTCCGATGACATAGATCGTGGTAAGAAAAATAACCTTTACAGTTATCGCGAACTTATTATTACTATATTATAATTTACATATTCATAACGATTTGTAATAAAGATATTGTTTTTTTTTTTAATTTTGGATTTTATAAAATATATGTAAAAGAAATCATGCATATATGAAGTTTAAAGAAAAAAATTGCGCATTACCTGAACTTAACATCGCATTATTTACCTGAACTTGACCATAAGGTTAGCTGAGTTATATCTGTAACCTGTCTGTATCTGTGACTTATTTATCAATATGGGTTAAGATGAAACGCATAATAAGCGATTTATCTTTCTAAGATAAGTGTCACTTATGTAACTTCTCTAGGCTCGAAACATACTAATAACGCGCTTTAGGACCAGACGCGACCCAAATTCTCAACTTCAAGTATCCACATAATTTTTACAAAAATGTTTTATGAAGCGCATTATATTGCAGATGTGAAACGTCGTAAAGTAGAAAGCGGCGGCAATGGCAAGGTGAGTATCGTTATAATAAACCGGACTCGCCTCGCGCTCGCGCCGGACTGACGGAGGACTGGACTCCCGCCCTGCCGACGCTAAACCACTAACAAATCAATCCAAACATAATGTTATCTAGTGCCTACCAATTTGGACTGAGACTGTAAGACTTTCAAAACAGTGCTAAAATAAATTAAATGTGTATAAAAAATCGATTACAAAAATCAAAACGAAACTAAAAATCTCTATGAACTTTTAAATTCAAGTTAAAAATACAAAATCTGCAACACATGATGAAGATATTGGATTGGAAATTAAAATCTCTGAAGAATCATCGAGAGTGAGATAAATGTTACGTTCTGTATTGTTTCGTCCTGTATGTATGTTAGCGTAAATTTTGTAGCAAATGATGAAACTTTATTAAGGAAGAAAATGAATATATCACAGAAGAACATAAGTTTTGTCGCAATTAATGGATCTCTTTATAAAGGAAGACGTATTATGTTAGTGAAGAAAGAAATAAGGTTTTAAAGTTGGAAAAGTATGATTTGGAAGAAATTTGGAATGGAAGAAATGATTTACTTATGGGAAAATACACTTTGAGTTATGTTTCCAATATTGTATTCAATGCAAACTTCGACAAAAGAATCCATTAAAAGAAATACCATCGTCACGAAAACTGCGCGGTCCGATATTGTTACCAGCATCTACGTCAGAAAAACTAAAACAAATTTTGCATAAATAATAATAAATCAAAGAAATCTAATACAAAATATAAAAAAGGATTTGAAAATCGTGTAAGTTCAGTCAGCCCAGTCCTGTCGAGCACCGGTAAGGTTTTAATAAATAATATTTGCAAACCAAGCTGAGTCAAATTGACCATTACATTAAGGCAAACTAGGTAGAGGATGAAAGCTGCTTTGAAGGGAAGATGAAGACAAAACCAATCATAGAAGAGAATATGATAAAGAAGACGTCGCTGGACCGACCTCATAAACATTAGTCATCGTACTCCGTTCGTGAACTCGTGAAAATTACAAGAGGAACGTGGTGGAAGATTATTAAATATATTCCATGTTATGAATTTCAAAAAGGCGGCATAAACAATTATCTTAATATGCTTATAATAAATTTGTTTATGACAAATAATTTAACATTGTCAAATCGCCTATTATGTTCGAATCTACGTTATATCACATTAAATAACGCCAAGCGACACATTTACGAAGAACAAAGTCAGAAATAAATATGAAGAAACCGCACACGATATAGCAATCAACACATGTATCACAAAAGACAAAATCATGAGTAATCGAGAAATTCAAGTTATCAAGAAGATCAACACCATAATATTACAGTTTGGGAGGAGAGCATCACAAGCATCACAATCAATATAAGAAATTAAACGGAATAGTAAACAACAAAATAACAAGTAACCAAGAAACTTCACAGGATATTGTTACAGAAGAAATACAGAAGATAATAGATCCGGAGATACTTCAACAAAGCTGAACATGAAAATCCCATTACTATTATGATCAAAATGCAGTACAGACATGGAATACTAGTTTTGTCTTAATTTGATGTGCTTTTTGGCTCAGAATTAGAACTTCAATATACGTTTTTATAATCTTCGTTAAGTGGTACAGAGGCTTAGTTTTCACGGCCCCATATTAATGTATAATTTCTGCATGAGCAGGGTACTAAAGAAATAGAGGAGCGTTCCCCAGAGAAAGAAAAGAGAAAGGCTAAACTGCGGGGTGACGAAAGGAAAGAGCGTAAGATGAATCGCAAACGGGTGAGTTTATCGAAATACATTAATGCTAACATTAACAAACTTATTTTGTGTTACAAGTCATTATCTGTGCAAATATCTGCAATTCTTGTCAAAACAGCTGTTCTATGAGCATCGTATGTATATTTGGTATGAAAAACTATGATTCTCAGTATTTTAATACAATCATTGTACTTTGTATCAATAAAGACTTGCTAATATTATTTTCTGTATAAAAGTTTTTAGTGTAGACACTCATTTTATTCAATTATACCAATTTTATGTAAATGTCTAACATATGATTATATCTTTTTTACAAAGGACCGAGCTGAAGAATCCCTTTTATTGGAACAAAAAAGACGCCGTGAAGAGCAAAAAGGTATACTATATGACTCAATAACAATTGGGTATTGGAGAACTATTCAAATAAATTATTTTCAAAGAGAGGATCTCTCAAAATATCTGTACTAATCTATATGTCTACTTACTTAATATTATAAACTAGCTGATGCCCGCGACTTCGTCCCCGTGGAATGAGGTTTTTTGGTTCCCGCGGGATGTCTTCAATTTTCCGGGATAAAAAGTAGCCGATGTGTTATTCCAGACTAAAATCATCTCTGAGCCAAATTTCATCCAGATCCGTGCAGTAGTTTTTGCGTGAAAGAGTAACAAACATAATATATACATCCATACTCAAAAACTTTCGCGTTTATAATATCCATACTAATTGACCGAGCGAAGCGAAGGTCTCTGAGTCTACTTGAGTGAATTTACACTTGTCCGTCCGTCCGTCCGTCTGTCAGAGCATTATAACTTCTGAATTACTGAACGTAATTAGTTCAGCTTTAAATATAATAATATGTAAACCGAAGGCCTCCAGCCGAATATGGCTTAAAAAGTTATAAAAATCTTTATTTCAGGAGGGCTCTCATAGAAGCGAATGCGAAGTAAAATATTTTTTATAGCCTTACATAGGGTTGCGGTATATCATTTTAAAGATAATTAGGAATATAGTCCAAAAATTTTTTTTTTAAATTTTTCCCCTAAAATTGACGAAAGTGGAGATTTTCTAACTTCCAAAGTTGACCTCAGAACTCTAAATTTTCTGAAAGGCTGAGCCTGAAACTTGATCAATTATTTGAATTATATTCTGTACTTGAACAACAAATACTAAAATTAGATAAATATTTTAAGGAAACGAAATTATTTAATTTTTAATGAGCTTCAGTATTTTAACAGAACTTCACATTGATGTCAATAGATGGCGCCGCGAGGTCTCAGTTCGGGGCGAACCACTAGTATTATAAATGCGAAAGTGTGTCTGTCTGTCTGTCTGCTACGCTTTCCCGGCCCATCTTTTCAACCGATTTTGCTGGTACAGGGATAGGTTATATCCCGGCGAAGGACATAGGCTACTTTTTATCCCGGAAAATTAAAGAGTTCCCGCGGAAATAAAAAAAACTGTCTCTTTAACCGATTTTGATGAAATTTGGTGTAGGGATAGTTTGTATCCCAGAAAATTAAAGACTTCCCGCGGGAATCAAAAAACATGAATTCACGCGGACGAAGTCGCGGACATTAGCTAGTAATAAAATAAAGAATTTCATAAAGAGAATATTGAAAACAGCAGGTAAATATGTTCGCACGTGAAAGTATAATGCGAAAGAGTGAATGGATGGATGGATATTTGTTACTCAATTACGTCAGAACGGCTTAACGAATCTGGATGAAATTTGGCACAGAGATAGATTATAGTCTGGAATAAGCTACTGTTTATCCCGCAAAATTAAAGAGTTCCCTCGTGAACCAAAAAACCTACGTGAACGAAGTCGCGGGCATCAGCTAGTATAATATGGTATACTGGTATATCGTAAGCAAAATTGTTTTACCTAAATGCTAAAACAACTTCTTTTATGTAGCCGTCGCTAAGGTGAGTGGTCATCAAAATGGTTCACAGGAAGATCATCACTATGAAAAATATCACAAACGGGTAGGTAAATTCAATTTTCGATTTTACTAAGACATTTTTGAATAACATGCATGAAATAATAATAAGTGGTGATAGCTCTACGACTTCGATCTTTTTATATCCCCCGGGGATCATTTCCCGATATAAGTTATATTTAAATATATCTTGCTATAATGGTGAAGGTCCTGAGAGTTCTCCATAATATTTTTAAAGATGTGTGAAGTCTGCATGTGGCCAGCGTGGTGGACTGAACCCTTCTTATTCGAGAACAAAAAGAAGACAATACTATATCATTCAAAATTCAAATGTTTTTTATTCATATAAACTTTTACAAGTGCTTTTGAATTGTCAAATGAATCTACCACTAGCTCGGAATACCATTCCTATCGAGAAGAACTACTAAAAAACTCGGCGGTTGCTCTTTTAAAAAAAAGTTTAACATTAAAATCAATTAATATAAAGTAGGTATTAGGTAGTACATTTGTAACAGTTCCACGCATAGCTGGACCAAGTCAAATCTAATTTTTGTCATTTATATAACCTTCGACTGTATAGTAGGTAGTTAGGTACCTAATTATGCTTTTTCACGAGCATACTCAACAATTTTTTTAATCTTGTGTAATGGCAAGTCTAAAATTGAATGTGGAATTTTATTATAAAAGGGTACGCTCATTCCAACGAACGACTTTTGGACTTTACTGAGACGGAGCGAAGGAGCCACGAGCCTATCGCGGTGTCTAATCTTCCTATCGTGAAGATCGCTGCGTTTTCTGTAGTTAAAAATGTTTTGTCTCACAAAAACTATATTATTATAGATAGTCGTACGGTAACTGAATTTTCCCTGGTCAGGTCTGGTGGGAGGCTTCGGCCGTGGCTATTTACCACCCTACCGGCAAAGACGTGCCGCCAAGCGATTTAGCGTTCCGGTACGATGCCGTGTAGAAACCGAAGGGGTTTGGGTTTAATATAACTGCCATGCCCCTAACAGGTTAGCCCGCTAACATCTTAGACTGCATCATCACTTACCATCAGGTGAGATCGCAGTCAAGGGCTAGCTTGTAGTGGATTAAAAAAAACTAAAGATCTAATAATCCAGACATTTCTCTTAGATACAAATAATGTCCACTTTCATTTTTCTTCTAATTGACTATTGGCGTACTATATACTATATTCTTTTCATTATATATTTGTTACACAGGAAAAATCACCGTTTAGAGATCGATCACATGAAGAGTCAAGAGAAAAACAATATCCTTTTTAATGAGATTTAACAAACATGGATTTTATCAATCGGTCTACCGGACTAACAAATAACAACTGAACAAGGGTTATATAGAAATTTCATCAGAAATCTTACTTTTTAGGCGTCAAACACGAAACTAGCGATGGCCGAGTGACGGCGACAGCGGGGCGATGTGGTACGAGAGCTAGCGTCGAATTTCGGGAAGGCCCTTTAGAGTTTAGGCAAACTGAAATTGTGAAAAAATATAATTTCGTCAACTGGCGAATCCAGTCCGGCAGTCCGAGCTTAGAGCATTTGCGGTTATTTCTCTTCAAAAATAGTTTATTAAAATTCCCAAAAAATATACTTTTGTCAATCTGAAATTTTAATCACGTATTTATTGAGTAATTTCAATAATACCTGCAAATCACCAGACAAATTTTGCGGTTTTAAACGTGAATAAAGTTATCAAATGAGTACGACAAAATTGCGGCGAAATTCGTCGCCCGCTCTCCGACTAATCGCATCGCCCCGCTGCCGCCGTCGCACCGCCGCCGCTCATTTCGGGCCCGTCAAAAGGGAAAGTCAGTTATGTATTTATTAAACGTCGTCGTCGTCATCGTTATACCTCGTCTTAACGAGGTATAACGATGTAACCAACAAGGAACCCTTATAGTTTCGCCATGTCCGTCCGTCCGTCCGTCCGTAGTTAAAAGCTGTAATTTGGCATGGGTTTATAGTCCGACAAATTTAACTGACCCGGCGGTGGCTATTTTCTATGAAAAATAAATTAAAAACAAAAACTAAACAGGCACAAAAATTTGTTCCAATATTGGCCACCGGGTCAGATAAGTATGCACTATGCTGTATATCAATTACGCCGAAAATTTTGGATAAGTTTTTTTAGGGCACTTCCTCTTCACGTAAAGTGGGCATGATGTTTTCTCATCTTTCCCGTGTTGTGGGGTGTCGTGTGGTGGTGGTTGTTGGTCTTTTAAAAATATTGTGGGTGTGGTTAAACCATTTTTTGGTACATGGATCATGTTAATAATTAGATTCAAAGTGCTAATTCTGTCAGAGTCAAGTGCCGATCCTGCCAGCCGGTTCCGTCAACTTCCATCGAAGCTGTTGTGATCCGACCGGTTCAGCCGAATGCTCTGGCAGTTACGGCTTTTATCTTCAGTCTGCCATGCCGAAGTTGTGGCAATTACCTATACAGTGTATTTCATCCGGCTATCGTATTGGTGACATAACGATATCTTGGTTAAATTCCTTAATATTGCTATACCAGACGGTCTAACGAGACGAAAATACGAAGATAAATTGAGAAGACCATGGTGCACCTTAAACTAAAGAAAACATGGCTTATTATCACAGGACGTGACAAACAGTATAATTATGTGTAATACTGTAGTAACTAATAAATAATGGATTTCAATTATGTCATAGCTGTTTTATTTAAATTTGCATTTAAAAAAAAACCACTTTGTGATTTTAAGTAGAGCACTGGCGTAGGTTGGCGATTTTTCGTTTTCTAGTCTCAGTCTTAGGAGATTATATTTTGTGTAGCGATTGTCACGAAAGAAGTCCTGCGGCAATAAGCGTGGAACTGATACAATAATATTTTATTGCCAGTAGGTATAAGTTTTTTTATAGATAATAGGATAAAGCTATTTTAGTAACCGAGTGGAATTGTTTCTTTTCTACGTATTGACTGTTAAAAACTAAAAAAGCCAAATAACCTTCACGTAACCTTGATGTCACCTAATTTCAGAAATTTCCTACTGCAAATAGCCAAAAAAATTCGTCTCTACTTCTGTCGTACGTAAACTTTCTCTTTCGACCTAAAATTTTCCGACTTGGGTTAATGTTATGATGGTAATTAAAAAGAAAAAAAGAACACTCGTTCCCTCGGAAATCTCACAAAAAACATACTTAAATAAATTAAAAGTAAAAATACTAAAAAGAAGCTTTTATTTAAATGCACTAAAAAGAATAGAATAAACTTTTCCTTTCAAACTTTTACTATCAACTTAACTATAACGTCATCACAATTTATCATACTTCATACTAATATTATAAACGAAAGTGTGTTTGTTTGTTGGTTTGTCCTTCAATCACGCCGCAACGGGGCTCCGGGGCTATACCCATGCCCCCGGAGCCCAAATCAAGTGTCCAAACCTTTATTTTACTTTTGGCAGCTCGATTCAATGATCTTCGTCGAATGCGTTACTGATTCGATTTTTGATAACAATCGACTTTCATGAAAAAGTTTTAATCGGTTTGACACATTGATATTTATCTTTGCTCGAATTTTGTTTATTGTAAACATACCCAAGCGTTTAAATGACTACGTATATTAATGTATGTATTAAAATAAATAATACAAATTTTTAAAATTTTACGGTGACTTAAACAACAGTACAGAGTAGTATATTCTTTGCAACAGTACCTAGAACGTAGTGATTATATACTCTTTGACAGTACCTACAGTGAATGTACATGAATCCGTCAGGTCATAGAAACCATCCATCGCCAAAGATGTATGGTGCTCTGAGCTCTCCTCTAAACATAATCAAAGTGGTGCTCAAAATCTAGTGTTGCAGCTCCGTGACTATTTTGAAAAGGAAAGTCGTACTTGTATTTACAAGATGAGTATACGAGTTACGAAATATCGGATAAAAGGGCACATCGCTACACTATCGTAAAAACGATACGCGTCTATGGAGTATTGCATTTTTGTCGATGTTTGCCTGATAATAATTAAGAAACTTCATAGGCATGCATTTAAGTAAAAAGTACTTCGTGCCCATTGATGTAGAATTTTTTTAGTACCTATACTAGATGTAGGATTAGCGCTTCAAAAATGTCCCCGACAAATTACAGCACAAATACGAAAGTGCTCTTATTTGACTTTAGTACGGGCCAACCTTAGCCAACATAACGACGCGTCAAAATGCTGCAGTGCTCATATAAAAAGTGTGCTAATATCCTTTGGCCAATGTTTGTGACAATGCGTCAAATATTGTAACAAACATTGACTGTTCTGGATAGACGGGATGCATGGAGTAGTGTTGGTGTTTTAAAAGTATTGTTGCTTAGTGATTCCCTGGTAATCCATTTCGTTATGCAGTAGAGTTGTTTAAGCCATCTAAAATATACAGATAACATTAATTATGTTCAAATTCATTTTGATAAAATTGATATTACTGGAAACACACATACCTTAGTTACATAAATACACATAAAATACATGGGTACATAAAGATATTATATACTTTACATAAATATTTTATAAAAAAATGTAGTAAAAAATAATAAAAGCCGCAAAGGCTGAATCTGAATAAAGTTTACTTGGTACTTTTTAAGTTTACGTGTAATACGTCAATAAAACGTAGATTTTTAACCTTGATATTAATTTTAAAATGAAACTAAGTAAGGAAAATTTAATTTTAAGTTAAAATCTTACTTCTTAAACAAATGTTAGGTAGTTTAGTTTTAGTTTCCTCATGTTTTTACACAGATACTTATGCATATCATAACATTGTATAGTTATAAATATTGATAGAAGAGGAGAGAGTACGCCATTTAAACCTACGTGGTTTTTCGCAGTGCTACCCACCAAAACTGTATCAATATTTATTTTGATAAATAAAACATACTGTACAAGTATAACACTGTGAGTTGCTGGGGCGCGTAAGCTAGTAATAAATATACACGACCACATACCACCACGATATACAACTTTAAAAAAATCAGCAACTCCATGTCTCCATTGTTCTATTTGAATTTTGTTCCATTGAATTTTTTGTTTTTGCCTTTTTACAAAGACAAAAGGTCTTTAATATAAACATACTACATTCGTAATTCAACTTAAATTCTAAGTTTTAAGGTTTATAATAAATTGACGTTGTTGATATTGACAATGTGATGCCAAGAGTTGCGTCTTGTTCCAAAATAGTGTAAAGGTATCAATTTGGCAACGTATGAAGTACCTTATTGCTTACACATTAAGTTTTATTTTAATAATAAATATTTTTGTACTTATTTTAAAAATTACTTTTTGTTTTGGATTGAAAGGTTATTCCTACCTTTTCTCTGATGACAGAACGTCTTAAAAATTAATATTTTCTAATCGTAATGTAGCTTTATGTGTTAAACTTAAGGTGCATAATTAACTGAAGTTGTTGCTAATATAATACCTTTTTCTACATTTCCCACTCAGCATACAAATGTTTATGTGTGTGCAAATTGGGACATTTTTGCGATATTTTTTGTTCGTGACCCTGTTTCTAGTACTCATTCTATTTCAATGTTCGTGCCTCCCTCAAGTTACTCGACATTGGCAAAGTGCACTGTGCTGTTTTGGCACAACTGAAAGCCAAAAACCAAGAAAAGAAGAAGTAAAAAGTAATATAAATTGATGGACTTTAAAGTATTTAGAGTATATTACCTATAATAACTGACATTGAGTTGCGATTGTGACCAATGTGAGTTGTGACGCACGGACGTGTTGATGCTCAGTGTGTGCTCAGTGGGTAACACGGACTTTATACTTTTATCTGTGGTTTCACCACGGAAAATCCACAGACATATTAACCTCTAAACACACAGCATTGAGCTTATACATCTCATGATCTCACATCCACGAATACCACTTGTCAGTTGTCACGTACTTGACACTTGTCAGATTTGTTTTACGTCGCAAAGATACACCTTTGTAAATAAAAATAAAAATTACCCACTAAAATACATCTATTAAATAATGTAAATATGTAATTAAAATTGTCTAACAAATAAAAATCTACTTTAACGAATTACGTATCGAAAGTGATATCAACAGAAATTCCAAAACAAATAAATAGGAGAAAAGATCGAATGTGAGCACTACGTTTTAGATAGAATACCACAAAAGTTTTATTTAACAAGAAGTGTCTTTTTTCATTATCTGTGGCACACGCAGAATTTGTTCTGGAAAATTAGAAAGTGAAACCGGTAAAGGTGGTGTCTATTGATTGAGTGCAAACTGATTTCTTAATAAGGTTTTTCGATAATAAACATTAAAATGTAGAATTTATTGTTCCAACAAGTGTTTTCTGAAAATATAAGCAACTTATGTGTAATGGTAGCAGTGATGAAAATAGATTTAGAAGTCGAAGTACATGGTCTAACGTCAAAGCGGCCATTTTGTTTTAATATGAATGATCACGTGATCAACCTTTTTTCCATTTTTTAACAGCTGATATCATCATCCTCATATCGCCTATGGTAGGTATATACCTATTGTATGTTTTAAATTATTAGATTTTTAGTCTAAGTAACTACTTAGCATGTGTTTTAAATAACTACGCGCAATCGAACGTCACGTGGCGTAAATAGTAACGTAGGTACGCATGGTCGGTAATGATAATATAACCATTGTTTACATAAACTTCTAAGCTAGAAAAATAATCATTTGCCTT
Organism: Erebia aethiops; assembly: GCA_923060345.2. Lineage (NCBI taxonomy): Eukaryota > Metazoa > Arthropoda > Insecta > Lepidoptera > Nymphalidae > Erebia > Erebia aethiops. The sequence continues at coordinate 9,900,637 of OV281092.1, read as the reverse complement.
GAGGCCTATTACCTACATGAAATTCATGATGTCTGCCATCAGCCATGAGCCATGTGCAAGCGACACGCTGCGCCGGGCGCAGAAGATGCAATTTAAGCGGTTTGTTAGGAATAATTTTGCCGTTGTGTACATGGAAGAACGAGTGGTTTAATTTATTATTAATAGGAGCATGATTAATATAAATTAGTATGGATGTCAAAATATAATACATAATAATATTATGCTCAAAGCTCTATGGTCACTGAACGTAACAGCTTACAAGCTAGCCGACTGCTACCATAGACTACTACACCAATTTCATTGACTGCTACTGACACGGCAGCCATTTTGTTTTTGCTGAAGAAACTAATATAAAGAAAGTTGAAACCATTGAAACGTGGTCAAACTTATATAATTAATAAAAAAGAAGTGAAGTACCTACTTTATAAATTACGCAGATCGTGTACTTGAAACTATTTGTTACGTCGTAAACCATCGACTCTGTTTTATCACGCTATAGTAGGTACAAATGCCCGCGACTTCGTTTGTGTAGGTTATATTCAAAGGTCTTTTACAACCCGTAGTAATAAGTATTTACGTGTTCGAATTAAGAATAGGACGGCTAATGACCAGAACTCTTTCAACAGTCACTGTCAGAGTCTGTAACGATTATTTTCCAGCGAACGAAAAAAGCAAAAGCATGCTTTTTTCGTTCGCTGTTATTTTCTTTTTACATTCGATTTTACTGAAATTTGTAGCATAATATACCTATTAATTAAAATGTATTGAATATACCGACAAATATTTACTTTAAATACCTAATTGTATGTATGTATGTACATATATCCTTTATTGTACACAAAAAAAACAGATGACACATATGAAAACTTAAAACGTAGGTACGTAGGGAGTGTTGTAGTGAAAAGTAGGTATATTGAATCAAAAAATAAAGCGGGAAGTCGGTTCGCAATATGCTGGTATTGGCAATATGTAATCGAATAGAACATCACTGGTGGTAGATTTGTCTGCGTCTTGCTTTCACACAATTGACAATTATTGTTAGCATTATTACTATTTGTCATTATATCTCATGAACAGGAAGTAATATCTGTCAATTTGACTCGTTTCATTTCATTCAATTTAATATGCGGATACGGACGCCATATTGAAAATAGATAGTATAAATAAGAGTGTTTTGACGATGGTAATTCTGTCTCCTGCCGGCAGACTCAGCGATTATTGAATACTTTAGTGTTTAGATCGCTATTTGATTTAGAGCTGATTGCAATCGTAGCCGAATCAAATGAATATTGTCTTTAAGTTTAGCAAACTTTTATCTAATTATATTAAATCTCTCGTGGAACCTCTACACGTTTAACCATTTACTTGTGCAAGTTGCAAATGAGAGGACAAATATATTAAAAGTATTTTATTAATACCTACTTCTGGATTATCATTTACACAATGCTTTCAAGTAACTTTTTACGTTTAATTAATCTAGTCCTAAACCTAACCTAGTCTTCGCGATCGAGAGCGGTCAGTTTAGTTCGCAGCTCCTCAGCTAACTAGTTTGTTCTTTTAGTTCGTATGCTCCCGAACGAGCGTTTCGAATCAGAGAAAGGCAGATGGTTCGCACGTGATATTTTTTTTTGTTAAAAATAATTTTGCTGTTATTTTTTTACTCCCGTATTTATATTGTACTCGTAGTATTTTAATTCTGATTTTTTTATTTATTTATTCGTTATGTAAAATGTAGAAATCGCGTTCGCACTATAACGAACTTATGAGCGAGTGATCTGGACACTAGTTCGCGTATTTCGTCTGTGGGAGCGTGCTAACGACATAGATCGTTCACGAACTATACAAGACCAGCACAAGACTATAGTCTATTAGACACAGTAGACATGAACGTAATGTCCATGTTAGTAGATAATCTCTGGTCCAGTACTACCAATACATAAATGTGGTGCGAAAATATCTCAACCAATCATAGCGCGCGTCTGTCCGCTATTGGTTGTTTCCTACGCGCCATGTTCGGAGTCCAAGCATGACATATAGATGGCACGAGTCTCTGTTGTTCTTGTTTTTAAAATCTTAGCGTCAAGCAATAAGGTCTGTATTTCATTGGTGTTCACATTCGATTTAATTTGCGTTAGGTTGTTTTTCTGCGCAAACGAATGCAAATGCGACTTATAAAAATGGTAGTACTGTAATCCGTTAATATCGGTACATTTTCACTTCACAAACATGTGCTGTGCAGTTCTTTACAATGTAAATACAGCTAGCTAGTAAAACTTTCTATCAACATTAATGGGACCATTAACTTAAAATTGATATGCGCTTTTTACAACACAGACGCACTTAAATAAGTAAATAAATCTGAATAGACGCACTTATATATATTATCATGAAGCAAAGTAAAAGAGTTGCAGAAAAATTGTGTTTTTTCCTGTATTTCTCCCATTGAATGTTACTTATGTACCTGCATTGTAGGCTTGTTAAATATAATTATGTAATACTAGCTAGTTTAAGTTTTTGTGATTCCCGCGGGAACTCTCTAAATTTCCGGGATAAAAAGTAGCCTATGTCACTCTCCAGGTCCTCAACTATACCCATGCCAAAAATCACGTCGATCCGTTGCGGCGTGATTGAAGGGCAAACCAATAAATCAACAAACAAACACACTTTCGCATTTATAATATTAAGTATGATTTTTAAATTATTGATGTTTCTAAATCATTTTTGAAAGCCGGTTTACGGACGATAGTTTTACGTGATAACTAGAAGTTCTCGAAGAAGTAGGCGTGCATGCGTGGCGGTATTCCAGTAGCAGAACTTCGAACTGCTAGCTCTGACGTCACGCGATCGTGCCTCTCTATCGCTTGTTTCGCGCTCTCTCTTGCACGCTCAAGCTCAGGCGTAATGTGACACGTCTTATTCGTGCGTGCAGCCGGTGTTCATCGATTTTTATGACGTTATCACGTCAAAAAAACTATCGTTTGTATTTATAATGATTACTTCCATACGCGTGAACATGCATGAGGTATTAGTCATGTCAAACTTACAAACACAAAAAAAATTACATAACTAATTGAATATCCTTACTTTTTCAGAAATTCCCTTTTTTAACAATGGAGGTAGACACTAAAGTTTTTTCATCAAACATTTTACGATGTAATAATGAATCGAAGAACAATTTATATGATATACTTAATATTGTTCCTGTTCAACCTTTGGCAAAAAGGATAAAAAATACTACAAATGATCAGTGTGACTATGTACCTAAAAGTGATAAGATTTATATACCAAAGAAGAAAACTGGCCGAAAGGTGAGAACAGTCCGAGATATTCGAATTACTTTTGAAAGAGACGTCTATTCTTACTTGCCAGCTGAATTAGAAAAACAACGAAATACTCTGTTACGCAAGATAAGATATGGATTCTCCAGAGACGAAAAAACAAAAGAACTTGCTACTAACATGTTAAAAAGTGACTCTCCCATATCAAAATCAGCATGGCAGATGTTAATGAATATAAACCCAGAGGAACATAAATTTCCTTCTCAATATATTCTTTGGAAAGGAAAATGTGTTCAAGTAAATGGCAGCAAAGGAGGTCAACACAAGTTTATTTGCAATTACGATGCTGGGCAGTTTATAAAAAATCAGAAAAAATCATTAGCAAAAAGTACTACTTTAAACAAAAAAAGACAAATGTTGCACCATTCACTAAATATTAAATTCAAGCCAGGTCCATTAACTAAGAAAAAATATTTAGACGCTTCATATCAGAAATATCAGTTTGGTGAACTGGATCTAGTTAGTTTACCAAAGACTGGTTTAGAAGTTCAAACTTCCTATGACCGACCAATAGCACCTGTTATCGATGCGTTTATTAATAAATCATTCTTTCAAAATGACGGTTCAATTACACAAAAGTGGGCTGAGTTTGCTGTATCGGTGTTGGGCAAAAGTCAAAATGGTATTGTGAGTCAAGATACTAACAGTGATGATTCTTGTATAACCTTTGATTTAAACTATAAATGTTTTCAAAATAGAATATTAATGCGCCATGGTGATGATATTGTAAATAAGCTTAATCTTAATGAAAACGTAAGACCTAGTGCTATACAAGAAGATGATTTGATAATAAGCTTTGAAGTTCAAAAGATTATGGACAACGTTCTTAATGCCGTAGAAGTAAGTTTAAAACAAGATGAGATGTACACAGGAAAAGACGAACCTCGAGTAGTAACGACTGACCAGACCTTAAATACTGTGACTCACTCAAGTAACAAAAACAAACGAAATGTGGAGTTGCGTAGACTTGATGTAACAGTTATAACGATTGCCGAGACCTCAGAACCCGACAAAAGAACCTGCCAGAATGATTACTGCATTTTAGGATGTATATGTGATTCTTTAAAATGTTCTTATAACTTAAAGAGGCACTGTGGGCGGATGGAATGTATGTTCAAATGTAAGTGTGATTTTTCAAAATACAAATATATGAATTCATTCGATATCAATGAATGCTATGATATCATTCCTGGTTTAATTAACTTGGATAAAAAATTAGGCCAAACGTTAGCCAAAGAGGAGCATAAATTTCACCAAACAGTAATAGTAACGGATGAAAAAAGTATTTTATTGAAGTCGGATAAAAGGAATTGGAAAGCATCCAAAAAGTATGCGGATTTTTATAGTAATATGCAATTAAAAACTGAGCGCAATACAACTCAAATGATGTCTATAGTTTGTCCTCACTTAGATTGTAAAAATGTGGAGCCCTGGTGCATGGTACATAATTTGTATAAATGTTTTTGCAAGGGAAAATTCACGGAAACTGTATTGGAAGAAATTTTATCAATCGAAAATGAGAATATAGTTTCAACATCAAATACGACTGCTTCAAATGCTAGTCATATGACCGAAATAAGCGACGAAGAAAAAGAATGCGTGGAAATAACTAATGAAATAACTAAATCTAGATTACGCCGGGTCCGCCAATACTTTAAATACGATAATTACAATAAAAAAGACAGCGTTTCAAAAGAAAGTGATGGTTTATATGATACTAGTTTTTACTCAAGATGTGCTAGAGTTGAACCATATGGCGGTAGGAAATACAATGACGAATATTATAACATTACCAATACAAAGATATTGGAAATGGAAAAGAACGATAAGAAATTGCGTAAAAGAATGATAAATTTAATCAATAATGAAGATGAAGATCTTGATCAAAATAAAAGAACGACTAGTGTTATCATTAACGATGAAGATAGTCAGCTATCAAATAATGAAGAGGATGCCCCTTCAACGTTAAACGAATTGTTAAGTAATGTAATAGAACAAAGTTCTAGTGTGAAAGACCGTCTCAAACGCTTGCCTGCTAAAACAAAACTAGTAGCTTGGCTTGAAATGAGTTATAAACAGTACAAAGAACGGATGGAACAAGGATTTAAAGTTTCTTTAGGTCCACCGATATCTGGAAGACTATGTCTATATTCGTGGGAGTTTATTTTAAGTAGGTACAGAGAGCGGAAAAATTATTTTCTTATTTCCAAACAAAAACCTTACCGAATATTCATGGCTGTAAATTTAAACAATTCATTTTATGATAATTGTACTAATATTAGTGATATAAGTTTATCTGATATAGATAAATACCCTATAACCGTTAAGAATTTACTAACCAATGCAACTGATCTAAAAGAGAATTTTTGTATTATAAGTGGGCTATCACATTGCTGGGAAGTAATAGGTTCCGTAACAAAGGTAAATGAAAATCGAAAGACACTAGTGGAAGAAAATCCAACTCATCAGTTAATCATTCCGGAGGAAAAAAGTCCACCGTTAAAAACATTTTATGACTCCTACAATTTGGAAAATTTGCCGATTATTATTGATGACGGTTCATGTGAAAATTTGCCGATTAATATTGATAACGCCACATTGGATGAGGGATCTTGTATTGAGGCACCTGAACAACATTGTGGTAGTGGTGAATCTAAATGGTTTGTCATGAAAGTCGAAAATGATTTTAGTGAAATTCAGTTTTATAGGAAAGGATTTTTTGTCAAGTATGAGAGTGTTGTTCAAGCTATAAATGTGGCAAGAGCTTCCAGTAAAACTGTCCGGCTTTCATCACAACAGTGTTCCACTGGTCAAAACGATCCTCAATTTGGTATATATGCCGTACCAAATACTGAAGATTGTTGCGTTTTTATAGGACCTTATGAAAAAGATGAAAATTTAGGTATAGAAGCCATTAAAAAAACGCAGAACATTGGGACAAGTACCCCTCAACTACGTACTAGGGGTATCTGGATAATAACTAATAAAGTTGATGATTTGAAAGTCATTGATAACCCATTACTCTTTATACCGCCGACCGGCTTAAACAATAACAAAATGATGACATTAGACAGCGATTCTACAGTACAATACAATACTAATGAAATATCACCTACTGTACAAAATATCGTTCCCCAGCCGAGGAACACCCAGGAAACTATAAAAAAACTGGTTAAACCTATAAAAATACGAAAGACCAATGGATTTTATCATCTTACACAAAACGGATGCTTAAAACCGATTCCATCTCCTGAAAAAAATTTAAATAATAGATCTTTACTGATAAATACAAATGTTGGGAATATAAAAGGTTCTTTGTTGCCGTATTCATCGCCGAAACTACGTTTAACGACGAAACGACCCTCTAAAGAAACCAGTAAGACGGTTAAATGCATGAAACCAATCGCAGAAATTGCCCCACAAATAAAAATACGCAATGATGATAGCAATATGCATAGACAAGAACAAATCAGAAGATCAGAAAGTGGTATGTTTATATTAAAACCGGAAGAGATTAATAAAAAGTCATTTCAAAAAGAAATTATTTATGAAAAGCCACATACTAGCCAGCAAAGAGAAATTTCCAGTGTTGTTTTAGAAATAAAAGATGAAATCTCACTTGATATTGAAAATTTCTTGGCCACGACGGTCATTCGTTCTGCACCCAGTGAAGTATGTGTGATTTCTGATGATGAAAATGACACGATTCCCAGTGAACGTTCAATGGGAGAATCCTGTCTAAATGTGTGGATAGTCTGCAAAAATGTTGAAAATCTTGGTTGGATAGCAGGCAAAAAGAAATCTGGCGACTTAAGTTTCGAATTTCCTGGTTTTAAGTCAAGTTCATTTTATCCAGAATGTGAAGCATTGAAAAAAATTAGCCAGTGAGTATTATTTTTATTATAATATAATATATTGTACCTACCGGCCTAGGTATGATAATAGGTTGTCAAGTATTTAAATGTCACCGTAAAATTGAAATAACCGTTAGATTTTAATCTAACGCTTTTTATTTCGATAGATTGTAAACTGTCGAAAGATTGTGTACCATAAGAATTGCTTACAATTTAACGCATTATTTTTCGGTAGATTGTAATCTAGTAGGTATATTAACCCCATAGAACCTAGGGAACTACCTGATTATTTATGTAGAATCCTAACCTAACCTACAAAAAAGAGAGGAGAAATAAATATTTCAAAAATTGACACTCAGAACATTGAACGGTTTACAATCTGTCAACAATTTACAATCGAGATAAAAAGCTTTAGTGCAATCTGAATTCTGACGGTTTTCACAATCTTACGGTGACATATATATATACCTACTAATAATTGAGAACCTGTTCTCAAGTGTTAGTCAATCTAAGCTTAAGACCGATTTAAATTGCTGATACTTATTGGAGTCAAGATAAACAAAATCTTCAACTATTTACATCGCTGTAGCGCAGTTGAGGTTCATGGTTGAGTCAATTTATCTAGTTAATAAAGTCATAGCTTTTCAAAGAGTTTTTTTATTCAACATTAATTTTCGTCATCAGAATCTATAGTATAAGTATAAGTTTAGGTTAAAGTAAAATTACTCATTAGTCTAATTTTAAGGCTAGATTGTAATATTAGTGAGTATAGGTTGTATAAACTATATACTCATATTAATGGGAAAAAAATAAATAAATCAGAATCTATAGGGTAATGTCACTTATATCTGTCCATTTATTCATCAACCATTTTTTTTACTTTTGAATTACCTAACTAGTGGTTCGCCCCGAACTGAGACCTCGCGGCGCCATCTATTGACATCAATGTGAAGTTCTGTTAAAAATACTGAAGCTCATTAAAAATTAAATAATTTCGTTTTCTTACAATATTTATCTAATTTTAGTATATGTTGTTCAAGTACAGGATATTATTCAAATAATTGATCAAGTTTCAGGCTCAGCCTTTCAGAAAATTAGAGTTCTGAGGTCAACTTTGGACGTTAGAAAATCTCCACTTTGAAAGCCCCCCATTTTGTCAATTTTAGCGGAAAAATTAAAAAATATATATTTTTGGACTCTATTCCTAATTATCTTTAAATTGATGTACCGCAACCCTATATAACGCCATAAAAAATATTTTACTTCGCATTCGCTTCTATGAGAGCCCCCCTGAAATAAAGATTTTTATAACTTTTTGAGCCATATTCGGCTGGAGGCTATTAGTTTACATATTATATTTAAAGCTGAAGTAATTACGTTCAGTAATTCAGAAGTTATAGTGCTCTGACAGACGGACGAACGGACGGACGGAGATATATAGATTGATTATTAATTTCGGCCGATAGTGAATATCGCAACGGATTACTATAAAGATCTCTACGAAAAAGCAGACTTCAACGCTATCACGCCAACCGAGCAGCAAGCAAAAAATAACCGTCAAAATTTACCTATTTGTTTCAATGAACAGGAAATATTAAGTAGAATAGATAAAATTAAAAATTATAAGAGCCCTGGCCCAGACAATATTCCAAATATTGCAATAAAACTAGCGAAAATCTTCTTAATCTCCCCTCTAACTTCACTCTTCAATAAAATATTGCAAGAACGTAGAGTCCCAAGAACGTGGACGGAATCCAGAATTATACTCTTATATAAAAAGGGCGATCCAACCGACGTGGGAAACTACAGACCTATCAGTTTATTGCCATCTCTCTATAAATTGTTTGCTTCATGTCTTGAGAAGAAATTAGAGCCATTTATTTATAGAAGTAAACCAACCGGTAGAGCAAGCAGGTTTTCGTAAAGGTTTCTGCACAATAGACCACATTTATACCGTGGAACAAATAATAGAGAAATATGTAGAGTTCAACAAGCCACTCTACGTAGGATTTATAGACTATGCTAAAGCGTTCGATTCGATTTCCCACGAAAGCATTTGGAATGCGCTCTCAGGATGCAACGTACCAGAAACCTACATATAGATTTGCTCAAAGATATCTACAGAAACAGTACCTACAAGTAGAGTCAAGCTCGATACAGTCGGCCCAGCAATCCATATCCGCAGAGGAGTAAAACAAAGTGACCATCTTTCTCCAAAGCTATTTATCTGCATGCTGCAACATGTAATGAACGAACTTAACTGGCATAATAAAGGAATTTATATCAATGGAAACCATCTAACCAACCTCAGATTCGTAGACGATATTGCTATCTTGTCAGAGTCGTCAGCCCAACTCGAGGAGATGACAAATGAGTTAAACGACGTGAGCAACAAGGTAGGACTCCAACTCAATACTAGCAAAACAAAGGTGTTGACAAATAGTAAAAGAATCCCTATAACAGTGCAAAACTCGAAGATAGATTATGTCGACAGCTACATTTATCTAGGGAAAGAAATATAATTTAATAAATCTAGAAATGAAGACGAGGTTTCAAGAAGAATTAATATAACATGGAACAAATTCTGGAGCCACAAAGAAGTCTTGAAATCCAATTTACCCTTGAAGCTGAAGAAAAAGGTGATGGACTCCTGTCTGCTTCCGTGTCTGACATGCGGCTGCCAAACTTGGATCTATATTAACAGTACATGTCACAAGATACAAACGTGTCAACGGGCCATGGAGCGTAGCATCCTAAACATCAAACTGAAAGATAGGCAGAGAAGTGACTCAATCAGAAATTCTCATAGTAAGAGCCAAAAATGGAAATGGGCAGGCCACATTGCACGCACTAGCAATGAAAAATGGTCAAAACGCACATCTCAGTGGAGTGGCCCAAAAGGCATCAGGATACGTGGGCGTCCCAAAGAACGTTGGTCAGACGAGATAGTGGGCATTGCTGGAAAAAGCTGGATCAGCACAGCACAGAACCGCAAAGCATGGCACAAAATGGGGGAGGCCTTTACCCGCAAGGGGTCCTTGGTTTGAATTAAATTTAAACAACAATATTACTGAAATACCTACTAAAAATTTTTTAAAATCAATATTAGGTACATATCTCAATTGTACTACATTAACTAGGTACTCTTGTTTTCCTTATTAATTTATATACTCTTTTTTGTTCCATTGTTTGTATGTACCTACTCTAGGACTTTTCCCTGTAAACTAAGGAATAATAAAGGCTTTTTTTAATTTATTTATTTAATAAGTAACCTAAAAGCTGATTTTCATGTTCATACTTCAAAAACATAGGACTTTCATACAAATTTCTAACCCCCATTTCACCCTCTTTGGGGTGGATTTCCCTAAAATTGCATATATACAGGTTGTTATTATTTAAATTTAATAACTTATATATGCCGATTTTCAAGTCTCTAATTTCAAAAACTTAGATCCCTCACGTAAGCTTCCCCATTTCCACCCTTTTGGGGTAGATTTTCATAAAACTGCTTATATAGGCTTTTAACATTTATAACTTAATTGCCAATTTTCATATCTCTTACTTCAAAAACAAAGGACTTTCATACAAACTTCCAACCCTCATTTTAACCTCTTAGGGGTGAATTTTCTCAAAAGCGTTTTTTACCTGATGTCTAGAGGGAACCTACCTTCCAAATTTCAAGTCTGTATGCTATAGAGTTCATGAGATATCGTGATTAGTCACTGGAGTGAATGAGTGAATGTGTGGTTTTATATAAAAGTAGGAGATTAAGTAAACTTGGTCATAAAGTAAAGTTACCGTAACTTTCCAGCCATTTGCCTTACACTTATTTGTACATAATTGCCACAATTTAATTAATTTGCAGACTGTTTTTTAATACATATTAGGTATCTTTATTTTATTCGTATATTTTTCTTTCAGAATACTTGCGAGAAAAGTTTATTTGCCAAAGCATATAGATTTACAATGGAAAGTCTTGGAGTCGGATGCTGAAATCAAATCAATGGAGAAGCTTGATGCAAAATACTTGAATCCCGATTATGTAAGTAAAAATCCATACGTTTTTTTTTTTTGGTAAGTGATGATGCAGTCTAAGATGGTAGCGGGCTAACCTGTAAAATAATACCATAAAACTTCAAACTTCAAAGACAACAGTTGAACGGGACTAATTAATTATAAAAAGACAACTGTTGCTACCCACAATTTGCTAAATATTTTTTTTATGAAATTATGAACCCTTTTGTCTATTTGAGATTGTCAAAACCTAGATTTAACGAAGTTAACTGATCCAAAAGGCAGAACTGGGTTTCTTAACAAGCAGGAATGGCTATAATTTTAACTAGAACTACTTATTAGGTACTTACTATATTTCTGATCTCTAGGACTTAAGGATAAAAAAATCAGAGATGATCCCAGTGACTTACCTGTGGCCATACTGCAAACCCAGATAAACATGGATTGGTTTATTATAATATACCTAATATCTTGCCCTCCCTGTTGAAGTATTTCAGAGACATACCTACTTAACTATATAATATCTCCTACATTTCTTACGTCCGCCTCATAGGAACACAACATTTTCTCACAACCTATTCTATCGATATCACATAGGTATATTTTCATTGTCATTAGTCACACTATATATTCGGAAAAAACGGGCGGGTTGGGTTCTTGGCCTGTGTTCTTAATTCGTATGTAGGTACCTATTGTTTGAAATTTGAATAAATTTAGGTACTATACTTCGTATTTTCTTTAAACTCGATGACATGGCTCCTAAGACCAAATTTTTTTTTTTAATCCACTACAAGCTAGCCCTTGACTGCGATCTCACCTGATGGTAAGTGATGATGCAGTCTAAGATGGTAGCGGGCTAACCTGTTAGGGGCATGGCAGTTATATTAAACCCGTACCCCTTCGGTTTCTACACGGCATCGTACCGGAACGCTAAATCGCTTGGCGGCACGTCTTTGCCGGTAGGGTGGTAACTAGCCACGGCCGAAACCTCCCACCAGATCAGACCAGGGAAAATTCAGAAATTATAAATTCCCAAATTGACCCTGCCGGGGATCGAACCCAGGACCTCCGCACGTTAAGGCAACAGCGCTACACACTGCGCCACGGAGGTCGTCAAATTCATCTTACGTTCCCCTCACTGGCTGCTCCCTACCATATTACAGGTAACAACCTGTAATATAGTAGGTAGGTGTCTAGATATATAGGTACATATATGCATTCCAAGCAATAAATATCGCTTCTAATCTGAAATCACACCCTCCAAACATGATTTTAAACGATTTTTAAAAATATATTTTACAGATTTTAACCAAGAAAGGCTTACGACATAAGTATGATGTTACAACGTCGTTAGAATCTTTAAAGAACGTGGAATCTACGCCATGTAGCTTACTTTTTGAAGAGGATAACGAGACTCTGGAAAAAGAATCACTTGAACAAGTTAGTACCTACCTACTTCAGAATAACACATAAGTCATATATTTATGTATAATAAACTAGATAATAAGTAGGTATAAGGCACATTACCCGAGTGTAGTCACTAGTCAAGTAGTTAGTCACCATCCATCATTGTTCTCCTGTAAAATCAGTAATGGCGTCACGTCAGGCTCGCTTCTCCACATATTAAAATTTAAAAAGTGGCCCATTTACTGCAATAAATATATGGTACCTATCTATATTTGACCAAGCGAAGCGAAGATCTCTGAGTCTGCTTGAGTGAATTGGCACTTGTCCGTCCGTCCGTCCATCCGTCCGTCCGTTCGTCCGTCTGTCAAGTAGTTAGTCACCATCCATCATTGTTCTCCTGTAAAATCAGTAATGGCGTCACGTCAGGCTCGCTTCTCCACATATTAAAATTTAAAAAGTGGCCCATTTACTGCAATAAATATATGGTACCTATCTATATTTTACCAAGCGAAGCGAAGGTCTCTGAGTCTGCTTGAGTGAATTGGCACTTGTCCGTCCGTCCGTCCGTCCGTCCGTTCGTCCGTCCGTTCGTCCGTCTGTCAGAGCTTAAATATAATATGTAAACCGATGGCCTCCAGCCGAATATGGCTTAAAAAGTTATAAAAATCTTTATTTCAGGGGGGCTCTCATAGAAGCGAATGAGAAGTAAAATATTTTTTATAGCGTTACATAGGGTTGCGGTACATCATTTTAAAGATAATTAGGAATAGAGTCCAAAAATATATCTTTTTTAATCTTTCCCCTAAAACTGACGAAATAGGGGGCTTTTAAAGTGGAGATTTTCTAACGTCCAAAGTTGACCTCAGAACTCTAAATTTTCTGAAAGGCTGAGCCTAAAACTTGATCAATTATTTGACTTATATCCTGTACTTGAACAACAAATACTAAAATTAGATAAATATTATAAGGAAATGAAATTATTTAATTTTTAATGAGCTTGAGTATTTTTTACAGAACTTCACAATGATGTCAATAGATGGGTTTCTGTAAAAGTTTATTCGTTTGTGCTTACGAATAATAGACGTTAGCACCATCTTACGTGGAATAAAAAAATAGTCTACTGATAGTACTGATGTCTATGAACGTAATGAAAAGATGAGCGCGCATTATTATATAGTACATAGTTAAAACTATCATATGGATACCGCGAGGTCTCAGTTCGGGGCGAACCACTAGTTAGCTAAAACGTACTAAGTGGCACAATTCAGTCAAAGACTGGCTTCGCAATAAGTTGCACGTGCAAATAATAAATTAATTTAAATACTAGCTGATGATGCCCGCGACTTCGTCCACGTGAAATAAACTTTTTTGATACCCGCGGAAACTTTTTAATTATGCCTAGCGTATGTCCTTTCCCAGTATACAATTGACCCCTTAACCAATTTTCTTCAAAGGTTGATCAGATGGGCCGTGAAAGCGTAGCAGACAGACAGACACACTTTCGCATTTTTAATATTAGTATGGATTGTAAAACATGTAACTATGGTTATTCCAGAAAACTAAGATCATGAGCGATCTTGAGGAAACCAGTAAAACACTGGAAGACGAAAGTTCTTTTCTCTGGGATAAGGCAATAACAAGAAGAGAAAAAATTCTGGAGACTTTATCAGACACATCTGAAGAGCTTCGCAAAGAATTGACTGATCAATTGAACTGCATTATATTTAACACCGACGACTAGGGGTGGGTAAGTAGATATACCCAGCAGTAGGAATGTGATTTTAAAAAAACGTTAAGAGTTTGTAAGATAGTTCTTCTAGGGTACCGGAGTAGATTTAGGTATGGCAAACCTGCCAAAATCTACACATAAGTAATTGGTTGAGTCATGTTTTACTGGCAGAAATAATTTGTCATATTCAGGGAAGGTAGATGAACAGTGTAAGAAACTTGTAACTTATGTCGTAATTCCTGCCGAGTGCTCGGCTACTATTATGTTATCTTATGTACGTTATAGTGCATCTTAGGTGTTCCTAAAAGATTTCTTGTACAAAAAAAGATGTATTGTTCTTTGTCTCCAGTAGGTAATCTTTTTCGATTCGATATTCGATTTCACTAAAAATTGCAGCGCATCCTTTATTTAGAAGACTACTTACTTTAAGATTTAAATGTACCTAATGTTACTAAATTTTTATTATTATAGACTATCAAAAAAATTCCTTTATATTATTTGAGGGACTTGCAAATTACACTTGCTGGAATCAAATCAAAATCCATGAAAAGGATTTTTTTCGTCGTTCGTTCGACAGTTCGTTCAAAAATATTGCGGGTGTGTGTAGGTTTTGTTGCGATTTGATTCTGGCAAAATAAGTTCATAAGTAGGGACCTACTTATGAAAAACTTTTGCTTAACTTTTTGTATTATACAATGTTGATGTACCTAGTTTAGGTTAAGTATCTAGTTCTCATAAGTTACTTTAGCTCCAAATAAAGACTGTTAATTTGTAATACTAATATTACTTTTAAAATACTTTTTACCTGTAAACGTTATTTCCACATAATATATCTGTCCGATCATCTAATTTACTTTTGACATAAGCAGGCCTATGAAGTTTCTTAAATAATGACAGGCAACCATCGACACAAAAATGCAATACTCCATAGACGCATATCGTTTAGTACAATAGTGAAGCGATGTGCCCTATAACCGATATTTCGTAACTCGCTTACTCATCTAGTAATTACCAGTACGAATTTCCTTTTCAAAATAGTCACGAAGCTGCAACGCAAGCTCTCTTGATTGTCCGCACCACACATCTTAGGCAATGGATGGTTTCTATGACCTGGCTGGTTCATGTACATTTACTGTACTGTTTGTTTAATACATGCATAGTCATTTAAACACTTGGGTATGTTTATAAAACAATAAAAAGCAAAGATAAATATCAATGTGTCGAATCGATTAAAAGTTCTTCATATAGAAAGTCGATAGTTATCAAAAATCGAATGAGTAACGCATTAGAACATCATTGACTCGAGCTGCCTAAAGTAAAATAAATGATTGGACTGTTAATAGTAGTACGTTTGTTTTGGGCCATATGCAGTCTGCCAAAAAGCTTATTAAAGGCGGAAACATACTAGGTAGTACATGGAAACCGTATAATATTTACTACCGTAAACCGTAGTGAGTAGATATACTGATAAGTAGATCCGATGCCAATCCATATTGCGTCATCGTTACGCCATATCACAGTACAGTTTACATCGATGTATAATTTTGTTCAACTTAACCCTGATGGCAACTTATGTTTTAGTATATTTCCGCTCTTAATTAAAATATTAATGGCATGACAACTTTGGTAATGCTTCCCGGAGCACAAAATGCATTTAATTTTTTAATAAGACCATATTGGCTGTTTTTTTTAAATATTATGATGTGAAACATTCACCTGACGAAAATTTGGGAACTTCAACGTTCTGTTCTTGTTCGTTCGTCGTTCCTCGACGTCTCACAATCTCGACAGGTGTGAGGTGTCCTTTGAAGTTATCATTTTGTTTTGGCAGGATATTAATCTGTGATAATTATTTAAAGATCAGTTTGTTTTGTTTCATCAAGGCGGATTGGTTTTAATATTTAAGGATTTGTGAAAATAAGAGGTTCACTACTTTTATGATGTTTTAATCTGTGCTCTTGTAACAGTAAGTAATACTGGCCATTGAACGGTGTCTCATTTGGCTTAAGTCGCGATATAAAACCGTAATTTATTTATTTGATGAGCGCGAATTCCGTGCCCACCATAATCCATAGCATTTGACGGCTTAAAATGTTTACTGAGTGCCAAATCCATACGTCATGGTATCAAGCCACGCGGACCGTGCACGAATTCTCGTAGGAGGCCTAACTTTCCAAGTAGGAAAATGGGTAGACGAGGAATTTTCTCGTTGTGTTATATATATAGGTATACGTAAAGGAAACTACAAGCATACCATCGCACTGAGCCATTAGCACGTCTTTCGCTTAGTGGATTCTACTGAAACTTGTAACGAACTGTAGTTACCTACCTACATAGTGCGTAACCTAATAGGTACATTTCTCTTTATCAATTCAATTCAATTCAAAACATATTTATTTAAAATAGGTAGGTACCTACAAAGTACACCGTCATACTTACAAAGTTTTTAAAGACGTGATGGTGATAATTAACTGCGGTATCTTAAAACTAAAGTTACGAGGGTCCCAAACGCGCCCTGGTCTGAGAAGAGCCCACAACAAACTCAGCCGGTTGTTTTTTTTGCAATCACGAATGCAAGGTCAACATTTTCATGTATTTGTATTTTGTTTCGAGCCCTGGATGATCACAGTGTGGCGGTTTCTAACGTGGCCTCTAATAGAATAGAAGTCGTAGATAATGAAAGTATGGATATGAAGTACGTTTCATGCGGCGTATAGTGCAGTAAAAACCTGCCATCGCAGTCTTTTCAGGTCTATTATATGTTTCTATCGTATGTTTAAAGTGTATCAAGAAGGCATTCATTCTGTAAAATAATAATGACACTTCAATCTTCACAGAAGCATATTCTACTTTTTCTAATTTGAAATATAACTAGTTTTGATAATATGTACTCCGAGTAGGTACTAGGTGCCTAAACCTGCGGATCGTTATGATGGGCTTTTTGAGGTTTGTGCGTTTCATGAAGTTTTGTCATTATGTAAAAGTATGCAATTATCTTTAGTTAACTGTACAAATTGTAATGTAACGATTAATGATATGTTTTAAACCATTGTTTCTTGAACTAATTCTTTTATTGTTTCCTCGCAAATTAGAGAAAAGTACTATACAAGCCTCGACCGAAATAGCATTTCACGGCCTCGTTCCCTTAAAAAGGCCTTGGCTAGGCGTCCTTTTAAATATTACTCAGCCGTGAATCGCTTTATTTCCGGCCTGTGCATTTAATGCTATAAAATTTATTTTTGAACATAATGGTCCATTTTAAAACTACGCGACGTAAGTTACTTATTAAGTTTATCTTAATAATTGTGGCCAGTTCTGTATAACATAATCTCTAACTAAATAAACTAAAACAGCAGCTTTAAATCTAGTTCTTTCCCTTTCTGCATGAAGAATTATGAAAGGGTTAGCAATATTTTTAATGCTATCGTTTTAGTTTAGAGGTTGTGCACTACAGAATCAGCTCCATTGTAGTATTATTTATATCAGTAAGGCGGGCTCTGCCTATTGTATGGACGTGAAGGAGCTAATAAAACAACAGTCGCCTGTACACGAATTGTTTATTTGTTTGAACCCTGATTTTTTCTAGGTAGAACTGCATATTATACCTATAATTATTATATATCAGTAGGATTTTCTGTAATTTAACGTGATGGACGTATGAAAAAGAACTTTAAAAGCATTGCAATTTAACATACATATAACCAACATATAATACATGTAGATTGTAGAGTATCGGAATTCAGATAACTTCAATTCAATACTTATCCGATCTAATATAACGTCACGGAGATTTCAGCTCTTTGTCGTTATTTTTATTTATAATAATACTAGATGATGCCCGCGATTTCGTCCGCGTGGATTAAGGTTTTTTGATTCCCGCGGGAACTCTTTAATTTTCCGGTATAAAAAGTAGCCTATGTCCTTCCCCTGGATACAAACTATCCCTATGCAAAATTTCTTCAAAATTGATTGAAGAGATGGGCCGTGAAACTGTAGCAGACAGACACACTTTCGCATTTATAATATTAGGATGGATATGGATATATCTACGAAAAGATAAAAACACTCAAGAATCGTTATCTTGTTATTCTTATTGTTCACGATTAGGTATTCATGCACACAGTACATTGCTTTTTGATGCTTTTTGCGATTTACATATTTTAAACAAGATATAATATGTAATTCATCATAATAACAATATACAAAGGTTAATGTTGAGTTAGGGCCTATTATTTTATACATAAATAATTTTATATCACACAAATATTTTAAAGGTACCTAAGAATGTAATAAGCAATCTTATTGTCTATTTAGTTTTTTTTTAATGAATGACGTGATGCTATTTCGAGATTATTTAATTTTCACATTATTGTAAAATGTGGGCTTTTTTTCGTTGCTGAGATTTTGAAATTTGCATTTCATCGATGTTGCAATAGCTGTACAAAAGCTATTAATCTCGTTACATAAAATATAACAGAATCCCATTTTTAATGCACACTTTAAAAAAAGAACATCAATTTGTAGTTTATGACCCGTCCTAGGTGAGCGACAGCTGTTTTCTATAGCGTCGCTTCTGTCGCTCACCTAGGACAACGGGTCACAGATTTAATTATTGTGAACGAAACAACTTTTGAAAACGCTATCCAAAGATCAATCCCAGAAATTCTGGATGGCACGGCGCTGACGACTCGAGTTTTAAAAATGCAAAGGATGATAAATGAAATATAATATATTAATATTGAATACTAGAGAGATAAATGAAAGATTTGCTTTGACTGTACATTTGTTTCAGATATAATATATTTATTTTAATGCGCTAGGTTGCGTCGGGAAATGAAATTATTACACTATAAACATACGCATTATTGACAGGGTAAGAAAAGAGATCGGTCTCCTGTCCTATAACATGCGAATAAATCTGACAATACAACAAAATACTGATACGGCATGTTATTCGGCTGTGTTCGCCGCTTAGTTTACGTGGATTTTAAAAAAATCTCTCGGGGTAAAAAATATATTGTCGGTCTGCAGCATGCGCCAAATTTCGTAAGTATCATTTCAACGGCTCAACCACGAAAAGATAACAGATGAACACACTTTCTCATCCATACTAAGGTATTATATTGCAAGGAACCTCCTGCTTCAAACTACCCTTGTGCAATAACAAAGTAGAATTAAGACTGGTTTGTTAATTGCTTTTATTTTTTTACTTTAATACACTTCTGGTTCCTAACAATATATTTTATACAGTCGTTCTGTATCAATCTATTTCTGTATCTGACTAATGTTATCTTTTAAAGGCTCAACGGCTGAGCCGATCTTAACAGGCACAGGGACAGGCGGACACATGATACTTTTTATCCTGGATTAAAATAAAAGTCTAGGGTATCAACTCGTTAATAATATTAGCACAAAATAGATATATACTGTACACACACAGGTCAGCTCTATAGTTACTAAAAGCGAAATCCACGCGCAGGTGCGCGTGTAATAAATTATTAATTCTTATTGATTTTATTAAATAGGGGCCATCCAAAAGGCCTAATATTGACATCCTATGCTGTTTTAAGTAACCATTAATTAAAACTATCGATAAAAAATGCCGTGGAAAGTCTATAACGTCGTAAGTAGACACAGTCCCACAAACATAATATTATTATCTGTCCCAAAATTGGAACAAATTTTTATGCCTGTTAAATTTTTATTTTTATTTTATTTTTACCCTCGACGAAACGGAGACGGTATATGTGTTTGCCCTAAGAGGTTGTGTGTTTGTATGTTTGTTTGTGCACTTTTTTGTTACCGTTTTCCTGGAAAACTACTGGACCGATTTATATGCGGTTTTTTGCATTAGATATGTTATTTAAAGCTTGTGAGAAGGTTCTTAGATATATTTTAGGACCATAGACAACCAAGCTTTCAATATGTTACCATTTTTCTCAAAAACTACTGGGCCGATTGAGATGCGGTTTTTTGCATTAGATATGGATAGCTTGTGAGAAGGTTCTTAGATATATTTTAGGACCATAGACAACCAAGCTGAGCTGTAGTCTATGATTTTAATTTTTCAATATGTTACCATTTCTCTCAAAAATTACTGGGCCGATTGAGATGCGGTTTTTTGCATCAGATATGTATAGCTTGTGAGAAGGTTCTTGGATATATTTTAGGACCACAGACACTCAAGCTGAGCTAGTGATTTGGTAAGTGGTCATGGGAACTCCTTAAGTTCTCATCGTAAACCCGTCGTGCTTAGACTCTTTTGGTTTGTCTTGACTAGCATTTTGTACCTAGATGCTGCCCAGGGTCTCATGATGGAGCCAGGAGGTGGTCATAGGAACTCCTTAAGTTCTTATCGTAAACCCGTCGTGTTTGGACTCTTTTGATTTGTCTTGACTAGCACTTTGTACCTAGATGCTGCCCAGGGTCTCATGATGGAGCCAGGAGGTGGTCATAGGAACTCCTTAAGTTCTTATCGTAAACCCGTCGTGTTTGGACTCTTTTGATTTGTCTTGACTAGCACTTTGTACCTAGATGCTGCCCAGGGTCTCATGATGGAGCCAGGAGGTGGTCATAGGAACTCCTTAAGTTCTTATCGTAAACCCGTCGTGTTTGGAGTCTTTTGATTTGTCTTGACTAGCACTTTGTACCTAGATGCTACTCAGGGTCTCATGATGGAGCCAGGAGGTGGTCATGGGAACTCCTTAAGTTCTTATCGTAAACCCGTCGTGATTGGACTCTTTTGATTTGTCTTGACTAGCACTTTGTACCTAGATTCTACTCAGGGTCTCATGATGGAGCCAGGAGGTGGTCATAGGAACTCCTTAAGTTCTAATCGTAAGCCCGTCGTGTTTAGACTCTTTTGATTTGTCTTGACTAGCATTTTGTACCTAGATGCTGCTCAGGGTCTTATGATGGAGCCAGGAGGTAGTCATGGGAACTCCTTAAGTGATCACATTTTTTTAAACAATTTTTATCAGAATATTAAAATTTAACACTATTTGTCACCTCTGCTCATTACTAAGCCCAAGTTTTGTCTCGGAATGAGAATGGTTTGGTCATAGTCCACCACGCTGGTCAAAAGAACTACTGAGCCGGCATATATATGCAGTTTTGTGTTTTAGATATTATTTTATATATACTTTTGCTAAGTTCTAATTGTTGTTTCAGTGGAGCTCTGAAGTTCGTCGTGGGTTTTTTAAAATTTTTAATTTTATTACTTGTTTATATTTAAGCATGTGGAACTATACGTGCCTAAGTATTTCATACAAATTGCCATACAAAAAACATTATTTTAGACGTAAAATATTCTTTTAAAAGCGGCGACACGAATTCATTTGAGATTCGTACGAACGCGACACGCGCAACTGCGTGCTCGGTTTCGCTTTTAGTGTGTAGCTGCCCTTCTGTGTTGTTTTGTGTTATCAGTATGGATGGATTAGTGTGGATCAGTTTAGCTGCGGTCGGCGGATGGGCGGCGCGCGTTGCTTCGCTGCGGGATGACGAACTCGGCGTGGCGCGAGGCGGTGAAGGGGTTGGAGGGCGCGAAGGGCGCAGCGCCCGGCGTCGTCACGGAGCCCTGCCGCGACAGGCCTCCACGCCGCACCGGGCTAGTGGTCGCAGAGCCTCTGAAATACAAATAAAACACTGGTCAAGTTTGTGTCAGAACACCTATTGTAAAGACATCCAAAACTATTCGAATTGACAAATCCATGATTCTGTAGACATCTAAAAACTTTGCCGCAAAATTAGAGTCCCCAATATTTCGACTGAATATGATATTATTCAAAATGAATTTTGACGGTAAATATTTCGTCAACGGTAGTCTCCACGTCATATCATACCAAAAACTATCTTTTGTTTTTTATCCACTACAAGCTAGCCCTTGACTGCGATCTCACCTGATGGTAAGTGATGATGCAGTCTAAGATGGTAGCGGGTTAACCTGTTAGGGGCATGGCAATTATATTAAACCCATACCCCTTCGGTTTCTACGCGGCATCGTACCGGAACGGTAAATCGTTTGGCGGCACGTCTTTGCCGGTAACTGGCCACGGCCGAAGCCTCCCACCAGGCTAGACCAGGGAACATTCAGAAATTATAAATTCCCAAATTGACCCTGCCGGGGATCGTACCCAGGACCTCCGCACGTTAAGGCAACAGAGCTACACACTGCGCCACGGAGGTCGTCAAGAAGATATTGTCAAGTTTTCTCACAAATGTATTGAAATTTATTGTGTGATACACGGGCGTTAAGGTTTTAACAAACTCGTGACGATGGTCATGTTAAAGCCTTTATGTTTTTATTACTGCAGTTACCTGGGGCTAGTACTAATGTCCGCGGCGGCCGACATTTGCCGCGGCGGAAGCGCGGGCGGCGGCCCGGCCCGCGGGTTCGCGCCCACCCGCGGCGGTATCTAACCAGCACCAATATTGTTATTATTATTATTATATACTCAATACGCAATTCGACGGCCGCATATTATCAGAAAACCTGGCCAACTCATTCTGCAAACGTTCGATTCGGTCACATTCTTACATTCGGCGGCGTCTATTAGGTACAATGAGAATAGTGCTTTCCGACGTTCGTCAGAATGTGTCTGCTAATATGCGGCCTTACTTTTTACGGCTATTATACTTATTAGTCCTAACACTAAATTATTTCTTTCAACATCGTAAAGCTCGCCATTGACTGTAAGTCATTTGATTTGAGTCAAGTGAATGGACGGCAAACTTTTCACGGCAAATGATATACGGGGTTAGCATCGCGCCAAAATTTGGCTCACAGATTTCACAGTTACTATCAATTTTTGAAGTGAAAACTTCTTTAGCCGCGTTGAGCACTTTTTGGTAAGGAGTAAAAATGTGGATTCGCGTGAACCGACATGCTCGCGAACAGCGACATGCTCGCGAATAGCGAGATGCTCGCGTTGTTACGAAGACAAAAGGTCTTAAATGTAAATATACTAAGTAAATTCGAAATTAAACTATAATACCTTAGTTTTAAGGTTTATTTTATAATGAATATTTTGTACATATTTTAAAAATGACTTTTTTTTGGGTTGAAAGGTTATTCCTACATTTTCTCCGATGACAGAACGTCTTAAAAATTAATATTTTCCAATCGTAATGTATGTGTTAGTCCTAAGGTGCATAATGAACTGAAGTTGTTGCTAATATTAAACCTTTTCTACATTTCCCAGTCAGAAACTCAAATTTTTATGTGAAGTAAAATTTAATGGATTTAGTTTTCACTTCTATCGGCAGTCCCTACGACTGCCAATTTTTTTTTGACACATTTTCGTATTTATAATATTAGTATGGAGTTATTAAGCCAGTAAAAATGACTTATCGTCAATGGCGAGCTGAATCACTCGGAGTGTAGAGGAAGCGCGTACCGTGGGGGGCTCGTGTGGGCGCGGTGGGCAGGCCTGCGAGTGTGCGCGCGCCAGGCGCGGTTGCGGCGGCGGCGGCCGGCGCGGCGGCAGGCTCTCCGTGCGCTGAGCCGCCGAGTGACCGCTCTCCGCTCTCTCCGTTCTCTCCGCGTTGTCTGCTCTCCCGCTCTCCTCGCTCTCCGCACTCTCCCGCGTCTCCGCCCGCGCGGGCTGTTCGGGCAACAGTCTCGGCCTCTCCGGCAGGACGCGCGGCTGCCTGTCCGGCGGCAATCTTTGCCTTTCGGTAACCTCACCGGTTCTTATAATATTATCTGATGGCCTCCTATCCACCTGAACAAAAGATGTCAACTCGATTTACAATCATAAATTACAAAACTTATAACTTACTTGAAAAACATAAATGGCAGTAAGTTATATACATTTCCTACACAATTAGGTAACTGTTTCCCAGTTCCCTATACCTACTCTCAATAAAATTGTAAACATTTCAATAACAGAAAGAAAATTCTCAAAATTCAGAAATTTCGGGTAAAGATTAAGGAAACATCGTGAGGAAATATTTGATCTGTATATTTGAGAGTTCTCCATAATGTTTTCTTATAGGTGTGACGAAGACTATAGCCTGACCCCATCATCCCCTGGGTACTCTCCACTGGTTGAACTGATTAGTTCAATCGTTGAACTAGTGGGAATAAATAGTTGAACTCACCGAACCTAAATGAAATGAAATCAAAATGCATCTTGTAAATTGTATTACACAGTTTTATCCAGTGCAGAGGCCCAATTGTCTAAGCAAATCGTAATCATTTGACTTGAGCTTAAACCGACTATTGATGAACTCCTCAAACGGGTCGAATTATCCATTAGACAAACGATTTCCTTACACAATCAGGGAGTAGATCAGCAAAGCTTGTTCTGGAATTACCTGAGAAGCAGGCTTGTGTTGCGCATGCGCCGCGTCTGGCTCCGGGTTGCGTGCGGGCGAGGCGGGGGCGGCGGGCGGGCCGGGCGCCGGCTGGATGCGCGCCGCCTGCTCCAGAATAACTTTCTTCTGCTCTTGGCCAGCCGCGAAATACGAAAACACGCATAGGACCGCGTAACATATTTGATCCGCCTGACATTTAAAATAAGATTAGCAATTTATAATTACCTACCCACCGAAAATAGTGGCTGTATTGATATAAAAGTGATATTAAATAAAATAGGAATAAAAATAATTATAAGAAATGCTTACTTACGTATTTTGTAAAAAGTAATAAGTACCTACTACCTAATTGTAACATATTGGTAGGTAGATTATTAATATTTAAAGACTAAAATGTAATGTTAAAATTAATAATTAAGAGCTTTCGTGTTGAGTTGAAAGTTTTAAGTGCAGTATGAAGACAAATAATATCGTAATTAATTAAAATTGGAGCGTTACTGCCGCTCCATACCGTGAACGATAAGAAAATATATTTACTGCTAGAAAAAGGATAACAAAGCGAGAAAAAGAGTTAAGAAAATAGAGATATAAAATAAAAACAACACGTGTACATACATCAGAGTGAGTTATGAAACGTAAGGTGCATAATTCGGTTGATTTCCATTGATCTCGACAACTAGATAGTACCGAGTAAGCCATATTGAGAAGAAACGATGGAGATCAAGCACTACTTTCTCTGCCTACAACATAAAACAAGGATCCATGAACTAAATAAAAAGTAAAATAAAAAGATGAGATGGTGATGGAACACACAGAGGAATTATATCACTTACCATTATTGATTTATATTTTCTTTGTATTATCTGTCTCGTTTTGGGATCTGCAAGATAGAAACAAAATGATAAATAGTTTGCAGTAATTGGAAAAAAATAAGAAAATGGTAAAGTAGGTACTCACTAAATTCTTCTAAAACGAAGATACCTCCATTCTGCGTGAAGCATTTTCGTATGTGATCGAGCCGCACGAAAAACTGAAAGACAAAAATTCACTGAATGTCCAGCTTTTTCACAGAGCGTGAGAATTTGATTAATGTGATGTCTAAAACGGTCTAAAGCTTGGTGAGGGATAGGAACCAAATATATGCGGTTAATACCCCTTGTATTAATAGGTATTTAGTGAATGGATATATGAATGAATATTTAACTTTTTTTAACAGACTTCCAAAAAAGGAGGAGGTTCACAATTCGGCGCTTTTTTTTTAAATGTATGTCGGTGCATATCTCCGTGGTTTCTGAACCGATTTGATTTTTTTTTCTATTTAAGTCTTTAGAGAAAGGTCCCGAGGTGATCCCATAAAAAATTCTGACTCCAAATCTTCAACCCTGACACTAAAAAGTTAAAAATAAAAATTCTTTCCAAGAAACCGACTTCCAACGCCACTGTAAAGTAATAAATAATTTTTATTTCTACCCACTATGTTGAAGTCGGGCGGGTATAACAGGGATAAGTAAAGTTGACGCATCAGGCTCGCCCGACTTGACATAGTGGGTAGAAATAAAAATTATTTATTACTTTACAGTGGCGTTGGAAGTCGGTTTTTTGGAAAAAATTTGTATGTTCAATGAACTTCACATTCATGTTCATAAGAAAAATAAAATTTCATTATGCATAGGTACAGGTACCTACATAATCCATTGGTGTCCCAAGCCTATTTTTATCGACACCTTCTGGTTACTTTTAAATACGTATAATACAACTGTAAATTGACGATTAACGTAGACACATTCATTTTTGAAAATTTTAATTGGGCGAAGCTGTAATATCGATACATAGCCCAAAGCATTTTTTTTGTTTATTATCTGTCTGTTACGGCATCACGCTGAAAGTACACATTTGTACGAAACTCAGCATCCCTATTGCATAACTATGCAGGGGTGAGATATTTATCGATTTTACTCCATAACTCCATCAAAATAATCTACATCGATTTCAACCAGTTCTTTTGCTTTACAGTTTCTACTGTCAGGTATATCATTATGTATATTTCGGACATAATATACAAGTAAAGGCTGTGGTTCATAAGGAGCACCCACCCATTGGTTTAATTAGGACAAAAGTAATAATAATTGCATGCCATTTCATGGCTGATTGTGGCTTGGTTCCTTGTTTCACACCTCATTTGTATAGTTACAATCTACAATCTAGCAAATAGGATTTTTTTATTTAATTTGAATAAGTACATAATATGACCCTATACCTAAGTTTGGTTACATCGTCAAGGTACCTATTGCTAATTTGATAAATAGAAGTCTTCAATAAGTAAATCATCAAAATAATAAATAAATAATATAACGTATTCTTTTAATTCCTACTTATGGAAGTTTTGAATAAAATGTATTCTTATGTATCTCTCGCTAGTAGTTGATAGTAAAACGTGCTAACTTGTGAAGCGAATGACTAAAGGTTCTATCATCTATGTTATTTAGGTACAAGTGTAATAGTTGCTTGCTACAATAGTCGCGAAAATGAAGTGAAACCCTAAGGGCCTAAAGGAAATACAAAAGATAAATTGGCTACATACATAGTTGGTATATTTTTACTAATAATTAATACTGCTGTCACAAGTAGAACATTTATGAAAAAATAATATCTACTGTTGCATATAAAATATTGATGCTATTGGTAAAAAGAAAAAGCGTAAAACAAACTAGCTTATAGTTAGCTAATAAATAGGTAAATATATATTAAAACTACGCAGGTATATAAGCGTAATATAGGTACAAAAAATACCAGTACTTATTCAGTTAAGTATTTGGTTTGCCAAATTACTGGATTTGATTACCATTTGCGTCATAAGAATATTATAATTAAACATGCAGGGATTGAAAGTTAAAGGGATGGAACTTTTAACACTCGCTGCAAAATCCTCGTCAATGATTTAAAAAGATTTAAAGAAATGCGCCACTCACTTATTGGCAATTAGACAATCGCTTCGTGACGAGGCTTGCAAGAGTGCCTCCTGGCCTCGGAAGGTGGCGCTGAGTGAGTGCGGTGACGGAGGTGCGGGAGTGCGGGAGTGCGGGAGTGCGGGGGTGCGGTGGTGCGGGAGGCGAGGCGGAGGGCGGGCCGGAGGGCGCGCCAGAACTTGTGAGATGGCAAGTGCTCTACGACTGACCTCATGACTGCGTCGCTGAGCTCTAGCTGAGTGACGCTCGCTCGGGTTAAGGTGGAGGACCGACTAATCTCAGCACGTGGTGCGAATGAAAGATCGGAACCGCTCGCCGGACGATCCGTGATACGAATGCAAGCTATCGGGTGCGTTAATGAACAAATAAACAAAGGGCTTCTATGTGCATGCACGAACGCGCGCGGGGCGCTCGCCGCACTCGGGTAACTAAACAACGCTAACAACGGCTAAAACAATCGGAAAGCCTCAAACTACAAGTAAAGCCCTACGACCTCGGACGATCATCGCTACCGTGCACGCAACGCGACCGCGACGAGACCGCGCGGTCGCTAGATCGCGTCGATCGTCGTAGGAGCCAGCCATTACTAGGTTATGAACCACTGAGTACCTCGAAATCCTTCAGCGCAGCGGCGCGGGTTCGGCGGGTCCGGGAAGGGTAGAAACAGACAAAAACAAGATATTAGTTGAGGGCGGCCGAGCGCGTGTCAAGGACCATCTCAAAAGTTCCTAGCGTGGCGGAAGGGCGCGGGGGCCGGCCTGGCAGACAGTAGCACATGCACAAATCATATCAAGTAGGTATATACGTCGATCAGATGGACAACGGTTAACCTTATAAAATGTAATAAAATAACTAACTATTACATCGAATTAGTAATTGATAAAAATAAAGTAAAAACACGATATCCGTCCAACATATTAAGCTGTAATCAATTTGGAACGTATAAAATCCGTAGTTAAAAATAGAAAGTACGAGAACATGATCAGCACAGTGATATTAAATATATAATATTGAAAGTACACATAAAATAATAATAAAAAAAATCGAAATAGGAAAGTTTGAGTGGTCCTTGCTAGGTTTTTTGACAATATTTTAAATATAATTTACAATGTTTAATTTGTTTGGGAGCATCTTCTAAGCGAGTCGTATGATGGTATGTTTGCGGTATAGGTGATAAGATGAAATATTGAGATCCTCACGTACGACATGAATGCCGAAGCTTAACAATGTACGGAGGTGAAATATAATGCAATGCGCTAACGTCATCTGCACAATATTCAGACAATAAAGCTTGGGCCAGCGAGGGATGTCGTCGATCGCCATAGACTGTCGACCAACTCCCATACACGACATTCTATTTAAACTTTGTTGTTCTGAGACTATTCCCAAGAATAAAGCATGAACACTGAGAAAGATACCTTACCTGGCAAATTATTTCTATGACAAGACCAAAACTGAAGCAAAGTTGACAAAATTAGATTTTTCAGATTTTGGTTTGTCATTCTTATATACATAAATAAAAAAGCTGACGAAAAATATTTATGTAAACTCAATCTACAAAATGGAAGACCTACCTTGCTGTGGTGGAACAGCAGACCGACGCCTTCCATGCACACCTTTAATAAACGGTCATATGATTAGGACACAAGAACAAGTGGATTAAATAAATTTAAGATTTTAAGTAAATATGATACCTAGAAGTAAGCTTTATTACAGACTAGCGACGATTAAGTTTTTTGTATTCCATGGAATAAAAATTCATTTTTCGGGATAAAAAGTACGTCTATAGCCTTCTCCGGGATCCTCAAAATCGGTTAAATAAATGGACAGTGAAAGCGTAGCAGACAGACAGACGGACGGACAACTTTAAGATACAACGTTTGTTTGAGAGAATTAATCCTGATCGTAGACCCTATCGTTTAGTTCAATAATATAGTGAGTAATGACTTATTGTTTAGTCCGATTCCCGGCTCAGGTTTTAACAAAATTTTTGAATACAGATATTCTTATTTTAAAAAAAAAGGAATGTTTCCATTGAGTGAAATTTCATATCGTTAACATTTAAAGTACTATTTCAACACACCGCAATTAAGCACATAATGACACCTATAATCAACTATTATTCATTTTATTATATCTACTAAATAAAATTACTTTTTAGTATTATTATTATTCACAAGTGATTTATAGTTTATTTTTTTATTTTATCTACTAAATGAAATTATTTTTTAGTATTATCTTCTTCACAAGTGTGTTGAAAAACATCGTATGATACACGTGTATATTGATGATTACCGTCCTCCATTTGGCGCCTCAGCGGTAATCACCAACATTACACACTTGTACCATAATGTACTATTCCTCCGTGGCCCGTTCGTTTTTCCACCCCCTATATCCCCACTCAGAAAGGCTTTTCAGATAACCCACGCAAGCAAAGTTAGGACGGGTCAGTCAGTAACAGGCATACTGTTCGCTGAGCGTAGTGTTGCTAGATGACAAATGTAAAAGGAGAGTAGATTAGATTTGGCGCAAATGGAGATTTTTGGAAAAGTAGAACATGGCTACCTTTTCAAAATATCTATTGATTAATTTGTCAAGTACCTATATGCTTTTCAAAACTACCTGATGAATTATCTGAAGAACCGACTTTCAAAGGGAAAGACAGACATGCTCATGTCTGGAAAAGAAGGACAGGTTCTCTGTTCGGGCACAATATATATTTTTTTTTAATTAGTCCTCCCGACCAAATTTCGGCCACGGCGGCCTTTCACCAGAGAGATTAGCCTGATAGATAGACATCTGCTCTCATAGCCCGATGGGATGGAAAATCCGACATGACCGGGGAGAGATCAGGCGCAGGATCGACGGCTTTACGTGCTCTCCAACCACGGCCAACCTTCCTAACTCCGGGCTGAGAATATCAGAAAACCCCAATACTTGTTACGGCCCGATCCGGGATTCGTTGATCGCAGTCGAGCATGTTAACCACCAGACCAACGAGGCAGTTGTCGGACACAATAAGGCTGACCGCACGAGAGTGACGGTGTACCTGTATGAGGCCGCCTTCGCCCGTGGCGCAGTCCTGCACGGGGAACTCGCCCCCGAGCTCGGCCGCGTCCTGCCGCCGCCCGCTCTTCTCCATCGCCTCTTTGATGCAGTAATACAGCGCTTTGCACTGCACCAGTACATCGAACAAATATTGAGCTTCACTTAAGCCTACCAACCCGAAACCCGATAGGGCGCTACCATCTTAGACTGCATCATCACTTACTATCAGGTGAAATCATAGTCAACAAAAAACATAGCAATAATGTGCTATGTTGCTCAGGCTGAAATGTAGCATGCTACAAATTATCCTACGCCCTACGTGCATAGGATTAATAAAAGGTCCAAAAATTATTCTTCACTATTGGATTATTATAGATTTAGTTAATTGTCGGCTGCGGCCTTACTTAAAGTAGTTAAGCTATAGCGTCGAGTTTAGACGGTGTAGCACATGCGTAGAAAACTAGCAATATGTGGTATAAGCACTTATTTATGCGTAGAGTATGTATGAAAATCTTTAAAGAAGAAATTGGATAAACTCGTGTAATAACTTAATAAGAAAATTAAAGCGGAACTTAAAACTTAACAACATCGCCTACCTTCTTAGTATAATATTTATGTAGTTGCGTCTGACCCCCATTCTTCCTCCAAAGGCACAAAACACGTATTTTGGGACTATACGTCATATTCACCAGACGTTCATACCACCATCTCTCCACTATCGTTCCTACAAAATGGCATTCAGTTAGTGGAAATTCCGTAACAAACATTTGGAACAACTTTAAGAACGTAATGGATAATGCAGCGATAAGGATACACCTGTAAATGACATATTCCAAGTTCCAATATTTATAACTTAGCCCTGCTTAGCTAATATAACATAGCGTGTTAATTTTAAAGTGCTGGTATCATTAGATAGCACATGGAGGCGCCAAATTACTAATAGAATCCGCATATGCAGGTTTTGGGGCACTCCCTCCCGCGTCTAGTTGTGAGAAGCGCTGCACAAGTCTACTCGATTTTGTGTGTACCTTGCGTGGAATGCAGCACAGCTCTAGTGTGTGCCGCATCGCATGCTCCTCTAACTTCTTAAGGCTTATGTTGTTCCTGTGCTTAGGATTACAATCTCCGACACACATCTGTGCCTGTGGCTAAATTCGGAACTAACAGAATCTATTCTGTAATGTTTTTTTTCTCTTTATTGGAATACATTACAGCATATTAAATACCAAATAACTACTTAAATCTAGTTCTCACATACGCCTTTAAAGTATTCACTATTAAGCTCAGTGTAGCGTTAGTGCGAAAGTTATTTTGTGAAATATAAAATAAAAGAAAAAAAAATGGCAGGGACTGCCGATAGAAGTGAAAACGAATATTAAAATAATGATAAAAATATTTCAAATATAAAACTTAAAAGTAAGGCATTAAAGTTTAATTATGAATGTACTATATTTGTATTTAAGACCTTTTGTCTTCGTATCAACTCGAGGTGTCGGCCACGGTTACACAGCACTTATTAATATAAACCTTAAAACTGAGGCATTAAAGTTTAATTACGAATGTAATATATTATTATACTTAAGACCTTTTGTCTTAAGAAGAACAGTGTCAATATCGCGTATTCCACATTTTTATCCCCTACCAAAAATTGCTCAACGCGCCTAAAGAGTTTTCAGTTCGAAAAAATTATCCTAAAATATTGGATTTTTGTGGATTTTTATTAGACAGTGGCGCCCCCGCCGTACGCACTGGTAAGTATGTGTGGTATATGTGAGTGTAGTATGTGTGAGTATAAGCTTACCCTGCATGGAGCGCAGCACGAGCCCGTCGTGGCGCACCTCCATGAAGCGCAGCGTGCCCGCCGCGTCGCCCTCGTGCACCGTGAACGTGGCTCGCCGCACCGCGCGCGATCCCAGCGTTTTCAGGCTTATGTCGTTCCCGTGCTGGGGAATGACAACATCTCAATGGCTAAAAACTTAAAGGAACTCAACTCCACTCGCGGACACATTTTGCCCCAAATATATTGTATGAAAAGTCTTTAAATATTGGATAGAAGCAGGCGTTACTTTGTGGAAGTCCAGGACAATGAAGGAACTAGAAATTTAATTCGCTATAATCCGCGACAATATGTAAATATAAGTGGTACAGCGTGTATCCCGCAACTATAGCTCGCGATATTCACCACACCACAGAAATTCCCCAAATTACCCTCAACGCACGTTTCACTCCGATAGGTACCGGGGCATCTTCAGGAGATGATGACTGTGAAGATTGAAGTGAAGACTGTGAAGACACGATTGTGAAGATCTTCACAATCTTGAATATCGTGTGGTGAATATCGCGGGCTATAGTTGCGGGATACACGCTGTACCACATAGATTTACCTATTGTCGCGGATTATAGTGAATTAAAGTTCTAGTAATTGAGTTTACTGTTTACTAAAGAATATTCAAAAACTCACCAAATTATGAACGACATCGAGCAAATGATTAACTTCCTGACTGTACACTAGGCCGATGTGACTCTTGGCCAATAATCGCCGCACTTTATTCCGCACTATATCCGCTTCCACGCCGAACAGAACCATCGCCGCCGTCAAATTATACAAAGCCGTCGATAGCAGTCTATCTTCTTCGTGCTCGAGGCGTTTTCTCTCTGTCTCGCTCAGACACTTGTAACGTTCCATCATTTCGTTCGGGCCTTGATCCATACCAATCATGTCCCGCTCTTGGCTCACTGCATCTAGGAATGCATCTTCCCAAAATTGCATTTGATCCCATAGATTCGATCTTTCTTTTCCTACAACAAATAATACAAATTTACAGACCGCATACCCACAGATTGATATCAGTGAGACATGTTATTCTCCACCATTATTTATGCATTACCTTTAATTATTTTTAACCGATTTAAAAAAAGGAGGTTCTCAATTCAACTGTATGTTTTTTTTTCGTATACTGTATGTTACGCGATTACTCCGACAATTATGAATCAATTTTAGTGATTCTTTTTTTTTTTGATAGATCATACTTTAGGTCCCATATAAATTTGGTGAAGATCTGATGAATATCTTCGGACATCAGTGTAATAGCTTAGTAAACAGTAGGTTTTTAACCAGACAGGATTGTATTTTAATACGTGACTCAGATCATATCTTCGGACATGGAGAACAGAACTCCTCAATGGATAAGAGATGAATATCTTCGGATGCAGTCGCGGACATCTGCTAGTATACTTAAGAAAATACATAGAAATTACCTATGAGTCCCTGAAAAAGATATGTGCGCGCTGTTTCAGGCGACGTGAGCGGAGAGGTCGTAGGCACGCCTGCCATGGGCCGCCCGCTCAGCGAGGTCTTCGACGAATACGCACTCCCTGTTCGACCCTTGATGCCTGGACGACCCACCTACCAGTATCATAATATTATCCTATGATTCAATGTTTTGACAACTTTTTATTTTACAAACTTCTAATAGACGTAATAAATTCGGTTAAAAAATCATTGTTCACCAATCAGCAATTAGTATTTTGAAGATGTGTGCACGAAAAAAGTTAATAATTTGAAAGTGTGTAATGTGAAACTTTCGTAAATGAAATATAAACA
This sequence comes from Erebia aethiops, assembly GCA_923060345.2. Lineage (NCBI taxonomy): Eukaryota > Metazoa > Arthropoda > Insecta > Lepidoptera > Nymphalidae > Erebia > Erebia aethiops. The sequence continues at coordinate 9,866,357 of OV281092.1, read as the reverse complement.
AAGACAGTATATGGAATGCATGCAATCAATGTACATACTAACAGATTAGCTAGCGTTATTTCAAATATGATTTACTTTAGGAAAGCTCACAAACTACTGTGCGGATTTCAATAATACAATTCAGGTTGGATGATTTCGCTGCACCCAAATTATGACTGCAAAATAATGCCAACTATAGTTGACCGCACACCAATCAGCATCCACCACACCCACAGGTTTTTGTGATCCAATTATCATGTGTTTCAATTTTGGTTGCAGGGTAATTACTCGTAAGCCCTGTTTCAATATTAATCTGACATAAGTATTGTAGCAAATCTCGGGACATGTCCGTAATAGCTCATAATTTTCAGTAGCAGCTGTTACACAGTCATCGCTGTGAAGCACGAAAATATATGCAGTATAGAATTGCAAATATAGCAGATGACGTCATAGCTATACGGCATATGCGCTACATACGCAATGCCTGTATTTTACAGGGCTTCTGACGCTTACGCGTCATTTGCATTTTGACAAGTAGGACGCGGTCGAAATGTACAGATCACGCCACTTGAATTTTCAGTGCTGAAAATGAGGTGCGTTTGGTGCATGCTGATCGGTGTGTTCAGCTGATATGCGACACTGCTCTAGCACACGAAGGGTATGTTCGGATATACACTCGAGAGCACTGTTCAGTGCTCTTACTGGGGAGAAATTCGTTCCGTTATGGACTGACAGTATAATACGTCATATATTTCCCTAGGTAGTTATACTACCTAGGGAAATATATTACGTCAGAAATCGTCGCCATTTTTGCACTGGCGTTTTCGAGGTAAGGTGCTCTCAGTGCTTTGATCACGTGATCAACAGCTGGACTGCGTTCCGTTTTAAACAGTAACCAGTATAGCTAACTATAAAGGAACGGTTTCGCAGTATTATTGACGTCACACACTGGCTCGCAGTATATATCGGAACATACCCGAAGCTACACAGCACTAGGACTTACATTGAGAAACATGACGTCAGTATCAGAGAGATTAGACTTAAAAGAGGCGCGGTGGTCGATAAGCGTGGCGCGGTTAGTGGTGATGGAGCCGCTCTCGTCCGGCGAGTCCGACGACGCCGCCGCCTGCGCCACAAAACCAACCTTACCATCCACGGAGCCAGTTTTGCTTATCACGGGGAAGTACATAATACCCAATTACATGCTAAACGGGAGCGGAATTTGGAAGACATTCAAAAGAGAAGGTTCATTTTTGGTGAAATCTTTGTACACTCTACCATGAATAGAGGAAAATACATAGATTGTATTAAAAATACAATCTATGTATTAGACAAAGTAAATACACAGTAAAGTAAATAACGTAACAAAAAATAAAAATGTATTTTAAGTTTTCGATACGTTTCCAAGATGGCAACCTTCAGTCATAGAGAAGGCAGTAGACGCGAAATGTATCAATTGTCATTTCTGACAGTAACTGTCGAAATAACCTAGAAGAGATCTCTTATGAAAAGTAGGCCTTTTGGGGAACCATTTCAGGGAAGTACTGCTGCAGCCCTAAATGTTCCATGGACACTGATCTACGAGAATAGTATGTTTTTTAAGACAAGGTACTAAATTACTTCATAACAAATAAAAATATAAGGGTTTATATAATTTGCAACGTTATCAGCTGAAGCACACACGTTTTCCATTGAGAATACATTTCGAAATGAGCTACCAATATAGATTACGTTATTAACACATCCATATTTCAAGTTTTAATAGCCATGCGTTGCGTTAGAAGAATTTTTGGCATTGGAGATGTTACAATAACAACCACAAATATTTAGTTTTAATAAGACTTCTTGCATATATATTAGTATTACCATGCATTATTAACACTGACTAGCATATTTTAATAGATTATACTTTTATACTTACATCTGAATCAAAAGAAGTTAATTTACTGAACAGAAGGTTCCTTTTCTGATTCAACATGTCTTTGAATATCTCTGTCGTACTTTGCGATTCCGTTGGATCCATTTCTGGGTAATTTACAACTGGTACATCTTAACAAAAATAAAGAATTTTATTAATTATATATTTCATCAGCAAGTGCCAAAAAATGCTCAAAAAATCTAAAGCCCGTCTTTGAGAAGTTCTATCAATCATCTACATCAACATCATCACAAGTTAGGTACCTACGTCAAATAAATAGAGTCAATTGCATCAAAAGTTGTTGGACGAAAAATTTAGTACAGTATCCCAGACAAATATTACTTTAATGGAAATCCATACTTATCTATACTAATATAATAAATACGAAAGTGTGTCTGTCTATCTATATAATAATAATAAATTCTTTATTGACAAAAAGAGTAATAAAAAAGTATAAAATGGAGTATAAATAAATGCAGTAAAAATTGGGTTGAACCAGCAGGTCTAAAATCCTACAAATCTGTGTTTAGCTGCTGGCTCTCTTCCAGATTGAAGGTTACAGCATTGCATTTTAAAGAAAGTTTTAAATTAATTACAAATCGTACGTAATCTTCTTCTATATATATAAAAATGAAACCCGTTTTCCTTGGTCACGGCATCACGCGTGAATGGCTGGACCGATTTCACTAATTCTTTTTTTGTTGTATTTGTTATTATTAGGAGAAGGTTCTTACGGAAAAAAATATTAAGAAAATCTGTCAGAAATATTGAAAAATATACATTTAATTTTGCATACTAAGGCGGTACGAAGTTCGCCGGGTCAGCTAGTAAGATTATAAATTTGTTTAAATGCAAATTAGAATGATGATGTGATGATGAATCTGTCTGTCTGCTACGCTTTCACGGCCCATCTATTCAACCAATTTTAGTGAAATTTGTTGCAGGGATAGTTTGTATCCCGGGGTTTGTACATTGACTACTTTTTATCGCGGAAAATTCAAGAGTTCTCGCGGGAATCAAAAAAATTATCTGTATAGCCGATTTTGATGGAATTGGGTACAGGGATAGGATGCATCCAGGGGAAGGACATAGGTCTCTTTTTATCCCAGAATATTCAAGAGTTTCTGGGAATCAAAAACCTTAATAAACGCGGACGATGTCGCGGGCATTATCTAGTTTCATAATAAGGTAAAACACTTGTATGAGTTTCACTGTACCTGAGTAGGAGCTTTTTCTAGAAGACGGTGTTGACGATGGAGTTTCTATATCTCGTCCGTAATGTTCCGACAGCGCAGAGCCCGCCATCCCGCCGTGTTCTAACCCCGCCACTTCTTTACTCCAATAGTGCGTGTGCGCCATTTCAGCTAGTTGGAACACAGAAGCCATTCCGCCGAGACCGAAGTTGGAATACGTGTGTTCCAAGCCGTGGACAACAGCTTGGAGAACTTTAAGCATGCCTTTCCACACTGGTTTGCTGATAAACTGTTGGGATAAAACAGCAAGCCTTTTACTTTAGCGAACACAATGACAAACCAAAAGTAAAAGGCATCTTCTAGGCATGCGCGCTCCAACCTAGACCTCATCATTGCTTTGCACTAAGCATGATTGTCGTGAAGCGCAAGCCTATCTCACAATAAAAAAAAAGTGTGTGTCCTTATGTACGCACGCAAGAAATTATACCTACTTTTTCATAGCAAATAATAAATATCTTGAATATAGTTATCAGTTCTTAGTTCTTACCCAACATACAGTAAATGTATTTATTTTTTATTTTGTTGGTAGGCCTTTTTCTGCAAGACTTAAAAGTTGACTAACTATAACGTCAGGGTGTGTCGATGTGCACGCGCATCGTAAAAATTCACTCTGATAATTTTTCCCTAACGCGCTAAAAGAAGTATAGCTTCAAAAAGTTTCGGATTGGAGAGAGAAACCTCACGAACAACATTTTTCAGCCAAATAAAATCTACGACATCCCGGTTGTTACTTTGTAACGTGCGAGTGTTCATAATAATATTTATTATGAGAAACGAAACGGTCCAATATGTAGCCTATTAGGAGTTTTATGAGTAATTTGAAAATGTCTTTAATTAAAAAAGATGAAACACTTACTGAATCATCCACTTTATCATTAGGCGACGTCTTCCTGTTGAAGTTCCTATTCAGTTTGCTGAGTACCATATTCCTATACGATTCATCTTCCATGAGCTTTTTTAAGCGGTTTAATTTTAGCCATCCCACGCCCTCTCCTTCGAGGACATGTTGTATCAACTACAAGAAAATAATGGAATTAATAACTAAGTACTTACTCGTTTTTATTTTAATGAAGCTTGACAAGGTTTTATTACAAGGCATACTAAAAACGGATATTTATGGATTATTATCCGCATGTATTTGACTAAAAATGAAAAAATAAGTATTTGAGAATTTTAGGAAATCCAACAAGAAGCTAGGGCGGGTCAGCTACGCTGCTCCAATGCGGGTTGGCGGGCTTTAACGACTATTATCATGTTGGTGATAATAACCGGTACCTACGACTTAACGTGCTCTCCGAGGCACGGGGGTGACTCACCGCCAACTTCCAACTCCGGGCTGGCACTGAAAATTTCTTAACTGAAAACCCAGTACCTAACAATTTTTATGCCCGACCGGGAATCAAACCAAGGACCTCACGAGCTAATAAATAATTAATCTATACTAAATGCGGACTGTCTGTCTGCTAAGAATCGATTTTGACAAAATTTGCTACACATACATGTTGTATCCCGGCGAAGGCTACGGTTTACGCAGTTTCCGTAGGATTTACAAAATTGAGTCCACGTGCACGAATTCACAGGCATCATCTGGTAATGGAATAACTCACGTCGTTGAGGAAAGCCTGGTTCTCGCTGTTGGCGGAGCGCGTGGTGGGCTGCGGCGAGGGCGGGCTGGGCGCCGCGTGGCGGATGAGCGGCGACTTCTGCACCAGACCGCGCGCGCCTTGAGAGAACGGCCCGAACGTCGCACCTAATGGAGCTGGCCCTCCGCCCTCTGCGGGCTTCGGTTGCTTGCCTAACCATATGACAAAAAGATAACCTAGTGTTAGGCGGATAAAAATTGGCTACTTGACAGCTGTAACTATAAAATATGAAATATGTTAGATTTGGTAGCTTGTGGGTTAACAATAATTATACAATACTAGCTGACCCGGCGAACTTCGTACCGCCTTAGTATGCACAATTAAATGTATATTTTTCAATATTTCTGAGAGATTTTCTTAATATTTTTTTCCGTAAGAACCTTCTCCTAATAATAACAAATACAACAAAAAAAGAATTAGTGAAATCGGGCCAGCCATTCACGCGTGATGCCGTGACCAAGGAAAACGGGTTTCATTTTTATATATATAAGAAGATGTATTTTGCATTAAAATAAATTGTAAATATTTTATTTTTACAAAACAAATTTGAGATTTTTTACCTGTGGATTACAAGAAGCAAAACGCGGGCGGTCATGATAGAGCCCCGTGTGACGTCACATTTCAAAAAAAAAACGTCGTGTGTACTAACGTTTGCGTATTGTTGAGAAAATTAACAGTAATATATTTCGATTTGTGATTGTGAGCGGTTAAATGAAATGGGATTATGCTTTACAGCTGATAGTACAAATCTGCCTAAAGTCGATTCATTTATGGTTGCAAATTTATTTGCGTGTAAACTTTTGCACTGCCGAATTTCGTAATGTATTATAACTTCCATGTAAGTACCGAAATAAACAAAGTAAGTAATAGTACTTAGGTCTCGTGTTTAAGACCTAAGAAAGTGCTGCTGTAAAGTGACAGAACTATAATTTATTTTAATTTTATGTCATGTTTTATGAAGAAAATGTCAGGTTAGGTTAATTCATTTTTGCTAGATCAGAGTTTTAAGTTGATTTCTTCATAACACGAACATCAAAGTGGTCTTCACAAAGTAATACCGTAGATATTTAAATCCGATTTAAATTCCGGCTCTCGGCAGATTAACTGTAACCACTGCTTTCGACGTTTAAATTATGACATAGGTAATATAGTATATAGGAATGTGTTTATATCTACAATTTGTCAGGATATTAATTACTTATTACTTATTGTATTTCTACACACGTCTTGTAGCTTGTAATTTCCACAATTGCATTAAAAAAGCTGTAAACTTTCCACATAAAATTAAATGAAACTTGGAGCGTCGTATAGTTAACTTTGTTTTATTTTGAGCTGTGACGTCACAGCTAGCAAATGTCACGTGACCGGCTGTTTTCGCGCGAATTTAAAATTAATGTATTAAAAATGTATTTTTTTCTAATAAATAACGCTTTTTTTGAGAAAAAGTTAATTGTAAGAGGTATAAAATGAACCTACGTACATTTTTAAGTATTTTTCCGAAAACTGTCACATAGCCAATTGTACAACGGAACGCAAACGTCACCACAGACTATCCGTGTCTATGGCGCACATGAGGCCCCGTTTGACATTTTACTTTCCTAGAGTTTTCGCGCGTTTTTGGAGTGTCAGTCAGATTGACAGATAAAAAATGGAAAAACCGGCTCGCGTTGTTGTTAGTTGTTGTGGAGTTTCATGATTAATTATTAATACCCAAATGGATTCTACGTGTTATACTAGTTATCACGTGACGTGACGGGTACTGAGTTAAGACCTCGGCCTCGGTCTATTCGGGGGATCATTTCATTGAACATTAACCGCTTTTGCAGTTTTCAACCCGCATATAGTTATTACAGGTTTGGAAATTATGCTATGTTACGAAGTTTACGTAGCTAGTTACCACCCTACAGGCAAAGACTTACCTACCGCCAAGCGACTTAGCGTTCCGGTACGATGCCGTGTAGAAACCGATGAGGGGTATGTTACGAACATAACAGGTTAGCCCGCTACCATCTTAGACTGCATCATCACTTACTACCACGTGATATCGCAGTCAAGGTTTAACTTGGAGTGGAATAAAAAAAAGTTTTGTTCAAAGTAGTTTTTCGACAGATTGACATTCGAGGTTAATTATATAATCGACTTCATCGCCACTACAAATTGCGACGAGACGAAAAAGCCGGTTTTCCATAAAAAAAACGAGTGTGCTTTAGACTACACGACTGAAGTAAAACTTCTTCATGGTATGAGAAATAAGATACATAACTGAAACATACATATACGAAACGTAACTGGCTATGAGAGAAAGAGAGAAAGAAAATGTGTGCTCACACCTCTCTCTTGCCCCTACAGTAATATACGAAACGTAACTCTCTCTCTTTCTATCTTCACTAACTTACATCACCCTCGCAACTTTCGTTCGCCTCGCCCGATCACACTTTACGTAACGCTCTCGTCATACATTCACCAGCTTACTTCCCAAGTCAAGCGTGCGTAAAGAAGTTTTACTTCAAAAACCATTTTACGTGACAATTCAAAAGGGTGAGCGATGAAGATTTTTTAATGTTAACTAATTATCACGTACCTTTTGATCCAAAGAAGTCACTGAACATACTCGACGTGGACGCAGCGAGGCCGTTCAAGTCAGAACTGATATTAGAGAAGAAGTCTCGATGAGTAGTAGCTAACATGTTGGTCGTCTGTAACGCTGTTGAGTCTCTCCTTGCATTTTGACCCGCGGCCCCGTCTTGACTCTCGCCCTTTGAACATGGAATAAATCTATTTTAGAGTTACTGATAGTATTGATAAATTAGATAAATTATAGCTGAACCAAGAACCAAAATCCATTATTGAAAAGTCGTGTTATGTACTATAGCAAAAACTATAGACCCGATAGGAAAAATCGGATTGTATGGAATCGACATTTTATTATTGAGAAGTATTTCCGAAGCTAAAAACAATTTGTCATCAAGCTGGAAATGGATTCCCTGGATTCCTAATATAAAACGCCGAATCTCAAAACTCCTTCGCGCTGCTATTTATTAGCTGTCACTCCAAAGCGCGCGAAAACTCTAGGAACGTCAAATGTCAAACGGGGCTTCATATGCGCCATAGACAAGGATAGTCTGGGGTGAAGTCTGCCTTCCTTACACATTTTTTATCCGCCTAATACTAATTTATAAACTAATAAGTTCAATACCTTTAATAGACCTTTTTTCGCGGCAACTTCTTTGGCGCTCTTGGTGAGATCTCCAAAAGTTGATTTACTAACATACGAGAGGTCTTCGAAGGTGTTTTTGCTAACAGCTGTTGCTGTTTTGCTCGCCTCGAATGCCGATTTAGATGCTTCTTGCACACTCTTTGACGCTTCCTCTGCAGCTTTCTTAGCGTGAAGCGTAAGCTGAAAAGAATTGCGGCGTTTAAGACAAGAAGATTTTGATTTTGCGGCTTTTGGAACTAGTTATCCAAATAAATGATATCTAATATTGATGTTTTTTAATCTACTTAAGTTAGTTTTAATGTACTACCTACATACTATTATTAAGACTTAGCACTATTTTTCTACCAAAACCTATATATAACATGACAATTTTCAATTGATTAACTACTAGTATTTATATACTACTTCGAGCCTACTATCCTAATTAGAATTGAACCTATTTGCAGTGAATTTCTTATGAATAGAGAACAAGAATGATTGGATGGTAATCAAAAAGCATTTTGTGAGTTATAGGTGGTTTTAAAAAGCAAATACTTTATAACTAGATAAGTAGGTACCTATTTATTAATGGTACTACTACTACTGATGCAAGGTGCATTTTAAACGGAGTTAAACTCTAATATTTTTTTAATGATTAATATGCTAAAACCATGAATGTGAATTTTATAAGTCGGTGGCGTGGAATAGAATGTATACTATCGACTATTTCGTGGGTACCTATCTAAGGTGTTGCAAGCGTTGCATTCTACTTAAAATTTTCGTATCTATGCCAAACAATACCTTGTCGAAATTCGCAAAAATAATATTTTCTTCCCCTTGGGCAACTTTTCCTTTCTTCAAGATTTCGGTTTAAATAAAATAAATTTTAGTTGGTAAATTATATCGTTACTTACATAACATTAATCAACAACAACAACTGATGACCGCGACTCCGTCCATGTAGTCCTTGGAACTCTTTGATTTCCCGGGATAAAACGTATAGAGTGACATAGGCATGTCACTATCCAGGGTGATCAACTATACACATGCAAAAAATCACGTCGATCCGTTGCTCTGTTGCGGCGCTATTTGAAGTGCGCTTAATAGGGAAATAACTAAACATATAATTATTTAAAAAAATAGATTACGTACCGCTGAAGTACGTAAACTCGTTACATTTGATATTAACTAGATTATCTCATATCTATCGTACTTAAATCCTTTAATTGAGAATTCGTTAAATCTCACTTTACGTAAAATCCCACTCTTAAACGTACTGAAACCGGTAACGTTAAGATTTCTTACTTAATTCTAACATTAACGATTTCCCTAGCGGTGATAATAATACAAATTAAGATTAATATGAAGAAAACTAACCTTGTCCATATGAGCCAGTAATCCTTCTTGGCTGCTCTGTCGTGTGGTCTCCCGTACCAGTTCCTTTGCCTGTGCAGCAAATTGTTCCAAAAGAGACGTCTGAGACGCCTGTCTGGATACACCGGCTTGTGAACTCTAGAGGTGAAGACATATTTTGGTTGTGAAACAAATTCCATACTACTTCGTTCATATGCTCCGTATACAGCAGTTTGGCGCTAGCATAATTGAAATACTCGTTGGAACATCACAGATATTATTAGCTTCATATTGGATAGTACTAGTTAGACCTCGAATATATACTCGTAAATGCGCCAACGAAACACTAGCATCTTGCAAAATAAATACAGCGACTAGATTATTATAAAATTATTGCGTCTTATTCAATAACTTGTCCTTCGAAATAGCTTGGCTCGTCACACTTACTTGGAGAAGTATAAAGTGCAGGCTACATAGTAAGGCCCGTAAATCGACATCAGCTAGGAACAGATTCTCAAGTAACGGTCAATCTATGCTTAAAACCGATCTTAAAATACATAAGAGACACCTGTATGTCCTACATGTTATAAATAAATTGAGTTTATGAGTTAAGCATAATATATTGACCGACAGGGGCGGCCTTAGCCTTTGCGAGGCTCCGGGCGGTAGATATTTGCGAGGCGCGCGAATCAAATACACGTACTAATGACTTTTCTATTTGGGCTGTAGCGAGGCCCCTGCAAGAGCGAGGCCCTGGGCGGTTGCCCTGCTTGTCATCCCCTAAGGCCGCCACTGTTGACCGACACTTGAGAATTTGTTCGCAGCTGATGTCGGTTTATTAATACGGGTGTATGAGTTATAATACCCCCTAATGCAGGTACCTTGGGGCGTGTGGTTTGCTGTGGGGGTTGCGACTGGTGCGGCAGCGGGGCGCGCTGCGGCGAGCGCGGGCGCCGCGAGGCTATGGTCGCTGGCGTCGTGGTCGAGTTGGAGTCCGACTCCCGCCCGAGACTGCCGCTGTCCGTGTCCTAAGTTACAACCCCACTACTATCACCAAGCGTTTAGCTTCACTGCGGCTAAATTATTTGCTCAAAGTGCATACTAACTGGGTGAAATTAGAAACAGCTTGTCGTTAAATGATAAATGATTTATTTATTTCACGTAGGACCACTTGTGCCACTTATGAAATGTCATGATTCTACCACTGCACCGGTTCGGAAAATTTTTGTTTGTTGTTTTGGATTGAATGTTTTGAATGTGTGTCGCTCGCGTGGACATCTGTGGCACAGGAAGTGAAAGAGCTAAATGTGCCACCGGAAATGACTCCACGTCCCATGAGCATCCAAAGCCTGATAGCGTTAATTTTGTCTGGTGAAGAGAAGTGACGGAAAAGATGTTAAGGAGCATAATGGCGAGGAGGAGAAAGAGAAGAGAAGCAGAGAAAGAACATTTAGAGGGTTGGCACGAGAAAATGCAACGCGACCCGGGAGATACGGGGAAGTTTAATCCATGCCATACCGGTTCTGTTTATCCAAAGTAGATATAGGTACATCGAGAAATGAGAAAATCTGTGTCACTGTGGTCTTATGGAGATTATGTTACACTGATCTATTGCATCGTTTTTGGACCACTTGTTAGGACCGGCATGTATATCTAATGCTTAAGTGTATGCATCTTCAACTATAGTGTTTAGTTAGTGCTACAAAGCGGGAAAGCTTTTGAGATTGTAAACTATTTAAATAGTTAATGAAGCTTGTCGAATGAATTCGCAAAGGTGTCATAGCATGTATAATTAATTAAGCTCTACCTAAACTACTCAAAGAAACTCAGTTTAGCAAATAGCAATCGCTCCACGCTGCTGTCACACTTCGAGTGTGTTTCTAATAAAAGTTGTTGTTTATGATAAAAGTGAACTTTATTTACGCTCTTTTTCACCGGTGCCGGTTGGCTGTCAGTCTCGTCAGGCCGGTCCATGGCGCCCGCCACCTCGTCATCGGACAAATCGCTGTGTTCCGAGCTGGAAGCGGACGGTGAGGGCGACGTGGACATCCGACCTTCTCCGCGGGGTTCTACTTCTTCCCCGAACATAAGGGACGAAGGAGGAGTGTATACCTGCAAATAAAAAAAGTGCGTGTGTGCAATTCACACACGGCAGAAGTGAAACTTCGGAAAAGTAGCTTACAAGAGAATGAGATAAATATAACTTGTATTCTATCTCATTCTCTCGCAGGTTAAGTAGCCTACGAGAAAATGAGATAAATATAACTTGTATTCTTTCTCATTCTCTCGTAGGTTAAATCTTATATATGTTTGTCTCTTTTTAGGGTCGCTTTTTCGTTCCGTTGAATTTTCAAATCAAGTTTCTAAAGAAATTTCACTTCAAAAAATAAAAATAAAATAGCTTTTAATATTCCTTACAATATAATGTCCGTTACTTAAATTTACATTTTACATTAACATTTCATAAGTGTGTAAATGTAAAATGTAATGTACTACCGTATATGTATGTAGGATGAATCAAATAATTTAATTCATTTGGACGAATCGCACACCATCATTGTGGCTGTTTCGCAGTCACACATGACACAATATCTAAAAACTACTTTTGCTATCCCTTTCTGCAGGGAGTATTATGATTAGCCACAATCTATGCCTAAAATTGAAATTATTCCTAAACTAGCTGATGCCCGCGAATTCGTCCGCGTGACTTGAGGTTTTTTGGTTCCCGCGGGAAATCTTTAATTTTCCGGGATTAAAAGTAGCATACCCTGTTTATTTATTTATACATTCTGTACCAGTAACTTAAAAATAAAACATAAACATTATGAAAGGACATGCACAAGGACAACTTATCTCTTGAAGAGATTTCTTCCAGATGCCCCAGAATGTGAGAATAGTGAAATATTTAAGTTAAAACTGTGTAGTTACATGTTAAGAAACGAAAACTTTCCGATTTAAATACATTAAAATAAAAATAAATACAGAATTAAATAATGTTTAACAAGATAACCTATGTGTTAATGTTTAACCTATGTGTTATTCTACACTATAATCTATCTCTGTGCCAATGATCAATTCATTATTCATCATTCATCCTGATCCGTTTAAGCGTGATAGAGCAACAAACATCCATCCATCCATCCATCTTTTTTTTTTATTGCGTGATAGGCTGACGACAATCATGCTTAGTGCAAAGCAATGATGAGGTCTAGGTTGGAACGCGCTTATCTATACATTAATCCATCCAAACTTTCACATTTATAATATTAGTATAGATAATATATTCGAAATAAACGCAGATGGATCTATACAAGAAGAGGAAACTGCATAGCAGCTCTTCGGGAACTTTTATTTAAAAAATAATCGTGTCAAAATAAACGTACCGTTTTCGGATCTAATGAAGATGATAGCGTCATCGGCACCTGGATTACTGCGTTGTATGTTTCCCCAATCACGTGTTGATGATGAGCATTACCACCTGTAAATAAATAAAACTTACTTAAATACATAGCAAAAATTTAAAAAAAATTGTTTTCTTTTTACCGCATTATTTTAGCACGTAAAAGGAGCCTTCTTTTAAGGGTCTTTACGGAGTCTACGGAGTCTTCTGACACAGGGGTCTAAATGACCCCTGTGTCAGAAGACTCCGCTCTTTCATAACAATAATAATAAAAAATAAAAATAGACAATATGCGGGTATAATGAAAAAAGAAAAAAAAATTATAATTAAGTAAAACAAAAAAAAATTGTGGAACCGGCAGGTTTTGAACCTGCGTCTCTCTGCGTCTTGAGATATGCATCTTTTCCTGTCTTTTATGTCATCTACATCGACAAAGCAGATCTATTAGCGACATATTGCAATATCGAAACTACTTTCAAAGGCCTATCATATCATATCGTTCAAAGAATTCCATCGGATGATGGAATTCTTTGAACGGGAAATGGCACATTTTGCGTTTTGCTAATTTTATTTGACGTTATCATATAGCAATTATATATATATATATATATTTAACAAATTTTTATATGTATTTAAATAAGTTTAGAAACTTTCCTCGTGTGTGAAGCACTGTAATAAAATTATAAAACTTAATTACATAAATTCTTTACAGAAACGAATTATAAGTACTCGAAATGGTTTATATTATACCTGGGGATAAATCTGAGGAAGCCATCTCGGAAACAAAATCGCTTAAAGATGAATACGATGAGCTAGTACTTTCTGCCGCTTCTGAATCTGAGCCGCTCTCATCTGGAAATGGAAAATTCCATATAGAAGGTACCTAAAATACGATGTGCTGTTTTGCTAAGTCGAGACTGAAGATTTAAACCCGATTCGATATCATAGTAACCGGGACTAAGGTCTTAACGTGCTCTCCGAGGCACGGAGGTAAGAAAAAGGCCAAATTTGAACCTCCAAATTCAATCACCCATCCAGTTACCGAGTTGGGTCAACGTTGCTTAACATTCACAATCGACTAATATGCGTTGTCACAGCTAGGCAACTCGTCTCTCTGACAATCTCTCTCTGATTATTGTTTTTATCAAATTAATTTTACCTGTAGGCTGATTTTCGTGCCGCTGTAGTTGTCGCAATGCGCCGTTCAATGAGCTGCCGTCGTCCCAAACAGCGAACCGAATCGGTTGGAGCTGGTCAGCGAACCACTTGGGCTTGTCCCCTATTTGCCGCGGGTCAAACACGCCAGTTTGCACGCGAAGGAACGCCACGTTACACGGCGTTAACGACCACTCTGCTAAAAACTCGACTGCCTATGAAAAAGTAGGTAAATTTTGTTCAAACTTCAAAACAAACCATAAAATAAATATATATGTCAGCGTAACATTGTAAATACCGTTAGATTATAATCTATCTTCGCGAGATTGTAAACTGTCGACAGATTGTGAACCGTTACATACGGCTTACAATTTAATGCATTATTTTTCGGTAGATTATTAGATTTAGGTATATTAACCCAATAGATGGATATTTATGTCTAACCCTAACCTAACCTAAAAGATCAAGAAGAGGAAGAACAATAAAACGTAAATAACTACAATAAATATTTCAAAAATTGACACTCAGAACATTGAACGGTTCACAATCTTTCGACAGTTCATACTTCATAATCTCGCGAGATGGATTATAATCTAATGGTATTTACAATTTTACGGTGACATATATACCTAATTTAATAAATAAGTTTGAACAATAAAACTTCTTTTAAAGAGCAATCTTTTCTCCAGCCGTTAGATTTTGTACACCATCTAAGTACTTCTCAAGACAGATCACTCAGACACACAAAAATGAGACTTTGGAGGAGTTCCTATGACCACCTCCATGTTAGGTAGGTACCAAATTATTGCATCCTCATCGAAGCTGCATTTGTGTTCCAAAAAGCCCGATTAGTTGGGGGAAACTGCTCTACAATTCAGTTTAAACTTCACATACAAACAAACATACATATGAAGTTAAATAAGAGCTTATAAAAACATACCTCACGACTTTTAAATCAGTATGTAATAAGAAATAAAAGATTCTCACTTGCGTTCGGGCAAATCTGTTCAAAAAGGAGCTAGTTCTTGGCCTCGACCTCAAGAAGCTGTTGATCTGAAACGCCACTACGGGCCGTGGGTATAGACGTAACGTGCGAGTGTGCTCCATAAAATTGGCCAAAATGTTCTGGGAGTTAAAAAATCGCACCTAAAAAGGAAAATGTAACATTATAAGTACGTAATAAATTGAGAAATATATACTATTAATGAATAGAACGCGGTGTTTTGGAAGGCTATTTGACACGCACCCGCTCATGTTTTGAGCCTTTATACAATTGCCACTTCCGGAAAAGCTTAGGTCAAGATTTTTAACTGGACTCAACTGCAAAAAGTTCTCCACCAAACTCAACATTACGTCGCAGTAGTTATTTTAAGATTCTCTTAGAGAATAATAGGTTACGATTTGAACCAAATTGCGTCGAATCGTGCATTATGATAGGCTTAAAATTAAAATATTCAGGGCCTTATGGTATCTGTGGTTGTGGCCTCTAGTCAAAACAGCAACCGTGTTTGTAAGATTAAATAAGGAATAAATAATTGACCGAGCGAAGCAAAGGTCTCTGTGTCTACTTGAGTGAATTTTCACTTGTCCGTCCGTCCGTCTGTCAGAGCCTTCTGAATCTTCTGAATTAATGAACGTAATTACTTCAAAAAATATAATATGTAAACCGATATTTATTTTATAGCGTTACATAGGGTTGCGGTATATCATTTTAGAGATAATTAGGAATAGAGTCCAAAAAATTTTTTTTTTATTTTTCCCCTAAAATTGACGAAATGGGGGGCTTTCAAAGTGGAGATTTTCTAACATCCAAAGTTGGCCTCAGAACTCTCAATTTTCTGAAAGGCTGAGCCTGAAACTTGATCAATTATTTGAATTATATCCTGTACTTGTACAACAAATACTAAAATTAGATGAATATTATAAGGAACCGAAATTATTACTTTTTAATGAGCTTCGGTATTACTTAACAGAACTTCACATTGATGTCAGTAGATGGCGCCGCGAGGTCTCAGTTCGGGGTGAACCACTAGTAATTAAGTGTACCAGTGTTTCCTTCTGATAATACTAACCATAGCGACCCTAGTGGCGACGTCCACGGAGTCGACGTCGTTGCCGTATATGAGCGGGTTGAAGGGCTGCGGGGGGGTGTGCGGCGAGGGCGGCGGCTGCGGCGACGCGAGCGACAGCCGCTGCGTGTGCACGCTGCCCACAGACACGCGCCGGCTCTCCGGCGTGCTACGCGAGCCCTCCCTGAATGTTGCCGCTTGAACTCTACATCGATATAATGCCCAATCAGTTGTTCCATATCTGCCCCCCGATTGTGTACGGAAATCTTAACCGTTTGTCAACGTATAATTCGACTTGGAGTTCATAGATGCCTGCATGTCAAAAACCAATGTATGAACTCCTTAAACAGTACGAGTAATACGTTTTAAGCTGTCAAATTGGGCCTTTGGTTACGAATATAGATTCACGATACAATAACCCCGATTGCGACTATACTTGAAAAACGCAAATAATTTAGTTTGCTATTGTAGATTCCAATTCAAAATATCTCTAAGTTTATCAAAGACAAAAGGCTGGCGACTGTAGAAGTGAGAATAGGGTATGGTGATAATTTGTAATAAGTAGTGTACCTAATACCTATATTTTAAAAACAAAATTACACTAATAGTATACCTACCTATATATATTTTTTTGATATTTTAAAATATGTTATTGTGAATTATATTCATACTAGATGTTACCAGCGACTTCGTCCGCGTATATTATGTTTTTTTAATTCCCGCGGAAACTCCTTACTTTTCCGGGATACAATATATCCCTTTACCAAATTTCATTAACATCGGCTGAACGTATGGACTCTGAAAGCGTAGCAGACAGACACATTTTCGCATTTATAATATTAGTATGGATGAATTGGTAAGTAACTTAACGAACGATATTTGGGTGTTACGTTTTACTAAATATTAATTGACATATCTTACTTAAGAGTTGCTCCTCCAACGCTATCCCTTTTTGAAGGCATTAGAGGCGCCTTCGCCTGCTCAGCGGAACTGGTAGTTAGACTGTTTAGGGCCTGGTTAAAAAGTACAAAATAATTATACCAATGCCGTTTAATTCATTACTGTTACTTTAACATTTGAAATTATCCAGTAATTGGGTAGACTTTTCCAATAATTTATATCTTTATTTATTTTTCTAATATATCATAAAGTGTATCAACTTCGACTTTCTAGTTTGACTGAGTAATTTCATATGTTATGCATATTATTATTATTTTCGAGCGAAAACTACTAGCGCGTACATACTATTTGTGATTTTTAACGTCTCAAACACTGGTAAATATATTTTTTTCGAAAGAATACTCAAAACTTAAGCTACTACATAGTACATTCCTCTAATTACTACCATAATTTTAAACATAATTTTAAACCATTGTAATAACGTAGCCTAAATTTCAATTCTGCGCACTGGCGCACATTTTATAATAATAATTAAACTTGTATTTTTTTAAATAGTTTACTTATAGTTCATATTTTGCAATATGTACTATATTATATACTATAATGTATACCACATATAACACAACCATTACATTTTATATTTTTATTTTATCTAGGCCTACTTTAAAGGCTCTTACAAAATAAAGTCAGTATACCGTATTGTGTGACGTAGGTAAACTATATAAAAAATAAAGAAATATTTTGAATTTATCATAATATTATTTCTAGCCGCGCTTACGTCCAATCCAACATTATTTTTGTTCTGTTTATTTATGCACACAAAACCAAATACATACATTAAGCTTTTTGGTAAAACTACTCTGGCCATTAGAGCATCAAATTCATTATCGAGCTCCGCCGCAATATACAAAATATATATAATAGTGATAAAAAAATAAAAAGGAAATATTTTAAGGGAGTTCATATATTTTTTGCATGCATAAATATATATACATTATATTATTAGTATTATTGATGGTTATATTCATGCTGCATATCAGTTTATTCTCTAGATTAATTATTAAAACAATGATATTTTATCGACACATTTGGCTCCATGGGTGTTAGCTGTTATGGCATCGCATATAATATAAAATTCTGCACATCCACAAAATATTACATGCTCATAGTTGTAAATAAAACCATGACTGAAACTGTGTAGAATTTATCCGTATTTTATATAAGTGCATAGTTGTGCACGTAAGTGTCTCCGTGTCGGTTATTTGATTGAATTTAAACTAGGAGTAGTTGTTGGCACTTGCATGAAGGTTTCTGACACCAAGGCCAATTCTGTTATACACAATCTCTAAACTGACAGCTCTATTTATATTGCTATCCTTTTCATAATACTCCCTGCGGGAATAGGCAGCATTAGATATTGAAATGAAATGATTTATTCATTTCATGTAGGACAACTTGTATCACTTATGATACGTTAAGACTCTACCACCGCTGTCATTGTCATAGTTTATCTATGAGATCGTGTTAAACAGAACTGGCCTCAGTGGATCATCAACGTACCTACAATTACAGATACCTGGCGCAAGACATACATAAGCTATATATAGTAGGTACATTACTATAAGTACATACATGTATGACTGTATATTATCTATTACATGTCGCTTCTAACAATAATTTCAGTCAAGTTTTTATTAATTTATATGCCCCCTCTTAGAGATGTTAATGGTGTAGGTATCTAATTTGGGACGAATTGGGTTTTATGTGTAATCATAAACCAAATGAAATAAAATTTTGTTTGTTTTTTTATGTGATTTCTAAAAGGTCGGCACATTTTTTTTTAATGCTGGCACAAAACTTTTCAAAATTTGTGATTAATAATTAAATTGTGCAACGTAAAATGAACATATATTTACACCAGTTCCGGCGGTTCCCATGACTTGCATAGCCTAGCGAAGTAGGAAAAAGTGAGTAGAATGTTAGTGAAATGGAAATTTGTAGACTGAGGACAGTAAGGTAAGAGACAAGTTTAAATCAAAGTTTAGTGTAAATGTGGTTAAGACATCCATGATAAAAGTGAAATCTAGGGTAGGAGTGTTTTATTCTTCAAAATATCGTAACGTAATCGTTAATTTTGGGCGATTTAAAATTTTGCAGAGGATACTTTTATTTCCACGTTCGTAATTTGAAGAATAAAACATTGCCTGAGCGAAACATACATGACATCATAGGTATTTTATAGTAAGAACAGAACACACAGTCAATGTTTCGTAGGAACTTAGATAGTTCTAAGATAAATAATCGTGTAAAATATGTGTCCATAATATTATAAATCAAAAACAGCTCCCACATTTAGCAACACATTGCGCACGAGTCGCGTGCAATAGAAGTAAAAAAGGTGATGACATTTATAAATCTCAGATCCCTAAACATTTTCATCATACCTACCTGTTTCAAATGATTTCTAAGGACCGAGCCCTCCGGTTCTGGCAAAGGGGGTAACTCGTGGTCGTTACCGGTAGGGCACGTAAGTTTCGTCGCATCCAAATCTACGAGCCAGATGTCGTCTGGAAACCTGCAAAGAAGATTTTATTGGTTGTGGTTTTAATAACGCTTTCCTATGATATTTCCTATATATTAAAATAATTAAAAATGTGCTTTTCAAATAAAACTAGCTGATTCCCGCGACTTTGTCCGCGTGGATTGATTTTTTGGTTCCCGCGGGAACTCTTTAATTTTCCGGGAAAAAGCCTTATAATATTAGTATAGATAATCAAAAAATATATTGAGAATGTCGTTACCTGAAGTTCTTTTTGTAGGTGAAAAAAGTAGCCGGAATCCCGATGAGAAATGGGGTCGGTGCCAGCAAGAGTTGTTCGGCGCAGCTCATACAACTGGGAAGCAGCGGTATCGCGGGGAACATGTACTCGAGCGGGTACAGCATCGACACTAGCGCCATCACCGACATCGACAGTGCGTTGTAGTCGCGCGACTGCACCACCACTTTGTTTTCTAACATGATCAGTGTTAGGACTTTCAGGCACGTGTCTACTCCTAAAATACAATTTATTTGGGATTGAGATACATAAGAACATAATATTATTAATTTCTTTTTTATTCATTCCTATATAATAAGATGAAACAATTATGGTAATTTATGGAGGATATTTATCAAAAAATGTATGGTCATTTTTAAGGTTCCGTGCCTTAAAAGGAATAAAGAAACCCTTATAGGATCATTACGTTGTCCGTATGTCTGTCTGTCAACCACCTTTAAATGCGTGGAGGTATTACGTTGAAATTAATTTCAAATACTTAGGTATACGATCCCTTGGAGCCTTTAAAACCATCAAGCTTCTATAAATCAAAACCTAGGGTACTTCACCTTGGCTTAGAATCAAGGTGTCACAGCACAAGTACGTATAGGAAAAAATCCGAAAATCGTTAATTACGGTTCCGTACTCATAGGGTGTCGAATTGTTTGTCAGGCGCTACATAGATAAAGGTATCACATAATATTGTGTTATACATAAACTTACCAAGTAATTCCAAAGGTAAATGTAAAGGGAAATCAACGAGCGTAAATCGGGTATGATCTGGCAACGCAAATACTAGCGGTGCATGGGCGGTAGGCGACAGGACTTCAAGCTCGAGCCGCGTCTTCCCCGGAACAGGCACGGGCGCCGACAGCAGGCGAAGAATCCACGTCTCAATCTCCTTCACGTCGTGAACTACTATTGTTGGCGTGTTGTCGTACGCTTGGCCCGTCAACACCGACCATACTGTATCTCTGATGGAAGCAAGGGGTTATCAACAGTTAGTGTACGGGCACGAAATTAGCAACGGGGGAGCGACGGCGGCAGCGGGGCATGCGATTAGTCGGAGAGCTGGCGACGAATTTCGCCGCAATTTTGTCGTGCTCATTCGAAAGCTTTATTCGCGTCTGGGAATTGTTTAAAACTGCAAAATTTGTCTAGCGATTTGCAGGTATTATTGAAATTACTGAATAAATACGTGATAAAAATTTCAGATTGCCAAAAGTATATTTTTTTTAGAATTTTAATAAAATATTTTTGAAGAGGAATAACCGCAAACGTTTCGTGCCTGACGCCTTAAAGCATGCACAGTAGGCGTCGCCTTAAGAGAACTCTGCCCCCTGATTGTGTAAGGAAATAGTAATCGTTTGCCAAACGGATAATTCGACCTGTTTAAATAGTTCGTATATGCCTGCACGTCAAAAAGCATGTGTGAACTCTTTAAACAGTTCGAGTAATACGTTTTATGCTGTCAAGTGATTACGATTTGGTTAGACAATAGGGAATATGCATGTATTTTTTTTATTTTTTTAAACTATTATTTAAGTGATTATATAACCGGAAAAAAATATAAAACTTGCAAAATTTTATTAAATAAGCTAAAAAATAATAATTAAAACTACTATCATTTTCGGACGACTTAAACGCCCCCATTTTGGCGCGCTCGTTTTGTGACGTCACTGTGCACATAAATAAATTAACAATAACAACGAAGTGTTTGAGTGAAGTAAAGCCTAAAAGATTAACTTATTGTGATGGACCCAAAAGCTTATTATAATTATTGTATTGTCCCCATGTGCAATAATAATACTATAACTGCACCTGACAAGATATATTTTCATATGCCCAAAGATGCAAATACATATTATATGGAAAAAGTGGTGTAAGGTCAATGAATATAATATCATTGTGTAAGGTGATGAGGAGAGCAAAAGGTATCGTGCTTGAGTACCTAGTTTATATTGTTGTGAAGATTATTTCGACGTGAGTATTTATGTATCTACCTACCAAAAATCTTTTTCATTAGGAATCGCGAACAATTTAAACAATAAACTAACCTAAAAAATTAATTACATGTTCACAAAACTATTCTGATTCCCAATTATTAATGTTACAAATTTATAAACAGAGATGTGACTTATCTTAGATAAAAGTACTTGAAATACAGATACAAGATACAAAATACGTATTTAGATCTTGTATTTGAAATACAAATTTATTATTTTTATTTTGTATCTTATATTTAGATACATTTTCCTGGTATCTTAGTATTTTGAAGATACTTTGTTCCCCAAGATACTTTTACTAAAATAAATTTATTTCCGAACGCAACTGAACGCAGCGCGTTTGCCTGAACTGTCTGTTGTACATGTTGCTCATGCTCATGTTTTACATGAGTAATCAGCACCAGTGATTTAGAGACTCCAGTACCTGAACAATAAAGATACAAATTTTAAGAGCTTAAATGCTTATCCTACGATAAAAAAAATATTCCTAAAATATAACACCTGTTTGCCCAGCTCTGCCCCTGTGGAGCGACTCTTTTCCTTTGGGGGCATGATCATGAGGCCACATAGAAGGAAGATGAGCGACAATATGTTTGAGTTTTCAATAAGAAATTTCAATAAATTACATTTTAATACATACATTTCTATATAATCGAAAATTGTTTTCTGGAATAAATAAACTTGGCAGTTCAATTAAATGTTGTTTTTTTTACAAAAGTATTTTATCTTTAAAAAGTATTTGAAAGATAGGTATTTTGTATCTAGTATTTAAATACCTTTTTAGAAAAGTATTTGTATCTGGTATCTGAAATGCTTTTTTTAAAAGTATCTTGTATCTTGTATTTCAGATACTTTGTATAGGGTATCTTATACATCACTGTTTATAAAATATATTATGGTTTTCATTAGTCAACAGCTGACTAAGAGTGTTGATTTTGATCACAAAACGTTATAACTAGGTTTTTTATTTGCACTGTTGAAAGTTCTATTGGAAAAGAATTTCTCAGTTGCCTTGACGAAAACAGCCTAGTTTGTAATTTCATAAAGTAGTAGTAATTTCATAAAGTGAAATTGTAGTTTCATAAAGATGTTCTCAACATTTAACGTTCCTAATACCTACATATATTTGATTATATAATATATACTAGCGTCCGCGCGGTTTTGGGTTCCCGCGAGAACTCTTTAATTTATAGTTTAAAACCAATAGTTGTTTATTGTGGCGAGTCTTTTTTCACAAGAAATCACTGCTTTCAGTTAATAATTCCCAAAAACACTAATAATTTATCATAAACAGCGGCAAAACAATGCGAATAACTTCAATAATCATACAAAACAAACGACCTGTTAACAGTCGACTCAGACTACAGAGTGGATGGTGACGTCATGTTTCGTTCCGCCAGTAGCGTTGCGTTTTGGAAATTTGAGCGGGAACTTAAAAAATACTACTTTTAAATAATTAAATTTATTAATAGAAACACGATCATTTGTAAAAATAATCATCTGTATATATTTCTTTAGCAATAAATATTACACATAATTTTTTTTGTCCATTTCTAACTCACATGCATATTCCCCATTGGGTCTCTGATCTTGAACATGCAAATTCTTTTATTTATAGATCTATTTGGTAGTTGCCACAAAGTAGGGTGAATAAGCTGCTAGTAGGTAATTAGTTCGTCAACCTCATCCAGCACCAATTCACTGCACTACATCTCCACACTCCGTGCTCTACTACTTCATTATTTATACTCCACACATCTGAGCCATTAGAGCTTTTTTTACCTGACGCCATGTTAGATCAATGTGCGTTAAATATAAGTTAATTTTATTATATTTCTATAGCCTTAAATTGTGATGTAATTATAAGGCCCGATTGCAGAAACGCCGGGTTATCCTTTTAACTGCTATTTTGGCAGAATTCGTTTATAACTTCTGTCTAAATTTCAAATGTATTCCTGGGTTAAACGTAGCCCAGCGTCTCAATTATTCCAAGTAACGTATGACCTTGACATTTTTACTCGTCCTCTGATTGATATAATATCAATCCGTGGGCGTTATTCGGATGCGATAATACCTAAGTATATGAATAAAGCTGCATAATATATTTAGTTTAATCATTTGTATGGGTAAATATGAAGGATATTCTATTGATTTGTACATACCTAAATGTTTGTCTGGACGCTCCGACGCGTCTTGGACTGGAAGACTCATTGCAGGCGTCTATTAATTTTTTAAGGATAAAGAGGCACTCTCGGAATGTTGAAAAGAAAGGGTGGTGTGATAAAAGGCATATGGACGTTAACGAATGATTCCGCACTCGCTGAAACAAAGAAATATCAATGCTAAATATTTCTGATAATAAATGTATGCATACTAAATTTATCAATATAATAATTCATCCATCCATCCATCCATCAGCCTGTATGCATCCACTGCTGGACATAGACCTTTTCGAGAGCGCGCCACCAAACACGGTCCTCTGCCTTCCTCATCCACGCTTCTCGCCATCTTCAAGTGGCGTCAATATGGTATTTGACAACTAGTCAAAACCGCAAGGCGAGGCGCGGCGCTGCAGTCCGAGTCGCTCGGCGCTACGTTGCTGCTCCTATAGGCATTGGAACTAGTAACTTACCTGTCGTTTTCTAGTGGCGCGCGGACTGGGCGAGTGCGGGCCGCCATTTTCGGAGTCGGGGGGAGCAGGCGCGAGGCGCGGCGCGGCGCTGCAGTCCGAGTCGCTCGGAGCTACGTTGCTGCTCCTATAGGCATTGGAACTAGTAACTTACCTGTCGTTTTCTAGTGGCGCGCGGACTGGGCGAGTGCGGGCCGCCATTTTCGGAGTCGGGGGGAGCAGGCGCGAGGCGCGGCGCGGCGCTGCAGTCCGAGTCGCTCGGCGCTACGTTGCTGCTCCTTTATGCATTGGAACTAGTAACTTACCTGTCGTTTTCTAGTGGCGCGCGGACTGGGCGAGTGCGAGCCGCCACTTTCGGAGTCGGGGGGAGCAGGCGCGAGGCGCGGCGCGGCGCTGCAGTCCGAGTCGCTCGGCGCTACGTTGCTGCTCCTATAGGCATTGGAACTAGTAACTTACCTGTCGTTTTCTAGTGGCGCGCGGACTGGGCGAGTGCGAGCCGCCACTTTCGGAGTCGGGGGGAGCAGGCGCGAGGCGCGGCGCGGCGCTGCAGTCCGAGTCGCTCGGCGCTACGTTGCTGCTCCTATAGTCACTGGAATATTCACTACGTATTAGTCTACATTTTCACAGGATTTTTAAAACCTACATCCAAGTCACCGCGGGCACCATCTAGAATAATTATTATCCTAACTATTATAATAAATACGAATGTGATTTAGGGATTTGATGAAATGTAGGTACAGACATAGGTTGTGTCCTGGGGACTTCCCGTGGGAATTAAGAAAATCAAAAACCGCGTGGACGAAGTATCAGGCATTAGCTTGAAATATCATCTTACTTCTTACTAATATTATAAATGTGAAAGTTAGGATGGATGTATGGATGTTTGTTACCTACTCAATCACTGAACTCGATCTGGCTGAATTTTGGCACAGAGATAGATTATTGTCTGCAATAGCGCATAGGCTTTTTATCCCGGAAAATTAAAGAGTTCCCGCGGGAAACAAAAAACCTCAAACCACGCATATAACTGCCATGCCCCTAACAGGTTAGCCCGCTACCATCTTAGACTGCATCATCACTTACCATCAGGTGAGATCGCAGTCAAGGGCTAACTTGTAGTGTATACAAAAAAAAACGCAGACGAAGTCGCTGGCATTCGCTAGTTAAATCATACTTAACAGTAAAATAACGGTAGTATGAATGTTCACCTGGAGAAGGCGGAGTCGGAGCTCTTCTCCATGGACTTGCGCCACGACTCGCGCCGCATGACGCCGCGCTCGCGCGGGCCCTGCGGCGGCGCGCGCTCCACTGCGCGGTAGAAGTTGATGCAGATCCCGTAACGCGTTTTACCTGGTAATGAACAGGACCCTGGGTGTAACTACAGTAAACAGATTCAACCAGTACTGAAACTACCTAGAAACGTTCGAAACAGCTCACTCACACAAACATGCGCATCGACGAGACCCCTTACTGGTCGCAGTGCCGTCAGTAGTGAGTGCCGCGTCATCGCATGTTCGATGCGCATGTTTGTGTGAGTGAGCTATTTCGAACGTTTCTAGGTAGTTTCAGTATTGGTTGTATCTGTTTGGTGTGGTGTAACTTAACGAGTTACGTGGCCAAACACAACAGTATTCTATCGAATAGAGTGGAGTCTCTTTTGATACAACTTCAATAATTGTGTAGTACTAAAGAGTTTATATATCTATCTATCCAATTACTAAGATCCCAGTTCCAAAATAACACTATATTTACTTACTCTAAAAAGCTAGAAAATCTTGGCTAATCAAAGTACCTATACTTGAAACTTCGTTAAGTCTCCACCGTAACGACGACCAACGTAAACGTTAAAAACATTAGAGCGAACTTTTATACACGGTTGAAGAAAAACTTTTTGACATTAAGGTATACGGGGGTACGGTATATATATACATATATGGGGGTATGGGTTTAATATAATTGCTATGCCGATAACAGGTTAGCCCGGTACCATATTAGAATGTCATCGCTTACAATCAGGTGAGATTGCAGTCAAGGACTAACTTGTAGTGGATAAAAAAGAATTACGATCTTCATCCAAGACAAGGCATCGACAAACGTCGTTAAAACATTAGACTCTTAAGTAGCATCTAACAAAGTTTTATTTCATAGGTGCTACCTGAATCTTTGTCGGTGAGGGTGAAAACAAATGAGGTGGTATCCCTCGTAGTGATGTGCGCGAGTTGTCTTCGCGGCCCCACAGACACGCAGCCTTCGGGCTGGCAGAAATACACCATGTCCAGTGGCAGGGGGAAGTCGTCATGGTTCGTGAGAGGATAACGTCGCAGTAACTCCGGTGCCTGTATAAAACAATTTTGAGATTAAATAGTAAAGGAACGAAAAACACTTTTCATCACCATTTTGTTTCATTGAGTGTGAAATCTATCGAGTGAACCTTGACTGCTTAGACTTAAGAATGGTTAAAACGAGATAGATGTATGTTACTCACATAAGTCCATCTCGTTTTAACTCTGAGCAAAATCTAAGCCAAGTCAAAGTACGCTCTATAGATCACAGCATGAAATTGATACCTATTAGGTACTAGCCGACCCGGCGAACTTCGTACCGCCTTAGTAAGCAATATTAAATGTATATTTTTCAATATTTCTGAGAGATTTTCTTAATATTTTTTTCCGTAAGAACCTTCTCCTAATAATAACAAATACAACAAAAAAAGAATTAGTGAAATCGGTCTAGCCATTCACGCGTGATGCCGTGACCAAGGAAAACGGGTTTCATTTTTATATATATAGATATAGATATCATGTCCCATTTACAGTGAAAGACGGCATAAGAAAAATATCAGAGGATTTCAGGACTAATGCAAGTAAGTATACTCAATTGTTTAGCATTACGTGAACTGTAAAGAATCCATACTAATATTATAAATGTGAAAGTGTCTGTCTGTCTGCTTAGCTTTCACGGCCCAACTAATCAACCGATTTTGATGAAATTTGGTACAGAGGTAGTTTACATCCTGCGAAAGGACATGGGCTATGCTTTTTATCCCGGACAATTGAAGAGTTCCCGCGGGAATCAAAAACCTTAACCTACGCGGACCCAGGCACGGGCATCGTCTAGTAGATATATTGATGTGTGTTAAGGCTTATGAGCATAGCAAGCAAGCAAGCAATATGTACTAACGTAAATTATACCTCAATGCTTATATGAGCACGCCTGCAGCCCGACTAGTTTAGAACCCTTCGTCTTCCTACTCGCGCAGTACGCATTCTGCGTTACGTCGCATCGCATAAACAGGCTCATAAGCACTCTGAATAGGTTCGAGATTAGTTGGGCATACTCCGACAAAAAAATTTACACGAGTTTTAAAAAAACTCCCGACAGTTTCAACACCTGTCGTCTAGTTTCCTGATGTCTGCTTCTGTCTGCCTGTCCGTCTGTTAATAAGCAAAAGAAACACTGACTTAGTGATGTATAATATTTACCTGTACCGGAGCCAATCCTTTTCCCGAGGTGTAGGGCTTAGCCCCAACTATAGTTAGGTAATCCACCAACCGTGGACATAACTGCTGTTTCTGAACGTCCATGCTTTTGATATGCACAAATTTATGTCACTTGAAATTCTATACTTATGTTTTCTTGTAACTTGTATTTTATACTAATATTGCTTGTCATAATTATCACTTTTCTATTCCTGAAACAAAAACATTCTGTTAAATTATCATAATATAAACCTAACTAAAAACCAATTGCAAAAAAAACTAGAAACTAACAAATTTTAATATTTACCTACCTGGTATTTTGTGGACAGGTACTTACAGGAATGCGTACATAATATTCAATATTGTTCAACGGAGGACCTAACGAAGTTCTGACATGCAATAAGTAAATTATATCCACAGTGTGCCTCTACCCTTGACCTATTTTCTGGAATGACCCAATTTAATTGCAGCCTGTACATGAAGCCGGGCTTCTCGCCACAAAGCTTTATGTACACCGCTTATGGACTATAAACAATAAAACTCCTCATAACTAAAAAGATAAAAGCTTTCATTGAGCTATAAAACAAGCACAACCGATGGTGCTTGCGACTTAAGCCGATAAGATAAAAAGACTTAGGTACTTAACCATAATATTGAGTTCAAATACAATAAAATTTTAATACCTATGTATAGGGACTACTTATAGGGACTAGCGACCGCAAGTCCGTAATCAAAATTTAAAAAAAACGGCTAAGTGCCTGTCGAGCCACTCGCAGAATAGGTTTCCGCAGTTGCCCGTCATATTATGCGGACATTTTATACGTTAGTCGACTATTACTCGTTAAGTTTAAAAATATTGGACGATTCCTTTACATTAAATTTAAACCGGGGCGGGAAGGCAGCTTTCTCCTACCTTTTTACCTACGGCTACAATAGATGACAAAAAAACGTTTTAATTTCAATCTAGGTACTTACGTAGAAACTTAGAAAGAAACAATTTTCTATTCATACATATTAAAAGGGTTTCATGGATTAAGTTTTAAAAATGCAAACATTTTCCATGAACATGACCTGACTATGGAGGGCTACCCTCCATAGACATGACGCATAATATATGACATGACGATTTATTTTTGACGTCAGTTTAGCGTTGTCTAACTGCGTCATCTGTGTGGGTGGATGAGTGAACGAAGGCCTATGTATGCCTACTCGTTGTTTGGAAAGCGGCATTCGTTCAAGTGTATTTGTCGAGCCGCAGAGAAAGCGTGGGCTGAAGCCAAGACTTTAGAAGTTTTACATAGACGCTACCTAATAAGGGAGAAACAAAAGGGTAGTCAAGTACTGTGAACCTTATAAAAATTAACTTTTCAGCTGAAAACTTGAAATTAATCTTTAAATACATACTTTAAAATACCTAATTGTTTTTTTTAATATACCCAATGGACAATATAGGTAGATAGACCCTTGACTCTATCAGACCTGAAGACCACTTTGCCAATTATTTTTTTCATGTTGGATTCATGATAATTTTTTGAAGATCTGATGAATACTTCGGAGATAGAAGGCGGAACTCCTCAACAGGTGACAGCAAATGAACCGCGATCAGCCAAAAAATCCGGCCAAGTGCGAGTCGGACTATCGTACCTAAGTACAAGATTTAATACGATGTATCTACTTTTTATTTACTTTCGTAAAAGAAACAAGGGAGGCGCTAGAAAATCGCGTTTCTTGCATGGGGGCACCCCTTTATTTTTTTATTATTTGTTGTTATAGATGCAATAGAAATACGCTCTCTGTGAAAATTTCCATGTCTACCTGTTACGGTTCATGAGCTCGATGACAGACCGACGGACGGACGGACAGACGGCGGAGGCTTATAGTAATAGGGTTCCGTTGGCACCCCTTGGGTACGGGACCCTAATAGAAAAAAGGTACCCGTACCCGTGCGAAGTCCGAGAAAGCGAAAAGATTGAACCCGAATAAAAATAGTAAAAAGGCCCAAGGCATAAGACTCATACTTGTTGCAATACCAAAATAATAAAAAGAGCATAGAATAGTACGCTAACAGGATTGTGACGTCCGCGTCCCTTGGCAACATAGGGAAATTCTGTTATCTATGGGTAACATGCTCGTTTAAGTACAACCTTCATGTAAATTTTGTTCCACTTGCTGATTGCACCAGCATTGAGATACATACCTATTACCGTTATATAGGTACTGATAAGAACAGATAACTAACATAGCAGAGACACAGCTTAGAGAGCCGAAGGTTTTTATTTCACCTGGTGACTACAGCCCTACATTTTACATTTTTTTCAAATCCACAAGTCCTTGATTGCGATCTTACTTGGTGGTAATTTTTTATGTTACCAGCCTAAGATGGTAGTGGGCTACCCAGTTAGGGGTACATAAGGAACTAGGAAGTTATATTGAATTGAAACAGAGCACTAAATCGTTAATGAAACAACTTTGTCGGTAGGGTAACTAGCCCCGATCAAAGACTCCCACAAGGACAGACCAGACAAATTCCAGAAGTTATAAATTCCCAAACTGACCCTGCCCTAGGGATCGTACCCGGGACCTACCACAGGCCCACTATACTGCGTCAGAGAGGTCGTCGCATCTACATCTTCATACACTGGTAAGCACTTTTGGCTTCATCAATTTGGCTTGATAGAATATTTTTAGAAGATTATATGACCATTTTTAACGTGGAAACGGCCATCGCAGTCGACTGTAGAAAACGCTAGTGTATAACCACAACAGCTAATGAGGATAGGTAGAAAAACCCTGATTTCTGAACATTTAAAAACGATCAGGAAAGTCGGCGACAATTTATATAAATAATATGTCTTGGTACTAATCTGGAAAACTAAAAAAAAATGGCAGTCATAGGCATCATCACTGCCGATAGAAGTGAAAACGTATATTTAAAATTAAAAAAAAGAAAAAACAAAATAAAGAAAAATTTTAAATACTTAAAATATAAACCTTAAAACTAAGGCATTAAAGTTTAATTACGAATGTACTATATTTATTTTAATCTACGAATGTAATCATAAATTATTATTCTCCTAATATTCTCCTTTCCACATCTACATCCTCCACACTAACACACAATCTAACGTATCTACATTGAATCACATTGTCGCTATCTACAGTGGTGTACTTATATAGTTTTCGTAGTTAGGATAGATTTTAGGTATTTCAATTAGAGTAAGCTGTGTTTTTATGCCTCTATGACATATATTACAATCTAACGGTTTTTGCAATCTTCCTAGTAGGTACAAAAGAATTCCCCGAAATGAAGGTAAACACATTGAATTTTTAAAAGTAATTAATCATTAAAGATAGAAAAACTTTCTGTTGATTGCTTTTTCAATTATAAAACTTAAAATTGATCCTTTACCTTATATTCTACAGACATCCTACATGTATAACACAAAGCTGGTAACCTTTTTTCTAGGTAATAAGTAGATTATATGTATAGGTATCCAGAGAAGTTCATGTTAAATGAGATTCTGGCATATTGCCGAAATCGATGAAACCTAATAAAACTGGTCAACTTATTGTACCTACCTAACATAAAAGCATAGCATGTACTTTGTAGGTATTTTTTTAAACTGAATAAAAGAATACTTCCTGGATAAAAATGGGTGATGCGATCCTATAATATAAATAGTCCCCCCGTAGTAAATATGTTCCTTGATATAAATTTATCTCGAAGGTTTCTTACATAGTACCATCAACGTAACGTAGGTACAATAGGTGGTGTGCTCTTATTAACTCTCTTGAAGGTATCAAACTGTGTATAGACCGTATTTCAAGATCAAATGCTAACGTAGGTACAATTTGATCTATTTCTTCTCTTCAAGGTCACATTGTGAGTGTGTGTGTGTGACTACCCCTTGGTAAAATAATGTATAAGTTGGTACACATAGAGATATGAGTATTAAAAATATAAGAGTTGCTACATACATACATAAACTACTAGTGGTTCGCCCCGAACTAAGACCTCGCGGCGCCATCTATTGACATAAATGTGAAGTTCTGTTAAAAATACTGAAGCTCATTAAAAATTAAATAATTCCGTTTCCTTACAATAATCTAATCTATAATAATATAATAATCTAATTTTAGTATTTTTTGTTCAAGTACAGGATATAATTGAAATAATTGATCAAGTTTCAGGCTCATCCTTTCAGAAAATTTAGAGTTCTGAGGTCATCTTTGGACGTTAGAAAATCACCACTTTGAAAGCCCCCCAGTTCGTCAATTTTGGGGGAAAAATTAAAAAAAATATTTTTGGACTCTACTCCTAATTATCTTTAAAATGATATACCGCAACCCTATGTAACTTTATAAAAAATATTTTACTTCGCATTCGCTTCTATGAGAGCCCCCCTGAAATAAAGATTTTTATTATTTTTTAAGCCATATTCGGCGGGAGGCCATTAGTTTACATATTATATTTAAAGCTGAAGTAATTGCGTTCAGTAATTCAGAAGTTATAATGCTCTGACAGACGGACGGACGGACGGACGGACGGACGGACGGACAAGTGCCAATTCACCCAAGTAGACTCAGAGACCTTCGCTTCGCTCGGCCAATAATATTATGATATTTATATTACTTGCTGACGTGCCCCGGCTTCGCGTGGAGGGATTCCCTTATGTACCTATTTATGGTTAAAAATGTACTTTTTACTAAGCAAATAGGTACACTCCGAACTATTCATCTTCATGATTTTTGTAAAAATAATCGATTTGATTTAATGATATTAAGTACTATTGAGCAACATCGACAAAACCTTGCATCCTCTTTCCTGACATATTTTTGAGTATTATGCCCGAGTACCTACTCGGCATGGATACTCCTATCTCTACCTAGAGATAGGGGTATCCATTCTGTTGCAAATTTAAAACCTAATAAATAAAAAAAAATGAAATAATACGTACATACTAACTACATACCTACCTAGTACCTATATATGCATATAAAAATACAAACTTCAATATTCTTTCTTATACTTATCAAAAATTAATTATTTTACTTACCTAGTACAATTTATTAAAACAATAGATAGGCTTTAAAATAAGTTACGTCATTAACGTTATAGGTAGAAGAAACGTGAATGACGTACCTACCTATATTTTTGTATCTGAGCTTTTATCAAGAAACTAATAAGCGAATAGAGTAATCGAGAGCTTACCTTTACTTTACTTACATCGAAGATGACAGGTCCGCACTGTTTTCAACATTATTCTCCCACCGCACGCAAACGTGTAATTTCGCGTATTAAACTAGAGTGCTAGATGCCGCGTAGCGTATTGCATATCGCGGGAGCGCGTTATGGAGGTCGGAGGCGAGTAGTGACAATGTGCCATGCGCAACCGCCCACGTTCGATAAAGCCGCCCGCCCGCCGCCCGCCGCGCGGCCCTGCGCGCCCTTCACGCTATCAGTACTGGGAAACCTACCTTTGAGACCTTCATAAGTTCATTGTAAACCAGCCTCCACTCGACCAGAGAAGCGGTTATGTTTAGCTTCGCGACACGTATATTTTAATATTGGTTCGATAACATAATGTAGATACCTAACTGAGACCAATTTTTTTGAACTACGGGAGAAAAACAAATCAAAACAAGATTATATTGTACTCATACTAATATTATTATAAATGCGAAAGTGTGTCTGTATGTCTGCTACGCTTTCACGGCCCATCTAATCAATCGATTTTGATGAAATTTGGTATAGCGGTAGGTTACAAGTTACATCCCAGGGAATGACAGGCTACTTTTCATATCGGAAAATTAAGAAATTCCCCGGGGAATCAAAAACCGTAATCCACGTGGACGAAGTCGCGGGAATCATGTAGTTATCTATAATATTTTGATAGGTATATTAAAAAGATATCAATTTATGTTGGAACTTGGACGCTGAATATTTTGGAACTTTCTTGAGTTGATAAATTACAATTTATATGGGCTACCTATATGAATGTTCAAATCTTGGTTTTCTGTCGTACTATACTCGTAAAAAGCATGATAGGTATCTACACTTTTTATTTCATGCCAAAGTAAGCAACTCTAAGGTAGGTATCACCTCATCTTACTCTCTCTATAGAATAGAAAGGCGTTTGCAAGCATAGTATAGGCTGCTAATATTATGTATCGTCAAGGGAACATAAAACAAGGATACGGTTTCTCAAGGAAAACTTTTCTGTTATAACTATGTTACGACGCTGTATCCACTTCGCTTGACCCCAATCGCAAATACTACGGGAATTCACGGAACTCATCCTTAAGGATTAGTGAGCACTCGTAAAACTAAATAAGTAATAATTTGTAACAACGAATATGTACCAATGTAAATTAATGTTTTATTAACCCGCCTGCGCCCTGCTGTAAACGTTTCAATAATACATGTTTAATACGGCCGCTGTTAAAAAATGTTTGTATCTGAAAAGAGCCTAAATAAGCATAAGCATAAGCATAATATTTATTTTCAATAAACGAATAATTAAAAATAACAGTATTATTTTTAACCGACTTCAAAAAAGGAGGTTCTCAATTCGACTGTATGCTTTTTTTGTATGTATGTTACGCGATCATTCCGCCAATTATTATGAATCAAATTTGATGATTCTTTTTTGTTTGGTAGATCATACTTCAGAGGTGGTCCCATATCGAAATTCCATATAATTTATCGATTATCAAATTGATTCAGCGCGTTTTGAGAAAACCAACCAAATATACCCAGATAACGTTTTTTACTTTTTAGTTTAAGTTGGTACATAATAGGTATAGTTTTGAAGTCGTTTTTTGTTTTAGATGAAAGCGAATGATTATGTAAACATTATAATAATATATCTACTTGGCACTATAAAATACCTTGACAAAGATGGCAGATGTCTATACTAAAGGTGAAGTAAGAGCCACATTGTTTCATTTATTATAAATTATTTTTATTTTATTTATAAATATTTTTAATCAGTAACAATTATTTCAAAAATGATGCTGTTATATTACAGGTATATTTATTTTCCAGAATCTTCTTTAAGAGACACGGTTCTGTTGAACACCACCTGCAACAAAACAAAAAGAGATTGGTCAGTTTATGTAAGTGACCTCAGCACTTATTATACATAAGTATTTGAATGTAATGCTTCGGCAAACAGAGTTTCTCAATTTCCTCTTTGAGGGGTTTAAGGGGTCATCCATAAAGTACGTCACACCAATTTCGTGTACATACAGTAATCCATAAAGTACGTCACACCAAAAAAAAACACCCCCCCAGCAGTTTTACATCCAGATACAGATAGAATTGGAAATATTTTCGTAATTTTTCGTCGTCGTCGTCGTCGTCGTTTTAAATTTTGAAATGTCACGAAACTTAGGACCCCTCCCACCCCTTGTCACACAATGTCACGCTTCGGCGACCCCCTCCCTCTCCGTTAACGTGTGACGTACTTTATGGATGATCTCTTGGATCTAACATCGGAAAAAAAAGCTTTAATGATACATACCTTAGTGGGGCTCGAGTCTGGATCGACTGAGAAGAATCCGATTCTTTCAAACTGGAACTTGTCGAAAACTTTAACGCCTCTAATGGACGCATCCGTGTACGCTGCTGCGGTCTGCAGCGTATCTTCGCGACAGTCGGACAGAAAACCGCCCGGCACCTCCGCTGGGTCTTCTGGGTTCTTGTGTTTGAAACTACAAAAATGTAACCATGGATGGTCATTGGTCAGACTTGCATACATCATACATGCATGTTATTGATTAGATAATTGCGAAGATTTAAGCTTCTGACACTGGTATTTTTATACTAAACAGAATACCAGAAATCAGTCAGAACAGAAACTGTTAGTGTTAACTGTTAAACTCACCATTTTGTAAAAACTACTTAGTATTTCCAAGGTAAAATTTCGCGGCCCACTTCTGAAAGCGTTCGCTACGAGAGACTATTTTATCATAAATATGTATAGATCATTAAATATTTTTCCGCCGCGTATCATACTAATATTATAAATGCGATAGTCAGTTTGTTTGTTGGTTTTTTGGTTTGTTGGTTTGTCCTTCAATCACGCTGCAACGGAGCAACGGATCGACGTGATTTTTGGCATGGATATAGTTGAGGACCTGGAGAGTGACATAGGCTACTTTTTATCCCGGAAAATTGAGGAGTTCCCCCGGAAATCCAAAAAACTTATTCCACGCGGACGAAGTCGCGGGCATCAGCTAGTAGTTAATAATCATACTAATAATATAAATGCGAAAGTGCGAAAGTGTTTCCTTTCTTGCTTTGTCCTTCAATCACATCATCAGAGCAACGGATCTCCGTGATTTTAATGTATCGTTAAGGACCTAGAGTGACATAGGATAGGGTTTTTAGGAGTTCCTGCGGAAATTAAAAAAACTTAAACCACGCGGACCAAGTCGCGGGCATCATCCAGTAAAATCATAAGTTTTATAGAATCACAAGAGAAAAACCACCAAATAAATTCAGAATTAAAAAAACCTTACATAGATGAAGAGAATCTACTTACAGGGGCTCATACAGACGAACTTGTACAGTGACGGGTTGAGACACCCAATGTACGAAAGCTTTTGGTTTCTCAGACGTTTCTGTTGACTCCGCTGTGCATTCCAGCTCACTCACTTTGCCTGTTGCATCTTTGACTACTTTCGTTACCTACAAAATATCATGTAGAGTTTGAATACAAGCAATTCAACATACTGAATTAAAAATTGATTTTTTTTTCACAGAATAAAGAAACTTCGAATAACATTTCATGGGATATAGACATATTAAAGGAAGTTTGAGAATTGGGAGATAATCCATTTCTAATTTCTTTGTTTCATGTAGGCAAACTTGTGGCTATTACACTAATTGAACAGCACTTCTAATTTCTAAACCTAGAATCTAGGAATTCTAGGAATTAGGAAATGTTGATATTAGTGATAAAATAGGCATTGACTTCATCATTGAACTTCAGGTGCTAACTACCTCAAGCTGCATATTACTGCTCAAAGCTATGAAAACTGGCATATAATTTCGACTGTGAACTGAGTCTGATACTTAATTACTTAAAATAATAATAAAAGCTATAAAAATATTTTCAAAAAACCTTCAAAAATATAATTTATGTTTTTACACACCAGGTCAGGCGAACAAAAAAAGATATAAAAAATCAACGCAAATCGCGAGTGAATTTTTTGATCTTACCTTTAAAACATTACCAGAGTGCCGCAAGCCGACCGACTGGGTGGGTGTGAGACGTCGGTACCCTTTCTCGGGTTGTTCTTTAAAATCTGTTGCTTCGATGTAAAGGATTTTATCAAAAACTACGGTATGCGACCCTTTCTCTGGCTCGTTAGGAAAGTCGGGCACTTGGACAGATATCGGCTTGCCGCTTGGGAAATTCGTAATGGTTATTTTCAAAGGTTCTAAGACAACCATGATTCTGTGAAATTGCAAAAAAGATATCAATTCGTTTTTATTTTTTATGCTCATCTAAAGACTAAAGTTATTTACATTGCAAGGGCATTTCAATTACTGCTAGGTGGTTCCATTCACATGAAATTGCACGAATACACTTGTTAAAGTTTAATTGTATGAAAATTCATTCGAAAAATGTTTAATTTAATTTTGAGCGATATTTATTGCGATTTTAATAAAAGAAAGAACGAGTGCATTAAAAATGTCATTATTGTACACTCTGACACGCTTGTTTGTGCGTGTGGCGTCATTCGGAATTAACAGAATCTGTTAATTCCGAATGACGCCACACGGACATCCTGTCTTATCTTAACATGGGCGCGGCGCGATTTAACACGTCGCATACGCCCGCGTCCAGTCGCCGACGCCGAGCGCCGCGCAGAACGCAATGATGGCCGCTACGGGAACGTCGCGCCGCCATCGCGACTGAGACAAGTGTATAGTATAACCTGGGCGCGGTGAGGTTGAGCACGTCGCGCACGGCCGCGTCCAGCATGGAGGGATCGACGGCCCCCACAGCGCCAGTGACGCCGAGCGCCGCGCAGAACGCATTAATGGCCGCTGCGGGCACGCCGCGCCGCCTCAGCGCCGTCAGCGTGAATAGACGAGGGTCATCCCAATCTGAACATCAATACTTGGATTTAATCACCACTGATAGGCACTAGTGGTTCGCCCCGAACTAAGAATTCGCGGCGCCATCTATTGACATAAATGTGAAGTTCTGTTAAAAATACTGAAGCTCATTAAAAATTAAATAATTCCGTTTCCTTACAATATTTATCTAATTTTAGTATTTGTTGTTCAAGTACAGGATATAATTAAAATAATTGATCAAGTTTCAGGCTCATCCTTTCAGAAAATTTCGAGTTCTGAGGTCATCTTTGGACGTTAGAAAATCACCACTTTGAAAGCCCCCCATTTCGTCAATTTTGGGGGAAAAATTAAAAAAAAATATTTTTGGACTCTATTCCTAATTATCTTTAAAATGATATACCGCAACCCTATGTAACTTTATAAAAAATATTTTACTTCGCATTCGCTTCTATGAGAGCCCCCCTGAAATAAAGATTTTTATTATTTTTTAAGCCATATTCGGCGGGAGGCCATTGGTTTACATGTTATATTTGAAGCTGAAGTAATTACGTTCAGTAATTCAGAAGTTATAATGCTCTGACAGACGGACGGACGGACGGACGGACGGACGGACAAGTGCCAATTCACCCAAGTAGACTCAGAGACCTTCGCTTCGCTCGGTCAATTAAACACACCCTAATAGCAACCGTACTAAGTCGCATAATTCTGTCAACACAACTAAGAGCCAAATAACTGACGTAACGGCGGCAATGCAAAGTTTTCATAGCCAGACTCCTCTCAAGCTATTACATACAATATTCGCAATTGATTTGCTGTTGAGTGCAATTGCAATTGAGTACTTAATTCAGCCTTCTATCCTCGAACTACTCATCTGATGTTCACGAAATTCGCACGCTCGATTTACTTACCATCAGGTGAGATCGCAGTCAAGGGCTAGCTTTTAGTGGATAAAAAAAAACTTACAAATCATCGTGCATCTCACCGCATGCACTGTAAATCACACGCAAGGCGGCATGCATCGAACCACGTACACCGGCGAGTTTGTTCAAGTAATAAATTAATGTTCTGAAACTTTTCCGACTACAAAGTACCAAAGCAGTATCTTACCTTTAACTATACCTTCTTCAATTAGTTTTCCAATCTTTCTCTTGGAGACAACTGTATAATTAACATTTAATCTTCCATACTCCCATTGAACCGGACAGTAAATGTCTAATGCATTGCAAAGCCAGTAGTATGAGGATCTGAAAAATGTTGGTAATGTTATTTCTGCAATATAAATTTTTTGTCCACCCCACATGGTCTTTTTTTAATTTATAGACTAGCTCTTGGCTGCAACCAGACTTACTGGCCAGTGCTGATGCAGCCTAAGGTGGAGAGTGCTTGCCTAGAAGATGACTATTCAGTCTTGATTTTACACCAATATTAAAAGCGGAAACCGGAAGCCGGAAGGGTGTTCCATATCCTAGCGGTTCGAATTAGAAACGAGGAAGCATATCGCTTCGCACGCGTTCATGGAATTGCGACTAGGTATATACGGGTGCAGACCCTTACGATGCATTGCGGTACGATAGCAGAAAGGTTTAGGGGAACAAGATCGAAAAGTTCTTGGGCACACTCTGAAATATATCCTACAGACATGCAACTTTGCGCCAATATGTTCCAAGCTTTGGAGCTTAGAATTGACCAGCATTTCGTCACTAATGGGTATTCAAGCGCGACGATACACTGAATCCATTCAGGAAGTCATATACAAATAGCTGCAGTACTCCATACACAACCGAACCTAAGGTTGACACAGGGTAAAAAGCTGTTCCAGTATGAAATACTGCTTCACTTTGTTGAGGATGCCAAGTACCAGCTATTTTTGTTGTTGTTGGACGATAATAGCTAAGTTGAGGTTGGACGATAATTAATTATGCTTTTTTTTTTTTTTTTTTTTTTAATACTATCCCTCTAACATGATTAGAGTCTATTTTGGCTGTGTGTGTTTGTCTACTCTTTCATACTAGTTCTCGCTCGTATACTGCTCGTACTTTCATTCCTCATTCTAGTTCTTTCTTTCGTCCATCATCCTTCACACTATGGGTGGGTTCCCTTCCTATTTTCTAGTCTCTCAGGGTTTACAGGGTTTTCTTTATTTGTTTATTTTTAATTTCTCATTAATACACAGTTCTTATGTGTAATTGCTTAGTGTATAATAATTTTTTTTTTTTTTTTTAATTAATTAATTATGTTAGAAGATATACGATATCCTAGAAGCTCGACGCTTTCGATTATCGGGACGGATATACTTCTCTACATATTCATATGATTTGGGTATTATGCAGGATTTGATTTACCTTCTTGACTGGAACTCCTTAGTGCACAGAGAGTGAGTGATATGCTCGATGCTATCACACAGACAATGTGTGTAGTCGTAAGTGGGGTAAATACACCATTTGTTGCCAGTCTGGTGGTGGGGCTTGAACTTTATCCTGTACGCCACAGGGTCCTGTTTACCCTCCTCTAAAGTAATTTTCATCCGAAGTGTGGCATCACCTTCGTCAATTTTACCATTTTTCATGTCCTAAAAATTAGTAAGGGTGTAGTAATCTTACAAACTTAGCCAAGTCTATACCTGTAATGGACACACACTAAAACTGTAAATGGACACTATGTTTACAGAAAATATTAAAAGAAATTGTTTTATTAAAAGACTAGCTAATTCATCTAAACTTTCGCATTTTTAAAATTAGTATAGATGGTGCGCGCGACTTCATCCGTATGGATTGATTATGATTACAGCAGGAACTCTTTAGTTTTCCACGATAAAAAGTAGCCTTGGTCCTTCCTCAGGATACTTTACCTTACCCGGTACCAAATTTCATCAAAATTTCTTGAACAGATGGACCATGAAAGTGTAGCAAAGAGGCAGACAGACACACTTTCAAATTTATAATATTAGTATATCTTTTTGACTATGTATCGGTTATGGCGTCAAGCTAAAAGGACTGGACGGATTTAAATGCAACTTAGTAAACTAACCAAATACTCTGGGATATTTTATTTCCTGAAAAGCAATAGGGTTTCTTCAAGATAGGGACGAAAGCTTAGGTTGATTTTAATCAATAGCAACGTCAAATCTGTACTGATTTTGTTTATTCTTTTTTCTTTACAATTAATGCTGACGGGTCTAACGTGAATTTCGTGAAGATCTGATGAATAGTTTGGAGATGGCAGGCGAAACTCCTTAACAAGTAAAAGCAAATCAATTGCGATCAGAGTAATGGCTCAATAATAGGTAGATTTTTAATTTTTGACATAATCACTGTGTAATACAGGGACATGCAGTAGAATGTAAGCTAAGCCCACCCAAGTAATGCAAAAATGGTGTATATTTTTCTAAGCGTCTCAGTAACTAATAGTTTTCAAACGGATATATTACAACACAGATGATTAAAATGATTGAAACTAATATAATTACCTCAAACAATTGAAGACTTTCCTCAATAGGCCTATTTCTCCAAGGTGAAGGTGGGGGATTAAAACCCTTGATATCCTCAGACTTCTGGTGACACACATATGCTAGGTCCTTGTTAATCAACTTTACCGCCCACTCATATAGTTGATCAAAATAATCAGAAGAATGTGTTATTTTATATGGCTTGTAGCCTAAAATCATGACAGACATTTTATAGAAC
This sequence comes from Erebia aethiops, assembly GCA_923060345.2. Lineage (NCBI taxonomy): Eukaryota > Metazoa > Arthropoda > Insecta > Lepidoptera > Nymphalidae > Erebia > Erebia aethiops. The sequence goes on along the minus strand of OV281092.1, from coordinate 9,824,782 downwards.
ATATATATTATTAGGTTTACTTTTTTTGGTAAAGAAAAAAATCACATAGAAGTCCAGATCAGTTTGTTATATTTTCTTTGTATTTCTATATATTATATAATTATATTATAAGCAAACCTAATTAAAAAAAATGAGATGTAGATGGGGGATGCCCCGACGCTCACGTCCGCAGGAGCTACCTTCTACCTCCCTGCACGTGTCCCCTGGGTGGTGCTAAACGAGCGACGAACTTGCAGGCGAAATAAGCGTTCTTTTTATAAAAACGCTTATTATGTACCAAACGCCATACGATTAAATAAAACTGCTTAATTTTTCTAAGGGTGGATGGTCTTAGAAAAAAATTATAGATTTTTCATAATAAATAGTACCTAATTTGTGCCTAATGTTGTCCATGGTATTAAAAAAGACTAACCTAACCATTCCACCATGTCTTTGATACCAACAAAGAACTTTTCTTCTTCTTTCTCTGGATTTGTATCATCATATCTGAGGAAGCAAATACCATCATGGGCGGCAGCATATCCAAAGTTAATATTAATAGCTTTAGCATGGCCTATATGAAGGATTCCATTTGGCTCTGGGGGAAACCTTGTTCTCACTTTGCCAGATGTAATCACTAGATGTTCTTCTAGCAATTTCTTAGTGTTTGGAGTTACAATATAACCATCAGTCTTGTAGTTTTCTCCAGGGGCATGAAATGGCAATTTTCTCAATAAATCTGGCATAGAAATTGCACCTATATCACCAATGGTTGCAGAAACTTGAGATTCTTTGTTTTCTGTAACAACAAAATTTACTATTTATTAAATATTATACAAGTCTTATTGTTTGGTAAAATTTCCAAAATTCTGGATAAATAATAATCCATACCAATACTAAAGAATAATGTGAAAGTGTGTCTGTCAGTCTATTACCATTTCACAACCCATTGGTTGAATATAAGTGTGAGTGTGAATCCTAACCCTACCTGCATCAAGATTTTGTGAGCAGTGTAATAATACTTTCCCATAAGATGATAACAATAAATGATCCTAGCTGCTGCTTCACATAATCATATAACATTAAATAAAGGATTAGGACATTAATTTCCAGTAAAGTTTTATGGTCTACCAACCTCTGGTTTCTTCTTTAACTTTATTATTGCTATCCACACTTTTAGGTTTCTTTTCAGGTTTAGGTGCTGGTGCCAAATCAGCTTCTGTTTTGGGGCCTAATAAATCTAAAATCTAGAACAAAAGCAAAGGATGAACATCCACACAGTAACTTTTTATTTAATATTAAAACTTATTAACTACTATGCTATGTTAGTTGATGCCCGAGAATAAAAGTGTTAGGTACGTATGGTTTACTTCATTTTGAATAGCTTTCCCAAACATACGGATGTGATAGAATGCTAGACGGCTACCTAGCCATAAAAACACCTAAAACCTACTTTTTAAGTTTTCTGTTTTGTAATCTGTTCTTTAATGTTTTTGTGGTTCAATGTTCTGAGTGTGAATTTTTGAAATATTCATTGTTTTTATTTTTTTTTATTGTGAGATAGGCTTGCGCTTGACGACAATTATGCTTAGTGGAAAGCAATGATGAGGTCTAGGTTGGAACGCGTTTGCCTAGCAGATGCCTATTCACTATTGCCTTGAAGGTACCTAAGTTATATGTGGCAGGAAACACGTGAGCTGGGAGGGTGTTCCACACCCTAGAGGTTCGGATCAGAAACGTCGAGTAAAAACGTTTCGTGCGGGTAGATAAAAAAAATTGTATTTACGTTATCTTGTCTCTTTCTTGTAGGTTAGGTTAGGGTTCGACATAAATAATCAGGAAGTGCCTGGCCGCAGGCTGGGCACTTAGGTTTTATTGGGTTAATATACATAACAGATTACAATCTACCAAAAAATAATGCATCTACCAAAATCTAATGGTTTTTGCAATCTTACGGTTAAAATAGGGAATGAAAATTTATAAGCTCTGTTATAGTAATCTACAACTTCTAACATATAGACAAAGTTGAGGAAATAAACTTATTTCAGTAAAATAGAAAATTATTAAAAAAAATATAGCCCATGTTTGTTTGTATAATTTCCTCAAAGAATAACAAGATGTGGAATATCAACACCTTTGAGTATACAATAGAAGACAGTTATTTAAATCCACACTTCTATACTAAACTACTTAATCCATACTAAGTAATTTTTTTTTCAATATTATTATCAAGTAATATTCATAGTATTAGCTGTTCAGGTAAGCAGCTGGTGCTTAGCTCATTTAATGAAGAGTTTTAACAAAATTAACAGCAAACAACATCATCAATATATTTATGTAGGTACTAGATAGGCCCTTTCATAGAAAAAAATTGGGCATCCAACCTTTAGAGCATGCTCCAAACCTGTATAGTCTTGTCCTTGTCCCCGCCATAGCACTGTCCCGCTTTTCAGACTAGATAGCTTTAGTAAAATAGGTCCACATTCTTTGTTTGACAGGGTCCGTCTATGTAAATTGAGGTCATTGGCTGACATAGGTAGAGACGGTAGGATAATTCTTTATCTCACTAAATGAAAAAATTCTCACAGGGGTTTTAAAATCCCTAATCCACAGGGAAGAAGTTATAGCCATATTGACGTACTAGTTTAAAACTAAAAGTAGCTGCCTTATTATATTATAAGAACCTCACCTGGACAGCAACTTCATTTTGAATAGCTTTCCCATCAGCCCATTTTAATTCAACTCTAACTGCTTGCATAATTATACCCGCATTAAATCTGTACCTTTTCTCTATAAGCTCCTGTTTATATTTTGCCATTTGCTTTTCAACAGCTTTCTCTACTTGTTCGGGAGATACAGTCACACCAACTCCACAGTAATTCTCAAATTCCCTGACATCTATAGTTTCTTCATTAATGTGACTTAAAAGATATTCTAACGCAGCATCTACTCTCAAGGCAGTATCTAACTTTCCATTGGCAACATATTTGCACACGAATGGTAGTTTAGTTTCAATTTGAGGTTTTATTTTGGTAGCCAGATGGTAAAGGAGTAAACCGGCGCCCGTCGGTATAATATCAACATCGACCTAGAATAAGAGACAAAATATGGATATGTTACCAAATCGATTAAATTAAAAAAAAATCACAGAACTTTTTATTAGAATAATTATTTATAATCCTCATAATCTAACCTCACTCAATGCGGCAAGAAGAGATTTAGTAACTTTAGCGTTTTTTAAGGTTTCTTTTGCCTTCTGTTCACTAAGGCCCAAAAGCTTTAGCTTTTCTATGGTTTCTTCTGGAGTCATGGTGAAGTTTTCACTGATAGTTGATACACAGCAATACAATTAATTATTCATAAAAATAAATCCTCGGCAGACCGACCGGTCATCGCACTTCAGTTCGCACTTCGCAGCCACCTGCCAGTTGCCACCGACAAAAAAAGCAATCGCAATTCGCAGCAGAGACAACTGACAACTCAAGTTAGGCAGTGTTGCCAGTGGCAGATAGTAACATTTTCACAAGAAAATAACTTTATTATTATATAGTGTAGTTTACTAACAAATATATAAATATGCCTTCTATTACAGACCGTTTTCAATAATTTTGGCACTCTGTAACCGGCCAATCTCCTTCGTGCCTCCCTCAAGTTACTCGAAAGTGCACTGTGCTGTTTTGGCACTACTGAAAGCCAAAAACCAAGAAAAGATGGAAAAGAAGAAGAAGAAAATAACCTTACCATAAAATTATTATCTGGAAAACGAAACTAAATACCATGGAACTAATAATACTACGTACAACTGGAATGAGCTCTTGTTAATAAAGTGTGCCGAGTGAGAGATACCATACTGACAGTTGTGTCCCTTTTCCACAAGAGTGACGACCACATTATTTTTGAATTTTGGGATACTTCAATATACGGGATATAAATATACCTCTATGAAGAAATAAAAATCAGCAAATAATTTTAAAATATTTATATTTATAATGATGTGTAGCGCGACGTATTATAAAAAATGCAAGGGTCCAAGTGCGACCCGAAGAAAGACAATAGTTTGCGCGCTTTCTAAATTCTTGCCATCGTCTCGATACGCACATGGCACCCGCTTTGTACGAGAAACAACCCGGATGCACAATTCCACGAAGTTGTATTTTTTCTATCGATGCAAGATGGGCTGCCTAGCGACGGCCGCCCTGCTACGCACCATCACGTGCAAAGGGACGCTTCCCCTTCCCGAACAAACCACGCCAGAAAACGGTATAAAAGCGGATAGCATCCCTTCAAAATCATGCAGTACACACTTGTAGTACGCATCCTGCAGTGCCAGCATACCTCGAGAGGCCGTCTACCGGCCATCGAAGGAAAGTAGCACTAGCAGTCTGCGACATACTTACAGTACGCAGTTCTCCTTGCTAGCATACCTTGAGAGGCCGTCTACCGGCCATCAAAGGACAGCAGCTCTGGAAGCTAAATGCTGGAGGAACTGGCTCAAAAGTGCTAGCATACCTTGAGAGGCCGTCTACCGGCCATCAAAGGACAGCAGCGCCTAGAACCAGAACCTCGTGTCACAGTACAAAGTGCTAGCATACCTTGAGAGGCCGTCTACCGGCCATCCAAGGACAGCAGCACCAATACGCCGACCACGCGTCGCGAGCAACCCCGCGCCGCCGCGGTTAAAAGTAAAAGTTACCATCCCACATTCAGTGAAAGTGAAACCCATAAGACTCTTTAGACTGAAAGTGAAAGTGATCCAATAAGACTCATATCTTAACGTGAAAGTAAACCCAAGGGGATTCTAATAAACTGAAAGTGAAAGTGAACCCATAGTAGTCTTGTTAGCGTACTTGCGTAACTCTTACCGATATAAGTTCTCTGTATGCAAATGTAAACACGTAACCTCTTGTTTGTGTAAATAAATCATCTTTGTTTGTGTACCGAGAGTTTCTACCTGTCACGCCTGGCGTCACCCTCACCGGCTCTACCTACCCATCGGGAAAGAGCGCACCCCCTTCTACAGATGTTGATATTTTATATGTAGTGCCTATTGCCTCTTAGTAAGTCTCTTACACAAGTAAGCATTTAGGTCGTCGTCAACCGATGGACGTCCACTGCTGGACATAGGTCTCCTGTACGGTCCTCCACAAGCCACGGTTTTGCGCCGCCTGGATCCAGCGATCCATAAAGGATCGATAATTACGAAGCATTTAGGTAAAAATAGATAATTATCGGTGATGGTTTAACAAAAAATATATTTTTTTTTTTTTTTTTTGAAGTCGGTTAAAAATTCAATAAAACTGGTATTGCTGTAAAGCGAAACATAAATTGACTTCTCGAACCATACATATTTGGCTTTTCGAGCCATACATATTTGACTTTTCGAACATACTGGGTATATAAAATTATCAACATGCACAAATTTTTCATACAAAAAATATTTTTAACTCTTTGTCGCTCCTTAACTCATCTCATCACTATGCCAGTCTCCATGTTTGAAAATGTTTTTAATTTCATTTTGTAGAACTACGGTGATACAGCACATACGGTGAAGGAAACATCGTAAGGAAACCTGGACTTGACAGTCTGAAATCACCAACCTGCAGTGAGTAAGCGTGGTGATTAATGCTCATGCATTCTCCTAGTGAGAAGAGGCCCTTGCCCAGTAGTGGAACAGTTACGGGCTGGATTTTTATCATTATCAGCTGTAAACGTACCTATTCAAGATAAAAATAAAATTGATCTTGCTTACCATGAGGAATCGTAAGGGAAGAGCATTTTCTTTTAAAACGGGCCGTGATAAATTAGGAATATAATCCTCTGGCATGAAATGTTTGCTGCATATTACAGAATTTTGGGTCACTTTTCTGTTACCACTAGGTAATTATACCTAGTGGTATAATTGGTAGTGGTGGTTTTTTGTTACCACTAGGTAATTATACCTAGTGATAACAAAAAACTTAACCACTTTTCATGCAATGTATAATTTTTTGGTAATCTGAAATATGAAAAAAATATCTATCCTGTTATAATTCGTGTTTCATAGTTTACGATACTTGTCCCGTATACTTGGTAGCTAAATTTATGTCACCCGAATTTCTGTAACATTCAAAACATATAAACATAGTTAAACACTTACTTAGGAAAAGATAACCCACAATCCGGATAATATTCACTTTTACAAGCCACGATGCATATTTTCACCATTTTTTACAGATAAATTCACGCAATCTTGAGAAATTTCGTCCATCGTAAGATTCATCAAAATGGCCGTTTGTGTTGCAACCATCATAGTACATAATAATTCCATGGTTGCAACATTTTTATTTTTATTACTACTACGATTGCCGCCTTCAACACGAAAACAAGTGAATTATTGACGTAATAATTTTCTAAATGCTTGAAATTTTAATCGGAGGATAGGAGGTGACTAATTCGATAGTATAACCATTTTTCAGATTTCTTTTATAAACGTACCAAATTTGAAGTATAATGTTAAATGTGAAATAGCAACATAAAGACCACTGTTAGAAAGGGACACCGCGGTATGTTGTCGCTGTCTCACTCGGATTCATTTTTATACTGCGTGCGTAGTGGTCCTTATGTCCGTGGCATAAGGATTAAATTTGATTAAAATTAAGTTAAATAAGTTTGTAGTACGCATTCCAGTTGCATGTAGTACTTATTAGTTCCATGCTAAATTTTCTGTCCCATTAGTTATGCTTCGAAAGAATTGAAATAATTGTTGATTGAATTAATTAACTGCTGATCCTGAAAATGAAAAACACAAATAATGTGTAAATACTAGTATAACAACCGATTTAGAAATAATATCTTTCAATAGCTACAACTTACTTTTTAAATCAATTTATAATAAAAACGTCATCTTAACCTTTTTTTTTTTTTTTTTTTTTTTATCCACTACAAGCTAGCCCTTGACTACGATCTCACCTGATGGTAAGTGATGATGCAGTCTAAGATGGTAGCGGGCTAACCTGTTAGGGGCATGGCAGTTATATTAAACCCATACCCCTTAGGTTTCTACACGGCATCGTACCGGAACGCTAAATCGCTTGGCGGCACGTCTTTGCCGGTAGGGTGGTAACTAGCCACGGCCGAAGCCTCCCACCAGGCCAGACCAGGGAAAATTCAGAAATTATAAATTCCCAAATTGACCCTGCCGGGGATCGAACCCAGGACCTCCGCACGTTAAGGCAACAGCGCTACACACTGCGCCACGGAGGTCGTCAAATGACCTATAATGAGATAGGCAGGGCACCTAGCTAATTTGAACTAGAACCTGAAAAAAAACCATTAATATTACCATCGTAGTCGTGAAAATTAGTTACATATACCTATCTTTGTGAAATTTAAAGAATAACGTTTATATACCTACCTAGTATTTAGTACCTTCACCACTTGCTTTGCTATATTTTATTTTTGCATGCATCATTGTTTTTGATGGCTCTAATTTTGTGGCGTTTTTTGACCGAGCGAAGCGAAGGTCTCTGAGTCTACTTGGGTGAATTGGCACTTGTCCGTCCGTCCGTCCGTCCGTCCGTCCGTCCGTCCGTCTGTCAGAGCATTATATCTTCTGAATTACTGAACGCAATTACTTCAGCTTTAAATATAATATGTAAATCAATGGCCTCCCGCCGAATATGGCTTAAAAAATAATAAAAATCTTTATTTCAGGGGGGCTCTCATAGAAGCGAATGCGAAGTAAAATATTTTTTATAAAGTTACATAGGGTTGCGGTATATCATTTTAAAGATAATTAGGAATAGAGTCGGAAATTTTTTTTTTTTATTTTTCCCCCAAAATTGACGAAATGGGGGGCTTTCAAAATGGTGATTTTCTAACTTCCAAAGATGACCTCAGAACTCTAAATTTTCTGAAAGGATGAGCCTGAAACTTGATCAATTATTTCAATTATATCCTGTACTTGAACAACAAATACTAAAATTAGATAAATATTTTAAGGAAACGAAATTATTTAATTTTTAATGAGCGTCAGTATTTTTAACAGAACTTCACATTTATGTCAATAGATGGCGCCGCGAGGTCTCAGTTCGGGGCGAACCACTAGTAATATTTGCTTTTTAGTAGCCATCAAAGCAGAAACGGTTTCAGTGTTTAGCCTGTTCCTGTCCGCTAGGAGTATAAGTGTTCTGTGGTTCCTGTTGCCACATTTTATTAATTTTAGTTGGCTAAAAATGCGTATGCGTTGGTATGCGTTCGACGCATGCATTTGAAAAAGACAGCACAAGTAAAAGCCCAATAACTTTTTTTAAATTTGGAAACATCGGAGTACCGGTCAAATTAGTTTTTTTTTTCTATAATATTCCTCAACATCTTGAGATAAATTTAATTCATTATGATCAAGGACAGCATGCGTTTTAAACAAATTCGTGAACTCGTATGTAAAAACCGGGTTATTCCACTATTCCCCATTGAAGATCCCCATCAATGGGGAAAAGTGGAAAAGAAGTTCACAAATCCCCATTGAAAAAACCCATTTGTTTACAGATGTCCAATAAAATACAAACAACTTTTATATTTTAAGAATCACGAAACCTACTTACTTACCGCTCTTATAATACCACAAACTACCTACTATTTATTGTAACGCGTAACATTGTCTGCGTTATTCTGTTTTCCACCTTTGTAAAAACATGTTTCTTGCAAATAGGTACGTAAATGAATTGAATTGACAGTCGTATCTAAATGCCACTGGCCACAGTCGTATTCTCAATACGACAGTTGTCTCTTTTAGTAATGTGACAATCTCAAACACACACACACACACTTGCATGCTTGCATCAATGGTAACTACTAATAATTGTTAAATTTGGAAGAGCTAGGCCTTCTGACGCCGTATGCTTAACAGAAGGCCTCAGCTACAATTAATTGGCAGATACTCGTATATATTGAAATAAATTATTTTTTATTTTTTTCATTTTTCATTTTTCAAAATCTTGTCTTAATGCGACAGTCGTGTCGTGTCTTATTTCAACAGTCGCGTGTCGATTCACGATTGTTGAAATAGGACACGACGCACACGGGTTTTACGGATCCCGAGACCCGGACACATTCGACGTGATGCAGGTTTAGGTACCTACTCATGTTAACCGTGACACATCTATAATGGAGATACTATAATAGTTATGCAAAATTGCACATACCTACCTCGGCAGGCAGTCTGTTTAGGTGGATTGGCACTTGTCCGTCCGTCCGTATGTTCGTCTGTCAGAACCTAATAAATTTCTACCTACCTACTAAAATTCAAAAATTATATTATGAGTTATGACGTACTGTAGGTACCTAAAATCATCATTCAGCAATCATCTTACAACTACCACAGATACTTAGTAGGTACCTACCTACGTCAATTAATAAAAACAAGCAGGAACTGCTGCGATCGAGACGTTGTTTAGTAACTCATATGCAATGGATGCCTTGCTCTTAAATCGGATAGCAACATACCGACAGTCGAGGTAGGCAACTAGATGCTATCACTAACCCAGTGGAAAATTTAATGATTTTCTAAGGCTAAAGGGCACGCCACGTGTATAGATTAATCTTATCACAATTACTAACATTTGTTTGCATTTTGTATGGTAATTATTAGTCTTTTTGACCTTCGGTAATTTAAATATTGCATGGTCTGAATCTGAAAGTCAACCCTAGTGCTAGCTTTCCCTTGTACTTACCTACTTATATTTTTCTTATTTCTAGCTTTTAATTAAAAGAGACCACCACAACACAAGGGCCTGTTGAAGATTTGCCTAGAGATTCCAGAGCCAAATTGACCGAAGAGATTCCTAACGTCATCCTTTAGGTACGAGAATAATTTATGGCTGTCAAGCAACTTAAGAACAACAAGAAAGGTGCCAGGGGAGGACGGAATCGCAGAACTTCTGAAAGCGAGTGGAAAACCGATGCTTCAGATCATTCAGCGATTGTCCAATTCCGTCATTCACGAGCGCATAACGCCACAGGAGCATGGTGGTTATGTTCTTCCAAAAGGGTGATAATACCTTACTGATGAATTATAGTACCATCACGCTGATCAGCCATGTCTGTAAGTTGTTCTCGAATCATAACGAATCGTCCCGCTCGTAGATTCGACGACTTCCAGCCTCCCGATCAAGCCAGATTCCGAAAAGGTTAGTTCGAAGAACCGATAGACGTTGGGGCCCCAATGTTTCGGAATGACGACCTCGTACTGGAAAGCGCAGCGTTAGACTTTGGACGGACGACATCAGAGAAGTCGCAAGCCGTTGGATGCAGGCGGCGCAAGACCGCGGCGTGCAAATCCTTGCAAGAGGCCTATGTGCAGCAGTGGACGTCTATCGGTTGATAATGATGATGATGAACAGAGATACAAAGCAAGCATAAGCATAAAACATCCATATAGTCCAATAGGCTTGACAGTATTTTAATCTAATTGGCTACCAGTTCAAGACGCTTCTCGAAGTGACGACAAATTCTAAATGCCTAGATCTAAACGGTGCTGGGAGTGGAGACAGAGTGGAGCCCGGGACGTTGAGACGGCGTGCGTACCGCCGGGCACTGGATGACTGGCTTGCGCGTCTGGAGGGGGATGGGAGCGCGCGACAACGCGCTTTGGGGGCCATACTCCCAAACTTTGAAGCGTGGCTGGGGAGGAAAGGTGGTAACGTCACCTTTAGGTTGACGCAGGTGCTCACCGGGCATGGTTGTTTAGGGCAGTACCTGTGTCGGATTGGCCGGGAGGTCACACCGCGGTGTCACCACTATGAAGAGGATCGGGACACTGCACAGCACACGCTCGAAAAGTGCCCGGCATGGGAGAACGAGCGTAGTGTTTTAGTCAATCACATTGGGAGAGACCTTTCACCACCTGCCGTTATTGCGGCAATGCTGGTGAAACAAGAAGCATGGCGGGCAGTGGTCTCCTTTTGCGAAAGTGTAATGCTCAAGAAAGAAGCCGCGGAACGGGATAGAGAACGAACTGATCCTGCTCGGAGACGGAGACGTCAGGCTGGAAGTGACCAACGCCTTGACCCATCCGCTCAGTAACCCCGGCCGATGGGACTACGGGATCTCGATCGACTGCAGTGGGGGCTCTAACGCTCTCTCTAATAGTTGGCGATCCCGGGAGGACGGCAGCTCCACTTCGCGATGCTATATGTTAAGACAATTGGGGAGATCCCCTCCTGGAATGAGCCCATAATGGGCGTCGCTCAAGAGAGGGGCACCGGCGTAAGTTCTTTAAGAGTTCCCGGGGCCCCTCATCATTATGAGCTGAGGACGGTCACCGAGGGGGTTTTAGTGGGTAAAAATCCCACATAACCTGATCCTATGTGGTCGGGTATCTATGGAAGATTCCCCCCAGTAAAAAAAAAAAGATCTAAACGGTACCTAGCTACCTGACGTAGCCTACTTAGGAGAACTTCAAAGTACCTGGTCCGTAAGTTCGTGAAAGGAAAACTAAGATTTCATTTTTAAGTAACATAATATCATGTACATAAGTTTAAAACTCTAATAAGTTATTCTATAGAAAGTCTTTCTTGAAAATATATTGGCTGAACCCTGAGTCAGATGGATTCAGAAAAAAATCGGCCAAATATTTAAACCTCCTTGTGGTGGCCAAAACTCATTATTTTTTCGTGTGTAAAAAAAGGTTCCATTTTCAAAAAAATACTTCTATCTCTCTTCTAACTCCAGCAGCTAGTCCAGCAGACCCCATGTGGTCGGGCATCTTTGGAAGATTTCCCCACGTCAACAAAAAAAACGCCAGCATTAGTTTAGGCGTTCTTATAGGTCTAGTATAGATCAGTCAATAAGGCGTCAGACTGCAGACAGGGCAACGCTTAGATGCGTTGTTATGAGTAATTGTGTATATGTCACCCTAAGATTGTAAAAACCGTTAGATTGTAATATAACTTTTTTTATCTCGATAGATTGTAAACTGTCGACAGATTGTGAACCGTAAAATACCGCTTATAATTTAACGCATTATTTTTCGGTAAACTGTAATCTATTAGGTATATTAACCCGATAGAACCTAACCCGATACTACCTGAATATTCATGTCAAACCCTAACCTAACCTCTAGTTCGCGCGCGAGTTGAATGCAGAGTAAATGTATGGTGACACTTACATTCACACTGCATTCAACTCGCGCGCGATCTGTACAAGAAAGAGACAAGAAAACGTAAATACAATAAATATTTCAGAAATTAATACTCAGAACATTGAACGGTTCACAATTCTTCGACAGTTTACAATCTCGCGGGATAGAAACCGTTAGATTATAATCTAGCGGATTTTACAATCTTACGGTGACACACAGAACTGGTATAACTTATAAATTATAGATGAGAATATCGCTATGAATCCGTGGCGCTACGCACGTCACGCGTAGATTGCATGCTGATGCTAGTTTGCGTGACTAGGGATGGGCAAATGAAAAAAAAATATCGATATATATCGTATCGATATTTTTCAAATGTATCGATATATATCGACAAAAAAATATCGATATATCGATATATCGATATTTCGTGGGCAGACTCGTATAATCGACCTTCAACCAACCGACCTAACCAACAAGCAGTGTCATGTCATAAGTCATTGTCATAGACAAACAGAACAGGCAACCAGGTCCATAGACTGTAGGCAATTTTTGTGTGTTTGAAGCAAACTAAACCCATAGACACAGAGCATAGCTACTGCTTTTCGAATTTTTCGATTCGATTCGAGATCGGATTGGTCGAATGTGACGGCAGACAGCATAGCTATAAAAAATATATCGATTTTGATACGAATTTTGATATCCGAAAATAAATATCGAAAGTTCGATATATCGCGGAAAAAATATCGTTGATTTATATCGATTATTTTCTGAAAAAATATCGATATTTTGATATATCGATTTTTTTTGCACAAGCCTATGCGTGACGACGACGCCACGATGCGCGCCGGTGCCAGTGTGGATGGCGCAAGGCTCATTTCATTCATTAAAACAATGGGACCATTACACATAATATAAACACAAGTGAAACTGTACCGCAAAATTGGGATACTGATCCGCAAAAAAAACATTAACACTTTCTTCTTCAATATCTTTAAACCGACAGCAAAAAACTTAACCTAAAGGTTTAAGAGTTCTTTTGTTAGTATTTAAGGATGCTACATCTACTTCTACTGGACTTTGTATACTTACATAACCAGAATTAATTTTATACTGTCTACTGTTGTTTATCTGGTATAGCCACGTGATCACCGAGTGACTACACCTACAGGATTACAGCGAGAGCCGAGACCATACAAACAGGGGACAGGCAGAACCAGGTCGCCTGGTATCACCCTCCCGCATTGCTGTATATGGGCTATTTATAGCCCATTTGGTTGCGCTTCGCCCTACATCTCTATACTGCAATTGCATCTCGCTGTTGACAATATGCATCTGCGTAATACCTGTGGTAGGTATTACTCAATCGTTTGGAACACGTTTTATTATGCTACAGATTATATAGGTAGGTACCGTTTAAGACGCGTGAAATTTCCATACCTACTTAGGTTTTTTAAGTAGGTACTTACTTTATTCTCGAACACATATTTAGAAACATGGACTGGACAGATTATAGAATTAAAATAAATGGAGAAGTACAATTTTAAACTTTTCAAAATTACCAGCCGATTTTCAAAATTCAAAAGCTCACACGTGTCTCGATAAATACCTCCCTTGACAGGTCCTTGGAAAAAATTTAAGTAGGTCTTTACCTAAAAAAATCGTGAAAAGTTTCTGAAAACCCATAACTTAAGACTAGCACTGAAGCTATAAGCTAAAAAGGAATTATAATCCGACATCTAGAATCTAAATAGATAGGTACCTATGTGTCAGATCATAGGGCATAACTATTTTACTAAAAGCTATTTCTATCACTAAGTTGCTTAGAAATTAATGAGGCGTTGTTGTTTATTGGATGTTAATAACAGAACAAAACAAAAGATGATAACTGGCCTTGTCGCGTTCTAGATTACGAACATCAATCAAATATCATTTTAGATCCATTTCTGTAAATAGAAATGTTGCTGCCCTAATTTATTAATCAAGACTGAACAATTAGTAAATTAATAATAAGTATTTATCTAAATATCCTGTAAGTACATAACTTTGATTTAATAGCCTTCAACGAAAACACCTACGACTTCTTTAGGAAGAGTGCATCCAAATTATAATGTGCTTTTATGGTCTGTAACTTATTTAATTACTTATCAAATTAAAAATGTCTTTGAACGTATGAGATAACTTAAGACAGTATCCAGGTAATCTAAATGAAATTTTTTTGAATTTCTACAGTGAATAGGTATGGTATGAAATTTTTCCTTGCATGATCCTTGATCCTTGCACAATAAAAGTTGTGCTGCAATAAGTAGGTACCATCTAATAAACATCCAGACAGTATTTCCCGAAAATGTCTAGCGGCGCCAGGCTTCGTTATCTTTTGTTGTTGATTGATATTAATTAGAACATGACAAGTTAACAGTACCGTACACCCTTTAGTCTCGTCCCGCCCTTCTAAACCTGCGTCAATAGCTAGGTGAAAGGGCACATTTCCCGCGAAAAATTGGAATTTTCAATCTTACCCCGCTTCTTGTATCTTTTCATACGAGTACCCGATAAGGAGTATTGTTATGATATTGTTATATTGTCAAATCTGTCAGAAAATGGATCAGGAGCCCGAACCCTGCGCACCAGGGATGTGTACCGTTTGCGCATGGTAGTGTAGAAACAATCCACACGCGCATCGGCAAACATCCCCGACGCACTGCAGTATCTAGGCAGACCCATTAGCCCCCTGAATGCATTTAATCATCATGTGAGCGGCCGGCAGATCGTAGCGTGCTACTAGATACGGATAAATGAATGATGACGTACGCTCACAGCAGCGCGTTACGCGAGACTTCAGACTAACGGTCGGCCAGCGCGCTACTGGCAGGCGGGTGCCACTACGGGCACTACTAGTGCTACGAACTACGAAGCACCGCGCGATATTCGTAGCACCGTAGCGTCATAGAAGCTCCTCGGACAGCATGCTGTCCGTGCTTCGGAAAAAAAGCGTGCTATGCTTTAGCGCTACGTGCTATATTAACCACCTCTACGTAAGGACGTAGTAGCAGTGGTAGCCGTACTTCCATTCGAGGGGGACTTTTTATTAGGTACACTACTGCCAAACAAAGGAGTTAAATGTTTACGGGATAAATTCGTAACTTCTAAATGCCTGAACAGATTTGGATGTATTCCTACATTATAATCCTTACGGTATTCCGAGTGATACTAGCTATAATTTTAAAAGGAAAAATTTCTATGGGCATGGCAGTCGTATTTTTGAATTGTTTTAATTATGTTCACTTGTTACGCAGGTAAGTTACAATGATTTTGTTTAGATTTTGACAAATATATTTGAAATATAATACGCACTATATAGAGGTAATTAGTAAATTTCTCCTATTAAAGATTTCTCGTGCTTTTCAAACTAATCCCGGCAAAATTTAAAGGGGTAAGATGGTAATATAAATCATTCCGTCTTACCCCGCTAACGAAATACATATATAGAAAAAGTGACCGGTACTCAAACTGTAGTAAAAGATCAATATTCAAAACATCGTAAAATTGGGTTGAAACACCATTAATTTTTTTTGCATAATGTAGTAAAAATGAATTGGTTTGTTGATGCACTTTTTGTAATTTTTTTTCTGGAAACCGTTTTGCATAAGTTTTAAATTTATTCATAGCTTCTGAGAAGGTTCTTAGAAATGTTTTAGTACGGCCATAGCTCATTGCGAGTGTCAATAAACGTATTTTAATGTGACGGGCAACTTACGCAACCCACCAGAACCCTAGGTAGTAGGTACCTACCTACCCTGCGCGTGGCCCGTCACGCACTACTCTGTGCTTCCAATAGTAAAACATAGGATAAGTCATTAAGACCTATGTTTATATCCATGCACATAAGTAGGTATACCTACGTATGTACCCACGGAATAGATAAAGATTTTTTCTATGTAGGTATGTACCTATACATAAAATAATAATAAGCAAACATAATAAAGAAATAATTGCCGACACAGTTTAATTTCACCACAATTATAATTCTCATTAACACGAATAGGACCCTATCCGTCAATAAATTGTCACTGCAGACACTTGTAAATAGGTAGTACAGCTATATTAAGCTCCACAAGTTAACGTAAAGAACTATTAATAACTCGAGTCAGTGACTCTTCGTAGCCGTCTGGTAGATTGCCAGTTGCCACTGAACCTGATCCCACCATCTCCCACATTGTTTACATGATATCATTATTCAAATGATAAATACCTCAAAGGTGTAAATAGGTAGGTATATAGACCGTTAATGCAAGTAGGTACGCCCCTATCTCTAAAAACATTTAAAGATATCAGGGTGCAAGGAGGGGCGTATTATTTATTCAGCTATTATAAGTGTTTGCATTTTTAAACGTTCTTAAATCTCGTCCAGTCAGTGGCCATTACCATTGTCCCCTCATTATTTATACCGTTTTTATTGGCACCTATATTTTATATTCCTATGGCCTTATACCTATATCACGTATTTTGTAGCGACGGGAATACTATTTAAGTCTAAACGAGCCAACGCTGTAATGGGACGGGAGTGAAGTAGGACTGAATGTGAACCAAAAATATTTTATAGGGATTAGGGACTTGCCAGTAACAATATTCTACCATGACGCGTACACACGAGCTTTATTATTAGCCCTATCCATTAACAATGCAAAAGTTTGGATGGGCGGATGTATGTTTGTTACTCAATCACGCCAGAACGGCTGAATGGATCTGGATGAAATTTGGCATAGTCTGGAATAGTACATAGGCTATTTTTATCCCGTAAAATTAAAGAGTTCCCGCGGGAACCAAAAAACCTCATTGCGGATGAAGTCGCGGGCATCAGCTAGTAGGTATTATATTAAAATTTTCAAAAAAAAAATAAAAACCGACTTCAAAAACCACAAACACTAAAAAGTAAAAAAATAATTTAATTTATTATGTATACAAGAGTTAATGTAGTTCTATAATAACATTTTTTGGAGTCGGTACCAATTAGCCGCATGAACCGTCTACCTACTCTTCATTATTGTTGACGTGACTCCACATTGGCACCGACTCCAAAAAATGTTATTATAGAACTACATTAACTCTTGTATACATAATAAATTAAATTATTTTTTTACTTTTTAGTGTTTGTGGTTTTTGAACTCGGTTTTTTTTTTTTTTTGAAAATTTTTTATTTCACAATTTTTAGTGGCCCCACTGTTTTAAAATACAGGGTGTAACCAGAACGCTAGTAAAAACTTAGCGTTATTAAGAATAACGTCGTTTAATCGTTACTCGTCGACTTGTCTAACTTAGACAAGTCAAGTACAAAGTCCTTTCATATGATACCCCACTTGGTATAGTTATCCTACTTTGAAATTTCAAACCCCTGATTTTCCCCACTTTTTTAATTAAACTAAAAATAATTTTCAATTTTTTTGATTTCCATGATATTGGGCCACTATTATATACAACTATTCCAAATTTCATGTCAATAGCTTTAATAGTTACTGAAATAATCGACTGTGACAGACGGACGAAGAAAGTCGCACCATAAGGGTTCCATTTTTACCATTTTGGTATGGAACACTAAAAAAAAAGACATGCTACTTATGCATGGTTAAAACATACTGTTTACAAAACTATCACACTGATCGCGAGCAATTTACTCTTATCCATTGAGGAGTTCCGTTCTCCATCTCCGGAGATATTCATCAGATCTTCACCAAATTAAAATGGGACCACCTCTGAAGTATGACCTACCAAACAAAAAAAGAATTATCAAAATCGGTTCATAATTGGCGGAGAAATCGCGTAACAAACATACAAAAAAAAACAAAAAAAAAACATACAGTCGAATTGAGAACCTCCTCCTTTTTTTGAAGTCAGTTAAAAAGTGGAATTTAAAGTGTCGGTCTGTCTGTCTGCCACGTTTTAACCGTTCATCCATGGGTTCAGTTTAAAAAACTTAATTCGCGCGGGCATCAGCCATCATCTAGTCGATACTCGATAATAAAGCTTTCTCTGGTTTTGGTTATAGATCATAATAAGTACTTACTAATATAATAAACGTGAAAGTTTGGATGTTTGTATGTCTGTACAAGTATATTTGTACCTAAGTCACGCCGCGCCGCAACGATTGAACCATATTGAACCGATTTGGCTGGGAAATAAAATGGAGATAGCAGTATAACCTGACTTTTTTGGTTCCCGCGGGAATTATAGAGTTCCAAACCAAAATACCTAAATCCACGCGGACGAAGTATTACATGATATTTATCAGCTGTAGGTATTTGTAGACCACTTTAAACGTTTATATGTCCAACTGGCACTGTGAATTATAATTTTATTCCATGAAATTGCTTCTGATCCTGGAAAATTGTCAAGTCTGGAAGTAAACAAAGTACCTAGGCACTTAACCTACTTCAATCAAAGCGACCGAGCATTAGCAAAGCCGAAAATGAGGTTCACGTCCACGTTTAGATAGGTAGGTATTATTTTTGGTTCAGGCCGCTATTTTCCAATAATTTTGCCTTCTTTGTCTGAATTGAACCTATGCAGTACAGTGCACTCTTTGTTCTATGTCGTAGGTACCTCGGCTAACTCAAGCTAATGGCTATTATATTATAGAAGATTGGCGAGCGACTTCGCTGCCTACTAACCTACTCCTAACGTAAGGGCAATTTCAATTACCTACTTCTACATGGCACGTGTAAGTTTTATAGTAAACATTATAGCCAATAGGTCTCTCACAAGTAACTCTAGTTTTTTCTTTGATTAAGATAATGATCTACTCACTACTCAGTAAGTACTCAGTGCTCAACATGGCAGCATCTAGATAATTCAATCCACAAAGACGCGTCACACCAATTTTCTTTTCATCAAAAAACTTACTCTAATTAACTTCCTACTTACAATCAAATAAATATTATAAAATGCGAAAGTTTGGATGGATGTATGGATGAATGTTTGTTTCAATCACGCGGCACGCCCGAATGTTTGGCACAGAGATAGATTATAGTCTGGAATATATAACACATAGGCTACTTTTTATCTCGGAAACCTAAGGAGTTTCCGCGAGAACCAAATAACCTCGATCCACGCGGACGTAGTCGCGGGCATCAGCTAGTCTTACATATATACTTACCTACATTATTTTAAAAAAAAGTCTTAGGTAGGTTTAGGTCAGGTCGATAATAGGTTATTCAGTTTTATGGCCCTACCAGCTGATGCCCGCGACTACATCCGCGGTGATTGAGATTTTTGAGGATAAAATGTAGCCTAAATTGTTATTCCAGACCTATCTCTGTGCCAAATTTCATCCAGATCCGTCCAGCCGTTCTGGCGTGAGTAATATAAAAATCCATTATCCATCCATTCAAACTTTCGGCAAATTTATAATATTATTTAAAATGACTGGTAAGTATTTAAATAATAAAAGACCGAGCGAAGCGAAGGTCTCTGAGTCTACTTGAGTGAATTTGAACTTGTCCGTCCGTCCGTCCGTCCGTCCGTCTATCAGAGCCTTATAACTTCTTAATTACTGGTGATTACTGAACGTAATTACTTCAACTTTAAATATAATATGTAAACCAATGGCTTCCAGCCCAATATGGCTTAAAAAGTTATAATTTTTTTATTTCAGGGGGACTCTCATATAGAAGCGAATGCGAAGTAAAATATTTTTTACACGCTTTTTATTAGCTTCAGACGTATGTAGGTATGTTAGTATTTAACGGAATCTTTGAACATGATTTTGACCCCCTTTAAAACGTCGGATTAACTCGAAATTAGGACCGATGACAATTCAATATTTTAAACAGTTTGACCCGTTATCCTTACTAGGATAATCAGGATTAGCGATTTTTTGTATTCCTGAGACCCGGAGTGTCTGCGTCAAAAGCACAGAGTCAAAAGCGTGTTTTTTAGTTTTTTTTAAACTAGGTATTATTATTAAAGCGTTACATAGGGTTGCGGTATATCGTTTTAAAGATAAGAATAGAGTCAAAAATATATATTTTTTAATTTTTCCCCTAAAATTGACGAAATGGGGGGCTTTCAAAGTGGAGATTTTAGATTCTAACGTCCAAAGTTGACCTCAGAACTCTAAATTTTCTGAAAGGCTAAGCCTGAAACTTGATCAATTATTTGAATTATATCCTGTACTTGAACAACCTGTGTGAACAACAAATACTAAAATTAGATAAATATTAATATAAGAAAACGTAATTATTAAATTTTTAATGAGCTTCAGTATTTTTAACAGAACTTCACAATGATATGTCAATAGATGGCGCCGCGAGGTCTCAGTTCAGGGCGAACCACCAGTTTGAGTGGACTTCGGGATACGAGATGTAGTTTTACTTTTACTTACAGATTTTGTCAATTTTATTTTCTTTACAAATTTACGCTGTCAGGTCGATCCCATTTGAATTTCGCAAAGATCAGATAGTTTGGAGTTCGAGGGCGGAACTTCTCAATGTGTAACAACTAACAGCAAACCAATAGCGATTAGTGTAATCATCACTGACTCATCAACGCCCAGCCCAAATCGTTGGACCATTAATCTAAATTTTAACACAGAGGTTCCTTGTCAAAATAATTTCGAAAAATCCTTTCCAACGAATAATTAAGGATTTTTCGAAATTCCCAGTTTTCGTACTGCAGATTCCTGAAAGCGGGTGGAAAATCGGTTGTTAAGATCTTTCAGCGATTGTTCAATATCGTCTTTCACGGGCATTAAGGCCGCAGGCATGGCACAGGAGCCTGGCGGTAATATTCTTTATACTAAGTAGGACAGATGTACCTACATGAAAGCACATGTCACGGTGTCCCGTTAGGTAAGCTCACAAGTTAGACGAGAGGATACTTGGTGAAAAGATTTTCCCATGGCTTGGAATGGCGGGCGGGGCGCGGGGCGTGGCGGCTGCGTCTCCGCCGCCCATTGACCACTTTGGCTGATATTTAAGCGAAGAGGCCGCGCGCGCCGCGGCAGCGTGAGCAGTGCTTCTGAACAACGCTCTAGAGCGTGCGTGTGCGTCCAACTGCGCCGCGAACCGATCAAATCGCGCAACTAGCCGATCGTGATTTCACATACTATCGCCAAACACATACATTCTCAAAGGTATGTTTTTTACTTTTCTAATTTAATATGATAGATATATACATACCTATTCGATCGAAATTCATAAAGAACTACAAACAAGAGGCTAAAAGTGATTTTAGTTGAAATTGAAATTTGAAATTGAAATTGAAATCGCTCATTGCAATTTTTATACCTTCTCTCAGAATGAGAAGGGTTTGGGCACGGTTAGCCAAGTGCGGATTGGCAGGCTTCAAATTACTCTGAGAGTGAGAACATTATAAAGAACTCACGGGCGTGCAGGTTTTCTCGCTATGATTTTTTCCTTCACCGTTATAGCAAGTGATATTAACTTAAGTACTTAATTGATTAACAGCATAAGTATAGTGTGCGCTCGAAGATC
Organism: Erebia aethiops; assembly: GCA_923060345.2. Taxonomy (NCBI): domain Eukaryota; kingdom Metazoa; phylum Arthropoda; class Insecta; order Lepidoptera; family Nymphalidae; genus Erebia; species Erebia aethiops. The sequence continues at coordinate 9,803,197 of OV281092.1, read as the reverse complement.
GGTCACCCGACAATAAACAATAGACAACCCAGAACGGGTGGCCGAACTTCTAAACCACTGCGCTATCGCCTATCACAGCTTTAATTGTCATATTTCTATTTTAATCGTTTCGCTACAAAAAGCTATATCCATTGGTAAAAACCGAAAGAAAAAACTACTTTACTATGGGTACATTGGTTAGAGCTTACAGTGGATTATTATATATACCTAATTGGTATATTATGTATGTAGTAGGCATAGAAAAAATAGCGGTAGTAGGAATAGTGAGACATTTTTTCCTGTATCTATGTGTTATTCTAGACCAGGGCTTCCCAAACTATTTTAGGCAAGAGACCCCTTTTCCAAAATGAAATGAAGGAAAAAATCCTATCTCTAATTTTTTCCTATTGACACAAAATACCAAATACCTATCTACCATCTGTATCTACCAATTTTAAAACTGTGCGGTTGGTTAAGTGAGTATACTTCACAGCATTTTCTCATCAAGTAGGTAATTATTTTTTGAAAAAAAAAAACCATTAAAATAGGGGTTGATTTTATACCTCGTCGTCCCCCAAAATTAGTTTTCGTTTATATCGACCACTTTGGGAATCCCTGATCTAGACTATAATCGATCTCTGTGCTCCGTTCAGCCGTTCTGGGGTGATTGAGTAACAAACATCCAACCATGGCCCCATATAAAAAAACCATATTTTGAAAACAAAATTAATAGGTACCATCTACAATAACTTTGATGTTTAGGTACCTATATATGTGATAGACACACGATTGGATATCTCTAGGTACCTACTTATGTACAAAGATTTTCCAAAGACTGCTTCAAAATGTTGATTTTATTTCTTTATTCAACATGGAGACAATTTGTCCGTACTTACCTACTTACTTAATTGCGAAAAGAAATAATATATAATATGCAGTCAAATCTTTCCTTCTCACATTTTGTTCCGGGGTGGCCTCTTAATCATAGATCCATACCGACTTACTTTCCATCTCATTGTCTTATTTTGATAAATGCAAAATAGTTGGTGACTTTGCAAAAAATTCAAATCTGTAACTAGAGAGCGGCGCCACAAAGCAACAGAAAATGAACACATACACGCACTTGGCTAATTTACTATGCACCGATCGTCCTTAGTTGTAATTTTGAACCACATGAACACGTGAACTATATGAGGTCAAATATTAAATTGGGGTCGAAAGCGTTCACCGAACGACCAATCGTCCACCAGCGACCTTGTCTCGCAGACTAATAACAGTAGGTATTGGCGAGAGTGCGAGACAATATTGTCCTTATAAACACACTCAGGTCACTCGACTTCAAGACTTCAAAACAACAACATCACAGCCTCAACATAACATGGGTATGTGTAGATTCTAACTACGTATACAGCAAGAACTGAGAACAGCCAAGGTTTTCTGGTAAGACTACTTATCCTTTCTTTTGCTGTCAGTGAATACGTGTAGATACCTAGGTACCTAGGTAGTAGGTATTAAAAAGCCCTACCCATGAGCTAGTGTAGGATAAACTACAACTGCCTTTGGGACGTTACCTTTCATACAAACTTTCAACCCCAATTTTACCCCTTTGGGGGTGGAATTGCGAAAAATCCTCTCTTATTGGATATCTACTCTTCACAAAGGACACACCCTCCAAATTTTATGTCTCTAGGACCAGCGGTTTATATATGGGTGCGTTGAAATATAAGTCAGTCAGTCAGTCAGGACTTTGAATTTAATATTAAGTATGTGAGTTAATTCCTGATTATGAGCTACAGGCTTACAGCCTCGATATTACTAGAGGCTCTAGTAATATCGAGGCTGTAGCTCATAATATAGGTACCTACTCTATCTCAAAGCTCTAGTCTAGAGCTTTGAGATAGAGTAGCCTAATATAGGTATATATGCACTTAGATGATAGATCTATTTGGTGTCGGAGTAGATTAGCATGAGTACTGAAGAAGGCACTGACCCCCACCCGCCGCGAATCATCAATAATAATTTATTGGGAGAGTCGACGGTACACAATACACTTGACCCCACAACTCTTGTATTACCTACCTACCTATCGTCTGCTTATTCTTACAAGTTACTACTGTGCCGCGTCTCGTTGCTAAGGCACTAATTGAACAGGTGACATATACCAACACGTGACATGTTTATAGATCCAGTCCAGATTAGGCGATTTTCGTGCTAAGAATTTCGTAATAGCTAATATAGGTACACTTAGCTCGTAGTACATATTTGGATCATTACCGCAACTAGATAATGTAACGGCAAGCACTATCTGGTATGCGTTTTTGAGTAGAAGCAAATTAAAAGTGGTCTTCCATTTTAAAAAAACCGGTCAAGTGCGAGTCACGCTTCCGCTCAAAGGGTTCCGTACCACCTCACAAAATAAATTATTTTTGTAAATAACAAGATACGTCTACGACTGAATACGCGACTCACAACTCACAAAATTACGCTCGTCTGGCCGCACGCTTAAAATTTCTTGACATTAAAAACTATATAGAGAATATCCACGGCAACTTGTCTCCTCCGTAACTATTAGGTAGGTACTTAGGTATTTAACTAAGTATTATCTTTTTATTGGCATTGATTATTATATCCAAGATCGCTGTGAAGCGATAAGGCCGCCAAATTGTATACTTCCTTTGTTATTAGCTAAGTTTACTGTTATTATTGTTTTTTTGGTGTACAATAAAAGTAGGTATATTCATTCATTCATTTATTCATCTTCGGGTTTACAAGGGAAAATTAAATAACACAGGAACAAGCAGTGAATAAAAATATGTAGTAGGTACCTACCCAATCTGCAAGGCCTACCGCAGCTTCGGAATACGACACACGTACAGGTATATTAACCTCATACCTAGATTGCACTTCCAACCTGATTGCATTGATTGCAGCCAACATGGTACGTACGTACCAAATGATATCTAGTATCTACTAGGGTTGTAACAGAACCTCGCCTCCGCCTCCGTAAGTGCGGAACTTCCGCAAGAAATCGTACCTCCGCTTCCGCATCCGCCTCCGCCGTTTTTTTGCGGAGTTGTAACGGAGGTTTATTTACGTTGACTTACAATGCGAGAGGTACAAAACGAAGCAGGTAACGTCAGTTACACCATTACAGCAAGCAAAAAGGCAACTAACTGTCCTTAGAAGAATCCTAAAAAAAACAAATGTAGGATTCATCGCATCCTATAGCACAGAAAATGTACGATGTACCTAATCGGAGAAATCCACCTCCGCCTCCGCTTCCGTTAACCTCCGCATCCGCGGAGGTATACCCCTTCACCTCCGCATTCGCCTCTGCTTCCGTTACAAGAACGCCTCCGTTACAACCCTAGTATCTACTACCTATTTAAAGTCGCCTGCTAGGTACTACTATTTTATAAATAACGAGTGTAATTATTGCATATAAATACCTGACATTCCACTCCTGTAATAATTTTAAAAACTCTGGTTTATGTTAATGTCTGGTAATGTTTATTTTAACCTAAACTAACGAAACCATGATTAAAAGACGTAGAACTTTCTTTTGCTACGACCACGCTACGACGAAGTGCTACGCTTCAGTCTATTATAGTATTTATACCTTTGGCATCGATGAGTATATATTACTCGATCTACGAACTACTTGATAAGAAGCAAAAAAAGTCGAGGTATTATTTTAGTATTGAAAGTTTGACTCAAATATGTAAGTACTTAGCTCTACGAATTCGATTAACTCGTAGCCCGTATTTACTCTACTACGTGTAAAACGATATCGGCAGGTAGTACTCGGCAAAAAAAAATACGAAAAATTGCCTTTCATCAGTCGTATCACGTATGGTAGGCCGTAGATACCTAGATAGTAAAGTGGTACTCATTATTATAAGTCTAAGTACATAGCAAATCTTATTTAACCAATGCAGTGCACGAGCACCGAGCCATGCGGTGAGTAGGTAGACACTAGACCACAGAACACATTATACTCCTAGCGGAGCACTAGACGTGTCGGCTCTCTAGGGACACCGCTTATTACTTAGGTTTATAATTTAAATTGCTATTCCTAAATGTTAAGAATTTCCTTTAACGTAATTTATAACATAAAAGCCCTCAGAAAGAGGACAACGCAAGCGAGTTTCAGACACCGCGCCGGTCAGATGCCGAGTGCAATGTGCAAGCGTCTGCGTACATGACCGCCTGATTGCCTCGAGCATGGCGTGCTACTACAAGAACTGATGACAAATCTGAGTACCAATTATACAAATAAAATACAATTCCACAGTCCCGCCACAGAGGCCAAGATGTGGCTGTTGAATCTTGACGCCAAGCCGAAGACCAACCGCAATGGCAAGGTGGTCCAACAGAGTGTCTTAATTGCTTAGAATAGATAGTTTGAAGCCAGTTTAACTCGATTATTTACCCCGTATCAACGCAGGCTCTATCGTATCGCGCTTTACTTAGAGAAGTTGATAATTTTACCAACTCCTGCAGAACATTCGAACAAAGTGTCAAACACATACGTCTATGGCGTCATCCCATTGTCTGTGAGAAAACAAAGACACCAGCCCTTAGTCCTTGCTGCTAAGTTGTCATCGAATAAATTAACACAAAACAGCAGCTCCAAAATTGTCCACCGTCTCTCGGATTTAGTCACTTGTCGTACACAATGTCTAGTAACAAGTTGTTGCTACCGTCACCTTTGGACCATTCGGTACGATGTCTGCGCCAACACGATAATAATAATTATGGTTCTAGATTTTCATATTTACCTACTACTTTTCACACAACACTTGGTAATGGAGTTTTTCCAGTGATACAAAAAACAAACAAACTAATTAGGTATAGATCTAGGATGGATCTAGGCTTGTTGAATTGGTACGATCGAGAATGGTTAGTCCTATGGTTTTACAAGAGTAGGTACAAGGTTCTGGGCTCCCTGATGGGTAGATTTAGAAAATGGATAAAGGGCCAGGGCCCCCAGGGCCCTGTTTTCGTTTTGGTCTGCAATGTCACATAAATACTTAAAATACCAGGTGAGTAATGTAAAGTAAAGTAAATATTTATTTGGTAAAATATGGTAGGTACATACAAGATATGTAGGTTAATAAGCACAAGCATATTTTATCGTTACCGACGTCCAAATATTGAATTATTATAATATAGAATTCTTGTACCGAATAAAAATAATGATCTAAGAGATATTTCAAAAGTTATTATTTAAATAATGGTAGATTTAGTTCTTTTAGTTTATTCATTAAGTTACCTATTGTAGATTTTTATGACCATACAATAACAGTTTTTACTAAAGAGACTTGTCTTTGATGAGGCAACGAAATGTTATTTTTGTATCGTTTGCTTGTGTTATGTGTATGTATGTATGTATACATATACATACTGAGTATGTACTTAGAAATAAATTGAGGAAGGTCTGCCTACAAATAGAAGAGACTGCGCTAAGTAAATGTTCATAATACTCATTCAATAATAATTTTATGAACATAGCAACAGACTACCGGTACCTACCTAATTGAATTCACGTAAGTTGATGATAAAATACCATTATATAATTATTGCATGTAACATTCCGCATGCGACTTTAATTCTAACGCTGCGCGCATACGCATAGCATATCGTTTGCAGAATGCAGTTTTACTGACCTAATTATTGTATTGTGAATTTGTGTCATTGAAGTTATTTTTAAACACAGTGATCGAGTGATTGCCTTAAAATGGCCTTAATGCATCATGCTTGGGGGAGATAAATTGATTACTAAGGCTAATAATATCGCATTGAATAGTGGACTTTAGTTGGATTAATATTATTAATAGTAATACCACGACCTAAGCGGGACAATTTTTTTCTAAAGACTATTCAAAAATAAATTGCGCTGAATTGTGAACCCTTTCGAAGTCGATTACGCAAACAAAAATATTTAGGTATAGTACTAGCTACCTACTTACCTAAGTCCCACTAAGTCGGATGGTTACTAGCAACGGAGTACAAAGCCTCCCACCATGACCAGACATGGACCTGAGCATGTTTAGATTGCCCAATTGTTGAAATTAACAAGAAATCTCTCACTTATCATTAGGTATCAATATGACCATAGGTACCTTTTAGTTCTACTCACCACTGCTACAAAGAGGTGATCAATAAAACGTTCATAAACTTAAACCAGACTACTCATCTTCAAGAACTATCCAAGCACAAACGAATAAACTTTTAGAGAGCGCCATCTATTGACATAATTGTGAAGTTCTATTAAAAATACTGAAGCTCATTAAAAATTAAATAATTTCGTTTCCTTATAATATTTATCTAATTTTAGTATTTGTTGTTCAAGTACAGGATATAATTCGAATAATTGATCAAGTTTCAGGCTCAGACTTTCAGAAAATAGAGAGTTCTGAGTTTGGACGTTAGAAAATCTCCACTTTGAAGGCCCCCCATTTCGTCAATTTTAGGGGAAAAATTAAAAAAAAAGTTTTTGGACTCTATATGTAGGTACCGCAACCCTATGTAACGCTATAAAAATATTTTATTTCGCATTCGCTTCTATGAGAGCCCCTGAAATATAGATTTTTATAACTTTTTAAGCCATATTCGTCTGGAGGCCATCGGTTTACATATTATTATATTAAAATTTGAAGTAATAAAGTTCGGTAATTCAGAAGTTATAAGGCTCTGACAGACGGACGGACGGACGGACAAGTTCAAATTCACTCAAGTAGACTCAGAGACCTTCGCTTCGCTCGGTCAATAAATATGAAAGTGTCTGTCTATATCCCGTGGCAGGACATACTTAGGCTACTTTTTATCCCGGAAAATTAAGCAGTTCCCCCGGGAATCAAAACCTTAATCCAAGCGGACCAAGTCACGGGCATCATCTAATAATTTATAAAACGATAAATAATAAAAGCTTGTAAAATAACAGTGCACAATGATGACGATCCGATTTGATATTGCACCCACCCTACACTATTCTTAGAATGGCACTTAACGAAAGGAAGAAGCTGATTTGCATTTTTATGAATGATGAAGGTTAAAAATCATCTTCGTTTGTCTTACTGTAAAAAAACTTGATAAGCATATTTTAATATTTAGGTATTTCAGAGCAGGTAAAGTTATGATCTACATATTATATAAAAAAATTTAGGTAATTAGGTAGGTATACCAACATTATAATTATAGTATGCGGCTACCTACGCATCTCCAATGTGTTGAATCGATTTTAATGAACTTTTATGAGGTAAGTAGGTACCTAATTAAGTCTTTTTCATTTAAAAATAACAGTTCAAACAGTTTAGATGCGGTACCTATAGCGCTTTTCCAGAAAGCTGCATCGTACGTTGTTATTCTTGCTGCAATGGATTTTGGCCAATCACTGGGTACACTAACTATAGCAAAAATTTAAAATTTAAATCCATTACCATTAGGATTATGGATAAATTTTTATTAGGTATACATATCTGCTTTGCTTTAAAAATAAAAAAACACCTAACTAAACAATTTATTTTCCTTCATAAGTAGTTAAAAATAGCATGTTGTGGTCAGAATGATAAATAATAATTGTATTTAGTTCATCCAAGTACAGATAACATAACCGCCACTCAGTCAGTGGCAGTCTGGCCGCGCATACCAGTTTTTTGCAATTTAAGAAGGTACACTCTACAATCCCAAAATGTCTTGCATGTTGGAGCATACCGCATGAGGGGACGTCCTCTTTATGTGTTCTGTGGACTCTACAATGGGGAATGTTCTGAGGAGTTATTCGATCTAATACCTTCCCTTCCGTTTTCGGATCGTACCTTAGCTTCAGTAGGTACGTCGTAGAAACCAGCCCCACTACCTGGATGCCTGGTTCTTTTCCAGTCCTCCTCATTCCAGGCTTCAGTCCTCATTCAGGCCATTCTTAATACTGCTGTGTTCCCTAAAAACTGAAAACTCCCTAACAAAGAATTTGAACTATTAACTAAAAACTTAAAAATAATTCCAAGTTTTGTTATTTTTTCAAATGTGTGATTTGAATTTGTTTATACTTACTTATTTAAAAATAATTAATTTAAATGGAAATAAAACTAATTTCGGAAGTGCTGTTTTAATTTAATAATTTCTATGTAAAATTGCAAGATATGTGACGTCACACCAACTGTGACAAGGACGGGGGAGGGGTCAAAAATCATGAAATTAGTGTAACGTAATTTATGGATGACCCATAATATGTTCTTCTAAACATCACATTCAGTGAAAGACTCGAAAAATGGCAAAAAGTCGGGAATTGGTGAGGATGAACCTATCAAACTAACTTACTTTTTTCAAAGAATATTATTGGCCATAGCATAGGATCACGGAATAGATAAAGGCAGAGCTATATTTATTTTTTCTATGCATAGGATAGTCTCCACACTCAGCGTAAAGGCGTAAAGATGGTGATAGGATTAATTACAATATGGCTGCATATTGAAGTTACTCCCATAACTTTCCAAACAAATCACATAAACCTTTGAGTTATTGAAACTCCTATATCAAAAAAGCATTAGGTACCTGATTCATACCTTTCACTTACATTTCCTTGCGTTTTTACACTTAGGAAATGAAAATTGGATCGGTTATCCTTGTGGAAGTATGAGGGAGGAGCCAGTATCAAGTTACACCTACCCTTCAGTATAAAAGCGTAAAACTACTCAGATTACAAACACTCGCGGCTCCGGTTACTGACACTAAAGTATCGACTACGTTCAAAGTAGGCACTTGTAATATTTTAAAATATTTTTACTTGTGGAACACGTTAAGAGTACTCGACTTTTTAAAATATACATAAAGGATAGTGCAAGTGTAATGATAACCATTGTAGCAGTCAGAACTCCAAGCTACCTCGAATTGGAGTGCATTTTAAATTAGACAAAATACCTACTTAAAGGAAGACACTTCGTTCTATTGTTTAAAAGCCATCTACTACTTACGCATCCATGTTCGATTTGTTACCCGATCTGCATTGACCTTTTTTTACTTTTGTTTCAGCTACCGAGATGTTGGTGAATAAGATCGTGCAGTTGGCGGTATTGGTGCTGGCGATAGTGTGGGACTTGCGTTGCGAAGCCGCCACAGCTGCCGTGAAACTATGTGGTCGCGAGCTCAGCGACTTCATGAGTAGAGTTTGCCACGCGTACAATAGCCCTACCTGGGACGTACCCACAGGTACTTAAACCTCTTATTTTTCTGATCTAACTGACCCACTGGAAATTCTCGTGTTTCCAATGGTTTAACCTTTATGTCCACATATAACTTGGGTAGGTACCTTCAAGGGATCTTCTAGGCAAGCGCGTTCCACTTCCAACCTAGACCTCATCATTGCTTTGCACTAACTAAGCATGATTGTCGTCAAGCGCAAGCCTATCTCGCAATAAAAGAAATGTTTATGTCAATCATTTTATAATCAGTGTACATAAGTACCTATACTTAGGTGTTTACTATGTGTGTTTATTATGCGAGGGCAAGGCACCGAAGAATTTCACGCGCGTTTTATCGTTTGCGGAAATCTGCACTATGTACCTACCTACATGCTCATCTTATTATCTATGTCCATAGCCTAAATTAGAAAAACAAACATTTCATGCGCATTAAATTATATACGACTAAGACAGCTATGACAGTGACTAAAGGCTATCAATTCTCTAATAAAAATAATGTAATTTTAACACATGTACACATGCAGCTTGCGTAAAAAATATAGGTACCTAAGTAGTATTATCTACTTAGATAAAAGCGAAATACCTACCACTCATTCACTCATTAATCACGATATCTCAGGAACTACCTATAATTAAAGCATACAAACATGAAATTTGGAAGATAGATTCCTTCCATACTGTAGAGTGTAAGTAGATAATATCAGCTAAGAAACGTTTTTGAGAAAATTCACCCCTAAGGAGGTGAAAGTGGGATTTGGGAACCTAGCATGGGAGTATATAGCTACGTCAATTAATTTTGACTTTATTCTAATGTTTATGTCTTTGTTTTTCATTGACCGAGCGAAGCGAAGGTCTCTGAGTCTACTTGGGTGAATTGGCACTTGTCCGTCCGTCCGTCCGTCTGTCAGAGCATTATAACTTCTGAATTACTGAACGCAATTACTTCAGCTTTAAATATAATATGTAAACCAATGGCCTCCCGCCGAATATGGCTTAAAAAATAATAAAAATCTTTATTTCAGGGGGGCTCTCATAGAAGCGAATGCGAAGTAAAATATTTTTTATAGCGTTACATTGGGTTGCGGTATATCATTTTAAAGATCATTAGGAATAGAGTTCAAAAATATTTTTTTTTTAATTTTTCCCCTAAAATTGACGAAATGGGGGGCATTCAAAGTGGAGATTTTCTAACGTCCAATGTTGACCTCAGAACTCTAAATTTTCTGAAAGGCTGAGCCTGAAACTTGATCAATTATTTGAATTATATCCTGTACTTGAACAACAAATACTAAAATTTGATAAAATATTGTAAGGAGACGAAATTATTTAATTTTTAATGAGCTTCAGTATTTTTAACAGAACTTCACAATGATGTCAATAAATGGCGCCGCGAGGTCTCAGTTCGGGGCGAACCACTAGTATATTATTTGAGGCACTGCACGAATATGGTCCGTACTCCGCAGTAGCCCAAACCTTGCGAAACCCCGCTTGCTCACGAAGCTGGTTTTCTTCTAGAGTTCTCGTGATCCGATTTAATATTAGTTTTGCGAACACTTTATACAAGTTTGTCATCAGACTTATATTGTCATATAATTGGACCAATCAGTCTTGTCTCCTTTCTTCTGCCTAAGTACTATTATTGTTAGTTAGTTAGTATTGTTGTTTATTTCGACCATTGTTCTGGAATCTTTCCTGTTTCTGAGACATTATCATATATTTTCTTCACTTCCGGTTTTAAGGGTTCGCATAGAGATTTCAGAAGCTCATTTGTCATAGGTATTATCTTCGCCAGGTGCCACAAACGATCTCGCTCTTCTTTTTCGCAAACATTTTGGAAAGGCTGTCTCAATATAAGTAGGTAAGTGAATGACCTACGCGCGTACCATTAACAATATTATCCGCCTAACGACACTGCTTGTCAACACCAATATGAATGAGAAGATCATTATCATCTGATTGGCTCTGATCTCATATACACTTCCAACTATTAACTATCTATGGAAATAAAAATATATAACTCTTCTTTGATTTGAAGTTGATGCTCGAAACGCTAAATTTTAATGTACAATACCTGGGTAAGGCCGTAGATTTTGCCACTTTCTGAAAAAAAAATGTGTCCAATTTTTAAGTTACTAATTAAAAAAAAACTAACGTGATTATTGTAGTGAAGATTTTTTATAAGCTTGCGGCATACCTATATCTTAAGAAAATATATTTAAATTAAATTTAAAGATCGCCGTGAATATTTTAAAAAATCGCAAATCTTCAGAGACCACGAATTTGGGTCCAAAATACGATGTCTTTCGACCAGACTAATTTCTTTGTTGTCCTAATTTACGTCTATTTTCTAAGATAGTGTATTACTTTTTAGTTTATTTTAAATCTCAGACTGTTCGGCTGCCAGTTTATGGTTTTAAAATATTAAAATACGTGTTGTGTATTGATTTATCAGTTTTCAAACATTTGTCTCCGTTTTTTCGCTTCTACGTTACTTTTTTCTTCGTTACTAACATTTACCTCAAGAAATGTTTAATTTGCAATTATGGTAGGATTTAAAAAGAGACTCTGGCAGCACTAAGAAGCCATGCCGAAGATAAAAAGCTACGCCATTTTGTCTTGTCTATGTAGTGTGTCAAAAGTGCCGGTGCGTGTTTCGTCAGTGTGAATTAAAAATTGTTTTCGGAGGTTTTAACGGTAAGTAACCGGGTTTTGACAAGTAATTGTATAATTATAAACGTAACAGTAATTGAAATGCATTTTTAAATTTAATTTCATTCGAAATTAAGCGTAGTTTGGAAATTATAACCTATACAATCCAAATAAAATAAAGCTTTCGCGTTACTTTAGCGTTACTCTTACGTTACCGTATACAAAGATTCTATGTTACGTAACAAAGACAAATCTTAAGGGTAGTACATACTATTTAATACTATAACTACCCCATTACGCGGAGAAGTTGCGAGGGCTATATTTTCTGGTGCACTAGTGTTGGTATAAAATCAATGCGCACGTTGTGTCTTACTGTCTTATCGTTAATGTTTTTCAATACGTTTGCTGAATAAATTTTCGTAATTTTCTCGTTAATATTAAAAAACTTTTTTTACGGGATTTGCGGATTTGAGGAATTAAGCCTTTAGATTTCGGTTCAGTTTTTAGAATTTGCACCTTGTGTATAAAAATATACTTTTTTTATTCATTACAAGTTAGCCCTTGACTACGATTTCACGTGATGGTAAGTTATGATGCAGTCTAAGATGGTAGAGGGCTAACCAGTTATGTTGTTGTATGGCAGTTATATTAAACTCATACCCCTAATCGGTTTCTACAAGACATCGTTATAAATTCCCAGAGTGTCCCTGCCAGGGATCGAACCCGGGATTTCCGCACGTTAAGTCAACAGCACCCAACACTGCGCCGGGGAGGTCGCCATGCGTAAAGTGTGTTTAAAACTTCCATTTTTGTTGAACAATGTATAATATAAACTAAATTTTATAAAACATAAATTGTTCTAGATGCCGATGTCACCAGCCGAAAAGCAGAAAAAATATAGACAAAAATTAAAAACTGAAAACCCAAGTAAGTATGAAGAAATGCATAGAAAAGCTAAGGAAAGATCTAAAAAAATAATGTAATAATAATAATGTAATATAATGTATGTATAAGCTAATTGAAATTATTGAATAAATATGTTTATTACAAATAATGTAATGTTTTTATTTTGTGTCCAATATTATTGTACATTGTATGTAATCAGCTTTACAATTTACTAGCGTTACTCTCGCGTTGCTTTCGCGTTACCGTAACGAAGAAGTTTCATCGTTACTGTATGTTACTAAGTGGCAAAATCTACGGCCTTACCCACCTACCTATAGCTATTTTTTTAATAGTGATTAGGTATGTAGGTAATATTTTTAACCGACTTCAAAAAAAGGAGGAGGTTCTCAATTCGTCGGAATCTTTTTTTTTTTGTATGAAAGAAAGTATTTTTTGTACTTACTTTGGCTTTTGTACTTGGCAGATAATGAAACAAAAGTTTTGAGGCGTTGTCCGATGTTAATTTTACTAAGTAGTTAGGTATATGTTTAAATAATATTTTTATCAACATACTGCGCGACCTTTTGATTGTTTTAACTTATAACATCTAATACTTAATCACAGGAAAAACAACCGCATACTTACCCTCTTATATAATTGTGACCTCACATACAGTGTATCAGCGAATCAGACACGAACCGATTTCGTGATCTACAATTATTACACATATATAAAGAAATATAAAAATATTATATGATATAAAATTCATTTTAAATTTTTGTTATTATTATATTACTATCATCTAAGCCGCTGCAATAAGGCAATGTGCCTTAATTTTCAGTGATAGAGCAACCTGCAGCAGTTGTGCGCCGAAAAAGACGGACCGGGATAGCGGACGAATGCTGCGTTTTCGGTTGCACGTGGACACAGCTCAGCTCATATTGTGCCATCAGTGCTAAGTAAGTGGTTTAATAACATGTTATTATTACAACAAAGTAGGTAGAGGTACCTTGGCTTTGTAGGCTTTACCTCGGCGTCTTTCGATTTGATTCATGTTACGCCTGAATTCCCGTGAAAACTCACAGAATTTACAGACTGTGAGAAAACATTTTAGCAATCTGTTTCGGTTATGCTGCAAGCTACTAAGTATAATAAGTCGGTACAGTGACGTGTACCTACAGCTTTCGAAGCTAGGGTAAGCACTATAGTGGCTCAGGTTACCTATGTGATGAAAAATGAGCATTGAGGTATTTTTGTTTAAGTAAGCACTGCTTTTATACCTCTATGAACTGCACGCCACTGAGCCGGTACCATATAAAATGGAAGGGTGTGGTTTCAATAATATATGGATTGTTGTCAGATCAGAACCGCCAGTGGACTCGATGGAGACGCACCTGATAGCGGACCGGTCGGCGGAGGCGGCGGCGGGCGCGGGGGCGGTGGTCTCGCCGGCCGTGGTGGGCAAGGCGGAGGCGAGCACGCGGCGCGAGGTGGGACGCAGTCGCAGCGGGTACGGGCGCACTCGGGCACGGGGCCGCCGGTGTTGGTGCCGGCGCAAGAGGCGCTCGGGCCGACGGCGATCCTCACTCATGGGTAACATGGTGTGTCTCACCTCCACCGCTTTCTTGTTCTCCTAGTGTATGTATACTGGTACTGAACTACTCGTAGGATCCACCACCACCACCACCACTACAGACCATTATGGTCCCACTGCTGGGCACAGGCCTCCACTCTCATAGGAGAGGGAATTAGAGCTTAGATCCACCACGCTGCTCCAATGCGGGTTGGTGGGCTTTAACGACTATTATCATGTTATTGATATTAATAACCGGGACCGACCGGACTCGTAGGATCATCTCCTACGAATTGTACAATTTTAATACATAGGTATATCCAAAAGGAGATAATATGTCTGACTGATATATCAACGTATAGTTACTACCTACACTACAGGTCGCTGGGTCTAGAAACTTCACATTATGAAACTCGGGTTAAATCGAACCGAAACACTGGGCAAAATACAAAAACATGCCCGTGTTATCTACCTATTATTATCAATTACATAAGCCTCATAATTTTTTACCAGTTTTACCATTGTTTTCCAAATTAGAAAAAACGTACTAAGTATATATTTAGCGTGTTTTTTCCAATAAATAGTTGAAGCTAAATGCCTGAACCAGAGTAGGGGTTACGTGCCTCCACATTGTAGATTCGCGATCATTTAATCGAAAGTAAGGCAAGTGAGTCCTAATTAGTGACGAGACATAAATTCGCACACCCAGACGGGTCTAATTGAATGAAGTCTGCAGATTCTATTACAGTACCAATGTCTATAAGACCTACTCTATAAATACACAAGGATAAAACTACTGTTTCGTTCTCTAACAACGAACATCAAAGGCTCCTGACCTCTTATAATGTTTCATAACGTGGTCTACGTTACAGAAAAGTCTACACAAGTAAGGGATTTACAAAAATTGCACATAAGCGAAGGGTTAGTTATGTCGTAGTAGGTACAGTACAAGGTTTATTCCTAATCAAACTTTATGACTTCTCGGAACATCGTGCGTTTCGATGCGTAGAATACAATATTATTAGTATCAGCGGGACAGATTCAGTTGACTGTACCTGCGCGGACCTACACACTAACATCCGAGATGTAGTTTGAGTCGGTCAGTACTCAGGTATACCTATGAAGCTCATAATAAGCTACCAACACAAGAGAACAAGAAAGTGGGCACTAACGCTCATATTAACGCTACCTGCATGCAAACTAACTACTTCATCTAACAATTAAAAATTAAATCATCTTTGCATGACTGGCCTCACCTATCCTCACTTAGATATTAGTTAAATGTTGTAAAGGACACTGTACAAGAGCTTAAAAACGCGGTCTCGACCGTGTGCCTCGACACAGCCCAGCAGCCCTATTCTCTAACTATGAAAAAAGTGTGTGTGTGCAATTCACATCAGAAGTGAAACTTCAGAAAAATAGCCTACTTACGACAGAATGAGATTAGCATGAATGAGAGACTTAGAGAAATATATATAACTTGTATTCTATCTCATTCTCTCGCAGGCTAAATCCTATTATGAATGTTTTCAAATCACAACGATTCTATTTCACGTTTCACGTTCGAGTTTCACTTCAAAAATAAAGCCACTGACATATATATTTTATCCATTGAAGGTTTTCTATGAAACAAAAATAACATTTTCATTTCCATTTCATTCTTTCCCATGCATAGTCCCATGGACAAATCCAATGGATAAAAAATATATATTGTCATTGGCTTTCATTTTACGATAGCCAATAAGTTGGAGAATAGGGCTTGCTCGCCTTTGTACTAGTTCAGAGCCTGTCTTTTCAATAACGTAAATACTTTGATAGGCACTAACACTAAGCAGTGTCCTTTATTTTTCAAATCACTTCTGATATGCCCAAACTCTTTTTAAGCCGGTGCTTTTTTGCTTCGTTGTTTAAAAATAACAGATCACGTTAACGTTCACATAATTAAATTCGACTCATAAAAGATGTTTTTTCATCTCGAAAGATGTTAATTAACAGATTTATCACTATGAACTACAAAGCATGAATTTATTTTTTTAATTAAAGATTTCTACTTAATAGTAGGTATGCCTATTTAATTAGCGTATTAAAAGTCGCCATCAAATAACAAAATATTTCACTAATTAATTGCGAAGATAGAGATAATCAATATGATCATTAATAAATTTAATTAAAACATAAGGGTTCCATTTTACCATTTTGGTACGGAACCCTAAAAAGGAGTAGCTACGTCAACTTAGAATGTAAGAAATCTGCGAACAATTAATTTAATTGATGTGATCAGCTTGCATTTCAACGAGATTTGCCAACATCGATACATAATAATATTATTATGTAGGTAAAGGTAGATAACCTTTCAGTCAGCCCAATATACCTAAGATTAAAATTGCAAATTTTAAAAAGTTATGAACGGATTTTATGCAAGTATTTTAGGGAAAGAAATTCTGCCAGTTATTAATGAATTAAAAATTATATTTTTTTTTTAACAGGGGCTCCTAAGGAATGCCGCGCGCGCTGCGCCCGTCCTGGGGACGGTATCGCCCCTGCTGACGTGGGGCAGGACCCTCAACACTGACCTGCCGTCGGTTGACCGAGGCCGGTACGCGTACATCGCAGTCTATACGTAAACTTAGCCAAACTGCGAATAATCGTACAAACCAAGTAAACAACATGTAATCAGACACGCATTTTGGTGCACCGACCGTGTTAATTGGCCAATTAAAAATACCGTAATATTAAGGTTGTACATGTTAACTCGCGGGCAAAGTCGCGATACTACACGATAGACGATGGCGTAGAAGTAGTCTAATCTAAAAATGAACATGCCTCACGTTCTATTCAATTGTGCACTTGACGGCCAACAGATCCGGCCGCAGAATTCATGTCTACATAGCTGGTGACTGAACAACCAATATCGATGTCCAATTTGTGTGTATTGCTTTACAAGTATATTGCGTAAACACATTTGAGGCGCGTTAATTTTAGTTTAGACGACCACTGCTAGTGTTCGTGCTGAATGGGAGTCCATTCATACTTCCATAAGAATAAAAAGTGCGCCTTTGCAACTGCGATGTTTTCTAAAAAAAAAGCACTAAGGTAGGTATTATAGCTCATTTTGAAATTTGAATTCCGGTGCAATATTTCAGGTAGATTAAATATATTCGATTAATTTGTAACAAGTGCCTTCCTAGCATGTGTTCAAGCAACCTAGTGATAAAATATATTTTATGCCTTCAATGGGTGTAGTAATCATTTTTGTAAACTCTTACTAGTGCAAATTATTGTATCATGATTTACTATATTTAATTTCCTTGATATTTACCCTGAGGTTGTTATAAACATTAATTATTGTACATTACTGCCCAGGCCGGAAATATAGCAATTCACGGTTGGTCAAGTAATATTGGAAGGATGAGGTGAAGCAGAGGACTTCCCAACTGATTTTAAAAGGACGAGATGCCAGCCGAGGCCTTTTTGAGTAATCAAGGCTGTGAATTGCTATTTCGGCCGAGACTTGTATAGTACTTTCTAATTTGCGATGAAACAAAGCTTTTCTACATTGCCCATAGATGGCGTTGACGCTTCTTAACTCGCGCTAAAACTGTAGTGTTGTTGTGTACATGATTTTTTAAATTAATGAATCAATTTCCGAGCAAGTAGAAGAATAGAGAGAGTAGGTTTTAATAAACTTAACATACTTATGATATGGATGTTATATCATAACTAATGTTAAGCTTATTACAACCTCAGCAATATTTGCATATTATTATGCATTCCTGTGTTAAAAGTTCTGACTCATGTACCTAATGATATTTGATGATGGTATGTATAAATACTTATAATTCTACTTAGAAAATTTTAATCATAATATTATAATATATCTACTTCTCAATTCCAGATGCAATTGTTGCTTTAACTAAAATAACATAGGAATTTTATAATATAGTCCATACTAAGAACTGAGCACCATAATAGATGTATTTTAAAATTATGACCATTTTATTTTCTAAGGTTTATGTAACTAAATCACCTACCATATAAGGTTTAAAGATCTCTAAAACAACTGTGATAATAACAATCGATAAAAATAAAATATCATTAATTTATAAACTGTTAGATTTAGAGTATTTCTTTGTAGTGTTTGTATGTGTTTTAAGTTGTAGATAATGGTGTTTAAGGATATAGTGACTGATAATGGATGCTGTATTCTGTGCTTGATTTTGTCTCCAAGTATTAAAAGATTGAATTACGATAAGTAAATAATATTTGATAAATTAATACAAAATATTATGTTTTTCATTAACAAAAACCAGCTTCGAAAATAAAAATAAATTACCCTAGCGTAGTTTAAATTTTGTTTTTTAATAATAAATTAAATACATTAACATTTTCTCTTAATCATCACTAAGTAGTTCCTTATCTGATTCCTCTAGTTTTATGTGTTTACTTTTAGCACTAGGATTATCCTTATTCGTTGAAAAATAATAGTCTTTGAAAAGTAAGTACTTGGCTACTATTATGGCCCCTAAGAACACACCTAGTCACAGCGGCCCCTTATCATTGTTATTCTGGTCAGAATTAGGTTGGTCACTATTTGTTTGGTTGGCGCTATCTTTTAGTGGCAGCAACTGAAATCTCAAGTGGTTGCCTTTGCTTCTCTTCTGCACCAACTGCCCAACTGATTTTAAATTCTTTTCTATTATTGAGTATATCCTCTCCTAGAACAAATGATTAAAACAATTAGCCATTTTTGATTGTCTTGATATTTTCTGTTTACTTAACACAACACATGATAATGCCCAGTATGTTGTCCATGTAGTATAAGTTTTTATTGTATCTTAACACATAGGTTAGAGGTGAGGATTAAAAGTTATAACTTTAAATTTAACACAATATTTATTTTTAACTTTTAACTTTGTTATAAAATATTAAGATGTTCGTTAAAAGTTATAACAAGTAACAACCGTACACTATTCTACTGAGTAAGCAAATTTTGCTATTTTAACGCTCTCTAGTGGCCTCATTAGTCGTTATCGCGTATTGGACATTGACAACGATCGTTGTCTTTTGCAAAAAATTGCATGGTAGTTTGGGTGGCTGCCGGACGTTGGCGCTGTTACGACATTACAGCGTCTGTCCGGCAGCCACTTTTGTACTGCTTTACCGATTTTTAATTATAATACAAGTAATTGTGAGCCTTATATTAATAGTGTTAGCTTTTATTATAGAATTTATGAAGAAACCAATAAATAACTTTTTAATGTTTAACGATTCCAAAAATAACGTAAACAAATAAATTACCTACTGTATCAGTTTTGAGCAAAGACTACAGTGTATAAGTTTTGAGAAATGTGTTGCGAAGTTAAATGTTATAGGTACTTAATATTTATTGAAAGTAAAATAAGTTTTTAACCGAAGTTTCTTCAGTTTAAAGTTGTTGACCGAGCGAAGCGAAGGTCTCTGAGTCTACTTGGGTGAATTGGCACTTGTCCGTCCGTCCGTCCGTCCGTCCGTCCGTCCGTCCGTCCGTCTGTCAGAGCATTATAACTTCTGAATTACTGAACGCAATTACTTCAGCTTTAGATATAATATGTAAACCAATGGCCTCCCGCCGAATATGGCTTAAAAAATAATAAAAATCTTTATTTCAGGGGGGCTCTCATAGAAGCGAATGCGAAGTAAAATATTTTTTATAAAGTTACATAGGGTTGCGGTATATCATTTTAAAGATAATTAGGAATAGAGTCCAAAAATATTTTTTTTTTAATTTTTCCCCCAAAATTGATGAAATGGGGGGCTTTCAAAGTGGAGATTTTCTAACGTCCAAAGATGACCTCAGAACTCTAAATTTTCTGAAAGGATGAGCCTGAAACTTGATCAATTATTTCAATTATATCCTGTACTTGAACAACAAATACTAAACTTAGATAAATATTGTAAGGAAACGGAATTATTTAATTTTTAATGAGCTTCAGTATTTTTAACAGAACTTCATATTTACGTCAATAGATGGCGCCGCGAGGTCTCAGTTCGGGGCGAACCACTAGTTAAGTGTAAGTTTAACATGAGTTCGAGACGTAATAATGCCGTTATTTGGAACTATTTCGAAAAGTGTTCGAATAACAGCAAAATTTAAAAAATAAAAATAACGAAAATCATTAAGTATTGTGCAATAAAAATTATAACATTCATTCCATTGAACATTTAACGAAAATCATTAAGTATTATGCAATAAAAACTATAACATTCATTCCATTGAACATTTAACGAAAATATAAATAACATCATTTGGATATCTGTTAGCCTTATCAGTTATAATTATAACTTTTAATTTAACGTGTTATTTTTTTATTATTATAACGTTACAACAGTTAACGTTTTTTAACATTTAATCACATCTCTAACATAGGTACAAAATTGTGCATACAAAACAGAAGACAGGAAAATGAAAATGTAGATTTAGATCTAGTTTTTAAAAATCTTGAGGAGAGTGATTTTCTATGATAAAATGTAGTTTAGTCTATCTCTGGGATGGGAGCTATTTCTGTAATTTTTTTTACAAATTACAGGTGAATTGTGATAAGGTAACAGGCAAACAGACATTCTGAAAAACACTTCTCAATATATAGTATTACTATGGAATATGGACAAAAACATTATTAATAATTAAAAAGGAGACAGTGCTCATATGGTTTGGCATTTGGTCAGAATTTTGCCATTACCTTCTCTGTGCTTCAGCTTCAGAGAGCATGTGGAAGCTGTTATCTCTAAGTTTTTTAAACATCTGATAATACTCCGATAGTTGAAACATTAAACCACAACACAACAATCTATAAATGTATAAGAATACATACTGCTTTGGATTCTTCATTTTCATGCCCTGATATTACTACTTTAACTTCATACTGCTTCTCCAAAAGTTTTGCCATCTTCTTGACACCTGTCAATAGATCGTGCTCTGCTATTCTTGAAGACATTGTCATCAGTTTTTGTCCCTTCGTCAAATTACTCTCACGGGCAACCTGTTTCTCTTTCCTTCTTGAAATTTCTTCTTCATGGTACTCTGCATTTGTCATTAATCTGAAAGTTATTTTTCAATAAGAATTATTGATTGCTCTTTTGCTTTCTACTATTATAAAAGTGAAGCAGTTACAGCCTAGTAGTTCGGATTTGTTCAGTCAGTTAGGAGTTTGATCGCTGTGTACACATCTGACTTTTTGGAGTTAAGTATTTGGATTTAGGTACTTAAAACACTTGCTTTAACAGGGAAGGAAAACATCTTGAGGAAACCTGCATGTCTGAGTTCTCCAAAATGTTCTCAAACATGTGTGAAATTTGCCAACTCACACTTTGCCAGCTGGGCAGACTGTGGCCTATCCTGTCCCATTCTGAGAAGACACGCAAAGTAGTGGGCCCATTGATGTAATAATAATAAAGGTAGACATGCTCAGAAGCATTAAGGAAATAATAAAGGCAGAATTTAGGCTTCCTAAGTTGGTCACCTATCAAGTTTACTGACTTGGATCAACATTGCTTACCTAGGTAAGTAAACTATACTAAACTACTATATAGAAGTACTGGATAAACTAGGTAAGTAATTGCTTTACAATTACCTAGTGCAATTGTAATATGTGATGTCACAATTATTACACATAATAAAATATTGAATATTTTTGTATCACTTAAAACCTACTCAACTACTGGAGATTTGAGACAAAACCTTTGAATGTTCAATCATAATGTTGTGGCCAAAAAACACAGCACCAACACTAACAAAAACGGATCTATTAGGACCTTAAATAAATAAATGTTAAATAAACATACATGTGAAGTAACAGTGGAGTCAGTTTAAGGACATGAGTGAGTGAGTGAGGAGAGGACATCTACTGTGAGTTTTAGGATATAAAACTATGAATACACATTCAGAGCAATCCATCAGTTATTAAACTGTCATTTCCATTAATTATACTTACTTTGTGTTGAAATATTTAAGATTTTTTTCTATTACTATCTAACTTACTTATAAACCGGCCTCCTAGTTTTCGAATCTGCATCCTGAACTTTTACGAGTTTTAATTCACGCCTTGCTGACAAGTTCTGGGCATTCTTCAAGTCAGTTATACTAACAGAATTATCAGCACCAATCAAAGTAATTCTGTTCTCTAAATTTTTCTTCTGGGGCACATCTTTACCATCTGCGGCTATCCTTGTAGTTATTGTCCGACATTCAATAATTATTTTGCGGATGTTAGTCAAAGTAAAAAATTTATTCATCATTTTTAGAGCAACAATCAACATTCACCTCTTCATAGATTAGATGTAAAATAGGTACAGAGCTAAAAAATAAAAACTAGTAGGCCATGAGTTTGTTTTAATCTGGAAAATTTAGCTTTTCCTCTACAATTTATGAGATTTGATTTTTCGTTTCTTAGTTTTTTTTTTTATTTAACTGGTTTAACGGCTCTGGATTCCAGTCCTTCTGAGTTCGTTTCTTAGTTTTTCTTTTCACCTCAGCTTTTCACCTTGTTTTCAGCAGAGACAAGTAACAAGAAAGTTTACATTACAGCTAGTATATAGTGTATTATCTATGCATTACAGTTTACACTTTTACAGCAAAGCAAAGAGAATATAACCACTACGTCAAAGGTTTTACAGTATCAGTCACCGACGGCCGACCAGAAAAAAAAAAAAAAAGAAAAAAAAAAACAAAAAAAAGGTATCAGTCACCGACCAGAAATCAGTTGTCAGTTGTCACCAAAGTTTTCACCTTCTTGTTCTTTCTTTTCTTTGATCATTGACAAAGAGTATATTACTCTCTACCGAAAGATCATTGATGATCTGAGTTGATGATTGATCATTGATGTTCAATAGCCAGCAGGGCGCGTATGGCTACCGGCCACCGACCAGAAAAAGCTACCGGTTAAAACTGACAGCTACAATGTAACGTTCGCAATCACCTCTGATTGGATAACATCCATTGATGTCCAGCGGTGGACTTACATCGGTTGACGACGACCTACATGCTTACTTGTGTAAGAGACTTACTAAAAGGCAATAGGCACTACATATAAAATATCAACATCATTATAAATATAAATATTTTAAAATTATTTGCTGATTTTTATTTCTTCATAGAGGTATATTTATATCCCGTATATTGAAGTATCCCAAAATTAAAAAATAGTGTGGTCACTCTTGTGGAAAAGGGACACAACTGTCAGTATGGTATCTCTCACTCGGCACACTTTATTAACAAGAGCTCATTCCGGTTGTGTATAGTACTTATTAGTTCCATGCATGGCCATTTAATTATTCTGTGTTGTACACGCTGAAAGCTTGTCTATTTCCTTCTCTGTCTACGTCTGCAAGTGTTATAGAGTCTGTGTCCTTATACAATAATATACTCTTTAGGCCTGGCTTAGAAGGGCTGGAACCCAGAGCCGTAAAGCCTGTTAATTAAAAAAAGTGTATACTCTTTGGTCTGACTCTGTTTTCTTTTCTTTCTTTCAGTTTTTTTGCCAGGCAGGGAAGGCACCATGGTTGGTTGAATATTATTAAAATCCAATAATATCTTTATAATCCTTTAGTTTTAAAGTGTTTTAGTAAATAAATTTACTTATTACTTTTTCAGTCGGCCCACAAGACATTTATTATTAAGCGGAAGCTGGCTAAGAAATTAAAACAAAACAGACCGATTCCCCAATGGGTACGAATGCGCACTGGAAATACTATCCGGTAAGTTTTAATTTATGTTTAGTATGATTTGCGTTAAATATAATTTTAATTAATTACTACTTATTAAGTCTACTGGGCCTAAGGCGCGTTTTCTAACCGGTTGGAAAGAACTGTAGTTCGCGACCCACAAATGAATTTTTCAGAAAGAGTAAAAAGGGTTGCGTTGTTGCATATGATTTTAGTAAAATTGGAATTTGCACCATAAGTTTAAATTATGTTATTGTGGCAAATTCTTTATGACAATCTCTAAAATACTAAAATGACGCTGACGGCTCTAAATCTAGTGCTCCTGCTCTCCGCAGAGAGTATACTAGGTACTCAAAACAAACAAACAATAGGGGCCAGTCAAAAATTGGTATTGTGTATAATTTGATTATTATTATGTACTGAATTTAATTTGGTTAAAAACAGGTAGATTAGTCTGATTCTGTTGCACTACCACCACTACAGCCCATAAGTAGCCCAGCAGTGGTGCGTTGCTGGGCACAGGCCTCCACTCTCATAGGAGAGAGGTCATTACTGCTTAGACCCACCACGCTGTTCCAATGCGGGTTGGCGGCTTTATTTTGTCATTTTAATTTTGTTTAGATATTGTGTTCAGAATTGGTGTCAGTAAAAATGTAGCAGACTGAATACAGCTACTCTTGTTTTCAATGCTCAATTTGTTTATTTCATAGGACAGAGAGGTGTCTTGTTTGCACAGTTTTGCATTTATAATATAAATTGCTAATATTCAATTGAGAGCCTAATTAAACTCTTTTATACAGGTACAACGCTAAGAGGCGTCACTGGAGGAGAACAAAGTTGAAGCTGTAAGCTTGCTGTCTTGTATTTGTTAAGTAAATAAATAATGTAAAATCCTCTATTTAGTGTTTTCTTTTAAGCCCGTTATTATAAATTGACATCAGCTAAAAACACATTCTTGAGTACCTATCTATGTCATTCTTTTATGCAGATGTTAGATTATTATTACGGCCTTGCAAGATCTATCTATAATCTATGTGGTTAGCTTTATACCTACTTTTCTGATATAGTAGGACAATGTTATGTAGAAATGATTGCTAGTGTACTACCTATTGCTCGCAATCACCTCTGGAAGTAGGAACAAGTCTGCTAAGCGCTTTTTCTAATCAAATTAAATTCTTTGCCTTTTGTAAAAGTGTATACTTGTTTAGATGCTACTTTTATTAGTACTGAAAGATGAAATCATACTAATATTATAAATTGTGTTTGTTAGTCGGTTTGTCCTTCAATGATCGACGTGATTTTTGGCATGGCTACAGGTGACCTGGGAGTGACAGTCTACATTTTCTCTTGGAAAATTAAGGAGTTCTGTCTGGAATAAAAAAAAACTAAAAACCACTATGATGAAGTCGCGGGCATCAGCGAGTGTATAATACCTATATATCATTTACTAGCTGATGCCCGCGACTTCGTACGCGTGGATCGAGGTTTTGTGGTTCCCACGGGAACTCTTTAATTTTCCGGGATAAAAAGTAGCCTATGTGTTATTCCAGACTATAATCTATCTCTGTGCCAAATTTCATCCAGATCCGTTCAGCTGTTGGGGCGTGATTGAGTAACAAACATCCATCCATACATCCATACATCCAAACTTTCGCATTTATAATATTAGTAAGATTATATTCTATCACTGAATCAAGTTTAACATGAAGTAGCTGTAAGAAATTTAGGTACGCCCTGAAGTGTGTGAATTCCAAAGAATTCTCAACTAGTCAGTGTGACAGGATTAAGCGCGGGATATATACAAAAGGTGTGGCCTTGGAAGTATGAAAGCGGTGTCCGCGCCTCGCTACCTGGCGTCCCTTCGCTTGCATACATTTTGTATGAAATATTTGTGGCGGCACGCATGCACCCGTCGCCTCGTGTGTATATCTCGCGCCTTCGCTCTCGCGACTCTTTGGGAACCCATCCAAAATAGACCGAAAAAATCACGTTTCTTAGACGTTTTTATTTTTAAATATGTAATTTTTTTTATTTTTTTTATAGTGGCGATAGATATACACACTGAAAAATTATAACTGTCTAACTCTAGACAGCTAATAACAATAGACAGCTCTAATAGCTGTTACGATTCGTGAAACACAGTCCACTGACAGACGGACGGACAGCGGAGGCTTAGTGGCAACAGGATTCCGTTGGCACCCTTTGGGTACAGATTACGGAGTTCCCTAAAAATTGTCATTACAAGGAGTAACAATAAAACAAATGAAATTAATATAAGTACTTACAGATAGATTTAATTTATCCTTAGTTGTGAATATAAATACATTATGGTTCTTTACATGTAACATGATTCACCAAGCTTTACTCATAATAAATTATATAAGTATCACAATTTTAATACTGACTTATCAAAGATGTATCAATCCCAGGAAAGAATAAAATGATGTCAAGTTGTTTCTTGTTTGGAATCACCATCTGTTGTTTGTTGCTTCTGCGACTGTCTAATTAGTTCTTGTAGTAATAAATCATTGTCTATTAATTCTAAGCTACCCGTGGGCTGAAACAAAAAATAACGTGTTGTGGTAAAAATATTGCTGATACATATTTTGATTGCAAAGGCAGACGGCTGTTGAGTGTTGACAGCCAGAGTTCACTGTCTGTCCTATTAGTATTTGCACTGAGCAATTGGTATCTGATGGTTGAAGAAAAATGTGTTAGAATTATTAGTGTTTCTCAGATCAATGATTACTACATTACAAAGACAATTCCTGTGCAAAATTACAGTTTCTAGGTGCAAGGGTTTGGGGCTGGGCTTTGTTGAAGCGTCAGGAAATGAGTGAGTCAGGACTTTTCTTTGAATTCTATGAGATCAAGGATGAAAGTTTTACCTGTTGTGCGCTTACTGAGCGAGCCATTAGTCTCTGCAGGTATTTCTCTCGTCTATGTTGCTCGCGAACACTTCGCAGTCGATCGAAATCATCCATGTCTCCGCCGTCCCCACCATCCACTTCATCCACTAAAAAAGGAGTTAAATTATATTATGTGATCTTAAGAAGGCGGCGGAGGGTGAATTGCCCATACAAACGTAATACCAATATAATATTTTGTAATTCTAAATTATTGCCACCATATTAAGCAATTATTTAGACTGATTTTGTGTTTATCTAGATCCCTGGATAATAATGTTTTCAAAAAAAATTAAATGTAAGCGCATTGCGTTTTGCATATTTTTACGACATAAATGACATTTTTTCTCCTTATTAGTTTCATATTAAAACCAACGATATCTTACGTACTAATTAATCTAGTTACAGAATAACAACACGAAGTTAAAAATATATTTATTTATTTATTTCTCAAAATTACATCGGATCCCTAAAAACTATATAACGATAACAGCTGTTAGTTTGAAACTGTGGTGCAGTTGCTAACGCCCACAAGTACAAATACAACAAGTTTTCGAAAATAATTTTTGGTATTTACGGAACAATACTAAATGTATAACAAATCTGAACGCTCATATTGCTATCACGCTTGCACGCGATCATGTGTCATCAGCCAAATAGAGATAGCAATATACCGGCAAATTTATATTTGCGGGTTGAATAGAAGTTGTGAGCGGCGTTCGCCGGCCTTTTAAATCCACAGGGTGACATTTTAAGATGTATCAATAGGACGAAAACAAGTTTGATATTTTGATTAAGCATTTTGCATACAAAGTAAAGGCCTGAGTTGCTTGATTTTGCCATTTTCAGCTATTGTAATGGTATCCACCAACCATAGAACTAACTGCCTCGTTGGTCTAGAGGCTAGCGTGTTCGACTGCGGCCAACCCCCGGGTTGGGCCATTATTAAGTATTGGGTTTTTCTGACTAGAAATTCTCAGTACTAGCCCGGAGTTAGAAGTGAAGTTTAACCCCCGTGCCTCGGAGAGCACTTTAAGCCGTCCGTCGGTCCCGGTTATTGTTACTAACATGATAATAGTCGTCAAAGCCCGGCAACCCGCATTGCAGTAGCGTGGTGAGTCTAAGCTCTAATTCCCTCTCTCCTATGAGAGTGGAGGTCTGTGCCCAGCAGTGGAACCTTAATGGACTGTAGTGAAGTGTTTTTACGTACACAATGTTTGGCTGCCCGCAGCGCTTAGTGAAGGTCCCACATCACTGTCCAGCCGCGCGCGCATGTTGGGGAATGATGCTTGTGTGAATAATGAGTTGGCTGCTGGGCTCATGTTGCCTTCGTCCCCAGGCTCTCCCCGCACCCATTGAGACGGCGGAGCTGATGTCGATAATCGGGTGTCTTCTGTGGAACAAATTACATACTTTATGCAAACTTCAAAAGCTCAATGGGCGTTACTACCTACTGAAATATGTTAATTAGGTTGAAAGGGGGGTAAGGGAGTGCACCAACATCTCAGCACTCCAACAGCCAACCTCACCTGCCCGCGGTACCCCCTGCTGGTCGACGAACGAGGCTCTGGCGACCGACAAATGGCGGCATAACCATTTCAAAATTGGCTAGACTGGAAAATAACACAGGCTGGTGTCGGGCAGCGGCGACACCGGCGCAAACAGTCTAGCACTGCGATGACCAACACGCCTGCCCAGCGTGGTCATTATGGGCATTTCTTTGGATGAACAGCGCCAACACACAAAGGCCCCCAGTTCCCGGTCGCTCCGCTATTCCCGACTACGGTAGCAGTCGTGGTTACGGCGGGGCAGGGGGTGCGAAGAATCTCCGGGCGACGGTGAGCTACCATCACAAACGACTTCACTTGGCAACCTATAATACCAGGACACTGAGGTCGGACGAAAGCCTAGCCGAAATTGAAGTAGAGTTGGGCAAAATCAAGTGGCATATTCTGGGCTTGTCAGAAATCCGAAGAGAGGGGGAGGATACGCTGACCCTAGAATCGGGTCACGTACTCTACTATCGCGAAGGCGATCAAACGTCCCAAGGCGGAGTGGGATTCCTGATCAATAAAGTTCTCGCTGGCAACATTATGGAGATCAGTAGCGTTTCGACGAGGGTTGCA
Source organism: Erebia aethiops (assembly GCA_923060345.2). Taxonomy (NCBI): domain Eukaryota; kingdom Metazoa; phylum Arthropoda; class Insecta; order Lepidoptera; family Nymphalidae; genus Erebia; species Erebia aethiops. The sequence continues at coordinate 9,774,177 of OV281092.1, read as the reverse complement.
TACGTTATACTCAAGTTAAGTCAGAGATACTCTCTGAAAATAGTACAAGTCTATGCACCCACGTCGGCACACTCTGATGAAGAAGTAGAGACTCTATACGAAGACGTAACCAAGGCACTAAATAATACTACCAAGTCCTACTTCAATGTTGTTATGGGGGACTTCAACGCAAAGGTGGGAGTACAAGAACGCGACGAATCGAAAATTGGGCCACATGGAGTTGGTGTTAGGAACCGTAGGGGTCAAATGCTTGTCAACTTTCTTGAACGGCAAGGGCTGTACTTAATGAATACATTCTTTAAGAAGAAAGCACACAGAAAGTGGACGTGGCAGAGCCCCGATCATATGACCAGGAACGAGATAGACTTCATCATGTGCGATCGAAAGGATATATTCAGAGATGTCTCTGTGATTAGCAGGTTCAATACCGGGAGCGATCACCGTCTCGTGAGAGGCTCTCTGAATATAGACTTCCAATTGCAGAGACGTCGTATGGTGAGGTCTACTCTCCGTCCAAAACTAAACCAACCCAACGTAACATCAGGGAAGTTTCAATTAGAACTGAGGAACCGATTCGATTTGCTGGAAACCACCGACGATATTGATCAGGAATATGACGATTTTGTGAGGACCATTCGTGAGATAGGAGGCAAATACCTTGCAAAAGAAAACAAGAGTTCTTCGTCCAAGATCTCTAGCGAGACCCTGGTTTTGATGGAGCAGAGACGGAATATGTCTTCAGATGTGTCAGATAGGCATTCTCTAAACAAGTTAATTAAAAAACGAATACGCTTTGATATGCGTTCCGCAAATACGCGCAATATTCAAGATGCGATTGAACGTAATAAAGGATCAAAAGTATTCGTCAAAAACCTTGGGAGAAGCCATCTGACTAAGCTGAGGACATCAGACGGCCGAACCGTCGCTTCAAAACCAGAGGTGTTAGCTGAGATCGAAAAATTCTATGAGCAGCTTTATTCAGCCCATGCTCCAAGACCTACGCCTCAACAATCCACGAATGATAAACGTGCGAGACTCGTGCGCCATTACACCGATGACCTCCCGGGTGTCGACGTGGGCGAGATTAGGATAGCCCTCGAACAGTTACGAAATAACAAAGCTCCAGGCGATGACGGTATCACTGCGGAGCTCCTGAGAGCAGGAGGTACTCCAGTTTTAAACAAACTCAAACACCTCTTTGATACTGTCATTAACTTGGGCATAACACCAAAAGAATGGAGCAGAAGTGTCACAGTCCTCTTTTTCAAAAAGGGAGACAAAAGCCTTCTTAAAAACTATAGGCCAATATCACTTCTGAGCCATATCTACAAGCTGTTCTCGAGGGTTATTACGAATCGTCTCGCCCGAAGACTTGATGAATTTCAGCCTCCAGAGCAGGCCGGGTTTCGTAAAGGCTACAGCACCGTGGACCACATTCACACTTTGAGGCAGATTATACAAAAGACTCAGGAGTATAATCTCCCCCTCTGTCTAGCGTTTGTGGACTACGAAAAAGCCTTCGACTCCATCGAAACCTGGGCTGTTTTGGAATCACTGCAGCGATGCCAAGTCGATTGGCACTATATCCAGGTGTTGAGCTCTCTTTATCGCGCTGCCTCAATGACCGTTCAAGTCCAAGACCAAAAAACAAATCCGATCCCAATTCGAAGAGGAGTGAGACAAGGAGATGTTATATCTCCAAAACTGTTCACTTGCGCTCTCGAAGATGTGTTTAAGGTATTGGACTGGAAAGGTAGAGGCATAAACATAAACGGCGAATTTATCTCACACCTACGATTTGCAGACGACATCGTTATACTGGCTGACTCGCCGCAGGATCTCGAGGAAATGTTGTCCGGTCTTAGCCATTCTTCCAGATGTGTGGGTCTTAAGATGAACGTGGATAAAACCAAAGTCATGTTTAATGACTACGTCGCCTCGAGACCCATTACCATCGAAAATGTCAGCATCGAAGTTGTTCAGGAATACAACTACCTCGGTCAGGTTATACAACTTGGTAGGAACAACTTCGATAAAGAAGCTGACAGAAGAATCCAGCTAGGTTGGGCAGCATTTGCAAAACTTCGTCAGGTCTTCGACTCGTCGATACCCCAAAGCTTAAAGACTAAAGTCTTTAACGAGTGTGTCCTACCTGTGATGACGTATGGAGCGGAAACGTGGACACTGACAGCTGGCCTTCTCCACAAATTTAAAGTCGCTCAGCGGGCTATGGAGCGGGCTATGTTGGGTGTTTCTCTGAGGGATAGAATCCGTAATGAGGAAATCCGCCGGAGAACTAAGGTAACCGACATAGCCCAGAGAATTAGTAAGCTGAAGTGGCAGTGGGCAGGTCATGCCTGTCGCAGAACCGATGGCCGTTGGGGCAGACGCGTTCTGGAGTGGAGACCGCGTACCGGTAAACGCAGTGTGGGACGACCTCCAGCCCGCTGGACCGACGACCTTAAAAAGGTAGCGGGAAGTGGGTGGATGAGGAAAGCGGAGGATCGTGTGTGGTGGCGCGCTCTCCAAAAGGCCTATGTCCAGCAGTGGACGAATACAGGCTGATGGATGAGGTTGAAATCCCGTCCCTTAGTCATAGTCATAGTCATTTATTTATTAAATATCGGTACACTGTAGGTACACTTATTTTCGTCTAAAAATTACTTAAAAAGCATGATGGTGATAATGGGTAACGTTATCTTAAAACTAAAGCTACGAGGGTTCCAAACGCGCCCTGGTCTGAGAAGAGCTTAAACTTGTGGTACCTAGGTTCCTACTTTTGTACTCTTGTACTTTGAAAGTGATGCGTCACCCATACATAAATAGGAACAACACGTTCAAGCATCGTTCAAGTGACCGTTTGAGTCGTTCTTCAAAAGTCCGAATAGGTATTCGGAGTTCTATTGCCCGGAAGGCGACTGTACCTAGTTCCATACACATTATGATTCATGACCATAGCCTTCACACCTGAGTTGCTAAAATATTTATTTTATTTTTTATTCCACTAGTACTAGTTAGTCCTTTGACTGCGATTTCACCTGATGGTAAGTGATGATGCAGTCTAAGGTGGTAGCGTTCTAACCTTTTAGGACTATAGCAGTTACATTAAACCCATAGTTACCTCTAATCGGTTTCTAACCGGCATCGTACCGGAGCGCTATATCGCTTGGCGGTACGTCTGCCCGGGTGGTGACTAGCCACGGCCGAAGCCTCCCACCAGACCAAACCAAAGAAAATTCAGAATTAGAAATTCCCAAATAGACCCTACCGGGAATCGAATCCGGGACCTCCCACGTTAAGACCACTGCGCCAGGGAGGTCGCAATTTTACAGTTTGTATTATTATATAAATTATCAAAGACAAGTTGGTCATAACATAACACCAGTCGACCTTAACGTTGTTTAAAATTTAATCTTATCGCAATATTTTATTTCCCGACTGATAGGTACTATGATGTGATTAAAAAAACATTGCCGCTTTAATATAAATAAGTTTTTTACTTTATCTTACTGCTTGTTAATTTTTATATTTTATTATTAACAAAATTGCATTTTATTTTATTTTATGAATGTTAACAACCGTGTATTATTTTCGTGTTGTAATAAAATCACTACGCTAATAATAACTTCCCCCCCGGTCGGTTAAATATTCAAAGAGCTCCACTTACACGAACTTAGGTCGTCGCCCCAAAGGTGATGTCATTATACGGCATACACACTGGATCGATAGACTTGGCGTTTTTAGCTTTGTGATATTTTATTTCTGTCTGTGATCGTGATTCGTGATATTTATTCCTAGCCATCCGCAAAAAAAAAATTTTTTGTTAGGACAAAATGTACGTAGGTACGTCTATATGTATAGCTGATAATACAATAAGTAGGGGATCTCTAATAGGTAAATTCGAAGTAACTACGACGCCATTTCATTAAATAAATAATAATTTATTCATGATAATGTAGGTGATATAAAGTTACAGTTTTAGAGTCTTATGTATACATTCTACCAATTAATATCGAAATCATTAGTGAGGTATACTTGAAATGTACGTTGTCGACTTGTCGATTAGTTTTTAAAAAGTTAGATTGACTGATTAACTTCTATAGCACAGATCACGGTCTGTGTTCTATAGCTATTAGCTACCTATGAAAGTTATCGTTGGTAGTCGATATTAAATCTGTTTAGCTTCGCCCTTTCGGCGTATAAAGATTTATGTTGATCGGTCACACAATAATAATATATCGAGGTATCGACTTGAAGAGTGGTCAAACCGGTAATATCTATACTAACCGTAGCCGTTAAGGTGATTTCAGTAGGTAAATGCCATTGCCAAGCCTCTTAATGTAGCCTACTTGTGTTTTCTTTGTGATCGAAAACCATTAAAATCCACAAATTAAACACTATGAAAATATCAGAGGTTGATAACCTTGATAAATCTGTGGTCATTCATCAAACGTTAGTAACGAGGTGTATTCAGTTCACACTCGCGTCATACAGATAACACATATCACGTTATCACAGAGATGGAAGTTACAAGGGCAACGCTGTTCTGCTGGATACTCATAAAACAATAATTATCTTCCTGTTTATTTGCTTTAATAAACGCGCGTGGGATTATGGTGTTGATTCGACTTTACGATTACGTAACTTTAATATTGTTTCGGAAAGTCACGTAGATCTATAATTTCTATTTGACATAATATATACGAGTATGTCACCGTAAAATTGTAAAAACCGTTAGATTGTAATCTAACGCTTTTTATCTCGATAAATTGTAAACTGTCGAAAGATTGAACCGTAACAACTGCTTACAATTTAACGCATTATTTTTCGGTAGATTGTAATCTGTTAGGTATATTATCCCGATAGAACCTAAGTGCCTGATTATTTATGTCGAAACCTAACCTGTAGGTTAGGCTAAAATAAAGAGACAAGAAAACGTAAATACAATGAATATTTCAAAAATTGACACACATTGAACGGTTCACAATCTGTCGAGATGAAACGCGTTAGATTGCAATCTGATTGTTTTCTCAATCTTACGGTGACATATATATTCTTTCATTTAAAAAAAAGAGCAATGCTGAGTTTTTTGCTGGCTCTTCGTAGCAGAATCTTCTTTCCGAACCGGTGGTAGAGTCAAAACATGACGTAACATAAGATACCTGTATGTCCTACATGACGTACAATGTACATGTTAATAAATAAATTGAGCTTATTGAGTTTTATACTCTTTGTACTTTGGAATTAAAAGTACCTTGTATGCCTGTCTCGAGAACGGTTCAGCAGTTGACCTGTAAAAATGTACCTAAGGAATCAAACTAGGTGCTACCCAAGTAACAATTCGTTGTCGTATAAAAGTCGTGACAACGTTTTTTGTTTACCTTTTAGTCCTAAAGAAAGGTTGTATAAACGTTATTATAACGTTTACAAAACGCGAAAATGGCCCCAGTTATAAGACCATTTGTCGTTTAATCGTCACATAAAGGTCGCGACGATGACCATTTACGTCGTTTAGACGTCCTGTAGACGTTGCAGAATAGAACGTTTTGATTATATAGACGTTACGTGAAGTGACTAAACGTCGTATTAGCGTTATGCGATTGACTGTTTTTTGTGGAAGTTGAAAAGAAATCGTACGTGCTCTTGTGAAAAAATAATTAACTAAAAATTTTTTTATTTTATTTTATTTTATTTAATAGGAAGCCAACGGTAATACAATGATCATTTGTCTTATTCTATTACAACATGGTTAAATAATCTTATGACTACCATTGATTACACACTTATTATTAATTTATGGTTAGAAGGCAAGTAAGCAAAACTATTTATATTAAAAATTAATTATTCTATGTTTGTATTATATTGCGTAGCGTTGATTTCGACTGGAAACTTAATTTTTATGAGAAAGTATATATGAAAATACTATGAATATTTTAATGCCCCCCGTGATTTTGTGTTTTATGCATTATATTTAAATAATTTCAAATTATCTCTTCATTCAAAACTTCCGGCCATGATTTTTTAGTTAGTGTCCAACCTATAAACGACGTTAAAATAACTAGATGTCGTGTAAATGTTTTTGTGACGACCATTGAAAACGCCATGTTGTAAGATAAGTTGTATTAAAGTTGGGTCTAGACTCCTACTCAACTTTAAGTCTTATTAAAGTTGGAGTTTGACACTTATAGGACTTAATGTCTTGTAATAGTTATATTGCAGTCACAAGAAAACTACTTGGTTGTATAAAAGGCTTAACCACGACGACTAAAAAACAAAGTAATGTTAGTTATATAAATGTTATGGATTAACGTCTACATGACTTTCAGTCATATAAATATCATACGCCGACGTTTATACAATCAGACGAATGTCGTATAAGCGTTGTGGCTGTTACCATTACATAACGTCATATAATTTCGTTTTATAGACGTTTACTCGACTATTTATTATAACTTAATAGTCGCACGACTTAAAGGCCGAATCGATGACATCTATAGGACGTTATTGTTGTCTTATTACCATTATAAGACTACTACACAACATGACGTCGTATAACTCTAGATTTATACGACTTTTTTGGACTTTTTTGCTACTTGGGTAATCAATCTCTTCTAGAAAATATTTAATGATCTATTCTGTTCGTCGTTTTCACCTGTTAGTTGCTTTACAAAACAATGCGTGCCGAATTGAAGGAAGAACCTCCTTCTTTTTGGAAGTCGTTTATAATACGTAGTAACCTAAAATTCGGTATTATGTTAAAGGGAGGTACTCACTAGATGTATGGTTAGAATTTCGGGAAGGCACATTGACGGGGTTACTCGGCGCGGGAGGTCCTTGCGCGAACAAACTCATTACTGTCGGCCTGAAAATAAATTATGTATAAGAATTAGGAACTAATATTATATGAGTTGTGAAGAGTGAAACACCCTCGGTACGAGACCTTCACTACGGCCCATTAACGTCCCACTTCTGGGCATAGGCCTCCACTCTCATAGGAGAGAGGGCATTATGAGCTTAGACCCACCACACGCTCCAATGCGGGTTGGCGGGCTTTAACGACTATTATCATGTTAGTGATAATAACCGGGACCGACGGCTTAACGTACTCTCCGAGACACAGGAGTGAAACACCACCAACTTCCTAACTTCAGGCTAGTACAGAGAATTTCTACTTAGAAAAACCCAATACTTAATTATGGCCCGACCCGGGACTAGAACCAGCGACCTCGTCGGCCGCAGTCGAATATGCTAACCACTAGACCAACAAGACAGTTTATTTTATTTTGTCCACCTTGCTACCTAAAAGCAATTTTCTATGCTGTTTGCTGTAAGAAGCCGTAAAGTCCCGAGAGATTACATCAGCTGTATTATGTACCACTATAGGTACCCGCGCTGCATAGCTGGCTTGTCTAGTTCAAACTTTCAGCTTTTATCCCCACCTCTTGAGTTAGAAAATGGTTGGTGCTACAAATATCCATGTAACAGTAGATATGTATAAATTCTCGTAGATAGACACAAATGCATGCAAAAATATACTGGATAGTGCATGCATAGTCCACCTCATGCGATGCTGAGGAAAACATATAATAGACTAAGAGATAGCTGCACTTTTTGTAACTATCGATTGAAAAGCTGATTCAGTAATAGTTGGGTGCTACACTCTCCACTGATGTCCATAGTGAAATTCTACCCGCATGCTGATGGGCCATTCAAAAACATGATATGGTTACCAGAAATGAACCATACTTAGAAAAGCTGATTGTTGTACAGTAAAGTTTACGCAGTACCTATATAAACAGTACAAAAACTGACGGTCTTCATCGGGCCTCTCACTAGATATCACCTCTCAACGTTATAAACTTACAAACTATAAAAAATTATTAGCAATTATTATGTCGTCATGTTTTTATTGCTTGCTATTAAAAATTATGAAGGCACCTTCAATTTTTTTGTAATAAAAATGGCTGACATAATAATTGCTAATATTTTTTATACACTATGGACATCAGTGGAGAGTGTAGCACCCACCTATCACTGAATCAGCTTTTCAAGCGATAGTTACAAAAAGTGCAACTATCTCTTAATAATATAATAACTACACTTAAAAAAGTGAAACGGCATTATATTCCTTAATTTTCTTATGTATCACCTACTCGTAGATATTAGATAGTACATAGCTAATCAGTAGCTTACGGTAGTAAATATTATACTAAGTCTATGTTTCAAGCAGTTTCTTGCAAGATGGCCTAAAGCAGCCGTCCGTAAACAAAAATCGGAGATATCCCTGTCATTACGACCCCAATAGGACCTATTAGACTAAGAGATAGCTGTACTTTTGGTAACTATCGTTAGCAAGGCTGATTCAGTATTTAGTGGGTGTGCTGTGGGGCTCTCCTCTGATCGCTAAAGTGCCAGTCTGCCCGCAAGCGACTGGGGACCTGACTACTTATCGCCGCTCGAACACGAGTTATTGTTACCAAAAATGAACAATAACTAGGAAGGCTGATTCTTGTATAGCATTAAAGTATGTGCAGTACCTATGTAAAGAGTACAGTGGAGAGCCCCACACCCACTAAATACTGAATCAGCCTTCCTATTACCAGAAGTGCAGCTATCTCTCATAATATATTGTGTGTATTCTTACAAGGTGAAACTTAAATTATAAAGAGCAACTCTTAGCCCTTAGTGTGCGTAACTTTAATTTGCAAATGAGTGTTGATTACTGACGATGTAGTACTGTCATACTGTGCAACACCATAAATAACGAATGACTCAAACGGAAACTCATACAAATTATCTAGATAAGTAGGTAATCATATGTGCCGAACAGAGTTTCATTTAAGTATGTACTTATCTCGTTTCTAATAGTGTCGTCACACATCAATCCTAAACGGCTCACCATTCATTTGGTAAGATATATAGGTTCCCTTACCTAGGTATGTTAAAAGAAAGATAATCAAGTTGGTCTAGGAAACCGTGCGTAACTATTTTTACATAATATATAGGTACATACAATAAACATGCATACTTATACATAATATACAAACAATAAAAATATGGGGACTCATCAGCGATCAATAAAATAGTACCTACTTGTACATAATTTTAAAAAGACTTGTCCTGACTGATTGATCTATGACACATGAGTAAATCGACGCACATGCTAAACCGCCTGGGGCCTGGGGTTAGAAACATAAATTTCAACAGATGTGGCAAAGTAACTGATAAGTGATAACACTTATTCAGCTTTTGCCCATACAAAAGTCTGCAAAGGTGCAGTGCTACCCACGGAGATGCATATAAATTTACGTAGGTACCGACGCAACTACCCACCAAATACTTTTATGTTTTTTTCAATTCAGTACAAAAATATAAGTTAAAAAATATACTAGTGGTTCGCCCCGAACTGAGACCTCGCGGCGCCATCTATTGACATAAATGTGAAGTTCTGTTAAAAATACTGAAGCTCATTAAAAATTAAATAATTCCGTTTCCTTACAATATTAATCTAATTTTAGTATTTGTTGTTCAAGTACAGGAGATAATTGAAATAATTGATCAAGTTTCAGGCTCATCCTTTCAGAAAATTTAGAGTTCTGAGGTCATCTTTGGACGTTAGAAAATCTCCACTTTGAAAGCCCCCCATTTCGTCAATTTTGGGGAAAAAATTTAAAAAAAAAAATTTTTGGACTCTATTTCTAATTATCTTTAAAAAGATATACCGCAAGCCTATGTAACTTTATAAAAAATATTTTACTTCGCATTCGCTTCTATGAGAGCCCCCCTAAAATAAAGATTTTTATTATTTTTTAAGCCATATTCGGCGGGAGGCCATTGGTTTACATATTTTATTTAAAGCTGAAGTAATTGCGTTCAGTAATTCAGAAGTTATTATGCTCTGACAGACGGACGGACGGACGGACGGACAAGTGCCAATTCACCCAAGTAGATTCAGAGACCTTCGCTTCGCTCGGTCAATGAAAATAAATTCCTGTAAAAGTGTAAACTAATGAAAACTGTATGGCGTGCAAATTTTATCAAATAAGTATATGTAGTAAGTAGGTATATGAGGAGGCCTATGTCAAACAATGGATGAAAAAAGGTTCATAAAGAAGAAAGAAGATATGTAGTAAATCAAATAACTGATCTAGAAGAAATAAAATCGAAATGATAGCACAAATCGTTCTCGATACCTACTTGGTATTCAATACCTGCTAATTAGATCTCCGGAGTCATTGAACTAACGCTGACAACATTACCAAAATGGTAAACTCATGAATTTTTTCGTGATAGTCCATCAAGCCAATGGTACTGGTAATGAGTCCACAATTTGATTTGGTAGTGCAGGATCCAGTCGTCTTAAAAAAACTAGTGTAATTTTTGATACACATAAAAAACTCCTATCATATTATCGTTTCTATATGTATGGGTGATATCTATTTATAGTAGGTACCTACCTCAGGTATCTACTATGACTATGAGATGCTCGTGACTTAGTCCGCGTGGTTTTTAAAATTCCAAGGGGACTAGGGTTTTCCGGGATAAGAAATTGACTCTCTAGCCAGAAGAATATCCAGGTCCTCAACTATAGTTACCCATGCAAAAAAGATCACATCGATCCGGAGTGATTGAAGGACAAACACACTTTCGCATTTATTGTATTAGTACGGATAACGTTAACTGTAGAAAACTCGGCGTTGTCTGTTTTATTTATTTATTTAAACTAAATAAATAAACTAATTAAATCTATAAAAATAATTAGGTTATGCAAGTATCTACTAGATTATCAAGTCAAAATATTAGATAATTACCGGTTTTCTGGGCGTTTCCCCATACTGGTTATTGTTAGTTGCTCGTCCACTTCCTCGATGACTTCATTCGCGATCTTCATACTACCGCCGATTGCCGTCGCCGGCTTACTTAGCGTAGGATTGCTAGCTGATATCATGAAACGTGTTCCTGCAGGAATAAGGAATATTTACATAGTTACATAAGTACATATTAGAATTAGATAATTGAATGGGTATGATTTGTTTAATAAATTATGACCAATGATTAATTGTAATCAATGATTATCGGTACTTGGATGCCGCCAAAATACATAGGTACCAGATTTGTTACTACTTAGGCGTAACAACAACTATCAAAAAATACAACGGAATAAGTAATTTAAATACATAAGCAATCGGCATTTAGACTATCTATATGGTGACAGATATAGCCATTAGCCATCGATCAGGTACCTATAGAACACAGGCACATTCATAGTTACTTAACATATGCACGAGAGAAGCATCTTGACAGTGATTTCATATGATTCATTTTACTTGCTTGATCAACCATGTGTTAACAGTTAACTATTAAAAAAGAACATTTCTATTGTTCAATTACAGAACAAAAGCAACAATTAATATCAAATGTTGTGTTTATGACTAGGATATACTAAGTTACTTGTAGGTACAGTCGCGGTCAGAAAATGTTTTCCACCGTAAGGTTCATAATTGCATGGACCCATCTGTGTCAGAAGGTCGATATGTGGTTTGATTAGGCATAGATCATAGATTTTTCAAGTTTTTCAGCAGGTGGCAAATGTGGCAACTAGATAGGATAGCTGTAGAACACCTCTTTCAACATTTTTAGTAAATATCACTTTAACAAATGCGATCATGTGTCAAACTTGAAATAAGAAATTAATTTTATTACAAAAAAGTCAATAATACTCTTTTTGTTGAATTTGATGTTTGAAAACTTTTGATAAACGGAGTTTTTTAAAGAATCTAATTTAAAAACTGGTAAACATTTTCAGACCGCGACTGTACAATGTACATACGTTAGTGTAGCAGGTACAGAAGTCATACTTGACCGCGTTTGTTAATTTTCCTCTTCTATTTACCTACTTATCACGCCATTTCTTGTTTTTTAAGTACTTTAAGATACAAATAAATAACCTTAACATACTTTGTTCTTTCGCAATAAAAATAATATATTAGGTGGCAGGTATAGTAAATAGTATATCTATGGCTTCGCATACAAAAAGCATCTAACTGCATGTCTAATTGTCTCTGTTGTGACATTGGGATAGGTATGTATAACTCTCCATCTACAATCGGAGCAGTTCAGCGCTAAATAAATCTGATTTTCTTTTCGAACACTAGGATTTACAAGCTCTTCCTAAGTTCCTAACTCAAATACATACCGCCATCCGTCTGCGTCGTGACCGGTGTAGTTGGAGTCTGCCTCTCATCCTTTGAGAACAATCTCTTCAACATGGAAGTGACAGAATTGGTTCGAGTCATAGGCGTTTGTTGCAACGACGCCATGGAGTTGCTAGATCCCATCGAATTCCTGTCTTCTTTCTTCCCTCGCTTACTCCCCCGGGACACGATAAAGTGTATCCCGGATTGTGCGTCATCGTTCATTTGTAATTGCTGTTATAGAATAGGAATGCGTGTTAATTAGTCGAACACTTGAATTCGTTTCAAGAACATGAGCAATTAATAATATGCTTTATGACTTTAATGAAAGAATTTATAACAATAATATTATAATTGTTGTTCAAAAACAACAAGATTTTCACAAAGACAGAGAAAATACGTCTTAACGGAAAAGGTTAATGCTCTGTTCACAAATATGGTTTAGTTAAACAATTAACAGACCTTTTAAGTTTAAAACGATAAATGTAGATTTTAGTATGCAGTAAGAAAGATATTTTTTACTTTTTAAAAAGTTAAATTATATTATCTATTAGTTTGATTGAAAATTAACACCGAGCACCAATTTACAGCCAACATATCACACTTAACGTCTACTTAATTTCAAGTAACTAAGAGCACACAAAAGAGAGTATATGCACAGGTTAGTTTAAATCTACGTTTTAGTTATAGACACATAATAAGCAGATAGTTAATCGCCTAAGTAGTTACATAGAATTTTTAGACATTCGAAGAATAAACGAATCACACAGAAAGATATAATTACTTAGATACCTAAGTTATACTATCATTAATAAAGCTATCTAGTCTACCAATGTACCTAATGCATGTTAGTAAACAAATACCTTTATAAATTCTAACATTCTCAATTATTCTTCGTAATTGTTGTAGATCTACATATTCTAAATTATCTACATGCTTTATTTGCCATTAGTGAAATAAAACATGCGATATTATTATTAGTATTGCCTCCAATTATTAACGTCAAAAGGGCTGCCAAAGATATAATTATCTTTTTGATATAACATAAGTATGTACATATACCATTATTTCAACTCATAAAAGAAATTATTTCATTTCATTTATTTATTCCAAAAATCATTTCGATTAAAACTAGTGGGGCAGTGGTTTCCACACTAGGATTCCCTGTATCGTGGAAACCACTAATTGGCTATTTGACAGTTGTAACGATAAAATATAAAACATGTTATTTAGGGTAGCTCAAAGGTTAACAATTATTATACCATATCTTTTTTGCATTAAATTAAATTGTTAATATTTTATTTTTGCAAAATAAATTTGGGTTTTTTAATCTGTGGATTGCAAGACCCGAAACGCGAACGCCATTGATTTAGCATCGTGTGACGTCACATCTCAAAAACAATCGCACGGAACTCTTATACTCCTAGCGAAACAAACGTCGGGTGTTATATAGTAGTATTCGTTTTGTTGAGAAAATTAATATAAAATATTTCGATTTGAGCTTGTGAAAGGTTTTACGAAATGGAGTCAGGCTATTCTAAAGCCGATAGTGCAAACCTGCCTAAAGTCGATTCATTTATGGTCGCAAATTTCTTTGCATGTAATCCCGACTTTTGCTCTGCCGAGTTTCGGAATGCAAAAACTTCTGTGTAAGTACCGAAATAAACAAAGTAATATTACTTAGGTCTCGTGTTTCAGACCTAAGAAAGTACTGCTGTAAAGTGACAGAAAAATAATTTATTTTAATTTTATGTTGTTTTATGAAGAAAATGTTAGGTTAGGTTAGTGTTCGGGACACTGCGTGTAACCGAACACCGCGCAGTCAGCACTTTACGCAACTGCTTCACGTTAAGTGGGACAGTGCGGTAAAATCAGTACGGTTCGATCGTCCGCGCGGATAGTACTCCTAATCAATATCATATCATTTATCATTATCATTTATCATTTATCATCTCAGTGAAATACAGTCCACTTTAACTATCATTATATCTATCATTTTATCACCACAAAGAACATCACCCCACATCTTTTGGTCCATCGAGCCTACCGTTCTTGAGCGGGACCTCGGACTTTATCTCGGGGGTGAATCAGTGACAGAACTTAGTGTTTGTTCATTTGTGGAACTTTATCAAGACTATAATATCATCAGTATAAAGTTTGAGTGTCTAAGTGTTTTAGCAGTGTATCAAAAGATATCAAAAGACATTTTGAACATTCCCTGTTGTGACCTCAACATCAGGGAAAAGACCATCAATTATATCAGTACAGTAAGCAGTCTGATCAAGTAAGGTGTTTTTATTTATTTTTCATAACGCATTTATAATATCAGTATAAACAATGGCATACTTCTACGAGTCGCAAGTTGAGCTGTATGCAGCGATGGAAACGTTGTATACCAACATGAAGAAGGATGGAAAGGAGCGAAAGGCTATCATGAATTATTTTACTCGCAAGCTTGAAATTCTCGAAAGTTATTGGTCGGAATATCAAGGAAATCATAAACAACTTTTATCATTGGGAGATCAAACTTTACCCTATTTTCAAGAGAATCACTACGATAAAACGGAGTGTTTATATCAAAAAATAAAAGAATATATTAAAAAATTAATGGAAAATCAGCCCAGTAAAACCACAAATCAAGATCTTCAAACTCCTGGAACAAGCAAGGAATATCAAGCGCCAAGCTTTATGGAACAGCCAGCGAGAGAGCCCAGCAGTACAGGAAACAACCAGGGTCAGGAACCAAAGTTAATTAAGAAATCACAAGGGTCAGAAAGTAAAACAGAGGAAATGCTGCACATGCAAACTATCAATTTTAAAGCATTTATGCGAACAATAACGAGCATCAATTTAGAAGATATCTCCGAAAAGTGGGAATTTGAGGATGTATTGGCTCAATTGCAAGAGAGATGGAAAGTTATCGACACTCAGCATTGGAAGATCCAGGCTGAAATAGATGGAGAAAATGAAGATTATGAAGACTTATTTACGTATCATGAAAATATTTACAAACGCTTCAAAAAGAACATAAATTCAAAACTATGGTCAGTCAGCCATCGGGAAAAATCAACACCGAAAGTGGATATTCCTATATTCACAGGCAGTTATCACCAATGGGTCTCCTTCAAAGACTTGTTTAAGGAAACAATCCACCTAAATCCATCTTTATCAAAAGCACAAAAGATGCAGTTTTTGAAAGGAAAAGTCAAAGGCGAAGCCGAGAGACTCATTCAACATTTGCCCATTAGCTCAGACAACTACGATACATGCTGGGAGATTTTGACGCACCGATATGAGAACAAGAAACTTATTTTCACATCTCATCTTAATATGCTTATGAGCCTGCCAACGTCGAATTATCAATCTCTCGTCCATATCAGAAAAATGCATGACGTAACATTGGAAACCTTAAACGCAATCAAAAACCTGGGAGTGGATATCAGCACGTGGGATCCAATCATAGTACATATTCTATCACAAAAATTAGACGCCGAATCCTACTCGGAATATCTCGACTCATTGAAGAACTCTCGAGAACTGCCGATTTTGCAAGATTTTATGAATTATCTGGAAAGTAAATTTACAGCCCTAGAACAAGGACGGAAATCATATAACATACAGCAAAAACCTAACTACTCTCATCAAAACGAACAAAACGCAATCCCCAGGAGATCACCATATTATAATTACAACTATCATCAAAACAGCCCATCAAAGCCCATCATGAGGTCATTCCATTTATCATCGGCCAACAATGTACCAACATCAGCGACAAAAAGGTGCCCTCTATGCAACTTAGAACACGGATTATTTTGCTGTAAAAAGTTTTTGAGCATGTCAAATGATGAAAAGTTAAAGATGATCACGAAAAACAGTATTTGTGTCCGTTGCTTATATCCTCATTATGGAAAATCGTGCTTTTCAGAGAAAAAGTGCAAAATATGCTTAGTTGGCGACCACAATACAATTTTACATGACGCCTGCACACAACAGCAAGTATCTACTTACAATAAATCAAAACAATTTAATTGCAATAAACCGGAATTACGAAATGTAACAAATGTGTCACACGTGTCACGAAATGATGTGTCGCAAGTATTACTATCAACTGCAATTGTAAAGGTGAGAGCACACGATGGAAGTTTTATAAAAATGAGAGCCTTGATTGATCAAGGGTCCCAGATATCCCTTATCACGGAACATGGAGCTCAAACCTTAGGTATCAAAAGGCAACATTTTCAAGGGATTTTCTTCGGAGTCGGAGAAAACGAAAATAATTGTAAGGGAAGACTTAACATCAATTGCCAATCAATGTACAACGAATTTTCATTTAATACAGAAGTCTTTATCATGAACAAATTGATCACAAATTTGCCAAATATATCATTTGAAAAACCTACATGGGATTACATCCAGAATATCAAATTAGCAGACCCGGAATTTTATAGCAGTAGACCGATAGACTTGCTATTTGGAGCTGACGTTTACTCGAATATCATGTTAGGAGGTATCATACGAGGAACAAATCAATCACAACCCCTGGCCCAGCAAACTCAACTAGGATGGTTACTGTGTGGAAATATGAGATCATATCATTGTAATGTAGTTTTATCAAACATAGAAAATATTCAAAGGTTTTGGGAAGTGGAAGATATCAATGAGTCATCAGTTTTATCAGAAGAAGATCAAGCATGTATCAATCGTTATATCAAGACAACAAAGCGGAGAGAAGATGGAAGATATCAAGTAGAGTTACCGTTCAAAGAGAATTTTGAAGAAGACCTAGGAAAATCAAAAGAAACTGCAATGGCTCAGTTTAGAAATATGGAAAGAAAAATGAGCAAAGATCCTTCACTATCAGCTGATTACAAAGCATTTATCAACGAAAACATATCATTAGGTCACGTCATGATCCCAGCAGGATGTACAAGTGAATCAGACTGTTATCTCCCTCATCATGCTGTACATTGTGCTAACTCAGCAACTTCCAAAATTCGCATGGTATGCAACACATCACAAAAAACATCGTTATTTGCCAGTCTAGATGACGCCATATCACAAAAAACTAAAACAGAGTGCATAAAATTCAGAGCAGACTCGGAAAACATTAATCAAATTGATATTCAGCGTTGCATGGGCAGTACTCGAAATAATGTCATAGAATTTCACCCATTATACGATTCGTCCATCAAAGCATATACAGTTGCTATTTACGTAAGAATTAAAAAAGAATCAGGATATCATGTTACACTGTTAACTGCAAAGAGTTATCATTCATCATTACCTAGATTAGAGTTGTGTGAAGCTCAGTTGTTAGCCAAACCAATGAAAAAGGTCATAGAATGCTATCAAGAAAGCTATCATATCAATATTTATGGTTGGAGTGATTCAATGGTGGTGCTTGGCTGGCTACAAGGCGTGGCTACTCTTTGGAAAGAATTCGTAGCTAACCGAGTAAAGCAAATCAAAGAAATGATACCGTTAGAAAAATGGGGCTATCTAAAAACTAAAGAGAGCCCGGAGGACATCGCTAGTCGTGGTACCGACATATCACAGTTAAAAAGTCATAAAATTTGGTGGAGTGGGCCAGAGTGGCTACAATCCTTATCTATAAACGAAATTAGCAAAAATCATAATCAATATACTACCAATTACGAAATTAATATAGGGCAAGCAAATACCATTCAAAAGGCATCAGACATATCATGTTATATCATTACGCAGCTATTAGAAAAACACAGTTCATTCATTGAAATATGTCGTATTTTATCATGGATACAACGAGCATTGGCACGTAATAAAAAGCCTGCATATATCACGTTACCAGAAATCAAACAATCGAAGTTAAGAGTCATCAAATTTGTTCAACAAAGGGAATTTGCAAGCGATATAGAAAATTTAAAGAAATTTAACAAATTAAATAACAAGAGCAGTTTATTGAAATTATCACCATTTATTGATCAAGACGGTATTCTTAGAGTGGGAGGACGCTTCCAGAATGCCGACCTATCATACGAAATGAGGCACCCAATTATCATACCCCATAATCATAGATTAACACAACTATTAATAACTGAAGCACACTTGTTAACTTATCACGGGGGGCCAAGGCTCACACTATCAACCTTAAAAAGAAAATATTGGGTGATTGGAGGTAATAGAGCCACTAAGAAAGAGTTAAGAAATTGCATCGTGTGTAGAAAAAACTGTCCTGAGGTCAAATATCAGCTTATAGGAGACTTGCCAACATCACGTACTGACCCAGCCCCGCCGTTTTATCATACAGGAGTGGATTATACTGGATTCGTAGACGTGAAGGCTAACAGGATGAATAAACAAGATAATTCACCTGCAAGGAAATGGGCGAAATCAGCAAAAGAGATAAGTAAAGAAAACAAAGATCTCATAAACAGAAAATACCGTGGCGGCATATCAAAATGGCATAAGTTTATATCAATGGTTCTAACATATTTTATCTTGCTTATGAATATCATATCCCCGGCGAGCGCATCATATCATATTACAAAATTCAATACCAATCAATCTGTGTATTTTGACTCCATCTCCGAATTACAAATAATCCGGGATGAGTGGACAATGGTGGTCTATTACAATATGTCACCCTATTGGGAAGGGATGACTACCATCAATAAATTTAATAATTATTTAGACAAATCATGCGAGAGATTCCAAGAGCAAACACGATGCCATATGATACTCCAGCAGTTACATCACGAGAATAATGAACTCGAGCATTATAATAAGCTATTGCTGCATCAGTTTTTCGATGCGCACGCCAGACAGCGTCGGGGCCTTATCAACGGAATAGGATACGTCGCGAATACTTTGTTCGGCGTATTGGACGAGAGATTCGCAGAAAAGTACGCAAACGATATACAACAAATACGAGTGAATCAAAGACATTTATCAGAATTATGGAAAAATCAAACTTCAGTAGTGGAAGCTGAGTATAATTTGTTAAAACGAACAGAGGATTTAATTTCGAAACAACATAAAGCCATCAACAAACATTTAAATACTTTGGATCAATCTACAGTTTACATTAAAGAACAAATACAGAGACTATCGAACATCGAAGAATTTACATTGTCAGCGATTACGGCTATAAACTTAATAAATAATTTAAAAAGAGCGCAAGACACGTTATTAGATACCTTGACTGATATATATCATGGAAAACTGAATATTCACTTGATAACTCCTGAGCAATTGCGATCCGAACTACTCATAATTTCTAATCATTTATCAAAAGATTTAACGATACCTATAAGAAATATTTATGGTGAACTATTAGGAATTTACCACCTGTTGAAAGTGAAAGCGAGGATGACCCAAGACTATTTTATATTTGAAATCAAATTTCCACTTATTACTAGAGATAGCTATCAGCTTTATAACCTAATATCTATTCCGCATCAAATAGAAAATAATATTATGATCAGTATAATGCCAATATCAGATTACATCACAATCAATATACAGAAAGATTCATATATACCTACAACTCACATTGAACTTCAAGAATGTATAAACCATGAACAACGATATTTATGTAAATTAAGAGACCCTGTCCGACATTTATCAGTGAATGAAAGGTTTTGCGACATCAATAAGACGAATAACAGCTGTAGAATCCAGAAGAAACCTTGTGAGAATAAATTAGCAAAGCTTACTAATTCTTATAGTTATCTATATTTTTACTGTTATCCAAACAATTGGCGAATCATTTGTAACGATGAAATATCAAACAAAAAACTTCATGGAGCGGGAATCATCCACCTTAGCGAAAATTGCATTGTGAAGGGTGATGGCTTTTCAATTTTTTCACATGAATCATCATCTAGAAATATCATCACAATAAACCCAGAAATCATGCACCCTGAAATTCCACCCATAAATTATCTCCTAAATTTATCATTTCCGACCATAAAGCCTAATGACTCCGCTGAAGATATCAATATTAAAGAAAATCTTAACCATATCAAGAATCAAATACAGATTATGAAGGAGAATGCGAATTCAGCAGATGCCGACATATCAGGACACGACATACACCAATACATCATTAGCTATGGTTTAGTAACAGCAGCTGTGGCCCTGGGAAGAATCGCGTGGTGGAGGAGGCGGAGGCGCAATCGAGTGTCTCCCTCCCCCGCCCCCGCCTCGTCGAAAGTGAGTGATATAAGTGAAGTGATTGTGAATGTGAACAAGAATAAAGTGAAGGGCATCAATCAAAGTGAAAACATAGAAATGGTAGACATGGCTACATCGCCAATTCCTAAAAAGTGCCCTAGATTTTCTGTAGAAAATTCAATGGTGTAGAGACTTTAAGACTAAAGTTTATAGAGACTTTAAGTGGTGTAATTATTTATATCAATAATCATAAGATAAAATGTTTCATCAGTTCATGCCTTTTGTTAATTGCTTTTTCATCTCCATTATCATATTTTATTGTTATCATTACACACCCCTCATCTCGCGGTCGGGAGCATGTTCGGGACACTGCGTGTAACCGAACACCGCGCAGTCAGCACTTTACGCAACTGCTTCACGTTAAGTGGGACAGTGCGGTAAAATCAGTACGGTTCGATCGTCCGCGCGGATAGTACTCCTAATCAATATCATATCATTTATCATTATCATTTATCATTTATCATCTCAGTGAAATACAGTCCACTTTAACTATCATTATATCTATCATTTTATCACCACAAAGAACATCACCCCACAGTTAGGTTAGAGAAGAAATCAGATCTAGCAAAAATGAATTAATCATTTTTGCTAGATCTGATTTCTTCTTGATAATAACATAAAAGTGGTCTTCACAAAGTAATATCGCATATATATATCCGATTTAAATTCCGGGTCTCGGCAGATTAACTGTAACCACTGCTTTCGACGTTTATGACTTGTAGGAATGTGTTTATACAATTTGTCAGGATATTAATTAATTATTATTTATAGTATTTCTACACACGTCTTATAGCTTGTAATTTTCACAATTGCATTATTTATTTATTTATTTATATTTATTAGGACGACCAAGAAATTGTTACATTGAAAAAATTACAAACTACATACTAATTACACAATTGTTAAATGTACAATCTATGACAGGTGTCACAACATGCGCCTTAAATGACTAAATGTAAAAAATAAAAAATAAAAAGCTTGCACTGGGATAAAATCAAAAATGCGTAAAATAAAAACAAAAATTGTAAAAAATTACAAAGCTTCAAGAAAATTATAGCAAAATAAGAAATATAACACAAAATAAAAATAAGTAAAATTATTAAGAGAAAAACAAAATTAACAATAAAATTACTTATTATACTGAATACATTTTATACTGAATACTTATTGTGGTATTAAGACGACCTTAACAATCTTAATATTTCTTTTTTGAACTTTGGCAGCGTGTCATGGAAGACATCTACCTCTTTGCTAATAGAATTATAGATTTTAGTTAGTCTAGATATGGTAGAAAATTGCTTTAAATTGGTTTTCACTGTAGGTTGGTGTAAAAGGCCGGTTGCTTGTCTGGGAAATCTAATTGGTACTCTCAAATGAATTGTTTGAAGGAGTTGTGGGCAGTCGATTTTATTTCTAAGGATTTTATAAAGGAAGGTCATATCTAGGATCTTTCTGCGATTTACTAAGCTTGTCATATTAAAATTTTCCAGTTTGTCGTTATAGGTGGGAAGTCGTTTTTTTAGTTTACACGAATATGCAAGGTGCCTCAAAAACCTTTTTTGAACGCGTTCCATCCGCAACTGATGAGTAGAATAATTTGGCGACCATACAACGCTGCAGTATTCGAGAATACTTCTAACGTAAGTATTATAAATTTTAATTTTGGTACGAGGTTGAAAACCTTTACTATTACGAATTAAGAAACCTAACATTTTTGAAGCTTTGGTAACTACATTATTAATTTGTGGAATAAAAGTGAGTTTGCTATCAAAAAGTATACCTAGATCTCTCAATTCTTGCAATCTATCTATTGTTGTGCCGTTAATATGATATTGAGATTGAATGATATTTCGATTGCGGGTAAATACTATAAAATTACATTTTTTTGCATTTAAGGCCATGTTATTTATAGTACACCAGTTTGTTACAGCATCTAGATCATCTTGGAGAAATGTACAATCAGTACTACTTTTAATGGTTTTTGTTAGCTTGAGGTCATCTGCAAATAGGTATGCGCTACTATGGCTAATACTAGTCAATATATCATTTATGAATAAATTAAATAACCAGGGCCCAATATGTGAACCCTGGGGAACTCCAGAAGTTGCTGTGTAACTGTTAGAATTAAAACCCTTTATTACTACGTATTGAGTTCTGCCCTGTAGATATGACCTAAACCAATCTAGGATGGAACCACATATTCCGTAGAGTTCTAACTTTTTCAAAAGCACCTCATGGCATACTTTATCAAATGCTTTAGCAAAATCCATGTATACGGCGTCTATTTGGTTACCAGCGTCCACAGCATTGACGAGTTCATTATGGTAAGTGACCAAGTTGGTATTAGTGGAACGAGAGTTAATAAAGCCATGTTGTTCGTTAATAAAGATATGTTTAGTGTGATATTTTAAAACTGGATAAATTAAAGCTTGGAATATTTTGGCAAAAGTCGATAGAATCGAGATTGGTCTGTAATTACTTATGTCTTCAACTTTTCCACTTTTGTATATTGGTACTACTTTGGCGGTCTTCCAAACCGTGGGGAAGATTCCACTGGATAGGGATTTATTAAATATAAGGAATAATGGTAGGCTTAACGAAGATGAACACTTAGAAATAAAATATGGTGGTATACCATCAGGCCCCGGGCCTTTGCTAATATCAAGCCTTTTCAAATGTTTAAAAACTGTTTTTTGGGAAATATAAATATTAGGTAATGTGTTGGTGAAGGTGGTGTCATATGAATGAAAGTTGTTTGATGTGGAGCTAGTAAAGGTGGAAGAGAAAAATGATGCAAATAAATTACATATGTCTGACCCTTCAGAAGCTTTATTGTCATTTAAGGACATGACTTGAGGAAATTGAGCTGTTTTTGAACGCTTGTTTTTAAGATACGCCCAGAAATATTTCGGATTATTGCTAATATTTAATTAAATTTTTTTAATGTATTTATGATAACTGTCAGTAGTTAAAGTTTTACACCTTTTACTTAGAATTCTTAAAGATATTTCATCTAGTGGATTTTTGTAAATTCTATATCTATGCAGGATTTTATTTTTTTCCTTTATAATTTTAATTAATGATCTGCTGAACCATGGGGGATATTTCCCTTTATACACTCTAGTTTTGGGTACATGCGTATTTATAATTTTGTTTAATATGTCAAGGAACGAATTAACTATTTCATCTATACTATCAGATTTATGAAATTCACTAATCCAATTTATTTTATCTAGTTCAGCTATAATAACATTATAATCTGCCTTATAAAAGTTATGTCTTATTGCATCATTATTAATTTTTAATGATTTATTGTTACCTAAATTTAACGATATGTCTATAGGTAAGTGAAGAGGATCAATATTGACGAATTCATGAGAAGCTGCTTTTACACAAGTATTTGTTATATTGGTCAAAACCAAATCTAAAACCTTGTTTCTATTGTTTGTTATATTGTTAAATTGATTAAGATTGTTAAGGGCGATAAAATCCATGAGTAATTGACCAAAAGGAGAATTGTTATACAGCGTAGGTGAGTAGTTGTTTGTATTAATATTCGACCATTCAATACAACTCATATTAAAATCGCCAACAAGACATATATTATCGATACCATCCGAAACCTTGTTAAAATTATCTAGAAAATGCTCTAAAATATTACGTTTATGTGGATATTAAAAACTTTCCACTCAAATTACTTATGACTTGGCGAGCGTCGTAGTTAGCTTTATTTTATTTTGTGCTATGACGTCACAGCTAGCAAATGTCACGTGACCGGCTGTTTTCGCGCGAATTTAAAATTAATGTATTAAAAATGTATTTTTTCCTAATAACTAACGCTTTTTTTTGAAAAAAAAGATAATTGTAAGAGGTATAAAATGAACCCACGTACATTTCTAAGTATTTTTCCGAAAACTGTCAAATAGCCAATTATAGTAATGATATGTACTTCATCTATATATATAAAAATGAAACCCGTTTTCCTTGGTCACGGCATCACGCGTGAATGGCTGGACCGATTTCACTAATTCTTTTTTTGTTGTATTTGTTATTATTAGGAGAAGGTTCTTACGGAAAAAAATATTAAGAAAATCTCTCAGAAATATTGAAAAATATACATTTAATTTTGCATACTAAGGCGGTACGAAGTTCGCCGGGTCAGCTAGTTGTAAATAATTAGCAATAATAATATAGTGACTGTCGTAGGGACAATATTGTTAAAAACCAACCAAAAAGAGGAATTCTTCCATTAATCCAAGTTCCAATACTCACGTAATTTATTCTTATAAGTCATTGATAGATAACAATCCGAAACCGCTGGAAACCCATTTACCTTGAAACTGGAAAGAAAGCTATAGAGGGAAACCTAAAAATACGGTAAATTGGCAACCCTTAACACCGACACACTGCAAAGCTCCATATGACACCGGTCTTAGATAGAACGAATGACGATTTCAAACCACTAATAAATATGACTTATTAGGAAAGACACAAATACAAATTACAAATTAAATGGTTGTAAACTTGTAACATAGTTATTATTTGCAAACAGGGATTTCCAGCGCTATCAACGCCATAAAGTATTAATTAGGTCATACAGTATTTTAGTGTAACTGTGGCATGTTAGACGGCCGACGAGGTCCCGGGTTCGAGTCCCGAGTCGGGCCATAATTGAGTACCTATTGGGTTTTCCTGACTAGAAATTCTCAGTACTAGCCCGGAGTTAGGAAGCTTATTATCGCTAACATGATAATAGTCGTTAAAGCCCGCCAACCCGCATTGGAGCAGCGTGGTGGGTCTAAGCTCTAATTCCCTCTCTCCTATGAGAGTGGAGGCCTGTGCCCAGTGGCTGTAGTGGTGGTGGTATTATAGTATACATAATTTAAATAAGTTATTTATATGCTTACAGAATTTTTTTTATTAGTGTAGCGGTCTATATCTAACTCGTTGAAAAAAGTACACCCATAATCTTATTTACAAAACTGTTTTACTTTTAGAACAACAATATTTTTCATAATCGTTTATAAAAGTCTCCAATTTAAAATAAAGATAAGATTAATTTAATTTAAGATAAATTTATTTCATAAATAGGTAGGTATACAGTGTGGGACTACAGTGAAAATTGTATATCTCTTATTGATGAACATCTGTTACAAGTTACAACCACATTTTACACGAACGGATTAGGCAGCTTAAAATCTGAATTCCATTTAATTTCGTTTCGATTCGTTCCCTCTTTAACCAGCTTAATTTCCGAGCGTGCAGCATGCTTAAATAACGGGGGATTCTGACCTCTGGTGGGGCGAACTTGTAACTCACGGTGTTGGATGGGACCATCTCGTCGATTTTGACATTTGAGGGGTTGACTGTAACCATGCTGCACTGCCGGGGAGGTACCGCCACCCGAGCCGTGGAAGGTTCTGGATGCTCCTCTCTTTGGTTTTCAGTAGCGATCGTGTACGGCAGTTCGGACGGGAACACCTCGTCCCAGTATTGGTCTTTGATCAACTCCGGATGCTCGTGGTGCATTTCGTCAACAATCATGTATGATACCTAAATGAAGTACATAGTGTAGCTATTGAACTCATGGTCTATGGTCAAATAGTTATTCAATGTTTATGTTTACATATATGGTTATCCTTTTTAAACAGTCGGTTTCAGATCAGACATAATATATGTGTATAATTTTACCTCACAAAGTTTAACAGTTTACCTGCAAATCTCTGTCAATCATCCAGTTGACTTCGAAGTCGTCGTCATCTTCACCGAATGGGTTTATAAGTGACTCTGCCACTTTCAGCCAGCCCATGTAGAAGAAGAATTCTAATGTTGTGAATACAGGAAAATAAAGGTCTATATTACTGATATAGACTGACGTGCTATGTGATTGCAGTTTGTTATCAACCCATTGGCTACCCAGCGCCGATGTAATAAAATATGAGTAAACAGCAATGGTAACTACCTGAAAAAAAACACGCCACACCTATAGTTCCATTGTATAAAAACGTTAATGGCCAAATTGTATCACGGAATCCATTAAATTTAGCTTACGATTGTGGAACACGCAAAGGCGTGCCTTACGTTATTTCCAACTAAGGATTGTTTCAAGAACACTTTTTGTCTAATCATCGCTGCACCTATTTGTGTAATTTTTTACCTTTTAAAAAACTTTTAGGAAAATTTCTTTTACTAGATCTAGGTACTTATATACCGGAGTATAAGAAAACAATTTATTATATACATAAATGGAACCAACCTGAGTATACACTAGTGGAACGCTTATAGTATCGTAACTTAGTAATAGACCCGCGTGCCCTCTAAACTTATTCAATTCGTCGATTATAGTTTTCACGGCGAAATCGTCTCTTATCCTGCCCTCCTTACGGGCCCTTGTCACTATACTCGTTGCCCATACTATGGGTAACCTAAAAATTAATATGTTTAGGTACAGGTACATGTACCTACATTGTCAAAGGTACAATATAGCATTTGACTACATAATACATAACGTTAATACTTATAAGATCCTCTTTAGGTTATGGTAATTCATCTACAAGGGTTTATAAGTCCAAAAGACCCAAAATTTTGCTTTCAACATTAATTTTATTACAATTTTGCATGCAATACAATTACTGTTCAATGTCCGCGTGGATTGAGGTTTTTGGTTCCCGCGGGAACTCTTTAATTTTCCGGGATAAAAAGTAGCCTATGTGTTATTCCAGACTATAATTTATCTCTCTGCCAAATTTCATCCAGATCCGTTCAGCCGATGGGGCGTGATTGAGTAACAAACATACAATCATTCATCCATACATCAAAACTTTCGCATTTATAATATTTATTTGATTACTACTTACTTACCAATGTTTAGATGGCTTAGGGAATTTTTCATTTAAATTATCTAGAATAGTCTTTTCATTTTCAAGCAAAAGACCTGCTTCCACCAAGTTAGCGTGTGTCGGAAAACGTTTCTTAACACGAGGAGAGATCATAGTGAATACCATAGTGAGACAAAGACATACATATCGTAATATTGTACGCCGCATAAGCCGCCCTCGCTCGTCCTAGAAAAAACTATTTCTGTATCCAGCAGTAAACTCACATTTTAAAATTAGGCACTATTTGATATTTGTAAGAGATTAAAATCATCGATTAACGAAACTTTTCTAAATAATATGCGTTTGATGATTCCCACCCACTGTTACACTGAAGAAATGGGATAAACTTGTTTTTATACGATCATGAATTATATCATTAAAAGAGGAAACGTTTTCATACGCTCGAATTAATAATAATGTAGGTAGGTAAGTAATCTTCTTCATTTAAATATTTCATGTAGGCTAACCTAGCTACACAAAAAGTGAATCGGCCCGGGACCGGGCCCACTAGTATATAAAATAAAAATAAACCTAGGATTCCCAGGACTATTTTGAAACATTAGCTGAAAAATGTTATCCTGGGATAGTAAAAACGTATTCAAGGTCGGTTATTAATTTATTATTAGAGTAAAATATATTCCAGGCTATAATTTAATATAATATTCGGCTGAGGGAATTTACCTGCTTTACACTAAAGTCTATACAGTCTATACCTATGTTATGCTTGAGTCCTTGACGCTGATTTTAATTTATGTAACGTATAGAGGAAGTCTTGCAGCGGTGATAATTCATATTATTAAAATAACAATGGGCATTATCAGGTATGATTGCGATCAGACAAAATCGATAGCACTGTAGTAAGTACATAATATTTTAACTGAAAGAACGAACGAATATAATGTAATATGTTTGGTACCAACACATTACTCATGGATTAACTACCTACTTACTAAAACAAGATTTTATATTATCTATTCCGTGATTTTATAAATGTAGATGTAGAAGCTTTTTTGTATTGCTTGAGGGTTTCAGAACAAAACTTCAGAAAATTTTGGACGTTACAAAATCTCCACATTGAAAGCCCCTCATTTCGTAAAAAAATATTTTTGGACTATATTCTTAATTATCTTTAAAATGATATACCGCAACCCTGTGTAACGCTGTAAAAAATATTTTACTTCGCATTCGCTTCTATGAGAGCCCCCCTGAAATAAAGATAACTTATTAAGCCATATTCGGCTGGAGGCCATCGGTTTACATATTATATTTAAAGCTGAAGTAATTACGTTCAGTAATTCAGAAGTTATAATGCTCTGACAGACGGACGGACGGACGGACAAGTGCAAATTGACTCAAGTAGACTCAGAGACCTTCGCTTCGCTCGGTCAGAAATGTTCATTCTCAATTCTCAGATTAGTTCAGATTGGCATATTTAATCTTATCAAAGTTGTCATTGAAATAATACAAATACTTACTTTAAACTGCAATCATATCAAGCTATCTAACTAGGTCTAAAAGTAAATACATATTTTCTATTATACTTCTAAACTCATCATAAAACTGTAACTGGTGATTAATGATTACGATTAAATAGTTTGAATCGTTATCAACACTATTACCACATATTATTGATGACAGTACGTGATCATTGAAATCACAGTCAGTCATTTTAAGCCTGTTTTGCTTATTTGGCTGCAAAAATATGTTTGTGTACGTAAATCAGACTATTATAAACCCGCTATTTTTAGTGGACAAATAGGATCATAATGAATTCTTTTTGGCACCTCTTAACAGCCTACTGAGGCGTTACAAAATCTTAAATAGTTTCCATTCATTACAAATGTAATCTCAATTTTATCCGTAGGTATGCTAGCTATGAAGAAGGTATTTTGCTTATTATTATATGTAAAAAATATCTTACCTGTCCGTGAATAGATGCGGACACAAACACTGCTATAGAGTCTGGCCAAGGAATGGTAGTGTACTGATTCCACCATCGATTCATCACAACAGACACATAGAAACCAAGTACAAAAGACAATGGAATGACGTTCCCATGAAAACTGCAGTAATTTACCACGCCTTCAAACATCCTGCAATAATAACATATATTTAAGGATTGAAAGAAAGAAGAAAGAAAGAAAAACAGTTTATTCGACAATGGTGTCACAGACAAAACAAAGATTACATATGTAAAAAAATTCTGTCTGTGACACCACCCAGAATGGGTGTACAGCTCAGCATTAAGCCCTGCATTGATTGCCTGATTGGCTCACCTCGCAGATTATACAGGCTTCCTATGTTTTCTTCACTTGTGCTTAATTAATCGTACATAAAATAACTAGATAATGTCTGCGACATTATCCAAATGGACCAAAGAGCATAAAGAACCAGGGGACTTAGGTTTTAAAATCTCGGAAGAACTGTTCGATTTTCGGGGCCTCTCACTCTCCAGGCTCATAAATCATTACTAAGTATCCATGCAAACAATTACGTCGTCCCGTTGGTCCGTTTTGGCGTGATTGAAGGACAAACCAACAAATATTACACACACACACACTTCATACTTCCCATCCCATATAAAAGTACTGATTTATGTAACTACTCAAGAAAATAAGACACACATAAAAGTAAATATAAAATATCAAGTAAGTACCTCTTGGAATGTTCATCTAAAAGCAGTCTATATATTAAATTTAGTATATAATAGATTAATAAGAAAACTAGAAGGTCTAGCCATACTAATTTGTAAATGCTCCCACGCCATCTGAAAAGATAATGAATGTTTTACACATTGTACTAAACTAAGTACATTTTAACAATAAATAAGTAAGTAGGTACTACGATTAATTTAATCGTTAACGATAAATCGTAAATTTATACAGATAATAATTAATTAATAATCGTAAAGAGTTCCCGCTGGAACTCTTAAATTTTCCTGGATAAAAACTAGCCAGTTATTCCAGAATCTGCCAGTAATCTGTCTCTGTGCCAAATATCATCCAAATCCGTTCGGCCGTTCTGACGTGATTGAGTAACAAACATCCATCCATCCATTCATCCAAACTTTCGCATTTATAATATTAGTACTTATAGAATACTTAAAAGAAGTTATATTATAGTGTTTGAAGATTCAATGGATGAATTGATATAACCTTGATATATTCAAAATTTTTAATATATTTACAACGCTAACGCTTGTTGGTGATACTGATAAATAGGTACATATCAACGGTTTTTGATATGCATGATTAACAACTCGACTGTAAAATCATTATCTGACAATGTTTTCTCATCAGTCATCTTATTAAACAAATGAATTCACACTTGCTATCGTATGACTAGATCATTTTCCTGAGAAGCTGACGTAAAGAACCAGACCTTCGCCTGCGTCACACTTGTATTTCGTTTTTGCTGTAAATATAGATCGTTAATTCGCACTTTATTTTCTGAAGACATTTACAACGAATTATACTTTGTAAATACATACTTAATATTTTTATGATGGATTAAAAAATAAACGTTATCTTATAAAGCGCAGGACGTCCTGCACTAGTTATATCTATCTATAGTAAATTGATTGAATCAGCAGTTGATTGTTCATGATTGATAATATTATAATAGGCATGACAGATTTTGAAAAAAGGTCAGATTATGTTCGGAAGTATCTACTATTTCGAAATAATATCTTATTTCAGCAGAAAAATAAGGTTCCGTAGGTAAAATTCGCATTTGATATTTAAATTTTAAAATTCACGCCAAAACGTTCGCCGTTGTCATAGCGTCGTTTGTGACGTCACTATTGTTTTTACCACTGTACTCTGTGCAGTGTGCAGTAAACAATAGTGTAACTGTCAAAGCTCGAAAACAAACAGTTGTGACGTCAATCGCTTCTTGGTGTTTAATCCATTATGGCGGATTGCTGTATTTTATAGTTTTATTTTATCAGAATAAATAGTAATCTCACTCGAAATAGAAAAATAAATACGTTTTTATAATCCATGAATCCTATTTCATTAGATAAATTCATAATTTCATTGATTCTTGGTTAGTGTCATCATGCCTATTCTATTATTGTGGAATAATAAAAAATATGTCATGTAGAATATAAACAGCGGTTTTAATAGAGGAATCACGGTTAGGATATGACGTCATGTTGCTATACAAATCTGTATATTATATCGTATAGGTACCATTATTGTATACCTATGCGTGGAATGTTTTAATGATGCCAGTCATGCCATCGTTTGTTTTATAAATCTTCTAACTGTCTAATAAAAATCAATTCATCTGTATATGAATCCATACAAAATAAATTTGAAATATATTTTATTAACTCAATCCATACTTCCATACTATCCATACTTAATATTATAAATGTGTGTCTATCTGTCGGACGCTTTCACGGCCCATCTGTTTAACCGATTTTGATGAAATTTGGTATAGGGATAGTTTGTATCCCGGGGAAGTACATAGGCCACTTTTTATCCCGGAAACTTAAGAGTTCCCGCGGGAAGAGTCTCTGAGTTAAAGACTTGTTAATTCAGTTGCTTAGAGAGATTTAGAAATTATCAAAGTTCCCAATGAATGTTTACAATCTTACCAGTTACCAGTGAAAAAGAAATCATTAGTTTATTTGGAGCAGTATGCATTACTTATGGGTAAAGTAATAAAGTTATAAACCCCATCAGAGGCGTCTCTAGCCTATGTAGTGCCCGTGTGCAAAAATTACCCTAGCGCCCCCGAGTAAGCGCGCGGTCAAAATGGAATGTACAAGTTACAACACAAGTAAGTACTTATGAAGAGCTCCAGATGCTATACAAAATGTATGCAAAGCGGAGCTCTTTTTACGTTAGTCAATGAAAGTGCCAACGCGCGCGTCGAGGGGGGCTCCGCAGCGAGCGGCGCTCGGCCACGCTCGGAGCCCCCTAGGACCGCTGCGCCCGTGTGCATCGCACACCCTGCACCATAGGTAAAGACATAGACGCCCCTGAACCCCATACCTACTAGGTAGTTAGTTAGTTCCCGTATTTGAATTTTGATGACATAGTTATGTCATCAAAATTCAAATACGGGAACAAAATATACCCATATAATACCTAGTGTTAAACTTAAAAGTACTAAACAGTAAACATAATTTACAGATATTCTTATCAAATTAATTGAATAATGTGAGTGAAGAGAAAACTAATGTTGACTTTTAAACTTTGTAATGTACGGCTATTACTTCTCAAGGTGATTATTGATCACCGACGCTATAAAAATGTGTTCAATTCTATTATAAACGTTGAAATGCCGGTCTTTTTATTATTCGTAAGCTAATATAGGATTTCCAATTTCCGTAACTAAATAACGTGAAGAGTTTAAACGTTTTAACTTTTTATTTTTAATGTCATTACGAACGGAATTCGCTTCCTATAGGTATGTATTTCGAAAATTAAACTTGAAATAACTTCTGCTCAAAATCTGTAGTTGGTAGGTGATACGTACTTATTTAAATGTGTTTGTCCATAAAATATTAATTAAATATTTGATTATTTGTATGTTTGATTGTAATAGATAAACTCAAAAAGTACTCAACGGATTTTAAGCACAAACGAATAAAATTTTACAGACCGTCATCTATTGACATCATTGTAAAGTTCTGTTAAAAATACTGAAGCTCATTAAAAATTAAATAATTTCGTTTCCTTATAATATTTATCTAATTTTAGTATTTGTTGTTCAAGTACAGGATATAATTCAAATAACTGATCAAGTTTCAGGCTCAGCCTTTCAGAAAATTGAGAGTTCTGACTTCTGAGGTCAAATTTGGACGTTAGAAAATCTCCACTTAGAAGGCCCCCGATTCCGTCAATTTTAGGGGAAAAATTAAAAAAATTAATTATCCTAATTTTCTTTAAAATGATATACCGCAACATGACCGCAACCCTGTGTAACGCTATAAAAAATATTTTACTTCGCATTCGCTTCTATGAGAGCCCCCTGAAATAAAGAATTTGATATGAAAATAATAAAAATCTTTATTTCGGGGGGGCTCTCATAGAAGCGAATGCGAAGTAAAATATTTTTTATAAAGTTACATAGGGTTGCGGTACCTATATCATTTTAAAGATAATTAGGAATAGAGTCCAAAAATTTTTTTTTTTTAATTTTTCCCCCAAAATTGACGAAATGGGGGGCTTTCAAAGTGGTGATTTTCTAACGTCCAAAGATGAGCTCAGAACTCTAAATTTTCTGAAAGGATGAGCCTGAAACTTGATCAATTATTTCAATTATATCCTGTACTTGAACAACAAATACTAAAATTAGGTAAATATTGTAAGGAAACGGAATTATTTAATTTTTAATGAGCTTCAGTATTTTTAACAGAACTTCACATTTATGTCAATAGATGGCGCCGCGAGGTCTTAGTTCGGGGCGAACCACTAATTTAGATGAAATAAGAGATGTCATAGAAATAAAATAACGTGCAACAGAAAATTGCGCGACCACGGCCGGCAGTGGCAGGCGCGATGAGGCCGGGGCGCGGGCGGTAGTACGTGGCACGAGTGCACGATGTTCTATAGCCTATAGTATGCGCTCTCCTACAAAGTACAAAGTGATAATTTGTAAAACCTGATGTGCTGCCCATTGCCCACGGCCTATAATATTGAGTATGGACTATTATGATGACATAAGTGCTACGCGTGCGTAACTGGAGCGGATCGCTAGTATTTAATATATTTAAATTTCAGTATTAATAATAAATCTAAGATTACCACAAATACCAACAAATATTATAGAATTTAATTTATTACCACGTTGATCGCTATTGTGTATTATGTCTATATTTTGTTAATGTATTACTGTTTACGATTATAATAACAGTCGCCTCTTCTCCAATCGCTATTTGGCAATGGTCCAACTAGTAAGCATGAAAGTAGATCGTACCCATTGGTAATAGTTACCCTGAAAATGCCTATACATACTTTTACTGCACAGAAAATCGGGTTTTTGAAAAAAAATATGTTAAAAATCGAAAGATTAGTTTTATAACAAAACTAATTTTAGTTTTTTTCGCTATAATTTAAAAGTTATATATCAAATTGAAAATAATTTTTTGAATTCAGCACCCAAAACACGCCGAATAAACCCGAGCGCGTGTGACGTCACAATGTTAATTTCTATGCAGTGTTGACACTGTACTATCGTGCTTTAACATTATGACGTCACAACCATGGCGACCAATCGTGGCGCATTCGTAGTCACGTGGTTCTTTTTATTTATTTTTTTAATTTTTAATTGTTTACTATTAACTTAAAAATAAAATTTAAGAGTTTTTCGCATCGACTATTTATACAATTTGTGTTAAAGTTTTAAAATACATAAAAATCGATATTTTTTTTAATTCAAAATCCCAATTGAACTTTGGAATGCACTTCCACTGACTATTAGACAGTCGAAATCGCTGGGCGCATTCAAAAATGCTCTATTTCCTGTGTTATTTGAAGACGACTTAGTTATTTTTGTATCCTAAGAAGATAAAGCCAAAATACAGAAACCCGCTGCAAGAGAACTAGCCGAAATAGCCTTTCAAAACAGTTGAATTGGCAGTGGGCAAACTATGCTTTGCTTAATTTATGTTACTTCGTAGTTCGTAGGACTTCGCAGGAACCGAAAAGTTATAGAGTGGAACAATCACGGATATAATATAACCGCTAAAAGTATTTTTCGGGATTTTTGAAAAATCGGAAAAGGGTTTTAGAGGAACATTAAGAAGTCGCAGAGAGCAGCTTGTTTTCAGCTCTTGAGTTCGAAGATCTCGAGAGAACGTAGTACTCTCGAGATGTCTTTTGTGAGGCGCATTATTCCTACGTCCTACGTCCTACGAACTGTAAAGTCCCACAGGACTCGGTACTAGGCCCGCTACTCTGGAACCTAGCCTACGACGCGTTTCCTCAAGTCAGTATTCCCTCTGGTGTCAGAGCCGAAGGGGATACATTTGAGGAAAAACAAAGGCTCTCTCAGATCAGCGTAACGTGCCTAACTAGTGGAGAAAGTCCACAGACTGGGACTCAAGATAGCGCCCCACAAACTGAGACACTATGGTTCCATAGGCTACCAAGGTGATTGAAACCTCCCTACTCGTCGATCTGCGTGGGTGACATGAACATCCAAGTAGGGCGGTACCTCAAATACTTGAAACTGACTTTAGACAGTCGATGAGGTTTTGAGGAGCATTTAGATCATCTGATTCCTAGAATACAAAATTAGAGGGTGCAATGTATGGTTTGCTAACAAATCTCGGGGGACCGCAAGGAATCCAGCCCTGTACGGTGCACCGGTGTGGTTCGACACCTCAGAGAGTCCAGTGTAAGATGTCAATAAGGGTAGCACGGAAATAATTTTTGCAGGCGGCTACTTGCTCAATAACTACTCAGGAAATAGACGCGAGGGTGTACATACCTAGGCTCGAGATGGGAGTGAAGACAGAATAGAGCCCGGGAGCTGAGACTGCGCGCGTACTGCCAGCCACTAGATGACTGGCGTGCGCGCCTTTAAGCGGACAGGAACGCAGGACAACGTACTGTAGCGACCATACTGCCAAACTTTGAAGTGTTGGAGATAAAAAAGTGTGGCAACGTCACTTTCAGACTGACGCAGATGGTCACCGGACATGGTTATTCCGATGAGTACTTCTGTCGGAGCGGTCGAGAGGTCACACCGCGGTGTCACCACAGATCACGCTGGACACTGCACGGATCACACTGGAAAAGTTCCCTGCTTGGGAGCATGAGAGTAGTGTATTGGTCAATAACTTAGGGAGAGACTCACCACCTGCTGATAACATCGCTATAAAGCGGCAATGCTGGTGGAAAAAGAAGCATGGCGAACAGTGATCTCCTTTAGCGAAAATGTTGAAAGAAAGATGCTCAAGAAAGAAGCTGAGCGGGATAGAGAGCGAACCGATCATGCTCGGAGACGGAGACGTCAGTAAACAACGCCTTGAACCATGCTCTCAATCACGTCACAGGTGACTGGATAACGGGTTCTAGCCGCTCCTTTTAGTAATTGGTGACCCCGAGAAGAGGACAGCTTTATGTCACGCTGATGAGCCTAACAAGAGGTTGTGGCATCATTTCCCCTGGAACGAGTCCATAATTGGCGTCGCGCAAGAGAGGCACCAGCGCATGTCCTGGGGAGTTTCCGGAGCCTCCCATTATTCGCCGAGGACGTTCACCGAGGGGCTTTTAGTGCGTAGAAATGCCATATAACCCGATCTCTTCCCCGTGATGTCGGATAGATTTCTCAGGAAGATTTTCCTTCCGTTAACAATAAAAAACCTGGATCAGTCCTATTAAAGGAATTTTTCGTAAGAGCAGTAAAAAGGTAAGTAGGTATTGTATTACATTAACTTACTACTATGAGTAGGTACTTAACTAATGATGTGCCGGATCGTTAAAAATGTATATGTCACCGTAAAATTGCAAAACCGACAGATTGTAACATAACTAGCGAAATTGTAAACACATTACAATATTTTTCGGTAGATTGTAATCTGTTAAGTATATTAATCCGATAAAACGTAAACGTAAACTCTACCTGGTTATTTATGTCGAACATGTGTCGAACCTTATCAATGAATAAAGAAATATACCATAGTGTCGAACCCTAACCTAACCTACAAGAAAGAGACAAGAAAATGTAAATACAATGAATATTTCAAAAATTGACACTCAGAACATTAAACGGTTCACAATCTGTATCCCATAGTAAATATGTTCCTTGATCTGTATATCCGCGGAAGGCGCGGATACGAACACGGACATCCGGTACATCACTTAACTTTAACCTATAATGCAAGTAATGAAATATGTACCTAGTTAAGTTTGACTTCTAAATGAAGTAAAAAAGAGTAATGATAAGTACGTAGGTAATTACTTACTTGGATAAAACTCTCAAAAAGGTTCCAAAGCCACGACAAGTAGCTACTTGACCAGTGTAAGTAACAGTCATTTCGATTTTCGATGTGTAGTAAACTTCAAATTAAGTATCACAGGTATGTCTTTTGGTTATTTAAGTTACATTTAACATTCAGTACAATAATTAGCATTTGTAAGTAATTAACTAGTAGCACTTGTTTCATTATCACAATAATAAAAATTGTTTTTTGTTTAATTAAATAACTTAAGGTGCATGACAAGGGTCTGCCCGCGAAATTCAAATTTAATTTGGTTTTTCACAATTTGTAAACTAATACGACAAAGTAGGCTTATGGCATTCAAATTGCGAGCGTAGGAATATCATCTTCACAGGTTTATATAAAAATCTTTACTTGAAAGTGCCCAGTTTAAGAAATTAGTCAAATTAATGACTAATTTGTGAGTAACTCACGTCAAACTCATTATTTTGACTAATTTCTTAAACTGGACACTTTCAAGTAAAGATTTTTATATAAACCTGTGAAGATGATATTCCTACGCTCGCAATTTGAATGCCATAAGCCTACTTTGTCGTATTAGTTTACAAATTGTGAAAAACCAAATTAAATTTGAATTTCGCGGGCAGACCCTTGTCATCGACCTTAAATGCACCGTAATTTTACGCGCACGAAAATTGAGCCTAAGTATTTAAAGTGATTTATCACTACACATCAATTCGAAAGAAAAACACTTAAAACTGTGGTTGATGGTTCCAAAAAAAACCTTCGAATTGATGATTAATCAACATATTCTACTCTTTGTTTAGGTCTAAACTTTAACTAAATAAAATTAATAACAATTAACACCGCAAGTCACAACAAAACTGCATTGCAGTTTGCAAATATTCAATGTACTCTGTGGTTTGCAACTATGACAATTTTCTGTAGACTGCGTAGCTGCGTAGACAGAGACAGAACGGTCTACGATGGCGTTGATTTTTTTCTGATCCGCAGACGGAGGTCGGAGTTCTGGGGTGGACTGTGAAATCGGCTGTCCCACCGAGTCGACCAGTGTCCGCGGTTGGTTATCTGATCTGTAGCTGTACTGATCTCAGGTCCGCGGCGCGGCGCGGCATAGACAAAATCTGTGGTAGACACAGACGCAGTCCGGTCAAGGTCCGGTCCACCGAAAGCTGTGGCCGAAAGGTCGTGGAAAGGTCCGCCGTAGCCTTGCCGTAGCGATAAACTAGCTATCAGCGTATACAGTATGCGATAGCGATAGTACCACTTACAGTCTATTTGTAGAGGCGAAGTAATATATGTAAACAAATATGGCGTCAGATCACGTGATTATAATTGTCATTAGACATATAGTGATGGGAACATTGACAGATTAGTTGTGACTGAACGATTGAATGAATATATTCTGAAATCGATTACCACATACTTCTACGGAGCGAAGTAAATCATGTAAATAAAACATACCAGTCACGTCATTTCAACTTCGCTAACAATATTTTCATATGTTGTATATCACAAAACACTCTCCAATGTCTTATTTCCTGAAGTAAAACATTTAAAGTTATACTCAAAAGTAATTCAATTTAGGCACTAAGAAGCTAATAATTAGCAATTAACTAGCAAGAATCCCAAAATAAAAACACAAACTAATGACCTAATGGGTTTTTGACATGTGTTTGACCAGTGAACCATAGACTGAATGAGAGGAGCGGTTTTAGTCGATTGTAAAAATCGAAAATCGTAAAATTAGGGTCATAGGTCTTTAATCCCTTTATTACGGCAGGCGGTTG
Organism: Erebia aethiops; assembly: GCA_923060345.2. Lineage (NCBI taxonomy): Eukaryota > Metazoa > Arthropoda > Insecta > Lepidoptera > Nymphalidae > Erebia > Erebia aethiops. The sequence continues at coordinate 9,735,176 of OV281092.1, read as the reverse complement.
ACGGCCGGGACAAAAAAATCTCGTCATTCATAGAATGTGGTAATCGATTTTCGATTATTATAATCGATTAAACCCGCTCCTATCATTCAGTCTATGGTTCACTTTTCATGTCACATCTCTATGGAATCATTCTATTTCTATATGTCAAACGCCCATTAGGTCATTAGTCTTTGTTTTTATTTCGTGATTCTTGCTAGTTAATTGAAAAATTATTAGCTGCAAAGTGCTTGAATTAAATTACTTTTGAGTATATTATGAACTTTAAATGTTTTACTTGAGGAAATAAGACGTTTGTGAGTGATTTGTGATAAACAAGAGTGAAAATATTGTAAGCAAAGTTGCAATGTCGTGGCTGGTATGTTTTGTTTACATATATTACTTTGCCTGTACAAATAGACTTTATCTACACAAGTCGTAGACAGAGAAAGAAATATAGACCAAGCCATATCTCCTTTTCACTCCCACATGGAAGAGATTTGGAAGAGATGCAGTGTTGAGATGTTACACAAGATAAAATGAGAACAAAATATGATTTCTTCTATACCTTTTTGCGTGTCACGGGTTTAGTTGGTTTTGTTCTTATAGCACTTATTGTGCTTGGTGCATTGCAGCGTTTTACCTATTATTACCTATCCCTTTCGGTTACACGCTGGCATTGATTCTAGAGGTTTAATTATTCTATGAAACAAGTAATAAAAAACAGCGTCAAGTTAAGAAGGTAAATAAAATGATGACAGGCGACCTTTTTTGTCTGTCCGTACTGTACCGAGAATGTAAGCTATTAACCGTCCGTCAACTGTTCATATATAATATCATTATAAACCAGCATACAAAACTGAAATTCAAAGAAATTTCCCTAAAACTAAAAGGATTAAGAAGGACCTGGAAAGTTTGTACTATTCCTAGAACAAAACTAAAGTCAACGCACCGCCAAGCAACTTTTATAGGACCTTACCTCTACAACAAATTAAATAAATCACTTAGTATATTTAATAAAACTAAGCCGGTAGCTAAGAAAACCATCATTAAATATCTTATGACCCTGGATTACGACCAAACAGAAAATTTACTAACCATCTTGGAATAAATGATGAAGCAAAAAAAAAAAAAAAGTAATGTACATTGTTATATTTATTTGGATTATTATTTTAGAAAATAAGAATAATCTAATATTATCAGGATGATTACTAAATCTTCTCTGTTGGTGCTCAAAAAGATCAGAAACAAATGTTTTTCACTGGTTATAATCTACTTACACATAAACCACAAAATAAAGTACTCACTTATATTTAATTTTAAGTACCTTAACCTAAACCTCCTATAAAATTAAACCATATTATAAACTACAAATTATAACAGCACTTATTTAAATGTAATTGTAATTACCTAAACCTAAACGCCACTCTAATAAAACAATCGCTTAAATTATAAAGTAGGTAGGTACATAGTTTAAATTAAATTTTACGTTCCTAACTTATTAAATAAAGCATATACTTAAACCACAAAAGTAACAAATACTTATTTAAATTTAATTATACTTATCTAACCGAACTGTCACAATAATAAAATAACCTAAATCATAAAATAAAGTACTTAGTTCATATAATATAAATTTTACGTTCCTAAACCCAAACGATACTTATATATAAAAAAATAACATTATTTGTTTAGATTCATTTAGTTACATATAAGTACTTAACTAACATAAATTTCTACCACACTAATAAAATAAATTACAAAATAAAGATCCTAATTAACCTCAATTATGCATATCTAAGCCTACTATAATGATAATTATTCAAATAAAATCCAAGCTATCCAATATGGTACTTATGAAAACAAAAATATACTTTTATTATACTGTCTAATACCAACTACGCTCAATATGCAATGCTCGTGTCTCTTCTTGCGGAATGCGCATAGATCTATGTATCGACCGCATAATGTTTACGCGCCGCTTACTGACCGCACCAATAAAGGGTAGGCACACAAAATACATTGATATTTTTGTTCAAATTGGAGATCTGTGAGTTGTTGTGCTGAAGGGATTTAAAAATATTGTGTAATAACGTGATATATAAACCAAACAGGTTGTTCTTCATAAGCCTTGAGCCCCGCGGTATTATGGAATGATATCCTAAACACAGATATATCTAGTTAGGAGTCAGACCTACCACCCACGCAAATGGCCAAATTATGATGTAAGTTACACTTTCATGTTTTGGTTTATGCTACTGTTATTTGTGTTCGTGGTTTATTGTTATTATTTTTGTAGCTTTATTATGAATAAATATTATGAGTTATGAGTTATGAGTTTTTTGTATGTTCTCTGAAATTAGTCGTGTGTCTCGGGTTGTGGGGATGCCAGCTGCATTATTATATTTACCCATGTTTGGAACCAAACACATGTTTGTTGTTACATAATAATTATGAATAAGAAATTTTTAGTGAAAGTCATTGTAATAGTAAAACACCCGTAACTATACTTGTTAATTTTCAGGTTTCAAGACAAATCCGTACGTGAAATTTATGGATAAAGTCGACAGGACGAAATAGTTTAGAGCCAAGCAAATATGCACGCAGGTGTTCTCCCGCTTCGATAATGGATTTGAATAGGAAATGTGGGACCTATTGTCACGAATTCTCGTATAGACATAGTTATTCTATGGATAGATACAATGTAAGACCGATTGACTAATTAGGGATATTTAATTTTAGTTACTACAACTTGGGCATATTTTATAAGAACGGGCAATTATTTTTGGTAATGGCGAACAACTGTGTAACTTCCCACAATGTTACTTATTGAAATCCTGAAATATCACACTAAACGAGTCAAAGATTACTTTAAAGTCTCTCAGAAATTAAATTCACAATTATTGGAACGATACAAAAGGACTCACTTTCCCTGTAAACACAATAATCATCACGAGCCTTTTTAGAACACACAACCTCTCGGTTCTCTCTCTACCCTAACTAACTCTTTCTACCCATTCAGCCTCCGCGGTCGAAAAGCGTTATCAAGCTTGCGATACCTTCATATCTCTCCCGTTGTTACAGTCTGAGTCTTTTACTGTAAAAGCAGTCATATTAAGGAATGCATTACCTCGAGTAATTCGTCACTTTGAATTGTACGTCGTTACGTCGTTTAAAAATCGTCATTATCTTTATAATGTATTTAGTTGTAAGTGTATGATAACAATATTTATTTTATCATATATATTATATTTATTTATTGTAGTATCTATATATGTGTAATTTATATGTAAAGTATAGTATGTATGTCTATGTAAGTATATTTTATACTTTTGTTACTTTTTATTTTTCTTTTATGTGCATCGACCACATGAGCTCCTAGACCCACTAGACCAGGCAAATTAGCTTAAAATGACACGAAAAAAATTGTTAACAGGACGGGAACCGTTGGAAATGGTAAAGTGACGTATAATAAACGTAAAAAAAAAAATGCGTGAGCAGGGGTGTTTCCAGATATATTTGGGGGATGAAAAGGGGGGGAATTTTGGGTTATTGCGATTTCCGGCGAAAGTTGACGTCGGAGAGACAAGTGTACCATGGGAAAGTTGTAGATCATAAAAAGATCTACAACTTTAGTATTCACAATTTTTTCACATAACCTCAAAATCACCGAGTAAAATGCGAAAAACCGGTTTTTTGGTTTTTTATTTTTCATTCACACAAAAATAATTTTATTTTGACAAAACTTGGTGAAAGGTATATCTTTTTGTGTTTCAAATATCCGCAAATTTTTTCAGATAAAAATATTAAGAGACTTCCGAGATAATCACGTTTTTCGGCCAAAAAAGGCCTTAGGCAAATTGTCGTAGAGACTTCTTTCAGGTCGCAATTTTTTCGTTATTAGTTAAACTTTCTTGTGAAAAAATAAAAAAATACAGTCACCATTTAGAAACATGCTCAAAAATTGGAAAAATCAAAAAATGACTTTTGCAACCATCTTTTTTTTACTAAATGTTAATAATATGTTTAAATTTTCAAATAATTCTTAAAAACCAATTGCACTATTAAATTTTACGGAAAAAAATACAAAAGATCCTTAGTTATATTATTATTTGATTAAATATTTCAAAAGTATGAAGACAGAACGTTCTTGTCATGTATACTCAAATTTTGTAAACGACCTACAAAAGTGAGAATTCATGACAAGAACGCGCGAAGTAGCTAGTAAATACAATACTTTACTATTTCTGTACATGAGTATATCAAGTATATATAAAATATATAAAGTGTCACAACAACTAACACCTCTCGTCGTCGGTCGGTCTGCCTCACAAGCGTGAGGCATACCGATCCCCTCCTTGGGTACCCTGAGACCGGGCCAGCTGTTCTATATAGCTGAAAGAGAGACGGGGGACTAGGAGGAGATGACAGCGGTTCCTGTATGGAATCTAGTATACTAAACACGGGCAGCGGGAGATTTAAATAAAAAATCATTATTCGACTTAGTAATACTGTTAAAAATTGAAATATCAAATCAAATAATAAAACTAAGGATCTTTTGTATTTTTTTCCGTACAATTGACTAGTGCAATTAGTTTTTAAGAATTATTTGAAAATTTAAACATACTAGTGGTTCGCCCCGAACGGAGACCTCGCGGCGCCATCTAATGACACCATTGTGAAGTTCTGTTAAAAATACTGAAGCTCATGAAAAATTAAATAATTAAGTTTCCATTATAATATAATAAATATTCCAATATTTATCTAATTTTAGTATTTGTTGTTCAAGTACAGGATATAATTCAAATAATTGATCAAGTTTGAGGCTCAGCCTTTCAGAAAATTGATAGTTCTGAGGTCAACTTTGGACGTTAGAAAATCTCCACTTTGAAAGCCCCCCATTTCGTCAATTTAGGGGGAAACATTAAAAAAAATATATTTTTGGACTCTATTCCTAATTATCTTTAAAATGACCTACCCTATGTAACGCTATAAAAAATATTTTACTTCGCATTTGCTTCTATGAGAACCCCCCTGAAATAAAGATTTTTATAACTTTTTAAGCCATATTCGGCGGGAGGCCGTCGGTTTATATATATAATATTTCAATTTGAAGTAATTACGTTCAGTAATTCAGAAGTTATAAGGCTCTGACAGACGGACGGACGGACGGTCAAGTGCAAATTCACTCAAGTAGACTCAGAGACCTTCGCTTCGCTCGGTCAATTATTAACATTTAGTAAAAAAAGATGGTTGCAAAATTCATTTTTTGATTTTTCCAATTTTTGAGCATGTTTCTAAATGGTGACTGTATTTTTTTATTTTTTCAAAAGAAAGTTTAACTAATAACGAAAAAATTGCGACCTGAAAGAAATCTCTACGACAATTTTCCTAAGGAGAATTTTAATTTTAAAAATATTTTTTTGGGCCGAAAAACGTGATTATCTCGGAAGTCTCTTAATATTTTTATCTGAAAAAATTTGCGGATATTTGAGACACAAAAAGATATACTTTCACCAAGTTTTGTCAAAATAAAATTATTTTTGTGTGAATGAAAAATAAAGGACCAAAAAACCGGTTTTTCGCATTTTACTCGGAGATTTTGAGGTTATGTGAAAAAATTGTGTATTCTAAAGTTGTAGATCTTTTTATGATCTACAACTTTCCCATGGTGCACTTGTCTCTCCGACGTCAACTTTCGCCGGAAATCGCAATAACCCAAAATTCCCCCCCTTTTCATCCCCCAAATATATCTGGAAACACCCCTGCTCACGCATTTATTTTTTTTAAGTTTATTATACGTCACTTTACCATTTCCAACTGTTCCCATCCTGTTAACAATTTTTCTTTGTAAAAGTGTAATTTGCCTGGACTACACTGTCATCAGCTTTGTACGCTCGGTTTGAGATCACTTTACCACAGTTTCCTGTCTTTTGTATTGTATGCATAATTTTGTACCTATGTGTAAGGATGATATGATGCATAATATGATGACTCATACTACTACTACGAGAAAGAGAAGCAAAGAGGCCTTAAAGGACGTGTATCCAGAACGTAAAATAAATTTTAAAAAAAAGAAGCAAAGAGAAGGTTTGTCATTTTTGTTCGTGATATAATCTGTAGCCTTATTATGTAAAACTTGTATCAATCATCGTTACAGTCTCAATTGTTTTGATTGGCTGAATTTTTGATATTTTTGCTGCTTCAATGGATTTTGGCCAATAGTGGAAGAATGTCAACCTCAGTCAACCTACGATGATAACCAATCAGAGGTGATTGCGATCGTTATTCTGTAGCTGTCATTTTTAACCAATCGCCCCCCTGTCTTCGTTCAAAAAAATCAAAAATGCCAAAATGGCTGAACAAGTTTGCTTTGTAAAATTTTGTGGACGTGCACTTTGCTATCTAAATTAAAGGAATCTTGTTGAAGTGAAATTCAAAATATTCTATCATGAACTAGGGTTTCGTTAATAAATACATACTCCCTGTAACCAGTGATTTCTACAATGAGCGACATCGCTGTCGCTAACAGCGAAATGTCTGAAGTGTCTGAGAAGCCGGTTCCAGAAAAAGTGGAAATTAAATTCCCGCCCTTCCCTGGTATGCTATAATGACATTTGTTCTTAATAACTAGAATCGTAAAGAATTAAAATTATAGTAAACATTCGATGAACACAATAATAAGTAATAGAATTTCTTATTTTTTATAAGATTGCAATAGGAGTCGTGAATTTTGTTAGCCATTCATAATTTTTGTACAAACTGACTAACAAAGATTATAATTTAGAGACATAATCTAGACAAATGTTACTTTATCAGATCCAAAAGACGAGGACTTTGATGAAGATATACCAGAGGAGGAGAGAAATCACTATAAAACAATCTACAAGGGTAAATAATTGAACTTATTTGATTTTAATATGGAATAATTAAGAGATGTGGCAAACTCCAACTCAAATGGTTTTTAATTCAAATAAACAATTTGTAGATAACCGCAGTCCTAAAAATTGCTGGAGTCAAATCCATGCTCTTTTATCATTTACATAATCTTTCAGATAAGCTTTTTTCAGCAGCATACTTTTAATGGATTTCTTAAACTTGTGTAAAGGGAAGTTTAAAATAGGTTGTCAAATTTTTTTATTGAATAGAATGCTCATTCCTACGAAAGACCTTCGGACTTTCTTGAGTGAGTCACAAGCCTATTACTGTTTCTAGTTTGTCTATTATGCAAATTACATGTTTTTTTGGAATTATGAACTAAAACGCAAGCTTGTTACTTAGTTTATACTTTCTTTTGCAGATTTGAACTACATTACAAATAAGAAACTTCATTGTTCTGCTTGTGACCGGCACCTAGGGTGTTCTGCACGAAATGACAACCGCATGCGGGTCCATCCTATGCTTAGAACATTAGTTTGTCAAAGTTGTCATACATTTTACAATAGTGGAGAGTTTGAGAAAGGTGACGATGGCTCTGAACTGTACTGTCGGTGGTGTGGCCAGGGTGGGCAGGTCTACTGTTGCTCTGACTGTCCTCACGTATTCTGTGCGGTAAGGTTTACAGCATCTGTTAATGCTCGGTTTCTTATATAACCCTTCCACTGGGGAGCAACATTGACAATGTAGAATTTTTTGACCGATTATCTGCAGAGCAACACTTAAAATGTTGATTCGCGCGACGCGTGTACAGAGAAAAAGTAGACCCGCAGTTGTGGTGGTTTTGGAATTATTTTCAAAGCAGTTTAGTATGCGATCCCTTTCAAACTTGGCTAAAACCGAATATGATAGACAAGGATGCAGTAGGAATTTTTGTATGGCCCTACTCCATGAAATAAATCTATGGGAAGAAATTTCGTAAACATTCCGTGACATAATTATTATTATTTTTTTTTTTTTTTTGGTTTTTGTTCTTAAATGAGAACTATGGAAAAGAGTCTTTGTTTTGTGTCTATATACTCTAAATTTACTAACCATAGAGCTATTCAGCAAATAAAAACCAAAGATATTGGATAAATTGTATATTTTTCTGAGGTTCGAATTTTGAAAAGGGAGTATTTTTTTTTTTTTTTTTGTTTTTTTTCTTGTAAACCACAAAGAAGAGCGATATCCTGTTTAATTTTAATCTATAGCTTTATTTCGTAACGATTTGAATGACGTGTACTGTGTGATGTAGTTCCGTACAAGTATTATGAGTTAGAATTTTTATAGCGGCGCGGGACCGCCCGCGGCTCGGAAATTCGACACCCTGTGACGTCACTGGCGCAGATGGGCCGCGCCATCTTGTTATAGCCGTGCCAGTGGAAGGGATTCTTTCTGTTGCTCAATTACATTATTTAATAATTCTTTTAGAAATGTATCAAAAGGAACCTGGGATCTTCAAAAATTAAGGAAATAGAAGAGTTAGATGACTGGAAATGTTTTAAATGTAATAATAAATGTTTGTGGGACCTTCGTGCATTATGTTGGGCTGTCATCCGCTACTGTGACTTGAAGAACAAGTTAGTTATTTGAATATTATATTAATGTTACAATTTCATTTATTATAAAATTAATATTACTTTCACTCCAACACACTTCTCTGTGGGTGTGGCAACACAGTTGCAAACAGTTTGATAAGTAAAAAACTATTTTTTAAGAGGAAGTGGTGTCTCTGTCACAGGCATAGATAAGTTTGCCAAGCTGTATTAGCAACTTATATAACCAGAATAGTATTAGAATGGGGATTGTTTATTAAAAGTATTAATCTATTTATTGTGAGGAATCGCATCTTACAATTCATTTTTTTTTAGAATAACATATGAAGTTGAGGATCCAGTGCTAAAGGAAGAGTGTCAGAAAAGCTGTGCTCAAGACTTTTCAGAATGTTGTAAGAACAAAGTTAAGAGGAGAGAGAAACATGAGACAAAGAAGAAAGAAGTCAGTGCTACTAAAACGGCTGCTAATTTGTACAAAATACCACCAACAATACAGGTAAAACAAACAATGTCCAATAATAATGCTCTACTGTCCAAGTTTCGAGCAGAAATGAGCCATCTATGCCAGGAATTGTGCATTTCATTTCCTTGCACCAAAACTGATCTGGTACAGAATCAATGACATTGATCATTGAAAAAATTGTGGTAGAGCTTTGTGCCTGAATAGAGCATTATTCAAAGATTGTCTTTGGTCTTAGAAAAGTTTATTTATTTCAGAGTTAAATTATCACTATATTATTTATTAAACTGTAATTTTTTTCTTTTTAAAACAAACCAGCCAATTTTAAAGTTTTCCATGTATATCTGAAAAAAAAAACGTGGAAATATCTACTCTAAATTACCATAAACAACTGACAAAATGTTTCTAATACAGGTGAAGAAGTTTGCTTCAATGAGTATGGAGGAACCAGTTAAACATGAAAAGAAAGCCCAGAAACGACCAGCGAGTCCCAAAAACAAAGTGGTCAAAAATCAAATTTCAATACCAAACAAGTTGGTCAGTCACTTGACTTTGCCCTCGATGCCAAAAAAAATTAGAGTGAGTTACATAAAAACTTTACTAAGGGAGATGTATCAAATCACATACAAAAAGAATAAGTAATAATTTTTTGCCTGGAAAAATTTCGAAAGGCTCAGTCAGATTTTATAGAAAATTTTTGATTTTTGTCTTGACTGAGAAGACATTCTTGAGAAGAATCTCTATAGCTAAATTAAGCTCCAGATTCCAGAAGGAGTTTCACTCTGTTAGGACCCCTTCCTCTATATTATTATACTCTTCATTCCTTTCATTAATCACTGAATGTAACGAAACCCTCATGGTTTTACTTGGGATAAATATGTGGTGTAGTGGTGATAACTGATAGGTTGGATGTCAGCCTTCTTATTTGGGTGGTTGACGGTTTCTCATTCGATCGAGTTGCTCTTTTTAGATTTCAGATATATTCATAAATCTATATATTAGAAAATATATTGATTATAGAGCAGGTTATTTATTAATCCTACCATTTAATTGTTTTAGATGCCAAGTTCTCCTGTAATTAACCCTGTAAGATTCAACAATGATAGAAAACTTACTCCAAACTTTGCCTGCTACTCGAGGATACGGCCGAAACCACCACAGATGCCTATCATATTTAATGGTTTCAATAGTACTCCAACATTTTGTGATAATATAAATTTATCGTTGGAAAGTCTGACTCAGGTAATTATTTATGTTTATTAAATTTGATGTGAAAAGCTGCAAAGAATAATAGTTTAAGATTACTGAACTATCATAATAAGTTATACCATAGTTGTAAGCTAAATCTTTTTTAACTTTTGAGCATTAAAAGAAAAACCATAATAAATTATTACATTACATAATACATATATATTTACTGAAGTCTGAACCATGGTCGTCACCAATCAATAGCTGTCCACTATGGACAATTGACATAGATCTCTTGATCTCTCTTCCCACACTCCGCGGTCTGATCCAGTGGCTCCCTATGCCTCATTATTAAAGAAAACTTGTATTAATGCATTTTTTGTTCAGTCTGATGGAACACCAAGAATACTTAATATAATCCCAAAGTATTATAGGTTATTATGAGTTAAAAGTTTAATTTTGATAAGGATGTATGAGTGTTCATTTTATATCCTAGGGGCTGGACATGTCGGCGATGGCTGCACTAGCGGGCCCCTCTCAAAATGACGATGTTGTATGCACTCCTGATTTTCCTCTGGAACCTTTGTGTGAGGTAAGATGTAAGATTGATCTAGGAACCCACACAGGGCTTGCAAGAGCTCATATGATACTATTTTCAAACTCAGTTGTGTTTTTAAAACTCCTACTTTGGTAATTTGGATTTTTAATATTATGTACCCATCTTTGATTTAACTTGAAATAGTTTGAAACTAGGCTCTCTTCTGCTGAATCTTTGTTAGGATGTTATATTTCGCCCATTGTACTAGAGAACTGACCTCATACAAAGTCGTCCGTATAGAGAGTCCAACATTGGAAAATATGATTCCTCCAAAAAAAGAAATAGCCAAATTTGGGTCCAACACAAGAAACAAATTGAAATTGAAATTGGTTCGTAATTAGAGAGTATTGTTTTTATCCTTAAACAATATTATGAAGATTTGTGTGAGTCTGAAAATTTAGCATCTAATGTGTAGTCAAGTTGACATTAAACAAGATTAAGATTAAGAATTAAATGATGTACAACATATTGTAATTAAAATGCTCCATCATTGGTCCTCCAATTCCCTTTGCTCTGATCGCCACCACTTTTTGAGCACCAAATTACTGGTTTACTTTAGCTGTGTACTAATGAGTACACAGCTAAAGTAAGTAAGTGAGCTGTAAATGTAACCCAAACAGATACAGTAACGAGGTTCTATACGAGGTATAACTCAACAGGTGACTGAGGACCCTGTGGACGACGACGTGCAGTGCATCACACCGGGCCCCGTGGCCGCGCCCAAGCCCGTGCCCGCCCCCGCGCCAGCTCCACGCGCCTCTCTGCCCGACCTCCACCCCGACAACATCATCCAGATGACGGACAACGACGTAACCGTGAACGCCACGACCGGCGGGCTCAAGTTCCGCGTTGACCCGCAGACGCTGTCGTCCAACAAGATGTACCGGCTGCCCGACGGTCGCATCTTCGCCATTAACGCAAACCCCAACATGCCGGGCGGCTATTCCGCCACCATCGTTGCGGTCACGGACGGCAGTCTGGGCAAGGTGCCGCCCAAAGGCACCACCTTCGCCGCCAAGCTGAGCGCCGTGCCCTCCAGCTCGACGCCTCCGCCGCTCAAGTACGGCAACCGAAACCAGGCGAACCGCAACGCGAGGCGCAGCACTCCAAAGTCCGCCAAAGCTAATCGCGCCGCGGAGACGCCCTCGCGCGTCTGCGACTTGGACGTGCCCGTCGAGTGGTATCGGTACAATCTCGTCGACGCCATCGACGCTCTCGAGTATTCTTTGTCGAGGTTGCATCAATTGAAAAAGGACGCGACCACGATGCATCTGCGGACGCGATCCACCAACGAGATGCGTCTGTTGCATCGCTCCCTAGAACGCTCTTTGACCACTTCGATGACAAGATTTAAAGAGATAAGGGAGAACTTAAACAAGGAGTACAAACAGTACGTCTCGAAGAAAACCGCCGCCCCCAGCGTGACCAACAGCGACGACGACGATGATGTTGAAATTTTACCCGAGGATGTCAACGACGACCCGATTTATATAGATGAAAACTCGATGGAATCTACCCAGAATGACAATCAGGAAGTGGATTTGACCGCCGCGGGCAGCAGTGACTTCAATGACAGCAGTGACAAATCTTTAGACAGAAATGACCCCAATAAGGATCCTTTAAGCACTGTTCCAGAACAGTGCCAAAAAGAACAAGATAACAACAAGAGTAATACTTTAGATGACACAGAAAACGGTGCTCAAGATAATGGACATTTAGAAGAAGAAAACATTCCCCAAACAGATTCGAAGAGTTCAGATGACGACAAAAACATAGATGAAACAGAGCCTCTGCCTAAAGATACCGAAAATAGTCAAGATGATCCAAAGCAAGAGGATAAGAAGGAAGATGATATCTCTGCAAGTGATATGAATGGGCAAACTGAAAAATCCAATGATGAGATTGGTACTGAAAAAAATGATAAAATGGATGAAGAAAATATCTTAAATGAAAATTCAGATAGTGAAAAAAAGGTAATGGATGCAGAGATGAGCGACGAAATGATTGAAGATTTGTTGAAAGATGACACTGCTGGTAATGGTGATGACACAGCTGGCAATGTAGATGACGCGGTTGAGAGTTGTGACAACGTGACCGGCAACAGTGATGATACTGCTGGCATTGACGATGTCGTGGCTGTAAACGGCAAAGAAGCAGCTAGCATTAGTGATTCCGCGACTGACAAGGATGAGGATTCTGCTGGAAAAGGTGATGGCGCTGAGACTGTTCATTCGTTAGGCGTTTCGGATGAAATCCAAGATGTTTTAGAATCTGAGAAAGACTAGTATAAATTAGCTAAGTTATTGTTGGGGCCAATTCTGTTTAGCGCAATCTCTAAACTAAATGACAACTCTGCTATCCCTTTCATAATACTCCCTACGGAAAGGGACAGCACTAGGTTCAGAGCTGTCATTTTAGTTCAGAGATTGTACTAAACAGAATTGGCCCCATTGTATGCACATAAGGGGAACTCCTTTAGCTATTAAGTTTATAGAGTGGATAAAACAATGAATATTACCTTATAAATTATAACTTTGACAGAGATTGTGGAAAAATAGGTTGGATAATAATTATTTCCTAAAGTAATTTTTGTTGTGATATTGCTATTATCGTTATTTGTTAAATTTTCAACATTCATATTAGTAATTTTCTATATAATCCCCACTTATGTTCATAACTAACCTATTTTCTTATGAACGATGCGCCAACGCATAGGTGACGAACGAACACAAGCATTGTTTTAAGTAAATAAAGGTATATCCAGATTACTGAACAGTGTCAAGTCTTGACATGTTGAATACAATGTATAAAGTTATTGGTCACATTTCTTTTATAATGTTTATATTATCTACATATAACAAAGTACAATTACATTTCATAACCATTATATGATTTTTTAAATATAATTTACCACGAATTAAGGCGGCAAACATATTTTTAACAAGCGAAACTACTAGAACTTTTAGAACTGCAGATTTACCTTAAGGCTGGTGTTACGTTTAGCATACTTGTTTTAAATAAAAAACGTGACACCTGAAATGCGTTCTATACTATAGTTCAGTTCACGAAGACTCACTCCACTCTATTTCGTCTCATTAAGATTGTTGCATACATTTTTTTATACATTCGTGTGTTTTATGTTCATTATTCGATACAAAGTTTCATATTATCCATACTAATATTATAATTATTGATTTTGATGGAATCTGGGTCAGGGATAGATTGTATCCCGGAAAAACGAGGATTTCCCGCGAGAATTAAAAAACTTATTCCACGCGGTCGAAGTCTCGGACAACATCTAGTATACCATAATTTTTACATTCACGGGTGTACTGTGTGCTAAATGACTACATGATCACAATAAATAAAAGTGGAACACGTCTTCATAGATTGAACGAACTATATTGACATTTAGGAGATATCTAATTAACTATACAAAAAGTAATAGTTAACTATACAAAAATTCACAATGCCTCTGGTCATAGAACCATACTGGTACCATTTTTTTATGTACATAATATATAAATTAAATAGACAGGTCCAAAATTAATGTTATAGATTTTACCTAAAAAAAAAACCCAAAAGCATTGTAATTTAATTAACAAGCTTGTAAAAAGGATAACAATATATTGTACCTGTCCTTTTAATTCTGTCACGTAATATGTATGTATAACTGCAGGGCGACCGCGTATTTTCTGCATCAATCATTGTTACAGTATTAATTGTTGTGATTGGTTGAATTTATGGTATTATTGCTGCGTCAATGGATTTTGTCCAATAGTGGAGGTGTTACCCATCAGAGGTGATTGCGATGTAACAATTATTGATGCAAAAGATACGCGGTCGCCCTGCTGGTACCACTGTGCATTTACATATTATTATATGGTTTCTTGATCCGAACGTACAACGCGGTAAACATTGTGACTCTAAATTGCATGAAAAGATTCGTGTATGTTAATGCACCCATAGAATTGAACACATTATCTGACTCAACGCAGCAAATTCAATTAGTAGCGTCGCTTTTTAAAAATATGTTTCCGCTTTTATAGAACATTTGAAGTATAACCTCGCTATTATTGCTTGAAATTTTATTACTACGTAAGTCTAATTAATATATTTTGTTCTCGCTTTTTTTAACTAAATAATAAACAGGGCAGAAACGCTGCTCTGGGTATTGATTAGCGGTATGATATATTGAACTGCTATCTGTACTCTTCTATGTTGGCCCGCTATCGCCGTCATCGTTTTAGACTAGCAAGGCGATTATGTAAAACCTGCATCAATCATTGTTACAGTCTCTATTGTTTTGATTGGCTGAATTTATGGTATTTGTGCATTCTTCCACTATTGACCAATAGTAGATTGTAATAAAAGGGAGAAAAATAATATTTTTACGGCGAGGGCGCTTTTTTGAATCCAGAGCGAAGTGAAGGATTCTAGAGTAGAATCCTGAACGTAGCGAGGGATTCAAAGTACGTCGCCCGAGCCAAAAAATTTTGCGCCCGAATGATACACTCTACTTTTCATCACCCTGTATGAGAAAATAAACGGCGCCTCATATTTTATTGTAATAATATTATTATTTAATAAAATATAGAGTAATTCTATACTTTCACTGTCACTTGAAGAACTCATTTTTCAAAACAAAACCATGAATTTTTAACAATCCGTGAAAATTAACGAAAATATGTAGTTCGCGCGTTTTTAATTTGATTTCTTTTTTTTTATTTTATTCAGCCGGCGGTGCGACTATGGGCCGTCGTACCAGCCAGTCTTTATTCAAACAATATTTGCGTTCGATTTCTTTGGCGCTGAACACTAAGATGTTCCAAATACAAAAAGTGCGCGGCAATGATAATTGCTGCGCACTTTTTGAAATATGAAATGAACTCATTTCTGCCCGCTAAAAGTTTCTTATAGAAAACACCACCTTTGGGTGCACTTAAAGGCGAACCAAGTCGTCCTTTTCGAATACATGGGATGAAAAATTAATTGACGCATCAATGGATGGTCAATAGTGGAATAATGTTAACCAATCAGAGGTGTTTGCGATCGTTATACTGCAGCTGTCATTTTTAGACAATCGTCCTATAGGTGAGTAATTCACAATCACGTGCTAACTTGTCATCGAATAAAAAGATGTTCTGATATTTCTGATAGGTACTGAAAAATCATTGCCTGTGAACACTGAATATTTCCACCCTGATTTTTTGTTTTCCTTTTCAGTACCAGATGTTTCATTGTTTTTGTTTAGATATACATAAAACTATACAGGTTATGTTTTTATTATACATATATGTTCTTTACATTGGTAATTAGGACATTACTAGTGTGTACTGTCATTGAATGGTACTTTTTTAATTTTTGTGTCGCATTAAATAAAATATTAATAACAGAAATTGTTTCTTAATACATAGTAGCAACTGGATCTTAAATTGTTGGTTAACCTTTTCAAATACTAAGTTTATTTCCTATACACTTGTACCTTGTATTGTAGATATTATGATAGCCTAAGCTTTTAATGCTTTTAATAATTCATAACCAGCGGCAGGATTTTGAAATTTCCTCCTGTGTAGGTATCATTAGGAGTAAAAATAAAATTTCTAGGATTACCATGTCTACAGCCTATTATAACAAAATATGATGCAACGATAACAGGTTTCGTGCAGGTTTTAAGGGGTTTTTATAATCCGTTCAAAGTTAGTTGCACAATACGAAAGATTGACATGGTTTGTGGCGCAAAGTGTAACTCGTTTTAAGTTTATAGGCAACTTAAATTAAATGTAAATACACAAATATCATTTATTGACTAGAAAATAAGCTTTACAATAAATTTGTAGAATGTTATTTATATACTTAAGTACTTACTACTTGCTCTTATTGTTGCATGATTTCTCGAGATGAGAAATGGTTGCAGTTTCATATTCATTAGGTATCTACCTAATTTCTCGAAAGGCAGAATATGTATTTTTAACTCGTAGAGCTTGGAAACGTCTTACCTTACCACTCTTCGTGTTTAAATATTTTGCTTAGTCGTTATTTTATGGCATACATACTTTCTAATCGAACGTCGAGGCCGTCGTTGCAGGTACATCTTTATAATGTTTTTTCTTATGTAATTTTTATGGGTAATGTATATCGAAAAATATGGCTCCATATTTATAATTGTAAGATAATAAGATTTTGCTATCTAGATCTACTGCAATAGGTAGTTTTTATAAAGATCTGTAGAAAATTTACAAATATTTTTGGTTTTTTTTATAACATATTTTATTTTATGTTACCAGAAAAACAATAAAACACGTGGTAAGAGTAAATTTTATTTAATTAAAAATTATTCTTATATAAATGAAATGCAGTTAAGGCGTTAAAAGTGTAAAAGCTAATAAATAAAACTGATTGGATCAGATTAATCAAGAAGTTGTTAGTTATATCACAATTGTGTACTTATGAAACTTATTTTATATCGAAAAATAGTAAAAAAAATCAACAAGATACGATAAGATATTTTTGACTTAATAACGGAAATGCCCTTTTCTTGACCGTTCCTCGTGATAGACTCGCATCGGTGAGTAGTTGCCGTTCGTTCCGCCGTTTGTATTCAATCCTGAAACATATTAAGTACTATATATTAAAGCTGCTGAATAGTGGTGTGCGCTGTCAGAACACACATTTGATAGAGTTCTTTTCGACTGTCGCTTTTCACGTTCCAGTAGGAAACGTTTAAGTAATTTTTTTTTTAATTTTTATATGCCGCTTTGTAGCGGTTACCTGAGGTGCAATTATGTAAGAATTGACGATCAAATCAAATCGACAAAGTTCGGCTTCAAAGCAAAATAAACCCACCAGCATTTGAGCTCAATTTCGTGTATCCATTCTCATACGTTTAGGTATGTACGATACCCTAAACGTATTTTATTTTATTTTACTTTGAAGTCGAACTTTGACGATTTGATCGGCAATCCTTATATAATTGCACATCTGATTCCTTAGCTGTATTCAACTCAAAAGATTTTCAAAACGCCTATGGCACAAGACAAATAAAACCTACTTGAACCTTAAAGTTAAAATAAATCAAATAAGTACTAGGTATGTAGGAGTTATATGGTAGGTAATAGTAGGTATATTGTGTACGTCAATATTTGATATCTAAAACGTTCCTAAAAACTGGCTAGGTACGGTGGCAACAGGAGATCAAAATCTTTCACATTAATACACTCAGTCGGTTCTTGAGATTTGAAAAAATCATGATAATAATGTTTATAGGTTTCTTATGTGATCTAATATTCGATACTATTTACATATAATAAGTAGTGCAATTATTGCTAATATTTCACAGGTGCCATGTCTAATGGGTTCAGAGTTTTATACCCTACGTACCTTTACCATTAAGTTGTCCATCCACTGTGCTCGCTTTACATACAAATGATAAAGGATATTTTGAATTGATTAAAAACAAATTGCCAAACAATGAATTAGAAACCAATAAGATACTTAAGCATAAACGA
Source organism: Erebia aethiops (assembly GCA_923060345.2). Classification (NCBI taxonomy): domain Eukaryota; kingdom Metazoa; phylum Arthropoda; class Insecta; order Lepidoptera; family Nymphalidae; genus Erebia; species Erebia aethiops. The sequence continues at coordinate 9,716,972 of OV281092.1, read as the reverse complement.
GTTACTTTTTAATATTCTATTTACTTTTTTATATTTTTAATATTTTATACTTTTTTGCGCCTCAATGTAGGAAGATTTTAAGATTTTTATTAGGTACTTACATTACTTATTATCTAATCTGAATATTTTGAGTAGGTACGCTACAGGCGCTTAAAATAGATGGCCAAGGAAGCAGAAACGCATATAGACGGGACGTCCGATATGCCGACAATCTGATACCCAGAGGGCAGGCCCAGGACCGATGGCTAAAATGTCATGTGCACTTTTCGACAAGGGGGTGCCGGATGAAATACCGCCAACTTAACTCCAGGCAGTACTGATAGTTTCTTGAAATAAACCTCACACCTATTTTCGACTCGACTCAACCCAAGAATCGAACCTAAGTCATCCGCAGTCGAACATGCCAACCATTAGACCAATGAGGAATTAAAAAACATCATGCGCTGTTAATTCAAACTATATGCGCGAATGCGATTCGGCGAACGTTACGTTTAAACTTTTGTCCGAATATATTATCTTAGTTGTAATGTAGATTTACTTCAAAAAGGAAGTAGGTAGGTAGCATAGACTTATGGAGTGTGTTACGCTGCAGCAGAGGGCTGGGTGGGCGAGGCGAAGGTGTGTGTGTGTGAGTGTAATGTGTAAATGTGGGAAGTGTGTTACCCTGCAGCAGATGGCTGGGTGGGCGAGGCGAACGAAGGTGTGTGTGTGAGTGTAATGTGTAAAAGTGGGCAGTGTGTTACGCTGCAGCAGAGGGCTGAGTTGGCGAGACGAATTTGTGTGTGTGTGAGTGTAGGTAATGTGTAAAAGTGGGAAGTGTGTTACCCTGCAGCAGATGGCTGGGTGAGCGAGGCGAACGTGTGTGTGTGAGTGTAATGTGTAAAAGTGGGAAGTGTGTTACCCTGCAGCAGAGGGCTGGGTGGGCGAGGCGAACGTGTGTGTGTGAGTGTAATGTGTAAAAGTGGGAAGTGTGTTACGCTGCAGCAGAGGGCTGAGTTGGCGAGACGAATTTGTGTGTGTGTGAGTGTAGGTAATGTGTAAAAGTGGGAAGTGTGTTACCCTGCAGCAGATGGCTGGGTGAGCGAGGCGAACGTGTGTGTGTGAGTGTAATGTGTAAAAGTGGGAAGTGTGTTACCCTGCAGCAGATGGCTGGGCGGTGCTTGTGCGGGCGAGGCGCAGCGCGGCGCCAGCAGCAGGTGGTAAAGCGCCAGATACAGCGCGGCCACCGCCAGCGACGCCACGCCCAGCGCGCGGTACGCACTGCGCAGTGACGTCAGCGGCGGCTCCAGCGACACCAGCCCGCTCACGATTGCGCCGATGCACCGACCTGCGCACACCACAGAACACAGTCGCGTCACCAATACCACTGATTCATTTTTATTTTTATCCACTACAAGTTAGCCCTTGACTGCGATCTATGAAATGATGATGCAGTCTAAGATGGTAGCGGGCTAACCTGTTAGGGGTGTGGCAGTTAATTAAACCCACAACCCTATTCGGTATCTATACGGCATCGTACCGGAACGCTAAATCGCTTGACGGCGCTTGGTGCCGGTAGGGTGGTAACTAGCCACGGCCGAAGCCTCCAACCAGGCCAGACCAGGAAATATTCAGAAATCATAATTTCCCAATTTGATCCTGCCGGAAATCGAACCCGGGATGATCCTGCCGTAATTATAATGACCTTCCGACCGAATTTCGCCCACGGCGGCCGATCTCCACAGAGATCAGCCATCTACGTGGGAGATATTATAGTGAATTTGAATGTGTGCGCAAACCTGTGGCGCAAACACAGAAATTGACTAAGGACTTATTACTCAGATTAGAATCCACACAATAATGCAAAAGTACCTATGTGCTTCGCTTTCACGACTTTTCCACCGATTTTGACGAAATTGGCATCGATATATTATCTATATAGATTTTAGACATAAGACACACTTAAGTACTTAATCTACTTTTATCCTGAAAAATCGTATTAGTCCCACGTGACTTTCGAAATCCAAACCCACGCAGTCGAAGATGTGTCATGTAGTAATAACTAAATCAAAACGAAGTAGGACTCGCTGTACGCTAGAGCTGCGGGCCGACTCACCGATACAGAAGTGCGCAATGACCGGCGCGGCCTGTCCGGTGGTGGTGTACTTGCGCGGCACGAGGTGGCGGAAGTACAGCACGGCCGTCACCCACACCAGGCTCAGCGTGAACACCTCCAGCAGCTCGCACACCACTACCCACGAGTAGGACTCGCTGTACGCTAGAGCTGCGGGCCGACTCACCGATACAGAAGTGCGCAATGACCGGCGCGGCCTGTCCGGTGGTGGTGTACTTGCGCGGCACGAGGTGGCGGAAGTACAGCACGGCCGTCACCCACACCAGGCTCAGCGTGAACACCTCCAGCAGCTCGCACACCACTACCCACGAGTAGGACTCGCTGTACGCTAGAGCTGCGGGCCGACTCACCGATACAGAAGTGCGCAATGACCGGCGCGGCCTGTCCGGTGGTGGTGTACTTGCGCGGCACGAGGTGGCGGAAGTACAGCACGGCCGTCACCCACACCAGGCTCAGCGTGAACACCTCCAGCAGCTCGCACACCACTACCCACGAGTAGGACTCGCTGTACGCTAGAGCTGCGGGCCGACTCACCGATACAGAAGTGCGCAATGACCGGCGCGGCCTGTCCGGTGGTGGTGTACTTGCGCGGCACGAGGTGGCGGAAGTACAGCACGGCCGTCACCCACACCAGGCTCAGCGTGAACACCTCCAGCAGCTCGCACACCACTACCCACGAGTAGGACTCGCTGTACGCTAGAGCTGCGGGCCGACTCACCGATACAGAAGTGCGCAATGACCGGCGCGGCCTGTCCGGTGGTGGTGTACTTGCGCGGCACGAGGTGGCGGAAGTACAGCACGGCCGTCACCCACACCAGGCTCAGCGTGAACACCTCCAGCAGCTCGCACACCACTACCCACGAGTAGGACTCGCTGTACGCTAGAGCTGCGGGCCGACTCACCGATACAGAAGTGCGCAATGACCGGCGCGGCCTGTCCGGTGGTGGTGTACTTGCGCGGCACGAGGTGGCGGAAGTACAGCACGGCCGTCACCCACACCAGGCTCAGCGTGAACACCTCCAGCAGCTCGCACACCACTACCCACGAGTAGGACTCGCTGTACGCTAGAGCTGCGGGCCGACTCACCGATACAGAAGTGCGCAATGACCGGCGCGGCCTGTCCGGTGGTGGTGTACTTGCGCGGCACGAGGTGGCGGAAGTACAGCACGGCCGTCACCCACACCAGGCTCAGCGTGAACACCTCCAGCAGCTCGCACACCACTACCCACGAGTAGGACTCGCTGTACGCTAGAGCTGCGGGCCGACTCACCGATACAGAAGTGCGCAATGACCGGCGCGGCCTGTCCGGTGGTGGTGTACTTGCGCGGCACGAGGTGGCGGAAGTACAGCACGGCCGTCACCCACACCAGGCTCAGCGTGAACACCTCCAGCAGCTCGCACACCACTACCCACGAGTAGGACTCGCTGTACGCTAGACCTGTGGGGAGAATTTTGAAGAATATTGGATAGAAGCAGGCGTTACTTTGCGGAAATCCATGACAATGACAAAACTAGAAGTTTAATTCGCTATAATCCGCCACAGAAGGTAAATCGATGTGGTACAGTGCGTAACTTGAACTTGCAGCCCGCGATATTCACCACACCACATAAACCCTCCAAAATACCCTCAACGTACGTTTCACTCCGATACCGGAGCGTCTTCAGATGTTGACTTTACAATGCACGATTGTAAAGACTGACTTTATATCATTTCCGAAATTCTCGCGGAGGTGATAAAAAACTGACGTCCATTTTGAAAAAATCTAAGATATTTAAAGGCTGTGCATAAGGTATTTTAAATCTATCAAATTCCTTAAGTTTGTTAGTTAGGGTTAGTTGTGCAGCTCACCAGTGTAGCGCAGGCAATAGAAGGTGAAGGCGGTGATGAAGACGTTAGAGTGTCCGATGTAGTCGACGAGCGCCTCGGCCCACCACAGCGCGGGCACGGCGGGCAGCGCGCCCGCCGTCAGCGTCAGCCCCACCTGCAGCGCCGTGCCGTTCAGCTGCTGCACCGTCCTGTGCATACATTCACTTTAAAAGCGATGCTGACAATTAATCAAATTGACCCTAAAGATTTTTACTACCCCGAAGTTTTCCAGAAAAGATTTTCAACCATCAACTAGCTAGCTAAAATATCTATGGCATGAATTCCGGAATTTCGAAGCAATAATTGTAACTGGAACATCGAAATTTTTGGAAGGAAAAGTAAGGGATATAACAACCTAACGGTAGAACCCTTCAGAACCTTTTTTAAGCTCCAGATCGGTATTATGGGTTTCGACAAGTGATTAAGTCATCCACGTGTGGAATGAAGCCACAAATAAACATAGGGAACACACACATTCCCAATCTCTCGCTGCCTTCTTTGCAGAGTCTCTCACTGAATTGTACCTAACTCAACAAAAATCTCCGCGCCGCCGCGCCCTACCAAACAACATTAATTACAAAAATAATTACGGTTGTCTTTAAAGTCGGTTTACGGACGATAGTTTTACGTGATAACTAGAAGTTCTCGAAGAAGCTCGCGCGGCGGCGTGCCAGTAGCAGAACTATTCGAACTGCTAGCTCTGACGTCACGCGATTGGGCCGATCGTGCCTCTTTATCGCTTGTTCCGCGCTCTCACTTGCACGCTCAGGCTCAGGCGGAACGTGACACTTTTTCGAGCGTGCAGCCGGTGTTCTTCGATTAAGACGTTATCAGGTCAAAAAAGTGATAAAGCAAAAAGGATCAGTTACCAGGGCAGTTAGGCGTCGATGCTGTACGGGAGCAGGTGATATGGCTCGACCGTAACAAAGGATGATATCATCCACCGAGCGGGTGTTGTGCTCGGGGACCACTGGTCCGACCGTTCATCGTTGGAGGTCGTATATAGGCGTAATTCAGAGAACGCTTCGTTAGCGTGAGTTAGGCTCTGTGAACGGCTGTGCCGCGTTGCGTGATGTTGCTGTTGGGCCGGAACATCGGTCGGCTGTGCTGTGTTGCGTGATGTTGCTGTTGTGCCGGATCATCGGTCGGCTGTGCTGCGCTGCGTGATGTTGCTGTTGTGCCGGAACATCGGACGGCTGTGCTGTGTTGTGTTGTGTTGCTGTTGCTGCGTGTTGCTTGTTGCTTGCTGCTTGTTGTTGCTGTGCCTTCTGATGATGCTGCTCTCGTCACGATGACTGTAGGGGTTTGTTGTGATGTGCGATGTTGCTGATGTCTGACGAGTGAGGGCGTGACTCGTCGGCTTGATGTGCGTCGGTGGCGGCTCTGAGATCACGTCGGCTCGTTGTGATCGTCTATGGCGGCTGTGACATCACGTCGGGTTGTTGTGATTGGTCGGCGGCGGCTTGGACATCACGTCGGGGTCACCACTGTACGGGAGCAGGTGATATGGCTCGACCGTAACAAAGGATGATATCATCCACCGAGCGGGTGTTGTGCTCGGGGACCACTGGTCCGACCGTTCATCGTTGGAGGTCGTATATAGGCGTAATTCAGAGAACGCTTCGTTAGCGTGAGTTAGGCTCTGTGAACGGCTGTGCCGCGTTGCGTGATGTTGCTGTTGGGCCGGAACATCGGTCGGCTGTGCTGTGTTGCGTGATGTTGCTGTTGTGCCGGATCATCGGTCGGCTGTGCTGCGCTGCGTGATGTTGCTGTTGTGCCGGAACATCGGACGGCTGTGCTGTGTTGTGTTGTGTTGCTGTTGCTGCGTGTTGCTTGTTGCTTGCTGCTTGTTGTTGCTGTGCCTTCTGATGATGCTGCTCTCGTCACGATGACTGTAGGGGTTTGTTGTGATGTGCGATGTTGCTGATGTCTGACGAGTGAGGGCGTGACTCGTCGGCTTGATGTGCGTCGGTGGCGGCTCTGAGATCACGTCGGCTCGTTGTGATCGTCTATGGCGGCTGTGACATCACGTCGGGTTGTTGTGATTGGTCGGCGGCGGCTTGGACATCACGTCGGGGTCACCACTGTACGGGAGCAGGTGATATGGCTCGACCGTAACAAAGGATGATATCATCCACCGAGCGGGTGTTGTGCTCGGGGACCACTGGTCCGACCGTTCATCGTTGGAGGTCGTATATAGGCGTAATTCAGAGAACGCTTCGTTAGCGTGAGTTAGGCTCTTCGTGTTCATCGTGCGCTACTTAGCAATGCCATCTATTGGATTATGTGCGGACTGCGAAGACCGCTACAGATGCCACTCCACAATGCGGCGTGTCCAGCATCGCAACGATGGCGGTCTCGGAACTACCAAAAAGCTAAATTCACATCGCGGGCATCACCTAGTACCTACAGTATAATAAAACAAAAAGGATCAGTTACCAGGGTAGATAGGCGTCGATGCCGCTCCACAGCGTGCCCAGCAGCGCGACGACCGCGAACACCGCGGCGGTCTCCGCGCCGTAGCGCCGCACCGCGCTCATCGGCATGGCCAGCACGCCCGACGCTGTGTGCCACCACCACTCGGGCGTCGACAGCGGCATGTGGCTGGTGGAGAGATGGCACATTACGCCACGACACTTGTATACGTTTTGAGTACGCTCCCATGAACTTATTGAGTAACTTAGGAAAATGTATCTAAACACTCTTGTAAGTCATGTATGTATCGTTTGCTATAAGTTACCAATGTAACCTCACAAATTGTAGGTAGTAAGTAGGTATTTTTAATAGGCATGATGACTGATTTTGAGAAATGGTCAGATTATGTTCGGAAGTAAAAAAAAAAATCGAAAAAATATCTTATTTCAGCAGAAAAATAGGGTTTGGTCAGGGTTGGGTAGATAAGCACTTTTATCCATACTAATATTATAAATACGAAAGTATGTCTGTCTGTCTGTCTGTCTGCTACGCTTTCACGGCCCATCTGTTCAACCGTTTTTGATGAAATTTGGTACAGGGGTAGGTGGTTTCCCGGGGAAGGACATAGGCTACTTTTTATCCCGGAAAATTAAAGAGTTCCCGCGGGAATCAAAAATCTTAATCCACGCGGACGAAGTCGCGGGAATCATCTATTACTTTATAATTAAATGTTACTTACAAAACTAGAATTCATTACTATTCTTTGAAAAACCTACATTTTACAAAGTTTCAGGACACAATGAAAAAAACCAACGGCCTTTTTATACGTCGACATTTTTTAATGTTTCGCATGCCATGTAGTTTGTGAGTGCATTTCGAGTCGGTGCATTTGTTGAGTAGGTAGGTACGGTTAGTTTATTGTTATCGCACGCAACATTCTACTGTAGCTACGTGAGTTAAATTTATGTTGTAGGTAAGCTGGCAAATTCTAATGTGAGTACCTCCATGATAACTTAAACAAAACACATAGGTGAGTGTTTAGTAGTTTACGCAAGGATTTAAAGTAGGTATTAATAGGTAGACGACGTACGATAATGGTATTAATTAAGCATGTTAGGAGGGTCCATACTGCCAGCAATACTTAAGCAATATTACTCAAAATGTCAGTTTGTTGTCACCTTGACGTTCCTAAAATAAGGTTTATAATTCTAAAACACGAAAGTCAACAATAATGAAGCAATATGTTGGTAGTTATGGCCCCAGTCCCGTGGCATCAGAGCTCATAGATATAGATATCTACTCTCTAGGCTTAAGCACTGACTGGACTGCAATCGTCCTTGCAGACAGCAAAGCCGCTTCGGTTCATCGATGTAACACTTGGATGAATTAAATGTAACACCACCATTGAAGAGTCAAAATGTTTTCACCATCATCAACTCATCTTCTTAGCGTAATTCACTAAATAACAACGGAATAGAGCTGATAACATTTTTACTTACGTGTCAAACAGTAGTATTAAGGCTCCAATCAGCATAAAAACAGCGTGCATCACGAAAGGCACTAAGTAAGGCGTATCCGGCATTTCTGTGGCCGCAAGCCCCGCCAGCGGGGGGAAGATTGCAAGCCCCAGGGTTCCAAAGGCCAGCTGGCGCCCCACGTCTCCGCGGCCCAAGGATGTCTCCCTGGTGGCTATGACACAGGCAGCGCCCAGCAAGGCGAGTGCTGCTGTGGGCCAAATGTCTGCTAATATCCTGTATGGAAGAAAAGAGAATTTGTTTTTTTTTTTAAATAGCTGTGTCAAATGGTATCTACTTGGTCCTTGGTTCCTTCGCACCTTATGCTTCATACAATACGTACAAATGCAGATATGTCGATTAATTAATGTAGCGTGCTACCTACGCACAGTGTTCCTAACTCTGCGTGCCTCAAGCTCAACTGATCGTATGCATCTGCAGAATAATCCAAATATTCTCGGTCCCAGAAATCTATTTACCGCACAAATATTAACCCACCTGGTGATGAAGTAAGTCCAGAAGGTGTAAGTGGGATCGCCAATGATCTGTCGGCACTCGGCGTCAGCCAGCACGCCATCGGGCTCGTCATATGGATCGAGCACTTGGCAGCGCACCGCGGGGTGACATTTCTCTCCATTGTGCACTATATCCTTCAGGCGATCAGGCGGCACTGGACATTTGGATGGGCCACCTGCAATTGACAGTTGCATGGAAGAAAGGTTTGTTTACAAATATTGACAAATGTTGCCTTTGAAAGAATGAGTGATTTCGACCAAATCTTCACATTCAGTAGAATCTAGTTTCCGAACCTTTGGTCTTGAGTGCCTTGATATGTAATTACCGAATTATAACTTTTTTTACATTTTGTTAGTAAAATTGTATATGAAATGGCGTATCGCTGTAAGCGAAATATTAAATGGAAGGATAGAGGAACGGAGCTGTTCCATTCTCAGATAAAGAAGCTAGTTACTAGCTGTTCCAATTTATTTGTTGAAGACAATTAAAAATCCCAATTTGATGTTAGTTCTTCTTCTCTGTTTGGACCTAAATCAAAATAATACTCGCAGGAATGGACAGAAAAGGGGTGGGTTTTTTAATTTCCTCTGAATTCAAAGATGCTCACCTGTACGATAGTTGCACCAGTTGTTCTCAGCGGTGGAATTATCCTGTGGAGGCTCGGGCGCTATCAGCGCGAGGGGCACTCGGAGCCGGTTCACGTGTTGCATGTATACCAAGCATCTTCCGTTGTAACACAAGTGAGGTGGGTTGAACTCAAAGTCTTCTCCTTCTTCGAGATCATCTGTGACTGGTGCTGGAGACTGGTTTGACATTGGTTGAATTATTGATTGAATTGGTGTTTTAAAATCTAGGTATACCTATCCTGAACAACTGGCTTTGTAGAACTTAAACAAGGATCGCTTATAGTTTAATTCTTGATCCTTTTATCTGTCTGTTACCTAAACTTCTCATTTCTCAGGGAACAGTGTAGATTTCAATTTAAAATCTAAGTATTAGGTTAGGTTAGCGACTCCGAGTGCGGCAGTAGTTATGGCGGGAACATTAAAGTTAAGTTTCTGTTAATATTTTTGCAGAACCATACCTGATAGCATTTACATTATATGTGATTAATGATATTCAAACTCTTATTTGCAGAGTTATTTGATTGTGATCTGCGATGCATGCATGAGTAAATCATGAACTTTGAATTGAGTAAATTAAATCACGTATCTATTACGGCTGTGCTATGACTAAACCGTTAATAATATGACTAATTTTAATAAAGAACTACGATTGCACACTCATGCTATAGGGGCCGCTAAAAGCTACGCTATACAAACTAATTTAATACAGTATCTAGCTCAAGCCTTTAAGAGGTACCTAGTTAATATTTTTAAGGGTCAAAGATGTTTCCCTAGGAAAGTACCTCGTTACTACTTCGTCGTCGTCGTCTACCGATAGACGTCCACTGTTCGACCTATACTGTAGCCGAACTCGATGTGGAATCTTTACTATCAAACCGTTGCTTAGCAACCATAACAAGCAGATGTTAATAACCTATTGCAAAATTATAATAATTATATTTTTTGTCATTTGTACACAGCCACTTATAATGTGCAAACAGTGCTAATTATACGTTGTAGGTACTTACAGTGGCATTCGCAACGCTGTTGTACATGGGGCTGAGCGTGGTCGTGGTGGAGGTGGTGGTGAAAGGCCGCGTCACCCACGTCATGTTGTCATCCGCGCATCCGTACTCGCACGCGCTCACCACCAGCACTCCTGACTGTATTGAAATATATTTTTTATTCTATAGGTAGGTACTACTACTATAGTTCCCGTGCATTGACGTGCGTAGAATTATAGCTTTTATAAAAGGTTTTTGAAAAAAATTCTTGATTTTCAAAACATAGGTAGGTACGTGTCCGGCATTAATTCACATAAAAATACATCTTGGTGCATCATTAACGTAGAATTTTAGTACTGGTGTATATTCTGCTTCGAGCATTGGTCGACGATATTCTGTGTGTGTACCCAATGGGGACTATCGTTTCTTTGCTCACCAGTTGGCGCCACTGTTGACTAAGGTCCAGAGGTATAGCTGTCAAAGGCGACTTTATAATTGGCGCCGAAACAAAGTTTTAAATCTTGAATCTCATTAAGTTTATTAATTACTAGCGATCCACCCCGGCTTCGCACGGGTAGCACTAATAATCCTAATATATACCTACCCAATATATCCAGTGGGCAGTGGGCAGGATACCTTTTAATATTACATTGTAAGAGTACGCCCCGTCCTCATTATTTCTATGATATCTCTTAAGTTATTCATCTAAATTAAATGGTGTGAAGGACAATTTTTATAGTAGTTAAATACTTGAGATGATTAATATATTTATTTTGATAAGGATTAATACTATGTCGGTAAAAACACCTTCGCAAGTAAAGCATTGGTTTAGACCAAATTTGAAAATCATAAAAATGGTTATTGTGAGTCAACCTTAAAAGATAGATATATGCTATCGCAGACTTTTTTTTCGAACTTTTTAAGAGGAACAATTCCACCATACATTGTTTTCGTAACTTTAACTATTTACGCAGCGCACGCCGCGTAAGCTCTCAGAAGAGACGATTTTTTCCGACTTAGTTCACATTATTGCAATTTTCGTAAGGATCTCTAATTTTTTTGAAAATAAAATATAGCCTATGTTACTCGCTGATAATGTAGCTTACTATAGGTGAAAGAATTTTTAAAATCGGTTTAGTAGTTTTTGAGTTTATCCATTACAAACAAACAAACAAATCTTTCCTCTTTATAATAGGTATTAGTTTAGTTAAATAGTTAACTATCTATCATCATATCGAATAGCTATGCCGCAATGTTGTGCAGTTCCGTTTTGTTCGGAAAAAAGAGGAGGACACATGTTTCCAAAAGATAAAACTGTTCTAAAACAGTGGCTAGTGGCGATTTGCAGGAATAACTATACCCTGACAAAAAATTCTCGTGTTTGTAAAAAAACATTTTAACCCCGAGGATTATGTGTTACCCAAAGAATCAAATAAGTACAGAAAATAGTAAGTAATTATCTTTCTTATTCATCTCTTAAATTAAAGCCAAAAGTTGTACCTACCTAGTCAAGAGAGAAGAGAGAAAGGAAATTAAAAGAAAACGTGCAGAAAGAGCTCAACAACGTCAAAAAAAGAAATTTTTGCGCTTATTTATGCGCCTCTTTTTCTTAATTCCGCCTTCAAAACGTTCACATTAATCGCTAAATAATCCATATTTGCGATAATTTCACGAAGGAGATCACTTTTCAACAGGTAAATTAAAGAAATTATAATTTATGTCACGAAGCCCGCCAAAACCAGTGAAAAGTGAATGTTATTGGACCTCACGCGACACCAGCGCCTCTAGTGGCAAATTCACGCGCTATAGCCCCCATTCCCATCTGTTGATGTGTGATTGCGTGAGAAAAAAAGGGTTTCACCAACTTTCACCGTTTAACCTTTCGCCTGTGGATCGATCAAAATGTAAAAATATATTAGCAATTATTAGGTCTCCACGTTGATTGCTGTTAAATAAATTCTTACGTCTTCATTATTTTTAATAGCAATCAAAGTGACGACAATAATTGCTAATATTTTTTTACAGTAGGTATGTATGTTCATAACGTCTTTGAGAGGTGATATCTAGTGAAAGGCCCGATGAATAGCGTCAGTTCTGATACAGTTTAAATATGTATTGCGCATACTTTAATACTGTACAAGAATCAGCTTTTCTAATTATGGTTCATTTTTGGTAACGATAAACCGTTTTTCAGCGGCCATATCTAGCGAAAGGCCCAACCATATGCGGGAAGACTTTCACTTTTGACTTCAGTGGAGAGCCCTACACCCACCTAATACTGAATCAGCTTTTCAGGCGATAGTTACAAAAAGTGCAGCTATCTCTTATAATATAGTTGGAGACAGTTGAGATGCCCTAAGTACCTAGGTGGGCTAGGTGCAGAATTTAGCATAGGTACCTACTTACTAAATCTTTCAATGCAAATTATTGAGAAACTTTTTAATATCGAGGCTTCATTAGTAGACAAAGCCTTGTTAATCCCCCGTCCTCGTACAATAAAATGGGAGACGTCAGACGTCATCGTGTCACCCTAAATTCGGCGGGCCAACGATGGTCGATGACCCAATTATAGACTAGGGTAATCAATTTCGTATACCGACTCAATTTGAATGTTATATAGGTATTAGGTAAGTATATCAACAAACGTCATACATCACGTACTTAACATTTTTTATAAGAGTAAAAGGTTCGGCTCGAGTTCTATAGTATGTAGTTGACTGATTTTTATTAAAATTCAAATAGGTACTTACCTATCTGATCCAGATATAGGTAGGTATATCAGCGTATAGCGCATCTAATATTTGAATACTAAGCGTGTATTTTAGAAGTTTGAACTACAGTTCGCGCACGAGTTGAATGCAGAGTAGATGTATCACCATACATTTACTCTGCATTCAACTCGCGCGCGAACTATAGGTAAGTACCAATAAATTCATGAATTTTTGTTTTACAAAAATGCTGTGGGGACTCTGATGATTTCTGGGGAGACTAAAAATTAAAAAAAACTCTTTTATCTTAATTGGATAGGTATTTATACAATACCTTTTCGCCCTCCCATCTGTTGCAACGCATGCCCACCGTGCACACCTCTTGCATGACGTAAGCGCCCTTCGCGTCGCACATAAACAGCACCTGCGGTCGCCTTGCCTGCACAAATGTTCAAATCGCATAAATACCTACATATATCGGTATCAAGAGCACATACATAGGTAGGTACCTACTATCCATAAATTATAGGTAGTTCAGTATGTAAATATAATACTTTACGAACCTACTGCGGCTTTTCTAAAAACTAGAAGTTTATCCAGTTATGTTACGATCCATGATCCATCCACATCCTTGGTGGATGGTAGACCCATCCTTCCCAGGTCACGTAACGAATCCTCTTCCTCCAATTTTAAACATCACACAGAACTTTAATTGGATTAGGTACCTACTTAAGTAAAATGATCAAGTATCGCCCTTAATAGAATTAAAATTGATCAACCTTGTACCTACGGTGTACCTACCTACTACTATTTTCTAGCCGTAAAGGTAACAATTACGTTAAGTGCATGGTTAGGTTAAGTACTTCCATAAGTAGTTACCTTCCTAATTTGATTCAATCCTATTAAAAAATTATAGTAGGTAGGGTAGGTTTTGTCTTCCCTATTCTGTGCCGAGTCCGACGCAGTAGTGGCACACGATGTTAGTGGTACCTACCTATACCTAGTAGGTACCTAAGCGCGCGAGTTGAATGCACTCGGGGCCTGAGGTGACACATACATAATGTGCATGTCACCGTAAGATTGTAAAAACCGTCAGATTGTAATCTAAGTAGCGATATTGTAAACTGTCGACAGATTACAATTTAACGCATTATTTTCTAATAATGCGTTAAATTCTAATCCGCGCTAGTTAGATTACAATCTAACGGTTTTTACAATCTTACGGTGACATACATAAGCTCTGCATTCAAACGAACTAAACCTACCAGTACTAAAGAACACGGGATGGTATTTCCATAGACTTCGACTGATACGATTGAGTACTGAACATAGTTCTACTTTTAAAAAAAACTCATGTCCTTACATCATGACGTTCCGTATAAGGCACAGCGAGTAGCAGTGTGTAGAACAAGGCGCTGAGGATCAAGCAGCACGCGATGACTACGCGCAGCAACTTGCCAGAACTGCTGGGCACGGCTCCTCCCCCGGTTGACCCTCTACCTACGGAGAGTCTGTGTACAAAATTAGGCATATTATAATAGGTTCTGAGGTGCTATTGTTTAAGAATTGCCGATCAAATCGTCAAAGTAACATAAAGCTTTGTGAATTAGAGCTCAATTTCGTGTATTAGAATGGATATATACGAAGTTGAGCTACAATTCAATGCTGTTATGGTTTATGTTACTTTGACGCCGAACTTTGACGATTTGATCGGCAATTATTACATAATCGCACCTCTGGTCCGGATAATATCGATACACCAATCCCAATTTTTTTACCACAGTTCGAATGGCGATAATACGATTGAGGCATGAGATCGTTATTTATTATGGCTTCACCTACTGCTGAACGGGAACGAAACCTATCTATATAAATACTATCTACATATAATAGGTATTTTATACTGTACCTAAAATGACGTTTGGAAATGTATTGACGGAATTATTTAGACAAGACAGAATTATTCATCCTAATAATAATTGTAATGCACGTATTTTTTAACAGTTGGACGTATTATTCCTCATGTTCCAACCAGTTGGATTAGGTTTGAGCATGAGGAGTTATCCCCTACACTGCAGCGTAAATAATAAATATCTACCTATTGACATTAATTAAGTCAACACTCACTTGTCAATTAGGGGTCCAAGGATAGCTGGGCCTAGAAGTGCAACAGCAGGCGCGACTGCAGATATAAGTCGGGCTTCCCCTCGGTCCAAACCGACCGAGAGCATGTGCAGAGGCAGGAACGGGAATATGCATCCTATACCTAAGGAACAAACAAAATTGGTACGAATCAGGCCAAGGATTCAGGCTATCCATCTCGAACAACTAATATTATTGGCCACGTAAAAACAAACGTACCGACCAACGAAATTCACCTCTAGAAGATAGTAACAATAAGCTAGCGGAACTAATTACGCGTAGGACTTGATAAACAACGTGAATTTTTCAAAGACATGCGATTTGGAAATTGCGTTTACACAAAAGTTTACAGTGCCATAATTCCAGAGCGCAATTCAGTAGCCGCTAGCGGACCTGAGGTGAACGGTCCCTAAATCATTCCGAAGTAGGTGTATGATATACTTATATGGAGACCGACACTCCTTACAAGGAAGGTTGCAATACACCATAGGAACATTTGCCATGCGGGACAACACGACGTCCGCGATTGAACCACTTTTTATTGTGACCCCAAGATAAACACAACTTGGTTACCCACCTACGAGTAGGTATGTTGGCCGACGGAAACTTGATTTTGTTTTTTCGATTTTTTGTTCACTGAACAAGAAATGTATCTTAAAAAACAAATTGCCTCTCTAGGTACTACCCAATACAAACTAAAAAGCTTTCATTTGTATTAAACTTTTTGGGGCAAATTCTAAGGTGAGAGATGACGGTAAGTTTGTTGAAGCAATTTCATTTTTTTATTGACTTCTTGTAATTTCAAAGTATAGTAGGAAAACAATGAGAATTCCATTAGAAATTTTCAGTATCCGGAGGATGAGGGTGTCCTCATTAGTTAGTTACCTGAAAGGAAGCAGAAGAGTACACACTTCAGCGTAATTAGGTTCTTGTTCACGAGCTGTGACATGTTTAGTTTTTCTCTAGCACCTTCGTTATGTCGACCAATGTTTCAACATCTTGCATCTGAAATGAAAAATGTTGGTCAAGGACTTGCTGGGAATTCAGATGAGTTTTAAATAAACGTGTTGACTGTTGACTCTCATTATATTACGTATTTGTGTGCTCTAACTGGCAAATGTCCTCGGTACAGCCCGCATACTAGCAGCGGCTTAATTTAACATTACATCATGGCATGATTATTATGTCCAATTTGAACATTACAGGCGGAGCCTTGTCTTGTGGATCATTTCTTTTTTACATTGCGGTTTTGCAAAATATATTATGGGAAAATGTTGACATGCAATATACTGAAAGGCTACTTTAGACTACGTAGTGCATCATCCTAGTGGCTAAACGAAGTTGGATAGCGCCACATTACGATTCGCCCACGTGCGACATTTGGTAGTTGCAAAAGGTGGGGATACACATTCGGTTTAAAATAGGTGCCATCAAGTCACAAGTGACGTGAGCATATTCTATTGTCGTGATCTCATTGTGACATGGCCTGAGAGCGATATATTAACACCAACAAAATGCTTCCAAGGTCTATTGTTCGTAAAGTTCATTTCATTAATCAAACGGTTACTTACTTATAAAAAGTGCCTAATCAAATAAATATTATAAATGCGAAAGTTTGGATGGATGTATGGATGGATATTTGTTACTCAATCACGCCCCAACGGCCGAACGGATCTGGATAAAATGGGATAGATTATACTTTTTATCCCGGAAAATTAGAGTTCCCGCGGGAACCGAAACCCTCAATCCACGCGGATGTTACTTGAATTCATGGTTCTTGAGATCTCTACATTTTCTTCCTCAGAGAATTTTTGAGAACAGATTTTTTTAGCAAATCTATAGACCTCTTTTTCTATAAAATAATTATCACCTGCTCACATAGTAGGTACCTATCATTTGGAGCGTGGATTAATTCTAGAATCCTTAAAATAGGCACAGAATAGGTAATTGTACAAGTAGTATAAATATTGTCTTTTCATGTAAGTATTATAATACTTACTACTTACTACCTACTTACGATACCCAAGTAGGTGATATAAAAAAAACAACTCGCTGATAGAGATGATGAAACAGGTTTCTCTAAACAATCTAACTTGTTTATTACCAGATTTTGTCGGTGTTTAGCTAATAAACTGTTTAACGATCTTTTTTTTTACCTATGCCATAAGAGATTTTTATAGTTTGCGTGATACAGTTTTTGTAACGTACAGATTACAGAACGATGTTGTTTTTAGAGGGCAGGGAGCTGCAGGGACGCAAGTAAATTGTAGCTATGCGTCTGTAGAATCATTGCACATACTACATACCTATTGTATTACCTACTAGTACTAAGTTCCTATAGTGTGTTACACGTATGGCTCCCACAATCCGCCACGACCGCTAAGTAGACTGAGAGATCAGGGTCCAGGAGTCCGATACCGACGGCTTTACGTCAACTTTACAACACGAGTTTACGTGCTCCCCAAGGCAGAGGGATATTGGGGCTGATTCTGTTGTCTAATTCCGTTGTTGAGGGCTGATTGTTGAGACCCAATCTCTAAACTAAACCAAAATGAAAGCATTAAAAATATTGCTAATCCTTTCATAATATTCCCTGCGGAAAGGGTCAGAACTAGATTTAAAGCTGTCATTTTAGTTTAGTTTAGAGATTGTCTTGAATATTGCAAATACCGTTAGATTGTAATCTAACTAGCGTAATTGTAAACTGTCGACAGATTGTGAACCGTTCAATGTTCTGAGTGTCAATTTCTGAAAAATTCATTCATATGTATTTACGTTTTCTTGTCTATTTCTTGTAGGTTAGGTTGGTCCTTATCGTTCGACATAAATAAGCATATTATTTATGTCGACATGTTCGAAATAGGTTTTATCGGGTTAATATACCTAACATAGTACAAACTACCGAAAAATAATGCGTTAAATTGTAATCTGTCGACAGTTTACAATTTCACTAGTTAGATTATAATCTAACGGTTTTTACAATCTTACGGTGACATATGCACATAATTATTGACCTCATTATCACACCACTAATTTAATTTCCCTACTTTAGGGAAGGACCAATGAGGTAGTTAATCTCAAATAAGTTAGCTGTATGTCTAAATAGATATATCCAGTAGGTCATCATCATCATTGGCGCTACAGCCCCTTGTGGGTCTCCAGAAAATTTCTCCAGCTGTCTCTTTCCTTTGCGCTCGTTTTCCAATTTTTTATTCCAAGCCGCTTGGCCGATTTATGGGCCGATTGGCGTCTTGGTAAACTCCATCTAACCACCGAAGTTTAGGCCGACCAATGCTTCTACGTCCATCTGGGTGCGACGACATTAGTTTTTTTGGTGGTCTATGGTCATCCATACGCTGTAAAAATGTTCAGCCCATAAACAACAATATCTATAGTAGGTAGGTACTTTAAGTAAAACATCACTGCAGACTCGGAGACAATAAAATTAAAATCAATGACTGTTCTTACATTTGGCCACCCCGTCCGTCCGGCAGTTGAACCGTTGACATCTTGAAAGGGTATCATTGGATATGTGGGTTACGCTTACGACTTGCGACGGATCTTGTAAACAGACATACAGTGATAGGTAGTTAGCTGCTGATTGCATGCTCGCTACACGATTTGTTATTTCGATCACGAACAAAAATAAAATTGGTTTCCTATTTTTATAGCATCTCCCCGGAAATCTGTTGAATAATTTACCTAGGTCAAACTTTTTAGTCAGTTTTTTAATAAAAACACAGATGAAATCATTTTTCAAAACGCTTTAGTGATACCTACGGGGCTACATCCTGACTAAAGCCAAGGCAAGGAAAAATATACAGGTACCTACCTACCGTAGACCACTGCGTGCCAGTTTATGAGTTTAGAATGTTTCTTGGGAGCGGCGGCGGTCAGTCAGTGAAGGTGGTGTTTTACGGTGGTGACTGGTGAGGCCTAGACTAACAGCTACTTTGGACTTTAGACATGGTCCTAAGTCCTAACAAATTCCGTTAACTCTATTGGTTGTCTTGTCCCCCATGACTGTTCCCAAAAAACGCCCTGTATACGTACTAAACTAATAGGTATTAAGTACCTCCCAGTAGACATAGGTACGTAAAAGACACGTTATACTCCTAGTTGGAATCAATATTTTTGCTTAGTTGCATGTTGGATGGTTGTTAAAATCATGGAGACAGAACACGCGAAAATCTAAAAACAAACTTGCTGGTAGGTCTGTTGTCAGTTTGTAGAAATTCTCAGTAGGTAGCTACTAGCCCAGAGTTAGGAATTTGTTTCATCACCCCCGTGCCTCGGAGAGCACGTTAAGCCGTTCGGTCCTGCGCCTGATCTCTCTCCGGTTGTCTCGGATTTTCTATCCCATCAGACTATGAGAGTAATAAAGGAACAGAGAGTGCACCTGTGTTTGCGCACACACTTGTGCACTATAAATGATCATAATGAATCATAACTCCTTAGTAAGTAGGTACCTACTAAACTGTACCTATTATACTTAGTTATTCATTAAAAATCTATTTTAAGGCGAAGAATTTTTTATTCTAGGATTTCTAGGCCCTGCTCTCGAATCCTGATGGAGGTGAAGACGAAGTACCTAAATATTGCTAATATTACCTAGGTAGGTGAATGACTAGACGATAGCCGCGATTACGTGAATGTTTTTTGATTCCTGCGGGAAGGGAACTCTTCAGGCTACATCTCCGGGATTAAATGTAGCCTGAGTGTTAATTCATTGTACCTATAATTACGCTAGTCAGAAAGGTAAATGGTTACCTTTCTACTTTCAATGACCTGACGGATTCATGTACATTTACTGTAGCCGTAACTAGGTAATTGTTTTATATTTAAATGATTTATTTTAAGGTGGATGACAAGGGTCTGCCCGCGAAATTCAAATTTAATTTGGTTTTTATTTTGACTAATTTCTTAAACTGGGCACTTTCAAGTAAAGATTTTTATATAAACCTGTGAAGATGATATTCCTAGGCTCGCAATTTGAATGCCATAAGCCTACTTTGTCGTATTAGTTTACAAATTGTGAAAAACCAAATTAAATTTGAATTTCGCGGGCAGACCCTTGTCATCCACCTTAATACATGATACATTAATAGGTACTTACTACTTAGTCTTGTGGTCTTAGTCATCTAATGGCTTGGGTATGTGTTTATTTAAAACAATAATTAAATGTTGAGAAAAGACATATACATAATATATCAATGTGTCAAATCGATTAAAACTTCTTATAGAAAGTCGATTATTATCAAAAATCGAATCAGTAACGCACAAAGAGTATATAATCACTACGTGGTAACGCATTAGAACATCATTGAATCGAGCTGCCAAAAGTAAAATAAATGGATGGACAAATAATATTATAATATCTACATCATGCATAACCTCTAACCCAGACGATGATGTCACAAGAAAAATATGCCGGCGACTCGGACAACAAATTAATGTAACAGTTTTCGTTTGTGTAATAGGTACATAGGAATATTATATTACATAAATCATAATACCTACTACATACCTATTAGATAAGTACCTACATCTTTCACGAAATGCTTGCATCCAATTTATTTCAGACCTTTGTGCCCCATCTATTTATTACCTACGCCATGGCCAAAAGGCTGTGCCCGTAACTCATTCGTTTTCACAGTAGAGTCACTTTAGTAGAGCAAATTATTTTTGTATTAGATAGACATGCCCTGCCATGGAACTAGTACCTATAGCGAGCCTATAGCACATTTTATGAACCTGTGGTATTATCTACCACATTCTGTGTTGGTACATGTACATTCCTTGGTTGGTACGCGCGCCGTTTAATTACCATGCACCTCGGGGGTTATTTCAATAATATGTCGTTTTTATATCACGTACGTTGACGTCCCTATAATAAGGATTATAATTCTAAAACACAGACGTCCCAATATTAAAACAGTACGGCTTTCAGTGATGGTAGTATGCCCTCTCATTGTATTTTGCACTTTCGTAGGTCTATAAGGCGGATGCAACGGTCGCAATCAACAACCGTAACGGGTCGTTACGAGTGACATGATAACAAAGAAAAGTATTTTGATGCATTAAGTAGATAAGGTTTGCATTTAAAGAAAGAACGATTTTAACCTTTTTAATAAAATGTTTAATTAAGTTAGTTAAATGTTGGATGTTAAGACTTAAGAGCCCATAATGAAAAAAAATTAGAAGGATAGACATAATATTCACTGTTCTAACACACAGAAAAAGGTACCTACCTACCTGCATGTGTTCTCAAACTTTATACCTATCTCATATTATGATGTGACTTAAAAATCCAAATCCACGCTGACGAAGTTGCGGGCATCTTAAAGGTACTTAGTTAGGAATTAGGATACAAAATAAATTACTTTTTATACAAAGTGCAAAGTACCTATCTACTGATACTGAATGATGAACTTTCTACCTATGCGACGGTATTGCACCTACAAGTGTTAAAGTATAGAAGACTAAAGATCTAATAGAACTTAAATTATAAGTTTATCTATAATCTAACCCTGTGATCTAGCCGGTTAAAACCTAGCTGTGTGTTAAGTCACGTTTGCCGTGACCTAAAGTATACCTGGTAATATTTACATTTGCGAATGGTCATGATCAGACACTCCTTTAAATACCTACTTAGATCTTACAAAGTTATTAAGTCCTAATTATTACTAATTGGTTATTACCTAACTACGAACATATGCGGGTCTAGATTTTTTCAAAGTTTTTATTTTTGAAATGCTCAAAAATATTAAAAAAAACGGGCCAAGTGCGTGTCGGGCCACGCGCAGAGTACCTAGGCGATGAGAGTACCTAGGAGAGGCGATGCCGTCACCGCTATAATCGGCGAAGGTCCGTCGCCATGCGTGACCAACGACGCGGTTCATCGAATAGATTAAGAGATATCCGTACTTTTGGTAACCATTGCTAGGAAGGCTGATTCAGTATTTGGTGGATTCAGTTGAGTTCTTATACTGTTCACATAGGTACTGCGCATACTTTAACACATAAGAATCAGCCTTCCACTAGATCGTTTATTTTTGGTAACCATAACTCGTCTTTGAGCGGCGATACCTAGCCTTTTGGCCATCCACATGAGGGCAGACCGTCACCTACACTGTGTAGGTGACGGTCTGCCCTCATGCCCGGTGTGTGTAGGCTACACACACCAAATACTGAATCAGCCTTCCTAGCGATAGTTATCAAAAGTACGGCTATCTCTTCTTATAATATAGGGGCAGTACACAGTTCACACTGTAGTGTTAATAATTTAATATTATATTCGTACGCATTTTTTCGCACATAATCGTCGCCTGTGTTTTGAAAATCACTAGGTAAAAGAGACAGTAAAATGTCTTGCATGAGATGTTTTGTTTTCTAGGTATCGCTAGCACAAGTGAATTTTCGAAATAATCGCATTTGTCAACTTTTTGTGTTCTCTTTTTAATACACTCTCACCTTTTCGCCCTGCACATCTTACTTTAATATTAATATTAATATAAATGCGAAAGTTTGGATGTATGGATGTCGGTGTGGATGTATGGTTGGATGTTTGTTACTCAATCACGCCCCAACGGCTGAACGGATCTGGATGAAATTTGGTACAGAGATAGATTATAGTCTGGAATAACACATAGGCTACTTTTTATCCCGGAAAATTAAAGAGTTCCCGCGGGAACCACAAAACCTCGATCCACGCGTACGAAGTCGCGGGCGTCAGCTAGTAATATTATAGGCCTCCTACACAATTGAAATGAAAGTTTACATAATCAAACGTAATTTTTTTTAATTAGTTGGTTCTGCGTGGATAATGTTTCTTTGATTATACTTATTCTAATTACTTATTCTTCATTCATTTTTAAGTGATAAATATTAAAAAGTTACTAAAAATACCATGCAGATTCTTTAATCTTGATAATAATATTTTATACTTATAGTTAGAACATAGAGCTACATTCTATTCCGTAGGTAGGGTAGGGTACAACATGCCGTTATTAATATCGTCATCAGCCAAAATATCCGGATGACATAAACCTATTTTTTTCAGTCTGTAACTTGTGTCGCTGTCGTTGTGCACAGGATTCATCACATTGACTTGAATAAACCTTAATTGAAGAATAAATTTAAACAAGTTTAGCTACCAACCATTGAACATACTCGTAAATGACTGAGTCGATGAATGGCTTGATGAATGGATGAACTTTAAAGTAGGAGGTGGGTACTTAAGTTTCGTAAGACCTATCAATGGCTGTAGAATAGCCATCACTCATCAAAATTCGAATGGCGTTCATTTTTTACGCACAGCGTTTGCACTTATGCTTAAGTAGATATTCCATCCTGAATGTCTATCGATCATAATGTGTAGGTAAGTATTTGCTAATTATTCTAGATATGTATTACAAAACATTTTATGTATTATATTTTAGTAATATGTATTGTAGAAACTCTAAAAGATTCTATGGTAATTACTTTAGTAGGTACCTACTAGGTAGATGACTAGATAGTAGGACACACATTATTCTTGTGTACCTGATTAATTTATGACCCACGAAGAAATACGATAGGTAGGTACGTAAGTACATTATTCTAGTTTAGTTCAGAATTGGGACATTTAGTTGTAGACCTACTCAAGTAACTTCAACCCATATAAAAGCAAAATCAATAACATCTAAAACACGTCGTCCTACTTTGCTTGTGATTATAAATATTAAATATTCGTAAAGAACAACAAAATATATTTACTTACTTGTTGCTTAATTTTTTCAGTCTAAGAGAGGCATTTAATGTAAACTTGTAAACAAACCCTAAAATTGACTTTATAAATTTTCAAAACGTACTTAATATTTTCATTCAGTATGTATATTAATATATATTTGACCGAGCGAAGCGAAGGTCTCTGAGTCTACTTGGGTGAATTGGCACTTGTCCGTCCGTCCGTCCGTCCGTCCGTCCGTCTGTCAGAGCATTATAACTTCTGAATTACTGAACGCAATTACTTCAGCTTTAAATATAGTATGTAAACCAATGGCTTCCCGCCGAATATGGCTTAAAAAATAATAAAAATCTTTATTTCAGGGGGGCTCTCATAGAAGCGAATGCGAAGTAAAATATTTTTTATAAAGTTACATAGGGTTGCGGTATATCATTTTAAAGATAATTAGGAATAGAGACCAAAACTATTTTTTTTTTAATTTTCCCCCCAAAATTGACGAAATGGGGGGCTTTCAAAGTGGAGATTTTCTAACGTCCAAAGATGACCTCAGAACTCTAAATTTTCTGAAAGGATGAGCCTGAAACTTGATCAATTATTTCAATTATATCCTGTACTTGAACAACAAATACTAAAATTAGATAAATATTATAAGGAAACGAAATTATTTAATTTTTAATGAGCTTCAGTATTTTTAACAGAACTTCACATTTATGTCAATAGATGGCGCCGCGAGGTCTCAGTTCGGGGCGAACCACTAGTTAGGTATACGAGAGATAACGAATGAACGTATTGGGAAAACGTAGTTTCTGCAGTAGATAACCTCTGTGCAGTCTGAGTGGGCTGCTATCGTGTAATAAAAGAATAAAAGGGACGTGGTTGTACTTAACTACTCGTTTTGACTTTGATTGATTGATTGAAATATACTTAGGATGCTGGATGAGAATCATTTGCCTACTCACTCATTTTCTATGATAATGCAAAGAATATTACTCAAGGCTGGATAACGCTTTGTGAAGTAAATACTAAAAAGTGCAGGTGTGGAGTGATTATTTGACAATATATTTTATGGTGATAAGTAAATGTTCTCACAGTGATTAGTCATCATTGCAGGTTTAAAGTGCTAGCCTCTACTGTAATCACTTTACTCGCACACGCACTTTACACTTAACACCTGCACTTAACAAAATGTAATCCAACCCTTAGACACAATAATAACGTGACTTGGAATTGATAGGTACATTATGAGGAATGGTGTCGTATCCGAGCGATGATGAGCCTGGCGGCTGGTTCTGTGTACATAGACTATTCATGCATGATACAAAAGAGGGGAACTTAAAAAGCTGCAGACATGTATTACAGTCACTGCTCTAAACTGTCTCCGAAGAATACCAAAAAAGCTTTGCATGCAAAAAAACATGATGCATTCCTAATTCGTGCGTTCGGTGCATATGTCGCCGTAAGATTGTAAAAACCGTTAGATTGTAATCTAACTAGCGATATTGTAAACTATGTATAACATTATTTTTCGGTAGATTGTAATCTGTTAGGTAGTTTAACCTGATAAAACCTATCCTAAGTTCCTAACCTGATTATTTATGTCGAGCCCTAACCTAACCTACAAGAAAACGTAAATACAGTGAATATTTCAAAAATTTACTCATTGAACGGTTCACAATCTGTCGACAGTTTACAATAACGCTAGTTAGATTACAATCTAACGGTTTTTACTATATTACGGTGACACATATAATATTGGTCTTTGGTAATAAGGTTGCCTACAGGCTTTAATTTGGTAACCGGGTAACAACATATTTTTTTTTAATTTTTTGTACCAAAAAGTTATAAAATACCTAGAAAAACAGAAACGTAGTGGAATGAAGAACTTATCTCTGTAAGAGATCTCTACCAGTGATCTTTGGCAGTGGGAAAGGTTGTGAAGGAAGAATAGGTACCTACCTACATGAGATGGGATGCAATGAGAAATTATATCAAAAACTTACACAAATATGACATGAATATACACACTATAACTTATTCGGAAAGGAGAAAGGAGTTCGGAGAAATCTCGGGTTACTAGTTATTACCTATGCCACATCAAACAGCCTCAAAACCGCAGAAAAAATATATAATGGGTACCTACTTACATCGTAATAATAAAAATAGCTTACCGAAATGAAATAGTAAAAGTAAGAGATTTCGAATGGATCGTATCGTACACTAGTGTAGGTACATATCGCCCTTTTGCAAATTGTAAGTAATGAATAAGGTTTTCCGGCTAAATATCTTAGTGTTGAACTTCAAGCAACTAACTTACATCATTCAGATATATATTCGTCTTTCATATTAATATAATACGAGTTTCGGGTTTCACTGTATTGATGTAAAAAAAAGTTGGAATTTAAAAAACAGGAGTTTAAAACAGAAAATTAACACTCGGGAACACAATCGAGAAAACCCTTAGGTAGTTATTCTAAGAGAAAACCATAATTTAAACGATTCAGCCTCAAAAAGAAACAATGTTTTTCAGAAATTGGCTTTGTACACGATTAAATAAAAAAATAAGATCTAGAAATTAAGTTGATTACTTACCTAGACATGTGAAGTTATTTAGCTCAATTCGTCTTGCATCTTGCAAAAAAACAAAATCCGCACACACTTTCAATTTGATTTAAAAAACTTTGTTGCTCATGTCATTTAGATTCCGTGAATTAAAAAACATCACACCACCGTGGCCTCTGTCCTAAATGGTGGTATTCAACCGGTCCCGTATTGCAAATGTCGATGTAAATTAATACGCCTAAGGAGAAAGTTCAACCACAGGATATTATTTATTATTTACATCCAATTATTCCTTTGGTTCTAATACGAAATGGTGAGCAGATACGTCTTAACTCGCATACGTTTGCACCGCTACTTGCTAAGAACGGCACACCGCGCCGTCACGCTGCTAACAACTGGGCCGCCAGCCCGCCAATATACTGCGCTCTTATTTCTTTTACTTTATACCTACTTCACTGTCCGCGAGTAGCTACTCTCATCTCAAGTATTTAATATTTCAAAGTTTCAACGAACTTTTAATTTCAAACATAACGTTATCCATAGTTGTTAAAATACAATTTGTACGTTGCATCTGATGACATTCTTTTTTATTTTGACAATGACATACTTACTACCAAAACTAAATTATTCCTCACGCTTTTATAAAATGTAGATGTAGAACCACCCATTAGTCTAGGAATCTAAGAAAAATTAAGTATCTACGACAACCTTACGAGTATATCTGTCACCATAAGATTGTAAAAACCGATAGATTGTAATATAACGTTTTTAATCTCGATAGATTATAAACTGTCGACATATTGTGAACCGTAAAATACTGCTTACAATTTAACGCATTATTTTTCGGTAAACTGTAATCTATTAGGTATATTAACCCTATAGAACCTAAGCACTACCTGGATGTTCATGTCAAGCCCTAACCTAACCTATAGTTCGCGCGCGAGTTGAATGCAGAGTAAATGTATGGTGACACTTACATGTACTCTGCATTCAACTCGCACGCGAACTGTACAAGCAAGAGACAAGAAAACGTAAATACAATAAATATTTCATAAATTAATACTCAGAACATTGAACGGTTCACAATCTTTCGACAGTTTACAATCTCGCGGGATAGAAACCATCAGATTATAATCTAACGGATTTTACAATCTTACGGTGACATATCAAAGATTTAAAACATAACAATATAATAAATAATTAAATTAAGGATAAATAAAGATAAAAATAGTTTAATTAAAAAATAGGTTAGTTAGTAGGTAAGTTTTAACGTGTTTATATATTATTGTGTCTTTTGACTTGTGAGTTGTGACATCTGAAATGAGTTTTTTAACCATTTCAGTAAGCCGTAAGCATTGTACTAAAAAATTCTACATCAATGGCCGTAAGTTTTGAATGTTTTGTATACTGTCTATTTCTATTGTGTTTTGTGACTTGTTTTATATTGGGTTTTATATGCCTTTATTATTATTTTATTATTATTAAAAGATTATTATAAAAAGAAGGCAGTCACACCTCGGAATAGGTAATACATAGTACAATGTAGTCATACCTACTTGAGACAGTGCAAATCATAAGGAGGTTCCTCTCTCGAGCCCTGACCACAGGCTGCTTGGGTCCTTTACCGCAGCAAGTTGGAACTTGAAACCATTTATGGTTATAATTTTAAATGTTTTGTATTAAAATATAAACTTTTATTTTTACATGTTTACGAATAATGCCAATGAATATATGTAAATGAGTAGACAAATAATTTAAAAAATTATATAATAATATGAAAAGGAATTTTATGACGGAAACTTTTGAAAATTGTAGGTAAAGCAAAAATAGATACGTATTGCGTACCTATTCATTCAAAGATACTAGGTATAGCACTTGTGCACAATCAGAGCTCTGCATAATGAATGGTGATATCAGCAAAATTAATGATGTCGCAGGCGTACACTAGACCACGGGCATCCATATCTGCTGAGAACAATGAGTGCGATAAAGCACACTCAGAATGACTTATTAAATCAGAAATAGCTCACGTAGATAATTATCGGGAATCGGGATTGATTTATTTATTTACTATCTGTAAGTACCTAATAATCAAGTCGGTCTGTTAAAACACATGGCAGGCCTGCAAAACGGTATTTATTTGGTAGGTACATATTTATACATAAACTAGACCAACAGCAAAGAAAATTTTGAAGCTTTAAGTTCAAGACGGTGTTTGATATTCAAAATTCGAGATAGACTTTCACATCAAACAAATTACAATGTACTTCATTAACTATAATACTTTTTACTATACGTATTCTAATTTTTATAGTTTCTAACTACTTAGAACCTACGTATAAAATAAGCAGAGAATTGACTAAGTGAGCATTTGGATTTGAGCAACTATCTGCGTAATAGCGTGGTACCTAATAGCCAATTCAGGAGCAAATGGCGGTAAACAACCTACATGTTGTTGGTTGAGGAGTGGAGAGGAATAACATTAGCATTTATTGGAGGTCGGCGAGCGTTGGAACCGGTTTACTGCCTCAGACTTGGTGCTGATATGACGTCATCGGTGACATCATCGCCAAAATGATAAAATAAGTCAATGACATGAATTTCACTTACAACTATAAACATAACCATTACTTTACCATAAACCGAATAAACAAGAACAATGGAAAAAAATAGTTTGTCAGGGTTAATACTTTAGATCCATATTTTGATTCTGTATCTTATTAAATTTTCATTGATATTTGATTAAATAATGATTATTTTTTTATGTATATTCAGACACAACCAATGTCACGCGTGTAGTCACTGATCTTAACCGATGTTACCTAAAACCAAAGTATCCTGACCTGCAGTGACCTGACTACAAAAATTGTTTATGCGAAGATGAATGTTTACTTAAAAGTCAAGATAATACTTAAATATAAATCAATATACCTAATTATTCCCAGATGGATTTGGTAAAAAATTTATCCTGTTTAATTTTCAATTCAATTAACTCTCAAGAGTCAACCCATTGCCGGAGGCTAATGAGCACTAGAGTCATCTAGAAATTAGACAGTTCAATCAATTCAATGGATTAAGAAAACATAACATTAACTTAAAATTATACATATTATGTGCCAAGAAACTGATATCCTAATAGGAAATTAGAAACATTGGAGTAGTGTAAGAAAAACGAAAAATTCTCTAGACTATGTGCATGTCCTGCAACTACAACATTAATACTTATTCTATTCCTGATTTATTTTCTATTTCTAAAACCATTTTCTAAGTCCATAACATTGAATTTTAGAGTACCTTAAATTTTCTAAGCTTTGATCAGATGCAGATACACAAGCAAATAGGTAGGTACAGTCAGTAAATATAATACCTATGTCGCTTTAAAATTCTAACTTGCTAAGACCCTGAAAACGACATTGAAACCTCAAAATAATGAAGCTTCACTGGAAGTTAAAGCGTGCTAACTTTTCTTGGAATTCTGATGGAGTTTTATTAATAACAGTCAGTAGAAATGCTGTATTTAGGTCGCGCGGCACGCCTTGTCGACCACCGCCCATATCACCCCTAATAACAACCACCCCAACTTTAAAAATTACGATATTTTGTGAACCACACATCTGTAAAATACCTTGTGGATTTGTAATCGATATTTCATCGTGTATATTTTTGATTCATAAGATCTAAAGGTATTTATGGAGAAAAAGTTACGCGCCGTTCAAATTAATTTAAATACTTTATACTTAATTTTTTAAAATTTATAGTTGCGCTTGGCGCGCTTGCCTAGAAGATGCCTATTCACTCTTGATTTGGAGGTACCTAGCAGTAAGAGCATTCCATATCCAACTTATCATACCGAATAAAACTAAAGTACCTATATTTTTTTTGTTTTATTCGGAAACAGTAATAAATAATTTAAATATAATATTATGTAGGTAGTAGGCACCTACTTTTTAGGCAATTTAAACTGCCAAAGATAGTAAGTATAAGAATAAGTACCTAAGTATAATAGGTAAGTAAGTTTTACTTACATATTTTTTACTAGACATATTTTTTTAAACGGATGACATTTTTTCTTTTGTTTCCGTCACGTAAGGACGTGACGGGAACAAATGGAGAATAGGAGATGGCAATCAAGGGATTGCCATCTCCTTGGCTCCTTGGCACTAGTGAATAAATCTGTCCATCTCAGGCTTTTTTTTCGTTGTGGGCCCTTAACTAGACAGGTATCCAAACAAACAATCACGTCAATCAGTTCTTCCGCTGTGGCCTGATTCGAGAACAAATCAACAAACAAACACACTGTTGCATTTATAATAATATGAACTAACTATTAACCTAGCAGGAATAAAATATGTCCTCTGCCAAGATGTCAAAATAAAGGAGAATACCTTTTATATTACGGATAAGTAATTAGTGATCCACTTCTTAGGAAGGTAGGTATCTACTTATTTCTACAGGCAAAAGTTATAGTTTGTCGCCGCCCTTATTCCTACAATTAGATGTCATGAACAGAATTACAATTTGTACCTAATATATGTCACCGTAAGATTGTAAAAACCGTTAGATTATAATATAACGTTTTTTATCTCGATAGATTATAAACTGTCGACAGATTGTGAACCGTAACATACTGCTTACAATTTAACGCGTTATTTTTCGGTAAATTGTAATATATTAGGTATATTAACCCGATAGAACCTGAATATTCATGTCAAACCCTAACCTAACCTATAGTTCGCGCGCGAGTTGAATGCAGAGTAAATGTATGGTGACACTTACATTTACTCTGCATTCAACTCGCGCGCGAACTGTACAAGAAAGAGACAAGAAAACGTAAAAACAATAAATATTTTATGAACATTGAACGGTTCACAATCTTTCGACAGTTTATAATCTAGCGGGATAGAAATAATCTAGCGGGATTTTACAATCTTACGGTGACATATATAGGTACCTACCTCTAAATTGAAGTTGAATGTAGGTAATTAAAATTTTCAAAAGCACAATAATTATTCCATTTGGCGACATCCTTCCCAGATTTTATTTGTTTTAATATTACCTATTATTAAACTTAGGACATGTACCTACTTACTACTTACCTACCTAGCTATTTACTAAGGTACGTAGTTACCTAAAATAATACCTACTAATATTAGGTAGACGTAGGCACTTTATACCTACTTACACTAGGTATGTATTCCTACCTAAAAAATACTGTACCAAAAAGTCAGTCATTACTTTAAACTTTCACTTTAATTATAAAATACACCTGTGCAAAATAAAAACTTATCACAAAACGAGTGACAAAGTGACCCACACTTTGAGAGCGGAGTGTGGATCAGCCCCTGACTAACATGGACTGGACTGGCGTCTGGCGACCACCTGGCGACGGCCAATGCGGCCAACGCGCCAGTAACATCGCCGGCTGCGGTGCCAGCTGGTAGCTGGCAGCTGCCAGCCCGGTGGCCAGTACTGCACCAGCGCCTTTCCGCAAGTCCGCAGTACAGCCAGTAGCATATTATTTAGTAAAACCTGCATCTCAATTGTTGTGATTGGCTGAATTTATGGTATTCTTGCTGCGTCAACGGAGTTTGGCCAATAGGTAGCGGAAAAATTGACCCTAAGGCAATATTAGGTCCAATCTAAACTATTAAAAATCTAGGTGTGAAAGAAGATATGCGTATTAAAGGGGTGAATGATAGGTTGACGGATAACAGAAGTGAGTGGAAGAAGAAAACATGTTGTGCCGACCCCACATAGCGTGGGACAAGGACAGGAAGAAGAAGATTAGGTCCAATCTAAACAATAGGTTCCTTGCCCCTGGCTACTGGCTATCTCTTTCTAATCTATAACTAGGCAACCCATAGACTAATAGATACTCAATGACTAAGTTCTTCATTGTAGATACTAGGCTTAGAGGCTTAGACACTTGTCACTGTCAGCTGTCAGACTGACACTCGTCTGTAAATTTACAAGCAGTGATGCCAAGTTATGCGATATTTCTGCTTCTATGCTATCTCAAAGGGTGTGAGGGATCCTCGCGATCGGTGGAAAAAGGGAGGTTTTTACGTCATAAGTTTGCAAAAATGCTATTTTTTGTAGCAAAAAATTTCTGCAGACACAGAATAATGTCGTAAGGAGATTTCTAGATATGCAAAAATATACTATATTAGTTAAATAAAAATAAGGATGCAATGGTCGCCTGGTATTTTCCTTTTACTTGCATTTTACTTTTCTTGTATTGTTAATTATAATTATTAATAATGAATGCCTGTCTGTTACTGGTTCCTTAGCTAATAATTAATGATGATGATGAGGTGATGGAGACATTAGAAGAGGTCCTTACATTGGCGGATGCCGTAGTAAATAATATGTTCCTTGGGCGGATGACGGATAAAACATATTAAGCCATAGAGGTAATATACTCTATGTATTCATTAGCAGTAATTTGATTTCAATATAGCTCAATCTGCACTTCACGTTGTGAATAATAAAGGTTTCTACTAATAATACATAGTACAGATTTTTTTATGTGCTTGAAATTCTGCTTTCGATCTTATCCTCATAAAATTAAGAACCAGTATGATTTAAGTAGATATCCGTTTAAAAAGTTGCCATTTTAGGCTTTATGTTTTTTAATGGGGCGATCTTAAGTTAGTTACTTTGCGGAAAAATCAAGGGGATTTTAAGCTCCTTGCTGTCAATATTTTGGCGACTTGAAATGGTTTTGACTTGGCAACACTCTAGTGTCACGTCACTGTCAATTTGCGTCGACTCGACTCGTAGCAAATCTTGCATTGATGTTTTTTTTTTTCAAAATACAAGAAATCAAGAAATCTTTTAAAAAAATAGATCTTGTAATACATTTTTTCTGGATTCAGTCTTAGATCTTAATTTTAAGAAAAGTGCTTTAATATTCCAGACGTTTCTTCCTTAATCAAATAAATACAAACTTGAAAATGATTTCTCTAAAGATTCGCATAAAATAGTTTAAAAATATAGAAACTGTGTATAATGGCCCCTGGGAATAAGGAGCGGCACCCAGGACACACGGGTACCATACCCAAAACGAAAGTGAGAAATAATTGTAATGTACCACAGGAAGCTGTAACTCCAACAAGGCGAGACATGGCATCAAACTTGGTGACGGTAATAAAACTCCATTTGGTACATAAATATCTGTAGTATTTATGTGTTTTCACCCAGACTACATTTATTTACCGTTCCTTTATTGCTACTGGTCTGAGTGCACTGAAGTTTTTCAGAACACATGTGGCTGTTATTTATAGAAAAGTCAGAGCCACACATATTGGATAACTGCCAATCTAATCTGTAATGGTTCACACGCTTTGGTCTCAGAGATTCTTTCCGTACTATTAATATTAAAATAAAATCAGTCTTATTGATTGCACTTTCACCTCAATCATCCATATGGGAGGATGTTTTTCTAAATTTAAACCTAAGAAGGTATCTTTCTAGCACTGAATAATTTAAAAGTTGAAGTGTTTATCTCAAAAATTGTGTTGTGTTAATATTGATTTAAAGAACACATGCAACATTTTTTTAGACTTCTCTGGATTGGGTGCCAGTTTCAGAATATAACGCAAGATCTAACTGTAACCAGTCTCGAAAACAGACTAATAACACATCAGATCAAGAACTCACTGACTTGGGTAAGAAATTCCAAAATTTAATCTTTCTTAATTGTATCTTTTTAGTATAACTAGTTCATATAGAAAAGAAATACATAATTCATGAGGTTTCATCTAAATGAAGACATTGACAAGCATATTATGATGACACATGAATCACTTAATACATGAGTTTTAACAGTTGAGTTGATATTTCTAGATAATTCTGTTGGCTATGAGAGTGGGTTTGGGAGGTTTGTACCAGTGAGGCCACAACCACGGGCTCTGCCATTGACTGTTCAAAACCGTGAGAATTTATCAGCAGAACACCATGATGATGCGGCTTCTACTTCCTCACATACTTTGCATCCTTACGCACACCAAATGCAGAATGGTAATAAGCATCTTACTTGTTACAATCCTCAAGTTTATTATGCAATACAAATCATAATAAAAACAAATAAGCACAGTTTTAAACAATCATCTCAAAGTTTCTTGCAGCCTCTGCTGCCATTGAATAAATAACAATGACATACCTACTTACTTAACTAATAATTAATGACATAATACTTAAATAACTACATAATTAAGTTGAACAAAAATTCAATCTTAATGATACTCTTAACTGATTATTTATTGGATTAAATAATAATTAAGGATTTTCATTTAATTCAAATGTTAATTTGTTACAGGCCTAATTCCTCATTCTAATCATGCAGCAGCTGCGGTTATGATAGTCAACCCCACAACACCTAACGCTGTTGCAGGGAATATGTCTCAACAATTTAATGTAAGTCTTTTGTATGATACTTAGTTGTAAATCATCAAATCACTGCTGTCACTGAACTGCCATTGATTCCAAAGAAAATTATGGTTACAATATTTCTGCAATAAGTAAAAAAATAATATTTTTTATTTTAGGGTCCTAATCAGAATAGAAATAATTTAACAAGGAATTTAAATTCAACTCGCAATACTTTTGAAGGAAATAATTCAAACAATAACAATACTACTTCGAGTTCAAATTCAAGGTCTGGAACGAAATCAGTGAATATAATGAACAACATGTATGACCAGGGGCAAGGCAGCTTTAACAATATTAATGAAAATAATCAGGTAAGTAAGACAACCTAATGAATCGTTTTAAAGTTGTGAACTTATTGAAGAACCAAATTATTAGCTATTTAATGGGGCTGATTCTGTAGTGCACAATCTCTAAACTAAACTAAAATTAGAGCATTACAAATATTGCTAACCCTTTCATAATACTTCGTACAGAAAGGGACAGAACTAGAATTAAAGCTGCCATTTTAGTTTAGTTTAGATTGTGTTATACAGAATCAGCCCCAATGTGTTATAAACAAATATTTTACTTTTACAAAAATATGGTTTTCCCACTAAAATCCACTCTTCAGAAACTCTTAAATTAAGTAGTGTTAATACAGTGCAAAATCTATATCTATACTATATTACAAATGCGAATGAGTGATTAAATTTGGCAAAGAGATAGATTATAGTCTGAAATAACATATAGGTTACTTTTTATCCTGAAAAATTCAATGAACGCGGACAAAGTCGCGAGCATCAGCTAGTAAATACATATTGATAAAGGATATGACTGAGAAGACTGACTTTTACTCAGTATAACCTTACGGTTTAGCATGTTACCATTTTTGATTAGCTGCTACCATCTGTTTTGATGAATTGGGGATAGTTGGAGTGAACATACCAGCTCTTACCATTAGGCAAGGTTGAAATCATGGATTTACTTAAATTAAATTAAACAAATCAAAGCAAATGAATTTTTTGATTACGAAAACATTAATTGATGCCCTAAAGTGCTTATTCACTTATCCAATTAATACCAAGTATGCAATACAGGCTCACAGAGAGTCAGCCCGAGCTCTAGGAGAAGCGATTGTTGCTGCGTGCCCGGACGCGGCTGCAGTTGAACGTCGACTTGGACAGATACGGGAATACATAAGAGTAACGTCATCTCTTGTTGATACCATGAGGAATTCTGAGGATGAGGTAGGTTTTGGGTTTAGTTATTTGTGTAGTATTACTATTTATTTATATCAAATAATTAAAATTCAGATATCTTTACTTAAAATAACTATTTCACATCATAAGAAAATGCGTGGGCGCGTGGATTTTTATACAGGAGACAGAACCGAACGCGGCTTCTATGCGTACACTTTACATACCGCTATTTACATTAGATGTGTTTCCCTGCACACACTCTAATTTATAACAATTTATATTATTTGATCTAATTTATGCAGTCAATTTAATATATTTTGTATT
The DNA here is from genome assembly GCA_923060345.2 of Erebia aethiops. Classification (NCBI taxonomy): domain Eukaryota; kingdom Metazoa; phylum Arthropoda; class Insecta; order Lepidoptera; family Nymphalidae; genus Erebia; species Erebia aethiops. The sequence goes on along the minus strand of OV281092.1, from coordinate 9,680,866 downwards.
TCGTTCTAAATATTGGAATAACGTGTTCACAACAAATGCTAGTTTTAAAAATATAAATTAAAATGAAAATATAATTTAGGCGTTTATTGACCACACAAAAGAAGAATATGATGAACTAATCAAAATGGTTATGCAGTTGAAAGAAAGTGAAACTAAACTTGAGTCTATGCTAGACCAAATGCAATCTAGCAATGCTGCAGCTCTAAATGAAAGTATAACTCAATCTCCTGATCAAGGGTTAATCAGCATCACTGAGTTAGAAAGCAAAATTGAAGTTGCTCCTGATACCTTGTCAGTAACGCAAGATAAATCTTGTAACATTAAGAGTAATAATGATAATAGTGTAACAAACGTGAATCTAAAGAAAGTAACAAACATTGAAAATGAGCATTTGAACAGAACAATAACTAATACTATACAAGGAGAGGAGAATCAAACACAGAATGAAACTGTTAACGAAAGTGAAGACACCGTATATGAGAGTGATAGTGGTAGAGTGGAGATTAAAGAAATAGAATCAATTACATGTACTGAACCTGAGATAAAAAAAGACGATAAGCAACTAAATGACATATTACGAAAAAATATTATGGCGTGTGTTGAAAAAATTGCCATCATGGAAGAAATGAGAAATAAAAATAAAGATTCTAGCAGCAACAATGAGCAGGTTTTGTTTCGTCGATGTATGCTGTGCCGTGTGTCAACTTATTCAAAAAAGATTTGCATAGCATGCCATTTACATGTTAAAGTAACCAACTTCTCTAACTTCGTCTAACTTGCTTTACAAGAATACTCAATGTTGAAGAGGAAATAAAAATATTCTGACTTGAGTGTTTGCTTGAAATGTGTATGTTTGTGGTATTGCCATTATTTACAACTTAATCTATGGTTTCCATAGCACCAACTCTAACCATTAGAACCATAATTTTTTAAAAAGTGTACCATTAAATTCTCAACATTTTCAGCAAGATGTAGTTGTTAGACCAGTGTCTGCCCAGAGTAACGGCTCAGCTTACAGTGAGAATGAACTGTGGCAAAATGAGATCAAAAATAAGATGGAGCTATCGCAAATTCGCCTCACCGCATTAAAGCAACAACAGAAGCGATTACTAAAATATCAGGTAAGTTTTAAGAACTATTGGACAATTATTATTAGTGTAAAAGTTCTTGTATCATATTTATGTCAAAATGGCCTTTATCATCATTACTGAAATGGACCAATAAATGAATAATAACAATTCTTTTTTTTTTTTTTTTTTTAATCTTATTTATTTTGGGGCTTTTCTTCACAAAACAAAGAACGTCAGCCCCATTTTAACAATTCTTAAAAATAAATATTAAATTCAATGAAAAAATTGCAGGAAGAAGCAAAACAACAATTAGAAGAATTAAACAAGGAGCAACAATCACAGGAAATCGATCTTCCGTCCACATCGCATGAAAATTTTAATGGAATGCAGGTCTTAAATTTTAGTACATTTGAATTAAATTGATTTTTCTTAATGTACATTACAATTATGGCTATAAAAAAGATGTAAAAAACAAAGTATCACTAAACAAACGCTAGGCAGCGCGTATTGATGCCCATATGAGTCAGCGAGACAGAGTACAGCTTCACTTCTGTCGGGTTTCCTAAGAAACATCACAGTTTAAATTTTTTCAGAATTTGACACTCAGCGCGAATTATCAGCATTCGAATCGCATGTACGGTGCTAATCAGATTGGAGTAGCGACGACCTTACCACAGTCCAACGAGGCGCTGTCGGGCCAGCAGCTAACCAGCAACATCGACGACCACGCCCGCTCAACTCACTCTGGACATAGCCAGGATGAGAGGTTCTCTCTACGCGACGGCAACATAGCCAGCAGTGAGGTGAGTTTATGGTTGGCCATTGTCTGTTAATATCCCTTCAGATGCACTCGCTATGCAAACATCAGAAGCAAAATTCTGATAATATTAGCAGCATAATGTCTTGATCTATCTAGGTAGAATCTTCTTATGGGGAAGTACTTTTACCGATGGTTGCTTCATGCTGGGCTTTGTAAGGTGAATTTTAGAGATTCTTGTACCCATTATTTTCAGGTCTACATGCAAGTTTAAATTTTACTAGTGGGGTCTTTACTAAACGAGTGGCTGTTTTTTGCAGCTTGAAACCCTAACAACGCTATAATTCCACTGAGCATAAGCATAAGCAATCAATCAATCAGCATAAGGAAATTATTGCTTTAGCTGATAACTGATAACTCTACGTTCTCTAGATGAATAGAACTATCGGTTATCGACCAAGAAATATAATAATTGAACCAGTGTAAAGCTGACGTGGAGTTATTCACCAGGAGGCAACGGGCGGCGGGCGCGATAGCGAGGCGGAGGATGACGAGGGGCTGATGCACGAGCGCGGCCGCATGCTGCAGGTCAAGCTGCGGGAGCTGCAGCTCAAGAAGCAGCATATGGAGAACTTGGTGAGTGAAGATAAAGTGAGGTCACCAGCTAGGAGGCATCGGATAGTGGGCGACGAGCGGCTGATGCACGAGGGCGGCCGCATGCTGCAGGTCAAGCTGCGGGAGCTGCAGCTCAAGAAGCAGCATATGGAGAACTTGGTGAGTGAGGATAAAGTGAGGTCATCAGCTAGGAGGCATCGGATAGTGGGCGACGAGGGGCTGATGCACGAGCGCGGCCGCATGCTGCAGGTCAAGCTGTGGGAGCTGCAGCTCAAGAAGCAGCATATGGAGAACTTGGTGAGTGAAGATAAAGTGAGGTCACCAGCTAGGAGGCATCGGATAGTGGGCGACGAGCGGCTGATGCACGAGGGCGGCCGCATGCTGCAGGTCAAGCTGCGGGAGCTGCAGCTCAAGAAGCAGCATATGGAGAACTTGGTGAGTGAGGATAAAGTGAGGTCATCAGCTAGGAGGCATCGGATAGTGGGCGACGAGGGGCTGATGCACGAGCGCGGCCGCATGCTGCAGGTCAAGCTGTGGGAGCTGCAGCTCAAGAAGCAGCATATGGAGAACTTGGTGAGTGAAGATAAAGTGAGGTCATCAGCTAGGAGGCATCGGATAGTGGGCGACGAGGGGCTGATGCACGAGCGCGGCCGCATGCTGCAGGTCAAGCTGCGGGAGCTGCAGCACATGGAGAACTTGGTGAGTGAAGATAATGCGAAGTCAATGAAAGAACTAGAAGTTCTTACTTTAATAGGCTATAATCCGCCCTAATAGGTAAATCTAAGTGGTACAGTGTGTTTCTTGCACTTATAGCTTGCGATATTCACCACACCACAGAAATCTTCCAAATTATTCTTAACGTATGTTTCACTCTGACATCGGAGCATCTTCAGGAGATGTTGAGTCCACAATGCACGATTGTAAAGACTACAAGGTACACACTGGACCATATAGATTTATAGACCTATTGTGGCGGATTATAGCGAATTAAAACTTCTAGTTCTTTCATTATCATGGACTTCGTCAAAGTAACGCATGGATAGAAGTAGATCCAATATACGTGGGGTCGTCCACTAGGAGGCATCAGATAGCAGGCGACGAGGGGCTGATGCATCACGTGGCCGCATATTTGGGTGGTGAACTTGATTAAAATGTCAGGTTATTTACTGGAAGGCATCGAGCGATAGACGCCACAAAGAAGGGGTGGATGATAGGGGTTCTTGCATGAGAGCGGTCGTATGCAAGAACTCGTTTAAATCGCTGGGTATACTAAGAATATGCTTTAAAATTTGTATGCTTCTAGAACTTCAAAAATGGTTTAGTTGTTTACAAGTTCGGGTGATGATTGTTCTCGTCATATTGTCAAAATGCCGACTTGTTTGTGTTTACGGACAATTCGAAAGTTTTCCACACGCAATTCCAAGAGAAATTTTACACAAGTATAGTAGGTAGTTTCTAAATGCACTGCTCCTGTAATCCTCTCAGCAGAGTAAGATATCACTACTGTCCATCCAAATCAGTTGTTCCGAAATTCCGCACTGACGTATATGCAACCGCTTCCAGGTTACAGAATTTCAAAAATTACAAATGGCAACTCGGCTGGGTAGCTCGCACAATACTTACTCAAGTTCAGGGGAAGATAGTGGCGACGACGAATCCTCGCGCAAATGTAAGTATACTTTAAAATTTATAAAATGTTATTACTAGATGATGCCCGCAACTTTTGGATTCAAGTTTTGAAAATTCCCGAGAACTCTTACCGTCTGTCTATCTGTTACCTTTTCACGGCCCATACGTTCAATTTGAAAGAGAAATAATTTATATACCGGGGACGGTCATAGGCTACTTTTTATCGCGGACAATTGAAGAGTTTCCATGGGAATTTAAGTATCTAAATCCACGCGGACGAAGTCGCGGGTATCATCTAGTGTAAAATACGTGTAAAAAGTGACGGAATAAATATATGAAGAATAAAATAAATGAAACTTTATTTTTACAGGCAATAAAACTGGCGTCAATCTCAAAAACGAAGATCCGTTTAAGTTAATGGAAATAAAGGCGATAAAGACAGCTTTACAAAAAACAAAAGGTAAGAAAGATGAAAAAGAAACAAAGTTTCAAAGTACAGTATCAAAGAAGACGGTTCAGAATTGTATGGGGCGTGGGTCCACTCCTTTTACAAGTAGAGAAATGAAAGAAAAAAGTAACAGACCAGTTTTGATCGTTCAATTTTACGAATTCGTGTGGGCAACAATGGTGGATCCATATTTTTGACGTTTTCAAAAGAAAAACACGTTTATTTCGCGTCTACTGCCTTCTCTATGGCTGAAGGTTGCCAACTTCGAAACATATCGAAAACTTGAAATACTTTTTTTTTCACGTTATTTACTTTACTATTCTCAATTATTATATTTTTAATACAATTATGTATTTTCCTCTATTCATGGTAGAGTGTACAATGTATCAAGGAAATAAACGATTGATTGATTGATTGATAGATCTCATGCGGTCGGTAGAAACATTTGAAGCGGACCATCTCTCTGGTGTTCACGAAGACTCCTTCCACTTGCCTGGCCATTCTAATATACATGATAAGTGAGTAAACTTAAAAACACATACAACGCGGCTCGAAATTGTACTTGATCAAACCACTATGTGAAGGTGTTTTTAATTAGGACCGCACTTATGTGTGCTGTATTATTTCTTTTCATTTCAAATTTCGTTATAATAATGTCATATATAGGTTACATCATTTGTTTACCTTTTCTATTGAAAAGTTATATCAAGTGGGTAGAATAATAATAACATTGATTTTACACTATCATGTCTGCTACTTAGCTCAATAAACGTGTTTCGTAAATTATCGTATTATTTATACATAATAGTGGCGACGAAGCGAAAATTCGGTTAAAATGGATCACAAAGCAGTGAAGTTTGGTGAATTTAACCCGAAAATAGATATATGGGACAATTACATCGATCGGTTGAAGTTTTGTTTTGAGGCTAATGGCATCATGTTAGACGGCGCAAAACGAGCGAATTTCTTTACTGTGTGTGCAGTAGCAGAAGTTTTTGAAACATTTTTGGCTTTGATTACACCAAGAAAACCTAGTGAAGTGACATTTGTGGAAATTGAAGCAATTTTGACAAAACATTATAGCCCAAAGCCCAATGAAATCTCTATGTCATACAAGTTTTACACACGGAACCAGAACGCAAATGAAAATGCATCAGAATACATTGCACAGTTGAGGAAAATTTGCTCCAAATGTAACTTTATGGAATTAGAACGCATGTTACGCGACCGACTTGTGTGTGGCATGAAGGATCGCCGTCTGCAGTACGACCTTTTGAAAAAAGATAACTTATGTTATCAAGATGTTGTTGATGCCATGCTAGCAGCCGAAACGGCGGGAAAAGACTGTCATATGATTCAATCATCTACTAGTACAGAAAGCAGCAGCATAAGTACAAACGATGCAGCAGCAACTCATCAAGGCACCTATGTGGAAGCCATGGATATTAATGCGGTACATACCAGGACAAATATACGACTATGTTACCGGTGTGGGGATCGTCATGGTGGTGAATGTAGATTTGTCAACGCCATCTGCCGATTTTGTAAAAAAACGGGTCATATTGAGAAAATTTGCTTATTGAAGAAGAAATCTAAGAAGAGTATTAACTTCACCGATGAAGGAGCACCGGCACACTTGAATGGTATTTACAGTATTCAGTGTGAAACGAAAGTGGCACCATTTGTGGTTGAAGTTATATTGGAAGGCATACCTGTAGTACTTCAGGTAGATACAGGTGCAAGTTTCTCAATAGTAAATGAACACACATGGAAGAAAATTGAATATCAAAACCGACATATCACTCTTCAACCAGTATCACTTACCTTACACACATGGACAAATACACCTGTAATGTTACTCGGCCAAACTAAGTTGCAAGTTCAATACAGGGACATCAAGTGTACCTTAAATGTAATCATAGCCAAAGGACGTGGTCCCAATCTCCTGGGGCGAGACTGGTTGACTCCATTGAATATTGCATTGAACATTAATTTTATGTCAAATAGTGACCTCATGAATATAGATAAGACAATTTCCAAATACAGTGATATATTCAGAGCGGGGCTTGGCACATTCACAGGAGAACCTATCACTATACATCTAAAACCTGATGCTACACCTAGATTTTTAAAAGCTCGTCCTGTACCTTATGCTATCAAGGCTAGAGTGGAAAAGGAAATTGACCGTCTGGTAGCAGAAGGTGTACTACAGCCATTGGCATTTTCAGAATGGGCAACACCAGTTGTACCAATAATAAAGAAGTCAGGAGACATACGATTATGTGGAGACTATCGTAGTACAGTCAACCAAGCCACAGAGTCTGACACCTACCCAATGCCAACTGCAAATGAGGTGTTTGCGACAGTTGCAGGTGCAAAGTTTTTTACAACCCTAGACCTTGATAGAGCATACACACAAGTAAAAGTTAGTGACAGCACATCAAAAATATTAACTTTAAATACATGCAAAGGTCTCTACTCAGTACATCGGTTACCTTTTGGAGTCAAGGCTTGTCCGGGAATATTTCAGAGATTAATGACAGCCTTGCTAGCAGGAATACAAGGAGTCGCTGTTTTAATTGATGATATAATTGTGAGTGGTCCGACAATGCTTCTTATGCAGCAACGACTCGATGCTGTTTTAAGCCGTATACAGAAGGCTGGATTCCGTCTTAACCAGACCAAATGTAAATTTGCTCAGGAAAAAGTTGAATTTTTGGGTTTTGTGATTAATGGAGAGGGTATACACCCTGCCCCGAGTAAAGTTGAAGCAGTGTTGAAAACACCAGAACCTAAAAATGTACAGGAGTTACAGGCTTTCTTAGGACTTTACAATTTTTATGAAAGGTTTATACCTCACAAGGCAACCATACTAGAGCCGCTTCACAGACTACTTGATAAATCACAAACTTGGCATTGGACTGAACGGGAACAAGAAGCATTTAATAAAGCTAAACAGTTACTAACATTTGATACTACATTGGTTCATTACGACTTGAAAAAACAACTTATACTTACATGTGATAGTTCAGAGTATGGCGTTGGAGCAGTACTATCACATGTGATGGAGGACGGACAAGAACGTCCAATTGCGATGAGTTCGAGGACATTGAATACACATGAACGAAGATACTCACAATTGGACAAAGAAGCCACTGCAATTATGTTCGGCATTAAAAAGTTCCACAACTATATAGCAGGAAGGTCTTTTACTGTGATAACTGACCATAAACCTTTGCTTGGAATTTTTGATCCAAAAAGACCTATGCCATCTATTTTATCACCCCGATTGACTAGAATCGCTATAGCGTTAACATCACACGATTACAGTATTGTTTATCGACCAGGAACTGAAATAGGTAACGCAGACAGTTTAAGTCGATGGCCACTACCAGTTCCTGAACAAGAAGAACCACCTCTATATGAAGTACTCCTGATGGCAGAAAATCTAGAAGATTTCCCTTACTCTGCCCATGAGATAGCAGCTGAAACTAAAAAAGATCAATTACTCTCACGAGTAATCCATTTTTTACAAATTGGATGGCCCAACAAAGTTACAGATAAAGATTTACGAACTTATTGGTTACACAGATCAGAGCTGTCTATTCAGGATGGTTGTGTATTACTGGGGTGTCGCGTCGTCATACCAGGACCTTTTCGGCAAAATATTCTACGCATGCTGCACACCACACATAATGGAATCGTACATACAAAAGCACTGGCTAGGAGTTACGTGTGGTGGCCACAATTGAACGATGACATAAATGAATTGGTTAGCAATTGCACTAGGTGTTTAGAAAACAGACATATGCCTCCAAAGTCTTCACACGAATGGATCATACCTTCAAGACCATGGTCTAGAATACATATAGACTTTGCTGGACCATTCATGAATAAAACTTTTCTTATAGTCGTTGACGCCTTTTCAAGATGGCCTGAAGTATTAATGGTGAATAATACAAATTCTACAACAGTGATTCGCCATTTAAGGAATTTATTTGCTACTCATGGTGTTTGTGAGACCCTAGTCTCCGATAACGGCAGTTCTTTTGTGTCCAGTGAAATGAAAATATTTTTAGAATCCAACAAGATAAGACACGTGACATCTGCACCATACCATCCGGCCACTAATGGCTTGGCAGAACGCATGGTACAGACAGTTAAGGAGAAGTTACGAAAGATGGATGGACCATGGGAAATAAAAATCCCGAACATGTTGTTAGGCTTACGGGTGACTCCATGCTCTACAACGAATAAGACTCCTTCTGAACTTTTGATGAATAGGCGCCTTCGCACTCTCATGGACACTCTGCATCCTGATAATATACAATATAGGAAAGTAGAAAATCAAATCATAAATAACACTCAACAAAAAAACAGAGAGGCTAATGTGGGACAAAGAGTCATGTATAGAAATTACACAAGTGGACCAAGATGGTTACCAGGTCAAGTTGTTGAGAAAGATGGCCCATCTAGCTACAGAGTGCAAGCTGGGGATGGTGCCGTATTAAGGCGCCATATAGATCAGATCATTAAAATACAAAACAGAGAGGAGACAAGTGAAACTCATGACGAAAAGGATGGAGATACAGTGAAAGAGGATAATATTGCTCAAAATGAACGGAATAATGATTTAGAAAAGGGTCCAGAAGGAGAAGGAGAAATAGAAAATGACCCTATAATTGAATTACCAAGTGCAGAGAGATGGGAAGAGATATTAGGAATACCTAGATCAGCTGAAATAGACATACCGGGGGGGAAAATTAGAACTAAACGAAATTTTCATAGTAAAGTTCCATATTCTAGACCTAGTTGTTCCAATGAAGATGATATTGATTTGAATGTTTGATTGTACTGTAAATTGTTTGTTTGTTAGTAGTTGTCAGTTTAAATTGTTAAATTATGTTCCATACTTAAGGGGAAGGTATGTCATATATAGGTTACATCATTTGTTTACCTTTTCTATTGAAAAGTTATATCAAGTGGGTAGAATAATAATAACATTGATTTTACACTATCATGTCTGCTACTTAGCTCAATAAACGTGTTTCGTAAATTATCGTATTATTTATACATAATAAATAATAATTATTCAAATGGAATACTTCATTCATTTATTAATTGCTTAGTACTACTACAATCAAATTAAATGATTAATAAATCAATTCCTCAAGTTACAAGAGAGCTATTAAATAATCACCTTTGTTTTTAGATGAGATTTAATCCGTTTGAGATGTTAATTATAGTTATTTAATTTCTTTAAAGTAAATCGGAAGGTGGCGGTAGTATGGGCGGCTGGTCAGAGGGCAGCGTGTGCCGTGTGCGAAACACATTACCTCAGAGACACAAGTTCACCAATGAGCAACACTCGCAGCAGCAAGTGCAGCAGCAGCAGCAGCAGCAGCAGTTGCAACAGCACCTGCAGGCTCAACAGCATCAACAGCATCTGCAGGCGCAACATCATCAACAACACCTGCAGGCGCAGCAGCATCAGCTACACCTGCAGGCTCAACAGCATCAGCAACATCAACAACACGTGCAAACACAGAATCAACAACACCAACAACAGAGTGAGTATTCCACACCACACTACGTTCACCAACGAGATAGATAGATAAACTCTTTATTGCTACACAAGAGCAGCACTCGCAGCAGCAAGTGCCGCACCAACAGCAAATGCAGCAACAGCGTCAATAACACCCGCAGGCTCAACAGCATCAGCAACATCAACAACACGTGCAAACACAGAATCAACAACACCAACAACAGAGTGAGTATTCCACACCACACTACGTTCACCAACGAGATAGATAGATAAACTCTTTATTGCTACACAAGAGCAGCACTCGCAGCAGCAAGTGCCGCACCAACAGCAAATGCAGCAACAGCGTCAATAACACCCGCAGGCTCAACAGCATCAGCAACATCAACAACACGTGCAAACACAGAATCAACAACACCAACAACAGAGTGAGTATTCCACACCACACTACGTTCACCAACGAGATAGATAGATAAACTCTTTATTGCTACACAAGAGCAGCATTCGCAGCAGCAAGTGTCGCACTAAGAGCAAATGCAGCAACAGCGTCAACAACAACTGCAGGCTCAACAGCATCAGCAACACGTACAAACGTAAAATCAACAACATAGTGAATATTTCACTGAAGCACGAGGTAATAAACACGAACTAAAATGAGGCTGTAATAGAACTCCGCGAAAATTTTCGTAATCGTTTCTTTTGCTACTGGCGAGAACTCGTCCTCACCAAAAAATAAGAAGGAAAGGGAAGAATTGTGTTTGACGTTGGTATCGAAGTATGCGTTACTCCGTTATTTTTAAGTGGTAAGAATTTGCGCCACAAATATTATACATTAAAAATAATATGGGATTTGTGCTGCTAGTACTTCTTTCAGTCTGCAGTCTCCACTTGATTATTTTTATATACCAGAGGGTATAGGTACCATAGAGAGGGTTTTTTTATATACCATTGTAAACCAGAGGGGTCTTAACACGGGATTCGCCAGATATTTTCTGTTGGTCTATTTTTTGCTATTCTTCATAAGTTTTAATACTTTTAGTATTTGGTACGTGGCAAGATCCATTTATGTCTATTAATGAAATCCTTTGATCCTTTTACTTTCCACTAAGCGGGCTTATCTCAAATTAATAATTAATTTTAGTGGTAGATTCATACCAGTGGTAGATTCACTTGATGATTTAAAAGTACTTGTAAAAGTTTATTTGAATAAAAAATATTTGATTTGATTTAGGTCACGAAGCCAACATCAATACGCTACAACAGTTAGCCCAAGAACTTCGTATGGAGACTGAAAAAATAATGGGCGAACGAGCGCGGATTACAGATATGGTGACCAACAAGGGTGAGAAGATTTGATTCAGAAATTAATAAAGTTAATTTACCCCTATGTCAACCTCATCATGTCACCTTTAAAATAGAATTAATGTAACTTAAATATCGGCCAGGGGCGGCTCATGGCTGGCTGACAACCGGATGTTTTAATGTTGATTTAATATAACTGCCATACCCCTAACAGGTTAGCCCGCTACCATCTTAGACTGCACCATCAGGGGAGATCGCAGGGGTGATCGCAAACTTGTAGTGGAATAAAAAAACTACTAAAACACACCGGAACGAGCCAGGAACATACGGCAGTAGCAATTTTGGTTCCCGGTTGTGGGTGTGGTCTCTAAGACCGAGAGAGTACATTGACTTTGCTTAAATTTGAGACAGCTATCATCGATATATATGTAGGTACTAGATGGGCCCTTTCATAGAAAAAAATTGGGCGTCCGACCCGCTGTCCCGCTTTTCAGACTAGATGGCGTTAGTAAAATAAGTTCACATTCTTTGTTTGACAGGACCCGTCTATGTAAAATAAGGTCGTTGGCTATTATCTGTCTCGTTTTATAGATCTCAGCCTGCGTGTTTAATGCTGTACAATTAGAACAGATATTTAACCGGGGCTAATACTCGTATGTCTCAGAGAGGAAACAGAAGAAAGTGAACGAGGAAGTGCGATCCCGGGGCGCGGCTTGCCCCGGGCCGGCGGAGCGCCGCCAGATGCAGCTGCGCGCCTTGTTAGCGGACAAACAGCGCGAACTAGAGGCGCTGCTCAACAAAGAGGCATGTGGAGTGTACTTATACTTCCTGGTATTAACCTGTAAGGGATCATCCATAAAGTACGTCACACGTTAAGGGCGGGGAGAGGGGGTCGGCAAAGTGTAACATTGTTTGGGAGGGGTCCTAAGTTTCGTGACGTCACATTTCAAAATATCATTTCTTAAACATGCCGAACTATTAACGAAAAACTTTAAAATATTTCCAACTCTTATCTGTATCTGTTTTGTTGGCGAGTTTTCTAGATGTTTCTAGATGTAAAATTGCAATATATGTGACGTCACACTAGGGAGGGGTCTCACAAATTTTACCAACTGTGACAAGGACGGGGGAGGGGCCAAAAAATCACGAAATTAGTGTGACGTACTTTATGGATGACCCCTAACTATGAAAAATCCCGTGCGGTGTCGTGAAACAACCGACAAAGTATATTTATTCAAAATTGGTACCTACAAAGTACGCCTTCTGAAAAAATTAAGACGTGATGGTGATAATTAGCCACGCTATCTTAAACTAAAGCTATGAGGGTTCCAAACCCACCCTGGTCTGGGAAGATCCCACATCAAACTCAACCGGGTCAAAGCCGTAACTGTAATATGTACGAGTGAGCGCACTCGTATGGGCAGCAGCCAATGACGTGTCGCGTCGCGTGTCGAGTTTTTTTCACTTTGCCCTTTCATACTCCAAGTTCTCTAATTCTGTTCTGAAATTTGAAAAATAAAATGGAATTCTTCCACATAAGGTTAAAAAAAATACATATTTGCAGGTTTGCCTTTGTCTCTTGTGATATAATTATTGTAATGATTCCCTTTTTAGACATCCACCACGCCATCCGAAGTTCAGAAAATGAAAACCGATTCGCGCGCCGCATCCGTCGTTAATCAGTCATATAACAGGTAATATTTTTTTGAAGATTTTTATATTAGTACTTAATTCTTGATATCGTTTAAAAATCATAACTATTTGCTTGTTACACTTAATTGTTACAGCGAACAAGAAGAACCGGAATCGCGGTCCGAACACGTTCCAATGGACTCGCAGAATTCGAGAGACACTGAAAACTTTAGGGTATGTTACGTAAAAATTAAACAGAAATCACGTAAAAGTGATTTACCAAACCCTGCCCTTTAGGCACAATTAGAATCCACATTTCAACTATCGTAAAATTTTCACGTAATCACTTCATTATCATCAGGTCGAGGAAGTCCTTTAGGCCTTTCCTAGTGAACGCCACCACTTGGTCCTCACCCTTCCTCATTTCCCGCCACCCTCTTTATATCTGCAGGCCATTGTATTGGCGACCGCTCCACATCTACGTTATTTGTACGCGGTGGTACTTACTCTAGGACTTTTCAGCTCTAATAGCCCCTACAACAAGCAAAGTCTGTCTGTTGCCACTTCTAAATTGCAAATGCTTATGACTATGTCAGTGACCTTGGTTTTCCTGCGGATCTATTTATTGCGAATCCTTTCCCTCGGCCAATCTCGTATTGTCGTGTAAAGAGTTACAGGGGTGTTATTTGTTATAGGGGGGAGGCGACAGCATTCTTGGCAGTAGATCTATCAACACAGTTCCTTCGCATCTCGGCAGTGCTTACGGCAGCGATAGCGATAGGTAATGTATAATATCGTATGTGCCTAATCTTCAATATGGTTATGCTCTCTAACATCTGCCCCCGATTGTGTAAGGAAATTGTAATCGTTTGTCAAACGGATAATACGACTTGTTCATGGAGTTCATAGATGCCTACACGGCAAAAAGTATGTAATGAACTTGGGCCTCTGGTTAAATTGATAGAAAAAAAGCAGTGATTTGATCATCAGTGTTCTATTTTCGTTCAATCAAATTTCAAATCGCGCACAACTATCAATCATATAGACAAGTAAATAAAGTTGAGCTTCACTTGTTCTGAGCCAAAAGACCCCTTCGGTTCTACTTTGCATGAGTGCCCTGACTACAGTGTATATTTAATCGTAGCCTGACTATCAATGGACTGAAGATAAGCCTTTTTATGAAGTTTTAATCGATAGACAGAAATTGATTGTTTTATATGTTGATAGTGCTTCCAGAAATAAGTCCAACCAAAGGAATCGACCCAGGAGGCGTCCCACTCAGGACCGACAGTCAGAAGAGAACAATGTAAGTTGTTGTGAATAGCCATAAAAAAAACATACATTTGGTGTTTCGAAAAAGAATTCCGATCTTGTATCTGCACAGGGGATGATATTTTATCGATATATTTGGTAGTATTGAACGACGAGAATGTGTTTCGCCGCGATTTCGTCAGAAAGCCTTTCGTTTCCCGCACAGTACCTACTTTTTGATCCCTGATATTAACTGTATAGTCCCACACACTAATCTGACCCGGTGACAGCGTCGCTAGTAAATATTAAAAATAAAATAAAAACTAAATCTAAACAGGCATAAAAATTAGTTCCAATTTTGGCCACCGGGCCAGATAAGTTGGTTGGGACTGTACAATGTGTCAAGTTGTAAATCAATTTATTGTTTCTAAGGTTACGGTCACAAATAACAACGTGAATGTGCGTCACGAGCCGCGCGCGGAATCGTCGAACGTCAACCTAGTTCCGCCCGTCGCACAAAACAGTAAGTCGCGATGCATTTTATAATATCAACATGAAAGATACTATCACGTATGCGTTACTATACTAGTGATAAAACTTAGTATATTTGTTGGTACTAGCGAGAAGGTTTTTGACATAGTACCATCAACTTTTGCAATACAACTGGTCCCCGAAGTGATCAAGGTACCATTGCTTGGGAACCATTTTAAAGTTTCTCTGATTTGGATCTACTGGTTGAGGTCCGAATTAAAAAATACATTTGTTTGTTATACGCCCACCAGTAGTTCCATTAAATGATTTCCACCAATTCCAATGATGAGACACCATTTTCGAACATTAACCTTTCAGTTTAAATCATCATTTGAGAATGATTCATTTCATTAATTAATTTGTATCTTGCAGATGACGCCGCTGGAAATGTCCCATACTCTCACCTGCCACCGACGTGCTGGAATACGAATAAATCCAATCAGGTATTGACACACTATAATTATTTATACAATATTACTTTTGAGACTAATATTACTGTAGATAAAAACCAGATGGCAATCTCTTAACCTGGCGAGCCTGCGCCTCGACATTTACATAGACTCCCAGTGGATGCGTTTCAACCGAAAATGTACGAGGTATAGTCCGCACGCGAGCTCTGAGGAATCGGGGACTGAGGTGGCTTCATACCCCGCACGCTCCCATACTAGTGCCGACCTTGACGCAAGAGTACGCTTTATCCTGTTTTTAATTTTACGATAGCAGTGTTATAGCCTACTTTAAATAGTACTAAACTTAAAAGTTTATTTGTGTGTGCAAATAGCTGTTTAATTTTTAAGTAGTGATTATTCTGATTGCGACCGTGATTAATTAGATTTTACGTTCATTTTGTACAGGTCATTATAATTTCAATTTTATGATACAATTTGATTTTTCTTCCTTATTGCACATATTATCCTCATTTAATTAATATTTCATAATTAATTCAATGCACGTGCACAGATACTTAAGATGGGTTAGTATCGATGAAGTAATATCGACTAAATTACAACTCTATCTCATTACCTACGTCAACATTCTTTAAGATTCTTCGGACCTGTCGCGCGGATTGTAGATAATTAGGCACAATGAAGAATTTAATTTGTTTCGCTTTGGCCATTTAGGTCTCGAGCCCGAGTACTTTGCTTTGCTCCAAATCGGAAGACGTACAACAACCGAAAGAAGCGAAGCTTTTTGCGCATTTATTTGTAGAATTTTGTATTCTTTTGTACTGCCTAGCGCATTGAGGTGCATTTCTACGCCGAGTTCGTTCGACTGTTTAACTTCTTAGAATTTTAGGTTCTCATCCCAAAACTCCGAAAGTTTGCTAAATAAACTAATTGTATTGTAATGTGTTGGCAGGATATGCGTACGAATCAATTCACGCAAAACAGCCATTCACAAACCATGGACCGTTTGCTGGGTACGCCACAGATGTCGTTCCCGCCCACTCTGCCCTATAACATGATGATGCCTTACGGTGAGTTATACATTTTTTTGTCTGGTGATACGCGATTTAGATTTTAAATTGTAGCGGGCTAATCTGTTAGGGCTATGGCAGTTATATACCTATAGCCCCAATCGGTTTGTACACGGTATCGCACTAGAACGCTTTAATCTGTCCTAAATAAAGTAATACAAGTATAAATAAAAAAATTGAATCACCTAGGTCCTGGAGTAACTATAGATAAGTGAAGTCTTGACGGAATTTCGTCTTCAGGTGGAATGCAACGGTTTTACCTAAAAGATAGAGGGGGGAGGGGAAGGGGGGGGTTTTCAGTCCGTAGGTCGCAAAATCTCCAAAACCCAGTTGGCTGAAATCCTGAGATGTCCAATAAGGATTTTCCTCTTCCCCAGAAAAAAAAGAAAGGTGTGTGAAGACTTACAATCCACACATCTTGTGAGGTGTGCTATGGCCTTTCCATTCTGAAAGGAGAACAGTGCCCCGAGTCTTAATTCGATTGATCGAAATCGAGCGTTTCATCACATTAGTGTCAAAGTAAAATGAATTTTAACTGCATTGATTTAGAGCTCAAATTCGTGTATGCATTCACAGCCAGCGATCCAAACGGATACGTTTCGATATTGAAATCGGTTGTATTGGATTTGTGACTTTAATCTAATAGCTTTTAGGTCCATTTTAAATTGACGATCAATCGTATTTGCTATGTTAAAGCTGAGACTAAGCGTACAGTGGTCGGTAGTGGAGTTGTTCAAAACTGCTATAAATCCAGAGCACGCTACGGACTATAAACTATTTTTTTAGCATACTTTTAAATACGCTATGTTATAACGCGCTTGTTATAAGAAAGCATGTGGGCGGCCGGCAGGCGCCATATGTCTTGCAGCACGCTAAATTTCGTAACACGCAAAGATGACGTTCACTTACAACAGCGCGTTACGCGAGACTAACCATCAGCGGCAGCGCGCTGCTGGCAGGCGGGCGCCGATACAAGTGCTACGAGGCGCCGCGCGCGATCTCGTGATATTCATAACGCCGTAGCGTCATGACGGCTCCTCACATAGCACTTTATCAGCGCTATGGAACAATAGCGCGCTATGATATTGCCCTACGTGTTATATTAACCACCTCTAGTCGGTAGTGTGCCAGCGATGGGTTGATGATGCTGAGTGTATGCACTGTGCAGGCATGGTGGGCGGCTGCGGCTGCGGCTGCGGGCTTTGGGGCGCGTGGTGTTGGCAGCAGCTCGCCATGCAGCAGCGAGAGATACACGCGCTGCGCGAACAACTCTCGCACGTGAGTACATGCGCCGCACTGTCTATATCTATACTGGTATTATAAATGCGAAAGTTTGGATGGATGGATGGATGTATGTGTGTGTACGATCCACAGTCCAACCGTACATTCTGCTCCATCAGCATTAACCTAGTTTTCATTACAAATTCAATCTAATAATAAATCAGTGCGCAAATCATCACCGCGACCAGCACGCGTGCCACTCGTTTATATCATTAGCATTAGCATGGCATTTAATTATAATTATTTTAATAATTATAATTCTAACTTAGCAATCAATAAAATATATTTTTCCATCAATCTATCATTCAAACGGTCCTAGACCGAACATTTGGTCCTTCGAGCCGGATATGGATGGATTTGTTACTCAATCACGCCAGAACGGCTGATCGGATCTGGATGAAATTTGGCACAGAGCTAGATTATAGTCTGGAATAACACATAGGCTACTTTTTGTTCCGGAACATAAAAGAGTTTGGGAACCAAAAAAAACCGCAATCCACGCAAGCGAAGTCGCGGGCATCACCTAGTCACACTATAAAGTACGATTCACATCAAACGCGCCGCATTGAATCGCACCTACATTACATTCGGTAAAGTAAATTAAATAATGTTGCAGCGCGTTGGGAAAAAGTCGAGATTCTTCTTACTGTGAAAAAAAGAGGAAACTGGAGTACTTGAGTCATATATACTTCATGGTCCTAAGTATGACCTTCTACAATTAACTATATCTAAGGCAAGATACAAGGCAGAAGGATCCTTTGACGGAAAAGGACATCTGACTGAAGAACTTACGCCAGTGGTTCAATAAAAGCACCATCATTATTTAAAGCTGCAGTGTCGAAAGTTCAAGTTGCCAATATGATCGTGCACCTTCGATAGAAGAAAGGAGATTAAAGTGTCTACACATACATTTGCATAGAACGCGCATACCTAGGATACACATTCGGCTACGTTCGGTTGCTATCGTATGCCGTCGCATGTCAGCATATTGCAGTGCGGTTCGATTCGATGCGGCGCGTTTAATGTGAACCCGTTTATGTTTAACCCGTCGAAATATCTGCGGACCTCGCTGGAATGCGATTCTCCCCTCGCTGCCCACATCTCAACCCGTGTTCGCCTATTTACTCGTAGTACCGTTGCCTTACCGTCCAGCATGTATAATTTTGACAGATCTGCAAATACTTTGTTGCGTGGGTGCGCTTAGTAATTTTTTAAAAATTTGTAAGAACTTTTTGATTTTCCGAGATAGCATATTAGGTAGGTATTGAGTATGTCTGTCTTCAGAATGCAATAAGCTATCTCTGTAGCAAACTTCGTCAATTTCTTTTAAAGGGATAGATTAGTGTGTATGGATTCTGAAACTATTTTAATGCCTTTTAGCTGGAAGAGCGTTGGAGAGCTGAAACCGCTTCCCACACCCTAAATAACCAGGTGCCTCCCGGCAACAGAGCCAATAATTATTGGGACAACTTTAGAAGGTAATTTGAAATGGTTCCCATATTTTGTAATTATTATTTGGTTTTAAGGACACTGATAATATCTTCATATATTTAATTTATTTCTAATTTCAGATATTAGAAAACAACATAATATATAAGTTACACATATTAAAATAGTTGTAAAGTAGTATTTATGTACATAATATATTATATTCCGGTCACTGCACTTCTAACGCACTTGAGGGTAAGAAACGTGTGACAGTGTTACCTTGTGGCTTTATTATTCATATATATTAATTATTTATTTATGTCAACACTAACCGTCTCCTAAAACATTGAATAAATAGAAAGCTCCTGATTACATATTTAGTATTGTTTTATACTAACAATCTAATAATACCAATCGATTTAATCAATCGTTAGTAGCAAAAACACTCGATGGAAGCGATAATCAAGCAACGCCTCTATAAAACTTTGCTGAAGAACACGCGAGAATGGGGTCGCTGATGGTGTTCTCGTCCGCAGCTACTCGCGTCAGAACCTGCTGTCGGCGGCCGGCAAGAGCAACGCGGAAGGCGCGCCGCCGCCCGCCGCCGCGCCGCTCGCCGAGCGCTCGCACAACTCGCTGCACCACGCCTGCTCCTCCACCTCGCCCTCGCTCGCGCCCAAGCGCAACACGGACGCGCCGCCCGACGAGCCGCGCCGCCCGCGCCGCAACCTCGCCGAGCCCTACTCCGCGCCAGACGTGCTCAACGTCAACCGCAGCGCCGCGCCGCCGCCGCCGCCCGCCCGCGCTCGCGCGCTCGCCGTCTCCGCCACCAGCAACATCGACATCGCGAGCGCGGCCGACGCGCCCAACCCAAACCTGGCGCCCGCTGCGCGCGAGCCGCACGACAAGGCCGCCGCTAAGCTGTTCGACCTGCTGCGCGAGAACATCTACTCGGAGGTGACAACGCTCATCGACGTGAACGAGTCGCACCCCGACTTCCTCATCCAGCTGTTCCGCGAGCTGCAGCTCATCAGCTCGGAGCCGCTGCGCCAGCGCGTGCTGCACTCCATCCGCGGCGTGCTGCGCTGCGAAGACGAGCCCGTCTCCAGCAGCGCCGACCGCGCTGCCGCCGCCGCGCCCGCCGACACAGCCGTCGTGCGCTTCCTGCTCGTGCGGAGCCTCGAGATATTCGACTCCGAGCTGCTCGAAGCGCTGGCCGCCCTCATCCTAGGCGGGCCCGCGGACGCTCGCCGAACGAAGAGACTCGTCGATTCGCTCTCTAAATACGAGGGAGCGAGAGTGTGCGACATCGCGAGCGATATCATCGAGAGCTTGCCCCGGTTGAGTTCCGGAAGTACCGAGGACGAGGAGTCCGCGCATCTGACCAGTGAAATATCAGAATCGTCGATACTGCAGGACGTGGCGGGCTCGCTGAACCTGTTCAGCTCGAGCGAGGCTCGCCTGCACCAGCTGAACGCGTGCCCGTACGACATGTGGCCGGGCCACGTGCACGTGGAGGTGGAGGGCGCGGGGCCGAGCGCCGCCAGCCCGCGCTCGAGCCGCGACAAGGTCGACCTCATCGACTGCTCGGAGATGCACAACGGAGACCTGGCGGAGGCCGACCAGACGTGCCGCGCCGAGCCGGAGCCGGGCGCTGGGCCGGCCGCACCGCCCGCGCCCGGCGACGCGGACGCGCTGCCGGACGTCGTGGACACGGAGGAGGTCACGCCCACAGAGGTAATGCGACACGTATTGTACTGTAGATGTCTACCCCTTATTAATTGCTCTAACCGTAACAACTAACATTCTCGATCGGTTTGCCTAATATGCTTATTATAACAATTGAACTGCAAGCTTTGTTTTCCATCATTTATAATATTTTTGTGACTGAATCTTTTGTATCTACCCACGTAAATTAAGTGCTCATTGGGATATAATAAATGAAATGACTGAAATTGCCTTTTTAATTAACATCGTATTGTTCTTGGTATTATGGCTTTTTGTAGACAGGGAACAACCACCTTAACAAATATCTTGCTTTCTCCTGTACTATAAGAGATGTCATCAAAATTATCTGTGCGTGTGGCAGAGGCGCCACTGTCTAGTAAGAATCAACATTTCAACACAGGGAACCGCACAGATCAATAGTAGGTACATTGTTCACTGAGAGGAGAAAGTAACCGATTACTAATGAGGGTGTAGTTTGAGGCCCTAGGTGCAGTCGAAGGGCCGCAATACACGCGAGTTAGGAATCGTACTTTCTCCCGAATGATACATAGTGCTTTACACTACACCTGCGAGGAAAATAAGCGATAATACTTACTTTGAAGCTTTACTATTACTACTCTAGACTACATTTTGAGGTTATATTTTATAAATCGACATCGATATGGACAATCGACATTGATATAGATATCGACAATCGGCATCGATATAGTCTATCGACATCGATCCATGCCATTTTACACTCTCACCTCACTTGACAGACCAAAAAAAAATATAAATTTTTAATTAATTTCTGGACTGATGTTACTAAACAGCGCGTTTAACAATGGATTTTCATACGCTTTTTCTGGCCGCTTCGCATGTTAACAATGAAATTTCATACAACTTTCCGAGCGGGTGTAGTATAAAATAATAAGCATATTCCTATTCTGTGGTGGACATACTCGTAGTGGACGAGATTTTTTTCCCCCTTCGATCGCATTAAAGTTAACCACGACTTACCTATATGGAATTTGTCAAGCGCTTGATGATTTGATGACGGATGGAACTCTTATCATTTCCAAATACCTAAATGTTAGTTAGCTGAAGATGCAGTCGAAAAGTTAACAATCTCCTAATTGACCTACAGAGTAGATTCTGTTAGTTCGCCGTACGCGAGATAAACGTGACTGGCTGCCTGTCCACTACAGTGGAGCAGAGCGGAGATGTGCAAAGCAGACCAATCAAAGTCCTCCAAGGTGCCGCGATAGTTTCATCATCCGCCCAACACATCTCCGCTCCACTTCAGTAGGCAGCCTAAAGAGTGTATTTGATTCCATCTCGGATTGCGTAGTTGGTACAAGATAACAAGAATACCATACTTTACCTACATACCATTCTTGTAAAGTAATAAGACTACGGCTAATTTACTATTTTCATTAGCTTTAATTCTAGTCATCCTATTTAGCAGATCTTCAGAAATATACCTAGTCCGTGACACGAAACAAGTCCCGCGCTAGTGGTGCCATGCCTATTACCTATGCAATTTATGTATGGAAAATGTATTAGTTCCACTAATTGCCGCGAGCCTCCTTTCGTGACACGAACTATTAAATTAAATTTTGATTTGCCAGATAAAGGCGAAAACATACCTACTCAACAAACGACCACCCAAATCAAACAAACAAACACACGTCTCAAAGGAAATTGAGTTGATACGTAGTTGTTGTTCTATCTACATTAGTTGAAATCGGATTGGGTGGGGTGTTTAAGTACGTTTTCGGCGTTATTTGATTCCACTAAATAATATTTGGTACCATCTTTAAAGGCACGAGCCGTGAGCACTACCTTTAAAGCCGAATAGGTCTTTAAATATTTAACTTGGTTAAAATTATTGAAGTTTTGTAACTATGTACACCATAAATAGCGTATATTTTAATAATATTGAAATATGTACTTGTATTTAAAAAAAGTTTTTTAAAATATTTAAACTAATGTTGTGCTTACATCTCGTGCGCAATGTAAAAGAAGGTAAAGTATCTGTTTTTTTTTTTGAGGAGTAAAACAACAATTTTGTAATACTTAATAATTTATTACATATAAAAAAATAGAGTGGATATTTAGGTACATTAATTATTCAGGTACATATATCACAGATAAAAATTAATCTTTGAATACAATTTTGACTTTAGATTATTTACAACTTCATGCAAATTTTTACCCTAAAACATATCATGGATGAAATATAAAATGTTGATATGTTTACATTAAAGGCTGAAGCAGAGTGGCTTGGGCTTGACCGAGTGCCAACAAGGCTGCATATGGAAGAAGCATCTGAAAAACAGAAAGGTGAAAATTAATATTAAATTAAAATGGAGCAAACACTCAAACATCAAGCATATTAACTGTTTGATCTACTGTTTGAGTGAACCTGAAAAAAATTAAATTAGATCTTCTTTGTCTGCATCTGTAACAGAAAAACAGAACAAATCGAAATTAATTTCCTTTTCCTTTTTTTCCAGATTGAGAATGACAAGTGAAGCGTCATGACATTCTTCAATTCACCATTCATTTCATTATTTAAATACTTTAAGTGTATTCTCATTATTAATTGATTGCTGTTTATATTTCATTTCTCTGCAATATTTATTTAGAATAAATAAATATATAAAGCACTCGTTCGTTTCTTCATTGAAAATAAAAAGCTGCCTTTATCCTATTTTATCTTTATTACGAAAATTTCTTATAGGTTAGGTATATTGCTCAAGTATTTCAATACTCTGACCAATTTCTTTACAAAACATTTAGTAAAAGAAGTTCTTAAAAGTCCCAACGTCACTATTGTCTTTCACAAGTTACGACTTCTCATCACGGACACTGTAACAGATGAAAGTAGCTCCCGCCATGCAAGTTCCAATAAAGAGCCTCCAGTAAATCTTCAGAACTAGTGTCCAGTTTCTTTATCTCAATTGTCTCAGGTTCTAATTTTTTCTTTATTTGTACTTCTGCAGATAAAGTTAATTTCGTAATTAGATTAAATCTGCAGTTAGGCAGGAATTTTGGATAAACTATATCATATGGACCATGAGACAACGAGAGATATCTGGATTTTTGTGAGTAGGGCGCAGTAAGCATGGGTTGTAGTTTTGAGGCGATGGCACCATACCCTCTGAAATAAAGTCGAATTTCGTCACACTATGCCCTTCCATATACCACAGCAGGAGTCCTCCCGTTTCCTGTTTTATTGCAGTTTCAAATTCTCTGAATAGCAGTAGAACCTTGGGTATGCACTTGTGCAATCCAGCACTTGCAATGCAATCCATTTTATTGTATACAAATGAGTATGGCCGCCAAAAATTGTACAATAACATTCGTGAAATTGTAACACACCGTAACATACGTGAATGAAAGTAACACACGTGATTTTATTAGGCCTAGTGTACATAATATGTCACATAATAGTATACGATAGGTTTCATTATTTGTTTTCTTGTTTATTAGATTATTTGTTTAAATTACAATTTATTTAAAGAAAAAAGCTTTATTTTCCTACCATAATTATTTTCAAATACGAATTAGGTATTGTAATTAAAAAAAACATCGAGGTTCAATTCAATTAGTTTCTATTAAACAAAACAATAAAAAATCAAATATTTTTGTGTTTTTAGCATAGACAATTAGTAAAATAGGTAATTATAGAAAAAAAACAACGTTACTAGTTTTTTTAAGAGCGTTTATGGCGCATAGTTTAATATAATAGAAAACCATATGAAAACTTAAAACTATTTTTGGCAAAATAAAATTCACTTCGCGAAATTAAACAGATGAAAAAAATATTTCATCAGAAGAATTTTTTAAGAAATATGCTTTCCCATTACACTCTACTTCTATATTTTTTACCACACTTAATTCGGGAACAACATCGCGATCTATTTTTGTAGGTACAAATTTTAAAGTTGGTTTATAAATTGTTTTTAAATACCGCACAGTATAACGTATGGTTTCATCAACATCTACTCTTTCTATGAACCCTACATAATATTTCCAAGACTGTCTTTGATAATACCTCACTAATACACTATCACCTACACTGAAAACTTCTTTGAAGTTCTCATTTAGTCCTGATGTGGATGGTGTTGGATTATCATCATTTAAATCATTTTTATGTGATAAATTTAATGTATCAGATTTGTCAATTTTTTTGAGTTTCGGTTGACTATTACCAGAACTCTTGATACAGAAGGCACGATTTTCCGGTCTAAATCTCACATCTGATAAAATGGTTATTTTTTCTTTGCAACCAGTTCTACAAATCTTTTTTATCTTATTACTATTTTCTTGGTCTTCTTGCTCCGAATCAGACATTCCACTTATTTCCCATATATTCCTTTTTTTAGTAATAACTTTTTCTTCGCTATTTACTGATTCTTGAACAAGAAGGTGGTTTTTACCATCTAAACATTCACAATAACCTTTTGGGTCATAACAAAAACAGCTCAAACATCTAAATTTAATAACATTCACTTTGTTTGTGTTCGCAATTTGATGTAGAGTCATTGTCTGTGGTACTGGTGTCAAAGTTTCTGCTATTGTGTATTTAGCAATATCAGCCTCTGATACATAAAACGTCATAACTGATGTGTCCGAGTCTTTGAGGATTTTAAATGCTGTCTGGGCATTTGGTATATCTGTGCCTTGTGACACATAGCCATCAAGTCTGCGTTTTATCGCGCCGCCGACTCCATCGGCGGCACCTTTTCCATGAGAAGACTCACTAAAATTCCACGTAGAGTTTGGGAACCCCAACAATTTTGTATATTTTGAAAACAAAAAAAAATTCTTTTTTTGTTTGTATTGGCTAGTAGGGCCATCAGAAAAAAAATGTACTGCTGACACTGACGGAAACTCATTTCTAATATGGTTAAGAATAGGTTCAAGATGGGCCCATATGGCCTCTGGACCATGTTCGTTGCTGGATGATATGGAAGCAAATGCTTGTGGCTTGTTTACACTCGTGTACAAAACACCAGTATGAATAGTAATTTGTGGTTTGGAGGCACCGAAGTGCATAGATTGAACTTCTGTGGAAAGTTTGCACGTATAATTTTCACTAAAATCTATGTGTACTGCAACTTCATTGTTTTTTAAGTTTTTGATGCATGATGAGTACTGGTAATATTGGTGTTTTATGTTATAAATATGTTTCTTTAAGATTATAATTTCTTGGTTAAATTTCTCCACTAAGTTTTCCAATGATTCATTTGTCTGTATCTTTTCCATCTTCTTGGTTATTGATATTTTATTTTCTTTTTTATTTATATATTCGTATTTATCTAGTTTGAATTCTTCGTAATTAACCGTCTCATTTTGGTTACGACTTCCCCAATTAAAGGAAATAACTTTATCTTTACAGAAAGAGCATTCCCCATACGCACATTCTTTTGAATTTAAATCACATTGTACATTAGACAAGATTGTATCTAAATCCTTGGTTTCTATCATTCCGAGTAGTTTTAATTTTTCAATCTTGAGCATGATATTTTCATGTTTAATACATCCACATGTTTCTCTGTTAGAGAGTTTAGGACGCAAAACGTAAAATGGTCGGTACTTTTTAAATGCAGTATACTTGGCTCTGCCACCTTCCAACCTATACTTTTTGTAAAGATCCTTCAGACTTTTCAATAAATAGCGTCGCTGTTGTTTGTTTTTCTTAAACGTTTTGACTTCATTTTTCCCGGCTGTTGCCCTGCTAACATCGTCTCTTTCATAAAATTGTTTTATTTCTTCTAAAATCATCCTATTACTTCTCAAAATACTTCTTCTATGACGAACTCTTCCTTTCAATCCCAATACAGCTGTAGTTACGCTTTTTGCCTTGTACTTTTTCACTATGTCATTCTCAACTACTCTTTTAAGAACATTTCTTTCTTTATTATCTTTAGAATTTTTGTAAGTATTTTGTAGAGCATCAGTTAAAACGTTATAATTAAGAAGCTGTCTTTTCACTTTTTGTTTTTCTGGTGTAGATATATTGGGAATATTTTCTTCTATAAAGCTCTCGGTTTTTGTAAGTGGTGTCATTTCAATGTCATCTTGGATTGTAATTGTACTTGAAAGAGCAATATTTACTAGCGATTCTGCATTTTTTGCTTTCAACTCTTCAATTTGTGTGATTAAGAATTTTTGTTTTTTCATTAAACGGTAACATTTCTTTTTCATTGCTGTAATATTTTTTGTCATCTTGTTGATTTTATCCTCGTAGTTATTTTTTACAATAGCCAAATGTCTTTGAAATCTTTTTCTTTCTGCTAATCGCGCCCTATTATCAATTTGATCATTACTACTTTTTTCAGCAACATTATCGTTCCATTTTTTGTCGGTTTGTTTAGATTTTTGTCGATTTTTTCTATTTCTCCACTGTTTCCTGAGGATTTCTTTCTCTTTTTCCGAACATTCGCTTATTTTCTTTCTATCTTTATTTCGCGCAGCATTTTTACGCTTAGCTTCTTCAAATTTTTCTGGGTTGTTAGCTTGCATTCGCTCTCTGTAACGCTTTTGTTTCTCTGCCGCTGTCAAAACCATCTAAAAATAAAATATTTGCTTTAATCGTAGAACGATAAAAATTTATATCTATTTTCGTTATTTTATAACACTGTTTAGTAAATATATATAATTCGATTTAATTACTAGATCAAAAATATAACAGAGAAAATAACTTTTGAGTTTCTTAAATACAAAATATCAACAGAACCAAAACACTACCTTTCGAAACTTTAAAATTACTCTTCACTTATTAATTTTCGAATTTGGTTCTCTTTTTGTTAAAAGAATTATTTACTTAAGATTCTTTAGTGTGTACTAATCTTAACAGCCGATCACGAATGTTACGTAACACAAAAGTAACACACGGTATCATTCGTGAATAAAAAAATGGTTGGACATAACCCAAAATGCTTTAAATCGTTTAAGTTTTGAAGCAATATGACACCGCTTAGTTTGAATTGTCAATGGAATACTAAAGCTACATACATCATTTAAATAATATAGTAAATTTATGCATTCTTACCTTGTACTATTCTCACTTAAAAATATTAAAAACTTCCGAGACAAATTGCTGCTATCTTCTCGACCAAGTATGACAGAAACAAAATGGCGATATTTTTTTTGTAGGTTGGCCAACATGGTAGTGGTGTTGCCATTACTTAAAAATAATTTCGTCGCTCAGATATCTAGCTAGTTTAGATGTGTTATTTCATGGTAACTTGCGTGAAGTATCATTCGGGAAAAAAAGTGAGACTATTGTTTAAAGTGAGTTTTGAATTATTTTTTTATATTATTCTTAATAGAATTAGTTAAATCATATGCAAATTTACACCAAAATTTAGAAATACCAACGTCTTACAGGATAAAATACAGTTGTACATAATTATATGACTTCAAAGTGTGATGTGAGTAAATTGGACACATGACTCATGAATAGAAACGAAAATAAATTTACAAAAACTAAATTAAATTGAGCTCGTTAAATGAATTCTAAGTGAATGAAAACTATTTATATGACGAAGTATAACATAACTAACCTGAATCTATTTAAAAACTATCAGATCTTCCTTTTAAAAAATCGTTACGTTAACATTTATGACAAGGACAACTTTTTTTTATCAAAAGTACATTTTCTGGCGGCCATACTCAAATAAGTTGCAAAACTTGTCCTACAAATTATATTTTAATGAATGTCTATTTTAAATTAAAATAACATTAGCAGTTAATTAATCAACAAAATATGATGCATTCCCAAGATTTCCTGATTCTATTAAATATAAAATACAATTAATAGCCATTATTTATGTTAGGTAATGTGTTAAAAATCTAATATCGCAAATGTAGTCTAGTAGTTTACATAAAATACACAAAAAAGTTTAAGGCAAAGACACACTTTTATATAGCAATGCATGAAGCAAATCAATTATAATTTTAATGATATGAGATAGGTACACACTTTTTATTTAGTTTAGATTAGGTAAATAGGTAAATAAAAATATGTTTCTGCCTTTATAAAATTGATTCTATCAAAAGATGTTGATGACAAACCACAAACAAGGGTAAGTAACTATTGCTGACAAATGGTCAAGTACTGAAATTCTCTGAGGCTTTTTGAGTGAGTGCCCTAGTGAGTAGCTAGCTGACCCTTCATGTCACCTACAATGTCGCGTAAATAAGTTTGTTATTTTCTATGGAGACGTATCGCGTCATGTTGCGTCGCGTCGCTTTAGTTGCTCACCTAGGGCAACAGGTTAGGCTAAGTTCTAATTCTGAAAATATAATAATAAGGTCTTCCAGTCTAACTTCAATGGAAACTAACCATTTATAGAGGAGATATAATATAAGTGCACAAGACTGTGCTCAGACATGGTTGCACTCTCATGCATAACTCTCTTAAGGCCCATATTAATAAACCGATATCAGCTAAGAACAGTACCTAGGGAGATTTTCTACCCATTTTTCAGAGACCCCTACTATTTTGGATGTTACATCCATCATATCGATTTCGTTAGTATAAAATTTAGCCTATGTTACCCTGTACCATAATAATGAATCGATTGACACCTCATTCATCAAAATTGGCCCAATAGATTAGACCCTATGGTGAAAAATACAAACATACATAGATGGCTAAAACCCTTCTTTTGGGCTTTGCCGCAGTCAGGTAAAAAGTCCCATTCGGCCTACAGATTCTCAAGTATTGGTCAATCTATACTTAAGACATTCAGTTATTTCGTCTTGAAATCTTTAGTACGTACAGAAAATACTCTTTAAAAATAAAACTATACCTGCAAACTTATTTTATTAAATTTTTGTGACTCTAATATGCTATCACAGATAATATAATTTAAAGGTCCTTAGATTGATTTGTGTATATTATTGTTGTGATAGCACTATAAATAAAGTTATCATTTTAGTTTAGAGATGGTGTACAACAGAATTGTCCTCAATGGGTACCTACTTAATTATATACATATTTCCTTATACATAAACCTCTTAGGCGCGGGATATATACGAGAGGCGCAGCGATGGTGTGGCCTTGGAAATATGAAAGCGGCGTCCGTGCCTCGCCACCTGTATACCTGGCTTCCCGTCGCCATAAATTTTGTATAAGTTACGATAGAAGTGGCGGCGGCGCGCCTTCACCTCGCCCGCGCCCGTCGCCTCTTGTGTATATCCCGGGTCTTATAAACTTAAATTGACATCTTTTACCTCATAATGATAAAAACTTGTAAAGTATATATTACAGAGATTATTTCAAACTCAAACTCAAAGAACGTTTATTCAATTTAGGTAGGAATACTACACTTATTGACGTTCGGTTATTTGTAACTTATACGATTAACAATATAATGGTGATAACGACAGTACGACATCTTAAACTAAAGTTATTATTAACAACAAGATTTGCACAACTGACTTTCTTATAATAATAATTATCGTTAAATAACAATATTATTTATATCATTTTTACACTTATTAGCAAATTGGATGGCAGCTCTGTACATTTATAATATTACATTAATAATACCATTATTAATCAAACTCAACAGAGCAATAGATCAATGTGATTTTTCAATGCCTATAGTTGATGAACTGGTTACTGGATGTTTGCTACTTTTTTATTCTGTAAATCAAAGAGATCCCCCAAAATTGTTGAAAGCTATAATCCACATGGAAGAAGTCATGGGCACCATATTATAGTAAGTAATTGTAATAAAATTTGTATATAATTCAAACATGAATACATTCAGTTTTCACTCTAACAACATCATTTATAACAACAGAATGATCAGAAAAACCGATTTTGATGTGCATAAAGAATTAACACCGGTTATTCTCACAAAGTACAAACACAGATTTTGGTTACTTGTTTAGTCACAAATCAGCATTTCTAACATTATTATAGTGGTCCGTTCAACGTTGTTATAACAGATTTACCTGTATATTCTAAGATTAGAATACAAAATTTACTTTTGTAGAATTACTTCTTGTTTATTTATGCAATTACAGCAAACTGTTTATTATACCCTCAGTCCACTAGGATCCACTTTATGGGTTACTTAATAAAGGATTTTCAGTGTTAATTAATACCTACAGCCTCCAATTGGTTTGGTTAACAAATGTTGGTATGCTGAGATCAACCAAAGAATGAGTACTTATATAGTGGTGTTTATCAATTAACAGTATCCCCAGGGTTTATCAATAGTTTACTGTCACTACATGCAGTAAATTAGTAAATTTGCTTACTACTAATAATAATTATTGACTTACTTAGAACTATCACATAGCTAAAGAAAACCAACTTAATTTTTCTTAATTAGCAATGCAACAGGTATATACTTGTCATGTTTACTGGTCATAGTATACTATGCATTTTGGACTTTTTGATGTTATCTATAAGCTACATTGACACTGTATGAGCATGAACAAACTGTGTCAACATAGCTAATAATTATTAGTAATATTAATATCAAAAGAATAATTAAATTAGTTGTTTTTAGTACAAATTTGACAGATAAGTGAGTTTAAGTGCCACCGTACATATCAAGCCTTTGTGTTAGGTTCCCCAATATGATAATCAGGGCACTGGTGGTGTACATTAAGTACAAAATAACATTTTCATCATCCAATCAGTAGGGTAGCAAACTAATGTCTGGTCAGAATGTAAGGGTAATGCATATCAGTTCACCTTGAGGGCTTGTGAGTTACCTGAAATGTACGGCAACCCTAAAAGTAATGTCTCACATTCAGAAATTTGAATTGAAATGCATAGTACCAATTATGTTCTCTATATAATTTGAAACTGCAGTAAAACCCATTTTAATTTATTGTAAATTTTGTATATTGTATTAATAAGGCGAAATCCCTGCTGCATTGTTTAGGTATTTACTATTTAGAAAATTTCACACTAATATTCAAATTAAGTATAAAATTAAACAAATAGCACTATAATTACTACTGAGATAAACGAAACCTCATTGGGAATGCGATATTTCATAATTAATATGAAATTCATATTAAGATACAGCCATAGGCGATTTAAAAAACATTTCAATGAGATTTCAGAAAATAATCTAAAAAAGTCTTACCTTCACGGATGCGTTTAGTTTGTGGATAATATGTGTCATGGTCTGCGCTTCTCTTCCTCGTATTGCATGGCGGCGTCGGTGGTGTTGCTTTAGTGTTGCCTTCGCGAGGGACCTCGACCATTTCACAATCTGCGTCCTCGTGAACATTTTCTAATCTCTTGGTATCATGAAAACCATAGTAACAATTCGTTGATATGTGGATCTTCTGGTAGTGTCCCATTAACATGCTGGTATCGGTGCAAACTGGAGCAGGTCGCATTGCTTCAAAATTAATTTTAGCATCTTGCATATTATACAAATGAATGCTGCTGGCCGGCATATTTCTGATGTAGAAGGTTAGGCACGCCGCACGAGCTTCTGTACCGTATAGTCTGAACAGAACGGTGAATGTCGAATGGTCCCAAACAAAACTTTGCAAGCTTGAGAAATGTAAAATAGATCTTTCTTCAGTTACGTTACGTTAGCGTGTTTCTATAGTTTTTTTTTAATTATTATTAATATTTATAGCGCGTTTTTATCGGCGTTTCAAAAAATAAAATACTTAAAATAGAAGTTGACCAAAACCATGAAAATGCAAAACGAAAACGGGCATCATGTTACTTGTCTCTGACGGGCATCACGGGCATAATAATTTACGTCACTTGTCAGATCAAAGAGAAGAGTTCCCCAGTATACTTTCACGATACGTATCAGACGTATAGTCTATGCCACTGACTCTGGTTCACCTTTAGTTCTAGCCATAGATGTGAGCTTATCCTTTGTTATTATCAGTGACCGTAGACAGAGAGAGGTATATAGACTGTGGCATAATAAACGAGAAACCCGATTGAGGATTGTTTGCATTCCGAGTTATTCAGTGTACGAGAGAAAAAGGCAACTGGTCTTCCATGTTGAGTCAGCGTAGCCCCTAGCGCGAATTCCGAAGCGTCTGTTTCGACTGTAAACATTTCATTGTCGTTAATGGCTACTAGAGCGGCTGCCTCGATATCTTGCTTGAGTTCTTCAAAACTCTTGAGCGCATCAGGTGGCAACGGGAAAGTAGTTACGCATGTAAGTGGCTTTATTATTTCGGAGAAACACGCGATCCATTTGGCGTAATGAGCAAACATCCCTAGGACTCGTTTTAGTTCACTAGTTTTAGTTGGAGCGGGAAGCTCTAGAAGAGGTTTTAGTCTTTCCGGGTCAGGCCTGATTGTATT
Source organism: Erebia aethiops (assembly GCA_923060345.2). Lineage (NCBI taxonomy): Eukaryota > Metazoa > Arthropoda > Insecta > Lepidoptera > Nymphalidae > Erebia > Erebia aethiops. The sequence continues at coordinate 9,647,862 of OV281092.1, read as the reverse complement.
ATTTTCAACAGTATATCCAAGCAACTTGATTTTAGGCTTATTGAAAACACTCTTCTGTTCGTTTATAGTTAAAATGAAATTTATTAGCGGCTTCCATAAAGCGATTTAGATTGTGGTCATGATCCCTTTGATCTTTGCCGCAGACGGTTACATCGTCTAAATAGGCGAATGTTCCTTGTAGTCTCTCTTCTGTTATGATGAAGTCCAGAGTTCGTTGAAAAACCGCAACGCCATTAGTCACGCCAAATGGAATACGTGTAAACTGGTACAATTTGCCGCATGCTTCAAAAGCTGTATGTATCTTTTCATTTTCTAAGATGGGTACTTGATGATATGCGCTCTTTAAGTCGATTTGACTAAACACTTTATATCTTGATACGTTGTTCACGACTGATTCTATATTTGGCAAGGGGAAGGCATCCAGATAGGTGAATTTGTTTATGGTCATGGAGTAATCAATGACAAGTCGTTTTCGATGAACTCCTCCTCCCGTTACGAGGACTTGGGCTCTCCAGGGGGAAATACTTGTTTCAATGACTCCATCTTCAAATAATTTAGACACTTCTTCTTTTATGAAGTCCTCATCTTCCTTACTGTAGCGTCGGTTTCTCACGGCGATCGGTTGGCTATTCGGCGATAGATTTGTAAATACGGAGGCTGGCGGCACCGAAGCTCGTAACACGTTGCATATCTCTAAAGGTTCGCCAGGCCCACCTAGAAACCACTACCAAAAAGTGCTCAACGCGGCTCAAGAAGTTTTCACTTCAAAAAAATACTTATTTACCAAATATCGCATAAAGACTATCGCTATCGCATACTGTATACGTTGACGCCATGTCTATATCTCTTTCTCTGTCTACGATACCTGTGAAATATACTTCTCCATAGACTATACGTATATACTGGGGAAGTCAGTGGTTCAGTAGGGCTAGAACCCAGAGCCGTAAAGCCAGTTAATAAAAAAAACTGGCGTGAGGTGTCAAGTCACAAGTGTCAACAAAACTTCAAAATTCTTAATCCGAATCAAATTGGATTTTGGAATCAAACTGCATCAAAACTTCTTTTTCTAGTCGGTGCATCAAAAGCATTTTAAGTTTTCACTTTTTCTGTAAAACAAAACTTATAGCAAAGAATATTTTAGATAGTGCCCATTTTTAAATACTAAGGATATTAATAGTGATCGAAAAATAAGGATTCAGAAGATGTATTGTATTCCAAAATAATTCTCTATTATTGTTAGTTTCTGTTGAGTTGACGAGATTTTTACTATTCTAAAAAGTAAACATGATCATGTTGACTTCTGTCGCTTCATCTCTTTATAGAAAATTTGGTAGACATTATGTTCAAATAAAACATTACAATTCATGCATCGCGGGGTATCGAGTATTACATCGAGACAACATTTTCACAGTAGATAAAAATAAACTGTACAGGTATTTTCGCTCATCTGTTTATTTTTATGACAAAAGTGATATAAAAGGTGTTAAGAATGCTAAATTGAACACAACTGACTTCAAAGAAGAAGGAAATGGTGTTAAACAGAAAACACTGGGTAACATTATAGTGAAGACTGAAACAGATGCTGATAATGTAGTCACTAAAGTCACAATAGAGAAGCCTAAGGTGCAAGAACCAGAAGCAAGTGTGAAACAAGCTGTTGCACCACCAAGTAAGCATTTTATTCAGTACCAGTCCAATACTTTTCAAATACTAAAATAATGTAATGATATACCTAATATGAATATTTTAGAGAGAAAGAGACTTCTGATTGATTTTTCGGCTTCATATACTGAACGTAATTTTATAACACCAATGAGAGCTATGACTGAGTATCTATTGAAGCAAACAGACTTAGAAAGTTTACCAAAGGTGCTCCGAAGGAGCCCATATGAGTCTGAACCTCCTATTACGGTGCACTACAGAAAAGATGTTGAAGCTAAAGCTATTGAGGTAAGCTTTTGAATATTTTAATCCATACTAATATTGTTAATGTAAAAATCTGTCTGTTTACCCTTACCCTTCAGTTTAACCAATTATGATGGTATCATCAAAATGGATAGCTTGCAACTTTGTGATGGACATAGGTAATTTATTTATCCTTGACAATTAAAGAGTTTCCAGTCAAATTTTTAAAAATCTAAATCATCACCACCATCTAGTTTTGTAGTGCCGAAAATGAAAATGCACCAGCCACAATTTAAGTAAGTAAATATTTTTTTTTTTAATTTTTGGGCTGAAATCGTAGCCGAAAGTAAAATAAAAAATTCACATGAATAAAATTATTGTTTTCTTTTATAAAATCTAGGTGTGGGGTTCCAAAGATGCTCTTGATAAAGAGTTACTAAGAAGAGAGTTAGACAGAAGAAGATATGAACAAGGTAAATATATAATGTACTTGACAACATACTGCTGTAGTGACATACATTTTTTTACCTTTCATGCTCTAAAAAGATGTCATTATAGTTTAGCGTAGGCGGACTATAGTTAGCATTTAATTTTTGCTGTACTATCCTCATATCGGTGATATCCTCATTCGGTTATCCAAAATTTTTAGTCTATGGTTACTATCAATGGCCAAAAAAGTTGTCACTTATCAGGTCACTTACTTGTTGAATGTCAATGTTACCCATCGTATCCTACAGATCTATGTCTATGGTACTAGGTACTGTATTTTTTGTAAATTCCTTCTTGGTAACAATACAGAGAAAAATAAAGTTGGTATTGCAGTTTGCAGCAAAATCATAGATTTTTTTAGTTGTAATTATTACATTTATTTAAATGGATGTTTTATGGATGATAATTAATCCATTTCTAATTTTGATGCACAATACGTAAGTACAAGGTGAAGGCAGGTAAAGTGATTGTGACTATTTATTTGATAATATCATCAAGTAAAAATAAAGTTGTACTCCTAATATGAAAATGTAACAGAAAAGCAGAGAAATAATTAAAAATTGTTATTTATTTTATTTTCTCGCAATCGAAGTGAAAAGTAGGGTGTTTACCACAGAACTAAAAGCCATACTACATACATCGCTACGCTCAGTAAACTAAACATCTCTTAGGAAATGGCTCATTTTAGTCCCTTGATGAAACTATTTTATTGTTGGCAATACATACAGCCCATATAATGTGTTAGTAAAAAATCATTTAACCTATGTTAGTACAGCAACAAGCTTGGCCTACACACTATGACTGCCTGTCAACTAAAGTGGAGCGGAGATGTGCTGAGCAGGCCAGTCAGATTTACCTGGTAGGAATCCGATTGGTCAGCCCATTACATTTCTGCTCTGCTCAGCTTCAACAGACTGGCAGCCTTACCCTAAAACTATACAACTCTCCTAGCATTAGTTGCATTTATTCAGTAACTCAAGTTGAAGATTGAGAAAGGTTGGTATATAGAGCTGAATATGTTCAGAAACTTTATTAAGAAACATGTGGAACAGCACTAGGCACTGTTGTTAGCATGGCAATAGTAAATAGTAGTCTTTGTTTAAGTCAGTAGTCAGTCCATCACTGCCGCACTCAAGAGTTGCTTAATAATTACTTGGTATAGATTCCGATCCATACTAATATTATAAATGTGAAAGTGTCTGTCTGCTACACTTTCACGGCCTAACTATTCAACCGATTTTGATGAAATTTGGTTTAGGGATAGATTGTATCATTTCATTTCATTTATTTATTTGCTCAGATTGAAGATAGGATATTATCCCGGGAAGGACATGGCTACTTTTTATACTGGAAAATTAAAGAGTTCCAGCAGGAATCAAAATACTTTAATTTGTGCAGGCAAAGTCGCAGGCATCATCTAGTAAATAATAATAATCTTTACTAAGGAGCTCCTTAAGTAATGATAGTGACTCTTGAGTGAGGTAGTTATTCATCTAAAAAGTATTTGACTGACTTTTTTGGGATAGTGATAAAAGTGATTGATTGAATTGAACAATTAATGTGAGTAAATGGGATTTGATCTGAACCCAAAAAATTAAACATTCAAACTATTCGGAGTTCTCAGATGATGATAATAATAATTTCTTTAAAAATTTAAATTTCAGATGTATTTACTGTTAAAAGAAGACTCCGAAATTACAGAAGAGAAATGGGTCACAAGAGATTAAAACATGGTGTTGAAGAAATGGGATTAAAAACTGTATCTGGCAGAGTAGTGTTGACAGCTATTGGAATGTGAGCCCCCTTTTCATATTTTATTTATTCAAGTTTTTGCCTTTTTTTAGGGTTCTTCTTCCTTACATTACACCCTGGCCAGGGCTTGGAATACTCTTCTGAGATCAGTGTGATTATTATCATCTTATTAGTGTTAAGTTTTAAGACTGATTGGAAAACTTTGGGGAAAACAATTCCCATCTTAGCCTATAGTGAATATATTTATAATAAAACATTTACTTAGAAACAAGATACATATACATAGCAGCTATATTATACATCGTTTTTGGAGAAAAAACTTAACTACAACAAAACTGGCTATGAAACCTGTTGTGTGTTCTGACCTTCAAAATTGTGAAACATATTTTTCGTTTTCAGAAATGGATGTAACTTTGTCTTCAAACTTTGTGCCTGGTTGTACACTGGATCGCACAGCTTATTCTCAGAGTGCATACATTCCCTTGCTGATACTGTAAACCAATTGATTTTGGCTTATGGCATACATAAATCAGTCCAAGTAAGCTTCATTTATAATGCTATATTTGTATAGTTTTCCCACTTCCCAGGAGCAGACAGTCCCTTTTGGCAGGGAGTGTTATGAAAGACATAGCAATAAAATAATAAGAATGTAATTTTATTCATGGTTGCCTGACCATAAATAGGAAACTTCATAGGCGTGCTTATGTCAAAAGTAAAATAAATGGTTTGACAGATATATTTTAAGTTTAGAGATTGTCTACAGTACATTGATGTAGAATTTTATTCTATTTCAATGGTACAGTAGAATTAGCTGAATTGTGTTAGTTCTTTCAAATTTTTTTTAAAAAGTAATGTTATCCCAATTATTGTTTATTACTTAAATATGCCACATATAGGCAAAATAATACAGCCTTAGTTTTTTAACATAATAATATTAGATTGCAGATCCCGATCATCCATATGGCTATACAAACATGAGATATGTTTCATCCCTCATATCGGGAGTGGGGATCTTCTGCGTGGGATGCGGGTTGTCATTCTACCATGGTGTCACTGGAATATTAGAACCACAGCCTCTGCATGATTATTACTGGGTATGTGAAGACTGAAGATTTTTCACACCTGTTCACACATTCACATGATCCTAGCTTTAAGCTAATTTATATACATAAAATACTACATTTATATGGATTCAGACTTTTTAAAGTACTCTCATTTTTGGCACTTTAAACAGATTTGGTCTATTACCGGATTTGGTATGTGTTGTATTTCTATGTTTGTCACAGTACGCTCATCCCACATCTGAAAATGTAATTACCTCTCACACCACTGTTTTGTAATTTATACAGTAGGTACTAGCTAAAACCCGCGATTTCGTCCGCGTCGTTTAAATTTTTTTGATTCTCGCGGGAACTCCCTAATTTTCCGGGATAAAAAGTATGTCACTCTCCAGGTCCTCAACTATATCCATGCCAAAAATCACGTCGATCTGTTGCTCCGTTATTGAAGGACAAACAAACACGCTTTCGCATTTATAATATTAGTATGATATAATCCTTCTTCTCAGTCGTGCACTCTTGACAGAGTGGTCGTGGCTGCTGGGAAGATACTGGTACGCTCGTCATCTGTCTGTGTTTAAATTGGGTCGCACCGCCTCCCGCGCGATGCTGCTCCACTTGTCTCGATTGGTAGCATTGCGGGAGCACTCCACCACAGTTTTCTGGGTCACACTTTTAATTAGGTCCGTCCATCGAGTAGGTGAACGTCCTCTGGCTCGCTTTCCTTCCACATGACCCTGTACCACCAGGCGCTCAATTGACCCTTCATGATATGATACATGTATGGTTATTTGGTGAGTTTCCAACGTTAACACAAAAACAAAACCTCTGTTTTTATGTTTCAGGCTTACTTTGTACTGGGCGGAGCTGTAGTGTCGGAAGGTGCTACTTTGATGGTAGCACTCAGCGCGATTCGAAAAGGCGCCAAGGAGGCCAACATGTCCTTGTACGAATATAGTAAGTTGTATTAGGACTTCTTGCAAGTAATCTGTGACTGATCATGATATACTGACATCTTATGGCTACAAATTTTAATTTATTAATCACTAGCTGATGCCCGCGACCGTCCGCGTGGATTGAGGTTTTTTGGTTCCCGCGGGAACTCTTTAATTTTCCCAGCCTATGTGTTATTCCAGACTATAATCTATTTCTGTACCGAATGTTATCCAGATCCGTTCAGCAGTTCTGGCGTGATTGAGTAACAAACATCTATCTATCCAGCCAAACTTTCGCATTTATTTACTTGGCAAGTTTCTTACTTGCGTTAATTTCAGTTTCACATTTTGTAATGACTCCGTAATTCTCTGTATTTTCTTCTATATTTTTATTTTATGGGCCGTAAGCTTTTTTGCCGACGTCATCACACTAAACCTTTCATCCCCGATTTTTACCCCCTTTAGGGTAAAATTTTTACAAACTTTGAATGTCATGTTTATTTATATCTAATCAAAAGCCTAAAAAATAAGTGTCAAGCTTCTAGCTTTAAAAATGACGTAATTATCCATACAAACTTTCATCCCCTATTTCCACTCCTTACAGCCCATTTTTCGCATTAAAAAGTAGCCTATGTCCTTTCTCAGGCCCTAGACTATCTCTGTACCAAATTACATTTAAATCGGTTCAGTAATTTAGGCCTGATTGCGTAACACACAGACAGACAGAGTTACTTTCGCATTAAAATATCTTAAACTAAATTTCTACAGGTTATTAAATCTTCAGCTTATGTCATAGGTTGTTGCGACCGAAGCTTGGCTTGGTTGTGGCTTCGAACAGAATTCGATCTTCGATCAGACACTACTAAGGATCTATTTATCAGATGGGGATGGATTTTTCGATGCAAAGTCTCTCTCTCTCTTTGCATCGTATTTCTCATTACTGAGGGCCGTGACCCCTTTCCATTAATCAAATAGTGGTAGTTTCCTTGGGTTATTAATGCGGTGGGTTCCCAGTTCCCACGTCCTTCCGCATACGACTCGACTAAAAGTATTTAAACTCTTAGATTTTTGTAACGATTATTATTAGATGTTAGTGATAATAACAGGGACCGACGGCTTAACGTGCTCTCCGAGGCACTGAGGAAACGAAAAGGCCAAATTTGAACCTTCAAATTCGGTTACCCATCCAGTTACCGACTTGGGTCAACGTTGCTTAATTAACAACCGCAATCGACAGATATACGTTGTCACAACTAGGCAACTCGTCCCTCGGCAAATAGAATAGGAATTTAGTTTCACTTTGAAGGTATAATCATGGAGGGTAGAGGTAAGGAGAATCATCTCATATGGGAGAAAAGTTGAAAAAATGTCCAGTGGTTGCTATAAATAACAGTTCAAAAACCTTCCACAGTGGCGCTTGTGTAGGCAAAGGGTATGGTATGAATGTAGCAATTGTAGATGAAGTTAAAAAATTTAATATAATTGTCGACTAATAGTTATTTATTAAAAATTTCAACAACTTACATTGTACAAAATAATGATGAATGTTTTCTTTCCTTGTTTATTTCTCAAACCTACTCTATTTGGCCTTTTAAATTTATCCCGATGCTAAGGCTTAGCACGCACTGCGATTAAAGGCGAGCGGTTTAGGAATAGCTGAAAACGCAAAATCGCATACAAACACGCACTGCGGCTGGCGTTTTGCTTAATTTTACTTCAGTACCACCATGGATTTCTGGCGAGCAGCGTGTGTTGCGGGTTTGGTTTTCAAAATAGAAAAAAGAAAACGTAAACAACGCCGCCGCCATAGGTACTGGGTACACCCATTAACAGATCAAAGACATTTGAAAGGATATTTTTGCAAAATGTACAACGACGAATGTAGAAACCGAAGGGTTACTGGTTTAATATAATTGCCATGCCCCTAACAGGTTAGCCCGCTACCATCTTAGACTGCATCATCACTTACCATCAGGTGAGATCGCAGTCAAGGGCTAGCTTGTAGTGGATAAAAAAAAAGTCTACAGGCGTTGTTTCTGAGTCGAACGACATGCCATAATCTGCACCGCAAACGACGACTATCCTCTGCGCTCGCTGTGCCAAGACTGAATAAAAACCGAACACGGTTAACCGCCGTGCGTGCACCACCATACTGTTACTATGGGACACAAAAAAATCGCGCTTTTACAAACCGCGATCGAAATGTAGCAAGTTACGTTTTTAAAATCAGTCACTGAAAAAAGTCGCTAATGCGTGCGCTTGTATAGAAAGCTATGTGTTACTTTTTTTTGCGGTTTCAGACCTACGGTTAAAAGCGTGCGTTTAATCGCAGTGCGTGCTAAGCCTAATGTGGCACCCCCAATTTAATGCATTTCGACGGACACATTTCATATACACAGATGATTCTCCTTACCTCTACTCTCCATATCTAAACTAATATTATAAAGAGGAAAGATTTGTTTGTGTGTTTGTTTGTTTGTTATGGATAAACTCGAAAACTACTCAAACGATTTAAAAAATTCTTTCACCTATAGAAAGCTACATTATCAGCGAGTAACATAGGCTATATTTTATTTTCAAAAAAAATAAATTTTTTTTTTGTTCCTCTCAAAAAGTTCGAAAAAAAGGCCGCGATAGCATAATATATCTATCTTTTAAGGTTGACTCACAATAACCATTTTTATGATTTTCAAATTTGGTCTAAACCAATGTTTTACTTGCGAAGGTGTTTTTAGTTTTTACCGACATAAGTAGTATTAACCCTTATCAAAATAAATATATTAGTCATCTCAAGTATTTAATTAAGATTAAAATTGTCCTCTACGTCATTTAATTTAGATGAATATCATAGAAATAATGTAACATGCAAGGGAAAATGTCTGGAAGAAATATCTGAGGGCGGACGGCTGTGGCAGGTGTGTTGAGTATGGGGCGTACTCTTACAATGTAATATTAAAATGTAATACCTGCCCACTGCCCACTGGTTATATTGGGTATAGTTAGGATTATTAGTGCTACCCGTGCGAAGCCGGGGCGGATCGCTATTCGCTAGTGTATAATAAACACATCGTTACAGTAATGCGGAGTTCAGATCCATCTGTCAACGTGGTGTTGTTCGAGGACACGGCCGCAGTGGCGGGCGTGGTGGTGGCGGGCAGCTGTATGGCCATCTCGCAGTACACGGGCAGTCCGCTGCCCGACGCGATCGGCTGCATCCTAGTGGGCACGCTGCTGGGCGGCGTGGCCTCGTTCATTATACTGAGCAACGTTGGAGCACTCGTGGGCAGGTGTGTTGCTATATATATGGGTTTAATACAACTACCATGCCTCAACAGGTTAGCCCGCTACCATCTTAGACTGCATCATCACTTACCATCAGGTGAGATCGCAGTCAAGGGCTAACGCAGTTTATACTTTTTTAGCCGTCATCGTTCTTAGAAATAAGTACAAATTTTGTTACAGTTTACAGAAAATAAATAAATTTCATTTCATTTCAACTTGTAGTGGATAAAAAAAAATATAACCTGTCAAGTCGGTTAAACCGCCCAAACTCAAAACTTGTTTATCATGCAACAAGAGCCTGCAGCGGTGATAGATATTGGTTATGGGTTCGTAATATTATGTGCGTTTTAAGAAATTAAATATCACTCCCTGTGATATGGAACGGTGACGGAAAACATCGTGAGGACCTGAGAATGCATTCACAGCCAGCGCTCCAAACGGGAACGTTTCGAAATTAAAATTGGTTGTACTGAATTTTTGACTAAATCAATGAATAGGGATGATGACAACTCAATCAAATCAGCAACTCTTTATCAAACTTAAAAACCCGCTTCTAGTATGGGAGTTGTATGAAATTCACAATAGTGACGTCATCAAATTTCAACACACTTTTTTTCTTTAATCTATATTTTAAAATGGTTATCAAAACTTAAAACTAACCAAGGATGTGAATTTTAGATCTTTTGGAAGACCCTCTATTTAATAATCAGTTATAAATAATTTATTTTTGATATAGGCATCATCCCTATTTTGGGTCCATTTTACTTTGATGCCAATGTGTTCGAACGCTCGAATAAGATCAATCGAAATTGGTTATATGACTACTAATAGTCCAATATCCAGTTATAGTCCAATACCGAATTGCAATGTTATAACGTTATCATGTATTTGTACGCTGCTTACGTATAGAAATTGTTACAGGTCCATCCCGCAAGAGCAGTTAGACGAAATAAATAGCGTTTTAGAAAGGGATTTTATGATTCGGGCGATCCATGACGTTAAGGGTATAGATATAGGAAGCAATCTTATTAGATATAAGGTATGTATATTGTCTTTATTCATTTCTCGTTTGATGAAAAATATGGATATTTTAATTAATATTCTATATAAATTATTTTCAGGCAGAAGTGGATTTCGATGGCAGAGCATTGACAAGATCTTATTTAGAAAAACATGATTTAAATATGTTAATGGAGGTAAATAATGCTTAAAATTGTACCCATAGCATTTACAGTCATTAGAACTTTCACTCATATAAAAACAGAGTAGTTTGGTGCATTTCCAACAGAATACTTTCATATTATGATGTGATAATAAAGTCAGTAAATTAATTATTTGATTGGTCTATCATTTGCATGCGCGTGACTTCATATTAATATTTGCAAATTCGAATGAAGGTAATGAATTACTAAATAATTCACATATATTATTTTAGGATATGAAAAAAATTGAAACGATCGATGACGTAGAATCATTCCTACTGAAGCACGGTGAAAATATTGTCGACATGTTGGGCGGCGAAATTGATAGGATAGAATTGAAATTAAGGGTAAGTCATTATCTGAAAATCCATACAAAAAACTGTATGTCATGACATAGTAGGCAAGATTTGAATGCAGCTATGTAATCTACACCCAAACTGCAAGTTTACAGGATGGAGTGAATTTAAATGCAGTTCTTGTCAGTTTGTTTGTAAAAAATATTAAGATAATAATTATCACCTGTTAAAATTAAATATGTATTATATTTTCCCATAGTTTAAACTTAAATCTTGGAAGATCAATGTACTTACATTGATCTTCCAAGATTTAAGTTTAAACTATGTGTTCTCTGATCTCTTTACTAATTAAAATATCTTTTATTCCAGAAAAAGTTTCCACAAATTCGGCACTGCGATTTAGAAATATTATAATAACGCATTGTAACGCTTAGATAGATAATAATAATTATTGATAATCAATGAAAATATAGTCACAATGTTTCCTTGCTTACGCTACTGTATATTGTTATAAAAAAATATAAGGTTATATTGTGATTGTAATAATAAATAATGTTATTTATAAAGCCTGACCAAAGGTGTTTTGAGGTCTCTCTATCCAAAGACGCGGAATCGGCTTAAGCCGAGTGAGTATCGCCACATAACTCACATATTACAGACGTTGAGGCAAATTCTGTATAACAAACTGAAATGACAGCTCTATCTATGTTCTATAATTATATATTTGTATATTGTATATGTATGTATGTGTGTTGTATGTATGTCACCGTAAGATTGTAAAATCCGTTAGATTATAATCTAACGGTTTCTATCCCGCTAGATTATAAACTGTCGAAAGATTGTGAACCGTTCAATGTTCTGAGTATTAATTTATGAAATATTTATTGTTTTTACGTTTTTTGTCTCTTTCTTGTACAGTTCGCGCGCGAGTTGAATGCAGAGTAAATGTAAGTGTCACCATACATTTACTCTGCATTCAACTCGCGCGCGAACTATAGGTTAGGTTAGGGTTTGACATGAATAGTCAGGTAGTGCCCGGGCACTTAGGTTCTATCGGGTTAATATACCTAATATATTACAATTTACCGAAAAATAACGCGTTAAATTGTAAGCAGTATGTTACGGTTCACAATCTGTCGAAAGTTTATAATCTATCGAGATAAAAAACGTTATAATTCGCCTCTTTGCTTCAATAATGTGTTATCTTGAAAATTGAAATTTTAGAGAGCGTTTTTCAACTTTCAAAAAATAATTGTGCCAGAACAAAAATTTTTTCACTGTAAATCTAAGATGTATTGTAAATTATAACAAATAAATTATGTGATAACTTATCAAAATACTGATAATTGAGAAGCTTAGCAAGTAATTGGCTTTATTAGAGAAAAAAGGGAAAACATGTCACATTGTTCTTGCAAATTTATATTAGGATAAGTGTTACAAACTAAATTGTCACGATTTTGATGATATTACTTTTGTTATGACACTGAGTTATATAATAAACAAACATTGTTGAAATAAAAACTTTTAGATTTCAGAACCAATCTTTATTGGAAACACTGTAATTGCAAGATACCCTTAATATAATTTCTGTAATAAATATTAAGAAATCAGACAGACATTACGAATAATCACAATTTTTATTGTTAATTACTTAATGAGAATAACATTTTACTGGAGACATTAATTAAAAGAAAGGCTTAAGATTAAGTAAAAGAATATTATCTATCTTTCTGGACAATCAGACTGTGATAATAATATTATGTAATACCTAATTATAACTAACTGGGTAGATCTTGGCTATTCAATAGCGCTCTGACAGATGAATAAGAAACTATTTTAAATAAGAGTTTGCATTAATGCAAGAAAAAGTATACAATTACAAAAATTAAACATTTATATCTAACTTCTCATAGACAAAACATGAATATTACATTCTGAAATAAAAATAAAATAACTATAAATTTAATAATAATATAACTAATGGCACATCAGTATTAACTTAGAACAGCTAACTTAACCAACATAAAATCACAATTCGACATTAAATTAGTCTCTTACAATGATCACTTTACTGCAGCAGTCTTATTTTTGTTTTGGCGTAAGCTGGCGTAAGTAATAAAATCAGGCTTTATTAAAAAAAAACTGGCTTTTCGCAAAAGTTACAAACAATCATAAAATGGCTTATGGTATCTGGGTATAAGATTTTTGTTAACCAAATCCATTAGGTCTGCTTTTTTTTTATCAGATATACCAGGTTTTTGTTTGTATGCATTGTTTAATTCTAAGTTTGAGATGACGTTCCTTTTCTTTTTAATAACAATAGCTTTTGTAAATTGTTTATCAGCATATGAATATTTAAAAAAAATAGAGTCAGGATCGCTTTTTTGAACTCGAATCACCTTTAAACCTGCTAGTTTGACAGGATCATTATTTTCATCTTTTAGCAACGAAAAGTTCATTTGATTAGTTAAGCTCTTCCAATCATAGAAATCTGCGAAGCACATTTCATTCACATGGAAGGGCTCACTTTTTTTTCGGGCAGCCTTTATAGCACCAATAAAAGCGTCAGGTGTATACATGGGTCCAGATCGTAATTGACGTTTAATTTCCCTCTCAATTTGAGAATGAGCGGAATCGCCCTCATTCTGGGTGTGTCCTTTTATTAAATATTTATGTGTGACTGAATTAAGATTAGGTATTGTCCTTACTGCGTATGCATACATGCAGATCATAAATTTATTTTTTTGTTGGCCCCCACAATTGTCCGAATAGAATACAACATCTAGATCTTCGACTGTTTCTGAAATTTTGACGAGGTATTTGTAAACCGCAAAAGCAAGTACCGATTTCGTTTACACCTCTGTGAGCGTTTGACTCATCCCAAACATAGCATTCAACACAGTTGCTCTGAATGTTGTATATAGTTAAATTAAGTACATTCAATTACATAAATATTTCACTACTACTATTCACTTAAATAAACAACTTAATATAAATTGAAATAATTACATAATCATCCTGTATCATGACCTCAATAATTGGAATGAGAGTGCCAACAAAAGTTGTTTACGTTCTAACCATTTATGTTTTTCCTAACCTACCCGCTTGGATTATTTAGTTTTAGTTCATTTAGAAATTATGTTATATTAAGAATAGTTTTATTTAATAATAGTGTAATATACTAATATTGTGTAAACATTGTATATTATGAGTAGCGACGTAGGTACCGAATATACATATTTTAAGTGTTTATCCGAAGGTCGACGGCATTGGTGTACGGTAAAACTCAATAGAGTTTATGTTTACACCAAAACGAAATGGCTCTGTACATATTAGATAATAAATGAATAATAAATAAAAAAAAATTAAAAAAAAATTTAGACTTATAATAAAAGACAGAGATGTCCCCTTTGGGACATTGGAAAACTGCTTGTAGGTCGTACACAGCAACAAAAATTTCACTATTCTTTTTATCGTTCTCCTTCTCTGCACGTGAGAGAACTTTTTCATTTTGATGTGCTTCGTAGCTTTCTTTTAATCGTTCTTTCTCTTCATCAGTACTATTTTTGTAAGCTTCACATACATCACATAAATCTTTTTTGGGAACAAAGAATGATATGTTGTAATCTTGCGTAAATATACGGTAAAACATTAAGTAATTGGCGAAAGGTACATTTTTTGACTTGCATTCTGCAACATAGTCTCTATGAAGATCGGTAATGGCTTTGCTACCATCAATATAATGTCTTCTTGAGTTGGCTCTTATGTAATGTGATTCAATTTTCGGTATTGCTTCTATAAATTGTTTTACGCCATTCTTTATGCTTTCATCCACTTTATATCGATTTGCATGATGTCCCCGATCATCTTTCATAGAAGAAATGTTGCAATCTTTATTTTTCTTCTTTAGCGCCGTCTCTATTGGCCGGTTATTAATTGCCAAAGTGTTTTTGAAAAATACTTTACAGACTCTTGTCTTTATTCCAGAAACGGTAAAAAAGAAAGCATTATTATTTTCGCGAGTTGGTGCAACGTTTCCATCTGCATCTACCTTTACATATCGATGTTTTGGGATGACTGCTTCGACACTATTTGCTATAAACGACCACTGTTTTTCAATGTTGCCCAAATTCCAGAATTCTTTAAAAAGTAGTTGACGTTGGTCATCTGTGATATTTGAACGACATTTAAATGCACAATTTTCTTTGCACGGCGGTCTCAATTCACGTTCTAGAATTATTTTTTTTGTTTTTAATGATTGATAAGACTTACCGCTATTTCTCAGTCTTTTCGCTATATTTTTCTTCCAGCTTCCTTCAAGTCTTCGTCTTTTTTTTCCTTTTTTGTTGGGACTATAATCTGGATTTTGTGAGTTTTGTTTAGAGGGGCTAACATTTTCAACATTTGACGGTTCATTTACAATCGGGAGCGCATCGGCTTCTTGTACAAGGCTGTTAAGAATCAGTTCGGTGTCTTCTGTAGGTGTACGAATAACAATTTCTTGTAAAGCACCACCTTGGTGTCTTTTGTTAATAGTAGCATCTTCTCCGTCAGAATCTGAAGAGCTTTGATTAAAACGTTGAGGCTCCACAACTTCATAGTTTGGGTCTTTAACTGAATCGTCACTATCTGTAAAAATGAATTACGGTTAGAACGTAAGTGTGATTAATTGGTAAATTACCTAAAAAAATTGACAACACCAATGCAACTTACCTTCCTTGAAAAATGTTTTTGATGAGCTGTTCGATGATGATGAGTCACTCGAAGAACTGCTGCTGGTCGAATCACATCGATCACGATTAGAGACTGATAAGTCAGCTTTTTGTTTTCCTACGTCATCCATATTTAATGTTGCTTCCTCTATGTTTGACTTTGCATCCCCTAAGCTTAACGTTGCGTCCTTATCTAAAAAAAGGTTTAGGTAAATATAATATAATTTTAAAAAATGTAATACAAACTTAGTACCTACATTACAACGCACACGGAATAATTAATTATTTAGTACCTACCATGCGTTAAAGAGTAGATGGGTATTTAAGTTTTAACTCGGAGGCGGCGGAGATTCCCTACTAAGTAGTTCTTTAATAATTGTTCAATAAACAAATAATTACCTGCACTAGTCCCTGAAACAGGCATATTCGCTTTTTCTGTTGTCAGTGCTAGATTAACAAGTCTTTTACATCGCGATTCCATCTGGAAAAATAAGTACAATAATTTAGTTTGTTTTAGCATTAACAATGTAATATTTATGAATATTACTGGTCAAATTAATATTTTTTTGTTCAATAATGGAACATCAGCAGATAACTATAACTTGGTTTTTGTATTAGAAAAAGTTTCACCATCTACAATGTTGTATTAAAAGATAATACAAAACAAAATTCTCATTCTTTCTGCAACAGTGTGACAGTGTTAATTGTTATTGATGCTCATGACACACATTATTTTCAACAACACTGTGTTAAAACACAATATCACGTTAAAATAAAAAATTATATTATTGAATTAAAACATACCTTTGCAACGAAACAGTGATATCGTCGTGAAGTCACGTTTTTGCAAAAATTTGAGAGCACTTTCCTCTGCGCGTGCGTAGTGACCACTGCTTTGTTTCGTTGTCGAAACAAATCTCCGCGATGAAAGAGACAACGTGATATCGCGATCTGACACAGTCGCACTGTCTCTTTCACTCATAGATTCGCTATTACACGCACAAAAGATACCACGTTTTTTGGAAAAATAAAGTCGTTCACGGCGGTTTCAATAATCAAATAAAAAAAATTATGAATTGTCGGACTTATCACGTTATTGAAGCAAAGAGGCGATATTATAATCTAACGGTTTTTACAATCTTACGGTGACATGTATCTATGTTATATGTATGATCTAGTTTTGTCCCTTTCCACACAGTATTATGAAAGGGTAAGCAATATATTTATTGCTGTCATTTTAGTTTCGTTTAGAGATTGTGGAGAACAGAATTAGCCTTGTAAGATACTAGTTTTGTATAGAGGGGGGTCTTAACGAGCAAATTTCGAATATAGCTTAAATGACTAGCCACAGACTTCAATACTGAGAACAAAAATTTGCAAGGGCAATTTTTGTAATGGTTATTCACTTGCTTGCCCCAGGTAAAATTACCTTGGGAATTAAAAATTATTATTATTTATGCTGGAGAATAATCAAATTCTAATTTTGAAAAGGTTTCACGCTTTTATTCATCAAATCTATATTCATGTACTCACCTATTTTACGATTTAAATATTTGGTCAAGCATAATTTAGTGTTACATACTAAACTGTGATTTTATTTGTATATAGATCTTAATTTTTAAGTATAAAATACGTAGCTGTAAATCTAAAAATATATTAACTGTAAATAAATGCTGTTGAATTCAGTACTGTTGTTTTCCTTAACTGAGCAATAATAATTAATTAATATTTCGTTTTTACTGTTGTCTATTCAAAGAACAATCTATTGATTTCAGTCTTAGTCTAAACAACCACTACGATACGGCTCCAGGAAAAATAATAGTCCAAATGGAATTATAATTTAATTGGTACAAAACATCCATTCAAAATTCATTTATGATAATTTTATTGATAACAGTTATTTCGTCAGCAGTAAAATTCAAATAAAACACAAGTTAACAATTAAAAATTTAAGAGATCGTTTCGAGGAATCTATTTACGCCATTAATTAATTATCAATGCGTAACCAAACTCCCCAAAACAGCTACATTTTTAACCAAAGCAATCTCAACTGCTATTACCTAAATATCTTCTAAAAAGCAATTTCTTTGACCATACGAGCTATTTTCAATAATCAAAGGTGGGTAAATATGTCTTGTTATATTGCATAATAAAATAATTGGCGTCTTAGCAACCTTTGAACAAAGTTTCAAGTGTCAAATCATGCTACATAAAAGTAGCATGATTTTATTACATGGTCCAAATAGTGACGTCCAAAAAAATTGATTTCTCGTAAGTCGTATCTATCAGAAAATAACCCATGTATGTTCACGTTCAACGATTTTTGAATGTTTTCGAGCTATAATGTTACCATCGTCATTATTTGGACCACACTGTATAGATAATAGTAGGATCGAGGACGACCTATTTCCAACAGCTATTCCACGTGCTCCCACTAATAGGACAAATTAATAGAAGCACGAGGAAACGCCCATTTTTATTATACATACTAGAAGAAACGCTAGCAACATTTAGATTATCCATTAATCTTTTTCTGTGACACGCTTAGGTTGCGCTTAGGTATTAAAATATTAGATTAATTAAATGCCAGTTTTACTTAAATACATATATCACAATGCAGGATGCGGGGAAGATTGCGGGAAGTCTAAGTTCCGCGGTTGTTGCGATTTTAGAGCGATCAAGAAGATTAAATGTCCGCTACACAACGACCTCAATTTACATAGACGGGCCCTGTCAAACAAAGAATGTGGGCGTATTTTTAGCAACGCCATCAACGCCATCTAGTCTGAAAAGCGGGAACTTGCTTGCAACATCTTGAATGAAAGCTTGAAAACGTATGACTCGGTCATCCATACTAATATTATAAATGCGAAAGTGTGTCTGTCTGTCTGTCTGTCTGTCTATCTGTCTGTCTGCTACGCTTTTCCGGCCCATCTTTTCAACCGATTTTGCTGAAATTTGATACAGGGGTAGATGGTATCCCGGGGAAGGACATAGGCTACTTTTTATCCCGGAAAATTAAAGAGTTCCCGCGGGAATCAAAATCTTAATCCACGCGGACGAAGTCGCGGGAATCATCTAGTAGATAATATAGGTCGTAGCCGTAAGGCCAGTTAGTAAAAAAAAAAACCATATACAGTTTGCCGCGGAAATTAAATGATTGCGTAATGGATAAAAATATTAAATAGAAAGATTAAATAACGTTTGTTTGGAAATGTATAATTGTGAATTGAAACACTTACCTTAAAATTAAAATTATACAGTGCCAAACTAATTAGACTTTATATGTTAACTTAATAATAACAAATTATCTGCACGACGAGCGATCGTGACAGCGCTACGACGGGAACAAAGACAGGTGCGGAACGTGTTCAGCAACTCGGACGCCCGACGTTTTTCTATGAAAGGGCCCATCTAGTGCCTACATATTATATATCGATGCCGCTACATAACAGGATAGGGTGAAATTTGCTTCATTCACCAATTATTACTTTCAGCGTGGTCTCTGGCGTGAGGAAATGTCTTGGTAATAATCCTCCCAGGAAATAAATACATTTATTTTCATGCCTATCAGTATATTTCACCTATAAAATATTAGCAAATTAAGAATATCCCTTTACACAACCTAACCAGTCTTTCCATAATATAAGCAAATATAAAAATCAGCATTCAATTATACAATAAAATATCTTGTATGGCGAAATCAGGGTTATAAAATCAGTGGTATATCAGTAGAAATATAGGTAACTTACTTAACTAGCGTCCGACTAATATAGAAGGTACTTGGCCATTACAGCATTATAGACTCTTAGACTGCATCATCACTTACCATCAGGTGAGATAGTAGTCAAGGGCTAACTTTTGAGCAGAATATTCAGTCACTTATTGATCTCTTAAATGCAAGGTGGAATCTTTACCCAAAATAGGGCATATCAGTTTTATTATGATATTTTTGTTCCATGGGTTGTATCGTATTTTAAATTTAGTAATCTACATTGTAAGCAAGGTTGTTGTAATTCGTAAGTTAGATCGCTGTCACTAATCCCCTTTTTCACCAATAAAGTTTGTCATGTATAATAGCAGCTTTCAACAGGCTTAGGTGTTCCTTAAACTTTAGGCATTGTTGGTAAAAAAGTAAGAACAAATGATTTTTTAGTATATGGCAGTTAATGAGTAAAATATACATAAACAGATGTACATAATGTGGTAAAAAACTGATTCTAGATTTCGTAAGGCCGACGATATTGATGGAATTAGCCTGCGCTGGATGCACTATAATAGGCATACGTATAAACCGAGGGCAGACACGCGGCAGAACCGCGCGATTTGAACTGTACTAAAATTGACTTTATTCAGACTTGACTCAGTGAGCGACTGGGTATGCAGAAAAAACGCATACACGTATAACAATATGAATTTACTTCCGCGCGGCTATCGCAAAATAGTTCAGCATTAAACAGCATGGGGCTGTTATTTTTTTTTAATTTTCCGATGGTCGGGTAACGGCGCGCGAACTTTACCAATCCTTGATTTCAGTGTCTGAAATAGCTCTTGGTGTGTAATTTTATTTTAAAACTGTTTGAAACCACCAAAACACCACAAAGTACCAGCTATATAGCTGGTTTCGTCTGCGGTAGACATAGATTATAATGCGCAGTTTTGTTCCAAAAGTCGGAATTCTTCCAGCCGCACCACCCTTTGCTGACCACTACGGTGATATCGTCTGCGCCCGTAAAATGCGGGTCGAGGATGAGATAGCGGGTCTCGTTTGTCTCACTGTTGTATTCTACGCCTAGGATTGTGTGAGCTAGCACGCCGCCACCTAGAACAAAGTATATAAATTGATTATAGCTGTTATTCCTCACTACAGCCCATTAAAGTCCCATTGCTGGGCACAGGCCTACACTCTCATAAGAGAGAGGGAATTAGAGCTTAGACCCACCACACTGCTCCAATGCGGGTTGGCGGGCTTTAACGACTATTATCATGTTAGCGATACCGAGGGCTAACGTACTCTCCGAGGCACGGGGGTGGAACACTGCCAACTTCCTAACTCCGGGCTAGTACTGAGAATTTCTAGTGGGAAAAAGCCAATACTTAATAATTATAGCCCGACCCGGGACCTCGTCGGCCGTAGTCAAACATGCTAACCACTAGACCAACGAGGCTGTTATTATTATTATTAAATACTTTATTGCTTTAAAAGGTCATATATACAAAGGACATCATTACAAAATTACATACAAAAGGCGAATAACTATAGTTATATCTGCCAGGCAACCTACATGAATGGATCATACTTGCTGTGTGCTTTGAATAAAACAGATAAAAATAATTTAATTATATATTTAAATACTAATTTAAATAACCTAAACACAAATTATAATAAGAATGAGTTTACAGCGATAGATAATCTTCCTGTGTTAAGCGATGTGGTTTTATTAATGGGCGGTCCCGAGTTCAATGTCCGGCAGGTGTAATTTGGGCATTTATAATTTCTAAACTGACTCGGATCTGGTCTAGATACCTGTCTAGGTGACCTCACTATCGGCAAAGATGTATCCTCCAAGCGATGACACATTAGGGGTTTAATATAACTACCAAATTTACCTAACCGGGTTAGCCCACAACGATCCTGCGTCGTCGCATACAATAGGGTGATGCATGACGTCACAACTATGATTTTCATACAACTTCCATACTAGAAGGGTGTTTTAAGTTTGATAAAGAGTTGCTGATTTGATTGAGTTGTCATTACCCCTATCCCGGTGAGATCGCCCTTAAGGGTTTTGCATTAGAAAAAAAGGGTAAGCTGAAATACATAAATACATCGATATACTGTACCTACTAGATGGGCTCTCTCATAGAAAAAAATTGGGCGTCCGACCTGTAGAGCACGCTCCACACCTGTATAAGCCTGTCTTTGTCCCCGCCATAGTGCTGTCCCGCTTTTCAGATTAGTAAAATAAGTTCACATTCGTTGTTTGACAGGGCCCGTCTATGTAA
Source organism: Erebia aethiops (assembly GCA_923060345.2). NCBI lineage: Eukaryota > Metazoa > Arthropoda > Insecta > Lepidoptera > Nymphalidae > Erebia > Erebia aethiops. Next base: position 9,626,225 of record OV281092.1, on the reverse strand, counting down.
ATTGAGGTCGTTGCATAAATAGTATACTGACTATTTTACTTACCTATCATGATTGGGCTTCCATGTTGTTCGAAATGGTGCACAAGTTCTGGTGTATAACTGAGCAATTCTGAGCCTGTGTTCGCAAAAATGATTCTAGATTGTACACCAAGGAGGGTTTCCAAACAAAACATGACTTCCGTAGATCCGATCCATTGCTTAGAACCTAAGAACGAGGATGGCTTATCGCCAATATTGACAAGGCACTGTTGGATATCTCTGTGTGTTGGTATATCGATTGTGCTGTATCCTTGAAGCCTGAAACAAAATAAAATATAAGCCAACAGAAAAGTGTTGTACAGTAAAAAGAAAAGTCTTGACTTACTAACAGATTTATCAATGCCCTTAGTCATAGAAAGCTTTTGTGATGAGATTAGAGGGAGAATCAGTCTAGATTTTCCGAATTTCGGAGTTTCAACATAGATGGAACGGACAATAGGCATTAATACCTACCTTGACATAGGTAATATTACCAATACAGTCTATTAATATAGTTACTAAATATTATAAATGCAAAAGTGTTTTTGTTTGTTGGTTTTTTGGTCTATCCTTCAATCACGCTGCAACGAAGCAACGGATCAATGTGATTTTTGGCATGGGTATAGTTAAGGATCTGAAGAGTGACATAGGCTACTTTTTATCCCGGGGAAATAAGGAGTTCCCGCGCGAATAAAAAAACTTTAACCACACGGACAAAGTCTGGGACATCAGCTAGTAGTTACTAAATAAGTTCGACATTCTTTGTTTAAAAGGGCTATGAGGTAAATTGAGGTTGTTGCTTTAAACACTTCGATAGTATTGTTTAACTTACCTGAACCATGAAAATATAGTTTGCATTGATCGGTAGGCGCATCCCCATCCATCATCGTTGAAGTTGTCTTGCATATAGTGGTGGTAAGTGTAGCGTCCTCTCACTAAAGCCACTGTGACATCTGGTTTCACCTGCTGCGGAGGCAGAGCTTCGTGTGGGTTGATTAGTTTCACACTATTCGACGGATATGCATTGCCCCTTCGGAACATGGGCCTGTCTAGTGGCAAAGAGAGCAGTTCATGCAGTGATCGCCTCTCCCGTTCTGTAATACATTTTGATACATTTAAGATCTTCAGTCAAACAAAACAATACAATTTCTGTATATTCTTCACATCATGCCATACAAAAAGTTTAGTTTATTCATTACTGCTTTGAAATATTATTTCAAACTTTCCCATATGGAAATTGATAATTTGTGAAAAATACCTAAATAAGTGGCTAATTCTGTCGTATATAATCTCTTGACTGGATTAGAAAGGACAGTATCAATAATACTGGTATCCCTTTCATAATGGTCCAATAGGAAAAGGGAAACACTAGACTTAGTGCTGCCAATATACTTCAGCGTACAATTGGATTAGCCACCATGATAGGATACTGAAAAATTTCGATTTTTGGCATTTTGATCATAATATAATTTCATTTGCATATTTAGGGAAACTTCTAATGAAAAAAGTTAAGTGTCATAGTAATCTGTAGTTGAAACAATTTCAAGTGTTTACCCATGCTTTCATCAGGAATGGCTTTAGGTACAACTCTTGTGACGAAGTGACCCAGTTCTGGAGGTAGAAAATGGAAAGTTTCAGGTAACCGTAAACCTGCACCATCCCCAATACCTTCTTGACCTACAAGGAAAATTATTAACATTATAACAATTAGATTGCACAGAAAAAAAAAACCTTATGTGGTTGACGTCCAGTCAGCTTGAACGAAACGGTTCTGCTCTACGTTTCTGATTCGAACAGCCAGGATGTGCCACATATAACTTAAGTACCTTCAAGGCAAGAGTGAATAGGCATCTTCTAGGCAAACGCGTTCCAACCTAGACCTCATCATTGCTTTGTATTAAGCGTGATTGTCGTCAAGCGCAAGCCTATCTTGCAATAAGAAAAAAAAGTAGTACTTAGCAGAAAAAAATTAATTGAAAGGCAATGTTGGCAATCAGTCTTGAGTAAACCAAAATTTTACTTACAAACACTGAAACATTTGTTTGTGCCTTGTTGTGGGTCATGTGACTCGTGTAAGTGGCTGATAAAAATAACTAATATTATCCTTAAGCAAGGCCTTTAAAAACTATTGCCATGCAACTTTGACAAAAATAAGCAAATCTTGCTAATTTAAACTTTTTGGAAGTCTTAGCAATCAAGTGAAGAGGCATCTTCTAGGCAAGCACCCTACCTACACCTTAGGCTGCATCACTAATTGCCAGCAAGTCTGATTGCAGCCAAGCGCTTAGTCTATAAATTAAAAAAAAAAGTTTGGGCACTAATTAATATAAAACATAAACATAATTTTAGAAGTGAAATCTTCTTTAGTTGAGAACTTTTTGATAGGGGGTCATTTAAAAAAAAAATTTATACGGGTTTCTTAAAATTTCTTACCAAGTTGCTCTAACAAGATACTTTCGAGTAGTCTGAGAGATCTGCAAGCAGCCTCAACAAGGACTGTATACAGTTCTGACAGTTTTGTGTTTCTGTGTACCATGGCCAAAGTGTCCACTCGCAGAGGCATACTGATGTAAAATGAAGCTGAAAATAATATGCCATTAATATAAAATCCGCCATTTTGTGGCGGACACAAAGTGACAAAATGGCGGATTAAACCCAGTGTCACCAAATCAAAACATATTACATTCACATTGCGAAAAGGCGATTGTCCACCAGTTACAATGGGGGGACAAGAATTACCAACCGAAACTTCTGTTAAATACCTGGGCCTCCATCTGGACAGGAGACTAACGTGGGCAAACCACATAAAATCAAAGCGAAAAGAACTAAATCTCCGATATAAAAGCTGGTACTGGCTAATTGGGAAACAATCACCTCTATCGCTGGATAACAAACTTATAGTCTACAAATGCATAATTAAACCCATCTGGTCATATGGTATAGAACTCTGGGGATCAACAAGTAACTCGAACCTTGAGATACTACAGCGGTTTCAGAACATTGTACTAAGAGCAATCTCTGGTGCACCATGGTTTACACGGAATGATGAAATCCATAGATACTTGGAAATGCCAACTATCAAAGAGGAAGTTAACAAGTACTCCAAAAAGTATAAGCAAAGGCTAGAAAATCACCCTAACGTATTGGCACATAAACTGCTTGCAAACGCCAACACAAAACGCCTTAAGAGATGGCATGTACTGGATCTGGATTTGAGATAAACTTCCTCAATGACAATATAACCTACGGGAGGATATTCATTGGAATACCCCTCAATATATAACCAGCAAACCAACTTCTAAAATCTGATTATGGCTAGAAAGCCGATGGCAGATAGTTGAACTGGAAAAAAAAAAAAAAAAAAAAAAAAAAAAAAAAAAAAAAAAAAAAAAAAAAAAAAAAAAAAAAAAAAAAATTAATATAAAAACTTTGTTGGCTTCATCTACAAATTAAAAGTAGCATAGCATGCTTTGGATCAAGCTATGTTGAGTATCACTCAAGGACAAAATCCGGGATAAAAGTGGAACTCAGGTGATTGACATAGTTCGAGATTTCTTACTGCCACTTCAGCTTAGTAAGTTTATGTGGCAGTGGGGAGGTCAATTCTGTCGCAGAACCGATGGCTGATGGGGCAGTGGTGTTCTTGATTAGATACCATATAACAGAAGGCACTGGCTTCCTTCAACCTGCTTAACCAATGATTTACAGAAGGTGGCACGAAGCAGGTAGATGAAGACTGATTAATGGTGTGCCCTACAGTGGTAGAACCATGGAGGCTAATGGACTGGATTAAACTTTTTAACATTGTTTCTTCTGTTTCTACAGTGTATCATTTATTTAAAACTAGCTGATGCCCGTGACTTCGTCTGCGTGGTATAAGTATTTTTTTATTCCCGCGGGAACTCCTATGTCACTCTCTAGGTCCTCAACTATACCCATGCCAAAAATCACAGTCAATCGATAATGTTTACAGAAATTGCTTTTGTTATTTAAATGTTATTTATGGAAAATGTTAACTTACGTTTTCTCTGTGTAGTCATCATCTTCACAGCTGTTTTTACAAGCTTATCTGATAACATATCCTTTGTAGCCTTCAATACTAAATTAACAGGAACAATTTCCTAGAATTTTAATAATGAAAAATATAAATATTTGCTCACATCTTTATCAACTAGAAAAGAACTTCACATGGCTGAATAGATTTTCTCGAATCATAGCTACGAACACTCTAGATCGACTCACCTTTCTAACAAGAAAACTAAATAAAAATTGGTTGATCCGTAGCCACAATGTCAGAGACAGACACACAGAGTAAACATATAATACCCCTCATTTTGTGTCGGGTTAAATATAGAAAAGACTAGATGTATCACTTTGTGACTAGACTTGATGAAGCACCCTGACTTGGCTCATAACAAATTTTTGAAAACAGTTAATTATTAATAATTCGGCTCCGACATAAGAAGTTACAGAGAAAACCTTTATGTAAAATTTCATGACTTTAACTCAGCAGCATGATGGTAGGTCAGTCAGTCAATATATCATTATAAAAGTAAAGTTTATAGCATTAAACAATATTTATTTGAACAATTTAAATTATCATCTACAGTTGAAACTAAGTCATGCATAAGATCCCTGGATAGGCTCTAGTTAAGTAACTAGTTCTAGTAGGTGGGCACATACTGATAATAATTCATGAATTTTAGCCATACATACTTGTGTAACAATTTTTAAGTACAAATGAACTACCTCTTCCAAAACTTACCACTTTATACATATTGTGTTTTTTCTTTTTGGAAGTTTGCTCTGGCCCAAATGAGTCCATTAACTCTCCTATATTGGCTTCAGTACTTGTACCAGTAATGCCAACATCCGAGGCTATTCCAAATAAGTATACTGAGGTCCCATCAATATGGAATGACACTTGCCCAGATGCTATCTAAGTAATAGATGATAATATGGTTATATTAATCAGCATTCTTTTTATACAAATGCTTATTATGTACCTACTAAACGCCTTACAATTGACACATTTTCATTTTTTTTATACTAATGTATTAATGTTGAGTACCAATGTGATATTTGTCATTTTTTTTAAATACTTAATATACATTACAAAAAGATAAATATAAAAGACTATATTTTATTAATCACTAAAATCTTACCCAATCCTTCTAAGTAACAGACAATAAACTTTGAAACTAACCTTTTTTCTTTTATTTTGCATAATATTTTTGACTCCTGCAATTGTTGCTTCACATTGTAAAGGCAGTATAGTGTTCAAGCGCACATGAACAAACTGTTTCCAAAGTTCATCAGGTTGTAATACTTCATAGTTTGTTTCTTCAAATTTATCGTGCACCAAAAAATGTGCTTTTATCTCTCTATCCTTACTTAATACTATAAAAAGAGGATTGTCTGTTATGTCTACATCCTGTAAAAGAAGTAATCCATACACTTACACAAGAATAGCATAAACCGTGCTAAAAATTGTATTTATAAGGGAAAACTTAAGTTTAATAGAAACCCAGTACTTGCCTGAAAAATCTCCTTGGGTTTAGATTCTACAGACAAAGTTTCGCTGAATTTTACAACACCACACAACTCTATTTCGGCAGGCAAATGAAGAAGTAGTTGTCGGTACGTTTTCTGTCCATTTTCGAAGAACTCTAAACTCAGTCCCACAACCAGTAAAGTGCTGTCGTACATGAGGCCGTACAAACATCCTGTAGGCTCGTTCGTTTCAATCTTAGATAGCCGCTGTAATTAAAAATAGTCGAAATATAATGAAAAAAAAATAACATGTAAAGCAGAAAATCAAAATAAATGCGGTGATGACATCTAAACTTCCATACTAAAAAACTTTAAATATATATAAAAAATCAAGCTATGCCATTTCTAAATAGTATTTTTAATAAGCCTTTACTAAAAAGCAAATAATCGAAACACTTTATTCCTGATTTATGTATATTTTTTACCTCAATAACATATTTTGATATTTTAAGACGTGGTGACATTTTTAACTAGTGTTGCCTTTTTCGGGTTTTCAGTTTTCACTACTAAAGATTCTGTCATTTTTGTGTTGCCCGTTGCAAAAATCATAAAATATAGTTCGCGCGAGATATGGCTTTGGTCTTTTTGTTATGTAAATGTCACCATAAGATTGCAAAAACCGTTAGATTGTAATTTAACTAGCTAGAAATTGTAATATGTCGACTGATTACAATTTAACGCATTATTTTTCACTCTTAATTTATCTTAATTTATCTTACGGTGGTCGGTGACTACTTATTTACAAAATTAGCCTTTGCTTTATTAAATGTGTCATCTTAGGCCCCGATTATATACTAACTCTATGCCCCGATTGCATTCAACCATAGAGTTAGTATATATTCAACCTCAGATTAAAAACCTATGAGTATTCAACTCACCATCGACCACACGAGTATATATCGACAATACAACATAAGGTGCAACCATAGGGTATTGTACATACCTAAACGTATGAGAATGGATACACGACATTGAACTCTAATTCAAGCAAATTATGGTTTATTTTACTTTGAAGCCGATTTTTTTTTTTTTTTTTTTTTATCTACTACAAGCTAGCCCTTGACTGCGATCTCACCTGATGGTAAGTGATTTGATCGGCAATCCTCACAATATGATTGCACTTCAGGGTTTGGTCGATGCAACTCACGCATGTCTGTGCTTACGCGTGTATAGATGGAGTGCGCACTCTATAAATACCTTTTTGAAGCCAATCCAGAACTGTCAAGCGAAAATGAGAGATTGGACACCACTGGACAGTGAGTATAAGACTATAAGGTAACTTTGTAGACCTCCCTGGCGCCAAAGAGCCTGCTATTATAATCACTACGTTGTACCAGGCGCAGTGGTCGTTTACTAGACTGGTTCGATTCCCGGCAGGGCCAATTTAGAAATTTCTGAATTTTCTCTGCAGGGTCTGGTGCGAGGCTTTGGCCATGGCTAGTTACCGGCATAGACGCACCGCCAAGCAATTATTGACGGTCGGTCCGGTACGATACAGTCACAGAATACATAATCAAATAGGGCTTTCAGCTGCGGGTACCCCTAATAGATTAGCTCACTACTATCTTAAGACTGCATCATCACTTACCATCAGGTGATCCCAGTCACAGGCTAATTTGTAGTGGAATAAGAAAAATATGAAGCAGGAGAATTTTTTATTTTTCACAATATCAAATTCAAATATGAGCAAGGCAAGACTTTTTGATGCAATGATTTCCCAATGTTTTGGTAACAAAAAATACTTTTGTTCACCAATCAATGCCCACTGATCAAGCAGCAACAACTGCAACTCAGAGATACTATATTTTTATTTGTTCTGAACATTTCTGATTTAATATCATCCATCTGATGTACATAGTATTTAGATCTTCTTTGCTTCTGACTAGAACCACCAGGCACCAACCAGGTTGGTGTCTAGTTGAGGTTCAATCTATATGTCACCGTAAGATTGTAAAATCCGTTAGATTATAATCTAACGGTTTCTATCCCGCGAGATTATAAACTTTCGAAAGATTGTGAACCGTTCAGTGTTCTGAGTATTAATTTATGAAATATTTATTGTTTTTACGTTTTCTTGTCTCTTTCTTGTACAGTTCGCGCGCGAGTTGAATGCAGAGTAATTGTAAGTGTCTCCATACATTTACTCTGCATCCAACTCACGCGCGAACTATAGGTTAGGTTAGGGTTTGACATGAATATTCGGCCGGGCACTTAGGTTCTATCGGGTTAATATACCTAATATATTACAATTTACCGAAAAATATCGCGTTAAATTGTAAGCAGTATGTTACGGTTCACAATCTGTCGACAGTTTATAATCTATCGAGATAAAAAACGTTATATTATAATCTAACGGTTTTTACAATCTTACGGTTACATAGGTTGGTCCAACCTATAAAGTACATGGAGATCATTGATATTTTCTAAAGTGCCTTAATTAAAAATTATGGCTACCAAATGATTTTATTTCAATTGCTCATTTTGTATACATGTTTCAATAACTGATTCAACAAGTTTACTTCTTTCTTTTGCTAAGATTAAAGTTTTCTTTTCATCTTCTGTAGAAAGGTTGCAACCACCAAACTTTTGTATGCCACAGAAAAACTCCTTATTCAAACACACAATAAGGTTGGCTCCAATACTGCCACACATTTCTTCTTCATAAGCCGACGGGTCAGCCAGCACTATACTCCTGCAGCATAACAAAAACTCAATATTAATAAAAATAATACTTAATTTGACACCAATTCCCATAACTAAATTGGCAAACCTTGGCATTTGTTGATAAACAGCAAAACTAGTAGCTACTGGTAATCCTTGTATAGACAGGGGTAATCTTACACTGGTATCCACTTTTATTTCTTCTGTTTCTATATCAAAGGTTACAGATGGCAAAGATACTGCAAAAAAATTAATTTAGTAAGTACTAGATGATGCCCGCGACTTCGTCCATGTGGATTGATGTTTTTTAATTCCTGCAAGAACTCTAAGGGATAAAAAGTAGCATAATATGTCCTTCCCTGGGATGTAACCTATCTCAGTTCCATATTTCATTAAAATCGGCTGAGTAGTTGGGCTGTGAAAGCATAGCAGACAGTCACTTTTGCATTTATAATATTATGTAGTATGGATTTTATTTATTTGTAGAATTAAAATTGGAGCATTATTGCCATAGAAAAATAGTGCATATATAGGTAATTTGAACAGGTATTTGAATGTAAAAAGAATGAATTTAACCTACATGTTTTTAAACTTGTCATTATGGCAATGATACAAGCATCTACTACACTGCCATCATAGTCCAAACATACCAAGTCGCAGTATACAACCCAAGCAAGTTTATCAGATACAATACACAGATCTTTTAATTTTATACATTTAGAGTTCACCACTATATCAGATACTAAATTGCTTATAACTTGCGCATGATCGGAAGGTGGTCCTGGGCGGAATTTTGAAGAGCACAAAGGTAAAAGCTCAACGTTCGATACTAGGAATCCCATATCTGGTTCCTCTGCTTTGGGTTTTGCTAGTTCCTGAAATGAAAAACAGCACTTGTGCTTTGTTGCCTTTAAATACACATACAAAAGTAATAATTGAGTGGGTAATATATTAATTATATACATGAACTTCAGTATATAGTCTTACCAATTTTATGCCACAAATGACTGTGGTATTTCCACATTTTACGACAGCGGAGGCATCTGCTGTTTTTATGGCATTTATGTTAACCAAAATATCACGCTGTTCATCGAATTTTCTTCCGTCTGGACGGACGTCCCGAGAAATGTAGTCATTAAAGAATTTGACCGGGTGTATGAGCCTGAAAGTTCAATAATAATTGAGGTTTTTTCTTGCTAAATAATTAAATATGTAGCACTCTATAATAATTGTTGTATTATTTAACATTTACTTGTATACTTCTGCCATGTTTTGTGTTTTCGCCTCCAATTCAAAGGGTTTCCTCGTGTACAAGACTCCGCTAGGAGTTTAGGTGGAGTATAAGTGTTCTGTGGTACAAGATCTTTTTGATCTTTTTTTGTCGGTGGTGTACAAAATGTGTACAAAGTACAAAACTCAAAGAACTAAAACCTGGGTAAAAACTTGTCTCTGTAAAAACCACAGAGTACATTGAATAAACGGATTAGCAACTTTTTACTACCCGTAATCCGGGATTACGGGTAGTAAAAAGTTAAAAACCATCACACACACACAGCTTGCACACAGCAATCACATCACCTGGTTAACTTGTCTCTGGCAATCACAATATGTAAATTGACAATTGACATTTGCCTAATAGATGTTGTTTTTCATTTTGTCCCCTTTCTCGTGCCTTCCTCCCAATGACTTACTTTCTCCTTTAGGCTTTAAATGTTACTTTTGTCTCTGGGACAGGCAAACTGCAGGCAAAGGTCAAATGATATTTTCAACCAAGCGTTTAAAAAGAAGAGGACAGACTATGCCGTATTGACCATTTGTGATTTGATTGACAGTGTCTGTGACACCATCATTTTAAATGTCGGTGACGATGATGATTATTTTAATTTAAATTAATCATCATCGTCAAAAATCAGCGCATGCGTACTCGCTCGCACCACTGACGTGTTTACATTTTTTTTTCGTTTATTTTTTCTTTATCCATCGATGGTGTAGTATTCATAGAGCTTGGTACGCATATAGAAACCAGATGTTTCGTTTAACCTAACAAATAATAGGAATAATTATTCAAAGTGCTATATCCAGTTATTTAAAATCACGTGATTTTCAATCGTTGTTTATCATTTTGTAGTCTTTGCATCATCTTAGAAAAACTAGAATATGGCTCCTTCCGGAATCCGGACCAACCACCCTCTAACCTTTAACTAGGCGTGTAGATATGAGTTATCTACGAAGTCGTACCTAGTAGATACTTACTCGGCATACCTAGGTAAGTAGCCCAGGCTACTTGTGCAAGCTATGTATGGGAACCCTAAAATAAAAAATGTAAAGCTGATTTTTGGCACAAGCGTTCCTTGGGGTCTGAGAAGTACTTCTTAAAAATTCCCCCCCCCTAGGCCGCGGGCTTAACCCCCCACCCCCCCAAATGTCTCCCCAACCGCAGTTTTTTGTAATTTTCTCTAAAAATATTAGTGCTACAAAAAAACCTTTTATGGCGAAAATAATTAACATTAAATAATCTACCATATGGCACTTAAATCATTATGATCGGATAAATAGTTTTGCAAATATGCCGGCTTATTTGACGCATTTGTTTTTTTTTTTTTTAAATCGTGTAAGTTTCTTGTGATTTGCACAAAATGTATAAGAGCTAGGAAAAAAACGACAAGAACAAAATGAAAGTTCATAAAATCTTCTACAAAATGCTTTTTATTTCATTTCAATCGACCGAATACTTTCGGAAATATGACGATCGAAAACGTGCATGACAGAATTTTTTTTTGCAATAATTTTGACTTTGTACCTACACATTCTATTTGCTAATGATCGATGCTATATTACAATAAATTAATAGTAGGTAATAATCATGATATCTTTATCTACAAAACAACACCACACTCAGTAAATAATATATTAAATATTATTATTTATATTCGCTCATAGTTCTAACAAAGACAAGGCGTCGCGTCGGCCGAAGAATAACGAATAGGATTGCAAAGGAAATGCGGGTGGAATGACATGGTTCGTGTGCAAATGTTACCATTGATGGGGAAGAAGGTGATGATGACGACCATGATGATGTGCTTTAATAATACCTACTAATATAATAATAATAAATACCTACGTCTCGAAGTCCTTTCAACTATATGTAGGTATGCAATATGCATTTATCTAAAAACAATGTAAATGAACCACCAACATCCAACAGCTATCTTGCAGATAATTTTATCAGATTAACTTTTAACTGTTAACGGCATTCCGAACCAATGGTAGATTCACTGGACGATTCAAAAGCACTTGTAAAAGTTTACTTGACTAAAAACATTTGATTTGATACTTGAATTGTAATACGATTACAAAAAAGCACAATGGGCTAGATATTTGAGAGGGGGAGGGGGGTCGTGGTAGGGGGGAGGTGGAAGGTGGGAGGGGGTTGTGGGAGTGGGGAGAAAAGAGGACATCATTTGCGCCTAAAATCAAAAATACGTTAATATGTAGAGGTTAATTTCTATTTATTCCATAGTACTATGCTAAGTCTACATGACTACCACCGGTTCTTACACAACAGCAAGGTATATTTCGAAAACTATTTGTCCTATCAAAATAAACTAAACACTATTTTATAGGTAAATTAATAATCTTTGTACTAAGTCCTGACAGCTTTTTTCCTAACTCTAATACTTTTTCTTGAAATTACAATAAACATTTACGGATTTTACAAAAGTTTAGTCTTTTATTCCAGTTAGGCAGCCATATTTCCGAAACTATTAGTTCTATCAAAATAAACTAAAAATTATTTTGAAGATAATTTAATGAAGTTCATTTTTGCTTCTTATGTTTTTTTTCCTAGTTCTAGCAGTTTCTGTGAAAATTCAAAAATATACCAACGGTTGTCGAAAAAAAAAAAAAAACTTGGAATATAGGTTGCCATATTTCTCGAACTATTGGTCCTATCTAAATTCACCATGAGACTTTTTTGTGGGTAATTTAGTGAAATTAATTACTCTTCCGAGGATTTTTTCGAGCTCTAATAGTTTTTGTGGAAATTGCAAATAACATAGGATTCTAGCAATTTTTTTATTTTTTTTCGTACATTATACATGGATATATATTTGAAATTATAAGTCCTATCTTTATGAACTATTTTTTTTTAAATAAGTGGTTAAATGGTGTTTATTTTTACTTCTGTGAGTTTTTTGCCTAGCTCTAATAGTTTTCTATAAATTACAGAAAACATATAAAATTTTTAAAAATATTGCTTTTATGTTAACTATGACAGGTATATTTTCGAAATTATTAGTGCTATCAAAATTAACTAAATACTATTTTGTAGGTAATTTTACTATGTTTCTTACTGCTTCAATCAGTTTTTCCTAACTCTGTTATTTTTTTTTCGAAAATTAAAAACAACGTACACGATATTTGCATATCATTTTCTTTATCTTACACAATAGGTAGGCATATCTCCAAAACTATTACTCTTATCAAAATAAACTAAATATCATTTTATAGCTAATTTAATAGCCTTTCATTTTGTTTTAGACAATATTTTTGTAGCTCTATCAGTTTTTATGGAAATTACAAGAAACTACATTAGAAAAAGCCATACATGCAAAATATTTTCTTTTCATGCACAAAGGGTTCACATATCTCCGAAACTATTAGTCTTATGGAAATGAACTGAAATAATATTTTGTAGATAATTTAATGAAGATAATTTTCACCATAGAAAGTTTTTTTCTAGCACTAATATGTTTTGAGAAAATTACAAAAAACTGCGGTTGGGGAGACGTTTGGGGGGGTGGGGGGTTAAGCCCGCGGCCTAGAGGGGGGGAATTTTTAAGAGGTACTTCTCAGACCCCAAGGAACACTTGTGCCAAAAATCAGCTTTACATTTTTTATTTTAGGGTCAATGTTTATTAGTCCCGTACTAAAGTAACAACAATGACCTTACAACTTTGATTTTCGAATTTTCAGAATAATAAAAATAGCCATTTTGAAACAGACGGGCAACTAAACTACTGTACTAGAATTATTAACCCTAGAAGTATTACCTACCAACAAACAAATAAGGAAAGTCTAAGTGAAATAACACAAGTAAGAAATGGAGGTTTCCCATTCTCAGGTACCTATAAGAAAAAGAAAATAGCTGTTAAGTAAAAAGTTCAGTGTCGCGCGCGCCGCTTCTCGTGTCGGTCGTGCGTTCTTTTACGTGTGCAGTGCAACCGTTACGCGGCCGCGCGTTGCAAATTTCGAGAAATGACGTTAAAGTGTAATAACTGTAACATAGTCATTAGCGAGTTATTAGCATACGTACAAAACAAGCTGTCTGTATCGGACGAGGACAGTATTGTAAGAATATGTACGGCAACGTTTTCGTCTGAACAAGTTGAGGAGGCAAAAAACCTACTCGTGGACTCCATACCGGCGGATCTACGTAAAACTACGCGAAAGGGAAAAGGCAAAGAAAATCGCTCTTTGACCGATATAATCAGCCTTTTTAAGGTCACCGACCCAGATGTTTTACCAGTTTTCGTGGCGAAAGATTTAGATAAATTACCCCCGATTACGTTCGATCACCTCGATGTTTCGAAATTGCTCAAAGATCTAGCCGTTGTACAGGCCGAGATAAAAAACATCAAGTCGTCATACGTAACCGTCGACCAGCTGGAAGAAGTGAAAAGGGAGTGCCGAAATAGTAAGCATACGTCGCCACCCTTCTCAGCTGCAAAGGTGAACTTGAGGAGAGGAGCCTATCGTGACAGTGGGCCCATTGGATTGTCTCAATTTGATGATACGTTCAACATCTCGAGTCACAGTGATCATCCTAACGCTGACGGGTCATCTACGCGAGATTTGAATACAAGTTATAAAAACGCAAATTGTATAGAGGGTAGTTCGCTTGAAAGTTACAAAATATCTCAACGGTCGGTCCCACCGTTAATAACCGGCGCACGCGTCGAGGAGCGGACGAGCGCCGCGTGTGCGGGAGCGGGCGGGGCGAATGATGTGTCATCGCAAACGACGAGAGCGTCGAGCGCTCAGTCGAGCGCTGAACCGAGCGCTCAGCCGACCGAGGGTCAAACGAGAGTGCTAACGCCGAATCAGACAGCGGGTGCGTTGTCGTTCGCGGAGGTAGCGAGGGCGGAAGGCGAATGGAATGTTGTTCAACGACGGAAACCTAAAACGAGATCGCACCGTTATATGGGAGCCGCGGGTGTCTCTAAGGTTGAGAATTGTAACTTTAAATCCGCGGACAGGAAAGTGCCAATTTTTATTACAATGGTTCATAAGGATACGACGGAGAAGGATATTACGGAGTACGTCTACAACAAAACGCAAGAACATATTAAACTCGAAAAGATTTCTTTCTTGAGAGAAAACAAGGATTACAACGCGTACAAATTTTTTGTATCAGAGCGGAAAATAACAATATTTTTAGATGAAACACTTTGGCCGCAGGGCGTGATATTTAGGCGTTTCGTCAATTTCAGGCGAAATTACAGCACTGACACGAACGGTGTAATGGTGAATACTGTGAACGGCCCTATCCCCACTGTCGATGGATAACAGTCTCCCATGTAATTTAGTCAGTTTCAACTGTAAAAGTATAAAACGTTCAATCGACAATGTAAGGCATTTGTGCCAGTCGGCGGACATAATTGCGCTACAGGAAACATGGTTATTCCCGCACGATATTCAGTTCCTTAGCGGGATTGACGAGCGTTTCGGCAGCACGGGCACCTCTGCAATGGATACGGCGGCGGGCATGGTGTGCGGCCGACCTTATGGAGGTGTGGCACTGCTGTGGAATAAAAGTGTTTTCCAAAATGTGTCGGTAGTGTGTTGTGATAATCCACGAATTTGTGCCATAAAAATAGTGCTGGGCGATAGGTCCATTTTAGTTTTCAGTGTGTATATGCCTACAGATAAAATGGTAAACCTTACGGATTTCACGGATTGCCTCAGTTTGGTGAGTGCTATTATTAACAATATGAATATAGAATGTGTTTATATCCTTGGCGACTTTAACGCACATCCAAACGAACGATTTTATGACGAATTGACGTGTTTTTGTGACGAACTGGAGTGGTCATGTGTGGATGTACAGCATTTAGGTGTAAGGTCGGGCACATACACTTTTGTTAGTGAAGCCCACGGGTCGAGAAGGTGGCTTGATCACTGTGTGACCACTAAATCGGCTGCTTCTTCTATTTTGAATGTTTATGTCAAATATGATGTGTTATGGTCTGATCATTACCCTTTAATAATTGAATGCAATTTGGATATTGTTAAACCGAAGTTTACGAGTGGGTTTAAAGTGGCTAACGAGATTCTTTGGGGAGATAGAAAGCCGGAGGAAGTAGAAATATTTACTAAGCTATGTCATGAGAAATTAAGAGCTATTGATTTTCCCGAAGAGTTTCGTTCGTGTAGTGATTATGTTTGCGAGTGTAGCGAGCACACATTGCTTATCGATAAATTATATGGTGAAATTATAGATATTTTATCTGTGGCCGCCACTGAATCCAACTCAGTAAGATCTCGCGTTGGGAAGCGTCCTGTGGTTGGGTGGAACAGGTATGTACGCGATGCTCACAGGGAGGCCAGGTCTAAGTTTTTGATGTGGGTTTGGTGGGGTAAACCAAAAAGTGGTAATGTTTACGATGACATGCAACGCAGCCGCAGTTTATTTAAATCGCGCTTACGGTGGTGTCAGAACCACAGTGAGCAAATAAAAATGGACATCTTGGCAGCACAGCATTCGAAAAATGATTTTCGAAATTTTTGGAAGTCCACTAGTAAATCAAATGGTAGACCTGGCCTACCAGTGAGTGTTGAAGGTATTAATGATCATGGTCTCATAGCAGACATGTTTAAGGACCATTTCACAGTGAAATCACCGTTGGGGCCATCACAGTCCGGAAGGGAAGAGTGTACGCGTGGTGAGGAGATTGAATTTCGATTTTCTGCAAAGGATGTTAATAATGCTATAATGTCCATGTCGCGTGGCAAGTCTCCTGGCCACGACGGGCTTAGTATTGAACATTTGAAGCATGCGGGTCCTCACTTACCCAGAGTACTTGCCATGTTCTATAACTTATGTATAGCGCATTCGTACTTGCCTGCAGCACTGATGAGGACTGTGGTGGTGCCAATTGTGAAGAACAAAACTGGGGACGTATCTGATAAATCCAACTACAGGCCCATCTCACTTGCCACGGTCGTTGCGAAAGTACTTGACAGTTTGCTTAACGTCCAGCTTGATAAACATATACACGTACACGACAATCAGTTTGGCTTCAGGCCAGGTTTGTCAACGGAGTCGGCCATATTATGTTTAAAGCAAACTGTGAAGTACTATTCGGTGAGACGAACACCTATTTATGCTTGTTTTCTGGACCTTAGCATGGCTTTTGACCTGGTAAGATACGATTTACTATGGCAGAAATTGAAAAATACTGGACTGCCCGAAGAAGTTACCAGGATCTTCAAATATTGGTATCGAAATCAGGTCAATGTCGTGCGATGGTCCGAAACGTATTCGCAGCCATATAGGTTGGAGTGCGGGGTTCGACAGGGGGGTTTAACTTCCCCTAAGCTCTTCAACCTTTATGTCAATGCGCTGTTAGAGGCACTCAGTACCACTCATGTCGGTTGTCATATTGATGGAGTATGTCTCAACAACATCAGTTACGCAGACGACATGGTATTGCTGAGTGCATCTGTTTGTGGCTTAACAAAACTGTTAGGCATATGTGAAAATTATGCTCTCAGACACGGCTTGACGTACAACGTCAAAAAAAGTGAATGCATGGTCTTTCAGGCCAAAGGAAAATCCTTGCCCGCAACTGTACCACCCATTAGGCTATACGGTACACCGTTAAAAAGGGTGTTTCAGTTTAAATATCTGGGTCATGTGGTATCCTTTGACCTGAAAGATGATGCTGATATAGAGAGAGAGCGCAGGGCATTGTCTGTCAGGGCGAACATGATTGCACGCAGGTTTGCTCGTTGTTCCGCCTCTGTTAAAGTAACGCTCTTCAGAGCTTACTGCACCTCTTTCTACACGAGCAGCCTGTGGATCGACTACACGCAAAAACAGTATAGTGCCCTGCGTGTACAGTATAATAATGCTTTCAGGATGCTAATGGGTCTGCCTAGATACTGCAGTGCGTCGGGGATGTTTGCCGATGCGCGTGTGGATTGTTTCTACACTACCATGCGCAAACGGTACACATCCTTGGTTCGCAGGGTTCGGGCTAGCTCCAATGGCATCCTGAGGGCATTTGCTGACAGGTTTGATTGTCAGTACCTGAACCATTGTCATATGGTTCACGTGCTGACAAATCAAGGCTGTCTTAGATAAGGTTTTAGGATTAGGTAGTTTTTAGATTTACTAACATTAGGTTATTGTGTGTGTTTCTTACTAACAAAATTTTATGATCTTTATTATGGTCGAATTAAATGATTTTTATTTATTTTATTTATTTATTTAAAAAAATCATGGTACAAAAAAGTATTATTCATTTTATGCGTTTTTTTAACTTTTTGATTAGAGCCCATAGAGCCACATAAGTTACTTGCATAGACCTTCCCTTTATATATCTGTGGCGTCGACCATTTTTTCGTCGATTAGAGCTTCCATAATTATCCCTATAATATGTTACTTGTCTCGGTTCCTGTGGATAAATAAATCTGTGGATTAGAGCACAGGATCAGAGCACAGGATTAGAGCCACTCCATAGAATAAAGTAGCGGGACTGAGCGGGACATAATCTCATAGAAAATCAGAAATTGTACGCGGGCAACCTAATAAAATAAAGCCAATTAGAAATAAACCTTAGACAAAAATAAGATTCGCCGTTCGCCGATTCTGAGCCGAATAAAACAAAAAATAAGTCGCGCCGCGTCACGCTGACGCTTGACACTGACACTGACAATTCATGTATTTGACAATTGATTATTTGACACTTGACAGTTGACAGATCTTTTTGATTCAGCAAGCGTTTGCTAAGGTGTGTTTTTAATATTAAATCGTACAAAATCGGCTATAAATAAGTGTAAATAAGTGACAATTTCATAAAATTAGGGATACTTGATAATTAGTGAAAATAAGAAACCATATATTTTTACCGTGTCTGTTTATTATTACAGATCACAATGGCTAAACCGAAAGGAGAGCGAAAAGGTAAATCCGCGATCAATGAAGTTGTTACTCGGGAATATACGGTAAATTTACACAAGCGGCTTCATGGTGTTGGTTTCAAGCGACGAGCACCTCGTGCGATAAAAGAAGTTCGCAAGTTTGCCGAACAACAAATGGGTACCCCCGACGTACGTGTAGATACCAGACTAAATAAGTTCCTTTGGTCAAAGGGTGTCAGGTATGTTATTAGTTGGTAATAAGAACACCTACCTATCTACTTAGTCTACCTATTAAAATTAAGAACCCTAAGTGTATATTTTATTAGGATTTTCAAATTGAGTAAACAAAATTATAACCTATTGGGATCTTAAATTTACGCAAACTTATTTAATTACTATATTTTCAATGAAAGATAGGTTCATGAGAAAAGTTATTAATGGCAATTGCTATTTGTTTACATACTTAATTGAAAATAATACAATCAATTTGACAATTTTTATTTATCAAATGTGTTCATAAAAAATATTGAGCAATAAAATAATTTTATATTAACCCATATCCACCTACCACCTGTTTCAGTCCCTTAAGTTTTGTAATAGTATGTACCTACTTAATATATTTTATAAACAAAATATGTTATATTTGTAGCTGCACGTGTGTATACATAATATATTCACTGAGCACAATCTCGATATGGTTTGGTGTGTATGAAAGGTATATGGAAGCACTCCTTGCCAGGACATGCGCATATCAAAAAATTTGAGTTCAAAAATTTGTTGCGGTCTGTGAGACAAGTGGTAGGTGGTTAAGGGTTACTGATCTAAGAAGTAGGCATGCCAAATGTACAAGTCTTTTATACTTATCATGTACTCCCAAAAATGATCTAAACAGAAAATAACTAAATACACCTAACTAAAATTTTAGTCTAGAGATGTTTGAATTAAGGTGGATGACAAGGGTCTGCCCGCGAAATTCAAATTTAATTTGGTTTTTCACAATTTGTAAACTAATACGACAAAGTAGGCTTATGGCATTCAAATTGCGAGCCTAGGAATATCATCTTCACAGGTTTATATAAAAATCTTTACTTGAAAGTGCCCATTTTAAGAAATTAGTCAAAATAATGACTAATTTGTGAGTAACTCACGTCAAACTCATTATTTTGACTAATTTCTTAAACTGGACACTTTCAAGTAAAGATTTTTATATAAACCTGTGAAGATGATATTCCTAGGCTCGCAATTTGAATGCCATAAGCCTACTTTGTCGTATTAGTTTACAAATTGTGAAAAACCAAATTAAATTTGAATTTCGCGGGCAGACCCTTGTCATGCACCTTAACTCTTATTGGCTTATTTATTTGGACTGCATATTTTGCAGAGCATTATCTCTTCTACTCATATTGGGTTTTTATATCCTTTGATTTACTTATTAGGGAGCCCATTTTTAATATTATGCTAAGTAATATGAACATAATATAATATAATATGTCACCATACGATTGTGAAAACCGTTAGATTCTAATATATCTAGTGATATTGTAAACTGTTGAAAGATTACTATTTAACACATTATTTTTTGGTAGGCACTACCTGATTAATTATGTCGAACCCTAGCCTTACCTACAAGAAAGAGACAAGAAACGTAAATACAATGAATATTTCAAAAATTGGCACTCAGAACATTGAACTGTTCACAATCTGTAGATTGTAGTGGTTGTAAACTGTCTACAGACAGTTGAATGAAATATATCATCATTCATCATAATATTACTTTTAATATAAATGCGAAAGTGTGTTTGTTTGTCCTTCAACCCGCAGCAACGGAGAAACTGATTGATGTGATTTTTGGCATGGGTATACTTGAGGACCTGGAGATTTACATTTTATCCCGGGAAATTAAGGAGTTTCCATTGAAATAAAAAGACACTAAAACCACCTGGACGAAGTCACGGGCTTCAACTAGTTGACACATTGTGTATGAATAACATTTGTTTAAGGGTAGTAGTATGGTTACAAAGCCAAGTTATTTATTTAAAATAATTGTTTGTTTCAGAAATGTCCCCTTCAGGGTTCGTGTAAGGTTATCTCGCAGACGTAATGACGATGAGGACTCGGCACACAAACTCTTCACACTGGTGACATATGTGCCCGTTGCATCCATCAAGGGCTTGCAAACAGAGAATGTTGATGCTAGCCAAGAATAAACAATAAGTTAAGCCTAATTTTGTGTTTCATTTCTATATGACCCAGAGCCATAGCACAGTCATAGCCTAGCACTAAAATTGTAACAAGCACATTACTATTACTATTCTTGATTGTTGTTTTGTTGAATTTGTGCTAAGGTCAATTTTGTGTTATGTGACTTATCCATGGCCTAGTTTTGCGAGTCTGGGTAGCTCATCTTAAATACTCTCCATACATTTCTATATTAACTGATTTGCATGGGCGTTTTCAATTTGCCGACACGAAAACGGTATATCGTAGATGATATAAGACTGCACTGAACTACACAGAAATGTATGGAGACAACTGATGACACGTCTTATTCACTGAGCGACACTGGCTAAATCTGTTGTACATAAGTTAACTAAATTGGCAGGTTTAAATCCAAGTGCTAACCCTTTTCAAACTCAAACTCGCTCATATTTTTTTATTCAAATAAACTTATTAAAAGTGCTTTTGAATCGTCAAGTGAATGTACCACTGGTTCGGAATGCCATTCCTACCAAGACTACGACCTCTGTGACGCAGTGTGTAGCGCTGTTGTCTTAACGTGCGGAGGTCCCGGGTTCGATCCCCGGCAGGGTCAATTTAGGAATTTATAATTTCTGAATTTTCCCTGGTCTGGCCTGGTGGGAGGCTTCGGCCGTGGCTAGTTACCACCCTACCGGCAAAGACATGCCGCCAAGCGATTTAGCGTTCCGGTACGATGCCGTGTAGAAACCGAAGGGGTGTGGGTTTAATATAACTGCCATGCCCCTAACAGGTTAGCCCGCTACCATCTTAGACTGCATCATCACTTACCATCAGGTGTGATCGCAGTCAAGGGCTAGCTTGTAGAGGATAAAAAAAAAAAAACCCTCGTGAGGCAACCTGCATGTCCTAGAGTAGCTGTACTTTATAATGTTCTCAAAAGTGTGTGAAGTCTATCAAGATTTGATAGGGGGTAAAAATGTAGATTCGCGTAACCGTGACCGACATGCTCGCGAACATATAAATATACTACATTCGAAAATACAACTTTAATGCCTTATTGTTAAGGTTTATATTTTAATAATTTTAATTACAATAAAAAAAATCGTTTTCACTATCGGCAGACTAGGGACTGACTGACAGACTGCCAATTTTTATTTTAAATCTTTATCTTTTTTTAGAGGATTTTGTTCCTTTGGATATGTCAGCCCCACCGTACAAAAGAAAAAAACAAACAAACAAATAATAATCTTAGAAGTAACAGAAAATTACACAAGTACTTACTTAAAAAATCATGATAACGCCAATAATAATAAAGCAAACCCACTGTTTGCACATATATTGACATCTTGAAGAACATATTGTAATTAAACTATTAAATATCTATTATACCTGTTTCAAAGAAATAAAGGCATTATAAATTGAAGCGATTTATATGTATACGAATTACCTACGAAGTCCCAGGCGGGCCACCCCATTTGTGAAACCTCGCGTAGGTAAGTAATAGACTCCATTGGAAGTTAATTTCCTCCCGCGAAGAAGAACGCCCTCCGCCGTATCACGAAACCCATCTGATTCCACTGTTGATAATATGGAATCCCTGGGATTCAGACGCGTTATTTACAAGAAATAAAGCGGACTCTCGACATAAATAGCTTCTTACTCAATACGAATTAAGAAACGAGAACCTAGTGTTTCTCCATTCCCAACGAGTCTCACTATTCTCTGGGTGTGACTTGATGGGAACTCACCACCAAAAACCATATTATTTTCTTCAATAACGATATAATATCAGACCATTGATGTAATCTATTAGGTAGTTTGTTTTAAGTGAAAACTTGTTTAGGCGCGTTGAGCACTTTTTGGTAGGGGGTAAAAATGTGGAAACGCGTGTCCGACACCGTGACCGACATCGTGACTGACAGCCGACACCGTGACCCGTGACTAGGGAATGCAATCTCGATCTCGCGAGATCCCGATCATCCGAGATCTCGCCACATTTTCGAGATCAATCTCGAAGTATAAAATGACGAGATCTCGCCCGAGATTGACGAGATCGAGCGGCAGTAGTCCGTAGTCAATTTGCATACGACAGCTTGCTCACGCTGATACCAACTAGCGTTGAATCTGAGAGGGCAGCACTCTAAGCACTATTTGTTTTTTAAGTCAATTTGCATACGACAGCTTGCTCACGCTGATACCAACTAGCGTTGAATCTGAGAGGGCAGCACTCTAAGCACTATTTGTTTTTTAAGTCAATTTGCATACGACAGCTTGCTCACGCTGATACCAACTAGCGTTGAATCTGAGAGGGCAGCACTCTAAGCACTATTTGTTTTTTAAGTCAATTTGCATACGACAGCTTGCTCACGCTGATACCAACTAGCGTTGAATCTGAGAGGGCAGCACTCTAAGCACTATTTGTTTTTTAAGTCAATTTGCATACGACAGCTTGCTCACGCTGATACCAACTAGCGTTGAATCTGAGAGGGCAGCACTCTAAGCACTATTTGTTTTTTAAGTCAATTTGCATACGACAGCTTGCTCACGCTGATACCAACTAGCGTTGAATCTGAGAGGGCAGCACTCTAAGCACTATTTGTTTTTTAAGTCAATTTGCATACGACAGCTTGCTCACGCTGATACCAACTAGCGTTGAATCTGAGAGGGCAGCACTCTAAGCACTATTTGTTTTTTAAGTCAATTTGCATACGACAGCTTGCTCACGCTGATACCAACTAGCGTTGAATCTGAGAGGGCAGCACTCTAAGCACTATTTGTTTTTTAAGTCAATTTGCATACGACAGCTTGCTCACGCTGATACCAACTAGCGTTGAATCTGAGAGGGCAGCACTCTAAGCACTATTTGTTTTTTAAGTCAATTTGCATACGACAGCTTGCTCACGCTGATACCAACTAGCGTTGAATCTGAGAGGGCAGCACTCTAAGCACTATTTGTTTTTTAAGTCAATTTGCATACGACAGCTTGCTCACGCTGATACCAACTAGCGTTGAATCTGAGAGGGCAGCACTCTAAGCACTATTTGTTTTTTAAGTCAATTTGCATACGACAGCTTGCTCACGCTGATACCAACTAGCGTTGAATCTGAGAGGGCAGCACTCTAAGCACTATTTGTTTTTTAAGTCAATTTGCATACGACAGCTTGCTCACGCTGATACCAACTAGCGTTGAATCTGAGAGGGCAGCACTCTAAGCACTATTTGTTTTTTAAGTCAATTTGCATACGACAGCTTGCTCACGCTGATACCAACTAGCGTTGAATCTGAGAGGGCAGCACTCTAAGCACTATTTGTTTTTTAAGTCAATTTGCATACGACAGCTTGCTCACGCTGATACCAACTAGCGTTGAATCTGAGAGGGCAGCACTCTAAGCACTATTTGTTTTTTAAGTCAATTTGCATACGACAGCTTGCTCACGCTGATACCAACTAGCGTTGAATCTGAGAGGGCAGCACTCTAAGCACTATTTGTTTTTTAAGTCAATTTGCATACGACAGCTTGCTCACGCTGATACCAACTAGCGTTGAATCTGAGAGGGCAGCACTCTAAGCACTATTTGTTTTTTAAGTCAATTTGCATACGACAGCTTGCTCACGCTGATACCAACTAGCGTTGAATCTGAGAGGGCAGCACTCTAAGCACTATTTGTTTTTTAAGTCAATTTGCATACGACAGCTTGCTCACGCTGATACCAACTAGCGTTGAATCTGAGAGGGCAGCACTCTAAGCACTATTTGTTTTTTAAGTCAATTTGCATACGACAGCTTGCTCACGCTGATACCAACTAGCGTTGAATCTGAGAGGGCAGCACTCTAAGCACTATTTGTTTTTTAAGTCAATTTGCATACGACAGCTTGCTCACGCTGATACCAACTAGCGTTGAATCTGAGAGGGCAGCACTCTAAGCACTATTTGTTTTTTAAGTCAATTTGCATACGACAGCTTGCTCACGCTGATACCAACTAGCGTTGAATCTGAGAGGGCAGCACTCTAAGCACTATTTGTTTTTTAAGTCAATTTGCATACGACAGCTTGCTCACGCTGATACCAACTAGCGTTGAATCTGAGAGGGCAGCACTCTAAGCACTATTTGTTTTTTAAGTCAATTTGCATACGACAGCTTGCTCACGCTGATACCAACTAGCGTTGAATCTGAGAGGGCAGCACTCTAAGCACTATTTGTTTTTTAAGTCAATTTGCATACGACAGCTTGCTCACGCTGATACCAACTAGCGTTGAATCTGAGAGGGCAGCACTCTAAGCACTATTTGTTTTTTAAGTCAATTTGCATACGACAGCTTGCTCACGCTGATACCAACTAGCGTTGAATCTGAGAGGGCAGCACTCTAAGCACTATTTGTTTTTTAAGTCAATTTGCATACGACAGCTTGCTCACGCTGATACCAACTAGCGTTGAATCTGAGAGGGCAGCACTCTAAGCACTATTTGTTTTTTAAGTCAATTTGCATACGACAGCTTGCTCACGCTGATACCAACTAGCGTTGAATCTGAGAGGGCAGCACTCTAAGCACTATTTGTTTTTTAAGTCAATTTGCATACGACAGCTTGCTCACGCTGATACCAACTAGCGTTGAATCTGAGAGGGCAGCACTCTAAGCACTATTTGTTTTTTAAGTCAATTTGCATACGACAGCTTGCTCACGCTGATACCAACTAGCGTTGAATCTGAGAGGGCAGCACTCTAAGCACTATTTGTTTTTTAAGTCAATTTGCATACGACAGCTTGCTCACGCTGATACCAACTAGCGTTGAATCTGAGAGGGCAGCACTCTAAGCACTATTTGTTTTTTAAGAAACTATTTCCAAAATCACTTTTAATTAAATAGTATAGGAGTGATCACTCGTAATCACAACTACTAAGCAGTTTCAGTCATGTTTCAGTTATCTAATTAAAACAATAGGTACTTTTCGAAATCCATTCGAGATCTCGAAAATGCCGAGATCTCGCCGAGATCGAATTTCTGATCCCTCGAGATCTCGACTTGCGATCTCGTCTCGAGATTGCATTCCCTACCCGTGACCGATACCTCGCGTTGTTACGAAGACGAAAGGTCTTAAATATAAACATAGTACATTCGTAATTTAACTTTAATGCCTTAGTTTTAAGGTTTATATTTAAGTATTTTTTTTAATCAAAAAAAATAGAATAATTTAAATATTCGTTTTCACTTCTATCGGCAGTCCAGGGACTGCCAATTTTTTTACTCAGTTCAGAGAAAGGACGATATTCTTTGTTTTTTACAAAAAAGGAGGAGGTTATCAACTCGCGCGTTGCATTTTAGGTAGGTATCAGGTATGCCTATTTACTTAAGTTAATCGTTAAACAAAGTTTTCTTATAAAATTATTTGATCGCTCCTGTTTTGATCGTCATTTTCCAACGGTGCAAAACGGGCGGTAGGTAGGTATTGCATGTAACCCGATAATACCGATTTCTCCCTGTTGCGGATCTAATTACTTATGGTATACCTACCTACGTAACCTAATAAGCTCGGTGCTTGCACGGGTGCTTGCATCTGATTGGGCAGGTACGAGTATATGCAGTAGATTATCTGCGAGCAACGTAACTAGGGAATCCAATCCCACAGGCCTGCGGGATTGACTTCAATCCCGCGGGATCTAATAAAATAATGATATTTTTGTAGGTCCTAAATAGACACAATGTGTCCAAAGACATTACATAACTAATCGATATATGCCCAAACTTCGCTAAGCAAATCGTCAAACGGTGAGTGTTGAACGATAGGCTGCTGTTACCTGGCCAAATCATGTAATGGCGGCGTTTCAGGATATGCCGAGGAATTTCATGATCTGACCAATTATTATTAAACGATCGGACACCGACATGAATTGATAATTGTCCTCGTTACGAATCACCTCTCTCAATCCTTGAGCAGTGATCACTGTAAATCGCAGTTCTTAAAAAAACACTGTTGCCACATTATTGTTATGAAAATTAAACTAAATAAAAATTAATTACCTAGTAGCGAGTGGTTTCCAATTAGGTATACGCTGGTCCTAATTACTCGTAGCTTCAGCTATGTGCAAGCTATATTACTACTCAGTTAACTTCCGTAGCGGCTACCGTCCCTATTTACATTTTCCTGTACCTAAACTAGACTTTATTGTTCATGTTTCGTCGTAATTTCAATTACCAACTTCATACATTATTGTTATGGTGAACTATAATAATGTGTTGTTCCAAAATAGGTTTGTTGAAATATTTTACACTAACTACCTAGATGATAAATCGCAACTTCGTCCACGTGGATTTAGGATGTTGAAAATCCTGCGGGATATTCCTGTATTGCAATAATAGCAGAAAGACAGACACACTTTCGCATTTATTATAATTAGCATAGAGGTAGATATAGATAGCTTGTTTTTCAATAGATAAAGGATAGCATTAAGTACTAGCTTTTGCTCGCTACTTCGTCCGCGTGGATTGAGGTTTTATCTAATGGTTCGGGTTCAGATGGTCAGATGGGGTCTTGAATTGACAACAGCAGCAGCGACGATTACGACGATTACTTGATATTTATTTCACACGAAGTTTACAAGGTTTACACTTAGAAGACAGAAGTAGGACTGACTCGAACAATTACTGTGACTTGAGGGCTCTTGGCAAGGACTGTTTAACAAGAACTCGTTGACACTATGGCAAGAACTAACTTACAAATCGGGGTGCAGGAGGATGTTATAAACTACAATAACACAAATAACATTTGGGAAAGGTAAACAAACAATTTCGTGGACTCTACACTCGTTAGTAATTAGTGATAATTTCGAAATGTGCTTATCTCTAATTGAAGTAGGTACACTTGTTTACAATAATATTATGCATCAAAAAATGTACACTCAGCTACAAATTATTATATAAAAAATGCAAATATCACACTATCCCCGAATCCTATTACTTAGTTGGTTTAATTTAGCTCTCACACCCTTTTCAAGTTGTAGGTCTTACTATACCAGACAACGCAGTCACCTTGCTAGTTGGTGGTACACATAGAAAACTTTATCTATTTCGTGGTGGTAGGTACATAAAAATGCCTCTAGAGGACTAGGCGAGGATGTGTCTGCGCACGGGTACGGTGGTACCTACCTACTGCTCTTTTGTAGGAAACGAAAATTTGACCAACGAGCCCACAGATCACGGAAACATGATCTGTGAACGAGCCAATGCGCCATTTACACCCATCGATAAATCACCCACTAAACACATAATATGCAACGTCAGAGTAATCTTTACGTTTTGTTTTTATGCTCACGAGCATTAGGCTTTATATTGCAGAGTTTTGGTTAGGTCAAACTTCGGTGTAAGTAGGTACGTTTCTCTGACTAACGCCGGAGTTCGTGATCTGCGTGTGTGATGGATCACGGATGGATACCTACTTGTGTAGATACATACAGCTTACACGTGACAAGGCAGTTGGATTCGAACAAAACGGTTTTCGGGATAAAGCTTTTATTAAAATATCAGCTTTTGAAACATAAACTTTTAAAATAAATTTACGTTGCCCGCATTTGATTACGTTTTGTGTACCTATAGGCGTATAGCAGATATAATGTTCTATATTTATAGAGATATATTAGATATATATTCTGAGCTATAGGTCACTCGTAATAGCTGCTGGTTCCGTAAGGGTTGGGTAAATTTTGAAATTTATTATTTATTTATTAGAAGCCACTAAGAAACCGGTTCTCCAATCAATTTGTTAAACAGCTATACCTTTTGCGCCTTTCATCTTTGGTCAATTAACAAGTTGCATGACAGTCGGTTAAAGTTACGCCACGGTAACCGTTAGTCCGTTAATAAAAGCAAAGTTAACGCAGCTACACTGACTTGTGCAATCAATTTTATCTTATTTGACGGTTGACCATAGAATTACGAGTATCGTTTAGAATTAAACATAAGTGTCCCAAATCACAAGAAAGCAGGGTTTGCTGTCTCCGATTTGCTGCTGCCAAAGTCTGGAATGATCTTCCGCCTACATTACGAGCGAGAGATAAACCTGTTAGTGATCTATCATTAAGTATAAAGCACATAATAAAAGATTATTTTTATGTTAATTGAGCATATATACAATTAATTATTATTATTTTCCAAAAAAAAATTCGTATAATTTTAATTAACTTAATTGAGTTAATTTTAATGTAGGTATATACCTACCTACGTATACAGAAAATTTACAGGGAGCTGACCTTCGTTGTATTTCAGTGCAAGATACTATTTAAGAGGATAGCAAGTCTGCTGGGAAGGCAATAACTACGTATATTTCAGGGGGCACGCTCCGTTCGCACAAAGGCATAATTTATAAGACCGCGGAGGCGGGAGCCTGATTTCAGCGACCTTTGGCGATTTACTTTGTCAACTTTGCGCCTGTGCTTAGCAGTTATAGGTTTAATAATTTTTATATCTCTGTACAGAGATAGCTTGCATCCCGGATGTGGACATAGGTAGTATAGGTAGGTATAGTTATAGTTAGGTAAGTATAGTTTGCACAAGATTTTTTAAAACTTGATCACGCGACAAGTCGATGAAATCTGGTACCTAGTTTCTTAAAAAATAACAGAAAGATTCAAGATCTACATTTTAGGTCCTTACTTGCCTTAAGCAGAATCGCTTAGTACTTATTGGATAGCTACCTAAAGCTGTTAACCCAAATTGCCGGTAGTTCTACGTAGTTGGACGCAGTAATAAATGAAGGAAAAGTTCAAATAGATTGTTATTATCGATAGAAAGTATGGTCATTAGGGGAAACAATTAGGTCGATAGTGGATTTGGCGAGCAAAGTGTTTGTGTCACAATATCTAGCGAGTAGGTAGCGATCGATCCGTTCGCTCCCAACCAATTACTACTGATACATGACCTAATATTGGCCGTAATATCCTAGATTCTACCAGAATAGTGCTGCTAAGTGGGTACTTTGTTTCCAGAAATTCTACAGTAAGTAAGTCTTCAGTTTTTTTTAAATTTTCTTTTCGCACTCAAATTATCCTCTGACTAGGTGTCAGAGACCTTTTTGCTGCGAGTTTTGCTCTGAAAGAAGATGCCAACTCACGATAGTCGTGAAGTAGGTTTGTGTGCGTGTTTTTTTTTTGTTTTTTTTTTCGTGTGTAAGTATAGGTATATGTGTATGATTGTGAGTGACCCTGCGATGCACGATTCGTTGAGGTTTACGTAGGAAGATATTACGTATTATTATCTTTCTCGCTCTTTGACGTTGTGGTAGAATGTCGTTAGTGCTGAGGGTTGTGAGCCGTGACCATTTAGCTAAGTACATTAATGAACTTATGGTAAGCCAAGTCATAGTTGTATGATGAGTAGGTACGATTTGGCCTCTGCTTAGTTTGCTTGGACTTCCAAAGCCCCATCCATCCAGTTACCTACTAACTTGGGACAACGTTGCACTTTCCGTAATCCCTGCCTAGTAAATCCACAAGGCCATTCGACCTCCTATAGGCAGCATTGTAATTGACTTATTGAACAGACTCTAGTTATTACGGAGCATACAACTGTCAGCCAGCCAGTCGCAAAAGAAAAATTCCAGTCTACTTAAATCAGATACCGTATCTCGTTTAATAACGTTTCTCACAGTTCAAACTGTGAGATCGGTTCAATTTCTTCCTCGCTGCATTTCCTATTGTGCTCAAGATTACTTTCTTGTTTACTTAAAATTCACTTAGCGTCAGTTAGGTATAAGTTTCTTAAAGGAGACGGTTTAGATTTGTATGGGGCGCAGGCCAAGTCTTGTACAAGCAGAGAAATGAAGGAAAATAAAATACTTGACCAGTTTTTATTGGTCAAATCTACGAATTCGTCGTAATTTCAGTGGTAAAATTATTTTATCTTTCCAAGTTATAGAACACTAAACATGAGTGGGTAACAATGGCGGATTCATAATTTTTGACGTTTTCAAAAGGTAAACACGTTATTTTGACAGTGACTGTCAGAAATGACATTTGATACATTTCGCGCCTACTGCCTTCTCTAGGCTGATGGTTGCCTTCTTGGAAACGTATCGAAAACTTGAAATACATTTTTATTTTTTTGCTCGTTATTTACTTTACTGTTTTAAATTATTATATTTTTAAAACAATCTATGTATTTTCCTCTATTCATGGTAGAGTGTACAAGAGTAGGCCTAAAATGAACCTTTTCCTTTCTTGGCAGCCACCTAGTTTAACAAGAAACTCACTTTAAAAAGTGGATCCCAGGAGTGGGTACCTTCATATAATATAATACTTACCTACATAAGTATAATGTTATACATTTACACGTATCTACTGAAAGTGGGATATTCATTTGTAGCTGATGAAGCACCAGATTTAGTAGCTGTTGGATCAAGTGGAGGGGTTTAGGCACGGTCTCTGGCGTTATACCTACCATATAGAACCACGACTGGCAGCAGAAATTACCCAGTTATTTCATATGGAACCATGCTTATTCAGCATGTAATTTTCTGATATTATGAATTTAAATATAACCATGATAGAAGGTGTCAAGTATTTCATAAAGAAATTTTGTTAGGAAGGAATGTCTTGCTTCACAGAAGTTTGGCGCGTTAAACGATATAAGTTGTGAAATCGCCTGACGTTGAAAATTAAGACTGGAAAATTTGTTACCTCGTGATACGTTATAAATTGGCAGAACTGAAAAGCCGTTTAATCATCATACTAATATTATAAATACGAAAGTCAGTTTGTTTGTTGGTTTGTCCTTCGATCACGCCGCAACTAAGCAACGGATCGACGTGATTTTTGGCATGGGTATAGTTGAGGACCTGGAGAGTGACATAGGCTACTTTTTATTCCGGAAAATTAAGGAGTTCCCGCGGGCATAAAAAAAACTTAAACCACGCAGACGAAGTCGCGGGCATCAGCTAGTGCAAAATAAATAAAACTTTACAACTAAATCGTCAAGACTAGATATTTATCAATCAGACTTGTTTCCGGTTTGAATATAATAAATGCTATATACCTATACCTAAATATGGACAAGTGCTGGGTACCTACATTAACAAAGCTTTTGACTTACCTATTGTTTAGATTTTAGTACAACAATATCAAGCTTCACATCAAAATTCAGCTTTCCAGGAGTTTTCTCAAAGTTCAGACTTTAGTTTGTCTAATTTACTTTGGACTTACCTATTATTTGCAGTATTTGTTCGTATTCTCATCTGGCAATAATATGGCATTGGCATATTTATGAAATTCTGACGACTAACTGGAAATTTCAGTACTTAAATACATTACGACGCCTTCTTAGAATACGTCGCTTAAGTGGCAAGCTTTGCTCGCACAGAGCTGTAATTTATAGGACCAAACGGAGACGGAGACTTGAGTTATAGCAAGTGCCTAATGGAGCGATTAAGTCCGACCACCTTGAAAGCATTTCAGCTCTTTACACCATCACCTAGGTCCGCATTTAAACACTTGTTATGGAGTTGACGCCGAGACCTTACCTACGTAATTTGTCTGCTACGCACAGGTGAATCTACCTATACCTACTAATATTATAAATGCGAAAGTTTGGATGGTTGTTTCTTACTTAATCACGCCAGAACGGCCGAACGGAATAACATAGACTACTTTTTATCCTGGAAAATTAAAGAGTTCCCGTGGAAACCAAAAAACCTCAACCTCCACGCGGGCGAAATTGCAGGCATCAGCTAGTCTATAATAAACAATGTCTCACTTTCGATGGCAAAATGGTGAGGAACTATTTCGAATATTTCTTGATCACAAATTTCCGAAATAGGTGTTACCTAGTAACCAATAGGTAAATAGCCCAAATACAATTGAATAAATGCGACGCTCGGAAGACTATCGTTGTTGTGCGCAGTTGCTTTGGATGTTAGGTTTTTGGTTTTTATATCTACTACAAGTTAGCCCTTGACTGCGATCTCACCTGATGGTAAGTGATGATGGAGTCTAAGATGGTAAGATGGTAGCGGGCTAACATGTTAGGGGCATGGGAGTTGTATTAAACACATACCTACCCCTATTCGCGTTCTACACGGCATCAAGGCAGGTACGCAGAAAGAAAGTTATGTAAGAACCTACTGACGACCTCCGTGGCGCAGTGTGTAGCGCTGTTGCCTTAACGTGCGGAGGTCCCGGGTTCGATCCCCGGCAGGGTCAATTTGGGAATTTATAATTTTTGAATTTTCCCTGGTCTGGCCTGGTGGGAGGCTTCGGTGGCTAGTTACCACCCTACCGGCAAAGACGTGCCGCCAAGCGATTTAGCGTTCCGGTACGATATCGTGTAGAAACCAAAAAGGGTATGGGTTTAATATAATTGCCATGCCCCTAACAGGTTAGCCCGCTACCATCTTAGACTGCATCATCACTTACCATCAGGTGTGATCGCAGTCAAGGGCTAGCTTGTAGTTGATAAAAAAAAAACTTAACAAATGGAATTTGAATAAGATGGAACTGGATAAAGGCGCCGTATCATCACAGAATAGGTAAAATAGGTATCATAATATTGTAACGAGCGAGGAGCGGGGAGCGCGAGAAAGGGGTAGCAGTGAGTAGTAAAGGTGGGGAGAGGAGAGGAGAGGTGAGGGAGAGGAGAGGAGAGGAGAGGAGAGGAGAGGTGGTTGGTAGAAAGTGGCTTTGTTCCTTTATATACCTAAGTATAGTAACATTACTCTATGGTAATGGCCATACATCTAATGGGTCTATGACCCGCGCTCTGGGTTGGTTCCTTGTTTTTTGTCTGACACGAACTACGAAGCTGGAGAGTGGAGAGACGAGTAACTTGGCTAACCTTCTTCGGTGTTGGCTAACTGCGAAGCAGCAAGCAGAAATGATTGGCATTTTGTTGTAAATTATTGTGGAGAGTGAAATAAAAGTTGCAGTTGATTCTGTTTATAAATTTACGTCTCTCATTTTTGACTGTTCGTAACAATATTGTATCGTTAACGCAGTCGGGCTTGAATCATTTTTAATTTGGAAGGTCGTTCGTCGGTAGGTATAGGTATCAACATGCCTTCAAGAATTCAATTTTTTATTTGCGACGATTGTTCAAAGTCGGTATTACTTAAGTCACACTGTCGCCGGCAACAACGTTTACGACCGCTGAGACTGAACTCGGTAGATCGCACAAAGTTTTTCAATAAAACGAAAGAACTATGTCCTTGGAGACAACATGACAATACGAACAGTGCGATGTTTACGGCTCCACATTTGCTTTCACGCATGGCCAATTGTCCGTTGGTTTGGATGTGCTAATAAAAACTTGTGGTACATATAAAATATAGGTACTAAAATTCTACATCAATGAGGTAGGTATTTTTTATGACTGTTTTCATGATATGATCTATTGCCTATAATGAGATTGATACTAGATATTGTGGACCTCATTTACCCTATAACTTCCAAGATCAAAATATTTACGAATTCTGGTACCTACTTAAATCACTGAATCAGGGAACTCTTTAATTTTCCGGGATAAAAAGTAGCCTATGTCTAAATATGTCCCCGGGATACAATCTACCCCTTTACCAAATTTCATCAAAATTGGCAGGCTGTGAAAGCGTAGCAGACAGACAGACACACTTTCGCATTTACAATATTATACTAAGCATGGATTAGTATGGATTTAAAAGTTAAACTCTGGTACGTAATGTTTTAAGGTAGTTAAGAAGTTTAACTCTACAGTTAGGTACGTAATGATAAAAGGTAGTTAAGGTGGGTAAGAAATGTCTACCATCATAATAATGCATTTCCCGTGATCATTTAAAATAAGTCAACGCCACAAACGGACATAGCAGCTGCAGGGAACTGCAATAGGATAAGCTGTCAGGAACACTACTTAGACAGCATAATAGGAAAAAAGCTGTCTGTAGCTGGGCAATCTTCCTTCTTGTAAGCATTATTGTAAAATGTATTAAATGTGAAAAAAATTATGGTTTAAAACTTATCTAGTTAAGTTCAACACTTTTATTTCATAGGAAAATAATATTTAAGTTGATTGTAGGTAAGTAATTATCATAAAAATCCTATTCTCGCTGTTAAATACACTAGATTATGTGACTTGAAGTGCTTATCTTTAATTATATATATTATTGCTTCCAGTTAAGAACTTTGAGCTCTGTGTTACATGTTCGCGTAATGCTTGGAGTTTGGACATAGATACACTACAGCAACGGCAACGACCTGTTGACCTATTGTTATTACAATACATTGATTCGCTGGCGAGAACTACCAGGAATGAAACATTTCAAAGCGCTAGTCAAATCCTTCAACAAGAAGGCCGCTTCAGCAGCACTGGCGCTTAGTAGGAAAAACTTATGCATATTAGCGCGGGCACTGACGGGGCATTGCTGGCTGAACCTAAAGCTCCGAGACACAGATGTGTGTAGGCTCTGCT
Organism: Erebia aethiops; assembly: GCA_923060345.2. Lineage (NCBI taxonomy): Eukaryota > Metazoa > Arthropoda > Insecta > Lepidoptera > Nymphalidae > Erebia > Erebia aethiops. The sequence continues at coordinate 9,591,227 of OV281092.1, read as the reverse complement.
GTGAGGCTGAGGAAACGCCTTTACACATCATCTGTTACTGCCCCGCCTTAATGCACAAACGTAGCCTCCTCCTAGGAAAGCACCTAGTGGACCCCGAGGAGGCAAAGAACATCCCGGCCAAGAAGCTGCTGCTGTTCCTAGCAGTAAGTAGTATTGGCCAGGAATTTTAGATAGCGGCGATCACAATAGAAAGGCAACGGTCAAAGTGATACCAGGTATCTTTACAGAGCCTAGAAAAGCCGTATCACCAGGAAGAAGAAGAAAAACGGCAACGACAGTAATGCCCGACGGCTAGCTAACTTTACGCGGAACGCGGGCACAGGACAGTAATTATTACTAACGGGAGTAATATTTTAATACAAGATAAGTAGCGTCCAGCGAATTCTTTGAATCACGTCCACTACAGCCTATTAACGTCCCACTGCTGGGCACAGGCCTCCACTCTCATAGGAGAGAGGGAATTAGAGCTTAGACCCACCACGCTGCTCCAATGCGGGTTGGCGGGCTTTAACGACTATTATCATGTTAGTGATAATAACCGGGACCGACGGCTTAACGTGCTCTCCGAGGCACGGGGGTGAAACACCGCCAACTTCCAACTCCGGGCTGGCACTGAGAATTTCTTAATTGAAAAACCCAATGCCTAACAATTTTTTTGCCCGACCGGGAATCGAACCCAGGACCTCATGATCCGCAATCAACTATGCTAATTGCTAACCGCTAGACCAACGAGGCAGTTCATCACGTCATGAGAATCACGAAACATGAAAATCATTCATCAGAAATCAGAATCACGTCATGTTACTCTAATACTGAGATCTATAGAGCGTTCTTCGACTTTGCTCAGGCTTTACTAACAGTTAAACCGGGATGGACATATGTGCTTATCATAAATCTGTTTCATTTTAACTTAGTCTTAAGTTAGAGCTAAGTCAAAGTATGCTCTATAGATCTCACACTAAGACAGCAAGTAACAAAAGTGAAAGATGCCAGTAGTAAAGAAGTTTATTAAGTACGAAGGAAATGGTCCTGAAAAATACCTTCAGGACTTGCATTCCGCTTAAGCGATTGTCAGACACGCACTTTGCATGCCCCAGTCGTCTTTATCTTGATAGAAAGGTACGTAAGGTATTGCCTTTTACAATTCATTGCATGTAAGAGTGCTCTGTTGATATCTCTCTTTTATCTCGATTAGATTGAAAACTGTCGAAAGATTGACAACCGTTCAATGTTCTGAGTGTCAATTTTTGAAACATTCATTTTACGTTTTCTTGTCTCTTTGTTGTATTTTAGGTTAGTGTACCACAAACTAATTGTACCTACCTCTTAGAAGACTGCAGATGTTTGGAAAGAGTACACTCTAGATGGCAAGTATCTCTTATATGGAATTTGACATACTTAATTGTAATTAAGTACTATTATCATATTATCATTGATTATTTTATATTATTTTCGTTCGTTTTTAATAATAATTCTGTATGACCTCCTATTAATTTAATTTACTAATTTTGTTTTTTAATTGTTATACAACTCTGACGATTTATAACAAATATTCATACACCATTAGTTGGTAGAATGTATAAGGATCTCAAACTGTAATCATGTCAACTTTATATCACCTACATTCTCATGAATAAATTATTATTATTTATTTAATAGGGTTCGACATAAATAATCAGGCAGATGTAAATAAATAACCCGATAAAAACTTAGGTTTTATCGGGTTAATATACCTAACAGATTACAATCTACCGAAAAATAATGCGTTAAATTGTAATCTGTCGACGGTTTACAATCTCGCTAGTAAGATTGCAATCTAACGGTTTTTGCAACTTTAAGGTGACATAAACGCTGTGGTTTCAAAAATTTAAAATTTATATCCGATATATAACAAACCATACCTTCCGTATTTCAGGTGGACATGAAACTGTCAAACGTCCATTTATATTCAAATTGGTCATTACTCATAACGTTTTAGAGCAGCTATAAAAATATCAAATGCAGCTTCCGGAGCTCTGAAGATGAATAGCTTTAGTAATTGTTACATTCAGAAATATCTATTCAAAGCGATCTTTTCAAATATTTCCTGCGAGGAAATTGAGCATTCACAAAGACTCTTTTAATAATTATATGTATTATTTAAATAAAAAATTTCCTATCCAATTAAAAACATCTTTGTCTAATACTTAGTGACCTAATAAATTTATTTGAAGCCTGAAGTTGATTCTTTAAAGTTAAATTTGAAGAATCGGAAAGAATGGAAATCGGGCAATGGTAAAAAAAATTGACAGAAGTTTGTAAAATCGTATCCTATTAGCTTAAATTGGCAACAGGGATTACCGATAGAAGTGAAAACGAATATTTAATTTTTTTTTGTTTTTTTTCTAATTAAAAAAATTAATAATAATTAAAACAAAAATTAAAATATAAACCTTAAAACTAAGGTTTAATTACGAATGTACTATATTTATACTTAAGACCTTTTGTCTTAAGAAGAACACGTCGGTCACGCTAGACCGACACCGTTCCACATTTTTACCCCCTACCAAAAAGTGCTCAACGCGCCTAAAGAAGTTCACTTCAAAAATTGAGATCTCTACTCTCTAGGTGGTTAAGTGGCGACCCACACCCAGCAAAACCTAGCTACGAACTACAGGAAACTCAGTACTTAGTCCCATAGCTAATTTCGTGGAAATCTTCGTCAGAGAACTATTCCCAGTTGTGATCGCCGTAGATTGGTGTCTATGAAGAAGACGTAAAAGCTTTATTTAAATGACTATTGTGGATTTTTGTTTTAAATAAAGGAAGAGATGAAGTTGAAGGACAATTTGGTGTAAATTTTAAGCAGGCACGCCCTATTCACACAAAGCATAATTTATTGGACTACGCGGAGACGGCGCCTGAGTTATGTTCCTACGATAGCGACGAGCTTTTAACTGCCTAATGGGGCGATTTACTCCGACCACCTTGCGCCTACTGCTGCTCTTTACGGCCAAGACTGCCTTTAAATACACTGGATTATGTAAATAATGGCTGATCTTTAATTATTACCTTTGTACGTTTATCGTTTTGGGCTTGAGCACACATCCTTCTAAAATTTAAATGATATGGGCGCTTTTTGCAAAGTTTTTAGAACGGTCAGTGAGACCCTCAGTCGCTGTGACTCACTGATCGTGCCAAAATCTTAGAAATTTCATTATCATCATCCTTTTCTGCCTATATCACTGTAAAAATTCTTCCCAAAGAACCGACTTCCACTTTTTAGTGTCAGGGTTGAGGATTTGGATTCAGAATTTTTTATGGGACCACCTCGAGAGCTTCCTCTAAAGACTGATAGAAAAAAAAATCAAATCGGTTCAGAAACCACGGAGATATGCACCGACATACATTAAAAAAAAATAAAAAAATACGCGCCGAATTGAGAACCTCCTCATTTTTTGAAAGTCGGTTAATAAATCGAATTGATAAGCTTTATGTATCACTAACTATAACAGCTAATGTTAGCGTTTATGAATAATAAGACCTCATTTGACGTTAAATTGGATTCAAGAAATATAATGTCATGACAAAAACGTCATCATACTAAATGTGTCTTCAATAAATAAGATCGTTTGGCAGTATTTGAGTCAGTCTATATCTGTTAGTGAAAGTGTAATCATTATTATCGCCAGTAATTGTGATTGGTATTCCGGGTTACCTAAATCGCGTTACAAGTATTAAACGCATAAAATAAGTGAACATGGAATTATACAATACGAAGCATCCTCTGTGTACCTATATTATTTCTACGAGTATCCTGCCTGCGTGCAACACTAATGTATCCACATCACATAAAGTGGCAACGAATTTTTTTTACCCTTCGACAAAATATATTTGGTAGTCTTTAGTAGAAAGTTTGAGTTAAACCACTATTGATGTGGATTTTAAACACAAAACATACAGCTACTTGTTTGTTTGTGCAGATAATATTCTAATGACAAAGTTTGCATAGTTTCATACCTCAACTTTAGAGGGTTTGACTTTGATAGACTGAGAGGTATATAATTTACTAAAGTGCTTATTCGGATTAAACTTTCTAGGGTATGTTTCTACCTTACCGATAAAATGTTTTATTGTTTTTACTAAAAATAATTAAACATTTTGGGTAAGTTCCGATATACACTGCGAGCACTGTTCAGTGCTCTTATTGGGAAGAAATTCGTTACCTTATGGACTGACAGTGTACTGCCGCAGTATCCTAGGGAAATATTATATGACGTCATAAATCGTCGCCATTTTTGTACTGTGAACATTGGCGTTTTCGAGGTAAGGTGCTCTCAGTGCTCACTTCGTTCCGTTTTAAACAGTAACCAGTATAGCTAACTATAAAGAAATAGCTTTTCTGTATACTAAATTGACGTCACACTTTACATTGCATATCGGAACATATACTTTACCTATCGGTAGAGTAAAGATCATATTTTTATCGGTATCGAGAAAGAGTCGGCTAAAAACTTTTTAACAACCTCGACCGTTAGATTTCTACTGTTGAATACTGTTTTGCGTTTTGTTGCTTTCCACATTTCAGTCTTGCGCCGTTGCTTGTGTACAGACTCTAGCCGTTCCCTGCATTTTTTTTTATATTATCACTCCCCACAGCCTATCGGGAAATGTTAAAATATAGGCGATCCAATAGTTATGATATTAAGCTTGATTTTAAGTCATGATCTCACAAAACAGAAAAATATGAAAAATAAATTATCATAAAACGCTGTGCGTATAAACCAGCCACAGTCATTGATAAGAGATGACAGGGGCCGCTTGAACTGGCAGTATACAATACAGTATACACCATTATCAGATGATGAATCCCAGGGGACAGTAAATATCCAGCATGAACGATTAGCCTACGCTGGCGGGTATTAAATATGCTGCATATTCGTCAACAAAATTTAAAACCTCAATCTACACCATACATTAAGAGAATGAACAAAATCGATATGGTTAAAAAAGACGAAAAATCGATATGGTTAAAAAAGACGAAATCCAAACAAATATACTCAAATAATCATTTGATATCTACGGCTGTTATTTGTTATACCTACACAGATATTGACACGATGATTCATTGATGATCTATTATTTTTGTAAATTTAAATAAAAAGCATTTTCGTGTTGCTATTCGCTAATCGCTATATTTATTGAGGTTATGTATTTATGTCATTTTTACATTGTTACTTGTAGATGTAGAATTTATGGTCCCTAATTTACGGTCTACAGACAATTTCAGGTTGTGTGCAGCGTCTTATGAGTACAATGTGTTCAGGCAAACTAATGGAAGGGAACCGCAGGTTTCACGTTGCGGCTGACAGGCCCCACCTCAGATGCCACGTCGTGCAAAACGGTGACATGCTTGTATTCATTGGTCGATGCTTGTATTGTTCGTGAAGGTACATTATTATCTCATCTCAAAGGCGATGGTAATAGCCTAAGATCCCTGCGTAGAACGACCTTCACCGAGCTGGAAAATGGATGAAACCTACTTTTTATTTTTATTTAATAATTGATAGATAAATACGCCTAAAATAGGTTGACTATCAAAATCCGGTCCAGGCTATATTTTTTTTTACAAGTTTATTGTAGCCAGCGCTACACCATCGCGTTTGTTATAAAATTACCTATATTTTGATATATAACTCACCTATGGACTATGGTAACTTACCAACTTAAATTCATTTGGGTTGTTGCTAGTTTGAAATTGCGTCTCCACACCTCGCTGACGGCTGTTTCTCACACTCATTGAATGCATTGGGATTTACATGATATTATGTTTGCCTATATTTGATCCGTTCATCTCAGTTTTAGCACGTCATATGTATACCATGTCTTCGGACTTCGATGAAATTGGCGAGCAGGGAAAAATAATAATTATTGCACTAGAGTGCAATTAAAATAATTATTTCCCCCTTAATTAGTTTATTGTGATAGATCACAGAATAGTACGTGACTCTATTGGAATAAACCTAAATTTTTGTACTTCTGTTTTGTTATATTGTTTTAATTATAAGTAGTTAGTGTAGCTTTTTTTCATTTTATTTAAGTACAGTAATAATACTAGTTTGTTCCATAATTATAATAAATATTGAAATTAATCCCGAAAGGCTGTTGATAATTTAATTCCGGACAACAAAGGTTCTCATAAAGGCTGTGTGCCTATATTTTATTCATAGGTTGGGTAATGAGGATATATATGGGTGAATTTTAATAGGTAGTAATGAGGTTTCACATGTATGGAAATAATAATAATTATCGCGGGCAGCGTGAAATACAGAACCGGTTTTATAATAAGACATACTTACTAGTTTTATAATAATGAGAAGTAGATAGGATACGGTATGGTTGAGGAGTATGCACACACACACACACACACACACACACACACACACACACACACACACACACACACACACACACCACACCACACACACACACACACACACACACACACACACACATTCAAATTAACTTGATTAAGTCCAACTATCCAATAATTTCTGCATTAGGTCTTAAAATTGTAGTACTAACCTCTGACCTCAAAAACTTTATTGTTAATAATTTTAATTTGCATTGCATTGTATTATTATTGATTAATCAGTGTATATTCTAGTGAATGTAACTCAATTGTATTACAAACTGATTTTTTATGGGCAATAAATGATTTATGTATTTATTACCCTCGGCGAAACGGAGACAGTATATGTGTTTGCCCTAAGAGGTTGTGTGTTTGTTTGTATGTTTGTTTGTGCATTTTTTTGTTACCGTTTTCCTGGAAAACTACTAGACCGATAAATATGCGGTTTTTTGTGAGAAGGTTCTTAGATATATTTTAGGACCATAGACAACCAAGCTGAGCTGTAGTCTATGATTTTAATTTTTCAATATGTTACCATTTTTCTCAAAAAGTACTGGGCCGATTAAGATGCGGTTTTTTGCATTAGATATGTATAGTTTGGGAGAAGGTTCTTAGATATATTTTAGGACCATAGACAACCAAGCTAAGCTGTAGTCTATGATTTTAATTTTTCAATATGTTACCATTTTTCTCAAAAAGTACTGGGCCGATTGAGATGCGGTTTTTTGCATTAGATATGTATAGCTTGTGAGAAGGTTTTTAGATATATTTTAGGACCATAGACAACAAAACTGAGCTGTAAATTATGATTTTAATTTTTCAATATGTTACCATTTTTCTCAAAAAGTACTGGGCCGATTGAGATGCGGTTTTTTTGCATTAGATATGTATAGCTTGTGAGAAGGTTCTTAGATATATTTTAGGACCATAGACAACAAAACTGAGCTGTAAATTATGATTTTAATTTTTCAATATGTTACTATTTTTCTCAAAAAGTACTGGGCCGATGTAGATGAGGTTTTTTGCATTAGATATGTATAGCTTGTGAGAAGGTTCCAGGTTTTAGTACCATAGACAATCAAGTTGAGCTGCAATCGTGATTTGGTAAGTGGTCATAGGAACTCCTTAAGTTCTCATCGTAAGCCCGTCATGTTTAGACTATTGATTTGTCTTGACTAGCATTTTGTACCTAGATGCTGTCCAGGGTCTCATGATGGAGTCAGGAGGTGGTCATAGGAACTCCTTAATTTCTTATCGTAAACCCGTCGTGTTTAGACTCTTTGATTTGTCTTGACAAGCACTTTGTACCTAGATGCTGCTCAGGGTCTCATGATGGAGCCAGGAGGTGGTCATGGGAACTCCTTAAGTTCTCATCATAAACCCGTTGTATTTGGACTCTTTTGATTTGTCTTGACGAGCGCTATGTACCCAGATGCTGCCCAGGGTCTCATGATGGAGCCAGGAGGTGGTCATGGGAACTCCTTAAGTTTTCATCGTAAACCGTCGTATTTGGACTCTTTTGATTTGTCTTGACAAGCACTTTAAACCTAGATGTTGCCCAGGGTCTCGTGATGGAGCCAGGAAGTGGTCACAGGACATCCATAAATGATCACATTTTTTTTCTTATCATACATATTATCATCTCATATTCTCTTAACTGATATATCTTTATTTTTCAATATGTTACCATTTTTCTCAAAAAGTACTGGGCCGATTGAGATGCGGTTTTTTGCATTAGATATGTATAGCTTGTGAGAAGGTTTTTAGATATATTTTAGGACCATAGACAACAAAACTGAGCTGTAAATTATGATTTTAATTTTTCAATATGTTACCATTTTTCTCAAAAAGTACTGGGCCGATTGAGATGCGGTTTTTTTGCATTAGATATGTATAGCTTGTGAGAAGGTTCTTAGATATATTTTAGGACCATAGACAACAAAACTGAGCTGTAAATTATGATTTTAATTTTTCAATATGTTACTATTTTTCTCAAAAAGTACTGGGCCGATGTAGATGAGGTTTTTTGCATTAGATATGTATAGCTTGTGAGAAGGTTCCAGGTTTTAGTACCATAGACAATCAAGTTGAGCTGCAATCGTGATTTGGTAAGTGGTCATAGGAACTCCTTAAGTTCTCATCGTAAGCCCGTCATGTTTAGACTATTGATTTGTCTTGACTAGCATTTTGTACCTAGATGCTGTCCAGGGTCTCATGATGGAGTCAGGAGGTGGTCATAGGAACTCCTTAATTTCTTATCGTAAACCCGTCGTGTTTAGACTCTTTGATTTGTCTTGACAAGCACTTTGTACCTAGATGCTGCTCAGGGTCTCATGATGGAGCCAGGAGGTGGTCATGGGAACTCCTTAAGTTCTCATCATAAACCCGTTGTATTTGGACTCTTTTGATTTGTCTTGACGAGCGCTATGTACCCAGATGCTGCCCAGGGTCTCATGATGGAGCCAGGAGGTGGTCATGGGAACTCCTTAAGTTTTCATCGTAAACCGTCGTATTTGGACTCTTTTGATTTGTCTTGACAAGCACTTTAAACCTAGATGTTGCCCAGGGTCTCGTGATGGAGCCAGGAAGTGGTCACAGGACATCCATAAATGATCACATTTTTTTTCTTATCATACATATTATCATCTCATATTCTCTTAACTGATATATATTTTTTAACAATTTTTATCAGAATATTAAAATTTAACACTATTTGACACCTCTACTATAAGCACAAGTTTTATCTCGGAATGAGAAGGGGTTGGCCATAGTCCACCACGCTGGTCAAAAAAACTACTGAGCCGGCAAATATGCAGTTTTGTGTTTTAGATATTGTTTTACATATACTTTTGCTAAGTTCTAATTGTTGTTTCAATGGAGTTCGTCGTGGGTTTTTAAAAAAAATTAATTTTATTACTTGTTTATAGTATTGTAGAAAAATTGCTACGATAAACCTCCGGCTAAGTTCAACACAGATCTGCCCAAAGAGGGTTTCGTTGTCAATTCTCATCATACCCTGAAATCATCAAGAGCTGCATTTAACTGTAGAGTAAACATTAACAGTATAGTAATCTAGATTGCAATTCCAAATGTACCAAGAGGGAAATACAAGAATTCTCACGGAGTGTACTGAAATAAATGTTAAATTAAACGAGTTCCAGTATCTGATTCACACTTCAATGTGCATTTTAAACGACAGTGCACGGACTTCTCAAATATGCGTGTATAAAAACATTTCTGAAGAAACAGTAAATAAAGATATAAATATATCTTTATGAAATACCTAGGTAAATAGATATTTTATAAAGATATTGCCTACTTTTATTTTTGTACTAGCGATGATGCCCTCAACTTCGTCCGCGTGGATTGAAGTTTATTGGTCGCCGCTGGAACTCTTTAAGGCGCTGTGAGCTCACGAGATGAACAAGTGAATATAATTAAAATTATTAAAAAATACGACTGCTCTGCCGTAGCCCGTATTGAAATTACCTTTGGAATCTTATTCACATTTTTATTAAATGATATTTTTTGTGAATCACTGGATATTGAACTATAGTGTTATATATTTTTGGAATCTACTCATCATTTTCTAGATGATGATTATATAGTTAATCTTATTTTCGAATATTTTTTTTCAACTTTAGTCTTTAATGCGGGACCATGGTCACGCCATCAATTTTTTTTTAAATTTTACTAGCCTATGTCACCCGGAATATGCTAGGGATTCTAACGATACCTCATTTATCAAAATAGGTTCAGGCGTATAGAAGTTATGGTGGAATATAGAAACTCACATACATACATACATACATGAACCCTGAAAACAATATACTCCTTTTTTCAGGCAGTCGTATAAAAATAAAGGCGCGCGGGGGTGAAATCGAGCAAGCGCTAGTCGCAAAAATGCATGAAATAATTTGTAACAAAAATAATATTTACTTTTCAATACAAATGAATCCGACAATGTGTTTGATTTAGAAATATGAATTTTATCTTATATTTCTAGAGCTAATTATTAGTTTCAATAAGAAAAATTGCTTTAAAAGGTAAATTAAGAGGTGTTTAAAATAAATTTCAATGCAGAGATTTTTTTAAAATTGTGTTTTGAGATGCGTCAATGGCTGCTCAAAGGTCTTGTAAACAGCACATTATTTTTACAAGCATACATTATATCACCGTTTGATGGATACACTGCTTTTAAAAACCCCCTTTTGCGCTACACAGGGCCTTAATTTTACGGAATAAAAAGTAACCTGTGTGTTATTCCTGACTACAATCTAACTCTGTGCCAAATTTTATCCAAATTCGTTCAACCGTTCTGGCGTGATTGAGTAAAAAACTTCCATCCATACATCGATCCATCCAAAAATTCGCATTTATAATATTAATATAGATTGCTAGTTGTATTATATTATACTTAGTCTACCTGATAAAGGCGTTTACCGAATTCGTTGGTCTTATCACCTACTACTCAACCAAGCGAACTCGGCACCCGAAACCCGCGTGACGCAATATACTCTAGGTGTCTAGTTGGCTTGGTCGCGTACAAGGTGTCGTTTGGTGACTGGTACGTGTGCATTAATTATTATAGTAATAAAATTGTTGGAAATTACTATAGCTATGAAAAAGCCTTTTTAAGGGTATTATCTCTTGCACTTGATTGAGCTTCAATCGCAGCCTCGTCGACCCTCAAAGCCTTGTTAACGTCTAACGGCACAAGAGCAAACCCTCTTCACATATTTGAACCATTTAAACCAACAACCTTACTTATTGAAAAAATATAGCAACCTAACCTTAGTGGAACTCTTGTCGCTTATTGATTCTTCAAATTTTTATGCTCATGTACATCACTATAATATTTTAACATGATTCCTGCGCTACATCCGCGTAAATTAAAATGTTTAAAATAATAAAACTCGAGTAGGTGCATTACTGTGGTGCGGGTCTCCAACTTGCAAATATTTCAAGTTTCTAGATCCAACACAGCCTTGCCTTGTCTGTCGTCACCTATACCTATATATAGGTAGATATTGTATCTGTATGTTGTCCAACAGAATTAATACATAAGTACGTAATAAAATTAAAATTTTTAAAAAACCCACGACGAACTGCAGAGCTCCATTATGACCTTTATAACTTTGAAACAATAATTAGAACTTATCAAAAGTATTTATACCATAATATCTAAAACACAAAACTGCATCTTTGACGGCTCAGTAGTTTTTTTGAACCAGCGTGGTGGGCTATGGCCATACCCTTCTCATTCCGAGATAAGACTTGTGCTTAGTAATGAGTAGAGGTGTCAAATAGTGTTCAGTTTTAATATTCTAATAAATAATTGTTAAAAAATATAATATATTAGTTAAAAGAATATGTTAAAAAAATATCATGGACTAAAAACCAAATTGTGATCACTTAAGGAGGACTGTGACCACCTCCTGGTTCCATCACGAGACCCTGGGCAGCGTCTAGGTTTAAAGTGCTTGTCAAGACAAATCAAAAGAGTCCAAATACGACGGGTTTATCTGCGATGAGAACTTAGAGTTCCTATGACCACCCCCTGGCTCCATCATGAGACTCTGGGCAGTATCTAGGTACAAAGTGCTTGTAAGACTAATCAAAAGAGTCCAAACACGACGGGTTTACGATGAGAATTTAAGGAGTTTCCATGATGGCCTCCTGACTCCATCATGAGACCCTGGACAGTAAATAGGTACAAAGCGCTTGTCACGAAAAATCAAAAGAGTCCAAACGCGACGGGTTTACGATGAGAACTTAAGAATTTTCGATGACCACCTCCTGACTCCATCATGAGACCCTGGGCAGCATCTAGGTATAAGCTAAATATATCTAAAACAAAAACGCATCTAAATCAACACAGTAGTTTTCCAGAAAAAGGTAACTTATTGAAAAATTAAAATCATAGACTACAACTTAGATTGATTGTCTATAGTCCTAAAATATATCTTAGAACCTTCTCACAAGCTATACATATCTAATGCAAAAAACCGCATCTCAATCGGTCCAGTACTTTTTGAGAAAAATGGTAACATATTGAAAAATTTAAATCATAAACTACAGCTCAGCTTGGTTGTCTATGGTCCTAAAATATTATGTCTAAGAATCTTGTCACAAGCTATACATAATATCTAATGCATGAAACCGCATCTCAATCGGCCCAGTACTTTTGAGAAAAATGGTAACATTGAAACACAGAGCAGAAACAAAGCTCTCTTTGTTTCTGCTCTGTGCATTGAAAAATTATAATCATAGACTACAGCTCAGCTTTGTTGTCTATGGTTCTAAAACATATCTAAGAACCTTGCCAGAAGTTATGCTTATCTAATGCAAAAAAACGCATATTAATCGGTCCAGTTTCCAGGCAAACGGTAACAAAAAAGTGAACAAATATACAACCAAACAAACAAACAAACAAACGCACAACCTCTTAGGGCAAACACATAATATTATAATATACCGTCTCCGTTTCGTCGAGGGTAAAAACCATGTAGGTAAAAATAAATATTATTACGGGCGAACACCAAATCGTAATCGTAGAAAGACCGAATTACATATTATTCTAATAAGCAAAATATCTTACGTCGCACAAAGGTCTAATTTATAGGATTGCGAAAAGACAGGGCCTAAATTATGTACCTGCGATAGCGACGAGCTTTTAACTGCCTAATCGAGCGATTTTCTTTGCCCACTCTCTTTTTACAACCAAGAATACATAATATTTACATAGACACATTTTTATATAGACATCAGCTAAAAATTTAGTCAATACTTTTTTTCAAAATGAGCAGAGCAATAATATGATTTCTGGAGTAAAATCAATAAGCATGCGTCCTTTGGGTACCTATTCTATGAGCTTATGAGTTTATTCCATTCTGAACTCCGTTACCATTCTGATAGTTCAGCCGACGGCAATTTTTTCTTTTTTTAATTATTTACTTAGTACCACAAAGTTATAAAATATGAAGAAAACCAGATACATAGAGGACAAGGAAGCCCTTATCTACCAGTGACCCTTCACCCTTGGTACCTATTTGGTGAATTTGTGAAACAACAAAGTGGCTTGCGCTTGCACCTCCTTTGATAAGGCTAACCTTGCCCTTCATATCGGCACTGCCTTGACTCTGCAACGAATTATGCGCCATTTTTAAAAAAAAAAAAATATGAGCCTTAAATTACCGTAAATAGTCTGAATAAAAGTCCGATTTGTTGACGCATAAATCTCACCATTGATAAGAGTCGAAATGGGACGGTTACACAGGGTAGGATATAATAAGTATTATCAGATGACATGTCCCAGGGGACAGTAAATATCCAGCACGAGCGATTAGCCGGCGCCCGCAGCTAACAAACATGTAGGTACACATTTGTCACATTACGGAGTCAATATACCTAGATATGAAGTAAAGTTCGAAAGTTCTTAATTTAGCAATAAGCGATATTGTAGACACGTAGGTACTTACCTGCTGCAGTATGCTTCTCTCCGTTTAATATTAATAGGGGTGATAACAGATAACGAACGAACGGTATGAACCGTAAATTTAGAACATCAATATTAAGTGTAACTCATATTATAAGGCATGGTCTTATTATATCCTCAATAGGGATTCCCTACCCCATCTTTAGTTTTTGCAGAAGTTCAAAATATTGCCGACTGGTGCTTCCGCGCCTACGTGCTATGTGCTTTTCGTTTCATCTGAGAAAACTTGTCCACGGGAACTTCGAGCAGCAGAACAATCATGCACTAAAAAAGCTTACCGTTCAAGTACCTACTGGATTAAGCGGTACGAGACTGTTCAAAACAAAATCGAATTTCTATTAACCGTGGATGTTATCGTGAATACAATGATTTTCCCAAGTCCTCTGGGGCAACAAGTTGATGAAATATTTGTTCAATCGCGTGTGTAACGTAGTTTCATTTATTTCACTTTTCCCGAGTCATTCGAGTGAAATAACAACAGTATGTACCTACGGAGGACGTGAATCAGCGATAAATTTCAATAGGAATTTTTGTATATCAATTCATCAAAATAAACCTTGGATATTTAATTTGCCACAATGCGAGAGCGTACGTATGGAGCCATTTTCTAAGATTTCACTATCCGACGGTATATGTGTGCTTAGCTGTGCTTGACGGTACATACTATCATTTATTAAGATTCTATTAGTATGACAGTTGGCATTCTATCCTTTTCTCTCGAGTGATACGAGGAAAAGAGATAAACCTATTTTTATTATCCTTACAGCATCTGGATTGGGTTATACTAAGTTCAAGGACTCCGACTTATAAAAACGTTACCCGGGTCCTGCAACAGCAACGGTAGCGTATTCTGTATTCGTAGCATCGCAGATAAAAAACCATCATCTCTGGACTAAAACTTCCAACCATCCTAGAAAGCATTGGCTAGACATCGTGAGCGCAGATTTTAGAGCCAATAGACTCAAAAAATCGTTACATGCAGGAAAGCGGATTATTATGTTCTGAAAAAAATTGACGATTCAATAAAAATCTAGCTTTAGAAAGATTTGGATAGAAACTAGAAATACTTTGCGGAAGTCCATGATAATAAAGGAACTAGAAATTAAATTAAATTAAATTAAATTTCTAGTCGCTATAATCGAATATTTAGAATTATAGCGAATCGCTTCGATTATAGCGCTAATCGCTTTATTAGAAAGATTTATTTTCATCCTGCTTACAAATATTTGTATCTGTCTCCGACCGGTTGATAACAATATTAGAGCATCACAGGAAACTGTCAGTTCCTGCGAATGTTAGGGGAGCATTTTACGATTGGAGCGAGACCTAAAGGAGTTTGAGAGTTACAAACTTTAAAAACTCCAACTCCTTTAGGTCTCGCTCAAATCGTCAGATTATTTGAATGTACACTTTTCAGCATGTGATTAACTTACTCTACCTTAATCTGATGCGCTCGAGTGTTTTTGATGATCGATTTTATTTATTTAATATTCTGATCTGCTGTCCTAGACAGACCCACCAATATACAGGACTCATATATGGTGAAGGTACTCTACAGGGTCCAAAGAATCCCCCTTTATATTAATCTGCAGCGCTGGAGTAAATCCAAAAATCCCCTCTTGGGCACCCCTACTAGAAGTAAAATTAGCATTAACGCAGTCGCTTTCATTCGACTACAGGAACGAACCATTAATCTTGTCCGATGAGATTGAGTTCCAGATTCGACACAGTTATTTAATTACCCGTGTACAGAAGTTTTTACTGTCGTCAGTTGAGTAATAAAACTATTGTTTGTTTACGTATTTCGTGGATAAAACTTCAATAAATTAATTATATTTATCTAACATAAATATGTTTGTCCTGTTAAATATTGCTTTCTGGTAAATAACTACTAAAATATAATGATACCCTAGCTTAGTCCAGACACATTGTCTATATCGTAAGATGACATAAATCACCATTTCCCTATATTCCATCGATTTGTGTGAAATCTATTTCTGGTGGGATTAATAAACAAATTAAGGGCCGATTTCTCCATCCCCAACTAACGTTTTACTTACGTTTAACTTACGAATAAATTTGATGTTTTGACAGTTATTGTATAGGAATTCTTGTAAAATTTCAAATTTATTCATTATTCGGAGCTGGAGAAATCGGTCCTTAAACGATATTAAAAATAATTAACAAAAGTATTGTGCCTACCGCATAATTTATTATATTATTACCTATTAAATATAATACTATTAAGTAGTAAAAGTAATAATAATAATAATAAGCCT
Source organism: Erebia aethiops (assembly GCA_923060345.2). Classification (NCBI taxonomy): domain Eukaryota; kingdom Metazoa; phylum Arthropoda; class Insecta; order Lepidoptera; family Nymphalidae; genus Erebia; species Erebia aethiops. The sequence continues at coordinate 9,575,059 of OV281092.1, read as the reverse complement.
TTTTATTTCTAATCTCATGATATTTACAATTGTATATAACTACTTTTTAGATGAAATAAGTGTTAGTTGTGTTAGTGTTTGTCTTATTCTAGTTAGTATTGTTATTTGTTGCAGTATTTGTTGGTTTAAAAGTATGCTCCTGAAAAAAGCTTATTATACTGTTGAAGATTATGTAAATGATAGAGGAGCATGGATTTGATCGCTCCAGCAATGCTGGGGACAGCGGTTACTTATGTACAAATTGATATAATAATTGTAAATGAATTATTTAAAAAAAGCAACCACCGAGTTTCTTGCTGGTTCTTCTCGGTAGGAATGGCATTCCGAACCAGTGGTAGATTCACTTGACGATTCAAAAGTACTTGTAAAAGTTTATTTGAATAAAGAATATTTGATTTGATTTGATTTGATATTATCATGAAAGTACATATATTGTATTACTACCAATAGATTCAAAATATTAAAATCTAATTAGGTATGTATTGGAATGTATAGAGAAAGGCGAAGGCAATTTTAGTAGTTACCTATACCCAGTTTGTGTTTCCCTTTGAGGTGCAAAGTCTTTGATAAAGTGTCAGATATTTCATAAGCACGGCAACTCCACTGCAATGCAGAAAGCCTAAGAGCTAAGAGCTCTTCATATCCTAAGTATCGTCTTAGTCCTCTGCAGCTCCTTATAAGTTCAGGCCTACTTTACGCTAAAAGAATGAGAAGAACCTATTTTATGTTCTTTAAGTACCTACTTGCTTGAGTATTTTCATCATCATAACTAATTACCTGAATTTCGAAAAAGTATTTCACTTTTCTGACGCATTTTTTTATTATTCTAATTAACACATTTTGATGAAATGAAATGAAATGAAATGAAAATGAAATGAAGTTTATTTGCTAAATATGGGTGGTTAACAAAGTTCTTAAAATTAAAGAGGCCCTGCATATTTTACTGACACTTCAGCATGCAAATATTTGTAACACACATAAACAAAGAGAGTGTGTAGGTAGGTATATAATAAAATGTCAATTATTTAATTACATAGTCATAAAATTCTAAAATTCTATGTCAAATATATAAATTACAACTTCCATGGTAGGTGATTAAGGTAATCTGAAACAGAGTAAAATGATTTATCGCACAACCACTTAAAGAGCTTCCTTTTAAAGAGATTTGTCGGTAGCTTTTTTATATTTATGTCCAGTTTATTATAAATTTTAATGCTCATTGCGTAAGGCGATTTTTGAGTTTGACTAAGACGGTATTGTGGTATTACAAGCTTATCTTGATTTCTTGTGATACTATTTTGGTTAACATCGGATTTCTTAACAAAATACTCCAAATTCCTATGAACAAATACAGATGTCTCATAAATGTACAAAGACGGTAATGTAAGAAGGTTATATTTTTTAAAAACTAATCTGCATGAATCGGTTGGTTTCATAAGAAGAATACTTCTAATACACTTCTTTTGCACTATAAAAAGTTTATTAAAATCAATCGAGGATCCCCATATGACAATTCCGTATCGAAGGTTCGACATAATATAACCATGGTACGCAGCAAATGCTGCTTCCAAAGATACAATTTGTCTTAATCGTCGTAGCGGATATATAAATCTATTTAATTTAGTACAAATGTCATTAATATGGTATGTCCAGTCACAATGTTGGTCTAATTTTATTCCCAAAAATTTTATATTATTATCCATGTCAATACGTTCATTATTATATTTGATTTTTAATTTATTATTTTGTCGTCGTTTGGTTTTAAATTGAATGTATTTGGTTTTATTAACGTTTACTGATAAATTATTACATTGCAACCATTGTATAGTCTGCTTGAGTGATTCATTTATAGGTGATAGTGATAGGTCTCAGGTTTCAGACATGGAGTTATCACGATCAGTAGCGAAAAAAAAATTATGATTCACTAGATGACTGGAACCCCATAGATATAAATATAATAGTAGAATATAGTTCAAACTTAATACCTAATGCATAACTGCATGATTGTTTACATTGATTGATTGATTACTGCATGATTGTTAACAGGGATACAAGGGCATATATATGTATATTACTAGCTGACCCGGCGAACTTCGTACCGCCTTAGTATGCAAAATTAAAAGTATATTTTTCAATATTTCTGAGAGATTTTCTTAATATTTTTTTCCGTAAGAACCTTCTCCTAATAATAACAAATACAACAAAAAAAGAATTAGTGAAATCGGTCCAGCCATTCACGCGTGATGCCGTGACCAAGAAAAACGGGTTTCATTTTTATATATATAGATTACCTATTTACAAAGTTCGTGAGATACTTATCAAACGTATGCGTTTAACTGTAATTTGGCAGTGGACGCAGTTCTATTGTGAATGAACTATTGAAAAATTTATCAAACTTTAAGTGCTCTACCATAATACCTACGAGTAGATCAAGGTTATACGCGTAGCGAAAAAATCCTATGTCTATGGGTTATACAATATATCGCAATTTAATAAAGGTAAAACTGAAATATTGTGAATAATAATGAATTATACACATACAGTCTTGTTAGTGATATTACCTATTATTTGGAGTATAAAAATAAAAGGAGTACCTATAGCGGCTGAGTCTAGTACAATTTGAACTAGAGCATAAACAGTACTTGAGAAGTGCACGAGTGCAAAGCGACAGCGTGAAGTGCTCTCGTCTCTCTTCGTTACAGCAATACCTGCAGCTCCGACAGATTATTTGGTACAAATGTATTAATCTCATTAGCTTCTTTAGGAAAAGGAGAAGAAAGAAGAAGAAGTCAAAAGGTGTTGAGGATATCCAGATCAAGCTGTTTTGCAACTTAAGGAGTCTTTTTTTTAGTCAAAAGCCTTTTTTAGGCTTTTAGCCAAATTTATGTTTGGCTGTATGTTTTAAGTCTATATATATCTGGCGTTACCTATATTTTTATTTTAGTTGCAAAAGTTTCATCTTAATTGGTTAAGTGGGTATCCGTGATGCACTTACTAACAAATAAACGGAAGTATCCACATTTTATGAAAGATATAACGTTATATTTCCACTTTGTAATGTAGAGCTTCCACAAGTACCTGGTACCTGTGTACCTTGTAGAGGTACCTGGATTGAAACACTATATACTATATAGTATATAGCATACAACAGAACCCAAATTTCATTGTAAATCTTTTAAAACACATCAAATAATAATAAAATCCGACGTTTTGATGTTTGAATTTTGAATAAACCTCTATACAAATATAGTTTTTGTATAAGTTTAGTCTGAATTGAAGCGTAAAATGTACTTGAGAAGTGCAAGAGTGGGAAGCGGCTGAGAGTGAAGTGCTCTCGCTTTTTGTAGTAGGTAACTGCAACAGTGCTGCAGTACTAGATAACTGTTTTTGGTAATCGGCATTACCATGGTCTTACACTATGAATAATTTTATGTACCTATACAGTTAAATCTGCTTTTTGTTTGTGATACAAACGTGTTTCTTGAAATAGGTATATTCTTGCATCTTTGTCGACATTGATGATTCTTTTATTGCTAACGTTGAATCACTTGAATCTAAAATAAGAGTGTGATTTGTTTGATGATGATGCCTGAGAGCCTATGTTCTTTCTCGGAATGCAACCTATAACTATATTGTCTACAAAATTTTGTTGAAATCGTTTAAACGGTTGGGGCTGGAAATAGACAGACAAAAACGCAATCGCAATAACGCGTAGGTATTAGTATTTTATTCTTTATTGAAATTATTAAGTAACAGTCTACAAAGAGTAGGTACATAATATTTTTAGTGAAAAAGAGTACGTAATTTTTAGCACAATAGAAGTGAAGCAGAGAAGAAAACGAGTCGTTTTCACAGTGGGAACCGTATATAGAACGTTATTAAATGAGTTCTGGTATCTGATTCACGCTTCAATTCACCTCTGATCCCGCTGTATCTAAAGAAATACTCGTAGTTTCCTAAGATAAACATGTGTTTATAAGCTTCTTTGTGAAAGTTTTTTGTAAGACATACAATTATGTAGAGAACATGTACTTATTTTATTTAATTAATTTGGAAGTTATGAACATGAAAAGAAAGCTTAATATCACACAGCGTAACGTACGTCTGAGAAAGCTATGCTTAAAGTGGTTTTTGTTCGATTGTTTTTGGGGTTCTAAAGATCTGTACCAACACTACGCATTTTCATGACGACGACAATGTCATGATAGGACAGAGGACAGAGGACTGATATCAGAATCAAAAAGACTTAGAACGGCATAGGAACAATAAGTCGCTTTAAGAGATCTGTAATCCGCAGCGAACATCCATCGGTTGACACTTGAAACAATCTAATATATATAATATAGGTAGGTAGATTATTTCTAGGATTGTAACGTTATGTTATTTTATTAAGAATCTGTCATATGTAACAGAATTCATTAAACAATTTACGAATATCTATAGTACCTGCAAGAGTTTTGACCAAACAGCTTTAGCTATTTGCTCATTGTACGGGGGTACCTACACCAGCTGGCAGTCTATCTTTTAGCTCTCACATCGGGCTTATTGGGAACAATATTCGACAGTGGGTTGACGCTAATTGCGTCGAAACGGGCGGATGGATCGTTCCATGTCGCACTATAATAGCACGTATCTCCATCTCCTATGCAATCATGCACCCTAATCTACTATCGATCTCGCTTCATTGTATCGCAATCTCTGTTCCATTCCTGAGTTTGTTTCTGCAATTCAGACTAATTAACCCTAAAAGATAACATTTAGGACAACGACGTCGACTTTTTGAATTCACAAAATAAAGATTATATCTAGGTAAGTATTTCCCTATTTTGTAAAGTTCGCGTCTTTTTTGTCTAAATTTTGTCGAAAGTACTTACCACAAGTAATACATTGCATTCGTAATATAATGCATATTTTTTTATGGAATATTGGAAAGAAATATAGAATGAAGTAAGACGCAAAGTCTTACTTCATTCTATATTTCAGGGTTAAAGAAATGTAAAATTTAAATACTTACTTGAAATAGTTTACTACAACCGGCTCGCAGCCCGAAGCGATCTCAGAGGATTGCTCTTGACCTGCAATGCAAAACGGCCCACAAAAGTTCGTTGGGCAGTCTCCGAGTAAAACAATGTTCCTACTGACTCGTGCTAAAATTGGTAAGGTTTTCTAAGATAAGCAAAGTCTTTCAACATTAATTAATGTGTTTTTATATCTTTCAATGGTAATAATCAAGCCACCCACCACTATTTGAGCGGAGCTCATGTCATATTTAAGCGTTTTCAAAATCAAGAAATTAGTTTATTAACATGGACCTATAAAAGAACTCCTTATTAAAGAGTAAACTTTATCGCAACTAATTGATGGTTTTCATTTTTCGATGTCAGGAATCTAAAGTATTAACCGAATATTAATAATAAAATGATCATTATGATCTGTGGCCCCGTTATTAAGCTGATCATTGGGACCACTACCGTTTAGGTAGTACCTAGTAGTAGTAGGTTCACTTCATATAGAATCTACTTTAGCTTTTGCCCACGTATGTCCTCATGTTAAGTTCAATTTTGATTGGTAGATTTCAAAACCCTCCACAAAATACTTCCCCCCTTTTTGAAAAAATCTTACTTATGGGGGATGCCCCTTCGCTCACGTCCGCAGGAGCTACCTTCTACCTCCCTGCATGTGTCCCCTGGGTGGTGCTAAACGAGCGACGAACTTGCAGGCGAAATAAGCGTTCTTTTTAAAAAAACGCTTATTATGTACCAAACGCCATACGATTAAATAAATAAAGTAAGTTGGTCATTTCCTTTTATGTAGAACAGACACAGACCATACAACCAGTTGATTGTTTGCTTCTACGCATGCATCTATCTTGTGTCAAGTTGTATTCGTATCAATATTTTAAAATTGGAAGGCAGCTAAAATAGGCCACTTGTGTTTTGAAACAAAACATAAAATTGCCCATAATTTAGGAGAAGCAACGCCTCCACCGCACACATGGGAAATTTATTAGAGACTGTGACAGAGATACCATCTGCGTTTGATTGCTTTAACGATAACGTTTTTTTGAATGTAAAATATAAAAATAAAGTTATTTATGATTTAGGTATTCATGAAAGTTCGAAGTTTCGGTATCAATTAACATGATTGAAATAGCAAGCATTTCGTTCAATTTAGGTGTAGGTATAGAATTACTGAGACACTTGTCTAAAAATAAGAATATTTCTTAAAATTGTTAGAAAATTAATATATTTTTTGTAATATTATGTTTTTTTTAAAATCTGTTGGTGTACAATAAAACTATATTTATTAATTCATTCATTCAAAATAAAAATAAAATTTACAGTGTTCATTCTAGGTAACGACATAGGTACTAAAATTCTACATCAATAGTAACGAGTATTATATTATAATAGGTGTTTTAGGGTTGCGTCCCAAAATGGTAAAAAAGCAACCCTTATGGTGCGACAATGTCCGTCTGTTACATTTTGAATATTTCAGTAAATTATACTAAAGACTTGTTTTTGTTTTAAGGTGAAAAATGTTTAAAAAAAACTTACCCTCCCTTATCTTATCTCCTAGTTACAGTTAAGTTTGTGTATACTTTACAGGAAAAAGATAACATTGTAAGCTAGGACTGTTTTTCAGAAATTACTACAAACTATTTTTGTAACTCTTTAACTCTGAAGCGCCGTCTTTATTATTTAGAGATCGAATTGATAAAGTTGAATCAAATCCTTCCAAGTTACGGAACCTTCAGTGCGCAAGTCTAACTCGCACTTGGCCGGTTTTTCATGTCGGCAACTGAAAATGTAAAGAAAACGATTAAATTATATTTAACGAGAGTCCGTACCTACTCCCAATAATCTTTCACTTAGCTAGTGTCTGAACCTTTCTCATAAAAACGATCGTTGGGTTGAAAGGTAAGTTCAAATAAGTTGAGAGGACGGTTGTTTTCATGTCATTACACGTTAACAAGGCCTTGGTAATGGAAGCATGATGTGGTAGCGATCGAACTCGGTCAAGCGCAAGAGATAATACTCTTTCAATGGTTTCATGCTTGCTGATTATAATTTCGTACTTTCTATAAATAATTATATTTGTATTTGTACTATAAATAACTTAAAAATTAAATAATAAATAATAATAAATTAATTATGAAATTATGAAATTATGAACTTGTAATTATGTACATATACTTGCAGTATAATACGATCATTCATATGTGTTCCCCATAATATTGATTAAATAATCTCTTTTACTGTTTATTACTTAAACGCTGAATTCACTGTATGTTTATTCGTTTCTCAGAAAGCAAAAGTAAAAATCGTAGACAAGAAATTTAGATCTCATATCTAAATTTCTAATTTCTAAATAGGTATGTAAAAAGTTTTACCAGAACTTATATGAAGAAGTACCATTTTATCAAATAAGCTACCTATAGTACGTGATAGAGCGTGGTTAAACATCTTAATAATATTTAGTGTATTTAGGCTAGCTAATGGAAGGGAACCGCAGGTTCACGTTGATAGTGTCAGGCACAGCCTCGAATGCCATACCCTGAAAACGTGACACGTTCTTGTTAAATTAAATTATGTTAACCTATGTTTAGAATAGTTGCTCATATACTCACACCCACACACACACACACACACACACACTTGCATGCCTGCATGATTATAACTTGTATCAAAAATTGTACCATGATTTTTAAATGTAATTATTGTTAAAATTGGAAGAGCTAGGCCTTCTGACACAGGTATTCTTATGCTTAACAGAAGGCCTCAGCCACAATTACTTGTCAATATTGTATATGGAAATAAATAAATCATTAAATACCTACCTACCTTCTATCAATCTATATCCATACTAATATTATAAATGCGAACGTGTGTCTGTCTGTCTGCTACGCTTTCACGGCCCACCTGTTCAACCGATTTTGATGAAATTTGGTACGGGGATAGGTTGTCAGGACACTTTAGAATTAAAGAGTTCCCGCGGGAATCGACAAAACTTTGTCCACGCAGACGAAGTCGCGGGCATCGTCTAGTTTTTTATAAACATACTAGATGATGCACGCGACTTCATCCGCGTGGTTTAAGGTTTTGACAATCAGTCTCTCTTCGTTTGTTTCGTTCATTTAAATGTTTCTAATATTATATCGTTGCAGCGTTTGCTGCATAAAGTTCACGTTATTCCTTGCTTGCTTCTCTAAACAAACACTTTAATCTTATTTATGTTTCTTATCCTCGTTTCTAATTAGTAACACTAACGCTTGCACGTTGAATTGTTATGAAGTAAGGCGAGACCGCGTTAAGTAAATAAAATTGTAATATCTGCACGTAAGCAAGCACTACGATGCTGTACTCTCGGCTCTTAAAGTATAATAATGTTTTGCTCCAAAGAGCCGCAGTTGTACGTGTAGTTTATTCTAACTAGTTGGTCATTTATTCGCTATTAAGTTTTTAATGTTTGAATAAGGATAAATCGTGTAATAAATCGTTTGGTAACCAAATAAAAAACAAGTGGCAAATACATTTCAAATCAAGAGTGAAGGTTGTAGGGATGGGCAATGAAAAAGTAATAGATAGTAACACGATTTTGTATTTATTATTTACTAAAACCACAAATTGTTTAAATTTATTTTTTATGATTTTGTTTAAAGTAACACGTTATATGACATGTAGACGAACTAGATGATGTCCGGACTTCGTCCGCATGGTCGAAGTTATTTTTGATTCCCGCGGGAACTTTAATTTTCCTAACAAGTAGCGTATGTCCTTCCCCGGGATACAACCTACCCCTGTACCAATTTTCATCAAAATCGGTTGAACAGGTGTGCCGTGAAAGCGTTACAGACAGACAGACAGACACACTCGCATTTATATAATATCAGAAATCGACATAGTATTCAAGTCTGTTTATCGACAGAATGTTCTGCATCGCTAGTAAACGAGTTTCGTCTTCGTGTCTTGCCAACCCATTGATGTAAATGTGCCAACCTATAAAATACAGTGATGTTACGTTCGCTGCTGTAGGTATAAATGCTTTCTTCAGGTCCGGAACTGCTAGGTGAGTGTTCTAGTGCGACTGTGCTCCTCTCTTCTCCTGACTATGGGCTGAAACAAGGTTCCATTTCCTTAAAACGTCCTTGACGTTGTTAATTCTTAATCAAAAAACCAAACAGCTACGCTTCCATCCAAATTCACACAAGTAGGGTATAACTATGAGGAATTGAGTTATAAATATACCTATCTTGCGAAAATGTCGGGTCCGGAATGTATTTGATATTTTTACAGCTCTTCCATAATATCGTGAGTTATTGCGGAGCCATTTGAATATGAATGTAGGCTTGACAGTTTCATGGTGACCTGAAAAGATGCGAGAAAATAAATGCGTATGTAATATTTTTACGTGTAAGTAAGTAACTACTCGTAGGTAGGCATGATCTCTGTTAGTAAGGACAAGGCTGTGCAGGGCAGGGTGACATCAATATAAATTAGCCTATTTAGGGTCCATTGCAGCATCGCTAATTACAGTTAACGTTATATATTTGATCACCTAACAACCACTTTAGGGTGCTTAAGTTCGAGTTCTGCTACTTTTTAACAAAATTAAACTTATAATCTTAAATCCATGTACATATATTAAACCTTAATTGTTCTATTCACTTATAGTTTTACTAGCTGTTCTTTTTGGTGATGAAATTGAATGGTGCAGTTAACCCTAAGCATAGTTGAAAATGAAACTAAAACACTTGTTCCTAAACTATTCCTGACTATATAATAAAATAGTTGCTGTAGTTACTCGTGTCATCATAATATTAATATTTTATAGTGTTGACGTTAACAAAATACGGCGCGGGCGGGGTCTCAGGGACGGGCGAAGGTAATAGAACATTACTTGTTAAGCCAAAAGGGTTTGTAATGATGGCAAAAGGTCCTCTTTATTGTTCTAATGCTGAGCTTTTTATGTTATCGTCATTGAAGGATGCATAAACTCCCTTTATAGAGAATAGAATTTTAGACTTCCATTTTCTTACAATATAGGTATACGTGTAGTTCTGTACTATTTATAGTAAGTATTTTCCCACAAAAATATACTTATGGGCCAGAATATACAAAGCTTTATAGGCTAGTTACGATGGCTTTAGTTAACAATAAAGTGGTTCCGAAAAGCGGCAAAGACCATAGCCCGTTGTCCTAGGTGAGAGACGAAAGCGACGCGACGCAACGCGACTATTGTTTGATACTGCCGCGCCGAGCCGCATCGAGTCGCGTTGTCGCGTTTGTCGCTAATGTAGGGCAAGGTTCTCACTTAAGTAATTTATTAACGACACTGTAACAAAAATTCTTCACGGTGTTGAGGGAATTCTTACAATGATGACGGTAATAATTAGGAAATAGGCAACGATTATTATTCTTGCCTAAAAACAAAGGGCAATTATGAGATTCTCTTTTACACAGAATAAAATATTTTCGGGTGCCTTCCGAAAGGTTTAAATACGAAGAAAATCATTTCAAACGTTTTAGTATTTCTGTGTAACAGAACTCAAGACATTTGCTAAAATCCCTCTGAAATTTGAATTTGAGCGGCACATTACGGAGAAAATGACTGGCCATAAAGACTTCAAACGCAGGCTAATCGTAGCTTCCGACCTTTCGGTCAGCGAATAAGGGCTATAAGTACCTGCTAAAACATTCTCTTGCTTTATTGAGTTCCCTTATTTAAGAATTTTGCTATAGTACTGGACGATTAAAATTCATTCTTCATCATATTTTTTTTGTTAAAGTATTGATTAATTTCAATATTAAAAGAGGGGGTAGTTTATTGCTTGTTCGCCACTAATCAGTAGATAAGTGGCATTGTGTTATTTTTAGAAGAAGCTTGGTTTAATTAGATTATCCAAATCACATTTACCTATGTTCCAAACGAAGTGTACGGCCAACCATTGTACTCCACCTACAGCTTGTTTTCCTGCTTTTTAAATAACGACTGCGCGTTCCTAAGAAAAGTAACGTTATGTTATTTTACAAAGTCGTGACAATGGTAAATCCTCGCCTGTCGGCTCAGAGTTATACATCAGTGAGCACATTTATTAAAACCTACTTACCGCTCTTATATCAAAACTACTAATTTAATTTGAGTGCAACGAGACGTTTATTTAACTTTAAACAACTATGCTAAAACAACGTTCAGTAAATATTCTGTAAATTAATATTGCCACTAGAAGATACTGTAAATAGTTACAAAATAAAATCTTTAAGTAGAAGATCTAAGTATATAATAAAAAAATTAACATTGCATTTCGTCTTCGCTCTAGTTGGCACACCTCTGTCTGAATCAATTTGCTTTTTACCGTCTGCAGTTACCGTTGCCCTATTTACAGTTCCCTACAAATGCGTCACTGAAATAAAGCATAGATATATCGGTGATAAAGTTTATCAATTTCAGTGAAACCAAGCAAACAAGCAATATATTACACATAAAATTGTTAGATGGGTCCCGGCTGTTCCCGTAATGTTTCATTGTGCGAAATGCTATAAAATCCTCGTAAAAATTTATAAAGCTACTCAATAAAATTGTACACTTAGAGTTTTGTGGTTTGGAATATTACTTGGGTTACAGAAAAAGCTCTTAAATAGCTCTTACTGTGGAATAATTTAAAAAAGTATTTAATCGTCGACTCTAATACCAAAGACTATCAGGTTGCCGAAGTTTTCAGAGACCCGGATCTCATTAATGATCATTTTCTCAATGTTCCCGCCAGTGATGATGTGCCTGAATCATTGTTTACATTCTATAAGGAGCACCACTCTAAATTAACATTTGAGCTTAAAACTGTTACGGAAACTGAAATCTCCAAGATCATTAAATCTATAAAAAGTAATTCAGCGGGTGTTGATGGTATTTCTTTGGATATGATTTTAATGACGCTTCCTGCCACTCTCAGTGTGATAACTGAAATCATAAACAGATCTATTGTCACCGGCACTTTCCCACAGATATGGAAGTCAGCAGTTGTAAAGCCAATACCTAAGAAACCAAACATACAGGATTTAAAGGACCTGCGGCCGATAAGCATTCTGCCGTGTCTGTCGAAGGTCCTGGAAAAGGTGGTTTGTGCACAACTTTCACTTTATCTCGAAGGTAATAACATTTTACCCAATAAGCAGTCTGGTTTCAGGAAATTTCGAAGCACCACTACCGCTCTTATAGACGTGGTCGATAACATGCTTGCCTCACAGGATGCCGGTGAGGTGACAGTTTTGACTCTGTTGGACTTTTCACGTGCGTTTGACACCATAAATATTCCCTTGCTTATAGCAAAACTCTCATACTATGGATTCTGCTCAAATTCAATCAAGTGGTTTAAGAGCTACCTGTATGAGCGTACCCAATATGTCGAGCTTCGTGATTCCGCAGGTTGGTCTGCTGCATCTGCACCTAAATATTTGTCTAGAGGAGTACCGCAAGGCTCAATTCTTGGCCCTATTTTATTTATTATTTACACTGCTGATATAATAAATAACATTAGTAATTGTAATTATCACATGTATGCAGATGACATACAATTATATATCTCTTTTAAGCCCTATGCTTATAGTGATGCGGTTAATAAATTGAATAATGACTTGGACAGTATTGCGGACTGGGCTCATGATAACCAGTTAGTCCTAAATCCCGCCAAATCAAAATTCATGTTGCTTGGTTCTCGTCAAGCTCTAGCAAAGGTCTCTCCTAATGACTTCACTGTACGAATTAAGGATGATGCGTTAGTGAGCACTAACGAGGCCAGAAATCTAGGAGTTCTAATTGATAGTGAACTGCGTTTTGAACACCATATTCTTGAAGTAGTACGTAGTTGCTTCTATAGATTAAAAACATTATACCGGGTGCGACAGTATCTTAGTGTCGACGTGCGTATCAAAGTGTGTGAGACCTTAATACTGTCGAAGCTGAACTATGGTGATGCATTGTATGGGCCGCGTCTTTTGGTTCGCACTCAGAGGCTCGTTCAGCGCATTCAGAATGCTTGTGCTCGCTTTTGTTTTCATATTCCTCCGAGAACACACGTTACGCCTTTTATTAATGATGCCAACTTGCTGAATATGAAAACAAGGCGGGAACTTCACCTGGCATCACTTCTTTTCGGGGTATTAAAGTCGCAGCAGCCTACCTATTTGTACGACAAACTAGAGTGGCTAAGAACAACCGACACAAGGACAAATAGAGCTTGGACCCTTAAAACGCCGCGACATTTTAAAGCTGCCTTCCGGGGCAGTTTTAAATTCGCGGCTACCAAATGTTGGAATGATTTGCCACCACCATTCCGGGACATTTCAAAGTCTAAAATAACTTTCAAAAGAAAATTAAAAGATTTTTTATTAAAAAAACAAAAAACTTAAAGGGTCTTTTGTTGCCGCTCTTTTCTATGTATGGTCTTATACCCTGCACTCTTTTAACTGCTGTTATGTACGCCTTGTTTACAAAAAATATTGTATTTTAAATTATTTACGTATTATTTTAGTATATATAACACCTTATTTATTATTATTTTAAATTAGTATTTTAAATTATTAACATATTATTTTAGTATATATTACACATTATTGTATTATAGGCTAACAGATTTTTTCTTCTTTTTTGTTCATATTATTTATATACTTATTATGTGTTTTGGGTGCCGTCCAAGCACACTGGCTTCACGGAAGATCAGCGCTGTATCTTTACAGGTAAAGCACATGCTGAGTGAAGACCATTTTGGGGATCAAGTCACATTTCGCGTTTTTTCTGTTTCATTTTACAAAGTATTATTTTATTTTATTATTAGTTATTTCTTGTACTTGTATCCCTGAATAAAGATTTCTTTCTTTCTTTCTTCTTTCTTTCTTAAATTGTCTTTTTGCCTAAATATAGAATGGATGCAAATGCAAGTAGGTAAAGAACTGATAATAATATAACAGATTTATTACTACTGCAGCTGTAGTAAAATAAACAGTAGGTAGTAAGTAATTAGTTAAGGTGCACTTATTTAAATTTCAACATCATAAACATTTTTTAATTTTCAAGTCTGTACCTAGTTGTCGTTAACCTTGTGCTGGGTGAATACGGCTATGTCAGATATGCCTTGTTTTTGGTACTATAGGCACAAAACTAGCAAACCAGACAGTAATTTATGCGCACTTAAAAGCTTTAGACGAGTTATTTATTGCGTAGTACGAAGGTGCGCCGTCGCCGCGTGTATGTGACAGTGGCCCAGTTAAAATGTCTCTTCCGTAGCGTCGCAATGCTGTCTGCGTGCCAGCGCGGTCGCTCGCCGTTCGTTTGCTGGACGGATTTAGGTAATGTGTAGCATGCACCAGAAACTGTAAGGGCGGAAACACACTACGGTCAGGACAAAACATCCACGCGAACGCCTACGCGGCAGCGCGCGCGCGGTATCGCGGTAGCTCGTGCAGATACGATAAAAATAATGCGCAGCCAGATTTTTTTTTGCTGTAGTGTGTTTTTACTCTTAATAAAATGAATAACAAAGAATGAATGAATTAAAAGGTAATTTTTATCCTTCTATGGGGAATATTTTCCTTCTAATAAAGAGAATAAAAATGCTAAAAGTGGACGACAACCCAAATTAAATTCAAGTTTTTGGATTTTAGTCCGTCGCTCCGCCCACCGTATACTTTTCTATATTATTAAGGCCTCTATATTTTCTTAAAATTAGACTTTCACTTTCTTTCTTCTTTCAGTGTTATGCTTTCAACGGCGTTTGAGTATTCTGATTTCTTTAAAATTATTCCTAAACATGTTTACATCTTTCTTAATATTATAAATGCGAAAGTTTGGATGTATGGATGTATGTTTGTTACTCTATCACGCTGGGGCGTGATAGAGTAACAAACGGATTTGGATGAAATTTGGCACAGAGATAGATTATAGTCTGGAATAACACATAGGGTACTTTTTATCCCGGAAAATTAAGGTGTTAGCAAAAAACCTCAATCCACGCGGACGTAGTCGCGGGCATCAGCTAGTAAACATATTTAAATACTACACAAAACATCGTATTCGTATCTAAGTAGTATTTCATTTATTATTATGCATGATGCATTTTGAGGCCAAAATTTTTAATGTACTTTTAGTAGAAAACCCATGCTTTGTGAAAATTCTTACAATCTGGAGGTAAGTATATGTAATAGAGGGACAACATGACAAGTTTTAACCCCTAGTTTATGTAATTTTCATTTCACACAATAAAGTTAAAGTCCTGAATCACTCACTCACTTCTTGACCAACACACACCCATCTTCGGACTTGGATCATTGAAATTTTTCGCAGAGGTTGCTTTATAATGTAGTCATAGTCATAGTCATAGTCATAGTCATTTATTTATTAAATATAGGTACACTGTAGGTACACTTATTTTCGTCTAAAAATTACTTACTTAAAAAGCATGATGGTGATAATGGGTAACGGTATCTTAAAACTAAAGCTACGAGGGTTCCAAACGCGCCCTGGTCTAAGAAGAGCCCACAACAAACTCAGCCGGGTTTTTTTTTTTTATTATCACCATCTCACAAATATTCTTACTAAGGAACTATCAGAGACATTAGAGCAAATTAAAATGTAGAACGAAGAAGGCAGGATTTAGCGAAGCCTTGAGCGTTCGCTAGTTCTTTTACCACTCACTTCAAACACTACAAGACTTCTCAGAATGAGAAGGGTTTTGGCCAAAGTCCACCACGATGGCCAAGTGCGGATTTGATTCACACAACTTTGAGAATATTATTAAGAACTCTCACGAAGTTGTTCGTTACCTCCAAGGCAAAGGATATTTAATTTCTTAAAACGCACATAACTCAGAAAAGTTAAAGACCTGGGGATCGAAACCCTGATAACCCGAATTGGAAGTCTAATCCACTAGGCTATCACCGCTCCTAGTCCTTTTAAATATTTATATACGTAATACGAAGATATAAGACGGTAATAACGTACATAATACTAGCAGATGCCTGGGACTTCGTCCGTGTGAAATAAGTTTTTTTAATTTCCCACGGAAACTCCCTGATTTTTCGGGTTAATATATATAGCCTATGACACTCACAAATAATGTGGCTTTCTATTGCTATCAGAATTTTCTAAATTGGTTCAGTAGATCCAGAGATTACCCCCTACAACGTCACAAACTCAGAATTTTTTTAAAATCCACTATAAGCTAGCCCTTGACTGTGATCTCACCTGACGGTAAGTGATGATGTAGCCTAAGATGGTAGCGGGCTAACCTGTTAGGGGCATGGCAGTTACAGTAAACCCATACCCCTTCGGTTTCTACACGGCATCGTACCGGAACGCTAAATCGCTTGGCGGTACGTCTTTGCCGGTAGGGTGGTAACTAACTAGCCACGGCCGAAGCCTCCCACCAGACCAGACCAGGGAAAATTCAGAAATTATAAATTCCCAAATTGACCCTGCCGGGGATCGAACCCAGGACCTCAGCACGTTAAGGCAACAGCGCTAGATACACACCGCGCCACGGAGGTCGTCAAATTTCAAAATTCACAAACTTTACCTCTTTATAATAGATGTGTGGTTGATAGCGGCCCCGCGTTTGACACGGTGTGAAGCCTTTCGCGTGTCAGGACAAATGTACGCTGAAATCTGGTATATTTTTTGACCACGTTTATGTAAATCATCGGCCTTCACTGTACATTTTATGTAAATAAAATGTCGTGCCACTTATAAATACAATGGTGATACCACAGGTGATACGGGATTTTACAACGGTTATTTTCTGTTTCGTAATGTGGTGTTGGACTTTGGAGATGGATGATTAGGATACCACGGATCGCGTAAAAGACCAAATTATTAATCCAGGAACAGCTTCGTGTATACACCAGACTCTCTACAACGTATTACGAGAGAATACTTAGTTAACTTAGATAAACCTATAGTTGTAGGCAAAATATCACGCGGCCGATCACCTAACCGCTGGCCAGGTTAAATAACTCACTGGCCTTCCACTGACAACTGCAATCCGAAAAGCCGAGGACCAAACGGGGTGGAGCGCTATAGTTAACAACGCTAGTTAAGAAACAGACAAGGAAATTTTTTGTTTTGAAGAAGAATATTTTTGTTTTGTATTTACTTTTTTGAGAGTGGTTATACAGGATATTTGCCTGTATAACTGCCTCGTTGGCCTAGTGGTTCGCATGTTCGACTGCGGCCGACAAGGTCCCGGGTCGGGCCATAATTAAATGCTGGGTTTTTCTGACTAGAAATTCTCAGAGTTAGGAAGTTGGTGGTGTTTCACCGCTGTACCTCGGACAGCACGTTAAGCCGTCGGTCCCAGTTATTATCACTAACATGATAATAGTCGTCAAAGCCCGCCAACCCGCATTGGAGCAGCGTGGTGGGCCTAAGCTCTAATTCCCTCTCTCCTATGAGAGTGGAGACCTGTGTCCAGCAGTGGCACGTTAATGGGCTGTAGTGGTTTATGAAAAGAGAAGACCGATGACCAAAACCAAAGCAATTTTTGTTTGCTTTTTTAAAGAAGTAGACCATGAGCAGATATATAAATCTTTGCCTGAATTCGCTGATCTAAGGTAGGCACATCCTATGGGGTAACTATTATTTAATCTATACTATCGATATTATATTAAGGTTTAAATATAATTATATAAGGATTTTATTATATTATATTAATTAACGTAACCCAATGACCTTCGCTGTAGCATACGCTACGAATTTCGTAGAGAATTAAGCCTACGCGAGCTCCTAACGTTCGTTGTAGCATAAGCTATGATTTTCGTAGAGCTTACGAGTAAGTCAACGCCAGCTCCCCTACATAGTATAGATACAATTTCTAATCTTAGTTTTCCCGTAATATACAAATAAATAAAATTTTGTTAATGATTTCAAAAATATGTATATATGAGGGTTTAATTATATAATGTTAAGGCCTAGCCCACTAACCTTCGCTGTAGCATACGTTACGAATTTCGTAGAGAAATAAGCCTACGCGAGCTCTCTTCAGGTATACAATTTCTATTCATAATTATCGTGTGATATACACAGAAAAAGGAATCTGCTAATTAATTTTTATATTTTGTATAAATATAATAATAAATAATAGTGTGCTGTAAAAGAGATTTGTTCCACATGCATATTAAATTAAAATATGTTTTAAATAACTAAACGAAAAGCGTTTATAAAATCAAAAAGATTTCCGCGTAAAATTGGGTTGCGATTATGTTTCATATCAGCAAAAATGTATTTTTTTTCGCACTGGCTTTTTACTGGCTGTTGCTCGGTGCATCTTCATTTAGTTTATGTTAATAAGTTGGCGCTTAGTCGCAGAGCCGTCAGCATTTTCACGCAAAATGGCAAGCTGCACCTTATCGTTGCGGACGAAGGACGAGGTTTTGAGGGTTGTTTCAGGGGTGGCGGGAGGTATGAAAGGCCCGACAGTGCTGGCCGTGACGCTGCCTTGAGCGGACGTGGACGAACGACGCTTTTCTAGTAATCGCACGTTCTTTCCCATTGCTTTCGGTTCGGACTTACGTTAATCGAATTAAGTGACGCGTAAACTGACTCAGGTGGAAATTGGTGTAAACATTCATACTGAAAGGAATGGTTCCAGATCAGATAGCAAAAGAAAACTAAGTGGTATGCCATACTAATAAATATTATTGTAGCCTAGATATTGAAAAACAATGTTTTTTGAGAATAACACTTAATTATCTTAATAACAGCTGTTATCATAATGATCGGAAGATTTACTACAATTACTACTATAGCATTAATAAGAGCTACAGATAATATCTCTATTGTTTACGAATAGTTGTAGAGTAGGTCTGTAGCCTTACATTTTACGAAACCTTTGTTAAAGAGTTACTGGTTCTAAATATATATATTTTATCGTTAGCTGTAATCTGTTATTCTATTTGATGGCAAGCGTTATTGTATCAAAGGCTTTGGTCGCAGTGTGCGCTCGACGTTTGTCGATCGTCTCGTTTGCATACCTGTCCAATAGTTTGATGCTGAAAAATAAACTGGATTTACAAGCGATGTTGCACGGACTGAATCAGTGAGTTGTCTTATATGTATATAAAAGTATCTACGGATTTTTAAATCAAATGCGGATAATGAAATTAGCTAATAATTACTCTGGGTTTTATTTTGTTTTGACTCGCAAAATACTCGTTATTTTCAGGTTTGTAATGTAATGGTCTCTGTACACGAGTCCATAAGAAAATATCATTTTCTGACATATAAAGCAATTTTATGTGCAGAGAAAAAGAATGCAAATGAAGCGGGTGCCGTTCTGCCGTTGATCAAATGCAAGGGCATGTTCTGCGTATAATGGAACATAACAATGTTCTTTTTGATAATAATTTTAAAAGAAAACCTCTTTTTGGTTGGTACG
This sequence comes from Erebia aethiops, assembly GCA_923060345.2. NCBI lineage: Eukaryota > Metazoa > Arthropoda > Insecta > Lepidoptera > Nymphalidae > Erebia > Erebia aethiops. The sequence goes on along the minus strand of OV281092.1, from coordinate 9,555,636 downwards.
GACTTGGCTTTACTTGGATAGTAATTAAGTTGGAGAAGGACCTCCATTATGTGAAATAAGTACTTTAATTTCAATGTTTAGATTCTGAATGTAGGCTTTTCAGATCAACGTTTCTCACACATCACCGCATGAAGAAGAGCGGCTCTGGTACAGTAGTTAAAAACGTTGATTTTCTTGGAAGCAGTCAGTGATTTTAAAGTTTTAACTATATGAAATAGAGAGTTGTACAATTATTGGTCCTAGGGCCCTGTAGTCGATTTTGAAGAAAATAAAAATAGTTTAAATATTTTTAGACCTCCCATAAACAAGGTCACAAGTAAACTGTACGACTTGGACGGATCTGTCACCCGAGCAGTACATTTAGTTAAAGTCAAACCCAAGCACGGACAAGTATAAATTGATTTAAGCTACGTCGTGCTGGCCCGTGCATGGTGTAAGCTAAATCTTAGGTGGCACGAATGACGTCTGCCCACTCACCATTTATAAAAATAAAACTCAGGCACTAATACCGAAGCGGTTGTTATTTATAAGAGCCCCTATTTATAAAGCCGTGTCGCCTTTTCAATGAAATATTTACCGTGCATGCAGAAAAGGTATTAAGATTAACTTTTCATTTTCATTCCAAGTGAAAATTTCTATTGCGTCTTGTCATGAAAGGAGCTTTCAATGCGTTTTCAGGTTATTAGGTTATCATAACGTTTCTTTTGTCGTGAGGGGAAATGTACCTTTGACCTTTTTATTGCTAGTACTGTAAATAACCGACGTGTCTCAAGAATTAGCGCTCGATATAAAAGGTGCTATGTGCTATTGCTACGTGTTTTGATTGTAACTGGTCAAAAATTGATTACCTTATCTTCGGATAAAATAATGGGGCAAATAATTATTATTATGTATACCCAAATTTGTATGAAGCTGACTATTTATTGCAGCAAAATCCAATTGTAGAATTAATTTTTTTTATCCACAACTGCCAGAAAGTTCATGAAGACGTAAAAGTTTTACTGATACCTTTTACCTGATAAAGGGCTGAGTGCTGAGTGCTAAATCTTGCGACAGCAGCACATCTCTGATGCATGGCTGCGCAGTGTGAACGGTTTCATTATTGAGTTTACTTATTTAAATTTTATTCCATGACAAAGATAACCTTGAGTTCAATCTGACCTGGTGGAAAGTGATGGTGAGTCTTAAATGGGAAATATGTAACTTAGAAGGAACAGGTATGTTGAAACCATAATATTCTTAAATAGTTTTCTCGCAACAACGTTTAGACGACCTCCCTGGCGAAGTGGTGAGTGTTGTGGTTTTATAATGCTAGGTCCCGGGCTCGCTTTCCGGCAGGGTCAATTTGGGAATTTATAATTTCTGAATTTTCTCTGATCTAATTTAGTGGGAGGCTTTGGCCGTGGGTAGTTATACCAACCTACCGGCAAAAACGCACCGCCCCGCGATTTAGTGTTCCAGCACGATGCAATCTAGAAACCAATTAGGGGTATGGGTGTAATATAATATTGCCGTACCCCTATCAGGTTAGGCCGCTACTATTTGGGATTGCATCATCACTTACTAACAGTGAGATCGCAGTCAAGTTGTAGTGGAATAAAAATAAAAGAAATGTATCGAAAAGCTAAAGTCGTCGTTTTAAGGTGGTAACTTATCGCTGCGGCCGAATATAAGGACATTTTAGAATTGATAAATTAGTCATTGCCAGGGATCAAACCCAAGACCATTACACCGCTACAGGGAGGTCGCCCAAACTTAGGGAGTTTGTACTAGTTACCGTCATGGTTCGCTGCCGTCACGCATTGTGTATGACCATGGCTTAAAAGTTGTTCTTCCTACACAATAGCTGGTGATCCAATAAGTTCACACTGGCAACCCTTGGGCCATTGAGCTGTGTCAAGCAGTGACTTTCTCGAGTATTTGTTCTCAGTTGTATCATATTTACATGGTAATCTTGTTACTAAATTGTTTCAATTCTCCCGCTTCGTAGAAATGGCCGACATGTAAACAGAAAATAAAGATATTTGAACAGTCCATTTGTATGGACTCGCTGTGACATTTTCCGATAATTGTAGTAATAAAACTGCCAAAGTTATGGCCTAATTTCGGACGCCAACGAAGTAAACGCCCCATTTTTATTGGCGAAATCATGTGTTAATTAATTAGCTGCGTTTGTTAGTGATTCTGATTATAGACCTTTTTATCAACTCGGACCACTCTTGTCCTCTTGTATTTTCGTGCGCACGCGTAAATGTACAGAAATGTTAAAGTGGCCCTATTGTAGAAGTAGATTTATTTTTAAAGTTTATCATTTCATGAACATTGCTCTAGATGCTGAAATTATTTCCTTTAGAAATAAAATGGAAAAATACAAGTTTCATTATTAATTTGGCCTCAAGCTGTGAAATCTGTGCTATTTTTTATTTAGAAACAGTATTCACTCACTATAATAGTTATAATTGAAATAAAAAATAGTACGGCAGTTTTATATTCTTCGTTTCTTATTTTATTTTTAATCTATTTTGCCGGTTTTCAGCGATAGAATATAGTTTGCACTAGCAAAATCGTTTACAATAGCCGAGAATTTGCAGTTTAATAAAAACAAAGAGGTGAATAGGAAAACTTCCCAGGCGTGACTCTTACTTGGGTCATTGAGCAACGTGTGTTGTCTTAGGAGCGACAAACTCTCGCGTTTTTAGTATGACAACTAGAGTGTCTATCCACAGAAGTACTATGTTAAGGACGGTCCAGAGGACTTTAACTTTTCATTGTTTTGCTACAGCAACTCTTGCAGAGTTAAGTAGATCAGTTATTTCCTCTGATGTTTTCCATATTACATCACGCTCAAAATATTTTTTCCATGCTGTGTCGCTAGGTTAGTATAATATCTAATATTTTTTAGTTGTAGATTGGATATACCTTAAACCTTATTTTAATACTAGCTGATGCTCGTGACTTCGTCTGCGTGGAATAAGTTTTTTTGAATTCCCACGGGAAATCCTTAATTTCTCTCATTCAAACTAAAAAAAATGATTTTGCATGTAGGTACTCTCTACGTAGGTGGGGTGGGGTCTATGCTATAGAAAAATTGAAAGAAGTAATGATTATGAAAAACTAGCTGATGCCCGAGACTTCGTCCGCGGGAAATCCTTAATTTTTCGGGATAAAAAGTAGCCTATTTGCTATTCCAAACTATAATCTATCTCTGTGACAAATTTCATGCAGATCCGATCAGTCGTTCGGGCGTGATTGAGTAACAAACACCCATCCATACATCCATTCAAACTTTCGCATTTATAATATTTATTATATTATATTTGATTAGTTCAGTAATAATTAGTATTAGTATAGATTTACCTTTATTAATGTAAATAAACTAGGTCGAAGTTTTGAATACCAGTAGATTGGCGATCTACGGAGTTATTTATTTTTGTCTGAATTTTCTTATAATTATGCTATCATTCTTTACAATTTCGTTTTTTTTTAATTATTCTTATCGATATTACCAAGAAATATTACCAGTTCCCAACACATTTCGAACAGACAGTAGAAAGATCGAAACTTTTCCTTCATTGATTCCGATTTGAAGCGGGTCTGTCGTATAAAACTGTCGTATAAAAGTTTGTATCACGCATACAGGCGAATGAACCTTTCATAGCGCATTTTGTATGTGAGATACTAAGCACTCTTGCACAAATGAGGCTCCCGAAATATTTGGTCCATTATATGCTTAACCCTCATACCACATGCTAATCCCGAAAGCATCTGTGTGTAAACTGGAGATGCCGACTATAGTGTCTAGTGTCCTTTAAGCCTGTTGCCATTATGCGTTTTAGTTGCACACTAAATATCAAAGCTACACAGTTGATATATAATATTTTCATTTAACTTGGTAAGTATACAATATTTTTTTATAAAGTTGGATATATTACAAAGTCTAGGAACAAGAAGCTTGATTCGCTATAATCTGTCGCCAAAGCAGACAAATCTATGGGGTACAACGTGTAACTTGCACGAGTAGCTTGTGATATTCACCGCCTACTAAGTAATTCACCACGCCACACAAATCTTCCAAATAATTCTCAACGTACGTTTCACTCCGACACCGGAGCATCCTCAGGAGATGTTGACTCGACAGTGCACGATTGTAAATCAAAAATTTTCTATAGGATTATTCAAAAATATAACATTAGGCGGATGAAGTCGCGGTTGTCATTTAGTTTTCTTAAGTATATTGGACTACTTACTGAAGAAACAAATCGATTTTTCATACATATTTTCAGTAGATACTTTTCATAAAATAGGTAGGCATGATGACAGTAAAAAAGAATCAATGAAATTATAAATTTATCTAATAAAATTGGATTCATGGATTATAAAAAACGTATTTATTTTCCTATTTCGAGTAAGATTGCTATTTATTTTGATAAAATAAAACTATAAAATACAGCATTCCGCCATATTGGTTAAAACACCAATGAAGCGACAATGACGTCACAATTATTTTCGAACTTTGACAATCACACTATTGTTTACTGCACACTGCACAGAGTACATTGGTAAAAATAATAGTGACGTCACAAACGACGACATGACACCGCCGAACGTTTTGGCGTGAATTTCAAAATTTAAATTTCAAATGCCAATTTCATCTAGGTACCAAACCTTATTTTGCTGCAATAAGATATTTTTTCGAAATGGTAGATACTTCCGAACATAATCTGACCATTTTTCAAAATCAGTCATCATGCCTATTACAGCATACTTTTAATATTTAAAAACATAATTGAACTAATCTAGTAAAACAATGATCATTAATCGTTTGGTAAAAAAATAAGTTTATTCCATTGTTTTAAGCAGTTTTAGTATATGCGATAAATTGCAGCAACCTCCTAGTGTATGACAGAGTAGAAACCAGATCTAATGCGAGTCATCCCAGTTTCAGGCGACCGATTTGGCTAGCTGAATAGCAAGTGGCAAGTAATAACGTATTCAAATTGGAATGCTGTCTGTCATTATTCTACATGGAAACGAGCTAAGTTCGGAGGATGCGCTGAGTTAGTATTGCGGACATGGAACCGCTATATGGATTTTGGTACGTATTTCAAATCACTAGATACCTATTATACTTTGGAATGACTTTGTTTACCAAAAGTGTTCGAATATTATTTTACTAGTGGTTCGCCCCGAACTGAGACCTCGCGGCGCCATCTATTGACAACAATGTGAAGTTCTGTTAAAAATACTGAAGCTCATTAAAAATTAAATTATTTCGTTTCCTTACAATATTTATCTAATTTTAGTATTTGTTGTTCAAGTACAGGACATAATTCAAATAATGGATCAAGTTTCAGGCTCAGCCTTTCAGTAAATTTAGAGTTCTGAGGTCAACTTTGGACGTAAGAAAATCTCCACTTTGAAAGCCCAATTTCGTCAATTTTAGGGGAAAAATTAAAAAAAATATATTTTTGGACTCCATTCCTAATTATCTTTAAAATGATATACCGCAACCCTATGCAACGCTATAAAAATATTTTACTTCGCATTCGCTTCTATGAGAGCCCCCCTGAAATGAAGATTTTTATAACTTTTTAAGTCATATTCAGCTGGAGGCCATTGGTTTACATATTATGAGTAATTACGTTCAGTAATTCAGAAGTTTCAGAAGACAAGTGCCAATTCACTCAAGTAGACTCAGAGACCTTCGCTTCGCTTGGTCAACAAACAGTTTTTAACATCGACAACGGAAATAAAATACTTTTGCTAACAAACAACCCCAACATTTAGTCAAGGTTTTTTTAACCGGAAATACTGAATCGAATTAAAATAATAGTCAAAAAAACCTCTTTAGATGATAAATTTATGTAACTAATAAATAAATATCAATCATTGTCATATCATATTAATATTAAAAATTCTGTACATAATAATTAAGATGTTTGAATAAAATATAAGTTACTAATTAATTATCAAATTACTCAAAATAATATTATATACCTACTACTAGATGATGCCTGCCACTTCGTCCGCGTGGATTAAGTTTTTTATTCCCTGGGGAACTCCTTAACTTTCCAGGATAAAAAGGCCCTCCCCTACCCTACCCTACCTATGTCCTTCCCCGGGATGGAACCTACCGCTATACCAAATTTCATCAAAATCGGTTGAATAGATGGGCCGTGAAAGCGTAGCAGACAGTCAGACAGACAGACACACTTTCGCATTTATAATATTAGTATGGATTAAAATATTATCGGTACCTACTATTGAATATAGTTTATCTTAAACAATGTGAAGTACATGTTACATTCAGTTGCCACAGTACAAATCTATGATGTCAATAGATTCAAAATAAAAAATAAAATACTTATAGCGACTAGTGTAGTTTGAATAAATAATTCTGCATAATTTGTAAATAGTCGAGTCCGAGTATAACATGTATTGATGAAAACATGATAATCATAATATTATTATGGTTATATCAACATGATATCCATATCACTTGTACTTAGCTATAGGTATAAGCCGTAAGTAACGTAAAGTAAAGTAAGTGAACGTAAAGTTATACTGAAATAAAGAAAGTTTAAATACGATTCTAAAATAGATTTGATTTTGTACCCGAAATTTTCCCGCTTTTCCTCAATATTCAATTTATAACTCTCTGTTCAATTTTTTAGGAGTCATGCCTGGATAAAAATTTCTGTGAAACGAATTTACTACGTGTAGGTACGTACACAAAGAATAGATACGCGTGTTGAATCCTCTGTACGTGACGTGTAGGATATCCGGTTGGTGTATAGAGATTAAAATACTTTGACATAAAAACAATCTATTGCAAATAAAGTCCTCTCGGATGCGCTGTTTGTTTCATTGCATGGTGTTTGAGTTTTTAGCTATATCACGCTAAATATTTTACTTTAATTCTTAAAATTAATAATAATAACTTACATGTACGGTATACATATAATTGATTATAATAAGTACGAAGGATAAGCTGTTAGAGTTAAAGAAAAGCATACTTCGTAGAGTTCAATGATAAAAAATACTGCATCCAAATTTTAATTAAATTTTACATTTTTCCTGTTTCCTCGAGTGCATTCCAAACATTCACTCCGTCCACACGTACTCACTCCATTTCGTACGGCAATTTTTCAGTCGTTCAAATAAAACGTTATTTAATTTAATTCTAGTACTGATAGACTATAATATACTTTTTTAATTGTTTGTTATAAACGCAATGGTTAACAATTCAATTAATCTCCGATGGCTGCCATCGTTAACCACTATATGTACCTGTATGTGGATGTTACATTAGGTATAGGTACGTCTGTTATATGTTAAATTAAACACAATTAAGTTGTGGGTGCACATCTAAAAGCTTGGATACTTCATTATATTATATTATAGGTAATTATTATGAAGTTAAAAGTCAACCGTGGTTGCTTTATAAATCATGGTTGTTGATCTCACAAATGCTAAGACAAGCGTTTCTTGGAAAGACATTAAAAATACTGTAGTAAAATCTTAACTAGCAACAGCGCATTTTGAACTGATCAAAGATTAAAACTTTCCAGTGCCCCCATTTCATTTTATTATCAAAAAGTTTCATTAAGGAAAAGTTGACGGGTGTTTGTTACTTTATTGTCCAATTCATTTCTCTGAAACGGGCGTAAACCACCGCCTTACACAATGAAACCCCTCCATGGACTACAACTTCTCTTGTTGAGTCCTCAGCACCCGATTATTGTATGCTTAGCAAGTTTGCCTTCTAGTTGTATAGAACAAACTTCATTGTTATAGTTTGCTGTATATGATACAGATACAGATGGTCAGCACTGAATGTAACAAAGATTATGTGAAGTTTAGAGTTCAATAAAAAATTAAAAAAAATTAAATAAATTAAATCGGGACGTAATGAGAATTTTTTTTTTAGAAGTTTTTTTCCTATCATGTTGGCTTGATTAATATGTATATATCTATGCCTAGTTACAGCTTTGTAGTAGTAACAGCCTCTGAGCTATGTCGCGGACGGTCAGGCGGATGGACGGACGAACATGGCGATTTACTACTTGTTGCTTACGGAACTCTAAAAAGCTTTATTACTTTTGTGACAGCAGCGCGTCATTCAAGTCTCGTCCGTGTTTTAAAAAGCTAAGTTTTAGTAAAAAAAATTCGTGCCTCGGATCCACTCTATTCTATAATACTATATACTAGCTGATGCCCGTGTTTTTTTGGATTCCCGCGGGAACTCCTTAATTTTCCGGGATAAAAATACCCATGACAAAAATCACGTCGATCCGTTGCTCCGTTGCAATGTGATTGAAGGACAAACCTACAAACCAACAAACAAACTGACTTTCGCATTCATAATATTAGTTAGTTTTTAAATATTTTGATACTGTTTTAGTCGTGGTTTGTATCAAGCAGCTATCTGTTGATCGGCATCCAAATCTTTGGAATTTTCATTTTATTAGTCAGTAGTTTTACCTCTGAACGTATTTCATGCCATACTAAAAGTATAGTAACTATAGTAGATTATTTTAACGATACAACTTTACACAACACCTATATATTTTCAGGTTCATTTAACAAGTTAACGGGTATAAAACAATTGGGTGCAAGTGGTGAAGGCTTTATTCAGTGTCCGAGCGAAACCGTTGCCGGCGAAAAATAAATTGCGCTCGCCTGAAATTACCTCTACGTTTTATGATACAAAGGAGGTAAAAACTATGTTTTTCTACTATCTACTTAAAAGTGATGTGAGTTTTCATAGAAAATTCACTGAAATTGCCCTTAAATGTAAATTACTACCTACTAGTTTTATTCAAGCTTACTTTAATACTTATTTGCGTTTTTACTACGTGACTGCTGCTGACGTTATCCACCTTTCTTTGGCACGTGCGATGTGATCAACGCGTGCTGACGTTCATGGCAAATATATTTTATACCTATAGCTCAGATTTGGTAAGGGTCGGAAATAATTTTCCGGCCGCACTAAATGGCAGATTTACGCACAGCACGTTTACTTATAAGTTACAAGGAAGCCTTTGTATTATGAAAAGGTTATAAATTTGGGATCTCTTTAATATACGATCTCCTGACAAAAGGCGCAAAAGTGGCCATTTACATTTTTAGGATACGATCGATAGGGTCCGATCTGTCACACCTAATTTCAATTTCATATAATACGTGTATCACTAGCAGCAGGTTACAGGAGGCAAATAAACGGCCAGAACCGCTAAGTTCTGGTAGTTTATTTGCCTCCTGTAGTACTGAGTGTCTATGCGTGTGCGATTACTTTTGGTCGATTTTTTCCATAAGTAAATAGAGTCTAGCTTATGTGCATAATCCATGAAGTCGAGAAAAAGTTCGCTTCTACCATTCACTTTCAGCGTGCAGCTCATTGCATTGCACTTGGCAAGCGAGTTCTTCTGCGAACGGAGCCAAATCGTCGAATAAAAACTCGTTAGCTTGAACAAAAGTAAACTGGATGTTTTTGATATAATCTTCTTAAGCTAAAGTTGTTATTATCTTTTGTTTTTCGTGGTTAACAATATAATAAAAGTATTTAGGACCTAGTGATACGAAAAATTTACGTAGTTTGCTGTGTAAACTCCATTGCATTTGTAACATAAAATAAACTTTAACCATCCCCTATAACTCATTCAGTTTTAACTCTCACTGAATTTGGATTTTTGTTTTCGTTGTACGAGCACAGTTGAATAGAAATAGCAAAGCAAAAAGTAATTAATTCAAATTAATTTTGGCAAAATGGTTTGAAGAAATATAGAATATCTGGATAGGAATACTATTAAGAACAATCAGTAAGAAAATATGTGCTGCACTAGAAAGATACATACGTGTACAAATGCAAAATAATATATATTCTCCATTTATTGTAGATGTGCAAAACACCGAGATTATTTCTTTTAAGAAAATTTCCAACCGCTTTGTCTCTACTGCGCATCGTAACAAATCGTACTTAAAGCTCTGAATTTATAGAAAACTTTCTAGTGCTAGCGACCTAAATTTTAAGTCGCTATCCTTAACGAATGGTTTCGCGTGTCGTAATCGTGTACCTATATTCTCCTCGCTTATCACGAAAAAGCGAGTTTATGTTTATAGTGAGAAAGTTTTTCATATAACAATAAATTATAACGAAATTACTAGATACTTCAATTTTATAAAACACATTGTCCTATAGATTTTCGTGCCAATTCACATTGGCAAAAGTTTATTATTTTTCTTTAATAGTCGGTACGCTATTTATCTATCAATATTTTCGACCCTCATCAAAAGTATGTCGGGTTAGAATTACCAACTTCATATACCAAATAGGTACCTATAGCTTACCCTTATCAGCCAAGTCGTTATAACTGTTATGTTGGTTGTTCTGTCATTGAATATTAACAATCTTGACAGTGAATGGATGATTGAAATTTAATTTATTCAATTTATTTGAATCGCTTTGTGTATTAAACTGCCATCAAAGTTGGTGATAGAATTAAAATTACAAACTTAATCTATAAGACGATCCTTATAAAGGAATGTTGTTGCTAGGAGTATAATGAATTGAATTTATTTTGTCTTGCGCTCCGCTTAAATTCCTAGATAAAAACCTTTTGATCTTATTTCAGAGTATTTTCGAAGTAACTTTTCTATAAAATTAGGTACTAGATATGTATAAGATCCATTAAATGTGAAATACAAATTTTTCAATCCAATACAAATCTTATTCAAAACGAAGTATTGGGAGTAAAAATTATATTCCAAGCATTCACTTTCAGTAACTAACGCATTCCATTGCACTTGGCAAGCAAGTTCTTTTAAAAGCTGAGCCAAATACTCTAATAATAAAAATACTAGCGCAATCCTAAGTTGGATTATTGTAAAAATTTCATTCTCTTGACACTGTGTACTTAGGTCAAGTTTGTATGAGAGCCATTGATACGGAATCTAGTAAAGTGCTCAAATAATTTTGTGCGGACAAATTTTGGTCTTTTAGAAAAAATAACAATAGGTATAAGTAGTTAAAATATTATATATTATCATACTTTTTAATCAAGGGTATAAAAAAGGAGATATGCATAAAAATATATTTGTATCGAGAACATGTTAAAAATCACGATTTACCCCGTTCGCTCACACCAGTGAAAAGATTCCATTTTCCAGTTTGCATTTTCACGTACAACCTTATAATATAGCCCTGTTTACTTAAATACAATCTCAGAGGCTCAGAGCAAACCATGTATGTAGCTTCTACTGCAATCGCGTCACCTTTTATCGACTCCTATTTGCGACAGTCAAAAGGAAATGTATTTGAATTTGTTTGGAAGGAAAATATTGCCAATATCGCATGAATTTACAAAATGTTGCCAGTTCACAAAGAACGAGAACCCTAATTTCCCATTATTCTTTGAATAGTGACTAGTTCTTTGAATAGACTATTCACTATAAAAACTTGGTTTCATAATTATCAAGTAAATGATATTCAGTCAATAACTCAATATTAACAAACATTTTTGTAGATTGTTTTTTAATAAAATTTTATTTGAAAACTACGATACACTTAACGTTAGTACAATTTTCGTTCTGAATAATTTCGCTTTATTCTTTAAGCAATTGATATTGTTGAAAAAAAAAATTGTACAGTGTCCAAAAGAGTTCAATGGCAAGTAAAATTTCGAAACTTTTGCTTTATTAAATTACAAATTACTTCAAGGAACACAAAGGCAGTGAATGTACTACCTAGGCACAATGAGTATAATTGGATTTAGAATATTTGCACATTTTTGATGTGAGAAATCCTAAGTATAAATTTCAGTAGCCTCAAGTTGGTATTCTGTACCCAAGGTAGGTATGTTGCTGTCAGTTCTGCTGCAGTCACAGCATGTCAAGTATCTTCAAGATTCTTTGTATTGATCAATTATTATAATTAAACAAATTGATCGATGCCAAACCTATCCTCCCCAAATCCAATATAGTTAAAATATCAATGCCTAAGTGCATAAAAATACAAGATGTATCATTTCGAACTCGTAATAACAGCTCTTTACATACCGTCTTTGACATGAATTGAATAAACAAATTTAAGAAATCCATTAAAAGTATGCTCCTGAAAAAAGCTTATTATACTGTTGAAGATTATGTAAATGATAGAGGAGCATGGATTTGATCGCTCCAGCAATGCTAGGGACAGCGGTTACTTATGTACACATTGATATAGTAATTGTAAATGAATTATTTAAAAAGAGCAACCACCGAGTTTCTTGCTGGTTCTTCTCGGTAGGAATGGCATTCCGAACCAGTGGTAGATTCACTTGACGATTCAAAAGTACTTGTAAAAGTTTATTTGAATAAAAAATATTTGAAATTGAAATTGAAAATTGAAATTTAAAGTGTGTCACCTGTGTCGTACTAGATCAATAAATCTTTTGAAGGTACAAGACTTGCTTTCAACTTGTTAGTAATGAAAGAGATTTCGTAACGATGCGCTCTTCTATTGTAGGTGTGAATACAACACTCAGAGTTTTTTCCTTAGTCGAACATTCTTTGCCGCATTTTCCTTTACTGAGCACTGTGATAAATTGTTCCTTAAGCACTTAACTTTAAGAAAACTTAGTATCACTAACCTAGATTTTACCTCCCTGTCTCCAACAAATGGAATCCATGAAAAGTCTACCAATTCTTTTAAGAATTCCAAAATAAGTTTTTCCTTCTAAGGACTCTTATTTTTAATTAGTATTATTTGAGAATTGGACTTGATCTTACGTGAAAAGTATTTACTTTTTACACAGCTGCACAAGAGGTAATGTCTTTAGGGTGCATGTAAATACATGATGACACCCCAAAGACAACATACACATAAATACGATATGTCTATGAGCGTCAACAGAAGTTGAATCTTGTAATACAAATGTGTGTTTAATATAAACGTAAGAAATGAAGGTCTGATGTTTTTTGTGTCTCCTTGTGTGGAACCTCATTGAATGGGTTTTTAAACATTTTTAAAAGCAGGAAAAAAAGGAGCAAGGAAATGTTTGTCTAAAGAAATCGGTTCAAGGGTTAGTGCCGAGAGAAAGTTGGAAAATTCAAAAAAAATACTCTTAATTCGTAACCTGATATAAATCGGATAACCAAATGAATTTGATACCAATCGAGAGCAGAAAGCATAAGGATCGAGAAAATATAGGGTTGTTTATGGAACTTCGTTCAAGGGTCAAATAAAGTTTCCAATTTTAGGTGCCAAATTTACTCCTTTTATCTCATGTTTATAAATGCGAAATGCTTTTGATGAAAAGGTACTCTTTTCACAGATTTTGTAACAAAACCACACTTCATTAGAAATTCTCAATCGAAAATCGGAACAGATGTAAAAAATATTGTACGGGATTCAAGAGGATATGTATCAAAATCACGCGTGGGTAAAACCCCTGCACGTGACCCAGTGGTACTACATGAAAATGTATATACTGTAGTCGAAAAGGAACCTTATTACCTTGGGGCTGATTTTATTTTCATTTATTTACTTTAGGTCAATTTATTGTGAATGAAAACGTGACTACAGCTTACCCTTATCAGGGAAACTGTAATCGCTGTGGCTCTTATATGACTGTCAGTGAAAATTTGGGATTAAAATATTCACGCGTGATGTAAGAGTAAACAAGTTTAAAGTCATAAAATTATACTAACGTAATCATGGTACATTAAAACGACGCAAATCTCTCTGAAATAATTAGATTTACTTCCATAATCATCTAGGGCTATTTCATCCAATTTTCACACAATGGTTCCTTTTTTTGATTATACCGTTGCTTAAGGGAAAAATTTGAGTGGACTCGATCGATATTTTTCTTCTAGTTTATTTTCCTTAATAGTCTGAATGGGATTACCCATCACCCCCTACTTAACCCTATATTAGATAGTGAAGAAATTAATATGATTGCTGGGGTCAACCCCCAACCTCGTCGCAAAAACAGAATATCAACCAGGAGAAAAAAAAAAAACACATTAGCAGAGGATGTTCCGCTTGGATTCGCTTATAGGGAATTAAGAGTGGATCCTTCAAAAAATTCTATTAGTGCTATTCATAGAATTCCTGTAAAAAATTTCATGTTTCTCGACCGTGAAATAATCATTTATGGTTTGAGCTGAGTGCTCTTTCAGGATTTTTATTTTTTTATTTATTTTTTATTTCTTTCTTCTTTATTAAGTACTTATTAAGTTAATTTTTAATAAGGTGTTATATCATTATTAAGTGAATAGTTTAGCCCTTACGCCAAGTAGGATATCATAAATTTGATCTATCTAATTTAGTACTGTATCACTTTTTAATCAAATAAAAGGCTAGATCTAGTCCTATACGTAGAGAGTTATTTTGTGGTTAACTAAAAAGTTAACAGGTATTTAGCAATTGAGTGCAAGTGGTACACTGTACAAAGCTGCGGGCGAAATAAAACGATCCAAATGATAACTACGAGCCGGTACTTGTTACGACACAATCGAGAAAAATATTTGGTATCCGTGTTTTTTTAACGGTATAACTTTATGGTTTATTTTATACCCCTCAAAACCAATAAGTAATAATTAGGTGATACATATTTTTAAAAGCTAAAAAAACAACCAAGAAACAATCCTCTTGTATTCTATAAAAACCGATGATAAAAATGTCACAAGACCTGAAAAAAAAATTATACTTAATACCGCACGGCTGGAATTTCTGCCCAGTAGTGTAATGGATAAAATACTCACAACACAAAAAAAAAAGTAAACACTGATATAGTTACATTTTAACACACTGAACGGTATTCTCCATTGTTTTGCGACAAAGGGGCATATTTTAAGATGTCACGGCAGGTATAGGTAGGTACGGCGACTTCATAAAATACATAAATTATAATATATGGTTACGCAATGTTTAGCTTTTTATATCTAATCATCCTAGTCCTACGAATTCCCCTCCTCTTTTATATAGGTACCTTCAAATTAAGAGTGAATCGGCATCTTCTAGGCAAGCGCGCTCCACCTTAGGCTGCATCATCACGTGCAAGCAAATCTTTTGCTCTTATTTAAAAAAAATCTACGAGTATACCATGTAGGTACGAATAAATGTCTGCTGGCAATAGGTACCTTTTATGAAAGGACTATGTCACAAAATTCATTTGGCATTCAGCCACATATGCAGTCCACACACATGAGAGTGGTTTTTGGGACACCTATTACACCAAAGTTTAGATAGCTTTCCATTTTAATGCTTAGTTGTTATGTATGAGTTTTTACTTTGTGATGTGCTTTTGTACCGGTATTGGTATTGGTTTATATTTCATATTCCATTTGATATGACAAGGTTATATGTTAAATATATTTGAAAACATAAAATCAGGATTAATATTTCGGTTGGATGGCCAGGCAGCGAATGGTTCGTTAGCTCAGTCATCAGTGCAACGTCGAGCGGCGTTATGTCGGCAGAAAAACTGGCTTTGACAAATACAAATCACCCGTTCCCTGTCGCATCATTTAATCACTCCTTATTTGTGAGTTATACATAAAATTTTAATATTTTTCTTTTCTGTTTCCAATTTTTGTGTATTCGGAACCTTCAGTGCCGAAATTAAAGCATTCCGACTTTTCGATGGATTTACAAATTCACCTGAGTAGCTTTTTTTTTACATCAAAGTTTGTGCAATGTTTTAAAATAATTTTTAAAATTTTAGAAAAAAAAAGCACTTTCAAACGTAGAAAGGTCACAATATATTATGTTTAATCAAAAATTGAAAGTTACGTTTCTCATGTAAGTGAAGTTTTGTTCTTTTATGAGAAATATTTTTTTTTGAGAAAAAAAGATAACTCCTGTTTTGGAGTCGTTTGAAAATAAAATTTAATACCTAACAATAATATAAGTACTTTCCTTTTTGCTACGGCCATAAATCGTTTTATAGAAGGCACAAAAAAGCTAAATTAAATATTTTATACTTACAGCCGATCCGATCTTGCTTAATAATAAATTTGAAAAAGTTCCTTTTGAAACATTTTTCATTTCCAATCTAATTTCGCCTGCTCCACTACACAATAACATTGTTTATTTATAAAGAAGACAGCGTGCTCTTTTCTCTCTAAATGAAATGATACATTGTTAATGAGCATTTCGCCTGATATTTCATGCGTCGAGTCGGCTGTTTTTTGAAACAGCGCTGCCAAGATCAATAAAAATTGCAAGAAACAATAATAGGTAGGTATAATTACGGGAAAATACGTATCGTTAAGTACTTTCTTACGATCCATTAATATCGAATTGTGTAAAAATCCATACTTCCATACTATACCTACTCATATTATAAATGCGAAAGTGTAGTGCGTAGCGAAGCGTCTGTCTGTCTGTCTGCTACGCTTTCACGGCTCATCCGTTCAATGGATTCTGATGAAATTTGGTACAGGGGTAGGTTGTATCCCGGGACTTTATCCCGGAAAACTAAAAAGTTCCCACGGGAATCGAAAAATCCTAATCATCATCATATAGTAAATATATATTTAACTAGCAGATGCCCGCGACTTCGTCCGCGTGAAATAAGTTTTTTAAATTCTCACGGGAACTGCCGAATATTTCGGGTTAATATATAGCCTATGAAACTCACAAATAATGTGGCTTTCTATTGGTACCAGAATTTTCAAAATCGGTTCAGTAGATCCAGATTACCCCCTACAACGTCACAAACTCACCAACTTTACCTGTTTCAAATCAATTTTTTTTTTTTTCAAATCAATTTTTTTTTATTCAAATAAACTTTTACAAGTACTTTTGAATCGTCAAGTGAATCTACCACTGGTTCGGAATGCCTTTATAATATTAGTATAGATAGCAATGGCAGACGCGTGTTTTCTCAGCCCATCAGTTGGGGTGTTGTGAATTTGATGTCATAGAGATCAAACCTGCATCCACCGCAGATCGTCATTCAGTGCAATTCATTGATGTACTGATGGATAAGATCTGAGGTGCAATCATGTCAGGATTTCCGATGAAATCGTTAAAGTCCGGCTTCAAAGTAAAATAAACCGTAACAGCATTGAATTAGAGCTCAATTTCGTGTATCCATTCTCATATGATTAGGTATGTACGATACCCTAAACGTATGAGAATGGATTCACGAAATTGAGCTCTACATCAATGGTGTTATGGTTTATTTTACTCTGAAGCCGGACTTTAACGATTTCATCGGCAATCCTTACATGATTGCACCTCTGGTTGTTGTATCTATTTCATAATTTCGATTATTTACTTAAAAAAAAATAATTAAATTCTTCTACAAGTTAGCCCTTGCTGCGATCTCACCTGATGGTAAGTGATGATGCAGTCTAAGATGATAGTTGCGGGCTAACCTGTTTTTAACCATCCTGCTCCGCCTTTGATCGGGTGTAATTCCTGAAAATATTTTCTTAGTAGCGCTCTACGTTATAAAAAAACCTGCGTAAACCCACCAGAATTTATTCTTTATGATGGTTTGTCAGTATATTCTAACGAGATTTGACAAATGGCATTAGATAAATAAATATTAAGAAATCCGAGAAACTACCGTGCGAGCACCATTGCATTTTCGTTCTTTGAGTGAAATGTCACCAGGGAAATCGAGAGAAAACGAGAGTAGTTTATACGTAGCCTGCGGTTCGCATGATCTCTTTTAAAATATAGAATGAGATAGGAGCCCAAAAGTAATAGTAAAAAAGGATGTCAAAAATCTTAGCTGATATTTTACTGACACGATGAAACAAAGTGTACACACGCATTGGTTTCTACTCAGCCTATTAAACTTGTATAGGCCTCTGTAACTGACGTCATTCGTTTGCCAGTTAGTGTGACGTTAATGGTCAGTTAGTAGTTCATTATTAACAGGGTCGTTTGTCTTAATTATTAACATGCCATTGTGACTAAATCAAGGATTTCATTACAGCCATACTACGTAAATGGATTATTACATTTGTGCTAGAAATGATTACCTACTATACAGGGCAGAGTTACTCGTATAACGAGTGCTACCAAATAGGTAACGTGTTTTTTTTTGTGATTTAAATAAACATAAATGAAGGCTTGCGCTTGACGACAGTAATTTCTTGATGATACCAAGGTTGAAACGCGCTTGCCTTGAAGGTACCTAAGTTACACGGGGTGTTTAAAACGTGTGTTGGAAGGGCGTTCCTTTCCTTAGCGGTTTTTAATTAAACTTTCTTACTCAGGTACCTAATTAATCCAAAGCGACATTCGTTTGTTATGTAGGTACTTGGCAGGCCATGTCATATTATATAATGTATTGAATGTAATATGTAGTTTTTAGATGGGAATCCTATCATTAATTTAACCACATCGATTTTCGGTTATCTAGGTCAAATCGATGGATGTTTTGTAAGTTTATTGTTATATGGTAAGGAATGTACGTCAGTGGATTATTATGGTGTGTCAAATATGATAATTTTGAATAGGATGATATTTTTTACAGATGAGACATGCATAGCAATAGTGATGGACTAGAGTGAGACAGACTGAAGCAGTACTGTAAACGGCATCTGCCAAAATGATGCCTATGATGAATGATTCCTAGGCAAATTAAATTAAACAAAAAATACAAAATAAATTTGACGTTTAGGTTTGTTACCTTTGTAAGATACAGATTATAAATATATTGTTATATGGTTAAAGATAGATAGTCAAGACTGTTATGATCATAACGATGAATCATTACCCCGCAGATGATAATAATATATTTTTTTTTTTTTTTTTAATCCACTACAAGCTAGCTCTTGACTGCGATCTCACCTGATGGTAAGTGATGATGCAGTCTAAGATGGCAGCGGGCTAACCTGTTAAGGGCATGGCAGTTGCATTCAACCCACACCCCTTCGGTTTCTTCGGTTTCTACACGGCATCATACCGGAACGCTAAATCGCTTGGCGGCACGTCTTTGCCGGTACGGTGGTAACTAGCCACGGCGGAAGCCTCCCACCAGGCAACTAGATGATGCCCGCGACTTCGATCGAGTCTTTATTTCCGCGGGAACTCTTCAATTTTCCGGGACAAAAATTAGCAGTGTGTCCTTACTCAGAATAATACCTATCTCTGTACTAAATTTCATCAAAAGATGGGCCGTTAAAGCGTAGCAACCATACAAACCGACAGACACTCTTTCACATTTATAATATTTTATATTTAGATAATTAGAATAGATTTTATAAAAATAGACATTGTAAGTAGAAAAAAACTACTAAATTAGTCTATTGTACAAATTGAATCGATTAGGTAAGTGTTTGACCATAAAAAGTTAGTATATTATTCAACGAACTGAAACTCGAATAAAACTGGGTGCGTAGGCGGATAACCACTTATTTATGTATTTGGACTAGAAATTGGTCAATACCCAACGGACTTACGAAGAGGCTGGTTTCTCTATTTTTTTAACCCTAATATTTGGTACCTAATTGAAATCGAGTGGCCGACCAGCCACTATTTATAATTTATTTTGTATATAGGTACTTAAAGAACTCGAGTTAAAATAAATGGAATTGTTGTTGTTGAAAAAAATACTTTAATGTATTTATCAGAGACCCAAATATTTTCATTAAAATATTATTTATACAAAAAAAAAACAAAGGAACTGGTACACTCGGTACAGTAAGATTTTCATTAAAGGTTTTTTTAAATGGAAAAACAGTGTACGTTTTGTGTCATCGCATATTCATGGGACATTTTGTGAGTCGACCTCTCAAGATTTCCGCGCCGACTGAGTAAACAACGTCTAATGGAGGGATTTCTGGAGGTTACGCAGCATTTACAAACATTTGGTACTATGTAATCATGCTACTTCTTGCAATTTCTCGGCTAGGGACGTGCTTTGTTGTAGATTATGAAACATAGTTTGGTTTCTGCTTGTTAGCACATTGTATGGCATTGTTCTGTAACATGAATATCCCACTGTAACCTTATCTTACCAATATACCTTAGCAATATACGTTGATCTAAGCCTTGTACATAGGAGTAAAATAAATCAACAAGCTAGAAAATTTTATCATAAATCATTAATATTTTATCAAAAAAAACCGTATATAAATCATTGGTCTAAGACCAATCCTAAATCTATGATATAAATAAAAATGAATGTTGCTGAGCGCATAACTTCCGAACAACTGCATCAAATAGGATAATTCTTTTTTTGTGTTCGTTATAGTCAGGAGTCAGGACAAGGTTTGTATAAAAAAATTTAAGAGTTCCCGCGGGAACCAAAAAACCTCAAATGGATGTTTGTTACTCAATCACGCCAGAACGGTTGAACGATCTGAATGAAATTTGGCACAGAGATAGATTATAGTCTGGAAAAACAGATAGGTTAACTTTATCTCGGAAAATTAAAGAGTTCCTGCGGGAATCAAAAACCCTCAATCCAAGCGGACGAAGTCGCGGGCATCTGCTAGTATTATAAATAAAAATGAATGATGTAAACGGGGTCTTGTTTAAAGTTGGATTTGTAGAGTCAAGCTTAAGTAAATAATAAATAAAAAAAACAGCATTTTTTGCCCAGCGAAGGCTGTGGGATAAAATTAAAGGTTGCACACATTCTTTATCTCTATTCTAAAGCGCTGATAGGATATTATGTAGAAGTAATGTAAGATATTATGTAGCTTATTATGTAGAACTTAAACGGAACGCGGAGCGTTGGTATTCAGAAGTCTTAGCTTATTGCGAAGTTCCTGAGCTCAGGTAATGCAACAAAACGTGAGGGGTTAAACAAAGGCATCTATTATTATCTACTTTGGATAAAGAGAAACAAAAGCTTGTTTTTGGTGCTAATTCTGTTTGAATTAATCGCAAATTAGGAGTTTGCTTGACACAATTAAGATTTTAAATAGCTATATATACTATACCTACTTACTATCAAATAAATATTAGTTTATATTTTATATTACTAGTGGTTCGCCCCGAACTAAGACCTCGCGGCGCCATCTATTGACATAAATGTGAAGTTCTGTTAAAAATACTGAAGCTCATTAAAAATTAAATAATTCCGTTTCCTTACAATATTTATCTAATTTTAGTATTTGTTGTTCAAGTACAGGATATAATTGAAATAATTGATCAAGTTTCAGGCTCATCCTTTCAGAAAATTTAGAGTTCTGAGGTCATCTTTGGACGTTAGAAAATCACCACTTTGAAAGCCCCCCATTTCGTCAATTTTGGGGGAAAAATTAAAAAAAAAATATTTTTGGACTCTATTCCTAATTATCTTTAAAATGATATACCGCAACCCTATGTAACTTTATAAAAAATATTTTACTTCGCATTCGCTTCTATGAGAGCCCCCCTGAAATAAAGATTTTTATTATTTTTTAAGCCATATTCGGCGGGAGGCCATTGGTTTACATATTATATTTAAAGCTGAAGTAATTGCGTTCAGTAATTCAGAAGTTATAATGCTCTGACAGACGGACGGACGGACGAACGGACGGACGGACGGACAAGTGCCAATTCACCCAAGTAGACTCAGAGACCTTCGCTTCGCTCGGTCAATTAATATTGGATGTCTGGATGGATGGATGTTTGTTACTCAATCACGTCCCAACGGCTAAACGGATCTGGATGAAATTTGGCACAGAGATAGATTATAGTCTGGAATAACACATAGGCTACTTTTTATCTCGGAAAATTAAGAGTTCCCGCGGGAACCGAAAATCCTCAATTCATGCGGACGAAGCCGCGGGCATTAGCTAGTATAGCTGTAAATATAAAAAGTTGAATGTGCGTTTGATTAATATGTACTGAAGTGTGATAGCTAAATTTTGTTCAGTACCTTATGTACAAAACTTAGGTATGTTAATTGTTTCAAAGGACGCTTTACATAGATAAGCGATTAACAATGATGTGGTTGGTTCTAAATAGATAGTCGGGTTAATTAATTATTATAATAATGTATGGAAAGGGTTGTTTATCATAGTTGACAGTAGCAGTCGATTAGTTTGTGGAGTTCGTTCGTGAAGTCGTTGACAGCAATATCAAGTGATAATGCAGTCTGTTTTGGAAGCGAGCTATAAATCTGGAAAGGGTAAGTATAGGAGGTTTTCTATGCTAGTCGTGCCAGAACGCTAAATAGTTTGGCGGCATAGTCATTTCGATTTTCTAGGGTTGTAGTTGTAGTTGTAGACTAGATTAATATACCTATTACTCCTGCAGGGAATCGAACTCGATACCTCATATACATATTAAAACATCGTGTATCCTGTGCTTAGTGTTTCAATAGCAATTTTCTAAGTTCATGCTAACAGTAGATACCTACTCACCAAAAGTAAGGGATATACCTGCACTCACTTTACTGTTGACGAATGGTGAAAGATTTTTCTCGTGTCTAGAGTCTAGACCATAAAATAAACCGTCGTAAGTCTAGTATAGCGCCATTTTGCGAAGCCTGTACCGCTTTAGTTGAGCCCTCGGTTTTGCGGTCAACGACATGTAGCGTCATAGCCATTTGACATGAAGAAAAACAAGAACAATCGTTTGTTTCGTCCCCGCTGAAAGTGGTATTTCCAACTTTCTCAATGTGTTAAATCAGGTGTTTTATAGCGTGACTTTGCTTTAAACTTTATTTCAAAATGATTTATTGTAAGGTCGATTGCGGTGACTAAAAAAATGTAATGCATTAGCTTGCTTGGCTTTTAAACTCTGCTCAAAATATACTTTACGTAGATAAATAATGCCACAAAAACTTTTGGAGTTCTTGAGAATAATAAATTATATAATTTCAGTGGCTTTTCTTTTATAATAAATTATGTTAGAAACCAATAACTCAAAGAATTACTGTTTAAGCGATCCTAAAAGTTTTCGTAGTACCACTCTCGAATTGCTCGAAATACTCGTAATTTTATATTTTATTTTCGCTTTGACGAGCTTACATTAAAATGAATGACTTTTCTAGGTACTTTCAAAAGTTCAACAGTTTATCAGACACTATCAAGCAATAATTCTTTTCTGTATGTTCTAGTAGGTGTGTTACCCTAACTAGACATTATAGATGTTCACCTTGGGTCCGTATCTTATCGTTGGTTATTTCATTAATGTCAAAGAAAACTCAAGAATACACCAAAGTAGTGAACAATTTGATATGAGAAATGTAGGCTGTAATTTAGGCTGCATCACCACTTGCATGCAAGTCTGATTGCAGCCAAGCGCTAGCTTATATATTTAAAAAAAAAAAAAAAAAAAATGTATCACTATTACTACTTCCTATTTATATTTTGTTACAAAACCAAATGTAAAACTATGTACCTAAATTATCATTTTGTGACTATAGTTAGAAGGAAAACCGTGTGCTGCCGTCAATTCGTTCTTGATTATTTTTATATAAGGTGCTCTGTTTCACAGTTTACGAGTGTATATGTCTTCAGAGAGCGATAACTTAGTCATTTTATGTTCACCCCTTCTTCGTTGGAACCTACTTCGAGAAGTTCAACGTGCGGGTCCCCTGGGAGAGTCATAAACACATAGGTACATACTTTTACGTCTTCCATCTGAATATGTTTTTATCCTAAGTCTCATTTACATTAGATATTATATGTCATTCTGAAGTTTACGTCCATACGTAATTTTCAGAGAGAATTTAAATATACCTACTTAAGTAAATATCACGTGATGTTTCTACTGGGGCATGTAAAACAATACGTAAAACGATGCCAACTGAAATATTAGGAACCCCAATAAATCAATAGACATGATGGCGTCCTGAAATCCTATAGGGTGAAGGTTGCCAAGGTGAACTATTGCCAATTCTACTCCTTGATATAGCGAGTGCTAGTTTAAAGGGTCCTAAGTCATTGAATTTGTATGTGACATTAACGAACAACATTAAAGTATATTTCTGGGGACACTAACTAAATGAATGCGACATAAACACGGTGCCTCACTAATAAATTGTTTTAATCCCTCTTTAAATGGGTAAAGCTAAGTAACAAAGGTCGGGTTGCAAGTAATGGCTCTATAAAAACTTATCGGCTGGTAGAAATTAAAGGTACAAGTAAAAACACACAATGTGCCGGGTCGCTCGTGAATCGTAAGGGTTGGGAAAATCGGTCGTCGACCGCAGTTTATAGTTTTAATATCGTTGCGGTTTGAGTTCTCAGAGTTATTGAGAGGACACGTTTCTTTTTCCAAATGCTTATCTTTACAATTTTACGAGAATGTAAGTAGCCGTTGCTTTAATATCGGTTAATACAGTAGGTAGGTAAGTAGTAACCATTGTTACGCC
Source organism: Erebia aethiops (assembly GCA_923060345.2). Classification (NCBI taxonomy): domain Eukaryota; kingdom Metazoa; phylum Arthropoda; class Insecta; order Lepidoptera; family Nymphalidae; genus Erebia; species Erebia aethiops. Next base: position 9,531,370 of record OV281092.1, on the reverse strand, counting down.
CCCGAGCGCTCGGATGCTGATATTGTCTGGCGGGAATTAAAAAGCTCAATAAAAACAAAAACTTTATACATTATCTTTCGCGGAGCGTCTGCGAACAGACAAATAACAGACATAACCGGTAAGTACCTAGAGCACCGTTTGTATGAAATACAAGTTTTATTTGCCCTTCTGTGTGTAAATGCAAAAAAATGGTAGCACAAGGCTTAGGCGGGCGTAAGTTATTTTCGTTTTATATTTTCCTCTGCCGCTCTGGGCACCCTCTCCCGGGACAGATAATTTCGTACACGCTACGTGCTGCGTCCGACACTGTCGGATTAATTTGACCTTAAGAAGAAGACTTCTTCTATGCCTACACTTTTAACGATACCTAATTTCTTTCGCATGCATCTATCTTCTATTTATGTACCTACGTATTATAATACTATATATTATTATTATATACCTACATATGCTAGAATATTATCAATAGATTAAGAAGATCATCAGACTTTTCACGTTTTTGTACAATGGCAAGAAATAATTATTGTGATGATTTGACTAAGCTTTTTGATATTTGCTCCTGATCAACGGATTTTATTATATCTATTGGAGCCTTTATTTTCAAAATATGCTTTAACTATCGATCGAATATGTATCCATACCTACTAATATTATAAGTGGGAAAGTTTGCTTGTCTGCTACGCTTTCACGACCCAACAGATAAACCAATTTTGACGAAATTTGGCACAGAGATGGTTCCTTTTGCTTTATAAAAACATTAAAAAAATATATAGTCAAATACATTGTGTGGGACAAGTAACACAAAACTAAAACAAGTTAAAAAACTTAGTATAGATTTAGTACAGTTTACGAAACCGTAAACGTATTTAGCTTTTGTGAAAAGGCCGTTACAGTTAAAATTTTGTAAAATTCTGTTCGGTAAAAATTAAATTAACTATATTTCAGTTACATTTAGAAATCTTAACCATCGTTTATCTAAAAACAAAATACAGTACGATAAACTGGAAATAAGGCAGGGAATTTCTTATCCCCGCGTTTAATTACATTCGCAACTGCGTCCTAATGATTTGGAATGTTTTTATTTATGCCACTTGCTTTATATGTATATTGCGTGTCAATTTACTGCCGGGTTCGGTGATAATGGTCCCGAGATTAGGACCTGACAATTTTAGCAAAGCGTTCTTTTATGTTTAGGAGGTTACGTGTTCTGAAATTAAGTCGACTTTCAATAAGGGGAAACCTGCACGAATACATTTTTCTATGTAAATTGTTCCAAATTTAATAAAGTGGGCTACTTTAGCCAAATTTTATTAAGGAAATTGTGAATTGTTTAAATTATAAGGCTCTCGCAATCTACCTATTTAAAGTATCTTCTGAGAGAGGATAATAATGCGAATTTGCGAAGCAGGCTTTATTGTTTTGATGGACGTTACTGATCAAAAGCAGCCTGAAAATCGCTTAAAATTGTTAAGAATCTTGTGATAGATCAATTGAGTATCTGTGTAGAATGTAAGTATATCATTATACATTACAACTGTAAAAATGTTGTTTGAATATTATTATAGTATATTATTCTGTTTTACTTTCATTATTAGCAATTAATAAGTAAGTATCTAAGTAAAATAAAAGTAATTAAACAATTTTATTATTTTTATTTACTTTTGCTTAGTCCTATAAACAAATGAATTTCGGCATCAAACTAATGTATAAAGTAACAATGCGACCGCTTAGCAGTAAGTGTAATTAGTATAAGAGGGGAGACAAGGAAAAACGCATAAATTGCGGACCAGGGACAGCGCCTATAAAGTAGAACGGAAGGTGATACTATGTGAGCCCCGGCCCCTGGCCTAGATCCGGCCTTTTTATGGCCAGGACGCTATCGACATTCTTATCTCTCTCGATTTTCTCAAAAGATCATGCGTCTAAAATACCTGTCGAAATGTTTAGTTTCTATAAAAATGTAACAAAAATGAAACATGAGATAGTAGAAAACTTAATAGAATAATATAATTATTCATTATCATCTCAAACCACCGTTGTCCAACTGCTGAGCATAAATCTTCTCAGAATGAAAAGGGTTTATGTCATAGTCCTCCATGCTGAGGCCGGTTTGACAGAATTTGCCTTACCTTTGAAAACATTATTGAGAACTCCTAATCACTTAAATTGAACTGTAAATAATGATATTTTAAAAATAGAAGAGACCACTGTGTTTCTGGGGGTGACCTTAGATTCAACTCTGGCTGGCAAACTCAGCTCTGCTGCTTACGCTGTCAGAAATATTCGACAGTTTACTGACGTTGAAACTGCAAAAATTGTATATTTTGCTTACTTTCATAGTATTATGTCTTACGGAATCTTACTATGGGGTAAAGCAGCAGATATTCAAAAAAGTTTTGTATTACAAAAAAGGGCAATACGTGCAATTTATAATTTAAAACTGCGCGAATCCCTTACAGAGAAATTTAAGGAAATAGGTATTCTTACAGTAGCCTCGCAATATATTTATACCTAGTAATTTAATCTTCGTAAAACAGCACAATAATAAATACAAAACATTATGCGATCTGCATGATAGGCAAACTAGAGGCCGCCATAAGCTCGTGACTCCATCGCTCCGCCTCAAGAAGGTCCGAAGGTCGTTCGTGGGAATGAGCATTCTATTTTATAACAAAATTCCACAACCTATCTTAAATTTGCCTTTACACAAGTTTAAGAAGTCCATTAAAAGTATGCTCCTGAAAAAAGCTTATTATACTGTTGAAGATTAAGTAAATGACAAAGGAGCATGGATTTGACTCGCACCAGCAATGCTGAGGACAGCTGTTAATTGTATGTATTCTACAAATTAATGAAATTGTAAATTATTTCTTTCAAAAGAGCAACCGTCGAGTTTCTTGCTGGTTCTTCTCGGTAGGAATGGCATTCCTAACCAGTGGTAGATTTACTTGACGATTCAAAAGTACTTGTAAAAGTTTATTTGAATAAAAATCATTTTGATTTGAATTTGAATTGATGTTTTCTCGCGATGTTTTCCTTCAGGTTAGTTTTAAACGATATTGAATAGCTTGAAACGCACATTACTCCGAAAAGATTGCCGAGGTGCCCGGCCGTCGAATCCAAGACTATCCCAACAGGAGGCCAAGATCTTAACCAATAGACTATCGGCGCTTATAAATAGAATGAAATAACGGCAAGAGGTGTTTACGAACAATTTTATATTGGTAACGAATACACAAGAGTCCAAAACGGATATCTTTGTTTACGCTTAAACGAAACAAAACAAATAAGTATTTGGAAACCAGCTTGGAATATATAACTCAATGCCAAGTTTTCAGAAGTTCGGCAACTTTTAGAAAGTACTTCGCCCAAGGAAAACGGGCCAATTCGTAAACCTCGTTGTTCTGAAGATACCTGTAAACAAAACATTCCAAGACGTTGAACAATAACAATAAAGATTGATACTTTGACCCTAATTTAGTTGAAAACAAAAACAAGAAATGTTGGATAAAAAATTGTAAATGAAATTAGTTATACTTAGTAAAAAAATAAATATTGTGTCTGTTATACACAATATCTATATGAACAGTTTAGTTTTGAAATTTTGTACAGTAGGATTAGCCACTGGCTCACTTAAAATTCAAAAGACTTTATAATTTTAAAAGTTTATTTGCATAGTAGTTTTAGTTTAGTATAGCTTTCGCCGCACAGTTGGGTATATTTAATTAAACTACTCACACGAAAATGAGGTCGTCTTGTTATTTTTGCTGGTTTCACAAAGGATTTGTCAATATTGACCAGGCGGGCACAATTTGTGGTTTTCTTGTCATAAAATAATTATAATCAATACCCGACATGTTTATTCTTTTTTATTCTATATCAACAGGCTTTTTATTTTTTTTGAAAAACATACAGTAACATAATATACAATAGGTAAAACAAATATAACATTACACAGACCATGACAGTTTTCAATGTTATTAGCACATATTTTCTAAAAAAAATTCAAATGAATAAATATTTGGGTATAGTCGCTAGACGAAATCAAAATTTATTATTATACTTATGAGTGATACCTAGAGGTTCTATATACCTAATATCTAGTCATAACTGTCAATGATTCAGCTTTTGGCGGCGAGTAGTTACGGAGCAATGTATGGACTGCTATATTAAAATTCTGTACGACCTTTTTATACAGATTTATTTATTTATTGTCCTTTCTATGTCAAAAAATGGAACTTTAATCAGAGTGGTGGTGGAAGCAAAAATCCACACTCACAATATCAGTGCTACGTCTACATACTGTTTCCGTCGCATTTCATCCATTTATACATACAATATTTTGTGACCTAAAAATGCGCATCAGCAAAAGGTAACTGTAATTTACGGTGTACAGGCGTATATCGTTTCCTGTTGCTTGTTCTGTGGCCATCTTTTTCGGAAAATACTCGTATTTCATGTTTAATCTTGCTGTTCACGTTTCAACTCACGTACTGCTGCTGACATAAAAGTTCACCACCTGCACATTTCGAAACGGTTACTACTTTTAAACCCAATATTTAAAGGCATTTTAGCGTGATGAGGGACGTGTGGCCTAGTTGTGAAAACACATATTATCAGTCGATTACGATTGTTAAGCAACGGTGACCCAAGTTTTTTCTTTTTATCCACTACAAGCTAACCCTTGACTACGATCTCACCTAATGGTAAGTGATGATGCAGTCTAAGATGGTAGCGGGCTAACCTGTTAGGGGCATGGCAGTTATATTAAACCCTTCGGTTTCTACACGGCATCGTATCGGAACGCTAAATCGCTTGACGGCACGTTGGTAGGTTACTGGATGAGTGACCGAATTAGGAAGTCCAAATTTGGCCTTATCGCTTCCTCCGTGCCTCGTAGAGCACGTTAAACCGTCGTACCCGGTTATTTTCACTAATATCTGATAAAAATCGATAGCAGCAGAGTTGAAATAGTAATCTTAGTCGAATCGTACCTATGCGGAAGGACCTGGGAAACCACTCCATTATTATCCTAAGAAAACCCCTGTGATCAATGGAATGGGGTCACGACGTTCAACAATGAGTAGGTAAAACATTTGTCTTAAATTGAAAGGAAAGCATAAATATTATTTCTCTGCTATTACATAAATACTCTTCCAGAAATAGGTGTCTTATGCCCGTTTTCGCCAACAATGCCTAAATTTTTAGCAACACCTGGCCCAGTAGGCGACACCTTAGTAAGGCGTTGTACACATTAAGGCGGGTCGGCACATTCGATTCAGCAGTATTTGTTGAACAACAAAGCCGACCCGAAACAATTACCACATTTAAATTCGGCTGGAGTCGATCGGCAACCCGACCAGCATAAGTTGCTAGGTAATTTTTACCGTCCAGCTCGACTAAGCTAAGCCGAGCGGCCTTTTTCCCGAACATCCCCCCGGCTGTGCCAATTAATGCCGATCCACCTAGATGTGTAGTAGTTTTATGTACGTAAAAATTGTCAACCATCAGTCTTAGTTGTTTCTTAAATTCCTAAGGTCCTAATATTAAGGACCATCTCTCTAGAAGTTATATCGCGTCCTATTTTAAACTTTCAAAAGTAAAATAGCTGACAATCATGCTCATATTCTTACTTTAGTGTAAGCATCTAGTTGCTTTGTATGTAATTATAATAATTACTAGACATCACTTAAAAAGTGAAACGTAATATACTTTTCAATACACTTGCTCGAAAAATGTACTTGAAGCAGTAAACAGGGCTTGTAAGTTAAATTTACTGCCCTCGCGTTTTTTTACACAATTTACTGCCCTCGTGCTTTTTTTTACCGAATTTACTGCCCTCGTGCAGTAAATTTGCAGTTTTTATTTTATTTTTGTGAGTCCACTTTACTTATAAATAATAAGTTTTCTTGCAAGAAGGTTCATAACGATATCGACTTTGTATGTAGAAAACCTAAAAAGTGATTTGAAAACTGAAAAGTGAAAACATTTAGATGTGGATTGATGAAATTAATTCATGAAATAAAAAATTGTATTTAAAATTATTAATTCAAATTGATTTCAGTTTTATAAATCAAAAAAGTAAAGGCTGAATAGTCCAGGCTGGGAGTTAAGAGCTAGAACCTAAAGCCATGAAGCCAATTAAAAAAAAAGCAATTACAACAACGCGCCGTAGATACTAAAACTCTTAATCTGTGCGCGCCATTTTTTTAAGTTTCATTGAGTCTTTCTTAAAAATTATCAAATAATATAAGTGAATAATAAAATAAAATCAACAATTAGGTATTTTAGATGTGAGAAAGCAATCGCGTTATATTTATAGCGCGACTTCTCCCCTTACTTCGTACTTTTTTTGGCGGCTATTAAGCCGCCCAAAATAAGTAGGGCCGTAAGAAAGCATTTTCTAGTGAGTACTTTGTACCTACCTACTCGAGTTTTATTTTAAATTTTCACACAAATGTATTGAAAAATATCGTGTGATACACGGGCGCTAAGGTTTTAACAAACTCGTGACGATGGTCAGGCCCGATGACGCCCTCAACTCGTATGTAAAAACCTATTTACAGCTCTTATATCACAAACTACTATAACTACGTTTAAGTAATCTAAGTCTAAATACGCTTTGACTTAGCCCGTTTTCTAGCATAAAATGTTCTTTATTGGAATTAATATTTAATTTCGTAATTTCTCCATTTCCATTTCTCCTATATGTACATTTATTATACAAAAATAATAATTATAATAGTAATGTTAGGTAATATTGATATTTAACATCATTGTAAAATCCATGCTTCCATACTAATAATAAATGCGAAGGCGTGTCTGTCTATCTGCTACGTTTTAACTTTCCATCTTTTCAACCGATTTTGATGGTATTTGGTACAGATATGGGTCGTATCCCGGAAAATTAAGGAGTTTCAACGGGAATATATCAGCTAGTTTTATATGATTCGTGTACGTTGCTACGAAATAAATTAGGGTTGTGGGGTTAATAAATAACTGCTATGAAACCCACCAGGTTAGCCGGCTACTAGGGGGGGGGGGGGGGAGTAATGGTATAAAATTCATTTAAATTTTTGCTCCTGCACTCAAGCTATCGTTTTCTGAGCTTATCTGCCTAACTTTTTTATCATAATTTATGTCGTACTCACGTCCTAAACGGTACCTAGTGCCGTCCTGAATAGTACGGCCGTACCTAAACAGCTTAGTGAATCATAAAGAGGAACTGACCTAAATTTTTGGCTAGAACTAAGTATTTATTCACCGTGTACATGGCACTTAAAAGTTTTGTACCAATTCAAGCTGGCACTTTCAGTAAAAGCTCAACAATTTGAATCGCACTTCACTGTTGTGGCGTAATCGCATAAAGTGGGTTAACATTTTTAATTTGGATTCATGGATTGCGCTTGTTTTCACGGGTTTGGTAGAGCGGTCATACCCTTGGGCATCACTTTAGTGTGGTGGCACGCTTGACTATCCGTCCTTAATCTACTGACTGACTTACTTACCCTTAAAGTTACGCCTAAATCTAATTCATAGGTGCTCTGATGTATATTCTTCTACCATTTTGTCTTCTTTGAACTTCTTGTAACCACTATACGCCTAAAAGAAGTATTGTCAACAATGAATAAAGTGAATGTGAGCCTGAACAGTGTACATGTTACTTTGAAAATGACTCAAGCCACTTTTTCTCAAGCATTCATCTCTAGCACCATATCTCAAGAAAGTATATTCTCTTTTTCGTACTTTCTATCTGATACAATGATACTAGCCGGAGCTATGTTCATATATTATTATTTAAAGTATACAATTCAATTCAATTCAAATATTTTGTTCATAGTAGGTACCATATAGTACTCTTTTTGATGGTCATAATAGCAAACATTAAATTCGTAAAAAAACTTATTGGTAATGTATAAAAATTTGGTAATGTATAAAAATTAAATCGTACTAAATAACAAAGAAACTTTTTGATGGTAGACATTTAGCTATATTTTTTAGTAAATAAAAATTGTAAGGACTCCTTAAAATTTTGAATTTAACTATATATTAAGTTATCAGTAATGAATTTAATTTCAAATACTCAAGAACACATCCAATCGTATCAAGGAACTCATAGCTTCGTGTGTTGAGACTATGGAATTCATTACTTACATAGAAGCCTACGCTTTTATCTCGGAAGATGTGCTTTTGTAATCACATTACGTAAATGAGAGCTCGAGTATTCGTGGCTGAATCGGGACAGAATCGTGATCCCGACTAATGGGTCTTACACTTCGTAATGACTGTATTTTTATTACAAATTCGTTGTTTACGATTTAAATTAGATTAAACCTTAATTTTTTTGGACTTTGGTATTGTAGATACGTTGTTGGTACTTTGTATACTGTCTTTTATGTAGGTAAGTGCTATCAACTAGACCAACAACAAAGAAAACAGAGTGAACTCAATATAAACGATGCACTATCGTAGAAGTAATGTAGACGTATCAAAGGATGCTCCGCATGAGATAGAGTGTTAAGGTGTGTAAAGTTGAAGTTCTTGTCCGAATGTAAAAGAAAACCGAGAGGGCCGTCAAGCATTATAATATCTCGTATTTATAATAAGCCATATTGTAAAACACAATACCCAATAATGGAAACGTTACCTACACTAGAAGCTTGCTCGAGACTATACCGAAGTGTAGGAAATAGAGGGTTAGGGAGAAGGAAGGATTGATAGGTACGAAGCATGCGGGATCTATTCCAACTGGAATAGGAACATTAAGAGAACTATTCCCCCATCTCATACAATCATTAAAAAGGCCTTACTCACTGACTAAGGCTCCTCAACGCCCAGCCCAAACCCTAGGACCAATAAAACAGTTTTTTCCCAGTGCTCATACCCATTTCCCAGGGTCCATGTCACTAGTGGACACTAGTTTTCCTCCCGTTATTCCATGTCATTTCTGCCACGTACCTGCAAATTATGGAACCAGCTTCCATCGTATGTATGTATGTATGTATATACTTTATTGTACACCACAAAAACAATAAACAAACAGATTAAAAAATGAAAACTTATAACGTAGGTACAATAAGGCGGTCTTATCGCTAACCAGCGATCTCTTCCAGACAACCTTATCGATACGGAGACAATGAGCAAGTGAACAGTAGGAGGTGGTGCATAAAATTAAACTTAAATACTAATAGATACATAAACTAACCAATATCATAAAATTATAACATAATATTAATACACTAATATATACAAAATAAATAAAATAGACATACGTAAGATTTAATACATAAATAAATACACATTTATATAATGGACAATTTAAACATGTCGCTATTGATGATTACAGAGAGACAAGTAATGATTTTTTACGTCAATTTTAAACTTATTAAGAGTTTTAGCTCGATGTATTTGCGAGGGTAGTTCATTCCACAAGCTAATGGCCTTGAACATAAATGAATTTTTGAAATATTTTGTCCGATAAGTAGGCACTGTAAGAACGAGTTTTCCGGCTGACCGAAGAACTCTTTCTGGTCTGTCATGACCAAGATATTTAAAGTTTTCCTTTAAATAACTTGGAGTCATAGGATTGAACAATACACAGTACAGAAGGGAAACAATATGTAGATTCCGGCGAAAGCGAATGGGTAACCACTTGAGCTTTGAACGAAATTCTGAGACATGGTCATATTTGCGCAAACCAAATATGAACCTAATAGATAAATTTTGAATTCGCTCAAGTTTATTTAGCTGGTCCTCAGTTAAATCAAGATAGCTTGCGTCCGCATAATCGAGAATGGAGAGAAGTAGAGATTGTGCTAACATAATCTTAGTAGGAATAGGGAGAAAAGAACGCAGACGCCTAAGTGAACCCATAGCAGCAAAAGTCTTTCTACTCGCTTCTTTCAATTGGGTAGACCACGAAAGAGTGTTATCAAAGTAGACACCGAGATTTTTAACGTTAGTACTGTAAGGTATTATAACGTTATTTAATGTAACAGGCGGAAGGTTTTCCCAGTCAACTCTTGAAATCATGCCTGAGCCACCAATAATAATAGCCTGGGACTTACAAGGATTAACCTTAAGTCCATAACACTTACTCCATTGACTAATAGCCTCCAGGTCACAATTAATATTAGAAACAGCAGTAGGCAACTCTTCAAGAGTTGACTGCGAGTAAATTTGGAGATCATCTGCATACATGTGATAGAGAGAAGTAATATTCTGGGAAATTGAATTGATGAAGATGGCAAAGAGTAAAGGAGACAACACACCACCTTGAGGTACGCCGGCTGATATTTCACACCAAGATGAAAACTTATCTTCAATGCGAATACGCTGCCGTCGACCTTTGAGATAACTCTGAAACCATCCAACCACTGATGGAGATATGTTAATAGAACGCAACAGACTCAACAAGATGTCAAAATCAACGGAATTGAAGGCATTGCTAAAGTCTAACAATACCAGCACGGTGAGCTGTTTATTATCCATTCCACGTCTAACGTCGTCAGTAACTTTAACCAGCGCCGTAGTCGTACTATGACCTGCCCGGAAACCAGACTGATGGGGATTAAGAAGGCAATTTCTGTTAAGGAAGAGATTCAATTGATGGAACACTATTTTTTCTAACACTTTGGACAGAAATGGAAGGATGGAGATAGGGCGAAATTCGGAAAAGTGCAAAGCGTGAGCCTTTTTTGGGAGAGGGATTATATTAGCACTTTTCCAAGCTTCAGGAAATATAGACGTAGTGATCGAAACGTTAAGGATATGGGTTAGGATAGGAGTAACTACCTCAAGGATTGGTAAGATCATGTTACGACTAACACTGTCATCACCCACGGCGCTAGACGAGACCGATAATATGTTCTTTTTAACATCACAGTCAGTGAAAGGAGTGAAATTAAACGGTTGGAAAGCAGGAGTTGGCATAGAAGAAAGAATTCTCAGCGTGCAATCTTTGTCTGAGCTGTCTATTGTACTAGAAGAAGTAAAATGTTGATTAAGGAGCTCAATATCAATATTCTGATCAGGCGAACGTGGGGAGGATTTACCAACTCCAAGAGTTTCTAGAAATTTCCAAACTTTGGCTGGGTCGCCGTTTTCGACTGATTTATGAATGTGGCGTCGTTGTGCATCCCTACACGATGTATTGCAGCGATTCCGAGCTTTGTTATATTTCCGCAGATTGGTGTCAGAGTAGTCAGCCTTAAGCTTGCTTTTGGCGAAGCCTTTTTTCAAGATGAGGCACTTAAGGTCGTCAGTTAGCCAGGGTGCTGGTAAATGTTTAATTTTAATAGGTTTGACCGGAGCATGAACGTCATAAAGTTGTATGAGAAAGGAATTGAACAATTCAACTTTCATATCGATCGTAGTGGCATTTACAACAGCCGACCAATCCAACCGACGAGCGTCTTCCAAAAGAAGTTCTTTGTCCATTCCACCAAAATTACGTTGCAGAAGAATTCTCGATTTTGCTTTAGGAGGACGAATTTTATATGATAAATATAAAAGATCATGATGAGAGAAGGCATCAGCCTCGTGCTGGCCATGTTTCAGAACAAAATCAGGAGAGGATACAATAATAAGGTCTAGTAAAGTTGGGATACAATCGGGTAAGTTATGTGTAGCAGAGAGTGGCAATATATGTAGGTTACAAGCATCGGTGAGTGACCGGAGCTTTCTACACCGATTGTCACCTTTAAGGAGGCATGTATTAAAATCACCCATAATTATGGTGTGACTGTATGGTGGAGTCAGATTTTCTAACAAACATTCAAAGGAAGAGAAATAATCATTATTGAGAGAAGGACTGTAACAAACACCAAGAAGAATTTTTGTATGGGATAGTGTAACTTCAATGAATAAATGCTCGACCGCATTGGAAGGAGGAGGCTGAGTGGACAAACTAACGACTGAATATGGAATGTAAGAACGGATGTAAATCGCCACACCTCCACCCACCCTACCAACGCGGTCATTGCGAACAAGATGAAACCCAGGCAATGAGTACGAAGTGGATGGTAAACATGACTTCAGCCAAGATTCTGAGACAAGAATGGCGTGAATGTTACGTGATTCAAAAGACGCAAGCATATCGGAATAGTGAGTCGGAATACTTTGTGCATTTAAGTGAATTACATTAAAATTTTTCAGAGAATCTGAGAAATACGAATTAAGGGCTTCGTTTAACGGAATAGAAGATATTGTACTGTGAAAACTCACATCACTAGGTGAATCATCCATTGACGGCAAAGAATAAAAATCACCTGTATCATCACTAGTAATACTAATATTATCTAACGACATCATAAATGAATAATTATAAACTATTTTATACTATATATAAATAAATACAATAAATAAATATACGTGAATTATAAATATCAAAAGAAAAACTAATAAATTTTAGAGTCCCTACCCGCCAGTAGTCTGAAAGAGATAACTAAGTATTTTACTAATAATAATTTATGAACACTCAAGAACAAAATCTTACTATGATATCGTTAAGTACCTAAACTAAGCATAACGGCGATGATTCTAAATAACTTTACTATAGTGAACACTATACTAAGTTTATAATAATTAACATAAACAAAAGAAAGTTAAACTGGTTAAACTGAAAATGCACTAATTTAGATACAAATCTCTTAAATCTCTTTATCTATACCCATTTTTAACTAATGGTTACATAACAACATAAGCCCGTACACTGTGTACGAGCAAAACAATGCATTATTGTAAGTTATTTTAGGTAAGTAACAGGTTATTAAAGGTAAAAATAAACCAAAAATAGACAAGTCATAAGACTGCGGCTGTACACAAAAACTTAAAAGTAACTATTACAGCGAAGTTGGGTAACTTTAGAATCTACAGCCGAAAGAGTGAATAATGCATTGCTGCCCTTATTTGACAGAGTAACCAACTATTGCAAAATGGAACGTAACATTGACACTGCAATCTGTGATCTGTCAATCGTAGACAATGGGTGTCAAAGTCAATGTCAATAACATATGAGTCTGAGAGTGATGGAATGTAAACATTAGCGTACCTACCTTACAAATAAATATTATGTAAAAACTTTGTATAACTCCTGGTCCGGTAAATATATTTAAAACATAGCATATGACATAATATCAGTGCTCTGCAGACAGGCATTACATCAGGCAACTTAACCACGGAAACCTATGCACAAAAACACATTGACTATTAAAAAAGACATAGGACTAACATATTCATTTTTTGATGTTCCGCTTAGTTCTGGCAGCTTGTGCAAGAGAAGCTGGTCCGGTCCTCACAGAGGTCGAGGCAACCGAAGGCACAGTTTTTGTTGCCGGACCTTGGGCAGGAGACGTACTAGGAATCTTGTCAAGTTCGGACTTAGAGAAAATCCGTATGCGCTTACCATCTGACCCGACAACAAAAATTGCACCCTCTCTAGTCCAACACTTAGAAATACCAAACCGCTGCCTCGCAGCCATGAATGTATTATGCCTTTCTTTAGTGAGAAATTCGGATATAGTTATTCCTGAATTTTTAAGTTTAGACTTGTCAAACCAGACTTGGTTTCGGAGTGTCAGCTGCTTAAACTTAAGGAGAATAGCCCGGGGTTTGCCAGTTTGGACCTTTCCCATGCGATGACAACGACTGACATCTTCTACAGACAAATCAGGCATATTGAGGCGGTCCGAGAGTGTTTTAATCACCAGGGCTGAGACATCTTCATTCTTATCTTCAGGAACTCCATGGACCAAAATGATTTTCTTCCTACTACTCATTTCTAACCGGTCCTGTTGCAAGGTTAGATGCTCCACTTGCCGCTGCAGATTTTCCAATGCAGTAAGCACAAATGTCCTAAATGTGCAGAATTGTGCCGCAATATTTGAGGTTGGGCTAGTTGCAGGAATTGCAGTGCTCAAATTCTGCTGGAATTCAGCCATAGTGGTGTTAAAGTGCTGAGCCAAATCTTGGAGAGATTGCTTGATGGAGTCCATTTTACAATTAGAGTGGTCAGTACTTACAGTGAAACTAGTGTGCTCACTTTGTTTAATTTGAGGCAAAATACTATGATGGAAATTGGTGAAGGAGTAACTGCTGGTAGGTTGTTGACTTTTAACACATAATCAAATACAAAAAAACACTTTTTCTAATTTTAATGTAAATAACTAAGGAAGAGCTAACAAAAATACGTGTTGACTTTTTGTGCATCGTCTGTGTCATGAGTATAATATGGAGCTTTTCAAACGGCGGATAAACAAACATCTCAAAAGCCAGCAACGCATTGGCGGCTCCTCTGGTGCTGCGAATGTTCATGGGCGGCGGTAATCACTTACCATCAGGTGACCCATAAATAAATTATACCATACCTTCGGTAATGGAATAGCCAATGTGTAGAAGAACAGTAAATTTTTTGAGACCATTAAAAATTACTTACAAACGCTCAGCTTTAAGTAGGATTAACTTTTAGTACATAAATGTGACTTTTTCTATTCTATTACCAAGGTACCGCTTATTTGATCCGCTTTTGATTCCTTGCGGATTCGAGTAATAGTCTGCTACATAGAACGTTCTTTGAATAAGTTTAACAATAATCCAGAACCAGCAGGGATTAAAGACGAGCTTTGTAGTACTCAGATTTCCTTAACTATATTTCTATTCATATTTAACTTTACAATTTCGTGTGGTCTGCAAAATAATTTATATCTGCCCAACGAACATCAACTGATAAAATGACTGGTCAAGTGCGTGTCAGACCACTCATAAGGTTCCGTGGTTAAGGTCAACGGTTAGCAATTTATTTACATTCAGAATGAAATACCTATTATAAATAAAACCTTGAAATCTTATTACTTTTTCAAAACTTTTGCTAATAGCAATCCAAAATCCGCAATCCTTTAACTCTGTTGCTTTTTTAAAGGAATTGCAGCAACTATTTCATCTCTCCTGAAATCTAAAATTCATTACATTCATTACCATTTAGTGGATTTGGCAGGATTCCTGTGCCGAGAGTGACTCCATTTCCTGCTACGTGCTACGGTTGCTACGCCGTAGCTCGTAGCCTAGCCTCGTAACTTGCATAACTTCGAATGCTTTCCATTGTGCATAATTGTCCCTTGCCTTTTTATTTAAATTGCGAAAAAGTAGGTCGAGTATTGCAATACAATTCGAATTTGACTACATATTAAATCGTATTTTAAAATAATTTCATAGCAATCGCGAGGAATGCGTATTCCAATTCATATTTTTATAATCACGAAAATATTTAGCGTGAATAATAAAGGAAAACGAAAATGCTTTATATAAACGAGTAAGGGTTTTCATCACGCTACGCATACTCATAACAAACAGAGAATTAATCACGTTTATGCATATATTTCGTTTATATTACGACGGTGACGAACAATCTGATACGTGAATTTGTATATTATTTATACATAAACAGATGTTGTTACTGAAAAATTATCTTATTCGTCCGAGCAATACAATATTTAAAATGTTAATGTAATAAATGTTATTTAGTCGCTTAAAACAAATAATAATAAAAATCAAAGTAAATTAATTAATTAGGGGGACCCCATACAAGAAACGTGTTTTTCAGAGCTTTTCTTGTTTCTTTTAAAGTATTTATAAAGAACATATATAGTAAATCATGTATGATATTTTGTTGCGAGTCTGACTCGCACTTGGCTGGTCTTTAACACATTCACAATATAATAATACCTTCTGTGAATATACGTTTACAATATAATAAATACATGTACTATAGTCGAAATTTATTTGTTTTACATTTGAACATACAAATATGTACGTGTCAGGTATAGTTAATGTAACATAAATAGGAGCAGCGGCGTTTGCACTGGAAAGTACGGTTTCAGAGGCTTCAGGGAAAATGCGACATAAAAGAAAGCTTTTCCATTGTACACTCCACTATCACGTGGTCTCTTTGTAGGAGCTCAACGGTAAAAGTTTTAAAAAGGGTATCGTCATTTATCGTGTTAAAAACGAACGTGTTAAAAAAGTATTTTAACGCGTTAAATACTTTTCAAATATTGATCACCAAGGCATCAAAACAAAACTAAATAATGATTATATTTCAGTTGTGCCTGCGTGAGTAGTCGTAAAAGAAACCAACTTTTTTTTATTCGACTACAGGAAAAATGTAATAAAATGACATAGAAGGCTCGGTTTCACTGAAACGAGTATCTATAAAATTTGTACAGTCGGATACCCGCAATTGTTTTAAATCGTCCAGCGTTATTGTTATGTATCACGGAACTTTGTTTTTTTTTAAAAATATTTAGTACGATTGGAGAAGTCACCTTTAATATTAAATCCAAATTGTTTATATTATTAAAAGTACAGCGTGCCTATTCGTCTGTTTGTTAGCTTCTTGTGGTTCAATCGCTGTACCTATTAATTTTCAAGAAATTGGTCTAAAGATTTCATCCTGGTAATCATGCTGGGACTTTTTCTGGGAAAATTGATACCTGGAAAAAATTGGGGGCCAGCCTTCACAGATGACTTTAGCCAAGTGGATTTAGGTTTTAAAATTTCCTCTTGAAAAGGTGATAGTTTAGTGGCTTAGACGCCCAGCTTCTTATTTGGGTGATCAGGGATTCAAACCCCGGGACCATCGGAACTCTTCGACGTTACCTGAAACCTGCATGCCCAAGAATTCATCATCATGTACTCAAAGATGTCTGCCAATCTGCACTTGGTCACCTTAGTGAAATTTGGCCAAAAAATTATGATAAGAGACTCGTACTCAGTAGTGAGCGGCTTGAAGTGATGATGAGCCATCATAAACCATTCGTTTTCCTATACGTAGTCTGTGTGCCATTCATTGGAACCAGTTTAAAAGTTGAAGCGCAAATGGGTATCAAACAAACAGACTCTATTTTTTTATAATAATAACTTACTAATATTATAAATTTATTAATTTTCAGTTAATAAAGGCTTATTTATTTATTTATTTATTTATAATATTATAAATGCGAAAGTTTGGATGTATGGATGTCGGTATGGATGTATGGATGGATGTTTGTTACTCAATCACGCCCCAACGGCTGAACAGATCTGGATGAAATTTGGCACAGAGATAGATTATAGTCTGGAATAACACATAGGCTACTTTTTATCCCGGAAAATTAAAGAGTTCCAAGGAACCACAAAATTAAAGAGTTCCGAGGAACCACAAAATCTCGATCCACGCGTACGAAGTCGCGGGCATTAGCTAGTTTTTTAAATAAAAATACACTAACACTAACTTCATGCAAATGAATGTAGCTTAATGGCATACATATCCATAATATAATTGTTCAATTATGATTGACTGCGATGGAATGGTATAATTATTCTGATGGTAGAACACATATTAAGTGTCATGTCCCATCATGTAAACCTATCTTTCATATTTTAAATTTTTGTTACAAAAAGTTAAAAATTAATTCTGAAATGAAAATTGAGTCACGTGATGGCTAGTGTTGGCACAAAAATGGCATCAATTAAAACCGAAATCCAAACAATTGGAAATCCATCAGACGAGGGTGACGCAATCAAGTTCGATCCAATAGTTGCAATTTTTTTATTTTATTAGAGATTATAGTTTCTGTATTTTTAATTTTATGCACAGAGACGGAAGAAATACACGATAGAAGCCACAGAATAGCTAAAGCTCATTAGGACCTAGAAAGTTCTTATATTTATGTATTAATCAGTTTATGGGTTTTTAAAACTTACCGCAATCATTCAACTGTTAAATGATGTGATGATCAATTTTTTCAGGGGGCATACTACCGTTGCTTAAAGCCGTATTGTTTTAATATTGTTTACATTCGTGTTTTGGAATTATAATCCTTATTTTAGGAAAGTCAAATTACGTGACATAAAGCTGTCATTTACTGTTTTAAGCGATGGTAGTACAGTAGTACCGTCTCATTTATCTGACCTGGTGACAGCGTCGCTAGAAAAAAAAATTAAACGCAGGAATAAAAATTAGTTTCAATTTTGGCCAACGGGTCAGTTAACTTTGTGGGACTATACCTTCCAGAACACATACTATACACACACAACTTAACTGTCAAAATCGAAACAAAATTATGTTAAGAAAATAAGATGTGCTCTAAATATTTTTAATAGTAATTCATGTAGAAAGTTTATAAAATACTAGTAAATGTCTTCATTCATTGTTCGCCATTCTAGGATTTTGGGATTATGGCTTCACTAATCCCTTATTATGTGCATATAACATTGATGTAGAATTTATTATCATTGCACTTTAAAATGAGAGTTGCCAGGTTTCCGAAGCTTCTTAGTAATTTTCTTTTTAACTGTTTCTCCCATCATTAAAAGCCCTTGAAAATGCTGTGAATTATCCCTACTGTTACTTTTATCTCTGATAATGACAATCCTTTTAGACAATTTTTCAAGATATTCAAATAAAACTCAGAAATATTATACCCTTTGATATAAGGTCATCAGAGAATATAAATTACCAAGGAATTAAATAAGAAGTCACTTTATAAGGTGTCCAGCCAACATTTACACAATAAATAACTAAACTGTGATTTTCTCGACCTAAACGTATGTATAGTTTGGTAATTCACTGTACAATCCTCTGGCCGCACGCTGAATGTTGCAGTTAAATAATTTGTTATAACCGCTTTCATTTATTAAACTTTTGTCGGGAATTTCCATGAGTAATTTGACAATTTCGAAGTTTAAATGTTGAAAATGTAATTCAAGCATCTCGTAAATCTGTATGGGTGGAATTACTGTGTGATAACGTATTGTGAGTAACGGGAAAGATATTTTACTGCGCAAACTTTTAATATTAACAGCTGCAATGCTCAGTAATTATCAGCTGCATAAAAATACAATATGAAAATAATATGCCACGTCTTTATATTCCACATGATAGGGTTGTTATCAAAATATTGTTTTAATGTCATTTTCTTTATTCTTTACCAGTAATATAATAGGATATGGTTCAGCTCACTATAAAGTAAAATTATGTATGTATTTGTTAGAATATGTGATAGGAAGAAAGTATCTACTCTTTGACTCGACTTGATTACAAATCACGTGAGGTTTCTTTAGTAATTGGTATCCCCATACAATTTAGGTTTGCAGTTATATTATCATATCATTGGTATGGTAGCCATTGCGGAATTCATTACGCGAAAGCTCACGCTTTTATCTCGGAAGATGTGCCGTCGTAAAGAAGAACTCGAGTTGTTTAAAGAATTGGATTCCAAGCGAAATTACGTTTCCGACATAATGTGAGTATGTCATTTTCACGTCTTTTCGATGACCAAAAACATCATGCTCACAAGTGAAATTGTTTTATTTATTTACTAGCAGACCCGCCCCGGCTTCTTCTACT
Source organism: Erebia aethiops (assembly GCA_923060345.2). Taxonomy (NCBI): domain Eukaryota; kingdom Metazoa; phylum Arthropoda; class Insecta; order Lepidoptera; family Nymphalidae; genus Erebia; species Erebia aethiops. The sequence goes on along the minus strand of OV281092.1, from coordinate 9,511,986 downwards.
TGGGCCTACCTACTTTACATATTGAATTTGCCTGTGTTGATACGGTATGGTTAAAATCTACTTTTTATTAGCTTACATTAATCGCAATCAATTTGCTGATACCCGTCGAGGACTTTCACCGCACAAACTTTGTAAAGAAAACCAATATTGAAATCTGTTCAGATTTGCCGTAATTATCGAATAAAATTGATGTAAACTTTCTTCCCATATCCCGCAAAACTCCGCATTCGCAAAATTAAAAAAAATTGTATGTTAATCATAAGTGTTTGAAGTTGAGTTTTAAAACATTATTTTATGTTTATACGATTCTATGTAATCAATCATCCATACATATATCATACATCCATACATACACGTTTATAATACGCGTACGCGTTTATATACGCGTTTATAATATTATAGTAAGGATAAAAGTATGTTGTTTTTAGTGTTTAGTATTATGACAGAAACCAATCTTCTGGTTAACTTAGGAGTACGTATATGAATATTCAAGTCGGTTAGCAGAAATTCTTGGCACCGATCTGTGGGTTTGCCAGATGTAGATTTATAGAAGTGAACTACCACTCACAGCCCAATAGTTGCAATGCCTTTAAATTGTAAAATGTTGTGGTCTTAGTACCTTGCAGAATGTTATTTTGTTGTGTAAATAAGTTAAATCAGTTGAGCCCGGAAGGCGTTGCAATACGACTCCTGCACCACCTATTGTACTTTGGGTACTGTGCAGAAACTTTACAGCGAGTCCCAACAATAACTTATAAAGTTAAATAACTAGTTCACATGAGTTAGGAACGGACAAACAGACACATGGTATTATTGTGATGTTTTGACGACCTCCATGGCGCAATATTGAGTACTGTTTTCTTAATGTGTGGAGGTCCCGGGCTCGGAGTCAACCGCTAACTTGTAGAGGCAAATTTTTTTTTGAAATAATTATGTATTCTTTCCTGGCATTTTGTATTTATAATCTTGGTTCATGAAATTTGGATTTCTGTAGGTATGTATTTAAGGCCACATATATTATAACGCACTTGTGTATTCTTAAAAATGTTGGCAAAGGCACCATCTCAAGCTCGAGAACTTGAGTTAAAAATTAGATCCAGTATGTTACTTAGCCCACAGCCAATTTACTTTTACTCACGATACAGTCACAGACGAGATTCCGGTCCTTTATCGTTAATTGGAATTTAAAATGCATTGCATTCATGAGTATTCAGCAGATTTGGCAGGATTTCTGTGTCGAGATTGACACCATTACCATCTACGGGCTACGGTTCTACGCCGAAGTTCGTAGCTTACTCGTAGCTTCAAATGCCTATATCACGATCGATATAATTCCACAAAAGTCAAAAGACTGTATAGGACTCGACCTTCGCGGACTTCAATATCCTAATCATATATTTCCAAATATTAATGTGGGGTCGAGTATAAATTTTTATAACATGGTTCCAAAAGATCTTCTAGATTTGCCATTAAATAAATTTAAAGACTGTGTCAAACAGCTTTGGTTAAGTCGAGGTTAATAAACTATCGACGATTTTATTAATGACAAAGTTGCATGGAAGCAACCGGCCTCGCATCCAGTGACCCACAAGTCAGTGTAATACTTGTAACGTTACATATGTATTGTATTGCTTAAATATTGTAACCTCTTTCTTTTTTTGAGAAAAGAGCAAACTGCTGAGTTTCTTGTCGGCTCTTCTCAGTAGAATACTTTCCGAACCGGTGGTAGAGTCTTGACGTATCATAAGTGACACAAGTTGTCCTATGTGAAATAAATAAATCATTTATCATATTTTATATTCCCAAATATAAGTTTTTGACTGTGGTTTTCAATCGATCTCAAAATTAGTTCTATAATTGTGCACAAAACTAAGCTTGAAAGGCAGGGTTTTTATATACTGTGTATCCATATTCATACTGCTTTTTGTGGAAACTGTAGCACCAGGTTTAGATCTGTCAATCTTGTTTTGAGATAGTGTACAATAGAATTGCCACACATGACTGATTAATTTTTGAACGTTCGTACAGCAATAACTACTGGATTTAGAAATTGAGATTTTGCATTTAAGATTGAGAAAATTAATTAAAATAAATAAATAAATACATTTTAATATTATAAATGTTAAAATTAATTTAAAACGTTAAAATTAATTTGAACGTTTATAATATCGTAAATTGGTAAATAATGTTTTACTTATTAATGATATTGAGACTAAACATTTTTTTAAACAAATGCTCTGTAAAATTATATTTTTAAAAGTTGAACATATAATTTTAAAAAGGTCATCGATAATGATGTAACCATAACGTTTATAGCATCATAAATTGTAAAACAACACCATTACATATGTTACGTATGCAAAAGCGCTGTTTCATGACTTCACGACTTAACATGGCGTGTTCGCAGACAATATCCGTATCCGAATGCTATTATAAATTGTATCTTTGCGACTATTGCACACGCCGTGATATATGGATTAAAATACAATGTCATGTAGGTTTATTACGAACCCTGAACCAAAAGAAACGCGAAAATTTCATTCCGAAAAAATAATATTATGCACGTAAAAAGCGTTAGTTTCGTCAAGTTAAAAAATTACAAACAGTAACAAAGGTTTAAAATATTTTAGCTAATTATATTTTGTTTGTAAAAATTGGGTTATTGAACAAACAAATAGTCCTTTCACATTCCTTTTTACGCATCTTGTCACATCTTTCGTGGTGATAATAATCATATTATACTAATATTTTGTTTGCGAAAGTGTGTTTGTTTGTCGGTTTGTTGGTGTGTCCTTCAATCATGCCGCAACGGAGCAACGGATCGACGTGATTTTTGGCACGGGTATAGTTGAGGACACGAAATTATCCTGGAAAATTAAGTTCCCGCGGGAATCAAAAAAGAACTTAAACCACGCGAACTCAGTCGTGGGCATTAGCTAGTTGAATTCACGTTCAACATATACAGCGTACAAGGCACGCTGCCCAAAAATATAACTAGTTATAAATGTAATAATTCTAGTATACATACATCGATCGTACGATATCATTATTATTTAACCACTTTAATCCAGTTTAGTGTTCAGCGCGGCACAACTAATGCAATCGGTAAAAATATGTCCGCAAATATAGGTCATCATCTATTATGGTTCAATTACATGTAATTGTTTAAGTTTATCAGGCAGTTTAAATTTATTAATTAATACGTACATCGCTATGCGGGAAAATTCAACTATTTATCAGAACCGCTTATCTAAAACAACATCGATTTTCATCAATTTGGCGTATGGTATTGTTTTTTCCCGGAAAAGTTAATCAAGGACCAACTTATATGTGAAGTGAATATAATGGGCTTCTATGTATCGTACCTATATGTAGACCACTGCGCTAGGTTTTGCCGTAATGATTTTCGATATTTGTACGACTGGATAGTCGTAATTGTTTTACCTACTTTTCTAGTATAAATAGTTTAGTCATAGACATAGGATTTTTTCGCTACGCTCAATAGACTGACAAAGCGTGGGAGCGAGAGGTATTTAGTTAATAAACACTGCCGCGAGCGAAAAAGAGATAGCGAAACAAAAGGCCAGTGTGTCATTGTTTACGCGAGTTATAGGCCAAAGCGTCCCGGCCTTTTCCAAGTCGAGGTGAATTTTGTGTATTTAATTAATAATCTTACGATTAAAACTTAAAATCTTTGTTCTGCCACCATGGTGTCTTGTTCAGTGAATTAATGTGACGTTACAAGATGTAATAACCCGCATAAATACACGTTTCACAGGTAATTACTGAATATTTTTCTGAATTATTCATAATCATTATTTCGTCACTTGTTGTTTGAAAATGAGGCAAAATAACTATTGAAAGCTTAGATAATAGGTTTCCCTTAAGACTTTTCATCAAATTACATTGCTAAATAAAGAATTTTTGGATATTTTGTGTAAAACTTAAAAATGTTTCGTTACGATAGGGATTGACAAAGTGATGACGTCATAAGTATCGATAGTCGATAATCGTGTCTGCCGGTAGGTTTGACGTGATTGCTCATAAGCTTAGGTGTGTAGAGTACAATATTAAACACTACTTTCCTGTAAAAGAAAAGAACGAAATAAATATTTTCCTTCATTTTTGTTTTATTTGGTGTGTGTCATATGTACATGAAATATATATACAGGGTATACTGTACATACTGGTAATTCAGTACATTATGTATTTAAGTGCTTATCGGGGAGGTCATTAGCTATGACTTGAGCGCCATATATGGTTATTATTTATTTTTATTAACTTGTCACTTATATATTATATCAGAGTATTATTGTAATTAATCAAATTAAAACTACTTGCACCCTTTAAAAAAATAGTAAAAAAGTAATATGCAACAATCAACTTCTGTTTGATAGTTTAAAGTATCATGTATTAGATCAAAACCCATTAAGCGATCATAGATATCTGCTCATGAAAAGCATTATTGAAATTTATTTTCTTCTCCGATTGAAGCATGAAAACAAATTATTGAAATTTAATCGGCAAACTTTAAGACCCCACTTAAATAAGACTATATTATTTAGAGGGCAATAAATATTGAGTTAGCACGAAAGTAATGAGATCCCCAAAAAAACTCTACAAAGAACAGTGGGCAAAATTGTATGGACCCCGTCCCCAGTGGTGTAGCATCATGGGCTATGCGTAAAAAAAATAGATATTAGTCTGAATAATAAATAATTGAATGAATTAATGAGAAAACTAATGTATGAATGGACATTCTTTTTTTCTTAATTATTTGTATGTATTAAAGGGATTATTAAAAGAGTTAAGTGTGAAGACTGTGTAGGTACATAGTTTATTATCGGACCCAACAGCTCTATGTAATAATTCGTTAATTATTAAGAGAGACTATTCGAAAACACACAATAAGTATTTGATATATCCAGCTAATGATGTTGCATTGTGTTGTAACGCTGAAAAACTTTTTAGAGAAAACATGGTCATCTCATCAATAAATAATTTGTACCTAGCTGTAGCTTTGTTGCTATTTGTGTATTTAATTTTTTTAAATTAAAAGATAGTTATATTTTACTTCGTTAAACTAACTCATTAGAGTCCTATGATTTCACCAGTAAGACTATCGATAATACTATGCTAGAGTCAAGACAACACTATTTCACGCACACATTTACATTTCATTTTTTGTAACACCGTAATCTGTCACTGTTGGTCTTGTACATTCTAAGTCTATGAGTTTAGTAGTATCTTCTTTCATGGTGGAATAGGTTTTACTTGCAGTGTATCAATAGTACGTATATTAAGGTCCAAGAAATACACCAAAAACGCCAAAAATTTTCACTCCTTTAGGATCCTCCTCCCCCCCTATTTTTAATTTAGGTAATTTTTATTATTTGTTGTTATATCGGCAATAATAGTAGATTATACACCAAGGGGATAAAGCACTGTTTTATGTCACGGGCGCTACATTGAATCCTGAACGTAACGAAGGACTCCAAATTTAACTCCCGAGCGCAGCGAGGGTGTTATAAGTTAATTCCCGAGCAAAGCGAGGGAATTAAGATTGAGTCCTGAGTGGAGTGAGGGATTTGAATCCCTCACTTCACTTCACACTTCACACTTTCACTTCACCTCACGCCCAAGAAAAAAAACAGTTTTATCCCGGTGGTGTATACTCTACTTTTCTCACTTTATGCGAGACAATAAAAAACCAGGCTTAGTAGATAGTGTTTATTACAGTAAATTAAAAGTGCAAATTGATATTGGAGACATTAGTCCAATTATGGAAAGATAACGTTATATTTTTATTTGGTACGTTTATCGAGGTTGAGCTAGAGTTTATTTGAGTTGTGATAGAATCTTCTAAAGGTACTACTAGCTACGGCTATAGCAACTTCTTCCAGCTGGCGTGGCCTACTCGATTTGACAAACAAACGAAGTTCTTCTCAGTGCGAATCTAGTGGGCCACGGCCTATATAGCCACTTCTTTCAGCTGGCGTGGCCTACTCGATTTGACAAACAAAATGAAGTTCGTCTCAGTGCGAATCTAGTGGGCCACGGCTTAGGTTTTAGAAAATCGAGTTGGCCGCGCCCGCTGAGAACACATTCTGTTTAGCGAAATTAGACTTTATATCCATAGCAATAAAAATTATGAAAGTGAAAATCACATTATTGACCAGCGGGTTATAATGAAATTCAATAGAACATTATAACCCGGCTTAAGCCAAGATATATAATGTCTTGCTTTCGGTAAGGTTTACATGACATATAATTCGGCATTGTCGAGCATGTGGTGTGAAAAAATATTTAACTGTCTAGCTATTACCGTTCAAAGGTAAATCGAAAGATGATATGCCCACTTTTATTAAAATTAATAAAACTTCGTGATTTTTAAACATAAAACCATTCAAGTGCGTAATCATAAAATTGCTTGTTGTTCCGGTACGCTTTCTTTGGATTCAGGATTTTTGATATTAAAATAGAAGGCACATCCATTATTCCATTCCAGGTTTCCATTCCCCGCGGCGGGGTAATTTTGTTTTGGACTGCGTGCCAGTGGTGTGAAGTTAATGTGGTTACTGTCTGATTATCTACCTTGCCTAACCATTTTTGCTTATTTTTATTTATATTTTGTTTATATGCAGTACCTACATAGCGGTTAGCAGCAGCAATGAGCAGTTTTAGTGCAAAAAAAGTGTGTGTGCAATTCACATACGGCAGAAGTGAAACTTCAGAAATGTAGCCTACGAGAGAATGAGATAAATATAACTTGTATTGTATCTCATTCCCTCGCAGGCATACTATTTATGAATGAATATGTTTGTCTCTTTTTCGTTTCGTTGAGTTTTCAAATCACAACGACTCTAAAGAAGTTTCACTTCAAAAAAAAGTAGAGCATTTAAAGTTATATCTACATTCTTAAAAGACTTACCTTGAGGTGCTAGTCAACTGGCCGCGTCACTGATGCTGAGTTTTGCTTAAACACATTCTGCTACAAATAAAAGTATTTGCTACTTATCTTTGTTTTTGGTCAAAGCAAACAAAACAAAATGTTGGGAAGCCAACAAGGAATCTATAACTCAATGCGAAGTTTCCTGAAGTTGGTAGGTAACTTTTGGAAAGTACTTCGCTTACGGCAAACAAAGTCGACAATCTCTATTCCATTGTTCTCGTATTATTACCTACCGGAAAACGAATAATACGAGCAGTTACAATGAAAATTGTTTGTCGATATAGTGAAGGGTCGCTTCTGGTATTTTTTTCTCCATTCCATCGGAATGTATGCGTCCTCTGGTGGACATAGACCACGCCAGAAAGCATTTTAGAGAGCACGCCAACAAAAACCGTCCTTCACCTATCTCATCCAGATGCCTCCCACCACCTTCTTATATCATGGGTCCAACGGATTGGATATAGTCCTACACTCGGTTTTCACCCCAAAGCACGTCGGCTCCATCGGCCGTCAATATTAATCAATCATGATTTTGTGAATAAGGTAGTACTTTTCATCCAGGAAAATCAAAGAATTCTTATTTAAAAATCTAAATCTAAGCGGACAAAGACGCGGACATCAGCTAGTTACAAATACTAGAATATGAGTAAAAGCAAGGAAATCCGGCAAGGAAATACTAGTTTCACAGGTTTTTCTACGTCTGCTGCTCACTTTATGGGCACCCCTGTTCGGAACATAATTCATGTTTAGGTGATCTTATTGCTCACGTTCCAACTCACGTACGGCTGCTGACATAAAAGTTCGCTGCCTGCTAACTGCGAAATGTTTGCCGTTTTTTAATATAAAGTTGTGTTAAGCATATTGAAAGTTTTAAAGAAGTGTATGGTGTTTGCTGAAAAGAATAAAAATCGGCCAAGTGTTAGTAATACTTGCACACCGAGGGTTACGTACGTTCATATTTACGAAAAATACATAATATAATATTATGGTACAAGAGGAAATGGAAGTCGATTTAGGATTGTGCCAATAATCCCTGAATTTGAGTGAAAGCACACTACTGCCAATTTTCTTTTGTCCTTTACAATCAACAAAATATACAATACAGTTGAGCAAAACTATTCTTTCAGGCCGACTTTCAAAAGGCCCTTAAATGTTTTCAACATTGCAAGTACTTATGTTTGAAAGGTTTTTGAATTTTCTACAACCGTCTTTTTCATATCAATCCCAGAATAAATGTATATCAAAAAGTGACTTTGGAGCAGTTAGTTTAGTAAATATTAATTTATGCAAGTAATCTGGACATAGAACTTAGCCAAATATCTTACCGACCAAGTAACTAACTTTGAAGATAAACTTGGTCGCCTTAAGCTTCAATAAATTTTTCGTCTCCCAGGAAACTAACTTCAGTCCTACTTATATACTACCATAAGACACATCTTTGAGCATTAAATATACCTCTAGCATATACGCTAAGTTAGTTTAAAGTTAATATTTTTATACGCAGGGAAGTAAAAGTTAAGGGGATCGTTTTTTGTTTGTGTCCCCTAATACGAGATATTTCTGCTCTTTTATTATTCTGTCGTTTTCCAACAATGATGTTCTATATCAACATCATCATCTTTTTTTTTTCCACTTCAAGTTAGCCCTTGACTACGATCTCACCTGATGGTAAGTGATGATGCAGTCTAAGATGGTAGCGGGCTAACCTGTTAGGGGCATGGAGTTATATTAATATACTTGGCGGCTCGTCTTTGCCCATTTCAACCCATTTTTGACGCACCAAATAGTGAGTACGAGTCTCCTCTCGGAAAGAGAAGTGTTTGGCCATAGTCCACCACGCTGGCCAAGTGCGGATTAACATACGCCTCCACACGCCGTCGAGGGTATTATGAATTTTATATTTATACAGTGCAAGTAGTACAATGTGACTTGTTATAGCTGACTTCTGCAAATTTAATTGCTAGTGGACACTTGCCTAGCACTCTACCAATGTAACTTCTATACACACATAGCAAGCAGTGTAATATGTAGTTTCGACCTTGTTCATGTACACGTACACCACAAATACTCACTAGGCTTTGGCTATGTACGAATTAGAGCCATTTATATGATAATTACATCCACCACCATTGCAGCAAATTAACGTCCAACTGCTGGGCACGGGCCTCCACTCCCATAGGAGAGAGGAAATTAGAGCTTAGTCCCACTACGCTGCTACAATGCGGGTTGGCGGGCTTTAACGACTATTATCCTGTCAGTGAATATAACCGGGACCGACGGCTTAACGTGCTCTCCGAGGCACGGGGGTGCGGGGGTGGGGGTTTCACCACCAACTTCCTAACTCCAAGCTAGTACTGAGAATTTCTAGTCAGAAAACCCCAATACGACGACCTCCGTGGCGCAGTGTGTAGCGCTGTTGCCTTAACGTGCGGAGGTCCTGGGTTCGATCACCGGAAGGGTCAATTTGGGAATTCATAATTTCTGAATTTTCCCTGGTCTGGCCTGGTGGGAGGCTTCGGCTGTGGCTAGTTACCACCCTACCGGCAAAGACGTGCCGCCAAGCGATTTAGCGTTCCGGTACGATGTCGTGTAGAAACCGAAAGGGTATGGGTTTAATATAACTGCCATGCCCCTAACAGGTTAGCCCGCTACCATCTTAGACTGCATCACCACTTACCATCAGGTGAGATCGTAGTCAAGGGCTAGCTTGTAGTGGATAAAAAAAAAAAACTTACCCCGACCGGGACTTCGTCGGCCGCAGTCGAACATGTTAACCACTAGACCAACGAGGCAGTCAATTATTATAATTCGTTAGTGTAAACCACAGTTACAGATCCGAATGCTTGCAGTCAAATATAATTTGTGATAACCACTTTCATTTATTCAACTTTTAGCTGGAATTTACATGACCAACTTGGCAGTTCCGTATGTTGAAAATGTTATTCGAACAAAATTGTCCGCTCGTATATCTGCGCGCGTCCAATTGCCGAGTGATAACGCGTCGTGAGTTACGGAAAAGATATTTTACTGTACAAACTTTTAACGCTTGCAGCTGCAATCACGCTGCAATGCTCAGTAATTTGCTGCCGCATAAAAATTCATCAAAGTTAGTGGACCTCGCTTGGTAAACGCATACTACTAAATACCTATTCTGTGCGCATACAGCGTTACTGTTTCCCGTTTACGCAACTGTCTCGTTGGTCTAGTGGTTACCACGTTCTACTGCGGCCGACGATGTATCGGATTCGAGTCCCGGGTCCATAATTAAGTGTTGGGTTCTTCTTCTTCTTCACAACATAGGCAACGACACAACTTGCTCGTGAGTGAGCTCGGCTGGCTGGATTGATCCGGCGGGGAGTCGCAACAGAGGTCTCACGCACAACGGGTACACTTGCTTAAGTGCGGCAAAAGCCCAGTGAGAGAAGAAGAAGAAGTGTTGGGCTTTTCTGACTAGAAATTCTCAGTACTAGCCCGGAGTTAGGAACACCGCTAACTTAGCGGTGTTTCACCCCCGTGCCTCGGAGAGCACGTTAAGCCGTCGGTCCTGGTTATTATCACTAACATGATAATACCTAGACGTTAAAGCCCGCCAACCCACATTGGGCAGCGTGGTGAGTCAAAGCTCTAATTGTATGAGAGTGGAGGCCTGTGCCCAGCAGTGGGACATTAATGGGCTGTAGTGGTTACTGTTTTGCTATTTTTGGTATGGCACGTTTCGGCAGTTCTGTTGTACCAAAGTTTGTCAAAATCGGTAAAACGGATGAACCGTAAAAAGGTAACAGACAGGCGTTTTTAGAATAAGTATCTATGGATGGATAAAAACATTTTTTCGCAATGAAAATGTGAGAACATTTCATAGAAAATATCAGATAGAGCTGGAGCTTTTTTGATTCGTCGGATGCGAGTTCCCTCTAATCTATCACGATCCCACATCGACACGTACTAATGGAATCTGAATAATTTTCTGGACAACACACTGATGCTACGTAGAAATAACTATAGTTAGTATTCTATGTCGATGCTATCACTTTGATGTCCAGTGAAGTTCTATTGAATTCGTAACTTAGAATTGTATGTCTATAGTAAGTCTATAAAAATGCAAAAAAATGCTGCTCAAAAATGTCTTAAGCCAAGGTACCACACTATCATATCATACTTAATATTATAAATGCGAAAGTGTGTTTGTTTGTTGGTTTATTGATCTGTTGGTTTGTCCTTCAATCACGCCGCAACAGAGCCACGTATCGAAGTGTTTTTTTGCATGGGTATAGCTGAGGACCTGGAAAATGGCATAGGCTACTATTTATCCCGGAAAATTTAGAAGGTCTCGTGGGAATGAAAAAAAATTCTTCCACGCAGACGAAGTCGCGGGCATTAGCTAGTAAAATATTTTTAGTGTTTTCCTACTTTATTGTAATCAATACTTTGATAATACAGATACTTACGAATATCAAAACTTTTATATATCTCCTGTAATTTTACTTCCTGGTACTAAAGCTAGTTCATAAATGCCTACGTCTTAGGCTCAAGGCCCACGTGTGGAGTCATGTGTCGCCCACCGCGTGGCGTCTATTTTTTACTAACGTGCACTCAGGATATTTACTTTGTCATTTGATTGAAGTTTAATTAAATGATGAACGCGCACAAGGGGCTCCGCGCGGCGTTCAGGTCGCAACATTGCGGCACGCCACACGACGAGTCAGTTGACTCTCGCTCATATTACTATGCATTACCAGCTCATGGGCGAACTGTGCTTACTCGCAGCCTCTCGACGTACTGCGACTTTACGCTTTATACCATTTCACTTTCCATCACTCGCCACACTCAACGCTGTCTGCCACACTCAACGCTGTTTGAGCTAGCCCTAAGACGGAAGCGCTGTGTAGAACTACAAACCTGTAAGCAGAATGCAAATCGTGTAATTCCTGAGTATTTCACTATCTACAGAGTGTACATACTTCTAGTTTTACGACAAAAAACTTCCGAGGAACATATGAATATGCAAGTTTGTTAGCAGAAATTCTTGGCACGCCGCAGTAAGCGTGCCAGATGTAAATTTATATAAGTTCTTGAAGTAGGTAAGCACCGGGCACAATACCCAGTCGCAATGTCTTTAAAATATGAAACTATGTAAGTACATTATGACTAAACTTTTTGATATGGTAAACTTGTTCGTAAAATACCAAGTGCTTAGATAGATCTGGCAGTCAGGACAAACAGTTTAATATTTAGGTAATGGGTAAAGATAGATTGATAAAGTAACTATTTCCTAAGATGTAAAAAGCAAAAATTCTTATTTTATGAAAGTTTTTTGATTTACTTTTATCACAATAGAAAATATGCGACGATATTTATTTTCAGGATATATCCTACAATACATTCAGTTGCTTCAATGCTAGCGGAATATAAAAGAAAGCTCCGCCATTGTAGGCCCTGCCTTTTTATTGTAGGTCGAATATTTTTTTTGAAATATGAATGTAGAATTTTGGTAGAACTTTATAAAATATTTTAATTGCTATTTTCACTTTAATCAAAACGAGACTTAACTTTAGGACGGTGGGTTAATCTATCAGATGACAGTTTAGCCATTTCGCTTCGCTACTTATTATGGAGAGAAGGCTTATCCCACCCAGTTAAATTAATGTGCAAAAATCGTATACTTTAAACTAGCTATTCTTATTACGTATATATTTCGTTTATTCTTGGTATCTCGGTAATGGCTCTTGCAATTTGGATTGAATTTCGGGTTTAGATAATAATTGTTCAATATCAATAATTTGTTCAATTTAGGTACACTGTATACTTATTGACGTCCGAAACTTATAAAACATGTGATGGTCATAATCAATTACGGTATCTTAAAACTATAAAAGCTATGAGGGTTCCAAATGCGCCCTGGTCTGAGAACAGCCCACAAATAACACAGCCGGTTTTTTTATTATCAACATCTCACAAACATCGTATATAATATAAAAGAAAATGTTTTACTTTAATTTTCAGTTTTCGATCAAATCGAAGGACGCCTAGTTAAGTACTTGTTAATTAACCGTCGTATTTATAGATTACACTAACACCACACAACTATAACCACACCAAGGTAAGATGTAAGCAAGGTATAACTGTAATCCATATTCAAAGGAGATACGTCGGCACAATATCGGTATGTATAAGTACACAACATGGATTAATTCCACTACATTGAGCAAGCGAAAGTAACCTTGTACATTTCAATTCCATCTAATTGTTTACGTGTATCCGACAGTTTCAATTAATTGCTCTATCCACGTGCGGGAAATTTTAACTAAATGGCATTACCAGAAGCGCTCACGTTATCCGACACCAATTTTCATCAAATTGTTTCGAAGGGTTCCTTCTCACTCTTGCATGCATCCTATTTTTTGAAACATATAATGCAAAGTTACAATATATTCACGCCAAAAGAAAGTGACTATCGTGCGCGCGAACTTTTTTATGTTGCTGCACAGACTACCACGACAGGACGAAACGAGTGTTTCATACGACTTGGGCGATTCGCGCGGTGGTTTTGTCTTGTCCTCTCGGTAGATTGTTTTCGCCCTACGCCCTTCAGCAGGAATTTTTACAGGATAAGCTAGAAATTACTACTGTTTACTAGAATTAATGTATTATTACTGTTAATTGTACAGTTTTGATCGAAAAAATGTACTTTGAATATCCATACTATGCACTATGCACAGTTCCATACTATGCACAGTTTTACTTTTAGTCCAAAACCTTAGAAATGAGATTAGGATTACATTCTATGCATTTGGAGCTGTGGCTTAGAAAGTTAGAATACTTTAATACGGGGCTAAATACGTCAGGATAAAAAAAGTATTTTGATCTACTGATCAAACATACTGTAATTACATTGCTAGCTCCTTGTAAATCATATATTTTCTTATTTATTTGGCCTAACATACATTATTATAGTGGTCAGCACATAGTAACTATTAAAGATATTTACCGCTACGTTTCCCTAATTTGTGTGTCTGTGATTAGAAGTATTTCAGGACTAATATTAGGTATGTGTGTTATAATTAGAACAATAATATCCAATTATTTTCACATTTCGATTGCAAATTATTTACATAGCGGTCAGTTATTAATAAAATCATTTCCATTTCATCAATTCCAATTCAAAATCTAAATAGTTATTAAATTACTGAAATATAATAGTATAATGGTGGAATAGGTACTAAAATTCTACATCAATGTGGAAAGTAGATAAAAATTGGTCAAGTGTGTATAGAAAAAGTATGGGTTCCGTAAATCTGCTTAAAAACCATCTTACAGTGTAAACCAAAAAGAAGAATAGAAACGAAATAATTATTATATGATTGATTTTGTCTTTCACTGATGACAGCTTGTTCTTACAATTATAGATTTCGTCTTATGATCAACTGTGGCTAATTTTATCTAACAAAGGTCACGACAATTTTGATTATAACTTCAAACTTTGTTTTACTTTACAAATCTACTTTCTTTTAAAATAGCTGTGACACACAGGCGGATTGGACAAAACTATAAGGCAAGCAACCTTAAAAATGAAGGTATCAATTAAAAGCATTGGGGTCTCCGGTCCCTACAGTTCGCCGTCATCCATCAATCAGGGACAGCCCCTGACGCGGACAAATGAAGTGCGATTTGATCCGACGCGCCTATGTTGAACCCACTCTCATTCGCATTTTATGTAGTCACCAAGAAAAACAAAGTGGCAAGACCATTAGGACGGCTAAAAGTCTTATGTTTTATTCAAACATTGGGTGAGAAAAACGCTGACCGAACTAATTTAACTTTAAAGGACTGACAACTCGTTTTAAGCAAGCGTTTAGCACTAAGTTTTAGACAAATGCCTTTATTAAAGTTTTACTTTTCATTTTGTCAGTTCATTATCAGTTCACTACTAGGTACTAGTAATCAACCAGCAACCATCAACCACCTGTCTCCAGAGGATCCTCGATTATTTCGGCCACATTGCCAGAAGGGAGGGACACAATCTTGAAAAGATTGTCATTACTGTCATTAAGTGGACGGCAAGAGACCTCGAGGACGTAGCCCGATGCGTTGATCCACGAAGCCCTGTGCATGTCGCCAAAAACAGAGCAACATGGCGCGACATCGTCCACACAAGAATTATTGGTGGAAGGGGTCACGACCCTCAGTAATGGGGAATTCGACGCAAGGAGGGAGGACTTCTACTAATACTACCTACTACTAGTAGGTATATTATATTTTACAGAAATTTATAAAAAATAACAATCCATTTCCTTATGTCCAATATATCGACTCACCATCTCCTTAGATTAATTTTATATGTTAGGTGACAGATGATATGAATTTTGACGTGGGTTATGACATGTTAAAAATGTGGCGGACGGTCTCAGAGTATATACATAGATTGTAACTCTGATACCTACCTATTTAATTTATTTTTCACCTCTCTTGCTCTAAAAAGATGTCATTATAGCTTAGCGTATGCAGATTAAATTTAGCTGAATGCTAAATTTAATCCGGTTTAAGGATTAAAGTAATATTTTTTTTAATTTTTACCGTACTATCCTCATATCATTATCATTACGTTCAGTAATTCAGAAGTTATAATGCTCTGACAGACGGACGGACGGACGGACGGACGGACGGACAAGTGCCAATTCACCCAAGTAGACTCAGAGATCATCAGAGATCAGAATATCATTATCATACATATCAGTCGGTTATCCAGAAATTTTAGTCTATGGTTACTATCAACAGCCAGAAAAATTATATCACATAGTTGAATGTCAATGTGACCTCTATCGTATCCTACAAGATCCTACCATTATCCTACAGATCTATGCCTATGGTACTACTGTATTTTTTTTAATTCCTTCTAGAAAACGATAAAAATAAAGTTGGTTTGCCGCGAAATCATAGACTTTTTATTGTAATTATTTTACATTTATAATGGGTGTTTTATGGATGCTACTTAATCCATTTCAAATTTCGATGCACAATACGTAATACAAGGCGAAGGCAGGTAAGGTGAATGTGACTATTTATTTGATAATATCATCAAGTAAAAATAATACTCCTAATATGAATATGTAACAGAAAGGCAAAGGAATAATTAAAAACCGTTATTTATTTTATTTTCTCGCAATCGAAGTGAAAAGTAGAGTGTTTACCACGGGACTAAAAGGCATTTTATTCGATTCTAAACATCTCGTATGAAATGGCTCATTTTAGTCCCTTGATGAACTATCTACCATTATTTTTGTGTAGGTAAGTACCTATAACCTGGGTATAACTTTTTATACAGTTTTGAAAGTTGATTGGCCTAAACTCACAAATAGGATTTAATAAATAAATAATATTATTTGGGGAGGTACATAAAGAAAAGTCACGTTCATTATCATCGCGTTTTAATATGATGAGAGTTGGCAGGTTTCCATTCCCGGCCGCGGGCTAATTTTGTTTCGGACTACGTGCCGTGAATCCTTACTTATTATTTGAAGCTGTCCGCTTCTTCGATCTTGCAGTTTACTCGGCATTTTGACCAGGATATACTTTATTTATACAATACCAGCTGATACCGACGCCTACATTCGTGCAGATTTTGGACTGTGAAACTTTATTTTTCGGGATAAAAAGTATCCATGACGCAAAGTATAGGACTGAGTTTGGTTCAGTAGTTTAAGCACGTACAAAAAAAAAGTAAACAGACAGTTACTGTTGCATTTATCTATCTATACTAATAGGTATTATAAAGAGGTAAAGTTTGTGACGTTGTAGGGGATAATCTACTGAATCGATTTTGAAAATTCTGGTACCAATAGAAAGCTACATTATTTGTGAGTGTCATAGGCTATTATATTAACCCGAAAAATTAGGGAGTTCCCGTGGGAATTTAAAAAACTTATTTCACGCGGACAAAGTCGCGGGCATCTGCTGCTGCTGCTAGTAGGTACTAATATTATAAATGCAAAAGTTTGGGTGGATTGATGAATGAACGGATGGATGTTTGTTACTCAATCACGTCAGAACGACTGAACGGATCTGGATGAAATTTGGCACAGAGATAGATTATAGTCTGGAATAACACATAGGCTACTTTTTATCCAGGGAAATTAAAGCTCTATAACCAAAAAAAACCTCAATCCACGCGGACGAAGTCGCGGTCATGAGCTAGTGCCTATTAAAATGTATGTACCCTTATTAAACTTTTAATAAAAGCCATCTACCGGCCTGTATGAGTATAATGGTTCATTGTTTGATTTCACAAACAGTAAATTACGTTTATTTTTTATCCAATTCCTATACAGGAATTGGATAAAAAATAAACGTTATAAATTTATTATAAATAAATTAAATAAATTTATTTAAAACCATACGGTTTTAAATAAATTTGAGAAAAAATAATTACAAATGCAATGCAATAATAATACCAAATGTGACCTAACAACTGACAAGCTACACTTGGTTCTAGCTCTCTCTTCACTTTGCATAATTATGTTTTTAAAAGTTTTAATGAGAAATGCGCAACATAACTATTGAAAGTAACAAAACTACAACTATGTTTTGAATTGGAAACCATACTACGAGAACGTCATCATTTGAGAAAGAAATATGAGGGCGGTAACAAAAATAAATTACAAAGCACACAAAAGAGTTAAAGTGTTTACTATAAAATCATATTACTAAATCATAACAATAAAATTTATAGGTAGCGGAAGGTGCAGCCTTGAGTGCTGATAAATCAAACACTATAACTTCGTATGACCGGATTAAAAAATATTTCCGGCTAATATACTCGTAACTACTCGGTCTAAAACCATTCATCCTGTTTATTGGTAGATGAATACATATTCATATAACCCAAAAACAGGTTTTAATAGACAGACAGACAGTCACACAGACATACGGACGAAGTGATCCTATAAGTCAAGGGTTCCTTTTGTCCTCTTGAGGTACTGAACCCTAAAAATATAACTTTCATATTTATATTATTTTATTTTGACTTTGCATCAATTAGAACACAGGTAGGTAGAACATAAGAGCTATACTATAAGCTTCGAAGCACAAAGGAGCTTTCTCTGCCACGCATAAGCACATAACAACTTCCTCTCACTTACATGCTTTTTATTTCCCTACCGCGCGTGCACATTTATACTCGGTGCTAAAGTATATCAAAGTCGCATATTAATTTTTTTTCACGCTCAAAGAGTATAATATATTTTTAGACTTTAATTAATTCAAATTATGTAAATTCCAAAATTCAATTCGAATCCATAAGAAAAATATTCAATTCCAAGCAAATAATTGATTAATTCAAGCCCTGCTGAGACAATTTAAGGTAACCTTATAACAATCATAAATTTTGAATAATACAAGTATACCTTACCGAGTTCTAGAATATTATTCAATTCAATATTAGTTCTTTTATTATGCTTAGCATAGCCACTTTTAACTTTTTTTGGAAAGAGATTATGATTACGTTAACATTCAAGAGTTCATATTTTTACACTGTTACTTATAAAACTTAAATAATTATTTAACCTTTTCACCTGAATTAATTATACAGTTTTATTAAAAAACGAGCGTAGTAATGTCGTAGCACAGTGGATTGAGGTAAATTAATAATTTATTAAGGCAACGTTAACAAGGGTCTCGTAAAGAAGGCCAAAGGGCGGCAATTCGTTTTCGACGGGGATGGTTGGTCCTGCTTTGTTATTTAGAGATTGAGGAGCCCAGAGAAATAGAGGTCAGCCTTTAAATCCTGAAAACCTACTTTAATATTGAAAACCTTTAAGCAATACTGATTCTGGTATCGTGACCAAGGATAGTATATTCCTTGGTGATGGCAACCAGATGTATTTATCTATACTAATATTATAAATGCGAAAGTTGAAAAAGAAAGATGGACGTATGGATGGATGTTTGTTACTCAATCACGCTTCAACGGCTGAACGAATCTGGATGAAATTTTGCACAGGGATAGATTATGGTCTGAAATAACACATAGGCTTTTTATCCCGGAAAATTAAAGAGTTCCCGCGGTAACCGAAAATCCTCAATCCACGTGGACGAAGTCGCTAGTATTTTTTATTTTATTAGGTTGTGATTTTCAACCAATAGAAGTCCTTTGCTGGAAATCGGTCTCTTGTACGAGTACGTGTTTCCACACACCGTGTTGTGCGCCGCTTGGATTCAGTGGCGTCTTGTAAGTCTCAAAACCGGAAATCATCAAGCCGTCCATTCAACAGTCTAGTTGGGGCCAACGCTGCACTTTCCTCTTCGGGGTCTTAATTCCAGCAACGTGGACACATATAATATCTTCTATCTATCGATTCTTCGAACTATATGTCTCACCCATTGTTACTTCAGCTTCGTAGCCTGTTGAGCTAGTTCGGTTAAATAAATTTTTCTACGGATCTCCTCATTTGATTTGATCACGAAAGATATACTCGTACTGAGTATATTTACTCTCTCCTTCGCATTAACCCGCTAGCTTTCTTAAGCGGTTAACTTTGGTCGCTAACAGTCGGCCTCATAGTAAGGTGACTCTATTACTATATAGTATAATATATACTTTGTAGGTAATTAGCATAGTTGTTACGTAGAACTAAGAAGTTTGGATAAGTGGGAAACTTTTGGTATAGGTACTGCACTGAAATATATGAGAGCACTCTTAGCGGATGATTTCTGAAACTTAGCTTTCTCATACATATTGAAGGTAGACTAGATTCACCCACGAGCGTTCACGTGACTAAAATAAAAGGAACTAAAATGTTTTATATAATACCCAATAGCTAGTACGATGTTTCATTGAATTGAAAAGATTACATGAACAACTTATTGATTAATAATTACTATTTCTTTGACCTATATTTCGTTACTATTCTGTGTTCTTTATAGTTCACCATTATTCTATAGAAATCTTATGTTAAGGCTTCACAAGCCAAGTCAACAAGGCTGAAAATTTCATTTTCCTTACCAAGCCACTAAATTAAACGCCCTTAAATTCAAAATTCATATTTCACCGTTTGCCGAAATGTTTAATTCAGGAGAGTAAATGTAGCGTGTAGGTAGGTTTACTTATGAATCTCTGAAGGAGCCGCGTACCTATCTTTGTTAACGTAAAATAAGATCTCGTTTTGATGGAAGATGCCTATTGGTTGAAACTGTTATTCATACACTAACTTAAGATGCATTCTTGCATTTTCTAAAACAAGTTATGCTGTAGGTATCATGAAGATAAATAAATAATTTAAATAGGTGGTCTTTGTAAAAATTATGTGGAGAGAATTTCAGCCATGTTGTTAATGTGTGAAGTAATTTGGTATCTAGCTAAGAAAAACAATTAACTGAATTTGTATTCAGTTACAACAAAAAATTATCATCTACAAGTACCTGTTAACTGCGAAGGAAATTTTCCCGTTTACCTTTTTTCTCACTGGCAATAATCGGCAAGCATTACAAAGACTTTCTTTTTACGAGTGCTACAAGAGTGGAGGGAGTGAATGTTAGCGCTGGACCCAGACGACCGGATAGACCCAGACAAAGCTAGATGGCAGTTATAATGAACGACCTGAAAACAGTTCACATTGACACAATGACGACCCAAGACCGAACAGCTTGGAGAAAAATGGTAAGGAGAGCCGACTCCAATATCATGGGATAAGGCTAGGTCTATATATAGGTACAAAAGTGGAGTGATTTTGTTCGTTGATGGTACTCGTACTAATGTTAGAAACCGTTGAGCAAAAACTGAACAAAGTATCAACTACATTTTTTTGACTCGACCATATTTTTTTTTATAAATAAGACAGAATTTTTTTCATTTAGGTAAATATATTATCCCGGAGGAATTGTGCTTTTTATTGGGATAAAAAATACAAAAATCATCTAATGACGTATTTAAAAAATGGTACGGATATTTATATTGAAACAATATCATTCAAAATACAGTAAAGTACCAAGCATTTAATCTGTATGAGTTCAAGTACAAGTAGAAAAAAAAAAAAAAAATAAGTATGATGCCTCTACTTTGTCTGATGAGTTTCAAGCAATTACGTAAGTGATTGCTGGACATACTCATGTTTGAACATATTATATTTTTAATTTACAAAGAAAATTGTTTCTTTGTGTTTATATTTCAGTGTATTCCAGCACAATTGCTATAAAGAATATAATATTACGCTGATCTCTGCAGTGTGCACTTTGTACAAACGGAATTTCCCTGATTTGATTCTCTATTAATTATTTAGTCTCTATGGCCTCGGCACATTACAAATTTACAAGACTATACATGTACATGGAATATTTAATTGAATTTCAAAAATTAAAATCAAATGTTTTTTTTCAAACAAACTTTTATAAGTGCCTTTGTATCGTCGAGTGAATCTACCGCCATCCCATATAATAGAACTGCGTGCACTATAAATATCATAACGCGTATTGGAACAATTCACATAATATATTGGCTTTTCAGACTGTATACCAAAATATTACAATATATAGATTAGCATACTCATATCATATTAGCGATTGATAATAAACTTACGAAGCATTCTTCAATCCAACAAACACGCTCCTTTGTAAGTTAAATAACTCTAGTCTGCATTTTTCTCGGTCAGCTTCTGAATAAAACATAGGACTTTTTAGATTTAGATTCCCTAATGAGCCCGAGTCTTGGTGACAGCATTAAACCTAAAACACACAAAACGCGCGATAGAAACTGTATTGTACTTGTATATGATTTTTTATACACAGTACGCATGTTACAATGAGTGAGGAGCGCCGCAACGGCGGCAGCCGACGTCTGCGTCAGTTGCAAGAGCGTGACTATGAGCGCGATTCACAGTGTATCGTCATACGGTACGCTTCGTATTCAAACTTCTTCGAGAAGCGTCGCATGCGGTTCCTTCGCGCGTTGTGTGTATTCCAGTATCTAAGTGGGATCAGTCGTGGTGCGCTGGATCAAATCGCACTTCATTTGTCCGCGTCAGGCGCCGCCCTCGCTTGATGGATGATGACCAACTGCGCGCACCCTGCCTTTTATTGGTACAGTCATTTCATGCCAAAACTGATTCACAGCTCCCGTTTAGTTTGGTCGAAAGTAGCAGATGCTAGTAGCGGTATTAAAGTGAATTTTGCTGTAGGTAAAATTACAAAATATCTTATCCATTTGCTTGGCTTTTTATTGTACAGTTTGTATAATATTTAGATTTTAGATTTACTTCTATTGTGATTAAATAATTGCAACACTCATTTGATATCTTTTGCTTGGCTTAGCTTCAATCACCCTTGAATAGCTTTTTACATGAATTGTTTGGTTGTATACAGAGCTTTTATAATTAAACTGGCTGCCTCGTTGGTCTAGTGGTTAGAATGTTCGACTGCAGTCTGCAACCGACGAGGTCCCGGGTTCGAGTCCCGGGTCGGGCCGTAACAAGTAATGGGTTTTTCTGACTAGAAATTCTCAAAGTCAGATTTTCCGATTCTCAAAGAAAAGTCGGATTTTCCGCCCATTGGGCTATGAGAATAAAGGAACAGAGAGTGCACCTGTGTATGCGCACACACTTATTATATCTCGCTATGGCTTATCTCTCTCGAGATAGGCCGCCGTGGCTGAAATTCGGTCGGGAGAACATTACATTATAATTACACAGAATTAAAAGACATATTTATATTTATTTATTAGGACGACCAAGAAATTGATACATTGAAAACATTACAAACAAACTAAATACTGATTACACAAATTGTGAAATGTACAATCTATGACAGGTGTCACAACATGCTCCTTAAAATGTAAAAAAATAAAAAGCTTACACTAGGATAAAATCAAAAATGCGTAAAATAAAGACAAAAATAGCAAAAATTACAAACTTCAAGAAAATTATAGAAGAAACGATAATGACCGAGCACATGAGGCATAAAATGATAGTGTAAAACGTAAATAATTAATGGAAATTTGCTAGTTGCCCGGTTACTAAATGCAGCTATTCACATTTCCGGTAATTCTGGCTATAAACTGAACAATTTACTATTTCATTCGCTATTCGAATCAGCATTTGAACGTAATTCGAACTAATTAATTAGTTTTCCGCAAAACAATTTAAATAAATGAGCATTTATACGCTTTAAGAATTACAATAAACTCTATTAATTGAACGAAGCGTGGATTTCATTAATTTTTACAATTGTAATTTTTTGAAAGTAAGTAAGTAAGTAAGTAAAAACACTTTATTACACACAAAAAATTAACAAAACAGAGATAAAACTAATCATGATATAATTTACAACTTGTTGCGGTGTAAAGGCGGCCTTATCACTAAGAGTGATCTCTTCCAGGCAACCTTTATGAAAGGAGATCGGTTGCATGTTGACAGGGTGGTGCACAGTGCACACGTGTAAACTAAAAGAAAAATTATAAAAACCTACTAAATATTACAATATAATAAACTTACATAATGGTACATACTATAATTACATACTATTTTACTTAAATGACAATATGAATCTAAAAATAAAATAAACATAATATATACTCAAATAATAAATATGATATCATAAACTTACTTACAGAAGCTTTACATAGATATTTATACTTTTATAGCGATAAATAGTAATTTTTAAGACGTCGTTTAAAAGTTGGTAATGATACAGACTGGCGGATATCCTGCGGTAGCGCATTCCAGAGAATCACAGCTTTGACAGTGAAGGATATATATATATAAGGTCGCCGTAGCATTGCGAGCATTGAAATAGAAGTACTAAAAAAATTCTACATCAATGATTGCGAGCGACTGCTTGGCATCGCTAATTTGTTATCGTTCTTTGAACGAAGGTAAAGTATTGAAATTATTTTTATGTGCAGTTCGCGTGCGAGTTGAATGAAGAGTAAATGTATACCATATACCATACATTTACTCTGCATTCAACTCGCGCGCGCTGACTTTGAGTTCTTGAGATTTTGGTTATAGCAAAATATATAAAATACCTTTTATGAATTAAAAGTACAGTAGTAGCCCGTCCAGAGCGCGACTCCGTCCGCGTGGATTAAGGTTTTTTGGTTCCCGCGGGAACTCCTTAATTTTCCGGGTTAAAAAGTAGCCTATGTGTTATTCCAGACTATAATCTATCTCTGTGCCAAATTTCATGCAATCCAGATCCGTTCAGCCGTTGGGCGTGATTGAGTAACAAACATCCATCCATACATCCATACATCCATTCTATTATTTGATTTATTTAGAATTCTCTTGTTGTTTCAAGGGCGACTGATATTTCAAGCTAAGCGCTCCATCTCTGTTCTCAGTTTCTAAATAACAAAAGGCGGTCCGTTCTCGCTAAAATCAAGTGCTCAACCTTTTGCCTTTTTCATGAGACCCTTGTTAACTTGTCCTTAATATATTATTTAGTTTTCGGGCGTTATTATCAAATTACGACCCCGTTAAAGTTTTGGTTGCTCTACCATTATAAGCACTAGTATTACTTAAAACATTGTGTAACTATGAGAAACTATAGCTTGTGTTTAGTTATTTCATACTAGATGATTCCCGCGATTTCTTCCGCGTGGATTAGGATTTTTTGATTCCCACGGGAACTCTTTAATTTTCCGGAATAGTCTATGTCCTTCTCCGGGATGTAACCTACCCCTGTACCAAATTTCATCAAAATCGGTTGAACGGATGAGCCGTGTAAGCGTAGCAGGCAGATATGCAGACAGACAGACAGACACATTTTCGCATTTATAATATTAAATGGATTTTAATGATTTTAGCTTTTAGAAGAATCTTTCTTAAAATTGGGTCATAAAGGTATGTTTTGAATTCATTGCGAGGAATTAATATAATTTTTTATAATTTTTTGCATTAATATAATTTAGCAACTAAAACTGCAAAAAGTATGCTCTACCATAGTCATGTTCTTAAACAAGTAAGGCTTTGAAAGTGCTTTCGTGCCTGTGTGCAACTGAATTATTAACAGTCCACACAGACGTTATGACGTTTGACATGATTGACGTCAGGACTGACTCGGTATTATCTGCACGCGGCCTGCGACCTTCACTTTACATAATTGAGGATTACAAGTGTTTGTTTTGTTAGAACATTTTTTATAGGTACCTCTAATTCATTCGTGGTTAGTCATTTAGTTTAGTGCTAGCGACACACTTTTGTTTTGCTTTCTTTTATTTCTACTGAAAGGGAACCATATAGGTATGGAACTATAAAAGATCTCGTCTATGCATATTAAAGGAACCTATAGATAGATAAATGTTAATAATTCTTTAAAGACATCGTAAAATATGAATTACAATGTATTAAAAAAATTTAAAGATGTGACCCAAAAGAGTTCACGGCTTATTAGGTCACATCATTCTTTACATAAATTATACTTTGGTTTGGCCCATATACCTATTTGGTATAATCAATTTAGTATCTAGTAGTACCTGTACGGGAGCAGGTGATATGGCTCGACCGTAACAAAGGATGATCATCCACCGAGCGGGTGTTGTGCTCGGGGACCACTGGTCCGACAGTTCATCGTTGGAGGTCGTATATAGGCGTAATTCAGAGAACGCTTCGTTAGCGTGAGTTAGGCTCTTCGTGTTCATCGTGCGCTACTAGTAATGCCATCTATTGGATTATGTGCGGACTGCGAAGGCCGCTACATACCCCTATCGTATTTATCAACGTTAAAACCCAAAGTGGATTATAGTCGTAACAAGGTCTTAAAATATTTTTATGCATAAGTTTTTAACGATCATAACTCATAAGTCATACGTGACGGATATAGAAACCTACGCCTAGATGATAAATAATGTGGACCCGGCTTTACGTGGTGTCTCCAATGTTATTTTTTAGTTCTTGTTTTTCCGAACATATACGCGCAAGGTATATTGGCGAAGATGTCTGCGGCAATATATCACTTGATATAAATTGAATATATCACTAAACAAATATACGCGTGTCTATATGGTTCAACCACAACGGTAGTAAATGTTATAGGTAAGTCCTATGGCTGTTCACGGCTGTAGCACGTAGCCTGTAGCACACACCGTTACGAAATCGTAGCACCACTACCAGTTAGCCCTTGACTGCGATCTCACCTCTGCGATCTCTGGTAAGTGATGATGCTGTCTAAGATGGTAGCGGGCTAACCTGTTCGGGCTATGGCAGTTATATTATTTTTATCCCGGAAAATTAAAGAGTTTCCGCGGGAATCAAAAAACCTTAATCCACGCGGACGAAGTCGCGGGCATCATCTAGTTCTGCCATGACTTGTAGTCTACATATAATTAACTTAATTTATTTCCAATACGCAAGCTCCTTGGACATCTTTACCGCGAAATGAAAATAGCGAAACTCAAATCGCGTGGCTAAATCTCGTGGCGTGGACTTGTAGCGAAATGTCTGTTTTAGAACAGGCAGTTTCGTTGCCGTTTCGCCATTCATACAATATAATCAAGACGGAATTTCAGCTGCAGTTTCGCAGCGGAGGTGTGCTTTACTGGAGCGAAAATCGTTAACATCGGCGTCGCTGTTACATCCCCTCTCAAATTTAGTATGTTTGCTTGTTTGAACAAGTGAATTACGTGCGTGGAGCATGACGGATTTAAGGCAATGAACGGATTTTGCTTCATCGTACAGTTTTTATATTAACATATTAATATAATACGTTGGTTTAAGGTGGATGACAAGGGTCTGCCCGCGAAATTCAAATTTAATTTGGTTTTTCACAATTTGTAAACTAATACGACAAAGTAGGCTTATGGCATTCAAATTGCGAGCCTAAGAATATCATCTTCACAGGTTTATATAAAAATCTTTACTTGAAAGTGTCCAGTTTAAGAAATTAGTCAAAATAATGAGTTTGACGTGAGTTACTCACAAATTAGTCATTATTTTGACTAATTTCTTAAACTGGGCACTTTCAAGTAAAGATTTTTATATAAACCTGTGAAGATGATATTCCTAGGCTCGCAATTTGAATGCCATAAGCCTACTTTGTCGTATTAGTTTACAAATTGTGAAAAACCAAATTAAATTTGAATTTCGCGGGCAGACCCTTGTCATCAACCTTAAGTTCAGCTATATTTGGATTATTTATATTGTTGTTTTTGAAAAAAGTATATTATCTACCTACTTAAATTATCAAAAATTGTCAAATTGCGAGTCGGACTCGCGCATGAAAGGTTCCGTACCATAGTACAAGATTTAACACTTAGTAACTACTTTTAGTTCACAGTTCATACCTAGCTGACCGAGTTCACCTTCACACTAGCGAACTTAGGGGAGCACGAGATGTAAATTAAACCACGGCCTTGAACTATATTGATATGATTGGGTAGCTACGGAACCTTAAAAAAGTCAAACAGAACTTCAAATTATGATGTGTACATTAATGTACCAAACGCAGTTTATATACTTTTTTAGCCGTTATCTTATTTTGTTACAAACTTTGCTACAAATTTTGTTATAGTTTACAGAAAAACAAAAAGTTATAATTTCAAAATTAATAGGTAGCATCCCAGGCAAGGACATAGGCTACTCTATTCTGGAAAATTAAGGAGTCCGCACACGATTTTCAAAAAAAGTAAATTGACGCGAGTGAAAATGCGGGCATCGGTTCGTAATTTATGAAATTATGTGACGTGAAAAAAAGGTCGTCATTTCAGTAAAACGCGTGTTTAATGGAATTCAGTGTCGAAAGCATTCGTTAGTAGAAATAAGAAGCATTAAATAGTAGAATGAAGTGTGAATCTTGAATTGAAGAGTCATTTGTGTGTTGTAGGAAAATATGGTTCCGACCGAAATTGTCGGATTGTCGCCTTTTCCAGAGGAACAGAAAGATTTATGTCTTTTAATATATTAGACATAGAATTCGTGTCGAGTAAGTCAAGTTAGCACAATTTTTTATTGATTGGCCTCAATTTCAGATTGCTACTCAATAGGTACGCTACTAAATATATTAAGACTATGAAGAGCGTAGCGAAAAAATCCTATGTCTATGATGAATACCATAGACTTAGAAGCGTAGCGAAAAAATCCTATGTCTATGATGAATACACTGAGTTTTACACCTCGTATCTGCCACGGCTTATAAACCTATCCACCACAACCACCACTACAGCCTATTAAGGTCCCACTGCTGGGCACAGGCCTCCACTTTCATAGGAGAGAGGGAATTAGAGCTTAGACCCACCACGCTGCTCCAAAGCTGGTTGGCGGGCTTTAACGACTATTATCAATCATTTTAGTGATAATACCGACGGTTAACGTGCTCTCCGAGGCACGGGGGTGAAACACCGCCAACTTCCAACTCCGGGCTGGCACTGAGAATTTCTAGTCAGAAAAACCCAATACCAATTTTTATGTCCGACCGGGAATCCAACCCAGGACCTCGTGATCCGCAGTCGACTATGCTAACCGCTAGACCAACGAGGCAGTGAAAACCTATAGTAAGTTATATTAGAAAAAGCTACAATTATAATTGGGTTTTTGACAAATAGTCAAATCAGCAACTTGTTTTCAAACGTCAAAACGCGTCCCAAGTATGGGATTTATATGAAATTCTGAAATGTGAGGTCATTAAAGTTCGACGCACTTTTTTACATTAATCGATTTTTTAAAATGGTTTTTCAACATAAAACTATCAGGGGACGTGGATATATTAGTTTACACGACTTTTGGGAGATCCTCTATTTAATAATCACAAAAAAATAATTTATTTGAATAGTAGTCAAATACCCAATTGTAGTTATTTTAATTAACTTTATTTAATGCCCAAACTTTATTTGTAATGAGGGTTTGAATTGGGTATTTATACTTTATAATAAAAACATCATTTATATAGGTAAATACTTACGGACGCCCGCGACTTCGTTCGCGTGGCATAGTATTTTTAATTCCCACAGGAATTTCTTAATTTTCCGGAATAAAAAGAAGCCTATATCACTCTTCAGGTTCTCATCTATACTCGTGCAAAAAATCAGGTCGATCCGTTGCTCTGTTGCGGCGTGATTGAAGGACCAACTCTCTATTTAACATCCTTGGGGATAGAAATTTCAGAAACTGTGAAATACGTATTTCATAATTTTAAAACGGAAGCCCAAATACCAAGTTTCATGGCTATAAATTGAAAAACGACGGAATTTCATACAAACTTTCAACCCCTATTTAATCCTTTTGGGGGTGGAATTTTCAAAAATCGCGAAATACATATGTCTTAATTTTAAACTGGTAGCCCAAATATCAAGTTTCATGGCTATAGCTTGAAAAACAACGTACTTTCATACAAAATTTCAACTCCTTTTTTACATTGGGGGTAGAATTTCAAAAACCCTTTCTTATTGTATTCCTACTCTTCACCAAGAACACACCCTCCAAATTTCATGTCTGTAGGACCAGCGGTTTAGGCTGTGTGTTGATATATAAGTCAGTCAGTCAGGACTTTGAATTTATTAATGTTTCCTACCTTTACATCCAATCCTCCATTCCTGTAATCGAACTTAAACCCTACAATACATTTATAGCGTCGTAATTCACTGGTTTGAAGAGCGTAAAAGCATAAATGAGAACAAAAGAGAATACTTACTCAGGTACACTATAGTTTTGTATCACTGAGGTAAATGAGCAGACTGAGTAGTTATAAATCGTATCAGATGTTTTTTTTTTGTGTTAATCGGTACATTAACATTAATTTAGTCAAAAGCAGTTTACAAGTGGTAAAGGGATTTTTTAATTATTATTTTTGAAGACAATTTGCAACTAAAAAGACAAAATTAGTATTATCAAGCGAAACGCGAAGCATACTCACACATATAGGTCTTTGGAAACGCGTAAAAAGTCAGCTAATTATTTTATCATTTTAATAAATAAGAATACGGTATCAGGGAGTAGCAGAGTTTTTACGCGTACCATGATAGTATCCTGTACCGGTAAGAATTTTCGTTTATTTACAATTAAGATTCCACTTCGAATATTTCATTTCGTAATAAGTAATTTTATATTCCCTAAAGGGATCCTTTCTTTATCTTTTCAGATCATAAACAATTGTAAGTTAGTAAATGAAAAAATAAATAAATCTCATATGCATAAATTGTAATGAATCCCTGAATATTAAAAAAATAAATTTGAAAAATAAAAATTTACTGTAATTTTAATTAAATTTAAATAAATAATGATATACTTAAACGTAATTACTTCCAAAAGTTTTCAATACATTGATTAAGACAGTCATCACGTGTATTAAGTTTTTTGAACATCAAAATAAATTACGCAGTAAGTCAAAGTCAAAGTCAAAGAAAGTTTATTCAATTTAGGTAGGTATACTACACTTACCTATTGACGTCCGGTTATTTAAACGAGTAACAATATAATGGTGATAATCAGTACGACATCTTAAACTAAAGCTACGAGGGTTCCAAACGCACCCTGGTCTGAGAAGAGCCCACAACAAACTCAGACGGGTTTTTTTTTCATTATCACCATTTCACAATCATATTAACAAAGTAACTATCAGGGTCATTAGAGAAAATCATTGCCAAGCTTCCTTGTCATTTAAATAATCCTTTACATGGTAATAAGATTTTTTAATAAGTTTACGTTATTAACTTTGAACTTATTTTTTTTTTATCTTCTACAAGCTAGCCCTTGACTGCGATCACACCTGATGGTAAGTGATGATGCAGTCTAAGATGATAGCGGGCTAACCTGTTAGGGGCATGGCAGTTATATTAAACCCACACCCGTTCGGTTTCTACACGGCATCGTACCGGAACGCTAAATCGCTTGGCGGCACGTCTTTTGCCGGTAGGGTGGTAACTAGCCACGGCCGAAGCCTTCCACCAGGCCAGACCAGGGAAAATTCAGAAATTATAAATTCCTAAATTGACTCTGCCGGGGATCGAACCCGGGACCTCCGCACGTTAAGGCAACAGCGCTACACACTGCGCCACGAAGGTCGTCATTCAAAGGAAGAAGGTTTTCGAAGGTTATTCAGAGACATCTTCAACATGTCTTCTGGCAGCTTATTGTAGAAGCGGACACTGTTTCGTAAATCGATTTTCCTTGATTGCTAATTAAATAGATTCCTTCTCAAACTCTCAAGGCTTAAGATTGGTCTTAGTTGCCAGGTTCCTTGGCGAAAAATCTCCTGAGCCCCAAGTGTACGTTTGGTTGTAAAACATCGTCTCTCACCAGAGCAACGAAACTTGCCAAAATTATAACGTCGTTACCCACTGACACAAAAAGCCTAATCACTTTTCTCGTCCACACTATATGTCAAAACTCACTTAGCAAATTGAAATGCACTTAGCAGTAGTTTATAGAAGTACTTTATATTTATCACTCTGTGTGATTGAGAGCCCGCCAACCCGCATTGGAGCAGCGTGGCGGGTCTAAGCTATAATTCCCTCTCTCCTATGAGAGTGGAGGCCTGTGCCCAGCAGTGGGACGTTAATAGGCTGTAGTGGTGGTGGTGGTAGGTGATTGAGAGCTGGCAATACGTGTAAATCTCGTTATAAATGGCTTTAAGATTTTCATAACATGATCTCTAATAATAAGTTGAAGAAAATTTCCTATTATCAGAGACTCTAATTAAACTTTTGCCTATTCGAATTTGTTTTTAACGGACTTTGTAAGGGACAATGACTTACGATGAACTATTTTATAAGAATAAAAAAGAAAGGTTTTGACTTGAACCTTATTTATACAATGTTAAAATGAATTATACGGTTGCATACTCATTGAAATTATTTCTGTAATATTTGCGTTGATATTATGTTAAACTAGCTATTACCCGCGGCTTCGCTCGCGTGGCTCAAGGGAACAATCAATGAGTTTTTGTTAGAAAACTGTATTTAAATTAAGAATGCAAGAGGATGCCACGGAGAAGAATACTGAGACGTTCAGTATCGACGTATTTCATCGAAAGGTCTTGCCTTTCGATGAAATACGTCTTGCTAGGTTTTTCATGCACGAAAAATGAAAAATATTCGAAAAAATATTCACGATAGCTATTACCCGCGGCATCGCTCGCGTGGCTCAAGGGTCCAATAAATGAGTTTTTGTTAGAAAACTGTATTTAAATTAAGTATGCAAGAGGATGCCATGGAGAAGAATACTGAGACGTTCAGTATCGACGTATTTCATCGAAAGGCAAGAGCTAGGTTTTTCATGAACGAAAAATGAAAAATATTCGAAAAAATATTCACGATATCTACGAAAGAAAACACAATGCTATAGGTTACCCGTTATACAGATTCCTGATTATACAAACGATGTCGCATAGTTGCAGCAGCATGTAACCGATTAGTCCATCGGACACTACTGGAACAATTACATTACGCCGCAAAGGAGAAGGGAGGAGTATATTTAGTCAGTGGACAGTTATGGACACAGGGCAGAGCATTATTTTAACACGCTACTGTAAACAACATGCTATCCTGTGGGATCTATTAGATTTTCCGGGACATAAAGTAGCCTATGTTACTTTCCAAGATCTAGACTATACTATCAGACTGTGTGAAAGTCTCCGGGAAACTGTTTGTTTTCCCGAAGTAAATAGTAGCCTATGTCACTCTCCAGGTCCTCAAATATACCCATGCGAAAATCACGTCGATCCGTTGCGCTATTGCCGCCTTATTGAAGAACAAACGTGAGATAAATAGCATACTATCCCACAGGAACTTTTTTTTTATTTTTTTATTGTGAGATAGGCTTGCGCTTGACGACAATCATGCTTAGTGCAAAGCAATGATGAGGTCTAGGTTGGAACGCGCTTGCCTAGAAGATGCCTATTCACTCTTGCCTTGAAGGTACCTAAGATATACGTGTATAACTGTTTGTTTTTCCGGGATAAAAAGTGGCCTATGTCACTTTCCGGGTCTTCAAATATACCCATGCAAAAAATGACGTCGATCCGTTGCGCCGTTGCCGCCTAATTGAAGAAGAAATGCGAGAAATAGAGCATACTATCCCACAGGAGCTGTTATTTTTCCGGGATAAAAAGTAGCCTATGTCTCTCTCCAGTTCCTCAATTATACCCATGTAAAAAATCATATCGATCCGGTGTGCCGTTGCCGCCTTATTGAAGAACAAATGCGAGAAAAAGAGCATAGTATCCCACAGGAGCTGTTAGTTTTTCCGGGATAAAAAGTAGCCGATGTCACTCTACAGTTCCTCAATCATACCCATGTAAATAATCAGGTCGATCCGGTGTGCCGTTGCCGCCTAATTGAAGAAAAATGCGAGAAAAAGAGCGTGCTATCCCACAGGAGCTGTTATTTTTCCGGGATAAAAAGTAGCCTATGTCTCTCTCCAGTTCCTCAATTATACCCATGCAAAACATCACGTCGATCCGGTGTGCCGTTGCCGCCTAATTGAAGAAGAAATGCGAGAAATAGAGCATACTATCCCACAGGAGCTGTTATTTTTCCGGGATAAAAAGTAGCCTATGTCTCTCTCCAGTTCCTCAATTATACCCATGCAAAACATCACGTCGATCCGGTGTGCCGTTGCCGCCTAATTGAAGAGAAATGTGAGAAAAAGAGCATCCTATCCCACAGGAACTATTTGTTTTTCCGGGATAAAAAGAAGCCTTTGTCACTCTCCAGTTCCTCAATTATACCCATGCAAAACATCACGTCGATCCGGTGTGCCGTTGCCGCCTAATTGAAGAAAAATGTGAGAAAAAGAGCATCCTATCCCACAGGAGCTATTTGTTTTTCCGGGATAAAAAGTGGCCTATGTCACTCTCCAGGTCCTCAAATATACCCATGCAAAAAATCACGTCGATCCGTTGCGCCGTTGAAGCTTGATTGAAGGACAAACCAACAAACCAACAAACCAATAAACCAACAAACCAACAAACCAACAAACAAACTGACTTTCGCATTTATAATATTAGTATGGATATGGATGTAAAAAATCACGTCGATCCGGTGTGCGGCGCCGCCTAATTGAAGAACAAATGCGAGAAAGAGAGCATACTATCCCACAGGAGCTGTTAGTTTTTCCGGGATAAAAAGTAGCCGATGTCACTCTACAGTTCCTCAATCATACCCATGTAAATAATCACGTCGATCCGGTGTGCCGTTGCCGCCTAATTGAAGAAAAATGAGAGAAAAAGAGTGTGCTATCCCACAGGAGCTGTAAGTTTTTCCAGGATAAAAAGTGGCCTATGTCACTCTCCAGTTTCTCAATTATACCCATGCAAAACATCACGTCGATCCGGTGTGCCGTTGCGGCCTAATTGAAGAAAAATGTGAGAAAAAGAGCATCCTATCCCACAGGAACTATTTGTTTTTCCGGGATGAAAAGTAGCCTATGTCACTCTCCACTTCCTCAATTATACCCATGCAAAACATCACGTCGATCCGGTGTGCCGTTGCCGCCTAATTGAAGAAAAATGTGAGAAAAAGAGCATCCTATCCCACAGGAACTATTTGTTTTTCCGGGATAAAAAGTAGCCTATGTCACTCTCCAAGTCCTCAAATATACCCATGCAAAAAATCACGTCGATCCGTTGCGCCCTTGAAGCGTGATTGAAGGACAAACCAACAAACCAACAAACCAACAAACAAACTGACTTTCGCATTTATAATATAAGTATGGAAGTATGGATGTCAGTCTCCAGTTCCTCAATTATACCCATGCAAAAAATCACGTCGATCCGGTGTGCCGTCGCCGCCTAATTGAAGAAAAAATGCGAGAAAAAGAGCATACTATCCCACAGGAGCTGTTAGTTTTTCCGGGATAAAAAGTAGCCAGTTTCACTCTCGAGTTCCTCAATTATACCCATGTAAAAAATCACGTCGATCCGGTGTGCCGTTGCCGCCTAATTGATGAACAAATGCGAGAATAAGAGCATACTATCCCACAGGAGCTGTTAGTTTTTCCGGGATAAAAAGTAGCCTATGTCACTCCAGTTCCTCAATTATACCCATGTAAAAAATCACTTCTATCCGGTGTGCCGTTGCCGCCTAATTGAAGAAAAATGCGAGAAAAAGAGCATCCTATTCCACAGGAACTGTTTGTTTTTCCGGGATAAAAAGTAACCTATGTCACTCTCCAGTTCTTCAATTATACCCATGTAAAAAATCACTTCTATCCGGTGTGCCGTTGCCGCCTAATTGAAGAAAAATGCGAGAAAAAGAGCATCCTATTCCACAGGAACTGTTTGTTTTTCCGGGATAAAAAGTAGCCTATGTCACTCTCCAGGTCCTCAAATATACCCATGCAAAAAATCACGTCGATCCGTTGCGCCGTTGAAGCTTGATTGAAGGACAAACCAACAAACCAACAAACCAATAAACCAACAAACCAACAAACCAACAAACAAACTGACTTTCGCATTTATAATATTAGTATGGATATGGATGTAAAAAATCACGTCGATCCGGTGTGCGGCGCCGCCTAATTGAAGAACAAATGCGAGAAAGAGAGCATACTATCCCACAGGAGCTGTTAGTTTTTCCGGGATAAAAAGTAGCCGATGTCACTCTACAGTTCCTCAATCATACCCATGTAAATAATCACGTCGATCCGGTGTGCCGTTGCCGCCTAATTGAAGAAAAATGAGAGAAAAAGAGTGTGCTATCCCACAGGAGCTGTAAGTTTTTCCAGGATAAAAAGTGGCCTATGTCACTCTCCAGTTTCTCAATTATACCCATGCAAAACATCACGTCGATCCGGTGTGCCGTTGCGGCCTAATTGAAGAAAAATGTGAGAAAAAGAGCATCCTATCCCACAGGAACTATTTGTTTTTCCGGGATGAAAAGTAGCCTATGTCACTCTCCACTTCCTCAATTATACCCATGCAAAACATCACGTCGATCCGGTGTGCCGTTGCCGCCTAATTGAAGAAAAATGTGAGAAAAAGAGCATCCTATCCCACAGGAACTATTTGTTTTTCCGGGATAAAAAGTAGCCTATGTCACTCTCCAAGTCCTCAAATATACCCATGCAAAAAATCACGTCGATCCGTTGCGCCCTTGAAGCGTGATTGAAGGACAAACCAACAAACCAACAAACCAACAAACAAACTGACTTTCGCATTTATAATATAAGTATGGAAGTATGGATGTCAGTCTCCAGTTCCTCAATTATACCCATGCAAAAAATCACGTCGATCCGGTGTGCCGTCGCCGCCTAATTGAAGAAAAAATGCGAGAAAAAGAGCATACTATCCCACAGGAGCTGTTAGTTTTTCCGGGATAAAAAGTAGCCAGTTTCACTCTCGAGTTCCTCAATTATACCCATGTAAAAAATCACGTCGATCCGGTGTGCCGTTGCCGCCTAATTGATGAACAAATGCGAGAATAAGAGCATACTATCCCACAGGAGCTGTTAGTTTTTCCGGGATAAAAAGTAGCCTATGTCACTCCAGTTCCTCAATTATACCCATGTAAAAAATCACTTCTATCCGGTGTGCCGTTGCCGCCTAATTGAAGAAAAATGCGAGAAAAAGAGCATCCTATTCCACAGGAACTGTTTGTTTTTCCGGGATAAAAAGTAACCTATGTCACTCTCCAGTTCTTCAATTATACCCATGTAAAAAATCACTTCTATCCGGTGTGCCGTTGCCGCCTAATTGAAGAAAAATGCGAGAAAAAGAGCATCCTATTCCACAGGAACTGTTTGTTTTTCCGGGATAAAAAGTAGCCTATGTCACTCTCCAGGTCCTCAAATATACCCATGCAAAAAATCACGTCGATCCGTTGCGCCGTTGAAGCGTGATTGAAGGACAAACCAACAAACCAACAAACCAACAAACCAACAAACAAACTGACTTTCGCATTTATAATATTAAGTATGGATATCTACGAAAGAAAACACAATGCTATAGGTTACCCGTTATACAGATTCCTGATTATACAAACGATGTCGCATAGTTGCAGCAGCATGTAACCGATTAGTCCATCGGACACTACTGGAACAATTACATTACGCCGCAAAGGAGAAGGGAGGAGTATATTTAGTCAGTGGACAGTTATGGACACAGGGCAGAGCATTATTTTAACACGCTACTGTAAACAACATGCTATCCTGTGGGATCTATTAGATTTTCCGGGACATAAAGTAGCCTATGTTACTTTCCAAGATCTAGACTATACTATCAGACTGTGTGAAAGTCTCCGGGAAACTGTTTGTTTTCCCGAAGTAAATAGTAGCCTATGTCACTCTCCAGGTCCTCAAATATACCCATGCGAAAATCACGTCGATCCGTTGCGCTATTGCCGCCTTATTGAAGAACAAACGTGAGAAAAATAGCATACTATCCCACAGGAACTTTTTTTTTATTTTTTTATTGTGAGATAGGCTTGCGCTTGACGACAATCATGCTTAGTGCAAAGCAATGATGAGGTCTAGGTTGGAACGCGCTTGCCTAGAAGATGCCTATTCACTCTTGTCTTGAAGGTACCTAAGATATACGTGTATAACTGTTTGTTTTTCCGGGATAAAAAGTGGCCTATGTCACTTTCCAGGTCTTCAGATATACCCATGCAAAAAATGACGTCGATCCGTTGTGCCGTTGCCGCCTAATTGAAGAAGAAATGCGAGAAATAGAGCATACTATCCCACAGGAGCTGTTATTTTTCCGGGATAAAAAGTAGCCTATGTCTCTCTCCAGTTCTTCAATTATACCCATGTAAAAAATCATATCGATCCGGTGTGCCGTTGCCGCCTTATTGAAGAACAAATGCGAGAAAAACAGCATACTATCCCACAGGAACTATTTGTTTTTCCGGGATAAAAAGTAGCCTATGTCACTCTCCACTTCCTCAATTATACCCATGCAAAACATCACGTCGATCCGGTGTGCCGTTGCCGCCTAATTGAAGAAAAATGTGAGAAAAAGAGCGTCCTATCCCACAGGAACTATTTGTTTTTCCGGGATAAAAAGTAGCCTATGTCACTCTCCAAGTCCTCCGGGATAAAAAGTAGCCTATGTCACTCTCCAAGTCCTCAAATATACCCATGCAAAAAATCACGTCGATCCGTTGCGCCGTTGAAACTTGATTGAAGGACAAACCAACAAACCAACAAACCAACAAACCAATAAACCAACAAACCAACAAACCAACAAACAAACTGACTTTCGCATTTATAATATTAGTATGGATATGGATGTAAAAAATCACGTTGATCCGGTGTGCGGCGCCGCCTAATTGAAGAACAAATGCGAGAAAGAGAGCATACTATCCCACAGGAGCTGTTAGTTTTTCCGGGATAAAAAGTAGCCGATGTCACTCTACAGTTCCTCAATCATACCCATGTAAATAATCACGTCGATCCGGTGTGCCGTTGCCGCCTAATTGAAGAAAAATGAGAGAAAAAGAGCGTGCTATCCCACAGGAGCTGTAAGTTTTTCCAGGATAAAAAGTGGCCTATGTCACTCTCCAGTTTCTCAATTATACCCATGCAATACATCACGTCGATCCGGTGTGCCGTTGCCGCCTAATTGAAGAAAAATGTGAGAAAAAGAGCATCCTATCCCACAGGAACTATTTGTTTTTCCGGGATAAAAAGTAGCCTATGTCACTCTCCACTTCCTCAATTATACCCATGCAAAACATCACGTCGATCCGGTGTGCCGTTGCCGCCTAATTGAAGAAAAATGTGAGAAAAAGAGCATCCTATCCCACAGGAACTATTTGTTTTTCCGGGATAAAAAGTAGCCTATGTCACTCTCCAAGTCCTCAAATATACCCATGCAAAAAATCACGTCGATCCGTTGCGCCCTTGAAGCGTGATTGAAGGACAAATCAACAAACCAACAAACCAACAAACCAACAAACAAACTGACTTTCGCATTTATAATATAAGTATGGAAGTATGGATGTCAGTCTCCAGTTCCTCAATTATACCCATGTAAAAAATCACGTCGATCCGGTGTGCCGTCGCCGCCTAATTGAAGAAAAAATGCGAGAAAAAGAGCATACTATCCCACAGGAGCTGTTAGTTTTTCCGGGATAAAAAGTAGCCAGTTTCACTCTCGAGTTCCTCAATTATACCCATGTAAAAAATCACGTCGATCCGGTGTGCCGTTGCCGCCTAATTGATGAACAAATGCGAGAATAAGAGCATACTATCCCACAGGAGCTGTTAGTTTTTCCGGGATAAAAAGTAGCCTATGTCACTCCAGTTCCTCAATTATACCCATGTAAAAATCACTTCTATCCGGTGTGCCGTTGCCGCCTAATTGAAGAAAAATGCGAGAAAAAGAGCATCCTATTCCACAGGAACTGTTTGTTTTTCCGCGATAAAAAGTAGCCTATGTCACTCTCCAGTTCTTCAATTATATCCATGTAAAAAATCACTTCTATCCGGTGTGCCGTTGCCGCCTAATTGAAGAAAAATGCGAGAAAAAGAGCATCCTATTCCACAGGAACTGTTTGTTTTTCCGGGATAAAAAGTAGCCTATGTCACTCTCCAGGTCCTCAAATATACCCATGCAAAAAATCACGTCGATCCGTTGCGCCGTTGAAGCGTGATTGAAGGACAAACCAACAAACCAACAAACCAACAAACCAACAAACCAACAAACCAACAAACAAACTGACTTTCGCATTTATAATATTAGTATGGATTTTTTATGTTAGCTGTTGGGGTTGTAAAACCATCATTTATGCAATAAATGAAACAGTAGATAATAATATGTGAAGAGTGGTCTCGTAGTCAGCGCAAGTATTTTGAGTTTTTGGAAATTCTCTCACATAATAACTCATTTATAAACCAACAGCTATTTTATGTATTAAATTACAGTCAATGTATAAATTTCGAAGAGCGGTCGAAATACTCTTATTAACTTATTATTCATTCCACAAAATAAAATATATTTCCAGGCAGATATTTGCATGAGTTATATAATTATTTTAGTCGTTACCTTTGTTTGATATTAATTTATAAAATGGGTTATGCGAAACCCCAAAACAAACAGAATTATCTAATTTGCTCCGTAACGAATACAAAGCAAATAACAAATTGTGACTATTACTATACTTTGCAAACAATGAATGAATCTCATTTATTAATTTTACCTTCCTACAAAATTAATTGGATATTTTGCCAGCCTCATTTAAATTTTCATGGCTGTAGATTGTACCAATGTGCTGGTCCGTACTATAATTCTACTATAATGGCTGGTCCAACAATCTAATTAACTGCTTATTAAATAATTATTGGCTTTCATCTAAAACAAAAACCGACTTCAAAACTATACCTTTATATAAGTATCAATTTAAACTAAAAAGTAAAAAAACATTATCTGGGAATATATTTTGTTTTTTGATGATTTTCTCAAAAAGCGCTAAATCAATTTCGATAAAATTTATATGGGATCACTTCTGAAGTATGATCTACCAAACAAAACAGAATCATCAAGATTGATTTATAAATAAATACAAAAATAAAAAAGTTAATAAAAACGTACAGTCGAATTGAGAACCTCCAACTTTTTTGGAGTCGGTTAATAAAACGAAATTAGCACCACAGAATAGGTATAATAGTACCTACTAACACTTAACCACCAACTACTTATAACAACAGGCAACCAAAATACAATCATAAATTACTGTAATTTATTGCCAAGTAATAAAAGAAGAGGCAAGCGAACGCATTGTTCTCGGAAAGAACTAATTAATAAGATAATAAATAATAATTAGTCCGGTAGGTTTCAAATAAAATAATTAATTCAAATAAAATTATTTTCTAGCTGATTTATAGGTATTAGATGAGCGTAGGTACACTTTAGAGACGGTTCGAATTTTAGGTATTGTACAGCGATACGTAAAATACACAATCTATAAACATTTTACTTTCTGAAAACGGCCCAAAAATTTTCAACATACTACATGGGCGCAAATTTGGAAAATACACATGTAACTACAAAGTGTAGCAGGAGCCTCGTGCGAATTTGCTATAAAATGATTTGATTGGCGTCCGCGCAACTAAAAAAAACTTAGAAGGCGTATTAGAATACCAAACAGGATTTTTGAAAAGTAATCATAGTAAGTAAGAAAGCTTACTGTCAAATGTGAAGTATACCGGTCTGTCTGCTACGCTTTCACGATCCATCTGTTCAACTGATTTTGACGAAATTTAGTAGGTACAGAGATGCCTATGTCTTCCCGGGGAAGGCATAAGTTACTTTTTGTACCTGGAAAATGGAAAAGTTTCTACTGGTTTTTTCTAAATTCTAAATTCACGCGGGCAATGTCGCGGGCATCCCCTATTTAACAATAATGTAGGAAGAAATTGTCGAGCTTTATTCCTGAAGTCTAGCTGTTTATGAGGATTACAGAAGATGAACTCAGAAAAAAGAGCCTTTAAAGTGCCAAGTAATATGTATTCATCAAAAAATAAGCAGGATAAATGGCGGCATTCACGGGTATATTTGCCGGAAAGATTTTTCGCTCCAGTCACACGAAGAAATGCGTTTGATTTATCAACGCTCGAGGCTGGACCTTCCGCTCGCTATAAATTTTATTGTGTTATGATTTAGGAGCGTGTATACGATTTTATGGTAAACACTTTGGATACCTACTCTTTGTGTATGCTGTTGCCCGATTTATTATGTATGTATTATGCGACGATTCTCTGGGTCCATACCAAAGGCCTATTTACATAGCTTTTTTTAAATAATAATAATAATAAATCCTTTAGTACTACAAAAAGTTTTTATTAACGACAGAAAGATTCGACAGTTAACTGACATCGAAACTGCCAGGATCGTATATTTTGCTTATTTCCATAGCAATCGCTATCCATATCCATAGCAGTTAGCTTACAGAATCTTACTGTGGGGTAAAGCGGCAGATATTCAAAAAAATTTTGTACTACAAAAAAGGGCAATACGAGCAATTTATAATTTAAAACCGCGTGATTCACTTAGAAAGAAATTTAAAGAAATTGGTATTCTAACAGTAGCCTCGCAATATATATACAGTAATATAATTTTTGTAAAACAGCACATCCATAATTATAAAAAAAAATGCGATCTGCACGATAGGCCAACTAGAGGCCGTAATAAGCTCGTGACTCCATCGCTCCGCCTCAAAAAAGTCAGAAGGTCATTCGTGGGAATGGGCATTATTTTCTATAACAAAGTTCCACAACCTATTTTGGACTTGCCTATAAACAAATTTAAGAAATCCATTAAAAGTATGCTCCTGAAAAAAGCTTATTATACTGTTGAAGATTATGTAAATGATAGAGGAGCATGGATTTGATCGCTCCAGCAATGCTGGGGACAGCGGTTACTTATGTACACATTGATATAATAATTGTAAATGAATTATTTAAAAAGAGCAACCACCGAGTTTCTTGCTGGTTCTTCTCGGTAGGAATGGCATTCCGAACCAGTGGTAGATTCACTTGACGATTCAAAAGTACTTGTAAAAGTTTATTTGAATAAAAAATATTTGATTTGATTTGATTTGATTTGATTTGATTTAAAATACTTATGAACTATTTTACATACAACTTTTTAATTATTTTACAGGTACAATTTAATTATGAAAACCTTTTTCTACATAAATCGCTCTATTTATTATCTAAATTTCAATTTTTATTTACAACAGTACAAAGGGCGTACTGTAAAGACAAGGGTCTTTACAGTACGCCCTTTGGATGAAGGTCTCCTCCAGTCGTTTCCATACTTCTCTGTCTCGTGTCAGTCGTTGCTATCTTGCTCCCATTATTTTAACAAAACATCACTCCATCTAATTCTTTGCCTCCCTCTTGAGCTGTTACCATCGCTTGGGTACCACTTTGTGACTCTTTTAGCCCATCTGTCTTGGTTATATTTACTTTCTTATATTTTTACCTATCAACAAAAACCTAAAATGTAGGTATAAAATAAGAATGAGTAATCAGAAGTTAAGAAGACTAGAAAAAACATTATCATTTAAAAAAAATCTAAAGTGTCTCTATCAGTTACCTTTTCATGGCCCACCAATTTGGTGCAGGATCAGCTTGCATCCTGGGGACGCATCAGGGCTATCTAATGTGTATCCCGGAAAATCAAAGTGTTCCCACGAGGTTCATAAAACTTAAATTCATGCGAACGAAAGCACAGGCATTATCTACAGAATCAGTATTTTTATAAACAAAATCCATGAGGTTGCCATACTTTTTTTATTGCTTAATAAATCATTACTGCTTGATTTATTGCACGAAAAGTGTACAAATAAAGGCGAATGATGTAAGAAAGTTCCAAGAGAAAAGGTTTTTTGGAGAAAAACGAAACAACGAAATCTAGTAAAATATCATTGCATGTCATTGATAACATATTATGTATTATACAAATTCGACAATTTAAAGTAGAGCGTTACAATATGCTAGATTGGTACTGAAGATAGCATTCACAGTTTATTTACCTTGTTAAGGATTCTAATGCGCCTACGTTTTTTTAAAATATATTATTACTAGCTGATGCTCGCGACTTCGTCCGCGTGGTTTAAGACTTTTAATCCCGTGGGAACTCCTTAATTTTCCGGGATAAAATGTAGCCTATGTTACTTTCCAGGTAATCGACTATATCCATGCGAAAAATCACGTCGATCAGTTGCTCTTTTGCGGCGTGATTGAAGGACAATCCAACAAACAAACACACTTTCGCATTTATAATTTTAGTATGATTTAGTGATTTAGGTACTAACTCATAAAATGAACAAAATGTTGAATTCTCAAACATACGTTGATTTAATATTCGATTGAATAATAAATGAAAGTTAAATTATTGCTGAGCATAGGTTACGTAATATACGAACAAAAGCGTGTAGCGCTGAAAAAGCTTTTTCTCCTTTATTCTTTCAATTTAATTTGAAGCGGTAGTATTGTTGTTTGAAATGACCCAGTAATAAATTAAGTTGACAAAGAAGCTACATTTGGTACAAAAAAGTTTTCTTTTAATTTATTTTTCATTGATTTTACACTATGTTTATACTGTACCTATGTATGTATGTATGTATGATGAAATAGACCATGATGAAGTAAGAAACACGGTTTAAGAAGTAGGTAAGAAGCGACCTCTCACTAACCCCTGTTGAAGTTCGAAGGGCCTTTTTAATCCTCTTACGAGGTCTAAGAGACCTGTAGAGATCTTTGGCCTGCT
The DNA here is from genome assembly GCA_923060345.2 of Erebia aethiops. NCBI lineage: Eukaryota > Metazoa > Arthropoda > Insecta > Lepidoptera > Nymphalidae > Erebia > Erebia aethiops. The sequence continues at coordinate 9,467,906 of OV281092.1, read as the reverse complement.
ATGTAGAAGGAATTGTTTGTTTTAAGGTGCCAGCGGAGAATGAATTGCCCATACAAACGTAATACCAAAATAATTAATAATTCGAGAACATTTCCACCAAAATGAGAGTTTATTTGGATTCAAATTGTATTTATCTAGTCCCCTGGATTTATATGTTTTCAAAATACTTTCCTAAAATGAAATGTAAATGAATTGCGTTTTGCATATTTTTACGACAAGATGGACATGTTTCCCTCTTATTTGTTTCATATTAAAACCAACGATATCTTACGTATTAATTGGTCAGCAGCATAGCCTATATTGTCAAGTTACAGAATAACAAAACGAAGTAAAAAGCACGATAAGTTTTCATTCATCATTTTTGGTATTCACGGAACAAGACTAAATGTATAACAAATTCTGTAAGCTCATATTGCTATCTCGCTTGAACGCGATCATGTGTCATCAGTGAAATAGAGATAGCAATATACCGGCAAATTTATATTTGCGGTTCGAATAGAAGTTGCGAGCGGCGCGAACCGGCCTCTTAAGTAGGCCGCTGATTAGTTAAGAGTAAATGATGAAATTTTGTAATGGCTGGATATGATATTAATCTATCGAGTATTAATATAATTAAAGCTATCGAGCTGTAGTTTTCAATCAATCAATTTTACAACCGTCCTGACGCAGTTTTCAGCGCCGTTGCCTTAAATTGGGAGGTCCCGGGTTCGGTTCCTGGCAGGATCAATTTTGGAATTTATGATTTCTGAATTTTCTCTGGTCTGGCCTGCTTTGGTCGTGGCTAGTTACTACCCTACCGGCAAAGACGTACCGAAAAGCGATTTAGCGTTCCGCTACGATGGCGTGTAGAAACCAGCTAGGGGTATGGATTTAATAAAACTACCATAACAGGTTAGCTCGCTACCATCTTAGACTGCATCATCACTTACCATCAGTTGAGATCACAGTCAAGGGCTAACTTGTAGTGGAATTTTAAAAAATAATCAATTAAGACTTATGTGTAGTTAGCTTTTTAAATTCAGACCCCTGCAGGCGCGCAACGTTTTCACGATAAGCACCATTCAAAGTGAAAAAGACATTCATATTTTGTGCATTTTCAGATCTATTGTTATAAATATGTATAAAGGACCAGAAAACCTGTCGACTGTGTAAAAATCCGATGTAAAGACGAAACTAGGGCAAAAAATGAATACGTCCATTGTGGGGCATCTTCGTCAATTATTTTTGTGGTTTCATCCTGCCAACGAGGCCTTTAGAATAATATTACCGTCTTATCTATATTTATAGTACTTTTATCTGTATTTTATGGTATAGGTACCCACTATGTAATAATATATACTACTAAATGCCAGTGAGATCCTCTTTAGGTACTTACTTTACATTTAATAGACATCTCTGAAGATGTTTTATTTATTATTTTGTTATAGGGGCATCATTTTCATCCGTAATCATAAGAGCAAAACAATCTTCACATTACTTATAGTTACGAATCCATGTGTTTTTTATTTGAAACTTGTTAGAGGTTGTCCTGAGCCTAGGACCGTACCGGGTCCAATTAGGAATATAAACCACCCCGGTACCCACTCAAACACACACAATAAATCCCATCAATCTGTTCCGAAGTGATGCGAGAATATACATTTCTGCAATTGATTTTTTATAAATAGTATTACAATTTAACTGCTCAGTGAAAAGTCCATTATACCGCACTCACGATACTGACAGTTAATTGCAAAATAAATATAATCGTTATTGTATTTCAATACGATAATCAACACAATTACCTCTAAACACAATTTACTTGACTATGATTATTCATCTAAAACAAAAACTATACCTCGGTATAAGTATACCAACTTAAACTAAAAAGTGAAAAACATTATCTGGGTATATATTTTGTTTTTTGTTGATTTTCTCAAAAAGCGCTAAATCAATATAGATAAAATTTATATAGGACCACCTCTGAAGTATGATCTACCAAACAAAAATTGATTCATAATTGGCGGAGTGATCGCGTAACATACATACAATTGAATTGAGAACCTGCTCCTTTTTTGAAGTCGGTTAAAAATAAATCGGATTAATTATATGACAGAAAGCGGTCGAGTACTATTCCATTATTCAAATCATCGCTATTATTATACTCTAATACGGATTCGTTCACGTGGGTTTGCCTGAAATTCGGCAGACATTTCGTCAGATTCTGGATTACATAAATTGCCGATAACATAATATTATAATGTAATAAGCCATTTGAGTACTCCGTACAATTTATGAATATTCATGTTTATGAATCGTCTCGTTTTTTAATAATTATTATAGTTTTGTCATGTAACCTTTTTTATATAGGCACTTAAAGGTAACTCTATTAACCTCTTGCTAGTAACTTTGATCAAGTTCTCTTCATAAGAGGCAAAAACGGATTAGTTTAATCATGTGATGGAGCGTCAATCAGGGCATCTCGTTATCGAAACGAGTAGCAATTTACTCTGACCTGCTGACCGATGTGATTTTACAAAGGTACTACGCATTTAATAAGAAGTAATTTAACACATTGCGAAAATTTATAGATGAAAATAGGGTACTTTTTATCTCGGATAAATCAACAATTGCTTATGTTATAAAACATACTAACACAGTTACAAAATTAGGTAGTATTTTATAAATATACAGTCTTAGTGGGAACTTTCGTTGATTAAGTTGATCTGATCAACCTGACTGAGGTCCTGACCTGATCAATTTAATTAAAAGGCCGACCGTCGCGTCGATCAGGGCACCTATCTCGTTTACGAAATGATCCCTGACCTGCTGACCACTCGTAATTTATATAGCTTACTTCGGTTACTTAGTTTGATTAGTATCTAACTCATAAGGTACCTAAACTGCATATTTTTAATATTAGTTATTCATTTTATAATTTTATTTCACGCAACTTTTGTGTATTTATAATAAAAATGTTGCTACGGATTTTTCAAAAACTAATTCTGCTAAACCGATTTTTATGGAATTTCGTCTATAACAACGCCAGCATGTTGATACCCCTTTAAAATAATTATACTAAACAGTTTTTGACTTGTGTAAAACACAAACACAAAACTTGTGCGTAAACTGACTTAGTTATTTTTTATGCAGTGTTTTGTTAAGTTTATTCCAGGTTGACTTGAAAAGGGCAGGTATAGAAAACACAAACAGCGTTGTGCAAGTGGGTCTAAGACTTTAAACATTTAAAGTTCGAAGTTGATGCTATTTGATAATTCTGTACAATTTATCGAGCAACAGCTGCAATATTGCAGTTCCCGTAGTGGCTTCATTATCCAAAACGAATTGGAGACCAGAGCTATAATGATAGCTATAATTTTGTCTTAATTGGCTGCTTGCCGCTTACGGCTACCTTGGGATCTTAATCCAGTTTAAACTCACTATATTTCCGCATCAGTGATTAGCTAGCTATCTTAGTCAAATAATAAAGAGAGCTTCTCACAATTTGTCGTCACTTAAATCTTATTTCTATGACGTACATTTTTTGATACGCAATCGCCAACGTGCGGTCTCAGAGACCGCTATGATTGTATGGACAAAAGCTTGAGGTTCTCATAGGATTGGCATATCAAAGCCAGAAATTCTGGGTATGGTCTAATATTATATAGGCGGCCTAATAGTAATGAGTCTTTTTTTTTTGATTTTTTTTTGACTGAGATCAGACTTTGAGATCTTTGAGATCTTGAGACTTTGAGATCAGTCGATAAAGGGGAACTACGAAATCGAGCATTTTTGAAAAGTCGAACGGTCTGTGAGACCGCACGTCGGCGGTAAAAGGTTAAGATGGTAATTAACCTTAATTAACTCGCATATTACTTGCAGAAGGCTGAAGGCATAAAATTTCTAAACAGAACGCTGTCAGTAAAGGAGCCAGGATGAGCCAGGAATTACCTGTTTGCCTGTCTGTGACTGACAGATCCAATTACATTGAGTTTGAGTTTTGATTACATAATATATCATTTTCAGTCATTTGTAATTATTATACCATAATTAGAACACAAAAAATATACCGTATTTCGAAAATACTGGAACATTCAAGGATCTTTAATAACTGTGAAATAATTTTATTTCATAAACAAAAAAAAAGAAAGCTACTAACTGAACTAAACCCTTGGATCTAGAAAGCTTAAATGCACAAAGTTTCCATGCAGAGCCGGATAAAGCCGGATTTCTCGATTTTTTTTCAGGAGTGAAGCCACGGGCTGACGCTAGTAAGTTACTATTTTGATATTGTAATGACATCAACAGTCTTTTATTTGCAGTCAAATGTAGTGACCGGACGTGACAGTATTTAGTGTAATTTGAACTTGTGTCTGTCAAAATGTTTGTAATTACTTGAAACTAAATTGATGCGTCTATAAATTCTGCGGGGTGGGGAGTTGTAATATCGGCGTGGCTCTAAACAGATTAATTTGTAACTTATTTATCCAGACTATTGCTGATATTATTACTGCTATGATTTGGATTAATAGAACGTATACTGACGTATATAGCAATAAATTTATAACAACGCTGAATTTGGTCGTAGTTTATGCAAAATTTGGACTCTTATCACATGCCTACTTTAGAAAAATATAAGCATCTATAAAATTAATCAGTACTATCATGATATAAATAAATAGAAATCTTACTATCCAGATACTCTAATAACATGATATACCTTTACTTACGTAAGGACTAGGTATTTTAACACTTTGATTGTCAAACACTTAGACGTCGTGTGATCGCGTTACTTTTTAATTTGGCTTTTCACGCGACGTCGAGTGATTAGGTTATTTTTTGTTCGGGTAAATGACGCAGGCCGTAGTGTAAAAACAGATAGATTTGTCAAGAGCCTCTAGAGAAAGGAATGGTCGTTTATTTTTGTGCAACGTAATTGTTTAGTAGTAAAAACCCATATGGCCCACCCCGGAAAATTGTGTACCTAACTAACGTGTTAAAGTAGTTAGGCAGTTATAATATTACTTATTGACGGATTACTTAGTGTTAACTTGGCGCTGCGCTGTAATTAAAATAATTTGGCCCGGCAAGTATGCAAACTCACTCATGAGTCGTGACACGAATGATTTAGTGAACCGTTAATGGGTTAACTTCATCAAACTTGCCTTAACTTGCTACGAGATTATACTTTGTTAAATAATATTATAGTGTTACAGATATTTCTCACATGCCTACATTTGAATTGGTACTTGATATAAAATTTGTAAAAACATGCATTGTTATTTAGCGCGCGTCGGATGGTCCGCGTTTTGCTATGCGCTAATACGATGCATTTGTACGTAGGAGCAACGGTATCATCGCACATTTTAAATCCTCTTACCACAAGTCGTCTCTATCCATACCCTATAACTCATTCTACCATTCATCAAAGAACTACTGTCAGGAGAACGTTGCTAGGCGACAACCAACATACGCTGTCGCCGGTCGCGGCGAATAGTTCGCGCCTTCCTATGCGCTAAAACATCGAACCAGTATAGCAAGCATGCTACAACCTTCCCTCACAACTTCTTCCGCTTCTGTAAATCGATAGCTTATACTGCCACCATTTACCAAGATACTTGAATCAGAAGAGCGTTAGAAGGAATCTGTTACATAAAACCTATTGACCCGGGCTAGGCGCAGCTCACGAGAGCGTGCGGGACACACGCGGACAATAATGGCGCCATAATTTGCCTGTAATGGGCCTTACACTATCGCGTTGTCAGCCACACCAAAAATAAGCTTTACCTAAATCTTTTTCGAGCAATGTCCAAGATTGATAGCCTTCTGCCTTTACGTAAGCACATATTCCTTCGAATATATTTTCGTGCATCTATAACGCGGTATACTATTACTACGCCTATAAGTTGTAACATCCAAATTTGGTTTTTTTTTTTATCCACTACAAGCTAGCCCTTGACTGCGATCTCACCTGATGGTAAGTGATGATGCAGTCTAAGATGGTAGCGGGCTAACCTGTTAGGGGCATGGCAGTTATATTAAACCCATACCCCTTCGGTTTCTACACGGCATCTTACCGGAACGCTAAATCGCTTGGCGGCACGTCTTTGCCGGTAGGGTGGTAACTAGCCACGGTCGAAGCCTCCCACCAGGCCAGACCAGGGAAAATCCAGAAATTATAAATTTCCAAATTGACCCTGCCAGGGATCGAACCCGGGACCTCCGCACGTTAAGGCAACAGCGCTACACACTGCGCCACGGAGGTTGTAAAGCTTTTATTGTGAAACGCGCGTTTTATAAGTGTGAGTTAGCTTTATAAAACTACTTTTCTTTTATAATACATAGGTCAAACTATATTTCGAATGCAGGTGTGAGCTATTGATTGAATGTATTTGTTACCATACAATAAATATTTTTAATTTATGATAGACTTAATAGTAATGCGTGATGACGCAACCAAAACTGTGAACAGAGTTAAGTATAAATAATTGATGATGAAAGAGCAACCACGCAATCTCATATTATGAATCTAGTCACTTATCTACGAAATGATATTACTACGTATTATTTAACGTACCGCTGGTTATTTCATAATTGAAATTACCTACCAAGCTCCGCGTTTAAAATGATAATTAATCCTTTAGTTGTTTTATGTTGTTAGTTAAAAATTTCTTTGTGGCAATAAATAATAACTACCTAAGTACATAAATACTTAATTACTTAGTAACGTAATTCTACTCACAAAGATTGTTTAGGCATGCCCCAGGGGCCTAGAGAATGGAAAATCTAATATATTGACCAGACCATCGCCACGAAACAGTTTTGTTACCTTCTTAGTTAAATTTCAGCATAAATATAGATTTTTTTAACCCCTTGATTTGTTCAATTGGTCGTGTACTCTCAAAGGAAAAAGCCCGGACCTTACGCGTAGAGACTTTACGAGAGATTTTTTATAAGTTGTGAATTGAATTGAAACAACAACCTTCTGTAAGAGTCAATCCAGAAGTGGGTATTATAAGACACTTTTAATATATTTGTACTGTTATTTGGAACTTGCACGAATAAATGGTTAAGCGTGTAGAGGTTCCACTTAATGTAATTAGATAAATGCTAAAATTAAAGATAATATTCATTTGATCCGGCCACTATTGCTATCGTTAAGCTCTAAATCAAAATGCGATCTAAACACAAAAGTATTCAATAATCGCTCAGTCTGCCGGCAGGAGACTGAATTACGATCTTTCAAATACTCGTATTTATACTAACTATTTTCAATATGGCGTCCGTATACGCAGATTAAATCGAATGAAATGAAACGAGTCAAATTGATAGATATTATACTTCCTGTTATAAGAGATATAATGACAAACAGTAATAATGCTAACACATCTATCCTTCCTGTGCGTAAATTTAAGTTACATAGAACGATTTTTTTTAAACCAATACAAGCATTTACTATTTCCGATAAACGCAGAACTATTGGTAAAAATGAACCAACATACCATACTAAATCTTAGTAAGGTATTGAGTCATTTTGTAAGAAATCGGAATGTAGGTAGTATTGTGTTAAGACTATTCTTAACTAGCTGATGCCCGCGACTTCGTTCGTGTGGAATAAGTTTCTTTTAATTAGTAAAACCAAGTTTTAATTCTTATAATTTTAAGAAATATTGTTATTTTAATTATTTAGCAATGGGCATATTTTATAATACTGATGAGCATGTTATTCAAATGTAGAGACGAATATTTTTCTTAAACTTGCGCCTAAAATGAGATTCAATTAGAAATAATTCATTAAAATATCATTAAGTAAAGTTAATTAAGTGTTTCTAATATTTAAATTCAGCTGAATCATGTGTCAGATTTCTCTCAATGTTAATTTTGACATGTGACTTCGTCCATCTGGATTTAGGTTTTTACAAAATCCCGAAGTATTCTTTGATTTTTTTAAATAAAAAATAACCTATTATTCATTAACCAGGTCTTTAACTAAATATATGGATAAAGCTTGTCTTAAAAAGATTAAACAAACAAAACTTTCGCACTTATAATAGGTACGGTCAGTGGTGCGGTTTTCCTAAGTAGGTACACATCTACCTAATATCATTACTCCCTTTTATCATTCTCAGCACACAATAAATTTGACCTTAATGTGGTATACAATAAGTAAGTTTATAAGCAAACAGAAATAATTTTCTCAGAATAGTCTACTTTCTAGACGGGCATTTGGCTGAGTATCAAACTCAGCCAAATGCTGTAATATTATGTTTAATTTGTATATTCAGCGGTAGTAGTGTTACCTAAATTTGTTGTAAAGAGCCCTCAAAATCTTGGCTGCAACTTTTCATGTTAAAGATCAAAATTGTGCGTAATTAACTCATGTACCTATTATGGAAATTAGCTTCTCAGAAAACTTCACGATTTGACATCGGCACTGAGAGAATTTTCATGACTTTCATTTTGATTTCGCCTTGTAAAGGTGTTTATTTTAACAGGGAGAACTTTTCCTTTATCGATTACTTAACGAATCGAAGCACTGCGTAATTCTTATCTCTGTTTTGAAAGGAAACGCTTTTGGAAGGAGACAATCAGAAGGAACGACAGGATATTTTGAAGGATATAAATAAGGAATCTTATACACAGAATATAATATTAATTAACAATTCTATATGATTACAATTGTAAGTAGTATTCACGTAAGTCGCTTACATAGGTAACTTACGAAATGTTAATAGTATTTTAGGTCGCGTACTTATGTAAATTTCAATTTATTTTTCAAAAAAGCTTGCAAAATCCACTTAAATATGATCTAAAAAATACTTTCATAGAGAAACTTACTAAGTAACAATTTGGCCATTTGCGTGGGTGGTGGGTCTGAATCCTAAGTCTGAAACTAAGTAGTTAACTGTATCTTGGATTTTATGCCCATTTCCTTCGTGGTTTGCGGCTCGTAAGACCAGTTTAATAGATAAAATGACAGCTTAATGTTAGTTATGTAAGTCACACGTAGGTACGCTACTGTAAAAACTTACAAGTGTAATTCAAACCGTCTGACAGTTGTGGATTTTTAATGTTACAATTTTAATGTTACAATAAAGCCTCAAACCTGCTAACATAAAAAACGTGAAATCCCTGTCATACGCATCAACAGTATCCACTGCTGCCAATATTTGAACTTAAGGCGCTGTGAGCTCACGAGATGAAAAACACAGGCGCGCGGGGGTGAAATCGAGCAAGCGCATGTCGCAAAAAATGCATGAAATAATTTGTAAAAAAATAATATTTATATACTTTTCAATACAAATGAATCCGACAATATGTTTGATTTAGAAATATGAATTTTATCTTATATTTCTAGAGCTAATTATTGGTTTCAATAAGGAGAAAAGTTGCTTTAAAAGGTAAATTAAGAGGTACATTTAAAATAATTTTCAATGCAGATTATTTTTTTAATTGTGTTTTGAGATGCGTCAATGGCTGCTCAAAAGTCTTGAAAACAGCACATTATTTTTACAAGCATACATTATGTCACCGTTTGATGGATACACTACTTTTAAAACCCCCCTTTTACGCTACACAGGGCCTTAAATAAACTACGACGACATGTAACAAGTCTCTCGCTAAAATGAAATATTCGATTCACCATGTTTGAATAGCACAAGAACTACATAAATATAAGTCTCATTTTGGCATACTTATTTGTATAATAGTTCTCAGCAGTTCACGAAATTTATAACAACAATTTTGTAGTAGCTAGGAACCCAACCGCCTATATATTTAAGCTGTGTTATACATTCACAACAATAGATTATTGCAGCGGCGCCTATTGAGCCCGAAGCGAACTGGATATTGTGTCTGCATTTTGTACTTCCATTGTGCATTGCAAACAGCAAGCTAACAAAATATTCTTGCAACACTTACTTGTTAACGCTATTTAAATAAGAAGTTTCACAGTTATAATTTTACTGAGCCATGAAACCTATTTAGTTATTTACATAATTATTTTCTAACATCTATCATGCCAGTGGTTATAAACTATAATGATTTGATGATTTTGTGCACTGGACGTCGGTGCTGAAAACTCGCGGAAAACTATTCACGTCGCATCGGTTTGCGGTTCTAACTCAAGTTTTACCACAGTTTTACCATCGCAGTTCAAAAGCTTTACGCTAGGTGGCGCAGAACAATACGAAAGCTTCATAGTTCCATATCCTTGGAGTAGATGGCGCTGGAATTAACTAACTTTTACTTTAGTCAAAGTAAAATAAAGATTTTTCTTGTATTTTTTCGTTTGCTTTTTGTTAATGTTTGATTTATAAAACATTTCCCACACGCAGAAGGTCTCTTAAATTATTGATGTAGTTATTTTTTTTAATGCTTTTGCCAAAAAGTTACAGCTTTACATAATTTAGCTAAATCAGTTTAAATGTCTTTGTGTAAGCCCTTTTAAAATCTTATAATTAAATACCGTTCGCTAATAATTAATTAGTATTGAAGCCAGGGCTGAATATAATTATTTGTAATTTTTCTACATGCAAATTCAATGAACCTCCATGCTGGTAAACTTTTTAAATTAGGTAGATAAAGTGGATTTACTTAAATTAAAAAAATACGCGAATAGTTCGCACTAGTGCTGTAAACACTTACTTAGAAGCCATGTTTACTGCTTTTGTAACTAAGTGCATTTTTTGAGCAGCTGTAGGTAAGTACTGAAAACTTTATTTAACGTGAAGACGGTCTAGACTCTAGATACTTACCTATATTTATCCGTTATAGGTATAGTCAGCTATTAAAATGCTTTATTTACAACAATAAATTGTTTTATCCGCAAACTGAAACTTATTATGACGAAAGTTATGTACAGAGTTTACGAAAATGACCCTAAGTGGGTTTCTGTCAGTGACTGTCAATATTGGCTCCTGTTGGGAAACTTTTCAAAATTGGAATTCCAAACTTGAGAGCAACGTGCCGGCTCGCAACACAGGGTGCACGCTCAATGTCTCAAAGGAAATTCGGAAACAGCCATGTATTTACGGCGAGATCGAATCTTCTTCTTTGGTGTAGATTATTGCATTTACCGACCGTGAAATTACAAAATAAAAACAAAGCATAACATTCATTTAAGCTCTCTTAAGTGGGAAATCTTTTGAAATTGTTTTATTTTCTTCAGTGGGAGTACGAGTATCTTATTCCTAGTCGGTAGTTAATTAGTTACCTATGGGATTTATACTGCCATAATCATAATTAAAAAAAATCTAAGCTTCGTAGTTTTTTAAAACAGAGCAATATATCACGACTAGTTGATGCCCGCGACTTCGTCCGCTTGGTTTAAGTTTTTATAATTTCCACGGGACCTCCTTAATTTTCCGGGATAAAAAGTAGCCTATGTCACTTTCGAGGACCTCAACTATACCCATGCCAAAAATCACGTCAATCCGTTGCGGCGTGATTGAAGGTCAAACCAACAAATCAACAAACAAACACACTTTTGCATTTATAATATCAAGTATGATTGTACGGCAAAAATGCATTGATTTGAAAGGTAATGCAACATCGTGGCAGGTGATTGAAGTTTGATGGTAGAGCTCTAATTAATTCCGAGCTCAAAGTTTCCCTCTCGAGAATATACTATTCAAAAGTACGCTACACAAAATAGATCGTTTTCTAAATTCAACTAACCCGGTATGCAGAGTGAAAACATATTTGCGAACACTTGCAACGACGCAACTTAAAATTTCATTATTATCAGTCTGAACCCGGCAGCTTAGCTTTCGGATCATATTAACGTGAATATTATTGGGGAGCACAAACAAGTCTAAAGTTCCTTAGCGAGAGATTTAGCGCAAACCAATTTATAGCGTGGAATCTGCTTTCCACCTGGACCGAAGTCCGTTTATCAGATTAGACTAGTTGGATTTCATTATCGGACACCATACATTGCGGCGTCTATTATACCACTACATTCTCTTCTATCCAATTATGTGTATCCTGACGTTCAATAGTGTGGAAAAATCTGTTTTCTAATCCAACGGAAAATTACAGGAAGCGTTTAGGTAGGTACCTAATGCATTCGTCCTTGACGACTAATATTGCACTCAGTAGGTACCTATAATATTTCATTTTCATGCTGTAGCAGAGCTAATTAGTTTATTTACTAGTTTAACGTTTTAGTGAATGAAAAGGGTCGCTGGCTGATAGTAATCAGATGATAATTGAAAATGAATGAAAATGAATTTAATTTAAAAAAGAAGTAAGTCTTTATTTATATAAACCGAATCAATATACTCGTAACTGAGACAATATTGAAACATTTGAACCAGGATTTATTTACTTACTTGTAAAATTATGCTACTTCTAGTATTTGACGACATTTTATAAATGGATCGACATATAATTACCTACGTTTAATAGGCCTTAACCAAAGTAGATCCCATATTATAACTTACACTTTGTATGGTTGGTACATACTTAATGTAAGATTCAGCTTTTTAAAGGACTGCAGAGTGTCTTGCTGGTTCATCTTGGTAGAATCTTCTTTCCTAACCGGTGAGTCAAAATAAGACGTATCATAAGCGATACTGTATGTCTTAAATGAAATAAATAAATTGGGTATTAGGTAACGTTCCGCTAGTTACCAACTATTACTATAATTATTAATTTTCTTCCTAGTATTAATGTTGTCTGGAAGAGATCGCTATTTACGTACCAACTTATTGTTGTTTTCTTGTTTGTAACATGTTCCTTTTATATATTTGTGGTGTATAATAAAGTATAGGTATACATACATATCAACCTTTAAAAATAAATAAAGCAAGGATATTATTGGATAGCAGAAATGAGTCTCCAATTGCGTTGTGAAGGATTAAACGCAACCCAATTAACTCGCGCAGGGTCCGTGCTCGCCTGGACTGGATATCAGATTATGGCCGCTGGATTACATTAGCAGGCGTCATACTGTGCGCCCAATATGTACCTACAACTGGGCCTTCAGATGGGTACAATGTAGGTACTAGGTGTAGATGTAAACGATAAATGAGCGTGGATTTGATTTGCTCCAGCTATGCTTGGTACTGCAGTTTACTTATAGTATCTCAATAATTTATAATTATTGTAATTTTTAATATTTTTACCCACGACGCATATGCGTTTGCCCTGAGAGGTTGTGCGTTTGTTTGCTTGTTTGTGCACTTTTTTGTTACCATTTTCTTGGAAAACTACTGTAGTTTTTTTGTCCAGTAGTTTTCCAGGAAAATGGGGTTGTATGAAAGTCCTTTGTTATTGAACTTAGAGACATGAAAAATAAAAAGTAGGTTTCATCCATTAACCAGCTCGGTGAAGGTCGGGGTATATACGCATCTCAGACTAATCCAGTAAACTATTAAATCTTATAATATCTTATTAAAAAAAACAATTAGTTCTTAATCCAATGACTCTCAGTCTAACCATCTAAATGTCCACTGTTTATAAACGACGGCTTTCAGACCTTATTACGCGTGGATAAATATATTTTTAATCCACTACAAGTTAGCCCTTGACTACGATCTCACCTGATGGCAAATGATGATGCAGTCTAAGATGGTAGCGGGCTAACCTGTTAGGGGCATGGCAGTTATATTAAACCCATACCCCTATTCGGTTTCCACACGGCATCGTACCGGAACGCTAAATCGCTTGGCTCTATCGCTATCGCTATTATCGCTTGGATATATCGGAAACGAGTTGCAAGATGGCTGTAGAGGATTAAAAGCGACCCAATTAACGTGTGGATTTTGTGGCCCCGTGGACTCCATATCGGATGAAACTCGCTAGATTAAATTACCGGACGCCATACTGTGACCACACTGCACTTTCTTTGTTTGTTGTCTTTGTAAAGTAGTATTTATTATTTTAGGTAGTTCTTTATTGTCTACAAAGATGCAAAATGAAGCAATACTTAATGGGCAAGTGTATGTGGGCGTACTTTTTATAAAGTTAATGTAGATAAAATATATTTTTGATTGACGATAAAATAACACTTATTATTATCACTATAATAATAATAATTACGGCCATATATGTATTTATTTTGTATGCGGGCGTGAGAGCTACATTTATACCGAAAATAATAATTATAGTCATGCATATACTACTGATGATAATTAACTAAATCTGGTAAGTAAGTACCTAATGGGGTACTAAAACATTTTAAGGCTGATATACAATAATAAATTAATGAATATATTTCAGTTTGTTTGCTGTGGGACTGGTTACCCAAGGCCACACATCAAATTTTTCATTTCAACGGTTAGCTCTTTGATAGATTTACTGCATTATCCAGTTGATCAGACTACCTAAATCATATGTGCCACTAGAGATCATAAATCCTCATGAATACGAACGTATGTTGGTATTAGTGAGATATTTACGATGCTGCGTTGAATATCTGCATATATATGCAGCTATATGGTACCTAGGTATTCTTTAGATGCTTGGCATTCATTAAATTTCGTTTACTTATGTGAAATCAAAAGAATAGTATATAGTAGCTAGCCCGACCTGGCTCCGCTCGTGAAAAAATTCCGTAAATTATGCAAAAGTTCAAGTTCTATAGCTAGAGGTTGTTTTGCCTTGCGACAGCAGATATCAATCAATTTATTAAAAAAAGTATCCCTTACTAGTTGGGCGCGGCAGATGTTCTGCCCCGAAAAAGAACCCGATTGCTGTGCCACCTACCGGTTGTGTTAAAACCATCCCCGGACCCACTCAAACACACAAAAAAATCCATCAGAATCGGTCCAGCAGTTCTGAAGTGATGCAAGAACATACATTTCGGCAATTGATTTTTATTTAAATAAGTAAAAAACGTGAGATGTGACGTTATTACGTTATGTGATTAGAGGAAAATGTCACGACTTAAACAGCATTAAAGAATAGGTCTACGACATGTCTACGGCGTAGAACGAGACATATTCCTACATCCATGAACGAGGAAATTGCCCGGCAGACCTTCGATGAAAATTTTGTTTTAATGTAATAGATCCATTTTTGCGTATTGAATATGTAAGCATCGCATGCTTACAACATTATTTAAACAACTAATTACGTGGAATATTTCTGAACGTGGATACTATTGAAAAGAACTGTGACAGATTTACAAACATATTTGTACACAATGCGTTTGTGCAAACTTATCTGCATATTAGGGCAGGGTTTTCACGCACTGTGGACTCGACAGGACAAAACGTCCGCACGGAAAGAATGAATGAATAAAATATTCATTATTGTAGACCAAAAAACAGGAGAAATACATTTAAACAACAACAAAAATAAGAAAACAATCGGTACAAATGGAGGCCTTATCGCTATGAAGCGATCTCTTCCAGGCAACCACGTTTTATAGGAATTCAGATTAGTGAACAAGAGTCGAGAGGTACAAAAAAAGGAAGACTGCTTCGCTTAATTTTTTTATTGAGCGCACATGTCAGGCGAGCGATCAAAATGTTGTTTCGTCGTTGACGTTCTGACGCGGACCTTTCGCGTGGACGTTGTATCGTTGCTCGCTCGCTTACGCTCAACGCTGCGTTTAGCATATGCAGGGTGAGTGCGTTGCATTTATACGCACCAAGGAATTAGGAACCCCCTTAAATTAGTTATGCCGAACCAAATCAAAGCACACGATCCACCGTAATTCATGGCAAAATCGCAAACAGAGAACTCGATCAATTCAGTTGCATTTCACGACTGACTGCATTCATAAAATGACTGAATAGCTCTATGTACGCTACCTCAGTCACTGATTGCATTAAGAGCTAGTGATAACTATGTTCGCGTCATTTGAGCGGTATATCAGTACGATCACTTCATAATTCTTAGCTGCTACTATAACTTATTTTATTTATATATTTTTATTTAATTCAGTTTTGAGACATGAAAACTTGAGTGTTGTCTCCACGTCTTGTTTGAACGCACTATCGATACATTATTTCAATAGAATATATTGTAATTTGTAGTGCTGTAATTCGATAATGCGGCTGCTTTGTGACGGCGTCTCCAGGTAACTGGAGTCGACGACGTGAATTAAAAATTGGCTTATTACTATTATATTATATCACGATATATCACGACTAGCAGATGCCCGCGACTTCGTCCGCGTGAAATAAGTTTTTTAAATTCCGACGGGAACTCCCAAATTTTCGGGTTAATATATAGCCTATGACACTCACAAATAATGTAGCTTTCTATTGGTATCAGAAATTTCAAAATCGGTTCAGTAGATCCCGAGATTACCCCCTACAACGTCACAAACTTTACCTCTTTGTAAAATTAGTCTAGATATATCAAATTAAACCTATGAAATACAAGTAAACATTAAAAATTTCATCCAAACCGCTGCAATGAGGTAACGTGCCCAGAACGCTGACTGCGTTACCACGCTGAATAGTCGAACTTATATGTTGGCCACATCGATATATATTATGTAGGTACTAGATGGGCCCTTTCATAGAATAATGGGGGGCGTCCCACTAGCTGAACACGTTCCTCATCTGTCTTTGTCCCCGTCGTAGCGCTGTCACGGTCGCTCGTCATGTAGATAATTTGTTATTAATAAGTTAAAATCTAAAGTATTATTAGTTTGGCACTCTATAATTTTTATTATAAGCTAAGTGTTTCAATTCACAATTATGCATTTCCAAAAAAACGTTATTAAATCTTCCTATTTAATGTTTTTATCCATTACGCAATCATTTTATTTCCGCGGCAAACTGTATGATATATTTTTTTTACTAACTGGCCTTACGGCTTAGTACGGCTATGACCTATATTATCTATGACTGAGTCATACGTTTTCAAGCTTTCATTCAAGATGGGGTATATGTTGCAAGCAAATTCCCGCTTTTAGGACTAGATGGCGTTACTAGACATACGCCCACATTCTTTGTTTGACAGGGCCCGTCTATGTTCTCGTAAATTGAGGTCGTTGGTTGGCCATGGTAACTGCTAGCCCTCTGGTCACCTGATGACACCTTTTAAATAAATTATGATTTTTAATAAAAATTAGTTTATTCTGAAATTGTGACAGCATGAAAGCCACTGGTCTCAATATCAGCAACTTTGTGGACCGCATGATAAAAATTAGCCTATATTCTTCGTTCGGTCTATAATTAGGCTTCGGGATGCATGCTATCTCCGTAGTAAAAATCGTTTAAATGGTTAGGCCGTTAAAAGGACGAAAACAGACAATGGACAAAAATATACCTAAGTAGTGGGCAAAAGGCCCGTGCGCGCACTTTCATATTATCACAGCTGCATAGACTACTTAAAGGATGAAACGTGTTTCCTCTATCACGCAGACATTTTGTCTTGTCCTTTCCGTCGTGTGTATTCTCTCTTATAGACAGACGCATTTTATAATATAAGTATGGACCTAGTAGATGATGCCCGCGACTTCGTCCGCGTGGGTGGGCTTTTATTATTCCCGCGGGAACTCTTTAATTATCCGGGATAAAATGTAGCCTATGTCCTTCCCCGGGATGTCTCTGAACCACATTTCATCAAAATCGGTTGAGTAGTTTGGCCGTGAAAGCGTAGCAGACAGACAGACACACTTTCGCATTTATAATAATATGTATGGATGAATGGCATCGAAATGTATATGTACTAAAATTCTACATCAATGATAGATGGTATTGATGAGTGATGACGCAATACATGCGATCATTGTCTCCTGTCCTACACGTAATCTCGTGAATTGGCCAAGACAGATATACGCCAATACAGAATTAGGGGTTAATTAATTTACGAGACGACTGTAATTAGATATCCAATAACACAACTCGGATTAACATATAGCTACATGGATCTACACGGATTTGTAAATAGAGCATCTATTGATATTTGGTCTAAGCAAATCTAAGCGATATCATTTATCTACAATGTTATTCTTGATATCGGTTTACTTTGTTAATTGTAATAACAGCCACGTCATGCTACCTTCAGGGTATTTAACATCGATATATATGTAGGCACTAGATGGGCCCTTTCATAGAAAAACGCCGGGCGTCCGAGTTGCTGAACACGTTCCGCACCTGTCTTTGTTCCCGTCGTAGCGCTGTCACGATCGCTCGTCGTGCAGATAATTTGTTATTATTAAGTTAACATCTAAAGTTTAATTAGTTTGGCACTGTATAATTTTAATTTTAAGGTAAGTAAGTAAGTAAGTAAGTAAAAACACTTTATTACACACAAACAATTAACAAACTAATCATGATATAATTTACAACTTGTTGCGGTGTAAAGGCGGCCTTATCACTAAGAGTGATCTCTTCCAGGCAACCTTTATGAAAGGAGATCGGTTGCATGTTGACAGGGTGGTGCACAGTGCACACGTGTAAACTAAAAGAAAAATTATAAAAACCTACTAAATATTACAATATAATAAACTTACATAACGGTACATACTATAATTACATACTATTTTACATAAATAACAATATGAATCTAAAAATAAAAGTGTAAAAAGTAAGTGTTTCAATTCACAATTATACATTTCCAAAAAAACGTTATTTAATCTTCCTATTTAATATTTTTATCCATTACGCAATCATTTAATTTCCGCGGCAAACTGTATGTTTTTTTTTACTGACCTTACGGCTATGACCTATATTATCTATGACCGAGTCATACGTTTTCGAGCTTTCATTCAAGATGTTGCAAGCAAGTTCCCGCTTTTCAGACTAGATGGCATTGCTAAAAATACGCCCACATTCTTTGTTTGACAGGGCCCGTCTATGTAAATTGAGGTCGTTGGTATTTAACGATTGTTTTGGAACTACAAGAATAATTTATTTGATAGATATAGGTACGGCGTTCTTAATACTTATCATGCGGTTGATTATTATTATTGGTCAGTTTATTGATTGCTGCGTATCACGCATACGGGACAAAACTTTCACTATTTACAAGCTTATAGTCAAACACGTACTATTTTTGTTTAGTAGAGTGTCAAATGTCAATTACCAAGACTACCATTCCAATCAACGTAAATCAGTGTAGCCAGGGGATGTCATCCCAAGTGTCGTGGTAAATTAATCTGTAAATTAACCTGGAAAGTGTGTAAAATTCATTCCCCTTGAAATCTTGCAGTTAAAATTAGGGAAATTCTCTACTCCGATTTGATTTATTGTAAGGAAACATTTAGTTCCGTAACATTCTTAAGAAACCCTTAAACATGTTATTTAAAGATAATATTATACTAGATCCAGTTTAAATAACGCGGGGTGGCCGCGTATAGCTCATTTTTCTCATGCCTGCAGTCTTACCACTGGACTGGCGCTTATTTTATACGTGACAGGGAACCGCAATACCAACTGATCTCTTTGTAATATGTTTTATTTGACATACATGTATTCTTATATGCACTTATTGCGTTATTCATGACACTGATGATAGCACTCTAGCAGTGACGATATATTGGGTCTATGGGTGCGCTGTAGTATGCTTGTAATATAGAATACGTATAATTCGCATTGAGAACTAGAAGCTTCACACAATAGGTTAATAATACCTACGTGGATTATTAGACCATAGGCCTGTCATTACACGAGCATTGTCATAACTGAACACGACTCTCCTCTCAGAACGAGTAGTATTTAGGCTATAGTCTACCATGCTGGCTCAGTGTGGATTGGCAAACTTCACACACCCCTTTGAGAACATTATGAAGAATTCAGGTATACAGGTTCCAGTTCAAGTTCAATGTAGAAAAGGTTATATTTCATTTATAAAAATGCTCATAGGTACTACCTAAAGACGAAAAGTTAGAGTTGCGTACTCGGGAACCGAAGCGATGGCTGAGTTCTTTCACCACTAGGCTAGCATCGCCTCTCATTACAAATTATACACTCACTTACCAATTTAAAGTAAGGCTCATGCATAAAACATTATAAATCTTCAGCTATACGTAATTTATACGAGTAAGTTATGCAAATTAAATATTTGATATCAACACAAAAACATTCAATTATTTGAACGTATAGTAAACAGATAAACTTTACTCTCAAGAAATAATCAAAGGCTTCCAAAGTATTATTAGGGAAACTTCAAAGAGGAATTTGCATAGCGCCAAAAAACGGTTTCATTACACGCACGAACGTTAGAATTTTAACAAAGCTTTAAATGTGTATAATGAAAGTTTATATTGAGGAAAAACGGTAGCGGACGGATTTGAAAGGAAGCGAATTTATTGACGCTACGACACAGGCGGGTAAACAGGGAATCTATTTCATATTAAACCCAACAGTCCATCAGGGCCACTATTAGATTGCATCGAGTGGCATTGCTTACAAATCTATAGATCCGCGTGAATGAAGGCTAATTGGAGCTAGGAGATAGTTCTTCGATAGCTTCAAAACAAGACAAGCTGATTGGCTGTTTTGTTAACTTAACCCAAGCATGGTTATAGTTCTACTAAGTATTCTATTTTTTTTTTAATAAATGAATAATGTCAATAATGAAGAAGAAAATATTTCTGATAAGAAATTGATTACCAATCATTGCGTTAACTAATATGAGACATCATAGTTGTAATGTGTCCTTTCGTGATCTTTTAAAGTCTGTGGAATTGCGTCGAATCCCTGATCAACAGAGGCGGCTCTGTTTATTTTGTCGATGTGAAATGAGAAATGTTAAAATTGCTGTACTGCAATTTTTACAATCGCTGCACATGCTTATTTCATATCTAATCTCTAATTATATTACATTTTGTTTTCACCTAAATGATACTTCAATTGAAATTTGTAAGTATATGTGTATATGTATATAAGTATATGTAATTATAAATATGTGGAGTTATTATAATTTACTAGGAACGCGACTTCTTCCGCGTGGAGTTTTTGATTCCCCCGGCAACTCTTTAATTTTCCGGGATATAAAGTAGCCTATGTCCCTTCCCCGGGATACAATCTATCCCTGTACCAAATTTCGTCAAAATCGGTTGAGCAGATGGGCCGTGAAAGCGTAGCAGACAGACAGACAGACACTTTCGCATTTATAATATTAGTATGGATTTTGTTTTCACCTAAATGATACGGCAATTATATTTCAATTGAAATTAGTAAGTAACAATATGTGCAATTATTATAATTTATTATTGCAATGATAGCGCATGGTCTTACAAGTTTCCTTTGGCATAACACCTCTGAGTCAGGACCTGATTATTGATAGTGATATTTTCCCAATCCCAGCCAACTCTTTAAACCGTAATAAAAGAAGGTCTAGTGTACAGGCGCCGTTACCGTAAATGGGGACGGTACCGAGGCGTTCGTTTCTGAGTCAATAAGAAATAATGTCGGTCCGATTGTTAACAAACCGTCGGGCACGAGCGGTGTCGCGACACAATCCAGCGGATTAGGCCCCCGACACGCACGCTCGCACCAACTTCTATTTACGTTGGCTCACTAACCAAACAACTTGTAGGCTCTTTATTACAGTTGTTCTTTTCCGCTCACGACGTCGTTACCGCCTTGAGAAAATATTATGGCTATTTTTCTACTTTATATTTATAAAATGCAGCGCCCGCGCCCCTTTGTTCATTTGAGGTCATTGAGATCAGTTTTTATTACTTATCGTGTAGGGCGGGCAGTGTGGGAAAATAATTTCAAGCGATATCAAGTTTGAGATGTTAATAATAGTTTGTGCTATACCTACCACATATTGACATGATAACGACAATATGAAGTAACAATAATGCCAACATATAATATTAACCATCATTTAAGATATTTCAGGCTTTATTTCTATCATAGAACGTTTAATTAGAATGCAAAGTACATTTTATTAGCTACACGTCGTATTATATGCGTTGAAATTATTGTTAAATGTGTATTGCAGTGTTGAATAGGATTTTAAGATTTATTATTAAAAAAAAAGTGTGTGTGTGCAATTCATACACGGCAGAAGTGAAACTTCAGAAAAGTAGCCTACGAGAGAATGAGATAAATATAACTTTTATTCTATCTCAGCCTCTCGCAGGTTAAATCCTATTATGAATATGTATGTTTGTTTGGTGTCGCTTTTTCTTTTCAACTAATTTTCAAACAACGATTCTAAAGAAGTTTCACTTCAAAAATCATTTAATACGTTTAATTTATGATGTTTTTATTAAAAATGTATTGTTTTCTTGTTACAGATGTGCAAAATGATATAGAGACAAGTGTGATGGAGCGGGCGGGTCGTCGTGCCAAGGCGGGCTCGCTGAGCGGGCTGTCGGGGCCGGCGGGCGCGACGCCGGCCGTGCGCCGCCAGCGCTCCCTCGAGTGGACCGGCGACCGGTACAGCAGCAGCGACGAAGACCGCCCGCAGAAGACTCAGCTCGACGACAGAGTGTTCGCCTCGTTGCTTGCTCATGCGACACAGCAGTTTGACAGTAAGTTCTACATTTAACATTGTTCTAATCATAGATTTATTATATGACCCGCGACTTCGTCCGCGTGGATTGAGGTTTTAGAACTCTTTAATTTTCCGGGATAAAAGGTGTGCTATTCCAGACTATAATCTATCTCTGTACCAAATTTCAGCCAGATCCGTTCAGCCGTTGGCGTGTGATTGAGTAACAAACATCCATACATCCATAAATACATCCATCCAAACTTTCGCATTTATTATAGTAAGATAGTAAGATTTGATTATTTGATTGATTTGATTTGATATTTGATTGATTGATTTGATTTGATTTACTACCGTGTTCTAGCATTCTTGTCCAGCAATCTTCTCTAGCTATTACAAATATAACACTGTGACTGGTTGAATGTCAGGAGATGCATCTTGTAGAAACTAGAGTTCCACCGATATTTTTGAATTCGAATTTGAATATCTGAAAACTTCCTACGTGAAGTACGAAGGATTTTTATTGATAAATTCCAAAGGGATTTTTAAAAAACGAATGAACGTCAATGTAGTCTGATTCTGCCTAGTCTAGATATACTGAAACTACGATTTTAATGCACTTGCATAGTTGGTAATATTAAATTTTACTTCGATCTAGCCTAAGACACAGTTACAACGCAAATATCTGCCACTAGTCTGCTACGAGATAGCTACGAGCGCTCTACGTCGCTAGAATAGCGGGATCAATTTAGTATTTGAATTCATCTTGTGACACAGGCCGGTCCACGTTGATCCCTAACAAGTGGAATCATTAGTGGAGCCTTCCGGGCGAGGGGGAGGGGGGAGGGGAAAACATCAATTGATAGGGGAGCGCCCTGCGGTGAACTTACTGGGAAAACTTTACACGTAAACCTCCGACCTCCGCTTTTCATCCTTCTGTCATGCTGACATGATGAAGCCATAAGGATACGACGCGAAATTATTTCCACGAAATTGTGTCCCTATTTTCCGTTTTTCAATTATCTACCAAATGCCTTGATGTGGACGACTTCATAGCCATAGATTTCTGAGCAAATTAATATTAAAACACGTTTCGCTTCAGGGTTTCCGCAACATGTTTTCAAATATTAAATTAGTAAATCGGCCAAATTTTTTAGCAATGAGGATAATTCATTTACACAAGATAAGTTAATTACTATCTTATTGACAAATTGATAAGACTGTAGTTTCTACCACATGATCAATTCAACGATTATACTTGACTATGAACTTGACAGCTTGTAATCACTAAATTCTGAATTATACAACAGAACTCTATAAAATTATAATTGCAGTCACCTTAAATACTTATTATATATATATTTTGAAGTGCTAGGTTAAAAGATTGCAACGGCGGCCTAATCAGAACCTTTTTTTGATTAAATGAACTAAACATGTATATGCCAGAAATCTAATAAACAAAAATCAAAGGATTTTAAATTTAATGTATTTTAATTTTTAATAAAAACCTGGTTATATAAAATAACTTCAACAATTTTTTTATTCTCTTTATTGCTCAGGAATGCTATACTGCGAAAGTTTGGATAGATGGATGTATGGACGGATGTTTGTTACTCAATCACGCCAGAACGGCTGAACGGATATGGTTGAAATTTAGCACAGAGCTAGAATAACACGCAACTTTTTATCCCAGAAAATTAAAGAGTTCTCGCGGGAACCAAAAAACCTTAATCCATGCGGACGAAGTCGCAGGCATCAGCTAGTAATGACATAAACATAATAAAAGTATGTACCTACAACAAATTTTATCACGGAAATAACTTCTCAAAATAGTTTAGTAACAAGTTGGATGAAATTCTAGACGTTAAGTGCAGTTCATACTATATGATTAATGTAGTCCGCGCTGGCATCCAAATTACAGCATTTCAGGTTGTTTCCAATATAACAAGCGCCAATGGGATTAGTCTGCTTTGTGCACCACTGCTGTAATCAGTGTAGCCATGTCGTATGATGCTAAAGGTAATAATCAATTCACCTGCACTTTTGTACTCAAACTCAAATTCAAACTCAATTTATCTATAACATGTAGGACATTCAGGTGTCTCTAATGTAACGTCATGTTTTGACAGCAGAATTTGCTGAGAAGAGAAGGCAAGAAAGTCAGCAGTTGCGCTTTTTATAAATAGATAATATTATAATACGTAGGTAAAATTAAATACAGTATTTTAAGTTTCAATACTATCCTGTGGGGCGCTGGACCCAAAGTAGATCGCTTCAATGCAACATTGTCAACCTTTACGCCTTTTTGTTACGCGAAACGGCAAATCCAAAATATCTTGTAGGCTGTAGTACCTAAATTTTTTTTAAATTTTTTTTTATCCACTACAAGCTAGCCCTTGACTGCGATCTCACCTGATGGTAAGTGATGATGCAGTCTAAGATGGTAGCGGGCTAACCTGTTAGGGGCATGGCAGTTATATTAAACCCATACCCCTTCGGTTTCTACACGGCATCGTACCGGAACGCTAAATCGCTTGGCGGCACGTTTTTGCCGGTAGGGTGGTAACTAGCCACGGCCGAAGCTTCCCACCAGGTATATTAATGTAGTTTTAAAATCAAGGTCTAAATAACGGAGATCTCAGAATTTCCAGAATAAACATTTTCTCTTTGTAAACATTGTAGGTAATAAGGGTTAAAAATAAAACAATTATCGTTAGTCCTACGACCGTTTGCTACCTAAGATTTTTGTCGAGTATGTATACGAAGACAACAGCCAAGAAGTTAAAAAAAATTTGAAGTGACAAAAGGACCAAAAGATTTTATTCTTCAGTAAGTTTTTAAACGTAAAAAGCTTCTAAAATTAAAATATAATAGGTCTTTATCTATGAAATTGCCGTTTTGTCGTACTAGCCACTTTGATCTCAAATATCTCCTCTTTGGTTAGGAATTTCAATTTAAAATTTATACAGCTATTTACACATGCTTTTGTGTTTTGAAAACCCTAATTAATTTGTTTTTCCTCTTTTGGTTTTTTCTTTGCGTCACTCAGTTTACAAAATGGAAAACTTTAAATATCGCGTTATTTACTAGTACGAGTTCCATCGTGGCACCGGCACCAGTGCTGCAGAAACGGAACGAAGGATTAATGATGTGTATGGCGGCGTTGTCGCAAAAGAAAACAGAGTGCGTTTTTGGTTCTAACGTGTTCGTTCTGGAAACTTCGACCTGCAGAACAAGCCCCATGGACGGCCGGAGACCAAAGTTGATAATGAAGAATTGAAGGTTATTGTGGAAGCGGTTTTTTATTTTTTTATTTAGCAACTTAAAAATCGATACAACTTTGTTGGGTAGCACAACGAAAAACCACGAAGGTTTAAATTGCGTGCTCTTCCGTCAGCATATCATAATAACTATTTATAGCTAGATAAATACTAAAAGGATCCATCGCAAACCACGTCCAAGCTAGCTGCAGGCAAATTGGGAAGGTGAAAAAGCTTGAAAGGTGGGTACCTCATGATTTGAGTGCAGCAAACCGACAAACGCGCGTCAACTGCTGCGTTACATTTACATTACTCAACCGGCAGAACAATGAATGGATTTTAAATCGAATTATTACCTGTGATGAAAAGTGGATCCTGTACGATAATCGGAAACGCTCATCGCAACGGTTGAACCCTGGCGAACCAGCCAAAACCTGCCCCAAGCAAAAATTTACTCAAAAATAATTACTTGTGGACTAGTGCCGGTGTCGTTCACTACAGCTTTCTTAACTCTAGCCAGACGATTACGGCGGATGTCTATTGTCAGCAACTGCAAACCATGATGGAACAGCTAGCTGCTAAACAACTGAGGCTGGTCAATCGCTCTAGGCCACTGCTGCTTCAAGACAACGCTAGACCACACACTGCACAACAGACGGCTACCAAATTAGAGGAGCTTCAGTTGGAATGTCTAAGACATCTTACGTACTCCCCGGATCTTGCTCCAACAGATTACCATTGTTTTTCGAAATTTGGATAACTTCTTGTACAGGAAAAAAAACAACTCCGAAGGGGCAGTCCAAAGCGCATTCAAAGATTTTATTGATTCCCGTCCGAATTTTTTTTTTAGTAAAGGGGTCAATGAACTACCTATGAGATGGTAAAAGTGCATAGATAGCAATGGTATACACTTTGATTAAATAAATATATTATATTTTAAAAAAATCGACTTTATATTCCTCCCTTACAAAACGGCAATTTCATAGGTAAAGACCTAATATCAGAATTAAGTTAGGTAATAACAGCTTTTCGAACAGCTAATAATATTATTAACACTGTATTGGAAAACATGATCGGGTATAAATGTATTTCTTCATATTTAGGTATTGCAGGTACTACCAATAGCCACTAATGTGATTAGTCTAGCCGTGCGCTGGTATTTGCAGCGCTATATTACGCGACCGGTCCGGCCGTAATTGTGTTTTCATATTTAGGTAATCGATTCGTCTGTACACGTTACTCATGTTAACATGTTACATAGCCACGTAATGCCTCATAGAATAAAGTGGATTAAAAGCCAGCTAAGTGCGAGTCGGAATTGCACACGAAGGATTCCGTACCATAGTACAAAATTGTATGGGGGGGGGGGGATTTATTTTAAACATACCTCTTAATTTACCTTTTAAAGAAATATAAGATAAAATTCATAATATTTGTAAATCAAACACATTGTCGGATTCATTTGTATTGAAAAGTAAGCATTTTTTGCGACATGCGCTTGCTCGATTTCACCCCCGCGCGCCTGTGTTTTTCATCTCGTGGGTTCACAGCGCCTTAAGTGACAATGAATGACGTCAGCCGCATCGGGTCTGCCGTAAAAATATGAGAGTAAAAGAGCTTGGCGGACCTTATATTTTAAAGCGTTTAATCAATGGGCACCAATTACCAAGATTTCATTTTCTTCCACTGCGTCTTGGTGTTGATTTCACACGCATTTTATGGTTATCCCATGCAATACAGTCACCTTATTTAGTTAGGCCCGTAGGTTCCAAATATCATAATTTTTCCGAATCTTCTCGTTATTTAATGTCTATTATACATTCCTATTTATTGAACCCATACTCAATTTCAGTTCCAAAAGAAATAATTT
The DNA here is from genome assembly GCA_923060345.2 of Erebia aethiops. Taxonomy (NCBI): domain Eukaryota; kingdom Metazoa; phylum Arthropoda; class Insecta; order Lepidoptera; family Nymphalidae; genus Erebia; species Erebia aethiops. The sequence continues at coordinate 9,440,435 of OV281092.1, read as the reverse complement.
TCTTTAACTTGTTAAGTGAAAACATGATCTAATTTTGTCGTAAAACGAAATTGATTCGAACATTAATATACGCCTACAGTAACGCCACAGTTCAGTTTGGCATACTAAGAGCTTTTTAGCCAGTTCCCAACACTACCGCGGTCCCTAATGTGATTAGTCTGGTGAGGCTCGTATTTGCAGTGTATACGAGTCTACGATCTCTACATGCATGTCCATACCTTGATGTACGCTTGAATACGCGGTATTTACGTACAGTTAAAACCATTGGAGAGGATTAATTATCTACAATAGTGTATATGAAATCACTACCTACCCTATTATAAGCTATGCGATACTTAGCTGATGTTTGTTGGCTTATATTTCAAGCACGGCACAACGGATCCAAGCGATTTTTCCTGGATATAGTTAAAGACCTGCAGAGTGATATTACTTTTTATTCTAGAAATCAAAGAGTTCCCACGATATTTTTAAAACCTAAATCCACGTATACGATGTCGCGGTCATCTTGAGGATAACAAAAAAACAGACACTAAGATCTGATCCTCATATCCTCGATGGTCGAGATATTGAAGCCATAAGACGACAGTAGTTTCCATTTCGTTTTGTGTTTTTCTCTTTCCGCAAGCGGTATCCTAGATGTTATTAGAAAGAAAGCCGTAGTAAGTACGCAATATCTCCGCGCTCCACAGGAATCCTCGTCGAAGCGATGCCCGTTATTGCATGGAGATTCTTCTACGTGCAACTTCATTGCGGAACTCTTTTGTATAAAGGTTTCATCGCAATGTTCCTTGGTTATTGTTTTCTCAAAAGCGGGGAGGCACCTGTTATTACTTTCCACGAATAGCAATCGGGTTTATTCAATTACGGCTTGTTTTGCTGTTGCTTGCGAAATTAATGGTTCTTTTGAGAAGCTACTCGCGTGATTAGTTAAACATTTCCGACTACGACCTTTACCATTATAGAATCTTTTGGGTACAACTTAAATATTTTTGTACACAATAACATTTCCATATACATTTAACTATTTAGGGCGAGCTTATTGGATATTATGATAAATGTATCATCGTGACAGGTGGTTTTGTAACGGAATGTTCCGGTTTGTGTTCTAACATTGGTATTATGATGTTAAAACATAGATCAGCTAAAGCGAAAACATGACGGACCAGGAACGGACAAAAAATCCGCGCCAAACTCAGCAAGTCTGCGTCCGAGAGGAACAACGTTTTGCCCTGTCGCCTGATGTGTGCCACCATATTCATCATCATCAGCCAATATGCATCCACTGTCATAGGCCTCTTTAAGATTGCGCCAACGTTGCCTATCCTTGGCTGTTAGCATCCATTTGATGCCAGCCACTCTCCGGATGTCGTCGCTCCACCTAGCCGGGGGAGCGCACCATATAAAAGTAAATACGGATTTTTTTCCACTAGATAAATAATATATGTAATGTTCGTGGTGTTTTGCTCTTATACGTCTGATCTGTATTTAAATATCATAAATTTCATTTTTTATCATTTAATATGTAATTAACAAAGCTAAAGTCAGTTCGTGTCATGAAGGCATTGGCAAACGAAACTACAACGTAATTCTAGTTCGTTGCACTGCAACCAGACATGCGGGCTACTATCAGTTAAAGATAAGCCGCTGACCTTTTACGAGTTGAAAGACGTAAAGATTAGATTTTAAGTGACGCGCTTCAAAGAGCTGTACATGATACCTAGATGATAATCTTATGGTAAAGTTAATTAAGAGCTAAGTAATACTATGCGACTCGCTAACTCGACTTTATACGGGTGGGCTTACTTATTCTTTAACTAGATGATGCCCGCGACTTGGTCCGCGTGGATTAAGTTTTTGACGACCTCCGTGGCGTAGTGTGTAGCGCTGTTGCCTTAACGCCTCCGGACGTTAACAGCGATCGATCCTGGGTGCGATCCACGACAGGGTCAATTTGGGAATTTATAATTTCTGAATTTTCCCTGGTCTGGCCTGGTGGAAAGCTTCGGCCGTGGCTAGTTACCACCCTACCGGCAAAGACGTGCCCGCCAAGCAATTTAGCGTTCCGGTACGATGCCGTATAGAAACCGAAGGGGTATGGGCTTAATATAACTGCCATGCCCCTAACAGGTTAGCCCGCTACCATCTTAGACGGCATCATCACTTACCATCGGGTCAGATCGCAGTCATGGGCTAGGCTTGTAGTGGATAAAAAAAAAGTTTCTTTGATTCCCGCGGGAACTCCTTACTTCTCCGGGATAAAAAGCCTGTGTCCTTCCCCGGGATGCCACCTATCCTTGTTTTAAATTTCATCAAGATCGGATGAAAAGATGGCTCCTGAAGGCGTTGCAGACAGATTAACAGACAGACAGACAGACACACTTTCGCATTTATGATATTAGTATATGGATATATAATGTTGAGATTTATGACGAAGTTCAAAAGGTATAGGCGAACACTCAGACTAGACTAGACTAGTAAACGAACTGTTTTATACTTTTTAGTATACCTACTACATACTAATATTATAAATGCGAAAGTTTGCATGGATGGATGTATAGATGGATGTTTCTTACTCAATCACTCCAGAACGGCTTAACGGATCTGGATTAATTTTGGCACATAGATAGATTATAGTCTGGAATAACACATAGGCTACTTTTTATTCCGGAAAATTAAAGAGTTTCTGCGGGATCCAAAAAACCTAAATCCACGCGGACGAAGTCACGGGCATTAGCTAGTAGGTTCATATGCCACCGGAGCTCTTTCGTTTTCCAAGATATACCTATGCATAAAATAAAGTTTTTTTTCCACTACAAGCTAGCCCTTGACTGCGATCTCACCTGATGGTAAGTGATGATGCAGTCTAAGATGGTAGCGGGCTAACCTGTTAGGGGCATGACAGTTATATTAAACCCATACCCCTTCGGTTTCTACACGGCATCGTACCGAAACGCTAAATCGCATGGCGGCACGTCTTTGCCGGTAGGGTGGTAACTAGCCACGGCCGAAGCCTCCCACCAGGCCAGACCAGGGAAAATTCAGAAATTATAAATTCCCAAATTGACCCTGCCGGGGATCGAACCCAGGACCTCCGCACGTTAAGGCAACAGCGCTACACACTGCGCCACGGAGGTCGTCAATTCATCGTGTCGCTCTGTTGCAGCGTGAAGGATAGAAAAAGATCATTAGTACTTAATATGCATATGGATTAAGGTAATATAATACAAAACAAGTACCCAAAAGAACCTGTTAGCCCAAAACTCTTTTAGTTAATTCGCAAAAAAAACTTTTCACAGAGTATAATAATAACTCGATCTCTAAATGTATAAAATGTCCGAAAATATTCTCTTTATCATTCAAAATAATTCATCTACTTAACTTTTTCTTTTATTGTAAATTCTTTGAAGTCGAGGAAAGCTCCCAAAAAGTAATTTTATTAATTACGAGTCAAGAATTCAACAAAGTTCCGAGCCCGGGAGGTTCTTTTCTTTCCCAGCGATCCATTATCTTTTGAAGATTTAGAAATTCCTGCGGTATGGGACGCGCCGCCCGCCTCTAAAACAACGGATTCTACGCCGGATAAAAGGTTCCGTTGACATTACCTTGAACCGTAATTTTGTAATTAGATTGCATTTTTATATCTTTTTAATATTATCTTTACATTAGATATATACTTCTATATTATATTATTGGGATTTTCAGAGAACTTCTGAGATATTGAGTCACTTTTCATTATCATAATATCACCTATCATAAGTAAAACAAGTTGTCATACCTACATGAAATGAAACATTATTTATTAATTTTAGAAGTTATAAGGTTATACGAATACGCAGACAAAACTTTATGTTATTCTGAGGTTTCTACAAGAAAGGTAATTCTTAATCAGTTTTTATGTACTCGTAAGAAGACTTCTGGATTTTTTTAAAAATCTGCATACCTAGTGTTATGACTCAAAAACCACCAATTATTAAATTTGACAAAAGATTTAACGGCAAAAGAAAATTAACTTATTCATCATGAAAATGAACTTATTGTTGGATTTCTGCATAATAAAACAGCATCCCATGAAACCTTTATTGTTTTGAGGTGCGCTAGTTTAGCTGGCTGTTGGAAAGGTAAAATTACTGTGAAATGTAACAAAAAGGAAGGTTCGCTGCCCTAAAGTCATTTTCTTTGTAGGCATCTAAATGTCTTTACTACTCTTTGTAGTTTCACAAATGGAAAGTACTACTACTAATCTCATTTAATTCTTTTCGAATTCATTCGCAGTTGACTTTCTGTAAAGAAGCTTAGCTTGGTTAGCTTTGCATAGTAAAATACATTAAACTAATTAGTTAAACTGTTTAGTTACAGAACTGGTTGAATATTTCATAAGATCTTCCGACGCCGCACAAGTCTCAGTGCTCGAAATTGATAAGTTACACAAGGTAATTTTATCCCGTATGGTCTTCTATGAATCATGTTCTTGTACGAATTACGTGTTGTATTCAATTGTTGATTCGTATTGTCTTAGAATTGAAGCTTTGAAATGATTCTGACTCCAAGGAGATTATGAAATAAAGCAGTGCAGAACGTTAAAGAAATGCTGATAGATTGTATGACTTTTCTAACAGATATAAATACGGAGATGTTAAATAACATTTATAATAACGGACAAATAAATTATAGCATCCAACACAGTTCCCGCTCTAGCACACCTATTGTAAAAAATTCACTAATCTCCATGAGTTTATGATGGGCGTACACGTGCCAAGGATTACTCGTAATTGATGGTCCCTGCTCTAATCTCTACACTTTGAGTTGCGATGTGCCGTCGCATCGACAACGAAAATTGGAGTGATGAATAAATATTCGATTGTGTGTTTAAGACCTTTTCTACTTGGGGAACCTTAAATTGTGTCATAAGCCCCGCTGAATTGAAAAATATACTTACTTAATATTGCGAAAAAAGTACGTTTTAATATTTAGTCCTATGTAAAAAAACTAGAAGTTTAATTCGCTATAATCCGCCACGGAAGCTATTTGGTACAGTTAACAGTGCGTATCTTGAACTTGCAGCCCGCGATATTATCCACACCACATAAATTTTCCAAAATACCTGCAACGTACGTTTCACTCCGATACCGGAGCATCTTCAGGAGATGTTGACTCTACAATGCACGATTGTAAAGTGACTATTTTGTCGCAAAATCTGGCTTTTATACCTATTTAGCATGACTCAAACTATAGCCCCGACCCGTCCTCTCTACTACTATATAAGGGTGAGTAAAGGTGAATTTGATACGTTTATTTGTTTATTTAGCAGCTCAAATCCTTTATTATTGTGTTTAATTATTTCTAATTGCTCTCATACGCACAGACGAAATTTCCTTATTACATGTATGAAGGATTTTATGTGAATGATTATTGCCCACTTCATGTCCATTGTCTAAAAGATGTTTATCGAAGCCAGATTTTGCGACAAAATCGTCACTTTGGAATCGTCAAAGTTACAACTTCCGCTAAGTAACGCCCACTTCTATACAATATTTAGTCCTATGTGTCGTTGAGAACGAACGGATTTAAATTACATCATCCGTACGAGTACCTTGTCCTTGCCTTGTCCCGTCTTGCCTTGGCAACTACCCGATCGCAGCACGGGCATGGCACTATTATATTTCGTGCCTTAGCCCCGTCTAAACAAAAAAAAATAGACGACTGTGGCAAAGCCTGTGGCTTAACTGTGGCCTGTAGTACGGCATTAACTCTATACTACAATTATAAATGCGATAGTTTGGAAGGATGGATAATTTGAACGTTTGTTACTCAATCACGCCAGAACGGCTGAACGGATCTGGATGAAATTTGGCACAGGAATAGGAATATAGTCTGGAATAACATATAGGCTACTTTTTAACCTGGAAAATTACATAGTTCCGACGGGAACCAACAACCTCAATCCACGTGGACGAATTTGCGGGCATCAGATAGAAAATAATAATGTTCACAATGACTTTGTATAAAAATTGGTTATCTTTTTGGGATGTACACACCCATCTTAAAATAAAGGTTAATAACCCTAAAAATTAATGCATGGCGAAGCAAGCGTTGGTGCCCTTGCAACATACAATTTTGACGTTCATTCATACATTATAATAATGTTAGAGCGTAAATTAAGCGCAGCGAGTTTGTGGCGGCGTAGTATTCGCGTGAGTTTCTTATCTGTAGATATTTAAATTCCAGCGTGAGCCTCAAAATAGTTGAAATTAAATGGAGCTTGTAAATTAAGTGTTGCTATCACGCAATTCTAGGGAAATAGCTCTAAGTGGTTTTGCTGCGCAATCCAATGTTTTATATGGCTTGACTTAATGACTGCGATCTAGGAAGTCATTAATACGGAGAATTTGTTATTATCAGTTAATTGTTTTCTTGATAAATGATACAAAAACGTTTTTGGAAAGAGGTGATTTGATTTAGGATATAGATAATGGAATTTTAGGGTTAACTGCACGGTCGGGGGTTCGGTTCTCGAGCACGCACTTCTGACATCTCCGAGCTAATCATACTAATATTATAAAAGTGTGTTCGTTTGTTGGTTTGTCCTTCAATCACGCCGCAACGGAGTAACGGATCGACGTGATTTTTGGCATGGGTATAGTTAAAGACCTGGAGAGTGACATAGGCTACTTTTTATCCCGGAAAATTAAGCAGTTCTCGAGAGAATATAGAATGAAATTACGCGAGCAAAGTCGCGGGCATCAGCTAGTTAAGTATAATACATGCGTTTTAAGAAATTAAATATCACTTGCTCTATCGGTGAAGGAATACATAGCGAGGAAATCTGCATGCCCGTGAGTTCTTCATAATGTTTTTAAATACATATGTGTGAAGTTTGCCAACTTAGTCAGTGTTTTGCACTATGGCCAAACTCTTCTCATTCTGAAAGGATAGATCGTGCTCAGCAGTAGGCAATGGGTAATGTTTTACATTTTCTCTGTGTGTCAATTTTTTTAGCAGGCTTTTTTTATCATACGCCATTTATATGGAGTAAAATTTAACGCCACTCTATTTGCCACGTACAAGTATAGGGGGTGCAAACCATTAAATTAAGACTCACGGCTCACCTCACTTAGTTTCAAAAATTGTCGTCAGATATAACCACAGAAGTAATAAATAAGGTGAGTAATGGAAACGGTACATATCTGTTGTCTTTTATACGGGGACTGTATGCCACCGATTTTTAGCAATTTTCCCATAGACGTGTCGTATACGTATATAATACATAATACATAATATAGTATATAATACCGTGTATACCTAGTACTACAAGCATCCAAAATCCAGCTTTCAATGTAAAGTAAATGAACTAACGCTATCCATACTATAATATGATAAATGCGAGACTGTGTCTGTCTGTCTTTCTGCTACGCTTTCACGGCCCATCTGTTCAAACGTTTTTGATGAAATTTGGTACCGGGCGGGTTGTATCCCGGGAAAGTTCCAGCGGGAATCAAAAAATCTTAATCCACGCGGACGAAGTCGCTCATTATCTAGTGAATATTAAACCTACCCTTACAATAATGCGCTATGATATTGAATGAATGAATTCAGTGACAATTGTACGCTTCTTTCACTTCTACACTTATTTAGATTTCTTTGGATGTTACTCATAAAGGTTAACATAGCAACAAAGGTTTACGAGTACGTAATCAAAACCAGAGATACGCGCGTAATTGAGAGCGCTTATTGCGAAAAGCTAGGATCCCTCGTAGAGCTGCGGGGCATGGCGGGGGATCAGATACCGACGTATATTACACAATGTGCTGTATAAGCTCGAAAAGGCATTAACTTTATATACAGGTGTAGCCGTAGGAAAATATTCCTTTGAGCACTTAAAAAGTATCGGTTTTTAATAACACTCAAGATTTTTAAAGATTAGATGTATTTTTTTTTAAATATATTATAGGCTAGCGCTTGGCTGCAATCAGACTTGCATGCAAGAGGTGATGCAGCCTAAGGTGGCGGTGGTGTATTATTTTTGTTTCACTTCTGTCGTGTGTAGGCTAAACATAGGCCTTTTTTTATCCCGGAAAAGTATGTTCCCGCGGGATTAAAATACCTAAATCCACACGGACGAAGTCGCGGGCATCAGTTAGTATAATAATAGGTATTTACAAGTCGTTATATATTATTTTCTTCAAAGAACTTGCTCATAACTTTCGCTGCAGTTCACCATGTTACGGTTTGTTCCCCCGACGTTGAAATTTATTCACGTTTCGTTCCCCAACTGTAATATCATGGAAGTTTATTTTTACTCCTGACAACTTGTTTAAAAATGTAAGAGTTCGTTAATTCAAACTTCCAGAATCTAAATTATTGTGCTTACTTTCTCATAACTTTTTGGAACACCTTTTTTTTTTTTTTTAATCCACTACAAGTTATCCCTTGACTGCGATCTCACCTGATGGTAAGTGATGATGCAGTCTAAGATGGTAGCGGGCTAACCTGTTAGGGGCATGGCAGTTATATTAAACCCATACCCCTATTCGGTTTCTACACGGCATCGTACCGGAACGCTAAATCGCTTGGCGGCACGTCTTTGCCGGTAGGGTGGTAACTAGCCACGGCCGAAGCCTCCCACCAGGCAAAAACCTAAAGTTAACACGAATATATTAAGTAGGTATTCAGTCAAATAAACTTGAAACTTGACGAAAAAGAGTATTTCAAGTGTAACTAGAATAATTTAACAAACACATGCTTGGCATTAGTTTAATCTGCTGCTTAGTTCTGTGTTAGGAATATGAGTCGTGCAACGGAAGCATTAGGTTCAGTTCAGACTACAAGGAAAAATCCTCGTGAATTTTTTGATATCACTGAATAAATAACTGTATCCGTATTAGCTTTAGGTATAAACATATATAAGCGTTTCCTTCTTTTTTGTCTGCTTGAGATCGACAAGTGACATCAAAAAAGTACAGGAGGCGTTTTTCGTTTGGTCTGAACGGACTCTTAAAGGAGAGCGTCACACACCCTGAATGATTAGTTAATTATATACCTGAGCTCGTTATTGAATGCGTTTTTTTATATTATACTAGCTGATGCCCGCGACTTCGTACGCGTGGATCGAGGATTTGTGGTTCCCGCGGGAACTCTTTAATTTTCCGGGATAAAAAGTAGCCTATGTGTTATTCCAGACTATAATCTATCTCTGTGCCAAATTTCTTCCAGATCCGTTCAGCTGTTGGGGCGTGATTGAGTAACAAACATCCATCCATACATCCATACATCCATACATCCAAACTTTCGCATTTATAATATTAGTAAGATTAAGAGGAGTTGCGGTGGACACGATTCAGTCGCACGTTTTTTAAATAAACTTAATTCTGGGCGACTACATAATACACTCTCAGAAATACCTAACACTTAATCAGAAAAAAAATGGAGTTAGGGTAGGTTAGGTTAGTTTTACTTACTGACGTAGGATCAGAACTTTCTCAAAATACACAAATGTGTTATTATGAATACGTCTAATATTTGCACAGTTTGTTGTGTTAGCAGCAGGGCAACTCGCCCGCGGCCTCTCTATTTGTGTTACAACCTTCATGTATGTACGAGTATGACTGTATATTTGTTAGGAATAAGGAAGGCACACGCTTAGTGAATGAACATCTTATATTTTGAGGGAAAGCTTACCCAATTTCATAATATAACTGGCACTATTGAATCTTCTAAGTTTTTCTTTATTTCAATTCCACTAACCTACTTTTTACTAGATAGGTAAGTATATTTTTTAAGGTGCATCGGTTGTTTACAATAATTATTATGAGCCTGTAGCCTGAGTCATAAAGCGAGACTTTTTGAACCCATTTATTTTAATTTGGATCATTCGGTATTTTATATTACTCAATTCCATTCATTCCTCGAACATGATCGTACAGTACCTAAAGCACAGAAATTATCGCAGCATAGTGTCTGTCAAATACGGTTAATCCTAGACACGTGCACACTCAATGCAAACCTATGGGGATTAATACATATATACTTCAATCGTTTCCGTCGAATAGGTTCGACGGAACGACGGAGAGGTATATGCTTGTATGCCCACCATACTTTAACAGATAATCTCTACATGTTACTACAAAAATTATACATTTAATGTTTCGCGTCTTTTTGTGGAATCGTAATCACCAGTACTGTCTGTCACCAGTCTTCTTTTTCGGTAGAGGTTCGCTTACACCCTGTTTTATAGCAAATATAAATTGTTTAAATAAGAGTATGATGCTTTTCTACGAATTGTTACTGTGATATGTACTTTTGAAACCCTCACAAGGAAGGCCTTGATTATTTCAAGGTGGACGGAAGATAACATGCGAGTCGCACGAGTTATGCACGAGCTCTTGGGCATCAGTAATTGCACAAGACTGCCCTGTTGAGGTCCATGTAAGAGACGGGTGTTGAAACAACTAGGATAGTCCTAAATTATCCATAAAAGTCCTATTATAGTCCACACTAAAGTTCAGCATACCTTTCCCTAAGAAAACACAAAGCATTAATTGAAACTACTTCGTGCGTAACAGATCAAACTTAAATCATACTTGATAATTAAATATGTACCTTATCGAATCCCGACGCAGTTCACCGACCGGTCTTGTGAAATATTCAACCTTCCGTTGGGCAACTAAACGGAATAACCAATTAGTTTCTCTGTGATAATATTACTTACCTACTTACTTGTTTTCACAGGCGACCCGTGAATCCTGCTTTAATTATACGGGATATTTTCAAACGTTGCAACACCGTTTAGTTTCATAATGTAAAGGATATTTAAATGCCACAAAATGGGATGGTATGTGAATGGAAATTTGAAATAAGTATAGTTCTACGTTTGCATATAAATTAGAATTGTATTTGTAATTTACTGTGGGAAAAACATCTATATTTAGTACTACAGAGTCAAGATTACTTATATGGGTTTGTTCCCACTTTATATTTTGTACCACATGTGTTAATGGTCCGTTAAATCTACTTGTTACAGCCGCGTTGCGGTAACAGGGAGTCAACTGTGGAGTGTTCTTTGGAAGTAGGTAAATGGGATAACTGCAATGTAGTCTTCGCAAAGAACAAACAACAATTAGTAAAGTAAGGAAATGTTTGCGGAAAGAATCACTTTAGGGCAGTAAGCAGACTTTTTCTATATTGTTTTCTTATAGATTAATAACATAACCATACACACCTGGATAGTAAAAATAAGTATTTTCTTGTTGGTTAGGGATAGTAAATAATTTATAGTGGATTTTGTATAATATGTTAAACTATAAAAATAAAAATCAATTGCCGAATGTGTTTACGCGCATCACATCAGAACGGCGGGATTCCATTTTGATGGAACATTTTGTGTGGATACCGGGAAAGCTTATATTCACAATCGGACATGTTAGGGGGCGCTGCAATCGGGTTCTAGGAGACTAGGTTCAGGGCAGGAAAACGTCTACTGGGCCCACTAGTATAAAAGAACTTTTTAAATGTGAATAGAGAATATAATGCATCAAACGAGCAGGCGGTGAAAATAAAGATTCTTGAAAATTAATAATTCTGGGCGGAGAACTGCTATTTTACTTTTTTTACTCACCTACATCTGATGAAGTGGTATTACATCGGATATTTATTTTATTAAGTCAGTTTCGAGAATAACTTCTCATACCACAAGAGTTCTTAAAAAAGAACCCCCGAGCTTGAACCTTTGTTGAATTCTTGACTCGTAATTAATAAAATTACTTTTTAGGAGTTTTCCACGACTTCGAAAAATTCTACACAAAAGAAAAAGTTAGGCAGACGAAGCATTTTAAATGTTAAAGAGAATAATTTCAGGGATTTATTTATTCTTCAGAAAAGTTTTATTATTTAAATGCCACTAATGGTTTCGCCCTTCGTGTTAGGTGACCTTTTGGACACTAATATAACATTACGCGTAAAATATACATGTAATAATAGCGATAAAACCGACTGCTAGTGATTCTCAAAAGCACCTGTCACGTCGAGAACATTAATAACAATTCTGGTTGAACTCGGCTTCAATAAACCATAATATATGGAAATGTGTTTATTTTCTTCACCAAAGTAAATTCCATAGTAAATTCATATTTTACTCAAGGGATCAATAACGAAATATCCGAGCCGGAAATATTTTACTTATCACGCGATAATGTTCTAATATAGACTTTAAATTGTTTTGTAATTAGGGTTGATTTAATAGGTTTGATAAGGGGGAATGAAGGAAGTAGTCAACTTGATTATTTTTAACGTTGACAAATCCGTAACAGTTTCTATATATATTTTCTAGGTATAGATTTTATACAGAGTTAGACATAGGAAAAGTGTCATGCAATAATAGGCATTGCTTCGACGAGGATTCTTACGGAGCTCGGAGATATTGCGTACTTACTCGGTTTGCTTTCTAATAACACCAACGTTACCGCTTGTGGAAAGAGAAAAATACAAAACGAAATGGAAACTACTGCCGCCTTATGGCTTCCAATCTCGACTATCAATATACATGAGCTTATTTTATTTTTTAATATTCTCTACCTCTGTACCGGTAGATAGAGCAAAAGCGTTGAGAAAATATCGACGCTAGAAAGCAAACACGTAGTAACCTGCAAAACCGAAATTGTTCACCAGAGCAAAAATACTTTTTCTTAAAAAAAAAAAAAATCGTAACCTCCAAATTTATAGACATAGAGTTGCCATTTTTAGACACCAAAGTAATAATTTTAAGCTTAATTAATCCCATTCAGCGGCATTATCCTTAAGTTATTGGAAAACAATATTTTGCGTCTTACTACATTTGAAAAGTATTTTTAGAAGCCATTAATATGTAGTAAATGAATTTGGTATATGTATGGAACTATGCTAAATGCACTTTTTTATGGAAATCGAAAATGTAGTAACATATATTACTTTAAGTAACGTTACCTAAAACAACGTTATAACAATAAAATATCAATGAATATTTTGTCATTAGTACGTTGTAAATAGCCTTTTTTGTCGTTACCCTGAAAACATGATAGCATTAAATGCAATTTTTCTTAACTGAGTATGCGCATTAGGTATATTGCTGTAAGAGTCAATAAAAAAAAAATTAAGTATATTTTGAAAATGTTTAAAAACAAAACTTGTTTAAAATAATTATAATAATTATAAATCAAATTGGTATTAAAATTTATTGATTTTTTTACATAGGTCAATCACAGTTTAATTGTTGACATTCACAACACACTTAAAATTAGTATTTTTAATGAAAACAAAAAATAAAATAAGAAAGTAAATCAAATTTAAACATAAATAACATAACAGTCTTCTCTTGTGTAATTTAGGAACTAATTAAAAGTTATTTATTCAAAAATCAAAATCAACAGTTAACGCTTCATCCTTTTGGCTTTACTTAATTATAATAAACTAGAAATAGAAGTAAATCATTAAGATTCGTTTTAGAAACTGTTATTGTACAACAATCAAATTTTTAAGTATCAATTATTATTTCTGTTTTAGGATGAGCTTAATAATAATCTATCAAAACAATCCGTTTAACAATCATCTTCATCATCAGTGCCAGGTAAGCAATCCTTAACTTTAGGGTTGGTTTTTAGGTCTAAATATTCTTTTGCAAATCTTTTCGGAATCACTAGTTTATCAACTAATTTTTTCAAATCTGAATATTTCTTTTGACAAATTGGTAACTTTGAAGGGTATAACTTCTGTTTCGGGTTTGCATTATTATTCAAGGCACTGAGTGTGACTTCATTGACTTCTGCATCCGGTAACATTGAGTTTTTCACGAACATTTTCTCGGGTTGTTTCTTCCGGAACGTAACAATAGATATTTTAGAGATTTGAATTTTCTGAGTTTTTTTAAACGTGTGCTCAACAATATTTTCAAACCCTGAAAAGTCCTCTCCGTTTAGAACATTCACAACGTATGGCTGGGGATTTTTTCGAGCAAATTGAATTATTGTAGGCCACTGTGATGGTGCCCAGACAATAGAATTTTTCACAGAAGTTTCTATCGTAGCATGCATGCTATCGACCGGCATGTATGTGTGCCCAGGGATTAAGTAGTTTATTTGAATAATGGCAATATTATCAGAAATAGATAATGCATAACGCAACATTGCCAGAACAGTTTTGTTTTTATTCTGACCAAAAGCCGAGTCACAGTACAATATTATCTGTTTTACATTGCCACGTTTGTCAACGTTTTTGATGTACTCGAGCAAACATGTGGCAATTTCGTTTGCACCTCTTTTAGCATCCGCTTCTGTCCACAAATTACAAATTCCTAGCTGTGTGTTGCTTTCGTATATTGTAAAGTTATACACAGCTATTTTACGACTATAATAGAGAGTCATGCTCTCTCCGTAAGGAGTGTTTAAAACCTTTTGAAGGTCAAAGCTAGCACATATGGTTCCTTTATCCATACTATTTAGCTTCTGATGAAATATGAATCTTTTATAAGATTCTTCTTTTTCATTTTCATGCTGCTTTAACTTTTCCATCTCTTCTCGAGTTTTAACATCAAAATTTTTGCTTGAAACGCACAATGTACATTTGTCTTTTTTAGGGACGTGGAAACCTATGTTGAATGTTTTCCTGAACCAACCTGAAAATACTTTGAACGACATGATCTTCTTGCCTGCATAGTGATCTTGGTAAATACGATATAGTTTGGACACATTTTTGAATTCTTCCGGAAGATAGAGCTTTGTAGAATCTCTGCGGCAGTAATGTGATGGCAAAAGAGGTAGATCGAGTATAAAAATTTTTGCGTCTTGAATGACATCATCAGATGTTTTGTTGCGACCTCCAGCACTTCCTCGTCCGTCTTCTTTTGCAAAACCGTCAATCATCGTGTCTAAAGTATAAAGCATGAACCTCTGTGTGACGTCTAAAGTGGCAATCAAAAATTTTTGGCATACTTTTCGTCTACCTTCGCCTTCGTTTATATAGTATTCATATGATTGAGATCTGTTTGATACAGCATTTTTACTCGGGCGTTTGATTGATTTTCTAATAGCACACTGAACTATCCAATCTCTTCGTCTTTGGTAGCTGTTCAAACCTCAAAAATGGTTAAAAATATTAAGACGTCGATCCTCAGGAACGTTACCGCAGTTGTTTCCACACTGAACTCCAATACAAGGATTTGGTTTCACACATTTACTTTCAATTATTTCTCCCTTCGTGTTAATATATGATTTTCCTTTCTTTTTCTTCTCATAGTTTTCTTTTTTAATTTCAGCCTTAGATTTTCTTTTTTCCGCAGATAGTTCGTGACCTTTTTTTACAATCTTTTGACTTTCTTCTGTTTCTTTTTTAGGATTTTCTTTTTCTGCTTACCTAAAACATTTTTTTGCAATAACTACATTTTCTGTAATTCAATTGTTTAATCCTATTCAAATAATTACTTTCTTAAGAGCAAATATCAATTAATAAACCTACCTCGTTTTGATTCGTTTTTTTCAGAATCGCTTGAAGTAGACGCTTCTTTTTCACTCAATTCCAGACTTGATTCTTCTGAAGGAAAAGCGTTATTCAGCAAAATAGTATCAGGGTCATCTTCAAAAATCTACAAAATCTAGGTAAGATTTATCAAAACATAGTTTTCTTTTCGATCGTCTAACAATCTTTTTATTTTTCTCTTCTTCAGATTTTGCAAGATCTGTGTCAGAGGCAGGTCTTATATCATCACTAGTATCTACAAACACAGCACCTTGCATTTTAATATCGTTTAATATTTTCTTTGTCGTAACTTTATTACCAGTGTCTATGTTGTCTTTTTCTTTAAATACCTTTTCATCACTTGTCTGTTTTTCATCTGATTCAGATTCCAAACTTTTTTTTGCATTACTGTCGATTTCAGAGTTATGTTCTATTGTTACTTCTATATTATACGTTTCACAATTTGCCCAATTAGGACTATCACATTCATTTGTCGCCTTTAAACAATTTTCTTCATTAAGCACGCCTTGAATGGCGTAATAATCTCTTTTCGTAATAATTTATCTGTTTCATCGGTTTCTGTAACACTGAACTCTTCTTCAGCTAAATTTAACTGAATGCCGGAGTACAAAAAATCATGCTTTATTTTATCTATGTTAATAATATTATCTTCAATACTTGTATTAATTTGTTCTGACTTTGGCGATATTTCTTGCATAATTTCTGCAGCTTCAGCCAAGTAAATTTCGGGTTTCCGGAAGGTAGGGGTCAAATTTTCAACGTTTGATGGGTTTTGGTGAGGCGATGTGTTATTTTTTCTCTGAATTAATGTCATAGAATCAGGAAACTGTTCTTTATCTATACCATTCTCATTTTCATTTGGATAAATAGTTTTTGTCTGTATAACTAATTTTCCATTTTCTTTCTTATAAACTCTATCTTCGAGAATATTTATCTTAGGCTTTTTCGAATTTTTTTCAGTGTCACATTTATTGCGTAAAGTTTCCTGCCATTTTCGTCGTTGCGCTGCCATCTAAAAGACAATGATAAGTAATTATTATATAAATAGAAATATCAATACACTAACACATAATATAAGTTAAACAGTGGTAATAATATTATGTAGTAATTGCCATTATCACACAAAACTCACTCAGGACTTAGGACACGAAACCAGACAATTGGTGCATTGTCTTCTACTTAAATAACTTCTCTATGCATCAATTAATAATGTTAATGTAATATACACGATTGACTGAAGGGTTAAGTAAATAACAACCTTGACAGTTATAACTTATAGTATGGGTAGTTACATAACACTCATTGAGGTATTGAGGTACAATGCCTCACAATAAATGCATTAATGAAAATACACGATTGACTGAAGGGTGTAAATAACAACCTTGACAGTTTTAACTTATAGTATAGGTAGTTACCTAACACTCATTGAGCAATAAATGCACTAATATTTTTTATTATTGATATGTAATAAAACATGTTTTAAGCAAATTAATACATAACTTATCTTATCAAAATATTCAAGTACTTACTACATTTACTGGATTTCGTGTTACCACGCACAGTTTTTTCATAAATAATACACTGCACTACAAAACGTCGGCACACTTAAACTACTCAGCCCATACTGAAACGCGGCGACCGCGGCGTAAGCATCAAAGGAATACCGCCGTCGGCACCGATCATAGGTAGTAAATCCGCGCCAGCTTTAAACCTATAATCTTTAGTAGTGTTGTAAAACAAAATTGTCTCATAAATTGGTTCCTTGTAAATAGTGTAAAGATCAAAACTTTAGGAACCAGATACCGTATAAAGTGTCGTAAACACCAGCATTTCAGTAAATATCACCCACTAAATGCTGTAAATGCAAATAATTAATATTCACGAGCAGCAAAAATGTAGTAACCCGCAATAGAGCTGGAATCACAGATGATGTAAGTTACAGGATTAACATTTTTATAGGATATGAATTGTCGTAATTAACATAGTAAAAGAAAATGCAGGATTTTTTGTTATTTACAGCATTTTAAAGTACAAAAAAGAAAAAAAATTGTCAGTTTTGAAATCCAATTTTTGACAATATTAATCGGATGGTAACTTGACATACACCATTCAACGTGGTTTTTTTTACTGATTCCAACGATGCAATAAAAAAAAATACCATAGAGTGTCGTTTACTACGTGTTTGCTTTCCAGCGTCGATATGATTAGGTAAATGTAATGTACCTCTTTTGTGAGATTAAATAAAATGTACCTAATCAGGTATGGTACTATTATATTGGGTCGGTCCTCTATTGTTAACTGATGATAATAAATAATTAGTCGTTTACTCTTCTTGGAAAAATACAAGATGGTTGTTATATAAAGTCGTGCAAAGGTGATCTGGCAAATTGGTCATATTGGTCTGCCTTGTTCAGAATAATCAATGCATTAGCTGACCCTGATTCAATACCGAGAAAATGTCAGGTACTCCTAGTTAATAATACTTTTTTGCCACCAGAAATTAGTATTTCATATTTTTTTCATAATTATCAAAGTAAAATGAGGACCAATCTTTAACAATACTGGAAACCACTTTAGAATTCTGTGTGTAGGTCGTTGTAGTTGAACGTTAACATATTCTGGTTGTGCTGACGACCTCCGTGGCCATATTCTGGTTATTTTGACGACCTCCGTGGCGCAGTGTGTAGCGCTGTTGCCTTAACGTGCGGAGGTCCCGGGTTCGATCCCCGGCAGGGTCAATTTGGGAAATTATTATTTCTGAATTTTCTTGGTCTGGCCTGGTGGGAGGCTTCGGCCGTGGCTAGTTACCACCCTACCGGTAAAGACGAGCCGCCAAGCGATTTAGCGTTTCGGTTCGATGCCGTGTAGAAACCGAAGGGGTATGGGCCCCTAACAGCACACAGGTTAGCCCGCTACCATCTTAGACTGCATCATCATTTACCATCAGGTGAGATCGCAGTCAAGAGCTAGCTTGTAGTGGATAAAAAAAAAATGCTCAAAAAATATTATGATCTGCGCATTATTTATTTGGGTCAACTAACTGCTACATTGTAGCAGTAATAGCCTTAACGGAACTTAATAATGAACACGTAATTTTAAAATGCTGCTGATATTTTCATCTTTCTGTGGATACAACGGATTATAATATGTGTAGGTATAGTAAGTAGGTAGTTCATACTTATGGCGAGATTCAATCGTACCTTTGTTTTAGTCTAGTTCTCTAAAGAGCTGAAATATGAATATTCAAAATGATAGGGTCCACAGAAAAAGAGTTATTTAGAATATTATTATAACTTATAGCGGCATACTGACTACAAAATAAAATAGCGAACTAAAATGTTATTTTAGTAACTAATTAAGTTTGTAGACTCATAGAGCAAGGTGCTTATAATGCCTTTGGCAACTAACCAGCCATAACTCTCATTAATGTTAACATTTAAATCCTATAATAACAGCCATATCGTTACTAGTTTCAAGTTCATAAAGCCCTTGTAAAATAGTTTAACCGTATGTTTTAAGGGGATAACGTTAAATTCGAGTATTTTAGTATTTTATTTTAGTGCGTTAAATTAAGTTTGCAATTTGCATCCCTTTATAGAGCTCTGAGAGCGTAATTCTTTGTTTCTCAGCAAATTAGATCGCTGAAGTTCGAATTAATATATCCAGAAACAATATTTGCATTTTGTAGATGTCATAGGTTCATAAAATATATTAACCATATTTGTTTTTTTGTTGTAATTTAAAGAAATTTCATATTTAACATCAAATAAAGGTATGAAACATTATCGCCAAATTATTATAGCGATATTTTCACGGCTTCGATTTAAATTTTATCTGGAGACTTTATATAAATGGTTTCCATTTTTGCAGTGAAAGTTGTCACAAACTTTTGCTGTCTCGGTGTCAAAATTTACTCACGTAATCTGTTAAAAATAATATTTTTACATCTGTAAACTTGCTTGTACGATGTAAGAATTTAGAAGATGGTTTTAACTTTTGAGACCTTTCTAAATATCGACTAACTCTACTTTTCTATGACTATAAATATAATAAAGCTGACGTACGTGCCTTAGTTTCGTTTTATCGTATTGTGATTCGTGATTGTGGACTACTAAATCATTATTGTGTTAAGTTGCTAATTCGTGAAAACCACATGAATTCCAGGAAGTTCATGATATAGCTAGACACTTTAATTCCACGCAATAAAAGTTTATTCTAACCGAGGTTTTTGTTTCAGATGAACAACGTCGCATATACGGGTCAGAGAACGGGGAGGGCCCGCCACGGTATATCAGCAGTCCTCAACGACAAGCTTCGCCTTTTCCTCTAGAAAGTACACATCGACGTTTTTATAGAAGAAATCGAAATTCAAATGGTAAATCATCCCGTTACACAAGAATTGAATGAGAATCTCATTACCATAAGCAAGTTGTTGCAAAGTTGCATCAAAATAAACTTTACTATTTCTACAGTACAAGACAAAAACGATATACTCGTAGCGATTTAGAATATACTGCTAAGTGCAGACAAGCAATTTAGCGTTCCGGTACGAAATTACGTAACAATAAGGAGTATACTACGGGTTTGATTAAATTAACATACATTTTCCAAGTTAGCCCGCTTTCGTCTTACTACATCATCGCTGATATCGCAGTCAATTATAAATAATTAAAAAAAATAGTCTTTTTAGTGATGACAATTTGTATAACTCTGTAAAATATTGACATTATTTCAAAGTCTGCGGTGACAGGAATCAGACTTTCAGCTCTATTGGTTAGCAGAAAATTAGCCACTTCAAAATTCCATTTACTAGGTACCTACCATCTTAGACTGCATCGTCACTTACCATCAGGTGAGATTGCAGTCAATGGCTAACTTGTAGTGGAATTAAAACATAATGTTGCTTACCCTAACGCTGTGAATCAGAGTCTGTTTCAGCCTATAATAGCGTTTCTATAACAGACTTAATATAAGATAATAACATATTTAATACGGTGGAAAGAAGTTGATATACGTTCAACTACACTAACGCTAGGCAATCAACAATAATATCTCATGTTAAAGTTGCTGTCAAGCAGATGCAACTAGTCGTCGCTGCACACTGTAACACATGCAGCTTCATAATTCAGTTCCGTGTATTACGAATCAGAATGCAGATGAGGTGACGTACGGAGTGTATGAGCATATGTACCGTGCGATTTGCTCGGTGCCGGGCTGGGGCACCAGTCCACAACTCATCAACTCTCCACTCATTGGCACCAGTTTCTATCCGATGCCAATAGTCGGCCATGCCGGCGACATTCGTTTTTTTCAAGTAGAAACCATGTTTAACCCGGCACCGGACGAATTCGCACGTATGCACCTACACTACCAGCAAAATATACGCTTACCTATTACCATCGCTTGTTAAGTTTATTTCAGCTTTCAACGTCACTGAACCTGAATGTCTTTAATCTAATATTATTCATAAGCGAACATAAATTGCTTGCAAACTGTCAGCACGAATAAAAATGTTTTGAAGCGATACCAGGGTCTCGTCATGTTCTTCTTAAACTTTCGCAATTTTCGCAAACTCATATTTATAGTGAGGGATCATATCATGATCATATATTACCCGCGCTCGACGTTTCATAAAGGTGTAATCTTAAGTGGAGGCGCTTTTATATTTAAATAGAATGAATGCTATGAAAACGGGTTTCCTTTACAAAATAATAAGTATAATTTTGTTTTTTCGTAGGCTGCTATCTTTATTTAAATTTAATTTGAAGCTATTTGATAGTAAAATTTTTAGTAGCAAGAGCCTGGAAGTTATGTTTGAGTATGATATTGTATACTTATGTAGTATCTAAAAGTTATTATGAAGCTAACTGCCCGCACTCAGAGTCTTTAATCATTACTTAAGGAACTCCTAAGTATAGATTTTTTATTGAAATCTAAAGCTAAGGAGTTCAGTTCCTTAAGTAATGAATAAGCGACTCTTGAGTACGGCAGTAAGTTACTTTAGAGCTACTTAGAAGATACTTCAGTTGAATAGCGAAAGTGCAATCAATGTAGCGTTGAATAATAAATTCTAATATAAAGTTGAATTGCTAAAGTATATTCGAAACTTATTATAAACCTCAGCGCTTACTTTGTGTTATATAATATTATTTGTAGGCGTTTGTGGTAAGAATCAATGATTTGCGAATAGGTATGCGAATGCAATGCTTGATGGCGAGATGCGTTATCTTCCGTTTCGCGCGCCGTAGTCGTTTAGATCGAAAACACGCCACGAACAATATAATTTGGTTTGGCGGCTATAAAGTTCGCATTATAATTTGATGGAGCGCGCAAACTTATATGACAGGAGAAAACGTCAATTGCAATCATTGTGTTATTAAGCATTAGGTACAAACTACTCGCGTGTCGCAGTGACGCGTCGCTGCCGTGTAACTTGTTGAAACTGTAGAGCTGGTTGTCTCTTATTATTCTTGTATAAGAACGTGAATTGTACATAGTAAGCAGCCCAAAATACACGATAATATTTCCTTAGGCGAAGAGATATTCAGCGGCGAGACGGCAGGAGGCACCCTGTCTCGCCGCAACCGACGGGCGGATGATTTCCCTCACGAAGCCAATGAGCGCACCAATCGACTCCATATTAATGGTAAATATTATTTATTATCATAGTTCCATATTAATTGGATAAAACGTTTGGTGAGGAAAAATTGTAAGAGTAAAATGTTACTTTTTTTTCTCGACGGAGCTTAGGAAAGTTAGGATATTTATCTACATTAAAATGGCCATCCAACTTTTCGACTGTGGACTGTGATGACCATTCATTTATCCGATCATAAAATAGTAATATGTAGTTTTTTTGATGATTATTATAATATAACAATATTATAATAATCATAAAAAAACTACATCGACATAATTGGATTTGGTTTCCGTAAGAACTTTGCAAAAATTGTACGGTATGATATCTGTTACAATATAGTAAATTAATATTACTGTTTAAATAATATTGTAAAAGATATATACTTACTTATCTTTTACCAAGAAAAATTATTACGAAATTCTTCGAATTCCATGCTGTTGAGAAATGTACGGTATGAAATATGAATAAAGCATAACACGTGTACGTAGTAGGATTCCAGTATAGTTATTGTAGATAGGCATTCCGAATGCCTATTATAAGCGTAATGCCAAGGTAGGTGCATGCCTTTGATGAGAATTCTCCGAATAGTTTCTCCGCTGATGTACGTGACTCCACGAACGTCAATTATGCTTTATGTCTCTATATTTTCATTGTTGTTGCTCTTTATGAAGTTATACAGAGAGTCGCTCTGTAGCAGTAATGACCCGCAAAATTGATTCAACATTACTTGTATACAAAATGCAATTATAGTACAACTGTACCTATTCTGTGATTGTATAGTTCTTTTGTTAAGTCTGCAAATTAACGCTGGAGGTGCTTTTACTCTATCATCATTGTTAGTTACTCTAAGGGTGATAGAACAAGAGTAAAAGAGTTAAAACTTTGCATACCTATGTTTTTGTTTCCAAGCAGTATGTGTTACCATAAGGTGTTTAACACCTTTCAATTAACTTTGCTGCTGCATGCTTTAAACTGAATATAATAAGCCGTTATTTTTAAGAACATCGTGAAATGTTGAAGAAAATTTGCAGCTAGGTAAACAAACTGTCAAACTTTAAACTTACAAACCAACGTATATATACCTACTAGATTTATGATTTTTTTTAAACCTGTGGGCTAGAATATTTTGCTCTAGCATACGTTTCAACCCGATTTACCATTGCCTCATATGATTCTGCGTAGTATTTATCTTATGGGAACTATGAAAGCGGGAAATGCTATTGTAAATCTTATGCTTACGTATAAAATGCAATCGTCGCGTCGGGGTGCAGTTTCTGTTCCAAATTTTTTCAGGTTTACTTTTAAATTATGATATTTATATGTATACTCTAGCTAAATTAATAATAATCAATTGCTGAGAATATTGAATACTTACGTGGTATTCATGCAATTTCATATAAGTTATGGTAGTAGTAGGTGCAGAGTAGGTTAAAGTACAGTAATTATAAGTTAGGTAAGCTATTACTATTATTAAAGTAGTTTACGATATTCCCAATAGAAAATATCCCATATTTAATTTAATAATCGTTAATATTCTATGTTTTATTGAAGGCCCCGCAAGTGGAGGTCAAAGCGAGCGTGAGTGTGAATCCCCGCCGGAGCCTGCGCCGCCGGAGGTGCCTCCTCGGGGGCCCTCCTTGCACGTCACACTCCGACATCGTCCGGCCCCTGACCAGTCTGCGGATTCTGACCGCCTCTTCCTCTCTGAAGGTAAGATTTGGAAACCATGAAGGTTAATCTCTTTAAGTGCCATCTTTCCGGACCGTCATTTTACTTTTCTTCTGCAATGTCGTTATTATATAAGCCTAATCTATTATAGAATATTGTCTGTGATATGAATACCTCGTAATTGAGTGTTCACAACAATGAAGTCATTAAAGTTCCAATATATCTCTTATTTGTTATGTAAGCAGTAATGTGTGATTTTTTTTTTATCCACTACAAGCTAGCCTTTGACTGCGATCTCACCTGATGGTAAGTGATGATGCAGTCTAAGATGGTAGCGGGCTAACCTGTTAGGGGCATGGCAGTTATATTAAACCCATACCCCCTTCGGTTTCAACACGGCATCGTACCGGAACGCTAAATCGCTTGGCGGCACGTCTTTGCCGGTAGGGTGGTAACTAGCCACGGCCGAAACCTCCCACCAGGCCAGACCAGGGAAAATTCAGAAATTATAAATTCCCAAATTGACCCTGCCGGGGATCGAACCCAGGACCTCCGCACGTTAACGCAACAGCGCTGCACACTGCGCCACGGAGGTCGTCGAAAAATTATAGGTATATTAACAATGTTATCATCATACTTTTTTTCTAAATACCACAAGAAGAAATGAAACAGATATGCATACGTCAATATTATACGCTCGAAATACATTCACTTCCTTCTTATAATTTTGGTAAAAATAACATAAAACACAGGAAATAAGGATACAAAATTAATGTACTTACCCAAAAGAATAATGAACTTTAAATCGCTCAAAAAAGGAGAAAGTGAAGGGACTAAGACTATTGTGTGGTTTTCTATGATAAAGGAAAATATCAGTTCTTTTTCCAGACTATTAATTACAGCGTAGTGAATGGGACGAATGTCTATCATTCCTTTTATTCACCTGCTCCAATTCTGATCACATACCAATATTTCATTGTTCATTTGTTAGGTGTATTAAATACCGTATACAGGAAATGTAATGGAGTGTTACTCGTATTTTAAAAGTTTTAGTTTATATAGCTAGTATTTAAAGATGTAATTTATAGATCAATAATTGTAACAAAATAGTTAGATACTTTAAGAAAATGTATAAATCTCTTATCTCTTATTCTAAATATATATAAATCACGTGTCACGTTGTTTGTCCGCGATGGACTCCTAAACTACTTAACCGATTTTAAATTAAATTTGCACACCGTGTGCAGTTTGATCCAACTTGAAAGAGAGGACAGATAGAAAGATAGGATAGGATACATCTTAATTTATAGCCGCAATATTATTTTAATGCAAATTATTTGTCTATTATTTGACATTCACAATAATACTATAAAGAGGTAAAGTTTGTGAGTGACGTTATAGGGGGTAGTCTCTGGATCTACTGAACCGATTTTGAAAATTCTGGTACCAATAGAAAGCCACATTATTTGTGAGTGTCATAGGCTATATTATATTAATCTGAAAAATTATGGAGTTCCCGTGGTAATTTAAAAAACTTATTTCACTGCTAGTCTAATATATTATGATGTACCTATTAGTATAGGGCATTTATAGGGTAAGTATTAGGTATATAATGGAAACGCGAACACTTCTTGCAGTTTTTATTTCCACGAGATATACAAATTATAAGTTTAAGATTAATTAATAAGGTTTACTATAGTGAATACGAGAAAATAAGTCAGGATTTTTAAAGGCAACTTAGTTTAGGCATATTTATCTATTATTAAATAAAAAGTAGGTTTCATCTGGTAAACAAATCAGTGAAGATCAAATCAAATCAAATCAAATCAAATATTCTTTATTCAAATAAACTCTTACAAGTACTTTTGAATCGTCAAGTGAATCTACCACTGGTTCGGAATGCCATTCCTACCGAGAAGAACCAGCAAGAAACTCGGTGGTTGCTTTTTTTAAATAATTCATTTACAATTACTATATCAATGTGTACATAAGTAACCGCTGTCCCCAGCATTGCTGGAGCGATCAAATCCATGCTCCTCTATCATTTACATAATCTTCAACAGTATAATAAGCTTTTTTCAGGAGCATACTTTTAATGGATTTCTTAAATTTGTTTATTCAATTCATGTCAAAGACGGGCAGACAGAAAGCAGCCCCATTCCCGCCGGTCGTTGGTAAGTTGGTAAGTTACCATAGTCCGCTTAACCGCTTGAGTTATATAAATTAAAATATATATAGGTAATTCTATAACAAACGCGATGGTATAGAATTGGCTACAATAAACTTGTCAAAAAAAAATTATTAGCCTGGTCAGGATTTTGATAGGCAACCTATTTTAGGCGTATTTATCTATTATTTATTAAATAAAAATAAAAAGTAGGTTTCATCTAGTAAACAGATCGGTGAAGGTCGATGTATATCCGGCTCAAAACCATAGGTAATGATCATGAGAGGTTGATGGTCAGAGAGATATACCTACAAAGTTGGAGAGATGGTGGCGTCCATGGAACCGTTCAGAAACTGGTGTTACATATTATATTATTAAAGGTTTAAAAGTATACATAGGTACAAATTGTATCTCCAGGCAGATTTTTGTGGTAATTTCCGTAAAACATTCACAATTTGGCTTATTACATGTTATAATATTATGTTAGTAGGACCTATATTAAAGCCTTATATTTTATGGCTGGTGGGCTATAAAAAATAAAGACGTAATAAGAATATGCCTTCGGCGGCGGTTTTGGCTTTTATCGCATATATGCTTATGCTTATATTGAGGTGAGACCGGAAACTTCCATTCAATCTAACTTAGAAAATAAGCAGCCAACTGTATCAACCTTAAATCCTGTTTATTTTAGTATATTTTGTTTTAAAATCAGGCGATTCACGATGGAGTTGTTCGTAAAATGATTACAGTAATCCAACCAGGTACCTACTTATATCTAAAAAAATATGGTACTGATCGAGATGCAAAAGTTGACCCTTGACTGCGATCTCACCTGATGATAAGTGATAATGCAGTCTAAGGAAGCGGGCAAATCTGTTAGGGGTACAGCATTAACAACCCCAGGGGTATCGGTTTCTACACGGCATTGTACCGGAACGCTAAATCGCTTGGCGCTACGTCTTGTCCAGTAGGGTGGTAACTAGCCACGGCCGAAGCCTCCCATCAGGCCAGACCAGAGAAAATTCAGAAATTACAAATTCCCAAATTGACCCTGCCGGGAATCAAACCCGGTACCTCCTTCTATAAGACCACAGCGCTCACCACTGCGCCAAAGGTGATTCACATGGCACGCTATAAGTAAATAGCGAAAGGTATCTTAGTAGTTTTTAGTTTATTAAGTAAACAGAATCACGTCACTATAAAGCAAGTATAAAATAATCGTGTTTACTTACATTACACAGTTCCCTCCCCTGATGAATACCTAAGCTAATTAAATTTCCGCGGTAAATGTACAGCCAAGTTGAGTTAAGTAGGCCCTACTCTAGCGTTAGTACTTGCGTTGAAGTTTAATCGAATTGCGCCGTCCGAACAAGTTCGCGGCTGCAAGTTTATAGCCGTTGACAATTTAGCCACTTGATCTCCGGATAAGCACCTCCAACTCTATACAAATAAGGCTCAGTTCACATTACGACGGTAAATACCCGCCCATTTTTTCATTTGTTCAGGAAGAAAACACACTATAGATAGGACAGGACAAAACGCGCGCTTTTTATGGGAAATACGTTCCGTCATGTCGCGGCAGCCCGTGCAGCTCCATTCACGTGTGCGCGTGTACTTTTTCTCCGTCAGAAAAATATTTTGTCTGTAATATATTGTTTCTAACCTTACTTTCCATGTGCAAGAAGTTATATTTCTGAAAAATTATTTCATATGCTTAACAGATTTAGGTACTCAAAATATATGTAAACAAACAGGCTGGTAACCAATTGTGCTGAAATTGATGACCGATGACTTAAATATAACCTAGCTTTATTCAAACAGATTCTGAATTTCTTCCAATGAAGTCTGAATAAGTGGAATTAGGTACATTAAAAAAACAAAATTTCAAGTAGAATTTTAACAAGTGCCTTTGAATAGTCGAGTGAATCTACCAAGTCCAAGTTTAAGTCAAACTCTAAAGCTACTGGTATACAGATGTTTAAGGTCATGTCAAAGTTGCGTTTCGCATCTCTAACAAAAGAAGAGAGCGGCTAAATTTGATTTGTGCGAGAGCTCGATGCAGAATGAGCCGCTTTGATGTGGCGTGGCTCCCCGCGCGCCTGGGGCCCTACTGAAATGGCGCGCACTTAGAGAGAAACTCTTACCGTAATTTAATTTTTATGATAGCGCATTGTAAGTATCCCGGGGAGAGTTTTATTTGGATTTCCGGCCTCACTCAATACCAAGTGGCGGACGCTTTAGAACAAAAACGGTAGGCTATAATCTGCAACAGTAAGTAAATCTATGTAAAAAAAAATAGAAGTTTATTGACCAAACAAACAAGTTAATTACACTACATTTAAATTATTTTATACGTATAACACAAATTACAACTACGTTTGGCCAATGGGCCACCTCCTCAGCCCGTGCCACAGCATGAGAGATAGGTATATACCTACCAAACATACTGCAACGCTGATTTTCAGGAGGAGCCCAAGGGTCAACACGTCACGGACCATCTTACACGTAATAAAATTTAAATTAAAAAATAAGTAAATAAAAAATTATTTAACTCAAAATAAGAATAAATAATAACAAAATAATAAGAAGGACTGGAATCCAGATGTGGTACAGTATCTTGCTTTACAATCGAGAATTGTCGAGTTAACATCTCTTGAAGATGCTCCGGTGTCGGAGTGAAACGTACGTTGAGAATAATTTGGAAGATTTGTGCGGTGTGGTGAATATCGCAAGAATCAAGATACATACTGTATACTACCACATAGATTTACTAACTATGGCGGATTATAGCGAATTAAAGCTCTACTTCTTTCATTATCATGGGCTTCCGCAAAGTAATCCGCTTATATCACATATTTAAAAACTCTCCTATTTCATTTTGACTACCAGTCTCAAATGTACGGGAGATGATTTAGTAATAATTTAAGTAAAAGATTCCCGGTTACCAGAACTTAGTTGCGAAGGTAAGGAATGAATTAGGCAAATCCTGATTCAAACAAGAAAATAGCTTCAAAAGGTCTTGAAAGTTTAATGGAATCGAACGGGGACCGGCCGAAGTAGTCGGAAGTTTGCGCGGGTGACAAATTGGGCACTTGACCCGCGCGCTGAGCGGGCCTCCCGGTTGCTTGCACCTCGAGGACCGTAATAAGTTTAACTTTAAGTAAACTATATTCCATTCCCTCTAATTTGTCTCTTGCTACGGTCTCGCGACACTTTTTGCAGTTTCAAATTAACAGTTTCTATTTACGTTACTTAGTATCTGCTAGGTTTCTTGTTCTCTCTTCAGTTTCAAAGGCTGCGGAAATTTGTTTCAAAATTAAGTTGTTTGCTCGTAAAAGTTTCTGTACATTTAAAAGGGAAGATTCCATAAAGCATGTAAAAGGCGGGTTACTTTAAGAAGATATGCATTAAAAAGACAAGATATTTGCTCTTAGTTTACGATAATACTATCACTAGTTCAGATACACAATAAAATATTTAATTCTATTTTATACATCGTATTGTTGATAGGTTAATTAGTTAAAAATATAAATGTATCTAACTATTTTTAATATTTGCAAGTCAACACCTACTTAAGTAAGATATATCGTATTTCACTGCAATGAGGTAGAGCACTTAAAATGCTCTATCATCATTTGTAGAAAAATTTTTATGGCAATTTTTGGATACAATGCGCTACACGTAATGCTTAAAGAATACCTATATATTTATTTTTTATTTTTACCACTATAATAGCTATTTATGCAACTGTATCGTAATGAGGGTAATTTTAATTCGAGTGCTGTTTTTTGATACGAGGCTTGCCGAGTCTATCAAAATAGGATAGTACGAGAATTAAAATGACTAATTACGTACAGTTGCATACAAGATTTTATCTACGACAAGGATGTCTTTATAATTTTTTACTTTGTAAATTAATAAAAAAGTCAAATCAATTGACTGGTTGGGAAAGTGCCAGAACCCAGAGCCGCTAAGCTATAGGTATCCTATTTATGAAGATAACCATATCGATACAGCTACGACTCATAACGATACAGCTCCCATACAACGAACTGTATTGTTATGAGAAGCAAACACGAAAGAGGGTTCAATTCGATATAGTTGTCAAATTCGAAATTGGAACTTTTCGATGCTGGAGTAGATAAAACAAGTAAAAGTAAAGTTTTACTAATTTATGAACTTAAGGGTTTCAGCAGCAGCAGAATGCAATAACATTCCATAAAAAGCAATAAGGTTCGCCGTCTCAAGTTTACAGAGCTTTTTGAAAATTGAAACCTGCCGGGATTCACCGTAATTTAATTTTTGCGATGCTGTATTGTTAGAGCTTTCAAAAGGGCTCTTTGCAGTGAGACTCAGAATATCGTCGCCTTTGCATACGAAAATAAATTTCTATTTCTTATTTAATTTTCACAAAATGCAGATATTCTCATGTATTATAAGTACATCATGCTCTATATTTATTTTGAACTAACTGATGCCCGCGACTTCATCCGCGTGGAATAAGTTTTTTTGGATTCCCGCGGGAACCCCTCAATTTTCCGGGATAAAAAGTAGCCTATGTCACTCCAGGTCCTCAACTATACCCATGCCAAAAATCACGTCGAACCGCGGCTCCGTTGCAGCGTGATTGAAGAACCAACCAACAAACAAACTGACTTTCGCATTTATAATATTAGTAAAAGTATGAAGTATGATTCAGACTCAAACTAAATTAATTTAGTCGTACTTTTAGTTAACAAAAAACACTGCTTAATAAATCGTATCAGAGTTTATTCAGTGAATACGGTAAAAGAGCTACAGTGTAACCAAAAAATAACTCTGGACATTGTTTTGATTTTAATACTGACTCACGCTCTTATAGTTTTAGGCTCTAGCGTTTCCCATTTTTTCATTTATCCGGCTAACATTTTCATGACATAGTTTTATTTTAGGAGCAAATTGTTGTGTACCAAAAATGTTAATTTTGAAAACATTGTTACCGTATTCATAAACTTTTAACCGCTCATAAAAGTGTCCTCGGTCGCGATCAAATCTGACATTGTCATGTTTGGAGTGGAAGCTCCTCGATCCCGCTGCTCTACTCGTGAGCCGAAGTTCTAAACATCCCTCGTCCGGAAACCACTTAAGTGCTCATAAAACACTCATACGCGGAGCTATCTACGTCGGTTCTTTACTTCTTTTGTGTTATTTGCATTCCTGTGGTCTGCTTCACATGCACGCTTTGCGCAGATTATCGATTTCAGCGATACAAATTTTATAAAAGTTCAGTTCCGGCGTACAGATTAAGTTGATGGAGCATGAAATTGTGTAAACACATTTTACGTGTTACAACTTGGTAAATATTCAAAAAAATTGTCTGCAATAGAATATTTAAATGTGTGTTAATACATAAAAGTTTGTGCTATGTCATGTATGTATGTATGTGTGTATATGCTCTTTGACGCAACTACTGGACGGATTTGGCTGAAATTTGGAATGTAGATGGATTATACCCTGGATAAAAACATCGCGGAAAATTTAATAGTTCCCACGGGAACTCTTTAATTTTCAGGGATATAAAGTATCCTATGTGTTATTCCAGACATACGAGTATGTTAAGATAATCTATCTCTGAGCCAAATTTCATCCAGATCTGTTCAACCGTTCTGGCATGATTGAGAAAAACATCCATCCATCCATCCTAACTTTTGCATTTATAATATAAGTATAGATAAATAAATATAATCTGTATCAGTACTAATATTGTAAATGTGATAGTGTGTGTCTGTCTGCGTTTTCAAGATCCATTTGTTCAACCAATTTTGATGAAATTTGGTATCGAGATAGATTACCTATCTTAGATTATCGATTAGATTTTATAGTGCACCATGAACGGTACAGCGTAAAAAGGGGTAATAAATATACAAATATATACAAAATGTTCAAATATTAATATATGGATTTTTTAACTTTTACAATCCAATCAATTGACTAAAGGATGAAAGTAAACACACACAAATGCAAAAAAATGAAAAGTACGTCAACGGCTTTAGTTTACGGTACGACACGGACGGTATAATTTAGTAACGGCTTAGATTTAACAGTTACGAATTGATGATGACAACTTGAACATGATAAACTTTTAATTTAGTAGGTAAAGCAAATGATCAAGAACGCGATACGTCACAGTAACAGGGACCACTTTAAAGTTTTTCCGCGTAGCACCGTACAGATCCATCTGCGAGAGAGCCGGATAAATGATTGATGGCGGCCTTCCAAGTATAAACTCGATTATCCGTTGAGACGCGAACAACTTACAAGTTTTATGTAACGATGGATCAGGATTATTTGAAAGTTTCCCGAAAAAATCGACCCACGAAATCATATTTGAGTTGAATATCAACGACCGACGGCGCTTTGGATTGGATCGAAACTTTGTTTGGCCAATGTATACCAGATTAGATTTTGCCTAAGTGCTCTTAGAAACGTCCAAAGCTATAGCTTTGAAATTATACGGTTTTCAGGGAAATGAAAAATGATTGACTATGAAATGATGTATTCATAATTTAATACCTGCTTAATAACTTCGGCATCGCTTTAAGTACTAAGCTATATTCCTTACATGCTGCATTAAGTTAGCAGGCTATCTTCATTTAGAAGGTATTAAAATTTAATATTACCTTGTTCTCTTAATATTTATTAAACGTATACTAAAGCAAAGTTATAATGTTTTAATATTGAAACTTTCAGCCCTAGGGAATTAAAAATCGGTACCGCGCGGTGTTTCATTAGCATGTTTCAATATTAGTTTGCTCTGAGGAAACCGACGATGCGCGACGAAAGAAGATTGTTTCGTCGTTTATTATTCCAAGTTTTAATCAAGGGTAGTCCTAGCCGTCTGGAGACCGTCCATCGTCGCTACCTTAAGTTCTAATATGATGGATTAGTCCATCTGGAAGTGCCAACACTCACTTGTGATGAAGAAAAATTCTGCCAAAGTTTGAGGTCTCCCCAATAACTAACATGTAATATGATAGAAAAATAGTGATGTGTCGCTGAACGTATGCTTGTATGTACCATGAATAGTGGGGCCGCCGGGGTCTAGGGGCCTCAGCTACTGGTTTTGGTCCATTCAAGGGTTTGCCGATAATAACCGCGCTGGGCAGGCATTGGTCATCGTAAAGCGTTCGCACCGCTGTCTTTCTGTCCGACACCTGCCTGTGTCATTTTATATAATCTATTCAGCTTAGTCTCTCAGCTCAGTCAGTCATTTTGTATGTCGCCAGAGCCTTGTTCGTAGACCAACAGGGGACACCGCGGACAGGTGAGGAATGAGGATGTCTGTTGGAACGCTAGGTGGGGGCGCACTCCCCTTTCTCCCAGTGCTAGAATGATGACCCGGCACTGGATAGCGTAGCGTTGGAAGACTCACCACTACATGGACCGATGAGATTCTTCTAGAGGCAACCTATCGGTTGATGATAAAGAATAAAAAGCTATACGTACGGTGGAATACGTAGAGAACCATGATGACATGAAAATTATTTACGTATTGTTACATCGATGTCTTTTTTGACATTAATTAGATTGATCACTTCATCTATTTGCACAGTCGAATCGGCGGACGCATTTTATAAAACGATTTTGTCGATCAACGATCGCCACTGGTCACCATCGCAAAATATTCATTACCAACGAAAGCTACTACTTAAGCTGACTGGATTTTATATGCATCGATTATATAAGATAAAAGATAAAACATTGAGCTTTAAAGCACATCGCTTAAACCTAAGTAAAGTAAGAGAAAAATTGCAATATACAACAAAATATTGTAAGTACAACATTATTTGCAAATACGAGATGGATTATTTATTATTATTTAATTTTTATTAGCTAATGCCCGCGACTACGTCCGCGTGGATTGAGGCTTTTTGGTTCCCGCGGGAACTCTTTAATTTTCCGGGATAAAAAGCCTATGTGCTATTCCAGACTATAATCTATCTATGTACCAAATTTCATCCAGATCCGTTCAGTTGTTAGGGCATAATTGAGTAACAAATATCCATCCATACATCCAAACTTTCGCATTTATAATATTAGTATTAGTATAGATGGTATCATTGATGTAGAATTTTAGTACCTATGGATTTCGGTACAACATTTCTTTGAGTCAGACTTTGTGACCTATAAGTATTTTATCTACTCCAGCATCGAAAAGTTCCAATTAAATCCAAGCGATTTAGCGTTCCGGTACGATGCCGTGTAGAAACCTAAGGGGTATGGGTTTAATATAACTGCCATGCCCCTAACAGGTGTAGTGGATAATAAAAAAAAAAAAAAAAAAAATTCGAATTTGACAACTATATCGAATTGAACCCTCTTTCGTGTTTGCTTCTCATAACGATACAGTTCGTTGTATGGGAGCTGTATCGTTATGAGTCGTAGCTGTATCGATATGGTTATCTTCATAAATAGGATACCTATAGCTTAGCGGCTCTGGGTTCTGGCACTTTCCCAACCACAGAGTTCTTAGTATGTAGAGGAGCCATACCTACATCATTGCGGATGGTGGCACCCGTCATTGAATATGTACATATTATATATTTCATCTCCACCTACTCTATACTCTATGTACCCAACCCACTCTATGGTTGGTACTGCCACTCTTACTGCCAATATTAAAAAAAAATTAGAAAAATTACGCGGTAAACGGATTACTTTTGCAACTTGTGAAATTTGTATTGATTTGACTTTTTTATTAATTTACAAAGTAAAAAATTATAAAGACGTCCTTGTCGTAGATAAAATCTTGTATGCAATTGTACGTAATTAGTCATTTTAATTCTCGTACTATCCTATTTTGATACTCGGCAAGCCTCGTGTCAAAAAACAGCACTCGAATTAAAATGACCCTCATTACGATACAGTTGCATAAATAGCTATTATGCGATATTGAAAGTAGATCAAGGAGCTTACGTCAAAAGTGTTAGTATAAGTTTTTTGTTCAACAAACAGAGACAATGCAATAAAAATAAGGGTGTGTACAAATCGTTTACTTTGATAGAACGTGCGCTGGGCTCATTCGGGTGGAATAACTCGAAACGTTTGCGCACTCAAGCTGGCTCCGCGCCTCGCGTTTCCCTCAAATGGGATTTAGTCAGGCTACGAGTAGTTCACAGACTGTTTATGGTTTGCTTCATTCATATTCGCGATAATGTATTTGCTGAAACTAGTTTATTTTTTAAAAAACGGTGGTAGTCTAGGCGTTTGGACACTCGGCTTCCTATTCTAGGAGTCGGGGGCGCCAGCCCTCTTAACTTTTCGAAATTATTACGGTTTTAGAAATTAAACATCACTTGCTGTAATCGCCGTTAAAGCAAGTGATATCGTGAATTTTTTTTTTTAATCCACTACAAACTAGCCCTTGACTGCGATCTCACCTGATGGTAAGTGATGATGCAGTCTATGATGGTAGCGGGCTAACCTGTTAGGGGCATGGCAGTTATATTAAACCCATACCCCTTCGGTTTCTACCGTCGTACCGGAACGCTAAATAGCTTGGCGGCACGTCTTTGCCGGTAGGGTGGAATAAACCTGGACGCCCGAGATTTCTGCATAATGATCTCAAAGGTGTGTGAAGTATTTCAATCTGGACCTGGACAGCGTGGTGGACTATGACCCAACCATTATCATTCTGACATTCAAGTGTTGATGAATATTAATTTATTTGGCCAAAGATTATAATAATTCTATAAATATGAATAATAGGTACTAGAGATGATGTTGTAGACGATAGAAACAGCTATGGTCGGAGTTTCAAAACAGAAATAAGGAGTTCATAGAACCAAAGTAATTATCAACTTAGCTGAAGTGCCATCGCCAAGGAACAAAGCTCGGATCACTGTTTCATTTTAAGACAAAACAATTTGGACGAATTGTGCTAAGACCAACGGCTTACAAATCCAATAAAATTGCTTCAATTGTCGCGAGGTAACACAAAACTAAAGTCAAAGTCATATTTTGTAGTTACCTACTTTGCAGACATAGATTTAGAATTCTCTATGTTTGCAGGCACTAATGACAAGCTCTACAGACTACCATCGTTTGTACTTAAAGCAAAGTTGCTAGGAAATTACCGGCAAGAAACTCAGAAGTTACACTTTTAAAAACTTTTTCTTGCTACTTGCTTGAAATAGACTTTCGTGATGTCTAATCTTTACTTAATTAAGAGTTAGGACAAACACATCACGGGTAAGGCAATTTGGATTCGATTTTTATTCCAATATAACATACCTAAGCACTGCAATAAGGGTGTGCACAAATCGTTTCCTTTGAAAGAGGCTCAGGTGGAAAAACTCGAAACGTTTGACTTAAGTTGGCATAGGGCTACGTTTTCTCAAGTGGGATTAGAGTGAAAGAGTTTATAATCTCCGTATTTTTACTCTGAATTTTTATTCTTTATCATAAATATTATAAGTATGATACATAAGGAGATGGTTGTAATTTGAAAGATCGTATATATTGAATATAAACTCGTAAGAAGTATTCTGTGGTGGTGGTACTCTACACTGGTCTAGCAAAAGCTGTACGCTTAGTTGTGGGCAAAATGGTGATTTATTTTTAAACCAGTTTAATAAGTAAATGTTT
Source organism: Erebia aethiops (assembly GCA_923060345.2). Lineage (NCBI taxonomy): Eukaryota > Metazoa > Arthropoda > Insecta > Lepidoptera > Nymphalidae > Erebia > Erebia aethiops. The sequence continues at coordinate 9,403,836 of OV281092.1, read as the reverse complement.
TACTTGAGGATTTTTTACAAACATAAAATAAATCTTGTTATATGTTTTGGTTCTGAAGTCCCAATAAGATGAGCATAATATATCGTTTCTGTATATCAAATACAGGGCTGCACTCAGGTGGAATAACTGGAACCGTTTGTGTCGTCCCTCGAGTGGGATTTAGTCAGTCTACCTCACATAGTGTTTGTAGTAGTTTTGGTCTTTTGCATTGAAAAATATCTTTGATTCCTTGCAACTGGTATTGTAGAGTGGAAAACTTGAAATGTTAGCAGGCTGTAGACAATTCTTACTATAAGTCTCTTAATATTTATAGGCTTAACACAGATCACAGTTTATTTCATTTGTCTAAAGATCTCAGCAAAGCATTTTTTGCTGATAACGTCATTGCTGCAGAATAAATTAAGGCACAAATTTCTTAATACCAAAATTTGAAGAAAAGAAAGAGATTGGAAGAAATATCTTTTTAGAGATAAGCTTTACTTTTGTCCACTTTTTTCTATTAGTTTTAAAACAATATTTTATACAAGTATGATAAAAATAAATAAATAAAATATCAAAAGCTAATTAGGATATATTTTGTTATTTTTAAGGAGGTAAAAGGCGTAAAGACTAGGATATTGGCCATAAAAAAGAATTGGACGTAATATACGGTGTCTCGGTCAGGGTACTCGAGGGTATATTTATTCTAAAGTGATAATAACAATTTTGTTCCACCTATTCGAGTCATGTCGTACAACAAAGTATCAGGCGGTGCGCTGTTCTCATTTATACTTAATCCCATTTGATATATTGGTCCATTACGAGTCCTGTCCCACGGTTCTTTGCGCCGAGATTGTAAGACAATACCAAGTAACGAGGGTAATACACCTTTATAGACAGTCACTTAGTGACTGAAGTCTTTGTCTTATAATATGCTTACGGAGTCCTGAACTTTTTAATTTTTAAGTTTTTTTTAAAAAGTGTGTGTGTGCAATTCACACACGACATAAGTGAAACCATAGAAAAGTAGCCTACAAGAGAATGAGATAAATATAACTTGTATTCTATCTCATTCTCTGGCAGGCTAAATCCTATACATGTTTGTCTCTTTTTGGTGTCGCTTTTTCGTTTCATTTTTTCGTTTCGTTGAATTTTCAATTCACAACGATTCTAAAGATTACAAAAAAATTACAATTTTATTCTAACATTTTTTATTTAAATGAAGTTTTACAAGTGCTTTTGAATCGTCAAGTGAGTGACCACTAGTTCGAGGAACCCTGCCTCTGCCGTAAAATATTTTAAGGATATCTGGAAGAATGATTCAAATGCATTAATTTTTAAATATCAAGTGGAAAACATATTATTGCAATGATAAATGAGACATGAACGATATAATCTACTAGGTGGATAGGTGACATCAATCTAGTCACAGAGTCGGTGCATACAAGCGGCGTGAGACTGTGGAGTGTGAAAATTCCTATGAAGAGACTATGTCTAGTGCGTCCAATAATGGACTTGTAACTATGGGTTTAGAAATAAAAATTTAAATATTCATATGTATCTAGGTACCAGGGAGGGACGAGTGGCCTAGCTGTGACAACACATATCTGTCGATCGAGATTGTTAAGCAACGTTGACCCAAGTCAGTAACTGGATGGGTGACCGAATTTGGACGTTCAAATTTGGCCTTTTCGTTTCCTCCGTGCCTCGGAGACCACGTTAAAAATCTGATAATTATCGTTACAGAAACCAAAGAGTTTAATACTCACAGTTGAGTCGTATGCGGAAGGACGTGGGTACCCACCGCATTATTATCCCAAGAAATCCACTACCATTACGTGATTAATGGGCTCACGACCCTCAGTAATGAGTAATACGACGCAGAGAGATGTATACAAAAGGAATTTCTCCGTAAATTGAAGAAACGTACGTAAGTGATATTGATTGATAGCCCAATTTATTATGCTTTGGAAGTGGTATGTTCCCGCCACAAAATAGATAGAATGTATTTATATTTTGTGACCCCGCCGTATTGTTGGCATCGTGTTAATATTATGTAGTTTTATCATATACGTCAGTCTTCTCCGTGTCGTCTCTGCGTAAATTGGATCGTACTTACCGATAAAAGAACAACTCAGTTGATAGCAAAATAGTGTATGTAGTAAAAAAGACTATAGTTTGAAAATAAAAACAGCTATTTTCAAGCAAAGTAGTTATGACAGAGCAGTGATAAAGATAAAAGCTTTTTTAAGCCTTTTTAGGTGGAGTTGAGTTTCGGGCTTGACGAAATACTGAAAAACGTACTGTAAAACTGTCATGTTAACTGCTGACATTCAAATGGACGTTGTTATGTAATTACTTAAGTCATGATTCAGTAACATCTTTCAGCGATATTATCTTATAGTGAATGAAATTATCAGTTCAGGCGGGAAATCTTGATCAATGTTTTGATGCTTTCTCCGGCAATAGGGTAATACAATGATTACCATAATATCTGTGTTTTTTGTTCATTCTATCACGTCCTATTTGTAACATAATATGATCCTATTTTATAAGCATTATACAGATAAGCTGCAGTCCCACGAACTTATCTGACATGGTGGCCAAAATTGGAACTAATTTTTATGCCTGGTTAGTTTATGTTTTTATTTCATTTTACATATATATTAGCGACGCTGACACCGGGTCAGTTATGTATGGCGGATTGTATTTATTTCCGAATGATTTTTAAATTGACTAATGAGAAAGTTAGATAAAGTTTGAATTATATATTTCAATAGTATACCAAAAATAAAAGCTCATGAAAATTATAAATTTGCGTAGCGGATGGGAGCCCTGAAAATGCGATAACACGGTTTCGTTGATAGAATTTCGCGAAAATAAAACTCAATATGCGCTTATCTAGATCCGGCATCAATCTATTATGTTTGCGCGGTTCCTTTTCACAATGGAGGCAGCGAGGAGGCTTTTAAAGTCTGATTTAAACGTGATACATTATGAGAGTGGCGTCGCGCCGGTTTAAAGCATTTCGTAGTATCGGTGGAGCTCGCTGATAAATGATTGATAGTCACATGACGTCACAGTATACACGCGCACGATTGAAACGTTATTTTGTGTTGCCGCCGATGACATTAATCTACCACACAGCATATACATGGCGAGACCAAGTAAGAATCTTCTCGTTGTGCTGAACTCCTAACAGGGCCAGTTACTCAAAACGTCATAAAAACCTATGACTTTAAGATTAGTGACTATTATATAATATTACACACTCGTAACTGCAAACAGTTGTAACTTTATGCTGTGTGCTTTATTTAACCACTTACCGCAATGTGAGAAAGCATTCAAGGATTAATTACTTGTGGTAGAATAATAACAAACTTGATAGTTTCACTATGGAGTCTTGTATGATAGAAAATGCTATATATAAGGCGTGAATTAATTCGGATAATATAGTTTGAAAAACTTCTCTGACCCGGTGACAGCGTCTATGAAGAAAATAAAAACAAAAACTGAACAGTCATAAAAATTTGTTCCAATTTTGGCCACCGGGTCAGATTAGTTTGTGGAATATAGTATAGGTGGACCCGGTTTTAATATTGAGTTAACATAAGAGTCAAAAATTTCATTTAGGTATAGAGAAGTTTTCCCTTCACAATAAAAATAGATTTACGCACGTTTAACTATAACTTGAAAACCTTAGCCTCAGCGTTGTGCGACTTTATCTTAAAGACAAATTTTTTTTCGTAATACGAAGAAAAATAGCTTCTATCATAATTTTCATAAAACCGCCCCAACACGCGGAAAATAGCTTTCCCTAATGTAGGCGCCACAATGACTCCATCATAAATTTCAACAAAAATGTTAGACCTTGCGTAATCTTCACCATGACGGCATCATCGTGATGATGTACTATTTAGTATATACGTTAAGGCTTACAGAGTAGTGTCATAATAAATGAATATCAAATTTAATTTTAATAAGAAAAATCTCTGTTAGGTTTCCCAATGTAAAAATTTAATAAGGGATAAGAAGCCGCATAAGTCACTCTCCAGGTTCTCAACTCGATCCGTTGCTCTATTATGGCGTGATTGAAGGACAAATCAACAAAAACCACACTTTTGTTTGATTGAAGACTTCTTCAATTCTATAGTCGTATTCAATAGTCGTGTATTCTTTGTCTACATTATAAGCCTTTGTGCGAAATTTCAGTTTTCTATGTCCGTCAGGTATTTGGGTTGTATGTTGATGAGTCAGTCAGGATGTTTCTCTTTATTGTATTGATGAAAAATATCAAATCGATCAATTACCGTTTTATGTATTTTTTTGATATTTCTTTGAGTTAATTATAATTTGAATTAAAACCGGTTTCAAAATTGGATTTGGCCTGTGTATCACAGATAAAGTTTGTTCGAGTTGTAAGTAAAACCCCACGGCGTCGGAAAGGTTCATTTGAATGGAAGTCGGCGTATAATTTGCATACCTATTTATATTATCTCTACAACACACAAGTGGGGCCCTTTTATTATCAAATTTGCACCGCGGGGGAATGAGGCACGCCGCTGGAATACAAAGTTAAGAAGAAAGTGATTACCGACAAACCCCCGTCTAAAAATTATAGCCATTAGGAGATTAGTTTGTTTGCACGAGTGCTATGTATATTCTTGTGATTTTGTTCCTATGAAACCGAAAATCCTAAAATTAAAAAGAACCTACTGAGGCCTGAGCCCAATTGGGTAACGTGAAAACTGTCATCTCTTATAAAAGATTTCGATAAAAATGGACATTAGATCAAAATCGAAAAAAAACCTGGTCCAGCTTCTCACAGATAGTATTTTTGAAAATTCCTTCTTAGTGGGGGTTATTATATAAGCTAAAACCGACATGCAAAATCCTTACTTTCACTAGCTTAAGACTGACTGACATATCAGTTAGTCAGTTTTGTGAAGCCTGATTTTTTCTTCTTCCTCTTTTTCTTTAACATAGTTTATGGTTAAATCCATCTTGCCTTGCTTACCGTCGTTACCTATAAACACAAATCTTGAAATTTCTTCTATTTGCTGATTTCCTCACTGTTTGCTTTTGTAACAAACTACGAGTATGAATTAAGTACGTGGGTTCTTAGTTAAAGTTAGAGGCGTTTACCTAGAGAGCGGAGAGTAGGTGTATTTACTCCCCAAACAGTACTCTATAAGTCGTTATAACTGAGAAGTTATATTATGTTTTTAATTATTCATAGAATAAATTCACAAATTATAGAATTCATCTGTAGTTTTTAGGATTTTTGTGACTAAACTAAGTGTTTAATAGGAATTTACTTGCTCCAAGTGTTTATGTAATACACTGTAAGTGTCTGGTTAGATCTAGCTTCTGCAAGATTTATTGCAAATGGAAACTTGACCTATAAGAAGAGCTAACTGTCCATCGTACTTCCGTGTTTCGATTTTTGTATAGTAAAATATCGAGCGCAGAGTAATGAATATTTTTTTAACTAATTCGAGCGTTTTATTTTTATATTTCTACGAATATGTTCTGGTTATTTGCAATTTCGATTGTGGATTGCTAGTTGACTTTTTTTAACTTTTGTTGCCATATTTTTGCGGCATGTTTAGAGCTGCAGATAAATATTATAAAAGCGAAAGTTTGGATGGATGGATGGATGTATGGATGGATGTTTGTTACTCATCACACATCAGAGATAGATTATAGTCTGGAATAACACATAGGCTACTTTTTAGGAAAAATAAGGAGTACCCACGGGAACCAAAAACCTCAATCCACGCGGACGTATTCGCGGGCATAGTTTATCTTTATGTTCCATTCTTGGACAAAGGCAAATCTCCGTGTTTATACATTTCCACGTGTATCTAATCTATATAATACGTTGACATAAACGTAATAAAAAATTTTAGCGGACTGCAGCTAATCTACGGATTACATCCAAGCTAAAACCTATAGAAAGCTATAGATAGATAGATAGATAAATACTTTACTGCATACAAGAAAGAATAATACAAAGTAAAATTAACTATAACTAGGTACTCGTAAACTAGGTATGCAAAGGCGGCCTTATTGCTTACTGATCTCTACCAGGCAACCTTTGGTAAGAGGATAGAACAAGATGTGTAGGGTAGTGTGGCACAATAGAATACACGTTACACGATTACACGTAGATAGATGGGATAAATAGACTTTGATACAGTTCTCGTTATGATAGAGTCATTATATACTAAAGATTAACTTACTAGTGGTTCGCCCCGAACTAAGACCTCGCGGCGCCATCTATTGACATAAATGTAAAGTTCTGTTAAAAATACTGAAGCTCATTAAAAATTAAATAACTCCGTTTCCTTACAATATTTATCTAATTTTAGTATTTGTTGTTCAAGTACAGGATATAATTGAAATAATTGATCAAGTTTCAGGCTCATCCTTTCAGAAAATTTAGAGTTCTGAGGTCATCTTTGGACGTTAGAAAATCACCACTTTGAAAGCCCCCATTTCGTCAATTTTGGGGGAAAAATTAAAAAAAAAAATAATTTTTGGACTCTATTCCTAATTATCTTTAAAATGATATACCGCAACCCTATGTAACTTTATAAAAAATATTTTACTTCGCATTTGCTTCTATGAGAGCCCCCCTGAAATAAAGATTTTTATTATTTTTTAAGCCATATTCGGCGGGAAGCCATTGGTTTACATATTATATTTAAAGCTGAAGTAATTGCGTTCAGTAATTCAGAAGTTATAATGCTCTGACAGACGGACGGACGGACGGACGGACAAGTGCCAATTCACCCAAGTAGACTCAGAGACCTTCGCTTCGCTCGGTCAATTACTTATATAGTAAGCTATTTCTATTCACAGAAGTAGTCATATTATAGTATCGATTCGATTACTGTGAATTACATCGTCGCTGGTATGAGAAGATTAATTGTGGCGCTATGTCAACATTTTTGCTAAATTTAGATTTGGAGCATAGTTTAGGGATTTTCAACACGAGAATATAATTAAATTCAACCCTTTTACTCTCTTGAGCAAAGGAAAGTCTCGTAAATTGGAAAACTAAACTGTGCGGATCTCACCCCGAGATTCAATTAGCTCCTAATCATATCTGGAGGGTGTGAACGGATCGAACGCGTTCCCTTTCGTGCATCTTAAATGAGAATTCGGACAAGTTAAATCAAAGACAAATAAAAACTCCCCAATTGTTGGTTCGTAATTAATGGTTAAGCACGTTCCCGTGGAAATTAATTAGGATAAGTAGTTAAAATAGTCTTATTCAGAAGCTTCAATTACCTTTAATTACTATGGTTTCTAAAAAAGATGGTAAAAGATTACTGGTGGAAAATTCTAAATCAATTATTAGGTACTGTACGACGAATCTTTACTGGAAAAATATACCGTATTGTAAGAATTAAGTACCTACATATAATATAATATCTGTAAATGGAGCTTCATTATTTATCTAGATGAATGCCCTATTATAGGTATTCAAACACGAAATTTGTGAGATAAAAGTACATAAGCAACAAAGAATTTTTATGTGTGCACACGGAAACGGCGCCAATGGAGACACACTTGATTTGGCGCGCATTTTCTGATTTCTTTCTGCCGCGTCTTGCAGCGAACTATCGAAATATTTGTCGTTACCTAGCTGAGGAAATTTTGCCAAGTCATTCGACTGTAAACTTCGGCTGAACACACTGATACTATTCCTTATTGACGAATATTCTTATAGACCTTCATTCCTTATCATATAAGTTTGTGAAAAGCAAAATTTTGAAATGAAATACCCTTAGTTTGATACCTATTTCTAGTATAATGAAACTTTCCTAGTATATAGCTATGCAGTTGTGGTGAGTTGTTGAGAAAGAATGTAGTATTATTGCACGTAGTCTATGAAGAATGCCAACTATAGAAGTTCCCTTCTCGATTATACAAAGCAAACATACATGGAACACCAAACTATTGACCTGAGCCTCCACATAGACAGCTTTTAATATCATGAAATTGCCTCGACATCATTTAGTCGCTGCAAATATTACTTTAATCCCACAGCAATAAAGTTTAAGCGTCTGTGCTTGCGGGGAATGCAATAAAACCTTTAGAAATTTAAGACGTGCGACTAAAGTCTTAGACGTTTCTTTCTAACTTATGTCTAATAGCACAAGAGTTTATAGTCTCATCTCTCTCTTGTGCACGTCACAGCTATATATTGCAAAGGCGGCTACAACCCGACAGCGATGAAAATTCTTGGTACCTCAATGTTATCTTACGAGTTACGTTTACGTTTAATATCACGCCGCTCTAGGTTAGAAATAAAACTTTCTGAAGTTATTACTGAAGGAGTTTGAACAACTAAGATAACAAGTACCTTTGTAGATCCTAAGTTTATAGGTATCTTATACACTTTAAGGTCGAACTATACCTTAAAATAACTTACATAACCTACTTTGCTAAGCATCTATGAATACCGATGTCTTTGTTTTTAAGGTTCCGTACCAAAATGGTAAGATGGAACCCTTATGGTGCGACTTTCTCCGTCTGTCTGTCCGTCTGCCCGTCTGTCCGTCCGTCACACTCGATTATTTCAGTAACTACCGAAGCTATCAACATGAAATTTGGAATAGTTATGTATATTAGTGGCCCAAAGACACTTGAATTAAAAAAAATTGGAAATTATTTTTGTTCTTATTTAAAAAGGGGGGAAAATCGGAGGGTTGAAATTTAAAAGTGAGATAACTGTACTGTGTGGGGTATCATATGAAAGGGTTTACTTTGTACATTCTAAAACAGATTTTTAATTATTTTTAGTTATGATAGTTTTTGATTTATCGGGGAAAATGTCTAAAAAAATACCGTTCCCCCCCCTTATCTCCGGAGTTTACCAATCGAAAAATTTGAAATAATTATGGTCAATAGGAATTTACGTATATTTTACAGGAAAACTATAGCCAATGCTCTAACTAGCATAGTTTTTTTGATATTAACAATAAACCTCTACAAATAAAGTTAGTCTTGCCGTTCATTAACAAAGGTAATTATTTATTAATAATGGTACGGAACCCTTCGTGTGCGAGTCCGACTCGCACTTGCCCGGTTTTTTTTAACCTGAGTACTCTTGTAAACGGCAAGTAAAATTAAACAGAAGAACCCTGTGCAATTGCGCGTTTTATATCTGTATAGAGACATTTTCTCCCTTATAATCCTCACACCGTGCACTTTGAATAATTGTAAAGGTAGAGGTGACGGTTGTAAACAAAGGCGTGTGTGCGACAATGTGACCCCTCTTACTTAAAAATGTTTCGCCGCATCGTTTACCTTTTGGCACGTTTATTGCGTGAAAGCCGCAAATGTGGAAGGGCCCTAGTTTGTCACTTTTTACAGTTATGTATATTTTCTACATATATCTCTATATAGGGCGGGGATGGGTCCCTGTAAAAGCAGGTTTATGACGAACACGTGGGAAGCCAAGGGAGGGTTCACGATATCGAATACGCCGAAAGCTAACAAATTTACGTCCAAATAAGTTCGAATTACACACCAAATAGGAGACGTTCGTTGGAAATGGAGTTTTATAATATAGCTACGTTTGTTTCTACGAAGAATTTAAACTACGTTTTGGAATAAATAGGTGTTTTGTTTTATTGACATAGTGTTAAGGGTAACATTGTAAAAAGTTATTTTAGCAACTTAAAGTTCCTTTCAGTTGTACGTTCTGGTCAATCTGATATTAATTAACTGTGCAGCTGCTTATATCATAAGCAACCCATAAATAAAGAAATAGCTGTTATAGCCTAGTAGTTACTTCGGCATGGTCATGGTCGAAACAATATTAAAATAATTGTTTTGTTAGTCTGCCGATCCGCAGTAAGAATGTAGTGGACAATAGCCTAAACCATTGTAAGAGGAGGTCTGTGTACAGTTTAGTAGGCCGACAAAGGATTGAGATGATGGACGAAAAAAAAAATGTTATATAATGTTATGTTGATTTTAGTATCTAATATTTTATTATATTGATTACGAACATAAATTCATATTCAGAACTGGTGGTGATATCTTTGTGATTAGTAGCTGAATTTAGTATTTGCGCAGTATCTTCTTTTCGTTATCCATTTGTTCTACTCGTACCTTACAGATCTTAAACAACAGTTTACGGTGATTGTGTTCTAGCATGATAAAATGAGTACCTACCTTTAATTCCCGCTTAGGCTTAACGGCTTAGTGATTATGAGAGGATTGAAGTAATATTATGGAATCCTCTTCACAAAACCGTGCTTAATACAAAATAAAAACAAGTATTAATATACGAACAAAAATAAACGCTAGGACGAGCGGTCATTTTACTCTTCAATAAATTCGATAAATTCATTAGACCATAGGAACCAAATCCCATATCCATATCATTGGTCTTGAAATAGGGACCTATATTACACCTTGGTCCGTTGGAGACCTTTACGAAGGGCATCGGACCAGCGCCGATCAGCATAAATATGAATCTAAAACCTCCATCCATCGTCCCATAGGTAGAGCGATGAGGGCAAACAAATTGCAATACTTGAGGGCCTTATTACACGTCACATCAATCATTGAGCCCTAGTAGAGTCTGATCACCTACACTGAGACATCTCAATCTATGCTTAAGTATTGCCTTTTTATTAAATGTGGTGTGTTCTTATGAACATTGATGTATTGGTTGCTTGGGGAAAGCAAGCGTTTTTATCCCTTTGAGAATTCAATGTTATTAACGTTACTACTTCGTATAAAAATAAACGAGATTGCAAAGTGTTTTTACGCAAACATAACGTTAAATAAATTGCGTCGTTAATATACAAAACATATTTTCGCAGTTCCGTACCTCAAAAAGGAAAATGAAACCATTTCGAGGCTAGAAGTCCTTCTGTTTGAAAACCGTAGTGCTTTCTTTACAGTAAATCTGACTTTGCCCTTTGTACAGTCGTCCTATTTTTTATTTAAGCAACAAAAATTGCTTTTTTCATGTGAATTTTACGCCTTATGATTACAATAGATAACATAACAAGTATTAAAGAAAGATAAAACATTTTTATTAAACACAAACAACTCACATCGTTTCTCCCATATAATACACCTTAATAAAATTGCCGGGAGACTTTTTAATCATATTTATAGCGGAAAAGTTTCATCTTGTTCCTCCCCGGCGCGGCAACAAAAAAGTGACGAGTAGACTTTATTAGCGGCCGTTTACTGTTGATAATAAAAAATGTAATCGACGACGGTGTGACGTCACAGGCTGTGCCGCAACCCGCAAGCACTGAGCCGTGAGGGAGTGCGGCTGGCGCCCAACGCTCTGCAAATAGCCTCGTTCGGAAATTCAATCAAGCTCGCACGGAGATTCGATCAAGATTGGGGTAATTAAAATACCTACCCGCCTTTTTACCTAAATATGCTCCGCTGCGTTCCAAAATAGAATCTAGGGTCGAGCGAATGATTTAATTTATGAAATAAGTAGTGATTCGATCATAAAGTATAGTAACACAAAGCGGAAAGCTACGAATATTTTTTAGATTTTTCAAATAACTGCTCGGTTAATTAACTATGAGCTGATATATCGGCATGGCAGTGTAAGGACACTTTACCAGTACGTTGGCTGTCGGGTGTCTGGTAGAGATACCGAGGTGAGTCTCGACTTATTTATTGTCCTCTATAGAAATTCAATATGAAGCCCATGCGACGCGGTCGAAGGTAATTAAAAATACGTCACTCCCAGCCGACCTTTCAATTCGAGCATGTGTCGAAATTCGAAATGAATCATTTCCCGTTTATATTTGTACGTTAAACCCCTTGTTGTTGTTCTGATCGAAATATTGTGAAAACCGAGAACTTGTAGATTAACTGTTTTCAGTTAGGACTTAGTGGTAATTCTCAGTGTTGTCTGTGGTGTTGTGTCGGAATTTACGTCGTTGATATGTAAATTAACAATTGGTACATGAATACTGAGCTTATAATCTTGAACTACTTACTATTAAATGGGAAAAAAATGGCGTTTAGTATTAGATAGTAATAGATTCGGGCTCATGAATAAAATATTCCATAATCTATGCATATAAACTTGCATGTACAGTACAAAGACAGTAAAGTCAGGCTCTGTCAGTTCGCGATGAACATCATGAATTTTCGTTCAAAATCTTAAATTTAGCTTAGCATAATTTAAATAGTATGAAAAAAAAAATGCCACCTAAATTACAAACACCCGTTATATTTTCTCTTTAATCCCCGCTGAACCCCTTTCACTGCGAAAACTGCCCCAGAATATTTAGAACCGTCGCCAAAAAGTGTATAGAACTGTGCCAACTAACGTAAGCAAAAGAAAATCTTTCACTATTAAACACAAAATGCTTACTCTAGACTTTTTTCATTTTCTCATTCCTGAAATGCCCTTTTCAGTTTATCCTACTTCCTGTTTCATATTATAAACTAGCTGATGCACGCGACTTCAATTTTTTTTAATTCCCATGGTAAGTCCTTGATTTTCTGGGATAAAAAGTAGCCTATGTCCTCTAGGCTCCTCAAATATACCCATGCAAAAAATCACGTCGATCCGTTGCTCTGTTGCGGCGTTATTGAAGGACAAACCTTCACATTTATAATATTAGTATTAGAATGTGAAATTTTAGATCTTTGTAAGTTTGTAAATTTGAATGTTTGTTACTCCTTCACGCCTCAATCGACTGAACCAATTTGGCTGAAATTCGGAATGAAGATATATTATACCCTGAATTCAAACACAATTATCCTAAAAAATTGAAGAGTTCCCACGGGAATCAAAAACCTTTCGCCACGAAGACGAAGTCGTGGGAATTATCTAGTATATAATATTAACTATAAATCTAAAATGTAAATTCTATTGAATTTAATTTTTTGATACCAGTTTTTATGTCTCCATTTCTAATACTCTCCATTTGAAATGCTGCTTTTCAAAATGGATACCTACACGTAAAATGGAATTGAAATTTAGCACGTTTGCCATCCATTACGCCATTCGTTCATAAATAACGCCAATGAGGATGTCTTAAGTCAGGAACACGGCAATTAGGTGTAGTATTTCGTATAATATTGTTGGGTAAGTAAAACAACAAAGGGTGTTATCCCAGTGGCACGTGATTTTGTCATTAGGGAGATGTCTTAATATTCACAAAGTAGGAACGTTTCTGTTTTCATTTGCTAAATTAACTTTGGGGTACACCCATAAAGGGGTTTCCTGCTGCAGAAACAGGAGGACTTGCAGATTAATGATATTAATAAAACATCTGTTAACAGTAGATGGTAATTATTGTTGTAAAGCGTGTCACAAAATGTTGTCTTGGAATTTCGGCGGAGAGATGCCACGACAGTGACATTTTCATCAGATGGACCCTTGATACTATAACAGCAAAGCTTCTTCTGGACAAGAACAACACCAAAGCTAATTACTTATTTATGTAAGCATAATAAGCGAGTGTTCTGCGAGTATCAAAAAGTTCCCGCAAGTTAGATAGATAAAACTCTTTACTGCACACACTGAAAACAAAGACAATAAACAAAAAGGTTAAAAGATAAAACAGAAGGGTGCAAAGGCGGTCTTATTGCTAAACCAATCTCTTCCAGACAACCTTTGGGGAGAGGAGATTGTCAAACCTTAATTTACGCATCGAAGTCACGAGCATCAGATGATGCTAATGATGCTACTAGATAGAATCTTAAATAAAAAGAAGCGTGTGGTCATCCTGGGCGATTGCTGAAAGGTGATTTATTCCTAGTATCCGTCACTTTGGATGCAATTAATACAGCCTCCCTTCCGCGCTCTTCACCCTTAATGCTCGTACAGTGCTCCTACACATAACAACTAAGTAACTGAGATATATTTTTATGCGTTCCTTCAGATTCTTTCTTCAAAAAGCGTTTTTTTACCCACCGAATCAGTAAATTGACAAGATTCTTTTAAAATCTGGAAGGAAATCTTCTACCTCTTGGAAGCGAACACTTTTGGGAGACAGAATTAGAAGGGATTTCATGAAAATTCTCTCAGTGTAAGCATAAAAATAATTTATACAACTCGAATAAATGTTCCCATTGTCTGTATATATTTTTAATTCAGTCACCAAATTGGCTCAGTACAACTAAAGTTATCTTCTTGTATATGTGCTTTTACTACTGCTAGGGAGAACAAAATAAATCATTAGGCGATCTTTAATCCACTTTAGCAAATAGTTACGTATTTTCAATTATAAATTGTCGAAGCAACGTGTTGGTGCGTTATTCACCTGCCTGTTCTCAATTCCCACCGGCCACCCGGCCCCAGTCTAATTTAGCAGTAGTGGGATAAATTCGTTTAGCATTTAAATTATATTCTGGCCACTGATTCAAACAACTGTGCCCTGAATTAATAATGTCGAAAATGTTTAGTCGCACATAGTTTTGCTAGATTTTCAGATTGCAATTTGCATGTTAAACGTCAATCTGGCGGCGATGCGCGTCGGGCCCTATCGCTGAATATTAATGCGACGTGGAGATTTTGTTTTACTTTGTGGGAACTCAATTATGATGCAAAGTAGCTGACGGTGCTGATGCGGCGCTGACATGCGTGAAAGCGGTCGCGTGACGCTGACGGTTCACGGCTTCATCTTGATTATGTTGACCTGTGGTGCCGCCTAGCTTTTGTATAACATTACCTTTTTTTTTTATCCACTACAAGCTAGCCCTTGACTGCGATCACACCTGATGGTAAGTGATGATGCAGTCTAAGATGGTAGCGGGCTAACCTGTTAGGGGCAAGGTAGTTATAAATATTAAACCCACACCCCGTCGGTTTCTACACGGCATCGTACCGGAACGCTAAATCGCTTGGCAGCACGTCTTTGCCGGTAGGGTGGTAACTAGCCACGGCCGAAGCCTCCCACCAGGCCAGACCAGGAAAATTCAGAAATTATAAATTCCTAAGTTGACCCTGCCGGGGATCGAACCCGGGACCTCCGCACGTTAAGGCAACAGCGCTACACACTGCGCCACGGAGGTCGTCAAAACCAACCTATTCTGTGGTATAACGTTACATTCTTTGAACTTAAAGAGAATGTTAAAATTAACCAGCCTCGATTTAGATTTATAAATAGGATAATGTTCCACATTATAACAAAGCTAGCCACCGTAAGCACAAAGATGCAGCATTGCGTGTTGAAACTGGTTTTTTGCAGTAAAAAAGAAAAAAGCTGGCAAGTGATGTAGATAACATAATTATTTTCACTACTAGCTGATGCCCGCGACTTCGTCCGCGTGGTTTAATTTCTTTGGTATTCCCGCGAGAAAAATTTGGGAAAAAGTGATAGAAAGAAGAATGAGAGAGGAGAGTGAGATCACAGAAAATCAATTTGGGTTTATGCCGGGACGAGGAACGACAGATGCAATATTTGCACTCCGACAACTGTGCGAGAAATACAGGAGTGCACATAGAAACTTGCATATGGTGTTTGTCGATCTTGAGAAGGCATATGACAGAGTTCCCAGAGAAGTTTTGTGGTGGGCTATGAAAGTGAAAAGAATACCTGAGACGTATGTGAGGCTTGTGAAAGCGATGTATGCAGAAGCGAGCACAAGGGTTCGGTCAGAAGCTGGCGTTACGGACAGGTTCAATGTGGAAGTGGGCTTGCACCAGGGATCGGCTTTAAGTCCTTATCTGTTTCTCCTGGTAATGGATGCCCTAACATCAGACATACAGGAGCAAGCACCCTGGTGCATGATGTTCGCTGACGACATTGTGCTTGTCGGGGAAGAGGCGTCCGAGGTCCAGAGCAGACTGGGAAAATGGCAAGAGAGATTGGAAAGTGTTGGCCTGAGGATCAGCCGAACGAAGACAGAACATCTGTTCTGTGACTTCGGTGGCCCCTCCCGTTTCTATGAAATTGTCTTAGATGGTGTATCCCTACCGGTCTGTTCCGATTTCCGGTACCTTGGTTCGCTCTTTCAAAACGACGGCAATATTGACCGAGATGTGAACAAAAGAATGAATGCGGGATGGATGAAATGGCGACAGGTCTCAGGTGTTATATGCGACCCACGAATGCCCCTTAAACTAAAAGGGAAAATATATAAGACAGTCGTTAGACCTGTAGCATTATATGGTTCAGAATGTTGGGCGGTGAAAGGGACGGATGAAAGAAAAGTACATGCGACCGAAATGCGAATGTTGAGATGGATGTGTGGTGTGACTAGAATGGATAAGATTAGGAATGAATATATAAGGGGAAGTCTGAAAGTAGCGCCAGTGACAGAAAAGATGAGGAGTAATAGGTTAGCATGGTATGGGCATGTAATGCGGAGGGAAGAAAGGCATATTACGAGAAGAATGATAGATATGCATGTGGAAGGAAAAAAGAGTAGAGGGAGACCAAAGAAAAGATGGATGGATTGTGTGAAAGAGGATATGAGTATAAAAGGGGTGAATGAGAGGTTGACGGATAACAGAAGAGAATGGAAGGAGAAAACATGTTGTGCCGACCCCACATAGCGTGGGAAAAGGAGAAGAAGAAGAAGAAGATTCCCGCGAGAACTCCTTAATTTTCCGGGATAAAAAGTATCCTATATCACTCTCCAGGTCCTCAACTATATCCATGCCAAAAATCACGTCGATCCGTTGCTCCGTTGCTGAGTGATTGAAGGACAAACCAACAAACAAACTGACTTTCGCATTTATAATATTAGTATGATTATAGCAACATACAGGAACCAGTAAATATATTCGAATAATATTTAGTTCTGTGTTAATAGTCTTCTTTACTTTACAGACAATGCTATGTGTGGTTTTCGGAGAAACTATAAACTGCCCATTTATTTTGTGACCTTTTATTCACTTTTATATTGATCGACGCTGGGTTTTATTCTATTTTTATATTATTAAATACTAGTGGATGCCCGCGACTTCCTCTGCGTGGTTTGAGGTTTTTCGGTTCCCGCGGAACTCTTTCATTTTCGGGAATAAAAGTAGCCTATTCCAGACTATAATCTATCTCTGCGCCAAATTTCAGCCAGATCCGTTCAGCCGTTGGGGCGTGATTGAGTAACAAACATCCATACATCCATAGAAACTTTCGCATTTATGATATTAGTAAGATTATGATGTTAATGTGCGGCATAGATTTTTAACCTTGTGATTCATAATATTTTTATTGATGTCGGTAGGTAGGTAGGATATCATACCTTAATGGCAGTGACTATTTCATTAATAAAATTCAGGACTGGCAAGTGTGAAAATTTTTCGTACACTCCCCTAACTCTCTAATGGTGTTTGTTAGCAGGGAGGGGTCAACTACTATTAAATCTAGTGTGAATGATTTATCGGTGTTTTGAAATATTGCACGTGTGTACTGACTCTTTTTAACTTCTTATGAGGTGAAAATAAGTTCATCGTAAAACTGTTTAAACATCATCTGTTAGTAAATCATTAAATTAGGTGTTTTACATTTTTCTTATCGAAGATGGAACTCCGATAGGAATTTAAATGTAATCATCCAAAATGTATATTCTACTATTCAGATGATGAGCTATACAGCGCGGCGTAGTGGTCAGAAGCATTATATTATTATGGCCGTTCGGTTACTTAGTTCAACAGTACACGAATGTTCTTAAAATTTACTTTTAAATCAATTTTATTTTTGAAAAAGTCCATTGATGTAGAATTTTAGTACCTAAAAGTTGGTAATAATTTTTCTTTTCAGTAATAAAGAATGATTTAATCGTAAAAAGTGTTACTGGAATGAAAATGTTTCAATATTGGCACAATAAACTGACTAAAATGACTACACATTGCATTGAAGACCCTGAGGAGACCATCCTTAAAGCGACATAACCTCACGCTTTATTGCCTTTTTGGTTGACACGACGCACATATTAACAGCCAGATATCTGTCGATACAGAGCCCAAACAGTATTTTATTTTATTTTAGACTGTCTGTCCGTGGACGCCAACCCGCATTGGAGCAGCGTGGTGGGTCTAGTTCCCTCTCTCCTATGAGAGTGGAGACCTGTGCCCAGTAGTGGGATGTTAATGGGCTGTAGTGGTGGTGGTGGTCCGTGGACGCATCACTCTGAAACTATTAACGGATGTGAAAGCAAATTAGCATACACATACCTAGTACTCATGGTTAACTTATATATTTAAATCTTGAAATAAATAGGGTTTCATTCCATTACTTCATCAAGTATAAACCGATTTTGACAATTTTTTTTCACCACAAAAGTTGTAACTGCCAGGTTGCTTCCATGTTTTCATGAAAATCTGATTAATATTTGAAGTTGGAAAGCGGAACTCCTCAAGTGTCAATCAGTGAAATTGTTTCGAAAAAGTTGATTTTGAACTGTTCATAATACCTACATTAGTAAAGGTAGTATTTAAGGTCGGGTCAACTAGTAAGAATAATAATTATCACAGAATTATTTTTCTGTAACAAACAAACGCATTAATAACGGGAAATAGCTATCTTCTCGAAATAAGGGGGCTGAAGGGCCAGGGTGTTAACCGAAAATTTACCTACTTGTTTTAATTAGGCCCGTGTAAGCTTATGGGTGGCCATTTTTCTTATTTAGCGGTAATTGATAAGGAGGGTTATTCTGCGGACGATATACAAAAAGCTGCAGCCTGCACCTATTTACAGTTTTGTTTTGATCCGTCTTTCGAAAATTAAAAGGTAAAAAGCCCACCTCAAAGAACAGTGAAACCTATTGCATAGTTCTGCACTGCATATTCATACATAATATATACTACACTAATATTATTATAAATGCAAAAGTTTGGATGGATGGATGTATGGATCGATGTTTGTTACTCAAAAACTGCAGAACGGCTGAACGGATCTGGGTGAAATTTGGCTCAGAGATAGATAATAGTTTGGAACGACTACTTTTGATCCCGGAAAGTTAAAGAGTTCCCGCGGGAACCATAAAACCTCAATGTATAAATGTGAAAGCGTATCTGTCTGTTTGCCACGGCAAGTCAGTCTGTTCAATCGATTTCGAAGAAATTTGGTAGGTACTTAAATAGGTTGCAACCCGGAGTAGGACACAAAACTACTTTAAATCCCGGAAAATCCGAGTTCCAATTGATTTTTAAATCATATATCCAGGCAGACGAACTCATAGCGAGTTCGTTCATAGTTCCATAATAATATATTGCAAGTTTATTCATAAAATTTGTTTATTAAGGGCGAGCTTGTAGTGGATTAAAAAAAAAGATAACGTATCTACAGCAGAAAATATCTAAAATATTCTTAATATTGGTACCATATATCTAATAGATCTAAGAATTTTTATTTAGTGGAATTTCTATTTTTAAGCAGCAATAAAGCTACTTAGTCGTTTTTAAGTTAATAAATACGTGACTTGAAATCACCTAAAATCCGCTTACATGGAATACTGCTATCATTTCTATTTCCAAACAGTTTTTTCGTGAATGTATCAACATATTTACTGCTCACGTGTAAATGGAAAGGTTTTTCATTCGCATATTTCACCATTGAGATCAAAATGTTCCGTACTCACTGTCTCTATATATAATTTACAAGCTAGCAAGCTTTTAAGTGGATTGAATGAAAATATTAACAAATTGGCCTGCAGGTGGATTAAACAGTAAATTCTCATATCCTCATATTAACGTTTCCCCTTTAGCGAAGGGTGACTGCCCTGTGGCAGAGGGGATGCATCCTCGGCGATTGCGTTAAATCAGTACTACTATTGGATTAAACCCGTATCATAACGTATCGTTTCGAATACAGATAGCAAACTGTCGGGCACGAAGCACTTTCGCAGCTTACAGTCAAATGGATATTTTATTTTAATTGTATGCATAGTAAAATGACAAAAGATAAGCTTAAAAGTTCAATTATGTTAAAGTTAATCAATACAAGCAAAAAAAAAATTAAAATACTAGATGATGCCCGCGACTTCATCCGCGTGTTTGATTCCCGCGGGAACTCTTTATTTTTCCGGGATACCTACCTCTATAGCAAATTTCAGCAAAATCGGTTGAAAAGAAGGGCCGGGAAAGCGTAGCAGACAGACAGACACTTTCGCTTTTATAATATTAAGTGTGGATGCTTTATGGTTTGACTTTCTCTTTTAACATAATATTACACCCCCCTGAGAATGTACCTATCAATTTTATTTCGCATAGAAGTTGCAGAGACAGCCTGCATAGATAAAATTATATTATAGTGACCAAGTTAGGCTCGAAAAATATTTTATACTTCTACCATACCTTTACTACTGTTTTAATCATACTTTTGCGGGTCTAAAGTCAGTCTTCATGCCCTAGGGCCGTAAACTAGTCGATCGATCGCCCAACTAGTTGACCAACCCCATACTGTAAACAACAGAGTCTAGGCTCCAGACTGGTCGACCAAACGATCGTACCATTTGACATAAAAGTTTTTAAACCAAGGAGTATGTGTACCTGCATAAACACTGGCAGCATGAAAAGCAAAATGACAAATGGACAAATGTGACTCTATCGAACGTGAACATTCACTTTTAATTTGTCTTTTCTTTTTATTATTTACTAGACCTATGTAGCCTACTTCAATATAATAAGTCTATGATCCTACTTACTATGATTTGCAATAAATATCTAACCGTTACAGTTTGTTTTACTGTTATGGTAGAAGTATAAAGTAGAGTATACACCACCGGGATAAAGCAGTTTTTTTCTTGGGCGCTTGAATCCCTCACTGCACTCAGGACTCAATCTTAATTCCCTCCCTTTGGTCGGGAATTAACTTATTTTAACTTATTAACACCCTCGCTGCGCTCGGGAGTTAAATTTGGAGTCCTTCGTTACGTTCAGGATTCAATGTAGCGCCCGTGACATAAAACAGTGCTTTATCCCCTTGGTGTATAAACTACTATTGTGAAACTATATAAACAAACAAAATAAAAGTTGCGAGTTACTTACTTTATGGCAATCGGTAAGGTTGGTTGATTTGATTTGGTCGACGACGAACGCCCCGAGTCGACTCCCCTCTCGAAGTGGCCGTGCTTAGAGAACTGTCGCAAGACCAATATTGCGGAGGAAATTAGTTTATGTAAAATGTAGAGCAGGATCGAAAAATATCTAAAGGTAAAGTGTACACAGAATATTGAAATCAATTCAGTTTGCCGTTACGCTTTTGCTATAAGAAGTCATCTTTGCGAAATAAAGTTACGATGAATAAAATACGCTGCGATCTGAATTCAAAAATTGTGATTGAATAATTGCATGATAATATTTTTCATCCGTATACTATTTAACCAAGGTAGCGCTATTGCGAGTAATAGATCACCGTACTATAGAGTCAAAACACATTTTCTAAGCAAGCAAACTCCACTTAAGCAACTATTATATATTCTGTGACTTAAGGCTGCATCATCACTTGCAAATAATTTGATAGCAGCCAAGAAGCGTATTGGTGGATAAAAATGGGTTTGAACGGATTCGAATGCAATTTGGCATACTAATGTTACTTCCTATCCTACTTATACTATAAACTAGATGATGCCCGCGACTGCGTCCGCGTGGATTGAGGTTTTTTGGTTCCCGCGGTAACACATTAATTTTCCGGGATAAAATGTGCTAAGTTAGCCTATGTGATAGGTCAGGTTATAAGCTATCTCCATTGCAAATTTCAGCCAAATCGATTCAATCGCTGCGGCGTGAAAGAGTAATAAACATCCAAACCTACAAACATCCAAACTTTCACATTTATTATAGTTGTACGATGTGAAAGTTTGGATGTTTGTAAATTTGTAGAAACCATTTTGATAAAAAAAATTAAATACTGTCCGTCCAGTCTCGTGTCGTGAGGATCTGATTTAGTTAATAGATGGTAGCCGGAAATCAATCGCGATCAGAGTAAATAGTATATTTTTAACCATACTTCAGAATAGGTAGGTACTTAAGCAAAGGCAGTATATTATAAAAGTTAAGCTCACCCGTGCAAAGCTGGGACGAGTCAAGTAGTGTATATTATTTCAGTCCTCAGTAACATTTTCAGAAGTTTTCAGAAGAAGTTCCATTCAGAATAGTGTTTATCATAATTGTTTAAATTAATTTCTAATTATTTCGTTTAAACAAACACACAGAATTTATATATCACAATACTGCAAGCATATGCAAAGTTTTAATGTGATTTGCATAAGCAATTATAATATCAATTACTCAGTAATCGTTTCAGTGACTCTACAAAATTCAATTAGGCCTTTAAATATAGAGGTGGAAAATTTATTTCATATTCGGTTTTTATTTATTATTTGTTGATCTATTAATATTTGTAAATATATATAATTGTATTGACAAATAATTATTATTTATATTTTATTAAAACTTTATTATTTTATGATATTGGTTACTTTATGTATCTATTAGTATTTAAGTTTATTTTTATGCACCACCTCCCACTGTCCACTTGTTCATTTTCTCCGTATCGATAAAGTTGTCAGGAAGAAATTGCTACTTAGCGATAAGACCGCCATACTATTCATTTCATGTTTGTTATTTGTTTCTTTTGTTTTTTTGTGGTGTAGGTACATTAAGGAAAATAAATACATAGTATGTATGTATTTTCCTTCATAATGTTGCCTAAGGTGTATGTACCCCCAACCACCCGAATACGACGCCGGGCGTTTAAACCACTACGCTGTCAACGCTTAGTAAATATGCAAATACTAGCTTTTGCGCTTGGTTTCGCTCACGTTAGTTTCGATTATTGTACAGATTTCAAACCCTTATGGGTTGAATTTTCAAAAGTTCTTACCTAGCGGATGCCTACGTTCTAAAGCTTATCTGTATTTCAGCCCGATCCGTCCAGTGGTTTGGGCTGATAGATCGTAGTTGATGGATCACTCAGTCACCTTTTCTTTTTATATGGACCGAGATAAATGGAAGGATGAAAACGAGGCCTTTGCCCAACATTGGGACACTACAGACTGAAAATAATAAAATAATAATATTTTGCATCTTCAATATTTGAATCTATAGAATTGAAGAACTAACTATTACTACGCTATATAACTATCGTAGATGTCTTCAAACCTTAATTACACTCAATATAGCTACCTACATCATAAGTTTGCAATAAAATTGATTGATTGAATGATTGATTGAATATTTATTATCAATTATCATTTATTAATCAGGAATTTATTATAATAACTAGCTAATGCCCGCGACTTCGTCCGCGTCGATTGAGGTTTTTCGGTTCCCGTGGGAACTCTTTAATTTTCCGGGATAAAAAGTAGCCTATGTCCTTTCCCGGGATACAACCTACCTCTGTACCAAATTTCATCAAAATCGGTTGAACGGTTTGGCCGTAAAAGCGTAGCAGACAGACAGACACACTTTCGCATTTATAATATTAGTATGGATATGGAATATGGATAATATTGCGACAAAAAAGTTTAATAAGTACTATAAAAAAGTTTAACACTGTAACCACTTATTATTATTTAATTTATTCAATTCAATTCAATTCAATTTATTTATTTGTGAATAGTGTAGGTACATTTGAGGTGGAAATTAGTATAAAAGTGCTCCTATTCTACCACAGTGTGGTGTACAAATATCTTATTTTATAAAATTAAAATTAAAATTACTTCATATTGTACTAATTAAATCATGTTAAATAGTAATTCTCAAACTTGACTGTTATGCTATGAGACACAATATTATAACAACTTATTAAATAATTATAACACACCGTAAACATAAATAATTATATTTACCTATTCAAATGCCACTTTGGAGTTTGAGGGGAGTGCCTAACTTATACCACAGAATATAAGTAGGTAATATGTCTTTATTATAACAGATAAGAAAAAGTCTTAATGAGGCCTTTACGTCAAGTTCAGCGAAAATACTATGTAAATTAAAATATATCTAGGTACCTTTATAATGTCAAATAAAAGATAAAAAGTAACAACCATGTCAAGCAAAAATGTCACATTCAATTAAAATGTCAATTATAATAAAAATTTGTCACATTTAAAATTAATCTCACATACACGGCCGCCTTCAGACATAAATCCCGTGATATTGACCTCTTATCGTAGAGTTCATTGTTGCTATTCTCGAGAACCATAGGAGCAGTAAGGTTTTGTACCTATGTATTTTTAATGTTCAGCCTAACAGTACCAAAGAACAGAGAAGCGATTCAAATATAAGTACGAGAGAGCATTAAATTATGCAAAGATGGCGTAGTGCCAGCTCAAGGATGTGTTCAGATGCAGTAGTTGCGCATCCAATTATGTCTCAACCCTAAAACATTAAACGACACGTTTCGAATACAAATTAACTAAATGAATCAATATTTTCGCCGCCCGAGTGAATTTGTCTCGTTCATCCGTGAACAGTGACTTTAATTTCGTTACTAGCTGATGCCCGCGACTTCGTCCACGTGGATTGAGATTTTATGGTTACCGCGGGAACTCTTAATGTTCCGGTATAAAAGGTATCCTATGGGTTATTCCAGACTATAATCTATCTCTGTGCCAAACTTCATCCAGGTCAGTTCAGTCGTTCTGGCGTGATTGAGTAGCAATTATTCATCCATCCATCCATCCATCCAAACTTTAGTATTATCTACCAAACTTTTGATTTTGCTGTCAAAATCAAAAATCAACATTTTTATCATCATACTAATATTAAAAATGTGAAAGTGTGTTTTTTGTTCAATGACGCAGCAACGGAACAACGGATCGTCGTGATTTTTGGTATCTGTGTAGTTGAGGATCTGCAGAGTGGCATGGGTTTTTCTCGGGGGTGGGGTGGATCTCGGAAAATTTAAGAGTTCCCGCGAGAATAAAAATAAACTTAAACCACGCGGACATTAGCTAGTCTAATAATAATTAATTTTAAATCGCATAAAAATTTGCTTTAACAAGCGTGAGATCTTTTTAGAAATTATGTTCTGTTTCTAAGGTTTCGTTCCTACCCTGGTACTTAATTAAGTAATTTGTGTTTGGTGAGATAAAACGGCGCTTTTCGGTTTCATATTTTATCGAAGTCGAAGGCCATAATCGAACCTCAATAAAAGCCTATTTCCAACACAGTACAAGTTTGACCATTTATACGGTATACCTATAACTTGTTACAACTTGCCGGGTAATTGTGTTCTGTGAGGGTATCATAACCTGTCAGTTGTTCTAAACTTCGATGAGAAAACTTTGCAGGATCACGTATATTATCTTACAAACTATGCAGTGATCGACTAACTGTAGTTATCATACAAATAGTCAAATTTCAGAAAAACATCATACCGAAGTTGTAAATCTGTGTTTTCTTTCTGTACCCAATAAGAAGATGCAGTAGACAAAAATATAAGCCTGGAGTATTTTTGTATTACAATTGTATTTAGTTGGAAGGTCAGTAGACTCTAAGGTGAAGGCTAGACTTCAGTAAATGCTGTGGTTCATCAGTATTTAATACCAATAACCGTGGTATGTATTGACGGATCCATATTATAAATGCGAAAGTGTGTCTGTCTGTCTGTTACGCTTAGGTGCACGGCCCATCTGTTCAACAGATTTTGATGAAATTTGGTACCGGGTACTGATACCATTAAAGGGCACATGCCTCTTTTTATCCCGAAAAATTTAAGAGTTCCCGTGGGAATCAAAACACCTTAATCCACGCAAACGAAGACACGGGCATCATCTAGTGATAGAATATATCACAGATTTCTTTATATTTGTGTTACGGAATAACAGTTTGTGATAAATACTGACATACGTCCATACACTAGTTTACACGATCAGTAAATACTGAATCTGAGTCTGAACTTTATGAAACACGTTTCAATACTGACTTGTTTATTATGTCAATGGAATAAACTTACGATGGACCGCAGTATTTATTGAACGTCTAACCTTTGCCTTATTAAAGGAAACCAAATCCGATATTACGTGAAAAGGATTGTTGCAGTGTATAACAATCACAAACACCTCAGTTTGGTTAAGACATTACCGCCATTGGCCAAAATCCATGGCAGCAGCTCGAATATTCAGCCATCAAAAAAATTTAGACTATCACTGATTGATGCCGGTTTTACATAATAGGGCTACAAAAGAGCGCAAGCCCTAGCTCCATAATATAGCGTCGTCCGGTGTCGCAAATCATAACAATGATTATGTCCATAGAACACTCGGTGTTTCGCCAGAGCCTGCAGAAATACAATGGCTGCCACCAACTGAATGACGGCCATGACAATGCACTATAAATAGGTGCATCTTGTATGCAATATCTCGGTTTGTTATTGTTTGCTACAGATTGGCTGTGCTATCATCTTCATCTGAATAAGATTTCCATGGCATAAATGTAATAAAATAAATAATAATGTAATGTAATGTAATGTAAATGTAAAGTTATTGTCACACTTTTATTGTTACGGCAGATATTATGTTTTTTTTTATAAACCTTTGTAATGGAGTATTCTAGTCTTCAATAAAACGTGAACAAAAATGCGAAAACCTAATTGTTTGTTCTATGATATATTTTGGGCCTAATGTTCACTGATAGTTTATAATATAGCCAAATGTAAGAATGAACTTCGAACTAGAACGACTGATTGATGGGGAAAAAATAGTAAGATATAGTAAATCGCAGCGTCTACGATGGGCAGGACATGTAAAAAGGATGTTACCAAGAGAGGAGTAAAAGTGATGACACAATGGATACCACAATAGAAACGAACCAAAGGAAGACCACAAAAAAGATGGATCCATTGTGTAGAAGAAGATCTGCAGAAACTCGGGAAGCTCCCTTCATGGAAGAAGGAGGCTAAGGATAGAACCAGGTGGAAAGAAACTGTAGAGGAGGCCAAGACCCACAAAGGGTTGTAGCGCCGAAGGAAGTAAGAACAAGTAAGTATTAGCCAAATGTAAGGAAATACATTCTTTATATTTGTGTGTTTGTGTTTATTTTTAAGTGCTACTAGTTATACTTTAAGCTTCGGGTTCAAATCCTACCAGGGCCGGGTCCGTCGTCTAGTTGGCATTTATGAATTTTTAATTTTCTCTTGCAACAATAGAAATGGCTAACAAGCCTACAACTACGATATGTGCAGGGTGTCCAAACGTTATTAAAGGCCGGGAATTTCTCCTATGCACAACGTGCAAACAAACATTTGATTTGCTATGTGCAAATGTATCTGAGAAAAAATTCAGCCTTATGACCAAAGAAATTAAGCGTGCTTGGATATGTCATAGCTGCCGCAGTAAACAACCAAAGACTGACAACTCAAATACACCTATAAGACCGCCAACTGCTCACAACGCTTCTCCCCTAGACAGCGAAAATAATGCGTCATGTTCGAATGTTACACAGCGTAACAAAAAATCTAAGGAAACGACGCAATCACCTGTAAATACGTCGATAATAGACCCCGTTGTAATGTTAGCAATCAAAAACGAAATCCAGCTCGCAGTTAAAGATTCTGTGAAAGCCGCCATCGACTCTTTTTTCTGTAAGGAATTTGATGAAATTAAAACAGAATTGAAAAAATTGAGCGACATGAAGGAGTCGGTAGAGTTCTTAAACGCCGAATATGACCGAATCCAAACAAATATAAAAGAATCGGAAGAACAAATAATAAAATTAACCAAGGAGAACTCGAGTCTTAATAAAACCATAGAGTCCCTGTCAACCAGACTAAACCTTTTGGAACAGCATTCCCGGGAAAATAACATAGAAATCAACGGTATTCCGGAAAACAAAGCAGAGAACCTTTACTCCGTTATGAATCAACTCGGCACTGCCATCGCTTTACCCATTCAAGAAACTGACATATTATCTTGCACTAGAGTCCGTAAAATGGATGACTCCAACAAAAGACCCCGTACCGTAGTTGTTAAACTACGAAACACCAAGGTCAGGGATTCCATAATTGCTGCTGTATCCAAATTCAACAAGAATAAGTCGAATGATCGGCTGAACTCGAGCCACTTAGGATATAGTGTAAATAAATCATACATCTTCGTATCTGAGCATCTTTCACCATACTATAAATCATTGCATGCGCGTACCAGACAAATTGCAAAAGAAAAAAGTATTCGATACGTTTGGGTAAGAAATGGACGAATTTTTATCAGAAGAAATGACCATTCGCCTGCTAAGCAAATAAAGTGCTATGAATCATTAAATCACGTCTAACATACAATACCACCATACAAGTCCGGATACTTATCCTTAATTAATATGTTTAATATATACTATCAAAATTTACGTGGAATGAACACTAAAATCGACGATATTCGCTTAGCGACTCTACAGTCAAACTACGATATGATAGCGGCAACTGAAACCTGGTTGAACAGCTCAGTTATGGACAGTGAACTATTTTCCAACAATTTCATCGTACACAGAAGAGATCGCCAATCCACAACGTTATCATCCAAAGCTGGTGGAGGAGTTCTGCTTGCGGTTTCTAATAAATATGAATCGCGCCGAATAGAACACTACGAAAGTAGATACGAAGATTTGTGGATTAATATAAAGTTCAATACAAATGGAGTATGCAAGAACATCTTAATCTGTATATTATACCTACCGCCTCCCGTAGCTCTCGACACCCTCAATTCGGTCTTAGACAACATCAGCTCAGTTATGCAGTCCCATCAAGGCGATGTCTTGATCCTTGGTGATTTTAACTTAGGTTTTATAAACTGGACGTATGATGCTAATAACGCTCATCAAACTACCCCACTCAATTATGAAAATGCACTAGGTTTTTCATTGATTGACTTTATATCACTAAATAATCTTACTCAATATAATACTATACAAAATCACAATGGACGCGTCTTAGACCTTGTTTTGGCAAATTTCAGCAATTTGAAGGTAACAAACTCTCTAGAGCTGCTAAGTAAATTGGACCCACATCATCCAGTCTTGGATATTGAAATTAAACAAGAATCCAATACTCTTTTAAGCAGCAAAATATTTGCAACACATTGTTTTAGAAAAGCAGATTATAATAAAGTGAATTCTGAACTAGGACGAGTCAATTGGGATCTTGAATTGAATACTTGTACCGATGTCAATGTCATGGTTGATAGATTTTATAACATACTTAACCGAATTATCGACGCTTCAGTCCCTAAATTTAAACCAAAACTCTGGCGGCATCCTGTCTGGTTTACACAAAACTTGGTAAAGCTAATCGCAGAGAAAGAAGGGATAAGACGGAGATTGAAAACTTATAAAAATCCTAGAGACGAGTTGGAGTTTACACTAGCCAAAACCAGGGTTGAATCCTCAATGAAATCCTGTTACTCCAACTACATTTCCGGCACAGAACAATCCATCTTGCGCGCCCCCAAAAAGTTTTGGTCTTTTGTGAAGGAACGGAAGGTCTGTACCACCGAAATCCCCTCCGATATGATCCTTGATGACAAAACGGCAAACTCTGGAAAAGACATATGTAATCTATTTGCCAAGCAATTCTCTTCCTTATTTACCATTTCAGCTCCTAATCAGACGCCAACTATTGTTGATGCCTCTCCCCAGATGTCTCTTTCCAAGATTTACATATCAGAACGTGAGGTTGGCAAAATTCTGAAATCATTGGACCCAAGTAAGGGTGCTGGACCCGATGGTATACCACCGTTTTTTATCAAAAAGACCCAAAAAAATCTTACGTTGCCTTTAAAAATTATCTTCAACCGATCTCTGGAAACCTCTACTTTTCCCGATGTCTGGAAATCCGCCAATATTCTCCCCATATTTAAAAAAGGAGCCAAGAACGACGTTCGAAATTATCGACCAATATCCCTGTTAAATACATTCTCCAAAATCTTTGAAAGTATAATATGTCCAATTCTCTCAAACTATTCGAAAAATATTATATCAGTCGACCAACATGGATTCTGTCGGAACAGATCTACTGTCTCTAATCTGGTCAATTATATTTCATTTATATCTAAATGTGTTGACAATAGAAATCAAGTGGACTCAATATACACTGACTTTAGCAGTGCCTTCGACAAAGTTGACCATAGCCTCTTAATATTAAAACTATGTGGGTACGGAGTCCATAATCCCTTGCTCTCATGGTTCAGATCATACCTTGCAAATAGAGTTCAAAGAGTAGCATTAAAGGGCTACACCTCAGATCCTTTTATAGCCACGTCGGGAGTGCCGCAAGGATCTCATCTCGGACCTATCCTTTTTTCCCTGTTTATAAACGATATTACTTGTAACATTCACTACAGCAAGTGCTCCATATATGCTGATGATCTTAAGCTTTATCGGGAAATCAGATCAATTGAGGATAGTCGTCTATTACAAGAGGATCTCAACTCTATTCAAGAGTGGTGTACCAAGAATAGAATGATCCTCAATGCCACTAAATGCGCACACATAAAATTCACCCGCAAAAAGAACAAAATAAATACTGAGTATTTTATACACAGTCAGCTGCTCCACGAGGTGTCAATCATTCGGGATCTCGGGGTTATGATTGATGATAAACTAACATTCAAGGAACATCAGAACCAAATAGTCTCTAGAGCGTGGAAGTTGTTGGGTTTCATCAAGCGTAACACTACTGATTTTAGAAGAACCGACTGTATTATAACATTATTTAACGCGCTGACTCGAAGTATCCTTGAATATGCAGTCTCGGCATGGAACCCGCACTATAAATCACATATCACACGAATAGAGCGAGTCCAACGCTCCTTCACGAGGTACCTCGCTTTTAAGGACAAATCCTGCCCTTATAGAGCTGACTACGAAACGCGTCTAAAACATTTTAAAATTCAACCCCTTGAAAAACGAAGGCTTGTGGCTGATCTAACAGCATTGTACAAAATTGTCCACTGCACATTAGACTCTCCCGACTTATTGAACCAGATTAACATACATGTTCCTCGCCGTCCTCCCAGATTTCCTCTAAAAACACGTTTATACCAAGCTTTTCCAAAAGTAACCTTGGCAAATACTCCCCAATTAGTCGATTTATTAATTATTATAACAATTTGACCCACCTTGACATTGACATTTTTCACGATACATTAAATAGCTTTAAGAAGAAACTTTATTCGATGACATAAACCTATTACTGTAACTGTAACTTTGTGGATGAAATGTTTTTTCTTTCTTTTTTTATTAAATTAAATAAAATTTGCCGACTCTTTGTATTGTATTGTACCTATAGTTGATCTAATTTAATTGTAATTATTAATTTTATTTTATTGTACCTACCTAATTTATTAATTTAATTGAAATTAATTGTATAATATTATTATTCATTCCCTTATTTAATTGTTATTTTAATAATGTGAATCCATTAGCTGTAGGTATTCTTGATTTGTACTTAAACATTTGAAAAAAAAAAAAAAAATTGACCGGATAATCTTTAATGCTGTATATGCCTATAATTAAGTATTGTGTTAGAACTTGACAATTGTACTATTTTAACATTATTAATTGTTTGTACAATATTTGTTGGCATATCAATAAACAAATAAATAAATACTTAGTTGAAAGACTTATTACTCGCGTATAGTTTACCAATGTTATTTTTTTTCTTTTATTTGATTTACCAACAGCTATATCATTTAAAACATACATCAGAAAATTTACAATATAATATTAGGTACTAAGATAAAATGTTTATTCTAAGCTGAAGCCTTTGTCTCAGAAAGCTCCGTATGCCCTGCCACTCTACACATGGTAGCTTCATTCGACTATTCATAAACACTTGTAAAAAGTCTATTTGAATAAAAAAGATTTGAATTTTGAATTTTTGAATATCTTAGTCTACAAAACTGATCATAATATACCTATCATACACGACCTCATTTACGTCTCAACAAAAAAATAATGTCTATGGCATAATCTGCAATCTCTTATGACCCAGCACATTATGACCAGTATTTAACCAGGGTCTGCTTAAAATACTGACCCACATTTGGCAGTTGGCCAGTTTTTACGCAGTGCAATACGACTGCACCATCTTATCTCTAAAATCTTTAAAAAAGCGAACTCCTTAGTCGGAAATACTAGGTCAAGATTATTTTAATAAAGCTCATCTACAATTTTGTCCTAATATAATAGCCATTAGCCATAGTCTATTTAACTTTCAGCATCAGTAGTCATGCTAATATTACAAATGTGAATGTGTGTTAGTTTGTTGGCCTATCCTGCAATCACGTCGTAACAAAGCAACGGATCGATGTGTTTTTTTGCATGGGTAGGTATAGTTGAGGACCTGGAGAGTGGCATGTGCTTCTTTTTATTCAGAGAAATGAAAGAGTGGGAATTAAAAACTTAACTTATTCCATGCTGACGAAGTCACAGGCATCAGCTAGTGGATAAAAGGTAAATAAACTATAATATATTAAGTATCGCTATATACTGATGAAACTGGGTCACAATGTTATTTACAAAATTTCGACAGTTTTATTGAGAAAAATATGTTGTATTTACAGTATTAAATAAAAAGAATTCAGGTTAATGAATCAGATCCGTTGGAGCTAAGACAAAGTGCAGTTGTGTATCCTGTAATAGCTTTGTCTGTTATGCTGAAACCCCTCATTGCTTATGTCAGCCAAGCTCTGAGGCGCACAATGCGTAATCAGACTTGAATAGGTACGTCCGTTGCGCATCTTAGCTATATAACTTGTTTGCTACAGCCGTAGCAACGTAGCCGTTGCTACGTCGTTACAATAACCCCTTTTTACTATGAAATGTCTCAGTTGCATTTTCCATTGTACCTACTGTTTTAATATACGAGTATGTATACTAGATGATGCCCGTGACTTCTTCCGCGTGGATTAATGTTTTTAGATTCCCGCGGGAACTTTTCCGGGATAAAAAGTAGCCTACGCCCTTCCCCGGGATGTAAACTAACAGGTTAGCCCGCTACCATCTTAGACTGCATCATCACTTACCATCAGGTGAGATCGTAGTCAAGGGCTAGCTTGTAGTGGATAAAAAAAAAAAAAAAAAAAAAAAAACTATCTCTGTACCAAATTTCATCAAAATTAGTTGAATACTTGGGCCGCGAAAGCGTAGCAGACAGTCAGACAGACGGACAAATAGACACACTTTGGCATTTATAATATTAGTATGGAAGAAACTGACGACCTCCTTGGCGCAGTGTGTAGCGCTGTTACCTTAACGTGCGGAGGTCCTGGGTTCGATCCCCGGCAGGGTCAATTTGGGAATTTATAATTTCTGAATTTTCCCTGGTCTGGCCTGGTGGGAGGCTTCGGCCGTGGCTAGTTACCACCCTACCGGCAAAGACGTGCCGCCAAGCGATTTAGCGTTCCGGTACGATGCCGTGTAGAAACCGAAGGGGTATGGGTTTAATATAACTGCCATGCCCCTAACAGGTTAGCCCGCTACCATCTTAGACTGCATCATCACTTACCATCAGGTGAGATCGTAGTCAAGGGCTAGCTTGTAGTGGATAAAAAAAAAAAAGTATGGATTAATTTCGCACCTTATTTCCTTTTTTACCAAGCAACACCTTGCGGTACTTGATTCTGTTTATAACTCAAAGAATAAATCATTAACTTAAAATTACAGATAATCATATACCTGAGACAACGAATGAAACTTGAAGGGAGCTATTGTGATAATGCTAATCAGTCTTTTTCACTGGTGAAATGGTGGTGGTGAGTGCGGAGACAATGGACGGGAAGCTTAGTATTTTTAACTCACAGCTGATCCAACTTTTTGACACACATGCTCCACTAAGGCCTGTTAAGCTAAAACACCTGCCAGCACCCTGGTTAACGCTGGAGATAAAATCTTTGATGGGAAAGCGTAACTCTGCTAAGTGTAAATACAAACGTAGTCCAACAGAGGCTAATCTTAGTAGGTACAAGACTCTACGTAATCGTTGCAGTAAAGCTTGTCGAGATGCTCAGCGTAACTATATTCATAGTTCTGTTGAAAACTCAAACACCGCTAATGTATGGAAGTTTTTGAAATCGTTAGGGATTGGGCGTCAAAGTAAAACGACTGCTCACGTGCCAGATCTTGACTCGCTGAATCAGTTTTTTACCTCCGTACCTGCACTTGACAGTCAAAGAAAACAAAGCACCACTAGCCACTTATGCTCATTGCCCAGTCCTGATTACCCTCCATTTCAGTTCTCTGATGTCACTGGGGACGAAATAAAAAAGCACGTGCTTTCTATTAGATCTGATGCTATTGGGAGTGATGGAATTAGTCGTAGGATGATACTGATGGTCCTTGACAATGTCCTTCCAACCTTGTGTCACCTATTCAACTTCTCTCTCTCCTCTTGTAAATTCCCGGATGCGTTGCGCACAGCTTTTGTTATTCCTATTCCTAAAACATCTAATCCACAGTCTCCTTCTCACTTTCGACCTATCTCCATCCTTCCGTTTCTTTCTAAAGTCCTAGAGCGCATTGTTAATAAGCAACTCAGTCTATTCCTTTACAAACATAATGTATTGTCTCCATTTCAATCTGGTTTTAGACTGGGACACAGTACAGCCACTGCACTTATTAAAGTCTGCGATGATATCCGCCTTGGCTTGGACAATAAATTGGTCACAGTGCTTGTGCTCCTTGACTTTAGTAATGCGTTCAACACTGTTGATTTTGACTTACTCCTTGCTACCCTTAAATCTTATAATATCTCTCCTGGTGTCGTTGACTGGATTCGCACATACCTGTGTGGTAGGCAGCAATGCGTCCGGTTTGATAATAAATGCTCTGCATTCTCATTTCTCTCTGCCGGTGTTCCGCAGGGTGGTGTCCTTTCGCCTCTCCTTTTCTCCGTCTTCATTAACTCTATCACTTCTGTAATTTTCTCCTCCTACCATTTCTACGCCGACGATCTACAGTTATATGTTTCAGCCTCTATAGATAATATCGCTGCTGCTATTGCCACTTTGAACTCAGACCTGGCGAGAATCTGTAATTGGTGTAAATCGTATGGCCTCTCAGTTAACCCCATTAAATCTCAAGCCATTATTTTGGGTAGTCCCAAATTGTTGGCTAGGTTAAATAATGTACCTCCTATTAGCTTTGATGGGGTGCAACTGCCGCTCAGTGACATAGTTAAGGACCTAGGCCTATTTTTGGACCGTTCACTGACTTGGAGGTCGCAAGTGGCAGAAGTAAGTAGCAAGACGTTTGCTACTATTGGATATCTTAGGCGGTGGAAGTACCTACTGCCCATCAAAACTAAAATTGCCCTAGCAAATACCTTGCTTCTGCCATTATTGGACTATGGAGACGTTTGTTACCCAGATTTGACTCAGGAGCTTCTTAACAAACTTGAGAGGCTACAGAATATGTGCATTCGTTTCATCTTTAATTTAAGAAAGTATGACCACGTATCTCAGTACCGAAAGCAGCTAAAATGGCTATCAGTCAGCCAGCGGAGAAATTTGCATCTTCTATCGCTTCTCTATGGTATACTATATCATGCACAAACTCCAGTTTACCTAAAAGTTCAATTTCTTGGGGCGAATAGTGCATTCTTTCTGCGCTCCAGTGTAGATAATATACTCGAAATACCCCTCAGTCGAACAGAATTTTATGGCAATTCGTTCACTGTAAGCTGTGCCAAGCTCTGGAACTCTCTTCCAGCTGAAATCCGACAATCTAAGTCAATTAATATTTTTAAAAGTCGTTTGAAGAATTTTTACCTATCTCAGTAGTTACATAGTTAGTCATTTTATGTGTATTGCTTAACATTTTATATTTATTTATATATATATTTATATATATATTTGTATATGTTAGCTTATGTATATTAATCTTATGTATGTATGTATATTTTGTATTGGGGTAGTATTGTATGTAGATGATATTTATAGTTTATTTTATTTGTAGTTTGCGCACCTTCCCGTTAGTATTCTCTTCTCCTTTCTCCAAAGGTTGTTTGGAAGAGATCGCCTTTGGCGATAAGACCGCCTTTGCATACTGTGCTGTCCTAGTTGTAATTTTATTGTCTTTTTCATGTCCTTTTACTTGTGTGCAATAAAGATTTAAATAAATAAATAAATAACGTTCACTCAGCTTGGTAATTAGATAGATGACTAAGTTAATATATCCGAATTTGGCCTTTTTCGTTTTATCCATACCTCGGAAAAGACGTTAATCCTGTGATCACAAGGTTTTTACCACTAACATTTTACAATAATTTATTATTAAAGCTCAAACATTGTCAATTTTTTTTGTGGGGGGACAAAAAAAAATGATCTGTAGGTATTCCCGCACCAACTTTTTTTTTTTAATCCACTACAGGCTAGCCCTTGACTGCGATCACACCTGATGCTGTGCCTGATGGTAAGTGATGATGCAGTCTAAGATGGTAGCGGGCTAACCTGTTAGGGGCATGGCAGTTATATTAAACCCACACCCCTTCGGTTTCTACACGGCATCGTACCGGAACGCTAAATCGCTTGGCGGCACGTCTTTGCCGGTAGGGTGGTAACTAGCCACGGCCGAAGCCTCCCACGTCGCAGTATTACCATAGAAAGCTAAACGTATATGCAAAAACTGTACCGATTGTTTGTATTAAACTGCCCAGTGCCCTCCATAACGACTCGTCGCTGTTTGAACGTCAATTCTTGGATTAATTAAATTATAGTGACTTTACGGTTAGTCTACCCTGAACAATCAGGAATTATTTGTAGAGAGCAGACAAAGAAATAGGATTTATGAGATATTTGTGTAAGGTGGGTGCA
Organism: Erebia aethiops; assembly: GCA_923060345.2. Lineage (NCBI taxonomy): Eukaryota > Metazoa > Arthropoda > Insecta > Lepidoptera > Nymphalidae > Erebia > Erebia aethiops. The sequence goes on along the minus strand of OV281092.1, from coordinate 9,367,143 downwards.
GCGCACAGGTCCGTCTAATGGGGCGCTGGCCTTCCGCTGGGGTAAGAGGCATTTAATCTTCCCTTGAATTATGTGTTTATGTCGGAAGTCTGGATAACTACGTCTGCGCTCCGTTAATTCTCATTCTTTTATTTCATTTGTTTATAATGTAGGTAAGAGTACAACAGCTAGGCACAAAGTTGTTAACAAATGAATTGCTAATATTAGTAAGCCTAGAAGAAGTATACTACATTAATATTGATTTAAATAATATAATACTATAATATTAGTGTATAACATTGCTTTTTAATGTCAACTGAAAAATTTGGTCTAGGAATATCAGTAAAATAGCGAACGCCCGTGACTTTGCTCCAGTATTAATTTTGAAAAATCCGGGATTTCTTCTGTCAACTTTTAAAAAATACTCCTGTGCAAAACTTTAGCTTCCCAGGTTCAACAGTTTAGGCTATGGACGTTGATGAGTCAATCAGTGAGTGAGTGAGTCTGCTTTTTTGTATTCAGTAAATAAATAATCAGCTAGAAGTGAAAATATCACAACCACCAAAAGAATCTAGCCGACAAAGATGATAGGTTATGTCACTAATTTCTCCATTAAATATTGCGTAATAGAAATTGGGTACTAAAAAATATGTATATGAAACACCGCAAATCGTAAAAATCATACTACGAGTATATTTGGTGGAACTTCTAATGTTGTTAAAGCTACGCGCCCGTATTAGAGAGTTTATCAAAGAGCATTTCGTTTGGAGTAAAAAAAGGGGACCAGATAAAGTTACCCGATAACGCTTTTTACCTGTGTGTTTCGACGGGGGCCAAAATGTGCACGATTCGTACGTATTCCCTGATGTAATTACTGGAACTCGCCTGAGCGAATACGGAAACACAATGACCTGTAGCTGATAAATGGCACTATTTACCTTGTTTAAAATGATTGCAAAAATGCCCATACTCATATAAGCTTGTCAACAATATCATGTTATGTTAATACTTAATTAATCTATAAGTCACCGTAAGATTGCAAAACCATTAGATTGTAATCTAACTAGCGATATTGTAAACTGTCGACAGATTGCAATTTAACGCATTATTTTTCGTAGACTGTAATATGTTAGGTATATTAACCCGATAAAACCTAACTGATTATTTATGTCGAACCCTCACCTAGAAAACGTAAATACAATGAATATTTCAAAAATAGATACTCAGAACATTGAACGGTTCACAATCTGTCGACAGTTTACAATATCACCAGTTAGATTACAATCTAAAGGTTTTTACAATCTTACGGTGACATATACATATAAAATAATATTATACGTTGTACCAAGTTACCGGCTTCCTCAAGCGGGATCTTTGTGGGGTATTATCATAAGGAAACCTAGAATTTAATCAAAATCTAAACTTTCTAGACCCAATGGTTTGAGGTAAATATCGTTATATCAGCCCGCCAGCACGAGCCAGTCATTCAGTTGTAGGTACATTATTTTTTTCTCGATAGATTTTTACTTTTCAGTACGGTTATTTTTTAGCGCAAATCTTGATACATTAATTATTATTAGATATCTGTCTTATTTTAAAATGCTCACATACTGGTTATTCAATGTTTAATCATATTCAAAAATAAATAAAAACTAATTTTAGAGTTGCACATGTACTATACAATCAGATTTTAAATACAAATTGCATTGCACTGACACCAAATTTACGCATCGATGCAGTTTATCGTAACCGACGTTTTAAAGCCTGCCAGCCAGTTTGTATCCAGTGCACCGGGCAAAGGCAAGTTGTTATGCCAGGAATCGTAAACAACGTCCATGTGAGCTCTTGTTAGCCTAACAGGTTTATCTCAACGAGTCGAAAACATGCAAAGAGGCCAGCAGAGACAGTGTCGTAGTCCGTAGCGTAAGCTAAACACTAATCTTCAAAGTTTGCAACTTCGGGAATCTTGTTATGTAGCTTGCTTGGAAGGTTCTTTGAAAAGGTAACATGTTAGATGTTTGCACGAGGATTTATTTAGGTAATTACGTAAAGGTAGTTTTAAAAGTGATGTAGCTCTTTCAAAGTATTCAGTGTAAGCATACTAGACTTAATAAGTTTGTTCTAAATAATGCTGTGTGTGTAAATAATCTATACTAATATTATAAATTCGCAAGTTTGTATGGATGTATATATGTTTGTTACCCAATTACGCTAGAACGGCTGAACGAAGACCATATTCTGTTATAACACATATTTTATCCCGGAAAATGAAAGAGTTCCAGCGGGAACCAAAATACCTCAATCCACGCGGATAAAGCCGCGGGCATCAGCTAGTAATTAAATAAATCTAATGATGCAACGCCACGCACGTGGTTTTAAGTAATTTTTTTATATCTGCGAAATATCTGCATTGATTTTCCATAAAAAGTATAAGTAAAGGTTATCAACAGAGATACTTTAATATAAGTGAGAATTAAACGTTAAAATGATTGCTCGGAAACAGATTTAAGCGTTAAAATTTGCTGCTAAAAACAATATATACCCACGGATTGATGCTTCACAATTTCGCTATAGGAAGCACTGTTCAGTGGACGGTAATTCAATAACGCTTGCATCCAAACGCAGTTACGGCCAATTAAAAGTATGCCACTCTCTCCCCGGTCGACGCCGAATCGAGTTACTGCTCCTACGGGAGCAAGCCTTGAGACGGGCCGCACAAATAACGAAGAATATTGTTTAATTAGAGTGCTTGTGCGATCGCTGCAAGGTAATATGAACATCTTAAATGATCTTATGTTACGGAGATAATGAGTATGCTGCTTGTACAATATTCATTAGTGGTACCTACTTTCATATTATTATTTCTGGGAAACGTGTAAACAACGCCCTCGAAGCCGCACCAAGGGATTGACCCGTTCAATAATAAATCAGTAATGTAGATGATGTTCATTGAATAAAATTATTTTCTTTTTCCTTTTCTTTCTATTGTAATAAAATACTCGTAAATTAGGTAAATTACCTAATATGTTTTTATGTTGATATGCCAGTCAATACGTTAGATTGTATTTTTTGTATAGTTTTAATTAGAAATTGCTCTACGAATATTTGTTCAATATATTATAACGTCTCAGTGGGTCTAATTCTGTACTTTGGTCTATAATAAGCTCAAATGTTTAATTTTTGATCATTGTTTTATTCAAATTTTTCCACACTTTATAAATCTAATAAACAATTTACTTTGATATTTACAAAAACATGTTTTATGTAAACAAAACTTTTATATTCAGAGTGTTAGTGTCACCTGACGGTAATTGGACATTGTAATGCTTTTAGGCAATTTAGGTTCTCGCAGACATAAATAGAAGTAAAAATGCGGAGTTATAATGATAAAGGAAAGTTTTTAAGTCGTAGTTTTTTTTAAACTAGGTTTTTCACAAGCCTTATATTCTGAGCACTTGATCCTTAACTTATAATAAGTTATAAACCAAACCATGTACAGCTCCTACGATCAAATACAATTGATTGGCTACGAATCATATTTTAGCTGCCTTTCAACACACAATATAGCCTTATTTAAAAAGGAAGTCTTATTTTGCAAAAATGTACGGCAGAATATTCGAGTACAATATGCTTATTTTCCAATCACACGCGATAGACTGAGCTTCCGCAGTAATATCTAATTTAAAGTTCGAGCGAGGGTTCTTGGAGTGCGAACACGAGAGTTCTTCCTGTAAGTCTGAATGAGACACTGTCATTAAATTAAAGTTTCATTTGTCTTCATTTGCTAAACAATAGCAATTATACAAAGCCCCACAGCGGGCGAGTAATCAAGCGTCCCTTTAATTAAGTACAGAAACAGTGCCAAGTAATTGGATCTGAACAACTGAGTAAACAAATCGAAATGGAAGGTAATAAATCTAGCAAACACCTCTCCTGGCGTCACTGAGCAATGGGCCTTCAAAAGTAACGCTCCACTAATCACAAACAAATTCATTATGAAATTGCCTTTGTGGAATTTTTGCAGCTCGGTTTGATAGGCTTGTTTAGTAAATTTCACGAAAGTATTTAATCTAGTAATAGCCCTTTATCCAAGGTCGCTGGTCGAGACTCGAGACCTCCGCAATCACAGCAGTAGGTACTAGGTAGTGCGATTGTGTGAGGCTAAGTAATTTATTACACTCACCATAGGACATCAGAATATAAAAAAGTTCTTGTAGTGGATAAAAAAGGTATTTTTTGTAACTTGAACACACTCGTTATATCGTAAATGTGAAAATATACGAAGAACCGAACAGGACCAAATGTATGCGTCGAAAGGGAACGACGTGTTGTCATGACGCGTCAGTGTGTGCAGGATATATGTATGCTGTGATGTGTATGCTCACATTTTGAAAAAAAAAATACATGAGCTACAGTTATTTTACAGAGATTCCAATTAAAATTAATTTAAAATTACATTTTTAAGTTTAATTTACCATAAGAATTATAAAAAGTAGATTAAAAAAAATTTAATGCTTTAATCATGTTTTAACGATTTTTAGCCTATCCACCTACAAAGGCCGATTACAACAAAAAAAGCCAATTAAGTACAATTTTGTTTTTATGATTTTGGTAGCTTAGGACCCTGCAAAGTTTTAAATTTAGCCAAAAGCTATGGAAACTCCTTTTTGTATTTTTAAATTGAAGTTGAATGTTTGAGTAAATCCTACTAAAAACTAAAGTTCTAACTTTCAAGCCTTTTTTTAGTATCTTTAAGTAATTTCAGGAAGCTGAGTTATTCTTTTTATTAAAACAACATTCAAAACAATTACGTCACAAGAAAAAAAACGGCAAAATACCTACTACAAAAAAAGGTATGAATTTTTGAAACCTCGCTGGCAGAAAACATTCAAAAAACACAAAAAAAATTATAACTCGAAAACTACAAAAAATCGCGGAACATACATGGGTTATTTTCGGACAACCTCAAGTGTAAGGAATCTAAAAAAAAATTATTGACGTCACTAGTTGGACCACCCTGTATAATGACTTATGTGGACTTCCACGAAACAATATTTTTCTCTCCTTAGTGTTTGCGCGCTAAAACTCGAAATAATAATAAATTTAAATATCATGATATAATAAAAATAATATTATACCTACCTGTTAGAAAGTTAGAAAGTTTCCTTTAAAAGGAAATTCAGTAACTGGCTTTTTCCTCTTACATTTTATAGCATCACCATAAAAGTGTTTGCGCCCTGCACGTCTATATACTAATGCTCCGGGCGTATTCATTTCCGGCACCTTGCATTTTTATAACCATCATCATAAGTATACAGCCATTTTTAGAATAATATGATAGGCATACTATTATCTAAAAAAAAAATCAAAAACATTGTCAAGATATTTAATAAGAAATTGAAATGTTTTTTATTGAAATACACTTTTACAAGTGCTTTTGAATCGTCGAGATAAACGTAATAATATTATGTATATTTTGCAACCCTTACCGATCGCGATATAAACCCATAGTCATTCATATTTATATTTCTGGTCTCAGAACCTTTTCATCCTGCTAGGGAATAGTATTCGAACACTTTTCATGTATGCTCCCTGGGATAGCAACAAACAACCTTACTCTTTTCGTTGTTCCCAATTTGATTGCAGGGATTTATTTTTATGGTCAGATTTATAGACGGTTCCAAGAAGATTTGCTACTCAGCAAAAAATTGAGCCCGCTATAAGAAAATGGGAAATATTTTGCATCTTCTTGGGAGCTTCTATTGGTGAAACTTTTTTTAAGGTTCAAAATTGATACGTTATTTTTAAAAGTACATGCCCAGATCTTTCATAATCATTATCATCACTTCAATCTTTTGCGGGCGAAAACTAAGCACGAATCTCCTTTCAAAATGAGAATGGTTTGGCCATAGTCCATCACGCTGGGCAAGAGTGGTTTGGCAGTCTTCACACACCTTTGAGAACACTAATTAAAAAAAAAAAAAAAAAAGTTACAACTTCTAGGATTGAATTCCCGACCACATGAACGTCGGAACCACTTAGGATATCGCCGCTTCTTAAAAAAATTATTACGATCCCAAGAATGTAATTCAGAGAATAAAGAACCTTTTAATTTTCGATCCTATTTATTTCTGATATTAAAGGTATCTGAATCTAATGGTTTCAACTGAAATACAGAGCAACCTACGGCAAAAATCTCAGAGTTTAACTTTTCATATTGCCAGACAACCGAGCGGACAAATTACTGCTTCTGGTGTACGATTTACGTCTCTATGACCGATTTAGCGGTGTTCGTCCCTTTTTCAACAAATGATAGTAATTTCCACGCGGAAATGCATCGAAATGGCAAAATGGCCTGCTAAGCGGCGCCCATTTGCGGAGATTGCTTTCCGGACTTGAATTTTATACCAGAATATTTAATACTATTTTCGAAACCCTATCGTAATTTACATATTCGCTGCAACTGCGATTAAAATTCACTTTCAATTTTTATGACTCTTACTGAATTTATTCTTATGCAAAGGAATATTTTATCTTACAAGACTATTTTTCAGGCTTGCAAGATGCTAGGGATCATTTAAAAATAGTACGTAATAACTTTTTCTGGGTAACTTCTGTAAACATTTTTAAATTAGCTGCTAAGGTAAGGTCATTTACTAGATGATTAAGGTTGCTTGATTCCCGTGGGAGCTCTTAAATTTTCCAGGTTAAAAAGAGGCATATGTTCTTTCCGGGATACAACCTATTCCTGTACCGAATTTCATCAAAATCGGTTGAACAGATGGGCCGAGAAAGCGTAGTAGATACAGAAAGAGACACTTTTACATTTATAATATTAGTATGGATATGTATGTTAAATACTTTATAGTTCGTATCTGTACTAATTGATTTAAAAACTGAAAGTTCCAAACGCCTTTAATATACCTTAAAGCCGGCTCTAATCTATTTTGCTTTACCTCCACCACTTTACTTACTAATGCGAAACTCTACAAGAGCTTTCGATAAAAATTGGAGCGAAAACTATATTTTCCAATATCCTCCTTTATTAAATTCCAATTTCCATACAAATTGGCTGCCGATGTAGAAGTAAGTCTTAATCCAAATCCGTTTCAAGGAGCTATATTTCATTTTGTTGCAATTTAGTCACGAGCGAGCGGGACCGGTGAAGTACACTTACAGTTTACTTACGTACAAATAGGGCCAATTCAAGTTGCAATATAAATCGGGGGACTGGCTAACCTGACTCCAGACTTCATTAATTGAATAGATACGTCTGCCGCTCGCCTCAATTCCACCTTAATTACCCTTGATAAGACTCTATAGGGCACCTATACCTGCTCAAGAGCTCCGCTAATAAACTATACAGCGAATCGCACTTTGATTTTAATCCAGTCAGCTGCGGCTACTTGTCTATCTTCATATCCAGCTGGCCTAGCATGCGCACAACGAGATATTCTCGCAATGAGAGAGAGATGTTGTCGTGTCGGTTTATTTATCGTTTACCCATGTTTAACCATGTTAGCTATGGTATGGTATACAAATAGATATAACGCGGGAAAATGGGTAGACATAATTTTCTCGTAGTGCGCATGCTAGGCAGGCTGGAAGTAATGTTTCTCTAACTAATAGAGCTAAGATAGGCACAGAAATAGAAGCCTGTTTATTGTTGGGCATGTTTGACATCGGTTCACTAAAATTTGGTGAGATTATAATACGAGTATATACGGGCAATAAGTTAAATATTTGCTACATTCGGTTTCGACTTTTTGATATAGTAGGTAAGCGAGTATGCGTTAGGCTTAATTTTTTAAATTGTTTTCTTTAAGATGGTCATTCGTCCTTTCGTGGCTTTTGATATCTTTTTCATTAAATTTAATTCATAAGTATAATATCTTAATGTTTTTTTTATTCCACTATAATTTGGCCCGACTACGATCTCACCAGTTGGTAATGATGTTATGTTGCAGTCTAGATAGTAAAGAGACTAACCTGTTAGAGACATGACAGTTATATTGAACCTATACCCCTAGTCGGTTTCTACACGGCATCGTACCGGAACGCTAAATCGCTTGGCGGTACGTCTTTGTCGGTAAGCATTGTGTCTGTTATAAGAATTTCCAACTACTAATGTTACAAGACATACTGATAATTCAAAACACAATCAAGTAAGCATAATCGAAGCGCAAACAGGATATATCTACGAGTAGCATCAGTGAAACCAATTACATTCGCCATAAGTGTACATTTGCAATTAGCGAGTGGTCCAAAAACGTGCAAATCGTTAACCGCAGCTACAGAGGACCGTGTCTTGGCATATTCATAGCCTGCTTAAAATATTTTAATACGGGTCGACCCCACGCTCACATCGGCTTTCTACAAATGTCAAATTTGTTTTGAAATGAACAAAAATTTCGCCTCTGAAATTGTTTTTCGATGAGAACGTGGAAAGGTTTTCATATTATATACGACTTCACTCGCGTGGATTTACTTAGCTTAGTTAAAAAATTACGTGAATGCTGTCATTTTCTGATATTTTGTTTATTGACATGCCAACAAATATTGTATAAACCATTAGTAATATTAAAATAGTACCATTAGGTATGTCCAGTTCTAATACAATACTCAATTATAAGCATATACCTACAGCATTAAAGATTATCCGGTTTTTTTTTTAAATTTTCTTTTTTTCTTTAAATTCTTGTTATTCTTGTTATTGTTTTGGATTATTATTCTTTGTTTTTGCATATAATATATATTCAAAACAAGGAATAATAATACCTACAGCAACATAAAGAAAGAAAAGCTGATATAGAGATCTCTTTAGCTATATATACCTATGCTTATTTATATACCGGAAGAATGAACTGTGCTTATATGTCCATCCCTGGGTAGCAAACTATTTCTGTAGCAGCTTTCGCCAAATTGACATTCATTTTAAAACTACGTTTGATTGTATTATTTTCTTTTATATTCTTTTTTGTTTAATTTGTTGTAATTTTTCTAGCCGTATTTTATATTGGCAGTGTACAGTGGTACCTTGAAAAGAAGAGTGAATGGGCAATTTATTCTAGCCCGCACATTCCACCTTATAGTTTACTTATTACTCATTATTTGTAGATTCCAGTTAAAACACATCAATGTCGTTACCTATATGGGAAAAATAAAGTTCGCCTGAAGATATCTCCATTGTGTTGGAATATTTTTATAATTTCCCAGTCTTTACTCCCTGTTATCGAGAATTTCTTCCGCGTTCACCCTCTTCCTTTTGCGGATCCACTTTAAGGGGTATTTATTTTTAAAGGATCCGTAATTGGTACTATTACGAAATATAATGTTCAAATTCTATGTTAAGAGTAGACCAATTAGGATTTCTCGTAAACTTTGAGTTGATAATCAATATAAAGTGGGGTTCATCGAATTTGCCTCACTAAGGTGCCGCCCCACCCGTGGAGTTAGGTCCAATTGCAAAAAATTTGGAAATTTGCAATGGCAAAAATATCTACTGAACTCGTGAAACTTGAAATTAACTAAAGTGACATGTGCGTGCTAATCGCATACTTTAAGGGTGAAAACACACTAAAAACAAGACAGTATAAAACTTCCGCTCGAAACATCGCATGGAAAACGTGTTTCATCATGTCGCAGTAGTCTGCAGGTCCCTATGTAATAAAATAATTTTAATCCACCATTGGTTCGTCCTAAATTGAACAAACATCGTAATTTCTTTAAGAATCCGTATCCCCGTAAACCGATTTGGTATGAACTTTTGACGAGCTTTGTGCATGAGATATTAGAATTATGACAAAAAGAAAAATAAAACATTAAAGATTAATCCCTCGACCCTCCCATACAACAGCTATCATAATCATACTTTTTACATGAAAGCTCACACTAAGCCCTGTTTTCCGATTTGTGACGAAGCCAAGAAACGATCAAATTATAGCGGCTTTAAGTTTGAGTGGCATCGTGTCTTCTTTAGTCGATAACGATTTAAATGAAGCCTGCAAGAATTTTCAATTAGCGGGGACACTGAGCGATGGCTGACGATTGTCTCTGGCGGCGTCTTCACCGCTCCCATCCATCTACATTTGAGTAACCGAGTGAAAAAGCAATGAGCCGCGCTATTGCCTCTCTTTACGCATAAATTCTGAAACAGATTCACCCCATTTTTGCGTTTCACCTCAGTCCTCATTCTATAAATATACATAAGAGACGGATTCGAGGAATAAGTTATGAAGATAGGATGATACGATTTTAAATAATATAGTGTGAAGTTTTATATTGAGACAAATATTATTGGAGTCAGAGTACCTACCTGAATATGGATTTATGGATTTCCTCTATAGTTTCTCATCCTCTATAGTTTGATATTCCTCAAGGGGGGTTTTAGCAGGATGTTGAAATCCAGTGACAAGTCATTTCAATAATGTTAGCGTAAACACTTTGGAATATTTAAGAATAGAAACGAGGCTCTCAAGCTGGTCGTCGGTACTTGTCGGTACCTACCGAGCTACTTTCACGACCAATTATAGCATGTATAATAACTATTATATTTGTATCCTTACTATTTTTCAGTAATCGCTCTACCTCAACAAGTCTTACTTTAACCACAGAATATAATTAGTAGGTGGTATAGTACTACTTTAACCATTCTACAACTCAAGAAAGAAAAGTTATTTCGCAAACATTCGTAAAGCAAAGTCCTCAACTGATCAGTAAGCACGTTTCCCGTATTCCGAAGCTCATTATAGCCTTTTAACACATACCAACATTCCATTTTGTCATAATTCGGACCATAATGTCGTGCTGGTAGCTGATAAAAGCCTCCGAAACAAATGAGATGCCTCATGAAAATGTGATAATATGCAAATGCCTACGGCTACTTGATACGGAAATTTCGTACTGATACGGCTCTTTTGCACACGTTACAATTTGCATTCTTTTTTATCTTTTATTTTACAATAAATATTCAAAGTAAAAAGCAAAACTAGACAACAAAAACAGCTACGTTTACACTATGTGTAAGCTCGTTAAAAAATATTTAACTTTTTCACTAAGCTAAGTTTAAAATTTAAAAGAACGCCCTAGTCAAATTATAGCTTTGTAAAGCACAATGTAGTTTGCCTTGACCTGACCCAGTTTAATGGTAAAGTGTTACTCCGACTTAACCAAGCGGTAAAAATGACACAAACCTCACGCCTTTATCCACAGCTACACAAAAACGTAGTTTTTACAGCCACGAAGTGGACAATAAAACTGTAGGAGTGAATTTCACTTGGTGAATTTATGATTTTTACGAAAAGAATTATTTCTGTTCTAGAAGAATCACAACTTTCATTGTAATTTTCGACAGTTACACTTTTTGAAATAATCCAAAGTACCACTTGGAGGTTTATTATAGCTTTCTGTTTTGTTCACTTTTGTAACATTCTGATTCAACTCTATTATAATCAATACAGCGCTTTACATTGAAGCGTGCGTGGAGGGTGTCTATGATATGAATGGTGTTTTGTTGTGGTGACAATAGTGTTCCTTGCGTTTGTTGGCTTCGAAAGACAAGTCGCGAAACAAGCGACGCGCGACTGCAAAGTTTCTAACGCATTTTCAAAGAATATGACCGAACTACAAAAAAGTTTTGTAAAACGTTAGTAATTTTCTGGCGTACTTCCCCCGTATTCGTTTACACTTCACTACCATCGCGCTTTGTATCTGCCCAAGCCTCAAAGGTATGAATGTTAATTTCACGGCTTATCAGCAAAATAAAGTCTAGGTCACGCTCAGACGAGCACTTTACTGACGTTCGGATGAGCAAACAGGGATGCCCTCACCCTTCATATTGGGACTTAATTTTGAGGGACACACACGTCAGTGTGTATCACACATATTAACAGATACGAAGTAAAACCAGAATGAATGTACTTTATAACTCATAACAAAGGGCTGCTATTATGATTAGAAGTGAACAATTCTTTAGGCGCGTTGAGCACTTTTTGGTAGGGGGTAAAAATGTGGAAACGCGTGACCGATTCTGTGACCGACACTTCGCGTTGTTACGAAGACAAAAGTAAGTATCCATAGCAAATTTACCTGCTCCTTTTATTGGGGTATAATGTATATTTTTATATTTTTGAGACTTATAACACTTTTACATATTTAATAGGTATTTCGTTTGAAGATACTTCAGTGGAATAAGAAATCATAATATTACAAATGCCACTTTTATAAAAAACGGATCTGTTGCTATCGCAACCGTACGTTGGCGAACGTCTTTACCTCTAACTGAAGAATTGCTAAGAGTTCAGAGCATGATATTATTAGAAGAGGGTGTTATTTACCATGACAACCCACGGCGAGCTCCCCCCTTAACAACTTTTACAAAACACCAACGGTTAACGACGTCTGATCACCTATACAGAGCAGTCTATAATCTTTCGTTGCTGTCGGCTTTGTACGATGGGCCTGTTTATGGGCCTCCGAAACAGCGGTTTACCATTATTTCGATTTTATTATAACATACTAGCTTTTTCCCATGGCTTCGCTTACGATATATATTTCTAATGCATAAACTATAATAACTATAGTTACTATAGTAGGTATAGTTTCATCAAAACCCATTCTAATTTCTTACGCGAAAGATTTATATCCATCCATTCACATAAACTTTTGCGTATTAAATAAGATAAAAAGTAAGAAGGAAGATTTCACTTTGAAACAGCAATTACTTTTGGACAGCGATTTGCTTCTTCGTTTCAAATTCGAACCCCTAGGATATGGAATGGATAGATATTTTATAGGCAAGCGCGCTCTACCTTGGGCTGCATCACCACTTGCTAGCAAGTCTGATTGCAGCCGAGCGCTAGTCTATAAATAAATAAAAATCTACACGCTTATTTTGTGGCTCCATTATGAAATCATAAGTTTCAAGTGTACACCCCTAAATTTGCAAGTCGCGAACTGCAGGGGTGCGTCACGTCCAAATAGATGACGGGATTATTTTTGTGTTTGACATAATCATAGTGACAAATTTCTCTTTAGACCTGCCAAATTTGACGTTTTCATGTATGACAAAATATGGGATATGTTTGGATGACAAAATGGGATGTAGGGATACGTGTTGTGTGAGAAATAGTTTATAAATAGTTCCTTGTTTGTTTTCATTTCACCATACGCATTCTTCATTTTTTTACTGCAAGAATACAATAAGGTTACCATCATGTTTTTACAGAATGTTAATACAACTTTGATATTAATTAATTTAATTAAACAGTGCTTAAATTTCAGTGTCTTTAAAATAGATCAAACAAGATAAGTATTATAAAACTTGGACCACAAATTATTATAACTGTATGCATTCTATACCTACCATATTTTTATGACATAATTTTTCTTTTATGTTAAATTTAAACAGAAGGAGATTATGTCAATAGCAACAGATGTTGATGCTATTGTCGCAATATTGCATCACAAAATAACATCAGAAGTGGGATGATGCTTGGGTAAGGACTCAGCTTATTGAGTTTCAGGTGAACTGAGCTCTTTATATGACGTGTTACTCACCACCACAAATCAGTAAACTAAACCCAAATGACAGCTTTAAATCTAGTTCTGTCCCTTTCGGCAGGAAGTAATAAGAAAGGGTTAGCAATATTTTAATGCTGTCATTTGAGTTTAGTTCAGAGATTGTGTACAACAGAAGCAGCCCCATTATGGTTCCGAAATCTTATGTATCTAGTGTATTAAATTGATCTGAATGAACTGAATAATATAAACATATAGACATAATCTGAATAACAGGCGTTCAAAAGAGAAACATATTTTTTTACCTTTATAGATTACTAGCTGACTAGCTGATGCCCGCGACTTTGGTCGCGTGGATTAAGGATTTTTGGTTCCCGCGGGAACTCTATATAATCTATCTCTGTGCTAAATTTCATCCAGATCCGTTCAGCCGTTCTGGTGTGGATTGAGTAACAAATATCCATCCATTCAACCATCCAAACAAAATTTAATTATCATAGTAATTTTATTGGGTTGATACCTTTCATTCTTGCCAAAGTGAGGACTGAGGAATAAGCTTGTTGTGTTTTAGTGAATACTCTGAGCTCCTGACCGCACCGACCCTTTACTGAGATATTACGGGCACACCGCGCAATATAATACACAGCTATCTATTTATTATTATATTTCGTAGCGTTATTGTTGAACTTTGAATAGAAAATAACTTGCACCGGGGTTGGTGAACTTGTTTAGGTTTGCTTGCGTTTTGAAGCTTATTTAATATATTATACCTTTTGTACTTACACAGATAATATTGTAATAGATAAAAAGGTTGTTCGTATAATGGGTATACCTATTATACAGCACTTAGTATATACCTAGATGAAACGTACTTCTTTCTACACCAATTCGTTTGAAAGATTTGCTGAATTGCAAACAAATCTTCCAAATTATAATATCTTATTTTTGAGATCGACGCCGAAAATTGCAAAAGTTATTCTCGATGCCATTAAAAGTTAATTTGAAGACATGACAGGTAGGTACACATCGCGGAATATTCCGGTAGGAAAATGTAGAATTATCCCGCGTCTTTATCTTCAAAGAGATGTCATCACCAACTGCGGGGTTCGGCCAGTTCCAAAGTTGTTTGCGGCACGGCTGGAGACCGCTCCTATTAAATATGCTGATGTTTATCATGATTCAGCGCTTTCGAGATAATAAGACGAGAAATATGAATTTAAGGCGAGTCACCTCAGCTCAGCGGTGAAAACTGGTTTGCTAGATCAAATTTTTTCGGTATTTACTATTAAATAACGGTCTTACAAAAAATATCCGATACACTTAAAGATATTTTCTAAAGAATGTGCTAATTTGTTACACGATAGGATGTACTTTACTCGATCAAAAAAAATCTTGAAACAGGCTAAATTAAAAGTTTAAAACGAATTTTTTATTAATAAAATTTTCGACTTTGCTCATCATTTTTATATGGATAAATTCCTCTTGAAGTATTAATGAGAACCTGCTAAAATTTATTTCAAACTGAAGTCCTATATCTATTTAATTCAAATTAATCCCAGAACTTGAACGTTGCCAAGCGCTTTCAGAATATACCGCGCTGCCCGCTTCCCCGTCAGTCTCTACGAGAAATGTACCGCGAGACGCGCGGGCGGCACCCCACACCTCACCTCCTAAAATCTTGCAGGTGACTCGCCTTAATTGGATGCTAAGGTAAGGAAACCTTACCTAAATTAACGGCTTCTGCACAAAGAACTTGCTGGTACAATTTAGTATGTGCATGATAAATAATTTAAAACAACAAACAACCAACATCAGTAAGATATTTTAAACGTAAGTTTACCTCAAAAATAATCTTCATCAAAACATACAATTAGTTAAAATCGCCAAATGATAATAAATTATGTTATGGACAAACTACGAAAAAATACACTTAATTGCTGCAAAACTCTCGGCTATAACGTGCCATAACTCACAAATCTAAATAAAATATTTTGTCGTTGAGAGAGATAAACCTGTTTTGCTCAGATTTCTTCTTAAAAACACCATTAATTACACAATGAATATCGCAAGAGGACCGTCGACGACAAGTCCCGGGAGAGAAAAATCGAGGAAAATAATTGTGTCTACTCTTAAAAACAAAAGCATTTTAATTTGGCGCTTATTAATTTAAATCTTTTTATTATTTTCCTTATCTGAATAATCTTCTTTGTATAAAAAGCACAAAGTTGTATTCTAGGTACAAATATTTTGTGTAAGTAGGGGGATATTCGATTATCTGTTTGTTATTATGTAGCCTATATGCGATTCAATTATTTCAGTGTGCTTACTCTGAGTTTTTACTCTGAGTATTGAACATACGATCATTGCAATGTAAAAACTCAGAGTCAGCGTACAGCAGGTTACAGGTAAGACCCTGTCCTATGCCAGCGACAAACGCGTCAACGTTACTCGATGCGATAACGTCAACTACGATTTGTATGGAATAGTCAAGCGTTTGACAGCTAGCGATCGATCAATTCCATATAAGTAAATGGTAATTAACGTTGTCGCGATCGAATACGTAAAAAACTCCCACTTGGCTTCCATACTGCAGTAGCTGACCCGACGCGGTCACGTGACCAACATGTAAGACAATCATTTTCTATGAAGTTATTTATAGCGTCATTTTCATGGCTCACCTAGGACAACAGGAGGCTTCGATATGGACGATCTAAGTATTTTTATGTAGTGTCTCAAGCTTGGCTTAAACCTCTCCCTCCGTACACTAATAATTATGAGTGTCATATTTTGATTTAGAAATATTAAAATAATTGTCTCGAACGAAATAAAACATTTCATACTCAAACCCAGAAAAACTTAACTACCTCGTTGTGTCGTGTCACGAACAGAGATGTTCAAAAATTGCAGTTCAAAGGGCAACAACGGCGCTACAAAATTGGTTTTATATACAACCGGCACCCTGTCAGCTTCACACATTGGTTTATGCCTTGTTTTATAAGTTTAGAACATATCTACTAAAAAAAAAAACAATTAGGAACCAATAAAAAGACAGTAAACTTTTTCATGCTACTTCTTCAAATCTTTATACTTTTGCATTATTGCGAAAGTGTGTTTGTTTATTGGTTTGTCCTTCAATCACGCCGCAACGGAGCAACAGATCGACGTAATTTTTGGCATGGGTATAGTTGAAGATCTGGAGAGTGACATAGGCTGCTTTTTGTCTCGGAAAATTAAGGAGTTCTCGCGGAAATCTAGAAAAAGTTAAATCACGTGGACAAAGTCGCAGGCATCAGCTACTAATGTAATATTTTCTACAATCAGTTCGCAGTCTATGTTATCTTCAATAAATAATTTAAAGTGTAACGAAAGGTTGTATCGGAGGAATTAAATTGTCATCGTATTGTACCAATTTTAGTTGGGTTATAACCACTGACCAGCTACCGAGCGATGACGCGACGTCAAAAACTGTTTTGTGTGAGACAGCTCACAGTTTTGTAAATTAATTCGGCGGTTTCGAGCTATTACATAAACTGTCAGCGCAGGTGCCACGGTCCTACTTCTCCGTCTAGGATTTGCATTCGGAATACTCCTACTAATTTAACTTCTCTGTTTGTTAGTGGTTTGTTTAGTGAAACTAAACAACACCCGCAGTTCCTGGCTCACTGGAGTCGAACTAACATTGGAAAATTATGTAGTTATCTTCAGGCATTTTTAAAAGCAGTGTATCCATCAAACGGTGACATAATGTATGCTTGTAAAAATAATTTGCAGTTTTCAAGACCTTTAAGCAGCCATTGACGCATCTCAAAACACAATTTAAAAAAAATCTCTGCATTGATATTTATTTTAAACATACCTCTTAATTTACCTTTTAAAGCTATTTTTCTCCTTAATGAAACCAATAATTTGCTCTAGAAATATAAGATTAAATTCATATTTCTGAATCAAACACATTGTCGGATTAATTTGTATTTAAAAGTAAATATTTATTTGATTACAAATGATTTCTTGCAGTTTTGCGACATGCGCTTGCTCCATTTCACCCCCGCGCGCTTGTGTTTTTAGCTCACAGCGCCTTAAATTTATGCACAATGCACGTAATCGCCAATAAAGGTCAAAAGGTAAACATGTAGGTACCTCTGCCGAAACGTTTTAAAATATTATGCGTTTTGTACGTTGTTATTGTAACCTAACGATGAAATGTGTTGAGTGAAAAACCTAACTAAAGAACGTCTCAAGTGTCGGGCAAAGCGCGTTCGCGACGGTTTCATTGATTTGCTTCTCTCTTGTAGACTCTCTACTACTTCTCTTTTGACGACCTCCGTGGCGCAGTGTATAGCGCTGTTGCCTTAATGTGCGGAGGTCTCGGGTTCGATCCCCGGCAGAGTCAATTTAGGAATTTATAATTTCTGAATTTTTGCTGGTCTGGCCTGGTGGGAGGCTTCGGCCGTGGCTAGTTACCACCCTAGCGGCAAAGACGTACCGCCAAGCGATTTAGCGTTCCGGTATACGATGCCGTGTAGAAACCGAAGGGGTGTGGGTTTAATATAACTGCCATGCCCCTAACAGGTTAGCCCGCTACCATCTTAGACTGCCTCATCACTTACCATCAGATGTGATCGCAGTCAAGGGCTAGCTTGTAGTGGATAAAAAAAAAGACTACTTTAAAATTAGACAATACTTAATTCCACCCTAACAATGTCACTATTCCTCGCGACATTCTAAAGAGGTCCTACGCATCTTCAAAACTGAAAATTTTGCCTAATCTGATATCAACAGTCCAAAGTTTGATATCAACAGATTTTATGAACTCATAAAAAGGATTAATTTATTATTCGTTCGTTTCCTGGTCCTGCTAGTTTTTAACACAGTCTACGTAATTAATTAAATATCCAATCGTTACTAAAAATTGGTTTGACGTTGCGTTCGCCCTTTGCACCAATTTCAGGTTTGAATTGCGTACGCACACAGAGGCGAAACAAATTAAAGCTATTGTTAGATGGATTATGTAGCAAGGTCCATTTATATGTAAAATAGTGACGCGTACGTTCGGAGTCACCCAGCCGTACACGTGCCAGCCACGTCGCCTGCGATTTTTGCGTGCACTGATAATTTGACAGATTTACCTACCCCATACACAGTATGAATTTAAAAGTAAAGTAAGTTGCGTTTTTATTGCAAAAAAAGTTTGCGCTTGATGTCTATCAGGGATAAATAAAAATCTCTAGGTACTTGACTATAAATATGACATGCATGTACATTTTATGTAAGATAGACGTTCTTTATAATTAGAGTGGATTTAATCGTAGTCAGCAATTGAAACAATCTTTTAGGGTACCATACATCAAGAGGAAAAAAGGAACATTTACAGGATGACTTTGTCTGTCTTCATTGTCTCTCTGTCTGTCTACCACCTATTTCAAGTTAAAATTAATATCAAATACTTAGGTCTGCCGTCACTTGGAGCTGTAAAAAAATCAAGGTCAACGTAATGAAATGATACGGTTTATGCCGCATATATATAACAAATAAACAAATATAATATATTGCATATTTCCCATTGACCCAGAACCATTAAATTTGGCAAGAAGAAAGGTCTCATAGCACAAGTATATAGGAAGAAATCCTAAAATCATTAATTAGGGTTTCGTACTCAAAGGATGTCGAATTGTTTGTCAGGCGCTACCAGTTGAGCGTCATCTTATGTAGGCCAGTTATTTCAGAGCTGATTACGTGTTGCTATGATATCTTTCTAAATATATTTAATAAAATAATTTACGTTGTGTGGTGGTACGGAACCGTGTGTTTGCGATTATTACCGTGGATGTCAATACGAGTAACCTTTCGACATCCTCTGATTTAGGTATACCTACGTATACTGAAATCTCGCCACTTGCAGGCGTTCTGAACCCCGTCTCTAAAACGCATGCTCGACTCAGGATACGTCATTCGTTTTTGCCTACACGATACTTTTAATACAAGCGGATAGAGTTCACATTTCGAAACCATGTGATTTATGTACCTACGAGTGGCGTAGCGCACCACTGTTGCTACGAGAATACATTCGCGAGCATTCAAATGATGAGGCCTTTGTGTAAGTACAATTCTTCAGTTGAATATGCTACTTAAAGCAAGAACTTTGAATATTCATTTCCTTCGGATCTGAAAGAGGATGATTTTCAATACGAATCACCATGCAGTATTTACGAATGATATTTTATCGTGATATTTAGCTTAATGCGGTATTTAACAGCTGTTGTATTGAATACTTAAAAGGTTTATTATTATAGATACGCCCTTAAAAATGGTTGAATAAGTAGTAAGTACAATTATGTTTACGTGATTTTTATATTCCTATAAAATCGACTGCATAAATAGACAAATAAACATGGAAATTAGCTTTACAATAATATCTATTAAATTTTAAATTAATTATTAAATTAAATAAAAGTTTTAAAATTAGGATTTTCACAAAAATTTGCAGAAAATGGTCCTTTTCGTGGAATCCTTTCAAGAAACTAATTTAAACACGAATAAGAATTGAGCTAACCCGAAATGCCGTATTGCGGTCTTTAGTGCATTGTTGTTCTGTACGTACCCAAATCGCTTTCCCGCTTGCTTCGCGTTCGTTAGCCGCTTGTTTCTGTTCACACGTGCATATTTACATTTCAATGCGCTGCTGAATTTTGCCACGCATTGGCTGAAATGCTCGGTTTCTGTGATGATGAACAATGGTTTAGTTGGCTTATATTTTTACTCTCAGGTACAAAATATATAAAACTAGCAATTTTGGTTCCCGCGGTAACTCTTTCATTTTCCGGGATAAAAAGTAGCCTATATGTTATTCCAGACTATAATATTAATCTATCTCTGTGCCCAATTTCGTCCAACTTCGTTCAAGCCTTTCTAGCGTAATTGAGTAACAAACATACATCCATCCATCCATTAGTATGGATAAAAGAACTCTCGGGCATGCAGGTTTCCCCACGACGTTTTCTTCACTGTTATAACAAGTTATATTCAAATGCTTAAATCATCACGCGTAGATTATATCTCCGGCCACCTGAACAGCAGGCCGAATGTTTTAAGGTGGAAGACAAGGGTCTGCCCGCGAAATTCAAATTTAATTTGGATTTTCGCAAAATAATGACTAATTTGTGAGTAACTCACGTCAAACTCTTTATTTTGACTAATTTCTTAAACTGGACACTTTCAAGTAAAGATTTTTATATAAACCTGTGAAGATGATATTCCTAGGGGCGCAATTTGAATGCCTTATGCCTACTTTGTCGTATTAGTTTATAAATTGCGAAAATCAAAATTAAATTTGAATTTCGCGGGCAGACCCTTGTCTTCCACCTTAAGTCTATATACGACTAAGCTATCACTGCTTTGAGAATACGAGTATATTATGTACTTTGTGATAATTATCGCTTTACTTGTAAACTCATATAACCTAACCTTTTTTTTTTTTTTTTAACGCTGGGAAATGCGTTTAGGCATCCCCCCCGGAGATAGTGCAGGAGTCTGCACTCCCTCCGGAGGGGTATGTGGGACTCACTGACAGAGCAGAATACCCACTAAAACCCAGCGGACCCGTCTTCCGTAGTAATGGGGCGGCACAGGATCACAAAAAGAACCCAACCCCGGTTTGAATATTTAATCCTTATTTAATTAATTAATCTCGACCTAAAACAATTCATCAAATACTCAAGCTTCCATATTTACATTTTTAATTTAATAAATAATAATCCATATTTTTATAGAATCGTTGTTTTAACAGCTGTTAAACAGCTGTTAATTTTATCATCATTGTATTGTATGTAATCTTTAGCATAACTATAGCATTTCTAATAGTAACTATTATAACGACGGCTAACTTGTTGATATTGACGGGGTTGAATAGAGATTGGGCATAATACCTATGGTTAATGAGCCGGATATACAATGACCTTCACCCATCTGTTTACCAGATGAAACCTACTTTTTATTTTGATTTTCGATGACCTCCGTGGCGCAGTGTGTAGCGCTGTTGCCGGAGGACCCGGGTTCGATCCCCGGCAGGGTCAATTTCGGAATTTATAATTTCTGAATTTTTCCTGGTCTGGCCTGGTGGAAGGCTTCGGCCGTGGCTAGTTACCACCCTACCGGCAAAGACGTGCCGCCAAGCGATTTAGCGTTTCGGTACGATGCCGTGTAAAAACCGAAGGGGTATGGGTTTAATATAACTGCCATGCCCCTAACAGGTTAGCCCGCTACCAACTTAGACTGCATCATCACTTACCATCAGGTGAGATCGTAGTCAAGGGCTAGCTTGTAGTGAATAAAAAGAAACCTTCACCCATCTGTTTACCAGACTCAGACTACTATGCTCTCGTGCTCTACGATTCCGAGGTACGGGGATGTTACGCCGCCGATTCCCTTACTATGCCATACTTAGAGATTTTCTTATATTAAAACAAAATTAACTTTGGCTTGAATCTAGACTCAAACTACACAACATAATCTACGGCCAAATCAGCCAAAATAACCATCAAATTTAAATGGCAAAAGAAAAGCTTTTACCATCTAAATACTGTCACACAATATTTGAGCTAGTAATTTAGGTACTCATCGATGTAAATTATTTTATGTCCATGTATCATATTGATAATCCTCAGCAACCCATCGTTAGCCCACTACTGAGTACCAGTCACCCCTCACCCTCAGAACGAGAAGGGTATGGCTATAATCCAACTCCAAAATGCTGGACAAGTTATGGTTAGCAGACTCCACAATTCTTTGAGAACATTATACAGTGATATTTAATTGCTTAAAACCTTCGATCACTTAAAACCATAAATGTTCATAACTCCGAAAAGTTAGAGATGCCGCGGATCCCGAGGATGTAACCCCGGGCTCCCCAAATAGGAGACTGAGGTTTTACCACCACAGTAAACAGATAAAATCAGTATGGAAACTATCTAGAAACGTTCGAAACAGCTCACTCACACAAACGAGCGCATCGAACATGCGATGACGTGGCACTCACTACTGACGGCCTCGTCGATGCGCACGTTTGTGTGAGTGAGCCTGTGTCGAACGTTTCTAGGTAGTTTTTTCCATACTGGTTGCATCTGTTTACAGTGTTACCACTATCGCCACTTCATATCAATCCTTAGAGTAGGCATAATGTTAAATAAAAGTTATAAAATAACGAGTTGTTATTGGCATCATGTCTTTGTCGCCGACGCAGCGGCCGGTAGGTATACCGACACCCACCATTAGTTTACATACAAATGGGCGTCGTTTTACATAATCCATCCTGTGCGATGGCGGCAATTTGTTGCAAACCGTCTGGATAAGCAAATTGATCGCACCTCTCAATGAATATTCAATAAAAACCTCCCTTTATTGTGTTTCTAAAAAAATCGTTTATATAGCGGTTTTGTGTATCTATTTCTTTTTTATAGACAAATACAAATTGTATATTTAAATTTTTATGTTTTTATAAGTAAATAAGAGTTCTGTTCTAGTACTAAAATATCAATATTTATTAATAATCCATCCACAGCGGCGCGGCGGTGTTGTCTAGTAGAAGTACCACATACATTAAAATATTTTCTTTTTATAGTTCTGTGAGTAGTTGAGTAATACGAGTAGAAGTCGTACGAATAAAACGTTCGCTAATTCACTAGTTGAGCAACATATTATTTTTGACGACCTCCGTGTCGCAGTGTTGAGCGCTGTTGTCTTTTAACTTGCGGAGGTCCCGGGTTCGATCCCCGGCAGGGTCAATTTAGGGATTTATAATTTCTGAATTTTCCCTGGTCTGGCCTGGTGGGAGGCTTCGGCCGTGGCTAGTTACCACCCTACCGGCAAAGACGTGCCGCCAAGCGATTTAGCGTTCCGGTACGATGCCGTGTAGAAACCGAAGGGGTGTGGGTTTAATATAACTGCCATGCCCCTAACAGGTTAGCCCGCTACCATCAGACTGCATCATCACTTACCATCAGGTGAGATCGCAGTCAAGGGCTAGCTTGTAGTGGATAAAAAAAAAAAAAAAAAAAGGGAAGCTTCGGCCGTGGCTAGTTACCGGCAAAGACGTGCTGCCAAGCGATTTAGCGTTCCGGTACGATGCCTTGTAGAAAGTTAGAAACCGAATAGAGGTATGGGTTTAATATATTATTACTGCCATGCCCCTATAACAGGTTAGTCCGCTACCATCTTAGACTGCATCATCACTTACGGTAAGATCGCAGTCAAGGGCTAATTTGTAGTGGTTAATATAATATCACACACACACACATAAGTCATAATAATGCTAATGTTTTAATTGATTTTTATTATAATTGTTAACCTTACCCAATATTGCAAAAATAGCACCTATGTAATCGGGAAGGCACTTACTCCCATAACACAGTCTTTACTTTTTTGGGAGTTAGAGGCCAAATTATAATTTTGAACCTTGTAATTTTGCAAATAAAGATTTTATTTTTATTTTAAAATATATTATAATATATCATCGTAATGCCGATGACTGGACGATCTACGCCGACGTGCAATTTGTGTGTATTTCTACATCAGCTACTTTGTATGAGAGTAATCACATTGAAGCATTTTATTATTATTATTAATAATAAAACTCTATTTGTACCACACATAACAAAAATAAATAACAGAAAACATAAAAAAACAAAGAAGTACAAAGGCCGGCCTTATCATGTTCATTTCTAGTTTAGATGATTTCTTTATGCTTGCAGTCAACGCTCTCAATATTTATTGCTTTCAACAGAGTGATTTTATTAGCAAAATTGGATAAGGAAAATTTGGGGCAATGTATTACGGATTGTTTATTTAATAAAATACATACCCAGTCATTCACTCTTAACTCTTAGGATCTGATACAGTAGTAAAGGAATGCAATGAAAGCATAAATTAATACACCTTTAATATTATAATATTTTCTTGTGAAGGTTATCGAGACATGAAAAATAAAATATTTATTATTTTACTTTTCATATCTCGCTGTTCGAAAAGATTAAGAGGAAACAATAAAGGAGCGCCCAGTATTTAAGTACAGTCCATAAAACAGTATGTACCTGGAGGAAACCGGAAGTGGCGTTATAGCGGCCAGTACGTATAGCTTATCTAGTTACTCGAGAGCGACTCAAATATTGTGGGCTCCGGTTTTAAAAGCATAAAACTGTTATAATAGAACAAACAAATTCTACACCAGATTGATAAAATCGTATTGTATTTTATTTTGTTTTACCGTTTCATTTAATCTTATATTATATTAATTGATCTATATTATTTAATCTTATTATTTCATTCGGTTTTCGATATCGTACAAGGACGCTAAAATTGCTTGACGGTAGTGAGTAATTGGTGGAAGGGTGATAAATAGATGCACAACCCAATTCAGATTCTATTAGGATAATAAAAAAAAGGTTTATCTCTTTTCCTCTTATGATTACAGTCACTGGAGAGAAAAGGATAAAACGCTACCTGTCAACCTAATAAAAGCATCTGGATATGATAGTACTGTACTTTTTCCATCACTCCAGCAGCCCTGACCAGCTAGGAATCACTTTAGTATAAGTTAAATTAAAACGACGTTTTATGGTGCTGTTCCAAAAAAAATTTATTAACATTTAAACGCGTTCACCTTATTCCGGTCCAGCGATCAACTACAGGGCCGGAATATAGCAGCGTTTGGATTTCAGGCCAGAGCTAGAACTTGTGAATCGAATAATAAGTAGATACGTGGCAGTGTGTCCAGTAATAATTAATAAAATTGCTGCTTGCATTCGGTATAAAGAAGTTTGAACTGATATCAAATTGAGTAAATCACAATCATTGATTCAACCTCTAGGGACAAAAAAGAATTAGTTAAGAAGTTCGCGTTACGCATTTTATATCAATTCACACACACAAGCTCGACAGTACAATACCTACAGTCCGCGCACGAGGTCCGAGGAATCGGGGTCTGTAGAAACGACGGCTGTACCACGTACGCCACTCCCGATCGTCGCTCCATATCCAGCTCGCTCCCAGCACTAGTTTCGAGCTTGACGCGTGTAATTTTGCGATAGCAGTATTGTTTTGTACTTTAAATAACTCTAGGTTTAAACTTTATCATTCCATAGGATTCCTCCGAGCTCGCGTGTGGACTATACGTCTGTATTCGTTTTCTTTCAACGCGAACATTTTGCGCCTTTGTGTTGTCCTGTCCAGTCTCTAATGTTTTCACTTTGGATATGTTATGATATTTCCCACACTGTATATAAATTTTGTTTAATTTTATACGCAATTGAGGGATGAGTGGCCTAGATGTGACAACGAATATCAGTCGATTGCATAATTGTTAGGCAACGTTGACCCAAGTCAGTAACTAGATGGGTGACCGAATTTGGAGGTTCAAATTTGGCCTTATCGTTTTCTCCGTGCCTCGGAGAGCACATTAAGCCGTCGGTCCTGGTTATTATCACTAACATCTGGTAATAATCGTTACAAAAACCTAAGAGTTTAAATACTCTTAGTAGAGTCATATATGCGAAATGACGTGGAAACCCACCGCATTATTATCTCAAGAAAACTCCTACTTACCATTATTTGA
This sequence comes from Erebia aethiops, assembly GCA_923060345.2. Taxonomy (NCBI): domain Eukaryota; kingdom Metazoa; phylum Arthropoda; class Insecta; order Lepidoptera; family Nymphalidae; genus Erebia; species Erebia aethiops. The sequence goes on along the minus strand of OV281092.1, from coordinate 9,341,045 downwards.
TTAATGGAAAGGGGTTACGACCATCAGTAATGAGGAATACCACCCAAAGAGATATCAATTTTGTTTAATTTTATACGCGATCATTAAAGCGTTTGCTTTCTTTTAATTACATTTTCATAATTATAATTACTATTACTCCTACATACGAGCCATACAATTAAGAGCTGCTCAACAGTCTGCGAGTGAAATTGTCACATCTGAGAGCATAAAGCGCGCTGAAAGGATAAATCCAGCGGGTTTTATGAATGGAGTCTGGAATCAGTCCGTATGAACATATCGCTTGCCGACTGCGCCATTTAGTAACAACAGAATGTTTCTGTTCACTTTGTTGTAGTTTCGCGTATGTTATGAAAGATTAGGCTGAAATACATTTGAACTTGCGCCTTTCATCTAAGTTTAAAGTAGCGTTAGATTGGTACTGTTATGTTGAAACTATAGATAATGAAAATTCTACTAATAAGAAAATTTAAAAAAATTCACTTACGAAATTAGGATCATTTGTAATTATTTTACTTTTTTTTCAAGGCCCAATTGTATCTCTAAGAGATACGGTGAGACTCTTGATGCCAACCGAATCTCTTTGAATTAACTTCTCTTATCTTACAAAACATAAAAGTTAGTTGACACGCGATCTAAATCCTATGAATGGAGGTTATATTTTATAAACTAGTAAGTATTATATCCTAGCTTGGCATCGTTACTATATAAATACCTTATGTAATAGGTACTTAACCTTTCTATTAATAAAAGCGGCATCGGTTATGACCGATTACATATCTTACACACACACACACACAAGCTGTGGGACAGATCAGTAAAATACATTCCTTCCTACCCAGATAAACTACATAGTTTGCAGATGAAACTATATATAGCTGGCAAAATTAAACCGCGACTCGCTGGTGTGTGTAACCTCTTGTCTACGAAGAAGGCACCAGCGCGGCGGTTTACGCTTGGCTTGGTATCCTCTACGCGCCTCTAAATCGACCTATATTCGTTCGTAGCGTTCGTAGCCTGAAACCAATATAATAAAATAAAGGGAGTTTGATATAAGTACCTATTATTTAGTTTAAATAATTATCATATTATGCAGTATTGTAAGAGTACATTTACAATCCACATACGTACCAAGTTAAGATAGTGCGGTTATTGAAATGTTTAACCAATATCTTGCAATGGCGCAAGGTAAGTAGGTACTTACATTAAATTAAATTACCCCAACGACCTCTATGTCCTAAAAAATAGCTTGATGTGACAAGCCATAAATCATAATTAATTGAAGAACATGACGGCTCTGCCAAAAAGTAGATATATTTTTTACACGCTTTTTATTAGCTTCAGACGTATGTATGTTAGTATGTAACGGAATCTTTGAACGTGATTTTGACCCCCTTTAAAACGTCGGAATAACTCGAAATTTCGCATACTTATTAAGGATCGATGACAATTCAATATTTTAAACAGTTTGACCCGTTATCCTTACTAGGATAATCAGGATTAGCGATTTTTTGTTTTCCTGAGACCCGGAGTTTCTGCGTCAAAAGCGTGTTTTTTAGTTTTTTTAAACTATTACTATTTCAATAAAAAAATATAGCCAACTAGCTGATGCCCGCGACTTCGTCCACGTGGTTTAAGTTTTTTAACTCTTTAATTTTTCGGGATAAAAAGTAGCCCATGTCCTCAACTATATCCATACCAAAAATCACGTCGATCAATTGCTCCGTTGCGGAGTGATTGAAGGACAAACTAACAAACCAATAAACCAACAAATAAACACACTTTCGCATTTATAATATTAGTATGATGTCACTCGAGGTGATGTAAAGATTCTAACGATAACCGATACACCTAAATATGTTCAGAAGTTAAGAATTTATGGTAGAATAAAGAAAGTCACATACATGCATGATGCATGGACCCTGAAAACATTACACTCTTTTATTGGGCAGTCGAGTTAAAATGAAAGTCATTTAATATTGATCAACCACTAAGTCGATTCTCTGTAAGTATTCTTTTTATTGCGAGAAAGGCTGGCGCTTGACGACAATCAAGCTTAATACAAAGCAATGATGAGGTCTAGGTTGGAGCGCGCTGGCCTAGAAAATGCCTATTCACTCTTGCCTTGAAGGTACGTAAGTGGCAGGGAATTCATGCGCTGGAAGGGTATTCAACATCCTGCTATAAGGATGCTATATAAGTATGCTATTATTATAGATCTATTTCTGTAACGATCGCAGCAGTACTTCCCGGGTCGCAAAACATTAAAGGTGCGCTCCAGTACTTTGATAAGCTCTAACGCCAGCCGTAACGTTACCTCCGGTTTCCTCCTGGCTTACTATTCAATGGACATGTATTCTTGCTCAGTTTTTTCATGGTTTTAGATGTTGGATTTTGTATATCCTTGCTGGGTATATCCGTACTTACCTGTTCTGTGTCCTTACTTAATATAATAAACGCGAAACTGTATTTGTCTGTTTGCTACGCTTTCACGGCTTTCAAAAGATTTTGACGAAATTTCGTACAGGGGTAGTTGACTTGCTTATTAGTAAGTAAATACTAATAAGCAAGCCCCGCTGTGTGCATTTTTCCGTACATGCTACGTCGAAACTGAATTTACAGTATTGAAAAGTACGTTCGTAAACCTGTTACGGTATATTAGTGTATCATAATATATATTTGGTTCTCACGTCCTTTCATCGTTATGGGTGCCATCTTCAATCTGAACTGTGGTAGTCAGCCTGAGAAAACTTTGGCTGTCATGTACTATCATCTTTATTTCCAAGCAGGTAAAGTCGGGTCCAGCCCCTTAAATCGCATTTAACCACATCCTGATCTGTGGTTCAGTTACATGTTCCTTCGAGGATAAACTGTGGAAACTCGCAGAGGGAAGAACTCCTACAAGGATCCCTTTGAAGGATCCTTGTAGGTTCCGGAAACTAGCTTAGAAAACAGCCTCCGTACCTTATACGTCCTTTATTAGAGTCATAATATCATGTAACAACATAAGATATAATATAAAGAGTATCGTAGGTGGCGCCATCTTTGCCGTCTTTGTCGGCAGCGCAACAGCGGATACTGCGACACCCCTATTAGTTAACATACAAATGGGCATCGTTTTACATAATCTATCTCGTGCGTTGGCGACAATTTGTTGCGAATCCTCTACAAGCAAATTGATAAATATAATTTCTGTCAACCCTCTCAATTAATATCACTTTAATCCATACTGATATTATAAATGCGAAAGTGTGTGTCTGTCTGTATGTCTATCTGTCTGTCTGTCTGCTACGCTTTCACAGCTCATCTTTTCAACCGATTTTGATGAAATTTGGTACAGGGATAGATTGTGTCCCGGGGAAAGACATAGACTTTATCCCGGAAAATTAAGGAGTTCCCGCGGGATTCAAAGAACCAGGTGCCAGCGGAGAATGAATTGCCCATACAAACGTAATACCAAAATAATTAATAATTCGAGAACATTTCCACCAAAATGAGAGTTTATTTGGATTCAAATTGTATTTATCTAGTCCCCTGGATTTATATGTTTTCAAAATACTTTCCTAAAATGAAATGTAAATGAATTGCGTTTTGCATATTTTTACGACAAGATGGACATGTTTCCCTCTTATTTGTTTCATATTAAAACCAACGATATCTTACGTATTAATTGGTCAGCAGCATAGCCTATATTGTCAAGTTACAGAATAACAAAACGAAGTAAAAAGCACGATAAGTTTTCATTCATCATTTTTGGTATTCACGGAACAAGACTAAATGTATAACAAATTCTGTAAGCTCATATTGCTATCTCGCTTGAACGCGATCATGTGTCATCAGTGAAATAGAGATAGCAATATACCGGCAAATTTATATTTGCGGTTCGAATAGAAGTTGCGAGCGGCGCGAACCGGCCTCTTAATCCACGCAGACGAAGTCGCAGGCATCATCTAGTAATAAATAAGTGATTTAGGCATTTTTGAAGTGAAATCTTATTTAGGCGCGTTGAGCACTTTTTGATAGGGAGCGTGACCGACACCGTTCTTCTTAAGACAAAAGGTCTTAGGTATGAAATAGTAAATAAGTGCTGTGGAACCGTGACCGACATCTCGCATTGTTACGAAGACAAAAAGTCTTAAATATAAATATAGTACATTAGTAATTAAACTTTAATGCCTTGGTTTTAAGGTTTATATTTGAAATATTTATATTATTATTATTATTATATTTTTTTAAATAGAAAAAAATAATTAAATAGTTTAAAAAAAATTAAATATTCGTTTTCACTTCTATCGGCAGTCCCTATGACTGCCATTTTTTTATACTTTAAGGATAAATATAAGTGTTTAATCAACGTAGCCGAGTATTTACAGAGAATATAATTTCACGCCATATCAACTTTGACAGCTCGTGTTCAGCGATTATTGCTTAATCGCTGCCTGCTACCACTGATTAACTACATCGATGTAGTTCCGACGCGCAAAATTGAGCGCACATAATATAATATTCAATAGCAATAACATTCACTCTTCAAACCCAAATACAAGTAGGTAGGTACTAGTACAAGAATTTTAGGTATTTGGAAATACGATTCTTAATATATTCGTAACTTTACTAAAAAAACTGGGATGAAGCCATGCATACCCAACGTTCGGAGCGCGATCTTTCTATTGTTCATCGCAGAAGCCGAGCGTTTCAGCCAATAGGTACGTGGCTAAATTCAGCGGCGCATTGAAATGTAAATGTATGCGCACATGGGAGCAGAAACAAGCTGTTAACGAACGTCAAGCTAAAGACAAAACTAACAAAACGAGTGGGGGTATACAACCCCATATATTTGAAAGTATAAAGCCACACAACTCGAATGGCTCAAACGCATAAAACGCGATTATACAACGTAGAGATGGAATTCGTAGCATAGCAGCTACTTATACAGCCTGCTTATGATTTACTGACCAAAAACTTACCCGCCATGACCACAAAATGTATTCGATGGTATTCTTGAGCAGGAAACTTTGATTAAGGATAACACGTTCTCGTACGTAGCTCTGACACGGGCAGTTCATGTACAGTTCGCGCGCTAGTTGAATGCAGAGTAGGTAAATGTATGTGTCACCATACATTTCCTCTGCATTCAACTCGTGCGGGAACTATAAGCTTTAAAACGTCACGCAAACTAAAACCTAATGACGTGGAGATAGTGACCAAAACCTAGACTCAAAGTATAACCTATACTTTGAGTCTAGGTTAATATTTGTTGGTAAATGCTAGTCGGTATGCGTCAGATAAGCTAAGGACGAGCTAGAGGGACGAGTGGCCTATTTGTGACAGCGCATATCAGTCGATTGCGAATGTTGAGCAACAGTGACCAAAGTCGGTAACTGGATGGGTGACCGAATTTGGTGGTTCAAACTAACTTTTCCGTTTCCTCCGTGCCTCGGAGAGCACATTAAGCCGGTTCCCGGTTATTATCACTAACATTTAACAATAGGTAATTGTTACAAATCTAAGAGTTTAAGTACTCTTAGTCGAGTATGCGGAAGGGTGTGGGAACCCACCGCATTATTATACCGAGAAAACTCCTGCCATTATTTGATTAATGGAAAGAGGTCACGACCCTCAGTAATGAGAAATACGACGCAGAGAGAGATGCGTCAGATACCGATTTCATTCAAACCCCAATGGATTTATCCTTTCCGTGCGTTCCATCAATCCTTTGAACTCGAAGATATGACAGTTGCTCTCACAATAGGCTGTCGAGTAGCTTCCAATTAAATGACTTGTTTTTTGTACGAGTACTGAATTCGAATTTACGTACATTTAAATAAATAATTAAAGAGTAATGAGATAATCACGTTCATAAATAATCAATTATTGTTCGTGTTTGTAAATAAATTAATATAATTATATCAGCATCCTGATATAGATTCATCCATTTCACCCATATTCGAGAACAAGTCATTACCGGATGACAAACATATAATGTTACAAGGTGTCCATAGCATCCCTAATGGACACTTTCAGACCAAGTGGATCCACGTTGAAGCACTTTCTGATATTGTATACATTGACTTACCAAGTGGCAAGTATATTATAAAAATGTCCCCTTCTACTTGTCATATTAGGAAAATTACTATCGGGCAACTCTACCTGAGCCATAATGTGTTGTTCATGATCATATTATTTCTAATACGACCTGCAATAACTTTTCATATCACTAACAATACAACAAAGATTTTATTATTGAATAGTTTAATAGCTAAATAGCCTTATCTAATATGAAGAGCTAGAAGACTGTGGTGAATTATGAAACATAATATAACATCACTAAATAACTGACTTTGGCCTCAGGCAAAAATTAATTAAAATGACTCAAAACAATTTGCGGAAGAAATATTCTTTTGAAATATAATATTCGCTTTATAGTTGACTATGTTTTTATAAATTGTCTCGTTTCATCGACCAGACGAAAACGCCCCTAGATACAATTAGAGGAATGAATCGCGTGATCTCCGCCTTTATCTTTTATCCTAGTTACTACCAGTAATAACTGCCAACCAGCTTAATAGACGTGGTAATATTTCGTGAAAATACGAATTTCTTTGTTGCAAATTCCTTTGAACGCTAAGGAGGTATGGATCCTTTTTTAAACTCTAATAGAACATTTTTCAGTAAAAACATTTGGATACATTTCTCTGGTACGATATCGGAAGAGAGACTTGTCACATCCCGGCACAGCTTCCGCAAACTGGTTACGTTGAGCTTCGCGTTTTTGTCACCGCTCGTAGTACATTTCCGTGTACCATTCCCGCCGGAAACAGGCTTTCAGTGTTCACCTGTAATGCAAAGAAAAGTCTGTAATATCGTCGAAGTGTCTTTTCATCGGTAGAGTGTAAAACCTATTGAGTTATTGAAGCCGTATTAAAAATTATTGAGTTTTGTGGTTTTTTTTTAGCTTTTCATTTGGGCAAATTTTAAATGTTGTACAATATTTTGAGAATTAGGAGTATGTTATTTCTTACAATTTGATCGATTTTAAATTAATTCATTCATTAAATAAAAAATAAAAAAAATTTGATCGATAAGATTTCCTCCTGGAAGCAATTTCACCGTATACCTAGTATTTCAAAATCTATTCATTTATACGAGTATAGTATAGTACGTATTGTCAAGAAAGTATAAAAATAACTAAGATATAATTTATAAAGAATCTAATTTTGTCCGATAAATATAGGTATAAAATGGTTGTACCTACTAATCATATTATTGTGTAATTTTAATGTAGCCTTATAATTGGAAAAGTTGTGAGCATACGAAATGAAAATGCTCGGTTAGTCAAACCAAGCACACTCCACATGTCTAGCGAATACGATGATATTACATTTTCTCATATTGATACCAGATTTATGAAATATCTGAAGAAAATTATCCGACGCGTATCCTCGATGTGATACAATATGATTGCCTTATCTCCCCCTTATTTTGGTCTTTACATGTTATTATCGTATTGAAACCCAGATCGTGAGGATATTGCTTTCGTCTTTTCTTATACCGTAGCTGATGCTGTTTAGGCGAATGTTTTGATTTGTTACGATATTTTTATTTAGACTTAATCTGCTTTTGTATGTACGAGTAGGTACCTACTTCTAGGAATTCAACTTAACTTTGTGTTGACTTTTCAAATACAAACATTCTTTTCAAATGGGTTCATAATTAATAACATAATTTCTAAAAACATAATTTCGTTTCCTTATAATATTTGTCTAATTTTAGTATGTGTTGTTCAAGTACAGGATATAATTCAAATAATTGATCAAGTTTCAGGCTCAGCTTTTCAGAAAATTGAGAGTTCTGAGGTTTGGACGTTAGAAAATATCCACTTTAAAAGCTCCCCATTTCGTCAATTTTAGGGGAAAAATTAAACAAATATATTTTTGAACTCTATTCCTAATTATCTTTAAAATTATATACCGCAACCCTATGTAACGCTATAAAAAATATTTCACTTCGCATTCGCTTCTATGAGAGCCCCCCTGAAATAAAGATTTTTATAACTTTAAGCCATATTCGGCTGGAGGCCATAAGTTTACATATTATATTTAAATTTGAAGTAATTACGTTTAGTAATTCAGAAGTTATAAGGCTCTGACAGACGGACGGACGGACAAGTGCAAATTCACTCAATTAGACTCAGAGACCTTCGCTTCGCTCGGTCAACTGGTAGGTACTAATTTTAAAGTAAACAACGTGGGTGAAATTGCAGGCAAAAGTAATACTAGCTTTTGCCTGTAGTTTCGCTCACGTTTTAATTGTTAAATTTTAAACCCCTATATTAACCCTTAGGGCTCGAAATTCCTTACTTAGCGGATGCCTATAATATCATTACAGATATCTGTTTTATTAGGGTTCCGCACCCAAAGGATGCCAACTGGACCCTATTACTAAGCCTCCGCTATCCGTCCGTCTGTCTTAGTAACTCTTATAAATACACTGATTATACATTATGAAAGATAGATAAGTTAGTTTAATCATAATGCCCAATCCTTTTTGATAAATTAAAGCACAAATGAGTTACGCAATTATGTACATTTTAAAATATTCATGTCAGCCAAAATTAAAACTGGAGACAATGGAAGGGGAGGCGCGTCCTAGCGTACGATGAAGCCTCGGTATGAAAATTAATTTTATTCCGGGGGCACAAATAAGATAGGATTTCAGTTTTCACCCTTGCTTATCTTCGAGTTATTTAACGAATTTTGTACACCACATGATTATTGATTAATGCAAAAAGAAAAGCCCCGGTAAAAATGTTTTGATTTGACTGGGACTAGGTATACCGGAAGTTTTTTATAACAAGGTTTTTTTTACGAGTAACACAACAACACATATAAAACAACTATATATATTAAAAAAATTTAACTACTTTTGTATAATATTATTTTAATATTTAAAATGTAATAGGAACACTTAATATTCATTCTTATTTTTCTCGAAAAATGAATATCATTTGCAGAAATAAGTATATTATTAAGGGCACCTGAGGGTATAACGTTTTCACAGGTAATTTTCAGTCTTAAAATAGCTATGGATTTTGGATGAGAAAATAATAATATCAATAAGTTGGTCGTTATTATTCAGTGGCTGCCTCGTCTTAATAAGAAAACGTGTATCTTACGTTGCGTATACGCGGTGTCGTAATGGCTTGGAATCACAATATCTCGTTATATGAAAAAGAAACAAAGATATGCGCACGTGCTTCGAATATTGGGCAGATGCTGGTACGCGTTAAATCTATTAGCATAACTTTATACTTTAATACAAAAGTATGGACATTTTTATGCCACAGAAATTATTAGTTTTTTTTTAATTTCGTCAGGGGAACAAACTTTTGATTCCATAGAAACTGGAAACTTATGTAAATTAGTGTGTAGATGAGGGTATATAATAAGAAGGAAGAAAAGGAAGGAATCAAACGACACCGTGACTTGAAATCCAAGAAGTCGTGCGTTCGCAGTCCAGACTAGCTAATTATAAGATTACTGACATACGTACACAGTTAGGCATTACCATAGAATACTTGTATATAGTGTCTTGAATTACTACTAGCACATGTTATTTAACTTTTTTTAATTTATAAGTTTGAAAAGAAGTGTACATAATTAAATATTTTTTAATATTCTTGATGAATAATTTACTTGTATAGTGTCTTGAATTATTACTAGCACAAGTTATTTAACTTTTCAAATTTATAAGTTTGAAAAAAAGTGTATAATTAAATATTATTTAATATTTTTGATGAAAAATTTGTATTCAAACGTGTTCTTTAGGTATAATCCTAATAATAATTTTTCACTGTTAATTCTATTCTATTAGGCACAAACACACGTCACACAAACCAGCCTATACATATATCTACTCGTATCTATCTACTCCTCAACCTAATTCCAGCATTCATTTCGCCAGTTCACTCGTAAAATTTTAATGGTCGCTGGAAATACGTCTTAATGTAGGAAAACCAAGGGATCACCTATAACAAAGTGACTTGCTTCTTCGCTTATTGTGTCGGCTAATTAATCATGTTCGTGATGGAAAGGGGCGTCACAAAAACTTGAAACCACATCGTATTGAATTTGATGGGCGTCATTACTCATTACAATAGTCTGCGGGATTTTATTTTAAAAAAGGCTTATTTTTCATGACAGAATGATATTTACTAGCAAAAGCCCGCGACTTCGCTCCCATGGGAATATCAAATATTCCGACCTAATTCCTTGTCTACATTATAAAGTGAGCATTTGTGCAAAAATTCATCTATCCAAGGTCTTAGGTCTCAGTCCTAGGTCCAAGGCTGGGCATTAATGAGTGACTCGGTTATTTTTTTTAAATATTCCCTTGGAATGTCTCAAAATTTTTTATGTAGAAGTTTTAATACCTAGATGTTTTAAAGTGAAGAAGGTTCTCTACACTTTAGACCTAGTGAAATTTTGGCCCATTGATCTACTTAGACGTTGATATAACATTAATATGTAAGTCATACAGATTCTCGGCTACTACATATTTCCTCACCAAAGATTAATTATTTATTTTACCATTAGCAAAAAGCTGTTTTGTAGTGTATGAAAAATGTTGCCAGAACAGCCATATCCATTGCTCTTTTAGGAGTAATTGGTGATATTTTTCTCTTAAGAAAAATATTGCGGAGACCCAAATATTTTCAACAGGAAACAGGCAGTAAGGCACTGTATGCTCCAATTTTTATCTCTATACAAAAGACGTCCATTGTTTTGTCGTGAATATGTCTTTAAATTGGTACACAAAGCATGTAGAAAATATCCATATACTGGTTATATTTTGGAAAAAAAGATATATTTCATTCCATACACGTGTTGATCTGATCGACGCTGTTGCAAATCAAATTTTATCAGTTAAACTCTTGATCAATGGGTTTTACATACTATTTAAAACCAAAAATCCTCCTGCAGCCACATTAAATAAAGTCTCAAAACACGCAAACAAATCTATTCCCCGCTCATTTCTTAATTGAATTCTCAAGTTTATTTGCCGGCTTATCTACCCGTAGTAGAAGACTTCACTTTACGACATTGGCTCTGTTTACAAGAAACGCCATTACAATTTATTGAGGCAAGCGATCAATGTGAAACGACAATATAGAAAGAGCTTTATTAAAACGGAGCCGTCTAATCTGTCGTGTTGACGCGTCCTTAATCATGAATACTAATATTCTACATGCTAGTCTCAGTTGATAGTCATAGCCCCATTTATGGATCACTCTCATATCGTGATAGCGATGGTGAAGTCGACAACAATGAGAGGCAAAGCGCTTTTTCCAGCTTCCATAGATCTAGCCGCATCCTGAACCTTCGGAAGTATCCATAAAGTGAACATTAAAGCGACGACTCTTTTTACTCTTTATTATTATTGGATGTGAACGTCGGCTCAGATTCTCTCGCAATTTACCGCGCAAAGGAGACACCAGCTTGTCGGACGTTTTATCGTAAAATCGATATAACTGATGATGGGCTTCGGGGTCCGAAACGTCATGGCTTATGAACTCTGGTTTACGATGGACATAGAAACGCCATATTGGCAAAGGTATCAAAGCCTTCTTTCTACCTTTTATTAAAATTGTATGAAACATTTTTTCTTTTTACATTATATAGGCACTAACACTTTGTTAATCATGACAAAAATAAGGTTATTTCTGACAATATGTCTTCAATTTCCAGTTTTCTTATCAGCTACAAGTTAACCCTTGACTGCGATCTCACCTAATGGTAAGTGACGATGCAGTCTAATACGGTAGCGGGCTAACATGTTAGGAGCATGGCAGTCATATTAAACCCATACCCCTTCGGTTTCTACACGGTATTTTAGCGAAACGCTAAATCGCTATGCGGCACTTCTTTGCTGGTAGGGTGGTAGCTAGCCACGGCCGAAGCCTCTCACCAGACCAGAACAGAGAAAATTCAGAAATTATAAATTCCCAAATTGATCCTACCGGGGATCGAACCCGGGACCTCCGCACGTTAAGACATTGAAGCGCTCAACACTGCGCCAGGGAGGCTGTCTAGTTAATTAAAGCAAAATGTATTTCAACATGGCTGGCTACTTGTGATTCCTTGCTCAAGCAATAGGCATGATGATTGATTTTGAAAAATGGTCAGATTATGTTCGGAAGTATCTACTTTTTCGAAAAAATATCTTATTTCAGCAGAAAAATAAGGTTTGGTACATAATATTGGCATTTGAAATTAAAATTTTAAAATTCACGCCAAAACGCTCCCCATTGTCATGGCGTCGTTTGTGACGTCACTATTATTTTTACCAATGTACTCTGTGCAGTGTGCAGTAAGCAATAGTGTGATTGTCAAAGCTCGAAAACAAACCATTGTGACGTCATTCGCTTCTTGGTGTTTAATCCATTATGGCGGATTGCTGTATTTTATAATTTTATTTTATCAAAATAAATAGCAATCTCACTCGAAATAGAAAAATAAATACGTTTTTTATAATCCATGAATCCTATTTCATTGGATAAATTCATAATTTCATTGATTCTTGGTTACTGTCATCATGCCTATTATCATGAATCTAATAACGCATTGTCAGTTATCATGGCACTGACTTTCATCACCCGTAGGACCGTTGAGATCGAGTTACGCAAGTTTCGATCAAGTTTTAAGACCCTGCCGAAGGCCTCTCACTAACTATCTTCCTTAACGCCTTAGTTAAGAAGCGTCTTATGAGAACTTTGACGCTGATATTGAGGAAGCTATTACAGGATCCGTTCAGATAGATATTTAAGCAGGATGTCACTTCCACGTTTGACTTTGTGGTGTTGTTTACTTTGAAGGTTTAGAACTAGTTTATCCATTGCAGTAGGTACATAAACGTTTACAATAAATCGTGATTAATTAAACTTAGACAACCTTGTCACAGTAATCAAATATGTATAAAGAACTAGCTAATGCCCGTGATTTCATCCGCGTGGAATTAGTGATTTTTACTTCCCACTATACTTTATTTTTCGGGAAAAAAATAGCCTATGTCACTCTCCAAGCCAAACAAACACACTTATAATATATGTATGGAGTAAGGTTAAAAAGTAAAATCATAGGATAGTCACTGCAAGTGAAGAGCGAACTCGTATAATACTGCTTAGCTTACCCGACAGACGTTGTCCTGTGGGGTAAGTAGGTAAGCTTCAAGCGATGTTTCTGCCCTGTCCAAATTTCAATAAATTGTATTCACAAAAAATCACATAGACAAATAAGTGTTCAGCGTTTCCTGAATTTGAATATCCTCTGAAAAACTTTAACAAATATTTACATTTGTAAAAAGCTAATTTGGTCTATTACGAACATTTTAAAACAAAAAATAGCCGAATCGGTTGCCTGCAGTTTTCAAGTGATGCGCTTACAATAAACTTGTATTTAAAAAGTAGTCTTAAATCTTGTACGGATGGTACAGAACCCTTCGTGTGCGAGTCCGACTCGCATTTGGCCGAATTATTTACATAGATAGAGACAGAAAAGAAATGGAAGATTAATATTATTTCGAAGTTCGAACAATATTTGTGTAGTGCTGTGCACTATGGAGTTACCATCTGAGTTGGCCATCGGATCGGCGGGCATTGGTGGCATCTCGTTCTATCATCGCTTCCGCCCGCTCTCAACTGGGGCAATCGATAATGGAGGCGTGAGGGGGGCCTTCCCCGCAGGCCTCCGCAGCGCTTCGTGCGCATCACTCGTGTGACAATCGCTCACGCTTCGCTCACTGTCGCTCGACTCACTTTCGTACTTAGAGATTTTCTTCTCACAAATATTAAATCGCTCCTCTACCTACAAAAATAAGCGCCGTATTGAGAACTTTCTTCTTTTTGGAAGTCAGTTAAAAATATGCTGGATGTAAAAGATGCACGAACAATAGCAACCATTCAACTAAATTAATTGATAATTTAAACCATCCATTCATCAGATTTATAGAAGAAGTTTAGTTATTTATAGTAAGCAAAGTTCAGACGGGATTGATTTAAATTGTTTTTTCAACTAAGGTGAAGTCTGGTTTTGTATAAATGTTTTCTCCAACTAGCTTTGTGTTCATATAATGGATCACAATATTTTTTCTGACTGTCACCTTTGTTCATAGTAGGTAGATATTTAGGTACCTATATAAAATAAAACGTATCCATTGGCGCTATATTCAACAGCTACCATTGCCACTTGCTGCAAACATTTCAAAGACATCAAAATCAAAAGATTCAAAACACAGTAAATTTTTTGAAAGTCAGTAGAATGTATGATGTGATGGTGATAAATAAAAAGAAATCTACAAGAGTTCCAAACGCGCCCTACTTTGAAAAGACAATAACGAATATCACAATATACACGCAGCCGGGTAAAATTTCGGTGCCACAAGTACGCAATTGCCAAGTCTGAATTTGCCAAACGATAGCGTGCAAAAAGTTAAAAAGTAAAAGCCGGCAAGTAGCATTCATTGCCGCGTCGACACCTCAGCGCAATCACTGCACCTATTCTAATATTTATTACGTGTGAATATCGTATGCCTGTTCTTTCCCGCCTTATTGCAGAACTCTTCCCGCCCATCCCTGGGGAGGGTGAAAGCGTTTTGACGGAAAACGGCACACGAAGTTACGATTTCATAAAAATGGCATCATAAAATAAACTATGCATGTATCGGGAATATAATATTGCCGTTACAGACATTTTTATTATGTAAATTTTATGTGCCTTATCTATTTGAAACTAGATAAAGCCTTAGGAGCTAAAAGTATCCTGATATTTCCTATAATTTACTCAGAGAACATGACCGTATGAATGAGTAAGTAACACCGACGTAATTTACCACTATTACCTATTCTGTGATATTACAACGTCTATGGGCGGTGTACTGACCGTCTATTTTTCCCTAGGTGAATAAAGTAAATATTAGTAAGTAATTATTTCAGCAGGACAAAACAATACCTTTCCTTTCCTTTTTCGTTTCACCCTGCATCAGCGCTATACATCTGTCGGATTGCAGCATAATTTTATTACACACTAGATGTTACCCGCGACTTCGTCCGCGTGGATTAAGATTTTTGATTCCCACGGGAACTCTTTAATTTTCCGGGATAAAAGTAGTGTCCTTCCCCGGGATACCATCTACTTCTGTACCAAGCTTCAGCAAAATTGGTTGAAAAGATGGGCCAGGAAAGCGTAGCAGACAGACAGACAGACAGAAACACTTTCGCATTTATAATATTAGTATGGAAGTATGGATTTTATTTTTATTCGCAGGTTCGTAAACTTAGACGCTACCCTATACCTATGGCATCGCTTTTTTTCAGAAAGTGAAGCTTAAATCAAGCCCTACCGATCGAAAGCAACCAAGCATTTCATAGCTGCCGTAGAGAAGCTTATGCTTTTCCGCTATAGCATAATATTAAGGACGCTTAGTCTATAGTAGCCACTGTGCGCCCAGATCTTTAAGTTCAGCCATTTTCGTACGCTTCAGCATCGATGAATATCACAAATAGAAATATTCAAATATAGCGTGCTATTTTATTTCTACATTCTACTCCTATGAATAACAATTCCAATGTATATTCCAAGAAAACAAGTACCTAGATACCAAGTCGTTCGAATACCTGGTTACTTACGTTTTTTCTCGAATTTTCTAACTAATAAAATAATTATTAATTAAAAACACTATCGATCTGACCATCTTGCTCAGATGGTGATACTTAAACATAAAAACAAAATTAAACCATCAAATAATATGATACAATGTAGACCCATAACTGAAAGGAGAAAAGAAACATTTAAACACAACATTAAAAATAAAATTGACCGATTAAAATTACCCCCCCATAATGTAAATGATATGTACAATACCTTCTTCGATAACATACGTGTTGAGCATAAGAAAATATTCACTAAAAGGACCTTAAACAAAGGACACAAGCTTTGTTTTAATGATTGGGCAACTAAAGGAATTCGAATAAGCCGTGATAAACTATACGAACTATATTATAGAAGAAATCTTAGTAACAGTGATGAATTTCATAATCATGTTCGAAAGTATTCAAAAACCTTTAAATTAGTCTGCATTACAGCTAAACAAATGTGCACCTCTGACAGAATAAAAAATTCTAAAAATAAAATCAAAACTACCTGGAATATTATAAACAATGAACTAGGAAAAGGAAATGAGTTTAATAAAAGCCCAATAAATTTAAAAGATAAGGAAGATATAATCACAAAAGTCTCAGGAGTCGCTGAAACCTTTGAAACCTTTTTTGCACGCATTCCTGTCGTAACAACCAAATCTTTAAAATCATCACCAAACGAAGCTGAGATATTCCTACATCAATATGTAAAATCTTCAATTACTCCTTTTAAATTCAAACATATTAATAAGACTGATATTTTAAAGGCGTTTAAGTCTATAAAGATAAAAAATACTGAGGATATATGGGAGTTATCAGTTAAAGTATTCGAATCCATTGTTGATATCACAGCTCCAGTACTAGTTTATATTTTTAATAATTGTGTAAATGAAGGAACTTTTCCAGATTTAATGAAAATAAGTAAGGTGGTTCCCATATTCAAATCTGGGTGTAAAACAGATGCATCCAATTACAGACCTGTGTCAGTGTTACCAGTTATCAGTAAAATATTTGAAAAAATTTTGCTGATCCAGCTATCTGTACATTTTAGCAAGCATCGAATTCTTCACACTCAACAGTTCGGTTTTACTAAGGGAAGATCTACGACTCACGCAGGAGCTGACCTATTAAAACATATTATATTTCAAGCCTGGGAACATTATCAAAATGCGATCGGTGTATTTTGTGACTTATCGAAAGCATTCGACTGCGTAAATCATGAGATACTGCTTCGCAAGTTAAAGTTTTACGGAGTTGATGGTATTTCCCTAGATTTAGTTGCTTCCTATTTATCGAATCGACAAATGAAAGTATCTGTGGATGGTCAAATATCAAATGGAGTACAAATTAACGTAGGAGTCCCACAAGGATCCATTCTAGGTCCATTTCTATTTCTTGTCTACATAAACGACCTGCCGCATGTAGTAGGCGACAGGGCAGAATTGGTCCTTTTTGCAGATGACACATCTATTCTATTTAAAGTTGATAGGAAAAACACCAAAGTAGAAAGTCATAACAAAACTCTGTCCCTAATCGAAGAATGGTTTTCTATAAACAATCTGTGCTTAAACTCAAAAAAAACTAAATGTGTTTATTTTGCACCCCCAAATACACAAACGAATACGGAAGTGGATATGTATCTGGCAAACGAGAAACTTGATGTGGTGGACACTACTAAGTTCCTAGGAATTAATATTGACCAGAGACTTCAATGGAGTCCTCATATAAATAATCTAGCAAAAAAGTTAAGTTCAGCAATTTTCGCAATACGAAAAATTAAAATAATGACTGACGTGACTACCGCTAAATTAGTCTATTTTGCATATTTTCACAGTTTGATGTCGTATGGAGTGTTATTGTGGGGGTCTGCCTCAGATGCTAAGACGATATTTATTTTACAAAAAAAAGCTATTAGAGCCGTTTATGGCATGAAACCAAGAGATTCTCTGCGGGATTTCTTTAAAGAAATAAATGTTTTAACCTTGCCATGTTTGTATATACTCGAAAATATAATGTACGTCCGACAAAATTTACACCTTTATAAGAAAAAATCTGATATCCACACAATTAATACCAGAAATAAAAATAAACTTAGCACGAATTATATAAGACTTACAAGAACCAGTAAGTCATTTATCGGACACGGTGTTCGGTTTTATAACAAAATACCGAGCAATATAACAGACCTACCAGATCGTAAATTTAAAGAGTATATTAAAAATAAGTTAATAAGTAAGGCATATTACAAAATCGATCATTATGTAGATGATAGACAAGCTTGGATTACATAAAATTATGTAAATAGATATTTTATACACAAATTGACGATTGTTTCTCAAGACTAATAATTTATTAATTCTATGACATTTTGTAAGTTGTTTAATTTGTTAATTTTTTTCTTTTATGATCTGGTTTTATGTTTTATGTTTTATTTTACTTTATCTTTGTAATTTTGTAATCTTGTTTGAGTTATATGACATTCGTAAGAGCTTTATACAAGCCTAAATCGAAATAAATAAATGAATACTGAATACTACTTGAAAAGTTAATTACATTAAGATTAAAAAACACCACTTCCTACTATTTTTAATCAGATACTTTTGGTCTACTTTATTCTCATTTCCTCCAAAGAATATCCTTAATTCAATTTCTTACTATTCAATTAGCCTTAAATAGCTCAGATTCAGAGCTTAACAACGTGGTTAAACCCTTACCTTGGCACAATGCAGTTACGGCCATTGACAGGACAGCACATAGAGCAACTGACTTCATACAAATAGACGTCAGAAAAACGTCTCCACACCGCCACAAAATGTGATAAATACAGCCGTAATTGGACTAAAAATAATAATTTAAAAAAAACTATATGTCTATAAATCTTTTAATAGTGAGTTGAAATTTCCGTCATCGAAATAAATTGAAATTGTAAACTGACTTACTGCTATCGCTCAGTTCTAATCGCTTAGGATAGAACCTTGATGTCTTGCAGGCAGATTCTCGCTATAATATAATATATTCCCACTAAAATAGGATTTGAACAGGATCTTAAGAAATAATCTAAGTCCTTGCAAACGATGTTGCGACATAAAAGCTTGTAAGATATAGTAATGAGATTTATTGACAGACATTGTAAAAGTAGGTTTTGTGGTAATGTACTGAATTACAAAAAGCATGACAGATCCTCTTGGTGAACAATCAGGTCATACAGGTAGGACATTACCGACTCTAGCATAATGACACCTCTCGGGTTATGGTTATCTAGATAGGAGGTAAAAGTAGCGAGCACAGGGCAAGAACAAAAGCCTCGCGTAATTAGACCGACCGCGGCAATACATAAATAATTTGCCTCACGTACCTCTTTGTTCACGGGAACAGGTTTTTATTTAACGCTCTTATATCAAGAACAACACTTGGTGTGCTTTTGATGGCGGCAATCCTTTTATCTTTGCTTATACAGGTGTGCATTGTCCTTTTTATTTGCTACTTAATATTAACTTCTATCTACTATATTTACAGTGTGACCACTGTATAGCAGCACCTTTATTTGGTGAAACTTTATTATATTCGAAAATTCTTATTTTTGAGAGGAAGCCGAAAAGCTTTAAAAATAATAAACATTTTTGTACACCCTTCCTGTTTACTTCCTGCTAAGCCATCAAGGCCTGCCTCGAGCAATTGAGTTGTCAGAACAAGTTAATTACTCAATTGAACTAAATCCCTCTATTTTCTGAAGATTGCATTCTTTGGATATTTACGTCTGCGTCTAGACTAGGTCTAGACAGTCTTTTTCAGAAAATTTCAAACGAAGGAGAACTTGATCCCCAGGGAGTTCATTTGTAGCTTAAGGTATCAAAACTATATTCTTCACTACTTATTTGTAATGATCTGAGAGAATGTTGTTTTACAACCGTAGCGTAATAACAAATCTCTTACAGAAATATTACAGGAATTTGTTATATAAATATACTTACGTGTTTCATCATTTATATTTAACAAAACGCGTTTAGGTATATTCATGTTATTCTACCCGTAAAGCATAAGCTGCTTTAAAAGTATCCTTTTATCATAAGCCTTTGTTAAACTGATACCGATAAAACGTAAACGTTATGGGAATTTTCTCCTGTAAAGGGAAAAGAAAACTCAGTAAGGTCCGGTTAATGATACAAATTTTCTGAGCGGTAACATCTAAAACCTTAAGCCCTTTGTAGTGCGCTTTCGGGCTGAAAGCCGGGTGACCCGCGGGGCTCTTTGTGCCGCTTACAAATATTGCTAATTACGATTAAAAAGAACCTCTGTACGTCCTTTGTTACTTACGTTTAGTACGCGTTTCGCATCTTTTTCGCACGGGTCTAATTTAGTTTAACTCTTGCAAAAACTTTTCAAAGCTTCCTTAACTGTAATAAATTATCTAATTACTAACTCATACTTACAAGAAAATTATGACAAACACGTGACGCGATCTGACGTATAATATAACCATTTCTTCAGTGGGAACTGAAAAATATAGTTTTGTAGACTCAGTCACCATGAAGCAACCAAATTAATCCTTCATTTTCAAGTACTCGTAAGGAGTTTTAACTCGCTTTTCAAATTGGTGCTTTTTTAGATTTTGCAATATGCAGAGATTCCTTAGCTCAATTTGAGTCCTTAACTCAGGCTAACTTTATTGACGTGACCTAAAGCGTAGTCTGGCGATAGGTATTAAGGAAAAATCGCAACAAAATTTTATGTCCGTCGCACGACACCCCCCCATAATAACGTCTGCTTAAGGGCGGCGGTAACATGGAGTACACATTTACGGTCCGTTAAATGGGGAAAGCTTTTTTCGTGTTTAGTGTCACAAAAACTGTTATTAGCTTGAATTGTGTCGGATAAATTCGTTGACGGCTTTCACCTTATGACAATAATACAACGCGAGTGAATGTTAATGGAAGCAACGTTAAAATGTTTGTTTACTCATAATGAGTATAAAAATTCATATAAACTTATTCTAGCGTAAGTAGGTACTAATTTTTCATACTTCGACTAAATGTTTTTGCTGATATATTAGGCTCTAAGTAATCTAAATAGATAATGGAGGCGTGGTTTCTGAAAAAATCCGTGATGCGTCTTTGATTTTCTGGGAATAAAAATATCAGGCCGTACCATGCAACGTAGTTCTGTACCGAATTTCGTCAAACTTTCACATTTATATTATAATTAAATACGGTTACTGTAAAAATCGACTTATACTATAATATTACTATTGTAACAGCTCTTTCGTTGTACCTACAATCAGCAAATAAATAAATGATTATGATTATGATTATGACTCATAAACAATTGCTGCTTGCTTGTTTTCACTAAGAGAGAAACAAGTTTGTCACTTTCGCGTTTCTAATATTAAGGCGCTGTGAGCTCACGATATCAAAATACAGGCGCGCCGGGGTGAAATCGAGCAAGACGTGCATGTCGCAAAAAATGCAAGAAATTATTTGTAAAAAAATAAATATTTACTGTTCAATACAAATTAATCCGACAATGTGTTTGATTTAGAAATGTAAATTTTATCTTAAATTTCAAGACAAAATTAATAGTTTCAATAAGGAGAAAAATTGCTTTAACAGGTAAATTAAGAGGTATGTTTAAAATAAATTTCAATGCAGAGATTTTTTTAAATTGTGTTTTGAAATGCGTCAATGGCTGCTTAAAGGTCTTGAACAGCAAATTATTTTTACAAGCATACATTATTGTCACCGTTTGATCGATACACTGCTTTTGAAACCCCCCTTTTACGCTACACAGGGCCTTAAGTAATAGTAAAATGGATTCTACTTTCAATGTTTAACTCTTTGCTCTTTGCTCAAATAATCACAGTACATCTTTGAAAAATAATAAAATTACATTAAAAGGGTTCTCTCACTGTTATGTATGAGGTTTGTTGCTATAACTTCGTTAATCTATCACTCAATGGTACGAAACATTTATTTTACTTTTATCGCTCTACCATTGTAAATCATCATTACAATTTAAATGCTCGTGTGTCCTGTTTCTACCCACGTACCTGTCAATAAGCTTCGCCGTCTTGACTGACACCCTTAATGTGAGCTTCGCGTGGACGGAAATGGACATTTCGTATTCATGACAGGAAACAACGGTACACTTTAATACCCTACAGCCCATCATTTATATAATAACAAATGAATTATTAAGATTTATCCACTCTTGCCTTACAAATAATTTAAAATTTGTCAAGGACCTTGCGCCGAAGCTCAGATCCATTAACTTTGTTTTAATTCAAGCACCGAAGTACTTGAAAGTCACTCGAATTTTACTTGTAGATAGAAATTCAAATTAAATGATGAATCAATATTATGGTTGACATAGGTTTAATTTTAGATTAAATTTTCGTCTTGTCTTGATTTCATTCGGGGTTTCTTTTACGCCTTACAACAGCTAGTTTATGAAGCACTTTACACAATATGTTATAACTACTTTATTAGCAAGATTTCTATGGTTATTATATTAAAAGTGCTCCAACCAAGACCTCATATTATTATTACTTTTCGCCAGGCATGATTTTCATCACTACTTAGATAAGTAGATAGAGATCTATATATACAAAAATCTCTGTTCGTTTGTCTCGCTAAAACTCGAGAATGGCTTGACCGATTTAGATGAATTTTTTTGTGTGTGTTTGAGTGGGTCCAGAGATTGTTTATATTTATAATTGGACTTGGTAGGGGGCGCTGCAATCAGGTTCAAGGTTCAGGGCAGGACAATGTCTGTATTAAATAATACCTGCAAGATAACTTTTTTCCCATTTTCATTATGTCGCTGGAAGTTATACTCGTAGTTAACTAGATACATGCCCGTGACCTAGTCCTCGTGGAATAGGGTTTTTTTTGTTAACATTTGGGATAATATTTAATATTCCATGAGATGAAAAAGCACATGTTACTTTGCAGTTCAAAAATATATCCATGCAAAAAATGAAGTTTCGAAAATTTGGTTTCTGTACAGCACGATTTAAGGCTAAACCAACACAAAACATATTTTCGAATCATATAATTATTAACGATTCTAGTTAATTTGATGGTTGATATGATTGTGAGTGAATTCAGTGTGTGTGCGACCGCATTGAATTGACCACAGCGTGTCTAAATTATCTCATTTCACGCTCAGGACTTCTGTTACGACAGCCACGTGCCCTTAACACACTACGAAATAAACCGATTATTAGAAAACAACATGATTAAACATAATACCATATCTCCTATTAGTTAATATATACTTCTATACTCAATATTATAAATGCGAGATTAGTTAATCTATACTTACTTATAATATTATAAATGCGAAAGTTTGGATGGATGGATGCATGGACGGATCTGGATGAAATTTGGCACAGAGATAGATTATAGTCTGAAATAACGCATGGGCTTTTTCCCGTGGGTACCAAATAAACCTCAATCCACGCGGACAAGTTATTTTCTTAAGCTGATTAGTGTTCAACCGTCCACGACAAAAGAGTCGCAGAGCTATAAATCCCAGAAGACAAAGCATTTTCAGTCATGTAAGCGCGTGACACTACAACTAATACATGCACGCCATCATTGCCATCGAATACATGCTGATTATGAGAAGCTGACATCACCTTTACCTTTGACCGTAAAGATGATCAGGCATTTTGCGGAGCACCAAATGCTGCTCACGTCCTTCATATTTTCAATTGGCATGTTACTTTAATGGGCCTTTTGTGGATTTAATGGCCTTATACGATCTAAAATTTACTTTTTTATTATCATGTGGGTCAACTTGTGGCGCTTATGATACGTAATGATTCTGACACCGGTTTAGAAAGCAGGTTCCACTGAACCTTCCACTACCGGCAAAAAAACTGTCTTTTACGGAGTAAGGAAACAGGGTTAATGGTGCCCGATATCACACGAATCGCTATTAAAATTTGTGTCTTTTCCTTTGTTTCCTTTGGTTTTTTTTCCTATGTACCTACTGTGTATGGACCTCTTAAATAAGAACGAATACTAAATATTGCGAATTCTGAAACCTGAGCGGAATCAAAAGTAAAACAGTCGTCGAAAGTTAGTGTCACTTCACCATATTTTATGGTTCAGGTATAAAAACTCAAAATAAATGCTATATATTGCGACAGTCAAAAGACAAGTCAGACAATCAAAAGTAGAATAGTATCCAAAACTTTTAGCAATTTCACTTGATTTAATATTAATTAAACGTTAACACTATTTTACTGTAAGCTAAGCAATAAACCAGCAATATCGCATTATAATTGATTTTAGTGTGTTTGCAACCGCACCCTACCCTGCCACGCCTCACCGCAACTGCTAAAGTAACGCGACGTCATTTCACGGTTATACTGTATCTGTGACAAATGACAGTATGCGTTACACACATTGATGTAGATTTTTTTTAATACCTATACTAGATGTAGGATTAGCGCTTCAAAAATGTCCCCGACAAATTACAGCACAAATACGAAAGTGCTCTTATTTGAGATTAGTACGGGCCAACCTTAGCCAACATAACGACGCGTCAAAATGCTGCAGTGCTCATATAAAAGGTGTGCTAATATCCTTTGGCCAATGTTTGTGACAATGCGTCAAATATTGTAACAAACATTGACTGTTCTGGATAGACGGGATGCATGGAGTAGTGTTGGTGTTTTAAAGTATTGTTGCTTAGTGATTCCCTGGTAATCCATTTCGTTATGCAGTAGAGTTGTTTAAGCCATCTAAAATATACAGATAACATTAATTATGTTCAAATTCATTTTGATAAAATTGATATTACTGGAAACACACATACCTTAGTTACATAAATACACATAAAATACATGGGTACATAAAGATATTATATACTTTACATAAATATTTTATAAAAAAATGTAGTAAAAAATAATAAAAGCCGCAAAGGCTAAATCTGAATAAAGTTTACTTGGTACTTTTTAAGTTTACGTGTAATACGTCAATAAAACGTAGATTTTTAACCTTGATATTAATTTTAAAATGAAACTAAGTAAGGAAAATTTAATTTTAAGTTAAAATCTTACTTCTTAAACAAATGTTAGGTAGTTTAGTTTTAGTTTCCTCATGTTTTTACACAGATACTTATGCATATCATAACATTGTATAGTTATAAATATTGATAGAAGAGGAGAGAGTACGCCATTTAAACCTACGTGGCTTTTCGCAGTGCTACCCACCAAAACTGTATCAATATTTATTTTGATAAATAAAACATACTGTACAAGTATAACACATAAGTGAGTTGCTGGGGCGCGTAAGCTAGTAATAAATATACACGACCACATACCACCACGATATACAACTTTTAAAAAATCAGCAACTCCATGTCTCCATTGTTCTATTTGAATTTCGTTCCATTGAATTTTTTGTTTTTGCCTTTTTACAAAGACAAAAGGTCTTAAATATAAACATACTACATTCGTAATTCAACTTAAATTCTAAGTTTTAAGGTTTATAATAAATTGACGTTGTTGATATTGACAATGTGATGCCAAGAGTTGCGCCTTGTTCCAAAATAGTGTAAAGGTATCAATTTGGCAACGTATGAAGTACCTTATTGCTTACATATTAAGTTTTATTTTAATAATAAATATTTTTGTACTTATTTTAAAAATTACTTTTTGTTTTGGATTGAAAGGTTATTCCTACCTTTTCTCTGATGACAGAACGTCTTAAAAATTAAAATTTTCTAATCGTAATGTAGCTTTATATGTTAAACTTAAGGTGCATAATTAACTGAAGTTGTTGCTAATATAATACCTTTTTCTACATGTCCCACTCAGCATACAAATGTTTATGTGTGTGCAAATTGGGACATTTTTGCGATATTTTTTGTTCGTGACCCTGTTTCTAGTACTCATTCTATTTCAATGGTTACACATGACAGTATGCGTTACACATGTCTGTATTACATAAGCAATGAAACCGCAGTTTTGGTATAGTAATAGATTTAGTTATAAAAATTGCTAAAATGGCTATAATTTTATTGATAGCATATTTTTAGCTGTTGTTTTTTTTGTTTCGCATTCAAATTATCCTCTGACTAGACCTGACCTTTTTGCTGCGAGTTTTGTTCTGAAAGAAGGTGCCAACTCAAGATAGTCGTGAAGTAGGTTTGTGTGCGTGCTTTTTTTTTGTTTTTTTTTTTCGTGTGTATATATTTGTATGATTGTGAGTGACCCTATCTACAGCAGCCAATGAGTTCTCGATCATTTAAATTATTTATGTATAATTTAGCTGCCTTCTCGTAAAACGAGATTATGCGATCTTTTTTAGAGCACATGTAAATTAACTATTTTATTTAATTTAATCATTTAACCCAGATAGATGTATATGTACAACAGAGAATCTATAAAAATCTACTTTTTACTACAAATAATTACTCTTTTAATTGAAAAGCTACACGCTTAAAATAGAAAAGTACTAATAAAATTCGTACAATTACGAGTAGCACATAAAATATAAAACCGCACTTGACTGCTCGTAGCCTGGTAAAATATAATAGAGAAGGCTATAATTGTTTAGTCGAGTGAAGCCAGGAGTGATGGGCGAGCGAGGAGTGAGGCGGGTATTAGTTCTCGCCACATTGAACGCTGTGGGATACAACTTATTAGGAGATTTGATCATGCGAATAATACCCGTTTTATACATTATATTGCCTTCGAACCCATCCATTGTGCTGAGCTCATGTGATATCGTCTGAGCTATTTCAAATTTAATATCCTTTCAATTGTATCACATACTATATTTTTGATAATAAAATCTTGTTACTTTCTACTAACTTTACTTATATTTTTAAAGTATTTCAAGTCCTCTATTACATTGTTCATTATTACTACAAATATTTTTTTGAAAAAAAAAGTGTGTGTGTGCAATTCACACACGGCAGAAGTTGAACTTCGGAAAGGTAGCCTACGAGAGAATGAGATAAATATAACTTATATTCTATCTCATTCTCTCGCAGGCTAAATCCTATTATGAATATGTTTTTCTCATTTTGGTGTCGCTTTTTCGTTTCATCGAAGTTTCAAATCACAACGATTCTAAAGAAGTTTCTCTTCAAAAATGATTGCATATTATTGTTCGAAATTATGATAATTATTGTGAATCCGATTTTTCACCTGCACCCTTTGCTCGAAGCCAGCAGCCCAAGCATAGCCAGCATGACAACCCTTTGACGTAGCTTTCTCTCGATGGTTTTATTTTTATGTTCGAAAGAACTTACAATATCACTAGGTCAATTTAGATTCTTCTTAAAAGAAGGAAAACGTAGCTCTTTCATAGTCTTCATACGTATCTACATTCAACACGAACTAGTTCGTTACATATTTTGACTACGTTTCGCTGACTCTGATTATGTAGATATAAAGATTCCTTTGCGTAGTAGATTTTACGTAAACATAGAAAATGAAGATCAAATCAGATATGCATAGGATCACTTTTTGTCCCTAGAGATGTGGGCCGAATTTCGTAGATACACGTCGTAGGTATTTCAGTGGAGCACATGTTACTTACTAAGAACATAATTACTTTTACTCTTTTCGTGTGTAATTTATGTACATTGCCTCTGCCGAGCGGGTGATTATCTTTCCTTTGCCATATATATTAATTCCCACGGTAACTCATTAATTTTCCGGGATAAAAGTAGCCTTTGCCATTCTCCAGGTCTTCAACTAAGTATATCCATGCAAAAATCACAGTGATCCGTTGCTCTGTTGCGGCGTGATTGAAGAACAAAAAACAAACAAACACACTTTCGCATTCATAATATCAAGTATCTATAAAAGTGTGATATGTAAAAGTGTAAGTATTTATCTTCACTATTATAGTTCACTCTAGAATGTTGCACCAAAAAAAAATTAGTCATTTTAATAAACCGACATCAGCTAAGAACACGTTCTCAAGTATTGGTCTTAAGATGCTGATTTATACATAAGTCATTATCTTAAGACGGAATACTCCAGAACGTGTTCTTTGTGATGTCGGTTTATTAATACGGGCCTAAGTGTTTTGGGATCAAAGTGCTAGATATTTAAAAAAAAAAACAAGGTTGCCTAGTATCCAGTCTCAATGTATTTTAATAATTACGTTCGTATGTAGGTATGTTGGACTACCTTTCGCACTTTTGATCAAGTCCGAGTGTGGTCTTATTGGGCGTCCACCTCGAATCCAATCGAGTAAAGTGCACGATCTCTTATTTCCTACCTTCGAAGTTATTTCACTGAAACGTTTTGATAGTTGACACAACCAGTATTGAAACACGAGTGATACGTAGGTATGAAGATCTCTAGAGTCACGTCTTCGTGGCAGTTATAGCATTACTAGATGATGCCCGCGACTTCGTTCGCGTGGATTAAGTTTTTCAATTCCCGCGGGAACTCCATAGTTTTCCGGGATAAAAAGAACTCTAAGTCCTTCCCCGGGATACAATCTATCCCTGTACCAAATTTCATCAAAATCGGTTAAACAGGTGGGCCGTGAAATCGTAGCAGACAGACAGACACTCTTTCGCATTTATAATAATAGTATAGTATGGAAGTTTGGATATTTCTTAGATTCGCAACTGTTTTACAAATTTGAGTTGAATTATAAACTTCATCTATTTTCATAGACATTTCTTATGCATTTGAATGTGTCCATTGCGTAATGCCTTCTTTAACTGTCTGAGTTTCGCTTATCAGTCCTTACATATTTAATTATTTCAATGGAGAGTAAACGGTTACTTATTTTTTTTGTAGTTGATAATCATTTGAGCAACGTCCGTATCAAGTAAAACTGTTTTGATAACACCTGTTTGGATACCCACCTATTTCGTGAGTTTAGAACTACGGGTAACTAAACTAAAAATGAGGTCTAGAAAGTAGGAGTAAGTTTCAGCTGTAGGAACTTTATAGGCTGATTGTTGAGGCGGAACTACTTTTAGAGTACACATTAGTGGGCACTGATGAGAGGTACTTTCGTAGCTAAATCTCTACTATCTACTTAATTCTGTATCAGGGGATCTCTAGCTGAATTAAATAAGCCCCCCGCTATACGCTTCCCTTTATTTTGGTTCATTCCGTGAGCTTCACTCAGAAATTTGGTTCAATTACCTACCCATCAATTTGGTGAATCAACGCAGCATTCTATTAGCTTCTTTTAGCGTTCAGATCAATCAAAAATTTTTACGGAATTTTTTATCGTATCATTTTTATGGCTTTTATCTCTTATTCGAAATGAACTTTATATTTTTGAGGTATTTCATGATTGCTAAGATATTAACCTGTATTGGGATTGGACCTACAATGTAAATAGCTAATTACATTCATGTTGATTGTACAAGGCTTCGTGACAGGAAGCTCAGAGAATGTATCTTACAATAGAACTTTGACAAAGGCCGATTATCCCATTGAATTATCTCGAAAGATAACTCAAGCACAGAGTCGCTCCACTCCTGCATATTACCCATCAGATTCATTAATGATTTAAACTTTTGTTCTACGACAATGAATGTATCATTATTGATATGTTACCGAGATATTTATACGCATTGTTTATACGTCAACGAATTAACTTTGAAGTGAAAACTTCTTTAGGCGCGTTGAGCACTTTTTGGTAGGGGGTAAAAATGTGGATTACGTGATCGACACCATTCTTCCTAAAATAATAAAAAATAAATTAACTATTGAATCTGAAGCAAATGAAGCGTTGTTTAATGTAATAGAATGGCTGAAACTAAATAACCTCTCTGTTAACATGCAGAAAACTAAATTTATCCAATTTTTACCATATAATAATATCTGGTCTGATCTTAAAATAAATTATCAGGGATCTGCCATTGAAGAAGTAGAGTCTACATCTTTTCTAGGTTTCATAGTCGATCGACATTGTAACTGGAAAACCCATGTTGAAAATCTGTGCAGCAAATTGGATAAATTTGTCTATGTCCTCAGACGGCTCTGTCAAACTTCTGATATGAAAACAGCCTTAAGGCGAGTCACCTCAGCTCAGCGGTGAAAACTGGTTTGCTAGATCAAATTTTTTCGGTATTTACTATTAAATAACGGTCTTACAAAAAATATCCGATACACTTAAAGATATTGTCTAAAGAATGTACTAATTTGTTACACGATAGGATGTACTTTACTCGATCAAAAAAAATCTTGAAACAGGCTAAATTAAAAGTTTAAAACGAATTTTTTATTAATAAAATTTTCGACTTTGCTCATCATTTTTATATGGATAAATTCCTCTTGAAGTATTAATGAGAACCTGCTAAAATTTATTTCAAACTGAAGTCCTATATCTATTTAATTCAAATTAATCCCAGAATTTGAACGTTGCCAAGCGGTTTCAGAATATACCGCGCTGCCCGCTTCCCCGCCAGTCTCTACGAGAAATGTACCGCGAGACGCGCGGGCGGCACCCCACACCTCACCTCCTAAAATCTTGCAGGTGACTCGCCTTAATAGCATACCAGGGATATGTTTCATCGCTATTAAGATATGGGATAATC
This sequence comes from Erebia aethiops, assembly GCA_923060345.2. Classification (NCBI taxonomy): domain Eukaryota; kingdom Metazoa; phylum Arthropoda; class Insecta; order Lepidoptera; family Nymphalidae; genus Erebia; species Erebia aethiops. Next base: position 9,310,819 of record OV281092.1, on the reverse strand, counting down.
TTGTGGGGAAACTCTTGTGGGGGTATTTGCTTATAAAGTTTTTATAAAACAAAAAGCCTGTCTGAGAGCATTATGTGGATTACAGCCATTAGATACCTGTAAGCCTTTGTTCAAGAAACATCATATTCTTCCCTTACCTTGTCAATATATCTATGAATTGTTATTGCTAGTCAAAAAAAATCCAAGTTATTTTAAAAGTTACAATGAACTGGTTGAGGTGAGATCTCGGAGAGCTCAGAGAAGGAACAAACTAATTGTACCTCCTAAAAGACTGCAGATGTTTGGAAAGAGTACACACTACATGGCAATAACTATGTACAATAAACTTCCTGACAGCTACAAAAGCAGTACTTTAAATGTTTTCAAAAGGAAGGCTCATGATCTGCTTATAAATAAATGCTATTACAAAATTTCTGAATTCCTTAGTGATAATCTCAAGTAACTAAAAATAATAAAATATGTAATGTAAATCTGATGATGACGATGTGACTAACTAAAGCTGGTTTTTTTTATAGTGCAATAATTGAGTATCCCCTCTAATATGGAATTTGACGTATTATGTAATTGTAATTAAGTAGGTACTATTATCATTATTTTATATTATTTTCTATTGATTTTAGTTGTAATTATTTTGTATGACATTCTGTTAATTTAATTTACTAATGTTAAATTTTAATTGAAATACCTACAAATTTGATGACTTAAACCAAATATTCATACACCATTAATTGGTAGAATGTATAAGGCTCTCAAACTGTAATCATGTCAACTTTATATTATCACCTACATTCTCATGAATAAATTATTATTTATTTATTTATTTATTTATTTAAGACAAAAGGTCTTAAGTATAATAATATAGTACATTTGTAATTAAACTTTAATGTCTTAGTTTTAAGGTTTATATTAATAAGTGTTGTGTAACCGTGGACGACACCTCGCGTTGTTACGAAAACAAAAGGTCTTAAATATTAATATAGTACATTCGTAATTAAACTTTAATGCCTTAGTTGTAAGGTTTATATTTGTATTTGTTTTTTTTTAATTAAAAAAAATTAATATTCGTTTTCACTTCTGTGGCAGTCCCTATGACTGCCAATTTTTTTTGTCAATGAAATTATGTATGAAGTATGGAGAAGCTTTTCCAAAACAAGATTTTATAAAAAATGAGATTATTATTTCAATGCACAAAAATTTAATCGAATTATATAGTTACCTTTGTCCACTTTTTTCTATTCGTTTTTAAGACGATATTTTGTACAAAAATAATAAATAAAAATAAATAAAATAGTTCGTAAAACCTTAAAAAATAAAGCCAAAAGTACCTAATTTATTTAAAAGCAAAATATGTCTCTTCATTCGTGGCATGGAAATATGCTTAAAACTATAGCTCTATACCTACTATGTTAGTAGCTCTACTATGCAGTAGTAACGCAGTTTCAGTCAAATTTAATGCGTAAAGACTTCAAATAAAATGTTATTATATAAAATGCAATCTTTCATAAAATTTGTATGGAATCCTCGTTGTTGAAGGGTAATCCTGATGTCCGCCCTTACTTGGCTATTCAATGCGCGCAGCATGGAGGAAAATTAAGGTAGGCTAACGCAGACATGTGGACTTTTCATGGATGTAGTTTTACTGTTTACATTTTAAGTGTATTTATATATTTAAACATTACATCACTGGCCCATGATATTATGAATGATATTTTACCTATTACTTATTGTATTATTGTACAAAATTATTTTTGTGTAAGGCCGCAATTACACGTAAGTGACTGTTTACATTTCGTAACTTACTCATTTAAGACAGAATTACGTGAGTAAAACTTACAAGTGTAATTCTGGCTTGAGGTATATTTTTCCTTAATAATCACGGAATAAATTGTTTTAGAAAATATAAATTCTTATACGTGATCGCATAATTAACTTACTGACAGACAGATATATACACATTAATACTAGTTTTACGTGAGAATAATAGTATATTTCTATAATTGTAATAGATGGATCTTGTAATTCTTCTTCTTAGAACAATAATTAGTTTCTTCGAAACTAAATCACAATTTTTGCTCGTCGCGGCGGAAGCACTTCCATTCCATCATAACTTTCCAAACTTATCATAGTTAGGGACGATCAATTTTCATTTTGCCTCGATTACACAACTTCTCTTAGAGACAAAATTAAAGTAAGTACTGTTAAATCGCCGTTTTACTAACGACATTGTTTCATATTAACACGATTATTCATTTTTCACGATTAAACAACAGGAAATTGGCATCTAATATAAACGAATATCCATTATTTTAATATTATAAATGCGAAAGTGTGCCTGTCTGTATGCTACGCTTTTACGGCCCATCTGTTCAACCGATTTTGATGAAATTTGGTACCGGGATAGATTGTATCCCGGAGAAAGACATATTATGCTACTTTTTATCCCGGAAAATTGAAGAGTTTCCCGGGGACACAGTAAGGATATTTGAAAATGCATTAATCCACGCAGACGAAGTCGCGGGCATCATCTAGTATATAAATAAGATGATGCCCTCGACTTCGTCCGCATGGATTGAGGTTTTTTGGTTCCCGCGCGAACTCATTAATTTTCCGGGATAAAAAAAAGCTTGTGCTATTCCAGACTAACCTGTGCCATCTACAAATTTCATCCAGATGCGTTCAGCCGTTCGGGTGTGACTGAGTAACAAACAGACATCCATCCATCCATCCAAATGACCCAAACATTTATAATATTAGTATGATTATTAGTATAGTCGATAGTAGACATTAGTATCCTATCAACCTTAATAATAATAAATAATTTCCTCCTGACCGAATTTCGGCCACGGCGGCCAATCTCCAGAGAGATCTGCGCGGGAGATATTATAGTGCACAAGTGTGTAAGTGTACACAGGTGCACTCTCTGTTCCTTTACTCTCATAGCGACAGTCTCAGGACCGACGGCTTTACGTGCTCTCCGAGGCACGACCTTAACAATGTATCAATGTGCTATTTCAGATATTCTCATTAAACGGGACGACCGCTTGCGAAGGTAAATAGGAAGTAGGGACAATATACCTACGTCATAATGTTCATATTAATAAAGGTACGATAATAAAATGAAACACTCACGGATTTATAGATACGCATAAAGCACACTTTGAGAGAGAGAGAGTACATTTTCAGCACAATGCTGCCGGGGCGTATCGAATCTTTACGATGTCATTAAATATATTTTTATGAGGACACCGCGGTGTACTTTATTATTACTGGGAGGGTTAGGAAACAATCTCGCTGTATTGGTCAGTTAGTTAGGTCCACGTCTGTTTGTTCATATTTAATGCAAAATACTGTGTTTGGCAACTTATGAACATTAGCTTCACATGCATCTGAGTGTAAAGTGTGTACACAGATTATTTCAGATAAGGAATAAAAGTTTTATTTTTTAATGCAATAAATTAATCCTCGTGAATGAAGTCGCGGGCTGGTAATGTAATAGTAAAAGTATGTCTGTCTTTCGGTCCAATACATTTTAACCGTTCAACCGATTTTGACAAAATTTGGATTGAGATAGATTGTATCTCGGGGAAGGGACATAAGCCCAGAAAATAAAAATTCAACATTTCAATATCAAAATCCAGGCGGAAGAAGTCGCGGGCAGCATCTAGGCTTTACTTTGTTTTCGTAAGTACCAGTAAAGTACAAAAGTCAAACTATAGTATGTTCAGAGCAGTTACTAATGGGTGGCAAGTTTTAGTTGTATGTACTTAAGCCCCCGTTCTTGAGACGAAACTACTTTCCGAGCACACATTAGTGGGCGCCGAGCCGGTAGGTGCTTTTTCGGGTAAATCTTAACTATCCACTATCCACTCAAGACTACTTGGTTCAAGACAGTACTTGGTTGTTGAAATTCAATTAAGTAACTAGATTTAGCTCCCTAACACCTAAGCTAATAGATAAAATTCTATCTTTCAGCCTGCCTAATTATGCCTGGTAACCTTTAACGACTCATAAGTTTGATCGATTTACTATTATTTTTGTACTAGATGATGCCCGCGACTTCGTCCGCAAAACTATTATTATTAAAAGATTAGGATTTTTCGATTCCCGCGGGAACACTTTAATTTCCCGGGATATGTCCTTCCCCGGGATACAACCTACTCCTGTACCAAATTTCATCAAAATCGGTTGAACGGATGAGCCGTGAAAGCGTAGCAGACAGACAGCCAAACAGACAGACAGACATACTTTCCCATTTATGATATTAATATTATGGAATATGGAATTATGGATAATGGATATTATACATTATGGATTATGGAATTATGGATATTATGGATTTCTGAGCGCATTTTCATCATGAGTTAATTTAACGTTATTTGCTTCGCCTCTATTTACCAGTATAAAGCAAGTAAAAATTGGACGGTAAAATTTAATCATAAAATCGCTTGCCGTTTTGGTAATGCTCACATTATCGTGATTTCATTCGATGCGGGCGTGTCACATATCGCGCCGTAAATGTTTTATGAGCCACGCACATTGTCAATTTTGATGAGGGCTCTCATAGCAAATAAACCCTATCAGAGTTACATGGGTTAAGTGTGGACGTTTATTAAACCTACAAATATAGCAGACATGAAATGAAATGAAAATATTTATAGATTTAGCAAGAAAAGATTACAATTATTTTGCTATAATCCGCCAACAGAGAAAATTCTGTATGGTCAAGCATGCAGTTACAAGCGAAGCACCGTTTACCTTCCCATCCAAGCAAGAAAGCAAAGTTCCCAAGCAAGCAATGCCACCACCACTCACATGCACCACCACACAAGACTTTATACTATTCTCGACGCACGTTTCGCCCCGCCCCGGTTTATTTATTTTACACCAAATATACAAAACATAAAGAAAACCAAACACTATAGGGAAACAAGCTTTACAATATGACATGATTTGGATTAAGAATTATTACTTTCATACTACCCGTGTATTTCATTTTGCCTAGATAGGCAACTAGTACTTTTTTTATTTTTTAGTCATTTGAAGAACTTAATATTCTAAAACTCCAAAGAAAACAAATAAAGTGTGTGTGTGCAATTCACACTTCTGAAAAATAGCGTACGAGAGATTGAGATAAATATAACTTGTATTCTATCTCATTCTCTCGCAGGCTAAATCCTTTAAAATAATTATGTTCGTTTTTGTTGAAGTTAGGCCTAGGATATTTTCTCAGGAAACACATTGTTTTAAAATTAATGAATTTATTGTTCAACCCATAGATTTAGGGCGGGTAAAGCGTGCGAGCCCAATTTATACTTAATCTATGGTTCAACCATATTCATTTTTTAATAATTTTTCTATATTATACAGAAGGTGATAAACTATGACAAACCAATAATAGACAATAGATGATCAAACGAACTTCCCGAAGTGAAGTTCGATCATTATTATATCTCTCTCTAGTATCTCTCGCTTGTATCTCTCTAGTTTCTCCTGTGCACTACGTTTCGGCATTTTTAATGGGCGCGTGCGCTCGTTGCCTCGCACGAAAAAACAATGAATAATGGCGGAAAGGCCGTACCTACTGCGGGTGTATTAAAAAAAAAAAAAAAAAAAGTGGGTATCGAATTCTCTCTGAAATCGTGCGAAGTTGCCAGCAAGTTGAAGCAACTACAAAGTAAATAAATAATATCTTCGAATGAAGTGACGAAATATAATAATTAAAAAAATTAAATAAAAAATGAACTATTTTCATTTCATCTAATTTTCAAATCACAACGATTCTACAGAAGTTTCACTTTAAAAGCGAATCTTAAAACATAGTGAAATTACATTTAATAGTCGGAAAAGTAGCCGTTAACAATGAATCATAAGACAAACTTTAAGTAAACTTGAAACAATCTTCAAAGGACCCTAAAACGCGATCAAGTAATTAAAAGCGAAATAAGCAAAATTACTGTAAAACTTTCACTTAAGAAAATCATTTCTAATAATAGGTCAGATATAGATTTACCAGAAAGGTCAGCAGTTAGGTACCTACCAGATTTTTAGACAAGAGCAAGTCAGAGCAACGATGTTCTATACGAAGAATTTATGTTCTATATTGTATCACTGGGCAGGAGTTTAATAAACGTGCGTCGATTAATTTAAATTTTTTAAATTTAAATTATCATATTATCACAGTAGGTCATTGATCAGTAAGTAATAATGTCAGCATTAAATTTTCATATTTTTTGTAATTTTTTCGACCTCCGTGGCGCAGTGTATAGCGCTGTTGTTTTAACGTGCGGAGGTCCTGGGTTCGAGCCCCGGCAGGGTCAATTTGGGAATTTACAATTTCTGCATTTTCCCTGGTCTGGCTTGGTGGGAGGCTTAGCCGTGGCTAGTTACCACCCTACCGGCAAAGACGTGCCGCCAAGTGATTTAGCGTTCCGGTACGATGCCGTGTAGAAACCGAAGGGGTATGGGTTTTGATATAACTGCCATGCCCCTAACAGGTTATCCCGCTGCCATCTTAGACTGCATCATCACTTACCATCAGGTGAGATCGCAGTCAAGGGCTAGCTTATAGTGGATAAAAAAAAATCTCGTATAGACCCATAAACTGATCTGACCCGGCCAACTCTCATGTCCGACCTTTTTTATGTATTCAATGCGCGTTACGCAAAGAGAAATTAAGCTTGGCCAATTAAGACACCTCAGTCCTCACCTGGCCAATATAAACAGTAAATAACTTAGATTTTTTACGTAAGATCGACCTGCTTAAGCCTCATAATTTTATGAAGAACATCGATAGTTTAAGCTGGAAAAAAATAATTATGTACAATTAATTAAGTATGTATGTATGGCTTTATATAATCTATTTCAAATTTCATAACTTAAGATAACCTTAATGGATCAATAATTCAAATGAAGCGTTTTTCAAACCTGGTTGCCGATATAAATTATCGTCTCGACCCTTATCTGTTCTTGATATCTAACAAAATAAAATCTAATTATTATGGTCTATTGCACATTTCAAAGTTAAAAAATAAGTAATTTCATCCTCTAAAAGGTATAAAGTATTAAAAACATACCAATATATCGGTTTAATTGAGGTTACGGGTGAATTACGGTCAAGTATTGATGAAAACGAATCACGTAATATATTACAAACGTGAAAACAAACCCATTTCGTTAGGGAATACTGAGATCAATTCCATACATAAGCTTTAAATAAACATCACTGCAATGAATAACGAGAACACGGGAGATTTGCTTTAGTCTCTTCCGCTTTAGCGTGTATTTACATATCATACATGCCGGAAGAACTGCGTAATATATTTGCGAGTGATGAACAAAATGGTATACGGAAGTTATATTTTACAAAATTTCGACGGTGGCAGTTTATCAAGCCGAACGGTGCATCGGGACATCTAATCACGTCCCACTATCTTCATTAACACATTAGTCAAAACCAAAATACCTCACCTTATGCTAGCGGGATCTTTCAACGGTCCTATCAATTTTTAACTTTAAACCTACGACATTAAGATTCATAAGACTGTAAAACAGCAATGCAACTATGTGTTTCAGTTGCTAAATTGCTCATAAAATTGAATGTTACAAAATAAATGAACGAAATATTGTAAGATAAAATATGTTAAATATTATGAGTGATGACTATGTAGTTATGACTTCCTCCCTTAATACATGCTGTATTTATTTACAAAATAATCTAATTTCATTTAATATCTCGTATCAAACTTTTGTTAAATTTCATAGCAATGTACTTACTTCAGCAAGCCTATTGCGATAACCAATAATAGTATCTTGTTTGCGAGGTCTATGACAAGAAAGACTGAAACATCCATCATGCTCAGGCCATAATAGATTGATCGCTGGTACCACCCGCAAATATACCGAGGAAGCGTGGAAACACTGAGACAAAAATGGTGAAAGCAAACAAATGCGGTGTCGATAGCGTGACAGAAGGATTGATAGTCACTGAGCGTCGTGTCCCGGCAGTCCTGCTTCTAGTTGCTACTCCTCTTATCTATACCATACCAAAATTATTTTAAAAATGTGTTTTCAAGTTTTGACGACCTCCGTGGCGCAGTGTTGAGCGCTGTTGTCTTAACGTACGGAGGTTCCGGGTTCGATCCCCGGCAGGGTCCGTTTGGGAATTTATAATTTCTGAATTTTCCCTGGTCTGGCCTAGTGGGAGGCTTCGACCGTGGCTATAGTTACCACCCTATCGGCAAAGACGTGCCACCATGCGATTTAGCGTTCCAGTGCAATGCCGTGTAGAAACCGTATAGGGGTATGAGTTTAATATACCTGCCATGCCCCTAACAGGTTAGCCGGCTACCATCTTAGACTGCATTTATCACTTACCATCAGTTGAGATCGCAGTCAAGGGCTTACTTGTAGTGGATTAAAAACAAAGTTATTAAACTGCACTTAAGTAATTATTATTATAATGAAGAGCCCATAGGTGTACTATTTTGAACAATGTTTTATGTTAAGCTTTTCATCAAAACCAAGATTACGCCATATGTAGAGTATTAAGTCGTTAGTTGTAAGCACAACGAAATCTTCAAACAAAAATACGAGTAGTAGGGAGCACAACACGAGATGCAGAGATGAAAAGGCTTCGCTCCGCTGAGAACAAATGTAATCGGATTTCGTGTCTATGTATGATTTATACGGGTGTGCCTCAACAATACAAAAAAATATTTAACGCTATCTTCTTCAAGAAAATATGCGATATTGTTAACAGAAATGCACCTTTTATTATTCATGAGAGACTGAATATCATTTTAATTGGGATTCAACATGACTTTCAAAATAAGTATGTAGGCGAATTAATTGGCAATTTCATTTTTTTATGTTTCTATTCTACAACTTGCCTTCGATTGCGTTCTCTCCTGGCAACTTGACAAGTGATGAGTGCCGATTGCATCAACTACTAATTATTTGATCGTTTGACAGATTTTGAAATATGAATTCTGAAAATAAATTAAAATGGCGGAACGGTAGGTAGGCCAGGCTCCATACAAAAATATACACACCCCTTTTAAATTTATTCCTAGGTTTTTTTGGAGTTGTTTAGCAGGCTTACCTGGTTGCTGTGGCAGTAATATTAAATCCATATTTCTAATCGGTACGGCATCATACCAGAACGCCATATCGCTTATGGCGACACGTCTTTGACGTTTGACGACCAGCCGTGGCTGAAGCCTCCCGGGTGAGACCAGAGACAATAAAAATCTCAAAATTCCGCCTGCCGCGAACTCGGGACCGCCCAAATATATAAGACTTTCACTCTCACAAATATATAAGACTGCTGTCATAGCTTTCCTAAAGTTACATATTAGTTTATTTATATTGTTCCAGAGTTCGTAATGTCGGAAGGCGGTCACGGCGGGTCTGGTACATATCCTGCTCGCTCACCTATTTCCAGCTCCACAACGGGACACTCCAGCTCCAGCCACAGGTAAGATCTGGTTCAGTTTCTTGCCTTTATATGAAAACTTTAAAATTCCATGATGCCATTTTAATACCCATCGTCCTATCCTTCATCTAATATCTATATATGGGTTTTGTGCTGAAAAAATTTTATGCTGTTGAAGTAAATTAATTTTAACACGTTATGTCGAAACAATTTTAAAACCTTGTAGTGGCAGAGTTCAAAAAGCTGTGGAGAAGCTTAAAAATTTTAGCAATGACTCGAGTAATATACTCGCCGAATGTGGTCGTAAAAGCTTATAAATTTAATAAAGACATTTCTGACGGCAAAAGTGTGCCTATCAGAAGTCTGAACCTTTAGTAATGCATTTACAATCTAAAATTTCCTTTGAGCTTTCAAACCCTCTGAAATTAATCTTAGCTCTCATCAAAAGGATCGTGAATGTTCCGAATGCCGACCGCGTGCCTATTGAATAGAAACCGGCGAGAACATTTCGCAGAGACAAAATTTGACGTGTCAAGAGTAATAAAAAGCCCTGAGGCCCAATTGTCTAAGCAAATCGTAATCATTTGATAGCTTGAAACGTATTACTTGAACAGTTTAAGGAGTTCATACATGCTTTATGACGTGCAGGTATCTACGAACTCCTTAACCAGGTCGAATTATACGTTTGACATACGATTACGATTACAATTTCCTTACACAATTGGGGTGCTGGTGTGGTTTCTCATTAAATATAGGTACGAGTAAGAGCCGGAATACATTCTCAATGTGAAGGGCACCTCGCAGCTAATAAAAAATTGACGGACCCTCCAGTCGGCACGCTTTGGGAGCATGCAAAAGTGCTGTGACGCTCTACATTAATTTAAACTTATCCGTGAGAAAATACTTTAAACTTTGGACCGAGAATGTTCTCCGATTTACATTTTTAATTCTAGCTCTGTTTACGGAAGCGAGGGAATTAGCAACTAATTGAGAATTATTTGTTTACTAGCTGATGCCCGCGACTTCGTCCACGTGGTTTTAGTTTTTTTTTATTCCCGCGGGAACTCCTTAATTTTCCGGGATAAAAAGTAGCCTATGTTACTCTCCAGGTCCTCAACTATACCCATGCCAATCACGTCGATCCATTGCTCCGTTGCAGCGTGATTGAAGGACAAACACACTTTCGCATTTATAATATTAGTATGATTAATGAAGGTTTTTTTTTGTTAAAAAACACTAATAATAATTGTAAAATGTATTTGTAACTTCTCTTTAAAGTTGAGTATGTTTGACAAGGTTAATTTCCAATATTATACACAACTGAAACTTCGAAAGATTTTCATTATATGGAGAAACGGCAAAGCCTATCATAACGATGAAATATTGAAAGCATTATAAATACAGATTTCATATAAATCCGTTGTCGAAGGAAATAAATCTGTATCAGCGATAATCTAAGCCCAGTTATTTATTCTCGTTCGTCGTTCGGCAAACAAATCTCCGAAAATTCGTCCTTCTGTCGACTCGACTGTAACCCTAAATTTCAAATAGCTGACGTGTAAGCATCTAATATACCAATTTTCTTTATGCCTAAAAATGTTGCCTTACGTTTAAGAAACAGTTAAAAAAGCGGGATCTCCTTGATTTTCCAAAATAAAAGCAGCTTACGTCATTCCCCAGTATTCAAATTCAACCTTTGTCCTAGTCAAGTCCGTCTAATCTCAGGGGTACAGCAGTTATATTTAACCCAAACCTAATCGGTTTCTACACGGCGTCTTTGCGGTACGTCTTTGCCACCGGCAAAGAGGTACCGCCAAGTGATTTAGCGTAGTTTAGGGTAGTAACTAGCCACAGCCAAAGCCTCCCACCAGACCAGACCAGAGAAAATTAATTTTTGAATTTTCTCTATTTATAAATTCCCAAATAAACCCTGCCGGGAATCAAACCAGGGACATGATCACAGCCCTCGCATACATCCACGGACCTCCGTGAGAACTTAGTAAAGTTTTTAGCAGTTTTAGTAAACATGCAGTTAATTTATAGTACAAATAAATACATAACTGCACCTAAAGCTATTGTGTGCTAAATAGCAGTAAATTTAGAAACTCGTTCGTGCAACTTCACCTAAGGCAGTGCGGGATCCTCCGGTGACGTCACAATTTTATGTAATTAACGTACCTAGCCGCTCGTGTAATGTCATGTTACACTGCGGTTTACTCTAGAGTAGACTATTCCGTTAAATAAAACTCCAAGTTAGAAGTTTTCTGGTAAAGCCAGCATTTAATCATAATATAATGTGAAAGCCCAGTCTTTCTTTAACAGTTATAGTCACGAACTTAGGAGTTTTTACAATATTTTAGTGGATACAACCTTTTAGAGCAACTCAAAACAACAACTCAAAAGTATTGCACCTCAGACGCAATTATAATTAGTAAGTAAGTAGGAAATTAAAAACACACAAATAGAACAAAGAAAACACAAATCGTGGCAAGATACACAACTTGTTGTGGTGTGTGGCCTTATCACTACGAGTGATCTCTTCCAGGCAACCTATATAATATGTAGCTGTAAGATTTTACAATATTTCACAGAGACTGACGCTGCGAGATATTGGCCTTCATTTAACCTCCCCTGGCTTCACCCTCTGCATGTTTCATGATGTACTCTCAGCTTTTGCTTTAAACTCCATGGTATTTCATTAACACTTATTATACACGACAGATCAAAGGCGGTAATCACTTATATATTCACCGTTAGATCGACTTAATCCGCGTGGATTAAAGTTTTTTAATGCCCACAAGATCCTACGCCTACGTTACCAGGTCCTCAACTATACCCATGCAAAAGATCACGTCGATCCGTTGCTCTATTGCGACGTGATTGAAGGATAAACCAACAATCGTTTGTTGGTTTATCCTTCAATAAATGCGAAAGTGTGTTCGTACACACTTTCGCATTTATAATATTTGTATGATTTTCATCAGTTCGTATGATGCAGTGTACAAGTACCGGACGTACCTTCTCCCGCCCGCCGCATCACCGAGACATGGAAATGCTCTACTGAATCTATTTACCGCCAAAACCCTTATCTACTTTTTGTTCAGCGAAAAACTGAAATGCAATTTTAAAATTAACTATGCTGAAAATGCTGAGCTATTTTGAAAATGCCTCCCTTTTGTTAAATATGGTAATATTGTTTCCAATGAAAATACCTATACCACCATACCTAATACCTACCTAATAGGCGTATAGTTCTTCCTGAATTCATGCTTTCTTTCAAAATGGTTGCAATTAAAATCTAAAAGTTGAATAGAGATGGAACTACGGGATTTTTCCTTCACTTTTTCATCGGCACCACGTCTGGTTGAAGAACTTACCGAGAAATATCGCTCTACAAAAAGAATTAAAACCCTTACAAAATATTATTCTGTTTAGCAGGTAGAATTTATTAATTTTGTAATTTGTAGACGTAAATATGTGACCATGATATACGATACAGCTCAAAATATTAATGAGCTTTTCGTATCGTACTTGGGTGCTAGGACTAAGGTCATTAATACCTTATATGGTACCCTTAGCGGTCTCATTTTGCCTGTTCACGATTCGACCCTCGCCCAGCGTGTTAGCTTTTAAATTGAACCTAAATAATGCATGATCTAACCTTAAAATCTCATTTTATGTTATTACTTTTACTACCTAAACTTATTTGAACTGTATTGGTTTGCTATCTAAATGCAAATGTTAGCTTTGACCGTCTCAATAGCGAGACAAGGGCCAACGCGTGTCTTTTGATAAGTAGGTATGTAAGTTTACTGGAAATGTATATTTTCTTGGGTTTATCCGCGATGTTCTCCAAATTTTTTTGTCGTGATATATTTGGCTTATGACATAAGAATACGTTTTTATCTTCTTTCACCAGAAACATCTTGGGACAGAGAAGCAAATATTTTAAACATTGTTAGAAGGAGCAAAGCTTACAGCGCTTTAATACTCCTAGTTACCTACGTAAAATGCATTGACCAAGGAGAGTTTATACTTATCACCAGTAAAATTATGTGATTAGTAAAATAAATTCCATAAAAAAGTAATTAAACTTGATATTCCTAAGAAGCACAAAAAACTTTTAAAATTTTAAGCTTTTAATCCATTCAAAGTAAACAAGACTTATTAGACTTAATTTTTATGTAAGAGATTAATCATATCGCGTTTTGCCTGACGTTCTAAGTTTTTAATAATCCTTTTGTTATTTTTTTAACACTGCGAAGTTTAGGTAGGGCACCACTTTTTAGGAAAAATATTATTGATTTAGTAGTCTCCTAAAACTTACTATAACAGATATACAGTTGTTCCTACAGCTAGATCTCAGTAACCCTAAAAGTTAAGCGTTCATTTGTTGGAAATAGTATATTTAATCTCATTACATCAAGACTGGAAACAGGTTGGAGAGAAAAAGTTGATGTTCGCTTTTTTGTACTGATGTTTCTGGTGGTCACTCTGCAAAAAAATCTTAGAGCAAAATGGTTGTAACATGATTGTTAAAAATAGTTCTGCAGTACGAATTAAGACATATAGTTCCCTATCTCAAAATAGATGGCGTTGCTTGTAATTAAGTCGCGCTATAATGTCACACCATCAATTGCATAAGACTAATTGTTTATTTCCATACATTGAGTTCTCTTTGTAGTGTTACGAGTAAAATAACGTGTTTTATACTAGTGTGTGTTTCATTTTTATCATGGTGCCGAAACCAGGGAGTAAGGAATAAGTGAGTTAAAGTGCAAAAAATAGTGAAGTGATACAAGTGAAAAGTTAAGGTAAAATGGACCCTAAAACCGTGAGTAAATTAACTTTAAAAATGGAAGTGCATTTAAAAGACTTGTAAAAAATTCGAGTTCATGTCAAAGACTTAGAAAAATTATCGAGATAGTTCAAAACACTTGTAAAATTTTCGTGAATTTATTCTATAGACTTAGAAAAATAACAGTGCTGTGGACTTGTAATATTTTCGTGATTTTATTCTATGGACATAGAAAAATTTTGCTCACACGTGTCATCGACTTGTAAAATTTTCAAGTTTCATACTACGGCGGACTTAGAAAAATTCCGGTCATTGGTGTCTTCGACTTGTAAAATTTTCAAGATTTTATTCTAATGGACATAGAAAAAATCCGGCGTCTTTTTGTTCATATACAATAGACTTGGAGATCTTGAAGATGCAATGACTTAACATATTTTGATGAACTTTAACTTGAAAAATAATGTGAATGAGCTATGTTAGGGAAGCAAGAAGACATACATTTGTTAATCTTTTGATGAACTTTGGTGAACACAAATTGGACATTTTACTCAAAACATTTTGGAACTTTTTGTGAACTTTTGAATCAACTTGTGAACTATTTTGGACTTTATTTTTGAACTTGAAAGAGAAACTTTTTGCACTTTTACGTGAACATATACAACACTTCGTGGAGATTTTACAAACATTTAGTGAACATTTATTTGGAAGATTTCTTAACTTTTGAAACGCATTCATTTATACTATTGGCAACCGACATGGAGTTAGCAAGCCTAATAAAAGGTCAACAAGAATTGTTTGATCAGTTAAGAAAAGCTGAACGCAACCTTAAGAAAGCTAATCAAGAGATGCGGTCGAAATATAGTTATTTGACTGCTAGAATGGAAGCGTTGGATAAATTAGAAGACGCTTTTAATCAAAATCATTTGGAAATGGTTTCAAAAGCTACATCAGAGCAAACACTACAGTTACCATATTTTAGAGAGGACATGCAGGACAATTTTCAAGAATATTTTTTACAGTATAAAGCGCTTCTGAAGGAGTATATTGCACTAACAAAACCAACCACCATGACAACAAAGGCAGCTACGAGTACGACTGCAGTTGCAAATATTAACAGCTTAGAGGTGAAATTACCTAGAATTGAACTTCCAAAATTCTCTGGAAAGTATACTGAGTGGCAATCCTTTTACGACATGTTTGTCTCACTCATACATGAAAATAGTGCACTAACGCCAGTCCAAAAACTACACTACTTAAAATCCAACTTATCAGGAGAACCAGAGATGTTATTGAGAAATTTTCCTACAACAGCTGCTAATTACATGGAAGCCTGGGAACAATTAACTAAACGCTATAACAATAAGAGATATAACTGTAATGCAATTATGAAGATTTTATTTGGACAGAAAACTATACAGAATGAATCTGCGAGTGCTATCAGACTTTTACTAGATACTACAACTTCCAGTTTGAAAGCACTTAATAATCTTAACATTAAAACAGAGCAGTGGGACGCTATGATCATTCATTTGGTGGTTTCAAGACTGGATCATGAATCTCACCGACAGTGGGAAAAGGACGTGAGTGTTGCATCAGACGAACTACCTAAATGGACACAATTGGAAACATTTTTAGAAACAAGATTTAGAAGTATAGAGATGATTGATAGTAAACAAACGACTAAGCCAACACAACAGAAGAACGTCACACAAGTAATTAAAACTAAAGCATTTCATACTGCTGTAGAAGATAAAACGAGTAATACTGAACAGACATGCGCGATGTGTGATGGTTCACATTTCATTTATCACTGTGCTGAATTTAAGAAGTTACCTGTACTGGAGAGACAGAAGATAGCACAAACAAAGAAGCTATGCTACAATTGCCTGTCCCCTACGCATCCTGTATTTAAGTGCTTCCAGAGAACTTCTTGTCGCCGGTGCCGTCGGAAGCACCACACGATGATCCATTTCGAGAAAGACGATAAGCAAGCGTTTGATGCATCAAGAGATAATGAGAAACAGGCAGATCAATCTACTAGTGAAGTGACTCCGTCCACAAATGAAACAACGATCGTAGCCAACTTTTCATGTGGTGATATGAGAACTAATAACGTGTTGTTAGCTACTGCCGTGATAAAAACTACGTCTACAACCGGTTCTTGTAATGTTAGAGCGTTGATAGACCAGGGGTCACAAGCCTCTTTTGTTAGTGAAGAAACTGTAAAATTACTAGGTTTTAAGCGTACTAATGTGAATGGTAAGGTGTGTGGTTTGGGAGATGGTCAGTTGAATGTAAAACATAGTGTTAGGATTGAAGTCGAGTCGCGTTACGAACCTGGAAAAAATATAACTGTTAATGCTTACGTGCTTAAATCACTTACCTCTATGTTGCCTTCGCATGAAGTACATATCCCTGATTGGCTGGAGCTGAAAAACTTACCTCTCGCTGATCCTGGATTTACAACGCCTGGAAGAGTTGACGTATTACTGGGTGCTGAAGTGTATGGAGAAATACTATTGAGTGGATGTAAGAAGAATCCGAAGGGAAATTTAATAGCGCAGAACACGATATTTGGCTGGATTGTATCTGGAAGAGTGTCAAAAGATTTAAATAGTGAAACTATTACTAGTTTACATGTTAGAGTAAAGGAAGACGGGTTATTGCGAAACTGGGAGACACAGAACGAGCTTAAAACTTCTGAGAGAAAATCAACTAGAGAAGAGAAACTAAGTGAAGAGATACTGGAGAAGAGAGAAAAACTACGTGAAAAGAAAACTACTATACGAGATAACGGAAAGTTAATAATGCAACTACCGTTTAAAGCTACTGAGCAGCAATGTCGATATGGTAATTCATGGGACATTGATACGAGAAAACTGTATTCGTTAGAGAGACAACTGAGAACCAATACTACACTCGCTAACGACTATAACAACGAGAAATACACTACAGTTGGTAGTACGAGAGCAGTTGAATTCGATATCTTTTTGAGAATTTTGTGGACTAACTCTTCCACTACGTTATCGTTTCAACTTCACTAACTAACATATTTATGGGACATTAATACGAGAAAACTATATTCGTTAGAGACCCAACAGAGAACAAATACTACCCTCGCTAACGAATATAGCAACGAGAAAAACACTACATTGAGTAGTACGAGAGCAGTTGAAATCGATATCTTTTTGAGAACTTTGTGGAATAACTTTTCCACTACGTTATCGTTTCACCTTCACAAACAACCAGCATTCATCATGTACACTGATAGTGCAATAAAACGAGAGGAATACAAACACATACTAATAGAAGAGAAAACTAATCGATATTACTACGAAAATTACAGAGAAATGGAGAAGCGGGTGAACTACCACAAATATAGGAAGAGAAGAACTAATTTACTATTAAAACGAGATAGTAATTTAAAAAACATTTATAGACAAAACATAGATGAAGAACCGAGTAAATTTGAAGAGAGCTGCGAGGAAGAATACACTACTATTTTACCAGTCAATGGTAACATCAGAAAGATCATCGTTGACAATGTTGAGCAGGGTTTTACGAGATATAAAAATCGGATATCAAGAGCACGCGAGAAAGGCACAGGACATGTTAAAGCTCATGTGAGAAGAGTCATCGGGGATAGTACACAAGTGAAAGCATGTTTATATTCGCAATTTTAATCAGTTCACCAACACAACCCGGATGACCATTTACCATTAACACCTGGCCATATTGAGTCGTTGCTAAATATTAGTGAGATATACTGCTCTGATCGTAATTTAACGGATTTAGATGGATCGAATAATTCGATTTGTTAACTCATTTTGGAATAAAAACTCTGTCGTTCATAGTTTTGAACAATTTAACCAACAAACTAAATGGTGTATTAGAATTCACATTGGAGATATAGTAACAATAGGAACTGTTAACATTTTAATTATTCTTACTTGTGTTTTTGTTTTGATATTAGACAATTATATAGACCAACATGCTGGATGTGATAATGTGATACGAGTCGTTAAGTTTAAATTTAGCCGATGTTTCTTCAAACGTCCAATGAATAAGATTTCGGTTAACCTGTGAATCGCAGAAGCTCGAGTCACATTGCCACGGTGGGCGGTTGTTCCGCTAAAATGAGTATTAAATTTTGACTCTTCATGTTTGGTTTGTTGTAAGTTAACGTTTATAAAAAGAGAGTGTAATTCGACTTTGATTTGTATGAGCTTATAAATTATAACAACTAGAGCAATATTAACTTTATATTAACTGAACTAAGATTGTTAAACGTGCTAGATTCTACTTAATCTTTGTCAACCTTTACGAGATGGTTGTTTAATTCCATTGTTATTTGGATTTCGCGTGTTTACTTTTACAATGTCCACCATTCAATGGACAAGTTACCTTATATCACGGTGGGCGGTTTTATGCTATATGCTGTATGATATACTTGACTTGAAATATTGTGAACTATTTTTATTGCTTTGATACGGTTTGAAGGACTAAGTCCTTGGTGGGCGGTATGTTAAAAATAGTTCTGCAGTACGAATTAAGACATATAGTTCCCTATCTCAAAATAGATGGCGTTGCTTGTAATTAAGTCGCGCTATAATGTCACACCATCAATTGCATAAGACTAATTGTTTATTTCCATACATTGAGTTCTCTTTGTAGTGTTACGAGTAAAATAACGTGTTTTATACTAGTGTGTGTTTCATTTTTATCAATGATGTTTTAGTTAAATAAATAGTTTACTTAATAGGGTTCTCAGTGTCTTTTATTATCATTAGAAGACAGGGATGAAAAGTCTTCTACTGCTTTACCTAAGGATAGCTATAGATTTATACTATCACTATCATTACCATCATTATTATCACTATATGATAGGTAAGTAACACAATATAATCAATAAATATGATCGTATTTGAACGAGTTACTATTTAATTCCCATAAACAGCAGCTGCACAAAGTCATACGACCACATCAGGGAACTGTGTAAAGAGGAAATATTAATAAACAACTTATAGTTTAACAAACAAGATGAGTCACTCTGTTCATTAGTCTAACTTCAAAAACAAGAGGAGGCAATAAAATTACCCCTTTATAATGCGTTAAGTGGAATCGAATCATATCCTATCATCAATCATCATTGCCCCTTTTGGTCTCCACCTAAGCCCCACATGAAATACCACTCAAATTTTGTATGTTCACGCGCTCTGGAACTAATTAAACACAAAGGTTGAAGGCCTGTTTGAAAGAACCGAGCGCTTTTATTCATGAAAATTTCGCTTCAAATTCTAGTGAATACTTCAGAGCTACTGTATGCGGAAGGACGTGGGAACCCACCGCATTATTATCCCAAGCAAACTCCTACAATTATTTGATTAATGGAAAGGGGTCGACTCTCAGCAATGAGGAATACGACGCAGAGAGAGACTTCAGGGCAAGTTGTAAAAGACTCGTAGCAAGTCAATTTCTACAAGTTTAGTTGCTAATACTTGCATAAATTGACATAAATATGACAATGTAGAAGTAGAGTCTACATCTTTTCTAGGTTTCATAGTCGATCGACATTGTAACTGGAAAACCCATGTTGAAAATCTGTGCAGCAAATTGGATAAATTTGTCTATGTCCTCAGACGGCTCTGTCAAACTTCTGATATGAAAACAGCCTTAATAGCATACCAGGGATATGTTTCATCGCTATTAAGATATGGGATAATCTTGTGGGGAAACTCGGTATTTGCTTATAAAGTTTTTATAAAACAAAAAGCCTGTCTGAGAGCATTATGTGGATTACAGCCATTAGATACCTGTAAGCCTTTGTTTATGAAACATCATATTCTTCCCTTACCTTGTCAATATATCTATGAATTGTTATTGCTAGTCAAAAAAAATCCAAGTTATTTTAAAAGTTACAATGAACTGGTTGAGGTGAGATCTCGGAGAGCTCAGAGAAGGAATAAACTTATTGTACCTCCTAAAAGACTGCAGATGTTTGGAAAGAGTACACACTACATGGCAATAACTATGTACAATAAACTTCCTGACAGCTACAAAAGCAGTACTTTAAATGTTTTCAAAAGGAAGGCTCATGATCTACTTATAAATAAATGCTATTACAAAATTTCTGAATTCCTTAGTGATAATCTCAAGTAACTAAAAATAATAAAATATGTAATGTAAATCTGATGATGACGATGTGAATTACTAAAGCTGGTTTTTATAGTGCAATAATTGAGTATCCCCTCTAATATGGAATTTGACGTATTATGTAATTGTAATTAAGTAGGTACTATTATCATATTATCATTATTTTATATTATTTTCTATAGATTTTGGTTGTAATTATTTTGTATGACATTCTGTTAAATTAATTTACTAATTTTAATTTTTAATTGAAATACCTACAAACTTGATGACTTAAACCAAATATTCATACACCATTAATTGGTAGAATGTATAAGGCTCTCAAACTGTAATCATGTCAACTTTATATCACCTACATTCTCATGAATAAAAATTATTATTAATTAATGCCAGCTATTTTCTTTATTTAGCAGATTAACGTTGCTCCGTTGTCACGTTTATTAACTAAAAACCTACGCTAGTACTTAGAGAAGCTTTATCTAGTTCAGAACATTTGCTTCACCACTCTTCTTACTTTCTTATGAAAGGTCGTAACTGACATGGAGCAAATTATTCAGGACAAGCTTTTTTCGGTTTCGCGCTCAACTATTTTATCCACAGCTTGCTCAAATTAAGCTATATTAGAATTTTAAAAATATTCTTATAAACAGCCTTTTTGCAAGTATCGATTGTCTTATTTAAATGTGCTTATTCATTTAGTTAAAAATACTTAAAACACTTACGCCACTTGATAAGAACTTTGTATTGCTGAAAAATGGATTACTTACTCGTAGCAGATACGACTTTATTTTTTACTGTATAATTAAATCACATTCAACCCAAAATAACTTGTTTTTTATTTCTTTATATAATATAATAATAATTAGGATAGTTTTAAATAACTTTTTGACTCAAGTTTTTGGATTCGTACTATTTTGGATTTTATTTTTACCCAAGGTATTGTACATTTTTTGTTACCAATATATATTAATATTTAACTGTATTAGTTAATCCATAATTATAAAAAAAAATGCGATCTGCACGATAGGCCAACTAGAGGCCGTAATAAGCTCGTGACTCCATCGCTCCGCCTCAAAAAAGTCAGAAGGTCATTCGTGGGAATGGGCATTATTTTCTATAACAAAGTTCCACAACCTATTTTGGACTTGCCTATAAACAAATTTAAGAAATCCATTAAAAGTATGCTCCTGAAAAAAGCTTATTATACTGTTGAAGATTATGTAAATGATAGAGGAGCATGGATTTGATCGCTCCAGAAATGCTGGGGACAGCGGTTACTTATGTACACATTGATATAGTAATTGTAAATGAATTATTTAAAAAGAGCAACCACCGAGTTTCTTGCTGGTTCTTCTCGGTAGGAATGGCATTTCGAACCAGTGGTAGATTCACTTGACGATTCAAAAGTACTTGTAAAAGTTTATTTGAATAAAAAATATTTGATTTGATTTGATTTGATTTAATATAATATAAGGTATTCCTTCCCAATCAAAATGCAGACGTAAGTGAAAAACTCAATTTTTTTCAATATAGTCTAGTTCACTCTAAATGACGTATTTTCAGTTACGTCATAGTTGATAGATTAATCAGCTAAATAAAAGTCTTTCTAATAGCCCTAAGTATAAAATACGCCACTTAGTATGATTTCCTTTTCGTAAATGAGCATATACGCCATACTTACTGATTGTCCTAGCCATTAAACGGTAGAAGATATTAAAACGCCGATGAGACAGATCGATAGAGCCTCAAAAGTTTAGTGCAGTTACGTCAAAAGTGTCAGATAGGTCCTTTCGTTAGAAAAGCGACGAATTGTCATCCTGCGGAGGTTCACTGTAGAATATAGAGGCATACCCCATTGAGCACGACATACCTTACTAATAACAGCTAGGTACTTCCCGCCACGTTATAACCTTATTCCACAAACTTTGTAGTGGATAAAAAAAACAACCTCTATCGGCGATCCACTCAGTCGGAGAGCGGAACATTTTTTTTTATTGCGTGATAGGCTTGCGCTTGATGACAATCATGCTTAGTGCAAAGCAATGATGAGGTCTAGGTTGGAACGCGCTTGCCTAGAACATTTGCATGTAGTACCTACTATATTACAAGATTTGGAAATTTTGTTTTTAATCTGTAATTTTTTCGATTTTATTTTCGAACTAAAACGTGTTAAACACTACAAAATGACTGTTAGCCTGCTTATGACATAATTACACAATTAAATCAAGAGCACGCCCGTCGCTCCCTAGTCTAGAGTTTGCAGCTTGTTAAGTTGACACATTTTCTTTTTTATAATTGTTCTGCTTAGCTTTTCTGAGGTACTACGAATATACATTACATATACGGTTTTACAACAGCTATGAACACGTTCGCCATTTTTGATATAATCATTATTTAGACATCTTTATTGTTTTGTTTACTACTAACTTATACTTACCTACGAATTGTCTTAGTAGTCTTGTAAGGTTTCTTTTAAAAAGCAAATCAATGACATGCAAACTAATTCAACACCTCGAAAGTTGGATAACATTATAATATATTCTTACACGTTCTAGAATTGAATTTTCCTCGAAGGAAAAAACATGAAAACACCCATAAGCATCGATAATACTTATCCGAACTGTTCATTCGCTTTCCATCAACCCATCGCTTACAAAAAGGGAAAAGGGGAAAAAATAAGACAGTCGAACTGACCACATGTCGGGATATGTCCCGCCCCAGCCTCACGCCGCCCTCTCCGAAAGTGAGTGACGTCTCAGCCGCAAAGAAGCTCCATTAACCAACAACTTTAAGGGGCTCAACGAAGATGCGAACGCGTAATAAATAAAGCTCTTGAGACAGATAAATTATCTTTGACTTGCGCACAACCACTCCTGACAAATTATCTGTCATAGAAGGCAAAAACAAATTTGTTTAGAACTGAAAAACTTATAAAATGCGTATGAATAATTGAAGTTTGAAAAGAAATTATCTACGCTGGTCCCCGGAAAATATATTAACATTTTGCTGTGCAAACTGAATGCCAAAATTGAGGTAGGACATTGGAAAGAGCAGGGGCTGATGCTGTTAAAGTTTTAATTGCTTTTATCGCGGGCTTTAAAAGCCTGAAAATGCGTGTGACTATGTACAGTTATCGAATTAAATCTTTTAACGGAGTACGGCTTCATAGCGACACTCCATTAAGTCTCGCGGTCGATTCGGTCACATGTCCTTTTAGCGTAAATTACATTAAGCAAACATTACTAAGCAATACACACAAAACGAAATTATTCTGCCATTAGACTATTTTATTATAAGTATTACTAGTAGGTACCTATCAAAGTTAGATTGTATCCTCATGAGTAAGTATGCACTTAATCAATACAAACTCATATTCATTAGGAGTTAAAATTAGTGACATATTATATTTTTTATCATTGGTTAAAATTTTTGTGCTGGCTTTACCATGCCAATTAAATAACCAGGTATTAAAAACTATTTTGTTTTAGTGCTGAAAATTTTTCACACAGTAGAAACTCGAACGCAGTAACTGCAAACAAATTACAACAGTAATTTTTACTAGGTTTATTTAGCCAACTGCCACCTAGCAATAATGTTAAAACAAGAGCTATATTGTCATAAAATAATACACATTACGCCCGGCTAGCCAGTGGTCCTGCCTTTGTCCCACGTTATCCAATTAAAATGAAACATGTCAAGCGTATTGAAACGAATGATGTTCCACGATCACTAGTTATTACTATTAGCCTATTGTTTAACAAATACCTACTACTAACGGCGTTAACAAAAGGCTTGCTTTTATTTGTGCATGTCTGATACCAATTGATTACCAATATCAAATATAACTGATTAATTTTTAACCTGCCCTCAGTATAGAAATCTGGAAAGCATTACAAGTGAAATGTCAGTAGCCAGTGACCATATCCCGTGCACATTTATTCAATGCACCCCGTGCGTACAGATATATATATATTATATAGGTATGTAGTCAAAATGGTTTGTGTCGATCGTGAACAATATGTCATAATAACACTCGCTACGCTCGGCTTGCCAGTTATCCTGCCATTGTCCTACGCGATCCAATTAACATGAAACATGTCAAGCACATTGATGCGAGTGATGTTATGCTGTCACATGGTAATTTTTTAAATGAAAACATTGAACATTTCGATCGTCGCGACACCAGACGCCTCTATTTAGTTGCCGTTCAAGATATTTTTGCTTTTAAAAATATCGCGCACGGATAAAAAATTTGTATCTACGGCGCTTTGTTGTAAGTGCTTTTTTTTTAATTGGCTTCATGGCTCTAGGTTCTAGTTCTTAACTCCCAGCCTGAACTATTCAGCCTTTACTTTTTTGATTTATAAAACCTAAAACAATTTTAATTAATCATATTAAATACAATTTTTTATTTTATGAATTAATTTCATCTATTCACATCTGACATTATTTTTTACTTTTTCTACGTACAAAGTCAATATCATTTTGAACCTTCTTGCAAGAAAACTTTTTATTTAATTAAGTAACGTGGACTTACAAAAATTAAAAAAACTGCAAATTTACTGCACGAAGGCGGTTAATATTTACTTCACGAGGGCGGTAAATATTTACTGCATGCGGGCAGTAAATTTAACTTACAAGCCCTGTTTACTGCCTATGTAAGTGCATTATTCAATCAAGTGTATTGAAAAGTATGTTAACGTTTCAAAACTCTCAATTTATGTGGATTTATCGAATATCGCCGATGCTAATCTCATTACAGTTACCTATTACTAATAACAGTAACTTTTTAATCAACATATCTACCAAAACCAACATCATATGATCATATCTAAAATCTGTACTATTTATCCGACATAATTGACAAAACTAGCATCGGATGTAATTATCGGGGTAATAGCAAATAAAAATCGCTCGCTAACGACCTCCGGAACAAATCATGCGTCCATAAGCAATCCTCTTACGTTAAGCCCCTCGACGCCCCCACCCCGGCTCATAAGCCGAGCAATAGAGATATGATAGACGTTATTAATTAGATGTCGTTACGTCTTATGCCATTTCATTGTGTGAATGCGGAAAAACCATTGCCCTAAGTGAAGTTCCCCTGACGACGCCTACTTCTCGATGCTCCCCTTGGAACATGTGCCGCTCACAAATCGTTATTCATTATAAATCATATATTGATTCATCGTCATCGATTCATGTAACCTTAAATTATTGTATTGGTAAAAACTTATCTATTCCGTGGTAAAAACTATATAAAATATTTAGAACTGAATTATGAAAGATTGACACACTCAATGACAGTGAAATACTTTTACCTTGTACAGGTACTCACGTAATTACGGTCGTAAATAATAAAAATTTAAATAATAAGCTGTACAGTTGTTAACTTATGTACCACCTACTATGGTACAGTCGTATAACGTATTATTAGCGACAGCTGAAAAACTTCTGAAAAACCATACAGCGATATGCAAGTTCTCAGATCGAGTCATGATGCTAATAACGTAACTTTTAAAGAGGAAAGTACCTATATTTAAGTTTTCGCTAGCGGAGATATTCTTTTAGATTTCTCATAATTTCACCAAACCTTGTACTGAAATTGGGACCCTAATAATAGGCAAACATCATTGAGTTTACTTTATTAGGGTGTATTTTTGCCGTAAAATAAACGTTATGCTTATGGTCTTAAGAGCTCTGAATAATAGAGGTACATGTAGGTATGCCCGGGGCGCATCACATGAGGGAATGCGATGACATCGCACAAACATGTTTGAATTATAACGACTTGTATATTATGGAATAACGGAACAAATTGTAAAGGAAGTATTTAATTATCTAAAATCATAACATAGTTTTATAAAATGTAAGACTTATTTTTATAAAAATAAATGTCGTTGATAAGGAATGCTTCTTAAATTAATTAAATATTATTTAGAGACACTATATGTATTGATGTGTGTTTGAAATTGTCCTGGTATTTTGAATTTAAATCAATACATAAATAAATCTTTCGTGGTTTTTTTACCACTACAAGTTAGCTCTTGATTGCGATCTCACCTGATGGTAAGTGACGATGCAGTCTAAGATGGTAGCGGCTACACTGTTAGGGGTATGGTAGTTAAATTAAACCCATACCCTTTGTCGGTTTATACATGGCATTGTATTAGAACGCTAAATCGCTTGGTGGTACGTCTTTGCTGATAGGGTGTTAGACCAGACTAGACTAGACCGGAAAAATCAGAAATTATAGATTCCCAAATTGACCCTGCTGGGAATCGAACCCGGGACCGATTATGAATAGCTTCTACGTAGATTTTCAAATATGAATTCCTTTGCCATTTCATATCAACGAAATTGTATTTCCAATCCGTCTTAAAATAATAATTAGCACAATGGGTCTGATTCTGTATAACACAATCTCTAAACTAAACTAAAATGGCAGCTTCGAGTTCTGTCCCTTTCCGTAGGAAGTATTATGAAAGGGTTAGCAATATTTGTAATGCTCTAATTTTAGTTTAGTTTAGAGATTGTGCACTACAGAATCAGCCCCAATGTCACATTAATGAATGAATCCCACATCGGTCCACGGTCAATCATTGCATACAAAACTAATTACACGATTCCGCTAAATTTACTTGCCAATTATCAACATAGTTGTCAGCAAACTGTGGCTGCCATTTACGAATTGCGCGTTGGGGGCAGGCACTGAATTGGATTTTATTTTAAAGCTGTGACACCAGAGCCGAGTCTACCGTTATGTACGCACCATTTCGTGCGTAATTTGATATTCGGATGACAAATTAGTCGGTGAGCGAACCGAACAGAGAGTGCGCCTGAAATAAAATTATAGGGCGCATTAAATCTCCCTTGAAGTGTAGTGTGGCTGTTTGAAACTCAGAACAGTCACTCGCGTCTGATTGTACCTTTCACCACCACCACCACCACTACATCCTATTAATGTCCCACTGCTGGGAACAGGCCTCCACTCTCATAGGAGAGAGAGATATAGAGCTTAGACCCACCACGCTGCTCTAAAGCGGGTTGGCGGGCTTTAACGACTATTATCATGTTAGTGATAATAACCGGGACCGACGGCTTAGCGTGCTCTCTGAGGCACGGGGGTGAAACACCGCCAACTTCCAACTCCGGGCTGGCACTGAGAATTTCTTAATTGAAAAACCCAATACCTAACAATTTTTATGCCCGACCGAGAATCGAACCCAGGACCTCGTGATCCGCAGTATGCGGACTATGCTTACTTCATCATTATTAAATCACCGCCACTACCAACAAGGGGTCTCCTCTGAGAATGAGCGCACAAACTTTCAGAGAACTCTCAGGCATGCTGGTGTATGTCTGTCCTGTTCACGGTCGATGTTTTTGTTACAGACACAGATTGTATCCCGGAGACTAGACGAAAAAAAAGTTTCCACGTTATTCTTAAACAGTCTACATTCTTCATAATGATGTCGCGGGCCTCATATTTTTATTTCAATTTCAACAGCTTAGATCAGAAGTTTAAATAATACCTAAATTAATCGTATAGGTACAGACTATAGGTATAGGTATAACAAACTAAAAATAAATGCTACTAAAAATACTCGATGGGAACATTTTCTACTATACTTGATTGAAGAAATCTGCCCCACTCGAAATACCTGCTACCTTATATATTTGCAATCGTATACAACACCAACAGCGCCCTTATAAATTATGGTCTCCTTTCGCTTGGCTCCCATTGATTTAAACACTGTGAACACACATTTAACAAAATAAGCAAATTCTTAAGCTATCTCCATCAACCATCTCAACCATCTCTTATTTATGGATTTGGTAAATACAATATATTTCAGTAGAACAAAACAAACATATTCATTGGACTGATAATATTCTCACTAGGTACATAAGACGGTAAGCGGGAAAAGTCTGTTAGCGAGCTAGCCTAGCAGGTATGGTAGCCTGAAGCCTGCCACCAGTCCAGTAATACGCTTACTCTGAGTTTTTACATTGCAAATACGGTTGATCCACGTGAGAACTCACCTCACCAAGTGTAAGCGAACGGTCAAAGAAAAATGGACCCAAAAGCTCTTGCATTAAAGTCACAAATTCAGCGTTTGGAACGCTGGCTGTGAATAAATACACGAAATTATGAAATGAGCTCTAAACCAATGCAGTTAAGGTTCATTTTACTTTAACGTTCGCTTACACTGGGTGAGGTGAGCTCTCACGTCGATCAATCGTTTAAGCAATGTAAAAACTCAGAGTAAGCGTACAGTGGTATGAATTTTGAAAAATAGGTCATAGTTATTTTGTAAATATATCGAAAATAACAGTTTGAATTTGAATTTATTTTGTATTTGATCCAATTTATATACATATCATACCTAGCATTAAATTGTTGTTGTATCCAGTAGTCCACATTATGACCGAACTAAAGGTCGAAAGAACTAATTTAAAACAGTAATTATAAATAACGGCCTTAATTAAAAGTATTTTTCAAGGTAAATTTACTCTGCTCATCTTTTTCTGTAATCTATATTATTATACAGTCTATTATTTATATATAAACCATTGTTTACAAGTATAAAATAAACAAGTTAGACAACGACGCTCATTAAAACGAGAGAGCTCTAATTTCTTAAGCAAAACTTCGCTACAATGACTCGTTACCCTGTCTTCAAGCGGTAATTGGACGGACGTAATTACTGTTTGCTTGTAAAGCCATCATCTTATCATCTCCGAAGGGGTATTAGCGAAAAACACGACCTAAAAAGAGGGTAAAGACGTTGAATCCAGCACAAACCGGGTTGTAGCACAAGGAACCGACTCATAAAATGGTTCTTAATATCTTTATTCTCGGTAATAACGAACGCTGCTCAAAGGGTGAACTTCAAAACAAGGCAATTATGAGATGGGGTAATTAGGTTTCTACATAATCTCTACGTACACTCCTGCCGCTATTTTCGCATAAATCCACCATGGATGGTATTTCATAGCGCATACCTCATAAGCTGAGTTAATGTTATAACATTGTTGAAAAATATACCTACCATATATATTACCTACCATAATTTTCACTCGCCCGATCTAAATTAAACAAGCATAATAATCCCATTCCCGCGTTCTTAATGTTTTACGTTTGTGAACGTATTTTATTTACCTACCTACGTCTATGGATAGATTTGCACTTTAACACTTTGACTTTCGTAGCAGGAAAAAATTGCAAAGAGCGCCTCCATTTGGAAATCCTAAAGGAACAATTTCGTTAGGTGCCCGTTGGAAAAATTTGCTGACTTCAAAGGCCATTTTAACAACGCCTTTTCCCTCTTTTGTTGACTTTTAAAAAAGTATTTAAAACAAAAAATATTTCCTCGGCCGTTGCTTTTGACGAAATTATTTTAACGAGGTATCTTTTGCTCGCCGAATTTTTCTTTACGCATTATTATATTGTACCTAGCATTATTCACAATTTTCAGCGCTTCATCAGAAATGTCGTCGAATTAGACTATATCAGATTGAAAATCAAGATTAGATAAATCATATTATCAAGAAATCCAATTTATTCATTTGGAGCACTTTTCTGTAGGTAAGTACTTACTAACATCTTTACGTTCCATGTTTACAGCGCAGAATTAAAGATGAAATGGAAGTCTTACAACAGAATAGGTATCTACGTGAAAACCATTATTTTGTTTGTATGAAAGTAATAATTATTCATATTAGAAGACAAAGGGTTACTAAGTACATAGGTATTAATAAAATAGCCACCTATGATAATACAGACAAATGTAGGACTAAAACTTTGATAAACCCTTTTTTTAAGGATGATTGGATTTCTACAAAAAATAACCCGAAACAATCGAAACAAAACAATGTTTTGTCTGGTGGGAGGCTTCGGCCGTGGCTAGTTACCACCCTACCGGCAAAGACGTGCCGCCAAGCGATTTAGCGTTCCGGTACGATGCCGTGTAGAAACCGAAGGGGATTGGGTTTAATATAACTGCCATGCCCCTAACAGGTTAGCCCGCTACCATCTTAGACTGCATCATCACTTACCATCAGGTGAGATCGCAATCAAGGGCTAGCTTGTAGTGGATTAAAAAAAAAATACAAAAACGAGAACAATTCAAGTAGTTGCTTCATGTCATATCTCGTAGAGTAGATTTCTGACTTGCTGTATTTATTGCGCATAAACTTTAAATTGCTTCCGACCCAGTTCGAATGCCTATTGAACCAATTCACAGATTGCTTAGCTTCGGCCAAATCTCTAAACTCTCACTTATTTTATTATTTTGCGCTTCCTATATTTTGAAACTAGAATGGTGTTTCGAAATGTTCAGAGTTTGATGGCTGAAGAAAAGCTCGATGTTAAAAAAGTTTTTTTATATAAAAATTAATTAAGCTTGGTTTAATATTGTACAATCGAACCACGCGATGACTACAGAATGCGAATTACTAATTAAAAAAGTATCTTCTTTCATAGTGCATCCTATTACAAATTTTCATCGTGAGTTTATCTAACGCCTACGCCCTACACAGAGCAATAGCACCATAAACTTCGTGAGATACTGCGTTCTGCTTTTAGGTTTTGTATAGGTTTGCGAATAGGTTTTGTACAGATTATAATTCACTTGCATGTGTGTATAATATTAATATAGGTAGGTACATATCCCTAGCAAGATTTAACCTGAACTAACACACAAACATTGCAAGTTAAATAAAAGCTTTAAAAATTGAAGATGCCCACTTCAAAAGCATTTTCACGCGGATCTTTATAATTCACGCGGATGTACTCGTAATCTGTTTCGCTTGGTTATTACTTAATTCGAATTAAGTATTATAAAAAAAAATTGCTGATGCCCGCGACTTCACCCGCGTGGATTGAATGTTCCGGCCTCCGGGATAGAAAGTTGCCTAGGTGTGTGTTATTCCAGACTATAATCTATCTCTGCGCCAAATTTCAACCAGATGCCTTCAGCCGTTCTGGCGCGATTGGGTAACAAACATCCATTCATCAATTTTCGCATTTTTAATATTAGTAGGTATAGATAAATTGTAATAAATTGTAATTTATATAGAAGAATAAATATTAAGTATGAGTGTAAAATGTAGGTAAATCGTATAGTAAGAATGTAGTTAATGTGTAAGAGTAATAATAAAATCACTTGAATATCATATTATACTGATACGGCGGTTTGGCTAACATGTTGGGAATATGTATAGTTCGCGCGCAAGTTGAATGCAGAGTAAATAGGTGACACATACATTTACTCTGCATTCAACTCGCGCGCGAACTGTAACCATCTTATATTTGCCTGGTGGGAGGCTACGGCCGTGGCTAGTTACCACCCTACCGGCCGCCAAGCGATTTAGCGTTCCGGTACGATGCCGTGTAGAAACCGAAGAGGTTGAATATAACTGCCATGCCCCTAACAGGTTAGCCCGCTACCATCTTAGACTGCATCATCACTTACCATCATGTGAGAATGAGATCACAGTCAAGGGCTAGTTTGTAGTGAGATAAAAAAATGTACACATATTATTATGCAAATAAAGTATCTGAATCTGTAAAAATAAAGTGCAGAGCTGCAGCAGTGTACTGTATCTATCTAACTTATCAGGTTCCACATGAGCAACCAATATATGAATATCTCTCCTGCTCAGCTGAACGTCTCGAGTGTAGCGACTAGCGACACGTCGACGCCTGTACAGAGCAATAGTGATTTCAGCAGCGCTTGATACTGCTTGTTAGTTCACTGTTCTGTTAAATCACGTAGCCTAATGTAGCTTATCACATTCGGTAATAACCCCTTTTGAATACCCTTAAGTCACATGAAATTTGGTACAGGGATATATTATAGCCCGGGGAAGGAATTTGGCATGGGGATAGTTTGTATCCCGAGGCTACTTTGTACTACATACATACATACATAGTCTATTTTTATCCCGGAAAATTAAAGAGATCCCACGGGAATCATAAAAACTTAATATCATTTAGTAAGGAATAAGACTCCTCCAAATAGGCTAAAAATATACCTAGCCAAACAAATGAATGCGGCGACTAAGTGCAGCTCGCATTACTTCTATCACCTACGAAACCTCTCATTCGTGTTTTACATGCACTTACATGTAGTGTGAGCAGTTTATCGGTAAATCAATAATCCACACATTAAGTTAGAACGAGTGTTTGGTGGGACGTAATGAGAGCGGTAGTTGAATCGTGAGCATATTTGCCAAGTCAGGCGTGCCAATTTTATTAAAAAATAGGCCTGTTTTTAATTGCTTCCCAACTTAAATCAACCTCTTATGCAAAACACACTCACCAAAAACAGTTTAAATAAATATTATTTTGTTTGGATTTTTGGTAGGTACATATAGGTTGCATCCCGGGGAAGGACACAGGCTCCAAGTCCAAGTCTCGAGCTGATGCTAGGAATAGATGATTCTATTTCTCCATTAGGTAAACCTTTATGAAAATAGAAATTATTTCAAATATTATAAACCTCTCCTTCAAAAATACTCATCGTTCATATTCTGACGACAGCAGGCCACTTCATACCTACTCCAACGTTCTTGACTAATGTTCGATTTAAATTAGCCCGACGAGTGCCGACTGCACTCCATCCCGCCTTTGGTACACTCATCTAGTATTTAAATTTAGTTTAGGAGATTAATTCAACTGAAACCGAGTGAACGGACGTACGCGCTCTGTCACAACCGTCAATGGCAGCCGTCGCGCGCACTGTTTTATTCTCGCACTAACTCCATCAATGGGAGACGCAATCGAATTTGCCAAATGACGCTCACACTAAATTGCTGAAGAGTGATTGATTGAAACGCCCCGCAGATAAAGCATTTTACACGGATAATAATTGAATCTGAATATTTAGAGCGCGCGGTCGGTCGAGGCGAACGCGAAATTTGTTTGTTTTTCGCTCGCTTTACGTCCACAGCATCCAATCAATAAAACAAACAGTTTTAAAAAAATTTAATAGTTAAATCAAATAAATCAAAAATCCCATTGTATATTTAAATTAATTTTCATATTTTGCAACTTCACCACCACGTGTTATTTTAGTTATCTAACTATATGCATCAAAACGGCAAAACAAACCTAGTAAAACAAAATAGTTCGAACAAAATATGTTTAGTAAAACCAATGGTACGAATTTTATTTAACAGTGCCACAGATATACTTACCCAGCTGTACTTACAGGCTAGCAGTTTAATTCGATAATGTTCGCTTTAAACAAAGAATACTTAGGTAGGTACGAGTAAGTTTTTTTATTTTTATTTTATTTTTCTGCATAATTCCTTTATTGTTTATATGATACACACAACAGGAAATATATACATTTCAGGTTAATATTAAATGATTAGGATCGGTTCTAAGTTATAACCCAAAACATGTGCACATATCATGACTTATACACAAAATATATAACATAAATGGAAAATACTAGTGAATGAATGACTATCTTTGTATTTTTAGTATGAACTATCTTTGTATTTGCTTACTTTTCGTCATGATGATTTACGATAAGTAATTTGAAAATTATTGTATTTGCACATAAAGTTAAATAGATGTAGATTCTAAATATAGATGGTAGATTCTTAATACTTATCATAATGTTCGATTTAAATTAGCCCGACGAGTGCCGACTGCACTCCATCCCGCCTTTGGTACACTCATCTAGTATTTAAATTTAGTTTAGGAGATTAATTCAACTGAAACCGAGTGAACGGACGTACGCGCTCTGTCACAACCGTCAATGGCAGCCGTCGCGCGCACTGTTTTATTCTCGCACTAACTCCATCAATGGGAGACGCAATCGAATTTGCCAAATGACGCTCACACTAAATTGCTGAAGAGTGATTGATTGAAACGCCCCGCAGATAAAGCATTTTACACGGATAATAATTGAATCTGAATATTTAGAGCGCGCGGTCGGTCGAGGCGAACGCGAAATTTGTTTGTTTTTCGCTCGCTTTACGTCCACAGCATCCAATCAATAAAACAAACAGTTTTAAAAAAATTTAATAGTTAAATCAAATAAATCAAAAATCCCATTGTATATTTAAATTAATTTTCATATTTTGCAACTTCACCACCACGTGTTATTTTAGTTATCTAACTATATGCATCAAAACGGCAAAACAAACCTAGTAAAACAAAATAGTTCGAACAAAATATGTTTAGTAAAACCAATGGTACGAATTTTATTTAACAGTGCCACAGATATACTTACCCAGCTGTACTTACAGGCTAGCAGTTTAATTCGATAATGTTCGCTTTAAACAAAGAATACTTAGGTAGGTACGAGTAAGTTTTTTTATTTTTATTTTATTTTTCTGCATAATTCCTTTATTGTTTATATGATACACACAACAGGAAATATATACATTTCAGGTTAATATTAAATGATTAGGATCGGTTCTAAGTTATAACCCAAA
Organism: Erebia aethiops; assembly: GCA_923060345.2. Classification (NCBI taxonomy): domain Eukaryota; kingdom Metazoa; phylum Arthropoda; class Insecta; order Lepidoptera; family Nymphalidae; genus Erebia; species Erebia aethiops. The sequence continues at coordinate 9,275,978 of OV281092.1, read as the reverse complement.
ACATGTGCACATATCATGACTTATACACAAAATATATAACATAAATGGAAAATACTAGTGAATGAATGACTATCTTTGTATTTTTAGTATGAACTATCTTTGTATTTGCTTACTTTTCGTCATGATGATTTACGATAAGTAATTTGAAAATTATTGTATTTGCACATAAAGTTAAATAGATGTAGATTCTAAATATAGATGGTAGATTCTTAATACTTATCATAAGTGGCACAAGCTGTCCTACGTGAAATAAATCATTTTTCATTTTCATATAGGTACATCAACATACTCGTAGTATTTAAAGCAAAGTAATGCGTAGTAATGGAGGTGCGAATATTGACTCTTTGAGCTTTGACTTTGACGATTTTTAAAATCCCGTAACTCGATTAGTGAAACCGGGTGACCAACAGATAGGGGAGCTAGTGGCCTGACAGACGGTATTAGCCTTAGATTAGGCAGGAAGTGGGCGCACCTCTGCAAAAAGCTTTAAAAACGTTGCACGTAATTCCGTTAGCCGTGGCACTGCTACTGCGCTGTGACCTAGCCATCACTCTGTATTGTTCCTCTAGTCTAGCTTTTTAAATTTTCCGGACAATATTTTTCACCAGGTTTAGTTTAGTTTACGCGAGTAATTTACATAATTAATCTCGTTGAAAATAACATACCTGCCTGACTCTTTGTCGAGTTTGCCTTGGAGTGGAGGAGGGATCCTAGATCATGAAACCGAAGTATGAAAAAATCTATTTTGCGGTTAATTGCCTTTTCTGGTGGGCAAATCTGGCTAATTTTTTTTTTTTGCAAAATATAGGTAAGTCTTGCTGTTGTATAGCAATGCAACATGGTGATATTATTTCCGGCCTTGGCACAATTTTTTTTTGGCGACGTTTGACCGCGTTAGTTAATTAATAAAATATTATTGTACAAAGGTATATCTTCAACTTCGCTACAATGACTTCACGACTAGCAAGTCTAATTAATTATTTAGAGGTCATTCATTGTAGCTCCGCTTCAAGAAAGTCCGAAGGTCACAAAATTCCACAACCTATTTAAACTTGCCTTTACACAAGTTTATGAAATCCATTAAAAGTGTGCTTCTGAAAAAGCTTATTATACTGTTGAAGATTACGTAAATGATAAAAGAGCATGGATTTGACTCACTCCAGCATTATTTTTTTCAAAAGAGTAACCACCACGTTTCTTACTGGTTCTTTTCGGTAGGAATGTCATTCCGAACCAGTGGTAGATTCACTCGACGATTCAGAAGCACTTGTAAAAGTTTATTTGAATAAAAAAAACATTTGAATTTTGAATTTTATTCATGACGTCATTCAGTGGAATAAAAGTCTCTAGAATTTATTTCAGTGTGGCCTTCTACCGAATACTTTTCGTTTCCAATTATATTTCTCATCTTGACCTGAAATCTGTAATTGTTTACCTGCAGGCAACGACTCGATGCAGCCAAGAAATAAAAGCTTCCACAGCTGAATAATTTACAAGTTATTGTATTTGTAATCAGAATCCTTGAATACTATAGCGAAACCTTTCATTTTGCAGAAATTGAATATAAAGAGCAGTAGGTTGTGCCCATACAAAATAATAAACATGTCCCACGTAAAATTAATACTTAGTTAGTTATATATAGTAGTAATTTTGATTAAAATACTTCTTTAAAAGGTAGCCAATTGTTAACTTGTATTTTCAGAATAACAGATCTCAAACAATCCAGAGAACAATGGTGTTTTCATCAGAGTTTTAAAATCTTTCAACTGTGATCAAACGACGAGACGAGACGCATTTTTGCCACATACACCATAAGTAGGTACTTATTATCACACCTACGCCATACTTATTGAACATGACTGATTTATTAATTATTCTCAATACCTATGACACAGTAAACAGACACAACCAGTATGGAAACTACCTAGAGCCTGTTTCGAACGTTTCTAGGTAGTTTCCATACTGGTTGCATCTGTTTACTGTGCCTATGACTTGTTTTATATTGATGAGGGAAAGGATGACCCAATAATTACCAAACTAAAAAATATCTTTACTCCTTAGTAGGTCGTAAATTTTATTGCCCTTGACTGTGATCTCTCCTTGTTGTAAATACCTACGTGGTGATGCAGTGGTAGCGAGGTAACCTGTTAGAGATAGAATATACCTAATCAACCCATTTCCTTAATAGTACGCTACTTTGGTGCTCAAAAAGGGGGTTACCTGGAAAGTTTCTCGGTAGTTTTGAAAATTGGTGTATTTTATAGATTTCACCGTGCTCTTTCCGAATTTTCACTTTGCCACCTCGTATCGCCGCTCGCGCTGCCATATTGGAAAAATGGCGCCCAAAAACAGTTTTTTGACAATAACTCCTTTCGGACTAATTTTACGATGAAAATAGTTATATATTAAATTAAACTAGAGAAAATTTCCTACAATTTATGTAGTAACCTTTTTTTTGTAAAATCAATAGTTACATCGTACGAGAGCCGCTAATCAAAACCTATCCACCTTCCACAGTTCAAATAAATTTATATTGTGGGTGTTTTACAAGTTCTTACACCGGAAAGAGCACGATGAAATCTATAAAATACACAAATTTTCAAATCTCCCGAGAAACTTTCCAGGTAAAACTACCAAATTACCGTATTATAATCATTTCTATACAGCGTTGCACCGGAAAGTTAAATCGTGTGGACGTATTGCAAAGAGGTATATTTGTGAGAGCCTATAGCTACTTAAAATCCAGGTATAATACATGGTGCTACTACGTAATCTCGCTGTGTAAAATAAAATGACACCTTACCATATTTAGAGCCGTGGCACATACAAACGGCAATAAGCACCGGAGTGAAACGTCGGAGGCGCGTCACGAAGTGGCTGTATCAGATAAGCCAGGTAGTTTGTCTGGGAATCCTTGAATCATTTGTTGTTTGCGTACAGGTCGAGAGAGAATGTCGTGACCGCGTGGGCTTAGCCACATTCATGGAAGAATCTTTTGGACAGTACTTTGTTTAAAAATATACGTACTCAAAAACGTAGAAACAGTTTTATAAAAAGTTCTTAAATATTGAATTTAACATTACGAAACAGTCAAGTATAAAATTACTACTAACCTTACTAGCAACCTATAACGGAAGTTCAAATTACTTTAATACCTACTTACAATAATTAGTGTTGCTACGAATATTTACACAAGCGACTTGTCAGAGCTGACTTGTACGAGTACAAGTAAGTTTGATAAGTAATTAATAGTTCGCTTAAGGCCCTGTGTAGCGTAAAAGGGGATTTTTCAAAGCAGTGTATCCATTAAACGGTGACATAATGTATGCTTGTAAAAATAATTTGCTGTTTTCAAGACCTATAAGCAGCCATTGACGCATCTCAAAACCCAATTTAAAAAAATCTCTGCATTGAAATTTATTTTAAACATACCTCTTAATTTACCTTTTAAAGCAATTTTGCTCCTTATTGAAACTAATAATTTGCTCTAGAAATATAAGATAAAATTTACATTTCTAAATCAAACACATTGTCGGATTAATTTGTATTGAACAGTAAATATTTATTTTTTTACAAATTTCACCCCCCCGCGCCTGTGATTTTGATCCGTGAGCTCACAGCGCCTTAAGGCTTTCATATCATATCGGCAGCATTAGGTATAATTTCAGCAATGTAATATGATCGAAGTTTACGTCAGTACAAACGCAATGAATATTTCTACCTTTAATGTACCACACTTCTGCTGCTGGTTGCGTATTCAGTTAATAAGAGCATTGCATGCGCCTCTCGCAGCTTTAACGCCGCTCTAAAGCTCTAAAGCCGGTCTTGCTACTATTGCGGGTTTTCTCAGAAGCATACGATTACCTTCAGTACTATTCTACCTTCAGAAAAATCTTGACGATTTCTCTCTGCGTTATGTTCACAATTTCTGAGGGTCACTACCAGGGCTCCTTTTGACAATGAATTCGCGTCAAGCAGAGTGCATCGATTCTTTGTGATATGACAACGATACACTTAGCTATCTGAATTGATGCGGATTTGATCCAGCCAACGCATCCGACTACATAATTGAGGCACAGAATACTAACTATTACTATATATGTGGTATCTGGTTGCCAGTCTTCTCAATATTTATACTCGTTTGTTACTATCCATTCAAAATCTATTTGTATGTCGTAGTTGTTCTGTGCCCACGCAGGCACTTTATTCAGTAAAGGGGCAAAATGGCGTCGGCTCATGCATTGCATATTTTAATGCTGTTCCACTTGCTCGCTTTGCTTTACCCCTATCAGATGGTTATATCAAAATACCTTATTAGGTGCTAAGAATTGATATTCAAAATACAAAATACTTAATATACTTATAATAGTGTCTCTATTTTCAGTTTATTAAGTCTGTCCTTGTACAAACCGATTCATTTCCGATTGCGACTTACCACCTAGGATTTTATTTATTTACCTAGTAGATGGAGCCCGCGACGTCGTCTGCGTGGATAAAGAATTTTGATTCCCGCGGGAACTCCTTAATTTTCCGGGATAAAAAGTATGTAGTCACAGTAAAATAGTCCTTTCCCAGGATGTATCCTACCTCTTTACAAAATTTCATCAGAATAAATTGAAAAGATGGGTCGTTAAAGCGTATAGCAGACAGACAGAAAGACACACTTTCGCATTTGTAATATTAGTAAGTATTTATGGATTTTCAACCAAGTGTAACTTGTTTGCATTTTAAAGTTAATAGTAGATTATACACCAAGGGTATAAAGCACTGTTTTATGTCACGGGCGCGATATTGAATCCTGAACGTAACGAAGGACTCCAAATGTAACTTCCGAGCGCAGCGAGGGTGTTATAAGTTAACCGAGCAAAGCGAGGGAATTAAGATTGAGTCCTCCTGAGTGCAGTCGGCGCTTATTCAAGCGCCCAAGAAAAAAACAGTTTTATCCCGGTGGTGTATACTCTACTTTTCTCACTTTATGCGAGACAATAAAAAACCAGGCTTAGTAGATAGTGTTTATTACAGCAAATTAAAAGTCCAAATTGATATTGAAGACATTAGTCCAATTATGGAAAGATAACGTTATATTTAATAGCTTCTGGAGTCAAAATACTTTCATCACTCGACATTTTTGATATTTTTTTGAAATATTTATAGAATCTTCTAAAGGTAGTAGGTACTACTAGCTACGGCTATAGCAACTTCTTTCAGCTGGCGTGGCCTACTCGATTTGACAAAAAAACGAAGTTCGTCTCAGTGCGAATCTAGTGGGCCACGGCCTATATAGCCACTTCTTTCAGCTGGCGTGGCCTACTCGATTTGACAAACAAAATATGAAGTTCGTCTCAGTTCGCACTGATCTAGTGGGCCACGGCTTCGGTTTTATAAATCGAGATGGCCGCGCCCGCTGAGAACACATTCTATTTAGCGAAATTAGACTTTATGGACATAGTAATAAGAATTATTAAAGTGAAAATCACATTATTGACCAGCGGGTTATAATGAAATTCAATAGAACATTATAACCCGGCTAAAGCCAAGAGATATAATGTCTTGCTTTCAGTAAGGTTTACATGACATATAATTCGGCATTGTCGAGCGTGTGGTGTGAAAAATATTATATTATTTCCTCTTCTAACAACGGACTTTGTACTGTGTTTTCTAACTTTGTAAACTGTCTCCTGTATTTGTGTGCAATAAAGTATTAAATGAATAAATAAACTAACGACTTATAATCTTCACCGTAAAATTTTAATGAATAAAAGTACTAAAAAGGTACAAAAGACATCGTGTTCTAAAAACCCATTAACGCTGGCAACGTACGCGAGTATCTACATAGAAATACGTTATTAATTTCATGTATGAGAAAGGTCAGCTCCAGGAATTATTTAACCCAACTATATCAAAAATACAGCACAGTTAGGTCCTTTCATGTAAGGCTCCAAAAGTTTTTAGTTAAAACATACAAGTAACTAGCAAATTCACACATGAGAAACTAGTGGACACATTATCCTAATGAACTTGCATATAAATTGAGTTTTGGTATACATTATGAAAATTAATTCGGCATGGATTTAGTATACATAATAAGATTTCAGTGAAAGAAATTTATGGTTATGGTTTAGGTTATTTTAACAACCTGTTATACCGTGCATAAAATATTTATTCATACTGGACCGACCGCTGGACGGACGACATCAGGCGAGTCGCAGGGAGCCGCTCGCGCTGTTTCCAGGCGGCGCAAGATCGCGGCGTGTGGAAATCCTTGCAAGAGGCCTATGTCCAGCAGTGGACGTCTGTCGGTTGATGATGATGATGACTTTACCACCACCACCACTATAGCCCATTAACATCCCACTGCTGGGCACAGGCCTCGATTCTCATAGGAGAGAGGGAATTAGAGCTTAGACCCACCACGCTGCTCCAATGCGGGTTGGCGGACTTTAACGACTATTATCATGTTAGTGATAATAACCGGGACCGACGGCTTGACGTGCTCTCCGAGGCACGGGGGTGAAGTACCGCCAACTTCCAACTCCGGGCTGGCACTGAGAATTTCTAAATTGAAAAACCCAATACCTAACAATTTTATGCCCGACCGGGAATCGAACCCAGGACCTCGTGATCCGCAGTCGACTATGCTAACCGCTAGACCAACGAGGCAGATGACTTTACAGTATATCTGTGTATTGTGAACGCTATGTTTCGCTGCTGCAAGTGAAACGAACCAAACAAAACCCAGTTGTGATACAATCGGGTAGTATAAAACGTTACTTTGTTCGCATCAGCTCCCAAGTTTACCAGTTTTCAAAACTTAAAAAAATAGAGCTATAGCACAGAATAATACTAGTGGTTCGCCCCGAACTAAGACCTCGCGGCGCCATCTATTGACATAAATGTGAAGTTCTGTTAAAAATACTGAAGCTCATTAAAAATTAAATAATTCCGTTTCCTTACAATATTTATCTAATTTTAGTATTTGTTGTTCAAGTACAGGATATAATTGAAATAATTGATCAAGTTTCAGGCTCATCCTTTCAGAAAATTTAGAGTTCTGAGGTCATCTTTGGACGTTAGAAAATCACCACTTTGAAAGCCCCCCATTTCGTCAATTTTGGGGGAAAAATTAAAAAAAAAATATTTTTGGACTCTATTCCTAATTATCTTTAAAATGATATACCGCAACCCTATGTAACTTTATAAAAAATATTTTACTTCGCATTCGCTTCTATGAGAGCCCCCCTGAAATAAAGATTTTTATTATTTTTTAAGCCATATTCGGCGGGAGGCCATTGGTTTACATATTATATTTAAAGCTGAAGTAATTGCGTTCAGTAATTCAGAAGTTATAATGCTCTGACAGACGGACGGACGGACGGACGGACGGACGGACGGACGGACGGACAAGTGCCAATTCACCCAAGTAGACTCAGAGACCTTCGCTTCGCTCGGTCAATAATAGTACTAACGTATAGGTTCATATATAAAATATTTATTACTAGCTGATGCCCGCGACTTCGTTCGCGTGGATTGAGGTTTCTCGGTTCCCGCGGAAACTCATTGATTTTCCGGGACTAAAAGTAGCCTATGTGTTACTCCGGACTATATAATATATATCTTTATGCCAAATTTCATCTACGTATACTCTGTGATCTAGATCCGTTCACCGTTCAGGCGTGATTGAGTAACAAACATCCATCCATCTATTCATACAAACTTTTGCATTTATGATAATAGTATAGATATTATAGATACATATTGACCCGAGAGCTCTTTTGTAAAAATATGCATTGTGGAGGTGTTGTGAGAGTATAGCATAGCCAACTTAAGGAAATTTCTGGGCTCTTAACAACCCTGCGGGACTATGCAACACTAAACAATATCTACACTCTATATTCCTCATAATATTATAAGTCATAGCTTGAAGGTAATCAGGCAAAATTATTTCACTGAATATTATAAATTTAATCTTGCATCAGTCCCGCGAGGCAACTAAATATTCATCATTTCAATTAACAGCAATACCTCTCTAATTTCGAAAAGCCCTCGCGCTGACGTCGCGTAGTTTCGTCTGAAACGATAGCACTTTCACCCTTTACTTTTAGCGGCGGATTCTCATTACGAACTTTTTTAATCGTCCTTTGTGTCAGTGAAAAAAATAAATCCGTTGTGATGCGAGAGACGGCGCGGCGTGTCCTGTGCTGTAATTAAACTGACACCGTCCCCCGGGACGAGTTTTGAATGTTATTAGAATCTCTTTCGCGCCGTCGCCTCTGATTGGAAATCCTTTATTATACATCGAGCTGAGCTTGCCTGCGGGATAAACATAACATTTCTATGCTAAGTATCAATAAGCTTATATAACTTAAGTGTTATATAAGCAGATTTTACTCATCAAATTCTAGTATCAAGTACAGTTTTTAAAAATGAAACAATTGAAAGATTATTTTAAAGTCGTTAAGTTTATTCATAGACGATGGTCGCGACTTCGTCCACGTGGAGTAATTTTTTTTAATTCCCACGGTCCTGAACCTTTGCAAAAAATCACGTCGATCCGTTGCTCCGTTGCAGCGTGATTGAAGGACAAACCTACAAATCAATAAGCCAATAAACCAACAAACAAACACACTTTCGCATTTATAATATTAGTATAATATGATTGAGTAGATCGATTACATGATATAATTAAAAATAAATATCACATTTCAATAAACTCTGCCAATTTATTATAACTAAAATATGCGCTTCATTGCTTTTCATTAATTTCACCCAGGCAAGTAATTCGATGTCATTTTTATGCTCGACGGACTTTAGAATGAAGCGAGAATAACTTTCAAACTAGAACCGTCAGTTTATTTTTCTTCTGAATGAGTGATCTATTTTAAATGTACATCTCTGTAAACTCAGGACACGACTTTAAATGAGGATAAATCCACTATCGGAAACGAACAACTTCCGCATTTTTATCGATTAAGAATCCATACTAATATTATAAATGCGAAAGTGTTTCTGTCTGTCTGTCTGTCTGTCTGTCTGTCTGCTACGCTTTCCCGGCCCATTTTTTCAACCGATTTTGCTGAAATTTGGTACAGGGGTAGATGGTATCCCGGGGAAGGACATAGGCTACTTTTTATTCCGGAAAATTAAAGAGTTCCCGCGGGAATCATAAATCTTAATCCACGCGGACGAAGTCGCGGGAATCATCTAGTATCTTTATAATCTTTAGATTAGATGTTAAATTAATAAAACATACAGTTTCCTAAAAAAATCTTTCTTTATTAGAAAACAGCTGACTAGGTGATGCCCGCAACTTCGTCCGCCTGGTTTAAGTTCATTTTATTCGCGCGGGAACTCCTTAATTTTCCGGGATAAAAAGTAGCCTATATCACTCAACTATAGCCATGCCAAACAAACCACGTCGATCCGTCGTGATTAAAGGACAAACCAACAAACAAATATACTTTCGCATTTATAATATTAGTATAATTAAATTTTGTCTCGAAACAAATCTAATAAATCTGTTACTCAGGTGTTTTAACACATGAGAGATATTTCAATTGACACTTGTTTACCATAAAGCATAAGGACATAAATCGCACCTATTATTCGGGAAAATTGATATAAATAATGTAATTTTTCGGAAACATAAGCAATAAAGTTAAATGGTTGTGTGGTAATCCTTTCGATGACAAAAAAGTTAATTATCACCTTAAATTTCCTTTCACAAATTAGGCAGTATTAATAAATTTAGAAGCGTTTTGACAGCAGGCGCGCACGTTGGCATTGAGCCAAAGCCAACTACTTTCTCTACTTCCAGCTTCTCTTTCACTCCTACATACCATTTCTCTATTCAGGACTACAACATATTGCCTCGGTTTCCGAGAACTTGTAACTTCTGTACAAGATATTATATAAAATTCAGATCGGAAGTATTTTATGAGCGATAAATTGCGGCTAGAATGAGAGGTTTGAGAACGTTTTTAACCATTATTTATGAAGGAGACGATATTAGAGTGCAATATTAAACGATTTAAAATATTTTCTGTATCATTTCCTATAATATAATTATTAGTATCCGAGGAAATTTAAGACCCTAATTATCTACTATTGTTGTTAACCAACTCAATCTGAATCAATAGTTTGTTCACAAAATCAGTCTGAATTATTTCTCATGAAAAATATATGAAAAGCGTGCATTAATTTTTCGATTCAAACTTTTAAACTACCTACTCGTACAAGTATTTATTTAAATGTTAATGATTAAATTAAACATTAATTGAATGATGGATGGATCTCTATATTCCAAAATAGTTTGCATAATTAACACGATGGTTTTGTACTGTGCTGCTATTGCATATGTAATTCCTCTTGTTTCGACAAACGATAAACGATAACATTAAAATATTTATGATTGGTTAAATTTGTGAACAAAACACAGTTCAGTTAAATAAACACCAAATTTCCACAAACTAGTCTTTGATTTCTTTACCTACATAATGATGTAGGTAAAGAAGGTGTTGGGGATTACAGTAAAAAAGTGCGTTGAACGTAAAATGACGTCAAAATTCAAAATTTCATACAATACTATGCTCTCATACTAAACACGCATTTTGACGCTTGAAAAAAATTGCTGATTTGACTAGTTGTCAAATATCCAATTGTTAGATATTTTAACAAAAGCATCATGAAAAAATTAAATACTTAAGCTTTTCACATTCAATAGAGCAAAAAACCACAATCAATACTCCCTTTTCACAATAAAGCCACTCTCAAAAGTTAATTACATTCTGACTATAAATTATTTCAACAAGAAAGTTTGAACAATACTTCAAATGAATATCGGAGTACTTTAGAAGCTGTTTTTAACGAACCCAACATTGAAACGACCTTTGACAAAACAACAAATCTACCCAGACTATCCATATTTTCGAGAATTTCGAAGCTGTTCGGAATTCTGTGGAAATTGTATAAATTCATGTCCATACTAAATGATATTTTACATGCGAAATGTTGTATGTTTATTAGCTTTTCACGGCCGAACTGTTTAACCAATTTTCATGAAATTTCGTACAGAGATAGGTTGCAATGCAACCCATCAACGCGGAGGAAGTTAGAGGCATCATCTATTAAATAATAAAAGAACATCAAAATGTGTCAGTAAAATAAAGAAATATACAAAACATTTAAAGGGGAACTTAAAACGATTGCTGAAATGTAAAGCCTTTGTCTAGTTTAGCTCTATAATTGTTTAGTGAATCATCATGGGACAGTCAGGGGTCATATAGAAGGGTCAAAATATTTTATAATGGATACAATATTACCCAACGGAGAGGCCACGTGGAAATTTTTGACGACCTCCGTGGCGCAGTGTGTAGTGCTCTTGTCTTAACGTGCGGAGGTCCCCCGGGTTCGATCCCGGGCGGGTCAGTTTGGAAATTTATAATTTCTGAATTTTCCCTGGTCTGGCGGGGTGGGAGGCTTCGGCCGCGGCTAGTTACCACCCTACCGGCAAAGACGTGCCGCCAAGCGATTTAGCGTTCCGGTACGATGCCGTGTAGAAACCGAATAGGGGTATGGGTTTAATATAACTGCCATGCCCCTAACAGGTTATCCCGCTACCATCTTAGACTGCATCATCACTTACCATCAGGCGAGATCGCAGTCAAGGGCTAACTTGTAGTGGATGGAAAAAAAATCTTTTAAAATGTTCATCTAATTTTATATCCTGCCCAAAGCAAGACATTACAGAACGCGCAGACTGTCTCAATTACACTTTAACTGAGGTAGGTAATAGCTAGCTAATTATACTAATTCAACTATTATTAGCAATAGTGTTCTCTAGCTATTTGTTCTGTTCTATAAGCTGGGTAATTTGAAACCTTGTGATTTTAAAAATGAAAAGAAAACTTATTTTAATGGATTTACTTACTCTATTTACGAAATATACGAAGTGTCACTCCTTTATTGCAAATCGCAACAAAGGAGTGGCACTGATCTCCTTGACAGCGATGCTGCTTGATGATTGATGGTGACTGATGATACGGTCTGGTGTAAGCGGAAGTGGAAGATAGCTTGGAACCGGAGGCGTCACGTAGTCCATTGCTATTTAACCCCCATCATCACCTGCCCCCTACTGAAAACGAGTCTTTTTTCAGAATGAGAAGGGTTCGGCCATACTCCACCAAGTCCAGTGCGTATAAGACTTGTATGCCAAAAAAATCACGTTTGCGGTTTACCATTTTGGACTAGAGCATAATCCATTTTTACAATTTTAAAATTACAAATAAAGTAAAAAAAATAAAACTAAGCTTTTCATTGAAAAGCTAAAGTATGTATGATTTTTTAAAGTGCAAAAGAATTAGTCATAATTTAACCCGCACTAGTTTTCAGAGGAAATGATAAATCAGACGCAAGCCTCAAATATTCACTAAGTGGATAGAAGTGTTTGGTTTACGCTGATTCATGGCGTGCTCAATGTTGAACCACTAATTCAACGGTAGGTAAGTAAGCTCGTGACTCGTGGTGGTATTTAGTACGAAATAACAGTATTGCTTTTTGGCATATAGGCCTAGTTTTATGGTTTATAATGAACCATCTTGCTGATGCCCGCGACTTCGTCCGCGTAGAATAAGTTGTTCTAATTCCCATAGGGACTGATTCTTGCTGATGCCCGCGACTTCGTCCGCGTGAAATAAGTTGTTTTAAATCCCATAGGGACTCCTTAATTTTCCGCGATGAAAGGTAACTTGTCACTCGCCAGGTCCTCAACTAAACCCATGAATACACAAAAAATGGCGTCGATCCGTTGCTCTGTTGCAACGTGATTGAAGGACAAACCAACAAACAAACAGACTTTCGCGTTTATAATTAAGTATGATGCATTAACACTGAGGGCTGCTTAGTTACATTATATAATGCTGTTACTTTTTGGCAAGAGAATTTTGCGGTTGGCAAATGGTGACTTTAAAGGTGAGGCGAAGGTGAAAAGCTTTAAAAAATGTATCTAAATTCAAGAGTAACTTTATGCAAGTGGGCCTTACGAACAAAAAGGAGCAAATTTTTTCAATTCGTTTTGATTTTTTTTTCGGTCAAGCAAGGCTAATTAATAAAACGGAGTCTTTTTAGATCTTCAAAAATACCAGATAGATTAAAGCTCACAGTGTTACATCCAGTGAGGCTTCGAACCTTCTGGATTTCTGCTCTGACTTCACTCACTGATGGATAAGGGCATCTAATAGTATCACAAACAAAACAGGGGCCACTGTTATGACAAAAGGAATATCACGTGCAAGTATCCAACAAAGCGCCCAGTTCGCCGTGTAATACGATATACTTGGGTTGAATGATCCCACATCAAGTCGGAGAAGCTTAATTCAGCTCTCGACGCGACAGAACCAGAGTGCACTTGGGCGTAAATAAAAAGTTGAACGCCGGTGTAACGAGAGCGCGGCAGACAATGACGCTAGACAATGTGTTAGCGGGATGACACTCCGTAGCTTCTAGGCACTATCTATCTCGACCTTTTTTCGTATGACTCTATATTGTGTGAAACTTTAAGACGTTTAGCATATAAACTTATCCAGAATACCTACTCTAAACTGAACCTATAAAAGAAAATCTGGGTAGGTATTTTATTCTTTATATATTTAGAGCTAAAGATGACAAAATATCATAGTTAAAAAAACTAAAAATAGGTTTAATTTTTTTTTTTTTCTTTTTTTAAATTTTTTTAATTTATTGATCAAAACAAACTTTACAATATACAAATCTTAATATCGGAGCCATCCTCTAAAAAACTTGACGTTTATGGTGAGGATGGCGAGTTCGCCTTAAAAAACTAATACATAATAATAAGAATATTTGGATGTAGGTACTTACCAGTTACACAGACAAATAATACATATTATGTTCTATATTAGGTTATTGAATTAGTTAGTAAGTATTATCATTATTTACCTAATAAATATCTTTTACACTTTCTTATATAAATATGTTTTTTTTCTTTGCTATTATATTGTAGAAACGATGAGAGATCTTCGAGAATTTTAGGAAGCATATATTTATAATTTCTTTTGCCGTATATATTATTTGTTTTCGGTAGGGTGAACTTTGTATAATTCGCTAATTTGCGTAAATTACTGCCTCGTTCTTTACGTCTTAGATATTGTAAGTTATTAAATTCTTCCTTAAGTATGGCTAATTTTACCTTACTTTGCACTGGCAACACATTGCAGTATGTAAATAATTTGTGATAGTCCTCACAATATTTTAATTTAATTTTTCTAGGTACAATAGTTTTTAGCATTTTTAATTGTAGTTTATATATACGTATAATATATGTTTTGAAAGTTTTACCGTAGCTACTTAAGCCATAGCCAATGATTGAGTCAGCCAGTGCCAAGTAAAGCAATCTCAGCGTCTTGTAAGGAAGTTTAAATTTAAGTATGTATAGTCTACTAAGAATAGATCTCAGCTTATCACAGATATAATTTATATGTGGTTGCCAATTAAAACGAGAGTCAATTTTAAGACCTAAATACATATGTTCTGAAACCATATCAACAGGTTGGCAGACACAGTGTTTTATCCTGCCATGCAGGCAAATTTGTGGTTTACCTATTTCGACTTCGTTCGCATGGATTGAGGTTTTTTGGTTCCCGCGGGAACTCTTTAGTCTTCCGGGATAAAAATAGCCTATGCGTTATTCCAAACTATAATCTATCTCTGTGCCAAATTTCATCCAGTTCCGTTCTGCCGTTTTGACGTGATTGAGTTACAAACATCCACCCATCAATCCATACATATATCCATCCATTCATCCATCCATTCACCCATCCAAACTTTCGCATTTATAATTTATTTCGCTCCTGTAGGTACACTGTTTTATATCATCCTCAAACGCCACCATATTTGAAAGAGCGATTGACTTTTCTTGGCAGCAAGGACATTCATTTTTATTTGCGGTCAAGGGACGACAACAAGTTAGAAATACCATTGAGTCGAACTGAGGTGTATGCAAATTCCTTTACGGTAAAGGCAGTCCAGTTATGGAATGCGCTGCCAGGTGATATTAGACAGTCAAAATCTTTGAGTATTTTTAAGAATCGTTTGAAAGAATTTTATCTTACTTATATGCTATAAATTATTTATGTACCTATTTGTTTACTTTTTGTTATGTAGTTTATATGTCTGAAATATTTATATATATGTATTATGGTTCTATTGGTATATATTTTAGTATTTTATTTGTGTAATTGTTGATGTAATATTAGAATGTATAGTTTATGTAGTATATTATATGTATTAATGTTGTTGCACTAACCCGCTTCATTGCATTTGCTTCTATAATTAAAGGTTGTCTGGAGGAGATCACTTTTAGTGATAAGGCCGCCTTTGCGCACCTGTTATTTCTTTTTGCTTGTTAACTTTTTTTGTTTCCTTTTAATTTTTTGTGTGGCAATAAAGCATTTATCTATCTATCTATCTATTAAGTATAGATAACATCAAAATAAGAAGTTTGGTATCCGTCAAACTAATTTTCCCTACCTAATACTCTTTCATTCTGCTATAACTTTCTACTATTTCCTGTTATATAAGATAATAGATAGTCGTAAATAAACACGTTGAACGCTCCTTGAAGCTGGCATGAGTTACACTTGTTCATTACTAAGTCCTCGGCACAACCGTGGAGCACCCTCTGAGTCTCTGCATTAACAAACCTAAAATGACAATCGTCAAATACCGCCTTGCATCCATAGTCTGCTCTCTACAGCAGCTACCTACATTGTTTATTGTGTGGCTTACTCTCAAGAGTTGAATAAGCTGTCTCGTAAATGCAAGTCTCGGGAAGGTATTTAAACGTTTTCCTTTTATGTAGGTACAACGGTTTGAGATAAGATTTTTTTAACTTCAAACTACTAGGCAATTGCGAAGTCAATTTTAAGTGAATGTTATAATAATGTTAATAAAATAAAATTGTAGTGCCCGCTTCTAGACTTTGTAAAATTAGTAATTCATTTGTCGGTAACAGTATACGTTTTTATGATAAACTCCCAGAAGACATATCGGAGATATCTATCAACAAGTTTTTGTAAAACGAAAACTAATTGACCTATCCTATTACAGTGTAAAGGATTATTTAAACGATAAAAAAGCATGAGTTGAATTGTTCCAGCGGCTAATTATGTAATTGTTATAATTATAAATCATACTAATATTATAAATGCGAAAGTGTGTTTGTTTGTTGGTTTATTGGTTTGTCCTTCAATCACGCCGCAACGGAGCAACGGATCGACGTGATTTTTGGCATGGATATAGTTGAGGACCTAGAGTGACATAGGCTACTTCTTATCCCGGAAAATTAAATGAAAGGAGTTCTCGCGGGAATCATAAAACTTAAACCACGCGGACGGAGTCGCGGGCATCAGCTAGTACTTGTGAGATGTATAAAAAAATCCCCGGCTGAGTTTGTTGTGTGCTCTTCTCAGACCGGCGCGTTTGGAACCCTCGTAGCTTTAGTTTTGACATACCGTGGCTAATTATCCCCATCACGTTATATTTCAGAAGTATTTATTGTAGGTACCAATCCATACTAATATTATAAATGCGAAAGTATGTATGTCTGTCTGTCTGTCTGTTACGCTTTTACGGCCCAACTACTCAACTGATTTTGATGAAATTTGGTACAGAGACAGGTTACATCCTGGCTACTTTTATCCCGGAAAATTGAAGGGTTCCTGCGGGAATAAAATACCAATCCACGCGGACGAAGTCGCGGGCATCATCTTGTTTTAAATAAATATACTTTGAATTTGAGTTTACAAATAATTAATTGCATTGAAGAGTCAACATCCCCTGAGAATGCTCCAATGTTCGGAGTTAAACAATTGTTTAGTTCTCATAGTAGCAAGCTAGCAACTCTTAAGTCCTATGACAATGATGAAACATTTTTTTTTCTTTTATCACAATAATATTCGTCATACTAGCTTATTTTTGTTTTACGCCACTACAAGTTAGCCCTTGACTGCAATCTCACCTGATGGTAACTTATGATGCAGTCTAAGATGGTAGCGGGCTAACCTGTTAGGGGTATGGAAGTTACATATATGAAACCCATACCCCTAGTCGGTATCTACACGTCATCGGTACGCTTACTCCGAGTTTTTACATTGCAAATACGATTGATCGACGTGAGAGCTCACCTCACCAAGTGTAAGCGAAAGTAAAATGAACCTTAACAGTTTTGGTTTAGAGTTCATTTCATCATTTCGTGTATTTATTCACAGCCAGCGCTCCAAAAGCTGAATTTGTGACTTTAAAGCAAGAGCTTTCGGTCAATTTTACTTTGACCGTTCGCTTACACTTGGTGAGGTGAGTTCTCACGTCGATCAACCGTATTTGCAATGTAAAAACTCAGAGTAAGCATACAGAACGCACGCGGTGGAACTCGTATTCAAAAATCACTCGAATTTTCGAAGTATCCATCTTTCTTAAAGCTGAATAAAAAAAACAATTGAAAGTCGATAGTCGAATGTTGCACATTTTTTAATAGAAGAACTACATAGGTACCATGTGAAAAAAGTTTCATTCAAAAATCTCAAACCATGAAGGTTCTATGTCAATTCGAAGTACCTATTACAATAAAACGGCAATTTCACACTTTAACCCCTATTCTATAAAGTTTATACCTATGCGGTACGTGGTACACGTATTTTATGAATATAATCTTACTAAGGCCCCGAATTTTACCATTTTAGATAATTAAATTCATGAATTTAGCGATCATCAAAACACGTTTCTAATTATAAAGTCGGGTCTATGTTAACATCATAATAATTATAATAACTTTCAAAGATCATTATATAATGTACAAAAGTTCGCTGAAAATTCTAAATAGAATTTCATCTGAAGTTTTAATTTTCAACGTATCAAATTTTAATGAATTATATCGGCTGTGGGCTTTGTTGTGAGCATCGCTGTAAGTAATTTAGGTTGCAGCTATCACATTACGTAGGGGCACCATCTAATCTGACTTTTCTTTTTCAATATATGTATACTTATATTATGTAGAGTTAGGGCTTTTATCCATTCATTCCATATCATACAATGCTCAAAATCCATATTCACACTTTCTTCCATACTATGATGTTATAAATGCGAAAATGTTGCTGTGTGATTAGAAAATGTACATGTTTGTCTATTTATCTTTTAGTGGGGTAACCTGAAACTGGAATACATTGCAAATGAAACATAATTTAAAGATAAAAACAAAATTACGCGGGCAGAAAATTCGCGGTTAGGCACTATTAAATGGCTCATCCGCTGAACCGATCATGAAAATTTTGTACAATAATAACTTGATTTCTAAAACCTTAAAAAATCTAAATAAAAATATTGAAACTACGCGGAAAAGGTTGCAGACAAAAACTATATTTCCAATAAAAAATAATGGTTGGCCTTTGGCTCAACCAAACCGATGCAAACATGCATGAATACTGCATAGGTATATTAGCGATTTCGTAGTTACAAAAGGGTAGAGATAAATTATTTATAGTCTCGAATAACCCATAGGCTACTTTTTACCCCGATAAATTATAAAGTTCCCGCGGGATCCACATAAAACCTCAATCCACGCGGACGAAGTCGCAGGCATCAGCTAGTTAGGTATAAAAGTAAATTTATTGCTAATCATCCTACTCCAAAATATTTACTGATGGTACCCCTAGCTTTAACGGTGACTGAGCGGTTCCTCTTAATTATCATTTTGCACGGTCCGCCAGCCACACGCTTGGCCGTTCAATGGTCATATTCGGATACTAGACCATTGTAATTGCAAGCCTCTAGGCTCATGAGGACGGAATAATAGTAAATTGAAACTTTAGTCTGAACTCAATGGACTTGAAACGATCGTATTTGAAGATAACAATATTTATTAAAGTACTTGAAAGTCAAATAATTTTGTTTCATATTACTATGAAAAGCTATTCGGAGTTTCGAACAATATATTACTATAAATGGAACTAAGTAAAGGTAATCAAGAATGCTTTTTGCAACTTAGTTAATATTTTATTTTACTGGATGAAGCCCGTGACTTCAGGTATTTTCATCTCCAGGTATTGAGTTAGATCCGTGCAAAAAATCACATCGATCTGCAGCTCCGTTTCAGCTGATTGACACACCAAAGAACAAAATAATATTATAGTGTTAAGTAATAAGAAAATAAGTTAGCTTTAACACCACTACAACAGAGGCAAGTATTTAGGTAGGTAGGTATGTCCTTTAACCGTTAACTTCAAACAGAACTTTTTTATAAGCTCTTTTAAATTAATTTAGATTTGGAATATAACCTTTTATGAGTATTAGGTATTTGAGAGTGAGACTACAGTTCAACTTGGAAATGATTTTGGACCGTTTACTTGCTGGGAAGGCTCTCATCTTATATCAAAGTTTCATAAAAGGAGATATCGACTGTCTCCAAATTGGTCTCAAATGTCACCAAAGGAACGGATTCGGGACGTTGCAATTACGTTGTTTGCTCAGATACGGGCAACTTCTCGAATAAGGTGAACCGGAAATGCCGCATTAATTAATATTGGTGTTCGAATTGTATACATGTCCCGAGTGATTTAATAGCCCTTCGGACCATAGTTAGAGACATTTAACTTAAGCTTGGATGTCTTGACTCTTGGCATAATAATCAAGAAATTAGAAGTAAACTGATGAATAGATACATCGATTAAGAATTTACGACTTTAACTAAGATAAACTGATGTTTTTAAAAAAAATGCAGGGTATTAACATCAGACACTTGACTGGTAGATACAATTAAAAAAGTAAATTAGGGAGCCTTTTCTAAATCTGTATTAGGCCTAAGTTAGTCTAGTTAGCCATCGCGCCGCACTATACATACTCGTAATATACCAAGCCACGATGACTCTTGACGCGCTGTGGCCTGTGAGAACTCACTAGCCTGCCCTAGTCCTTACTTTTTTAAAGTAGGAATAGTAAATATTCTACTTTATTACTTCGTTCATAAATAGGTATAGCAATAATGATTTACATCAGATGTACGGGAGCAGGTGATATGGCTCGACCGTAACCAAGGATGATCATCCACCGAGCGGGTGTTATGCTCGGGGACCACTGGTCCGACCGTTCATCGTTGGAGGTCGTATATAGGCGTAATTCAGAGAACGATTCGTTAGCGTGAGTTAGGCTCTTCGTGTTCATCGTGCGCTACTAGTAATGCCATCTATTGGATTATGTGCGGAGTGCGAAGACCGCTACACACAAGAACCAATGAAAAGGACCAATCATTGTCTCGCAATATTTAGGCGAAAAGAAAAATAGGCAACTCCTCACTCATATTATGCAACTTTAGGTCTTATTTATATTTAATTAAAATGCATTATAATATTAAACGCATATGTGATGAAATCGCATGGCATTACGAAGAGAGCTAAACTATCGTGTATTATTCTCATCGACAATAGTAATGCGAGACAATATTGGGCGTATCGACATTCGATCTTATCTATTCACTCACTAAAAAGGCGTAACGAATCGTAAATAAATGATTTAACAATATGAATTCCTTTTAAGAAATTGCGCATTCTGTAACCATATAATATAAAGTATAAGATTACAAGTAAAATACTTGAAAGATAATATAATTATACTTGTGAGATATTGTTAAATAAGATTTACTTTACTCACTCTAGAAATAGTATAATTCATAATATTATGCTCGTAAATAAATAAAATAATAATACATATTATATCTGGAACACTTACTAGCAGATCTCATCAGATTAATTAATTAAAAATATTATTAATTAATTAATCTTCATATTATTAAATTAATTGACCGGCTTGTACATAAACAGCTACTTAAAAAGTATACGCAGAGAAGAAAAATAAAATGTAATTGGAGGATATTTATAATATCAAATTCAATCGCAACTCTTGAGCATTTTAAGGGCCGCCTAAAGAAATCCCTTGTACTCAATTTGATATGAAAACGCAAAATATTTTGGATGGCATCTGTGAATAAATGCATGTTGGAATAATAAAACACACATAACTTTGGGTAACCTGTAATGAAACTGGGCGGATGACGGAGCTCGGCAAAAACATTCCTCCAGCAGCCAAATAACTTACTTCCGCGCGTACAAAACATTCATCAGGCTTGTTTGCGAAACGCAGCTGTAATATAACTGAAATATAGATATAATAATATTATATCTGTGCTTAAAATATCAACAAATTGAGATATTTTAATTGATACTAGCTGATACCCGCGACTTCGTCCACGTGGATTGAGCTTTTTTGGTTCCTGCGGGAACTCTTTATCGGGAGATAACTCGGGATTCCAGACTATATCTATCTCTGTGCCAAATTTCATCAAGATCAGTTCAGACGTTCTGGCAAGATTGAGTAACAAACATGTATCTTAGGTTTTTTTGGTTCCCGCGGGAACTATTTAATTTTCTGGGATAAAAAGTAGCCTATGTGTTATTCCAGACTATAATCTATCCCTCGTGCTAAATTTCATCCAGATCCGTTCAGGCATTCTGGCGTGAAAGAGTAACAAACATCCCTACATCCAAACATCCATACATACAAACTTTCGCATTTTATAATATTAAGTAAGGATAACCGTATTTACCTACCTATGAAACCGGATACGAGATAATTAACTAATTCAAATATTCTGCATTGTATAATTCAATGAGTGGACGTATGTAACGTTAACAACAATACGTTTAATGCAACAACATTTTTTTCAATGACAGCGCAGGACAAACTTTAAGCCGTTGCATACTTCGAAGTATTCTATTTGCAAGCAGGTATACAAGTTGGTACTTACCATGATCCGAAACTGTCTCCAGAGATTAGATCAATTGTTATCGTTGCAAAACATCTTCAAATAAAATCGTTTGGTTTTAGAATTTCAGATAGTCCTTACTATTGAGTTGGGTTGTTGTACTACCTCAATAATGTAGTTGCTTATAAGTCGTAACGAACACGTTTATACGAGTAATATGCTTAATGTAAGCAAGACAGTTAAATTAAAGATAAAAAGCGTGTGTGTGCATGCAGTTCACACACGGCAGAAGTGAAACTTCAGAAAAGTAGCCTACGAGATAATGAGATAAATGTAACTTGTATTTTATCTAATGAGATAGAATACAAGTTACATGCTCTCGCAGGTTAAATCATATTATGAATATGTTTGTCTCTTTTTGGTGTCGCTTTTTTAGGAGGTGGATTATAATAAAACATAAAAAGCAATTAACAAATCAGACTTTCTAAACTTTTAAACAATCAAACAGAAAATTCCAAAAATGGATGGCTTATACACGTTCGTCCGGTGGCCCTACTTGTACCGTGGCGACAACATCCGTTTCACCGAATTTTCAAAACAAAACGAGCCTGAAGAAGTTTCACTTCAAAAATTAAAAGTAAAATTAAATTATGAAATGTATTTGTTACCATCCTACCCTTTAATATATCTAGCTACAGGATTACAGATTAAGATCCATTTCTTTTTCTACCATTAAACTTTTTCTTGGAGAAAATAACAGCTACCCTACATAACAAGTAGTGTATAAGTGTATTTGTAAAGTGGTTCTATATATAATGTAACATTGTTTGACTTTCCCTACTGTGTTCAGATTCAGAGTTTAAAGTTACTCAAAACCCGGACGATATCGTGCAGCCACATCCTTCAAACCTTATGCTATGCGTCTAAACTTAACTGGTGAAAAATAAACAACACCACATCAAAGTTTTTGGAACAAGCCGCGGTCTCGAATTCTTCGCACAATACCTCATTGTTGTCAAACATAATACCCGGTATTAACATTTTATACCGCGATTCATGTCATTGATGACAATTTATTATTATACGGTACAAGCTAGGGTAAGCAGCTAGCAGAATTCATGAGGAATGTCCTGATTTTATTATTTTTATGTTTTTTTTTTATCCACTACAAGCTAGCCCTTGACTGCGATCATACCTGATGGTAAGTGATGATACAGTCTAAGATGGTAGCTGGCTAACCTGTTAGGGGCTTCGGTTTCTACACAGCATCGTAACGGAACGCTAAATCGCTTGGCGGCACGTCTTTGCCGGTAGGGTGGTAACTAGCCACGGCCGAAGCCTCCCACCAGGCCAGACCAGGGAAAATTCAGAAATTATAAATTCCTAAATTGACCGGGGATCGAACCCGGGACCTCCGCACGTTAAGGCAACAGTGCGCAACACTGCGCCACGGAGGTCGTTAATTATAATATTAGTTAGTTATTTATTTATTGACGACCTCCGTGGCGCAGTGTTGCGCACTGTTGTCTAAACGTGCGGAGGTCCCGGGTTCGATCCCCAGTAGGGTCAGTTTGGGAATTTACAATTTCTGAATTTTCCCTGGTCTGGTCTGGTGGGAGGCTTCGGCCGTGGCTAGTTACCACCCTACCGGCAAAGACGTGCCGCCAAGCGATTTAGCGTTCCGTTACGATGCTGTGTAGAAACCGAAGCCCCTAACAGGTTAGCCAGCTACCATCTTAGACTGCTTCATCACTTACTATCAGGTGAGATCGCAGTCAAGGGCTAACTTGTAGTGGATTTTAAAAAAATAGAGTTAAAAAAGAAAGTAGTACGTGCATACAGCTTAATATACCTAAGAAGTTAGGGAAGCAACACTAAAACAAGCCACTTACAATACCTGGCAGCAAAGATATAGGTAGACCTACGTAATGCCTATGAGACTTTTTTTACAGACTTGTCAACATGATCAACAGAGTCGAAGCTGACGAATATAGCTTTCTAAAGTTTGATATGTCTTATTCACTGCCTGGTACTGTATTTTGCTTTATCATACTAATATTATAAAAGCGAAAGTGTGTTTGTTCGTTTGTCTTTCAATCATGCTGCAACAGAGCAACGGATCGACGTGATTTTTTATATGGGTATAGAGGTCCTGGAGAGTGACATAGGCTACTTTTTATCCCGGATAAGGCGTAAGGCGTGGGAATTAAAAAAAATTATCCCACGCGGAGGAAGTCATGGGGATCAGCTAGTTAGTTAATAATATAAGAAGTGATTCAGGTCAGAAATTTAAAATAGCCAATATTCAATCTTATCTTATTATTTTAACATTTACTTTTTACCAAATGATTAAATCTGGAAAAGTTTGTGCTAAAAGTTGGACAACCTACTTTACCAACTGCGCACCGTATAATAATTAATCCCTCGGTTTTTTATCTCTGCGATGATTTAGTTTTGTTCAAAAATTTGTTTTGCGGAGACATCTGCCAGGGACTACCTATTGTTGACTGTCCCAAGGACCCCAGGTAAGAAGATAATGCGAGTTATCTCCAGGGTCGCCGTTTTCCTTGGTGACCTTTTATGGAGTCGAGTGTTTTGATAATATTTGTTTATTTTGTGGATTTATTTTTTATCCCGCACTTCATTTATGGTACAAATCGTCTTTAACAGAATATTCCACATGGGTTAACCTTTTCAACCTATACAAAACACATCTACCTATCTCCTTTTCTAAGTGACTTTTTCTTTGTTGTTGTCCCCTTATGGTAAGTGATGATGCAGTCTAAGATGGTAACGGGCTAACCTAAAAGGGTTATGGCAGTTATATGTGGTTATATTAAACCCATACCCATAGTCGGTTTCTTCACGGCATCGTATTGAAACACTAAATCGCTTGGCGTAGGTTGGCGAAAAAAAAAAAAAAAAAAAAAAAAAAAAAGGTTGGCGTTGGTAGTAACTAGCCACGGCCGAAACCTCCCACCAGACAAGTTACATAATTTATACGGTTAGCATAAAATATTGAGTATTTAAAGCCCTAATTGGAAACAACAGCTATGATTCCTTTACTTACATTTCATGAAAGTAATGTTAAAAGAATTCATGAACTCTTCAAGTCACGCGTAGTTGATACTTGATAGTTCCTGCGGACTCCGGAGCTCTGGCAAACGGACGCATTCATTAATCTGGTAAACAAAGAATTTATTGATGTCGTATAATTTTATGTTCTAAACAAAGGCTCGTCAAGCGACCACCTCCCCCCTCCCTCTACGCAACCCCGGTACCCCCCCCACACGCTCAATGCAATGCACTTGTTAGCAGCCACAGCAGCATATGTCTACACGTGTGTTTGTTTATATTTCCACTGTTTGGTAGACCTTGCTACGTTAAACAAATCTGTGGAATCCATTACTAAACAAAACTTACAAAACATGTACGATACTAACATCAAGTATTTTACAATTTATTCTGTGACAGTAACCTTAACTGTTTCGCGTGGACGCATGAAATAAAATCAAATGAAAAACTACCGAATCTTATTGAGCATAACAAATGACATTGGTTATTTCTCTAGGATCCCAAAGTCGGCGTTATAATCAATTGGTCAAAGTCACTTTACGCATTCATGCGCCAGCATGTGGATCTTTATGCCATTGTCATGTCAGATTCCCACTGTGCGGTTGCCGACATCGCTCCGCCCGTTTCTACTAAACCCTTCTCAGAAATTAAATACTATCTGCTAGTTTTTCACGTATAAACACCAATATACCGTAAAAGTTGGATTCTTCAATAACCTTAGTCATCTTTAGTATGCCTTGCTCAGATGTTCTATTAAGTCATAAGCAGCGTTGAGGTTAGCGGCGACAACATTAAAAGTCATAACACTAAATTGCGGACGTCCTCAGGAAAGTGGAACGCGAGATCCAATCCGAGTTTGCAAACAAGGGAAGTTGCCGGAGCGGCGCGGTTCTGCGGTGCGGACGTCGCCGTCGCATCGTCCGTTGCATCTTGGTAAATAGCTATCTGGGCGATAACACGGCCCTCCAGTGGCTCCTATTTACACAGTAGACTAGAGAAACGCGCAAGCAATCTTTAAACGGTTTAATCTTTAGTACATCCTATTAGGATTTAGGAAAAATAGTGCAGGTCTTAGCACTTGTTTAGATAATTTTAAAGTCTCCAACTTCAAACATTATCAAAATAAAGACAATTAGGTACACCCTGTACAAGTCAACTTTAATAATGAACTTATTATATACTTATTGATAGGTGACAGCCTGGACATAACCAAAAAGGAAATTTACAAAAGTTTGGAATACTTATTAAGTGTTCAAAAAAAATCAGGCTGTAAGTTTATACTTTGTGCTTTTCCTTTTTCTAACTCATTGACCCTAGCACAAAATAGGAGTATTCATAAACTTAATATGCTCCTTCATAATTTAACATATAGTCATAGGGACTATTTCCATATATTTGACACAAATAAGTTTATACAGAATTTTACACTGACAAAGGATACTATGTATCTGCCCAATAGATGTAAGAAACATTTAGCTACATTAGTAGCTTGTAATATACAAGACCCAGCTATTTTTAGCTGTAATAATATGGTTGGAAATGGTACATGTTGTACACTGAATGCTAACTCTATTAGTAACAACAGCTCTAATTCCAGTCTTTTGACAATGGATACAGATTGTAATAATATGGGTATTTTAACTTCTGGTACTAGCAGTTGTACTAATATTGTTGAAATTAGTAAAAAAAATTTAAACTAAGTAGTAAGACAACAGATAAGCTATGTAATATTAATCTTGTACACCAAAATATACAAGGCTTATCTGGCAAAGAACATGAAATTGAACTTTTTGTTAAAAAATTTGATATTGACATTTTATGTCTCACGGAGCATTGGCTCAGTAATTACCAATTAATTTTAAATCTTAAAGATTACTCGTTGTCAAGTGCGTTCTCTAGAAAGAAGGCTATACGCGGAGGGTCTTTGATAATAACTCGAAGTAATAATAATTATAAGGAAAGAAAAGACATTGTTAATCTTTCTGTTGAACGCACTATTGAGCTGTCCTGTGTTGAGCTGGAGCGATACATAATAGTTTGTGTGTACCGACCTCCCTCAGGCGACTTTTTACTGTTTGAGGATGTCATGGAGGAGGCCCTAAGGCGGATATGTAGGTCAGCAAAAAAAGTGTTGATATGTGGAGACTTTAATATAGATATTTTGCTTAACACTCCTCTTTCTGATAGATTACTTAACTTATTTAAAAGCTTCAATTTAGACAATATTTTTATTGAACCAACACGGATAACAACAAGATCCGCTACCTGTATTGACAATATTTTCAGTGATTGTAAAATTGTCAGCAAGACCGTCATTGCTAACCTCAGATCCGACCACTGCGGGCAAATGATATCTGTTCCTAGCTCTAAACAAAATACAACTAAAGTAATAAAGTATAGGCCAGTTACCACTAAAAAAGTACAACTATTTAAACAAAATATCTTAAATACTTTACCTACCCTTGACCTTACACAGGGTGGTCCGGATGAACACTACAATACCTTCTTTGATCTGTTAAATTCTCAGTATAGTTCCATTTTTAAAATAGTAGAAAAAAAATTGTTTAAAAATCTCAAATTTAGCGACTGGGCTACTGTTGGCATTTATAAAAGCAGGAATAAGTTGTTTGATCTGTATGCTGAAAAACAGTATAATTACACTCCTACATTTGTTCAATATGTAAGAAATTATTCAAAATTATTTAGAAATGTATGCATGCAAGCAAAATCACTTTATATAAAACAAAAAATTATTAATTCAGATAATAAAAAAAAAGCAGTTTGGGAAATAATCACAGATGAAATTGGGAAACATAAAGTGGAAAATCCTAAATTGGAGCTAAAAGTTAATGACCGTATTATTAACTGCGATACTGAAATTGCAAATACATTTGAAAATTTTTTCAAAAATATTCCTGTTACCACTACTAGCTCCCTTAATTCCTCGCCAATAGAAGCCCTTAAGCTTCTCAAGGGTAATGTCACCGAGTGCAGTGTGTTGTTTAAGTTTAAACATGTGACCCCATATGATATTATTAAAATATTTAAATCTTTGCAGTGCAAAAAAACCGGGGATCTATGGGGAATATCAGTAAAAATAATCAGCAATGTTATTGATATAATTGCACCATATCTTGCTTTAATATTTAATGAGTCTGTAGATTCAGGATCCTTTCCAGACCTTATGAAATACAGTAAATTGATTCCACTTTTTAAATCTGGTAGTAGAAGTGACCCTAATAATTATAGACCAATTTCTATATTACCAGCACTCAGCAAGATATTTGAGAAAATTATGCTCAACCAACTGCTTCTGCACTTTAACTCAAATAAACTACTACACTCAGAGCAGTATGGTTTTACTAAAGGCCGATCAACAACCGATGCGGGAGCTATGCTGTTAAAGCATATATTCGATGCGTGGGAGAAATCACAGAATGCTATTGGTATTTTCTGTGATTTGTCTAAGGCATTCGATTGCGTTGAGCATGAGACGCTTTTAGTTAAGTTGAACCATTATGGAATCAAAGACACTGCACTTGGCCTCATTGCATCTTATCTCAGTGACCGCATTCAAACGGTATGTGTCAACGATGTGAAGTCGTCCGGATCAGCCTCACTTATGGGTGTTCCTCAAGGCTCTATTCTGGGTCCCTTCATGTTCTTGGTCTATATAAATGATTTACCATACTACGTCCAAAATACTTGCGATATTGTGCTATTTGCTGACGACACGTCCTTGATTTTTAAAGTCGATAGAAACAAGGACAATTATGAAGACGTAAATAATGCAATTTCTCAAGTCACTAACTGGTTTACTGTAAACAATTTACTTTTAAACGCAAAGAAAACTAAGTGCATTGAATTCGCATTGCCGAATACCAAGTCCGCAGGAAACATAAATTTAACTGTAAATAATGATATTTTAAAAATAGAAGAGACCACTGTGTTCCTGGGGGTGACCTTAGATTCAAAGCTTCAATGGGGCACTCATATATCAACTCTGGCTGGCAAACTCAGCTCTGCTGCTTACGCTGTCAGAAAGATTCGACAGTTTACTGACGTTGAAACTGCAAAAATTGTATATTTTGCTTACTTTCATAGTATTATGTCTTACGGAATTTTACTATGGGGTAAAGCAGCAGATATTCAAAAAATTTTTGTATTACAAAAAAGGGCAATACGTGCAATTTATAATTTAAAACCGCGCGAATCCCTTAGAGAGAAATTTAAGGAAATAGGTATTCTCACAGTAGCCTCGCAATATATTTATAGTAATTTAATCTTCGTAAAACAGCACATTCATAATTACAAAAAAATATGCGATCTGCATGATAGACAAACTAGAGGCCGCCATAAGCTCGTGACTCCATCGCTCCGCCTCAAGAAGGTCCGAAGGTCGTTTGTGGGAATGAGCATTCTATTTTATAACAAAATTCCACAACCTATCTTAAACTTGCCTTTACACAAGTTTAAGAAGTCCATTAAAATTACGCTCCTGAAAAAGGCTTATTATACTGTTGAAGATTATGTAAATGATAGAGGAGCATGGATTTGACCGCTCCAGCAATGCTGGGGACAGCGGTTACTTATTATAAATTAGTGTTTGAATATTAGTATTCAATTCGATGCTTTGATACGGGTAGACTGGGTATGTCACGCTCTCTTTAAACATTTCTGTGGTGGTGTCGTGTGGTGCGGGTTGTTACGTTCCCTCAAATATGGTCGAGCGAAGCAATGGCTGGATCATGCGTCATGCTCGTGAACGGGTGCCACCGGCGGGAATGGGGCTACTTTCTGTCTGCACGTCTTTGACATGAATTGAATAAACAAATTGAAGAAATCCATTAAAAGTAATAATAATAATAATAATAAGCCTTTTTATTACTAATCTCATGATATTTACAATTGTATATAACTACTTTTTAGATGAAATAAGTGTTAGTTGTGTTAGTGTTTGTCTTATTCTAGTTAGTATTGTTATTTGTTGCAGTATTTGTTGGTTTAAAAGTATGCTCCTGAAAAAAGCTTATTATACTGTTGAAGATTATGTAAATGATAGAGGAGCATGGATTTGATCGCTCCAGCAATGCTGGGGACAGCGGTTACTTATGTACATATTGATATAATAATTGTAAATGAATTATTTAAAAAAAGCAACCACCGAGTTTCTTGCTGGTTCTTCTCGGTAGGAATGTCATTCCGAACCAGTGGTAGATTCACTTGACGATTCAAAAGTACTTGTAAAAGTTTATTTGAATAAAGAAGATTTGATTTGATTTGATTTGATTTGATTCGGATGGTTACGATATTTTTTCTGGTTGAAACGTTACAGCTTAAAGCAAAAATAAAATTCATTTTCCGTAGCTTGAAAGTGCAGCTCAGATTATGGGAGATTTCAGCTTCACGAACAGTTGTCGGTCCCCACGACACGGTTATTAAGATAGCTGTTTTATTTGTGTGTTCGTCTATACAGAGTGAGGTTCCGGTTAAATATTAAAACATGGGAGTCCCGCTCAACTCCACGCGGACTACGGAAGTAGTTTCTATTTGTTCCCGTATTCTACCTCTACTTACTTGGTATAATCCTTTGAGCTCGCACTTCCTTATATTTACTGATGTTCATAGCGGTTGGCACAAAGGTAAAATATTTCGCTTCATTTTAAAATAATGCTATGAGCCGGAATAGTTTAATATTGGATTTACTCGTACCAAGGGGAAGGCGTTAACTTTAATTAATTTAAGGTTTCAGAACCAACATTTATCTAATCACATAATGATGAAGCCAATTAGACGATGCTCGCGACTTCGTTCGCATAGATTTTAATCTTTTAAAAAATCCCGTTGTTATTATTTTATTCCCCAGGATAAAAAGTTGTCTAAATGCTTCCCCAGAAAGCAATTTTTAGTACTTTTGTAAAAATCGGTTAAACAAGTGGATAGACAAACTATCGCATTTATGATAATACATATATACCTAATGGATTAATAAAATTCGTTAGTGGGTATTATAGCTATTCTGTGGTATTAGAGTTTAATTATATTCTGAAATTAAGAAGTATTATATTCTGTTTTAAGAAATTAGGCCAAAGTAATAAGCCATTTATCATATTATACATTGGTTTACGAGAGTATTATTTCATAATGTAATCAGTAATTGCTTTAACGAGTCCGCCTTTAATTTGTTAGGCGTTTTAAACGGCTTTACTCATTTGAATCGCAAATTTCTTAGAATATTTTCAAGAGGGTCGCTAGCGTTTGGAGGGCATTATCTCTTCATAAAATTCAAGATGTCTGTAGTAATATAGCGCAATACTTAAAAATAAGGGTTTAATACGGCTCAACCGGGACGTTACGCGTTATTCCACGTAGATATTTTAGGTGGAAAGTCACTAAACAATAAATGATGCGCGTTTGATTGCAATTTGTTATTCTTAATATTATAATATTCATATCCATTTCCATACTAATATTATAAAAGCGAAAGTGTGTCTGTCTGACCGTCTGTCTGCCTGTCTGCTACGCTTTCAGGGCCTATCTATCCAACCGATTTTTATGAAATTTGGTATACTGATAGGTTAAATCCCGGGGAAGGACATATCCTATAAGGAAAATGCCGGAAAATTAAGAAGTTCCCCCGGGAATCAAAAAAACGTAATCCATGCGGACGAAGTCGCGGGCATCATCTAGTTTCAAGCTTATAATTAATGTTGGAAAACTTGGGTTGTTGATGCGAAAATAAACATGAGTGTATCATAATACTATTGCCTTCAATTTGGTCGTCCATTGCTTTATTTTCATCTTATTCTTTCTCCTAGCCTTTTCCCATTATTTGGGGTCGGCTCTCCTCGTTTTTTTGCGCCAGGACATCCTGTCCTGGGTTGTCTCCTCCGAAAGTGCTTCGCGCCCCATGTCCTTAGCTACTGTTGCCCACCACGTGGCTGCAGGTGGCTGCAGGGCGCCCTCTCCACCTCATGTTCTGCGGGAGTGCCAAAGCTCTGAGCACAACATGATCTTCTCCTTGCCGCATGATGTGTCCGTATCACCGTAAACGACCCTCTACCATTTTATCCGTTATTGAGGCAACTTTGAAACTTCCTCTGATGTGCTCATTCCGCACTTTATCAAGTCTCGTCACTCCCGCCACCCATCGAAGCATCTTCATTTCATTGACATGTATAATTTCTGTGCGTGAGTCTTTTTGGTTGCCCAGCACTCAGCTCCGTACAGCATTGTAGGTCGAATAGCCGTTTTGTAGATCTTACCTTTTGTCGTAATGGGCATCCGGTTATCACAGAGGACTCAAGACAATGCGCGCCATCTTAGCCATGCAGCGTTCACCTTGTGTGTCACATCTTCATCTATTGTCGCATCTGTTGCATAGACCCTAGATATTAAAATTTAGTCACTTTAGGTAGCTTTCCTTGAAAACTCAGCAATCTGAGTTTTCAAGAAAAGCTCTATGTTTATAGGCTTCAGAACTCACGAGTTCTGAAGCCTAAAAACACAGAGCTAACACATTTGTGCACTCTGAATCACAGTCTAAAATATAGGTGTATCTACCTGAATACATAATATTATAACTTGCGAAAGTGTGTTTTTTGTTAGTTTGTCATTCAATCACGCCGCAAGGCATAAACGCGACAGAAAGAAGTAGTTTTTGAATGGATATAGGTAGTAAAAGATCATGAAAGTATACTTTTATCCTACAAAAATATAGAGTTCTCACGGGACGTTTAACGATCGACATCTCATATACATACGAGTAATACTGCATGTATACCTAATTTAGTCTGGTTATTAAAATTTAATCTCTCTAAAATGATCTCAAAATAATTTATGTGGGGCCTACTGCTTTAGGAATACATTCGAATTTTTAGTCCTACTGCAGTAGTAGTCAAAGACTAAAGTGCTAAATAGTTTCCCGGGGCGCAGGAAGTACGATAAAGCCGGCAATCGGCCGAACATCCGCGACGTCACCGCTTCGTCGGCGGTCTGCATTCGCAAGTCGCAACTAATCTATTATGGTCGTAATGAACACTAGAAATCTCCTATTTTCTAATCACACGTTTTGCTTTGCAGTTTTACTTTCACATAATATTTAAACACGCTATATTTTATTGTATTGTAGTAATTAGATTGTTTTTAAATATTCATGTTTTTATTTGTATTATTTATCTACGTAGAACTCTACGTACGTAGTACGTTCTGAGGGTTCGTGTTTTAAGCTGAAGAAAACAATATCAGTAGGAATAATAAAATTTAAAAAAACCTATTTCATGCTCGTATATCTATTAATTCCCCAGAAAGGCTTTATAAAAAATATTCATTAGCTAGTAACTACGTTACTAAATCCAAAATGCGAAAAGTGAGCCTTCCCTGACGGTTTAATTTTGTTGACACGCGGCGCGTATGGTAGAGTTGATGTCGGCAACCCTTTACTTTAGTCCCCGAAGGCGTGGTCTCGTGGAACAAACAAACGGAAGCGAAATTGAGAGGAGCGCCCGGAACTGGCGGTATACCTTTTCATTACAGAATCCCTTTTTAATTACCAAGGCACAAATAAAAATTGTATTTTTTATTTCAAGTAGGCGTAATTGAAAAGGAAATTGCCGGGCTGCGCGGCCGCGCGCGCCGGCGAATGAAACTTTAATATAATGCATAGGGCCCTTTGATCTCCGCACTTTGCTGCTATTAAATCACTGAAATAAGGTTATACATAAAATGAACAAAAATATCTCCTATGCGGTCGTTGCAACAAAACAGTGGTTTACCCCAAAATTTTGCAGAAGTTTGGAACAGTAATACTTGGGGAAAATATAATGAAACTGGAAAAAAAAAATAACAGACTACTTAGGACTACTTTCAGTTCAAAAGGTTTTTTTAACAATAATATTAAGTTTGATATAATTGGAAATTGATATCAAATGCGAATCCACTCGAAAGTAATTGAGATGGAAAGTTAGAAGAACAAAAAATCGTCTAAGAAGTCTTTTAAAGCGTAGAAAACAAAAAATTCGCTTCTTAAGGAGTGTAAAGACTTTTTAAAGTGGAAATGTTGATCCTAAGAAGTGCCATAAATTACGTGTGAAATAATAAAAGGAAGAAAATCTTTCATCCCAAAACGGTTTTACAAAGGGACCCCAGTGCCAACGCAGATAAATGTCGCTTACATCCACTGTTGCCGAGACGTGCCTCCTACAAAAATGCTCCTTGATTTCATCTTATAAAGATATGAAACGCAAATACTTTTTGACACAACGAAAAAAGATAATCTAGATATTAAACAAAATAGAGATGCGCCCAGTCTATAGCAAAGCACAAATACTCGTCACTCGTCAGTTTCAACAGTATGACGACCTATGTGGCGCAGTGTTTAGCGCTGTTGTCTTAACGTTCGGAGGTCTCGGGTTCGATCCCCGGAAGGGTTAGTTTGGGAACTTATAATTTCTGAATTTTCCCTGGTCTGGTCTGGTGTGAGGCTTCGGCCGTGGCTAGTAACCACCCTACCGGAAAGACGTGCCGCCAAGTGATTTAGCGTTCCGGTACGATGCCGTGTAGAAACCAAATAGTGGTATGGTTTTAATTAACTGCCAGGCCCCTAACAGGTTAGCCCGCTACCATCTTAGACTGCATCATTACTTACCATCAGGTGGGATCGCAGTCAAGGGCTAACTTGTAGTGGATAAAAAGAAAAAAATCATCGTGCAGAGTCCGTGCCCTCAAGCCACTTCCCAGTGGTGTGGTCCACTCCTTACCCTCATTTTTAAATCGTAGGTCCATCGTGCTGGGCAATAGCACAAATAGAGCTGTCACTTTAGTTTAATTTAGAGATGGTGTACAACAGAATTGTCATGGCTAACAAAGTGACGTTATTCTAAATCCAATATGGCGGACTACCAAAGATGGCGATAGACATGGTGTGGGTATGTATCTATTAAAAGGGTTTGCTGAGAAGAGTACGAAAAATTAATTGACGTCACACTAAATTATTTATGGTGGACGATAAAAGCTTGTTGTTAAAATGAATTTTAAGGCTTATTTTAATTTAGACGCCAGCGTTTAGCAGCATGTGGAACGCGGGTGCCTAGAAAACGACAATTCACTCTCGTATTAAAGGTACTCGTACCTATATTAAATACTTGCAGGTCTTCTCTACTTATGCGATCAACTATACCTATCTTATTTCTTGTATAATATGTAGGTTAATAAAACACACGACAAAGCAATAACAGCTGAGCCGTAGTGCTTTTGTGTTATTGATGCAATATT
This sequence comes from Erebia aethiops, assembly GCA_923060345.2. Lineage (NCBI taxonomy): Eukaryota > Metazoa > Arthropoda > Insecta > Lepidoptera > Nymphalidae > Erebia > Erebia aethiops. The sequence goes on along the minus strand of OV281092.1, from coordinate 9,240,808 downwards.
GACGCAAACCTACCTGGAAAGAACGGTTACAGATTGCTATTGATAGTACGGATATTGAATACGTTTGTCGGCAGTGCAATGTATAAATGCACATTGTATTCAGCGTATACCTCAAGATACGGTTTATAGTCTGTTTATAGTATTATGTCCCGAGTATATAAAGTATTATCTAAGCCGACTGAAAAATATACCCAGTATATCTACAGCTTATCGATCCTATTGTTATTTTACTTTTAGTTGGAACTTTAGGTTGTATTTTTTTTATCCAGTACAACTTAGCCCTTGACTGCGATCTGACCTGATGGTAAGTTGTTTCTTCATCCAAGCTTGAAAGTTAATGAAGACATAGTTTATCACTTTTTAAAAGAACGTAGGACCTATGACTTGAGAACACACACAAACAATCGCACTATACTAACAACACCCCTCTTTTGCCTAGAGGGTTAAAAAGGGATTAAACATTTGCGATAAAAGCGTCCTCATTTCTTTTATACGATAAAAAAGAAAGAGTAGATCGGTAAAGGTAAGACATACGGTCAAAGGGAAGATAATAAAGCGTTGTATTTTCATTCTAATCCGTAGTGGAGACGGGATGAGTCGGGGGATTTGCCAAGGGAGGCTCGATATCTAAAATTACAAGCCTGCAGAGTGCCTATCTCGAGGTACGTTCTCCATTCCTTTATGTTAAGCTGCCAGTTTCAGACACGGCCCCATTCAAACTATCCTATGTATAATGAATAACGATAGATTGAAATAATTCATAAGAATAACTATTTAATTGAGCAGATATCTTAATTAATATTCAACTCGTGCCACTTTCTACGTCTACGAAACGCCCTTTTGTTTTTTGATAACCATTAAGCCGTCTGTTTCCTTGATTACAGATTCAGTGTAATAATAAGACAGATATTTATTACAAAGTAACTTATTAAAAAAGATAGATTCGTTTCTCGTAATCGTCGCTCGAATGTTTAAGGTTTTATATTACGGCGACATAAGGTTTGAAGTTTCATTATCTTGCACAAGCAAATGATTATTTAGAGGGTATTTATGTAAATTAGCACTAAGATTTTTTTAGTGTAAGCTATTTATAATAATAATAAAATATTTTATTTCAGGCCCAGTACCCATATCGTAAATACAAAAAAATATTGTAAAATACAAAACTTAAATACTTAAATCCTAAATACAAATAATAAAAAAATATGTTTGAGTTTCCAATATATTTTGTCATATGCCTACGTACGATAACTTTTGTAAGTCCATTAAATCAAAGTTTATTTTCTTTCCTGAAGTATAGACTATAGAGCCCTTTTAAAGCGTTCTTTTTTTCGCTAGGAAGCCTGGAACGTAGATACAGTGCATATCGCATGCTCCATACATAAGTCTTAAACATCGATATACATATATGTAGGTACTAGATGGGCCCTTTCATAGAAAAAAATTGGGCGTCCAACCTTTAGAGCACGCTCCTAACCTGTATAGCCCTGTCCTTGTCCCCGCCATAGCGCTGTCCCGCTTTTCAGACAAGATAGCTTTAGAAAAATAGGTCTACATTCTTTGTTTGACAGGGCTCGTCTATATAAATTGAGGTCGTTGGTCTTAAAGCTTTTTACGAAGTATTCATGTGGTTTGAAAATCATAACCGCATGGTGGAAGCCGTGCCTATCAGAAATATCGAGTTGTCAAGGCGTGCCCGTGCGGTCGCGTGCCGATGCAACATAAGGTTGCCCAACATTATCAGTCACTGAAACCTTATCAAACTGCAGTTATGTGCACATCTGCGACATAATCATATGTGAGTTAGTGCACCTATACGTTTTGACGACCTACCTGGCGCAGTGTTGAGTGTTGTTAACGTGGGAGGTCACGGGTTTGCGTCCCGGCAGAGTCAATTTATGAATTTATAATTTCTGAATTTTCCCTGGTCTGTTTTGGTGGGAGGCTTCGGCCGTGGCTAGTTACCACTCTACCGGCAAAGCCGTACCGCCAAGCGATATAGTGTTCCGATACAATGCCTTGTGGAAACCGACTAAGAGTGGTATGGGTTTAATATAACTGCCCGCTACCAACTTAGACTGCATCGTCATCAGGTGAGGTCGCAGTCAAGAGCTAACTTGTAAAAACTTATTATGAACTACGAAATTATAGTGCTTGTTACATTTCGATTTATTCCAGTATATTTAAAGTAAGGTTTATTCTAGCATATTCCTGAATTTACTAGGGTCTGCTTATTCCAAACCCTTAATGATGGCCTTTATTAGGAGCTTATATATCTATGTTTGTACATGGAGCGACTGCCATGTGTCATCGGAGAAACTCATATCACTGATCGGATTCTACGTGGCAATGTGAGGTTGTGTTGTGACCTGCCAGTTGCCCTATTAACCAGAGGTGCGATTGTGTAAGAATTGCCGAATGCCGATCAAATCTTCAAAGTTCGGCGTCAAAGTAAAATAAACCGCGTCAAACTAAAGTAATTAGGTATGTACGATAGCCTAAACGGATGAGAATAGATACACGAAATTGAGCTCTAAAACAATGCTGTTATGGTTTCTTTTACTTTGACGCTGAACTTTGACGATTTGATCGACAACTTTTAGAGAATCGGGGGGCAGATTGCACATTTCAAATTACCTCTGCCGGGAAGTGAATTAAGAATTTTCCACTGATAATATGTATCTACCGCAGCGCTTTTTGCAAGGGAGGTTGTAAAAAAATCCTGATACTTACCTGATTAATTTCCCCTTGTATAATTAAGAGGATAGTGTATCAAGTCACATCCATTAGCCGATATGACTGACGCGTTCATCAGTGGGCTTATTACGCTACACATTAACAGCACCCGTTATCGGGTTACTGGGGTCAGATGGCAATCGATCCGTACCAAAAGTAGTCCGTCAAATACGGTACTGCCCATTGTACGTATTTATATGTTACAATATCAGTCATTCTGCATTATGAATAACAGGTTATGTGAACACGTGCTACATCTTTTTTGACGTCTATTTTGTTGTACTTTTACAATATTATTTCTTGATGCCCAGGACTTCGTCCTCGAGGATTTCAAGCTGCCTCTGCCCTGTCAAAATTCGTTGAATAGATGGACTGTCAAAGAGTAGCAAAGAGACAGGCAGACACATTTTCGTATATTTTATAATAATACTGAAATGAATACCTACATTGATAATTAAATAATCGTTCAATGGTAAAGCGAATAAAAAATATATTGCCTATAGTTGAAATGAACTTTAAAAGAACAAACTTGTACGATGAAGAAACTAAAACATTAATATTATACTGACTGTTCACACGTTTGATCGGCACAAAAAGGCTTAAAATATGAACAAAGCAACCGAATCGAATGTAATAAAAATCACTTTAGTATTACGTAGCGACGGGAACTGATGTCTATCGCCGTGGAGACACACGAGTCGGCTCAGATATATTATGTCACAGGGGAAAAGGCTGTGGCATCGAACCGACTGTTATTTTTGTACGACAAAACAAAATTGATTGTGTCTCCGCCATGCATGAGACTCACTAGTCACTATACAGGTTGTGGTAATTTGAATACGCTACTAGTTCAATATATATACTTACTAAATGATGCTTGTGACTTCTTCCGCTTGGATAAAGGTTTTTGATTCCTGCGGGAACTTTTTAGTTTTTTGGGATAATAAGTACCTAGTCATTGTATTCTCTGGGATTACCTAATCTCTTTATTTTATCGAGCTTAGTTGAAAAAAAAACCTCGCCAGATGGGCCGTGAAAGCGTTGCAGACAGATTGACAGAATCTTTCACGTTCATAATATTAGTATGGATAATTTTTTGTTATATACATTTGAAGAAAGCTGTTCTTTAAAGTTTTAAATGCGGTCAGATTGATCCAATCTTCAAACCGTTCGTTTAGATCTGATAAATAGTTAAGAATAGATTAGTAGTAGCACCGAATAGGTAATAGTACATAGTAGTTATGGGGTAGCAGGCAGCAGCATATCAAGTGCAGTAAGTGTAGTAGTTTGCAAAAGGTAGATTTTTAGCCACACTGTCTATAAGATCTAGGTAGGTGGTATAGTATGTAAGGATAGCCCGGTCAAGTAGTTTGAGATAACTACCTCAAAACCTCAGAATAATGATATTTTTCGGTGTAGTAATAAAGTTTTTTTTTGTAGTTTTGTTCTGGCAATGAGAGACCACCACGACCGAGTGAGGTAGAACCGGCGAATACTTAGCTTACCCTGCTGTCGCTTAAAGCAGTATTATTTCAAAATTACAGTTTGATGTGAAATACCTTGACGTCCGTAAAATAAGGATTATAAAATAGAACTGACGTAGGTCTGACTGAATTTGTAAACGTTTAAGCAAGTTGTTAACAACTGATAAATACTGTTCAATCTGATTTATTCTTACTTAACAAATCATTTTAAAAATGCTATAAGCATTCGCCGGGAAAGGAGAATTCTCAAGAATATATATGCATTTTCAGCAGATATTTTTAATAATAATAATGACACGTCATATTATGTGAGCTTTGCGACACACTTCAATTTCTTAAAAGTCTTTATGCAGCTCCATACAGAAAAATCGCAAAAGCAAAAGCTCTTTACTCGGGCTGATGTTTACGGTCCTTGATCAGTAGTCGGCGTTCATACACGTACGTCTCTGTTAGATATTATGCACGTTTCGTATAAAACGTAACTAGTGATGCGTGAAAAATGGAGGAAACGCGAGCGACGGAGATGCGCGTGCCTTTTAATGACATCGTCGATATCTCACCGCGGGGGTGAGTTTACACCCCACTTTTTATTATTTCAACTTCACCTTTTATGTCACAATGCGAGTTTTATGGCTCTTATGAATTTTTTCGTACAATTAACTCGCACCCTCGCGTAAATGAACACTTGACAACAGCCTGTTAAGTTTTTTGTAACCGTAAATGATGTAATTAGTAACACGCAGGGATCTAACTAGAGTTACGATTAATGTTTTATTTATTTGTTCACTTTATAGTCGTGTATTAGATTGAATTGACTTTGAGACATAACACAATCTCATAAATTAACACTATTCAAATGTCGGGTGGAGATGGTTTACTTGTTCGCATTCGAACTTCCTAGGATCTGGTAGATCTCATTAATAGTGACGTTTGATTAAGGCTCTTGTGTTTCTGTAGTCGAAATGGCTTTCTGAAACCACGAATCACCATTTCTGAAAGCAGTACTTAAACCATATTTTTAAGAAGTTTTTCCGTCTGTCTGTATACGTCTGTCTGCTACGCTTTAAAGGCTCATCTGTTTAACCGATTTTGATAAAATTTGGTACAGGGATAGTTTGTATCCATAAGTTTGTGGCCATAGGCCACTATTACCCCAAAAAAATTAAAGACTTCCCGCGGTTATTAAAAGAAAGTCACGCGGAAGTCGCGGGCATCATCTAGTACTTTAAAATAAAAACCTTATTTCCATACCTAAACATATTATGGTAGGTACACAATAAAAGGCGGCCTTATCGCTACGAGTGTTTTCTTCCAGGCAATCTACATGCAACGAGTTAGAGTGCATGGACCAACTTATATTATGACGCCTCTGGTTAGAATAGTCGAAACCGTTAATAATAATTTATTGGTACACCTCCGCTTCTGTAAATTATTACCATATTTATTCAAGTATGTCCTTGCACGACAAACGACCCGGCTCAAATTGAAAACTGTATCAATTTGTTATTCTCAACTTCACAATAAATCTCATTTAGTCTGCTAAAATCTCTACTATTCTCAGAACTAATATTAGAACAGAAAACAGTCCCTATAAACTTAACCTCGTCCTGAATTCTCTATATCTACTGCTAGCATCGATCGCGTCGTTCCATGTCCACATATCGTTTTAAGGGCGGGCGTAATAAAAACAGCTCGTTTGTTAGTGATGAATGATAGCAACGACATCGACAACGTAATTGGGTGTCGAAGTCTACGGCTAAAAGCATACACGTGTCCCTAGATCGCCATCCGATAGGCCATTGTCTTGGCTTTATCTCAGCAAGCTGTACACAATAAATCGTGCATGTACCATTGTGTCGGGTTAAGTGATGTACTCGCTATCGAGGTGCGTGAAATATCGCCCCGGAATGTTATTAGAGCACGGAATACCCAATCGATCGGCATTCTCACAGGGCTTTTTGCGACTAACCGTGTTTGGTAAAAGACGGAGACCGCCTCTTTGCCGTTTTCATCGCGTTCTTTTTGGACGCTTACGAAAAGGAAAATCAAGAGGCGGGTTTTTATTCTTTGAGAAAGTTGACTTGTAGCAAACATCACCAGCAATATCGACTACATTCCTATTAAGTGATATTGAAAAACTTCTGTTTAATAAAATAAAATACCTAAGTATATTGAATACAAAATAGAAATAACATAGTACAATGTACCTACCGAAGGGCATTGCTTCACCGAAAGCTCGGTGCGATGATGCGAGAAGCTCCTTAGATACTCCACGCGCCCATTTCACGCCTGGTTGCGCATATTTGTCCATTAGATCGGCCTCAAGGCATTCATTAGGTGTCGTGCATTAATTGCCTTTTTGGATCAATCTGTAATAAAGTAGAACATTAACACAAAGGAAGGTAAGTGGCTTGTGCTATAGAGTGGGTAGGACTTCTTGGTGGTAACTTTTTGTTTTGTTAAGAGTAACTGCTCAGATTCTTACCAGTTCATCTCAGTTCCATTTTTTTCCGAGCCGATGATTTTATCAGATACTAGATGATGCCCGCGACTTCGTCCGCGTGGATTAAATTCGTCGACGTCGAAATTTTCCGGGATAAGAAGTAGCCTATGTCTTTCCCCAGAATGTAACCTACCGCTATATCAAATTTCATCAAAATCGGTTGAAAAGATGGGCCGTGAAACCGTAGCAGACAGATACACTTTCACATTTCGCCTTCACTAATTAATGAATAAATAAATAAATTTGAGTTTGGGTACGTACCTACTAAAAATATATAAAGATTTTCGTACCAACTAAACTTCAAACCTAAACTGTTTTTTAACCTAAACCTAAAGTGTCTCTCTGACTGAGAGAGCGACGTCAAAGCAAGTTTAAATGAATTGAAATATCTTATGTCAACCGACAGACATCCACTGCTGGTCCTTTGTCGCTTGTGGGGACTTCAACACGCGCGCCTGGCTCCATCGGCTCCCTGCGATTCGCATGAAGTCATTGATCCACCTAGTAATAAAATAATATCTAATGTCTAGGCCAGTAATGATATGCCAAAACTTGTCCAGATTTCCAGTGCGGAGTCGCCATTTCAGCACCTTAGGATCGCTCTTCGAACTATGTGGGCACCCATTGCCACTTCGACGTCGCACGCACCACGTGTTCGCTACTCGTATAACGTATGTCAGTTACTCTGGTTTTGTTGTCGAGTATAGCTGAATCCTGAGCCTTCTCATCAGGCCCATAACTACTAACTACTATTACTAACATACTACCATAACTAAAGAACGTGTACTTATCTAAAGTTATCTCAAGCGAATAAAAACCGCACGACGTATTAACAAACTCTCCAATTTCAGCCTGTAATAACTGAAATTACTGTCTGCATTAAGTATAAGTAGGTATATTTCTCTCTGGATGCAATAATCCAGCCGCCAGACATAGCCTTAATAAAGCCAAATGAGACTCCTTTTAATCTAGACATGATATACAGGTATAGTCATTATTAGTTGTGTATTTTGTCGAAGGCACCGACGTGAGAGTTGGCTGGTTACGCCGCACTTGCCTCTAGGGCTGTACAGTGCAACGATTAAGTACATTATTATTATTTATGATTGTATAATATGTATAATATACTGTTATGTATGTATATGTTATTAATTTGTGTATTTCACGTATATATTAATATTGAGCTATATATAGTATATATATTAATATTATATGTATATGTTTATGACAATTATCATAAGTCTTATTAAAAGTTTTTACTTTAGTTTATAAGTACCTACTCAGTTTTATCTATTTTTCTCCATTCTCACATTCTAGGGCTGCTGGAAGAAATCTCTTCTAGAGATAAGTTGTCCTTGTACATGTCCTTTAAATTTTTATGTTTAGTTTTTAAGTTTGGTACTAAATATTATTGTAATACTTTTTTTTTATAATTCATCTAATTCATCGATATTTGTTTTTTTAAGCAAAACATGAACAAGCGAAACTGCGGGTCGAAATAGCAGATCGTGTCTAATTGCCATACATTTTGACGGATCTTTATTTTTACTGGACCTTCTATTAGGTATATTATTTGCACCCATAAAACTACAAACGAATAAATACTTCATCTCTGAAACAATGGAAACTAAGTTTTATGGCTGTTTAGTTTCATTTTTAACTAGCTTTTGCCCGCGACTTCGTCCGCGTGGACAACATAAATTTCAAACACCTTAAATTAGATTAGATCCCTAAAAGGTTAAAATAACCTTTTAGGGATCTAATTTAATTTTTTTTAACTTTCATTACCTTTCGTAACGGATGTCTAGATCATAATTTCAACCTGATCCGTCCAATGGTTTGAGCTGTGCGTTATTAGACCAGTCGGTCAGTCAGTCAGTCAGTTATTTCTTCCTTTTATTTGTATTGTTTGTATTTAGATATATACCAGCGACGTTGTCACCGGGTCAGATAAGTTGATGGGACTTTACCATGTGTCAGATCTGATAGTTTTGTACTGGACAAGCAGCGTAATGCTGTACAGTACCCGGCAATAAATATTGCACATCGACCTTTGGAAAGAGACAATCGGTTATTTCGGCTTCGTATAGCGTTATCTCTGTCGCACACTACCTATATGACTCATATACTGCTGTACATAATGTCAAAGTTAGATCGAAGATATTTATTAGATGAGACAGACAGAGACAGATTTATATAAAATGAAAGTTGCTAACATACCTAATTATTTCTGAATACGCGCTTCAAAAGGTTTTCATTGTTACCCAAGACCCATGAGCACGTAGCTCATTATTATTAGTCTTGTTACTAGCTCATCGAGATGTTTTGCAATATAGGTATTAATTAATATTGTACTTTACATGATAGTGATTTATTAGTTTCTCCTTAGTTCATGTAACACAGGTCTAATTTATTAATTGTTATTATACGTATTCAAGGTATACCTAGTACCTGATAATGTGTCACAGTCGATTTAAATGGGGTTGTAGTGAAGGTCAAAGCTTTATCGTATTTAATGGCTTGTGAACTCCCCTGCGATCCATTAAAAGGCCTATTTTAAAAGCTTTTATTTTTCTAAGATCTTAGGGAACCTTCAGTTCATAGGGAAGAAAAGTTATTATGGTTTTTAGAAAAATAACTAATTAGTAACATTACAAAATACCTAGTAAAAAGATCTCAAAACGATGGACGTCCCACTAAGTATACGCAAAGTTTAAAAATAAAATATTCTGACACTTATTCACTTGTAAAGATTTGCTATCTGAAACTAATTTCCTGTATTCTGACTAAAGGCTATTATTTCGAGAGTGGTCCATTTACGCCTCATGGGCGTGGGCGTGTTATGGGTCATTTAATAGTTTGTAACCTTTCCTTTCTTCAAATATACTGTGATGTGTTGCGAAAAACACTGCATAGTAATTTGATAGTATTGAAGTATCCAAGAAGTAGGTACCCATCTATCTAATAGGATGTTACTTCAAAGACAGAACCACTTTACTTTGGAGTTACATGCAATTGTTGTTATTGTCGTGTCCAAAATAATGATCCAAAAAGAATATTTCAGTGTAGGTACACTGTGCACATTTTATTGCTCGCCGTATATCAAGAGTGTCAGCCCTGGTCGCCGCACACACTCAGCCACTATTGTCCGCCGTTTCTTATTCCTCCATCTCCACTGTTCGCGCTCCACGATAACGGGGATTTTTGAAATTGCAACAACACACGGACTCGCTTTACTCACTGCAATAGCGGCCGCTGAAAATTTGCTCTTTTTCTGCCATCTGACAAAGTAGTTACAGGATTCTCAAGTATCTATCTGTTGTCGATCTTTATTTACGTATCAGAATATTTTCTGAGACATCCGTTCAGCTACTCCAGTACCAATTTTTACGTGATTCAATCAAAAATGAAGAGATCGGTAAAAAGACAGGTAACTAAATAAGACCATAATAGTTTGTAGATCCCCTGCTAAAATGTTTCAGGTATTAATACCAGACACAGTAATGTAATAAAAGAAGGTGTTACATTTTAAAAGTAAAATGACCTACCTACTGAAATATATCTTACTAGCTGATGCCCGCGACTTCGTCCGCGTGGATTGAGGTTTTTTGGTTCCCGCGGAAACTCTTTAATTTTCCCGGATAAAAAGCCCATGTGCTATTCCAGACTATAATCTATCTCTGTGCCAAATTTCAGCCACATCCGTTCAGCCGTTGGGGCGTGATTGAGTAACAAACATCCATACCTACATCCATCCAAACTTTCGCATTTCTAATAATATTAATTAAGAAGTAAGATAAGATTGACAAAACTTACATAAATTTTTCCTATACGATCAAATATACACCAATAAAGACGACAATTTCATAATAAAGCATAAAAACACCTATACTATCTCATAAACTAACAAAAGATTATTTTAAACTAATCGATATTGGAGTCAATATCCATCTATATGTTGTACCACATCGACGAATATCGATGCAGCACTTACAGTGATTACAATAAAATGTTTTACAAACAACACTTCCTTTATATTATTAGTTTCATCCATTATTTTTCATGCTATGCAATGAATACGTTGGTTGGTTGCATTACCATATATAGAAAACAAAGGTATGTATTATCTTTATAAAGTGAGAGACGACCGTTACAGATGGTTCGATAATAATGTTTATTTCTGTACAGAATAATACTTTTAAAGTATTGGTAATATTTATGTGTTGCAATCATTGATGTAGAATTTTTTTATGGTTGCAATGTTTAATAATAGTTAAATATATGATGGCAATCATAAGTCGACTGCAGTTATATATATGTCAAATAATTTTAATCCAATTTTTACATCAAATATCATATTATGATTATATGACATAGTTATTAGTCTGGTCTGTTCATACGACGAAATAAAATTGTCTTTCTATATATACCTAGAATCCGTACTAATAATATAAATACGAAAGTGTGTCTGTCTGTTTGCTACGCTTTCGCGGCCCATCTATTCAACCGATTTCGATGAAATTTTCTACAGGGATAGGTTGTATCCCGGGGAAGGACATAGGCTACTTTTTATAGCGGAAAATTAAGAGTTCCTGCGGGAATCAAAAATCTTGAACCCGCTGAGGAAGTCGCGGGCATCATCTAGTTTTATAAAATCTGAACATGCCTCGTACATATTTTTACAATTACACAAATAAACGGTTTTTATGTCATAATTATTGTGTATTTTATTTCAAGATAATTTTAGGACTTTCTCTAAGACTATAAGCTATAATCAAACATTCCAGTTTCAAATCGTTATTGATCCCGACCACCTGTCTTTTGTTCGGGGAAGTGACGTTGTATACCGTGCAGTCGGAAACGGAAGCGCACGCGTCTGCCATCTGCCCTCTACGACCTACACATCCTCAATAAACCTTAGAAGTGTTAGGACTAAAGGAACACCTAGAGGGTTTCGGTTGATTGGTCAGTATTGTCACAGTTTAACTTTGTATGGTATTGTCGTGATTATGCGGAAGGATTTTAAAACCCATTACAACATTAAAATATGATATTATAATAATAATTAATATATAATTTAATAGAGCAGACCAGATATTAGAACCTATAATATAGACCTTAATAACAAATAATAAAAATATATGTAAAAAAATTACAACATTGTATCGTGATATTCGTAGACTGGCTTTAATATGAGTGTTGTCTATGCGACATGGTAAATGGTAGCTACCTTAACAAACGTATGATAAATAAGAAATACGAAGTATACTGATAATATATGAATGTAATACTAATTTTAAAATAGAAGAAAGAGCAATTCCTAGAGACTAACGCATATATTGTAATAATATGCCTAGGATGTTATGGAAAACAACTATGTTCACCTATATCCGACTACATAAATGCCTATTATCTGAACCTGAATGCCTGTTATGGAAGTGCGACGCAACATACACAGATGTTGGATAGCTTTCAAACACTCTCATTAGTGGAGAAAACCAACCTCGCTATGAGATATAAGGACAAAAAGCAATAAAGCACATCAAGCATTCAGCATTCCGCTGCAAAGTTTGCAGCACAACATTCCGCTTTTTGTCATTTTGTAGCATTTGTACTCATTTTTGTTACCATAAAAGAAGGGGACTTTGTACATGAGTGACAAAAAATCAAAAATAATTCAAAATAATTATAATAATTTGTAATTTTCACTCTTAGAAATAGACGTTTTCATAAAAAAAGAGTTTTTATTTTCACAGTCGATGTAAATCGAACCTATCAAACATAATAATGAAATAAAAGGAATTCTAAAGAGTAAAGTAAAGTAGTGTGAGTTTATTTCTGATTATATATTCTTCATTAGGAAAACTCGTATCACATCACTCATAAAACGTTTATTTCAAATCATCATGGTTGAAAATAACACATTATCTGAATCCCATTCTGCAAAAATTCGCAAGCAAAAACGCTATCAATAGCTGGATCAGTTCCGACAGCGACAAGGCTATTCCTGAATGTATGTTATTCAGGATCACGTTCAGCGGGAGACTAGTATGCAAAGGACGGAGGCGTCCCGTTCACGATGCGCCCCTCGTTCCACGCCGAACAACTTCGAAAATTGACTTTCAATGGAACTTCTCGTTTCAACGTCAACTTTCCACTTTTACTCCAAACAATGGCGAACAAAATACGAGATATTGTATAAACTTTTATAAAATCTATTATAATTTCGATATTGTTTTGTTGCTATTTCATTCTCGTTGACTAACTTTATTTCAACTTTGTGGAAGACTAAAATTCCATTAGTGATTTTTACTACTGTATTTTAAAGTTAATTATATTTAGAAGTTAAGTAAGTGCACAGAAAGCATATAACTTATGTTTCTTGAAGTTCACCGCCTACAAACTTGTATTAAGAGTTAAGAACTACTTACCTACATCTGTATTACAATAATTATAACATTTTATTATTTTAGTAGCACCCGCCAAAGACATCGCGCCCGGAGGAATTAAAATATCGGGCCTTATTCCTCGTCTACAGCTCTCCGCAAATTTTCAGCTTCCTAAGTCCAAGAATTGGGGCTGGGCGCCTAACATATCCGCCAAAGGCATCGCTTCGGCAAGAATTTAAAAAAAGCGGGCTTTATACCTCGTCGACATTATGAAGAGAGCTTTCCGCAAAATCTCAGCTTCCTAAGTCCAAAAATTGGGGCTGGGCGTTGATAATTCAGTCAGAGAGTGAGGTGTGTAACAGGACTATTTCTTTTTATATATCTAGTAATAATAATCACTGATGAGCTCTGCTTTCCTTTTCGAAACAGTTTCCACTGAAGTAGGTAATAGAGTCTAGATCTTACTAATCTGTTATCTGACAATCAAATTCAAAAAGCACAATTAAACTGACGTTCCGGATTTAGATTTGCCCCGTAAGACCAAAACAGAGCTAATCTATTGAGGCTTTATCGGGTATATGTATTGCAAGCAGGCATACCTACTCTGTTAGGAGTATGTATAACTTACATTACCTTTAGTCTTGAGTATGTTCTGAAGTCAGTACGCTTTTGGCGTTGATAGTAGATTTGAATTATATATGTCACCGTAAGATTGTAAAAACGGTTACATTGTAATCTAACTAGCGATATTGTAAACTGTCGACAGATTACAATTTAACGCATTATTTTTCGGTAGATTGTAATCTGTTAGGTATATTAACCTGACAAAACCTAAGTGCCTAAGGCACTACCTGATTATTTATGTCGAACCCTAACCTAACCTACAAGAAAGAGACAACAAAACGTAAATACGAGTACAATGAATATTTCAAAAATTGACACTCAGAACATTGAATGGTTCACAATCTGTCGACAGTTTACAATATCGCTAGTTAGATAACAAACTAACGGTTTTTACAATCTTACGGTGACATATATAAATACGAGTATAGACTATTCTCTATATAAATTAGTAGCTAAAACGTATATGCTATTGAATTAATAAATCATTTGTTTGGTGCAATGTGCCTGTTTAATTTTCAGTTTTCCGTACTAAATTTTATGGACAATCGGATCGAGGTTGAATACTTGCGCTGCAAATAAACAGATCGTTATAATAATAGACGTCATTATCGACGGCATTCAACAAAGTGCACCGATTTGCATACGACAGCATCGCCCGTCTTTCCCGTACCTCGATAATACGTATCATTATAGGTAATCAGTGCATACATTTCTTCCTTTGTGTGTTTTGATACTTAGTGAAATATGTTCAAAACATGAAAGTTTTTTTTTATCCACTACAAGTTAGCCCTTGAGTGCGATCTCACCTGATGGTAAGTGATGATGCAGTCTAAGATGGTAGCGGTCTAACCTGTTAGGGGCATGGCAATTATATGAAACCCATTCCCCTATTCGGCTTCTACACGGCATCGTATCGAAACGCTTAATCGCTTGGCGGCAAGTCTTTGTCGGTAGGGTGGTAACTAGCCATGGCCGAAGCCTCCCACCAGGCCAGACCAGTGAAAATTCTAATCACCAGGACCAAGGAAATTATAATTACCCAAATTGACCCTGCCGGGGATCGAACCCGGGACCTCCGCACGTTAAGACAACAGCGCTACACACTGCGCCACGGAGGTCGTCAACCAACAAACCTTATATATTCCATGACCCGACTTCTCCTTTGGATGTTTGGTATTATTATAAGTTATTCGATTATGTGAAGATCTTAAACCAGCTTCAAATGAACAAAGGATCTAAGAAGATTAAATCCGGACACAATAGAATTGAAATCCTAAACCTCTATGGGCAATTTTCGTTTGTCTCTGCGTACCTACCTGAGAGGATAACTGATCAAACGGTAAATTCAGCACGTGCAGACCGGCGAGCCGCGCCGATTCGATTTGCTACGTCGCGATAGTCACACATTCAGCTCCCGACGGACCGTGTAAGTGCTGCATTCACTACGACCTTTATTAATACGTCCACTCCCCGCCAGACCCTCACTGTTGGCTCAGTTAATCCTCCATCCGGCAAAGATTGTTGACTGTTCCAACTCCGTGATACGTGAAGGGTCTTACGGTTTAATGCCGCATGTAATTTTTGGTTTGCGATTGTAATTAACTATTGAATCGCTCTGCGAGGGAAGAGTTCAATTATCGCGCGACGCTTCATCGGGCTGATTGATTGGTTTCGGTCCTGTTTGTATCCATCAACTTGGTAGACACACGACGCCATCGCATTCTACAGTGAAAAGATTTGCTTAATAGTGTATTGAATTCCTTCTAACTTGGTACATTGAAAAGGGCAACACGCGCTCGGACTGGTTTTTTTGTCTCATCTGTAATTGGGTTCTTTAACCCTAATGTATCTAGCTAAAGCTAAAGCTCAGTTGATGGGTTTTTAACCCATCCTGTTTACTGACTTTATTACTAATACATTTCTTACTTTACATGAACTAACGAATATTTTACTAATCCGGTTTCAAAAGAATCTTAAAATGACCAAAATGCATTTAGACTATGTGGACTGTAATTTATACCTACCTAAGTACTAGTATCAAATACGACAACATTACCTAATATCCTAGTACATATATTTGCATTATGGGGCCGCATCGTAATTTGTAACCGACAACTGGACTCCCAGGAGTTGCAAAGGCAAGCTGGGCAAAGCAATTTAACCAATTTAATATCGTTCGCGCCCATTGACCGTCTCCCGCGCTCTTAATTCGAAAATAGACGCCATTGTTGTAGCTCTTGCGAAAATAGTACTGAATAATTCGATGCAACCATTTAATTTCCTCCTTTTCTTTTCTTTATTATTCTAAAAACTAGCTGATGCCCACGACTTCGTCCGCGTGGAATAAGTTTTTCTGGATTCCCGCGGGAACTCCTCAATTTTCCGGGATGAAAAGTAGCCTATGGTATAATCACGTCGATCCGTTGCTCCGTTGCGGCGTGATTGAAGGACAAACAAACAAATCAACAAACAAACTGACTTTCGCATTTATAATATTAGTATGATGTGATAAATATCAATATTGACGACCTCCGTGGCGCAGTGTTGAGCGCTGTTGTCTTACCGTGCGGAGGTCCCGGGTTCGATTCCCGGCAGGGTCAATTTGGGAATTTATAATTTCTGAATTTTCCCTGGTCTGTCCTGGTGGGAGGCTTCGGCCGTGGCTAGTTACCACCCTACCGGCAAAGACGTGCCGCCAAGCGATTTAACGTTCCGGTACGATGCCGTGTAGAAACCGAATGTTTATGGGTTTAATAAAACTGCCATGCCCCTAACAGGTTAGCCCGCTACCATCTTAGACTGCATCATCACTTACCATCAGATGAGATCGCAGTCAAGGACTAACTTGTAGTGCATGAAAAAAAAATAGGTTGTTTGCCATTAATACTATTTTACTAAAACCAGATTCAACCTTTGTATCAGTAAGTTTTTTTTTAAATCCACAACAAGTAAGCCCTTTACTGCGATCTCACCTGATACAGTCTAAGATGGTAAGAAAGTATCAAATAACCAAACTAAAATAACCAAAAATATTGCGAAGAAACCCAAATTTATTTTTAAACCAGACCAGAAATTTAAACCAGACGATAAACAACTGCCGAATTCCTCATCACCTATCTCACGCAATGCTCTACCGAGCTTTTCTTAGAATATGATTTAAATAGCAGTTAAAAAGTTATAACCACAACGCATTGACGACGCACTTATTGCCTAATAAAGAGACGCTATGGTCTAAAGCTGACATTAATTGTCCTTATTATTTATCGCTTGAAACTCCAATTTTATTTAGCATATTTTATTCACGACTCCTAGCATCAGATTGCGTCGTGGAGACAGTTCACCACTCACCAGTAAAGTTTTAAAGGTGCTGCATTGCAACAAATTATAAAAACAGGACAGTTTCTAAAAATGTATTGAATAAATGTTAAATGATTTATTTGTTTCATGTAGGCGAACTGTTCGGAGGGCTGATTCTACTGAGAAGAGCCGGCAAGAAACGCAGCAGTTGCTCTTTTCTTAAAAAAGAAAAAGTTCACAATATGTAAACAATACAACACATACATTACGTTACAAGTACACTGACTTGTGTGTCACTGCGTGCGAGGCCGGTTGCTTCCATGCAACTTTGTCATTCAGAAAATCATCGATAGTATAATAACCTCGACCTTAACAAATGCTGTTTAATAGAGTCTTCAAATTTATGTAGGTAATGGATAATAGATTTTATAAAGTTTATGTTGCAGTTATTTTGGTTTCTTAGTCCACTCTAAGCGGTACAGAAGAAATTAGAGGCAAGAGTAGAGTAAGTAGTAGAATTATATCTAACCATAGAGTTAATATATAATCTAACTAGATGATGCCCGCGACTTCGTCCGCGTGGATTAAGGTTTTTTGATTCCCGCGGGAACTATTGAATATTCCGGGATAAAAGTAGCCTGTTTCCTTCCCGGATACAAACCATCCCTATACGAAATTTCATTAAAATCGGTTGAAGAGGCAATTTTTTTTATTAACGCGGGAACTCTTGAATTTTCCGGCATAAAAAGTAGCCTATGTCTTTACCCGGGATACAACCTATCCCTGTACCAACCATTTCATCAAAATCAGTTGAACATATGGTCCGTGAAAGCGTAGCAGACAGACAGACAGACACACTTTCGCATTTATAATATTATAGTATGGATATGACATAAACACTCCCTACTGTTTCATGACCATTGACCAGCAACTACCACCACATTATGTGCTAAATAACAGTAGTGCGTCGATGTACTCATAAATGCTATGTAACTCATATTTATCTGGCTCGTTAAAAGTATTTACGACTGTTTACCTTCTACGATAAATATCTAAGTGAATATATTTTGATGGCTGTATTACAGATTGAGTTATTACTTGAGACAAGTTTTATATTTAGACAAGTTCATTCAGAGAGATCAAGGGCCTCTTGACTCTTACATTCAAATTAAATTGAAGTTTCTGAAATGTATTAACTCTTGACCGTTATTTTAAGTACATTATCCTACATTATATACAGAGGTTGACGCACCGTTGGCTAGAGTGGTCGCATTGTGGCGAGCGGCTACGCGATGCCGACCTAATTTTTCTGTTTATTTTGTAAAAAATATATAAAAAGTAATAATGGCGCAATCAAAGCGCTCAGATACTGTTGTTGTGAACGAGTGCCTTGCTTTCGTGCAAAACAAGATCGACGTAATGGATGAGGTGAGCCTGGGGCAAATCTGTACGTCGAGTTTCACGGAGGCTGATATTTCAACAGCAAAGAAGATTTTGGCCGACACCGCCGTGACCACCATACGCTTGGCAACAAGGCAGAAGGATGGACGTGGCCTAAAGGACCTTCAGGACATCATTAGAGTGCTGAAGCAAACTGATCCAGATGACATCCCAACGTATGTGGTGCAGGATCTCAACAAGCTGCCGCCTGTGACATTCGACCATGTGGATGTTACCCGGCTGCTTAAGGACATCCAATTATTGAGAGCTGACATGACTAATGTTAAGAATCAGTTGCAAATTTCTGAGCAAACTGTTTCGACGCTAAGTAAGGAATTGGCTGACTTACGCCAGAAAGTTGCTGACAAGAACAATACGCCGTCGCCGTCACAAAATGTGAACACGAGGCGCGGCGGTAATGTACGCATGGATCCAATTTCGCCACTCTGCAGTGAGGCATTTGCTTCACCTAAGGAATCGCTTAAGGTTGTTGACCGCGCTAATAAATCAGTTTGTGTGGAAACAATAGCGAAGCCTACGACAACAACTGCTATTTTATCAAAACAACGGCAAAGAACGTATGCTGACGCATCCCGAAAGCAGACGGTTCGAGAAAACTCTTCACATCCAGCAGCTGCACCGACCGCTACTCAAATCTCAGCGGAAAAAAAATGCGACGCGGATGGTTTCACACTAGTGGAGAAGAAAAAGCGAAGACCGAACCGATTTCGAAATATTCGTGGTACAGCGCAAACGACAAATACCACCATGAAAGCGGCGGTACCTAACATTATGATTTATGTTTCCCGCATAAATTCCGAGACGTCCAAGGCTGATATTATACGGTACATTCTGGAAACGTATAAAAATCGCCATGGAACAGCTGCAGAAGTTTCGCGAGAATCTGGTTGTTCGCAGATGACTGAAGTGCAGCTGACCCTGGATAAACTTAAGTCCAGTAGGACAACCTACTTCAGCTCGTATGTCCTTACTGTTCCGGCTTTGTGCAAAGACGTATTCCTCAGCTCAGACTTTTGGCCTGAGGGCATAGTTTACCGTCGCTTCAGGGAAGCCAGATCCAGAATCCCTACTGTTTCATAATTATGTATTGTGTTATATGTTATATGTTATATTATGTATATATTTCTATGGGCCTAGTTGCCTGATGTAAACAAATAAATAAATAAAAATAAAAATAAATAAAAAATTATCCAATCTCTAGTAAAATGGTAAAAATATAAGAATAAAAATTTATAAATCGTGTTGCACATAAAACCTTTAAATCTGCATCTTATAGATCTTATATCTCATTTAAATCAATATAAAAATGCCAAGAGTTAGTTCGATGCAAAAAAAAGTTTTAAAAACTCTGTAGGTCCTGTACCTACCCATAAATCAGATGCAATTTTAGTTTCAGTTAAATTGTCACTCTTCTGCAGCTACGAAGATTTATGAATAGGTATCTTGATAATATTTACATACAATAAGACGTGGGCGTCGCCGTAGTGAAATCCACCATAGGACCTCATCCTGAAATATAATAAAATAAATCTAAAGGAACATCGACACAAACCAAGCCGTTTTTCACCGAAATGTGTCAATTAAAGACACGCGTGGGATGATAATGTTTGATCCTACTATAGTAACGAACTAAAGTTAACCAAGATACAACACTAATTGGATATTTTACAGCATTTCTTTCAAGAGGAATGTTCTTACATATGTTCTTTATAACATATCTCTTTCAAGCGTTTGTTATTGTAAAAAATGTATGTATTTTAACTTACTCCGTCTTCATTGCTTCGCTTCAAGCGACACAAAATGAGGGCATGTTCTCATTCCGCCCTTGGCATACTCAGACTTTATTAAAGAATTAAATTAAATTGCTTTGTATAAATCCCGATCAAATATTTAAAACACAGTAACAAGATTCACTGATTAAACTTCCAAACTTCAACAATTTCAATGACATAAACTTTTTACTGTCATTAATAAGTAAACAAAGTCGAAATCTATACCTAATTAATTATTAGTATTATAAATGCTGAATTAAAATAGGAGGATCTTTGGTTAATAGATAGGCTTTCGTTCCAAATATAAAACAACTGATTTTACGATAGGGTAGGAAGGGTACTTCCTAGTGTTGGACCACGGACCTTGGTCCGTGTGGTGGACGGACGATCTAGCGTGAGTAGATACATGCAGAATAGCAGTGGGCGTCGATTGATCGTTGAGGCGACGACAACCCCTTCAACTATCTCTTCACTGACATAAAACTAAAATACAGATCTTTTTAACCATCACAAGTTAGCCCTTGACTGCGATCTCACACGATGGTAAGTGATGATGCAGTCTAAGATGGGGCTAACCTGTTAGGGCTATGGCAGTTAAATTAAACTCATACCCCTAGTCGGTTTCTACATGGCATCGTACCGGAACGCTAAATTGCTTGGGGATACGTCTTTGCCGCTAGTGTGGTAACAATTCACGGCCGAAGCCTCCCACCAGACAGTTGGTGCAATCTAAACACAATTTTTGAATCTGCTTTGTAAAAGATATAAACGGTTTTTTTTATTCGTATGCATATACCCAGCACACTTATATTACAGCCAGGAATATTATGTAGGTGTGACGCGTTCGAACGAGGGTTAGCGGCCATCTTGAATCAGGGGGTCAAATTAAATTGACATGCGGTTTGTGCAGACGTATTGTGTTTGTAGCGCATTGTTGTCACCCCTAATTATATACAGGTCCGTTGACCGTATGAGATTTAGCCACAGGAATTAACGTAATGTGGACAAGGATTTAAATTACCCCCTATCCAATTACATAAATCAAGATCACTTTATACTAATTTTGCTACGGTGATTTTTTTTCAAAAGTATAAGTAACTACTTAATCTGTAAGTAGTCCGTTTAGTTAAAAAAAAGTGGGATATTTCATTTCAAAGCTTTCACTAACTTAAGTTTATAGTTTGAATAATATCAAAATGCTTTAATAGCTGAACTTACAAGGTATGGTCCTAGCAATATGGGGAAAATCTTGGAAGTTGGAACGTCGTCGTAAAATTATCGCCTCGCAGCGATATACCCAGACGCCACGTCAGCGAGCACGCCAGAGTTTAGCATATCGCTTGAGCTCGCTAAGTCCTGCGACATAATACAGACGCTCGCCCCTAACGCCCTCTGTAAAACCCATTATCGAACCCTAATACTATTTTTAAAAATGGCCATCTTAAACTGAACGGTAAGGAAAACTGTTCGCGAACGCTTAATAGGATTGGATGGTGATGGCGAAGTAATAAAGCGTGTTCTGTAATGTATTTATGGAAGGTGAAGACACCGCCCGTAGCTGCCCCGATCGACTTCCATTTGCGTCTCAGTATTACGTTTAGAATTTCAATCGGAGATAGTGGAGGAGAGGATCTTTACATTTGCAACGCTGCGATTTACACTAGAGTTGGACATTTACGATTCCTATCTCTACATTATCTTTAAATTACAAGAATGTTACAAGTCCCTTTCATTTTATATTTTTTGAAGAAGAAACTTTTTTACACAGACTTAAATGCAAATGTAGTCTAAATTCACAAGTTACAGCCTTTCAGGGTTGCGAGTTGCGACTTCGTCTACGTGTATTATATTTTTGCTTAAGTCGTGAAAATTATACTCTCATGTATAAGTAATAGGCATACTTTAATGTTAAGAGATCTATAAAAATCTTAATCCTTGGAAATTGTAATTAGGAATTACATTTTCAAGTATCTTCCTAATGACTAATATCCATATCACAGAAGCGAGTCAAGGTCTGAGCAACCGGTGGTCAGGGTTCCATGCAGAAGAACCTGCTCATTATACGCGCCGTCTCAAGTAACCGCCTTCTGTGCCCGACCCTTGATCCAATAGCCAAGCGAGAGCCACTTGAGATGTTGGTCGAGACTCTTTGCTATGAGACCGTTATTTAATGTGGCTTATACCTAGTAACATGTTTTACCACAGATATTTTTAAACAGTTGCTTCTCTTTCGTAAATATATTGGTAAGTAGGTAGGTATTCATAATTTGTCTTGGCAATGTTTTATTCCCATTTGAATACAACACTATGAGAACTAAGGCTCCATGTCCTCAGTGATAATTAATCATCACTATTTCAACGAGCACGAGTCTCTGCTCAGAATGGGAAGGGTAAGGCCATATTCCATCACGCTAGCCAAGTGGGGATTGGCACTTGGCAGAACTGATGTCACACATCGTTGAGAATAATATTTAGAACTCTCCGGCATTCATGGGTTTCATCACGATGTTTTTACTCGCCGTAACACGAGTGATATTTAGTTGAAACGCACACATAGAGGTATAATAATATAATGTTACGCCCATAACGCCCATAACTCCGGAAAGGTGCATGCCCGAGGATCGCACCGGTGCATCCCTGTTAGGAGGCTGAGGTCTTAACCACTAGGCTATCACCGCTACCGATGATTATGCTGCTGGGTAACTATCTGGCCACCAAAACCGAGATAATTAAGAACCCGCCTATTTTGAATTAATTTCGTGGATAGTAAGTAACATAGACTGCCAAAAAGCATTTTAAACTCCTCAGCCGTGATGGGAGCATAGATCGATTAACATATTAATCTGTTTATATTCAATACAAATATTAAAAATGCGTGTGTGTGCAGTGTTTGTTTGTTGGGTAGTCCTTCAATCACGCCGCAACAGAGCAACGGATCGACGTGACGATCGATATGGTTGGGGACTTGAAGAGTGCTATAGTTTACTTTCTATCGCGGAAAATTAAGGAGTTCCCGTGTGAATTTAATAAGAAGGAGGGTTTGTACTTTGTTTATTTCAAAAATACGTAGGTCCATTGATTTTGAATATTCGAGTAAGTAAATAAGTGAAAAGGTTCTGTATAAGAAAAGGTATAAATTCGATCCAAGTATCTCCGTTGTTTCATCTAAACTTAGTTAATTACTATAATGGACTATCACGTTGCGATAATCTAATTCAACAACTAACAGTCGTTAAAGAAAATTACGGAAGAGAAAACTGCCATTTATTGCATGTTCTCGGATATATTTGTAGTAGGTAGTTACATGCAAACTTAAGAAGTTAATTAATTACCATAAAGTACCTACTTTCGTAGGCAAGGATTAACATAATCGTGACATCCTCTTACTAATATAATAAATGCGAAAGTTTGGATGTTTGTACTTTTGTAAGTTTGGATGTTTGTTACTCCTTCACGCCGCAACGATTACACCGATTTGGCTGAAATTTGGAATGGAGATAGCTTATAACCTGAATTAGAAGATATCCCGCAAAAAGAGTTCCCGCAGGAATCAAAAAGCTTAATCTACGCGGCAGAAGTCGCGGGCATTATCAAACTTTACAATAAAGCCTCCCTATTTTGAAATTTCCTACCTACCAAAATATACCTACTTCGTGAAAAGTGATTCGTGCTCAAAAAATGATATATAGCTAATGCCCGCAACATCGTCCGCGTAGATTAAGGTCTTTCGGTTCCCGCGGGAACTCTTTAATTTTCTTTAATGAGTCTATAACATATTCCAGACTATAATCTATCTCTGTGTCAAATTTCATCCAGATCCGTTCAGCCGTTCTGGCGTATAGAAGTATGGATATATGATTCTATAGATTAAGATGCTGTCGTACCTAATAAATGCACACAACAGAACAATAGATCTCTGCAGCTACTTGTTATACATACATTACATGGGATGGTAATTTTGATCGATCATCGAGCGGACATATTTTGTGTCATGTCGCAGGTCAGTCAAAGGGTTTTAAGCCTTTGATAGGCTTTGTTTTGAATTCATCTATTTTAATAAACTTAAACGGGAACCGCATTATATTTATTCAATGGATGATGGGGATTTTATTTACTACTGGTCCAACAGATAAACAAGTAAACATAATTTAAATAAAAAACACCACTGCTCTTAGCATTGTATGGTGTCGTTTTGGAAATGGTGCCATACAGCCGCCATATTGAATGTTTTTCAAAAAATTTGTAGTCAATGTCACTCGGGGTGATGTAAGGATTACGGTATCCCATACAACCAAATCTGTTCAGGCATTTAGAAGCTATGGTGGAATAAAGTACCGTAAGTGTAAGAGTAGTAGGTAGGGAAGAAGAAGTAAGTACCTAAGTGGAATAACTAAAACCGACATACATACACACATAATATACATGAAGCATAAAAACATTAGGTACACTCCTTTTTTAAAGCAGTCGTATAAAAATACCGAAATATTTGAACTGTAACATTGCAAAATAACAATTAGGTGCAAATTAAAACATATGAAACAAAAGCTCATTGGATATGCGAACATCAACCGGTATCATTACACCGATAGCAAAATAAACGAATACAGATAATGGACGGCAGGATCAATACAAAGTAATCGCGAGCGGATCCAATAAGCTCAACCAAAACAACAGGGGGTCACACGGGCTCGGAGCCTGTACTGCCGAACATGGGGAAACAATATGGCGGCATGCAAATCGCTCGGCCATTATCGCACCTGGGCAGCGCGAGCCGCCCACGAGTAAACAAGATTACGGGAATTGAATGGCTAATTAGGGGAAAAGAAGCGGCCCTAGCCGACTGAGTAATCGCGCCTCGTCTCAACCATATTTCACGATGCTTAAGTCGCCTTTATTGTTTGCCTGTCTCTCTTGTTCAGCCAAAGAGGCTTGTT
Source organism: Erebia aethiops (assembly GCA_923060345.2). NCBI lineage: Eukaryota > Metazoa > Arthropoda > Insecta > Lepidoptera > Nymphalidae > Erebia > Erebia aethiops. The sequence continues at coordinate 9,215,608 of OV281092.1, read as the reverse complement.
AGTTTATCTACAGCCTAGGAGTGCATTAACCGTCGCAGCCACGAGCCGAGATTTAGTGCTACAAATAATACGCTACTGCTAAGTGCTAAGTAACAATACAGCGACGTAACAAAAGTGTTTACTTACTGCATTTCATACTAGATAATATGAGTAGGTACATCTAAATAATTAGGTTTTTCGTTATAGCATTTTCCTTAGGTAAATCAACAACCCTTGAACCTATGGAAAATTTAAGTGTTACTGTGTCAGCTACTAACACACTAAAAGTGCATACGTACATTCAAGAACATACGTATATATTAATGATGTACGAGAAGATAACTCCGTCCACAAGAACTCTAAAATAACAACGGCAACTTGTTGCGTTGACATGTTAATACAAAACAGTGGTAAATGGTTCCGAAGGTCGTCCTAGTCAAGTAGTAGTTCATGAAACTGGTACCTAGTGACTGTTGCTCCTAAATAACGAAAAAAAAAGTGCTATTATACCTTCCTACAAGTAATGAAAAAGGTTTTAATCTTTTATAACCCGCATGTTTATGTTGATAATTCTATCATAAAATAGTAAACTTGTTAGAGTTCATTGCGGCCATATAAGTCCAAATTTTATGAGCCACGCGACGACAACTTAGTTACGCGTACATACCTATAACACTAGTTTATAACTCCCAAATGATGTGGGCTGCGGTCGGTCAACTTCACATAAGACGACACTTAATCATTGTTCAATTAATTAATTAATTAGTGACTTTTATAGATAATAAAATAATCATTTTTACGAGTTGACTTCGTTAATTTAATGTAATCAGTTTAATTCTTGCCTCTGGCAATCGCCTCTGCCCTGCAGCGCTATGACGGGCATCGATCGTTAAATTCTCTATTTACGTGAACATGATTTATAATTACTATTACTTAGCTGTCAACAAATTACAAAAGGCAAAATAATGAACAAACATTAATGTACCTAACTAAGAATATTTTTAAAAAAATTCTAAAAAAAATATAAAAAATATAGATTAGTAAATGAGGGTAAATGAACGCATTTTTTATATATTACTGAAAGCATGCTTGATTTTCCATATTTTCTCACCGTTTAAACATTCCCTGGATTACGACAAACATTTGAAAACCAAAATCAGTCAAATCGGCCCAGCCGTTCTCTAGTTTTAGCGGGACAAACGAACAGCAATTGTTTTTTATATATATAAGATAGATATAGCTACAAAATCATACCAACGACGGCATAACCAGAGTGGATAATTACATGACTAATATTACTAAACAGTCCATGTTACTGTGTAAGTATAAATCATTAATCTTATATTAAAATAGATTCTGTGTGGGCAGGGTGACAGGCTCTACATGTTAGTAATTAAATTACGGTTGGCTTGCCCGAACCGGATACACCTCTTTAAATCATATCCGTGATTAAGCTTACCAAAGATGGGAGAAATTTATAGGGTGGAACAAAATATATACGTAAAAAATTATTATCTTATAGCAATAGCACTTATAAGTTCTAGTTGTAGATAAAAACCTTAGAAAAAATTCATACTCATCGCTAAAGAACAAGCTTTTCAAGTTGTCATAAATTAACGACGCCTAAGAAATCTCTTCATTAATTTTTAAAATGCTTTCAGTGACCCGCTGTTCGGAAAAGCCAAACACTTTGTCCAGAAGAAGGCACGAAGTTCCATAATTTCTTTGCCGAGATAAGAGGCGAAAGTTCACGCAGGAGCGGAGATTTATGACATCACCGTCGCTCCTTTCACTAAATAATAAAAGGCCTGCTGTAAAACGCGATAGAAGCATAAAACTTTTACGTCCATACAACCCGTTGGTGTACGTAAACGAAGCATGTAGAGCGCCTTGTGCTAGAACGCCAAATCTCCATAAAAGGTAATCAGTGTCTGTACAATAGTCCGATGCCACATAAATCGTACGCCAACATAAGGTTAAATCATTTACTTTTAAAGCAATAAGAAATACAATAATTTTATTCGACATCAAAAGCTTTTACCGATTTACAACTTGAATCGTATATTTTGAAAATGGGTAATCTCAAAGTTAACTTCGGGCAACTACCTGCTAATAAAAACCTTAACACACATCATCATCATCATTTCAAACATCATCGCTCGAGTGTGCTCATCATGCATAAAGTAGTGAACGTTATGAAATTGATTGAAGAGATAATTTAATGTCTAAGTTTAAAAGTAAGTATCAAATTAAGCAGATTATATATTATTAATTGTAATAATCGGGGCACATACATTAAAAAAAAAAAATAGATTCCGACGAATTGAGAACCTCCTCCTTTTTTTGAAGTCGATTAAAAAAGAGTCGCACAATTGCCAGCATGTATTCAATAATTTAATATAAAAATGTCACATATTACTTTATTGGTAAGTAGGTAGCTGTTTTTTTTAAATATTTACTTAGATGTCTTCAAAATATCGCATTTCAAACAATCCGTCACTTTTTATCCCATTATTATTTTCGCTTAGATCAAAAATCTATTGTAACTCACCTTCTATAACATTTTTTACAACATCGATTACCTTTGTAATATAAGTAGCTGCTCTGAATACAAAAATAACCGTCTGCAATTGTGTTTTTATTCAGCCAAACACGTATAAAAAATTAAGCCATAGTCTACTAAAATTTGCTAGAGAATGAATCAAACCCGAGCAAAAGATTATAGCCCGTGTTTACTTTTGCATAGAGTCTGGTTTAGCACTTTGGAAAGTTAAAATATGTACACCGTACGTGCCAAAGTCCGTTGAAAATTACTGCTACAACCTGCAAGCTATTGAATTCACTATAGCTGGCTAGAAATGGAATTAGAACTTTAATTACCCTACATTTTTTAGTTAGAGCAAATTATGTAAATATAATGCAATCTTTTTAATCGACTTCCTAATGTAATAGGAGGAGGTTCTCAATTCTGTTATTTTCCTTGGTTTCTCTTAGTTCTTAAAATTTCTTCAACTCTACGCCCTTGACGGTCTTAAGACTGCCTTCCTGGCGCAATGGTGAGCGCTATGTCTTGAGCGGGAGTTCGATCCCCACCAGGGGCAATTTTAGAATTCAAAATTTCTGAATTTTCTCTTATTGGTGATTTAGTATTGTGGGAGGGTCGGCCGTAGCTTGTTAACTACCACCATAAACCGTACCAATATGTAGACTTGCCACTTATTTACACGTTGTTAGTGTAATGAAATCAGATTGATGCACTTGGAGGCCTTCAATTTATCAAAACAATCAGCTTGATTTAGTTTGCCACCATAATAGTACTGCGCTATCAGCAACTCCTCTAACGACTGCATTCAAAAGCTAACGTGTGGGTAAGGTGGAGAAATCCTTTGTGGGGTCGAGTGTACGTTTTTATAACATGGTTCCGAAATAGTAACTATTGTTTATAGATACTATAGTTACTATTGTTTATAGATATAAACTGTTTATAGATTTACCATTACTTAAATTTAAAGACTATGTCAAACAGCATTTGTTAAGTCAAGCTTAATATACTATCGACGATTTTATTAACGACAAAGTTGGTGACCGATCATTTCATAAAAAACAAATTACAAATTTTCATTTCACAAACAACGTTTCGCAAAATTATGAATCATATATTAATCGTTATAAAACTTTTGGTCCTATAAATAATTGAATTGATAAAACAATTAACAGATAAATTATCATTTCATAAAATATAATTTGACAAACAATTGATTTATTAATCGTGTTATTTAATAAAACAACGTAAAGCGTATTTCTTTTTTGATAAAATTAATTGTTTGATAAATACTGTAAGAGTCTTCTGGCGTAGCCCGTTTTAAAAAGTTGACATTCTTGGGTCAAAATCTGAGCACTCAGACTCCACGCAGTCTTGTCTGTCCTACCCCTAGAGTGTTTTTGTAAAGCGTGTAGGCACAAGCTCGCAAAGGAGGTCCTGAATGAAGCGAGCCTACGAGGCCGAGTGGAGCGAAGGGAGGAGCTGGCAAGCGAAGCGAACCGGCGACCTCCGTAACGAAACAAAGTTCGAGTGGTTTTCCTAGCTTCTCCACTTCCTTTTTAGGCACAACTCCTACTCATGCAAGAGCGAGCGAAGCGAGCTCGGGACTGGGGGCACTCCGACCTGGATGGTTTAGGTGACGAAGAGGATGGCGGGGTCTGAAAGACCCCGCCATCCTCTTCGTGGTTATTTCCTTTTTATACCACCCAGAAAGAAGGAGCCCCGCAAAGCGGGGCTCCGTCGACCGGGCCTTGGAGGAGGTGAGAGGGAGAGGGAGAGAACCCATATCCCTAACATTATCCAGCCAGAGTTGGGTAGACCTAGGTGAGTAGGTATGGGTACCCCTAGAGTGTTTTTGTAAAGCACGTAGGCAGAAGCTCGCGAAGGAGGTCCTGAATGAAGCGAGCCTACGAGGCCGAGTGGAGCGAAGGGAGGAGCTGGCAAGCGAAGCGAACCGGCGACCTCCGTAACGAAACGAAGTTCGAGTGGTTTTCCTAGCTTCTCCACTTCCTTTTTAGGCACAACTCCTACTCATGCAAGAGCGAGCGAAGCGAGCTCGGGACTGGGGGCACTCCGACTCGGATGGTTTAGGTGACGAAGAGGATGGTGGGGTCTGAAAGACCCCACCATCCTCTTCGTGGTTATTTCCTTTTTAAATAACAATTTATATTTTAATATTTTGTAAAATTATGAATTTGAAGAATGAATTATTTTATGAAATAATAAATTAGTAAATGACAATTTTAAATTCAGCACGTTTGCAAAGTAAAGTATTTGTGAATTGAGTATTTGTCAAATGATCTTTTAATAAATTATATGTTTGCGGAATACGACGTTTGTGAAATGATTAGTTTTTGAAACGTTTTTTGTGAAATGATCATTTGTTAAATGTTTTTTGCGAAACATTAGTGAACCGACAAAGTTGCATGGAAGCAACGGGCCTCGCATCCAGTGACCCACAAGTCCGTGTAATACTTGTAACGTTACGTATGTATTGTATTACATAAATATTGTAACCTGTTTCTTTTTTTGAGAAAAGAGCAACTGCTGAGTTTCTTGCCGGCTCTTCTCAGTAGAAGACTCTACCACCGGTTCGGTAAGCTGTACCGAACCGGTGGTAGAGTCTTGACGTATCATAAGTGACACAAGTTGTCCAATGTGAAATAAATAAATCATTATCATTTAAGTAACTCAAAACGCTCTTCTCTATTACCCAAACACAGACCTCGGGTTCCGGTCACATTTTATTCTGGACACATAATATTTCATGAAAAGTAAATACAAAAAAAAAACAAGTCCTGAATAAGGATTATTCTTTGTCAATTTATTTCTGAAAGCCGATAAATAAACAACCTACATTGATGAAGATACCATAGAAAAGGATTTACATGTAAATGTGTTTATTATAAACAAAATATAACGAACAGATTTCAATATCGGTTATATTGTGGTTATGCTTGCGTTATCGCATGATCGGAGGAGCATCGGGTGACAAACAAAATTCTTACTTGACATTTATGCCACGTCATGGACCTTCGATAGAAATACTTACTTTTTATCAGGTGACTTTTTTTTCTGTGGTGTGCACTCTATTTATACATTCAATCTTTATTCTTTATAGCAGAACCACTATAGATACATAATACGTAATAACTATTAACGTATTAATATTGAGAAATTTTGATGCGCAAATATTTTTCCAAACATATTTTTTGTCAATTTGTAGTGGAGATGCAAAAAAATTTATAAAAGAGATCGGCTGTCGTTTAAGGGAAAGGGGCTGTGACCCACGTTCTGGTTCCTACCTGGTTCAAAGGTTATCCATCGCCATTCAGCGCGGCAATACTGCAAGTTTGATGGGTACCTTTGGCCCAGGGGCAACCAGGGGTGGTCTTTTTGATTAGGGTTTTATTTTTATTTTTGTTAGTAGGTATATAAGGATTTTAGATTAACGTTTAGTCTATAAGTTTTTATTATATCTTGTAATTTTGTTTTAAATGAATAAATTTTCCTCCTATTTGTAGTGATAATTCCTATTGATATTATAAGTATCATTTTTATAGGTAGCACTTATTTTCTACCATGTAGATATTAGGTGTAATAATATATTGTGTGCTACAATGAAAACTCAATTCCACCAAGCAAATTAAATCCTACCTCTTTATCGTGCTCTTTTTATTTCTTGAACACGGAGAAAAATTAATCTGATGTACTTTCAACCAAAACATTGAACCAAAATTGGTCTGATGTACTTTTAGAAGCAGATTGAAATTTTTCTCATTAGATAAGGTTTTGTAATCTCGCCTGCCTTGTGGTAAATCGATACCTGCGAGGGACTATATTTGAATTGAAATACCGTCAGGAAAATCTCGAGCCGAGGCAATGAACGTCGCGATCCTTTCGATAACGACACTTCAAATTTTTATGAATCCTTATCAACGTTTTATTCATTTCCTTCCACAATTATTTGATATAGCTCAGTGAGTAAATGTAATACACATCCGATCCGAACAAATTGGAAAATACTCCTTCGGGGAGCTGTCAAAAGTGGGTGTTGTTTGAAGTAGATTAGTATACACAATAGTGAGTGAAGTTTCGGGGTAAATAGAGAGGTGATCAGATTGGAACGAAGACAATACTTTCACGTTGAGTTGGCGGGCGTAGGGGAGCTATTGGTATGCGTAATGGTAGATCGAATTTCGTATTTGTTCGTGGAGTCGTTAACAGCACCTTCACGGTTGTTTATAAAGAAAACAAAACCCTTTAGCCGACGACGGGCGCCGAGCGGGGGAGGCACAACCCCACCGAACTAAATCTGCCATAAATATTATCCAAATAAATTAATACTGGTATTGTAACATTATGTAATTAACGTTTTACCTTTCCATATAATGATACAAGGTTAGATGTATAAAAATAATTCTCGTTCATATTGATTTGTCTTTTCATCAATATAATAACTTAGGTCAGAAATTCCGTCCGTAATGCTTTTCATAAATATAGAATCGTCTATATTAAGTCTATGATGCAGTTTGTTCTAGTTTTACTTAATATATTTTTAACCGACTTCAAAAAAAGGAGGAGGTTCTCAATTCGTCGGAATCTTTTTTTATGTATGTTCCCCGATTACTCGAAGGGTATACTTTCCAGGTGGTCCCATGGTCATTAGGTCTGATGATGGAATCCTGGGGAAATCAAAGGAACTTAAATTTTATAAGGACACGAACCCAGATAGTTATTAGGTACAGGTCTGTCTACCTTTCGAGAACCTATTTTTCTTTTTTTTTTTTTTATATTTACAGCACTGAAAAGCAAACAATAAAATTATTTTTAAATAAAAAAAAAACCGCCTTCAAAAACTAAAAAGCAAAAAATAATTGGATATATTTACATATTATTATTTCTACCCACTAGGTATGTTGAAGTCGGGCGGGTATAACAAGGATAAGCAAAGTTGACGCAAGGCTAAGAAAGAAGAATAATAATATGTAATATCCAATTATTTTTTGCTTTTTAGTTTTTGAAGGCGGTTTTTTTTTGCGTACCTAGTATGTAAAATTTACTCTAGGTAGTTACGCCAAAATTTGCTAATAATGTATGCCTTGGGATCCAAGCTATTATTACTTTAAAGAATACTCTGATATTTCCAAGTTTACATAAAATAGGTCACACGGGTTCGATTTTGCTCAATTTATGGACAGCACGTCCGAAGTATTCTTGTATGGAACTTTACGATGTCCACGTAAGTCCCGGTACATGATACGAGTACAACCATTCTATCAACGAGAAGGTAGTAGATACATATTTTGTACATACCAAAAACTGTTTTATGCATAATCATTTCACACGTGCATAGGAAACTTTATATATTTTTTATTTTATAGTCTAAGTCCTAATGTCCTAAGTCGGACAGCATACCTACTCTTCCAGTGTTGAGCTCTTCTTGGACCTATAAAAAGTGTTTCTTTGTCAACCTAAATTATACGCATTCTATTTGCAAGTTTAGATCAAACAGGTCACACGGGTTTGAATATGCTCAAGTTATAGGTCACACGTCTCAAGTATTCGACGTGTATGGAACTTTACGAGGTCCGTAAGACTCTGTACATGGTATAACCGTGTACATACCAAAAAGTCGATGGTGCGTGAACGAAAGTCACGCGCCAAGGAATTCGTATACCACACGTCCCGTCTGTCCGTTTGCCCGTTTTACCCGATCATTCTCCAACACCACATCTACTTACCACTACATGCGTGTATGTTTTATCAATCACTTGCGTCCTTTAACCATATCAATACTTCTTATTACTGTCGCTTCGTGTTAACCTAACTTTTATTCAAACCAAAAATACTTGTGCTTAAATTACTCAGAAGCGGTAGACTAATCTACCACCTAGATATTTTTTTTCTGGCATGGCATGATTCTTCCATTTCGTATGATCCTACCATTCTCCACTATTCTTGTCCAAGTTCTTACATTATTTTTAACTTGTTAATATGTCGACAAAAACATTTAGTAGGAAAATAGGTATGTCTGAGCCTCAAACAGTGTAAACTACTAGTGAATGCTCGCGAGTTCGTCTGCGTGGTTTGAGGCTTTTTGGTTCCCGCGGGAACTCTTTAATTTTCCGGGCTTCTTTAATTTTTAGCCTATGTGCTATTCCAGACTATAATCTATCTCTGTGCCAAATTTCAGCCAGATCCGTTCAGCCGTTGGGGCGTGATTGAGTAACAAACATCCATCCAAACTTTCGCATTTATAATATTAGAAGTAAGATAGTAAGATTAACTAATGTAATTTCTACAACGTGCATTGGTTTTATGGATGTCGGTAGGGTTAGTAATGGTAGGCGAACATTTTATCCGTATTGTGTTCATGTCCTTAGCTTGTGTAGTAAATTGCTACGGAAGGCTGCAGCTTTGTGTAAATTCCCTTGTTAATGACACATAAAGTCTAACTAGATGAAATCACAATTGCGTACTTTTAGTTCATTCATATTTTTCTTTGGCAATTTTATAAATAACCGTCACCTATTATAACTAGGCGATGCCTACGACAGTCCGCGTGGTCTAAGGTTTTGTTTTGCGCGGGAACTCCTTAATATTACAAGTTAGGTATAATGTATTAATTCAGATTATAAGCTATCTCCATTCCCAGACAAACCTGTTCAGTCAAACAGTAATAAACATCCAAATATATTATATAGGACCCAAACTTACATAAGTCCAAAGCGACAAGTCTGTATTATAATAAGCATTGATGTATAATTTTATGATAATAAGAGAATAAATTGTAATGTTATTTATCATTTCATTCATAAAAACATTTTGTACGTGTATGTACTCGTACATAATACATACACGTACAATGTAAATATTTTTTGGGATTCGTGAAAAATATGTTTTTACCACTGTATATTTCTAGCTTGATCTGGGCGGGTGTCTCATTTATTTTCGCTTACGAAGAGTTCTGAAATATCATGTCAAGGCCAGCATTTTTATTTTTAAGGCCTTACAATAATAATCATTCACTTATTACATACTGCTTTCTTAGTAGTATTCTGTAGGATAATGGCTATTAAAACCAGTGATTATGTAAATATATTTTACTCTTTTAATTAGATTGAAGGTCTAGCCCCATTACCTATAGATGCACGGCACGGCGTGGCACGTAGCGGGAAATAAATAATCTTTGTATGAGTTTGTATGGAGCTCCTGTAGTGGGACTAGACCTTTTAAACATCTGTTTCGAAGGGGCACGATGACGTTTTGTCCCGTCGCCAAATGTGCGTACTCTGTATTATAAAAAAGAATGACGCAAATATTTTGTTCCGCTAGACAAAATTGTTTGATTGTGTTTTTGCTTTTAAAAACAGTTTTCACGTAGTAGACATTAATATTATAGTAGTAAGTATTTATATTTTTGGTTTAATGTGACATATTTTTTGTATAAGAGAGTATTATTTTCATTGGATCTATAATGAATGGGCTCGGCTCGTAGCAGATCGGTTTTATTAAATGGAAAATCTATTTTCCAGTTTGAAATGGAAAGTTCTGTTTACCATATATTTTAGAGCAGTTTAGTGGAGCAGCATAGGCTTTGCATACGCGGTGTCAAGATCACAGTAGCGCGGCGGCTAGCGGGTGACACGCTCCCGCCCCGCACCACCCTCCCGCGCTACCCTCGACCCTCGCACCACGCATGCTCCAATTATAATCTCTTTAGGGATGTTCACTGTCGATTTTAAATGAAATTTCAAAACGTAAACAACCTTACTTTTTCGCCTAACAGTAGAATGATGTATTGAAATTTCGAAAGCGTCTCGTTATTGCGTTCACTATTCCGAGGAAGTCAATAAAGTTATCATATTTCGTTTGGAATTATCGACGAGAGATGCCACTCGAAGAGGATGTGAGCTTTTCAGTACTGAGCAAGAAAACAGACAGGGTTAAATGCGATAGCCACCCGCGGTGGATAACTCGATATCTCGACGTGGATAGGGCGGCATTATCCGGCCGTGCGAGTGCGCGCGCAGCGGCGTCGCGAAGAGGGCATCAAATCGCCTGCGGAGGGCGGCCGGTCCGCGCGCGTTCTCGCTGTCTACCGCGCGGTCACTCGACTCAACACCTCCGACAGCGAGAGGTACACTCGGTGCTCGGTGCACGACCTGCTCCGCGGTCACTGACCGATACCGTGCGAGCGATTGCATCGTCGCTCGACCTCCGCCCTTACGGTATAAGCCGCGCGACCCGAGGACGCCGTGAGCCCTCATCGTTTCCCGGTACTTCACTTGCACGGGCAGGTAGCGCCGCCGATAGCGTGATCGCTAGCAATTCACAAAGCGGCGCAGTACCCCCCTCCCTGATCGTGTGACCGACTTTAATTTGTTTTTTTATTGTTTTTAAGTGTTTATTATTCTCCTAAACTGTGTTTCCTAATGGTATACCTCGTATAACATGCGCACGAGGGATCTCGTGTAGTGACTTACGAGCCCCACTGACGTAGCGACATAGCGTGAGTTTTTTTTAATAAACTGTTCCAATTTTTCTATGAATGAGTAGGTATGCGACGCAGCATTCCCTATTGAATCGTAAATAAAGCGTAGTAAGTATAGCAACACCGCTACGAAAGCTTACGCATGATTTGACTTCTGCTTTTGAGATTTTCAAATCAAATACCTAGTAGCTATTGATATTATTTCTCAGTGAAAAGCATATCTAAAGTATACACAAGTACAATAAGATAGAGCTAATACTGTTTGTAAAGTAGTCTTTTTAAGCTGTTCAAAGTATTCTCACTGTATGTTTCACAAATCAATACCTTTTAAATCTTTTTTTATTCTTGTGTATGAAATCTGCACGTAACAGTAATTTATGAACACTTTTGTTCATTTGTAAGGAAAACACTACATTTAGTAATGACACTTGTTTTATCTAAAAATCTAAAAAAATCTTGCGTTTAAATTACTATATTTATGTACTTCTATAACATGGTATTTCATATGGTAAAAAATAAAATAATGAACTCAAGAAGTAATACTTTTTAAATATTAAATTCTATTGAACGACACAGACGAGTATAAGTATTTTTAGTTGGTTGGTACTTGATTTATCGTATAATATTGTTCACTATATTTTCATTTATATTCGAAGTAAGAACCCCAAAATTAACAAAACTAACGTTTAAAATATTCGGTAGATACGTAAGCTCTAATTCCAAAATGTACTTTGTGTTAAAAAGCACAAATCCAGTCAATAACAATTAAAAAACGACTACCCAAATGAGGGTATTACGTCGAGCTCTAATATCCCTGATCTCGAATAAAGATACCCTAATCGTTACCCCAGACAACGCAACGTGAAATTCTAACTTTTTTCGTTAGCTTTTAACAAACCATAGAGTTTTAATATTACTAGAGTAAGCCGGAAAATGACTTCGACTGACTAAAATTAACTGGTGATACCAAAGTTGGTTTAACTGCCCATCTTCCTTTATCGTATCTTACGGTAATGACATGATATTAGTTTATTCGAAAATGTAAAATATTAGTTTATTCGAAGTTCCAAACTTAGATCTATGTAATCGTTAGCTGGAGGTTTTTTTACGTTCAATGTATAAAGTTTCCTTCTCCATGATTTAACTAAATGGATGCCCACACGTGCGACGAGCAGACAAATTAGTGCCTCAGGGAGTATTTTAAACCCAAAAAAGGGTTCAAAAATCTCCTCATAAAATCTCTTGCAACTGCTTTTGCAAAAGTAATGAATAGGGGAATTCGATATTGAATTCCTATTTTATTTATTGGGCTTCGACGGAAATTGAAAAGTGCCTCCGCTTTTCGCCCGCTTCCCCGATGTTTATTTTGTTTGACTTTTAGACCACATGCCGTGTACGGTTGTACCCTACATGCGCAGGAATATAATCTATTTCAAGTAAACTAACAAGTTTCTTGAATGTGTTTCTCTATTCAACAAACTTTGAACTGTAACTGCATCGCTGAATACATTATTGTATTCCAGCAAAGTTCGAAACCAAGTTGTTTGACTCAACATTATTATGTAGTTTGAATCAACTGTGGTACTATTAAATAAAGATAATAGTCCCACAACTTAAAGCAATGCAAATATTATTATCTCTAGGTATATATATACTAATATTATAAATGCGAAAGTTTTGATGGATGGATGGATTTTTGTTACTTAATCACGCCACAACAGCTGAACGGATCTGGATTAAATTTGGCACAGAGATAGATTATAGTCTGGAATAGTATATAGGCTACTTTTATTCCGGGGGAACCAAAAAACCGCAATCCTCGCGGATGAAGTAGCAGGCATCAGCTAACCGTGAAATAAGCTATGATAAGAATATTTTACCCAACCTATGGCATGATGCCCAAATTGCAACAGCTGGAAATCTGATCGACGAGTAAATCTGATGGAATACTCAATATGACTATAATATGCAAGTAGCAAATGGGTGTGGGCATCATAATTTTTTAATATGGCCATAATTTTATCATCACTGACATCTAGAGATAACCGTAGCACACATTATCATAGGGTTATATTATGTATTGGCTCCAATGCAGATCCAGATTATTGATATACGTTAAAGATTTATTTTGTTCAACTGCTTTTACAATATCACGAACAAATATAATAAATAATAATTCATTTACTGAATTTAAAAATCAATTTTACTTTATTTTTCACATTTTATTATTATAGCAATATAAATACAATAGCTCAACAGCGTTTGTTTCAACATGAACATTGCCTTTCTTCTGAAGCACTTTTAATAATAATATTTTTTAATCTACGATGATACGATTTTATCTGTTTACAAATAAATATATTGCAAACGTAGTAAACACGCCTTAGCCACTGGGTAAAACTTGAAATTGTCATGGTATTAGGTAAGTAGAATCTTTAATATGAATTAAGCACTCACTTAGGAAGGATTTTGGAAATTCTAGCCCTAAGGGAATTCAAGTATGAAAGTCTACGCTACACTTTTCAAGTTATATCCATTGATTGCAAAGAACATTAAAAAATAGAAGGGATACCCCCAAGGAATTTTCAGAAATGACCTCCAAGCGAAGCAGGGGTTGGTTAATCGGTATTAAGGCAGCTTAACTATAATATTAACTTTCGCTGCTTTCTTCATATTTCCTCAATGTAATATTTTCAAGCTTTTTGGATGATTTGAAGTTATTTAAACTTGGTTTGCATTAAACATTTCAGTGTCTGTAAAATAAATAAAGTCCTGTCCGATTTTACAAATATATGCAATTACGGAAACATAAATTAATTCTTTCCGATTGTATCGGCGAAGCTGGCCGAGCGATTGTTCGACTGCGATAGAATTTATTTATATACTGGCCCCCAGTTAATTGCGATGTTTTTGCCGGCAATGCAACGATCGCTTTAATGCATTGCGGTATGATGATAGGATAGGGTGAGCCGTGTGTTGCAATTATTGTACGGCAGTCTATGGAGGCGTGTTGGCAAGTTTTTTAAAAGCTGGGGGAGTATGGCTTGTAATGCGAGCCTGCAATACCTGACTTTGCATAAAATACCCGTTATTTATGCTTTTGTTTTTTTCAAACGATAACTACAACTCTTACTCGAATGCTTGATGCACATCGTCGATTTTTATAGACTCAAAATCGCTAAAAATTTTATGTACACATGCGATCTTATTATGAATTTACATTCCTCAATTCTTAACAAAGTATCAGAAGCATCTAATATGATTTAGAACGGTTTAAATTCATGAATGAGATTATAAATCAGTAGGTACAGTTACGAGTTTTGTGGGATGAAGATTAGTGACGAAATGTTATTGTACACATTACCTAATCGAGGCATGATCTTAGATATGATAAATTCGTGAATATCGTGAACATATCGTATTAACATGCATTCAAATGGATAATAATCATGTTTATACTATCAGAATCATGTAGTCATGAACCGTGGGTCGAAGACCTATGACGAAACGCAGTAGTGGCACAGAATAAATATACAAATCATTAGTACCTTCTTACGTCAAAACGCTTTTCAGAGAAACCAAGTAAACTATGATTCGTGCTTCGTTAGCGTGGATTAATGGTTTTGAAAATTCCCCAGGAAACTGTTTGATCTTTTCGGTATAAAATGCCGGTCCTTTCCCGGGATGCAACTTATCCCTGTACAAATTTCGTAAAAAATCTATTAGCTCTAATCTAATCTAAAAGCGGTACAGATGGGCAAAAAGACAAATACATTTTCTTATTTCATTTCACTTTGTTAGTATGGATTATTATGGGAGCTTTATGAAATAGTATATTTTTACGTACTAACATGGTGGCATGTTTAAAATCAAAGAAACCCTAACATAATATCCAGGACTTCAAAACTTTTGTAAATGCCTGGTAACTTTTGTAAATAGTGAAATGAGGGAAATGGTAACGGAACCATTTTGAAATTCAAACAGCTAATGTGATAGAAAATAATTTGTGAATCTCTCAGCGCGATCATATACTTTAGTGTGGTTATAATCTTGATAGCTATTAGGATTAGGCGAGAACCTGTCCACGGCATATTAACGGCATCTCGAACCTTGACCCTTACGCCAATTATGGCCCCCATAGAGTGATCACAAACTGACCAATACTCAATCTTACTAATATTATAAATGTGAAAGTTTGGATGGATGTATGGATGTATGGATGGATGGATGGATGTATGGATGGATGGATGGATGTATGGATGTTTGTTACTCAATCACGCGCCAACGGCTGAACGGATCTGGCTGAAATTTGGCACAGAGATATATAGTAGTCTGGAATACATAGGCTTACTTTTTATCCCGGAAAATTAACGAGTTCCCGCGGGATCCAAAAAACCTCAAACCACGCTGACGAAGTCGCGGGCATTCGCTAGTACAATATAGTTTTATTATTTTGTTTCTGTGATATAATATACTTACTGTAATTCAATATGCGAAACTTGTGGAAAGGGATTTAAATTTTGTAACAAATATCCATAACTAGATGATGCCCGCGACTTCGTCCGGGTGGACTAAATTTTTGCCTATGTCCTTCCCCGGGATATACTCTAACCCTGTACCAATAAAAAATCGGTTGAACAGGGTGGCCGTGAAAACGTAGCAGACAGACAGGCACACAGGCAGACAGACGGACAGACAGACAGACGGACAGACAGACAGACGGACTGACAGACAGACACACTTTCGCACTTATTATATTAATAAGTATGGATTCATAGTTATTAATAATATAAATACTATTTAATATTTTTTAGCAGTGATAGCCTATAATGGTTCAGAGTTCAGACGTCGATCTCCTACTCGGTTGGTTAGGGATTCGATCCTCGGACACGCAGTACTAACTTTTCGGAGTTGTGCTTTTTAGGCAACTCAATATTACAACTCTTACCCACTCAATTATTCGGCCCTCTTAGATTTATTATGACGTGGTGCCAACTAGGTGAAACGTTTAGGAGAAAAATTCAATTAAGAGTTTGGCAATCATGAGGGAACCAATGACCCGCCTAACACACACCTTCATGTTTCTAGTCTCTTAAGTTATAAGCACTTAGCCATAATTCTTAAGTATAATTCTCCCACATTTGTGCAAAAATAAACATTATTCGATTCCTGGGCAAGCCTGTCAAGTACGAGGTCCTCTTCTATTAAGTTTGACGGGTACGCAATTATGTACTCAGACTAAATTGCTGGAAAATTCGTCGATAGTTAATGACCAAGTCTGAACCGTGACACGTGATGAAGATTGCTCGCGCGTTCACACGCTAATATTGCTTGGGTCATGACAAAAAATTACGATAGTTTCCGAAAATCCCACCGAAACTTGCGCACCGTAACCTATCTGGCTCATTACAATGATTAGTTAAAGTTAAATTGGTTATATCGGACTTAATAAATGTGTAACTAGAGTGGCTTAACAAACTTACTTTATAAATTACTCTATACCTTCCTTATGAGAATTTGTCGAACGTTTTCAATAATATAAAACGATGACGTTATCGATTTTGGAATGCAAAATATTTTCTAGATACCTACACACGATCAGACGTAGACATATTTTGTCTCCAAATAACTTGTCTATAGATTCTTAAGCTGAACTTCTTTGTTAATATAAATAAATTGTCATCAACAGCCAAGCACTTTGTGTGTATTCGCAACCTTTATTTCAGTCACCCAGGAAAATAACAAGTCGCAAATGCCGGCACATAATATTATCTGGTCCCTTTGTTTTTCTACCCCGTCACGTGTTCCAAATGAAACGGCACGCACACATTGTTTGCCATGCTGGCCTAATGTCCTCAGCTAATGCGCCAGTGGTTCGACAAGAGGACAATTTCCGGACGCGCCCCGACCTACCCATTAAGCTAGAAACAATTTTCTAATCGTTATAATCATTATTAATACCGAGTTGCTGGTCAACAACCATTTTGTTCAAGACCGCATAGATGTTTTCATATATGGGTACATAAAAGTCTATTACTCTCATGACCTATTTCTAATCTATTCTCTCTTTAAGAAAATTATATTTTCTCTTCTGAATGACAAAGTTTCATGGAAGCAGCCGGGCTCGCATCCAGTAAGAAACAAGTCAGTGTAATACTTGTAACGTAATGTATGTGTTGTATTGTTACTTATTGTAACCTTTTTCTTTTTTGAGAAAAGAGCAACTGCTGAGTTTCTTGCCGGCTCTTCTCAGTAGAATCATCTTTCCGAGCCGGCGGTAGAGTCTTGACGTATCATAAGTGTCACAAGTTGTCCTACATGAAATTAATAAATCATTTATCATTTATCATATTTAAGAATATTTATCCTACCATCATTAGAATAAACTTAGCAGACCGAGCTAATATAATCCTAACTTGAAAACATGCTTAGAATCAAATTAGCGTACCTAGATATAATATGCTCTTTAAATACAGAAACGAAATGCAAACATTTTCGGCAAGCGGATTCCTAATTAATAAAAAGAAATAAGCGCAGTAATGTTGAGAGCTTACGGCGAAGCTCAGTAAAAAAAGCAAAAAAATCCATGTGAGGACAGATACAGGACTCAGGATTGAGACTAATGACAAATTAGCCGTTGAAACGAAAAACAGCTGGAATAAAAACGTTAATAAAATAAAAAGTGTGTTATGCTTGTAGGTGTATTCGCGTGCGCATTTGTTTTAGAATATCCAAAGTTGAATCCAGCGTCGTGACGTGGCCCCTTTCAAACAGCCGCCGCGTCCGCTCCTGTCGGATGTAATATAGCTCTGGGATCGTTTGATCTCTCCTTATAAAACTCTTCATACGTCAAATTAGAGGCGAATTTATTTTCTAAGACTAACGAATGCCGCAAATTAATAGGAAAGGTTTATTTATTCAGCTAGCCAAGTTTAGACAACGAACCAGTTTTCTCAATATGGCTTTGGCAGGCTTTTCACAGATTGACTATATTATCAAGTAAATGAAATTACATCAATAACTTATCTCTCTCTCTTTTGTAGTTTCTTGATTGTATCTTTTACTACAACAGAGAACGAAATAGGACACTATTGTTTCGATTATATTATAAAGTCTTCAAAATTCCTGAAGGATATTTTGTAACAAATAGCTTTAATTTGGTATGAAAACATCATGATAAAGATACAGTAAGTCATAAAAAAAGAACTTCTAAAGCACTGATAAGATATATGACCATTATATAGTTAGTCAGATAGGCGGACGGCATAATAATATATTGATCATTTAAACGTCGATTTATGATTGATAATGAAGCAACAGTGATCTATCGTTCGCTGATCGATGATTAAAAACATTCGCACGCGAGCGCGACTTGCTCCCACGATAATTACGGTAAGTGATGTTTCCAGCAAATCACATACTCCAAAATGAGGCATAAAATGTTAGAGTAGAGGCTTGGGAACGAGACGGGCGTGCGTAATTACCCGTCGAGAATGTGGTCGAGTCCTGCGGCCGGACAGCCTCCGACCGCGTCTAAACTAGGAATAAAGTGCTCATGTCGTACCCTTAACTCGTTAATTACGTCTCGTAACTGAACTCGCATGATGCTGATTCTATGCGGAATTTAAAGACTAACCCGTTATCTTGAACCAGTTCAAGAGAAAATTAGCATTTTTATTTAAGTCATTTTATTTTCTGCACACTCCTTACGAGAGTTTAATGAAGCTCGAAGTGTTTCAGCGTTAATAATATCTTCTCCTTCAGTTGATCACGTATTTGCACTTATATTTTTTTCTTAAAACCGTGTTGGCTGAACAAAGAGTGTTGAAGAGTTCGTGTCCTCGGGGCATCTATTAAGCAGACAGGAATCGTTTCCCACAGCCCGCTCTCGGCTCGTCACGGAATCAATATCGCCTTTTATTTTACGAAACGTGCTCCACACACATGCACGTGGTACCGCATCTATACCCACCGTTGGGCCGCATAGGGCTGGTACATGAACTGGCTAGATTAAATGAACATAATATAACTATATCAACTATGATTATCATTGAAGCGCTTCTACATTGCTCTTACGTATCTATTCATCGGTCTCTAAAATTTTGAAAGGTTTAATTAAAGTCTGTCTTTCATTCGTGTTATTAGTTTTTCATTTAGTTGATTAACGGGTATCTAACTTGAAATTCTGTAACATTAATAAAAGGAGCTTCTTAAATACCTACCTATTACTTTATAGCTTTTAGAATAATCGAACAGAGAACTTGCTAATTGAGTGATTAAAAACAAAAAGTCAACATTGGTATTGAGGAGTTGTTTTTACTATCTTTCTAGAGAATATTCTTTCAAATTATTAAATATACCAGGAAATTTAACTTTAGACCTACCGATTTGAAAAAGTGGGAAAGTCATTGATGTAGAATTTTTTTAGTAACTCATTCTATTTCAATGGGGTAAGTATGAAAAATCCAGACCTTCAAATACACTAGCGTGACAGTGCATACACTGCACATACTAGTGTATGTGCAGTGTATGCACTACTACGCTAGTGCGTAAACGTATAAAGAGATTAGAAATATTTTGATAAATCAACGAAACTTTGAAAGGTATAATTTTTTTTGAAGCTTACTTAAACTTATCTCAGGCTCAGATTTGTCATCCACACGAGTAAATACATATCCTTAACATTCCTAATATAGCAAAGGGCCTACAGATGTCAAGTGTGCAGCATTCATTGACATTTTTACGAGAAGAAACTTCAAACCTTTACGCCAATTAAAATAGTTGAGTAATTTTTTGTGACGCAACGGGACGGATGCTAAAATACATTTGGTTCAGGAAGATTAATTAGGTACAAACTTGAGGCGCAGTGCTAATGCTATTGTAAATATACACTGTAAAATGTGTTTATTAGGTTACTACACGCCTACAACTGCTATCTTACACTGGCAGAGATCTTAAAATGTAAACAATGCACAGTTAATTGCTGCGCTGTTATTGTGCATCATTGTAGGAACAGGAATTGTTAGCAGGCACTAATAAAACTATTTTTAAAGTCATTTGACTTATACAACGTTAATAAATGTGCTTGGCCTACTAAAATAAATAGGCACAATGAAACAGATGTAGATACAAATCCAATACTTAATGAAAAATAACTAAAACTATTTTTATTTTATACTAAACTAGCGAACGCCCGCGACTTCGTCTGCCTGGTTTGAGGTTTTTTGGTTCCCGCAGGAACTTTTTAATTTTCCGGGATAAAAAGTAGCTTATATTCCAGACTATAATCTATCTCTGTGCCAAATTTCAGCCAGATCCATTCAGCCGTTGGGGCGTGATTGAGTAACAAACATCCATACATCCATCCATATATCCATAAAACCATCCAAACTTTCGCATTTATAATATTAGTAAGATGATACCCATGCCGTCGTTCACATGGCCTTTTTTAATCACGTGGCAAATCTTAGATTTTCCGGGGTAACAAGTCGCCTTCTCCGGGACGAAGCTCGTCCTTTAAGTATATTCTATGGAGTATGGGTTTACCATTGTTGTTGACGTTAGCTTCACAGAAGTCAATTTATAATTTGGACCATAGTATAAGTATAAATAGTAGATGTGGTTTGATTGCAGTCAAGTGCGAGCCTGTATTATAGCTGTCTTAAAATAAAGTTGTCCTCTAAAGATATACACATAAAATTAGAGAAGCTATATAAAAGAAGATATACTAAGAAAAAGAGAAACAATAGCTCGCATAAACCGTCATTCTACTTGTCATGATGATTTTGTAATTTTATCCTTGTGCAAGTTTAGTATCATTGAAAGTGTGTCTCTCACGCAATCACAGCTGAACTATAGGAAGCTGGTACAAAAATATGGTTCTAGCCACATTCTAACAAGCTTGTCGAGCTTTCAGTTCCTGTGTAGCTATTTACAAGGTTTATCCACAAAGATAATGTATAGCGTGACAAATAAAAGTGTGTTTCT
This sequence comes from Erebia aethiops, assembly GCA_923060345.2. Taxonomy (NCBI): domain Eukaryota; kingdom Metazoa; phylum Arthropoda; class Insecta; order Lepidoptera; family Nymphalidae; genus Erebia; species Erebia aethiops. Next base: position 9,194,603 of record OV281092.1, on the reverse strand, counting down.
CACGCAATCACAGCTGAACTATAGGGAGCTGGTACAAAAATATGGTTCTAGCCAGATTCTAACAAGCTTGTCGAGCTTTCAGTTCGTGTGTAGTTATTTTCAAGGTTTATCCACAAACAAAGATAATGTATAGCGTGACAAATATGTATCTGTAATGACATGACATTCTAAGCCTCTCTTTATGTGGGTTGGCACGGAAAATTTAATTTTGAACGCCGTTCAATGTAATGTAATGTAATATTGACTTATATGACGAAAACAATTCAGCCGCGCTATACAGTAACCCTTTATAACAAAACAATGTAAAATTATTAGGCATTTTATTTTTAAAGTGCATAATATGTATATATGTATATGTTTAATATATCAATATTTTGTTTGATAACTATGTAAGTAGGTATATTACTCCCTCGTATTGCCACGTTGGTCTAGTGGCTAGCATGTTCGACTGCAGCCGACGAGTCTTGGGTCGGGCCATAACAAGTGTTGGGTTTTTCTGACAAGAAATTCTCAGTACTAGCCCGGGGTTAGGAAGTTGGCGGTGTTTCACCCCCGTGCCTCGGAGAGCACGTTAAGCAGTCGGTCCTGCGCCTGATCTCTATCCGGTCGTGTGAATCTTCCGTCCCATCGGGCTATGAGAGTAAAGGAGCAGAGATAATGTGTATGCGCATACACTTGTGCACTATAATATCTCCCGCTCAGATGGCTAATCTCTGTGGAGATTGGCCGCCGTGGTCGAAATTAGGAGGACATTAGGTATATTAATCTTGGTAAGAAAATTTACTAGACTACATTGCCTCAAAGATTATCCAATTAAATAATAAAGTTATAACTTGCCATACCAACCATTCGTTTATTAGAACACGTCATTAGAATGACTTAGAAAATGGGTGATAGAGTTCAAAATGTTCAAGTTACCGTACGTGTTGAAAGAAGTGTTGAAATGCACGTGTCTGTTATAAAAAGCACGTACAGCGGTTGCAAGTTCAAGTGCAAGAACAGGCACGCCATACATCAGGTCCGAGATTCGCCTTATAAGCGGCCAAGCGATGGGAAAACACCCCTCGCTTCCTCCTTGCCTTATAAGAGCAAGCTGTTGCTCAAGACGTACCGTAAGCATTGATTTATTCTTGATCATCCATCTTGAATGGTTTTATTGAAGTGAAACTTCTTTAGAATCGTTGTGATTTGAAATTCAATGAAACGAAAAAATGAAATGAAAAAGCGACACCAAAAAGAGACAAACATATAATATAGGATTTAGCCTATACAAAATAGAATACAAGTTATATTTAGCTCATTCTCTCGTAGGCTACTTTTCTGAAGTTTCACTTCTGCCGTGTGTGAATTGCATACACAGTTTTTTTGGGTGGTTTTTATGTCACGCAACATTTTGAACCTTATCGCAACACTAAATCCCTACTCAGAAAGAACATTTAAAAACTCTACATTTCACGAGGGCGAAGTCGACAGCATAAATAAAGTAGGATAAATATAAAAATGCGTAAAATTCATACGCAACAAAAATCTCCTACAGGATAAATGTTCCCGAGACGATTGATTTACTTAAGGAAAAACTTTGTAAATTGATTCAAATGAAATTTCCTTTTAAAGATGTTCCCAATCGAGTGTCGTCCTAACTTGACAAAAATTTTACTTCGTACCTCTTCGACAAGTGGCGCTCCGGGGACTGAACAAAGTTCCGTCGCAGGGGCTTTAAATTCCCTAATGTTTGTCAAAACATACTTAAACCTGTCACGAAGCGCTTAAATCAATTTATTATACAGGTTGCTTTTGAAACAGGTATCCTTGACTTATGTGTGTTCCCAATGATTGTTATGTAAACCTGCTTAGGTATTATACCTTACTATTTATGCAAATCTTGAGTTCGATGCTTCTTTAAAAAATCCATATGGAAAAACTCGGAGGCTGTTTTATATTCGCATTCTTATCCTTGTGGAATAATTCGGGCTCATAGGACAGGTTTAACATAATTTCGTCGCAACCCTTTGTGTATATCTGAGATACGGAATAACTGTTTATGGGTATTTTTATCGGTCGTAGAGAACAGTTGACTTAAATTAACAAACATTCGATAAATCACGGATGGTATTACAATTTTTTCAATCGTAAATAAAAATTTGAGAAAGGGTAACGAGTTTTGAAAACAAACATTTCAATGAGTAAAATGGTAACTGCTGCTCGTAGGGTTGTCGACCGTTTCTAAAAGGCCCCATCTTTCACATTTTGACTTTCAAATGATTACATCTATTTTACTGGTAAACGCTGAAAATCTTGTCGCCAGTGTGCATATGAGCCAACTATTGACCATTGAGGTATAATGTACTAATAATATAACTTCAATGCTTTGACACTCTTAGAGCTCAGCATTAGGGTCATTTGATGCTGAGCCTTCAATGCCCATAGTACCTAAATTTGATGATCGCAATCACTTTTAGCTGTCATTATTCGGCTTTAAGCTAAAAGGAACTGTTTCCCTAAGAATCCTATAAATAGATCAATCACAGCAAGTTGTTGAACTTGCGCAATGTGATAATCACAACTTCCATAACACCCACCCAGGTTACAAACACACGTACTATAATAGTCGCGGCGTAAGTTGAACTCTGCGCAGAAACACATTTCGGGTGTCAAACGAAGTGCGGTATGAGGGGCCGCGCGTTACCATACCCCTCGCTCCATGCATACGCATGCTCCGCTCGGTCCTGTAGTACAATGTACCTGCGCAGACGACCGCCATTTTGGGTCAACTTACATACAGTGGGTTGTACATTAACTACAAGTATATTTTAGATGTTTGGCAGCCCTAGGTACCTACCCGCCTTTCGTATTTGTCATGAACAATGTATGGGGGTAATTGTTTGACATGCAAAGCGCGGAGATCAACAGCCGCCACTCCAGCGTAGGGAGTGGTACCGGGAGCAGGGAGCGATGTACAATCTGCGTAAACCCACACTACCCTACTTACAGCTTGCATCAAATATGAATTTGCCATTTGCTTAGGGCTTACGAGACACCATTTCTTTCCTACTTTATATTCATAAGTGAGACGTCTGCTTATCTGTCTGCTTCTGATATACTGTACCTTCAACTCTAAATAGTTTCATGAAGAACATTTACAACCTTGTTTATTTTTATGTGTAGGAATAATTGAACCAGATTTATACTTGAAAAGCTACCAGCTTAGCCCACTACCATGTTATTCACCATAACTGCATCATTATTTACCACCAATGAGGTCGTAGTCAAGAGCTTATTTAAGGTGGGGTAAAAAAATCATATTTCATACTTAATAGATTTGTTGGTTTGTCCTTCAATCACGCCGCAACGGAGCAAAGGATCGACGTGAATTTTGGCATGGGTATAGTTGAGGACCTGGAGAGTGACATAGGCTTACTTACTTTTTATCCCGGAAAATTTACGAGTTTCCGCGGGAATCAAAAATAACTTAAACCACGCTGACGAAGTCGCGGGCATCAACTAGTTACTTTAATTTTTAGTATCATACAAAACCCTATTTAAAAAATTATGGACTCAGTATTCATTTTCACCGCCTCTTCAAATGCAGTCATACATTTATTAAATCGCAATATTTTAACAACATCCATCTCTGTACGTAACCATTGTTATAGTAAAATATTATTTTGAAATGCTGCAAACTGTCTGGAATAATCGCCCAAGAGCCGATTGTGGAAACCACATTTTCAATTCAATTCATTAATTCAATGGATCTGAGAGAGATAAGCGGTCAGACAAACCAATAATAATACTCAGATAATAATAATCATGTAATACGTAGTGATAATTACTTATAATTTGACGAGGAGAGTTTTTTATGACTACATATACTTATTAGTTATTTTAATAAACTTAATAAGGACCTAAAACATAATATGAAATATTATAATAATATGAAAATTTCTGAAAATCTGAATTATAAAAAGAAATAAGGATATTATAAGTATTTTACAATAAAAACCCGTTCAAATAAAGCGTTTTGTTCGCACTTCACACAATGCATATTCTTTGAAATGAATTTAACCGCATCACGTCATGTTGAACATGGGGAAGCGGGCGCTTTTCATTCGGTTGCGTCAAGTCTATTGCTTACAACATGCCGTCTTTCGTATGGTCCGCATTTTTTGTTCAATCGCCTAATAACTCGTCGAGCTTTTATGGCACCTCGGCGCGAGCGCAAAAACTACAAAAGCTTAAGCGAGGGTCGCGCGAGACCGCGGCGGCGCGGCGGGCCCCAGTAAGCCCGTCATACCCGGCGAGAATATACGTGCTCGAGCACCGACCGCTATAACATAACACGAATACGACGCGACGTCTTACACCACATTTATTTCCAGAATAAGTTCCTTAACCGATACAAACAAACCAATAATGTTAACCTTAGTGAACATTTAGACAATAGAGTTAAAGTGAGATCAATTGTTAAATAAGATGAACGTTCAAATGATAGTGCAACGATGTAAGTGATAAAGATTGATAGTGATGTTGGGTTGGAAGACCGATATAGTATAGTTGTGAAGTGGACTGTTTGTGGGCAAGATGACGATGAAATCGCTGAAATACAGCGAGCGGGAGGACATGATGGATGGTTTCAGTCCTGTGCCTCCACCGCTCCCGCGTCGCCAACCCGTCAGGAACATCTATGCGGAGCCCTTCGTAGACCCTAGGTAAGTCTTTGCTAAATGCTAATTATTAATTAACTACCTTCAACCTTTGCACTTTTATCTCTTCCAAGCTTTTTAGCCTCTTGATAGGTTAAATAAGGAGACAAAAATGAAAACGGTACTGAAATGTGATTCAAATTATTTTAAGAATTTAGAAACCATTATAATGGTGACTAATCTTTCGTCATCACGAAGGTAAGTTCAAAATGTCATCATCATTTTCGTTAATCTTTTTTGAAAATCTAACTGCTTTAAATGCACGTATTTTAATGATCTTACTATGTAATGGCTTGTTTTTGTAATTTTATCCATTTTCAGCTCTCGTTTGTTTTAAATTACTCACGATGCATTTTTACTACAGTTAGGCTACATAATATAACTCAAAATAAGTATTTCCATAATTCGAGGTTATTTGTTATTCATTCATATTACCATATAGCTAAAACTAAAAGTATTTGAATGCGGCGAGATGAAAGTTGAAACATATGATTGTAAAGCTGGCCGCTGACATAAATGACTAAAACTTTGATAAAGCCGGCTTCATTCAAATCCCACCACGGAACAAACTAAATGATCGCACAAAGGACTACTTTAGCATCGCATCAAACTAAAACTAGTTACGTACTTCTGAGCCAGACATTGGACTAAACCCTGATCTCTATCGTATAGTATCAAATGAAAAAAGTTATCGTAAAATAAAACTAGTCGGTAGATTATTGAAACAAGCACAGTTTTATACTGTAATTAGAGGTCGCCCGCGACTTCGTCCGCGTACAATTTCTGATTTCCTATGAGATTATGAAATTTCCCCGTTGCAAGAAACCTGCACGTTTTTATTATTTAAAACTAATATCCTAAATTATGCTGATTTTCATGTCTATACCTACTTCAAAATCATAGAACTTTTATGAAACCTTCCAACCCCGATTTCACCCCTTTTGGGGTGGAATTAAAATTGCTTATACAGGCTATTATTATTTAAACCTAATAACCTAAATCCCGATTTTCATGTCTCTAACTTCAAAAACATAGGACTTTTATACAAACTTCCAACCCCCATTTCAACCCCTTAGGGGTGAATTTTCTCAAAACCGTTTCTTAGCTGATGTCTACACCATAGAAGAAACATACCTTCCAAATTTCAAGTCTGTATGTTTTATAGTTCCTGAGATCTCGTGATGAGTGAGTGACCTTTCGCTTTTATATATATATAGATTAGCAACCTCTAAGATTTTAATATATTAAAAGCAAAAAGTAAAAGTTATAGAATCTGAAATGAGGAAAACGTCCATTTTATTGACTAGTTGAATCAATTGGCGGCACTTGTTTACTTTCGAACCCCAACCTTCTGCCCTCCCCTTGTATGTAGTTGCACCCACTCGATGTGACTCTTCAAAGTAATAATAAACTGCCTGAAGCCAGAAAACATCCATTTCATAGCGTACGGCTATATAAACATGAAGCGGAAACCCCACAATACTCTAAAGACCACATAGCATTATTAAAGTAAGGCTTTACACAAAACTAATTCCGAGCCACTTATTTGGCGTGTCCTTTGGGAGTTTGAGGTAAACATAATAATATACTCATGGTTTTCGTTTCACAAAATAGAGGTATAGAGGCGGATTATCCAAATAATGGAATACATAATGCTTGGGTTGTTTGCAAACTAAAAGTCTTAGGTAATAGCGAATTCCGAGAGCATATTTTTGGCTACTCAAAGGTATTACGTAGCATTGAGTAAGGTTCATAACTGCAATATCCAAAAATCAATCGAATATTAATAAAATAAGTCTTTTTTTCATTAATCTTGAGTTCCATACTAGTAAGTCATATGAAAACTGTATGTCTAACTTACATAATACGCGTTTCAGATAATATTACTTACCCTTATTTTGAAGCATTTTCATCATAGCTTTGCCAATAAGCTTGTATTCCATGCATATTCATAAGTGTGCTAATGGTCGTCTGTAGACTAGATAGAATCGTGGCGGATGTGTGGTTCTATATGTTCTGTCGTAAATCATATTTTTATACTTGGCGCACGTTCCGACGACGCGGAGCACCACAGAGGAGCCGTTACGACCATCTGCGACACCCCAGTTACCATTCAGCTTAATTTCGACAGATTCGAAGGCGAATCTCAACTAATATTACAAGATCTTTAACTACAATATTAATAATTAATTATTAACACAAAAAAATAATATTAAACTAAGCTGCAAGCATACTACAAACGAAATCTACTTGGCCATACTCGGATGGATCGGATTGATTTCCTACTTACTTTGTATTGATTCTTTTTGTATTGATTAGTTGTTGAAACCTTGAAAAATGATATAAAATGCATTTGACCATCTGCGATACCCCAGTTACCATTCAGCTTAATTTCGACAGATTTGAAGGCGAATCTCAACTAATATTACAAGATCTTTAACTACAATATTAATAATTAATTATTAACACAAAAAAATAATATTAAACTAAGCTGCAAGCATACTTCAAACGAAATCTACTTAGCCATACTCGGATGGATCGGATTGATTTCCTACTTACTTTGTATGGATTCTTTTTGTATTGATTAGTTGTTGAAACCTTGAAAAATGATATAAAATGCATTTGCATACATAATTGAGCCGTATTATAAAATACCAAATGGCATTAACCCAACAAAAAGATGGTTAGATAACACGTGCAAGCATTTAAAACCTTCGTTAACGAAGTCTTAGTTTGAAAAATAGTTACACACTTTCAATGCCGGTAGAAGTATTACATTGATGTTATTTAAATACATACTTACTTGAATTCTGAATAAAATTATAAGAAACCCTAAAGGCGATACTCTCTACAATATCAGAGTCGGAAAGTTTAACAAAACAGTGGAATGTTGCTTTTGCTTTCGAATGCAACAAAGAATAAATTAAATGCTGTATTCTCCGAACTTTATGCAAATTAAATACATTATTTATTATCTCAAAGAAAGTTTATTTTAAACCAACAATAGCATACAAAGTCTACAGTAAATTATTAAGAAGTAGATTCTTGAATTTTCGATGCGTTAAATAAAACACTAATTTGTCCAAGCAATCAAATCTTTCTTGCCAACCATTGGAGCAATTAGTAGAATTCAAATTTAATTCAAAAATGTGAGTATTATACTTAGTAGGTGTCAAGACTTTAAGAATGGTTCAGAAAACAGATTCAACTGAGAAAATCCGGCAAAAAATATTAGTTGAAAACTTTGGAAGGAGTGACTACAGACGATTTGTTTGAAGTAAAAAGTTAATTTATTATAGACTCTTGTAATGACAGTAATTTGACATGGTAGAGCGATGATCGATAACGGAAATTGTATCTGAGGTCGTATTCCCTGTGTGAAGAACGTAATTTCCTTTACAATGTGTTAACAAGGTCTGAATACAAGCTCAGAGCATGTGACGGTTAAGTGCACGCAACAATAGCGGACAGATAACATCGAGGGTGCCCCCCGAGCCGTTTCTAACGAACAAAAACTCATCTGAAGGTGGGAAATCTGAAATTTATAAACAATCATTTAAAAATAAACATACTCATTTTGAAAAGGAAACAATACAAGAAAAGTTAACATCTATTTATATCCCTTATAAGTTTTTCAACAATAGTTAACTATTTTTTAATCAATAATTATGATGATGAAATATTATGAATACAATATACTTCTGCCCATATACACGCCTAAAATTTCAATATAAACTTTGTCCTTTAACGATCGCTCTGAGATCAGAATTGTAAGTTTCGTCATCAAATATTTGCACGAACCGAAATTCACTCAAGCAAAAAATCACTTGAATACAGCCGGACAGCCCAAATACAGTTCACACATCAAAATCTGTTCTTCGATAGTCTTTAAATCTTTCTTATGCAAACAGGCACAATTCCTAAATAATAATAAATTTGCGTTTCTAAATAAGTGTCCATAGGTGTCCGTGTCAAGTTATAAGTTCTAAATTCCAGTTTCTATCATAGGTATAATGATATATCAAAAAAAAATTACACTACCAAAAGTACAAAGAACAAAAGAAATTAAGAAATCACATGTTCTATGTTTATTTGAGCACTTTGAACTTCAAGCGTTCGGAATTACACTTGAACCGTTCAAAGGAACATTATCTGAATACAGTGATGGATTGTTTTGAAGTCTCGGCCAACATCTTATTAATAGGTCGAATAATTAGAGGAAACGCCTCATCAAATCGTACCGTGTGTCCCGATCGCGGCACATTATGAAAGGGGCACTGAGTGTGTGCTGTACTATAGCCCAATACAACTCGTCCAGGAAATTCAATTATCTTCTTTCGACGTTAATATATAATATCGACACAATCATTTCATTAAGCGGAATCTTGGTGCTCCAATCGCTCATAATTGGCCGGGTCGAATGAATCAATTACGAATACATCATGCTGACATCACTTGCGTCTGGTAGGTACCTATTTGTCTCTAATCCTGAACTTTGTTCTCACGACTAGACATAATCATGGAATAAATGATCCGTTGTCATTTTATCACTAGACTTAGTGATATTTAATAGATTTATTTATTTTTGAAGAGTATTTGGAACAAAGGATCAACCAGGATTACCCGCAATAATTCCCCTGTCACGAAGTTGGACGTAAATCTCTCGAGTAGACGTCGATCGACAGGCCGCACTGCGCTCTGCCACAGTTCACGACTCTGCTGTTATCACTAACACATACAAAAATTGTCTGTCACCAGTCACCACCAATCCTTTTTACTTATCTCGAGACGCTTTTGTAAACAAACCACTTTTCGTTTGAATAATTTACCCGGTGAGGTGAGGCTCAGAATACAATGACTCGGCTGTAATAGTTTCCGTTTGAATAAGAGATGCCTATTGTCTCTACGATATTGATTGACTATGTCGTCTCTCATCTTCATACATAGACAAATATTGCATTCAACTGACTGTATTTTTCATTACTATGAATATGAATAGATTATAATAATTCCAGACCGGATATACGGATGTTAATGTTATTGATTTTTATAGCAAGCTTCTATTTTTGTCTATTATTATCGAGCTATATTCGAGAGTTCACTGAACGCATTCTTGGATAATAATGAAAGTCTAAATATAGGGAGTAATATTTTCTCATGTCAGATCGTTGCTGGATCAATGACAGTGACAGAAGCTGCAAAGTATCGGTGGCATCATCTTCGAGAATATACCGAGTATGTATCTCGTCAGATCACTGTACGCTTATCGGCTGGGTATTTAAGTTAACCCGTTTTAAAATAAACAAACTGCCGTACTGTCCGAATAAATACAAACACACTTTGACACTGCCTCCTATAAATAACTGTAATGAATAGGCAGCTGGCATGGCCGTGGTAATAAGTAATGTCGACGTATCCTTTCCTTGAATTTATTTCTTTCCGTATTTGAATATTATTTTACTTTTCGGAAGTTTGTAGGGTAATCCTTTTTCATCCAAGACTTAATTTATAACTTATAATAACATCAGAGCAATTTTAAAAATACATATTATGTAGATAATAAAAGTGATTATTAAGCGAGTTGGTTTGACGACCTCCTTTGCGCAGTGTTGAAGCGTTGTTGTCTTAACGTGCTGAGGTCCCGGGTTCGATCCCCGGCAGGGTCAATTTGGGAATTTATAATTTCTGAATTTTCCCTGGTCTGGCTTGGTGGGAGGCTTCAGCCGCGGCTAGTTACCACCTCACCGGCAAAAACGTGCCGCCAAACGATTTAGCGTTCCGATACGATGCCGTGTAGAAACCGAATGGGGATATGGGTTTAATATACCCATATTCCATGCCCCTAACAGGTTAGCCCGCTGCTATCTTAGACTGCATCATCACTTACCATTAAGTAAGATCGCAGTCAAGGGCTAACTTGTAGTGGAAAAAAGTATTTTAAAATGGCAAAATAATGTAAAATTATTCAAGACGGATGAATTTCACATTTTTGTTGAATATTTGGTTAGAGTTAGCTAAACAGACCACACAGGATGGCTCCATTTGTCTAAACTCAGACTCCCCGAGAGATAACAAACATGCAACGCAATGCTCTCCGTTCCACGCAACACTTATCTAAACACTTAACACACACCATACACAAACAAAGCGCCCTAACTCACTTTTTACCACGAAATGCCTTTTCTTTTTACCCTTTAGGAGTTCGCGGTACCACATGCTTCGCGTGTCGAGTGCCATTCTGTACGTCCGGAAATTCATACGTTTCACCACATAGTGAACCTAAAGTAAGATACATTCGAAGAATATCTTTTCAGTTAAATTTACCACACAAAACCACTTTAACTATAAAATGAAAATTGGATCTATACTCTTCCACTAGGTCAACAATAAAACAAAATGATTTTAACGAGCATTACGGCCTTAGATATAGTAGAGAGACAAAAAACCTTTTAAGACAAGTACCTAAAGAGTTGCCGACGAAATCGTTCTAATAAAAGTTTTGGTCTTGTCCAAGGTACACGTCATCGGGCGTGACTAACGAATGGCTCGCCCTTCAGACCCTAAATTCAGAGTCGTAAGTATCAGAGAGACGACAGCGCCGGAGGCAGATATCTCCGAAGGTTACCGAACATTACCATAACTCTAACCGAAGCATATACGTAATTAGAGACACCAATAACACTCGGGATGCATTAATCCTTTTGATTTGAAAGGGTTAAAGCGTTGAGGCGTACATCACACTTTACTGCTACCCACGGGATCCTAATAAACCTTAACAAATCTATGATATAAAAATAAAAACACTTCCTTCAACTTATAAAACACACTCACTAAACTGCATGATTTTTCCCAAGTAACTATGTGCTTTATCCCCATTAGATGTTTAGAACTTTAGAACCATGATCTAAGTCGTGGATCTTTAAACATGTGTGGAATTTGGATGCTTAGAGGTCATGACTCATGACTCATGAGTTCAAATCTTGGGCACCTCCGAAATTTAAGCGTATAACAGCTCATTTTGTAGGTAAGTAACTTCTCTATGAATTCAAATTATCTGTATGGAAACCTCCAACAATAAGTTTGGATTTTTAAAAAAGGACACACTCACCGTCATATAAAATGGTCAATGGTAGGTACATAAATATTTATTACCTTCATGTTTTTTTAATCGCAAGCTTACAATGTTATGATTTTTCCACTATGCAGTTTTGTATCATCACTCTATGTAGCTCATTCATGTGTGTATAGTGTTGTTTTGTATGTTTTCTAGCAAAAGCAGTTAATCTAGTTTATATGACATCCTGTGATGCTGCAACCTGTTTCATTTCACACAGTGTCTTGTCAGTATTCAGTTCAGAATACGTTCGCCATTAGTGCCTGCTACGGCCGTTAACTGTATAAATATTCAACCACTAGTTAATACCGGCTTAGAAATTCAACCGACGCAAAGGATACCCAATGACCCAACACCCTATCATTTATTTGCGCCGGTCAAGCGTAAAATGACGCTTTGTGCAATATAAGTCGCCCGCCTAAGCTGCCTTTACTTTAATCTAACGCTTTTATAATCTTATAATCTTGTATGATATCAAATTACTTATTAGTTTTAATCTTGTTCATAAACAAACTTTTTTTATTAGTATCTAGATTCTAGGCCTTTGGTTTTTGTCTCTATTAAACTATCCGACTAAAAATTACTCAGTGCACGCCACTAATAAACAATTGCAATTAAATCGAACCGTTGAAGGATTATATTTTTCTATTAACTCTATATATATACGGGAAGAACAAGGATTGTCAAAAAAAGATAACTTTGAATAAAGTGATGGAATCCTAAGTTTTAGTCTCTAATTAAAATTTCAATATCAATATTCAATATTAACCTTATAAGTATAGGTATGACTAAAATATAATTTTCTTCGAAATATAATAAGGTACAGTCATAATTGGACCTTCATAGCTTCTGACCGCGACGGTTATATTGATAATACTTTATCGGCAGGGTGAAACTTATACTCAAACGCAATTAGATGGAACTGTATGCTCAAATTAAGATTTTATTGACAATCCTTGTCTTTCCCGAGTAGTCTTCATATGATTTAGGTATTACGCTGATTAATGTGTAGAAATTGTGATATCCATTTAACGATATTCTATGACATTTTGATTTACTAAATTGTATAGCTTGTAATAAATTGTGGGTTGTATAAATGGCGCGGCGTTATACCGAAATCGAAACCAACCGTGTTTAATTGATAAAATATTACGCATGGAATTGTCCTTTAATAAATTTCACGGACCGCCAGACAAGTATGGCCAAAAAATTGAGATGGGACGAAATTTCAATGTATATTTCGATTAGAAAAGGGTCTGAATTCTTGCGGGAGAAAACTAATGTACTGCAACCATGAACTTTCGCTCCATTTATTTTTGGCTCTACATTTTGTCATGTTATTATTTGCTGTTCTAAGATTTAACAGAGGGTTTAAAAGTATTTCATGGATGTAGGAATATATAAATATTAATCTGAGAAGTATATCGGTACCAATATTACAACAAACTCACCCTCTTCCCATTATAAAATGGCAAATGTCATATTTCTACTGCTAGACGTATTTCATCTCATAATAGGTACTAGGGACTGCAATTTTACTGCTTTTTTATTATAATGTGACTTTAATTTAAAATGTCAAGGTAATTATATATGGGTTATAAACTTTTACTGCTTCAGTTTGTGAAGCTTTTACAATAACGACTGCGCTAAGACAATCCAGCGGGAAACTCAAGGCGACGAAAACAAGAAAAATCTACAATGGAATACACGTTGATTTTACTTTTTAACTTTCAAACATGCATTTCGTTATGATTTTCGGTTAAAAACTTTTTAACAATCTGTTTGCTTTCATAGTTATAAAATAAATCATTAAAATGTTTGGTTGGTTCTTTAAAATATTTGAAATTAGATGATTCCCGCGACTTCGTCCGCGTGGATTGAGGTTTTTTGATTTCCGCGGGGACTCTTTAATTTTCCGCGATAAAAGTAGCCTATGTGTTATTTTAGACTATAATCTATCCCTGTGCCAAATTTCATCCAGATCCGTTCAGCCGTTCTAGAGTTCCGACTTTGTTTTATTTTTTAAGATAACCTCGATAAAAATGTTACTCGATCATACCGTTCACGTTTTTTGCTGCCTATATTAGTTGTCACTTGAATCTGATATGAGGGTTGGGTGGGGAATGTGATAAAAATTTTCAATCAGGGAACCGCCGAAAAATATTTACAGTGTAACCGGAGGCAGCAGGGAGGACAATATTGTGGAAGGATATGCGAGAGGCGCCCGCGGCGTCGGCACGGGCCTTCCGTTTCTTTGTGCCATTGCCGAAATAATATTGAACTCGGGGTGAAATACGACCGGCCGTCGACTGGGGACTCGCTTGCGAAACCGTTTTTCCGTTTCGCTGAACAATGGCAAGCGTTTAGTTAAGACTTGCGTTCCGCGCCCGGCCGAGACACCGCGGCCGCACCGCTGATTGTAATCTAAAAAAAAATACAGTCCGCTCATAATTTAAAACGCTTCCCAACTCCTCCTTTGTTTATGGTACACCCTTTTTTATGTGAAAATCGCAAACGTAGAGAACGTTTGCATTTTAACGATATCTCCAAATAGAAGTAAACGAACGCCCAAACCAAAGTTTTTATACTTTGAATCGCTTATTGCTTCTTGGTTGACTGTAATCGAGTTTTCACTAATAAAACATTTTACTATGTAGACATGTTGCGAGTAAATCCGGGCAAGTTGGCTAGGTCTGTAATAAAATGATACTTAGGGTAAAGAGTGAAATACGGAGCACTTAAAGTTCTATAGTTTAAATCGAATCTCTTTAGCCTAGTGCACGCTATTCTTCTTGAATCTATTGCCACGTTAAATTTGCATTCCTTTGGCATTACCATAATAATATCTTCAAACGACAACTCCGTAATAAAAGGTTATCGCCATCGCATACGGGCTCTCCGTTAGGTATGGAAATTGGAAATGTTCGTCCCTTGCTCAGGCACCGCTTGGCTAATGGAAAATTGTTTATTGCCGGGTATCTGCGCGTGAGCAGGATTATATATGTGCGGGTCCCCCCCAGTCTGCGAGCGGGCGGTAATTGGACGCTTATTCAGTATCACTTCCATTCATTCTCGTGATAATACTGCCCGAAGCGCATTAAGAAAGCGGTGCTTGTTAGACGGCTCAGCGTGAGATTATGCTGGAATACTAGGTACCTTGCGGGCTCTAATTCAAAACCTGAATTTTCACTCGGCACTGGAACCGATTCTGAATCATTCATAATATAATGAAGAGTTTAATATATAAGTTATAAGAGATAAGACTAGATGATGCCCCCGACGTTATCCGTGTGGACTTCGGTTTTTAAAATCCCGTGGAAATTCTTTTTCCAGGATAAAAAGAAGCTTATGTGTGTCCCCGCGCCCCAGGATAAAATCTTTATCATTAAAACAGATGGGCCTTGAAAAGTAAGAGACAGACAGACACACTTTCGCATTTAAAATATTATTAGTGTGGATATCTGCCTTATTGATATTTTCAACATGATAATGCATTGATGTAGAATTTTAGTACCTTAATAATGTGCTAACAAAACCTTTTACTACCTACGAAAACCAAGATTTCTGAATGGGAGAAAATATTTATGAAGCAGCTAATGTAGCTAAGTATACTTAATTTGTTATAGTTTGCGTCGCAAGATGTATTTCTAGGAAAATGATGTTTGCTAAATATATCCACGCACGTATGCGAACCTGCTAGCAAGAGGCACACTCTCCCATTCATGAATCAACTTCAGCATTACCTAACCGAACTCGAAGCGAGTAAAACAAACAACGGTATGAGGGTTATTAATAAGAGAACCGGGTTCAACGTTTCCAAGAGAGCTAGATTTAATTCCTGACATCTCAACTTGGATTGCACGAAATGCGAATTTATCGATACTCATTACCTACGCGTTACAAGACCCAGCCATCGCCCGTCAGCTGACAATAGTTACAATTTATGGCCCATTATAAAAATATAATCTCACGCACCCACCACAACAAATGTTAATCTAATAGGCTGCCATACGTTATAATCGCTTATTACATTCATTCCAATAACCGAAATCCCTAATTAGAGAGCCATTTTGACAAATGATTTTAATTAAACCAATATGGGCGTCTTCACCCAACCGGCACCTTCGGAACATACTCGTTCAAATGATTATATTTATCGAAATGATTATTTTTATCTTGTTTTATAACGAGATTTCTATCGTATAGCGCAATGGCTTTCAAGTGTTACGTCAAACATCAACAACACCGTCTGGCAGCCAGATGTAAAATGTTTAGAAACATTGGTTATATGATAAAATAAATATTAAATTAGTTTTCCTGCAAGCGCTTCGTTCAGGTCCCCGTGATTGACGGATTCATAATTATATGTTAAGTAGCATATTATCAAGATGACTGTAATATTAGTGACGACCTCCGTGGCGCAGTGTTGAGCGCTGTTGTCTGCTGTGCGGAGGTCCCGGGTTCGATCCCCGGCACGGTCAATTTCGGAATTTATAATGTCTGAATTTTACCTGGTATGGCCTGGTGGGAGGCTTCGGTCGTGGCTAGTTACCACCCTACCGGCAAAGACGTGCCGCCAAGCAATTTAGCGTTCCGGTACGATACCGTGTAGAAACCGAATAGGGGTATGGGTTTAATATAACTGTCATGCCCCTAACAGATTAGCCCTCTACCATCTTAGATTGCATCATCACTTACCAACTGGTGAAATCGTAGTAACTTGTAGTGGATAAAAAAAATTAATAACTTGTCACCACAAATATTCATCGTAATAATAATTAAAGCGGTGAAGTGTTTTTTTGTTTCGGTACTAAACTTTATCGTTGAGGGCGGAAATTGGCGGAACAGGGCAACGCTATTGTTACACATTTCGCTTTAAATTGAGGGGCTTTCTTAAATTTACGCCCGTGACTTGCAGCGGGAGTCGGGGCCGACAGGGACGAGGCTTGAATCGACTTACAAATTCTACCCGATCGATACCACTTACTATTTATGAATTCTCTTTGTATAAAGTTCTTAGGTTTTCTGTACTTCCTCTTATTTGATGTTATTATCGAACCTAGTTATTCCTTTGTGATAGAGCGATGTTTCCTCCCAATAATTAGTCACAATAACGTTTTATCTCCTCAATGAATTCAATACAATGAGCCGATTGAAACAATCAAACACTGCAATCACCATTGAATGATGTTCGCTAATCTGTTATTAAGATCCCTATTCAAATCATAGGTACAGCAATTACTCTTACTTACATATTGTACAACATGATGCATCTTAAGAGATGCCGTAGTCTGTATACCATTATGTTCAATACATGCATCATTCCGTTTTCCGATATAGCTAAGATAACTTCTACGACTACCTATATCAGTGTGGTCCTGCAATTTATTTATAAATCTATAATTAAGAATTATATTTATATTTATATAATTTGAGAAATATTTCTACATACATATTATTATAGCTAATACACGGGTATGAAATTAGCGAATTTACTAAATAAAACCGTGCGCTTTTATTTTTTACTCGTTTTGACATAATTAATATCCCCTTTTTCCAATACACATTCCGTGGCCAATTTTGGCACAATCGTATATGGCTTGCATGGCGAACTACCACCGCAGACCTATATTTAAGGGCACAAGCAATAAAAGCACATCGCTGTCCGGTCGGACGCACGACTGTGCAAGATAAATGGACGGTACAGAACGACCGCGGCGGAGGAGACGCGTTCTCACGGCCCGTGCCTGCATTTTTCTCTTTTTGTTTTATCTGGTTTCCGAGTTAGAGGTCGGGCAGACCGCTTCTAAACTAGAATTGACCGCTGCACGCGCGATTATAACGATAAAAACTGTGCGACTCTAGCCAGACACGGACGTCTAACGAGTTCCTACTCGTACCTGTCGGGAACACCGCGTCGCTGCTGTTTTTCTCCCTCATTCCTTTAACTATTTATGAAAACGATATTTGCCGTTACTGCTCAATGGGGCTTTTGTTTCGCGTAATGGCGTGTAAGGATCGTAATACGAGGATGTGTGTGGTGTACAAACGCGAGCGCTCGCGTTAATTAGACACGACTCTCGCGCTGCACAACACCTCATTATTTACCGCTTCATTAAGAGCTCGCTCACGACGAGTGCCTGTCAAAATCTTAACGAACACCCGTCCGTCCTCCGCTTGAAATATCGCGGCAGTGTCCTACAATAGTCACTGTCGTCAGCTCCCTTAATTGTCTTAGTTTTTCTTCTCTTTGGCGTGGTCGTTTTACCCCTGCTGATGAATTGAGCTAAGTAAAAAATTGTGTGTGTGCAATTCACATACGTGATACGGCACATTCACACTAAATCCTATTATTTATGAATATGTTTGTCTCTTTTTGGTGTCGCTTTTTCATTTCACCTTTTCGTTTCATCGAATTTTCAAATCACAACGATTCTAAAGAAGTTTCAAGTTTATGTATTGAGAAGTTCAATAGTTTTAACCATGCACATTTATCGCCAGCTTCTCTCTGAACATTACTTACAAAAGTATTGAAATAATCTATATACTCGTATATAAAATTCAAAGTCCTGACTGACTGACTGCAGACTGACTGACTTATATATCAACGCACAGGCTGAACCGCTGGTCCTAGAGACATGAAATTTGTAGATTGTGTTCTTTGTGAAGAGTAGGTATCCACTAAGAAAGGGTTAGGGGTAAAACAGGGGTTGAAAATTTGTATGAAAGTCCGTTGTTTTTCAAGTTTTAGCCATGAAACTCGGTATATGAGCTGCGGGTTAAAAATGAAGAAATACGTGTTTCACAGTTTCTGAAAATTCGACTCCCAAAGGGGTGAAATAGGGGGTGAAAGTTGTTATGAAAGGCATTCATTTCTCAAGATATTTTTTTAAGTTATATCAAAGAAACTTGGTATTTTGGCTTTCGGTAAAAAATAAAGAAGTACGATTGTCACAGTTTTTCAAAATTCTACCCCTAAGGGGTACAATAGGGGTTGAAAGTTTGTATGAACGTCCTTTATTTCTCAAGTTATAGCCATGAAACATGGTATTTGGGCTTCCGCTAATAACGAAATACGGATTTTACAATTTTTGAAATTTCTATCCCCAAAGACTTCAAATAGAGAGTTTGTCCTTCAATCACGCAGAGCAACGGATCGACGTGATTTTATGCATGGGTATAGTTGGGTACTTGGAGAGTGACACAGGCTTCTGTTGAGCTCTGAAAATTAAGGCATGCCAGTGGGAATTAAAAAACTTAAGCCACGCGAACGAAGTCGCGGGCGTCCTCTAGTAATAATATAACCACATTATTACCGTAAAAACAATAATGGGTGCCTCATTTCGGTAACGCGCGGAAATGATGAGCTTGATCCAGTAATGGAACCCATGAAGATTACGAGTACACACTATAAAAAAGCTAATAACTATTCACGTAACAAAATCAATTTCGATTACAGTTGAATGACCGACATAACATCAGTAGACCCAACATATAATACTGTTGAAAACAGCTTGTTAATAAAATACAATCAATAAGTAATCTAAGAAATTCACATGTCTATAAACTTGTATATAGGTAGATTTAGTTTATTTACTTCAAGCAATCATATTTTATTTGCCGTAATTGCACATAATTAGATAGGAAGTTTGTCTTGGAAAAGTAATAAGATTTCGTTATCCTTCTCAAAATATATTACGGTTCCTCAAAAGCAAATTACAGTCAAGATTGCTCTTGAGGCGAACCCTTTAGGAGTCAAGTTCTTTTGCTAAAACTGGACCAATTATTTTTATTTTTTGCTTATCCTTTTGTCTATGGGTCATTATTATAGCGTCAGTTGGTAGACGCATCGGGGTTGACGCCATATGTTTTAGCTCCGGACTCAAATTCAGTCGTGACAGCGAGCTTCGGCTAATTGATTAATGGTTTCTTGAGGCGGACATTTTCAAATGCCCGATTATCGTTTTTTGTCGGCATCCCTGATAATTATACGTTTTGATTGTATTAAATATTTTACCATATGGTGTGGAACATTGATTCGCGCTGTAACAGTTGTTAAATCTTTTGGGTTCACCAGAACAGGTAGATCTTCCGGACAATAGATATCTATCCGTTGATTTCTAGGGAAGTATATTATGAATAGATGTATGTACATATTTAGACAAGGTTTCACGGTCGATGTATCTACTCCTATAACTGCCCATAGCGCAGGTGTTGACTCGCGCACCTGGTACCTTAAGCTTGGTTTAGTAAGCTAGTTATGCTAGAACTTTGATGAACACCGTGGCGCAGTATGTAGCGCTGTTGCCTTAACGTGCGGAGGTCCTGGGTTCGATCCCCACCAGGGTCAATTTGGGAATTTATAATTTCTGAATTTTCCCTGGTCTGGCCTGGTGGGAGGCTTCGGCCATGGCTAGTTACCACCCTACCGGCAAAGACGTGCCGCCAAGCGATTTAGCGTTCCAGTACGATGCTGTGTAGAAACCGAAGGGTTTAATATAACTGCCATGCCCCTAACAGGTTACGCCCGCTACCATCTTAGACTACATCGTCACTTACCATCAGGTGAGATCGTAGTCAAGGGCTAGCTTTTAGTGGATAAAAAAAAACTTTCAGCGATGCTCATGATATATGTTTATTTTCAACAGGATGGGCGGCACGGGCATGTCGAGCGGGATGGGCGGTGGCACACTGGGCCACTGCCAGCTCGCGAACCAGCCTCTAGTGATGCCCGTGTTTCCTCTACGAGCCAGCCAGCCGAGTCCGGTGCCCGTCTACTCCCCCTCCCGCTTCCACATCGACAAACGATGCCAGCATCGGTGCACGTGGAAGTGCTTGGCCATAGCTATGATATGCCTCTGCGTTATCTTAGCGGCCATGCTCGCCTATTTTATAGGTAAGTCTTGATTTATTTCCCGTTCAGTTTAAGGCCCTGTGTAGCGTAAAAGGGAGTTTTTAAAAGCAGCATATCCATCAAACGGTGACATAATGTATGTTTGTAAAAATAAGATTAAATTCATATTTCTAAATCAAACAAATTGTCGGTAAAATTGGTATTTCAAAATAAATATTTATTTTATCACACATGATTTCTTGCATTTTTTGCGACATGCGCTTGCTCGAATTCACCCCCGCGCGCCTGTTTTCAGCTCGTGAGAGAGTAGATAACTCAAAAGATAGCCATTATTATTACCTCAGAGGTTTACCTTTAGAAATTAACTATGCAGGTAAAACTAGCGTCTATTTTCTCGAAAAGTTCGCCTAGTAGCTACATAATACCATATAACATTATTTTTTTAAATATCAAAAGGCATGCTTTAAAATTTGATTACCGTTATTCATATATTATAAAATAAATAATATCTAATATGTTTAATGCACCAAAATTGGTATACCTTCCTATTAATTTTTAACTACCTGGTATAATGTTATATATTATACCTATTTGGCAAAAGAAAAAACGCCCCTCCTCCTTTTTTGGAAGTCGGTTAAAAAACAAAATATCGCAAAAGATGTAGGTAAGTAGGTATAATATACCTATGTATTTTATATTTCAATTGAAAAATTGTATGCAGGTTCTATTGGTAATTCTCATTAATTACAGAATTGGGAAAGAAATGTACAATTTTTAATGCGAACTATCAATAAAATTGTATTGATTTTACAGTTGAGCAAGGTTTTTGACCTCTATGCTACGTTTTATATATTTTTTGTTTTATCACAATAATATTACAATAAGAAGGTATTTAATTATTCAACTTTAGGTATTTTACGAAGTAGATGTATTGTAATATCAATAAAAATTCGACCTTTAACATAATCAGTAAGTTATTTATGATGTTTCGTTTTAGAATAAACTAAATTTTGCGTTGAAACAACATTTGTGTTGAAATTAGATATCCTAAATACCAACTTTTTAGTCGCACCTTGTGACTGGTTATACTAGTTCCTTAAATTATTTCTTCACAAATACGAAGCAGATTTCGGTACACAAAATAGACAGTTTTAATTTTATATAAATAAATAATAAAACGAATATGAAACTGTAGATAATAGGGGCACTATAAGTGTAGTAGTAGTAGATAGCAACTAACTTACGTATCAGATCCTGATTGATATATTAAAATCAGAGACTTAATTACATTATTATTACACAGGTATGTGTTCATTACTGTACACAGTGGCTAGCAATAATAAAACAAATTTTATTCTTGACTTTCAGTAGTCATGTTTTATTCTGCAGTATGTAATTTTTTATTGTAAAAAATTAAAAAGCGTTTAAATTTAATCAGAGCGATCTGTTTTCTTACGGAACTCCTAAAACAGCATGAAACAATGTCAATGGGTTTGTTAAAACAAAACATAAAATCCATAAATAATAATATTATATTTCTAATATATCATCGTTCATAAACGCAGCGGGACGCCCGAATCGTTCGTTAGAGAGCATTTTATTAACTCGGCCGGAATGCAGTTTTAGATTGTTACTGACATCAAAATATTTCATTATTTAAATAAACTTTGTGATAAAAACGAACAGTATACCTACGCATCTCTAGATATAGGTTCAATTAAAAACTGAATTGAACTGCAAATAACGGAGAAGTGACCGGAACAAAAATTATACAGATTAATTCTGCTGCACCACGACACATCTCATTTAACAATAATAAATACTTTGTTTTTTTTACCTCTAGGTTTTCGCAAAACAATATACAATACCTACAAGAAAAAAAATACAACTGGTCATTATTATAAGATTTGCAATTAAGTCTGTGAAAAAGACGAAGCGGAAATCTGGAGTTACAATCTGGAGGCACTACTATGTATTCTCGACAACACCTCTCCACTATAACAATAATTATATCGACACTTTCTACGAACACTATGCTACGTACAAAAACGAAACTTTTCACAACTCTACACCTAGAGAAGCATTTGATAAATTGTTGTGGAGAACCGATAAAGATAACTTTTTTCTCGATCGAAAAAACTTCGTCAAAAAGCGACGTTACAAAAAAGAATTTTTAATAATGTAAATGTAGAAACGTTGAATTCACCAACTGAACTTTTCCGTAACTAGGACACGAGGAACTTACGATGATAAGCTTTCAAATCAATTGGTTTGTTCATGTTTAAATTACAAGCTTTAATTTAAATTAGTTAGTCATGCGTTTATTGAAGAAGATTTTGAGATCAAGGGTATTTTATGTACACATAATATATTTTGGCTAGTTTGAATACATTATAATGACTAATACTGAAAGTATAAATGTAGTCGAATAATAAAAATAATGTTATAGCTTGAAACAATGAAGCTGAAAAAACCTTTGTCATTGCTATAAGATTTAAAATCAATCGTTAAAGTAAAATTTATGATGTTTTTCAATAGTCATTAACGCTCGGTCAAATAGATCTTCAAATGTTTTAGTAAAAAGTACCGTTTAAACAGTGTGCAAACAATGCCGTTACACAATTCAATGTTATTATTAATGAAGCTGGTAGGGTCGTAAGTGACAATTAAACTAAATTTCGTGAGAGGGCTCTTCACCGAACACGCGTTGGCAACGTTCCTACTGTAACGAACTTTTCTTTACACGTAATTTGGATACTAAAGTACCTCAAGTACTACAATCGTACTAGTCCCTTTAGTCTCCAAAATTGTATACTTGTATAATTGTGATTGAAATTAAATTGATAGAACTTTACAGTTTTAAATTAAATTGATAGAACTTTAAATAGTGCTCTCCATTTTCTTCCGTTTGTCTCCTGAGGTTTTAATTATGTTTTGTTTTTTAGTATATTTTTATACCTCAAGTAGTTTCTCAGAAAACTCTGTCTTGTTTTAAAATCTTGATACTGACACGCAGGCAGACAGACAAACAATAAGCGAACTCTAAATTGTTTTATTTTATACATAATGTAAAAGAAAATAAATCTTATTTCTACACCCCTATGTTTCCATGTATGTTATACGTATCCATCAGGAACTCATATTGATTAAAATCCTATATCCAGTTGTACTTTCATTTAAAGCCGAGTGTACCCCGCGGCGGTGGATTTCCTCCAATAAGGGACAGATTTAATCTTTTCTGATTGGAAATTTATCCAAAAGGAGCTTAGATAATCTGTCGCCTTGCGGCTATATATTTGTCAGTACCTACCTACTGCAACTTTGCTCAGTTAGATTTTATTAATAAGCTCTTTAGAAGGCCACTACAAGTTAACTGTTTTATATATCAATAAAAAATATTGCTTCGTTTCCTGCCAAAAACCTGAAATAAATAAACATCGATGATACAATAAAATTCCATCAACAAAATTGATTCGAATAACTTTTTCCGTATGCAAATGAATTGATCAAACATCTTTTGCAACGAAAACATCGACCGTTCGGCTTTCATCATTCTTTGTTTAGTGCTCGCAACCGACATTCACAGAGAGAGCTATAAAAAATAAACAAACATCAAAATAATATAAATGATGCGACTAACCTGAAGCAACGCGGTGCGTGCCTCGGGCCCTCGCTCCTGTGTTAGCAAGGTTATAAATTATCTTATACCTCTACGTCCCGTATAATTTTACTACAGATATATCAGCCAATAGCAATCTCAGCTTATCTCTAACAGGATAAATTAATGTTAATAGAAAAGAATTTCTCGAAATTTGAGACGTACCTGCTTCTCTAATTTAGACTAGGTACAGGTTCTACAGGTGGTATAAAAATTTTAGTAAGTACTTTCCTTAAACTGGATCCAATAAGAATAATAATATAATAATATTTTAATACTATTATTGTATTATACGAGTTATTGTAACGTTCTTTTACGTATAAGGCCAGTGTTCTATAGCAAGATGTAGCACAATAGAAAGGAGAAATAAAAATGAAATATTACATGGCATTATAGGACGATTTCGACGTAAATGGCGTGGTGCAGCCAGCAACGTATTTGTTTCTGTTGGAGTATGTTATGTGATTCGCGTGCCCAGGAAATACAATCAAACTTAAATGTATGAATTGTCCATGTTACTTAACAAAATAATATACTACAAGATTTAAAGAAGGTACCATGGGTATCTATAGGTATAATGAAATCGGGTCACTGTGGGCCCCAAAACACTGTAGGAACAACATAATTTTGTGAGACTGGACAAAACGTCCTTTACCTACGACGCGGACGTTTCTCGCAGACCTTTTTCCAGTATCGTATGGTAATTCTACAAAAAAATACATGGCGTATAATATAAGTACGCATGCGTCATGACACAGCCCCGAGGTGCAAAAAATAAATAAATAGAGCTCTTTGATGTTCATCACTTTTTACAAGAAAATATTTCATATCGTAGCTCATGTCTGTCGATGGTTTTAAACTTTTTCATTTTTCAACGCTATTCTTCGATGTGATGTACTGAATCTGACCATTTACTTTATTTTCCTGTCTTGGAGTTCGAACCTACATTATATTTCATTCTTTTAGGTCTTTTGTTTTTTTAAATCTTTTTTCAAAAAGAAAAGCACTTTCCACTAAGTTTTTATAGTAACTTTAGAGCTGCGCCGTTGCTCTACCAATGCGTGATTAGTAAGTAGGTTAAATGCAGTTATCTTTTGGTTGGTCGTGTCTACTTTGATGCTATTTTTGCGATCTCTTAAATGTGTCTGCGGTAGAGTTTTATTTCAACGGCCTGTGGACGAGCGATTGAATGGAGTTTCAGAAATATCGGTGAATAATGCAATCACATCAAACGAATTTACCGAAAGTTTTAAATAACATTAATTGGTTTGTACAACGAACATATTCATTTCATTAATATGAAAATATAACTACATCCCGGGGAAGGACTTACATTCTTTAACTCGCAGATACCTAACACGTTTCCTAATTGTATAAAACTAATTCGCTCGCCTTGAGTACCCAGGCACCTACTTCTACTACTGAATAAATAGGTGCCTACGTCTACTTCTTTCGTATTTCATCAAGAAATCTCTTTTGTAATACCTCGTTCTTCATTACACTTCCACTTAACAGTAATGTGTATTTATGGACGGTTAGAAAGAAAGTCCAAGATTGAACTACGAAGAGTAGTAAAGGCTTGGACATACACAAAATGCGTCGGCAGCGTAAAGACGTCACACCAAAGACTTTAATTAATTGTAAGTAATTTTATAACTCTTTGCAATTTCACATATTTAGTATACTATTTGATTTATTCTCAAATAGATGACGCCCGCGTTTTCGTCCGCATGTTTTCTTTTATTTCTTAACTCTTTAATTTTCCGAGATAAAAATATGTCCTTGCCCGGAATGCAACCTATGTCATCATAATCGATTGAAAAATCAAATTCAATAATGATTTTTTCAGTATCGTGGAGAGAAGTTACCTTTAAAAGGAATTATTAGTTTTTTGGTAACCCTGTAAAAACTTGACGCGGCGCGTATTGTGTGTACGAGCATTATTGTATAGTTTCTTCGTTTCTTAAAAGCAATGTAATGAACCGGCTGAGTGTAGTATGTTTTAAACTAAATGGCTCTTATCGTAGCGGATCTTTCGGATATGCATTAAATTGTGGGGATAGCAGATAAGCCGTGTCGCATATTGATGTGCCGGCACCGGCCTAGCTTAAAACGATACACGTATTTTTAATTGACAGACTTATACACCTTCATATCACCGCATTTAGATTTTCTCGAGATGCTTCCTTATCGAATGAGATACCAGTTAAATAGACTACAGATATGCCGACTTCAATGTTCATAGCTACTCTTAAAAGTTCTAATTATTTATTCCAATGTTTCGTACTGGCAAGAAATAAATAGTTGAGAAACACATCACCTCGAGGTCTATGATTTTCTTAACTAAATTAACTGCCGCACTCAGAGTCAATTATTGCTTAAGGAACTCCTTATTATAGATTTCAATACAAAAATCTATAGGTACTAAGGAGTTCCTTAGTTAAGATACATTAATCTTTATAAACAATCGCTAATCATTACGATTAGCGATTCGTTAGAATTTTTTTTTAAAAAGATTAATGTATCTTAACAGCAATCACTTAGTGATAGAATAATAGAAACTTAGTAACTCCTACCATTAATTTGGCATTGAAAAACACATTTACATGTCAAACTTGAAAATGGAATTTATCTAAGTCGTATTTGTATTATATAGAAAATTATTAGAATTTTCCTATCATACTTCACTGTATAGTCTTACTTAGAGTTTCTTTTTAGTTTGTCGATAGAAACTTTATAATGGGGAAAAGAAAAGAAGCAATTTCATTTTACGAGCTAACTTTAATAAACTACTTAATTTATGTTAATTAACGTTCCCGCTTCCCTGACTTGTATAGGTTGTTACTTTTCAAAATAGAAATTATACTAACCCGTGTTCTCTTTCATGTTATTTTTATTGGAGCTATAAACTTTAGTCAAGCCTAAGCCTGTTAAATAGCCACAGCCCATGGACATGTGTATTATTCGCTCTTTAAAAAACGTATATTGGAAACTCTATCAAAGGCAAATTGGCAAAACTTTATTCTTCTTAATTCAAGATCTTTTAGACAGACAATCTTAGAAAGGCTTAAAAGCTTAAAATATTATATTTAAAAAAATATTACTGTACCATTCCAAAAAAAGTCACACCGAAAAAAGAACTGCCAACGTAGAAACGGCAACCGTATTCTATAATCAGTTTAGGGTGTTTATTTGATTTTGTGCGTACCCGGTACCACATTTCACAAAAAATATATAACCTCAGAGCAGGTTCTAATTCTTAGGCGTGTTTTGTCGTTGAAAAAAGTCATTAGACATCACAAGAACAGAAGATCACGTCAGAAGAAGTATTTCTTTAGAAATACTAACTTTAGGAAACTTAGTGATTGATGCTCAGTGCCCATATTATTTCAAACTCATCAACCCAAAAACGGAAATGTTGTATTGTATGTCTGATTTATAAAACGGCATAGACATTAATTTAAAGAGCAGTCACAAACAAACCAATGGAACAGCTCCACGCGTGTGTTGATCTAAAGTCTCATTAAAATCTATTCATAAATCTTTCCTCGGCGTTCGTATAATCATTTGGTTCCAGAAACACAATAAAAATATTTGTCGAACACGCCTCCCGGCGTTCCGGATATGTAGCGAATAAAAAGCGTTCTGTACTATAATCCGACATAAATCTCCTGGTGTACAGTAGTTCTGCCGGTGTAATGAAAAAATGTGAACCATCTGTTGCACCCTTCATTACGTCCAGCACGATGAATGGGCACGAATATAGCTGCGTCAACTTTTTAATGTAATTGAAATTTGGAGGACCCCAAAGTTTTCATTTAAACTCTCCCTACAAAATATGTAACTAAAGGCAAAAATAATCTACGATACATTTCATACGTGATACAACTCGACACATGGTACTATTTTTGTCATAGCTAATATCGACACCCCTTTCTAACTATGTAAGTGGTAACATAGCGTGCTCTATACTTTAACAATAATTCTGTGTCGAAAAAATAAAGTAATGCAGAGTTATTAAATTACTGCTACTATAGTTTTGTGAGCATACGAAAGTGAGTTTATCGATTTTCACTACCTACTCGTATGTCTGATTTTATTGAGTAAAGAGGAGATTAATTTTCTACTGTAGAAACGTTCAGGGTGTCACAGTAGGTATTGGTGATAATTGTTCAACTGCGGGACTTCGTGGGCTGCAGTCGAACATCCTTACCACTAGACTAACGAGTGGTGATTACTAATAACTTAAATCAAATCTGTCCAGCGCTTTTTGAGGCAAGGAGATACTTGTAGGTTAATATTTATAGAGCTTATACGAAAAACAAAATGCAGATCCTGCAAAGACTTTACTCATTAAAGTGTGAGCTGTCAAAGAAAGGTAGGTTTTAACCTTAACAGTTGCAAACGGTTTAACTACTTTATAACATGTAGTTATGAGTGATAATTTCAATCTCCATAAAATACAATTCAAATCCTAACAATATGTAAAGAATTTAATACCGTTATCTATAAAGACGCATGGGAAACTTGCCAAGCTCAAATGGCTTTTTAAACAATTTTATTTACCTAAAAAAGCTGCTCTGCGAATCCATAAAGAATCAGCTCATTCAAAATACCAGTTTAAATTCAAGTTCTAATTCTAAAGACCAGAATGTATATTATCATTATTCGTTAATTTTATTGTTTTCACAGATCAGAACTAGCAGCTATTCTTTACTTTTGATAAAATATAGATAACAATAATTTGTGTCAACTTTACGTTTGAAAAGTTTAAACCATTATTTTTTTTATATTTTCTAATTTTTTTTTAACTTCTCTATTGAGTTTGCACTTGGCGGAGATGGATTTGTCCCTGTCCACACTTCTTAAAATAGGGCAAACAAGACCTCGACCCTCCGCGAATGTGGATCATATTTACACCAGAAAGGGACGCCAAAATGATGCAGCTCATATATATGAAAGAGATAGATTGACGCACACGAAGCAGAAGATTTATCACGTGACTAATACCAAGTCAGTGCGACGGCGGGACGCGGGTCTGTATCCCTCGAGACTCTATCAAACGAGTTTGCTCCCCCATCGCACGATGCAATCTATGCTGAATCGTATTACAATAAATTGTATTAACTCGAAAAATAGTACAGATAGCAAACATCGTCCATCTGCACACAATCGTTCCGTGCATCGCTCTGACGTATTCAACGACCCTCCATTTCCTCAGAGCAGTTCTATGGCAAAATTTATAGATTTTACGAGGGATCATCGGGAAAAGGCGCAGCTTACCACATTGCGAAATATATCATTTTTGTGGGCGGAAATTACGTCATCTGTGCCATTTTATGTGTTGTTCGATGTTGTTTATTGGCTTTTATTTAAAGTTAAAACTATTTATTTTACCACGCAATGTCTCCAGACTGAAATAATAATTTATGATTTACGACTTGATATTCCTTTTGCTGCAAATGAAACAAACACACACAAATTGTTTTTATTCGACCTACCAGTATATAGGTACATATCAATCGCTTATCTGAATTTAGCAGCACTGGATTTAAAAGTCGATGAGACTTACCATGAATATAAATTACCGATTTATCCATAGATCCCCGGAACGATAAAACTTATTGTCGTAAAGCACCTACTGTCCCTCAACCCAGTGGAAGTAAATTGTCCAATTTGGAGCCCAAATAACCAAATGGTGTCAACGCATTGAGATTCGTATCTCCCGCTGAATCTTTGAGATAAATGGTCTGTCAAGGGACGATGATAACTTAATTATTCTGACAACAACTTGGATTATGTTAAGCATCTGTAACCTTTAAGTACCTACATTTAACTTTATTTTAACGAAGTTTTATTTTTGCAGGGTATATTTGTACCTTTTTGTTGTATTCATATTTTACCTGCTTGTTGATTAGCAATAGCAAACAAGAACTCTCACAAAGCAACGGTAAAGTCAAGTTATTATAATTTCTTACAATATTCTTATTTATATCACCACCCACACTTAGCATTTATTATTCGATAACTAAAACTTGACCTTAATTTTCAATCTCCAACAAATTCTGCTACGCATTCCGTTAATTCTGTAAATAACTTGGACTTCCGGCCATTTATTTAGTATATCTTTCAACAAATTGAAGACCAATAATCAAAAGTAAATGTTAGGCAATTAGTCCGATTCCGTCTGCCGTTACGTCAATTAAATCGTATGAGGATTGACATATGGCTTTTATTTAAGGCGATGGGTGTAACCAGATCCTGGCTTGCGCACACGCTCACAAACAAAACAAACATTGCATCTTTAATGGGGCATCAAATCCCGGTCGCATGCAGACTTCGTATAAAACTAATAAATGTACACAATCAATTCCCTTTAAAATACGATGCATCGATCTTTTGTTTCCCTCGAAACCACAATGCGTTTCTATTAAATAAATATTAATAGTTTATAAAGTAAAATCAAATAACAAGGTTACGGGACTTAACAACTTTCACGATTAAGTTTTTTTTTATAAATGATAGTTGAGAAAATATCCCATAATTGACATAAATCCCGTGTTCATCCTAATTTAAAGGCGTAAAGAATTCCCTTATTAAATTGCTAAGCGTGGCTTCTGGTCGTTACTTGTTAGTCACTGTTAGATAATGAGTGGACAACGGCAAAACCAGGAGCAAGAAATGGTTCGATGTAACCGAGCCACCTACGTGCTTGCGGGCGGCCCGGACCGACGCACCGGAACCAATTGCTCCGTCACACTGCCACGAAATGCGCCTCAGCCATGCTTCGGTTAATTAAAACTCAACGGGACGTCACGACACTTGCCCTACTCATAGATGCATCTCTCGAACGTCACATTCTCAAGCGACATTTCTCTTTGTGTCGTATTTCGTAAGGAGATCAATGCTCTTCATTTTGACTTCTAGCTGTTATTGATCGAATGATAGCACCTACGCTTTTAATGGGATTTCTAATTGAAGCGGGGCCATAAATGCATTGCAGGAAAAATTTAACAAAGAACTCATAATTTTTTTTCTTTGTTCCAGCATTATCGTCAATTAAAAGTAATATAGACAATTCTAATTGTATTCTGGTACAAGATGTAAAAGCGGTCACTCACTCGCATGGAATAAGAGACGCTCTATCAACATCTTCACCATCAGATGGTATGCCTCTTTTTTCATTCACAGTTAATTCCTAAGACGAATTTGCAATTCAATTTGTACATTTTTCAGAATCAATATCAACCTCATCATTAGGGTGGTCAACGACTGCAGAAGCGGCATTAGAATCAGCAGTCATACCTCAACAAGCACAACAAGCTGCGCCACCACCTTGGTCACCAGCTTTAGAAGTAAGAGACTTTGATGAACTTCACAGTGCCACAATACCCGCTTATCAATTTTGGAGTTCAGAATTTCGAAACAAACAACCGGCATTTGTTAGTCTTAATTTTACGGTACCCTGGGGTGCAAATTTTGCCGTCTATGGAAGAAGAAATGTGGCTCCGAGTGTAACTCAATATGACTTCGTCGAATTTATCCGAGGCGGTAGGGTTGATCACCGACTAAGAAGAAGAAGAAGCCCACACAGACATGACTCATTTGAACGTACTTTAAATGACTGGGACGCGTTATTAAGCACGCTTAGTCCATACCAAAGATGGAACCATACGATAAGCAAGCGATCTACAGACATGAGGGTAAATGTTAGTATACTACAGTACCTTGATACGGGAAGATGGTTTATATCGATATATAACGATGAACTTCAGCCACATCACGTCGAAATGATTGTTTCCGAAGCAGAAGGTGTTACGAACTCTTGTCCTGATGATTGTTCTGGTCATGGATCTTGCTATCTTGGAAAATGCGATTGTATGGACGGATTTGAAGGACATGATTGTTCGAAAAGTAAGTGACAAATTGAAACAAATGACGTTAAAGTACAATGATCAGCATATATTATTACGACACGATACATTATAACTATTATAATTTTCAGGTGTATGTCCGGTACTTTGCTCCGCTCATGGCGCTTACGCCGGTGGTGTTTGTCACTGTTCTGAAGGTTGGAAAGGAGCCGAATGTGATATACCAGCTCATGATTGCGAACCTGCCGATTGTTCTGGTCGTGGGCAATGCGTAGCCGGGCAATGTAATTGCAAGCCTGGTTGGAAAGGAACAAAATGTGACGAAGGTTTGTACCTACTATAGGCACCTTGTAATATTAAAGGAACAATCATCTTTTCCATTTCTTTATCTGTATATTATATTTTGTTTTGTTATCTTGCAGAGGACTGCCTAGATCCTACATGTGGCAATCATGGTTCTTGCGTCCGAGGTCGTTGCGTTTGTCGAGCTGGTTGGCGAGGAGCAGCCTGTACTGAACGCGATGCACGTGTCCAGCGGTGTCTACCTGCTTGTTCTCAAAGAGGCGTATATGACTTAGATGCAGGAAGATGTGTATGTGATCCTCTGTACACTGGCGACGATTGCTCACAAGGTAAAGTATACAGCATCATTCTCCCTAACCTTAATCAGGGGTATGAGGTTAAAGTTTTTGTTTGATTGCCAAATGTGGCCACCTGTGATTTTATTCTATTTATTTATTTAGTTAACGATACTTATATGGATCAAACAGCGGACATTGAGGAAAGGTTAAGGCCAAAATTGGGCCCACACTCAATATGGGTCAACGGCTGTCACAACTCACAACGGCCACACACACCACTGTGTTACACATATAAAACAGAGCGATAAAAAATCATAAAAGTCTTTCTATTTACAGTTGTATGTTCATTGGATTGCGGGCCGCATGGAGTATGTGCAGAGGGCGTTTGCCGGTGCGATGACGGCTGGACTGGGTCACTGTGCGACCAACGACCCTGTGACAGTCGTTGTCACGAACATGGCCAATGCAAAAATGGAACGTGTGTTTGCACGCAAGGGTGGAATGGCAGGCATTGCACATTACGTAAGTTTGTTCTCTAATGAAACTTCCAATCATAGTCAAATAGTAGGTTATATTAAAACATGAATAATGTTGTTCGGCACACGAACAGAATTTAGTTATTTAAGGCCTGGACAGACATACTCTCTCTGCTCTATCTGGAGAACACTATAATAGAGTTTTGGAAGAAATATGACAACTTTCAGGACCGCGTTAATCGTATTCTTTTTGCAATTATTGGCTTCAACAGATTTTTTGGTGTAGTAAAACTTTTTTAACAGTAAATTAAATAACATTACCATATTTTATCAGCCGGTTGTCCGAATGGTTGCACTCGCCATGGCCAGTGTCTGCTCGAAGACGGCGTGTATCGATGCTCCTGCGCCGATGGCTGGGCTGGCACCGACTGCTCCATCGCTTTAGAACTGTCCTGCAGCGACAATGAAGATAACGACGAAGGTAATCTTAGCAGCAAATTTTTATATTTTGTTATTTGTAACAAACTATTCTCAAATGGTCTGGATTTAATTGTAAGTTAATTGGTTGACAATGGAACTACCGTTTTGAAGATGGCATGACGGACTGCTCGGACTCTGAGTGCTGTAGCCGGCCAGAATGCACCGAGCATATAATGTGCTTGGCGTCCAACGATCCCGTCGAAGTATTGCTTCGCAAGCAACCGCCGTCAGTCACTGCGTCCTTCTACCAACGTGTCAAATTCCTTATTGAAGAAAATTCTGTCCAAAGCTATGCGCATATGGACGAATACTCCGAAGGGTAAGTGATCCATGATTGATTATTATCATTAATTACTACTAATATATAGATAATATATATAACACTAAATCACTTCATACGTGAAAGATATCGACAGTGTAAATTATGTTTCAAGTTATTGAGCTCATGAACGATATCTTTTACTTGACTTGTAGGTTTGTGACCTATCGGTTTTGCACAGTTATAAATTGATAAATTGCACCCAATAATATTTGTAGATTTGTAATATCATCGCCATACTAATAATATCTGTTAAACTGCAGTGAAGAATACAAAACCTATGATGACATTGTATTTAGGAACTAGCACCTTACCAAGTTTGATCCCTATCATCTTCCTAAACCTCTCCGAGGATTTGGTGTGGTTATTTTGATTTGATTTATAAAGTGTTTTTAAAATTTACCGTTTATTTCACATCTGGTGGAAGTGTTTTGATTTTCCTATTTTTTACAAAGCAAACTTATTGATTTATTATTTGCAATCCCGGCATGGTTAACACTTTCTATCGTTAAGTTTTTAATTTCATTATGTTAAAATCATTATGTTTTCACACCAGATCCGATGTGTTGTGTATTGTCTAATGTTTATCCCTTGTGTGTGTCTTACCCTACCTGTTTGTCTCAATAAAATAAAAGCGTCTGATGAAATAATCGAATATCTGAGTGCTCAAAGCTTTGAAACAGTTTTGTTTATCTTTCGTCTAGTTGATTAATTATTACGAAATTAAACAGGAATAGTTTCATTAATCACGACTCAAATTATGACAGATTCAAAAATAGCAATAGGTTAGATATCATTCAACTTTTAAAAAAACTAGAACAAAGTTTAACGTCTATTCAAAACTGTTCATGAATATTTTTTTCTCTCATGATCTGAGTCCAGCGAATATCATTAAAAAAAGTAATTACAATTTATGAGTACGGTTCAATTCAGTGAAAAAAGTGGTTCGATCTTTTTCAATAAAAATATAAGACAAAGCAAAACTGAAAAAATAAAGTAGACAACCCACCTCGCTTTATATGCAAAAGCGCCTCCAAAGTTTGTTTGCATTAAAACACGAGCCGCTTAACTATTTTATTTGTGTTGAATACCTATTCCGGAAGGGTTATATTGCGTTCTGGCATTTGTTTCATTTCAACTGTAAAATTAAAAACAAATTTCACCATCCATCTATCTGTTTTTTAACAATTACCGATAACAGAGTGCAGCTTAAAGTTGCACGAGTAGTTTGCCAAAATATTACCAATGATCATTTCATGCAAAACTAAATAGTGGTGGTGTTGTTCTAATGCAAACGGGCTTCATTCTTTAATCAGTACAAACGAATGAGAATCAATGAGAATCAGTCATTAAAGCAAGTGTTATAACGCAAGGTAACCAGCGTAGACGAGCGCAACCGGCAGCACGGTCGCGAATCGGGGTTGGGTTGCACTGAGGGATGTAGGTATCTGTGTAGTAATCTGTCCTGTCTTTCTGTGTCCCTGTGCCGCCGTGTGTCCGCCACTCCTAGCGAGTTCTGGAATTCCTTTACACCATGGTAAGTGTCAGTCAGCCCTCCCTCGCCCCTCAGTGTTCAGTATCTGTTAACCTATTCCCTTTTGTTGCAACTCCTGCATATGTGTGTAATGCCGACGCCCGCCGCCTGTCTACTAACTAGCACGCGAACGGCAATACTAACGCTTTTCACTTTTCGTTTACTCCTTTGTCTGTATTCGTTTCATTCTCTATGTGTATGTAACATCTGTATGTCTGTCTTAAATGTTCTTTGTGGTTGCGGCAAAATGATCACATGTTCATTCGTAAATTATATGGAGTCGTGGGAAAACGGCGATTCTTTTCAATTATTTTTTGCCGCGACCACAATCGTATTTTTTGTAATATTTGTTCTCGTCTACTGTGCTTCTATTATAGCTCACATAATACTGTGATAAACTTTTGTTATACCATAAAAAAACTTAGGAAAATCATTTACGCTTTCACGCAAGACGTTAAAAACACAAATATAGGTTAGGCGTAGGGCTGTAATATATACGAAATGAGACGCGAATTTTATGTCGTCAATTGAGCAAAATTCAGCGTACACGCAAATATAGCTTTGAATAAACTTACCCTTTTATGTGTTCCTTACCCTTTGTCTGCGTCTATCATCTGTTAACCAACCCCCTTACCCTTTGCCTCTTTATGTGTTTAGATCCTAAACCTTGTAACTAATCAAAACAACTTGTTAATAATTTACTTCGAATACTTCACAGCGATATTATTAAACACTGTACATTACAAGCATTGCTTCCATCAACGGTCATCAAGTACTTACCTACATTTTAGTTTAAACGAATTGAAATTGGTGCAGTTTAATTATTTTTGTAACAAATGTCATCTGGTTTCTCAAGTGTTTTTGTAATAATTATCAAAAATCAGTTCTTTACAGAAGCTGTCAAGATGTAAGGAGAAAATGTCATGCAAAGTAGTTACACAATATATTTATAAGGAAAATCTGAAATATGATGTACTTACATAATAATTTAGCAATAACCTATCTGTGTTATATCTCCTAGCAACATGTTAGATAATAATATCATACTCGTCTCATACAATATGTCCACAACCGCAACTAATAAATCTACGTGCTTTAATCAATGAAGTCGACGCAAGCGCGCCGCTCAAAATAATAAATTGTCTTTCAATAAACCAAAGTCATTACTCCCATCGATGGAGATACAACCAGTAAGTATACATAATGTTTGTTTTACTATAACAGTATCGGATATTTAGAATATAAAAATAGATAGACTTTCTGTTAAACAATAAATCCTATGCATGGGGATAGCAAAATATCAACTAGAGTAGGTATAATTTGTATGAAATTTTAATCCTGGTCTTAAAACAGACCGACAGCTTGTTAAAGCACAGGTTATTATAATAATAGTAATATTTTTAAACTCAAGTTTTTAAAATCAGTTTTTGATTTAATATTAGAATGCACCAATTTCAAAATGTCGTATTTAAATTAATTAAAAGTACGAAAATAGCTGTTAAATCATATGCAATGAAAATAATATGGTCTGTGTGGCAGCTGTTACATGCATTATTAATTATTATACCAAAATACCTATCTAGACGGACTTTTGTTTATGTATGGCTTATATTTAACATCACATTTTGAATTAAAGAAATTGGCATATATCGTATATGTAAACGGGAGTCCCAAATAGTGATCCTGATAAGAGAATGTGCAATGCTAAAAACTTCTTATTTTACTTTTCAATTTTTATTTTCATACTTCACTTCCACAGATTTGATTGCAAGTTATATCCGATATAGCACGTTAACCTCAGTCAAAATAGATTTGAGGAAGCTCACATGGCGATATGATTCACACATAAGATCACCAGAAATATTAACGTACCTACCAAATCTTCGAGTTAAAATAATTATTCGCTTTCATCTAAAAAAAACACCGACTTCAAAACTATACCGTTAAGTACCAACTTAGACGGTTAATAAACAAATATTGAATTTACAATTAATAATTAATTAAAAGTTGAATATACCATCTATTATATTCATAAAATGTAGTTTATAAAATATAGGTTCAACAAAAAGTGAGTAGATTAATCTGCCCACGAAAATGTTCTGGATATCATTTTACCAAAAGGATTGTATTATCCTTAATCACATCAAATTATATCTTTTGTACTCGCAGGTACCGACCTACTTGGAATTTCTTTGAATTCTCTAGATAGCAATTAAGCTTTCTTATAACATGAACTCCTTTAATAATAGGTACCTACCGTCTAAACCTACGCTCTAGATTCTAGAATAATAAATTGTAATAAACGGTGAAGGTATGTTTTTCGAAATTTTTAGACATTACAATCTAAAAATCTGCGTCTAAATATTATGATCAGAATATTAACTTCTAGGTACATTGTGATCTTTTAAAATAAGCTTTCTCTCTAAGTCGTATTCTTCATTGCTGAGGGTAGTGACCCCATTTCTTCAATTACATAACAGAGTAGATATTATTTCAACTCTTAGGTTACTAACGATTATTATCAGATGTTAGTGATAATAACCGTTTTACTTAAATAGATCTCGTGTGTAATTAGTTTTTAAACTCTCATGACAAAAAGGTTTGTATCCTTTGACTTTGTAACATTTATATCATACAACGATTTCAAGGTCCATGTCCATTGTTCAAACATAAATCCAGCCTTTCGGCCTCGTGAGAATGGAATATTTCACGTTTCGACTAAGATAACTTGAAAAGATAAACTAAGGCCTTTGAGCCCTGAGCTGAGAGTTCAAATAGAAGCTCTGAAATTTACAAAAATTAAATACTCAATTCGTTTATTTAATTTCGTACAGGAAATGCAAGTATCTCTTGTCTCGCCTTATTTGACTCTACCCTTTTTGAATAGAGAATATTAATTCCGATACTTATAACGCCCTTTAAGGTCTAATAAAACAAAGGGCCAAAAGATAGCGTTAACTTGAAAACTTTTTTTTATCCACTACAGGTTAGCTTGACTGCGATTTGCGATGATGCAGTCTAAGATGGTAGCGAGCTTACCTGTTAGGAGTAACAGGTAAGCTCGCTACCATCTTAGACTGCATGGCAGTTATTATTAACCCATACCCCTAATCGGTTTTTACACAGCATCGTACCGTAACGCTAAATCGTTTGGCGGCACGACTTTGCCGGTAGGGTGATAACGGCCGAAGCCTCCCACCAGGCCAGACCAGGGAAAATTCAAAAATTGACTTTGCGGGGGATCGAACCCGGGACCTGCGCCAGGGAGGTCGTCAAAAAGTTATACGAAAGTCTCTGATGTAGTGTGTACTATGCTCTAACGGTGGTATTACTAAAGAAACCTGTATCTTTTCAATGCATGACAGAAAGCTCTGAAGACCTGACGGTTCTTTTTTGTACGGCCTTCTGAATGCACGTTGTAAACGACAAACTACGCATACGAGTACTTACTGAAAAAGGAATTCTTTTTCATGCTACACGGTAACCACTTGGTAACCACTTTGCGAATTAAGGTCGTGCTGCCACCTAAATATTTAAAACTAAGTAGGTTTGAATGTTAAATCCTCTTCTATTATTTTAAAATACCAGTGGCATTTTACCACATTACACATACCAGTTTCAACTTTTTACGTTTGTACTAATTAAAATTTACTTTTATATTAAGTACATAAGTAGATTTTTTTATTTTTTTATTCTACTACAAGTTAAGTTAGCCCTTGACATGTCAGTTATAAAAATATATCCTAGATATAGATCAAAAGCTTACCTTACCTAAAGCTTATTGTATTAAAATCTTTCCCGAATTAAACGTAAGTACTTACTTAACAAGCATAATATCCGTAAGTATTTCCATATTATCTAGGCACCATGAATTAATATGCATTTTTTATGTGTAAAGCCAAGGTGAATAACATAAGAGCGACTTAGCAAAAATGTAGAGCGACATAAAATAGAATTCTAATTTAGACGAGCCTTCTATAGCCTAGTAGGCCAACTGATTTGCTGAAAACCTGTATGTAGTCTACCCTTCTCTAATTGGAACTTAATTTTCAGTTTTCATGCAGCAGGTATTTAATACTAATGAACTAAAGGCCTGAATTAATAAACCGACATCAGCAAAGAACACGTTCTCAAGTATCGCTCTCAAGGGACGAGTCCTAGTTGTGACAACGTATTATTAAGCGAATCAAATCAAATCAATCAAATCAAATATTTTTTATTCAAATAAACTTTTACAAGTACTTTTGAATCGTCAAGTGAATCTACCACTGGTTCGGAATACCATTCCTACCGAGAAGAACCAGCAAGAAACTCGGTTAAGTTGTTAAGAATTTAAGCGTCGTTGACCCAAGTCGGTAGCTGGATGCGTGACCTAATTTGGAGGTTCAAATCTGCTATTTTGGTTTCCTCCGTGCCTCAGAGAGCACGCTAAGCCGTCGGTTCCGGTTATTATCACTAACATCTGATAGTAATCGTTACAAAAACCTAAGAGTTTCAATACTCTCAGTCAAGTCGTATGTGGAAGTCGTATCCCAAGAAAACTCCTACCATTATTTCATTAATGGAAAGGAGTCACGACCCTCAGTAATGAGGAATACGACGCTGAGAGAATTATCAAAACAAAATTAAACTTCTTTTTGAAAAAACATCAAACTATTTTGCTTAAAACGCGTATTTTAGTGGTACATCTTAAAGAAATGTGTGAATCATGTCGCATTGCGGGCGGTGCTATGATCGGCCCCATCTGATAAGCCGTGTGATGTGTAGCCGAGTGTCGGTGATGCGCGGGCAGGTAGTGTCGCCGCAGGGGCTCGGCATCATCGGGATCAGGGTCTCCGTCGACCGGGAGGCGAGATTCGGATTCACGCTCACAAGACAGGGTGGATGGTGAGTACTGAGTACCTATAGAACGCGCAACGACAGCGCGACGTGACGGCAACGGACAACGTATGCAATGTTCCTAGAAATTGTAATGCTATATCACACGAGGTGGCTATATTATGAAGGCGTTCACTCGGTGAAACACGCTTTTTTAAACCGGGATTCTGCTGTCGCATTAGCGTGGCGTCACGCGTAGTTCCGATGTTCTACCCTCAGAATAAGTTTGTTCTGTATTCTGAGGTCCTACAGTGCAGATGCCATTGCACCAAGCTGTCGTTGTGCGATTTTAGATTTTATTGGTTTAAGTTTACCAAAAATATTTTTTTTTTTATTTTCCTCCAAAAGCATTATTCTCTACTTACAACTTATTTTTAACGTATTTACCTGTTTTGATAAGAATAAAAAAAAATGTCCTCCGAAAGCATTTATATTATGATACCTATAGTTAATTACCTATTTTAATGACCAGAGGTAGACAGAATCTTATGTACCTACTTTACACCGGCCATCGGCTTTTACACGGAACGTTAGCTGATTTACCTATTTAGTATATTTTTAGCCACAGTAGATTAATACGATAGTAGGTACTGTAGGTACTTGCATGTAAAAAGAAAGGCCAACGAGCTCGACGCAAGCTGCTGCAATTTCATTGTTTTTAATGTATGTACGTATAAGTATTCCGTATTTTACGATGGCACGTGTTTCGCCACCTGGCGGTGTGCACCTCTCTACTGAGTCAGACAAGGGGTTGAGTTATTCGCAGTTTATGTACTGCTATGAATCATCGGGCTTGAATTAATTTCAAATTTTGAGTCGTCTCTACATTTTGAGCGAGTATTTTTGTTTCGGAATATTTACCTGCATCATTATTGTTAAGTTAGGTATCCGACTATTTTAGCAATGAAATGAAATGGTTTTTTTTATTATTTCACGTAGGACAACTCGTGTTACTTGATACCTACGTCGGGACTCTACCACCGGTTCTGAAAGTAAATTCTACTCAGAAGAACCGGCAAGAAACTCAATAGGTAGTTGCTCTTTTTTAAAAGGATAAAACTGGCCAAGTGTGACTCGAACTCGTACACGAAGGGTTCCGATCTTACTTAACAACATGTACTTTTTAAAAACTTCGCAAAAGAAGCGAGATAGAAATACACACTCTATGAAAATTTCGACTGTCCTACGGTTCATGAGATTCAGCCCGCTGACAGACGGGCGGACGGACAGCGGAGGCTTAGGCTAAGATCTATAGAGCGTACTTTGACTTGGCTCAGACTTATGTGGATGGACTTATGTGAGTAACATAAATCTATCTCGTTTTAACAATGTCTTAAGTCTAAGCAAAGTCAAATAGATATAGATCTCTCCCTTAGTACTTAATAAGGTTACATTGGCACCTTTTCGGTACGGAACCCTAAAATACAATAATTACCTATATTAATTATTCGTAAGTAGGTAGATATATCGCTTCATACTCGTACGTGTTTTGGTAAGATTTTCAATATTGTAGCTTTCATAACAAAAATATTTTACAAAGAAAGCTTTCGAAAAAATGTAAATAAGTAATATAAAGCTGTGACATAATTCCGGCAGGCGGCAACGTAGGTTACAGCGTAGTCCTACCTACATAGCATACGTTGCATGTTATAGCGACATTAACCCAACTCTGTAAAAACTGAATGAGTTATTTAGAATCACTAGCTTCAGATGATTAGGTACCAAAATGGCAAAAAGGAATGGTGCGATTTCGTTCGCCTGCCAGTCTGTCCGACAATATGGTGTCGTTCAGAAATCGGAACTATCTTACTTAAAATTTGAAACAGCTTAAGATTTGAATTAATGCTTGCCCGATAAAAGGGGCGGGATTGCGAAAAGGGTCGAAACGGAAGGTCCAAATTTCATACTAGCTGCTACTTACTAATAATAGTATTAATTCCATAATATTTTATATTAAAACCTCTTGATCTACGTGCCGCTACGCGCCGCGCCTTTGTGGTGGGGCTAGACCTTAACTGTCTCTGATCGCGTGCTTCC
This sequence comes from Erebia aethiops, assembly GCA_923060345.2. NCBI lineage: Eukaryota > Metazoa > Arthropoda > Insecta > Lepidoptera > Nymphalidae > Erebia > Erebia aethiops. The sequence goes on along the minus strand of OV281092.1, from coordinate 9,152,098 downwards.
CATATATTTAAATAAAGAAGAACCAACAATCGTTTTAAATATTTGATCCGTGAATACCCGTGCAATCATTATTAATTTTCCGATACGGTCCTTACAAATTTCTTACACTAAATCGAATTAAAGTTTTTAGCCAAAACTACACGGATATTTACCGTACAGGCAACACCATTTGAAATACATTTACTTAGGTACTAGTTTCAATGTAGATTTTACTATTTGTTTTTATGTTCATTTGCTATACGTAGGTACAATGTTATCTCCAAAAACGGCGTGTAAACGTAATTAAGCTGTATTACGGGCAATTTGTGAAAAATATTATATTATATACAAGGGGCTGTTAGGGGATGGTCATGAATATGCTAATTTTAGGACCAACCTTCTTTTACAAAGACGACTTACGCAACTCAAATAATACAAATTTCAGTTTGTTAGTTATTACGTAACATTACGGGGTAAGGGGGTACACCAACATCTAAGCGCCCCAATTGTCAACCTCACCTGCCCGTGGTGCCCCCTGCCAATTAGCGAACGAGGATATGACGACCGAAGAATGGCGGGATAACCATTCCAAATTCATGCTAGGCTCAAAATAGCACAGACTGGAGACGGGCAGCAGCGTCTCTGGTGCGAATACGCCTAGCCCTGCGCTGACCAACCCGCCTGCCCAGCGTGGTCAGTATGGGCACTACTTTTGATGAGCAGCGCCAACAAACAATGGCCCCCAGTTCCCGGCAGCTCCGCTATTCCCGACTACGGTAGCGGTCGCGGTCACGGCGGGGCAGGGGGTGCTAGGAATCACCGGGCTACGGATGGCTACCATACCAAACGACTCTTTTTGGCTACATATAACACCAGGACCCTGAGATCGGATGAAAGCTTAGCCGAACTCGAGGTAGAGTTGAGTAATATTAAGTGGCACATTCTAGGACTTTCAGAAATCCGTAGAGGGGGCGAGGATACGCTGACTCTAGAATCGGGCCACGTTCTCTACTATCGGGAAGGCGAGCAGACGTCCCAAGGCGGAGTGGGATTTCTGATCAACAAAGTCCTCGCAAACAACATCGTGGAGATCAGTAGTGTGTCGTCAAGGGTGGCATACGTTATACTTAAGTTGAACCAGAGGTACTCTCTGAAAGTAGTGCAGGTGTATGCGCCCACGTCGTCACACTCTGATGAAGAAGTAGAGGCCGTATACGAAGACGTTATCAAGGCTATGGATAAGACTACCAAATCCTACTTCACGGTTGTTATGGGGGACTTCAACGCAAAGGTGGGAGTACAAGAACGCAACGAATCAAGAGTTGGGCCTCATGGAGTTGGTAACAGAAATCACAGGGGGCAAATGCTAGTCAACTTTCTTGAGAGGAGAGGCCTCTTCCTATTGAATTCGTTTTTCAAGAAAAGTGCCCATAGGAAGTGGACTTGGCAGAGCCCCGATAACGTGACTAGGAACGAGATTGACTTCATCATGTCGGATCGTAAGGATATATTCAGGGACGTCTCCGTGATCAACCGATTTAACACTGGTAGCGATCACCGTCTTGTGAGGGGATCCTTGAATATAGACCTTCAGTTAGAGAGACGACGTTTGATGGAGTCAACTCTTCGCCCAAGAACACACCAACCCATGGCTGTAACAGAAAATTTCCAACTAGAGCTGAGGAACAGATTCGATTTGCTGGAAACCACCGACGAAGTTGATCAGAAATATGGCGACTTTGTGAATGTTGTTCGGGAAGTGGGTGGCAAATTTTGCCAAAAAGGAGGCAAAATTCCCACATCCAAGATCTCTAGCGAGACCCTGGATTTGATGCAGCAAAGACGGGAAGTGGGCTCAGCTTTGCCAGACAGGCAGTCTCTAAACAAGCTTATCAAAAAGCGAATACGTTTCGATATGCGTGCTGCCTCGACGCGCAATATACAAGATGCGATAGAACGCAATAGAGGAGCAAAAGTATTCGCTCAAAGTCTTGGGAGAAGCCATTTGACAAAGCTGAGAACATCAGATGGTCGGATTACTGCTTCGAAGCCAGAGGTGTTAGCTGAGATCGAGCGGTTTTACGGGCAGCTTTACTCTGCTCATGCTCCGAAACCTGCACCCACTCAGGCTGCGAACGACAAACGTGCGAGACTTGTGCGCCACTATACCGATGACCTCCCGGATATCGACGTAGGCGAGATTAGTATAGCCCTCGAACAGCTGAAGAACAACAAAGCTCCGGGCGATGACGGTATTACTGCGGAGCTCCTACGCGCAGGAGGAAAGCCAATTCTTATTAAGCTTAAAGACCTCTTTAATACCGTCATCAAAACTGGCATAACACCGGAAAAATGGACCAGAAGTGTTACCATTCTCTTTTTCAAAAAAGGAGATAAGAGTCTGCTCAAGAACTACAGACCAATCTCACTTCTGAGCCATATTTATAAGCTGTTTTCGCGGGTTATTACGAATCGTCTCGCCCGAAGGCTTGACGAATTTCAGCCACCAGAGCAGGCTGGGTTTCGCAAAGGCTACAGCACCGTGGACCACATTCACACGCTACGGCAGATTATGCAGAAGACCCAGGAGTATAATCTGCCCCTCTGTCTAGCGTTTGTGGACTACGAGAAAGCCTTTGATTCTGTCGAGACCTGGGCTGTTCTGGATTCATTGCAGCGATGCCAAGTCGACTGGCACTATATCCAAGTGTTGAGATGCTTGTACGAGGCCGCCACTATGACAGTTCAAGTCCAGGACCAACAAACGAATCCAATTCCCATACGAAGAGGGGTAAGACAGGGAGATGTTATATCCCCGAAACTTTTCACTTGCGCCCTGGAGGACGTGTTTAAGGTCTTGGACTGGAAAAGTCGTGGTATTAATGTTAATGGCGAATACATCTCGCACTTGCGTTTTGCAGACGACATAGTGATACTGGCGGAATCGTTGCAGGACCTTGAGGGGATGCTGGCCGAGCTTAACTGTTCTTCCAGACGAGTAGGTCTTCAGATGAACATAGACAAAACAAAAGTCATGTTTAACGAGCACGTTATCTCAAGACCTATCAACGTCGGCAATGTCAGTATCGAAGTTGTTCAGGAATACAACTACCTTGGCCAGATTATACAACTCGGTAGAAACAACTTCGACAAAGAGGCTGACAGAAGAATTCAGTTGGGCTGGGCAGCATTTTCTAAGCTTCGTCAAGTCTTCGATTCGTCGATACCGCAAAGCCTGAAGACTAAAGTCTTCAACGAGTGCGTCCTGCCGGTAATGACGTATGGAGCGGAAACGTGGACACTGACGGTAGGCCTCGTCCACAAATTAAAAGTCGCTCAGCGTGCTATGGAGCGGGCTATGTTGGGAATCTCTCTCAGGGATAGAATCCGGAACGAGGAAATTCGTAGAAGAACTAAAGTGACCGACATAGCTCTGCGGATTAGCAAGCTGAAGTGGCAGTGGGCAGGTCATATCTGTCGCAGAACCGATGGCCGCTGGGGCAGACGTGTTCTGGAGTGGAGACCGCGTACCGGTAAGCGCAGTGTAGGACGACCTCCAGCTCGCTGGTCCGATGACCTAAAGAAGGTTGCGGGAAGCGGGTGGATGAGGAAGGCGGAGGACCGTGTTTGGTGGCGCGCTCTCGAAAAGGCCTATGTCCAGCAGTGGATGCATACAGGCTGATGGATGGATGGGATGGATGGACGTAACATTCCTTAATAAAAGTAGGTACGTAGGTAGATATATAGGGACTGTACCTGCCTACGTACAATTTAAAAAGACGCCTACTTAGTCAATTAGTGATCAAATTAGTCAATTATAAGTAGGTATATAATATAATAGTCCTTTGGACTAATATATTATATACTTACTAAATTTTAGTCGGACAGACTACCTAGGTTTACGTACCTAGGCAACCTAATTACTCAGTAGGTAAACATGCCTACATGAATTTCGCCATCGCAAATAGGGTGATATCAAATCCATAACTAGGTAAATATGTATTTCATATTTTATATTGCCGTTTCAGGTTCGACGTGCTAGTAAACGGGGGTGGCGCTGTCACCTTACAGTTCCAGAGATCTCCCTTCAAGCCTCTACGGAAGACGGTTTTCGTGCCTTGGAATCAGATCGTAGTTCTGCCAGCTGTTCAAATGGAGCTCAGCGATGACAGCATAAAAGTGCCTACACCGAGGTAACCAGTAAATTTCAATATATACCACATTTTCTTCGTTAACCTCATTATTGGTCTCAAACAAATCCAATAGACGACCACTGCTGGACGAAGGTCTGCATGGATCTCCACAGGACACAGTCATGTGCCTATTGCTTCCGTTCCATTGGCTCCTAGGACCGTATTAATAAACCGATATCAGGGAAGAACATTCTCAAGTATCTATTGGTTAATTTATGCTTAAGACCGGTTTTCACCATAGAATGACCGATACTTGAGAGCCTGTTCTTAGCTAATGATGTGATAAGGCCGCCTTTGCGCTTTACCACAGTTTCCTGTATTTTGCATTGTATGCATAATTTTGTACCGATGTGTTAAGATGCAATAAAGACTTATACTACTACTACTACTACTACTACTAATGTCGGTTTATTAATACGGGCCCTAGCTACTCGCTTGAGATCGTCCATCCACCTAGTTGGAGGTCGTCCAAAACGCCGCTTTTCGGTGCGAGGCCACCAAGCACCCAACGCCTATCGGTTCTTCGAACTACGTGCCCCGACCATTATGACTCAGCTTAGCGACGCTTCGAGCTATTTCTATTACCCTGGTTCGCCTACAAAGCTCCTCATTCCTGGTTTGATCATAAGGATACTCCAAGCATCGCTCCATCAAGCACTGTGATTTTCTGCACAATTTTCATAAATGGTCCAAAAAAAGTCAGTAATTTGGTATTTTTTTGCCTTTATAATAATAATTAGCCACGCTTACATAGTAGCCAAAATGAACCATCAATAACAGCTGGCTCTCCAGTATGTTATCTAACTCAGTTTCAGCAAGACCATGCTTATTAAGTATTTATGTCACCGTAAAATTGTGAAAACCGTTAGATTGTAATCTACCTAGCGAGATTGTGTGGAAATATTACAATTTATCGCATTATTTTCCGGTAGATTGTAATGTCTACCTGATTATTTATGTCGACCCCTAGCCTCACCTACAAGAAAACGTAAATACAATGAATATTTAACAAATTGACACTCAGAACATTGAACGGTTCACAATCTGTCGAGATAAAAAGTGTTAGATTGCAATCTGACGGTTTTTGCAATTTTACGGAGACATATATATATATATTTTCAGTTATTATAGTCCAACCATTTATTTTACTTCGACATAAGCACGCCAATGAAGTGTTATAATTATTGACAGGCAACCATCGACAAAAAAATGCAATATTCCATAGACGCATAATATCGTTTTTTACAATAGCGAAGCTAAGTTTAAACCGATATTTCGTAACTCGTATATATTATATTTATTTCTTGTATATATTTTATTTCTTGTCCTTCAAGTTTTATCAAAAATCTAACAAACATATAAAGATTAACAATATTTTCTTAAAATCTACTTTACTGTGGCTAAAAGATTTACTAATCATTTTGGAACCTTATGAGTAAATAAATAAAAAAATCTATAATATAATATCTCTAAAATCATTCCCTCACTATGTCCCAAGCTCCAATTTCAATAACTGTTATATCATCAAACAACCAAAAAAATCTTATAAAAGTCTTATATTCTATGACCGATTGATAAAAAATATAATAGATTAATTTAAAAAAAAACTCTTATTTGTTTTTTAACATAATAAATGGATTAAAAAATATATATATACACGTGTCTTCTAAAAATAAGTCATTCCCTCACTTTTTACTGACAATCGATTTATGAACGTATTTATGTACTGTTGTATAAAAATTATTTATTTTATAATTTAATATACTTATGTCATTTAAACGCTTGGATATGTTTATAAAACAATAAAAAAATGTTGAGCAACGATCAATGTTTCAAATCGATTAAAACTTCTTCATTAAGAAAGTCATTTGTTATCAAAAATCAGTAACGCACTAACGAACATCATTGAATCGAGCTGCCAAAAGTAAAATAAATGGTTGGACAATAGTTAGCATAGTTAGTTAGTTAGTTAGTTGGGACGCAACATGCGTAGACACATTGGCCCCGTGTCATATCAGGGAGACAGCATCAAGGCCGGGAGCCGCAGCAGAAAAGGCTGAAACCGGCAAGCGGCGGAAGTATGCCTCTCTCATAGAGAGTTACATATTTGTTCCGTTTGCCGTGGAGACCCTGGGGCCATGGAGTCTTAGTGCCAAAAAATTTTTACGAGATATTTTACCGCGGTTAATTGCCTCATCTGGTGACAGAAGGGCTGGCTCATTTTTTGCGCAAAGGATCAGCCTGGCTGTTCAGCGCGGAAATGCAGCCAGCATTCTTGCCACCATTCCACGCGGGCATGATTTATATAGTAATTAGGTTAGGCTAGCTAGCATTAAGTTCTATTGTATTATAGTTAGCAACAATATAGCAAAATGTCCAACCCGCCTGCGGGTTTTGCGATTGGTTGGGTTGTACTATCAGTAAAAAAATCCGTTGAAAATCTATAGTTTTGTAAGGCGCAGTCTGTTCGTAAAATCGTTAAAAAGGATTGTGTTATATGTATGATTGAGAAAAATATATGATATTTTCAAGAACTTTAAGTACCTAGCCATTGTTCAATCCCAAAACATAAATAAAAAAAACTTCGCTCCATAAAAAAAATCAAAGCAGTTATTCTCTCCATTGAAAAAAATAATTTACTCAAAAAAATTTACTTTAAATTTCAAACAAATCACATCCATTGTTTCATTAAATTGTATTGAAAAGCAAATATGTTATATTTTATTTGCGAATTTTTTCCGTTTTTAGAGCAGCGCTTACTCATTTTCACCACCACCCACATCGCACCAGCTGTTTAGTAAGAATTATTGTCTTAATCCGTTTGGATTTGACGGAGTTCAACCTGAAGAAAAAATATACTCAAGTACTTACTTATTTGAATTTAAATTGCTATATTTTCCCATTTCAGATCACCACCAAGACTAGACTGGTCTCCGATGCCGCAATGGTGGGAGTCTGAGACACCACCGTGCAGTGCGCACGATCACGAACGCCTCAGGCCAGAAGTCGTGGCTATGCCAGCCTTAGCTGCACCAGCCGTCTCTTCTCCTACTACAACCACAGTTATTTATCCAGAGGCACAGGTGAATAAACAATTCAAATCTATTATCCCCTCTCTTTTATAGGAAAGAACAGATGGAAACTTATCCACTTACATGTTCTTTCTTTAGTGTTTAAAACTTACTTTATTATTATTCATGATTCATCATATCTATTGAACAGCAGTAATGGATAAGACATAGATCCATGGCCTTACTGTCTGTATGGCTCTCGAGAGTGGCAGCACTGTTGGGAACGCTTGAAAGGAGATCGAAGTGTGTATAATTGACCGAGCGAAGCAAAGGTCTCTGAGTCTACTTGGGTGAATTGGCACTTGTCCGTCCGTCCGTCCGTCTGTCAGAGTCTTATACATTCTGAATTACTGAACGTAATTACTTCAAATTTAAATATAATATGTAAACCGATGGCCTCCCGCCGAATATGGCTTAAAAAGTTATAAAAATCTTTATTTCAGGGGGGCTCTCATAGAAGCGAATACGAAGTAATATATTTTTTATAGCGTTACATAGGGATGTGGTATATCATTTTAAAGATAATTAGGAATAGAGTACAAAAATATTTCTTTTTAATTTTTTCCCTTAAATTGACGAAATGGGGGGCTTTCAAAGTGGCGATTTTTTAACGTCCAAAGTTGACCTCAGAACTCAAAATTTGTTTATTTATTTATTTATTTATACATTCTGTACCAGTAACTTAAAAATAAAACATAAACATATGAAAGGACATGCACAAGGACAACTTATCTCTTGAAGAGATTTCTTCCAGATGCCCCAAAATGTGTGAATTTTCTGAAAGGCTGAGCCTGAAACTTGATCAATTATTTGAATTATATCCTGTACTTGAAAAACAAATACTAAAATTAGATAAATATGATAAGGAAACGAAATTATTTAATTTTTAATGAGCTTCAGTATTTTTAACAGAACTTCACAATGATGTCAATAGATGGCGCCGCGAGGTCTCAGTTCGGGGCGAACCACTAGTAGTATATGTAGCTTGTTATGGTAGCGCGAATCTAGGAAAATCAATCGCTTGACGATACTTTGTCGATAATCAAATCAAATCAAATCAAATATTTTTTATTCAAATAAACTTTTAAAAGTACTTTTGAATCGTCAAGTGAATCTACCACTGGTTCGGAATGCCATTCCTACCGAGAAGAACCAGCAAGAAACTCGGTGGTTGCTCTTTTTAAATAATTCAATAGGTAAAGGTATTCCATAGGTAAAGGAAGGGCGTAGTACGCACAAGAAACGGGACGTAGGTATATATTTATATGAGTGGAAAAACTAATGATAGAAAGAACCTCCCAAAAGCTATGTATTTACATCATACTAATCTTTTGATAGAAACCTGAAATCTTTTCGAGCATTTCACTCAGTAACGAAAGTAGTTCTTGGGTAAGCCTCGAACTAGTACTTCTACATACTTATTAAAATTGTATTTTCTTTTTCAGATCGTAAGCGAGTCTATCGGAATACCAGGTTCTTCGGTAAAACTGACCTACCGCTCGTCCCAAGCAGCTGGCTACCTTTCGTGCGTCCACATCCAGCTAACGAGGAGGATAGTCCCTGCTTCTCTCACTCGCGTTCACGTACGAGTGGAGATCGAGGGCTCCCTTCACACGCATACCTATGAAGCTGATCCGGATCTAACCCATGTGTTCGCTTGGAACAAAAGAAACGTCTACAAACAGAAGGTAGATATTTTATCAGTGGAAATAATTCCTTTTGCTTTGTCTTTTATTTATTAACTAGCTAACCCGGCGAACTTCGTACCGCCTTAGTATGCAAAATTAAATGTATATTTTTCAATATTTCTGAGAGATTTTCTTAATATTTTTTTCCGTAAGAACCTTCTCCTAATAATAACAAATACAACAAAAAAAGAATTAGTGAAATCGGTCCAGCCATTCACGCGTGATGCCGTGACCAAGGAAAACGGGTTTCATTTTTTTTGCGGAGAGTGTGCTCAAGAACTATTCGATCTGGTTCCTCCGGCGCCTTTTTATTATCGAACCGCAAGGCATCGACAAGGTCTGCACCCTTACGCAGTCGAAATTCCGCGGGCTCGTACGAAGCGTTTTGCTTCATCGTTTTTAATTCGAACCGCTAGGATATGGAACAGCCTTCCGGCTTCCGTTTTCCCTTCCTCTTTTAATATAGGTACCTTCAAATCAAGAGTGAATAGGCATCTTCTAGGCAAGCGCGCTCCACCTTAGGCTGCATCACCTCTTGCATGAAAGTCTGATTGCAGCCAAGCGCTAGCCTATATATTAAAAAAAAAAAATAGATATATATATATATATATATATAAGATAAGATAAGATATTCGGCCGAACTGAGGCAACACCGCGCGTGTTGTTTAAACAAACTTGCGCGGGTGATGGGTTCTACTTGACGCAGATGGCTTAACCAACATCCTGCGTGTGATGTGTATCTGTTATACAGCTGCACCTATTATAGTTTCTTTGACAATAAGAAATATTATGATTTTAGGTTTACGGACAAGCACAAGCCAAAATATCTATTGGTTACGAATACACAACATGTTCATCAGTTGTATGGGAAACGCAAACGGCAACTCTCGCTGGATTCGACGTTGACATTTCCGATATTGGTGGATGGGGCTTAGACATACATCACCACTATAATTTCCATGAAGGCATACTACAAAAAGGAGACGGCGGCTTATTACATCTAAAACAATATCCGAGAACTGTACAGGTATATTTTTATCAATCTACTAGGATACGTCTGAATCCCACGTGAATTAAAACAACAGAGCAAAGTTTCTTTATCAAATTTTACCTACATATTTCTTGATTTTTCTACTATATTTCAGGTTGTAATGGGTACAGGGCTTCAAAGATCCCTAAACTGTCCCGACCACTGCAATGGTAAGGCAGCTGATTCACTTCTCTTGACACCAACTGCACTTACTTCAGGACCTGATGGATCCTTGTATGTTGGAGACTTTAATTTCGTACGTCGAATTACTCCCGAGGGCGCGGTGACTACAGTACTGCAATTGGAGTGAGTAAACCATAAACAAACCTAGCTCATTGTTCATTCAAGCACTTTTAGATTTATTGCTTACTAATTATTATAAAATTTATGCGATTTCTTTTTTCAGAACAACCCAAGTCGCATATCAATACTACATCTGCATCTCACCTGCAGACGGATATCTTTACATATCGGATTCAGAACGACATCAAGTTAGAAGGGTTGTAGTTTTGGACAAGGTTCGCGATCCAGCAACTAATTCCGAACCAATAGTAGGCAATGGTGATCGATGTGTACCCGGAGATGATTCCAACTGCGGTGATGAAGGACCTGCCATAAAAGCCAAGTTGGCCCACCCTAAAGGTAAACATAATTTTAAAGGGCACACGAAGCTAAAAGAGCGAGACTTTTTCATTACCTATTGAAACTGCAAATAGCTTCAGGTGAACAAATCTGTTGAATCGAGCATGTTAGTAGAGGTCACATCAGCGACGTCTTCCACATATTTTTATCTGCGCCCTCGATACTACCGAGTACCGACTCATGCATTTGCATTTTCAGAAAATACTGATAACTGCGTGTGTTACTTGCGGATTGTCTTTTGATATGCGATGAGACTGTAAATCCTTTAAATTAGGCAAATAGAGAACGACAATTAATCGAATTCTTAAATTATTTCTAGGTCTTGCTATAGCAGCAGATAGAACGATGTACATCGCAGATGGAACTAATATCCGAGCTGTTGATCCAAGTGGTATTATCCATACACTTGTAGGCCACCACGGACATCATAATCACTGGTCACCGGTTCCTTGCCGCGGCGCCATTGCTCCATACGAAGCTCAACTACAATGGCCAACAGACGTTGCTTTATCTCCACTCGACGGATCACTTTATTTTATTGACGACCGAATCATACTCAAATTAACAGTCGACATGAAAATCAAAGTTGTTGCTGGTCAACCGTCTCACTGTCGACTTGGTAATGATGGCAAACCAATTACGAAAGCTACAAACAGAACAAATACAGACTTCAGAGAAGACTCCAACTTAGGCACTATTTTGGCAATAGCATTCGCACCCAGCGGAGTCCTTTACGTGGCCGAATCAGATTCAAAGAAAACTAATACAATAAAAACAATTGATCCTTCTGGAAAGATTATGCACTTCGCTGGAAAGTTACAAGAAAATATGAAAGAGCTTAGCTGTGAATGTAACTCGTCTATTTCGGCAACAGTTGTGCCCATAAACCCCCGTGATGAAGGCGCAGGATGTCCTTGCAGGCTGAGTGTCGCAGCTGGAGATGAACCACCAACTAATACTGAAACTTTATTATCGTCCAATGCTAAATTCCAAACAATTTCTGCATTAGCGGTTACTCCGGATGGAGTACTCAACGTTGTCGATCAAGGTATTTTCTTCAACATTAAATATAAATCCATAGATATAAATCGTATTAACTCAAATAAACTTATTGAATTTAACTTTTTGTTGCAGGGTCTCTCCACATTTTGGCTTTAAAACACTACTTGCCCTCTCATGATGAAAATGGAGAATTTAGAATACCATACCCTCCTACGTCTGAGATTTACGTCTTTAATCGATATGGACAGCATATAACAACTAAAGATTTAACATCTGGAAAGACTAGATATTCATTTTTGTATTCAAAAAATACTAGCTTTGGAAAATTATCAACAGTAACCGATGCGTCGGGTAACAAAATTCAGCTTTTACGAGATTATAGTAACATTGTAAGCTCCATTGAAAATACTCAAGATCATAAACTGGAACTGAAAATATCCGGAATTGGTTATTTAACAAAATTAACTGAAAAGGGATCTGCGGGAATTGAGCTAGATTATGATGCAAACACTGGCCTACTTAATAGCCGATCAGGGGTACGTATACGTAATTTTAAAATTCTCAATACAGCAATTTGAGTATATTGCTGTATTGAGAATTTTAAAACTTAGATATTTTTTATAGTATTACCTATTACAACTATCTTTTTATGACTTTGCAGGCAGGAGACACTGTGATATACAACTATGACGAACTTGGACGTGTAACGAAGATAATTATGCCTTCAGGAGAACAGGTGCACATAACGTCTGGTTTAGCCAAAAATTACGGTCTTGCAGTTACAGTTTCAAATCCAACCAGTACTATTCCAGTAGGAGTAGCGAAGAAATGTGAATACGTACTGCATGGACAGTCCTTCAAGCAAATCACCATTAACAATGGAAAACAAATTACAGAAGGTCGTATGTTTACAAACAACACTTTAGTTATTGATACACCTTGGTCAGGAAAGTTTGAAAGTATTGCAGCTGCAAAACATCCCTTACTCGAAGCTGCTTTGCCCATCGAGGCTGAAATGCTACACATGTGGTCACATCAAACTACAACGTTCGGTGATGGACTAATAAACAACATGTATTCATTGTATACTCTGGTAGGTGATGTAAGGAACCCACAGCAAACTTTGAACAGAGAGATTTGGGTAAACGACTCAAGAGTCCTAATTATTGAATTTGACCAATTTAAAAGCAGAGAAACCTTCTTTAATGCTGACCGGATACCTCTTTTTACCACTGCTTACGATGTGGCTGGTTTGCCGTTATCCTTTACACCTCATGGGGCTGGAGCTCCGCTTAATATATCCTATGACAGATTTTATAGAATTAATGGTTGGAAATGGGGTGTCACTGAAGAATCCTACAATTATGATCCACATGGCATGCTATCTGAAATAACAAGCCCACAAGACGGTACAAAGTTCATTTACTACAACGATGGTAACCTCGTCTCTAAAATTACACTGGCAAGCCAAAGGAGTTTCAAATATGCATACGACGGAGATGGTGGATTAACTCATGTGATACTTCCATCAGGAAAAAATCACTCATTCAGTGTACAACCTTCTATAGGATTTTTGCGAGTCACTTACACACCTCCAGGCTCATTGAAGAAGTACTTGCAACATTACTCGCACACTGGAGAATTATTGCAAACAGTTTTCCCAGGTGATGGAGCTAGAATTATCTACAGATATTTTACAACCAACAAAATATCGGAAGTTATTCATGGAGATGGTCAAACTCAAATCCACTACTCTGAAAATAGTGGCTTGCCATCTGAAATACTGCATGTAGACCGTGACATTGACTACAGATGGGAATCTACCTATGCTGGTGGTTTACTTGTAGAAGAGAGGCTTGATTATGGCGCTAAGACGGGATTAAGCAATGCCAAAATTATTTATGAGTATGATAATAATTACAGAACAACTGCAGTTCAGGGTCGAATTGGTGGTCAAACATTAATTCCACATCACATAATATATAATAGCAAAACTGGCGCACCAGAAGTTTTAGGACAATTTACGGTATCTAAACAAAAATGGAATGAGACCTCAGTGTATGACGGCATCGCTATGTTCTCTAGAACACTTAATAACCAGTTCCTCGAAAAAGAAATTACAGTAAATATTCACAGAATGGAAGTGTTCCGAATGGAATTTTCTTATGACCGTCACGGCAGGATTTCGCAAACCCGAACACACACGAGAAATGTAGGAGTGAACACGTACACAATCGTAAAGAATTACACTTGGGACTGCGATGGTCAATTAACAGGCGTGGAAGCACAAGAACCCTGGGGATTTAGATATGATGACAATGGTAATATGCTATCACTAACATACAGAGGCAATACAATTCCCATGGAATACAATGACATGGATCGTATCATCAAGTTCGGAGAAGGCCAATATCGTTACGACAGTCGAGGATTCGTTTTCCAAAATGCAAGAGAAGAAAGATTCCAGTACAACGCCAAAGGTCTACTGATTAGAGCAACAAAAAGAGGAAGATTTGATGTTCGATATTACTACGATCATCTGGACAGGTACTTAAATAAACATTTTGCACAGTAAAGTTTCCTAGTGGGTAGTTTCAACTAAGACAAAAAATTTAACAACATGTTATCCTTACAGACTATCTACAAGAAAAGATAACTTTGGTAACGTCACCCAATTCTTCTACACAAACAAGGAAAAACCTCATGAAGTCAGTCATATTTATTCACCTCGGGAGAACAGATTTATGACACTTGTATACGATGACCGAGGTCACCTTATCTATACTCAGGTAATAAATGTACCAAAATTTTACAAATCCTGTGATAGAAAGTCCAATTCGTCCATAGAAAATCCTAAATAGTTATAACTAATTACTTAACTCACCACAATTATATTTTATTTCAGGTTGCCCGCCATAAGTATTACATTGCCACTGACCAATGTGGAACACCTGTAATGGTTTTTAATCAGTACGGAGAAGGCATTCGGGAAATCATGAGATCGCCTTACGGGCACATAGTCTACGACTCGAATCCGTATCTATACCTACCTGTAGACTTCTGTGGTGGACTATTAGATCAAGTGACGTCACTCGTCCATATGGAGCACGGAAAAGTATATGATCCTCTAATTGGACAATGGATGTCCCCTCTCTGGGAAAATCTTATAGAAAGAATTCATAATCCTACACATCTGCATTTATATAGATTTAATGGAAATGACCCAATTAACGTTCGGCCACAAAATAAAAAACCAACAGGTAAAAACTGCTAGAACTTATAAAAAACTTATTAGGTACTGATATCACTTGAACATGATTGATGTATCATGCTTGTACGATGCTTGGCTAAAGTTAGAAAGCTAGTCTCTTCAACCTTAGATGGTTGGTTAAACTCTTCTAGGCTATTAAACTTGATTTATTTTCTTTACAGATCACTTATCTTGGCTGAAACTACTAGGCTACGATACAAAGAGCTTGGCGCCTCAACTTTATCCTGATGAACTTCCTGGTGGATCTATATTGCCGAGTATTCCTCGCGGTCGCCCAGTGTGGGGCACTGCGCCTGTCGATGGAGGACCAGGTCTTCCTTCAGCGATGTCACTACTGCCAAGCGTCATGATCGAATCAGGATTTTTATCACATATGTCAAACAAGAGAATTGCCGATTTCCGAAGCCTCTCTATACCAGCCATGTCCGCGCTTAAGACCGATGGCCTTAATCTTGCACCGAAACGAATCGGCTCCGACTCCGAGCCACCTTTTGGACGCGGAATTCTGATTTCCCGAAATTCAAGAGGGCGGGCAGTAGTGAGCACTGTTCCTTCTGCCAATGCTATATACAGAGACGTATACACGTCTGTCTTTAATAGATCCCATCTACTGCCTTTCTCCTTCGTAGTTCATGGAGACCAGCAAGACGTTTTCTACTTCGTAAAAGAAGATACTTGGCGTGCTGCCGACGACAAGCAACAACTGAAACGTATGCAAGGAAAACTTAACGTCACCTTCCACGAAGTAGCCGAAGGTGGCCGCTCGTATGCCGACGTTAAGATTCATGGACAAACGAGCATAATTAATTTGAGGTACGGCACCAGCGCGGAGAGAGAGCGGCAGCGGCTGTTGCACCACGCGCGCGCGGCGGCCGTGCGCAAGGCGTGGCACCGCGAGCGCGAGGCGCTGCGCGCGGGCCTGGGCGGCGCGCTGGACTGGTCGTCGGCCGAGCTGGACGAGATCCAGAAGGCGGGCTCGGCGGCGGGCTACGAAGGCGAGTATGCGCACGACGTGGCGCGCTACCCCGAGCTGGCCGAGGATCCCTACAACGTGCGCTTTGTCAAAAAGCGAGCCGACCGCGCCGAGCGCCGCCGCCGGAAGCGCGAGGCGTGCCGCGCGCCATGGTGGCTCGCCCGCGACGCCCTCTGCTAGTGACGTGTCGCCATCCATATGCCAAATCGTATGAATGTAAACTCGATGTGTGTGAACGGTGATGGACGAACGTATATATGTGCGTGTGTGAAGATATATTTTGTAAATAGTCTCTATTAATTGTTAATTGTTGATGTATGTATGTACGTAGACGCGAATCCCTATCGCTGTGTAAATATTGAAATTTAATTTGCAGGGAGAGAATGGACCTTTTGAGAGGACTGATATAAAATAAATGTATTGTATGTATAAATAAGACGATCTATGTGAATATGAAATTATTTATACTTATTTATCGGTAAAAAGCTTCAATTGTGTCCAATGTTCTTATAAAATTAGATGAAGACTATTTGAAAGAATAATAAAAAAGCATACTTTTTTAACCAAATCAATGTGTTGTTTGACATTTTGCATACATGCCCAATTCTTTAACCTACCTTTTTAAATTACTTGAAGTCTCGCTTGCATAAACGCCGGGATAAATCCTTTTAACCCAGACTCAGTTGCTACTTTGACAGAATTCGTATAAACTTCTGTCAAAATTTCAACGAAACTAGGAGTCTGCAAGGAATATTAGCTACCTCTTTCGAAATACTTCCCGGAAAACTGCTTAGGTAATATTTTGCTGTTGCTACACAAAATTTTAGTCCCCATAAATGCAAGTGCCTCTTATAGGCATTACTGGAGGATTGTTCCATAGCATTTCTCACAAGAATATTTTGATGTGTGACATCTATTTTATTAGCCGCAGCTATTTTTGCCTAGTAACAATACCATTCATAGATCAATTGACAAAATACCTCCTCGCAGCTTCTGCTGGCCTATTATTAATCACAGATAAATCCTGTCCCTTATGCATTTCTTCTTACAAGAATATTTTGATGTGTGACACCTAGCGTCAGTTGACGGAACATCTCAAACCCGAGGAGGTATTTTGTAGAAAGGCGTCAGTCCTACATTACTCTTATTAACTTGTAATGCACTGCGTATATAGGAAACGGTTTAAGAAAAAAATGTTAATAAAGAAAAGTTATTTATTCATGTTCAACGTCAATCCCTGAACATCGTTACTCGAGTTAATTTTTACAATATCATTTATACATAACTCCAAGTCAACGCTTTAATATAAATTTTATTATTCACCATCATAAGCGTAACTTTTGCCTATAACAACTTAAAAAATAATTAGAGATATTTACAAATAAGCTACAAAAAACAGAACTTAGAATACACTGGAAACTATACAGCTGAGAGACAGAATTGGATTATTTGTATAAAAATCTTTATTTAAAAGTATATGTACACATTAATATATCTTATATTAGACATTTACATTAGGATAAAAATCTGAGTTTATTATACAAAAAAAAAACCCCTACCTACATATTGAGCTACACATCCATAAACAAATGAGATCAACAAGTCGCACGATTATGAGCTACATTTAGTAGCTAGTACATACTTGAATTATTTAACAGCAACATAAACAAGTAAGTATATAAGTGCTATTCATAATTAAATGATAATAATTGTTTAAAAATAAATCGCACGCAGGGATCATCCATTAATTACGTCACTACCATTATGTTTAGTTTCACATCATCTCTTCAACCCATTAACGGCTCACTGCTGAGTCTCCTCTCAGAATGGCTAACGCTTGGTCATAGTCCACCACGCTGGCCAAGTGCGGATTGGTAGACCTCACACACCTTTGAAAAAATTATGAAGAACTCTCGGGCATGCAGGTTAATTTCTTAAAACGCACATTAGCGCATAATTTTGTCCATCTTTCACTCTGTACTCTGTAGATCATATTGTATTTTTTTCCCATCCATTTTTCACGGGTGTCACGCAAATTCTGGATGAACTCTACGCTACATGCAAAGCAATTACAACTGTTAACAATTTTTAATCAGTAAAATCGAGCAGCTAGATGCACACAAATCTCTTTTACAGGTCTATACGTCAAAGAAACATCCTTTTCCGTGAACGTCGTGATTTTTTTTAGACCTGGTAATTTAAATCTACCCTAAGATTCGTGTACAACCAAATTAATAACCGGTAGTTAGATCAAAAATAAAGCCGTTATATTAATAAGAATCTTGAATACCATCGACATGATAATTATTGTGCGCATAATGTTCATATAGTTTTGCTGATTGGAAATTTTAATTAAGGTGGAAGACAAGGGTCTGCCCGCGAAATTCAAATTTAATTTTTAAGAAATTAGTCAAAATAATGAGTTTGACGTGAGTTACTCACAAATTAGTCATTATTTTGACTAATTTCTTAAACTGGGCACTTTCAAGTAAAGATTTTTATATAAACCTGTGAAGATGATATTCCTAGGGGCGCAATTTGAATGCCATAAGCCTACTTTGTCGTATAAGTTAACAAATTGTGAAAAACCAAATTAAATTTGAATTTCGCGGGCAGACCCTTGTCTTCCACTTTAAGATTTCACACTTTTAGTCCCACTCGCATAAGGACTCTTAAATTGATGTAGTTTATTTTAATGCTGTCCCTTTTTGGCAACTACAATATGCATTTGCCAAAAAGATACAGCATTACAAAATTTAACTAAATCAGTTTAAATGTCCTTGTGCAAACGGACCTAAGACTTAATTTATTTGCAATATGATACCGTTCCAAGGGAAATAATGCTATTGTGTTATGAAAACGAATGGTCTAATTTTTCTACTCATTAATGGAGTGATCCTTGAATGTATAGAAAATTACAACCATAAACGTATTCATTCAACCCCTGTATTCATTCTACTAATGCACTGTGAAACATCATAAAAAAATTGTAAACTAGGTGATGTCCGCGACTTCGTACGCGTGAATTAAGTTTTTTTCATTCCCGCGGGAACTCCTTAATTTTCCGGGATAAAAAGTAGCCTATGTCCTTCCCCGGGATGCAACCTATCCCTGTACCAAATGTCATCAAAATCTGTTTTAACCGATTTATAGATGAGGTGTGAAAGCGTAGCAGACAGACAGACAGACAGACAGACAGGCAGACAGACAGACAGACAGACAGACAGACAGATGGACGGACAGACAGACAGACACACTTTCGCATTTATAATATTAGTGTGGATATGGATACGGAGTTAACAGTTATTTAGCTACAGCTAGGCCTTAGTAGGAAATTGTGTCTAATTCTGTTTAATACAATCTCTGAACTATGACAGCTCTAAATCTAGTGCTGTCTCTTTCCGCAGGAACTTAGGGATTACGAAAGGGATAGCAATATTAAAGTTGTCATTTTAGTTCAGAGATAGTGTACAACAGAATTGGGTATTTGACTACTATTATTTTTTTGTGATTATTGAATAGAGGATCTCCCAAAAGTCGTAACATGCACGTCCCCTGATAGTTTTATGTTGAATAACTAAAGATTTTAAACAATCGATTAAAGTAAAAAAGTGTGTCGCATTTTAACGTCACATTTCAGAATTTCATATAAATCCCATACCTAGGACGCGTTTTGACGTTTGAAAAAAAGTTGCTGATTTGACTATTTGTCAAATACCCAATTGTTCTCATTAAAATGCGTGAAACTAGCACGTGTTACAAGGGCATGCAATGTATTATTTTGTCATTTTGCAGAAGTGTAAATTCGGTGCGCATAATTTTTTAAATATTAACGAACTATTAATTTGTGGAGCGTCAACCAAATTTTATAAATGGGGCGGGGCGCTCGTTAGAAATGGAGTACCTAGGCGTACCTGCACTGTCACTTATATACCATGTTTACATACAAGCATTGTCTGAAAAGCCGGTTTTAATTTCGCTAGATTTACGCAACAGTTGCTATATTCTCTTCCATGCCTCATAGAAAGATATATAATAGAGTGCAGTGTCATATAGTTACTGCAATGCAATGCTGGAGTCGTGATAGATACTCGATTACGAGTAGATAGAGTTATATTACAACAAGGAACTAACTTATTTTAAAACGTTATAAGACTTGATATTTGCTACTCCTAAGAATTGTAGGTATATGCACTAGACATTTATTACTTCAAAAAGGATATGACACAAGCAGCAGGTAGCCAATATACATGAATATATCCGTATATATAAATTGATAAATCATAACAACTAATAATATCTATAGTCAGGAATATTAAGTAGGTATTGCTTTTATAACTGGTCTCTGTTGTTTTAACAACTAAGTTTCTGATCTGTACACTAAAACAGAGCTTTATAGTAATTGTAAGTAACAACAACAAAATAACTTCATAAATCCAATACACCTGCAAAACTTTACAAAATGAGGTTATTTTATGCAGCACTTCTAGTGACATATGCAGCTAGATTATATCTATTATAATCTTTACATTAGGGGTCATCCATAAAGTACGTCACACTAATTTCGTGATTTTTTGATCTCTCCCCGTCCTTGACACAGTTGGTCACATTTGTGACGTCACATATCTTGCAATTTTACATTTAGAAATTATTAAATTAAAACAGCACTTCCGAAATTACTTTTATTTCCATTTAAATTTTATAATCATCATCAGATCAAACATTTGAAAAAATTAACAAAGCTTGGAAAGTTTTTCGTTAATAAATAGTTCAGCATTTTAACACTTAGATGTATAATATTTTGAAATATGACGTCACAAAACTTAGGACCCCTCCCACCCCTTGTCACACTTCATCGACCCGTTGTATAAGATGTAATCTAGCTGCATATGTACTAAACATTTCGATGTTCAATATTACCATATGCCTATACATAATCCAACTTTGTGATTAACATCAAAACACTATAAATTCCGTTATCATTCCACGATTTATATTTACATAATTGTAGCATTCTATACATGCTACATGAACACATAGCAAAACTTAACTTCCAAAACCTCTTTCGTTCCATTTTTGTCCTGTGATGTATTGATTATATTACATATTTACAGATTATATAGGTACATCATAATTATCGTACATTGTACTTCATAGTACCTAAAGATACAAACAGTATTGACGCGTCATAGCACAAAAGGTAACTAAGAGGTAGAATAGCCAATAACCCCTATAACATTACCTTAGAATGGCATATTTCGAATGCATGTTGTTGAGGATTATTACATCAAGATTTCGTAATACAGTAACAATGTCTTACGAAGAAAATTGTAACTGCAATCTCGGTCCCAGTTAGCGTTATAGACAAAACCTACTTGTAAAAATAGACCCAGTGACTATGTCAGACAGTTTATAGAAAAGATTGATTGAAATGATCGAAATGGCCACCAACATGCTTGCAATACGAGACACTAGCATAACTCTAGAAGGAAATAAAAACTAGATACTGTATACAGTTCGTCCAAATGTGAATAGGATGACTTTAACAGCTCCTGGCAACTTCAAATGAGAATAGTGTTAGTATCTTTTCTGGTTTTTACACTGGGTTTTATTAACCCCCGACGCATATAGAGGGGTGTTTATAAGTTTAACGTGTGTATCTGTGTATCGGTCAGTGGCAGTGGTACCTCCCAAACGGATGAAGCGGTTTTATTTGGTTTTTTGTGTGAATGATTTAATTTTATTTGTTTGAAAGGTGACCTGACCTAATCGAAGATTATCTAAGCCATGATTCAAGCAAATATGTTCAGCAATTTGAATATAATCAGCTATTTTTGGAGTTTACCTCCTTTATCAATTTTCATATACGAGTAGTATAAGCCCTGGGTATGAAAATTTATGGGAGTAAAATAAAACTTTCTCCGTTACGTTGACTTTATGGTTTCCATGGTAACACTGTTTGTTTCCAGGACTATGTAATGTATTTTGATGAATATAAGTAATATAAATAAATGTATCAAGCATGCTTTCAGTAATATAAAAAATGCGTCCATTTACCTTCATTTACTAATTTAGATAATATTTTATAATCGTTCGTAAAGAGTAAACTCCAGTTATGCGTCGGAGCTGACACACACATTTTTTTACGTTTAAGAAAGTTCCTTTTAAACTGGCGGATTTTTTTTTAATTCTTTATTACGAGGTTGATAATTGAAGATAGCAATAGCCAAGGAGCTGTCATCCATCCAATTATCCGCTAGCATTTGGACGCCAATTGTGACTGACAACTATACGGAGCTAGCTTATAGGTACATTTGTAAACCATGCTCAGGCCAAAATGTTATTGGGTTTTGTCGTCAAAAAATTCTCAGTAGCAGCCCGAATTTGATACGGGTTATCGGTCCTGCGGTCTCTTTCCGGTCGTGTCGGACTACCGACCCGTTATACATTGAGAGAGCATCACCATTGTGCACTATTATACCTTCTGCATATCTAGTTTTTATTGAGATTGCCCACTGTTATAACCTGAATGGAGGACATATTAAAGTTTCCATATGTATATTTCTATAACAGTGCATTTTGGCATTATTGAGGGTAAAGAGCAGTTTGTTTAATAAAAAGTAACGGTTGCAGCACACAATCAGCCTATCACAGTAATTGTGATTGTTGCAATAAGACAACTTTTGTGGTAAGGGGCCTGGACGTGTCAATAATTTGTTCTTATCTTTAGGTTATTTAATTGCGCGAACAGCAATATTAATACTGATTTAGCATAACCAGAAAAATCACAACATTGATATTTGTCAATCGTTAGTATAAAATACACTCCATTAAGTACAAGTTCTTTGATTTATTCCCAACATAAAGTAATTTCATACTAAGTTATTTTATATATTTACAAGCACTATATCGATTTGCTATTCATTATTTAAAATTTATATATTGTACAATCAACTACCTATTATTTACAAATGATACAAACATTTCTAACAAGATATATAAAATCTTTAAAATAATTATAATATTATTGTATTTTTTTCTTTTAAACAAACTATAATTTTAAAATACCGCTTACAATTTAGTCACATTCCTGTCATGATCCATTTTTACACGGAGGACATCAAAAATTATGTTACGATTACGTTGATAATTTATTTGTGACTCTCATTAATAAACTATACATACATAATATAGATGATTATGAAAGTGTATAAATGAATTAAAATAAAATAAAATGATGTGAACTTAATTCCTGTGAATTCATTATAATAAATATGATTGTATTAAAAGCAAAATATTAGGAAAGACTTGTGACTCTACCTTAAACTTTTCAGTCTCAGTGGGAACTCATGGCAACGGTACGTATTTGAGTTTAATACGGCGATAATAAATAGTTGTCTATTAAAAGTTCATTATAGTTTTAAACTAGTCTGCTAGAGATCTATCGATCAATATTGCACGCAGATTTATCTCACTCGTCCTGATAGTTATTATATAAATTGTATTCTATTACATGCAATTGGTATTATATACATTTTAATTTACTATATCGGCAGTGGACTAAAGGTTAAGCATTTACTATGAACTATCAGGATTTGATTTTCGCCGTACTTGGTGCGGATTTAATACTTGCGTCTGCGCTTGAGTTATAAATTGTGTTGTACCTGGAATAAAAGTTATAACAATGCGTTATTAAATACTCAAACATACGAAATAGCTATTTATGCAACTGTATCGTAATGAGGGTCATTTTAATTCAATTGCTGTTTTTTGATACGAGGCTTGCCGAGTATCAAAATAGGATAGTACGAGAATTAAAATGACTAATTACGTACAGTTGCATACAAGATTTTATCTACGACAAGGACGTCTTTATAATTTTTTACTTTGTAAATTAATAAAAAAGTCAAATCAATACAAATTTCACAAGTTGCAAAATTAATCCGTTTACCGCGTAATTTTTCTAATTTTTTTTTAATATTGGCAGTAAGAGTGGCAGTACCAACCATAGAGTGGGTTGGGTACATAGAGTATAGAGTAGGTGGAGATGAAATATATAATATGTACATATTCAATGACGGGTGCCACCATCCGCCATGATGTAGGTATGGCTCCTCTACATACTAAGAACTCTGTGGTTGGGAAAGTGCCAGAACCCAGAGCCGCTAAGCTATAGGTATCCTATTTATGAAGATAACCATATCGATACAGCTACGACTCATAACGATACAGCTCCCATACAAAGAACTGTATCGTTATGAGAAGCAAACACGAAAGAGGGTTCAATTCAATATAGTTGTCAAATTCGAAATTGGAACTTTTCGATGCTGGAGTAGATAAATATAATTTTAGTTTCTTAAAAGAGCATTTTTCGAAACTGTGAAAGATTCTACCGATTCAATGGTAACGACGAAATCGCATGTTGTGAGTCGATTTTTTGTTTGCGATCACCATAACTACAACTCAATAAAGTCATACAGTGATGACTCAAGCGTACTCTACTATGAGATTACCGTAAGGCTACATTTCCACTGCAGAGCAGAGCAGATATGTGTTCAATAGACATAATTCAATAAGGGCTATTGTTGAATGACATGACAATTTTTATTAGACTGATTGGTTGAAACTGAGACGTCTGCGTTCCTCTCCGCTAGTCTCCGCAAAACGCACCCTTGCGTCGTAAAAAAGGATAAAGGGCGTGTTGGTGTGAAAGTTCGTATATCTTTTCCAAACATTTCCTTTGAAAATTTTATGGGCAAAGAGAAAATAAACATAAAGTAGTTTGTGCTTATTTTTGCGGCCCCAGTTACTAAGTGAGGCCCCACTTACATAAGTGATTTATTTTGAAATTTTAGATCAGGGATTCCCAAAGTGGTCGATATTGATATCGACTTCTAGGGGTCGATGTCGGTTTCCCAGGGGTCGACATAAACGAAAACTGATTTTGGGGGTCGACGAGGTCTAAAAATCTACCCCTATTTTAATGTTTTTTTCCAAAAAATAATTACCTCCTTAAGTATTTTTATGTAATTTGTATTAATAATTATTAATTACACTTGATATTTACTGAATTTGATGTCTATTTACTATGTTAAATTTTGATGAGAAAATGATGACAAGTTTACTCACTTAACCAACCGCAAAGTTTTTAAATTGGTAAGTATATTGTATCAATAGGAAAAAAAAAAATAGAGAATTAAAACTTTTAAGTATATAAAGTAGTAAAGGCTAAAGGTCTGAGGTATCAGTTCATTTTGGAAAAGGGGTCTCTTGCCCAAAATAGTTTGGGAAGCTCTGCTTTAGATCAACTTATCCAAATAATAATGTCATAATACTTATTTGGTTAAGTTGATGTTTATCAGCGCTGCAGTAACTTAAACCGCAGCATCATGCGGTAGTAGCCTCTTTAGTTGACACAATAAGCAATTTCTTTTTGTTGTCAAAAATAATATATCTTGGTAAAAATTTAAATTGGTAAAAATATATTAGGTAATTGGTTGGAGGTCTAGTAAGTAATTTTTTGTTGTACGAGTAGTTTCTCATGTTTGTGTGCTTTCCTTTTTTGCTGTACCTTGTGAAGCTAAATAAACCGTTATTTATTTTACATAATGAACGCGGACGAGGAATATATGAGGGACGAGTGGCCTATTTGTGACAACGCATATCAGTCGATTGCAAAGGTTAAGCAACGTCGACCCAAGTCGGTAACTGGATGGGTGACTGAATTTGCAGGTTCAAATTTGGCCTTTTCGCATCCTCCGTGCCTCAGAGAGCACGTTAAGCCGTCGGTCCCGGTTATTATCACTAACATCTGATTATAATCGGTACAAGAACCTAAGAGTTTAAATACTATTGGTCGAATCGTATGCGGAAGTACGTGGGAACCCACCGCATTATTATTCCAAGAAAACTCCTACCATTATTTGATTAATGGAAAGGTGTCACGAACCTCAGTAATGAGAAATACGACGCAGAGAGAATTATCACAAGAAAATTAAACTTCTTTTTGAAATAACATCAAACTATTTTGCTTAAAACGCGTATTTGAGTACATCTTGAAAGAAATGTGTGAATCATGTAGCATTGCGGGCGATGCTATGATCGGCCCGGGGGCTGATTCTGTAGTGCACAATCTCTAAACTAAACCAAAATTAGAGCATTACAAATATTGCTAACCCTTTCATAATACTTCCTACGGAAAGGGACAGAACTAGATTTAAAGCTGCCATTTTAGTTTAGTTTAGAGATTGTGTTATACAGAATCAGCCCCCCGATCTGATAAGCCGTGTGATGTGCAGCCGAGTGTCGGTGATTATCATTATTATCCCAAGAAAACTCCTACCACTATTTGATTAATGGAAAGGGGTCACGAACCTCAGTAATGAGGAATACGACGCAGAGAGAGGTATAATGAACGTACCGGCAGTGGGCTGTAGGGGCGCGCGGGGGGGCGCGGGGCGGGCGAGGCGCGCGGGGCGCGGCGCCCTTACCACCTGCACCGCGCTACCCCTCACTCCGCCCTTCACGCTGCCCGACATCAGTTGCGCTGGAAAACAACGCAACGTTAGATAGATAGATAGAGAGATAAATTTTTTTTCAACACACTTGCTCATAATGTGGCTCTTATTTCACCGCAATTAGGCACATAATGACACCTATAATCAAACTGTGACTTATTCATTGCTATTATTCATAAGTGAGTTAAAGAGTTTTTATTTTATTTTATTTACTAAATAAAATTATTTTTTAGTATTATTTTCTTCACAAGTGTGTTGAAAAACGTCGTATGATACACGTGTGTAATGTGTATTGATGATTACCGGCTATCTTAAGACCCTCACATAACGGCTCGGGTCTCAATGGCGCCTCAGCGGTAATCACCAACATTACACACTTGTATACCATAATGTACTATACTACTATATACTGTACCACATATAGCAAAGAAATAACTTATAAACATTTTTATTATAAATTTACGTGATAACTAGAAGTTCTCGAAGAAGCTCGCATGGCGGCGTTCCAGAAGCAGAACTATTTGAACTGCTAGCTCTGACGTCACGCGATCGTGCCTCTCTATCGCTTGTTCCGCGCTCTCACTTGCACGCTCAGGCTCAGGCGGAACGTGACACTTTTTCGTGCTTGCAGCCGGTGTTCATCGATTTATAAGACGTTATCTCGTCAAAAACAGAAAACTACGCGTGCGCAAGGGCGGTCTTATCACTAAAGCTACCTACCTTAGCGATAGCCAGACGGAAGAAACCGAACATAAACTAACTTTATTACAGTGCTTCTCACACTAGGAAAGTTTGTAAACTTAATTACATATCGAAAATTGCGGAACCTGTAGGATTTGTTCCATGGGATATGGGCCTTTGAAAGTAGTTTCGATACTAGATGACATAAACAGTCGCGTTTAGAGACTGGATTAAAGATGCATATCTCAAATTTCGGCACTGACGGGTAAGTGAACCATGGCCTAGCGGTCAAAGGCATTCCGGGCGCGATTCCCAGATAGACGCAAGTTCAAATCATGCTAGTTCCGCAATTTATGTAACATATTATATTGTACTAAATTTATTGTTGGATCAAATCGGACGTAAGCGTCTGATGTTGGTTAAGTGTCAGATTTTTCAAATTAACACTAGCCCCACAACAAAGACGCGGCAGATAGCGGCAAGCATTCTTTGTACGATTATGTATTTTGACGACCTCCGTGGCGCAGTCTGTAGCGCTGTTGCCTTAACGTGCGGAGGTCCTGGGTTCGATCCCCGGCAGGGTCAATTTGGGAATTTATAATTTCTGAATTTTCCCTGGTCTGGTCTGGTGGGAGGCTTCGGCCGTGGCTACTTACCACCCTACCGGCAAAGACGTGCCGCCAAGCGATTTAGCGTTCCGGTACGATGCCGTGTAGAAACCGAAGGGGTATAGGTTTAATATAACTGCCATGCCAACTGACTGCATCATCACTTACCATCAGGTGAGATCGCAGTCAAGGGCTAGCTTGTAGTGGATAAAAAGAAAATGTCGCAGTCCATCTCCGTGCCAAAGAATGTTTGCCGTTACGTGCCTCGCCGCGCCGTGTATCTGCAATGGGGCTTATGACTTACCGATAGGCAAAGATAGCACGGAAGGTTGGTTGGTTAGCACCACGGACGTGGTTGGCGGCACTGACACCAGCAGGCCGCTCGGCGCGCCCGACACGTTCAGCGACAACGATATAGGCGCCGAGAGACCCGGTAATTGTACTTGAACGTTTTGCACGCCCTGGATACCCTGGAGGCCCAAGGACGTTAAACTTAGACCCTGGAAACGAGAACACCTGTCAACAAGCTTATCTTTGGACACTGTAAACGATTAGAGTAACAGTTCATTAATTTATTATTTTTTTATTTATTTATTTCTCAAAATTACATCGGATCCTTAAAAACTATAGAACGATAATAATAATAAACGATGACTGCCTCGTTGGTCTAGCGGTTAGCATAGTCGACTGCGGATCACGAGGTCCTGGGTTCAATTCCCGGTCGGGCATATAAATTGTTAGGTATTGGGTTTTTCAATTGAGAAATTCTCAGTACCAGCCCGGAGTTGGAAGTTGGCGGTGTTACACCCCCGTGCCTCGGAGAGCACGTTAAGCCGTCGGTCCCGGTTATTATCACTAACATGATAATAGTCGTTAAAGCCCGCCAACCCGCATTGGAGCAGCGTGGTGGGTCTAAGCTCTAATTCCCTCTCTCCTATGAGAGTGGAGGCCTGTGCCCAGCAGTGGGACGTTAATAGGCTGTAGTGGTGGTAGTGGTGGAACTGTGTGTGTGTTTGTGTGTTTGTGTGTGTGTGTGTGTGCGATAGAGAGAGAGAGATCTTGTTCGTGTATGAATTAATTATTAATTACGTCACTTAGAGCCGATTTCACCATGTACGAGTAACTTTAAACTGACGGACAAAGATGTTTTGACAAATGTTTCAAGTTGTTTATATGAATTCTGTAGTCACTTGTCAAATGTCATGCTCTTATAGATGACAGATTAATTAAAAGATTATCTCAATGGTGCTGGTTTGGCACTACAAAAAGCTATTAACCAAAATAAGAAGAAGAACTGACATAGCTGTAATATTAATTACTAATTAAGAAAAAGTGTTTAAAAAAACAAAACCCGGCTGAGAAAAAATAAAACCCGGCTGAGTTTGTTGTGGGCTCTTCTCAGACCAGGGCGCGTTTGGAACCCTCGTAGCTTTAGTTTTAAGATACCGTTACCCATTATCACCATCATGCTTTTTAAGTAAGTAATTTTTAGACGAAAATAAGTGTACCTACAGTGTACCTATATTTAATAAATACATGACTATGACTATGACTAATAAATAAAATACCAAATACCAAACCATCTTTTATTTCAAAATACTACAAATTCTGTCATAAATGTATTTGTTGGTTTAAAAATGCTTAGTTACGCCGAGACAGAGAAATTGGCCCATAAAATCACAAATTGATTATAATTATTAAAAAAATCGTGTGGTGTCGTGGGACACCAGATAGGAACGAAGTTCCTTTATTACATAAATATTAATTTCAAGTTCTAGTCGAGGTAAAAAGAAAAACAACGCGAGCATATCAAGACAAAAGGTCTTAAATATAAATAGACTACATTCGAAATTAAACTTTAATGTTTTAGTGTTAAGGTTTAATTTCGAAACAATCTTACTCCATGCATTTTCGTTGCGGACGTTTTTTACTGGCTAGGGTACCCCTCCGCATCGTCCCATAAAGAACTTCGTTCCAAAAAAAATGTTTTAGTTTATAACAGACTTCTTAAAAGGAAGAGGTGATTTGCTTGTAACATGGATAAATACCTAGTTTAAATAAACTTCTGTTTACCTGCAAATGACAAACAGATTGCGGCTGCGGTTGCGGTTGCGGCTGCGGTTGCGGTTGCGAGGGAGGAGTCGCGGCGGGCTCGGGACCCATAAGCCGCTCCAACAAAGCACTCTCGCTACTTGAAACGTTCGTTGATTCGTTATCACGGGTGTATGTAACCTGTACAGTTGTAAGCAAAATTTAAGAGAAGCTATCAAGAACAGTGCAATATGGCTTTTTCTTACAGGATCTTTTTTCAGGGCACGCTTAACGTGCGGAGGTCCCGGGTTCGATCCCCGGCAGGGTCAATTTGGGAATTTATAATTTCTGAATTTTCCCTGGTCTGGTGGGAGGCTTCGGCCGTGGCTAGTTACCACCCTACCGGCGAAGACGTGCCGCCAAGCGATTTAGCGTTCCGGTACGGTGCCTGCCATGCCCCTAACAGGTTAGTCCGCTACCATCTTAGACTGCATCATCACTTACCATCAGGTGAGATCAGTCAAGGGCTACCTTGTAGTGGATTTCAAAAAATAAAAAAATAAAAATTACTCACCTGCTGCGTATAAGTGGGTATGGTGTGCGCACTCGTAGAAGCGGCAATGAGCCGCGCGCCCGCTATCGACACGGTTCGCGTGAGCAGCTTGTGTGTATCCAGCGAGTTGTCTGCTGTCGTGGCGTGTGTCATTGCAGCAGGCGCGCTGTTTAGAAGGTTCAGTATTGTCGCGTTGCTATTCGCTGTACTGACCACTGACTTGGCAGCGTTTTGACTAGCCGCTGTAACAATACCATTTCATTTTAAAGACTGTGTCAAACAGCATTTGTTGAGTCGAAGTTATTATACTATCGACGATTTTATCAACGACAAAGTTGCTTGGAAGCAACCGGCCTCGCATCCAGTGACCCACAATTCAGTGTAATACTTGTAATATTACGTATGTATTAATATTGTAACCTCTTTCTTTTTTGAGAAAAGAGCAACTGCTGAGTTTCTTGCCGGCTCTTCTCAGTAGAAACAGCTTTCCGAACCGGTGGAAGAGTCTTGACGTATCATAAGTGACACAAGTTGTCCTATGTGAAATAAATAAATAAAATAAAATTTCATTTATTTATTAGAAAAATCATCACAATAGTTTCGTTTAGAACTAGTAGGGCAGTGATTTCCACACTAGGATTCCCTGTATCGTGGAAACCACTCCTTCCGAGGAAGCCGTAGAAATACCATTCCTTTTTGACTTAGATCCGATAAAATTTATATGGAGGCATAAAAAATCCTTACTAATATTATAAATGTTAAAGTGTGTCTGTCTGTCTGCTACGCTTTCACGGCCCACCTGTTCAACCGATTTTGATGAAATTTGGTACAGGGATAGGTTGTATCCCGGAAAACTAAGAAGTTCCCGCGGGAATTGAAGAACTTAATCCACGCGGGCGAAGTCGCGGGCATCACCTATTAATTAAATGTATAAAAGCTCGGAGAGTTCAATATGTAAAGTAAATAAGGCTCACATTTCATATAATATGTTATTTATATACCTACATAAAAATATTTTTCACCTCTCATGCTCTAAAAATACGTCATTAAAACTTAGCGTAGGCGGACAGAAGTACGCATTTAGCCTCTAGAGATTAAAGTAATTTATTTTTTATTTTTGTCCTTATTTATTTTCTAGCAATCGAAGTGAAAAGTAGAGTGACTAAAAGCCATTCAACTCGATTCTATAGGATCCCTCGCTACGCTCGGGAAGCTAAACATCTCGTTAAAAATGGCTCGTTTTAGTCCCTTGATGAACAATCTACTAATGCAATGTGAACTCGCCATCCTCCCATAAACGTTAAAGTTTTAGAGGATGGTTAGTGTATATATTTGTAATATTATTTTGTCAGTGGCGTGCAGAGCATAGAGGCATAAAAGCACTGCTTACCCTAGTAAATTATACCCCGGCCTTACAAAATATTGAAAATAAAGTTCATTCTAATTTCTAAGCCCACTCCTTCAAATAACGACACCTAGTTCCCGCACGGCGTAACTCGCGTCAAATAAGTGACAACCGATGAACGCCATCTATCGTTAGAAGAGATCGCGCGAAGCCGAAAAGCTTACGAACTATCTGCTTCTTTTGCGCGTCATCGTAAGAAAATATCTTTACTCTATTCGCGTCATTCATTCATGATTCTACTCGGAATCATGAATAAATTACGCGCTTAAGAGGCAGAGCTTATTGGCTTGTGATTGGACAATCGCCAGGGTTCACCTTTGACCAATCACAAGCCGCCGTAAGCGTCTGCCGTCTAGGGGTAGGTTCCGATATACACTGGGAGCACTGTTCCAGTGCTCGTACTGGGAAGAAATTAGTTCTATTATGGACTGACAGAATACTGCCGCAGTATCCTAGGGTAATATATGACGTCATAAATCGTCGCCATTTTCGTACTGGAGCACTGGCGTTTTCGAAGTAAGGTACTCTCAGTGCTTTGATCATGTGATCAACAGCGTCTAGACTCTAGAAATTTAACGGCTTGCACCATTGATTAATTATTATTAATATACAATTATTTGTCGAAATGATTTCATCACGTTTAACGTACATAACCTCATTAGTAATCCGCTTATAAACTTTTTATGCATTAGATTACTTGAAAAACAATACTTTCTTCTAAAACATCTTTCTTTCTTATTTTCACGTTAAAACAGCGCCAAAAAACATAGATGATGGATAGATAGATACTGGACTGCGTTCCGTTTAATACCAACCAATCATAGTAACCAGTATAGGTAACTATAAAGGAACGGCTTCGCAGTATACTAAATTAAATTAAATTGACGTCACACCTTACTGAGCTCATAGTGCATATCGGAATATACCCTAGATTGTATTTTAAAACCGCGCGCGCTCGAAAGTAATAACAAACGAATGTTTTATTTTCTATAATCGAAATAAGTAGTTTGATTTCTTTTAACTATAAACTTATTTAAATTTAGTTTAAATTATTCAGATTGTTTCCTTAAATCTAAGTACGGTTTTATATTTTTAAAATATTAAGATCGAAAAAGGCACGTAATGTTTTCGTAACTGAATTCAATAAAATAAACAAAGACTAGTCCGATTTAAAAAAATAAACATTTTATAGCCCTAGAATATACATAGAAAATGATGATAATATTAAATGTTAATTTAATTAGTAAAACTCGTAAAGAAAATTCAAGATTCTTTGTTAACATTTAATTAAAAGTGATTTTTGACTCAAATAATTATAGACAGTAACTTTTTTACGCCATATTTGTATTCTAATTTCTAGTAATTGTTTCCTTTTGTACCGGTGTACAGTGTTTTGATTTAATTTGTGAATTATAAAGTTTTTGTGGATTTAAGTAAGTGAAGTAATTAAAAAGCAATCGGATTTGTGAATTGTGACTTTCAAAGTTTGTGTAAAGGTTTATTCATAGAACGAATTCATAAAATTATTATTTTGAAAATGGAAGATTATTCGTGTGAAATCTGTATAGGCGCTGTGTGTTTACAAAAGGTACTTAGACAAAATTTTATTTGCTTTCCCTATAATGTAAAATTAGATATTATTCGCAAAGGGAGGTGCGTACCTTTGTTACAATTATCACAAAAAAAAAGTAAAAAGGTAACTCGAGTATTTCACGTCAATTATTACGATTCTTTTAACTGGCTATGTGGCTGTGTGCACACTAATAGTTTATTTGTTTTCCATGCGTCTTATTTTGTAATAGCCGTTAGGTATGGAATGATAAGGGATATTCCGATCTTAATAACTTTCATAAAGCAGCTAAAAAACATAATATGTCAGAGAAACATCTAGATTCAATTTTAAAATTAAATGCATTTGGTAAAGCGCGTATAGAAACATGTTTAAACAGCCAGTATAAATTAAATATCGAAATGCATAATGCAAAGGTAGATCGTAATAGAAATCTTTTTCAGCGCCTAATTGATATTGTTTGCTTTCTGGGGCAGCAGGAGTTAGCTTTTCGCGGTCATGATGACCTTGGTCTGAGGTCTTGACTCACGCTCTGACTCGTCAACGCCCAGCCCAAACCCTGGACCTAGAAATGTGAATAATGTAGACTAGGAATACCGAATAAGGCCACTTTTAAATTCACACGTAGTGTGTGCTCGTGTTCTATATAACCGCCGATTGCAATTTACCTAATGTATGACGTAGGTATACGATAACGAGCACTGCGTGCCCTAGTGCTTACCCTAGGCCAAAACCCTGTGCACGCCACTGTTTGTATGTTTATCTGGAACCATACAATTTTTTAAAAAAAATTAGGCATGGAACCAAGACATGTGTTATAATTAATTTTTAGTATCAATAGTAAATTTTGGGTACGAAAATCAATATTTCTAAACGGATAAAAATACAAACCTTGTTGGAACTGTTGTGCCGAATTCATAAGACTAGTGACAAGAGCGTTTATAGCCGGGTTTGTCGATCGCGGCTTTGTTATGGTCGCTTTCTGCTGCGCGTTTGTGGTACTCGTGTATTGTATACTTTGTACCTGTTGAATGAAATACCGAACATGAGCAACACAAATTTGAAGATGCTTAGTTTTTAAAGTAAACCCAGATGTAGAGTCAGAACAAGACATCATGTTATTTATTTATATAAAATTATTTTTTACGTGTGGTTGAGCGGCTGCGGCCGTTGATCAACTGCTTTACTAGCAACTGGTTTTTGTGTACATTTAATTAGTAGCATTGTGTCTTTATGACGTCATACGGCGTACCTGTGACGTGCCAGAGGACGACATGAGCGGATGCTGTATGTGTATGATGGCGGACTGCATCTTTTGCGGGTTGAGCGGCTGCGGTGGGTTGGTCAACTGCTGCGCTAGCAACTGATTCGTTGATGCCTAGCAGGTGAAACAAACATTTACATTATAATACTTTTTAAAAAAATACGGTTGTCTGTAAAGTCGGTTTACGAACGATAGTTTTACGTGATAACTAGAAGTTCTCGAAGAAGCTCGCATGACGGCGTTCCAATAGCAGAACTATTCGAACTGCTAGCTCTGACGTCACGCGATCGTGCCTCTCTATCGCTTGTTCCGCGCTCTCACTTGCACGCTCAGGCTCAGGCGGAACGTGACACTTTTTCGTGCGTGCAGCCGGTGTTCATCGATTTATAAGACGTTATCACGTCAATAGTCTTGGGTAGTTCGCGAACGAACTAGGTGGGAAGAGCGCTCCTTTAGGTGAACTATGCGAAATAGTTCATCGATGATCTCGCTCTTAGTTCTTTATACTACGAACGAGACTAGTTGTTGACTAACTATATTAATATAAATTATTTTCTTTTTTCATTATTATTTAAAAAAAAAAATCTTATGTTACATAAATAGACGTGTGAACTTTCCTTGTAGTACTTTGTCCTTTTAAATAAAAATAAACAGAACTTGCAATAATCATAAATTTTTTTTTTCAAGACTACACGTCAAACACTCGTCAGATATCGTGGGGCACACGAACTATACGAACGAAACGTCACGGGCATCAGCTAATGTTCCTTTTAAAGCTATAGTTGTTATACATACCTGAGGTGACAACCGCGGAGTAGACGGCGAAGGTTGCTGTTTCAACGCAGCCTCAACAGCCGAGCTCGACGCAGCAACGTTAACCACGTTGCCAACGTTGCCCACGTTGCTCACGGCGCCCACGCTGCTCACGGCGCCCACGTTGCCCACTGTGCCCACGGCGCTCACCGGACCTACGCTTCCAACGACTGTGCCCACTGCTGCTACGCCGCCAACGCTGCCAACTTGTTGTAATTGCGCTTGCTGAAAGTAATATTTCAATAAAATTAATAAATCATTGGAAACCGTGGTTATACTAAAACATTACAGAACAACAACTTAGCTACTGTAATACGGCATACTGTTTAGCCAATCAGAGGTGTTTCTTTTTTTTATCCACTACAAGCTAGCCCTTGACTGCGACCACACCTGATGGTAAGTGATGATGCAGTCTAAGATGGTAGCGGGCTAGCCTGTTAGGGGCATGGCAGTTATATTAAACCCATACCCCTTCGGTTTCTACACGGCATCGTACCGGAACGCTAAATCGCTTGGCGGCACGTCTTTGCCGGTAGGGTGGTAACTAGCCACGGCCGAAGCCTCCCACCAGGCCAGACCAAGGAAAAATCAGAAATTATAAATTCCCAAATTGACCCTGCCGGGGATCGAACCCAGGACCTCCGCACGTTAAGGCAACAGCGCTACGCACTGCGCCACGGAGGTCGTCAAAACCCTCGATTGCTACAGTGTAACGATTGTTACACTGTAGCAATCGTTTTTCCGAAATAGGACCATGGGTAAAATTTATGTAATCTGACATTTAGATTTTAATGTAACATTTTTAAATACTGATGCTTTGCATCAGTTGAGATCAGAAAGGGATGGAGATATTCAAACTTTAGAGTCCCAAGTAGCAAAAAAGTCCAAAAAAGTCGTATAAATCTAGAGTTATACGACGTCATGTTGTGTAGTAGTCTTATAATGGTAATAAGACAACAATAACGTCCTATAGATGTCTTCGATTCGGCCTTTTAGTCGTGCGACTATTAAGTTATAATAAATAGTCGAGTAAACGTCTATAAAACGAAATTATATGACGTTATGTAATGGTAACAGCCACAACGCTTATACGACATTCGTATGATTGTATAAACGTCGGCGTATGATATTTATATGACTGAAAGTCATGTAGACGTTAATTCATAACATTTATATAACTAACATTACTTTGTTTTTTAGTCGTCGTGGTTAAGCCTTTTATACAACCAAGTAGTTTTCTTGTGACTGCAATATAACTATTACAAAACATTAAGTCCTATAAGTGTCAAACTCCAACTTTAATAAGACTTAAAGTTGAGTAGGAGTCTAGACCCAACTTTAATACAACTTATCCTACAACATGGCGTTTTCAATAGTCGTCACCAAAACATTTACACGACATCTAGTTATTTTAACGTCGTTTATAGGTTGGACACTAATTAAAACATCATGGCCGGAAGTTTTGAATGAAGAGATAATTTGAAATTATTTAAATATAATGCATAAAACACAAAATCACGGGGGGGCATTAAAATGTTCATCGTATTTTCATATATACTTTCTCGTAAAAATTAAGTTTCCAGTCGAAATCAACGCTACGCAATATAATACAAACATAGAATAATTAATTTTTAATAGAATTAGTTTTACTTAATTGCCTTCTAACCATAAATTTTTAGTTAATTATTTTTTTCACAAGAGCACGTATGATTTCTTTTCAACTTATACAAAAAACAGTCGATCGCATAACGCTAATACGACGTTTAGTCACTTCTCGTAACGTCTATATAATCAAAACGTTCTATTCTACAACGTCTACAGGACGTCTAAACGACGTAAATGGTCATCGTCGCGACCTTTATGTGACGATTAAACGACAAATGGTCTTATAACTGGGGCCATTTTCGCGTTTTGTAAACGTTATAATAACGTTTATACAACCTTTCTTTAGGACTAAAAGGTAAACAAAAAACGTTGTCACGACTTTTATACGACAAGGAATTGTTACTTGGGGTATAGGTACAAATATTTATGGAAATTATCACATGAATAATTTGTCCAGCTAATTGAAATCAAGCTACTGATGTACATTGAAACAGATTAGATTTTTTTTTTAAATTAGCAGTCATAGGGATAGGAGTGATAACGAATTTTTTTTAATAAATTAAAATATTAACCTTAACACTAAGGCATTAAAGTTTAATTTCTAATGTAGTATATATAAGACATTTTGTCTTCGTAACAACGCGAGCATAAGCACTTTTTGGTAGGGGGTAAACTTGTGGATTCGGGTCACCGACACCTCGCTGACTTGCTCGTGAACAGTCAGCGAGGTGTCGGTGACCCGAATCCACAAGTTTACCCCCTACCAAAAAGTGCTCAACGCGCCTAAAGAAGTTTTCACTTAAAAAATACTAACCAATATTGGCAGCTGCCTCGTACTCGTGTGGGCATTGGGTGTGGCTGCTATTGCGGGTGTTCTGTCAAAACGTTAAAAAAATCTCTTAAATCACTTGGCGGTAGGTACTAGGTACGTATTTGTCAGTCTGGAGTACGGCAAAGGCCACCCACCATACTAGAACAGAGACGATCCATACTTCCATACTAATATTATAAATGCGAAAGTGTGCCTGTCTGTCTGTCTGCTACGCTTTCACGGCCCATCTGCTCAACCGATTTTGATGAAATTTGGTACAGGGGTAGATTGTATCCCGGAGAAGGACATAGGCTATTTTTGCACAGGCTTATTGCACAGAGAAAAAAAAAGAAAACATAATTATCTAGTATTGGGTATGTTCCGATATACACTGCGAGAACTGTTCAGTGCTCTTACTGGGGAGAAATTCGTTCCGTTATGGACTGACAGTATACTGCCTCAGTATCCTAGGGAAATATATTATGACGTCATAAATCGTCGCCAATTTTATACTGTGAGCACTGGCGTTTTCGAGGTAAGGTGCTCTCAGTGCTGACTGCGTTCCTTTTTTTAAACAGTAACCAGAATAGCTAACTATAAAGGATCGGCTTCGCAGAATACTAAATTGACCTTACAATGCTCGCAGTGTATATCGGAACATACCCATTATGGTGGTTTACGTGTCAAGGCTTACGACAACACAAATGTATACTCACACTACTGGTACTGTGGTAGCATGCGTTTGCACTGTGGAACTGCTTGCTTGCGCTGACCGCTGCTGCTGCAACAATAACTGTCCAAAACGTTCAATCAATAAATCCATACTTCCATACTAATGCATACTAATATTAGTATGAATAAGAAAGTGTGTCTGTCTGTCTATCTGTCTGTCACTCTGCTATGCTTTCACGGCCCAACTTCTCAACCGATTTTGATGAAATTTGGTACAGGGACAGGTTACATCCCGGGATCTAATTCCTGTCTGTCTGTCTATCTGTCTCTCTGCTACGCTTTCACGGCCCACGTCAACGTTTCAAAGTCTTTTGGATCCATATAATTTGTAGTGAAAGGTCCCATTATGAGCTTTAATAATATAGTTGTCTCACCAGTTCTCTCATTCCTCCAGTAAATGAAACTCTTGGTAGCTGCCCGGGCACAATATGTTTTATCCTAACTGATTTCCTTCCTTCCTCTGTAAATATCTCCGTAAATTGTTGTATATATTTGTTAGCTTGAAGTCGAGACCCTAAAACACAAAAGTAATATCTAAGTGGCAAGAATATTTTTGATTCTATTATCTTATACGGGTTTTTTTCTAAATAAAAAATATTGGCAGTCATAGGGACTGCCGATAGAAGTGAAAACGAATTTTAAGTTTTTTTTTTTATTTATTTTTTAAATAATAAAATAATTAAATTATAAACCTTAACACTAAGGCATTAGAGTTTAATTTCGAATGTAGTATATTTATATTTCAGACCTTTTGTCTTCGTAACAACGCGAGCATGTCGCTGTTCGCGAGCATGTCGGAGCGAGGTGTCGGTGACGCGAATCCACAAGTTTACCTCCAACCAAAAAGTGCTCAACGCGGTTACAGAAGTTTTCACTTCAAAAATAAATATAGAAAGAGACTTTTGGAGAAAGCCCTTCGTTCTAGATGTTAGCTGGGTAGCTAACACGTAAAGGTCAAGGCGAAGGGTACAGTTAAATCCCTGAAAAGTTTTACTGACCAAATAGTTACCTAGTGTAAATCTACATGCAGCACCATTTCTCTCCCCCTCAACGTGATCCCTATCTACATACAACTCCCCTAGGAACTCTTGATCGGACGGCCGTTGTAATATCGATAGTTTTATATGGAAGAAGCCAGCGCCCGCGTGGGGTGAGGTCTTCTCGGTTTCTAGTATGTACTCTTCCACGAGCTGCGGTTGGCAGTCGGGCGTTGGTCGCGGACGCTCATAGGCGCGCGCTAGACGCAAAGGCCCGCTGGGTTCTGATGGCAACGCTAGCGGCAAAGCTTCCATTTTCGGAGGCTCTATCGGCTTGAACACCTGAAAGGAATGAAGAACCCATATCAACCCATCGCCGTCCCACTACTGGTTGTAGGTCACCACCAAATGAGGATTGGCAGTTAACCACCAGCCCACTACTAGTATGAATTTTCGGGTATGCCAATTTCCTCTCGATAATTTCATTTACTTTTGAACCAAACTTCTACTACAACACTTAGGGCCGCTAATTGATCTAGTTAAATTTTGTAATGCTGTCCCTTTTTGGCAAATGCATATTGTAGTTGCCAAAAAGGGACAGCATTAAAATTTTTAACTAAATAAATTTAAGAGTTCTTGTGCAAGTGGACCTTAAAACCAAATCATAACTATTCAAGATCATAAAAGTATATTTTTTATTATAATTATTTAACAGATGATGCCCGCGACGGTACAAATTATTTTATTCTCGCAGGAATTTCTCAATTTTCTGAGATAAAAAGTAGCTTATATCCTTCCCCGGGACACAACCTACCTCTATACCAAATTAAATTTTAGCAGACAGACAGACATACACTTTCGCATTTATAATATTAGTATAGATTCATAATAATTGCACAGACGATACAAAACATAAGTATCTCGCCAAACGACACATAGTTTGTTGGCGAATTCTTAAGCATATTAGAGTGTAAATTGCTCACCTCTGGTGGTTTCTTGGGAAATTTAGAAGTCAGTCGAGTATGAGGCACTGATTGTCGGCTGTTTTTTGCTCTCTGACGATGGATCAACTCCAATAGTTCCAATCCATGGTAATGTGTAAATTGATCCAATTTCCTTTTTCTATTCACAGCCACCTGCACACCAAACAAAAATACATTGATGTATATTTTACTGTACAAGTCGATTAGTGCTTGACAAGACAAAGCGCAGATTCACAGAAACTGCTGAGTTTCTTGCCGGCTCTTCTCAGTAGAACATTCCGAACCGGTAGTAGAGTCTTAACCTATCATAAGTGACACAAGTTGTCCTACATGAAATACTACAAAAAGTAAATCATGTATCATTTATCATTATCATTTAACTGTGACAGTAGGCAGAACGTACACATTATCCTGAATGTCATTATCATTAACATTTGAGTTATCCAGTGTGATCAACTGAGATTTCGATAGAGATTCTACAGACATCCATAAGAAATACGAGCACAATGACTCTAGCAGGCCCACTGCGACACTATTGACACTACTGGCTCGGCAGACTGGTCCCTTACTTGTGAAAGCTTCGCTTGGCGTCGTATCCCCGGTGTGTTTAGCAGGCCCACCGCGGGCCTCGGCTCTAGGCACAGCGGAGGCGCGGCTTATCCTATCGCCACTACTGGCTCGGCAGACTGGTCCCTTAGTTGTGAAAGCTTCGCTTGGCGTCGTATCCGCGGTGTGTTGAGCAGGCCCACCGCGGGCCTCGGCTCTAGGCACAGCGGAGGCGCGG
Organism: Erebia aethiops; assembly: GCA_923060345.2. Taxonomy (NCBI): domain Eukaryota; kingdom Metazoa; phylum Arthropoda; class Insecta; order Lepidoptera; family Nymphalidae; genus Erebia; species Erebia aethiops. Next base: position 9,110,915 of record OV281092.1, on the reverse strand, counting down.
CTTATCCTATCGCCACTACTGGCTCGGCATACTGGTCCCTTACTTGTGAAAACTTCACTTGGCGTCGTATTCGCGGTGTGTTGAGCAGGCCCACCGCGGGCCTCGGCTCTAGGCACAGTGGAGACTGGTCCCTTACTTGTGAAAGCTTCGCTTGGCGTCGTATCCGCGGTGTGTTGAGCAGGCCCACCGCGGGCCTCGGCTCTAGGCACAGCGGAGGCGCGGCTTATCCTATCGCCACTACTGGCTCGGCAGACTGGTCCCTTACTTGTGAAAACTTCACTTGGCGTCGTATTCGCGGTGTGTTGAGCAGGCCCACCGCGGGCCTCGGCTCTAGGCACAGTGGAGACTGGTCCCTTACTTGTGAAAACCTCCTGGCTTGGCGTCGTATCCGCGGCGTGTTGAACAGTCGAGGCGCGGCGTGTAGCCTCGCCGCGAGCAAGCCCACCGCGGGCCTCGGCTCGAGGCACAGCGGAGGCGCGGCCGCGTGCACTAGCGCGGCTTCCACTGCCTCCACCGCGCCGCGTTCCTCGCCCGCCCACCCGCAACGGCCACCGATGCACATCGCATCAGTTATTATGCTCTAAGAAAACATTTTTAGAGTCAAAGACAAGTTAGTGCTATGAATATAAACCAGCGCTGCTACTTCCTGCCGCTAAATAATGACTGAGGAACTTCATTTATCGCTTATAGCTTTGAAAGGATGTATTTTTCAAACGTTTTGTGAATGAAAAAGGATGAGAAAATGGATTTGATCCATGGTCAGATCCGCGCAACGCTGCAAGTTTGTTTTAATATTTTACCATTATCCTGTAAAGTACTGGGTCGATTTTTATCAGTATTAAGCAATTAATTCTTAAAACCACTGCAAAATCAGCTTAATTGTATTTCAGAAAAATACAGTAAGTACCATAGGGTCAAGTGATCTGTGTTGTAACGCCAGTGTGTTGTAAGTGCACCTAAATTCGGAATTTAGTAAAATCTAAAAACTTCTCCCAATTATACCCAAGTATAGTGCCCAAGTATATACCTACCCAGTTTTACCCAAGTAAAAGTGCTTGTTTTGAATTTAAATAAATTGGTGATTCAGTGTAATTACGGAATAGCGTAGTAACACAAGTACATGATACATGAACGCGCCCTGGATTTCATGGTTGCGGGTAAGCAACCATGAAATCCATCAATATCTGGATCTGCCAACAGTCAGTGATGAAATCAGCAAGTACTCAATCACTAATCTGAAACGAGCTGATGTGCTCGATTATTGACGGACGAGCGAGCAATGGCTCCCTCGTCTGCAAATGCCATGATGTAACTCAGCCCATCTGATTATAGTCGCAAGACTGATTGCAGATAAAAAAAAAAAAAAAAAACAAGTACATGATTTAGTATGTAAAGTTACCGTACCCGTGCGAAGCTGGAGCAGTTAGCTAGCTATTGCTTAGCAATTTATTGATAAAAATATTGTACATCAAATTAAATTTATTTTACGTAGTTATGATGTATTATAATATGCGTAGATATACACAGTGATTTTTAGGAGTCCAGTGGTCAGTGAGGTGAAACTAACAATGAGAGATTTGGTCTAAGGAACCATATTGTTGATGTTAGGAAAATTAAAAGAAAATTAATGTGGGTTTGACTCCTAACTAAAATGTCTGAAAAAACTTCTAAGCCGATTTTGATGCATTGATTGAGTTTTTATTTTCTTTGAAATCAACAACATATTTACCAGTTTTCTTTACAAAATAGTCTAATTTACACCCCACTGACCACTCCCAGAGAATAATTTGATACACTAAAATAGGAAATACCTGATTTGTTGGCCTTAACAGTACATGATGAGTATCACATAGAAAACTTGGGTAAGCCTGTCTATAATCCCTTATTTGAGCTATTATGCATCCAGAGTAGAACAGACATGAATGCTCAGATTCAAGAAGATCCAGAAGCACCACAGGTAACTCTTCATTATCTATGTAACTAAGTAGTTCTTCTTCTTCGTATGGCCACCGGGGAGTCTCAATTAAAGTCTCATCTTGGCTCGATGACCCCTACAAAACATAACATTATCAGAAAACATCAACCACTACAGCCCATTAATCTCCCATTGCTGAGAACAGGCCTTCACTCTTATAGGAGAGAGGAAATAAGAGCTAAGACCCACTACGCTGCTCCAATGCGGGTTGGCGGGCTTTAATAAGTATTATCATGCTAGTGATAATAAGCGGGACCGACGGCTTAACGTGCTCTCCGAGGCACGGGGGTCAAACACCGCCAACTTCGTAACTCCGGGCTAGTACTGAGAATTTCCAGTCAGAAAATCCCAACACCCAACTATGGCCCGACCCGGAACTCGAACCCGAGACCCCGTCAGCTGCAGTCGAACATGCCAACCACTAGACCAACGAGGCAGTTATTGGTGACAATATTGGGGTAATGCAATGTATGTAGCTATTTATGATGCTGTGTGATACAGAAGTGTTTTTTATTTATTTTATATATCCACCTTTTTATAATAACTTAATTACTGCTCCTATGTAAAAAACGAGTATTACCAAATAACTATTCAGATGTTTCTTTCGAAGCTATGGAACCCTTGTAGACCCTTGGTGTCTCACTCACACTTTTCTATTTTTTGTTTCTTAGAAGCTGATTTTATTTTTAGTGAAACTCTTCTGTTCGTCTGCTGCGTCAAGTCATATAAGGGAGATAAAAACAGAGAGTAGCCAGAAAAAGACAAGGATGGGAAAAACAGTACCAACAATCGTCATCACAGCTCCATAAAATATTGAGATGATATTTATTTTTATTTTAATGATAGAAATATATTCATTGATAGGAATAAATTCATAAGCAGTGTTAAACTAGTAGTTGAGACATTATACCTTCTATTTGGGTGGTGGAATATTCAATATATATTAGGAATATTTCTAAAACTACTCCTAATTTTTCTGAGTTATGTGCTCTTAAGCAATTAAATAATATTTGTTTTAATGAAGTAAAACATTGTGATGAAACCTGCATGCCTGAAACTTCTTTATTTAAAGGTGTGTGAAGTCTGCCAATCGGCACTTGGCCAGTGTAGTGAACCATGTGACAAGGACGGGGGAGGGGTCAAAAAATCACAAAATTAGTGTGACGAACTTTATGGATGACCCCTAAGCAGTGTTAGTGTAGTGGTTGAGACATTTAACCTCCTATTTGGGTGTTGAGATATTTCCACAGGCATACTCCTAAACCTCTTCTATTTTTTTCTGAGTTATGTAAATAACACTTGCTTTGATGAAGAAACCTGCATGCCTGAAACTTTTTCATTTATAGGTGTGTGAAGTCTGCCAATCCGCACTTGGCTAGTGTAGTGAACATGACCAAACTCTTTGTCTGAGAGGAGACTTGTGCTCAGAAGCCCGCAATGGTTTGAAACTAGGGTTGTAACGGAACCTCGCCTCCACCTCCATAAAGAGGTACTTTAAGAAAGTAACTCCGCTTCCGCATCCGTCTCCGCAGTTTTTTTGCGGAGTTGTAATGGAGGTTTATATACGTTAACTTACAAGGTACAAATCGAAGCAGTTGACATCAGTTACACCATTACAACATGCAAAAAGGCAACTGTCCGTAGAAGAATCCTCAAAAAAAAAAACAAATGTGGGATTCATGGCATCCTAAAGCACAGAAAATGGACGATATGATCGGAGAAATCCACCCCCGCCTCCGTTAACCTCCGCATCTGCTGAGTTAAAGCCCCTTCACCTCCACATCTTCTTCCGCTAAGGACGCCTCTGTTACAACCCTATTTGAAACGATGATTATGATGAATACATTCATATGAAAAAATACTCACACTGACATCAGGTGGATGAATATACTGCGTGTTTCCATTGACTTTCAATGACAGAGAGTACCCCTTATTGCCTGGATACAAGTTGATTATCAAGGTATTTAAGTTGTATGTAGCCAATAACTTTTCCAATAGATAAGATGTAGTTTTTAGCCCTTGCTGCAAAGAAAGCGTTCAATTAGATATAATTTTTTCATCCACATTCCCTACTCTTGGAATGGAATGCCTAAGCTAAATGTAAGGGACATTCAGGGATTGTCAGTGAAAACAGACAAGTGTTAACTCTACTTTAGTAAAAATCACAGCTTACTATTATCTACTATTTGATATATGTAACAGGTATAACTATAGCAAATACTATTTAATAATGTAGTATGTATGTATATCTTAAATACTTTCTTGGCAGCTATTATGTTCCTTTTTATTTGCAGTTGAAAAACAATAATAAGTAATAAATTCCTCCTAGTCATACAGGGGCATACGGTAATTCATTCACAGTTAAGGTTGTACTGCTTTGAAATGGAGTGCCGAGTAACATTAGGCATTAAAAGTCTTTAAATATGATCTTTAAGAGTTGTATAAAGGAATATTACCTTTCTAATCTGTCTATACTTTAATACTATATACTATAAACTAAATCAATCAGCAATAATAATAATATAATAAATATTATAAATGTGAAAGTTTGTATGGATGTATGGATGTTTGTTACTCAATCACTCTAGAACGGCTGAACAGATCTGTATGAAATTCGACACAGAGATAGATCATAGTCTGGAATAACACATAGGCTACTTTTTATCCCCGAAAATTAAAGAGTTCCCGCAGGAAGCGCTCAATACATGCAAAAGTCGCGGGCATCAGCTAGTATGCTATAGAATATTTAAGTATTTTCTTTTGTATTTAGGTTTATGTATACTGTTTTACATTTCATATATGAGTTTATATGTATCTATTTATTTATGTTTATTAGTATGTATAGTTTAAGTAGTATATTATTATTGCATGTTTATCAATATTGTTGAACTATTCCACACATTTTAAAAGTTCCTTGAGAAACAGGTTGTCTGGAGGAGATCAATTTTAATGTTTTTTGTTTATAATTAAGTTCTATGTTATGTGTGGCAATAAAGACTTTATCTATCTATCTATCTATGTTTTAGAACCTTACTACTTATCCTTTTATCAATAAAAATTATATGAAAATTACTTAAATATTTATATAAAATAAGAAATCTTAAGTTACCAAACAAAACTTATTTAATTTCAATAAAGTAACAATCTGCTCAAATGAAACAAAGAATGACAAATATGTTGCAAATAGCAACATATTTTATAAAATCAAGATTCTAAGTTAATTTACAGAAATACCTACCTACCTATGAAAATTTCGAACAACCAGGTTTTTCTACAAATCTACTAGCATAACATAGCTCCCAGCATGTACAGTAATGCGGTTCATGTACCAGCTATTCTATATTGATATTCAGAAACTTTCACAGTAGTGTAAACTGGTAAAAGTTCGAACTTAATCGGAGATGTGTCTGAATGCATAGGTAAGTAATGGTCAGACAAGCATGATGTTTTAGTTATAATATGTAGAACTATATACTGAACGTACAACAATATACAAGTTTTATGCACTCACATAGTTGGCCTGTGAAGTTTCATCTCGACTGAGCTCACTGTACAATTCATGAAGTTTTTTGAATAAATCAAACCTCTCTGTAGTTTTAGATACAGAACTGACAGAGTTACGTTGAAATTTCATCCTGGAATCATCAATAGTTTCTGCTAGGTGCATCTTCTCGTGGGTCCAAGTCATTTTATGATCAGAGGCACCACTGTCAAAATGTGTTAAGTTCGTATTCACATGTTTAGCGCGGTTTAATATTACCTGAAATACGAATAGAATGCAGTACATTAGTTAGATAACGCACCAAATTGTGGCATCAACTTAAAAACAATTCGTAATACTAAATAATGCCTGCCTCTGCTTCCAATGCCGCGTGAATTAAACCATCCATAATGTCATTAATTAAAAAGTAATATACAAGTAGCAGCTATGTCTTTAATTTTATTGTTTCATTTTAAAGGTTTAGACTTGAGTATTAAGTCATGATTTTTAGAAAACTATTAAGCTTTATTTATGTTTAACACTGCATTGCATGACAGTAAAATAACATGTCCAATGTTCTTTAGATTTTTGACAGTTGTTGATGTTTGTTGAAGATGTCGAAATTTGACAGTGCCACAGAAAATGAAAAGTGTCATAGAACTAAGTTTATTCGTGGTTTATTCACGCGCTGTTATGTATCGTGCAGAGGTCCCGAATCACAGAACACTTATTCCCGAATTCGATCCCCGGCAGGGACGATTTGAGAATTTATAATTTCTGAATTTTCTGTAGTCTAGCCTGGTGGGAGGCTTCGGCCGTGGCTAGTTACCACCGTACCGGCAAAGACGTGCTGCCAAGTTATTTAGCGTTCCGGTTCGTACCGGAACGCTAAATAACCGCCGTTATTGCCGTGTAGAAACCGATGTGAGGTATGGGGGTAATTATAATAATTGCAATGCCCATAACAGGCAGGTCAGTTGAGTAGCAGTCAAGGGCTAACTTGTACCACATGTATTTTGTTTGAAGCCGATCCCATTTATCGCTATCCCACTTCAACTGCCGAGCGAATGTGAGAGATCGGTCACCACAAGTCTCTGACTACTAGTGTCCGAACGTAGACAGAGAAAAGGTTTGGACTTTGGTTTATGACACAGGTGTATGATTAGATTCTATGAATCCAACCTTAGTAGTTAATTAATCCATGAGTAATATGTTTATCAGGGGTCAAAATTATCATAGTAATGAACAATTTTTGAAGTGAAAACTTCTTTAGCAGCGTTAAGTACTTTTTGGTAGGGGTTACCCCCTACTTGTGGATTCGCGTGACCGACATGCTCGCGAACAGCGACTTGCTTGCGTTGTTATGAAGACATAAGGCCTTAAATATAAATATACTATATTCGATATTTATCTTTAATGCTTAGGGATAACAAAAACGCATGCGCAGGAGATGACCCACACAATGTTTTGTGTACATGTTTTTGTTGAGTATATAGGGAAAAACACAAGCAGGAGACCCGGCTTAATATATTAGTACCTGGATGACCGACCTTGCTCGTTTTTTTGGCAAATCGTGTTTTTTGGAAATTATATTATTTTTTAAAAAAGGGAAAAAATAATAGGACTGGAGATATCTGGACTCAAACCGGGGTCTTCTGGTTTCGGGACCGCCCGATTTCCCACCTGAGCTATTACAACCTTGTAGAAATGGCGTGGTGGCGAAATTTACCTTCCTATTCTAATGATATTGTAGCAGTTTTTCATTGCCTGAAAACACGGATAAATTGACGTTTTCTAAAAATTTATCCTAGGTAGTGTTAAATAATGAAAACTTCACTTTTGTTGAATAACATATTATTTTAATATAGTTATTAGTAATTTAATCTAACTAATTCACAAATCATCCATTACAAGTGTATTTTTCTAGACTTAAGAAGGAGCTAACAGATGACATAAGCTTTTGGCGGCATCTGTCAAGTTCGTTCATTAACATTCACAGCGACATTGGCGAAGTAAATTATTGTGCTGTGCTGGCACAAACAAAAGCCACACACCAAACAACAACAACAACAACATTCACAGCTAGATCGATTTATCGCCCCTGAAACCCCCTGCATACTAAATTTCACGAAAATCGTCACAAGGGACAAAATCAAACGAATAAACTCTTTGACCTCGTCTCTGAATTGACCTCGTCTGTCATTGTCTCGGTTTTCCAAAATTGCATTAAATGTAACACTCGCTAAACTACATTCTTAGCTTTGATCTTTTTTGTATATCAAATCAAATCAAATCAAATATTTTTTATTCAAATAAACTTTTACAAGTATTTTTGAATCGTCAAGTGAATCTACCACTGGTTCGGAATGCCATTCCTACCGAGAAGAACCAGCAAGAAACTCTGTGGTTGCTCTTTTTAAATAATTCATTTACAATTATTATATCAATGTGTACATAAGTAACCGCTGTCCCCAGCATTGCTGGAGCGATCAAATCCATGCTCCTCTATCATTTACATAATCTTCAACAGTATAATAAGCTTTTTTCAGGAGCATACTTTTAATGGATTTCTTAAATTTGTTTATAGGCAAGTCCAAAATAGGTTGTGGAACTTTGTTATAGAAAATAATGCCCATTCCCACGAATGACCTTCTGACTTTTTTGAGGCGGAGCGATGGAGTCACGAGCTTATTACGGCCTCTAGTTGGCCTATCGTGCAGATCACATTTTTTTTTATAATTATGGATGTGCTGTTTTACAAAAATTATATTACTGTAAATATATTGCGAGGCTACTGTTAGAATACCAATTTCTTTAAATTTCTCTCTAAGTGAATCACGCGGTTTTAGATTATAAATTGCTCGTATTGCCCTTTTTTGTAGTACAAAATTTTTTTTGAATATCTGCCGCTTTACCCCACAGTAAGATTCCGTAAGACACAATGCAATGGAAATAAGCAAAATATACGATCCTGGCAGTTTCGATGTCAGTTAACTGTCGAATCTTTCTGACAGCGTAAGCAGCAGAACTAAGCTTGCCAGCAAGTGTTGATATATGGGTGCCCCATTGAAGCTTTGCGTCTAAGGTCACCCCCAGGAACACAGTAGTATCTTCTATTTTCAACATGTCATTATTTACCATTAGTTTTATATCACTTGTGGATCTGGCATTCGGCAATGCGAACTCGACACATTTAGTTTTTTTTGTATTTAAAAGTAGATTGTTAACCGTAAACCAGTTCGTGACTTGAGAAATTGCAGTATTTACGTCGTCAAAGTTGTCCTTATGTCTATCGACTTTAAAAATCAAGGACGTATCATCAGCAAATAGTACAATATCGCAAGTGTTACGGACAAAATATGGCAAATCATTGATGTACACTAGGAACATGAAGGGACCCAGAATGGAGCCTTGAGGGACACCCATTAGTGAGGCTGATCCGGATGACTTCACATCGTTGACACATACTGTTTGAATGCGATTACTGAGGTAGGATGCAATGAGGCCAAGCGCAGTGTCTTTGACTCCATAGTAGCTCAACTTAACTAAAAGCGTCTCGTGCTCAACGCAATCAAATGCCTTAGACAAATCACAGAAAGTACCAATAGCATTCTGTGATTTCTCCCACGCGTCGAATATATGTTTTAACAACACGGCGCCCGCATCAATTGTCGATCGACCTTTAGTAAAACCATACTGCTCGGAGTGAAGAAGTTTATTTGAATTAAAGTGCTGAAGCAGTTGGTTGAGCATAATTTTTTCAAATATCTTGCTGAGTGTTGGCAAAATTGAAATTGGTCTGTAATTATTTGGCAAAGCATTAAGCCATAAAGCTATCTCGTTTTTGCATTGAAAGTTTGGAATATGGCGAAATCTTTAGGTTTTTAATAAAATTATAAATTCAGTCAAAATTTATAAATTCGGCCAATCATAATTGAGATTGTAACAATGATTGATGCAGGTTTTACACAATTGCCCAGCACCCAATGAATAAGGAAACAAAAGGAACTGACATAACCTGTAATCGCCCTTTAGCTTGAGCGTGCCTAGCCGCCATTTTAGTTGCCCATTTCTTGTGTACTTCAAGTGTCATCGCCTGATAACGTGTAATTGTGTTTTATTGAAAAATTGTGTATTTATTTGTTACGGAGAATAAATAAGTGTTATTTTCGTGTATGGCGTCAAAAACAATTTGCAACAATGCCTGGTTGTAATATTGTGGGATATGGCGCAAGAAAAAGAAAAATCTGACAAATTTTACATTTTACCGGTATGTAAACAATTTTTCTCGTATATTGATTCTTTATAGTAGTTATTACACTACGAAGAAACATATTTTAGTTTAGTTTGCTGTAAATATTTAATTTTAAGCTAGATTTTTACCTGTTGATAAGCATTTGATAAGTACCTACTAGATATTACATAAGAGGAAATTTTCATCGATATCGATATTTGCTTGAATAATAATTTTGATATTTTATTTAAAAAAATATTATTATATCAACTTTTTAAGCAATGTTCAGGTCGAGACCATCGGTCTAAAAATATTATGTTATAATTATAAATTTGAAGTAATGATGTTCACGCATTTAGAAGTTATAAGGCTCTGAAAGACTGATGGACGGGCGATAAAACGAACAAGTGCAAATTTACTCAAGTAGACTCAGTCATCTCGGTTAACTAATTTTTAAATGTTATGTTTAGTTTTTGTTTTATACATAAGATTTACTTCCTGCCATCTTCCTGCTACAACAACAGCTGCCTATAGAAGACCAATGTGCATCCAGTTCGGCACTAGGGTGATTTTTTGTCTATGCAACAGGCAGGCCCACCACCGTGCGAAGCAGGGGTCAACTAGTGATTAGTAAATGTTTGAAAAAAGTTGTAATAATTCAAAAGCCTACGATTGTTTTTAATATTCATAAACATGTTTTAATATTTTCTACATACTTTTAAATATTGTTAAAAAAATGACATGAAAATAAGTGAGAGAAAAAATGTTTTGTTCAGTGATTTGTAAGTTTTATTTCATTGCTCCTTAATTCAACACAACAGTATATTGGTTTCCAATAGTCCATATTCCTACCAATGTGTCCTACAAGAGGTTTTTTGGTTCCGACTACCACGAAAAAGTCTTTTCATCTTTTTGTGACTTAAATATTATAGTTAGACATAATATATGCTGTCTCTGACTTTTTTGTAGACATAACTCTACTCGGCTCTACAACTTTTCTCTTGAACTCAATCATATCATTGTTAAGGCAGCTTTCGTAAGAAATGTTTTCGTTCGACCGTTTTTTCTCCGACTTACTTTGCAAATCCGACTACCACGAAAAAGTCTTTTTATTTTTCGGGTTATGACACTCATAAATAATGTGGCTTTCTATTAGTAACAGAATTTTCAAAATCGGTTCAGTAGATCCAGAGATTACCCCCTACAACCTCACAAACTTTACCTCTTAATAATATTAGTATAGGTTTTGTTGATGCTGTCTTAAAAGCGTGGTAGGGTTAGTCCGGATTCGGTACAATAATCGTATAGAATCTGGACTTAATGCCAGCATCAAAACGCATCCCATAGCCTCAGAATATAGAACAAACTGTATTCTGAGTACCTATGTAATAAACCACATCGATAAATATTATCGATAGTCATCAGGTAACATCATTTTGGTAAGTCGCCATTTTAGTCGACAGTTAATGTTTAGGTATACACATGGAATTATAATAAGTACACTACTTACTTGTACTACGTAGTACATATTAGTTCCATGGGTATACAGCATTTTTTCGTAGGTATGACAAGTCCTTTAGTTTCCTTAGTCATTGCCAGCCATATACATATTCCTTAGTCATTGTTGCCAGCACCTAGCGACGCTGTCACTTGTCAAGTTGTCTATGGCTGTCACCAGCATAAATGTCACCGTAAGATTGCAAAAAGGCAAAAGCGCAAAAGCCTCTGGCAAAAGCGTTAAATTGTAATCTAACTCACAGAGTACATTATTTATATATACGGGGATCTAACTAGCGAAAGAGCGAAATTGTAAACTTTCGACAGATTGTGAACCGTTCAATCAATGTTATGAGGGTAAATTTTTGAAATATTCATTGTATTTACGTTTTCTTGTCTTTCTTGTAGGTTAGGTTAGGGTTTGACATAAATAATCAAGTTTAATAGGTATTAATATACCTAACATTACTATTTACCGAAAAATAATGCGTCAAATTGTAATCTTTCGACAGTTTACAATCTCGCTAGTTAGATTATAATCTAACGGTTTTTACAATTTTACGGTGACATTTATATGAGATTTAGTATACCAAGTACCAAAACCGAAGAGGAGATAAGTCTGATAAGAATCTAAAATTACAGTGTTTTTTTATCCACTACAAGCTAGCCCTTGACTACGATCTCACCTGATGAATGATGATGATGATGGTAGCGGGCTAACCTGTTAGGGCCATGGCAGTTATATTAAACCCATACGTACCGGAACGCTAAATCGCTTGGCGGCAGTCTTTGCCGGTAGGGTGGTAACTAGCCACGGCCGAAGGCTCCCACCAGGAGTCTTTGTTTATAAGGTCTTTTCTTTTTCGTATGTATCTGTAGTGAAATTTTAAAGTTTTCATTTTTAAATCTCAATTGGTCGTTTTTTTACCTATAAAACTGAAGTGAAAGTTCCCAAAAAACAATTCCGACATATTAACTACTTTTTTTGAGTTAGGTCGGTTTCATTCTAAAGGTGCCATATTATGTCCAACCCTTAGATTATTTACACGGTCCAACCAATAAATAATCTATCTATGAAATAATAAATGATTAAAATTAAAAATCCTTGATTAATACTCAATGGATTAATATAGGTATTATGATAACAATATCCTTGCCAGCCATGAACTAAACCAAATTAAGGGTCTTTTGCAAACCTCAAAAATGTCTCAAAACAAGCTTTTCGGACTGAAGTATAAATTATTATAAAATCAGTAGCAACTTTGTCTATGTGGAATAAGTTTTTTTTATTCCCACAGGAACTCCAGGATAAAAAGCAGCCTATGTCACTCTCCAGGTCCCCAACTGTACCCATACAAAAAATCACATCAATCCATTGCTTTCTTGAGGAGTGATTGAAGGACAAACCAGCAAACAAACACACTTTCCCATTTATACTATTAGTATGATTAAAATCAAAGGCAACATCTAAAATATTGTTTTATTACATAGAGTTATTTAATTATCATTTGATGCCATATGCCTTATTAAATCTGATATGAATTTATCTATTTTTCTTACATCTTGCTGAACTTCAGTTTTGTACTGGAGACACTGCAACATACAAAATATTATTAAATATACCTATTTGTATACCTACTAATGTCTATAAAATCATATCTAAATATGTTTGACATAATATATATAAAAATAATACCTAACACCTTTTAAATTCTAAAAAATTATGTGTCCCACTTGCTGGGAAGGACCCAAGCAGCCGGTGGTCAGGGCTCAGGCAGGGCAGGGCAGATCGAGGAACCTCCTCACAATTCGTGACGTCTCAAGGATAACCTCCTTCTGTATCCGACTCCTAATCCAATAACCAAGCTGTCCCATGCTCATGTAATTACCCAGGGAAAACCAAACTTGAACCAAATTTTGTCAAAATCGATTAAACATAGCAGACACACCTCGACAGTGAATAATAGGTTATATTAACAGCATTTAATTTAATTTATTTTATTAATAACGTAACACCAATGCAACCTTTGCAAAAAAAATGATTTGATTGATTGATATTAATAAGTAGTCTTTAGGGCCTTACCTTCTTGTTGTCAGTGATTTTCACCAAAAATAATCCTTTAGAGTGTGAATATTTTAAACTATATCGGGTGTTTATAGGATCACGTAAATATAACATCTCTGCTGACTTTTCGAATTCTTCCCAGTTAGACATATAAGTCATGTTGAAATTGAATATTTCTACAAATATAATTTTTTACCAATCCAGTGATCGAATGTGTTTAAATCACATAAATTTTTTCTAGATTCTATTTTGAAGTTATTTTGCTGTTTTGCAGCTGTTTTGCTATACCACCGACCAGAAAAAAAAGTTTGCTAATTTTTGCTTGTTTTTTATTTTTATTTTTATTTAATTGGTTTTTATTTAACGGCTCTGGATTCTAGTCCTTCTGAGCCACTACTTTTTGCCCTATAACACAGCCACAGACCACAGGTTACGGTGGATAACAGAGGCCGTGACAGCTTTAGTTCACATTTTAGTTCCTGGTAATTCGCAAATCTATTTTTTCTTAGTGTCGCAACCTAGGAGTTTCTAATAATTTTTCTTTTTTAATTTTTTTTTTAAAGTTTCTAATAAAATATGGTCGAGCGAAGCAATGGCTGGATCATGCGTCATGCTCGTGAACGGGTGCCACCGGCGGGAATGGGGCTACTTTCTGTCTGCCCGTCTTTGACATGAATTGAATAAACAAATTTAAGAAATCCATTAAAAGTATGCTCCTGAAAAAAGCTTATTATACTGTTGAAGATTATGTAAATGATAGAGGAGCATGGATTTGATCGCTCCAACAATGCTGGGGACAGCGGTTACTTATGTACACATTGATATAGTAATTGTAAATGAATTATTTAAAAAGAGCAACCACCGAGTTTCTTGCTGGTTCTTCTCGGTAGGAATGGCATTCCGAACCAGTGGTAGATTCACTTGACGATTCAAAAGTACTTGTAAAAGTTTATTTGAATAAAAAATATTTGATTTGAAAAAAAAAAATATTTGATTTGATTTGATTTGAAATATCATTAGAATATCAAGGTTATAATTTTCGGTTCTAGTTCGAGTTCGGTTCGAGAGATCGAGTTCGGTTCGACCCCGGTTCTAGTCCAGATGTCTCCAGTCCGATTATTTTTTCTTTTTTCCGATAATTTTTATTAAATTTTTTTTTTTTTTAAATTTGATTTACCAAAAAAAAAATACCGAGCAAAGCTCGGTCACCCAGATATGTCCAAATTTAAATATAATATGTAAACCGATGGCCTCCCGCCGAATATGGCTTAAAAGTTTTAAAAAATCTTTATTTCATAGAAGCGAATGCGAAGTAAAATATTTTTTATAGCGTTAAAAATATATTTTTTTCAATTTTTCCCCTGAAATTGACAAAATGGGGGGCTTTCAAAGTGGAGATTTTCTAACGTCCTAAGTTGACCTCAGAACTCTCAATTTTCTGGATGGCTGAGCCTGAAACTTGATGAAATAATTTGAATTATATCCTGTACTTGAACAACAAATACTAAAATTAGAAAAATATTATAAGGAAACGAAATTATTTAATATTTAATGAGCTTCAGTATTTTTAACAGAACTTCACAATGATGTCAATAGATGCACTCTGTTTATTCGTTTTACAAAATTTAATAGACGTTAGCATCCTTTTTAGCACCATCATATGTGGAATAAAAAAATAGTCTAATGATACATAGTACTGATGTCTATGAATGTAAAGATGAGCGAGCATCTATACATGCCCATAGGAGTAGGAGTACCTACCCAAAAATTCTACCATCTCCAAGAACTCTTTAGCTCTTTTGCGTCTAATGGTAAAAATATTACAATATACAGTTAAAACTATCTTATGGATACCGCGAGGTCCCAGTTCGGGGCGAATCAGGGGCGAATCACTAGTATATGAGTGATCTGTGGTTAACAGCAGGGACAAGTAACATAGGTAGGTATAGGATAGTTAACAGTAAAGGTTAACAACAGCAGTGCGACCGCGTATCTTCTGCATCAATCATTGTTATTGTTGTTGTATCAATTGTTGTGATTGGCTGAATTTATGCGCATCTGGAAAAGTGTTATCCAATCAGAGGTGATTGCGATGTAGATGTTATTATATAGATTAGTAAATGAGGGTAAATGAACGCATTTTATAAATTACTGAAAACATGCTTGATACATTTATTTCTATTTATATTAATTATATAATTCATATTCATCAAAATATATTACATAGATAAGGAAACATAATCAAGTGTTACCATGGAAATATGTACATAACGTAAGGGAGAAAGTTTTATTTTACCCCATAAATTTTATTTAGGCTTATATATGAAAATCGATTCGGCGATCGATGGCGTGGTCTAAGTTTATTGCATTGTGGTACAAAAAAAACTACCAAAGGTCTAAATCCTGCACGAACTTTGGCATGATATTAGGTTCCGTATTAATGAATCGACTTATAAACTTTAAATGAACTTGTAAGAACTTTCATTGTCTAAAACTAAAACTTCAGGAAATAAGACGTTTGTGAGTGATTTGTGATATATTATACAATAGTGAAAATATTGTTAGCGAAGTTGAAATGTCGTGACTGCCAGTATGTTTTATTTACATGATTTACTTCGCTCCGTAGATGCTGATTACCACATACAGTATCATGTGGTAATCGATTTCAGATTGTATTCATTCAATCGTTCAGTCACAACTAGTCTGTCAATATGACACCATATTTGTTTACATGTTTTACGTTGCCTCGTCAATTATACTGTAAAATTCTACATCAATGCATACTGTACACGCTGACGCCATGTCTACATGTCTAACTCTGTCTACGCTATTAATATACTTGCTCTTTGTGTAGTATCCAAGAAATCCAGAGCCGTTCCAGAGCAATCTTGTCTCTGATCCAGAATACGTAGTATTCTATACATGGAACTAATAAGTAATAGTTGTACGTAGTACTTATTAGTTCCATGATTCTATACTAATCTTGGGATCCAGAGACCAGCCTTTCGACCGCGTATCTTTTGCATCAATCATTGATACATCGCAATCACCTCTGATTGGTTAACACTCTTCCACTATTGGACGAAATCCATTGACGCAGCAAGAATACCATAAATTCAGCCAATCAGAGGTGATTGCGATGTATCAATGATTGATGCAAAAGATACGCGGTCCACAGAACACTTAATACTCCTAGCGGAGTAATAAGTGTTAGCGGACGCGGTCGCCCTGCAGATTTAGTTGCGTAGACAGAGGGATCAAAGACACGTTTGTTACACACAGACATTTGTTGTTACCAGAGAGAATATAATCACTACGTTTCTAATTGTTACACACAGACATTTGTTACCTCCATGCACAGACATGTGTTGTTACATCACTACTTAACATCAATAATGCTTCCTAAAGAAGGTCATTGTTATTGCTAGATTTTAATATCTGAGGATTTTAATATTAAAATCTATGTCTTATTGACTAACTTGTCTCTGGTCTAGGGTTACCGTAACAAAAAACGTCTTTTTAGAGCAGAGACAAGTAATTTTACAGCTAGCACTAGGGATGGGCAAATGAAAAAAAAATATCGATATTTTTCAAATGTATCGATATATATCGACAAAAAAATATCGATATATCGATATATCGATATTTTCTGCCCAATAAGCGATCATCTTTAAACATTGTCAAAATTGAAAATATTCGAGATTTGAAAGTAAATACACATCTGGCTGTCTGTTTTGATCGGTTTTATTATTCAGAATAAGTACCTACATAAATTACGTACATTACGTAGTAGTAGTACGTATTATTAACAATTAAATATCGACCTTCAACCAACCGACCTAACCAACAAGCAGTGTCATGTCATAAGTCATTGTCATAGACAAACAGAACAGGCAACCAGGTCCATAGACTGTAGGCAATTTTTGTGTGTTTGAAGCAAACTAAACCCATAGACACAGAGCATAGCTACTGCTTTTCGAATTTTTCGATTCGATTCGAGATCGGATTGGTCGAATGTGACGGCAGACAGCATAGCTATAAAAAATATATCGATTTTGATACGAATTTTGATATCCGAAAATAAATATCGAAAGTTCGATATATCGCGGAAAAAATATCGTTGATTTATATCGATTATTTTCTGAAAAAATATCGATATTTTGATATATCGATTTTTTTTGCGCAAGCCTAGCTAGCACCGCATTTTGAGCGCAACGAAAAAATCAATATATCACTAGTGATCATTCGTCTTTTTAAAATGAGAACGTGACAAAACATTTCTTTTAATTCAGTGAAGAAACTATTTTATTTAAAAAAATATATCTGTTGAAGCTTGATGCTCATTTTTTATTTATTTACATAGTGATGAATTTTCTCATAGTTACGGCGTGTTAGAACATTCTGCGTGTTTGAATATCGCCCTTTCCGCTAAATATAACTGTTAAAGGTTAGTAAATCTTTAAATAATTCTTAAGCCATGTGTAGAAACAGTGTTATTGGTTAAAAGTAGCGTTGAAATGGACTATCGACCTTCGCCATTGTCTGCAGCGTGCATGGTGCATTGCGTTCTTGATAGGTAGGTACTTTATTGTAGGTAGGTATGTAGAGTTTAGTTAGATATATTACATTTAATAGTTAGATATTTTACCATTACAACTTACTTTTGTTTAAATTGGCTTTTATGGGATTAAATATAAATTTCAGCATATTACAGTTTATTTTGAATAAGTAGATATAGAAACTGTACCTACCAGCATTTCGCATACCTATTTGTAATTTTATTTTTCGTCCCGTGTCAGGCATATAGTGTCTGTATTTAAGACAATAGTTGTAATTGTTTACTATGTCTCACTTGAATACAGTCTGCTGAAGACTAGCTATTATAATGCATACTTATTAATTACGGCGGGTCGGTTGCGGGTTTAAAGGTAGTACCGACCCATGCTCACATAGATTAATATCACTGATGAAGCCAAAAGTTCTTCCTAGCTGTAGGGGTTTAATATATTAAAAGGAAACCTTTAAATTAAGTATAATTACTCTTGTACTTCTCTATAATAAACTACAATCAGCCCCAATGTCACATCTTGCTGTTAACAATGATCTATGTCTAATACAAGACATAAGACTTAAGCTGGGTCCACACAACACAAAAAAAAGCTTATGCAAACTTTTGAACTAATTAAAATGTAGTCATGTAAGAGATCTATTGAAGTATACATTTATTATATTTCACACTTTTTTTGTGTTTGTTTGGGTTATTCTCAGAGACTACTGTATTCTTTTTTTTATTTTCATGCGCTTTTCACTATTAGAAAGAGAGATTATCTTAGAATGTTATATCTAGTTATAATGTAGGCACATTTTGCGAAAATGTGCTACCTACAATGAAAATTACAATTAATTTTTATTGATTATAAAATAGAGGATCTCTTGAAAGTCCTATAGGCCGATCGTTTAACTCGCGTATCGCCTGTGCGGTAAGAAGGGAGGGGGATACAAATTTATGAAATTTTTAAAGATACTTATTATTTTATTCTTTACCAACAATGTCTATCTCGAGATAAATCTTTGGATTATTGACTCCGTGTGTAGTGTTACCCGCCACCGCTCCCTTCTTACCGCGCAGGCGATACGCGAGTTAAACGGTCGGCCTATAATATCCACTTCCCCTGTTAGTTTTATGTTGTATAATGATTTTAAACTATTGATCATAGTAGAAAAGTGAAAAACTTGGTCATTTCACAATACAGTATTTCATACAAAATCCCAAACTAAGGATGCCTTTTGACATTTGAAAAATGTTGCTATTTGACTAGTTGTCAAATATTATTTTCAATTGTGAATTAAGTAGTAAAAAATCGTCTCATCTGAGAGCTTCAGCATGTGCTGTGTAAATAGTTGAAGTTACTCGAAAACAATGGTATGATGGATGATTCAAATTGTATTTATCTAGGTCCCTGGATTTATATGTTTTTAAAATACTTTCCTAAAATGAAATGTAAGTGGATTGCATTTTGCATATCTTAACAACAAGAATGACATGTTTTCCTCTTATTTGTTTCATATTAAAACCAACAATATCTTACATACTAATTGATCAATTATATAGCTTATAATGTCAAGTTACAAAATAACAACATGAAGTGAAAAACACAACAATTTTTCAGTCATCATTTTTGGTATTTATGGAACAATAGTAAATGTATAACAAATTCTGAATGCTTATATTGCTATTGCGCTTGCACGTGATCAAGTGTTATGAGCCAAATAGAGATAGCAATATACCAGCAGATTTTTGTTCGCGCCTGTAATAGAAGTTTTGGGCGGCGATTGCCGGCCTCCTAAATATGAAAACTGTTTAGCAAGAAATTAACAGCATAACCCAGAAATACAAAGTAAGACTGGAGAACCACCCAAATGAGCTTGCTTTTATGCTACTAACCCGATCCGAGACTATATAAATTATAAATGGACTAAAAAGTATAAACATAAACTGATATCAGAATTCAGAACAGCAAAGTGTATGTTCTAAATGGAGGACACACTAAACATGCAATGAACAGTCATCTGCTATAAGTTGCCACTGATTGCAGATTACAAAGGAGAAAAAAAAATTTACATTTATTTATTGCAAGATTTGATATAGATGCATCAGCAAAAGCTGCCTAGGCTATTATAAATAATAATAATTTCATACACCATAGCATCTTAGCTATTGAGACAATTTTTATGAATGAGGTGCCAGTCGATTTGATATTATTGTCAAGTATCATAGGGTACATTTTACAATAATAAAATCGGTAAGAGGGATTTTACCTCCAAAAAATTGGGGGTACTCTGTTGGGTTACAGTTTTTAAAGTAACTATGCTTGTTACCGATTATATTGTTCCTTATCTAATGTATTTTTTGTCACCTCAAGTATTTAATTTGGACTGAAATTGCCCTCTATAGTCTATACTCTATACTATTAGAAAAATGTTACAGAAATAATATAACTTATGGAGAATAAATAAATACACGGGGGCGGTAGGTCTATGCAGCGCGATTTCTCGGGCGATGTTGCATGCGCAGTGCACACCTATCGCGCACTCTATCACACCACATTAGGTATGTGGTGTGATAGAGTGCAGAGATATCACAGAGCTAAATTGTAAAGCCTGAAGTGCTGGGCTGGCCCACCTACCTATACCTATAAATGTACTAGCCGGTGAAGGAACCAGAAGTTAAAGTCGCTATAACAAACAGACTACAGACAACAGACTATTAGATAGTTGAAAATGAAAAATGAAAAATGAAAGGTGGATAGATAGATAGCTGTTGTCGCGGATTATAACGAATTAAACTTCTGGTTCCTTCATTATGGTGGACTTCCGCAATGTCCGCGTAAAATAAGTTTTTTTAACTTCCGACGGGAACTCCCTAATTTTTCGGGTTATAGCCTATGACACTCACAAATAATGTGGCTTTCTATTGGTACCAGTATTTTCAAAATCGGTTCAGTAGATCCAGAGATTACCCCCTACAACCTCACAAACTTTACCTCTTTATAGTATTAGTATAGATAAATATCAGCTAACCCATGCGAACCGGGGCGGGTCGTTAGTTAATAATAAAATAATAAAAGGGGCCTCCCTACAACAGACGTGATTCTTGAGAACCTCTCTTGTTTCTTCTAGGAAATAAGGAATCCTCCATGTACGAGTGCGAGCACCTGGCCGGTTTAAAAGATGTTGAAATGTAAACACCACAGTATAGATGGCATAATGTTTGGACCTTTTTATGTAATTTTTGGGTTTTGGCTTTTTCCGAACTGCCCATAGTACTATTTGTATGCAAACCATCATACAAATAGTACCTACATAATACGCTTACTTCACATAGAAAATTCTCGGATTCGCATTGGATGCAGTGCGGAAAGATATAACGACCTTCGATTTACAAATTATATATATGAATTATAATTATAATAATGTTAATTTATTCTAAGGCGAACGCAAAATGTACACGACGCGCGACGTGCAAATTCATTCAAGTAGACTCAGAGATTCGCTTTGCTCGGTCAATAATAACCTACGTTCATGTAAACGTACCAGTGCAGTGCAGTGGTTCGGCCCTTCCTTTGATTTATGGTAGTTGAAACGATTATAGTGCGCCAAAGTGGGGTGTAGGTGCTCCATATCCCATCCTGGCCCACACAGCCTGAACTTATGATTAATACTTAATAATCACTTAATATGTCAACATTGGTAATAGCTTAACTTGTGCCCAGTGGCGTGCACAGGTTATAGAGCTAGGGTAGGCATTAGTTAGTCAGAATACCTATTTACTAGCCGTTTAGATGAAAAATGAGCATTGACGTTTCCATTTGGGCAAGCAGTGCTTTTATGCCTCTATGAACTGCACGCTACTGCCTGTGCCATAAAATAATTTCTGCTCTTTTACAGTAAATATGCACGGTTTGTAGTTTTAATGTATTATTTTTCAGATTATTGTTGGTTGAAGTCAAAAATATACATTATACAACATTGTAATTTTAAGTCAAAATGGAAGAAATTAATGGCGAGCTTTATGGGGATGGACTTGTTAGTCTCGGTGATGAAGGATCTTTGGAGTCTACTGATAGTGGGAAACAAGAGCAAAATTGTAAAATTTGCGAGTGAGTAATTTTCATTTCAAACTATCGCAACATAGAAACCGCAAATAAACAGGTTTTGATGAAAATTCATAATTTTAATTGATATTTTTCAATTTTAGCAATAAATTATGCAGTCCTCGTGTATTATCATGTCTTCATGTATTCTGTGAAGCATGTATTGACAAACTGATGGTAAATGAAGCTGGGGATTCGCTTAAATTTGATTTGGCTGTTGAATGTCCTCTGTGCAAACAAGAGACTAAGGTGGTAATTAATCTTTTTCATTCATAATTTAATTAAATTGGGAGAAAATCAAAACACAAAGTATAATTTATTTTAATTTTATGTTTATTTAGATGCCTGGAGGAGGAGCGGTGTCACTTCCATCAGACTATGTCCTAACGAATATCTTGGATGTGTCCTCCATGGACCAATCCGTTGTTTGTACCTGCTGCAAAAGCAAGGAACCTGCTGTTGCTAGATGCACGGATTGCTCTCATTTCCTATGCGCTAACTGCAATTCCGCGCATGAGTTCATGAGGTGTTTCGAAAATCACCGTGTTGTGCCATTTGATGCTCTCAGGTCATCCAAAGAAAAAGCTGCTGTGCACAAGCCAATATTCTGCACTCGCCATGTTGGCGAGAGTCTCAAGTTTTATTGCTGCGAGTGTGAAGTGGGCGCTTGCACGGAATGTTTGACTGTCGATCATAAAGTTGGAGAGCACCGCTGTGAGCGGATTGTCGACGCGGAACCAAATTTACGTGCGGAGCTGCGTACTTTTATTGTCGAAGCTAACGCTAGGGCTGTCGCAGCTGGATGCGCATCGGTTAAACTTGATGACGCTCTAGGCGACTTGCAGCGGCAGAGAGATGACGCTGAAAGCGTCATTAATGAGGCTTTCCATGCTTATAAAGCAGCTTTAGAGAGGCGCCGTGAAAAAGCTCTGGCGGAATTAGAAAGATTACACAAGGAAAGAGAACTGAAGGTAATGGATCTGTTCGACCGCGTTGATAAAACTGTACAACGTATTGATTGCGCTTGTAAATTTGCCGCTAGACTTCTCAGGAGGGGCGATGGCACCGAAATTGTCATGTTGAAGAAAACTGTTGCTTCTCAGTTTGCACGGCTTTTAGAAGGCGCTCCTGAATTCGACGTTGATTATTCATTGGAATTCGTTACCAAAATGGAAAAATTTGATTCCATAACGGAGGAAACGTTCGGGACATTCCGCACTGAGGCAACTATAGCGGAAGAAAGGAAACGGGCCAGTGAATCCTCGGCCATTGTCTCCGTGACTTCAAATTCTCACTCACCTGCCATATCTGTAAACAACGCTCCTGTTTTCGATGATTATCCATTGGGTAACGTCCGCCGGGTCACGGGCGTGTCTGTCGGCAGCTTAGTGGGGGTTCCCGGTATCGGGGGAGTACCTGGAATAGGCGTGCCATCAGTTCCAGGCGTGGGGGCCGTTCCAAACCCCGGCGTCCTCCCGGGAGTCGTCAACGTCAACAGCGTCGGAGCCGTCACCGGCGTGGGTGGGGTTCCCGCTCTCCCGTCGATGGTCGAATACAATCTACAACAGTTGGCAAGCATTGCCGAGAAGGAAGTGCCACCGCCGCCTCATGCGTCGCCGGCTCCACCGTTTACCCTCGCTGAATTACTCGCTGGAGATCTAAACTCTCCTCAAGCTTATAATAACTTGCAAGCGCTCGCCAAGCTCGGATTGAATGCTGGTAAGAACCGATTTTTACGCGTATTTATTGAGTGATTTTAATTCTTGTTACACGTTATGATTACGTTGCAGATGTAAATGGTTTTGGCGGAGTCGGGGGTGTTGGTAGCATCGGTGTCGGTCCTCGGGGCGTGTCTCCGGGCCGGCCGCTCTTGACGCCTGCAGAAGAGGCAGCCCTAGTGGCTCCGCCGGCACCGCTCGTGCGCGCCAACAAGGCTACTCCGATGCACATAAGATTCAAGTTTGGTCAGCTAGGCGGAGGAAAGGGCCAGTTCAACTCACCTCATGGATTCTGTCTCGGTAACGATGAAGACATCATCGTAGCCGATACAAATAATCACCGCATAACGGTATGAATTAGTAAACTTGAAAAACTATATGCCTATCTATTAACATTTTTAGGGTTCTGTACCTCAAGAGGAAAAAAGGAACCCTTATAGCCATAGGATCACTTCGTTGCCGGTCAGTCTGTCTGTCAACCACCTTTTTCTCGGGAACGCGTCGACGTATCAAGTTGAAATTATTATCAAATACTTAGGTCTACGGTCCCTTGGAGTTGTAAAAAAATCAAACTTTTCAAGTCAACACAATCAAAAGATACGGCGGATTATGCCGCATATTTTTACACTCGCCAATAAATCAAAACCTATAGGGTACTTCCCGTTGACCTAGAATCATGAAATTTGACAAGAACCAAGGTCTCACAGCACAAGTAGTTATAGGAAAAAATCCGAAAATCATTAATTGGAGATCGACAAAAAATTGGAGTATGGAACCCTATTCTATACTCCAATTTTTTGTCAGCTGATAGTTGGTTATTTTTTTACGAAAAGTATTTATATTGTGTGGTGGTACAGACTATGGAACTCTTTGTGCGCGAGTCTGACTCGCACTTGACCGGTTTTTTGTTGTTAACATATGCCCATGTTTGTAGGTATTCGACAAGTCTGGTAACCACAAGTTCAATTTCGGAGTGGCGGGCAAGGAGGAAGGTCAACTCTGGTATCCTCGTAAAGTAGCGGTCGTGCGCGCTACTGGGAAATTCGTCGTTTGCGATCGCGGGAATGAGAGATCGCGCATGCAAATTTTTACCAAAAACGGACATTTCTTGAAGAAAATCGCTGTATGTCACTTTTTACAACTCATTTTTTACGTTTTTCGAAAGTTAATTTGTTCAAAAATATTATTTTGTTAAATGTTATATTTTCTTAGAACTGTTTAATTTAGTGTTTCCACTAAATTTACTACTAAACCAGGAAAAATACTAAACCAGGAAAGAGTTTGGTATAACAGGCAAAAATATTGATTAACATAATGCATGATTTCAGTAAAAAATAGATAAGGTGACAACATTAACATTTATGTATACGTTTTTGTATGTCATACCAGCAAAGCCTAACAATAGCCTAGAAATGTATGCATCGTGGTTCCAGGTACGCTTCATCGACATCGTCGCTGGTCTCGCAGTCACCGCTGAAGGTCTTATTGTGGCTGTGGACAGCGTCACACCAACAGTCTTCATTCTATCCGAAGAGGGTGACCTCATGAGCTGGTTCGATTGTAGCGAGTGCATGAGAGAGCCATCGGATATCGCTATCAGTGGTAAGTCTCCAAATGTCTCTTTGGAATCAGGGCTGTCTTTACAAATTACAATGAAGAGTAGAAAAACAAATCAATAATTAAAAAATCTAAGACTTTAGACTTAAAAACTAAAAGTAATAACAGTTTAAACCCTATATTATATTTTGAATGTTTATATCTGAATAAGTATAAGTAAAAAAGATTACACAAGAAACACAAAGGAATACTTATTTTCGTTATGCATGTGACTACAATAGGCTCATAGATAAAGTAGTTGAGCCGCCTTTGCTCGCGATTTCTTCAAATAATACCTTTTTTTTGTTGTCTGGAATAGCACATAGACTACTTTTATCCCGGAAAATTAAAGAGTTCCCACGGGAACCAAAGAACCTCAAACCACGAAAACAAAGTCGCGGGCATTCGCTAGTAAGAGATATGTGGGATTTCTACCCACTAAAAGAACCGGGGGGTTCTGCACATTATGAGAAGCTCCGGGAACTCTTAAGAAAATGCGCCGGAGCTTCGCTTATGCGACGCCTATTGGGCTCGTCTTTGTGGATATAATCCCCTTAACGACTAGGTGCGGCAGCTTGTTCAAGTCACAATATCACGTACGAGATGATTCCCGCGACTTCGTCCGCATGGATTAAGATTTTTTTGATTGCCGCGGGCACTCTTTAATTTTCCGGGATAAAAAGTAGCCTATGTCCTTCCCAGGGATACAATCTACCCCTATACCAAATTTGAAATTTCATCAATATCAGTTGAGCAGATGGGCCGAGAAAGCGTAGCAGACATACAGATACACTTTCGCATTTATAATATTAGTATGGATTGTTTGTTCAAATAATACCTAATATTGTTTGATTAGAGAATGCAAAGAACGAATGGTTGACAGGCAAGGAATTCTACGTGTGCGACTTCAAAGGGCACTGTGTGGTCGTGTTCGACGACGAAGGCCGGTTCCTGCGTCGCATCGGCTGCGAGAATGTGACCAACTTCCCCAATGGTATTGACGTGTCGGACGCCGGGGATGTCCTCATCGGGGATTCGCACGGCAACAAGTTCCATGTGGCCGTGTTCTCTCGCGACGGCGTCCTTGTCACCGAGTTCGAATGCCCCTATGTGAAGGTTAGTTAAAAACAAAAAAAAACGTGTGGTGTCGTGGGACACCACATAGGAACGAAGTTCCTTATTACATAAATATTGATTTCAAGATCTAGTCGAGGTAAAAAGAAAATAATTATTCAGGTATAAATTTTTATTATGATTTTTGAAGTGAAAACTTCTTTAGCACAGCACTTTTTGGTAGGGGATAAAAATGTGGATTCGCGGCGTCATCGACATGCATGTCGCCGACATGCTCGCGTTGTTACGAAGACGAAAGGTCTTAAATATAAATATACTACATTCGAAATTAAACTTTAATGCTTAAGTGATTTTCGAATAAACTATACATTAAATTCTCACGCATTTTCGTTACGGACGTTTTTTGCTGGCTAGGGTACCCCTCCGCATCGTCCCCTATTGAACTTCGTTCCAAAAAAAGAATTATTTGCAGAAACATTTTTACAATAAGATGTTATTTTTTAGTGTTCCAGTAGAAAGGTTTCACCTTATAATCAGGCATGCAAAATTAAAGTTTATATTATCATATAAAGTTTATATAAAATACATAAAACAGCAGCTTTAAATATTCGGCCACTAAGTGCTGGAACGATCTACCACTACCACTGATTTTCATCGAGCTCGATTACCCCTTTGTCAATGTGTATATATACGTATATGACTTGTGAATGTATATGTCACCGTAAGATTGTAAATACCGTTAGATTGTAATCTAACGTTTTTTATCTCGATAGATTGTAAACTGTCGACAGATTGTGAACCGTAACATACTGCTTACAATAATTTAACTCATAATTTTCGGTAAACTAACCCGAAAGGGTAAGGTATATTAACCCGATAGAACCTAAGCATCTATACCTGAAGATAAACCCTAACCTAACCTATAGTTCTCGCGCGAGTTGAATGCAGAATAAATGTATGGTGACACATACATTTACTCTGCATTCAACTCAACTGTAAAAGAAAGAGACAAGAAAACGCAAATACAAAAATAAATATTTCAAAAATTAATACTCAGAACATTGAACGTTTCACAATCTTTCGACAGTTTACAATCTCGCGGGATAAAAACCGTTTGTTTATAATCTAACGGTTTTTACAATTTTACGGTGACATTGGTTATTACTGGCTTCGCATGACCCAAAGCGAGAAGTTGGCTGACGAAACGGTGCGCAGCGGATGAGCGAGATAATGACCGGGGCCGGGAAGTTTTTAGCAACTAGCATAACTGCCTTATGCCTGTTCTGAAACACGTGACCAGTTTTTTATAAGTGAATTGTTCCAGGTTTCGCGCTGCTGCGGCCTAAAGATCACATCGGAAGGGTACATCGTAACCCTTGCTAAGAATAATCACCACGTTCTAGTCCTCAACACCCTTTACATTGTCTGAGGAATAACTCAATGGCTGTAAGTCTGCATACTACAAGATCTCACATTTATTCCCTATATTATTATATTTAATTGCTGATTTTACAAAGCTTAACATTTTTGCTAAAACAGTATTTGATTACTAACTTTTTGTTGTTTTGTGTTTTTCACGATAGTCACGTTCTATCTGTTTGCTACGGTGATCCCAATTTATCAATTTCTTTGTCTTCTTTATGTTGTGAAATTTTTAATTGAAGATTAAATTGGCGTCACTGCTAGTAGATGGGTGTAATTCCCAAAGTACTAGATACTTTTGATTTTTTCCATCTCACTTTTTTTATTATTATGGTTGCATTTAGTTGTAATAACAGACAATCCAAAGTTTAGGCTAATATCTCTTTGTTTACATATTATATGTTATTATCCAGTCAATATGCACGTTTAGACATTATTATAATAAAGAATTTGATTGTAGAGTTTTCATATTTAGGATGGCTTTTATAATTTTGACATTATTATTTTGAAATATTTTGATTGGAATGCTGATCCTACGCACTACCCGCTCACTAAAGATTAATTTTAAGGCAAGAACAAAAAGCTTAATTTAGTGTGGGGTTTAGAGCTCACAAGTTGACAAGCGCTATATATAACTCACTGCCAAATATGATTAGTCTATGATCAAATGAAAGCAAATTTGCACTCCTAACCATTGACTGGAATTACGATTTTGTTTCTAAATTTAGCAGCTGGTATGGTTCCTAGTTCAGGTGAAGTTTAATAATACATGTCAATTAGGGGTCTGCGTGGGTGTGTCGCCTCATTAATACATGCGTTGCTCCATATTATAAACTATCCGATTGTATACGTTTGTCTCAAGAGCATTCATACTTTTTGGCAATTTTAATGTTCTCTGCGAGCGAATATTCGGAAAAAGTCACATCTAAACGCACAATTGAGTTTATTGTTTGTAAAATTTTGTTATTATTATGACCAAAGGAGGCGACACTGTAATAACGTGCCATCTAGTTTAGGTTAATCGCGTATACAATATTATATATTGTCCGTTAAAATATATTTACCATTTACAGATTTCTTGTGTCTATACAAAACGTTTTTTCATGTACTCTTGTTTTAGGAGCCTATATTTGAAATTTTCATGACTAGGCTATTATAATATTGATATTATATACGGTTTGGTTAATTTAAATTTATCTTATGCTAATTATATTGGAAAGCCACTCTTACTAAACGAAAGAAAATAATTTTGTATTGATAACAATTAAAAAGGAATACGAAACGAAACTGTTTATTTGGCATCTTCGTGCATATAGATTAATTACTAAGAGAATTGGAATTTTTAAATATTATAATAGAATAGATAACGTGTTAATAACGGGTACACAGCGTCGTCACAAAGCAAGTAATAAATGTTTCAGTGTGCCGTATTTCTTCATTGAATTAAAATATATTATACTAGCAATATAATAATTATATACATGAATGTGCCATTATAAACAAATTTTATTTCTACAAATTGATGTTTAAAATTCGTATACAGTTCGCCAAAGTATATATATATTTTTATAGCTATCCACATTTAATATTCAAAATTGAGATTCATAAAATGTTTAGGGTAGTAGAACGAAAAATGTTAAAATTGTGGTTAGTAGAGTAAAATTAATAAAAACAAAATTTCATGTAATAAATATTTCTTGGTTTTATCTTATTTAGATGTTTGATGTATATTCGATATTAATACTGATAATTATATAGTGAAATATAATGTGCTGCAAATCGTAACGATGAACAAGAAAAACATTTTACGATTTTACAACTCCATCGAGACTTTCGTCTTCCAATGATAGTATTTTGCAAATTTTATTTGTTAACAAAATTTTAACCATAAAACGAAAGTCGACATGCCCGCTGTTCTTTAGTAGATTTGCAATATGTTGTATTGAAGAAGTACTTAACCAGACCACCAAAAATTTTTAATGAGTGTGATATTTTGCTTACAAATTCATTTAAAGTGCTCTCTAATTTTTCGCATGTCACTAAAATTAAAGACAAAACTAGTTCAACACGAAATATGTAGGTACATTTTTTTTAACAATATTAAGTTCCTGATTTACTGTGTATTATTATAACATTAATAATTAATTAAGCTATGAACATTTGTTTTAGTTTGTGTCAAAATATTTTTAACATAGCCAATATACAAGTGTATTGCTGAGCCATATTAATATCATTCATGAAAAAATATTATATTCTAGCAATTCACTAGTAACTAAACGTGTAATTTAATGTATGTACTTAATTAGTAATATTGTTTTATCTGTTGCGTATTGGAACAGTTTTAAAATACCTTGGCAACACTAAATGTGATATGAGCAATAAAAGAGAGAAACCACACGAGGCGACCAGGCGCGAGACTCGGATGCTCGCGCGGGCGATGGCTGGTCTTTGAAACCCAGTGATAAGTTAAATTTTTGACGTTGAGTCTTGAATCCTCTATTTATTAGTGAGTAACTTTTGGGTTTTATTTTTCTTATTGTTTTTAAGTTATTTGTTTCAGGATTTTTGTCCCGATAGTATTAGGGAATTTTATTTTCTTTATTTTTTTAATAGGTTATAATGAGTCATTACCCTTCGCGGATGATAGGTGTGATTAATACTCTGATTTTATCGTTTAACTGTTTTGTTTTAATATAATATGTTCCGGGCCTATATTTATAGTATTTTTGGCCAGTGCGATGGGCCTTTAGATTTACGAATTTTTACTGCCAAATTATTTTCTTACGATATTTGTGCATGCACATAGTAATTATTTTATTGTATAATATGTGTATAATTAGTTGATAATTGTTGCCAATTTTTGTTTTATTAATATTCAGGGTTTTAATATTATTATAATGTTCAATTTTAATTTGTTGTCAAATGATCAAAATTATAGTGTGTTAGTGACCTAAAA
The DNA here is from genome assembly GCA_923060345.2 of Erebia aethiops. NCBI lineage: Eukaryota > Metazoa > Arthropoda > Insecta > Lepidoptera > Nymphalidae > Erebia > Erebia aethiops. Next base: position 9,080,243 of record OV281092.1, on the reverse strand, counting down.
TTAACCGAAATATTACTTGAGCCCCAAAGGGAGCGTTTGACGCTATTAATAATATTGCTTAGGGTTGCATAAAATTATTAAAAGTGATAAGTTTTGGATAATTTTACAAATTATACTATTTTATGTGTGAATTTCAATAATAATAAATTTGAAGTTTTAAAAATATATGTGTAATTTTTCAAACTATTATTACATCGGTACCATTATAATATATGGCCGTATGTACGAAAGTATTATCATTTGTATAATATTAATTTATCCTCGATAGTTTCGGTCATGTATCGTTGACAATGTTTCCTTTTGTTCTTGCCATGTATCTTATGTAGGTGTCGGAGTAGAAGTTTTATGTAGATGTTAGTGTTTTCAATCGACATACAAGGAGCAGTGCGCGGCGTTCCCCCTAGGAATGGTGTCGGTAGTGGTTGGTAGCGGGTTCGGGGCTCGCGTCGGCCGGCTGTATATTCGTGCTGTAGCGAGTAAGCACTTAGTCATGGGGTAATGGCAGGTCAAATGGTATCTATTGTCCATTGACTTGATAATAATTGTATCATTAGAGTACATTACAGTAGCCTTTCTCGGGAATCTTTAAAAGTTACCTATATATACAATTTAAACAATTTTGGTAAATATATTTCTCTTGAATCTATATTCCCTTATGTATCCAGCAATAAATTACTTCAGTAGTAGATGTAGTTATCGCATTACGTGGCACTAAATCGCGCGTCACGGCTGGGGTTGTCGTGTCGTGGTGTCGCCGTTTGAACGGGAACCTGTGACCTGGGATGTTTTTCGGCTATGTCAAGGCCATGTAGTGTCAGATAATGAGATATTTGTAGGGTTTGCAGCGCACAAGGTGAGCTCTAATGTTACCCTCCCTATTGGAGGTGGGCGTATTGCCTATGTTGTGGCACCAAGCACGGCTCGCTGGTTCTGGTGGAGTATGGCATCAATCAGCACTTACTGTATTATCACTATCGGACCGCATTATGACTGTGGGTGGGGTGTTTGCAGAGTTTGTTTTTTGATGTAATCTTCGGTCTGGTTAGGGCACAGTAAGCTGATCACCTGCTTACCTAATGAGTATAGGGATCGAACATTTGTAGAAATTTAATTTTTGCTCTGAGTAACAGAAATGCCATAAGTTACTAATAATAATAGTCATCAGGTTTTTATCTGTATGTTAAGTTATATTTAGCGTGTTAATGTATTATGATATCTTCACCCACCTCGACACCACCTACTAATTTGGTCTCCACTTTCAAACCGACATTTAAGGTTGTGAGCTCTATTCCGGTCGGAATTTTAAGCCACAGAGTGCTTGTGCAATAAATATCACAGTTTGGGTCTAGGCTTTTAAATTATTATAGAATTATATACATTGTTGAGCTGATTATAAAAATTTAATATATTATTATACCTTTTAATATTGTTAAAGAATTCTAATTGCATTCCACATTTAGAGTGAACGAATTTGAGTAGACCATTTTCAATCTACATTATACAAGTTATTTTTTTTTACAATTGTAGGATTATTAGCAGTTGCCAATGTTTTTTCCTTTAGTCAGTAAAAGTACAAATATTTTAATATACAATTCTTGGTATTTACGTATTGTAGTATCTTATTTTTTTAATTCATTTGATTCTATAACTATAAGCATAATTTTTTTCACGTAAGCAGCCATTTCAAATATTCAAGCAAATTATTCAGTGAATAACAAAACATATCATATTGAATCTGTGTCTCACAATACGTCACATGTAGACAGAAACTTAATACCTATTCGTTTTAATATTATTGTTTACACATTTTCTAGTGCATTGATTTGGTGTATTTTAGAAGGAACCCCCCTATGTAGTAGCCCAAATCGTTAGAGATATGTCGTTATAGAACGTTGCACCAATGCACGCTGTAATTATTTTGCTTACATTTGTCGTAATGTGAGATTGTGTTTTTTACTTACACAAAATTTGCAAAATCCGTATGTCCCTCGTGTTTAAGTATATGTTTAAAATGGCTTTCGTTTTAATTAAATAGATTTAAGTATATCCTAGGTTACACTTTTTAAGTTTCTTGTCATTTTTACGTTAATAATGATTGAAATTTATTGTAATTTGTGTTTGTATTGAGGTGCATGTTCCAAATGCATATTTTAATTTTGATCCAAAGATTTCTTTTAATGCTTATAATTTAATTAGTGATTTTATGAAAATGACATTTGTGGAGTGTGCATTGGTATTTGATATTAGGATTTAAAGATTTTTTTCATAGAGTTGGTGCAGCCGAGCAAATGTCTACTATATTCTCATAAGAATATATTGCTCAATAATTTTATTCTGTTAAAGTATTTTAAACTTAGGAGTTAGTCCACATGGGGTGTACGTATAATGGTGGACTTCGGTGACACAAATTATATCTAACAGACAATACCCTCCGTAAAGTTTGAAAAAAAAAAATTGTAAGCGTTAAAGATTTATTAGATGTAGTTGCCTTGTAAGCGGCTCGCTGCAAGGGCTGGTCGCCGGGGCGCAACAACGTCCACACAAGCCGGGCTCTGAAAGCGTTCTCTGGACTGCTATGCTGAACTACGCTCGCGCGGCGCGCTCCGTACTATCGACTCCGCTCCGTTCCGTTCCTACCTTTTCTATCAGTATTTCACTCGATCCTTGCCATGTTCATGAAGCGAGCAGTCCCGGGTAATGACTTCAGTACTTTGTGTGATGGTGTTGACCAATTATATTAGACTATTTTGCCCCACAGTCAACGAAAAATATTGTTATCCATACAGGAGTCTTTGCTGCATTGTGCCTAGATCTTAGAAGTTAAAAATATCGAGGTAGAGTTAATCTCAAATTTTGGCTCTTTGAATATTCCATGATATTATTTTGTTTTCATGAAAATGTATTTACATTATTATACATTCATACACTTAGTGATTATTGTATACATGAATATATACATTGCGTAGTTTGTAAATTGATTTTATCGTAAAATTAAGATGCCCAGCTAGTCAGTATCTGTCCACCGCGGGTTCCGCAGGAATTGATCGCATACATTAGTCATCGTTTTGCACCATATTTTCGTGTGGACAGTAGTTTGTTTTGACTAGTTGCACATTTTACTTTGACTAAATTTGTCTGTCGCCGATGTCGCTTGAGAATTTGGACGGTTGATTGCGCTCGTCCTTTATGGCGAGGACAAATTTTCACGTGGCGTTAGCGGTTCCTTAATAATTAAGTTTATTATGTATCGTGAACTGTGGCCAGGATAACGACAGCACAGAGCAGTGGAATTCAGAGCCTGCCTAAAATATATTTTTGTCATGATTTTATTTAGGTATATACATGTTATTATTCACATATTACAGTTTTCTCAATATTAGCTTGTATTTTAATTAAGAAATAATCATATTTAACATTGCCAGGTGATCAGCAACCTGCACTTTAATATTTTTGGAAACTATTGAACTTAAATTGTACTGACTTTATAAATATATTTACTTCAATAAAGATTTTCCATGCCACTATGGGACGTTTTTAATTTAAACACATTTCTTTATAAAATAAACAAGAAATTAATAAAACTTCAATATTAAAATAAAGATTTATTTAAATTTTCAACATTAAATTCATATCAGCACTAAGTGCATGATAAATAAAAATATCACATTTGATGCATGTCCCAGTTTAGTTTTTGTGTAAATCTTAAAATATAAAATAAAATAACTGTCATGGACTGAAGGTCCGACTGCTTGGCCCCATCGGGATTTTAAGTAGTGATGGTCCCACTATATCATACACTTGTACAAACTAAATATACATAATATATACTAGTGGGGACAACAGGATATTGGTTGATATCCTTATAGGTATACGAGCGTAGCGAAAAAATCCTATGTCTATGGGTATACTCAAGGTACAGTGGGACCATCAGTACTTAAAAATCCTGATGAACCCACTAGTGGGGCCAAGCAGTGGGACCAACAGTCCTTCAGGAATATAAAATCACTATAGCTAGATATTCAACGACAGATATAACATCAACTTATAAAACCAGATTATCAATGACCAGGAATGTCAATTATTCATTTTAGATATCCCATAAAAGCTCGAAATAAAGAATGATTGGCCGCTTCCTGATATTTGAAATCTCATGCTGAGCTCTATAGATCATAGATATAGAAACAAAGTCAAAGTCCGGTCTATAGACCGGACTTTTAGACATAGGACAGTTAGAATGAGACAGATTTATGTAACTCAAATCAATCTCGTTTTAAGTCTTAACCCATTCAACTCCGGCAACGCACCCTCTGCGTTTTGCACACTGCTCTACGCCAGCAACGCACCACACGCGTTTTGAGTATCTCTCAGTAAAGCATATTTTTTTAAGTTGCGCGGTAAACCATAGACAAACATCACTTTTAGTTGGCAATACTGATGGTTTGTCAATGTCTTAACAAAAATTTAAAATGGCATTTTTCACGGGGCATGAAAGGGACACGTATTGAAAGGGACAATCCAAATAACCGAACAAAACAGGGAAGGTCCATAGTGTAACGGAACGTAAGAAGGAATGTCCAAGCTGTCAAAATACATATGCCAACTTTGAGGTTATGTCGAGTGTTTATTTGGAGCGGCTGTGTATGATTTCGAAGAGATAGTTGTTTTTTTGGTCTATCGTTAGTAAAATGAGTGAAAGTGACGAAGAAAATAATAACAGCTTTGTGCATAAAACAAAGAAACGAAAGAAAACAGGAAGAATGCGGGAAGTGATGAAAAAATGAGAGTTGCTACGCACGAGCCAGGAGATGATTGTAGGTGTAAAAGATTAAAATGTTTTGATAGAATATCATCAGAGCAACGTGTAAAATTACTTAAAGACTTCAACAGCATGAAGGGTACAGATGATCAAAATTTATACTTATGTGGCTTGATGAATGTGTGTTCAATAAAAAGAAGGCGAAGTAGAAAGACAGATGAAATGGATGCTAATTTCCACCAAACCCATTTCACTTACAAAGTGAGGATGATAGAAAATGATGACACAAAGGAAGTGCCTGTTTGCTATAAGGCCTTTTTATCCATATTTAGGATTACTAAAGGAAAACTTGAACATCTTCAAAAGTCATTGAAAATTATAGGTACTGCACCAAGTGACAAAAGAGGCAAGTCGAGTTCAAACAAGAGATTAGACAATAACATTAAAGATCTGATATATAATCATATAAAATCCTTCAAAGGAAGTTTAAGTCACTACAGCTTAAATGATACAAAAAAAGAATATCTGCCTGAAGATCGTTTAGATCTTCAGGCAGATATTTTTTTTTTGTATAAAGAAAATGTATAAGTTATACTTGGATGCATATGAGTCACAAAATCATGTATCTTATGAAACTTACAGGACCATCTTTAACACAGAGTTTAATATATCATTTGACTATCCAAGGACTGATACTTGCAGTGCTTGTGATGAATTTACAATAAAAGCAAAGGCATTAAGAGCTGAAGGAAATACTGTTGAACTTAATCGGTTAAGTATTCCAAGCGGAGGTTTACGCCATTATAATTTGTGCGGAAACTATCCTGCAGAAGAAGTACGCCAACAAAACAATCTACATTCACTCAGACAGCCAAGCAGCTCTATCAGCCTTGTCATCAGAGGTAATCACCTCAAGACTGGTTGACTGCTGCAGGGACACACTAAACACCCTGGCCCGATGTAACAGGGTGGTTCTTCGCTGGGTACCTGGGCATATGGGAATAGTCGGCAATGAGAATGCCGACATTCTAGCTAAAACGGGCGCTAAGGATAGGCAGATTGGACCAGAACCGGTCTGCGGGATACCTAAAAGCCTGGTGCAGCTCACCCTGCTTACCTACTGCTTCTATGAAACACTCACTCGTTGGAGAAACCTAAGTGGTCTAAACCACTCCAAGGCGCTGGTTAAAACCTTCAACAAGAAGGCCGCCTCCGAGGCGCTAGCGCTCAGCAGGAATAACTTACGCATTATAGCGCGGACTTTAACAGGTCACTGCGGTCTGAACAGACACATGTTCGACCTTAAGCTCAGCGACACTGATATCTGCAGATTATGCCAGGAATCCACTGAGACTCCGCTGCATATCATCTGCCAATGTCCTGCTATACCTACTGGCCTACAGATAGGAACAAAACACCTGACTTACTAGATTTTTACATAATCAAAAATGTAAACCATTGCAATATGAGTGTTAAATCATGCATTGACTTAAACTCGGACCATACACCAGTAATATTAAATATAAACAGTAGAGTAGTCCAAGTTGATGTCCCAAACAGAATTTACAATAAAAGCACTGATTGGGAACTGTTTCGGAACCTACTAGATAAAGAAACTGATCTTAAAATCCCATTGAAATCACCAGAACAGATTGAATTGGCAATAGAAACGTTCTACAAACTGGTTCACAGCATACTTCAGGACTCAACACCCCCCAGTAACAAGTAATAAAATTAAAAATTTTAAAAAACCCACGACGAACAGCTACAGAGCTCCATTGAAACAACAATTAGAACTTAGCAAAAGTATATATAAAATAATATCTAAAACACAAAACTGCATATTTGCCGCCTCAGTAGTTCTTTTGACCAGCGTGGTGGACTATGGCCCAACCCTTCTCATTCCGAGATAAAACTTGGGCTTAGTAATGAGCAGAGGTGTCAAATAGTGTTAAATTTTAATATTCTGATAAAAATTGTTTAAAAAAATGTGATCACTTAAGGAGTTCCCATAACCACTGGCTCCATCATAAGACCCTGAGCAGCATCTAGGTACAAAGTGCTAGTCAAGACAAATCAAAAGAGTCCAAACACGACGGGTTTACGATAAGAACTTAAGGAGTTCCTATGACCACCTCCTGGCTCCATCATGAGACCCTGGGCAGCATCTAGGTACAAAGTGCTAGTCAAGACAAATCAAAAGAGTCCAAATACGACGCGTTACGATGAGAACTTAAGGAGTTCCCATGACCACCTCCTGGCTCCATCATGAGACCCTGGGCAGAATCTAGGTACAAAGCGCTCGTCAAGACAAATCAAAAGAGTTCAAATACAACGGGTTTACGATGAGAACTTAAGGAGTTCCCATGACCACCTCCTGGCTCCATCATGAGACCCTGGGCAGCATCTAGGTACAAAGCGCTCGTCAAGACAAATCAAAAGAGTTCAAATACAACGGGTTTACGATGAGAACTTAAGGAGTTCCCGTGACCACCTCCTGGCTCCATCATGAGAACCTGAGTAGCATCTAGGTACAAAGTGCTAGTCAAGACAAATCAAAAGAGTCCAAACACGACGGGTTTACGATAAGAACTTAAGGAGTTCCTATGACCACCTCCTGGCTCCATCATGAGACCCTGGGCAGCATCTAGGTACAAAATGCTAGTCAAGACAAACCAAAAGAGTCTAAACACGACGGGTTTACGATGAGATCTTAAGGAGTTCCTACCACTTACCAAATCACTAGATCGGTCCAGTAGTTTTCCAGGAAAACGGTAACAAAAAAGTACACAAACAAACAAACAAACAAACAAACAAACAAACAAACAAACACACAACCTCTTAGGGCAAACACATATACCGTCTCCGTTTCGTCGAGGGTAAAAATAGGTATTTGAAACCACATTGTTATCCAAAGCTTATAAAAGAAAGTACACGAACGACGAAGGCTACGGAAAACATGGCATAACACTGGATATCCATCAGACAAGAATGAATTCAACAGAGCTTCCAAAGAATTAACTACTTTAATAAACAATATGCAAAATTCTAACCTCCAAAATTACCTGTCGAGACTTACACCAACGAAGGACACAGACTACTCCTTATGGAAAGCTACAGCAAAAATGAAAAGGCCAAAAAGTCACATACCACCCATAAAAAAACTTAATAATGACTGGGCTAGGTCAGACAAAGAAAAAGCTACTGTAGGTATTTGCAGAACACCTGAGTAAAGTATTCCAACCACTCCCTAGTACAAAAAACGAACATGACAGTAAAGTAAGGACCTATCTGGACTCACCCTTGCAAATGTGTCTACCTTTGAAATGTGTCACCCCACAGGAACTAACAAAAGAAATAAAAGACCTTCAGGAAGGAAAGTGCCCTGGCTACGATCTCGTAGACGCTACCATTCTCAAACATATTCCTAAGAAAAGCATATTGTTTTTAACTGCTGTATTTAATGCTTGTCTCAGGTTAGAATACTTCCCAAGCCAATTTAAAATTGCGCAGGTTGTAATGATCCCCAAACCAGGTAAACCACCTAACGAAACTGCGTCGTACAGGCCCATTAGTCTTCTTCCCATATTATCAAAGCTGCTTGAAAAAATTCTGAGCAGAATAAAGCCACACCTCTCAGAGTGCATCCCTAAGCATCAGTTCGGGTTCAGGGAAGGTCACGGTACGATAGAACAAGTGCACCGACTCACCGACATCATAAGTAGCACCATAGAGAACAAAAAATATTGCTCAGCCGTGTTCCTCGACATAAGTCAAGCATTTGACAAGGTATGGCACGAGGGATTGCTATACAAAGTGAAAAAAACCTTACCTCACTCCTTTTTCAACATATTGAGATCATATCTGAACCAAAGGTGCTTTGAAGTCAGGTTCAACGATGAATGCTCAGAGCTATATGAGATCTTATCAGGAGTTCCACAAGGAAGCATTCTGGGCCCAATACTGTACCTGATTTTTTCGGCTGATCTGCCTGAAAATGCCAACACCACCATAGCTACATGTGCCGACGACACTGCGTTATTGTCAGTTCATTCCGACCCAAAAACAGCGACCGCGAACCTGCAAAACCATCTCTCGGATGTGGAAGAATGGTTTAACTCGTGGAGAATAAGACCCAACCAGAGCAAATCAGCTCATGTCACATTTACCCTAAGAAAAGAAACTTGCCCACCTGTCATCCTTAATGATGAGACAATACCACAGACAGAAACTGCAAAATACCTAGGCATGCATCTGGACAGACGATTGACATGGAGAACACACATATGGAAAAAACGTAAGCAGCTAGACACCAAAGTGAGAAACCTTACTTGGCTTATAGGAAGGCACTCGCAGCTATCTCAAAACAGCAAGATCACTATATACAAAGCTATCTTAAAGCCGGTATGGACTTACGGAATCCAATTGTGGGGCACAGCCAGCAACAGTAACATCGAAATACTGGAAAGATTTCAAAGTAAGACGCTGAGGAAAATGCTTGACATACCATGGTACATAAGTAACAAATACATCCATGAAGACCTTCAGATGAAAACAGTAAAACAAGAGATCTTGTGTAACAGCAGGCGGTATCAAACCAGACTCTCAAGCCACGCAAATAAACTAGCCTCACAGCTCACGGGAACAGGCAGCTTGCAGTTTTCCAGACTTAAAAGAAAAAGCATCATCTTGGACCACTAAAGATGATAGACAACACGACATGAGCGAAGGGTCACTGGACAACTTGCTCAAACTCAAGCCACACTCAGAAGTGTCTTCACACAACAGAGCGGCTTATTGCTTACTTATAGCAGATTGCCGTGTTGCAGCACTGAAAAAAAAAAAAAATGTCCTGCTCTAATGCACAAACGAAGTATCCATCTGGGCCAACACATTATTGACCTAAAGGACGCTTCCCGTATTCCAGTCAAGAAAACGCTGCTATTCCTGGCGGATACAAGTATTGGCGAGGAAATTTGAAATAGAGGTGATCACAATAATTCGGAGACGGTCGCAGTGATACAGGTCGCACGGAACTGGCCTCAACAAGAAGAAGAAGAAGAAGAAGAAGAATCGGTTAAGTATTCTTAACAATTTGCATAAGAAAATGGCTCAAACATTTTATGATCGCAAGAAGAATGCAAGAATGAAGAGCAAAAGAGATGTGGAATTTCAAGCAATTGCCATGGACTACCAGAAGAATGTATCCTTGCCAAATATTACCAACAAACGTCAGTTAACAATTTACTCTTTTAATGTCCATGCATTGGGAGATGGAAGCTCCTACTTTTATACCTATCCTGAAACCTGTGGACGCAAGGGATCAGATGAAGTGGTTTCATTTCTGTTTCATTATTTAACTAACCACCTGGATAGCCGTATTAAGCATTTAGAAATATATTGTGATTCAGCAGGTGGACAGAATAAGAACTACACAGTAATAAGATTCATTCATTTTGTTGTCCATAAAATGAAACTTTTGGATTCCATCAAAATTACATATCCAATCCGAGGGCATTCATACTTAGAATGCGATAAAAATATGGGCCTTATCAATCTTAAAACCCACATGGAAGTTCCATACCAGTGGTATGATTTGCTGAGAGTTAGTCGCCAAAGACTCAAACCCTTTGAGGTGATTGAGGTAGGATAGGAATAGGCAAACTAATCAGAAAATTTTCAGAATTTTTTCAAAATCAATATCTAAAAAAATGCTCATTTCCTGTGCAGTCCCAAAGAGAAATAATGTGTGTAAGAGAACACCCTAGAGTTATTTTACACAGAAGTAATTATAATGGTACATGGGAGAAATCACCCATAGTGGCAAAAAAGGGAACTGGATCAGACACATCAAATGCATTTGAATTGCCAGAATTTTCCTATCAAATTTTTTTACCCATTAGTGCAGAAAAGTACAAAGACTTAATGGATTTAATAAGATTCTGTTCTGAGGGGGCTCAATCCTACTTTGAAGGCATTCCTCATATATAATTAGTAAAATAGTAGATTATTAACTAAGGGGATAAAGCAGTGTCTTCTGTCGCGGGTAACGATTTAAATCGCGAGCGTAACGAAGGACTCGAGGTTTACTCCCGAGCGTAGCGAGGGTGTTAAAAACTTAAATCACGAGCGAAGCGAGGGATTTAAGACAAGTCCTGAGTTTAGCGAGGGATTTAAGTTCACCCAAGACTAAGGCAGCTTTATCACCGAGGAAACTACTCTACTTTTCGTACCATTTGCGAAAAAATTAACAGAATAATAATATGAGATAAGCATTTATTAAAAATAATGACAATTAAAAGATTTTTAGAACATTAACATTCAAAGTATGTTGGGAGACAACAAGAAAACGCAAAGATACGCCATATTATTGTCCTGATTATACTGATCAGCCTGGATTTTGCATCGTTAATTGTTTCAGGGTATTTCATAATTATGAATAGTGTAAGTCTTCCAAAGTAACTACGTAAAATCACGTCCTTTGTTAGTTTTAAGTGTAATAACCATTTTAATTAAGGCAAATAAAACTCTTCTCCAACTAAGTACAACTTTTCTTTCTTTTATTAAAATATTTTCATTACTTTATAACCTTTCATATTTTTACTTAGTGAGAAATAAATAATTGCATAATACCATCCATTGTATCAACACAAGGCTCGCGTTGCCGGATTTGCCCAAAAAAATTTATATCTGTGTGCCACCACCGCACCATATGAGTTTTCGCCTTTTATTGGTATTTATAATTTATTGTTCGAATATTTGATTATTTTAATAAATAATAACATCTATTTCAAACACAAATTAAAAAAAAAAAACTAAGTGGGTCACCATGAATTTTTTTTTATACTGGCAGTGAATGGGTTAATAGACCTATTACACTGCACTTTGCGACTCAGTGTAGTGTAATAAGATTTAGGGAGAGAGGGTCCCTAATTTTGTCCTTATTGCTTTGTAATAAGCGGCCACGTCCACCCTTTTCACAGGGCCCTGTGAATAGTGCAGTGTAATAGGCCTATAAGTAAAGTCTGAGCTAAGTCAAAGTAGGCTCCATAGATCTCAGCATTAGTGCGCTATGTACCGATTAGCTAGTTTTATAAACAAACGCGTTCATTTCAATGAAAGCGTGCGCAGTGGTCACCAAACGAACCAAAATCAGCACAGAAAATACAGTAACAAGCAAAGCGGCCTAAATCATTAAATTGTAGGATTTTTGTGGAAAAATATTAAATCAGAGCTTTTCCAGTAACATCCATACTAATATTATAAATGCGAAAGTGTGTCTGTCTGTCTATCAGTCTGTCTGCTACGCTTTCACGGCCCATCTGTTCAACCGATTTTAATGAAATTTGGTACAGCGGTAGGTTGTATCCCGGGGAAGGACATAGGCATTTTTATCCCGGAAAATTAAAGAGTTCCCACGGGAATCAAAAAATCTTAATCCACGCGGACGAAGTCGCGGGCATCATCTAGTACTTACATTAACGTACAAAATATTCGTGGGAAGATATTAAAATAGAGCTTTTGCTTTCCCACGTTTGAGTGGTGGTAGCGGAGTGGTTCTGAACCCAGATAGTTCGATTATATCGACGAACCTTTTCCGGCCGACTTAAAATGTGTTCGAAATCTCCTCGTCGATAAAAACCATTTCTCCTGCTATCCATGTAGACATCACTTTTAGTGTTTTAGGGTGCAGGACCACAAAATCAGCATCACAGTCAAAATTCAGATTCCCCTTTCTATGATCAATCCCCAAAGCTTTAGCTGGATGAAGTGATGCAGTTTCTAAAGCGTACTCCAACGAACAACCTGTATTATAAATCATTGATGTTAGTAGTTGAAAATTTAATGTAGATAATTCTGTTGTTTGATGTCTAACGGCCAATCAGTAAGACGGATCCTATCCTACCTCTTAGATTCGAAGACTTGATTTAATACATTAGATTCTAAGAGGTAGGATAAGATACATCTTACTCCCTAAGCTATGAAATGCTAATGAAAGCTTTATTCTTAGAGTAGAGTAAAAAGTCTTTCGGCTACGTTTGTACTGCGAAAAATATTCAAAAAATAAGTACGTGAAGTCTATATATCTATCGCAGATATAAATCGCGAAAAATTATACGAGATTGCTTAGCGCACCGCGTGAAATTATATCAAACCAGCGATTTAATTTTCGCTCGAATTTTATTCGCAAGTGTGTACACCTCCATTGCGAAATGAAAAAACGCGCGAATTTTTTCGCAGTGCGAACGTACCCTCAGTCACAGTAACCGAGTTATGCAGAGTTTAACTTGAACAGTTTTATAGTTAGCAATCGAAAATTCGAGACAAAATCCAACACGTTTGTTACGCTTACATCAATCTTTTCCTAGGCCCATCCTTTCAACAGATTTTGATGAAGGTATAGGTTATGAGATCTTTGAAATTAAAAAGAAACAACGAATTTACTGGTATTAGCTGTTAGTAATAGATGTTAAATAGTTTACGTCACACAATTTAATAGAGGAGGGTACGTACCTGTAGATTCTTTAAAAGTTTTGACACATTGGTCAAGCGCAGTCGTACTACCACAAAGGGTTTTAGTACCAGCGACGTAGGCTCGTCCTTTTTCAACGCTCACGGCCATGGGGCCGATACGATAGCTGCCATCTGCAAGACCTTGAGCTGCGAACGCGTCGCTTACAAGTACTAAACCTAAAAAATTAAAAATTATTTGGCAGGTATACATAACTCTAAACACGTAAGGTAGTAGCGATAAAAACTAGTACCACTTCCTTTAGGTCTTCAAAGTACTAGTGTTATTGGATAGAGGTAAAGACGTAAGCACCTTATCTACGTGACGTCATGAATGAATAAATATGGCGCGGGCGAGTGTGTCGAATAAATTAGGTAGATATATTATGTCGTAAACTTTTGTGAAGTTACTTCATGGTTCTACCAATATGAATTTCTTAACATTATCTTACCATCTTTATTAGTCCTACAGGCTATTCGGAGTGCGGCTGGGTGAGTGTGTATGCCATCAGATATTATTCCATAGTAGACTTGTTTGTCCGTTGTAGATGCCAAAAGACCCACTAAGCCAGGGTCCCGATGATGGAACTGTAGATCAAAGCACTTGTACTAATATTATTAATAATGTGAAATTGTGTCTGTCTGTTACGTTTTCATGGCTTAAATGCTAAACCTATCTAGATGGAACGAGATAGCTTGCATCTTAGAATAATTCGAATTAAGATACATTTATCCTGGAGTATCAAGGAGTTTCAGACAGTTAACAGGGTCCCAAGATTCAGAAATATTCAGTTAATAAATAATATTTAATCATTTGCCATCCTTACCCTGGTGACTGAATTTGATTAGACATAATAATACACTGTCACACATTAAGAGCACCTTTGTTAGGCTGTAATATCTCATCCATCATATAAGAGAAGATCTCACAAAGAGTTGTCTGAATAGAGACGGCAACATGGAAAATATTATGATTCTGCATGGAAAAGGCCTTTAGTTAATTCTGAGAGCTTTTTAAACGTAAACTTACTGGTAACATGGCATTAAAAAGATGAGTAATTAAATTGGCACCACTCTTGACACCATCCTCTCCTTCAGCAAGACTTGCAGATGAGTGTCCAAGCGCCACTTTGATACCTTTATTCGATAGGCCTTCGATTGCATTCAAGGCGCCAGGTAACTCTGGAGCTATTGTAACAATATTTACATTGTCTAGGGATCCATATACTTCTTCAAGTGATTTTAAACCCTAAAAACATAACTAATATTAGATGTAATTCTTAGCTAAGGTAGAGAAATGTTGAGGATACTACTATTTTTAAAATAAAATATGTTGATTTAACAAAGAAAGTAGAGATGATACCTACTGTTATATTTATGTCAATAGATAAGAGTTCAGTATCCTGTAATGAGTGTTGTTTAATAAAACCAAAGTAGGTCAGTGATAAAATGTTTCTTTGATACATTGCAAAATAACAAACAGATAATATTAATAATGTTTTATTATATTATTTAAATATAAATATTTAAACTTAAATGATTATCACGAAAATAAACAAGAACATTTTACTCAAATGAGACATCACATTGATAACATTTCTTTCACAGTTCTTCAGTTCTTTTTAATAAAGCCTTTGAATTTATTCAAACCATATAGGTTTAAGTGGAATTGATTGGGGCAAAGACTTGAGAGGCACAATGATGGTACTGTGTATAGTTAGTCAAGATGTGAGGCTCTTTACTATGTCAGTGACTAACACAATAACACAAATCTAAACGATGCAAGGCGAAAAAGTATCAAACAGTAGCTGACCCTTCCTAGGGCCTATGTTGTCCCTTAAATAAGTTTTTATTTTAAAGCAGTCATAACACATCACATTACACAATCTCTAAACTAAAATAAAATAACAGCATTAAAAATATTCCAAACCCTTTCATAGTACTCCCTGCAGAAAGGGACAGAACTAGATTTAAAGCTGTAATTTTAGTTTAGTTTATAGATTGTGATATACAGAATTGGTGTGTCACTTTTGTCAGTCACTCACCTAGGACTAGTATTAACAGAAAAACTTAAAAAAAGTTATTGCCTATTTACAAACAAGTTGCAGAGCATTCTACATAATGACCTAGTTTGTAATTTTTTACTTGCCTTATCAGGGTCCCTAATATATTCATCTGCATGAGCACCTTTTTTAGCTAGACTAATAAATGGTCCTTCAAGATGTACACCAAGTATTGTTGCACCGTCTGGGCCTCCTTGTGCTTTCTTGATCTTTGGCAGTATCTTAGCATATTTTTCTTTGTCTGATGTAACCATAGTTGGGCAGAATGAAGTTACACCATGGGCTAACAATTTCTGTGCAACTTTTTTTACACCTTCTTCAACATTCTCTGAATCATACGAGAAGTCAATTCCCCATCCTCCTATTTAAAAAATATAAATAGGTATTAAGCTTTGGTCAGTTTATCTACATCCTAACACTACCTACCATTTACTTAAAAATATATTTTTTTAAATTTATTAATTTTAGGTAATAATATAAATAGTTTTTATACTGGATTACTCTGTCAAAATAGACATCCAATCTTCTTTTGTTTGTCTGTCATATACGTAGTGTAATACGTAATTTAACAGTTGCCAAATTGAGTAGGTAATATTCTAATTAAGTCCTTAGACTCATATTATCAGAAAGTTTGAAAATATTTTAAAAGTTCAAACCAGTTTTGTATAAGTTTTTATAAAGTAGGTTACTAACGGTACTTACCATTTATTTGAATGTCTATAAACCCGGGTGCAATAAGATAATTTTCAAATGCTTTTATTGTTTGGTCAGCCTCAACTTGTTCTACATAAAAAACTCGCTCGGGATTTACGATAACACCATTTCGTATCCAGAGATCTTCTTTAATTATTTTGCCATTTCGCAGTATAAAGCAGTCATGAATACGTATTAATGATTTTTCCTTCATCATTCAAAATATTTAACGATTGTAAAAATAAATAAGAAAAACTTCACTAATTAATACGTTTATCCTGAGACCCGACAGAAATAAATAATGTAGATTTTACACTACAGAATCAGCTCCAATATATCTAATTATTTAATATATAGTTCCTGCGATTGCCGATTTGTTAAAGTTATTGGCTAAAGACAGTTTTCAACCGCTAACACCACAAAACCACACAAAACAAAAGGAGTAAGGAGTTCTAGTTGTATTTTTATTTTTTAATTTTTGTTCCACACCCACACATTCAACTTTCTTCCACGCTGTCAACTGTCAAGTGTCAACGACCGGCAGGGCGACCGCGTAACTTCTGCATCAATCATTGTTACAGTCACAGAGTACATTTGGTTACAGTATCAATTGTTGTTATTGGCTGAATTCATGGTATTCTTGCTGCGTCAATGGATTTTGTCCAATAGTGGAAGAGTGTTATCCAATTATTGTATCTGTCACCGTAAGATTGTAAAAACCGTTAGATTATAATATAACGTTTTTTATCTCGATAGATTATAAACTTTCGACAGATTGTGAACCGTAACATACTTCTTACAATTTAACGCGTTATTTTTCGGTAAATTGTAATATATTAGGTATATTAACCCGATAGAACCTAAGTGCCCGGCCTGCGGCCGGGCACTACCTGAATATTCATGTCAAACCCTAACCTAACCTATAGTTCGCGCGCGAGTTGAATGCAGAGTAAATGTATGGTGACACTTACATTTACTCTGCATTCAACTCGCGCGCGATCTGTACAAGAAAGAGACAAGAAAACGTAAAAACAATAAATATTTCATAAATTAATACTCAGAACATTGAACGGTTCACAATCTTTAGAAAGTTTATAATCTAGCGGGATCGAAACCGTTAGATTATAATCTAACGGATTTTACAATCTTACGGTGACATATCCTAATACAGTGTAACGATCGCAATCACCTCGATTGCGATCGTGACACTGTAGCTGTCAGTTTTAGCCGGTAACCTATTTATTAAGTCTGTGCGGTAACCATACAGGGACAAAAAAAACGTGAGTGAAACGAAACATCGCTGTTTGTGTTTATACTACGAATATAGTAGTTCAAATTATCAAATGAAACCTTTTATTTGAAAAATACCCTATTGATTGATGGTCAAACTACACGTATCGTTCACGTGTAGATTAAGTATTAAATCTATGGTTTTTCGTTAATACGCTTTATAATAAAGAAGGAAGATTGTCTTGTCAATTTGTCATTTTAGTATGGATCTTCTAATATACTTAATGTAATACTAGATGATGCCCGCGACTATGTCCGCGTGGATTAAGGATTTTTGATTCCCGTGGGAACTCTTTGATTTTCCGGGATAAAAGTAGCCTATGTCCTTCCCCGGGATAGAAACTATCGCTCCACCAAATTTCATCAAAATCGGTTGAACAAATGGGCCGTGAAAGCGTAGCGGACAGACAGACACTTTCGCATTTTTAATATTAAGTATGGATTTACTTTAGGTACGGTAGGTAATATAATCTATCTACACTGGCTGCTATTGCCACTTTGAACTCAGACCTGGCGCGAATCTGTGAATGGTGTAAATCGTATGGCCTCTCAGTTAACCCCATTAAATCTCAAGCTAAAATATTTTGGGTAGATAACCCCAAATTGTTATCTAGGTTAAATAATTTACCTCCTATTAGTTTCGATGGGGTGCTACTGCCACTTAGTCACACTGTTAAGAACCTGGGTTTGGTTTTAGATATTTCACTCTCTTGGAAGTCTCAAGTGCCAGAAGTGAGTCGCAAGATTTCTGCTACAATTGTCTATCTTAGGCGGTGGAAGTACCTACCTACTGCCCATCAAAACAAAAATTGCCCTAGCAAATACCTTGCTACTGCCATTATTAGCCTATGAGGACGTTTGTTACCCAGATCTGACTCAGGAGCTTCTAAACAAACATGAGAGGCTGCAGAATATGTGCATTCGCTTCATCTTCAATTTAAGAAAGTAGGTACCTACTATGATTACGTATCTCAGTACCGAAATCAACTAAAATGGCTGTCAGTCAGCCAGCGGAGAAACTTACACCTTCTATCGCTTCTATACGGTATTCTGTATCATGCACAAACTCCAGTCTACTTAAAATAACGTTTTCACTTTCTTGGTGTGAATAGTGCGATCTTACTGCGCTCCAGTGTGGATAATAAGCTCGAAATACCCCTCAGTTGAACATAGTTTTATTTTATGACAATTCGTTCACGTTAAGCTGCGCCAAGCTCTGGAACTATCTTCCTGCAGATATCCGACATTCCAAATCACTTAATATTTTTGAAAGTCGTTTGAAGAATTTTTACCTATCTCAGTAAACTATCTTTTGGATACAGCGAGGTCTCAGTTCGGGGCGAACCACTAGTTATATTAATACAAACCAATAAAATCAAGTCAATATCTCTAGTTTAGCCCCTACGGATATGATTGAAGCTGTGATAGCTTCATGGTCAAGGAGCATAATATTTACTTGCTCATGGTTTCCCGGGAATCAAACCCGACCTCTATGGGGTCGCGGGTTCGAACGGCATTTGTCTTCGAGCTTCTTTACTGAGGATTCCGTTCCAGAAGATACTGCTGTAGATAACTCTTCTGTAGCAAAGTTCGTTATCTGCCCTTTCAAGCCCTTTAAACTCTGGTTCAGATTTCAGATTGAATCACGACATTTTTAATACACGAAATTAAGTCCACTTAACACAGGCAAACATATGGCATCGAAATGATATGGAAATACCGATGTAAACAGTAAATTATGTTGACGGCTGTTGATTTTCTCTTGGTCGCAATTTTTTATAATTAATTTTGTTTCCTTCAAATGAAAGATATCCGCACTTTCCACAGGGACGCTTAACTCTGATTCAGTGTACCTAGTATAATAATATTTAGGGAGAAAGGGTCCCTAAATTGGTCCTTATTGCTTTGTAATAAGCGACGCTAAACCTAGCGGCCACGCCCACCCTTTCCACAGGGCCCTGTGAAAAGTGCAGTGTAATAGGGGTTTAAGTCCTAATCAAGTGAATTGCTGTTATCTGTTGAGGAGTTTTGTCCTCTATATCTGATAATATTTATCAAATCTTCACCAAAATTGGGCCAAACTTACCTGATGATACATACCTTCTAATTATTATAGGCGATGATTTTTTTTTTAATAATAGGAAAACTGTTAAATATAAATACCGTTGAGTCAGGTACCGTCTTGTAGGGCCTTAAGAGCGATGAAATACTTCATAAATCCTGCAGTTTGCTAGTTTCACTTTGGATAGCTTAAGGTTGAAATTCGATCGGTTTGACAGTCTCTTGGAATCTGCTGTAAAGTAAACACGCGTTCAATGCTTCTTTTGGTCGTTATTCCATGAAAAGTTAAGAAGGTGTAGGTATGTGTCGTATTCCATGGTCGATCAATTAAAATTTTACAATCAATTAGGTAGTGTAAATTTGATTGATTTCCCTTTACAACACATTAAACGTGTGAGGAAGCGTTTGTTAGAGTGAAATCACACTACGAACAGGATAAAACATCCGCACGGAAAGCTCATGTCATATTATGGGAAACACGTTTCATCAAGTCGCGGTAGCCTGTGCAGCTTCATACGAACTTTTTGTCGGCGCGCGTTTTGAAGTGTATTTGAAAACACACTAGGAACATTTTTTTTTGTTTGTGTTTTCGCCCTACACAATGTGAGAGCGACGTCCTTACTTAGTTCCTCACAGCCCTGAGTAGTGTTTGCACTCATGACTCGTTCTTATGAGCATCAAACGCCCATGTCATATGGGAAACACGTTTCAACCCCTCGCGGTAGCCTGTGCAGCTTCATACGAACTTTTTGTCGGCGCGCGTTTTGAAGTGTGGTTGAAAACACATTGTTCGTAGCGTGTTTTCGCCCTACACAATGTGAGTGCCACATTCGTACTTAGTTCCTCACAGTCCTGAGTAGTGTTTGCACTCGTGACTCGTCCTTATGAGCATCAAGGCAGAGAAGTGTTGCGTTTGCGCGAACGGCAGTTTTTAGCGTAGACGTAGCTCCGTAGCTCGCCGTCTCGCCAGTCTACGACGTGCTACGGCGGCACGAGCTACGGAGTGTGTAATCAGATATCACTTATCAAGTACGACGTACGGTATCAGTTCAGACTTCCGCGTGATGTTATCACACGCTTAAAACTACTAACTGTGTATTAAGTGATAATTCTAAATACTCTTATGTGAACCCTGTTATGGAATTAAATTAAAATGTACAATGTTTCACGAATGGCTGCACGTTTTGTGAAAGAAATTCTATACTTAAGGGATACAAAGTTTCGGTACGTTTGCTAATGTCTTTTATAACTTTTCAAGTACGTATTTTGTTTTTTAAAACTTTTTAATTAGGTAATTGATCTCATAAAATTATTAATTTATTTACAGCAGCATTTAATATGGTTTGATGGTATCTATGGATATACTATAGAAGTATCTACCATCTACTATCTAGTATTTACTATCTAGTAAGTTCATGGTACTTTAGCACATACCTTTAGATACAAGTTACAACCCGCTTATTCATTGATTAGGTTAGGACCCATCAAGCCTAGAGGGAAACTAATCCAACATAATATCTTCTGTCGAACTTTATCATACATCATATTATAGCTATCTATATCTTCTTATATATATAAAAATGAAACCCGTTTTCCTTGGTCACGGCATCACGCGTGAATGGCTGGACCGATTTCACTAATTCTTTTTTTGTTGTATTTGTTATTATTAGGAGAAGGTTCTTACGGAAAAAAATATTAAGAAAATAAAGTAGTGCATCATTGCTACGCTAAGGCGGTACGAAGTTCGCCGGGTCAGCTAGTACTAGTTATTTTTGAAGTGAAACTTTCTTTAGCCGCGTTGAGCACTTTTTGATAGGGGGTACTTGTAGATTCGCGTGACCGACATGCTCTCGAATAGCGACATAGCGACATGCTCGCGTTGTTACGAAGACAAAAGGTCTTAAATATAAATATACTACATTCGAAATTAAATTTTAATTGCTTATTGTTAAGGTTTATATTTTAAATTAGTTTTCACTTCTATCGGCAGTCCCTATGACTGCCAATTTTTTTTAAATTTACAAGACTACAATAATGAAAAATCTGCGTCGATCAACATCAGCGTCGTCTTCTTCATTGATTTACAGAGTGAAAGAACAATAAAAACATTAATAAGTATAATATAGAATAAAAGACATTAAATATAGACCAAATAGCCGATATTTTCTCTCTCTCTCTGCGTCGTATTCTTAATTGCTGAGGGTCGTGACGCCATTTAATTAATCAAATAATAGCAGGGGTTTTCTTGGGTTAATAATGCGGTTGGTTCCCAGCTCATTCCGCATACGACTCGACTAAGAGTACTAATTTAACTATTAGGTTACTTACTAACGATTATTATCAGATGTTAGTGATAATAACCGGGACTGACGGCTTATCGAGCTCTCCGAGGCACGGATGAAACAAAAAAGCTAAAAACCCATCCAGTTACCGTCTTGGGTCCACGTTGCTTAATAATCGCAATCGACTAATATGCGTTGTCGAAACCAGGCCACTCGTCCCTAGGCCGATATTTTCCTTACCTTTACCTTTGTAGTAATAAATATTTCTACTTGATTAGAAATATATCTTAGCGGAATTCTATACGGCACAGTATAATGGAATTCTGGCCCTTAAATTAGGAAAACCCGTATCTCAGGGGCCAGTGCCTTTGCAAACATTGATTATTAATATCATTGGCTTATTATCTAGTGTGCACTGTAAGAAATAAAAAGATTTCAATAATGTGTTGAGAATTGAGATTTCCAGTGCTTTTATTATTAACTAACGATTTTTTATAAACTTTAAATTTTTCTCTTGTAAGAGAAAAATCGTAAAAACGATTTAGTGCAATTATAAATTTTTTGTGTATGTGGCAAGTGCCACCACTACTGGCTACGCGGCGACGCGTTGAGTAGACGTGCCATGGATGGATGTCTCTTCGTTCCTATTATTCGTTACAATATTTTAAATTTTCTTTAAGTACGAAGAAATAACAGATTTTTTTTAAAATGGGCATAAAATCGCGTGAGCCACAAAGGACAAAAATAACAGAAAGTGTCGACGGACGCAGGTTCTGACAATGACTTATGCGCCGCCCACCCTCCTTTGCCTTATTATAATTGTCACTACTCTTTCTCTTTAAAATGTTGCTCGATATTTCATTTTCAGAATGTATAGAAAACTGGTAATAAAATTCTCTAGTGTATATTATGTTATGTATAAAGTAATTTAATGTACCTACACTTATATTATACTTATATATACACTCGTAATATTATATGAAAGGCCATATTGTTGTATAGCATTATACCTAAAAAGTGGTGTAATAAGCTACTAAAGTTAAGTTTCTAACTTATAAGTAGTAAATTCAGAATCGATTCCCCGTCCGCGTGGTTCAAAAGGGTCTACTTAAAGGTTAATCCCAATCCTATGGAAAGGTCTGAGGACACTAAACTGGGCACTAACAGCCGAGGTTCACATAGTAGGTATTAATTTTTGTTTTATTCCTAAATACTTATCTGTTTACCTAGTATCTACTATAGCTTTGAAAAATCAGATCACAAATAATTAATTATCAAATCAGATAAATATCAAATTATTATGTTCAATTTTGTCATAGTAACTGCTGTATTATTTTTATTTTCCAGCAAACTAACTCGTTATTCAACATTCGTTATGCAACTCGAGTTTCACAGATAATTGAGTTTTCTGAATAAACCTGTTGAATTTTTATTTTGTTCAAACAAAATATTCAACGACAAAAAAGAGCAGGTAATGAAGCAGGGTATTTAATTAACCATTTACGTTGCCATCAATATTATCTGATAAATTAATGATCATCATAATTTTGTGGCGTTTAATTACTAAGTATAAATGTTGAAGAAAAGCCCCCATATAAATGAGATACAAAAAAAAGTATAAATGACCTAATTTAGTTTGTCATATCCACAATAACTTCCATGATCAGTTCCTTAATACCTAAAACTTACCCTTCACGTAATCTCACCTGTATGGTAAATTAATGATGATGCAGTCTTAGAGGATAGCAGGCTAAACTGGTAGGGGTATGGCAGTTGTAAAATATACAAGTTAAACACATATTACCGTACCCCCTAATTGGTTTTACCCAGCATCGCACCGAGACGCTAAATAGTCCTTGTCGGTATACCTATATCCAGATTATCAGGGTAAAAATAATGTAGAAAACGGTTTTCTTCCTACTAAAATCATTCGCATATTTTCACATCTTCAATTCAATGGATTTCTACTTGAACGCGGCTGTACTAAGCGGGCAAATATTGGCTTTTTGTCTTTCTGTCAAACAATCCGTTAATGGTATTTTCTTTGCATGAGTAGGGTTACGGGAAGTTACATTACTAATAAATACATGGTGGGTACATATAGGACAAATTCCACAATGATCTCATGGTAAATGCAAAATTCTATTCAAATGCAGCTAGCCAGCTCTATGCTAACTAAGCTAAGAATTAAGATTTTTTTTATTCCACTACAAGTTAGCCCTTGACTACGATCTCACCTGATGGTAAGCTATAGATTAATAAAAAGAAGTAAGATTTTGAAGTCGTTGATTAGGAAGACTGGCTTTAATTTATTTTTAAAATAGTTCCTTATGGATTGATATGAATTGCCGATTAAGTTCCCTTAACTATGTTATAAAAATAAATTATAGTAGATTGTTCATCAAGGGACTAACTAAAACGAGCCATTTCACACGAGATGTTTAGCCTCCCGAGCGTAGCCAAGGAATGGCTTAGTCCCGTGGTAAACACTCTACTTTTCACTTCGATTGCGGGAAAAGAAAATAAATTACGATGTTTTATTATTTCTTTGAACATTTCTGTAACATTTCCAATATATTCCAATTCTATTTTCAATAGATGATTAAATTAATAGTCACATTCACTTTACCCTATGCCGTAACCTTGTTTTACGTATTGTGCATCGACATGGATTAAATAAACTAATTATAACAAAAATTCTAGAGATTTTGCGGCAGTTTTATTTTTTATATCTTATTTTTCTCCATAATGATAACAAGAAGAAATTTCAAAAAAATACAGTGAGTACGATGGACATACAGCTATAAGAATCGATGTTTAACATAAACAAAATGACGTATAATATACGTAATATACGTACGTAATATACGTACGTAATATACGTACGTAATATAGTCAACCAAGGATTTTATATAGGTCGCTTTTAGTTCCATTTTTAAAATAAACTCAAATTATAAAAAAAGTTTCTTTCTTTATATTTTTCCGAAGCTATTTCAAATATGGAACATAGAACAACACAACAGTGTGGATCTTATTAACATTGCGTAAGCGTAACTATTTATTCATTTTATACACTACATCGACGCTCATACAAATGACAGACCTGGCTACCATGACTATATGTATAGCACTCCCCCGTCACGCCTCTGTCACTGCAGCGTTGCTATGGCTATGTCTAGACGCCTCCGTTGAACGACTAGTAGAAAAGATCTCGTTAGCTGTGACATACATATTTTGGCTGTTGATAGCAACCATAGACTAAACATTTTGACTACCAATACCACAAGGACCTTTAAACCAAGGTCCTTGCAATACCTTGATAATAATACGTTTTAAAATAAAATAAAAATACCTTAAATGCTAACTACAGTCCGCTGTCCGCCTACCTTTTCAGAGCATGAGACGTGAAAAAATTTATTATATTATCGACGTAGGTAAGTAGTACGTACATCCTCCGGCAATGCTTTTCATTAGGTACCTAGATCATTTCAAGAAGAGACATCATGCTAAATTCGTAAAACAATATTTTCTTTATAAGGTAGGCGAGTGTGTTGTTAGAAAACCTCTTTGTGTGTTTTTATCTTAGAGCTCCATTTAGTAGTAATGTAACCCATAATTTAGGTGTACAAAGCGAAATAGAGGACATTTGTTGGTTTTTCTTGTGTAATTTGTTAGAGTAAGATATGGGAATGTGCTCGGAGTAAATAAATAAAAACACGCACGATATTAATTGCTTTTCTTTGGTCTACATTTACCAAAAAGTCTAACGTGTCGAATGTTTATTTCAAAAAAAGAAAGATCACGCTAATGCGATGCGAACAAACTACACCTTTGGTAGGTTACCAAATGTTTGATTTGTTTAAATCCTTTACCGATACAATGACATTATTACTGGTAAGTATAATATTCTCAGTACAAAAAACAATTTAACGATTTGAACAAACTCATAAATATTGTAATAGGTGTACTCTACTTGTAGGATTAAGCATTCGATTAATGGGTTCCGTCCACATGTAAATCTCTGGAGGCGCAGCAAATAAATGTGTTTTACGCAACGGAATACAACACCTGATAAATTATGGCTACGGGCGTTTTATGAAAATTTGATGCGATAAAGTGTTACGTCATTCTCTACTGTGTAGATATATTTGCTTATAAATTACCGGAACAGCTCACATAATGCCGAAGATTGAGTCTTTATACCCCCAAAAACCTGCCTAACAAAAATAAGTTTTCTTATTCTCAAAGAAAGTGAATTATTACCAGGGGGCTTACTACCATCGCTTAAAGAAATATTATTTCAATAATGTTGACGCTTTGTTTTACAAAATATATAATCTTTTCTGTGGAGAAGCGGACGTCATATTATATGAATGCAATTTTAAAACAATACTGCTTTAAGCGATGGTGGTAAGACCACTGTACCTCCTTATTATTTCTTTGAATCAGTATTTTTGATATACGCTTATTTGTCTATTTGCTCGAAATGATGTTAGGAGACTTAATTACGTTAGACATAATATTTCTACCTACAATAGGTAAATTTACTCTCTTCCACTGTTGTAATAATACGTGTGTTTTAAAATCATTTCAAGCGGTCTACTTACGTAAACTGTTTTATTCCCATAAGTTAATATTCAGGTATGTTTGAAGATTTATAAATTATTAAAGTCGGTACAGGTTATAGTTAGTTTTCTATGTCAACATTTTCTTTAACAGCGAAAAAAACATTTTTTCGGTGATATTTTTGTCTGTAGGTTAGAATTGGGTATTTGACTACTAGTGAAATAAATTATTTTATAGTGATTATTAAATAAAGGATCTCCCAAAAGTCGTAATATCCACGTCCCCTGATAGTTTTATTTTGAATAACCATTTTAAACTATCGATTAAAGTAAAAAAAGTGCGTCGAACTTGGATGACGTCATAACTTAAAATTCCATACTAAGCACGCGTTTTGACGTTTGAAAAAAAGTTGCTGATTTGACTAGTTGTCAAATACCCAATTATAATTAGTCCAAGTAAGAAGTAAGAATCAAAATTAGGTACGTAGGAAATAGACTAAATATTGTACCTATCAAACATACCTTAGGTGTACAATTCGAATATTTAACGCATGATGTACTCTTATCTTGTCTACGATAAATTCCCGGATAGGTACAAACTGAGGCTACTTATCCGTAAGTTTCTTTCCGGAACATTTAAAGGCATTTTTGGTCACCGGAAAACGTAAATGCGCTGGGTGGTCAATCGTAAATGATTTACGTTAAGTTTCATAGGTTTTTAAGTCCACGGTGAATACATTTCGGTGCGAACATTACCAACTATATGTATATCTACCAACATTACCAACTATATCTATATCTACCTATGGTATAGTAGTTCCTTTCCATTTTTGCCTATTAAAAGGCACTGAATCGGTAGAATTCAGTGTTTTAATAAGGCCTCGCGATGATTGTACGATAAATGTACGGAAGGATGCGCGGGGTAGACGGTAATTATTATGCTGCACCTACTTAAGGGTTGTAAAGCTCTTGGATACAGGATTCTGTGGCTGTACAGCTACAGCCACACGTAACGCGGCTGACTGAACAGCTAAAATCAGACCGTAGAGGCATGAATTCAGAGGCCTCTGCTTAACTTCGGGCTACAAAAATGCTAAATCAATCACTTTGATGTGCAGTTTTAAGTCAGGAGGTATTTTTACGTGACGCCAACTTTACCTCACCACTGTACCGACAGACTCGAATTTCCCACGTGTTACCAAAATATTGCAAAATGGCGTTCAAAGATTCTCATTAAGTAGATATTTAAATTTATGAAAAACATTATCTATGAGGTAGTTTTATTTAGGCATTAAGGTATACAGAGAAAAATTAAAGTTAATTATTTTTGGTACGAATTTAAATATGCTCAATGGTATTATTATTATTATTATTATTAAACTCTTTATTTGTACCACACATAACAAAAGTAAATTACAGAAAACATAAAAAGACAAAGAAGTACAAAGGGCGGCCTTATTGCTAAGTAGCAATTTCTTCCAGGCAACCCTATGCCTAAAAGGAAAGCTTTAATTTTGAAAGAATAATATAAGAAATGTTTTCTCATTGATTACGAATTGAAACGGATCTTGTTGATACTCTGGAATAGATAAAACAAAACGTAGCAATGAATACTGTCCCGAGTCTCGCAATTAGTTATTGTTAGGGATAAAAGACAACAACTCTGCTTTCTATCGTTAATGAAGTTGTAACAACGCTCCATCCTCGCTTTTCTCCGTTGAAATTAGTCCAGCTTTATTTCAAGTTAAAGCTAAACATACAGCGCTATTTAATTTTAAAATAAATAATTGTGTTCAATCATAGAGAATTATAGACAGAGAATTATATTAGGTCTATATTATAGGTATCGTTTTGTCGATTATGATCATTGTCGCATAGCTCCTAGGCCTAAAAAAATTGGCAGTCAGGTCACAAAATATATACGGGAGGATGCACCGTTATATTTGGTAAATAACATTTTAATTTAACACGTTCACTGCGCCATCATTTTCAAAAACCTTTCAGCTGGTGCTTTGGAGACCTAAAAGATCTCGAAACTAACCTACCCTTTGGTGCGTTTGAGACCTAATCAGTCTCCTAAAAATACAGTTTTGAAAATAATTTATATCTTCCAAAAAACCAACGACATAATATTTTGAAGTTTTTGTGGGTCAAGAGAGGCTATTGCTCTACATTTTGCTAGGTTCGCACGCAGTTATGACATTAGAATAAACTACAAATACCAAAAAAAAATTAGGTATCGATTGTATCTCTTACCGCAATCGAAGATAGTTCAATATATGTAGTAAAGTAGTGATGGGAATAAAATAATATCTCGTCGATTGAAAAAGTTTTATTAAAAGTGTTTTTCATTAAAACATGGTAAGCACATTGATTGTTTGCATTGCACGCAAATGCTAATAATTATTTTGGCTTTTTTAGAAGCGTCAGTGCTGTTGAATGTACCTACGTCGTAATTTTTCGTAACAACCCACACAACGTCTTTTTTTGTTGCCACGTTGGAAAACATTATCTGTACATCTTCCTTCGGGAAATTCTGTAATAAAATGCATATCTTATCTATGCATCTATATAAAAAGCAGGCACCCACATCACGAATAAATGCAATGGAGTCTAATTTTATTAGTTTTTCTAATAGTGAAAAGTTCGAGTGTCTTATATGTATTTTTGATCTTAGGCTGTTGTTGCTTTAAAAAATATATGGTTGTATTAAATTGATGACCTTTTTTGAAATGGGAAGTTCAGAAGCAATAGGCTACTAAGCTAAGACAATCTCAAAAATACCGAAAAATATTCAGGCAATAAACAGAAGAAGTACACCAACGCATTTCAAACACAAAAACCACGTAAAGTCGAAATAAAGGCAATCAGATGTTAGTTGGAAATAAAGCCTTTTTTAGAAAAAGAGGACTTTTCGTTTTTAGAAATCTCATTTCATCAAAATCGCTTGCACAGGTGAGCCGTGAAAGCGTCAGACAGACAGACTCGCTTTCGAATTTATAATATATATGACTAGCTAATGCCCGCGACTTCGTCTTAAGTTTATTTGATTCCCGCGGGAACTTTTTAATTTTCCGGGATAAAAAGTAGCCTGTCACCCTCCAGGTCCTCAACTATACCCATGCCAAAAATCACGTCGATCCGTTGCTCCGTTGCGGCGTGATTGAAGGACAAACCAACAAACAAACACACTTTCGCATTTATAATATTAGTATGAAGTATAGTATGATTGTCAAAATGATCTAATTTGCACCCAGACATATTATTGGTAGGTAAGTATAATATTCTCAGTACGAAAAACAATTTAACGATTTGAACATATTCATAAATATTGTATAATAGGTGTACTCTACTTGTAGGATTAAGCATTCGATTAATGGGTTCCGTCCACATGTAAATCTCTGGAAGCGCAGCAAATAAATGTGTTTTACGCAACGGAATACAACACCTGATAAATTATGGCTACGGGCGTTTTATGAAAATGTGATGCGATAAAGTGTTACGTCATTCTCTACTGTGTAGATATATTTGCTTATAAATTACCGGAACAGCTCACATAATGCCGAAGATAGAGTCTTTATACCTCCAAAAACCTCCTGCCTAACAAAAATAAGTTTTCTCAGTCTCAAAGAAAGTGAATTATTACCAGGGGGCTTACTACCATCGCTTAGAGAAATATCTTACTAATATTATAAATGCGAAAGTTATGTTAAGTTCTATGACAGTGACTTCTTTACAAAATGGGAAATTTGAGGCTGATACGATCCGTTAATTTGTTTTTGGACCTTGAAATATGCCCATATAGTTAGTTGTCATCATAAAAAATTCTACATCAATGGTTGTCATGTAAAAAAAGAGCCTATATAAAAATCGCAGTTGTTAAACAGGGTCGGTGGAATACACGTGTCCGAATAATTATTATTTCGTGGTAACTGGCAAGGATTTTTCATGAAGTTATTGCTCACCGAAGAGCAAGCGATCCCTAAATATCAATTAGGTGCCTACGTCTAAAAGTTTCATGGAAACTCAAAGCTGCCTCCCGGGGTTTTAAGTATTTTAGTAAGTAAAATACAAACATTTTAAAATTATTCTTAAATATTAAACTATAATATCGCAATTCTGAGACTTCGTTGTTTATTCGACTCATTGTTGTATGTTTAATACAATAATTATGTTACTTTTTATTTTTAAAAAGAAATAACTTTTAAATGCTTGTGGCTTTTATTTGAATTTTTACGAATAAAGGCACGAGTGAAATGAAATGTTCTCAGTAGTGAAAACCGACTAACATTAATTTAGAATGTCCTCGAAATTGAAATATCTAGTATCTTTAGGAATAAAAACCTTGCTAACGCTAGTCCGTCTTTCAGCGAGCGTACGTGCGGGGCTTCTATTTTGTACGGGGGTATTGTTGAAAGAACATAGAGCTTACAGGCTAAAGCTATGAGATCGGAATACGAAAGCAATGAGAATAGTCCGCCGCAAATTATATTAGCGTCTTGGATAAAATTATTAGCCACTTGCACTTCGCAGAATCAGCTTGCATATTTTTTTCAAGCTTTCCCGTCCGGACAGACGTCGTCGAAGACAAGATGCATACTGATTACTGATGCATAGTTATTTCTATATTATGTGTGGCAATAAAGAATTTATCTATCTATCTGATGACGCTATTTAAATTTCTATTTGAATATGATAGCATAGTGGCTTTAGACTTCCTACTCTGACGGTCAGGGGTTCGATCTCTGGACATGCACCTCTAATATTTCGCAGTTATCGGTGTTTCACAAAATTTAAAAGGTATCATTTGATTTATACCTGCACTAGCTGATGCCCGCGACTTCGTCTGCGTGGAATAAGGTTTATCAATTCCCACGGGAGCGCCTAAATTAAAAAAGATAAAAAGTAGCGTATGTCACTCTTCAGGTCCTCGGCTATACCCATACAAAAAATCACGTCGATCCGTTGCTCCGTTGCGGCGTGATTGAAGGACAAACCAACAAACAAACACACTTTCGCATTTATAATATTAATACGTGCATGCCTGACTGCATAATATTCTCTATCTTATACAGTAAAGTCTCTACAAGATGACGCCAATGACTTCGTCGGTGTTCATTGAGGTTTTTAAAATCCCGTGGTATTTGATTTTCAGGATAAAATGTAACTCAGTAGGTCCTCGACTGAAAAAAAATCACGTCCACCCAGTGATCCGTTGCGGTATGATTGAAAGACAAACCAACGAACCAATACACTCTTGCATTAAAGCGTGGTTGCCTGGAAGAGATCGCTTCAAAGCGATAAGGCCGCCGTTTGTACCGATTTTTCTTTAATTATTTTTATTGTTATTGTTTAAATGTATTTTTTTTACTTGGTAAAGAATAAGTATTTCATTCATTCATTCATTCATTTATAATATGGGTACGACTAGTGATTGCTAGATTAGCCATCAGCTAAAATGAAAATTGTCGGAAAATCTGCTAACGTGACGTGAGTTCAGACTGGCTTTCAGCAAGCCTAGACGCTTGCAAGCGTGCGTGCGGGGATTTCATTTAGTAGGTGGGTACTCCGTACCAGGTAACAACAAGAGCATAGAGTCAAAAGACGCGATCAGAATACGAAGTAAGCGGTCGGTCATTAGTAATGCGAGAGGCGCCGATATCCGCCGTGAACTATGTTAGCGACTGGGGTAACATGATTAGCCGCTTTTCAAGCAAACTGCTTTTACACCATTTTAGTTTTAATTAGGTAGTTGACTCGCCCCGGATTCGCACAGATTTTGATTCAACCGTGCACAAAGGCTGCACGCCATTTTTTTAATCATCTGCATTCATCATTACGTAAAATATCATCTTGTGAGAGTTTGCAGGTGCTTTGATTAATTATTACCTATATGTGCAGTCCTGTACACTATTATATTTTAATCTGCTAATGAATAGAAAAGAAGCCTCAATCACTTTTTGTAAATTTTAATTCAGAAAACTTAGTCATGGAAAACCACGTAAAATTTTCAGTGTACCTACATTTTCATTAAAGAATAGTTTTCAGCACAGACTGAAAACTGAACTACCGTATCAACTCGTGATGTGAATTTAGAAAGTCCGCCTTTCAGTGCACGTACCTACCAGGCTACAACATACTTAGTTTTTTTTATTTTCTCCCTACGACGCATTATACGAGTACCTACAGGAGTTACAGTGGGAAGACTTCACAGTAATGTCTGTGGTATTAGAGCGATAACCATAGATTTAGCATTAGTCTTTAAAGACCAATGCTAAATCTATGGCGATAACATGTGATAACATACTACGGATAAAAGGTCGGCGTCATTCACTTTTATATGAAGTGCGCACCCTAGATATAGAAGAAAACGTCATTCCCTCCGACGACGTGGTTATACGGTGATATTATACTGATGTTTTGTTCTGACCGGTCCTTAGTAAGTTTTAGCTCTAAATGGGAAAGTGCATACGACTGTTTAAGGGTACAGAGAAAACTTTTCTGAGCGGACATATTACCTACTAGTGGAAGCGGTCAGTGGGGGCGAGTATTATACTGCAGGTCCAGAATAAGACTGCCTTTATAAGAATCTAGTAACTCTATAAAGTTTTCAAATTTTATGAAATGTATGCAGTTTAAAATTGAATTTTTATAAAACTTCATTTAACTTAAACGCTTTAACTTTTCACAACGTACCTACATACATTGTATTTTGTACTGAGTACTTATGTAGCTTCTTTTTAAAATTAGGTATATACTCGTATGCTAGGATACCTAAGTTGCTTGGAAATCTAATCTAATAATACTTAAATACATGGTATACCTACTAAGGCTTAAGGGAAGTAATGATGCAGTCTTAAATGGAAGGGGTATGACAGTAATAATAATATTACTTAGGTACTAAACCGAAATCTCTTATTAGTTACTGGATCATTCATGTATAAAATACGTTTTTTGTTTATGTACCTACTGGTTAAAATACAATTTTGGTTGTGTAGGTTTTACCGTCGGAATTTGTATTTCGAACCGCGTTTTTAAAAAATAAATACACTTTTGCTCAACCTTAAATCCGATATGGAGGAAATCTGCTGACGTAATTCCAGGAAGCCCACCTTTCAGTGAGTCTACGTGCGGAGCTTTTATTTTGTACGAGGTATTGTTACAAGGACATAGAGCTTACAGTGGTGAGATGGGAATACAAATTAGGCGACGAAAGGGACGGATGGCCATCAGGAATGCGAGGCGATATCCAACGTGAATTATATTAGCGCCTCGAGTAACATTATTAGCCTCTTCACAGAACCAGACTCCTATTATTCAATTTTACTTTTATTGTATTCTTAGTTCGTACTCACCTTGTACTTTCTTCTCATGCAGTTGGGTGTGCAAAAGGTAGAATGTTTTTGTTCAATCGATGTGACCGAACGAGCGTGTAGTATGGAGGGGTAATAAATTCTGAATGTTTTTTATGTAACACTATTATTGCTTTTCAACCGACTTCAAAAAAGGAGGAGGTCCTCAATTCGACTGTACCTATGTTTTTTTTTGGCTGTGTACTTAAAAAAAATATCTATTCGCAGTTTCCACTCTAGACAAAATTGATAGAGTAATAATATATAGGGCCTCTTATATGTATACGATCGACGTCAAAAGTCCATACATAGCTTAAATGCTAAAACTGCGTGCAAGCAATCTGAATCACTGATACACACATAATCTGTACAAAATATTTACCTTAATCTAAACAGCATTAGGTTCAAACCATTACTATTCAATACTACTTAGATTCTTCTTCGTGCCCTTGTCCCACGTTAAGTGGAGTCCGCGCAGTACTTAGAATTTAGATTAGGTATTGCCATAAGTAGTCAACAATTTCGACCTACAAGATGGATATTATTTAGTAAGTTTGAGCGTGACTTTGTAACTATAGCAAGCCATTTTTTTTGCTTATTCTATAGTAGATGATGCCCGCGACTTAGTCCGCGTGGATTAAGGTTTTTTGATTCCCGCGGGAACTCTTTAATTTTCCGGGATAAAATCTATGTATCCTATGTCTTTCCCCGGGATACAAACTATCCCTATACCAAATTTCATCCAAATCGGTTGAACAGAAAGCGTAGCAGACAGACAGATACACTTTCGCAATTATAATATTGGTACGGATATGGACTTTTGACGTCGACCGTACTTTCATAGCAAAGTAAAGCTGTGGGTTAGGCTTGTTTAATGTTAAGCTTGTCACAAAGAAAAGTTTCTGATGTAGAAATTCAAAACAGCATTAGGAACTTTGATATGAGTTTATGTAAATCCGGAGGGAAAGTTATAAAATTCTAATTAATAGTCGCGAAAGCAGCCACGCTGATTAGTAATTACGTTTTTACAATATTAAAGTAAAATTTTTGCTGAAATTACTGACAGATTTGATTATTTATTGCGACAACAGGATTCTTCTATACTTTTTCAATAATTTTAGACTAATTATTAAAGATATGAAAGTATGCTTGTTATTTTGCCCTTCAATCACCTCGCAACGGGGCAATGATTCGATGTGTATTTTTATATAGCTAATAATTTACTGAAAGAGACACAGGTTATTTTATATCCCGGAAAATTAAAGAGTTCCAACGGTACTTTTAAAACTTATATCCACACGGCCTCAGTAGCATCATCATCTTGTTCTTTAATAAAGTAATAGTTTAAATGTATAGGAAGTCTGTTCTTTCAGCAAGTCTTAGAACATTGTTACTTGAATAGAGCTTGAACGGCAAGTGCAGAATGCTAATCAGGCGAAGGCGGTGGTGGACGGCGGCCATCCGTAATACGAGGGGTGATATCTGCTGGGAATTATTTAAGCGTCGTCGGGTAACGTTATTAGCTTCCTTAAAGAACTAAGCTGCTCTCGATTCATTCGGTAGTTGCTACTATTATCTTTATTTCTGAAATCGTGGTAATTTCACAGACAGAAAAACGTGACAGACTACGTGGCAGATTTTCACAAATGCTTTTATTACTTTAGTTTACTTGAAAGGTTACAGGGCCTTGTAGATTGCCTGCTATATGAACACGTACCCTTAAGTGTACGTACCTAAATTACACTATGTACGTAGGTATCCATACTAAAATTCTACATCAATGTAGGTATCTGAAACAGGATTATGTAATAAAACTTAAAAAAAAAGTGAACAGACTTCAAATGCACTGAAAAGTATTAAATAAATTCATCCAATTTAATCTTAGCCAATGAGCAAAATACTTAAGTATATTGTAGGTCGTTTTTGAAGGCGGCGCCAAATTAATCGTTCTTGTCCAAATAGGTAAGTAAGTGTATTAACTAACGTAGGTAAGTAATGACAATAATTAGCCTTATATTAATTATTAGTATTTTTGTATTACTGTTCCGATGACAGTGTAGGTCTAGTCGTATTATTGTAAGAATTAAAGTTTTGTGAATATAGCATAAACCATTATATTTTTCGTTATTAATGCTGTATATAAGATCTCTTCACAAAAGATAAATTGAGCGAACTTTTTCAATTTATAAAAATAAAGTTGAAAACCTCTTTAAAACTCTACGAGGTAAAATAATAAGACTGTAGCAGACTAGAGTTTAATGTAGAGCCATAAATATATCTAGTCTAAGATTTACAAGTATGTTATAAATGAGTAAAAATCTTTTTTCCGCGAACCATTTCAGTTTTAATTCAAAGGCACTTTGACGTGTCTTTTCTATGTTAAGTTTCAGCTTGGAAGATTCTCGCCGAGTTCCGCGGTGATAAAATTAGAGAATGGTTTAAAAGCTTTTCTGTGATCGTACCTACTGTAATAAAATAATTGGAAGTCCGTCATGCGAAACAAGCTCACTTGGGAGGATTTGTTAGAACCACGATGGTGCACGTAAACACCATGAAGTTTATAGGCACATCCTCGTATAGGAATAATACTTAACTTGTAACGATATAACTTCTATCCGTAAAAGCGTTGCTACTTGCTAGATATAATAGTAGAGAGTCACAACTTGTGACATGATAGATTAGAAGCTCACAACTATGGTAATTTCTGCTACGTAATAATATGTACAATCAAATGTGCGATTTCTTCTATACTCATAGGTGTTCTTGAGTGTTTGAGAACGTTTAGAATTCTCACTCGCTTTAGTGTGTATAATAGAATCATAATTTTCCAAATTTAATAGATGTATGTACAGAAATTTAGATAATGTAATTCTCGATAAAAGGCAAATCTTATTTATGTTGGTAAAGTAAAAACACGATTTTGTTGAAATATACTTTATATTTTTATTCATGAAGAGTACATATGTACATTTTATTGGTCAATAGGAATGCGGGAATTTCCCGCAGGCGGGGACTTTTATAATATACTGTATACGGAAATTGACCTCTTCCGCCACTCTAAAAATACCTTAGCGACACACTACACAACTCCACCAATAGTTATACTTTTTTGTCGACCTCCGTGGCGCAGTGTGTAGCGCTGTCGCCTTAACGTGCGGAGGTCCTGGGTTCGATCCCCGGCAGGGTCAATTTGGGAATTTATAATTTCTGAATTTTCCCTGGTCTGGCCTGGTGGGAGGCTTCGGCCGTGGCTAGTTACCACCCTACCGGCAAAGACGTGCCGCTAAGCGATTTAGCGTTCCGGTACGATGCCGTGTAGAAACCGAAGGGGTATGGGTTTAATATAACTGCCATGCCCCTAACAGGTTAGCCCGCTACCATCTTAGACTGCATCATCACTTACCATCAGGTGAGATCGCAGTCAAGGGCTAGCTTGTAGTGGATAAAAAAAAAAAAAAAAAACTTACGCATTACACAAACACACGCACACACACACTTACGCACACCGCGCACACACACACACACACACACACACACACACACACACACACACACACGCATGCATACAAGCAGACAACTACATCATGCACACATACATACAGACTAAAACATTATACTTATCATTCAACATGTCGTAAGTTTGTTACACTTACCTACTTTCTTAAAATTTCTTTGAACTCACTCTACTTTATTGTAATTTATGTTTGAGAAAATCTGTAATTATGGCCATATTGATTCTGTTAGTGTTTAAGCATTATTGTTTATCAGAATCGCTGTTGATTTTCCTATGATAAATAAAATAAAATAAATAGACATACTTGCCAGAGCAAGTATGTCTATTTATAATATGGTTCCAAAAGAACTTTTGAATTTGCCAGTGCACAAATTTAAAAAAACCGTAAAAGAACACTTGTTGAGTCGGGGCTATTATATTATTACAATTGACGAATTTCTTAATGACTAAGTTGTATGGAAGCAACCGACCTTGGGTCCAGCTCCCCCACAGGATAGTATAATAAATTACACTATTGTATTTAATTTATATACTTACCTAAGTTTTGTAATATATTGTAAAAAAAGAGCAACTGCTGAGTTTCTTGCCGGCTCTTCTCGGCAGAACTGTTTTCCGAACCGGTGGTAGGGTCAAAACATGACGTAGCATAAGAGACACTTGTATGTCCTACATGTTTAAATAAATAAACTAATCTATATTAAAACTTTTCTCATGGTTAAAGGCAAATACTTTTAGAAGAGTAAACTTTTGTAACCAAATGCAGTCTAAAGTGTGAGCAAAGATACTCGCCGATGCCAAGTCTGCGAGTACTTTTGATATTATTTCCAACTAATATAATATAACTTACCTAATATAAAGATTGCACGTGTTTGCCGAAGTTGAAATAAAGAAATTTTGTTATAATATTTGCCATTCTCACTGAGACTGTTGACTTTGATAAATGAAATTGGATACCTAGAGGCGTAAAGATATTTTGTTGACTGACGAAATAACATTTACTTGTCTGTATTCACGTTCAGTGGCGTATTATTTTCCGGTAAGACCGAACTGGTTGAGATTGTATTGTTCAAATATATGTACCTACCAGCTT
Organism: Erebia aethiops; assembly: GCA_923060345.2. Lineage (NCBI taxonomy): Eukaryota > Metazoa > Arthropoda > Insecta > Lepidoptera > Nymphalidae > Erebia > Erebia aethiops. The sequence goes on along the minus strand of OV281092.1, from coordinate 9,042,066 downwards.
TGAAGAAGCTTTGTGGAAAGCCTTTTGTCTAAGAAGTGTTCCGGTACGTTGCCGACTGCCGGGTACAACCTATTAGGGTTATGAATCTGTACGTCCTCCGTGCTTCTGAATCTTTCAGTATGATATACTGTTTCATATTCCATTTTAATAAATACTTAAGCTTTTTGTGAAGCATATACATGCACTGTACTAAAATTGGAATGAAGTATGATTAGTGATACAATCAAAATATTATTAGGTAGGTACTTAACGCAGAAAAACATGAATAGCTGAAAAACACGGTTATTTTTTATTCGAACTTTTTTACAAAATGATACAATAAATTGAACCAACCGTGAAAAAATATTCTGAATATTATAATATTACGTAGGAATTACGATTTTCCGGGATAAATAGTACATTGTTACCCTAGGGATGAAAGTAACTTATTTAGTCCCGAGACGGGGTTTGGCGCCCGAGCGTAGCGAGGGGGCCTATAGTTCGAGGGACTAAATAAGTCTTTATCCCGAGGTAAACACTGTGCTTTTCATTACGAATATAAGGAAAGTCAAAATAAAAATAGAAATTAGCTAAAAGTTAGTAAAAGGTTTTCCACTACTGCTTGAGCCTCTTCTCTCACAAAATCAGGCGTTAAATCCATATCTGAATCAGATGAACTCATTGTGTCAATAAAAATCACTGTTAAACAGAAGCCTAAACAAAACTCTACAACTCGAAAAACAAATGAAGATCGGATTGCCGCTTGCCACTTTCCCGCCTTTTTTTTTCTTTGGCCTAGCCGGCGGGCTATGCATTTAGCTTTTTAATAGTCAAGTATTGAGTATGATTGTCTATGAATGTCTATGAATCAGTTGTCTTTACTTTATGAATAAAGTCTATCTTTCTTCTTGTCTATGGATGCACTCGGGTGTCGTGTTTCATTTGAACTCCAATAAAAATGTGACAACTAGTTTTTTTTAATTATTTGACAGCTGTCAGTTGAAAACGATTCTCCCTAGGGCTGAAAAGTATTACTTTCAACCCGCTTCTCAGGCAACTTCAGACCTACTTTCCGTGTATGAGTAATGAAAAAGTGGCTTATGTCTATCTCCGGTATGAAATCTATCCCTGTTACAATTGCAAAACTGGTTAAACTGTGAAATGGTACCAGGCAAACAGGCATTATTAATAGGTGGTATTTCTCTGTTAAGTCTACTATGCACCAACTTTGTTGCCAATGTATTATCTACATTATGCCTACACTGCAGGCTGATACATAAGAAGCTCTATAATTCAACTAGTATGGCGCGTGGATGCGCGGCCCGCTGAAGCGGACCGCGTAGAAGAGTGAGTAATAAGTCCGTTTGGATTTGTAGTTTTGGTGTGTTATAGGTAATACATAGTGGTGCCTTTTATTATATTATTGTAGTTACTAAAAATTCTTCATTTTCTTCAAGTTACCCCGGGTAGCCATATCGAAGAAGACTCTTACAAATTCTTACAAAATATGTATTATCTGAAACAGGAAAATAAACATCGGTGACTCAACTGGTCCACTATTACTTATTACGTTTATTTACTTTACATTTTTATGTATCAACTTTCTAGTGTGCTTTACTTTATAATATCAAAAAGTGTAGTGGGCCAGTTTCCAAGCCACCGAAGAGGTATGGCCTCAGCTCGTTTTTTTTACGTGGTTCTCCCATTCTCAGACAGTTAAAACCAAATAAAATTTTAATTATAAAAAAATTCTGCATGCCTGAGTAATGAGACCTATTGCAATTTAGCAAAAATATTATTAAAATTTTAATATTTTTGCAGCTCTGCTCCACGGTAGATAAATAAATGGAATAAACATTATAACAAATAAGTAGGTACTGTTATGAAGGACATCAAATAAATATGAAATAGAACATAAAACTAAAAAGATAATATCATCTACAAATTACATAATATTTAAAAATAAGTTACATACAGATATACATATTATCTACATATTATTTAAAATTAAATTTCAAAAGATTCCTGCAATTCAGACATTTTAAATGTCTAACTACGATTTTACCGGAGTGACAACATATTATTTACAGTAATGATTTATAAACTATATTTTTTGTCAGAGCGTAATTTCTGGTAACTCTTTCTGATGGGACTAAGACGCACAAATTGTGACTGTGTCGTACTCTGCCCAAAGCAACGTACAGCTGTCCATGTGAAAAAACATCGCTTCTTAGATCTACTCCTACACGATCAAGCGTTTGCCCTTGCGATTTATTAAACGTCATAGCATAAGCCAACTTGACAGGGAACTGCTTGCGGGTCATTTCAATACCGTTTCGCCCTATTTGAAATTTAAAAGTTATGCGAGGTATTACGATAGGCTCATTACTATTTGGGTGATGCGCTAATAGAGTGAATTTCGAAATTTGATCTATTATTAATTTAGTACCATTAACTAAACGGTGTGTGAAACTGATATTTCGAATAAGTAATACGACTGCGCCTACTTTCAGTTTCAAGTCATGATCTGGCACACCGGGTGCTGTGAAAGAATTTAAAACGCTTCCTTCTAATCGTTCAGGTGAGTTGTCATTTAGGTGGTTGGTGGTGTCGGCGCTGTAACAGATAATAATGGGTCCAGGTATCAGTTCCAGTATTTTTTGATTAATATCTCTTATGTTTTCATTAGTTCCTGATAGAATAGCCCTTTTACACAAATTTTCTACATCACAGACTTCGTGCTGTGGATATATATCATCAATTAATTGTTGTAAACTATTTACATAATTGATATTTTTTTAAATTAATAAATACTCTTCGGTCGTCTCGGCTTCTCCTTCGCCAACACTCAATAAAAAGTTAGCAAAGTTGGGGTCTTCTTTTGCACGCTGATTTTCAGTTAGTTTGAATTCTTGAATGTAGCGCCAAATGTCAGAACTTTTTATTGAAGCCCGGCATATGTCACGTTCTCCTGCTCCTGTTATAACTGGTGGTATTTGTCTAAAATCACCAGCGAATACTAAAACTTTGCCTCCAAAAGACCTGGTACTGCATTTCATTAGATCTTTAAGGCCGCGGTCAATTGTTTCAAACAGATACCTGTGCGCCATTGGCGCCTCATCGATAATGATAAGTTTTGCGGCTTTGATCAGTGCTGCTCTTTGAGAATTGTTTGAAATCCCCCACACTGCATTACCACCTTCAAAGTCTAACGGAAGCTTAAACATTGAATGTGCTGTGACACCTCCGTCGTGATTTAGTGCAGCTATGCCTGTGGAAGCCGTACATAGCACAATATGTCCGTTACAACAAATTTTTGCAGCAATCACGTTAAGCAAGATTGTTTTTCCGGTTCCAGCGGGACCGTCGATGAACACTGGGGGCGTATCTTCACAATCATCTTCAGTAAGTAATACGATTGCGTTATAGTAAAGTGTGTCTGTCTGTCTATCCGTTTGTCTGTCTGTCTGTCTGCTACGCTTTCACGGCCCATCTGCTCAACCGATTTTGATGAAATTTGGTACAATTTGGTTGTATCCCTGGGAAGGACATAGGCTACTTTTTATCCCGGAAAATTAAAGAGTTCCCGTGGGAATCAAACAATCTTAATCCACGCGGACGGAGTCGCGGGAATCATCTAGTTACTTATTAATTAATGAATACTTGTCAGTTGCTATCGTTCAGCTTTATTTAAATTTTTTTATACTTTCCGAGATAGACACCTATGAAATTTGTATAACCACCATCTTGTATCCGCTATTTAAGAGTTTTTTTTTCAGCTCATTTTCTTTTTTTGTTTGTTTTTTTTGTTTTTTTGTTTTTGTTTGAGTTTTTGTTTTTTTTTGTTTTTTGTTTGACCTATCTTTAATACCCTGCTCTCTAGCTAGCTAGTAGCTCTTCACCCATCTTGCAAACCCTCGATCTCCATATTTTCTTTCCGAATCATTTGTCAGAATGACAGTACGAAGATACAAACTTTGAAAAGGTCTTGCATAATTTCCAAATCCCAGTCAACATTCGCCATACATTTTCTATGGAAAAATAAATTCCGCCATCTTGAATTTTTTTCCTGTTCATCAAGTAGACCCTCATGTCCTGATCATCTTTTGCCAAGAAACCACTCTTCCATCTCTGATACTCTCCGAGATAGACACCGACGAAATTTGTATGGCGGCCATCTTAAATCCGCCATTTTGAAATTTTTTTCAGCTAACTGTCAATTGGATGACGTTTCGAGTGACATTTGGTCGAGCACCCCCCACCTATCTTCAATACCCTGGCTGGTGCTCTTCATCCGTCTTCGAAATCCTCAATCATCAGCTCTCTCTGTATTTTTCCTCTTAATGATTTTTTGTCTTCTATACGAAACGATGAGTGAAAAAAAAAATGTTCATACAAAATTTTACAGGAGAGGTGATCAATGAGTCAGTCAGCACGAGCAGCTATATATATATTAACTAGTATTTCGCCCTGTGCGCGAGCTGCTAAAGCAGCTCACGGGTTGTGGTTTGACTTACAAGTAGTACAGACATTTATAATGATTATAGCAAAATTATTAAAAATGGCGTTGATTTTTTTAAACTTTGGTATGAGTTTCCTGTTTTGTGATCAGAGGGAGCCCTGAATATCGATTTTGAACGAAATCGGTCCATTAACAAAGAATTTCAAAATGGCGCTGATTTTTTAATACTTTGGTTTCAGTTTCCTGTTTTGTAACTCCAGGGAGTCTTAAATATCGATTTTGATCTAAATCGGTCAATTAACAAAGAATTTCAAAATGGCGCTGATTTTTTAAAATTTTAGTACCAGTTTCCTGTTTTGTAATCGCAGGGAGCCCCGTCGTGGGTAAAACGGAATCGTATCAAAATCTTGCATAGTTCTACACAGTCGTAGTATTCTTCAATATTGGCCATATATTTTCTATGGAAAAATAAATTCCGCCATCTTGAATTTTTTTCCTGTACATCAAGTAGACCTTCAGGTCCTGATCATCTTTTGTCAAGAAACCACTCTTTCATCTTCTATACTTTCTGAGATAGACACCAAACAAATTTGTATGGCAGCCATCTTAAATCCGCCATTTTGAATTTTTTTTTGCTCTTTGTCTATTGGATGAGGTTCCGAGTGACATTAGTTGGAGGACCCCCCACCTATCTTCAATACCTTGGCCGTGCCCTTTACCCGTCTCTGAAATCCTCAATCATCAGCTGTCTCCATATTTTTTTCAAGTTATATTTTCTGACTTCTATACCAAGCCATCAGTGAAAAAATAAATTTTCATACAAAATTTTACAGAAGGACATTTTTGGGGAAAATCTCGAAAACTACTCCAAATGTGGCAACACTGTTTAGATATCTCGATACTGCCGGTCGAGCTACACAATCGATCCATACATGTCAACTTTCCCAAATGTTGCCAACTGCCTCAAAATCGTGATCGAAATTTTCAAAAACACAAAAAAAATACAAAATGGCCGCCACCTCGTTTCACAGAAGCATTTTACATAGTTTCATAATTTTCCCGTAAACTACAGGATATACCGCTCCTGATGACGTTTCAATTTTTCATCTCGCTCGCACCCAGCCGAAATGATTGCTTCTGAAAAAAGACCATGTCGAAAATCACTTTTATTTTGATAAATTCCAGTGTTGCCAGACCTCGGTGACGAAAATACCCAAATGTCATTCGTACAAGTGGGACACGTGGTCGCTCATACTCGAACTTTGCAAAAAATACGTATTTCGATTTTTTAATTTTTGGGGTAAATCTAGAAAATTTCCCGAGAAATGGGGTAATTTTTTTCCCCAATCCATACCTCGAGTCTGTACACACAATCGCCCCGTACAAGTCAAAACGCTCCAACGTTGCCAACTGTGAGAAATTTGAAGTTTAAAATTGCGTTTTTTCGTACCTCAGACCGAACGGCCGCCGCGACAGCCGCCATCTTGAATTTTTAAAAATCACTCCCGTTCTGTCAAAATACAGGATAGTTGTAGGCGAAAAGAGGAAAAAATATTACGCTCGACCACGCCGTTTCGGATCTGTGGCGCCGCGGTTCGGGGTCGAAAAATCAAAAATTTCAAAACACTACAGCTCGGCCGCCATCTTGTTTTTCCAATTTTTTCCACTTTTTCTATAAATAGTTTCCTAGTTTCTTCAATCGTTGCTAGTTGTAACGAAATCGGTTGGAAAACAAAAGAGTTGCAAGAATCACATCGGCCGCCATCTTGTTTTTCCGAAATGTCATAATTTTTCCCTACTCGACTCCCGCACCCGAACACATCTCCCGTACATTATTGTATCGTTTTCTGTCTCTTTCTAGGAGAACAATTATGTCAATGAGTGAGTGAGTCAGTGGTAATCGAGCTATATATAGTATAAACTAGTATTTCGCCCTGTGCGCGAGCTGCTAAAGCAGCTCACGGGTTGTGGTTTGACTTACAAGTAGTACAGACATTTATTATGATTATAGCAAAATTATTAAAAATGGCGTTGATTTTTTTAACTTTTGGTATGAGTTTCCTGTTTTGTGATCAGAGGAAGCCATGAATATCGATTTTGAACGAAATCGGTCCATTAACAAAGAATTTCAGAATGGCGCTTATTTTTTAATACTTTGGTTTCAGTTTCCTGTTTCGTAACTCCAGGGAGTCTTAAATATCGATTTTGATCGAAATCGGTCAATTAACAAAGAATTTCAAAATGGCGCTAATTTTTTTAAATTTTAGTACCTGTTTCCTGCTTTGTAATCGCAGGGAGCCCCGTCGTGGGTAAAACGGAATCGTATCAAAATCTTGCATAGTTCTACACAGTCGTAGTATTCTTCAATATTGGCCATATATTTTCTATGGAAAAATAAATTCCGCCATCTTGAATTTTTTTCCTGTTCATCAAGTAGACCTTCAGGTCCTGATCATCTTTTGTCAAGAAACCACTCTTCCATCTTTTATACTTTCTGAGATAGACACCAAACAAATTTGTATGGCAGCCATCTTAAATCCGCCATTTTGAATTTTTTTTTTGCTCTTTGTCAATTGGATGAGGTTCCGAGTGACATTAGTTCGAGGACCCCCCACCTATCTTCAATACCTTGGCCGTGCTCTTTACCCGTCTCCGAAATCCTCAATCATCAGCTGTCTCCATATTTTTGTTAAAGTTACATTTCCTGATTTCTACACGAAGCCATCAGTGAAAAAAAAAAATTCATACAAAATTTTACAGGAGGTCATTTTTGGGGAAAATCTCGAAAACTACCCATAATGTGGCAACACTGTTTAGATATCTCGATACTGCCGGTCGAGCTACACAATCGATCCATACATGTCAACTTTCCCAAATGTTGCCAACTGCCTCAAAATCATGAATGAAATTTTCAAAAACACAAAAATAATACAAAATGGCCGCCACCTCGTTTCACAGAAACATTTGACATAGTTTCATAATTTTCCCATAAACTACAGGATATACCGCTCCTGATGACGTTTCAATTTTTCATCTCGCTCGCACCCAGCTGAAATGATAGCTCCTGAAAAGAGACCATGTCGAAAATCACTTTTACTTTGATAAATTCCAGTGTTGCCAGACCTCGGCGACGGAAATACCCAAACGTCATTCGTACAAGTGGGACACGTGGTCGCTCGTACTCGAACTTTGCAAAAAATACGTATTTCGATTTTTTTATTTTTGGGGAAAATCTTGAAAATTTCCCGAGAAATGGGGTAAATTTTTTTCCCCAATCCATTCTTCAAGTCGGTACACACAATCGCCCCATAGAAGTCGAAACGCTCCGACGTTGCCAACTGTGAGAAATTTGAATTTTAAAATTGCGTTTTTTCGTACCTCAGACCAAACGGCCGCCGGGACAGCCGCCATCTTGAATTTTTAAAAACCACTCCCGTTCTGTCAAAATACAGGATAGTTGTAGGCGAAAACAGAAAAAAATATTACGCTCGACCACGCCGTTTCGGATCTGTGGCGCCGCGGTTCGGGGTCGAAAAATCAAAAATTTCAAAACACTACAGCTCGGCCGCCATCTTGTTTTTCCAATTTTTTCCACTTTTTCTATTAATCGTTTCCTGGTTTCTTCAATCGTTGCGAGTTGTAACGAAATCGGTTGGAAAACAAAAGAGTTGCAAGAATCACGTCGGCCGCCATCTTGTTTTTCCGAAATGTCATAATTTTTCCTTACTCGACTCCCGCACCCGAACACATCTCCCGTACATCATTATATCGTTTTCTGTCTCTTTCTAGGAGAACAATTATGTCAATGAGTGAGTGAGTCAGTGGTAATTGAGCTATATATAGTATAACTAGTGTTTCGCCCTGTGCGCGAGCTGCTAAAGCAGCTCACGGGTTGTGGTTTGACTTACAAGTAGTACACACATTTATTATGATTATAGCAAAATTATTAAAAATGGCGTTGATTTTTTTAAACTTTGGTATGAGTTTCCTGTTTTGTGATCATAGGGAGCCCCGAATATCGATTTTGAACGAAATCGGTCCATTAACAAAGAATTTCAAAATGGCGCTGATTTTTTAATACTTTGGTTTCAGTTTCCTGTTTTGTAACTCCAAGGAGTCTTAAGTATCGATTTTGATCGAAATCGGTCAATTAACAAAGAATTTCAAAATGGCGCTGATTTTTTTATTTTAGTATCAGTTTCCTGCTTTGTAATCGCAGGGAGCCCCGTCGTGGGTAAAACGGAACCGTATTAAAATCTTGCATAGTTCTACACAGTCTTGTAGTATTCTTCAATATTGGCCATATATTTTCTATGGAAAAATAAATTCCGCCATCTTGCATTTTTTTCCTGTTCATCAAGTAGACCTTCGGGTCCTGATCATCTCTTCCCAAGAAACCACACTTCCATCTCTTACACTCTCCGAGATAGACACTGACGAAATTTGTATGGCGGCCATCTTGAATCCACCATTTTCGAGTTTTTTTTAAACTCATCGCCAATTGGATGTGGTTCCGAGTGACATTAGTTCGAGGACACCCCACCTATCTTCAATACCTTGGCCGTGCCCTTTACCCGTCTCCGAAATCCTCAATCATCAGCAGTCTCCAAATTTTTCTTCCTGTTATATTTTCTGACTTCTATACGAAGCCATTAGTGAAAAAAATATTTTCATACAAAAATTTTACAGGAGGACATTTTTGGGGAAAATCTCGAAAACTACCCCAAATGTGGCAACACTGTTTAGATATCTCGATACTGCCGGTCGAGCTACACAATCGATCCATACATGTCAACTTTCCCAAATGTTGCCAACTGCCTCAAAATGATGATCGAAATTTTCAAAAACACAAAAATAATACAAAATGGCCGCCAACTCATTTCAAAGAAACATTTTACATAGTTTCATAATTTTCCCGTGAACTACAGGATATACCGCTCCTGATGACGTTTCAATTTTTCATCTCGCCCACCCAGCCGAAATGATAGCTCCTGAAAAGAGACCATGTCGAAAATCACTTTTACTTTTATAAATTCCAGTGTTGCCAGACCTAGGCAATGAAAATACCCAAATGTCATTCGTACAAGTGGGACACGTGGTCGCTCGTACTCGAATTTTGCAAAAAATACGTATTTCGATTTTTTAATTTTTAGGGTAAATCTTGAAAATTTTCCGAGAAATGGGGTAATTTTTTTTCCCCAATCCATAGTTCGAGTCTGTACACACAATCGCCCCCAAGAAGTCGAAACGCTCCGACGTTGCCAACTGTGATTCCTGTATTGAAATCCCAGGGAGCCCTAAATATCGATTTTGAACGAAATCGGTCCATTAACAAAGAATTTCAAAATGGCACTGATTTTTTAAAATTTTGGTTGCAGTTTCCTGTTTAGTAACCCCAGGGAGTCCTCAATATCGATTTTAAACGAAATCGGTCAATTAACAAAGAATTTCAAAATGGCGATTTTTTTTAATTTTAGTACCAGTTTCTTGTTTTGTAATCGCAGGGAGCCCCGTCGTGTGAAAAACGGAACCGTATCAAAATCTTGCATACTTGTACACAGTCTTGTAGTATTCTTCAATATTGGCCATATATATTTTCTATGGAAAAATAAATTCCGCCATCTTGAATTTTTTCCTGTTCATCAAGGAGACCTTCAGGTCCTGATCATCTTTTTCCAAGAAACTGCTCTTCCATCTTTTATACTTTCTGAGATAGACACCAAACAAATTTGTATGGCAGCCATCTTAAATCCATTTTGATTTTTTTTAGCTCATTGTCTATTGAATGAAGTTTCGAATGACATTTGGACGAGCACCAATCTTCAATGCTTCGATCGGTTCATTTCGGCAAATCAGCCGCCATCTTGTTTTTCCCAAATGCCATAATGTTTCCCTACTCCCATCAAGCACCCGAACATATCTCCTATACATAAACTACCCCGTTTCGGATCTGTGGCGCCGCAGTTCAGGGTTAAAAAATCAAAAATTTTAAAGCACTATAGCTCGGCCGCCATCTTGTTTTTCCAATTTTTTCTACTTTTTGTACTGATCGTATACTAATTTCTCCAATAACTGCAAGTTGTAACAAAATCGGTTGGAAAACAAAAGAGTTGCAAGAATCACGTCGGCCGCCATCTTGTTTTTCCAATTTTTCTACTGTTCGCTTACTAATTTCTTCAATCATTCCGAGTTGTAACGAAATCGGTTAGAAAACAAAAAAGTCACAAAGAGCACGTCGGCCGCCATCTTGTTTTTCCGAAATGTCATAATTTTTCCCTAATCCTATCCCGCACCCGAACGTATCATCCATACATGAACTACCCTGTTTCGGATCTGTATCGCCGCGGTTCGGGGTCGAAAAATCAAAAATTTGAAAATACTACAGCTCGGCCGCCATCTTGTTTTTCTAATTTTTTCTACTTTTTGTATTGATCGTTTACTAATTTCTTTAATAATTGCCAGTTTTAACGAAATCGGTTCGAAAACAAAAGAGTTGCAAGAATCACGTCGGCCGCCATCTTGTTTTTCCAATTTTTTCTACTTTTTGTGTCGATCGTTTACTAATTTCTTTAATAATTGCCAGTTGTAACGAAATCAGTTGGAAAACAAAAGAGTTGCAAGAATCACGTCGGCCGCCATCTTGTTTTTCCAATTTTTTATACTTTTTGTGTCGATCGTTTACTAATTTCTTTAATAATTGCCAGTTGTAACGAAATCAGTTGGAAAACAAAAGAGTTGCAAGAATCACGTCGGCCGCCATCTTGTTTTTCCGAAATTTCATAATTTTTCCCTTCTCCCATCTCGCACCCGAACACATCTCCCATACATCATTGTATCGTTTTCGGTCTCTTATTAGGAGAATAATCATGCGGGTGTGTTGTTAGTTTTGTTTGTTTTTTTTTTCATGCATTTTGTTGAACACACTTTCTACAATACCCTGGCCGTGCTCTTCACCCGTCTCCGAAATCCTCAATCATCAACTCGCTTCACAGTTTTCTCCCAAATATTCGTTCGAAGTGCCCAGTCCTTATAAAGTTCCTAATCCCCATATAATTTGGTATGAAAAAAAATATTCCGCCATCTTGAATTTTTTTCATGTTCATCAAGTAGACCTTCAGGTCCTGATCATCTCTTGCCGAGAAACCACACTTCCATCTCTTATACCCTCCGAGATAGACTCTGACGAAATTTGTATGGCGGCCATCTTGAATCGACCATTTTGGAGTTTTTTTTAATTTCATCGCCAATTGGATGAGGTTCCGAGTGACATTAGTTCGAGGACCCCCCCATCTATCTTCAATACCTTGGCCGTGCCCTTTACCCGTCTCCGAAATCCTCAATCATCAGCTGTCTCCATATTTTTTTCAAGTTATATTTTCTGACTTCTATACGAAGCCATCAGTGAAATAAAAATTTTTCATACAAAATTTTACAGGAGGACATTTTTGGGGAAAATCTCGAAAACTACCCCAAATGTGGCAACACTGTTTAGATATCTCGATACTGCCGGTCGAGTTACACAGTCGATCCCTACATGTCAACTTTCCCAAATGTTGCCAGCTGCCTCAAAATCGTGATCGAAATTTTCAAAAACACAAAAAGAATACAAAATGGCTGCCACCTCGTTTCACAGAAGCATTTTACACAGTTTCATTATTTTCCCGTAAACTACAGGATATACCGCTCCTGATGACGTTTCAATTTTTCATCTCGCTCGCACCCAGCCGAAATGATTGCTCCTGAAAAAAGACCATGTTGAAAATCACTTTTACTCTGATAAATTCCAGTGTTGCCAGACCTCGGCGACGAAAATACCCAAATGTCATTCGTACAAGTGGGACACGTGGTTGCTCATACTCGAACTTTGCAAAAAATACGTATTTCGATTTTTTAATTTTTGGGGTAAATCTTGAAAATTTCCCTAGAAATTGGGTAATTTTTTTTCCCCAATCCATTCTTCGAGACGGTACACACAATCGCCCCCTAGAAGTTGAAACGCTCTGACGTTGCCAACTGTAAGAAAATTGAATTTTAAAATTGCGTTTTTTCGTGCCTCAGACCGAACGGCCGCCGCGACAGCCGCCATCTTGAATTTTTAAAAATCACTCCCTTTCTGTCAAAATACAGGATATTTGTAGGCGAAAAGAGAAAAAAATATTAAGCTCGACCACGCCGTTTCGGATCTGTGGCGCCGCGGTTCGGGGTCGAAAAATCAAAAATTTCAAAACACTACAGCTCGGCCGCCATTTTGTTTTTCCAATTTTTTCCACTTTTTCTATTGATCGTTTACTAATTTCTTCAATCATTGCGAGTAGTAACGAAATCGGTTGGAAAACAAAAGAGTTGCAAGAATCACGTCGGTCGCCATCTTGTTTTTCCGAAATGTCATAATTTTTCCCTACTCCCATCCTGCACCCGAACACATCTCCCATACATCATTGTATCGTTTTCTGTATCTTTCTAGGAGAACAATTATGCGGGTATGTTGGTAGTTTTGTTTTTTTTTCATGCACCCCCCTCTTTCTTCAATACCCTGGCCCTGCTCTTCACCCGTCTCCAAAATCCTCAATCATCAACTCGCATCACATTTTTGCTCCCAAAGATTCGTTAGAATGAGGGAACCATAAGTACCTTATAGTTCCTTATCGCCTTAAAATTTGGTATGGAAAATAAATTCCGCCATCTTGAATTTTTTCCTGTTCATCAAGTAGACCTTCAGGTCCTGATCATCTTTTGTCAAGAAACCACTCTTCCATCTTTTATATTTTCTGAGATAGACACCAAACAAATTTGTATGGCAGCCATCTTAAATCCGCCATTTTGAATTTTTTTTTTGCTCTTTGTCAATTGGATGAGGTTCCGAGTGACATTAGTTCGAGGACCCCCTACCTATCTTCAATACCTTGGCCGTGCCCCTTACCCGTCTCCGAAATCCTCAATCATCAGCTGTCTCCATATTTTTGTTAAAGTTATATTTCCTGACTTCTACACGAAGCCATCAGTGAAAAAAAAAATTTCATACAAAATTTTAAAGGAGGACATTTTTGGGGAAAATCTTGAAAACTACCCATAATGTGGCAACACTTTAGATATCTCGATACTGCCGGTCGAGCTACACAATCGATCCATACATGTCAACTTTCCCAAATGTTGCCAACTGCCTCAAAATCATGATCGAAATTTTCAAAAACACAAAAATAATACAAAATGGCCGCCACCTCGTTTCACAGAAACATTTGACATAGTTTCATAATTTTCCCATGAACTACAGGATATACCGCTCCTGATGACGTTTCAATTTTTCATCTCGCTCGCACCCAGCCGAAATGATAGCTCCTGAAAAGAGACCATGTCGAAAATCACTTTTACTTTGATAAATCCCAGTGTTGCCAGACCTCGGCAATGAAAATACCCAAATGTCATTCGTACAAGTGGGACACGTGGTCGCTCGTACTCGAACTTTGCAAAAAATACGTATTTCGATTTTTTAATTATTGGGGAAAATCTTGAAAATTTCCCGAGAAATGGGGTAAATTTTTTTCCCCAATCCATTCTTCGAGTCGGTACACACAATCGCCCCATAGAAGTCGAAACGCTCCGACGTTGTCAACTGAGAGAAAATTGAATTTTAAAATTGCGTTTTTTCGTACCTCAGACCAAACGGCCGCCGGGACAGCCGCCATCTTGAATTTTTAAAAACCACTCCCGTTCTGTCAAAATACAGGATAGTTGTAGGCGAAAACAGAAAAAAATATTATGCTCGACCACGCCGTTTCGGATCTGTGGCGCCGCGGTTCGGGGTCGAAAAATCAAAAATTTCAAAACACTACAGCTCGGCCGCCATCTTGTTTTTCCAATTTTTTCCACTTTTTCTATTGATCGTTTCCTAGTTTCTTCAAGCTTCGCGAGTTTAAACAAAATCGGTTGGAAAACAAGAGAGCTGCAAGAATCACGTCGGCCGCCATCTTGTTTTTCCGAAATGTCATAATTTTTCCCTACTCGACTCCCGCACCCGAACACATCTCCCGTACATCATAGTATCGTTTTCTGTCTCTTTCTAGGAGAACAATTATGTCAATGAGTGAGTCAGTGAGTGAGTCAGTGGTAATTGAGCTATATATAGTATAATAACTAGTGTTTCGCCCTGTGCGCGAGCTGCTAAAGCAGCTCACGGGTTGTGGTTTGACTTACAAGTAGTACAGACATTTATTATGATTATAGCAAAATTATTAAAAATGGCGTTGATTTTTTTAAACTTTGGTATGTGTTTCCTGTTTTGTGATCAGAGGGAGCCCTGAATATCGATTTTGAACGAAATCGGTCCATTAACAAAGAATTTCAAAATGGCGCTGATTTTTTAAATACTTTGGTTTCAGTTTCCTGTTATGTAACTCCAGGGAGTCCTAAATATGGATTTTGATCGAAATCGGTCAATTAACAAAGAATTTCAAAATGGCGCTGATTTTTTTAAATTTAAGTACCAGTTTCCTGCTTTGTAATCGCAGGGAGCCCCGTCGTGGGTAAAACGGAACCGTATCAAAATCTTGCATAGTTCTACACAGTCGTAGTATTCTTCAATATTGGCCATATATTTTCTATGGAAAAATAAATTCCGCCATCTTGAATTTTTTTCCTGTTCATCAAGTAGACCTTCAGGTCCTGATCATCTTTTGTCAAGAAACCAGTCTTCCATCTTTTATACTTTCTGAGATAGACACCAAACAAATTTGTATGGCAGCCATCTTTAATCCGCCATTTTGAAGTTTTTTTTTGCTCTTTGCCTATTGGATGAGGTTCCGAGTGACATTAGTTCGAGGACCCCCCACCTATCTTCAATACCTTGGCCGTGCCCTTTACCGGTCTCCGAAATCCTCAATCATCAGCTGTCTCCATATTTTTTTTCAAGTTATATTTTCTGACTTCTATACGGAGCCATCAGTGAAAAAAAAAATTTTCATACAAAATTTTACAGGAGGACATTTTTGGGGCAAATCTCGAAAACTTCCCCAAATGTGGCAACACTGTTTAGATATCTCGATACTGCCAGTCGAGCTACATAATCGATCCCTACATATCAACTTTCCCAAATGTTGCCAACTGCCTCAAAATCATGATCGAAATTTTCAAAAACACAAAAAGAATACAAAATGGCCGCCACCTCGTTTCACAGAAGCATTTTACATAGTTTCATAATTTTCCCGTAAAGTACAGGATATAGCGCTCCTGATGACGTTTCAATTTTTCATCTCGCTCGCACCCAGCCGAAATGATTGCTCCTGAAAAAAGACCATGTCGAAAATCACTTTTACTTTGATAAATTCCAGTGTTGCCAGACCTCGGCGACGGAAATACCCAAACATCATTCGTACAAGTGGGACACGTGGTCGCTCGTACTCGAACTTTGCAAAAAATACGTATTTCGATTTTTTAATTTTTGGGGAAAATCTTGAAAATTTCCCTAGAAATGGGGTAATTTTTTTTCCCCAATCCATTCTTCGAGACGGTACACACAATCGCCCCCTAGAAGTCGAAACGCTCTGACGTTGCCAACGGTGAGAAAATTGAATTTTAAAATTGCATTTTTTCGTGCCTCAGACCGAACGGCCGCCGCGACAGCCGCCATCTTGAATTTTTAAAAATCACTCCCTTTCTGTCTAAATACAGGATATTTGTAGGCGAAAAGAGAAAAAAATATTACGCTCGACCACGCCGTTTCGGATCTGTGGCGCCGCGGTTCGGGGTCGAAAAATCAAAAATTTCAAAACACTACAGCTCGGCCGCCATCTTGTTTTTCCAATTTTTTCTACTTTTTCTATAAATCGTTTCCTAGTTTCTTCAATCGTTGCGAGTTGTAACGAAATCGGTTGAAAAACAAAAGAGTTGCAAGAATCACGTCGGCCGCCATCTTGTTTTTCCGAAATATCATAATTTTTCCCTACTCGACTCGCGCACCCGAACACATCTCCCGTACATCATTATATCGTTTTCTGTCTCTTTCTAGGAGAACAATTATGTCAATGAGTCAGTCAGTGAGTCAGTGAATCAGTGGTAATTGAGCTATATATAGTATAATAACTAGTGTTTCGCCCTGTGCGCGAGCTGCTAAAGCAGCTCACGGGTTGTGGTTTGACTTACAAGTAATGACTACGAATGAGTACAGACTACTGTACTAAACTGAATTTATTTATTATGGTTATAAAGAATTTCAAAATGGCGCTGATTTTTTAAAATTTTGGTATCAGTTTCCTGTTTTGTAACCCCAGGGAGTCCTAAATATCGATTTTGAATGAAATCGGTCAATTAACAAAGAATTTCAAAATGGCGTTGATTTTTTTAACTTTGGTTTCAGTTTCCTGTTTTGTGATCCCAGGGAGCCCTGAATATCGATTTTGAACGAAATCGGTCCATTAACAAAAATTTCAAAATGGCGCTGATTTTTAAAATTTTGGTATCAGTTTCCTGTTTTGTAACCCCAGGGAGTCCTAAATATCGATTTTGAACGAAATCGGTCCATTAACAAAGAATTTCAAAATGGCGCTGATTTTTTTAAATTTCAGTACCAGTTTCCTGTTTTGTAATCGCAGGGAGTCCTAAATATCGATTTTGAACGAAATCGGTCCATTAACAAAGAATTTCAAAATGGCGATGATTTTTTTAAATTTTGGTTTCAGTTTCCTGTTTTGTAACCCCAGGGAGTCCTAAATATCGATTTTGAACGAAATCGGTCCATTTACAAAGAATTTCAAAATGGCGCTGATTTTTTAAAATTTTGGTATCAGTTTCCAGTTTAGTAACCCCAGGGAGTCCTAAATATCAATTTTGAACGAAATCGGTCGATTAACAAAGAATTTCAAAATGGCGCTGATTTTTTAAAATTTTGGTTTCAGTTTCCTGTTTTGTAACCCCAGGAAGTCAAAAATATCGATTTTGAACGAAATCAGTCCATTAACAAAGAATTTCAAAATGGCGCTGATTTTTTTAAAATTTAGTACCAGTTTCCTGTTTTGTAATCGCAGGGAGCCCCGTCGTGGGTAAAACAGAACCGTTTCAAAATCTTGCATAGTTCTACACAGTCTTGTTGTATTCTTCAATATTGGCCATATATTTTCTATGGAAAAATAAATTTTTTTTCCTGTTCATCAAGTAGACCGTCAGGTCCTGATCATCTCTTGCCAAAAAACCACACCTCCATCTCTTATACACTCTGAGATAGACACTGACGAAATTTGTATGGCGGCCATCTTGAATCCACCATTTTCGAGTTTTTTTTAAACTCATCGCCAATTGGATGAGGTTCCGAGTGACATTAGTTCGAGGACCCCCCACCTATCTTCAATACCTTGGCCGTGCCCTTTACCCGTCTCCGAAATCCTCAATCATCAGCTGTCTCCATATTTTTGTTAAAGTTATATTTCCTGACTTCTACACGAAGCCATCAGTGAAAAAAAAAATTTTCATACAAAATTTTACAGGAGGACATTTTTGGGGAAAATCTCGAAAACTACCCATAATGTGGCAACACTGCTTAGATATCTCGATACTGCCGGTCGAGCTACACAATCGATCCTTACATGTCAACTTTCCCAAATGTTGCCAACTGCCTCAAAATCGTGATCGAAATTTTCAAAAACACAAAAAGAATACAAAATGGCCGCCACCTCGTTTCACAGAAGCATTTTACATAGTTTCATAATATTCCCGTAAACTACAAGATATACCGCTCCTGATGACGTTTCAATTTTTCATCTCGCTCGCACCCAGCCGAAATGATTGCTCCTGAAAAAAGACCATGTCGAAAATCACTTTTACTTTGATAAATTCCAGTGTTGCCAGACCGCGGCGATGAAAATACCCAAATGTCATTCGTACAAGTGGGACACGTGGTCGCTCGTACTCGAACTTTGCAAAAAATACGAATTTCGTAAATCTTGAAAATTTCCCGAGAAATGGGGTAATTTTTTTCCCCAATCCATAGTTTGAGTCTGTACACACAATCGCCCCACACAAGTCGAAATGCTCCGACGTTGCCAACTGTGAGAAAATTGAATTTTAAAATTGCATTTTTTCGTACCTCAGACCGAACGGCCGCCGCAAAAGCCGCCATCTTGAATTTTTAAAAATCACTCCCTGTCTGTCAAAATACAGGATAGTTGTAGGCGAAAAGAGAAAAAAATATTATGCTCGACCACGCCGTTTCGGATCTGTGGCGCCGCGGTTCGGGGTCGAAAAATCAAAAATTTCAAAACACTACAGCTCGGCCGCCATCTTGTTTTTCCAATTTTTTCCACTTTTTGTATTGACCGTTTACTAATTTCTTCAATAATTGCGAGTTTAAACAAAATCGGTTGGAAAACAAAAGAGTTGCGAAAATCACGTCGGCCGCCATCTTATTTTTCTGTAATGTCATAATTTTTCCCTACTCGAATCCCGCACCTTAACACATCTCCCATACATCATTGGATCGTTTTCTGTCTCTTTCTAAAAGAACAATTATGCGGGCATGTTGGTAGTTTTATGTTTTTTTTTTCATGCATTTGGTCGAACACACCTCTTTCTTCAAAATCCTCAATCATCAACTCGCTTCACATTTTTGCCCCCAAAGATTCGTTAGAATGAGGGAACCATAAGTACCCAGTCCTTATAAAGTTCCTAATCGCCATATAATTTGGTATGAAAAAAAATATTCCGCCATCTTGAAATTTTTTTCATTTCGCTAAATAGACCTCCTCGTCCTGATCATCTCTTGCCAAGAAACTACAATTCCATCTCTTATATTCTCCGAGATAGACACTGACGAAATTTGTATGGCGGCCATTTTGAATCCACCATTTTCGAGTTTTTTTTAAACTCATCGCCAATTGGATGAGGTTCCGAGTGACATTAGTTCGAGGACCCCCCACCTATCTTCAATACCTTGGCCGTGCCCTTTACCCGTCTCCGAAATCCTCAATCGTCAGCTGTCTCCATATTTTTCTTCAAGTTTTATTTTCTTACTTCAATACGAAGCCATCAGTGAAAAAAAAATTTTTCATACAAAATTTTACAGGAGGAAGTTTTTGGGGAAAATCTCAAAAACTACCCCAAATGTGGCAACACTGTTTAGATATCTCGATACTACCGGTCGAGCTTCACAACCGATCCATACATGTCAACTTTCCCAAATGTTGCCAACTGCCTCAAAATCGTGATCGAAATGTTCAAAAACACAAAAAGAATAAATAATGGCCGCCACCTCGTTTCACAGAAACATTTGACATAGTTTCATAATTTTCCCATTAACTACAGGATATACCGCTCCTGATGACGTTTCAATTTTTCATCTCGCTCGCACCCAGCCGAAAGGATAGCTCCTGAAAAGAGACCATGTCGAAAATCACTTTTACTTTGATAAATTCCAGTGTTGCCAGACCTCGGCGACGGAAATACCCAAACATCATTCGTACAAGTGGGACACGTAGTTGCTCATACTCTAACTTTGCCAAAAATACGTATTTCGATTTTTTAATTTTTGGGGAAAATCTTGAAAATTTCCCGATAAATGGGGTAAATTTTTTTCCCCAATCCATTCTTCGAGTCGGTACACACAATCGCCCCATAGAAGTCGAAACGCTCCGACGTTGCCAACTGTGAGAAAATTGAATTTTAAAATTGCGTTTTTTCGTACCTCAGACCAAACGGCCGCCGCGACAGCCGCCATCTTGAATTTTTAAAAATCACTCCCATTCTGTCAAAATGCAGGATAATTGTAGGCGAAAAGAGAAAAAAATATCATGCTCGACCACGCCGTTTCGGATCTGTGGCGCCGCGGTTCGGGGTCGAAAAATCAAAAATTTCAAAACACTACAGCTCGGCCGCCATCTTGTTTTTCCAATTTTTTCCACTTTTTCTATTAATCGTTTACTAATTTCTTTAATAGTTGCGAGTTTAAACGAAATCGGTTGGAAAACAAAAGAGTTGCAAGAATCACGTCGGCCGCCATCTTGTTTTTCCGAAATGTCATAATTTTTCCCTACTCAACTCCCGCACCCGAACACATCTCCCGTACATCATTGTATCGTTTTCTGTCTCTTTCTAGGAGAACAATTATGTCAATGAGTGAGTGAGTCAGTGAGTGGTAATTGAGCTATATATAGTATAATAATTGTCTTACTGACTTTGTCATAACCACAGAATAAGTAATAGTCTTGTAATAGCTTAGTACCTATAATACAGCTGTACTAGCCAATATAGATCATAGAGCACGTAATGTGGTACCATTGAGTTCTAAGTGGGTTCTAATAGGTTTTACGGAGTATTTAAATTTAAACCATTTAACTTTTTTTTAATTTAAAAACCTTTTTAAAATTTTAACTACAATAATTAGTTTTAGGCATTAGGCTTTTTGCTATAGACATATTGTTATTTTTTTAATTTTATTATTACCATAGACTACATACACGTGACTTCTTCTGCGCAGGTTTTTAAAAGCCCTCTACCTCTTGAGCCTCTAAATCCAGACGGCGCAAGACAGTGGCATCGCCATTTATCAGATACCATTGTCCAGCCGTGGACGTCTATCGGTTGACGATGACGAGGACGAGACCCAGAAGATTGAGCGATTTATAATTTATCAGTCAGCTTAAAATGACTAGTGACTGACCTATACAAAGTAACGTAACGTACGACTACGAGGTGGTATGAAGATTGAGAATAAAATATTTAAACTACTTGCCTTAACGTGATCGATACTAGGTACTTAGTATTCGGGTAGGTACTTTAATGATTTTACTCGAATTCAAACACATGAAGTTCTTTTTCCTTCCCGAATTAGGTTTAGTTTGAACATAGTACCTAGTTTCCTGAGGCCATTACATCTGATGTTTTTTCCAGTATCATTTATTAATAACCATAATACAAAGAGTGAATATGTAATGAGATATAGGTTTCAGACAGGTAATCTTACGGGTGTCGTGTATAAGATTACGCGTGTCACCGGATACCACCTCGTTTATCTTGGAGTACCGATCTAAGTACATGAGAGGCAAAAATTTATTATAAGCAAGAAACGTGAAACGATGGGCTTATGGAACGAAAATATGAATATTAAAAATTAAAAATGTGAGCGCCATGTGCTTTTGACCATAGTTTTGACTTTTCGAGTGATGACAACCGATAGCGCAGGACCTGTAGCGCGCTGAAGCAGCCTATCCACGTTTCGAAGTTCCCGCTCATGTGGCAGCCATGTTTAATAGCGTGACGTCACAATATTGTTTTAGAATATTAAATTATTGCAATTTTAATGTCTGTAACTATTCGATACTCACTGCTCAGCCTTACCTTGAGTAGCAAGTGTCGTAGAAAGTAGACCTGTCTATAAATATACCTTGGTTGCGAATGGTTATGGGTACCTAGCTGTTATTATATTGTTACATTTCATTTAATATGCACATATCAGTCACGGTTAAGTCATTCTATTGATTATTATTGTATATGTAGTAGATACTTATGTTTACCTCACGAATAATTGTTCAAGTCAACCTATTTGCTAAAAGTAATCAATAGATTACTTTTAGCAAATAATAAAGTAATTTACAACAAATCAAATCTAAATCAAAATCATTAAATAATCACAATTAAATATAATTAAATAATTTAAAAAATATATCAATCTCAATAACTGCACGCCAAACGGCAGAGTATGTTGGAACTGTTTACGTACCCATATTCGGGCAAATGAAACTAATTTTATATTCATCTTTTTGGATTAAAGGTCTGTAAAAATACATCCACGTGGACGAAGCTGAAAAGAAAGTCATATAATTAAATATTTTGTAAAAGTCTTATGCTTATGTTCACACGAGGTTTTCCCTTTAACCCGGAGTAGCGATAAATTGGGGGCTCTAAAGCTCTTAAACCTGAGCTTTCACGACAAGAAAGAGGGTATACCTTTCCTTACAATGCTTTAGAGCGGTCGTCTTAGAATGATATCCTAATAAGTATAACGATGAGAATTAAATCTGTAGTTGCCTTCATAATGCAGTAATCATACTAATATTATAAATGCCTAAGTGTGTTTGTTTGTTGGTTTGTTGGTTTGTTGGTTTATTGGTTTGTTGGTTTGTCCTTCAATCACGCCGCAACGGATTAACTTGATTTTTGGCATGGATATAGTTGACGACGGAGAGTGATATAGGCTACTTTTTATCCCGGAAAGTTAAGGAGTTCCCGCGGGAATCAAAAAAACTTGAACCACGCGGACGAAGTCGCGGGCATCAGCTAGTCTCATTATAAATGAATACCAAAGGATTAGTGGTAGTAAATAAAGATTCAAATAAAAGCTTTAGGTACGTATAGTAAATGAGATGATGCCTGCGACTTCGCGTGGTTTTTAAGGTTTTGTGTTTTCCGCGTGAACTCTTTCTTTTCTGGGATAAAATGTAGCCTGTTATGTCAGGATATTAGCTAAATAGCTTATATCCCGAATTACACAGCCATACCTTTCAGCCTAATCGGTCGTTGTGGCGTTAAGGGGTAACAAACATCCAAACTATCACATTATTACCTTATATGAGTAACAGTAAGATAAGATTATAGCTTCGCAGAATTGTCATATTTTAGTGGTCGATCAGTTATGTATCTACTGCATAATTTTATTTTCTTAATAATTACATGAAAAACTAGAATTAGTAGTATTTGTAAATGATTGTTAGTATGGAAAATATCACTTCTACATTTTTAACTGTTTTCACCACGTAGGGTATTATAAAACGTATTATGATACACGTACAAATCAAAAATTAAAAACAAAGTCGTGCTATACTTATTGTAGCATAAATAACTATTAACAGGGCTTGTCTGTATTAAAAAAAATATAAAAGAGGAATAGATACATTTCTTTGGAAGCTAAACCGTAAGCCTGACAGTTGCCCGCAACATTATAATAATCCTGCGGATAATTTAAACTTTTTAAAATAACATTAAAGCAACTGGTTTCCTGTCCCCCGACACCAGAGGATATTATTATGTTCCGCTCCCGGAAAATTTAAGACGAGGGACAATGTTGTTCCCGTTTGTCTATTGTTTACTCTGAAGCAGCAACTGTTGTAAGAGAAATTGCGACGAGCATAGTTATAAAAATGTTTTTTCAACACACTTGCTCATAAAGTGGCTCTAATTTCACCGCAATTAGGCACATAATGATATCTATAATCAAACTGTGACTATTTCAATGCTATTATTCACAAGCGAGTTACAGAGTTTTATTTTATTTTATCTACTATATAAAATTATTTTTTAGTATTATTTTCTTCACAAGTGTGTTGAAAAACGTCGTATGATATCGTCGTCCTCGGCTATCTCACCTCACCTAACGGCTCGGGTCTCAATAGCGCTTCAGCAGTAATCACTAACATTACACATTTGTACCATAATGTACTATTTTAATTCCTTCTACAAATAAAAAATATTGGTGACATGTCTGAACATATTGTATGTATCTATGTATGTATGTATATAGCATCGTTCATAAGCAAGATACCTAGGTGTATTATTTACTAAAACCTTCCAGAAAGTACGTAAATTACGATAGTTAAAAAATAATTGAAATCGGTCTATTAAGTAGTTTCCGAGAAAATAGGTAACAAACATGCATACATATAGACGGGTCGAATACAGAATTTCTTTTTGAAGTCGGTTAATTAAAATATTTACTTAAACACTCTATATTTTATTTGTCTTGTCTGTAAATGTTTTCAAGATTGAGAAAAAGGTTTAAAATAGAATAAATAGGTACCTAGTACCTACATCCTTCTCATTTATTAAAATAATAATTGTTTATACACAAGCATTGAAATAGAAATAGGTACTAAAATTCTACATAAATGTACACAAGTGTTTCTTACTGCGAACTAATTTGAGAGGTCTAGGGAAAACTAGAGTTATAAATTACTAAGCGGTTTAAACAATTCGACGAAACTTTGCTAAGTTTCTGAATCTCGCGGTATGACGCTATCCCTAATAATATATACTGTGCTTTTACCATTCAAATACAGTATAATACGTGATAATACACAGAAAGAATAATATATCTTTCCATTTTATTATTAATGTTTAGGAACTTATTATAAATTTAAAATTCATAATTATAATCAGTAGACGAATAGATATTTTTTGGTGGAATAATAAAAAAAACTGCTAAGTCGTGGCAATCAAATAATTATATTAGGTACTGCATTAAACACGCTGTATGTTATAAATAGCACGTTTAAATTCGTGGGTAATTATGTTAAATCAATGATTCAAATTATTTCCACTCAAAATTTAATTTGGAACAAAATATACCCAAGCGGCAGTAGAATATAAACAGCAGGCGGCTAGCGTGTGAAATTTATATGAATTGTAGTGCTAAATTATAATATTTTTCAGTGGTATTGTGCAAATTCCTTGCCTTCACGCTTGTTTCTACGTGGTTCGTATTGTTTTTAATGGCAGAGATCTAATTTCCAAATGAACGGAGCATTAAAAAGATCTAAAGAAAGATTATTCGCTGATTACCACATCGGTCTAAACTCTAACGCAGCATTGGTGATGAGCATAATTAATTAATTAGACTTTCTGTAGGACAAGAGTTGATTACAAGGTTATTTCAAATGTTTACCTATCTTATGATTGATCGCACATAGCGGGAACCAATTAAAGTTACTCGCTACTTTGTGGATGCCGTATAATTGATTGAATTGCTATGATTAATTGGACAGTCAGATAGGTATCTCAAATTGGGAGGTAAATTGGGGCTTTAGATAATGTACAGGTAGATATTTTGTTGTAAGTAAATGATAAGGGCCTACAAGTACCATACTTATAAAAAATTATAGAAATATTATAAATCTCGTAGGTATTTTATGTGAGTATCATTTTCAAATGAATTTTATAATCCATGTTTTTTAAGATTTCGTACCAAAATGAAAAAAAAAATTAAAGCTTTCGAAAGCATCGTACTACTTCGTCCGTTTGTCCATCCGTTATTTCAGTAAACCATAAAAATACTACTACTCTACTACCATTATGGAATTATCTAATGACAAGGAGTCACTACCATCAGCAATGACGAACATGATGCAAGGAGTTTTTTTTTAATCCACCACAAGTAAGCCGTTGACAGCGATCTCACCTGATGGTAAGTGATGATACAGTCTAAGATGGTAGCGGGCTAACCTGTTAGTGACATGGCAGTTATATTAAACCCATAGGTACCCCTATTCGGTTTCTACACGGCATCGTACCGGAACGCTAAATCGCTTGGCGGCACGTCTTTGCCGGTAGGGTGGTAACTAGCCACGGCCGAAGCCTCCCACCAGGCTAGACCAGGGAAAATTCAAATTACTAATGAGTCAGTAAATTGTTATAAATATTTAAATAAGTAGACAAGAGTCTGAGTAATTTAGGATTGGCTTGGTTAAAAAGTTTGTGACTTGCTTCTCGCTGGAAAAGCTGTGTGCGTAGTTATTGTTCTTTGTGGAAAAGCACTGGCTTTCCCGAGAATCTCTACATATTTTAGGTTTATGGTAACTGCCTCCGTTCATTATTCAAGACGATATTCTGTATTTATTATTTAAAGTAATATATTATAATACTAGCTTATACTCGTAGCTTATGCCCGCGGCTTCGTCTGATTGAGGTTTTTTGGTTCCCGCGGGACCTCTTTAATTTTCTAGAATAAAAAAGATAGCCTATGTGCTATTCTAGACTATAATATATCGTCAGAGTAAGATGGTAGCGGGCTAACCTGTTAGGGGCATGGCAGTTAATTAAACCCATACCCCTATTCGGTTTCTACACGGCATCCTACCGGAACGCTAAATCGCTTGGCGGCACTTCTTTGCCGGTAGGGTGGTAACTAGCCACGGCCGAAGCCTCCCACCAGACAATTAGACATTTATAACAATACTAGCTGACGCCCGCGACTTCGTACGCGTGGATCGAGGTTTTGTGGTTCCCGCGGGAACTCTTTAATTTTCCGGGACAAAAAGTAGCCTATGTGTTATTCCAGACTATAATCTATCTCTGTGCCAAATTTCATCCAGATCCGTTCAGCTGTTGGGGCGTGATTGAGTAACAAACATCCATCCATACATCCAGACATCCATACATCCAAACTTTCGCATTTATAATATTAGTAAGAAGTAAGATAGACTCCGCCAGACATTTATAATATATTAGTATAGATATAATAATCAGATGGGAAAATTCTTGTGATTCAATACGCAAAAAAAATTCGCTGACCAAGATACATTACGAAATTCATAATTGTGGTGACATGAATTTATAATTTAATTTTGTTTCATACATGAAACAAGTGTGCTTCACTAAATTTTCAACAAAAAACTTCTCATCTAAGTTGTTTGATTATTGTGAAGTTATTCTCGGTAAGTAGCAATTTATCCAGTGTGTCTATAATGTAAAAAATCTTCCTTTTTTAAGAAGTCGCTTGCAGACTAGGTATATATATGTTAGACTAGATGATGCCCGCGACTTCGTCCGCGTGGATTAAGATTTTTTGATTCCCGCGGGAACTCTTTAATTTTCCGGGATTAAAAGTAGCCTATGTCCTTCCACAGGATAAAACCTATCCCTATACCAATTTTCATCAAAATCGGTTGAACAGATGGGCCGTGAAAGCATAGCAGACAGACAGACAGATAGACAGACAGACAGACACACTTTCGCATTTATAATATTAGTATGGATATGGAAGTATGGATTTTATCCAATTAATTTATTTGCATCTGCAGAGCGGGTAATATTTTATAGCAATGTAAGAACGAACGGAGCTATAGCGGGAATGTGTTCGTAGAAGGCTAGACACGGTGCGATCAGGACTCCGTTTTCAATTTCCACTTTAGTATAATTGAACATGAATTATATTTTAAACGTATTCTTTAACTCGGAAGTGAGAGATACTTTACCTTGGGCTATATAAAACTTTCTCCGGAAAGAACGGGTTATTTTTTATTCTTTGCTTTTCGTACATTTTTCATCCATTTAAAGCAATGGAAAACTATTACATGGAACGTAGAAAGTCTTCATTTAAGTCTCCTAAGATGAAACCTAGTTTTCCATTCTTAGGAGACTTAAATGAAAAAAAAAACATCTGATATTATAAATGCAAAAGTATGTTTGTTTTTTGGTTTATTGGTTTATCGGTGTGTCCTTCATTCACGCCGCAACATAGCACGTGATTTTTTGCATGGGTATAGTTAAGGATTGGGAGAGTGACGTAGGCTTCTTTTCATCCCGACAATATTAAGGAGTTCCCGTGGGAATAAAACAACTTATTCCACGCGGACGAAGTCGCGGATATCAGCTAGTATGTTACATTTTTAAGTGCGTTTGCCTTTTAAAGTATTGACTATTGTTCGATTTTGGATCATATCGAAGTTTTCGAAAACAATATTTTGCCTTTTTACTAAGTAAAAAGTTTTACTAAGTACATAGTTACGATTTATAATGAAAAAATAACTGCTTTCAATATTTTGTCTTTACTCTGAAATTATGTTCATTGCACAAACTAAAATTAATTTTAAAACAGTCACTCTCTAATGTATGAATTGAACAAGTTCATTTTACGTCATTAGGTACGACGTAGTTAAAATTTTGGAACAGCAAGAGTTCTTACTGAATTTAACAAAGTTTACCTGAACTGGGTGATCCGCTTTTGTAATTTATGGTTGTTGTATGATAGGTAACATTTTTAAATAAGTTTAAAATATTAATTATCAAACGAGGTAAGCTTAATCCATACTAACGTACCTACTGATGTAATAAATGCAAAAGTGTGACTGTCTGACCGACCATTTCATGGCCAGTTTTACTATTTTAACGAAATGTGGTCATATCTCTAGAGAGGGATTGGGCACGGATCTTTTGATCCCGGAACGTTGAAAACCTAAATCCAAGCGGAAGAAATCACCGGCATCATCTAGTTCTATAATTCTGATTAATAAGATCGACGCAGAAATTGTATTTAGTTTTAGCCAATTAGTCTGATCTGAATTATTCTGCTTGAATCTCCAAATAAATAACAAACTATTGTGTGGATTTTGCGGAAATTATAGATATTATATGCATAACCTTAGCTTAAAAATGTGAGTAGGTATTCTTTAATTATTGAGTAAATGCACCAATTATCGACATGTCGATTACTCAATAAGTAAACATTAAATAAATGAGAATAATGTTTACTTATGAGTAAACATTGAATAATGTTTACTCATAAGTAAACATTATTTTTTTAAGTAATATTTAAGTTTTTTTAAAAAGTAATGCGTATTATATAATGCACAGCAAATAAAACAATATAGCAAGTATTTGAAAGTAAACTTGAGATGGAAACTGTTTTTTTTTTCAACTAAATACAAAGTTTTTGTTTTCTAGTTCCACCTTTTCCTTCAAATAGAAGAAACTGTAATCAAGACGTTCATATTGCAGCACACGTATAGATGCTGTGCGTCTACTATTACAAACTGTATTTTGCAGTGTGATGTGCTTTCATAGTTTCTTGTATTGTATTAAATCACTAGCTGATGCCCGTGACTTCGTTCGCATGGAATAAGCTTTCAATTCCCGCGGGATCTCCATAATTTTCCGGGATAAAAAGTAGCCTATGTCACTCTCCAATACCTCATCAATATCCATGCAAATCATATCGATCCGTTGCACTGACCACAAACCAACAAACAAACACACTTTCGAAGTATACAAGGCGAAGATATTCGAAGGCGTAGGCCAGTGTTCAGTGTGAGTTAGGCGGCGCAGTTTCTCTCATGCCTTGTATCCCTCTGTTTGTGTCCAAACCTTGACATTTTAAATGATTTATCTAAGGGATGCGACGAAGCACTCCAGGGTTGCAAAGTCTCACTTATCCCCGGGTGTCCAATGTCAACAGCACGTTTATAGGGCGACTAATGAGCGCCGCAGGATGTACGTACAAAAACATTGGCTACATAAAGTATTCACGATTCACAGAGGTTGCCTTTGCTCGTGCGTCATGAATATGAGCATAGTTAATGAATGTGGGCGTATTCGAGTGTAGACCGTACATTTAATATTTTAATTTAAAATCGCTAAGTATTAGTCTTTTCAATCTGAATTCAGGGGGGTTACTGCCACTGCTATTTTGATATTGTTTCGCCAAATCCTACCACGACGTGCCCAAAAGCAAGCTAATTAGAACATTGTTTCCTAAGTAATTTTGTGTGCAAGATAATGTATAATGCTATTTACAACTGTACTGTTACCTATTCTGTGCTCTAGCCACGTACTACTGTTACATTAACAGTATCAAGCATAAAGCGAAAACTTAACAAAAAAACTCAAAGCACAAGTTATGATACGGCGGCAAGCGAAAGACTTTTTAAAAAATTAAAATTTAATTTTAATTTCGGAAATGAAATTACAAAATAAAATAATAAAAATACAAAAGATAAATCGTCGTTAATTATGTGTGGATGGTGACCGACTGCGAGGCAGTCCTATTGTTTCGCGGCGATTCTTTCTGCAGCGTAGACATTCCCATTGTTCTTCTTTACTGCTCCGTCAGCCCGAATCCCGGATTACGATATGTTAACTCTTCCCTCCTTAAGATGGAAGCTGGTTCTGCAGCTTCCAGGAGCGTCCTCGCGACTTGCTTTGCTTGAGCGCTTATTCCAGTTGTATATCTTCCAAATTGCAATAGATACTGCTGCTATGTAGAGGAGCACTGTAGACCAGCTGGGAATCGCCATCATATAAGGCCAGTTCCAGGCTTCTATTTCTTGGATGTCTTCAACTTTGTTCATAAGTTCGTGGACACTATCTAGTGAGATGTCTTCCAGATGTATCTCGTACTGGACTTCTTCTTGGTGTATTAGGTTCTCGTTGGGTAGAGGGATGACTTCGTTCACAGAGATGCTGCTAGTGTGTGTTCTTATTGTAGTATTCATGATGTTGATTTGACAGTCTTGTGTAAGGTTGACGAGAAATGTTCCTGATAGTTTCCTGTATTCGGTTTTCTGTCCGCATTGGGTTTTTATAACTTCTGGTTCAGTTGTTACTACCAACCACGTATTTTCTTCAATCTTCTGTAATTTTCCTCGCTTCAGATTCATGCGTGCGCGAGTGCAGTTACCATCTTTATGTTTGATGAGTGAAATGATGCAATCTTCGGATTTCTCTATGGTTCTTGTATCCAGTAATTTGCAGAGCCAGGTGTCTTCCGACAGCTTCTTGCAATCTTCTTCCATGTAGGCGTACTCATCGCTACCAAGTGCAAGGAATTTGGATTTGGGTATAATGGTTAGGTTTTGGTTATTTGGCAGGGAATATATATGTATATAATCATATATTGTAGGTTGAATGGATGGGATTTCTAATATAAATGTTAAAGAATGTTCTGTACTATAGGCTTTAACGCTAATAGACTTTTCTATCTTATGAATATTCTCAATGCTAATCTCCTCGACTGGATGTAATGAAAAGTTATTCTGCAAATTACTAACTTCCGAAACTAAATTTCTAGGGGTTATAATACTAGGGTGCATTATACCTAATTGCGAGAATGCCATAGCATCTTCTAGCAGCATTAACTTATCTAAAATAATCTGTAAACTAAAACTTAATTGAACGTATATCTCTAAAAAGTGTAACTGGTTTCTTACTGTATCGGAATTAAGTGTAATGTTATTCAGTATAGATGTTAATCTTTTTTGATTATCATCTATCTTGCTTAATTGATTCGAGAATTCTCTAATAGTATTTTCAGCCAAAGATAGGGTCCGCTTCTGAGAGCTTTGAGTTTTAGAGACCGAATTACGAATTTTATTAATTTCGCTTTCAAATCGAATTGCGTCTTCGTTATCTAAATTACCAGTTATTAACTTAACTACGGAACCTAGTCCATTTATAATACCACGCCTAAATCTAATCCTAGGTGCAATAAAAATTATCTTCTTATTAATTAAATCTAACTTATGTTCTATCTGATCCCTATAAGTTTTATGTAATTCTTCTGAGGTGGTGTTAATCTCAGCTGTCTTAGCACTTGAGTATAATGCCATTAATTTTATCGATATTAGGTTCAAGTGAGTGACATTATAAACACAAGCAAGGTTGAAGGAATCAGTTTGTTTCAGAATATGCCCTTGTCTTAATAATAGAACTCCATTCGTATTGTCTACGGGTTGAAATGTTATGTCGGATCTTGCCTGGAACACGAGGGCTCCGAAGATGGTTGTCCTGGAACAAGATGGGGTCTTCGTAGAAGCTTGAAATGTACCCGAATAGACTTAGAATTAGGATGATTCCCTACTATCTCTGCTACATTATTAGGATGTAAATGGATGATCTTATAAGGTCCTTTAAATACCGGTTTAGTTTTGTCGTTTCTCGCTGTTTTGGCTACCTGTTTATAAACTGTTTCACCTACCTTAAATGTTATCTCCTCTGCTGCCTGGTTCCGCTTCGCTATTACCTGTTCCTTGTTTTTGGCCATGTGCGCTGCCACACATTCCTGAACGGCTTCTGCTTGCATTTTGTGTTTAATAACATAGTCCTGGTAAAACTGCTTAGGATAATGTAACTCTAGTGGGTTTCTAGAAGCTGTATGCCCAAAGAGTAACTCATGTGGAGTATATTCTGTTGCCGAATGGATTGAGTTATTGTAAGCAATGACTGAAAATTTCATAATTAATTGTATGGGATCGTCTTTGTTTGTCATTCGCTGAATTCTGATAATCTCTCCTATAGTTGAATGAAAACGCTCAACGGGTGAGTTTGAGTTGGGGTTGTATGGAGTCGTGAAGTGAATGTTGATATCATGTAAAGCGCACATCTCCTTTATAACTTCATTGTCAAATTTACTATCTGAATCCGTTGTAATTTTATGCGGAATTCCTAAAACTGAGAACACCTGAAATAAAGCTTCAGCTATATGTACACTACTAGTCGCGTTCAATGGTATTGCTTGTGCAAACTTTGAGAAGTTATCTATTATCGTGAGGAAGGTCGCTCCTCCTGTAGAGTACAGATCCATAAATACATGTTGCATAGGTTTTATAGGTGTTTCCGTTAAGGCTAATGAGGGTCTAAGAGGGTTTCTTTCGTACTTAGCTTGTAAACAGATACTACACTGATTTATAAATGCCTGAATTGTGAGTAACATGTGGGGCCAATGGTAGTTTCTATGGATTTGCTTATATGTTTCTTGAATACCACGATGCACAGTTTTGCCTTCGTGATATTTCTTAATAATTTCTTGTTGTTCTGTTTTGTTTTCGACAAGGGTAACGCGTGAGTTACATCTGAAAAGCTTAGGGCCTCTGTCATTAAATACTGTCGTGTAGACTCTAGAGAATGCTGGGTATAATTCTTCGTTATAAAAGTAGCAGTGGAATACTCGATCAGCAATAGTGTGTTCTTTTAAGAATTGGGTAATTTCTTTCTCTGTGTTATTGACTGGAATGAATACATCTTTAATTACTGTTCTCGAATTAGTTGACCTATTTTCTACTCTATATGTTGATCCTGGAGTTGATCTAATATGGAATTGTTTTAGCTGTCTATCGATCGCATCTGATAAAATTGGTATACCGTTATTCTCATTGTCAGGTTGAGTATGGTTTGTCGAAACTAAGTTATCAGGATCTAGCGTAACTATACTCATACTGTCGGATTCAGTGTCTGTCTGAGAGGGTTGCACGTTTGGTCTAACTGTCACGTTATTGTCGTTACTATCACTGTTGTTGTCATTACTATCCACAGGTTGTTGGATTGCTTCTGTTTCCGTGTCTACCTCTTGTCGTACGTTTTCGAAAATTCTATTTATTAGGTCGTCATCGTCATTGTCATCTAAATTGACTGCTAGTGAATCAATGCTCTTATGATAGATTTTTACTCGGGAGAGAGCATCTGCGTTAGTATTTTGTCGTCCTTTTTTATAGACAACTGTGTAGTCATATTCAGCAAGTTTAAGTCGCCACCTAGTCAATTTAGAATTGGGGTCTTTTAGTGACATTAGCCATGTTAGGGGTCTATGATCGGTGTATATAACGAATTTTCGCCCATAAAGGTAAGGTCGAAAGTATTTCACTGCCCAAACGATGGCTAAGAGCTCCTTTTCTATTGTAGAGTATCTAGCTTCTGTATCAGAAAGGGTTCTAGATGCGTATGCTACCGGTTTGTCTGAGCCTACCTTTCCTTGAGACAATACTGCACCAAGGGCTACGTCTGATGCGTCTGTCGTGAGTATAAATGGTTCGTCAAAGTTGGGGTATTGCAGGATAGGTGCGTTAGTCAAAATCTGTTTACAATTATTGAAGGATTCCAAAAATTCCGGGGAATGTATAACTTTGCTATTTTTCTTGAGACATAAGGTCATCGGTTTCGTAAGTTTGGCAAAGTCTTTTATGAACTTTCTGTAGTAACCTACTAGTCCTAAAAAGCTTTTAATATCCTTCTGTGTTTTGGGTAATGGAAAGTTCAAAACCGCTTTAATTTTGTCCTGATTAGGCTTAAGACCTTGATCAGTTAGTTCATGACCTAAAAATGTAACGTGTTTTTGAAGGAACTCTGACTTATCTAGCTGAATTTTCAGATTATGTGTTTTAAATCTATCAAAAACTTGTTGCAGTTTTTCTATATGTTCCTGCAATGACGTAGATATTATTATGACGTCATCGAGGTAAGTAAAGACGTTGTTTATACCTCTAAGAATGTGGTCCATGAGCCGTTGAAAAGTGCTAGGTGCGTTTTTTAGACCGAATGGCATCCTTAAGAATTCGTAATGCCCTCTCTCTGTTGTAAACGCAGTTTTTTCTATGTCATCGGGGTGCATCTCTACCTGGTGGTAGCCACTAGCCAGATCTAAGGTCGTAAAATATTGGGCACGTCCAAGTCTGTCTAATATGTCATATATATTGGGTAGTGGGTACTTGTCTTCTACTATTCTGTCGTTAAGTCTGCGATAGTCGATGACTAATCTCCATTTTACCTTGCCTGATGCGTCCGGCTTTTTAGGGACAATATGAACAGGGCATGACCATGGAGATATACTTTCACGGATAATACCTTGTTTTAGGAGGTTGTCTACTTGACTCTGTATTTCTTTGCGTTGTTGTGGGGCTTGTCTGTAACTTCTTACAAATATCGGAGTCTGGTCAGTCAGTCTTAACTGATGTTTGACTGCATGCGTAAAAGAAAGTGGGATATTTTCAGAATAGAAGATGTCTCTGTATTGATAACAAATCTTAGTGATTTCGCGCTTCTCTTCTTCATTCATGTGGTCTGTACGTATTTTATTTAAATTATTACGAAGTTCTTTATCTATATTCGAGTTAACCTTTATAGAATTAAGGCTACATCTAGCTTTATCTGGATTCCTACAGTACGGTTCTAGGTAGATCTTTTCATTATTGGAAATTATTCTTTTTTCCGAATTAAAATTGATGATAGAAGTCCTAAATTTTCCTTCTTTAACTTCGACCATAGCTGCGGGGGATTTTAAGCCGTTAGACCATATTAAATCATTGTGAATGTACTGACCATCGGAATAGTTAGTTTTAACCACTATAACTTTTTCGCATCTTGGTTCAATCGTGAGTTTCTTACTAGGATAGTCAAATGAAATTGGTATCTGCGAGCAAGCGGTGTGTAACAATCTATTTTTTATATCTATGTTACAAGATAGAGTTCTCAACAAATCTAATCCTATCAGGCCTTTATATTTGGGATCAAAGTCGAATATAAGGAATTTATGAATAATATCGCTGTTAAACGCTGGTGGAAGTGGTAGATAGGCTACATGATCGTGTCGTGTAGTAGCATGTGCTGTTTTTACCTCGAATGGTTCATACTCTACAAGGTATTCAAAAACTGTGTTTTTTATTACACTAGGTGATATCATAGAGCGTGAAGCTCCTGTGTCAATGAGGAACTTACCTTGAAATTCTGGCAGCACAATATACGGCAGGTGATCTTTATCATGGTTGTTTAGTTTTACTAACTCTGGTCGAGTGTTACCTGACCCTGGTAAAAATCCTGATGAGCCACGTCGTCCTCTAATGGGGGTTCATATCCTTGTTGGTTGTAATCGTCACTACAGTATTCGTACTGACCTTGTTGATACGCGTAGTCCGCGTCGTCCTCTGCATATTGTTGCTCGTATTGTCCAGATGAACCTGTATAGAATAGCGCCTCAGCTGCAAACTGTGGTTTTTGAGGCTTAGAGACGGATCTCATTGTGACGTCTGAAACCTTCTGCGAAGTATTTGCCTGTTGTTGGGGTATATTATTCCTAAAATTGCCTGAGGATGCTCTAAAGTTACCTGATGATGGGCGGTTCTTCCAAGGCAACGTGGATTGCACCCACTGCTGCCTCTGCTCTGAGGTCAAATTATTATTTCGCGGAAATGGAGCTTTATTACTGGTGGGCTGGTTTTGAATGGGGCCTGGGTTTCCAGATCTAAATGGTTGGGAAGTTTGCGGCTGATTTATAGCTCGTATTGGTTCCCTAAACTTTGCTGTTGATGTGGATGGTGCACTATAATTATTAAATGACTTATTAAATGCGAGTTTAGCTTCCTCTTGTCTCGCTATGACTATGGCTGCTTCTAATGTAGTAGGCTGTGCTATTCGCACCGCTATTGAAATCTGTAGTTCTAAATTAGTTGTGTATTGATCAATTACCATCTTTTCATAGTACGACTTATTAGTATGTGTGCCTACAGAAAATAGTGTGTCTAGTATCTCTCGTAGCCGCCTACCAAGCGTCTCGGCGTCCTCGTATCTATTTCGCCGAACCCTACTTAGTTCTTGCATCACCTGAATTTCATTTCTGGGTTCTCTTAGCCTACGTATGAGCGCATCCTTAATATTATCCCAAGAAATAAGAGTTTCCTCATATGCTATAGCATCAATTGCCGTGCCGCTTAACCTACTCTTGATGAGGCATATCAGTGCCGGATGTACTCGGACAGTTTCATCCAAAAGTTTTAGAATATTTTCGACTTCTCTAATGTAATGATTTAATCTTTTTGTATTGCCATCGTATTTTGGCATCAATTCCGCGATCATCTTAAAGCTAGCTGCATCGCAGTTAGGGAAAGCCATTTTTAAAAGTAAAAAAAATCACGTAATAAATTGAAATAAGTAATTAAAATAGTTGGTCGATTCGTATCTGCCTATTTGCAATTTTAGCTTTAAGACCTATACAATATCGAATCTCAACTTAGTCTACAACAATTTTAGCTGTTAGACGTATCTCCTATGATATTTTCTTAACTAACAACCTATAGCGATTTAAGCTATCAGACGTCAGTACCTATACCTAATCTCCTAGCTAAATGTCTATGGCGATTTAAGCTTCTAGACAGAACCACATACACTACTTAAACTAAATACGGAAGGAAATAGAGCAAAGGAACTTGAAATAGCGAGAGTACTCACCAAAGCGCCTTCTGCATCTCCTTACGGGTCTGAGTCAGCTCCACGTGGAAGTCTTCGTCCGGGCCGCCGTCGTAGATCCGATGTCGCGATTTAAACGATCGATACCGTTCAATTAGTCGAAGATTCGGCCAATTGTCGCGAAAAACCGACTGCGCCAGTTATGATACGGCGGCAAGCGAAAGACTTTTTAAAAAATTAAAATTTAATTTTAATTTCGGAAATGAAATTACAAAATAAAATAATAAAAATACAAAAGATAAATCGTCGTTAATTATGTGTGGATGGTGACCGACTGCGAGGCAGTCCTATTGTTTCGCGGCGATTCTTTCTGCAGCGTAGACATTCCCATTGTTCTTCTTTACTGCTCCGTCAGCCCGAATCCCGGATTACGATATGTTAACTCACATTTTGAAATTTCAGCCAGATCCGTTCAGCCGTTGGCGCGTGATTGAGTAACAAACATCCATACATCCATCCAAACTTCCACATTTATAATATTAATAAGATTATTTAATTTTTTTTAATAAAAAATAATAATAATAATAATTAAAACAATATATTATTTTAAATATTGGTTTTCACTTCTATCGGCATTCCCTATGACTGCCAATTTTTTGTTATCATTCTTAGTTACTAACGCGCTAAATATAGCGATTGTTAGCTATTTTTTTATACCAAAATAGTGTGTAACTTAGATAATATAAACTACATAAAAAAATCTGCGGCTACGTTGGTTTCTTTAAAGAACACTAAAGATGAGAAAAGAAAAGGATTTGTATGTGGTGCAATGGGAAACGAAAAATTCACACAAATAACAAATTTTACGAGACGCTGGCGTCTTTGTGGAGATTACGAACGAGGATTAAAGAATGGGCCAAGCACAAAAGGTTCAAAGAGGGTAAAGTGCATCCGAGGTCTGACAGCGGACAAACTTACAAAGAAGGCAACATGAAATTAGATGGCATGCTCGGAAAATTACATTCTTAATATAATATTTTGTTCTGGTAAACTTAAAAAAAATCTTCAAGGCGAGCCAATGTAGTACTCTTATGGACTAATTTCCAACATTTTTGCTTTGCGAATTGCTTTACTAATAAAGAATTACACACTGCTAAGATATACATGGCTCACCTACTTATTACTTCTATTGGTACCAGAATTTTCAAAATCGGTTCAGTAGATCCAGAGATTACCCCCTACAACGTTACAAACTTTACCTCTTTATAATATCTAATATTTATGTCACAATGTAGAAGCTAAAAGCAACGCGTGTGTTTTGGTCCTAACAGGTAAAACCTTGTTGAATAAACATTAGCATCCTTTTATACCAGGCAATGTATTTCTACTAAGCTATATCAAAAGTTCCTCTCTTCAAAGTTTGGCCTAAATGTTGGCCTCAAGCTACGTTGACACGGTTTGCCACTCCTATGATTGATCGTACACACCGGGAACCAATTAAACTTGTCCACTGCACTGAAAGCCGTATAATTTGCTAAGATTAATATGACAACTGCTGTATCAGAAGACTAATTGAGAGGTAAAATTGAAGTCTTAGCAAATAAAATACGAGCATCATGAAGTTCTCTAATTTAGAATCATGCCTAACATTCTCCTTTCTTGTCCAACTAAAGCTTAGGACGATCACAGGTCATAGAATGAGTAACAAGTGACCTAGGTCATTCAAAGTTTGGAATTGGAACTGTTTTTACCTTTACTATACTTGACAATTATGTTCTTCTTCTTGAGAAATTAACTTCTCCGCAAATATACCTGACATACTGAAGTATCGAGTTAGACCCAGTAATAACCTCTTTTCTATTTTGTTTTTATAAAAGAAGAAACTGACTTAGCTTTCATTACACCTACGCGTTCGTATGCGGCAGCGAATCACTGCGAAACTACTGCGGTATGTCCGTGTCACGAAAGAAGACTCGCGGCGATTTGTGGAACTAATGCATATTACATACAATAACTGCATAAACATGCGACTACTAGCGCCGCCAGTAGGGGGCTTCTTTCGTGACACGGGCTATAGAAATTATAGCGAAACACTGCTTGCGTATGTGTAACGACGATTTCGCAGTTCCTTGCGAAACAATAACCGACAAGGACGTAACTATTTCATGTAGCTAGTGCTAGAGTGAGACATAGTGTATGCGAAATTCTGCCATACAAACTGACAGTTTTTTTGTTGTTTCGCATTCGCATACGAACGCGTAGGTGTACTAACGGCGTAAAGGCGATACTCTGGCTCTGGAAATTTATCATGTATTCAGGCTAGCTTTATGACGTAATTCCGCAGATTTTCAGAAACTTCACTCGAGTTAAGCCGGGGCGGGTCAGCCAGCAAACATCATGATGAAATTAGGTACTAACGTCGTACATATATCTAGTTCATATATGGGTGCAACTTGGGAGTAGTCTGTTCCGACCGCAATGGCTGTCCGGGTTTAGCGTGAATAACTGAGAGCGGGCAGAGGCGGCTGCTGGGGCCAATATTTGTTTGAACTTTGTTTCTGCCTTCGATGCTCACTTCCTAAATCCACGAATTTGCAAATAGGTCTACCACTACAGCCTATTAACGTCCCACTGCTGGGCACAGGCCTCCACTCTCATAGGAGAGAGGAAATTAGAGCATAGACCCACCACGCTGCTCCAATGCGGGTTGGCGGGCTTTAACGACTATTATTATGTTAGTGATAATAACCGGGACCGACGGCTTAACGTGCTCTCCGAGGCACGGGGGTGAAACACCGCCAACTTCCAACTCCGGGCTGGCACTGAGAATTGAAAAACCCAATACCAATTTTTTGTCCGACCGGGAATCGAACCCAGGACCTCGTGATCCGCAGTCGACTGTGCTAACCGCTAGACCAACGAGGCAGTGCAAATAATACCTTTTTACAATAACAAACCCAATGCTTTATTTCCTAAACTTTATTCCTCATCACAAAACTTAAATTCTCGCGGAGTCAGCCCCATTTGAAGAGAATATTTTTTTCAAATTTCATGACGTATTTTTATTAAAATATAATATTGACTGGAGACCTCTGCGCTAGCGGAATACTAATCTATCTATACTTCTTGCAACTACGTTGTACTAACTTCACTTGGTCTAATAATAATGCCCGAATAAACAATTACATCTCTAAAAATAAAATAATCATGAAAAAGTAGTACCTAGTTATACTCATTTTAAAATTATAGTGTTGCATTATATGCTTCCTTCGTGTAAATAAATATTAAACTCGTTACATAAATGAAACTGTACCGTAGTGTGTAATAATAGCACTCCATATTTATAGCTGTGCAGCTTGCTCATGACGCAAGATATTAGGTAGCGATGGATGCTTATTTATTTAGTAATATTTCTCGTGGGTTTTAGGCGTTGTTAATTTAAAAGGGTGCGACTCGGGTACGGCGTAATCGTGCTTCGGGGACAAGCACTGCGAATTCCTACGCGACGAGTGTAGACTATAATCCTGACATTTAAGATTTACGTCATTATCAACGGATAGGGATGATGACAACTCAATCAAATCAGCAACTCTTTATCAAACTTAAAAACGCCCTTCTAGTATGGAAGTTTGTATGAAATACATAGTTGTGACGTCATCAAATTTCAACACACTTTTTTAAGTGTCGCATTTTTAATTATTATGTCTTAAATAGTTAATATTTTAGCTTTTTTAGTTAAAATACCAATAGGTATATTTTGTTCATTTATGATTATATAAGGCTCATGTTGAAGCTCCAATTTCTGGGTCTATAATTTTAGCTGCTATTATATTAAAATTAGGTGGATATGGGTTTTTACGAATTATAGTTATTTTACAAAAAAATGGGGTAAGGATAAACTTTATTTGAGTAATTATTAGATTAATTGGAGGATTTTATATTAGTTTAAAATGTTTTTGTCAAATTGATATAAAATCTCTAATTGCCTATTCTTTAGTTTGTCATATACCTAAGAATTGTAATTGGGAATTGGGGGAATTATAACTATAAATTATTGAGGATTTTTGGTACTTATTTGTTAATAATTAATCACGGATTATGTTCCTCTGGTATATTTTGTCTATCAAACTTTTTTTAATCGATAGTTTAAAATGATTATCAAACTTAAAACTAACAGAAGATGTCAATTTTAGGTGTTTTGGCAGACCCCCTATTTATTAATTAGTAAGAAATAATTTATTTTTGACATAGGCATCATCCCTATTCTGACTTTTCGGAGGCAATAAACTTGCAATAAAATATCACTTGCCTTAACTTTTTTTTTTTTTTTTTTTCTTGCCTTAACAGTGGAGAAAAACATCGCGAGGGAACATGCATGCCCCAAGAGTTCTTTTTGTTCTCAACGGTGTGCGAAATCTGCTAATTCGCACATGTCCAGCGTGATGGACGAATGCCAGAACCCTACTCATTCTGAGAAGCAATTCAATGCTGAGAAGGTTATTATGCTCAGTAGTGGTCCAGCGATGAGTTGATGATGAAGATTTTTTTTCTTTTTTTTAATCCACTACTAGCTAGCCCTTGACTGCGATCTCACCTGATGGTAAGTGATGATGCAGTCTAAGATAGTAGCATTTAGTATTCGTGATATAATAATTATAGGCACCTAAGCCTACTTAAAAATTTGAAAACGGAATAATACCAAAATAATTAAGAACCTAGTTGCAGATGATGACGGGAAAAAGCAAAGCAAAAATGTGAACTAAAGAATTTTTAAGCAAGATACGAGAAACGTGAGTAGCAGATAACCTAGCCTAACTACCTACTCATCCGGCCTGTACATTTGAACGTACATCGAACGAGAAATGAGCACCAGAGAAGCAGGTTGTATAAAATAATGCCGGCATAAACTATTCATGTAGCTCTCCAAACGAGCGTGGGTGATTATAAGTAGGCGTATTTGAACGATTTTTTATAAATACACCTCGCTGCGAGGTTTCAGCCTGTAAGGTACTAGTGATGGTTTCAGCGCAGATAATATTGAACTGCGTCACAGTTTGATTAGTTAGTGACACCAGTATTTATAGCTTCACAAGTGTACAAAAATAGGCGCTTGTAGAATATAAAGTAAACATAAAACCGTAGAGCTGTGTTATATAAATTCTATAACAACTGTGAATTATGCCTATACCGGGTTAACTTAAGAGTACTACCATCCCATTAAGGGTAATTTCTCGTACTGAATAGCTTTAGTTCTTGAACTTTTCAAAAAAACTTTATATATCCATACTAATATTATAAATGCGAAACTGTGTCTGTCTGTCTGCTACGCTTTCACGGCCTATTTTTTCAACCGATTTTGATGAAATTTGGCATAGATGTAGTTTACATCCCGGGGAAGGAAATTAAAGAGTTCCCGCGGGAATCAAAAAACCTTAATCCACGCGGACGATGTCGCGGCCATAATCTAGTTCATCGTAAAGTAACTTTAAAGTTTGTGATGTTCACTCTAGACACTTTTCAGCTCTGTGCACTTATAAGTACTCGTCGATCGATAGTCCGTCTGACCATGGTCGCACGATGACAAAAGTAATTTTATGTTTGAGCAGCCTATTTAAATTAGTATGAAAAAACTGACTATGTAAGTACAGAAGCTACCCTAAAAAGGTTATTATTATTAATTTATTTACAACAACTCTGTATATATTCAACCCTATAAAATCCGACAACAGGTAATTTATCTTGTAAAGCAACATAAACTGTTGAGTTAAATAAACTCAACAGTAAAAACATGTACTAGCTGCTAGCAGGCGAAATTGTGTTCTATAAACCTAACATGGCACTAATGTTAGCATAAAACGTCAGGGTCTTTTACTTTAAATTCGGACAATTTATCTTCGTTTGTTTCCACTAAAAGGCTCCTAAGGTTAATGTAGTTAATTTGGCCAAACGTTTGTTCCATTTTGGGACGACACGGTTCATCACTTCCGCAATTGATAGCAGACAATTTGAATCAATTAAAATTGCCCGCACACGTTGATGTAATGTACCTATGATACGATACGAAGCACGACCACGTAGTAAAAATATTTTAATTGGTAGCTCTGTCACTAGACCCGATGTGTATATCAATCGAGTCCTATATGTCCAGTATTATTTTTATTTTCGTCTGTCGTCGACTCAGGCTTTCAAACATCGATTTTTGAAGTAGACATCAACTCTACAAGACTGAAAAATTATTGGATAAAATTCTAAATATCTTATTCCAGGCTGTTATAACTATAAACTGTTGAACCTAAATACCTAAAGCTAGGAAAGAACCTTCGGGCATTTAACCAACTAAACGCTCGAAGGAAAGAACACACCTAACTGTTTATTAAAGGCTTTATAATACTAAGTAACGTAAAAGAGATCCTCTGCTTTTATTGATATATCTGGGCCAATGAGGTGTGAAACTGCCTTACTGACAGGAAGCCATCGATACCTTCTGGATTTATATAAACAACTGCTTGTTACTTCCTTGCGTATACGTCTAGTTATGCTTCTCCAAGAAATAGGCTTATCGGTACTAGGAAAACTTTAAGAATTTTGGTAAAAACAGATTTCCTTAGTTTTTGACAAAGGTGATTGCAGCACGAGGGTGTTTTATTTTATTTCATATCATGTTTAAGAAGCTATTTTGTGTTCTGAAATAACACAGGGAATCATACCGTCTGTCCGTCCCCTTGTCCGACTATTTTCGTAATCAACTAAAACAGCTGCAGTATTTTTAGCGTCATTCTAATAAAGAAACGTCTGCAAGCGCTACGCAGAATGCATACTAAAGTTTTGAAAAAAAAACCAGGGTACTTTGTGAACACAATAAACAGTTTCTAAAAAGTTATTGAAAAAAAAGCTTTTGTGACATAATGTGGCTAATTATGTTGTAGATACACAATCTATAAAATTAACTAAAATGGCAGCACACATTTTATTGCTATACCTACCTGTCATAATCTCTACTAAGGGACAATACTAGATAAATTTAGTCCCTTAGTATCCTGCCAGTTTAGTTCGAAGATCGTGTACAATAGAATTATTCATGTCTAAGCAATTAGCATGACTAAGTAGCC
Source organism: Erebia aethiops (assembly GCA_923060345.2). NCBI lineage: Eukaryota > Metazoa > Arthropoda > Insecta > Lepidoptera > Nymphalidae > Erebia > Erebia aethiops. The sequence continues at coordinate 8,998,104 of OV281092.1, read as the reverse complement.
CTGCCATATTCAAGGTTATCAGACCAGATTCTGGTTTTTTCACAAGATTGTTTCAATTTAAATGTTTCTCGCAGGTTGGCGTAGACTATACCACATGGAAGTGCGTAGGTGAGGGCGCAAGGCGGGCGTTGCGCCCTGCCTGCGCCCGCCCATGGCATCAGCATTTTGCGTCAGGTAATCAGATACAATTTACCTACTACTTAGGTTCAATTGCACCATCACTGGTGATGATTTTTGTTCAATTTGACGAGTAAAATATCAAATTTAGATAAAAGTAGAAGAACCTCGCTTTTGCAACCCAAAGTGGATTTATTGGGTGGTTAATGTAAAGACTATACAATCTATTTATGCGGCTTAATTTTTAGTTGTAAGTTTTATTATTACAAATAATATAAAAGAGAAAATTCTTTTCTATTCTTTCATTTACCACTGCTTCTGAATGACCTGGCGAAAATAGCCATAGGAACTTGCAGTTGCTTTTGCGATGCTTGAACTTACTTGTAATTCAACTTGATGCTAGATTAAAAACGGGGTTATTTTGATGAAAAAGCATTAAAAGTCTTTTCGGAATGAGAGTAAATACTGTACTTATACTTTCAAAAGTTGGTAGTATGACACACAATGAACAGCTAAGTGTAGCATTGTTATATAGATGCTAAAGAAGACTGGGTTACTACCATCGCTTAAAGCAGTATTACTTCTAAATTACAGTTTTATGTCACGTACCTTGATATCCCTAAAATAAGGATTATAATTCAAAAACACGAACGTCAATAATATTAAAACAATACAGATTTAAGCGATGGTAGTAAGCCTCCTGGTGTCATCTAGCTAACGCGTCCCACAAAGGCATGCATTATTTCTGACGCCCCTCTCGTTAGTTGAGAGCTTTCATCTTGCGGTATGAAATAAACGAGTTGCTACATGGTTTCGGTTAAAACACTAATAGTTGACGCGAGATTTATGGTTTGCATTTAAGAGGAAATAGTCGCTAGAATATTAAGTAAAAGCGTTGGAGATGAACTGGCGAACAAAAGAGGTCTTGCACACAAACGAATTTTTTAATTGAAACTCCGAATTTTTTGAAGTTCTAATGCCATTAGTTGATTAAAAACATGAAAGACGTAAAGGAGAATATTAAATTGTACTCAATGAATCGATGTTGCTTCTGTTTTTTTTCTGTCTTTTTATAAATTATGTTATTGAGGTAAGCCAGCTTTTCTTAGAAGTTAATTATTCGATTGACTTAAATAAGTTCTTCAAATATCAGTTAAACATCTTAAGAATCTCCTTAAATGTGCAGCAGTTTTACCAGTTTAAATTATTTAAGGAATCAAAATGTGTGTAACGATAAACATTAAAACTAGACCAGTTTGTAACAACAAATAAGTACACAGCGTCAGAAAACTACTGAGTAGAATACTATTTTTGTTTCGCCAGCGCCCGATCTCTCGTTCTTGAATCTCCTGTTTGTATAATAAATGTACATTAATTTTCCGCGGTTAGTGAACCTTCCGTTGCTGTCCGTACTTTCGTACTGAAATCACAATGGAATTTTTAGTGAACGTCGTTGGTACCTATGTGAAATAGAGCAGTATTTAGATTTTAGTGGGAAACACAATTTCAACACAAAATTCAGAGGAATGTTTGATGTTTTTTCGTGTGATTCTGCTTGAAAGAGTAGCAGACCGACAGACATACTTTTGCATTTATAATATTAAGTATGGAAATAACAATATACTTGCTCGCCCTTGACTGCGATAACGCTTCACGATAATCGATGACGCAAAATCTGGGCCGGTTATCTATTTATCTATGCCTCCGCCTCTATCCCTTTATAAAAGCAAAGTGCCCACCACTACGCCAAGGAGGTCTTCAAGCTAGTTTTCAGTCTCTGCATTTGGGTCTGCTACTGGTATACCTGATAATAATTAATGTAGAGCTACGTGTTAATTTGCCGTGGTTGCGAGTCCTTCCGTTCATGAATTCATACAATTTAAATGCCTACATATCAAGCCATAACTACTGCTTTTCTGTAAACGTGGTATCTACAACGACCTCAATTTACATAGACGGGCCCTGTCAAACAAAGAATGTGGGCGTATTTTTAGCAACGTCATCAACGCCATCTAGTCTGAAAAGCGGGAACTTGCTTGCAACATCTTGAATAAAAACTTGAAAACGTATGACTCGGTCATAGATAATATAGGTCATAGCCGTAAGGCCAGTTAGTAAAAAAAAAAATACAGTTTGCCGCGGAAATTATCTAAATGATTGCGTAATGGATAAAAATATTAAATAGGAAGATTAAATAACGTTTTTTTGGAAATGTATAATTGTGAATTGAAACACTTACCTTAAAATTAAAATTATACAGTGCCAAACTAATTAAACTTTAGATGTTAACTTAATAATAACAAATTATCCGCACGACGAGCGATCGTGACAGCGCTACGACGGGAACAAAGACAGATGCGGAACGTGTTCCGTAACTCGGACACCCGGCGTTTTTCTATGAAAGGGCCCATCTAGTGCCTGCATATATATCGATGGGTATCTATGTTTAGGACTAGTTCCAGTATCAAAGTTTACATTTATGTACAATTAAATTGGTACTATTGTAAAATTTTCTGTAGTGATCTAAAAATTGTATTAACGTTCACATTTAAAGTAGATGTAGCAATTGGACACACAAATAAGACGTCGTCATTGGTTGTTCAGTCACAGGTTATGTAGATATGAATTCAAAGGTTGGATCTGTTAGCCAACTACTTAAAGTGACGTATAGCGAGGCGCGTTCATTTTTAGATTAGACGACCTTTACCCGATCAACCTGAGCATGATCATATCTGTCTCTCGGCTTTTATAATGCTTTATAGATGAAAATGCTACGAGTAGGTAAGCATTTCATTCTGAATTTCTACTAAGGCAGCTGATAATAATGTGTTTACTTATATAAAGTTAAAATAAAAAGTTTATCAGCAGGAACGTATTACGTTCGTAGCTTGACTAATTATTTTAGTTAAACTATAATATGTATTATAAAGGATTTGATCCTGTATTTTTCTTTGTTTAGATCCGTGGTGCGTTGGCTGGTTACGGCGTTGGCGTGGACCGTCCTATGCAAAGCTGGTCCTCAAGGCCTTACTTCTAGTCTCGTGCCATCCTGTCCTACGCAGTGCATCTGCCTTTCACAATCTCAGGTACGATTCATCATCTTTATCATTTCATACCATCGCTGGCTCACTACTGACTAATAAGTCAGAAAGAAAAGGATGTTTCGCCATTATTAACTCATAGGCACAATTCGGTTTGTGACAACTATTCAAATAAATTATTTGTTAGTGATTATTAAGTAGAGGATCTCACAAAAGTCGTGATATTCACGTCACGTAGTTTTATGTTTGCAAAACATTTTAAACTATCGATTTAAGTACAAAAGTGCGTCGAATTTTGATGACGTCACAGTTCAGTATATCATACAACATTCCATACCTACTAAACGCGCGTTTTGACGTTGGAAAAAATATGCTGATTTGGCTTGTTGGCAATTACCAAATTAGTGCCTGTACGGGAGCAGGTGATATGGCTCGACCGTAACAAAGGATGATATCATCCACCGAGCGGGTGTTGTGCTCGGAGACCACTGGTCCGACCGTTCATCGTTGGAGGTCGTATATAGGCGTAATTCAGAGAACGCTTTGTTAGCGTGAGTTAGGCTCTTCGTGTTCATCGTGCGCTACTAGTAATGCCATCTAGTGGATTATGTGCGGACTGCGAAGTCCGCTACAGTGCCCAATCTCAAGTTCAAAATCGGAGATTGGAATTATAATTCGCCATTTTTCTATGTAGGTGAATTATTAATATTCATACACCATTATTTATTGTGTATGAATATCTAATAACTGTATTCTAACTTTTTATCACCTGCATTCTCTTGAGTAAAATTATTATTATTCATTTATTTTATTCATACAAAGAAATGCAGCACAGCTTCATTAGCAGAAATTTAGTTTGAGGCATGCCTCAAAAAATACGAAGAAAGGGTACTTGCATATTCCTAGTCATCAAATAATCAAAACAAATAATCAATCAAATAAATCCATATCCATACTTAATATTATAAATGCGAAAGTGTGTCTGTCTGTCTGTCTATCTGTCTGTCTGTCTGCTACGCTTTCACGGCCCATCTATTCAACCGATTTTGATGAAATTTGGTACAGGGATAGGTTGTATCCCGGGGAAGGACATAGGTTACTTTTTATCCCGGAAAATCAAAAAACTTTAATCCACGCGGACGAAGTCGCGGGAATCATCTAGTATTGTATAAATATTGTAAAGTTTGGAAGGATGGATAGATGTTTGTTACTCAATCACGCCCAAACGGCTGAACGGATCTGGATGAAATTTGGCACAGAGATAGGTAACACATAGGCTACTTTTCATACCGGAAAACGTTTTTTGGTTCCCCGCGGGCATCAGCTAGTTCCTCATATTGCGAGTGGCATAATTCGAAGATCAACGAAATAAACGTAAAGTTTTGCTCTGACAAACACTACTATTTACACAAATTTAACAAAATATCACGCTCAGTGCTGACCCTGGTATCATTATTATGGGGTGGCTGCGTTTGTGATCATTAGCTCCGGGGAATTTTATTCTTTACGATCGTAATTTCCGCTGGATTATAGACCGACGCCACCTGCTGTCCGGTCCTAGAAATAAAGGTCCCTTCAATCTCTTTTCCAGACGGGCCTCCCCGTAATGTGATAATTTCAGATACCTACCTGCTACCTTCTAGTAACCTAACTACTGCAACTACCTAAATAATAAATTAGTTTGGCCTCGCGCTGTTTTAATAATCCCGTATGGTTATCCCGGGATAAAAAGTGGCCTAGATCACTTCTTGCTTAATTTTTTATTTGTCTTTGAAAGTCTCATCATAATCAGTCAATTGTAAGTTTTGGATTTTATCAGTTCTTTTCTTTGGTGTATCCATTTGTAACTAAACTTCTTTCAATTAATTTTCCACCAGCGGTTTTAGGCATTTTATATAGAACACGGCCGCTCGAACTTACGCTCCCGCAACCGTTCTCCTTGTCTAGATAGTAAAGGGGATAAACATTCTAGGTTCAGGGGTTTGGGATGGAAGTTGATGAGTCAGCGAATGATTCTGGACTTTTATTTTTACCCGACTAGACAAAGCCAAAAGGAAGGGTTATGAGTTTAGCACTGTAATTATGTACCTATGTGTGTTCGTCTGTATCATGTATGTATGTGTCTATGTATGGCATTTTTGTATGTTTTACCGTAACGCCTAAAGAACTAAACCGATTTTGATGAATGAGGTGTCAATTGATTCGTTATTATGGACCGGGTCCATAATAACGAACTTACTATTACTAACTACTTACTACTACTACGAGGGCTACTTTTTACACGAACAAAGACGAAACAAGGACAATTAAGACACAAAAAAGTGGGCGCCACTAAAAATAAATAAGGAGACAATTATGTTATGGTATGGTAGGTACCGTGAACAAATTCGGCGACAACTGTGAGCCCTATCAAATCAAATAAAATATCAAATAAGAATCACTCAATAATCATCAATCAATCAATATCAATCAATCATCAATATTATAAATGCGAAAGTTTAGATGGATGTATGGATGGATGTTTGTTACTCAATCACGCCCGAACGGCTGAACGGATGTGGATGAAATTTGTTACAGAGATAGATTAAAGTCTGGAATAACACATAGATTACTTTTTATCCCGGAAAACTAAGGAATTCCCGCGGGAAGAAAAAACCTCAATTCACGTGGACAAAGTCGCGGGCATCAGCTTGTATAATATAGTTGAACGGTATCGGTTATATTTTCAGAAGATTAAGCTTGCACGAATTCAATCAAAATACAGGCATGAAACTGAGAGAGAGGGATTAATTTTATTGACAAAACAAACGAACAGTACCGATGGGGCTTCAATTGTGATGGCGTTGATCTTCATTGCGTTCATATACAACAATACACTGCTATAGTATTCAACGTTTTGTCCATTTAAAAGAGCTACTATTTCCGTTTATCTACAGCTTACTTATTTATCCCCTTTTGTGTTGTTTATCAAAGGGACTTAACTAATTATTTTGTTTGATTTGGTTCGATATTATTAATCTGAATCGCGGGAAAGGCTTTAACGATTTTCATTAAATTTAGTATGCAGGGGGTTTCGGGAGCGATAGATCGATCTAGCTAGGTTTCTTTTTTAGAAAATGTCGTTTTATCTGTGTTTTCATTAGAATACGAAGGTAAATTTCGCCACCATCTATCTACAAGGTTATAATAAGGTCGAAGAGCCCGGTTAGAGTCCAGATGTATCCAGTCCGATTTTTTTAAAATTTAAATATAATTTCCAAAAAACATGATTTACACAAAAAAATATCGAGCGAAGCTCGGTCATGCTCGGTTTTAGGAACTTTGATTAAAATAATCTCGGTTTTTGTCTTTGGATGTTTTGAGAGCAGCTATGACAAGTTATTGATGAAGGCATCAATCTTCTATCTGTAATTGAAAAACTATTCAATATCTAATCACTAAAAGTTACTAAAATAAAGAGCTGTGAGTTGTGATAGACGGGTGGCCAGATGGACAAATAGACTTCCATGAGGGTTCCTTATATTTACAATTCTGGTAAGGAACCCTAAAAAGAGAAAACTGACTGTCTATTAATTATCGATCTTGTAGGCATAGTTCAATTCGCTAGGTCAAGAAACAAGAGATTTTGTATGTAAACACGCACTAAGAAATCCATAATGATACTAATATTATAAATGCCGAAGTGTTTGTTTTTTTGGTTTATTGGTTTGTCCTTCAATCACACCACAGCAGAGCAACAGTGTTTTTTTTTTCATGGGCATAGTTGAGGACCTGAGTGACATAGGCTGCTTTTTATCCCGGAAAATTGAGGAGTTCCCGTGGGAATTTAAAAAAACTTATTCCACGCGGACGAAATTGCAGTCATCAGCTATTATATTATAGTTTTACCGCACGAAGAATTTCATGACATATTATATTAGGTATTAAATTGTTTATTCACATATTTTAAATTTATTACAGGTTGTTTGCAACAGTGCTGCGCTTCGGGGTGTACCGTCAGCGCTGAGCTCCAGCGTGATGCAGTTATCTCTGTCCAGAGCGGATCTACGCGTCCTGCGGTCCGACGCTTTCGCGCATTTGCGACAGCTGCGACGTCTCTCACTCGACGCATGCAACCTAACGCGCATTCGCCCCTTTGCCTTTCGGGGTCTGCCCCGGCTCAACGAGTTATACATACAACATACTCCGCTAGCGACGGTGGACGCGTTCGCCTTCGCTGCCCTCCAAAACATATCCTCCATCGTTCTAACGCATAACAGAATTGCGCAGATCGAAGGCTATGCGTTCGCAGGAACAAATTTTATAAAACTTATTTCACTTCGCAACAACCCAATCAAGCGGATCCTAGCGCATGCATTCTCCGGCCTTAACGACGTCTCCCAGATAGAGCTCCCATCCGGAATAAGGTCGATCGAACCGCAAGCATTTGCGGGATTAGAAGGAGTCGGAGTATTAGAGCTGGCTTATATGGACTTACCGGCACTTTTACAGGACACTTTTCACGGCTTGACTCGAGTAGGTCGTCTCGCACTAAGAGAATCGGACTTAGGAGTAATAAAAGTCGGCGCCTTCGATGGTTTACGACGAGTCGAGACCCTGGAGATGTGCAACAATAAAATAGATGGCATCGAGGAACTTTCTTTGATACATAACAACAGCGTTCATACGTTTAAAATGACCGGTAATCATATGCTCGAGAGTCCGGAGGCAGTCTTGCTGGAAGTGGAGAATGTAGTGATTCGCGGCAATCACTTGCCCTGCGAGTGCGGACGCGATCCTTTAGCGAATCCGCTGGCGTTAACGGAGGATTTCGCGGAAGAGAACTTGTGTATATCTCCGCTTAAGATTCGTGGGCGTACGTTAGCGAGCGCGGCGGGCGCGGCGTGTCGCGGGGAGGGCGGCGGAAGCGCGCGCGCACGCGCATCCGCCGGCGCTTGTCCCGGCTACGCGTCGGCACCTCGGCTCGCGTTCGTGTTTGCAGCGTTCGCTTTTCTCGCTAACAGCTAACCGCCCTCAGTGTTCAATTATTATCTATATTGTATGTGTCTGTAAATATTGTATCATAACTGAGTATAAATGCGAAATTTTACATTGAATGGGTCCTTTCATTCAGTATATTATTATGTTGGACCATGAATAAATAAATTTGCCTTTGGAATATTAAAATTGTGTTTTATTCAGTTCTCATACAAAAAAGTTCAACTCTGCGTCATAACATAATTATTTTATGATAAGCGTTAGCAGAATGTTTATCACTCAGAGTCAAAGCCACCACCACCACCACTACAGCCTATTAACGTCCATCTGGAGAGAGGGAATTAGAGCTTAGACCAACCACGCTGGTTCATAATGCTAGTTTGGCGGGGTTTAACGACTATTATCATGTTAGTGAAAATAACCGGGACCGACGGCTTAACGTGGTATCCGAGGGTGAGACACCGACAACTTACTAACTCCGGGCTAGTACTGAGAATTTCTTAATAGAAAAACCCAATACCTAATAATTTTTATACCCGACCGGGAACTGAACCCAGGACCTCGTGATCCGTAGTCGACTATGCTAACCGCTAGACCAACGAGGCAGTCAGAGCCATAGCACAAAATTATAATAACCTTAGGTATTCACTAGCCTGCTACTTGGTCCGCGTGGATTAAAGTGTTCGGATTCCCGCGAGAACGCTTTAGTTTTCTGAGATAAAAGGGAGCCTATGTCCTTCCCCAGGATGGATCCCCAGGTCCTTCCGCACACTTCGTATGAAATATGTTCAAATCTATTGGAGAATGGAGTCGACGTTTTTATCAAAATCGGTTTACAGATGAGCCGTGAAAGCATAGCAGTCAGACATACTTTCGCATTCATAATATCCCTATTAGTAAGAATTTTCAGTTAGCTTATCTATTTGTTGATAGCTTTCTAAGCTCAAAATTAAAATATATTCTGCTGAATCTCGTAAGGGTTTAAAAATAGGTCTTTTCTTATCAGTATTTCTAGTCAATTAGTATACGACACCAGATAGGGGCTGAGTAATGTTGGAATAATGTTGTCGATTTGTTTCAGACGTCTTTTATAGTTTACAAGTAGACCTGGAGGCATACTGAAATCGCTAAAAAAGTAGTATTAATGACATAAACGTGTCATTTAGGAATAAGTTACGTGTAGAGCAAGCTCTTTACCGCTGCGTTGGAAGACGTCTTTAAGCTTCTGGATTGGAACGGATTTGGCATCAACATCAATGGCGAGTACATCACTCACCTTCGGTTTGCCGATGATATAGTCATCATGGCAGAGACTCTGGGTGACCTTAATGCAATGCTCAATGACCTCAGCAGAGTTTCCCAACAGGTGGGCCTTAAAATGAACATGAGTAAGACGAAAATCATGTCTAATGCTCATGTTCCGCTCCACCCAGTAATCGTTGGGAGCTCTGCACTCGAAATTGTAGACGAGTACATATACCTGGGACACATGGTCCAGCTAGGTAGGTCCAATTTCGAGAAAGAGGTGAGCCGCCGAATCCAACTCGGCTGGGCAGCGTTCGGGAAGCTTCGAGATGTCTTCTCGTCCAAGATTCCTCAGTGCCTGAAGACAAAAGTCTTCGAACAGTGCGTGTTGCCAGTGATGACATACGGTTGCGAGACTTGGTCGCTAACTATGGGCCTCATAAGAAAGCTCAGGGTCACTCAGCGGGCGATGGAGAGAGCAATGCTCGGGGTTTCTTTGCGCGATCAAATCAGAAATGAGGAGATCCGCAGAAGAACTAAAGTAACCGACATTGCTCGACGTGTTGCGAAGCTGAAGTGGCAATGGGCGGGGCACATAGTTAGAAGAACCGATAGACGCTGGGGTCCCAAAGTGCTGGAGTGGCGACCACGCACGGGAAAGCGCAGCGTTGGTAGACCCCCTACTCGCTGGACAGACGACATCAGGCGAGTCGCAGGGAGCCGCTGGTTCCAGGCGGCGCAAGACCGAGGCGTGTGGAAATCCATGCAAGAGGCCTATGTCCAGCAGTGGACGTCTATCGGTTGATGATGATGATGATGAGAGCAAGCGTAAAAAAACTTAAAATAAGATATTATGTTTGTAAAATCAGCTTTTAAAAAGCCATTTTACATTTTCATTATTCTTACCTATTTTTCACCTAAATGTCTTCTTAAATTTCTCTTAAACAGTGAGAACAATTTCTGCGAAAAGGAAAGTAGGTAATATCAAATATCCTTGAAACAAATTTGTTAAAAAATATCGGATTATGATAATATGAGAAGTTCTAATATTATAACGCCTCCTCAACAGGTAATCAATCGCGATCAGTGTAATAGTTTAATGCAAAGTAGACTACGAACTCAATGTACATAGACCGGCCCTGACAAACAAAGAATGTGGGCGTATTTTACTAACGCCATCTAGTCTGAAAAGTGGGACAGCGCTATGGCGGGGACAAGGACAAGCTTATACAGGTGTGGAGCGCGCTCCACAGATCGGACGCCCTTTTTTTTCTATGAAACGGCCCATTTAGTACCTACATATATATAGATGAAAGTAGATTTTTAAAGTTTTAGTTAAACCCGTGCAAACCCGTATCGGGTCAACTAGTGTTATAAATATAAATAGATTGATACCTACCTATAACATTTTTATGGAGGTAGATTGGAAAGCGAAGCAATGTTCTTGTGAAGTTGTGAATATTGGTTTATAGGTATGTACTCTTCTATTTCTTTTCAATTTTGGACGATGCAATAAAGCGTTTTCAGCCGTGTATTGACTTTTGATACGTCATTCAGGCACTTTGGTTAACTAGGGCAACGTCGCAGAGGGAAATTCTTAATCACTGACGAAAAATGAAATGAAATTATTTATTTTACGTAGGACAACATGTGCCACTTATTGATAAGTCAAGACTTTACCACCGCGGGTTTGGAAAGCTCATTCTAATGAGAAGAGCTTTCTTGAAACTCTGCAGTTCCTAAAAAGAAAAATGTTACACTTTGTACAATGCATATGTTACGTAACAATTATCACACTGACTTGTGGGATGCTTTATGTAAATGTTTACGTAAGTATAACTTTGATACGATTTGTATATGTTTATTTTATCCGTACCTACTAATATTATAAATGCGACAATGTCTGTCTACTGAGAAAATCTGTTTGTCTGTCACTTGTTCACGGTGTACCTACTTAACTGTTCAACCGAATGTGGCAAAATTTGGCTTGGCAGCTTTTTATCCCGGAAAATAAGTGATTCCACGTGAATTTCAAACAACCAGAATACACGCTGATAAATTTGCATCAAGCTTAGAAAATAGCATTGAAATAAATCAACGTAACTATCAGCTGTGCTATAAAAGCAGTTTCTCAAAAACTTTCATTGATCAATTCGTTCATTTCGTTTCGTTTTGTACAGAACAATTCGTCAACATTAATTTATTATATGTATGAGTTCAATTTTGAATATAAGCCACCTGGTATCTGATCTTAGAATAATAAAAAGCTCACTCCAATCCTACCCCTGGCTGGCTTTCCGTAGTAAACTGATAATTTCAGAGAGTTGTTGTACTGTTCTGTCAATTTGTTTTTATTGAAAAAGGTTTTATTGTCTTTCGTTTGACTGGTTTTTATAGCTGAGAAGACGTGTTAGGACGGTTCATAACAGCAAAAGGTGTCTTTTTCAGCTTTTTCGTGTAGCGGCCCGTGTACCTAATAGAGCTCAATCACATAAAAATTGTCTGGTGGACAAAAAGTCCGCGTGTCTAACTCACTTTGTAATATACAGTTAGCAACCTCTAACTGCTGTTTTGTTACATAGAGTCGCACACATTACCACGACAGGATAGAGCGTCCCCTCCTAAGAATACCTACTTATGAACATACCTAGACTTATGGCTACCTACTGAATCAAGATGACGCAGTTTTCTGGAAAGATTTTTTTTAACAAGTGTTTATACGAGTATAGTGTGTATACGAGTTTTCTACACATTGCAACTATAAATTTCAATTATGGGAATATATATTGATCAATTTAATATGTCGAAACAGCTTTTAACACAATTGCAAAATATGGCCCCAATCCAATTTATTACGGGCCCAATTTATTTACATCACATAGTATTATTAAGTCAAAAGCGTATTGTATTGAGTGAAATACAGCTTATACTATAAATCGTATCCCATATAGGTACAAATGACATTAATATCGGTTATTTGTGAAGATTAAGTTCGAAACAATTCAATCAAAATATGAGCATGCCGTTGTGAGCGCCAAGAGGATATTCCAGTGGATTAATTTTACGTCAGTACGAGTGTGCAAGTAGGTGTAAGTAGGTGTGCCAACGGCGCGTCGCGTCGGTTCAACTCGACAAATGTTCTTTGAAAAGAATATTTTCTGCTCAATTGCTCAATTTTGATGTAGGTTAATTTTACGAGTATATTATAATATTTATTACATTATAAATTTTGTGTCTATTTTGACCTTGGGGGAAGATTCAGCCGTGACTAGCTTGGTACTTACCACGTCTATGGCCAAGACGTATATCTCCTAGCGATTGTGTTCCTGTACAAATACTACCGTGAAACCGGTAAGGGGTATGAATTATTATTAATATAGGTAACTGCCGTAGCCTTACCTGGGTGGCTTGCTACCATCTAAAACTGCATCACCACTTACCACCCTGGTGAGATCGCAGTCCAGGGTTAGCTTGTACATAGTAGTAGAAAACAAATGAAACAACATGATTAAAATCCTCAAAATAAAAGACACAATAGATAGGTATAAAAGCACAACAAAAAATCAAGATAGGGAGGTACTATATTTTTATTAATTACTATGATTTTATTGTTTGTACAACCGTACATCCTGCATGGCTGGATTGGGTGTGGAGGTTGAGGTATGGCTGATCCCGGACTTTAGGTCGCGATACGAGCAGGTATACAAACAAAGCCTATGGCGCTTCAGTTGTAATGGCGTTATCGCTCACTACCTTTCCATCCATTATATTATACCTACGGCTACGAGTCGAGTAACCTACAGGGCGATTGTGTAAAACCTGTATCAATCATTGTTACAGTATCAATTGTTGTGATTCGATATTTTTTTTAATCGTATGGCATTTTATTTATAAAAAGCGTTTATATAATACCACATACTTTAGTTTTTAAGCCATATAATAAAAATAAAAAATTATTAATTGACATTAAAAATGACATATGTCAATTTTAATGTTAATTTTTTTATTATTATTGGTCAATTAAATGTCAATGTCCAAACCTATTTTGAAATTGGTTTTATTTAAACAACTAGATGATGCCTGCGACTTCATCCGCATGGATTAAGGTTTATATTTCCTCGGAACTCTCTAATTTTCCGGAATAAAAAGTAGCCTATATCCTTTTCCGGAATGCAACCTATCTCTATACCAAATTTCATTAAAATCGGTTGAAAAGATAGGTCGTTAAAACGTAGAAGACAGTCAGACAGACATATAGACAGACATACACACTTTCTCATTAATAATATAATAAGTATGGATTCATTACTTATCATATTTTATTTGTTTTGAAGAGAACCAAGCGCAAGCCTATCTCACAAAAAAAAAAAAAAAAGAACCTACTTATGAAAAATACTACGCTGCTCAGTCGTGATCTCATAATGCAAGAGAGATCATATACTTACCAAACTTATGTACCTACCCAACACTTAAAAGCACACTTTTATATCTGTCACCGTAAGATTGCAAAAACCGTTAGATTGTAATCTAACTACCGAAATTTTAAACTGTCGACAGATTGTGAACCGTTCAATGTTCTGAGTATCAATTTTTGAAATGTTCATTGTATTTACGTTTTCTTGTCTCTTTCTTGTAGGTTAGGTTAGGGTTAATCAGGTAGTGCCACTTAGGTTTTATCGGGTTAATATACCTAACAGATTACAATCTACCGAAAAATAATGCGTTAAATTGTAATCTGTCGACAGTTTACAATTTCACTAGTTAGATTACAATCTAACGGTTTTTGCAATCTTACGGTGACATAATATCCATTAAATAATATCTTTAAATCTATTAATATATATCCATAATTATTATAATATTATATGGTAAAAAAATAAAAACAGTAGAGTATACGTAGTTACTGATACTGAAATCTCTTGCTAAAATTGGAGTCCAGTCCCATCAAAACCTAAAAAGACTCAAGCATACTAATTTCATAAATATGTAAACCTATGATATGAACAATATAAATTAGTATTTCATTTAAATTACCGGTTTGAGGGACTGCCATTCTCTTCTTATCGGTGGGTTATGAATGGATACCATTGTATCCTTCGGTTGATTCAAGGGGATTTGATTAACAATTTTCTTTGTGTGACTTACCTGTTTTCGTATAATATGGAATGAATGAAGTATCCCGTGGTCCTTCCGTTTTGAACCATTGATCAGTTTCAGAAATCATATCGAGTTAGAAATAGCTTTCTGAAAATGATTTTTTAAATTAAATTATTATTTTTAGTAAAAAATATTATTTGTAACACAATTAAGTATATCAAATTATACAAGTAAATAGGACTGATATTAATTAAATAGTCATAAAAATGTATATTTAATTTTCTTTATTAAGATATATTTCAGCCGTTTCAAATTAACTAGAATCAACTAAAATTGTAAAGCGCCGAAGGCTCTAGTCAGCGTATGAACTCATTTATTTTATAAAAGCCAATTTCGCGATGACGCTTTTCCAATAATACCGTGCGCTGGAACTTTGCTAACAGCAAAAATAGCTTTTATCTGTATTTCTAGTCAATTAGCAAAAGACATCATGATACGGGCTGAGTAATGTCGAAGCGCACCGTCGGCGCCGCGTCTGAACTCTGCACTGTATCCTCCAGCTTTATTCTTAGAATTCGCTGATCACTAATTAATGTTATACGGTAAGTTTGTTGTTCTATCACCGAATAAATTTTTAAACGACTTTGTAAGGCAATTTCCATCTTTGCATGTGCTAGCAAGTTAGTGAGCCTTAAAAAGGTCTAGACAGACGGATAGCATTAGGACTGCACGCCGACTTCAAAATTGAAGTTTCGAAGTAGTTTTCTCATTTCTGCATTTGGCATAACTGTAAAAGAACTGCATTTCAACTACAATAGAACTGCACAGCAGCTTGTTCATTTCCATTAGCACTTACATTCCAACTGCACAAGCGACTTCAAGCGAACAGCACAGTCGATTTGCAGTTATGATGCTGTCATGCCAACTGCAAAACTGCTGTTTTACATTCGGCGTGCAGTTCTAATGCAGTCCATCTGTCTAGACCCTTATGTAAATGCCCGCATCAATCATTGATTGAAACAACGATTGAGATCCATTGATATGGCAAGAGTACCTACCATTCGGTATATTATAATGGTAGTCTTGCTATATCAATGGATTTTGAACAATAGGAAACCAATCAGAGGTAATTGCGATCATAACACTGTAGCAATCATTTTTAACGTAATAAGGCTGAACGTGAACTCACATGAAGACACGTCATAAGATATTAGTCATATAGGAATTTCTATCATAGTTTAAAACTATGTAGCATTCTTTAAATGTTACAAAAAATATAATTATTTGTTTTACTATTATGAGTAATATTTAATTTTCTTTGCATGGCAGTGCAGCTATTGAGAACGCACCTTGACCCCGGCAAATGAGAATCGCTTGGCGCGTTTACGTCGGTCAAGGCAAAGCAATGTATCGCAAGGTTGCAGTGAGGGCCCTGATTTTGAATGGATAAAAGGATAGCGTCGTGGGTTATCTATTTAGAGACGGCGGTTTAGATGAAAGTCACTCAAACTACGTAGGCTTTTACTAAAATAGAATAAAAACGTACTTTCCCAAAAAAGCCAAGCGATCTATTTCCCACCAGCACAACTAAGTGCAATCAAAATCCAATTCGCATATTTATGGCGCCGCTACGAAGCGGCGTTCGTGTTAAAAAACCTATCCGGTTATTTGGCTCTGTATAAAGTGCAATGCAAACGACAAAATAAGAATAAGTTTACAGTATGAAATATTTATTTCATTCCAATAAGGAATGAAATATTAAGCACGTATTTTTACGCAAGTATTTTTCCATTTAAGTAATTATTAAACATTGAAAAACATAAGTATGTAATTAAAATTTTAGACAATAAGTCCGCAATCCGTCTAGATTGTTTTTGCAAAATAGGAAATTCTTTGTTTTAGATTTTTTGTCCATTTTCACAGTGCCACGTATTGATCGATGAAGTATGAGGCATCAGATATACTCTTGGATATTTTAATGGTCATGCATAGCAACGAAAGAAATTAAGAACTTTTTATAGGATGTTTAATTACATACGTACTAGCAGATGATATTATTGTACCTAGTTCGTAAAATTTTAATCAATATAAAGCAAGCTTCTAAACAGCGGTTGCGCTAATTTGAAACCTAATCCCGCAGCATATCACACAAAATAGGTAAATTAATTACCTAGTTGTTATGTTTTGCCATGTGAAACTTATAACGTACTTACCTTATGTTTTTTACAACAATCCCTTTAGATTATGGAAAACTTTAAGCAGGCATATTTCAAAGCATAAAAATTCAACTTACTCGTTAGTAGTAGTACAATCTTAGAGCAAAAAATATTTCGTAATATGCAGCTTAAAATTGAACCGCAAGTCGGCAACTTTTTTTTTCGAGCAAAAATATCTGAATACGAAATTTTCCTTACTAATTACAGCCAGGCCGCACTATACAGTTTTCTGTCGCAACGCAAGCAACGCAATATTTTTTTTCTTTGGTAACCAGAGGGAAGACTTTTGATTTGGATTCAAATAGTAGAATCTGGGTTACTGCTAATAAAATTAATAAGGTCAGCGAAGCAGGATGAGTTTTCGAGTGATTAAAGATATTTTTTATATTAATTATTTCGATGTTGTTAAAATACGAGCAAGATGATGAATGCAAAAAGTTTTATTAAATACTAGCTAATGCCCGCGACTGAGGTATTTTGCGTCCCGCGGGAACTCTTTAATTTTCTGGGATAAAGCTTATGTGTTATTCCAGACTATAAATCTATCTCTGTGCCAAATTTCATCCAGATCCGTTCAGCCGTTCTAGTGCGATTGAGTAACAAACATCCATCCACCCATCTAAATTTTCGCATTTATAATATTAGTAGTATACATTTAATTGAACTCAGTACTCATATAATATTATGATGACGTGTTTGAATGATAATTTATAGAGATTCTAATAATAATAATTTAAAAACAGCTCATGTAATTTATAGAGATCTAACAATAAAGTAGGTAATACTTATCATTTGTCCCTTTTTAAAAGAGTTAGTAAACCTACAAAATATAAAAATAGTAATAGAAAAGTATTATACATTACTAGATGATTCCCGCGACTTCGTCCGCGTGGACTAAGTTTTTTCGATTCCCACGGAAAGTCCTTAATTTTATGGAATAAAAAGTAGCGTATGTCCTTCCCCGGGATACAACCTATCCCTGTACCAAATTTCATCAAAATCGGTTGAATAGATGGGCTGTGAAAGCGTAGCAGACAGACAGATAGACAGACAGACAGAAACACTTTCGCATTTCTAATATTAGTATGGATATGGATATGGAAGTATGGATATGGATGTACCTACTGTATAGTTTTTAAAAATACAATGTATCGCTAGTAACCAAATAAACAAACGTGAAAGGTAAAACAAATGGACAATAGAAAGTTCGGGAACAATGGTTAAAATGTTAGGTGAACGACAATGAAAGCACCATGCTGGGCGATACGCTGGCAAAGAAAGAAAAACGATTTGAATCGGGTAGCTTTCGAAGTTCTGTATCTGTAATCTATTTTTGTTGTATTGTCATACCACATTTATCATAGTAAGTAATCTTTGCAAATGCCATTGCCTTGCATTGCAAAGAGTAGACACAATGAGAGAGCTGAAATAGTAGTCAAGTTGTAAAAAAAGTTTGTAAAAACTCAACCATATGTTTTTTTTTCTAAATAGTTGTAATAGAAGTACTTACTTTATGTTTTTGTAGTTTAAAATTAGATACCATCACCACTACAGTCCATTAACGTCCCACTGCTGGGCACAGGCCTCCACTCTCATAGGAGACAGGGTATTAGAGTTTAGACCCACCACGCTGCTCCAATGCGATTTGGCGGTAAACTTAAACATTAGCAGTTAGCGGACGGGTAGTTAGGTACATGTTTCATAAAAATATAAGTAGATATACGCAATTCTGTAAAATGTTTTAGTGTTGCCGTCCAACTGCTACAATTCATACAGGCCCATTTGACTGTTGCATCTCGGAAAAGGACATCGGCTTTTTTCTCCAGAAAATCGAGGAGTTCCCACCAGAGATTTCAAAAAAATTAATCCATGCAAACGAAGCGAGCATTGAGATAATTCTTTGAAATTAAAATTTCAATCAGTGTAACATGCAAGATCAAAAATCTTCGTAGCGGTAACCGTAGCTTCGCCAAGAGAAGCTGATATTTCTGCCAAATCTTTCTAAGGAGTAGACTGAATACTAAAAAGTTTTCCAACAATTTTTCTTGCAAACAAGGGGAATTTCGTATAGGGATAAAACTTTTTTTTCTTGTAATACTCCGGAGAAATTTTGACTTTGTTTACAAATAAACTTACTCGTAGCTTTGTAGTTGAGAATGTATATAAACAGCCTGTGAAAGGGAATGGATAAATTGATTTATGTAAATCAGCTTTTTTGTATGTAAATTGTTCTTGATTTCTAAAAGATTGAAATGGCGGTTTCTTGGGTAGTGTTGTAACTTGTAAAAGGTATTTATTATGTACCTATGATACAAAGTGGTATAATATAATATTATATTCAAAAATAGTAATATTCATAATGTTCTTTGTAAAGAGTAGGTATCGACTAAGAAAGGTGTAACTAACCTGACGGGGTCCCTAAGAATCTATACCTCTCTCTACAAATAAAATTCAATATTTTATTGTAATGGCTCGCGAATCATCTAGTAGTAAGACCCTCATCATTGTTGCGTCCATAATAATCCAAGATCTTTTAGAGTTTCAGAAGCTTCGAATTCAAACAACCCAACGACTAGTTCAAGAACCGATTTCAATGAATTTAGTTTACACAAGGCTGGTTTAAGTTACGCGTTCGAGTTATAGAAAAGTTGTAAAAATGATCAAGTATAAATCAACAAAGTGAAGGCAAACGCTTATTCGCGCATTCGAGTATCGAAATAGTATACAACTATGACATACATTTCATTCGAGGGTTTTGTATTTAACGTGTTCGAGTATCGAAATAGGATACAACCATGACACACATTTAGACGTGTATTTTATGCTATGCGTTTCTGTTCAAGTATACTGCGCTTTGTTCGTTTAAATGCCTTATTACTTATCTAATACATACACAATAAACCAGTCTTTATGTATAGGATCATTCATATTATATTTCTATGCGAAATATACTTAGAATCAAGAAGGTCGACCTTATATATGGATAGTTACTCAGAGTTTCGATTTCTATCTTATGTAACATACATTTAAGTTGTTCCATAAGACTCCATAAGGTCACACAGTGGTGAAGCTAATTAACCCTAGTGGTAAGCATCTTCCTTGATTAAGGAAGGTGCTTTGATTGGCATCATTTACTTTGACTAAAAAAATAAATGATGGTTGACTGGCTCCGCCCCGCCATCAACGGTAGTCTTCTTCCCACTCTTGGTATTCCAAAAGACATATCGATACATGAGAACATGGGCCAATAAGCCTCATAAAATACCAAAAGCCAAAAAGCCTCCCCCCCCAAACCACTAGGCATCAACCGCGAAATGGCGCAACGTACTCGAGTGTACTTTAGAGTGGTGCGTTCCACTTATGTCAGCATAAAGCTGGATAATTACATTTTTAAAGTGGTGTAATCCCACATATACCTGTAATAGGTTTCAAGGATGCACCAGGCGCACTGCAGGGATGTTCGCCGCAACGAAACAGAGTCCACAGGCGTGATGCAACCTTCAGTAATAATATATTAATCAAATGTATCGCGCAACCATCATGGGTAGTAGAACATTGTTTGAAAGTAAGTTTGATATTGGTAATAGTAAACAGAGTCCTATCAACCATGATTAGTTATCGTTCGACCATAGCAAACATCGTAATTTCATATAATAGGTATGTTGTTACAATAAAATCGCATGGTAAAATCAGACGTACTGTAGAACATAGAAATGTACATGAAGTGTACTACGCACAGAAAGCAAGCTCTCTGGTTCAACAACAACCTATCCCATCTTGACGTCCTACCGAGGTAAACATCAAGACAGAACCAGCCGTGCCGATGCATCGCCGGAGCGAGTGATATATTCTACAGGCCCAACTCAACCTGCAATGATAATTGTATGTTATGGGTATATATGTAATATGTTATATTTAAATATGTTATAAATCCACCATAGGCAGATTGAATATCGTCGGACGCTCTCCAGCCAGGTTCACGAAGTACAAGTACTAAGGCTCCCTTACCAGATAGCATCCAACAACTAGCTTGTACGCAATACAATATTGGCACAACGAGCGAGCATTGTCAATGATTCGTCCGATACCGCGTCTTCGTAGTCTTACGAATACACAGAGTGGAGAATCACCGTGCTCAACAACCGTTCCGCCGAGTGGACTGAACGCCGGGAAGCTCGTTAGTAAGTTTCCATGCTCCCTCGATTAGATCATATATACTACTATGTACATATAGTATGTACTATTATTCTATTATTGTTTTAATATTATTTTACTATTATTTTATCATTATAATATATATTTTTTTTTTTTTTTTTTATAATAAATTATTTTCTTCTGGATAGTAATATACGTATAGTTACAAAGGGTTCCACCCCCAAAGGGGTACAATAAAATAGATGGTGAAAGTTTGTATGAAAGTCCGTTGTTTTTCAAGTTATAGTTATGGTACTTGATATTTGGGCTACCAGTTTAAAATTATGAAATACGTATGCCACAGTTTTTGAAATTTTTATCCCCAAGAACGTTAAAAATAGAGAGTTTTTCCTTTAATCACGCCGCAACAGAGCAACGGGTCAACGTGATTTTTTGCATGGGTATATTTGAGGATCTGGAGAGTGACATAGGCTTCTTTTTATCCCGGCAAATTACGGAGTGCCTGTTGGAAATGAAAAAACTTATGCCACGCGAACGAAGTCGCGGGCGTCCGCTAGTTGTAAATATAAACCTTCTCGGGACACAAAAAAATCCATCAGAATCTGTCCAATCGTTCTGAAGTGATGTGCAATATATTCGGTGATTGATATTTATTTATATAGATTTTCTTTATTTCAAATACTTTAATAAATAAAACAAAACAAAACAAAAACAAATAAATAAAAACTATTTATTTTTCAACATAATCTAAAAATATTAATTTTTATAAATTAAAATCTAAATCAAATCTAAATTAAAAAACTAAAAACTAAACATTAAAAATATATGACTATGCCGCTGCAATAAGGCAATTCCCAGAACGCTGGCTACGTTACCTCGTTGAATAGCTAAACTTATATATTGGCCGAGATAACTGCCAGCCGGTCTCAAGTCACCTGCGGACTCCGTGAGACGAGAAGATAGATCTTTAAAAAAGGATCTAGCATCTTCGCCCACGATAGATTTTCTTATATCGCGAAATGAGGAAGTCTGTACACGTGTCGTATAGTGAAACCGGGAACCTACTAATCAATAATAATCAGATATTTAACTGATATATTCTACAAAGATATAGCGGAACCTTGAAATACACAGAAGACTTTGTAGTACCTACCTAAAAGGGTAATGGCGGTAACAATGCTAAAGGTTAAGTCCGGTAACGTTTACGACCAATTTCGTTTGTGAAAAACTGTAGGGTCTAGTCTCGTTACTCTTATTGTGCTGTTAACAAATTACGGTGACTGTATACGGCAGCGTTTACCAACACATTTTCCCTTTAGAATTTCTAATGAATCGCAAGTATGTTAATTAAGTTAAGTTAGATTTTAAGTATTTTTTTTGTATTTGTGTATATGTTGTATTTTATTTTAACTATGTGTTGGATCAGCAAATAAAACATATTCTATTCTATGAAAAGTCGCAAGATGTAAGATGCATTAATTGTGAATGTAAAGAAATATGGATTCTAAGTTCCAGCTCTTGATGTCCGTGCTTATATAACAATGTTTGTTACGGTTATACTGTATATTTACTGAAATATACAGACTCAAAAATAAGTCAATCAAAATGACTCAAAATACAGAATATAATTATACAAATATAATATAATATAATAATATATAATATACTCAAAATATTTTCGAATTAATCAACAACAATACAAACTCAATGAGTGCGACAAATCTTTTTAGCGGCTTTTGTAACACTTGGTCGATGGCAAATACTACGAAAAAACAGTCTCTACGCTATCGGTATACATGATCACTAATGTGCTATTACTGTACGTGCTAATATAATAGGTTCGTTTGTTTTAACCCATCAAAGTCAAAGTCAAAGTCAGAGTATAGTTATTGATTCAATTTTGGGAAATTTCTACACTTATTGACGCCCAGTTACTTATAAAATACTAGCTGATGCCCGCGACTTCGTCCGTTTGGTTCGAGTTTTTTTATTCCCGCGGGAACTCCTTAATTTTCCGGGATAAAACCTATGTCACTCTCCAGGTCCTCAACTATACCCATGCCAAAAATCACGTCAATCCGTTGCTCCGTTGCGGCGTAATTGAAGGACAAACCAACAAACCAATAAACCAACAAACCAACAAACAAACACACTTTCGCATTTATAATATTAGTATGATGATGGTGATAATCAGTTATATACGGTATCTTAAAACTAAAGCTACGAGGTTTCCAAACGCGCCCTAGTTTGAGAAGAGCGCACAACAAACTCAAACGGTTTTTTTATTATCACCATATCACAAATATCGTAATTTACTCAGATGGAGGACGCCGAGTCTCCTCTCCGAATGGTGCGGACCTAGAAGACCTGCAAGAGGACCTGGAACATTGATTACCGCGCTGGCTAGGTGCGGATTGGCACACTTCACACAGCTTTGAAAACATTATGAAGAATTCTCTGGCATGCAGGTTTTAATGTTTGATTTCACCGTTAAAGCAAGACGTGATAATATTTAAAGTCTACTAGGGTACCTATATAGTAGTACTAGCTTATGCCCGCGACTTCGTCTGCGTGGATTAAGGTTTTTTGGTGCCCGCTGGAACTCTTTAATTTTCCGCGATAAAAAGTAACCTATGTGTTATTCCAGACTATAATCTATCTCTGTGCCAAATTTCATCCATATCCATTCAGCCTTTCTGGCGTGATTCAGTAACAAACATCCATCCAAACTTTGACATTTATAATATTAGTATAGATATAGATAAAGTAGTCTAATAGTAGTCCACTAGGCTAAAACGTAACTGTAAATAAAATAGTATACTTAGATTGCTGTTATTAAGTGTAGTGTGTCTTTAGCGCTTAATTTACTTCTGAAACAACATT
This sequence comes from Erebia aethiops, assembly GCA_923060345.2. Lineage (NCBI taxonomy): Eukaryota > Metazoa > Arthropoda > Insecta > Lepidoptera > Nymphalidae > Erebia > Erebia aethiops. The sequence goes on along the minus strand of OV281092.1, from coordinate 8,974,373 downwards.
ATATTAAGTGTATTATAGCAAAGGAAAACTAGCTGCGATAGCTATCAGGGAGGTGGAACTACAGGCGCTGAATTTAAGTGATCTTATTTGGTTCGTCTGCCTTATTAAGGTGCTCCATGTTTCGTAGCGCGTGTCGCGAATGTGTAATGTTTACCTGCTTTTCACCTTTGCCTAATTAATATTTGGAACTAAATATGTTTTTTTTTGTTTTCAATGTGCAATCTATCACCACTGGAGATTTAGACGATTGTCTTCGAATTCGGGTGGTCGGTGCGGGTTCAATCCTCGAGGCTCGCGCGGGTGAAGCGCGCGAGCCCAATACTAAATCTATGTCCTCGGACACTTCTTACTTTTTAAGCTACGTGCATTTAAAGTAATTAAATAGTTATCACTTAACAGTTCAGGAAATTGTCGTGACGAAACCTACAATGCCCGAGAGTTCTTCATATTGTGAAGGCGTGTGAAGTATGCCAATCCGCACTTGCTCATTGTAGTGGTCTATGGCCGAACCCTATACGCATTCTAAGAAAATACTTGTGCTCAGTACTTGCCCGCAATGGGTTAAGACACTAGACAGATACTTGCAACTTGCAACTTAAAATGCATCGATAAATCTGACAACTTAATACTTATTAAAGCTTAACCTATTCCTAACCTCAGCATTCTAACCTATTTATCATCTTTCTTCATGACCTTGGCAATTTTTCTTTATATTGAACTAGATGATTCCCGCGGGCATTCCTTAATTTTCTGGGATAAAGATTGTCAATGCCAACGTCCTTCCCCGGATATACGGAATACATTATAATCTACCTGTGTACCAAATTTCGTCGAAATCGGTTGAAAGATGGGTCGGGAAAGCGTAGCAGACAGACAGACGGATAGGCAGGCATACTTTCACTTTTATAATGTTGCGTTTAAGCGTTATACATATAGGTAGGTCGGCTGAAATTTAAATCATTTAGGGTTGTTTAATCAATGACCAAATAAACTTTAACCGAGAAATAAATTCGGAATTTAGACAGATTTACGATACTGGAATTTGATCAAAAACTCAACCCTAAAATTTACCAATAATTCCTAGAATTATGGGTTAAAAATCTACCTATATTTATAACTCGATGATTCTCGTGATGGATTAGGATTTATGATTCCAGCTGGAACTCGTTAATTTTCCGGGATAAAAAGTAGCCTATAGCCCCGGGATACAACCAACCCCTGTACCAAATTTCATCAAAATCGGTTGAACGGATGAGTCGTGAAAGCATATCAGACAGACACACATTTATAATATTAGTATGGATTATGGACTCACACCACTTTGTGAAAAGTGAAGCTCAGTTTGCCAATAACGATATCAGAGAAAAGTTTAGCTATTGGACGCTCTCGATTATTAAAGTTTCACCCAACTGAGCCACCCAGGGTAAACGATTCCAATATGCGCTGTGAACTACTTTACACTGTGTGCTAACTAACTGACCCGTTTCGGCTTTCCCAGATTAACTTTGAGCCGGGAATTTAGTACTGAATAAAGAGGTCAATCTTTGCACCGCTTCACAGAAAAATTAACATAATATTATGAATATTAATACTATTAGTATTAATAGCTGATGTCAGCTTATATTACGAGACATTGGGGCTGATTCTGTAGTGCACAGTCTCTAAACTAAACTAAAATTAGAGCATTACAAATATTGCTAACCCTTTCATAATACTTCCTACGGAAAGGGACAGAACTAGATTTAAAGCTGCCATTTTAGTTTAGTTTAGAGATTGTGTTATACAGAATCAGCCCCATTGGGGGTTCTAGTTCTGTCCCTTTCCATAGGAAGTATTATGAAAGGGTTAGCAATATTTGTAATGCTCTAATTTAAGTTTAGTTTAGAGATTGTGCACTACAGAGTCAGCCCCATTGTAGCTTTATTTTGAAGATAAGTTACCGTTATTATCATCGTCACGTTTTATACCTTGTATTATTAATGAAAGAAGTAGAGCTTTAATCGCTAACTTTACTTACGAACATCAATTTACGTTGAGAATAATTTTGAAGAATTTTTTGGTGTGGTGAATATCGCAAGCCACAAGTGCAAGATACATACTGTAGGATAGATTTACTTACTGTGGCGGATTATAGCGAATTAAACATCTTCTTTTTTTTCTTTTTTTTATAGGCTTGCGCTTGACGACAATCATGCTTAATGCAAAGCAATGATGAGGTCTAGGTTTCAACGCTCTTGCCTAGAAGATGCCTATCTTATTATCTATCTATACTTCTTTCATTATCATGGACTTCCGCAAAGTAACGCCTGCTTCTATCCAATTCTTGAATTATTGACGTTAAAAAAGTGTGCAATGTACCATTTTTAAAGAAAGTACCTATAATAATTAGTCTGAATCTGATTTAGATAACGTAAGTTATATAAAGTCCCGCAGGATTTGCTTGATTTGCTCCATCTTCAGCGTACAAGCAATGTTTGTGCAATTTTCTGAAAAAAACATATGAGACAGATAGAAAGGTACAACTTCAATATTCATTTAATTAATGACAATGGAAACATGATCTTAAATCAAATCAATTTTATACGTATAAATCTTGTATTTCTCTTATTATACTCGTCAGTAGGTAAACAAAATATTATTATTTTGTTTGCAACAGACTGAACTGTGCAACGGAACTATTTTCCTTCGAAGATATTTTCTCAGCGTAAACAGTTTCATTTTATTTTAAGTTCTTCATTGCACCTGCAATAAAAATAAAATGATTTACTTCATAATAGTGTTTTAGTGGTGCTGTACTTATTAATTAGTGACTACGGCATCTAATTAGTGGCAATTAATGTTTAAGTGGCAGGATAAAATTTACGTTGCATAAATATTTAAATTTATTACTCACTAGATGATGCCCGCGATTTTGTCCACGTGAATTAATTTTTTATTGAATCCCGTTTTTTATTTTAATGTTCTTCTATATCCACACACAAAATCACGTCAATCCTGGGATATCTTGCGCCGTGATGTAGGTAGGTAAATCTATGTGGCACAGTGCGTATCTTGCACTTGTAGCTTGCGATATTCACCACACTACACAAATCTTCCAAATTATTCTCAACGTACGTTTCACTCCGACACCGGATCATCTTCAGGAGATGTTGACTCGACAATGCACGATTGTCAACTTTACAATAGTGTATTGTCGAGTCAACATCTCCAGAAATTTGAATGGTGGTTTGGATGGATTATTGATGATTTGAAAATTCAAAAGATTTTTATTCCAATAAACTTTTATAAGTGCTTTTGGTTCGAAATGCTTTTTATTTTTCGAGAAGAATCAGCAAGATACTCGACGGTTGCTCTTCAAAAAGTTTATCAGTTATTGTTTAGGTATGAATTATTGGAGTATCCACTCTTTAGTGTAGTAATAAAATAATGAAGTCAATTGCTAGACAATTGCAAGTTTGATGGGTACCTTTGGCCCAGGGGCAACCAGGGGTGGTCTTTTTGACTAGGGTTTTATTTTTATTTTTGTTAGTAGGTATAGAAGGATTTTAGATTAACGTTTAGTCTATAAGTTTTTATTATATCTTGTAATTTTGTTTTAAATGAATAAATATATAATGAATTGCTAGACTGCTTGATGTGCATAGTAGGTATAGTGAGGTACGCTCCATGCACGGTACATAGGTAATATTATATTATATCGATGATAATAATATGATTCTGAATGTCGATCATTGATGAAACAAAGATAAAAATATTAGGCCTAAAAACTTTTGTTCGTACGAAAGGGTAGGAAGAGGCTTTCATTTAAAAGGCATCGCACGTCGTTGGAACGGAGGGAAATTGAAACTTTATATTTGAGTGCACTTTATTTGATCCAGGAATAGACACTTCCTTGGCAGAAAATGTGTAGATGAAAAAGATAGCTAATGAATGAATGAATGAATGAATATACTTTTATTGTACACCACAAAGTAAAATAAATAACAGTAAACTTAGCTAATATTAAAATAAGTATACAATTTGGCGGCCTTATCGCTACACAGCGATCTCTTCCAGGCAACCAAAGGTTTAAAAGGACATTAGCTACAAATACAACCGGTAGAAGGTGCAGAAATAACAAAATAAATAAAAATATTTATAAAAAGCTATAAATTATAATACATATTATATATACACTTATATATAATAAATAAAACATCAGTCATAAATACTACACACATAATATATAAATAAACATACATACATATATATACTCACAAATAAATAAATATACAAATAAATAAACGTAAACCTCATAAGAAAAAGAAATAGGTATCAAAATATATAAAAATAAACTACTAGACAAATAATAATATTATTGTGACAAATAGTAATTTTTTACAAGTCTTTTAAAAATATTTATCGATTGAGCCTCTCTGATGTCAAGAGGCAGAGCATTCCACAGCTTAACAGCTTGTACAGAAAAGGATTTATGGAAGAAAGAAGAATTATGAGTAGGCGTCCTTAAAACAAGTTTCCTTGTAGTACGGAGAACGGAGCTAATATGGAGGTTTATCATTTTTAGTTTCATCAGCTGAAGTAAAAAAAAATAGATACTAATTAAAAAGGACTATTATATTTTCTAAAAGAACTTAAGATAAAAGAGAGGCTATCTTCGACTGTGCAATTGCGAATTCTTAAGTTCTTTGGCCACATCTCCAGAAATGAAGGGTCAATTGAGCGCCTGGTGGTACAGGGTCACTCGTTGGACGGACCTAATAAAAAGTGTGACCCAGAAAACTGTGGTGGAGTGCTCCCGCAATGCTACCAATCGAGACAAGTGGAGGAGCATCGCGCGGGAGGCGGTGCGACCCAATTTAAAGAAGACAGATGACGAGCGTACCAGTATCGTCCCAACAGCCACAACCACTCTGTCAAGAGTGCACTACTGAGAAGAAGAATTATATCTTCTATTTAGTATTCTATGGTAGCTCCAGTAGTTATAAAAAGTTATCCTTTCAAATTTATTCTAAAAGTAAATCCAGTACCTACGTTATAAATTGATAGAAACTACTTCCAAACGAATATCAAATTGGTTTCAAGTATCGACAGCACTCTGAAAGGCTAGTCATAAATATTTGGATCCAACTTGTTGCTTTTTTTTGGTAAAGAGTGTATTCCAAACTGACACTATTGGAATTTTTGCTATTCTACGTAAAGTTGCAGTTAAATATATTCTAGACCCAGAATAATATTCTATGTCTAATATAATAGAATTGTACATCGTTTCAGATTGGTGCAAATATTTGCAGGGTTTCTCTAATACTTATGCAACAGCTGCGCCATTTCTCATTCCAAAGATGATGTCAATGTTTCGGGGAACATTTTATATGTCTTTTGAAAATATCCATCACTCTTCATATCGAACCGAATTTTTCAGCAAAAATAAGCTTGTTGTGGAATAGATCAATGAACGAAGTAGGGGTAGGTATCTAAAAACATGTAGATATAAATATATTTTTCTTTCAATATCATTGATGTATAGTTTTAGATATTTAAAATAAAATTCCCGACATAGTCACTGACTCATTAAGACCAAACTAAAATCCTTAGTCTGAGCTGAAATTGTGAACCGAAGTTCGCTTTATAATGCAAGCAATAAAACCCCAAATTTTTCGAAATTTCCTTTATTCACAGTGGTTCTGCACTTTTGAATAAACTAACTCTAGGCATCAAATGTGTTCCTAATTATTGTCTTACAAAATTTTAAAACACCTCAGGTTACCTACCTAGATAATTTTTATCACTTAAAGTTATGTGCTTTTTTGTTTACTCTAAAGTATCATTTTAAGAGTAGTTAATAACGAGTATAATACCTTTCTTTAGTGAAAAAAAGAAACTTCACATACAAATTAATTAATTTAAAAAAATCGCATGCAAGTAGAATTATTTATTAAATTTTTAAAATACACGTAATATTCTCAAGTGCTCACATTACATTGGCAGTGATTCATTTTACATTCAGGGTGAATCAATCAGATTCGCGTTCTGTTCACTCTGAATGATTGGAGTGGTAATTAACGGCCGGTCAATATGTACAAAGCAATCGGCTGCTAAATGAAACGTTAGTTCATTTTAATGGCATTTTCTGATTAATTTAATAGGTTTGCAGAAAATGTATAGACATTGTCCTGCACATTTTTCAAATCAAATATAATATAATAATAATATAATATAATAAATATTATAAATGCGAAAGTTTGGATGTATGGATGGATGTTTGTTACTCCCGAACTACTGCCCGAACGGCTGAACGGATCTGGATGAAATTTGGCACAAAGACAGATTATAGTCTGGAATAACACATAGGCTACTTTTTATCCCGGAAAACTAAGGAATTCCCGCGGGAACCAAAAACCTCAATCCACGCGGACGTAGTCGCGGGCATCAGCTTGTCTCTTATATTCTTTTTCGATATAGTAAAACTTAATTGAATAATATTTAATATAATAATACCTCTTTTCAAACTGAAATAGAATAACGCAGATTTCATATTGAAAAGTACTTCTAATGAAATAGTATTTTATGATTTTTATTTTTGCAGACACTAGATAATCGAGAAACTCAAGTTCACGAAAAGTCGATAGGTTATTAACTTGGCAATATAAATCTCTGTAGTATTAAAGAAAACAGTCGGTATTTGCTTGTTTTCATAAAACGTTCACTGGTATTAACATTTTACGAAGGATGTTTATGTATACTAATATTAATAAAACATAAAGATAGTTTATAGTCTGGAATAGCACATAGTTTACTTTTTATCCCGGAAAATTAAGAAGTTTCCGCGAGAACCAAAAACCTCAATCCACACGGACGAAGTCGCGGGCATCAGCTAGTTAATACTAGCTGATGCCCGCGACTTCGTCCGTGTGGATTGAGGTTTTAAGAAAAAGGTAAACCCAACCGTGCAAAGCAGGCCGAGTCAGCTAGTTTTTTTTTTTTTTTATATGTGTTCCTCCCTTTTTTTCTGCGACATGGGGGTCGAAGACTGTTCTAGGTCGGTACTTAGTTCAGCTACCTAGGTTGCTTTATTATTTACTCTGTAGTAACTTAGGCAATTTCTACATTTCAAGCAGAGATTGAGACGTTAATTATTATTCTATACAACCTCTATACATATTAATACCTAATTAAATTTACGTATGCATAAATATGTTTTTTTTTTCCTTTTTTTCCATCTTTTTTTTTTGTGTATAGTTGTATTGCTAGTGGTTAGGTAAAGGTAAAGCATCCATCATATCAACCGAGGCGAAATTTTATAGAAGAGTATTTTCCATTTCCATTAATAAAAGTGTCAAAACGCTAATCAGGAAGTCATGCTGTACAGGAACTTCGTAAGATGATTTTGGCAACACTGATTTTACATGGTTTTTACACATTTCACAAGCATGAAGCACCTCACGCGTTAACCGCAGTGGGTGGATCCCCCTTTCGAACGAACTTCGTGAAGTTGTTCACCGTAATCAATTTAACAAATTAACAAAATGGTGGCCGGTACAAACGATTTTAAGCACCTACGAAAAGTTTGTGATTTGAGTAGACTGTGTTTGTTTGTATGTTAATCTGTAGCTTTGATAATCCCAACATACCAGAGGATATTAGATACGTTCTAATATCCTCAGGCTCAGGCTTAGAGAAAAAAAAGAAGAAAAAAGTATTTTCTCTTTGTGGCAGTTTATTGAATCATGAGGTTCTATGAATGCAAATGTTTTAGATGGTCGGATAGATGGATGTTTTTTTTTAAATTTAAAACAAGTATACATTCTTATACATTGCATAATGTCCATTAGGGTGTATCAAAAACCTGATCAGAGGTGCGATTGTGTAAGAATGGCCGATCAATTCGTCAACGTTCGGCGTCAAAGTAAAATAAACCATAACAACATTGAATTAAAGCTCAATTTCGTGTATCCATTCTCATACGTTTAGGTAATATGTACGATACCCTAAACGGATGAGAATGGATACACGCTGCATGGTTTATTTTACTTTGACGCCGAACTTTGACGATTTGATCGGCAACTTTGTTGTTTGATTTGATCTTTAGACAATCGGGGGGCTGGTCAGGAAAATGACCAGTTCTGATCTGTTACTCAATCATGCACGACTGGCTGAACGGATCTGGATGAAATTTGGCACAGAGATAGATTATAGTCTAAAATAATCCATAGGCTACTTTTTATCACGGAAAATAAAAAAGATCCCTTTTATATGGAGCTGCACAGAACTGCTTGACACGACGAAGCGTGTTTGCCATACGGCGCGGGCTTTTCATGTGTTGATTTAGCTCTTAGGCAGTCCGTAGGAAAGTTTCAACAAACAATGCTTCAGTAGCGGCTGCTATGAGACAGCACAGCTATCGCTTGGCTATGGCTAACTAGGAAACTAGAGCTGAGGTAACATAGATTTATATTATGTGTGACATTTCAAACAGTTAGGTAGTTATGCCATTGATGTAGAATTTTAGCTCATTTTATTTCAATGAGTTATGCGCATAGACTTATTATATACTAGATGATTCCCGCGACTTCGACCGCGTGGACTAAGGTTTTTCGATTCCCGCAGGAACTCCTTAATTTTCCGGGATAAGCCTATGTCCTTCCCCGGGATATAACCCATCCCTGTATCAAATTTCATCAAAATCGTTTGAAAAGGTGGGCCGTGAAAGCCAAGCAGACAGACAGAAAGACGGACACACTTTCGCATTTATAATATTAGTATGGAAGTATGGATGCTATGCGATGGTACTTAATAGGTTGATTCAATGGAAATTAACACTTAACAGAATAGTAAATTTAATAATGAACACTGCGCTTTTAATTTAACGTTGTTGGTTCAAAGGATAGGTATGTTAAATGGCGTACATAATGTGTACCATAAAACATTAACGTTTTGTGTATAAACTAATTTATTGGTAAACATAAAAGGGTTGGTTTGATTTACCGCGTGATTTTACAACGGAACAAATTGCTCATGGAATGTTTCCCGCTCCAAACGAGTTGCGAAACATTTGAATTATACGCAAATGTGTGAAAAAAACGCGATGCTGGTGTAAATAAAATTTAAAAATTATAAAAACAAATCTTTTTTTAACATACTATACAGTATACGAGTAGCTCCTTCCGGTAACAAAGAAAGGCTATATCATAATAATATTATAAACGCGAAAGCGTGTTCGTTTGTTGGTTTGTCCTTCAATCACGCCGCAACGGAGCAACGGATCGACGTGATTTTTGGCATTGACATAGTTGAGGACCTGAAGAGTGACATAAGCTACAATTTATCCCCGAAAATTGAGGACTGAGGAGTTCCCGCGGGAGTAAAAAAAAAACTAAAAAAAAAGTAAACTTAAACCACGCGGACGATGTCGCGGGCGTCATCTATTTAATATATTCTATATATACATATTCTTTTAAAATCCTAATAATGCTACTGCAAGTGTAAGGCAACGCTTGTGTATGATTAAGGTCTAGCTAAAAAAAAAATTCAACGTTCAGAATATCCAAAATCTTTGTCAACTTACCAAAATTATTTCAATCCTACAATTCATTTGTCCATGAAAGTCGTATATAATTTGAAGCTGCGTTACAAAACGAGTGAAATTCCTTCGAGCCCGAAAAGCGATTAATGAATTATAATCTGTTTAAGGCTAAAATCTCTTCCTCTCTTTATAATATGGGAAGTTACGAATTATATTAATCTGTTTAAATTTTTGATCATTTCCTTATTATAAACCTCGGAACCTTATTAAGACGTAGTTTATATAATAAACAGTATTTCAATAGGGATAGTTCTTGTGAGCTTGTGGGTAAAAAAACTAAAAATGTGCATAGATTAATGGTCTAGTACGAGGCAAGAGTGCTTGTGGTTACAGCTTACGGCCATAAAAAAAACAATAACTTTTAATTTACAAGCTGTGTGTGTGTGTGGCAACGCGCCTTAGGGTTTGTTATACCGGATTCCGGATCCACACTTACTAATTCTCGAGGTATAGAAAAAAAACGGTCTACGACTTGAACAATGAAACTGAAAAATATTACTCGGCTACACAGAACAGAGAACAGAGATTTAATAACATTGATACGATGAATAAACGAAATGAAATGAAATAATAAAAAAAGAAGTTTAGCATGGAAATCCAGTAAAAATCCTATAGGTAGACGATTCTTTATTTTAATACTTCAACATCTATCTGACGGATAAATCTCTCTTGTGGAAAATCCGAAATGAAATAAAATACGATTGAAATTCTATTACAATTTGCTACTTGAACAGATTTTCATGCAGATAGACTAAGAATTTTCTTTACTTCCCAACTTGTTTCTCACAATTTTACGTTTAAAAATCCTTTAGCTATTTCTATCGCTAATAAGATAACCCAGGCTATTCAGAATATTTAACCTAAATATTTTCTATGTTACGAAACCGAAATGTACGCGAGCACTGGTGTATTTACGGATATTTCTGTTCGAACAAAATGTAGCTACTTCAGAAAGTGCCAGTAAAGTGAAAGTAAGTGTTTTTTTTTTTTTTTTTTATCCACTACAAGCTAGCCCTTGACTGCGATCTCACCTGATGGTAAGTGATGATGCAGTCTAAGATGGTAGCGGGCTAACATGGCAGTTATATTAAACCCATACCCCTTCGGTTTCTACACGGCATCGTACCGGAACGCTAAATCGCTTGGCGGCACGTTTTTGCCGGTAGGGTGGTAACTAGCCACGGCCGAAGCCTCCCACCAGGCCAGACCAGGGAAAATTCAGAAATTATAAATTCCCAAATTGACCCTGCCGGGGATCGAACCCGGGACCTCCGCAAATTAAGGCAACAGCGCTACAGACTGCGCCACGGAGGTCGTCAAAATTTTCTTTTGCCGTACCAAAAAAAAAATTGGTCAAGTGCGAGTCAGAATCGCGCACAAAGGGTTCCTTACCACCACACAATTTAAATTATTTTAGTAAATAACATAGAAAGATGTCTTCATAACAACTAATCAGTTGTGAAATATTTGGAAATTTATATTGGAAAATAGATTTCTGAGAAATATATTATATATATCAGTCTTTCTAAACACCTTAGTCATTTTTCCAGACATTCCAGAGAAACTTTTGATGTGAAAAACCGCCTTCCTTCCTTGAAGCAGATGATGTAACAAACTTAAACGCTTCAAAAGTTGAAACTTACCCTATAAAAGTTTACATTAACACATGCTTCAACATTTTCCAATATTGTAGCACGGCCCTACAATGAATAGGGAATATGCATGTATTTTTTTTATTTTTTTAAACTATTCTATAAGTGATTATATAACCGGAAAAAAATATAACACTTGCAAAATTTTATTAAATAAGCTAAAAAATAATAATTAAAACTACTATCATTTTCGGACGACTTAAACGCCCCCATTTTGGCGCGCTCGTTGTGACGTCACCGTGCACATGAATAAATTAACAACGAAGTGTTTGAGTGAAGTAAAGCGTAAAAGACTAAACTTATTGTGATGGAAGAGCACCCAAAAGCTTATTATAATTAATGTATTGTCCCTATGTGCAAAAATAATATTAAAACTGCACCTGACAAGATATATTTTCATATGCCCAAAGATACAAATACATACCTAGGTATAAGGAAAAAGTGGTGTAAGGTCAATGAATATAATATCATTGTGTAAGGTGATGAGGAGAGAAAATGTATCGTGCTTGAGTACCTAGTTTATATCGTTGTGAAGATTATTTCGACGTGAGTATTAAATATGTATGTACCTACCTACCTACCAAAAATCTTTTTCATTAAGAATCGCAAACAATTTAAACAATAAACTAACCTAAAAAATTTATTACATGTTCATAAAACTATTCTGATTCTTATTAATGTTACAAAATATATTATGTTTTTCATTGGTCAACAGCTGACTACGAGTGTAGATTTTGATCACAAAACGTTATAAGTTTATAACTAGGTTTTTTTGTTTGCACTGTTTAAAGTTCTATTGGAAAAGAATTTCTCAGTTGCCTTGACGAAAACAACCTAGTTTGTTAAAGTTCATAAAAATGTTCTCAACATTTAACGTTCATAATACCTACATATTATCTTTGATTATATTATAATACTAGCGCCCGCGATTTCGTCCGCGCGGTTTTGGGTTCCCGCGAGAACTCTTTAATTTATAGTTTACTACCAATAGTTGTTTATTGTGGCGAGTCTTTTTTCACAAGAAATCACTGCTTTCAGTTAATAATTCCCAAAAACACTAATAATTTATCATAAACAGCGGCAACACAATGCGAATAACCTTCAATAATCATACAAAACAAACGACCTGTTAGCAGTCGACTCAGACTACAGAGTGGATGGTGACGTCATGTTTCGTTCCGCCAATAGCGTTGCGTTTTAGAAATTTGAGCGGGATCTTGAAAAATACTACTTTTAAATAATTAAATTTATTAATAGAAACACGATAATTTGTAAAAATAATCATCTGTATATATTTCTTTAGCAATAAAGATTACACATAATTTTTTTTGTCCATTTCTAAATCACATGCATATTCCCCATTGAAGTGAAAATTGCATGAATAAAATGGTGAGAACCTACCTAATTGTGTTTAATTAATTGACGGCGTTGCTGTTTCGACATAGGATTATTACATTTTTTATTTTTTATCCACTACAAGCTAGCCCTTGATTGCGATCTCACCTGATGGTAAGTCATATAATGCAGTCTAAGATGGTAGCGGGCTAACCTGTTAGGGGCATGGCAGTTATATTAAACCCCTTCGGTTTCTACACGGCATCGTACCGAAACGCTAAATCGCTTGGCGGCACGTCTTTGCCGGTAGGGTGGTAACTAGCCACGGCCGAAGCCTCCCACCAGACAAAGGATACATATTTTCAGGAGTAGCGGCGCTCGTGTGGCCGGTTCTGGCGACACGATTCTGGCTGGTGCCATCGGCCATACACAAATTCTGAAATGCGTCATTCAACTGCTCTCTCATTTCCCAGTACACCAGTAGTTGACTGGTGACCCACCCAGTTCCAGTTCACCGTTTCCGTTTCACTGTTTTCCTAGGTGAGCGACAAACGCGACATTATCAAACAGTAGCTGACCCTCGTCGTGTCGTTGTCACGTAAATACGTCTGTCTTTTTTATGGCGTCGTCCATCCAAATACCCTGGTCTATTGACGCCAGGTGTCAGCCACTGCATGCAGGGGGCTCTGCCCCGAACATCACGTTAACAGTATGGCGTCGTATCGTGTCGCGTCGCGTTTCGTCGCTCCTAGGATAACGGTACACTTACTCTGAATTTTAACATTGCAAATAGGTACGATTGATTGACGTGAGAGCTCACCACGCCAAGTGTAAGCGAATGTTAAAGTAAAGTGAACCTTAACTGCATTGGTTTAGAGCTCATTTCATCATTTCGTCTATTTATTCACAGCCAGCGCTCCAAACGCTGAATTTGTGACTTTAAAGCAAGAGCTTTTGGGTCCATATTACTTTGACGTTCGCTTACACTTGGCGTGGTGAGCTCTCACGTCGATCAATCGTATTTGCAATGTTAAAACTCAGAGTAAGCGTAAAAATAATTTTGTAATTTTGGTTATTCCAGTACGTACCTAAATAAAGTATCTCAGAATCTTTTATACTTTATAGAGTGGGAACAAACGTTTTCAGGTTTTCGCTACGACTCCTCACAACGTTGTTACGAGTCCTGTTTAAAGGAGTAGATGGATACTAGCAGAATCTAGATTCAGGTTTGGGCACTAACAATGCAATTTTGGAAACGAATAGCGTCTTCTTCAGGGATATGTTAGAAGACCCTTATTAAATATCCGAATAAAAAGTATTAAGGCTTGTCGGACAAGTTTATCGTCAATTTTTTTAATCCCCGAGTAAGTTTGGTCTCATTATGTGTCGCTTTGTGTTTTGTTCGTAGCTTTACACCTACATAGTATTCGAGCGGAAGGACCTAGGTATGCGGTTCTTGACTTGTAAAGTCTTATACTTATACCTAGTTTTATGAATTTTTAAGACTTACTTACGGATATTTATATTTCAGAGAAGATGGAGCTGGGCCTCAATTAATTTTGGTATTCGGTTATCAAGTTTTAATATCAAAGTTTGTTAAAAGGACGTTTACATTACTTTTAAAGCATTTTAGAGTCCTAAATATCGTTTAGAGATTAAAGAAAAACTTTCTAAGGTTTAAAAGGATCGAGGGTCACAAATATCAACCAGTTAACACAACCACAAAGGCAAACAAAAACGTTTTTATTCGTAAATATCTCACTAAATGTCAGAGCTGATAATCATAATCATTCATGATCTTTCATTTCATTGTGTCCCGTGTCCCTTCAAAATGAAAATGGTGATATTTCACAAAACGGTAATATTATACCAGCTGTACATTCGTATTATTATGGAAATGTTGAATGAGCTGTCATATTTTATCTCGACTGTTATTATTGCAACAGTTCATAAATTTTACAAAAAATATCATTGTTACTCGTAAAGTCTGATAGAGTTCGGAATGTTCACTCTTTATAAAAATATTATTGTTTACATAGTCAACATCGGGCTGAAATTAAATCCAGATATATGATATTTGCTTCAATACAACAGTAATTGCCTCATTTTATGACCAGTGGCTCACAGATTGGATTTCATGAACCTGCATCAATATTGAGGTAATCCAAGGCATTGAAACGTGTGCCTGTAAAATATCAGAATATAGTAAAATTTCATTTACATACGCTATAATTATCATGACGTCTCGCCTTTGTTGGTTCCAGAAATTGAATATCAAACATTTGCAAAGCTATTATTTGCCCAAAAATAAACATAATTAGAAGCATGTAATACACAACACACGACAAGACATATTATAAGTTGATAGTAACGCTTTCATATTATTATTATTCAATGTACTTAATAATGGTTTTCTAGAGGGAGCTTCTATTTTTATGATTCATATAAATCTAATCAGACGAATGTATGTAACGTAAGTATGTAATGTAACGCTGTAATTTGACACAAATTAGATGGTACAGATTGAAGAAAAAATTTAGGTATAATTTATAAGGGCAAAAACACACTACGGACAGGCCGGTACGCTTAGTCTAAGCTTTTACATCGACCACATTAGCGTCAAATGTTATCATAAACTAGCTGATGCCGGCGACTTTTTCCGCAAGGATTGAGGTTTTTGGTTCCCGCAGGAACTCCTTAATTTTCCGGGATAAAAAGTAGACCATATGCTAATCCAGACTATAATCTATCTCTGTGCCAAATTCCATGCAGATCCGTAAAGCTATTCTGGCGTGATTGAGTAACAAACATCCGTCCATCCATACAGCCATCCTAGCTTTCGCATTTTTAATATTAGTATAGATAGACTATTTCAATAAAACTTGGCAACAACATACCTTAAAGTGAAAAGTAAAACTGAATAAAATACAAGTTAAAACATTTTCATGCTCTTAATTTTCGGTAGTTTCAAATGTATGTTTGCGGAGCTCGAACCCGGTCCGCATTCTGATCAATCATTCAATCAACTTGCTCGTAATTGATGGTTATCAAATAACGCCTCGTTACCGAATGCTCATCCCATTTCATTAAAACAGAATTATTTGCGAAAAAAACTGTTATATTTTTTTCATTTTTTGTTTACAAACAGCGATTTATTTAGAACTAGTTATTTATATGAGAATTAAAAATTTATTTTGAATAAACATGTTTGAAGTCTAAAGGCAGGGTTAAATTTGCTTCGCTATTGGATTAAATGACTTCAGGCACAAAGCGTTCTCGGAGTGGCAAGTGAAGTCTGGTGGGTGCGAAAAGTCATTTTACTTACTCTTGTGCAGTGTGCACGTATCTTTACAATTTCCATTGTGTAACATTTATTCTAGTGTGACACTTTCCATTTTGATTTCCGTTGTGCTACAATGCAAAAAATTTGGTCATTTGGTCCTGATCCAAATAAAAGATTTTTTTCCTATGAAGAACTGAAGCGGTGACCGCCTAGTTAAGAATTTGGTCTCATATTCGTGGGATCCAATAGGCCTATATAGGTGTATAACATATTATCATGTAAAAAGCTTTAGTTTTGTTAGTAATAGAGCCAGCCTTTTACGTGAACGCTAAGTGAACTTAACCAAATGTTAAGTAAAGAAGTCGCGACTAAAAGAAGTTTTCCATCAAAAATGTAATTATATTTGTGCATAGGCAGGTAGGTACTTTCCTTCTGTACTACACTGTGATCATGAAAGTCTCACGTTATGACGAACGAAATCACGATGCACACACTCACACAAGATACAGCGGAGTGGATGTGCATTAGTCACTTGTCAGTTAAGAAAGTAGGTACGAACTTGCAATATAAAAGATGTGTGAGCGCCGCAGACGACGACGCGATTTGTTCCCGGAATTGCATTGTTCCGTCGACAACTGAATATGGATTTGGTTAGTATCTAGCGCTCCTTTCAAACAGGATTTGTAAGAGTACCTACTTTCGTATCTAGCTACGGCGTAGCTTAAAATAAGACCCGCCAAGTTTTATGCAATCCTGTTCTTATTCAGCTGTCATTCGTTGCTTGAATTTAGTACTTTAATAGTTTACAGCAGCTGAAACCTTTAAAAACTATTCCGTGTCGGCTTATAATAATTTGTAAGCTGACACTGGTTAAAACCATAACATTCTTCGTAGAACCCAGTTATATGTTTTTTTTTGCTAATTTTCTTGTCGAAGTCATATTACAGAATAGGTAATAGCTCATATTATATAATCTATATATATAAAAATGAAACCCGTTTTCCTTGGTCACGGCATCACGCGTGAATGGCTGGACCGATTTCACTAATTCTTTTTTTGTTGTATTTGTTATTATTAGGAGAAGGTTCTTACGGAAAAAAATATTAAGAAAATCTCTCAGAAATATTGAAAAATATACATTTAATTTTGCATACTAAGGCGGTACGAAGTTCGCCGGGTCAGCTAGTATCATATAAAAACCATTCTTAGTCGGTGTTTACCTTTCAGAGAAAGCCTACAGCAAAATCTTAAGTTTTTTTATACCAATCATGATTGAGAAAAACGTTGATTATGTTATGGCAGTTAGTCAGTTTATTCTCTTGTATAGATAGCAAATCTGATACCTGAATAGAAAACCAAGCATCCTTGTTCACAGTAAATGCTTATAAAAGCAATTTCGGTTGAACGTGTCCAAAACGGCAAATATTACGTGACTAAAACATTGTACGAACTATGAACTGTGAGGGTAGAGGCTAACGAGTTTCTGGACGATGTTAGTGAAGTTCGTCCCGCGCTTCAAGCACTCGACTGTTTGACTATGAGCGAGTATCCCCTAACTGCATTTAAAACCGTCATCAAATAAATATTATAATTAAAAGAAGATTTTTGTCTTTGTTTCTTTCATGCGATATGACGGAGGACGTCCTAGCGCAGACGATTTGTAGTAATAGACGGTTCCAAAAAGCTGTATAAAAGCCAGGAGTGGGTACTATGTCGATATTGTGTCATATAAGATGTGCCCATGAGACGCGCCAGCAACGACGCCTAGAATAGCTGTTTTTGTTTAAACAATGTACTGTTAATTTCTAAGACAAATACAAATGATTAATAAATTTATATTTTCGGTCGTAAGAAGATAATAATCGTCAGATAAATTTTGGTCTCAGACTAAATCTTATAATAATTAGTTAATTTTACAAAGACTAGTTCTCAATGCTCGTATGATTGTCTACTTAAAAGTAAGGGGTGATTTTGATTGATTGATTGATGTTAATAATATTTGTTAGTACATAATAAGTTATGAACTAAGTATGATTACAATGTACCTATTATAATTACTTATTTTGTGGTATGATTAAGTATTCTGACATAATATCATTCCATCGTCTGATTTTTCAGGTGAACTTTTTAAAATGTATGTACGGATATTTGGTTTCATGTTAACGGTTGGAAATATAAAAAAAATTCAAAAAAAAAAAAAAAAAACCGACTTCAAAAACCACAAACACTAAAAAGTAAAAAATAATTTAATTTATTATGTATACAAGAGTTAATGTAGTTCTATAATAACATTTTTTGGAGTTGGTACCAATTAGACGCATGAACCGTCTACCTACTCTTCATTATTGTTGACGTGACTCCACATTGGCACCGACTCTGAAAATTTTTTATTTCACAATTTTTAGTGGCCCCACTGTTTTAAAATACAGGTTGTAACCAGAACGCTAGTAAAAACTTAGCGTTATTAAGAATAACGTCGTCGACTTGTCTAACTTAGACAAGTCAAGTACAAAGTCCTTCCATATGATACCCCACTTGGTATAGTTATCCTACTTTGAAATTTCAAACCCCTGATTTTCCCCACTTTTTTAATTAAACTAAAAATAATTTTCATTTTTTTTGATTTCCATGATATTGGGCCACTATTATATACAACTATTCCAAATTTCATGTCAATAGCTTTAATAGTTACTGAAATAATCGACTGTGACAGACGGACGGAGAAAGTCGCACCATAAGGGTTCCATTTTTACCATTTTGGTACGGAACCCTAAAAAAAAAAAGATATGCTATGCATGGTTAAAACATACTGTTTACAAAACTATCACACTGATCGCGAGCAATTTACTCTTATCCATTGAGGAGTTCCGTTCTCCATCTCCGGAGATATTCATCAGATCTTCACCAAATTAAAATGGGACCACCTCTGAAGTATGACCTACCAAACAAAAAAAGAATTATCAAAATCGGTTCATAATTGGCGGACAAATCGCGTAACAAACATACAAAAAAAAAAAAACATACAGTCGAATTGAGAACCTCCTCCTTTTTTTGAAGTCGGTTAAAAATCCAAGAACTGGGAAGTAAAATAAAAAGCGAGGGAAGGAAATGCGTACTTTCCTCTCAAATTCAATATTTTTTCCAGCGAATTAGACGATGCCTTAAGCTACTTAATAAGGAAATTAAGATAATTAAAACAGATTATCAATTTGTACTTTCTTTCCTTAGTAGGAGGATTTAAGGTAAGCGTTATCTTAAGAAGACCGAGTATTTTTACGATGTACAGTTGCTATTTAAATTCTTTTCTCTAATCAAAATTTAGTGCAGTCAGTCAAAGCTTTTTGACTTTTTAATAATTATATCTCCCGGTTTATTTTACATTTTATCATACAAAGGTTTTATAACCCCATTGACAGCGAAAACGCAGCAGACAGGCACACTTTTGCATTTAATACTAGATAATGTTTGTTTAATTCAGGTTTTTGATTCCGCGGGAACTCCTTAATTTTCAGGGATAGCCTGTGTGTTCCACTGGGATGCAACCTACTTCTGTACCAAATTTCATCAAAATCGGTAGCAAGGATGGACCGTGAAAGCGTAGCAGATAGACAGACACTTTCGCAGTTATAATATCAGTGCGGATTAGAACGAATAATTAAATATTTTGGTTATTGGTCGGTCAATTCTTTCAAGGATAATCATTGATTAAATCATTATGGAGATCGATAAACTCGAGCGATTTTGAGGCCATTCCATAACCAGGACAGGTGTACTCTGTATTTATGAGTTTATGTAAAATTTGGGAATGAAAATTCAGTTGTATCTAGCAGAAGTTGTGTGGTTAACCACACATTAGCTGTTAAAATGGTTTGTTGAGAGAAAGGCTAACGAGATTTTGTGTATTGTGTAAAAGTCCGTCCGGTGCTGAAAGTGCTTGAATGTTTGACCGTCGGCACTTTGCGGCTAAAAGTGTAACGTTATTATGTTTTGCCTGAAGTTTTAATAATATTAGGAACAATTTATTAGACACATGAACTTAATACGTTTATTTTTCATTTAAATTTCGTCGCACTTTCATGATTTTTATCCATTTCTCGATCGGTGTGTCTGTCTGTCTGCTTGCTACGCTTTCCCGGCCCATATTTGCAACAGATTTTGACGTAATTTGGTACAGAGGTAGGTTGCATCTCAGGGAAGGACATAGGCTACTTTCTCAAAAAATTAAGGAGTTCCCACGGGAATTGAAACACCTTATGAACACCGAACGAAGTCGCGGGCATCATCTAGTATTTAAAAAATAACATTTAATATTTTCAGAAAACAAAATTATAAATTGGCAAATATTGTGATGCCCGCGTCTTAATTCAAAAGGACTCAGGTATTTTAAAATCCCGTGGGAAGTCTTTCTTATTCCGGGATAAAAATTAGTCAGTGTCCCAAAGTTCCTCATATGAAAGCTGTATCTGTACCCATCAAAATATTTTATCATATAAATTACAATATGAGCGGGCACAGTCTGTATCTACAAAATTTTATAAATGGCTCTTACGAAGTAGGTCACACAATACATAAACCTGCGGTTACTGATTATCACTAATTATATTATAATGTATGTAGGTATTAATAAGATTGATCGATGGCATAGGTGATGCCAACATTGCGGTGTGGTTACGATACTTCATACTATAAATTATCGCGTATGAAATTGAACCACCGCAGATCATCAAGATTGTAGAAGGTTGAAAATAATTTTAATTCATTAGATTTGTTCTATACCCACTAAAGTAGACATAAAAAGAGTCTTATATTATGTTATGTTATGTGCCCGCGACTTCATTTGCGTGGATTGAGGTTTTTTTGCTTCCCGCGAGACTCCATTCTGGCGTGATTGAGTAACAATCAAATCCGTCCATCCAAATTTTCGCATTTGTATATAAAAAAAAAATTAAAAAAAGTTATCTATTAAAATAGATAACTTTTTTTTTATTTTTTTTTTATTTGGGCCATAAAACTGGTAACAATCATGTCTGAACTTATAATTAGGCTTAGGTATAGAATGAGATTGCACCTTCTAGATATGACCACAACATGCAAAATTAAGCTGTCGCTATACTAACAGACTAATAACAAACAAAATATAAATAAACATTAATATAGTAGCTTAATAGTAACTGCAGTACGAAAAGTTAAAATACATTGGAAAAGAAAAAAAAAACAAATTACTTGAACATATTATATTAAAGCTTTAGATATCAAAAGCACGAATGCTTTTGTTGTTATTTTTGTAGATTCGCAAAAGTATTTGGTCTGACGTTAAAGATTGAGAGAGGTTGCCTAAAAATGGATTCAGATAAGTACTTAGGTACTCGATGTCAATTATTATTAGAATTTATGTGATTCAATTAAACGGTGGCGGACTGAAGCTTTCCGGTTACGAACTTTGTTTAAACATTTCCTAAACTAATTTCGATGTTGACTTTGACAAGAAATATTTAATATACTATGATAAAAGTGAAATGATTTTAGATTTTCTTTTCAGAACTAGATTAGGCACAGAGCGTATGAAAATATAGAACGCTATAATTATTTTCTCCTTCCTTCAACACTAGCACAAATTAAACGAAACAGTTACATAACTATTCTCAAAATGATTTAATAACAAAACCCACAGCTTTTTTATTCACATTTAGAATATTTGTTTGTAGCATATAACCAATTTCGCGATACCATCGTTTCAATCTTTTCGAAATCAACGAGAATTTGCATACAAAAGGCGCCATCTGTTTTGCATAAATCGATTTACCTTTCCCTTACCAAAAAAGTTGGGTTTGCCTATTCTACTTCAAATTCAAGTTATTTGTAAACAACGTGAAAATTACTCTACCAAATAAAACTTATGCTTCTTTTCGGAATACTAAGTATTTACTGCACGAGTACGTACGTGGTTCTTTGAACTCTCATAATAGAATTCTAGAATTCTACGGAAATTGTTCTCATCCATAGTACACCTTCATGTTTCATAATATTTTAAATGCCATTTCATAATAAAAATTCTTTCCAAAGAACGGACTTCCAACGCCACTGTAAAGTAAAAAATAATTTTGTTTTCTACCCACTATGTTGAAGTCGTGCGAGCCTGATGCGTCTACTTTGCTTATCCTTGTTATACCCGCCCGACTTCAACCTAGTGGGTAGAAATCAAAATTATATTTTACTTTACGGATGTCGGTTTTTTGGAAATAATTTTTATTTTCAACTTTTTAGTGTCAGATTTTTAATGGGACCACCCCGAGAGCTTCCTGTAACGACTGATAGAAAAAAAAATCAAATCGGTTCAGAAACCACGGAGGTATGTCTCCGTGGTTTCTGAACCGATTAAAAAAAACGAGTCGAATTGAAAACCTCCTCCTTTTTTGGAAGTTGGTTAAAAATATAATAATGATGCGGCCTTGTTTGGATTAAGGTTTTGGATTCCCGCGGAAACTCTTTAATTATCCGGGATTAGCCTATGTCCTTCCCCGGGATACAACCTATCCCTGTACCAAATTTCATCAAAATCGGTTGAACAGATGGGCCGTGAAAGCGTAGACACTAGACAGACAGACACACTTTCGCATTTATTATTATTTGTATGGATTAGGTACTTATTGATAGTATTAAGACATCAAAAATAACTAATATGCCTATTAGTTGAAATAAAGTATTAAACTAGTATGCGTTATACTCACATACACATACAACATTTATCTATTTGCTCATTTTAATCTCGTGATTTATTTCACTGAGCTTTATTGGTACTTTTGTTCAAAATATACAGCCAGTATAAAGGTACTAAAGATTAAAGGTATCAAGACGGTAACTGTGCGCAATTAATGTAAGGGCCTCGTAACAGCTACGAGCTCTTTTGTTTAGGGGTAGATTAAAGTATGTTACTCCATTTGAACTTTGAAGGAGTTATTTAGAAAATTGTATTAATATAGGTTAAGAATAGATCTTCATACACAAGCATCGCCTTTTGGTTTGAATTCACAAATTCAGACTATGAAATTGAATCTCTACATATTATCAGGTACGTACACAAAATACATACTTAACGGTGACCTAGTTGTTAAACTGATTTTAAGCCAACATTATTAACCAAAAGCTAACTTCCCCGTGGATTGAGGTTTTTTGGTTCCCGCGGGAACTATTTAATTTTCCGGGATAATATATAAATATAATAGCCTATGTGCTATTCCAGACTACAATCTATCTATGTGCTACATTTCATCCAGATCCGTTCAGCCGTTCTGGCGTGATTGAGTAACAAACATCTATCCATTCATCCATCCATCCATCCATCCATCCAACCAAACTTTGATGGCATTTATAATATTAGTATAGGTTCTATTGATCTGTAGCACAGTACAGCAGTGGTCTGTAGGATTGACACCATAGAATAAAATGACCAATTTCTTCTGGTGCTTTAATTCCAAAGATTTGACGGTAGAGGTTTCGATTCCTGGATCAAATAAGTAAAGCTCAAACATAAAGTTTCAATTTGCTTCGGTTCGGGCAACGTGCGGCGCTTTTAAAAGTTGTTTAAACTTTTTCATTACTTCTAGCCTTACTTATTTTGAAGTAAGTACCTACACAGAATAACAACCGTTATAGGTATATATTTTTAAATACACCATAGACAAGCTTTCTGTTAATGTACCATTTATTCCGTTTTGTAAAGTTTTAAGAGACAGATATTAAGAAGATCCAGTCAAGATCTTATAGCCGTTATTTTAATACTAAGGCCCACTTGACAAAGAGTAATAAATTAAGTAAAATTTTTAACGATGTCACTTTTTGGTAACCGTACTATACCTAATGTACGTTTCTTACTATTAGCACAGAATATAGGTAATAAATAGTATGATTTTTTTTTTGTCCCACTGGCGGTGGAGACGATGGGATGCTGGGGTGGAGATGCAAAAAAATTTATAAAAGAGATCGGGTGTCGTTTGAGGGAAAGGGGCTGTGACCCACGTTCTGGTTCCTACCTGGTTCAAAGGTTATCCATCGCCATTCAGCGTGGCAATGCTGGGTACCTTTGGCCCAGAGGCAACCAGGGGTGGTCTTTTTGATTAGGGTTTTATTTTTATTTTTGTTAGTAGGTATATAAGGATTTTAGATTAACGTTTAGTCTATAAGTTTTTATTATATCTTGTAATTATATACATAATACATAATGTATGATATTAGCATAGCTAAGTCTATGCATAGGTATACTGTGCTCTTATCAAAAAGTGATGTAAATCAGTGTAAATATCTTGGTGCAAACGGCCCGAAGAAATGAATGAAAAAACTCAAAACACAGTTCGACGATATTGAGTTAATTCTAAAAGTTGATCTTCGAAATATAAAAATATTGGTTCCGTCACGAAGCGACCACTAGTATAGCATACCATAAATGACGTCACTGAAACTTTTTGCATTAAAAAGTGATATGTGGTTGCCGGAAAAACCACAGCTATTCTGAAAAACAGAGTTCTACATTTTCAAACCCAAAACAGGACGCAATAACTTTATGGTGATAAAAGTCGGCATAACCCACCATTGTACCTAATGTTCAATGTTTATTTTATGGTTAGCAACAATAAAAATATTATCGTCAAACCAGTAGCTACAGACACTCACGTCTGTTTGTTCAAGTTTTTAAAGAGATTTATTAAAGGCAAATAAATACTTTGTTCGGAGATAAAGGTAGAGCCTCGCGGGAAATTACTGCCAAAATCTCGCGCCTTCCCATAGACAGCTGGCAATCTCCTTTGTGCTTTGAATCAATTCCCGTAACTCATTTGCATATTTTATCATGCAAGGCGATGTGACGTTACAGTATTATAAATTCTCTTTTGCTATTTTGCGCTTATAATGGATATATGTTCCGATATACACTGCGAGTACTGCAAGGTGTGATGTCAACTTAGTATACTGCGAAGCTGTTCCTTTATAGTTAGGTATACTACTGGTTACCGCTTAAAACGGAACGCAATCAGCAGTCAGCACTGACCGCACCTTACCTCGAAAACGCCAGTGCTCACAGTACATAAATGGCGACGATTTATGACGTCCTTATGATACTGCGGCAGTATACTGTCAGTCCATAACGGAACGAATTTTTTCCCAGTAAGAGCACTGAACAGTGCTCGCAGTGTATATCGGAACATACAAAATAATTTGATTATCATAATATTATGGCTCACTTGGACAAAACCGTTAAAGTTAAAGAACAATAAGCAATGTGGATCGTGGGTCCAGTGTTGTAGCACTTTCTTGCCTACCTTAAAATGAAGATCCAAACTGTTCGATCCCCGGCAGGGTCAATTTGGGAATTTATAATTTCTGAAGTTTCCCTGGTCTGGTCTGGTGGGAGGCTTCGGCCGTGGCTAGTTACCACCCTACCGGCAAAGACATGCCGCCAAGCGATTTAGCGTTCCGGTACGATGTACGTGTAGAAACCGAAGGGGTATGGGTTTAAAATAACTGCCATGCCCATAACAGGTTAGCCCGCTACCATCTTAGACTGCATCATCCCTTACTATCAGATGAGATCGCAGTCAAGGGCTAGCTTGTAGTGGATAAAAAAAAAAGTTTTACCGCACACCATGCGTCGCCGTCGCCGTCGACAATCAGTATCTAATTTCTAATAGATTAAACTCTAGTAATAAACAAACAATAAATTATATCTACACACAATAAATTAATATACTTGTACAATTTTTTATAAAATATAAACTAATATCTCCAAAAGTAGGTAGGTCGACAAAAACAATGAGGCTGATTCTGTAGTGCACAATCTCTAAAC
The DNA here is from genome assembly GCA_923060345.2 of Erebia aethiops. Taxonomy (NCBI): domain Eukaryota; kingdom Metazoa; phylum Arthropoda; class Insecta; order Lepidoptera; family Nymphalidae; genus Erebia; species Erebia aethiops. The sequence goes on along the minus strand of OV281092.1, from coordinate 8,948,688 downwards.
TAAACTAAAATTAGATCATTACAAATATTGCTAACCCTTTCATAATACTTCCTACGGAAAGGGACAGAACTAGATTTAAAGCTGCCATTTTAGTTTAGTTAAGAGATTGTGTTATACAGAATCAGCCCCATTATCTATATTAGATACGCCAAGTACGATGAATTAATTGTTAAAATGTAATGTAATGTGTTGTTGTAAAGTTAACCGGGTCACTAGTTTCCATACAGCCAGCGAATAGTTTGCAGCCTACATACATGCCCCAGTTTTGTCAAACTTTTAGCATAGAAGATACATATAGCATAACTTTTGTCAGATAACGACGTTTATTTTCAAACTCGCGCTACCGTAAAATAAAATTGACTGAACAAACTTTGTAACCTTTTATGCGTTTTAGAGGTGAGTTTTTGTCAAAAAGGCAATAAAGGTGAACTTCAATGACTTTTTAACTCTTTTGTTGGTAAAGCCAACTGTTTGGATGACTTCTTTATTGATGAAACTATTTCTTCGGAAAAATACGGATATCAAATACTACTACATCCTTTACATAATATCTAAATATGATTATAAAAGATGATATGTACGACTTCATCCACGTATATTAATTAGGTTTTACGAATCCCGGGGAACTCTTTGATTTGTTGGGATAAAAAGTCTATCTTACTTTCCAGATCTTCAACTGTAAACCACACGCAAAACATCAAATCGACCTTATTGCATGGCTTTGATGTAGTGTGATTGCAGGACAATCCAAACAGAACAAGACAAACAAACTTACTTTGCATTAATAATAATAATATGCAGAGACTAGCAAATGCCCGCGACTTCGTCCGCGTGGATTGAGGTTTTCGGTTCCCGCAGGAACTCTCTAATTTTCTAGGATAAAAAGCCTATATGCTATTTTAGACTATAATCTATCTCTGTGCCAAATTTCAGCCAGATCCTTTCAGAAGTTGGGGCGTGATTGAATAACAGACATCCATACATCCATACATCCATCCAAACTTTCACATTTATAATATTAGTAAGATTAGTATGGACACTTTAGTATAGAGCGTGAAAAAGAAACAGTCCCTTTCATATTATTTTACAATATTTGTATCTATAATTTTGCTAGATAAGAAAATGTATTAGTACTATAATCATGAAACGATGAAATTAAATGTAATTGAAATAGATTATCAATTGTTACGACCCTCGTTACCATAATTAAGGTGGTGGAAGATTATACCAGATAATTCGATTGAAAATACATGCATGTAATTCAAATAGGAATAGAGGTGATAGAGAAGCGTTAGCTTGCTTATCGCCCCCATTCCCATATTATGTCAGGCGCGACATTAGTGCACAATTTTATAAAAAAATCGTATCTGCATTGCATTACAATTTAATTACTTACCTAGCGTTTTTTAGGATGTAAGGGATAATAATTATTATAACTTTACTGATTTTATGATTGTTTAGTTATTATAATTTCTGTCTTGAAGCCAGTGAAGTTTAGTGACAGACAGGCTGTTCGATTTCTATTGCTTTATTGGTTTATCTATTTTACTCACGTTACGTATACGTTTCGTCATGAGTTATGCTAACTTTTAAAAGTACAACGAATACTACTAACAACGTCAACAACGTCTTACTAAAATCCGTTATAAGTTTTTATAAAATGAAAATTTTATGACTTAGAATTTATGTACCTTTATTCCATATATATCATGAATTATTCTTAAGCACGGTTACCTGAAAATTCAATCTCCGAACAATGGGATCCTATTAGCATACAAAAGGTTTCACATATTTTACGCAAATCCGTTATATTTCGAGTTATCCTCTCACAAAAAGGCAAGGCTTCTGACCTGTGAAACAAATTCTACTTGAGGCTGCATTTTCTAACAACGTGAAAGGATTTGATTTGAAATATTGTTTTGAAATCGAAGGCGATAGTAATACGCTTTTAAATGTACGATAGAACAAGCTAAGATATAACTCATTTCAGTTCAATAATTTATTGGTTTATCTTTTAATCTGTTTGTGATAAACCAGAACCGCTATCATAAATCTAAAATGTCTATCATAAGACTTCCATACTAATATTATAAATGCGAAAGTGTTTCTGTCTGTCTATCTGTCTGTCTGCTAAGCTTTCACGGCCCATCTGTTCAACCGATTTTGATGAAATTGGGTATAGGAATAGTTTGTATCCCGGGGAAGGACATAGGCTATTATTTATCCCGGAAAATTAAACACTTCCCGCGGGAACCAAAAAACCTTAATCCACGCGGACGAAGTCGCGGGCATCATCTAGTTTAAAATAAAATATCATCGATGCCGCGTCAAAAACTAAATAAATATCCTATAACCTATAAAAAACGTTGGAATGATTTCATTTTCCAGGATGAATTTTATCCTATCTGTGTTCTATGATTCAAGATATACCTATGCCAATTTTCGTCAACATCGGCTTTGACAACGAGCCGAAAAAAGGTAACAAACACACTGTCGCATGTATAACATTCGTATGGATTTTCTATTTCTATTTAACTGTGGTGCACCCGAATCATATGCTGCAGAGCTGTATCTCACATACGAATTTTTAGTCACATAAATGCGTTGCGTGCACTTTTGTGGTTCTATTGGCTCAAATAGAGGTATTTGCTCGTCATATTATTATGGTAGGTATAATAATAAATAATAATTAAGACCTTTTCCTAAAAGAAGAAATAAATAATTGTGCACATTGGCTCGTATTTATTATGCTGTGAAATCTATTCACAACATAATCTATGTATATAAAAATGAAACCCGTTTTCCTTGGTCACGGCATCACGCATGAATGGCTGGACCGATTTCACTAATTCTTTTTTTGTTGTATTTGTTATTATTAGGAGAAGGTTCTTACGGAAAAAAATATTAAGAAAATCTCTCAGAAATATTGAAAAATATACATTTAATTTTGCATACTAAGGCGGTACGAAGTTCGCCGGGTCAGCTAGTAATTAATAAATAAAAGCTTTCGGCAAAATGAATAATTAATGAATCTACCTGTAATTTGTCGATAAGTTGCTTTGCATATTACTTAACAAAAAGGTCAATACAACTTTTGATTAATAACAGCTTTGCTAAGTAACATATCAACAGATTATAGATAGTTATTGGAACGATTAGTTACTTATGGGACGAAGCCGAGGGGTACAGTTTATTTTAGGGGTTTTATGTAAAGGGTATGAAATTAAACCTTAATACTAAATGCATTAAAGTTTAATTTCGAATGTAGTACATTTATATTTAAGACCTTTTGTCTTCGTAACAACCCGAGCATGTCCAGATTTTTATGTACATATTTATATATGAAACCTTATTCGGTCTCAATGTTGCTGGCACACTACACGACATACCACATTAAAAACTATATTGTCACACAAAATATTATAGTGGTATGTATTCTAATTGCGGTCGGGGCGGATCAATATGTGATAAAGTTATATTATTGTGCAATAACTGGACCCTGAAACGGTCATCACCATACAGAAAACCATACAACGGGTGGGTGAGTAAAGGGCGTATAATATATTTATTTTATTATATTAATGCAGAATAATTCCGTATTAATATAATAATATAAAGTTCTATACCAGCCCAATGGCAGACAGCAGGCCAGTGGAACTATCGTTCCTATCTATTGTCCCACGACACCACACGTTTTTTTAAATAAATTTTGACCGTATACTTATACGTCAAATGTAGGTTGTAGCAGAGTGAACGAAGGCACTCCGTAAAGCACTAGCCAAATTTTGACAGTAATGTTACTTCTAACTTTTGAAGGCGGCGCAAGTAAGTGTGACACAAGGAGGGTTGGGATCAGAGAGTTGCTAACTTAATTCATTACAAGGAGCCGTGTTTGAGTTTCGTGAAGACTTTGTTTTAGAAGCGAGTATGTTGCCGTGAGCCTTAAATGTCTGTATTACTTGAGAGATATTTCCGTCCTTGAGTATCCCGCTTATAAATCTCTTAAGAGAGCTAGATTTTAGCGATTTATATTTATATACAGTACGGTATAGGTACAGTTCATTTCAATCAATTTCGGCTCACTAATGCGCCCGAGTCTCCTTTAGAACGAGGAATGAATAGATAGGAATGGATAGAATTTAGTCATACTCCACCACGCTGACCAAAATGCGGATTTTCAGAAATCACTTACCTTTGAGAATATTATGAAGAACTCCTGTGGTTTGATCACGATGTTTTTCTTCATTTAAAGGAAGAGATATTTAATTTCTTAAATCTAACGTAATTTCGAAAAGTTAGAGGTGCGTGCCCGGGGATGAGGCCCCTGACTACCCGAATAGGAAGCCGGGCGTCTAAACCACTAAGCTATAATCGCTGTTATAGGTTTAGGTACAGTTTGAGTTTGACTCAACTTTGCCTGGTGGGAGACTTCGGCCGTGGCTAGTTACCACCCTACCGGCACAGACATGCCACCAAGCGATTTAGCGTTCCGGTACGATGCCGTATAGAAACCGAAGGGGTATGGGTTTAATATAACTGCGATGCCCCTAACAGGTTAGCCCGCTACCATCTTAGACTGCATCATCACTTATCATCAGATGAGATCGCAGTCAAGGGCAAGCTTGTAGTGGATTAAAAAAAGTTATAGTTGTTTATTATAAATGTAGATACTTACGTACTTAGGTTCATAGTAAAGCTTTTAACAAGCGTTGCAGAGCCTTTCGTTTATATATGTCATCGTAATATGGTAAAAACCGTTAGATTGTAATCTAACTAGCGATATTGTAAACTGTCGACAGATTACAAAACCGTTAGATTGTAATCTAACTAGCGATATTGTGAACTGTCCACAGATTACAATTTAACGTATTATTTTTCGGTAGATTGTAATCTGTTAGGTATGTTAACCTGATAAAACCTAAGTGTCCGGCCTGTGGCCGGGCACTACCTGATTGATTATGTCGAAGTCGGGTTCGACATAATTAATCAGGTTGGTGTAGTCTTGTGTCTTTCTTGTAGGTTAGGTTAGGACCTAACCTACAAGAAAGAGACAAGAAAACGTAAATACAATGAATATTTCAAAATTTGACTCTCAGAACATTGAACGGTTCACAATCTGTCGACAGTTTACTATATCGCTAGTTAGATTACAATCTAACGGTTTTTACAATCTTACGGTGACATGCATATAATAAAAGCTTGGATAACGCACGACGTTTGAGTACCTAACTAACGACCCCTAGAAGTTTAAATAGGTACAATGTAACAGCTGTTCGAAGCTCTTTACGTTGTTCAGACATAAAATGGTTGTAAAGGATGTCCTCTGATATAAAACGAAAGAGCTAATTACGATTTAGCTTTAGCGGTGATTTTTATTTATTTATAAGCCTGTACTTGGTATTCTTTAATTAGTACGTTTTATTATTACGGTGAGTTATGTACTTATCATTCCACTGCTGGGCAAAGGCCTCCCCCTTCTTCTTCTATTCCTTCTTATTTTGGGCTGTGCGGCGATGATGACTTTGTGGTTAATATACTCAATTTATTCCATGTAGGACATACAAGTGTCTCTTGTGTTAGGTACCTCATTTAACTCCACGACCAAAACTGCGACCTCCTAATAGGAGGGTTCAATCTCAATTAAATATATTATCACTTGTTTAATAACGGTAATAAAAACATCGTGAGTAAGGTACTTACTATAAATTAAGTATTCTGTGATATTAGTTAAATGAAAGCCGACAAATCTGAAGTTTGCGTTATAGAAATATTCGCATTGAGTAAAGACATAGGTTAAGAACTAATGAATAAATACAGCCCATCACCTATTTAACTCATACTCATCTATTAGTTGCAAGTGGTATATCTACGTCCTTAACTAGCTTAATGCTAAAACATTTCAAGGAAATTGAAAGCTTAAATACTGAACTTTACCGAATAAAGTGGAAATTCACTGTACCTCTAGGCTACATTATTAAGTTTAATAGACTTTTGGGCACCGTACTATCCGTTTACGCGTTTAGCGAACCGAACAAGGTAAGCACAAAGCTTGTTCGTTCACAAAGTTTTTGTTCATACACTTTAACAACAGACTATTTGAGAGAGTTTGTTTATAATGTGACCTACCTATCGAACTGATCAACCCCAACATCATACTTCATACTAATCCATATTTCCATACTAATATTATAAATGCGAAAGTGTGTTTGTCTGCCTGCTACGCTTTAACGGCCCATATTTTCAACCGATTTTGATGAAATTGGCTATATAGTTATGTTGTATCCCGGGGAAGGGCATAGGCTATATAGGCAAGGCTTTTTATCCTTCCTGCGAGAGTAAAATAGTACTTTCTCCCGAGTGATACATATAGTGCTTTATACTACACCTGCGATAATTAGTGTTGAAACGAACTTACAAAGTGAAGTTCTATCATAATTATGTAAGTCGCTTCACTATCACAACTAGACTACATTTTGAGGGTTATTTCAATAAAGATATCGATATCGATTGTCGATCAACAACCGACATCGTAATCGACAAACGACATCGACAATCGACATCGATATTAACCATCAAAATCGGCATCAATATCGATATGGACAATCGACATTTACCATATTTGACTTTTCTATATCAAATATGGTGAAGCTGTTTCTAATAATAAATCCTTATGGTAAGACGTCATATCCAAATTCTCAACGTCCATACCATATTTACATAAAATTAAAAAAAAAACAGCGCGAGTTATGTTATAGTAACCAGTATCTTTCCCATGTATCAGTTTACTTAATTACCTTTAGTCCATAAGCTCTCTTGTTACATGCCTGTAAGCTTTGAAATAAAATAAAATCAGTTCTACTTCAAGCTACCTCTCGGACGGTCGTCTGGGTTTTCTTTTTAAAAACCCTTCCGCTAGGCTCCACGATTTAACTGGCGCACTCGGTATAGGATCGTAAATTAATTCAAGTAATATCCTTGAACGCGGTCCATAAGAATCTTCATCTCCCGTGGCCTAGAAGACTAAGACGAAGAAGAGCGGTAGCAGAGCTCAGCCTGACATCGGCATGTTCGTGGGGTAAGCATTTAACTTTGTTGCCCACGAGACTCCTGTACTATACCATATTAACCTCTATGATCTAGTGCATGGTTTTTGACTCATTTATCGTGCTTAATTTATTAGGTGTCAATTTATTCTAAAAAAAAAACTCATTTATTTTGTGTATTTTATATTTTTGTGTGAGTTGCTAAAATGGCAACTGAACTTAAAGGTGAAGACACTGTTATACAGAGGGAAATTGACTATAAAACTCTATCATTTTTCCTACCAAGCTATGATGGCAATAAGAAAACATTATCCTTCTACATAAAGAGCGTCGAAAGCGCGTTAGATTTAATAGAAAATAAACAAAACATTAGTGTAGCTTGCCTAATTAGAAATAAACTCTCAGGTAAAGCCGTCGAAGCACTCTCGGAGTGTACCAACTTCAATAGTTGGGATGACATTAAAGAAATATTAATCCGTAGATTCGGAGAGTTCAGGGACGAGGTACAAGTCGTCCAAGAATTAATGCATTTAAGGAAGGACAAACTAGATATAGATGCCTTTGCGGATAAAGTTAGGGAATTAACTTACACGTTAATTAATTTTGATCAAAACAAAAAGGCCTATTACGAAAAAATGGCCACGAACGTATTTCTAGACCAACTGGACTCGATACTGGCGCTTAGCGTTCGCGTCCAAAATACAGATTCCCTAGAACAAACAATAGTCCTGGCAAAACAGGAAGATTTAAAATTAAAAAATAAAAGGGCACTTGAATTTAAAACAAAACAAATAAACAATAGACCAAATATTGTGCCAAATAATTATAAATTTCAGCAATCTTTATTGCCACATAATAGGTTTGCTCAACAACCATCAACGTATAGGTTCAATTCTCCACCAACTAATAAACCCGTGTATAGGCAACCCTTAGGTAATGCTAGGCCGACACCTCAGCCCGGTCCTTTTAACAAACAGATCAAACCCGCGCCATACGCGCCCGTCAACTTCCAAGCTAATCTACCAGATCAGCTGGAAGAATACCAAAACGACGAAACTAACGTTGAAATTAGTGACAGTTCTGAGGAATTAGACGGTAACAGTCAAAATTTTTATCAGGTTCAGGAGGAGGAATTCCTAACGTAGTGTACTTAAATCTTCACTATCGCAATCGCCTTCCGTATATTTACCTAGAAGAATTAGGCGGTCGGCTATTAATTGATACCGGAGCCTCGCAAAGTCTTATCTCGCCGGACGCTTTGCTAAACGTAAACACACGGATCGAGCGTGAGACCCATTACATTAAGACGGCTCATAACGTAACTAAACATGATACGGTTGTGTACATACCACTCCCAGCGTTGTTTAATTGTAATTATGTTCATAAGTTCCTGTTATTTGACTTTGACTCGGATTTTATAGGCTTAATAGGAGTAGACCTACTCGTTCCTTTAGGCTGTAAAATTGATATGAGAAGCATGACATTAATAACAGATTTCGCTACAATTCCGATAAAAGGCGACATGAAATCATACATTACTATCCAACCTCAATGTGAACAGGCCGTTAATATTCTGTGTAATCATAGCTCAGGAGAGTACGAGTTATTGGAACACGTAACCGACAACGGATTGGTGTTCCCTTCGGCATTAGTATCTGTAAAATCAGGAGTTATGACGACAACAGTCATAAACAAATCCGATAATAAGATTAGCATACGTAAAAACTACAGATTACCATTATCACCATTGGAAAACGAACCATTTCAGGAAAATGTCGCATCAATTAATAACACATCTTGTTATATGGACTTAGACAAACTACTTAAAAATAATCTTAATAGACTTAGAACGAACCATATGAACGAGGAAGAAAGGAGAGAAATAGAGCGGTTATGCTACAATTATAGAGACATATTTTATTGTGAGGGCGTCCCTCTCACGTTCACTCATCAAGTCAAGCATAAGCTTAGAATAACAGATGACACCCCTATTTTCGTACGTAATTACCGACAAGCTCCTAAACAAAAACAGGAGATACAAAAGCAAATCGATGAATTGTTACGACAAAATATAATTAGGGAGAGCAGTTCTCCTTGGTCATGCCCCGTACATATAGTTCCCAAGAAAATAGATGCGTCAGGACAGCAAAAATGGAGGCTAGTCATAGACTACCGACGACTCAATGAAAGAACCATAGAAGACAAATATCCTTTGCCAAACATAAACGATATCCTGGATAGACTAGGACGTGCACACTACTTTACTACAATTGATCTAGCCTCGGGCTATCATCAAGTCGAGATGGATCCAGCGGACGTAGAAAAAACAGCTTTCAGCACAGATCGCGGACATTATGAATTTTTGCGAATGCCCTTTGGTCTCAAGAATGCCCCTAGCACGTTTCAGAGACTAATGGACACAGTTTTAAGAGGATTAGACGTTTTAACATATTTAGATGACGTAATAATTTATTCCACTTCCTTGCAGGAACATATGGAAAAATGCAGGCAAGTCTTTGACAGATTTCGTTTACATAATTTGAAAATACAGTTGAATAAATCTGAATTTCTACAAAAGCAAGTGAAATTCCTTGGTCATACACTTACTGATGAAGGCCTTAAGCCCAACACAGATAAAATAGATGCTATTAAAAAATTTCCTTTGCCTAAGACTCAGAAGGAAATCAAATCCTTTTTAGGTCTTGTTGGATACTATAGAAAATTCATAAAGGATTTTGCAAAACTTACTAAACCTTTAACTTTGTGCTTAAAGAAGAATGCGAAAATAGAAATAACCCCGCAGTTTAAAGAAGCTTTCGAGAAATGCAAAGAAGTCTTGACAAATGCACCCGTATTGCAATATCCAGACTTCGAAAAGCCATTCATTTTGACAACGGACGCTTCAGAAGTAGCAGTAGGAGCGGTCCTTTCACAAGGAAAAGTAGGTTCAGATAAACCTGTAGCTTATGCTAGCAGGACTCTATCAGTTACAGAACAAAAATATTCCACAATCGAAAAAGAGCTACTTGGAATAGTATGGGCAATTAAGTACTTCCGTCCATACCTATATGGGAAGAAATTCACCATATACACGGATCATCGTCCACTTACATGGATCATGTCACTCAAGGACCCCAATTCCAAATTAACTCGATGGCGTTTAAAGTTAGCTGAATACGATTTTAAAATAGAATATAAGAAAGGCAAAATAAATACAAATGCTGACGCATTATCTCGTGTACAAATAGTTTATAATAATGATGTAGAAACGGAACCGTTGCGTGATGATGAAATAGTTGACCTTATCCTAGACAGTGAAAATCAGGAAAACTCACCAGTTGAACCCCAACCAGGAACATCACACGAAATAGATAGCGACCTCGAAGGAATAGATCTTGAAACGCTAATAGATACTTCAACAATATATGTCGAACCCCCATCACTTGATAGACAAATAGAAGTACCCGAATTAACTCAAGACGGTCCAAGCGAAAACGAAGAGTTGTATAAAATCCCCGAAATATCTGATGCAATAGATAGGCAATTAAAACAGTTTCACATTCGAAGATCCCCTGGTGTAGAGTACAGAATTGAAGATAGAACAAAAGGTAAAATAGTTATAAAAGACGTATTCATTCCCATCAACAATACAGAAGAACAAATTATAAAATTTCTTCAGGAACATACCATACCTGATAGAATATTCCATTGTTATTTTCATCATGAAGAATTGTACCCTATATTCTCTAAAGTTGTTAAAACTGTTTTTAATGAGCGTGGCCCTAAGTTAATACGATGTACCACAAGAGTCACCCTAGTAGAAAATACAAGTGAGCAAATACAATTAATTCAAAAATATCATGAAGGAAAAACTATACATCGAGGAATTCAGGAAACATACAAGCAGTTACATAAAAATTATCATTGGCAAAACATGCTTTTATCCATACAAAGATATATAAATAAATGCGACAAGTGTCTTAAATCCAAATATGAACGCAATCCTTTAAAATTACCGTTAGCATTCACTAACACGCCTCATAAACCCATGGAACATATGTTTATGGATTTATATAGTAGTGGTGGCGTAACATTTCTTACCATAATAGATAATTTTTCAAAATATGCACAAGCGATACCACTTACAGCCGCAACAAGCATTCATATAGCGGAAGCACTACTCAGTTTATTCTCAATTATCGGTATCCCAAATAAGATAACCACCGACTCAGATCCTAAATTCGATAATGAAGTAATTACAGAAGTTTGCGCTATGCATAACATACATATTCACTTTACGACCCCATATAACCCAAATTCAAATTCGCCTATAGAAAGGTTACATTCTACATTAGCGGAAATGATTAGAATTCAAAGAATAACAGATAAAAGTGAACCCACTAACTTAATGAAATACGCAATAATCGCATATAATAATACCATACATTCTGCAACTGGTTTTACTCCATTTGAATTGTTATTTGGCCATACAAGTAGCAGAAACCCCCTCGAATTACACTTTCCACGAGAGTTTTACCAGGAATACGCTAATAAGCATAAGCAAATTATGGAAAACGTGCAAAAATTGGTTAACGCCAGAATGACAGTAGATAAGCAAGCGGTAATTGAAAAGAGTAATAAAACTACTGAGAATGCCAATTTTAAAGTAGGAGATAAAGTATATAAGCAAGTAGCGAAAAGCGCTCGTAGTAATAAATTGGAGCCAAAATTTATCGGCCCTTATACTATAGTGCGTATACATCCCGAACAAATAGCAGAGATAGTAGGTAAACATGTGAATGCAAAAACTATCAGAGTTCACTTTAGAATGTTAAGACGTCCTGGTAATGTTTCAGGAGCGCCTTCACCCTCGGAGCAGCCCTCTGGTTCGCCGGAGCAGCCGCCGTTATCGAACCCATAGATAACCATAATGGTGTCCTGGTTCTTAAAGAAGCCAAGGCCCAATATCAAGTGGATACATTCCATTTAATTGTAGCTTATAATGTTAGTAGAATACGCGATATATACATAGAAGTAGTAAGTGATTATTATACGTTTAAGTTAGCTCAGAATACCACCGTTAATTATGGTCAAAGTTTAGTTACAAGAAATCAGATAGAATACTTAGTAGATAGAATAGAAAGTAAGCTTGTTTACTTAGGATCTAAGGAGATTAGTTTAGGAAGAACATTTATACCTAGAGTTAAAAGAGGATTAATTAATGGACTAGGATCAGTAGTTAAGGCAATCACAGGCAATTTAGATCAAGAAGATGCAATTCGGTTAGAAACACAGATTCAGGAAATTAGAAAACTAGCAGTAAACAAACAGAGCGAAACCTTGGGAATAATGTCAGAATTGTTTACTGAATACCACAGTAAGTTAGAAGCAATAGTAAAGAATCAGAAAGAACTAAAGAAAACAATAGGAAAGTTAATCGAACAAAATCAGGAAATAGCTAATGACGTATCTACGATGCAAATATATAATCAGATTGAAACTTGTTTGCAACAGTTATATGATAGAGTTAGTACTTTAGAAAATGCTATTACCTTCTGTCATTTAGGGCGATTACACCCTAGTATTGTTGAACCCAGTCACTTAATAGCCGAATTAGGGAACATACAAAGGGATATTGAGAAAAATGACGTTCAGCTTCCATATGCACCATCACTTAAAAATATTCATGTCTTAGAAAAATCTATTGTTGTTAAAGCATATAGCACTAATGAGTCAATAACTTTTGTGTTGGAAATTCCTTTAGTAACCAAACATCCATATAAATTACTCCATTTATATCCTATTCCAAATAAAAATAATACTATCCTCATACCCACGAATCCTTACCTACTCTTGGGTGGCAACAAGTTCGCGTACCCTCACGAGCCATGCGTACCCATCACTGACGATGACGTCTTGTGCCGTCACGTCCAATGGCATCAGCTGAAAGACTCTCAAGACTGCATCGCTCAGCTGTTACAGCACAACGAACCGACTAACTGCACATATGCAACAGCGAACTGGAATAACACCATAATACAGCAAATAAGAGAAAACAGCTGGATTGCTATCCTAAAACAAGAAGAGGTTTTTAAGACAACGTGTGGAGATCAAGTACAGTACCAAAGGAATGATGGTGTAGCACTCATTACCATTGACAAAGAATGCACGGTTGAGGTAGCAGGAAAATCTTTACGTACACACAAGAGATTCATCAACATCAAGGAAAGCATACCCCTACCAAGAACGCATTATACCAAAACCAGGAGAGATGTACCCATCACCCTTCAAATAGAAGACGTCCCGCTTGACGATCTGAAGAACCTCTTAAGGAAGACCAAGGTGATACAAACAGTGGAAGAAGAACCAGCTATCACATTCAAACCCAGCTGGCTGACTGTATGCTTGTACATGATCATCATAGCAGCCGTCGTGGGGTTGGTAATACGTCGTTGCCGGCAGCACTACAGGGGGAGCTCAGCGACGCCAGAAGTCAAGCAGCTCCAGTCCCAAGAGTCCGTGGCACCGCAGCAGCAGCCTTCGGCGTGCTTCTCTCTTAAGAGGGGAGGAGTTATGTTATAGTAACCAGTATCTTTCCCATGTATCAGTTTACTTAATTACCTTTAGTCCATAAGCTCTCTTGTTACATGCCTGTAAGCTTTGAAATAAAATAAAATCAGTTCTACTTCAAGCTACCTCTCGGACGGTCGTCTGGGTTTTCTTTTTAAAAACCCTTCCGCTAGGCTCCACGATTTAACTCGCGTTAGAAATGGATTTTCATACACCTCCCCGCTCAAGTTAGAAATGAAATTTTCCTCCCGCATATTTGATTTGTAGCAATGACGTATTTTCTACCTCGTTTTGAAAGAAGGTTCTTTCCGAGCGGGTGTAGCATAAAAAATATTATTCTACGCGGACGAAGTCGCGGGCATCAAACGCGAAAGTGTGTTTGTTTCTTGGTTTATTAGAATGTTGGTTTGTCCTTCAATAACGTTGCAACATAGCAACGGATCAACGTGATTTTTTTTCATGGGTATAGTTGAGGACTTGGAAAGCATAAAGGCTACTTTGATTCCGGAAAATTAAGGAGTTCCTGTGGGAAAATAAATAAATAGTATTATTACTGTGATATAGGAACTATGAGATGCTAACGGGGACTTCGTTCACGTTAGAAAAAAATTCAAAAATACCATTGAAACTCTAATAATTTTCCGAGATTTCAGCACTATTCGTAAAAATTAACTACTTTGATCTCTAGCATTTAGTTGAAATGGGATTCAAATCCCATTTTTATAGGATTTGAATATAGTAAAATAAGTTTTTAAAATCAGCAATTACAGATGCTTTCATGATGACCTTTAAAGTTTGTTATAGTTCTAAGATTTTTTCTAAGGATACAATATTTTAATAATACGAAATAATAAGTATAATTACGTGTTTAAGAATCACACTTTGCAACACAATGCAGACAAGTGATGACAGCTTCAAAATATTGGAAATCGATAAATGACTACGAAACCCGTGAAGCGCATTCGGAAAACGTTTAACAGTTATTTAATTTCACGTCCAGGGAGTCACAAGCCGGTACACGCCGCACAATTATACAGTGCACATGTCCGTAATTATTGGTTAGTGTGCTACGTGTCTCATTAGCAACAGTCTGCTGTCGATGTACCTACCCTCCAAATTGAATATTTACCAAAGAGATAATCATTAATCTCGTAAGTACATCCATACTAATATTATAAATATGAAAGTGCGTCTGTCTGTCTGCTACGTTTTACCGGCCCATCTATTTAACCGATTTTGATGAAATTTGATATAGCGGTAGGTTACATGCCGGGAAAGGACATAGGCAGACATAATCTAGCATTAAATAACTTGATGATACCCGCGGCTTCGTCCGCGTGCATTAAGTTTTTTAATTCTCGGGGGAACTCCTTAATTTTCCAGGATAAAAAAATTGTTTATGTCCTTCCCCGGGACGTAACCTAAAATCGGTTGAAAATATGGGCCGTTAAAGCGTACCAGACAGACAGAAACCCTTTCGCATTAATAATATTAGTATGGAAGCATGACTTAAATAATAACTTTTTGTGATTAAGCAGCAAATTTTTACCATTCCGTAAGTTTTACTGGTTTCTCCTACTAGTAGGAGCACAAGGACTAATAATAATTAATATGCCCCTATGCTCGTAAGTCTAGCTTAGCTTAGCTAATTACGGTTGCAATTGGTATAGGTACCGAAAACAATACACGCAGAAGATTCAGAGGTTCCCGTCGCCTTTATGATAAAGTAAATATAGGATAGTTTGAGTTATCATGAATGCACGTGCCGCACGCACCTCGCCTCTAACGCATTCATCCAGTGTACGTTGTGAATTAGTTGTCAATCTTTTCATAGTCCGAGAGTAATATTAGTAATTTGACGACCTCCGTGGCGCAGTGTGTAGCGCTGTTGCCTTAACGTGCGGAGGTCCCGGGTTCGATCCCCGGCAGGGCCAATTTGGGAATTTATAATTTCTGAATTTTCCCTGGTCTGGTCTGGTGGGAGGCTTCGGCCGTGGCTAGTTACTACCCTACCGGCAAAGACGTGCCGCCAAGCGATTTAGCGTTTCGGTACGATGCCGTGTAGAAACCGAAGGGGTATGGGTTTAATATAACTGCCATGCCCCTAACAGGTTAGCCCGCTACCATCTTAGACTGCATCATCACTTACCATCAGGTGAGATCGCAGTCAAGGGCTAGCTTGTAGTGGATAAAAAAATAAAAAAATATATATATTTGTCGTGAATTTCCACATCATCCCATATCCACAAAACCCAATGAATTTAGTCTGGTTTAAACATTGAAATAGAATGAGTACTAGAAACAGGGTCACGAACAAAAAATATCGCAAAAATGTCCCAATTTGCACACACATAAACATTTGTATGCTGAGTGGGAAATGTAGAAAAATGTATTATATTAGCAACAACTTCAGTTAATTATGCACCTTAAGTTTAACACATAAAGCTACATTACGATTAGAAAATATTAATTTTTAAGACGTTCTGTCATCAGAGAAAAGGTAGGAATAACCTTTCAATCCAAAACAAAAAGTAATTTTTAAAATAAGTACAACAATATTTATTATTAAAATAAAACTTAATATGTAAGCAATAAGGTACTTCATACGTTGCCAAATTGATACCTTTACACTATTTTGGAACAAGACGCAACTCTTGGCATCACATTGTCAATATCAACAACGTCAATTTATTATAAACCTTAAAACTTAGAATTTAAGTTGAATTACGAATGTAGTATGTTTATATTTAAGACCTTTTGTCTTTGTAAAAAGGCAAAAACAAAAAATTCAATGGAACGAAATTCAAATAGAACAATGGAGACATTGCAGTTGCTGATTTTTTAAAGTTGTATATCGTGGTGGTATGTGGTCGTGTATATTTATTACTAGCTTACGCGCCCCAGCAACTCACTTATGTGTTATACTTGTACAGTATGTTTTATTTATCAAAATAAATATTGATACAGTTTTGGTGGGTAGCACTGCGAAAAACCACGTAGGTTTAAATGGCGTACTCTCTCCTCTTCTATCAATATTTATAACTATACAATGATAAGATATGCATAAGTATCTGTGTAAAAACATGAGGAAACTAAAACTAAACTACCTAACATTTGTTTAAGAAGTAAGATTTTAACTTAAAATTAAATTTTCCTTACTTAGTTTCATTTTAAAATTAATATCAAGGTTAAAAATCTAAAAAGTACCAAGTAAACTTTATTCAGATTTAGCCTTTGCGGCTTTTATTATTTTTTACTACATTTTTTTATAAAATATTTATGTAAAGTATATAATATCTTTATGTACCCATGTATTTATTATTAAATACACATTATTTATGTAACTATGTAGGTATGTGTGTTTCTAGTAATATCAATTTTATTAAAATGAATTTGAACATAATTAATGTTATCTGTATATTTTAGATGGCTCAAACAACTCTACTGCATAACGAAATGGATTACCAGGGAATCACTAAGCAACAATACTTTTAAAACCAACACTACTCCATGCATCCCGTCTATCCAGAACAGTCAATGTTTGTTACAATATTTGACGCATTGTCACAAACATTGGCCAAAGGATATTAGCACTCTTTTTATATGAGCACTGCAGCATTTTGACGCGTCGTTATGTTGGCTAAGGTTGGCTCATACTAATTTCAAATAAGAGCACTTTCGTATTTGTGCTGTAATTTGTCGGGGACATTTTTGAAGCGCTAATCCTACATCTAGTATAGGTACTAAAAAAATTCTACATCAATGGGTTTAAAGAATGCTCGGAGCGAAACACAATAGCTCAGTGCTTGTGAATTTAAATAAATCCGTTTGGAATGTGAATTCGATTGAGTTACTCTACTATGGATTACAATGTTACAATGGTTTCAGAGCCACATATACTATTAAGTATTTTTATTTCATAACTAGCTTACTACTAATTTTATTTCTTTAGAATGTTGATAAATCTCTTTAATTTTCTGGGATAAAAAGTAGCTTATGTCCTTCCTCGGGATGCAGTTTGTCTCTGTACCAAATGTTAAAATGGGTTGATTTTATGAGCCGTCAAAATGAAGCAGACAGACAGACACGCTCGTACATTTTGATTTTACCGTGTTTGATAATACAATATTCTGTGGAGTTAGATTTCGTGACTAAATTGGACATAAACTCTTGTAAGAAATATATGTTTAATCTAAAACTGATGTCAGTTTGTAATAATTTCGTGATTTTAATATGAATAACTTATGAACTCAATAAGCTCCATGTTTTAATAATTCATTTACATAAATACGATGGCTCACTTATTAAAGCTCTTAAGGCCGGGAGATACTTGATTGCGCTCAGTTTCGCTAATGCGCCTCTCAACGGGTGCTCAAATATTATAAGGTAGGAAGCTTTAAATACTTCTGTGTCAAAACGTCTGTTAACGTGTAAAACGTACCTAGCTAGTAACCTACCTAATTCCTCTAGGAGATATCTAAGAGAATAAGTGTTTTTATTGTCTTAATATACGAGTGTAAAAGTTAAGTATGAAGCCTTTTCCCCCTCGAATGGAAGTACGGCTACCACTGCTACTCTACTACGTAACGATACCAGTCATTAATTACCTTTGTAATCTTATTCACATTTTTATTAAATTATATTTTTTGTGATTCACTGGAATAAGCTAGGAATTCTAACGATACCTCATTTATCAAAATCGGTTCAAGCGTATAGAAGTTATGGTGGAATATACAAACTCACATACATACATACATACATACATGAACCCTGAAAACAATATAGTCCTTTTTTCAGGCAGTCGTATAAAAAGTGTGCAATTGTTGTCGCCATTGATGTAGAATTTTAGCTTTCCGCGTATAAAAATATAGGGTGTTGGTATAGTTTCATACGCAGCTACTTAAGGAAGGTAGGATAAAGTCAAAATAAGGTAAAAAACATACACTTCGATTTACTAAAACTTTTGGTCTGGCGGATAAAAAATCCGCTTTACTCACTTTCGCTTACTGTTACACCCCAACCCACTGGCAAATAACCTACTAACAGTACAAAAAATAAAGCGTCTCAAGCAGGCCAATGTGCTCGATAGTGTACAGATATAAGGACCTCGCGCCGGTCCTCTTCTCTGGAAATTTCAGTAAAACAAATAAGTCTGTCGACTGATCGCAGATCCTACACAGGAAAAAATAATTGTGTGTCGACACACAACTGGAGTTTACCCTTTACGAACCATTAAACAATACATAGATTAGTAAATGAGGGTAAATGAACGCATTTCTTATATCACTGAAAGCATGCTGCATACTTTTATTTATATTAATTATATAATTTATTTTCATCAACATACATTAGGTACATAGTCATGGAAACATAAAGTCAATACACAACAAAGTTTGATTTTGCTCCCCATACATTTTCATACCCCGGGCTTACATATATGAAAATCGATTCTAAAGGAGGTAAAATCCAAAAACTCACTTTCGCGACAGTACAAAACATCGTTCATTTTGTAGCGGAAGTTCGAGCAGATGTTTTCTAATGGTTACGCACTGGTACTAACGCGACAATATAAAATGTCGTTCCCTCCGTCGAGGAAGTTTCGTGCAAATCTTTTGTCTTGACCAGTGCCTAGTGTGTTTTCGCTCTCATGGTTAGTTGGTAACTCGCATTTCAACTTTAAGTACAAACTCACACGGGTCAGCGCCGCAATAGGATTACCGACAGCACTCGGACCCTCGGCTTCCTCTCGTAATTCAATTGTATTGTCAACAAAACTCTTTTTAAAAGCTTTCAACTTTAGGTTCAGATGGTCATCCTTTATATAATAGAAGGGAGAAAAGCGAAACATAGCGCCAGAGATATTCGTCAATTTTTACTCAATGCTCATGGTACAATGAGGCTTTTTGCGCATTATAAGAATATTTCTTGTATCTTATGAGTAATGTCTTACAAGAAATTCAGTGGCAATGGTTATTGTATGATACCTTACATATTATTACAAGGCATTTTTTCTTGTGTCGCATCATAGTCATGCGCACACAGAATATAAGAAATAACTCATATTAAGACACAAGACATATTCTTATAATGCGCAACAGGCCGGAGACATGCGCCTTTTGTAAAATATTTTATTAAGGTACAAAGTGTGGGGCAAATTAATTATCCGAGCGCTCGCAACACGATCCGCTCCCTTGGTCTCGCTTTTCACTTTCGTATAACTTTGGCTCTGCCACAATGTGTCTTGAGCTTTATGTCTGGTGCAATGATGTAAATGATGATAGTGGTTTAAAGGAGTTGTGATGAACCTGCGATCATTATCATCATCATCATCATATCAGACGCTTAGTTACCCGGTCTCCATTTGAGGAATTTTCAGCTTGCCCCTACAAAAACATGAATTACTCGTATGTGCTTACTCTCTGCTAATTTAGCTTGCTGTTGGTCAATTAGTATAAATTTTTGCCTTATTTATAAATAAAAATATTGATAATGCGTACTTATTATTATTATATTTAGGTACTTATATACTACCTAAATATGTATATATAAAATTATATGCGATACTTAGTGTAGCAGACTGACATGCTACGGTTTCATGGCCCATCTTTTCAAACGATTCTGATGAAATTTGGTATAAACATAGGTTGTATCCCGGGGAAGAAAGTAGGCTACTTTTATCCCGGAAAATTAAGGATTTCCCGCGGGAATAAAAAAACTTATCCACTCTCATTAAGTCACGGGCATTATTGGTACTCTGTCAAATAAAATCAAAGAAATAAAATGAGGTAGGTTTTATAATATTGCAGCTTCAATATCTAAATCCAATAAATTAATAATTTCGCTGACGAAATAAATACGGTAAAGTGGTTAAACAAGAGTAAACACTCCGTAAGGATAAGCAATTAAGTTTGCTCTCTAAATTCGCTGTAGCTGTATATTTTGAAATACGAAGTTATTTGCTGAAGGAATTAAAATTAAAAGACCGCTTGATGAATCTAAGAAGATAGGGGATTCGAATTTTAGTTAGAAATTTTCGGTTTATTCAGCAAAATGTATACAGCCAACAAAGAATCCGTGAAATAATCCAATTAAGTATATTAAATATATTTTATCACTATATAATGCCCACGACTTCGGTCATGTTTATTTTGCTTTTTAAAATAACCCTGGAAAGTCTTTGGTTTTTCGTTATAAAAATTAAGCCGTGTAGTTACCGGGATGCAATGCAACCTATTTCTGTACAAAATTTCGTCGAAATCGGTTTAACAGATGGACTGTGAAACGGTGACACACGGATAGACGCGCAATTTTACATGGAGCTGCACAGACCTACGTGACATGACGAAACGTATTTCCCATTCTCATATTACCTGTGTGTTTTCGCCCTGAGAATACATACGCTTCACTCTCGGTAGCGAAACGCTAACGCCTTTACTTCAGTAGCATAAAAGCGATATTTGTTTCGCTATCATATACGATTGCGCGGGTGTGCTAAGAGCGTAAAGGAGCTAACTAAGATAGTTGTCTGAAGGTGCATCTACGAGTACTGAATTTAAATCTTATTTGATGCAACTAGGCGATTGAGACGCTACCAGTTCACATTACGCGTGTTGCGAACGTGCAATGTTAACATGTTCTTAGCTTTGACTAATTATTGCTGGAGCGCTGTGGTTTTACTCTAATTACAATTTAGTTTTAGTGACGTGCCGGATATCCGTATCCGTATCCGCGGATATCCGAGGAAGAAGTAAGATCCGTATCTGTATCTGTATCCGTTACTTTTTTTTACGTATCTTATGGATCTTTCATCTTACACATTACACTTCGCACGCTAATTCAATATTGTTGTTAAAGTATGCTGTAAAACATTGGTGCGACCTAATAAGGGTCTTTACCGACGCGCCAGAGCCGCACAATAGCGTGGTTATATTATTGTTGCCGTTGAAAATGTGGATCTCCATCCACGTACCCAACTTGCAGTTGCGTTGAATGGCCGAAATGGCTGTCAATCTCAATTTACTGTGTCTACTATATATCTTGGCTACAAACGCATGCCCCGTGATACTTTTATATGCAAGACGTAGTTAACTACAATACCATTCCAGTAGTAATTTATTGCCGCGACGAAATTTTCACACCCGACTACTACCTTGCGACATTTTTGTAACTTAATATGGTTGTGGTGTGGTCAAACTGAGTAGACACTAGTCGATTACACTGTGAAAAACATAGTGTACCTAGGTACCATAATTAGGCAATACAATCGAATTAGACTGCATTAAACTTACTAATTATGAGGTGCATGAAATTTAACGGCGGCGTGAAATGGTAATCGTGCAAATTCATGTGCTGGGTATATTATGGGGTTTTAATAATATCTCACCATTTTACACAGGTATTAAAATTTACATTTATTCTCTGTGGTATCGACCAAAAGTCTTCTAATATAAGCAGTTTTGTTAGACAGCTTTTTTCATAGTCATATTAAAATAATCATTGATTATGGTCTATCAATCTATCGGGCGTTCAGTCTTCCAGTTTGATGCCCCGTCGAAACCAATTAGAGGTACCTACTTATAGACTGCCCTAATAAAAGGTTAGCCTGCTACCATCTTAGATTGCATTATTAACCATCAGGTAAGAGCGCAGTCCAAGACTAACTTGTAGCAGGGTTAAAAATAAATAAAAACTTGTAGCGTACCAATTCGCATTTATTTCTAAGACTCAATCGAACGGAATTTCGCATGCGTTTTACCGCTCAAAGGAAATCCGCAATATGCGCCAGGACTTATACTGCAATTGCTATAGCTTCGAAATTCGAGCGTACATCTCGTGTTCAGCGACGGACATGTATCGGCATCCTGAAAACAATATCAGTTCAGTCGGCTAGAAAGTGCCATTGTCCGATTAGATTAGTAATCGACAGGAATAGCTCCCGCTAGATATCGACTGTGGTAAATGCATCGATGGCAGATAGGTATTAATTTGGAATTAGCTGCGTAGGGTGCATATCGATCTTGGAATAGGCATGGTCTAACGAATGGACCGTGTATAGGACTTGTCTAAAACCTGAGCCTTACTGCCGCAATCAGAGTTGCTTAATCATTACTTAAGGAACTCCTTAGTATAGATTTTGTATTGAAATCTAGACTAAGGAATTCTAAAGTAGTGATGAAGCGACTCTGAGTGCGGCAGTATTTTTTGTTCTAGCATGTTACCGAATTAAGTCCGGCTCCGAAACAAATAACAACGAGTTTATAATGAAGTTACCTAATTAATACTTAATTACCTATCTTCTCATATACTAACCATTAAATTTGTTTCCATTAAAGGTAGCTACGGCAAATTGGCCGAGGATCTAAACCTGTTTTGTTTAAATAAACAATTAAGTTTTAGCGAACAGCTCTCTGGAGCTTTAATATTAAAAAGAATATACGGAGGAAGTTATGCCATTACGTTTACTAAAGAAATAAAGACACGCTACCCCGAAGACTACTAAACCTATAGCGAGGGAGATATCATATAGTTATCACTAGAGCGTGCAATGTTCTCCAAAACTGAGGTCGCGGGCATCATTTATTACTAAAATGTACATAATAAAATGTACACATATAGATAGTTCGCGACTTCTTTTCGGGTTTTTTTTTGCTGCTGCTTTTTTCGTTGATATAGTTTTTTTAGAAAATCCTGTTATGTTTGATTATCCGGAATAAAAAAACTTATGTCTGTCTTCGGGTAGCATGGTATTCCTCAAGTTTGTAAAATCGCTTAGGTTACATCGATTAGCGGATATGCAATATTAATAGCGGATATGAAAAGGCAGCTGTAGACTGACATACGGACACAATTTTTCATTTATTTATTTATAATATATTTTATTAGGACGACCAAGAAATTGATACATTGAAAAAAAATACAAATTATATACTAATTACACAAATTGTTAAATGTAAAATCTATGACAGGTGTCACAGCATGCTCCTTGAATGACTAAATGTAAAAAAATAAAAAGCTTACACTGGGATAAAATCAAAATAGCGTTAAATAAAAACAAAAATTGCAAAAATTACAAAACTTCAAGAAATTTATAGAAAAATTAGAAATATAATTTTTCCTTTTTCCATCATTAAGTAAAGCATTTACCTTATGCAAGCTTCCCTTAAATGTAAATGGAGGCTTTTGATGGTTGTGCATGAGGATAGCTCCTCCATCTTGCATAACTCAATCCAGCTAATAGCATACAGCTCTATGCTAGATGTACAAAATATAATAACAGTACCCGGTTTAATCGCCTGAAGATGTTATATTCAGCGGCAGAAGTATATTAAAATATACCAATTTCTGTGTAATAACTGTATGAGGGGTTTTGTATTAGGAGTAGGTATATTATTTTAAATACGCTATACGTTATTGTGAATTGGTGGTGAAAATAAAATGGATGCTTATTGTTTAGTAATTGAGATTACCTAATGATTCAGTTATATATCAGTCACTAGCAGTTGCCCGCGACTTCGTCGGCGTGAAATAAGTTTTTAAACCCCTACAACGTCACCAACTTTACCTCTTTATAATAATATAATAAGTATAGATTATAAAATTATGACTGATATATGATATATGAATATGAATGCCCCGCATACATTCGAAAATATAATTAGTATAATATGGGGTGAAGTTTAAATCTGTATATTAATATTATAAATACGAAAATTTGAATGGGGATAGATGGATGGATGGATGGATAATTGTTACCCAATCACGCCAGAACGACTGAACGGATGTAAATGGAATAGTGATAGATTAATTATAGTCTGGAATGACACATATTTTTTATCCCGGAAAATTACAGAGTTCCCGCGGGAATCCAAAAAATTTATCCACGCAGACGAAGTCGCGGGCACTAGCTAGTTAATACTAATAGCCTCGTAAGGGCAACTTGTCCAAAATATAAAAAAAGTTCCACTACTTTCTATAAAAAATGTCACTATAGAGTGTTCCTACTCACACACATGAATATAGTTCATAGAAGTCGATCGATATAGAAGTCAATTAATGACTATACTTTTACAGTATCTAATTAAAACTTCAGTAAAGAAGAATTTGCATTTTGGGTCTAGTGCTGTAGCACTTTCTTATCTATCTAAAAATGAAGATCCGAATAATCTCAACATTTATTATAAGGCAGCAAAGCTCTAATAAATTGAATACATCTTCTGAGTTCCCTCATGATTAGAATAGGGGGCTCTTCAAAGGGCGGATAAACAAATATCTCAAAAGCCAGCAACGCATTCCTCTGCGGCGGTTCCTCTGGTGCTGCAAATGCTCATGGGCGCCGGTAATCACTTTCCATCAGGTGACCCGCCTGCTCGTTTGCTCGCTATATATATATATATATATTAAAAATACTGACAATTTTTATTTTTGTATTTAAATATAAAACTTTTGAATTAAATTCGTTGAACAAAAGTTGTTCATGTATTATGAATAGATGGTGCCCTGAGGTTATTTATCGTATTTTAAATCAACCCACCTATATATTTCATGATTTTCATTTTACAAAACATTGCTGGCTTGGACAGAAATTAAAAAGTTTCGTAGATTTTAATATTATATTATGTAGCCCAAACTTTCGCATTGTCCGTACCCTTCTGCAGGGCATGCGTAGTTGGCGGATTAAATTAATACTGCAGAGCAGTTTATTCAATTCACCGAGACCCAATCAAATCCGCTTTCCGACCAGCAATCCCTGAACCAACGTGTGTAAATAATGATTATCGTGTAACGCGCTTCGTTAGTGAACGCTGTTTATATGTCTGATTACCGAGGTCTTAAATAGCAATGCGTGCAACACTTACTGTGTGACTCGTTTCAGCTTGGCACATTGTAATATGGTCCTTACGAAATAAATACAGAAAATTTCTCCGGGAGCACAGAATACTAACTATTACTAGCCAGAAGAATCAGAAGAATCAGTTTTTTTAGGTGAGTTCTTTTTTCAAATCTATACTTCTATACTAATAATAAAAAAGCGAAAGTGTGGATGTATGGATGGATAGATGTTTGTTACTCAATCACGGCCGAACGGCAGAACGGCTCCGGATGAAATAATTCGGCACAGATATAGATTATAGTCTGGAATAACACATAGAGTACTTTTTATCCCGAAAAATCAAAGAGTAAAAGGGAACCAAATAAACCTCAATTCACGCGGACGAAGTCGCGGGCAACAGCTTGTAAACTATAAATTCCGGTTTTGTTAACCGACTTTCAAAAAAAGAGGAGGTTCTCAATTCGGCGCGTACTTTTTTTAGTAGTAAAAACCGCTATTATTACAACTTACTATTACCTATTCTGCGCTATTAGGTCAATATTGGTATCCAATGAGTTGCCTTTACTTATATCTACTGTGTAATAAAGTGATTGCCACAAATGAATGCTTTTAAACGGATTCCCAGTTCTGTGGATTATATCAACCAAAAATAAGTTATTAGAAGCAAGTACTTTGTGTGGGCACTTTGAATATCTTATAAACACGGAACATCTTTACAAAATAAAGTCGTTTGATAACAAAACTCAAACAGACTACTGTAATGAATCAAGTTTGTAAACTCTCCTACCTTCCTTGTATTAAAACTTTTCCGATCTTTCCAATAAAGTAATCTTTGGCTTACTTCCCATGTAATAAGCCTTTAACGTCATGAAGATCTTTTTAGAAGTATAAGTAGGTAAATTCTCAACTGAATGACTTCTTTATACCGAGGTTACATATGTTGTCCACGATTGACTTTGAAGTTGAAATAAACTTTTGATTTTTTTTTTTCTTTTCTTTATTTGTTTAGGGACTTTTATACTTATGTAAGTACATGTCAGCCCCATTATAATCTAAATTTATACAAAAAACAAAATCACGGTAACTTACAACCAAAACACAAAGAGTAGAAAGATAAAAAAAAAACAATCAAATTAAAAAACAGAAAACACTTCAAGAAATGAGACTTATGCATTCAAACAGACCAATCGCATCCTTAGATGCGGGACGGGCAAGAATATTCACAAACATGCCCGTATCAAATCTGCTTAAATGCATATGTCTCATATTTTTATCTCTTCAATATGGTTGAGTCTATACTACTAGAGTTTACGAGTTAATACAATCATCGAAATACTGAGGAAAACGTCTCCGAAACAGTTTTAAAATGGCCTAGTTACTACAAGATTTCAAGGCCTGAATGAAGACATAGTATGCTTGCGTATATCTACAGTTGTATACCTAGTTAGTTTTAGAAATACCAAATAGTGACTATTTTTACCAGTCCGCCTGTCGAATAGCATTCGACAGGAATCACTTCCAACTTTTCATATGAATTTATGATAACACCACATTAGAATGTAAGTCCTATATTGATTGTTGTGTTTATAGAATTTATTAAATAAAATAAATAAAAATAAAACTATATGTGTCAATTAAGATAAATTATTACGTATGTACTTATAAGTAGGACTTTGCGACACATACTTAATTAACTATGACCCTACATAATAAAAGCTTTTGACTAATATTTTACTAGATGATGCCCGCGACTTCATCCGCCTGGATTTAGTTTTTTGATTCCCGCGAGAACTCCTTGATTTTTATTTTTCCGGGATTGATTTGGCCTATCCCTGTTACTTTACCAAGATGGAAATTAATAAAAAAAAAAAACAAATCGGTTTAGAAACCACGGTGTTATGCACTGAAATTAAAAAAAAAGATACGCGCCGAATTGTGTACACCCTCCTTTTTTGGAAGTCGGTTAAAAACGGCAGACTACAAACTTACATGAAAAAGAAAATTTCACGTGTATAAATATAATGTTTCGAAACCATTCTGTAGATTACTATACCAGTGCCCAGTGTAGAACAAAATAATTGAGTCGTCTGTAGCAGACAAGAGTTTTGTAAAAAAAAAACGCTGTATCTACCGGCAGTGAGCAGCGGCATCGCTCACGCTGCTGCACGTTGAACCGATTCATTGCGCCTGTTGTTTTACATTTCATTCGTCTGGGATGAAAAATTGAAAAAGCCTCGATTGGTTGCCGTCAGCAATAGAACAAATAGGCTAGCTCGTTTGGTCTGCGACGATTTCAAAGGCGCGCTTCGATGCTCTTCGTACATTATCACAGAATAGGTAATAGTATTATACCGACCTGACGTGATGTTCAGAATACTTCAAAGTCACATGCATTTAACGGACTGTTAACTCGCTAATTAGGGTTCCGTACCAAAATGGTAAAATGGAACCCGTATGGTGCGACTTTCTCCGTCTGTCTGTCTGTCTGTCTGTCCGTCCGTCACACTCGATTATTTCAAAACTACCGAAGCTATCGACATGAAATTTGGAATAGTTGTGTATATTAGTGGCCCAAAGACACTGGAATTAAAAAAAATTGGAAATTATTTTTGTTCTTATTTAAAAAGGGAGGAAAATCGGAGGGTTGAAATTTAAAAGTGAGATAACTGTACTGTGAGGGGTATCATATGAAAGGGTTTACTTTGTACATTCTAAAACAGATTTTTAATTATTTTCAGTCATGATAGTTTTTGATTTATCGGGGAAAAAGTCTAAAAAAATACCGTTCCCCCCCCTTATCTCCGGAGTTTACCAATCGAAAAATCTGAAATAATTATGGTCAATAGGAATTTATGTATATTTTACAGGAAAACTATAGCCAATGCTCTAACTAGCATAGTTTTTTTGATATTAACAGTAAACCTCTACAAACAAAGTTAGTTTTGCGGTTAATTAACAAAGGTAATTATTACCGTTTTACATCTTTGGTCGTTACAGTTTTCAGTACGGAACCCTCGGTGCGCGAGTCCGACTCGCACTTGGCCGGTTTTTTTTTTTATCAGGTAGAGGTAAGCTCTATGTCAAATAATAGCTGAAATTGATTTCAAATGTTTAATGTGGGAGACCCTACTAGCTTTTAGGCATTGATGTTATAATAATATCATCGTATTAATTAATAGACATTATTTCAAACTATGTTCATCGCCAGCCCAGTATACTGAGTCCCTACTAGTCTCCTCACAGGATCACAAGGAATTTTTCCACCACGCTAACTCAGTGTGGATTGGTAGTCTTTACACACTTTTGAGAACATTTTGAAGAACTTTCCGGTAGCTATTCTTACGTTGATTTCCTTCACCGTTCTAATATAAGTATATCTTCATAGATATGAATTATTATAATAATTTAATTGCTATTATGTTAACTAAAAGCATCTGTCTTGATCAATTGCTAATCGATTATTTTCATGGAGCTTTGACGACCTCCGTGGCGCAGTGTGTAGCGCTGTTGCCTTAACGTGCGGAGGTCCCGGGTTCGATCCCCAGCAGGGTCAATTTAGGAATTTATAATTTCTGAATTTTCCCTGGTCTGGCCTGGTGGGAGGCTTCGGCCGTGGCTAGTTACCACCCTACCGGCAAAGACGTGCCGCCAAGCGATTTAGCGTTCCGGTACGATGCCGTGTAGAAACCGAAGGGGTGTGGGTTTAATATAACTGCCATGCCCCTAACAGGTTAGCCCGCTACCATCTTAGACTGCATCATCATTTACCATCAGGTGTGATCGCAGTCAAGGGCTAACTTGTAGTTGATTTAAAAAAAAAAAGCTAGTAAATGTTCTAGATTCGAAGATTTATGAAAACAAGAAAAAAGTCTCGAAGGAAAAGTTATCGGTACTGCGATATCACTTCGCCTCGCATAATAAAATATGGAGATGAGTTACGGGAATTGATTCGAAGCACAAAGGAGGCTACAAGCTGCTTGTAGACAGCCAGATTTCGGCAGTAATTTCCCGCGAGGCTACACCTATATCTCACAACACTGAAGATATTTTGAATACCTACAAAAGCCCGAGCACAATCAACAACACCTCTATCACTTCCTCAAAACTTCCTTCCGTCAAAACTAAGTTGAGACAGCATTATTTATAACATTTGTTTAATAGCTCATAAAAAATGATTCCGTATTAAACCTATCTTCTTCTTATTTCTTTTGCTATATTATGTTTATTATTATTTATTTTCCTCATTGTAATTCACCAGTTTCTTTTTTAAATATATCACTTGTCATCTTTTCTATTCTATAGGGTTACGGAAGAGATAGGGGCCCATTAGTTGTGTGGTATCAATTCCATTATATTATTATTTTTGTAGTAAAATCTTATATTTTACTTTACTCTCTCGCGGCTGTTGCAGTATGCTTTTCAGATGTAAAAGCCGCGACAAAATGATGTCGCACAGGTTAGTGCTTGGACTGCTGAAACAAACAAATGTTTAAGTCAAGTTAACTCACCTGTTTTCGCCCGGGATTATGAAACGAACTTTCATTTCTGAGAACGAAAATGCCCTTTCAAGCAAGCTTTTAAAATGAACATTAATTTTGAATGACGTTTGATTTCATCTCTCGACTTTGGCCATACTTTGGCAAATAGACTGTTCCTTATTTCCTGAGCTCGTGTTTGTTTCTGATCATATTAACTTTGTTTAAGCATTGAATTTACTGTCTTTACTTAATTGTCACTTATCTATATCTATATCTATATCTATATCTATCTATATCTATATCTATATCTATATCTATATCTATATATATAAAAATGAAACCCGTTTTCCTTGGTCACGGCATCACGCGTGAATGGCTGGACCGATTTCACTAATTCTTTTTTTGTTGTATTTGTTATTATTAGGAGAAGGTTCTTACGGAAAAAAATATTAAGAAAATCTCTCAGAAATATTGAAAAATATACATTTAATTTTGCATACTAAGGCGGTACAAACTTCGCCGGGTCAGCTAGTAATTAATAACAAGATGATGCCCGCGACTTCGTCCGCGCTGATTAAGTTTTCTTTATTCCCGTGAAAACTCCTTATTTTTTTGAGTTAAAAGCCTATGTCTGTCTCCAAGATATAACCCATCTTTAAATTTCATTAAAATCGATGTGACTGATACTTTTTCGCGTTTATAATATTAGAATGGATTTTTTAGACGGTGTGGCAGGTAAAATTTTAGAAATAAGTAAGTAAGTATTTAATTTGATTGGCATTGGTAGGTTTGGAAAGAAATAGATTTCGAATACCTTATGCTTCTTTCTATTTCCAAACATTTCAACTCCACGCTCACACAGCAAAAGCGACATTCAAATAAATGGAAACCCTAACTCCGCGAAACTAAACCTTCACTGGTTTAGGATGCAATTAAACTTTGAGGTTTGTTTTGCTCCAGTTTATTTTCTTTGCTGTCTTAAAAAGTATATTAAACCAACTTATGCCCACGTCCGCGTGGATTGAGCTTTTTCGGTTCCCGCGGGAACTCTTTGATTTTCCGAGATAAAAAGCAGCGTATGTGTTATTCTAGACTATAATCTATCTCTGTGCCTTTATTCAGATCCGTTCTGGCATGATTAAGTAACAAACATCCATCCATCCATATAAACTTTCGCATTTCTAATATTAATCTATAAGTATAGATAGATATGCCAATGATTCTGCAGATAACTTATTTTATAAATGGAACTGGATCTATTGGAACTATTTGGAGTTTCCCCGGTTTCGGAAAAGTGGTAATCAAAATCAAGATATCTGCTGAGAACTTTTGAACGACCTCTACATAATATAACGGAAGAATTTTTTACACTAACACTTTCCAGATTTAAAAATGTACTACGCTGAGTTCTTAAGTTGGTTCTTAAGGTTTTAATTCGTGAGTGGGTTTCGAACCTGCAACGGTCTGCAAAACAAGTGTTGTATGAATCGACCATTCGTACTTGTTGCAAGGGCCGTTTTACTTCCGCGCGGCTTTAACTATCACCAACTTCTTAGATGGTATGACAACTACACACTTATTAGAGTAAATAATTCTAGCTAAAAGAAGATGGGCATGAACAGAAACCGATCGAATTGATTGAGCGATTCGAAGTTAAAGTCTAAGCGACTGAATTAACGACCATAGAATTTTGACTGCAAAGTAACTTGGCTAAAGTGTGGACCTCATTGTTATGAAACGGTCAAAGAAAGCCCTGTAAACAGTAGGTAGGATTTTTTTCAAGCCGTCGCTTCGGCATTTAACCGTCTGAAGTCGGTTTTCACGCAGCCGCTGCGCTCGGTGAATTGAGCTTCGCCGTTCTTTAGCCATTTGAAATTCAGATAATAAACGTGCCGCGGGTTCGGAAAAAGCGCGCTGTGACTGTAATTTATTTGCATTCTGAGAAGTTTAAAATCTTTTGACTGTATGGTATGATAATATATTATTAATTATTTAGGTTGGATTATTACTTATCTTAATTATAATTTTTTGTTTTGGTCAAAGGTACCGACAAGATTCAATCAAAGCTGGAAGAAGCTCTGTTTACTCGACTGTTTGATCAACCGAATACCTCCTGTAACACTTACTTGTACTTAAGAGAAAACGTGGAGAGGTTATACATTATTTCAGTTCTTCAAGTAAATATACAGTTCCGGATAGTTTTAAGGACATTTTTATTCTCTTTTTCTTTATTCTTCTTTTATTCTCTTCTCTTATTTAGTATTTAATAGGTAGGTAGGTTATAATTTTACTTAAGTGGTTCTCAAACTAGGAAAGTTTCTAAACTTACTTAAATACATATCAAAAATCCAACCGGTTCCGCAATTTTTGATATGTATTTAAGTAAGTTTAGGGGTAATAAATGTGTTTAATTCGTCCAAGGTAATTATTATAGATAAGTGTATTCCTACTCTACCCCATTATTAGGTAGTTAATAAATGGGGTGCTTTGTAAATATATAAACTTTGGGAGAAATAGAAGGCAATCTGTATTTAAGTAAACGTAAGATTTCAACTGTTAATTTCCCGCGAGGCGGCACCTCTATCTTATCCAACTCACGGCAGAGAAAATATTTACGCTTAAACCTATTAGTACCTAATTCCGCTTACTTTAACAATTTAATTCTGAATTATATTCAGTTGTATAATCATAAGTTTTGAAGGTTATTTATTAAAAACATATCCACACGCCAAATAATCCGTATTATTTGCCGATCAAGCCTCTACGCCGTAGAGGTGTTGTGGAAGAACTCCTATGAAATTGTTGGATGGATGTAAAACAAGCTTTTGCTGTAGAATGCCTTCATCAGGTAATTCTGCAGAATAGTCTCAAATTAATCCATACTAACATTCATGTTTTGTCATTGGATTCGATTAATTGTCCAACTTTGGACAATGCATCGAATCCAAGGCAATAACAGCTGGTAAGAAACTTGGCATCCTCAACAAAGTCAAGCGGTACTTCACGCCGGAACAGCTTCTTATCCTGTACCAAGCACAAGTTCGATCGTGCATGGAGTACTGCAGCCATTTATCGGATGGCTCTGCTAAGTGCTTGACGCATTGGATTCGGTGATAGCAACATATTGGCAACAAAGCGCTGGTCAGTTCGAAGCTGCAAAGCTTAGAACATCGGTGCAAAGTTGCCTGTCTGTCGGTATTCTACAGGATATATTTCGGAGAGTGTGCTCAAGAACTATTCGATCTGGTTCCTCCGTCACCTTTTTATTATTGAACCGCAAGGCATCGACAAGGTCTGCACCCTTACGCAATCGAAATTCCTCGGGCTCGTACTAAGCGATTTGCTTCCTCGTTTCTAATTCGAACCGCTATGATATAGAATGCCCTTCCGCGGCTTCCGTTTTCCCCTCCTCTTTTAATATAATAATATAATATAATATAAGCCTTTATTACTGAATTTTGTTTTGTTATTATTTACATTTTCATATAAATAAATTAATTAAACTAAGACACTAGTTTTTTTTTTTTTTTTTTTTTCCCCTGGCAACCCTTGAGTTAAATATACGTTCCCGCGTCAACTACATAAAATTAATTCGATTTTGTTACCAAAGTGAAAGAAATAGTCTTAAAAACGGACCTAAATTATTGATGAACAACTAATTCAATGAAAACCGACTGGAAAACGAGGAAAACTGGTCATAAAAATCGAATACAATCATCAGTGAACTTTGAGGTTAGAATCGTTGACATCGCAAAATGGACGAAAAATCTGTGTCGTTCTTAATCACGAAAATGAAAGAGGAGTTGGACAAACAAACTATAAATATTACAGAGGCTATAACTAAAAGTTTGATGCTTAAAATAGATGAAAAAATCGAGCCGCTTCTAAAGGAAAATGTACAGATGAAAGAAGACATCTCCTCACTTCAAAACAAAGTCAACTTTTTAGAAAGTAAAACAAAGAAAAACAACATTATCCTACATGGTTTAGTGGAAAAAGAAGAAAATAGTGGTTCTCTGACCGACGAAATTTTGGAACAGTTCCAACAAACGGGAGTGCATATAGAAAAATCAGATTTTTGTGACGTTTATAGAATTGGGAAGAGGGACGACAAAAAGTGTAGACCTGTACGCATCTCCTTCTCGTCATTTTGGAAAAAAGCTGAACTAATGAAAAATAAGAAAAAACTCAGTAAAAACTTGTACCTGTCCGATGACTACCCCAGAGATGTATTATTGAAAAGAAAAGATTTACAAAGAAAATGTATGGAAGAAAGAGACAAAGGAAACCACGCCTATATTAAATATGATAAACTCATTGTGAAAGAATCAAACTGCTGATAAAAGGAAACGCTCACCATCAAAGACTCCTCCATCGACAGACTCTGCCGGAAGTACATTAAAACACAACAATAAGATAAACAAGGTAGATGCTTTCTCATACATGAATGCTCGGGCTTACTCTGTCTCAGAGAAAAATACGTACCTACTACCATAGGACAGGTACGACACTGGTAACCAGGGAAAAACAAATAATAGAGAATATAAGTATAAACATTTTAGTAAAATAAAGAAATTTCCCAAGCAGGCTAGTCACCATGGGAAATTAGACTATCACCCTCCAGGGACAGCACAACAAGAGACATATATAAACAGAAATAATAATATATACATTGCAACGTTGAATACCAGAACACTTAGAAAAGATGAATCATTAATTGAATTAGAAGAGGCGGTGAAGTCAATCAAATGGGATATAATCGGCCTCAGCGAGGTAAGGAGACTCGGTGAAAGTATCGAAGAGCATGAAAATTACATCTTTTGCTATATTGGAGAAACCCAAGGTCTACATGGAGTGGGATTTATGATCAAAAAGTCACTACGTAATAATATTGTTGAATTCATAGGGGTAACTGAAAGAATTGCACTCCTGAAAATAAAGCTAGAAACCTATAACGAGCCATGGTCAATCATCCAAGTCTATGCACCAACTGAAGTAGCTACAAAAGCAGACAAAGATCAATTCTACTACAATCTCAACCAGACAATAGAAAGAACAAATAAAAATCTCATTATAATGGGTGATTTCAATGGTCAGATTGGAAATATAAACTGCAATAGACACCCGGCTATAGGAAGATACAGTACTGGAAAAATAAATGACAATGGACAGCGTTTGTTAGACTTTGCTCTGCAGCATGATCTTTCTGTTATGAACACATTTTTTAAAAAAAGGAAAGCCAAGAAGTGGACATGGATTTCCCCTGATGGAAAATACAAAAACGAAATTGACTTTATACTCACAAATAAACCAAAAATATTCAAAGATGTAAATGTAATAAATAACTTTAATTTTAATACAAACCACCGCTTACTGAGAGGAAAGATTTACTCCACTAAGCCAAAACAGTCAAGAAAGCATATCCACAGTAAAGCAAGACATATTCAGCTCCCTTTACAAAGAACTTGTTTAGAAGCTCTTCAGCAAAAACTTCAATATGTAAATGAGACACAATCAGTTCAGGAGACCTATGATTGCATAGAAAAGGCATTGGTCAACTTAAATAAAGGCCTTAACATTCAAATGGATTGCATAGACAGGCTAGGATGTGAAGCTAGACGTCTTATAGCAGAGAGAGGCAAACTATTAGAAGACAAGAAAAATAATCGGAAAGAAATTGTAGATATTAGCAAGAATATTAACGAAAGTATAAGAAAACACAGAAAGCTACAACGGAACAATACCATAAGCAATTTCATAACTAAATCTGGAGGTGTTCGTGAGGCTTTAAAATCATTACGGGATAATACAACATGGATAGCAGGAGTAAAATCAAAAGACTGTAACAAAGTAACCAATCGACAACTAATTAACCAAATGGCTACAGATTTCTATGAAAACCTCTACCGAGATGATAATACAGAAGAAATAGAATTAAATGATAAGGCTATGGAAGAAGAAATCCCATGCATCCTGAAAAGTGAAGTGACACGAGCTATCCTATCTCAAAAAAATGGCAAATCGCCAGGTGATGATGGGATATCAAATGAGCTACTTAAAGGAACCATAGAGGTCCTACCCCCCTCGCTCACCATACTCTTTAATAAAATTTTGAGTAAAGAAGAAATCCCTAAACAGTGGGCACAATCCACAATAATTTTAATTCATAAAAAAGGTTGCAGAGACGAAATTAATAACTACAGGCCTATAAGTCTGACATCTAACATATATAAAGTCTTTTCAAAAATCATACTAAACAGAATATCCAATAATCTGGATGAAAACCAACCGAGAGAACAAGGAGGCTTCCGCAATGGATACTCGACAATTGATCACATCCATGTTATTAAGCAGGTCATAGAAAAGTATAGCGAATATAGTATGCCATTCTATATAGCATTTATAGATTATAATAAAGCTTTTGACTCAATAAAACACAACAAGCTGTGGGAAGCCCTGATTGATCAGAATGTAGCCAAGAAATATATACGCATCATAAAAGAAGTCTATAAAAACAGTTTGGCAAAGATACAACTTGAGCAACCTGGAAAAGAGTTTATGGTTCAGAAAGGCGTGAAACAAGGAGACCCATTATCACCAAAGCTCTTCTCTGCTGTACTTGAAAATATATTCAGAAATCTAAATTGGGATAGCTACGGTCTAAACATAAATGGCAAAAAATTATCTCATCTAAGATTTGCTGATGATCTTATCCTATTGTCAAACAAATCACAATCACTCCAGATCATGATCGAACAATTAGCCACAGAAAGTGAGAAAGTGGGATTATTTATGAATACAGACAAAACAAAAGTTATGACTAACTCCCAGAAAGAAACCATTAAACTACAGTCAAATACACTAGAGTATGTAGATGAATATGTCTACCTGGGACAAACAATATCACCAATAGATCAGACATCAAAAGAAATAGAAAGAAGGATATGTAATACCTGGAAACGCTATTGGTCTCTTAAAGAAATTATGAAAAATAAAGATATGCCTATGTCAGAGAAAGCCAAGGTGTTTAATATATGCATCCTGCCTTGCCTAACCTATGGCTGTCAAACTTGGGGGCTAACCAATAAAAACCTGAAGAAACTTAAAGTATGTCAAAACAACATGGAAAGAAGTATGCTTCGAGTCAAAAAGGTTGATAAAATCAGACTCTCTACTATCAGAAGCAAGACAAAAGTTAAAGACATATCTATAACTATTAAAAAACTAAAGTGGAAGTGGACAGGGCACTTCATGAGAGACAAGAGGGACAAATGGACGAAAGAAGTCACAGAATGGTACCCAAGAACAGGAAAAAGAAAAAGAGGTCGCCCTTGCCAGAGATGGGAGGATGATATCAAAGGCACGGCGGGAAACATATGGCAAAGGACAGCAAAGGATAGATTATTATGGAGAGCCCTGGAGGAGGCCTATGCCCATGGGCAAACTGGAGGCCTCTTTTAATATAGGTACCTTCAAATCAAGAGTGAATAGGCATCTTCTAGGCAAGCGCGCTCCACCTTAGGCTGCATCACCTCTTGCATGCAAGTCTGATTGCAGCCAAGCGCTTCTTTTTTTGTAATTCATACAGATACCACGCATCGAGCAGATGTGGCTGTCTGTTGAGTAAACCCTTTGCGCAGAGGGGATCGAAAAAAAAACCAAAGGAGTGTTGTCATGAAATTCAGTACAACATTACATCACCCGTTTGGATGATGTTATGGTTATTAGGACATTGGGTGTTTTAATGTTGGCAATAAGCTAACTGTTTCAGAACCTGTTATAGAGGATTTATAGCATGCGAGTAGATAAAGGTATTGAATGTACTCGTAACAAGTAGAATGCAAAGACACAATCGAGTCACGGTACGTTGCGTGATGCGGTTAGACGACCGGTGTACAACACCGAGCGATATTTCATCGTTTCTTTATCACCTACTTACTGTAAAAGTTTTTTATGGGATTAAATATCGCTATTACCATAAGGAACGCTACTTAAAAATATTTCAGAACACCATGAAAAAGTTGAAGACGCTATTATGTACGGTGAACTGACGTTACCCTGAACAATGTGGGTAAAGATGAAAAACATGGACTTATCATGAAAAATTTACAATCTATAAAACCTATATAATTCTTATTTGTACAAATCTACAACGTGAAATCGAGACTAGTAGCGTATCTATAAATGCGAAAGTTTGGACGCTTGGATGGATGGATAGATGGATGGATGGATGGATGTTTGATACTCAATCACGCCAGAACGGCTGAACGGATCCGGAAATTTAGCACAGAGATAGATTATAGTCTGGAACAACAGAAGAGCAACTTTTTATCTAGCTAGTGTTCAAAAAAACAATCTTTATATATCAATTTACATATAGATGGGCCCTGTCAAACAAATAATGTGGACTTATTTTACTAACGCCATCTAGTCTGAAAAGCGGGACAGCGCTATATCGGGGACAAAGAGAGGTTTATACAGGTGTGGAGCGCGCTCTCTGCATTTTTTCTATGAAAGGACCCATCTAGTACCTACATATATTATATCGATGCTACGAGTATATCATATGTGTATATCTCTATATGAATATCCAAATATTAATAGGTATTCCGCGATTTTCTTTGAGTAGAGGAAAATTTTATTAGTTATCTACTTAACACTTTACCGTCATTATTAATTTTAATAAAACTTGTAGATATAAATAAAAATAACAATCACACGAATAAAAAAATTTCTTAATTTTTAATTTAAGTATCTAAAAATTAAGTTGCATAAAATTTCGGAAGTACATAGAACGAAACAAATCCAATATTATAAATGCGAAAGTGTGTCTATCTGTCTGTCTGTCTGCTACGCTTGCACGGCCCACCTGTTCAACCAATTTTGATGAAATTTGGTACGCGGAAATTGATAAAATCTACGCGGATGAATTCGCGGGCATCATCTTGTAAAATATAAAACTAACTTACCACTAGTAATATTTAAACAAAAAAATGCGCCGTAGGTACGTAGAGAGAAACCTAATAATCTCAATAAGTAATTATTAATTGAATACAACTTCGGAACGTGACCTTATTAGTGATACTAGGCTGGGTATAGGCTTTGCAAGTGAACCGGATTCAATATGGCTGAGAACTTCAAGTCTTGTTTGCTAACAAGTGACCCGTACAGAGTTCACAAGCTTCTTTATAACATTTCAGTACGAAACGAGTGTGTTCTTTTTATGAAGAAAGAATATATTTTTTGCCATTGTTAGTGTATTATGGAGACTTGTATTTAAACCAGAGTTGAGTTTATTATACTACAAATCTGTTTAGTATGTTTGTTTGTGTGTATAAGTTTACTTATTTGCAGAGTACTTACGTATGATAGAGTCAAAACAGGACTGGTATGGGTATCATTAGAGACACCTGTATTACCTATTTGTAAAATAAACAAAATGGAGTAATTGCCTATCCTCGTATCACACAAACTACGCTGAACTATAAAGGTGACAAAAGCACCAAAGTTACTAGTTTAGTGTTGCTTTTTCAACCCAAGCCAGGCGGGGCTAGCTTGTTCTAAAAAACTAGCTGATGCCCGCGACTTCATCCGCGTGGATTGAGATTTTGATTCCCGCGAGAACTCTTTAATTTTCTGGGATAAAAAGTAGCCTATGTGCTATTCCAGACTATAATATATCTCTGTGCCAAATTTCATCTAGATCCGTTCAGCTGCTCTGGCGTGTTTGAGTAACATCCACCTGTAATGTAGGGTAATATAAATGTAAGTGCGGGTAGGCCAATATATTGTGTCATCTTTCTATTGAATGTCAATGTCCTGTCATCTTCCTCTCTCACATAAACGCCTAAGAGTCAGACGTGTTTCTTTTACTGGAATATATAATAAACTGGCGACGAGGATGGGATCGCGTCATTATATCGTGGTAGGAGAAAACGGTTCACCGATTAAGAGACATGTTGACCAGCTTAAATATCGATGGATTAACACATATAACCCGGATGTCTCAAATGTAGAAAGTCCGAGTACCCGTGATCATGTATCTCTTACCAGTACGGAGCAACCCGAGGTTTCAAGTGAACCCAGTACCTCTAGGGAATCGACGGGGTCAACTCAGTCAGGCTCTGAGCAAAAGGTGGAACAGTCACCACAATCACCAGTACATGCACCTAGAGCGGCCCTTAGGCCTAGACATTTGAGGAAACCCGTACAAAGATTCGGTTTCGAGTTTGATTAGGATTAAGGTTAATAGGAGTAAGGTAGATTAAGGGTGGAGGTGTAATGTAGGGTAATATAAATGTAAGTGCGGGTAGGCCAATATATTGTGTCATCTTTCTATTGAATGTCAATGTCCTGTCATCTTCCTCTCTCACATAAACGCCTAAGAGTCAGACGTGTTTCTTTTACTGGAATATATAATACTACTACTACTATCTATACTAATATTATAAATGCGAAAGTTTGGATGTATGGATGTCTGGATGTATGGATGGATGTTTGTTACTCAATCACGCCCCAACGGCTGAACGGATCTAGATGAAATTTGGCACAGAGATAGATTACAGTCTGGAATAACACATAGGCTACTTTTTATCCCGGAAAATTAAAGATTTCCCGCGGGAACCACAAAACCTCGATCCACGCGTACGAAGTCGCGGGCGTCAGCTAGTAATATTATAAATGAGAAAGTTTGGATGGATGTATGGATGTTTGTTACTCAATCACGCACTAACGGCTGAACGGATCTGGCTGAAATTTGGCACAGAGATAGATTATAGTCTGAAATAGCACATAGGCTTTTATCCCGGAAAATTAAAGATTTCCCGCGGGAACCTAAAAACCTCAAACCACGCAGATGAAGTCGCGGGAATTCGCTAGTCCATTAATATATCCGAACTTTCGCATTTATAATAGAAGTATAGATAGAGTGAATGTCGAAACGACGAGTTTCAGGTATTTATACCTACTGCACTGGCAAAGTGCATTATAACTAAAGCAGCTAGCGGTTCGGTACCGCAATAGGATTACTGACAGCGCTAGAAGCATGTGCACAGCTGTTTACCCGCTTTTATTGTTGTCATACAACTATTTTAAAGCTTCCAACCACTAGTAATCTACCTAAGTTTAGCGTAATAAAAAATAACCAAATATATACCTACTTAATAATGTTGTATATTATAATATTCAAACGAGTGACCTTCAACTTTGATCTATGTTATTAAATGAAAATATTTGGTTATTTTTTATACTACGCTGTTTGCTTTGGCCGTTTTAATTCGATCGAACTAATTAAAACTTCTAAGATAAAATACCGACTAAGATAAATTCTTGAACTGATTTCTCGCATATCTATAATTCTATACTATATACTAATACTAATATTATAAATGCGAAAGTTTGGATGGATGAATGGATGTTGGTTACTCAATCACGCCAGAACGTCTGAACTAATCTGGATGAAAGGCACAGAGATAGATTATTGTCTGGAATAACACATAGGCTAGTTTGTTATAAAATTAGTTATTTTTATTATTTTTCAAACAAATATTTCAAATTGTATTGAAGGTGTTAACGTTGTTTAACGTTCCACACCTTTGTTTACTGTTACTTAGATTTCCATTTTAATGGTAAAATAGAACTCTTTGTTCGACTTTTTCGACTAGCACTATTACTGCACGCTTAGACAATAAACTTAAGTAACGAATGAAAGTGTTTCGTAAACAAAAACATTCGGAGTTACGCTAAGCTATATTATATGCTTCGTTGTTATAGATATTTCACCTCAATGTAGGAGTCGATTCGTGGGGATTTATTTTAGCGTTGGGTGAGTTAGGCCGGCCATACACGGACAGCTTGAAGCAGTGAGGATGAACTGCTTCAAGCTTTTTTTTTAATTTTATACACTACAAGCTAGCCCTTGACTGCGATCACACCTGATGTTAAGTGATGATGCAGTCTAAGATGGTAGCGGGCTAACCTGTTAGGGGCATGGCAGTTATATTAAACCGACACCCCTTCGGTTTCTACACGGCATCGTACCGGAACGATAAATCGCTTGGCGGCACGTCTTTACCGGTAGGGTGGTAACTAGCCACGGCCGAAGCCTCCCACCAGGCCGGACCAGGTAAAATTCAGAAATTATAAATTTCTAAATTGACCCTGCCGGGGACCTCCGCACGTTAAGGCAACAGCGCTACACACTGCGCCACGGAGGTCGTCAAAACCTGCGACTGCATAGTGAACTACAGTCTTCTACATACACACATACTTGGACCCGCTCGAGCAGTTGCGACTGCTTCGGGCGGTTGGCAGCAGTTATCAATGGTAACTTGATAACTGCTGTTGACTATGACTGCAAGAGCGGGCCGTATAAGTTGATCACTGGCTAACTGCTCGAGCAGTCCGTGTATGGCAGGCCTAACTCTCCTATTTCAATGAGATCAGCAGTGAGATTAGTTTGTAAAAACTTTCCTATACCTAAAGACTGACCTATATTTTTTATGTATTCATATTAAATTTATTTTTTAGATTAAAAAACCCGATTCGTTAATTAAAACAAACTCTTAATTAACATTAACATTAGCTAAGAACTATCACAGTTAAACCCGTCGAGGTATATTCGTTTGAGTTCTAAGTTCTAAGATGACTCTCTATCACACACACACACATACGAACACTCAGCGATCAAAATTATAACACCCCCCTTTTTCGGGGGCTAAACAAGATAAGCTGATGAGATAATACAAAAATTGTATCAATTATTGACAAAAACACTTTAGATTTTAAAAAAGTGTGTGTGCACACAGAATTGAAACTTATAAGTACCTAGCCTACGAGAGAATGAGATAAATATAACTTGTATTCTATTCTTCTATCTCATTCTGATCTATCTTAGAATGAGTTAGAAGTTATATTAATTGTAATACAAGATTTTTCTCATTCTCTCGCAGGCTAAATCCTATTATGAATATGTTTGTCTCTTCATAGTGTCGCTTTTCCGTTTCATCGAATTTTCAAATCACGACGATTCTAAAGAATTTCACTTCAATAAATATTCGCTCAAGGTATTAAAGGACAACAATCTGACACCATATTTTACTTAAATCCTATCGCTAAGCAATGTAGCGTAAAATATGCAAAGTATGTTTTGGCATTGTGAGCTTGTGTTAACATAACGACACACAACTTCGTAAACTATTTGCATTTTACTGGTTTTCAACGCGATAGGTATCAGCAAAACTTCGAATTCTATCAGCCCCCCGATTGTGTATGGAAATCGTAATCGTAATCGTTCGTCAAACGTATAATTCGACTTGTTTAAGGAGTTCATAGATGCTTACATGTCAAAAACAACGACCTCAATTTACATAGACGGGCCCTGTCAAACAAATAATGTGGGCGTATGTTACAACGCCATCTAGTCTGAAAAGCGGGAACTTGCTTGCAACATACATGCGCCATCGTAAATTACAGCTTAAAAACGTATGAATCGGTCATAGATAATATAGGTCATAGTCATAGAAGCCATAAGGCCAGTTAGTGAAAAAAAATTATCATACAGTTTGCCGCGGAAATTAAATGATTGCGTAATGGATAAAAATATTAAATAGGAAGCTTAAATAACGTTTTTTTTGGAAATGTATAATTGTGAATTGAAACACTTACCTTAAAATAAAAATTATACAGTGCCAAACTAATAAGACTTTAGATGTTAACTTAATAATAACAAATTATCTACACGACGAGCGATCGTGACAGCGCTACGACGCGCACAAAGACAGGCTTATGACAGGTGTGGAACGTCCTCAGCAAGTCGGACGCCCGACTTTTTTCTATGAAAGGGCCCATCTAGTACCTGCATATATATCGATGTTCAAAAAGCATCATGTATGAACTTCGTCAACAGTTCGAGTAATACGTTTTAAGCTATCAAATGAATACAATTGGCTCAGGCAATTGGGCCTCAGATCTTATCATTCAATTGTTAACATAGAAAGTCTACGTAGGTAGTTGATATACATAATCATGAATATTATATTATGCTTTCTAAATATTATGATAAGTTTA
The DNA here is from genome assembly GCA_923060345.2 of Erebia aethiops. NCBI lineage: Eukaryota > Metazoa > Arthropoda > Insecta > Lepidoptera > Nymphalidae > Erebia > Erebia aethiops. The sequence goes on along the minus strand of OV281092.1, from coordinate 8,904,700 downwards.
TGTTGAACTTAATATGTTTACAAGATTTTGATTCACCATCTGTTTGCCAAATTATTATAACGTTGAACTTGCTAATTGGGAAGTAGGTAAGTAATCGTTTAAGCATGGAAATCAGAATGATGCCTATATTATGTCAAAAAAAATGGCAGTCTGACTGACTGCCGATAGAAGTGAAAATGTTTCTTTTGTTGATGAAAATGGTTTTACTTATGGTTCAAATATAAGGTCTACTATATAAGTATTGTACTTCGTGTTGCATTTTTTATTTATATCCAGGAACATGCTTATTTATGTAAGGCAGGTTTTAAAACTCTAGTTAGCTTGTGGTAACGATACCCCACTTTTAAAACTATGTTCGTGTTGTAAGTCCTGTTAGCGAAATATACCAGAAGGAGACCAGGAATTATCTATTTTGACAAAGTAGAATTCAGTAGAATAGAAATTCCATAATTATCTATATATATAAAAATGAAACCCGTTTTCCTTGGTCACGGCATCACGCGTGAATGGCTCGACCGATTTCACTAATTCTTTTTTGTTGTATTTGTTATTATTAGGAGAAGGTTCTTACGAAAAAAAATATTAAGAAAATCTCTCAGAAATATTGAAAAATATACATTTAATTTTGCATACTAAGGCGGTACGAAGTTCGCCGGGTCAGCTAGTTTAATATAATGTTTGACCCAACGTTTATTATATAAGGCTGTCTGTAAAGTTTCGTAATAATTATTCATAAAAATTAGTTTTCCTATTTATCACGGTAGCTATGGAAAGCCAAAAAATTAACAGGAAAAGCAATAATCAGGTAAACATAACAGATTCGCAACACGCACGCAGAGAGCATAACACCGACTTTCTAAATAGGATCACTTAAATTCTGCACCCGCAGCTCTACCTCCTAAATAGCTATCCCGTAGTTAGTTCGTTTAGGTATATGAACCCCCACACGTTATTACAGAAATTGAACCTTCGTAGCTATTAGAGCCTGCCGAATAAACTGGGAATTACTAGGCACCGTGCCTTCTAGCTACGTTATTAGGTTTAGTAGTCTTTTGGGAAAGAGGCAACTGTGCAATATCTTTAGTGATGACTGGTTTAATATTATGTTCGTTAACCGACTAATGAAATGCTAAGAAACCATCCACCATGCTTTATATGACATTTTACTGTGAGCTTCATGGATAATTTAAACTTCGACGACCTCCGTGGCGCAGTGTGTAGCACTGTTGCCTTAACGTGTGGAGTTCCTTCCTGGGTTCGATCCCCAGCAGGGTCAATTTGGGAATATATAAATTTCTAAATTTTCCCTGGTCTGGCCTGGTGGGAGGCTTCGGCCGTGGCTAGTTACCACACTACCGGCAAAGACGTGCCGCCAAGCGATACGGTACGATGACGAGTAGAAACCGAAGGGGTATGGGTTTAATATAACTGCCATGCCCCTAGCAGGTTAGCCCGCTACCATCTTAGACTGCATCATCACTTACCATCAGGTGAGATCGTAGTCAAGGGCTAGCTTGTAGTGGATAAAAAAAACTGGGAAACATCCAAAATTTAGAAAATCAACAAGAATGTATTCAAAAATAAAAAAAATGATATTGTGTAATTTTGTTTTTAAACAGACAATCCTGATGATGATGCCAATGATTTCGTCCGCGTCATGAAAACTCTAATGTTCCGGGATAAACGGGATATGCAATCATCACTCTACATCAAAACGAAATATCATTTTTAAATTAAATTATTAAATAATTTACTGAAATTTGTACATTTTCTTTTGAAAATAAATTCTTCAACCACGATTTTAATTAACTTAGGGGCACCCATTACGTCGATTGCTTGGAATTTTTAAACATCCATTTCATTTGTACCTTTAAGCAAATAGGATATCCTCCTTACAAAGAAGCTCTTAGAGATTATTTTTGGTTCGCAGGCTCGTGAATTTGTGTAAAATTACTTGTTAGCACAATCTTCAATCAAACTTGTAAATCATTTTAAGATTCTGTGCTTAATTCGATATGCAAATTGTATATTTCCAAAATGTTTCAAAAGTTGATTTTATTGCCACTGGCTTGCCGGCTACCTGCCGAAGAAATACGCGTCTTATTGTATTAATTTAGGACAGCATTTCAATTGCAAATTTAATATTTTTTTAACCTTTTCTATGTGCTTGTGAAATACACTTGTACATTTCTTCCCAGCGTTCTTTTAACAGAAGTTTACTTAATGTTGAAATACAGCTGTGCGAAATATTCTTAGCCTTCCATTTTTTACCTTTGTAATACTAGTTGACCCGCGCTGGCTTTGCACGGATGAGTTTACCTTATGTTTGTTATATATTACCACAGAAGATGTAATAGTACAGCCAATATTAGGTATTATATTTATAACGTTACTGATGTTTACGTATGATTAAAAATCTACTTTTTATCAACCTTTGTTCTAATAACTAACACTATTCAAATAACTAACGCACTAACATCGTCAAAAACTTTAAGCTCTATCTCGTTGGATCCCTATTATTTTTCGGGATAAAAATATCCTAAATATAAGAAAACGTTTTTGGGTAATGACTGAAGTACGTCAATACAGAAAAAAAAATCTCAATCTATATTGATTTTGAAGCTTCTACCATAATACAAGTAACACAGCTTTAACATACAAAAAATGAGGAAAGAAGTTTCTGTTGATGAAACTTGGAACAAATATGGGTTGATCCAAGTAGATAAGGTCGCGGGCATCGTCCAGATTCTACACTATACGTGGTGGAGACAGAGTCAATACAATATGGCATAGTAGGTACAATTTAAGAATTCGCTTCAATTCGATCAAAATAGAGAAAAAAAGAAATTAAAAATGTTATGATTGATAGTTTAAATAAAATATACCAACAAAGTTATGTGAACTTCGTGAATACGAGTCGGTACATCATGTTTGAAAATAAACCTAAAAGGTACGAATTTCTTTAATAACTGCTTCTCAAAGAAACCTATAAACGTGTCGTTTTGTAAATAGACTTCTGATTTTTAATAGGGTATAGTGGCCTTGATTACGGCTTCGAGGTATTTCATCTGGCTTAATTTCTTTGAATTTTTGTGAGTCGTTATTAAATATCGATTTCTGGTCCTCTATATCTACCTGGATCCTGGATTCATGTTCGCAGTAGCGTTATGGCTGTTTATTTTTTTGTGGCGCTATTTGTTTTGCCCCTCTAATAAATTGATATCAAAATATTTTTAATACTATTTTTTTAAACTGCAAAATATTTAATGTTTTATGTGCATTGTCTAGGTTTTATTATAATTAGCTAAAATTCGTTTCTTTGGGTATATCGACCTACTGGTACCTACCTACTGGTTGAAAAATGGCTGAAGGCTACATTTTCTGTTGTGGTCTTAGTACCTACATCTTACACATATGTCATGGATCTTACATTTACTCGTACCTTTTAATAGATTTGAAGTGGTTTCCGGGTGCTAAAACTGAGGCAGATTGTACCTACTTTTAAATAAAAGCGCATTTTTTTAACAAATTGTGAATGCGATCTCACATAGAGGTCATGTGAGCCATTTCGTTTTTCTTCCGCACAGGGGACGTTATGTAAAACGTGCCGTTATTAAAATATGGCAACAATAGGTTTGCGAAGCTGGCGATATTGAAATCTAAAGGGTCTGGTAACGGCTAGCTATAATATCATACTTCATTTGTTTGCTGGTTTGTTGGTTTGTCTTTCAATCACGCCGCAACGGGGCAACGGATCTACGTGATTTTTGTCATGGGTATATTTGAGGACCTGGAGAGTGACATAGGCTACTTTCTATCCCGGAAAAATAAGGAATTTCCGCGGAATCAAAAAACTTGAACCACGCGGACGAAGTCGCGGGCATATCTGCAAGTATGTTTTTTTTTTATCCACTACAACCTCCGTGGCGCAGTGTGTAGCGCTGTTGCCTTAACGTGCGGAGGTCCCGGGTTCGATCCCCGGCAGGGTCAATTTGGGAATTTATAATTTCTGAATTTTCACTGGTCTGGCCTGGTGGGAGGCTTCGGCCGTGGCTAGTTACCACCCTATCGGCAAAGACGTGCCGCCAAGCGCTTTAGCGTTCCGGTACAATGCCGTGTAGAAACCGAAGGGGTATGGGTTTAATATAACTGCCATGCCCCTAACAGGTTAGCCCGCTACCATCTTAGACTGCATCATCACTTACCATCAGGTGAGATCGCAGTCAAGGGCTAACTTGTAGTGGATAAAAAAAAAACTCAAGTTTTTATAAAAGGTTCGTTGTGTCCGAATTAGGTTTTCGTGAAAAGAAAAATTGGAAAAATTTGGAGGATTCATGTAATAATTTAGTTTCGAAGCTGGAAATATACGATGGTAAATTAGGCTTTAGGTAGGTACCTACTTACGTTGCTAGAACCCTCACATATTCAATTTAACCCGGCGGGAACATAAGAGGTTCTGGCTAATATTATTATGATGCTTGCGGAAATCTTATTAATATTCCTTAACATAATATCTAACTTCCGGTTCCAACTTCACGGAAAATGCAACTTTGTAAATAGTTTGAGTTTCAGCAGTGAGTCTTGACTACAGCTTTAAATCCTCTCGTGTGTTTATTTAACTTACTATATATATAATAATATTACTTTATGTGAAAGTTTGTATGACCTTAATTTTATATGTTTGGATATTTGTTAGTCCTTCACGCCACGATGAAACTGACTGAATTTGTCTTAAAATAATGGAGATAGCTTATAACCTGAATAACACATAGGCAAAGTTTATTCCGGAAAATAAATAAGTTCCCCCGGGATTCCTAAAAACCCTAATCCAGGGCATTATCTTCTTAGTTTCATCATAAAATATTCGTAGGTACGAGCCGTACGATTGTCTTAAAGGAACTAGAAGTTTAATTCGCTGTAATCCGCCGCAATAAGTAAATCTTTGTGGTATAGTGTGTATCTTGCAATATTGACCACACCACACAAACTTTCCAAATTATCCTCAACGTACGTTTCACTCCGATACCGGAGGATCTTCAGGAGATGTTGACTCGACAATGCATGATGAATTACAATAGCGAATTAAAGTTCTAGTTCTTTCATTATCATGGACTTCAGCAATATAACGCCTGCTTCTATCCAATAGGTGTGAAGTCTGCCAATCCGAACTTGGCTAGCGTGGTAGATTATAGCCATACCATTCTAATTTAATAACTCGTGCTTATAAGTGGGCTGGTGATGCGTTGAACGATGATGATAATGATGGTTATCTTATTGAAACTAGCCTTGACTGTTTTTTTTTTTTTTTTGTTAATAGTAGACACCTCTGACGTTGTCAAAGCCTTTATTTTTCTAATTATTAATTGTTTACGGGTCATTATTTATTTGAAATTTATATTTATAATATTTAATAGTTATATTAAGTCTATACTTTAGCTATGTGTGCACTATCTATATTTTGTTCCTATATTCTAATAATACAGAGTAAATATAGATCTATCCTATACACATGATCTTATAGCTTATGTTTTATTCCTATCTATGACTATATTAACAACTTTTTTGGCATACTTCAAAAATAAATATCTTGTTTTATTAGTTTTTAATATATTAGCCAGGGAATCCTTGCACAGATTCATTTGCATCTCCTGTTCTAGATTTTCTCTTGCTCTGCCGTGCTGCGGACACTCAATTAATATGTGTAATACAGTATCGTCACCGTTTGGGTCGCAGACACAGCCTGGATCGTCTTTGCATTTGAATCTGTGCAAAGCCTCGACTGCCGCGCGCCGCGTGGATAAATATTTTATGATTCCCACGGGAATTCTTAAATTTTCCGGGACAAAAAGTAGCCTGTCCTTCCTCTGGATACAAACTATCCCTGTACCAAATTTCATCAAAATCGGTTGAGGAGATAGTTTTTTTTATTCCCGTGGCAACTCTTGAATTTTCCGGGATAAATTTCATCAAAATCGGTTGTACAGATGGGCCGCGAAAGCGTAGCAGACAGACAGACAGACACCCTTTCGTATTTATAGTATTAGTATGGAATAGTATGGATTAGGATGATACTGGTGCTATAGCGAGAATGTATGATGGCTATCAGCGGGCTTTGGATAATTAGTTATCGATTCTCAACACGTGCATCCACCATTAAGCTTCTAAATAGATTTTGCGTTTTAACAACGCATTTATGCAAAGCACCTAGGTACTTAAATTTGGTTAGTTGGCATGCCACATTATTAAATTGTTTTTCTACGATCTAGCTGTGATGGCGCCACTGGCGCATCGACCCACAAGAACCCGGAGCCGTCCGGGCATCGATAAATCATTAATAGAAAAATTGTAACGTCTAGGTTAAGTTACAATAACTTACCTACCTTTACCACTAAAGGTAGGAATGTCAGTGTTTTCGATTAAAGTTTGATTTGCATCAAATTCATCATATAATTCTTGAAATTTTTGCAAACGGATGCTTAAGATGCAATCTGTTGCAGCGATTCGTTCCACAGGATGGGCGTAGGGTGGTCTTGAAGAAAAAGACTTCTTAGTTCTTGATAATTATAATATCTTGACCTTTGAAACTAATTACACTGAATAGCGGAGCGGAATGTTGAAAGCTAACTTGATTAGTGAATTTGCAATATTAAGATTTAAGTCAGATTGAAGTGACAAGCAGAGACGTTACAATTTTTCTAATAATGATTTATCGATGCCCGGACGGCTCCGGGTTCTTGTGGGTCGATGCGCCAGTGGCGCCATCATGCTGCCGGCCTTGGAACATTATGTTCCAATAGTGGACAGAGACGATTGAATGCCCTCCTTATGGTTCCTGAAGTGGTGCGGACATCTGCTACACGGTTGACCGCATCTGCACCCGGGTAGACTGCTGCAACTCGACCCAGCAGCCATCGATTGGGAGGCAGTCGGTCCTCCTTGATGAGAACCATGTCCCCGAGCTGTGGTTGTCCTCCGTCTGTGCGCCATTTGTGCCTCTTCTGGAGTTCTGAAATATATTCTTTGTAATATCGACTCCAGAAATGAGCTTTCAGAGCTTGAATTCTCTTGTAACGAGGAAGTGTGTGAATTTCGCTGTCTTGTACATTGGGGCTCGGTAACATAGTGAGAGTGCGTCCAATTAGGAAATGGGCAGGTGTGAGCGGAATAAGATCTGAAGGATCTGAGGATAATGGAGTTAGAGGTCGTGAATTGAGAATAGCTTCAATTTCTATCAAAACTGTGTTCATTTCCTCGTAATCGAGGTGGGTCATTGCTAGAACCCTCTTTAAATGGAATTTAACCGATTTTACTGATGCTTCAGCTAGGCCGTTGAAATGTGGACTATAAACTGGACAAAATTTGAATTCAATTCCCTTCTCTGCTGAATATGAAATAATGTTATCTGAATTTTGCTTAATGAATTTAGAAATTTCATTATTAGTTCCTACAAAGCAAGTGGCATTGTCCGAGGTCACAGTAGCAGGCCTGCCTCGGCGTCCTATGAATTTGTTTAGTGCTGAGATGAAACCTTGTGAGGAGAGATCAGTGACAAGTTCAATGTGTATAGCACGGACTGCCAAACATACAAATATACATATGTATGCCTTTTTCAACCTACATCCTCTACCTTTCCTGTCCGCTATCAGGATTGGTCCCGCATAATCTACAGCTGTGTTGCAAAATGGATACTCTGCATGAAGTCTTTGTTCAGGCAGGTTACCCATGATAGGCTGGTATGTTTTACCTGAGAATCTACGACACTTAACACATTCATGAGTAATTTTTCTAGCAAGATTGCGACCATTGATAATCCAAAACTGGTGTCGCAAAGTAGCCAGTAGTAATTGAGGTCCAGCATGTAATAAAATTATATGATAATGTTGAACTAGTAATTTAGTGATGTGGTGTGATGCATGCAGTAGGATTGGATGTTTTGTGTTATAATCATAGTTAGAGTTGGACAACCTTCCTCCGACTCTCATGAGATCTGTTTCATCAATAAATGGATTTAAATTTAGAAGCTTATCCTTTGTAGACAAGGAATGATTATGTTTTAAGTATGAGTATTGTTTACCAAACATATCTCGTTGTACTATTTTACAAAGAGTTTTTGTAGCTAGATCAAGCTCTGATATCTTCAATGAACCTGTATTTTTACTATGTGGATTTTTACAATTATAAATAAAGCGTTTTACATAAGCTGTAACACGTTGTAACTTACCTAAATTTGAATATCTATTTATGAAATCAGCATCATTAGATTGACTTGATACTGAAAGACATTGGAACTTGACTTCAGGCAAATTTTCAATTTGAATATATGGAGGCTGTGTGGGTACTTGAATAGATGCATGGTGTAAGAAGAGAGGTCCTTCCCACCACAAATGTGAATTTTTTAGTTTTTGTGCGTTGAGACCACGTGACCCTATGTCAGCTGGGTTGGATGCTGTTGGAACATGATACCATATAGATGGATTTGAGTTTTTTGTAATTTCTGTAATTCTATTGCAAACAAACTGCTTTAATTTCTGTTTATTAGATGTTTTTATCCAACTTAAAACAATGGTAGAATCACACCAGAAGTATTGTGAGTCAATGTTGAGGCGCAGTGATTGGTTTACCTTTTTTGCTAATTGTGTGCCTAGGAGGGCCCCGCAGAGTTCCAGTCTCGGCATGGTAAGTTTCTGTTTGAGTGGGGCAACCCTACTTTTAGCTAATACTAGATGAACAGTTACTTCACCACTGTCTTTGATTGATCGTATGTAGACACATGCAGAATATGCCTTTATTGATGCATCACTGAAGGTGTGAAGTTCAATCTTACTGAGATTGTCACATAGAATGTAACGTGGTATTTGAATATTGTTCAACTCTGACAGGTGTTGAATGAAACTGTTCCATTGATACAGAATTTCTGATGGTAAGTGGTCATCCCATGAAATGTTTTTTGCCCAAAGTGTTTGTAGTATGATTTTAGCTTGTAGCAAGCATGGATTGATTAGACCTAATGGGTCAAAGATTTGTGCAATAATTGAAAGGATTGTGCGTTTGTTGACCTTTGAACTGTGTGAGTCTATGTCTGTTGAAGAAAAGAATAACATATCTTTTTTGCAGGCCCATTGTAAGCCTAATGTTTTTGTGTGTTCATGTTTGCTCAGATTGACAATTTCATCATTGCAAATTTCATGAACTTGATTGAGTACTGTGGTGCTATTTGAATGCCATTTGCGTAAGTGAAAGTGACCACCTTGAAGTTCGCGGATGACGCCCTTACATATTTGTATAAGTGTGAGTTCGTCTGCATGGCCGCTTACAAAATCATCAACATAGAAATCTGATAATATAGCTTGACTCACTGATTTGTCCTTGCTGTCCCGCCCTAACTGTACAAGACATCTGACTGCCAGGTATGGAGCGGAGGCTGTCCCATAGGTGACTGTGTTTAATTTGTATTGCTTGATCTCTTGGGAAGGATCTGACCGCCAGAAAATTTGTTGTAAACATCTTTGACTTTCATTAACTAGAATTTGCCTATACATTTTTTCTATGTCTGCTGTAACAACAAACTTGTGCTGGCGAAAACGTATTAATATACTTATCAAATCATCTTGCAAAGTGGGCCCTACATGCTGTATGTCATTAAATGATTTGCCTGAGCTGGAAACCAGAGATGCATCAAAAACGGTTCTTAAACGTGTAGTGAGCGAATCCTCGCGCAAGACACCATGATGTGGTAGAAAATATGAGATTTCTGAGTTATTTGGATGTGTATTTTCTGACATGTGATGTAAAGATATGTATTCATGTATGAAGTTTGTGTAATTTTCTTTAAATGTTGGATTGCGTCTGAATTTTCTTTCTAGTGCGTGAAACCTACGCAGGGCTTGTTCCCTTGTGTCTCCTAAACATTCAGGGGATTCCTTTAGTGGAATCGTAACTGTGAATCTGCCATCTGATTGACGGACAGTAGTTTTTGTGAAAATATTCTCACACTCACTCGCAACCTCTGAACGGGTTTGTTGAGTGGTGTAGATTGATTCGAATTCGAAAAACTTGTTTAGCCTTTCATCTAGCTCAGTGTTCTGAGTGAAATTGCAATGGACTGTATGTGTATTTTTGAAATTGATGTCTCCTATGTGACCGGAAACTAACCACCCAAGTGTTGTTTCAACGAGAGTTGGCATGTGTTTGCCTAAGGCAATGCGATTGTGTAATAATACCTGCCAAAACAGGTCTGCACCAAGCAACATGTGCACCTCGGACGGTATATAATATGTTGGGTCTGCGAGGTGAATGTTGCCAGGAATGTTTAGAATGGAGTGATTGATTTTGTGTGTTGGTAGTAGTTGTGTGATTTGAGGTACAACAAAACAGTTGACCTTTGTAGTAAACCCACTGCTGGACAAGGAATGCATAGTAATATTGCAACGTTGAGTAATAATTGAATTTTGATTGTTAAGTCCTTGAATGGACACATTTGTGTTGTAAGTTGGGAGCTGCAGTTTTGAGTGCAGGCTCTCAATTATGAAACTTGAAGTGCTCCCATTATCCAGCAGTGCCCTCACTTTGTGTAATCGACCTGTGTGGTCTTCAATGTGAATCAAGACGGTGGAAAGTAGCACCTGGCCTTGATGTGTTGATGATAATGTAATGTTTTGTGATGAATTCCGCTCCTGCTCTTGCAAAGTAGGAAGTACGACACATTCGCTCTGTGATTGTGGCTTGTTATCAGTGCTTGGTGTTTTATCAAAGGGGTGAAGCAGGGAATTATGACGAGATGAGCAATATTTACATGAACCAAATTTGCAAAAGCGTTCATCATGAGAACCCCGCATACAATTTTTGCATAGCTTTAGTTGTGTAACCTTCTCTATACGTTTTTCAATTGGTAGTGATTTAAATTTGCTACAGTAGTAAATTAAGTGATTTTGTTTGCAAACAGGACATGAAGTTTGGGTTTGTTTGTGCCGCAGTGGTGACATCTGATTGGCAATGAAAGTCTTTGGTCGCACATGTGTCAGGTCACTGTGTCTGCGTGATGAAGTTGGTTGATGCGCCTCCTCCATAGTCTCCAGCAAGTCAGATCTGTTTTTGAGAAAAGAATTGAAATCGTCCAATGTTGGAAGCTCTTTGAATTTATTACGTTCTTCTTCCCAGTCACGTATTGTAGCTGGGTCTAACTTGCTCGAGACTAGGTGGATTACTAAAATGTCCCAGTGTTCTGTAGGAATGTTAAGTGTTTTCAAAGATCTCAAATTTTTGTTCATGACATCAATAATTGATCGCAAAGATTTGGATGATTCAGTAGTAATTGATTGAATATTGAATAAAGCCTGAACATGATTGTTTACTAATATGCGAGTATTGTTGTAACGATTGCATACTAAGTCCCAAGCAACTGTGTAATTTTCTGAAGAGAAATCTAATGATTGAATGACTAGCGCCGCACTGTCTTTTAATGCAGCTCGCAAGTAATGAAATTTGTGTATGTTTGTAATTGTGGTGTTTAAATGAATGAGAGACTTGAATGTGTCGTGAAATTCTAACCAGTCCTGATAACGTCCACTAAAGGTAGGTAAGTTAATGATAGGTAATTTAAAATTTGGTCCACCTGTTTGTGCTACCACATTTGAACCTGCCTCCGATGAAAGCTCCTGCCCTGAGGAAGCTGCGCCTGCTGCTGCGCCTCGGCCCAGCAGCTCCTGTGCAGCTGCTACTGCACTGAAGTAGGCGGCTTCGAATGCCTCTCGCTCTCGGAACTCCTCCTCTGGAATGTCAGTGTTTTCGATTAAAGTTTGATTTGCATCAAATTCATCATATAATTCTTGAAATTTTTGCAAACGGATGTTTAACTCATGTGTTTGCAAGCTGTTTAGGTCCTTGCATAGCAGAAGAGGCTCTAAGTGGGATTTAAAAATTGTTAATTTGGATTTATGCGATGCACGGGTTCTTTTGAGAGTTTTAATTGATTCCATGATGAATAAATAACTGATAACTGCGTTCCAAGGTTGCGAATTGAATGCAAATTTGGGAAAATATGTAAAGCTTTATGAAAAGGTTAAGAATTGAATGCAAAATTTGTAAAAATATGTAAATTAATGGTGAAAATATTTAAAAAAAATACTATGTGCAATACTTAAATCGAAAGTGCAGTGCAAAACGCGAAGCAAAGCTAGCTGAAGCACCAATAAAACCAGCCGTGGACACCACGTGCCATGTGCCATGCGTCCAGCGAGAAACAATCTGAAATTGGAATAAATAGCAAGGTTATTCGAGAAATGCAATGTGGATGTGAATAATTAGTGGAATTGGACTGTTAGGTTAAAGGATTGGATTGATAATTCTTGGACCACGCCGTTTCCATTCGAGGCGACGACCGGTGCTATGCCCTTCTTGCGTGTTCGGCATCCGGCTCGAAAATCTGTTGCAGCGATTCGTTCCACAGGATGGGCGTAGGGTGGTCTTGAAGAAAAAGACTTCTTAGTTCTTGATAATTATAATATCTTGACCTTTGAAACTAATTACACTGAATAGCGGAGCGGAATGTTGAAAGCTAACTTGATTAGTGAATTTGCAATATTAAGATTTAAGTCAGATTGAAGTGACAAGCAGCGACGTTACAATTTTTCTAATAATGATTTATCGATGCCCGGACGGCTCCGGGTTCTTGTGGGTCGATGCGCCAGTGGCGCCATCATGTTAAGAATTGAATGCAAATTGTTTTCATCTAAACTTAACCTAGGATATGAAGAAGAACCTTAGATCTTCGTTCTTAACTTAACCTACTAAGAGACTCCTAACAATAACTTACCTACCTTTAGTGGACGTTATCAGGACTGGTTAGAATTTCACGACACATTCAAGTCTCTCATTCATTTAAACACCACAATTACAAACATACACAAATTTCATTACTTGCGAGCTGCATTAAAAGACAGTGCGGCGCTAGTCATTCAATCATTAGATTTCTCTTCAGAAAATTACACAGTTGCTTGGGACTTAGTATGCAATCGTTACAACAATACTCGCATATTAGTAAACAATCATGTTCAGGCTTTATTCAATATTCAATCAATTACTACTGAATCATCCAAATCTTTGCGATCAATTATTGATGTCATGAACAAAAATTTGAGATCTTTGAAAACACTTAACATTCCTACAGAACACTGGGACATTTTAGTAATCCACCTAGTCTCGAGCAAGTTAGACCCAGCTACAATACGTGACTGGGAAGAAGAACGTAATAAATTCAAAGAGCTTCCAACATTGGACGATTTCAATTCTTTTCTCAAAAACAGATCTGACTTGCTGGAGACTATGGAGGAGGCGCATCAACCAACTTCATCACGCAGACACAGTGACCTGACACATGTGCGACCAAAGACTTTCATTGCCAATCAGATGTCACCACTGCGGCACAAACAAACCCAAACTTCATGTCCTGTTTGCAAACAAAATCACTTAATTTACTACTGTAGCAAATTTAAATCACTACCAATTGAAAAACGTATAGAGAAGGTTACACAACTAAAGCTATGCAAAAATTGTATGCGGGGTTCTCATGATGAACGCTTTTGCAAATTTGGTTCATGTAAATATTGCTCATCTCGTCATAATTCCCTGCTTCACCCCTTTGATAAAACACCAAGCACTGATAACAAGCCACAATCACAGAGCGAATGTGTCGTACTTCCTACTTTGCAAGAGCAGGAGCGGAATTCATCACAAAACATTACATTATCATCAACACATCAAGGCCAGGTGCTACTTTCCACCGTCTTGATTCACATTGAAGACCACACAGGTCGATTACACAAAGTGAGGGCACTGCTGGATAATGGGAGCACTTCAAGTTTCATAATTGAGAGCCTGCACTCAAAACTGCAGCTCCCAACTTACAACACAAATGTGTCCATTCAAGGACTTAACAATCAAAATTCAATTATTACTCAACGTTGCAATATTACTATGCATTCCTTGTCCAGCAGTGGGTTTACTACAAAGGTCAACTGTTTTGTTGTACCTCAAATCACACAACTACTACCAACACACAAAATCAATCACTCCATTCTAAACATTCCTGGCAACATTCACCTCGCAGACCCAACATATTATATACCGTCCGAGGTGCACATGTTGCTTGGTGCAGACCTGTTTTGGCAGGTATTATTACACAATCGCATTGCCTTAGGCAAACACATGCCAACTCTCGTTGAAACAACACTTGGGTGGTTAGTTTCCGGTCACATAGGAGACATCAATTTCAAAAATACACATACAGTCCATTGCAATTTCACTCAGAACACTGAGCTAGATGAAAGGCTAAACAAGTTTTTCGAATTCGAATCAATCTACACCACTCAACAAACCCGTTCAGAGGTTGCGAGTGAGTGTGAGAATATTTTCACAAAAACTACTGTCCGTCAATCAGATGGCAGATTCACAGTTACGATTCCACTAAAGGAATCCCCTGAATGTTTAGGAGACACAAGGGAACAAGCCCTGCGTAGGTTTCACGCACTAGAAAGAAAATTCAGACGCAATCCAACATTTAAAGAAAATTACACAAACTTCATACATGAATACATATCTTTACATCACATGTCAGAAAATACACATCCAAATAACTCAGAAATCTCATATTTTCTACCACATCATGGTGTCTTGCGCGAGGATTCGCTCACTACACGTTTAAGAACCGTTTTTGATGCATCCCTGGTTTCCAGCTCAGGCAAATCATTTAATGACATACAGCATGTAGGGCCCACTTTGCAAGATGATTTGATAAGTATATTAATACGTTTTCGCCAGCACAAGTTTGTTGTTACAGCAGACATAGAAAAAATGTATAGGCAAATTCTAGTTAATGAAAGTCAAAGATGTTTACAACAAATTTTCTGGCGGTCAGATCCTTCCCAAGAGATCAAGCAATACAAATTAAACACAGTCACCTATGGGACAGCCTCCGCTCCATACCTGGCAGTCAGATGTCTTGTACAGTTAGGGCGGGACAGCAAGGACAAATCAGTGAGTCAAGCTATATTATCAGATTTCTATGTTGATGATTTTGTAAGCGGCCATGCAGACGAACTCACACTTATACAAATATGTAAGGGCGTCATCCGCGAACTTCAAGGTGGTCACTTTCACTTACGCAAATGGCATTCAAATAGCACCACAGTACTCAATCAAGTTCATGAAATTTGCAATGATGAAATTGTCAATCTGAGCAAACATGAACACACAAAAACATTAGGCTTACAATGGGCCTGCAAAAAAGATATGTTATTCTTTTCTTCAACAGACATAGACTCACACAGTTCAAAGGTCAACAAACGCACAATCCTTTCAATTATTGCACAAATCTTTGACCCATTAGGTCTAATCAATCCATGCTTGCTACAAGCTAAAATCATACTACAAACACTTTGGGCAAAAAACATTTCATGGGATGACCACTTACCATCAGAAATTCTGTATCAATGGAACAGTTTCATTCAACACCTGTCAGAGTTGAACAATATTCAAATACCACGTTACATTCTATGTGACAATCTCAGTAAGATTGAACTTCACACCTTCAGTGATGCATCAATAAAGGCATATTCTGCATGTGTCTACATACGATCAATCAAAGACAGTGGTGAAGTAACTGTTCATCTAGTATTAGCTAAAAGTAGGGTTGCCCCACTCAAACAGAAACTTACCATGCCGAGACTGGAACTCTGCGGGGCCCTCCTAGGCACACAATTAGCAAAAAAGGTAAACCAATCACTGCGCCTCAACATTGACTCACAATACTTCTGGTGTGATTCTACCATTGTTTTAAGTTGGATAAAAACATCTAATAAACAGAAATTAAAGCAGTTTGTTTGCAATAGAATTACAGAAATTACAAAAAACTCAAATCCATCTATATGGTATCATGTTCCAACAGCATCCAACCCAGCTGACATAGGGTCACGTGGTCTCAACGCACAAAAACTAAAAAATTCACATTTGTGGTGGGAAGGACCTCTCTTCTTACACCATGCATCTATTCAAGTACCCACACAGCCTCCATATATTCAAATTGAAAATTTGCCTGAAGTCAAGTTCCAATGTCTTTCAGTATCAAGTCAATCTAATGATGCTGATTTCATAAATAGATATTCAAATTTAGGTAAGTTACAACGTGTTACAGCTTATGTAAAACGCTTTATTTATAATTGTAAAAATCCACATAGTAAAAATACAGGTTCATTGAAGATATCAGAGCTTGATCTAGCTACAAAAACTCTTTGTAAAATAGTACAACGAGATATGTTTGGTAAACAATACTCATACTTAAAACATAATCATTCCTTGTCTACAAAGGATAAGCTTCTAAATTTAAATCCATTTATTGATGAAACAGATCTCATGAGAGTCGGAGGAAGGTTGTCCAACTCTAACTATGATTATAACACAAAACATCCAATCCTACTGCATGCATCACACCACATCACTAAATTACTAGTTCAACATTATCATATAATTTTATTACATGCTGGACCTCAATTACTACTGGCTACTTTGCGACACCAGTTTTGGATTATCAATGGTCGCAATCTTGCTAGAAAAATTACTCATGAATGTGTTAAGTGTCGTAGATTCTCAGGTAAAACATACCAGCCTATCATGGGTAACCTGCCTGAACAAAGACTTCATGCAGAGTATCCATTTTGCAACACAGCTGTAGATTATGCGGGACCAATCCTGATAGCGGACAGGAAAGGTAGAGGATGTAGGTTGAAAAAGGCATACATATGTATATTTGTATGTTTGGCAGTCCGTGCTATACACATTGAACTTGTCACTGATCTCTCCTCACAAGGTTTCATCTCAGCACTAAACAAATTCATAGGACGCCGAGGCAGGCCTGCTACTGTGACCTCGGACAATGCCACTTGCTTTGTAGGAACTAATAATGAAATTTCTAAATTCATTAAGCAAAATTCAGATAACATTATTTCATATTCAGCAGAGAAGGGAATTGAATTCAAATTTTGTCCAGTTTATAGTCCACATTTCAACGGCCTAGCTGAAGCATCAGTAAAATCGGTTAAATTCCATTTAAAGAGGGTTCTAGCAATGACCCACCTCGATTACGAGGAAATGAACACAGTTTTGATAGAAATTGAAGCTATTCTCAATTCACGACCTCTAACTCCATTATCCTCAGATCCTTCAGATCTTATTCCGCTCACACCTGCCCATTTCCTAATTGGACGCACTCTCACTATGTTACCGAGCCCCAATGTACAAGACAGCGAAATTCACACACTTCCTCGTTACAAGAGAATTCAAGCTCTGAAAGCTCATTTCTGGAGTCGATATTACAAAGAATATATTTCAGAACTCCAGAAGAGGCACAAATGGCGCACAGACGGAGGACAACCACAGCTCGGGGACATGGTTCTCATCAAGGAGGACCGACTGCCTCCCAATCGATGGCTGCTGGGTCGAGTTGCAGCAGTCTACCCGGGTGCAGATGCGGTCAACCGTGTAGCAGATGTCCGCACCACTTCAGGAACCATAAGGAGGGCATTCAATCGTCTCTGTCCACTATTGGAACATAATGTTCCAAGGCCGGCAGCATGATGGCGCCACTGGCGCATCGACCCACAAGAACCCGGAGCCGTCCGGGCATCGATAAATCATTAATAGAAAAATTGTAACGTCTCTGCTTGTCACTTCAATCTGACTTCAATCTTAATATTGCAAATTCACTAATCTCCTTTAAACATTCCGCTCCGCTATTCAGTGTAATTAGTTTCAAAGGTCAAGATATTATAATTATCAAGAACTAAGAAGTCTTTTTCTTCAAGACCACCCTACGCCCATCCTGTGGAACGAATCGCTGCAACAAGCTGTTTTTTCTAACTTTCATGAAATTAAATAAATGTTTTATTTCATGAAGTAAGCTTATCGATACTTATGAAGGATAACCGGGACTCTACCCACTACAGTTTAGACTACGACGACTCAATTATTTAGACTTTGCGACACGCGATAAAAAATACATTATTCGTACGTATACATCCATACTTCCATATCCATATCCACACTAATATTATAAATGCGAAAGTTTGACTGTCTGTCTGTCTGTCTGCTACGCTTTCACGGCTCACCTGTTCAACCGATTTTGATGAAATTTGGTACAGGGATAGTTTGTATCCCGGGGAAGGACATAAGGTTACTTTTTATCCCGGAAAATTAAGGAGTTCCCGCGGGAATTGAAAAACTTAATCCACGCGGACGAAGTCTCGGGCATCATCTAGTACGGTGCGTATTATGTGGTCCAACGAATTGAAATTAAGGAATCATTTCGCCGGTTCCTGTAACTTTATAACAATAAATTATTAATGCAGGGAGAAATGCAATACAAAAAGAAATAAAAATAGGTATATCGTTGACATTTTATTTAAAAATCTAAATGAGTTTTTTAGTTACATATAATTTTCTAAAAAGAAATTAGGTAAATACCTGACCTATAAAAAACTTATTATAATTGCACTCTCTCTGAGTCCACAGAAAAAGGAATGGATCAATTGTTATCATTTTATTCGTCGCCATCAGACGACAGAAGTTCACTGCTGGACCTGTCTCTATTGAAGGATCCATAGCAAATTGCGGTTTTGGCAAGCTTTTTATATTTTTATCACCAAACCAATAACGAATGATAATTTCATAATATAAATAAATCTAGAAACGACAACTTGTCTTCACAACACAATTTAGAGCAGTTTGTTGAAAGCATCGCAGCAGAACATATAATGAGCAATGAAGTTAGTTATAATTGAGAAGAGCTGAAACGCGCCCTGCGGCGGCGGGAGACGTTAACCATACTCGCACCTCGCATACCGAGTGCTGACACGAAATACGACTGCCTTATTTGTTAACCCAACAACTCATAGGTACCCATTACCCATATTACGCCTATTAAAGTTGCTCAGACACTATATTGTTGAACACATGATGAATACGTTTCTACGGAAACTTGGAATGCTCGAGGAGACATTTAATTTGTAATTATCATGGTGAAGACGTTTCTTGTATGGTACCTAAATGTAGATTTATCAGTAGAAGAATGTGTAAAATGAGATTAGACTACGTCCGTTTGAGGACATAATTTTTTCAGTCCTATTGAAAATGAGGATGACGCCAACAGCCTAGTGCAAGCCCCAAAAATTACGCGGGAGGACAGTACTATTCAAGTACTGTCCTCCCGCGTAATTTACTATTGAAGTACAATGCAACCACACGAGGCCGAGGAAGACCTAAAGACAGTATGGGAAATTGCACGAAGATTTTCGGAGCTGGAGAGAAGCTACTTCCGATCACTCCTGATAGAGAAGTTTACTTGACCAAGCCAATACCAAAGGCTGTTAAAAAAATATTGGCTTATTTGTAAATATCTAAAAATGTAATAGGCAAAGTTTAATACAATATGATCAAAATCCATTTGAACCAGAAGCAGCATGAAATCTATTTTTAAATATACGGCTTTATCTAGGACAACCATAGTGAAACAAATTTTTAAACTTTTGTATTGAATTCCGCAGCGATCGGACTTCAACAACTGAAACGAGTTTGGTTATTACGATAGTGCGGCTTTCAAAAAAGTTTGCAATTCTTTCCACCTACATAATATATATATTCAAAGATAAGTGTATATGGATAATATGGATGTGAATTCCTCAGTTCTCAAAGTTCACGGAACTCCGTGTTGATTTGTGAATTGAAATTTTGAAAAAGTTATTTTTCATCATCATTGCATTTTTCTGTCAAGTAACAATACCACTCTTGGGAGCTAGGAACTTAGCGTTGCCCTCGTGCCTCGGAGATCACATAGGTACAATTACTGTCGACCCTACATCACATCTCTCTACGATCAGAACAGTTCTTCGAAGAATATATATGTCCCGCCCGGTGTTACTTAAAATATAATATACGAATTTGATGATTATCCATACTTCCATACTTAAAATCCGTACTAATTCATATCCATACTTATTACTTTTTACTGATTAATATTAAAAATTCGAAAGTGTGTCTCTCTGCCTGTCTATCTGCTACGCTTTGATGGATCATCTTTTCAACCGATTTTAATGAAATTTTATATCCTGGATAAGAGTTCCCACGGGACTACAAAACCCTAAATTCACGCGAACGAAGACATCATCTAATACTTAGATAACACTTGCGAAATTTAGCCAACACGCGTTGTTTCTATCCAAGCCTTCATAAACTCAAAAACATGTTATTGTTAAAATGAACATCAAAACAATACGTAAACAGAAACTTATCTGTTATTTCACTGTCTATCTCATCTAACAACTTATCCCCGACAAATTAATACATCACAAAGACCTTGGCTGCGGATTTCACATAAACATTCAAATTAATATTAGGGCGACCCTCTGTAGGATTTAATCCACTAGAACAATAACATTGTTAACATCTCATCGCTCTCGGTTAGTAGGCCTACAATTTAGTAGCGCTTAATTAATTAAATTAAGTCATCCGTTAGTGAGTAGGTAGGTATACACTGTTATTATAATTAATATAGACACATATGTAATATTCGTATAGTACCTACCCAATTTCAACTTTCTCACTTGTGGCCAAGTTTAATATATCTAATATCGAAGTACCTACCTAATCCTGTCTGGCTAACAAGTGCTGGGTTTTTCTGACAAAAATTCTCAGCACTAGCCCGGAGTTAGGCAGTTGGCAGTGTTTCACCCCCGTGCCTCGGAGAGCACGTAAAGCCGTCGGTCCTGCGCCTGATCTCTCTCCGGTCGTGTCGGATTTTTCGTCCCTCCGGGCTATGAGAGTAAAGGAACAGAGAGTGCACCTATGCGCACACACTTGTGCACTATAATATCTCCCGCGCAGATGGCTAATCTCTCTATGGAGATAGGCCGCCGTGGCCGAAATTCGGTCGGGAGGAGGACCAACCTAATCCCTCTCTGGGTTGTAGTCTCATTGCTGGGGGCCATGATCTCTTTAATTAATTTCAATTTTCATTTCAAGCTTTTTTAGAGATAGTAAGGCGATGGCGAGGCCCAGAACCTTTCATCAACTCGACAGTTGACTGAGATTTCGACTTGGCTAAACAATGATGTAGTTTTCTCCTGATATGTCTTTCTATAACGTTTGCCAATTAGTCAAGCGAACCTGTCCATGCCCAGACACGGATTCTCCTACCTAAAAATTCGTTTCATTACGGGTAGAATTTTGTAGGTAGGTAGGTAAATCATATAACCATATCCATCCATACTACTTAATATTATAAATGCGAAAGTGTGTTTGTCTGTCTGTCTGTCTGCTACGCTTTCACGGCCCATCTGTTCAACCGATTTTGATTAAATTTTCTACGAAGGTAGATGGTATCCCGGGGAACGACATAGGCTACTTTTTATCCCGGAAAATTAAAGAGTTCCCGCGGGAAACAAAAATATTAATCCACGCGGACGAAGTCGCAGGAATCATCTAGTAATATAATAAATGCGAAAGTGTGTTTGTTTGTCCTTCAATCACGCCGTAACAGAACAACGGATCGACGTGATTTTTTGCATGGCTATAGTTGACAACCTTGAGAGTGACATAGGCTACATTTTATCCCGGAAAATTAAGGCGTTCCCACAGGAATTTAAAAAAAACTTTCCACGTGGACGAAGTTGCGCGCATCAGCTAGTAATATATATTTATGTATGCAGTTATTTTTCGCTTTTACAAAAATAACTTTTAAGGGGTAATTTACAATTAGCAAGAAAATTCTTAAAACTTTAAGAAACTTTGTTCCGACTCGCGTCAAACTGATCAAGTTCGCCGCAGCACGTCGCAAGTTCCTAACTCTCATTAATTTCTTTGAAGTCTCAACTCCAAGCCACGACTTTCCAAACGTCTGTTCTCCGACAATTATTAAGAATTTTCTTTTAACTCGATTATCGGGTGAATATATCTGACATAAACACCAGTGTTTTTTTTATCTCTCTTTATGATTTTTTAAACCAAGTAGGTATAGGTAGCAAAGTAACAGTAAAAGTATCATTACATCTGTAAACTTCACAGATGGTTATTGCCAGTAGTTGCCCGTGGTATGTCCACGATTCCGAATCCATCCATACTAATATTATAAATGCGAAAGTGTGAAAAAATAGTGCAATTTGATTGTAAAATTGTCTTCTCCAAATTAGATGCCTAGTCGTTCCACAAAACTTAGAGCAAATACCAATGTATTTGTGGTATAGGTATGACAAATAGGTATGACCTATTTTACACGAGTCGCAATTTTTCGCCTTCGGCTAGTCAATCCTAGGGCTGCCTTCCGTCCGGATTTCCCCGGATTTGTCCAAGTTTTGTTTATTTGTTTGTAAAGAGCGTCCGGGGAGCGTCCGGGCGAGATTTTATATGTAGTCCGGGTTAGTTTTCGTGACACCGCTCGCCGCAGGGCGGTCTTATTTTAATATATAATTTTTAAAAAACCTATTGTTGACATGTCCTGGTCCTGGAGCTTCTAGCTTCAAAATTCGGGATTTTCACGCTTCTTGTCCTGCTTACCAGATTTTAGAAATACCAAAGTGCCAACCCTAGTCAATCCCTTCGTTGCAGACACCAAAACTGACATGGTATGCGAAACGCCGCGAAGGTTGAACGCGAAGCCACTAGGTATACAGTACCATCCACTCTAAAGTGTCGCGGCGAAAATGTATACCGGTCTTTAGGGCGAAAACACACTATGGACGAGTAACGATAACGATAACCTTCGTATGGGAAACATATTTCGTCCAGTCGCGGTTGTATGTGTAACTCTACTTTTTATCCGCCAGTCATTTTTTATCCATTGTACGTTTTTGCCCTTAGGTAGAGATAAAGATGGCCGTGCATGAAAATTTCAGACGCATCTTCTTATCTAGTAGCCTCCTCAGTAAGAAAGTAAGAAAAAAAGAAAGAAAGAAAGAAGAAATAAATAAAACGTTCTTATTCGACCACAATATTTAGTTAAAGAAACTATCAAATTAGATATAGCAAAAAAAGTTGTGTATTACGAAGTACAGGTCTCCGGCTCAGCATCATGCTACAGCAGGCTGCAGCACTGGTTTTCAGTGGAAACCTTAAAATTGGTGAAGTCAGTAAACGTTTCGAGCATTCGATTCAGCGGATCTACAAACGAAAACGCAGCAGTTCCCGTAATTGGGTAACCGCTGCGCCTCATTAGGTAATTGCAGCTGCGGCCGCACCCCGCCAATGGGAAGATCTACACTTATTCGCAGCTATTCGGTCATCTCTTCGTTGCATACCAGACTATAATTGTGTAGGCCTATTCTCAGTTTTGATGTAAGTATTTTGTAAATCCACTTACTAGTGTGCAACAATAATATAAAAATAAAATAAAAGAAAAATAGAGCCTATCTGTATGTCTACTACTTTTTCTCAGCCTATTAATAGATTTTGATGGAATTCTGCATAGAGGTAACTTGCATTCTACAGAGTACGGTAACACAATATTTTTGTCTCAAAAAATATATCAAAGAGTTCAAAGAAAAAACTAAATTAATAAAAAAATAAAAATTCGCTCAAAAAAAACCAAAAAACTGCTACCACGTTTCGCATCACGCAATGGCATACATAGCCACGGATTTGACGACGCTTGGGGTTAAAAATAGATTTTGCATCGAAGAAAAGAAAATTGTTAACGTTTAAATTAAATTAAAATTAAGTTAGTAAAATAAGTGTGCTGTGTTAACCTGAGTGTCTCGATACTGTTCTGAACTTGTGAAACTTGCGCTGTAGGTGGACCATATAATAAACAAAATGCTTATTAAACTTATTAGTACTTCCGCTTAAACAAAATACTTAGTAAACATAGTATTAACGACTGTATGTAAGTCGACCCAAAATGGCGGTTTGCAGCGCAGGTACATTGTACTACAGGGCCGAGCGGAGCATGCGCGGGGAGCGAGGGGTATGGAACGCGGCACCTCGCAGCGCACCTCATACCGCTTCGTTTGACGCCCGAAATGTGTTTCTGCGCATAGTTCAACTTACGCCGCGGCTATTATACTTCCGTTATGATGATTTATAAAAGTTTTTCAAATTCTGTAGAAATTATTTATTTTCTCGGAATTAAAAAGTATCTTACCTACAAGTCCTCATCTAGCTATCTCCATTCCAAACAACTAAACCGGTTCAGTGGTTGTGGCGTGAAGGAGTAACAAACATCTAATTTCAACATTTTCAGTATTCAAAACTTACAAAATATACTCAAATTTTCATAATAATAATATGTAAGTAAGACCTTGGTTATACGCTCCTATGTAAGCTCTAAAAACATTCAATTCTCTTCAGAGTGATTAATTAAGGACTATTTTACGAGATACAAATTACATTTCCACTGATCGGTATATCAATCATTTTTATTACAGAACTTTTTTATTGCGGCACTTAATGAGGTGTTTGGGATATTGCCCGTTCCGTATTTTGATTGAAATCGATAAAACGTGGTCTCTAGGTAAATAAATGTTTAAGTCTATTGTGTACAGTAACATTTATCTGAGATTTATTTATAAGAGAACGAGGATGAGTAAGTTTTTATGCCATTTTTATATTTCCATACTAATCCATACTTTATAATATTATAAATGCGAAAGTGCGTTTCTCTGTCTGACTGTTTGCTACGCTTTCACGGCCCAACTTTTCAACTCATTTTGATGATATTTGGTACAGAAATAAGTTGTAACACGGAGAAGGACATAGGCTGCTGTTTATCCCGGTAAATTGAGGAGTTCCCGCGGGAATACAAAAATAATCCACGCGGACAAAATCGAGGGAATCGTCTAGTATTTTTATACTTACTTCCAAATTAGGGTATATTTAACTTTGCTCAATTTTTTTTTGTCAATATTTTTAACCTGATTTGAATTACCTTATGAGAAAGCCAAATCACCATAGTTCATAACTCATTATTATATCGTCCAAAAACGGCAAGCGGTGACTTTACATTTGCTACGGGTATAGGTCTACGTAATATTAAACAGAAGGCTTACAGAGTATTATATCAATTCCTCCGTAGCTTGCTGCTTGGCCTCGGCGCCCACGATGTCTAGAACTCGTTTAATTAAAAGGGAATCTAGTCATCAAGCGCAGTTAAGCCCGTGTTTGCTCCCCATCTACGATCGTTTGCACACTCGCCCGCCGAGTAAACTGAAACAGACATTAGAGCCCCGTTGAAATACTCGATATAGTCATGTTGCACGCGAAATGCGCATATTACCATATGGTTATAGGAATACTCTCAAAGAGTTAAATGGGAAAACATGACAGCAAATTATAAATCGTATCACTCAATACAAACGTACAAATTGTTAATTCCATCCATCCGCCCATTAGCCTGTATGCATCCAGTGCTGGACATAGGTCCAGGAGGCATGTTATGGAGGCGAATTGGCGCTCTCAAAAAGGCCTTGATGCCTTTTTGAGAGCGCGCCTCCATTCACGGTCCTCTGCCTTCCTCATCCACCCGCTTCCCGCTACCTTCTTTAGGTCATCGGACCAACGAGCTGGAGGTTGTCCTACACTGCGCTTACCGGCACCGGTGCCGGGGAAATCTTACGTAATAAGACGTATTTGTAAAGGTCCCAGTAGATATTCTTGATACTGTTTTTTAAAACCCATATATTCATATGATCTGTATTTTTATTTTCAATAAATGTTGTTTAAAAAAAAGATCTGTATTATATTTGTAATTTAAACTAAGATTCAATTGCAATTGATTCAAAATATGCAAGTTACAAGCTCAATACGTGACTAATGTGATTTCTGTCGAATAAATACGAGTATATTAAAAGTATATTTTTGTTCAATGATCAATCATAATAATTTATAATGCCCAACCTCAAATGCTTTTATTTCTAACAGAGAATGGGGTACCGTGGGTCAGTTAGTAGGTACCTACATTAAGAGTAAATTGTTTTTAAAATTATGTTAAGTGGTACGCATTAAACATAATAGTATATTATTAGTTTATTAACTCCTCAATGGGCAGTGTAATTTAATTAATTAAAACCCGTACTAAACCGTAGGCGTGCTAGCTGAGACCGCTGAAATGTTAACAATGTTATTGCTCTCATGGATTAAATCCTAGCTCCATTATTATTAATTAATTAATTAGAGCTATCAGATTGAGGGCAGCTTTTCTATATTAATTTGAATGTTTGGAGATTAGATGCTAGCGAAAACTTGGACAAGGAAGGCAAGGGATAGACATGTTTGGAAAGGGTTAGAAGAGGCCTTTGCCAAAGGGCAGGCAGACACCAACCAGATTGAAACAAATTACGTTTTTGGAAACTGATGTGGTATAATGAGAATATAGTTTAAATATTGTATGAATTATTATGTAAAACATAATTTTTGTAACAATATTGTAAATTTAGTGTCTGAAATAAAGGCTATTAATATTATTATTAAGCTAAAGTCTATTATTTTACTTTCCGTATCGAAAACATTTCACACATAATATTATAGGGATATCGTAATTGTACGTAAATACGATATGATGAGTTGATTTATTCATAGGTAGCGATTTCTCAAAAAGCCCAAAGAGTTAAGTGTGTTTATTATCGATATTGTCGTGAAATTGCACGATACTTCATTGCCTTAGTGAACAAATGTATTCATTGAATTAATCGTAGAATTAGGAGTAAAGTATGCCTATTGTATTATGGAAATGATCATATTATTGAACGAACCAGCCAACAGTTGTAGGGATTGAATGTGTCGATTGACGCATATCATAATTAAATCCGTTATGCAATGATGCGATAACATTGATAGATCTGCCATAATGTCCCAATTTTGGAATTATTGAATCGTTAAAGGATATAAAACGATAAAACGGATATCTATACTAATATTATAAATGCGAAAGTTTGGATGGATGTATGGATGAATGTTTGTTACTCAATCACGCCAGAACGGCTGAACGGATCTGGATACAATTTGGTACAGAGATAGATTATAGTCTGGAATAACACATAGGCTTCTTTTTATCCAGGAAAATTAAAGAGATCACGCCGGAACCGAAAAACCTCAATAAGTATAAATATAAATATTTACTAGTATTTTAGTCGCAGATGTGTGTTAGACTACATGCAACTTAACTTGATAATATAATATGTTAACTTATCTCGTAACCCAACTACGACAAAACCAACAGAAAAGGTTATGGTTTTAGGAGAATTAGGTTTCAATCAATTCGTTAATATATCTGCCCCCCGATTGTCTAAAAGCTGCCGATCAAATAGTCAAATTTCAGCGTCAAAGTAAAATAAACCATAACGTCATTGAATTAGAGCTCAATATCGTGTATCCATTCTCATTTGATCGATCGAGACGATTTGATCGGCAATTCTTACATAATCGCACCTATGGTCTTGGTAAATGGTAATATAGGCTTCATTCTACATGAACAAAATCAATATGACGGATTTACATCCAAAAAAGAGAGGGCCCCTTTTCTCCGATGTTGGGGTACTGGTTTTTAATATACTTACTGCTTGTAATTATTTATTTACTTCAGCTTAATCACCTCGTTGTTGCAATTATTGATCAATAATCCAAGCACACATCTAAGTATATTTCTTTCGCGCTTGTTAATGAAAAAGACAGCGAATGAACCGTGTTGAGTGTGTTTGGGCCTGTCCATCCATTTTTATAATTTTTAAGATATACCTAGCTGTAGTCATTATTATACTGCGAGACAATTGTTGATCATCAAAAAATTGAAAATAATAAAAACAAATCAGCAGAGAGCTCTAGACAATAGGTCCCCGAAATAATGCCGTATTTAAACAGGTGTTTCCAGCCGAAGCGGCGATTTTCTACGTTTTATTTAGAAGAACCATTGAGAGTGAATTGTAATATTGTTGTAATTGTTTTATGGAACAATCTTCTCACATCGAGGTCTTCATTCTGTACCTACTAACTAATGACAAACAACTTTTTGTAGATGTACTGTTGTATTCGGTAGTAAATGTATAGTAAATCTATGGTTGAGTTTATATTAAATTTTTTTTAATCCATCAAAGAGACCGTCAGAAAGAGCATGGCCTTTACTTATTGTATTTCTTCTGGGTCTGCATTTGGGCGCTGTTAACGAGGTTTGAACATAGTTACTGACAAGAGTGAATAGATTGTAGTAAGTATTACAGCTCTTGCGGATGACCTCCGAATAAACTCTTGAAAACGGTCGTCGTTTCGAAGAAATCGTGCATTTTTACAGTCTAGCAGGGAAAATAAATAAACATTGATAACAAGTAGAAAATAAATTATCATTGATTACTGGTAGGTACCTATAGATTGCATTGTGGGGAAGGACAAAGGCTACTACATAGACAAATTTCAAATCTCAATACGACGGCAAAGACGCGGGCATCGTCTAGTTTCTGAATAAAAAATTAAGTCACACGAATCGTTTTTGCAAGAAAGGATCCATTTAGAGCTTCGAATGGTGGTTAAAGAAAAATCCAATGATAAAAGAAATTTCAAAAGGACCAAATTATCACTATTGAAGCACAGCGCATTATGCTGGAGTATTTTGTATGCCACGTGGATAAGCGAGCGAAGCGGAACTTGGCTTTGAATTCTGCGGCGTTTGATGATGCATAATGAATATTAAAGCTTGTTCCGTGTCAATCTGAAATTAAATGGTCAAGTGTTTTTTTCATCGGTCTATTAACTTCCCCTTCCATCATCATTACAAGCCATTGCCGGCTCACTAGTGAACACGAATCTCCTCCCAGAATGAGAAGGGCTTGGCCATAGTCCACCACGCTGGTCATCTGCGGATTTGCAGACTTTATAGGAAAACATTATGAAGCCCTCTCGGGCAAGCAGACGTTTCCACACGATGTTTTCCTGACATTAAATTTCTTTAAACGCACATAACTCCGAAAAGTTGTATTTATGTATATTTGCCAACAAAAATGTAAATAGGTACTTACCTGTTATCTCGCCTGTTACCTCTTCATTCATACAATTGACTAACTTACTAGGTAACAAGTATAAAATAATTAAGGTGGAACAGGCTTGCCTGGGAATTGTTTATGATCTTCTTGCTGCAATTTCCGTACTCTGCGTACCTAAATACTGTCATGCAGTATAATAAATCCTGGATATAATGGTCTGAGCCATCGGATTCGGATCGGAACTGGAGTACACAAATGGCAAAGAATTTTCTTTAGGAACTCCTAGAACCTAGTTGTAGTAAAAAAGAGCACCTGTGACATTCGCAAACCATACAGTGTGCACAATAATGAATCGCTAATCGCATGGCATTGAATGTAACATTCTGCTGTGCTTGCTGCTATCTCACGTCATTTGTCTACCAGAACCACCAAAACGTTCAGAAGCAATAGTTGATTCGATCTGAATCTGAGTCCTTATCTAAGTGATATCTATTCACGCAGAATAGCTTAAGTAAGTTTTTAATACAGTTGCTCAAAAAGTGGCGTATTGCAGGGACGTATAGCGTTCGGGATGTGGGCTATTACATACTCGTGCTTTTTTTTTACCTTTCCCGAACTCGTGCGTTCTCTTTCCCAACTGTCAAAATAATGTCTATTAAAAAGAAAAACCAACCATGAAATTTTTACTAAAAAAATTCATAGAAGTTTTTATGATTCATGCAAATAGGTACGTATATTACTAAAAAGAAGCTACTAATTTGTTTCAATATCAGATTTCATGATTTGATTGAATGAGTTTGGTTAGGTTTCATTTCATTTCATCTCATTAAATTTCATTTTCATTTCATATCAATAAAAAAATTCTTCTGAAGACTTGGCTGTATGGGCATAGTTCCCCTTGCCTATACCAGAATGGGTGAAGAAAAAAAAACTCTGCTTATATTCTACGGTTGGCGCCATTTTTCAGAAATTTTCTTTGCGAGTTTAGTTGTTTGTTGCAAAAAATGAGTAATTTCGACCCTAGTTTTTTTGAATTAACACCACCGGAACTCAGTAGGTATAATTGCACAACTTGCTTCGGAGAACATTTTACCGGAAAAGTCAAAAAGTCGCTACATATCTAGGTACATACGACGAAAATAAATGTTAAGTTAGTTGAGTTTATTGTGTTTTTATTATTTTATTAAATTGCTTCATTTTTTCGCAACTGTATTAAAAATAGTCGTTCAGTACACGTGCGGAACCGTCATTGCAACTTGTTCCGACTGTCAACCCTCGCCTTCGGCTGCACCTCGGCTCGGGTAGACATTTGTCGGAACTCTTTGCAATGACAGCCTTTCCACACTTGTAATGAAATATACCTACTATTTTACCCTTACAGACATATTTTGTCGAGTTTGAATCAGAGATAGATTAAACTTTGCAATTGAAATAGGAAGATAGCATGAAGTAGCGGGCATCTGCATCGCTATAATATACGCCATGTACGGAGCGGGAACTAATCCATAGAGAAGCCGTTGTTTTCGGAAAACATCTGCGACCTCGGCAACAATGACAGCGAGCGGAACAAAAACGAGATGAGAAAGGTTTGGCAAGGCGTATTGTGGCGTGTTACGATGAGCCAGGCTGGCACTCTGCCGTTCTAGCATATACCATTTACTATGTTTAAAACATGTTGACCTCGGATTTTTAATCAACATACAGTAACTTTCCCTAAAAATTACTGTATGTTGACAAAGACAACGAATTTTTGCCTGGTAAGAGGCTTTGGCCGTGGCTAGTTACTACCCTACCGGCAAAGACGTGCCGCCAAGCGATTTAGCGTTCCGGTACGATGCCGTCTAGAAACCGAAGGGGTATGGGTTTAATATAACTGCCATGCCCCTAACAGGTTAGCCCGCTACCATCTTAGACTGCATCATCACTTACCATCAGGTGTGGTCGCAGTCAAGGGCTAACTTGTAGTGGATTAAAAAAAAAAAAGAATTCTTATGCTGAGATCTATAGAGCGTACTTTGACTTGGCTCAGACTTTACTCAGAGTTAAAACGAGATGGACTTATGTGAGTAACATAAATCTGTCCCGCGCAAAGTCAAAGTTCGCGCTATAGATCTCATCATCAGATTGTGGCCTATTTCGGGGATTAAGAGTATTTATTGTGTCTTTTAAACTATGTGCACAGAATAGGTAATAGTACTGCTATGTGTTCGAAACACAAATCATTTGAATTAGTGCTAGATGCTACGAATGAAAACACACATTTTATAATAATATTTTTAGCTATATAAGCTAACTTCGTCCTTGTGAAATAAGCTTTTCCTAAATTACATTGAGTTAGAATAAAATAATATACGTGGACTAAATGCTAATTCAATATAACATTACCTCAGTGTCACTCGACACGGTCAGGGGGGCTGCTACCGTCGCTTAAAGCAGTATCATTTGAAAATGTCAGTATTATGTCACATACCTTAACGTCCCTAAAATAAGGATTGTAATTCTAAAACACGAACGTCAACAATATTCAAACAATACTGCTTAAAGTGATGATAGTATACCCTCAGTCCTTCAAAAGAAGGCGAGCGGTCGCTAATTCTCTATTATGTAAATTTTCACGCAATTTTCAATGGCGTCAGCTCCTTTGTATAAGAACGGAGCCGGTTTATCATTGACGCCTACCGCTGGCTGCTTGAAGAACATTTTTAAAAGTTCTATTATAAAATTTCCCTTTTTTATCACAAGATTGAACAATGGGGCATGCAAACAAGTCAACTTTGATAAATTGATAGTGGAAAAGGTACACCACCGTTTTGAAATGATTCATGCACTCGCATTCTTCGTGTGGAATCATAACGTAGATAGTGGGTCCAAATGTTACATCAAAATAGGTCTAATATCAAAGGTTCTTAGACTATTATTAATTTATTACACTACTTTTTATTTCACTTCAATTCATGCAGTATTAAGTAAGTAAGTATTGAAATTATGAATCGAAATGAGGTTGTGAAGTACCGAGCTTCGCTCTCTCGAGGTTTCTAATTAATTTTATTATATGTATATCTTTTAAAATAATATTATTTTTAGTTTTTAGGGGAATAAAGACATGAGTGAGATATAATATGATGGCACTTAACATGTAGATTGCGATTCTGACACCAATTTCGAAGGAAGAAGTTAGAAGTGCAATTATTGCATGTTTATTATTTCACATTCATACTATTTAATATGAATCTACTCTGTAAATAGCACTCTGTACACTTAGTTTATATAATATTATTCAAACCAAAATTTACTCTGTATAAAGAAAAATTTCTCCATTCTTAGTGGCGCTAGAACATTTTTGTAACGATCCATGTAGGTATTCAGTTCATGGACATGTGGGATTCAAAATAGATGCGCTATTCAGTCTAATGACTTGCATACCTGTACTATGGATATTATAATCCATCATGTTTTATGTTTCCATTTATGGATATTTTTTTACATACAATTTTACATGACAAAGTGTAGGTACCTACACCAACAAAAGGTTCTCATGTCATATATTTTTTGTTTCAGTCGCTATGGTACAGCACAGAAAAAATTGCATCGATCTAGGGGTACATTCACATTCCTCAGTATGTTTTTTTAATTTATAGGCTAGCACTTGGCTGCAATCAGACCTGCTTGCAAGTGGTGAGCCTGAGCCAAAAATGTACAAAATCCTGTTATCTTACCCATAGTTACAGGCCACGACATTATTATTCCAATAAAAATAAAAGCCCGCAGTAATAAAAAGACGCAGAATAAACAGTATAATCCCTAACGCTATTTATTTACGAGATGGGCTGGCTTGATTGCTACCAATCAATTTTACTCCGAACAAAAATAATCATGGGCATTTACCGCCTGCCACTGACTTCATAAAGCGCCGCTATAAATTGTTCCATAAAAATGATCGTACCATTTTACACTGGAATCCCATACGTTATTTATATTTCGTAGAATGTCGTCGCTCAAAATAATATTGTAATTTGTAGATTTATTATACACTAGATGATGCCCGCGACTTCGTCCGCGTGGATTAAGATTTTTTGATTCCCGCGGGAACTCTTTAATTTAGCCTATTGAAGTAGACACCCTACATGTGTTCCTAGCGATTCCATGAATTATTTCGAATTTTAAATACATAGCGCAACACTCGTAAAACTTCGCCAGAGACTTAAAACCAAGGGTCAAATTTTTTATTGAAAATACAAGAGCTTTAGAAATTATAAAAGTTAGCTTAGGATATTTTTTTTTTGAAGCAATAAACCATAGAATTTCACACTAACTAAGCTCAATAAAGCTTTGTAAGTTATTACGGTTGAGACAAAGAGGTCCAAATTCTGACAAGCCGCTTGAAAAGGGCGAGGTACGTAATTGACGGGGTTTTTTTGCGGCATTTCTTTCGTGGACAAGCGTCAAGACAAAAACTTTAAGATACCAGATGTGGCACAAAATTGGCGCGAAACATGCTAAAGCGGGAACGTGACCATGCGTTCGACTATTGGCTAACACATTGACGCGTCATTGTTTGACGAATCATGTTTGAGCATTTGATTGTGGCGGAAATTTGTGTTTTGCAGTGGGAGAAAGGAGCCAATGGAGGGAGAGAGAAGGGAGATCTTTGGCTCGAGGCGTGCGGAACGACACTTCGATTCTAAGGCTCCGAGAGAGCAGTCACCTATATATAGTCTAGTAATAGTTTTGATATAGTGTTAATCTTAGTTTTGTAATATAAAAATTACATTCTGATCTTGTATCTCCGAGTGGGCGGTCAACTAGCCAATAGTCTAGAAGTAGTTTTGACATAGCGTTAATCTTAGCTTTGTGTAATATAAATAATATAAAATTGTTTAAACTTCAAGGTATAAGGCTAGGTAAAGTGTTTTAGTGACAGACGCCGAGTTGCTGTTATTATTGGTAATGTACTCAATTTGTTTTCTTAAGGTGTTATAAACGAGGCTCACAGTAAATTCTAGTAATTTAAATCATTCAATAAAGTACTTATTTATTATAAGTGAAGTCAAAATGGATCCGGACACTAGTTTGGATATCATGTATGAAATGACGGGGAAAAATAGAGGAAGTACATGGTCAACCATTGACATTATTACATTAATAATGAAAATTATGGGTATTGCATTTCTACTTATAATGTTGTATAAAAGAACCAAAGTAGGAGCCAGATTATATAAAATAATCACATGTTGTTGCATCCAAAATACCTCCGGATCAGATATAGAATCGGAACCGATAAACTGAATTAATCAAATTAAAGGTATATAGCCGTGAGCCTTGTCGACACATTGTAAATATAATTTAATGTCTAAATTTATGTGTGTGTCTTAACGCTTTTTTTTCTATTGAACTGATGATTCATAAATGTGTACGTGTTTGTATATAGTAAAGTATAAGGTGTATTTTAGGTTAAATGGTCGTAAGGGTTTTTATCTTGGATTTCTCTTTTCCCTTACAAATTAGTATGGCCTAGGAACGAGAAATTCCACCGAAGTAAACGTTTGCACAAACACTCGAATTCGGTGTAAATAATTTAAACCAGTGTCTCTCTTCTTATTATCACTCAGTGTCGAGTGAAACAAATTAAGTAAATTTTGGGAAAATAAAAGTAAATTATATTCATAACCATTCCTTTTTATTATACAGTTAAGTTTACCTTACAGATTTATTATTGGAAGTTTATTTTGGTCTAAACTTTAATTATGGTTTATATCATAATATATTACATTAATGACTTGTGTTAAAGATTATGGATAACACTCCAATAATGAATTTCATCCCACATGTCCAAGTTACAGTCACGATTCTTAACCCTGAAGAAATGAACTAGGTTAATTTTATAGGTCATCGCAATTAATTTAGGTCTACAGGATAATTTCATAGTTCGAGCCTATGAACAGATTTTGTTGTAAACAAAAATCCATTCACTACTTTTTATACAATAGAACAGATAACGGCTCCTCAGAAAGTTTTCAAATGAGATAAGACGACCTAATGCAGTCTAAGAGGTTCCGACTTACCCAAATTTGGCATAAGGGTTAAAATAGATCTAAATTATATACATAAGATATTTGCGAGAAATAGGGAACAATAGGTTTTATTAATATAGGTATATAGCATCCGAACGAGAAGGCGGTCTACAGCGACGAGAGCGAGAGTGAAAGCGAAACGAACGGGGCATACGCAAAACAAAAGAGTCAGGCTACAACTATTGTTTCGAAAGCAGGGACGTACTCGCAGAGTGTGGAGCACTTTTGGTTGATTGGGGAACCAAATCAATCTTGATAACATGTTTGACAGTGATTGACAATATAGTCAAAGTAATCGGCTACATGGCTGCGTGGTGACAAGTTGGCAGCAATGGTTCAGCACACCATACACACACTCCTCTCGCAGATCGACCTCCGACCATGAATTGGCCAATTCATAAAACTTACTATATGAAATGATAAATAAATAAAAGTCCATGGACCAGGGGCGGGCTAAGATGCCCATAAAAGATAGTACCAGCCGCTAGCGGATGTGGGAATAAATTCGCTTCTCAGCGCAATAAAGGAGGTTGACTGCTGCCCCAAATAACAATGATTAAGGGCCTCGTGCAGGCGTAGGGACCATTCCCCGTGCTCGGTTACCATTGGTCAGCTAAGATGCCTTTTTAAAGGAAATACATGTAACAGCAACCACTCAATCCGGCCCTGATTTGCAAACTCGAATTATATACTTGTTACTAAACTGTAATTTAAACATCTCTAAGATAGACTTCGCGCTAAGGTATCAATAAAGAATACTATGATTCAGGCGGATTGATTAGGTCTGCCTTACAATGTTCACCCAGCGTACTGTGCTAAGTACCAGTTTTACTGGTAAATCATAACCAACAAATACGACGACCGGATACCTAAAGTGCTACTAACTCTGCAGTGCTATTTTCCGTTTCTAAGTTTATAGAATTTTTTTTCTCTTTTTCACATATACAAGCCACGATATTTAACTAGCCAAGACGATCACGCCGGTGCCATCACAGAATTTTGGTGCCGTGACCAGGATCTATGTCCTGTGTCACAGATCTGTGACCATGTAGGTCACAGAATTTTGTTGCCGAGCGACCAGGGGTCTATGTACGTATTCGAAATAACGGTATGACTAGATCTATATTAGAAAAAAATATATAAACACAACGTAGGAATCGTGACTGAAAAAAGGGAGAAAAAAAAAAATTTTTTTATATATACATAAAATAAATAAAGAAAGGGTTAAGACACACTGTGCATGTTATTGTATAAGAGATGTGTTCTGAATGTGATTTCTTTATAGGAATAGCCGAGATGAGCAGTATATCTTATAAATGTAAAATTTACAGGGATCGTCGGGAGATTGATCGCAGTGACCGAGATACTAATCTTGCCTTATATCTTAGATTTATTTTCTTGAATTTAAGAATTCATAAAATCAGTATATACTCCTAAGTTCAAACATCTGGTGTCAGTATTGCATTGGTTTTACATTATTACAATAACAAACTGTCTGACGAGTTCACGAAAGTCGCGCAAGTAAAACGAGTAATTTAGCATTTAACGGGAATTTAGCGAAAAATAGCAAATAGAGAGGTTTAAGTCGAACTAGAGACGATGCCAGCAGGTAGAAAGGGCCGTAGTGCGAAGCAGGTAGCGGAGAACGGACCCGAGGCGAGCGTTGTAGGTACGAGCGAGCAAACAGTGACCGTAGGGAAAGCGACATTAGAGTTGATTTTACAAAAAATCAGTGATTTCGAGAAGAAATTACAAAATTTGGGTTCGAGTCCCAGTACGATATTGAATGAAAGGGCAAGTGTCACGTCACACGATACGGTTAGCGTGGTACGAGGTGAAGGTGATGAAAGCGAAAGGCAGGGATCTAGTGTAGAGTCTACGAGTTCTAGTGTAGCGTCTTCCGAGACTCGGAACATTTATGTGGTACAACCATCGGTTAGCAAACCAAATTTTGATGGAAAACCCTTCACCAACCCTATTGCATTTTTAAAACGATTAAAGAAGTATATAAGGGCTGTAAATGGAACGGATCGCGAGATTGATATAGCGCTAGGATGTATATCGGGACACGCGCGAAAGGTTATGGAGTTGTACTCAAAGGATTGGGTTACGTTCGCAGATTTCGAGGCTGACTTTAGGCGAAACTACTGGACCGAACAGATTCAGGAATCTGTGAGATATAGGTTGATAAATGCAATTTATACGAGCGATTCAGGAATGACTATGTCTGAGCACTTTGCCGAACAAGCCGAATCAATGCAGTCTTTGACTATTGCGTTTAGCGAGCGAGATTTAGTAAATTCTATTATGCGACACTATGCGATAGATATACAGCGATTATGGTTTACTAGAACTGAGGAAGTTAGCATCATGAATGGAGCGAAATTCCTAAGGAGCCTAGAACAAAACATTGTCGAGAAACAAAAGGGAGTCGCGGGAGGTATTGTAGGTAGTGGATTCAGGGGACGGAGGTACAATGAGTCGCGGGTGGCGCGTCCCATTGTTGCAACAATTTCAACTAACAATTGGGCTAGTAGAGGTAATTCGACAAGGGGACGAGGTTATCGTCGAGGTAGATTAGGTTATAGAGCGAATTTTAATAGACCTACATTATCCGAAACTGAAAGAGTCAGACCAGCTATTACTTTTGTAAAGGAGGGCGAAAGCTCTAATTCATCGAAACATGTGGGGGAGGGAAATTCAAAAAACTAAATTTCCCCACACAAGTAAGGTCCGATAGCTTAGTGTTGTGTAGAACGGGGAATAAAGATATATCGGGACATGAAAGAATAGGCTTGGCTTATAAGATCCTAACGAACAATGGATGGAAACCGGGACAAGCTTTAGGGGCCGGCGGAAATGGAATTAAGCGAACGTTGAAAGGCGGAATGAACAACGGTGGTTATAATTTCCAGTCAGAAATTGATAGCATAGGGATCTTATTGGAAAATCATTTTAGTAACATATTAGAATGCGACGAGATAGATAACGCATGTAAGGGTTGTTTGAAGCGAGGTTTAGACGTGTGTACAATGTTTCACGAACTCGATGAGACGATCGATGTAGACATTGACTATTCTTTGCCTAAATTACCAGAAGTATGTGTGAGATTGTACGGTAGAAACATGAGTGCGCTTATCGATACGGGAAGTCAGATTAGCGGAATAACTAGGGAGTTGTATGACTCGATCGTAAAGGAAAACATAATTTTACCAGAGATCGCGATCCCAGCAATTCAGATACAGGGAGCATTTGGTTCACGGAGTGAGAGTACGAATCGGTTAGTACTGATAGAGTTTCAGTTAGGTAGTACTTTAGTTGAAGCACCTGTATTGGTTATGCGACGGTTACCCAGGTCATTAATACTAGGGTATGATTGGTTAGAGCGAGTAAAAGGAGTAGTTAACTGCGGTAGCGAGCGAACCTTGACGATCGAACACCTAGGTGTTAGATCTTGCGTAAGATTAAATTCGGAATGTAAGATAGAAAGGCTTGGGGGAGTGGCAAACGCCACCACAATTAATTTAATATTAAACCAAAATATTAGTTCGATAGAACTTGGCTTATCGAGAATAGGAACGGACGGTGAAGTTCAAACAGACTATCACTTAGATGATTCGTGTTTAAGTAGTGAACAAAAGAAACTGTTACTGCCTGTGTTAGACAAGCATCGTGAGGTATTTACGGACAAATTAGGGTTAACTAGCAGATACGAGCATATTATTGAGTTGGTAGACGAAACTCCTTTTGTAAAGCACAGCTATCCGGTACCTTTGGCGTATAGGGAACAGGTAAAGAAGGAATTGGAGAAATTAGAGAGGTTGGGTGTGATAAGACAGGAGGCAACTCCTTACTGTAGTCCACTCACATTTACGAAAAAGCGGGATGGGTCAATAAGACTCTTATTAGACGCGCGCGAACTTAATAAGAAAATGATAGGTGATGCAGGTTCACCACCACTCACATCTGAGATTTTACAATCTTTTCATGGAGTGAATTATATCAGCTTGATTGATTTGAATAATGCTTATTTCCAAATACCTTTGCATCGGGATTCTAGGAAATATACAGGGTTCTCTTTTATGGGGAGAACTTATATCTATTGTGTGCTGCCTCAGGGATTAAAAACGTCTGTGGCAGGATTTTCGAGGGCAATGGATATTATACTAAAAGAAGTGCGTGAGTTTTGCGTGAATTATCTAGATGACATTGTCATATTCACTACAGGGGACATAGAACTACATTTAGCACATTTAGACCAGGTACTAGACAGATTAGAGACCGCAGGATTGACAGGTAGGCTAGGAAAGTGTCGATTTTTATGCCTAGAGGTGAAGTTGTTAGGGCACATAGTGAATACAAACGGGGTACGGATGGATCCAGAACGAGTAGAGGCCATATTGGATTTTCCCATACCTCGAACAATAAAACAATTACGGGGATTTTTGGGATTAGTAAATTATTTCAGAAGATTTATTTCGAAATATAGCGAAGAGGTTAGACCGCTCTACGACCTATTAAAACAAAATAACAAATGGTCATGGACGGAAGAAATAAACGATTGTTTCGAGAAAGTCAAGAAATTATTCTTAGACACAATACTTCTCGTACATCCAAATCCGAAAGAGATTTATTATCTGCAAACTGATAGCAGTAATCTTGGAGTTTCGGGATATGTTTATCAATTGAACGAAGTAGGGGAAGAGTGTATAATAGGATTTTGTAGTAAGTCATTGTCGGAGGCAGAGCGTAAATGGACGGTTACAGAACAGGAACTGTGGGCAATCATCTTTAGTTTGTCGAAGTTTGAAACTTATTTGAGAGGAGCACGGTTAGTGATTAGGACAGATCATAAGAGTTTGACATTCTTACAAACATGTAAATTACTGAGCGCACGAATGATACGTTGGGTGCATTACATGGGTCAATTCGACTATACAGTAGAACATGTGAAGGGTAAATCAAATACAGTTGCGGATGTATTATCCCGGCACATAAAAGGGACCACCGATGTATTGACAAATAAGGCTACGGGGCCTGAGATGAATTTATTCAAAACGACGTTGGGACGAGTGGTACAGGCGAGATGGGGAGAGATAAGTAGTTATCAAGGGCGTGATAAGGTTGTTAGCGAAATAATTAGGCGTATGGAAATAACAGGTACACCAGAATCAAGGTATTATGCGACAAAGGAAGGGATTCTATATAGGACGGATAAAATTGGAGATAGATTAAGACTATATGTCCCCGAGGACTTACAAAGAGATTTAATTATTAGCATACATGAAGAGTTAGGACATTTCGGACGTTACAAGGTATATGCTTTGATGAAGCATCGTTACTATTTCCCAAATATGTCTCGTAAAATAGGGCAAATCGTAAGGGCTTGCGAGTTATGTCAAAAGTCAAAACTTGCGTTAGAAACCCACACGGGACCGATTAAAACTGTGATAGCAAGAGATATAGGAGAACGAGTCTTTTCCGATATTTATGGACCATTGCCAACAGGACGGTTCGGGTACAAATACATATTTGTGATGCAGGACGCTTATGGCAAGCTAATTAGGTTATATCCATTACGACAGGCGAGG
The DNA here is from genome assembly GCA_923060345.2 of Erebia aethiops. Classification (NCBI taxonomy): domain Eukaryota; kingdom Metazoa; phylum Arthropoda; class Insecta; order Lepidoptera; family Nymphalidae; genus Erebia; species Erebia aethiops. Next base: position 8,864,041 of record OV281092.1, on the reverse strand, counting down.
GGAAAAGCTACGTTAACATGTGTGAAAAAGTTCCATAAACAGGTTGAAGTTAGGACATTATGCTCGGACAGAGGCGCGAATTTTACTTCAAAGGTCTTCGAGGCAGGCATTCACCAGTTAGGTATTGTACTAACACACACGTCTGTTAGAAACCCACGACCAAATTCAACGGAGAGGGTAAATAAGGAACTAGGTAGGTTATTCAGAACGTACTGTGACAAGTCACATCAATCTTGGGTAGATTTGTTACCGGACATAGAAGATTGTTATAATCAGGTTATACACACTACAACTGGTTATTCACCTAACGAAATAGTTTGGGGAAAGCGGACCCTGCTATCGACCGATTTTGATAAAGGTAAAACAAACGGGACCGGTTTACAACGGGAGTCGTTAGAGCATATTAGGGAGCAAGCAAGGTTGAACATAATAAAGGCGGCAGAGAATAGGGAGTTTCATTATAACAAAAATCACAAGATAATACAGTTTGAAATAGGCGACTTAGTGAAATTGAAGACTTTTGCAAAGTCGGATGCCGACAAAAAGTTAACAAAGAAATTCATGCGACTTTATGAGGGGCCTTACATAATAGGAGCAGTGCCGTACAATAATGTATACACCTTAATTGATGTTCAAACTGATAAGGTTAGAGGAAATTACAATGCGATTCATCTGTTTCGGTATTACGGAAACACATAAGGGAATAGGTTTCTACTAGGGATTAGTGTTAACAAAAGGAAATGAGTGAAGTTACCGGTCTCATTAAGAACAATAGAGAGGCCAGGCTAAGCGAACAAAGAGGGAATGCGAATTAAATAGGCTATCGCGATGTTCAGAATATAATAGATGAGCGGGAAGGATTTAGAACTAGCGGAAAAGTATAGAGGAGAAATAGATTTCCAAACGACTAGTATAGAAACTAAGGCATAGGAATACTAGGTGTATTAAAAATCTATTTGGGGGAGTGTGAAGTAGACACCCTACATGTGTTCCTAGCGATTCCATGAATTATTTCGAATTTTAAATACATAGCGCAACACTCGTAAAACTTCGCCAGAGACTTAAAACCAAGGGTCAAATTTTTTATTGAAAATACAAGAGCTTTAGAAATTATAAAAGTTAGCTTAGGATATTTTTTTTTTGAAGCAATAAACCATAGAATTTCACACTAACTAAGCTCAATAAAGCTTTGTAAGTTATTACGGTTGAGACAAAGAGGTCCAAATTCTGACAAGCCGCTTGAAAAGGGCGAGGTACGTAATTGACGGGGTTTTTTTGCGGCATTTCTTTCGTGGACAAGCGTCAAGACAAAAACTTTAAGATACCAGATGTGGCACAAAATTGGCGCGAAACATGCTAAAGCGGGAACGTGACCATGCGTTCGACTATTGGCTAACACATTGACGCGTCATTGTTTGACGAATCATGTTTGAGCATTTGATTGTGGCGGAAATTTGTGTTTTGCAGTGGGAGAAAGGAGCCAATGGAGGGAGAGAGAAGGGAGATCTTTGGCTCGAGGCGTGCGGAACGACACTTCGATTCTAAGGCTCCGAGAGAGCAGTCACCTATATATAGTCTAGTAATAGTTTTGATATAGTGTTAATCTTAGTTTTGTAATATAAAAATTACATTCTGATCTTGTATCTCCGAGTGGGCGGTCAACTAGCCAATAGTCTAGAAGTAGTTTTGACATAGCGTTAATCTTAGCTTTGTGTAATATAAATAATATAAAATTGTTTAAACTTCAAGGTATAAGGCTAGGTAAAGTGTTTTAGTGACAGACGCCGAGTTGCTGTTATTATTGGTAATGTACTCAATTTGTTTTCTTAAGGTGTTATAAACGAGGCTCACAGTAAATTCTAGTAATTTAAATCATTCAATAAAGTACTTATTTATTATAAGTGAAGTCAAAATGGATCCGGACACTAGTTTGGATATCATGTATGAAATGACGGGGAAAAATAGAGGAAGTACATGGTCAACCATTGACATTATTACATTAATAATGAAAATTATGGGTATTGCATTTCTACTTATAATGTTGTATAAAAGAACCAAAGTAGGAGCCAGATTATATAAAATAATCACATGTTGTTGCATCCAAAATACCTCCGGATCAGATATAGAATCGGAACCGATAAACTGAATTAATCAAATTAAAGGTATATAGCCGTGAGCCTTGTCGACACATTGTAAATATAATTTAATGTCTAAATTTATGTGTGTGTCTTAACGCTTTTTTTTCTATTGAACTGATGATTCATAAATGTGTACGTGTGTGTATATAGTAAAGTATAAGGTGTATTTTAGGTTAAATGGTCGTAAGGGTTTTTATCTTGGATTTCTCTTTTCCCTTACAAATTAGTATGGCCTAGGAACGAGAAATTCCACCGAAGTAAACGTTTGCACAAACACTCGAATTCGGTGTAAATAATTTAAACCAGTGTCTCTCTTCTTATTATCACTCAGTGTCGAGTGAAACAAATTAAGTAAATTTTGGGAAAATAAAAGTAAATTATATTCATAACCATTCCTTTTTATTATACAGTTAAGTTTACCTTACAGATTTATTATTGGAAGTTTATTTTGGTCTAAACTTTAATTATGGTTTATATCATAATATATTACATTAATGACTTGTGTTAAAGATTATGGATAACACTCCAATAATGAATTTCATCCCACATGTCCAAGTTACAGTCACGATTCTTAACCCTGAAGAAATGAACTAGGTTAATTTTATAGGTCATCGCAATTAATTTAGGTCTACAGGATAATTTCATAGTTCGAGCCTATGAACAGATTTTGTTGTAAACAAAAATCCATTCACTACTTTTTATACAATAGAACAGATAACGGCTCCTCAGAAAGTTTTCAAATGAGATAAGACGACCTAATGCAGTCTAAGAGGTTCCGACTTACCCAAATTTGGCATAAGGGTTAAAATAGATCTAAATTATATACATAAGATATTTGCGAGAAATAGGGAACAATAGGTTTTATTAATATAGGTATATAGCATCCGAACGAGAAGGCGGTCTACAGCGACGAGAGCGAGAGTGAAAGCGAAACGAACGGGGCATACGCAAAACAAAAGAGTCAGGCTACAACTATTGTTTCGAAAGCAGGGACGTACTCGCAGAGTGTGGAGCACTTTTGGTTGATTGGGGAACCAAATCAATCTTGATAACATGTTTGACAGTGATTGACAATATAGTCAAAGTAATCGGCTACATGGCTGCGTGGTGACAAGTTGGCAGCAATGGTTCAGCACACCATACACACACTCCTCTCGCAGATCGACCTCCGACCATGAATTGGCCAATTCATAAAACTTACTATATGAAATGATAAATAAATAAAAGTCCATGGACCAGGGGCGGGCTAAGATGCCCATAAAAGATAGTACCAGCCGCTAGCGGATGTGGGAATAAATTCGCTTCTCAGCGCAATAAAGGAGGTTGACTGCTGCCCCAAATAACAATGATTAAGGGCCTCGTGCAGGCGTAGGGACCATTCCCCGTGCTCGGTTACCATTGGTCAGCTAAGATGCCTTTTTAAAGGAAATACATGTAACAGCAACCACTCAATCCGGCCCTGATTTGCAAACTCGAATTATATACTTGTTACTAAACTGTAATTTAAACATCTCTAAGATAGACTTCGCGCTAAGGTATCAATAAAGAATACTATGATTCAGGCGGATTGATTAGGTCTGCCTTACAATGTTCACCCAGCGTACTGTGCTAAGTACCAGTTTTACTGGTAAATCATAACCAACAAATACGACGACCGGATACCTAAAGTGCTACTAACTCTGCAGTGCTATTTTCCGTTTCTAAGTTTATAGAATTTTTTTTCTCTTTTTCACATATACAAGCCACGATATTTAACTAGCCAAGACGATCACGCCGGTGCCATCACACTATGACCTTCCCGGGGATATAAACTACCTCTATACCAAATTTCAGCGAAATCGGTTGAAAAGATGGGCCGGGAAAGCGTAGCAGACAGACAGACAGACACACTTTCGCATTTATAATATTAGTATGGATTTAATTCTACATGAAGCCCGCGACTTCGTTCGAATTAAGTTTTTTTGATGCCCACGGGAACTTTCCGGGATAAAAAATAGCCTTCTTCCTTCCCCGGGACCTATGTACCCAATTTCATCGAAATCGGTTGAACGGATGGGCCGTGAAGACAGATACACTTTCGTATTTATAATATTAGTATGAATTCTCTAATGTAATTGATTGTATACTGCCGAAACTTTTATATACACGAGTATAGAAGTGTCAATATAGGATGTATCTGTGACCTTGACATAGCAGTTATTAGATATAGTGCATACATAGGTTAGTGTTTGATAGCTAGGTCTTTTCGACGATTGTAATAACACTTGCTAGTCAATAACCGAACCTAGGCTGGTGCGCATCGATTTATTGGTAAGTCAATGCTATTGCATTAAATCTACATCCGTAGAATATGAACTTCGCATTGTGGACTTGTGAAATTATGCGATCGCACGTCAGCCCAGAAAAAGTAGGTATGTAAACTCGATTTTAAACTTATTTTTAAATACATATCAAAAATTCGCGGAACTGGCAGGATACCGGCAGGTTCAGAAACTTTCCTCGTGTGTGAAGCACTGTAATAAAATTATAAAAAACTCGATTTTATTTGTGAGTTTACTACTTTGCTTGTAACATAATTTTCCTGCGCCACGTGCATTAAATAGTTGTGTATATTGTAACTATAGTCTCTAAAATTAGTGTGTGAAAATGGAGGCGTGTTAACGTTAATGTGTCCCAGCATCAGACGACAAAGTCTGTTCCAACTTTCGAACGAGGGCAGCCACAGATTCTGTATTATGTAAATTTTCGCCTAATTTGTTTGGCGATGTCCCGACTTCGTAACTCGGGTGAGGTCACTTGCTCGTTAGATCATAAATAAGCTCTCTTTGGACACAATACCATTTTTGAAATGTCCAAATAATTATGTAGACGTCATATAGAGTGCGCGCTATATATTATTATTATTATTTTATACTATTATATTATATTTTTATACATTCGCTTTCATTTAAAACAAAAACTGACTTCAAAACTATACCTATATGTACCAATATATATTTTGTTTTTTTTTTTAATTTCCATAAAATTTATTTAGGACCACCTCTGAAGTATGATGACCTATACCAAACAAAAAAAGAATCATCAAAATTTATTCATAACTAGCAGATGCCCGCGACTTCGGCCGCGTGAAATAGGTTTTTAAATTCCCACGGGAAATAATTTTTCGGGTTAATATATAGCCTATGACACTCACAAATAATGTGGCTTTCTATTGGTACCAGAATTTTCAAAATCGGTTCAGTAGATCCAGAGACTACCCCCTACAACGTCACAAACTCGCAAACTTTACCTCTTTATTGTAAAATAATATATTGGCGGAATAATCGCGTAACATACTTACCTTTTATACAAAAAAAAAACATACAGTCCAATTAAGAACCTCCGCTTTTTTTGAAGTCGGTTAAAAATGAGTAAAGAAGACCTACGCTAATGTAAAATATTTATTAATGTCTTTCCGAAGTTCATGTCCAACTGGAACACGGTTGCTATTTAATAAAGAAAACGAATTAACTTTACCTACCTAACTTACCTAATACAGTATCGGTATGCTATATTATACTAAAACCATAAACATAAAATAACATTAATGGCATACTTGTACAAATAAAATGCGTATTAACCATGTTATGTTTTAAACGAACGGTTATACCGGCTAGCTGAATGAAATTACAGTACAAAGTAATTAAATTGCTAACTTAAAGTTTCCTAGCTGCATATTAAGAGGAAAAGCGCTGTTATGAAAACTTTTAATGAAAGCCCATAGTGGCGTAACAACGTGTTTTAATTTTTTGCAGAGTAGTTTGATCTAACATGATCAAAGCTTATCATCAACAATTATTAATCTTTGCCTAATTTTTGTCTGCACAGTACGCAGACGACCGAAAGTACCTAGTCTACCCGATAAAAGTTGTCAAAAATAGAACACAGGCCGACAACATTGAAAAAAAACCATACGTAAGTAGTCTGGGCACAGTCTGGGTAAGTACCTACTACAGGTAAGTACCAATTGTGTTATTTAACTCTTGAATTCGCCATTTAAAGCATGCTGTCCATACAAACTTACTAACATTCAAATTATACATACTACCTATTAATTATTGCACTCGTATTTCTTCGCAAAAGTATACCTAATCTTTAAAAGCGTTTACTTACGTTTATCGCGTTTGACTTTTAATCGTATTTTCCGCTGGGTTATTACGTGGTAGGACTGCCCCTGATGTTAATAGTAACTGTCCGTTACGGGGTCTAGTTCGTTATTAGAAACACCAAAGGTTTTTTGGTTTTGTGTCAATAATTAACTAATGAATTTAAGGACTTAAGTTATCTATATGCATAAAATATTGAGTTTAGCCTAGGTGTCTACTGTATTTTAGAAAGTTATTTGGATTAGCATACATTACATTTGGATTCAACAGTACAGACTGTTGGAAACAAGCGACACAAGACCGTGGTCTGTGGCGATCCATGAAGGAGACCTTCGTCCAGCCGTGGACGTCTATAGGTTGCGACGACGCGGACGACGACGTCTGTTCAGATAGTTTAAAAGTATTTTGAGTTTAAAATTGTATGCAGATTATATTATCATACTTCTTTTAGAATATAGATATATATTTATTCTAAATACAATGAAATTACACAGCTTAAATCCAATGTACCTAACGCTTTCCACAACGGGAAACCGGAGGAAACCTCTTTATGTTACGCACTGCGTGAATATTACGCATGGGGCTGTTACGGCCCCGTAACGCAGTGAGCGTGTTAAGCTGTGGGTGACGGGTGTCATATTATATACTTAAATCAGCTTATTATATCTCAGCTCTCTTGTTCGCAGGACCTTATCTCATCCCCAGTGACGCGTGACCGAGGCGAGGAGTCAGTGAATTATGAAGTGAACATTCATCACCGAAGCGATTAACGCGATGGAATACAATGAAGGGAATGAAAAGATAATTGTTAAAAATAGCCGTTAAAGCAAATATTTGTATTAAATTCAATTTATCTCAAAAATATGAATAGGTTTTTGTTCAACACTAAAAGGGTTAGAATCAGAAACACCGCAGTTTTGTTGTTCTGTGTCTAATGAACAATTTTTAGGGTGGATTTATCTAGACTGTGCAAGGGCTGAACCCGGGCGAGGTTCGTTTGAACCTTCTTTTGTAAAATCTTCTAAAAATATATCTGCATCCTGCTCTTATTCTAAGTTTTAGAATAAATAGATTTTGATACCACCAAAGTCTACAAAAGTAAATAGGTACCTACTTAAAGAACGTAAACCTAATCCTAATGTAAATATCAAATCGAAAGTATTTAGTATTGCTATAAAATCAGTATTGCTACAAAAATCTTACTGCTATGTATTATTTTCCTTTTCAAGGCAACCTAGAAAATATTTTCTACTCTAGAAAAGATGGGGTTCTCCTTATTAAAAAAGTTGTTCATGCCTTTTCCAGAGCCAGATACGTTGCGCTATGGAAATATTGTGCCTAGATATGCTATTTTACATAATATGAACAGTTTAGAGCAAAACACTACGGATAGAAAAATTTAGTGACGGATAAAATGTCCGTTAACTCACTTTTTTTTCTTTTTACACATATTCTTATTACACAGTTTTTCCGTGTTTAAAACGTGTTTCCCATCCGATACTGTCCTTGTAGCGGATAAAAAAGATGCGGACGTCTGTCCAGACCCAAGTGTGTAGTCGCCCCTATATAGCTTTGCACACGTTAAGTTCGATGTTCACACAAATTATAAATAGTTAGGGGTAGAAATTCCTTTCTTAACGGATGCCTACGTTATATATAAAACATTGATAAAGAATTTTAGTACCTGTATAAAAACTATCTGGTATGCCAAATTTCAGCCCGATCCGTCCAGTGGTTTGACATTTGCGTTGATAATTAATTAATAGATCTGTCAGTCAGTCACCTTTTCCTTTACTTATATTTAGACTACTTAGTTGGCTTTGTGCAAGATGTTGGCTTACCTGTACTTAATAAAGGTATGCTGTATATTAATGTTTCTCCCGAAAAGTTCTTAACGATGCAGATGGTGCCAAGAAACCGCATAAAATATCACTAAGAAGTTTAAAAGTCAAAGGGAAATGAGAAATCCAAAAAATATATTAAGGTTTCATTTTATAATACTCTGAGATATTGACAAAGAATAGACTAGTGGTTCGCCCCGAACTGAGACCTCGCGGTGTCCGATATTTGTAAGCATAGAGCGCCACCTATTGACATCATTGTGAAGTTCTGTTAAAAATACTGAAGCTCATTAAAAAATAAATAATTTTGTTTCCTTATAATATTTATCTAATTTTAGTACTTGTTGTTCAAGTACAGGATATAATTCAAATAATTGATCAAGTTTCAGGCTCAGCCTTTCCGAAAATTTAGAGTTCTGAGGTCAACTTTGGACGTTAGAAATCTCCACTTTGAAAGCCCCCCATTTCGTCAATTTTAGGGGAAAAATAAAAAAAATACTTTTGGACTCTATTCCTACTTATCTTTAAAATTATATACCGCAACCCTTTGTAACGCTATAAAAAAATATTTTACTTCGCATTCGCTTCTATGAGAGCCCCCCTGAAATAAAGATTTTTCTAACTTTGTAAGCCATATTCGGCGGGAGGCCATCGGTTTACATATTATATTTAAATTTGAAGTAATTACGTTCAGTAATTCAGAAGTAATAAGGCTCTGACAGACGGACGGACGGACAAGTGCAAATTCACTCAAGTAGACTCAGAGACCTTCGCTTTGCTCTGTCAATTCTAATAAATCTAGGCTATAGTCAAATTATGTACCTACGAGTACATGAATATGAATGAGTGAATTGAAATAAATGGTCTTGCTAGTTAGTGGAATTCAAAATAGCTCGAACGAAACGGTTCTGCTCTACGTTTCTGATTCGAACTGGATGTAGAATGCCCTTCCAGCGCATGTATGACTTAAGTACCTTCAAGGCAAGGGAGGCATCTTCTAGGCGGGCGCGCTTCAACCTAGACCTCATCATTGCTTTGTATTAAACGCAAGCCCATCTTGCGCTTGACGACAGACACGCACGTTGCAATAAAAAAATTAAAAAAAAAAACAACATTATTAGCAACCTACTGTAATTAAATCATCTTATAAATGCATTATATTATTATGTATGAGTTCGATAATTTGCGAATTTCGGCCCCCTTCATATTTTGTGTACCTAACCTAATCCGATTTACATAAAACATTTTCGCTATAACTTTAACAATAAAATGATATAGCTAATTGACTAGAGTATGTCTATTAAATTATCAAAACTGTATCATTAAATTACGGGTACTTACTCTAACTAACTAGTCGGGCAATTTTCTGACACAACACGTGAGTTTATCCTGTAGTTATGTATCTATAGTTTAAATGAATATAACTCGCGGTAGTTTAAATGCTTAAAAGTATTTGATTTTCCGGGATTAAAGGTAGATTTCACTTAGCTGCAGATCCTTTGTAAACATCCAAAGAAAGTAAATAAAGCTTATAATTATGTATAGGTACAGTCAAAGATACCTGGGAATCGGCACCCATTAGCAATGAAAGGTGCGCTCGGAGCCGTAGTTGCAATTACCTAATGAGGCGCAGCGGTTACCCAATTACAGCAACTGCAGCATTTACGTTTGTGCTTCCGCCGAATCGAGCGCCCCGATAGCTTTCACAAACTATCTACCAATAAATTTTCCGCACAAGCGATCACTCAATTAGGGTCCTGTTTGTTTGATTTTCTTTTCGTGGAGATTTTTATTTTCGTGGTAATTTAAGTTTCACATTAGCTAAGTGGATTTTTCAAAAAATAATTTTTAAAACCCCCGAGAAATCAGCGAATCGATCAGACCTTACGATTAGTGATCTTCAAACGGTTGAACAGATTATATTGAACATAGCTAAGAACATTCTCGATCAAGTCACCTTTCAAACAAAAAAAAACAATATTAATTGATCCGTTTCAGAGCTACTTTGCCACAGATTACACACACACACGGTTGCGGATTTAACATACCTACGTGTTGTTAGTGCAGTTATTTGTTGGAAACTGATGGTTAATGTTGTGTACCTAACTCACTTAGGAGTCATTATTATATAAAATGTGGTTTTGAGTCGATTATCGGATACATCAGTTACAGATTTAAATTCCCATATAAGTCAAGCTAGTGCAGTTCTAGTGTACTAAAACTACTTTTAGTAGTTATTGGCGGTAGATTCGAAGTAATGCGTTGGCTGCTTGCTAATTACTATTCATTATTTTCTAAAGGAAGGTAAGCTTCGTCAAACGTCACCAACTTGGTTGTCTCTACAACAAATTAATTTAATTTCACAATTTTTTTTGATACATAATACGATAAATGTTAACTTCAAACTTTAGAAAGAATTAAAACATTAAAAATTAACTGTCCATTATACACTTACTACAAGTAAACTCTACAAGCAGCCTTTTAATGTAATTAGTAATTACACGTATATTTTTACTTTATTGCTTTCCTGACGGATTGTGTTCTTGAATCTCGTAATTGTAATTAATGTTTTTGGGCTAAACACAAATGGGCGGAAGAAGGAAATCACAAAATTCAAAGATAACAAAACCTAATGAATCTGCTGCCGTTAGAAGCATGTTTATTTTAAAAATTATATCGCACAGTCTTAACTCGGGGAAGCTGAAATTCATACAAAACGTAAAATGGTTTTCGAGGCGCCTCGGCAAGATTTCTCCAAGTCCCAAGTAGTAAGTAAGTAATAATTTTAGTATTAAAATATGAGAGGCAATAATATCACACTTTTATTCTATGATTGCATACATCACAGAAAAGTTATTCTATGTCAGTGGAAAAAGTAAAATATATTATCTATATATTATCATCAAACTGATAAAAAGTATATTTAAATTATTTCAAACAGTGCGTTTGAAACTTCATTTTTAATCGACTTCCAAAAAGAAGCAGGTTCTTAACTAAATTCGTATTTTTTTTAATGAAATAAGCTGCAGCTTTCAGGTTGAAATACAATCTATCTACAATAGAAATGGATCGGAATTACTAGTCAATATTATCTACCTAGACTAGACTACCTAGACTAACACTAGATGATACGCAACCTTATTCAAGAAGATTTTGGTTTTAAAAGTCCCAGGGAAAATCTGATTTTCCAGAAAAGTTGCGCAAATGGCCGCTACTCCATTAGGAGTAACACATGTGTTAGTGGTTCCTCGCAAACCTTGTTATCATTTTGATGCCCACTTATTTGAAAGCTGTCCATTCTCGACGTGTTCTGGCTTTGAGTACTTCGTGTACGGTCATTATTTCATACACGTAAAATGTTGTTTGCTATTAATAATGCTTAGCTGCTTCACGGGAATAACAATATTTGCCCTAATGAAATATTAATTCAATTTTATTTTTATTCCACTACAAGTTAGCCCTTGACTGCGATCTCACCTGATGGTACGTAAGTGACGATGCAGTCTAAAATGGTAGCGGGCTAACTTGTTAGAGATACCCCTAACCGTAGTCGGTTTCTACACGACATCGTACCGGAGTCCGGAACGCTTAATCGCATGGTGGTACCTCTTTGCCGGTAGGGTGGTAACTAGCCACGGCTGTAGCCCTCACCAGAACAGACCAGGAAAAATTCATTTGTTTGTTGCGAAAACTAGAAAATGACGTCTACTTCTTTTTCTAGCCGTTATTACATCTGTAGAAAGTCCCCGTATACCTATTTCTATGTTATTTACCAATTGAAATAGTATCAGGGTATTCTGGTTGCTTTGACGGCCTTGAGAAATAAACTGCATGTCATAGTGGGTACCCTCTCTACCTGTGCCGAGTTTAGGCACACCAATGAGCGTATTATCCCGCGCCATAATCCTAAATCACTCGGCTTAGTGTTTCGATTACAGACAAAGGCTTGGCGCGGAAACCCACATTATGACGGTAGTTGAATAATTGTATAGATAACTCGAATTGATAACCTCTATCCCTGGGGAGCTTTTGTAGACTTTCTTTAAGAGAAATGTTTTATGCCGGATAGATAACAATCTTTTCTTATACTTTGAATAGAGTCATTTGCTTATTCTAGGAATAGAGTCAAGGATTCTAACACTTTTGAGAATTTCTTAAAATATAAGGACACAGATATTCTTGCAATTTAATCATCATTTTTTTTATCCACTACAAGCTAGCCCTTGATTGCGATCTCACCTGATGGTAAGTGATGATGCAGTCTAAGATGGTAGCGGGCTAACCTGTTAGGGGCATGGCAGTTATATTAAACCCATACCCCCTTCGGTTTCTACACGGCATCGTACCGGAACGCTAAATCGCTTGGCGGCACGTCTTTGCCGGTAGGGTGGTAACTAGCCACGGCCGAAGCCTCCCACCAGACCAGACCAGGGAAAATTCAGAAATTATAAATTCCCAAATTGACCCTGCCGGGGATCGAACCCAGGACCTCCGCACGTTAAGGCAACAGCGCTACACACTGTGCTACGGAGGTCATCGATCACTATCATAGTCAATTAAGTGATTATTTAAGTTTTATTTCGCTTAAATGCTTTTCATTTCGTTCAAGCCTCGTGCATCGCCGATCTGGTCAACCTACAGGAAAGAAGATGCACCCCGTGCGTGGACTTATGCTATTTTTAGCCCGAAAATCAAAACTTTCCACAGGCTTAAAAAAATCACGCGGGTGAAGCCGCAGGATAATAGAATAGTCGCAGAATAACAAAAAAAAAAGCATTAAGAGTACTTAATGCAAAAAATACATAGCTAAGTAATGTGTATCAATAATAAAATAATCGATAAGTAATCATAAAGTTTTAAAAACTTTATTTCTAGTCATGCCCTATTAGATACTTAATAATAAAGCTCATAAATACAAGTACCTACTCAAATGAAACATAATGTAGAATTTCGGAGCGTAGATATGGGAGGCTTAAAAGTTTTCTCGTTATGTCCTTTGGACATGTCTTGAGATTTCCAGCGGCTTCTGAGACACATTGGCCTCGTTCTTATCTTAGTTGTGGACACGTCCATTTAGATATTGGGGCTACAATACAAGCTTGCGGGGCACGTACCAACATTCGCTCGCCGGAAACGCGCTTTGAATTCAATATAATATTTTCTACAAGTTGTTGTATTTCAAATCAACACAAATAAAACAACAAATGAAACGCAACTGCAGTGTTATTTTTTTAAAGTCAATAAACCTTTTATTTTGTTATTCGTATCGGAATTTTTATATTTTGTTAAATAATATTAGGATCCATACCAATATTATATCTATACTATTACTATAAATGCGAAAGTGTGTCTGGCTGTCTGTCTGCTACGCTTCCACGGCTTATCCGTTCAACCGATTTTGATAAAATTAAATTTTGTACAGGGGTAGGTTGTCCCTGAAAAGGATATAGGCGATGTTGTCGTTGCTGGCAAATCGGTATATTAAAAGCAAAAAAATTGTCGACATGTAAAGGTTCATAGAGAAAAATACCACAGATAAGAAATATTACTTTTATCTCCACTTTTGACGTAACGAGAAGTGACCATGTTAGCTTCGATAGACATAACGGGTAGACATAATTTTAATCGTGGTGCGCATGCTAGCCATACAGGACACTAAGCTTTCTTTATGCTTTTCGACACTATAGGTTCTGCACTCGAGCCTTGAAAAAAACAGATGGACAGACAGACACATATTCGTATTAATGAAGTAAGTATAGATTATGCGAGCTGTTGACAAGACCGGCGAGAATGAAGGAAAACCAATTCCTGAAAAATAAGACATGATGCTCATACCGTCTCTTCACAGCATTGAATATCTACTATATAGAACGAGCGTAAGGCGTGAGGAAAATAGTGGCAATACAGAAAGATTGAAAAGGATAAACATTTTATGGAGATGACAGGACTACGATATGTGGAAACGACAGAATCTTGCGGTTCTCGCAATGATTTTATGGTATTTGTGAACCAGAAGTTTTTTTATTTATGTACAAGCATCTGAGAAATTTTTTATGAGTTGCTTCTCGCGTTTTCGTCTTGGTATTTGTGGAATTTGCGCAGTGCATGTTTCTATTAGATAAAACAGCTAACCTAACCTAACTTATTTTACCTCAATTTTTTTTTAATCCACTACAAGCTAGTCCTTGACTACGATCTCACCTGATGGTAAGTGGTGATGCAGTCTAAGATGGTAGCGGGAAACCTGTTAGGGGAAGTTATATTACCCCTTCGGTTTCTACACGGCATCGTACCGGAACGCTAAATCGCTTGGCGGCACGTCTTTGCCGGTAGGGTGGTAACTAGCCACGGCCGAAGCCTCCCACCAGGCCAGACCAGAGAAAATTCAGAAATTATAAATTCCCAAATTGACCCTGCCGGGGATCGAACCCAGGACCTCCGCACGTTAAGGCAACAGCGCTACACACTGCGCCACGGAGGTCGCCAAAATTTTACCTCAATTACCTTGCGTTAGCTATATTTATATAACGCCCGCGACTTTGTCCGCGTGTATTGAGGTGTTTTTGTGCCCGCGGGAACTCTTTAATTTTCCGGGATAAAAAGAAGCCTATGTGTTATTCCAGACTATAATCTATGCCAAATTTCAAGTTCGGGCGTGATTGACTAACAAACATCCATCCAAACTTTCCCATTTATAATATTTGATTTGATTGAAATGTGATCACATTTCAATCAAATCAATCTTCTGAAATAACACTGATAGCAGATTCGCTTTTTCGTTTGTGATCCTAAATACGGTAGAGCGGATATGTACATTATATAAATCATTAATTGGCTGGCTGTCCAGCGCGGAAATGCAGCCAGCATTCTTGCCACCATTCCACGCGGGCATGATTTATATACTAATTAAGTAAGGCTAGCTAGCATTAAGTTCTATTGTATAATTATTATCAATAAATTTATTATTTAGCCACGGCCGAAGCCTCCCACCAGGCCAGACCAGGGAAAATTCAGAAATTATAAATTAACCAAATTAACCCTGCCGGGGATCAAACCCGGGACCTCCCACATTAAGACAAATGCGCTTAACACTGCGCCACGGAGGTCGTCAAAGGAAAGGTAAGAGGTTTTCGGACTTTCCATTTTGTTAACGAGCTCAAGTTTCTCATGCCTCATGTTTACGTCAGTTAATGTGACTCCTGTCGATGTTGGAGTCTACGCTCGAAGTTGCAGCCACAACTACTTTACAACATGCGGTGCTTTCTCAATTACTGTAGTGGTTAGCTTAGTGATTTTCTCAGCCCCGATGCAGTTAAGGCTTGAACATACAAGACGCTACAGCATTGACCATACACTAATCGCTTACGCATGTAGGAGCTGCATGGATTACTTTAAACTGCAGCGTGTTTGAACAGTGCTTTTCGAAATAAGTACAGAACCGCGGCTTCTACGTGCTATTCATGAAGTTATGGAGTGTTCCTTATAAAAGTTATAGGTTAATTTGAGTTGTTATCAAGAAAGACGCTACGCCACGAATAGGCGGCTTAAGTTATTTTTTCAAAATCTTTAAGTACCTACCTAAGCTTTATGCTGTTTTGAGGTTTTCACAGCATTTATCTATTATATTCTTAGCTTTAACCTGGATACTTTTTGAACTTAAGCCACGCGGACGAAGTTACGGGCAACATCTAGTAACAATATAAAGACGAAAGCGTGCCAAGCGTCTGTATCTGTATGTTACACAAAAGATTTGTAAAAAACCTAAATCCACGCTCACGAAGTTCCGGGCAAAAGTTAATCCATACGATATTATAAATGCGAAAGTATATCTGTGTGTCTGTCCGTCTGCTATGCTTTCACGGCCCACCTGTTCAACCGATTTTGATGAAATTCGGTACATGGATAGGTTGTATCCCGACTACTTTTTATACAGGAAATTTCAAGAGTTCCCGCGGGAACCAAAAACTTTAATCCACGCGGACGAAGTCGCGCGTCATATAGTTAATAATATTGCGTAGCTAGGATTAAAGTGTTGGCACTTTATATAGGTACGAAAAAAAAGCTATCAATTTTCTACATGCTCACATATCTAATATATTTGTTCTATTTTTACTGACTAGACTTAATACTCTTAATGGATATTATGGTTAGTGCTATCCTAATGTACTTATGTTATGCATAATGTAGCCGTGTAGGTACTTTTCGTGTTATCAGACTTATATTTTTCACGATCCCTTTATAAAAAGACTGTAAGATATTACTTACCTATTTTTATCAACAAAAGATCACCTTAGATATTATAACAGTTTTCCAATATACATATTAACCCTAAAATAAAAAATGTAAAGCTGATTTTTGGCACAAGTGTTCCTTGGGCTTCACCCCCCCCCCCCCCAGGCCGCGGGCTTAACCATCCATCCCCCCAAACGTCTCCCCAACCGCAGTTTTTTGTAATTTTCTCAAAATTCTAGAACGGCTGGATCTGGATGAAATTTGGTACAGACACAGATCACATTCTGGAATAGCACATAGGCTTTTATCCCGGAAAATTAAAGAGTTCCCGCGGGAAATAAAAACCTCAATCCACGCGGACGAAGTCGCGGGCATCAGCTAGTATTATTATAAATCCGAAAGGTCTGCCCTGTCTGCTACGCTTTCGAAACCCAACTATCGACCGATTTTGACGAAGATAGATACGTGATGAGATGGTATAGGGATAGGGTTCCCGGGGAAAGACCTTGGTGACTACCAAATATCTAAATCCAAACGGACTAAGCCGCGGGTAACATCTAGAATTTAAAAAAAAAACTGGGAGTCATAGGGACGATATGCCGATAGAAGTGAAAACGAATAGTTTTTTTTAAATTAAAATATAAACCTTAACAGTAAAGCATTAAAGTTTAATTTCGAATGAAGTATATTTATATTTAAGACCTTTTGTCTTCGTAACCACGTGAGCATGTCGGTGTTCGCGAGCATGTCGGTCACGATCACACGAATTTAAATTTTTACCCCCAACAAAAAGTGCTCAACGCGGCTAAAGAAGTTTGCACTTCAATAAATAAAAATATGCCTTTTTCCGTAAAATCAACAGTTTATGTAGGCAAAGTAAGATATTTTTATTCAAACAATCTTGGGAAAAAACACAAAAACATAACAAAGAAAGTTGTAAAAATTCACGAGGCAACGTGTGAAAGTGAATAGAAGTGAAAGAATACATTACCAACGTCGGGCTTTATGGTCTCAGAAATAACATGACGTATTCCACAAAAGATACGAATAATTGTTCGTATTATGCCGGATAGTAGCCAGTGAAGTGTGTATGCAATGAAAATGGTAAATTGTTTTAGAGAATATTCTGTGAAACTGAGCGTTGAAACATAGCTAAGAGATTTCTGAATCCTTTTATGGCTCGCATATTATTGCCATTAGTAACTACTATTAAAAGATGCGGGCTGCAAATTACTCATTCATATTCGTGCTAGTTTGGCTGTTTTTGAACTCGTTTGAAGTACCTACCCTCTAAATCCTGAGCTCAGTTACGCGACGCATTACAAACTAAGGTGCAAGGCCCTGAGACGAAGTTGAGTGGCATCCATTTTTTTTATCAACCTTTATTCATTGGCCCCAGCATGCATACGCAGATATTTAAATTAGTTAATTCTGTACTAATAACATATGGACTAAAAATAAGGGGTTTTTTTTATTGGCATGTGGCTGATGGTTCAAATGGTTATAATGAAAATGAGCGCACACAAGCGACTTCTGCGACAAGCTACCACCCACCTCCGTCCGTCTGCGCTCGTCCTGAGGAACATTCAAATCATCTGACACAGAACTCAAGCGAAAGTGTGTCTGTCTATTTGTCCGCCCGTCTGGCTGTCCGTCTATCTATCTGTCAGTTTGTCTGACTGTCGAAGACGCGGACTTTGCGGGCATCGTCGGAAAATTATTTTATATGAAAATACTCTTAACGTAAGCACATAGTGCAAGCAAGCTGAGTACATAGTGCAATATAATATACTGTGTGTCGTACCACCATTATTGGTCAGACTTCTCTTTGCATGCGGTAACATTAAGTTTACTGAACAGCTTAAGGGAGCTTAGTTCTAAGTTCAATAGTTAAACATGCTCCGAGCGTTCACATTATATATTACATTGCACTAATGTAAGAACTTAGCTTGCTTCCGAAATTGCTATATAACTTATTTTGCATCAGCTATGTACTTTAAAGTAAACAAATCTATGAAATAAGCAATAACATTGATAAGTAAGTAGGTAAATAATAAAAGTGTATGGGAATAGGGTTGGCTTGAGATAAATATATGTTGAAAACAATAAATGTTACAGAGTACATAATATAGTACATAAAAAGTAATGTTTCTTTCATGTATGGTATAGGTAGGAACTAACAAACATTATATTATAATTCATTTAAAAGATAATATCCCCTGTCCCCACTACCAAAGGTTAACTGGAAGAGAATACGTCTAGGTATAGTCCGTGTCACGAAAGAAGACTCGCGGCGATTTGTGGAACTAATGCATATTATATACAATAACTGCATAAACATGCGACTACTAGCGCAGCCAGTAGGGGACTTCTTTCGTGACACGGGCTATATTAAGTTCGCCTTTGTGCATTGTAATCTACGTATGTGCAATAAAGAATTTAAAACAAACAAACAAATATATTTCCTAAAACACTCCCTTAAAAAGGTATTCCAGAGGCACCATTTTTTTAAACTATAACTGATTGACAGACTGATCTGTCAACGTACCTATACCTTAAACCAATGGCTCGGGCATTCAACATACAGATAACTATTATTACATCATAAATTAATTATTTAATTAATTAATGACCTCCCGATCGAACTTCGACCACGGCGGCCAATCTCCACATAGATTATAGCCATCTGCGCGGGAGATATTATAGTGCACAAGTGTGTGCGCATACACAGGTGCACTCTCTGTTCTTTTACTCTCATAGCCCGATGGGACGGAAGATCCGACACGACCCCAGAGAGATCAGGCGCAGGACCGACGGCTTAATGTGCTCTCCGAGGCACGGGGGTGATACACCGCCAATTTCCTAACTCCGGGCTAGTACTGAGAATTTCTTGTCAGAAAAACACTTGCTATGGCCCGACCCGGGACTCGAACCCGGGACCTCGTCGGCCGCAGTCGAACATGCTAACCACTAGACCAACGAGGCAGATATTATCACATTATAGTCATGTTATAAGGAAAATATAGGGTTTTGACTTAATGTGAGCGACGCTGCCGACAAAAGCTAGTATCAATGTAGGTATTTTCGCTCTCTTGGATTTAAATTAAATAGTTAGAGGAAAAGTTGTGTAGAAAATATCCAAAATATCGTATTCTAGGAAGGTACACGGACACAATACCTCGTTATCTCTCCCGGGTACATATTGTCAGATGCTCAGAGGTTTCTAAACTACATATAAAACACAATAGCCTTTTTCTTATCCTATGATAGGAAATATCCATTCCAGTTTATGTTATAGCTTCAATGCAATCGGTCGCAAGAAACTGTAGGTATGTTCCTAAGCTAAAGTATTTCCGATCTTCAAGAATGCGTCAAGAATGCAGCAAACTTTTGCTTTCAATTGGGATTTTACTTCAAAGAAAATGTATAGGTCGCGCCAATCAAATTGTCGCGTCTGAAGTTAACCGCAAGACGCGTCGACCACATGTTTTAGTTGCATTCAAATCTGTTCAGTAGTTTCAGAGTGATGCGAGAACAGACAGATTGACAAAGGTAGCGTAGGTAGATCTACTTTCTTTAGGACCTAGTATGGTAAAGGTTTTTTTTCTAGAATAAATCAAAATATTTTGCTTCCCATGCTTACATTTTTAAAAAAACGAGGTATTTTAATACGACCGTTTTTAATAGTAAAATATAATATTTTTCAAGCTTTATAAATGTTGATGTTTGTATGATGGATTACACCGTGTACGGAGCAGGTTTAAGCAAGTCATTAGTATGAAAGCAGATGTGTGAATGCATGGGAGCTGTAGAGGTAGGTACTTGGGTAGGTATTGTATTATCTATATGCGACTAGAATTGTTAGAATACTCCAAATGATACTTTAATATTACTTAGTAATAGATGCATTGGGACATATAATATTATAATATTTCGGCATGGCATTTTGTGATATTATAATATAATAATATTTCGGCATGGCATTTTAAGAGTGGTTAGAGACATATCTACCACATAGTTTAGAATTTCATCAAAATTCAATAAAACATGATGGGCCGTGATATGATAATACATTGACTTGCATTGCAGCCAAGGGCTAACTTGTAGTTGTTAATAAAGAACATACATACCTACTTTTGGTTTTGAATTCAGTGTTTCGTTTTTATAAAATAATTTACGTGGTAAGTAGGTAAAATTTTGTAATATTAGTAGGTATGGATTTAAGAATATTGAACTACCTATTCGTGTTACAATCGCCTCTTTTTAACCCCCGAAGCAAAAAGAGAGCGGTGTTATAAGTTTAACGTGTCTGTTTGTGTATATGTGTCTGTGGTCTCGTAGCGCCCAAACGGATGAACCGATTTTCGTTTAAATTTTTTTTCGTGTCATTCATTTCGTGTCATTCAGTGTTCTTAGCCATGTTTCATGAAAATCTGTTCATCCGTCTGAAGGTCATCAGCTTTTTTTTATCTATCACTTCCATATTACTTACGAGGTCGGGGGTTGTTTTAAATTTGTTATTTATACTTGTTGATTTGAAACATTTGTTTGAGATGTCAGGGGAATGACGTGTTGAAATATTTTCCAACAAGCATTTAATTGCTACGAGCAAAACAGCAAGAAAATTTTTCTTATGACTTCAGAAAAGCTATCAAAAATTAATCAGCTCATTAAATAACAGATAATTAGTACAAAAAGTTATTTTCTGTTCAAAAGTTGCTGAAAAAGTTTTATTTTCCTTTATGAATAGGAATAAAAAAGACAAGTAACGATTTCATAGAAGTAGAAGATCGAGGCAAGCTGGGATACCACGGGTTTACCACTAATATATAGAGCAAGCTGCTCTACGATACACGATTTATAGCTGCTAGGCAAAAATGCTCTTTAAATTCTTGATGTTATTTCATAAATAGTATATTTTCTGATTTGTACCTCCGTGGATTCATGTCCAATGTCCCAGTTTCCTGCGTTAGAGGACGCAGCTGTTTTTCGGATTAGTATAGGTATATTTTTATAGTAGTTCCGTATTGTAAGTGGTATTAAATTGGTAAATACCTTGTAGGCTCTTGGGTCGTTTAAATTTTTCGCAATTTATAACGCCGCAAAAATTGGAAGCCGAAAGGTACGTACTATTGTACTTAGTGAAAGTAGTGATGTCAATGTAAGCAGTAGATAAATAACGACCGGTGACCTTTACATGAGACGCGCCTTACAAAGGTAGATCACGTGCAGGCAGACGCTGCGTTTATTCTTTTGCATTTTGTCGATGTTACTGTCTGTGGTGACCGCTGTGGTCTTAGTAAATAAGTGGGAGATTCAATGTGGTATTCGTGGAGCATTTATATTTTCTAAGTTGTCTCCTAGGTAGGTATCTGATGTTGCAGGAAGCTTCGGCTGTGACTACGTACCACCCTACTGGCAAAGTTCGGCACAATGATATCTAGCGCGGAGAACTCCCTGAGGAAGTCATACATTTTAGTAAAACTGTCATACCTCTTCCAAGTAAACGTATTGTAATCTGTTTTGGTTGACAAATAAATAAATAAATAAATAAAAGAAACCTTCACCATTTCGGACTGCATCATGGATACCATGTTGTTTGTTTGGATTGTTGTCGAATAAAAAATATATTGGAATAAATAACGCTATTGATGTACATGACATTTGCATTTTTTTAAAAAAACCCCGTCTGAGTTTGTTGTGGGCTCTTCTCAGACCAGGGCGCGTTTAGAACCCTCGTAGCTTTAGTTTTAAGATACATCATGTTTTACAAGTAAGTAATTTTTAACGTCAATAAGTGTACCCACAGTGTACCTATATTGAATAAATGAGTTCCCAATTCGGCGCGTATTATTATTATATTTCTACGTACGAAATACGTGATATATGATGATACGCGTGGCTCACACATAGCTTGTTTCTATTGTGTGACCAGCGAGATTATTTTGAAAAGTGTTTGTATATATGGAGATAAGCAATGCAGAATAGACAGACTTATTTCATCTCAACTTGCCACAATGCGTCTCGCGAAGGCTTTCTCATTTCGTTTTTGTTTTGCTCGTCGTTGTTTTCGAGGCCGCAGCTGGTTCCTTGAAACAACGGCTCATCTATAGATTAGTCTCTTGTTTGTGGTTTTTACTCGAGCAAAACTTCAATCAAATATTTTGACAGTAGGGATTGTATTTGTTCAAGTTCATAGTAGGATAGTCAATTAATACATAAATGGGTTTCATTCCGATTTTATGCAAATCGTCGTAACATTCGCAAAAAGAATAATTATGTAGAGTTACATTGACATTTGTTTATACCCGAGTACTTAATGCATAATATTTAAGATTTTTAATTAATAGATATGACGCCCTCCCTGGCTCAGTGTTGAGCGCTGTTGTCTTAACGTGGGAGGTCCCGGGTTCGATTCCCGGCAGGGTCAATTTGGAAATTTATAATTTCTGATTTTTCTCTGGTCTGGTCAGGTGGGAGGCTTCGGCAGTGGCTAGTTACCACCCTACCAGCAAACACGTCTAGCCAAGCGATTTAGCGTTCTGGTAAGATGCCGTGTAAAAACCGATTAGGGGTATTGGTTCAACTGCCATACCCCTAACAGGGTAGCCCGCTACCATCTTAGACTGCATCTTCACTTACCACCATGAGATTACAGTCAAGGGCTAACTTGTAGTGGGGTAAAAAAAAAGATATCTATTAGGTCTAGGTAATTGACAAGAAAATTTTACAAGAAAAAATATGTCATAGGTTAGAAGAAATGTTAATAAACATTAGTACAAATACTAACTTGTTAAGTACGTTCTAAATTCACTCTTTATTACAATAATTACAAATTGTTACTAATACATCTCTACATATACCATGTTCAAAAATACTTGTATAGTTTTTCCATTGAGCTTTTCACAACAACACTGCACTAATTCTCCGCGCAATAAAAATCTATGAACAATTCTGTTTTTGAAACACTAAAAACGTTCAAAGAACATAACGAGAAAACTTACTGGCCCGTTTAATATAGCAGTGCTGTTTAAACTTATGTTCTCTTTAAAGTTTTTGTTGAAGAAGATTATATTATTACTAGATGATGCCCGCGACTTCGTTCGCGTGGAAAAATGATTTTTATTCCCGCAGGAACTCTTTAATTTTCCAGATAAAAAGTAGCCTGTGTCCTTTCCCGGGATATAACCTATCCCTGTACCAAATTTCAATCTACGCTTTCACGGCCCATCTGATCAACCGATTTTGATGAAATTTGTTACAGGGATAAGTTGTATCCCGAGGAAGGACATCGCTAGGACAAGGACTACTTTTATCCCGAAAAATTAAAGAGTTCTCGTGGGAATAAAAAATCTTAATCCACGCGGACAAAGTCGCGGGCATCATCTAGTTTATTATAATCACTGGAAATACTAGTTATAGTATTTTGTGTGATGATATCTGAGTATCACTTCAACTTTTCTGTCAATAAAAAAATACGTTTTATAACAAGCAACTTGAGCAATCATTATTCATTACATTTTTTAAAACAGGATGTTAAGTTGCCTACTCATGCGTGGTTTTTGTTACGACGATAAGTTTATTATTATTTTAGTTAATATATATAAAATATTATATAATTCTGAAGGTGATAGCTGACAGACAGGACAGCGCTTTCAAAGCGCACTGGATATCAGCTTTAGTTTGTTAGTGTATTAATTATATTAACTAACATAGAATAAGTCATACTAACACATATTATTGTTGTTTATTATTATTTATTATGTAACTTATTGGAATTACCAACATAGGATAACTCTTTACTAACCATTATGGACCTTTGTTGTCTGGAAAATAAATTCATTCATTCATTATTATTGGTTACTATCATCGATATATATGTAGGTTCTAGATGGGCCCTTTCATAGAAAAAATTGGGCGTCCGATTTGTAGAGCGCGCTCCACACCTGTATAAGCCTGTTCTTGTCCCCGCCATAGCGTTGTCCCACTTTTCAGACTAGATGGCTACTAATAAGTCTACATTCTTTGTTTGACTGGGCCCGTCTATGTAAATTGAGGTCGTTGGTTACAAAATTTTTTTCTCCACAGCATCAAGAACTCAAAAGCTATAGCCATCAATTCCTCTTATCTATACAATTATTCCACTACCGTCATAATGTGGGTTTCCGTCCCGGACCTTTTTAATCGAAACACTAAGCCGAGTGATTTAAGATTGTGGTGTGGGGTAATGTGTTCATTTTCAGCTCTATGTACTACACTAATGTAACCTTTTCTGACAGACATGTAAATATAGTTCAATTCATCAAGCTAAATAGATTGGACTTTCGACAAAAGTCACTACTTTCACCGCGCACTACAATGAGATCTCTTCCTCTATTTACTATGGAGTGTATAGATACTCGTATCTCGGTGTAGTGCGCAGTGCACAAAACTTAGCCAAACAAATATTTAATTAGATTTTTTTTCACTCGCCATGCCGTGTTGCCGATAAGTGACTAATAGCGAAAGAGTCTTGCGACGCAAAAACGCAGGCTGTTTAAGAATTATAAACCCAAGCATCAACTCAAGACCCAAGGGAAAACAAATCCACATCAGAAATGGACAAAGACTTCTCTAATTGGAATAAGTAATCGGAGTCAAATATAGCTTTGAAATCATAGTTACTGTGTAGTAATGTTATAAATGCGAAAGTGTGTTTATTAATTGTTGGTTTTTCCTTCAATCACGCTGCAACAAAGCAACGGATCGACGTGATTTTTTGCATGGGATTGGGTATAGTTCAGAACTTGGAAAGTGACATAAGCCACTTTTTATCCTGGAAAATTAAGTAGTTCCCATGGGACTTAAAAAACTTATTCCACGCAGACGAAGTCGCAGGCATCAGCTTGTATAATATAATTGAAACGTAACGTTCATAGAAATAACAGAGACCAAAGAGCAATTTTTGTATGAAATTCATGCTTTAAAAAAAGTTTATATTACAGTGCCCATACTCCTAGCCGAACTCTGCCCTGACTCATATTAAAAACTTTTCACATTTGCTGCTCACATTTTCCATTTCGTTCATGTAATCGCTTACTTCTTTTATTTGTACTATGACATCGGTATTTTATTGAAGTGAAATTTCTTTAGCATTTGAAAATTCGATGAAACGATTAAGCGACGCCAAAAAGAGACAAACATATTCATAAATAGGATTTAGCCTGCGAGAGAATGAGATAGAATACAAGTAATAACTATTTATCTCATTCTCTCGTAGGCTCCTTTTCTGAAGTTTCACTTTTGCCGTATGTGACACATATATGTTTCACACACACACTTTTTTAAATCTATGATTTGTATACTCCAGAAACAAGTGTATATCCACACTGGTAGTAAATATAAAAATACTAGCTGATGCCCGCGACCTCGTCCGCGTGGATTGAGATGAACTCTTCAATTTTCCGGAATAAAAGTATACTTTTAAAGAAAGATAGATGCCAAATTTCATTCCGATCCGTTCAGCCGTTCTGGCGTGATTGAGTAACAAACATCCATCCATACATCCATCTATATTCTATCCATCCATCCTAACATTAATACGTGTTTGTTTCATTATATTAGTTATTAATACCCAACGCAAAAAGAGTAAAAAGACGCATTAAAATCTGAATTGGAGCTGAAATATACATAATAAAGTTTGCTGCAGAAATAGTGGCTACTAAAATAGAAAAAATCGATACGAAACGTTATTGTATCCTTAGGCACAATAATGAAGTTTGCTGTGTTTACAACGGTACGTTGTAGTTAAAGCTGCGACCGCCTGTCAAACACAGGATTTTCTTCATTTTCTACAGTGCCAAATAAAGAAAAAAATATTGCTCAATCAATATTTTGTTAAAGCTTTCGATAGAGCAGTAAATTCACTAGATACCTACCTAGTACCTACCTAGTAGTTTGGTTTCATAGTGATGCATTATAGTAAATTTTGTGACGGAAACATACCACATTGTCAGTAGTTTCCATACTGATTTAATAAACTCGGTAGTGTCTGAACAGATGAGACGTGAAAACAGCAGACAGATCTGCTGTTTTCACGTCTCATCTGTTCAGCCGATTTTGACCACATTACACTGAGGAACAAAGAAATATTACACTGACGAAGTCGCGGTCAGCAAATAGTAGTAGTTTATAATAGTGTAATTTAAATTAAAAGCTAAGCAGATAAATCATGTTATTTATCACAATACTATTTTAATTATTATTAACAGCTTTTCTTACATTGAAACGTAAGTAAATTAATTTAACTAATTACGTTAAGACGTACCTAAATGTCTGAATTTACGCAAGTCACGTAAATTGCACCTCGTAAACCGTTTTACGCTTAAAATAAAACTCGAGTGTCCCGAACTAAGGACATAGGTACTTTAGTACGTCATTTTGATAAATAGCATGAGTTTCTATAATAAAACTGAGACTGTAGCCGAGAGTTCAGTGTCTTAATTAATTATTTAAAAAACGCACAATGAGACAGATTTAAGTATAGCACCTAAAATGAAAAAGTAAATCGGATAATTCAAAATCACGCCATAATCTCTGAATCTTGATATACATATGTGGGTGACATGCACATAAACACATGATAATTAATATTATTTACATACATGAATATAAAATTTAAATATTACACTCGCAAACATATATCTATAAAATAATATATAATTTCGAAACATACATAGGTACAATATAGTAGTAACATTAAATCTAAATTAGAAGCAAATATCATACGTATATAATATTATAACACATAATATATAAAATAACATTTCTATTTATGCTCTCGAGCGCCTGCGGCCCGACGCGCGATGCAAACCGCTAGGCAACCGGTGGATGTGAGGCGCGGGGCGCGCGGCGAGGGACGTAGATCCCGTTACGCGCGGGCGCCGCACATCGAGAGACGGCCGGTAAATTTTAAACTCGCCAGTCGCGATCCAAACGCTCTCACGGTAACCCCGTACTACCTTTTACGCGCCGCCGTTTAAACGCGAGTTACGAATATTGAAATAGTGATTATTGTACCTTATTAATACTGTTAAATTACAACTAAAAATTGTGGAACTGGAATACAGTGATAATTAACTATTCGGGAGTCTTATTTAATCCCGTATCAACTACATATCCATACATACCTTCTCTTAGGTATTGAAGATATGCTGTATTGAGGTAACCTACTTTACTACAAAACTGTACCTATTGGTTATATCTAACCGAAAATAATTAACCTATTGTGGCAATATTTTTTGTGCCGGTTCTCTTGTAAGAAGTATTATCGTGAAAACTGATTTATTTATGCCCTCATAGCAAGTAGTCACGGAAAATGTATGTTAGCAAGAATTGGCAGCAAATATTGGCTATCAGTAAGTACCTAACGGATCACAGATACGATACTGAAATCCTAGTAACTCTATAATATTATTACAACAGCAACTCATTACCTAATAACGTAATTACAACAATTATAGTGCAATACACTAGGCTTGTGATTAGATACCGTCACAAAGATCGAAAAAATCACAGGTCCCCAAAATTTTTGGGAGGTAAAAAAACATCAAAATACCCTCATTTGTTTTATAACAAACGAAAAACTCAGGTAAAAATTAACGAAGAGGCATCCCCGCTCGGGTTACAAAGTCTGGGCAGTGTCAGGAAAATTACGTGAAAATTTACATAATAGAGAATCCGTAGCAGCCTTCGTCCTTTGAAAGTTGGAACGGACCGCTTCAAGTGACAGTGGCGCACATTAAATTAACATCTCTGTTACTTTGTTTGCAAAGTCCACTCTAAACTAATTTAAGATGGAACTTACACGAGTTGTAAGGCTATGCGATACGCAGGTATCTTGACTTATATGCTTTTACCTAAGCTTTCCAAAGTTACAATGACATCGTCGATGTAATCTTTGTGATGAAAAAAGAGTATTTTATATCTTGTCAATAATATCAAATTTCATAAAATATAATAAAAATAGCTACTTAGCCTACCTACCTACCATTAAAATAAAATAAAGGATTTAACCATGTATGAGTATTCGATTTGAAGTTATTTCATCTTGTACATAACTTGAATTTTATTTGTCTAACATGAACTACTATTTTCTTTAGTGCTTTCATTATATAGTTATAATAATCATCTTTCGCTTATAAAACAAATAGATATTTATATGAATTTATTGCATTCACTATTCGTTAATTTTCATGGTCCTGTCACATAAATGAAAAAAATGGTACCTGCATTTTCAAGCTACTACTTCGTATATGTTATAAAAAGAAAGGAATTATACGAGTAGGTACCTTTATTATAAATAATAATTTGAATATTAATTAATATTTTTATAAAAGCTATTTTTTTATATACACCTCGAGTTATCATTTATGGGCATGTCCAACACTCTGGCGCTATTGCCTCTCTGAATTAATTATTTACTGTTCGATATATTTTATGCTATATTTAATTCAATAAAAAAGGTGTTTTGAAAAATGTTCAATCTTTTTTACTGGCCGCCTATAAACTTTGTAACAAGAACGACAACAAAGGTTACCTTATCCTGCTGAAAGTTTACGTAATTAGCTCCTATTTCTAAAAAGGGTGTACGCTTTCCGGGAAATTATATTTTTTCTTACAAGAAAGGACACAAAAGGCCCGCGGCCTTCGGAGCATAGCCGTCAATCCCTCTTATCTGAATAATTATTCAACCACTGTCATAGTATGATTTTTGGCGAAACCATTGTTCCTAAATGAGGCGTCAAGTTCGAATATTTTAGGCTTGAATGCATTGAAATAGAGTATAGGTACTAAAATTCTACATCAATGCTTCAATGTTAATAGTCGGACCGGTGTCAAAGGCGTAAAATATGATGCCAAGCCAAGAAAAGCCTATCTCAGTAGTATAAATGGTCAATATTTTTGATAGGAATTAGGCAGTTGGCCATGTTTAATTACCATGTTTAGTTAAATTAATATTTTTTTTTATTATCGTCCCCCGACGCGACGACGCTTGGAAAATAAAAATATTTGAGCTTACATAATATAACTATGTGACGATAATAATAATTATAATAGGTTTAAAATCATATCATACTTCATACTAATATTATAAATGCGAAAGTGTGTTTGTTTGTTGGTTTGTTGGTTTGTCCTTCAATCACGTCGCAACGGAGCAACGGATCGACGTGATTTTTGGCATGGGTGTTGTTGAGGACCTGGAGAGTGACATAGACTACTTTTTATCCCGGAAAATTAAGGAGTTCCCGCGGGAATCAAAAAACCTAAACCACGCGGACGAAGTCGCGGGCATCAGCTAGTATTATATAATATAAAAATAAAATAAGATTAAGTACAGTCTGTCAAACTTTTCTGACTCGGCCAAGATCGGAACCTTTTTTTTAATAACCGTTTAGTTTTTGTTTTTATTTTATTTTTCATATCTACTAGCGACGGTCACCGGGTCACATAAGTTTGTGGAGCTATAATATTTGTTACTTAGGTAGGTATATCATCATCATCATCATTCTCAACCGATAGACGTCCACAGCTGGACATAGGCCTCTTGCAAGGATTTCCACACGCCTCGGTCTTGCGCCGTCTGGATCCAGCGGCTCCCTGCGACTCGCCTGATGTCGTCTGTCCAGCGAGTAGGGGGTCTGCCAACGCTGCGCTTTCCCGTGCGTGGTCGCCACTCCAGCACTTTATAACGATATTTTATTCTAAATGAGAATAAACTTTTCATACTATATTGTTCTCTTTGTCAAAATTCATCATGATTGGAGGGTGCTGACCACTCCTATTTGTCATTTTTTTCAGTTAATTATAATAGTTATATAGCTTTCTGGATAATCGTTCGATGCGTTTCCATTCTTCCGAAAACGACTCGATTTAATATTAGGTATCTATTTTAATTGGACCTTTACTTTACGAAAATTTGTGGTATTTACGTAGAAGTATATTTAGGAACAGGAACGCATTAGGAACTTGTCTTTGAAGTTTATAACTTTAGGTTCTTA
The DNA here is from genome assembly GCA_923060345.2 of Erebia aethiops. Classification (NCBI taxonomy): domain Eukaryota; kingdom Metazoa; phylum Arthropoda; class Insecta; order Lepidoptera; family Nymphalidae; genus Erebia; species Erebia aethiops. Next base: position 8,833,646 of record OV281092.1, on the reverse strand, counting down.
CGCGGAAAGTTCGTGATTTCCCCGGAGAAAAGTCGAGTATTTGCCTAATTTGTACTGGTTATACACAGTGATATACCTAATGAGAAACATTTTTCAGTAAATGAAGTCATCGATTCTTGTTATTTTTGATATTTATCTATTTTAAAGCAGTATAATTTTAGAAAATAGCAAATTTACGATTTACTAATAATAATTAATCATACTATAAGTAATGCATTTTTAGGTCTTTATTGTCAACCGAAATTTCCGAAACCAAAGTGTTGAGCGCTGTTTCCGGGTTCGATCCCCGGTAGGGTCAATTTGGGAATTAATAATTTATGAATTTTCCCTGGTGGCGGGTGGCGGGAGGCTTGGGCCGTGGCTAGTTACCACCCTACCGGCAAAGACGTGCCGCCAAGCGATTTAGCGTTCCGGTACGCCGAATAGGGGTATGGGTTTAATTTAACTGCCACGCTCCTAAAAGGTTAGCCCGCTACCATTTTAGACTGCATCTTCACTTACCATCAAGTGAGATAGCAGTCAAGCTAACTTGTAGTGGATAAAAAAAACGTTTTAGAAAATATATAATTAACGATTTACTAATAATAATCCTTATTCATAGTAATAGAAATGCATTTTGTGTTCTATAATTGCTAAGCTTTAGCCCAGGTTTTTTTTTTCTACGAGAGTGAAAGCATCTGTTGTATCCAAGTAATATGACAAGTAAGTCAAAGTCTGTAAGATTAAGTACTTATGAGCAGTTTCATTGCTACAAAGTAACAATGATACTTACTCGAATCAATATTGTAACTTGTTATCTAAGATATTGTAGACACCGACTACCGGTTGTCATAAGTATTATAGAAATAATATTCGAACGGAGTACACTGAACAAGCATAATGGTTTCACGTAAATTGAGATCTCTTCTATCAGTTAAGTACCCCCCAACGCAAACGCGCTCAAGTTAACAAAGGGGATGTGGTAGGAGCCAGGAAGCAGTTAGCAACCACGTATCTTCGGTTAGGTATTTAGTACGGGAAATCGAGCTCTTTGAACGGAAGCAAACGTTAAAGGATTGGCAACTATTCCGGAAAATCGAACTCTACTGTTAACACGAATTTCCGTAATCAATGTTCCATGTACCTAGGTACACCAGCTACATAGTGTAAGCATAATTCCAGAAGTGGGTGAATAATTAAAATTACTTTTAAAATACGAGTATGTTTGTACTCTCTTCAAAACTCACAACTTGCAGCGGTTTCACGAGATATTCAATGCAAACAGTTAATTATAAAAACTTAGTAAAATAAAGAAAACACTCACCCGATCCCGGCCACGACTGCCTTTCAATCGTCAAAATATTCGTATTTATGCGAATTATACCAATATGGCGTAACCCCGCCAACAAACTGACCGAGTGATGAGTCAAATATCAACTTAATTAAACCTTCGTCAATAAACAAATACACAATCTTTTATATTTTCTAAAAATTCAATTCAATTTTAAACACAAAGCTGACAATAGATATAATTTTTTTATAAAAAGTAAAGTTGTCTGACTGGCGTTATATCAACTTTTAACTCGACTTTACTGTCTGTTAGATCCAGAAACTTATAGGTACAATATTACAACTTCGGGACTGAACAAAAAGCCTAATTTATGCCAAAATGTATATTTGTCTGTTTTCTTTTTAAGGTATTTTTTTATTTTCTCTATTTTTCACGATGTTTTCATATAGGGAATTAGAGTTTAGACCCACCACGCTGCTACAAAGCGGGTTGGCGGGCTTTAACGGCTATTATCATGTTAGTGATAATAACCGGGACCAGCGGCTTAACGTACTCTCCGAGGCACGGGGGTGAAGCACCAACTTCCTAACTCCGGGCTAGTACTGTTAGTAGTATTACTGGAACATACCTACTGTCTTTATTCGCACAAATACCAGAGCAATCAGGCTTACAATTCCAATCGAAATTATTGAAACTCGTCTTATATATAAGCTATTGGCTTCTACACAACCATGTCCCATTTCTGTTGGGGTCGGACCTCACTGTGCGTAACTTCCAGGAATCAGAATTTTCTGGAGATTTCAACGTGTTTAACGTTCTTATTAACATCGCCCGTCTAATGGCTAAGAAACTTCTTTTGTGATATAGTAGAAATACTCGGTAGCTTCTTTACTGAGAAGTTGTCATTACTCATTATGAAGGTACTTGTTGTGAGTATTGTCTAAACACGTCACTCTGTCTGCTCAAATTGCTTAAGTAAAAAATAACGTAGGAATTATAAAGCAATGACCATCAGGGAAATTTTTCTGTTCAAACTTTAAAGACAACGAAAATCGCTATATGGCTCCTAAAATACTAACCGAGCCCTTAAACAAGCGACGTATAAAAACTATGTCTCATTTTATTAAGTCTTATGGTACCTTCATTGATAGAAGCCAGGAAGCAGATAGCAACCACGTATCTTCGATTCGGTGTTCAGTAGGGGAAACTTATAAAATTCCGACAATATTGCCTATTGTCGATATTTTATAAGTTTCCTTCAATCGATTGCCAATATACTTTTTAATGTATGTCATATGTACCTATATGTAAATTAGAATACGTTTTTAAATATTTTATAGGTATGATAACTTAAATTATAATCGCCTATGTATATTATTTCTATGAAAATTGTACTATTGTTGTATTAGCCCGCCAACCCGCATTGGAGTAGCGTGGTGGGTTTAAGCTCTAATTCCCTCTCTCGTATGGGAGTGAAGGCCTGTGCCCAGCAGTGGGACGTTAATGGGCTGTAGTGATGAATATTGTACTTTTGAAATATTAGAATTTTGTAATTATTTATGTTTTAATATGATTCTCCGCTGTTTTAATGCCCCTGCTAGAAGAATAAATGTAATGTCGGTGGAGTTTCCGATCGCTGAGTTAGTGCTACCGTCGCGTCGTTCGCCGGGACAGGTGCTGCCAAACCACTTTTGCTTCTATTCACTAATTTAACCTATTGTCTCTGAAATATACGAGCTGGAAAAGTATGAATGGTGATAGAAAAGCTTTTAAAATACTCAGTATTAAAGCTACCGAAATTGTAGAGTAATATTATCATTGCTCTCGTAACTATTTTCGTATTTGACATGAAATCAATTCGACCTTTATCGATGGTACAAGATAGCCTTTGTGTGTGATCACACTTATTTTGGATGCAGTATAAGATGAAAGTGGAGTTAGAATACCCTGGTAGGCAGTTTTATTAAGCCTTTAAGCCATATTGAGTTTTTACGCAGCATTATGAAATGAAATGAAATGATTTATTTATTTCATGTAGGACAACTTGTGACGCTTATGATACGTCAAGACTCTACCACCGGTTCGGAAAGATATTTCTACTGAGAAGAGCCGGCAAGAAACTCAGCAGTTGCTCTTTTCTTAAAAAAGAAAAAGGTTACAATGTAGGTTATTATGTAGTAGATATAATTTTTTATTTAATATTTTAGCTTGACTCTCGAGATACAGTGAATTCTCTGAATAGTAGTTTAATAAAGATTGAGTTTATCCTAACAACGCTGAGTGTCACGAATTTAAGTGGTCATTATTAATTTAGTATACTAAAGTGATTGTTTACTTTAAGCACAAGGTTTTTAGTTTCGTTCAACACAGTGCAACTTGGATGAACAACAATGGACTTGGTAACGCTGATGTCCACCATACTTAACACCCATTATCTTGATAACGAACTTTCAATTTTATCAAGCATCTTCCTAATATTACCCACTATCTCTTTAGCTATTTATTTTATGCGGTTTAATTTAGGAGTAGGTATGACAGACGATAGATCATCTGCCAAAAGCAATTCTACGAGCCGCGGAAATTACCGCGAGACATTTAATTTTCTACGTGAAAGGATAAGGCAAATGGAATTCCCCTTTTTGAAATCTTGTCTCAAAACTCTGTTTAATTTACTCCAAAGTGACGTGAAAATGAAATAAAATTCACTGAACTTTTATTTCGCCTGACCGCGATTTAACACAGTGCAGTGGTTTTTTATAAGTTTATTTAGATTAACGGTAACTTCTGAGGTTTGCAAACGGTCATGAACAAAGTCATCAAATATTATTATAGAGCTTTTAGCGACTAAAGCGCAAAACACACATCAACACACAAAGTCGGGTGCGTGGCGGGTCGAATTCCTTGTATTTATATGGACGACAGCATACAGGGTCACCTGCCACGCGCCCGACCCGCTGCCGCGTTCTGTTTGATGTCGTCCATATAAATACAAGGAATTCAACATGCCGCGCACCCGACCCGACCCAAGCCCGACCCGCGCCCGCTCCGGCTGTGTTTTGCCCTTTAAGTATTTTAGACTGTTAAACGGCTGTAATATCATAAAATAAGAGATGTAAGTATGTAGCGCAAGCACAACGGGTGCATTTAACAGGCTGCGTTTTCACCGGAGATGTACGATGAGAAAATAATCTGTCTGCATGTGAGCTGTGTTGTGAGTATATATCAAAGACTTTGAGGGTAACCCCTAGTGTAATGGTCAGGGGAGGAAGTTGCTGTACCTATAGTCTACCCAACCAACGATGTTTTAAATAACTGATCTTTTGCGGTCTACGGCTATACATACCCTCTTTTGCAGAGCGCTCACATCGCGAGTAGAATATAAAAGCTTCATTTCATTGACCCGTTTTCTCCAGAGGTCAGTGTAAGCCTCTTTCATTTTTTCAAGTTCAAATGTGACATGTATCTATTATTTAGTGTGAATTGAAATTGTTTCGATTTTGAAATTTCGGAACAACTTCATAATTCAGTATTTTCGTAACTCCAATAGGTATATGTCACGTTTTCTAACTTGATAAGTTAGAAATATGGGTCCGAAAAACACAGGCACACAATACTAACTTAAAAATACGACACAGCTAATTTTAGCAGTATCAATATGAGTGTGACGGCAGAAGTGAAACTTCAGAAAAGTAGCCTACGAGAGAATGAGATAAATATATCTTAGATAAATCCTATTATGAATATGTTTCTCTTTTTAGTGTCGCTTTTTCGTTTCATCGAATTTTCAAATCATAACGATTCTAAAGAAGTTTCACTTCAATAAAATACCGCTGTCATAGTACAAATAAAAGAAGTAAGCGATTACATGAACGAAATGGAAAATGTGAGCAGCAAATGTGAAAAGTTTTTAATATGAGTCAGGGCAGAGTTCGGCTAGGAGTAGGAGTAGGAGTGGGCACTGTAATATAAACTTTTTTTAAAGCATGAATTTTATACAAAAATTGCTCTTTGGTCTCTGTTACACTTCAAAAACTGCATTATTTCTGGTGAAAAGGCAGCCTAATGGGTGATGGTGTGTATGACAGCTGAGGGCAGCTGTGGCTAACCGCAATCATATCGCACGTCCCGTTACGTGCATGTCAGCATTACGCTGCCAAGTAGCCGTTAATATGCCCTAACTCACTGTAATTACCCAGTTATCATCTAAACTCAGCCGAGTTATGACATACTGTGCATACCGGAGCCGTTAAGTAAGTCTTTTCTTCCTTGAAACTTGCATACGATTTGACACTTCATTATTTTGATTCTTTACACCTATGTATACTTAAATCGAAAGAAATGAAAATCTATCAATTATGATTTCATGATTAACTCATTAGTCTAGTGGTTAGAATGGTCGACTGCGGCCGACGAGGTCCCGGATTTGAGTCCAGGGTCGGGCCATAATTAAGTATTGGGTTTTTCTGACTAGAAATTCTCAGTACTAGCCCCGAGTTAGGAAGTTGGCGGTGTTTCACCCCCGTGCCTCGGAGAGCACGTTAAGCCGTCGGTCCCGGTTATTATGACTAACATGATAACAGTCGTTAAAGGCCACCAACCAGCATTGGAGCAGCGTGGTGGGTCTGCGCCCAGCAATAATAGGACGTTAATGGACTGTAGTGGTGGGTAGTGGTAGTGGATGATTCCATGGAAGGGGACTGGTGAGTAAACCTCTCAAACTTAAAAGTGTTTTTAATTGACTATGTACTTAAGTAGATTAAAGTTCTTAATAACGTATGAATAAGTAAAATGTAATAAGTAAATGGGATTGCAAACTATCTTTGAACTTAGCTGCAAGCTGGTCAGGCGGAAACATCTAGAACGCTATCCAATTAACGATCCAAAGTGTTTGCTAACAAGCAACTCATTATTTAACTAAGCAACTTCACTACACAAATATGAATTTACATAGGAATATTTTATACACCCTCCATGTATCGGAGAGCATGTCGGTTCCGGTTATTATCACTAACATTTGATAATAATCGTTACAAAAACCTAAGAGTTTAATACTCTTAGTACAGTACCCACCGCACTATTATCCCAGAAAACTTCTTCTATTATGTGATTAATGGAAAGAGGTCACGACCCTCAGTAATGAGGAATACGACGCAAAGAGAGAGATTTTATACAGCAAATACATTATTTTGTTTTAGTATGTTATGAGAAAAGATGGATGGATTGTGTGAAAGAGGATATGAGTATAAAAGGGGTGAATGAGAGGTTGATGGATAACAGAAGTGAGTGGAAGAAGAAAACATGTTGTGCCAACCCCACATATAGTGGGAAAAGGGCAAGAAGAAGAAGAAGATGTTATGTTAGTATTTATTATGTTAGTATTTGTAAATGAAAAATTTTGAGTGTTTTGTTTTGTTATAATCCTGCAATTCCTGAATTTTCCGAGGTAAAAAATAAAATAGGGGTAAAATAGCCTACGTCCTTTCCCGGGATGTAACCTATCTCTATACCAAATTTTATCAAAATCGGTTGAAAAGACGGGCCGTGAAAGCGTAGCAGACAGAGACAGACCAACCATTGCATTTATAATAGTTTTAGCACAGAATATGGTTTGAGTAAAATGGATTATTATGGATAAGTATATGATAATGATTTGGATTACCAAATATTTAAATGTTTGAAATATATTCCAGACGATTTTAAGATCTAATCTGCATTATATCTAAGCTTCTCGGTTGAATTTATCCCGTATTTCAAAAGTAAAACGACGGAAAACGAGGTAGACAGAAAAGATCTCCGAGTAAAATGCAATTTGGAACGCACCCAAAGAAGCGCTTTATACATTTTGGGGGCTAATTTTAGTATTTTGCTTCAAGTTGAGAAGAGACTCGTGCTCAACTGAGTACGAGTAAGCCGGCATTAAGTGGTAAGTTTCATCTTCAATGTATATTATATTCACCTTAATGTTTTGACGACCTCCTTGGCGCAGTGTTGAGCGCTGTTGCCTTAACGTGGGAGGTTCCGGGTTCGATTCCCGGCAGGGTCAATTTGGGAATTTATAATTTCTGAATTTTCTCTGGTCTGGTTTGGTTTTTCTTTGGAGGCTTCGGCCTTGGCTAGTTACCACCCTACCGGCAAAGACGTACCGCCAAGCGATTTAGCGTTCCGGTACGATGCTGTGTAGAAATCGACTAGGGGTATGGGTTTTAATATAACTACAATAACCCTAACAGGTTAGCTCGCTACCATCTTAGACTGCATCATCACTTCATCACATACCATCAGGTGAGATGTTATACTGATCTGGGGTTGATGGATAACATATCAATTGGACAAGAGTAGCATGTAACTGTTGCAGTGAACAGATCAATAGTCTGTCAACCTGTAAACATGTCCATGCCCTGTTTAGTGCATTCAGCATGGACACATACCGCTCTACATGTCTACGTGTCCTGACTTGGACATCTTGGGCTTACACGAGATAGACATGAATGTACCTACATAAAGCTGTCATTGAAACATTTTTAATTCCTAAACTCATCTCAACAATTTGAGACTCAACTGATTTCAACACTCACTCTAAGGTTAGGTTGTACATAGGTCAATTGTTATGTACACCATCTCTAAACCAAACTAAAGTGTAAAAACTCTATTTATATTGCTTTCCCTTTCTAATAGGTACTCCCAGCAGCACTAGATTTAGAGCTGTCATTTTAGTTAAAAGAACAATCCTAAACAAAATTAATTATTGTTTTGCTATTCCTTTCATAATTCTCTTCGTCTCAATGCTCAAAAGAAATCGTTTAGAGGTTTTGTACATCACCACTACAGCCCATTAACGTCCCACTGCTGGGCACAGGCCTCGACTCTGATAGGAGAGAGGGAATTAGAGCTTAATCCCACCGCGCTGCTAAAATGCAGGCTGGCGGGCTACTTCTACTTTTGCCATAATTAGACTTATACTTATGGATTTAAGAATAAGTACTGATTTGGATCATTCACCTTTTTGGTTGGCAAAAACGTTAACCAAATCCATCAATGGTGCAATTCACCCTTAAAATAGCAAATTTTTACTGGGTTTATTTATCTTGGTACGAGTATCTCCCGTATTAATACAAAATGAAGAATAATGAAAACATATCGAAAAGTCAAGGCAAGTCAGGCGATGTCACTATACCTAATGATTATAGTTATATATTTGGTTTTGGCATAGAGTTAAAAATAGAGAGTGGACAAACCAGACATTGGAAAACGTCAAAAAATTGCAATAACGCTTTAGACTTAAGAGTACGTTATTTTAACTGAAAATATTTTTATATTTATTTATACCTGGTCAAAAATGCGTCAAAAGGCGGCGTTATAGTCTGGCTAAGCTAAGTCTGCAGCGGTAAGAAAATGGTAGAATTTGAAAATCTGTTGATGGAAACACAGACATATTATAGTAAGACATCGCCGACCCTAGACATGACAAATCTCTCTGGTTGCGGGAGTAATATCCGGACTTATATTTGCTGTCCAAACGTTTCCTTTTAATATTAATAAAATAAATCAATTATAAAAATATATATCAACTAGATGATACCCGCGACTTCGTCTGCGAGGAGCAAGGTTTTTTGATCCCCGCGGGAACTCTTTAATTTTCCGGAATAAAAAGTATGTCCTTGCACGGGATGTAACCTACCTATCTACGAAAGTTTATCAAAACCCGTTGAACAGAAGGCTGTGAAAGCGTAGCACACACACACACTTTCGCATTTATAATAAACATGATAATAAGTTAAAGAAACATAATTAATAAAACTTAGACCTTGGTTTGAAGTCGCACATATTGTATGGTGGATGTCTCACTACGACATGGCCCTAATTTCTGATGTAGGCTTAAATATGTGACTCAACCAAATCGAAGACTGATCGTTTCTGACTTCGAAAGACTAATTGTACTTATTCAATCAACCAAATCATTTATTCAATATAGGTACACTTATTGACGTTAAAAATTACTTACTTATAAAACATGATGGTGATAATCAGTTACGGTATCTTAAAACAAAGCTACGAGGGTTCCAAACCCGTCGGAAAAGAGCCCACAACAAACTCAGCCGGGTGTTTTTATTATCACCATCTCACAAAATATCATCTTAACTAAGGAACTATCAGAGGCATTAGAGCAAATCATTGCCAATCTATTTTTCTAATTACATATATTTTTTTCTAATTATCTACTAGATGATGCCCGCGACTTGGTCCGCGTGGTATAATTTTTTTTAATTCCCACGTTAATTCCTTTTTTCGAGATAAAAAGTAGCCTGAGCCACTCTCCAGGTTCTCAACTATACCCATGCAAAAATCTCGTTGATCTGTTGCTCAGTAGCGGAGTGATTGAAGGGCAAACCAACCAAAAACGCAATCGACTATAATATTAGTATTATAACGCCATCGACAAGCAAACGAAAGGTGTCGTAGACACTTTGAGTTATAAACAACGCTTAGAGACCACTAAATCAGCTGTATTACCTATGTCCTATTCTGTGAATAAATATAGGCTTGCGAGGGATGTGGGGGAGATGCTCCTGCCCTTTACTTCAGGCCCCGAGCATTCAAAGAATCTCATGAAATGTGTGCTTTTATTTTTAAATCCATATTTATTTTATAATACAACTAGTTGATTCCCGCGACTTCGTCCGCGTGGATTAGATTTTGATTCCCGCGGGAACTCCTTAATTTTCCGAGATAAAAGTAGCCTATGTCCTTCCCCGCGATACCATCTACCCCTATATCAAATTTCATCAAAATCGGGTGAAGAGACAATTTTTTTTATTCCCGCGGGATTCTTTAATTTTCCGGGATAAAAAGTAGCCTATGTCCTTCCCCGGGATACCATCTAGGTACCCCTGTACCAAATTTCAGAAAATCGGTTGAAAAGATGGGCCGGGAAAGCGTAGCAGACAGACAGACAGACAGACAGACAGAAACACTTTCGCATTTATAATATTAGTATGGATAAACGTGTCGTCTGTCTGCATTGAAGTAGAACTTTAGTATTCTTTCTTGCCTGTCACCTTTACACGGTCCTATCATAAATTGCAACCTGTACACGGAAAAGGATTCTCTTAGTACTAAAAATGAAAAGTATACCTTCAAAAACCAAAACTCACGGGCTGCAGCATGCCTCTTAGCCTCCTAGGACAGGGTACTTTTTGTACCAACTATACATAAAGTTGCCAAAAACCAAACAAATCGTGTTTTTCCAGGTATACTTACTGCAAGCTTATTCAATTAGGATTAAAAAAATTACGTCACTGAGTTTTCATAACGACGAAAGCTTATCACCACTTAGGCAAATTAATTAACTCGCAATTTTAATGCAATTTCTGTTTTCCCCAGCCTATGTTTAATTAATTGGCTTGTCATCCAACGATCCTGAAATTGAAGTGGACAGTAGCAATATCATTTAAAAAATTGAGATTCAGAATTTTCAAGTTTATAAGCTCCACAGACATAATAAATAAGAGATACACAGACAGACTTCGGAGTACACTTTTTGTCCCATTTGTCCCATTTTTTTCGTAATTTGGTTAGATTTTACGGGCAAAACTACGAAATGAGCCAGAGCGAAAATCGCTTTTAAAGACATCGCTGTTTTCGGAGTTTCAGTCAAAGTCCTCCTCGAGAGTTTGACGACCTCCGTGGCGCAGTGTGTAGCGCTGTTGCCTTAACGTGCGGAGGTCCCGGGTTCGATCCCCGGCAGGGTCAATTTAGGAATTTATAATTTCTGAATTTTCCCTGGTCTGGCCTGGTGGGAGGCTTCGGCCGTGGCTAGTTACCACCCTACCGGCAAAGACGTACCGCCAAGCGATTTAGCGTTCCGGTACGATGCCGTGTAGAAACCGAAGGGGTGTGGGTTTAATATAACTGCCATGCCCCTAACAGGTTAGCCCGCTACCATCTTAGACTGCATCATCACTTACCATCAGGTGTGATCGCAGTCAAGGGCTAGCTTGTAGTGGATTAAAAAAAAAAAAAAAAAAAGAGTCAGTATTATCTTTCATCAAAATTGTAAAATTGCAAAATCACGCAGGTAAAATATTATAATGATATTTTAACAAGCTTTTTTAGCTTCACCTGTAACTAAAGCTAACTATAACAGATCTTGAAAGCAGAAACTTGTATATATTATTGGATCGATTTAAAACTTAGCGAATCTACGTAACACCAATGACAGTCATTGCAATAGGGGTATGGGTTTAATATAACTGCCATGCCCCTAACAGGTTAGCCCGCTACCATCTTAGACTGCATCATCACTTACCATCAGGTGAGATCGCAGTCAAGGGCTAACTTGTAGTGAAATAAAAAAAAAATCTACAAACCTATATAATTCTTATTTGTACAAATCTACAACGTGAAATCGAGACTAGTAGCGTATCTATACTAATATTATAAATGCGAAAGTTTGGACGCTTGGATGGATGAATGGATGGATTAAAAAGAAAAATTTGGTTGCATAGAGCTTATCAGCTGATGAGAGAACCAGGAGGTGCATAGTAGTAGACTATCAACAATCACAATCGCAAAGGAAACATTTCTTGAGGGGTGACAACGTAGCATATTAAAACGTAAAAATATCGCGTTCGCGTCTGTACATAATGGTCTCAGTTTTGCTCTATTTGCTCAGTTCAGCGAGTTATGATGCACTGCGGAAGCTGCATTTGCATAAAAGCGTCCATTATCCACAGCTTCAGCCAAATAAAAAATCAATAGCTTCCCCAGCTGCTTGTGTATTGGCGTTACGGTCCTCTGCCGCCATCATTATCACTTTAACGTGTAGGTATATAAAATCTTCACACGACATATTATAATAATACTTACTTGGTAATACCCGCGACTTTGTTAGCGAGGATTAAATTATTTTTTAATTATTGTAGTAAGTCTTTGATTTTCGGGGGAAAAGAGTCCATGTCCGGAATGTAAACTTTTTTACGCCAAACTTTTTTTAACAGTTATACCGTAAAAGATAGACAAATTTTGGCATTTATTATATTAAAATGAATTAATTCTAGAAATTTAATTCGCAAACTTCTAAGCCTGCACGCAAAGAAACTAACAGGGCCGAGTCAGTTTTAGACTGAGTAATGACCCATTATTGCTAAACTCAACATATCAAATGGACATTCAGCGAATGCAAACGTCATAAATGCCGCGTGCAAAATGATTCCTGTCATCCGACTGACGTTAATTTATGATATGATTCGCACGCATTATGCTGAGATTTCATTAAAACGGCATGATAATTAATTATAAAATCATATAAATCATGTTTTTTTTCTGTTATCCCTTGATAGCAACTCCTCTAACTAATGCAGTTTATGGTGATAGTGTAGTAGATTTTTAGTAAGTTTCTTAATAAGAAACCCATACAATAATTCCTACGCGACATCATACCCAAACACTGTCTCCTTTCGGGCCAAGACACGGTTTTGGCAGTAGGAGATTAACTAATAACTAAAGCCGAAGCCTCCCACATGATCAGACCAGAGACTTCCAGGAGCTGTTAGGACTTTGAAATGTAGTAGCTTAGTAACTATTCATCAGTATAGTTAGATACATAACAAAACTCGAGCACGCAACAATAGGTAGGTACGAAGGAGTGTGTATGGCAGCCTCGGGCGTTCGCTTACCACAAACACGTCGGTGTAGAGCGTTCCGTACAATATACCTAGTACACGTCACCGCTTTATCGTTGTCCCGTAGACACACAATACTGTATGTCTTGTATATCTTGGCATATTTTATGAAGTTAGAATTTTTCCCTGCGACTTTTTCAGATCTCATTGCTCAAATCCATCCGAATGGCTACTCAATAATTTTTTAACCGACTTCAAAAAAAAGGAGGAGGTTCTCAATTCGTCGCCCGCGTGAAATAAGTTTTTAAATTCCCACGGGAACTCTCTATTGGTACCAGAATTTTCAAAATCGGTTCAGTAGAGCCAAAGATTCTGGAAGAGAATACCTCTAGATATTAAGTTCGCCTTACGTATGTGCAATAAAGAATTTAAAACAAACAAACAAAGATTAGCTATAATATTATATTATAGTATAGATTTACGTGAACACATATTCAGCTCCCATCTCCCACCTCCACTTTATGCACACAGCGATTTGAGCTGTGCTTTAAAATGCCAAGCAGTAAGTTTCTTGTCTATAGATGTCACAAAATGACTGACTGATTTACTGATTAAATCCCAATTTTCAGAATTTCCACCCGTGCCAGGCTATGACAGGAATGGGTCGTTTTTATAATCGTACTTATAATACGATCTGTATCAATTCCTCTGTAGTAATTACCATACATTATACATAATATTACCTATTCAGTGGTAATACCTACTCGAGTCTTGAGCTTCAGAGTAAGTAAAAATGTTACTGATGCTGAGATATAAGACTTTCGTATTGTCAAATTTTTTCATAAAACAAAATATGGCAATGTTGGTTTTAGTATTCGGTTGATATAGTTTTAGACTATCAAGCCTTCTAGCAAAAGATCACACACACAGAACCTCCATAAAATATAACACCTAGACCGCACGTTTATGTTAACTACTGCAAATGGGTAAGCCAAGGTTTTGAATTCCAACAAACAAAGGGTCTCCGGCGACTACTACCATTCGAAGTACCCAAAATTTGCATAAAGGAGACTCGAGGGGACGTCTTTAAAATTTGCCCCCCGTTTGTGGACATCTCAACGCTTCATTACTAACTTACTATCATTTTTTAAAATAATATTACGCGGTACGCCTTGCGTTGAATAATTTATCATTAATTCTTATTTACCTATATTTATTGTTTAAATTATAGAATTTCTAGATAGTTACACTATAATCATAATTCATACTAATAAAATAAATGCGAAAGTGTGTTTGTTTGTTGGTTTATTGGTTTGTTGGTTCGTTCTTCAATCACGCTGCAACGGAGCAACGGATTGACGTGATTTTAATTTATTTTATATTTATAAGTTTACGCCAGTAATCTATTTACGTTCTAAGAGCAGGAAGCGATGCTGGTTGAGTGGCAGTCAATTATAAATATCCAGAGCAATAGCATATTATTATTTTTACATGGGTATAGTTGAGGACCTGGAGGGTAACATAGGCTACTTTTTATCCCGGAAAATTGAGGAGTTCCCATGGGAATTTAAAAAAACGTTTTCCACGCAGACGAAGTCGCGGGCATCGGCTAGTATTATAATATTTAGCAGATATTGAATATAACAAAGAGCATGAAAGATGTTGTAAGCTATTCCAAACAAGGCATTAAGATGAAATGTACATAATAATATTATCTACATTTCATCATATTCAGTAACGTAATGTTAAGTCCATATCTACCATTTAGAATGAGTAAGTAAACGCGCAAACACAAAGAACTTTATTGGAAAAACGTGAGTGCTATTAGGAAATGGGAAGGCTGAGTGAAATGTAATCGCATTCAATAAAAAACTAAAATAGGACTGCCACAGTGATACATTGGAAGGGACCGCATATCGTACACGTCAGTGGAAATTGTTACAAAGATGAGGGTCATGATAGCAAAGACCGTAGTCCGTAACAAATGTCCGATATCTCACCTCAGCCATCCCCGATTGACGTATCCTCTAAAATAATTTATCTTTTATCCATTTGTGAGAAGTCCGTTGATTATTAGAACCACTTGTATATCGTATATATACGTCTTGAATTGATATTAAAACTTAGTAAATAAAACTATTTTAATAACTATAGTGTCTTTTACCACTATAAAGTACGTCATAAATAATTCGATTCTTTCTACAATTGCTTGCTTATCAGGCTGCAGAAAAATATTGTGTCGAGTGGTTGATCCACATTGAATTATGATTAAGGATTGAATGCTAAGGTGCACGTTATCTATACTCGTATTCATTATAGTAAAGTTTACCATTAGTACCAAGTTTGATTTAAATTGATATATCCTTAATCTATTGGAGTTTACCCCTTTTAGAATCAATTTTCATATATAAGCCCGGGGTGTCAAAGTTTATGGGGAGTAAAGTCAAACTTTCTCCGTTACGTTATTGATTTTATGTTTCCATGACTATGTAATGTATTTTGATGAATGAAGAACATGTGATGTTTAAAAACCTACAACCACGCAATCGAAATCATGTAGCTTATCTACAGCATTAGAGTTTAGCATTTATATAGAAATCCTAAGTTATGAATTGACAATCTAGGTAGCCATACCCTAGCTGAAGATAGGAGATAAATAGGAGGCGATGGTATAGATTGTCAGGAAGCGTGAATGATCGCTGACCCCGGCGATGTCATCCCAACAGCGGGCAATGTAAACATGAACCTGTCGCGTGCGAAATGATTCGCGTGATTAGACTGACAATGATTTATGGAGTGCTTTGTCACCATCATCAATCTATGCACATATAGATGGAAGATTTTGCTAGGTATTCTATATGGACTACGTAAAGCTTCTTTTGGGAATATTTTTGGGACTTCAATCCGTACTTTTTTTAAATATCCACCTAGCATAACAGCTATTTTGTAGTCGCCATCTTTTACCGAGGTGTCTCTTTGAGTATAAGTTTGGGACTATCCCTTTCTTTATAATTTAAGGGTGAGACCCTTAAATTATACTATATCACTCCTATCTAACTCTATATAGGCTATCAAACGTAACTCCCACTATTATGAGTATCTTGCCAAACACAGCTGTGCGACGCTATTTTACACTATCTCTTAGTAAAGCTGTAATTTACCACGCCAGTTTTTTTTATAAAACTTGACATATGAGTTGATCTTGTCAGCAACCTGCGAGTATCAACTAGCTATCAATGTGGAAAAATTATGCAGATAGGAAATATTGTATGTTTTCTTGAAATTAATATTGTTTATTAATTTCTTACTGATTTAATCTAGATTATTAGGTAACTGTTATATATTTATTTACACTCATGATGTGAGTAAATGAACAATGCTCAGTTGTATTTACTATTTAGCCACAGGCCACGCGATCTTTAAAGATAATATCTCCAGATGCTCGATTTCTTCGACAAGATGGAATTTCTTAAAAATACCATACAATAATACCTTAATTTTCACTGGTAGGTAGGCGTTTCGTTAGTGATTCCTCTTTTCTGCAGTATCACAAATGTAAACGGATCGGACAAAAGCTGCAGCAAAAACGCCGGATAACTGGCGTATAAATCCCTATAAAACCCTGGACTGTTTCGACTTTAGCGGTTAGATTCGTTCCGAGTTAACTGAGTAAGCTCTACGGAGCGAAATTACTATCGACTAACATAGTGCTTGTGAAAGAGTAAAGGGCACATGTTTTGTATACTTTTTGGAGTTCTTGTTTCTCTCTCTACCTCTCTATATGCCCGACTAAGCACCTGCCTATTGATGTTTCCCATATCATGTACCAAATTCCTGACTCAAAAAGAGGGAAGGCATCCGACTTCAAAAAAGGAGAAGCTTCTCAAATCTAAATTCGAAGCGTATTTAATACTAGCTTTTGCCCACAAATTTGTCTGCGTGAACTACACAAATTTCAACCCCTATTTTACTCCTTTAGGGGTTGTATTTTCAAAAATCCTTTCTTAGCAGATTTGTACATCAAAATAGCTATCTGTATGACAAATTTCAGCTCGATCCGTCCAGTGGTTTAACCTGTGTGTTTGTAGATCAGTCAGTCACCTTTTCTTTTATATATTTAGATGATAATATTATTTTAACTCATAGTACATGGGTATTGAGTAATGTTTAAAGATAATAACCTTATAACATAATAAGATATATTTGGGATACTGAAAATCGTATGTTCAAAGTGAAATGACAGCAACTGAAGAAGATGGAAAACATCACCGGCAGATAAACGGAAATTTGGAACACACCCAAAGCAGAATTTCACTAAATTCTTAAAAGCCAATTTCGGCCTGCTAATTTGAAATATTATGGCAAATAAATATAGGTATTACTGTACTGTTTCCTTTTAATCAAAGCTGTTTGTGTATCAAATTACTGTAGGTATGCAGAAAAAAATCAGTAAGTAGGTAAGTACTAAGTAGTAGGTTGTAGAACGTACTATTACCTATTCTGTGGTTGCAGGTATATCGCCAATACCTAAAATATTATTTCAACTAATCTTTATCCATTCAGCAAACGATTTATTTTAGACAAACTGAGAAATGGTTTTAGGTCGCATGGGAAATAATTACTCGTGTTTACGGAGCGTAGTCCGCGACTGCGCCAGACAATAGATCAAATGCCAAAACCATTGCTTGGAGCCGAGGATATTAACGTGAGACATTTAATTTTCTACGTGAAAGGATAAGGCAACTACAATTTCCTCCGGCATCCTGGCCGAGAGTCAGCCACTCGAATTGTGTTACGAATCGCCTCAAATAGCTGTAGCACCACGCAGCCACGTGACTAGATTAATCCAACTAGAATATTTGGGTTGGTAATAGAGCCGGATATACCACGACCTTCACCGATCTGTTAACACAGATCCGTGAAGCTACCTATGAATTATGGTAACTTACCAACTTACCATAGTCCAAAGGTAACTTCACGGATCGGAACCGCGATAACAAACGCGATGGTATAGCATTGCCTACAATAAACCTGTCAAAAAATGAATCAAATCTAATTTAAAAATAGCCTGGTCAGGGATTTTAATAGGCAACCTATTTTAGGCGTATTTATCCATTATTAAATAAAAATAAAAAATAGGTGTCATCTGGTTAACAGATCGGTGAAGGTGGTGGTATATCTGGCTCAAAACTAGATGATATCTTCACCGATGAGTTGTAAAATCAAATGTCAATTCTGATTCATGAATATGATTTGTAGCCCCAAATCAAAACCCCTTCTTATCTAGGTCAGAGGTTTCGTTCGCAGCGATTGCTAAAGAAGAGGAAACTACATCATATTATTCCAATAACTGTTTGGTTTCATTGACACGATTCGGACACTATTGTAAATGCACCAGTGACTATCCTAGGAACGTATAGGTAGTGATAGTTTAGTGCTTGGACGGACCTAACGTGCAGGCCCCTCTTTCCCACTGGGCACATAGGGCAAGTGCCCAGGGCCTCGCAATCAATGGGGCCCTCTAGTTCCTGTGATGTCCCGGTGATCTGGCACCCACCGATAGAAAACCAATATTCATTAATTAACGATAAATATATATTTTTATGTTCAAAATATACCTTCATAGATATGTGAATAAGTTTTTTTAAAGTAACTATTTATTATGACAGACGACAGTTGAATCAATCTAGAATATTCCTTATATCTGTCACCGTAAGATTGTAAAATCCGTTAGATTATAATCTAACGGTTTCTATCCCGCGAGATTATAAACTTTCGAAAGATTGTGAACCGTTCAATGTTCTGAGTATTAATTTATGAAATATTTATTGTTTTTACGTTTTCTTGTCTCTTTCTTGTACAGTTCGTGCGCGAGTTGAATGCAGAGTAAATGTAAGTGTCTCCATACATTTACTCTGCATTCAACTCGCGCGCGAACTATAGGTTAGGTTAGGGTTTGACATGAATATTCAGGTAGTGCTCGGCCGCAGGCCGGGCACTTAGATTCTATCGGGTTAATATACCTAATATATTACAATTTACCGAAAAATAGCGCGTTAAATTGTAAGCAGTATGTTACGGTTCACAATCTGTCGACAGTTTATAATCTATCGAGATAAAAAACGTTATATTATAATCTAACGGTTTTTACAATCTTACGGTGACATATCTACTCTTTATGCCCGTTTTAACATATAGTCCTATGTTTAAGTTATAAGAGCACCACTATCCTAATATGCCCAGGGCCTCCTATAGGTTAAAAACGGCCCTACTTACGTGAAACAGATTAATCTAAGTTTATAAGATCTCTGTATTTTTTAAATTCATGTTTTGTGCTCATATTGTGTCTAGGATAGTCCTGATCCTTGATACAAAATGTTGAGTCAACTGGAAACCACATTTGTAGACAGATTTTGAGTCTTCCTACAAATAAATTCGACCCGAACCTCACGAACAACGGGATGTTTCACATGATTGGAAACCTGGCGTATGCATGACTGAATAGAAAAAAAGTATCCTTACATGTTACGACTTGGCAACGACATCAATTCAATTCAATATTAATTTATTCAAATTAGTTAAGTACACTGTACACTTATTGACGTCAATTAATAATTATAATAGATGATGGTGATAATCAGTTACGGTATCTTAAAACTAAAGCTACGACGGTTCCAAACGCGCTCTGGTCTGTGAAGAGCCGACAGCAAACTCAGCCGGCTTTTTTTAAAATTATCTTAATTAATAATAGCCATAATTTTACTTAAATATACTCTCTCTATCTCTCGCTCACTCTTTCGAGAGAGATACTAGATGCCCGCGACTACGCCCGTGTGGATTATGAGTGATTTTTTTGCTTCCCGTGGGGACTCTTTGATTTTCCGGGATAGCCAAGCCATGGTATGCAACCTATCTCCGCAACAAATTTCGTCAAAATCGGTTGAAAAGATGGGCCATGAAAGCCAAGTATACAGACAGGCAGACACACTGTCGCACTTATTATATAATTATGGATAAGAATATGTAACGAATAAAAAGTACTATTCAAAAATAAAATAAAAAATTGTATGTGTCGTATCCAAATGTACCGAAAATATAAATGTCTTTTTAAAACACACCTGCGAACACCTTTGGTCTCAGGGTTTGTAACCGTCTCAGCCAAATTTTTATTTTTTATTTTAACATACTATGTTTCTTATAATGTTTTGCACAGTCAATGTATATTAAGTACTTACAAAAAGTTAATGTTGGATAAATAAAATACAATATGTAGATTGTAGAGCTCTATGTAATAGTGTAAGTAGCATAGAATCCGTGGGCAGAGGAAGGTAAAGAATAATACAGTTATGCTACACCCGCTCGGCACCTTCTTACTTTTTTCAAAACAAGGAAGAAAGTACGTCATTGCTACCAACCAAATATGTAGGCGAAAAAAATGTATGAAATTTCATTGTTAACGTGCTAAACGGACAGATAAAATGTATGGAAATTCATTGTTAATTCGCTGGTTTTTTTTTAAATTCTTAGTAACATCTGTGCAAAAATTAATGTCGAGTAAATGATTAACATAACAGTAACAATAAATAACTAAAATACTAATAAAATAATCATAGGTTATTTGAATTAACAATATTTATTTATTTACACTGGAACTAAAATTTCACTCCTTTTTCTTTTTTTTGTGTGTCTGTCAAGTGAGATGAGAGTGTAAAATGCCATGGAATAAAAAATCAGATGACTGAATAGGCTGTATGCACAGATGTAGTACCAGATACCGCGCTCGGAACACGACAGTGCGGCCAAAATTTATTCTAGTGTGCGTGACAGCACTGTCTGGACACATGCATCAGTGTGCGTGAAATGTTGCCACATTAATGAAAAAATGCCAAATTAATGTAAGAAATTTTAATTGTTTGTTCTATCTTTAGACCTTAACTACTTAACCGATTTCAACGACATATGGTAGGAGAATAGCTTGTATCCTGGAAAAGGAGATTCGCATATTACTGTGGTGGTACGCTGGCTACTTTGGAGCTACACTGAGTAATTTAGCGGTACGTCGAATACTTTCAAGATATGCCAGTTAAATTGGAGGTACGGAGACTACTTTGGAGGTAGGCCGACTACCTTAGAGATACGCCGACTACTTTGGTGGTACGTAGGTACGCCAGCTGCTTTTGAGGTACGTCAGCTACTTTGGAGGTACGTAGGCTACTTTTAAGGTACGTCAGCTACTTTAGAGGTACGCCGGCTACTTTAGAGGTACGCAGGCAACTTTGGTGGTACGTAGGCTACTTTTAAGGTACGTCAGCTACTTTAGAGGTACGCCGGCTACTTTAGAGGTACGCAGGCTACTTAGGAGGTACGTAGGCTATTTTGGTGGTACGCCAGCTACTTTAGAGGTACGCCGGCTACTTTAGAGGTACGCAGGCTACTTTGGTGGTACGTAGGCTACTTTTAAGGTACGTCAGCTACTTTAGAGGTACGCCGGCTACTTTAGAGGTACGCAGGCTACTTTGGAGGTACGTAGGCTACTTTTAAGGTACGTCAGCTACTTAAGAGGTACGCCGGCTACTTTAGAGGTACGCAGGCTACTTTGGAGGTACGTAGGCTACTTTTAAGGTACGTCAGCTACTTAAGAGGTACGCCGGCTACTTTAGAGGTACGCAGGCAACTTTGGTGGTACGTAGGCTACTTTTAAGGTACGTCAGCTACTTTAGAGGTACGCCGGCTACTTTAGAGGTACGCAGGCTACTTAGGAGGTACGTAGGCTATTTTGGTGGTACGCCAGCTACTTTAGAGGTACGCCGGCTACTTTAGAGGTACGCAGGCTACTTTGGTGGTACGTAGGCTACTTTTAAGGTACGTCAGCTACTTTAGAGGTACGCCGGCTACTTTAGAGGTACGCAGGCTACTTTGGAGGTACGTAGGCTACTTTTAAGGTACGTCAGCTACTTAAGAGGTATGCCGGCTACTTTAGAGGTACGCAGGCTACTTTGGAGGTATGTAGGCTACTTTTAAGGTACGTCAGCTACTTAAGAGGTACGCCGGCTACTTTAGAGGTACGCAGGCTACTTTGGAGGTACGTAGGCTACTTTTAAGGTACGTCAGCTACTTAAGAGGTACGCCGGCTACTTTAGAGGTACGCAGGCTACTTTGGAGGTACGTAGGCTACTTTTAAGGTACGTCAGCTACTTAAGAGGTACGCCGGCTACTTTAGAGGTACGCAGGCTACTTTGGAGGTACGTAGGCTACTTTGGAGGTACGTAGGCTACTTTTAAGGTACGTCAGCTACTTAAGAGGTACGCCGGCTACTTTAGAGGTACGCAGGCTACTTTGGAGGTACGTAGGCTACTTTTAAGGTACGTCAGCTACTTAAGAGGTACGCCGGCTACTTTAGAGGTACGCAGGCTACTTTGGAGGTACGTAGGCTACTTTGGAGGTACGTAGGCTACTTTTAAGGTACGTCAGCTACTTAAGAGGTACGCCGGCTACTTTAGAGGTACGCAGGCTACTTTGGAGGTACGTAGGCTACTTTTAAGGTACGTCAGCTACTTAAGAGGTACGCCGGCTACTTTAGAGGTACGCAGGCTACTTTGGAGGTACGTAGGCTACTTTTAAGGTACGTCAGCTACTTAAGAGGTACGCCGGCTACTTTAGAGGTACGCAGGCTACTTTGGTGGTACGTAGGCTACTTTGGTGGTACGCAGGATACTTTGGTGGTACGTAGGCTATTTTGTAGGTACGATAAGTCTGCCTTATTGTACCTACGTCCATTTCAGCTTTTTTAATCTGTTTTGCCTCTATCTGTTTCGGTTTTCGGTTTCAATAAGTGAATGATACAGAAAACTTACTTTATTGATTAAAAGAATTAAATTTGTAATAAAAATAATAGAAAAATTACTGCGTACCACCAAAGTAGCCTGCGTACCTCCAAAGTAGCCTGCGTACCTCTAAAGTAGCTGGCGTACCTTAAAAGTAGCCTGCGTACCAGCAAAGTAGCCTGCGTACCACCAAAGTAGCCTGCGTACCTCTAAAGTAGCTGGCGTACCTTAAAAGTAGCCTGCGTACCAGCAAAGTAGCCTGCGTACCACCAAAGTAGCCTGCGTACCTCTAAAGTAGCCTGCGTACCTCTAAAGTAGCTGGCGTACCTTAAAAGTAGCCTGCGTACCAGCAAAGTAGCCTGCGTACCTCTAAAGTAGCTGGCGTACCTTAAAAGTAGCCTGCGTACCAGCAAAGTAGCCTGCGTACCACCAAAGTAGCCTACGTACCTCTAAAGTAGCTGGCGTACCTCTAAAGAAGCTGGCGTACCTTAAAAGTAGCCTACGTACCATCAAAGTAGCTGACGTACCTCAAAAGCAGCTGGCGTACCTATAAGCTAATCGGCGTACCTCGAAATACGCCGGCAGCGTAGCTGTTTCACAAAAAAAAAACTATCTACTAACAGCTCATTTACACCTTCTTTAATTTAAGGGAAAATATTACAACGTAAATTAGCAACACTGATAGATATCGTTGAGGTTTTGTGTTTCAAGTCATCAGCAATTAAATAAAAAGGAAAAAAAAACTTACAGAATGAAAATATAAATTCTTACCTATGAAAAGAAACACCATTATCCTTTTTTAATTTTTGGGAACAATTTTTACAGTGTTTCAAGACACAAGAAGGCATTATTTTGAGAAACTTGTTTAAACACACGTTACGTCGAAACTTCTCGACGCGTCGCATCCAACTAAATGAGATTTGTATTTGCTTTTCGTTTTGTATTTGCTTTGTTGGCGCGCCTGCCGTGTTCCTAGCGCGGTATCTGTTTAGTACTACATCTGTGGCTGTATGGTATAGAATCTAGATAGATCTTTGCCTTTTTTTTTGTTTTAATCCCAGTGTTAGTTTCATTAGTCGACTCTCACCTTTCTTTACCACTAATTATAATGAATGAATAACCTATTGCCCAAAAACAAAATATATTCGCTCGCAAAAATATCGGTCTTTGCGTTGTATATAAGTCGTTTTCTTATTTTTTAAAATAAGAAAAATTGCGATCGCGCGCGTTTATCTTTTGTTTTATTATTAAATCCTCAAAATGTAGTCTAGTAGTGACAGTGAAGCTTCTAAGTATTAATAATTATCGCGTATATATTCCTCGCAGGTGTTACTACACCTGCGAGCACTATAATATGTATCCCTTGGGAGAAAGTACGATTCCTAACTCGCGTGTATTGAGTCCTCAAACCACCCACCCACGTTATTGATCTTATTAAAATTATTTTAATTATTGGTTGCTTAAAGATAAAACTTCTCCACACAGGGCCAGTGCTTATATTGCTAAAGCTAATTCAGCATTTTATTTAGGAAATGTTCTTCGCAATTGCGAGGGACAATAGATTAACTGCCAGTCCTTAAGTTAAGAAACTCGGATATTACCGTGAGACATTTAATTTTCTACGTGAAAGGATAAACCAACTAGAATTTCCTCAAGCATCCTGTCGAGAGTCGGAGGCACCCAAATTGTGATACGACTTATTTTAAATAGCGGTGTTGCCGTGAGGCATCGTGACTTCACTAAATTGGTGCAAAAGTTATCCGCTTACTGAAATACAATGTGAAGTGCTCACAGAAGGGAATAACAATAAAATTAGATGTATAAATATAAAGATAGGGATAAATTTATTTCATAATCTATATCTATACTAATACTAGCTGATGCGACTCCGCGACTCCGTCCGCGTGGATTAAGGATTTTGGTTCGCGCGGGAACTACTTAATTTTCCGGGATAAAAAGTTTGGGATAAATGTTTGTTACTCAATCATGCCAAAACGGCTGACCGGTTCTGTATGAAATTTGGCACACAGATAGATTATAGTCTGGAATAACACATACGCTTTTTATCCCGGAAAACTAAAGAGTTCCCGCGGGAACAACAAATCCTCAATCCACGCGGACGAAGTCGTGGGCATCAGCTAGTTGTTACATACAACTGAATAACATTTCAAGCCTTTAACTAATGTAGTAGGACTTCAAACAAAATAATATTATTGTGCACCTGTTTTCGTAACTATAGTTAGATTATTGAGGTAGTGGAGTTTATTCGCGTGATTTCCTTCATTCAGGATCACGCATGTACTTAGTCTAGATTTTAATGAAAATTTAATGGAATTGCGAAAGTAAATATATTATGTCAATATACTGAATGCACATTATTATCTAAATTCGTTTATTCATTTTAGCAGTTGGTAGATAGACGTAAAATAATACTGATCCCAACATCTTAATCAACTGTGTTACCTAACAGTAGTATATTATGTTAATTTGATAAGTACCTTGTCTATCTTATTGAACCAGATTAACATACATGTTCCTCGCCGTCCTCCCAGATTTCCTCTAAAAAACACGTTTATACCAAGCTTTTCCAAAAGTAACCTTGGCAAATACTCCCCAATTAGTCGATTTATTAATTATTATAACAATTTGACCCACCTTGACATTGACATTTTTCACGATACATTAAATAGCTTTAAGAAGAAACTTTATTCGATGACATAAACCAATTACTGTAACTGTAACTTTGTGGATGAAATGTTTTTTCTTTCTTTTTTTATTAAATTAAATAAAATTTGCCGACTCTTTGTATTGTATTGTATAGTTGATCTAATTTAATTGTAATTTTTAATTTTATTTTATTGTACCTACCTAATTTATTAATTTAATTGAAATTAATTGTATAATATTATTATTCATTCCCTTATTTAATTGTTATTTTAATAATGTGAATCCATTAGCTGTAGGTATTCTTGATTTGTACTTAAACATTTGAAAAAAAAAAAAAATATTGACCGGATAATCTTTAATGCTGTATATGCCTATAATTAAGTATTCTGTTAGAACTTGACAATTGTACTATTTTAACATTATTAATTGTTTGTACAATATTTGTTGGCATATCAATAAACAAATAAAACAAATAAATAAATAAAACAAATTTAGTAGGTTATCGGTGCTTTGGAGTTTGAACATTGCATTAATCAAAGCCAATGACGGAAGCAATGTGGCCCCTGTACACCGAAGCAGCAGAGCAAGTTGCCGCGGGCTCCTCGCTTCGCCACCCTTGCATAAATCCATTGTACACAGTACGTGTAAACTGACCGAGCTAAATGGGTCATTGGATGCAAGAAATCGATAAACAGCTTTTGATCGAACCGTTTACCATGCTTTAAAGTGGTCCGCTCATAAAATCCTCGTCCAAATATATTTAATATTATAGTATATTTCTGTCAGGGACTTCTTTGCGTTCAATTAGTAGACCAATTAGTCATAGTAATAACGGGACCTACTAGTCATTATATCATCATAATAATTAATTTAATTCAAATTTAAAATGCACATCCATGGGTGTGTGCTTTAAAATGAGCTCCATCCGTTGGGTATATTAACTTAAAATTTTCTTCATAAAGTAGAGCTCCACGATTTACTTTAAGAAAGGATTTTCATAAACTCCATCGAAGCGCGGCCTGGGCGGTTTACTCATTATTTTTGTATACCGAATTAAATTATATAATTATTGTAAAAAACAATAAATATTAGAAGCATATAACAGTTGCTTTTCTTGCACTTATTCCCTTGTTTTCATTTGCAAGTGGTAAGCATGCCGAAAATGTATAACAAGGGGCAAATATACATTGCGTGTTCCAACACAACATAACTTCTTGAAGTGTACTCACTACTTTGATAAATTAATTCCAAGAGTGGGTAGATTGCCTTGTATTTACTAACATAAGGTTAACACGGCAAAGTGTCTAGCTAAAACATTTTCATAATAATAATTATTACTATAGACAAATCACAACGCTCATGGTACCCATACAAAATGACTGATTTACCCACAGAATTGGAAATCCGCTTAGTGGCCTAGGGCCCTAGGTAAATCCACTACGTTATGGTCTGGAATTAATAAGAACTATGACACTACGTAGATCCCTAGTAGGTAAGTAATACCCCTATATTCAATGTACTCTGTGGCAAGTACCTATTAATTCAATGATAATTTACATAAAAATTACACAGCGTCTGTTAAATGTTTTACCTGGTGTGAGGCTTCGGCCGTGGCTAGTTACCACCCTACCGGCAAAGTCGTGCCGCCAAGCGATTTAGCGTTCCGGTACGATGCCGTGTAGAAACCGAAGGGGTATGGGTTTAATGTAACTGCCATGCCCCTAACAGGTTAGCCCGCTACCATCTTAGACTGCATCATCACTTACCATCAGGTGAGATCGCAGTCAAGGGCTAGCTTGTAGTGGATTTAAAAAAAATTTAGTTTTTGATAATATCGTTATTATGAACAAACGACATAACAGGTTTGTTTTTTATATTTATAAATTAAGTAAATTTAAAAAGAAACTAAACAACAATATGACAATTTAAATAAAACTAAAGCATAAAGTTCGCCACTTATCCAAAATTCGTGCATTTAGGCTAAAGCTCGAAATTAGCTTGGAAATTTATAGATTAAATCTTTGGGTTCGTTCCAAATAGCAATTCTCTCGACAATCTTTTGTGTAATTATTATTACCCTTGCTTCGTGGCTGTCATTGTTACAAATTATATTCTCACTTATTCCTGAGGCTTCATATTGTGTGTGGTTTCATCCGTCTTCCAATAAACAGAAAGGTAAATTTAACAATAAATGCCTTTATACAATTCACAGTTTCGTGGTTTGAGAGAGACACTCAGTAAAAGGGTTTCTGGTTGAACGACTTAATATAGATAGATGAGAGACATACATAGAGAGCTTCAAATTGATTGCTAATGCCCCTCGGTCCTATTTTTTATTTTACTGAGAAGCTATGTCGCGGTATATTCTAAAATTATTGAGGCAAGGCAGACGTCGACATGAGTTGCATGGCCACGTTTATCTAAATTTCTGGATCCTTGCCAATTTGGGCCAACCCTAGATTATTGATGAAGTAAAAGAGCAGTGCAAGAAATGCTACGTAAACTTAATTTTGTAATACTGTCATACTTTTTGATTTAGAACATGACCTATTGATAAACCAAATTCAAATAAAATAGTTAAAAAAAGATAATATGTATGTAAAGATTTTGAGTAGGTAGGTACCTATATTAATAAGTAAACCCAGCAATGTGGCTTAATCGTACTTGCATACGTTTTTGATAGCATACTCAATAACAATGAAGCGGCAATTTATCACTCTCTTTGAGATATGAGGGTGATATAGCCCGTAGCCGTTAAAACGACTGTGGTCTGTATCAACACAATTTACTAGAACAGTATTTCTATTAACAGCTGGAGTACAAGAACGACATGCTAACCACTGGACAAACGAGGCAGCTCTGCGAGGCAGTAGCCTGCAACCAACGAGGTCCCGGGTTCGATTCCTGGGTCGGGCCATAATTAAGTAATTAATTAATTGGGATTTTCTGACGAAAAATTCTCAGTACTAGCCCGGAGTTAGGAACTTGGCGGTGCCGTGCCTCGGAGAGCACGCAAAGGCGTCAGTCCTACGCCTGATCTCTCTCCGGTCGTGTCGGATTTTCCGTCCCATCGGGCTTTGAAAGTAAAGGAACAGAGAGTGCACCTGTGTTTGCGCACACACTTGTGCACTATAAAATCTCCCGCGCAGATGGTTAATCTCTCTGGAGATTGGCCGCCGTGGCTGAAATTCGGTCGGGAGGACATTCATTATTTCATTACAAGAATGACAGCGTTCTATTTGGCTTTTAAAAAGTTACAAAGAAAATTGGCCAGTGATTTTTAGTAACTTCGATAATCTTTCTGGCACAGTAAAGACTATTTCTATTTAGAAATGGTTCTGTCTAGACGAAATGTCGATTTGAATGGAATCAAATGACGGCAAAGCCATTGGTAAGTGGTTAGGAGAAAGTGGTAGTAGTAAGTAGTCAGAGAATTCAAAATTTGAATTCCACTTTCTCCTAACTACTAAATTATTAAGTAATAATTTAGTATTTAGTAATTTTGGTACTACATTTTTAGATTACAGTAGATAATGGTGTAGGTAAGTATGTTTCATACAAAAAAGATCAAAGCTAAGAATGTAGTTTAGCGAGTGTTACATTTAATGCAATTTTGGAAAACCGAGACAATGACAGACGAGGTCAAGACAGAGACGAGGTCAAAGAGTTTATTCGTTTGATTTTGTCCCTTGTGACCTTTTTGTGGTTTGAGTAGGTACATGTTTTGGTTATTACTAGCCACTTCGATACGGCTTGTATAGTGTTGTATAGTTGTATACGGCTTCGATATGGACAATGGACATGGCCTTAAAATAAGTGTTACTGTCCTGTTTCGAAAGCTCCCACCTGTACTTATCCTTGACAAAGAAACTGAAGTCTATAATATAATATTATGTTATATATTAGTTGATACTTTTAGCATTGTATTACATAATTTTCAATTGATTCGTGTGGGGGATGCCCCGTCGCTCACGTCCGCAGGAGCTACCTTCTACCTCCCTGCACGTGTCCCCTGGGTGGTGCTAAACGAGCGACGAACTTGCAGGCGAAATAAGCGTTCTTTTTATAAAAACGCTTATTATGTACCAAACGCCATACGATTAAATAAAAAAATTGATTCGTTCGTTCAGAGTGATTATTATTATTATCTCAGCTAATGCCGACGCATTTGCGCGCATGCATTTAGGTTTCAAAAATCCCGAGGGAGCTATTGTTTTGCCTGGATATAAAATCTGTCATTCCAGGTCTTTAACAATACCCAAACTAAAAATCACTTCGATCCGTTTCTCTTTTGCGGTGTGATTGAAGGACAAACCAGCAAACAAATTCACTTTCACGATTTTATTATTACTAGGTACTGATAACAAACGACTGACTTCCTTCTACGTTCGTATAAAGCTCGCATCTTTTATTCTTTGCAATAAAAAATTTACTAGTTTCGTTCCATACAAGACAAGATCGAACTTAAGAGGTATTGTGCTGTATATGCAAAGTGAAGTTTAATTTACTAGCATTTTGAAGAGCCAGCGAATTCTCACAAGGCATCATTGGTGTTTTGACTCTCCTTATAATTTAATTGTCCTTCCTAATGTTGATGTTAAACTGAAAGACTGTTGGGCGCTTTTTGTTTCAATATTTTGTCCCTCTTGGGCATCTGAAACGGTGCATTTCGGCTGTATAATTAATTCTGGTAGTTTCTTGTAGGTATGATACCCACTTCTAACAAATTTTTCATGCGGTCAATTTGATGTCCTGCTGTGCAACTGCCCTCATGCATCGCTACTGTCGCGTCTGACCGGGCTTTATAAATTACAAGAGGAAGCGATAAAAGTGGGCAACTTACGCTGCGCCAGTCACGTATCTTCAACTCGGGTATTTAGTGCAGGAAATTGAACTTTTCCAAAGGCGGAAAACGGTAGGAGTCAGTAATTACTCAGCACTATCTGTTCACGAATCACGTGTCGTTCTATTGATCTTATAAGTACCTGAATTAATTCAATTTCTTTTGCCGTTATTGCTCTACCACTTAAAAGATTGAATCGAAGGCGTAAGTAAACATTACTTGTGCATAAATTTATCATACGGAGATTAAACTTACGGAAAAACGTCATTACGCGTTGAATGAAACTTGCTTGCATAATTTGGATCTAATTTCAGTCACAGGTAAGTTCGTTTGATTATAAATTATTTATATCTCTTCTTATTGAAGAAAGCAATAAAGAAATATTATTCATCCACACAATTTTAATTTGGAACTAATAAAAACGGTTTTGCATTTCAATTTATTTATACCAGTCTATACTAATAGTTTAGTCTGGTAGGAGACTTCGGCGTCGCTAGTTACCACCCTACCGGCAAAGCCGTACCGCCAAGGGATTCAGCGTTCCGCTACGATGCCGTGTCGAAACCGACTAGGGGTATGGACTTCAACAGTATAATAAGCTTTTTTCAGGAGCATACTTTTAATGGATTTCTTAAATTTATTTATTGGCAAGTCCAAAATAGGTTGTGGAACTTTGTTATAGAAAATAATGCCCATTCCCACGAATGACCTTCTGACTTTTTTGAGGCGGAGCGATGGAGTCACGAGCTTATTACGGCCTCTAGTTGGCCTATCGTGCAGATCGCATTTTTTTTATAATTACGGATGTGCTGTTTTACAAAAATTATATTACTGTAAATATATTGCGAGGCTACTGTTAGAATACCAATTTCTTTAAATTTCTCTCTAAGTGAATCACGCGGTTTTAAATTATAAATTGCTCGTATAGCCCTTTTTTGTAGTACAAAATTTTTTTGAATATCTGCCGCTTTACGCCACATTAGACTCCCACACTCCCACACACCCCACAGTCACTTAACCATCAGGTGAGATCAGGTGGAATAAAAACAAAATACTCAGGTCCAAAAATAGGGAGAATAAGGTACCTTCATTCGACGTGTAAGAACATGTTGACGCCCAATGCATTCGTTCTCTTAGCATAAGGATAGAAATAGTCCACACTCGACACTATGCTCGCTATGTAGTACCTATACATAAGTGAAACATGGAAGCGAAGTTTATTCAGAGTGGTTGCCACACCCGGATCTGAAATGTGTAGTCAAGCCCGCTGAGCTCGCTTGTTCAAGATTATCGTGTTAGGAATTCAAATAGAAAAGAAAACATTGAAACACCTGTACGTATGACGACCTCCGTGGCGCAGTGTTGTTGCCTTAACGTGCGGAGGTCCCGGGTTTGATCCCCGGCAGGGTCAATTTGGGAATTTATAATTTCTGAATTTTCCCTGGTCTGGTCTGGTGGGAGGCTTCGGCCGTGGCTAGTTACCACCCTACCGGCAAAGACGTGCTGCCAAGCGATTTAGCGTTCCGGTACGATGCCGTGTAGAAACCGAAGGGGTATGGGTTTAATATAACTGGCATGCCCCTAGCAGGTTAGCCCGCTACCATATAAGACTGCATCATCACTTACCATCAGGTGAGATCGCAGTCAAGGGCTAACTTGTAGTGGACAAAAAAAAGACTTATATTATTTACTAGCTAGTTCCGGGACTTCGTGCGCGTGGATTGAGGTTTTTCGGATCCCGCGGGAACTCTTTAATTTTCCGGGATAAAAGTAGCTTATGTGTTATTCCAGACTATAATCTATCCCTGTGCCAAATTTCATCCAGATCCGTTCAGCCGTTGGGGCGACATTCAGTAACAAACATCCATCCATACATCCAGACATCCAGACATCCATACATCCAAACTTTCGCATTTATAATATTTATATATTATATATTTAATAATCGTATTGCTTTTATTTTTAGCACGATAAAGTAGTTACTGGATAAAAGAAGGAATCGATTGGATATCGCCTCTGCAGGAAAACATGATGTTTCATAAATATAGGTAAATGCCACTATAATAATATTATATGTGTTGGTTTAGCTGGGCAGAGAGTTCTGATACCACCACACAATATAAATAAATATCACGGTAGATGTCATAACAACACCTAATCAGCTGTGAAATAACTTGCTTACATTTATGGCACTAAATTGGTAGCGCCTGACAAACAATTCGTAACACTCGAATTTTGACGACCTCCGTGGCGCAGTGTGTAGCGCTGTTGTCGGTCCCGGGTTCGATCCCCGGCAGGGTCAATTTGGGAATTTATAATTTCAGAATTTTCCCTGGTCTGGCCTGGTGGGAGGCTTCGGCCGTGGCTAGTTACCAGTTACCACCCTATACCGGTAAAGACGTGCGGTCAAGCGATTTAGCGTTCCGGTATGATGCCGAGTAGAAACCGAAGAGGGGTATGGGTTTAATATAAGTGCCATGCCCCTAGCAGGTTAGCCCGCTACCATATAAGACTGCATCATCACTTACCATCAGGTGAGATCGCAGTCAAGGGCTAACTTGTAGTGGATAAAAAAAAACACTCATTTAACGATTTTCGGATTTTTTATTATACCTACTTGTGCTGTACCTACCTACCTTGCTTCTTGACAAATTTCATGACTCTAGGTCAACGGTAAGTACCCCATAGGTTTTGTTTTATCAAAAATCACGTGTTTAAAATATGTAAAATATGCGGCACTAAACGGCCGTATCTTTTGAACTTAGAAGCATGATTTTTAACAACTCCAAGAGACCGTAGACTTACGTTTTTGATATTAATTTCAACTTTGAAAAGGTGTTGACAGACCGACAAACGAACAACGAAGTGATCCTATAAGGGTTCCTTTTTTCCTTTTGAGGTACGGAACCCTAAAAATATTTAATACCGTAGTAGTAGGTAACAAAATTATTAATTAACTAGATGATTCGGATTTTTTGATTCCCGCGGGAACTCTTTAATTTTCCTTCCTTCCCCGGGATACAAACTATCCCTTTACCAAATTTCATCAAAATCGGTTGAAAAGATTTGCCGTGGAAGTGTAGAAGACAGACAGAAACACTTTCGCATTTCAATTATTAGTATGGATCTATGCAATACAACAATCATTTACATACTAGAATCAGCTAAATTTGTAAGGAAACAACCGCAAAACTTTAAAAAGCTAGAGGACCTACTGCGACGTTACCAACTAAGACCCACGCGAAAAAATAATATGATGATTCCCAGTTCCAACTTAAATATCCATGGTACTGGTCCTAACCCGATGTGTGTAAAAATTTATAACAAAATCCCAGACCACATCAAATCCTTGGAGAATAATTATTACAGCTTTTGTCAACTCTATAAAAACATTTCTGATTGATAAAGTAAAGTACAAACGAAATGATTTTTTGGAAGAAAAATAAGGCAGCCGTCTCTCTACGACCACTGATTTTTTTGCTGTGCCCCACCGGGGTTCCAATATTGTTACGAACATTGTTATTGTTATCAACTATTGACATGTAAATTACTATTATATTGGAATGCAAAATAAAAAAAAGAATATGAATCAACCATCGTCATTGATGTATAATTTTAGTATGACCGTCGTAGTCAAGAGGACCAATCAAGGTTACTATAGTATTTTTCTAAAACAAGAGTTTTTAATTTGAAGCTTAATTCCTATCGTAATTTCGGTACAATTCCATATCTCTAGGTAAAAATCAAACAATAATAATAATATGATTCCATAGCAATACGAGTATATCCCAAGGCGATATTCACGTATTGCCTACGAGTACAAAGAATATGTAAGCAGGCTGACATAAACATTTCCTTTGTCAATAAATATGTTTGCAAGAATTTATGGAATGAGAAACAATGGATTTTGATTGCTACATTACGTGTTCGTAGATGCTGTCTTTTGTGTTCCACATGCAGCCTGTATTGGGAATAACTTGCTTTAGAATAACTTATTATTTTGTTCTTTCATGTGTCTAAATTTATGTTGTTTCCAAATTGTATTATTTCGAATTATTTTTAAAGAATTTTGTATCACGACATTTTATAATATGTCCATTCTCTCCAAACTGGATGGGGACCTCTGAGGATTGGCGTATCCCTTAGGAAAGTTAGGAACCCCAGGATACAGAAGTTTTTAAATACTATCATGTTTTGTATGAGTTTTAACTGTCTACGTTATTTAACTTATATCTGAATTCATGCTACTGTAATCTACTGTAGGTATCTATCTAATAATCTTTTTTTTATTCACTACAAGCTAGCCATTGACTGCGATCTCACCTGATGGTAAGTGATGATGCAGTCAAAAATGGTAGCGGGCTAACCTGTTAGGGGCATGGCAGTTATATTAAACCCATACCCCTTCGGTTTCTACAAGGCATCGTACGCTAAATCGCTTGGCAGCACGTCTTTGCCGGTAGGGTGGTAACTAGCCACGGCCGAAGCCTCCCACCAGGCCAGACCAGGGAAAATTCAGAAATTATACCTAGATTCCCAAATTGACCCTGCCGGAGATTGAACCCAGGACCTCCGCACGTTAAGGCAACAGCGCTACATACTACGCCACGGAGGTCGTCAATCTTGCGTTGTTTGTTTAATTAGAACTCAAAAACTTTCGAGTTTCAATGTCTAGATACTTTCTGAACACACTTGAGAAATTTTCTGTTCGTTTCTTTTGATTATTCCTCTCCGAAAGCTTTTCCTTTGAAAAACTATTTTTGTAAACTAGAGAGAACTTTTCCTGTACCAATTTCGGAAGAAATAATTATGCTGGTTTCTAATTAGTTTGATAATAATAAATACTTAAATTAGGAATGCTCCATTCTGTAAGGAAATGCTTTTAGAAGCAGCAAATTACAAGCAAATAGATCTCAGTGCAGCAAATCTAACATAATTATTATAAGCTAAACTGACACGTTATGAAGGCACTAAAATACCAACAGCCAAAATATGCATAACACCGGATAAAACTCACGCGTTAAGGCGAGTCACCTGCAAGATTTTAGGAGGTGAGGTGTGCGCTTAATATAACTGCTATGCCCCTAACAGGTTATCCCGCTACTATCTTAGACTGCATCATCACTTACCATCAGGTGAGATCGCAGTCAAGGGATAAGTTGTAGTGGATTTAAAAAAAACATACATTATGCAGTAGGTAGGTTTTTACAAGCTTTTATTTAACTGGCAATGTTGTTTATTTGTTTAGATCAAATCTTGCAACTGAATTTTAAAACAGTTTATCTACTCCAGCATCGAAAAGTTCCAATTTCGAATTTGACAACTATATCGAATTGAACCCTCTTTCGTGTTTCCTTCTCATAACGATACAGTTCGTTGTATGGGAGCTGTATCGTTATGAGTCGTAGCTGTATCGATATGGTTATCTTCATAAATAGGATACCTATAGCTTAGCGGCTCTGGGTTCTGGCACTTTCCCAACCACAGAGTTCTTAGTATGTAGAGGAGCCATACCTACATCATGGCGGATGGTGGCACCCGTCATTGAATATGTACATATTATATATTTCATCTCCACCTACTCTATACTCTATGTACCCAACCCACTCTATGGTTGGTACTGCCACTCTTACTGCCAATATTTTAAAAAAAATTAGAAAAATTATGCGGTAAACGGATTACTTTTGCAACTTGTGAAATTTGTATTGATTTGACTTTTTTATTAATTTACAAAGTAAAAAATTATAAAGACGTCCTTGTCGTAGATAAAATCTTGTATGCAACTGTACGTAATTAGTCATTTTAATTCTCGTACTATCCTATTTTGATACTCGCAAGCCTCGTATCAAAAAACAGCACTCGAATTAAAATGACCCTCATTACGATACAGTTGCATAAATAGCTATTCCGCAATCGATTGCGCTGAAATCTATACTTATTCTTATATACTTATTACTTTTAATATTATAAATGCGAAAGTTTGGATGGATGAATGTATGGATGTTTGTTACTACTCAATCACGCCAGAACGGCTGAACGGATCAGAATTAAATTTGGCACTGAGATAGATTATATTCTAGATTTTATCCCGGAAAATTAACGAGTTCCCACGGGAACCGAAAAACCCCTATCCACGCGCCAGTCGCGGACATCAGCTAGTATTGCATAAGGACTCGTTTGGTTTGGATGACAATGATAGATAGATAAATGATTTATTTGCCCACGGAAATAATTTACAGTATTTGCTTACACAAGTAAGTAGGTAGGTAAATCTATAGCCTATTAAAATCGTCCGTGAACAAATAACGCTCCTCACTCAGCACAAAGCCACAGCAAGCTGCAGCGCTGGTTTTCAGGAGGAAACTTAAAGTGTCCATATACGTGTTTCCGCCAACTATACTCCATAAAAATTACTATAAAATTAAGAAAAATGAAATTACTAGAAGTTCTCGAAGAAGCTCACGTGGCGGCGTTCCAGTAGCAGAACTATTCGAACTGCTAGCTCTGACGTCACGCGATCGTGCCTTTCTATCGTTTGTTCCGCGCTCTCACTTGCACGCTCAGGTTCATGCGTAACGTGACACTTTTTCGTGCCTGCAGCCGGCGTTCATCGACGATGACCTTATCACGTCAAAACATAACACTTACATTTTGGCACTTTTAAGACCATTCCCATACACAAAGCCATTTGTTCAAACCCGAGGTTTAACTATAAGCTATTTCTATAAATAAGCAAATATAAGCGTAATAGATACCAGTAGTTATTATACACCGGGTCGATAAATGTACGAGGCTGCGACAATGCGGTGAGCTGCATACAACGCTATGTGTGACAGTATTATAGCGGCCGACTGCCTTCAATTATTGTGTAGCATACAATAAATGTAGCTTTACTATAATTTTGGTTGTTTTAACGTTGAAACTATCGTGAGTAATATTAATTTTTAAATATACATAATTACCGGATAACACTCACGTGTTAAGTCGGTAAATGACCGAAGTTAGTTAAGGCGAGTCACCTCAGCTCAGCGGTGAAAACTGGTTTGCTAGATCAAATGTTTTCGGTATTTACTGTTAAATAACGGTCTTACAAAAAATATCCGATACACTTAAAGATATTGTCCACATAATATGCTAATTTGTTACACGATAGGATGTACTTTACTCGATCAAAAAAAATGTTGAAACAGGCTTAATTAAAAGTTTAAAACGAATTTTTTATTAATAAATTTTTCGACTTTGCTCATAATTTTTATATGGATAAATTTCTCTTGAATTATTAATGAGAATGATTCGTTTCTACACGGCATTGTACCGGAACGCTAAAACGCTTGGCGGCACATCTTTGCCGGTAGGGTGGTAACTAGCCACGGCCGAAGCCTCCCACCAGGCAAACAACCATTCCAAACAACCAACCATGCTCGACATTTTTAACCATTTATCGAATAGATTAAGTTTTCAAGTGTTCATTCTCTACTTTGAATATCTCATTACTTCAGTAAATAAGGAAGCATGACAAATATTATGAAGTTATCTCAATACTCTCGCTATATCTAAGGAAGTACTTACGCATAAAGCTCATGATTTCCCTGGAGAAGTATCAAGGAAACAAATTAGCATGACAAAACATAGCTCATCTTTTAATGTAGATATTTCTATGTAAAATGACACCGTTATTCCATAGACTTATTGTTATAACTAGATGATGCCCGCGACTTCGTCCGCGTGTACTACGGATTTTCATTCCCGCGGAAACTGTTTAATTTCCGGGATAAAAATAGCCTTGGTCCTTCTTTTTTTTTATCCACTTCAAGATAGCCATTGACTGCGATCTCACCTGATGGTAAGTGATGATGCAGTCTAAGATGGTAGCGGGCTAACCTGTTAGGGGCATGGCAGTTATATTAAACCCTTACTCCTTCGGTTTCTACACGGCATTGTCTTTGTCGGTAGGGTGGTAACTAGCCACGGCCGAAGCCTCCCACCAGGCAAGACCAGGGAAAATTCAGAAATTGATCCTGCCGGGATCGAACCCAGGGCCTCTGCACGTTAAGGCAACAGCGCTACACACTGCGCCGCCAATTTCCTCCTCACCGCATTCTCCGGGATACAAACTATCCCTATCCCAAATTTCATCAATATCGGTTGAACAGATGCGCCGTGAAAGTGTAGCAGACAGACAGACAGAAACACTTTCGCATTTATAATATTATAATATGTAAAATATGTATAATCGCATTTATCACATTACTAGCTGATGCCCGCGACTTCGTCCGCGTGGTTTAAGTTTTTTGATTTCCGCGGGAACTTCTTAATTTTCCGGGATAAAAAGTAGCCTATGTCCACTCTGTCACTCTCCAGGTCCTCAACTATACCCATGCCAAAAATCACGTCGATCTGTTGCTCCGTTGCGGCGTGATTGAAGGACAAACCAACAAACCAATAAACCAACAAACAAACACACTTTCGCATTTATAATATTAATTGTATAATTGTATGAAGTATGAAGTATGATGTATAAATATTAGTATGTTAAACTAGTAGTGTAGTTAAACTATCATTCTATGTGCGTTTTATATAGGTATTGCGTCTCAGAGCGTGCTTGAAATTATTTCATTATTTTGCTTATAATAAACTCCAAATAAAATAGCAATAGCAGTAAATTCATTCATTTGTTCATTTGGGCCAGTGCTAGCTTAAAGTTCAGTAGTTAATAAACTAATGGTTTCCGTTAGTCGATAGATATCCTACCAAATAGCCAATAGTTTGTTATCCAAGATTTTCCGAGTAACTACGAAGACGAGTAAGTTGGAATCGGAGTTTATCAGCACTTACCTAGAGGGAATCGTAGGCAGGTGGTGTAATTAATAAAAATCTTTATACTTCGTATCTACTTTTATTGAACTTACTTGATGACCTTAGACCTTGGTCACTGCCTGCCTATAGTCTGCGCGAAAGTGTGTCTGTCTGTATAACTGCTACGCGCCCACAGCCCATCTTTTAAGCCGATTTGAAGTAATTTGGAACAGAGATAGGTTGCATACCGGGGAAGGACATTAAGGCAACTATCAAAAATCTTTGTTCGCGTTAATGTACACCTATTTTTAACCGACTTCAAAAAATGAGGGGGTTCTCAATTCGACTGTATGTTTTTTTGTATGTATGTTACGCGATTATTCCGCCAATTATGAATCATACTTCAGAGGTGGTCCCATATAAATTTTATCGAAATTGAACGAAAACAGAGACAGACAGAGAGACATTGAGAGAAAACAGCGCTTTTTGAGAAAATCAACATAAAGCTAAATAATCTAATAATACCTACCCAGATAGAGATTTTTACTTTTTCGTTTTTAGTTGAAGTCGGTTTTTGTTTTAGATGAAAGCGAATAACTATCCATACTTAGAGTCCGTTCCGCTTAGCCATTTTCCACTCATCACCCTTTTGCAGAGATATCCCGCTTTAAACTTAACTTTTCCAGTGGATGAACGTGCGTGAACGACGGACAAACGTCATGAATCGGCTGACCGCGTCTGGACAAGCGGTCTATTATGTATTTATGATTGCTACAGTGCAACGATCGCAATCACCGATACCTAATTGGCTAACACTATTTTGTTGTTGTCCAAAAATCATTGTCACAGCAAGAATACCATAAAATCAGGCAATCACAGCAATAGATATTGTAACAATGATTGATACAGTTGTTAAGAAATACAGCTATGGGTGGCTCGATTTCATGACACTGCCACAATAATTAATGTGAAACGTTTGTGAAAAGTTCAACGTTACCTCGTATAGATATAGCAACAACAACCCACCATTGCATGCATTTTGGCTTAGTATGACAAGAATAAAATAAGGGTTGCAAAGAATTTTCTTTACGAACCGGATGGAAGAATCACGACATTTCATAAGTGGCACAAGTTGTAAATAAATCATTTCATTTCATACCTTTTAGGTACACAACCCTAAAAATAGTAATTGATAAAATGAATATGAATAATACTGATGGTAAAGTTTAAACAATGTCACGGACATCTGTTAGTTAAGCTAAAAGGTCTACAAAGATAGAACATTTCTAGGCATTTAAACGTACGAGGGCGGTGTGTCCCAGTAATTACTCCTGTCGCGTGGACAAATGTGTGTCCACTACGAGCGAGATAGCCCCCTAACTCTTTACTATTTAGCTGTGTAATTGTATTAAATTCTGCAAACCAACTAAATAGCTTATGCTATAAAGTTTAAATATAACTACTTACTTACTGATACTATAAATAATTTTTAAGCATTAGGTAAATATAACGTCCATTGTTATGGATTTCTAATGTGGTGCATTGATTAATTTATTTTTTACTTGCCCGCAACTTCGTCTGCGTGTATTGAGGGTTCCCGCGGGTTATCTTTATTTTTCCGGGTTAAAAAATAGCCTATGTGTTATTCCAGACTATAATCTATCTCTGAGCCAAACTTCATCAAGATACGTTTAGCCGTTCTGGCATAATCGAGTAACAAACATCCATCCATCCATCCATCCATCCAAACTTTCGCAATTATAATATTATATAAGTATGTAGATGTGAAACTTTGCATGTTTGTTTACTCCTTCATGCCACAACGACAGTCGATTTGGAATGGAGATATATAACCTATAACCTGAATTAACACAGGGGAACATTTTATTCCTGAAAATTGGGGAAATCCCGCGAGAATAAACAAGAACTGAAAACGCGCGGACGATATCGCGGGCTTCAGCTCATCCATACTTCCATACTAATATTATAAATGCGAAAGTGTCTGTCTGTCTGTCTATCTATCTGTCTGTCTGCTACGCTTTCACGGCCCATCTGTTCAAACGATTTCAATGAAATTTGGTACAGGAATAGGTTGTATCCCGGGAAAAAACATAGGCTACTTTTTATCCCGGAAAACTAAAGAGTTCCCGCGGGACTCAAAAAACCTTAATCCACGCGGACGAAGTCGCGGGAATCATCTAGTAAAATAATAGGTAAGACCCGTGTGAAGCCAGGGCCGTTAGTTGTAAATAACAGAAGTATTTCAACAGGCTCTACGGTCTGTTTAAAGATTTCCATTGATCCAATGCCCGCGACTTCGTGCGCGTGGATTGAGGTTTTTCGGATCCCGCGGGAACTCTTTAATTTTCCGGGATAGAAAGTAGCCTGTGTGTTACTCCACACTATAATCTATCCCTGTGCCAAATTTCATCCAGATCTGTTCAGCCGATCCTGCATGATTGAGTAACAAACATCCATCCATACATCCATACATCCAAACTTTCGCATTTATACTAATTAATATTTATTTGATTTGTTTGTCTGTGTGAGCGAGGTAACAATGAATTAATAAACCAGGTTGAGATGTTCGCAAACAAATTAAGGGACAAGTTTCAAAGTTCTATGCTCTCTCCTTTATGCAAATCTTATGTGATTGCTGTGGTGGAATTTGCTGGAGACCCTTCGCCGTGATTGCTCTAAATCTTTGACCGTCTTATTTACGCTAGGTTACACAAACAATTATTGGGAAGTGTTAACGGTGTCTATTGCATAATCACGAAAGTTATAGCAGTTAACATTCATAAATGAAACGGTTAATAAATAGTTATTCATGTTTACTACAATTACAAGAAAATAATATACTTAATAATATTAAATGTCTTTGACTAGAAACCAACTAATATCATGCTATTCTTTTTTTCCACTATAAGTTAGCCCTTGACTGCGATCTCACCTGATGGTCCAGATGTGATGATCCTGTCTAAGATTGTAGCAGGCTAACTTGTTAGGGGTATGGCATTTATAATAAACAAATACCCTTGTACACGGCATCGTACTGAAACGCTAAATCGCTTGGAGGTACGTCTTTGCCGGTAGGGTGGTAACTAGCCCCGGTTGAACCTTGGCCAGACCAGAGAATTCAGAAATTATAAA
The DNA here is from genome assembly GCA_923060345.2 of Erebia aethiops. Classification (NCBI taxonomy): domain Eukaryota; kingdom Metazoa; phylum Arthropoda; class Insecta; order Lepidoptera; family Nymphalidae; genus Erebia; species Erebia aethiops. The sequence continues at coordinate 8,791,472 of OV281092.1, read as the reverse complement.
TTTCCAAAATTGCTTTCCATGCCCTTACCTAAGTCATAAATGCAAAAGTGTGCCTCAGTGTCTGTCTAACTATCAGCCTGTCTACTCCACTTTCACGGCCATCTGTTAACTGTGTGCTGTTTAACTGATTTTGAAGAAATTTGGTACGGTTTAGTATGAGTTGCATCCCGGACAATAGGCAATTTTTATCCCGGCAAACTAAAAAGTACCAAATTCTAAATTCTAAATCCACCATCTAGTAATTTTTAGTTTTATGAAATGAAGTAGGGCTTACCAAATTCATAATAATTATCAGGTGAGGCAATTATATAGTTTTACACCCAAGTGTGAGTGTAAAGTTCACAGACGAATGCCCTCTAACGTTTGAATTAAATTTAAAATTCCTTTTAGGAGCCAGTTTTAAATAAGATTCACACCGCTAATTTGGCGAGCCCCTGGTCTTGTCGAGGACATCACAATATTATGTAAATATTTAAAATATTCCTCATACCTTTATGAATTAATTATTTTGCACAATTGTATTACAATATTTCAAACAATGCTTTAGGTATGCCTCTCTGGCGCAATAGTCTCGCAAGCAAGAAAATATTATAAACGCGAAAGTGTGTTTGTTTGTTGGTTTTTCCTTCAATCACGCCGCAACGGAGCAACGGATCGACGTGATTTTTGGCATGGGTATAGTTGAGGACCTGGAGAGTGACATAGGCATACTTTTTATCCTGGTAAATTAAGCAGTTCCCGCGGGAAGCAAAGAAAACTTCAAGTCGCGGGCATCAGCTAATAAATAGTCTTATCAATAAAAAAGAGTGTAATTCGGGACTGAAATATTTTCATTGTATTTATTAGTTACGACAATCCCTGCATATTTAATTGCATTATTTTATTATGTTCCTATGCAATTAATTAAATATAAATATCATCCAATAGAAAATTATTCACATGGGACGATTTATAAAATTTTCACTAAGTAGAGTAGACTGGGAGTTCACTAGTTACTGAGGCTTGTCTCAGGTCCGTGCTTACCTAAAGCTAGTTCAAGCAGCCTCATATTGCCTCAAATTGAGCCTTTTCTTCTTTTGTCTCAAAAATAGTTCTCCTTTTTGATTCTGTGTACCAATTGTTTTTCCTTTGAGTGAAACTGTAGGTAGGTACGTTGTGAGAGGTTTTATCACGTGGTTTTATGCTGCAAATGCTGCATCCACAGAGCATAATAAAACGCCGACCTGAGTGCAAAAAATAGACAAAGAGTAAGACCATTACGGCCAGACGTGAAATTTTAGAACCATTATCGTTTTCTGAATATTTGCTTTAGGAGAGGCAATATTTTATCATTATTATTCAGAACACATAATAGGAACTCGGATCAACAATGGAAATTGGGGTGGTCCCAAAGTATTTTGTAATAGCGACCATGCGCCGGTTAGCATGCAGTGTTGATGAACATCCCTCTAGATGGGTTTATGATATCAAACGAGTCGCAAGGTGTCGGTGGAAACAAGCATCGCTTCCAGTAGTTTCATGTCATTTGTATGGAAATCCTATTAAGAAACAAATATCCCATAGTGAACAGCTATACCTGTATTAGTCGTCTCCACTGATGGATCTAACCTAGTTACAAAAACTAGAAAAAGTTAGGTTCTTTAAGGCTAAATCATTAACGTCGCACGGATCTAACAAGATCAGAATAGATTTCTGAGTATACCTGGATGCCTGGTCCTCTTCCACCACACGTTATTCCAGGTCAATTCTGCCACGTACCCGCAAATTGTGGAACCAGCTTCCATCTTCTGTGTTCCCTCATGATTATAATATGGGGCTCTTCAAAGGGCGGATAAACAAATATCTCAAAAGCCAGCAACGCATTGGCGGTTCCTCTGGTGCTGCAAATGTTCATGGGCGGCGGTAATCGCTTACCATCAGGTGACCCGCCTGCTCGTTTGCTCGCGCTATACATATAAAAATTAAAGAAATACTTAACGATTGTGTAGATATTCTAGAGTCAAACAACTTAAAAGTTGACACAAGTAATAGAAAGAGGAAATAATATCTACAGAATATAATTATTTTGTTTTCATTGCTAAGATTCAAGCGCTTCGAACTGCGGATTTGCGCGAGACACTTAATTTTTTGCATGAAAGCAACAAGAATGCCCTGGAGCAACTTGTCTGAAATTGGGGCCGCACAAATTGTGTTACAACTCGCCTTTAAGTAGAAGCTGCCTTCCCTGTCACTTATAATTTGAGTAAATTCGAGGAAAAGTACATGGGTACATCTTCCAGACGAGTTTGTATCAGACACGTTAGAAATTGGTGAAGTGCTTTGTTATGTCTCATGTTTTATTACAGTAGATTTACCTCCAATTTAATAGTAGGCTCGACTTATAAACTTGGAAAATATTTTAGAAGTATAGAAGTTTGTATGTATAACGCCTAAACACCAGCATGCGACAATATATAGAAACATTGATTTTGCGATCTCAAACAATCTATTTCGTACCAAGAAATCATCGTGCTTATAGATCTGGTACCTATATTTTTGTAGGAATCGTAGGTACATCAGTCTACTGATATTTCTTTTTACATTTTAAGTTATTATTTTAGCATGTTGCCCTATGGCATGCCACAATGTCGCACTGTATTGCTCAGAATGTAAAAAAAACGGCTTTTATAATTTTTGTGGCTTTGCGTGGTAGCTAAATCATAAGACTTAGCTTATACATACAAGTACAATATAGGATAGTCCTTTTACTCCAATGAAAAGCACCGTCATGTCAAGTTTAAAAAGATCAAAGGTCTATTGAATATGAGTTCGTCGTGAAAAGGATCTCTTCATGTATCGATAAATTGTAAAAGTATCCGTTGAAGCGGTTGCCAAGTACCAGACCCAGCCACCTACATGGAGAGGTAGGTCTTATATCGGTTCAAGTTATCTTAAATCTTGATAAAAATAGAGAAATGCCCGTGCTGCAAGAAACAATACCTTTAATAGAGTAGGTATGTTTTCTTGCTTGGTTGGCGGTTAATGGTTTACTCATTTAAATAATCTTGGTTTGTCATTCATTACAAACCAGCAGGGCGATCGCAAACACCTCTGATTGGTTAACACTCTTCCACTATTGGACAAAATCCATTGACGCAGCAAGAATACCATAAATTCAGCCAATCACAACAATTGATACTGTAACAATGATTGATGCAGAAGTTACGCGGTCGTCCTGCACTTCCTGCAAAACAGCTATAAGTCTGTTCCATTGTATGCATTATTTAGTAATGGATACGATCTCCCTGTACGATCTCGCTTTGTTCAACGCTGTTGTAAATAAGCGGGAGGTTCTGGGTTTAATCCCCGGGTCAATTCTGGAATTTAGAATTTCTGAATTTTCTCTGGCCTGGTTTGGTGGTAAGTTTTGGCCGTGGCTACTTACAACCCTACAGGCAAAGACGTGCCGCCATCAAGAGCACTTGTAGATGTGCCCTTGACAGCCTGTAGTGGATTAAAAAAGTGGTATGTATTTGACAGCCTGTGAAAAGTCGTCATATCGCTGGTAAGCGATAAGACCGCCTTGTTATACCTACGTTTTAAGTTTTCATATTTGTAATCTGTTTCTTTTGTGTTTTTGTGGTGTACATACGTATATACGTATGAAATGGAACATTTTAGTCCCTTGATGAACAATCTACTATTATTTTTTGACATAGTAAACATATATAATAAACAGATAGTACTTAAAATCTAAGATAATAATTAACGTCTAACATGTGTCGTGCCAACGGAAGGGCCCGAACTCAGCTGAATGTTGTGGGAACAAAATGTAACCACAACGCTGTTATTCTGTTTTTTAACAATGTTTTCTGTAAATAGAACCATTTCATCTTGTTATTTCATTTTGTGACATTGTACGATCGCTAATATTTAAAACCTTTCTAACCTAATCGCTTTCACGGCTCATCTTTTCAACCGATTTTGATGAAATTCGGTACAGGGATAGGTTGCATCCCAAGGAAGGAAGGAAGGCTTAGACTTTTTATCCTGGAAAGTTAAGGTGTTCCCGAGGGAAAGAAAAGCTTAATCCACGTGGACGATGTCGCGGCCATCATTTAATAAGTAGCATGCATAGGTATTATATACGTATGTGTATACCTTACCTACATGCACAAACTTCCTACGCGCTCTGTACAGTGAAGTTATCGTTTCAGCGATCCAGACATCAAGAAGTGAACGTGCGTGTGAATAAAGAAAATGTGATATGAACTCTTGCGATGTAGGTACCTAATCAGGTACATCGCTTGAAATTACAGCGTTCATCATTTACTCCCTTATATCACGATCGGCGTAAACTTTAAGCGGCAATTTGCCAAATTAATTAATTCCGCATTACAACGTATTTATCGCTCGGCCCATGCTTGCCCAAAGTTAATTGGTAGTCTAAGATACGGGCTTAAGATTTCCCTGAACAAAACGTAATATTATTGTGGTTCAGAAAATATTTACGAACCAACATGTCAAATATTTTTATATTATTATTTTGGGATCCATACAAGTAAACGTATTTAATGTAGAATAATAAAAAATAGTCTGTTTGGGAATAATAATTAAACTTTTCGAGACGAAACTTTAAATACGGTTTGAACTTTCCTGAAATCTCTTTTAAAGAAAAAAAGGCCAAAGAATAGACTAAGTACTTATTACATTTTAAACTTCTGAAACAGTAAAACCTACTCAAGAAAGTGAGTTAATCATTGCGTGAGTTTAAAAAATAACTTATTAATATAATTTTTTTACAAGTATTCAAAGAAATATATAATATACTCGTGTAAAACACGAGACAGCAGCGGAAAAGTGGAGATTCCCGAACGAGAATCTCAAACTTAATGCGCGTGTACGATTAAATAATATTACATAAAAATATATAAATATGCGATGAAAATTGTTCAAAATGAAATTGTAATTCGAGATGGTTCGCAACTTCATGAGCGCTGCACTAACACACAGCTTGACAAGTAATTACTAAGAAGTGTGTACCCTTTCAAAATGATTGATTTTACATATCTAAACTTTTTAGCAGATGCGTTGGAGGCGTTTCCGATGCACTACGACACTGTCGGACACTGCGTGTCTTTCAAGCTACAAGTATGATCAACAGCATGGCAAGTCTGGATTAACACCTGCTCGATTTGTATTAATATATTATACCTACCATATAAATTGAATTTAAAATGAAAGGCATAGTTTATGTTTATATGACGACCTCCGTGGCGCAGTGTGTAGCGCTGTTGCCTTAACGTGCGGAGGTCCCGGGTTCGATCCCCGGCAGGGTCAATTTAGGAATTTATAATTTCTGAATTTTCCCTGGTATGGCCTGGTGGGAGGCTTCGGCCGTGGCTAGTTACCACCCTACCGGCAAAGACGTGCCGCCAAGCGATTTAGCGTTCCGGTACGATGCCGTGTAGAAACCGAAGGGGTGTGGGTTTAATATAACTGCCATGCCCCTAACAGGTTAGCCCGCTACCATCTTAGACTGCATCATCACTTACCATCAGGTGAGATCGCAGTCAAGGGCTAGCTTGTAGTGGATAAAAAAAAAAAAAAAAAAAAAAAAAATATAAAGTGACGTTTAATTTTCTCTCGTTATCTAGTATCTCATGCATATGTAATGCAATAATGCTAAAACCGCAACCAACTTCACGTAAAAATACTTTTAAAATCTTTGCCTAAAAAAAACTATTTGACTTTGTACAACTTACATGTACATATTATGAATAACTATTACTAATATACCTATTGCTAACGGGATACGATCTTATTACCGGAGAAATCTAATAAATGCGTCATTTAGACTCAGACATGTACCTGAACTATGGAAAGTTGCAGAAGTTATCATGATTGCAAAACCAGGGAAACCACCCCACGACGCAACATCATATAGACCGATATCTTTATTACCAGTTATTAAGAGACTAAAACCTTTACTAGAAGAAAAAAAAGTAATACCAAATCACCAATTTGGATTCCGAGAAAAACACTCCACAATCGACCAAGTTCACAGAATAACTGATATAATAGAGAAATCACTAGAAGATAAAAAAGTATGTTCGGTATGTGTGTACGGTATTCCTAGATGTAGCGCAAGCTTTTGATAAAGTGTGGCACGAAGGGCTGGTTCATAAACTCAGAAACATGCTCCCGAGGTCATTCGCAGATATTCTAGAATCATATATCTCGAACCGATGGTTTAGAGTTCGTCAAGATGAAGCATACTCTGAACTTAAGAAAATTCAAGCTGGGGTACCACAAGGAAGTATTTTAGGTCCGGTCCTGTACTTATTATATACCTGTGATATTCCAGTACCAGAAAACAATACCATTGCAACATTCGCTGATGACACCGCCATACTAGGAATCGGCAAAAGTCACGAACAAGCAGTGGAAAAAGTTCAAGTAGCAATAAACAAAGTTAATCAATGGACTATAAAATGGCGAGTAAAGCTCAACGAGTCGAAGTCGATGCATATAGATTTTTCCAATAAGCTACAGCAATATCATCCAATTTACCTAAATGGGAAACTTATTCCTTACGTAATTACAGCGAAGTACTTGGGTATGACGCTAGACAAAGCTTAGATGGAAAGCTCACGTTAATAAGAAACGCGAGGAGTTAGAATTAATTTCACAGACATGCGGAGAATTCCCTCCCGCAAGCGAGATAACAATGGCGGCCCAAATTAATAATTTAAATAGATTGCGTGTCTTATGCATGCGTTATAATCGCCCGCATTCCGAATACATACCTAGTGACCAATGGAAATGAGCCTGATAGATGCTGTATCTGAGCCTGTTCATCATACGACAGTGGGGCTACACGCTGACTGTGCGCAGCCAGACATTGTGTCCGTTTCGAGGGGGTTTAGGTGGAGGGGTGCAAAATTAATTCCCTACTATCCATACTTAACATTATAAATGCGAAAGTGTGTCTGTTTGCTACGCTTTCACGGCCCAACCATTCAACCGATTTTGTTGAAATATGGTACAGGGATAGGTTATAAACCGGGGAAAGACATAAGTTAAATTTATCCCGGAAAATCAAGGAGTTCCCGCGGGAATCAAAAAGCTTACCACGCGGACGAAGTCGCGGGCAATATCTACCTAATAATATCATATATTAAATTACTATATTAGGTACCTATGTAATTTAATATATACGCTTAAGAGGACACAACTCTTACAAAGAGACCACACCAAAATCCTATTTGGATAAAAATGCAACAACATTTCATTCATCATGCAAATTAGATTCCCAGAAAATGTTTTCCTTGTAAAAGCCGCATAGCTGTGAAAGAGCCATCGCACGGAAGGCTGTCATTACGTTAGCGAGCAGCACGTGTTGCTGTTTGCGCGGAACCTCGTTATCGCGCGATGTGACTCACTTACTGTAATGAAAAGAGAGAAAAGTTTTCACTTCCGGTGATTTCCAACCGCTTCTAACATGTAGACTTGTTTGTAAGCTCAAGAGCAAGTTTATAAGTTAAAAGTTTTACGCTGCACCATTCGTACTAATTGAGGGACGAGTGGCCGAGTTGTGATATCATATCAGTCGATTGAGATTGTTAAGCAACGTTGACCCAAGTCGGTAACTGGATGGGTGACCGAATTTGGAGGTTCAAATTTGGCCTTTTCGATTCCTCCGTGTCTCGGAGAGCACGTTAAGCCGTCGATCCCGGTTATTATCACTAACATCTAATAATAATCGTTGCAAAAAAAAAACCTAAGAGTTTAAATACTCTTAGTCGAGTCGTATGCGGAAGGACGTGTGAACCCATTACCCACCGCATTATTATTCCCAGAAAACTCCTACCATTATTTGATTAATGGAACCGGGTCAGACCCTCACCAATGAGGAATACGAGGCAGAGAGAGATTCGTACTAATAGGTATAAATGTATTTGTCGGTCTGCTTGCTACGATTTTCCAGTCCACCTATTCAGCCAATTTTGACGAGAGGTAGGTTGCATCCCGGAGAAGGACATAGGTACTTGTAATTCAGGCGCGAGTTGAATGCAGAGCAAATGTATGGTGACACATACATTTACTCTGCATTCTACTCGGGCACGAATGGTTGCTGTGTACCTACCTATCCCAGAAAATCCTAATCCACGCAAACGAAGTTCCGGGTATCTTCTAGTATCATAATAATATTATACATTTTATGTAGCATGTGGAGCGTAGAGAGACAACTAAACCCTAAAGCATATTATGTATTCTGTGCTTAAAGGTACGGTCGAAGTCAAATGTCCATACATAGCTCAAAGGCTAAAACTTTGTGCAAGTAATCTGAATCACTCATCCACACTAACATAATCTGTCAAAAATATTTAACTAAGTACCATAATTTACTTAACAACATAAGGTTCAAACCATTACTATTTACTACTATTTAAATTATTGCCGTTAATTGTCAACAATGTCAACCCACAAGATGAATATTATTTATGTAAGTTTAAGGGTAGGTTACCTTTGTAACTTACCTACCTTGTTTGCTTATTCTATATGAACTTTTGACGTCGACTGTACATCAGGTGGCCTATTTCTCTTTTTCCTCTTGACAAACAATTTGGGGGTTAAAAATATTTATTATCTAACATGTAGACTTGTTTGTAAGCTCAAGAGCAAGTTTATAAGTTAAAAGTTTTACGCTGCACCATTCGTACTAATTGAGGGACGAGTGGCCGAGTTGTGATATCATATCAGTCGATTGAGATTGTTAAGCAACGTTGACCCAAGTCGGTAACTGGATGGGTGACCGAATTTGGAGGTTCAAATTTGGCCTTTTCGATTCCTCCGTGTCTCGGAGAGCACGTTAAGCCGTCGATCCCGGTTATTATCACTAACATCTAATAATAATCGTTGCAAAAAAAAAACCTAAGAGTTTAAATACTCTTAGTCGAGTCGTATGCGGAAGGACGTGTGAACCCATTACCCACCGCATTATTATTCCCAGAAAACTCCTACCATTATTTGATTAATGGAACCGGGTCAGACCCTCACCAATGAGGAATACGAGGCAGAGAGAGATTCGTACTAATAGGTATAAATGTATTTGTCGGTCTGCTTGCTACGATTTTCCAGTCCACCTATTCAGCCAATTTTGACGAGAGGTAGGTTGCATCCCGGAGAAGGACATAGGTACTTGTAATTCAGGCGCGAGTTGAATGCAGAGCAAATGTATGGTGACACATACATTTACTCTGCATTCTACTCGGGCACGAATGGTTGCTGTGTACCTACCTATCCCAGAAAATCCTAATCCACGCAAACGAAGTTCCGGGTATCTTCTAGTATCATAATAATATTATACATTTTATGTAGCATGTGGAGCGTAGAGAGACAACTAAACCCTAAAGCATATTATGTATTCTGTGCTTAAAGGTACGGTCGAAGTCAAATGTCCATACATAGCTCAAAGGCTAAAACTTTGTGCAAGTAATCTGAATCACTCATCCACACTAACATAATCTGTCAAAAATATTTAACTAAGAACCATAATTTACTTAACAACATAAGGTTCAAACCATTACTATTTACTACTATTTAAATTATTGCCGTTAATTGTCAACAATGTCAACCCACAAGATGAATATTATTTATGTAAGTTTAAGGGTAGGTTACCTTTGTAACTTACCTACCTTGTTTGCTTATTCTATATGAACTTTTGACGTCGACTGTACATCAGGTGGCCTATTTCTCTTTTTCCTCTTGACAAACAATTTGGGGGTTAAAAATATTTATTATCTCTGCTAGATAGCATAACTAGTAGTATATCGTCGTAAATATATAAATATAGTAGCTGATTCCCACGACTTCGTCCGCGTGGAATGAGTTTTCGTGAGAAAACGTTTTCGTTCGACCGTTTTTTCTCCGTCTTACATTGCAAATCCGACATAAAATAATATTGCGGCTATAAATTAAGATGTAAGCTATCCTATCTTTCAAGTTGGATCAAACTGCACACGGTGTGTACATTTAAAATCGGTTAAGTTGTTTAGGAGTCCATCGCGGACAAACAACGTGACACGTGATTTATATATATTTAGATTACCTATAGTAAAAATCTATCCGGGTAAAATTTGGAAAAGAAATTATTTTTCTCCAAACATTTTAAATATCACAGCGCCAGGGCGATGTTAAAGATGAGAACGCATAATTTGATCATCAAAACAATAATTTTATTCGTACATGACCCCGGTTTATGAATAATAATCAGGCCGGGAACTTCTCGTCGTTAATTTCCCGACAGCCCACGATGAAATGCAGATGAGGTCTTTTTGATAAGCCTTCTGTATAATTTGTGCTTTTACTTTGTAATCACGGTGTGTTTTTGTGTTTAGGTATGACATAGTAGGTACCTTCGGTTAAAAAAAATGTTTAACTAGCTATAGCAGCCACACACTCACACATTCTATAAGTACATACTTCAGCGCGTCAATCGCGAAAAAAGATTTGTTCTAATCTCTGGCTGTCCCGCATGGCACCACTGGTGCATTATGGACGACCAAAGTAAGAGAACTCTGACTTTTTTCTTAACACGGCCTCTTAAATGTTTTTTAAGACTTAGCGAAGTCACGTCAACTTAGTATCCCCATTTATTTATTTTGAATTAATTGACAATCCAATTTTTTCATCCACGTTTCATAAATGTTTCAAAAGGACAGAAAATATAGGAATATAATTGACAAGGCTTATTAATATTACCTATAAGTTAATTATCTTTTATGTGCCTTTATGTATTTATTTTAGCAACTCTAAAAACGCAACGCTGAAACATCGAAATAATTGCTGAAATTCAAATAATCGGAGTTATAAAGGTAAATCGCTTAGGCATCGGGACGAACGAGGGCGGTGTTTCGTCGTAATTGCAGCTGTCGCAGAGACGAATGTGCCCTGCACGTGCATAGGCACTGGGCTTACTAACGGCTGCACATATTTTCTGAACTTTTAACTGATACCGATAAATTGCACACACGGCATGCAGCCTACCTACGAACAGTTCTCATAATAATGTGCTGGTAGCTTTCAGCTTTTGCCCGCTATTTCTTTCTACAGAATCCATATCTATTCTTCCATACTTAGGTATATTAGAAATGCAAAAGTGTGTCTGTCAAAAAATCAATGTCGTGGGCATGATATGACTGTGCTTTGTGAAATTTCGGAATGAATTACTTGATAAAGGATTTCTTGCCTGCAATAGTTTGTGAACTTCCGGCGCAAACAAGAGCTTTTGCAGCACCTGTACAATTTACCTTGTAACAAAGAGGATCCTAGGGGACATCTGTAGATATACACTTTCCACCTGTGATCACATGAGTCCCCTTTGAGGAAAATATCTCACTTTCAAGTAGGTAGGCACCATCGGTGCCTTCCATATCGTTATTATTTTAGTATTTAACGAGATTATCACCAAATCTTTCATCAGGTCTACGTGGATTATCCAGGATATACATGATAAAAAGTAGCCTTTTCAATCTCCAGATCCTCAACTACCCATGCAAAAAATCCAAATGCAGATCCGTTGCTCTGTTGTGGCGCGATTGTAGGACAAACTAACCAACAAACACACTTTCGAATTTATAATATTAATGTGGACTCGATGAGGCCTGCTACTTCCTCCGCGTGGATTTAGCTTTTTTTTCACTAGTCTTTATTTGAAAAGATATCTTGAAAACGAAAAAAGTATATTTTCTGTATGCGCATCCATTGGACGGATTTAACGTGACATTTTGCTTCCATTCATTGTACCTACTCTAAATTCCTTTGTAGACAAAATAGAGCATAATTTTTAAAACAACCTTGAGAAAATATTTCCATGTTGACTAATTTACCGGCCTTTATACCTGAAACTTGACTTTACTTATTAGAATTAAATAGAGACATAGGTACTTAAGTCAGACACAAATATATAATTATCTTGTGTTTCTGTGTTTTTAGTCCGAGCAAAGTCAAAGTACAGTAGGTATACTTATCGTCGATTAAAAAAAAATTGTGTGTCAGCTCCGACGGACATCGATATATATGTAGGTACTAGATGGGCCCTTTCATAGAAAAACGCCGGGCGTCCGAGTTGCTGAACACGTTCCGCACCTGTCTTTGTTCCCGTCGTAGAGCTTTCACGATCGCTCGTCGTGCAGATAATTTGTTATTATTAAGTTAACATCTAAAGTTTAATTAGTTTGGCACTGTATGATTTTAATTTTAAGGTAAGTGTTTCAATTCACAAATACATTTCCAAAAAAAACGTTATTTAATCTTCCTATTTAATATTTTTATCCATTACGCAATGATTTAATTTCCGCGGAAAACTGTATGTTTTTTTTTTACTAACTGACCTTACGGCTATGACCTATATTATCTATGACCGAGTCATACGTTTTCAAGCTTTCATTCAAGATGTTGCAAGCAAGTTCCCGCTTTTCAGACTAGATGGCGTTGATGGCGTTGCTAAAAATACGCCCACATTCTTTGTTTGACAGGGCCCGTGTATGTAAATTGAGGTCGTTGCCGACGGACGACTGGACTTTACTCTTTAAGAACGATTATAAAATATATAGATTAGTAAATGAGGGTGGCAGGTAAATGAACGCATTTTTTTATATTACTGAAAGCATGCTTGATATATATTAATTATATAATTTATATTCATCAAAATATATTACATAGTCATGGAAACATAAAGTCAGTCGTAACGGAGAAAGTTTGGTTTAACTCCCCATAAATTTTCATACCCCGGGCTTATATGTATATGAAAATCTATTCTAAAGGAGGTAAACTTCAAAATCGGAGGGATCTGCACCGAATAAGATTAAATCAATGGAATTATTTTACTTTTACGAGTGTAAACAACAAACAGATTAATCTATACAATATACATCTTGTCCTGATTGTCTAAACTCGAAGTTGGATGTGCTATTCTGATGTTAGGTATTAAGTATAATATGGTACTGAGCACGTACTGTCGTTCAAAATTTGTTCCGGCCATGGTTGATTTAGGCTAATAGAATATTTACCTACGACAATGTATAAGGTAAGTAAATCCATAATACTTTAGTATTTTCTTTTCACAGCTACATCCTGCAGTTTCTTTGTCAGGACTCAACTGATAAGGCGATAATAATAAAAATTTGTACAGGGATAAATAGGCAGTTTGCATCCTCCAGGATACCGTCCTTCTACAGGTTATAGGATATATTTTTTAACCTGAAATTAAAAGAGTTCCAAACTTCATACCTTTACAACAAAAAAAATTGGCGTATAGTGTTTTGCTTTGGAAGAAAAACCACATACTTAATTTAATGCTTTTCAGTAGTTCATTGAAAAGAAATTACCATAATTTTTACGTTGTCTTTAACAAACCTACTTGTAACTGAAATGTATTAAATTAAATGTTTCGGCCATGCCCTCACGTGCGTCATAATTCTTTAGTAAAAATACAATAGACGGTTACGGCTATCAACGTCTCTATATAAGAAAAAATCTTGTGAAGCTAGATGTTAGTTTAGACATGAAAAGTAATGGCGCGCATCGTTTTATGTCTTTTGTTTTTCGTGTCTGTGGTAGTGGTGGTATTATGTGAGTCTACTGCAGCGCCTGCTACCCCCGCTGCGGCCAAGCCACCAGCGGCTGCCCCGGCAGCACCAGCGGCTGCCCCGGCAGCACCAGCGGCTGCCCCGGCAGCACCCGCGGCAGTGGCACCCGCGGCCCCGGCTGTACCTGTACCACCTACTAATGTAAGAATTTTAGGTTTATTTTATAGAGTAGTATAATCCCCTAAATGTATTTATCTATGTGCTGTAGAACTGTGTTTTCTCAGTAAGAAGGATACCGGGAAATTACAACCCAATTGTTCATAATATATTCACTATAAATTTCTGGATGGTGCCCGCGATTTTGTCTGCGTGGACCACAGATCACGGAAACAGCGTGGACTTAGGTGTTTGTAAAATCCAGTTTGTCTGACTGCTGCCTACTTACGCTTTGACAGCCCATCTTTTCAACCGCATTTGATGGTACTTAAAGAGATATTTTGCATCTCAGAAAGGATATTAGGTACTATGATTATAGGACTAGGTACTTTTTATCCCGAAAAATCAAGGAGTCCCCACAGGATTTTTCAATAACATAAATCTAAACAATGTTGAGCCTAGCGGTGTCATATGGCACCCATGATTTTTCCAGAAGTAAGACTTGGACCTAAATTCTTATGTTCAGATATGACCCAAAGGGCCCGTAGAAACAACATACCTACGTCGCGGACGAAGAAGTCGCGGGTATCAGCTAGTACGTGTAGTCATGTAAAATTAATATTATTGTTTCAGGTAATAGAAGACGTATTTAATATAGCTTTAGCTATACCGCAAGCAATAATTTCCAACGTGAGTTTGAGTAGTAATAGTAGATTGTTAAACGAGGTGGAAAATAATGGTGGAGGTAGTAAGAGGGTGTGAATGTCAAGCGCTGGTATTTAAATTAAAAAAATCTTTTCAAAAAACCGACTTCAACATTATGTTGAAGATGGGCGAGCCTGACGCGTCACTATAGTGTGTAGAAATCAAAATATTTTTTTAATTTACAGCGGTTTTGGAAAATAATTGGTCTTTTGAAAATAATTTTTATTTTTTAACTTTTCAGTGAACCTACTCGTTAGTTCATGAAGCCATGCTCGGTGCCTACAATATCAATTCACCAGTTTTAAAATCCCCACAGCTTAGGAGTGCAGTGCCCTACAGCGTCCGGATTGAGAAGTTCGAGTCAAAAAAAATATGAGACCACCTCGTGAGCTTCTTCTAAAAAATATACGCGCTGAATTGAGAACCTCCTCCTTTTTTGGAAGTCGGTTAAAAGGACTGAAAATTATAAATGTATCGCCAGTATTGTATTGCAGCCAGTAAATTTTTAAGTGCGATAACACACTAGTAGACCGGACAAGACAAAACGTGTGATTGGCGTCAGAGGGAAAACACGTTTAGCCTGTCGTGCTAGTTTTTGCTAAATTGCAGCTGCATATAAAATTGAGTTAAGTGAACTTTCTTGGGCAGACTTAATTACTGCCTGGCGGACAAATGTTCGGAAGAAATATTGAAATGAATGTCGTGATTTCTTCCGTTTTCTCGACACGGCACCGCATGTATCTATGTGTGTAACTTTTAGCCACCTTTTAGCTCTAAGATACGAAAAATATTGTTGTGTGAACAAAATAATTCAATTTTTATTTTCTTTTCTTTTTCAGGTGTCAAAAATGTTTCACGGTGTGTTTTCCATGGGAAAATAATACATTTCTGCAAGCACTTTACTTTTAATAAATATATAAATTATACACTGATTTGATTTTAATTTATAAAAAAATTATAATCTGTTAACCAATTCTTTTCAACTAGCTGATGCCCGCGACTTCGTCCGCGTGGAATAAGTTTTTTTGGATTCCCGCGGGAACTCCTCAATTTTCCGGGATAAAAAGTAGCTTATGCCACTCTCCAGGTCCTCAACTATAGGTACCCATGCTAAAATCACGTCGATCCGTTGCTCCGTTGCAGCGTGATTGAAGGACAAACCAGCAAACAAACTGATTTTCGCATTTATAATATTAAGTATATGATATGATTAAGTATATAGCTGATGCCCGCGACTTTATTCGCGTTTTTGGTTCCTGCGGGAACTCTTTGATTTTCTGGGATAATATGTAGCCTATGTGTTATTCCAGAATATAATCTATATATTATATTTCTGTGCTAAGTTTCATCCAGATCCGTTCAGCTGTTCTGGCGTGATTGAGTAACAAACATCCATCCATCTAACTTATACATTTATAATACTAGTATAGATGAAGTGAAAATCAGCTTGCGATTCTGTATAATAAAACGTTTTAGCGTCTTCTTTAGGTTCCGTGCAAAAATGATCTATCCATATATGCATTGATGATTGAACCTTTAAGTATATCGACCATTGCGATTATCCTATCACTAGCCGATGCCCCCGACTTCGTCCGCGTGGATTAAGTTTTGATACCCGCGGGAACTCCTCAATTTTCCGGGATATAAAGTAGCCTATGTCACTCTCCATGTCCTATACTATACCCATGCCAAAAATCACGTCGATCCGTTGTTCTGTTTCGGATTGATTGAAGGACAAACAGACACACTTTCGCATTTATAATATTAGTATGAATTCTTGATGTTAGTTAGGTACGGGCTGATTCTGTAGTGCACAATCTCTAAACTAAACTAAAATGACAGCATTATAAAATATTGCTTACCCTTTCACTCACTCGATTCAACGCTATCATTTTAGTAAGGACTGAAATAGTAAGCGAAATAAGTGTTTTAAACACTGTATTTTGAAACTGTTACATTACTGTGATTACAACAAAAACACTTATAACAAAAACAGAAACGATACTGTAACCCAATCAATCTGTAACCGTTTACACCGTTACAACCATTAACAGAAATCTGTTAATAAGTGTTCTTATCTGTAACCCTAATAGGTACCTACTTGCGCTCAGGGACTGAAAAACAGATTCATAAAGGTTACAGAAATATAAGTGTTACAGAGTGGAAGTGTAACAGAATCGAATCTGTAACCCTTTTGAATGTGTTTTTAATTCTGTTAACCCGAAACACTTATATTTCTGTAACAGAAACGAATCTGTAACAGAAATGAAAGTGTTTCAAGTGTTTTAATGTGTAACCGAAATAGCGACCATGTTTTCCTTAAAACAATTGCATCCATCGGTGCTTTTACCTTAGGTTCAAATTTGTGAATACGCGTAAACAGTTTGGCAACGTCGCTATTCCGGTTACACTTTAAAACAGTGGTTAATACTTTAAATCCTGTTACAGATTCATTTCTGTTAAGTGTTTTGGGTTAACAGATTTAAAAACACATTGAAAACGGTTACAAATTTGATTCTGTTATCAATGACGACCTCCGTGGCGCAGTGTGTAGCGCTGTTTCCTTAACGTGCGGATAATTTCTGAATTTTCCCTGGTCTGGTCTGGTGGGAGGCTTCGGCCGTGGCTAGTTATCACCCTACCGGCAAAGACGTGCCGCCAAGCGATTTAGCGTTCCGGTACGATGCCGTGTAGAAACCGCAGGGGTATGGGTTTAATATAACTGCCATGCCCCTAACAGGTTAGCCCGCTACCATCTTAGACTGCATCATCACTTACCATCAGGTGGGATCGCAGTCAAGGGCTAGCTTGTAGTGGATAAAAAAATATAAAAATTAAAAAAAACAACCTGTAACACATATAATTCTGTAACCTTTGTAACCTTTGATAGAGAATTGCCCACATTGTCACGTCGTGTCGTATGGAGTTTTAGATGATTCAAGATAAACACCTCCATTGTGCATTCTCGTATATATATACCTAATGGGTAATAAACTACTTAATATACGCGACATTGGTGATACAATCTGTGTGCAGCATGAGCCAAGTATCTTTAAAGATACTGCAGCTTATTTTGGTGCGCGGTGCTTTGTGCTTGTAAATATGCAGCTTTGTAGCGGTGACGCAGCACTCAGCAGCCGTCGTTGGTCGCCGTCTGAGCAACACAAATCATCTGTATACGGCGGTACACGCACAAAAATATGGATTTTATAACACCAGTAACACGTAGGTACTTGCAAATTTTCATATCGTATTTTCATATTTGAAAAGCACAGCGTTTTGACGGCGCAGCTAGGATGGACGACATCAAACGAGTCACAGGGATTCGCTGGAACCTTTGCAAGAGACCTACGTCCAACAGTGCGCGTCAGTTTCTATTTTGTTTCTATTTTACTATCAATGCTTCAAACATATCTATACTTAGAATATTTATGCTTACTGTACCTATACCTATTCTAAGTTTATGCTGAAACCATTATAATTAAGGGAATTTTAATGAGTTAGGTACATACATAGAGATTTATTCTTGGGTTAATAAATCTATGGGTACATAGTTTTAATTTGAAAAAAAAAAATATCATTGTTTAAGTTACGGCTAGGTTCTGAAAACCGTTAAGTCTGTTGACATCTTCTAGGAAATCCTGAGTCTGATTGTATGAACGTTAATTGGATTTTTTTATAGGATATATCCATTCATATGGATATATATTCATTATGGGAATTATGGATATATTCACTATGGGAATTAAATTAGATAACCTAAGTATTATTTATTTATTGAGTAGTACAATATGGTGATCTTTTTTGGAGTTTGCCAATTAAACCAAATCAACAAAAAGTAGGTACTGTGTAGTTTTTCCTATCGAGATAAGTCGAGATGCATAAATCTTATCCAGCCGAAGAACTCAATGTGATCTTGGAACTCGCAAGTCACGGAAACGCGCGGTATTTTCAAGTAGGTACACACCTACCTATCTAATCTAACTTCGTCCTAAGCTAAAATGCAACAGCGGATTTACTAGACTGTGGATATACGTGCTGCAGGTAAAGTTTGAAGGGTAACTAATGTTCAAACAAACATAACATGGAAATACAAACACGCGTCCTTGTTATAATATCGAATGTACGAGTATATTCAGGTAATAATGTGGTGTTCGGCAAAATTCATATGAATTTATGATAATTGACATTAGAATAAGTCCTATATTGATTGTTGTGTTAGAATTTATTAAATATAAATATTAAATATATTAATAGTGTTCATAATTAACCGTTAACGATAATGAGCTACTTAAGTACTAAGTGGTCCATTTTTGCAAGGTAATTTTTTTTTAGTTCGGTTAGGTTAGCCCTGTCCCAAAACCTTAAATACCTTACACTAAATAAATATACAGAATACTTAATTAAAACCACACTTTGCTGTTATAATATCACATTTAATGTTCTTCTTATATCGAGTATAATATGGCATCTACTTTTTAAAATAAACATGCACCTAATTATAATTTAATGCACCAAGCAACAGAAATAATATTATAATGACTATAATATTTCAATACACAGCACAACTATAATTAATTATTTATTAATAATTATATAACAGCTATATAATTATAGCAACTAATTATGTAAACAAAACATTAGGTTGGGATCGTTGCATGATGATTGCTTTTTACATAATGTACTGGGTGACTTTTTTTGTCATCTCGGAAAAAAATAGGAGGTGATAGGTACATGAAATACGAGTACAAGCACATGGCATCGTTACTACATATTTTTTTACTTTTTAATATACTTATATTAAATACTCTCAAGTCCAATACAAAACTCACAGTATTTTTTATATTAAAACATTAAAAATAGGAATTCAACAAAAAAGTGAAATTATGAAAATTTAGATCGCACGCGCAAGTTGTCGTAAGTTGTTGTAAATTGTTAGATATGATGGACTGTAGTTAAACCAAAGATGTTAAATAAATAGTACCTCACATTCCACTTACCTGATCCCAGCGAACGAAAATTTTCGTTCGCTGCCTGATCCATACTTAATATTTAAAAATACGAAAGTGTGTCTATCTGTCTGCAACGTTTTAAAACGGTCTTTTCAATCAATTTTTATTAAATTTGGTAAAGAGGCAAGTTACATCCCGGGTATGACGTAGGCTACTTTTTGTCCCGAAAAATTAAAGATTTCCCTGGGAATTAAAAAACGTAATCCACGCGGACGAAGTCGCGGCATGATCCTAGTGTGATCTATTTTTTTTCGAGACGCCAGAAAAAGCCACCCAGTACCTATACAGTACAAATACTGGAAAATTATTTAGAAATTAGACAAACTAAATAAAAACAAAAAATCGTCTATAGGTATATACTATATAGTATATGTTTATTATATAGCTATAATGCTTATGTTATTATAACACCATACTTTTTCTGACTTTCAACTGCAGAAAAAAAAGTATGAAATAATAAACCTGCATTGGCAAGCATAATGCTTCAATTCGTACCTACTTGTAGTAAAAATTGCATTTATTCTCATAAAATCATTATTTATTGGCAATTAACAAATTATTTATAACTATATTAAGTATGTACATATACATATTGATGGATTTTTATCGGATAAAGTACGCCAACTGCATAAAACTTACCTACTACAATTTATTTATTTTTTGTTTTTTTTTCCCTTGCCTAGTTTATTTTTCAACAATTATAAATGCTCATCTGGATAAAAAAATACTACTATTCTCGACATAGAAAAATAA
This sequence comes from Erebia aethiops, assembly GCA_923060345.2. Taxonomy (NCBI): domain Eukaryota; kingdom Metazoa; phylum Arthropoda; class Insecta; order Lepidoptera; family Nymphalidae; genus Erebia; species Erebia aethiops. Next base: position 8,771,272 of record OV281092.1, on the reverse strand, counting down.
ACGTTTGATTTTTGATATAATAATAATTATTAAATCAAAAAATAACTATAACAAAAAAATAACATGATATTTACACAGTAATTAGGTACTATAATATATACAATAATGGTGGGCTTTGCATTTGTTAAACAAACTTTTGTAAATATATCATAATAAAACAGAGGAGGTACCTTCACTCAATGTAAACACATCCAGCCTATTTTCATCTTTCTACCACAAAATATCACATATATTTCGTAAACATTCCCTTTTACGCTACAATCCTTTTTCCATTAATTAATAATTAAAAATTCACTTTATATAAAAATAATGAAACAATAAAAACATATTGATAGATATAAATACGAAAAGGAAAATAATTATATCAGTGAGATTTCAAAGAATTTTCTATATATAAACACATTTATAAAAAGTTTAAACAAAATTATTAGTAGGAGATCAAGTGTTACAAGATGAATATCAGATATCTAAGTAAGTAGCATAATACGATTAGTAGCGAATAGAAGAAATTAGTGCGGAAAATACAATTCATTTGACTAGACCATTTGGTACACTGATGTTCACGTAATTATTGGCAATGTTTTGAGGTTTCTTCTCAGAGTCTACTTCCAATGTGATGTAAGTAGGGTTCGTTACTGCTCTGTTCAAATTGTTTTGTGCGTTTCTGAAATTGTACTGTTTGGTTTCGAATACTTCGTCCGATTCTTCTTCGATTCTTGGGCACATGTTAAGGTATGGAGACACATTGCCCTCGTGATCGGACTCCGAACCGCTTCTAGTAGGCAGGTTATTCAAACTCAACATTGGCGTTAGCTCTGAACCTTGACTGTGCCCTAGTTCAGAAGCCCTTGGATTTAACTTTCGAGCATCGAAATCGAATTTGTTACTGAGCGTTCTAGGGCTGAGTAGGTTTTGGTTCGCCGGACTCATTTGTAGGTAGCCCTCATCATCTGAAAACATAATTAATTAAGAATCGTTTCAGCATCAATATAATATCTACCTACAACACAAAAATCGACAATGCAATAGCATGCAATACAGATAAAATTAATGAACCTCCAGTTTGGATGTCCGGCGTAATATGTAAAGACACATAACAACTAATTGATAAATTAAACGTTTCATCAAATATAATTTCTATTTACATAGTTAGTAACAACCAACATGCCGCATTATAAATTATTTATGAAGGTGTGTTTTATTACCGCTCCGATATTATATATCGGTTTTGTGTGGTCAGAATGAAGTATTTTCTGTCCCGTCTAACAAAAGAAAAATATGCTCATTGTATAAAATATACATGAAGAGATGTAATTACATTTTCATTGTTTATTCTAAAGGCTCCCAAATACACATCGCGTACATACGGTTTTTTTTTCTTAAATCAGATCCAGATCATATTTTTAATAAGAAACTTTACAAGTGCTCAAATCTAAGAAAATTTAAAAATAGTTTACACAGTTTAAAAGTGCGTCAGTATAGTATAGAGATACTCGTAGCATTAATCAAAACATTCGAGAGAAAACTCAAACAAATGGTCACACCCCCATTCAATGTGCATTATGCGCTATGTATACCGGTGATAGGTAGATCTTTATTAAATTTTTTAAGCTAGCAATCGACCGCGGCTTCGGTCCAGTGGGAAATCAAGATATCCGTCCTTATTCCTTGCCTACATTATAAAGGTAGTTCAACTTTCTAGGTTCAAAGGGCTGGGAAAGTCATTGTGAGTGGTTGAGACATTTCCTCTTGAGTGATAGATTCATATTATAAGTAGATGTCACCTTCTGGTGCCTACGAACATTTTGGAAAAAGCTATAATAAAGTTTATTATATACCATGTAATAGCTGCGTCGGGGTTGTAGGGAAGAAGCTTTTAGAGTCGTTGACGTATTGATGTGGACTGGGGGTGACCATATTATTGTAATCAGGAGCGCAGACCATCGCTAGGTAGTCCTCTTGCCTTTCGACTTTCACGTTTGAATCCATACATGCTGAGTTTAGATCAACATAATGCTGTTGAAGAAAAAAAAATTATATAGATGAATAAAATTACTTTATAATCATATATATTATCATGACCCGAGAGGCGTAAAAGGTTTGATGACAGTTGTGTGGGATTCCCTATATAGGCATAATTAATGTAAGGTAAGGTATTTGTAACTAGGTTTAAATTCTAAATAGGTACTGGAGCGTTAATTGGTTTATATGGAGGATCTGGCAATAACAAAAATGCTACTTTTGGTATGACGCTACGTAGAAACCAATAAGGGAATCAGTTTTTTAACACTGCCAGACTCTTCCAAGTCCGAGTGCTTCCTTCCTTCCTTCTCACACTCCATGGTCATTTTACCAACAGATGAGAGATTCAAGTACTTCTTAACTAACTCCTACGTAACTTCAGTAAATGTTTACTTATGTTTGATTGTTGTTGATTTGTGTAATTTCCATGGAGGGACAGGGTACAGAGATTTCCATGGAGGGACAAGGTACAGAGATTTCCATGGAAGGACAGGGTACAAAGTATTTGAATTGTTTCACTCACGTTTCGGACATTGTCCTCAAGGAATGAGCCAAGGATCTCTTGCAACTGACTGAAGTTTGGACGCGCCGTGGGTTTTTGCTCCCAGCATCGCATCATCACATCATATAGTCGGTCGTCAGCATATTGCGGTTTGTCGAGACGGTGACTGAAGATAATAACATATTTATGTGTATAAAAACGTTCGAAATAATATTAGACATTAAAATACTTTATTGAGCACAAATATTAATGTAACAACGCTTTCTCGCGGCGCAAGAGGAGTTGAATCACTCTGATTAATATCTATGATATTCTGCGTTCCTCTTTCACTATAGTCTACCCGATTCGATTACCTCTTGTTACAGAAAAGTAGCCGGCCACAACACAACGGTCAACAAAGTTAATATTTCGCCTTTTTAGGGTTGCATACAACGCACACCAGCAGAATTTGACATAGCGTGTCATCCGCGTTTCTGTAGTGATCATCCGTACTGATAATATTATCCTGAACTAGAAAAAAGACGGACTGTTGTACAAACATTCATCCCCTATTTAACCCCCTTAGGAGTTTCCAAACATTGTGAAAGACTTACATCTTCATTTTTGATCATAACCTCAATTAGTTATTACTTGATCAAAAATCCTATATTTGTGAGTGCTTACGTCATAAAAGGAACTGACTGTCAAAATTTAAAGTTTCTAACCTAGCGGTCAGCGGTTTAGGATGTGCGTTGTGTGTTGATAGATCAGAACGTCAGGACAATCGCGGTGCATATGTTTACAGTATACCAAAAATAATGTGCAAAAAGCATGTATTTACAATTCGTTCTTGTCTCATTTAATCTCATTTTCGCTCGCTCTAATATTTTGAGGGCGTGCAATAGTTTCGCACTGTACTGAAATAAGAGGTTGTCTCGCTCTTTAAGTTCAAAACGCTCCCACACGAGACAGACTATATTTCGACCGCGCCCACCACTGAGTTGGTGACCGCTTGAACCGGCACCTTAAGGTAAGTTTGCAACCCTTTTTGTGCGACTATGTCTGTCCTGTCTTTGGCAAATTTTAATTACTATAACCTACAGATTTGAAATTTGGAATAGTTTAAAGTTATGCTTACCCAACCTTATTTTCCTAAACTATACTGATCTACCATTATTGACATTTGAAGCTGGAACTCTGGAGATGGAACATAAGAACTCTAGACTAGCTGTGTGATCCCCTTAGAATCGTTTTCTCTCTCTCTTCGATATCTGAGGGTCGTGACCCCATTCCATTAATCACATAATGGTAGGAGCTTTTTCGGGATAATATTGCGGTAAGTTCCCACGTCCTTCCGTAATATAGTTTTATTCTTATGTTATTGCTTACCCGTCACTGAGCCACTGCACAAGACTCGTTGGGTTAACATTCGGGTAGGGTGTTTTGGCGAGAGAGAATAACTCCCATAGCACGATACCAAACGACCATACATCAGACTGCGTGGAAAATATGCGATCAGTCATGCACTCGATGGCCAACCATTTCACTGGCAGGGGGCTCTGAAACATAAAGTTGGATTATTTTAGACAGTGCACGATTCCCACAAACTATTTTTCGTATACTATATTCCGCGTGGAATCGGATTGATTTTTTGGTTCTGGTTGAGGTCTTTAATATCTCGGGATAAAAAGTAACCTATGTGTTATTCCAGACTATAATCTATCGCTGTGCCAAATTTCATCCAGATCGGTTTAGCCGTTCTGGCGTGATTGGGTGACAAAAATCCATCCATCCTTACATCCATCCATCCAAACTTTCGCATTCATAATTTTATTTTATACGTTCCTAGATGTCGTCCAAGACAATGTCCGCGTGGTATTAAGTTTTGAAAAATCCTGTCCGAACTCCTTGATTTTCCGAGATAAGAAGTAGCCTATGTCCTTCACCGGTATACAACATACAAGTTACAACCAACTGGTATTATCTGTCCCAAACTTCAACAAAATCGGTTGAATGGTATATGGGCCGTGAAAGCGTAGCAGACAGACACACTTTCGCATTCGTAATATCTGTATGGATTAATGCGTAATAATTTAAAAAAAAATGCTAGATCGTGGTGTGTCTATTGCTCAGTTTCCTAGCCGCGACACGGTGATTAGACATGATGTAGTAATTTTTTTTTTAAATATCGAAAAACCTTAAACCTAGAAACTATATTATCGCCGTAACAGCGTAGGAACGCCGCCAGCGTTATGGACACTCTTGCACCAAGAACGACCCGGGGAGGGCTTTTTGGCTTATAACTTTTATTTGATATTTTTTGTAGTATTTATGTACATCAATTATCCTAATGTGGGTAGATACTTAAATAATGCAGTGTGCATTGTCTTTGGCAATATACACTCAGTCTGGAAACCTCGTTTCATTGCTAGAACCTTATAATTTTGTAGTCAATTTAGCTTTAATTACTTAGATATTATTTATTTCATTTAATTTAAGGATTCTCGTGTATGTCTTGACATAAATAATGTTTTTATGTTAAAGCCCTTCTTAGATAAACTATGTTAGAGTCGATATTAACTCTTTGGACGTAAGCTAATAGAAATAAAGATTGATTTTTAAGTATATTTTTTGAACAAAACAGAGTTTCATCACTTACGTTCTCTTGCTTCCTGTATTCGTCATTTTTATAAATGCTCCGTGCTAAGCCAAAATCGCAAATTTTGACAATATTATCTTCCGCCAGCAGCACATTTCTAGCTGCCAGATCGCCATGCAAAACCTAAAAGAAAATTTGTCTTTAGAAACCAAACCTTTTGCAGGAACCACAGCCAATCGCTGTCTTTATATCTATATAGGTATATATTATAGGTAGGTATATTTAGTATCTTATCAGTATTTAGGTCACTGTACATTAGGCTCTTGCACTCAATAATATATCAGGCTGTATCACTTCAATGGATAAGGCGTCACGTCAAGGAAAAAAACTAACGCGTACCAGGTCTGTCGTTTCTTTTACCCGACTACGGCAAAGCCAAAAAGAAGGATTAAGATTTAAAAGTCTATGTATGTATGTTTGTATTTATGTATGTTTCATCATACCGTCTAAACAACGGGGCCGATTTTGATGAATAAGGCGTCAATCGTTAATTTTTTTCAATTCAGTTCATAATAATTAATGTGAATATATATATAAGTATTACAATTTCAAAATAATCCAAGCAACAGAAAAACAACTTTTCAATAATATTTCCGTATACTTAGTCGTTAAACAGATCGACAGGCTAACATCATGATTCATGACCAAATAAAAGCAATGATGACGTCTAGGCTGGAACGCACTTTCCTGGTAGATGCCTATTTACTCTTGCCTTGGAAGTCTTATCTACGGAGTAGAGTAAAGCCGATTCTTTTTTGTAACGATTCATACTAAGCTTTATTCAATATCGAAAAGCCTTGGCTTGGCATGGCCTTGGCTCTAGACAACTTTGCAGGTGTTAGTTGTACCTAAGGCTATAAAAAATGTATTTACTCACCTTTCTGTTTGCAAGGTATTCCATACCCCTCGCAATCTGGAATGCCCACGCTAAAAGGTCCCGCGAGGTCAAAGGCCGGGGATTGCGCCCATCAAAAACGTAGTCAGTTTCGTAATTTGAACGCCATTCGGGTTGCACATAGCCTGTCTCCGAAACTGAAATCAAAAATCATGCACATAGGTATTCAAAAAGGCTCATAATATTAAGTAGTGTATTGTGTGCCTAGGGCTGAAACAAGACGATTTCAGACGATGTTGACATTACACGAAGTCTGAAATCGTGTTTCATCTCGCGTCACACACTATATTTTTCATATAATCCGCATTCAAAGTGCGAGTTTGATTAAAATTGTATAATTTCTAATTTCTTTAGTTTCTAGGTTGTTGTTTATTATTTTGTACCCGCTGAATGACGTATTTGTCTGAAGTTGGCAGTTTCGGGTGGCTCAACAGGCATTCAAACTCGCACTTTATATGAAAAATAATGTTCAAGCTTTATAATATTGTTTATGAGGAGTTTGTTTAAACTAAATAAGCATGCCACATTTATACAACAAAAATAACCACTGAAATTATATTACAGGAAAGTGTTTAAAGTTCACTAAAAGGATAGAAGGATAGTTAAAATATGATGATCTCCAATATATAGGTAGCAGTTGACGTAACCACATACCTTAAATTACTGAACATAATGCAACATAAGTATCTCGAGCTCAAATCTCGGCAGCTTTGTTTTTACCAGAATTTAATAATAGCAATTCTCCGTAGTCATATTTATGTAGATGAAAAACAGTGTGTGTATGCAATTTACACACGGCAGAAGTGAAACATCAGAAAAGTAGAATGAGCTAGAATACAAGTTACATTTATCTCGTAGGCTTAATCCTACTATGAATACGTTTGTCTCTTTTTGGTGTCTCTTTTTCGTTTCGTGTTTCGTTCTATCAGCCAGAGGTGGGTTAAAATAGAACATAAAATACAATTTACAAATCAGACTTTCTTTTCTACTACTACATTTAAACAATCAAACAGAAAATTACAAAAATGTAACGCTTTGTATGTGTCACCGTAAAATTGCAAAAACCGTCAGATTGCAATCTAACGCTTTTTATCTCGTTAGATTGTAAACTGTCGGCAGATTGTGACCAATTCAATGTTCTGAGTGTCAATTTTTGAAATATTCATTGTATTTACGTTTTCTTGTTTGTCTTTTGTAGGTTAGGTTAGGGTTTGCCATAAATAATCCGGTGCCCTAATCCGTTAGAACTGTGGCGAAGCCCCGCGAGACCTACGGAACCCTCAGGAATTTCCGTTCCGACTCGCTTTCGGTCGGGACTCTCCCGAGCGTTCCAGCTCAGTGAATTCTGAACCCCGACGCAGGGAGGCCGCGTACACGCATCTTGTCCGGCTAATTCACTCAGTACCAACTAATTATTATACTGTACTTATTGTAACGTCCGTATCCGCCATTAGTGCTTACCATATGTCTATTGACTTTTGTAACTGTTCCTAAATAAATAATCAACTTTAAATATACAAAATATAATATTCTTAAATTACATTGGGTTTGTTTAACTTCAATCCTAACATTCCCATAGAACCATAGCCGCAGGCCGGGCACTTAGGTTCTATCGGATATACATAACAGATTACAATCTACCGAAAAATAATGCGTTAAATTGTAATCTTTCGACAGTTTACAATCTCGCTAGATAGATTACAATCTAACGGTTTTCACAATCTTACGGTGACATATACACGTTCGTCCGGTGGCGCCAGTTCTACTTCCACATCAGATTCGTCGAATCACAACGATTCTAAAGAAGTTTCACTTCAATAATAGTAGGTAAACCTGCATAGTCATCAGGCGTGCTGATTTCAAATCATTATTTAGAAATTATTACTATGTATACTTGCAAATTACTTAGCAAATCAAAAATTTAAACAACAAACAGAAATGGGTATCAAGTAGGTACCTCGAACAAATTCCACTGTCTCAATAGCATGATTATTATCTGTCGAGAAACAATTGATACTGTAATTATATTATTTTACTTAACGCTAGTATCCGTTATTTATATATTATCACAAATTCCTAATGGTTCTTTAATACCTATGCTCAAACAACAAACGTTTTGTGTCAGACAAACAAACACGTAGGGTCACTAAAAATAACAATTTCTCGGGAAAAAGAAACAGGATAATGACTATTATTTGTTTCGGCTCAATATCCGGAATCCATCTAGAGTCAAGCACCAGTCTTTCTGCCGAAAGTCAGCGTTTCCGGTTCCCTCTCCGATAGTGGCGCCACCTATATGGTACTTATGAAACTTGTTCAAGCACCGGGTGTCCGTTCGTCATTATAGCGTCGTTTTTCACGCCGTTCAGTAGTCAGTTACATTTTTATTACGAAAATAATTTTATACCTACCGTAAAGTTAAATATAAAATTATTAAATTTAAGTAATTAAATACCTCTCCGAAAATGGAGGACAAAAGTGTTTCTGAGGAAGTAAATACTCGAAAACGTGGACGTTCTCCATCACCAAGCTCAAGCAGCGATTCTACAAGTGGAAGTCCAAAGAGGAGCAGGACGAGGAACGATTCGCAAACCGTGAGTAATGCACATTTCGAATTCTTGTCCCAACAAGTTGCATTTTTAACGAATCTTATAGATTCCCTATCTTTTGTTATAAGATTCCGAATTTAAATAAAGAAAATGCAACAGTAGATTCAAATGATCTTAACTTACGTCGCCCTGAGGGTGAGATAAAAAATAACCAACTCAATATTTTATCCCAAGTTGGTACAACAGTTAAGGATCCTTTTTAAATTAAAGCGGACGAGAGTCATCTTGCAAAATTAACAGAATTGCAACACTTTAACCGTGATGATTGGTACGCTATTCGATTCTCGGATGCTCAAAAGAAATATCTAGCTACCCCCGGATTCGTAAAACTTAAAGTTAACGACGAATTAAAAAGATTTGAAGCTGCGTCATTAAAAGAAGATTCTCGTTCGTATTTACTAGAGCGTTCTTTTGCTGCTTTGTCCAATGCTTTACTGTCTCAAAAGGACGAATTACAAAAATAACCTTACAAACTTTAGTCGATTGGGGTAGTGAGTCCAAAGAGTCCCTGACTCCAAATTCCTTGTTTGTCAAGATTCAAACATTATTCTCAAAAGATTCTGAATATAGTAAAGTAACTCATGATTTTTTACAATTAGTATGTAGCAGGCGAGCTGATTTAATTAATTTGCGGCAAGAAGCGCTATTGCGGCAGATAAACTAGCTCCATCAGAAGCAAACTCAGCATTACTGAGCATTGATAACAATGCTCAGCGCTGGTTTTCGGTTTGCTCCGGTTCTATTTGATTGTAAAAAAAAAATATATATATATATATATATATATATATAATATATATGATAGAAATAATTCACTAACTTATACAGGTTTAATTAATTATTTGAATATATAAATTTTGCTGCAGCAAAACGGAAACAACCCCTAAACCCAGCCTTTTTATGAGCAGGTATAGCCAGTTTTCTTTTCTGCTGCACTCGAGTCGTGCTTCTGTCTTTACGCCAGTGCAATCTGTCGTATAAGTACGATGGTCGCTTATTGTACTAAAGCCGCCGCTAATATTTCCGAGTCCAGCAGTTATGCAATGTGACTTTACAAATCGACAAAATGATAGAGACAGGAATACTAGAACAGGCGGAAAACAGTCCCAGCTACCTCTCCACGTTCTTTTTGGTACCCAAACCGGACCACACATTCTGCCCTATCTTAAACCTAAAACAGCTAAACAAGTTTGTAAAAGCAAAGTCGTTTCGGCTTTTCAATCACTTGCGTGTACCAGACTTTCTTCAGGACCAAGACTGGATGGAGAAGTTGGATCTGAGCCAAGCGTATTTTCACGTGCCAATAGATCGACAGCATCGCAGATTCCTGAGAATCAACTACCACCAAAAGGTGCACAAGCAGCAACTGCTTCAGATAACCTGCTTACCTTTCGGTCTTTCATCAGCGCCCAAAACGTTCTTCTAGCGAACAGCTCCAAGCAATAGCTACAAGACGACTTAGCATTCACAATAAGGATTATGCAGCTATTGGGCTGGACAATCAACTTCGACAAGTCTGTGCTGGCTCCGACGCAATGCCTCGAGTTTCTCGGCATAACATGGGACACAAAACGCAACGCAAAGTCCTTGTCGGAGCCGAAGTGCTAACGCTACGCAATGCACTTCAGCAACAGCTCCAAGCAACAGCTACAAGACGACTTAGCATTCACAATAAGGATTATGCAGCTATTGGGCTGGACAATCAACTTCGACAAGTCTGTGCTGGCTCCGACGCAATGCCTCGAGTTTCTCGGCATAACATGGGACACAAAACGCAACGCAAAGTCCTTGTCGGAGCCGAAGTGCTAACGCTACGCAATGCACTTCAGCAACAGCTCCAAGCAACAGCTACAAGACGACTTAGCATTCACAATAAGGATTATGCAGCTATTGGGCTGGACAATCAACTTCGACAAGTCTGTGCTGGCTCCGACGCAATGCCTCGAGTTTCTCGGCATAACATGGGACACAAAACGCAACGCAAAGTCCTTGTCGGAGCCGAAGTGCTAACGCTACGCAATGCACTTCAGCAACAGCTCCAAAATCGCAAATGGTCTCTCAAGCAATAACAATCTTTTATGGGGAGACTGAACTTTGCGACATTCGTAACTCGAAGGGGTCGGCTTCACTGTCGTACACTGCAATATCACAGCCGACAGCTGCCGAAGAATCACCCCTATCGCAGAGTGGCAATCCCTCTTCCAGCGCGGTCATAAGTGGAGTGGTGGGTCAAGTCTATAGGAGGGTGCATGCCAATACACATGGGCCCTGTGACCCACTTATTGACCACGGACGCATCCGACATCGATTGGGGAGCGCAGCTCGACGATGTCAAAATTACCGGGTCTTGAACGAATCGACAGATAGCCTGGCACGCAAATCAAAAAGAAATGTTTGCGATATATGCAGCGATACTAGATCAATAACATCAGCTGCAGAATGCTTAGATTCTCCTCCAAACCGACAATCGAACGGTAGTTGCCTACATAAACAAAGAAGGCGGTACGAAATCAGTGAAAGTGCTTCGGCAAACACGTCAGCTTCTATCAATACTGGACGAATTGAATATTCACCTAATAGCTCAGTACTTTCCGGGCAGATACAATGCGGAGGTGGACGCCATGTCACGTCAGAAAGCGTGCCCCGAGTGGCATCTGAAATCAGCAGCAACAGCGGTAATATTTCAAATGTGGGACACACCAGATATAGACCTCTTTGCGTCGAAAACAGCTCACGTGATGCCGAGATACGTTTCAATAGATATGAAGGACCAGCAGGCTCAGCAACACAACGCATTCTGCCAATGGAAAAAGTGGAACCTAATTCCCAGAGTCCTCGGCCACTTGAACCAATCCAGCGGGAGATACATACTCATTGCTCCGAAATGGAACAAAGTGTTTTGGAAAGCGGATGTTCAAAACAGAGCCCTACAGTCCCCATATACGATTCCAGATCTAGCTCACACTCTGCTAGACACGAGGACAGGCATTCACCCGCCAGAGATTCAAGACTTGCTATTAGAAGCCTGGCTGATTTCGGGTGGCAAGAGTTGTTGAAAGATTGGACTGATCAGAAACAAGAACTATTAATGTCGAGCTGGCGAGGCTCTACAATCAAGACCTACATGCCAGTGTGGATCCGATCGAAGAAGTGGTGTGATTCCCATTCAGTTGATTATAAGTGCCCTAACGCTGACCAAGTAGCACGCTATCTGTCTCACAAAGATATCTTCACAAAGATATCGGTCTTGCCTATAGAACTATCCTAGTGCATAAATCGGTAATAGGTATCAACCTTTATTCATTTGACAAGTAACATTGATTTATCATCGAATTTCTTTATAAAACGGATACTGAAAGCTATTTCCGTGGCAGATAAGAAACCTGCAAAACCCAAAACGTTTGGAATCCAAAACGTTTATTGCAATATATGAATTCATATAGTCTTGACGAAAACAATCTTTACCAGGTTTCGAGACATACTTACAGCCTTACTTATTTGCTATTAGCTTCAGGTCGTAGAGTTCATGACTTCACTTTGTTTAATGTAGACAGTCATAGTTTAAATGATGAAGGCACTAGTATGGTTCTATTGCCGGCATTTGGCTCTAAGACAGACAGTCAATAGAAGACAGTCTGGATGGAGGCTTAAAACTCATCTCGATAAGAATTTAAATATGGTTTTCTAGATAAGGCAATTACTTAAGTCAAAGTCGTAGAAAAAATTTAACTAATTTGTTTTTAACAGTTAGAAACGAAATTAAGCCCGTATCTAGAACTATCTATGGGTTGGGTTAAATCTTTCTTAAAAGATGCAGGTATTGAATCCACTCCGGGTTCGGTTCGATCAGCAGTAGCCTCACTTAATTTTGTAGAAAATTTCCCAGTTGATCAAATTCTAGCAACTCGTAATTGGGAGTCGATTCATACTATTCAAAATTATTAAATAGAGAATTGTTGGATCATAATTTACAAAATATTACCTTGACCCCGTTGATTAACATGTTTTATAATTATATAAAAAATCTTAATCTGATCCACTGATTAGGACAAATTCAAGTTTTTTACTCATAGTATTATTTGTATTAATTTGGGTGATCGATAAATATATCGATACTCATAATAATGAGTCTTAATTTTCAAAACGATTAGTTTTATTCATATAATTTTCATACTTACTGTGTTGAACATAATATACTGTGCATAATATATTTTATAACACATTATAGCGTCACCTTCACAGCACCAGGTGATAACAAACACATCACTCAAGATGGATTCCGGATATTGAGCCGAAACAAATAATAGAGAGTTTTAACTACCAATAAAACTTACCTATTATTTTTTCCATCAATATCCGGAATCCAGGTAAGGCCTACCTGGTGCATCATGAGTTCTATAATGACGAACGGACACCCGGTGCTTGAACAAGTTTCATAAGTACCATATAGGTGGCGCCACTATCGGAGAGGGAACCGGAAACGCTGACTTTCGGCAGAAAGACTGGTGCTTGACTCTAGATGGATTCCGGATATTGATGGAAAAAATAATAGGTAAGTTTTATTGGTAGTTAAAACTCTCTATTTTATACAGAGCTGTACATTGAATATCTATTTTATACCGTAAATAGGTATGTGATCGCATTTTATAGGTATTTAACGTTTGTAATTTATATGTAGGTACAAACTACAACACTATAATTATTAGAATTGCGATGTATGGGCGCAACCCACACTGATAGCCGCCTAGTCAAACGTAGCTTTATTGTATAGAAGACGATGCCCACGACTTCGTCCGCGTGGAAATTTGATTTTCCTTAATAACCAAGACATGCAAAAAATCACGTCGATCCATTGCTCCGTTGCGGCGTAATTGAACGATCAAACAAAAACACTTTCGCAGTTATAACTTATATAATGTATTTATTTATTATAGGTTGAATATTGATATAGGTAGTACATATTATAGACTCTCCTGATACTAGATGATTCCCGCGACTTCGTCCGCGTGGATTAAGATTTTTGATTCCCGCGGGAACTCTTTAATTTTCCTAAAAGCCTATGTCCTTCCCCGGGATACCATCTACCCATGTACCAAATTTCATCAAAATTGGTTGAACAGATGGGCCGTGAAAGCGTAGAAGACAGACAGACAGACAGACTTTCGCATTTATAATATTAAAGTATGGATATGGATATGCAGCCTAGTATCTGATACATTGATTTTAGTTTTTGAAAAGATGATCTAAATAAATAGTTGTTAACGAACCTTTTCTTCCAGATCTATTTGTGTTAGCAGTATTGACGAACGTGTGGTCTGTCTCTTGCGAATGGTTTGACCCGAAGTAGTCTGATTGTACACTGTAACATAAAGAAATATTTAATTAAGTAGACCTGAAAAGGGGTTGTGGGTCGAGTGGCCTAGTGAGGGACGAGTAGCCTAGTGAGGGACGAGTGCCCTAGTGAGGGACGAGTGGCCTATTGAGGGACGAGTGGCCTAGTTGAGGGACGAGTGGCCTAGTAGGGGCAACGCAACGTTTTCATTACAATCGCAATCAGCCGATGGACTAAGCAACGTTGACCCAAGGCGGTAACTGGATGGGTGACTGAATTTGGAGAAGATTTTGTCTCATATAACACTTACTTGCTTTCATGCCAGGTGGCATACTATTTAATAGTGTTGACATTCGTGATTAAGAATTATAATCCTTATTTTCGGGATGTCAAGGTACATGACAAACAACTATAATTTTGAAATAATACTGCTTGAAGCGATGATAGTAACCACCCAGCTGTTAATACCGCTATTTCACAAAAAATGGTGGAACGATAGGTGGACCAAATTAAACATATTCCCTTTGTTTTTCAGGTTCAAACAGATTGTTATGTAACTCATGTGTATCCGGTTGAATAAGCCTTTCCGGTTTCACCCGCTTTCATCTGAGACTGTATCATCATAATTTATGTGAGATTGCAATCAGGAGCCAATCAATTGTCATCAAATAAAGCAAATATTTTATTTAATTCAGAAATAATGCATGATTTTACAAATTATATGCCTGATTTTAAAGAAAGTTATGAGTGTATGACCTCATAACATTCCAAAAAAAACATCTCTAGCGGCTCCGTTATACCATAGTGATTGTCCAATCTGATACGCGATGTCTCTCAATAAGTTTAAAGTTTATATAAAACCTTTTGAAAATCCTGTTAATCAACTTTAAAGGATTAGGTATGTAAGCTGAATGATAATTATAGTACGTCTTTTAAAAGAAATACTCAGGTGAGTTTGACCGTTTGACGTAGGCTTTTTCTCACAGAACTACGACGGTTCCTTAGTACTTTTACCAATTCTGTGCCAATAGTTTCAGCTTTAGTTTTAAGTTGAAACCTTATTTTTACAATAGATGATGCTTGTGACTTCGTCACCGTGGGTTGAGGTTTTTCGATTCCCGTGAGAACTTTACAATTCAAATTTTTCGGGATAAAATAAAATGTAGCCAGTCTGTTAAGTCAGGCTATAAGCTATCTCAATTCCAAATGTTAGCCAAATCGGTTCCATCATTGCGGCATAAAGGAATCCAAAAAAAAAGGCATCCAAAGTTTCACATCCATACTTAATATTATAAATCCGAAAGTGTGTCTGTCTGTCTGTCTGTCTGCTACGCTTTCACGGACCCTCTGTTCAACTGATTTTGTTGAAATTTGGTACAGGGATAGGTTGTATCCCGGGGAAGGACATACATTTTATCCCGGAAAATTAAATTGTTCCCGCGGGAATCTAAAAAATTTAATCCACGCGGACGATGTCGCGGGCATCATCTAGTTTATTATTTTAATAGGATTTTCTCAGTTCAATTGCTGTAAATTTCGCCTTTGAACAAAATTCAAAATTTTTAAAGGAAACTTTTAATCGATGATTTTAAAAACTTTGACTTCGGTGGTGTAACTTTAATGCGGTAACAATCACTAGAAGTCTTACCCAGTGCTTCCAGTAGTAGAAATAAACCCTCTGTTGACTTTGCCGAGATTCTTCTCCTTGTCATCTGTGAGCTGGTCTATGAAGACTTCGCGGTGCCTCTGCATATAGTTGTGAATGTTGCCAAACTTGCAGTACTCTACGATCACGACCAGTTCACCTGGAAGGAGATTACTTAGGTCATGATTTCGTCTTCAATGGTCAAAATCACTACTGTAGAGGTAGGTTTGTAGGCAGGGTTGGGAAGCATTTGAATTACTTGTAATTAAAATACGTAATTGAAATACAAATACGTATTTGGTATTTGTATTTCAATTACTTCTTTGTAATTCGTATTTCAAATACCTGACGCCGAGGTATTTTGTAATTAGTATTTCAAATAAGAACTGAAACAGTAACCGAAATAAGGGGTTTAAATACTGTTTTTGAAACTGTTATAAAACAGAAACACTTATAACGGAAACAGAAACGATACTGTAACCCAATCAATCTGTAACCATTTATTTCTGTTAATAAGTGTTTTTATCTGTAACCCTAATAGGTACATGCCCTAACAAACTGCACGGTGTGACAACGCGTTCTTCTCACTTCATCGGACTTCAAACATACAGACACAACATGGCCATGTTTTTCTTAAAACAATTGCAACCAACGGTGCTAGACCTTAGGTTCAAATTTGAATACGCGTCAACAGTAAATTTGGCAACGTCGCTATTTCGGTTACACATTAAAACACTTTAAAACACTTTCATTTCTGTTACAGATTCGATTCTGTAACACTTTCATTCTGTAACACTTATATTTCTGTAACCTTTATGAATCTGTTTTTCAGTCCCTGTTTCAAATACTTGAGGCTTCAAAATACATTTTATATTAAAATACATTTAACCTTCATTTAGCGATCGTGAGTGTGAGGGAGAGCCGAGAGTGTAATGATGGTAAAGCAGTTATTAGAGTCGGAACACTGCACCTGTTATGTATACTGTACGCTATAACTGTACTGAAAGGAAACTCTGGTTTTACTGATTAATTAATCTTGTTTTCCTCTACTTTTCAGCCCGTGCTGGTCTAGATTACTTATTTAGTATTTCGTATTTCAATTAAAAATAGCTAAAAAATACTGTATTTTGTATTTTATATTTCAAATACCTTACTTAAAGATATTTTGGAATTCGTATTTTAATTAGGTACTTGCGATACAGTATTTTATAATTTGTATTTAAAAAATACGATTAAAACAAAACATGTATTTTGCCCAGCCCTGGCTGCAGGTAGGAACCCGATGCAAACGCAAGCAAACGCAAAAATACTCCTATTTTTTTAAATAACTGGATAGACGCCAACGAAAATTATGAAAGTCATTATATGGCACTTTATTTCCTATGTTATTAAAATTCCTTAATCAAATCCCGTCCAGTATAAACAATGACGTCACTAAGCTATAGTTATATACGCAGCGTGAAAGAAAGTTCAACAGACGACGACGCAGACACTCAACATCGTTCTATGATTTTCTTCCAGATTTTTGCTTTTTTTAATCTTTTTTTGAGGCTTTTGTCCTTTTGGACATGTCAGCCCCATCGTACAAAATAAACAAACAAACAAAACTAAACATTACATAAATTCCATACCTAGTTGGACATTATCCATCATGTAAGAAACTCTCACATCTAACGAAAAAGACGGGACTCACCAACTGTTTCCATCAAATGTACGCAGATCTTTATCAAGCTCGATGTCGATGCTTCAAATAAATTATTTATGACCAAAACACTTCTCTCGTTAAAATCCCGGCTAGTGTTGTAACGATCCAGATTTTAGTAGGTATTTTTTTTAACGTCTAGTTATAGCATAATAAATAGCTGTAAAACTATAGAATTTGTTATAAAAGTGTTATTTTAATAACTTTGGTACCTAAATGTTAAATATTCCATTCTGAAAGCTTTTAGCATAACATAATCTGATATAGGTTTTATTTTATCTCACAATCTATTACCGTGATATTGTCGATACAATCTACACCACACAGTGGTAAACAGAGCTTGAACTACATAGTCAAATTATTAGCAGCCAGATTTATTTTTACGTTAGCAAAATTGTTTTAAAGTACTGAGCTAACAGTATTATAAGTATTTATTGTCCCACAAACTGACCCGGTGGCCAAAATTAGAACTATTTTTTTGACTGTTTAGTTTTTGTTTTTATTTTAAGAGATAATATTCTTGCACTGTGTTATATTGTCAAAAAACCTTACTTACCATAACAATAAATTATTATAGAAAAACAAAAAAATTGATTAACAAAACAATCTTTACGAGAAAAACGACGTTTCTCTCGTAATTATTGTTTTGTTTTTTGTTGTAAACTAGTAGTATAAGCAGATACCTAGTTCCATGTAGTACCTACCTAGTAGGTAACTAGTGGTAGCAGTAAAAGAAGACCCTCGTTAGGCACAATAATATATTTTATTATTTTATTCTTTCAATCTATTATATTGTGTACTGGAGCTCTAGAATTTTGATTTATTTAACAGCTATAACTATAACCAGTATTTATTTATTTTATTTAAATAGTTTTTTCATCCCACCATCTCGGAAAGAGTAGGTATTTTTACTCTTCGATATCTGAATGCAAAAGCCGTTATTATCCTCTTGAGGATAAAGTAAATTGAATTTAGAACATCGTGTGCACGTTAGTAAATATCACTCGTCTATGAAGTTTGTGAATTCAAAACATCATTAAAACCTATTTACTTCTACCTCTATGGTGCCGAATTTCCATACAACCGTTTTTAATTTGTTAAAAACTCACTCTCTTAACCTTCTTGGTGTACTTTTTTAATTTGCTTTGCGCGCACCATTTTCTTTCACGTCATATTATCTTGTGATTTTTTTGCATTTAGTCATTTCCTCGCTGAGGTGGGATGAAAAGTTATGAGTGAAAAGATTTTTCACCTCGTGCTCTTTTGATTCCCTCGTTGACGCTCAGGATTGTAATTTTTGAATCACAAGCGTACGCTTGCTCGGTCATCAAAATTGAGCACGCAGTTAAAAAACAACTTTTCACTCTTGTATAACAAATAACTATTGCACACAAGTACACGGAAATTAATTACAGGGAAAGTACACGGAAAGTATTATGTGGTATAGGTGAGGAGGACTAAGGTGACTCGTGTAAAATAACTTATCAGGTTATTTTACACGAGTCACAGGTATAGGTTTTTAGCCTATATAATATTATTATAAAACCTATTTAACAACTCGATAATCCTCTGTAATATTTTTTTCTACTTTCAACTTTATATTCAGTAGGCATTAGGTTCTTTTAGATCAACATATAAATTTTTCGTCAATTGCGCTGTACGACTTTTAAATACCTATTATATTGACTTTTAAATATCTATTGAATTCACTCGCATTCAACATTCAATGAGGAAATGGGGTCATAGTGACGTCATAAAAGTTCAGGTTTTCCTTTTCAAATTCTCAGAAATAAAAACGCATTAACATTAAATAACAACAAGCGTGTTAAATAATGTGAATAATTTTTTGTTTAAAATAATACTAGATAATATAATTATTGTACTCACGTTTGCCCACATTTTTAGTGCATGCTCCGAGTAAGTTAACGATATTAACATGTTTTCCTAGGTGCACCATTATCTTGAGCTCCGATGCCAGAGCTTTTATGTACATATTATCAGCCGTCTTCTTCACCATTTTGACAGCCACAGTAGTGGTCTCCTCAGCATTGATTATGCCACGAGCTTCTGCTTTGTACACTACGCCAAACGCACCTGCTCCGAGCTGTTTACCTGAAATAAACAAGTATTGTTAGGCAACGATACATCGGAGTGTCAATTATTATAAAATTACTAAAAATACTGTCGATAAATACAAAAAGGTGTGGAGCCACCCAAAAATACACAATAACAAAATAATGGCTGTAATTAGAAAAAAAAAATACGCGCGGAATTGAGAACCTCCTCCTTTTTTGGAAGTCGGTTAAAAATAATATGCGTCAGCTGACTACGTCTTAGCAACATATAATTTATAAGCTTAGCAAAATACTCATTAGTCAAATTATTAGTCTAAACTGTAATTATAGTATGCCTAGTTATTAGTATGTACTTATAGTAATGAAGTCACTGTTACTAATTAAAGTGCGAAATATACAACAAAATTAAAAAAGCTGCGCAATTTCACGATATAATTGCACGATAATTGAACATTAAAAAAAAATTTTTTTTTTAATGTTCAATTCGTTCTTTTTGTTCTGTTCGGAGGTAAGTTTAAAACAATTTACATTTCATTAAAGACTTGTTTTAGTCTCCCGCAGTGTGTCTGAAGCCTTAGTAACTCGTTCCAGCTTGCAGGCTATTTTAGTGCACACTGAAAGACTCGTTCATAAACAGACATAAATAATTACTAGTTCAACAGAGGCTTATATTTTAAGCCAAATAATTTCCAATTTCTGTTCAATGGTATGGTAACAGTATGAGACTACCACTAGTAATAGTGAGTATTTTTAACAGACTTCCAAAAGGGAGAAAATTCTCAAATCAGTTTGTTATAAGTAGGTATTATTTTAATTATACATATTTCGACCTGTACAAAAAGAAATTCTTATTTTCATAAGTATCCTATCATCAGAAAGGTTTAATATTTTGAGTAAATCCCTATTAATTTCTCGTGAAATACTCTGAAATAATGAAGGTGGTGAATGCTGTAAATGCAAACAAATAATTGAAAATTGAAAAGTGTTACCTAATTGAAGTTTCTCCGGGGGAAACTCAAATCTCTCATCGTACGGCAGAAGCTCGGCTTGTTCGTCAATGCCCAGCTCCGGGTTAAGAGACTTTTTATCTCCCTCAATAAAATACAAAAGTCCGGCAGCTGCCAATTCTTTCCTGAACTGTTTTTCTTTTCGTACCTTCCATATTAAGTATACTATTAATAAAACAAGGACAAATACGACAGCACCTATAATACTAAGGTATATTGCCGATTTGTAGGGAGATTTTTCTGAAATAACAAATTATTTATTAATTTATAAACGTTAATTATCTTATTTTTAATTTAAAATATTTTTTTCTGTTACATAGATTGTTCAAACGCAGTCGTTTATTGTCAAACAATCTCATACAATATTTTTGAATGCTTTTTAACATAGATTTATACGTTACCTTTGATTATGACATTGTACAATCTACTGATGGAGTTATCATCATTTTCGGCTACGCATTCGTATTTCCCTGTATATTCGTCACGCATCTCCTTTATATCAATTGTAGAGTTGACTGTCGAGTAATCCAAATAATCTGTGAATATGTCCACGAATGTGTTGTTTTCTAACCTTTCACCATCCTGCAAGAAATAAAGCAAATATAAATAATATGTATGGTTGGGATTGGCTGGAATGATACGGAAATTCGGCTTGCCGTTATTTGTTGTAGTGGTAGGTAATGCTGTCAAGCATTAAGTACGTCTACCCTGATTTAATCTAAGATTTACTACATTATTTTGTAGCAAATTAAAAAGTAAGAATAAGGTATTGTCCACTTTATAGAGGCCTAAGACAAATATTCGACCTGTTCATTTCGAATTGGATTACCATGTGCTAGAACAAAGCCTACAACTTTACAAAATTGCATAGGATGTCATGAATCCAGGAAAAAAAAAAATTTACCTTGTACCAGTTTATAACTGGAGGAGGAACAGCATTGGCTTGACAAGTAAGTCGTACTGATTGATACGGATTTACTTCCTCATTCAATTCACTTGCAGGTATTGTAATGTTTGGAGTTCGTCTCTCTGTAAATACAAACCTATTGTAATTGTATAATAACACGCAATTGAAATACACGTGAAGTAATATTTTTGCGAAGGCGAATCTTGCGAAAGATGCTTCGAGATACCTGTCTAGGCTAGTGAATTTCTATTAAAGTTACGGCTGAAAATCAACGACGAAGATGATGGGTTTAAAATTATGACAGCAATATTGTGATTTACCAAAACCATGTCTCATTCGTTTCATTTCATTCATTTATTTTGCATTCCAATATAATTCTTATAGTAATTTACATGTCAATACAAAGTTCTTATCATAATATTGGAACCCCGGTGGGGCACAGCAAAAAATCAGTGGTCGTAGAGAGACGGCTGCCTTATTTTTCTTCCAAAAAATAATTTAGTTAATAATATACTTTATCGATTAGAAATGTTTTAAAGAGCTGTATAATTCCCCAAGGATTTGATGTGGTCTGGGATTTTGTTATAAATTTTTACACACATCGGGTTAGGACCGGTACTGTGGATATTTAGGTTGGTACTGGAAATCATCATATTATTTTTCCGCGTGGGTCGGTGGTAACGTCGCGGTAGGTCCTCTAGTTTTTTAAAGTTTTGCGGTTGTTTCCTTACAAATTTAGCTGATTCTAGTACGAGTATGTAAATGCATGGCAGGGTTAGTATATTTAGTGATTTAAAATGAGGTACACAACTTAACCGATTCTTTAAGTTTTTTATTATTCTTATGCATTTTTTTACAGAATAAATAGTTCTGGTGCATTTGTGATGTTTCCCCACAATACTACACCATAGCTCAGCTAAGCATTTGCATAAGAATAATATGCTAAAATTGCCGCTTCCGTGCTCGTTGATTTTTTTATTCCTTTCAAGGCGTAGGTATGTGTTATGTACAATCAGTGTGAATTTTTTTGAATTATGAAGGCCTTATAATAAGAATTCCATTTATTCTTTTGATCTATTCTTTTTTATAAGAACTGGCTAGAAATATCTACTAAATAATTATACAAACGATGGGTGTGATATTGTAAGAACCAAATATTTTTTTACCTTTTTCAAGTTTTCTGACTTTACTTTCATTTTATTAATTTTTTATTTGTGATAAAAAGTACAAATAAATTTAACAACGTTAATACTTAAGACACCGTAATTCAGGTAAAAGTTTATCTACGCAAAAAAAATACATTATTATGTCCATAGTTCGTCCAAGATCAGTAATAAAGGATCTTGAAGCAATCTATTTGACGAATCTAACGAAACAGTTTTGCTTTACGTTTCTTCCGAATATACGATAAGAATACTACCAATAAACGAACCGCAAAAATGTGGAATGCCCTTTCAGCGCACGTATTTCCTGCACGAAACATTACTGTCAAGGAAAGAGTGAACACGCATTTTATTGGCAAGCGCGCTCCAATCTAGACCTCATCATTGCTTTGCATTGAACATGATTGTCATCAGGCTCAAAACTATTCTGCAATAAAAATAAAAGTAAAATCCAATCCTATACCTGCGACGGTGACTAAAACAGTTTGACTATCTTCTAAATTATCCTTTTCTTTCCTTTCCTTTCGAAATCCGTTGCATGTGTAATATCCAGCGTCTTTCAAGATCACAGTACTTATCTTTAGTCGTGCTACGTACGACAATCCAGATGGTGATACTGTCGCTGCAACAAATGCTAATATTATATAGTCCCACAGATTTATCTGACCGGTGGCCAAAATTAGAACAAATTTATATGCCTGTTCAGTTTTTTTTTCATATATACGTACTAGCGACGCTATATCACCGGGTCAGAAGTTTGTCGGACAAAATAATTGAATAGTAATAGGTAAAAGTTAGTAAGTATTATGTGATATAGACACGCGATTCTTGCCCGACTATCACCAAAGTTTGCACATCATCCGTCACCTCTAATTGGCTGACACTTTCCAACTCTTACGCAAATGCATAAGAACACCATACATTCAGCCAGTTAAAATATTTGCCATTGTTGCAATATGATAATCACAACTTCCGTTTGCTAAAGTACTAGTGACAAGTTAAAGCTAATAAACACGTGTTCAAATAATGAGTAACATACCAAAGTCTGACAATGTTTTATTATTTCTGACCCAGGTCACATTTTTATTAAAGTCATATCTGGAAGCGTAACATTCGATTATCGCTTCTTGGCCTTCAGGATACCACAATTTATGATCGTTTACCACGCCAAAACCATTGGGTATTTCGTATACAAGAAACCTTCTGGTAACAGCAGCTTCATCTGATTGATTTCCTGGACTGCACGTTATGTTCCCTGAAGCGTGAACTGGTATATTAAGGGAAGAGATCACTTTAGTTATTGATTCAACCTTATCTTCAGCCTGTAAACAAATCATTTTGTACGTTTCAAAACCCAATCAAATAAATAAATAATATTAATCAACCGCCTAATTTAATTTGAGAAACGTGTAAAGTTAAAACGAGTTGCAACTCTGCAACGGCACATATTTTATTTTAAAAAACAGCTACTTACATGCCAACTAAGTATAGATACTCTAGGATTGCCTTAAAATTTATCGAAATTTCCAAAATAATAAATATTAAATCTTTTTTATTAAAAATTTAAAAAGTATACTCTTTTATTTAGGATCACACTTTTAGTAATATACCATTTTACTGATTTCTTGCTGCTCTCCCGTTTCTGTTGTAAAGTACCAGTGGATGTTTGGAAGAGGATACCCTATAGCTTCGCATTGTAACGTTGCAACAGTGTT
Organism: Erebia aethiops; assembly: GCA_923060345.2. NCBI lineage: Eukaryota > Metazoa > Arthropoda > Insecta > Lepidoptera > Nymphalidae > Erebia > Erebia aethiops. The sequence goes on along the minus strand of OV281092.1, from coordinate 8,747,063 downwards.
CAACAAATATTTTTTGTCACCTGATCCAAATCTGATAACCGGATAAGCTGTAATTGAATTTTGGTTTTAAATTTAATTAATTGCAATTAGGTAATCATCATCATTGCAGTCATCAAAGTAAGATTACCTATTTTTCTGAGATCAAATGTTAATGTTTTTTTGTCATCCTTATTTGCAGCCTCAACTGTGTAATTCGCTGTGTCATTAATATTTAATTTATATATAACCAAATTTACTTTTCCACCTCCCTTTTTAATTTCATATTTGGGTAGTTTCACCAGTATTTCTTTTCCATTTTTATAACTGAAATTTTTGAGGACAATTATTCTGATTTGATTTATAAATAGTTGTAATGATAGAATCATCAAAAACCAAATGCTTATTAGATTAAAATTAGTTACTGTTTATTTTTAAGTCAAATTTAAAGATACTAAATACTTACAAGGTATAATTTGCTGGCGGATAAGCGTCATTCTCAATTGTTACTAATGTGGCTTTTGATTGCTTTGTCATTATTGGATTTTTCAGATTACCCATTGTTATGTTTATGAATCCTGTTTTACCTAAAACCATAAATAAGCAATTATTAGGTGACTAGATTTACTGTTTATCATTTGATTGAATGATTTAACATTCAACAACACAACAATCCTTTCATTTTTACCATTGAAAATGGTTATCAGATGCAAATCGCCTGAGACGTATTTTTGGCCATAGCTCTAAAGGTTTTGGGAGGATTGAAATGGAAATAGTTTTATCGAGACACGTGTGAGCGTTTGAATTTTGAAAACCGCCTGGTAACTTTCTTTGGATTTTTTAAAAATGTAAAAAAGATCAGGATTTTTGGAGGGTGTTTGTTGTAAATTTTTCGGGAAAAAAACCGACTTAAGAGAAAATGAAAACATAGTACTAGGCTATTAGTTCTGCTACCAAATCGCGAAAATTTCTGAAAATCGGTTAATAATTGTGACCTGTAGGTGGTGCCTTTAGATTTTGAATTGTAGAAAAAGGAGTATTTCCGTATATAAAAAGTGATGTAGCTTCTATGTTTATTGACCGATGGTGTTAAAAGATGCGGATGCAGGCGAGAAGTGGATTGGAGTTGGAATTTTGAAAATCAGTTAATTAATTTTTGAAGAAGAGATTTTAATTTTTTTAAGAATCAACAAAAGCTGAAGAAGATTATTGACTGATCGCATATTTCCGTTTGCGTGTTCAATAGAAGACAGCATTGCCTCGGCCCCGCACGGGTTTGATGTGCTAACTCTCTAATCAAACTCGTGTTCAATTCAAGGCGATTAATCCGACAACGCTGTGCAGCACGGGAGTTTAGGAGCGTTGGTGACGGTATTTTATGGTGAATTTCATGATCTAAAAGGGTCATAATATTATTAAAAAATGTAGATCTCTCCCAAAACCGAATCAGCACAACCCTACTCCACGTAGTCTTGTCTGCCCTACCCCTAGAAAGTTTTTGTAAAGCGCGAAGCCAGAAGCTCCTGAATTCCTGAAAAGGAGTTCCTGAATGAAGCGAGCCTACGAGGCCGTGTAGAGCAAAACGATACCTTTTTTCCTTCCTTTCATTTCTGATACTAAGTTATTTAGCAAATAATAATCTTTATAATGAAGCCTTCCGATCGGTATGATAAAGCTACAGGTAATTTTTTTTCTCGTATGGCGGGTTTGAGTCCCGATTCAACCAGGCAATTATTTAAAAATCGATGAATGCAGTTCAAATTGTATTGTAAATTAAAATGAAGTATTATTTCAGTAAAATGTTCCATCTACGATATTTAAGGTACTTCCTCTCCATACGGCATAGCCTTGGGACGCCCTGTATAGAATCACATTACAGACATATTATATTTGATTTAAGTAGTTCATATTATATTATCAAACATTGTCAAAAAAATTACACCTAGGCAAAGCATAATTCCATAAATGCTATACGCGCGACGATCCACCGAATCTAATGCATCCAGCAGAGCCATCCCATAAATGGCTGCAGTAGGTACTCCATGCACAATCGAACTTGTGCTTGGTACAGGATAAGAAGCTGTTCCGACGTGAATTCTGTATTTCGATATATTTTGTGGTTTTAGCACGTTAGTCTCCGTTATCTCTTACCTCTGAATATTTTTCTAATGGTCTTCTGTTCATGATCTACAGTACTAGATGTACAAGTATAATCCCCATCATTTTCAGCATTAGCATTAATGATCGTTATGTTTTTGTACAAAATTCCTGAAGATTTCAATGTGTCTTCATTTGTTTCAGTATCGACATGACTCTGCAAAGGTCACAATAATTTTTCAACACGTTGACTTTAAAACCATATCGCATAATACTTTTAGCTTACTATTATTTTATAGTTACTTTGATATTTACAAATAAAACTTTTTTAAAAATCTGTTCTGGTGAAGAAAAAGAATCAATGCAAATCTGCCATCCACCAACCAACCATCTGCTCCAAATCCAATATTTCATAATTATTATTTTTAATTAAATGCACGTTAAAACTATAAAATAAATAAATATCTGAATTAAAAAACTAAATTATTAAATGTATACGTAAATCCTATAGTAGGTACAACTATGGTACAACTCATCAGAACATTACATACAAAACTGAGTATGTAAATAAAATAAATAAAAAATTAATTAAAACCGACAATAACCAACAACAACAACCAACACTAAAAATTTTTTTAATTTATTACCGAATATATTTAGAAAAGTTAATGTACTTCTATAATAATATTTTTTGGAGCCGGTGCCAATTTTTAGCCGCACGAATCGTTTATTCTTCATATTTTTTTCCACATTGGCACCTCCTTGGCATTACTTAATGCGAATATTAAGATAAATCTTTAACCTGTTTGAACTGTCGTGGATAACTCCAATTCAATAGAACCGGAGTCGTCAGATCATAGTAAACCGTGCAGTTAAGCCAAAACGTTTCGCCTTCCAGAAAATACTTCGATTGGCTTGCAACTTTAGGTATCGGAGTTTCAGTCAAATATACTAAAAAGAAAAAAAACATTAAATACGTTAAGCAATTTTATATATTTTAGCTCCATGAAATATTTCTTTATACTATTATAAAGTATAGATATAATGTAGTACAATTTATATTTTTCTTAGAATAATAATTAAAAATCTTAAAATGAATCACGGCACGATTACAAGAATGGACCATAATTATATGGCCTATATTTGCACATTACAAAACAAAATAAATAACAAATGTATTTTTAAAAACTTCATTTCAATGTTTGTAGAGTAAGGTATGTTCAAAGGATGAACTTAAAAGCTAAGCTGATTAAAGTTCATAGTAGGTATGTAGGTACGTAATCGTAAAATAAAAATTACGCAATTTCATTTCTATAATTAGGATAAGTACATACATTTAGTAATTGTTTTCAATTTGGATTTTAATAATAAGGATAATATTATTATTACAAAGCTACATTTCGTGCAGTAATTCATAAAAGTAAAATAATAATAAAAATTGTAAAAAATCACTAAAACAACAACCACGTAAAATTTAAAATACATACTAAAGGGTCCCGTAGGTACAAATATTTATTATTTTCGTATTATTACAATAAAATAATATTCGAGGCAATACCAAAATTAATAGTCAGTAACTAAAGTAACAAACAAACAGTAACTAAGAAGTTGCAATGACAAAAATAAACATACTATCGATAAAAGAAAAGTAGCATTTTAAGAACCAATGGTACCTAGACATTCTTGTTTAAATAAATGTAATAATCCAAGAAATCATAAATTAATGTCAAATATTTAAGATTGGTCTCCTCTCTTGGAGTGCAACGGAGATCAATCCTAAATCAAGATATCCTGGATGAAGCACGGTACGGAACCCCTAACAAAATTTAAAACAGTAAATTATCACAAAAATAACCCATTCCGCACTGGAATCTACCTACTATGTAATAGATATAATATTTTAACGATAAAATAGCAATTATAATAATTATTATCATCATAAATATTGCCTATAAGTAGGAGACCCATATATTCTTATATGGGTCTCCTATGGGTACCTTCATCTGTTATTTATTTGTGATAAGAAATAAATGATATTCATTGACATAATATCGTGAATAGTAATAAACCCCCCTTCAGGGGTAGAAATTTCATAAACTGTATAAAACGAAACTCTTTATTTTAAACCGGTAGCTCATATACCAAGTTTCATGGATATATTATAACTTGAGAAATGACGGACTTTCATACAAACTTTCACCCCCGATTTCACTTAGGGGTGAAATTTTGAAAAATCCTTCCTCAGTGAGCGCTTACGTCACAAAAGAAACCTACTGTCAAAATTTCATGTTTATAACCCCAGCGGTTTAGGCTGTGCGTTGATCCCTTAACGATTTTATATACATTAAAATTTGCAATAATATGTATAGATATAGGATCTTATCCGTACGCAATTTAACTACAGTACATAAAATATAGCTTGATACCTGAGGCGTTTGTCATAATGACATTTAATAGGTATGGGTCTTTCGTATTTTATCGATATTCATATCGAAATGAGTTACCTAATTTAAAAATTACATTTTAACGACATTGAAAGAGAGAAGAATTAAAATGAAAGATGAATTGGAGGGTATTTAAAAATTTAATTGTTGAAAGGTGTACAGCCGAGATCAACTTCAAAGTCAAATTCAGATTCATCACTGGAGCAGTCCTGCAGATTAATAATTAATTCTTGATCGCATATGCTGTCAAACTGAAGATCACGCTCCCAATCTTTTTGAATCACATTTTTTGTCTGTCACCTTTTTCCAATTATCGGCATTTACGTGTATACAAGCTTCATGTAGTAATGTCAACATTTTGTTTGCTGTGAAAGGCGGTGCTATATTATGTCTGGCAGCGTAACCTAGAAAAAAAAGTATTCGATTAAACTAAAAACCTGCAAGTATACATTCTCTGTAGCCTTTTATATATTATTTTAGAATTTATGAACCTTTGACATGAGCCCAGATTAGTTCTATTGCATTATAATGGCAATGATATGGTGGTAAACGGATGATGGTGTGGCCCATTTCCTTTGCAATTTCGTCTAAAACATATTTTGGAGTGTGGGGCTTATGAATGCTAACTAATCTTAGCAATTCTTTCTTGAGCATGTTGTTGTTGGCTTCTACTCCTTTGTTTTGCAGCCAATTAATAATTTCAACTTTACGATTGCTTGTCGTAGGTGCCTTATCTTTTTGTACTGAATGGTATGGAGCGTTTTCCATCAGAATAAAATGTGGTTCACTCAAATTATTTCCTTAAATTTTGTGAAATCCATTTCTTCGTGGTACTCTGTTGTTTTTACAGATTTAAACGCCAATAAACAATTGGGTACAAAACCAGACGATGTCCCTGCATGAGCAATTATTAATCTTTGCCCTTTGCCTTCGGGTACCTTGGTGGTAGACTCCGCTTTATCGTCTCTCCACGATCTTGAAACAGTGTGGATTGCGTTGAGCCATGTTTCATCAAGAAAAATCACTTTGTTCCAGTCTGTAATGTTTTTGACTTTGCGCAATTCGGAATTCGGGCCTAAGAAATGTCTGTTCGCTCGATTAAAATCTTTCTTTTATCGCTTTTTTTATAAGCAAAGCCGATTTTTTTCAAAGTCTTGGATAGCGATGGTGGACTTCCTTTGAATAAATCCAAGTCTTTAAGCGATACGGTAAATTTTTATAACGTGGGAAATTCACTACGTGCGTAATACGCATGAATATGGGTTCGAATTGCGGCAGCGTCAAAATCGACAATTTCGGTGACTGGCGAAACTTTCTTCCTTTTTTTATTAGGAGTCGAGAATATTTTATCACCCTCATCTTGGGCCGCCATCTCCGTTGACAATTCTCCATACTTTTCTTTGCCAATTCGAGACACTGCAGCTCGTCCGATACCAAGAGCGTCAGCAACTCTCTTGCAAACTTGCGCCAATGGTAGTAGCGGTCCGCCATTTTGATTCTCGCGCTCAAAATACTCGCGCAAACGGATCGCAAACCTGCGACTTTCACTATTCAAACAGTTTTTTTTGTTCTTTTCGGCACGCTGGTGCAAAAATAAACAAATAACAAATAAGAAGAGATAACAACAAAACTTAACAAAGTCACAGCAATAACGACAAAACAATATTAATCACGTAGCGGTAGCGTATACAAGGCGTCGCGTCGGCACTCGTACTGACTCAAAAAAAATGGCGCCCGCTTGTTCGCTGCATGCGAAAGTAGTAGGTATTGCCAGACTAACAAAATATGAATCTGTGGTGTAAATATTATAATATTTAATCATTTATACCGTTTATAATAATGAAATTTTCATACATTTACTTTATCGATATTCGCCTGTCAGTCGATTACACATCCCTGCCAGGCTGCGAAAAGCGTTTACGAAGTAAGCTAACAAAAAATAATAAATTAATTTAAAATAATTAAAATAAATAACTTAAATTACCTTTGTTTTTACTATTATCTCTTTAATAACATGTTCATTTTTTAAAAAGTGTTCTAGATTTATAAACAAATGTCTTATTTAAAAAACTTGAACTTTTTCAACAAGAAATTTATTGTAATAGCTGTCTTTAAAACGAAGTCTCTAACGTCACAGGTATCAAGCTATATTTAATGGACTGTTTATTTGTTATCACAAATAAATAACAGATGAGGGTATACATTTCTTATACCGGATCTGAGAGACCACTACTTGAATAGCATCGTATATGTTATGAATTTTTGCAACAACGAGTCACCGCGTTTGCTCAACACGTTTTAAGAGAAATAATTGAGTTAAGATAAATAATTCTGAATGTAATCCATTCTTATTAAAAATCGGATCCATGTTGTTCTGCTATTCGCAATTGTCATAAGTGCGGAACGGATCATAAAACAATATTTTCATGTTCAAAATAATAAAAGTTGAATATAAATAATTATAAAATCTACAATAATAATAAAAAGGTATTAGAACATTGTTAGTAAATAAGTTATACACTACATAACGTGAATGTGCATACAAAGATCACGCAGAGCAACACACCAAGTGAGAAGAAAAGGTAGATAGTACAAGCAGCAAGCCCACAAACGTAATAGATTAATTATTTGAATACCGAATGAAACCATCACACCACGCTACCTCGTTATGTGACATCAAAATTGCAGCACTATCTACTTACTAGTTATTTCCTTCACATTATAATTATGTATATTATGTCCTCGATATCCATGGCATCTGTATAAGCGTTGCTTACGCAGTGTCACTAAAAATCCAATCTTTGAAGAGTACTCTATATATTCTGCTGTCTTGTTGTTACTCTGCTGCCATTATCGTATTACCAAATAAATAATGTCTTGTTAGTACGAATCTTATAAATTGTGTTTTTCAATTCTATATTTATGGTATTTTTTTGTATGATTATTATGCATGTATATTATAATATTTGACATTAAAAAAAATATCAAAAATAGTAAAACTGAAAAACACTACATACTACATTCACCACAAAATAATTAAGTAAAAATTATCCAGGCTAATTAATTTCTTGTTTTCTAAAAGAGAACATTAATCAATCAGTGTATTTCTGTGGTGAATATAATACATGAAGATAAATTGACACATCATGTGATAACCTACGTTTTTGTACATAAACTTCTATCGTATCATTTTTGTTTTGTCTCACAAATTTACAGAAGAAACCTGTTATTGGTATATCCAAGAGAGCATCGCTACTGAAGGTGAACCCAATTTTAGGACTATAATAGTATTGGTAATCACTGTCTGGAAAGTCCTGAATATTAAGAATGCTGTTATCAAATTATCTAAAGCAATTATTAATAATATGACGGCATCTTCATGCTTTAGTGACTTTCTTGCAGCATCAAGCATTAGTATTACCTTGTAAGCTCTCAATAATGCAATGCCAATATTCTCATGCAAATTACTTTGGATAATTAATCATTTTGATTTAATGCCGATATAATGAAACACTGTTTTATTTACAGTTAGCATGGGCCCTATTTGATATAAATCATATTGTAATAGGTATTAATAGAAAACTTAAAATAAATGATTACGAATCATGCATATAGTATACTATACTAATAGCAATTTTGCATTTTCCTTTTATTTAGATTTCTATTTCACGAAATTAAAATAAGCGATCTTTATTCTTAATTTTAAAATTGTCGGTGATAGGAATTGTTTGAGTGTATAACTAACATTTATACTTTTATACATACCCCTAACAGAGTAACGTTTACATCTGGTGTCGTAGGTCTACATTCAATTACGACCGTCGCCCCAGTTGTGGACATGACAATTTGTCTCATAGGTGCAAATAATTTATCCGTATCTATAAGTTACACACACAATATCAATGGAGCTAATGATTTAATAACTAACAATATTAACTCATTTACGCTTCTATATCTCACCATTAACGTAGACGTAAATATAGGAAACATGTTCAGTGTTATTAGGTTCTTTCTGTGGATTACTCAAAATTATACTTTCATTGACACTACTATCAAAACAAGCGTAGTATCCGATTGCATAAATATCCACATTGTATAAATCAAGCGCTGTTTCAAATTCGTTAAATATGTTATCATCTGAACTTTTAACGTTTCTTTGTTTCTTAGAGAAAGGTCCTACATTGTGTTCTGAAATGTATTGTTGTTTTATTTGAACCGGCTTTCTTGACTTACAAAATATTGTAAAGTTTTGACCACTCCTTAGAATAACTTCGCTTTTATTTGGTATAATAACTGGACCATTTATTTCTTTATCTGAAACCAATCAAGAACCTTATATGATATCGGCTTAACTTTAAAGACTATATGATGTACAAACTACTTAACTAGTGTTTCGCCCCGAACTGAGACCTCGCGGTATCCAGAAGATAGTTTTAACTATATAATGCGCGCTCATCTTTACGTTCATAGACATCAGTACTATCAGTAGACTATTTTTTATTCCACGTAATATGGTGCTAACTGCTAACGTCTATTATTTGTAAGCACAAACGAATAAAATTTTAGAGTACCATCTATTGACTTTTTTTTTATCCACTACAAGCTAGCCTTTGACTACGATCTCACCTGATGGTAAGTGATGATGCAGTCTAAGTTGGTAGCGGGATAACCTGTTAGGGGCATGGCAGTCATATTAAACCCATACCCCTTCGGTTGCTACACGGCATCGTACCGGAACGCTAAACCGCTTGGCGGCACGTCTTTGCCGGTAGGGTGGTAACTAGCCACGGCCGAAGCCTCCCACCAGGCCAGACCAGGGAAAATTTAGAAATTATAAATTTGCAAATTGACCCTGCCGGGAATCGAACCCAGGACCTCCGCACGTTACGGCAACAGCGATACACACTGCGCCACGGAGGTCGTCACATCATTGTGAAGTTCTGTTAAAATACTGAAGCTCATTAAAAATTAAATAATTTCATTTCCATAAATTTATCTAATTTTAGTATTTGTTGTTCAAGTACAGTTTTGATATTTTTTTGATATACTCGTAATTCAAATAATTGATCAAGTTTCAGGCTCAGCTTAGAAAGCCCCCCATTTCGATAATCTTAGGGGAAAAATTAAAAAATATATATTTTTGGACTCTATTCCTAATTATCTTTAAAATGTTATGCCTATGTAACGCTATAAAAAATATTTTACATCGCATTCGCTTCTATGAGAAAAATCGAAATAAAGATAGATCGAAATGAAGATGAAATAAAGATTTTTATAACTTTTTAAGCCATATTCGGCTGGAGGCCATCGGTTTACCTATAATATTATATTTAAATTTGAAGTAAAATTTACGTTCGGTAATTCAGAAGTTATAAGGTTCTGACAGACGGACGGGCAAGTGCAAATTCACTCAAGTAGACTCAAAGATCTTCGCTTCGCTCGGTCAATAATTGGGAATGGCTTTTTTAAACATGCAATATTAACCAGTAACATTTTCATAATATGTCATGTTCCATTTAACGAGTTCTTGACTGATTAGTTTACAAACTCATAACCAGTAATGACAGTGTATTCACTCAATAATTCGACCGCACCTACGTCTCTTAAATGAAAAGAAAATGAAACTTCCACGGAAAATTTCCCGCAGTTAATTTGTCAACGTTCATGTAACGTCATCTATACCAAGTAGTTAATCATGTAGGGAAGACAAACATTGTATATAACATTGACAGGGTCAGTCTAGGTTAGTGTTCCAACTTCCAAAGTGCCAATCGATGGGGTCGACAACTAAATATCCATGGTACCAATAAACAGTTACCTAAATATCATTTAGCAGACTAGAAATGTAACAGACGAGCAGACGAGCTTATCATGCTAATGGTAAATGTAATATGAAACTTGTACTGTTACCAAGTTCGCATCGAAAACAGTATTAATTAGTTGTCGCTCGGGTGTGACAAAGGTGTGGATGGATCATTGGGAAAATTAATCCTAGCACTAGATGGAAAATAAATGACTCCGACGATCCCTGATAAGAACTGTACAGGTCATCATACTAATGATAAAAATCATACTATTTATATTATAAATGCGAAAATGTGTCTATTTGTTTGTTTGTCCTTCAATCACTCCGCAACTTTAAGCTGTCAAATAATTACGATTTGCTGAGATAATTGGGCCACTCAACTGATCTGTATAGACTATAGATTATGCACTTATGCAGTATACTTTTTTTTTTATCCACTACAAGTTAGCCCTTGACTGCAATCTCACTTAATGGTAAGTGATGATGCAGTCTAAGATGGTAGCGGGCTAACCTGTTAGGGGCAATTATATAAAACCCATACCCCTATTCGGTTTCTACTCGGCATCGTACCGGAACGCTAAATCGCTTGGCGGCACGTCTTTGCCGGTAGGTTAACTAGCCACGGCCGAAGCCTCTCACCAGGCCAGACCAGGGAAAATTCTGAAATTATAAATTCCCAAATTGACCCTGCCGGGGATCGAACCCGGGACCTCCGCACGTTAAGGCAACAGCGCTACGCACTGCGCCACGGAGGTTGTCAAAACAACAGTAAATATTATGTAATGTACATGAATCGTGAACTATAGGCTCGTATTTAGTAGAGTAGAAGAGATGAGCCAAATAATTTAATTTAAGTAGTTATTTCAGTAATACTGATGTCTGGTTTAATAAATTAGCAAGAAGTGAATAAACATTCCTTCTATACTCCGGATGCACCCGTTAAGATATCAAAATGTTCATCCTGCTAATAAAAATATTGTAGAATGAAACGCTTCCTTTGCTGTTAATGTGCCTACAACTACACCATACTTAAAACTCTAGTCTGGCAAATTACAAGAAAATAGAAATGTATGGGAGTCTTGGGATTAAACTAGCTTAAACATTAAAATAAATTTCGAACGACTCAGCGTTTTTTTAGTGTTTCTAATTTTTATTGCCTTAACTATTGCCTTTTTGTGGTAGATAACTAGAACTTGAAAATATGAGTCGAGTGACTCATTTTCGCCAAAAATCCCTTCAATTAAAAATACTAGAATCGATATATTGCATTGAAATACATTATTATATGTGATACGTCATCTAGTAATATAGATAGACAAACTATCATAGTGATAGCATGAGTATTTTTGCAAGGATGGCACAAATACTGGAAACCTAACGTTTTCCTCTTAGCTTTGTGGCGTTCTGCATCCCGCTTTTTAACACTGGCCTAGACCATAGACATAGGATTTTTTCGCTAGCCTAGACGTCTCATTTTCTGAATCAAGTTGAATTTAGACTGGGCTCAAACTTAGATACATTCTACGATTGCGTTGTTGATCTGCATTCTACTCTAGTTTCTCCAAGCGATAAGACAGGACTGGATCTTATGTCCTCGGTTTAAAGCAGATTAAGCAGCTATTAGTTTAGACCTAGCGCAGTGCATCTTTGATTATTTATATTTAGGTACTCGATATTCATTGTGATCTGTATAAGTTTACTAAATAATATTACGTTGACGCTCATCACCGTTTAATTCTCCACCAAGAGGGCAACTTGGGCCAGCTTTTTGTTTATAATATTTTAAAAAAAAGGCCAAGTGCGAGTCAGACCCGCCCACAGAGGGTTCCGTAGCTTGGAGGGAAACCGTAAATACTTATTTCGTTAAATTAATGTAACGACTTCTAAACAAATCCCTTTTAGTAAGACCGCAAACATAAGTTAGTTTGATGATTTCTTTTTTATTTTAAGATATAGGTAAGTTAAGTTTTTAGGGAACAACACCTTTACAAATATAATATCAACACTTCGTTTTGCGGTCACAATTGAAAGTGATAATTTGTTTTTGAAATAACCATCTAAGTATGTTTAAAAATTCCACGGAATTTTATTTAGATCCTTTGGTGGGCGAGCCTGACTCGCACATAACCGGTTTGTAAAGTTAGAGTACTAAAAAGATTATTACTTTTTTTTAATTCCTCTAAAAGTTAGCCCTTGACTGCGATCTCACCTGATGCAGCCTAAGTTGGTAGCGGGCTAACCTGTTAGGTGCATGGCGGTTAAGTATATTAAACCCATACCCCTAGTGCATTTCCACACAGCATCGTACTCCGGTACGCTAACTCACTTGCCGGTACGTCTTTGCCGATAGGGTGGTAACTAGCTACGGCCGAAGTCTCCCACAAGGCCAGACCAGAGAAAAATCAGAAATTATAAATTCCCAAATTGACCCTGCTGGGAATCGAACACGGGACCTCCCATACTAAAACAACAGCGCTCAACACAGCGCCAGGGAGGTCGTCAAACCTACAGATATTATTATGTCAGTGATGTACCTACAAAATATTTCACCCCTAATATTTAAACTAGGTACAAGGACTAGTTATTTTTTATTTGTAATTTAAGTACATAATTAAGTACGAATTGGAAAACGTTACAAAATCGTATACAAATACATGCAAATGACCTTCAAGCGGTCACCGCTTCGGCATCAGTAGGTACTTAAGTAGCAAAAAGTAAAAACAGAACAAGTGTTATAGGTGGAATTGTACATTATTTATGTACGCCACGATGAAAAATAATCATGCCGTTGTTAAAACATTTGGTACAAGTTATTGCGTCCGAACACGCGGCATCACACTAATATATACAACTTTATATGAAGTATGTATATATATAAAGTATGTTGTAAAATATTTGCACTTTTGCATTAATTTTATCCTCCTGATCAAATTTCGACCATAGAGTTTAAGACGAAGAGAAAAATTAAATTTCCTAGATTAGAGAGTTATTAATTGGAATTTAAACAAATGATTCTGGTGACCAAAGAGCTGGCGCTTATTTAGCCCAACGGCTTAGCCTTGCCATTCAACGAGGTAATAGCGCCAGTGTTTTGGGCACCATGCCCATTAACGATCACTTGGACGGCGTGTATTTTTTGTAAATATAAATAGTTTTTATTTAATTTAGATTTAGATCTTAATTTATTTATTAGTTTTAATCAATTTATATTATAATGATTAGATCATTTTAAGAATAACATATCAGGAATTAAGACAAAAAGTACGTGATTCACTTGCATTTCTTGTCAATATCTTCTCTAAATTGTTTCTAGGAAAAACATTATTTGAATCGATCTCTTAAATTATATTAGTCATTTTTTTAGCTACCTATGCAATTTTCAACCGTTTAATTGCTTTGAATATTAGATTCAAGTTGTTATCAAAAGAAACCAATATTACCAATAATATGTAGGAAAGATTAAGCTATCGTACGAAAAGTAAACCATTAGCTATAACTAGGTACAATTATATTATATCTTCACAATCTATTTAAATACAATCTGTAACACAATGAATTTTGATAAACTATGATAATTATTAATCAATGAAATATATAGGTACTTAATAATAAATAAATATTTTTCTGAATCTCCATATCTCATAATTATTATCACCGTTAAACGTAGGGATTTTAAAATCGTCTATATTATTATTAATTTTCCAAATATTTTTGACAATAAATATTGTATTTTATTTTAATATTCACCTACATATTATTTTTAAGCAACAGGAGAGCTGAAATTATTTTCTACTTCTCACTAATCTATTTGTACATGTTTGTTTTATGAGTCACTGCAAGACATATTATATAAAAAATTTAAATAAATTTAAGTTTTATGGTAATAATAATTTAAAAACATATTATATGATATTTTTTTAAATAAAGTGAGCTACTCCATCTTTATCACCGAAAAATTTTTGTCTGGTGGGAGGCTTCGGCCGTGGCTAGTTACCACCCTACCGGCAAAGACGTGCCGCCAAGCGATTTAGCGTTCCGGTACGATGCCGTGTAGAAACCGAAGGGGTATGGGTTTAGTATAACTACCATGCCCATAACAGGTTAGCCCGCTACCATCTTAGACTGCATCATCGCTTTCAATCAGGTGAGATCGCACTCAAGGGCTAGCTTGTAGTGGATTAAAAAAAAAAAAGATAATTTTACTGTGAAATTTATGTTCCACACAAACTTAAATATAATCGATAGATATTAGATACAGTTACTTATTCCGAGAATGCAGATCTATAATCGGTGAAATACCTACTGAGGTTTTGCAAATAGTAAAATAAACGAGATACCCCGATGAATCACCAAGGCGCCGTGAACGGAGTATGTACTGTGAAACTATTGAGAAAAATCAGCCTCAGACGCTTACGAATACCATGACTCAACTTCAATAAATCTTTGAAATACGAGTAATATCTTAACGTTTCCAATGTCAATTTGCTTCGTACTGCACTTATAAAAAATATATACAAATATACAATAGATGCCGGGTATTTTTCTGAGTAGTTAAAGCTAAAGTAGGTGTAAGAGATGTAGGAATCTGGTCTCAGGAACCTCGTCGTAGATTTTAAGGAAAATAAAAGCGGTACATTAGTGATTCTGATTATTCAGTGGAAATTGGTGCACGTACGTTTTAATAAATGCTGTAAAGTAAACTAGCCTCTGAACTATAAATAATGAGTTAGAATTACGATTTTCCAAATGAATAAGTGATTAACTAATTCCTAACAGAAGAATCTATAGCTGCTGTTATTTTATCATCATCAATCGTTCAGTGGCGTAGCTTTGTTTGTGCGAATAACGCTAAGATTTTCAAAATTTTGTGTCACACTGACCGTTACCAAAAAATAACCTGTAAAAAGTTCCATAAAACAAAAAAAAACAAATCTAGGAATTTTAACTAAGTAAACAATATGTATCTCATAAGTTCATAACACGAATTATGCTAATAAAATATTAATTTGACAACAATGACAGTTCTATTTGTTTCTATAACTTTAGGGCATTTAAATTATTATAATTATCCATAGATTTATTATTGTTTATTATTATTAAATCTATGTAATTATCATAACGGTTGAAATTAGAACGTAAACAAAATTAATAATTTTGGGCCGAAAATATAACCGCCTGACAGTTTCGATAGATCTGATAATGATAAATTGATAACAAAAGACTCTTGAAATAGCTTCTATTATTACAAGTCATACTAAAATGTTAGAAGTAGCATTCTTGAGGGACGAATGGCCTAGCTGTGGCAACGCATATCAGTCGATTGTGATTTTTGAGCGACTTTGACCCAAGTCGGTAACTGGATGGGTGACCGAATTTGAACGATCAAATGTGGCCTTGTCGTTTCCTCCGTGTCTAGGAGACACGTTAAGCCGTCAGTTCCGGTTATTATCACAAACATCTGATAATAATCGTTACAAAAACCTAAGAGTATAAATACTCTTAGTCGAGTCGTATGCGGATGGACTTTGGAACTGGGAACCCACCGCAATATTATCTCAAGAAAACTCCTACCATTATGTGATTAATGGAAACGGATCACGACCCACAGTAATGAGGAATACGACGCAGAGAAATAGAGAGCGTTCTTGAAAATGGGGTAATGGTTTCGATTGCAAATATTAGTTACATTTCTTTAGCTTTTGTTACCTGTGCACATATTGGCACATATTGTTATGACACGTTTGCATATTAAATAGCACAATTGATTAATTTACTCACATAGCTTTGTGCATATCTATGTATATCCTGTTAGCAAAGCGGTGAATACCGCTAGCATCCCACAAAAGATCTTATATTATATATCCATTGTTAAATGTTCATAACAACTTTACAATAAGCATTAGGAAAAATTAGTTTGCAAATTCATTGTCATTTCAACTAAATCGTGACAATCGCACAACTAGCATTCATTAAACTATTATTTATTAGTATAAATAGTCAAAGCCGTTTCAATTTTAAACAGGGTCGATTTTTATAACATTTCAATGTTAAAAAAAACTTAAAAGCTTAAAACATTAGGAAGTTTAAGGACGACTTTAAGTACAACACTGAGCAAACATTTAACTTTTAACCCTTAAAATCGATAACGGGCAGGGATACGTTACTTTCTTTTTAAATCTGAGAATTATTTAGTAACCTGAAAGATTTTTTTGCGCTATAGATATATTTTTTATGTTTTTGCAATTAATAGCTGTTTTTTTTTTGCTATAAATTGAAAGATTAAGTGTACATTCAAAGGCTTTTTCTTCTATATTTTTAGTTTTATTCTATACTAACATTCTGTACATCGTACACTACGGTACCCGTATTAAAGTATCGTTCTTTCGTATATTCGTTTCGACCCATAAATTTTCTCGAACATGGAAAATCATATATTTTTTTCAATATTTTTCCCTAAGTCCAGAGGTCATTACCTATGAACCAAGAAAATGCATAAAACAAATGTTATAAGAATATTTTTAGTCTTGCCAATTTAAGGGTTAAACTAAGTCATTTAAACTTATACTGATATTATAAATGCGAAAATTTGGATAGATGGATGTATAGGTTTGTTACTCAACAATCACGCCAGAACGGCTGAACGGATCTGGGTGGGCACAGAAATAGATTACAGTCTGGGATAACACAAAGGCTACTTTTTATCCCGGAAAATTAAAGAGTTCCCGCGGGAACCAAAAACCTCAATCCACGCGGACCAAGTCGCGGGCATCAGCTAGTATAATATGAATTAAGCCTTTGATCTCATGACTCTTTGAAAATAAGTACCTACCTAAGGTACCTACAATATAATTGACTGATAGGTAATTTTGTTGTTTTTTCGTATTATTGTTCGAAGAGCGTAGGTGGGTAGTTCAGGGTAGTTCCTACCCCACAATTTTATTCTCCGCTAATGGATTTGGATAATATTTTTCAACATGATGATTGTTAGCTAATGACCATAAAATTTTTTTTAGGGTTCCGTATATCGAGAGGGAAAAGGATCACTTCGTTGTCCGTCTTTCTGTATGTCAATCACCTTTTTCTCAGGAACGCGTGGACGTCTCAAGTTGAAATTAAAATCAAATGCTTAGGTCCACGGTCCCTTGGAGCTATACAAAAATCAAGCTTTTAAGTCAACTTAATCAAAAGATACGGCCGTTTATGCCGCATATTTTGACACTCGCCACTAAATTAAAACCTACAGGGTTACCCATTGACATAGAATCATGAAATTCGGCAAGAAGCAAGATCTCACAGCACAAGTGAAGGAAAAAATCCGAGAATTATTTGGTAGAAATATATAAACCCTGAAGTGGGTTCCGTGCTCATAGGGTGTCGAACTGTTTGACAGGCGCTACCAGTTTAGCGCCATTTATGCTAGTTATTTCACAGCGGATTACGTGTTGTTAAGACATCTTTCATGTTAATTACTAAAATAATTTATATTGTGTGGTGGAATGGTACGGAACCCTTTGAGCGCGAGTCTGACTCGCACTTAGCCGGTTTTTTAGAATTCAGTCATCACCATCAGATTTCAGTAATGGGTACGATTGTATTACAGGTACAACGTTTATTTTATACTACTCATTATAATTTAGATGTTGCCAGTTTAATCTTAATGTTTTTAATATTACGTTATTTTAACGTTTTCATACTAATTTCTACCTTATTATACCTTATAATTAGTTTTGAAATGGCTTTGGAATCTATACTGATAAAGTGATACGGAAGTCGGAACCAAGTGCTGCATTACGAAGGGTTAAAATTTAGTTCATTTGCAGAAGTCAGTTATTTGTAATTCTGCAGAAAGAGAAGAGTATTAACAGTTAATGCACCAGAAAAAATATAAATTAAAAAGATTCAAACCTGCTAGTATTTGAGCACATATTATTATACATCCAACGGCTACTGTTATAAGTGGCCGAGTTGCGCTGCTACTCATTGTGATTGATTTGTTAAATAACAAAAATTAATTATTCAAAGAAAAGTAGTGGTGGTCCATGCATAACTAAACATAAACCCTTTATTCTATCACGAAAAATTTTCATAGACGGTCTTGTCTATTTCAAGCTTTAAATCCAAAACGTAGAACTTGAAGTTTAAAATGTGACATCCCTGAATCAATCACAGTCGATGTAAACACTTAAAAACTAGACACTGAGTCACTTTTAGTAAAGTCATATGCGTTGCAAATAGTAATTTGAGATTTTCGTTTAATTTTCACATTTTGTTAACTTTTATCTGCAGGCACTAGTTTCAAGGATCGCTTGGGTAGGTAATCACATACGAAAGTATAATTAGGTCGCAGTAAAAGTTCCAACTGTATTGGAACGCGGCACGCGTTACGAAAGCGACAACAACACGGGCGGTTCGCGACGTCTACTACGACGGAATGTACAATAAAGCTAATGCTCGCGACCACGGCGCGCCCGCTGCTCGCGCCTGCAGACCAAGATAACACCATATCAGACCCATACAACGAAACGAGACAAAGCGAGACTAATAAGTACCACTATAGTTCCATATCACGAATATAGAAACCATAAATTACGTTACAAACCAATAGGTAGGCACTTACCTCTTAAAAATTTACAAAAAATCCTGCCTAGCATTTGAAATGGCACCTCGCGTGCCGTTACCACATTAGAAAGGTCACTCACATGCGGTTACATAATATTGTTTTCCACAGCTGACCTACGTTTTAGCAAGCTTACTTTGATAAACACATTCTATGTGTAACACGTGCACTAAGGTGTGCAAAATAATATTTAAAGTATACGTAAATGCGTCTATAACGCATTATAGACGCATACTTTTTTTTGTGATAGATAGGTCTATGCAGCAAGCAGTACTTATTACCTAAGTATTTTTTAAAATACGTAACCCGACTGTTGACATCTCATTCATCAAAATTGGCTCAGCATACATAAATACAAACAAACATACCTACATACTGTATAGACTGCTAAAATCATAACCTCTCCTTTTGGCTTGCCGCAGTAGTAAATAGTCTAAAATACCCATAGATGTATAATTTTAGTATATAAGTGTCCAGTACGGCGAGTCCGTAAGTCTGTGTCAAGACAATCTCGAGAGATACTATTTTATATTTAGATTGAAGGTAGGTATATCTATTTTATTTATATTTAAATTTACCGGCCTTGTATATAGGGTTGCCAACCATACTTTATATTAACGTATCCTACTTTATTTTTGGTAATTATACTTTATACTTTTGCATACAAATAAAGTATGTGAAAATACTTTATTTTCAACCTTTACTGTGATGCGTAAAACAAAATACTCATTATGGGTACCTACTTAACTATTTAACAGTACACATAAGTTAAAACAGATGATGGAAACGATTATAATTACTGAACGAAATGTTAGATGTCAGATGTATTGTTGTGAATGTGACAGGACAGGTGACATTCTGACATTTGTCACAGATATGTCACTATCGACGAAATTACAAAAGCACACAAAAATACGTTTTTAAAGCAATAAAAACATTTAATTTGAAAAATACTTTTTTTCTTCCAAATACTTTATTTTTTTCCTATCCGTTTGGATAGGAATAAAATAAAATAAATTTTATAAGATTTTTTGTCAAAAAAATTGGCAACCCTTTACATTGACATCGAAAACAAAGCTAATAATATCAATGTTACAGATGGTTGAGTATTGTTAGGTTTTACGACATCCTATAAAGCTGATCGCACATTTCCGCCCTCTTTATAATATGATTATTGTGCATGAACCGAATAAGAAGCAAGAAATTCAGTATTTAGAAAAAATTGAGGATCTGAAATTCAGTAAAAAGCTCACCGACCCCAATCCTCTTTTACAACTCTTGAATTTAGTGTATGAACGTACATTTTATGGATCTTGATGTTTTTACTAAGTTAATCCTCTTATCAATCCTCAATCCGGTTATCATCCCTAACATGATAATAGTCGTTAAAGCCCGCCAACCCACATTGGAGCAGCGTGGCGGGTCTAAGCTCTAATTCCCTCTCTCCCATGAGAGTGGAAGCCTGTGCCCAGCAGTGGGACGTCAATGGGCTGTAGTGGTGGTGGGTGGTGGAATCCTCTTAGCAATTTACTTTTACTCAGGCTCTACACTGAAAATCTTCATGGCCCACATCTTCTAATGAAAACACTAGCAACCGCCCACGGCTTCAATCCTGTGGGAAATATCAAAAATACTTTTTTACGGCACTAAAAGTTAGCCCTGGACTGTAACCTCACCTGATGGTAAGTGATGATGCAGTCTAAGATGGTAGCGGGCACCGTGGAGTAGTTAATTCAAAAGTGTGTGGTAGCGGGCTACAGATTAGGGGAATGGCAGTTATACATAAGTATTAAACCCATACCCGTAATCGGTTTCGTTTCGGCATCATACCGGAACGCTAAACTGCTTGGCGGCAGGTCTTTGCCGGTGGGTAGTAACAAGCCACGGTCGAACCCACCAGGCAAGTCCACATCTGTGTGCTAAATTACAGCTTTCTAGATCTCAGACCAGGACGCGTTTGGAACCCTCGTAGCTTTAGTTTAAGATGTCGTACTGATTATCACCATTATATTGTTACTCGTATATGTTATAAATAACCGAACGTCAATAAGTGTAGTATAGTCTACCTAAATTGAATAAACGTTCTTTGATTTGATTTGAT
Source organism: Erebia aethiops (assembly GCA_923060345.2). Classification (NCBI taxonomy): domain Eukaryota; kingdom Metazoa; phylum Arthropoda; class Insecta; order Lepidoptera; family Nymphalidae; genus Erebia; species Erebia aethiops. Next base: position 8,726,022 of record OV281092.1, on the reverse strand, counting down.
TCAAGGGAATATAAGGCTGTATAGGCTACATAAGCTGGGCGTTGATAAGTCAGTGATTGAGAGTTGAGACAGTCAGTTTTCTGAATAGTATGTAAAAATTGGGAAGTTCAAACTACCTAATGCTATTATAGCACTTTTGCAGTAAATCCTTATATTCAGCGAGAAACTAATTTTTTTTAACACTGTTACGCTGATGCTCATTACATTAACCAACCGTAAAACATTTTTATAGCGAGACTAATGAATTTATGTTCTCTGAGTATATACTAATAGCTACATAATACATACCCAGGTGCTGTAGTTGTAAACAAAGTTTATACCGCTCATGTAATTAGGGCAATTGATTCATTGTCACTATTTAGCCCTTCGTGCAGCAAAATGCTCGAAGGTGTAGAAGCTTTATGAAAAATGTCCAATTTTATTATTTTGTTGCTGATTTGACTCGAAATACCAACTTCCTAAACTGCTATTCATATAGGTATTTTCTACGGGTGATGTACAATCGCAAACAATAGAATACCAACTAGATGTAGTATGAATATATTTAGATTAATACACGGGAGAAAGTACTTAGAATCCATAATAAAAAATTAATTACTAACTAAATTAAAATAAAAAATATAAAAGCCTTTTATTTCTACTACCACATTACACACATTATTACACATACTACATTTTTTTTTACATTACATTATTATTTTACATACTTACTTTTGTTTTATTTTAGAATCCATACTAATTTTATAAATGCGAAAGTGTGTCTATCTGCTACGCTTTCACGGCCCATCTTTTAAACCAATTTTAATGAAATTTGGTACAGGGGTATTCCGGGGAAGAACATAAGACTTTTTATCCGGGAAAATGAATAAGTTCCCCGGGGGAATAAAAAACCTTAACCTACGCGGACGAAATCGCGGGCATCAACTAGTTGTTTTATAAAAGATCGAGGCCTTTGTCGTGAGATAGAGTATTTTAAAAATAAGTAGCAATGTACAATAGTGGACAAGTTAATACCACATCTCACAAAACTTACAATCTCTAGATTTCTGTTTGATTTGCGATAAGTGTGATAACGACAGATGTTATCAGTATCACTACTGTTTGTGGTGCACTGACTTAATGATAAAATAATTGCACCCTTTGTTTATTAAGATTTCATGCAGTAGTTTAAATAACATTTGTCAGTTTCACATGGAACACACTAGCATAATTAAAATTAATATAGCGCTTTAGACGTCCGGCTTCTATTGTCCGGCGTCAAAACGGTATTCTATACTTTTAACGAGTACCCAAATAGGATAATTAACTACTTAATACGCTAAAAATTTATTAAAAACTGTACCCCATATATCCCAATTTTAGAGAAAATTGAAATCCACTTTCGATTAAGGCAAATGGGGCAAAATCCGTAGATTTACCCACATGATCATTCCAAGAGAACCCCTATATTGCATGGATATAGAATCACGTTCCGTTATGATACTTAGTCATGAGTCATGACTCACGACTCACGACCCTGTTCGACTCCTAAATATTGAATACTAGATGATGCCTGCGACTTCGTTCGCGTGAATTATGTTTTTTCATTCCCGCGGGAATTCTTTCATTTTCTGAGATAAAAAGTAGCCTATGTCCTTCCCCGGGATACAACCTATCCATATACCAAATTTCAACGAAATCGGTTAAACAGTTGAGCCGTAAAAGCGTAGCAGATAGACAGACAGACAGACAGACGGACAGACAGACACACTTTCGCATTAATAATATTAGTATGGAAGTATGGCTAACCATATAATTTATGACGCAGCTAACGGTTGAGACTCTTTTGGGAGTAAACCAGAAAATTATACAAAATGCAAATCAACGTTCATGTATCAACGTAGATAATACTTTATGTTATTGTACGAAAGTATCATTCATTAAAAAAAAACAAAGTTCTAATCTCCATTTTTTGTGCACTTGTACGCAAACCGGTACCTAATCGCTATCAGTGTGACGATGATACTCGATAGGATATACGTACTTATTATTACAATTCGTGTTACACTTTCAACGTACAGTGAAGTGGCCATAAAATCACTACGATTTTCATGTTCTAGTAAAGACAGCTGTTGTGTCGCGCGATTATTATCAACAGGTGATACCATTGCTAGTTGACTACCACAACAGCCTATTAATGTCCCACTGCTGAGCACAGGCCTCCACTCTCATAGGAGAGAGGGAATTAGAGCTTAGACCCACCACGCTGCTCCAGTGCGGGTGTGCGGGCTTTAACGACTATTATCATGTTAGTGATAATACCCGGGACCGACGGCTTAACGTGCTTTCCGAGGCACGGGGGTGAAACACCGCCAACTTCCAACTACGGGCTGGCACTGAGAATTTCTGAATTGAAAAACACTACCAATAATACCTAACAATTTTTATGCTCGAACGGGAATCGATCCCAGGACCTCGTGATCCGCAGTCGACTATGCTAACCGCTAGACTAACGAGGCAGTTAGAATAGTGGACTACCGTAAGTACATATTACAATACCTATATTGTCGTTGGTTTATCTTCATTACCTACCTACCTACAGACAGAAATTATCAACTTTAAACTTGCGAAATCCATTAAAAGTATGCTCCTGAAAATCCAACCTTCCAATCCAATCAATCCATCAGCCTCTATGCGTCCACTGCTGGACATAGGCCTTTTCGAGAGCGCGCCTCCAAACACTGTCCTCCACTGACTCTAGAGTAATTGATAGCAGAGCTAATAATAAGTATGTGAAATTGCATTCAAATCCGTAAAGTAATTACAAAAATTTTAAAAATACTATTTTCTGCTTTATCGGTAATGAAACTTCCTCCAATTAAAACTTTCATACTTATTTTTAATGTAAAAAACTTATTTGAATCATCCATTGTAGTAGATAGTGTAATCTTGAGTGGAGCTCTATTAGCTTGTGTGACATAATATAACGTAAAAGAGGTTGAGCTTCATAAATACGACGCTTGCAGGACCGACCTTGCAAGTTTGACGGCAATTTGTCTCAATGACGCAGCTTAATATTATACCGACTTAGGTTTGTGTTTTTTTATATACACACTCGTATCTACCAGACAAGTTTTGTTTCTATAGTTATAATATTATGCATACAAACCTATATCAACTAAATTTAATAAGTTATCATATTTAATATCAACTTCCGAATAAAAACCAGACGGTCTGATGATGCCATTTTATTTTCCTCCAGCTCAGCCTTTAACACTGAGGTTTTAGGTTTTAAAGCGACATTCCAATAACATAGCCGAATAACTTACTTAGTACCTACCTACTTTTTCGATGTCGATTCATAAAATATTTACTTACTTATAAACCTAACAGTAAATATACTACCAAATAGTTTAAAACGGGGTCATACACTAAGATTATAAACAAGTAAGACGTAGTGCAATAGTGTAAGTGCTTGATAATGCACTTAGTTGTCTGGTTAGTGGTTATGTCATAATAAGCTCATCCGGATTTGAAGTTGTTATCAATTACCAACACAAACGATGTAAATCAACACTGGCTAAGTCTTGAAGTAGTCGGTTTTAAGTACCTATGTTACAACGTTCCATAACATTATTTACGACAAACGATCGGAATTGGATGGATAGTTTTTATCGCTATGGGCAATGGATTGATGATGGACTAACAGACGATGGATGGTCGCTTCCTGTAATATTTTACTACCGAACAACTATCGAATAATTTAGTGTTATACTGTTGAAGTTGAAGATTATGTAAATGATAAAAGAGCATGGATTTGACTCGTTCCAGCAAAGACAGCGGTTACTAATGTTTAATTTTTTCAAAAGAGCAACCACTGAGATTCTTGCTTGATCTTCTCGGTAGGAATGTTATTCCGAACCAGTGGTAGATTACTCGACTATCCAAATTCCAAAAGCACTTGTCAAAGTTAACTTAAATAAAAAACAATTAATTTGAATTTGGCATCCAAGGGAACGTATTATGGAAATCTAATTGTTTAAGGATTTACAACCGTAACCACCCTGTTAATTTGATATCATCATGTCCCGTACCTATGTTAGTCCACTTTCATCTTCAACTGCATCGTCACTCAAGTACCTACCACTAGTTAGTTGAAATTGCATTCAAGGCTCAATTAAGATTTCGTTTAAAGGATAGATGTATATTATATCGATAAGTTAGAAACGCAAACTTCGATTATTTTACCAAACGGACCGCAAGGCTCTGTTTTTAATGTTAGTGGAGTTTAATTTTCCAGCCTTCGGTTTGCAATGGAATAATATTTATAAAGTTAATTACTATACCAAGTTTAACATCGTCCTTAAAAATATACTCACCTTGACCTTGCGTGTATCGCTGTTTTAATATCACAAGTTTTCACTTGAGGTTTTATGTTGGCCTCTCAGGCGAAGCAGGGTTAATCCCACCTTGGAACCAAGAGGTTCTGATTTCGATTCAGTTAAGGTATGGGATCTCTGAAACTAACATTCTTCGCAACACTTGCCTGTCATTTTGTGAATACCTAGGTCCTATAGATAGAAAGATAGATAGATAGATCGATCGATCGATAGATAGATAGATAGATAGATAGATATATATATATATATAGATATAGGTATATAGATAGATATATAAATAGATAAATGCCTTATTGCCACATAAAACATTGAAAATAAATAATAAAGTTAACAAGAAACAACAAGTGTACAAAGGCCGTAATTATAGAAACAAATGCAATGAAGCAGGATAGTGCAACAACATTAATACATACAATATACTACATAAACTATATAGATAAATAAATAAATAAATAAATAAATAAATAATACATTGGTATAGTTATCATCTTAGACCAATTAAAAAACCTAGATTGTGTGATTAGACCCTAGTCATGCTATGACAGTGAACTTTAGCACTTGCTAATAGCAGACGAGGGTCCGCCTAATATAAAGTGATGATCAAAGTTCGGTACTGGCTAAGCTTATCAGAAGTGTGGTAATTTGGAATTTGGAAACTAATTAGACAAAATGGACAAACTAAAGTAGGTACCTTTTGGGTACATTGCTTTTGCTGCGCCCTGAGCGTTAAAAAGTTTCAACCTTGACTTGTCGCGTGACGTTGTTTAAATGTCACAATGTTTTCTGTTTACGAACTGTAATGAAGTTTCATTGTACAAAACTTCGGTAAAATCAACTTATAATAATACAAGGAAAATATATTCTTAGTGGGGGGGAAAAATTACTTTCAAATAATTTTACCGTGATGAATTTCCTCTTCTGGTGACAAAAAATTCAACATGTCCAATGTCCATACTTTAATAATAAACATGTACCCACAGTTCGCGCGCGAGTTGAATGCAGAGTAAATGTATGTGACACCCTACATTTACTCTGCATTCAACTCGTGCGCGAACTATACCTAAGAGTATACATGCTTCCATTGCAGGACATTCGAAACCATTTTAAAAGTCTTACAACTAGGGCTTTTAATATTCGTCCATTTTTAGTATCCGGATAGTACTGTCCTAATTTAATTATCTTAATACTTTTGATATTACGAATATTCAGAATACTCGAAGGTTAGGAAGTATATAATAACTTTTACTTTAGTTAAATGCATTGTACAGAGTGACCTTGGATTAACGCCATCTTACCCTAAAGCGACCCCAATGATCAGAAATCTCTAAGCAATATTATTTATTTATTATATTATTGCTTAGAGCTATACAAATACGCATAATAGTGTTTTTTTTTAATTTATTTTAAACCAAAACACTGTTAACAATGTTTAATACTAGGTACTAGGTAAATAAATCGCGTCAATAATTACCAAAACTTAAAAAAAATAGTACATAAAGCATTCCCTGTATAGAGCTTAAATGCGACGAGTGTAAAAATTAAAGAAGTTTCAGTGTTCTTGAGCCACGGCGAGGACTTTCTGGCCCGCCTGACGCCTCGTATTACACAGTAGTAAAGACGTTTTTCTATATGTGATTACCGCCGCCCATGAGCATTTGCAGCACCAGAGGAACCACCAATGCGTTGCTGGCTTTTGAGATATTTTTTTATCCGCCCTTTGAAGAGCCCTATATTATAATCATGAGGCAACACAGAAGATGGAAAGATGGAAGCTGTTTCCACAAATTACGTGGCAGCAATGACCTGGAACAACGGGTGGTGGGAAGAGGACCAGTGGCTGCAAGCGACGCCTGCAGAGCCCAAGGGTGGTTGACACGGCAAACAGCTCAAGGTCACGTTGAGGTTCTAAGGCAGGTGTTAGCCGAACCACTTTTCAATAAACAAAAGTTCATACAGAGTGTGGAACGTGACGAGGCGCCGCTGTAGAACGTTTTGTTCTACTTTTAAATTTCATTATTAATGGGGGCTAAATCAAAGGGGGACGAACGAACCGTGCACAGTTTATTGTAACTTTTTGATAAGTTTATCTTAGTATTCGAAATATCCGGATCTTGTAGGATATTTATACACATATAAAATAAGGCGAATAGAGGTCGCTGCTGAGCCGCCGTTAACAACAGTCTCTGTGTTTTTTCCTAAAATTTTAATCATAGTAATCATAGTTATGGTGCTATTTGGTATTAAAAGTGTTATTTACATAAAAAAATAACTATCACAAATAAAGTTTAGTGCACAAACGCTGAAAAATACCAATAAATCGAGTTACAAAGTTTAGTGTTCAAGTGTCAAATGACTCATACCTACCAACTTAGATTATCAAAAATTTCAAATTATCTTTGTGTTACTACGAAATAATTAGTGGTATTTCTCTACAAATGGGACTAACAATAAAAACCTCATGAAAAACCAGTGGATCCAGTCACAATATTTATCTACAAATACTATAAATCGAAGTTATAACCTAAAAGAATGACAGTGAAAGTTGTGTCGTTTATTAACATAAAATCTATTTTTGGACTTGCAAGCCGACTATTATGTGCTAAAATACGCGAAAATAATTGTTTAATCTGAAGTATTTAGTATACTAAGCTTATAAAATCACTCGGAATCGTAACTTAACCAATATCTGTATCAAGTCATTATGCTCTAAACGACTAATTATTATTGAACTTTATCTATATACTTACTTAAGCCACAAAAATATATACCATTTAAACTAAAAACAGATCTCTGTTGCGAGAATTGGTATAACAACAGTGTTTAGTGCAAAGTTACTTATTAATAATTACTTTTAAATAACTCAAACAATATCATAATCACACACCCATTAAAGAGCTAGCTTAATAATATTATTACAAATAGAGACGGTCAATGCGTATGACAAAAATGGAAGAACTCACAGCTATGATGAAAAGTCTACAACATAAATTTGATGTACAGACAAATGAAATACGAGAGCTGAAACAGTCTATACCAGAAATTATAAGTAGAAATATAAACGAAAATTTTATAAAACTTGAATCCAAATACAATGATTTGGAAAAAACTACAGTACAACAAGGACGGCGTATACAACAATTAGAAAGATCAATTAGACAGAAAAATATAGTCTTCTTCGGTGTAGAGGAAGCTGAAAGAAATTATTATGATTTACAGAATTTAATAATAGATATCATAAACAAGAAAATGAAAATTAGCTGCAATGAGGATAATATTGAATATGTAAAGCGTCTGGGAAAGAAAAACGGAAAAGTGAGGCCTGTTGTTATCACTTGCAATACAATGGGGCTGAAACTTAAGCTGCTAAAAAACAAAAAAAATTTGGAAGGCTCGTCTTACTATATAAAAGAGGATTTTCCGCCGGATATATTAGAAGAACGCAAGAAATTAAAAGAACAGATACAGGAAGAGAAAAATAAAGGAAGGAAAGCCATCTTAAAATATAATAAAATAATAATTCTACCTCATGAACACCAATCATATAAAGATCAAGATGGAAACCAATCTAGAAGTCGTAACAAAAGAACCTTATCAGAATCACCTCAATTCTCTGGTGCTGGAAGCTCTTTCATAAAGAAAAATGTCAAAAACCCTTCCACAATAATGACAACATCTCAAACATCCAAAAATACATGGTTAAAAAACCAAATACCATAGAAAACAAAAGAAATGATACCAACACCATAGCTTCCCCAGTCCAAAACACTACCACCCCGCCGCAGAATAAAATTTGACAACAAAGTGCGACCTCTCCACCCCAACCCCCAATACGGCTGGTCCCCGTGGGGGATAGTGACCACAACCCTCCATTACAAAAACTCCACATCTGCACATACAATACAAGATCTCTTCTATCAAATGAACGACTATTAGAACTCAAAGAGGCAATATCTACCATTAAATATGACATAATTGGTCTTTCAGAAGTCAGAAGAACAGGTTATTCTATTACCGAAGATAATGAACATATATTTTGCTATTATGGTGAAACTAAAGGCCTTTATGGAGTAGGATTCCTCATAAAAAAGAAATGGAAAAATTATATTGAAAGCTTTATTGCAATATCAGAAAGATTATGTATCCTCAATCTAAACTTCAACACTTCATCACTCTCAATTTTGCAGGTATATGCACCTACTATTGAATCAAGCGAAGAAGACATAAATAGCTTCTATGGTCAGCTTCAAAAAGCTATTGAAAAATGCAACCAAAAAGTTATTGTCATGGGAGATTTCAATGCTCGCATAGGACAATGCAGACCTGAAGAACACAACATCATGGGGCCCTACTGTTATGGAAAAAGAGACAAAAGAGGCGAAAGATTACTACAGTTCGCTTTTGAAAATAATCTTGTAATAATCAATAGCATTTTCAAAAAGAAATTAAATAACTTATGGACTTGGCTTTCACCAAATAAAGTTAAAAGTCAAATTGACTATGTTTTATCAAACATAAAGGAAAAAATTATAAACATAGAAATCATCAGTCAGCTATCTTTCCCCAGCGACCATAGACTTATTAGAAATACTGTCACAATATCAAATATTAAAAAGAGTAGAGCCAAATATAGGAACCAAAACAAAAAAATAACAACAAAAAATGAAGAATCTGATTTCCTGGAGGCTCTCAAAATAAATATAGGCCACATCAGACCAGAAGAAGATGAGGATGTAGATTCATATTACTTAAAAATTAAGGAAGCCATATCAAAAAGCTTAGACTCTGTTCAAAATGTAAAAACTACAAAAGTTAGCATCATCTCAACTGAGACAAAAAACTTAATAAACAGAAGAAATGTATTACAGCATAAAACCATACTTACTAAAGAGGAAAAGCAAGAACTTAGTGGCTTATTTAAAAATATTTTTAAACGTATTAAAAAAGAATATCATCAACATAGGCAAAATATAATTGAGAAACATTTAACTACTACAGGAAGTTTGAAAAAGAGCTCCAAAGAGCTAAACACAGCTAAACATTGGATACCTTATTTAAATGACAATAAAACTAATATTAAAACTTATTCTAGAACAAAAATATTAAACATAGCAACTAATTTCTACAAAGAACTCTACACTCAACAATTTTCAGAAACGGCAGAAAACTTGCCTGCTTTAGACCTTTCCACTGAGTTGGCCAGATTCACCATTCAAGAAATATTCAAGAAAATTAACAGCTTAAAGAATGATAAAAGCAACGGACCAGATGGTATACCAAACGAAGCAATAATAACAGGGAAATCTCTACTAGCACCACATTTGACAATCTTGTTCAATAAAATTCTAGATGTTGGGAAAATACCCAAAGAATGGGCTGAATCGGATATTATACTGTTGTACAAAAAAGGAAATCCAGCAGACATTTCAAACTATAGACCCATCAGTTTACAACCAAATTTGTATAAGTTGTTTGCATCATGCCTGGAAAGTAGAATTAAATTGTTTATAGAAGAACATCAACCAATGGAACAAGCGGGTTTCAGATCAGGTTTCTCAACTATAGACCACATATATGTTTTAGAGCAGGTAATAGAGAAATACGAAGAATATAACCGTCCACTATACCTGGCATTTATTGACTATGCCAAGGCATTCGATACTATATCTCACAGCAGTATGTGGAAAGCTTTACAAGAATGCAATGTACCAAGAGAGGCCATTAAAGTTATAAAAAACATATATAGTAACAGTGTGAGCAAAATCAAACTAGAAAAAAAAGGGCAAAATATTAATATAAGCAGAGGAGTGAGACAGGGAGACCCACTCTCACCGATGATTTTTATAACAGTACTACAAAGCATTATGAAGAACTTAAACTGGTCTAAAAAAGGTATTAACATAAATGGTAGCTACCTAAGCAACCTTAGGTTTGCTGATGATATTGTTCTATTTGCCGAGTCAGCACCACAACTAGAAGCAATGATAAATGATTTACATTATGCCAGTACCAAGATAGGTTTAGAACTAAACACAATAAAAACAAAAGTTATGACAAACAAGTCCAAAGTATCTATTGCGGTAAATAACACAATACTGGAATACGTTAATGAATATATATACCTGGGAAAACAAATATCTTTAAAAAAATCTAGACATCATGATGAAATTGACCGGCGTGTGTCCATGACCTGGAATAAGTTTTGGTGCTACAAGGAATCATTAAAATCAAACCTTCCTATGAAATTGAAAAAGAAAATTCTTGACACCTGCATCTTGCCCTGTCTCACATATGGTTGCCAAACGTGGATCTTTAACAACTACACCAAAAACAAAATACAGACTTGCCAAAGAGCCATGGAGCGAAGTATCCTAAACATAAAACTCATAGACAAACATAAGAGCTCGTTTATAAGAAGGAAAACAAACGTTGTGGATGCTTTGAAACATAGCAAAAAATTAAAATGGGCATGGGCAGGTCATGTCGCACGTATGGACGCCGAGAAATGGGCCAAGAAAGTCACTGCATGGACAGGCCCCCCAGGCAGGAGAAAGAGAGGCAGACCACTGGCACGCTGGGTTGGTGAAATTGCAAGCTTGGCGGGAGAGAACTGGGTCCTCAAGGCTAAGGATAGGAAGAGGTGGAATGATATGGAGGAGGCCTTCACTCAAAGAGAGGTCCTTAATAACTAAATAAATAACTTAAGTACATACTTACTTGAAATTTAAATTATATTTATTAAAAATAAAAACTATCAAGTGTATAAACAGAAATCTTAAAAGACAGTGCATACAAAAACTTTACTATTAATTTCTCAGTTTAATAAGTGAACTGTGATGGACAGTGGATAACAAACTTGTGAACCTTTTTTTCTAAAAATTTGGAATGGACATCATTAGTTATTAAGGAAATAAAAAAGGCTATAATAATAATAATAATAATAACATGACATTATTCATATAAATCAAACATGCGGGTGTTTCGTACATTGGCTATTAATTCCACGAATGAGTCTAGACAATTGGCACGGTGGGGTGTTGTAGACAGAACCTTGACCGATCGCGTGTCACAGTTAGAACGCTACAAGCTCAGAAGTCATCAGATACTTAACGAAGTTTATCGAAGATTTAGGGTGAAATGATAACTCAGCCAATTAAACTTGAACCAAGTCTGCAAAACTGATCGGTCATTCCGTCACAGAACGCCAGCCGCACATGGCAAAATAAACGCATTTTCATTAAGAAAAAATCGCATTAGGTACCTTTGTTTCCACTTACATATTTTAAAACTGGTTAATCGTTAACCCGGGGTAAACTAATAGACTGACATATCAATGTAAAAGCTCAAACCTTGCTAGATCAGCTATAAAAACAAAATATCGATATTTTGCTTGAATTTCTATAACCTAGGCCTTGGGCCCTTTGACGGTGTTAGCCAATGATTGCGGTAGATACAGAGTATCCATTGAAATGGTATTGGCTACTTATTGTCGCAGTATGAATACCATAAATTCAGCCAATCACAACGATCGATGCTTCTTTTCCAGAATAACCCTCATCATATCAGTTATTTCTTCCAAACTAAGCCAGGGCAGAGTCCGCTAGTCTATATCTATCAATCAAATCATATTAAATCAAATAAAATAAATATTATAAATGCGAAAGTTTGGATGTATGATATGGATAGATGTTTGTTACTGAATCACGACCCAACGGCTGAACGGATCTGGTTTAAATTTGGCACAGGGATAGATTATAGTCTGAAATAGCACATAGTTAGGCTACTTTTTATTCCGGAAAATTAAAGAGTTCCCGCGGTAACCAAAACACCTCAAACCACGCAGACGAAGTCGCAGGCATCCGCCAGTGATAATATAAAACAGCAATTACACACTATGGATAACACATTAATTCATTTACACTCACGGCATGAGGCCGGTCGTACACTGTATTCCCGGTGGGAAAGTAAATTCATTGCTCCTACAATTTAATTAAGCTGCAAAATGTTTCACGTGCCGCAAATGTAGCGTTCTGCCAGCTTAAATAGAAGTTGATTGAATTATAATAATTATAAGGCTAAATCAATAAACTTCTGCATCCATACTTTATTTAATTTAGCGTAGATGAAGATTTTTATTGATTCCGCGGGAACTCCTTAATTTTCCAGGATAAAAAGTAGCCTATTTCCTTCCCCGGGATATAACTTATACCTATAATAAATTTCATCAAGATCGGTTGAAAAGATGGGCAGTGAAAGCGTAGCAAACATACAGACACACTTTTGCAAATATGATAATAAAATTAGTATGGAAACTTGAAAGCCATTCCATAAAATGATAGGTTGGTATCTCAAACCTATATAAAATAAAAATCAATGCCACATTGGCAATCCACCAATGATATGATAAACGCAGGTATTTTTTTTTTAAATATTTTTAGTTGGTCCTCTGCAATAGTTATAAAAATAAATATACTTAAATCAAAAAGCATTGGAAGGTATTTTATAGCAGCTAATGGCTAGACCCATTAAACAACCAACAAGATCAATATTATGTAGTTTATGTTACGATTATAGTAATTTAACGGCCTTGCTCTAACTTTCAGCAGGCGATTTATGGCTGGCAATAAACTAAACGCAACATACACTCAGATACATAAATATTTACTGTTCTCTCAATTTGTACCACGCCATTTATATGTGAGATAATGGAGGGAAACAGCGTGATAACTACTTGTAGTGATTGTATGGGTCTGATTGTATTTTTATGTCGTAGTATGAGCTTTGAAAGCAAAATTATTGTATGGTTTTACAAGCTTTTACCAGCTTCGCTCACATTAGGTTTAATTTTCATACGAATTTAAAAGCCCTATTTTAACCCCTTAGGGGTAAACTTTCGAAAATACAAGGCATAATGGTCTGTGTGCCAAATTTCAGTCTGATCCGTCCAATGGTTTGAGCTGTTCGTTGCGAGATCAGTCAGTCAGTCACCTTTTCCTTTTATTTATAAGATTGCATGGATCATACATAGTAGATCTGTACTTACTAAATAGTTGTGACGACTTGAAAATTTAATTCAATATATTATAACCTACTAGATGATACTTCGTCGGTTTTTTATTCCCGCAGGAACTCCTAAATTTTCCGGGATAAGACGTAGTGCATTAAAATACCCTTTGTCCTAACCCGGGATGCCACTTACCTCTTCAAAATTGATTGAATTAAGACAATGATTACCGACCTGATAACCTATCATTAACGTCACGAGCAAATTAATGTCCAATATTTTCTAGTCAACGTCGACAACATACTTACTTAGAAGGAATGTCCATTTCGTTTATGGGGTGATATGCGGAGCAGGGGGTAGGGCGAATTACGTCAATCAGACGACCAGGGTGACGCCGTCTCTACACACTGACCTTTTATAAAACTTGCTACGTAGAAAACTGCTCTTGGTCTGGTGGTTTAATAGATACATACATGTTAAATAATTTTCCAAGACACTTTTTCGGCATACTATTTTTATAGATCCTTTTGGAATAGTAGCTCTAGGTTAATCTATAATTTTTTTTTCGGCTTTTTTACAGAACTTGCCGTGAATGTTTCTTTAAATTTTAAAATGCTTTTAGATATAGATCTTTTATAAGTGACGACCACCGTGGCGCAGTGTCTTACCGTGCGGAGGTGCCGAAGTGCCGGGTGCTATCCCCGGTAGGGATTTGGGATTTATAATTTCTGAATTTTCCCTGGTCTGGCCTGGTGGGAGGCTTCGGCCGTGGCTAGTTACCACCCTACCGGCAAAGACGTGCTGCCAAGCGATTTAGCGTTCCGGTACGATGCTGAAAAGAAACCGAAAAGGGGTATGGGTTAAATATAACTCCCATGCACGTAACAGCTTAGCCTGCATCATCACTTAGTACTTATCATAAGGTGAGATCGTAGTCAAGGGCTAACTTGTACCTAGTGGATAAAAAAAAGAATTTTAAAATATCAGTGACACACAGACATACTAACAACTGACGGAGCGCTGGATGGATGGATGTAATTATATTATGATCATCATAATTTTCATATCCAATGCCAGACAATCGCCTTTAAGAGGAATTCTCCCGGCCGTTTCTCCATACAAAAAGATTTGTCTGTTTCCTCCGTAGATAATTAGTAGAGAAAATATTTTTGCACCATAAAATCCATATGTGTCCGTGCCATGCTCCTATGTTTTGCTTTTCAATAAATTTATAATTTTAAGAACAAGGAACCTTCAAAAGTTGCAAAAAATGGCCCAGTTTTCGCGCCTTCATCAGACATCCCCCAAATAAATTTCACGGATATAATAAAAAAAAGAAAAACATACCGGCATAGTCTGAGTCTTGCTTAAATTATTCTAGAAAAAAAATCGGTTCTGTTTTGGAGGAGGAAACAGAAAAATACGAAAGTAAGAATTCGACTGTTTTTCATAGGTATTATCGGTCCAAGCTGCAGTTGTCCCTTTCGGGTGATAAGGAATTCTTTTCGAGGAGCAGCGCGACGGCAATATACCTATATTCAATCAATACCTATTCTCAGTTTCCCGTTTATGCTATATCCTCTTAATAGCGCGTCAACATAAACGAATACATTACTTACCTGCTCGTGAACTTTGTTGCTGTAATAATAGTAAGTAATTAGTTCTCCTAAATTCTGACGTCACTCTTGTTTTGGGAAATTAATCAACAGTATACACTGATCGCGCCTTTGTGACGTCAGGTTGTGCTTCTTTTAATTGGCTCCAGGCGGATTTTTATTGTAGAAAAATATATCCAAAGCTTTAAAAGACCAGGTGCTATTAGAAAGATGCCAACAAGAAGTCACATTTCCGCAGTTCTAGAGTTCAGATTCGAATTCACTGAAATATAATCAGTATGTAGAGTACTCGTCATAGATTTCAGTATTAGGTACGATGTTTTAGTTCTCTACACGTAAAGTCTAAGTAGATATTTAATATTGACCCAACGGTCTGGGATATAATATACTCAGAGCGAGAACCACTAGGCCTACCTAGATTAATGGGCTTGCGGAGCTTTTCACGTTTTCATACAGCCCTCAAACAATTTGACGCAATTAGGATTACGTTAACATAGGTACTAAAATTATACATCAATGACTTAACACATTTTGGAGGTAAGATACCATAGATTGCGGAAAAGTTGCATCAGTATAGAATATGTCAATTGTTTTGATTGGCTAAATTCATGGGTTTCTGACTGCAACAAGGGACGAGTGGCCTAGTTGTGACAACGCATACCTATCAGTCGATTACGATTGTTAGGCAATCTCGAACAAGTCGGTAACTGGATGCGAGACCGAATTTGGAGGTTCAAATTTGGCCTTTTCGTTTCCTCCGTGCCTAGGAGAGCACATTAAGGCGCTGTGAGCTCACGAGATCAAAATACAGGCGCCAGGGGGGGAAATCGAGCAAGCGTATGTCGCAAAAAATGCAAGAAATAATTTGTAAAAAATTTTTTCATTGTGTTTCATTTGTAAATTTACTGTTCAATACAAATTAATCCGACAAATGTGTTTGATTTAGAAATGTAAATTTTATCTTATATTTCTAGAGCAAATTATTAGTTTCATTATGGGGAAAAATTGCTTTAAAAGGTTAATTAAGAGGTATGTTTAAAATAAATTTCAATGTAGAGATTTTTTTTAAATCGTGTTTTGAGATGCGTCAATGGTTGCTTATAGGTCTTGAAAACAGCAAATTATTTTGATAAGCATACATTATGTCACCGTTTGATGAATACACTGCTTTTAAAACCCCCCTTTTACGCTACACAGAGCCTTAAGCCGTCGATCCCGGTTATTCCTACCATTCTGTGATTAATGAACAAAGGTCACGACCCTCAGTAATGAGGAATACGATGCAAAGAGACTGCAACAAATAGGCGTTGCGCGTAATACACGCAACGGGACGTGGCCATATAGGTTGAGAGTTGAGATGAAGATAGTGTTAACACAGCATTGACCGTAGGTACTTCCCTGTTTTGTGACAGGTCAGGGGTATGGGTTTAATATAACTGCCATGCCCCTAACAGGTTAGCCCGTTACCATCTTTGACTGCATCATCACTTACCATCAGGTGAGATCGCAGTCAAGGGCTAACTAATAGTGGGTAGTGGATTAAAAAAAACATGCACTTGCCTAACGCATTGAATCACTGTGTACCTATCTACTTAACTGCCTCGTTGGTCTAGTGGTTAGCATGTTCAACTGCGGCCGACGAGGTCCCGGGTTCGAGTCCCGGGTCGGGCCATAGCAAGTATTGGGTTTTTCTGAAAAGAAATTCTCAGTACTAGCCCGGAGTTAGGAAATTGGCGGTGTTACACCCCCGTGCCTCGGAGAGCACGTTAAGCCGTCGGTCCTGCGCCTGATCTCTCTCCGGTCGTGTCGGATTTTCCGTCCCATCGGGCTATGAGAGTAAAGGAACAGAGAGTGCACCTGTGTATGCGCACACACTTGTGCACTATAATATCTCCCGCGCAGATGGCTAATCTCTATGGAGATAGGCCGCCGTGACCGAAAATCGGTCGGGAGGACATTACCTATCTACTGGTGCCTTTTGATTGTTTGGTTTTCTAACTCAGGACTAAGTACTAAAACTATGAATTGTGGCCTCTGATATGATGGTGGTATAGATAGTTCTTACCAGAGTTCTGATTTTAAAGCAATTTAACTATCAATTTTGAAGGTACATAAATACCGTCCTAATATGAACTAATATTTCGCATTAATTAAAGGTGAACATGACATCGATGACTGCATGTTAAATAGTACTACAATCTATTTATCTATCTATCTATCGATTTGACTATCTATATCTGCTCTATTATTTAACAGTTCCATACTATATTCTAAGAACTCAGAACAAATAACAATGTAAAATCTTTCGTAACTGACACTGAGCTTTTATAAAAACACAACATTTGAGCACAAAGTGACCGGGAAATGTTCCAAAGTTACAATATTTTTATCAGAGGGCCGGATGTTATTCTTTGATAAATTGAGTCCAGTTTTGTTTAAAACGGAAGTTCTGTAGCACGGCCACTGGATAAGTGGGCAGTGAACTAACTACATCATTGTGAATAGGTACGTTCATTCGCCCGGCACCCACGCAACTTCGCAGAACATTGTCACCAGAAGACTATCAGAATTATGATAAGCCAAGCATTTTGATAATAAGGGAGCTGGTGGCAGAAATGTAAAAACTATAATGTGTACTGATAATGGAAGGAAAAATATATTACCTACTATAGTTTTAAAAAATCCTTTACAACCTTTCTTTATTTCTTTATTGTTTATATGGTACACACACTATACTACTCAAAATGCTTGCAAATCGATAAGCATATGCTCCTGTAAATCTAGGGGGAGATTTTCTTCCCGATCGCGTCAACTTAGGGACGATTTGTATGGAATTGACAAATTTAGTTATTGAGTTTTTCAATTCCATACAAATGATAATAATTAACTTTAACGAAATCGAGTAATTAAGTTAACGAAACGACCACTCAGACCTCTGTTTCATTTAACCGTTTGACAAACGAAATCATCTATCACCTACCACAAAATTACGATTTTGTTACCTCTTCGATTGCTATTTAAGAGCGTTGAAGCTCATAAACATTTCAAAAGTCTCTCTCCCAGCGAACGTGTTTCCTGCCACGTATAACTTGGTACCTTCAAGGCAAGAGTGAATAGGCATCTTCTAGGCAAGCGCGTTCCAACCTAGACCTCATCATTGCTTTGCACTAAGCATGATTGTCGTCAAGCGCAAGCCTATCTCACTATTAAAACAAAAGTCTCTACACTGAAATTGCTACCAAGTACCAGCTCCTAATAATTAAGGTGTTTTTTTATTACAAAACAAAAATACATACCTGTTAAAGTATGTTCGTACTCATTAAAATTCTAAAAGCCTATTTTAACAATTGAAGGTCTCTGATAAGATTCTGTTTAGTGCATAGACATAGGATTTTTTCGCTTTCTAAGTCTGGTTTAGTGATTTAACGTTTTTTAACAACATAACATTCAGTACGACTCTGTCTATATTATTGTTCCTAGACGGAAATAAATATAATAAACTAGATTATGCCCGCGACTTCGTCCGCGAGGATTAAGTTTTTGTTATTCTCGCGGGAACTCCTTAATTTTCCGAGATAAAAAGTAGCCTTTGTTCTTCTCCGGGATACAACCAATCTCTATAAAACAAAATTCCTCAAAATTGGTTGAAAAGATGGCCCGTGAAAGCGGAGCAGTTAGACAGACAGACACACTTTCGCATTTATATTATTAGTATGGATCTATGGTTCCTAGGTAGGGTACAGCTAAATTACAAATGTCTAGATATATAGATCAATATAGTAGACGTGTACCTACGAAGTAGGTACGAAAGAAAGCAAACGAGTCAATGGAGTCGACATGCCGTCTGCGAATTCCACTGAAGACCGAATGAAAACAAAACGTGGTAAAAAATAGAGAGTTTAATGTATAAATTATTGTACAATTAGTACAGTTAATAACATTAATTTAGAAAATCAAAAAATATGTTTTCATAATAACAATAAATTAATAACTATAAAAAATTTAAACAACAAACATAACCTATTGAAACATACTTTAAAACTGATAAAATATAGGCTTACAAGAACCCGGCTATATTATGAGTCAAGCATAAAGGTATTGAAACAGGCAATCTTATTAAATTTATTATTATTATTATAATGATTTCGCAAAATTAATCAAGCCTATTAAAATTTTAAATTTGTTAATATTATAATTGTAAAGAAATGTAAAATTATTTAACGCCAATATCGCGTGAATTTATAGCAGTGTTGGTGCGAGTGACCGATGTAGAGACATTGGCAGTTTTAGCAGCGGTTCCAACTTTTTTGATTGTTGTTGTAGTAGTTGTTTTGGCAATTCCACCATTAGGTAAGTGTTGTACATCAGTCCCAACACGAACTTCCTCTGTCGCTTTTTGTTTATTTTCATGCGCTTGAGAATTATTTACTTTTCTATCAATATTCTGAACATAGCCGTCTTTCTGTATAACTTCACTACTCCTCTCCTCAGTGCAGGAAGCACCTCTCTCTCCGCTACCTGAAACTCTAATAGCTCCATTATCGACAGGAATTACTTCGTCATTTTCATATCTTTCGATAAATCCATTTCCATCGGATTTTTCAATCGTATATGAACCGCGGCGTTCTGATTTCTCCGGCACCCATACGATTTCTTGAGTAATCGTCTCGTGTATTGGCTCAGGCATATTGCTTCTACCTTCATTTTGTGTTCTAACTTGAGTTACGAGTGTACGCATATTTTGGACGTCAATGTTTGAATCGATTGACTCGGCTCGTCGTGAATTTGTGTTAACAATTTCATCTCCATTTACTCCTGCATTATGGTTTGTAACGGCAATTTCATTTTGCCGAGTATTATCGATCTCATTACGCACAGGCGCCATATATTTTGTAACTCTTTGCGTTATTTCTCTATCAACGGGACGAAGTGGTTCAATCGGCTTCAGCTGACCTAATAATGGGGAATGTTTTATTCCGAATGTAATTTGTGGAGTTCTGTTGATCTGCACCTAGAATAAAATATACGAAAAAAATTATTAGACTTCATCCTGCTCAGAGGATTTGGAGAATTAGTAATAAAAAGTATCGAATGATTTTTAGGTCGATATTTATATTGGTATTGAATGCATGTTACTTAAATCGAAATGTATATTTTTACTTTAGTATATTTTATGAAATCATTAATATTTATATGAGGACTTTTTTGGAAAAAAAATAACTATGCTTTTTTAAAACACGAAAAGGGCCCTAAAAATCTTTTAAATATTATTAAATATCGAATTTAAATTTAAGAAAAAACATGTCATAAAATAATGGACAAGAAATAACTGACGAGTGACGACGTTTCAAGTTGAGTTCGATAAAATTTTAGAGCTTTTCTCGAATATGTTAAGCTCGCTAGTGCTTTTACATGTATGATGCTCACTATACCTTTTCTGGTGAGTAAGTTCCAGGCGCGGGTACTTTCGCTCGATCGTCCAGCGGTACCTTAAGACGGCCAGACATCGTGTACACTGGAGCGTCCAAGACGGACGGGATACGATAGCTATTTGGAGCTGCAAATAAAAGAGGGCTTAAATTATTGAATAAAAGGTAAAGAAAGGCCTTTGCGGCTCTAAATAGTGTTCTATAATGTAGCTGTCAAACATAACATGGCCCTGACAGTTCAAGCCATAGCCAGTGTAAAACAAAAGTAAAGCTTTTTTTGCCACTACAAGTTAGCCCTTGATTGCGATCTCACCTGATGTGATGATGCAGTCTAAGATGGTAGCGGGCTAACCTGTTAGGGGCATGGCAGCTATATTAAACCCATACCCCTATTCGGCTTCTACACGGCATCGTACCGGAACGCTAAATCCCTTGCCGATAGGGTGGGTGGTAACTAGCCACGGCCGAAGCCTCCCACCAGGCCAGACCAGGGAAAATTCAGAAATTATAAATTCCCAAATTGACCCTGCCGGGGATCGAACCCGGGAACTCCGCACGTTGAGACAACAGCGCTACACACCGTGCTACCGGAGGTCAGCTTGAAATAACCAAACCAGTGCGTAGTACACAGACATTAAAATTAAAACTCATGATTTTTTTATTTTTCTTCTATCAATTATTGCATTTGATAAGTAATTACCTGGTGTATCGGCGTATTTGTCAGTTTGAATTTTAACTCCAAAAGTATATTGCGGGGAATATGTTAAAACAAATTTGTATCCCTTTTCTGGATTATACGCCCCCGGAGCAGGAACTTTTATACGTTCATCGATCGGTTCTTTATGCCTACCCGAAATTGTATACAATGGTGTTTTCTGTAGATTTGGTATATTGTAAGTATTTGGAGCTAAAAATTAGTAAAAACAAAGTATTAATATTATATCCTGTGTATTATTTTACAGAACAATGTAAGAACACCAAAGAAAATAAAAATTACCAGGAGTAGCCACGACATGTGAGGTTTCCGGTTTAATTCTAAAAGTGTATTTAGGTGAGCTTTCTAACAGTAGTTTGTCAGCTTTGTCCGGGTTATAATTGTTAGGGGCTGGCACATTATCAGGCTTGAATGGGTTCGTTTTCATCCTAAAAGAGTATCGAGGACCGTTATCAAATATAGCATTATTAGCATATTCTGGGTGGTATAAATTAGGAGCTGGATTTGTGTTCATTTTTGCGTTCTTTCCTTTAGATGTTAAACTATAAACAGGCCTTTTTTCAAAAACCATTTCATTTGCTTTTTCTGGACTGTAAAAGTTAGGGCCTGGTGTATCAGGTAATTTTCCATCTTCAAGTTTAGGTCTAAAAGAGTAAGCTGGAGAATTTTCGTGTAAAGCTTTGTCTGCCTTCTCAGGAGAGTATGCATTAGGCGCAGGGTTACTAAAATGTTTTTCTACGTGCCCCTTTAGACCAAAACTGTATTTTGGCACTCCATTTGAAACATATTTGCTTGGATCATATGCATTGGGTGCAGGATAATCAATAATTTTGTCAGGTTTGCCTTTCCCTGATAATGTAAACCTTGGAGAATCATTTAAAATATGAGGGTCATAAGAACTCGGGCCGGGAGTTTCTTGTACTTTTGGTAAATGTCCTCTACCTGGCATCGTAAATTTAGGGCCATCATTATGTAAATGTGGGTCATATGCATTTGGTCCAGGGGCATCAGAAATCTTTCCATCATGGCCCTTTCCCGTTAAAGTAAATCTTGGAGAATTAGTTGGTAAATGAGGATCGTAACTATTAGGACCTGGTGTATCTGATGGCTTTTCACATCGACCTTTACCAGCTAATGAAAATTTCAGAGAATTATCAAGCAAATGAGGGTCATAAGCATTAGGAGCCGGCACATCTGATGTTCTTTCTGTGTGACCCTTCCCCGAAATAGAAAATTTAGGCGTGCCATTTAATAATCGAGGATCATAAAAATTTGGCGCAGGTGTCTCGTTTGGTTTTTCAACACCAACTTTAGGTCTAAATGTGTAAGCGGGTGAAGATTCATGAAGAAGTTTATCAGCTTTATCGAGAGAATAGACATTTGGCCCAGGAGTCTCGTTCGGTTTTTCAACACCAGTTTTAGGTCTGAACGTGTAAGCTGGTGAAGAATCATGAAGAAGTTTATCAGCCTTGTCGAGAGAATAAGCGTTGGGTGCAGGTGAATTCTCGATTTTGGGTGATGAGCCTTTTCCGGCCATTGTAATTTTGGGACCGCTATCTAGCATATGCATTGATTTCTCTGGAGCATATACGTTAGGGCCTGGTGTTGTTTCAATTTTTTCTGCATGCTCTTTCGATCTTAAGGTATATGAAGGTGAGCTTTCGTGTAGCAATTTATCAGCTTTTTGTGGATTATAAGAGTTAGGGGCAGGTGTTACTTCATGTTTCTCGGCTAAACCCTTCCCAGCGAGTGTATACTTCGGTCCATTATTAAGGGCATGCAGTGATTTTTCTGGACTATATACATTCGGTGCAGGTGCATCATGTACCTTCACAATTTCAGATTTTGTTCTAAAAGAATAGGCTGGTGACTTTTCCCGTAATAATCCGTCAGCTTTATGGGGATTATAAGCGTTAGGAGCTGGAACTTGCTCGATTTTTTCTATTTTTATTTTGCTTGAAAGACTGAATTTTGGTGACTTTTCATGAAGAATAGCATCAGCCTGAAACATACAGTGAAAATAATCAAAACAAAGAAAATTTATTTTGTTTGCTACAGGGACTTACTAACCTTCAAAAATCGTAACGTGCAAATCACAGAATTATGAGCCTTATAGGTCAAATCAGAGTAAGCTACACATTAGTGTGATTTAATTTTTTTAAAGATAATTTGATAAATGGTTTTTAACAGTAGGTTTAAATTAGCATTGATAAAATATTAAGGAGGTTTAATTGAACGAAATTAATAAAATATGAGAGAAAATAAGAGTTAAAAGATTAGTACAGACAGATGAGGTTAAATTGCAGTGACTCCTTCAGGCGCTGGGTAGTAAACAGACTCTCCGATGAAAGGTGAGTGACGGATGCCGAAGGTATGCGCCGGGGCCCAGGGAAGGTTCACGCAAACCTGTATATGCACCCAGCTTAATGTTAGTATGGTTACGTGAAAAATATAATATATTCCAGGCATATTGTAAACATAGTAGACGGGCTAAAAAGTATTAATAGTTATTAATTGGACAAGAATAGAGATGGTGTATTATTGATTTTAACCGACTTCAAAAAGGAGGAGGTTCTCAATTCGCCTGAATGTTTTTTTTGTATGTATATAAACGCGATCATTCCGCTAATTATGAATCAATTTTGATGATTCTTTTTTGTTTGGTAGATCATACTTCAGATGTGGTCCCATATAAATTTAATCGAAATTCGAATTCGAATCGAAAATCAACAAAAACAGTTTTTTTTTACTTTTGAGTATGAGTTGGTACTTATAATCTCTATCCAATCATTTATTTTACTTTTGACAGATGGTGTCAATTATGTTCAAACGCGTTACTGATTCGATTTTTGATAACAATCGACTTTCTTTATGAAGTCATCAACATTTCTCACAACAACAATATCTCAACATTTTTTTATTGCTTTATAAACATACCCTATCAAGTATCAAGTAACTAAGTATATATGTATTAAAATAAATCATTTATACACAACAGTACAGTAAATGTACATGAATCCGTCAGGTCATAGAAACCATCCATCGCTAAAGATGTATGGTGCTTCAAGAAAGCGAGTGTTGAAGCTCCGTCACTATTTTGAAAAAGGAAGTCGTACTTGTAATTACTAGATGAGTATACGAGTTACGAAATATTGGATAAAAGGGCACGTCGCTTCACTATTGGAAAAAACGATATGCGTCTATGGATTATTGCATTTTTTTGTCGATGGTTGCCTGACAATAATTATGACACTTCATAGACGTGCATATGCCAAAAGTAAAATGAATCGTTGGACAAGGCATAGGTATAGTTTTGATGTCGGTTTTTGTTTTAGATGAAAGCGAATAATTATTTTGTTACATTTACTCAAAAAACTGAAAATTCTAAACTTACTTTTTCCGGGCAATATACCCCCGGTCCAGGTACAGTCGCCGTTGGAGGCTTCAATTCCCTTCTCGGAGCCATGGTGTACGCTGGAGGCCGTTTAGTTATCACGATTGCTGCTTTATCCGTGGTATAAGTGCCTGGACCAGGCATCGGGGTCTTTGACTCGATCGTTTTACCCCGGCCAGTGATGCTGAAAGCAGGGGCAGCTCGCTTGCTTCCTTCACGTGCCTCTCCAAGTACTGGTGGCATAGAGTATTCGTTCGGCGCTGAAAAGATGAAAGTTCCGATTTGAGTATTTCTTAGGCGTGACTCATCATAAATATTGTATTTACTTTAAATTGTATTTAAATTAATTATTAATAAAAGAGAAAAGAGTCGTGAATTAAGGTAATTCAAAATCAATTAGAAATCATTAGATTTATCAACAGCTTAAAATATTTAGGCCCACTAGCGTAAGGCCGTTATTATATTCTACTAGCTAATGCCCGCGACTTCGCCCGCGTGAATTGAGGTTTTAACTTATGAAAAAGTGACATCATCCAAAAAATGACTAAATCAGTTTAGACAATGTTGTGCAAGTCGGCCTTATAACAATCGAAAAAAAATCATATCAACAGAACACTAATTATTATAGATAAACACCGCATGCATAATAATGATAAGTAGAGAGCATTTAACTGAAAAATTCGTAAAATGACAGGATAGAAAATATTTACGTGCAGGGAGGGAAAAAAGGAGTAATTAAACAGCAATACCACGTACATGACAATGTCAGATAGATAAAGCTCTACTGAAGAATTCAAGTCAGAGTTTAGGAATCCGTTTACCGATTCTTACGCATTGGCCTTGATCCTTAGGTAGGTATGCATTGATCTTTAAAAAAAGCAACTCAAAAAAGTGATACAAGTGACGAACAAGAATACAAGTCACGGGCTAATAATACAGATAAAATTCAGTATTACTCGTACAAAAAATAACGATGAGCAGAATTTCACCTAAATAAGGAAATGAGCCGAAAAGTAGGTAAATAACAACAGTGCCAGTAGCTAGTGATTATGATCAACAAAAAAACAGATGAAAATGAGATACAAGAAAATTCGACATGTAAAAATGGTACAAAACACAAAACTACGAATGAGAAGTGACAATCAAAAAAAAGACATGATAATATTATTATGACATAATGACTTTGTTAGTATACTGTAATCGACCTGGGGTTTTGCTGCCATCTTGAGGCATGCTTACACGTAGACCTATTGAGAAAGCCGGGGCATGGTCTAGCACAGCTCTCATTGATTTTCCGGGCTCGTAGTCACAAGGGGCTGGAGTAGGAATCAGCTTGGGTGGAGGCCATCGACCATGTAATGACGCCGCTGGACCCATTGCTCGGCCTGCCATCTTTATTATGTTAGTAATCATACAGGCTAGAGACTAGGCCAGTATTAATAATAGTAATTATAAAAGCGAGTGCGTATACAAAAAAAAAAATTCGGTCATCTTTTCACGGTTACGGTACTTTATTAGCAGATGCCCGCGACTTCGTCACGATCACGAATTGAGGTTTTTGGTTCCCGCGGGAACGCTTTAAATTTTGGAGATAAAAAGCCTATGTGTTATTCCAGACTATAATCTATCTCTGTGCCAAATTTCATCCAGATCCGTTCAGCCGTTTATGGCGTGATTGAGTAACAAACATCCATTCATTCATACATTCATCCATCCATCCATCCATCCAAACTTCATAATTTAAGTATAGATATAAAGGAAAAATACTTCTCCAGACATAAAATCACAAACAATATAAATGAGAAAGTACCTATTCCTGCCTTCCGCTTATTGGTAAGAAGATAATTTGCATCCCAGTTATGGATACGCCTAGTCGCCTACTAGCCTAGTCACGTAAATAATAACTTGAAAAAATACTCAATACACGGCGTGTCCTAATAAATTACACACATACGGGTATTTTATAATCAATCTATAAAACAAAACACTTTGTAGATACTGAAACTCAGAAGTTACTTATAACACGCATAGTCATGAATAAATAAAACGACACATTTCATTAGGTAATATTCCATAATATTATTATAAAGACAATATTATATGAGTAGCATAATGCTCATTTGAATAAGGTAACAAATCTAAATAAATATTCCAAAAAATATTTGTTGTTGGTACATCGTTACCTTCGTATTCCAAGAAAAACAGCCAAATTTTGAAATATGACACACAAAACAGTTATAGGTACTAAAAAAATTCTACATCAATGAGTTATCACGAAAAACTAATTACACAAAACTTGAATCCCAGAATATAAAGAACGGTGCTAAGCGCAGTTGATTTAAGACTGAGCTGCATTAAACTAAACCAGACTAAAAACAATATCCATTCATGGTCCCAAGGCACCTACACGTTGACTCACTCAATGTCTCGATCACCTTCGGTAATGCGGACTTATTTGGCGACATCAAACCAATGCAAGAGACACTTGCAAACATCCAATGCCAACCTACATACATTCACGGAAAAGAAAAACATACTATTTATTGAGAAATTGTGTAAAGGTCAGTACTTAAAGTTAATTCATAAATACAAAACCTCGTCAATGAGATGGAAACTTGTTTTGCTCATACTTATGCGCACGTGATGGCAAGTCAGTTTTTGGCTCAAAGCATAATCGAGACAAAACTACCAAAACTATCCCTCTTTATTTTGCCTTAGTTTACTTCCAGCCTGATCACATAAAAAAAACATAACATTATTTAATTTAAAGGTTGTGAGGACAGGCAGTTATGATTATACAGAAAATTATTGTGCAACAATTACATTTAGACATTACACATTTTCTTGAAATATAGCCTAATAATATAAAAACAATGTATAGGATATTTTGTGTCAATATCTCTCTCTCTCTCTCTCTCTCTCTCTCTCTCTGTTTCTCTATCGATAAACCTAAGAAAACCGTTATTAACTGGAGTTTAAATTCCTCAACACACCCCTGGACATTTTTACCTGGACACAGTAGGAGTACACACATTATGTTATTTAATCGAAAGCTATTGACTATAGGTACCTATTTTGGGTACTATGATATTAGTTAAAGCATCAATGGACCATATGGTTTTTGAAACAATGGTATTTCTTACAACGCCTAAAACAAAGCCGAATAAACAAACGCCCACTCCCATAGATTTCAAATATTTCATAGATCGTATTAATAAAACTTTTGAGTCGTAATTGTAATTGATTTCGTAATTGTAACTGTTCATAAGATAGACAAGGATAGACAGGACGAAACAATAGTAAATTTCGTGACAAAGGAGACTTAACAACGTTTAGGTCTCATTTTATTATTCAGTGGGTAAATTTTATGAGCGCACTGGTCTAAAAATAGACTGAAACTTGGTTATTGTCATAGACTTAGAATGTACAAGACCAACAGTGACAGATTATGGTGTTACAAAAAATGAAATGTAAATGTGTGCGTGAAATAGTGTTGTCTTGACTCTAGCATAGTATTATCGATCGTCTTACTGGTGAAATCATAGGATTCATTCAATTATTTATTATTCAGACTAATATCTATCTAAACCAGGAGCCCCTATCTATAATCCGTAACCATTTGTTACGTAGCAAAGAATTGGTTGGAAACCTAGAACATAACATTGTAAATATTATGAGATACTTATAGATATTTTAGCCCCATAAAAGTTTTTTTTTTGATATTTCGAAAGAAAGCTTTTAAAATAGAGATATTTTTAAAAATTCTGCCTGAAAATATACACTATATTTTTTTTGAGAAATAGAGCAGTTTTTGAGATTTTTCATAAAAATTGTTAGTTTACCGCCGCTATTTTTGTAAAGGGTGCAAGTAGTTTTAATTTGATTAATTACAATAATACTCTGATATAATGTATAAGTGACAAGTTAATAAAAATAAATAATAACCATATATTATGGCGCTCAAGTCATAGCTAATGACCTCCCCGATAAGCACTTAAATACATAATGTTCTGAATCACCAGTATGTACAGTATACCCTGTATATATATTTTATGTACATATGAAATCTAAGACACGCCAAATAAAACAAAAATTAAGGAAAATATTTATTTCGTTCTTTTCTTTTACAGGAAAGTAGTGTTTAATATTGTACTCTACACACCTAAGCTTATGAGCAATCACGTCAAACCTACCGGCAGACACGATTATCGACTATCGATACTTATGACGTCATCACTTTGTCAATCCCTATCGTAACCAAACATTTTTAAGTTTTACACAAAATATCCAAAAATTCTTTATTTAGCAATGTAATTTTGTTTGTTTGTTTGTTTTAAATTCTTTATTGCACATACTTAAATTACAATGCACAAAGGCGAACTTAATACCTAGAGGTATTCTCTTCCAGTTAACCTTTGGTAGTGGAGACAGGGTAGAAATCACAGTGCGTACAATATAAAGAGAAAAGTTGGGGTAAGAAAAAACATATTAGGTAGTAGGTAATAAAGTGACGTATTGAAATACACAAAAATGTATAATATACTAAAATATAATATAATACTTAGTTTAAATAAAAAGAATATAAAATACAATAAATATATAAATATATATATGTAAAAATAATATATAGGTTAAATTAATAATTAATAATTATGAATGTTATTAAGTGGAGGGATTCTGACATTTTTGAAAGTGTTCGTGTACTCGACGCTTAAAAACGTTTAAAGACGGTGCTTGACGTACTTTCTGGGGAAGGGCGTTCCATAACCTGATTGCAGTAACAGTGAAGGAATCTGAATATAGTTTTGATTTGTGTTGCGGGTAGGCAAGAGTATCTACGTTTGAGGAACGTTGAACACGTCCAGATAAGCCGAGGTACTTAAAGCGTTCTTGGAGGTACTTAGGAGAACTTGGATCATGAAGAATACCATAAAGAGAAGCAAGAACGTGCGCATCTCGGCGAAAACGAATATTGAGCCACCCTAGTCTTGAACGGAAATTAGAAATGTGGTCATACTTACGCAAACCGTATACGTAGCGTATACATAGGTTGAGCAGGCGGTCCAGTTTGTTCAGAAGCTCTTCGGTGAGGTCGGTATAGCAGATATCTGCATAGTCAATGATTGGAAGCAATAAGGAATTAACCAGCACAAGTTTTGCTTTTTGTGGCAGCATGTTCTGCATCCGTTTAAGTGCATGCATCGCTGCAAAAATTTTTCGACTGATTTCCGCAACGTGACAAGACCAGGAGAGATCTTGCGAGATATGTAGTCCTAAATTTTTCACCTGAGTGGAGTATGGTAAATTTATATAATTAAATGTAACTGGTGGAAGGGAATTCAGATCCAGTTTAGCAAGTAGCCTAGGTCTGCCGACTAACATTACTTGTGTTTTAGCTGGGTTAACGAGAAGTCCATGGTTTCCGGTCCAAATACGGATTGCCTCCAGATCACTGTTGAGTTTATCAATGGAGTCAAGGACATCCTCAACATTGAAAGAAATGTATAATTGTAAATCGTCTGCATACAGGTGATAGGAACTGAAATTTAAAACGGAAACTAATGTATTGATAAATACAGAAAAAAGTAGAGGAGACAGTACACCGCCCTGGGGTACGCCCGCAGTGATGTCAGTCCATTCAGAGGAAACCTCTTCAGTTCGGACACACTGCCTACGGCCCCGAAGATATGAGAGAAACCATTCACCTACGGACTGTGAGATATTAAAAGAGCGTAGAATTGCCATCAATATGTCATGATCTACACAGTTAAAGGCATTGCTAAAATCTAATAGTGTAATCAGCGTAACCATAGATCGATCAATAGCATGTCGGATGTCATCAGTGATTTTAATTAGTGCTGTACATGTGCTGCGAGAGGGTCGAAAGCCAGATTGAAATGAATTTAAAAGTGAATTTTGGTTAAGAAAAGTAGAAAATTGATGATGGACTATTCGCTCTAAGATTTTTGAGAGGAAAGGCAATATTGAAATTGGTCTGAAATGTGTTACATCGGTAGGGGTATTTTTTTTCGGTATGGGAATAATGTGTGCGTTTTTCCACAGTGTGGGAAAAATCCCCGTTGACAATGATGAATTTAAAATGTGCGTGATAAAGGGTAACACAATATCCAGGACCATTAAAATCATTTCACGGCCTATTTGATCACTACCTACTGCTTTACTTGTTACGGAGGCAATGAGTTTCCTCACTTCACAGTCAGAGGTGGCTTCAAATCGGAATTGATGAAAAGTAATTTGATGAAAAGTCTTAAGGGAAACCTATTATCTAAGCTTTCAATAGTTATTTTGCCTCATTTTCAAACAACAAGTGACGAAATAATGATTATGAATAATTCATAAAAATATTCAGTAATTACCTGTGAAACGTGTATTTATGCGGGTCATTACGTCTTGTAACGTCACATTCATTCACTGAACAAGGCACCATGGTGGCAGAATAAAGATTTTAAGTTTTAATCGTAAGATTATTAATTAAATACACAAAATTCACCTCGACTTGGAAAAGACCGGTACGCTATGGCCTCTTACTCGCGTAAACAATGACATACTGGCCTTTTGTTTCGCTATCTCTTTTTCGCTCGCGGCAGTGTTTATTAACTAAATACCTCTCGCTCCCACGCTTTGTCAGTCTATTGAGCGTAGCGAAAAAATCCTATGTCTATGGTTATTGTAGTGAATTGGTTGTCATAACTTTATGATTGACATGCGACTATTTAACCAAAGTTCATAACCATTTTTAAACAGGTGCACCCAAATTATTTGGATATTTTAATCAGAATGGTGACGTAAACGAACCTACTAGAGGTGATGATGTCCTGTAGAAAGGCCTTGATCTGATTGTACGAATAACAATTATTATTACATGACGCTCTTCTGGCATTGAAACAAGACTAAAAGAAAAATCTACTTGGTTTGCTAAAAATATATATTACTAGTGTAGGCGAGTTTTGACACCAGATGAATGAGATTTATAGCACAACAATTAGGATCAATAATAATGAAATCAGTAGCTAGCGTTCATTACATAATGTTTGTCACAAGTATGATGCCATCCCAGTAGGCGGTAGTGTAAAACTCGATTGACGCTCCAAGCAATTCAAAACTAATGCTTCACATGCCCGTATGAATCGATTACTCAATATATTCCCAGGTGTTCCTTTGACTGCAATTTAGCAATTTAATGCAACGTGGGTGGGGACCCACATTATACAACAAATTGACTATTAGACTAAATGAAGATCGATCGACGAGGCGAGATAGGCGATTTCTGTAGCTCAATCGCTTGCTATTTAGATTGTATACAATTCTCGATTGTTCATAGGTGATCTTTGTTTATTCATTTAGGCTTCATCGCCAAAAAAAGCACTTAAGTGATTTACGTAAGCTATCAAGATCCTCAGCAATATGTAGCAGATAAAAGGTATTATAATCATAGAAAAACAGAAGGTACTTTAAAATATTGTCTACCTATCGTTTAAGGCCTACTTGTAGCTACTTATGTTATTTATGTGCTCAGTTGTTTATTAAATCAAGGTTAGTTTTGCGTTGTCGGTGATATCACCAATATACATATTTTGAAGCAAGGTACTCTTATAGGTAGATAAAGTATTTATTCTTTATTGTTGTCAGAAGTTAAATGAAAAACATCCTTACCTTTAGATGTCATGCCTTCTGTATTGTATGTGGCCGGACCGGGACCAGCCTTGTCTTTACCAGAGGAATCAATTTTATGTCCAAATGTAAATGCAGGAGCCCGGGGTTTTCTAGATTCTGGCGGAGGTTTGCCTAGAGATGAGACGATAAAATATTAATAAAATACTTTCACTAGAAAAGAACTGAGTTCCGTACCACCATACATTATCAATTATTCAATCAATCAATCAATATCATTTATTCAATACTTATAAAACATGAAACATGATGGTGATAATCGGTTACGGTATCTTAAAACTAAAGCTACGAGGATTCCAAGCCGCGCCCTGGTCTGAGAAGAGGCCACAACATAATATCTAAACAAAACCTCAAAAATCAATATTGGAACCTAAATAAAATTCTCTAAATTCACATAAAAATGTCAGAATCCCTCCACATAACCACATTCATATTTATTTATTTAACTTGTGTGTATTATTATATTTACAAATGTGTATTATATTATATTTTCATTAATATTTTATTTTTTATTATTTTAATTTACATTACTACTTTCATATGAAGTATATATTTTTGTATATTATATAATTTTGTGTATTTCTTGCAATGCATTTTTACTTAAATTCTTTAATAAATTACCTATTAAATATGTTTCTTGTTAATAGCATTCTATTACTTTTTTTTACAGATTATTGCTAAATAATATTATACGATGTTAACAGAAATTTAGACTTGTTTCTTTTTTCCCCAACTTTTCTCTTTATATTATACGCACTGTTTTTTCAACCCTGTCCCCACTACCAAAGGTTAACTGGAAGAGAATGCCTCTAGGTATTAAGTTCGCCTTTATGCATTGTATCGTGTGTGCAATAAAGAATTTAAAACAAACAAACAAAATTCATAATGCCGGTTAATCTTGATAATATCGTTCACCTTGATCACGCTCAATGTTTTTCGACCAAATCCATAAACACCACCAAGTTTAGCTTATTAATTAACCGTTTTTATAACACAAATAACGCTTCTAATATGTCTTTATTTTTTTTTAAATTATAATACAGAATATCACTGACTGAAGCCTTGTCGACGAATGAGAACGTCAATACATCTCTGATTTAAATAAGTGAAATAAAAAATAAAAACTTGTTATTGGCGCACTCTAACTAAATGATGTCACGTAGTGTATGAACATGGGCAAGGCCGCTGTTTGCACGCGATAATCTCGCACAACCTCCGAATGATGTCAGCTCTCCACAAACAATAATGCCGAAATTGATAGACATATTATGCACAAAAGAAACCACCAACCGTGACCAATGTGGATCATGTAAACAGTAAATAAACATTGCACACCTACCGAGATATCTCTTTTTTATCATTTCGGAGGACGGGTCCTCTCACTAGCTTCCAAAAACAATTGAAAAATATCTAAACTGTATCGCGATCACCCATACAAAAAACTAAAATCACAATAACTTCTTCAATGCCTCATAATATAAAGAAAAGAAGCAGAATGAACTCAATAACTTCATAATAATATATAGGTCAAACAATAGTAACGATAAACCATAATACATACTTGACGACATGGTACATATTGTTTTAAAATACAATGCCATAATTATTACACTTCTTTTGCATCGGTGGCAAAATTGCAACCCAAATATCGAAAGTCACGAAAGCGTTTGTGTCGCGATATTTTACTTTTGGATGCAAATCGTGTTGAGTTTCAAACTTGGTTTTCAAACACAAATATACATACATCCGAGGAAATGTACTCGTGGGCGTTCAATTTGGAGAAGCGACTATTATGAGCGATGACGGCATCAAAGTTACCTGAGCGAGGGTCATTGTCTGTATCTCATATACGATTAATAAATACCAACTGCTACAAGATCACCGCTTTAATACTTCAGGTGTATTTTCGCATTTTGTTGGTGAATGTTTCGACCTATCATTAACAATATATTCAACATTCGCGTACCTTTCAGATAAACGTATATTCTTATTAAATTGAATAAATTAGTTACTATTACATGGTATTTTATGAAGAAGAAAACTATTTCCTACTCTACATTGACGACGGAAATGCTTGTGGCATAACATAACTTTGCAGAACTATTTAGTATGAACTATCTCCACAGATTTTAGGTAAGAAGAATAGATAGCTATAATTTATATCATATACCTATACCTACTCACAAATCTAAAAAGAAAATAATCTCTTATCTCTAAAGAACCATCTTTTTTAAATCCCTGCCGAAAAAGTTTTTCTTACCTATTAAGGAGGGAAGAGATACTACAGCTGGTCCTGGACTGGCAGCTTCAGCAGCAATTGGGCCTCGTCTCTTAGTTGGTGTCCAAGGGTTCTGACGAACGCCCATCGGGGTATCACAAGGATAAGACCTTTTTGTCAGTATGGATTCAGTTCGCGCTAATCCTATGCCAGTTTTTCTTTGGTGAGATAAAATCTAGAACATATAATATTAAAGATTTCTGAGAATTTGTGAATCTCAATTCTGAAGTGCGGTGGATGAGACATTAGCTGAGATTAGGCATAAGTTCTAAGCTAAGAGCATTCAGGATACTGAATAAGATTAATATACCTATCAAGACTTCTGTAACATATACCAACTTTTAGTATCTTCTTAGGCTGTGGAGTAGTAACCCCACTGCCATAGAA
Organism: Erebia aethiops; assembly: GCA_923060345.2. NCBI lineage: Eukaryota > Metazoa > Arthropoda > Insecta > Lepidoptera > Nymphalidae > Erebia > Erebia aethiops. The sequence goes on along the minus strand of OV281092.1, from coordinate 8,691,131 downwards.
TAGTTTAAACGTCTTAATAACATAGTTACCGATTTGGCTGTACTTGTTGTAGATTTCACAGACTTCGTCGCCATGATTCGGGTTTCGTTGAATTATTTCATTAAAATTGAATTAAAGCGAAGTGTACAATATTATAAAATTAAAACTAAAAATTATTCATAATTTAAAAGTAAAGAATTAAAAACGATATGAAGAGTTTAGTAAAAATGCTTTCAAAAAGTGAAAATCCTTTATAACGCCTGTATAAAATTGTTGTTTACTTGATATGTCGATTGATTATTATTTGCATGATTATTTGATAGAGATATTGTCAGTTTATGCATTGTTGTCTATGTTTAAATTATCATTATTGTGAGGTTTATATCAGTCAAAAAATCTAAATTTTTAGGCAGCAGGTTTTAGGTAATCAATAAATAATTATTTTCAAATCAAATCAAATCAAATCAAATATTCTTTATTCAAATAAACTTTTACAAGTACTTTTGAATCGTCAAGTGAATCTACCACTGGTTCGGAATGCCATTCCTACCGAGAAGAACCAGCAAGAAACTCGGTGGTTGCTTTTTTTAAATAATTCATTTACAATTACTATATCAATGTGTACATAAGTAACCGCTGTCCCCAGCATTGCTGGAGCGATCAAATCCATGCTCCTCTATCATTTACATAATCTTCAACAGTATAATAAGCTTTTTTCAGGAGCATACTTTTAATGGATTTCTTAAATTTGTTTATTCAATTCATGTCAAAGACGGGCAGACAGAAAGTAGCCCCATTCCCGCCGGTGGCACCCGTTCACGAGCATGTCGCATGATCCAGCCATTGCTTCGCTCGACCATATTTGAGGGAACGTAACAACCCGCACCACACGACACCACCACAGAAATGTTTAAAGAGAGCGTGACATACTCAGTCTACCCGTATCAAAGCATCGAATTGAATACTAATATTCAAACACTAATTTATAATAAGTAACCGCTGTCCCCAGCATTGCTGGAGCGATCAAATCCATGCTCCTCTATCATTTACATAATCTTCAACAGTATAATAAGCCTTTTTCAGGAGCGTAATTTTAATGGACTTCTTAAACTTGTGTAAAGGCAAGTTTAAGATAGGTTGTGGAATTTTGTTATAAAATAGAATGCTCATTCCCACAAACGACCTTCGGACCTTCTTGAGGCGGAGCGATGGAGTCACGAGCTAGCTAGTACTTAGATCACCTCACATCCAGCAAGCATCCTTACGTAGTAATTAGGGATACCTATACTTTTTGCTCTCAAGTCTCATCTTACAATAAAATGGCTTTAATTCGATCAAGACGACGATCCCTATATGGTAGGCTCCAACTACCACAGAATACTTAATTGCTACTACGCACAAATATTTAATTTCGATAGTTCAAGCCCGTAGTTTAAGCCAAATATAAAATTGCATGTAAACTCTACTGTTGAAGCTCTCTCTGTAATAATTAGCCTTTCCTTAGGCTTGCTCTCATGAAATTCAGGTAACTGGGTCTACCTATTCTAGTTCTAATGAATTTTGCTGTCACCAGAGTCCCGCCAATTCCACCTGCGAACTATTCATCTTGATGAAATTAAAACACAACTTATACATTCATGATCCCAATGCTTTTCCTCCATTCCTTATTCGTTTTTGCAAAGCAAATAAGCTAAAACCACTTAGAAAAATAGGCAGGCCTTAATAGAGTAAGTAGAATGTTTATTAAAGCTATAAATAGTGTTTAAGAATGTTCTTCTCACATAGCCTTTACAAACACGGAGCTATAGGTGTTCGCAATATCTAAGGCTGGATCATTTGGGTGTTTCGTATCATTTTTAAAGTCACGGAGGCGCGTGTGTGTGAGGACTGAGTGACCATATTTTTAGTAATGTTATATTAACTAATTATTACGATGTGTGAATTGAGTGACAAGAATTTTAAAAAATTGGCTCGTAACTGCTGTTTTTTTTACTTTTACAAATATCCATTCAACTTTTACTAAATACTCAACTGAAAAACCTCAGGTTTTGTGATATAATTAATGTTTTACAAGTTATTTTAAATGTGGTATCTGAGTGACCACATAAAACCATTTGTAAATCTTTAAATAATATATATACTGTGTTTTGTTATATTTTACATACGTTTTGTAATGTTTTACTAAATGCCTGTATACAAAGCATCCCTGTAAGATTTGGGAGGTGAGATAAAAGAACTTAGTGACCACAGTTTAGGCAGCATATATTTTTAATGACCTATTTACAAATTCCAATTTACGTTTCACAAATGTTTTACGACTTTTACTAAAGGTTTGAGTCGCTCAGTCCTCACACACACGGAGGCGGTACTATTTACTTTAAACTTTAAAGTAAATAATAGTCTTAAAAATATGAATAACTTTAAAGTTTAAAGTTATTCAAGTACGTACACGAATACTGGGCAACAACTAACTCCTACAACACACCTAGGATCACCTAGGATGGAGATAAGATACACCAATATGCAGAGGCGTATTTAAAGATTTGGCGCCCCGGGCCAGTTAGCTTTGCTGCCCCATTCATTTTAAAAAAACCTACTATGGTGATGTGAAATAATAAATGAAAATAAAATTAACCATTTATTCACTATAATAGGTACTTACCTAAATATTTTTTCATTTTTTTCCTATGTAAAAATTGGTTGACAAAATCGTCAATGACGCTGTCATAACAGATGGCGTTTGTCAATTCAGCTTCTATATTCATGACAGCTAAGCTGTTTAAGCGTTCTTAGCTTATAGTGGAACGTAAATAAGTTTTTATCCTTTTGAGTAAAAACGAACGTTCTGCACTGCAATTCGTCACTGCGGTGCAAAGAAAAATGCGTAATGCAATCTCTACGTATGGGAAAGCTTCTTTTAAGTACTTATTTTTTATAAATAAGCTAAGTTGCCTTAGACTCATTTTATTTTCATAGGCTGCCAAAAAGTGTTTCAATAGAACACATTCGTCTTGTAGGTCTATCGCGAGATCTAACGGGTATACGTTTTGAAGGTTTACGGCATGCCTTCTAACTTCTGCCTCAGACATTGTATCTAATTTACCTAAGAAGGTAAAATTGGCGGTCATTGTGTCATATGACGTTTTGCGCCTCCTCAACTCACCCAACAACTGGTCACAAATTGTGAAAAAAGTATGTACTCGAAAGTGGTCACGTCCCTGTAGTAATACTTCTCCTTCGGGAGTCTCATCATCATTCTTCGGGTGATTTCGTTTTACCCGCCTCTTCGAAATCGTCAAAACATTCTCTTTTATTTTGAATGAAATTAATTAAAGAGTCATAAAGGTTAGAAACGACCTCCAGGTCCGAGTCAACCCCTTGCAGAACTTTTGAAGCTATATTAAATTGCTTCAAAATAGCTCCCCAAAATTCTGACAAGATGGCCGTTTCCAGGGAAGTCAACTGTTTAATCAACCCTGCAGCTTCATTTCTGACCAAAGCGGTTTGGCTGCTAGAGTTACCTTTTATGGCTTCAAGGGCCACTATTGGAACAAGCATCGTCCCTAGCTGACCATCTCGTCTGGGATAAGCTTTTCAAAGTTACATTTTCGGGCGCCGTCAAGAAATCTTGCAGTAGTTTTACGCGCTCCGTTGACGCTGTAAAAAATACGTACAGATTCTGCAGCAACCCGAAAAACTTTGTAGCTTCGAGGCAACATTCAGCTGCCGATGTGCCGACGAGGTTTAACGAATGTGCCGCGCAAGGCACGTATGTCGCATATTGGCATTTTTCTTCATTTGAAAGCGCGCGTTTTGAAAGCATTGGTACAAAAATGGTTTTTAATTTAAATGTCAATTAAAATATAATATTTATTGTTAAGCTTAAAGTTTGTTAAGCTTGACAATAAAAGGCGCCCAGAGAAGGCCAAGAGGGGCGGCTTGGCCGCCCCTCGCAGCCTGCCGCCCTGGGCCATGGCCCCCTTGGCCCTAGGGTAAATACGCCCGTGATTGGATACAAATTTGAACCCGGCCTGTGCTGTTTTAAATCGCATTTTTTATTCAACTACAAGTTAGCCCTTTACTGCGATCTTACCTAGGATATTGTTGTGAGTGCTTTTCACAAAAAACACGAAGATGTCGATTGAGAAAAATCTTTCGCATCATAAACTCTTGCTAGTAGCCTCAATTACTGTTCCAATTTAAATCACAATCTATATTTTACTAGCTGATGCCCGCGACGTCATCCGCGTGAAATATTTTTTTAATTCCCACGGGAACTCTTCAATTTTCCGGGATAAAAAGTATGCCAAGTAAGCCTATGTCGCTCTCCAGGTCCTCAACTATACCCATGCCAAAAATCACGTCAATCCGATACTCTGTTGCGGCGTGATTGAAGGACAAACCAACAAACCAACAAACAACACACACTTTCGCATTTATAATATTAGTATGATTTATTTAGAACCCAAGAAGGACAGAATTCGTGGGTGAAGCAAAAGGCAAAACTTGTACCTACCCAATAAGAAAAGTCTGACGTCACTGTAAACTTAACATACGAGTTTACGATTCCAACTTTTTGCTTTTAAATTCTGGGAAAACAGTACCCACCTACTTAATTATTAAAGAATGATAAAATAACAACATTAAATCATTTCTACGTAAAAAGTTAACTAGAAGTGATTTTGTAATTCGAAAAACTAACCTGGAACCTTTTAAGGATTTGATTGATCCAATAAAAAACCTACACGTTAATGGGTATAGAAAGTTGTTATAACCTTATGTGGTTAATCAGTTCATGAAAACATTAAACATATTGCTACGAGTATCTTAAACCTAAAGCAGTTTATAGTTTGGTTGGCATAGGTAGGTCGGTACTTTGGTGATATTTCTGCCCCCTTATTCTGTAACTCAGTGGCTATCAAAGAGTGAAAACCACTGACATATATTTTTCATCCATTGAAGGTTTGCTATGAGAACTTAATTTTTATTTCATAGCAAACCTTCAATGGATAAAAAATGTATGTCAGTGATTTGCATTTTTTGATAGCCACTTAGTTAGAGAATAGGGCTGCAGGTCTCAGAATACAGAACAAACTGCATAAGAAAAGAAACAGATGCTACTGTCGTATTTTGTGTCCCTTTCATAATGGTACTTACTAGTACTAAGTCTGAGATCTATAGAGCGTACCTACTTTGACTTAGCTCTGACTTAAGACGAGTTAAAACGAGATAGATTTAGGACACTCACTTATGACCATCCCTTTTTAATTGTAAGTAAAGCCTGAGCAAAGTCAAGTACGCTCTTTAAATCACAGCATAAGTCACATAACGACGAACGACGAATGACTTCCACTGCTTCCAAACCGCGGCGAGACCTCTCGCAAGAATCCTGGGTATGTACGGTACGAGCTAAAGTTTTGGTAGGCCTAATAAACCTACCTAACCTAAAAAGTCAATTTAAAAAATATCACCTTAAGCCGTTAAAAACTGCACGAGCAGAATAAATCAATCTATACTATCCTTAAATGACAATCACAAAACCGGTTCCGTCTACCCACACCCTATAGAATCGCCTTCATATATCGCCCACAATTCATATGACGGAAAAGATTATGGATTCTATTTCTGGTTTGATTCTTTGTTGGCCATGTTAGAAAGCGATATTCTGCAAACAACCTTTATCAAGAAGCCTCTTTACAGCCTTTTTAAGATCCTCACTAAGATCTACAGAGCCGGTGATCCTTAATTAGACATTTTTTATTATCATTTTAACAGCATTATATCTATCATGATAACATTGATAAAACGACAAAATCCATTGGAAATATTGTTTCAAAGGATAAGAAGATGGGTGACCGACCGAATGTAATATTATGCTGGCAAAATTGATTCCTATTAAAAATCACATTTAAAGAAAAAAATGTCCTACCATATCGTGTAAAAGAAAAGCTAATTCAGTACCAGTTCGTACAAGGCTGTACGAGTCACTGTCATCGTGAAAAATGAATAAAGTCGTATTTGGGGCATTGGTTTCATCGTTTATGAATGTTCGCGAAAACATGCCTTTGCTACAAATTATAACGTTTAAATATGAAATAAAAAATTCACAAAAATAAAAAAATTATGCGGGTTTATATTAAAATAGAAATAATGGTTATTTTATACCCCATTGTTATGTAACTAGAGCCTGAGACTTATAATTCATTATCAATACAAAAATTAATTCACCTTTCAAATCGGTGATATAACAATGAAGATATTTTGTTTGTTTTTTATGAAGTCACGCATTAACCTCGCAAATTATAATTTAAAGTTCCGCATTAGTAATTTGCACACTAAAATCAGTCTTAAACTATTCAAAGTAAATTCAAGAAGACAAGATAACTATAGGTAAACATTATAGAGCGAATAAGAAAAGCTTACTTCATCACCATAACATCACAAAACTTGTTTCAACACCGTAACATCTACTGGATGAGCATTAGATCAGTGCATACGATAGATGGCATAAAACTTATAGAAAGCTTTAAAAGTAAACTAGCAACATCAAACTGTCGCTTTCTTAACCGAATCGAATCAGACACCGGCCATTTTTCTCTAGAAACAATTAGTCCTTTTTAAAATACTGCAGTCAAACTCTGGTATTTAACTGGAACCGAAAAGTAAATAGCAGGTATATATTTTAGGTGCACATGCGGCAGCACTGTCGCCATTTCTACAAATTACATTCTCAATTAAGTTGGTAAATACTAAATACATACCTACTGCAGCTTAGTGCTTGCTCACGTTAGCTCGCGGGTGCGATGGCGGGTGCGGTCACGAAATGTCAAACATAATATGGCATGAGTATTGAAGTGTTCACGTACAAAACGCAGGTGCGGTGTAAGTAGCGAGCAAATTTTCCATTAAAAATAATTAATAGATCGTCGTCATATGTTTACAACAACGTACACGTTACACCCACGCAAACCACTAGCGGCCAATGTGAAGCCAAGACAGCCGCGCCCGCCACCGCGCCCGCACCCGCGCGTTTTACGTGAACAAGCACTTACAAAAACAAACTACAAACATATTAGGTACCTATAACTATAGTTCTAAAAATTCAAAATACGTAAGTAGCTTTAAGACTTCGCAATGTAGAGTCCAGATTTATTTATTTATTTTTATTAATCCCATCAATAAACATAAAAGCTCTACCATGACTTTTTTTATAGTTGTATGATGTATCCACTTTGGTCCGTGACTTTACTTGTGATAATGTGGGTAATAATCTTGTAAAAGGTACAATTGATATCTCTCAATACCGAAAAATTAAAAAAACAGATCCAAGCAATTTTGATTTGATTTTGTAGCCGGCTTGACCGGTAATCTGTTTATTATTAAAAACGAAAAGCTGACTAACGTATCAGCATACCGCATACCGCTGAAATCACAAGATCTTTATAGAGACTTATACTTGAGATATCTACAACGTACTGCCCCACTAAGAGAGTATTATCTAGCTAGCTAGTATTAGCAAGCTAGCCCTTGCCTACCATCTCACTTGATGGTAAGTGATGATGCAGTCTAAGATGGTAGCGGGCTAACCTGTTAGGGGCATGGCAGTTATATTAAACCCATACCAATTCGGTTTCTACACGGCATCGTACTGGAACGCTAAGTCGCTTGGCGGCACGACTTTGCCGGTAGGGTGGTAACTAGCCACGGCCGAAGCCTCCCACCAGGCCAGACCAGGAAAAATTCAGATATTACAAATTCCCAATTGACCCTGCCGGGGATCGAACCTAGGACCTCCGCACGTTAAGGCAACAGCGCTGCACACTGCGCCACGGAGGTCGTCAAAAAAGAGATGGTACTGATGACCGCCAAACGTTGATCCGAGGAAGGCTCGCAATGATGATGATAAATGTACTTACTTTAAAAAAAACTAACCCATATCATCAGGGAGCTCAACACGGTTTCAATCGATTCGCCAATAGGTATCAGACGAAAGGTCTGTTAATTCTATCGTCTCAATAATTATAAGCTTGCTGTTGCACTGATAACCTGCTGTGTGAGTTGTGACCAATTTGTTGCCGTCATCGCTCGACCTCGCGCAAAGTCAATTTCATTAGATATTTAGTATGATAATTATACTCGTCATATATTAATTACATTATACATAATACAATATAGGTGTGATCAAGTAAGGAGTTTTAAGATATTATGAAAACTCTTTTAAGCGATTAATTATTTATGTGTCACAACGGAAGGCACCGTTGTAATTTTGTAAATAATACCGATGGTTTTTCTCACCATAAAAGTTAAATCTTAATGACGCGGACGTCTCGTTTAAATCCTTTTATAAATTTGATCTTTCAAAGATCTTCATGCAAAGTAAAGGTCTTTCAGTGAGGCTAGAAGAGATCTAGAACATACCTATTAGATATAATAGTCGAACAACTTTAGTCACTTTGGCTGTGCCAGATATAACTGTTTACTTAGAATAAATCAATAAGCAAACAAACATAGAACAGTCACAAAATTGAGTCAATTCAAGACCTTGATAAAAATACGTCATCACAAAAATAAGAAATTAAAATGATTTTGCGAACATTTTAAGTTGATCGTCTGAGGTCGGATCCACATCTGATCTGATGATTCTTGACTTTGTTATTACCATGATCGGTGGTTTGAAAGCTTTTGAAAATACACACTGACGTGATCACAAATCTGATGCGGCCCATACGTAATGTAGGCGTCATGATCAACACGCATCGGATATCGTAATTTTTGACGTATTGATGTAGAAAATTCACATTACCTACACCGTCCATGAAGTCCACCAAGTCAACGGGTCGGATATCAGTCCATGTACTAATAATCATCATATTGTATGTAGTTCAATCAGATGGACGGATGATCAGGCTAGTGATACGGAATGGCTGAAATGGCGCATGCTAGATGCGATCGAGATCTTCGAAAAGTTCAGAGGTGGATGTGAACCCACCCTAAAGTTGTAAACAAACGTTAATAGGAAAATTGCACTGCCCCGTGCCAATTTGCAAATGTATGCAAAATAAGAATGCCGTGGCCTCCGTATACCGCAACTGTTATAGCTATGATGTTATACGGGAACACGAGCATAAATCATCGTTGTTAAGTGGATTACTATGTGCTTGTAATCTAACCCTGACTCGTGGTGCAATTGGTTGCAGTGATACATATTAGGATAAAATTGCTCTAGGAAGTTCATAGTACTCTCGGATGTATACTACTTTAACACCTATACAATATAGAACTATAACTATATAATACAATTATGGATCTTTAGGGAAGTATCCATTATTGGGATTTTTAACAATTCTCCAGTACCGATGCATTTTAGTACAATAATATTATCTTGAATCAGCTATTAACCTGTTGGTACTTAATTAACTCATATTTGACCACTTGTAGGAGGTACAAGATAATACACATCATCGATGTTTTTCTAAATACATATTAGGTTTGCGTGTTCTTTTTGGACTAAAGATTTTATTTCAGAATTAATGAGGTAGGTGACTAAACTAATAATATTATAAAGAGGAAAGATTTCTTTGTTTGTTTGTAATGGATAAACTCAAAAACTATTCAACCGATTTTAAAAATTCTTTCACTTATAGAATGCTACTTTATCAGCGAGTAACATAAGCTGTATATTATTTTCAAAACAATTAGAGATCCCTACCAAAATTGCAATAATGCTAATGAAGACGGAAAAAATTGTCTCATCTGAGAGCTTCCGTGGCGTGCGCTGCGTAAATAGGAAAAGCTACGCGAAAACAATGTATGTGGAATTGTTCCAAAATTCGCGGTTTACATCATTTAATTCAGATGAATATCTTTAGAAGATAATATCATAGAAAGAAATAAGGGCGGCCGCGACCTGCAATTATACAGATATTTGCAGTGCTAACTGCTAATGTAAAACCAGATGTGCTGCCCAATGCCTACTGGCTATTATTGGGTATGGACTATTATTATGATTAAGTGCTACCCGTGCGAAGCCGGGGCGAACAGCTAGTAATAAATATTTTGCTCTATCAGAACTAAATCTTTATATTTTGATGTATCTATCAGGTAAAGCTAAAGATAGATGAAGAAGAAGATATATAAGATAGCATAGATATAAGATTAGCATAGCTTTAAGTTGCCGAAACTACTCAAAATTATAATATTTTATCTTACAAGTTATCAATCTACCTACTTCAAATAATATGATGACCGATAACGATAAGTCTAAGATAAGCGCAAAGTGATATTAAGTGATAATAATCATCATCATTCGAGATTTAACAGATAAAAGTTAACTAGTTAGGTGACAATAAAACTTACCAGTTAAAAATTGTTGAAATATGCCTAAGCTATATTTCCTGTACACTATAAATAGTCTTATATTAAAACTATGCGCGATCAAAAAACCTTAGTTGTTTTTAGTTATGTTAAGAGATGTATATAAACAAATTATTCGATCAGCAAGGGCTGTCGTCGAAAAGCGTATCGCGCTCGTTCGTCGCGGTGCACTGCGGTCGAATGTTCTCTTTGCTCGTTCACAGTTTACACCTCACCAGCCTGAGTGAGACGTGTGGCAGCGCGGCGCGGCGGGCCAAAGATGTCGCGTAGGTGCCTCCCGCGAAAACCGGTCACCTTGGTTACGCGATGCTATGTCGTCATCGCGTGTTACTGTTTCAACTCTTCTTCCTATGTTTTGCAAGCTTTCTTTAGTTACAAATTTTAATAACAACCAAATAATATATTGAGAATAATGCGCCCAAAATCTGCTGAAATCGATGTTAATTTATGCAATCCATGCATTTACAAGAATTGAATAAATACAAGATGATACTTACAAGGTGGTATAGGAACTTTTGGTAACAAAACAAATCTTAAAAATATGCTATGAACAATAAATAATTGATCAGATTTGGATCACAATACGAATAAACAGTAACTCCTGCAAGGCAATGTAGATATCGTAATAAAATCATGTAATATGTCTGCAGCGGCAACGGTGTCGCATAAATTCCATTCAGATTTATGAAATGAAATTTTCATTGTAACCTTGATTGCACTATTTGCGAGCTGGTGAGGCCGAGGTTGGCCGAGGTCCCCGCCTCCGCCCTGTAGGTACTTAAGCGAACTATAGGAAGACAATAAACCACTTAAGCCTCTTATGAATCACAATACCATAAATGGAAGAAGCTGGTTGATATGGTTGCTGGTTGATTCAATAAATGCGAACGCTGTGCCCATTTAAACCATGAATAGAGTATTAAAAATGGTTATAAAACGAAAGACACAAAACATTAAAGATTATGTTTGAACTGCGCGTATACGAGAACGTAAGTTAAAAAAAAATCATCACGAAAGCATAGACAACGTAGATTTCACACAAGCTGTGTATAAATTATTCAATATTAAAAACAAGAAAGTATCTATAATTATGTACCTACCTACTTTCTTTTGCACAAAATTTTAATATGGTCATGGTTCCAGTTTTTATATTTTTATATATATTAGAAACTAGCTGTGCCCGCGACCTCGTCCGAGAGGAAAAGTGACTTTCGGCAGCATTTTTAATTTTTTAGGCTAATTATTTTGCTGACGTCATCACACCAAAAGTTTCATCCCTTATTTTTACCCACTTTGGGGTAAAATTTTTACAAACTTTGAATGTCGTATTTATTTATATGTAATCAAAAGCCTAAAAAATAAGCCTCAAACTTCTAGCTTCAAAAATTATTTAATTTCCATACAAACTTTCATTGACACCCTATTTCAACCCCTTACAGCCCTTTTTTCACATTAAGAAGTAGCCTATGTAAGGACATAGGCTACTTCTTAGAGCCTGAGAAAGGTCTCAGGCTCTAGACTATTTCTGTACTAAATTACATTTAAATCGGTTCAGTAGATTAGGCGTGATTGCGTAACACACAGATAGACAGAGTTATTTTCGAATTTATAATATTTGTATGTAAGAATATAACAAGATTTATATATTAATATGTTTGACTGAGATACCTTTCCGGTAGCAGGTTATTTACACACATACTCGTAAATCCAAATATTATAAAAATATTTTATTAAAATAAGATATCAATTAAAAATATTACATGTCCAGCATTTCCTCCATGCGAATGGAATAAGGAACATCGTGGACGGAAGTATAATTAACTGCACTGGATCTCGAGACAACATCTTCCACCAGTTCGTCCCGAAAATCTTGCCAACGTCGTGCCGACACAAACTCTTTGAATAATTGCTTCTTAGTTGGTATCTAAGACGAAATGTTCAGAATAAATTTAATTTTTTTACAAAAATTCCCATTTGAATAAATTGAGAATTTATATTTATTTTTCGACTATTTTCACTGCAGGTACTTAGTGACAATATGGAGAGGGTGGAGGTGAGGAGTGGCTTGAGAAAGCAGGCTGAAGATCGGGTGTAGTAGCGATCTCTGGAAAAGGCTTACTAAATATCCGTAGGCTGAATCGATATGGATATGATATTTACTGATACCATTACAAAATCTCACTTTCTTTTCCAAGTAATGTTCTATCCGTGACCAAATATTAGCAGTGTTGCGCTGAAGAAGCCATATCTTGGGAAGAAGCATGCAGCTCACAGGAGTGAGGGCAACGATGCGACGGTCACGAATGTTTTCCCCGAAACCGAAACTTGAACCGGGGTTAAATTGACAAACCTAAAAAAGGGCTCTTGATTATTCAACTTCATCACATATAATATATTAAGCTACGTTTTCCAATATAAATCAAAACTGTAAACCTGCATAAAATAAGTTTTGAGGTTTTTTACTGGCATCAGTAAATCACCATCACTCGTTACTTCCGGAATGACACTTATTCTGAAAAGTACAAAGTATAAATTAGTGCGGATAAACGCTTTAACCTTATTTTTATTAATCTCTTGTCTAACGCTAACCGATAAGATTCTCGTTCGTCTTTATAGAATTTTACGAGCTCTTTCGATTTTGATTCTGCCTGTAAGTTGAAATCAACACTTGCTTTACTCGTGGATCTTTCGGTTTCCACTCCACTGTCTCTATGACTACTATCTCTTTTTAAGGAACTATGTTTTAAGGAACCCTGTTTTAAGGAAACAGAATGTCTTCTACTTGAACTTTCAGCTTGAATTTTTTCATTTTCTACTGTTGCAGCTGAATCGCGTTCTTCTTCATTCAGATTTTTATAAGCACCAAAGTATTTGGTATCAAAATCCTGCTCACTTTCCACTTTTGGGACCTAAAAATTTACCAAATGCCTGTAGAAACCTTTGTACAAACAACCTTTTAATTAGGACTCGACAAAAATTTACTTACATAAGGGTCGTGAAGAGCATAATATTTTTTTCCTAAGCGCGTGGTAACAATTACTTCTAGAGACTCTATCATTTGACATCGGCCTGATAGAATAAAATAAACGAAATTTGCCACTCCCATGCCATCTCCGAGCAGAGTTTCATTTATTTCGTAAGTTTTCATCTTCGCGACTATGCAACCTTCACGAAGCGCAACCTTTTACAGAACAAAAATATTCAATTTCATATCTACAAAATTGCATTAACTCAAGATTTTAATCACTTTTTTAACAAAATATTAAAAATTAATACCTCGTCAAGTGCTTCGAAATATGTAAAAGCAGACATAGCACGACGAACTTCGTCCCATTGTTGCTGAATTGACGCTTGTAGTACATTTTTAAAGTCCTCTTTCATAAGTGCCAATAGCTCACAGTGATCTGTAGATACATATATGCGATTTGGACTTAAATATGGGTTTATAAACACTAGTCGTACGTAATCAGCATAACACTAGATACTTTTCCGTTAACTATAATATTTACTCCCAAACACTTACACTATTTACGCCTACTTCACGTTCCGATAAAACGTCTAATCTAATAGACGTATTCGCGTCAATTTTACAACAACAGGATAATACTATTGTTAATCTGCCAAGTATATGTGATACCGTCATGGTCCGATCTCGTCCCATATGGATCATACTTTTCATTGTTGTTTTTTTAATGTTTTAATATACGAGACATAAGATAAGCCTTAGTATCTCAGAATACAATGTCAGAATATTAATTGCTGAAGGAAGTTTGGCGACATAATGTTTATATACCTACCTAACCAAGTTTGGCGTTGCTTGCACTTTACCTACCGCCGATTCCATACAATCAGGTTGTTTGCATCCACGGCTGGACATACACCTTTTTGAGAACACGCTTACATACACGGTGCTCAGTCTTCCTCATCCACCCAGTTCTCGTCAGTCGACACTTACCTTCTTCTGGTCATCGGTCCAGCGGCGGACTGAAAATCGTCCTACACTGCGCTTACTATATATTATGTATACCTACTGCAACCACGATGCTTGGACCGACTTCGTGGCCCGTGAGTAAGTTGCGGTGTTATTAATAATAAAGAATACTACAATTATTGTATCTATCTACGACTAGAATCTAACCATTAGTGGTTACTGTAGCAGTCCTCGGTATGTTGTGCAATAATGAAACTTCTCCGAACATATCCCCTGTGTGCATGACCCCAATATCCACAGAAACGTACTGCTGGATCAGCTCATCAAATATAAGCTGGCTGACTGTAACGTCACCGCTGATGATGAAATACATAGCATGGGCCTCCTGATGCTGACGGACAATAACACGCCCTGGACCGTAGTATTTGAAATACGTTGCAGCAGCTAGTTTCTTCTTAACATGCTGGAGAAGAAGCGTTATTTTCATTCAAATTTGTATTTGTAAATACGTCTTTATCTAAGTACCTAGATATCTAGAGCATCGGTGCGCCTACATTAAAAAAACTTACGTTTGGATATCGTTTGAAACATTTAAGCCCTCCAATGATGCGAAAAATATAACGTTTTTCTTGCTCAGTTCGTTCTGCTGCATTCTTATTCAAAAGAGCTTTATCCTGAAATTGTTGTAAATTGTCATAATAATTCAAATAGGCTTCTTTGGAAAAGTCGTTGCGCTCTATCCAAGAAATTTCCAGCTTGTATAAATTTCTATCAATTAGCACCTTTCACTGTATTGAACCATCGTTTTACTCTAAAACACCTCTATTAAAGAAAGCATTCTCAGAACAGCTGTATTAATAGGCGACCATTTAAATACGGACCGAAGTCAGCTACTCTCGAGTAGCACTGAACTTAAAGTTAACTTCAATCAAATGGCTTAATAGAACTGACTCACTTTAATATTGAGCAACTGCTTTTTCTTAGCCTTCCCTCTAACAGCTTGTTCAACCCTGCGTTTCACGTCATCCAAGCCTTCGTAATGGTCTACACCCTCGATCAACCAATATGCATTGGACATCACCAAACGTCCTAACGCACGGAACAAGCATTTCGCGCGAAATTTTCTCTTCATCTGCTCTTCAGGATCCTGTAGATTAGTTTAGCAGTATATACCTATTAGGCTATTATATAATTCTCTATAGAACTGGGCTACTTTTTATCCCGTAAAATTAAAGTGTTCTGTTTTGTTAATTTTTATGTAATAGTCATTTTCTGTTTTTATCCCTAATAGCTATTGATTTCACGACCTGTCGATTTCCTAAGGTTTCTCTAATCTTATAAATTCGATTTATTGAACTTTCAATTTAATAAGCTTTCGATGTCATGAACGATCCATCTTATCTTACTTCCTTATCTTTACTATACTTTCGTTATGATGAAAGGTCGTTATGACTAGCTATCGAGTGTTCGATTTCATGAGCTTCCATGTTGTGTATTTAGATTTGGCATACGGGACCCACTCATGAGTCACAACCCTTACCAATGAATTATACAATGCAAAGAGGGATGATCTTGTACCTATTTTCTGTTGTACTCGTACAATCTAGCTAGATATGCAGAACGAGTCATTCGCTTGCACTGGAACGTCGTGTACGCTAAAGTAGGCACTTGCGGAAAGGTTTTTTGACTTCGTAACATCACAGGTGGCGCGCAAGACGCAATTCACCATGCAAAGCCACACGTCAGATACAGCTAGAGCAGCCAGGTAATTAGAAATAATGAATGCGCAAAAACGCTCTTTACCATTTCCTTCTTTGAGCCCCGATGTCCAACCATGGTTTTTTTTCAATAAAGAGAAAATAGCTTAATATGTTTCACAAAAATAATAAATTACTCTAAAGGGTTTGAAAAATTTTCTTAATTATAAAATATATATTAAACAAATATGAGCACTACGCTTAAGTAGTATTTAATCACTGTAATGAGCTTTTCTTTAATATTATTATTCTAAAACAATAATTATTTTATTTTAATTTCAAAACAAACATCAATATAATATGTGATCAATATGTTGTCAATAATGATGTTAGTTGTCAAAAACTTCTTGCTTTCTATTATTCTTTTATAACTATGGCTTTTACTAAACTAAAAAGTTATAATTATATGATTTCCAAAATTTCAATAAGTTCAATGCTATTTTCAGGAAATTCCCAGAATTATTTTATATTACCATTATTTTATAATGCTCCAAACCGCCTGCAAATCATAATCAAAATGAACGAAAAACCTGAAGCTGTGGATTAAATTTATAATCCTATTATAATATAAAACTGTATTGTATTACTTTTTGATAACTGTGCATCATGCCGAGTGTATGTTTTTGATCAAATAAATGAAATGAAATATACGAAAGACTGATCCTTGATACATAACTATCCAATAGACACCTTGGACATACTTTACGATGTCCTACGAATCAATAGTAAATAAAAATAATAAAATGTATACTACGAATGATCATCCTACTATCAAATACCAAGAGTCATCCACAAAAAGCGAACGTCTCTGTAGGCATCTAGGAAATATTGCGATTCAGAGGCAAATTGCTGCTTACGTGGACTTGCATCACTAAGATCAATAGATGTTCTATAAAACGCTATCAATACTAAACCGATTGTCTCGCATAATAAAGTAATTATCTACAAATAAAGTAATTATCTACAAATAAAATTCGAATTTGTCATGTTATTATTATTTTCAATTAACCATCCGTCGTATATAACATAATTTATTAAATGTCCAGCATCTCTTCCATTCGGATGGAATACGGCACATCATGGGCGGTCGTCCAATTAACTGTATCAGAGCGAGAGATTACTTCTTCTACCAAGCTTTCTTTGTACTCCTGCCACCGACGTGCCGATACAAACTCTTTGAACAACTGCTTTTTATTGGGTATCTAGAACAAAAATTTAAAATTAAGTAAACTTTAAAGCTTCAATGTCATACATGGAATGCCGAGTATAGTCCCAAAAATTTATCTGAGCCGGTTACAGCTCGCTGATAGATATAAACAATAAAATTTAAAAAAACTTAACAGGCGTAAAAAATAGTTCCAATTTTGGCCACTGGGTCAGATAAATTTGACAGCCTATAATTTACACCGTCACGTCTACTACGTCATTTTCATTCCTACTCTAAGATCATCGCCCTAAATTTCATTCGCCTAAGTCTGAATTTCCATTTTAGGGTCCTTTCAACTTTCATAACGATTTCTTCAAAATTTCTAGTGCAGTTTGAGGTTTATGCGCTGGCGAATTAATCAAACAATATTTTATTGATATTTTGCAAGTTTTACGTGAAAGCGCTTTCAGTTTCAGTCAGTACATATCTATACTAATGTTATGAATGCGAAAGTTTGGATGGATGGATGTTTGTTACTCAATCACGCCGGCACGGCTGAACGGATCTGAATGAAATTTGGCACAGAGATTATAGTCTGGAATAACACATAGGTTACTTTTATCCCGGAAAATTAAAGAGTTTCCGCAGGAACCGAAAAATCTCAATCCACGCGAACGAAATCGCGGGCATTACCTAGTTATACATATATTATCAGAAAAACTACTTGCCTTTTTCTCCAAGAAATGCCGTATCCGTGACCAAATATTAGCAGTGTTGCGCTGAAGAAGCCATATCTTGGGAAGAAGCATGCAGCTCACAGGAGTGAGGGCAACGATGCGACGGTCACGCATGTTTTCCCCGAAACCGAAACTTGAACCGGGGTTAAATTGACAAACCTAAAAATAAACACGATTTTTGAAAACTTCTTTAGGCGCGTTCAGCAGTTTTTGGTAATTTATATTGAAAAGTGTAAAACTTCTTTAGACGCGTTGAGCACTTTTTGGTATGGGGTAAAAATGTAGATTCGCGTGACCGTGACCGACTTGCTCGCGTCACCGACATGCTCGCGAACAGTGACATGCTCGCGAACATATAAGTACTACATTCGAAATTAAACCTTAATACATCAAAGTTAAGGTTTATATTTAAATAATTTTAATTAAAATTTAAAAAATATATTATAAACTTTACACTTCTATCGGCAGTCTATGACTGCCAATTTTTTTTTTCAATATTATAAAATATATTTCAATTTTCATTTCATTCCAATAAAAAATGAACATTGCGCACCTGCATAAAATAAGTTCGAAGATTTTGTATTGGCATCACGTCAGTACTAAATCTGCAAAAAAAGTAATAATAATGTTATTTTATTATGATCTTTACAATATTCGTTATAATAATTAAAAACAAAAATATATATTACTAGCTGACGCCCGCGACTTCGTCCGCGTGGTTTAAGTTTTTTATTCCCACGGCAACTCCTTAATTTTCCGGGATAAAAAATAGCCTATGTCACTCTCCAGGTCCTCAACTATACCCATGCCAAAAATCACGTCGATCCGTTGTTTCGTTGAGGCGTGATTGAAGGACAAACCAACAAACCAACAAATCAATAAACCAACAAACAAACACACTTTCGCATTTATAATATTAGTATGATATGAAGTATGATGGAACATGTTTATTCTAATTATTTATTTCTTATACGTGTAAAGTCTAACTAACCTTACGGATTCTCGATTTGAAATGGTGGGCTTCAAGATTTCTTCCGAATTTAATTCTTCTGGAATTTCGAAATCAACACTACCTTTACTAAATCTTTCTGTTTTGCCTCCATTTTCTACTCTCTGAACACCATCTTGTTTAACAGAACTGCGTAAATTGCTCTTCAGATCAGATCCCATTTTACTTGAACTTTCACCCTGGTTTACTGTTGTTGCATCGGATTCAGGTTCTTTATTCAGATTTTTGTAAGCTTCAAAGTACTTTGTATCTAAATCTTCCTCACTTTCCTCTTTTGACACCTTAAAGTTTACATCAATAATGTAATCTCTATTCAACATATCATCAGCTATGCTCTCTAGTTTAACTTACTTTATCAGTCACACTAGTTTGTAGTTTGACGACCTCCCTGGTGCAGTGTTAAGCGCTGTTTTCTTAACGTGTGGAGGTCCCGGATTCGATTCCCAACAGGGTCAATTTGGGAATTTATAATTTCTGAATTTTCCCTGGTCTGGCCTGATGGGAGGCTTTGACCATGGCTAGTTAGTAGTACCGGCAAAGACGTGCCGCCTAGCAATTTAGCGTTCATGTACGATGCCTTGTAGAAACTGATCAGGGATATCAATACAACTGCCATGCCTTATGCCTTAACAGGTTAGCCCGCAACCATCTTAGACTGCATATCATCACTTACCATCAGGTGAGATCGCAGTCAAGGGCTTACTTGTAGTGGATAAAAAAATGGTCAATCTGTTATGTCCTTAGTTGAAACTGCAGAGTAGAAGCTATTTCTATAGATAAAAATGAGACGTGTATGACAATGACATCGCAAAAATACTTTATAGAACTAGGAAATTATAGAATAAAGCAAAGTGAATTGAAGAACTCTTACGTACGTAAGGGTCGTGTAGAGTGAAGTAATTTTTCCCCAAGCGCGTAGTTACAATGACCTGAACAGACTCTATCATTTGACATCGCCCTGATAGCATGAAATAGACGAAATTAGGTACTCCCACGCCGTCTCCGAGCAGTGTATCATTTGTCTCATAAGATTTCATCTTCGCAACTATGCAACCTTCACGACGCGCCACCTGTTTATGAACACACTTACCGCTATAGCCCCAGCCGCATAATATCGGAATTTTTGTCTTCTGCCGGAAGGCACTTACGCTACTGATATTAATTGTGCAGTTAAAGACAGATTTTTCTGACAGAAATTTCTGATCATACGCGGTCAGGCTCTAGCTAATTCCGCACGGATTAGGTTTTTAAGAACCCTGTTAGATTTTCTAACATGTGTTTGTCATTCAGTCAGTCAACCTACGGAATTATAGATTTAATAATTAGAAGACAAGCTGATGCTAACCACCGTGCTAAATTAATGTTTAGATTTGGTACCTCGTCGAGTCCATTGAAATATGTGAAAGCGGACATGGCACGACGAACTTCATCCCATTGTTTCTGGACGGAAGCTTGCAGTATATTCTTGAAGTCCTCCTTCATGAGTGCTAATAGCTCACAGTGATCTGAAATCAATATGCGACGTAGACGTGAGTATGGACAATATTTAACTATGAATTAGTCTCATCATAACACTCAACGTAAACAACACGATCGATGGTTACTATGTTACGTTGAAATGTGTGATCGAATTTGAAACGCCCTATTTAGTATTTCCGTCAACATTTTATTTTGCAGCAAGGTGCTAGAATGGTGATAGCTGATACATATTTATAATATCATTTATTGTGCATCTTAATATCGTCTATAGTTAATATTTAAAATGCCCTGACAGAGCCTCATGCCAATATGATCAGGCATGAACGCAAATATGTCTGAATAAATGAAATAGTTACATTGCACTGGCGGATCTACATACTCTCAAGCTAATCATACAAAAGGAAAAGGAAAAGGAAAGGACTGACTAACGACTGATCTATCAACGCACAGCTCATACCACTGGACGAATCGAGCTGAGATTTGGCATGTAGATAGCTATTATGTAGACGTAGATATCCGTTAAGAAACGATTTTTATGAAAATTCAATCCCTTAGGGGATAAAATAGGGGTTTGAAGTTTGTGAAGTCCCCGCGCAAGAAGACGCTAACTATAAAATTAGGTAAATATGATTAGACTATAGAGATACGATTTAATAAAATCTATTAAAAAAATAGTCGTAAAAGTTCGTACCGCCCATGCTTTTGTGGTATTAATTTGTGGTCAAGATTTGTGGTCTTGAGATGGTGGTCTCTAACCTGTTACATGTATTGAAATGAACTGTTGGTTTTTTAAGTATAAGTACCTAATGTCTAACCATTAGTGGTTACAGTGGCAGTCCTCGGTATGTTGTGCAATAGCGACACTTCTCCGAACATATCACCAGCTTGCATGACTCCAATATCAACAGGAACATACTGCTTTATCAGCTCATCATATATCTGTTGGCTGACCGTTAAGTCACCGCTGATGATGAAATACATAGCATGGGCTTCCTGATTTTGTCTAACGATAACTCTCCCAGGACCGTAGTATTTGAAATACGTTGCAGCAGCTAGTCTCTTTTTAACATGCTGGTGATTGGGTTAAATACTTTTAAAAAATGATTAATTAAAATACAAAATAGAGATATATACCGATACACTATATTGCGCGCAATCAAACAAAATGAACTCATAGACGAGAAATTAATATATGAACAGAAGGTCGCAAAAGCCATTAGCGAAATAAAGTAACGTTATGATAAAATTTCAATCAAAACTTACATTCGGATATCGTTTAAAACATTTTAGTCCTCCAATGATGCGATATATGTATTTTTTCTCTTGATCCGTTCGTTCTGCTGCATTCTTATTCAAAAGAGCCTTATCCTGAAATTATTTCGTAAGTTAAGTACCTACCTATTTAACTTTTTTACATGTCTGCGCTTGCTGCAAGTTTAACTAAGTAGTAAGTACAGACTCGTGCGAGCTCTCAATCTGTTAGATAAATTATGTATTTTATCAAAGCACTTGTTTTAGATCTTCATCTGAAGTTGGTCTATCTATCTTTTAATTACTTACTTACCTTTTCACAGGATTCTCTTCATTGCAGATCTTGATGAAATAAGTACCTAAATGCAAATCAACTACAGGAACAATTCCACTAAATATTGTTTTCTTGTAACTTTTACTATTTACGCAGCGCACGTCACGGAAGCTTTCAGATGAGACGATTTTTTCTGACTTAATTCACATTATTGCAATTGTCGTACCTACTTAGGAATTTATAATTTTTTTGAAAATAAAATATAGCCTATGTTACTCGCTGATAAAGTAGCTTTCTATTAGTGAAATCATTTTTAAAATCGTGAGTAATTTTTCAGTTTATCCATTACAAACAATCAAACATAATATCTTTCCTTTTTATAATATTAGTCTAAAC
Source organism: Erebia aethiops (assembly GCA_923060345.2). Classification (NCBI taxonomy): domain Eukaryota; kingdom Metazoa; phylum Arthropoda; class Insecta; order Lepidoptera; family Nymphalidae; genus Erebia; species Erebia aethiops. Next base: position 8,668,797 of record OV281092.1, on the reverse strand, counting down.
TAAAAAGTATAGGTATAGATATCTATGCAAATTAATAATAGGTATACCTACTCACTTACTTGCTATCTTGCACATGGAGAAAGGATGGTTATCTACCTACTTATTGGTAATTTTTTAGGGTTCCGTACCAAAATGGTAAAATGGAACCCTTATGGTGCGACTTTCTCCGTCTGTCTGTCTGTCTGTCCGTCCGTCACACTCGATTATTTCAGTAACTACTGAAGCTATCGACATGAAATTTGGAATAGTTGTGTATATTAGTGGCCCAAAGACACTGGAATTTAAAAAAATTGGAAATTATTTTGGGTAAAATTTAGTATCGTTTGGCAGGAGGAGGGGGGTGGGGGTGGGGGGGGCAGCTAGGGGGTGTTCCCCCTACCCCCCGACACTACTCCCATTTCAAGGTAACGCACCGTTTTTTTTCTATGAATTTTTAAAAATCTCATTTTGAGGTTATGTTTTCGTATATTTTTTTGATACCATGAACCTCATTTATGGAGGAGGGGAGAGGGGTAGGGGGGGAGGGGTAGGGAGGGAGGGGGTGAACCCCCCCTCCAAAGGAAAAAGTACTTTAGAGGGGGAGGGGGAGTTAGACTTCACCCTCTCCCTCTCACCCCCTCCAAGGCCGGTCGACGGAGCCCCGCGAAGCGGGGCTCCTTATTCTGGGACGTAAACAAAGTAAATAACCACAAAGAGGATGGCGGGGTCTTACAGACCCCGCCATCCTCTTCTTAACCTAACCTATCCGAGTCGGAGTGCCCCCAAATCCCGAGCTCGCTTCGCTCGCTCTTGATAGTGGGAGCGGAGGAGAAAAGAGTACCACCGCTATGCTGTCAGCAAAGCATGGAGAAAGTGGGGACGCTAGGAAAACTCCTTAGACTTCACCCTCTCCCTCTCACCCCCTCCAAGGCCGGTCGACGGAGCCCCGCTTCGCGGGGCTCCTTATTCTGGGACGTAAACAAAGTAAATAACCACGAAGAGGATGGCGGGGTCTTACAGACCCCGCCATCCTCTTCTTAACCTAACCTATCCGAGTCGGAGTGCCCCCAAGTCCCGAGCTCGCTTCGCTCGCTCTTGATAGTGGGAGCAGAGGAGGAAAGAGTACCAACGCTATGCTGTCAGCAAGGCATTTCTGGGTGGTGGTGAGAGGGAGAGGGTGAAGTCTAACTCCCCCTCCCCCTCTAAAGTACTTTTTCCTATGGAGGGGGGGTTCACCCCCTCCCTCCCTACCCCTCCCCCCTACCCCTCTCCCCTCCTCCATAAATGAGGTTCATGGTATCAAAAAAATATACGAAAACATAACCTCAAAATGAGATTTTTAAAAATTCATAGAAAAAAAACGGTGCATTACCTTGAAATGGGAGTAGTGTCGGGGGGTAGGGGGCACACCCCCTACCCCACCCCCCCACCCCCACCCCCCTCCTCCTGCCAAACGATACTAAATCCAACCCATTATTTTTGTTCTTATTTAAAATGGGAGGAAAATCGGAGGGTTGAAATTTAAAAGTGAGATAACTGTACTGTGTGGGGTATCATATGAAAGGGTTTACTTTGTACATTCTAAAACAGATTTTTAATTATTTTTAGTCATGATAGTTTTTGATTTATCGGGGAAAAAGTCTAAAAAAATACCGTTCCCCCCCCCCTTATCTCCGGAGTTTACCAATCGAAAAATCTGAAATAATTATGGTCAATAGGAATTTATGTATATTTTACAGGAAAACTATAGCCAATGCTCTAACTAGCATAGTTATTTTGATATTAACAGTAAACCTCTACAAACAAAGTTAGTTTTGCGGTTCATTCACAAAGGTAATTATTACCGTTTTACATCTTTGGTCGTTACAGTTTTCAGTACGGAACCCTCGGTGCGCGAGTCCGACTCGCACTTGGCCGGTTTTTTTATTTTGAATAAAGCTACCGTTCCTCGTGAATTATTCATTAAAATCAGTTGGTATGTTCGGGCGGACAAAATCATAGGCAAATGCTATTCTACCGCTGCCGCATCTTAACATCAATAGACGTCCAAAAGCGACCCTAATTATCGAAATAAGCGATTTTACTCGTACCTTTATGCTGAAAAATTGCCTTTGCGTTTTCCTCGTCTTCCCTCTAACAGCTTGTGCCACTCTGCGTTTCACATCGTCCAAGCCTTCGTAATGGTCTACAGCCTCGATCAGCCAATACGCGTTGGCAATCACCAAACGTCCTAATGCACGAAACAAGCATTTCGCGCGGAATTTCCTCTTCAACTGTTCTTCAAGATCCTGCAGACATATTAAAGTTACTAGCTGATGCCCGCGACTTCAGCTTAAGTTATTTGATCTTCGGGAACTCCGTAATTTTCCGGGATAAAAAGTAGCCTATGTCACTCTCCAGGTCTTCAACTATACCCATGCCAAAAATCACGTCGATCCATTGCTCCGTCGCGGCGTGTTTGAATGACAAACCAACAAACCAATAAACCAACAAACAAACACACTTTCGCATTTATAATATTAGTATGATAAAACTTTTCCCTACTTATTGCATTCTACGGAGATCGTATCGTCTTGAAGACGGTTTGAGCCTAAATTAAGTATGGCGAAATTTGGTACGAAGTTAGGTTGTATTATGGAGGGTGGAGATAGGTTGTAGGATGGTTGTAGGGTACTTCGGGAATGGAGGTAGGCTACCTACTTTTTATGCTAATGTCTTTAAATGCTAAATAATTGTAAGGTCTAAACTCTAAATCAGTGATATTCTAAATATTCAAAGTGGCACATTTGTGTCGTGCTTGTGACACCTACCCATAAAATCTTTAGTTAGGGTTTTGGAAATACTTATGAAGGGTAGAAAATAATGGCCAAATGGATAAAAAGTAGTCTGTCGCTCTCCAGTATGGCTAGCATGCGCACTACGAGTAAAATTATGTACTTTATCTCTATTTGACTACCGAAGCTAACATGGTTACTTGTCTCGTTACGTCAAAAGTAGAGATAAAAGTAATATTTCTTATCTGTGGTATTTTTCTCTACGAACCTTAACATGTCAACTATTTTTTTTCCAAGTATTATATACCGCATTTTGAGCATGTTAGGAGGGTAAATGAAAAATTTGCCGGCAACGACAACATCTCTCTCTCGTCGCGAGATAATCTTGTTGTGCGCATGCTAAGCATACAGGTCCTCAACTATTGTACCTACCCGTACAATCACGTCGATCCGCTGTTTTGTTGCGGCGTCATTGAAGGACAAACCAACAAAGAAATACACTTTCGCATTTATAATATTAGTATAAAATATGGTTACCAATTCCTTTTTCGGGCCACCTCGTCCAGTCATAAATATATTTTTAGTGAAGTATGTTTTAATAAGTATTGAATATTGTAAGTTATGAGGAAAATAATTAACTTTTTGTCGAAAATACGATAGAAATAAAGTTTAAAACAATAACATAATAAATTCGTATAAAATAAAGGTACTAGAAATCACAACAAAAATAAAATCCAAAATCCAATAAAAACATCAAAAATCAATGAAACATTATAAATCAAATATAAATAGCGATCCAGTATATATATCTACGGCACCGTTTTTTTTAATTGGCTTCATGGCTCATGGTTATAGCTTGTAACTCCCAGACTGGACTATTCAGCCTTTACTTTTGGTTTTTATAAAACTTAAAACCATTTTAATTATTTTAATTAAATATAATTTTTAATTTCATGAATTTATTTCATCAATACAATACAATATTATTTTTTAGGTATTCTACATACCAAGTCAATATAATTATGAACCTTCTTGCAAGCAAACTTTTTAATTAGAAGTAAAGTGGACTTACAAAAATTAAAATAAAAAAACTGGAAAAAAAAATAGTACGAGGGCAGAAAAATTTAACTTACAAGCCCTATATTTTGCTACCACTGTAAGTGCATTTTTCGAGCAAGTGTATTGAGAATATAAATTACTAGTTACCTACTTGAATAATTTTCAGTTCATTTTATCCCATCTCAATAATTTACCCCCTAAATATAGAGGGAAATTGGGGGAAACCCTTAAGTTGGGAGCATTGGATATTATTTAACTGGTTTAACGGCTCTGGATTCTAGTTCTTCTGAGTGGGAGCATTGGAGCTTTGATTATGTCAAAGCCACAGGTCAAAGCATTGGAGCCGGAAAAGAGCCTACCGCTCGTATCCATAGACTAGGACTGTATCTTTTGACCAGGAAAATAAAAAACCTGTTTGGAGGCGCCACTATTGCATTTCTCTTTCTACGATAATAGTCATCTAAAAAATAGTGCCATTTATTTTTTTCTAGTCAGGATAAATTGTATATTTAGGTAACCACTTGGTTTTTAGCCCTGGCCCTGGATTCGAGTCAAGTTCAAGAAGAAAGATTTCAGGGGAGATGCTTCTCTCGCCTATAACAGTGGCGCATTGAGTAAATATAGCAAGAGGAAACAATGTATACCACAGGTGAGCAAAATGAGTATATTTACGCTAATGCCAAGGAGTGACAGAACGAGAAAATGTTTTCTTGTCCTGCTCAGTGTATCACTATTTTTTGTTTGATCTATCCGACAGTTTAGGTCAGACAATCCTGTGTCGTTTATGTTATTCGCCCATATTCGTATGAAATCGGAATTGGACAAAGTGGTAATAGCTGTACTCGTAGCTTACGAAAAAAATTGCTGTGTGTTAGGCTGCAAAAGCCGAACTGAACGTTAATACGAAAACATAACCTAATACGTAAGTGTACAATTTTGACCTTATTTTTACCTGATTGTTACAGATAAAAACAGGTTATATTTGTAAAGACTCGCACGAATGCTACGAAGCATAGAAATAACAAAAAAAATACTTATTTACCATTAATTAAGAAAATATCGCATTAAGACTATCGCTATCGCATACTGGATACGCTGACGCCATGTCTATATCTCTTTCTCTATATACGCTATTAATAATCTGAGTTTATAACCATAGACATAATGACACTGACAGATGACAGATCACAGATCTTGAAGGACGACTTAGCTTTGCATTTGCATGTTTTCAATTTTCATAGAAAATAAAATTGTCAAATCACGTTCAACGAAAAGGTCGTTCTGTTTGTTAAAACAATTCGATAATTTGTCCCATCAAACAGTTTAATAAATTCATACAAAATGGTAAGATATTCAGTATTATTCTTTTATTTTATGAAATGGTAAAAACATCTCGCTTGTATCTCTCTCTCTGCGTCGTATTTCTCGTTGCCGAGGATTTCTTGGGAAAATAATGCGGTGGGTTCCTAGATCCTTCCGCATATCATCCAACTAGGTATGAGTATTTCAACTCTTAGGTTTCTAACAAATATTAGTGCTTTTAATTACCAGGACCGACGGCTTAACGTGTTCTCCGAAGCACAGAGGAAACGAAAAGACCAAATTTGATCCTCCAAATTCGGTCACCCATCCAGTTACCGACTTGGTTAGACGTTGCTTAACAATCGCAATCGAGTGTTGTCACAACCTGAGCCACTCCTCACTCACTTGTATAGCCACTGTTAATTTCATTGTTTTCACTTACCAGTATTAGTTACAGGTCTTTACATTATTGAGATGTTATTTTCAATAATATATCCTAATAATATCTTGGTATTAAGTTCTTATTGAATAAAAATATTAAGTTATAAAAAGTACCTAAGCTTTCGTTTTTAATTGTTTACCTACTTGTAATAGGTAGAAGGTACTTGCTAAAGAAATAAAACCTAGCTCACTACTCTCTTGCTTTGGTTAATCCCTTTTTTTTTACGAGGGGGAAATCTTCAGATACCCGATCTCCTGGGGTTCAGATGTGGGATTTTTACCTACTAAAACCCCCTTGATGGAATTCCTCTTAGCATAATGGGAATCTCTGAGAACTCTCAAAGAACATGCGCCTGAGACTAATACTTTGGTTAATACCTACTTTTTCTTTTGTTTAGAGCTTTGGTCTGCCATCACTCAAAGTAAAGCCTGAACATGCAAGCAATATCACAGTCCAAGAGGGGCATTTTGGAATTGCCAGCCCGATGGTTGCTGGTTTGTCAGCAACTAAGAATAAATTAGGCATGTCACATCCACTGCAAGCTTCAGAACGGAATGTAAGTTTTGTTTGCTTGGCAATGATTTTCTCCTGATAGTTCCTTAGTTAAGATGACTGTGAAATGGTGATAATGAAAAAAAAACCCGGCTGAGTTTGTTGTGGGCTCTTCTCAGACCAGGGCGCGTTTGGAACCCTCGTAGCTTTAGTTTAAGATGTCGTACTGATTATCACCATTATATTGTTACTCGTATATGTTATAATAACTGGACGTCAATAAGTGTAGTATACCTACCTAAATTGAATAAACATTCTTTGAATTTGAATTAAAAACATACTTAATATATCTTTCTTTTTGTGATTTTTATATTAAGTGTCTAAATTTTTTCCTGTTATTGATTAAGTACTAAGTAATAGGACACCAAACAATCAAATATGGTTTAATTTTGATCTAACTGGTAAACCACATTGGAATGGTTGTAATAGTACTGTATAATGCTGAGTGCTGACAGGCATCGGAATATATTAGACTGATCACTCATCAAATCCACTGAACCATAAGTTTTTAATAAAGGAGGCCTACATTAAATAAATGTGACTTATTCTCATTATTATAGAATTCATATACATTGTAATAATAAAATATATAACAACCAGTTTCTTATTGCAGTACCACCAAAATGAAGAAACAATGAATATGTCCATGCTTCGCAACATTCAAGGATGCCACGCACCTATGAAACTTGCTATGGAGAGGAAGTTTGCCAGTAAGGTAATGAATAAACATGTATCTTTCTCTAGTTAATTTTAGTAGCTAAAATCCACTGTTAAGCACCTTATTATTACCATGATGTACCATGGCTTTGCATGGGTGGACTAACCATAATATATACTTAGTTCGCTATTATAAGACGTATAATATGTAAGTCAAGTTGTGTTCACATACACACACACATGCAGTGGCATAGGGGACAGGTCATTTCCACCAATGGGGAGTGCAATGCCATCTATGGGTGGAGGCATAGAACAGTTTAGTGGAGTTTTAGTTAAGAATGGACACCGCCTTAATCATTTAACATCTGTTAATTGCTGACTGCCTGGTCACCACAGAGGCGTTATATTATCACTGCTGAACTTAAACATATGATGTCTTCTCTCCTTCTTCCACATGTTATGATTTCCATGAAAGCTAAGCGGAGAAGAGGAAATAACAATATCTGATTGACTATTTACAAAACCAAGTCAATAAATCATGGTAATAATTTGTTTTTGTATTCATTTCAACAGGTTGGCCGTCTTCCATTCCTGCCAAGCTCAAATCTACAGCATGATGTATTTACAGGCAGATATCTTGATATTGGTTTTGAAGATATACTTAACACACCAGAATTTTGTGAAATCAGCGGGCAACCACATGCTGTAGTTGAAAGATCCTTAGGAATTTTTTAAATGACAATAAAGTCTTGAATCAAATTTTGTAAATGTAAGTTTTTAAATAATTTCAATAAATACACATACAGAAGTATTTTTTAATTTATTTTACAATTATTTACCTTTAAATATGCTAAGGTTAAAACTATTAAACTACCTTAATGGCGATCCATGCAGGAGACCTTTCAGCCGTGGACGTATATTGGTTGAGACAATGATACGGTTGTGACGACGACGACGAGACTATGTTAATTGTTAACAATATCAATTATCCTGAGCTTACATATTTTTTTCACTTCATTAATCCCAATTTCAATTTCCTGCTCTCTTGTATTATTGTATCGAGTTTTCAAACCCTCTATAATAGACGCTATTTTGTTTTCCCTTGCACAAATAATAAATGGAAAACCAAACTTCTTTATGTATCTGCAAAAAATAAAACTAGTTTTACCTGATGTTTGTGATATAAAAACGATAGAATCATAATAATATTATACTTTTTATATGATTATGGAAATTATTTAACTTAACATAGCGCCATCTAGTAACACAACGCCGAACTAAGTAATCGGTTTAATGTTGAGTGTTGACCGCTTTGATGCATTAAAATTTAAAACCATGGTCAAAGCACAACAACAAAAGTTGTTGTGTGAGCAATCTACTAGCGCCATCTACACACCTTTTACGATATCACCAAATTGCTTACATGAACTTTAACCAGATGTCGCTATGAGATAACAATTTATATCAAACCAAAAACCCAAGGAAAATTACCCACAATGATTTTATGATCATCAATTCATTGTACTACCACCGTACGTATTAGCGGGCGGACTTCTGTGGGCGTGGGTCTGCTCCAGATTCCAAATTTTTATTAAAATCTGGCCAAATTGGCCATTTATTTACCTATTCTGTGGCCATGACCAATCCAACCATCGAAGTTTTGACCGACCATTGCTCCCAGTCCCAACCATTACATTGGAGGTAGCAATGGTCGGTTAGAAACATAGAATACTAGATGATACCCACGACTTCGTCCGCGTACATGGTTTATAAGTTTTTTGATTCCTGCAGGAACTCTTTAGCTGTACCAAATTACATCAAAATCAGTTGAAAAGATGGGTTGCGTTGCAGACAGACAGGCAGACACACTTTCGCATTTATGATAATAATAATTAGTATGGATTACTCTAAGTTAGTTTAACAACAACAAGTAAAATTAATCAATATGATTTCGCTTGGCAGTATGGCCATTGGGTTACTTAGCAATAGCGGTAAGTAAACGAGGAGGATTATCCTTACGATCCGTTGTTCGATGTTACCAGACGACCTTACTTAGCCCGATTCCACACGAGGGCGGAGTAGTGAGCAAAACTTTATTTACGGCTAAGTAGGTACTACTTATTTGTACAATAGGATACCTAGTATTTTCTGTTCTGGTTCTGTTCTGCATGCCTAGCAGAACTGCACTTGCCCTCACTTACCGTGTGGCAATTGAATTGCATTATTTTTACCTCTCATTACTCGAATCCATAACGGCTTTCTCTTGAATAGTTAATGAGTCTAATCCGGCACTGCGCTGTTCTTCCGTAGACTCTTGCGTCAGTTCTCCTCTCGCTGCTAGACGGCCAGCTAAGTCAGGGTGAGATTTCAGGACCTGTAACTTGCCTGCAATCATGGCAAGTATGGATATGTAAGTATTTCAGTCAAGGAGAACAAGTAGGAGGCAGTAGGTATTAGGTGAAAATCTTCTAATCTTTGACAGTTTACTCGTAACTAGGTTCCTACACTAAACTAATTAGGTCCAGCCTAAGTATCTATCTAACTTCTGGCTACCTAGCCTACCTAGGCACTTTTTTCGGCTTGCCTATGGTAGGTATTACTAATACTATTAATATTAGGTATGTGACTTGTGAATGACTTAGAGTCATTGAGAATTGAGATGATTTATGTTTGACTTGGATTGTCTTGCGTTTATCTTATTTACCGTTCGTAGCAAGGCTATTTTTGTACGTTTCATGCAGGATAAATAGTTATAGGTTGTAATTTGTAAGTAATGCAACAATACTAACTACTTAAAACATAGGTACATAAAAAACTAGTAAGGCCGTTTGTCCGTCTTTTCGTTATATCTCTATCGGCCATCGTTCATCCAAGAGTTCAATCTTTGTAAAGTTGTTGTTTAACAAGCTGGAAGATTTCTGATATGAGGTACCTACCAAAGGTACTCTTAATTAAATTCTGTGGTTATGACCATCAACGAAGGACGGTAGATACAATAGGTGGCGCGCAAGTCGCGATCCATCGTAAGTCGTAACATGCCGGGCATCAACTATTTTGTTGAAACAATAGTAGTAAATATTTACCCACCTTCAACGCCGAGTTCGTCCAAATATTTGTGGAACGCGGCACAGAGGTCAGACGCGTCTGTGAACGGACGTCTCTCCCTGACGCAAGCCGCCGCCTCCGACCTCAGCTCGATCACATTCCTGAACACCCACTCGAACTGTTCATCCCTCATAGAATTCACTTCAGAAATACTAAGCTTACCCATGTTGTTGAATACAAATTTGAAACTGATGTAGTTTTCGCTGTTATCGTCGTGTTTATGAATTACTATCGGCAAGGTCATTAGTTCAAATGAGATCAATGCACTCGTTACAACTTTACAAAACTCACAAACTAATTAAGTATATATGACAATTGATAATAGTACCTATTTCTATAATTGACTATTAGTTATTATCTGTAATGATATTTAGGTAATGTGATAGTTTTGGTGGTGGGTTTATTGAGAGGTAGGTATAGGTAGGATTGATAGGTTGACTACCATAAAGTAGTGCGTATTTTTTAAGTGAAAACTTCTTTAGCCGCGTAGAGCACTTTTTGGTAGGGGGTAAACTTTCGGATTCGCGTCACGGACATACTCGGTAGGTAACGGTATGGTAAGTGATGATGCAGTCTAAAATGGTAGCGGGCTAACCTGATAGGGGCATGGTAGCTATAAATCCATACCCCTATTCGGTTTCTACACGGCAGGTAAGATGGTAACTAGCCACGGCCGAAGCCTGGCCAGACCAGGGACAATTCAGAAACTATAAATTCCCAAATTGATCCTGCCGGAGATCAAACCCAGGACTTCTGCACGTTAAGACAGCAGCGCTCAACACTGCGCCAGGCAGGTCGTCAAATGGAGAGTTTATGCCAGGGAGGTTGTGCTAGAATTACTGAATTTTGTACCGGGAATTCTGCTAGCTTGAAGATAAGTACGCTCCCACATCTTGATCCCGTTACCCCCCAGGGTTGCACTGTGTAGACCAGGGATCAGGCATCAGGCATCCCCTGGCAACGTGTTTTTTAATTAAACACTGGTTGAAAGTGCTCCAGACTCAGAACACTAAAGTGACAATATTATAATATACCAATGATATTGTAATGAAGTAGTAGCCTAAGTTATAATTCTTTTTATTTTTATGTTCTGTATTTTGTATTATGGGTCCTTACCTGAAATAAAACAATTTTATTTAATTTAATTTATTTATTACAGCGCAAAACACACATGGAACGGGCGCGGGCCGAGTCGGGGGCGCGGCGGGTTGAATGCCTTGTATATTTATATGGCAGGACGACATCACACAGAACGAGACCGCGGATCGAGCGCGTGGCGGGTGACGCTCCGACCCGGCCCGCGCCCGACCCGACCCGGGCCCGACCCGGCCCGCGACCGACCCGCGCCTGTTCCCTGTGTGTTTTACCTTTAAATCAGTGATCACTTCCGAAAATACTGTACCTACCAACTTAGTTTTTATAAATCGCTGGTTTTTAGACCTTGATACTTAGTACTTGCTACATGCTAGATTATAATTTTTGGCCCAGAACGATAAGTAGGTATACGTAGGTAAGTATCACATTTAGAAAGCTAGTCAAAAAGTATAACGTAGGGGCTCCGGAATTTTATTTTAGTCTTTTTTTCTAAATGTTTCCCAAGCTTTTCTTCGCTGAGGCTTTATTTCCTAGCTTTCCGGTATATAGATAGATATAGGTAGGTACATACGTAGGTAGAAACGGAAGGGGTAAGTATGGGTTTAATATAACTTCCATGCCCGTAACAGGTTAGCCCGCTACCATCTTAGACTGCATCATCACTTACCATCAGGTGAGATCGCAGTCAAGGGCTAGCTTGTAGTGGATAAAAAAAAACCTATTGGATCGAACTTCGATAGATTTCTGGTTCCTAAACAAGCAAAGCACGACTTAGGTATAGGTACCTATTATATTTTTGTGCCTACCTAGGTAAGTACATCTTTATTTTTGTATCCTGCCTCCATACCTTGTAGGTACCTACGACGTAGGTACAAGGTAGAGGTAGGTAGGTACTTTTTAAGGAAATAAATTATTCGTCTATTCGTTTTCCCTCTTACTCCCTACCAGCCCATTCCAAATCACCGAATAGGTAAAGAGAGGCAAAAGCGACATTTATGTGTCAGTTGTGTCGCGCGAAGAGGATAAATCACGCTCGCGAGATGTAACGACCCCATAACGGCCCCTCAGGGAGGCGCGCGACAAATGGCCGCCGGGGGAACGCGCCAACCGCTATGTGAATGCAAAACCGATTTAATTGCGGTCGGAATTTGATACAATTGTTTTCCCTAGATGAGATACGAGACATTCCTGTAATCAACTGAACTTACCTAATAAGGCTAGTCTATAATGGATAGGTACCTACTTGCTATCTAGGTGAGATGTGAGTTCCTGTGCATAGTGTAGATAGGTAGGTATCTAGATATTTAAAACGGGTTCATCGAGTTTGTCCAACAAAGATGGGACAAGTGGGACAAAGTCTAATTGTTAAAATTTGCCATCGACATTGCCCCACTTTTTCATTTTAGTTGGGCCAATTACGTCGACATAAAACATAGATATAGTGGTGAACTACGAGTAAGTATGACCGTCGAAGCCTTCGGAGGTCCGGGGCGGCATCATTGAATCAGGCATGGGTTCTTTTACCACAGCGCCTAGGTATATAAACAGCTTTTACAGTGTAGTCTTCTCTTGGGTCTAGTCGGTCACCACTGAGAGCGCTCAATTTAGTTCATAATCCAACGGCGAACTAGTTCGCTCTATATTAGTTCATTAGTTCTTTATTTGAAATAATTTTAGTACCTAGTAAAAACAGTAAATAAAGAAAAAAATATATTTATGATTATTGCAGGTTCTGTTTATTTTTATTTAAAAAGTACAAAGTATTACATTAAAAGTTCACACGTCTATTTACTATGTAACATAAGATTTTTTATGTAAATAATAATGAAAAAATAAAATAATTTATATTACCTAATAATTAGTCAACAACTGGTCTCGTTCCTTGTACTATAATACGTAAATAAAATCATATTACAATACTAGAAAAGTACGATTTTTTACAATTATCTGTCACTTGTCTAGTAAAGCGGACGCTAAAAAAATTATCATCGATGAACTAGTTCGCATACCTAGTTCACCTATAAAGGATCGCTCTTCCCACCTAGTTCGTTCGCGAACTACCCAATATAGTGCAGTTTTGACGATGACCAGCTGATGTGAATAATTATTTAAGTAAATCAAACAGGAAACCAGCAACAATTGAACACTAAAAAATGCCTATGCAGTCTAAGATGGTCGAGCTACGTCTTAACCTGTACGTTGTACTTAGGTACTTAGGTCCTATAAGAGGATTTTCTCGAGCTAGCTTGGAAAAGCTCCAATATAATCTATCCAGCTAGGTAGGTACCACCACTTTTCATTGAAAAACTCAATGAAAATAATATCTATTTAATTAATCATAATAGGTAGGTACCCATAAACTTTTATTAACACCTGCTGCAATCACATTAAGTAAAAATACTCGTAACGGCGCATTAATGGCAAAAATTACACACTGTTTATAAACGTAATAACAATAGATGTGCCTAAATATCATGACGGTGAGTGACACTCTAGAGAAATCAAATGTGTAGCTTTAAAATGATATGGAAACAATAAACATAAAAGCGTCCACAACGCACGTGATTGCTGTGAATTAATTAAGAGTGCTTTTCATTAGGTCTATTATAATATGTAGGTACGGTTGCCGTCGGCGCCGTGCGGCCATGTTGGATGTGGCGGCAGCGCGCCGTCAGGGCGGGGCCTAGCCGGATAACAAAGGCTCGAAGCTCGCTATCGCTGTGCTGCACAGGCCTCCGCCTCTACCTACTGTCTACCTGCCGCTTATCCGCTGATGTTTTTTACCTGATATCTTCCTTAGAGATATCGAAACGCTTCGACGGCTCTTTGATGCATGACCTTTCTGAGATCTTACACATTAATGATTCATTCCTTCTTTTATATCTTTTTTAATGAGGTGCTAAAATTTCAATGATAAATAAATTATTTAAAATTTAAATTTAAATTCTCTCAGTCTATTCAGACGTCGTCGTATATAGAATTACGCAGGTAGATACATAGATCTATAGATCTATAGACTATAGGTGATTTACCTATAGTTACTAATATTATAAATGCGAAAGTGTGTCCGTCTGTCTGTCTGCTACGCGATCACAGCGCACATGTTCAACCGATTTTAATGAAATTTGGTACAGGGATAGTTTGTATCCCGGGAACTACTTTTAATTCCGGAAAATTAAAGAGTTCCCGCGCGGGAACTTTAAAAAACTTAGTCCAAGCAAACGGAGTCGCGGGCATCATCTAGTTTGTAATAAATTTTTGGAAAATTTTTAGGGCACCTCCCCTAGGTAGGTATCTAACGAAGTTAAAAGGAAAACTATCACAGCGTATAGGTTTTACAAGTTACTTAGTACTTACCTATTAATATATGTAAGTCCGTTAATTGTGATGGACAACTACGGAACCCTACTCTGCTAGTGGCTTTAAGTATTAACTATCAACCTAGTAGGGAAACCTACCTGTGCCATAACTTGTTCAAAAGGTAAGCTTATCTACAAATCAACTTGAACGAAGTTCATAATACTTTTACCACGATTATCCCATAAGAAAAGATGAGGGAAATGCTAAGGAAAAATTCCCGACTCTATGATAGAGCTTTTCTCGTCTATTGTTAAGTGGGTACCTACTGGGTAGGTATATTATCTATTATTGCAGAAGCTCCATATAATACTCCTTCCTTCTGTCCACAGTAATACTCATTTGTGAAGAAGAAAACATGATTCAAGTATGGAATGAATTTCAAAACAAAGCTGCTACGTCAGGGACGAGCTTATAAAAGGATGCGCGCGCTGCTGCCAGGCTCTCTCCCTTGTCACCCGTCGTTGCGTGTCGTTCTTGTGTGATTTTATTTGTTGCTGTAATATTTAAATCATGTTCAGACAAATAAATGTGCCAGGAGAGCTTTTTGGTCTTTCTTCTTCAAGTATCCTCTAGAAATTTGCAATATCAGAAGTGGGATACGGTATCAACGTGATGCCTGATCCTGCTGGCTATTCTGATTCTATAATTCTATACTTGAGGAAGGAAGGCAAGATTGCCTGATTGTGATCGCGTGAGTATCGTAGAACTCGTGATAGTGGTTGTTTGAAGCGTGAGGTGGACGCGATGGAAAGTCAGCTACGCGCAACATCCTTCGCCTGATAGGCTTGCCTTGCTGGACAAACTTGCATTGTGTTCTATGAGCCGGCGGTCGTATTGCAGCCGCTGGGTGCACCATACAGGGGTCATATATTGAGTGTTGAATCGGAATGTGTTGTAAGTGACGTGAATGCGTTGTCCACAGTAACGGGTCATTGATGTTATTCGTTCGATTAACATGGCAGAGAGGTCTAGGGAACATTTCTATGTTTTGAGCTTTGGTCCCAGTTTGCAAAATATTGAAAATTAGTGTGAGGATAGATCGCGCTAAGGCATGCTTCTGAGTGTCTTTTGTGTATAGGAAGCTGTTTAAAGGGAAATGCAAAGACGTGTTTAAGTGAATGGTGACGACAGAGCGTAGTTGGAGCAGCTTTAAGAAATAATTTAAATCTTTGATATAATTTTTAATTCCTAAAACGTCGGATATTGCAATCATTTTGTTTGAGGTAATGAGTTGGGATAGCTACAGCACGTTTGCTGACCATGCTCGTCGTTCACTTCTTCGTTTGCGTATAGTGAGAGGGCTTAGTAATGAGTTGGTGTCGGCAATTGTAGTACGCGGATGACCAGCAGATAAAGGCGTCTGCTAAGAATGCTAAATAGTTGCTTAACGATCTTGGTGAATTTTTGTTGGCATATGTAAAGTTAAAGCATCTAGGGATTAGTTTGATAGAAAGATGCACCAGATTGCAGTCTTGTTGACATCGTTGCCATGTAACCGCCAGATGTAAACATTGGGTGTTCAGGTTAATATTTTGTTCTGCGCATATCAGCCATGACAAATTGTTGTGTCATGTCAGCTATTTGTCTACTTGTGTTTATTTACTTTCGTGTAAAATTATTTGAAGTTTCACCTGCTCGTATTTGGTTTTGTGATTGACTCTATTAATGTGTGAACTTGAATAAAGTCTGGTTTGTTACCACTAATACTCCTCACATTTTAAAGAGTACCAAAAAGGAACATTTCTACTTTTTCACATTTAGAGAATGTTGTTCAAGTTTTTGTTAGGTACGAAGCTATTTCTTGAAATGTGGTTCATGTGATATGGCTTGTAAAGGAGCCGTAAGTAATGTGTATGGTGGTGTCATTTTCTGTTCTATCTGTTCTATGTCTCTTTCGTCTTCGGCGCTCAACACGGCGTGAGGCGTTCTGGACGCGCCAGGTGTGCGCGCTCGCTTCTACGCTGAGCTGCGCGCCTGCTGGTCGCGCAGGTGTGCGCGCTCGCTTCTGCGCTGAGCCGCGCGCCTGCTGGTCGCGCAGGTGTGCGCGCTCTCTTCTGCGCTGGGCTGCGCGCCTGCTGGTCGCGCAGGTGTGCGCGCTCGCTTCTACGCTGGGCTGCGCGCCTGCTGGTCGCGCAGGTGTGCGCGCTCGCTTCTGCGCTGAGCCGCGCGCCTGCTGGTCGCGCAGGTGTGCGCGCTCTCTTCTGCGCTGAGCTGCGCGCCTGCTGGTCGCGCAGGTGTGCGCGCTCGCTTCTGCGCTGGGCTGCGCGCCTGCTGGTCGCGCAGGTGTGCGCGCTCTCTTCTGCGCTGAGCTGCGCGCCTGCTGGTCGCGCAGGAGTGCGCTCTCGCTTCTGCACTGAGCTGCGCGCCTGCTGGTCGCGCAGGTGTGCGCGCTCGCTTCTGCGCTGAGCTGCGCGCCTGCTGGTCGCGCAGGTGTGCGCGCTCGCTTCTACGCTGAGCTGCGCCTCTGCTGGTCGCGCAGGGGTGCGCTCTCGCTTCTGCACTGAGCTGCGCGCCTGCTGGTCGCGCAGGTGTGCGCGCTCGCTTCTACGCTGAGCTGCGCGCCTGCTGGTCGCGCAGGTGTGCGCGCTCGCTTCTGCGCTGAGCTGCGCGCCTGCTGGTCGCGCAGGAGTGCGCGCTCGCTTCTCCACTGAGCTGCGCGCCTGCTGGTCGCGCAGGTGTGCGCGCTCGCTTCTGCGCTGAGCTGCGCGCCTGCTTGTCGCGCAGGTGTGCGCGCTCGCTTCTGCGCTGAGCTGCGCGCCTGCTGGTCGCGCAGGTGTGCGCGCTCTCTTCTGCGCCGAGCTGCGCGCCTGCTGGTCGCGCAGGTGTGCGCGCTCTCTTCTGCGCTGAGCTGGGTCGCGCAGGTGTGCGCGCTCGCTTCTGCGCTGAGCTGCGCGTCTGCTGGTCGCGCAGGTGTGCGCGCTCGTCTGCTGCGTCGAGATGCGAGTCTACTTGTCGCGCAGGGCTACGCGCTTGCCTAGGGCGCAATACTGCGCGCGTGCCTGCTGCGCTGCGAGGCGCGCCACTGTGTGTCCGTCAGTCACGTTGGGAGGCGTGACGCTACGTGACTTGCTGCGTGCAGGGATGCGGTGACTATTGTGGTATCAGGTTTGGCCGAGCGCACTAAATTTTTGGGCTAAGTTATGCAAACGTCGCGCCTATGTCTTATGCCATGAAGTTGCTCTTTGTACTCTTCCCGTACGGAATAGCGGAACGAGACAAGCTAACGTCGCGCCTCTGTCTAGCCAGGCTAAGTCATGCTAACGTCGGGCTTAATGACTTAGGCCTGTGGTGTCTGTACACTCTGGGCAGAAAAGCTAACGTCGGGCCTCTATCTTGCCGGACTAAGTTATTGCGAACGTCGTGCCTATGACTTAGATGTGTACTTTTCATCGTATCGGGCAGACAAGCTAACGTCGTGCGACTGTCTTGCCGGGCTAAGTCATGCTAACGTCGTGCTTAATGACTTAGGCCCAAGTTGTTCTAATACTGCTCACCAGATAGGATAACGTTTTGCCACTGTGTTGTCGTGGTAGGTCATGCTAACGTCGCGCTTAATGACTTAACCAGTGGCCGTAACGTTTCAAATTTTATTTATACGACTAACGTGTCTACTGTAATTTGAAGCGTTGTTTTCGGTAATTGCCGTAAGAAGATGTGTGAAATTTGTTGTTTTATGTACGCAGGTGCAGACAAGTACATGAGATGGTCTTTCGGGCTGCCAGCAAACAACAACGGTCTGCGGTGCAGAGGCCTGCAGGTGCTTCTGTTGCGCCTGTCATTCCAAGAACTTCAAGATCGTGACCTGTGTGCAACGAGGTCTGAGCAATGCCACTGCTGAACTAGAGGAGCTGAAATGAAGGAGCCCGGGGACGGTCTCGGGTCAGTATGGCCGTATTGCAGAAGCTCCATATAATACTCCTTCCTTCTGTCCACAGTAATACTCATTTGTGAAGAAGAAAACATGATTCAAGTATGGAATGAATTTCAAAACAAAGCTGCTACGTCAGGGACGAGCTTATAAAAGGATGCGCGCGCTGCTGCCAGGCTCTCTCCCTTGTCACCCGTCGTTGCGTGTCGTTCTTGTGTGATTTTATTTGTTGCTGTAATATTTAAATCATGTTCAGACAAATAAATGTGCCAGGAGAGCTTTTTGGTCTTTCTTCTTCAAGTATCCTCTAGAAATTTGCAATATAATGTATATAAATATGTCACCGTAAAATTGCAAAAACCGTTCGATTGTAATCTAACTAGCGAAATTGTAAACTGTATTTTTAGGTTGTAATCTGTTAGGTATATTAATTCGATAAAACCTAAGTGCCCGGCCTGCGGTCGGGTGGTACCTGATTATTTATGTCGAACCCTTACCGAACTTACAAGAAAGAGACAAGAAAACGTAAATACAATGAATATTTCAAAAATTGACACTCAGAACATTGAACGGTTTACAATCTGTCGACAGTTTACAATTTCGCTAGTTAGATTATAATCTAACGGTTTTTGTAATCTTACGGTGACATATATAAGTTATACTACCTAGGTACCTATACCTAGACATAATCAAGCAAGAATAGAAATATGTTTCGATAAGGTATACAATACCCAACTCCAAATGGGCAGGATTTATTTAGGTACTGGATGCTAACGTTGACACAGTATCTACCTACCTATAGTACCTACCTACCTACGACACGCAAACACATAAACATGAAACTAACCCCACGACAGAAATGTAAGGCGACCATTCCATTTTACGATTTCGCCCATAAAGAAAACACATTATCCATTTTATCTGACCTAAAACCCAACAAAGAGATAAAGGGTTGCTAGTGTGTAAATAAATTACTCAAAGTATACGCGCCGGTCACTGGGATTGTCTAAAGCAAACTCGGGATATATTGTGTCCCGGACTTGTAGTAAATCAGTCACCATCACGTGTTAGGTGAATTTTATAACTCAACATCTATATAGAGATAACTGATTCCAAATGTCACTCAGCCTGGTTTTATAGCTCCAAATGTTTGGGTCATTTTTTATGTGGACAAGATGTGATACGAGTCAGGAATCAGACTTAGAAGGCGTCTTTAGATACTTACAGTTTTATTTCAACAGAAATGTACAATCTGATACGCTCTAAAAACTAGAAATTGTTATTATGACGGACTGTGTGCCGACTGCAAAGTTGTTATTTAGAAGCAGTTTTTTTGTAGTTGGCGTAATAGTCTAGTGGACCCCAAACAATAATTCCTCAGACGACGAAACTTGACAGTATGATAAAGTATCATGAGTCAAACTTACAGTTAGGTGCATGAGTTCTAGTCGGTTAAAAACAGAAGGTAACTATCTACTTACCTTCTGTTTTTAACCGACTTCCAAAAAAGGAGGAGGTTCTCAATTCGGCGCGTATTTTTTTTCATTTAACTTTTTTGTTTATAGTCTTTGTTTTAAGTGTGTGCAATAAAGAGTTCTATCAATCTATCTACTTAGTAGAACTTATTCTGAGCTATAATACCTAGGTGTATATAAAATAGGGGTATGGGTTTAATATAACATGCCAATCAACCTGTGGGCATGGCATCATGCCATGCCCCTAACAGGTTAGCCCGCTAGGTACCATCTTAGACTGCATCATCACTTACCATCAGGTGAGATTGCAATCAAGGGCTAACTTGTAAAGGCGTAAAAAAAAATTGGAAATATTAACATTGATAACAAGTAGGTAAATAGGCAACACTTGAGTACATTACTTGCAAATGATACTTCATTCCATATACACAGGTACTAGTCGACTTTTCCATAAAGCCCTGACTCATATTATGTTCAAATAAAATATCAACTTATATTGAGATATTTCTTGAAGCCACGCATAACTAAGTTTGTCTAAATTGTAAATCCTATACATTTACGGAACCTAAGTATGTGGAAACCAAGGACGTTTAATAATGCGAAAACTTCATTAAAGTCGGCGACCTTCTACCTAATTGTAAAGGTATATAATATATATATATATATCGTATACATATAATAGGACCTGTTATAATGAACTAGCTGATGCCCGCGACTTCGTCCGCGTGGTTTAAGTTATTTTGATTCCCTGGGGAACTCCTTAATTTTCCGGGATAAAAAGTAGCCTATGTCACTCTCTGGGTCCTCAACTATTTACTATACCCATGCTAAAAATCACGTCAATCCGTTGCTCCGTTGCAGCGTGATTGAAGGACAAACCAATAAACCAACAAACCAACAAACAAACACTTTCGCATTTATATTAGTATGATTTTATACCATCACGGCAAAAATATAGTTAGGTTTTGCTATAAATACCATTCTAATTCAAGCATTCAAAATTCCAAACTGTAACTTGTTATATACCTACACTTGAACATAACAGGCGGTTACTAAAATTTTAACCCAACTCTACCGGGCTTTAAAAATCCTAACAAATCAAGCTCAACTGTATAATCTAGTCCTTCTTTAGTTTAGGTACGTAGGCTTCCTCAAAACTCGTAGACCGTTCGTAGCACGCCGCCGTAGACCCCATGTGATTGTTTTTGGATAGGTAACTATGATGGCAACTAAACTCTGAAGTTACCTTTTGATATGATAATTATTCAATAATATTAAAAATAACATACATATACTTAGAAAATATTTTGAAACAATAATAATATGTACAAAGATCCAATTATTATATTTTTACAAATATAAAATAAAATAAATCCATACTTCCATACTAATATTATAAATGCGAAAGTTTGTCTGTCTGTCTGTCTGCTACGCTTTCATGGCCGGCCTATTAAACCTATATGATGAAATTTGCTAAACTGATAGTTTATATCCTGGGAAAAGACATAGGCTACTTTTTATCCCAGAAAATTAAGGAGTTCCCACGAGAATTGGAAAACTTACTCCACACGGACGATGTCGCTGAAATTATCTAGTAGATATACAATTATTTTTTTAACAGTTATCATTATTCAATAATGAACCAGATATTATTGGATCTATATGCTAGGTACCTGGTAAGTAAGTGCTAAGTAGATCAATGAATGAGTGAGTAGGTGAAGACCCTACCTAAATCCGGCAGGCTATATCCACGTAATCCATACAACGCAACTTTCTATGATAGGGATAGATTCTATCTGGGATTTTGCAACATTTATCTAACAGCTGAAATAAAGGAATAAAATGCGGACTTATGAACCAATTAGGTAGGTACGTGGTGGTACAACCGTCCCTGTATTGGTAGGTATACAACTAAAGTTTGTTCGAACACTTAACTAAATAATTACTCTAGAACGGCTGAACGGATCTGGATGAAATTTGTCACAGCGATAGATTATAGTCTGGAATAACTCATACTTAGGATACTTTTTATCCCGGAAAATTAAAGAGTTCCCGCGGGAACCAAAAAACCTCAATCCACACGGACGAAGTCGCGGGCATCAGCTAGTAAATCATTAATACACCTATAGTTCGTTGACTTATACTTGACTTGACGTCAAGATGAATCTTTCCTCGTTTTACCACGTTTTACCTACCTTTTAGAAAATAGATTTTTCACCTCGCATGCCATTATAGCTTAGCGTATGTGGCATTTAGGGTCTTGACTCTAGGGATTAAAGTTTTTTTTTAATTATTGCCGTACTGTCCTCATATCAGTATGCATGATATCCTCATTCGATTATCCAATTTTAGTCTATGGTCACTATCAACAGCCAAAAAATGTATGCACTTAGTTGAATGCCAATGTTACCCATCAAATCCTACCATAATCCTATAGATCTATGTCTATGGTACTACTGTATTTTGTTAAAATTCCTTCTTGAAAGCTTGATAACGATACGGCGGATAGCCGGATACGGAGAAAAATAAAGTTGGTATTACGGTTTGCCGCGAAATAATAGATTTTTTGTCGGAATTATTATGGATGTTTTATGAATGATAATAATAATTAATCCATTTCAAATTTCGATGCACAATACGTAATACAAGGTGAAGGCATGTAAAGCGAATGTGACTATTTATTTGTTAATAATATCATCAAGTAAAAATAAAAATCTTACTTCTAATAATATGAAAATGTAAAAGAAAGGCAAATAATAATTAAAAATCGTTTTTTTTTTCTCGCAATCGAAGTGAAAAGTAGAGTGTTTACCACGGTACTAAAAGCCATTCTACTCGATTCTATAGCATACCTCGCTACGCTCGGTAAGCTTCATCTCGTAACATTAACATCTCGTATGAAATGGCTCATTATAGTCCCTTGATGAACAATCTACTATTTGTATTTTCCGACTGAAATGCTATAGGGGTAAAGTAGGTACCTATTTCAGTAAGTTCAGGCCGTGCTGACGGCACTTCGACGGTTGATTTACACACGATGGCGTGACGCAGCGAGGCGGCGGCGGCGCGGCGCGGGCGCGGCAGGTAGGTACCCGGCCGGGCATTTATAGAGGAACTTTAATATACGACCGCTCTAAATTACGTGGATTTACTGCGCTCCTTTATTGGCTCGCCGTACGCCCGCCGCTCACCGCCCTTCGCCCCCACTTTCAGCCTTTCCCCGCTTTTGTTGGGAAAATAAATCGAAAATGCATCGCTATTAAAACCGCATTAAAGTTCTCCGCAAGATAGTGAGCGGTTGTAAATTCAATGAATTCAGCACGCAAGCAATAAAAACCTGATAACGTCTATATGATTTTTCCTTTATGGAATAGGTAGGTACCTAATGTTTCTAACATGCACAACATAAAATACAATTTATTTCAGCGAGTCCCATTGCTCTTTCAGCAAACAAAATTAATGCAATCATACGTATCTACCTATCTACATACGCGAAGCTTTTATGCCTGACTACCTACCTATTCTAAGCAGAGTTTCAAATAATAAGCATAAATACTGCCTAAGCCAAAAACCAATCACTTACTTATATCCTCAGACCTTCCTTCTTATAATAACTGTCTATACTTACTCGAAGCTTATATCTCTCTCTAGAAAAAAAATTATCTCCTATAGGTACCTACCTACATGCTCTCTCAATATTAACAAAGGACAATCATAGTGATGCTATGCAGTATTCATTAACTGCATGTAGACTGTATGAATCACATGAGGGTCGTTACCCAAACATGGGAACTTTTTTATCAAAAAAAGCTGGAATTTATCATGTAATCGTCAAAAGCTCTCTCGGCAAGGCCACGTCATATCCGGTAAAGACATACCTAGAGAAAGCGGATGCTGACGCCGGTGACTTCAAAGCCTTGGAGCCCTTTGGCGGTAGGCAACCGACTTAATTGCGCTTGCAAAACTAATTGTTAGTGTGCCATTAAAATATTATGTGCGAAAAAGATCGATCGCTTTAAAACAACTCATTTTTAGAACAAACCTTTTGTTATTAACAGTTTTTTTTAATAGTATAACCGACTCAAAATTGGGCCGACTTATCATTCGGGACTTACCATACTTGGCCCATACGGGAAGTGATATATTTTATGAATATGAATTTATAACGACGCTTGCCTAAGGGTTCTCTACTAATCAAATTATTGATTAGTAAAATATATAATACTAGCTGATGCCCGCGACTACGTCCGCGTGGTTTAAGTTATTTGATTCCCGCGGGAACACCTAAATTTTCCGGGATAAAAAGTAGCCTATGTCACTCCCCAGGTCCTCAACTATATCCATGCCAAAAATCACGCCCATCCGCTGCTCCGTTGCGGCGTGATTGAAAGACAAACCAACAAACAAACACACTTTCGCATTTATAATATTAGTATGATGATGATTTTGAAATATTTCTAGAATGTAAGTCAAGAAAATAATAAGTAGAATATAAGATATCAACCAAGAAATATTTTTCATATTCATTATAGGTAGGATGTGGGAAATAGAATTTTAGTCTTTGATTTTTAGCCAAACCATGAAAAACTGTGTTTTTAAACTCTTAATTTTTATGAAAAACAATTGCATCATTAACCATGGTAGGTGGTAGGTTCTGAAACACCTATCATCAGTGACACAAGTTCCCCTAGATTAAATTAACATATTTTCATTTAATTTCATGTACAACTAATATTTTCCAAAGCTTTTCCTGCATAAATTAACGTGACTAGCTGACTAGGTACATAAGAGTCCTGTAAGCAATTCAATGGATCTTATTACCAAGGTCCGGCCTTTAACTTCTAATCTAAGCCTATTAAACATCACCGAACCGTCTCAGATTTCTTTGAATGCATTTCCAAGTAAGGACCGATATAATTGTAAAAAAAAAAAAACTCACGACTGACAACAAACACGTCTTACCTAAGAATAATTTGCATTTGATGTGGGACGCTAACGTATTATCAAAAGCCCCTCCATTGAAACTAATACCTTTTGGTGTTAAATGAAAAGGTTTACTTTTGCTTATGCGTATTAACATTTTATAGCGTATCGTGATCGAAAGGTATTTTATAGCGTTGGCGGCTGGGCAGTAATTGGAAGTGAGGATGCGCGGGCGCAGTAAAGCGGCAATTGACCAGAAAATAACGAGCCCTCGCTCGTAGCTCGCTATATACTATGCACATGCCTTCTATCTACAGCTGCCGGGTGTTGAGAAGTTTTATTATTCTAAAATATTTACTTTTTAATTACAACTCAAACATGTTTAAAGTGGTGTGAATTTTTCTAGTCCAGTCGTAATTCATTTTGGGCTTTCTCGCTGAAAGGGGTTCAAAAAAACCGGAGGAGGTATATATACCTAAAGGTAAAGAAAGTATTAGGTAAAGATGCAGATTTTAATGAAGATTTGTATATTTGATGCGTACCTACCTACCCACCTAATATTAGTTTCCCCATACTAACCTCTGAATGAATATCAAATTAATAAACGAATCGCGTATAAAATCTGCCCATTCTTGATAAAGAATGAATCATGGAATAAAAGTAGCCGTGCAAACGATGTTTTATAAACTTTTATCTAAATACAATCCGTAATGGTTATGGACCCGCTGCGAACGAATAGAGGAGTCCATACAACTCGATGATGATTCCATAAATTTATATAGTGCACAATAAAAATGGTGTTCCTCGGAACAAAACGGCGTCACCTCGTTTTATGAACTTCCTTAAACGCTGATTATGCTAGGACATTGTTCTTTGGAAGCGTATAGTCGGACTTCAAATTCTGTCAGCGATAATTTCTTGTCGATTGCCGTGAAATTGGTAAGAAAATAAATCTATTAGTAGACATTTAGCCTCTTTAAGAAGTAAATAACGATTAATCTTGGCGTAAGGAATGGAATCGCTTTTATCAATTTTATTTATGAAGATAACTACTTAGTATAGATAATGACCCAGCCAAGACCCTCTTACAACTATACCTACAACGCGTTGGGTCAGTTATATATTGTGCGCCCTGCAACCGGACCTTTAACATAAAATTTGGGTTCACCAGTCACCTCCGATCACATAACCGGCACTAGCCAGGTCCGCTGTTGACGGATACGTCGAGGAGGATCATATACATCATAGAAATATAATGAACTATAGTCCATAAAAACAGAGAAAAAGTCGAAAAAATCAAGACATGTTGGAAGGAAGGATTGCAGGCAAGAGAGCTCCAGGTCCAAGACAAAGGTGGTTAGATGATGCAAAGGGGTGGACAAGGCTTTGTTATCCAATATGTAAAGATGGGGCTCTAAATAGAGCCGTCAAACTTCGATTCGAGGAAAATCTACGACGATGCGAGGAAATGCTCGGAATATTTTAGATGACACTATACCTACGCCACTCACACTTACTATTCTTTGTTACGAAGTAAATTGATCTGGAAGGATATTAACCAAAAGCTGAAGAAAGCTCACCATTTGAATATTTTCCAACCCCATCTTTTGTAGCGTTCAATTGGGTAAAATCTTCATTAAAACATAATAAATAAAAATTAGTATAATTTTATCACAGTTTACATCATAATACGAATGGTCTTAACGTTAGGTAGACGTAGGTATATAAGTTTAATCAAAATAGTAATAAGATCCATACTAATATTATAAATGCGAAAGTGTGTCTGTCTGTCTGTCTGTCTGTCTGTCTGTCTGTCTGCTACGCTTTCACGGCCCACCTGTTGAACCGATTTTGATGAAATTTGGTACAGGGGTAGATGGTATCCCGGGGAAGGACATAGGCTACTTTTTATCCCGGAAAAATAAAGAGTTCCCGCGGGAATAAAAAAAAACTGTCTCTTCACCCGATTTTGATAAAATTTGGTACAGGGGTAGATGGTTTCCCGGGGAAGGACATAGGCTACTTTTTATCCCGGAAATTAAAGAGTTCCCGCGGGAATCAAAAATCTTAATCCACGCGGACGAAGTCGCGGGAATCATCTAGTAGTTTAATAAAGGCCCTTTAGTAAATTCCTCACGTCTCACTCCCGTTAGCTGCAAAAGCTCACACGTGAAAATAAATCTCGTATTATCGTATAGGTAATATGACATCAGTATATACAAACTATCTACTGAAGCACAATATAAACATTAATACTTTAAGACTTTAATCCCAAAAAGTATATAATAATAGAGTTATATAAAGATTCTTTTAATGGCTGATAACGTAGGCGGAGTCACAGCTCAGCCGCGGCGAAGGCAGGCGGCGGATTAAAATGGACAAAGGGACACATGAAAAGCGCCGCCAAATCCGTTATCACATCGTTTGATTGTTGCCCGAGCCTTTAATAATGCCCTCTATATATCAAACCACGTGGACGAGTGATAGTAACTGGAACGAGTGGTTAGACTAATGTGTGAGGAATATTGTTTTAATGAATTTTATGTGTAAGAAGGGAATAAAGCTCCATTGTGGGCGGCATAAAGTTTTAGTACTTGCATTATTATTTTAAAAGTTTTGTATGTAGGGTAGGTAGGTATACATTTCCATTATCCACTAAACAGAACGGAACCCGGACTTGGAAGGGGAAAAATTTGGGAACTCGAGAGTGGAATCAAAAAGTCCAATGAACAGGATTGGTTTTAATTTTGAAGTTTACGAGTCAATTTTACGAAAATGCTTCGAAAGCCTAAGGAGTATATAATTATAGTGTTTTCAAAAAAGTAAAATAGGTGCTTAACTTTAACTTATTTTCTTCAGAGCTTTCTTTCCACGATTTTTCCCAAGCAGTCTTGAATTATAAAGTACTAGCTGATGCACACGACTACGTCCGCGTGGATTGAAATTTTTTATTTCCCGTAAAAGCGTAGCAGACAGACACTTTCGCATTTATAATAATATTAAGTATGATTTAATATTATTGTAGTGATGCCTGCGACTTCGTCCGCTTGGATTGAGTTTTTTTAAGTCCCGGAGGAACTCCTTAATTTTCCGGGATAAAAAGTAGCCTATGTCCTTCCCTGGTCTGTCTTATAGACGATCAGACAGACACACTTCCGCATTTATAATTTTCGCATGGATTAGTAAGTATGGATTTTCTGACTTTGAGCTTTCTGGGACATCCCCTTTTATATGTGCGGCTAATAAATAGAGATGATTGCTGAATTACCTAATATAAGTATTAAGAAGTCTCTCACGAAATCAAATAAGGTAAAGGTATATAATATTATACTAATATATCTGGGTAGGTACTAGGTACTAATCCTACCCGATACAACGGGAAAACACCGTCTCCTTAGAAGTTGAACCGAAAGCGTAGGTTCCGTAGCCGGCTAGGTAGGTATGAGCTTTTGTTCTTATGCGTATAAAATATAATAGCATTGTACCTTCGCGTTCACTTGGCACTTGGCAGGTATGCTTAGAGTACTACAAGACAAATGAAACTGTTCAAACTTAGGTTATTAAAAATTTAAAAGTTTTATTTTAAAAAAATATTTTCAGCGTTACTTACATGTATCCGAATCGGTAACTATACCTACTCAGTTTTAGGCCTATAATAAACATGTGATGGCTTTCAAAATATAAAATCCAGAATCAGTTTATATACCTTCTTAACTATGTCCAATGCATTAGCTAACAACTGCAACCTCTGAATAGATAAATTAACAAAACGGTAGAGTTAACTTTCAAATTTTATAATAGGTACTACAGATGAACTTCAACGCTATTTTGGGTAGATTTCTGCAGAGGAAGGAACCCTAAAAGAATCTAAGCCATACGAAAGTACATATAAACCTGATTACATAATAATGCCTGCGGAAGCTTCTGCATGCAAGTATATAATTACGGTAAATGTCTATAAGGATTCGTTAAAGGGTTCGTAAGAAAACGAAACGGTTTAAATTTTAATAAGAGCAGCGATTATGCACCATAAAAAGTTATAAATGTGTAGTTAGTCGAGTTCCCTTACGGTAGGCAATTTGCGAGGATAAAACTTTTTGAGAAGTTTATAAAATGTGCTATGTTTTGGTTGAATTATGGTGTAACTTAGATAAAGCCTGTCCGTTATATACCTTAAATCTGATTTCGATGTGGACTAGCGGCGACGGCATAATATTTATTTGGAACTTCTAAGCTTTATAATAGAAATAGGGGACACCAGGTATGAAAATAACACGGGATGAACGTAACAAATGAGTTTTTGAACTAGTTTTGTTGGCTACACTGATGGCTGTATCACCAAAATGCGCAATTTTGAACCCCACACCTAACCCTAGAGCGTTCACGGTGCTGTGCCGACGTTTCTTGACTTAACGAGTCGGTGCTGCAAAAATACCTCCAAAGAAAGTTTTGAAAATACTTTTTTTTAGGTGATGCCCGCGCCTTCGTCCGCGTGGTTTAATTTTGTTTGATTCCCGCGGGATTCCTTAATTTTCCGGGACCTCAACTATACCCATGCCAAAAATCACGTCAATCTGTTGCTCCGTTGCAGCGTGATTGAAGGACAAACCAATAAACCAAGAAACCAACAAACAAACACACATTCACATTTATAATATTAGTATGATTACTCTTACAAATTCTATTTGCACAAAGCACTGCTATAGATGTAAAATATTCCAGGTAGAACTATATTTAGTGTTTCTTACCAAGGTGACATGTTCCGGTATTATTCTCTAACAATGTAGGTAAGTATTTACCTAACTTCCCACCTAAATAATTGATAGGTACACTACACGTTTTCTACTCGTACCTACCTACCTACCTAATTTATATATGGTGTCATGTTTTTAGGGTTCCGTACCTCAAAAGGAAAAAACGGAACCCTTATAGGATCACTTTGTTGTCCGTCCTTCTGTTTGTCAAGACCCTTCTTCTCAGGAACGCATGGAGGTATCAAGCTGAAATTCATATTAAATTCTCAGGTTTACTGTCCCTTAGAGCTGTGGAAAAATCAAACTTCTAAGCCAACGCAATCAAAAGATACAGCCGTTTATGCTGCATATCGACACTCACAAGGGAATCAAAACCAACAGGGTATCCCGTGAACCCAGAATCTTAAAATTTGGTACGAAGCAACGTCTTATAGCACACATAAAGAAAAAATTGCGAAAAGCATAAATTTTTAGTTAGGTACATCATATAATAAAAATATTTTTTATCATTTTAAACTTACTAATGATTTTCAAATTTGGTCTAAACCGTGCACAGGTCTAAACCAATGCTTAAACTTGCAAATGTGTTTTACCGACATAATCCTTAAAAATAAATATATTGGTCATCTCAAGTATTTAATTAAGATAAAAATTTTCCTTTACACCATTTCATTTAGATTAAGGATTTCATTTAGCAATAAAAATACCATAACTTCAACTTATATACCTACAGGTTTGTACGGAACCCTCGGTGCACGAGTCCGACTCGCACTTGGCCGTTTTTTTTTGTAGCACATAACTTACACATAACTATAGGTACAAGTAGCAACCTAACAAACCAATCCTTTCAAAATGAAGTTATCTGTTCCATCCTCTTAAAAAGTCACTCAATCTTCCATTTACAGGTTTAAACTAAAAAGATTAGCTGTTTTACGTTTTCTTTATTATTCGTCTAATACAATTAAGGTTGCTTTGACGATAACAACTTTCCAAAGGATTACGTCGGCATCCTTTGAGCTTTAAGTCCATTCAGAATATTGTGTTGTGTACATTTGCCATTATCAACACTAAAACAAAGATTTTAGACATTCTGCCAGCGGGGAATACCTTCTGGAATTGAAAGATTTTTAAATATAAATTTTCTTACAACCTATGTACTAGGCTTGTACCTATTTATTCTTTAGGAACCAAATGATTCCTACCATCAGAAAAAATTCTGGTCTGTGTTTTTTTGTGCTGTTCTATAGAAGGTAATTAGATACATGTTTCAAATTAAATAAGTTAGTAATATTAAAGCTAAAAGTTAGTAATATTTACATAAAACTTAATTAAACTTAGTAGGTACTTGCATCATTTGAAATTGCATACCTACCCCATGTAATATGAATTTAAATATTAAAAAAATACATAACCTAGCTACTTTCCCAAATTCCAAATCATAAATTTCCAACACGGAAAAGAAAGGAAATTATACCTCTGTAATTTACCGGTTCTGTGGAAAATCTACACAAAAACTTATACTACTAAGCTACGAGTAAACTAGGTTAGAAGAAATATACATGTAGTATACTCAGCGGAATATATTTCAGGAGTTAAGTTGGCTTCTCCGTGAGAGGATAACTTCCAGCTTTATGGGCCGAGATGTGGACAAAGACGCTGTCTTTATGGCATCATAAAAGTTACTATTGTACGAGGCAACCCCGCACGAAATGCACCGCGCTCATTGTTAAAGGCCTAAATAAGATATCCATTTTTTATTGTTTAGCCCATTACGGTCTGCGTTTGTACATATTTTGACTCGAACGTCTTTTGAGGATGAAGTCTTTGAGTTGTGCCGACTTTTTGTTCGCAAAATGATCACGTGCTAAACGTTGCGCCTGTCTCAACCGGTCCGCCCGGTGCCGCCCGCCCCTACTCCTTCATTGTTCCTGATCCTGAATCCTGCGATCCCTTCGAGTGAGACAAAGAGAAGGACGATATACAGAGAATTAACGTTGAAAACGAGTTCGGTTTGTATTCATTATTATGTAAATTTTTCTGGGTGACGGCTAAACATCAAAGGTTGTTTCACAATTCACATTAGTTTTACGTTAATGTTGTGATACTAACCAAAACCTACAATTTAAGAAACTATAAACTACTTAATGCTTACTTACTACTAAGTAAGTAATACTGCAAAGTGTGACTGTATATTTAAGTCTTAAATTGTTAGATAGGTACTTACTTAGGGCTATGCTATTTGTCACTACACATAAAGATACCGGTACTTACACATGGCCACTTAAACTCAAATCAAATGTTATTCAAATAAACTTTTACAAGTACTTTTGAATCGTCGAGTGAATCTACTGCTGGTTCGGAATGCCGTTCCTACTGAGAAGAGCAAGCAAGAAACTCGGTGGTCGCTCTTTCCAATCAAAAATTACAATCATTAAGATACAATTAGTAACTGCAGTCTTGCTCTTTTATAATTTACGTAATCTTGAAGATTACGTTAATTATAAAAGTACCTATTCAGTAGTTTTAATAAGCTTTTTTAAGCAGCATACTTTTAACAGACTTTTTAAAGAAGCAAGTCTCAAATGGATTGTGGATTGTGGGCTGTACAAGTAGTATCCTATAAAATGACATCTCGCTCTGTCCTACGACAGATTAGAATTTAATTTCTTTCTCACTTACATTGCATCTCTACGACCACCGAGTAGTTTAGTGTGTCTACGACGTATCTTAGCTCTAGATGTATCTTAGAGAGAGAACTGAAGACATCATACTTCATACTAGGTAATATTATAAATGCGAAAGTGTGTTTGTTTGTCCTTCAATTACGCTGCAACAGAGCAACGGAACGACGTGAATTTTTGCATGGGCATAGTTGGAGATCTGGAGAGTGATATAGGCTGCTTTTTATCCCGGAAAATTAAGGAGTTCCCGCGGGAATTCCAAAAAACTTAAACCACGCTGACTAAGTCGCGGGCATCAGTTAGTAATACATAATGTCGCAGTGTCTGGTGATCACAAGTAGGTACTGCTCTGTGACAAAATGTTAAGAACCATATTTTGCAAAGTACCATAATATAGTAAGATAATTTTACTTAATACCAACTTATGCAGCAACTAATAAAATGATCCATAGTAATTAATAGCTAGAAAGAGTTGCAGTAGTTTGATAGGCAGGTAGTTAAATCTATGCAGGCTGTAGAGGCTTATGAAATATCTAGGTAAGTACCTATTAAAGGTAACTTACCACTTGTATATCGACGACTTTGGCCGTAGTTTATAGCACGTTATAAATTAGAAATGCTATAAACATAAATCTTGCCTCACGTCAAATCGCATCACAAAACATGCCTTGGCTTTATATACCTATTTAAAAATCAACCTGCTATACCGGTGCGGTACCGTTTCATATAAGAAGAATAAAAATAATAAAATTAAGTAATATAAGGTGTTGGTATAGGTACTGTGGGTTCCCTATAATCTTATATATATAAAAATGAAACCCGTTTTCCTTGGTCACGGCATCACGCGTGAATGGCTGGACCGATTTCACTAATTATTTTTTTGTTGTATTTGTTATTATTAGGAGAAGGTTCTTACGGAAAAAAATATTAAGAAAATCTCTCAGAAATATTGAAAAATATACATTTGATTTGACATACTAAGGCGGTACGAAGTTCGCCGGGTCAGCTAGTATATTAATAGAGTCGTTTGCATAATTTATTCATTTAGGTACCTAGGTAAGTAAGTAGGTATTCCTCCTCTTAACATTTTATTTTTAATCCACTACAAGCTGGCCCTTGACTGCGATCTCACCTGATGGTAAGTGATGCAGTCTAAGATGGTAGCGGGCTAACCTGTTAGTGGCATGGCAGTTATACTAAACCCATACCCCTTCGGTTTCTACACGGCATCGTACTGGAACGCTACATCGCTTGGCGGCACGTCTTTGCCGGTAGGGTGGTAACTAGCCACGGCTGAAGACCAGGGAAAATTCTGAAATTATAAATTCCCAGATTGACCCTGCCGGGGTCCAACACAAGACCTCCGCACGTTAAGGCAACAGCACTATACACACTGCGCCACGGAGGTCGTCAAACCTACCTAGGGGTTGCGAGCGGCTGGAATGGGGACTCCGGTCGCTCTTCTTCTTCATCTGTGTGCAACCCTGGGAACCGTTATATCTCCACGGAGGAGCCCAATAGGCGTCGCACAAGCGAAGTTCCGGCGTATGTTCTTGAGATTTCCCGGAGCTTCTCATTAGTGCAGAGGGTGGCCACCGGGGGGGTTTTAGTGGGTAGAAATCCCACATAACCTGATCTCTTTCCCCGGAGATCGGGTATCTCAAGGAGATATCCCCCCCATCAACAAAAAAAAGGTACCTACCTACCTACGTAGATAGTAGATACGGCAAGGATAGCCGGAACCATTCCCAAAGATATTTAACATTTGACTTCATAGACTTTAATAGAAAATAATAAATAACATACTTACAAATATATGTACATGGAATAGTTAGGTAAGTCCGTACGTAAGTACTTATCTTACATTATGATATCCATAAAATAACCAAATGGTACGATTATGTAAATTAGGAATTTCCCTTGTAGTTAATATCTTATCAATGCGTTATGATAACGTTTGAAATGTAGTTTTAACTTTTAAATGTCTATGAACCAGTATAGTCACTATATACTGATATGATGCTATCATGCTATCATTCATCCATCCTGAATGGAAATTATTGGTTCACCTATGCTTAGTATCTACATAAGTACTTTTTTGCATCATGATAACCAAGGAATAAAGCTTTATCAGCTATAATCAATAATTCAAACAGACAAATTAATTTGGTACAACGAGCAACATACGATACTTATACACCGCTTTACAAATTATGCTAGTCTAGCCATAAGTTCTGTTAAATGAAAATGCATTTTATTTTAAATGAAGTAATGTAATCTTAATATGTAGGTACGTATATTCATTGAAGTCTGGGCAATACTAAAAAAGTCATTATATTCGAAGTGAGCACCTTTAGCTTTGACTAGCTTATGCCCACGACTTCGCCCGCGTCTCTTAAGTTTTTTTATTTCCGCGGGAACTCCTTAATTTTCCGCGATAAAAAGTAGCCAGGTCTTCAACTATACCCATACCAAAAATCACGTCGATCCGTTACTCCGTTACGGCATGATTGAAGGAAAAACCAATATACCAACAAACAAACACACTTTCGCCTTTATAATATTAGTATGATTAAGCTTCTTTTCCTTCCTTTCCTTGTTTTTTTAGCGACTTGACCAATAAAAGTATTGTGTAGCCAAGTTACACATACACAAATAAATCCTACGGTAAGGTACTAAAAAAATTCTACATCAATGGGTACAGGCAATAAATTTTATATGTACCTAGCATTGCAAGTTGCAAGAGTGGCCGTGGGGGAATAAAGGACTTACGGCCACTAGTCGCCTCGATGACAGACATGATGATGAGTGATGACATTTACTGGCGATGAAGCCACAGTCATATTAAGCGGTTGCATAAACTACCTCAAGCTCTTGGTTACGGCATTTGTCTTCGAGCTTCTTTACTGAGGTTTCCGCTCCAGAAGATACTGCTGCAGATAACACTTCTGTAGCAAAGTTCGTTATCTGCCCTTTCAAGCTACTTAAACTCTGGTTCAGACTTCAGATTGAGTCACGACATTTTTAATACATATCACAGGCAAACATATGGCATCGAAATATTATGAAATACCGATGTAAACAGAAAATTATGTCAGCCGTCAGGCTGTTGAAAGTTTTCTCTTGGTCGCAATTGTTTATAATTAATTTTGTTTCCTTCAAACGCCACCAAAAATATATTATTAAGTCCTAATCAAGTGAATTGCTGTTATCTGTTGAGGAGTGTTATGGAGTAAAATCAACAAAAAAACCCTATCCTGGAGGAACTTTATTTTTTATCGGGATAAAAACTATCCTATATGTTGACCCGAGTATCAGCTACCGCTATACCAAATTTCATTTAAATCCGTTCATTAGTTTTCGCGTGATGCGCGGCCATACAGACAGACAGACAGACAGACAAACAAAAATTAAATAAAAATCTGTTTTTAGCTCAGTATCGATAGTAAAGCATAGACCTACCCCGATTAAAATTTTCAGAATATATTAAATGTACCTACAGAAATATTCCAGTTACAGTTTTATTATAAGTATAGAAACGAATCTGTGGAATTACGCACTGTTTCCAGCGGAAATTTAGCTACTGCAAAAATTATTGCTCTTGCGATTTCATGAGACTTAAATGTCTTAAATGACCTTAATATGTAGTCCAAGGCTTCAGATCTGGGCTAGACGAGATTGAAGCTTTGTGACTCCTTGATATGACACCCCCCACCAAACCATGACTGACGCAGGATGATGACCTCACGTTGCACCATGCCGACCACTTGCGAAGCTTCTTTAGAGCTATGAGCGTACACTTTGACATTTCGCTTGTTGTAATGCTATTCAATCGTGAAATTTTTTTCATGACATTGTAGGTACGCGGAAGAAGTCGCGGGCGACCTCTAGTAATTACTGAATATAGGTGCCTATAGCTACTCACCCTGCAAATGTAATTAACGAAATCAGAATAATATTATATAATGAATGGCTTTCATGTCACGTTTACGCTTTGTTTACGTGTCAAAAATAATTAACTGCTCCCTATTAGATCATATTATTTTAGTCCGTTTGCTGTTTATTATACCTATGTAATAATATCATAAATTTTTATGTAAGTTAATATAAAAACCACTTTATCTAAACACGTTTTCTTTCCATATCAGTTGTTTCCTAGAAACCGTATTATCCTTGAATTCCCCCGGGAATCCTATTTTGATAAACCTAGTTAAACATTGTCTAAAATAAATACAAAATTTCATTGAGTTCCTGAGAAATTTCGTTTTAGGTATAAGTAGATTTTTGTATTAAGATCGTACAATACCTATAGTAATCTATATAATTAGGTAAATGTGAAAGTTTGGATGGATGGATGAATGTTTGTTACTCAATCACGCCAGAATGGCTAAACGGCTCTCGATGAAATTTGGCACAAAGATAGAATATAGTCTGGTATACCACATAGGCTACTTTTTATCCCGCGACTCAATCCACGCGGATGTAGTCGCGGGCATCAACTAGTAGGTAATCCATCCATCCATCCATCAGCCTGTATTCGTCCACTGCTGGACATAGGCCTTTTGGAGAGCGCGCCACCACACACGGTCCTCCGCTTTCCTCATCCACCCACTTCCAGCCGCCTTTTTAAGGTCGTCGGTCCAGCGGGCTCGAGGACGTCCCACACTGCGTTTACCGGTACGCGGTCTCCACTCCAGAACGCGTCCGCCCCAAATTGTAGGTAATGTTTATATAACTAGATGATGCCCGCGACTTCGTCCGCGTGGATTAAGATTTTTTAATTCCCGCGGGAACTCTTTAATTCTCCGGGATAAATGCCTAGCCTATATGTCCTTTCCCTGGATACAAACTATCCCTATACCAAATTTCATCAAAATCGGTTGAACAGATGGGCCGTGAAAGCGTAGCAGACAGACACACTTTCGCATTTATAATATTAAGTATGGAAGTATGGATGTCTATGGGACTGGCATAAGTCAGCAGCAAGCGGTGTACCGATGGAGCTGGACCCAAGAGACTTCTATAGAGATGTACTCTCTATGTGTCTCTACTCTCTATAGCCTCTATGTCTCGTATCACAGCGCCTTTGCTGTCTCACAGCCTCACAAGTCACAATAGGATAGGTCTATATGGGAAGGGCGAGCGGGATTAAAAATTCGTTTACCCTCTTTTATGTTCGCCGATAATCTCCACTTTATCAAGATATCACTTCTAGAGGATTAAACCAGCGTAGTTAAAAGAATCCGAGCGATAACAACTAGGTAACATGACGTGTTGATATTAAAAAATTAAAGAAATCTACCTAAACATTATGATCTAGGTAAGTACGAATATTCCTGATACATCCGTACAGTACTTACATTATTATCTCTAGGCTATTATCATTATCCATTAAATTTAATATAGTATATACCTACCTACCTATTTGCATTTCTGTAGGTCGAGATAATATAAAACAAAGATTTATGTATATAGCAAGACAGGAATTTTGTCAAGACTCTACCAATGCTACTTACCAGTGTAGTGTTTTAGGGACAGTAGGATAACAGAAGTCTGGAAGTGTGTGGTAAGCTACCACACTTCCAGACTCCTGTACGCTTACTCTGAATTTTAACCACACGGTTTTAACATTGCAAATACGATTGATCGACGTGAAAGCTCACCACGCCAAGTGTAAGCGAACGTCAAAGTAAAATGGACCCAAAAAGTCACAATTAATTCAGCGTTTGGAGCGCTGGCTGTGAATAAATACACGAAATGATGAAATGAGCTCTAAACCAATGCAGCTAAGGTTCATTTTACTTCAACGTAAGCTTACACTTGGCGTGGTGAGCTCTCACGTCGATCAGTCGTCATATTTACCATAGACATAGGATTTTTTCGCTACGTAAGTCTATGATATTTACAATGTTAAAACTCGTGTAAAATCGAGTAAGCGTACTGTTGTCCCTGTTGCCAAATATAGGTAAACTAGCTTTTGCCCGCACGCTTTGGTTGCGTTCGATTTTCATACACACTTCAAACCCCTATTTTACCCGTTTAGAGATTGAATTTTCAATGATGCCCGCGACTTCGTCCGCGTGGATTTAGTTTTTTTAGCCTATGTCCGTCACCAGGATACAACCTACCCCTATACCTAATTTCATCAAAATCGGTTGAACAGATGGGCCGTGAAAGCGTAGCAGACAGACACACTTTCGCATTTATAATATTATAGTATGGATAAAAGCTATGCCCAATTTCAGCCCGCGATCCGTCCAGTGCAGTGGTTTGAGCTGTACTACGTTGATAGAATAGGTACTTAGTCAGTCAGTCACCTTTTCCTTTAATATAAGTACCTATTTAGATACCTAATATTATTATAGTGGTATTATGGTACGCAACAAAGATTTTCTATGTACTTACCATACCTTACTTTAGGCCATTTTTTTTAAACCCTCTACAAGTTAGCCATTGACTGCGATCTCACTTGATGGTAAGTGATTATGCAGTCTAAGATGGTAGCGGGCTAACCTGTTAGGGGCATGGCAGTTATATTAAACCCATACCCCTATTCGGTTTCTACACGGCATCCTACCGGAACGCTAAATCGCTTGGCGGCACGTCTTTGCCGGTAGGTAATAACTAGCCACGGCCGAAGCCTCCCACCAGGCAAACCCATACTTAGTAAGTACCTAGTCCCTGAACTACCTTATCAAAAGGTGCAAATAGGTACTCCTCATTTTTTTTTATAGTTATAGCGTAAGATATGCGGCCAAGCCTAAGCTAAGAGTAGCTAAGTCTAGATTTAGTCAGGACAATTATTTCGGCTAGTTAAACCTACCTATTTGTGAATACTAATTTATTATATTAGCTTAAAGGCGTCTAGCATAGGACCTCAATGATGTACCTAATAAAATAGTATATATACTCAAAACTCTACCTAATGTAACTCTGTACCTTAGGAATTTTCCCTATTGATAAAAAAAATCTTAATTACCTAAGTAGATAGTTATCCTAATACATACGGTATACTTATCAATTTTGTCGAATCACTTTTCTTCTTCTCCTTGGATATCTTCACATCAATTGAAGTTTCCGTCCTCCCGTTGTTTTCCGTCTCGTACTCCGTCTCTACTACCAGTAGGATTATACAAAGATTATAGTAGGTATTAATACCTAGCAGACTATGAATAAGGCAGGTTCATTAATAAATCATAAGATGCATCACAGTTTAAATATCCGGTGCGTGCCTACAACTTCACGGCATTTCTCATTCTGTTGTTTGTAGACTCTAGTAGTACGAGTAGCTAGATGAGTGATTTCACAACGAAAACCGGAAGCAAGATCACATTTTTATAGCAAAGCTAATCACTGCGGGTATATCGCGTTGCTAGTGTTACGAAGTCTTCTTTTTCACCAATCTTGAAGCTGCGTTTTGAGATTACCAAAATCTATCTAATACTTACGACCGAAAGCTATGGGAGAGCTTGGAGGAGGCCTACACCCTCGGGGGGCGCTAAAAAGAAGGAAGAAAAAAAATTTTTTTCCTTAAACTTTTTCTTATAACACTTTTTTTTTCAACTATGTATTTTTTTAGCAAATAAAGGCTTTATAATAATAATAATCGAATACTTACAAAATAAATTTAGGGCATAATGAAACTCTAATGATCGAGCCTTGAGCCTTCGACTGACTATGTCGAAGGCTCAAGGCTCGATCATCAGAGTTAGCACAAAAAGGTGGGAAGTTGGTAGAATTGAATATGTCAAGGAAGATATTTATCTAGGCCAAGTCCATATACTTTGTTTCTTTTTTGGCATGCCAAGCTCAAAAGGCGCATAGTAAATGCCTGGAGAAGCTTTTAAGACCAACTGAAAGGTCCAGTCCATTGTGTCTGAAACGAAAGCTCAGTGAACATATTGTGTATTGGTCAACTCCCGATACCGAACCGATATTATGGTCACAGTGGTGCTCTACCAACTCTCAGATGGTACCTATGGTGGGCATGCTCCCTGAAGAAATCATAGACAAATTCACAGTTGATTGGCACATACAAGCACAGACTAGGGAGATGTGGAGAAATCGGAGAGGCCTAGGTGCCCAGCGGTGGTACTAAATTAGTTTAGATGTGAGACTATTAGCCTCAATCCTCTTCCCCTGATCCTTATAAGTATCTTACCTACACTAAATACTTTTCTGCTTTTAGGGATCATGTTGTTGAGGGTGTACTAGTACCTAAATAAAATATCGATCAACCGCAAAAAGGACCTTTATTGCTTTGGATGTTGACATTATATTGTCCTCCAGTTAGGCGTGACATGTTAACGACCTGTAACACTGCTGTCAAAGAGCAAACAAGGCGAACACAGTCAGGTAAACATGTGGTCGTATTTGCTCAGAGCCGGGCCGCTGTGTGAACGTCAGTGAGCGCGGAGGTGGTCGTCGAAATAAGATTCTCCTACGCTGTTTTCTTCAATCTAATACAACAATAGCTGATGCCTGTGACTTCGTCTTGGTGAAATTTGTACCAATAGGTAAGTAAACATTTAAACCTATAGCTTATTTTTTATATACAGGTACAGTTATCTACAAATACGGAAATGAAAGAATTAAACAATTAACATATTGTGTGAATTCCGCTGGACGCGTTACGATCATTCCGAAGCCTAGCCGGACGCGACGAAGCGTAGTGCGGCGGCGCCTTTGAGTCGGCCCTCCAAATGCCCTCAATAAGCATCGGTTTGCATAGCACTTAGCAACATTCCTTAGCGCCTTATACTTCCTATTACTTAAAGCTCGGCAAGATTCAACAATCAGCAGAAGAAAGGTGAGACGGCTATACTGGTTCAACACGGCACCAAGACTAGAAGAGGTACCTATTACATGGACTACAAAGAGCTGTATGTACTATGAAGGGAAAAGGGATTCAAACTACAAAAGGCATACAGCGTAGGATAGGTCGATTCCCTGGGTGTCTTGGACGTGCTCTGTAATGTGAATACCTAAATTTAATGGTAGGCTTCCTTCTGGCGGAAATATAGTAAGAAGCGATATCTGCTTACAAAAATTCAGTAAACTGTAACTTTTCACCTTCCACCTTTGAAAGAGAAACTGTCATGATTTTATTATATTATCTACAAAGGCTTACCTTTATAACAAAAAATTAAGGTCCCTGAAGAAAGGCTTTCCATCCCATTTACAGGCATCTACAGGAGGTACATTATGGCAACCCCGTTATGGCTAGGGATGTCTATCATAAGGGAGGACAAGTAATCTTTTTCTACTAATTTACCCCAATTCATTTCATCCATCTTTTCTCCTATTCCAAATATCGCACTATACTATCACATCACAGACATACCCCATAGGTCACCGGTATTTTTCAATTTATAACTTAAATTTTTTAATGATATCTACGCAGTAATGTCTGTGGTAATGTGTTTAAATTCGAACAAAACGTTGCACTCTTTAACATTGTCTCTCAATAAATTCTGAGCTGCAGTCGGTGACGAGCTTAAGGAATCAGTTAGCGCTTAAAGCTTGTCTAGTTAATTGCGAAGGTATGTATATTAATTGGCTAATATACTTAACTGACTGTGGTCCAAAATATGTACCTACTAAATAAACCATAACGGTACCTATAAAATAAACTACCTGAAATCCTCATTTTTGCTAAGCAGCATTTTTGCTAAATACTATGTTATCGCTAGGCAACCATAAACCCAAGCGAAGCTGTGACGGGATCACGGGACCGAAAGTTTTTTAATATAATAAAAAATGTTTAATCGATTGTTGTGAAATGAAAATACAATAATGAATCAGATTAACATGGATTTATTTAGTTTATCGAATGTGTTTTGTGATGGTGCTGCGTACAAATCTACTATAGTAATAACACGGTGTTCACAAACATTACTCCATATAATTTAAACGTAACATAGTATCTATAGTCGGTAGGTCTCAATTTCACATTACAACAAACATACAGTTAGATACCCTTGACAAGATTTATTTCCTATAATTTCAACCGTTAAAAGAATAGGGCAAACATTATTAGCACCATTAACCTTACGAATGCATCACAAAAACTAAACAATAACCAATTGTTTCAAGAATCAATAAATAATAATAAATCGTTACATTATCACAACGAATCATATAAAAAGTTCGAAATAACTAGACATTTATCATAATAATAAAATCGCAGTTGAAATATTAAAACGTGATTTCATAATATCACTGACTTATGTGAATATATTTCAGTATTTTAAAGTCATTGATTCTAACTGAGATAGAATTATAACTACTTACGTATTCTATAAGCAATTTACCTATAAATTACATTATAATATTTACAAAACCGTTAAATCTAGTAATAATCTCATTTATAGTAAAAATATTTACTCACTTATTTCTCAACGCTACCGATGCTATAAATGCGCCATAAAGGTATATGGACACGGTTTATGATTTTATTAAGTTAAATGAGATTCTTAAACAAATTGTTGTAGAATTTTATGTACCTCCATTTACTATGTTAATTTGCCGATCATTTCAATAGACCATTTTTAAACATAAGAAACAATAAATCATATTCAAAAATGGAACCTCCATACGTCCAGCCATCACTGAATATGATGTAGGGAAAACAATCTCATCAACGTCATTGGCAACGTCGAGAAATATAAGCAAATGCGTTAAAAACAATCGATTTTTATAATACTTATGTACTATAATAATATAAAAATATAGTTATCTATATTTACAGTGACAAAATCCTCTTAAATTAATAATAGTCTTATTACATTTAGTAGATAATAATAAAAAAGGCCAAAGCCTGAATACGAGACCGCTTTAGAGGCACCTACTGATAACTATAGCACTAAAAAGGCAATGAAGGGCGTTTTCAA
Organism: Erebia aethiops; assembly: GCA_923060345.2. Taxonomy (NCBI): domain Eukaryota; kingdom Metazoa; phylum Arthropoda; class Insecta; order Lepidoptera; family Nymphalidae; genus Erebia; species Erebia aethiops. The sequence continues at coordinate 8,625,879 of OV281092.1, read as the reverse complement.
CCCTTGGGTCAAGACTTTTCCCATTAAGATACGAGGTAAAGCTGTTACTTCGTAGAGCGGTGGTCTTTAATACTTAGAGTATGTACCTATCATTTCCTAAATGGCATGCTATTCCAAATACGGGAATATCTACATGGACACGTGGTACAAGTTGTACCACGTGTCCGTGCACTTTTATCTGATTAAATTCAGGGTTGTACCGTACAACCCTGAATTTAATCAGATAAAAGTATGAATATTAAAAAACCACCACCACTTACATAAGATTCTAATGTTGAAGAATTATAAATGATACGCATTAATGTAAAAAGCCTAGACACCAAGGGGTATCTCCTGTCTGGAGAATTTAGGTGTTAAAATTACTAATATACATTGTAAAAGAGGTACCTACTTACAATAACATACCAGAATTATCCGCACGAAAAAGTCTCGTAAGGATATTGCACTATTTATCACAAGTTCGTTATACACATGTGGAAAATACAAATGCACTAAGTTAACCCCGATGGGCAATGTCCACGTTAAAATCACTGGGTTGGTCACTATCCATAGGTGTCATTATGAGCACAGAAGTCTTGTTGCGGTCACAGGAGTGGAACCGGTGGGACGCCCGGCACTAAGGGCTCGGGCACTCCTTGGAGCACCCCTTGGTGATAGTGATGATGGTGCATCATTCCGTTCATCATCTGCTGGTGGTGTAACATCGTCGCGTGATGCAGTTGCGCGTGTTGCAGTGATGCGTGGTCCCCTTTCTCCTTCATCACGACTTCTTCCCGTTTCTTCACCTGTTTCCGCTCCTTTGCACGTCGGTTTTGGAACCATATTTTTACCTGATTAACAAAATACGTTCGATTAAATCCCAAACAAATCAGATCACTTTTCATCCGAAGCCAAATATTTCGGTAGGTATGGCTGCAGCTTTTACATGGAATAACGATTGAATGCAAGTACCCTATCAGTAGGAAGAGTTCTTAAACAAGTTGATTGTGAAATAATTTGTAATTTGTAGATGTTTTGAATAACCTTCAATCGACTTCTCTCATTCAAGGCAAACCACGACAAGGCCTGACCATGCCAGAATATACTCGTACATAAAGAATTGCCTCAAAAACAAACGCCAAAGTATCAAATTATTATTAGGTGTTAAGTATTTAGTACCTCGAGAAAGAGCATATAGTAAGTAATACCTAACCTTAAACCTTCTTACTACTATCTTAGGGCTTTCAGTGGTCCTGAAAATTAAGGGGAAGGGCAATGAGAATGACGAAAGAATACCAAATTAATTTTAATCTAGATAGATTAAAATTAATTTGGTATTCTGTTGTCCTTCCCCTTAATTTTACGAGATTACGAAAAAGAAAGATTTTTCGAAATCTCGTAATGGTCCGGGAGGCAGCGACATTATTGGTGCGATTATTCCTACAAAGCTGATTCTTTGCTATTTTGTTATTTTGAGACCGTACGTAAACAGAATGGCAGTCTGCCGCGCCGATGTTGTTGCAAATTTTTACAACAATTTTTGAAACCTGTAAATAAATAATACGTAAATGTATTATACCTACAAGACTGAAACTTCTTACAGTGAACAAGGATACCTAAATATACAGGATAATGATAGTCTGCCGCATCGGAAGCGTTGCCATCTAAGGTCTTCCACTCACGTAATGTGTTGAAAAATAAACTTTTTGGACTTATTTCTACAAGGCTGATTTCTTTTTCTCAAATAGTTAGGTTTATACAAGAACAAAAAAAGACAGTCTGCCGAGAATCCAATGTTGCTAAAGCCTTGGTAGACGCGATGGAATACACTATCTCCCGAGCGCAGCTACTGCGCCGATCCGCTATAAGTCGCTCTGAATAATTGGCTACTTGACAGCTGTAACTATAAAATATGAAATATGTTAGATTTGGTAGCTTGTCGGTTAAAAATAATTATACAATATTTATTTTGCATTAAAATAAATTGTAAATATTTTATTTTTGCAAAACAAATTTGAGATTTTTTATCTGTGGATTACAAGAAGCAAAACGCGGGCGGTCATGATAGAGCCCCGTGTGACGTCACATTTCAAAAAAAAAACGTCGTGTGTACTAACGTTTGCGTATTGTTGAGAAAATTAACAGTAATATACTTCGATTTGTGATTGTGAGCGGTTAAATGAAATGGGATTATATATGCTTTACAGCTGATAGTACAAATCTGCCTAAAGTCGATTCATTTATGGTTGCAAATTTATTTGCGTGTAAACTTTTGCACTGCCGAATTTCGTAATGTATTATAACTTCCATGTAAGTACCGAAATAAACAAAGTAAGTAATAGTACTTAGGTCTCGTGTTTAAGACCTAAGAAAGTGCTGCTGTAAAGTGACAGAAATATAATTTATTTTAATTTTGTCATGTTTTATGAAGAAAATGTCAGGTTAGGTTAATTCATTTTTGGTAGATCAGAGTTTTAAGTTGATTTCTTCAAAACACGAACATCAAAGTGGTCTTCACAAAGTAATACCGCAGATATTTATCCGATTTAAATTCCGGCTCTCGGCAGATTAACTCTAACCACTGCTTTCGACGTTTAAATTATGACATAGGTAATATAGTATATAGGAATGTGTTTATACAATTTGTCAGGATATTAATTACTTATTATTTATTGTATTGTATTGTTCTACACACGTCTTGTAGCTTGTAATTTCCACAATTGCATTAAAGAAGCTGTAAACTTTCCACTGTTTTCGCGCGAATTTAAAATTAATGTATTAAAAATGTATTTTTTTCTAATAAATAACGCTTTTTTTGAGAAAAAGTTAATTGTAAGAGGTATAAAATGAACCTACGTACATTTTTAAGTATTTTTCCGAAAACTGTCAAATAGCCAATTGGACATACCGGCATTAAATTAAAATCTACAAAGCTGGTCTTTCGTCTACAAGCGGTTTACGATAATTATTATTGAATTATCGTCGTCTACTTTCGATAGAAGGTGGCTAAAGCTTCGGTAGACGTTGTTTTAGCGCAAGAACTTGATGGAAATGTAATGCCATTGAACGAATAAAATTTCTAATTTAAATCTTAATTTGATTTTTTTGTTTGAATTTATACCGGGATAACTATTATTAACCGACTTCAAAAAAAAGAAGGAGGTTATCAATTCGGCTGTATGTTTTTGTATGTTTGTTACACGATTACTCCGCCAATTATGAATCAATTTTGATGATTCTTTTTTGTTTGATAGATCATACTTCAGAGGTGGTCCATATAAATTTGGTGAAGATCTGATGAATATCTTCAGACATGGTGAACGGAACTCCTTAATGGATAAGAGTAAATTGCTCGCGATCAGTGTAATAGCTTAGTAAACAGTAGGTTTTTAACCAGACATCCATACTAATATAATAAATGCGAAAGTGTGTCTGTCTGCCTGTCTGCTACGCTTTCACGGCCCATCTGTGCAACCAGTTTTTTTTGATTAAAAAATTTTGATTAAATTTGGTACAAAGATAGGTTGTATCCCGGGGAAAGACATGCTACTTTTTTATCCCTGAAAAATCAAAGGTTCCCGCGGTAATCAAAAAATGTATCTGTTCAACCGATTTTAATGAAATTTAGTAAAGGGATAGGTTGTATCCCAGGGAAGGACTTAGGCCACTTTACATCCCGGAAAATTTGAGAGTTTCTGCGGGAATCAAAACGTTATTCCACGCGAACGAAGTTGCGGGCATCATCTATTAGCCGTGACCACTAAAAATTGTAAAATATAAAAAATTATAAAATAAATAAAACTTCAATAACCACAAACACTAAAAAAATCGCGTATCTATATATATAAAAATCAATTGCAGTTCGTTTGTCTCGCTAAAACTCGAGAACAGCTGGGCCGATTTAGCTGATTTTGGTTTTGAAATGTTTGTCGTAGTCCAGGGAAGGTTTAAACGGTGAGAAAATATGGAAAAATTGCGAGAAAGATAGTAAACACAACAATTTCATTTTCCCATATATTTTGTCGCTAGGATAGGTGATACGAAGTACACCGGGTCATCTAGTATTTTCATACATTACCATTTATTTTGTAAAAACTTTTTATAGTTTGTTTGTAAATTATAAAAGTACACTAATTAAAATAAATTGAGTTCTATTATTCAATGTTATTAATAATTATCGTAGACAAAAAGGTATGTCCAATTATTCAGAGCGACTTATAGCGGATCGGCGCAGTAGCTGCGCTCGGGAGATAGTGCATTCCATCGCGTCTACCAAGACTTTAGCAACATTGGATTCTTGGCAGACTGTCTTTTTTTGTTCTTGTATAAACCTAACTATTTAAGGAAAAAAAATCAGCCTTGTAGAAATAAGTCCAAAAAGTTATTTTTTCAACATATTACGTGGGTGGTAGACCTTAGATGGCAACGCTTCCAAGGCGGCAGACTATCATTATCCTGTATATTTAGGTATCCTTTTTCACTGTAAGAAGTTTCAGTCTTGTAGGTATAATACATTTACGTATTATTTATTTACAGGTTTCAAAAATTGTTATTAATGTTTGCAACACTAAAAGCTTGGCAGACTTTCACTTTCATTATTTACACGGTATAAACATTGCTTGACAGAAAAATTAGCTTTGTAGGAATGGGTGCAAAATTTCGGTCGCTGCCTCCCGGACTATAAACGCGCAAACGTCCAATCTATCTGTTAGCGTGCAGGAAAAGTTATTCGAAATTGGAACGCGGCGTTACAAACTAGGGTGTACTTATTCTTTCCTTACAATATTTATATCACTATTCTAATGAATTGATTTTCTTGCATCTAGCATTTTCCTCGAACAGTAGTGTGATGAAAAGCGATGTGTTTCGCATGGCTGTAAAATATATATTTGCGTCTTGTGCTTTTGAATCTCTCTACTGCTGGGTATTCAATACAAGCACTCGCGCCAAATAACAACTTTACAGCCTTGCAAAACAGTAATCCTCTGCTATAGTACGTGTTCTGTTCTTGTGGTATTTAAGTAGGCAAAATGGTGACCCGTTGTCTTGTAGGTGAGCGACAAACGCGGCAACGCGACGCGACATTATCAAACTGTAGCTGACCCTTCACATGGCCAACGTTGTTGCTTAATTACACGATACGTCTGTAATTTTCTATGGCGTCGTATCGCGTCGCGTCGCGTGGTGTCGTTTCTGTCGCTCACCTAGGAAAAAGGTTTAGGTTTTTTTAGAAAAATCCCATGCATACCAACCCTCTCTGTGAAATACTGTGCTTCATTGGTTAAACTTTAGAAGTTGTTATTTGTAAATCATAGACACACTTTTGAATTGGGATATACATGGAGATAACATTGTTTGCTCACCTGCCGTTCTGATAGTCCTAAACTGACAGCCAGCTCCGCTTTTCGCCTGATGGTGATGTACCGACTGTAGTGGAACTCCTTCTCCAACTCCAACCGCTGATGGTCGCTGTAGACCACTCTGTACTTGTCTTTCGTGCGCGTTTTCCCTACAGTAATAGACAAATTTCAATAAGTATAAAGTTCTGTACCAATCAATACAATATTGGCAGGTAGATTTGTTTGCGCTTTTGATTCTGTAATTTTATGATATTTATGATGCCTCTCAAGTTAGTACCTAAGTATTAAGATACATATCAGTCACCAGTCAGCACATTTACAGACCGCAGTAGGTATATTCCGTGGTATTTCCATAGACATTCTTTTTAAAGCATTTTCTATTTTGTTTCTTCTGAATATTTAACTAAAATAAACGTTAAACAACAAATAAAATATTTATTCGCTGTAAAGATCGATTATGTACCTACCTACTCTAATCTCTACCTCCACAATATCTCAGCTCAATTTTGACCGTAACAAAACCTTCTCTAGACGCTTGGCAAGGAAGAAAAGCTCATAGGGATGTAGGTAGATGTCTAGCAGTTTCATTCGAGATGAAAGGTGGTCTTGCCGTGTGGTCCCCTAGTGATCCCATGGCTAGGCCCGCGTGCGCGGCACCTCTTTGCCTCGCCGCCGTCCGGATTAACGTTATCGAGCCGCGGTCCCTCCCCTCTCTATGTAAAAGTGTTTACCATCTTAAGGGGATACACAATAGGTACCTATAGGTCCCTGAGTGGTCCAAGTGAGAATGCCATTTTCTAAGTTTTTATATTTTTTTACCAGAGCAAATAGAACGAAATTTACAGGTCATCTAATGTTATCCTTTTTTAAAGGGAGCATTATGAAATAACCTATACATGTTATATTATAAGTTAAGTTTACCTACTGTTTGTGTACAAAATAATTATAGTTTGTATCAATAATTTACTGTCATAGTTTGTGAGCGGAATTCCTTACAAACCTAGGTACATAGTGGGTGTATCGTGTAATGTCTTGATGCCTAAACAAGGTAGGTAAAGGTATAATACTAATAAGTACCTACCTACCTATTGTTCCATTTTAAACAAAAATCTTGCAAAATGATGTCATGGTAGATTAGACCAATCTAAGTACAAACGTACAAACAATCCTTCCTTACAACCTTATCAATTTCTTAATCCAACGGATTGACTTTACTTTAGACATTCATTCGTATTTAAGGCGAGTCACCTGCAAGATTTTAGGAGGTGAGGTGTGGGGTGCCGCCCGCGCGTCTCGCGGTACATTTCTCGTAGAGACTGGCGGGGAAGCGGGCAGCGCGGTATATTCTGAAACCGCTTGGCAACGTTCAAGTTCTGGGATTAATTTGAATTAAATAGATATAGGACTTCAGTTTGAAATAAATTTTAGCAGGTTCTCATTCAAGAGGAATTTATCCATATAAAAATGATGAGCAAAGTCGAAAATTTTATTAATAAAAAATTCGTTTTAAACTTTTAATTTAGCCTGTTTCAAGATTTTTTTGATCGAGTAAAGTACATCCTATCGTGTAACAAATTAGCACATTCTTTAGACAACATCTTTAAGTGTATCGGATATTTTTTGTAAGACCGTTATTTAATAGTAAATACCGAAAAAATTTGATCTAGCAAACCAGTTTTCATCGCTGAGCTGAGGTGACTCGCCTTAAACTGATAAATAAGCAGGAAAGTAGAATATTTTCACCATTTTGTCAAAATGGTAATGAGTTATTTACACTGTTTATCTATAACGTAGATTTCTCAACAGTAAAATTACTAAGATACGTAGATCTGTTGACATAATACTAAGACAGAGCTGAGGTGTCTGCTTGTATACTCAGAGTGTGTAAATATTCCTTATCTCGGCATTAGGGACTTCATAAATTATGTTTGTCACATGCGAGAGAACGGAGTCTAGAAATAGAAAAATGTAGATACTAGATGAGATACCATACCTACTAACATTACGTAAGAACTGCAATATTGAATTAAGTATGTTTTGCTAACCCGTACACCTTATAGACAAGTAAGTTGCAAGTTGTCTAATGGGAAACTCATACCCTTAGTATTAGACATCTAGTACTTAGTAGGTAATTTAGACTAATCTTTCAGGTTTTCTAGGTGATAGGTACCTACTTGGTAGACATCATCAGACAGATAACACGATGTAATTGTAGGTAGGTAGGTGCTGACACCTTGTGATAACTACTTAATAAAACATGTTTCGCTAGCGCCATTTTTATGTCCATCAATTATTAAGTACCTATACTTAGGTACATTTTATTGCTTCAAATAAACATGTATTATTACTTGATATTATCTGTTCAACTCTTTAGATTTATCTAATGATTTCGGGAAGAGTTTTTCTGTTAAGTACTTGATTAGATTACCTGTAGTTTTTGTCATGTTTAAAAGTAGATTTAATACCTACTAATAACTCGTTGTTGGTAGTGCCTTACATTATAATTTATATTAAAGAACATTCATCATGAAAGAAATTAATTCATAGGTACATCTTTATTTCCTTAATTTCATAGAGCCCATTATCTGAAGATATTAGAGTCGTAATTGTAATAATATGTTAAAATGATCTACTAAAATAAATAGGTACAATTGGATAGGAAAAGTAAGAGCCTTATTGCGTGAGATATCGAAGATCAAAAGTAAATACGGGTTTTCTACGCTAGTTCGAAAAAGTATAACAATATTGTACATATAGATGCAAGGAGATAAACTCTTTAGAGCGCTCGAATGACAGAAAATTATAACTTAAATAAATTTCCTGTTAGAGGAGCAAACAATGGAGAACTGGTAAGGCAAACAAATATGCTCTATCTATACGCGATGCAGTGTTTGATAGGAGTCGTTAATTTTCATGGCAAACAGTGGCCGGCCGGGCACCTTGTACTGCCTGCCCTCACACACTGTCGGTGTGCTTTTGTGATAATAACAGATAACAATTAATATAATATACACTTATAAGTAGTATGTAAAGTATTGTTTAACGGAGAGTTTATCATTTTTCTGAGGTAGGTACACCCTAGACCTATATTATTATGCGAAAGAAGACCCCAAGCTTCCATTTTACCAAAAGTAAGTTCTAAAAATTTTTGTTTGTTCTGTCACGGAACAAAGCTTGAAAGCTAGCGCGGATCAAGATCCAACACGTAGACTGTAGAGGCTTCGGAAATAGGAATAATTTAATTAATTAATGACTCCATATCAGGCTACATTTTTATCCCAGAAAATCAAAGATTTCCTAAAAGATAAAAACTCTAAACACATACTTATACGAAACGCAGACGAAGTTGCGTGCATCATTCAATTCCTTCTAAATAAATTTAAGGCTATAGACTTAGACTATTTATTTAAGATTTTCAGTAACATTCTATCTCATTTTTATCATTATAAGATAAATGTGTAATGTACATCGGGTAAACGAGCAGGCGCGTCGCTCGATCCTAAGCAATTACCGCTTGATGATCCACCACGGTGGATGGCCATTGCGCCATGGCGTTGCCGGCTCCTAAGAAATTTGGTTTAATTGAACCTTTGAAGAAAATGTTGTAATTTTCAGGGAATACATTAGGTGGAAGCCTGTTCTATAATTTGCAGCCGAGCAGAATGACGGAGCCTGCGAATCCGGCGGATCTGTAATAAATGACTAATAATAATAGGCGGAAGAAACCAAGCATCCAGGTGGTGGAGACGAAATCTGTCTCTACAACGTAAAGTACGTTCAAAAGAAAGGAAAGGTGGTATTAGATCAAATAGCTCTTCAGAACACTGCCTGTTGTAGGGTCAATACAACACACAAAGACAGCTGAAAACTCGTCGATGTTCTAGGAACTCAATTCTCCAACAAGGGCAAGTAATTTTGGGAAATTTCGGCTTATTTATATCCAGTCAAATGGAAGGAGCTAGTCAGGACAGTGCAGGGTGTTGCGGCCAGAAGATGTGAGCACTATTCCACAGTTCATAATATGGGGTCCCTATTCCGTATTTGAATCTTTGATATACGAGGCCGAACTGGGGGAGCCTGAGTTTGGGCGCGAAGTAGTTCTGTGTTAAGCAACTCGAGTTTTTGAAATCTAATTTGGCTTTAACTTCCAAGCCAACCAAGATTTCCAAGATCACGGAACTTGACTTCGTTCGATATCATTTTCAACACGCTCAATGGCAATTATTGTTGATGTTAGACTTACTTGGTTTTCGATGAAAAACTAAATATATGAAGTCAGGATTGTTATCGTAGTGGATTTTAAGAAAAAATACGTTGTTTGTGGCACGCAAACAGCTCGGGCGGGCGCGGCGGTCGAGGGCGGATAGCACTTTTAGTCAGCTGCTATCATAGATAAATACCCCAGATAAAATGGCTCACAAGTCACAACGGGGTGGATTTTAATTTTTAAATGCCATACCAAAACACGATCTGAATCATCTTACCCTCAGATGAAAAGGAACCACTGTACCTAGGTCAGATCATCAGGTACACTAAATATTGGTGTACTAATTATCATGTCTGCATGAGGCGCTAACACAATAATTAAGTCACCTAGCCTAGGTATATATATCTAATATTTTTTAATTTACAGACTAGCGCTTGGCTGCAATCAGACTTGCCGGCAATTAAATATGCGGCCTAAGGTGGAGCGCGCTTGCCCAGAAGATGCCTATTTACTCTTGATGTGAAAATATCAACAATAAAAGCGGAGATAAAACCGAAGCTGGAAGGGTTCCATACCTATCCTAGCGGTTCGAATTAGAAACGAGGAGGCAAAACGCTTCGTACGCGTCAATGGAATTTCAACTAAGTATATACCTACAGATGCAGACCATGACGATGCCTTGCGGTACGATAGTAGAAAAGTGAAGGGGGAATAAAATCAAAAACTTCTTGGGCACACATTCCGAAATATATGCTGTTGGTAGAATGTACATAGGCATGTGGTTACCAACGCTAGGTCGCAGAATGTAACAAGTATTAATATTAATTAAACTACCAAAACAAAAACCTGTACAAGCAAAAGAGGGCAAAGGTGATTTTTTTATTTACACTCGTTTGTAACGCTTTATCGCACAGTCGCACACTAAAAATATCATAGAAAAAATAAATCTCCCTTTATCTATTCCGTGAAAAATATAGTGTTGAATTAGAAAATAATGAACCTCAAAGGATTAAGCACACATAACGCGTGGCGACAGTGCGACAAACGCGGCTCCAAAGAGTTCTGAATCAAGGTACAAGTAGGTAGTTATATTATTTGCTAACCAATCGTGTAAATGGTTATATCACCTAATATGTGTAATTGTGGTAAAGAAGCACTAATGCGGTCTCTTTTTACGTGCAGCTTGCTTCATAATAATATTAATTACTAGATGATGCCCGCGACTTCGTCCGCGTGGATTAAGATTTTTGATTTCCGCGAGAACTCTTTAATTTTTCGGGATAAAAAGTAGCCTATGTCCTTCCCCTATACCATCTACCCCTATACCAATTTTCGTCAAAATCGGTTGAAAAGATGGCCCGGGAAAGCGTAGCAGACAGACAGACAGACAGAAATACTTTCGCATTTATAATATTAGTATGGATTAAAACTCTAACAATCGTAAATGAGAGTTACGCCGTAAACACATTCGCACATGCGCAGCTCTTACTTCTTAGAGGATCAAAATGGACATTGAAGTGCTACGGGCTCCATCGGGAGCAGTGCTGAATCACAATAACTTTCAGAGTGCTGATCACTGCAGACCAGACCACCGAGTAGTTGGTTGTATGGTCTGTGCTCCAGACCAATCGTGGATCACAGTGCACTCAAGAGTGGTAGTCAATCCACTGGTGGGTTCACGGATCCTAGCAGATTGAGCGATGTTCTGCCATGCAAAAATCAGCAACTCTTTATCAAACTTAAAATCGCACTTCTAGTATGGAAGTTGTTTTAATTCACAGTTGTGACGTTATCAAATTTCAACGCACTTTTTTTCTTTAATCTTTATTTTAAAATGGTTATCAAAAAAACTAACCGAGTATGTGAAATTTAGGTCTTTTGGAAGACACTCTATTTTTAAATTATCAGTAAGAAATAGTTTATTTTTGATATATGCATTATCCCTATTGCGCTGCGCTACCGATGCGCGTTATGTTTGTTTCAGCCTTTTTATTTAAGTAGATATCTAATGATAGGATTACACGTGTACAACATCGGTATCGTATGATTGCTTGTTGAACGCGATGTTCGACGCGATTTGTAAGGGAAACAATTAATAGACAAGTTATCGGTTACGCTCGGCGCTTTGTCGGCCTGCCGAAATCCCCGCTTACATTAATGCGCGATAATCGCGACCAGCCCGCGATAGCGGTGCCTTTGACTATGTTGATTCAACACTGCGGCCTATCGTCCTGTTACCTTCTTGTAAGCGCTTTAATGCGTTTTTGATGGACAAGGGCGCGGCTATCATCTATCACGACGATAAACTCTTTCAAGACGATTGTATGATAAGTTTTAAAGTGAAACTGATCCTATTTTGATAGAATCTGTGGAGATGTGATTGCAGATTGATAAGAAGTAGATATATATATAGATTATAGATAATATTATGAAGGTAAGTGTATCTAAAATTCGAGCGATACCGAAAACTTCCCGAGGGAGAAAAGCCTACACGGGGAAACTCAGTGGAAGGGCGGGTCGTAAAGCGGCAGGCCGCTAACTTTATGTATTGCTTTACGTCCATTTAGAGCAATCCGACCCGACGCGACGGCTCCGAAACGACCGTTAACTTTTACTCAGATCACGTATTATTAGCTCAGCTCAAAGGCTTATCAATAAATAGATACCTAGTACCTACATTAGATAGGTAGGTAATTAGGGCCGATTGCGCCAACACCGAATACCCGGAAATAAAATTGTACCTAACTTAGACAGAATTCATATATAACATCTAAACATCTAAACATCATCTAAACATCTAACCTAACCCTAGGTTAAACTCCTTTCTTCCTAGGTATTTGGAGTTGCAATCGGCACTTATATGATGCTATTAAGTTGAGTTATTATTGTATAGGTACCTATTGCACAGACTTGTAACGTATGTAACGTACCTTCAACATACTTATATAAGTGATTATGGATAACGTGGTAGGTTAGGGAATATTTACTGCCTACATAATATACTAGGTAGGAAAAATATTAGAGGATTTCAAAATATTGATCAAACTAAAAATATGAGTTTGAAAAGTATCATCTTGCGTGAAAACCATAAAAGATAGATGGTTGAGAGTCAATAATTAAAAAAGTTAACAAATTAGAGAGACGGTAAGCAATGTGGCAATACGTCCGTAGCATGACAAAAAAAACAGGCGTTTCGTAACAACTATTAGTTACGAGCTGACAATAACAAACAATAATCATCTCCCCAGTTAGGTTAAGTACCTAACTTCTGATTTTTTTACAAACAGCTAGACTCCCCGTTGCGTCACCACCGCAGACAAAAAGAAACTTTCAACACTCTATTACAATTTCTATTCATGCTCCGATTTTGTGTGAAATGTTTCGAAAAGAGGCGTTCACTGAGATATTTCCGCTTCACTGAACAGTGAACATTTCTGTATAATCTACGTATATCCCACCCGCCGACTGAATCGCCGGTCGTCTGGTGGGATTGGTGAATGAATGTCAACAAATAGAGAATTATTTCCGAGAAAGATCCCGTGTTTGTGTAAACAAAACAAGATAAATAGTGCACAGGAAGGTTTGGTGTGCGCATAAAAACGGACTATGTAATAGATGGGTATGCATTAAATAATGAGGATACTAATATTAACTAATATTATAAATGCTAAATGAGTGTCTGTTTACCTGTCTGCCATGATCAATCAATCAATCAAATCAAATATCTTTTTATTCAAATAAACTTTTACAAGTACTTTTGAATCGTCAAGTGAATCTACCACTGGTTCGGAATGCCATTCCTACCGAGAAGAACCAGCAAGAAACTCGGTGGTTGCTCTTTTTAAATAATTCATTTACAATTACTATATCAATGTGTACATAAGTAACCGCTGTCCCCAGCATTGTTGGAGCGATCAAATCCATGCTCCTCTATCATTTACATAATCTTCAACAGTATAATAAGCTTTTTTCAGGAGCATACTTTTAATGGATTTCTTAAATTTGTTTATTCAATTCATGTCAAAGACGGGCAGACAGAAAGTAGCCCCATTCCCGCCGGTGGCACCCGTTCACGAGCATGACGCATGATCCAGCCATTGCTTCGCTCGACCATATTTGAGGGAACGTAACAACCCGCACCACACGACACCACCACAGAAATGTTTAAAGAGAGCGTGACATACTCAGTCTACCCGTATCAAAGCATCGAATTGAATACTAATATTCAAACACTAATTTATAATAAGTAACCGCTGTCCCCAGCATTGCTGGAGCGATCAAATCCATGCTCCTCTATCATTTACATAATCTTCAACTGTATAATAAGCTTTTTTCAGGAGCATACTTTTAATGGATTTCTTAAATTTATTTATTGGCAAGTCCAAAATAGGTTGTGGAACTTTGTTATAGAAAATAATGCCCATTCCCACGAATGACCTTCTGACTTTTTTGAGGCGGAGCGATGGAGTCACGAGCTTATTACGGCCTCTAGTTGGCCTATCGTGCAGATCGCATTTTTTTTTATAATTATGGATGTGCTGTTTTACAAAAATTATATTACTGTAAATGCTTTCATATAGCTCATTTTTTTCATCACGACTTCGGCCTCGTGGATTAAGTTTTTTTTAATTCTTAATTTTTCGGGATAATAAGCCTATGTCCTCGCCCGGGATAAAACCAAATTTCATCCAAATCTTTTAAAAAGATGGGCCATTTAGGCGTAGAAGACAGACAGATAGACTTTCGATTAGTATGGATATTTACCCATAGAATAATTTTCGAATTATCTATGTTTGAACAATGTATAATAATATGTCACCGTAAGATTGCAAAAACCGTTAGATTGTAATCTAACTAGCGAAACTCGACAGATTGTGAACTGTTCATTGTTCTGAGCACAGAGTACGTATATATACTCGTGTGGTTCTGAGTGTCAATTTTTGAAATATTCATTGTATTTACGTTTTCTTGTCTTTTTCTTGTAGGTCAGGTTAGGGTCCGACATAAACAATCAGGGCACTTAGATTTTATCGGGTTAATATACCTAACAGATTACAATCTACCGAAAAATAATGCGTTAAATTGTAATCTGTCGATAGTTAACAATTTCGCCAGTTAGATAACAATCTGACGGTTTTGCAATCTAACATAATCACATTTTATCTAGCTCATCATTAATCTTGACTTTACTATTCAATATCTCCTCAAAACGATGTATTATTAACTATGTTACTTTTATTATAATTTATAAATTACTAGCTGACCCGGCGAACTTCGTACCGCCTTAGTATGCAAAAGTAAATGTATATTTTTCAATATTTCTGAGAGATTTTCTTAATATTTTTTTCCGTAAGAACCTTCTCCTAATAATAACAAATACAACAAAAAAAGAATTAGTGAAATCGGTCCAGCCATTCACGCGTGATTCCGTGACCAAGGAAAACGGGTTTCATTTTTATATTATAAATTATAATCCATTCTAATACCTATAGATAATATAAATGCGAAAGTGTGTCTGTCTATCTGTCTGCCTGCTACGCTTTCAAGCCCATTTGTAGGTTAACTAAATCCCGGGGAAGGGATTTTTCAATTAATAATTTATTTTATTATATTGTAGTTTCTCATTTAATTGTATTTTCTCCTTTTGTATTATCATTATTATTACTATCAATATTTTTTCCAGCTCAGGACGGACCGGGCCCGGACCTTTGGACCTTTTGGCGTAGGAACAAGGGGCAGAAAATAGTAGGTAGGTATAACCTTATTTCTAAAATTCTAGCCAGCCCGTTTGAAGCGGGGGCGGATCAACTATAGGCACTATATAGGCAGTGCATAATAAAACTTTTTCCAATTAAAACATTCAAAATTTGGAAATGTAAAGAAATCATTACAGTTACAGTTTTGTGATAATTGGTAAGTACAGATTTCGTATGCGTAAAGTAATTAAGTGGGTACCTACATAATAATCTTATACTTACCATAAAACTACTATACGTAATCGAGTAGTTAGACAGTAAAAAAATTATCACTAAATAAAGACAATAGCTAAGTACAATTACAATTGAGTGCCGCAAACTTGGCAAAGATTTAACTTTTAAGTCCCCGGGGCGCAGTTGGCGATGATTGTCGCCGGGAGCAGCCCTATCCCGGGTTCCGGGGCTGCGGGATTAATTGCTCTCACCATGCATCCACTCCCTTGGCTCCCGTTAAAGTGGAACATTCCAGTAAGCGCAAAATAACATCTAAGTAATGTTATGCCCAATGATAATTGCCTTCAATTCAACAATAGATGCGGGCTGTGGTAGCGGATTAAAAATATTTTTTGCAATGGTGAACATTTTCATTTAGTATAATATAAACTGTATGTACCTATTCGTTTATTTAATTATTGGGTTGCTTTTTATCTACTTTAAATGACAAGACAGTCTATTTAAAATAAAAAACCGGCCAATTCCCGCGAGAACTCCTTATTTAAATAAACACAAAGTAGCTATGTGAGTAGCTTTCCCGGGATATAATCATACAACCTACCTAGTAAGTACCTAAGCTCTCTATAGTTACAGAGTCTGTACTAAATTATTATGAAAATCTGTTGAAAAGCTGGGTCGTGAAAGCGTAGCAGACAGACAGACACATTCTCGCATTAAAAATATTATTAATATGTATGAATGAGACTTAAATGGTGAGTACTTTTCAAAAAGTCAAATTGCCAGGAGCCAGATGATAGAGATGGCCGATGGCAACACGGTTTCTAATTTCTATACTATAGGTGAAATGTTTCTAAACTTAGTAGGTAAGTATGTAGGTAGGTTAGTTACAGAAAAAATTGTGTCTAAAGTTAAAAGTTTAATTTTGAAAACCTACAACCTTGAATCCTACGTATATCTAAAAAATATTTATTTAAAATCTAGAGAAGAAGGACCTAGGCAGTTTGCGGCAAATTTTTCACATCTTATCATAATCATATGTAATAGAGAGAGATAAATTTGCAGACAACAATGCGTTTGTACATATTATGGTCACAATATGATAAACACAACATCGATCTGTGGAATTTAGATTAGGTATTAGTTATTACGGACCGATATTTCGCGACTGCCTGCCGAGGATTATTAATAAGTAGGTAAGGTGAACCGAGGCTATTGCATCTAAAAATTGAAATTTTTTTGACCGAGGTATGTTGAAGGAGCTGTATTTCTGCTAAAAAATAATTTAGGGAAAAACTGTTTATATATCTTGAATGATTAGATCCTTAAGACTTATTTTTACTCATTTGTGTTAGAAAACAACCACTATAATCTTATTAAAATTGATTTTAATTTCAAGGACCGATTTTAGCCACATTAGCCCCGTATCGGGGGTTAATGTAACTATCACTCCTAATTCCTAAACTCGAAGAGATATAATGCTCAAACTCACTGAATATGATAAACAAAGGTATATTTGAATGAATTTGAGACTTATCTCAATGTAGGAAGGTTAGTTTCTCTTTAAAAATACTTTTTCGGTATAAGTGGGGCTATTGTAGCTTTTTTTTAAATTTTAGTGTTGGATTATGCCTGATAATTTGTGCTGTGTCGATTGTCGATAATATTTTGAATGAAACACGTTTTCATATATAATTTATGTAATATTTTTATTAATGAAATAAAATTAAAAGGACGAAATTTAAAGTAATCTTATGTTAAAAATATACCTTCTAAAAATTAAAATTCTCCACTATAAAAATAAGGTTACTATCACAAAATCGCCTTGCGGCTTCACCAGGAATTTCATTTTTAAAGGGAGTGTCTATACTGTTTCTACGCACATAATCTGCAATCAATATTTTCACCTCTTTTCTCGTTAGTGGATAGCCAGTCTTTTCCATTACATGCAGCAGTGAAGCGAGATGTTCTTCTTGTTTCTTGGGAAACACTGTAGGTTTTCCAGCTGATGGCATTTTTGCGCCACGCACCGCTTATCCGGGCGGAAATGGTTGACCCCGGAATACCAAATACCTTCGAGGCTTCATAACTGTTAATTTTTTTGGTTTTTACTGCCTCTAGAGCTTTAAAAAGGTTTTCTGTTGAGTATGTTTTTTTCTCCTTTTCTTTTGTATGTACGCAGTACGCACTATCTAAAAATAAATCTTTCTTATAAATAATTAGGTTGATAGGTTTAGTTTGAATAATAATCATCATAAGTGCAAATAAAAGGTGTTGAAATTATTTAATAAATTAAGTAGAGTTTTGTATCGTGTTGTGAGGGTTGAGAAGGGTACAGGGTGGAAGGGTTGTTAAGGAAAAGTGGTAATTTCCCCTTCACACGAATCTTTTTGCCAATAATATTATTTTTAATATTTTAGCCAATATTAGTAAAAACGCACACAGTGGTCCTGGCACTTAGCTGGTTATTGAAGTGAAAACTTCTTTAGACGCATTGAGTTTTTGGTAGGGGGTAAAATTATGGATTCGAGTGACCCACAATTACGTCAAATTAAAAATAAAAAACTACACGTCTCCGGCAAGTTGGATTTATGGCAACAAATACCCTCCCCTTCTCCCGCTACCCCTCTCAACCCTCGGTGGAGGTGGCTCGAGTCCAAACTTTTACCTTTTATTTTCTTACAAATTCTGTTTTTTATTTTATCGATAAAAAATACGTTGGCATTACTAGTACTTTTATTTCCATACTAAAATCAACAGGGCTATTGTGTCTTTCTTTGTAGATACAAAAGCCTCGTGTCACAATTTTAGTGGGGTTAATGTGTTTTTACTAATAACTCTGGATAACTACGACACAGAAAGAAATTAATTATCAAATAACAAGGACTTATTCATTAAATTTGTACTTACCGTAAAATATTGTTCCAAAAGGCTCACAGTAAATTTTTGTCGATTAAAATATCACACCATGTTTCCAGCACACTCAACGAAAAATGGCCGACTAAAAAAGAAGACGCCGTCGGTAAAACAGTAGGCGCGATACAAGCACACTGTATGATCCACTTTAGTAAACATTAGTTTGTCTATCCACCAATATATGTCGTTTCCCGTAAATCTATTTGTGAAGGAAGATAAAATGATAAGATGCAATAGCCCCGAAGTTACAATAGCCTCGGTTCACCTTACCTACACAAGTATCTATATGAATTGAGAACCAACCAACAAACAAATCCAGTTATTTCATAGCTGATTACGTGTTGTTATGACATCTTTCTTGTTATTTACTAAAATACTTTATATTGTGTGGTGGACGGTGGTACGGGACCTTTTGTGCGCAAGTCTGACTCGCCCTTGATCGGTTTTTAGGGTTCCGTACCAAAATGGTAAAATGGATAAATGGTGCGACTTTCTCCGTCTGTCTGTCTGTCCGTCCGTCACACTCGATTATTTCAGTAACTACCGAAGCTATCGACATGAAATTTGGAATAGTTGTGTATATTAGTGGCCCAAAGACACTGGAATTAAAAAAAAATTGGAAATTATTTTTGTTCTTATTTAAAAAGGGGGAAAATCGGAGGGTTGAAATTTAAAAGTGAGATAACTGTACTGTGTGGGGTATCATATGAAAGGGTTTACTTTGTACATTCTAAAACAGATTTTTAATTATTTTTAGTCATGATAGTTTTTGATTTATCGGGGAAAAAGTCTACAAAAATTCCGTTCCCCCCCCCCTTATCTCCGGAGTTTACCAATCGAAAAATCTGAAATAATTATGGTCAATAGGAATTTATGTATATTTTACAGGAAAACTATAGCCAATGCTCTAACTAGCATAGTTTTTTTGATATTAACAGTAAACCTCTACAAACAAAGTTAGTTTTGCGGTTCATTAACAAAGGTAATTATTACCGTTTTACATCTTTGGTCGTTACAGTTTTCAGTACGGAACCCTCGGTGCGCGAGTCCGACTCGCACTTGGCCGGTTTTTTAATTATTTAATAGAAATAGAAGTAGAAATCTTTATTATTGGAATCATCAAATATACAGAACAATGTATTCCTGACCCCTAAACTAGGCGGACCCGTATCTTAGGGGCCAGTGCCTTCCCAAACATTGATTAAAATATCATAGGCTTAATCTCTAGTAATTAGTGCACTACACATAACAAATTTTTCAAAAATGTGTTGTGCATTATACCTATCTAATAAGTAATTTGATTGTTAAAATATCTAGGTACACCTAATTAAAATAAAGCAGACATTATTTTGTGTTTGTTATCATTGAGCGAAGGCTCGCAGCGACTTACAATTTACAAACTCATACCTACGTGACTCCTTATCTACAAGCCTCCAATATCCTTTTAAAGCTTTTAATCTATATTCTTATCGAACAAAGAGTGAATTCCCTCCTTTTTAGGGTTGCTGTGTAGAACAAGGAATATTAAGCCCCATTTTCACGAGACCATTTTCTTGCTCGTTGCGTGCAAGAAAATTAAAGCAATAAATGACTTGCATTGTGTAAACACCACGTAACATTTTTGCTTTATAAGAGGCAATCTTCATTCAATACGGTTATTGGTGTAAAAACCACGTAGATACAATAATTTCTTATGCAACTATTGTAAATGATTGGCTTGTTCCTAACTATGAGCGCAACGAATGACGCGTTTTCAGTTGCTGCGGTTCTGATGCTCTTAATATTGAGAAAATATCATGAAAAATATGTATTAGGTATAGATGTTGACTGTTGAGTAAGTATTTGAAAGAAGTAGAACTTTGATTCGCTATAATCCGCCACATTAAGCAAATTTATGTGGTGCTGTAGGTATGTATCTTGCGATATTCACCTTCCAAATTAATATTCTCAACGTATCTACATTTCACTCCGACACCGGAGCATCTTCAGGAGATGTTGACTGGACAATGCACGATTGTAAACTTGTAAAGTCTTGTAAGATTGTAAAATTTACAATCGAGAATTGTCGAGTCAACATCACCTGAAGATGTTCCGGTGTCCGTAGGCTTACTCTGAGTTTTTACATTGCAAAATAATACGGTTGATCGACGTGAGAACTTACCTCGCCAAATGTAAGCGAACGGTCAAAGTAAAGTGGACCCAAAACCTCTTGCTTTAAAGTTACAAATTCAGCGTTTGGAGCGCTGGCTGTGAATAAATACACGAAATGATGAAATGAGCTCTAACTCAATCCAATTAAGGTTCATTTTACTTTAACGTTAGCTTAAACTTGGTGAGGTGAGATCAATCGTATTTGCAATGTAAAAACTCGGAGTAAGCGTACTGATACCTACTCGTTTCGCGGGAACAGTCACGGCTGTTGCTAGCGAGTATCAGACACTTGACTGACAAAATTGGCAGTCCCTATGACTGCCAATTTTTTGAAGTTAAAAAAAATTGATTAAGTATATTCAAAAAAATTTGAAGTGAAACTGAAAACTTCTTTAGGCGCGTTGAGCACTTTTTGGTAGGGGGTAAAAATGTGGATCACGCGTGATCGACACCGTTCTTCTTAAGATAAAAGGTCTTAAGTATAATAATATAGTACATTCGTAATTAAACTTTAATGTCTTAGTTTTAAGGTTTATATATTAATAAGTGCTGTCAGCTGTGTACTAACCTAACCGTGGGCGACACCTCGCGTTGTTACGTTGTTACATTATCAATTAAACTAAATCAAAAGAAATATTTTTATTATTTTTTTCTAATTAAAAAAAATCGTTTTCACTTCTATCGACAGTCCTTATGACTGCCAATTTTTTTTTTATCATTTTGTATCGTAACTATTTATTTTACAGATTCATAGGCTAATTAATATATCAAGCAGAATAAATTGTTGTTAATTTGCTGAGGATTAGGTGCAAATCAAGTTTTGTACCTTGTTTTTTATTTATTGCTGACTGAAACATTTAAGCTAATCAAATGATTACCTATTACTGCAAGAGTTGCTTATCAATTAATTAGTAAGTAAGTATATTAATGGCGAATCATTTTATTTACTCCCTATTTTTAACCGACTTCCAAATAGGAGACGGTAATTTATTAGTTCGTATTGTTTTGTGGGCATGGTCCAGTCCGCAAATGGGTCAAGTCGTGGATGATCCGTTTTGTACATTATGGTCCAAAATCAAGTTATCGTACCACCCCACAGCTTGTTAAAGAGAGTAGAATAAATAGAAGGGATTATTTATATTTTATAATATACTACCTAAGGGATTATTTATATTATATATATAAGGAAGGGTCACTTGAGGTTTTAGGGACTTCCTACTCCCGCAAATTATTACCCTGCTTGTTTCCAAATGTTTCTACACCAGAAGACGCGCTTCTGGGAACTTACTATCATCACATAAAGCAGTGTTATTGTAATATTTTTGAAGCTCTTATATCAGAATTATAATCCTTATTTTAGGGCTGCAAGGTACGTCATTATAAAACGTCAATTTTAAAATGATACTTACTGCTGTAGGATATGATAGTAAGCCCCTGACTCCGCGCTTTACAGAGTTTTTTGTATAAAGCGTTTTATCTTCTAGCGTACCTAGGGGCTTTCGAATACCGGTTTTTCCAATACCGGTATTAATACCGGAAAGATTTTTTTAAATACCGGGATCCCGGTATTGGAAAAAAATTAAATTGGGGTAGATGTTTTTTAACTTCAAACTAGTATTTTCTGAAGCAAACAGAACCCTACCAGTTCCAGTACCTAAACAGTTTTTTTTCACCAAATTAACTCAAAAAGGGCGCCTTTTCTTCTTAAATTCAGTGAAAAGAAGCCGTTTTTTTCACTCAGCGAGAAAAAATATTTCGGATTTAGAACTCTCTGGATGATTATTACGCTGTGATTATTGATATGTCTAGATTTCATTGTCTCTCTATGCGTTAAGTAAGTTCAATCTATTTTATATAGGTAATATCATGCAATATTTTATGAAATTTGTTTTTCTTTAAAGAAAACACCAAGTATTTATTTTTAGATTTATTTGTATTTTGAGTATTGAGATAGTTATTTACTTGACTTAATTCTTACAAAAATATTGTTTGTTTCATGTAAAATTACGGATCACGTAATGTCACGTTCTGAAACTCCGTCACATCATTTTAAATATAAATACAATCTTATGAATACTTATTATATTATTATCAAATAATCAATTTCTTATTAATATTAAGTATATATCAAGTATATGATTTTTTAAATATAGAACTATTTTGAGATGAATTCTTACGAAAATATATTTTTTTAACCTCTGAAAATAAATTTAGTCCAGTAATTTAGTATATTTGTGACGCACTTTCTCAAAGTATACCTACACGAAATTAAATAAATACGGCTAGAAATTTTAAATAATGAGTGAAATAATGAGTCGAAGGTTGTAATTTAATTAACCACTATCGTCGTCGTCGTCTCAACATGTAGACGTCCACTGCTGGACGAAGGTCTCCTGCATGGATTGATCAGCTAGTAATAACCAACAATAGATCAAGATTTATTCAAACACAAACAACAAAATTGCATTCTGCGGACAAGTAAAGCTATGTAAATTTTGTACAAATTTTAAAAGCGTTGAGGTATTAAGTATACAATTTGTTAATCTGTGACCCAAAAAATCAAAAAGGGAAGAAAATTTGAATAATATTAGCTTCAGTTGATAACATGTCTTGTGCCGCTGTTTCCAGCGGCTCCCAGCTACACGCTTGAGATCATCCGTCCATCTAGTCCACTTTGGCGACTCTTCGACCTATGTCGGTTACTCTGGTTAGCCTACGGATCTCCTCATTTATGATTTGATCACACAGGGATACTCCAAGCATAGCTCTCTCCATCGCCCGCTGAGTGACTCTGAGCCTTCTTATCAGGCCCATAGTTATCGACCATTTTTCGGAGCTGTAAGTCATTGATGTAGAATTTTAGTACCTATTTCTATTTCAATGCTGTAAGTCATCACCGGCAACATGCACTGTTCGAAAACTCGTCTTGAATTCTGAGGACTGAGGAGTTCGACTGAGGAATTTTGGACGAGAAGATGTCACGCAGTTTCCTGAACGCTGCCCAGCCAAGTTGGATTCGGCGGTTGACCTTTTTCTCGAAATTGGACCTACCTAACTGGACTGGTTATATGATATGTACTCATCAACAATCTCGAGTGCAGAGTTCTTAACTAACACAGGGTGGGGCTGAACTTGTGCATTAGACAATATGATCTTCGCCTTGCTCATATTCATTTTTAGGCCCACCTGTTGTTATCAACTAGGTATGCTGAGGTCATTGAGCGTTAAACCACTATAGTAAAATGTATTGTGACTATAATAAAAGAGTAATAAACGATATTTTTGTAAGAAGTCGATCGAAGTCGAAGAAAACGATAATTTAGTCCAAACACAAATTAATCTAAAATGCAATATTTATTGTTTAAAAGAAAAAAAATCATAATAAAATATGCTTTAGTTATAAAACAGATTTCTGAACATTTTGGGAGACACTAAAAATGCCAAGCCAAAAATCAAACACCAATTTTTCCGTCTTGAGTGAACACAAACGACTTTTCTTCACTGGTTTGAAGCAATAAAGGCGCTCTTTTTGAGCCAATGTGCATAAGACACAAGTTTTAAATTTAGCCGAATAAAAAAAAGTGGCATGTAGCAAAAAATATATGCAATAGTCACTGTTTCCTTTATTGTGTCACCAATACCGGTATCCCGGTATTAGACATTTCAATAAGTACCGGTATTGAAAACCGGCGAAAAAAGTCCGGGATCCCGGTATTAGCCAATACCAGGATCCCGGTATTGGAAGCCCTTGAGTACCTACCTATCTAGCACCTTTCCTTTCAAACCGCCTTGAGGTAGTACGACTTAAAATTTTATTTTTATTATAACAATATGCGAATTAGTCCAATTTGCAAATGGGTCGATCGCGTAATAGTAATAGTACACCCCTGACTCAGCGCTTTACACAACACTCAAGTGAGTTTTTTGTAAAGCGTTTTATCTTCTAGCGTAGGTACCTAGCACCTTTCCTTTCAAACCGCCTTCAGGTAGCAACGACTTAAAAAAATATTTTGATCATAACACTATGCGATTTAGTCCAATTTGCAAATGGGCCAATCGCGAATTAGGTGTGATTTGCACCATTCGGACCAATTGAACCACCGGAATTGCACCAACTACGATATACCTAACCACTAAAAACTGTAATCAATCAATACAAATTGTAAACTGTTATCACTGTAAACCGACTTTATTTCAATATTAAGAGATATATTATATAGGTAGAATATCGACATAATATTATCGTTCTTATTACCTAATTAAATACTTCGGCCTTGTAATTAAACCACAATCGATCTAAATTCAACTAACTATCTGAAACACCGAAATCGACACAAGCTTACAGTATTAAAAAACATAGATCGATCTTTATTTAATCCATTTTTTAAGTACCTACCTAATAGGTATTTTCCGATACCTAATTAATTATATTATCTATTAAGTCGATCGTATCTATAGTAAAAATTATAATAATAGGTACGTACCTACTAACTGGGCAATAGAATCCTACCTACCTAACGTCTAAAATTGTGATTTTCTTATTCTGGTGGGAGGTTTCGACCGCAGCCCAATACAGTTACGCTAAATACTCGACCGCAATTAATTCAATTCAAAATAATTATTCATCTCAAATTAGGTACGCTGTACACTTATTGACGTTAATTACTTATAAAACATGATGGTGATACGGACTTACGGTTGAGGGTTCCAAACGCGCCGGTCTGAATTATTAGGTACTTATTAATCTATTTGCTAAGATTGAGGAGGTGCTACTATTACAGGTGACTACTACTACACTACTACTATAGGTACTATAGGTGGTGAGGTAGGTCATCAATTGCCATTATTGGTATTCATTAAGTATGTACCTACCTATAGAACGCAATCTGCCAAGAATTGGCATACAAAATTATTATTATTCTTTACCATTGGGGCAGTCAGTTAAGACTGGGATAGGTACGGGGTAGGTACCTTTTTTTTCGGGGGGTCTGGTATCTTAAATCTCCTTAAGATACCCGACTTCCATTGGGGAAATCGGGTTATGTAGGATTTCTACCTACTAACACCCCCCCGGTGGCCGACCTTATCTAACGCATGTCGGGAGGCTCCGAGATCTACTAAGTTCATGTCGATTTCGGTTTACTTAACTACCCAAACTGGGTATCCATATTCCATAATCAATACCCTACCAGCTTAATGAATTGCATTCAATAAAGAAATTGAAATTGAAAAAGTACCAGTTGATGATAAAACTTTCTCCAATTTAAAATTTTACAAAAGACTCGTCGAGTTATACCTACTTAGTTTTATTATAAATACCTACAGATACCTAGTTCGGAAGGACTATTGAATAGGCAAAAGGATCAAATCACCATGTGGATCATGTGGCTGGGTTTGCAGTGCAGGAGTTATTAGTAGGTTTGGTCTGAAAGCTGAAGGCCGACTTTTGGGCATTTTACCGTACCTACTAACTATTCACCTACATAACAATAGAAAAACAAAGAATCTTTAGCACCAAATAGAAACAAAGGCTGAATAGCTGCCAGGCAAGAGGCTTTAGATGGAAGCCGCTCCCACATAGGGTTACCAGATCTCACACTGGAAAGTCTTGCCAAAAAGCATGACAAAACATCCTAAAATTATTGCTGCGTTTTTTTTTATTGATGAAGGAATGGAGCCAAGTTTATAGCTCAATAATGCTCAATAATAATATAGCTCAATAAGATATATAATTCATAGGTTTATAGCCGCAACGTAAGTTGAACTCTGCGCAGAAACACATTTCGGGTGTCAAATGAAGTGCGGTATGAGGGGCCGCGCGTTACCATACCCCTCGCTCCATGCATGCGCATGCTCCGCTCGGCCCTCTAGTACAAATCTGTACAATGTACCTGCGCAGACGACCGCCATTTTGGGTCATCTTACATACAGCCGTACCTACTTAGTTTTATTTATAACTAGCTGACCCGGCGAACTTCGTACCGCCTTAGTATGCAAAATTAAATGTATATTTTTCAATATTTCTGAGAGATTTTCTTAATATTTTTTTCCGTAAGAACCTTCTCCTAATAATAACAAATACAACAAAAAAAGAATTAGTGAAATCGGTCCAGCCATTCACGCGTGATGCCGTGACCAAGGAAAACGGGTTTCATTTTTATATAATATATAATATAATATAATATAATATAATATAATATAATATAATAAAAATGAAACCCGTTTTCCTATATATTATATAGATTACCTATTGTAGTGGGCATGAACTTATGAAGGTATACCCAATATTCCAATCAACATAGCTTCTAATTAAAATATTTAAGTAGTTTTAAGATAAACTTAGCCCTTATTAATTAGCTTGCTTGTAAAGTTACATGTGGTAGAATATTTAGGTTTAAAGAGATTTATTTTTCCCAAAGAAGAACAAACGTTCACTTAGATGAGAACTTACAATAGGTAATCTATGCTTAAATATTAATTGCTTAGAGAGTAAAACATGATCTTATACAGAAATTACTAACTACAAACTAATTTTAGTATCAAACTTCACTTTGAAAATGCTTGAGAAATTTTTTCTTAAATTTTACAAAAGATTTTTCATTACAAACTTCATTAGAAAGAAAGAAAGAAAATGATTTTTTTATGTTTTTTTTAAGTATTAGGTAAGCCATTGTACAGTACCTAGCGTTTCCTTAAACTGTATAGGTACTTTGTTTTCAAACCATAAGTTTTTAGTCCTAGATTTTGTTAATGGAGAAGTTTACCATTTTTTTAATTTAATATGAAAATTAAGACAAAATAAAACAAAAATATGAAAGAATCATTAAAATATCTCAACAAATGAAAAAGTTATGGAACTTTAAAGTTGCGCTTGCAAGACGGGAGACGTGACGTCATAATTCCCTATCAACAGACTTTATAAAGCCGAATAAAAAAAAAATGGACTTAACGTGACTTTAATTGAATTAAAAGCACTTAATTTGTGTGTGAAGATAATTTTGAAGTATTAAATCTCGGCTAGGTATTAAAACTCACTCACAAAATTTCTCACTCGAGTAAGATACAGCAATCGGTGTACAATAAATAATTAAACTTTTAAATCGTCATTAATTCTCAGTCATTTATTGATGGATTGTAAAAAAATAACCACTGATTTATTAGTTTTAATCTATATTTTACTTCCGTTGTGTTAAGTAGGTATGATATTCAAAACATCATGAAACTTCTCCATTGTAATTTAGATTTGTTTCGTGTACAAAGTTTATGTGATTTAGTTTTAAAAGTAGGTACCTAATTTGTGTATGAATTGAATTTGAAAGATTTTTTCTCACTAACATGCATTTTTGAAAAACATTCATTATGTGAAAGACGTAGACATAATATTATATTTAATTTAAAAAATACTATTTCAAGTAGAGTGGGGCGGAACGGATAAGCGTGCAAAAATAGGAACCCGTCAGGTGCCTACTGCCTACCTTTCAAAAACAGACCTCTTTATGAGTGACTTACAGTGTATAGTGGAGAGTAGTTAGCCGGTAAGTACCTATGTATGCCCTATCCTAAGTGATTAGATAGGTTTGTACCTACGCAGTACGCACTATTGTCATCTTTGATCTTATTCGTCCGCGTGGATTGAGGCTATTTGGGTCCCGCGGGAACTCTTTAATTTTCCGGAATAAAAAGTTGGTAGCCTATGTATTTATGACTATCGCATTTACACGCATTTACATACATACGATATAAATCAAATCAAATCAAATCAAATCTTTTTTTATTCAAATAAACTTTTACAAGTACTTTTGAATCGTCAAGTGAATCTACCACTGGTTCGGAATGCCATTCCTACCGAGAAGAACCAGCAAGAAACTCGGTGGTTGCTCTTTTTAAATAATTCATTTACAATTACTATATCAATGTGTACATAAGTAACCGCTGTCCCTAGCATTGCTGGAGCGATCAAATCCATGCTCCTCTATCATTTACATAATCTTCAACAGTATAATAAGCTTTTTTCAGGAGCATACTTTTAATGGATTTCTTAAATTTGTTTATTCAATTCATGTCAAAGACGGGCAGACAGAAAGTAGCCCCATTCCCGCCGGTGGCACCCGTTCACGAGCATGACGCATGATCCAGCCATTGCTTCGCTCGACCATATTTGAGTAAATACACATGCCTATTATAGCTGCCAACTACATAGGTACTTAAGTAGTTAAATTGTAGGAAAATAACAGAACGTAGGTTTACTACTAACCACCACACTGGCCAAGTGCGGTTTGGCAGACCTCTTACATCTTTGAGAATGACATCGATCAACAGGTAGGTAGGACAATTTATTATGACAATTATCTTAGTTCTATAGACTAGTAGGTAGGTAAAAATTAAAACCTGGATTAGGCTGTGACTGGTAGCTGGGCTTTTTCATCCATTCATAAGGAGAGCGTGGCGGAGCCGGTGGCTGCGATGGCCTGGACCCAGGAGATCCTTCTCCTGGGCTTGCCAGGTCTCCACGGGCGGGGGAAGGCATTTCGCCTACATCTCTTTCCCCAGGCTCCCGTTTGAAATGATGAGGGTCTGATGGCCACTCTCCGCCCGCCGGCGCACCGTTCCAAGCGCACCATTGTTGTTCATCAAAGTTCTGGTGCTGCCATCCGTACCACCCTCCCGCCCCATACTGACCGCCCTTGCCCTGGTACATGGCGAGCGGGTTAACGTAATTCACCATGCTTCGATCACCGTCCGAGCATCGCACACACACTCGCTGTCACAACACTACCGTGTTCCGGCTTACTATGTAACGTGCAATACACAACGCGGGATTTGACTCGACTGAGGTGAGCCCGGGTCGGGTGGGTAGTGCGGCGCGATCAGCGGGAGGGGCGGAAGGCGGAGGCGACTCCGCCAATGAGACGCCTTGTGTACCATCCCGCCCTGATATCAACTCAACCGACGCGCCCCATGATATCGTTTAATTTGCCTAATTAAAACAGAAATAATGGACATCGCAGTAATGAAGTCGGACTAAACACGACTAAAATATTTTTATTTCTTATTAATAAGGTGGACCGTAGATAGAAACACCTAAATTAACTTTTAAATATGACAGAAATTCCGTTCTATTCTTAGTTTGAAAGCGTAGTATACCTAGGTGTTAGGTTGGTAGGGAATGCTTTTGGGAGCGGTGTGATGCGATCATAATATTTTCTACCGACCGGGTAAAGCGACCGATGTACTGTTAGATTTTCCTATAGGAAAGTAAGTACCTAGGTACCTAATAATGGAATCCTAAAAATGCATGTTTATTTTCTTTGAAATCAACGACATGCTTTTTGTTTAAAAAAATAAACAATTAAAACGAAATTCTGAATGACTAGGTAGGTACTTGGTAGGTATCTTTTCACCTGAATTACCGCTCCCAAAAAATCACCTTGTGCCTAAGTACTTTAATTTGGTTGCATGCGCAGCGAGCGCGTAAGGGTGCCTACGGATGTGCAGGCCCTTCTTTCCTACTGGGCACTCTTGGCCAGTTCCCAGGGCCCCGCGATCGATGGGGCCCCCTAGTTCCTGCCAGATCACCTACCGATACATAACCGATATTCAATATTATGTTATTATGTCTGTGTGTTAAATTGTCTATAGTAGGTAGGTACTAATATATAAATTGCAATGGGGGCCTCATGTCATTATAATTAGTTAAACATATTATATTATTGTATGTACATGAATGCAATGAATGAATAAATGAAATGAAATGTTCAAACTTCAAAATATACTTTAATAGTAGTACCTAAATAAGATTTTAAATTGATCTTGAAGTTTTTTTAAAGTAACTGTTAATATGACAGTAGAATAAATATAGAATACAAGCTGATGCCCGCGACTTCGTCCGCGTGGAATAAGTTTTTTTGGATTCCCGTGGGAACTCTTCAATTTTCCGGGATAAAAAGCCTATGTCACTCTCCAGGTCCTCAACTATACCCATGCCAAAAATCACGTAGATCCGTTGCTCTGTTGCTGCGTGATTGAAGGACAAACCAACAAACAAACTGACTTTCGCATTTATAATATTAGTATGATATGATTGCTTATATGTTCCTTATGCCTGTTTTAACAAAACAGTCCTGTGTCAAGATCATACGGGCCCCACTATTCGATTGTGCCCAGGGCCTTCAATAGGTTAAAGACGGCCCTGCGGATGTGTGTCAAAACTACTAATAGGTGCGCTTCATCTAACATCTAGCGATCTAAGTTATGAAAATCAGGTGCTCTTATTTATTGTTGGGCTTTACACGCATCACATAATATTATTATGGGACATGAAATATCACGTAGTTCGTTGCTGGTGGAATGTCATCCTTACCTTATGTGACATGCGAAGTCTGCTAGTAAAAACCAGAAATTATTATTAATTTATAGGATCATCTCTTGGACATCCTCTACCGATTCGAATAAAAAATCACGCAAATCGGTCCAGAAATTTTGGAGAAATCAGCGTAAAGTTGTATCTACATACTTAGTTAGGTACATAGAAAAAAAACATACGTGCTGAATTGAAAACATGCTCCTGTTTTGAAGTCAGTTATAAAATATCTAACTTTATTTTGGTGTAAATTTAATTGTAGGTAATAAACAAATGGAAAATAAATTAAAGTTAGTTAATTTTTGGTTGGCAATGGGGGGCCAGGCTGAATTTTCGCACCCTGGCGTCCAGTATGGTTAAGGCGGCCCTGCAACTTCTTATCCCGGAAAATTTAAGAGTTCTCGCGGGAACCAAAAAACCTCTATCCACAAGGACGAAGTCGCGGGCACCAGCTAGTAAAAAAAATAAAAGGCCATCTATCCATATCAAAAATAATAGTTGCCCCGTTTCGCGGTATAGACGCCCTTAGGGGACGCCCTTAGGGGACGCCCTTAGAGGCCCTTCATGCCCCTATACCTGGGTAAGGCCGTAGATTTTGCCACTTTCTGAAAAAAAAATGTGTCCAATTTTTAAGTTACTAATTAAAAAAAAACTAACGTGATTATTGTAGTGAAGATTTTTTATAAGCTTGCGGCATACCTATATCTTAAGAAAATATATTTAAATTAAATTTAAAGATCGCCGTGAATATTTTAAAAAATCGCAAATCTTCAGAGACCACGAATTTGGGTCCAAAATACGATGTCTTTCGACCAGACTAATTTCTTTGTTGTCCTAATTTACGTCTATTTTCTAAGGTAGTGTATTACTTTTTAGTTTATTTTAAATCTCAGACTGTTCGGCTGCCAGTTTATGGTTTTAAAATATTAAAATACGTGTTGTGTATTGATTTATCAGTTTTCAAACATTTGTCTCCGTTTTTTCGCTTCTTCGTTACTTTTTTCTTCGTTACTAACATTTACCTCAAGAAATGTTTAATTTGCAATTATGGTAGGATTTAAAAAGAGACTCTGGCAACACTAAGAAGCCATGCCGAAGAGAAAAAGCTACGCCATTTTGTCTTGTCTATGTAGTGTGTCAAAAGTGCCGGTGCGTGTTTCGTCAGTGTGAATTAAAAATTGTTTTCGGAGGTTTTAACGGTAAGTAACCGGGTTTTGACAAGTAATTGTATAATTATAAACGTAACAGTAGGTAATTGAAATGCATTTTTAAATTTAATTTCATTCGAAATTAAGGGTTCATACGCACTATGCGGTTACCCGCAATGCGGCTAGCCGTCCGGCTAACCGCAAGCAAGATTATGTACGTAATATTCATTTCTATGCGCACTGCGATGCGTCTACCCGCAGACCGCTCCGGTCGCTCAGAGGGCTGCGGCCCGAGTGACGGCCACCCGGACGGTTGCTATACGCACTGTGCGGCTCAGTCTGCGGCTGCCCGCCATTGAGTGTGCACGTGGTATCTACGTCTGGTAAAATGGAATTCGATACCGAAAAATTTATCCACGAAATCCAGAGTCGGCCAGCAATTTGGAACACCAAATTACCAGAGTATTCTGATAGAATATTAAAACAAAGAGCATGGGAACTGGAAGAGTTAGTGCATATTTATCACGGTACGGAATTGACAAAGGAGGAAAAACAAAAAAAATGCTGGCTCTCATCTCGTGTTTGCAAATAAGGATGCACCCAGTACTTCTTTCTTTGTTTTGTCTTCTTTACGTAACGTGTGTAAATGTAGTAAATAGCTGCAACTTCGTCCACGTCCATCTTTGAAATGGATCGATATGACCGCAAATCGCAACGGTTCTACAACCGCACGTTGCGGTTGCGAATGCGGCTGCCCGCGATCCGGCTGGCCGCATTCGCAACCGCATCCTGCGGTCAGCCGGACGGCTAGCCGCATTGCGGGTAACCGCATAGTGCGTATGAACCCTAAGCGTAGTTTGGAAATTATAACCTATACAATCCAAATAAAATAAAGCTTTCGCGTTACTTTAGCGTTACTCTTACGTTACCGTAAACAAAGATTCTATGTTACGTAACAAAGACAAATCTTAAGGGTAGTACATACTATTTAATACTATAACTACCCCATTACGCGGAGAAGTTGCGAGGGCTTTACTTTCTGGTGCACTAGTGTTGGTATATAATCAATGCGCACATTGTGTCTTAATGTCTTATCGTTAATGTTGTTAATTATTAATATGTTGTAAACTTAAAACGCAATTTAAAACAAAATACTATAAAAAACTTATTAATATTATAATGTATGTATAAGCTAATTGAAATTATTGAATAAATATGTTTATTACAAATAATTTAATGTTTTTATTTTGTGTCCAATATTATTGTACATTGTATGTAATCAGCTTTACAATTTACTAGCGTTACTCTCGCGTTGCTTTCGCGTTACCGTAACGAAGAAGTTTCATCGTTACTGTATGTTACTAAGTGGCAAAATCTACGGCCTTACCCACCTACTTTAAATTAAATATCAATTAAAGTCATTAATTGATATACCTATCTGTGATGATATTAGTATTCCAGCGTAGGTATTTTTGAAATGTTTAGTTATGTGTAACGCTGGGGAAAACGAGAAACTAAGAGGCTTTTTCAAAAAGTGGAGCATTTCTCCCGGTTTTACCCTATTCTGTTATCCTACCACCGGATCTATTGGTCAACAGATTTTAGAAAGATTTAGATATTTTTAGTTTAGACGACCTCTACTACGAAAAGATATAAGCAGCTCAGCAGCTAAAAACTAAGCACCTAGATACTCGCTGACGTAGACCTACAGTGGCATCTGGCAAAAGAGTGCAGATGTCTGGAGAAACAACAGTGCGAAAAGTCATACTAGCCTAGGTATAAACGAAGACGAAAATTAAAGAGAGCTATTTTCATAGCTCAATTAATTCAGGTACATATTTACGTAATCTTAGTAGTTAGGTATAGTTTACGTTTTATTTGGAAAATGCATGCTAAGAAAATGGAGGCATCTACTTAGTGCAATAGGCAAATAAAACGATGTCCAATCCAAAAGGTAGTGTAGCCCATCTAAGAATAAAAGTACCACCAAGGTACCACCTAGGTGTATTTTTTTTTGTTGTAGGAGGGGAAAATCCTCATGGACATCCAGTCCGGACCGGATAGTGCCGGACTCCTACCGGCTAAAAACCCCTCCTGTCGCCAAGCAGCAAATGTACCTACCTGCCCAAAAGTTGGCCTACCACTACTGCCGAATGCCAGTCTCATCCACGCCCGTCTCTTTCGTCCTTCTCTTTCTTTAACATTACATTTTCCATATAATTTTGAATTATTTGCCAGTTATTTTTGGACTGTAGCATTATGTCTATGAGGCTCTCCACCCCAATTTCTACTCCCAGTACGTCCACGACCTTCCTTCTTTCTTCTTCGAACTGTGCACAGTGGAACAGTGTGTGTTCTGCGTCATCAACAGGATGTATGCAGTACATACACTTGCTGTTGTTTCTTTTTTGGATACGCTGCGTGTACTGCATAAAAACTCCGTGCCCCGTGAGACACTGTGTCATGCGAAATGTTACAGTGCCGTGTTTCCTGGACACCCAGCCTTTTATCTCTGTTAGCACTGTTAAAGTAGGTACCTAGTGCCTGCCTTACCTAGTTCCCGGACCTATGAAAAGTATGTATAGGTTCATGACCTAGATAGGAAGATTACCTCTACCTAGGTAGGTACCTACCTACCGTTCAAGTTTTTTTATTGATCTTAGTCGATAGTAGTCAGCTTTCATGGCGCTAAAGGTAAATAAAATATTTAAAAAAAGTGTGTGTGTATGTACGCACGCAAGAAGTTATAGGTACTTTTTGATAGCAAATAATAAATATATCTTGAATACTTACTTATAATAAAACTGTAACTGGAAGATTTCAGTACATTTAATATATTCTGAAAATTCGAATCGGGGTATGCTTTACTATCGATACTGAGCCCAAAACTGTTTTTTATTTAATATTCGTCTGTCTGTCTGTATGGCCGCGCATCTCGCGAAAACTAATGAACGGATTTAAATGAAATTTGTTATAGCGGTAGCTGATACTCCGGGTCAATATAAACTCATTTGCAAAAAAAACGGGCGGTTTCGATTTTCTTCCTGGCTGAAAAAAATAAAATACCAAAAAGGTTTTAATCATTTGAACATGTTACTGGCCAGTTATAAAAGTGCCATAATGTTTATAAAAGTACATTCCAAATTCAAATTTTTGACTGAGCCTGGTTTTCAAAGAAAACAACTTTTATATAACTACATTTTGTGGCGCAAAGTCCCTATAGATATCGACTCTAATTAACTTTTTGTCAATTTTTATTAAATTGACTGATGTCCTTGACATTTAAAAGTATTGTTATTGCTGTTTAGCCAAAGAGAATATAACCACTACGTTTTACAATCTCGAAAAATATGGTAGATAAAGTGATAAAATCGAGCAAAATTATTGCGCTGCTTGAAGAAGGTTGCAGTCAATGCTTCGTGGCTCAGAGGCTAAATGTGAGTCGGTCGACAGTTCAAAGGACCTGGCAGCGCTATCAAGAGACCGGTTCCGTCAAGAGAAGGCCTGGTTCTGGCAGAAAGACATGTACCGAACCACGGGATGATCGTTTTCTAGTTAGCCAAGCTTTGAGAAATCGCAAATATTCTTATGTGACCCTCAAGAACAGCCTCGAAGAAGTAAGAAATATGCAAATTAGTCCATGGACGGTCAGGAGGAGGCTTCTCGCTGCTAATATACACAGTCATCGCCCAGCACGCGGCCCTAAATTACTCCGTGGACATCGAGTTGCCAGGCTTAGCTTCGCTCGAAATTGTGTGTCATGGACTCATGAAGACTGTGATAGGGTATTGTTCACAGATGAAGCCAGGATATCTCTGCATGGTGAAGACCAACGTTGGCGAGTGCTACGTAGACGAGGAGAACGCTTTGCAGAGGCATGTTTTGAGGAAATCACACCTTATGGAGGAGGCTCTGTTATGTTTTGGGCAGGAATAAATTCTATGGATCGTACGGAGGTAGTCTTCATCGAAAACGGTACACTGACTGGACACCGATACATAACAGAAGTTCTAATTCCTTATGCACAACCCGCTTTAGCCGCTCTTGGCGAAAACTCAATTTTTATGGACGACAACGCTCGCGCCCACCGGTCTGGCAATGTGGAAGCGTATATGCTAGAAGTCGGAATTCGTCGTTTGGACTGGCCAGCTAGAAGTCTGGACCTCAATCCCATAGAGCATGTCTGGGACGTTCTGAAGCGACGAGTGAGATCAGTGCAGCCGGCTCCGCAGACCATCAGAGAGCTAAAGAATGTGATTACCGCGGAGTGGGAACGTATTCCCCAAGAAACCATAAAAGATATACTCGCTAGCATGCCCAGACGAATGCAAGCTGTGATTTCAGCAAGAGGGGGTCACACTCAATACTAAACTTTTATCTGTTTTTAATGTATTCAAGAAAAACAAAGAAATTAACGCGTTTCATTTTTATTTAGCGAGCAGGTACCTACAATAATAGTGTTTTGAGCTTAAACATTATTTATTATTATTATTATTATTATATACTTTATTTGTACCACCACAAGTAAAAATAACAAAGACAAAAATTGGAAAAAAAAAGTAAACACAGACAGGATACAAAAGGCGGCCTTATCGCTTAGGTAGCGATCTCAGGCAACCTTAGGAAAAGGAGAAAATAAGGGAAAATAGACTGCAGGTGGATTTATAATATACTTACATTCAAATAACTACATACTAATACATAAACCAATAATAAACATATAAATTATATATAATATAGCTACTTATGAAATATACTAATTGTATATGAATTATAATATATAAGTAAGTATTTCAACTATACTTAAAATAATTTTTCCTGTCGTCTTTAGTTTGCAAGATAATGTTTCTTAACAGCATTTTTGAATATGTCCAGTGACTTAGATTGGCGTATGGTCAGTGGAAGTGCATTCCATAGCTGAACAGCTCGAACACTGAACGAATTGTTAAAGAACTTCGTTTTATGAGTTGGGGTTTTCAGCGTTAGTGTTCGACATGGTCTTATATCAGATTGCACACCAAAAAAGCTGAATTTCTCCTTAAGGTAGGAGGGAGTTTTTAAATGAAATAGCACACAGTACAGAAGAGAAAGTACATGCAGATCCCGGCGACGGCGTATAGGGAGCCACTTGAGCTTTTGACGAAATTCGGATACGTGGTCATATTTGCGTAAGCCGAATATGAACCGAATGGCGAGATTCTGGAGTCGCTCAAGCTTGTTAAGTTGGTCCTCAGTCAAATTAAGATAGCTTGCGTCAGCATAATCGAGAATAGAAAGAAGGAGAGATTGTGCCAACATAACTTTGGTAGGAATTGGCAGGACAGAGCGCAACCGTCGCAAAGAGTTCATCGTAGCAAAGGTCCTTCTACTCAGCTCTTTAACATGCCCAGACCAGGAAAGTTGTGAATCTAAATATATACCTAGATCTTTAACGAAGTCGCAATATGGGATCACAACACCATTAAAACAGACCGGGGGTAGTCTTCGCTGGTCAAGTTTTGCAATGTATCCCGGACTGCCAATAATGATTGCCTGTGATTTGACTGGATTAACACGAAGCCCATACTGCTTACTCCATTCAGCAACAGCAGTTAGATCCGTATTAACTGCAGAAACAGCAGCGTCCAGATCTTCTAGGGGTTCTGAGCGATAAATTTGGATATCGTCTGCATACATGTGGTAGAGAGAAGAGATGTACGGGGTAATAGAATTAATGAAGATAGCAAACAGTAAAGGAGACAACACACCACCCTGAGGTACCCCGGCCGTCACATCACACCTAGTTCTCACCTAGTTCACATAGTTCTTTGCTTAAGTGCCCGTTTTTTTTGCAAAAGAGTGTATATGGTCTGGGTTTATGCAAATACATTGACATGGTTAACTGTAATTACAATGGACTATTTCTCTGACTCATAACAAGTGCTTTATATTAATTTATCGATAATACTTTAATCTAAATGTATGACATTTTCAATTTCAGGTTCAGTTGATATAATACCTAATATGTCTAGGTAATGTCGATATTTCAAGATTTTTCTTAATTGGTCACCTATTTATCTAATTAATACCGTGATTTGCTACATCGATTGTGTTTAAGTATTGCACGCCATGACGATGATAATACACTTGTATTTTTATCTTTTACCACCTTTGTAATAGTATGTGTATTAAGCAATAAATAATTATTTCTGATTCTGTAATACTGTGAAATGTTTTATGTCATCTGGCATTTACAAATAGCAATGAAAGGTACGGAATAACATCAAGAAAAGTTTAGGGTAAATTATTATATTGTAGGTATGTTACTAACATTTTATGGTTGCCGGTTGCGATTCTCTCCACGCGCAAGCGGCCACCTGTGGCCACCTGTGGCCGGGCCGGGCCGGACGATTATAAACTAATCTAACTACTCCAGCATCGAAAAGTTCCAATTTCGAATTTGACAACTATAGCGAATTGAACCCTCTTTCGTGTTTGCTTCTCAGTTCGTTGTATGGGAGCTGTATCGTTATGAGTCGTAGCTGTATCGATATGGTTATCTTCATAAATAGGATACCTATTTAGCTTAGCGGCTCTGGGTTCTGGCACTTTCCCAACCAGTCAATTGATTTGACTTTTTTATTAATTTACAAAGTAAAAAATTATAAAGACGTCCTTGTCGTAGATAAAATCTTGTATGCAACTGTACGTAATTAGTCATTTTAATTCTCGTACTATCCTATTTTGATACTCGGCAAGCCTCGTATCAAAAAACAGCACTCGAATTAAAATGACCCTCATTACGATACAGTTGCATAAATAGCTATTGTCTCATAGATAGAGTTTATTTTTGTTTGAACAACTTTTGACCATAGAGAAGTATATTAAATAATCTTTACACTGCAACAGCAAACCCGTCAAGTTCAGAAAATAAATTAAAAAAATAAATGCTATGTTATAAAGTCATTTTAATCTGTGCCAAAATTCTGCCTTTTTGGTGTTGTTGTTTTATAATTATAGCTGTCTCACGACCGAGCACACCATTGCGTTTTTAATCTGAGCTATGGAATCATTCCATTTCTATAATCTGTCAAACACCTATTAGGTCATTAGGTGGTCATTAGTCTGTGTTTTTATTTTGGGATTCTTGCTTGTTATTTGATAAATTATTCGATTTTAATGCTTAATTGAATTACTTTTGAGTATATCATGAACTTTAAATGTTTTACTTCAGGAAATAAGACATTTATGAGTGATTTGTAGTAAACACCAGTGAAAATATTGTAAGCAAAGTTGGAATGTCGTGTGTCGTGACTGGTATCCTGTATCCTATATGTTACTTGTCTCTGACTGGTATGTTTGTATCTGTGGTTTGTTTACATAATTTCCTTTGCCACTTTTTATCTATCTGCGACATGGAGGTAACAAAAATCCTTCCCTTTATAAATCTGTGATAAAATCAAAGGGTATACATGATCTGCGACAAAGAGTATAATAATTGATCTGCGATAATCAGTGCCGTAGACAGAGAGAGTAATTATAGACCAAGCCTTATCTCCTTTTCACTCATGAAAGACATGAAAGAGATGCAGTGTTGAGATGTTACACAAGATAGATTGAGAACAAAATATGATTTCTTCTATCCCTTTCTGCGTGTCACGGGTTTAGGTTGTTTTGTTCTTAAAGCACTTATTGTGCTTGGTGCATTGCAGCGTTTTACCTATTATTACTTATTTTAGGTTACACGCTGGCATTGATTCTAGAGGTTTAATTATTCGATGCCTTGTCGTCATTACTCTATGACATTACTATACTCTTCTTACTCTTTGACTATACTCTTTGCCAGAGACAAGTAACTCTTTGCTTGGGACAAAACCTCGCTTGGGTTGTCATTTGTCGTATTAAAGCATGGAACTAATAAGTACAACTGGAATGAGCTCTTGTTAAGGTGGATGACAAGGGTCTGCCCGCGAAATTCAAATTTAATTTGGTTTTTCACAATTTGTAAACTAATACGACAAAGTAGGCTTATGGCATTCAAATTGCGAGCCTAGGAATATCATCTTCACAGGTTTATATAAAAATCTTTACTTGAAAGTGTCCAGTTTAAGAAATTAGTCAAAATAATGAGTTTGACGTGAGTTACTCACAAATTAGTCATTATTTTGACTAATTGCTTAAACTGGGCACTTTCAAGTAAAGATTTTTATATAAACCTGTGAAGATGATATTCCTAGGCTCGCAATTTGAATGCCATAAGCCTACTTTGTCGTATTAGTTTACAAATTGTGAAAAACCAAATTAAATTTGAATTTCGCGGGCAGACCCTTGTCATGCACCTTAATAAAGTGTGCCGAGTGAGAGATACCATACTGACAGTTGTGTCCCTTTTCTACAAGAGTGACCACACTATTTTTGAATTTTGGGATACTTCAATATACGGGATATAAATATACCTCTATGAAGAAATAAAAATCAGCAAATAATTTTAATTTTTTTTTATTTATAATGATGTTGATATTTTATATGTAGTGCCTCTTAGTAAGTCTCTTACAGAAGTAAGCATTTAGGTCGTCGTCAACCGATGGACGTCCACTGCTGGACATAGGTCTCCTGTAGGGTCCTCCACAAGCCACGGTCTTGCGCCGCCTGGATCCAGCGATCCATTTAGGATCGATAATTACGAGGCATTTAGGTAAAAATAGATAATTATCGGTGATTGTTTAACAAAAAATATATTTTTTTATATTTTTTTTTTGAAGTCGGTTAAAAGTTCAATAAAACTGGTATTGCTATAAAGCGAAACATAAATTGACCTCTCGAACCATACATATTTGGCTTTTCGAGCCATACATATTTGACTTTTCGAACATACTGGGTATATAAAATTATCAACATGCTCAAATTTTTCATACAAAAAATATTTTAACTCTTTGTCGCTCCTTAACTCATCTCATCACTATGCCAGTCTCTATGTTTGAAAATGTTTTTAATTTCATTCTGTAGAGCTACGGTGATACAGCACATACGGTGAAGGAAACATCGTGAGGAAACCTGGACTTGACAGTCTAAACTCACCAACCTGCAGTGAGCTTGCATGGTGATTAAGGCTCATGCATTCTCCTAGTGAGAAGAGGCCCTTGCCCAGTAGTGGAACAGTTACGGGCTGGATTTTTATCATTATCTGTAAACGTACCTATTCAAGATAAAAATAAAATTGATCTTGCTTACCATGAGGAATCGTGAAGGAAGAGCATTTTCTTTTAAAACGGGCCGTGATAAATTAGGAATATAATCCTCTGGCATGAAATGTTTGCTGCATATTACAGAATTTTGGGTTACTTTTCTGTTACCACTAGGTATAATGCTTAACCACTTTTCACGCAATGTATCATTTTTTGGTAATCTGAAATATGAAAAAAATATCTATCCTGTTATAATTCGTGTTTCATAGTTTACGATACTTGTCCCGTATACTTGGTACCTAAATTTATGTCAACCGAATTACTGTAACATTCAAAACATATATAAACATAGTTAAACACTTACTTAAGAAATAGTCTATAGGCAAATTTTCAAAAAGTCGTCTCCTTCATGATTCTCGTAGCACCGTCTTCTATATACCTACAACTGGTATGTATGTGTTCGTCATGGTCTCTAGAACACGAAACTGTTGGTCGTAGAACGCGGAAGCGTGCACACGCATAGCTGTGACGTCACAAAGATGGCGGCCGACCGTTATAGATTATTGATGATTTCTCGAGTTATAATTGTACAAATGGGTTTTGTGAGGTGTCTTTGGAAAGCTTATTTAATGTCCTATCATCGGTTCTTTGAGACCTATTACGTAAATATAATAATTATAAAAATATTCGAAAAAGATTGAATTTTTTACCTTATGCATTTGCATATTTACCAATTTAACTCAATAAATCGAAACGAAATCCAAAATGTAGCTAAATAAATGTTATTATAAAAAATATAGAGTATTTCTTTAGCTTGCTAAATATATAAATAACATTTTCATACAATAGTAAACAAATAAATTATGAACAATTCCGTAAAGCAAGTGCCACGGCGCGCTTGAGTTACGCTACAGCGAAGTTCGGGCCACGCGCCCGCGCTGCTCGTAGTTTTGAAGAATTTATTTTAGGAGACCCTTGTTTTACAACGGAATCATAAAAACGATGCAGATATTCAAGAAAAATATTATTTTTATTTTGAATCACTAGCAAATGCCCGTGACTTCGTCTGCGCGGTTTGAGGTTTTTGGTTGCCGCAGGAACTCTTTAATTTTCCGGGATAAAAAGCCTATGTGCTATTTCAGACTATAATCTATCTGTGTTCCAAATTTCAGCCAGATTCGTTCAGCCGTTGGGGCGTGATTGAGTAACAAACATCCATACATCCATCCAAACTTTCGCATTTATAATATTATAGTAAGATTATTTATTTATGCACACACACACACCAAAACACTCAAATCAAGTAAAAATGATAATTTACATATAGTAACTTACCTACATAAAAAGGTTGGTTTAAATTATTATGCTTTAAATAAATGCCTAAAACGATTTCAAACACTTCCTATAGACTATAGACCTTTTCTCTCAAACATTATTTCCGATTACGCTCATATTGAAAATCTTTATAACTAATATCAGTCACATTGTTTCTTAAAATTGTTTTTTTATACTTTAGCACACGCATTGATCTTTGGTAACTTTTTTATCATCCCCTTTCTACCACCAGCACCTACAAAGTTGTTTTACTAGTCGAAATGATGTTCTATCAAGCACTTTTGCTTATTGCTTACACAGCCGCATCTCGCTGTTCGGCAGTCTTTCTTACACTGGCAAGATATTATGAGTTCGAGATCTTTCATGGATATTGGAGGTTTCAAATTAGGTATTGGAATTAAAATCTTGCTATCCAATCTCCAGCCACCATCTTCGGGGGAGGGTAAGTTTTGAGTTGGGATAACTATTCGCAGTTTTCCAAATAAAAGCCTGGTAATTTGCTTGGTAGAGGTGGTGCTTTTAAACTTCTCGAGAAGGTAGTTATTTATCCAGGCTATTAATACTTGGAAAAACTGCAGACCTTATATCATCAATGCTATCGAAGGCTTGTAGTTGCGGCTTTTTTTTCTCAATAAATTGCGATACCAATCTTTTCTTTGTTCCTCATGGTTTCTTCTGATAGTTCCCTGTCAGTACCAAACTCTTCCAGAAAAAATTAAAGTTAAATAAAATATATATTCATAGCCAACAAGGTTTTCAGAACTTTTTTGCTTTGCTTCTAATTTTTGGCTTTTATTTGAAAAACTACGAATATCCTAATTCAAAACTTACCCTCACTCGAAGATTGAGGCTGGAGATTGGATAACAAGATTCTGATTCCAATATCCATGAAAGATCTCGAACTCATACCTTGCCAGTATAAGAAAGACTGCCGAACAGCGAGAAGCGTCTGTGTAAGCAATAAGCAAAAGTTAATGATAGGACTGTGTCACATTGGAAAATAATCTTGTTTTAATCAACATAATTTCAAACAACTTTGTAGGCGGTGGTGGTAGAAAGGGGATGATAAAAAAGTTACCAAAGATCAATGCGTGTGCTAGAGTATAAACACTAATTTCTAGAAACAATGTGACTGGTATTAGTTATGAAGATTTTCAATATATCGGTAATTGTACCATTTAATAACCAATGATAGCAGCAGTGAGCGTATTCAGAAACAATGTTAGAGAGAAAAGGACTATAGGAAGTGTTTGAAATCGTT
This sequence comes from Erebia aethiops, assembly GCA_923060345.2. Classification (NCBI taxonomy): domain Eukaryota; kingdom Metazoa; phylum Arthropoda; class Insecta; order Lepidoptera; family Nymphalidae; genus Erebia; species Erebia aethiops. The sequence goes on along the minus strand of OV281092.1, from coordinate 8,582,071 downwards.
TTAGGCATTTATTTAAAGCTTAATCCAAACCTACCTTTTTATGTAAGTTACTACGAGTAATTATGTAAATTATCATTTTTACTTGATCTGAGTGTTTGTGTGTGTGCATAAATAATAATGATTGGAAATAAAGATAATATTTTTCTTGAACTTGCATCTTCTTTATGACTCCGTTGTAAACAACAAATTCCTAAAATAAAATCTTCAAAAACTAAGAGCAGCGCGGGCGCGTGGCCCGAACTTCGCTGTAGCGTAACTCAAGCGCGCGCTGGCACTTGCTTTACGGAATTGTTCATAATTTATTTGTTTACTATCGTATGAAAATGTTATTTATATATTTAGCAAGCCAAAAAAATACTCTATATTTTTTATAATAACATTTATTTAGCTACATTGGGATTTATTGAGTTAAATTGGTAAATATGCAAATGCATAAGGTAAAAAATTCAATTTATTTCAAATATTTTTTTAATCATTATATTTACGTAATAGGTCTCAAAGAACCAATTATAGGTCATTAAATAAGCTTTCCAAAGACACCTCACACAACCCATTTGTATAATTATAACTCGAGAAATTATCAATAATCTACAAAGGTCGGCGGCCATCTTTGTGACGTCACAGCTAAGCGTGTGCACGCTTTCGCGTTCTACGACCGACAGTTTCGTATTCTAGAGACCATGACGAACACATACATACCAGTCGTAGGTATATAGAAGACGGTGCTACGAGATTTCGTCAAACTGCTCGATTTCCTCCATACAGATAACCCACAATCCGGATGATATTCACTTTTACAAGCTTCCACGATGCATATTTTCACCATTTTTTACAGATAAATTCACGCAATCTTGAGAAATTTCGTCGATCGTAAGATTCATCAAAATGGCCGTTTGTGTTGCAACCATCATAGTACATAATAATTCCATGGTTGCAACATTTTTATTTTTATTACTACTACGATATCCGCCTTCAACACGAAAACAAGTGAATTATTGACGTACTAATTTTCTAAATGCTTGAAATTTTAATCGGAGGATAGGAGGTGACTAATTCGATAGTATAACCATTTTTTCAGATTTCTTTTATAAACATACCAAATGACATGTCCAAGTTCAGTATGGAGGGTGGTTTTTTATTCTGAGTGTCCATGAACCAGAACCAAACTGCCATCACGTGAAAGAGAAAAATATATAACATTAAACGCCATTTGAATAATAATTTTAGAAAACCCCGTTTTTTTAAAAATTAATTATGAAAAATATCGTTTGTAGAAAATATTTTTCGATGGATGGCAACACTAAAACTTTTTCTACTATAAAGATCTATCAAATCTGTCTCCTGTTACTGTCAGTTGCCAACAACTGCCAACCAATGAATAAAGAAATATAAGGAACTGACATTTACTGTAATCGCCCTATAGCTTGAACGTGCCTGTCCGCCATTTTAGTCACCCATTTCTTGAGTACTTCAAGTGTTATCGCCTGTTATCGTGTAATTGTGTTTTGTTGAAAAATTGTGTATTTCATTTGTTACGGAGAATAAATATGTGTTATTTTCGTGTATGGAGTCAAAAACAATTTGCAACAATGGCTAGTTGTAATATTGTGGGTTAAGACGCAAGAAAAAGAAAAATCTGACAAATTTTACATTTCACCGGTATGAAAACAATTTTTCTCCTATATTGATTCTTTATAGTAGTTATTACACTACGAAGAAACTTAGTTTAGTTTAGTTTGCTGTAAATATTTGATTTTAAGCTAGATTTTTACCTGTTGATAAGCATTTGATAAGTACGTACTAGACATTACCTAAGAGAAAATTTTCATCGATATCGATATTTGCTTGAAAATAATTATCAAAATAATTATTATATCAACTTTTTAAGCAATGTTCAGCTCGAGAACATCGGTCTTAACATATTATTATGTTTTAATTTGAAGTAATGATGTTCACTCATTTAGAAGTTATAAGGCTCTGACAGACTGATGGACGGGCGATCAAACGAACAAGTGCAAATTTACTCAAATATTACTAATGTTTAGTTTTTGTTTTGTACATAAGATTTACTTCTTACAGCCGTCTTCCTGCTACAACAACAGCTGCCTATAGAAGACCAATGTGCATCGAGTTTGGCACTTAAGTGATTTTTTGTCTATGCAATAGGCAGGTCCACCGTGTGAAGCAGGGGTGAGGGTCGGGTCAACTAGTGATAATAGTAAATGTTTAAAAAAGTTGTAATAATTCAAAAGCCTACGATGGTTTTTAATATTCATAAACATATTTTAACATTTTCTACATACTTTTATACATTGTTAAAAAAATGACATGAAAATAAATGAGCAAAAAATTTTTGGTTAGCGATTTGTAAGTTTTATTTATATTCCTACCAATGTGTACTACAAGAGGTTTTTTGGTTCCGACTACCACGAAAAAGTCTTTTCATCTTTTTCTGACTTACTTACTTAAATATGAAAGTTAGACATATGTATACGCTGTCGCTGACTTTTTTGTAGACATTATCAAACTCAACAACTATTCTCTAGAACTCAATCATATAATTGTTAAGACAGCTTTCGTAAGAAACGTTTTTGTTTGACCGTTTTTCTCCGACTTACTTTGCAAATCCGACTACTATGAAAAAGTCTTTTAATTTTTCGGGTTAATATATTTACCTCTTAATAATATTAGTACCTATAGGTTTTGTTGGTGCTGTGTCTTAAAAGCGTGGTAGGGTTAGTCCGGATTCTGTACAATAATCGTACAGAATCAGGACTTAATGCCAGCATCAAAACGCATCCCATAGCCTCAGAATATAGAACAAACTGTATTCTGAGTACCTATGTAATAAACTACATCGATAAATATTATCGATAGTCATCAGGTAATATCACTTTGGTAAGTCGCCATTTTAGTCGACAGTTAATGTTTAGGTATACAGCATTTTTTTGTAGGTATGACAAGTCCTTTAGTTTCCACTTTCCTTAGTCATTGCTGCCAACAAAGTTCAAAAATTCAAAATGTTGTCACTCCAATTCCATTCACCGATGAGTGTTTTTGTCACAGTGTTTTTGTGATTTTCATATTTCAGTGAATTGGCTTAACGCAACGGATTGTTTATTTTACACTCCAATTGGTCTACCTTGCGCATTTACAACCTCAAATGTAAGTGTAGTAATAGTTCATCATTTTACGTGGAATAACATATCAGCACGTTTCTTCGAATTGTAACGTCTGAACACAAAATGAATCAAAAGTGACGAATAGAGGCTAACGTGATTGCTTTGCTTGCAGTTTTGCGCATATATCATGGGAATAAAGAAGTCCCTATTTAGAGTTTATTTATACCTATTTGCAGTGGCATCACTTTATGCAAAATGCTTACAACATAAATGGTTCTGATGAGGCTGCCCAATTACACTTCAAATGTGAAAATGATCCTTGGTACACTGGGAGTGGGCCACCACCAACAGTAAACTGCTTAACTGCTGTCATGTGAACTACTGATTTTTGTGTGTTTTAGATGGGGTGGAAAGCAAATAGTAGTGTTTAACTTAATACTAGTTTATTTAAAAATGAGGCTTCTTTGCTTGACAACTTCTATTTATATGTAGTAGCTCACGACTGTCAGCCTGCATTCATGAATATTCATTTCATTTTCAGATTATACTCGGATATGGCTCACTGTATTAACTGTAACATAATTATACCTGCAAACCAGCAGTATATTTATAATGCTGTAAACATGAGTCCTGACATAATTACAATAATTGAAGAATGGATTGCACATGGGGTGATATATTTATTTATTACTAGCTGATGCCCGCGACTTCGTCCGCGCGTCGTAACTTAATAATTTTTCCAGATTTTCTCACCGTTTAAACCTTCCCTGGACTACGACAAACATTTCAAAACCAAAATCAGCTAAATTTGCCCAGCCGTTCTCGAGTTTTAGCGAGACAAACGAACAGCAATTGATTTTTATATATATAGATAGATATATGAGGTCTTTACAATGCGCTCAGTAATTATTTTTTTAAGTAGGTATGTACTTTAAAAAGCAGTGATAGCCCAGTGGTTCAGACTTGCTTTATGTGTGTTTGTGGCAACTAAATATCACTTGCTTAACGGTGAAGGAAAGCATCATGAGGAATCAAAGGTGTTTGAAGCCTGCCAACCCACAATTAGCCAGTGTAGTGGGCTATGGATAAATCCATCTTATTCTGAGAGCAGACCTGTGCTCAGTGTTGGACCTTAAAAAGGGGTTGAAACAGACTTTAAAAGTTAATACCTTAAAGACCTAATAAAACAATAATATTATATGTTTCTCGGTTTTTTTTCAGGTAACTGATGAAGATCGAATTTGCCAAGAATGCATAAACCTTTTGTTGATAGAATTTAACAACAGGAATGAGGGTAACATTGGTGGGCAACAATTTGGTCATGAAGCTGTTTGCATTTCATGTGGGATGTCCATCCATAGACGATCAGGCAGGCGCTCACGCCCCTTACTAGAGGGACATCCTGAAAGAGCTCAAATTATGGCCAACATCAACTCCCGTCAGGTATGTATATATATATATATACTATGCTAATCATGTACTCTATAATGTTTTTCGCTCTGGTTAAATCTGTGATCAGTTTAACTTTCATGGATTTGTTCTAGAGTGCTTTATTTCTATAATGTGATCACTTTGTTCATAATGATTGTATTGTTTTCTTTACTTTAATATCAAGATATCAAGATTAAACATAAATTCCATTTCAGGTCCCTGCAAATGCTCGAGCATGTAATGCCTGCTGGCAAAGAGCTCATCGCCAAGTTCAGCAACTAGTCGCACAACCAAGTACCCAATATGTTGAAAGGGGATCTAGCCCTATGACTGAACCTGTCAGTGCTCTTAGCTCTGAGCCTGTCAGTGCCCCTAGCTCAGAACTGGATATTGACAGGCCGAACCAGAATGAGCAGAGAAATATAAATTTGGATGGCTACCAGCGAACTTCGGATACATCTAACCATTGTTTTGTTCCAGATTGTGGTAACTCAGAAAGATTGAGAGTACCTGCATTTATAAAAAAAACAATATTGATACATCTCAAATTATATGTCACACCCAATGCTAGGGTGTGCGAAGAACATATAGCTACATACAATTGGGAGTTTTTAAATGATTTTGTATTTATGACTGATTTCAGTGCGAATCACGTCAAGGAAATGCTGGATTTGTTGAGAAAACAAACAACGCAAAATATAGATTTTGAAAACGCAGAAAACATGAACGACCATGTTTTTAAATATTGGACTGGCTTAACTGTATTGAATTTTTTAACCATACTTACCTGTATCAATCAATTTGCTGGAGCATGGTGCAAAAAGCCAAAAACTGCGTTAGGGTTGTACCTATTAAAGTTGAGAACTGGGGAACCCTTAAGACGGATTGCCTCATTAGTTGGCTTGTCCAGGTCTCTAACATGCATTTATATAAAAAAGGCACGAAACTGCATGAAGCAGCATTATGTGCCCTTACATCTAGGTATTAATCACAAGGGAGAACTTGTCCAGTAGGAATCTTTTGATACCACAGGGCCTTTTCAGGACACCTCAAAATAATCCCATTATTATTTTTGATGGAACATATATTTATATGCAAAAATTTGTTCCAAAAAAAGTCATATAGTTTGCACAAGTATACAAATCTTGTGAAACCATTTTTGTTGGTAGCCACAGATGGCTATATAATCAACATTTTTGGACCATATGCTGCAACAACGTCTGATGCTGTAATTATGAAACAATTATTTGACATAAATTCTCCTCTAAGAGAATATTTTAGAGAAAATGATGTGTTTTTGTTGGACTGTGGATTTCGAGACTCCATTAGTTTATTAAATTCATTGGGTTATGTGGTACATAAACCTGAGACCCTTGGTGTAGGGGAAACCCAGCTCTCAACTGATAAGGTTATTGTGTGCGGAGACTTTAATGTAAATAAATTGGAAAGTAGCCTTTTAAGTGGCAAGTTATTGAATCTATTCAAATCCTACAACTTATCCAATATGTTTATGGAGCCAACTAGAATAACTGCAACGAGTGCCACATGCATAGACAATATTTTTACAAATTTTACACCTGTAAATAAAAACATTATTAGTAAATTAGATTCAGATCATTGTGGACAACAAATTCAGTTTGAGAATTTAAAAAAAAATGTATCAAAGCGCAGAATAACTTTTGTACCAGTAACGTTGGACCGTATTGAAAAAATTAGAACAAGTCTTACTAAGGAACTCCCTTATTTACCTAATGGGTTGAGTCCTAATGAAATGTATAACATATTCTTTAATACTTTCAGTGAAATATTCAAATCAATATTCACAAGTAGAACGGTCTTAACTACTGATGCAAACGTTTTTAACGAATGGGCAACAAATGAATTACACAGAGATAGGCAAAAATTATATGAATTGTATGCAGAGCGACAGTATGATACTAGTGATGAGTTCAAGCAGCATGTTCAACTGTTTTCCAAGAAATTTAAAAGAGATTGCATTGTGGCTAAATCAAAACATATTCAAACTAAGATAAAAAATAGCTCCAATGTAATCAAAACTACTTGGAACATAGTGAATGAAGAAACAGGAAGAGCAACACGGAAAAATTGTGAATTTAAACTTAATGTCGGTAATACACCTGTAACTTCGGACTCTGAAGTTGCTTCTGTTTTTGAAGGCTTCTTTACGGAAATCCTGTTTCTACCACAGAATCGTTGAACTCCTCACCAAATGCCGCTCTTACTTTACTGGAGGATAACGTGCCTGAATGTAATAGCGTTTTTAAATTCCGTCACGTTAGCTGCTCTGACGTTATTAAAGCTTTCAAATTAATTAACAATAAGAAGACAAATGATTTGTGGGGCATTTCCGTTAACGTTGTAAAATCATTGATTGATATCGTTGCACCCGAGTTAACATTAATATTTAATAATTGTATTGATTGTGGGGAGTTTCCTGACTTAATGAAGCATAGTAAAATAATTCCTCTATTCAAATCTGGTAGTACCAATGACCCCACTAACTTTAGACCTATATCTGTACTACCAACTTTCAGTAAAATATTTGAAAAATTAATATTAATTCAATTGCTTAATCATTTTTGTAATAATGACTTATTACATAGTAAACAGTTTGGATTTACACGGGGTCGCTCAACAATCGATGCTGGTGTTGAGCTAGTTCAGAATATATTCGAAGCCTGGGAGGAGTCACGTGATGCTCTTGGTGTTTTCTGTGATTTATCCAAGGCTTTTGATTGTGTTGATCACGAAACATTAATCAGAAAACTGCACCATTATGGAATTAGAGGTGTAGCAATGGATATGATGAATTCCTACTTAAAAAATAGGATACAAAAGGTAGACGTTAATGCAAAGCGGTCTTCCGGATCGATTGTAAAAATGGGGGTTCCACAAGGTTCAATTCTAGGGCCTTTTCTATTCCTCATTTACATTAACGATCTTCCTTATCTTGCCAAGAATAATCATGGGATAGTATTGTTTGCTGATGATACATCACTTTTGTTTAAAATAAATCGTTATGAACCAACTCTTGACGAAGTAAACAATTCTCTCAATAAAGTGGTACAGTGGTTTGAAGCTAATAACCTACTCCTCAATGGGAAAAAGACAAAGTGTATCAAATTTACATTACCTAATGTCAAACAGGTAAAAACCACTGTACAACTTGATCATAAGGAATTAGATTTAGTGGATACCGCTGTTTTTCTCGGAATAACGTTAGATGCTAAACTCCAATGGGGCCATCACATTAATGACTTATCGAACAGGCTTAGTTCTGCTGCATACGCGGTTAAAAAGATTCGCCAGTTAACAGATATAGAAACGGCGAGATTAGTTTATTTTAGTTACTTTCACAGCATTATGTCATATGGTATATTATTATGGGGTAATGCTGCTGATATTAATTCTGTTTTTGTGTTGCAGAAGAGGGCTGTTCGAGCCATATATAATATGGGACCAAGGCAGTCACTAAGAGATAAATTTAAAGAAATCAATATTATGACAATGCACAACCAATATATATTTGAAAATTTAGTACACGTGCATAAGCACATTGATAAATTCAAGAAGAAAAGTGATTGTCATAATGTCAATACTAGACATAAAAATAAACTTGTAATGCCTAATAATAATAGGCTTAGTAAAACTAGCAATTCATTTGTTGGAAACAGTGTCCGCTTCTATAATAAGCTCCCAGAAGACATGTTGAAGATGTCTCTGAATAAGTTCAAAGTTAATGTAAAACGTAAACTCATTGATAAATCTTATTATCATGATAGGGACTACTTAAACGACAAGAAAGCCTGGCAATAATTTGCTCTAATGTCTCTGATAGTTCCTTGGTAAGAATATTTGTGAGATGGTGATAATAAAAATAAAAAAAAAACCGGCTGAGTTTGTTGTGGGCTCTTCTCAGACCAGGGCGCGTTTGGAACCCTCGTAGCTTTAGTTTTAAGATACCGTTACCCATTATCACCATCATGCTTTTTAAGTACCTACTTATGTAATTTTTAGACGAAAATAAGTGTACCTACAGTGTACCTATATTTAATAAATAAATGACTATGACTATGACTATGACTAAGGCAAATAAATCTCGGCTTGTGACTCTGTGTAGGTGGGTATTGGAAGTTGTTAACGGTCGGTTTAAACGGGACTGGAAAATATTTAGAAATAAATATTTTAATATTGGGTCGAAAAACCTCATAGATGATTTCAAAATTGCAGGAGCAATTAAGTATAAATAGTTTTCATCCTGTTTTGACCGACCGCCCTGATGCCCAATCTATATTGGAAAGAGCCCATCAAAGAATGACCATGCCAAATTATTTAGCAGACCATGTAATTCAGCATCAGTTAAATAGACGCCGAGCTAGTTTCTTGAAAATTAATGCAGAAATACCACAGCTCGATATATTTCCCATAATGGAAATGTCAGATTTGATTTTGTTTAGCTTAGGAATATACCAAATAAAACAAGCTAGATCCTATTATGGGGAACATATTCGAGAAAATGGTTCCTTTATTGTAGAAGTCAGCAATGATGTAAGCATAACAAATATCCCAGGCATATTATCATCACATGACACAGCTGTGATCAGGTGCAGAATTAAGTCGCGTCATCAAAGCAACAAGATATATTACATATAATATATTTTGTTGCAAGTTACAGGAATTGGTTGGCAAGACCAGATTTGTGGTTATTTTTGTAGTTGCATAATTGGGAAGAGAACTGTTGGAAGCTGTGCTCATGTGATGACTATTATTTGGTATCTTGGATGGGCTCGGCACCAAAATAATATTTTTGCACTTGCACAGTTTCTTGATAACATATTAGTAAGGGAAGACATAGAAAATGAAAATGACTTAAATGACTAATAAACGGTGTTTTATTGAGAAACAAAATTGGTTGCTTAGCTTGCTTGATAACTAATCAAGCAAGCTAAGCAAAGCTAGCTAAAAGTAAAGCTAAGCTTGGCTTGCTTTTTTGCTTACTTTTTTTCCTTGCTTTGGTTGCTTGACTTTTTTGCTGGTTTGATTAGCGTGGATTAGGCCTACTGGGGATACCACGTAAAAAAAAAAAAAAAACGCGCCAAGTACACTACCTCATAGGTGGTGCGGAAATGTGTACATTATGGTGTATTGTCTTAAAAGAAACTATGTTTGATAAACTATACAGTCACAGTACTGAACTACCCAACCCCGACACCAAAAAATCTTGTCTGTCCTACCCCTAGTGTTTTTTAGTAGTACCTATGTAATACCTACAAGATAATATTACTGACCAACGTTTACCTAGCGTTAGCAGAAAACCAGCCTGATACAAATTCATGTTGCGCTTATATTATTATAGCGCATTAAAACAATAATATAAGCCTTCATTACTGAATTTGTACATGGTATACACACACTATGGTATACACTATACACACAAATTATTGTTGTTAATTATTTTATTTTTTTATAAATAGATTAAAAACTTAAGACACTAGTAAATACACTGTTTTATTTATTCAGTATGCCCATGGGCATAGACCTCCTCCAGGGCTTTTCCCATATATCCTTTGCCATATTATGTTTCCCGCTTTGGGAGGATGACATCATCATCCTCCCAGATGATGAAGATGAAGATTCAGACAAAGATCTAAAGAAGCAACAAAATAAAATAATATTTTTCTCTAAATAAGGGTCCTCTATAAATGTGTAAATTATGCTATAAGACATATTTTAGGATCTCTATTCACGTGTATTAAAATCATCTTGGTTCATGTTCAAGGCCCAATTTTGGACATGTTTGAAGTATAATGTGAAATGTGAAATAGCAACACAAAGACCACTCTTAGAAAGGAACACCGCGGTATGTTGTCGATGTCTCACTCGGATTCATTTTTATACTGCGTGCGTAGTGGTCCTTATGTCGGTGTAATAAGGGTTAAATTTGATTAAAAATAAGTTAAATAAGTTTGTAGTACACATTCCAGTTGTACGTAGTACTTATTCGTTCCATGTATTTAAGTTACTAATTGTCTCTGGTTGTCGTCGAATCACAGACAAGTAATCTCTGCAAGTAACTATATGTTACTTGTTTTTAATCTGAGGTTACTTGTCTCTGCAAGTAATGTCGTCGAATCCTTTGTTAGTAGTAATTATGTTCCTTGGTTACTGGTCGAATGTCGATTGGTATTTGGTTTGGTGCTCCGCTAGGAGCAATGAGCATAGATAATACACAGTATATGCTAGGACTTAGGAGTATTAAGTATTCTGTGGTTTGGTGCTGATTGGTATTTGTTGGGACAGGATCTTGTTTTTGGCGGGAAACAAGAAGCGCGTACTTTAAATTGAAATTTTAAAATACCTCTTTTGTTTTCGACTTCTGCAGGAAAATTAACTAATTTTCATTAATAAATAAAGAAAAATGCCGTCCGATAGTGACGGTTTGAACACAGGCATGGATAACGACGCGGGCGGGAAAAGGAAACCGCCGAGGCGTAGTCAAGATCAGCAGCAGGAAAATGTCGATTTTTACAAGCCATACCACAAATTAAATTATAAAAGAGTTTTCCCTGAATCAGTAGGAATGGCTGAATACACGGTTTTTATTGAGAGTCGTAAAGAAGGAGTCAAACTAGGCAATACCAATCCCTTAATGTTGGCGGGAGTTTTTAAAAATGAAATTAAAGGAGTAATTAATATAAGACGAATAAACGCATCTAAAGTTGGGGTGGTGTTCGCGCGAGCAATCAACGCCAATGATTTTTTAAAAAATGAAAATTTCCTGGATAAATACGAATATAAGGCATTCATACCAGCAAGTGCGGTGGAAACGATTGGGGTACTCAGATATGTTCCCATAAGTATAAGTAACGAGGAATTATTCAAAAAACTATCATCAAAATATGAGGTTGTCGCTGTGCGTCGCTTCACCAAGAAAGTTAATGGTCAAATTAAACCGTTTAGTTCAGTAAGTATAACTTTCCTATCAACCAACTTACCTGAATATGTACATCTGGACTTGTTCCAATATAGGGTGCATCAATATGTTGCCCCGCTCTTACAATGTTATAAATGCTTCAAATTTAATCACGGAGCAAGAATTTGTAAATCCGTGCAGCGGTGCTCTATTTGTGCAGAGGAGCATCGCTACACTGAATGTGAGGAAAATGCGGTAATTAAATGCATAAATTGTGGTGGCTCTCACGTTGCAATATCACGAGACTGTCCAATAAAAAAACAAAAAATGGAGGAAAAGTATAATAAATCTTCTTATTCAAAAGTTTTACAAACAAAACAAATACAAAATTTATTTAACAACTATAATGAAAACTTCCCTGCAATGAATAAACAAACAAAAATAGATACAGTTACAGTAGATAAATCACAAGTTAAACCTAATAACACTCCTAAAGTACAGAAATCAAAGACAGAAACTGCCCAAACTAATACCACAACTAATAATAATGAAACTCTTATTGAACAAATTATAACAAATGATACTATCTTGAAAGCACTTATTGGAGCATTGGTGGCCATGGGTAACTCAGGCCGTAAACTTACTACATCAGTTGTAAAAGAAATGCTTATTAATAATCTTAAAAACAATGGATAAACAATTTATTAGAATTTCACAATTTAATATACAATCTATTAATAATAAAAAACCTTTGCTTATTAATTACCTAGTTAAGAACGATATAGATATTTGCTTGTTAAATGAAACATGGCTGCGAGAAAATAGAGCTATCAACATTCCTAACTACAATTTCATTAATCAGAATGGAAAAAATGGACGTGGTGGAGTAGCAATTTTAATTAAAAATAGTTTCAAATATTTTGTTGTCCCTACACCGTTCTATGATTATATGCAGTCAGTAGCTATAACCCTTACTACAAGCCTAGGCAATATGTCCATTTTATGTGTTTATGCTCCACCCAGTGGGGGTCGCTTTAAGGTCCGAAGATTAAAACAAATTATAAACAGTTTACCTAAGCCACTTCTTCTTTCGGGTGACTTAAATGCTCATCATATTGCTTTTGGATGTCTCACAACAAAAACTAGAGGCACTGATATTTATAACATGTTGGATGAATGCGATCTTTGTATATTAAATAACGGATCTCCAACTACAGTAGGAAGTATTAATTTTAATCAATCTTCTATTGATGTTTCATGTGTTAGTCCTTCTTTAGTTCCTTTATGTGATTGGCATGTATATGATGATCCTATGGGTAGTTATCACTACCCAACCATAGTCGACTTATATACTTGTGTTGAAAAGTATGATGTAGGAGAACCGTGTGAACATTTTAATTATAAAAAAGCAGACTGGTCAAAGTTCCAGGCTGAAACAAAAAAAACGTTTGAAAACTTCACAATTGATACATCTAATCTGTTGGCTACTTATGAAAACTTTTGCACTTTACTTCTAGAAATAAGGAGAGATTGTGTACCTTTAATTACCAAACCTAATATGTTTGTTATGAGAAAACCAGTTCCTTGGTGGGACGCAGACTGTTTGGAAGCTGTAAAGAAAAGTAAAAATGCTTTAAGATTTTATAAATTAAACCCGACAATAGAAAGTTACATAGAATATAAAAAAATTGATGCCTTTAAAAAGAGATTAATCAGTGAAAAAAAGAAAGCAAGTTGGAGACGAATTTGTGATTCATTTAATAGATATACTCCAATAAGTTATATCTGGAATTATATTAGGCGATTTAAGAGGATACCTGTACATAAGCCATCAAAAAATGATGATTGGATTCCTTCTTTCTTAGATAAATATGCACCCACAGTAGTACCATCTGAAAAAGAAAGCAATATCATAAATTTAAATTCAATATTTAATCATATAGGTAGTGACAATAGTTCTTTTCTATTGAAAGCATTTACTTGGCATGAATTTACTGCAGCCATCCAATCAAGGAGAGATTCCACTCCGGGGTTAGATGATATTCCATACAAACTTATTAGCAACATGCATGTTAATGGACAAAAAACTCTCTTAAAAATCTTTAATTTGCTTTGGGACAATCAATGTATTCCAAAGTCTTGGAAAACGCAATGTGTGATACCTATTTTGAAACCTGATAAATCAGAACATGACTTTAACTCCTACAGACCAATTTCACTTTCCTCTTGTGTAGGGAAATTATTTGAATACATGTTAAAAAACAGATTAGACTATTACATAGAAGCAAATAATATTTTACCTGAACAGCAATTTGGTTTCCGGAAAGGAAAAAGTGCAGCAGACAGTTTTGCCTCTTTGATTTCAGATATAAATCATTCATTTGCCGGTCATGCAACCACAGTTTGTGCATTTCTTGATATACAAGGTGCATTTGATAATGTAGATCCTTACATACTGGTCAATATTCTGTGTGAGATTGGTATTCCTGGAAAAGTATGTAAATGGATTTTTAATTTTCTATATGACCGAACTATGTATGTTAAATTTAATAACATTATACATGGTCCTAGAAATGTATACAAAGGCACTATGCAGGGTGCTACTATATCTCCCTTGCTATATAATATATATACATGTTTAATAAGTAAATACATTACAGATAGAAATATAAACTTTCTGCAATTTGCTGATGATCTCCTTGTATATACTGTAAATAAAGATGTAAATATAGCTGTAAATAATTTAAATTTAGCATTGGAACAAGTCCATGATTATTATTCAAATAAGTTAAAATTAAACATCAGTCCTAGTAAAAGCGGAGCTCTAATTTTCTCCAAAAAAAATAATTCATGTGATAACTTTGTAAAATATAATAACACAAGATTACCTTGGTTATTGGAAAAAAAATTTTTAGGAATATTGCTTGATCAGAAGTTAACTTTCCAAGAACATGTAAATAATCTATGTAAAAATGCCTTTAGGGGTCTCAATGTTTTGAAATCGTTAGCAGGTGTGCATTGGGGAGCTGACCCAAAGTTGTTATCAATGCTTTATAAAAGTATAGTTAGAAGTCATTTTGATTACAGCACATTAGCATATTTAAATGCTAATAAATTGGTTTTAAAGAAATTAGACATAATTCAGAATAAAGCCTTGCGTATAATAACTGGGGCTATGTGCTCTACACCAATTCATGTAATGGAAGTAGAAAGTTGTATTCCTCCACTTTTAATAAGAAGACTTGAAATTGCTGAACGATTTTGTGTTAAATTAATAAGTTCAAAAAATAGTTTAGTTTTAGGAAAAATACTTCCCTATGAAGTTGCTAACTTTGATGATAGCTACATTGATGTAAATATGCTTTTATCTGGTCGATTACCAGACATTCTAAGGATTGTTTTATACTCACAGACCCAAACCAAAAATATGTATAAAAGCAAACCATGGCCTTTATATAAATTAGAATATGATGCTTTAATGAATGTCAATGTTACTATATGTCAAGAAAAAGTGAATTCTCAAGTGGAAATGTTAAGATATTTAGCTGATAATCACTTTTATACAATTTATACAGATGGTTCAAAATCTGAAGAGCATACTTCTTCAGCTTTTTATGACTCACAAAAGAAAATATCTAAAACTTTTAAAATTCATAATTTATGTTCTATTTTTACAGCAGAATGTTATGCAATATACTTATCTCTCTTGTACATTAATAATATTGTGAATTCACAGTTTCTCATTGTAACTGATTCGAAAAGTGTTATACTAGCTATTGAATCTAATAAAATAGATTACAAAAAAAATTACATTATATATAATATAAGAAATATGCTATACAATCTTAATAAAAGAAAGAAGATTGTTACCTTTATGTGGGTCCCTTCACACTCTGGGATAACTGGGAATGAGGTAGCAGATGTTGCTACTAGAGATGTACACTCATCAACATGTTTAGATCACTCCTCAATGCTGGAAATACCATTCACAGATATATATGCCTTGTTAAGCAATGATTTGAAATCTTTATGGAAGTCATATTGGGAAGAAATAAGCAAGTCCAAAGGAATTTGGTACTATGAAATACAAAAAAGCCCGCCAGCCACTCCTTGGTATAATAAAAAAGGGATTAATAATAGAAAATTCATTACGACTATAAACCGAATGAGATTTGGACATAGCAGAGTGGCCACCCACCTACATCGCTTGGGAATGAAAGAAAATGCAGATTGTGAATATTGTGGCGAAACGAATGGCGACTTAAATCATCTTGTTTTTCAATGTCGTCAATTTGGTCTAAATAGATTACTACTCATTAGCTCCATTCAAGATATTAACGATGGCAAAGTTCCTGATACTCTTCAAAGTTTATTAGCTGATAAAAAGTTCTTCCGGCCATTATATTCCTTTATTTCTGGTGCTCAAGATATATAAAAACAATGAAAACAACAAACAGTGATGAGTGAACCGATGTAAACTTTTCAAACTTATTTGTAATTTTTTGACTTTTTGTGACCAACACCAAAGCTAAAAGATAGAGTGATAATGAGACTTGTTAATGTAACTTCAGCCCGCCTAGGGTAATATTGTTCTGTGAACTTTAGGCTCAGAAGGACTGGAATCCAGAGCCGTTAAACCAGTTAATTAAAAAAAAAAAAAATGGTATTTGTTGGGTTCTCCTCTCAGTCAAAGGGGTCTTGTTTTTGGCGGGAAACAAGAAGCGCGTATTTTAAATTGAAATTTTAAAATACTTCTTTTGTTTTCGACTTCTACAGGAAAATTAACTAATTTTCATTAATAAATAAAGAAAAATGCCGTCCGATAGTGACGGTTTGAACACAGGCATGGATAACGACGCGGGCGGGAAAAGGAAACCGCCGAGGCGTAGTCAAGACCAGCAGCAGGAAAATGTCGATTTTTACAAGCCATACCACAAATTAAATTATAAAAGAGTTTTCCCTGAATCAGTAGGAATGGCTGAATACACGGTTTTTATTGAGAGTCGTAAAGAAGGAGTCAAACTAGGCAATACCAATCCCTTAATGTTGGCGGGAGTTTTTAAAAATGAAATTAAAGGAGTAATTAATATAAGACGAATAAACGCATCTAAAGTTGGGGTGGTGTTCGCGCGAGCAATCAACGCCAATGATTTTTTAAAAAATGAAAATTTCCTGGATAAATACGAATATAAGGCATTCATACCAGCAAGTGCGGTGGAAACGATTGGGGTACTCAGATATGTTCCCATAAGTATAAGTAACGAGGAATTATTCAAAAAACTATCATCAAAATATGAGGTTGTCGCTGTGCGTCGCTTCACCAAGAAAGTTAATGGTCAAATTAAACCGTTTAGTTCAGTAAGTATAACTTTCCTATCAACCAACTTACCTGAATATGTACATCTGGACTTGTTCCAATATAGGGTGCATCAGTATGTTGCCCCGCTCTTACAATGTTATAAATGCTTCAAATTTAATCACGGAGCAAGAATTTGTAAGTCAGTGCAGCGATGTTCTATATGTGCAGAGGAGCATCGCTACACTGAATGTGAGGAAAATGCGGTAATTAAATGCATAAATTGTGGTGGCTCTCACGTTGCAATATCTAGAGACTGTCCGATAAAAAAACAAAAAATGGAGGAAAAGTATAATAAATCTTCTTATTCAAAAGTTTTACAAACAAAACAAATACAAAATTTATTTAACAACTATAATGAAAACTTCCCTGCAATGAATAAACAAACAAAAATAGATACAGTTACAGTAGATAAATCACAAGTTAAACCTAATAACACTCCCAAAGTACAGAAATCAAAGACAGAAACTGCCCAAACTAATACCACAACTAATAATAATGAAACTCTTATTGAACAAATTATAACAAATGATACTATCTTGAAAGCGCTTATTGGAGCATTGGTGGCCATGGGTAACTCAGGCCGTAAACTTACTACATCAGTTGTAAAAGAAATGCTTATTAATAATCTTAAAAACAATGGATAAACAATTTATTAGAATTTCACAATTTAATATACAATCTATTAATAATAAAAAACCTTTGCTTATTAATTACCTAGTTAAGAACGATATAGATATTTGCTTGTTAAATGAAACATGGCTGCGAGAAAATAGAGCTATCAACATTCCTAACTACAATTTCATTAATCAGAATGGAAAAAATGGACGTGGTGGAGTAGCAATTTTAATTAAAAATAGTTTCAAATATTTTGTTGTCCCTACACCGTTCTATGATTATATGCAGTCAGTAGCTATAACCCTTACTACAAGCCTAGGCAATATCTCCATTTTATGTGTTTATGCTCCACCCTGTGGGGGTCGCTTTAAGGTCCGAAGATTAAAACAAATTATAAACAGTTTACCTAAGCCACTTCTTCTTTCGGGTGACTTAAATGCTCATCATATTGCTTTTGGATGTCTTACAACAAAAACTAGAGGCACTGATATTTATAACATGTTGGATGAATGCGATCTTTGTATATTAAATAACGGATCTCCAACTACAGTAGGAAGTATTAATTTTAATCAATCTTCTATTGATGTTTCATGTGTTAGTCCTTCTATAGTTCCTTTATGTGATTGGCATGTATATGATGATCCTATGGGTAGTTATCACTACCCAACCATAGTCGACTTATATACTTGTGTTGAAAAGTATGATGTAGGAGAACCGTGTGAACATTTTAATTATAAAAAAGCAGACTGGTCAAAGTTCCAGGCTGAAACAAAAAAAACATTTGAAAACTTCACAATTGATACATCTAATCTGTTGGCTACTTATGAAAACTTTTGCACTTTACTTCTAGAAATAAGGAGAGATTGTGTACCTTTAATTACCAAACCTAATATGTTTGTTATGAGAAAACCAGTTCCTTGGTGGGACGCAGACTGTTTGGAAGCTGTAAAGAAAAGTAAAAATGCTTTAAGATTTTATAAATTAAACCCGACAATAGAAAGTTACATAGAATATAAAAAAATTGATGCCTTTAAAAAGAGATTAATCAGTGAAAAAAAGAAAGCAAGTTGGAGACGAATTTGTGATTCATTTAATAGATATACTCCAATAAGTTATATCTGGAATTATATTAGGAGATTTAAGAGGATACCTGTACATAAGCCATCAAAAAATGATGATTGGATTCCTTCTTTCTTAGATAAATATGCACCCACAGTAGTACCATCTGAAAAAGAAAGCAATATTATAAATTTAAATTCAATATTTAATCATATAGGTAGTGACAGTAGTTCTTTTCTATTGAAAGCATTTACTTGGCATGAATTTACTGCAGCCATCCAATCAAGGAGAGATTCCACTCCGGGGTTAGATGATATTCCATACAAACTTATTAGCAACATGCATGTTAATGGACAAAAAACTCTCTTAAAAATCTTCAATTTGCTTTGGGACAATCAATGTATTCCAAAGTCTTGGAAAACGCAATGTGTGATACCTATTTTGAAACCTGATAAATCAGAACATGACTTTAACTCCTACAGACCAATTTCACTTTCCTCTTGTGTAGGGAAATTATTTGAATACATGTTAAAAAACAGGTTAGACTATTACGTAGAAGCAAATAATATTTTACCTGAACAGCAATTTGGTTTCCGGAAAGGAAAAAGTGCAGCAGACAGTTTTGCCTCTTTGATTTCAGATATAAATCATTCATTTGCCAGTCATGCAACCACAGTTTGTGCATTTCTTGATATACAAGGTGCATTTGATAATGTAGATCCTTCCATACTGGTCAATATTCTGTGTGAGATTGGTATTCCTGGAAAAATATGTAAATGGATTTTTAATTTTCTATATGACCGAACTATGTATGTTAAATTTAATAACATTATACATGGTCCTAGAAATGTATACAAAGGCACTATGCAGGGTGCTACTATATCTCCCTTGCTATATAATATATATACATGTTTAATAAGTAAATACATTACAGATAGAAATATAAACTTTCTGCAATTTGCTGATGATCTCCTTGTATATACTGTAAATAAAGATGTAAATATAGCTGTAAATAATTTAAATTTAGCATTGGAACAAGTCCATGATTATTATTCAAATAAGTTAAAATTAAATATCAGTCCTAGTAAAAGCGGAGCTCTAATTTTCTCCAAAAAAAATAATTCATGTGATAACTTTGTAAAATATAATAACACAAGATTACCTTGGTTATTGGAAAAAAAATTTTTAGGAATATTGCTTGATCAGAAGTTAACTTTCCAAGGACATGTAAATAATCTATGTAAAAATGCCTTTAGGAGTCTGAATGTTTTAAAATCGTTAGCAGGTGTGCATTGGGGAGCTGACCCACACTTGTTATCAATGCTTTATAAAAGTATAGTTAGAAGTCATTTTGATTACAGCACATTAGCATATTTAAATGCTAATAAATTGGTTTTAAAGAAATTAGACATAATTCAGAATAAAGCCTTGCGTATAATAACTGGGGCTATGTGCTCTACACCAATTCATGTAATGGAAGTAGAAAGTTGTATTCCTCCACTTTTAATAAGAAGACTTGAAATTGCTGAACGATTTTGTGTTAAATTAATAAGTTCAAAAAATAGTTTAGTTTTAGGAAAAATACTTCCCTATGAAGTTGCTAACTTTGATGATAGCTACATTGATGTAAATATGCTTTTATCTGGTCGATTACCAGACATTCTAAGGATTGTTTTATACTCACAGACCCAAACCAAAAATATGTATAAAAGCAAGCCATGGCCTTTATATAAATTAGAATATGATGCTTTAATGAATGTTAATGTTACTATATGTCAAGAAAAAGTGAATTCTCAAGTGGAAATGTTAAGATATTTAGCTGATAATCACTTTTATACAATTTATACAGATGGTTCAAAATCTGAAGAGCATACTTCTTCAGCTTTTTATGACTCACAAAAGAAAATATCTAAAACTTTTAAAATTCATAATTTATGTTCTATTTTTACAGCAGAATGTTATGCAATATACTTATCTCTCTTGTACATTAATAATATTGTGAATTCACAGTTTCTCATTGTAACTGATTCGAAAAGTGTAATACTAGCTATTGAATCTAATAAAATAGATTACAAAAAAAATTACATAATATATAATATAAGAAATATGCTATACAATCTTAATAAAAGAAAGAAGATTGTTACCTTTATGTGGGTCCCTTCACACTCTGGGATAACTGGGAATGAGATAGCAGATGTTGCTACTAGAGATGTACACTCATCAACATGTTTAGATCACTCCTCAATGCTGGAAATACCATTCACAGATATATATGCCTTGTTAAGCAATGATTTGAAATCTTTATGGAAGTCATATTGGGAAGAAATAAGCAAGTCCAAAGGAATTTGGTACTATGAAATACAAAAAAGCCCGCCAGCCACTCCTTGGTATAATAAAAAAGGGATTAATAATAGAAAATTCATTACGACTATAAACCGAATGAGATTTGGACATAGCAGAGTGGCCACCCACCTACATCGCTTGGGAATGAAAGAAAATGCAGATTGTGAATATTGTGGCGAAACGAATGGCGACTTAAATCATCTTGTTTTTCAATGCCGTCAATTTGGTCTAAATAGATTACTACTCATTAGCTCCATTCAAGATATTAACGATGGCAAAGTTCCTGATACTCTTCAAAGTTTATTAGCTGATAAAAAGTTCTTCCGGCCATTATATTCCTTTATTTCTGGTGCTCAAGATATATAAAAACAATGAAAACAACAAACAGTGAACCGATGTAAACTTTTCAAACTTATTTATAATTTTTTGACTTTCTGTGACCAAAGCTAAAAGATAGACTATAGAGTGATAGTGAGACTTGTTAATTTGTTATTGTAACTTCAGCCCGCCTAGGGTAATATTTTATGTTTATATTGTTCTGTGAACTTTAGGCTCAGAAGGACTGGAATCCAGAGCCGTTAAACCAGTTAAATAAAAAAAAAAAAAATGGTATTTGTTGGACTTTGGTGCTAAAAAATATAATTGCTGAAAAATAGAACGGAATTATATTGGGGTGTTCTTTCCTGGCTAAGTAAATAATTATACCCAAAAGGAATATTGGGTTATTAAAATGTCTGCAGATAATATTGAAAAGTTGTACCAAAATTATGGTATTCTGGCCGATGCCAAGGATGAAATATCTAAGGTAACCTATAAAAATTTAAGTAATTTTAAAACATAATCTAATATCAAATAGATTTCTTGCATAAAGAACGTTTCTCATGTTGGTTTTGTTATGTTTTAGCATGAAAAAGAATATTTGGAGATATTAGCTGCGGTAAAAGGATCTGATAAAGAGAAGCGTCTAGCCTCGCAGTTTATTGCGAAATTCTTTAACAGTTTCCCGAATTTAGCAGACCAGGCTATTGAAGCTCAATTCGACCTCTGTGAAGATGATGATGTGGCAGTAAGTATCTTTCTTATTTCTGATTTTCTCTTGTGCTAATTGTCAATGGAATTTGTATGTAATATTATGATATACATACCTACTAATACTATAACAATAGGTACCTTTATTGATGTTAATTATTCATGAAATGATTGTAAGTACTGCTATTGGTGTTAGTAGAAAAGATGTATTTTATCACAATGCAACTCATTGGGTAAATTTTATGTACCTTACTTGCCATAACAAGGGTAACTGCTGCGAAAAGTGACTTCTTGACAGTTTTTGTATAGGAAAACTATTTTTTTTTTTATCCACTACAAGCTAGCCCTTAACTGCGATCTCACCTGATGGTAAGTGATGATGCAGTCTTGGATGATGGTAGCGGGCTAACCTGTTAGGGGCATGGCAGTTATATTAAACCCATACCCCTTCGGTTTCTACACGGCAAATTACTAAATTCAGAAATTATAAATTCCCAAATTGACCCTGCCGGGGATCGAACCCGGGACCTCCGCACGTTAAGGCAACAGCGCTACACACTGCACCATGGAGGTCGTCAAAACTAACTAAGGATTCAAATGAACGCTTGTTTGTTTGCTTGTTTTTGTCATAAGGTTCTCATCTTAATCATTAACTTGTAAAGAATAAGTATACCTATTTATTTGAGGAATAAGATAAAATAATCCTGAATGTTATTTAATGAATAAATGTTTGGAAATTGAAACTATTAAAGAAATTAGTAATCGTTAGTAATTCAACATAGTTGGTACAAAATGGTGACTCGACTCTCTTACCTTAAAAACTGCAGACAATTTAAACAGTTGTTTAAACTAATTATTGCAAACAATGCCCTGTAAAACTAAATTGTGATATAAGTTTTTGTGGTTAGACTTGTCATATTTTATCTTACATTTATTAATATAGTAAAGGAGAATGCTAAATTTGTATGAGATTTGGGCTGTTCTTGCGTCTTAACCAAATTAATTCAAATATAAAACTAATAAATAATAAGTTCAATAATTATATTTTCATTTCATTAATATATGTGTAATGATTTTAGATACGCAAGCAAGCTATCAAAGACTTGCCAACAATGTGTAAAAACAATAAAGAGCATACAACGAGGATCGCTGATATTCTTGCACAACTGCTGCAGTCAGAGGATGCTACAGAAATAAACGTTGTCACCAATTCCCTTGTCACAATATTGAAGACTGACCCAAAAGGAACATTGTCTGGTTTGTTCTCACAAATCCAACAAAGCACTGACAGTGAAGTGCCCAATGAAGTTGTACGGGAAAGATGCATCAAGTTTTTAGCCTCCAAAGTTAAGCAGTTGGGTAGAGAAATAATCGACAAAGATTGTGAAGACATTATTATTGCTGAGGGGAAAAAGATTCTACAGGTTAGTACATTTGTTTGTATCTCTTAATTATGGTAAGCATTAAATGTCCACTAGCAATAAAACTCAAGAGGAATCGACCTGCTGTCCTTACCATGTCAACATCTGAGTAGCACAAATAGAAGTAGATTTACTGTGAGTGATTACAACTTTTGCAAGTCAACAAATGCTTACAACTTGTAAACTTCAAGAAATTAAGTACTAAGGTGGGTTTGACTGCAATTTCTCCTTTTAACCCGGCTGTACTCGCTAGGTATTTACGAACATGAACACTCGCTACCGGGTAATAAATACCACAGACTTGAAATGCCATTATTTTCGAAAATACGTTTAAGTTTTAATATTTGACAATGTATTTGTGTTATTGGTACTACTGTCTATAAATAAAACAAAAAATGAAAGTGTCAGTGTTTACTTATTTGTAAGTAGAGCTTATCCTAAAAAACAATAAAAAAAATCTTTTTTTTTATTAATCTTACAAAATCAACTATAATTTAAAAAAAACTTACATATTTGGCAAAATCGACATCGATATCAAAAATAAACGAGGTACACTCGTAAAATACTAAAAAATAATTATAGCTTTATAGTAAGTGAACATTGAGATAATCAACACTAAACAAACTGTTCTGACCGTTTGAACTGTCTGAACTGTGTAAATGTCTTCCTGGAAACGTAACTACTTCACTCTATCATAGCAATCCTCACATATTGGGGTTGTATGTTCGCGGCATATCTTTTTGAAACATAATTCACAAACCGTCTTCGTTTTCCGATCCTTCTTCCATTCACATACAGCACAGCGAGAAGACGATACAGGCGGAAGGATAAGGCCAGAACATGCCACTGAGTAGTTCTATCTTTTCCAGTAAACTTTCCGCCCTTCAGGTACTTCAATGGCACATCTTCTAAATATTCTTCATCTGTTGGATGCAGTTCTTCATATTCTTCAATTTCTGAATCTAAAGGTAAATGATCAAAAACATTTTCTGCATCTGAGGCCGAGTCTGAACTATCAGCTTCCTGCTCAGTTTCACTGTCGTGTTCACTATTCTCTTCAAAATCTTCTAGTTCTGACACATTTTCTAGGCAAGCGCGTTCCAACCTAGACCTCATCATTGCTTTGCACTAAGCATGATTGTCGTCAAGCGCAAGCCTATCACGCAATAAAAAAAAAAAAAAAAACATTTTCTTCTCCGCTGTCTTCTGCTTTACGCAGTTCTTCTATTAAACTATCTTGTAAAGGAATATTCATCTTGTTATAAGCTCTAAAACAAAAAATATAATCGTAAACATACCAAAAAATAATATAACAAGGAACGTCGCTACCGGGTCTTTTTTACCCATACTCACTTTACACGTCCTCCATTAACAAGCGCCGCGCGCAAAATGGCTGCCCCGCGGAGTGAGTGCGTGTAAGCTATCGGCTCGAAGGTACGTAGAATCTAGGGTTGCCAGAATGCGTAGAAAAAAAAATACAACCAATTTTTAGTGGCCTGTGGTATTTTTTAAGCAGTAGCGAGTACTGCCAGGTTAACCATAACTGCTTGATATAGTATAGAATGTTCACAGGACTCAGTTGCTGACGAGTTGGAACACATAATGGATTTGTTGACTTGGTCAAGACTTGGTAAGACTCCAGCAGGAAAGAAGGAATTGACTCAGCTGATAGCAGCACTGGCTTTCACTTCTGAAGACTGGCACCCAGAAGATCCTGAATATGTGGGCAAACTTATTCAATGCACTCAACATGCTCTGCCATTTTTCTCTGTAAGTAATTTATCTTACTAATATTATAAATGTGAAAGTTTGGATGTAAGGATGTTTGTTACTCAATCACACCCCAATGGCTGAAGGGGTCTGACTGAAATTTGGCACAGAGATAGATTATAGTCTGGAATAGCACATAGGCTACTTTTTATCCCAGAAAATTAAAGAGTTCCCGCTGGAACCAAAAAACCTCAATCCACGCGGACGAAGTCATGGGCATCAGCTAGTAATTATTATATTTGTCTTTTTCTCTAAGACAAAAGCAAAAAACCAATATCCATACTCGAACATAAACAGAAAGTGTTGCTGACACTTATGTAACTTAACCTTGATGGCCTTTCTGCCACAAATATTTATTTAGAAACTATAAAGCTTAATGATTATAAGCATAATAATAATTAAAACAGTAGTTAATCCATCCTAATATTATAAATGTGGAAGTGTGTCACTTCTACACTGCTACACTTCCCGGGGAAGAACATAGGCTACTTTTTATCCTGGAAAATTGAAGAGCTCCTGCCGGAATAAAAAAACAGCAATCCACGCGGATGAAGTCGCGGGCATCATCTAGTTTAATATAATATGATAGGTGGTTACTACTGATACATCTATACTTACTTTTAAAATTACCGAGTTTCTTGCTGGTTCTTTTCGGTAGGAATGGTATTCCAAACCAGTGGTAGATTCACTCGACGATTCAAAAGCACTTGTAACAATATCTTTTATTATGTTATTAGTTTATATGAATAAAAAAATATGAGTTTTAATTATAAATGCAAAAATTTAGATGGATGGATGTTTGTCAATCACGACAAAACGGCTCAATGGATCTGGATGAAATTTCACAGTGATACATCATTACAGTCTGGAATAAAACATACATATCCAAAATGCTATATCCAAGTTTGGAAAACAACGAATGATGTAATTATAGTGACAGGCATATTGCATGTGCTTACTTTCTCTTTGTAGAATTTCAGTACATCTGATAACGTTTATTTTAGGTGCTGTTGTTTAATGTATATTTTTTTATAGGCACAAGTTGAGTCTACCCAGTTTGTAAACATATTCTGTGACCATGTCCTTCAGCGATGGGATGATGTAGTTGCCACCTTGGGTGAAAATGACTTGAAACTAGAATTACTAAAGACATTTGCTGAAATCACAGAACACTGTGGAGAAATTGAGAATGCAGAGGAGAAAATTAAAATCACATATGATGTGTTAATGGTAAATTACATATATTACATTAAGAAACAAATTAGTATTAATATCCATACTAATAAAATAAATGCGAAAGAGTGTTCATGGTTTGTCCATCAATCACACTGCATCAGAACAATGGATCAATGTGATTCTTTGTATGGGTAATGGGTATAGATGAGAGCCTATGACAACTTTTTATCCTGGAATATAAGAGTTTCCCTAGGAACAGGTATCATCTAGCAAAGTAATACATTTTCAATGAACAATGCTCAAAAATAATTCACGAGTGAGCATGTGAGCGAGTGAGACTGGAGCATTTTCTCGAGCATTTCCAAGTAATGTGATGTTTTTACGAATTACCGAAGCTGTGTGCAGTAGTGGGGAAGGGTGAATATTTTAAAAAGGAAAGCTATATTTTGATAGTAAATCGCCTCACAATGCTACAGGCATGACACACCATTGAAAACGATGTTTCGGTTTTCAAAAGAAAGATGACAACCTAAATTAATAAGTGCAGTGGCCATACCTGAATCACACCAAACTTTTAAATAATCCAATTTGATACACCATTTACATATTTTAATAACACATACCTATTATAACAGTATCAAGTCAAACAACAAACAAAAAGTTGCAGCTGTAGGGCACAAAGCTTTGCTGCAGTAGTAGTTTGGAAATAAAAAAATATTTACCATTTGTTTCAGAACTACTTACCAGAAGCCCCTGTGGAAACTGAAGAGAATGCCACCAAGACTGAAAACGGTGAAAACAAATCAGAGGATACAAAGGCAGCAGCACCGTCTTTACAATTTTCGCATGTGGAATGTGCCCTATTTGCACTTCATTCTTTGTGCAGGAAAGCTCCGGAAGCCCTTGGCGCTGATGCTGCAAGACTTAAAGCTTTGCGTCTCAGGCTGCAATACACAGCTAGGCTGACTCAAGGATACATTAAAAAGCTCAAGGAAGTTACACAGGTATGAAATATTAATATTGGTGTCAGAAATAAGGACCTTTAGGCTAAACGTTAAAACTTTAGGCTGAAACTTTACAGATAACTAGATGATGCCCGCGACTTTGTCCGTGTTTTCCAGGATAAAAAGAAGCCTATGATCTTCCCCAGGATACAAACCATCCCTATACCTTTCATCAAAATCAATTCAGGCAGGCTGTGAAAGCATAAGAGACAGACACACTTTCCCATTTATAATATTAGTATAGTAGGGATTTATTGACCTTATTGGTCTGCCTATTCAGTGCTGTGGTCTTATGCTGAGATCTATACGATCTAGATCTATAGAGAGAGTACTTTGACTTGGCTCAGACTTAAATTAAAACGAAATGGACTTATGTGAGTAACATAAATCTGTCTCGTTTTAACCATGTCTTAAGTCTAAGTAGAGTCGAAGTTTGCTCTATAGGTCTCACACTTAGAAGCAGGTTTCAGATTCGATTCTCAGCAAGGATAATTTAGTAATTTATAATTTCTTTGGCTCTGTCTGGTGTGATGTAAGGCTACTGCCAGTAACAGCCATGTTACACTAACAAAGTCTTGAACCTCTTTGGTGCCAGTTATATTATTTTAATAATTTTACTAATATTATAAATGTGAAAGTTTGGATGGATGTATGGATGTCTGTTACTCAATCACGACCCCAACGGCTGAACAGATCTGGCTGAAATTTTGCACAGAGATAGATTATAGCCTGGAATAGCACATAGGCTAGCACAAAACCCTCAAACCACGCAGACGAAGTCGGAGGCATTCGCTAGTTTTAAATATAATATTCAACTCTTTGGTAACTGAACTCTTTTGTGCAACAAAATAGATACCACCGCAATAACTAATAACTTTTATTATTACTTTCAGAGTAAAAAAGGTGAAGATGCCAACACAGAAGAAAACAAATTGAAAATAGTCGCTTTGAAAACAACCTCCAATATAAATACTCTAATAAGAGATATTTTCCGCACTCCCCCTAGTTTCAAAAGTAAAGTCCAACTTTCTTTCCAATCTAAGAAGGCTGAAAAAGAGGTAAGTCATATTATTAATTACTTTATCTTTACTTGGTTTTTGTCAATCAAATACTTAATCCAGATTTTAGTAAAATGTATATAATTTGTATTGTTCCCTCTTCATATTGTTAATTGTATTTTTTTTTTAGGCACTACAGTCTAATGAACCTGAAAACAAAGACAAAGAATCATCAGGGTCCAAAAGACACAGACCAATAACTTTTGATAACCAAGATGAGAAAGAATCACCGGAAAAACGCGCCCGAAGTGGTGATAGAAACCTTAAGATGTATACTCCACCTTCAGGCAAATACAGCTCCAGATTAAATAACTCTGGAAGATTCTCTGGTTCTAACTATGGCAGGGGTAGGGGTGGTTATGGAAGACGAGATTTTCGAAACAGTGGTGCGCCATTTAGACGGCGTAGCAACTTCTAAAAACAATTCAGTTTTTTTTTTCATTTGGGCCATGACAATCTATTTATAATAGAGAAAACATACTGGCTGTCAATTAACAAGTTGAAATTATTATCAGCTTGGATTCCACATGAAGTGGCCATCAGCAAAATGTTTAACAAAAAATTTAATTTAAAAAAAAATACACACCGAATTGAGAACCTTCTCCTTTTTTGGAAGTCGGTTAAAAATAGAAAGCACTAAGATTGTCTCTCGACTTGAATTGGGTATTTTGTTACTTTTTTTTTTTCAGTTTACCATCGTTGATCTTTCTTGGTTGAATAGGATGTCCTTGTAGCTGAAGACAAAACTTTGTGGAGAATTAGTTTTTTTTGCAGGTTTTCTGGTTGAATGCCAGCCCTATAGCTGCTGAATAGACAGAGTTCTATTTAATAATGCATATTATTATATGTGGATTTCATCTTTCACAGTGTAGATAGTAAGTATTTGATTATTCAATAATGTAGTTTGTAAATTGCGTCCAGCAGTTTCTAGAAGGAAATAAATATTACTCCAAACTCCAGTAAGTATTTTAATTTTAAGTTATTGTTATATTCTATTTAGGTTCATCACCAATTAAAGGTCTGCGCAGACAGTGAGTAATGGGACATATTATTACAGTCTCCTGTTTTAAATGTAAGTACTTCATTTTCAAATACTATTTCTTTCAATACAGGCAATATCATCTATGCTCTAGCAGACAATCACCGGAGTTGGGCCTTACTGGACAAAAAGCTGTAATTCAACATTGTATCAGATTTTTTGACATCTTTTAATCCAAAGAACCATCTCAACATTTTTATTACATCTAAATAAAAAATATTTAATAAAAACTGTGTTTCTATAAACTCAACCTTTACTTCCTATAAATAAGAGTATAAGTACTGTAATTGAGGACAAGGAATGCCAGCAGCTCAGAGGCAGGCGTTTCCTCACAGACCTAGTGTAGGACCATGAGGAAATTTAATAGGAATAAGCCATGCATTGATAAAGTAAACAACGAGAAAATTCGCAAAATCAAAGAGACTAACATAACTGGCCACACTAACAGAAGTGGCTGGTACCTACATAATTATGGCGGTGGATTCTAAGTTCTTTAGTCCAGCAGCGGATGCAACACAGGCAGATGGATGGATATATTCAATGAAGGTTTTACATTGGCAAGGTGAGACGAGTGTAATTGGTATGGCATAATTATATTTCAACTAGATGATGGCCGCGACTTCGCGTGGATTAAGTTTTTCAGATTCCCGCGGGAACTCCTTAATTTTCCGGGATAAAAAGTAGCCTATGTCCTTCCCCGGGAGCCAAACTATCCATATAACGAATTTAATCTAAATCGGTTGGACAGATAAGCCGTGAAAACGTAGCAGACAGACATACACACTTTCGCATTTATAATATCATATATTGTTACGAACAGTCAAAAATGAAAGACGTAAAATAAACAAGCAACTGCAACTTTTATTTCACCGTTCACATATAATTTATAACAAAATGCCAATCATTTCTGCCAGAGACAAGATTTGTGCAAGATTTTTGCTTGCTGTTTCGTTTCGTAGTTCGTGTCAGACAAAAAACAAGGAACCAACCCAGAGCGCGGGTCATAGACCCATTAATGTATGGCCATTACCATAGAGTAATGTAACTATTTAAAGGAACAAAGCCACTTTCTACCAGCCACCTCTCCTCTCCTCTCCCCACCTTTTTTTTCTGGTCGGTGCTACCCACCTAACACCTTTAGGCTTTACTACTCAGTACCTACTCACTGCTACCCTTCTCTCACGCTCCCCGCTCCTCGCTCGTTACAATATAGTTTGGATTCCTTAGAACTCAACGTAGTGATTATATACTCTTTGGGATTCCTGTCACGCCAATCCACGCCAATCTCTGCCTAGTGCCTGATGAAGGCGAGGCTAGAATTGAAATATTTGATACCTAGCACAACATTAAACCATTTACCATATTACCACTGAGATAGGTACAGGTTTTTTCAAACTTACTTCAGGGTTCCTGACAAAATTGTGAAACGACGAATATTTTTATCAATAAACATTTTCATTTTTTTTCATTTCACCACAGAGTACATTGAATACAGGGGTACATATTACCATTAACCATACCATGAATTTGCAACGGTTATTAAATATTTCGCTGTATTTTCGCACCGGCGGGCGGCCATCGGACTCGGAGTCGAGTGCGGTTTCTCCATCGCCCCATAGAGTTAAAATATAATATACTAGCTGATGCCCGCGACTTCGTCCGCGTGGAATAAGTTTTTTTTGATTCCCGCGGGAACTCCTCAATTTTCCGGGATAAAAAGTAGCCTATGTCACTCTCCAGGTCCTCAACTATACCCATGCCAAAAATCACGTCGATCCGTTGCTCCGTTGCAGCGTGATTGAAGGACAAACCAACAAACCAACTGTGAGGGAATTAATTATTTGAGGCATCTTTGATATGGATAAAAATATATTTTCTGTTTAGATATTTACATCAATTGACACACCATTAATCGAATTACAAATTCAACGACAGATTGACGACGCAGCTGTGTCAACTCTTAACCAGCCAGCTCTATGTAGGTGGCCAGTTCTCACACTCCTCTTCACAGCTAGTGGTCATCAGGACAGTCCTAAGCTGCTCCGAAGTTTGAACAGCCGCGGACCTATTACTTACTATTACTTAGTAGATCTATTACTTCTTGGAGTTTGGTTGGACACGAATAGGCAATTAATAAATCATCGACATAAATCACTATTATGACTTTAACTCCTCTTTTCTCTAGTATGTATACACATGGGTCAGCTCCTGATGCTTTAAAACCTATGTTCTTTAGTTCTGTGTCGAGTTTTTTATACCATTGCCTCCCTGCCTGTTTGAGTCCATATAAAGCTTTTATAAGATGACATACTTTGTCTTTGGGATTATTTTTTATGTCTTTTAGCATACTTATTGTTTTATTATACAAAGTTAAGTCTTCTTGTTTACTTTCTTCGCTCATGATTTCTATTAGATAATCTTCTAAAAAGTTAGGGTATTTCATTACTATTTTTTCTTCTAGTTCACCATTTAGATACGCCGTTGTCACGTCCATCTGGTGTAATTTCAACCCTTCTTCCATGGCGATTCCAATAACAGATCTTATTGAACTCAATTTAGCGACAGGAGCGTATGTTTCATTGTAGTAGACCCCTGGTCGCTGTGTGAAACCTCGTGCCACAAGTCTAGCTTTCTTTGTAATGTTGTTGTCTGGTCCTAGTTTATTTCTTAAGACCATTTTGTAATCCACTTCTTTCATGTCTTTTGTTTTCTTTCCTATTTTCCAAGTTCCATTTTTGACATGAGCTTTTATTTCGGCTTTTATTGCATCATGCCAGTATTCATTTTCTTCATTTTCATCAGAAAAGTAAGACATATCCGATAAACAATTTTCTTCGGTTGCATTTAATACAAAATCTTTGGTCCACGTTGGCGGATGCCTTTCTCTTTGTGGCCTCCCACTTTGTGTTATTTCTAGAATCTCCGATGCATCGTCGTAAGACTCTACTGAAGAAGCATCTTCTTGATCGTTCTGATCTTGCAATGTGTTTTCATTTTTACTTTGAATTATTTCAATTTCTATCGGTTGTATTTTGTTTGTTTTATTATTACCTTTAATCTTGTTTTCTTTTTCAGGCATTTGCGAAAGTTCCCTTTCATTTATAAGTTTGTCATAATTCTGACCTTCTTCTTTAAAATACATTTTGTCTGTTACCTTGATGTCTCTGCTTGTCACTACGTCATCATCTTCTGGAATGTATACTCGATAACTCTTTGAGATCATTGAGTACCCCATGAATACGCCCTCTTTTGCATTTTGGGTCAACTTTCCTCGTTTTTTCTTTTTCAAAACAAACGTCTTTCTACCATAGACGTGAAGATGATGTGCACATGGCTTCCGGCCTACCCATTTTTCAAATGGTGTTTCGCCATCCAATGCTTTAGAAGGGCTACGATTAATAAGGTAGTTTGCGGTCGCTACCGCTTCCGCCCAAAGCTTCTTAGGTGCATTGGCTTCGATCAGCAGACATCTGGCTTTTTCTAATAAGGATCTATTCTTTCTCTCGCTAATCCCATTTTGTTGGGGTGTATAAATAGTGGTCAACCTTCTTTGGATGCCATGCGATTTGAGGAAATCATCAAACTCCTTATTTCGGTATTCCGTACCATTATCCGTCTGTAAATATTTTATTCTTTTACTGTGGGATGTCTCGACTTCATTTTTATATTCTTTAAAAACATTGAATACGTCACTCTTTCTTTTAATAAAATAGACGTAACAGTAACGTGTATAATCGTCTATAAATGTGACGTAATATCTTGAGCCTGCCAGTGTCTCACACTCAAAAGGTCCACAGACGTCACTATGAATTATTTCTAGCTTGTCCGATGAATAGAGGTCATCATGTCTAGTGAATGGTAATCTTGACAGTTTGCCTTTAATGCAGGTCTCACAAATTTCCAACTTTTTATCAGTTAAATTTAAACCATACATAAGGCCATCTTTAGCCATCTTCTTTAAATCTTTTTCATTTATGTGGCCAAGTTTGCGATGCCATTCCATGATGTCACTATCTGCTTTTGGTGTGTAGTGTGCAGTCTCATTTCTTTTACATTCAAGGTAGTAGAGTCCATTTTTCCTTTTCGCTGTCAGTGATACCTCGCCGTCCTTTTCTATGACGTAGGCTTTATTTTGTTCGAAAATAACTTTAAGTCCTTTATCCGTTATTTTTGCAACAGACAATAGGTTGACTGACACGTCGGGAACATAAAGGGTATCATTGAAGTTATAGCCTTGTTTGTCTATACTGACTGTAACTTTTCCCTTACCTTGAATTTTAGTCGTATATTTATTTGATGCCAACTTTAGGCTACCAGTTTCAGGAGTCATGGTAGAAAACATCGATTCATCACCGCACATATGAGATGAGCAGCCGCTATCTAAACACCATAAATTTTCATTAGTATCTGAATTTTCAGTGGTGCTCAAACAAACGTTAAAGTTTTTATCCTTGTTTCCGTTTCCTTTCTCACTTTCTGCGTTTTTCTTTTTGTGCCAGCATTTCTCGATTGAATGGCCTTTCTTTTTGCAGCCCTTGCAGAATAATCTTTGTTTGTTTTTCTTTGTGTAATAAGCTTCTGAGCTTTCAGGCTGTTCGTTACCATTTCTGGCCTGGAATTCTTCCAGAATTTTAACTTTTAATTCTTCAGGCCCAGGTAATGTATCTCGAGACTCAATGGCTATTCTAAAATTTTCAAATGTAGTTGGCAAACTATAGAGAAGCATTATACTTAATAATTCTGGTGGTATTTTTATTTCCATATCTGCGAGTTTATCTACAATATCCATGAAATTGTTTAAATGATCACGAATATCTTCTTCTGTGGTCATTCGCTTTAAAACCAGCTGCTTTAGTAAAGTTGCTTTTCTTGCAGGCCCAGTGCTTTGATAAGTAGCTTTCAATTTTTCCCATATAGATTTAGATGTCGTGCAGTTCTTTATTTGTTTTAATTCAGAAGGCGATATCAAAAGTAGGATATCAGCTCTTGCCTTCATATCCTCTTTGTTGAAAGCCAACTTCGCTGCCGCATCCGCATCTGATGGTAAAATTTTCTCGCCGCTTACGATGTCCCAGTAATCATTTTTAATTAGGACTGCTTGCGCTTGCAGACACCAAGTATCGTAATTTGACTTGGTCAATGGTTCTATGTTGCGAAATGTTGTACTCGTAGATGCCATTTTCGTGATTATTAAATTAAATTAATCAACCACGCTCTGCTACCAATTTGTGAGGGAATTAATTATTTGAGGCATCTTTGATATGGATAAAAATATATTTTCTGTTTAGATATTTACATCAATTGACACACCATTAATCGAATTACAAATTCAACGACAGATTGACGACGCAGCTGTGTCAACTCTTAACCAGCCAGCTCTATGTAGGTGGCCAGTTCTCACACCAACAAACAAACTGACTTTCGCATTTATAATATTAGTATGATGATGCATGCCCCTTTGAATTATCTGTCTCATTCAGTTCTCGCCTCGCCGGTGTGAAAGGTCCTGTCCTGACTCTTGAGGGATTTCAATTCCCGTCCAGCACATATTCTACGTCTCGCCTCGCTGGTGTGAAACCTCCACCTACCTACCTACCTGTAGGCTATGTTAGGAGTTTGCTGAGACCTCAGATGAAATACCAAGACTGATGCATTTATTATGATCTGCTACTGCCATGTTAAGTATATCCCTGTAGGAAAACATTAAACCCTGAGAAGCTATCTAAGCTCAGTGAAGAATCAGGAATGTGCTCTGATCAACAGAACTACTGGGAATAAACGCGTTTCAGCGGTGGCCACTAGTATTGACAAAGATTTAATATTAGAATGGTGGCAATTAAATGATTGGAGATTGTTGATGTGACACAAGGCCCTGAATCCCAAAAAGAAAAGACATTTTTCATCATCATATTGTAGCATAACTCTCCAGCTTTTTTATCTGTCTATTATGGCACCACCCTAGTCTGACCTGCTATCGTCAGTACGCGATATCACCCCGATACGCGACGAGTCTGAGACATTATGCTCGCCCAGGCACACTCATCGTATCAACGCGATAGTATCGCCCTTTGAAGATATGTCCTTATGAGTTGTATCACATTTAGTGGCAAGGCGAGACTATCGCCGCAATTCTCTTGATGTCTTGATGTCTCTTCTGGTCATGTCTATGACGTGGCGCCTTAGAACCCAGATTGGTACAAAAAGATAGTTCAAAGATCATATTTAAATGCAAAAAGGAAGAGTGAAATATTTAATAGGGAACTGATAAAATATAACTATCTCATATTGTCTACAATACTACACATGATTCTATCAAGTTCATAGCAAGGGTCTTGATTAGTAGTATCACTTGGGTTGCAATCCATAATATGATCAAGTATTTCTGTAGGCACTTTAAAGTTAGACTCGATATCATTTTGATCTGGCAAGCTTTGTAATGCATTCTGTAAAATATCTTGAACTTTATCCAAGTGCTTTTGGAATCTGCAACAAAATATCATAAACAATTTCAAATCCATACTAATATTATAATTAATGTGAAAGTGCATCTGTCTGAATCAAATTTTATATAGCCAACAGACGTCTAGCACATCTGAACAGATTCTGTGCTACTGAGTTTGACAAAGTTTGACACTGAATACAGACTTAGATTATTAGATAATGCACATGACTTCGCCCGCGTGGAATAAGTTATCTTATTCTCAGTGGAAATCCTTAATTTTCCGGGATAAAAAATAGCGTATGTCCTTTTCTAGGCTTAACCTACCTGTAAATTTCATCAAAATGGGGGGAAAAGATGGGCCATTAAAGCATAGTAGACAGACAGCTAATTAGAGCGACACACTTCTGCATTTATAATAGAAATATGGATATCTCAGAGAGGGACAGGCTAAATTTTATCCCAGTAAATTTATGAGTTCCCATAGGATTTTTGATAAAACCTAAATTCACAGATGTCATCACTTTAATATAACTCATTTGAATTACAGTAAATTTAATAAAAGCATTATAAGTTATTCACCTCATAGCAGTTTCCACTCTTTGCCGTTTCTGTAACTCCATCATCACTCTTAATGTTTCTCTAGCTTGATGTGGTCTGAACTCATTTAGCAGATGATGTATGTGTATAAATAATAGACTAAGGTCTTCAACTTTTTCAGCTCTTTTAGGTGAATCTGGGCAATGTACTAATAAATCTAACAGATCTAAGAAATTTACTAGTAATGAGTGATTCAGTTTCTTCAATTCTCTTCTCCTTTCAAAGTGCATTGGGTAAAGACGCCGGAAGCCCTGGTAAAGGTCATTTGATTAAAATTGAGCATTTTACTACATAAGACATATAAAAGTTTAGGGAGTTAAATTTTTAACATACCTGACTCTCCAAGGATCGAATGATTGTATCATCAGCGTTGAATGTGTGGCCGAACATTTGGTAGGTGTCATGAATAGGCCGTGGTGGCAGTGGAGCCCTGTTCCTCCGAACATTTTCGTCGGTGTAAAAATTTATATATTGCAATGGAGGTAAAGGCAGGGAACTAACTTGAGCCGTTTCCGAAGACATACCCACCTAATAAATATAATTAGCATTTATTAGTAATATGCTACCTACCAACTATCAAAGAAAATAGAGTAAGAAAAGATCATAAAAATATACTTCTGATGATTTTTCACAAAATTGAAAATACACAAAAATACTCAGATTAAAATTTATTTTATTTTAATCTGAGCAAAAATAAAATATAATTTTTTTTATTTTTATTTAACTGGTTTAACGGCTCTGGATTCAATAAAATATAAATCAAATCACAAACACAGAACACATAGGAGTATAAGTGTTCTGTGCACATAATATACCACAGATCACTCATATACTAGTCCCTACCATCTTCTGGTCGGTGATATACCATATGGCATATACCATATCCGTCAGATATTCTATACTCTTTGGATATCAGTACCTAATATACAAATCACCACCGACCAGAAAAAGAAGCAAATCACAATTACTATTCACTATTGTCAACCGTAAACAGAGAGAGATATAGACAGGGCGTCAGCGTATACAGTATGCGATAGCGATGTTTTATATCGTAATGTATATTTTTTTTAACGGGAACGCTTTTCTCGGATGGTGTTGATTTTCGCAGCCGGCAGCTGGCCGCGCAAATATAAATATTTATATCTCTTAATACTCGTAAACACAGTACGTCATTCAAATCGTTACGAACATAGATTAAAGTTAACGGTTAAAAAAGTAAAGTTAAAAATAGCAAAGAAAAAAATATGGCTCTATTTTTTTTTAAATTCCAAATATACAATAAAATCAGTATCTTTATTTTTAAACTATGGTACACTCTATGGTTAGTCGTTTCACAGTATAAAAACACGAAACAAAGACTCTTTTCCATCTCACTCTAGAACAAGGACCAAAAATTAAAAAAAAAGTATCAAATTACAGGTTAGTTAACTTGCAATGCATGTAACTATGTTTGTTCGGTGAAATCTTACAACTCTATTTTGACGCAGATATCTTCAACCGATTGAGCTGAAATTTTGTACACTCGTTTAGTTTGGATGACAATACATACATGGTTAGTTATGTGACGTCATTCTAAATCCAACATGGTGGAACGTCCAAGATGGTGAAATAGTTATTTTTAATGCACTCCTACAATATGGGTATCAAATGAAAGGGCTTGCTGAGAACAACTCGAAAAATAAAATGACGTCACTCTAAATCCAATATGGTGGACTTCTAAGGATGGCAGACCAAGTTTTTTATGCTTTCCTACAATATGGGTTTCAAATGAAATACGAATGCGAGTTAAACTTCTATGCTCCAATCTCTCTGACATTTTGGTGTACTGAGGTTTTTGATTGGTTGGTCAGATCAAATCCGCACCGCTCTCAATAGCAAGGTCCACGAGCCTTGCATGTCGCAGAAAACCGAGCAACATGGCGCGACATCGTTCATAGAAGGATTATTGGTGGAACGACCCTCAGTAATGGGGAATACGATGCAAGGAGGAGGAAGGGTTTTTGAAGTCCTCGATTGTGATATTGAGGTCGAATTGAATTAGAATTGAAGAATTTACTATCAACTTATAACGTCATTACACAATTTATATATCGTGGGAGAAGCCGGAAGGGCTTCGAAGTTCGAACCTGTAACCCAATCTGAGGAATCTTATCATAATATTAGCGATTTATTGTTAATGTTTACTCATTGTTTCTACCCTCGTAAGATTTAGATAGTCGTTTACGAATTTAAAAGATGGGTCAAACAAACAAGTATCTACTTGTTTGTTTACTATTTATTTTGTGCAGAGATTTTGCTGTTTGAATTGTTCACAAATAATTGTTAAGTGTTTTAATAGTTTTAGAAGCTTGAATAGCTCGTTTAACACTGTAGTTAAGTGATTTGTTAATAATAAGAGTTTCAATTGTTTACCCGCAATATCGTTCCGCCAATCGGAGCGAGTCGGCAATTGTGACGCTGCGAGCTGCCGACTGGTGGCGCGAAAGTGCACTTAAATGTTGCAATGGCGGATTATGGGGATTATTCTTCGAGGTCTGGTAAGCGAAAGGTTGTAAGACCAATTTATTCTAGATTTTCCATTTTATATTGTGTGCCTAGGTTTTGCCAGTTAATATTGTAAAACATAATTGTAACCTTTTTAAAAGAGCTACTGCAGAGTTTCTCGACAGCTCGAGTTTCTCTGTGAGAGTGACCTTCCGAGCTGGTGGTAGATTCATTTGATCATTTGAATAAAAACCATTTGAATTCAATCATTTAAATCGGTGTTTCTTTAAAGTAATTAAAGATTAGAATATGTGAGGTTAAATCATTATTATTAAACTCCCTACGTACCTACCCACGTGTGGTAATAATCGAAGCATTTCATTTGATCACTTTTGCAATTAGTGACTTCCTTAGTTGTGACAATAGTAAGGCTTTTGCAAGCCACTGATGGATTAACTAATAGAAGCATTAATTATAATTACAACCTACGTCTTATAATAGTGTAGTGTTTCTATGAATTGCATTTGTAGGTAGTCTATTTATTTAGTGATTGCAAATGCTAGTGATAGACATGGGCAACTATTAAAATCGGTGATTAAAGCCATTCATTCGAATGGTAACCTTCAGTTGCAATCTGTGACGTATCTGCATTTGCGGTGGTCATATTGTCAAGATCGGTCATCGCGCTAGTACTGTAGATAGTGACCGCAGAGACGGTGACCTACTAAAGGTCAGCGGTTCTGCTGATTTAAAAGGAAAAATGAGACGCGTTTCACGACATGTCCTTCTTTTATGACAAAGGCCGCCGTTAAATGCGACATATATGATATAAAAGGTTTTCGCGAGATTTACCTGTGTAGATAAACAAGTAAATTAAATAACCCGATCTGATTGAGTATTTTTTTTGTTATTTCTTTACTTTGTAGCATCCATGCGAGTCTTTACAAATATATCAGTAACGAATCAGGTAAAAATAAGGTCAAAATAATTGTAAACTTGCGTATGAAAGGTTATGTTTTCGCTCACTCCTTGCCATAAGAGTATTAAATACTCATTTCAGTCACCTGTGGTATTATTATTACATTGTCTCCTCTTCCTATATATTTACTCTATGATATGTTGGGTCCATCATAGAATAATTAAGCCTTAGAATCAATGCCAGCGTGTAACTGAAAGGGATAGGTTATAATAGGTAAAACGCTGCAATGCACCAAGCACAATAAGTGCTTTATGAACAAAACAAACTAAACCCGTAACACGCAGAAAGGGATAGAATGACGCTGCATCTCTTTCATGTGGGAATGAAAAGGAGATATGGCTTGGTCTATATTACTTTCTCTGTCTACGGGGTCCATGGTCATGGTTGGGTCAGTAAAGTACAAAGACAAATAACAATAAAAGTAATCAATCAATCGTGATTCAGAGGCATTCTCTGGTTAACTTGTCTCTGGTATTCAGCAGAGACAAATAAGTAACATCACCGACCAGAAAAAGAAGAGTAACCATGGAACTAATAAGTACTACGTACAACCGGAATGAGCTCTTGTTAATAAAGTGTGCCGAGTGAGAGATACCATACTGACCTTTGTGTCCCTTTTCCACAAGAGTTACCACACTATTTTTGAATTTTGGGATACTTCAATATACGGGATATAAATATACCTCTATGAAGAAATAAAAATCAGCAAATAATTTTAAAATATTTATATTTATAATGATGTTGATATTTTATATGTAGTGCCTATTGCCTCTTAGTAAGTCTCTTACACAAGTAAGCATTTAGGTCGTCGTCAACCGTGTGACGTAGCTGGTTTGGAGAGAAGAGAAACACAGCAAGTCAACACAAGGAATTTATTTAAGAAAGAATCAGAGGGTCGTGGGACGAGAGGCCCGTCAATAATTTTGCTTTCTAGACCTGTAGTGGGCGAGTACTGTCCTGGAATGCCGCGGAGTGTCGGTCCAGCTGGTAGTGGGACGCGCGGCGAGTTCTTCAGCCAGGTAGTGTGCGGTGGGAGATTTTACACGCCGGGAGTCGGTCGTCTATGCTCGGAGGCTCTGACCCGCAGAAGTGGCGCGGCCAGGTGAAAGAGGGCCACGGACTGGACGGGACTCGCAGAAGTGGCGAGTCACGTTGCTCCGAGCGAGGTCGAGGCGCAGACCGACGAGATAATCCCCAGGAAGAAAACCCTGGAATGCACATTCCAGCGTGTGAGCAACTGTTCCCTTCTATCCATCTGGTTGTGACACGTAGCAGCAAGCAAGCGGAAAAGTACTGCGTAAAATGGTGGTGCTAAGTAGGTATGTCACAATCAGACGGAGTTACAGAGAAGGAAATAGTGAAGCTAAGCTAAACAAATTATTTTAAAACAAAGAAAAGATAATATTAAAGTGCAGAGGGCAGTGAGAAGCTAATAATAATAATTAATAATTTACAAGTTAAAATATTATTTTAAGAAAATCAAAAGACTAATTAGAAAATCAGTTATTAAGGATATATAGTGCGAATTATAGTACATACAATTGGGCAATTCAACCTTCATCGAGCTAAGAAAGGTCGTACAAGGACGTGTGGAAAAAAACCAGAATGTAATGTGCGTAAAAAAATACTATCCTACAGCGAAATGTTCAGCACTTACCCGTGAACGTGTTAAAGTAGGTTGAATATCTCAATACCTAGCTAGAAGAAAAAGAATATGTCAAATTGTAAACAAACTATTATTGTTTTATGGACTTGAATAAAATAACATGTCATCATCATCGTCTGATTATCTATTTAGTAAAGTCTCTGCTTTATCCTTTTAATTATATCAGGTTATGGGCTGGCCCGCCCGCCCGCCTAAATGGATAATAAGTGTAATACCAGTAATACTACGATTATACAGAAACTCGTAGGTGAATCCAACTATGGTTCATGGGCGTTTGCCGTGGAGCTACTACTCATAGACCTTGAATTATGGGATTGCGTAAGTAGCACATACGACAATAGCAAAGATGAAAACAAGAAGCGTGATAACAAAGCGCGTGCTAAGATATGTTTATCCGTATCGGAACATATATATCCGATCGTACAAGGCACGAAGACAGCGTGGGAGGCGTGGTCCGCTTTAAAGAAAGCGTATGCGGACTCAGGTCTGATAAGAAGGCTTGGTTTGCTGAGAAAATTATTTTCTATGAAGCTAGAAAAATTTTCAGACATACAATCATATGTTATTGAAATTAAATCTACACAACAAGCTCTTCAAAATATAAACGCAGGTCTTGATGATGATTTTGTCGCAATAATAATGTTGGCTGGACTGACTGAAGCTTATAATCCTCTCGTTATGGCTATAGAACACTCCGGAACAAGAATATCTTCTGAGAATGTCACCACCGCCCTATTAAGTGAAGGTCAAAGGCAGAAGGAAGCAGACAGCAACAGTGTTGTAAAGGACGATTCAGTATTGGTTGCACGCACTAGTAGTATTAATCGTAGAAAGAATGTAATTTGTCATTTATGTAAAAAAAGGGGTCATTATAAATGGCAATGTAAAAAGCCTAAAGACGATGATAAGAAAACTGCTAACATGCTAGTAACCGACTTTGTAACACTTGTTAGTAGTGGTAATAGTAATAGTTGGATAATTGATAGTGGAGCGACGTCACACATGACTAACAATAAAGATATATTAGCACCCGTTAAACCTTGTGAAAAAGTTGTAACTTGCGCTAATAATGATAAAATAGTATCAACTTCAGAAGGTAATCTTGAGTTGAAAGTTAGTCATGAGGGGCGTACTCAAGGATTAACTATGAATAATGTTTTAGTTATTCCTAAACTAGTTACCAACTTAATGTCGGTTGGCAAGTTTGCTGATGATGACAAGGTAGTTGTTTTTGATAAGCATAGCTGTAAGATATTTGATAAAAATGTAACTGTATTGGGAAGTCCTTTGATTGCAGCACTACGCGTCGGTGGTTTATATGTTTTGGGTTCTTCTGATTACAAGGCGACGGTTCTCGTAGGTCAAGGTCAGGATGATTTTGAGTTATGGCATCGACGATTGGGACATCTGTCTCAACCGGAAATGATGAAATTGAGGGATATCGTCAAGGGTCTTGTTTTTAACCCAAGGGATTACAAGAATCCATGTATTCCTTGTAGTCAAGGAAAACTTTGTTCAAAGAAGTTTCCGAAAAGAAAGTTTAAGAGGGCTTCACAAGTATTAGAGTTAGTACATAGCGACATTGCTGGTCCCATGGAAGTGGAGACATGGGGTGGCAAGAGATATATGTTAATATTTGTAGATGATTACAGCAGGAAAGTATTTGGATACTTTTTAAAGTGCAAGTCGGATACCTTTGAATGTTTCCGAGAATTTCGTGCACTTGTGGAGAATCAAACGGGGCATAAAATAAAAAAGCTTAGATCAGATAATGGTGGTGAATACACCAGTAAAGATTTTCAAAATTATTTGATAAAGCACGGGATTATTCACCAAACTAGTGTACCACATACTCCGCAACAAAATGGAATTGCAGAGAGAACAATAAGGACACTAACTGAGAAGACCAGGTGTATGCTTTCAGAAAGTAAGCTAAACAAAAGGTTTTGGGGCGAAGCAATGCGTACAGCAATTTATTTAAAAAACCGTTTGCCAACCATGGCTCTTCAGGGTAAAGTACCAGAGCAGATTTGGACTGGAGAAGACATAGACATCTCTCATTTAAAAATATTTGGTTCAAAGGCTCAAGTCCTTATTAAAGATGGTAGTCGCAAGAAACTAGATCCAAAGACACGAGAGCTGACCTTCATTGGATATAGTGAGGTTCAGAAGGGATATAGATTTTGCGATGTAGTGAAGAATCCTAAGCATTGTATTATTGCACAGGATGCAGTTTTTGATGAGAACTATACATCTAAGGCAAGTGATGTTCTTAGGATCCCTTGTAATAA
This sequence comes from Erebia aethiops, assembly GCA_923060345.2. NCBI lineage: Eukaryota > Metazoa > Arthropoda > Insecta > Lepidoptera > Nymphalidae > Erebia > Erebia aethiops. The sequence continues at coordinate 8,538,252 of OV281092.1, read as the reverse complement.
GCCCGTAGAAAATGTTTCTAGGAGAGAACTTTCAACTCAAAATACTATTGAGTTTGAAGTACCTGGAGAAAATGAAGAGTTGCCAAGTCAAAGCATCGAAGAATTAATACAAGCTGAGTCTGCTACACCAGATAATTATAGTGAAGTAGAAGACGAATTTCATGATTCGGTTGATTCTAATGATGTTGAATTAGAAGGTTCTCAACTTGAGAGAGAAGTTGAAGCTGTTGAGCGTCGATATCCTTTGAGAAATAGAGTTCCTAATAGACAAGAGGATTTTGACTATAGTTTTATGATATCAAACGATCCAATATCAGTTAAGGATGCAATGGAGCGTAGTGATAAAACACTTTGGCAAGATGCGATGCAACAAGAGTATGACTCTCTTATTGGCAATCAAACTTGGGAGCTTGTTGATCGCCCGAGGGGGGTAAATGTTGTGAAATGCAAATGGATATTTAAGCTCAAAATTGGTGCTGATGGGATAGTGCAACGTCATAAGGCAAGACTTGTTGCAAAAGGATACTCGCAAAAGTGGGGAGAAGACTATTCGGAGACATTTGCACCAGTGGTAAAGCTCTCATCAATACGATTATTATTGGCCTTATCGGTTGAAATGAACTTAGTGATCCATCACATAGATGTTACAACAGCTTTCCTACACGGCGATTTACAAGAAGACTTGTATATGGAACAACCAGAAGCTTTTATTGCCAAAGGTAACGAAAATAAAGTCTGCAAGCTAAAAAAAGCTATTTATGGTCTTAAGCAAGCGGCACTTTGCTGGAACGTGAAAGTTCACGCTCACATAATTAAAATCGGATTTACAAGATGTAGATATGATCCGTGTGTTTATGTGAAGAGGTTAAATAACAGAATTATCGTTATCGCCCTTTATGTTGACGACTTCTATATATTAGGAAATTCTGTCAAAGATATAGAAGTAGTGAAGAGGGAAATAGGAGAAGCTTTCAAAATAAAAGATTTAGGGGAGGCGAAAGATTGTTTGGGAATAGAATTGACTCATAAGAAAGGGGAAATTCACCTAAATCAAACTAATTTTGTTAAGAAAGTCTTACGTAAACATAGCATGGAAGACTGTAAGCCAATGAATACTCCTATGGAACCAAATTTGAAATTAGAAAAAGGTGATAAAACTCAAGATATGAGTTATCAGGAGATTCTGGGGTCACTTATGTATTTGTCTTGTGGCACTCGACCAGATCTTACATACGCTGTGAGTTATTTGAGTCAGTTTAATTCTTGCTGGAATTCAACTCACATGGCCGCTCTCAAAAGAGTTTTGAGGTATTTGAAAGGCACAGCAGATTATAAATTAATCTACAAGAAGACGGGTAAGCCTCTGACTGCGTATGCTGATGCAGATTGGGGAAGTAACATTGATGCACATTCCTTTACTGGGTACGTGGTTATGTTTGGAGGTGCAGCAGTTTCTTGGCAAGCTCGCAAACAGCATTGTGTTGCTTTAAGTACAGCGGAAGCTGAATACATTGCACTTTGTGAAGCTTCAAAGGAAATTGTTTATATCAAAGGGCTTTTCAAAGAAATCACAGGAAATATATACAGCATTGATTTGTATAGTGATAGTCAGAGTGCTAGTAAATTGGTTTATACTGCAGCAGTAGGCAGAAGATCAAAGCACATTAACATAAGGTATCATTATGTTAGAGAATTGGCTGAATCAAAAGAAATTGTTATAAAATATTGTGAGACGAATGTAATGCCAGCTGATTTTCTAACTAAGAGTTTGAGCAAATTTAAATTTAATTTCTGTGTCCAATATGTAGGTATTGTTGATTCAGTGGGGGTGTTAAAGTAGGTTGAATATCTCAATACCTAGCTAGAAGAAAAAGAATATGTCAAATTGTAAACAAACTATTATTGTTTTATGGACTTGAATAAAATAACATGTCATCATCATCGTCTGATTATCTATTTAGTAAAGTCTCTGCTTTATCCTTTTAATTATATCAGAACGGGGTTCAAAAGGTTTGCTGAGGTCTTCAGACGAATACTAGCCTTTGGATTTTAGGTGACGAAATCAATTTCGGGAGAACGGCCAGCGTGTAGTCGCCCCGGAACGAATTTTTTGAATGGGCTCGCGGACCGCGGTGTAGTAACAGCGACTCCCGCGGCACGCGGCGGAGGCGCCCTCCTCACCTGAAGCGGCAGCCACGCAAAACAAACTGGTCCGAAGCGACGCGCGCTGCGCGCTGTAGATCGCGTCTATAATATGCCTATAACTAGCTATATTTACCTATTAGCTAATAGGTTATAATAATTTAGGTCTCTGTAGCTGCTTAAAACATGTAACGCCTTTTACAACGTTACAACCGATGGACGTCCACTGCTGGACATAGGTCTCCTGTAGGGTCGTCCACAAGCCACGGTCTTGCACCGCCTGGATCCAGCGATCCATTAAGGATCGATAATTACGAAGCATTTAGGTAAAAATAGATAATTATCGGTGATGGTTTAACAAAAAAATTTTTTTTTTAAGTCGGTTCAAAATTCAATAAAACTGGTATTGCTGTAAAGCGAAACATAAATTGACTTCTCGAACCATACATATTTGGCTTTTCGAGCCATACATATTTGACTTTTCCAACATACTGGGTATATAAAATTATAAACATGCTCAAATTTTTCATACAAAAAATATTTTTAACTCTTTGTCGCTCCTCAACTCATCTCATCACTATGCCAGTCTCCATGTTTGAAAATGTTTTTAATTTCAATGTGTTGAAGTACGGTGATACAGCACATACGGTGAAAGAAACATCGTAAGGAAACCTGGACTTGACAGTCTGAAATCACCAACCTGCAGTGAGCAAGCGTGGTGATTAATGCTCATGCATTCTCCTAGTGAGAAGAGGCCCTTGCCCAGTAGTGGAACAGTTACGGGCTGGATTTTTATCATTATCTGTAAACGTACCTATTCAAGATAAAAATAAAATTGATCTTGCTTACCACGAGGATTCGTGAGGGAAGAGCATTTTCTTTTAAAACGGGCCGTGATAAATTAGGAATATAATCCTCTGGCATGAAATGTTTGCTGCATATTACAGAATTTTGGGTCACTTTTCTGTTACCACCAGGTATAATGCTTAACCACTTTTCACGCAATGTATAATTTTTTGGTAATCTGAAATATGAAAAAAATATCTATCCTGTTATAATTCGTGTTTCATAGTTTACGATACTTGTCCCGTATACTTGGTACCTAAATTTATGTCACCCGAAATTTCGTCTATCGTAAGATTCATCAAAATGGCCGTTTGTGTTGCAACCATCATAGTACATAATAATTCCATGGTTGCAACGTTTTTATTTTTATTACTACCACGATTGCCCCCTTCAACACGAAAACAAGTGAATTATTGACGTACTAATTTTCTAAATGCTTGAAATTTTAATCGGAGGATAGGAGGTGACTAATTCGATAGTATAACCATTTTTCAGATTTCTTTTATAAACGTACCAAATTTGAAGTATAATGTTAAATGTGAAATAGCAACACAAAGACCACTGTTAGAAAGAACACCGCGGTATGTTGTGGATGTCTCACTCGGATTCATTTTTATACTGCGTGCGTAGTGGTCCTTATGTCCGTGACATAAGGATTAAATTTGATTAAAAATAAGTTAAATAAGTTTGTAGTACGCATTCCAGTTGTACGTAGTACTTATTAGTTCCATGAGAGTAACTTAACATAATTCATCACAGATTTATCATAGATATTATCAATTAGACCAATTATCATAATTCACTAATTCAGTATGTACTCACTACTCTGTGGTATGGATATTTCAAGTTTCAATTATTTTTAAATTTTTTGTAAAAATATGCCAGCAATTTGAGTAATAAAAGGTTTAAACATAATTGATTAGGATAAAGCGAATAATCTTTAGTAATTACTTACGTTTAATTTGTTCAAGTGCCGAAAATCTAATGGTCTGCGTTTAATAGAACAGGTATTTTTTATTGTTGTTTGTTAGTTCTCATTCTCATGTAGGTATTTATAGTTTAGGAAATTTTAACAATAAAAAGAAGATTATTATGAATTTATTATAAGTATTTTTTGATTGTACTTTTTACCCGACTTGAACAGAAGGCGGGTTATGATTTTTGGATGTAGGTATGTACTTATAATTTATGTTAACTCTATCTGACTATAATTTAAAGCAGTCACTTTAAATAGGTAAATCCAAGCGTGCATAAATACTGTATACGAAAATTAGAAGTAAATCCTCACTCCACAAGTGCTGCTGGGTTATATACTATCCCTGCATTGACAAAGAATTATGTTGGGCTAAATGTTATTATAAACAAAGATACTTACCGATCTTTTGTAATCCATACATATCCATACTATACATACTTACAGAAAGTGTGCCTGTTACGCTTTCCGGTAGATCTGTTGAACCGATTTTGATGAAATTTGGTACAGGGATATGTCGTTTCTCGGAAAATTAAGTTCTCCCAGCAATTAAAAAAAATTGTCATTGCGGACAAAGTTGTGGGCATCATCTAGTGGTAAATAAAAGAATTCTGGTGTCTTGAGTTTATTAAATCTAAGCTATATTAAATCTAAAACAATACCTTTCATGGGAATCATGTGTCAACTTTCTTTTTCTCTAATATAATTTGACTTCATATTATATACCTACTTGCATTATTATTTCATATGTGTTGTAAAATAGTTACTTTGTTATGGGTGAAAAGCACATTTAGATTTTTAAATTAAGTACTATTTTATGGCCAGTACGAAAGTACTGTGAAATTGAGGGGACTACTAATTAGAAGTTTACAACCAGTGTTATTTATTTTTAAGTTGCAAGAAATATTGTGTGTGTTTTTTTTACATTATTTAAGTATGTACTTAATATTTAAAATAAATTTCAAATCTTGCGTTATGTTGAAAATTGTTTTGTTTTTTTTAATCAAAATAGGAATTATGGCTTGTACTGATGAAGATGAGGTGATCCGTGAGGGATTTATGATTAAGAGGTCACAGAACAAAAAGATATTTACTCCAGTCAACTACAAGGGACGATGGTTTGTCCTCACCAAGAAAGCTCTAACATACTATGATACAGAAGGACAGGTAAGTTAATTTTGTATGTTAAGTGCAATCTAAGTTTGCGGTTCAGAAATTAGTTGCAAGAAGCTGTATCTCATCAAACCCTGTAGCTTTCTTTCGCTGTCTCAGTCTCTACTCTCTTGTTACTTGTTACAGTATTGTAGTGCAAGTATTTATTAATTTTAATTATAATGTATGTCTTGTTAATCATACTAATATTAATTAATGCGGAAGTGTGTTTGTCGTTCAATTACGCCGCAACCGAGCAACTAATTGACATGATTTTTTGTACAAGTATAGTTGAGGACCTGGAGAGTGTCATAGGCTATCCTGGAAAATGAAATAGTTCCTGTGGGTATTCAAAAACTTATTCCATGCGGATGAAGTACCTTGCATCAGCTATTTGGGAATAAAATTAAGAAAAACTTTTAAAAAAATAAGACAATGTAGCCAATTCTGTCTAACACAATCTCTTAACTAACCTAAAATGACAGCTTTAAATCTAGTTCTGTCCTTTTCTGCAGGGAGTATTATGAAAGGGTTAGCAATATTTTTAATGCTGACGTTTTATTTAAGAAATTGTGCACTACTGAATCAACCCCAGTATCAAATGATAATAATATTATTAATTTGCTGTGAAGAAAATACTAGTTATTTAAATAAACTAACTTATTTTTGATCAACATATTATTTACAATTAGTATGTTTAATTAACAGCAGATTTAGTAGCATTTTCATTACCTATATAGTTATGATGTAAATCTATAATGTAAAAGTAACTATAATATAGTTCTTTAAGACATTGAACATTTACTTTTAAAAAAGCTTCTGTCAATTTTACCCCAGTATCTGTGTTTTATTTATTTATGTTTATATGCTGCACAGGACTAGAATTTTAAACAAAGGTAAGTGACAATAGTTAGTATCTAAAAATAAAATTGCTGAAACTCACTGGTCTATGCTCAGTAAATTAAGCTTCTCTGAGGCCTCACTTATCAACAGAATTTCAAGCAAAATTTTTACAAATTACTTCATTTATAAACATAATTTATTTTTAAGGTAAGTTTGAAAGTGGCTTGTGATTTTTTTATACATGAGTTCAAAACGAATGTAGTCTGGTTAAACACTCATTAACTACTGCCATCACAAAGGTTATTGGAAATAGGTACATTTCTTCAGTAAAAACGATTTCTGTGTCCATGTCATATTAGGTAACTATGTGAAGATTAGAAAAGTTACTATCCAATCCCCACGTTTTTATATAAAGCGCGGCTAGCTGTTAGATAGAAATAAAACCAATATTATACTAAAATTGGCGATTTTTCTGGCGCATTCGAACGCCGCCGTCGTGGTCTTATATGTAGAAGGTATCAGGTATATCTTTGCATTCGATACCCGGTATTGTCAATTTGGGAATTTATATTTCCTAAATTGTCCCTGGTCTGGTCTGGCGAAAGGCTTCAGCCGTAGTGAGTTACCAGCCCAGCGTCAGAGACGTGTCGCTGAGTGCGAGTTGCCGCGTATAAACGGATTAGGGTTTAATTAAACTGTCATGTCCCTCCCAAGTTAGCCCGCTTACATCCCCTTGCCACGTTTAGATCGCAGTTATGGGCTAACTCAGCATTTCATTTAAAAAATAATTTGATAAAATATGATATCGTTGTACGTTGTATTACGAGTAGGTAAGGTAGGTAGGTAAGTAGGTACCTAAGCATTTCTGCAATAGCACTCAACTTCCGAGTTATCTCGCTCAACTCGGGAGCTGGGAGCTACTGGGAGCTGAAGATTTTTTAAAACGTACAATTATTGTGATTGTACAATAATTGGCTAATAATATAGGGCTGTAATAGAGGGTTAGTAAACGCATGCGCGAATTGGGCGTGTCTGCCCGGCACCCGGCAGTGCTGCATCGTCCCCGCCGCGTCGGTCGTCCGCCCGTTCGACGCTTGCATTTCCCGGTAAATATTACATTTTATTATATCTCAGTATTCATATATATTGCAGTGCGCCCTGAAACAAAGTAACACTTCTATTATTTTATTTACATATAAAATCGTTGATTAGGTATTACCTGCATTCCGATTTCCGTCCACTGCATTATCAAAGATTCCAACAATGGCTCCATATTTTTTTTTCTTCTACAATATTATGATCGGTTGCTCGTTTTTCAAAAACAGGTTTTTATATAAATTTAAGAAATGTTATCGCTATATCTAATTAATATACCTACAGTGTTTGTCGATGTTCCAAAACAATTGGTTATCTGGGTCCATCCATATTGAGCTTCCTTGTAAGCACTTTAGGTACTGCGCGGTTCAATCAGACATCGGGTTTTGTGTTTCGTTACCCTACTAAATATGTGAAAAAATAATAAGTAGGTAGGTACTAAGTACCCAATGTACATCTTGAATAATCTTTTGAAAAAATAGGGTCATTTTATTGTTATATTTTTTCTAAAAAATATTATATTATTTTCACCACGCTCTTCGCCACTTTCGGTTTCCGTAATACGTAAAGGGTGCGCAACCCTCATTCACTAATGTATGCACAGCCACGTTGGCCTCTTCTACGGACCCTCAGCGAGCGATTTAATGGAGAGCTCTCTGTGACGCACAAATTGTTTGTTAAAGTCCTCCTCCATAGCAACTCCTTTCACACCACAACGTATGGTTGTCAACCCTTTGAATTCTTCACAAGTACTATACGAGACTGCTCTTTTTGAAGATTTAAAAGGCAATCTACGTATTTTAGATAGTGCCGTCTTTTTTTTGTCATTTTAAAACTCTGTTAAACCTCTTTCTTTCTCTGCGTCGTATTCCTCATTGCTGAGGAATGAGGAGGCCTCATTCCATTCCATTTATCACATAATGGCAGGGGTTTTCTTGGGATAATAAAACCTCCTTATGTCCTTATTTTAAAGTTGTTTACTGCGATTAGAATACTAAAAAGTACGAGGGAGGGTTTTTAAAAGTTCGCGGAATGAGAGGGTTGGAGGGGGGTGATTAGGCTCATTAGGATCGTAACGTGTTTAGTGACTCATAATTAGTATAAATACGAGATTTCATTGTTATTAGACCATTAGTCTTTGAGCTATCCCCAACCAAGCAACATAATCAGGAGTGAAAAGTGAAATATGGAAAAAATCGAATATCGTGCGGTTATAAAGTTCCTTACCAAGCAAGGAAAATCAGTTGCGACTCTTGTCCAGGAAAAACCATGGTGTACAAGTGGCACAGTGTGTTTAAAAAAGGAAGGGAATCCCTTGAAGACGACCCGAGGCCGGGCAGGAGCATCGTGGTGACCACGCCAGAACTTATCCAAAAAGTCGAAAATCTTGTACTCGACGATGCTCGACTAAAGAAGAAACAACTCGCAGAAATGGTTGGAGTATCCGATACAACCATTTTAAAAATCCTGCACGATCATCTTGGCATGACTAAGGTCAGCGCAAGATGGATACCGAGAATGCTCACGCCGCCGCAAAAACAACAACGCGTAGAGTGTTCACGTGCATTTTTGGACCTCTGCAATGAAGACAAGGATGGTGTATTGAGTCGAATTGTTACTGGAGACGAAACTTGGGTTCATCATTATGAACCTGAGTCGAAACAAGACTATGCAGTGGTATAAAAAGGGCACAGCACCCCCCAAGAAGTTTAAGGTGTCACAGTCAGCTGGGAAACTCATGGCAACGGTATTTTGGGACTCAGAAGGAATATTATTGATCGATTATAAAGATAAAAGTGTTTCTATAACCGGAGAATACTACGCTTCAATAATAGAGCGACTAAAAGAAGCCATTAAACAGAAAAGACGGGGAAAATAGACGAAAGGTGTGCTGCTTTTGCACGACAATGCGCCCGTCCACAAGAACCGCGTTGCGTTGGCTGCCCTGCTTAAAGTGGGCTTCGATATTTTGAACCACCCACCCTACAGCCCAGACCTGGCCCCGAGTGATTATTACCTCTTTCCAAAAATGAAAAAAGAGCTGCGGGGTAAAAAATGGTATGGTATAATGGTATTAATTGGTAGTTCAAATCAGCAAATATTTTGTTGTCAGAATCCACATATAAAATATCGCTGTTACAATCAGATAGGTATTTGTGAATATTTTACGCGACTGCGCAACGCAGGATTTTTAATGTGTTTTTTAATTTATTAATTTGTGGCTCTCTAGAAACGCGTTCAAATATCAATCATCATCATCATCATCGTGTGCCTTCTTCAAAACATCATCCGAAAAACTTCTCTATTTTGAGCCGCATGTTCTAAGCCACAGGGCTTAGCTATCCAAAGCTCAAACATGCGTCTTACTCCCTTATATCGTCCAACCACTTGCGCCTTTGGTGACCAAATATCAATCATTCTATAGTAACTTACTAATGTCTATTAAATATTCCGTGGTAATAGATTCAGCTGTATCAATAATGGGAAAAATGGGATTTAAATTGAAAACGGTGTTCAATTTGCTCAGATTGTGGGTTACCAAAATGAATGTAAACTTGAAGCATCGTATTTTAGGAGAATTACGATTATTAATTAATTACTAGCAGACGCCCGCGACTTCGTCCGCGTGAAATAAGTTTTAAATTCCCACGGGAACTCCCTAACTTTTCGGGTCAATATACCTATTATAACATAGGACATTCACAAATAATGTAGCTTTCTATTGGTACCACAATTTTCAAATTCGGTTCAGTAGATCCAGAGATTACCTCCTACAACGTCACAAACTCAAACAATTTACCTCTTTATAATAATAATTATCTAGTATCTATATATATAAAAATGAAACCCGTTTTCCTTGGTCACGGCATCACGCGTGAATGGCTGGACCGATTTCACTAATTCTTTTTTTGTTATATTTGTTATTATTAGGAGAAGGTTCTTACGGAAAAAAATATTAAGAAAATCTCTCAGAAATATTGAAAAATATACATTTAATTTTGCATACTAAGGCGGTACGAAGTTCGCCGGGTCAGCTAGTAGATTATATTAATTAGAAATAAACGATTTATTTATTTATTAACAAAAAACAATTGAGTTTTGGTTTTTCAGAGACAGTGTTATAAAAATAAAAAAAATGCCGCAACCATCTACCTAAATTCCCATTGCGTCATCGTCCTAATAGGAAATCATTTTACGTGTCGGTCGTTTGAGTTTGGTGGTCGCAGCGGTGGGATATACTCGTATCAGTTAGTTACCTCAACTGGGCATAATAAAGGTGCTGTTGGTTAATCTATACTTAATATTATAAATACGAAAGTTTGGATCGATGATGGATGGATGGATGTTTGTTACTCAATCTCGCCAGAACGGCTGATCGGATCGGGATTAAATTTAGAACTGGATAATCAGATAGATTAGACTGGATTAGATAGATTATAGTCTGGAATAACACACAGGCTTCTTTTTATCCCGGAAAATTAAAGAGTTCCCGCGGAAACCGAAAAACCTCCATCCACGCGTACGCAGTCGCGGGTATCAGTTAGTAATAAAACTGAACACGTGTTTGAACTGAAAAACGCGCAGTCACTGCGCATTCGTGAACCGCGCGTTGTCTCATGTCTGCGGGTATAAAATACGCCTTGTGCATGATGCTATATAATATTTATAAATGCGAAAGTGTCGGTTTGTCCCTCAATCAAGCCGCAAAAGAGCGATGGATCTACGTGATTTTTGCATGGGTATGGTTAAGGACCTGAAGAGTGACATAGGCTACTTTTATCCCGGAAAACTTGAACGGAATGCGAAGGGTCTGGCCATATTGCACCACGCTGGCCAAGTACAGATTGGCAGCATTCACACGCCTTTTTTTTTTTTTCTTAAAACGCACGTAATTCCGAAAAGTTAGTGCGTGCCCGCGCGAGATCCAACCCCCGACTGCCCGAATAGGAAGCCACCTACTAGGCTATCACTGGAAAATTGGCCATAAACTGTATTATAATGATTTCACCATAATATTTTAGTCGGGACGCGTGTGTTACAAGTTGACTGTATCGTACCTATAATATTATACGCACCCCGGTCCCGCACGGATGAAGCGGTACCTATTCTGGAACTGGTTTCCAAGTCATTGACTCAAGCTGAGCCCTTAGGTATAATTAGCATGCGAATAATATTTTTTTAAAAATCAAATAGTGAACAATTAACATGTCTTTAAATTAATTCTTATGAACGATTCGATATAATCATAAGAATGATTTTAAAGACTGAAATATATTAGACGTAAAAATATGTAAACCTATTAATTAATTAATTATTACTTAATAAATATATAAAATTTTTTTTTTTTTTTAATCCACTACAAGCTAGCCTTTGACTGCGATCTCACCTGATGGTAAGTGATGATGCAGTCTAAGATGGTAGCGGGCTAACCTGTTAGGGACATGGCAGTTATATTAAACCCATACCCCTTCGGTTTCTACACGGCATCGTACCGGAACGCTAAATCGCTTGGCGGCACGTTTTTGCCGGTAGGGTGGTAACTAGCCACGGCCGAAGCCTCCCACCAGGCCAGACCAGGGAAAATTCAGAAATTATAAATTCCCAAATTGACCCTGCCGGGGATCGATCCCGGGACCTCCGCAAATTAAGGCAACAGCGCTACAGACTGCGCCACGGAGGTCGTCAAATATAATTCAAGCAAACTAAATATTATGATTTCATCAATATTGCAATGGGTAAAATGTTTCAATACTTGATTATTACTTAATAATTTTAATGACGTAATGCATCTCACTAATTATGATTCAATGTACCTATTATGTTTTGTTTTATTGTCAAATTCATTTTCGCTATTGTTTGATTCCGGACATTCAAAATATCACGTAAAAGGCTGAAACATTTCAAAGCTGTTTCAGTTACTTTTCTGAAAAAGATGTTTGCTTTGTTTTAGAAGCGTAAAGAGCGCGGACGAATACCAACGGACACCATTCATACGGTGGAGCAGGCACAAATAGGAGAGCTGAGTAAGCAAATACTGGACGGAGACAACGAAAAGAGCCCTGCCTACAGGTATCCCTTCCAGGTAACGCATTTTAAATACTATGACGCATCGTTCGCAGATGGGACTTTTTTTGTCTAATTTCCGGGCGTTGTATGAATAATGATTATGTACGTGCACGCTAGCTTTGCTTTTGGTTATTTTGGTTTACATTCCTCTTAGAGAGGTGTTATTGTTGTCTTTGTATGTCTACAGCCAAAATGTGGCTGTCATAGATTTAGGATTGGTCTGGCGGAGACCAATCTTAAATCTATGGGTGGCTGTCAATTAAATAAAACTTATTCATAATTACAGTCAGGCTTGTTGAATAAATAGGCTTATTTTTAGCGTTACGTATTCCTGTATATTCGGGATTTTGCTGTAGCTAGGCTTACAAAGATTTTTTTTTTTATCCACTACAAGCTAGCCCTTGACTACGATCTCACCTGATGGTAAGTGATGATGCAGTCTAAGATGGTAGCGGGCTAACCTGTTAGGGGCATGGCAGTTATATTAAACCCATACCCCTTCGGTTACTACACGGCATCGTACCGGAACGCTAAATCGCTTGGCGGCACGTCTTTGCCGGTAGGGTGGTAACTAGCCACGGCCGAAGCCTCCCACCAGGCCAGACCAGGGAAAATTCAGAAATTATAAATTCCCAAATCGACCCTCCCGGGGATCGAACCCAGGACCTCCGCACGTTAAGGCAACAGCGCTACCCACTGCGCCACGGAGGTCGTCAAAAGATTAAATGGAATTTCTTCAAATCCTTTCTTTTGTGCCTAATAGAGCGAACCAACATCCAAATCTTAAAGTGTCGACCCAGTGGTTTGAGCTTTGCATACATACTAATATAGTAGGTAGTGATAGTATTTTCAACACAGCACTAACACTGTACATCATACTTAGATACTTTCCAAAGTACTTATGAAGACATTATTGGGGGGATAGTAGTCGTGAACATCAGCTAGTTCTTCTATAATTTTAGGCGTCGTCTGGCGTCACAATTTTACATGCATTGGCTAATCCTGTATGCACAATCACTAAACTAAACAAAAATGTTCTGTCCCTTTCTGCTGAGAGTATTATGAAAGGGTTAGCAATAGTTTTAATGCTGTCATTTTAGTTTAGAACTTTAGAGATTGTGTACAACAGAATCGGCACCAATATGTAGGTGACTTGTTAGTTGTTACATACAAAACAAACTATACGTAGAGTTTACTTTTGATTTGTAGAGCACTTAAAACTCGACTTGTTTTCCAAACTATCAGGATTTATACTCTGAAATTTAAAATGACAGGTGCTGTTTTGATTACAAGTGGTGCAATTATATGTTGTTAAATGATACCTCTGACTTCGTCTGCGTGGATCATGGTTTTTAAAAATTCTGTAGGAACTCTTTTTTATTTTCTACCTGATAAAAAATAAAATAATTCTCGAAATATTTAACTAAATCCACGCAAAAATCACATTGTTTCATTCACAAGCAAACAAACACTTTCGCACTTTAAATATTGGGTAGTGAGGTATGAATATTTGATGTACCTATCCAACCGAGATAACATGTAAATGGTGCAGATTGTGCACAGGTGGGCTACACTGAACAAGGCTCAGACTACACGCTGTACCTTGCTGCACGCGAGCATAGCGAAAGGTTGAATTGGATACACGAAATTCGAAAATGTAAGTATAATAATATGGCTTAAATTCATTGCATATTCTACGTTCCTTTAGCTCTACCGTTAATAAGTTTACGACCCGTGCACGGTGCACAACATCAATAAATCCTAAGTGTCCGAAACCTCACTATCTTGACGCAACGTTCGCTACTAGAAAGGCGACAGTTACGAACTTTTACAATGCCGCTGTTCCGAAAAATGTCGCCCTGAAGTTATCAGCAATCCATAAGTCGATTAGTAACTAGGATTTTCATTTGGTACTATTGGTACAGCATATATTTTTGAAGTGAAAACATCTTTAGGCGCGTTGAGCACTTTTTGGTAGGGGGTAAAAATGTGGATTACGGTGATCGAAACGTTCTTCCTAAGACAAAAGGTCTTAAGTGTAGTAATAGTACATTCGTAATTAAACTTTAAGGCCTTAGTTTTAAGGTTTATATTAAGTAATAAGTGCTGTGTAACCGTAGGCGCCACCTCGCGTTGTTAGGAAGACAAAAGGTCTTAAATATAAATATAGTACATTTGTAATTGTTTTAAGGTTTTTATTGAAATATTTTTATTATTTTTTATTAGAAAAAAAAAATCGTTTTCACTTCTATCGGCAGTCCCCTATGTAGACTGCCAATTTTTTTTTATGTATCGAGTAAGTAATTATGATAAGCGCCTGGCTTCAAGTTGCTTGTGAATGCACGTCCTTAATTAATGTCCTATCACTTCATAACATATAACTAAGTATATGCAGTTTCGAAACATTGCGATAGACCGCGAAGCTTTTCGCTTGAGTGCACCCTGGCAATCAGCTCACACTGTATTGACATGTATAACACTAGTAGCGTTGAACCGCCTTGTAGGTAAGTTCTAATTAATTCTATATCATGAAATGAAATGAATTGTTTATTTCATGTAGGCCAACTTGAGATGTTTGGACCAAATTAAATTTTTAGAAAAGGATAAGATTGCTAAAAGGACCTGTTATTTAAGTTATTTTTGAGTAACCAAATTAGCAGCATTGTGATTCTTGTAATGTTATTTTTTTTAATGTGTTCAAATCAGTGCGCTACTCGTATCTATGAAATGAGTTTATCGATAGAGTTACGAATTTTCTTTATCTGCTTATTGAATAACACCCAACAAGTGGGAAATACCTACATGGAAGGATGAAAGGCTTCTAGTTATCAATATAAGGTAATAGGTTATACAATTAATTATTGGTATCTGCCGTCTGCAGCATAGTGTGTTGCCAATTTTTTGCAACTCGTATAAAAATAATAGCATCCAATTCCAAAGCGTTGTATTTCAAGGGCTTCAGCATCCTGTGGGTTACCAATAATTTATTGAAAACGTCACAATAAAAATTATAGCCTAACTTAAATATTAATATGATCCTGTCGGTCGGTTACCTGTAGTGAAAAGGGATGATTGTTATAGTGTGCATATCGAACACTCGTCGCGTGCGGTACCACCCGGCGGTGTGGGCGGCGCGCAAGTGGACGTGCTGCGACGCGGAGCGCCGCTCGGCGCCGGGCTGCGCGCTCGCCGCCGGCTGGCCGCTGCCGGAGCCCGACTTCGAGCTCATTCTCCACGACCATAAGCCCATCAACGATAACAGTTTAGGTATGTATCGCTTATTTCTCAGTTCCTAGGCCTGTTTCGACTGGGGTTTGGAGCGCGGGGATGAAACCAACTGGCGTTGCGCAAGGAACACACCAAAGCGTTCTGAGATCTCGGTTCTCGGAGCCCCCAATATGCGCTGAGATTAGTCACCGAGGGGAACTTAGTAGGTAAATATAATGCCTATGGTCGAACACATTTTGTTCCTTATATTCAACATAATTCGAATGTTTATTTTGGGTTTATCTACAAAAACAACGAAAACGTGCTAGCTGCATTTTCCTCTAGCAACTTATAATGTTTTCAGGATACAGCAGGCAGTAAATAAGAGAGCCAGCTATTCAGTAAGCATTGTGTGTGTTTTAATCGTTGGTAATCTAGTAACGAATATTAACTATTCTTGAAAATGAACAGTAGATAATATTTATAAATTTTGTGTGTGTCATAAGAATGTTTTGTGATTTTTGTGTCTGATTTAGCTGGTAATAAATCTGCTTGCGTTCTAGTAGTGTCGTGAACTGTTTAAAAGACGTGACTTAAAAATAATAGTGACCGACAGTGCACTATATTACCACAGTTTGTCTGTCAAAACTTCTTGTCTGCCCGTTAATTTTATCGTTGCCACATAAAAACATATTTCTCCGAACTCGATATCCCAGTTAACAATGAGTCACTAGTACCTACCTTATACTTGATGAAAGGCTGTGATAATATTTTCCGTCTGATACAAAGTTTTATTAGTTATTTTGGTTTTGTGTCTTAAAAGTTCACTGAAGTTAAGTTCGTAAGAACATGAATTAGTATCTAGATCTTAGAATTTGTTTGCTACGAGTAGTTTGACGATTTCAAAGTCATGCATCACCCGATTCTAAATTTCATCTATGTACCTATAGTTCACTCTTCTCTAATGCATTGGTAATTCTGTTGGTTGTTGCATTGAATATTTTTTGTAATCATGTAGGCCGACGGTTAATACCCGGCAGGGTCAATTTGGGAATTTATAATTTCTGAATTTTCCCTGGTCTGGCCTGATGGGAGGCTTCGGCCGTGGCTAGTTACCACCCTACTGGCAAAGACGTGCCGCCAAGCGATTTAAAATTCCGGTACGATGCCGTGTAGAAACCGCAGGGGTAGGTATGGGTTTAATATAACTGCCATGCCCCTAACAGGTTAGCCCGCTACCATCTTAGACTGCATCATCACTTACCATCAGGTGAGATCGCAGTCAAGGGCTAGCTTGTAGTGGATAAAAAAAAAAACATAACTGAAAAGACGTGATGAGTAATATAAGTAGCGTCAACTTAAAACCTGATTGACACACGATCTCATTTCTTTACCGTCACTTTCTTTTTTGAAAGCGAAATGAGTCGCATTAATAATCGCGTATTGTTTACATCTGCGCCTACCTACATTACCCATTGCATTTTTATTCGGTCCATAAAAATAGATTTATTCTTAGAACTCATTTTTTTCTTTTTTACTTAACATCACTACCAATAAAGCACCTTTCTACTCATATATTAGTTTCGCATTAATTTAGCCGCCAAAAAAAAGTAAACATAATATGTTAACAACAATTTTTTAGTGTAAAAGTGTAATGTATAGGTGCTGCACTAATTGTACTAACTGATTATGTGCAAGGAATATAAGAGCTATTTTATTTTATTTTTGGCCGCCACAATAGGATTTGGTTAAGTCTGTCATTACTCTTTACTTTAAGTATCTTCTGTATTCACGGTGGGTTTTCGTCATTGAATAACAATATATTCTGTTCCTGTCTTTGAAGACACTTCATCCAGTGGTGTGAACGAGAACGCTGTTGCTTGCGTTCGCACTACGAAAGGTGAATGTAGGGCGAGCCGAGTAAGATTATCTTTTGGGCTCTCATTCGTCTCTTGTAATATAAGTCTGTGTTTACCATGGTAACAGAACGGTTATCATGGTAAGTTCCAGTATCTTTATTTTTTTTACAATCACATCGCATTTTTTTGGGATTTTAATGTTTAAAAAAATGTCTTGTATAGTCTGCGAGATACAACGTACGGTTAAACTTAGGTTTATAAAATTCCGTGGGAACTTTGATTTTCCGGGATAAAAACTAGACTGATACCGTTTCTACTCGGTTGCAAGGTAGGTATTTCTGCAAAATTATTGTCAAGATTGGTTAAACGGAGAAATGAAACAGACAGACATACATGCGAATTTTTATTATTAAGTACCTATGTATGTTTAGAAGTTCAGTCTTAATCATAACTTAGTATTAAAAACCGGCTATCAAAATAAAAATTAATTCGGTAACGTAACGTAATCATAAAAGGCACTGACAAGCAGGTTTTAACGGCACGAGTTGAGGCTGTATTGTGTATTCCGCTTTAGCTCCGACACGGTACATTGACACGCGAGTCGCGGGCCCAGTCTGTTGGCAGTGTCGCGCGCGGACGTCCGGCCGTGTTGTTCTCTCCCCATGTTGCAGACCAAGTCTGAGGACGAACCAATGGTTACCAAGAAGAAATCTAAAATACCATGTCTATCGCTGTCGTCGTTCCTCCCGGCTTTAGAGGGTACGATGTAATATTTTTAATGACCTTTTTTATTTTATGTGGCCTCGCTGCTACCAGTTGCGTTTGCGTTCACTCGTTGCAGTCACTTTCTTGTCTTGGCAGGTGTAATTTAATGCGTTTGTGAAATGTCCAGTGCTTCGGGTTTCATTAAAGTGTTACCTTAGGTGTACATGGCGATTCTAATGTTATAGTCTCAATTGTTTGGTGGAGCATTTGCAAAAAAATTCGGCTCACTGTGTTGCTATGCTAAAAAGTGATATGCAGACATGTTTGTGCAATGTAAGAACCTCTTAGTTAAATCTTACGTGTTTGATTCTATATTCTTCCAAATTCTGAATTAGAGTAGTCGTTTTATTCTAATATTTTCTGCGAGTTCAGTTTTCCATTTTTTGGCCGCTGATGGAAAAGTTTCATACCTTTGATATTATACATATGTTCTTGATAATATAATATGTAACCCTGTGTGTTGTTGCCGCTTTCAAGTATCTTCAATGAAAGTTCTAGTTAATTCAATACCCACACACTATAAAAGATAATGATTAAATTAAGTACTTTCTCTACCAGCTTATTTTTCGATTATTATTGAATCCCCCTTTATATTAATCTGCCGCGCGAGTAAATCCAAATATCCCATCTTGGGCTCCCCTACTAGAAGGACATAGGCTATATGTATATATATATATATAGGCGTTTTATCCCGATAATTAATGAGTTCCCGCAGGAATCAAAAAAATCTCAATCTACTCGGGCGTGGTGATCGGGATCGGAATCTTCCATTTAATTTTATAAATTCTTCCTCTATCTATACTTTAATAATATCCAAGCCGCTACTCAATATTTATTATCTTTATTTTTGAGACAAATATTTAGTAGCAGTAGGTAATTTTCTACATTCACTTAAATAAGTTATAACCCAATCCAGATGCTATTAGGATAATAAAAATAGGCTTGTTTTTTTTTTGTTTTTTAACTGTCATCCTAATAGAACCTCGATAAATGATAGTAGGCAATTAATTTGCTAAAAAGCCGTACGAGTATACCAACTACGTAATATAATGTCACGCAAATGTCATTTGAATACATCCTTATTGATCCGTATTATTCGTACTTGTTTGTTTCGTTACGTGTTTTTAAGGTTCTCTGATTCATTATTTTATGCCATATAATAATATTTTATTAACAATAGTTGTGGCTAGGTTTACAATGATTTGTAGGAAGGATAATATCATCATAGCAGATATTGTTATGATGAAATAACACAAAAATGGATCATGATAAAATTAACTCAATCACCGCAATACATGATTGGAATTAAAATTTAAAAGTTTAAAAGGTATGATTAAATTTTATTCATGAAAGAACTGGAAGTTTAATTCGTTATGATCTGCCACAATAGGCAAATCTATTTGGTACAGTGTGTATCTTGCGACACTACCACACCACACAAACCTTGCAAATTATTCTCAACGCACGTTTCACTCCGACACTGGAGCATCTTCAGGAGATGTTGACTCTACAATGCGTTGCGTCATTGCATAATTTACAAAATTTGTGTGGTGTGGTGAATATCGCAAGATACACACTGTACCTACCACATAGATAAAATAAATAAATAAATAAATCGTTTATTTTCAATCATTTTGTGTTACAAAGTAATAGATCTTGGAGCTATTTGAAGTTAACAATAATTGTGCTATATCAATAAATTACATAAAATGTTGCAAGATCAAGTACTGGCTATCCTAGCTAGATTTTTTAGACCTGTGTTAAGGATAACCAGCCCTCTCCCTCGTTAACCAAATGTGTGCACAAGCACATGTTTATTCAACTAGTTATTTATGCATTAACAAAAAAACTATAAACTAAAAAAAAAAAGTTTTTCTAAAAAAAGATATTATTCTACGTTATTATTTAACTTAAGCAATGGGAACTGGTGAGAAGTGTGTATGTATGTGTGTGTGTGCGTGATGTGTGTGTGTGTGTATGTGTTATGTTTATGTACGTGTTTGTAAGTTCTTGTAAATGACAACATGAAAGAGTAAATGAGACTGTATTTAAAAGTATAGGTAAATAACATTATTGGTTTTTTTTAAGAAAATATTATAGATTATAATATATCAGATTGTAAGAAATCTTCTGTTTCTTCATAAGATTACCTATAGATTTACCTACTGTGGCGGATTAAACTTCCAGTTTTTTCATTATCGTGGACTTTCGTCAAGTAACGCCTGCACTATCCAACAAATGATACTTAATATTGATTGGATATGCTGCAATCTTCCTTTTCAAATTAGAATGTAGATAGGTACCTAACCTAACCGAATAAATCAGTAAAATTGTACAGAATTTAAGTAAAGCAAAGACTACATTTTCATAGGTATTTATAGTTACTAAAATAGAATTGCTTGCAAAAAAGTGTAAGGAACTTGAACCAGCAAAAATTGTGAGTTCATTGACGTGCAAAATTTATCGAATGCAATGGTGAAATTACAGAACCAACCTCCTTTGCGCTTAGGTTCAAGTCCATGTTCTGTGCAAATATAAATACTTGAAAATTTAATGATTTTTGAGTATTATCCTACTAATATTATTGACGTTTTTTTTTTTTTTTTTTTTTTTATCCACTACAAGCTAGCCCTTGACTACGATCTCACCTGATGGTAAGTGATGATGCAGTCTAAGATGGTAGCGGGCTAACCTGTTAGGGGCATGGCAGTTATATTAAACCCATACCCCTTAGGTTTCTACACGGCATCGTACCGGAACGCTAAATGAAAGTGTGTCCCCGTCTGTCTGCTACGTTTTCACGGCCCAACTACTCAACTGATTTTGATGAAATTTGGTACAGAGATAGGTTAACATACCGGGGACAGGACAGGACATAGGCTACTTTTTATCCCGTATAATTGAAGAGTTCCCGCGGGAATCCAAAATCCTCAATCCACGCGGACGAAGTCGCGGGCATCGTCTAGTTGGTTAATATATTTCACAATTTAGGCTTTCGTAGGCTTTTTAAGCATCAAAAGTTTTAACAAATTCACGTATAGATAAAAGAAACTTTTGTGTGAAAACAAATAGTTAAAAGGATAGCATTACTTTTAGCCCTATTAAATTAGTTAAGGGGAAGCTTACAATCAAATAAGCACCATTTTTTTAAATACTAGTAAAAATTAATTCATTTTGTATGTATTTTCACACAGCGGTCACAGCGGCGGTCACCATGCCGGGCGGAGGTGGCGCGCCTCCAGGAACTCCCTCCGCAAAACTCAAGGTAATTAGGATTTCAAAGCTCACATAAAAAAAAAGAAAAATAATAATTAAAAAAAATTGCCAGTAATAGGGACTGCCGATAGAAGTGAAAACGAATATTTGAAATAACAACACAGCACTTTTAAAATAATTTATAAACCTTAAAAAAAAGGCATTAAAGTTTAATTACGAAGTTACTACTTAAGACCTACTTTCCTTGTCTTAAGAAGAATGGTGTCGCATGACCAACACCGTTCCACATTTTTACCCCCTACCAAAAAGTGCTCAACGCGCCTAAAGAAGTTTTCACTTCAATAAATATATCAAATACCAAGTAGACACTCAAACGCAATTTCACAAAAATGCTTCGCAGGTGAAATATTTTAATGTTTTCTTCCTTCGATGTGAAACCAGTCGTGATTTCGTGCCAAAGGCATAAAACAACATACGGTCAAACACTCAATATAAATATAATATTCCGTATAATTTTATGTAGTCAAACACTGGAAGCTGATTCTGTTGTACACAATCTCTAAACTAAACTAAAATTACATCATTAAAAAAATTGCTAACCCTTTCATAATATTCCCTGCGAAAAGGGACAGAAATTGATTAGAAGTTGTCATTTTAGTTTAGTTTAGAGATTCTGTTTAAATACAGAATTGGCCACAGTGGCTTTAAATACTAATCATAAAGATTTTTATCACAGATTTTCAACATTTTCTTAACTATTATTACCTAACTTGTGCATTTTTTTAACTTAGAAAGTAATGAGAATTAGCTTAACTATATTTTATCAATTTTGAAAAATATGTATACTTTTGACAAAAATTCTTTGATCTTTTAGGAGAAACAGAGGACCAAAGTCGTGGTTGCTTTATATCCTTTCAAGGCTATTGAAAGTGGCGACCTTTCATTGGAAAAGGTAATAATTTTGGTACATATTGAACTTTTAAAAGTTAAGTCTGTCGATTTAGCTTCTGTGGGACTATATTATATAAAGTATATACTTATTTGTAACGTGATCTGTTGAGTTGTAGTTTGTATAACTATAAACTTTAAAAGTAAGGTTCAATAAATTAAACAAAGAGTTTCACAATTTTCATTAAGGAGGATCTATAACTCCCTATAGGTACGTATTATTGTAAAATTTTTTGTTTGACTTTTAGTTTGACAGAAAATAGCCTTGACTCAGAAATCGTATTTATATGTTTGCAGGGTGCAGAATATGAGGTTATTGATGATTCACAGGAGCACTGGTGGAAAGTGAAGGACGAAAACGGGTCTGTATTTTCTTTGCGTTGTTTGTATGTGTTTGTATCGGCTCAGGCTCCCTCAAAGTTGCTGGACAAGTCATTACATTTTGATGAATTTTTTTTTCTTGTCATATGATATTTTATGACGTCAAGAAAATCCAATATGCCGGATAAAATAAACTAAAGGAAAAAAACTTGCCGTTAATTAATATTTTTTTGTTAAAATAATATAATTTATCAAAATATGAACCGTGCATCCGTTGTACTATAATAAGGTAATTACCGTCCGCGAAGTGTAAGATGAGCTTTGCACTTGTTGTAGAGTGATCTACAGCCTAAACTGTTGTGCAGTGTTGAATGCGGGCTAAACTGTTAGGGGCATGGCTGTTATATTAAACCCATGCCCCATAACTCTATTCGTTTACATAGGTACAAATTCTAAGTTAATCTCCTCGTAGATAATTATTTTTTATAGATTTTAAATTCTTAGTAGACTAATAAGTTCGATTAATATAATGGATCAAACACGTATTTTAAAACAAAGTTCTTTAGAATTGCTTAAAAACTTTTACGATTTTGTTTCAGGTCTGTTGGATATATTCCTAGTAATTATGTCAAGGAGAAGGAAACGATAGGATTACAAAAATATGAGTAAGTTACTTTTTGTTGCGTAACTTTGTTAAGTATAATGTACTATCAAATTTCAAAATAACAAAAATTCTAGGATGCAGTCTATCTCTGTACCCGTTGAATTTAATTTTCGGATTAATAATAATAGCATTTGGCTTGATTTGCAAATACTAAGATGTATCGAAGTTTTTATAAAGATACGTGATTTTTTTTATAATAGATAACTATAATAAAAACTTATTGTGGTTTAAGAAGGCCAGTTCAATTATAGAGACCTTGGTCTGATATTTTTATCTTAAGTAGCGGTTTATATTTTGTATATTCTAAATGAAGGTTTAGTTCATAGTTAAATATATGGGTATCCATTATTTTTACAACTGTTTAACAATAATTATTAATAGATTCCAAAAATGTTCGTAAAGATTAAATAAATATTAAGACACACAAGCACATGTCTAAATAAAATGAATCTTTTGTTAGTATGTTTTAAAACTATAATGTTATAATTATAAATAAAGTTTTAATTTCTTTGACTATGTTCAATTTATTGGGTTACTAGATGATGCCCGTGACTGAGTCCACTTGATTACAGGATTTTTATAACCCTGTGAAACTTTAAATGAAAAAGAACCTTTCGTCGATACTGATGAGCCAAGCTGTTAATAGTTATCAGGCAGATATACAGACAAACTTCCTCATTTATAATATACGTATAAGTATTAGTATGGTATTTTAACATTATATAGTAGGTTTAGTCCAGACATATTCTAAAAGTGAAGGTTTTTTAACCTTCACTTTTAGAATTTTCCGAACCGCTAGGATATGGAGCCCTCCCGGCTTCCGTTTTCCCCTCCTCTTTTAGGTTTCAAATCAAGAGTGAATAGGCATCTTCTAGGCAAGTCTGATTGCAGCCAAGCGCTAGCCTATATAATATTTAAAAAAAAAACTAAAGTAAACTAAACTCTGAAACTTTCCTACACCAGTTCATCCATCATCCCTTTCCTAGAGTAAATAGATCAATGACGTGTTGTGATGTTTCGTGACGCGACAAAATGTAGTCGCAGTCATACATTTTATGTTAAGAAAACGCGCACTCTGCGCACTGTTATAACACCCGAACGTTCTTTGCTTTAGGCGTGCTCCAATTAATCAATCCTCGCTACATTAAAATGAAAATTATTTAAAAAATTAAAAATGATTTATTTTAACATACATATTTAATAATTGTGGCTGAGGCCTTCTGTTAAGCATAAGAATACAAGCGTCAGAAGGCCTAGCTCTTCCAAATTTAAAAATTACATTAAAGAAATATAATAATATGTATGTGTGTGTGCGAGTGTGTCATTACAATACAATACAACACAGTAATCTGTTTGCACCTTAAACGTTCATTAAAATCATGACGAAGATGACCTCTTCCTCTTGTAATTGACCGACTGCCTTACTTTTCATTGCAGATGGTACGTGGGAGAAATGTCTCGGCAGCGCGCTGAATCATTACTCAAACAAGAGGACAAAGAAGGCTGCTTCGTAGTACGGAACTCCTCCACAAAGGGAATGTACACACTGTCTTTATATACCAAAGTGTGAGTGTTTATTTGCTTGTACGATGTATTATTTGAGAGCTGTTTTGTCGATATGTAGTCAACTTTTATTTAATTCCATTATTTTTGTGTTTTGTCGAATTATTGTAGTTTCCATTTAATATATTGGATTTCCATTTTTTTTGTTTGGTATTTCATTAAAGACTGCTTAAAATAATCTATTGTAGATAGATAGATAGATAGATAAATGCTTTATTGCCACACAAAACATTAAAGAAAAATAAAAAAGTTAACAAGCAAAAATAAATAACGATTGTAGTAGTAAAGTCGTTATTTAGTTACTATTTCGAAAACACAAAAAAATGACGCACATTATTTGCCATTTTAACGCCGACTTCGTGAGCGTTCATCTTGCCGCTTATTACCGCTGATGTATGTCGGTTAAGAATGATCTAAAAAAAACTGTATTCTGTGTTAGCTCTAGTTCATGTAACATGATTTTTGATTTTGCTTAAAGTTGTATTAAAAAAACTAAACTGATCTCAATTGTCATATTAAAATTATCACTTACCGTATCTGCATACCTAATACACGCATTTTCTATCATCAAAAATCACATCATTGTTTTGCTCATACATTTTCAGAAATCACCCTCAAACCAAGCACTATCACATAAAACAAAACGCTCGTGGCGAGTTCTATCTTTCGGACAAGCATTGCTGCTCGAGTATTCCGGAACTCATCAACTACCATAAACACAACAGCGGCGGATTATGTTCGAGGCTCAAGGCCACACCTTGCGATCGACCGGCGCCGCCTACTGCTGGACTTTCTCACGGTAATACCACACTCATTAGTTATTCCTTGTTGGTGTAGTGGTTTCTATTCGGATCATTTGTTCTCGGAGTTGAGTATTCCGGAACTCATAAACTGCCACAAGCGCAACAGCGGCGGTTTATGCTCGAGGCTCAAGGCCACACCTTGCGATCGACCGGCGCCACATACTGCTGGACTTTCTCACGGTAATACCTTAGTTATTCCTTGTTGGTGTAGTGGTCTCTATTCGGATAATAAATTATTAGTTCTCGGGGTTGAGCACAAGCATTGCTGCTCGAGTGTTCCGGAACTCATCAACTACCATAGACACAACAGCGGCGGTTTGTGCTCGAGGCTCGAGACCACATCTTGCGACCGAGAGGCAATTATCTCGTGGTAATTCTATACCCGTAGTTGTTCCATATAAGCTTGCTTAGTCGGCTGAGGATTATGAGATGCCGAGTTACAGTCCCGGGTTGAGCCATAGAAAAATGTAATTGTTGAGTTAGGTTTTTCTGTGAAGTAGGTGATGTTACACCCCTGATCATGTTTTATACCTGGTGGTGGTACCTGAAGAAGCAGGCTTAGCTGCAAATTATTGTGAATTTCTTTCATATTACTATTAAATATGTTCCTGCATGCTATGCCAAAACGCCGTTATATGTGTTGTCACACCTATATGGTGTAAGCTTACCTTTAGAGGAGCCAGAAAAACCACTCTTAAAATTAAGAACCTTGAGAGTGTAAAAATTAAATTGTGAATTTTAAGAGGTAGTGGAATATAATTTTATTTCCACCGAGACCTATTTCCGACGAGAGTTACCATTGTCACTGTCTTGTTCGTAGAAATAAAAAAAAAACTTAATTTGAATGATTTAATTATGCGAATTATGTCATTATGTCGATTAATTAATGATTCCAATGGTGCTTGTGTACAGACAAATGGGAGATCGACCCGTCAGAGCTGGTATTGTTGGAGGAACTGGGCGCGGGTCAGTTCGGCGTAGTGCGGCGCGGGCGCTGGCGGGGCAACACCGATACTGCTGTCAAGATGATGAAGGAGGGCACAATGTCCGAAGACGACTTCATTGATGAGGCCAAGGTCATGACGTAAGTATCAGTTGACACTTCAAAACATTATTTTCGCACCTGAACCTATACCGTATCTATGGTGACCAAAGAATCTACTATCCATACTATTGCAACATAAACATGTGTAGTTTACTTCTTAATTATTAATCCAATACTTGTAGAACGAAGTAGAGTTGTTCAAAACTGCTATAAATCGAAAGCACGATACGGACTATAAACTATAATTTTTTAGCATGCTTTTAAATATGTTATAACGCGCTTGTTATAAGAAAGCGTGTGGGCGGCCGGCAGGCGCCATATGGCTTGCAGCACGCTAAATTTCGTAACACGCAAAGATGACGATGTTACCCGAGACTAACCATCGGCTAGCGGCAGCGCGCTACCGGCAAGCGGGTGCCGCTACAAGTGCTACGAGGCGCCGCGCGCGATCGCGTGATATTCATAACGCCGTAGCGTAATAGCGGCTCCTCATATAGCACGTTATCCGCGCTATGGAACAATAGCGCGCTATGATATTACGCTACGTGTTATATTAACCACCTCAATAAATGGCCATTGTCAATAATCTATTTCAGCAAACTGCAACATCCAAATCTAGTGCAACTATACGGCGTGTGCTCAAAACATCGTCCGATATACATCGTGACGGAGTACATGCGGCACGGCTCGCTGTTCAACTACCTGCGCCGTACGCCGCGCGACCAGCTCGGCTCCGGAGTGCTACTGGACATGTGCATACAGGTGCGTGAGTTGCGTCACTGTACACGTGCGTACAGACGGCGTGTGAAACATCCTCCGATATACATCGTGACGGAGTACATGCGGCACGGCTCGCTGTTCAACTACCTGCGCCGCACGCCGCGCGACCAGCTCGGCTCCGGAGTGCTACTGGACATGTGCATACAGGTGCGTGAGTTGCGTCACTGTACACGTGCGTACAGACGGCGTGTGAAACATCCTCCAATATACATCGTGACGGAGTACATGCGGCACGGCTCGCTGTTCAACTACCTGCGCCGCACGCCGCGCGACCAGCTCGGCTCCGGAGTGCTACTGGACATGTGCATACAGGTGCGTGAGTTGCGTCACTGTACACGTGCGTACAGACGGCGTGTGAAACATCCTCCGATATACATCGTGACGGAGTACATGCGGCACGGCTCGCTGTTCAACTACCTGCGCCGCACGCCGCGCGACCAGCTCGGCTCCGGAGTGCTACTGGACATGTGCATACAGGTGCGTGAGTTGCGTCACTGTACACGTGCGTACAGACGGCGTGTGAAACATCCTCCAATATACATCGTGACGGAGTACATGCGGCACGGCTCGCTGTTCAACTACCTGCGCCGCACGCCGCGCGACCAGCTCGGCTCCGGAGTGCTACTGGACATGTGCATACAGGTGCGTGAGTTGCGTCACTGTACACGTGCGTACAGACGGCGTGTGAAACATCCTCCGATATACATCGTGACGGAGTACATGTGGCACGGCTCGCTGTTCAACTACCTGCGCCGCACGCCGCGCGACCAGCTCGGCTCCGGAGTGCTACTGGACATGTGCATACAGGTGCGTGAGTTGCGTCACTGTACACGTGCGTACAGACGGCGTGTGAAACATCCTCCGATATACATCGTGACGGAGTACATGCGGCACGGCTCGCTGTTCAACTACCTGCGGCGCACGCCGCGCGACCAGCTCGGCTCCGGAGTGCTACTGGACATGTGCATACAGGTGCGTGAGTTGCGTCACTGTACACGTGCGTACAGACGGCGTGTGAAACATCCTCCGATATACATCATGACGGAGTACATGCGGCACGGCTCGCTGTTCAACTACCTGCGCCGCACGCCGCGCGACCAGCTCGGCTCCGGAGTGCTACTGGACATGTGCATACAGGTTCGTGAGTTGCGTCACTGTACACGTGCGTACAGACGGCGTGTGAAACATCCTCCGATATACATCGTGACGGAGTACATGCGGCACGGCTCGCTGTTCAACGGCCTAACCTATCGGAAAAGTCATGCCGTCAAGCGATTTAACGTTTGCCAAGCGAGCGAAGGGTTTAATAAAATCACTATGCTTTTCAGTGGAAACTTTAACCATATTTTACGCGACGACTTTTAAAAATTTGTACAAACATTATTTGTCTTTCTTTCAGGTTTGCAAAGGAATGACCTACTTAGAAAAACATAATTATATTCATCGAGATTTAGCTGCAAGAAATTGTTTAGTCGCTGAAGAAAACGTTGTCAAGGTACAGACAGTTTAAAAATTAAACAGTTATTAAATATGTTCTATACAAAAATATATTTAAAAAAATCTGTATGTGCTGCCTTATAACAGACATGAAATATTCGCTTGATTGTTGATATTCATTAATCAGATCCAAAACTTCTATTAGGTTGCCGATTTTGGACTCGCGCGATATGTCTTAGATGACCAGTACACGAGTTCGGGTGGTACAAAGTTTCCTATTAAATGGGCCCCTCCAGAGGTTCTCAACTACACAAGGTTTTCATCTAAGTCGGATGTATGGGCGTTTGGTAAGTGTGCCATATTTATATTTTACTTACTGATGCCCGTGACTTCGTCCGCGTTAAATAAGATTTTCAATTCCCACGGGAATTCCTTAATTTTCCGGAATAAAAAGTAGCCCATGTCACTCCCCAAAACCCATGCAAAAACTCACGTCGATCTTTTGCGGCGTGATTGAAGGACAATCCAATAAACCAACAAACAAACACACTTTCGCATTTATAATTTTGATTACTATATTTTGGATCATTATGTCCGTTTTTACCAACAATGCCTAAATTTTAGGGAACAACTTAGACCAATAGTTTTCTAGTTTTCACGTACAATAACTGAACCCTAAAATGGGCATATGTGTATTAGTGACCTAAAGCCATGTCGACTTGGTTGGTTGGTTGGTTGGTTATTAACTAGCTATCGTCTGATTGTTTGAAACGTTAAATATACTTTGACGAATTAACATTTTGTCCGACTTCCAATACATAATACATAAACTGTCAAAACGTCATCACTATTCTTTAACATCATTGGTGATCAGATGTTAATGGTGGCCGTTTTAACGTGTTCTCCGAAGCACGTTTGATACGAAAATAACTCTCAAACAGGCTTTGTCAAAAGTATTATCCGACCTTTTTAAGGAGTTCATAGATGCCTCTACGTTAAAAAAACACGTATGAACTCCTGAAACAATTAGAGTAATTCATTTTAAGCTGTCAAATTACATATAACTCTACAGTTTTCTTAGACAATTGGGCTTCTGAGTCGAACCATTGCTTTAACATGGTAATCGATTGATATCCGCATTCGCTATTAGAAATACATTAAAATAGAAAGGTTTTTGGTTATCTTCAGTAAATGTGTTTTTCTTGATTTTCAGGTGTGTTAATGTGGGAGGTATTTACTTGTGGCAAAGTACCCTACGGTAAGATGAAGAATTCTGAAGTAGTGGACATGGTACAGAAAGGTCACGTGCTCGAAAAACCCAAGGACTGCTTAAATGAAATTTATAATGTGAGTATTTGTTCGATTACTAACATTAAATTTTAATAAAATCGTTATCTACGATGAAGACTTCATTTCATTTTGCTATTAGTAAGAAGACTGCATCTTCTTTATGAGCTTTTTTGAGAAAGTGTAGGCCAAATCTATAGCCTACTAAGAATAATGATTAAGAAGCATTGAAAATATAAACTCGTGCAATAATATTGTGACATCACCCTGGCATAGTATACGATAGTTCCGCCATATAGTATGCTAAGAAGCATTGAAAATATAAACTCGTGCAATAATATTGTGACATCACTCTGGCATAGTATACGATAGTTCTGCCATATAGTATGCTAAGAAGCATTGAAAATATAAACTCGTGCAATAATATTGTGACATCACCCTGGCATAGTATATGATAGTTCCGCCATATATTACGCACATTCATGACGCGTGCAAACGGTGCAGTGCACATTTTTCACATTGACGTTCACTTCAAACAAGCCACGCCTCACCAGTACTTCTAAATGCACTGGCTTACTGAATATCAATCCGTTCACGATTGTAATTCGATTTTTATTTTTCATTTCACTCAGTCATGTAATATAACTTCGTCGTTGGTGTATTCGTGGTTGGTTAGCGTGTTCGACTGTGGCCGGCGAGGTCCTGGGTTCGAGTCCCGGGTCAAGCCATAATTAAGTATTGGGTTTTTCTGACTAGAGAAAACCGTTAGATTATAATCTAACTAACGAGATTGTAAACTGTCGAAAGATTAAAATTTAACGCATTATATTTTATCTGTTAGGTATATTAACCCGACAGAACCTAAGGGCACTACCTGATTATTTATGTCGAACCCTAACCTAACCTACAAGAAAGAAAAGAAAACGTAAATCCAATGAATATTTCAAAAATTGACACTCAGAACATATTGAACGGTTCACAATCTTTCGACAGTTAATCTCGAGATAAAAAGCGTTAGATTACAATCTAACGGTTTTTACAATTTTACGGCGCCAATGGCCACTATAATAAAATGTGCCTTTCGTTGTAGGTAATGAAAGCGTGCTGGCGGCACGCGCCCGACGAACGGCCGTCGTTCCGGCTGCTGAAGGAGGAGCTGGCGGGCGTGGCGCACAGCGTGCTGGCCGACTGACTGCGCCTGCTGCTGCTGCTGCTGCTGCCCGCCGCCCAGACCGTGCGACACCCGCCGGCCGTCACACCAGCTGCAGACCTGCACCGGTGAACGGCCCGACCACTACTCCCGACCGAGCTGCAGTACATTCACATTTATTTTGCATCTGGCTGTAAGATTGGCTAACCTGATGGCAGGCGTGGTGCACAGCGTGCTGGCCGACTGACTGCGCCTGCTGCTGCTGCACGCCGCCCAGACCGTGCGACACCCGCCTGCCGTCACACCAGCTGCAGACCTGTACCGTTGAACTACTACGAGCTACAGTACATATTTATTTTGCATCTGGCTGTAAGATTGGCTAACCTGATGGCGGGCGTGGTGCATAGCGTGTTGGCCGACTGCCTGCGCCTGCTGCTGTTGCTGCACGCCGCCCGGCCCGTACGAGTGTGAGATGTGAATTTTAGGTATTTTGGAAGATCATCCCTATTACACCCCACCCGCGCCCGTTCCCTGTGAAATCACCCCGCTCCCTTCGTTTTTAACTTTCGACATTCCACTTTTTGTAGTGAGGTCAAGTTCTATATTTTTTAAGTACCTACATTCTAAAACCCACAAACCCTGAAACGAATTTTAAGCACAAGAGCATTCAAATTGCTTAGTGTTTGGTTTTTTTTAATGAACTACTGAATTTGTTTATTACGTTTTTTATGAACTAAAAAAATCGGACACTTAACTGTATTCACATTTTTATATGAAATACATACGTTGCAGTACCTACTCGGGCGCTAGTTTTCATTCTGACTTGATACAAATTCCATTAGAATTAATGTAGTTTTAGTAAACTCATTGCGTAGATAAATCAGCATTTATCCAGATGATATTTTGGATATTTTACTTGAAAACTGTTCCATTTATCACCATAATAGCAAATATTTGACATAAATGTATGTAGCGAAGTTTAAGCATATAAGAAAAATAAAATAAAACAAAATCAATGTAACCCCTCTGCCGTAGACAAATACCAGTAATAAATAATTAATTGAATGTTGTTCAGAAATAACGAAAAGCGAAACTTTGTCCTCTACTTTTCATCATATATCAATAAAATAATATTTGTGAATATAATTGAATATCTAAACTGGGTTTTATCGTTTTCAAAACTATGAAATGTATTTGAATATATATTTTTGCGTTAAATTAAAAAAAAACAATTTAAGTTAACGATAATGAAAATAAATATCAAATTTTGCATATAATATCTTTACAACCATTCTTTATTTTTTATTACCAGTGTACAGTTTTAATTGATTCATAATATCATTTATGATATAATTCCTTTAAGAAAATACAAGTCCAGTATTACTAATATTAAGAAGTGTTCAAAAGCAATTTGAATAAAAAAGATACTAAAATGATTTTTACCATAATATATTTTTATTGATCAAAATATATTAATTATTTTTGTATCTAAGTACCTAAATACTTAAATATATATTTTATGCAAAAAAGACAACAGAATGGTTCACGGAAAAATGATCGCAGCCTCACACTTCTAAATTCGTAAATATTACCCTCTTGTCCCAAACGCATTTATAGGCATGGTCTCCGTTCCGTCATCGTGAGTAATGAAATGACTTCCAAATATTTATAAACTAGCCCGCGAATTCGTCCGCGTGGATTGAGGTTTTTTGGTTCCCGCGGGAACTCTTTAATTTTCCGGGATAAAAAGTAGCCTATGTGTTATTCCAGACTATAATCTATCCCTGTGCCAAATTTCATAACATCCATACATACATTAAACTTTCGCGTTTATAATATTAGTAAAAAGTAAAATATGAACCATTACCCTCATTTTAATAGTTGCCGTTTACTACTGTTTTTAATACTGCCTAGTGTATTTTTAGTTTTTAAAAGAAAACTTTCAAGTGTGTTATTTGTCTCTCTGCAAACATTTAATAATATAAGATTTATACATCAGAAAAGGGTTTAAAATAATGAAACACATGTAAGAACCAAGA
Source organism: Erebia aethiops (assembly GCA_923060345.2). NCBI lineage: Eukaryota > Metazoa > Arthropoda > Insecta > Lepidoptera > Nymphalidae > Erebia > Erebia aethiops. The sequence goes on along the minus strand of OV281092.1, from coordinate 8,505,050 downwards.
TAATTTATTATATTATAGTTAATTTCACATAAAACGTTAATATGTATTCGCAGAACTAAATAAATTATCTGATAATATACACAATTATGTATGTTTGTCTAATAATGACTTATAAAAAGATGACCTTTATGGGTTATCTGAAAGGGGCAACCAGTTTAACCGTCCACTGCCTATATATGAATTGTTTACTTTATAATTATCAAATCGTAGATCAGTATAATTATAGCGTTTACAGCACAGTATTTCAAGTTTAACATTTGATACCTAATACCTATTATGTCTAGTCGCCATGCATGCATAAATAAGTATTTTTTATCACGCGTTTCTAATATCATATTACTTATCACCGCATTGGATAATAATATACTCTATGGCATATCTTCAAATGTAGATTTTATGGATATAATAGTATGAGACATTCAAAAGCAGCAAATTGCTCATAATTTTATTTCACTAATTAGTTTGCTTTTTTGAACATAATGCGTAATAAAAATACAAATGAATGTCGATTATGTTAATGTCAGGCATCAGAGGTGCGATTATGTAAGAATTGCCGATAAAATCGTCTAAGTTCGATGTCAAAGTAAAATAAACCATAACACTATTGAATTAGAGCTCAATTTCGTGTATCCATTATCATCTGTTCAGGATATCGTACATACCTAAACGTTTTTACTTTACTTTACTTTGACGATTTGATCGACTCGAATTCGATTTGAAATAAACGAAAAAGTCAGGAATAGCGGGAGAAATGCAGTTTGGCTCGTATAATAATTATGTTTTCCACTAGGCATGTGTTTTAAATAAAAAGTTAGAACTTATCAGGTGTCTCTCCATGTTTAATACAAGTTAATCGTAACAAAATATTCCATTATCAGGCTGATTTTAAAAATATCTCTTTTTCACCAAAATTGACTTTATCTATGTTTCGTTATCTTAATAACCATAGATATATTATTATGATTTAAACTTGCGTTTCATAGATATTTATTGTCACTTTTCATGTTTATTTTCAGGGGGCTTGTGTTGAATAATAGGTAAAATCAGGCATTATAGTCGCAATTTTTTATCGTAGCTGTGAGATTTTTATATTGTATTGTATAATAATTATAAGTAACAAAATATTTCTGTAGTTTTCTACGACGAATATTCATTATATTATGTTTTTCGTGTGATTAAAAACCTAGTCATTTTTAGTTGACCTAACCATGATGTTTGTCAGTTTGTCAGCAATTGACAGTAAAGCTAGCAATTATGTATCAAGAGACGTAACGTATCTTTTACTGACTGACCGATCAATTAACTTTGAAACTATTAAAAAAAAACTCATAATAAAAGATCATATCATTAATGTAAAGAAAATAATTTTGAGGTTGAGACTTCAACCACTTATTTGTTTTGGATTATAATTAATTGCCTTACTTACCCGATCCCTTAGACGAATTCAATGTGGATAAGTAAATACCGTCCCAATAAGGAAATGAAGTTAGAAATTTTATTGTAAATTATTGTATGTGTTGGGTCGCGATTTACTCCACAAAGGGATGTTTCTAATCATTGTGATCCATCACATAATAGCGACACAGAACTGTGCCAACTATTTGTGTACCTATCTGTGTACTCCATATTAATTGTAGATATAATTTTAAGTATTTGTGACTGAATAATGTTATTTTAATTATAATTCTAAATATTTTCTTGTCAAATCTGTATTTCATAATATGCCTGTTATCTCAGTTGATTGCCTCGAATAAGTTGTATAATTTCTCCATAGATATTATGAATGATTTGTAATCCATACTTTAATATTATTATAAATGCGAAAGTGTGTCTGTCTGTCTGCTACGCTTTTACAGCTCACCTGTTTAACCGATTTCGATGATAGATTGTATTCCAGGGAAGGACAAAGGCTAAGTACTTTTTATCTCGGAAAATTAAAGTTCCTGTGGGAATGAAAAAAACTGAATTCACGCGAACGAAGTCGCGGGTATCATCTAGTATTTAATATTTACTCTTGTGAAGTTTGTCACAGCGTCAGCAGTACAATATAATACAATTATGTAATTATGATAACAATATGAATATTTTGTTTGAAGAAGTTTGCTTGGAAAATGTACAGCAATTAATTTGTACCGACATATAAATAACTGTTTTGTAAGTAAATATATTATAGAAAAGAATAAATATTGTAGTTTTCTTTAATCTTTATATTTACATACCATTTGCCCTTATTTTTAAACTTATTACTAAATAACTATTTTTGTAATACAATATTATTACGTTAAGTGGCAAAAATTGTTATTCCTTATCTGCACTGGCTGAAATCCAATACGTTAAAGATAATATTATTATTATTGAATATAAGATACAACCTGAATGTAAGATGAGAACTTTATCGTCTTTTATCTCTCCTTTTAAGCAAGTTTATCATACTCGTAACATGGACTTTGGTAAGTAAATAAAACAAAGTCGGGTTAGTTACACCTGTGTAAACAGTTACGAAAATCCACCCCAAAGGTGATAAAATTGGGGTTGGAAGCTAAAGATTGCATTCAGGTTATTAGTTTAAAATCATAAAATATATAGCCGCTATAAGTAGGCTTTTGCAGCGGGAAAATTTCACAGGAAATCAGAAAAAACGCGGACGAAGTCGCGTGCGACCTCTAGTAGGTGATAATAAAATTATACTATCAAGATCTTTCCAAAATAATAATTATTTTAAATGGTCTTTGCCAAGAGTAATTAACCCTTATTTAAGAAACGTTACGTGAATAGAATATTTATTACGTTAGTAAACTTCACAAACATTAATCTTTTTACTCGTAACATAATATTTTTGAGGTCATTATTATTTTATCAATAAAGTTGCCATTATTTTAATGGAACTTTATGGTAAGAAAAAAAAAATATTATTTTATCAATCTATAGAAGAGTAGCTTTCTATCATAATATTATTGAAAACGATTTTATCCATAGGTGCGAATGAGCAATTTGTAATAAAGTTATAGTTACATAATAAAGTCACACATTAAATTCATAATTCACCAAAAAAATATTTAAAACATGAAATCTAGAGACGCAAACTAGCTTCTCTTATTTTATTTATCAAATCAGTGATAGGTACATATTATATTAATTTGTTTTCCTATTGAAGAACTATATTATTTTTCTTTATAAATTAAAATATGTGACAATATTTTCAAAATAATTATGTTTATCTTTTTTTATATATACAGAATACCCTGTTGTAAAGATAGTATAACTTCTAGTTAATCTAATGAAATTTATTAAATTGCAGCAATTGGCAGTATCGCAAAAGGAATTTAATTTTATTTAGGTAGGTAGTGAAAAACATATTCTACATCAATGGTGAAAAAGCACAAAATTAAATAATTAAACTGACATTTACAAGTTACAAACTGATTTTCAGTAATATTTATGGCAGCAGAGTAAATGATAAATAGCTTATAATAATTATTAAATTATAAAATAAGTAAACTTATTTAATGTATACATAAAATATGTACATTCTATAAAGTGGATGATTACAGCAATTGCTTGATTGCTTCTAAATAAATAAAAAAATATTACACTGTTGTATAATTTCTAGGTTCTTGATTTTGGAATGTTAATATGAAAAGAAATGACAAGTAGGTATTTGCTAGTCTGTAGAAAATATTTGAAATAGAAATATGCATAATAAGTAACATAAAAACACTTGACTGACTTAGGCTTAGCACGCACTGCGATTAAACGCACGCTTTTAACCGTAGGTCTGAAACCGCAAAAAAAAGTAACACATAGCTTTCTATACAAGCGCACGCATTAGCGACTTTTTTCAGTGACTGATTTTAAAAACGTAACTTGCTACATTTCGATCGCGGTTTGTAAAAGCGCGATTTTTTTGTGTCCCATAGTAACAGTATGGTGGCGCACGCACGGCGGTTAACCGCGTTCGGTTTTTATTCAGTCTTGGCAATGTACTCTGTGGTCTTGGCTGAGCGAGCGCAGAGGATAGTCGTCGTTTGCGGTGCAGATTATGGCATGTCGTCCGACTCAGAAACAACGCCTGTAGACTTTTTTTTTATCCACTACAAGCTAGCCCTTGACTGCGATCTCACCTGATGGTAAGTGATGATGCAGTTTAAGATGGTAGCGGGCTAACCTGTTAGGGGCATGGCAATTATATTAAACCAGTAACCCTTCGGTTTCTACATTCGTCGTTGTACATTTTGCAAAAATATCCTTTCAAATGTCTTTGATCTGTTAATGGGTGTACCCAGTACCTATGGCGGCGGCGTTGTTTACGTTTTCTTTTTTCTATTTTGAAAACCAAACCCGCAACACACGCTGCTCGCCAGAAATCCATGGTGGTACTGAAGTAAAATTAAGCAAAACGCCAGCCGCAGTGCGTGTTTGTATGCGATTTTGCGTTTTCAGCTATTCCTAAACCGCTCGCCTTTAATCGCAGTGCGTGCTAAGCCTTACATTGTATTGTACTTATGTTTAATAATAATAAATAATTAGTTCTAAAATGCCTCATTATAATTTACATTTTTATTTTACTTAGGGCTGACACGCAGGCGCTGCGGTGTTGCAACTCCAACATGTAGGTATATCGCCGCGCATTCATTCCCGCAATGTGACAACACATTTCTTGATATTATAACATTATCTAATACCTTTAAACGAGCAATACTTGTATATGTCACCGTAAGATTGTAAAAACCGTTAGATTGTAAAAACCGTTAGATTGTAATATAACGTTTTTTATCTCGATAGATTGTAAACTGTCGACAGATTGTGAACCGTAACTGTACAAGAAAGAGACAAGAAAACGTAAATACAATAAATATTTCAAAAAGTAATACTCAGAACATTGAACGGTTCACAATCTTTCGACAGTTTACAATCTCGCGGAATAGAAACCGTTAGATAATAATCTAACGGATTTTACAATCTTACGGTGACATATATATATTGTATTTATATACAAGTATCTGTTGTTGCTGAAAATCTGAATCTCGGTTTCCGAGATTTACCAAAAAAAAATACTGAGCAACTGAGCTCGGTCATCCAGATATCCTTCATTATAAAAACAAAAGAGCAAAAACTATAGTGGAGACAAGATAAGATTGTGAATCTTGCTGGAATACTTCCAGCAAGATTTACAATCCTAGGACAAATGATTTCAAGTTACGGTGGTAGTCGGTAGATCACTTTGCGAGTTGCGACGTTACGTGCAATGTGTTCGCAATGCACCGCTTGTAAGTGTGCCGACCCATAGAACGTCTAATAAAATTGCTTGCTTTAGCATTTTATTTTCAATATCCAAAATCGTCAAACAAATTATTGAGTTTTGATTTTTATTTCACTTAATATTTATGTAGTTTATTAATTGAGGTATGACTAGATGAACAAATAATGACTTATAGTTATTTTAGTATCACTAAGCTGATTTTATAAATAATTAGGTATTTAATTATAGGTTTAATACCTTCATTAAATGTCAGAGGGCAGGATGTCTGGTATAAGGTATTGACAAAGTTCCATTTCAGAGTTGACAAATGTTACTTTTCTTGCTGTATTTTCATCAAGCCTAAAAAAATATATATTATTAAATACATGAAAGCCTTAGTTACTTGCATTTAATCTATGGGAGTGCATTAATGGCTTACCATCCTTTTATAACAGCCCAGCAACCGGAAAAAAATGCTGGAGCATTAATGATGAGGCAAATTCCTAGTCTCTCTGGATAATGTCTACTGAGTAGCCAGATTAAATTTTTAAGGACTTGATAATCCATGCAGGATAGTGTAAAATTATTCATGTCAAAAACAATGCACAAATTATCCACCACCTCTTCAAAACACTTTTTACTCGCATCTTCCTAAAAAGTATAAGAAAATTATATATAGGTTTTGGTTTTATAAATATTTTATTTACCTTTGGTTGCTTTTTTAAATTTTTCTTTCAATCCTGTCTATTTTTTAACTAAATTCCTTTTTGGAATTTAGTTAAAAAATGCATGCAGTGTATTGAACTCCTAAGCCCTGGGAATTTAGGAACTGTTGATTGTTAATTGATATTGTAGGCATCAAGCATGGGCTTCATCATAGAACTAATGAGTACCTACACTAAAAAGCTAAAAGTAAAAATTCTTATCAAAAAACCAACTTCCAAAGCCACTATATAAAGTAAAAATAATTTTGGTTTGAAACTGTTTTGAAGTTGGGTGGAATGGAAGCTGTTGGTCCTGGTTATCATCACTAACTTGATAATAGTCGTTAAAGCCCGCCAAGCCGCATTGGAGCAGGGTGGTAGGTCTAAGCTCTAATTCCCACTCTCCTACTATGAGAATGGAGGCCTGTGCCCAGCAGTGAGATGTTAATGGGCTATAGTGTAGTGGTAAGTACTTACCAGACAATATACAATAAATTTTGTAAGTTCATCAATGTTTCTATCACTTGAGCTATGATTTTTTGCTGGGATGTAAACAATTGGTCTCCCAGCAATATCTCTGTGCCTTAAAACTCTAGCTTTGTCTTTATATTTTTCTATTAGTTCTTTGTTTTCATGCAAGTCAGGTACACCATATTCGACTCTCCATTTATTTGTTTTTAATATGGCCTAAAATATAAATTTAATTTTCTTTAGAAATACAGTAGGTAGATACTCAATAACAAGTATTTGGTTAAAAAATTATGTAGAAAGTAGAAACCCATTTTCCAGAGTAAGAAGTCCTATCTAAAAAGTAGCTGATAGCTATGGAGTTTGTAAAAATGCATTGGACGAAATTAGACATTAAGTAGTTCTCGATCAGTAAGTAAGTACTTTTTATTCTGGAAAATAAATTCCCATGGGATTTTTAAATCGGCCTACATGAGTTACAGGTTTAGTTGAATATAATTTACTTTTCAGTATCAAATATCTATCTAATAATATACCTAAGTAGTTAACTCTTTTTAAACACAGTAATTCTTTGGCAATCTTAAATTTATTGCAATAGAAAAATTCATTACCTACTCAGTCAATAATTCTTACAACTTTCTTCAATACAAAGGAGTTTATATCTTAATTTAATTAAAAGAAGATAGTGGGTAAGTAGTTACCTGAAATGCGTTGTCGACAGTTTTAAACGCTCGTAGATATCTCTTCAGTGAATAGTCATTGTGGTATTGGGCTGGATCCGCGTCCACAATTAATTTCATCCTTTCCTTTAACTGCCTTAAATCTTCCTCGTTAACTGCTTTTGGTTCCTCGGCCATAATACAATGTTTTAGTAAAAATTGGAAATTGGGTACCCTGTTGTTTCGAGTCGAGAGGGCACCAACTACAACAGGAATTGTTATGATAGCAACAAACTTATAATAGAAATGCTGGCTCTAATCGTCTGAACAATTATTCACTTCAGGAAATAAACTTCAATGTTTGATTTGATTATTTGAAACTTGGAACTTGGATGGATTTCTCGCTTTTACTTTTGAGTTTTGATTTTGAAGTTTGAGTTTGACTTTGACATCACTTTGACATTGATTGACATATTGGACATAAGTATGACGTCAGTTTGACGCATGACGACCATAGATATCACACGGTGTGACGCATTCTCGTCGCGTTCGCCTGACGTGATCCTGCATAATAAACTAGTGGTTCGCTCCGAACTGAGACCTCGCGGCGCCATCTATTGACATCATTGTGAAGTTCTGTTAAAAATAATGAAGCTCATTAAAAATTAAATAATTTCGTTTCCTTACAATATTTATCTAATTTTCGTATTTGTTGTTTAAGTACAGGATATAATTCAAATAATTGACAAAGTTTCAGGCTCATCCTTTCAGAAAATTTAGTTTTGAGGTCAGCTTTGGACGTAAGAAAATCTCCACTTTGACAGCCCCCCATTTCGTCAATTTTAGGGGAAAAATTAAAAAAAAATATTTTTGGACTCTATTCCTAATTATCTTTAAAATGATATACCGCAACCCTATGTAACGCTATAAAAAATATTTTACTTCGCATTCGCTTCTATGAGAGCCCCCCTGAAATAAAGAAATTTTTTCCAAATTCTTTTTTTTATTTTTATCCACTACAAGTTAGCCCTTGACTGCGATCTCACCCGATGGTAAGTGATGATGCAGTCTAGGATTGTAGCCGGCTAACCTGTTAGGGGCATGGTAAACCCATACCCCTTCGGTTTCTACACAGCATCGTACCGGAACGCTAAGTCGCTTGGCGGCACGTCTTTGCCGGTAGGGTGGTAACTAGCCACGGCTGAAGCCTCCCACCAGGCCAGACCTGGGAAAATTCAGAAATTATTATTTCCAAAATTGACCCTGCCGGGGATCAAACCCGGGACCTCCGCACGTTAAGACAACAGCGCTACACACTGCGCCACGGAGGTCGTCATTCGGCTGTAGGCCATTCGTTTACATATTATATTTAAAGCTGAAGTAGGTAATTAGGTTCAGTAAATTCGCTCGGTCAATTATAAACTGTGATTATAAATTTAGAGTTCTCTGTCTACGGCTAAACTGGAATCTTGGTGGCATGGTGGAATGCAGTTGCCCGCATAGTGGAATTTCAAAGGGAATTTCCACTAGCTACACGGAGTTTGGCATTTAGTAGCTGGTGGATTAGTGGTCTTTTTACTTTGGTTAGTGGAAAACAATACCACTAAACTCTAAAGTATTGTTATCTTTCAATAATAAAGTAGTCTGTGCGGTCAATCGTCATTTTAAGAGGTGACTTATCGACGGTACCTGCCTATCCATTTAAACTGTACAAAATATTTTTTATTTATCGCCTAGTAGGTAGAATATTATTTTATTTAGAGGTAGAATAGATTTTGTTAGCTGCAGATGCTGATTAACCTCATGTAGCAACTAGCAACACGAACACTGAGGTTAGCGAATCTTACAGTCACAGGCTCCCCGTAGTAAATGCTTTGCGCGTCGGTTGCGTAGACCCTCGACGACGCCAGGGAACTTGTAACGCAAAAGTTGACGGAAACGCTCGGGCCACGGAGTGAGCGGGCGGGCAAAAATCGCGACCCGTCCGCCGGTACTCGTCGATGTTGCGCTGGTAGGCGTTCCGTCCTGTGCACCCTGGTCGTGCACCTATACAATATTCTCACAGGTGTCAGGTCTCTCTTAGTTCTAGTACCTAAGATCTAGTTAATCTATGAACTATGATCACTTTTACAGTCGATTTCACGGGGCGAAGTAAATATTCATCATTCATTCTCATAATTAAAAAAAAATTATGGTGATTTGTCACCTAAGATTACAATGCGGCTGTTCACAATGTTGTACGAAACGGCGACTAATGATGATCCACCTAATTACAATACGGCTAGCCGTACCTTTAAAAAAACTAAATACTTACGTAATTAGTTATGTACCTAAGTATTAATTTTTACCATTTATTATCGGTTTGTTATTTTATATTATAAATATTTATAATATCTAATCGTATGTAATTAAATTGTAGGTATAGGTAGATACACCAAAATAAAAGTGAAAGGGTAAAGACAGACTTCTTTTAATTATTCTTGGTACCTAGAAGGTAGAGTTCTAAATCTAGGTATTTATACTATTTATGAAAGGAGCCCGTTAGCGACATTAAAATTAGGAACATGTGCAATTCGTCTCCTAAAATCGGGTATAGTACAGCAGAAGCTATAGCCGATGTCCACGCGATCTGGTTGCCAGTTGATCCAGTTGAAAGCGGCGTTGTTACGGCATCTGTCGGCACAGAACTGCAGCTGACGAGCCTCGGCGAGAGTGTAGTATGGATTATTGATACTTATGAACGCGGTACCACGGCGACGAGATGCATCGTACACAACCTGGAAAACAATTTCAATTATTATACTTTTCCTTTACTGCACTTTTATAAACTCCTTCGTTGGTCTAGTGCTTGGTATAATCGACGAGGTCCCGGGTTCGAGTCCCGGGTCGGGCCATAAATAAGTATTGGGTTTTTCTGACTAGAAATTCTCAGTAGTAGCCCGTAGTTAGGAAGTTGGTGGTGTTCCCGTGCCTCGGAGAGCACGTTAAGCCGTCGGTCCCGGTTATTATCACGAACATGGGAATAGTCGTTAAAGCCCGCCAACCCGCATATTGGAGCAGCGTGGTGGTTCTAAGGTCTAATTCCCTCTCTCTTAAGAGAGTGGAGGCCTGTGCCCAGCAGTGGGACGTTAATGAGCTGTAGTGGTATTATACTTTTCATCATTTCAACCCATCCTAGCCTGAGCACCACAAGAATGAGAAAGGTTTGGTCATAGTCTCAATCCACTTTAGGTCTTCTTTCACTTTTAAAAAAAAATTTAAGCAAAATCTTAGTTATCGATGTAAGAATACTGGCAAATGGCAATCGACCCTAAGACATAAACTCTCGGGCATGCCAGGTTTCCACACGAAGTTTTCCTTCACCGAAAGCAACTGATTTTGAGTTTCGCACATCTGCATTGTGCAGTGCCTATCTCGCTCGAAAGCTCTACGCAAGCCACTGCATAGGTACAGTGTTACTGTTCCGTACTTTCCATTCTATACGTAAGGCCTATTTGCACAAGGATTAAACATTTTTAAAGTTGTCAACCGCATTATGCTCTTGCGAAAAAGTGACAGCACGACAAAATTTAACTAAAGTAGGTAACACACCCGGTAGGTGGCGACCTACCGGGTCCACTTGTGAATCTAAAGTTCTAAGTCATCCCGGGACCCACTTTAGTGCGTGTCGTTTGCGAACTCTTGGCTCTTGTTTTAGAGATTCTCAACAAACTTAAGTAATGGGTACCTACTTACCTTATAAAAGTATTCAGGTACAGGAACACGATTGTTAGAATGCAAAAAGATATCTACGAATCGCCCAGCGCTGTTCCTTAATTGGGTGACACCAAATGTACCCGTGTAAATAACGGTGTTGTATCCGGCAGCAGCGATGCGTCGACGAAGATTCTGAAAGAAGTAAGAAGAAATCACACATATCTATATATAATAGGAATATTATCGCTATTCCTACTGACTGTGTCCCTTAGGTGACGAAAATGTGAGAAGAATGTAAAGAAGAAATTGCAGTGTATAATATTATTAAACCCAAAAATTAGTTATAAGTACATTGAAATATCAAAGCAGCTGGAACTATTCATATTTTCAAAGACACTTCCGTAAAAAATAGCAAAATTTTATAAAAAGAAGATAAATAATCGCAGAAAACTTCTTGAGGAAACTCGTCAGACGTTGAGACGCGCTTTGACCAGCATATAAATTTACGTTCTTATAAGTTTTTTTTCTTCTTCCATATCACGGCCAAGTCAGCTACCAAGCGAAAATTAGTAATTTTTTTTAAATACTTGTAATTGAAAAACTGTTACAACTAGTTGTGTAGGTGTCAGGGTGCAGAACACGTAGGTACCTATTTAATAATATAATATAAGTACCTACTCTGATACTATCCTATCTCAATTCTTAATACAATATAATGCTTAGTTACTGAAGTTGCTCTCTAATGTACCTTAGTCTTATTAAAATTTTAATATTTCTCTAGACTGGTGCCGCGAAGACAGTGTAAAATGAATAGGTACATTTGGGGTAAGTAAAAGGTAGTTTTTGTGTTACCATTGTTATCGAAACTACTGGTTACCTCAGAAGGTGTCTTACCAACACTACTACATACTTACGGTTAAAGTTTAAAAATATCGCTTGTTAAATACGTACTATTTCCAGTCTCATCCAATTTCCTGCGTTGAACGGTTGCCATTGTGGAGCAGCATTGATGAAATAGAAAGTGGAGCGTTGTCCAGTTGCAAACACGTAGTCGGTCTTGGCAGCGAGATGGCCACGAGCCAAGAATTGGCTGGATGTTAAGTATCTATCAACCATGTTACTACCCAATAGATTGGCAAAGACCTGTCTTTGGTTGTTTTGCGTATAAATGTTGTTAATATTTACGCCAGGGAAAAATGGACCCGCTGAAAAGAAAATCTAATTTTTAGAGCGAAAACCAAATAGGGATCGGACGGATGAAACGTCTACGCGAAACGTCTGTGTCTGAGGGGAAAGACGTTTTGTCCTGTCGCGCTAACGTGTGTGTAATATAAGAGTAAGGTACGCCGATTATTTGTCCACCAGACTATCTTTTCGCCCGTAGCGTATAGCGCGTCACTCTTGTAAATGTTTCTGATGAATTTAACATTACGAAAATTACAAAACCAGCGGGTACCTATACCTACGTATCCAATTCGATTAGGTATCTCTGGAAACCGCAGCCGAAGTGCCCAATTAAGCTACGTTTCTCTTTATCGAATCCCGAGGGATCTGCATTTTTCGTTTAATTTATAAAGTGCAGGTACCTAAACACTTCATTAAACATGGATGAAAGAAAAATGTACGAATAATTATTGCGAATCTCGAGGCCGAGTCCTGAGGCATCGATGCAAAGTCGGCAGCCGCACTTCGTTTCTTTTGTAAGAAAAATCTCTTTGACGTCAATTCCGTTCCACGTTTCATTAAAAAATGCATGCTTTTAAATAAACAAAAAATAATTTTGTCCCTTGTAATAGAGCAATACAAAGTTTGAAAATTATTGTTTATAAATACCTATAATACCTATGCTTAATAGGTTTATTACATAATAATATGATCAAGATAATAGGATATATCATATTATGATAAAGAGATTCTTACCTAACCAGCTAGGTCGGTCAACGCCAGTTTGATGAATTCCATTTGTTACATCTTGGTTGTACCACACATATAAAACCTCCATTCGAGTGGGGTTGAAGCAGGACCAATAATGTACATGGAACACGTTGTTGACAATGAATCCAGTACTGTAATAGTGAAATTAAGTTGACTAGCCAGAAAATATTATAAAAATAGGAAATACTAGAGTGCCTAGTAAACAAAACAGTACTCTACCCCATGGTTAGAACCGTTTTATTACAGGCAATTTAAAAGAAGCTGTAATTGGTAAGCTAGGTTATTTTTTGGCATTTTTCACATATTTTAAGAATATTATGTAACTACTATATTAACTACTATCTGTAACAACTATCTTCAGGTTTCATTCTGTCGTGAGAGTCGTCGTCAACCTGTAGAAGTCAACTGCAGGATAGGTCCTCTAAGGGACTTCCACTTAACGCGGTTTTGTGCAGAGGCTCCCTGTGACTAGCTTGATGATGTTTTGCGGTGGGAGATCATTGTTCCAGCACCTTGGTGCCCTAACGTCTCTCGGTTCTTCGGTACAGTCGTGAGATTACATGATTGGAATTGCTTACCGAATAACGACATTATTATTGAAGCATCTTTGATTTGTTTGCTGCGTCTCAAACGAAGCATGGCTATTACAAGTAATTTGTCCAAAAGCCCGATTACCGTTCAACCATCCGGCTCCTGACACTAGGTTACCGCTTACGCATCGAGCAGTCTAAAAATAGTATATTGAGTTTTTGAGTATTTGTTAACGACAAATCTTACAGAATACTACCTACTAGTAACTAGGTAAGTAATAGTTAGGACTCATGCAAACACAAAGAAAGGTACTTAAAGGTAAAAAATAGGTACTTAAGTTAAGTATTACCTACTACTACTAAGAAGTAGGTAGTACTAATATATATAAACACGAAAAATATTATTTTCTACCGCATATTCATTCTAAAAAGTGGTTAAGTTCCCTAAATTACCTAATCTAATGGTTATATCGACCAGCTACACATTTTTGACGTTTTGGTAAAATTTGTAGCTGGTCGTAGTTTATTCAATAAAGAAAAAAATAAGAATAAATTTAATAATAAAGAAAACTGATAAGATCTGCGGAGGTCTTTATACAGTAGAAAATAAATATATTTTTTATTCTTACAGCAGTGTGAACGCTCGATGCAATATTGGGATGGCTGATTTGTCTGTTAGGTCCCGGGCAAGAGACGATGACTTCTTCTCCGGTGTTAAGTCGCACTTGACCGGTATTGCCAGTAGGGGCCAGAAAGGTGTTTCTTAACCTATGAAGATACACGGGCTGCGGCTGACCAAAATCACCGTTTACTCTTAAACTGCATCCTGTATTGTTAAATTTAAAAAATAGATATTTTAATTAGTTTGAAATATCTTTAAGTTTTTAAAATAGGAAAATTTACCCATTTATATTTATCTACCTGCCCAGTAATTTTCATGTTATTAATATACTTCTTACTAATATATTTTTTGTAGCTACGTAAATTCCTGCTTTGAGCTAGGTAGGAATATGTTATATGTATAGAAGCGGTCAAACGAAAAGCATCTAACCGTATTTTCATTTACATTGAAGAAGATTTGTCCTTTGAAATGCAAATTTTGAGTCCGTTGATGTTTCTTTATATAAATTGTATAATTACTCGTAACTCGTAACATGAGAAATTTTACAATGTAAAGATAATAAATTACCACTTCGTGGAGAGGTTGTTGTTTCGTTAAACCACAGTAGCTGTTCAGTCGCTAGCCAGGCGTCCAAGTAATCTTCAAATTGGTCATCGCTGTTAAATGTGACGTCAGCTGGATCCAGCAGGGTGGAAGGAAGGGCAGTGGCACACAACGCCACTGCCACCGTAACTATGATGACGCGAAACATTGAATGTTACTTCTATGCTTCAACTCCTTAACAATGGTCAACGGTCAGCTTTTAGGGAACAGTGACAATGAAAGCACCACTGCTTAGGATATTTATACGAAATCCATATCTTTGGTCTAAAACATGCCTACATTTATTTTTGTAGACAATGTGTGTGATACTGATACCATTATAAAAAAAATGTTGTCTGAGATTAGTTATATATGATAACGAGCTAAGTACGCTTACTCTGAGTTTTTACATTGCAAATACGGTTGATCGACGTGAGAACTCACCTCGCCAAGTGTAAGCGAACGGTAAAAGTAAAATGGACCCAACAGCTCTTGCTTTAAAGTCACAAATTCAGCGTTTGGAGCGCTGGCTGTGAATAAATACACGAAATGATGAAACGAGCTCTAAACCAATGCAGTTAAGGTTCATTTTACTTTAACGTTCAAACAACGTCCAACTTACACTTGGTGAGGTGAGCTCTCACGTCGACCAATCGTATTTGCAATGAAAAACTCGGGGTAAGCGTAAAGGCCTTAAGACAGTCTTCTAAACTAAGTAATAAAATTGATAGTAATTATTATTAAACTTATAGGTTTTTTAAAAATTCATAATCATAAGTTTTTGTTCAAGTAGATTTTTTACATGTGCTAATAGTAGAATGAATCTACTACTGATTCGGAACGCCTCGGTACCAATGGTTCGATTTAGAAGGTAAAAACTAAAGTAAGTGACAAAAATAGAAATATTTTTGTACCTAAATATATATCTCGGAAAAGCTATTAATAATATTTCGGAATTTTACGATTCGCATTTTAGTTTCTCCGGTAGGTAGGTATATCATTTATTAGGTGAATTTTCTCCTGATTGACCTGCCAATGAAAATGATGTAGAGCCAAGTTTTTAGCGCTATTTCTGCCCATCATGAACTTAATGCTTGATATTTTGATTTCAAAACTTTTTATTCATTAACTTCATAGAAAAAAATATCTTCTGTGTGTACAACATCTCTTTTAAATATCTGAAACAAATGACATCAGTATTTTATTAATAAAGTCGCAGCTGAAATTACGAGTAGGTACATTACGGCTAGTCATTCTTCAATTTGTTTTGTATTACGACTAATCAACGTTAAGTCGTATTTACCGTGTTACACACCACGGCTAGTCATTTTACAAAATGAAGTCGTGTTGTATTACGACACATCTACGTTTAGCTGGAATTATTCTATAATTTTGTTTAACTGTGCGGACTAAAATAAATTCGGTGAGTTAAAATATTTCTCTCAATTATTGTTCCTTACAAATAATTTTCACCGAGTAAGAAATTCTATCACTTAGGTACTAGCTGATGCCCGCGACTTCGCGAGGATTGTAGTTTTTTGGTTCCCGCGAGAACTCTTTAATTTTCAGGGATAAAAAGTAGCCTATGTGTTATTCCAGACTATAATCTATCTCTGTGCCAAATTTCATCCAGATCCGATCAGCCTGTTCTGGCGTGATTGAATAACAAACATTCATCCATACATCCATACATCCATCCAAACTTTCGCATTTATAATATTAGTATAGAGTATAGATAATAATCATTTCGTTTTTTAGTTAGATTATCCAAAATATATCTATTAATCTACATAAACTCTGGATTAACTACATATTATTATTTATCAAAAAGCAACGTCACGTCACACCTGGTGCGGTGTGGGTAGATCAATTAATTAACTGACGATAAAAAAATACGGTGTTTTCAACACGCCCCTATTAGGTAATTACATGCTATGATACAATATCAATTTGGCATTTCCCATTTCTTTGTTATTCATTGATAATAATAAGCCTACCTAAATTTATTTTCTTTCATGTTTCGTTAAAAAAAAATTATAGGTAAGTGGCACAAAAAAATAATTGGAGATATAATTTCGGCTCACTTACTCAATACATCTGACTTTATATTTTACTTTCATTGACGAATTAGCCAATTTAATTTACGGGATTCAGGATAAAAGTAGCCCTAATTCAGTTTTCAGGAAGTCCCTGCACCGGATTTTTTAAAAATCGGTTTTAAGCGTATGGGCTTAAGGACAGATGGACACCTTTTCGCCTTTTTAGGGTTCCGTAGTCAACAAGGATATATATTATATAGGGTATAGTTTCACCAGGTCCTTCCGTCCGCGGCTTAGCTTAGAGGCTGTTACTACTATAGAAAGCTGTTATTTGACATAGATATACCTAGGTACATATTAATCACGCCGGCAAAGGAATTCAGAATCGATTCAGGGATATTAAGCTTTAAAAACGTTTATTCTTGTTACAATCAGTGTTATTGGATACGTGTAAAAAATCATTGCAGTAGTATATAACACGGTTTAAAAGAAAACTATCACAGCTAAGTAGGCTTTACAAGTGAAGGTGTAATAGTCGACAAACTTATAAAATGTTCGCTTAATGTAACGGGCAACTACGGAACCCTACACTGCGCCTGGCTTGACATACTCTTGGCCGGTTTTAAATTAATATTAAAGTAGTAACAAGTAGTAGTATTGTAACAATTGGTTTTGGTTTTTGTTGGACTCCACCTGCCAGAACTTGGACCTTTATAGGAGAAATTTAGTAATTTTAAACCATGTTATATAAATAATTATTATCATTTAGATTATTTATCAACTAAATTAAGCGCCTTAAGCCTGTGCCCTCGTCGAGATCAAGTTAAATTGTTAGGGTGCTAGGAAATAATGAAGCAAATTTATTCAGTGTTCTCCAATTTAACGAGCGACTAAGAAACATCTATTTTACCAAGATTTCACCAGAAAGATAATTAATTACAAGCACAAAAATCCATCACGGACATTATGTCACCACCGCGACAAAAACTTTTCGAACTCGTAACTTTCGCTTTCATCTTATAAGAGTCAGGAACTTTCGGACTGCGTTAGTAACCGTCGAGCCTGAAACACAAATCAAGCACGCCGTGACGGACTTTTAAAAGTTATACCCAATGCGACAAAATGTAGAAGACGTACCAAAGAATAGTACTAATGCTAATAATAATAAAGCAATATGCTAGTAATAGAATAGAAGGTATACAGTCCCGTGTGTTCCACCTCTGTTGGACATAGGCCTGTTTTCAGTAGCACCAACGTGCTTGTTTAGGGAGCCGTAATCTTCGTTTGTCTCCCGTCCTACACCTTCGACTCCGACGTACATCGATTTTCCAGCACACAGCCCACTGTCACTTCACCGTGTTACATCTCAAAAACAATCCGAGCACTTTCCATAGCAAGCAGAGTGACTCAGAGGCGGTAAACGGACTTAGAAAAAAACTTATTACGAAATTACTGAAAAGCTTATCAAAAATCACACATACACCTAGCTTGTACGCTCATGCAAAGAGAGCACATACCAACACACACACAAATACACACACACACACTATATATATATATATATTATTTGTTTGCTATTAGATGATCTTAATTATGTAAGTTACTTCAGTCCCTTTTTCTAATATTACTTTACATTGCACTGGGAAGAGACTGACACAAGAGACTGACTGACCCCCAAGACGTGTCTTGGGGGTCAGTCTCTTCCCAGACCCAGACCCAGTCTCTTCCCAGACCCCTAGGATAGTATAGCCCGTGGGCTATCCTAGTTTGGGGGTCCAGGGTAATTTTAAGAAACTATGTAATATGGATTTTGGAACAAAATAAAGATTCATCATTAGTTATCACTTTTGCGCAAATATTGTTCAGCCCGGCTTGCATCATATCAAATCAAATCAAATCAAATCAAATATTTTTTTATTCAAATAAACTTTTACAAGTACTTTTGAATCGTCAAGTGAATCTACCACTGGTTCGGAATGACATTCCTACCGAGAAGAACCAGCAAGAAACTCGGTGGTTGCTCTTTTTAAATAATTCATTTACAATTACTATATCAATGTGTACATAAGTAACCGCTGTCCCTAGCATTGCTGGAGCGATCAAATCCATGCTCCTCTATCATTTACATAATCTTCAACAGTATAATAAGCTTTTTTCAGGAGCATACTTTTAATGGATTTCTTAAATTTGTTTATTCAATTCATGTCAAAGACGGTGATATAGGTGATATAGGTGTATCAGCAATATTTGAGATCGGAGGTCGACCCCATTAGCTAAACAAGGGAATTGCGAAGCACGTACCCACCTTCCAGCCTAAACACAGAGATTACGTCGCCTCGCAAACAAAAACTTGTACAGAGGCTCACTGAATAAATAATGGCCTTTTACCTTCGTCATAGCGTTGATTTAGCCGCATATTGAATTTTCTATAGCTATAATAATAATTATAATACATCTTATTTGAGTAGGGTTAACAAGATTCGTATGTTTTATAACTAGCTACCTACATACCAACTTAATAACTGTAAAGATATCTTCAATTTGATATACATATTCATTATGCTTTGGTGGAATAACTTGGAAGGACACAAATGCAGTAGGTAACTATGTCACCGTAAAATGGCAAAAACCGTCAGATTGCAATATAACGCTTTTTATCTCGTTAGATTGTAAACTGATTGTGAACCGTTCAATGTTCGGAATGTAAATTTTTGAAATATTAATTGTATTTACGTTTTCTTGTCTCTTTCTTGTAGGTTAGTTTAGGGTTCGACATAAATAATCAGGTAGTGCCCTTAGGTTCTATCGGGGTAATTAATAAAGATACCTAACGGATTACAATCTACCAAAAAATAATGCGTTAATTTGTAATCGACAGTTTACAATTTCGCTACATAGATTACAATCTAACGGTTTGTCACAATCTTACGGTGACATCTATACTAGGTAATATTGCGGAAGCTACGTTTTGCTACGCGATGTCTACGAAACTATTAGTTTCGTAGACATCGCGTAGCAAAACGTAGCTTCCGACGAAACTATTAGCCGCATATTCTGACGAAACTATTAGTTTCATAGACATACATATTACATACCATACCACTACCATACCACACAATACTACTTTTCCAGTCCTCTTAGTCTTTAGCTAGTTAAACATTTATTTTAACATCATAAGTAAAGTCCTACAATGCATAAAATGTTCTGCATTATAAAGGAGACCGTCTACGAGTTGGTGTAACAGTTGATCCGTGTAAAGGTAACACATACAGTCAAACACACTTTCGCAATTTTACTAATAATAAAAATGTGAAAGTTTGGATGGATGTATGGATGTTTGTTACTCAATCACGCGCCAACGGCTGAACGGATCTGGCTGAAATTTGGCACAGAGATAGATTACAGTCTGGAATAGCACACAGGCTACTTTTTATCCCGGAAAATTTAAGAGTTCCCGCGGGAACCAAAAAACCTCAAACCACGCAGATGAAGTCGCGGGCATTCGCTAGTTACTTATCATAATTAGTATGGATTCATTGAGCCCCGTTAATCAATTCTTATCTCATTATAAGTTAACACACCTTTACCTTTATGCATTGTTCAGTTTTTATCTGATCCGTACTGACATCATGTTCAACACACGCCCTAATCACGAACCTATATTACTTACCTACGTTTAAAAGCAATTAGACAGGACAGCTGTGGCTCGTGATTGCGATTAATAAGTAATTTCTTTGTATGAGTGCTGATTATTACGAGACGCGTGATTGTTAGATATCCATATCCATACGATTAATATTATAAATGCGAAAGTGTCTGTCTGTCTGTCTGCTACGCTTTCACGGCCCATCTGCTGAACCGATTTTGATGAAATTTGGTACAGGGGTAGATTATATCTCAGGGAAGGACATAGGCTACTTTTTATCCCGAAAATTAGTTTCCGCGGGAATCTAAAGTTCTTAATCCCTATCCCTAATCATCATCTAGTACCTAATAAATATATAACTTTTATCCACTACCAGTTAGCCATTGACTGCAAACTCACCTGGTGGTAAGTGACGCAGCCTAAGATGGTAGCGTACTAACCCGTTAGAGGTATGGCAATATATTATTAAGGAGCCCATACCCCTAATCGGTTTATATGCGACATCCTATACCGGAACGCTAAATCGCTTGCCGGCACGTCTTTGCCGGTAAGCTGGTAACTAGCCACGGGCGAAGCCCACCAGACCAGACCGAGAAAATTCAGAAATTATAAATTCCCATCAAAATGGATCCTGCCTTAAGACAACAGCGCTTACCACTGCTTCGTCATTGCTCGTAAATGGCTGCCTAAAACAGCAGCAAGATTCGTGACGTGTGACAGTGAAGTATTACTTCACGTCTGAAAGAAGATCAGTACATAGTTAGTTAGTTCAATAGTCCCGGGTGAAGGGACCTCGGGGTTGCGAGCAGCTGGAATCTGAGCTCCGGCCGCTCTTCCACCATCTTTGTAACAAACACGCAACCCTGAGAAGAGGACACTTGCCGTGGCACAAGCTGCCGTGCAAAATCGAAAAGGAGATAATATTTCGGACGAGCCCAATGGGCGTCGCGCGCAAGAGTAGCTCGGGCGCATGTTCTTAGAAGTTCCCGGAGCTTCTCATTACACGTAGAGGGTTTTAGTGAGTAGAAATCCCACATAACCTGATCTCCTCCCCCGGAGTTTGGGTATCTCAAGGAGATTTGCCCCCCGTAACAAAAAAAAATAGGTAGTTAGTTACTCTCAAATACAGTTTTATTTCAAAAGCTCGCCCCAATGCAGAGAGCGATTAACGATAGCTAGCAATTTTGGACAATGCATATACTCGTACATTCTAATCTAAGTGCGCGGCCTGCTTTACATGGTTCGATGAAAATGTTAGGTACTAGCCTTCTTTTGTAGTTCATTATTTATAGATACTTACTGTCCCCATTAAATGAAGTTTCTAACTTTCTATAGTTCAAGAAGCATGCTGGAGAAGTACACCTGATCTGAGGAACGAAGTAACTACGAATGTCCCTATGCAAGTGAAACACCAGATTCTAGAAAAACGACGCTTGCGACGTGTATGGCATACCAGCAGACATGATTCTGATAAGACAGCATTTAATAAAGCGAGTAAGGAGTTAAAGGAGATGTTACAAGAGATACAAGACAACACTATAGAGCATAAACTTACAACAGTTACACCCACTTCCGCCACAAACTACTCTCTGTGGAAGTTAACAAATTCAATTAGTAAGCCCATTCAGGCTAAACCCCCTCTAAAGCTAGGTAATGGCAGTTGGGCAAGAAGTGGTCAAGAAAAAGTTGATGCGTTTGCTGAATATCTAGCCTCAGTGTTCACCCCTAATGAAGCAGAGAATAGCAGCGGATTTGAAGCCTCTTGTGACATGACTATCAATGCAGCCTACCAACTGGATGTTCCACCAAAATCCATATCTCCTCGCGAAGTAGCAAGGCTAATAAGAAGTCTAGACAACAAAAAAGCACCTGGATTTGATTTAATAACCAAAGAGGTACTAAAAGAGTTGCCTAAAAAAGCACTAGTCTTTATTGCCTACTTGTTCAATGGCATATTAAGAACACAGCACTTTCCTAGTCTTTGGAAGGTGTCTCAAATACTAATGGTACACAAACCAGGAAAACCACCACAAGATATCAAGTCCTACAGGCCTATAAGCTTATTGCCAACTTTGTCCAAACTATTCGAGAAAGCTCTTCTACATAGAATATCACCAATCTTGACCAAGAACAACATTGTACCCTCACACCAATTTGGTTTTAGGCAAGAGCATTCAACTGTTGAACAGGTACACAGAGTCTGTGATAAAATCCGGAAGTCTTTAGAGCAAAAATTATATTGCTCCTCGGCATTTTTGGACATACAGCAGGCGTTCGATAAGGTCTGGCACAAGGGCCTTCTATGTAAGTTAAAATCAGCCCTGCCACACAGTTATGTTCCACTCTTGGCTTCGTATCTATCAGAACGAATATTCCAAATTAAGGAAGGAGATACTACATCAGAGTTCCGCAACATCAATGCTGGAGTACCACAGGGATCTGTTCTTGGACCTACACTGTACACTATATACACCGCAGATCTGCCAACCATGCCGAATATCACTACAGCAACTTTTGCAGATGATACAGCTATCCTAGCAAGTCACAAAAATGCTTCATCTGCCTCTGCACTATTGCAACAAGGACTTGACCAAATTTCTATCTGGCTGCAGAACTGGAGGATCAAGGCAAGCGCTAATAAATCAGTGCAGGTAACATTCACGCTAAAACAGGGAAACTGCCCATCAGTTAGTCTGGGTGGTAACACACTGCCACACAGTGACCACGTGAAATACCTGGGTCTCCATCTTGACCGAAGATTGACGTGGAAAAAGCACATCAAGACAAAAAGAGAAGAGCTTAACATCCGATACAAAACGTTCCATTGGCTACTGGGTAGAAACTCCAAACTATCAGTGGATAATAAGCTGCTAATATACACGTCAGTCTTGAAGCCAACCTGGGCTTATGGCGCACAACTGTGGGGTAGTGCATGTGACTCCAGCCTGAACATCCTACAAAGAATGCAAAATATCATCTTACGTTCTATTGCCAACATACCTTGGTTCATTACAAATGAAGAAATTCACCAGAACTTACAAATGCCAACAATAAAGGAGGAAGTGCGGGGGCTAGCGAAACGCTATAAGGACCGACTTCGAACACATCCAAATATGCTAGCTAACAGGCTATTGGTGGACGATTGCCCAAGACGCCTAAAAAGAAAACACATACTCGACCTGGGTTAAATGAATTAAATAGTGCTGATTCCTATAAGAGGATCGGCTCAAAACGACATTTACTCCTTCAACGTATTTGCTCATAGTCTTCGGACTGATCGCAGATTACACTAAGAGAAAAAAAAAAAAAAAAAAACTTTCTATAGTTCATAATAATATATTATTATAGATTATTGTAGAATGAGCAGTGTGCACGTGCAGTGCACTCTATATGAAAACAACAAACAGATAAGTTTTTGGATCTTGGTATATATGGGTATTATCTATTATTTAGAACCAATTAAGTAGATTAGATGCATATTGATTCTGGCAAAGTCAAGTACAGAGGTACGTTGACACTTTCAGCCCGGGGCTACTTTCCATCCCAGAAAAACTAAGTTAAGATTTAAAAAAAGAACTAAATTCACTTACGAGGTTGCGGGCAATTATCTAGTTATCCAGATTTTATATTATGTTATTACTAGCCACCGCCCTCGGCATCGCTTCTTTGGGAATTTCTGAAAGTCCGTCCTTATTCTTTTTCTACATTATAAAGGAAACTTCTGTACATGAATTGATCATACAAGATATTAAGATACGTGGGGCGATCAAACGTTTTCCGGTAATGTTTATAGAAAAACCACAAGAATTACTTATAAAAACAAATATTTTATTTTTCAACATAATCTCTTTCTACTTCAATATATTTGAAATATCGCTTTTCAAGTATTCCGGCAAAAAAATCTTGTTCCTGAGTCTTAAAAAATACAGTCATGACCTCGGCATTGTTCTCAAATTTGGTGCCTCAGGTGTGTTCTTTTAACTTAGTGTATAAGTATTAATCGCTAGGAGCGAGGTCTGGTGAAATGGTGGGTGTTCCATCAATGAATACCCTGCATTCTTAATGGCACCGAGGGACTCCTTAGAATCCTTAGATCTCTTGTCTTGATGAAACAGTTCAACACACTTTACGGTGGCAACTACCAAAAAGTGCCATATCAGTCCCAATAAGAGAAAAAAATTAATGAACGTCAAATAACAATTTCAAATATTGATTATTATCATTAGTTAATCGATAAGAACTGGCTATGTCATTTTAGTGTACTGTCTACGACAGTTGAATGTGTATGGAAAAGTTTCATATTATATAAACAACTGAACTGACTGACTGTTATGACCCACAATTTTGACAATAAATGATTTATGATTTATACAAAATTTTAGCTAAGCCCAAGGATTAGTGAGTAATTCAGGACTTCAATTCTCATCATTATAAAAATGTAGGGAATCGTACGCAATAAGCCGGCACATCATTACATTAACGTCAGCCTCATACCAACGTCATTCATATACTCATTACCGACTAAATACTTCAATATTTTACCGTAAATAATACATAAATACTTTCGTTACCGCAAGAAACTTGGTGGAGCTTTTGTTTTCTCATCTCATCGTTTGAAAGCTTAATCAGTGGGGTAAAACAACAAACAACTTAAATGCCGAGAATTGCGTGAACAGTGAGTTGGGGCTTGGCGGCGCAACCCGCTTTATACCTCGTATACGTTTGGGGGTTGTGGGGTCATTAATATTTAGGGCGTAGGAAGATGCTTTTCTATCGCCGCTCATTTTGCCGAATAGCTGTACCATGGATAAAAGGTATTATATATTCGTTAGTAGGTATGGGAATGTTAGGATCGAAGTTAAACAAACCCAATGCAATTTAAGAATATTATATTATGTATATTTAAAGTTGATTATTTATTTAGTTACAAAAGTCTATTGATATATGATAAACTATTTAAAACACTATAATTACGGACTATGGACTTTACAACAAGTACTCGTATGATAATTAATTGGTACTGAGTGAATTAGCCGGACAAGGTGCGTGTACGCGGTCTCCCTGCGCCGGCGTTCAAGATTCACTGACTGGAGTCTGGAACGTCCGGGAGAATCCCGACCGAAAGCGAGTCGGAACGGACATTCCCGAGGGTTCAGTAGGTCTCGTGGGACTTCGCCACTAGGTAACAAAAAAATGAAAGTTCTATAATTTTTCATTTACAAATAAAGCTTTAAAACTGAGGAAAGGTAACAACTGCATTAATTTGAAACTATTACGCTACGCCCACTTCCAGCTTAATCAGTTGAAATTTTTTAAAGCTAAAGATTTTTTAAAGTTAGGTAACTTTTAGATGTAAACTTCGATTAGGTAGTTTAAGTATGTCGTCCCTGTAGGTGCATCTGAACCACTTTCATATTCTGTGACTCTACTTACTATTTTCTGATGAATGTTATTTTTGCAATGTGCATTGTACACAACTGTTCAAAAAACCCCGTTTTTGAAGTAGTCTAACTTTATTGCTCTTTTTATAGATAACTTCCTACGACATCCTATACTTAGTAGGTACTTACTCGACAAGTTGTGGAGTGGTTGTAACTGATTCCCTGTTAATAATCTTGACAGGTATCACACACAGGATACGATGTAAGTAATTGGATTCCTTTTTATCTTTCCACCGCCTATGTGGCCTAACCATTGACCACTATCTCACCTGTCGAGGGATGTCGATGCAGTCTATGATGGTAGCGGACTCACTTGGTAATGGCAGCTAATACTATACGCTTGGCCTTCAGTTTCAGTTGCGGCCTTAAAATTTATAGCCAGTGTCATTCTGATGATAGTTGGGACTCTATAGTTAGAGTCCCAACTATCATCCGAATGACTATATGACTGATTCTAACGATACCCAATAGGTTCATCCAAATCTGTAAAGCCATTTAGAAGTTATGGTGGAATAAAAAAAATTTACATAGGTACATATATACATGCACCCTGAAAACATTACACTCCTTTTTTGGGAAGCCGTGTAAAAAGTGCTTTGTCGGTAGGGCGGTAAGTAGCCACGGCCAAAGCCTTGAACCAGGCCAGACCACAAATTCTGAAACCAACCCGTCCGGGGATCGAACCCGGGGCCATCCAATTATAAGGCCACAGAGTTTACCACTGCTCCCTGGGAGGTCGCCAAAAGATGGTTTCCCTTTGTAAGTATTACCGTCTCTACAATTTGGTAGGAGCTATAGGCCAGTGTTAATAAGCCGACATTGAGCTAAGAACAGGTTTTCAAGTATCTATTAGATACTTAAAACATGCTCTTGGGCCTTGGCTGAAGTTGGTTTATTAGGTAATGCGGGCCCTAGTTATTTATAATATAGGACCACCTTCCTGAAACAAGTAACAACCTTACTACTCGGATGACCGAAACAAAATAAAAATTATATTTTGGGTTCAAGGAAATTGGAAGATTTAAATAAAATTAAAGTCAAATGTTGTTCATAATAATTCATTTAATACTCGCAGTGTAGGTACTTCATCAAATAACTTTATTTAAAATAGTGATTTTATTGAGTGCAAAAATAAGTATGTTACACAGGAAGGCGTGCTCTCAAACAGTATTAAATTACAATATTAATAAAACGACTCGCAGTATTTTATAAAATTTCATTAAATTACTTTAGTTGGATGCTCATGGAATATTTTATAGTAGGTAAGTATATAAATTTATGGCTAAATTTATTGAAATAATTTATTAATTAAACACGTATCTTATTTTGGTAGGTACCTACTTATTTTTTATATTTTATTGTAAATATCAAATACATATAGGTATACTTATCAAACTTCTTTTTACGTTTGTTAATATTTTTCGAAGTATGTGAAGTGTAAAGCTATCTCTATAAATAGGCAGTCAAATCGGTCATGATTAATTATTTCATAGAGATTAAGAATTAATCTTTAAATCAATCAAGACGTAGATATATAGTAACCACGGACAAATACAGGTCAAATATCATGTATATATTACAATCAGAACTCTTATCCTATTACTAAAACACTCTAAGGACAAGTAAGTATATATATGTCACCGTAAGATTGTAAAAACCGTTAGATTGTAATCTAACTAGCGATATTGTAAACTGTCGACAAATTACAATATGGTTAAATTATGTCGATCCCTAACCTAACTTACAATAAAGAGACAAGAAAACGTAAACACAATGAATATTTCAAAAATTTACACTCAGAACATTGAACGGTTCACAATCTGTCGACAGTTTACAATATCGCCAGTTAGATTACAATCTAACGGTTTTTACAATCTTATACGGTGACATATTATATAGGACGATTTCGTTGTGGATCACGTTCAACCATGATTGTTGGTACACGCATTCATTGTATGATTTTATTGATAATTTTCCAGCAAAGGGCAAATTTTATATTCAAAGGTAGGCAAAATACTCTGGACTGGCTAAGTGTTTTGACGCTAGTATATATACCCTATGACAGTATACATACAGGTACATTTTGTATTTGATTTCACACTTCGAGCATTTGGAAGTTTTCACAATATATTTCATAATGACTTATGACTTAAAATATTTTTTTATATTTTGAAGCATCACTTGTTTACTAATATTGTATTTAATTTGTTTCAATTTTTATGAATGATTTTCAACAAGACCTTAAATATGTATAACATTTTACATCGTACTAAAAATAAATTAAAAACAACAATATTAACACGAGACTGAAATTTTAATTAGGTTTTAAACCTCTATTCACACTTTTTTCAGATATAAACAAAGTAAGGCTCGAGGGACATTGTGGCACTATTGAAGCGTAGCAACAACATTCTTATATACTTCCTTCAAAATATCTAACAATATAATAATTAAGTGGAATAGGAATGTAATATAGAGAAATAAGTATCTACCAGGCGCAAATTCACCAGATTTGTTTTTGTTTTGCCAAAATTGTTCATCTCAACTAATACTATATAAGTACCCACCTAGGTATATAGAGATACATTTTCTTTGAAATCATATTATTTTCTTAGAAAATTCGAGCTGCGGCGCTGTAAGTTGGAACTCTCCCACAATGTGCCACGAGCCTGACTGATCTACGTTCCATTTGGTAACCTATGTTATGAGGGATCCTTCAAACGAAAAGTTCTGCATCAGTTAATACCGTTACCTATGACCAATGATCCTCCTGAACAAACCTATATGTTCTAGGTATAACCGACAGCTCTCTGTGCAGAACCTGCATGGAGAACAAGGAGACGCCAAGACACGTACTACTCGAGTGTATTGTTGTATCCACTCAATGAGAAGCCTACATTGGCTCCCCAGCAACACTCCCGGAAGTCCTCGCCGACCTGGGCGGCCTGCTAGAATTCTGGAGTGAACCCGGCTGGCTGGAATGATCCGGTGGGGAGTCGCACCAGAGGTCTCACGCACAACGGGCACACTTGCTTAAGTGCGGAAAAGCCTAGTGAGAGAAGAAGAAGAAGAAGAAGACCAATGATCTTTTATACATAAAAAGAGGCCTATGACAGAATGATTGATTCACTAATGAATGAGTGACAGGGCCGAGAACTATCTATCACGCCAAGACGGAATCGTTACCAACCCGTAATCGGTACCAAGACCTACCCGTTATGCATCAGGCACAGCAGTGATTTGCTATATTGACGCCAAACCTGTCGTGGAGATCCCTTTCAGTAATAATAGGTAAAGACTATAGGTACGGTACAAAAACTATTTAAATAAAACGACTAACGAGGACTTAAAGAATTAAGTTCATTCAACCTTCGTTTCAATGAAAAACTTGAATGTTTAAGGCGAGTCACCTGCAAGATTTTAGGAGGTGAGGTGTGGGGTGCCGCCCGCGCGTCTCGCGGTACGTTTCTCGTAGAGACTGGCGGGGAAGCGGGCAGCGCGGTATGTTCTGAAACCGCTTGGCAACGTTCAAGTTCTGTGATTAATTTGAATTACATAAATATAGGACTTCAGTTTGAAACAAAGTTTAGCAGGTTCTCATTAATACTTCAAGAGAAATTTATCCATATAAAAATTATGAGCAAAGTCGAAAATTTTATTAATAAAAAATTCGTTTTAAACTTTTAATTTAGCCTGTTTCAAGATTTTTTTGATCGAGTAAAGTACATCCTATCGTGTAACAAATTAGCACATTCTTTAGACAATATCTTTAAGTGTATCGGATATTTTTGTAAGACCGTTATTTAATAGTAAATACCGAAAACATTTGATCTAGCAAACCAGTTTTCACCGCTGAGCTGAGGTGACTCGCCTTAATTCGCCATAATCCGCCACAGAAGGCAAATCTATGTGGTACAGTGCGTATCTTGAACTTGCAGCCCGCGATATTCACCACACCACACTTAGATTATCACATAATCCCTCGAAAATACCCTCAACGTACGTTTCACTCCGATACCGGAGCATCTTCAGGAGATGTTGACTCTACAATGCACGATTTGTAAAGTGATTTTTTGGAACCACCTTTGACCCACCAAGTGAACCTTTATTTGGCATGAGTATAGCCCGCCATGCCAAAAAAAAGTTTAAAAGCCTGATTCTGCGACAAAATCGTACGCATGCACTGTACCACATAGATTTGCCTTCTGTGGCGGATTATGGCGAATTAAACTTCTAGTTTTCTCATTGTCATGGACTTCCGCGAAGTAACGCCTGCTTCTATCCAAACCTTCGTTTCGTTTTCGCTTTAAACCTTCTCATCTATAATTACTCTATTTTTACCTTTTGTATTTTGTACCCGTCCTTCGAAATAAAGCTTAGCAATCTGGCTATATAGTTAGGTATGCTCGGTAAACAAGAAAACTCGCGATTTTTCTTCTCTCCATAATAAGGGCGAATTTATTTTACCAAACCTCAATGAATTTTCGCGCCTTCTTATTTTTCGCCAATGCGTGCCGCTGCATATAATTTCCATTTAAGTAGTTAGGTATGTCAGAGAATTCTGCGAAGAAAATAGCAGTGTTGGTTTACCCTCGGTAGTTTCAGTTTTGGACTTGAGTTTGTTTAGCTTGCATAAGTAAAATTAGCACAGATGAGACACAACGCACGCGATTTCAAAACTATTGCTAATACATGTATGCAATTGTATAAGGGATGCTTATATTCTATACTAATATTATAAAGAGGTAAAGTTTGTGAGGTTGTAGGGGGTAATCTCTGAATCTACTGAACCGATTTTGAAAATTCTGGTACCAATAGAAAGCTGCATTATTTATGAGTGTCATATACCTGAAAAATTCGGGAGTTCCCGTGGGAATTAAAAAAACTTATTTCACGATGACGAAGTCACTGGCATCAGTCCAATAAACAATACGCAGTGTCTTTAAATGCTCTCCAATTTTCAATATTTTTATTTACTTAATAGAGTTCAAAATTGCTACATAATTAGTACCTTTCTGTTTGTACATTATATACATGAAGTAAAATGTTACGAAAATGTGAATATAATAAAATTAATATGTATGTACTTACACACGCAGTTATTTAGACACATTTTAGACAGGGACATTTCACGAATTATTATGGATGTAAATTCAAATTTCAATACTGAAATAATTGAATGCTTTGTAATTTTCAATAAGTGTAGTTTACCTATCTAAATTAAATAAACGTTCTTTGAATTTGAGTTTCTCATTTTTTAAATTTATTTTAGTTACTAGCGAATGCCCGCGACTTCGTCTGCATGGTTTGAGGTTTTTTGGTTCCCGCGGGAACTCTTTAATTTTCCGGGATAAAAAGCAGCCTATGTGCTATTCCAGACTATAATCTATCTCTGTGCCAAATTTCAGCCAGATCCGTTCAGCCGTTGGCGCGTGATTGAGTAACAAACATCCATACATTCATCCATCCAAACTTTCACATTTATAATCCTATTAGTAAGATAAGATATCATGAGTAGGTACAGACCAAAAAACCCTGTTCCTTTGTGTCGGTCCCTGTTATTACTTATTTATTACCTATCACCAAAATCCGATAATTGCTCTGTTCAAACATAAGAGAATACTCTTAGTTGAGTAGTATGCGGAAGGATTTGGAAACTGATCTCATTAACTACTTAATCCCAAGAGCTACCCCAAGAACATTACTATCCCAAGAACCTACCACTTCATAAATAATAGAAGGGGATCACAAGTCACGATCTTCAGCAGTGAGGAATAATACGATGCAGAAAGAGAGAAAAATGCCTACACTTATAAAGTGTGTTGATGTTCCATCTGTTGCACTCAACCGTTAGTTACAGCATAGGTTAGGCGATTTATCACCATCACGCCTTTTAATGCTCCCTATTAGGCAGGCCCAATGATGGGCAGGACCACGCACTACACACTAAATAGTCCAAACGACCTCCACCTGTACCTACCAACGTCAACCCAAGCTGAAGTTCGAGCCTCTAAGGAGGCGTCCTTAGGAGGACGTTGGCCTCGATCTTCGAGCCTAAGGGCTCACAAGTCACGACCCACTTCTCAGCGCTGCTTACCCACCGGTGACTTTGTAGCGGCCAGTTGGGCCTACGCAGCATACTGAGTTCAATCCAGAAAATAAAAGATATCGCGCTTCGACTGCCCAACTCTCAAAACTGAGATACATTAATAAGTAGGTACCTATGCGACATTAACCGTAGGTATATCAGTGCTTGACTGTCTAAATCTAGTGATATTTTGTCCATATTAAAGTTTACAAAGTTAGAATTTGGTCGAGAAATACTAACACTCTAATGTAATAATTATATTTGTTAGATACCTCATTAATCTTTAAATACGATGAAGGCCTCCGATAGGTATATTATATACACAGACTAGTATATATTTAATAGGAAAATATTACTAATTATACTATTACGAATAAGTTTAGTGAGGTTTAGTGTCATTATAATTTTTCCGTTAGATAAATGTAATGACACTATATATCTAAATGAGATGTAGAAATAGGGAAATAAGTATCTATGTAATTTGTATAATTCATAAGATATCGACCGACCAAGAGCTCCATTAATTAGTAATTAATTACCTATGTAAAAATATAATTGTTCTAAATATTTAGTATGTAGTGTCCAATATCACCACCAAACATTAAATATGCGTTAAAAATCCTTCTCTTCAAACTTTTTAAAGTTTAACTTTGTTACATGAACTATCCCAAATTTTGTTCGTTTGTAATAATCGAAGTAATTTTTAAATTATAAAGTAGGTATGAATATTAAAAAATTACTTCGCTTATGTAGGTATGGCATTATAAGATATCAGTAGGTAGGTACAATAATACTGGGTGACATTTTTTGGCGTCTCGTAAAATTTATATCTTCAGAATTATTAGGTAAGTGGGATATAAGGTATTTAAAGGGTATTATTTATTAAATGTCTTCCGTTGTCCATCACATCCATAAAACCACATAAACATACGACATAATACTAGCGCCGCGGCAAAGCAAAATTCTCGCAACAACTGAGCGTTCGATTTAACGAACTCGCGCGTGCGAACTCTGATATGAATTCTATAGAGCGTACTTTGACTTGGCTCAGACTTTACTCAGAGTTAAAACGAGATGGACTTATTTATGTAACATATATCTGTCTCGTTTTAACCATGTCTTAAGTCTAAGCTAAGTCAAAGTTCGCTCTATAGATCTCACACTGAAAGCCGTGTAGGTTGACAACGATTTAAAATGTTAATAATTTCACTTCTTTTTGTTGAATTTTATGTTTTATTATGAAAAAAAAATAGTAGTATTCATTGATAGAATAAAATTATTTAAAAAAAAGTGTGTATGTGCAATTCACACGGCAGTAGTGAAACTTCAGAAAAGTAGCCTACGAGATAATGAGAAAAATGTAAATTGTATTCTATCTCATTCTTTCGCAGGCTAAATCCTATTATGTTTGTCTCTTGTTGGTGTCACTTTTTCGTTTCGTTTTCCGTTTCATCGAATTTTCAAATCACAAAGATTATAAAGAAGTTTCACTTCAAAAAATATGCCTATGCCATGGGCTTCTATTCCATTTACCCATCAGCCCCTATGTTTCTCGAGACGACAAAAAATACACCCTATTAATGACTTTTAAGGTTAAAAACAATTCAACACATTTATTTTGCATAAAAGAATATTAAATGCTATGCTATTCGAAATAATATATCCAGAGTTTGAATATTTTGGATTATACGGTACTTATATTTAACTAATATATAAGCTATTTTCTACTTCATGGTAAGTGAACTTTGCCAAATGCAAGCAAACATAACGAAACAAAAACTGGATGAAACTCGAATCTATCTACAAGGACACAAAGTATACTGATACTCATAAACTGTATTTTATAAGGTGTACAATCGCGCTTACGATAAATGAACTTACTTTTTACATTAAGATCAAAATTCTCACAGCTTTGTCTTTCATTGTTCGCTTACTAGCGAGTAGTACGAATAAATTCGTTAAACACTAAAACTATAAGGTACATCTAGTACATACGTAGAGGTATTTGCAACAGTCATAATAATTAAAACATCAATGATACGAGTACTAATTTGACAAGTGGTCGTTAAAATCATCGACGAGATAACAAACACCGAAAATACTATTTAATATTCGATAAATAAGCAAAACTGATTCGTGATACGAACTTTAGTTTCAACACCGTTCGGTTGCTACGATAGTTATTTATGAGGCGATCTTTTTCTATTCTCACAATAAGTAAATAATAATTTATGAGGGGAATTTAAGTTAAATTAATATTTCAGTAAGGAATGCGCAAGAATTACAATAAGCGTTTGAGTAACACGGTAGAAGCACGCTGCGCTGATTTTTATTGGTAATGCCCGGAATACCTTAAATATATGCGATAAAAGTTAAGTTAGGATGGTGAAGGATATGAAATAACTTCATAAACTAATATAAATACAATGGTTACGAACAATAAAACTAAACTACCTGATCAATAAAAGATATTACATCAAAATAATGTTAAAGTAAATACATAACAATATAAATCAGAAGTATACTGAGATCATAAATACTATTCTATTAACATTAAAACTTAAAAGCATTACGAAGAAAAAAACAGATGTAACAACGCTATTAAATAGGCATAATTATTGCCACGAGTACATTATAATCTTACAACAGTTAAACACAACAATTCGTTAAGTTGATTTAAGTAATAAGGCCTGCTTAGTAGTTATAATGTACAAGTTACTCGACTACACTTTAGTAATAGAGATTTAACTCAAACCAAACAAAATATAATATTTACACACTCTTAGTTACAACCTTACGTTTAAATAGTAGCTCGAAGTCATTATATTTAGTTTAAGGAGATGCCAATTTTTGGTTACTGTAAACCGGATATGCAACAGGAATTTCTTATTTTGCCATAGGTTACTTGATGCGAATAATCAAATGACGATTGTATTTAAAATAATTTAAATATTATTCTTTAAACAAAAATGCTTCTAAATTGTACTTTTGTGTCGTCCTTAGAACTGTAGCTATCCTGAATGTGGACTTTGTCATCATCGTAAAAGGAGGCTCGGGAGCCAGTAAGTTTAATTTTTTTGTCGTGCTAACTTGAAAAAAGTTGGTTTTTTGGCTTTCCTAGTAAGTATGGGAGAAAAACCTAGAGCAGTTGGCTCATTGTAGCTATTGAAACAATACTCTCATAACATGCGCCTGTGAGATCGAGTAGTAACGTTAATATTGTTACAAAACTGCCTTATTGTCGTAAAGTTGTCCTTTTCATACAACGAGGTCGGTGAAATATGTCAGACAGGAATTCGGTGTCGTTAATGTTGAGTTTTAGTCCCAATGGAAGCATAAACCTTATCTTGAAATGACTTAAATTAGATTGTAAATGTTCTAATGATTGGCTTTGTTCCCAGACTTGACCACAATAGGTTCTTGGACCCTATCCGTATAAAATCTGGCAATAGCCAATTGTTCTAAAAAAAGACAAAGGGAGTCTTAAAAAAGCAAAGTGAAAATATGTAGAAAAAATATATTCTATCCAGCTTTTCAGTAGTAGAATATCGGCTAAAACCATTTGTGTTGGTCGAATTAGGATATGCATATTTTGTAGACGACAGGGAATAGAATATTATTAAGTATAATTTTTATTGCATTGATTTTATACTCGTGAATTAATTATATAATTATAAATATTAAATCTAATGAGTTTTTTAATGTCTTAGCGTTATATCTAATAATTAAAAATTAGGTCTATTATTATCATACATCTAAATCACTTTAATGGAAATATTTTAAGCGAAATACATAATATTATTATTATTATTATTAGGTATGTAACTTCAAAAATTTCAAATTCTCAATATCACTTTGGTGTTTGAGTACACAATAATAATTTTAAAATATTAAAGTCAGTTATAATATAATTCTGAAGTTATTTAGTATTTAAATTTTCTTTTTTGATAGTAATGCGAGCTGGTTAAATATTAATCACTGTCTTCCTCTCAAACAGCTGTTTCTAAGTCTTCTGATACTAGTTGAAAATGTTCTTGACCTGCAAAAGAAATATTATGTACCAATCATCGTAGGACCAAGTTCTAATTCTTTTACATTGTGATTATGATAGTAATTAAGACGGTTGTTTAGCCGATTAGGTTTAGGTTTAGGTTAGTTTAGGTCAGTGGACAGACGCTCCACCTGCCAGTACCTATAACGCTCGTCGCTTGTGTGCCGCCGTGTTGTGCAGCGTCTGTATTCGCTAGTATGTAATTAAAGCAAACGTCTATTACTTTCTAAGTCGGCTGCTAAGTCGTGATCCTCCGCCTCTGAGGCGTGGTGGTGCGGCGTGAGGCTGGCGTGGTCCGGCTGCGCGACGACGCTACGCCCGCCACCAGCATGCAGCATATCGCTCGTCGCTTGTGTGCTGCTGCCTTGTGGAAAGCTGTCTGTCCACGCTGGTTGGAGATGACTACTTAGTAAAAATATCAAATGTCTATATTTACTTTCTAAGTAGGCCGCCAGGTCGTGGTCCTCCGCCTTCAAGGCGAGGTGGCGCGGCGTGAGGCCGGCGTGGTCCTTCCGCGCAAGCGACGCTCCGCCCGCCACTAGCATGCAGCATATCGCTCGTCGCTTGTGTGTCGCTGCTTTGTGTAGTGCAGTCTGTCCCCTCTCGTTGTCCCTCATGTTGAGGATAGCGGATGGGGCGCTGGCGATCAGGTACTTCACTATCTCCTTGTTCCCGTAACGGGCTGCGATGTGCAAAGCTGTCTGCCCAGTAGCATCGATCGAAAGCAGCGAGTAGCCCGACGCGTGAAGCTCTTTCATCTAAACAAATTAGTTCAACTGTCTTATTTTACCCATATTACCAATTTTGATGAATAGCTCCCCCAGTTCTCACAGTTTATGTAGGTACCTAGATATAGCCCTATGACAAGGACAATGTACCTACGCTCAGAAGTCGGGACTGGCAGAAATAAAATTGCCGATTGATTGAGGGATTGATGATTTGGAACTCATTTTATAACATTGTATTAGGTACCATAGGAACGAAATTCGCGAAAAAGTTTCACAAAGACCCTGATTAGTTATCGGCTATTGTTATGAACTCTTACCATTTTCAAATCGCCCACTTTTGCAGCTTTGAGCAGCGCGTCCGTTGTTTTCTCCAATAAATTTCTGCAACAATATGAAAGTTATAACGCTTATTGTTCTGCGTTTTGACATAGATTAATGTTGTAAGTTTAGAAAGCTCTGCTGTTAAATCACAGCGTAAATTTTATAATAGTGATGAATAGTGATTTATTTCAAAGACCCAATAAGTTAAGCTTATACAGAGGTATTGAAAGGGAATAACTAGGAGTGTTAACTCTACATAAATACATCTCACCTACATCCCAACACTTCTTTGTCAAATCCAAACAACTTTTCGTGAACGCTGCATGCAATAAGAAGAAATAAGAGAAAGTAGTGCACATAGTAATTGGATAGTGTCTTGCTGCTACAGGATAGATCAACAGTCAGGTACAAAAGTGCAGGCTAAGCAAGCCATACTAATTTTTATAGACACATCAAAATTTGCCTTGAAAAGAAGTCTAAAAACTTAACACTCGAGAGCGAAACTATGATGGATCATTAAGAAATTATAGACGTAAACTGTAATTGATTAGCCTTAATTGATTTAGCATTATTATATAATAGAATCATTAATAAGCAGATACTTTAAGTTACTACTTAAAGTAATTAATCTACTGAAGTAACCACAAGTTTTAGACTGAGTGGCAGCTACAAAACTTTTAAAATATGCATACTGTAACATCGAAACACAGCCACATTGGCATGAAAAAGCGTCGCAAAATGATGAATCCTAATGTCTAGGGAGTTCATATAAATTTTGTATAAGTGTAGCCTATAATTTACAACTCAAAACTACAGTGAAATTTTTATGTTAGCTTTTATAGTATTCATAAATCTATCAAGTATACAGTCCTTGTTTTGCGATCGAGCCTAGAAGATAGGAAAGATATAGTAAGATATTAATGTGTATTGTAAATTGTATCACAGTACAATATCTGTGGATGTCACTAAAATTTTAATAAAAATACTTACGTTTTGAATCGCGCAATTGAGTCGCGGTTTGCCTGCAGATCTTTGATAGGAGGACTTGTGCACAGTGGTGGGGAGTTGGAGTCTTGTATTGAGGGTATTTTGGGTGGTTGAGGGGAAGTTTTGGATGATGGACGGACGGAGATCTTTGGGGCGGCACTCGCGGGTGTCAACTTTCCTGAAGGCGGCGTTTGAGGGGTCAGCAATTCCTCTGATGTTCGCGCAGGGCTTGCGAACCCGGATTCACTGTTAAAAATATGATTTTTTAATACTTCAACAAATATTGTGTTTAGAAAATTTAAAAAAAAAACATAAATAAATAAGTACCGTGTACTTATATTAACTGGCGTTTTTGTAATGGATTTAACTTTAAAATTATCATTGGTATCGTCTGGTGGAATGTAGTCAAATACAATGTAATAATATTAAAAAAATAAACAATGTAATGCTTAATTTTTATTGTTTCAATTAAAAAAATATATCAAAATTTTGTAATGCTCGATTTTATACAAATCTTGATAGTCATATACCTAACTCATATTACCACGGCCTTAAAATACTTATTCATTGTACTCGTAACATAATAATTATCCTCACGAAGAATGCGATTCCGGGACAAGCTAAGAAACCCCGGCACTGTCAGAGTATTATTAATCATCACGGCCCACCAAACTAAACTAATAAATTTCAAGGC
Source organism: Erebia aethiops (assembly GCA_923060345.2). NCBI lineage: Eukaryota > Metazoa > Arthropoda > Insecta > Lepidoptera > Nymphalidae > Erebia > Erebia aethiops. The sequence goes on along the minus strand of OV281092.1, from coordinate 8,466,620 downwards.
GTGCAAAAGGCCCAAAAATTAATCAGATGTATATCCTCACCTAGCATGTGACTCTGGAACATCCAAAGAAACTCCGGCACTGGGAGTGTCTACACTCTGCGATATGTCAAGTGACACCGATAGTCCCGTGGTCGTATCTAAAGACACCGATGGCCCGGAGCGGTCTAAAGACCCCGTCGCAGTGGTGTCGGGGTGTGCTGTCGATTCTGTGTCGGGGGTGAGGGGCGCCGCGTCGAGGATATAAATGTTTTCATGGCCAATATCGGTCGGGTAGTGGAGGTTCTCTTGAGCTTTGTCGATTCGAAAGAACCGCTCGGCTGTCACCGCTGAAATGTTAAAGCTTTATGTACCTACTGTCTAAGTGATGCCTAAAACTTTGTCCGCTTGAATTAAGGGTTTTGTGGAATTCCCGTGGGAACTCTAACTTTACGAGATAAAATATGTCCGTCCCCGGGAGGCAACCTATTTTGGCAACCTCACCAAAGGACAAAATTCGTCAAATCAAAATCAATAGGTAAAGGACATAAAATAAACCTCTGCATCCAATTTGAATGCTCAATGCCCTTTGAATCTGAAAGTTCATGAGTGTGTGGCAACATCAGAGTTATTAAACTGTAAGCCCTCATGAAAATTTTATCTTTTACCATACTTTTACCAAATATAATCATTATTCATAGAATTCTGTCCTCATATTATAATTGCATGCTAAACATGGTCTCAGTGGGGCCTGTTCTGAGCTAACAAAAAATAAATTCAGCTGAATCTTAATATTATGATAATAATTATTACATTGATTTTGAAAAACACTATACTGAACTCCATTAAATTGATAAAAGTGCAAGATACCATGAACATTAAGTAAAAAATAATATTCAATCGTTAAATGGGAAGATTAATAAAAAAAGTAAAAATGTACTTACAGTCCACGAACCACCAATCAACGAGATTCGAATATGTCTGAGATTCTTTGATCATGTTTTGTATGAGAGTCCGCAATTGTTCTAAGTCAGCCGCCGGGTTCACTTCCAAAGTGCCGATCCGTTCCGCTAAAATGGAGATAATCTTGTTACAATCGATACCTATCAATGGGCACTTGCTTCTTCTGGTGACGAAGGGGAGGGCTCGTTTGTTGCGCAAAGAAACTGGATGTTCAACAAGGAAATGTAGCCAGAGGCCCAAATGTCTAAGCAAATCGTAATCATTTCACAGCTTGAAACGTATTTCTCGAACTGTGAGGAAATATACTCTATCTTTTGTATTCCGACTGTTTATGATAGAAAAAAATAAATTTTCATTACCAAATAAATAACTTTTCGCTACGGTCAAAAACTCGTATGGTACCTAACAGCAGAAAATTATCGGAAAATTCATGGAAATCTCAAAAAAGGCGTTATCGCGTTCAGACTATTGTGATTTAATTTGAGACATTATTTAAACAAAAGTTATTTCAAATTAATCGTAAAAGATCAAGGAACACTTAAAAAAGCAATATTTTCAATACAACTTAAACTTTTTTTACAATCTGGTTCCAAACATCCCTAATTTTTTCATACAAATTTGTACTGGCTCGAACAACTCAAAATGTCAAAATTTATAGACTAAGAGATAACTAATACTTTTGGTAACTATCGCCTGGAAGGCTGATTCAGTATTTGGTGCGTGTAGGGTTAATTTTGGTAGGTAGATTGGTGTAATTTTTGATAGGAAGTTGGTCATGTAATTCACATTATACATAATGTTTTTTTTGCTTACTCATTAGTAATTGCATTACTCATCTGCAAAGTCCCGTCAAATCGGTTCAAACATTTGGAAGCCTAGCCGTGTTTTTTAAAACAAAGAGCAAACACAATATACTAAAAGAAAATATTTAGAAATCATACTGTATAAATAAAATACGATAAGTCGAAATCACAGACTATATTATTTTTGAACGTATAAATAAAAACAGTAAAGGCAACACAAAACCTTTACGCAAACAAAATAAATACGGCTCAAGGGATATCGGCGCAGAGTCGAAGCGAGGCGAAGGGTTTTTCCTTTAATCTCCACTACAAAATGTTCAAATGAATGTGAAGCATAAAAGACGTTAAGTCGTGCGAATAGGCACGTCATTCGTCACGCGTCGTTAAAATATGTTCTTCACTCAAAGTACAGCGAAATGCGGTGATAGAGTTCAGTATCCTCTATTTCTTTTAAGGAAACAGGCGTCGCTTCGCGTGTGCACAGATCTTTGCGCCTAAAAAGGTAATAATATTACAAGCTTTATTCATCCAACTAGCTTTAAGTGTCGCAGGTGCGAGATAAAATTGATTTTATTAAGGCACAGTAGAAGGTTTAGGAGAAATAACGTGACGATAAAAAGCGAAAGAAATGGCTACTACTTAGTAGGTGCCGCATTATGGTAGGTAATTTAAGAAGTGTGTCATCACGATGCTCAGAGAAATAAAATCTGTTTTTACCTGTTTTGGCTAACAATTCCTTATCATAATGGTGACGCTCGTAATCGACCATCGTTATGAGATTCACGGTGAGTGATAACTTGTCCATTGTTGTTAGGCTGGAGAAAAAAACATGTTATATTCATAATTTAGACATCAACGCTTCATAATATGAGTTAAATTAATATTTTGTTACTAGATTTAGGGTGCATACAAGCCGAAACACTTTAATTTTACGAGCATCAAAAATGTACTTATAAAAGTTTATTTGAATAAAAACCATTTGAATTTTGAATGATTACACGACAGCATTATAATAGGTGGGTTATAATACTTGTTCGTATGTTTCCACACAAGGTATCCGTACTTAGTATTTTTGGCATGATAGATTGACGACGGAAAGAGGGTGGCGGGAAACGTCTAGATAAGGAAGGCTAAGAAAAGCATGTGGACTGTGGTTGAGCTCACTAGAAAAAGCCTATGACGTTCAATTACAGTGTCGGTAGGCTGATATGATAATGATCAGTATCGATAGACTTACGGAGCCAACACTCTTCCTGGTTTCTTCTTAGCAAGCATTATAGCTTGGTTCAGTCTGCACAGCGTGATTATCGATGGTGCCAGCCTGCAAGCCTCACCATCAACTTGCATGGGAATAACTTTGGTAGTGACGATCTTAGCAGTCTTGCATTGACAGATGCATGTACCGTGACCGCCCGCTTGCAACAATGGCTGCAAAAATTATGGTATCAATCAATCAATCGATCAATCAATTGATCAATAGAGGTACACTATAGGCACACTTATTGACGTTAAAAATTATTTACAAACATGATGGTGATAATCGGTTACGATATCTTAAAACTAAAGCTATGAGGGTTCCAAACGCGCCCTGGTCTTAGAAAAGCCCACAACAAATTATAGCATAGGTTAGTATTAGCATTGCGTTTTATTATCAATCAATAATTACGATTTCAATTATTCTTTAAAATTGGAATAGTACAACAACTTTTAGTGTTGAAAAAACAAACATAAAATTTATGCATTCTTATAAATTGATGGGGCTTGTCTTTTAACAATAATTATGGAGGCTAGTTAAATTCCTCATAAATCGCTTTTAAAGCTTATCTATAAAATAGTTAAGTAATCTAATATGTTTGGTTTGTTTGTACTGTATACATAACATAATCTCTGAAACTCTGCAAAAAAAGTCTCTTAGCGTTGGCTATTTACCAAAACTCATTAAATGATCGGTGTTTCAGCATTGTATATTTTGTCATAAATGGCATACCTATGGGTACTGTCTTTTGAATGAACTTCAGACTTGAATCGATTAATAATTCCGGCGAAAATATAAGTATACCGTAAAAAAATAAACGAAAAATCTGTAGACCATTTTTGTTCGCTATACTCATTGATGTAGAATTTTAGTATACTCATTCCATTTCAATGGCTGTATAGCCATTAGTAGTATTACTAAAAAGTCGTATTTTGGTTTTTACGAAATCTCATCCTGGACGCGTCCATAATTCTGGCTATTTATTTGTACACTATCTCCAAATAAAACTAAAATGGCAGCTCAAAATATATTGCTATCCCTTTCATAGCACTACCTGCGGAAAAGAACATCACTATATTCAGTCCTGTGAAACTATAATAGGTTCGTTCAGAATGCTTATAACATAACTAGCCACATTAAATATGTCTTATTCGGCGATTTACGAATGAATATAATGAAATGTTTACTGAAATGTTTTCATTTTTACGGAAACCATTAAATTAAGTAATAAGTCAGTCACGAATGGTTCATAAATCAAAACTCTATTATGGGAAAGTAGCGCTACACACCTACAGCTATAGTATATCGTCACGTCGCGTCGTCGCGTCGTTCGTGAGAAAACTTAACAGAATAGGTATGTAATGCTCCTGTAAATGTTTACTTTTGCAGCATCATTTGCATTAACACAACGGCAGATTATAATAAGATAATTTTTTCATACATTCCAAAATGAAACTAAAATATATTACTGATAAATACAAGTTTATTATCAGTACATTGATTGGAACGAGAACCAACACAATCTAATAATAATAGAGCGTACAAATGGGTGCTACGGCATAAATGTATTAGTTTAGTACTGGATAGTGCAAGTTGCAAGAGCATTATGGAGTTTAATGGAGTGCGAATAGTATCGACTGCACGATACGATACCGGTGTTGTTAGAGAAATTTGCAGGAATGGACCCTGCGATTGGATTACGCCGATAGCTAGACGAGGAATTTCGTGTTCTATTTTAGTGTTTGGTTTCGTAGTATACCGACATAGACATCCTTTATCGCCAAACCAATAGGAATTTAATATCTCCGCTGTAATGCTAGCCTCCATACTACGGCCTACGGTTGCTGAATCGGATCGCATTCATTTGTACCCATTATTTTTTACTACGAAAATTCGTCGAAAGAGCTCGGTTGAATCGGTCTAAATCGAATTACTATTAGTCAATTCAATGTGTCTCAATTGAGCATGCCTATATTGGGCTTAAGTGGACGCAGTGTAACTAATTGACTAATGAATGAATGAATTTATTTATTACCAGACAACAAAGGTCCATAATGGTTAGTAAAGACTTATCCTATGTTAGTAATTCCAATAAGTAACATAAAATAATAAATAATAATAAACAACAATAATATATTATGTTAGTATGACTTATTCTATGTTATACTTAATATAATTAATACACTTACAAACTAAAGCTGACATCCAGTGCGCTTTGAAAGCGCTGTCCTGTCTGTCAGCTATCACCTCAGAATAATATTGGAACTTTAATATTGGAATTTTCCGTAAACATACCGGACGCACTGCAGTACCGAGGCAGTCCCAACATTATCCTGAAGATGTTATTATACTGGACTCGGAGAGCGCTAAGAGATTTTTGGTTATAGTCAACCCACAGACTGCAAGTGTAGAAGCTCTGGCAAAAGGCCTTGAAAAGTGTGACCTTAACTTATTTTGTGCAACGAGCAAATCTGCGAGCTAACATATTCCCTCTAACCGCCAATGCCCTCCGTTCCCTATCTATGTCTCCAGTGTCCTTCATGTCTGCTGTAACCACGTGACCGAGGTTAGTGAATTGGTGCACCCTGATCAGTTATTGTTAAGTTTCAATTTGTTTCATTAATATCACTTACCTATACTGGTACAACCTATAAGTATGAAAACTCAAAATATAACATAATGACGTGTCTAATTTTAGGAACATAATATAAAAAATAACTAACCAGTTGATACGTGGTCAATCCTACAACTTCTATTAGGCCATCTTCAGTCGAGGGATCGGAAGTTCCTCCCGATTTGTTCCATGGGTGAGTTCCACCCCCATAGCTATAAATTTTTTGTAGATGTTTAATAAAAGCGCATTATTATTACGTACACAGCTAAGGACATCAAGAAACAACAACAAGTAAATTTTTGAAGAACTGTTAGTAGCCACTTAATTTTTTTCTCGTTGTACTACACAAGCATCATACAGACATAATGTTGCAATATATTTTATTTTTATTTATTCTATTTTATACTATTTTAAATATCTAGTGAATAGACTAGTAGAGTTTAATCTCATCCTCTGATCATCGGTGTTAGAAGTATCGTGTGTACTTTGGCTCTAAATTGCGGCCATGAATTTCAGTAGTGAGTTTGTTCCGGTGACTTCATCCGCAAACAATAGGTAACTACTCGGAGGCAAATTATTTGATCAAAATGTCTGCCGGTACCGATCGGTATGTACCTATACAGTGCGAAGTGCAAACTTTACGGATAATCCATATCCATACTAATATTATAAATGCGAAAGTGTGTCTGTCTGTCTGTTTGTCTGTCTGCTACGCTTTCACGGCCCATCTGTTCAACCGATTTTGATGAAATTTGGTAAAGGGGTAGATTATATCCCGGGGACGGACATAGGCTTTTTATCCCGGAAAATTAAAGAGTTTCCGCGGGAATTAAAAATCTTAATCCACGCGGACGAAGTCGCGGGAATCATCTACCTAGTGCACTTATAAAAGAAAGTATAGGCATTTATTTTTAAGTGCGTAACTTTGTATGCGCTATCAGAGTTCACGTAGATGGGTAGGTACCTACCCACACTATTATTGTTAGATATAAAAGAAAATTAGATTGCTCCAGCTGCTATTATGCTATTTACACATTCAGGGCGAGTCGTATGCAAGCTGTAACGCAAGGCAACTACTTATCAGTACGAAAAATGTAAATGCATCAACAGTTCCTCTCTCAGTGGACCTTGCATTCTAATATCACGATTTTTTGATATTTGCATGTATTCCACGGACACGTACGAAGGATTTGCTTCCTCGTTTCCGATTCAGGCCGCTTGGGAAGCTGAAAAGCTTCCGTAATGCGCTCCGCTTATAGCATAAGTCAGTATCTCAAACCAAGATCTTCTTAGCAAGATTGTTCTACCCTAGATGAAATAGTACTCAATATACTTTTTTTTTTAAATATGTCCGGCGCTTGACTCCAATCAAAATTGTTAGCAGTTGACAGCCACGGTGGAGCGCGTGGAAATGCTTATTCATTCTTGATTTGAACATACCGATAATAAAATCGGAGGGAAAATCTGAAGCCATTTCCGGCTTCAGTTCCATATCTATAGCCATTTTATATCCTAGCGGTTCGAATTAGATACGAGGAACGGTCCTTCTCATTTTAATTTGTGGCTATTTGCTTTTGCGGTGCGGACGACAAACGCGACTCGTTCGCAATGTGATCAGCACTTTACCTAGATAAGTCTAAATATATGTGAATGAATATACCTTGGAATGTTTAAAAATACGATTGCGTGTACTTTATGCTCCCGCAGTACTGGCGTATAATCTTTCCCATCACACTCCATAGTGACGAATTCTGCAAGGCCCTTCCATTTTCGCTGCATGAGATCTTTGCCGCCTGCCGTGCCGTAAAACAGCTTGTTTCTGATGCGGGAGTTGAACTTCTCTGGATGGGCCTCTAAAACAACAATGTTGTGTTGTACTAGGCTTCTAATAAATTCGAAATATCTCGTCATGTTCCACGTAGTAGGGTAGTAGTTATGTTTTCTAGGCTAAAATATTTAATTAAAGGTGATGATAGCATCCCAATTTTCTTAAATAGCGCTAATATATTTGACCGAATAAAGCGAAGGTCTCTGAGTCTACTTGAGTGGATTTTAACTTGTCCGCCCACCCGACCGTCTGTCCGTCTGTCAGAGCCATATAACTTTCGAATTATGACTAAAAATACTTCAGATTCACAAATTATGATGGCGTTACGATGGGTCGTCATGGGAGTGTCGTAGGAGTGGCTTTGAGTGGCTTTGGATCGTCGTGGTAGACTGGTACTATGGTAGTATCGTCGTCGTTGTGGGAGTGACAATGTAGGTTGTAGATTCGTTAATTTTGTAAATTGTGTGTATTACCTACAATGTTCTACAATTGAATTAGAAATTGCCCCTACCTCTAGCTTCATGGAACTCGAGAGCAATATGCGCGTCGACGCCGAAAGAGAAATAGTTGTTGACGACATTGAGAGGCAACTCTGGCTTAGCATTACTAGTGTCTTCACCCGACGCCGCCTCGTTGGGCTCTACCTTCAGCTCCCAGCGATCCAAGAGCACGGTGTCACTCTCGCCGATGTGAGCCAGGATTTTTGATATTGGCTCATCTTCGTATCCCTTTAAATAAAAAAGCAAAGTTACAACGTGCGAATGGTAACGTGTAGTGAAACCGCACGGCAGAATATCACATTTAACGCGTAAATATTTACCAAGGATTAGTAATTTCATGGATCTATCAAAATAGAGCACGTCAAGCTTTAGGGCATTATGCTTATGGTGACTGCAGTACCTACTTTAAAATGTTGTTCCGCCGCAATGATTTTAAAATAATAATACTCGTATGTAAATAACAAACATGGGAACACGAAAAATTGTGTAGGTAAGTATTTACTCAGTTTTGTAGCGGAATATAAAGTAAGCTTTAGCAGAGGCAGTAGGTGCTGTACCTATCTACTCGGGATTAAATAATCTGATTTAATTAGACTTGTATAATATAACGAAGGGGCGGCGGTGGTTCGCGGTGAAGGCGAGCTGGGTATTTATAAATAAATAAATTGTGTACCTATAAAACATGTACATCTTACATAGTACCACCACAGTCAAAGGAGATACGTTTTTTCCTACCAGTCGTTCCACGTAGGCGTCTAGACGGAGCAACGTTGTGGGGTGACATGGGGACGTGAGTCGTGACGGAGGAAACTGGCGGCTTTTTAATACAGTTTCTTACGTCTCTCAACCATAGATGAGAATAACGTACCTCTAGGTAGTAAACCTGTCATGCTAGCCGGGTCTGATGTCACTTGTATGGGCGAAGACTGGACTGGACGGGTACGAATATTATACATACGCTGTGATATAGAAGTAGAAGCCATTCGTAGTCTGCCGGGTTACCGGATTAGGCCAAAGCCGATCTACTTATATTTCATACAGTTTATAGAAGAAAACTAGAAGCCTCAAAAGCTCAAAGGTTAAAACGTGCTTAAGTTCGGATCTCATTCGTTTGACTAATTTGAAATTTTCGACGTAATACCTATTCTACCTCCTCAGTATCATTCCTAATATTCGTATTAAAAATAGATGGCCTTACCCCACCCCAACCAAGCGCTCTGGCCAGGTCGTTGCCGGTTCCCAGAGGCAGCACGCCCACAGCTGGACGCGACCCGATTCGGTCGAGAACGCTTAGCACCCAGCCCACTGTTCCGTCGCCGCCGCACGCCAGCACGCGCAAGTTGTGTACTTTACGAAACATCTCTAATCTGAAAAAAAAGTTACTTTACCCATAGTATTTTTAGGCTCAAAATTTATTGATAGGATGAAGGATATATTTTTATTTTATTTTGGAAAATTAAGTGTTCCCCGCGGGAGGCAAAATCTCTGATCTACGTGGACAAAGTCACGGGCTTCATGTAGTTCATAATTTTAGCTCGGATTAACTCCGTAGGTACTTTGATTTTATGGGAGACGTATTTAGGCTCCCATCTCTGCGACTCGCCACCATTTTATGTAGGTATAAACAACTAAACAGCTAGAATTATAGACAGAGAAGTCAAATAATATGTATAATTAACGTAGCATTAACTTATCCACGCCGTCGAATAATCAACCCAATCATTCACTCAAATCGGATTTTGAGAATTAGTTTGAAGTACCTAGGTGTAGTTGTAGCTGGTGATGGGGGTGGTGGTGTAGTGTACCTACATCATACAAATAATTTTCATTAAAGCCACACCCTGTTCCAAATTTTACGCTAGCAAAGTCAAAGGCAAACTAGTTTTTTTTAAGAACGACTTTTGAAAGCATTCCTGCATAGCACAAGTTCGTTAAAGTTCCTGTCACCCGCACTAGGTACTTGTACATATTTTTGTCAACACAAGGTGCACGCTCATGCATACTTGTACAAATCCTTGAATACACAAACTCTACAAGAATTTAGCTCTCTCGACTCTCAAGCTATGTTTACTCAGGTAGGTTTTGTAAGAAAATAGTTCACTAGAATACTTAGTTTATTTTCACCTCTCATGCTCTAAAATGATGTCATTATAACATAGCGTAGGAGGACTAAAGTTAGCATTTAGCGTCTAGGGATTAAAGTTTTTTTATTTTATTTTTATTTTAGTCGTTATTATGTTATAGTTCTATGTTACTTGCATTCTGTGTATTATGTATCCGGAGATTTTGAATAAAACAAAAAAAATGATACACCTAAATCCATCAAAATGAAGTATATCGGCTTCATTGCTTGCAGTTGCAATAGAACAACGTACATTTTTTGTAGGCTGATTTTAAAAGGAATAGAGCCGAAACCCAAATGAAACATTTTGGGCTTCGGCTTGTTTTACAGATGAAATCCGATGACTGTTGGCTTGTTTGAATACCGTACCTACGTGTAAACCCATATCACGACACTAGTTAGTATGCATTTCATAAAAGTAGGGTCCGTAGAAGCTCTGGAAATAATGTCTTTAGTGACAAAATTCAGCTCTTTCTGGAACAATCGTGTAAGTGCATCGACGCGTTTCATGCCCAAAATATCAATCAGAATGTTATAAATTCTTAACTCTATCGAGGTTTTCGTCGTTTGTAGTCGTTGAAAATCGACCAGAAGTAGACATATCAGCTACCATTTCTCGGCCTTCCTTGAAAACATGCCTATGTTTTTAATATACATGATTCGAATTTGATATTCTCATTCTCATTCTCTGCTCAGCACATGAAACTTTGTTTGTAACATAAAACAAAATAATTTTTTTCCCATTGTAAAAATCACAGAAGACTGGCTAACAAAAACTGGAATTTTAAACAAACTAAGTTACAGATCCCGCTAGTGATTATTCAGGTACCAATTTATAAAATAAAAATATTAGCGGTATCCTACACGCGTCCTCCATTCGTCAATTATGAATTCCAGGTATTATATAAACAGAGCAGTATACTGAGGTATAAGTTGGCCTATTCGTGAAGATTATGTAGATTTTTTTTAAAGCCAGCAATATTTTAAAAAGCCGGCAAGAAAGCCAAAAGTTAAGTAACTCAAAAGGCAAAGTTTACAGTTTAAGAAAGTCATTCTAAGAAATCACATCTTGGGGGCAGATAAAAGCAAAACCAACTGCTTGATTAGCCATGCAACTTTGTCATTAAAAAAATCAATCACAAAGCAACAATATTGTAGGATTTTTCTCCCCGAGAGACTCCGGAAGATATGTAATTAAAAGTATTACGCTGTAGGCTATGGCAACTAGGTCAGTGTTGGCTCACTATTCATTTTCGATAAAGTAGAATTGAAAGTCGATAAAGTCGATAGAAATAAGGACGATTTTGATGACGTCAATAGTGCCATTTCTCAGGTCACTCACTGGTTTACTGTAAATAGCTTACTTTTAAATGCAAATAAAACTATGTGTGTTGAGTTCGCACTGCCCAATACCAAGAATACACGTAACATTAATCTAGTGGTAAATAATGATATGTTAAAAATAGAAGAGGCCACCGTGTTCTTGGGAGTGACCTTAGATGCTTAGCTTCAATGGGGCACCCATATATCAAATCTAGCTGGTAAACTCAGTTCTGCTGCTTACGCTGTCAGAAGGATTCGGCAGTTATCAGACGTTGAAACTGCAAAGATTGTATAGTTTGCTTATTTTCATTTTTTATTATGTCTGACGGAATCGTGCTGTGGGGTAAAGCGGCAGCGGCGACAAAAAAGGGCAATATGTGCAATTTATAATTTTAAACCACGTGAATCCCTTAGGGAGAGATTCAAGGAAATAGGCATTCTTATAGTAGCCTCGCAATATATTTACAGTAATCTAAACTTCGCAAAACAGCACATTCAGAATTACAAAAGAATATGCGATCTGCACGATAGGCCAACTAGAAAAGGCCATAGGCTCGTGACTCCATCGCTCCGCCTCAAGAAAGTCCGAAGGTCATTCGTGGGAATGAGCATATTCAAGAAGACATAGAGGAGTGACAATTTCCAATTTTTCCAATTTATTTATTAACAAAGAATTTTTTTTAAATTATATTGTTTCTTAGCACCCCTTAAGAGGCCGGTTCGCGCCGCTCGCAACTTCTATTCGAACCGCAAATATAAATTTGCCGGTATATTGCTATCTCTATTTCACTGATGACACATGATCGCGTTCAAGCGAGATAGCAATATGAGCTTACAGAATTTGTTATACATTTAGTCTTGTTCCGTGAATACCAAAAATGATGAATGAAAACTTATCGTGCTTTTTACTTCGTTTTGTTATTCTGTAACTTGACAATATAGGCTATGCTGCTGACCAATTAATACGTAAGATATCGTTGGTTTTAATATGAAAAAAATAAGAGGGAAACATGTCCATCTTGTCGTAAAAATATGCAAAACGCAATTCATTTACATTTCATTTTAGGAAAGTATTTTGAAAACATATAAATCCAGGGGACTAGATAAATACAATTTGAATCCAAATAAACTCTCATTTTGGTGGAAATGTTCTCGAATTATTAATTATTTTGGTATTACGTTTGTATGGGCAATTCATTCTCCGCTGGCACCTTAAGCCTTGTCGACTTGTCTGGGGACATAAAATTCTTTAATAAAATTCTGGTCTAGCGTTTGCTTAATCTGAGTTGTTTGTTTGCTAAGTATAGAATACAATTGCTTTAATGCTTTAAATAAAGACGCAAACCACATTGGTCTGAGTAATTGCTATAATTGTATACCTGGTGTATTGCCATAATAACGGAACATTTGACGAAGAAAATATAGATACCATTAAAGTAAGTGCCCCACAAATTTTGATACCGTGGGTATTTGATCAGCTGAACTGTCATTATTTGTGGTTTAGACTGGTGCTTAGCAAAATATGTGTAATATAACTGTGGAAAAACCGAATAAGTTAAATAAACAACATGGATTGAATATTCGAAGCTCTATTATATTGTGTTCTCGGATCTTCAATTCAACCTGTTTATGTTTTATTCATAACGCCATTGAGGTACATATTTCAGCACGGTGATTACCTCTCAATTTCCATTTATTCAATAGATGATCTTTCCGATTTCTCCATTAGAATAGCTTTGAACAGATTCAGCCCTTGGAAATTTTAATCCGGACCATTTTAAGCTGGCTCGTTACGTTTGCGACATCGAATGAGACTTGAAAGGAATGTCTGCTTCCCAACTCCATACAAATTGTTGAATAGCATCAACATTGAATACAAAATCAATCGCCTACTGCTACACTTTGTTGGAGATAGTGATAAAATATAATGATAGTGTAAAATATAAAAAAAAAAATAGGTTCTCGAAAGGTAGACAGACCTGTACCTACCTAATAACTATCTGAGTTCGCGTCCTTATAAAATTTAAGTTCCTTTGATTTCCCCAGGATTCCATCATCAGACCTAATGACCATGGGACCACCTGGAAAGTATACCCTTTCAAAAAAAAAAGAATTTTCCAAATCGGTCCAGGCGTCTTCGAGTAATCGGGGAACATCTATCTTCGAAGATCTCGGAGAACATCTGTCTTCGAAGATCTTCATCAGATCTTCACCAAATTTATATGGGACAAAAAAGAATTTTCAAAATCGGTCCAGGCGTCTTCGAGTAATCGGGGAACATACATAAAAAATAAAAAAAATAAAAAAAAAAGATTCCGACGAATTGAGAACGTCCTCCTTTTTTTGAAGTCGGTTAAAAATACGATGCAAAATTGAATCAAACCTTCGGGAACAGTAGGTACGTATATGGAAACCCCGTAACGATCGATGATTTTCGACGTTGCTTACTGCGAAAACTAATAGGAAGAGAATATTTTTTTCTTGCAAACACCTACTAAGAGATCAGCTAAGAGAATTTTCTCGCACTGATTTGGTAATTTTTTTTTGTAAAGTAAAAGATGCCCCAAGAGTTTCATAACAGTTTAATTATTAATTTTTTTTTACTAAAAAAATTATTATTCATTAAATAGGTACTAAATATATACATGAAAAATTAAAATCTAAATTAAATCTAAAGTAAAAAAAAAAAAAAAAAAAGGAAACTAAAAACTAAACATTAAAAATATCATCTATTCCACTGCAATAAGGCAATGTGCCCAGAATGCTGGCTGGGTTACCTCGCTGAATAGCCAAACTTATATGTTGGCCGAGATAACTGCCAGCCCTCCGGTCACCTGTGGACTCCGTGAGACGAGAAGATAGATCCTTAAAAAAGGATCTAGCATCTTCGCCCCACGACCCCATGGTTTCAACACCAAAAGGCACAAAAATAAAATTATTTTCTATAATTTCATATTTGCGCCTCTTGGCTCTTTCTGCATTAGAGGCCGTTATTAATTTTTATATCTACTTAAAAGCGAACTTTAACTTCGCTAACTTTTTCGCAAAGAAGTATTAATGGCGCAATCCAAGTTTGCAAGTGAATAATGTTAGACTTTGTGGTAATTCCCTTTTACGCCGGACGAAAGCGGGAACACTTGAATGCAAGAGTCTTTGTGAGACGATCAAAGGTCCCTCGTGAGTATTAGCTGCCTTCAAATGGCATGTAGCAAAACAGAGCATAAACGTATGAAGCCCATCTAAAAAAAAAACAATTACAAAAACGCGCGATTTTAACTGTTTTTTAACTGATTGACTGATTGTTTAATTTTCATGTTTTCTAACATAAAGAAGCTTGAACGTGTATGACACCAGTTATATACAAGAGTCACCTCGTTTGTAAAAACCTACGAACCGCTCTTATATATCTATAATATTAAATATAATATATTTACTTACTAGAGACAAATTCAACACAGTTAAAAATTTTAAAATAAACTTTGTAAAGCCAACGGTAAAATTATACACTCCAACTTTCAGTTCTATTATTTATTCATATTATGTTACGTTTGCATCAAAACTTTTATTTTTGCTTGAATTTACTTCAAAAAGAGCAGCACTGTGCCATGTAGATACAAGACGCGCGAACGAGTAGACATTTCTCCCTCGAGAGTCAAATTTGTTTCATGCAAAATAGAATGTTTTCATGACATGACATGACGCCCGGTATTGTAAAAACAGCCATGTGCGTGTCAGGGTATGCGCAGAGTAGGGTTCCGTAGTTGCCCGTCACATTATACGGACATTTTGTACGGTTGGTTGACTATTACTCGTAAACTTGTAAAGTCTACATAAATGTTAGCTGTGATAGTTTTTCTTTTAACTTCGTTATAATTATACTGCTTCGATTAATTTTTTCATATATCCAGAACCAACCGTTTAGCTGATAGAGGGGAGGGGGACTCTAACAAAAATTTGCAGCTTTAAAGCTTAATATTTCGCAAACGGATCCCTGAATCGAAAAATGGTTTCCCATGCTCGGAATTTTTTTGAATGACCTGTCCAACGACATCCCACACTATGGGATAGACGAGAAAAAAAACATCGCCACGTTACGTCACGCAGGGGAGCCTCAAAAAAAATTAAAACTGAATTTTACGGAATTTTAACTAAGTACCTACCCATTCTACATTTCCAAGGGTTCACTTTACACCAGCGAAATTACACTTATTTACCCTGTAGTTCTGGTGATTAAATGAATGGCCGCATGAAATCTACAAATGTATTTTTAGAGTGTATAAAACCTTTCGATGTACTTCCAGTGAATTTCCGATGTAGGCGTTTACGTTGATAGATTGAAGTAGATTATGATCGAGATCATTGATGTAGAATTTTTTTAGTAACTCATTCTATTTCAATGGTCGAGATAGATACGAGTAGGTAGAGTAAGTGGTGCGTAGACGTGCTACGGTGGCGTTAAAAAGCTCACATTATATTTCTGAACACTTTTAGAATTATATTTATTCAGACAAAAATTGCAATAAATATCTAACTGATACATTTATAATATAAAAGGCCAATCAACCAATGTGATAATTTTTGTGATGTGAGCTACAATTAAGTACATTCTTTTAATTTCGTGTTAATTGAAATCCTATTAAGATTACTTCATCACAATAAAATTTGTTTTTTCCATTCGTACCCAATGAATAGCAAATTAAAGCCTGAAACCGGATTTTATCTGGTGTTTGGCTACCAGAGAAAATTACGAAAATTAAGTCGCATTAGTATGCTGGTTTCGTTTCCGAGGTCTAATGTTGATGGCTATGTGTTGAATTAGCAGATTGACACATTAAGTTAATAGTTTAATTAACACAAAAGGTTTATCTACATTCAAGGAAAGTTAAGGTGTATTCAAGTGCTTAAAGGGCAACAGGGCTTGACACGTTCCGCTACTAAATTAATTTACTTATGCAAATATTGTTGGTAAAAGTGAAGTTAGTATTTGGAAAGGTACCAAAATATTGTTTCTTATTAATTCAATCTCCAACATCAGTACAATAAAATCACAAATTATTAAAAAAAAATTGAATTTAACGCTCTTTTTCCCACTTCAAACAAATTTGAAATTTATTGCGAAAAGTATTTCGATTAAGTTAATAAGTAGGTTTAAAACCTACAATCGAAATATTTCACCGACAATATATTGGCTGCATTGATGTATAATTTAGTACCTATATTGGCTGTGAAGAAGGAAATAGGTACTCGCCTGGGAAAGTCATAAAAAAATTTTTGAATCTTAAAAATAATAGAATTTATGATATTTACCCCGGTCCTGGTCCTCCCTGGGTTAGATCGAACACCTGTCTTGGGTTGAGAAGCCATTGGAATTTCTGCAGCAGTTTTGCGCCTTGATTGCCTCCGCTCTTGGGATTAATAAATACCAGCACCGGTTTCACGTTGGCAGTTGGAATTGGTTTTATTACAAAAGTCTTTTGTTCGCTTTTAGAATCCTTTCCTTTTTTCTTTGCTGTATTCTTCTTTTTTGGGGATTTTCTTAATGAAGACTTAAAGCTACCCCTTCTCGGCAGTTTAACTATCCACGAAGGCGGGACGATTATATTGCATTGCGTACCTAAAGTGACAATATTTAATTATGTTTAAAAATGGAAACATTTAAACTTTAAAAATGTGATAGGTATGAAAATAAGTTATGGCATACCTAATGAACACTCTTCTCCTATCCTTTGTAAATTAAAGCAACTCTCTTTGTTATGATAGGCATCCTTACACCAGGAACAACTCAATGCGACGATTTCTTTAGAACTAAATGATAGTTTTGCTTGAAGTGACTGTAAATAAAACAGTATTTTTAGTAAGGATTTTTTCAAGCGTCTGTTGCGGTGAAATAAAATATTCAAAGCAATAATGGCAAAACAAAAGGTGAGCTTTTAAGCACTTGAGCTCTATTGAGTATACGCACACGATTTCCTGTTTCGTCTGCATGTAATTCAATAGCCTTCTCTACAGATCTTTGAGGTGTTAGGCACCATCCACAGCAGCGGCGCCGGAATGACTGTCGCAACAAAACAACCATGCAACACACATGCAAACTGGTGCAAATATTAAAAAAATACAAAACATAATTGTTTACTTAACACAAAAGTGAAGGACAACTTTTGGATAGTTAAACAGTGGTATTTAATATTTAAATACTACGCTATTAGTCCTAGTAGAAATCAAGACTTACGGGTTGGAAGATTAGCTAACCGATTGATAATTAATCATGTTGAAATTACAAAGCTTGAGATCTTTAAATAAGTGATGAATAATGCATGAATATCTATTGACAGCGTGGCGTGACATGGCTGTGATCAAATCTGGATTATACACTGCTAAGTGCTATGTTCAACTATTCTATCATTGTCCTTCACAATCG
Organism: Erebia aethiops; assembly: GCA_923060345.2. Classification (NCBI taxonomy): domain Eukaryota; kingdom Metazoa; phylum Arthropoda; class Insecta; order Lepidoptera; family Nymphalidae; genus Erebia; species Erebia aethiops. The sequence continues at coordinate 8,448,818 of OV281092.1, read as the reverse complement.
TCATAAAGCAATACAAAATGAATCGCAATTACGATGGCAAATGAAAATGGAACTGTACATTGTGGTTATAAGGTTAAGTTTGGTGTAAACTTGTTACGAAGTTGTGCCCTCTGTACGGGTTATGCCAACACGTCATTAAAAATGAAGTTTTAATTTTACGTAGCGCCATTATGGTGTTTGTCGTGTTACATGCAATTCAAAATATACATTTAATTTAGGACCAGGATGAAAACGAACATTATTATTATTAATAATAATGACATTATTATTATTAATAATAATGACATTATTATTAATATATTTTATAATAGTCAAGGTCTAACTTGTAGTTGAAAAAAAAAACTTCATTATTGTTCTGAATAAAATATCAGAAATCCCGAAACGATCTGAGTTCTGTAAAATTTTGTATATGAGGTGTCAGGGTCGTTGAATCATATAAATTATTTAATTTTAATAAGTACATTAAAAGTAATGTAATGTATAAAGTTAACGTTCTAGTTTAATAAGCACTGATATAATATACAATGGGTTCGAGAATACGACCTAAAATTATTAAGTATGGAGCACAATGAATTTGCCCGGAGCTACAAATTAATGCAAAAGCCAAGTCCGCCATTGAACTTTGAATTTACAGGCAAAAGTTAAGCTGACCCAAAGGGTATAAACTTTATTGAACTATACAATTCAGAGTGGGTATTACGGTAAATATTGTAGTTATTGGGAAAATGTAAGTTTAAATAAGTATCTACATTACTCGTATGTGTTATATGTGTTACCGTTGAAAAAACTGTGTGAACCGTTCTATGTTCTGTGTGTCAATTTTTGAAATGTTTATTGTATACGTTTTCTTGTCTCTTTCTTGTAAGTTAGGGTAGGGTTCGACAAATAGGTAATTAGGTAGGCACGTAGGTACTTAGGTTTTATCGGATTAATGTACCTAACAGAGTACAATCTACTGAAAAATAATGCGTTAACGTAATCTGTCGACAGTTTACAATTTCGCTAGTTAGATTACAATCTAACGGTTTTTGCAGTCTTACGGTGACATATGCTTTGGCTTTCGCAAGTCTTCGTCCGCGTGGATCACTCGAATCATTTGTTTTTACGCGATACCTATCCTGTATCCTTCAATTTCGTCAAAATAGATTCAATTGTTGAGCGGTGAAAATATAACAGATAGTCTCAACTCACACTTTTAGATGTACCTACCTACTAGTGTATTTGCATATGTATCCTTTTTTACATGCATAGTTACCTATGTAATTCCGCATAGGAACTTTGCGAGATAAAATTTTCTTTCTTTAACAATTTAGCGTTGGTTTTCCTATTGTTATTTCAGTGCTCTGCTTAAACTTTGCACGTCATTGGTATTGTGAAGAGGTAATAAATGTTACCTACAATATTAAGAAAGGTGATGCGTGGTTCAAAGTCTATATATAAGTCTTAATTATTATTTTCGTTCTCGATTTTGAATGATTTAAGTATAGGGCTCTTAAGATTGCATTCATTTTACAATAGTTTCAATTACTCGAAAGCCAATAATAAGCCAAGTAATTAAGGAAATAATTTCACGGTGTTGCAATATTGTTATCAAAGATGTTACTAAGTACCAAGGTACTTAGCTTTTTTCATTTAGCGTCTGTCTTAAAACAATTATGAATTATTTTTAAATAGTACTGAAAAATGGCGTGAAAGAATTAGATTACACCGTGAAGGCGGTGCTTATAGCTCGAGAGCCCGCAGAAATTTTTGAGGAGATTCTTGATAAAAGTTGGAAATTTGTCCGAATGATCTGCTGCGTTGGCTTACCGCCGTTTTAGACCTGACAGTTTACCCTTTATGGCGGTTTGTAAGATATAATTTTTTTTATTAATTAAATGGCTTGCGCTTGTTTTGGGAATGTCTTATGAAAAGCAACTATTATAAGGTGTAGATTGGAGCGCGCTTTGTTTCTGCTCTGTGCGCTTACCTATAAGATAGTTATCCATTCTTCACTCTTTCCTTATAAAAAAGTGAATATTGATATGAATTAAATCTAAGAGAAAAACAAAGTGACCGGCATGGTACAAAGTTGTCTTCGAAAAAATGTTAGCTTCGAAAAAACGTTGGAACATTTTTTTTTCTGCAGCACAATTTTTGTGACATTTAGTTAGGTACACTGACAGTTTTACAGAAATTATAAAAATAACGCATTTGTTATTGCAATCTAATTTCGCAATATTTTTAAATGTAAAAATTGTTTGCAGTCATAATTATAACTCATAAATAATCGGGCAACGATGTAGATAACAACCACTTTTAACCTTAACAATTTGCAGCATAGTATACAAACACCTCCATACAATTTTTGACCATCTCTTGGTTCAGTATTGCGTGACGTCTCTACGAGTAAATGAGTCTTTCAGGTATCTCATGAATATAAATCAGAAACTACACTGTTTTCAGGTAATTACAGACGTACCGAGGGATATTATTTATGTCACATACTTAGAAATTCTGTCGGGCAAAAGGGAGGAAGTTGTTTGTGTTTACCACAGAATACTACAATAAGGTCATTCTAAAACAACTTTGAAGGTTCTGTTTGCTTTTCTATGTAAACAAACCTATGTACGCATACATTCAGGTATGAATAAAACATTTTGTTAATGGCGTTACCAGCTAGGTACTCTACAAAATAGTCATTATTAATTTAACGAAAATATCAGTAAAATTAACCCGTCTTGTTTATTTATCCTCGTATTCGTTGGTACAGGCTACAGCACTATTTTAACCGACTTCAAAAAAGGAGGAAGTTCTTAATTCGACTGTATATTTTTTTTTGTTTTGTATGTATGCTATGCGATCATTCCGCCAATTATGAATCAGTTTTGATGATTCTTTTTTTGCTAGATCATAGTTCACAGGTGGTCCCATATAAATTTTATCGAAATTTATTTAGCGCTTTTTGAGAAAATCAACAAAATATAAGTATATATATACCCAGATAATTGTTTTTTACTTTTTAGTTTAATGTTGGTAATTTAAATAGGTATAGTTTTGAAGTCCGTTTTTGTTTTAGATGAAAGCGAATAATTATTATCTACATCTCTAACTGTTATGTGTACCAGCGTGATAAAAAACGCAAAAGATAGGGAGCAGCCGCTCGTATTAGGTATATACTTACCTAATTTATTCAGGTTCTTGAAAATGTAGACTCTGAATTTTTTTTCATTTTACTTTAATGTATCTTGTACTTGTGTTATGTGTTAATTTTACTTTAATGTATCATCTTTTAATGCCACTAATTACCGCGCCAACAACTGCAAAATTCTCCGTATTTAATAATTAAAATCTGAATTAGTTAAGCGCAGGTGCAGCGTGCTTTGTGAATTTCAACGTTATAATAGTTTGCAATAACTCTTTCGTATTATGATTTATGAGAAAAGGTTACAATTAATTAATTATTAAGTTCAGAGATGAACAGACACGCTGCATAAATTAATGATGCAATTTTCATTTATGCCCCCGTAGTGCGGCTATTTTCTAACTACAAATAAATCAAAAGATAATTATTTTTATAGTGCCATTAATTTATAGGTATTCATCGCCTTAGCCTAGTATACAAAATTATATGGTAGGTGACATGGCATGGCAGTTCACATAATAAAATATTTGTGAAAACTATGGAATGAAATATTTTGTTTGCCTAGAAATGGGTCAATGTTTAGCCAACAATGTTAAAAACGCAAAACACAACGTGCACAAACTCTAAAACATGCACCAATATGTATTCACCAAACACAACACATGGTGAGTATGCACAACGATAAAAAAAAATAAACGTTAAAATGTAAACGTAAAGGCTCCTTTTACCTTGCCACAAGCCTTGCACTTGCCCTTCTCAGTACGTCGATGCACCCAATGGTGATGGGTTAGAGTTTGTTCCCGGTATTGGCGGACCCCCACGTCCCGGAAGGTCGGCTTGCAGGAGAACTGCACGCGGTCTATGAGGATGTCTATGCATTGCTGGTGCGCCACAATCTTGCACGCTGAACATTTCATTCGGGAACCATGTTTCTGTTAAACAAAAAATGCTTTAAGTTTTTGTAAGCCGTAGCTGTAAATATATACCTAGGTAACTATTAAAATGATCCAATAAAGCGCCTGAAAAAGTTACAAAATGTTGGCCAGAGATTTGATCAAATTCACAGAAGTAGCTTTCAGGTAAACTGTGGGCTGATTCGACAGATAAGTAGGTCGTTTTGTTGACGTTATTCCAGCGGAAAATGCCTTGAATACCTATATATTTTTAGCTATAAAGCAAGGGAGAGCTTGTTACAAAATTAGAATGCAAATTGAAAGCAACTCAAGGAGAATAATTTCATCTATCAGGCGTGAATACATTTAACGCGTCAAAGGCACCCTTAAGCTTTTAAGAATAAGATATAAATATTTTTTTTTGTTTATGCTCAAAGGAAATTGCTTAAGAGGTTCAGTAAAGTAGGTAAGTTAACATTATTATTGAAATATATTGATAAAACATTCATTTTATTTCATAGTTAATTTAGTATCCAAATTTAGTATATAATTAAGTAAATAAAATATTTATTATTGTTTACAGTAAATAATAATAAGGTAGTTACTGTTAAATAGTTAGTTAGTTAGTTTATAAATTTGTACAAATAAATGAGAGGTAGTTACTATTACTTATTATTATTTTATCAAAGACATTCTGTACACATGAATTTTATAATATTTTTTACTAGGTGGAGTCCAGATTATTCCAGCCGATTGTAGTTTGGAGGGACCCTCGATGATTGTGATAATTTTCGTTCTGACTTCATAGTTAAATAATATACCTACTTAGTAGGTACATTCTTGCAGTATTGCATTAAAATTTGCTTTATAGACATAACTGGGATAGGTGATGATGGGGCTTAGTTTCAACTTTACTGCTTTAAAAGTGTCTAAATACGGAATAAGTAAAAAATAAGTCATGGCTATGACAAACAGATAGTGAGTTTATTTCAACAGTGTTCTCAACACTAAAAAGAAAACAAAACAAGTGTAAAGTGCGTTTTAGTGTAACCACCAGTCACCACTGAGACATGTTATTTAACTTAGACTATTATAGCGCTGGAGTGGACAGGCGCCTTTACCTATTAAATACCTATTTATTATATGAAACACCGAACACACCCTATTAGCAGCTTCCAATTAGTTTTGTTTCTTTTCCTGAGAGTTGTCTCTGGAACTGGTACCTATTGAACATGGAGTTAGACCATGGAGCAACATGCCTCATACATTTAACTATACGTATCATTCATCGAAAATAACTTTTTGTTTAGCTTAAAACAAAGTTTGGAAACTAAGAACTATTAAATTAAAAAAAATATATACAATTTCCATATTTTAAAATTTTTCACTATAAGGTCAAACACATAGATACAAAGTGGAGTAGAGCAGGCTTTTTTTGGTAATACCTTATGCTGACCTTATGGACGTTAATATACGGGTCAAATGGCTATACTGAAACCAAAACTCGAAGAAAGATGGGAGACTCAAAGAATGTGCGGCGGGATTCAGTGAGCCTCAAATCGCTTCGCACAGCCTCACATAGATATTTATAATTGCTTAAAATGCTTAAAGCTCAGAAAAGTAAGAAGTGCGTGCCCGAGGATCGAACTATCTGAAGCATCAGTTTATAATTTTCCTAAACGGAAAAAACAACAACTGACTCTTACACCTTCAGGTAGAATTTATTGCTGCTCTATTGCTAAAGGTAACAACTCTTGGGACGAGGCGTCGAGGATCGGAATGTAATAAGTATGTTTATATCTCCTTAGTAATGCTACAAGTCCCAACGGAAGCTAACATAAAATGTGAAATTATCTTCATTTACCTTTGTTAGAAGTTAGAACGGAACATGTTTACGGGAAGGTGGGGTAACTGGGTAAGTAACTGTGTCTTGGGAATTTGTTCACTGAAGCTTTTTATGGCTGTAGCGTAGCTATTTATTCGGAACACATAGAAATTTTTTTAATGAATAAAGCAGCAAACTATAAGTTAACGATTAAAGACTTATGAATGTGCGTGCTGCGTACCATGATAGGCAAGTGCTGAAGTTATTTCGACACGGTGCGAGGTATTTATGAGTGGATTGAATGGAATGTAATTAAGTAAATACTTATGCAAATTAACACAAAAACGTGTAAGTTACACCGTATTTTTAATCAAAATAACCACTCGTCATAGTTTAGATCAATTACCTTATCTGGTGACACAAGGGCTGGCTCATTTTTTGCGCAAAGGATCACCTTGGCTGTCCAGCGCGGAAATGCAGTAAATATTTTTGTCACCATTTTAAGCGGGCATGATTTGTATAGTATTTGTTTAGGCTAGCAATCTTTAAGTTTTATTGTAATAATTGTTTCCAGTAAAAAAGTTTAAATTGGTTCATTTTACAAGTAATAACGACCTCAAATGAGTATCGGAGTGTAGTCCGACACGGCAGGACATAGATCAGGTGCATGTGCGACGGCTTTGCGTGCTCTGTTGGACAAATGGGTGAAACACTTTGTACTTCCTAACTCCGGATAGGTATTTTCACAGAAAACCCAATACCTAATTATTTTGGACTGAACCTACGAATATTGAACCCAGGACATCGTCAGTAGTCGAACATGCTAGCCAGTAGCCTCTAGAACAAAGAGGTAGTTAAGACTCGTTACTCTTAACTTAAGAGTAACAGAAATTGTCAGCAGGCAAGTCACGACTCCGAAGAGGGCGTGCGGTGAGCGGTCTGAATGGTGCGGTCAGCTTGTTATTAGTCGACTATCAAATGGTGGTCTAGAGATCCCTTTGGGCTTTCACTCAAATTGTTATTTTAATTAATAGAGCCGTAATAACTGTAATATAGTTGGCCGATCCTCGAAAGGAAACACCCACTGAGCTGATTGTCTTTTGGTTTCGGGTTCGTAGCAATATATCCACCTTTCATCACCTGTGACGATGTCAAATACAGCATTTGAGTCACCGCCGTTGAACTTATCTAACATTTGGCGACACCAGTCCATGCGAAGGTGTTTCTGGTCGTCGGTTAAAGTATGGAGAATCCATCTGGTACAAAGCTTCCTGACGCCTAAATGTTCGTGTAATATTTTTTGAACTTGACTCATACCAATGCCTAGGCTTGCCCGTAACTGCTGATAGGTCACTCTCTTATCTTCCTCTATCATGCGTCGCACAGCACTGATGTTATCTTCAGTAGTCGCTGTTAAAGGACGTCCCTCACGCGGATCATCATTGAGATTGCATCACGCTTAAACTCGTTAAACCAATTGTAAATAGTGGCACGAGATGGGGCTTCATTAAGAAATGCTAATCGCAGCCTATCATAGCTTTGTTGTAGAGTAAGCCCACAACGAAAGTCATAATACTCGTAAATCATTGACCGAAAATTTTCTCGCGTTAGGTTCATTTTCACGTGTAACAAGAGTTTTAGATTTGCCGCCAATTCACAAAAACAAATGACAAATGAATGCAATCTACTACATTAGGTTACCAAAGAGTTCTTAAATTGAAATTCAAAAAAAGTTTTCATTAGCAATGTTTCTAACTGGCCAGTTCTAAACATTTTCAGTGTTACCCACGTAATAGAGCTAACTTTTGAAGTGAAACTTCTTTAGAATCGCTGTGATTTGAAAATTAAACGAAACGAAAAAGCGACACCATAAAGAGACAAACATATATAGGATAACTTAACCTAGATAGGATAATTTAGCCTAGATAAATATAACTTGTATTCTATCTCATTCTCTCGTAGGCTACTTTTCTGAAGTTTCACTTCTGCCGTGTGTGAATTGCACACACAAATTTTTTTTTTGTTCAACTACTGAATTGTGTACTACAAAGTGCAACTACTGAATTTCTTGTCGGCTTGTTGTCGTCTCTTTCCAGCAGAATATCCTTTCCGATAGAGTCATAGCACGACGTACTCATCATAAGCGACCCTAATAAACGAATTCGAGCTTGTTTAAGAAATTAAATTAATTTGTGTTGAAATTCACCCTCAAAGCATCAAGATTCATTACAACCACCTTTTACGTATTAATAACTCCATCCATACAAACATGGATCACACCTAATTTGAAATTATTTACATTTCGTGTCTCGTATCTCCGTGTTAAATCTAACGCGAGACAAATACATGATAATTATATTACCCGAATACAATGCGACAAGTAACATTGACTCGTAACAGAAAACGAGAACTAATTGGTACCCTTAGGTTTTAGACACACACAATGCGCGACGGAACTCTTGCGCGAATAAAACTATAATTCAAACTGATTTATAATAGGTATACAACTTACAAGGCTTTGAGTAAGACATTGCACAGTGCGTCCATCGCGTTGAACTCGCCTGAGTATTCGTACTAGTTAAAACGCCGGGGTATCCTTTTAATCCAGAGTTAGCTGCTACTTTGACAGAATTCGTATAAAACTTTTACATTATTTAAAACATTCTTTAACTGTCTTGTGTACCCAATCATGTGTATTAAAACCATTAGAACTATAAAACCAAAAAAAATTAACAACTATTTCACGAGTCTCGTAAAATGCCTGTCAGATTTTTGTGAGCGTAAATAACAAAAATGGCAACACTGCAGAAAAGTTATGCTCATGATTTTGCAATGATAGTTCTATTTAGGTATATGATGTTAATGTGTTGGGGCATACCTACTGTGTATAGAATTGTGTACAAGGGGGATAAATGAAAATTCTAAGAGCCTGCGAACACGTTTCCGTCGCGCCTTCTGTGTGTGCAAACCTTCAAAATGGTATTGTTCCGCGAACAGCAATAATAAGATAATAAGTATAATAATTTATGCTAGGGTAGTACGGCTTAAGTTCCAACAAAGGCTTTATACAAGTTGACTTGACGTCGGTCTGTGTAACTAACTATGAACATATATGTGGTAGTACGTGGTTAGACTAATTGCTCTGTATAATTATTAGACGAGGTAGGTAACAGATTTATTTAGTAAGTTACTTTACAAATCTGGTGGAGAAGCAATATTTATGTAGATCTCCATAAACAGGCGTATGAGAAATTACGTGCTTTGGCGACTGGAATACAGTTAGTAGTAAGTATTAGATTTTATTCAATTAAAAAATAGTGTAGGTAAATATAAAAAATAATACAAATATTATAAATGCGAAAGTGTGTCGATCTGTCTGTCATTCTATCTGTTACGCTTTCACAGTTCATCTGTTCAACCGATTGTGAAAAAACAGACGGTACAGAGATAGGTTGTATTCCAGGGAAGGATATAAGCTATCTTTAATTATGCCGGAAAATCAAAGAAAAAATCAAATCCAACTTGATTTTTCAAAACTTAAATCCACGCGGACGAAAGAGTGTTAAAACCCGTGGATGAAGTCATTCATCCACGGGTTTTAACGCTCTTTCGTCCGCGTGGAAAATTCTTTATTCACTAAAAATTATCAAAATTCTTTATTTTCTAGAAATAGTAAATAAAGAATTTTGATCATAACCTTTTTCCTAATAAAGTAAAAACAACACAGGATGTTATGAGGTGCACCGAACATATTTACTACTCATACAGGTAGTTTTTTATACATAGCTACCATATTTAATTCAATACTTGCGGGAAAACATTTTAGGACATTAGCATTTTAGGAAATTAAAGCTAAACATGTAATGCAGAGCGCCATTAAAATAATTTTAACCACTTATATTATGAAAATGAAATTGCAGCAGGAATTTTTAATTTAATAAGTTCTGTAATGCCTAGGTAGGTTATATATGCCATTCGTGAAGCCTTAGTCATAAGCGTGGCATTTATATTGACCCTTGGAATACTGCGGGTGATGCGGCAATGCTAAACGGCATATCTGAGAGTTTCAATTTGCCATCTTAAATAATTATCGTGATTGTGGGTAATGATTTACCAACCAATCTTAACCTCAATGTGCTGTTAACTAATACTTAAGGTTCTTCAAAGATGGATTCTGAAATATTAATCTAACTGATTACGAACGATTAGGTGCTACTTGAGGAATTTATTTTCAAAATTTCCTGGGTCACAACACACAACCCCCTCAGAAATTCGATGAAAAGGGAAAGAGCGAAGACTAAAAACTATTCAAATTCATCACGATGATTATATTAAAATGTTTATCCATTAGACGGTAGAGCAAGCTAAAGCCACATCTATTAGTAAACGATTGTCCCTGTGTGCCCTGCGGGGTAGTCTTTTGTATCGGCAGTGACAAGCCATTGCGGCGGTAATGGTGGACGCGCCTCATTAATCTTACATTCAACTAACGACCTGCGGACACATTGCTGGTAGCATTGATGTAGAATAATTTTAGTATACTCATTTAGTTTCAGTTTCAGTTTCTTTATTATTGCATTTCCATATCTAGTTACATTATTTCTTAATTAACATATTATAGTCATTAGTAAATAAAGCATGCTATGGATACACAGTTTGGGTGTGGTACATGGTGGTAGGGAGACCGATTTATTAGTGTTTGTCAGTATCATTTAGGAATTCATCAATATTGTAGTAACATTTTTCAATCAGAACGCGTGCGTATTATACATAGTACGTACCACACAATAAAAAAAAGATAACTAAAGACGCGGGAAAAAGGTGTTTATAGAGAACTAGCGAACGCCCGCGACTTCGTCTGCGTCGTTTGAGGTTTTTGGTTCTCCGCGGGAACTACTCAATTTTCCGGGATAAAATGTAGTCTATGTGCTATTCCAGACTATAATCTATCTCTGTGCCAAAGTTCATCCAGATCCGTTCAGCCGTTGGGGCGTGATTGAGTAACAAACATCCATCCATACATCCATACATCCAAACTTTCGCATTTATAATATTATATAGTAATATTGTTTAAAAACTTCCCCTCCGAACGAAGTATTTTATACTCAACTTACGTCTACCTTACCTAGAATCTATAAAATAATATTCTATCTAGTGATATATTATAATTTTATACTAGCTGATAGCTGCTATTTAGGTTTTTAAAAATCCATTGGGAACGTTGGTAGTATAATTGAATGTTGGTATACTATATTTTTTATAGTAGTAGAAGGTAAAAGCATTCTTATATATAAAGAGCCAAGTCGCGGTAAGTATGCTTCTCACAGTATATTATGGAAACCGGCACGCACGGACCACTATTAGGTACTCGTACCTGTTACAAAGGGAACCAAAAGCTTTGAGAAAAACGGGGATAAGAAAAATATATAAAAACTGTCGCTAAAATGTTATACTTTTGACGACGTCCGTGGCGCAGTGTGTAGCGCTGTTACCTTAACGTGCGGAGGCCCTGGGTTCGATCCCCGGCCAGGGTCAATTTGGGAAATTATAATTTCTGAATTTTCCCTGGTCTGGTCTGGTGGGAGGCTTCGACCGTGGCTAGTTACCACCGTACCGGCAAAGACGTGCCGCCAAGCGATTTAGCGTTCCGGTACGATGCCGTGTAGAAACCGAAGGGGTATGGGTTTATTACAACTGCCATGCCCCTAACAGGTTAGCCCGCTACCATCTTAGACTGCATCATCACTTACCATCAGGTGAGATCGCAGTCAAGGGCTAGCTTGTAGTGGATTAAAAAAATACTCTTAGTTATATACTTACGGATCATAATATGGTATACAACCATTGATGTAGAATTTTTTTAGTACCTATTATACAACATAATAAACTTAGTATTAAAATGAGTTTATATACATGCTAAAAAAACGTGAAAAAGTATGACTTGTCATAACCAGGTAAAAAGAAAAAGCATGATCTACCTACATACTCGAACAAAGAACACAAAGAACCCGTGTACGAGCATTGATGTAGAATTTTTTTAGTATGTGTACGAGCATGTAAAATGTATCTAATACTAGCTGATACCCGCGACTTCGTCCGCGTGTATTGAGGTTTTTCGGTTCCCGTGGGAACTCTTTAATTTTCCGGGGTAGCCTATGTGTTATTCCAGACTGTATTCTATCATTGTGCCAAATTTCATTCTGCAGATCCGTTCAGCCGTTCTGGCGTGATTGAGTAACAAAAATGTATCCATCCATCCATTCAAACATTTATAATATTATTTGTATAAATAGTATTTTATAATTTACACTTATACAAAAGAATTTACAAGCAACGAGACTGGATTCAATTAATTAATTACCTTTTTTACAACTTGAAACATTATCCACAAACATTATCCAAAACAAAAAAAGGTTGGAGCTTTCTTTTACAGTTCGTATGTAGGTACTAGGGAACCGAAGCGTTAGCTTAATGATCTGCAAATAAACTCGGGAATATGTGAAAGGCCCCACGATGAGAATGTATGCAGAAAGGCGCTATTGAGTCCCGTACCATTGACAGCGCACTGTGTTAATGAGCTCTACCGTTCCTTCGATGTGGCTTTTTATATTTTTTCCATTTTAGTTTTCACGTAGACAATATTCTAAAACTGTAGGTATATTACATACCTATCAAAGTTTGCTTATATTACTTATATTATTATATTTTATTCTTTATTCTTTATTCTTTATTATTATTAAAAACATGCCAGGGAAGACTTTACAGTTGCCCAATTCGTCTCCCCTGGCTATACATAATTTTGTTCTTCATTAGCCTCGCGTTTTCCTATCCTCCTATATGTTTCACTATCCTTTACCCGGTGCAGTGTCTTTTCAGCATCTGAATTTCTATTTCTATAGGTACTTAGATCTGCGCTCACTACGTCATCACCATCCAGTGTTTTCTTGAGCGGCTTTGAGACTAACCTCCAGAATCGGCGGTGGTGAGACTTCCAATGGAAGTTATACTTTGCAGTTATTCGGTACTCACTAATTAAGCAAACTGTCGATTCGACCAATTTCGAATAAGTCTGAACTCCGTAATGAGAACGTAACACGTTGTCAGTGAAACGTGGATGGTCTTTACTTACGTCAACGAGTTTATAACACGGGCAGTGCATCAGTATAACAACATGAGAGGAACGTACCTGACATTCAGTATCGCCCACGTAGCAGCAGTCCCCGGAGACAGAAGTAGGCGCCCAGAGATGCTCGCCACTGATAGCTGTGTCGCTCCAGTCGGGTGTGGATCGAATCACTCGCGCGCCGGCACTCTCGCTTGTGCGTCTGTTGACAAAGAAAAAAATACAATCAGGTGTGTTCATAATAATTATAAATGCGGCAATTTCTTCGGTTATGTCCGTAGTTGATCTACATATTCGAATTCGCGTCGCTTAAGCGCATACCACTGTGCTGGACTTCAGAAATATGTAATGCTTGGAAATCAATCTTATTTAATTATGATGTCAGATCAAGTCCACGTATTAACGAGCACGTACGATCATAAATAAATAAATCTTCGGTTTGCAGACAAGCAGAATTGTTCGCGAATTTTGTCGCATGGAATGAATGAATGTTACAGATTGAGAGATATAAATTAAGTAAGATAGGTCCTCGAAAAGTTCTGCCTGTGAAGTATTTTAAGAACTATTAGTGTTGAGGTTTTGTTAACGTGATAAGGAACAAGACGTTACCCAGCCATGTGAGCAGAAAAAATGTGGTTAGTTTGAAATACTTGTTAAAGAAGTTTAAATGTATCCTACTTTGCGTCAGTATGAAAAAACAGGCTGAATTCGAAATAGAAATTAAAAAAGAATTAAAAAAATTCAAATCACCATTCTATTTTCTCATATTATTTCATTCGTTTCTTTGCACCGATAAAAATAGTACGTGTTCAAAAATCGTCATAAAAAATTCAAAAAATTTAAAAGTGTACCGAAAGCTAAAAAGATTTCCCAGTTATACCTACTAATAAATTTGTGAGTATTAATAGCTGGCTTATTATGAATCAGAAGTAACTAATTTGTTAATTGGAAGTATTCTATTAATTATCTATTCATCCATCCATGATCAGCCTGTATTTATCCACTGCTGGACAAGGCTTTTTGGAGCACTTGCCAACACACACGGTCCTCCACCTTCCTTATCCAGCTGTTCCCGTCATTCTATTACAAAAAATTCTATTCATTTGTGCAAATACCGCGTAAAACCTGCAGGACGTATTTAGCCACTACTGTTGCTGTTGTAGCCCGGAGTTAGGAAGTTGGTGGTGTTACACCCCCGTGCCTCGGAGACCACGTTAAGCCGTCGGTCCCGATTATTATCACTTACATGATAATAGTCGTTAAAGCCCGCCAACCCGCATTGGAGCAGCGTGGTGGGTCTAAGCTCCAATTCCCTCTCTCCTATGAGAGTGGAAGCCTGTGCCCAGCAGTGGGACGTTAATGGGCTGTAGTGGTTGCTGTTCTATGAACTAAGTATAACAGAAATACAGCTCTCCATCTTTGAGTATAATAAATCTCTTTTCCAGAAGTCTAGAAGCAAAGCACAAGTTGTTTAAATCGTTTTATTGTTGTTTAAGGTTGTGTTAAACATGGACTGCGCGTATTGCAAAAGAACAATGGAAGGTTGCGCATCAATAAAGTGCAGCCGATGCGCATCGCACTTTCACCTGGAGTGTGTGAGCAGCGAGCAACTGGCTCCAAGCACCAACAGCTGGAGGTGCTGCCACTGTCTCACGTGTTCTTCCGTAACACCCGAGCTTCAACATTCTGTCGTTCGTGCATAAATTTTGCTGATGTGTTTACATAATGTTTTGCGAAATAAGATAATAAATGTTTTATATCCACTGTTTTTTGGTGTTTGATTTCTTAAAATATGCAATTGCCTTGAAGTACCTACCTAGAATCCTGTTCCGAGAAATGCATAGAAAAGTAAATTGCCAAATAGATTAATTTAATTATGGTTTTTTGTGCTGACTGACCAATGTGCAATTTTGACCATAGACGTTAATGACTTGAGATTGTCAGTTGGTTGACAATAGTTTTTGAAGTAAGACTTCTTTACGCACGCTTTGGGGAGTAAGCTGGTGAATGCGTGACGAGAGCGTTACGAAAAGTGCGAACGGAAGTTGAGAGGGAGATATGTTAGACAGTGCAGGCCTATTAAAGAGCTAACGGAGTCGCGACCCTTGGCCCCACCGGTTTTCCACACTAGTAGGACTCCTGTATCCCCTGTATATCTATTACAGCAAGATCCCAGAGCCGGAAGTTTACTTAAGCATTAGTTCCCACCTATTATACTTGAAAAAATCAGAGTATACTTACTTGAAAAAATCCCACTGGACCCACAAGAGGAACCATGCACTGGAACCAAAAAACCACCCACACCGAAAAGCTCACAAATCAGAAACCTTTACGAAGGTTAGGGCCTATGACGGTCTACGAAGTCGCTACGAGGCATAAACATAGGATCCTTATATATTATTATTTGATAATCTACGGTACGAGCTACGAGTTCATCGGTATGGGTCTACATGACAAAATCTCTGAAAAAGTAGTGTTTTGGGTGTTGTTTCTTAACATACTCTCAATATGGCAGAATTAGGATTCAAATTGCATGTGAGGAGTTGGCAAATCAGTGATGACTTGATATAATATATGCTTCATACACGGTAGTAAATATAATATAAGAAATCTATGCCTGATACTGCTATCATGAGTGTAGGTACCATTGATACCAGGAATTGGTAGGTACCCAAATTTGTTTCGGCTCAGATAATACGTTAGTATTTTACTGTCTACGGCTGGCGACTAGCGCATAGCTAGTGACCTTTGGCGTCAACCTGCCAGAGTTACTGAGGAACACTTCATAGTATGAAAACAATTGAATGATTTATTTTAGGTAGGCCCACTTGTGTCACTTATGATATGTCAAGACTGTACCGCCGGTTTGGAAAGCAGATTCTTATGAGAACAACCGACAAGAAACCCATAAAGTACCTCGCATATAAAGCGCGTATGCCCGCGTACAGCAGCTATCGTCCGTCAGCGCTGACTGATGACAAATAATCGAGGTCGAGTCGGATCGAATTACTAGATAATAAGGCATATGTCAATTTTTAACCTATCAGCGCAAACCACGAGCGTGAGATGAAATCCAGTCTAGCCACGATATTAGATTTATAAAATTTTCAACTTATGACAATTTAAAGCCACCTATCGGAGCTTATGTTCTGTGACAGCTTAGAGCTCAGTAAGTAATATGTTCCTAGTTTTTTTATAAATCCTATGAAACATCAGTAGTATTTATGGACGAGAATAAAACAAAGTCGCAATCCTTATCTGCCCTTTTACAGCGGATTACAATTTTCAATACACTTACCTAATTTGCCCAATCGATGAGTTTCACTCATTATACTCGTGTTAAGTTCAATAGAAGTTTTCCCAAGTCAAATAAATAATTGGTGTAATAGCTATACAGTGTGTTATAATTCTTTGGTATTTCTACCTATACAAGGATCACAATATGAGCTGTCAGATGGGTATTTATCCAACCAAACCATTAAGTTAAGCGAGAGAAATCTACTAAATTCGTGGGTTTTATATACAAGTAACAACTTTACTGCGGAAAGTGGCGGTTTTTAGGGTTAGAAATAAGGAACCCTTATATAAGTCCGTCCGTCTGCCTGTCTGTCTGATCAACACCCTTTTTTGGGAACGCGTGAAGGTATCAAGTTGAAATTAATATAAAATACACGGTCACTTGGAGTTGTAAATAAAAAAATCAGACTTCTAATTCAACGCAATCAAAAGTTACGGCCGTTTATGCCGCATATTTTGCATATGCTGACACTCGCCAATAAATAAAAACCTATAGGGTACTTCCCGTTGACCTTGAATCATGAAAGGCAAGAAGCAAGGTCTTACAGCAAGGCATAGGAAAAAGTTAATTTTAGGATTCCGTACTCACACGGTGTCGAATTGCTTGTCAAGCGTTACCAGTGTAGCGACAATTATGTAAGCCAGTTATTTCACAGCTGAATACATGTTGTTATGACATCTATCTTGTTATTTACTAAAATAATTTATTTTGTGTGGTGATACGGAACCCTCTGTGCGCGAGCCTGACTCATACTTGATTGGTTCTTTTGTTAAAAAAAAATACAAGGAGAATGGGATTGTTAATACTAACGAACCGACTAAGTGTGCATAATGTAGGTATTCACTTCAAGTTCCCAATTTCAAGTAAGTAATACGTTACACGTGTCAGCCAATGGAATTGCTCCCAAATGAATAAGCAGCTCCGCTAGAGTTCATCGTCTTTGGACTGCTATTAATTCTCGTGGCGTGCAAAAGTTCTAACCCACGTTTATAGTAGAGACCCATATGCGTTCGAACACTAGTTAAGTTGTAGAACTCCTATTTACATAGTAATGTGCTCATTTTGTGGCATATCTCATTCAGTTCCAAACTACTAAAGTTATATTTCATCTCCGGTGTGTTTGGCCCCTGTAAACCTTCATGATAAACGAGCCTTTAGAATTATTAAGTTTTCAATATAAGTTAGTTACCTGACTCGTACCAGCATCTGTGGTCAAGTGGTCTTAAGGAGCTATCAAATTAATTAATATAAACGCCTACGTATATTTTACATAAGTTGGTAAGTTGCCAAAGTCCGTACCACGGATCTGTGAACCGCTTGAGTTATAGGTATATCAAAATATAGGGAATTTTATAACAAACGCGATGTTATAGCTACAATAAACTTGTCAAAAAAATTTAATTAATTTAAAGATAGCCTGGTCAGGATTTTGATGGGCAACCTATTTTAGGCGTATTTATCTTTTGGGTATTAAATAAAAATAAAAAGTAGGTTTCATCTGAGATTGGTGAAGGTCGTTGTATATCCGCCTCTCAGACCATGGGAGATGGGACCATACTACCAACACAACATTACATTTGAGTAATACTCAAGCATATTGCTCAAAATTACAGATTGATGTCACGTTGTCGTCCCTAAATTAGGGATTATAATCCTAAAACACGAAAATCAACAATAATAAAATAATATTATGACTTTATGCGTGGGCAATATGTCGCCTGGAATTCAGAAAGAATAGGAAAATATTATAAAATAGTTATACTAACGTTAAGTATAAAGCTGGCTACTGTAGGTAAACAATCCGACCTTCTCACAACTCACGCTATCTTACATCCCTATCTTAAACCCTTGTCTTTCACATGTGCGGCATCTGTTTAACCTGTCCTTTTATCATATTCCCGAGGAATAGACAGATCCTGAGATTTTAATGTGCATACTTAAACCCTTGAATATTTCCACACACCTGGAATATTTACCGGCTATATCACACGTTTTATGGATAACACCGAGCGTTTGAACATACGGCAATGAAAAAGCCGCTATAAAAAGCTTACAAAGATTATGTTCAGTGAGTTCAGTTCAGTATCCCTTAGTAAATGCCATCCCTTAGTAAATGAACCATGCGTATAATAAATCTATGGTATCCCTAGTTTCAGATTTGCCCCTATTCTGTTAAATTATTAAGGCTGAAAACGGACAAACAGTATAGGTTTGTCCGTTTTCAGCCTTAATAATCCTTTCTGATATCGTAGTATATAATATAATATATTAAGTTTATGTGTGAAGTCTATGATCAAAATATATCATTTCTTTATTACAGATTTCGTGGCATTATTGTTCCATGCGTTACTTTCACTCTTAGCCTGAATGGAATGATATCAATTTTATCTAATACGTTAACGTACTTATAATCACATAAAGACCTAACTATAGATTTTGGCCAAAGTACAGAGATATTCAGGTAAGCAAGCTTACCTTTTATTTAATACTTAATACTCGCGAGGAAAAGGTTCACTTTCAGACTTGAAAAGTTTTCATTACCTACTATAAAATAATATTATTGAACTCAGAAGGTAAGGTAATACAATAAAATTAAAATAAATAAATGGAAGACTATTTTAGACGATCACAAGTCAATCCATTTCATCCTATCGAGGCAAGTTAAGTTTATCTAAGTGCTATGTACTCTGTATTGTAAGTTAGGTTTTGTATGTGGCTAAGCCAATTGGTTTGTAGCATTGAGCTCACACACACTGGCCCTATGATAAGATTATTCTGTTTGCAAGAATATTATAATCAGTAGGTACCAACGACCTCAATTTACATAGACGGGCCCTGTCAAACAAAGAATGTGGGCGTATTTTTAGCAACGCCATCTAGTCTGAAAAGCGGGAACTTGCTTGCAACATCTTGAATGAAAGCTTGAAAACATATGACTCGGTCATAGATAATATAGGTCATAGCCGTAAGGTCAGTTAGTGAAAAAAAATCATACAGTTTGCCGCGGAAATTAAATGACTGCGTAATGGATAAAAATATTAAACAGGAAGATTAAATAACGTTTTTTTGGAAATGTATAATTGTGAATTGAAACACTTACCTTAAAATTAAAATTATACAGTGCCAAACTAATGAAACTTTAGATGTTAACTTAATAATATCAAATTATCTGCACGACGAGCGATCGTGACAGCGCTACGACGGGAACAAAGGCAGGTACGGAACGTGTTCAGCAACTCGGACGCCCGGCGTTTTTCTATGAAAGGGCCCATCTAGTGCCTACATATATATCGATGGTAGGTACTACCTACTATTAAAACTAACCTAATTCGTTTTCTGGGGCATTCGTGCTGCATTTTCCCAAGCAGGTATCAATGTAATGATTTATTCAGTTACTAGATGATGCCCGCGACATCATCCACGTGGGTTAAGGTTTATGATTCCTTTTGAAATTTCCGAGATACGTGCCTACGTCCTTTCCAGGGAAACATCCTATCCCGGTACCAAATTTCATCAAAATCGGTTGAACAGATGAGCCGTGAAAGCGTAGCAGACAGACAGACACAGTTTTGCATTTACGAGTATAATATAAGTATGGATTAATCATGGCAGTGAAGATGCATATAGACAAACTCGTGAGCCCTCGAGGCAACTTCGTTTGACTATCTCTAGCCGTGTCACTTGCAGACTTGTAGAAATTCACTTGTTCCTTGTTCTCTAGTAAACACGGCATTGCTTTCAAGTTTCAACCTGCAAGTTCTTTGCAAAGAGAATGTCAGCCAATATTGTGTTTCATGTTTTATTTATCGATGCATACTTGTTTTATTGAGGACAATAACTTCTGGGTTCTTAAACTTCCCAACAATCCATATGCTAATATAATAAATGCGAAAGTGTGTCTGCATGCTAACTTTCACGGTCTATCTATTCAACCGATTTTAACGAAATTTGGTATAGCAATCGGTTTAAATTTTCATCTCGGGGAAGGGATAGGTTACTTTTATCCCGTAAATTTTAAGAGTTCCCCGGGGAATCGAAAAATCTTAATCCACGCGGACGAAGTCGCGGGCATCATCTATTAAAATATATAGTAAGAAATGAAGGTATCTCATATAATACAAAAAGTCCTGACTCACTCACTCACACTGGATCTGAAATTTTGTGCAGAGTTTCCTTCATTAATATTGACATGTTGAATAAGGTCGGGGTTTTCAAAATTCCCATGGGAACGCAGCCGCGGGCTGTCACTAGTTCAATATATCTAAGTATATTTTCCATACTCCCAAAACTTTGTTAGCTTTAGTTGACTTTTGTTTGTGATGTTTTATTACTAAAGGTATTAGAATAACCTCAGATGTAATTGTTATAGTATTGCACTTTGAAGTCGTGTAGTTTGTAGTGTTTGCTCATAAGACAATATGTGTTATTTATCTATTTGTAGACCCGGCTTACGGCGAGATGCAGTATAACCAGTTCCGTCGCATCGTGGCCGCCTTAAGTGGTACTGGGACAAGGCTGGCAAGGACAAGGCAATGCGAAACGAGAATGGCTAATGCAATACGTAATTAACAAGGTGGCAAAGGCAAGTCAACAAATCTAACTCCATTGTAACACAGAATAGGTAATTGATTGTAATTTGTAGTCTATGTATATTAATATTATAAATGCGAAAGTTTGTATGGATGGATGTATGGATGTATGTATAGATATATGGATGGATGTTTGTTATTTAATCCCGCCAGAACGGCTGAACGGATCTGCATGAAATTTGGCACAGAGATAGATTTAAGTCTGGGATGGCTACTTTTTATCCCGGAAAATTTAGCAGTTCCCACGAGAACCAAAAAACCTCAATCCATGCGGACAAAGTCGCAGGCATCAGCTAGTATTCTACATTCGCTTAAAAGTTGAAGCTTGAAGGCCTCACTTGAATTGATTTTTGTAGTCTATACATAGCCGAAGTCGCTTTGGTATACTTTGCTCTATACTAGGTACCATAGGAATATACATATTCGGAATAAACCTCATCTAAAGAGGAATGCTTCAATGTAAATCCTAAAAGGGAAAATTTAATTGGGTCATTCTTTGTCTATATTTCGGGGATTAAAATACATCTTTTCCCAGGATTACTGTAGGGTGGGCTATGTGGTAGAGCCGTGAAAAGATATACAGACCGAAATAGATACACTATCACTAATTATAAATGTCATGGAAATCTGGTAAAATACATAAAGGTATGCTTGAGTTATCATTTGACGCCTTGGTTACACTCTTTTATATCGGTGGGTGTTGCATTCAAGTGAACTTCGTCGTCGTCGTCGTCGTCAACCGATGGACGTCCACGGCTGGACATAGGTCTCCTGTAGGGTCCTACACAAGCCACAGTCTTGCGCCGCCTGGATCCACCGATTCCCTGCGACTCTCTTGACGTTGGGGTCCCAAGGTGCTGGAATGGCGACTCCACACTGGAAGGCGTAGCGTCGGGAGACGGACGGTGGACGGACGACACCAAATGTATTTCAAATAGCAATATTACAAGATATTATAATAGCAGCCTACTCATGTCATCTTTAATGTCAATTATCTTGAAATAGCTAGGTAGAGGAACCCACTCGTAAATGTGGTTAATGTGGTTAATACTTGTGGTTGCAGATAATGAATGCCTAAATAGGAATGTCGGTTGCGGAGTAGGTACGCTTGTCGCTTATATTATGCGGTATAGATATATTCGGTATACATGTAATACAATATCCTATTTAAAAGGTCCAACTAATATCCATACTTCCATACTAATATTATAAATGCGAAAGTGTGCCTGTTTGTCCGTCTGTCTGTTTGTCTACTACGCTTTCACGGCCCACCTGATCAACCGATTTTGATGAAATTTGGTACCGGGATAGGTTGTATCCCGGGGAAGGACATACGACATAAAATTCCCGGAAAATTAAGGAGTTCCCGCGGGAATCGAAAAAACGTACTTCACGCGGACGAAGTCGAGGGCATCATCTAGTATTTTATAATGGTACAAAGATATGATGTGTAAGATCAAAAATAAATGAACACTATACGTAAATGAACTCTTTACCTTGTAAGCCGGCATTAACATTTGGAATGATGATCGTGAAACAATAAACTTATAACATATAATAAACATTGCAATGTACAAAAGAAAACTGAAGAAGAGAAATAGAAAGAGATAGATAAAGCAGATTTTTTAATCTATAATGTTACTTAAATAATAATAAATTGTTATTAAAATAAAGTTTACATTCATATTTCATAATACGCAATATGGTATTCATTCTTACCTATTTATAACAGGTGTCAACTGTGATAATTCCTATTTCCTATATCGTAGGAGCATTACTACTCATCCGTTAGTATAATATCATGTATAGCAAATATTTAGTAGGTACGCGCACGAGTTGAATGCAGAGCAAATGTAGGAGACACATAAGTATATACTCTGCATTCAACTCGCGCGCGAACTGTTGGTTAGTACTAAGTATGTTCGATAAACTTTCCGTGTAAACTTTTAAAATCTAGTAGTAGTAGGTAGGTAGATAGGCCTTTTTGTAAATACCTATCTATAAAATTATTTAGTTTTTAGAAAAATAATAATACATAGGTACTTATTATTATTTCAGTAGTAATCTAATGGGTACAAACACAATTATTATATTAGATAGGCACTAATAATCAAGCAGGTACTTACTAAGTACTTACCTATAGATTTCTTGATAAAATGCAAATGTAATCAAGGCCACTCATCAGGCGATCGGAAAATTATATGGAATTATAGTCATTGAATGGTAATTATTATCGCTATTATAACCATTTGTTTACATTTATAAATATTTAGAAGTCCTTTGTTACGTCAAATTCATTGCCGTTGCTTTATGTAGCGTACAAACTCATACCTATATAATACTTACGTTACTTGAAGCTTTATTGAGTTTGTTTAAAATGCCCTTGACACATGTTTTATTCGAAAAAAGGACCCTACGGACTAAATTTTAAAGTCGTTATAAACGATTTGTGGCTAAATCACTGATGCAAATCGTTGTCACCAGCGCGGTATGTTACGGTTGGTAAGCACAGAGGTAATGTTGTAATACCCAGAGTCAATGTTACAAATTATTCGCTTACATTGTTTTTCGTTTCAACCACCGACTCATATAATCATTCATCATACCTACCAAGTTCGAACACATAATTTTCATTTAGGTAAGTACTTAATAAGTTTCTTAATCATTGGTAGGTATAGGCCTATGGTCAACTTGGCGCATATAACCTGAGATACAGGTTTTTTCAAACTTACTTCAGGGTTTCCGACAAAATTGTGAAACGACGAATATTTTTATCAATAAAATTCATTTTCATTTTCATAACCAGACCACCAGAACCAGAAGGACTCGAGGACAATCAACATAATTGAAATAATCTAGATGTCAAAGTAACTCGTCGTAGGCTGTAGCATTGATGAAATCCACAATAATTATTTTATTTGTTTACGAGAATACAATATAAAATGTTACCTAGGCTTTAGGTGGATATCGCATTAGAACTAACTACTATTGACACGATATTCCATGAAGCAGAAAACAACATTCAATGCCAAATTAATTAGTTCTGCTTGAGTTAAATTGCAGGAAGTAACGGCTTGCTCTGACCATAAAATATAAAATGTCCGTCAAAGACGATGCCCAATCTAAAGTATTGTTTGATTAAAGTTTGATTTACTTACAGTTGGAATGTTCTTAGTTTGGAAGATGAAATATCTTTAATATATTATGCATACGAAGATGTCTTATGTTAATATGGATCGTAATATACGCATCACGAACATTTGCGGGTCGGAAACAGTGGCGGTATCACAGCCGCGACTAAGCCGATATCTCCGGTAAAGATATTATGTAGTTACTTTGAATACGTTAGCAAGTTAGATTTCAATATGAAAAGTAGCCTTGGTAAAAAACCTTTCAGATTGAAATGCAAAATATATCCATACTAATATTATAAATGCGAAAGTGTGTCTGTCTGTCCGTCTGTCTGTTTGCTACGCTTTCACGGCCCAACTGTTCAGCCGATTTTGGTGAAAATTGATACAGGGAGGATAGGATACTTTTGATCCTGGAAAAATTTAGTCCACGCGGACGAAGTCGCGGGCATCATCTAGTTACTTATATTTTTAAATAGTTAACGATAAAGTGTGGCTATTAAATGATTCTATTTTAGGTAAGAAATATTATAAAAATCACTTTGCTCTTGTCTGTTTTAATAGAAAAAAAACCGGCCAAGAGCGAGTCGGACTCGCGCACCGAGGGTTCCGTACAAACCTGTAGTAACCTGTGTAATTTATTATTTAAAAATTAAATATTTTACTAAAACTTTATGCTTTTCGCAATTTTTCCTTTATCTGTGCTATAAGACGTTGCTTCGTACCAAATTTCAAGATTCTTAGTTCACGGGATGTACCCTGTAGGTTTTGATTCCCTTGCGAGTGTCGAAAATTTGCAGCATAAACGGCTGTATCTTTTGATTGCGTTGGCTTAAATGTTTGATTTTTTTCACAGCTCCAAGAGACAGTAGACAGTAGTATTTGATATGAATTTCAGCTTGATACCTACATGCGTTCCTGAGAAAAAGGGTCTTGACACACAGACGAACGGACAATAAAGTGATCCTATAAGGGTTCCGTTTTTTCCTTTCGAGGTACGGAACCCTAAAAACATGTAGATCCTATGTAAAATATTTGCAAGTTTACCTAACGAATTAATAAAGCTGTTATAATAATAAAACGTAAATAGGTAGTCTAAATATTCTTTAAAAAGATCTCGAAGGAATTGTGATTTGATTTGTGTCCACATTTGTTAGTAGCAATTCTATTGGTCCTTTTTCTCCTTTGAGACTACTGACTTAAAGGAAGGGTTTTAATTACAATACAGTTAACAGCCTTCAACTTTAGTAATTTAAATTCCGGTTTCGAAAGCAATGCCCACTGGCTGGCTCAAACAATCAAAGGTCTAGGCGTGGTGGTTTGGTACGAGTAGATATTTATATAGAGGACTTTATTTTTGTATATAATTACTAGCTGATGCCCGCGACTCCGTCCGCGTGGATTAAGGTTTTTGGTTCCCACGGGAACTCCTTAATTTTCCGGGATAAAAAGTAGCCTATGTGCTATTCCAAACTATAATCTATCTCTGTGCCAAATTTCATCTAAGTCAGTTCAGCTGCTGGGGCGTAATTGAGTAACAAACATCCATCCATACATCCATAAGTACATACATCCATAGTTCATACATCCAAACTTTCGCATTTATATTATTAAGTATAAGTCTAGATTATATAATCTACTGTGGCCTGTTTTATTTAGGTTCACTGATTTATTTTAATGATTTATTTAAATTAGATTACCTATAACACGAACATTATTATTACATACTTCGGAATATACCGACACTGTTTTTTCTGAAGCAGAATTCACACTTGACTTGCCCATACTGCGTCTAGCATAGCAATAACCTTTAAAATACATAATATATATATACTGCGTATAGGAATGCGACATTTCATCGAAAACTATATTTAGGTATAAAACTAATGATTATGTTTCTCGGTGACATTTTTATATGTCGATTTAGTATGTTGATTTTAATGTTTAGCCTCTAAGCAATAAGAAAACATAATATAGTTAAAATAAAATATATTATAATAATATTACGTTAGGATATTTTTATTGAATAAGTACCTATCAATAATTTTATGTTGTGTAAATCATTCCATATTAATATTAGTAACCCAAATTGTGTTACCACTACCAGTGACCAAGTCACGGACATCGTCTTAATTGCGATGAAGACTCGATTATAATTAAACATGATGTAGTTCAGCTGATCTGATTCGGCTTTGATTTCTTCTGAGATTTTAATTCTCATAAATATTGGCTGTAGATATTAAAGAGATGCAAGTACATTAATAACTACAACATTATGAGTCTCTGTCAATCTGAATCACCTATATTATGTTGGTAAGTACTTACCTAATTCTATTAAATAATTAATAATTATGTACCTTATTTGATGGAAAACATCTGTTCACACAATATTGTAAAGTTAACACAATATTGTTAAGTTAAGATTGATAATTTAAAATGTTTTGATAGTTCAACATGGCATAATCTTACTACTGATTAATCTTACGATAAAAAATATTACAATATTTTTAACACATCTGTTTTCGCATCTCACGCTTATCAATGATAACGCACCCACGTGGCCTCCGCGGAATTATCAGATAATCTCGCGAGTAAGCCAGGAATGCTTGGTCGTAAGAAATACCTGCGCGTCCTGTTTTTCCTCTTCAGTCTTAGATTGGGACACTTTTTGAACACCGAGAAAGACACACCGAGGAAGCCCATTATCACATTTTAATATCACAGTTAGTTATCACAAATGCACGTATCGATTAACATGACAGGTGTTGTGTACGCTAGTTGCGTGACTAAGCGGTCATCTTGGGCGCGACGAGCGGAATTGTGCGGCTGGAGCACTACTCTGTGACTGGAGTCTGCAGTACAGGCGCGACGAGCGAGCGTTCGCGTCACCACGTGCACTCGTTAATTCATCCGCGTCGCCACGCGCTATGCGCGATGCACATCACAGAGCACTTTAACGGCATACTCAGCACATACCAAGACAAACATAATATTATCTGAGTTAGTCGTATTAAAGACCTATATTGTATTAAACAAATTGCACACCATAATCGATCGATCGCTCATAGATCGATAAAAAAATTGGCAGTCATAGGGACTTATATAAAAGTAATATTTAATTAATTTTTTTAATTCTTTTAAAATTAAGTTTCTTTTTCTTTTTGAATAATTAAAATATAAACCATAAAACTAAGGCATTCAAGTTTAATTGCGAATGTAGTATTTTTATATTTAAGACCTTTTGTCTTCGTAACAACGCGAGCATGTCGGGGCGGAGCATGCCGGTGACGCGAATCCAAAAGTTTATCCCGTACCAAAAAGTGCTCAGCGTGGCTAAAGAATTTTTCACTTCAAAAAATATTATGTTTGTCGAATGTTTGTTTTACAACTCTGAATGATGTACAAGTTAATACACTACCGGATGATGTATAATAATTTACGTGACTATTTTACGTTTTTAATTTTTCATAAAGACTTGAAATTCGACTGTACTATAGTAACAACAGCACGTTGCTGTTACCAGCATTCAGCAGCAAATTATAAAAGTAAATGTGAGCAAGTTGTCTATATTAGGAGTCAGTTAGGTCAGAGCGCGCCTACACGAGGTTCCGACGCATAAAAATAATACCTACTTACGAATTTCAATTGTATAAATGAGCATATATTAAAAGTGAACATTGTCATGCTGTTTGAATAATAATATTATGTTGACATAAACATTAATCCTATATTTTTGACGAAAAAGTGTCTACTGCACTTCAAACAACACACGAGAAGCATTACTGGAGATTAATCAAGCGCTAAAATGTATCTTATTATGACTATTCAACAACGCATCTTTTTAATTGGGTCAATGGTTTCGTAAGTAGAACACGTAAGTAGTAGGATACATTAGCATTATGTATCCTAATGTGTAATTAATTAACTGCCTCGTTGGTCTAGTGGTTTGCATGTTCGCTTGCGGCTGATGAGGTCCCCGATTCGAGTCCCGGGTCGGGGGTTTTTCTAACAACTGTAACAAGAAATTCTCAGTACTAGCCCGGGGTTAGGAAGTTGACAGTGTTTCACTCGTGTGTCTCGGTAAGTACGTCAACGCGTCAGTCGTTATGGATTTTCCGTCCAATCGGGCTATGAGAGTAAAGGAACCGAGAGTGCACCAGTGTTTGCGCACTTGCGCACACACTTGTGCATTATAATATCTCCCGCGCAGATGGCTAATCTCTCAGGAGATTGGCCGCTGTGGCCGAAATTGGGTCAGGAGGACATTATTATAATGTGTAATTTTAGAATCATTGAACAAACTATTTTTTTTTCAACATGCGTATTCATTATATTTTATAGTAAGTACAGAAAGAACCATAGAAGTAAATATGCGAAAATGTGTTTGTTTGTCCTTCAATCACGCCGCAACAGAGCAATGGCTCGACTTTTCATGGGCATAGTCCCTGGAGAGTGGAGAGTGACTTTTTATTCCGGAAAATTAAGGAGTTTCTGTCAGAATTGCAAGAACATATTCCACATGTAGGGGTTCTACGAAGTCGCGGGCTAAGTTCGCCTGTCTGTCTATCTGTACGTAATATACTAGTGTGTTATCTGCTCTGTTTACTTATTGCGGCCATCTGTTCAACGAATTTTTACGGGTAAAGAGATTATTTGCATCCCTGTAATTTTTGAACAGGCTTTACATTGACATACCTAAGTATTTTTTATTCCGAGTAATCACTAATGTTCCTATAAAATTACCAAAAACCTAAATCCACGTGGAAGCTAAAGTCATCATCTAATTCTAGTAGCTATTAATTGACCGCGCAATGTGTCGAGTAAATGTTTCGAAGCCTACTGTTCAGACATAAGGGTTAAAAGGGATTAAATCATAATGGCTTAATAGATTACCATCAGCAGAAATTAATTAAATCGTATTGTTTTGCGTAACGTTAATATTTTGCTTGCTTCCATTAATTTAAATTCTTAACAAAAAACGCCGCGGCCTCAAGCAAACAAAAAGTGATTGACACTACTGTTTTCGGTTCATTTCTCACAAAAAATGTCCATTTCACAAACGATGAAGAGCTCGAAAGAGATGATAAAAAATTCAAAAGGTACCTCCAATTTTATTCAAACTTCTACACATTTGAGTGTTAGACCGCATAAAAAATTATGATTGTGTGTTCGTTCGTTTTTTTTTAAAGAATCACGCCTCATTCGTCTGATTGATTATTAGTTGCGTTTTTGACCTGTACCATCAACGTACAATAGCATTACATAAATCGAAGCTCCTAAAGACCGCGAGACTTACTAAGGAAGCATAAGGCAATGAATGAATTCCACCTTGAAGGTGTTATCATAAATCCCTATTAGCGACGGTCGAAGGTCAGTAATTTTTTGTAAACAGATTTTCATTAAGAGTTGACTATATTATGATGCCCGCGTCTTCGCCTGCATGGATTAAATTTTTTGTAACTCCTTAATTTTTGGGATAAAAACTAGCCTATGTCCTTCTACGGTACACAGCCTAATTTCATCATAGTAAAATAATAAAGTTTGAATAGATAGGCCGTGAAAGCGTAACAACGAACAAACAAACTCTAATTCGCATTTAATATAATATTAGTGAGGATTAGGATTAGATCAGAAAGCTTACTTTACGGGGACTCTCCCTCCCTGTGGAAAAGGGTATAGACAACAGATTTCAACCTATAAAATTAGATTATTTTTATTTTATTTTATTATATTTATTTTAACGGTACAACGGAATTGTCCACAATATTTACTTGCTAAAAATCGTTCAATGTAAGGTTATCTGGCAGTAAAATGCGCTAGTAAGCGATTAACGTGGGTTTATAAATGCATGACCTGACCATATGGGTACAGTATTAATAAAAATGTAGGTAAACATTCTCTTTTCGGATTTAACGAGAACAATGACGGTAGCGACATTGACCTAAATTTGAATAGGAAGGTAAAAATAAGTCATATTAATGATTAATTCATATAAGCGCACTAATTAATACCTAAAATAGAATTTTAATATACACACTGCTATATTTTAGAATGTTTCCTGTTCCTAGAATATAAATTAATTATTATATTATGTATACAATTATTGTTGGCAAAAATCGTTTCAAGCTATAGTTAAATCAAGTTTAAAACATATTTCAACCGAACTTTTTAAATTATACCCCAATTAGTCAAATAATTTATTGCACAATACAGTATTGTACCCTCAGAATAAGAAGCGTATTGTTCGATTTATGAATAAATGACTAATAAAAACATGACTCAGATATATTACCTACATCAATGGTGCCCATATCACAGAATAGGTAATAGTACTAACCCATATTGTGTCAATAATGTGTCATACCTTCATCCTTCGTCATAATACGTCATCCCAAACTTGAGATACAGTAGACCGTACCTGTTATTTCTTCTTTTAATATATTATAGCAAATTGCTTTTTCATGGCTTTTTCCACAAACTTTAGTGACGGTAGATACCTATTTATATTATACTAGCTTTTGCCCGCGACTTCGTCCGCGTGACTACACAAATTTCAAACCCCTATTTTACCCTCTTAGGGGTTAAATTTTCAAAAATTCTTTCTTAGCGGATGTCTACAACATAATAGCTATTGGACCGCTGGATGGATCGGGCTGAAAGCCATACACTTTCAGCCCGATCCATCCAGCGGTTTGAGCTGTGCGTTGATAGATCAGTCAGTCAGTCAATCACCTTTTCCTTTTAGATATTTAGACCTAGATATCACTTATTTAATTAAATTATTAAAACATAGATACACATAAAAAATATGAAGAAGTTAACTCCAACTAATATCCTATCCTACTCATATTAGAAACGAAAAACTGTGTGTTTATTTGTCCTTCAATCACGCTGCAACGGAGCAACGGATTGACGTGATTTGCATGGGTAAGACTTGAAGAGGAACATAGAAATTTTTCCAGACTTCATATTTTTCATAGAGGAAAAATCCACTGGACGTATTATAAAGGTGAATATTTGACATTCCAATCATCATTGGATTACATATGCTATATCCGCAATCCGTTCCCCTAGCGGAAGACGTTGATGGGACGAATCATGACGTGATGACATTTTAAACGTTTTATTTCGCAACTTGCATTGCATGTCTTCGTTATTCAAACTATGTTAAGTAATAGTATATTGTGTGCTTAGGGGTGAAACAAGACGATTTCAGACGAGTGTGAAGTTGCCTGCCTGAGCCAAGCGAGGGCAAGCAACTTAACAGTTGCTTATAGGTTGTTGTTTTCTAATACTAATATCATATCTGTCAGCTTAGTTGATGAGTAAAATGACAATTAAAAAGGTTTTTAATAAACAAAAGATACTCTGACAGGATTGAAAGGAGGGCTGCTACGTCATTCAGCGGCATGCCTTAGGGCAGAAAGTGATGGGTTTCTACCCGCTGTAATCTGTATGACGTATTCGTCTGAAATGGACTAGATTCAAGTGGCTCAACAGGCATTGAAACTCGGAATTTTAATGCAGGTTATATGAAATACTTATTTTCAAAGTATAAAGACACTGAACATTCACTGTAGGCTTATGAGCGAAACGTAAGATCGATTTGTAAAGTTTGAACTTTGAACATAACCTGACCCAAGTAATTCTCTAGATCTATTATTCCTTATGTCAGAGAAAAAGTTTCTAATATTTCCACACAAGATGACAAGTATGAGAAAAGGTCGTCGCTTTATAAAGTGCCTTATACATTCGGAACAGGCAAGTTTCAGCTTAGAAGGCAGATTATATACTTGGGGCATTTCTTAATAACCGGACTACGCGACAAGGACAGCGTTTTGTTTTTCACGTATGTCCGAGTACTAGACTCTTAATTTTCCGGGATAAAAATTAGCCTGTCTTTCCCCGGGGTGTAACCTATGTTTTCACTTAACATGAAAATCAGTTGAAAACATGACCCGTTAAAACGTAACAGAAAGACAGACAGACACACTTTTGCATTTATACTATTAGTATAGATGTAGGTACTTAGGAATGCATCACATCATTCTAATATTATAAATGCGAAAGTCAGTTTGTTTGTTGGTTTGTTGGTTTGTCCTTCAATCACGCCGCAACGGAGCAACGGATCGACGTGATTTTTGGCATGAGTATAGCTGAGAACCTGGAGAGTGACATAGGCTTTCTTTTATCCCAGAAAATTAAAGAGTTCCCGCGGGAACCAAAAAACCTCAAACCACGCAGGCGAAGTCGCGGGTATTCGCTAGTAATTTATACATGTGAGCGTCACGATAACTAAACGATGAGAGATTTTGAAACTTGGAGCTGTAGATAAGTTTGTTGGATTCTTAAGAGGCCGGGGAACGCCGCTCGCAACTTCTATTCGAATCGCAAATATAAATTTGCCGGTATATTGCTATCTCTATTTGGCTGATGACACAAGCGCGATAGCAATATGAGCGTACAGAATTTGTTATACATTTAGTCCATGTTCCGTAAATACCAAAAATGGTGAATGATAAATTGTTGTGTTTTTATCTTCGTGTTGTTATTCTGTAACTTGACAATATAGGCTATGTTCCTGTTCAATTAGTACGTGAGATATCGTTGGTTTTAATATGAAACAAATAAGGAGAAAACATGTCATTTATGTCGTAAAAACATGCAAAACGCAATGTGCTTACATTAAATTTTGGGAAAGTATTTTGAAAAAATAATTATCCAGGAACCTAGATAAATACAAGTTCAATCTTAATAATCGCATAATATGGTGGAAATATTCTCGAATTACAAATTACTTTCAATTATTACGTTTGTATGGGCAATTCGCCCTCCGGAGCCACCTTAATACCCTCGAAATAATCCGATGGCTGGATGATTTTTTATCAATCAGGTGTCTACAGTTCAATGTCTAAAGGCTCTAGGTTTTGTTTTCATAAAATACTGCATAATATCCAGTCTTGATTAAAAGTATCTTTTAAAAATAGATAAGAAACTAAACAGGAAGAGAATTCCATAGCGGTGCGAATCAGAAACGAGGAAGCTGGTCGCCTCGTACCTCTGAATGGAATGTCGACTACTTAACTTTACCTTGCATGGTTCAACGGTAAAAAGGTGAGAGAGAAACGTGGTCGAAAAATTCTTGAGTGGATTATCTGAAATCTATCCTGTAGAATACCAATACGCCTGTAGAA
Organism: Erebia aethiops; assembly: GCA_923060345.2. NCBI lineage: Eukaryota > Metazoa > Arthropoda > Insecta > Lepidoptera > Nymphalidae > Erebia > Erebia aethiops. The sequence goes on along the minus strand of OV281092.1, from coordinate 8,415,641 downwards.
TAAACTTACGCCGTATCCCGCAATATAAACTTGTAACTTATTTATTTAGAAAGACTAACATTCAGCAGGTCATATTAACTAATGTTTTTTTTTTAATCCACTACAAGCTAGCCTTTGACTGCGATCTCTCCTGATGGTAAGTGACGATGCAGTCTAAGATGGTAGCGGGCTAACCTGTTAGGGGCATGACAGTTAGGTATATTAAACCCATATCCCTATTCAGTTTCTACACGGCATCGTACCGGAACGCTAAATCGCTTGGTGGCACGTCTTTGCCGGTTATTTATTTATTTATTTATACATTCTGTACCAGTAACTTAAAAATAAAACATAAACATTGAAAGGACATGCACAAGGACAACTTATTTCTTGAAGAGATTTCTTCCAGATGCCCCAGAAAATGAGAGTAAGTAGGTAATGTTATTGTTCCGAAATATTAGGTCCTTTATGTATTTATATTGTATATCATGTCAAAACAATTCGCTTTAACTTGTTAAAACGAACAAAATAATATAACGATAAGCTGATGGAAATGACCGAAACAGAATATGAAACAAAATCTCGATTCAGACCCAACAAAAAATTAAGCTTAGGTACATAAATTATTTCAGCGGGCATAAATAAAGTCGTGAATTACGGTGGCTATAATAATTCTTTTAGGAACATGATCTCCAAAACGATATTATATTTGCAAGCTTCTAAAATTAATACGAGCAATTGGTGGGTATTTTAAAGTTAGTCATGTAGAAAGATTCAAATGTCCCGACCTTTGATTTAAATCGACTCCACATAATAATTATTATTGTTCAAGCTCCTTCGATTTTGTATGAAACATCAAACACATCAACCATCCCCAACGCACGGCATTAAATAATATTGTTTACGAATAGCCATGTTTGGACAGGTTAGCGCAGTATAACTATACTTGCGCTATTAACTATACGCGCGCGAGTTGAATGCAGAGTAAATGTATGGTGACACATACATTTACTCTGCTTTCAACTCGCGCGCGAATTGTAACTGTTCGTGCAACTACTTTCGTCTAAATTACATTTTTATCACTGTTTTACAAAATTGATTGCAGAGCTAATACGTGAAGCGGCATAATACTAGTCAAGCTACGTATTCAAACTAAATCGTTTCTACAGTCCTTTAAATTGATTGACTTCATTTATTAAAAATTTGTGAGGTCATACTTATAGAGCAAAAATACTTAAAAAGCACAGACAACTCAAAAGTTGCATGTCCACAAATACCAATTTGGTGTAAGCAAAATTACTGTGGAACATAATGTTATTAACGTTTTACAGTAGCACGTCATACACAATAAGGTGGTAAATGCTATAATCAAATTGATAAATGAATCTTATTCATCGTTCATATTCGTACAATAGGTACCATTCATTACGAGAACTGTAAATTATATTCAAGTGCACTGAGTTACAGACGGGAGATATAGACCTTATTTCACAAGAACCCTCATATAATACGAAGACGTAATGGATCTAACAATTTTGCGTGATACAAAGTAAAAGCAGCATGACACTTGTGCGTAATTATCACATTTTTACAAACGCAATGAATGTGATTGGCTAAATTAGTCGTTATCTTGCTACGTTTGAGAATTTCAACGTATTATATGGTTGGCTTTAGCAAATAAGAAGGGATTGAACTCTCGTTAGAAGGAAAACACTATCTACCAGGCTCCACGCTAAGTCCGTGCGAAACGTTTGCGTCGAAACTCGAAGCAGAAACTCGACGTTTTGTCCGGTTTTCTAATGCGTGCGTTCTCTAGTTGATTGACGCTTTTATATGCAGCTTTTTATCCTGTTAAGTCCGTACTAGATTTTCAGCCTTCGAGCCGTTTTGCGAAACATCATCAACTCTAGTTGTTTATGGCACCTCTCTGTTAGTGTTATTTAATTCATTCGCCTGACGCCTCTTTATGGTCGTGGGTGGATAAATCTTACCCGGGGGTAAGCTTTGCTTTTCATTTGGTTTTGTTTTTATAATAATTGCTTTGCTCCTTTCGGTTTGCTCCATCTAATTGTTTACAAAGGAGAAAATCTTCCTTTCTCTACTTGACACAAATCACCTAATAAAAAAAATTGGCAGTCTTATGGACTGTCGATAGAAGTGAAAACTAAATCCATTAAATTTTACTTATAAATATATACACAGCACAGCTACAAATATACTGCTATTACGCATGTCGGTGACGCGAACTCGCAAGGTTTCAACCATCCAAAAAGCGTCTAACGCGCACAGCACACGGTCAGGTATTTACGATGTGTTCTACGTGTATACTAGGGTTGTAACAAAACCTCCGCAAACGAAATAGTACCTCCGCTTCCGCATCTGCCTCCGCAGTTTTTTTGCGGCGTTGAAACGGAGGTTTATTTACGTTGACTTATAATGCGAGAGGTACAAATCGAAGCAGGTGACATCATATACACCATTACAACAAGCAAAAAAGGCAACTGTCCTAGAAGAATCCTCAAAAAAACGTCAAATGTGGGATTCAATGGCATCCTAAAGCACAGAAAATACGACCGACGATATATGATCGGAAAAATCCACCTCCGCCTCCGCATCCGTTAACCTCTGCATCCGCGGAGGCAAAGCCCTTCATCCGTATAGATTCACTCGACGATTCAAAAGTAACTACTTGTAAAAGTTTATTTCAAAAATATTTGAATTTTTAATTATCTATACGTACCTATAGTGAACCAGATAACTGCAGATTACCGATCATTGCTTAACATAATAATATAAACCTTAAGTTAAAACCTTCGAGTATTAAATATTTTATTACTGTAGTATTAATTAGTTTTCTTTTACACGAAATATGCTTTTCAAGCGTTTACTTAAATGAAAAAGTTGTAATCTACAGCAATCCCTTGTGAAAATCTTCAAAAGGCTGACTCACAAAAGAAAATGAACTTAAAAAAGTCTTTTAAATAGGTGTGCTAAAGAATTTTTCATTGCTGTCTGACGGTTTAATTAAACGTGGTGTTTAACCTGAGATGAACTTCTACTTCCTATTTTGCGAAAAATTCCATGGAAATGGAATTGGATGATTACCCATTACTTTCGTGGATAAATTAATTCTGACGCGAGTGTCAGTGGGAAAAAAGCGTCACATTCATATTAATTATATAAATTCGCATTTACAAGTGTCTGTCTGTCTTTTTACCTGTTTGTCTGCTATTTATTTATATTTATTAGGACGACCAAGAAATTGATACATTGAAAAAAAATACAAACTACATACTAATTACACAAATTGTTAAATGTACAATCTATGACAGGTGTCACAACATGCGCCTTAAATGACTATATAAATGTAAAAAATAAAAAGCTTGCACTGGGATAAAATCAAAAATGCGTAAAATAAAAACAAAAATTGTAAAAATTACAAAACTTCAAGAAAGTTATAGAAAAATAAGAAATATAACACAAAATAAAAATAAGTAAGATTATTATGAGAAAAAAAAAAAAAAAAAAACTTATTATACTGAATACATTTTATACTTAATACTTATTGTGGTATTAAGACGACCTTAACAATCTTAATATTTCTTTTTTGAACTTTGGCAGCGTGTCATGGAAGACATCTACCTCTTTGTTTGTCCTAATATGTTTACGCACTTAATCTGTTCAACCGATTTTGACGAAATTTAGTACAGAGATAGATTGTACAGACTTAGCTACTTTTTATCCCGGAAAATCTGAGTTTTCACAGGATTTTCGAAAACCCTATATCCAAGCAGACGGAGTTACGGGCATCGATTAGCTTAACATATGTAATGCTACATATGCTCTACGCATCCTGGTCTTTACAATATACCTACCATAGCGAATCTACTTACCGAAAAATTTACGCCCATCTGCCATTTCCAACGCTACTTATTTTTCATATAACCTGCATTGAAAATGCGAGTTTCAATGCCTGTTAAGCGACCTGCTTAGTCAATTTCATACGAATACGTCATGCAGCGGGTAGAAAACCATTCTTCTTTTTATTTTGTTTTACCATCACAATTCTACCCGCGGAATGACGTAGTAGCCCTCCTTAGTCCTTTCAATCCTGTCAGAGTATCTTTTGTTTATTTCAAACCTTTTAAATTGTCATTTTACCCATCAACTAAACTGACAGATACTATATTTGTAAACAACAATTTAGCAACTAAAATAAATATGAAATACAATTTTAATAAAACTCGCACTTTTAATGCAGATTATATGTAAAATAGTGCATGCACCACGGGATACCAGCCCCTCGCTTCGTTCAGGCAGACAACTTCACCCTCGTCTGAAATCGTCTTGTTTCACCCCTAAGCACAGAATATACTATCACGTTACGTTTTGAATAACGTGTACGGTGTAATCATAGATTTAAAGGTCGCGCGAACCTTTAAATCTATGCGTGTAATGTGAAATGTTTTATAAAACACCTCGTTCATCGCCAACTACGGTAAAATATTATGTCACTATAGTTATGTACTAAGTAACTATGTATTGCGAGAGCAGCTAACTATACCTACCTATGCCAGTTTTATTAATATAACTCGCATTTGAAATGAAAATGAAAATGAAAAAGTTTATTTTCCAAAAACAACTTATGACAATTTTTCCTTATATCCAATGGTACCCACACTAGGTAATCCTGTATCGTGGGTACCTATGTCGCATTAACAAAGAAAGGTTTACAGAAGCTAATTGTCGCTCGGTATTTTAACATAGAGATTTTTGTTGCATTTTTTAAAAATAACAATTTCTAATTAACAGTAAATAATAATGAATGAATAATAATGAATGCCCTTAATTTAAATGTAAGAAAAGTTTTTCCGTTGCGTCGTAATTCAATGAAGCGAGCCATGGTAAAATTTTAGCTTTTGCTTGTTTTACGGAACAGTGCTTAATGTCGCATGCGCTAACTACTTTATTGTAAATAAATGATTCTACGTAAGGACCAAATCGTCTAGCAAAACAGGATTTAATTTTGGGTATAGGAATCTTAAATACACGTCGTTTTAGTAACATGTTGTATTCTTTTGAAGAAATTACTGACCGATGGACTTTAAGAGCTAGTTTTAAAATATATAATTGACGCACCGTAAGGACTTTGCATTCCTGATAAAGTCTGTCTGTAGGATATTTGAACGGTTTCTTTAGCATGGTTTTAAGAACTGAGCGCTGAGCTCGTTCAAGCTGAATGATATGTGTTTTCGCAGCACTACCCCAGGAAGTTATACAGTAAGTGAGAAGAGACTGACAGAGGGCAAAGTATACGGACCGTAAGGTTTCTGGTGATGCTGAGTGGCGAAGAAGTTTTATAATGTTTATAATTTTGCGTACGCGACCTGAAAGAGATTTTATGTGTGCTTTAAAGTTTAAATTTTGATCGATTAGGATTCCCAAATATTTAAATCTATAGTTCTTGTTGTGGCAGTATAAATGGAGCGGAAACCTCTTTTCCGTCGTTCTCGTATTTCGCCTTCAAATTTATTTTGATTCTTAGCTCGATTGTCTTGGAGCATTTCGATTTGTTGACTTAATTAATTTGTGCCCTTTTAACGGAGAAACTTAACTGTATTGTTCTAGCAATCATTACAAAATGAAGTCGTTTGTCATATTATATTTCTCTTTTAACAATTAAGTTATGAGTATATTGTGTGCTTAAGGGTGAAACAAGACGATTTCAGATTTCGTCTGAATCGTTGTTACATCCCGTGGCGCACACACTGTTTTTCATATAATCTGCATTAAAAAAGCGAGTTTTATTAAAATTGTATTTCTTATTTATTTTAGTTGCTAGGTTGTTGTTTACAAATATTATGACAGTTTAGTCTCGTGTGGTTTAGTTGATGGGTAAAAAATGACAAATAAAAAGGTTTGAAATAAACAAAAGATACTCTGACAGGATTGAAAGGAGGGTTGCTACGTCATTCAGCGCGGCGGGTAGAAAACCATCACTTGTCGAAGTGATGGTTTCTACCCGCTGCATGAAGTATTCGTCTGAAATTGACTAGTTTCAGGTGACTCAACAGGCATTGAAACTCGTATAAAATATGAAAATTATTTTACAGTCTGGTACTAAGCTGTGTAGATAAATCTCAACCTCCTACTCGGGAGGTCCCGGGTTCGATCCTGGGCACACTCCTCTAACTTTTCGGAGTTACATGCGTGTTAAGCAAAATATCACTTGCTTTTACGCTGAAGGGAAATCATCATATTCATGGTGAAGTCTGCTAGTCTGCACCTGACCAGCATGGTGGATTATGCCAAAACCCTTCTCATAACTCATTCTGAGGACACTCGAGGCTGTGCCCTCAATTCACTAGGATCCCCTTTTTGGATCCACCAGTGGATCGAATAGGACTCTGGTGTCCACTAGGATCCACCAATGGATCACTGGGCGTTTGTTGAGGATGATGATAATGATTAAATTGAAAATTTAAATCGATGACCCATAATTGTGCTTCACAGTCGAGTCATTCTTAAAGTGAGGGATAGTTAAATTAGACACTTTGGGGCGTCTGGACTCTGGGGGCTAAGGTCGACAAATTATCGAGTTCACCAATAAGAGCTGTAGCAATCTTACAAGTGTATATATTTCATTCAGTAAAGAGCAGTGCTGTTTTCTATCTCGCTATTATTCTCAATTTTTTTTAACAATTTGGAAGATTTCTGTGGTGTGGTGAGTATCGCGGACTATAAGTGCAAAATACACACTGTTTTAAGTACATAGATTTACCTATTTTTACGGATTATAGCGAATTAAACTTCCTTCGGTACTATATTTGCTAAACCCATTACGTCAGAACGTAAAAATTTATGTTCCCGGCCCATCCATTCATCCATCCATCAGCCTGTATGCATCCACTGCTGGTCATAGGCCTTTCCGAGAGCGCGCCACCAAACACTCAGGTTAAATTGGGTAATAAAGGTACCTTAACTAAGTTAAAAGTTAAAATGTGGTAACAATTAAAGTTCAATTAAAATGTGGTTAAAAGTTTGGTGGTCATGTACTATTTTTGGGTTAGCAATGATTAATTATTTTAGAGTCCTTTACTTTAATGGGATAGCAACATGATAAAGTTTAAGGTATACCTAATTTGAAATTTCACATAAAATAGGAAGTCATTTTTACACATTTTCAGTTAAGAATGAATTTTTTTGGATCTAACTTTTTACTCTAATTGGAAGGTAAGCATGAGCCTATGGAAAGACTTGAAATTTTATCCAATATACAATTCCAATATAATTTCTGTGTATTATATATAAATACAATATATAATAACAAGGCGAGAATTCTAAACGTAATAAATTACAGGCAGGGAAATATTGCACAATTTTCAAGTCAAATCGGCAACGCTCCGTTTGATGGCGAATATGTACACACCTGTGACTGTTTGCTGGAACTTGGAAGCGCTCAAGTTAACTAAATTTCCGTTTCCAATCAGACCTGGCTTTAAGAGAGCTAAATCAATCTGTCCAGTCAAGGTATCTATCTCTGCTTTACCGAAATTCTGTCGAAACTGACCTAATTTATGCAAACGAGGTCCAAAAATGATTTTCTTCACCATTGTATAGTGATAATTCTTTTTTGTATTTTAAACGAACCTAAGATCGAAATAGCCTAATTGTACTTATAAAGCCACTTGTATGCGGAATCCATTTTGTCCTGTCGTGAACTACACGAACCTGTCGTGAACTTGACGATTCAAAAGTACTTGTAAAAGTTTATTTGAATAAAAATCATTTTGAATTTGAATTTGAATACAGTCTGTACTCACATGACATTATTATAAATGCGCAATCTTTTTGTCCACCGTACAACTTATTTTTTGTCCGTAGGTACCTATTATATTTTCAACCAAATCAATTCGCGTTTGCGTACCTATACAAAATCACTCCTGATTTCTAAATTTCTTTGTGCGGATTTAATTACATTTTTTTACAAAATAAAAACAACATTTTAAAACATGTTTTAACTGTGTATAACGTGTACGATATATTTTATCAATTAGAAGACGTACTTAACCAGCACAGAAAAGCTAAATTTTGATATGTAGTTAGGTATAGGTACAAACAATATTTTTACCCAAGAACTCTTAAAATTACTTTCAGGGTGATAAAATAAACATGGCGCATTTTTTGCCAATTAAATTCGAAATTCCAAGTCAAACAAAATAAAGCAAACTTCCTAAAAATAAAATATTTACCGAGACGTTAAAGTGACGCGCCTAATTTATTTACGACGACGCGCGAGTAGCTATAATTTCTTTTAAAGAGCTGTATTATTAAAAGTAGTACGAGTACGCAAATATTTATGATGAAAAAATTTGAAGATCTGTATCATTAAAGAATATCTGACTGATTGGCACATCAAAGCTGAGGGACTGCTTCATAACACTTGTGAATTTGCACGTGTGCTCTCTACATGATAGGTATATGATAGGTATAATATATACCCAGACTAGGAAAGGATTATCAGAAATTCTACATTTCTCATGGGTGAAGCAGGGTAATTTACTAGTTTATAATCATTTTCTAGCGTGTAATATATTTATTATCTATGAATAAAGCATCTAGAATGCCCTCCCTGAGTTCAAACTCTAAACTTGTTCTTATAAAATAACAGCCCGGTTTTTTGGTTTTTCTTTTTCCATGACGATAACGGATATCGGATCAGTTACATTGTGTTTGGCATTGATACCCTCTGATTTAGAACAGAAATTCATCACTCTTGCTACGAGCTATTCAAAATGTTCCAGATGAAAATTTGGTTGTAAAAGTATAGTGGGATAGGGGTGTCGCTAGTAAAATTGCCGCACCTACCGAGACGATAAAATGAAAATATACTTTATTACAACTTTTATTTACAGATTATTCTTGTTTTTGTTTGAAAACGCGTTTAAACAAAAACAAGAATCTTCTCAAGGTGGCCTTATCGTTTTTAGCGATGTCTTCCAGCCTCCAGGCAACCTAGAAAAGGATATAATAACAGAAAAAGAGGTACCGAGGTAACGCATTTTTGAATTAGGTCCTACTGAAAATGCGTAAGAGAATATCGGCCACCCCAAGCGGATTGAAATAAAGACTATTAAACTGCATCGATTAGCAGCATGCCGAAGTGAGCTGAGTTGAGTCTTTACATATTCAGAAATGCGATTTCGATTGGACGCGATTCGACTGTAGACTGTAGTTGACTCGGGGCATTAAAAGGCTCCAGTGGAGGTCAACGCTGACATGACCATTACTCAATTATTTATTTATTTAGTAGGTACTCACATTTTACACATTTTGAGATGTATTGTAATTTGTTTCATACGTGTTACAACCAACAAGTCAAACCAAGTAAGTCACGACTCACGATTACTCAGACACATTACCTTTGTTGCTAGTTACTTTGAACAGAACATAATATCTACACGAGTTATTTGCAAATGCTGTATCACTACTTGCAAGCAAGTCTAATTGCAGCCAAGCGCTAGTCTATATATTTTTTTTAAAAATGCGGAACCTGGGTGGCAACCCTGTGCAAGAGGAATACGGAAAATCGGTGCGCAACACAATGGAAAGTGCATGCTCTAATATTTCCACTCGGCCTTCAAATAAGTCTATTGTTCACTTTGCTCTCAAAAAGTACGATGTAGCCTATTGTAGAGTCAATTAAAAATAACGAGAATATTGGCATATTTGCATTGATACAATTGGTTTACTCTTAATCAGGGCCAAAATATTTGTAGTCTGTAGGTCTATCCCTAGTAGGTACCACTTTTTATAGAAGAAAAGAAAATTTGATATCGAAGTTCTAGTATGATTTACTTAATTAAAAATGAACTCTAAGCAAAAACTCTATATTTGTACATATCTATCATTATGTATAGAAGATGGTGATGTATAAAAAAGGTGTTATTTTAACAAATCACAACACTATGTGACATAAATAGTGTTGTGATTTGTTAAAATATACCTTTTTTTAAATAATAACAAGTGTATGCTAAGTTAAGGTAAGTATACTTAATGATAAATGATATTCTTAAGTAAAAAAGTAACTTAGCTTAGGGCAAACGGCACGGGCACGGCAGGGAATTTTCCCCGCGACGAATAGAAATACGAATTTGAGTACGAACATACTCGTAGATTTATTATTGGGTTTGTTATATATATATATAATTGAGTTCGCGCGCTTCACCCGCGCGAACTCAATTATAAATCTATGAGTACGAATTACTGTCATTTCAAATATCACAATAGTTACGTATAATCATTGATGTAGAATTTTGGTAGTACTCATTCTATTTCAATGCGTATAATAATTACAATTACCTACAGCGTTAGTCGACGTAGGACCTATTCGCAAAGGTATTTATTTAAAGTTGTATCATGTTATAGCAAAGTTATTACAAAAGCCTACGGACACCAGTTTTCTTCGTCTCAACAAAACATTGAGCTAGCTTGCAGAGATCGCCAAGGGTAGATTAAGCTCAGTAGCTATAGTTTAAGCACGTCTCCTGATCTGCGGCTACAAAGGCTGCACTACAATAGGTGCCTACTTCATTTACGAGAACCACAGCAGCCTTACCCGACCAGGTTTACATCCATACTTAATAAATGCGAAAGTGTGTCTGTCTGTCTGCTACGCTTTCAACCGATCTGTTCAACCGATTTTGATGAAATTTGGTACAGGGATAGGTTGTATCCCGGGGAAGGACTTAGGCTACATTATATCTCGGAAAATCAAAGCGTTCGCGCGGGAATAAAAAAGTCTCGAGCAACATCTAGTTCATAATATTGAGTAATTCGGGATGATTGAAAAATAACAGCAGATAGAACCATGAGTAATTTGTTAATAGAGCCTGCAAACAGAGTATCTAAACCTTCTATGAATATCTAAAAACACAGCGGGCGGAATGCAAACTGTGTTGAATTAATGGAATGAATGGAAACCAATAAAAATAAAACTGATTATTTTAGCTCGTGTTCACCGGTATACACTGTTGTTACAGTTGTTAGCCCGGGTATAGAATAAGTAATTATACATCGACATGACCCACCTCACGACAGTCTGCATGTGAACCAAATATGTTACTATAAACTATATTTGTCCAACTAGGTTTATATTTTATGAAGTGTCATAATTATTGACAGGCAACCAACAAAAAAAATGCAATACTCCATAGACGCATATCGTTTTTTTACAATAGTGAAGGACGTGCCCTTTTATCCGATATTTCGCAACTCGTATGCTCATCTAGTAATTACAAGTACGACTTTCCTTTTCAAAATAGTCACGGAGCTTCATAGCTTTTTTTATAGTCCTTTAAGCATCATACATCTTTAGCGATGGATGGTTTCTGTGACCTGACGGATTCATGTACATTTACTGTACTGTTGTATATAAACGATTTATTATACATTAATATACTTAGTCTGTATGTTTATAAAACAATAAAAAAAATGCTGAGCAAAGGTAAATCAATGTGTAAAATCGATTAAAACCTCTTCATAAAGAAATTCGATTGTTATCAAAAATCTAATCAGTAACGCATTAGAACATTATTGCATCGTACTGCCAAAAGTAAAGTAAATGGTTGGACAAATATACAAATGTATTCAGTAAATCATTATTACGTCATTACTCATTACTAGAAGCTGTCACGATCCACCGCAATGATGTAATATGCAGAGATATAGGTAACTAGACAAATAATTGGAAGGTGAATCTTGAGAAAAATTTCTAGTCTATATTAGGTGTTCTGGGTACAGATTTCACATTGATAGAAAACTTGTACCTATTTCGATCTCCCTTTATAGCAACTTGTAGTTCGTTGCACGACCCGATCACGATTCTGTTTGTCAATTTCCATTTACTTATTTGCTGACTTCTGTACCCTAAAAGGCTGCAAGATTGTAGAAATAATGTATCTAATGAAAAGTATTAGGTACTTAGTTCTATTCAACACGACTAAATCAACAATAAAATATGATGCCAGCGACTTCGTCCGCGTGAATTTAGTAATATATGAGTATAATTTTTATTCCTGCGGAAACTCTTTAATTTCCCTGAATGCAACCTTTCTCTGTACAAAATTTTGCGTGGATTTTGGATTTGGATGGACCGTGAAAGCGTTTCGCACAGCACACTTTCGCATTTATAATATTATTATTAAGTAATCTCACTAAGTAATATAAGCCAATGGATGTTGGATATCAAATACGAAATGATGTTTGGATGTTTGTTACTTCACGCCACAACGACTGAACCAATTTGGAACGAATGAAGTCGCAGATATTACCTAGTAAAAATATAAAGGCGCCTTTTTAAATGGCTAATAACCACCTATGTTCTGTCTAACGTCAACAGAATAAGGGGAAGTAAAGATATAAAAAGTACAAAAGGTATATAAAAGTTTATTGACCATAAAATTCGTCACCCCGTCAAATCAGGTCGGGACGGCAATCTTAGATACGTCAAGTGGGATGCGAGATACAAATCCATAAAAACCTACTTATTAAATGGTCCTGAACACAGTAATAAAGTGACTTACTGTTATGGCTCATAAAATATAAGTCAATAAGACCGAAGACGACTTCGAAATATAATGTCAAAACTTCGAAATCTCTGATAACGAATAATGATTGTTCACTTTCCTTATTTAATGTCTTTTCAACCACAAAGTTCAAATAAACAGCCCCTCAGGGCTATATTAATAATATATAAATAATATTTTGATGTTAAGGGCAGTCAGTAGTCATTAACTCATTACCAAATAGGTTTGCAGTTTTGCACTTACAAACTGCTTTTGGTGCCTTAGAATACAGGGTTAATTGATAAATAGTCATATAATAAATAGCTTCCTATTTTCTCTACATAAAATAAAACAGATTTTTTTGTTCTACTCAATATTTTTTTCAAAAATTAATAATAGGTATTTGTAGCAAAAACATTTTTTAAATGTTGTGCTGACTTTTGCTGTACACCCTAGACAATTTTCAGTTCTGTTTTTGGTAGACAGTAACGTTAAATACAATTTATTTGGAATTAATCGACCGCCAACTGTCATCCATACTAATATTATAAATGCGAAAGTGTGTCTGTCTGTCTGTCCGTCTGTCGGTCTGTCTGTCTGTCTGACTGTCTGTCTGCTACGCTTTCTCGGCCCATCTTCTCAAGCAATTTTCATGAAATTTGGTACAGGGGTAGATTGTATCTCGGGGAAGGACATAGGCTACTTTTTACCCCGGAAAATTAAAGAAGTCCCGCGGGAATTAAAGAATCTTAATCCACGCGGACGAAGTCGCGGGAATCATCTAGTTCCATATAAATCGTTGAATAACGTTGTTGCGACTCGAGAATCGCGATGGAATGGGAAGAAAATCTCCCACTAGGCACTCTTCTTTAAAATACGACGCGTTAATAAAGTAGATCCATTTTACAGCAGCTTTCTAAACGAATTACGGTAAAGTAAAGTAATAATTTTTAAATTAACCTTGTTTATGTACCAACTACCAATAAGCCTAAAATCTACACACGCTGAGTTTTATACCTACGAGTATGTAGAGGATTATGCAAGAAGTGATCTGGATTCTAACCTACGAGTAGGTACTTGTAACTTCGTAACAATGTGAATTCAGCAACTAACTTTGTACTTAGGTACTTCTACTTTTAAGATCAATTTGAAACTTTGCAAACTTATGCAATTCTTTGCATGTAATATCATGGCACTATAGCTATATAGTACGGCTCCGCCCGACCCGCGCCCGCTCCCTGTAGATATACTTTGTCCATTAATCTTGACTTTCTTTAATACAATAATTTACTATCTCGGAGAAACAAAAGGCTCCTAAAGAATGTTTAAAATAGTTACCTTCATAAATTCACGCAAGGGAACCTAAATATAGGTAAGTACATTCAGTTAGATGTACGTAATCAGAGGAACAAAATGTATAAGCGATGTGACGGTGGTGTGGCTTTTTTGTGGTAGCGGTAGATAATTAATTGCGCTTATTTATCTACGAAATTTATTCGGATGATTGCAACTTTGAACCAGGTAAAAAAAAACTTAAAGATATTCGAATCTGTGATCTATAAGCTACTGCAAAACATACATTGATTTGATAGTTTTTTTTTTTTTAATCCACTACAAGCTAGCCCTTGACTGCGATCTCACCTGATGGTAAGCGATGATGCAGTTGCCGGTAGGGTGGTAACTAGCCACGGCCGAAGCCTCCCACCAGGCAAACATACACCTGCAAATGCCTTGGCGATGACATAGCGAATTTATAGTCGAAAATCAAATAAGATTCTATGAGAAAATCTATTATTTTAATCCAATATTCAGTATGATTGAAACTGTATTTAATTAATTCACAGTGCTAATCAAGCGAATGTCGGAATTGGACAGCTGTTATCAAATGCCCCTCGGACGGTTGCGATCCGAAAATTGGCTTCAGAGAGAATAAATAAACAAACGTGATAGTGACCGTCATAGCAGTAAGGGATTTGCTTTGACGCAGCAGTGTACGAGTTACTTACTATACATTACGTAGAAACTTTTACGGTCTAGGCATAAAATATCTTCTACATGTTTAGTTAGGGTGAGACCAGAGACAAAATGAGTTTCCTTTTTCTGGTAATAGTATCAAAAAGAATTTAAAGATTTTACAGAGGTGGTAAAACTAACTGCTCGGTCCCGTGGGGATTGCGAAATATCCGCCCTTATAAGAATAAGATATATATATCATACTAGATGAAGCCCGCGACTTCGTCCGTGTGTATAAAGATTTTTGATTCCCGCGGGAACTCTTGAATTTTACGGGATACAACCTACCCTTGTACCAAATTTCATCAAAAATGGTTGAACGGATGGGCTGTGAAAGCGTAGCAGACAGACAGACAGACAGACAGACACACTTTCGCATTTATAATATTAGTATGGATTCATTTTGAAACCTCTGTGTAAAATTTCAGCTTTCTAAGTCTATTCTTTCTGTTTTATGAGGTGGCCACCTTGCTGGAGAATTTTATTTCCGTGGCAAAATCAAAACTTGGTACCCGTTATAACAGTAGATATTGTAATAGGACGCATTTTTTTGAATAGATAAGTACGAGTAGGTATATTGCAATAAAACTTTACCGAATTGATTCCTGCGGGAACTATTTAATTTTCTGGGATGAGAAGTAGCCTATGTCCTTAGGCTGAACGGACTTTTAAAGCGTAACAGGTAGACAGACACACATTCGCATTTATAATTTATTAGTATGTATGGATGAGAGACTGATGCGAGAGTAGATATGCCAATTTGTCACTCCGTGCAGCCGTCCTCTTTGTGAACTGTGGTTTTACCTAACCGATTTTGACGAATTGTGGCGTAAAAATATGATTATTATTTAATTTATAATTTATTAACTAATTTATTAATTAATGTTGTTGATCTTATGGGGGTAACATACCTAATCAGTATTGACAAAACCCCTAAAAAAATAAAGAGAATAAAAAAGGTGCATCGGTTTGCTGCAGCTCTACCGCAATATGTGCTTTAAGTCCGTGTTGAGGCCAAGGTTCAGGACCATGGTAAGGTCACAGATCACGGAAATTCCGTGATCTGTGGGTAAGGTATTGTAGTTCTTTAAGAGATCTCGGAGCTTCCTAATATACGTAGCTGGTGGTCACCGAAGGGGTTTTAATACCTACTATGCAGGTTTTATACCTATAAAACCTGCATAACCCGACTTCTCTCCTCAGTAACCCTAAGGTTGCCTACCTTAGGGTTACTGAGGAGAGAAGTCGGCTATGATATAAGCCTTTGTGTGAAATTTTATAGGCCTATTTCCTCCGAGAAAATGGATGCACTGCTCGCTCTGGTTTCTTATCTGATTCAGTGCATTTCACTGAGCATTTAGGCTAGCTGCTACTGGCTTGAGTAAAACAGTAGTAGAAGAGCCTAATTCTTTACAAAAAAGTTAGATATAAATGCGAAATTGTCTGTCTTCCAGTTTCAGTCTATCTGTTTATAGCGAATTTTGATGAAATTGGATATGCAGATTGCACCCAGGAAGAATATGGACAATTGAAATGGATGGATGGAAGATTTAGGACTTTAGGTAATTATTGAAAGAGAAAATGTGTGTAGTATGGATCATTTATTTATAAGAAAGGGTGATTATTTTCCTAAGGGCTACTACTGCTGTAACAAAAGGACACTTTGGTTTGGATGTCTTCCAAAGAAACACGAGTATAATAGAAAATAAATTAACGACAGCCATAGCGATAAGGCAAACCAAAATAAATATAAGTTATTTAGGATAATATTAGGAACGTACTTAAGTCTTACATTAGAATTCATATTGAGATTCTTATAAATTACTCATTAAAAATTTTAACTACCGTTTTAATCAAAGGTATATTATAAAAACGCACACACTTATTATTCCGTGGCAAAATCAAAACTTGGTACCCGTTATCACAGTACATATTATAATATGTTTACTAAAGTTCTTCAACGTAAATAATAACGTAATAGTACATTACATCGCGAGACCGGGAAGTACGCGTTGTGTTAGTTAGGCTATATACGAGACCAGAAATGCTCTGCCGGTCGAGGGAGACCCCTTTTTTGGGGATAGCTGCCTTTTTACATGGATAGAGGCCCCGCCATGAAAATACCAAGGAGGATAGATGCCCTATAAAATAAAATAATTAAAATATAATATGATTTATATATAACCTTTTGAAGTTAATTCTAAAATGAGACACACAACCATAGTAAAACTAAAGAAACTTTTCTATTAACAAAAACATTTTATTTTATATTTTCTTTTCAACTAAAGTTACGCAGATATTTATAAAAGCCTAAAAGGGTATAGAGATTGATGCCCCTAAAGGCTCCTAAGGGCATCTATCACCAGATAGGTAATATCACCATACTAGCATGAGATAGGTAGGTTACGAACTTTCATAACAAAGGTTCCAGTAGAAGAAAGTCGAATTCAAAAGAAATGTGCATAAGTGAAACTGATAGATAATGCATTAGATCATCAACAATAACGAAGATAATTGCATTTATTTTGATAGGTGAAATTAGCACAGGTTTCGATGGAGGTTGAAATTCAAATAACCGATACCGCGCGCACTTGATTGGCGGTACAATTTAATTTCCAATAACGCTGAACGGCGTTTTATAGGACAACCCCTTCATACACTTTGATTAAAGTCTACTTCACTTCAACTCGTATAATGAATATCGCGAACAATGCATAGTAGGTATATTTTTCCGGCAATTTTCCGTATTTCGAATTCCCTAGCATTATACCATTACCTATCGACCTTAAGTGATTAACTAATTAACTTTCAACCATCATTGTACCTACTCGTAGGGCTATCGATTGTTATTGAACCTTTTACCCAAAAAGCTTTTAAATATTCTAGGGAAACTTCGACCGTTTTCTCTGAGGGAATCTTCAATCGTGCCCTTTTTAACATAAAAAGTGTGTTACAAATTGAATTTGACACTCTAGCAATCGTGAACGTTCTTCAACGTCTTGTATGATGTAAAAGCTTTTCATAAAATAAATACCAGGCTCCTTGATTGGCTATATAGAGAGACCGTAAAGTGTATTTTGGATACTTTTACCTAAAAGTTGTACCCACCTATTGGATAAACTTCAATACCCACATGAAATTATTATTGAAACGGCAAATATGACAGGTTATGAACAACTCTATAAAACAAAATGCCGCTGACAAAACAATATTGTATAATATTACTTATTATGTTCTTGAATGTCTTGAGTACCCGTTATTATTTTATACAAGAGCGCGCCTGCATAACTGGAACCGTTTATTTTGCGCTTAGAGTTTTTGAACACACTTAACTTGCAGATAAAATACTAATAAACTACCGTGGCTAAATAAAATCTTCCTATTATTGTTGATTTTCTACGCCATTTTATTTTGCAAGTCCACAGAGTCACACAGGTGACCGGAGGGCTGGCAGTTACCTCGGCCAACATATAAGTTTGGCTATTTAGATTTCAGCGGGGTAACGCAGCCAGCGTTCTGGGCACATATTGCCTCATTGCAGCGTCTTAGATGATATTTTTAATGTTTAGTTTTTAATTTAGATTTAATTTAGTTATAATAATTATATTCTGTAGTTTTAAAAAATACAACAGAAATACAAATATTGTAGTAAGAGCTGGCAATAAAAAGTTTGCTGAAGCGGCGAAGTTCACGGAGTTTTTTCGAAAAATGACAGTTTGCTTTGGTCATAAACAAACAACATTATTACTAGTAAAATTGAGTACCCACCTACTTATTTCTCAAAAAAAATTGGTAAGTTAGTCTACCGTTTAGTCGACTCATGGAACACCCATACTAATTGGGATGTTCCTTAGGTATGTAAAATATTTAATTTAATTTAAATAAATTATTTTTAAACGATTATTAAATAGTGTTTTGAAAAGACGTAAACTCAACATCCTATGGTTACCATCTTACATTATCGATTAAAGTAAAAAAGTGTCGAATCGGATCGTCGAATCTTGATGACGTCACAAGTCAGTATTTCATATAAACTAACATGCTAAGCGTCCTTTTAAAAAATTTGATGCTGCCGAGTTGCTGATTTGACTGGTTGTCAAATACCCAACTATACAGATAACAGAATGTAAATATTATGAAGGTAAATAGGTAACTTTGGTTGTAAGCGGTTCTACTCAGAGTGCAGTATTCGTATTGGATGTTAGGCTGATGTGATTCTGTCCCTAGTGTCTATATGTACCTGTTGCGACTACGTAGAACCATAACGCGCGCCAGGAATATTAATTGGCCTACGGGTGCCATTCTTCGAAGACCGGTGATATGTGGCAGTGCAAAGTACCCATTATTTTTATACCTAATAGTTATCCACTTTATATTCACGGGAATCCCCCAACGTATTGATCGTTCTCCCATCCCCCAACATATTGAAGATTTCAAATACTTGTGCTTCATTTTTACCGAAATATTTTTAACATAACAGACTTTTTGTATTTTATTTGTTACGTGGTACAAGGAATCCAAAAGTAGTGCTGACCAGGATTCTGTTCAGCCCAGTTGATAGACTGTCCGGTCTGGACAGAATATCGTGGAATAATAATATTATATCGATATGTTAGATTATAGATTGACATTATTAAATTATTGTGTTTAATTTTTGTCTTACTGATATTTTTCGGACACATCTCCCTGTAAGAAAATGACTGCTCAAAATGCAATCAAGAATGAAGGACAAGATTATTCTTGCCCTTACTATAAGAATGAAAATGTTTGCATTTGTGTAACAGAAGTTTGGCAATGGTGATAATAACTATTGACATTCACTTAATAACCAAAGATATGGTTCGAAACGCGCTTTGGACTGAGAAGAACTTCAATAAACCCTGCCGTAACAGGGGAGTATTTAAAAATATTTTCTTAATATTTACCTTATTTTGGAGGCTCTTTGGATCTCGCTTAGTGCAATTAGGTGCAACGTCCTATGTGGCCAGCATCACATGGGATCGAACAAACAAAATATTAATTTTGATTTCTGCATTCTGCCAGAGTTTGCTAAAAATATAATAATATTATGTGAATAATTTGAGGTACTTTTAATTTTAACATAGCACTTCGATTTAAATACAGTTTTGATTTCCGTTAATTTATATTACTCATAAAATAGAGCAACAAGAATGCTTAACCTCTCATTATGTTAATTTTGTTAACTATATTATACTAGCTGACCCGGCGAACTTCGTACCGCCTTAGTATGCAAAATTAAATGTATATTTTTCAATATTTCTGAGAGATTTTCTTAATATTTTTTTCCTTAAGAACCTTCTCCTAATAATAACAAATACAACAAAAAAAGAATTAGTGAAATCGGTCCAGCCATTCACGCGTGATGCCGTGACCAAGGACAACGGGTTTCATTTTTATATATATAAGACTAGCTGACCCGGCGAACTTCGTACCGCCTTAGTATGCAAAATTAAATGTATATTTTTCAATATTTCTCAGAGATTTTCTTAATATTTTTTTCCGTAAGAACCTTCTCCTAATAATAACAAATACAACAAAAAAAGAATTAGTGAAATCGGTCCAGCCATTCACGCGTGATGCCGTGACCAAGGAAAACGGGTTTCATTTTTATATATATATATATAATATATATATACATATAGAAGATAATTATGACAATTTCGCCTGACATTTTGATATCAATTTTAAATACTTTTAGGTAAGTAGGTATTTCAGTTTCACACCATATAAATTATAATTATGTCGCAGCCGGATTGCAGAATCCACAATATTACAATACGGCTAGCCGCATTACAAAACTGCGCCGTTTTGCAATACTGCGGTTTAGCGGCCAGCCAGATTGTAAATACGGCTGAACCACAGACCATACAACGCTGAACGTCCGCCGCATTGAATCAACGCTTCGCGTCCTTCAATGCGGCTATACGTATTGTAATTGGGCGGATCATGAGCTGCAGTTTCATAAAACAGCGTATTTTATCGTATTGTAAAAAATGAAATGGCAGCCGTATTGTAGAACGTATCGCAACGACAATCCGGCTGAACGACGAGCCACCAGATTACAAAGCGGCGCCGTTTTGTAATACGGCTGATTTTACGATTTGGCGGTGATATATAAACGAATCCTATAATAAAGCCCAATTTTTGTTTACAGGGGGATTTCAAGATCAATAATTGAAACAATTTACCAAGAAATAAAACAGTCATAGGTTATGTATAATAAGAAAAGATGATAAGCTAGTCTATACATATATAAAAGGAACCCGTTTTCCTTGGTCACGGCATCACGCGTGAATGGCTGGACCGATTTAACTAATTCTTTTTTTGTTGTATTTGTTATTATTAGGAGAAGGTTCTTACGGAAAAAAATATTAAGAAAATCTCTCAGAAATATTGAAAAATATACATTTAATTTTGCATACTAAGGCGGTACGAAGTTCGCCGGGTCAGCTAGTTAGTAATAAAAACAGTGGCTCGAAGTAAAAGCGTTTAACTTACGCTTTAAGCTGAGCTAAGCTGAGATATATTATGGTCGAGACTAGGAGCAAGAACTACTATTACCAAGTTCCAACTTATCCCATATAAGATCATTCTAAGAATGAATGAGTAGGTAGTAGGTTCTCTTCAAGATTCGTATCACTCTTTCCAGCAGTCATGAAATAATCCAGGATTGATTCGAAACTAAACCGACAATAATAATTGGAAACCTGAAGAAAGTCTCCAGTATCATAAACGATCTATGTATTGTGATGTTTTGAGCCATGCATTTCCATGGCGATATCTGCAGCACTCTTTCGTGATACCTGGCCCATATTATACGTATCGGTCAATCATTGATTGACCCAAATTGTCTAACAAACGGTCGACCAGCTCGACAGTCGCGACTCGCGAGCTAAAACTGCCTACTCTAAACGATTGATTTAAGAATAGGAGCGATACCGATTTAGGTATTGACTTATTGAAACTACTAGGGCATCAGCTAGTATTTAGTAAGTTTGTTGTTATTCCCGCGGGAACTCTTTAATTTTCCGGGATAAAAAGTATGCCTATGTCACTCTCCAGGTCTTCAACTATATACCCATGCCAATAATCACGTCGATCCGTGGCTCCGTTGCGGCGTGATTGAAGGACAAACCAACAAACCAACAAACAAACACACTTTCGCATTTATAATATTAGTATATGATTATTGATAATAACGCATACAGTTTTACATAGCAATGATATTTAGTGAGATATTTTCATTATGAGGCTTCCTGAAAACCAAACGTTCTAACTTTTGCAGCTAATATACCGATAGATATATCTGTTTAACTCTTGGTTTAACTATTTCTCAGTTCGACAGGATAAATATAACAATTGAAACAGATTTCGAGACATCAAATAAAATCGTGTTTAACCGACCTTGGTGTTCGGAAGGCTATCTTAGCCTTCCTCTTAAACTTGACAGCATGTCGTCTTCTAGCCCTGGCGACGGCGCCCGCGAGCAGCGCGTTCTGTGGGTCCTGGTCACTGTCCTCATCGCTGGAGTGCCCCTCGAGCAGTACCGGCGCGGGCCCCGCGGGCGGCAGGCGCGAGCGACCCGCGCCTGATCGGCCTGTACTCCACGAGAGCATAGAACTCCTAAGAGACCTAAGTGCCTCCGTTGTACAGGCCCTCCCGCTACGTCACCATGCAACAACATATCGGCGCACCAGTACACCGACGCGCACCGTATATTGCACTCGCACACAATAATCACAACAATAACACGTTACGTGACGTAATATTCACAAGTATGTACGTTACTTGGCCGTCCACCGACACTGTCGCACTACTGAATCTACCCACAGCAATAATTACTATTATTGTCTGCGAGTCACGGCGAAAAGCACGTGGCCGGCTTTTTTGTGTGTGGCCGGTATGCGCATGCAGACTACCGTCGTCATAATCACAAAGCAAACACTGTGGTATTATCTCGCGCACACATTAGCGGCGAAGGCGAACCGACCAGCCATCGTCAATGCGTCTATTATACACTGATATCACCTGCTCTATCGCATAAATGAGCCAATTGAATGAAGCACTTTGTTTTTTTTTACTCTCATAAGTCATAATGTAAAAATCGATCATACACGAGTAAATTCACTCGTTAAATACTTACCTACGTTACTTTAGTATTAGGTATGTTATGTAAATCAATATTTTCATAATGTCATTGAACTTGTCTACCTTCAAAACGAGTTATCGTATCTACATATTAGCCATGTTTAAACAACTATGGTTATGGATACAAATAAATTGCTACTTGTTCAAATTTGAAGAGTTTGTAAGGCATGTTTAGACTTAGCAGATTAATTTAAGTAATTGAAACATTTTCGTTGATAAAAATATTTTTATATCAATATAAAAGCTTTTAATAAATTTGGAAAACACAGTGGATACACTGAATTGACATCGGTACAGTGGTATTCAATTGACATTGGTACAGTCAAGTCAACATGGCGTGACCTTCACGGAATACTGGAAGTGGAATGTATTCAAATAGAATATTATAACATTGTATGTCGAGGGACTTTTCAACGTAGGTAAGTTTTATTTAAACACAGCTTAAATTTAATTGGTTGGTTTTTGTTGTACCTATAGTTTACGCACGAAGTAAGCCGCGAATTTATTGATCCCAAAACAGATTAAGTATGCGTAGGTTAATTATCTAATTATTTACAATAATGTTTCCTTAAAAGTCGTTTCAAGTGTTAGAACTTTCTTAATATGTATTTGTTTAGTGTTAGAACTTTCTTGATACTGAACAAAATCTATTTGTTTAGTATTCACTAGCAAACATAAGTCACATTTTCATATTTTTCCTTCCTCAATGAGTTCATTTTGACACAGAACACGATTTACTGGTTTGATGATTCACATTCACACACTATTGTTTTCGTGGGATCGTATTCTATGGTTGCGGTTATGTCCGAAGCGTGTTTGGCTGGGGACACATGCACGTTAACTAAAGAGGGCCTACAAGCGTGCGCGGGCGCCGCAAGCCCGTCTCATCGTCTCATGTCGTCGCATTCGTGCCGAAATAGAAATGTGCGCGATCGACGGCTAACAAGGACCCGCATTTGTCCCCTTCGAAGAGGAGTTTGACCCTCGCCTTCACCTTTGAATTTAAATTGGAGCGTAACTATTTATACAAGCAGTAAGCACAATCTATTGATGCTTCGTAATATATTATTTAAGATCTGATTTATTGATGATATAGAACTCCGTAGCAGAAACCTGCAAGCCTGAGAGTTCACCATAACATACATTACGTGAATTCTACCAATCCGCAGATAGCCCCAGCATGATGGACTATGGTCTGAACCTTTTTCAATCTGGCAGGAAAATCAAAAGTAGCCAGATGATGAGCGTTGGAAGGTGTTTAATTGGTTGATTTTGATGGTTTTTAGGCACACAAATAAATATTATATTTCTATCAAATTTCCAATGTAAATTTTCGTGAACTGTCTCGAATCTCGATTTTCTGGGTAAAACACGTGTAACGATTTTCAGCAAATTTTAAGTAGGTAGGTATACATTAATGAAAACACCATTGTTTTTTTTTGTATTCCAGCTTTTATAACGATCATTTCAAAGGTAGATTCAAGCATAGCAAGTACATAATATGTATATAGCCGCATGATCAATAATTATCTTGAACTAGGCTTGCATGCGACTTCGTCCGTGTTCCGTTTTTATTCCAATAGATGATGCCCGCAATTTCGTCCACGTGTTTTAAGATTTTAGAAAATCTTTGATTTTTCGTAATAAATGATAAATGATTTATTTATTTCATGTGGTACAACTTGTGTCACTTATGATACGTCAAGACTCTACCACCGGTTCGGAAAGCTTTCCGAATCGGTGGTACCTAGCTGATTCTACTGAGAAGAGCCGGCAAGAAACTCAGCAGTTGCTCTTTTCTTAAAAAAGAAAAAGGTTACAATAAGTAACAATACCACACATAACCAGTCAGTGGTTTGATAGGAAGCCTAAGTCCCTTCCCAACATGCAACATATTCTTGGTCGTCAAACCGTACCAGACGACAGGCAGACCGGCAGACGAATAGACAGATGAAAGACAGACGGACATATAGGTGGAAAGACAGACAAATACACTTTCGCATTTATAATTTTAGTTTGGAAAGATGGATTCGATAAGGCGAAACTTACCTACCTCAGAAACTTGAACTTCCCTTATTTTACTCCTTTCCCTTACATGTGGAATAACTAAATCTAAGTTTCTTGACCCAGTCAGTGGTTTGAACTTTACCACAGAATACCTAATAGCAGGCTTTACTTAGTTTTAAGCATGTAACCACGAGTAACTCCTTGTAACTCCGATAACTTGATTTTATTACATGAGTGACAAATAATAAAGCCTTGATGTTAGCTTTTGATCTTTTTTTATCTCTAGAACTTAATAACTTTCAGTCTAAAAAGAAAGTGATATAATCAAACACGTCTGTATTATCTTTTAAGTTAGTCTAAAAATATCTTGAAGTTATCAAACGCCTTTGTATTAACGTAATTAATCTTAGTAGACATGGATTAGTGAAGAGACCGGCCCCATTCTTTATACTAATCCTGTCGCTTTAAAATTGTTTCGGAATGCTATTAGAATTTAAACCTTCCTAATATAAACTAATTTCAGGTTTAATATAATATATTAGAACCAAAGTAAAAAGGAACCCATAAAGGATCACTTTGTTATCCGTCTCTCTGTCTGTCTATCAACCACCTTTTTCTCGTTGCACCAAGTTTAAGTCCTACTCCTTCCGTTCGAAGTTTGGCCACGGCGCGGTGCGGGGCAATCTCCTTAGAGATTAGCCATCGGTGCGGGAGACTTAAACTAGTAGGTACATAATTATAATAAAGTATTGGAGTTAAGAAAGTTATTGATAAGAAATTCTCAGTACCTACTAGCATTAGAGTTTTACACAAGTTACTACTACAAGTTAGCCCTTGACTGCGATCTCACCTGATGGTACCTAAGTGATGATGCAGTCTAAGATGGTAGAGGGCTAGCCTGTTAGGGGCATAGCAGTAATTATATTAAACCCATACCCCTATTCGGTTTCTACACGGCATCGTTCTGGAACGCTAAATCGCTAGGCGGCACGTCTTTGCTGGTAGGGTGGTAACTAACCACGGCCGAAGCCTCCCACCAGGTCAGACCAGGGAAAATTCAGAAATTATACATTCCCAAATTGACCCTGCCACACACACACAGCACTACACACTGCGCCACGGAGGTCGTCAAATTGGCAGTTAGGAAATTGGAGGTGTTTCATTCCCCGTGCCTCGGAGAAATCAGAGCACGTATAGCCGTCTGCCCTGCGCCTGATCTCTCTCCAGTCGTGCCGGATTTTCCATCGGTCTAGGAGAGTAAAGGAACAGAGAGTGCACCTGTGTTTGCGCACACACTTGTGCACTAGTATAATTCCATCGAATAAAACGACACTGAAGATACGCGTGGTTATTTTCAAATTTTGTTAGTTTTTCGAGGATTTTTACAAATTATAATTTGTGATAAAGATCTACAAGATAAGAGAGAGAAGATCTACAAGACGCACCTATACGTATGTTACTACGTCTCCAGACCGCGACGACGAGATAATTTGCTAACACATCTGCCAAGTGATAAATCTATTTATAAACAGTAGTAACCGCGTGATCGAACACTTTGGGACGATGATTGCTATTTTAAGCACAATAAAGAGAAGTAACAAATAAACACGGAAGGAAATAACAGTATGCATGCAAATCCCGCATGCACTGTATACCTCTTTTTTTTAAAGTTGAATATCACATTAATTTACTGAAAATGTGAACTTTGTATGTGCTAGAACTGCTGGCAAGTTTTTGAAATGAAACGAAACAACCTGGCTTTTTACAGTTAAGCGCGGAAAAGCAGCCAGTATTTTTGGTACAAGGGCAATGGACAGGAATATAAGTACTTTTGTATTATTTATTTATTGTTGTACATTGCACAGATATTTTAGAGCTTAGTAAAAGGTTTTTAGCTGTATTAAATATTGTGGCCAATTCTGTATAACAAAATCTCTAAACTAAACTAAAATGACACTCTTAAATCTAGTACTGTCCCATTCCGAAGGGAGCATCATGAAAGAGTTAGCAATATTTTAATGCTGTCAATTGTCATTTTAGCAAGAGATTGTG
The DNA here is from genome assembly GCA_923060345.2 of Erebia aethiops. Classification (NCBI taxonomy): domain Eukaryota; kingdom Metazoa; phylum Arthropoda; class Insecta; order Lepidoptera; family Nymphalidae; genus Erebia; species Erebia aethiops. The sequence goes on along the minus strand of OV281092.1, from coordinate 8,388,855 downwards.
AACTACAGAATCATCCCCATTGTCCCGATTGTTTTTTACATAGTAGGTTTGATAGTCTAGTAAGTAAGGGTACTAAACCTAAGCAAGGTTTTAGTGCAGAAAGAGATTTTAAATAGGAAGGTTCAACTCACTAGCATAAGCATAAAGAATTTTATTTAATAATAAAATAGCATCTGATGGCGTCAAGTGAGCAAAACGAATGCGGAATAAAAAGTACAAGCCACAAGCGGCGGAGGTAATATTATACGTCAATGTTCATTTAGAGAAAAATGTTTTGACTAGCTTTTATTTAACTTGCAATGTTTGTTTAGGTTAAATTTGCCAACTCAATTTTAAAACAGTTATTCCCAACCGATTGAGCTGTGCATACATGTTTAGTTGGAATGACAATAATATTATATGTTTAGTTAAGTAACGTCATTAGTCATAGTCATAGTCATAGTCATTTATTTATTAAATATCGGTACACTGTAGGTACACTTATTTTGTCTAAAAATTACTTAAAAAGCATGATGGTGATAAAGGGTAACGTTATCTTAAAACTAAAGCTACGAGGGTTCCAAACGCCTGAGTTCCAAGTTCCAAAGTCTGAGAATAGCCCACAAGGAACTATCAGAGACATTAGAGCAAATTATTGCCAGGCTTCCTTGTCGTTTAAATAGTCATTTACATGGTAATAAGATTTTTCAATGAGTTTACGTTTTACATTAACTTTGAACTTATTCAGAGACATCTTCAACATGTCTTCTGGGAGCTTATTGTAGAAGCGGACACTGTTTCCAACAAATGAATTGCTAGATTTACTAAGCCTAGAAATAGGCATTACAAGTTTATTTTTATGTCTAGTATTGACATTATGACAATCACTTTTCTTCTTGAATTTATCAATGTGCTTACGTGTACTAAATTTTCAAATATACCTATATTGGTTGTGCACTGTCATAATATTGATTTCTTTAAATTTATCTCTTAGTGACTGCCTTGGTCCCATATTATATATGGCTCGAACAGCCCTCTTCTGCAACACAAAAACAGAATTAATATCAGCAGCATTACCCCATAATAATATACCATATGACATAATGCTGTGAAAGTAACTAAAATAAACTAATCTAGCCGTTTCTATATCTGTTAACTGGCGAATCTTTTTATGTATGCAGCAGCATTCTAAATCGAATATACCTATAGCGGACTCCCAAAGATGGCGGACTAGTTATTTTTTATGTACCCCGAATTATATTAGCTGTACAATAAACAACTGTGGGACACAAGTTGTAAAACCAACATAATGCGCATCCAAAGGGCCCAAAATAAAATACTGAAGACGATATCTAACGCACCATGGTTCACACGCAACACTAAAAAACACCAGTATCTGGAACTACCAACAGTCGAAGAAGAAATAAAGAAATACTCCATAAAGCACAAAGATCGGTTCACCAAACATCCAAATGTACTTGACGGAACGCATCCGATTATAGACCCACGACTGATTGCGGGTTTAATTTAAAAAAAAAATGGTTTGCTGAGAATAATACGAATAATACGAAAAATAAAATGATGTCACATCAGGAATGTGAAAAATAATGGCCAACGTTTATCATTTGATAAACGAAGGAAATATAGCAAAGGCTGATAAAATGTGAGCACCTAATAATAAATACAGAAAACTTTAAGTCAAGTTTCCTCCTTAATCCTAAAACGAATTCAACATTTCCTAAATTGCGGTTGAAAAGTAAGAAATTCAATTACACAGGAATATTTGATGTCGAAAATTTCGACAACGTTTGCTACCAATATAAAGGGCTCAATTAAAATTCCCAAAACTCTCCTTACCTTTATAATTATACGTATTAAGTATGCTTTACCTACTCGTTGCGCTTGATTTTATAAAGTAGACTAGCTGATGCCCGCGACTTCGTCCGCGTGGTTTGTTTTTAATTTCCGCTGGAAGTGCTTAATTTTCCGGGATAAAAAGATTTCGCACTTTTAGTATTAGTATGCTGTTAATGTATAAGTTTTTTTTCGGTTTTCTAATACTAAGCATAAAACTTAGTGGCTAATAGTTTAAATAATAATATAGTAGTAAGTAGTATTAGGTCTAGTTTGAGACAGACAACAATATTATTACTCTACTGCTCTGACTAGTCGAGTCTGTGGCATGACTCTTATTGTATTGTACTTTGTAATTGCGTGACAGATGGATATAATGATGGCTCTTTCTATGAGTGAAGCGATTTTTGACAATCCGGCTGAACATTGAGCCGCCGTATGATTTGCATATTTTTATACGACTGCCCAAAAAAAGTAGTGTAAAAAGTATGTATACGTTTGTAAGTACTTAAGTATGTGAGTTTATATTAAATGAGCTAAAATTCTACGATTTGGCAGCGACAGATATTTTATACAAACAACGTTTTCGTGTGAGTTGTCCTTCAGTACTAAATGTCAGAAGCACAGAATACGCAACTTGTATAATATAAAATTTGTTTTTGTATTCATTTTTCTTACAAATACCTAAATATCATGCTTGTTATTGTTTTTAGACCCAAGTGTTTTACTGGTATATTATCCGCCCTTCCAACCACAATGAATAGCAGAGACAATGTAACCATTGTCTTTTCCACATCACAGCGCGGGCGTGTTCAGCTTAAAATTCAACCATTTAATATAAAATATACCTACCTTTCTGCCTATGAAGTTTCTTGATATCGCGAAGATCCTTCCGAACCCTTAAAACTTATTCAAAATTTTCTAAATTGCAGAGGGAAAGTTTGAAATTAAATTCTGATGGAGTGTGATCAGTCGTGAATTTCACAATCGGAGTATTTCGAAACATTAAAACAGCCTATACCTAGTCAAAACCTCCAAGTTTTGTAATATCATTTTAAAATTCGGATTTATCTTCTAAATATAATTTTATAAATCACGTGTCACGTTGTTTGTCCGCGATGGACTCCTAAACTACTTAACCGATTTTAAATTAAATTTGCACACCGTGTGCAGTTTGATCCAACTTGAAAGATAGAATAGCTTACATCTTAATTTATAGCCGCAATATTATTTTATGTCGGATTTGCAATGTAAGACGGAGAAAAAACGGTCGAACGAAAACGTTTCTTACGAAAAGCTCATTCCATGCGGACGAAGTCGCGGGAATCAGCTAGTAATCTGTATATATGACGATACATTAAGTAAGTAAGAACTGTGACTGACTGATCGACAAATGAGAACCCTGAACCGGGCCTAGATATTTGGAGGACATTTCCTTGAGCAATAGTATAGAGTAGGTAGGTACATAATTTTCAATGAATCTTTAAAAAACGAAAATCTAAGCGAACGAAGTTGAAGGAATAAAGTAGTAGGTTAACGTTAAGTTGAGTCTTAATGGTCTTAACGTTTCATTAGTGACACAAGTTGTCCTACGTGAAATAAATATTATGTAAAGCATTTATCATTTATGTATTATTAATGCTTATTTATATATCTAAGACATCGACCATGATCTAAGACCTCCGTACAAATTTTATGGATGGCTGACTCAAATCGCGTCGAAAGAAGTGTCTGGAATAATTTCGATCGAACTCCACTTACAGGCGTTTGATTGTCAAATAAGGAATATCAGCAAAATAGGTAATTGCTATGGACAGGGTGACTTTAGATATAACCCAATCCAGATGTAAGGTGGTGGCCAGTCATAACCTCCCCACTATTCTACCCAACAGAGCAGAGGCAGGTCTGTTCGTTCCTGTATTGTTCAACCTACTGAGTTCAAACTTTGAACAGCACTTAGTTATGTCATAGTAGGTAATAAGTTCATAAAATAAAATGTAGCGCGTTTCGCGTAACGTCACATTGCAACGCCTGCCCGGCGTTATTTAATTTCTTAAAATCATTCATTCATTTGTGAGAATTTAGAAAAAATGGAAATACAATTCGAGTAAGTAGGTAAGTACTAGGTACATACTCACTAGAAAATAAGTTCTCAGGCCCATTCTTGTTTCGAGATTTTTGGCAGCTATTAATTGCGCGGTTTATTTTCACATTTCCTCATAGTTGATTTAATTTTGAAGTGAAAACTTCTTAAGCCGCGTTGAGCACTTTTAGGTAGGGGGTAAAATGTGGATTGAGGATTCCGACACCTCGTCGACATCAAATCATACTGTATGTAACACAATTTTACGCTAATTTTATAAGATGATAAATAAATACCCACCATTTTAAACGTAAGGGTCATCATTTTTTCTTTTAAGAATAAAGATCAGAGACAACCTCTTCAAGGCAAATCACCCCAAAAATACAAAGAGTAGTGAAAACCTACAATTGGAATTATAATGGAAAATATAAAGAAGTAAAAGGCGAAGGGTTTTGGTATAGTAATATTTATTTTACATAATATAAATGATATATTTGTTTTATAGTGACCCGGATCAAAGGGTAAGTTGCTAGAAAGTAAGTTTAATGTTTATCTCCTTATTCCTTTTAGATTTTATTTGGCATCTGATACCTAAGACGGAAATGTGTTTATGATAATATTATAATGTTATTTATAAACACGTGCAGAGTCCACAGTTACCATAATTATTAGAGTACAGAGTTTCTAGCTTTGGCCAGTGACATAAAAAGGTACACTAAAAAAGGTTCCCTAAAATCCCATATACAAGTGGCCTAAACTTCTAATCGAACTACCGCTTTCAGCCATTTCCCGCAACAGAAATGGCTGGAATTTCAGTAAAAACGAGCCAGTAGATGCCTCTCTCATCGAAAGTAAAAGTAAATATTTGTTCCCTTTGGGGTTGACATACTAAGGTCTTGAAGTCGTCAGTGCTTTAATAGGTATTTTCACAAGATATTTCACAGCTTGGCTTATTTGGTGTCAGAAGTTCTGGATCGATTTTTGTCAGCCTGGCTGTCCAGCGTGGGAATGCAGCCAGCATTCTGACTTCTGACTATTAATAAAACACAGAGATTTGTTTGTTTTAGCGAAACGAACTTAAGTATAAGCTTCTTGTTCCTTGGTTTTATTCTTTAATTTTTTACCAAACTATAGCAGTTCAAAGTATCATGTCATTTTGACGACCTCCGTGGCACAGTGTGTAGCGCTGTTGCCTTAACGTGCGGAGGTCCCGGGTTCGATCCCCGGCAGGGTCAATTTGGGAATTTATAATTTCTGAATTTTCCCTGGTCTGGTCTGGTGGGAGGCTTCGGCCGTGGCTAGTTACCACCCTACCGGCAAAGACGTGCCGCCAAGCGATTTAGCGTTCCGGTACGATGCCGTGTAGAAACCGAAGGGGTATGGGTTTAATATAACTGCCATGCCCCTAACAGGTTAGCCCGCTACCATCTTAGACTGCATCATCACTTACCATCAGGGGAGATTGCAGTCAAGGGCTAGCTTGTAGTGGATATAAAAAAAAAAATGTCATATATTATTAGGTACAAGTATATCTGTATTGAGGGACGAGTGACCTTTTTGTGACAACGCATATCAGTCGATTGCGAATGTTAAGCAACGTTGAACCAAGTCGGTAACTGAATGGGTGATCGAATTTTAAGGTTCAAATTTTCATATCCTCCGTGCCTTGGAGTGCACGTTAAGCTGTCGGTCCCGGTTATTATCACTAACATCTCATAATAATCATTACAAAAACTAACAGTTTAATTACTCTTAGTCGAGTCGTATGCGGAAGAACCCAACGCATTATTATCCCAAGAAAACTCCTACCATTATTTGATTAATGGAAAGGGATCATGACCCTCAGTAATGAGGAATATGACGCAGACAGAGAGAGAGCAGAGACAAAATGAGATTGCCGGTCATAATGGAGTAATGGATGGGAGACTGATGAGCTCCATTGTAGATAGTAGATACTCTGTCCCGAAATCGTGCTATACCTAGGTACCAAGTACCAACTACCAACGAATGATATAGAACCATTGTGTAGCTGCCGAGTGAGCTTAAGGCTTCCTCAAACGAACGAGGTGTTCTCGTGTATCTGAGCCATTAGGGAAGGCGAGCGGTAGTGATGCGACGGGTATTTAGTAGCTATTTTACATCTATTAGGAACTCATTTGCACGTGTTGTGTGAATTCCCTATAACGTATTTTGTACTGGCTGATGCCCGCGACTTCGTCCGGGTGGATTGACGTTTTGGTTCCTTCAGGAACTCTAATTTTCCGGAATAAAAAGTAGCATATGTGTTATTCCAGACTATAATCTATTTCTGTGCCAAATTTCATCGAGATCAGTTTAGACGTTCTGGCGTGATTGAGTAACAAACATCCGTTTGAGGTTTTTTTGGTTCCTACGGGAACTCTTGAATTTTCCGGGATAAAAAGTAGCATATGTCCTTCCCCGGGATACAACCTACCCCTGTATCAAATTTCATCAAAATCGGTTGAACGGTTGGGACGTGAAAGCGTAGCAGACAGACAGACACACTTTCGCATTTATAATATTAATAAGTATGGATTAGTATGGATTTGATTATTTGATAATAGGAGTAAGAATTGGAGGAGGAGGAGGATAGTAAGGATTAATTATTATTTTGATATTTAATTATTTTGATTAAATAAAGTGATTACAATATACTGAACTCACAAATACCTACTTCAGCGTCCGTGTTCCCTGAAACTGACTCTTACAGTTCTCAAGCCCAAACATAACTTGAAACTTAAACTTGTCACTTAAATATTTGTGTTGGTTTGTTGGTTGGTCCTTCAATCACGAGGCAACGGAGAAACGGAGAAAACGTGACATAGACTACTTTTTATCCCGGAAAATTAAGGAGTTCCTGTGGGAATTAAAAAACTTATTCCAGGCGGACGAATTCGCGGGCGTCAGCATGCGCTCAAATCATGCCGAGTTTCGTTTGAATTCATTCAGTAGTTTGGGCGCGATGCGCAGCCATGTTACAGACAGCCATACAGACAGTCAGACAGACATACAAAAATGAAAAAAATACAGTTTTTGCTTCAGTATCGATTAAATAGATCGATTGTATGGTATTGATTAAATAATTTGATTAAATGAAATAGAGTGCCCTGCAAAAAAAAAATATCTTCAATGTACAGAATCAAGCCTCTTACAGTTTAGAGATTTTTAAGTCTCTCTTCTTTCTCCTAGCTGGCCGTTTTCCCATTATTTGGGGATTTATTATTATGACGGCAAAGAAATAGATCTGTACAACTTTGAAGGCATACTCAAATATTATCCTGTTACTTTATATGTTAAAATATTCCAAATAGACTGTTTGAAGTAAGTGGCGAAAAGAGAAAACCAAAAGGCGATAAAAATGCCCTATAAAAATCTCTCGCCCGGCCAAAATAGGTGTCATTGCTTTTTCATTTACAACAGGCACTTTAAGAAGGATCATTCTAATACATCGACCTTTTATCCGATTCCACTCCAATTGAGGCAATCGGATTTTGATTAGGTACATTTGCTATATTTTGTATTATTTTTTTTCTTTTTTTTTTTTTAATCCACTACAAGCTAGCCCTTGACTGCGATCTCACCTGATGGTAAGTGATGATGCAGTCTAAGATGGTAGCGGGTTAACCTGTTAGGGGCATGGCAGTTATATTAAACCCATACCCCTTCGGTTTCTACACGGCATCGTACCGGAACGCTAAATCGCTTGGCGGCACGTCTTTGCCGGTAGGGTGGTAACTAGCCACGGCCGAAGCCTCCCACCAGACAAAACGTTTTTATCCTTTTGTTAGTAACATACGAGTAAAATTATGTTGAATGGTTTATAACGTTGTGGCTTGTTTAACTGCTCACCAAATAGACTAAAATGTTAGATATTACATCGAAAAAAATACATTGTTGATTCAAATTTGGGTAAACATTCACCAGAATTCGTGTCCACAGGTGACCGGAGGGCTGGGCAGCTACCTCGGCCAACATATAAGCATCGTACTATTGTCTATTATCTATTCTGGGATATAAGATTGGCTATTCAGCGGGGTAACGCAGCCAGCGTTCTGGGCACATTGCCTCATTGCAGCGGCATAGATGTTCATCATCATCTAAATTTTAGGTTTTAGGAAGTAGAACTTATCAAACAGACAACAGTACGTACTTATCAAATAATATTTGGTGAACATTTACTTACTACATTTTGGTCTTCAAATATAGGTACATAATATTATAGCGAATATGCATAATACATAGCGAGCTAAACTGTTAGTGGTATAGCAGTTATTAGGTATATTTTGATACGCATTCCTCGAATCGGTTCGGCTAAATCGCTTGGCGTTAGGTATGTCTGTGCTGTTATAGTGCGTTAGCTAGCCACGGTCAAAACATCCCACCGGACCAGACCAGAGAAAATATAGATAGAAATTTTTTAAATTGACCCTGCCTGCAAATATGACACACTGCTGATTGCGCCAGGGAGTTCGGCAAAAACTATTATGTAAGTAGGTACCACTAAGTATACATTTCTAAGATAAAGCCTTTACGTAAAACATATAATATTTGTTACATACCATAACAGTTAATGTACCGTTCAATATGAACCCTAAGGTAATTGACACACACGACAGTGGTAAGTAAATAAAAGCTACAACTTTTCTCATTTCAAACTAACTTGGTCCCATGTAGCATTATCGCGCTAACACTGCCGAATTATAACACAAATTATTTTTAATTCTCGTCCATGGCCGTAATTCTCGTCCAAGAAATAATCTCTGTAATATCCATTAATTTGGAACTTAGGCATATTTACTTGGTTAAAATAAAGTAACTATTTTATAACGTCGCTATAAAAGGCAGAAAAGAGCACTTTTTAAAATTAAACCCGGCCATTAAATAATAATGCGAGAGGAGGGCAAAGAGGAAAGCAAATAAAAAACTTTTTTGTTACTAAGCAAATTCGTAAAATTTATTCACTAACCTGGTCTCTAAAGTCTGCAGTACGACAGGAATAGCTTGGGGTTCTTCGGGCACCTGATGGCTAATTTGTGGCTGAGCTTGAGATGCTGTCAGAGCAAGTGCTTTGTATCGCGACTGCTCCGCAGTTGGTAAAACGATATCCACGGAGCGCGAGCGGAGCCCCGTTCCCGGAACGGTCAAGTAATCACCACCTTCACTTAACTCTTCGGCTCTTGCGCCGCCGGAAACTTTTGAAAAACACGAATCTACGGAAGCGGCACGATCGCGTTTTAATTCAGGAACAGCTAAATAAATATCATTGACCAAGCTGTCCCTCGGAGCATTGTTAGCGCCTTGCTCGGAAGCTCTGACGTTCTCAAGGGAGCTACCCGTAGGTTCAACAAAAAAAGCTTCCTGTCGTGATATTGAACGTCGTCTTTGAGGCGGTATTGGTGGTTCGTCTATCGGTGGTTGTAATTCAAAGGACGGTGCACCCGGAGACGGGGGTGGGGACTGCGTTGGAGGCGGTAGGAATGTTTTTGGCAGCGGGGTTGGTGCGAGCAAAATTTTTGGTGTTTCACTGTCGCTCTCATCGTCATCATCGTCGTCGTCTTCCGCAGATGAAGAAGCAGGTGGTCTTTCAGGCGTTGTTCTTTCTTCGCTCCGTTGAGCCAACCATGTTTCCATATGACGACAGTGAACGCATGGTGGTGGCGTGCCTTTCCCCGATCGTCGTCTTGACCAAAGACGCGGTACCTGCCATGGAAAAAATATACAGGTCATCACAATGTACCAAAATATTTATTTTAATTGAAAAAATTAAGAGCATTGTCACTAACTTGTTGTATTTAAAAAATAATGATCATTTTAATGGCTTAAAAACGGTAAGATAAATAAAGCGGGGCCGAAACTTGTAAATAAAATTGTAAATAAGGGACTAGCAATTTATAGTAAACATAAAACAATGACCATCAGTCTAAATTCCAGAATAATAATAATCAGATTAAAAGCTTTAAGTTACCTCTAAGTAAGTGCCCGAGTCATCAGATCCGGCAGAGTCGAACGATCGGCTCCGCGCACCGGTTTGCGGCACTGATAGCAGGGAGCTGGCGCCGGAGCCCCGAGCCGCCTCCAATTGTATCTCATCGAACGACGCCGACCGGACCTACAACAAAAAAATAACACCGGTTACACCTAGGCATAAGTACGTACTTAATCTTCCTTTGAAAGTCAGAGTGGGCCGTGGATCTGGAATTCCTGAAAATCCTATTTTAATTGCTTCTATTGGGTCTTTTAATTAATTAAATTAATAATGAGAGATTATTATTATTATGAAGAGTTATTTATTTTTTCTTAAACTCATTTATTCTTAGGATAAAATTGTTATAGAATAAAGAATGAAGATCATTATTACTATGCCTTTAGGTGCCTTGAGATATAACATTTTTGGTAGCAGTTTAATAAGGCTGTGGATTGTGGATCACGGAGGTTGACAAGGAGATTTAAGCCTAATCCCATTCATCCTTACCTTCTTGCTAAGGTAAGAATTACGTTTTATTCATTATATAACAAGGTAAATGTTCTCAATATAGTTATGTACGGAAAGTAAGATATTATGGTTGGTTGGTATTTTATCGTATTTAACTTCACTTTATATGTTATAAAGTTTGAGTTAAATCCTATTCACATAATGGAATTAAAGTTTTTTATATGTAGTCTAGTAGCAGTTGGTATTTCAGCAATTCGTGAGCTAAAAGGCAAGGTCAAGCTGCACTTAGGAACTACTCCCACACTACTCTTTACAAAATAAATAGAGTTTGTGTTCGCTTTTTATATACCTACATAAGATCTTAAACACTGATGGCTGCTTTTCATGCCTCCTATACAATAACATATCTAGGTAGCTAACTACCAATATGATAATAATGTTCCTATAAAATTGTTTCTACCTATGTTTATATATTTTGAAACCATTCAACTGATTTGACGTTGCTCAGGTGGGAAATCGGGCGGTCCCGAAACCAGAAGACCCCGGTTCGAGTCCAGTTGTCTCCAGTCCGATTATTTGTTTCCCTTTTTTAAAATATAAATATTATATTTTATCTAAAAAATAAAATATAATTTATTACTTAAATATAATTTCCAAAAAACACAATTTACCAAAGAAACCGAGCAAAGCTCAGGTACTCAGTATAATCGCAGGATATTTCATAATATATTTATAAAACAAGGTTTCCGCAAACATATTATCTTGGTGATATTCAAGAGAAAACACTTTGTAAGCCGTGTGTAAAGACTAACCTAGAACGGAAATGAAAACTTGCAGGTTTTGTGAAAATAATGTAAAAGTGTTTTAAAAATTCAGTCACTACCGTAGCGTGACCTTAGCTGACACTTTGTGTTTGAACATTGGCTTGTACAGCGTGTTTTCGCAACGTCAAAAGGTTTGGGGGCTACGTCAAAGGTGAAACAGAAAATTTTAACATGTATTAGAGAAGGGGCTTTACTAAATGTACTTAACTCACTAAGGGTATGTTCCGATATATACTGCGAGCACTGTTCAGTGCTCTTACTGGGGAGAAATTCATTCCGTTATGGACTGACAGTATACTGCTGCAGTATCCTAGGGAAATATATAACGTCATAAATGGTCATCATTTTTGTACTGTGAGCACTGGCGTTTTCCAGGTAAGGTGCTCTCAGTGCTGACTGCGTTCCGTTTTAAACAATAACCAGAATAGCTAACTATAACTTCGCAGTATACTAAACTGACGTCACACCTTACAGTGCTCGCAGTGTATATCGGAACTTACCCTTAATATAATTTATTAATCAACCCAGACAGCAGCGGACTAAGACCGACTGGGATGACATCTTCGAATGAGGGCGCCCTGGTTTTGATGAACAGACATTCATAATGAAACATAAAAGGAAATGCACAACAAAAATTATCTGAATTAGATCACCAGCGAAGCGAGCGAAAAATATTATTTAATTTCACAAAAACTTTCCTTTAAGGCGTCCAAATACAAAATGGCTGGTACTTACTGAAAATATTTCAGTCTGATTTGGAATTTCTCGAGGATAGGAATAGCCGATAATATAGGTCACAGGCCTGGGGCGGATCGCCCCTCCGCCCCACTGTTAATCCGCCACTGAAACCTAGTTAAGCACCAAACCTCTATGAATTAACGTTATTCATTTTTACTATCCCCAAACCCTCTATAAATGAGAACGTAAAATCTGTGCGATTTGTTTTCAGTTGGGACTTATACACAGAAAGACCAGCCGAAGTGTCAGACCGTCCTTGCTCTACATCGCTAGAAACAAGTGGCTGGCTGCACGAGTAAATCAAGTATTTTCCTATTAAAAATATAAAAATATGAAAACTTGACACATGGCGTGCTGAACAATATAACTAGTATTTAAAAATCAGTTATGTATCTGTTGAACTTTTTTACTTCATTTTGATAGCCACTCTAGTAGTCTACAACCAAATAAAGTAGGTGAATGTAATAACAAGGCCAAGTTCAGGGGTACCTATGTACTAACAAAGGTCGGGTGAGAAAAAATGAACTTGGCAATTATTTCTATGTTAACAACATGAAATAATTGCATTGGTCTGCAAGTATAATGTTTTCATGTAGGTACCTACCTACGTTTCTCTTTAAGGGCATTTCTCTGCAAACTGGGCAAATGAAATAAAAAAATGAAATGAAAACTTTCTGAGGAAAAATGGCCAGGCAACTTTTTGCTTATATATTTATAAATCTTATTCAGGGAATAAGATAAGGGATTAGGGGATATATATATCAACCTAATTAATAATACACGCCAGATGAACCAAAAATATTTCCTTTACTTTGGAAAATATTGAGCATTTTCTGAAAAAAATCGATACAGGGGACTGTTGCCTATGTCAGAGGACTGTGTATTTAAATGAAAAATACCATTTCAGTACCAAACTTAAATCTTTTTTATTTTCCCAACACATTGGAACTTAGGAATGAAGTAATTAAACAATAAAGATACTTACATACAAATCAACAATCTTTTTCTATTCAGTAAAAATCAACATATATAGGGGTGGTTTTAAAATCAAAGCCCGTGTTGCGTTAATTTCCTTTGTATTCGTTGTTTAAAAACAGACGTGACTATAACAAAAGTTTGGCATGAGAAGGAATGCGCGGCGCGTGCGACGTTGCGCTGGTCGCGGCGTGGACTAGCCACCCCTCGCCCGTCAGGGGGGAGGGTGGTCATTCCCGGAAGCGTTGGGGAACGCGTCTTTGGCGGGAGGCCCGCGAAAGGGGAATATTTGCGGGCGCTACATCCTCCCCCTCCAAGTCAGCAGAAGGCGCTGGAGCTGGCTTGGGATTAACTTTCCGGGGTCTACCCTTTTTTCGACTATGCGAAATGACTCCCTGATCTCCCACATATGGGGTTAGGAGGCTGGCATGGTACTTTCCCCTACGTACGTTCTCCTTATCCACCACCTCATAGGTAGTGGGCGAAACAACCTTGCTTATTATATATGGGCCCTCCCGTCGAGGGGCAAACTTTGTAGTGAAACCTCTCGACGCCTGACTTAAGCGGTGGCTCGCCACGAGGACCAGATCACCCTCTTGGTAAGTTGGCCCTGGGCGGCGGGTTTTATCGGCAGCATCCTTCCGACGATCCTGCTGTTTTTCCACCCGCCACTTTATTTCTTGTAGATTCCCTACGAAATCCCTTAAGGTAAGGGGTAATTTGGGGCACATAATTTTCGTTTTCTACGACTGTCCTTAGATCGTAAGCTACATCCAGTGGAGACCGGAACTCACGCGCAAAAGTTAAATAAGCGGCAGAGTGTCCAGTGCCTTGATTATACGCCGTATTTAGCGCAAATCGCACCGATGGTAGTACTTCTGGCCACCTACGATGCTCAGGATCGATTAGTATAGCCAGCATCTGTTTCATTTCTCGATTTTTTCGTTCAGCAGGGTTAGCCTCGGGGTGATATACTGGAGTTAAGTTTTGGTTAACCCCAAGAACGTGCAGGGCTTTTTGCATCACCGCTGACACAAACTGCACCCCATTGTCCGAGATTACTCTGCGAGGAAAACCATAACGAAGGAAGACCTCCTCAATGAGAGCTTTCGCACAGTTTTCGGCAGTGGCTTCGGTCAAGGGAATCAATTCCACCCATCTGCTCGCAGTGTCTTCCACAAGGAAGATATACTTCTCGCCTTTACTACCCTCGGGTAGTGGGCCGAATAAGTCCATAGCGAGGACCTCAAATCTTTGTGATGGGGCAGGTGTCTGCAGAAGACCAGCCGGTTTGAGGTTCGTCGGCTTGAACTTCTGACACAGATCACATGCCTTCAAATATTTGGACACGTACTGGCGCATGTTTGGGAAATAAAATCTTTCCTTGATCCTTTTAAGCGTGCGCTCTAAGCCCAAGTGACCAGCCGTTGGCGCATCATGAAGTTCTTTCATAACTTCAGCGCGCATAGATTCTGGTACCACCAACTGGGGCTCCTCGGATTCGCCATCCGGGTCAAATCGGAACAAGACTCCATTAGATACGTAGTATCCTCGATCTGTCCAACGAGTGGCAGCATCACCGCATTCGAAGTCCGAAAGGATTTTTCCTATTTCAGGATCTTCAAGCTGAGCAGCTCGCAATTCCTCGGAACTACGGTGAGGTAAATCGACGGAGATTGGACATATGTCGCAGGTCGGTTCCGACTCTTCATTCTGGGAAGGGTTACAGACTGGACGACTAAGGGTGTCCGCCACCACATTAACCTTTCCCGGAGTGTACTCAATAGTCAGATTAAAAGCTTGAATTTTTAGGGCCCACCGAGCTAAGCGGCCACTTGGCGTCTTCAGAGACAGCAGCCACTTTAGAGGTTGGTGGTCGGACGCAACTTGGACTTGGGCACCTTCAAGGTAACCTCGAAATTTCTCCAGAGCCCATACCACCGCAAGTGCCTCTTTTTCTGTTGTGGAATAATTCCGCTCTGCGGACGTCAGTAACCTGCTAGCATACTCAATAGGCTTCTCAGACTTCGGATCGGAACCTTGCAGCAACACTGCGCCCAATGCGTAATCACTAGCATCAGTGCGCAATATGAACCCTTGCTCGAAGTCTGGTTGCCGCAGGATTGGACTCGTCGTGAGTCTTCTCTTCAGCTCGTTGAATGCATCGGCCTCCTTGTCACCCCATTGCCAGGGTTTATTCTTTTTTGTGAGGTCAGTCAACGGGCGCGCAACTTCTGAGAAGTGCGGAATGAACTTTCGAAACCAAGAGCAGGTTTGCAGAAAGCTTTTTAACTGTTTCAGGTTACTAGGAGGAAGTCTGTCTACGACCGCTTGGATTTTTGACGGATCAGGTTCTATGCCTTGGACAGTGATTACGTGTCCTAGATAGGTCACTTTTTCCCTGGCAAATACGCACTTTTCACGATTTGCCCTGAGATTGAATTGACGTAGGCGTTCGAAAACCTGCTGCAAATCCTGCAAGTGGGTCTCCAGATTGTCAGAAATTATTAAAATATCGTCCAAGTATGCCACAACTGCAATATCCTTGAGGCCAGCACGAAACCGATCCATTAGTCGTTGGAACGTCGATGGCGAATTCTTTAAGCCAAAGGGCATGCGCCGAAATTGGAACGTTCCAAACGGGGAAACGAATGCAGTTTTATGTCTGTCCTCAGGAGCCACTTCAACTTGCCAGTAGCCTGATTTCAAGTCAATCGTGGACATCACACAATTACTTTTGGCAGAAGCCAGGATGTCATCGATTAATGGCAGCGGATACTTGTCCGTACGCGTCACAGCGTTTAATTTCCTATAATCGACGCAGAACCTGGTCTCACCGTTTTTCTTAGGGACCAGCACCACCGGTGAGGTCCATTCAGACTCAGCTTCTTCTATTACCTCCAGTTCTAGCATTTTGTCTATCTCTGCCCTTATTATCTCCTTCTTAGCGGGCGTTACCCGATAAGGCGGCGTAGAGATGGGCGCGGCGTTACCCGTATCAATTCTATGTACGGCAAAGGGCGTCGGCCCTCCCCCTGCACTGAAAATATCTTTATTCTCATCTAAAAGTGCAGTCAATTTTCCTTTGTCATCTGGTGTTAGGAGGACACCCTCACCCTCGCGGAGGCCAATTGCAGCACTTACCGCGACGTGGTTACTGTGCTCATATTGCAGCTCATAGTATCCTGTGGAACGCAAAGAGAATCTATTATTCTCAAAGTCAAGTACCATACCAGCGTCCTTAATGAAGTTCATTCCTAATAAGGAATCTGTAGCACCCGGCAAAACCATAAAAAGGGTCGTTATTTCCCTTTCCTGAACCTTTACATTTACCATGGCCGTCTCTACAGTTTGTACACGTTGGCTCCCGTCCGCAAAACGCAACTCGGTTTCTACCTTATTAAAACTTTGGCCATGAGACCGTAAATGCTTTGTCAAACTATCACTTGCGACCGATTGTTTAGCACCCGTGTCCAGCAGTGCCGTACCTACAGCTCCGAACACTTCGAGTTTGAATATTGGTCGCACCCGCGGGTTAAGAACGGCTTCACCACCTACGGACACTGCCTGGAACGCTGTCGTAGTGTGCTTCTCCTTGCACACTTTGCAATTGGATCTTATCACACCGGGCGCACCGCATCCAAAACAGGTTATGGACGGGCGCAGCTCCGATTGCGCTGCGACGGGTTCACTCTTAACTGGTTCCAAAGTGGGCTTATTCTTGAGCTTGCGGCAGTCATCTTTGACGTGGCCAAACATTTTACAAAAGGAGCATCTTGGTCTAGGCTTGTTCTGTGAGCTCTTCTCTGGTTTCACCGCAGAAGCTGATGATGACGTCGAAGCCTGTGTGACAGGCGATGAGGGCGTGTAGGCAAGCTTAGATGTCAATTTTCCGGTAGGAGCAACAGCGCTCCCTTCCTCCAGGACATCCTCTACTACCCGTGCCTGTTGCAGCAGTTCAGCGAATGAAGTGAAGGCACTTCTCACTATCTTCTTGCGGATTCTTTTATGGAGTAGACCATATACCATATCAAGTTGTACCGGATTCTCAGGTAGTGTATTTGGTGGCAGCTGGGCGATGAGGGCTCTGACCCTACACACAAAGACGTCGGTGCGTTCCTCGCCCTGCTCCCGACTGAATATTTCTCGATAAATTCTGTGCGGTGGGAGGCGCGGACCGAATGTTTGCTTGAGTAAATCTATTGCTTCCTGCCAACTCGAGACCGAATGCTTAACACCCTGCCACCAGGTAGCCGCAAAGTCAGTCAGCAGCATCGGCAAGCCTCTCAAAGCAATATCGTCGCTAGCGCCAACACAATCCTTATAAATCTGCACAGAGTCTATAAACGCTAGAACATCGTCCACACCATTGTATCTCGAGGTACATTTAGATAAGTTCGTACTCACAGTCGTCGTCGATGGCGGTAGCGGCGCGCCTTGTGTGGGCGGCTGCGACCGTAATGATTGTAATAAGAATACCAATTGTTGGTCCGTCATCACAATGGGTGCAGCTGCAGACGTTAGCTGTTGTGGTGCTGCGGCGCCGGGCGGAGCCGGCCCGAGTTGTGCCGTCCGCGCAAAGTCAGGCTGCTCACGCCCGTACTGCGGCTGCGGCGATGGGGTAGAGGCGCCAGCGGACAGAGATCCAGCCAGCGGCGGCGTTGACGTACGCACGTCAACGAATAATTCACCTCCATCTGACGGCATCGCACTTCCAGGCTGCTGCATATTACGCGAAGCACTATTAGCACGTGAACGTGTAAGCACCATGTCTGCCTAACTCTGTTACGTAATATTCATAAAGTTAACACGCACTCTTGTAAAGTTAACGCACCACTACTAGGTAATAGCGTACCTAGATAGGTATCCTAAGTACTAAGTAGCAATCAAGTTCGACAACTGTTCAATGTTCATAAACAACGCGTAAGTACCTACGTAAGCGGGAAGCACGTCGTAACGTGAATGTTCTACTGTCTAAACCTAAACTAATTATAACTATAAACCGCTCAGTGGTAATATTTTAGTCACTTTTAAGTCTCTAATTCACAGGAAACACAATACATAAGTAACCAAAGTTCTATATACAATAACGTCCGTTGCGGGTTCTAGGTAATCTAGAAACTACCTAAAACTAGAAATACCTAAAAGCCTAAACTTGCACGAGACGTCTCTGTCCACAAAATATGTTCACTGGTTTACGTTATAACGTTCGTTGCGGGTTTTTAGATATATATAACCTATACTACAATACCTAAATGCCTAACTCGCACAAAGCGTCTTTGTTTACTTATATAACTACACTTGTTTACGTTCTAACGTTCGTTGCGGGTTTTTAGGTAACCGAAACTACAATACCTAACTCGCACGAAGCGTCTTTGTTCACTAATGTTCACTGGTTCACGAAAACACGACTCACAACTATCCTAGGTGGCCTAAACTAAGCACTAAGCACTAGGATGACTAAATGTGAGCACTACAATCAGTTCGTAACCGTAAAGCACTAGGTAGGTACTAAGTCTTTAGAACGTTCCACGATAGTTCCACGGTTCTACACACACAAACTCAGATTTCTAGAAACCTACACACCTGTTCTAGGAATAAAGTAAGCACTAGAACGTTTAAAATTGTGAGGTAACTGATTTTACACAAATCCGTTATTTATAGTCACTGTTTTAACACTTAACAAAGTCTGAAAAACACTTAACACGGCCGAACGTTGAGCGCCAATTATAGGGGTGGTTTTAAAATCAAAGCCCGTGTTGCGTTAATTTCCTTTGTATTCGTTGTTTAAAAACAGACGTGACTATAACAAAAGTTTGGCATGAGAAGGAATGCGCGGCGCGTGCGACGTTGCGCTGGTCGCGGCGTGGACTAGCCACCCCTCGCCCGTCAGGGGGGAGGGTGGTCATTCCCGGAAGCGTTGGGGAACGCGTCTTTGGCGGGAGGCCCGCGAAAGGGGAATATTTGCGGGCGCTACACATACTACCTACTTTTACAACATAATAATAAAATTCTAACTGAATTCGTAATAAATGAAAAATGAAAATGAAAATGAAAAGAAAAAAAAAAAATGAAAAAAAAAAAGTAACAGATATTATGTAGACGTAGTATCAAATAGAATTAAAATCACATAAATTGAAAGGGCATTTAAGTAAATACTGTGAATCTTACACAATAGAATCAGTTGTACATACTCTGAGATATTGTACTCTGAGCACAGTTAGATTAGGTTATTATCTTTTAAAGTTATCTATGAAATATAATATAATAATCTGTACTTTTTAAATAATATTGGCCTGGGACATCGAGTTGCCCAGTTTACAGAGAAACGCCCATAAATATAAGTACTAGTGACCTATAGCGCCTAAAGTTTCAGTTCTACTTCCTCAAACAAAATCATAACATATTAAGCTTTGAGGCCAAGCGGTTTATATACTTTTTCATTTCTCATGTTCGTAAAGTTCTTTAACAAGTTCGTAAATATTCTATATCCAAACATTCTAAACTACATTCCCTCCCTGTGCGAGGAACTCATTCAAAAAAAACCAGTTCGAACAGGCAATCTTGATTCACTATTATAGCAAATGTTTTAGTTTCCCCTCCTTCAACCATCTACTATTAGCTGGCTTTAAAATATGTATATTTAGATACATGATTAAATAATATTGGAAACTTATGTACCTAGATCGGCTTTGCTTTTAAAGAAGGGTTTACGTTATACTCGAGACAACCTATGTCATTTATTATACAAAATATTAACTTTCACGGACCAACCGTTCAAGTTGAACTTTATACCTAATTATTAGTATATCCTTTAGGATAATATTAATCTTAATACACCAATCGTTTCTTAACATGAAACTGAAAACATGTTTTCGTAAACAGAACGTGGGTACCTAGGCTACAATAGCGAATTTCCAAAGTTTATATTAAAATAAGCTTAATTGGCAAAGGTCGGAAATTGCGGTAGGTAAACATATTGTAAGGCTCATTTTCGCATTGCATCCGACCCGAATCGAGACTTCGTGATCCGAAGTAGCCGTAGTGTTACTTGTATGAGGAGTTGCGCAGAAGATCCGGATTTTCCAATTCGGATTCGGAAAACAAAAAGTGCGGAAAGAGCCTAAGTTGGAAAATATTTGTGTGCAAACTGAACTCATTCTTCTCTTTAAATAGAATTGCTGTTTAAACTGAACTCATTCTTCTCTTAAAATAGAATTGCTGTTTAAACTGAACTCATTCTTCTCTTAAAATAGAATTGCTGTTTAAACTGAACTCATTCTTCTCTTAAAATCAAAAAATGAATTGCTGTTCGTTAGTCTCGCTAAAACTCGGCTTGACCGATTTCATGGAATTTTTATGTGTATTTGTGTGGCGCCGGACACTCCTAGTACGGGCCTCGAGGCTGTGCCTCCTTAGTCCTTACTCCTTACCCGGGCATATCCTCTCGGGTGGCGTTTTGCCGCATGGCTCATCATTTGAGGACTAAAAGGCCATGTCCAACGCTAGTCTGGCCTTCGGCCTAATGAAAATCTTTTCCGTGTGTTCTATTCAAAGTGTTGTCAAAATATCTAGTAGTAGGTACTCTAATTTGCGTCGTCCTCGCCGCCTTCAATACCTGCACGTGTTTAATCGAAATAGGTGGAGTATTTATAATATGTTGATTATGTTTGTCAGTCATACAATTATTGAAATTTATGTGACTTTCACTTTTATCTACAACATTATAAGCTAAGTATACAGAATGGCAATAATAATTTTGACCTGATGCCACTACCAGGACACTCTGCAGACTTCCTAACTCCTGGACACAACAGTTTGACAGTGATCATATTGGTTGTGATTTAAGTTTCTTCTTGTTTCTCATAACTTATATCATAAAGAACTACAAAACTTTATTCGTTGGTTCATTAGGTATTTAATAATTTCACTCTCTAACTTTTTACTAGTTAGACAGACTTTAATTAACCCACAACATCCACCGCGGATATTCAAGTACTCGACTCTCGTCAGAGTGAAGGACGTTTTTTTACTATTGAGACCACAGTAAAAGCCTACCTAAGCAATCCATACAGCAATTGTGCTAAATGCCCGTATTTTAGTCTATTGAATTATTATACACTAGATAATGCCCGCGAATTCGTCCGCGTGGATCAAGTTTTTTTTCTTTTTTTTTCCCGGGGGAATTCCTAAACCTATGTCCTTCCCCGGGATGTAATCTATCTCTATACCAAATTTCATCAAAATCGGTTGAATAGATGGGCCGTGAAAGCGTAGGAGACAGACAGACAGACAGATTTATAATATTAGTATGGATTATATTCTAAACAACTTTTCGTCAAAACGTCGTCGTTTATGTGTATTAATGATGTTGGATAAGCTTTATGCACAAAAGCTTGTACCAAATCAAATATAACAGCAACGCTCAACCCTAATATTTATCATACCATACATTCCCCTTTGTAACGCTTTACACAATTCGAATGTGAAAAGGGAATAAATAAATTATTGATACGGTCGGAAATAAACGAGCTTTCTCTTTGTGCGACGTATTTATAAATGAGTACATAATTGCAAAGTACCTGGATGACCGAGCTTTGCTCGTTATTTTTTTATTGGTATATATCGTGTTTTTTGGAAATTATATTTAAATAATAAATTATATATATATTTTAAATAAAATATATTTATATTTAAAAAAGGGAAAAAAATAATCAGACTGGAGACATCTGGACTCGAATCTGGGTCTTTTGGCTTCGGGACCGCCCAATTTCCCACGTGAGCTATTATAACCTTGTAGATGGTGGCGAAAACCACCGTATTCTAATGATATTTTAGCAGTTTTTCAGTTTATAACAAGAATTTTCAAGCTTTTTAAAGCTATCGTATTCCACTCAATAAGTTGTACCTACCTATGTCAGAAACTTATAGAGAACGTTCGTATGTAAAGCAAAACGAACGTAGTAGACTAAAAGATGTTCTGTACTTTGGTAACTATCGCCAGGAAGGCTCATTCATTGTATTTGGTGCGTGTAGGGCTCTCCTCTGGTGGAATTTGTGACGGTCTGTCTACAAGCGGCTGGGGACCTGACTATATAACAATAAGGCTGATTCTTGTATAGTATTAAAGTATACGCAGTACCTATGTAAACAGCATAAAAACTGACGCTATTCATCGGGGTGTTCACTAGATATCGCCCCCTTATATACTAGTGGTTCGCCCCGAACTGAGACCTCGCGGCGCCATCTATTGACATAAATGTGAAGTTCTGTTAAAAATACTGACGCTCATTAAAAATTAAATCATTTCGTTTTCTTACAATATTTATCTAATTTTAGTATTTGTTGTTCGAGTACAGGATATAATTGAAATAATTGATCAAGTTTCAGGCTCATCTTTTCAGAAAATTTAGAGTTCTGAGGTCATCTTTGGACGTTAGAAAATCACCACTTTGAAAGCCCCCCATTTCGTCAATTTTGGGGGAAAAATTAAAAAAAAAATATTTTCCGACTCTATTCCTAATTATCTTTAAAATGATATACCGCAACCCTATGTAACTGTATAAAAATATTTTACTTCGCATTCGCTTCTATGAGAGCCCCCCTGAAATAAAGATTTTTATTATTTTTTAAGGCATATTCGGCGGGAGGCCATTGGTTTACATATTATATTTAAAGCTGAAGTAATTGCGTTCAGTAATTCAGAAGTTATAATGCTCTGACAGACGGACGGACGGACGGACAAGTGCTAATTCACCCAAGTAGACTCAGAGACCTTCGCTTCGCTCGGTCAAAAAGTACTCTGTGATATCGCCTCTCAATGACGTAATAAACTTACAAAAAATTATAGCGTAGTCGAGTGCGATAGCTACGAAAAGCGTAGAAGTAGTTCGTGCGCACATAATATTATGGAGCTTCACCGACAAATCGCGTTTCCTAGAAGCCAAAGTTTGCTTAGACGTTTGGACGTGTACCTACTCTGCTAGTGCTGGGGAAGTGCCATTATGCGTTTCAAAAATGGAGAACATGTGCATATTTTCTTAAATTTTAATCTTTGACCTCATTGAGATTTCTGTAAAGTTTAAAAACCAAGCTTGGTTTGTATTTGAGGAAGCGGTACCTACTTACTAGTACAAATTTGATACCTACTGTAAGCGTCACAAAGTATTATAGGTACCTTGCGTATAGGCCTATAAATTTCAAATTCATTTTTCTTACAGTGAAATAAGTCTCGTCCAACAAACCAAGGCAAAAAAAGCAAGACATGCCACCTATAAAAGTTCTCCGATCTCTTCCGATCTTTTTTGTTGGACGACAAAAAGAGTGAATTAAAAAAACAGTGAATTAATGGCAAAATAATACTCAAGTTGCTGCGAACTGCTGACATGATATTGTGAATGTACTATCAGATACGAATAACCCACACCATCATTATATATTAACTCAGACAGGCAATCTCCGCCATCTACGATACATTATCATAATATTATGCGGGCAAACTAGGAACTCACTTATCTGATGTTACATATTATCCACTGTTCTGCTAAGTTGATCGGACAAGTAGGGACTAGGGAGCTACATAATATACCTAAAGTTTTGTGTGCTTGTCTTGAAAAACTGGAAATAAAGAAGTTTATGCTTTATTTTTTTAATTTAAGTACATAGATTTCACCTAGTGGTGACAACTGATGATTAGCAGTTGGACTACAATCCGACTGCAACATTGCAGTCCACATGCAGTTCGTTCTGTCTATACCTCAAGGTATGAGAACAATATACCAATTTTAATAGAAAGTAGATAACAACGGGTGGGGTACCCGAGATACCCAAGATAAATGTGACTGTTATTTGGGACTATCATTATTTCGAGCCAGTTGCATGGATTGTGGTCACGAGTTGAAGCTGTCACGGGTAGTGTCAAGAGGACGAGGCGACTGCGTAACTTCTGCATCAATCATTGTTACAGTATCAATTTTTGTAATTGGCTGAATTTATGGTAATTAGGTATTCTTGCTGCGTCAATGGATTTTGTCCAATAGTGGAAGAGTGTTAACCAATCAGAAGTGGTTGCGATCGTTACACTGTAGCTGTCATTTTTAGCCGGTCGCTGGTCATGGTAAAATACTGCCAGTGATAGCTTCAACTTCGCGAATCACAGCACTGCGGTCCCATCGTGTGCACGATCCATACAAGTTGCAACCGGGTCAAAATGTCAACAATCAATAATTAATGATCGTCATATTGATTGTGGTACGTACCCGTTATTAAGTTATAGTAAGTAGCTGAGCCTTGAAGTCTTATTTTTTTAATTAGTCCGCAAAACAGACTACATTGATTAGAAAATTATTAGCCTTAGGACACATTTCACCGAAATATTTACAAACCTATAGATAGGTAATAAATATAAAGAAAACTTAATAACTACAATGTAACTTAAGTTAACCGCCGCTTATGTCCAGCTGTGGGCGTCTATCGATTGATGAAAAGAAGAATTACTTACTTTGTGACTACATCAATAAAATGTTACCTGCTTGGGCACTTCGAGGCTGCTTTGCGTCTTCATATCCTGGGGCGTGGGCGTGCGGGATCGTCTGAAGGTGGTGCGCAGTCGCTGCATGGCCGGCGGGGCGGGCTGCTGCGCCGCTCATGTCGCGGGCCCGCCCCGCCGCCCGCTCCGGCCGCCACGCTCAACACAACTAAAACATACAACTGCTATTAACGACTACTGTATTCAAATTCTGAATTTAAAATTATGTCATCTAATCTAAAAATGAACATGCGCATGGGCGCTTTTATAATCAATTTGCTAGCTGTTGGTTGGTTGGTAGTTGCTAGCTTATACGCAATTCGTTCAAAGATTCAAGATTCAAGTCATTTATTAAATATAGGTACACTGTAGGTACACTTATTTTCGTCTAAAAATTACTTATTTAAAAATCATGATGGTGATAATGGGTAACGTTATCTTAAAACTAAAGCTACGAGGGTTCCAAACGCGCCCTGGTCTGAGAAGAGCCCACAACAAACTCAGCCGGGGTTTTTTATTATTATTAAACCGTCTTATATGAGTACAGCTGTTACGACAACACGATAGTCGATATTCGAATTCTGAATATGCATGGCCGGTGGGGGTACACTATATTCACACTTTCATGACGTCTAATTTTAAAATGAACGCTCCCTCCGAGCGCTCATAATTATATGCATAGTGATGGGCGATTTGACTTGGCTGACTAGTGCATAAGGGCCATAAGGCTGCCTTTCGACCAGAGCTGTGCTACGTTACTGAGCTACGGATGTATGTTAAATGGACTAATAGAAGCGCTTGATTTATTATTTAGCGAGCTAAGCTTCAATCAAGCGTATATCTATGTGTTTGGTTTGTTCGTAGCTGAGCAACGTAGCACATCTTTGGTGGAAACGAATCCTCAAGTTCGCAATTGTATAAGTACCTAAAGCGCTTTCATTTTTAAATTAGGCCACTTCTGCGTTATTACTGAACAATAGCAATATCGATTAAGCCAATTCCGAGACGCTATTAATGTTCTAACTGTGTACGTATGTACTATTTCGCTTTGATACATCAAAAAGTCCCCAAGGAATTTAAAAAAAGTATAAAGTCAATGGTATTTCAAGCTAGATTACCATAAATTTAAAGTATAAACGAGTGTGCTTTAGACCACACGACTGAAGTAAAACTTTTATATATATTGTTATATATTATTCTGAGAAATCGGACTTCAAAGGTGGTAAGGCGGAAATTTCTGACCTCACTATTTGATTCTTAAAATTGATGAGGTAGGTATTGCCTTTTTTTGACAATTTGATGGCTGATTGCAGTAGGAAAGTTCTAAATTTGGGTATTTACAAGAGAAATAATCGATAATTATTGATTTAGTGACATAAAGGTTACGCGAAAGTTATTTTTTTTTTGTTTTTAACAGTTATAAGGCAAACAAATTTAAACAGAATTACAGTCGGTAACAAAATAGCTTTTCTGTACTTTCTAGTTTTTTTTTTACCTGCCTTATATTTATACAAGAATTGCTCGTTTAAAGGTCTAAAGATAAACCAATATATTAATGACATGGAATGTCCATTACCTGCATACATACGAGTAGGTAGGTAGTAGTACGTCCATAATCAAGCACCAACTAGCAACCATGTGTAACCAAAATCACTGCAACTATCATAACATTTTTGAAAGAAAATAAAAAGATTCGCCGATATAAATCATGGCAACTTCTAGACCGTAATAAAATTTTCACCAAGTAAACAATTCTTCTTCCTGTTATAAAACTGCGAAGTATTTTATGTCTACAGTAAAATAAGAGAAAAATATTGCATGACGAATGGCAAACTAAGAGTTTCATAAGTCACGCCAAAGGCGGGTACAATATACATGTAAATTATTCATAAGTTTTCTCATAAAAGTACTATTTCAAGAACACACCTGAATATTACACACTTTAAGAAATGACATTATTTATCAAACCGACAAAGCGTAAAAAATAATGTATTCTACAGTGTTGAATTTTCATAACGAACGAAACATTGTACGATTGATGGGTGTGCCGTGTGTACCTGCTCATAAAAGATTCACAATTTTTTTCATAGGTTTTACCTAAATAGATACTTACTATATTTTGTGCAATAATCTTGTGCAATTGTTCATTTTTTATTATGGGGATTAATGAGTAACTCGTTCTCCTTAGCAGATACCTATTTTCTAACATTGCTACTTTCCAATACATTGATTTTTTTTAGGAAACAATAATAAAATTATCTGATTTCATTGGTATGGTTTATTAATAATGTCCTCTCAGCCACGGCGGCCTATCTCCTAGGAGAATAGCCATCTGCGCCGGAGATATTATAGTGCACAAGTGTGTGCGCATACACAGATGCACTGTCTGTTACTTTACTCTCATAGCTCGATTGGACGGAAAATCCGACACGACCGGAGAGAGATCAGGCGCAGGACCGACGGCTATACGTGCTCCCCGAGGCACGGGGGTGAAACATCGCCAACTTCCTAACTCCGGGCTAGTACTGAGATTTTTTTAAAGAAAAAAAAAATGAATTATTAATAGGTAAGTAAAGACCTCGTTTCATTTTTTTAATAATATCATTCATTATGTTCTTAATTAAAGATGAAATGCGATCTCCATTAGGTATTTTGTGTGAGCTAAGACGATAAAAATATGAAATGAGCAACAAAGTGAAACGTTACATATTATATCGCTGCTCATTAAACAGTCGGTGATTTGTTATTATTCATAAAGCAAATACCCCATAAAATATTCCTATAAAACAATGTATTAAACCTATCCTATAGGTATTTTATTTGTTAATAAATTAAGGTACTAATTGAACGTTGATTAACAGACATTTCTATTTATGTTTACTTCAGGTTTATTTTTATTTTGAGCTTCAGTGACAGTGACCTTATTATGAATAAATTTCACGTTCCTAGATTGAGATAATACCAGGTGGGTTTAATAGGTTATATAACGCTGTATAACGTTGTCCTAACGCTTAATTTAAAAAATCAGTTCAGTATTTCTACTTTCAGACAATAAAACCAGGTAAATTTCAAAGCATATTTATCCCTGTTTTTAGGGTTCCGTACCTCAAGAGAAATTTACGAAATTTACAAACCCCTATAGGATCACTTCGTTGTCCGTCTGTGTGTTTATCAACCATCCTTTTGCTCGGGAGCGCGTGGAAGGGTCAAGTTGAAATTAATATCAAATACTTAGATCTTTTTACAGCTCCAAGGGACCGTCCCATGGAGCTGTAAAAAATCAAGCTTCTAAGTCAACGAAGCCAAAAGATACGGCCGTTTATACCGTATAATTTTGACACTCGTCAATAAATCAAAACCTTTAGGCTTTAGGGTAGGTACATCATGTTGACTTCGAATCATGAAATTTAACAAAAAGCAAGGTTTCACAGCACAAGTACTGGAAAAAATCCGAAAATCGTTAATTAGGGTTTCCGTACTCATAGAGTGTCATACTGTGTCTTACTCATAATTACGTAAGCCAGTAAATTAAAAGCTGATTACGTGTTGTAAACTTGTTATGACATCTTTCTTGTTATTTACTAAAATAATTGTGTGGTACGGAACCCTTTGTGCGAGTCTAACTCGCACTTGACCGTTTTTTTAATAATATACCTACCTATCTTCGCATCATAGTGAGTTCCCCGATAAAACTCTACGAAAAACAACTAACAGTAGTAAATCATATGAACAGTAAAAACATATCTACTTCGTATCACCGATACGATATATAAATCATAGAAAAAATAGTTTCCTTCACGGGTCGATTATTTCTCAACTACAAAAGATGTATCTATAAAATGTTACCTACTGCGACAATAATCTGCTACAGTATGGTTCAACGGGATACTAATTGCTCTTCTTCTCTAATAATTGGAGTTCACTTGTGTTACAGCATGTCGTCCTAATTGCTCAATTAAAGTAAACTACAGGACTCTGAGATAAACAAACTAACATTAAATATATTCAGTGCTACGTTAGCAGGAATTTGCTCTACATAAAACAAAGCAACAGTGATGATTGAGTTAGTTTATCATTATTATTTTACTACTCTACGAGGGCTGGGTGAAAATCCATGTTAAATCAATTTTTAACCGACTTCCAAAAAAGGAGGAGGTTCTCATTTCGGCGCGTATATATTTTTTTTAAATGTATGTCGCTGCATATCTCCGTGGTTTCTGAACCGATTTGAATTTTTTTTTAACTGTTTAGTGTCAGGATTGAGGACTTGGAGTCAGAATCTTTTATGGGACCACCTCGAGAGCTTCCTCTAAAGACTGATAGAAAAAAAATTCAAATCGGTTCAGAAACCACGGAGATATGCACAGACATACATTTAAAAAAAAATACGCGCCGAATTGAGAACGTCCTCCTGTTTTGGAAGTCGGTTAAAAAATATTTATTACTTTACAGTGGCGTTGGAAGTCGGTTTTTTGGAAAGAATTTTTATCTTATGCAAAATAAATTGTTGTGTTATGAGGAAAATGTGTTTATTCAATACCGAATACTACAAATTTTGATGACCCCCTGGCGAGGGAACTTATTATTTTTGAATTTTCTCTGGTCTGGTCTCTGGTTTCAACCATGGCTAGGTACCACCCTGCCGACAATGACGTGCCTTCAAGCTATTGAGGATTAAGCGTTCCGGTACGATATTGTGCAAAACCGATATAACTGCAATACCCCTAAACAGGCTAGACCGCTACCACCTTGGACTGCATCACAGATGCTGTTTTTTTGTTTGTGTGATCTGTGGACTGCATTATCAGTTGCCACCGGTAGAGATCGCAGTCCAGCTCGCTTGTAGTAGATTAAAAAATAATAATTGGCAGTCATAGGGACTGCCGATAGAAGTGAAAACATTTTTTTTTTGTTTTTTAATTAAAATTATTAAAACATAATCCTTCACACTAAGGCATTAAAGTTTAATATCGAATGGAGTATATATATATGTTCGCGAGCATGTCGCTGTTTGCGAGCATGTCGGTCACGCGAATCTACATTTTTACCCCCTACCAAAAGGCAAAAAGTGCTCAACGCGCCTAAATAAGTTTTCACTTCAAAAACAAATACTACTATATTATGAGTTCAGTAAGTAATAAATAAGTACTTAATAATAATAATTTAATCATATTTTTAGTAAAGGATAAGTTGCCCAGTATACATATTTTGACACAAATAATTAATATATATACTTACAAAAAAATATAAAATAAAAAGTACTTAACTACATACAGTAAAGTATACATAAAACCTAAAAACTACAAAATAATAAACTTAACCATAAAACTTATAAACTTAAACAGAATCCTATTAAATACCTTTGTGAAAATTATTGAGCCTAGTTTTCCACAAATATTGTTATTAAAATTTTAAATTACAACCTCCATAATAATAAAATATTATGCATAAGCACGATAAGCTTTTAGGAAAATCCATTTTAATAAATCGCTTTAATTTCCATTTTCGAATAGGTATACATATACTTAGAGCTATTGTAACGGCTCCGTCGTTCTGTGAGCTCACGTATTTTCCATGTCAGGCTTTATACAGCTTATTAAAATGGTGTATTGTTAATTTACGTATCCGCAAAAGCACGCGAGCTCGATAAACAGCTAATAAGAGTTTTTTTTGTTGGATTTAATACACATAGCTTTGTGAGGTTACCAGTATCAGTGTTATGTTGATTTTGTGTTCTTAAATAAATCCAGTGATTACTTTTATTGTTAAAATTTCTAAAATGTTGCATTGTATAGTCATCTTACTTGTAACATTATTGAATAGGTCAATGCCAATAATATCTAAACTTGCATAAATACATATACAAAATTGCGGAACCGGCAGGAACTTTCCTAGTGTGTGAATCACTGTAATAAAATATAAAAAAGCCAGTAATATAAATTTTTTCGATATTAGAATTTGATTATAGTTAACGCCTCAATTTATAATCTGTGCAAATTAATGACATTTCTAAAAATCATGGCAATCCTAGTTGTGGCAATGATTCGGCCTTAGACTGTAGCATATCGAGTAAAGTAAAATAAAACCATAAACACTTTTTCGTTCGTGTGTTTATACGTTGATTAATAATAATTGCTATATCGTGCCTGTGAAAAGTTAATGCGTTTTTCCTGTTTCAAGCGACGACGCGACGCTGTATTAATACCTAGTCGGTTTTATCGAGTAAGTATCAACATGGTATCAACGTATCAACATTGTACTTTTGTATACTTAATTACTCGAACATAAGAACTTGATCTCATAGCTAATTAGCGTATGCTCGCGATTTACGTAATCCGTCTGTAGATATTTAATCCTTTGTTTATTATGAAGAAAAGGTTTTATTAGAGATAGAGAGCTGTAAGATTCCTTGGATAGTCGTCAGCATCTTGACAGCGAAATCTCTTCAAAATCAGAACTTTAAAGGCAGTGTTTCCAAAATCATAATCAGGGCAGATAATTCAATTTTTTTATCAGCCTGCGCCTGTATAATTATGTTTGCTTTATTATTAATTGCTTTTTAATATCGTAAAGGAACCATCAAAACTCTGTACCTAATCTTTTAAAACTTTATAAAGTCATCTTAACTTTTGACATGCTTAATTCCAAAGTAAACGTCAAGAAATTCGATAGAAATTAATAAGTAGGGCTTTAGTACCCTTCTTAAGTAGCTATGTATATAACTAATTTATATATTACTAGATGATACCCGCGACTTCGTCCACGTGGATTAAGATTTTTTGATTCCCATGAGAACTCCTTAATTTTCCGAGATAAAAATAGCCTATGTCCTTCCCCGGTATAATATCTACCCCTGTACCAAATTTCATCAAAATCGGTTGAGCAGATGAGCCGTGAAAGCGTAGCAGACAGACAGACAGACACACTTTCGCATTTATAATATTAGTATGGAAGTATGGATAGTTCCCACCACTACATGTAAATCTGCTATTATTTAATTAAAATATTATAAGTTTATCTAACGATAACATTGGAATTTAATTAGTACTGAACAAAGGGATTCTATTTGAACACATAGACGTTTTACAATCATTGTGTTTATCTAACGCCCAACGTCTAGCAAATGGTTGCTCAGCTATAACATTGCAAATATTTCTATTGGCAATATTCTGTTGCATATGAATTGCTTAATTTAGTCGCGACGAAAACGATAACCTACCCGAGTCCACTTTGCAAGCATAAAACCGATTTAAGTTTTTATTTCATTTTCATGTTAACAAGTTTTAGCCACCTTAAGTGATGCTTGATATAGGTTATCCAATAACTTCACAAGGGTACACACTAAAGCTCTGCTTTGTGCCCTCGTACGAGTGGGCGTTCGCGTTACCCTCAGTCGATTCGCATAGCCACAGAAAACTTTTTTTTATTACTAGATGATGCCCCGACTTCGTCCGTGTGGATTAAGTTTTCAGCGGGAACTCTTTAATTTTCCTGGATAAAAAGCCTAAGGCAACGTACAAAAACGCTTAATCGCTCGCTCAGAGCCTCCCACCAAAGACAATTTAGGAAAAATAATTTCCCAAACTGCCCCTACCGGGGATCTAATCTAACCCGCTTACCACTGCGTCAACCAGGGTCAAGCCTTGCGAAGCTGGCGCACTTATGCTGAGATATATAGAGCGTACTTTGACTTGGCTCAGACATTACTTAGAGTTAAAACGAGATGGACTTATGTGTGTAACATAAATATGTCTGGTTTTAACCATGTCTTAAGTCTAAGCAAAGTTCGCTATGTAGATCTCACACTTATGCCATATAGAGCGAACTTTGAGTTTGCTTAGACTTAAGACATGACGAGACAGATTTATGTTACTCACTTGACGACCTCCGTGGCGCAGTGTGTAGCGCTGTTGCCTTAACGTGCGGAGGTCCCGGGTTCGATCCCCGGCAGGGTCAATTTGGGAATTTATAATTTCTGAATTTTCCCTGGTCTGGCCTGGTGGGAGGCTTCGGCCGTGGCTAGTTACCACCCTACCGGCAAAGACGTGCCGCCAAGCGATTTAGCGTTCCGGTATGATGTCGTGTAGAAACCGAAGGGGTATGGGTTTAATATAACTGCCATGCCCCTAACAGGTCAGTCCGTTACCATCTTAGACTGCATGATCACTTACCATCAGGTGAGATCGTAGTCAAGGGCTAGCTTGTAGTGGATTAAAAAAAAAAAAAAACTCACTTAAGTCTATCTCGTTTTAACTCTGAGTAAAGTCTGAGCCAAGTCAAAGTACGCTCTATAGATCTCAGCATTAGTGTGTAGGTACTCTGTTATTTTGGAAATACTTAGTGCTGAACTTATAATTATTTACTGAACACAGTTAAATGTCTGGAGTAGGCACCTAGACTAGCGTGTGTGAAATCATTAACCTCCACAGTTATTGTGCTAACTAAATTTAGTTTCCGTAGTTGTTAGCAAAACTGATAAAGTACCTACTTTCAGGTAAAATTATTATGTTTTATAATTGAGGCATGTTAACATTGTAGTTCCTTCCCATTTGTAGAAGTCTCTGAAATCCATACTAATATTATGAATGCGAATACACATTCGCATTCATAATATTAGTATGGATTTCAATAGTCCGTCTCGCTCTCACGGCCCACCTGTTCAACCGATTCTAATGAAATTTGGTACAGTGATAGATGTATCCCGGGGAAGGACATAGGCTACTATTTATCCCGAAAAATTAATGAGTTCCCGCAGCAATACAAAAAATCTTAACCGAAAAATCTGAACCTTAGTAAGAAATATTCCTATATGGAAACGACACGAACGATCGTGCGGTGATTAACAATAGCCATTGTTAGGGCATCCGAGGTGGTTAAAATAATAGTTACAAAGGTAGATAACGATTTAAGGTAGGTGTTAACCAGCTAAGTTGCCCTAGCTTCCTTACGGTGAGAATAGTTGCCTTCAACGTAAAGCGTGTGAAATGTAAATGCTGACATTTTACAAGAAGACATTGCAATCTACAAAGACTACCTACTGCTACATCTTTGTCTACCTGCAGCTCAAGAAAATTGTAATATAATATTACCTAGATACGTAATTGGTTCTTAGAAAAAAAATGTTTTGAAGTAAAACGGAAGTTTTACTTCAAAACATTACGCACGCTTGACTTGGGGAGTAAGATGGTGATGAGTGGTGAATGCGTGACGAGAGCGTTACGAAAAGTGTGATCGGGCGAGGCGAACGAAAGTTGAGAGGGAGAAAGAAAGAGCAAGAAAGCGAAGTTCCCAAGCAAGCAATGCCACCACCACTCACATGCACCACCACACAAGAAAAAGTAATAAAAGTCTTGGGTGGTTGGGAAGGTTAACGGTGATACGCTTGTACTGCATTATAGCAAAATAATTGTAATCTTTTCTTGCTAAATCGATATTTTTTTTATTCAAAAACCCAATTATTTTGTTCTATATCGTTTCGGGATTATTAATATCTAAGTAGTCTAATGACCAGTATAATGAACGGTACCTACCTGCTAATATAATTTTAATAGGTTTGACGAACAATCGATAAACAATTTTTTTATAATGGCTCTAATTTGGTATGCTCTATATCACGTTTCCGCGTAGGTATAGTTCCTTCTGAATGTGTTTTATTTATATTAAGCAAGGTCATTATATATAGGGGTGTTACCTGGGGATTTGGCCTGCTGTTATTTATTATAGGGTATAATTTCCCACCTGCTAAGCTACGTTGTAACTTATGAGCATGCTTGTATTTACTACGTGCACTAAACCAAATTATCTATAGGCTAGCCGGTTGCTATTCATTATCTGAGTATAGGTAAATTTTCAAAACAACTCCATTTTTTAAGCGACTTTTTTCTAACTAGGTTGCAGTCACCACTAGCGCTTTACTAAGCATATTTCTACAACGAATTAAATAGCTTCGAGAAGCTGCATTTAACTTATTCCTGCTCTTTTGTAAATCTTACCTTTGTCATCATTATTGACAAGCAATGAACATTAATGCGATAGTTATTCAATAAACGTATCGTTTGATATTAATTGCCTAATATCAACATAATTGCATCAGTGATTACCCTGTTAATGTCATTCATGTAGAATTTTAGTAGTAGCTACCAATCCTTTTGAGATAATATGAGTGGCAAATGGCAATGCGAGCGCCAGTTTATTTTAACCCATAATCTAAGAATTACACTTCCTTCTTTGCATTCGTTTCTTTTAACTTGCATTTTCAATAAACATAAATACCTATTTACATATTGTTTATCAAGCGGTCTGCGGTAAAGACTGACAACCAGCAAAAGAGGATATTTTCAATTAAAATTGGAATTGTATGTGTCAGAAAGTAAGAATATTCGGCTGATTGCGTCCGCCTTTTACGGTCCTTGCGGTTATTGTTTCTTTCGATATGCGATCAGCATTATGCACCGCGTAACGACGCGATGCTTCAAATATTGGATAGGTACATGTAGGGATTTCACCGGTACAAGTTTGTGAGAGTTAATTAGTCTGCAAATTGGTTCTGCCATATCAGGTTATTATTTTGATCATACGCTCCAATGGTTCACGTTTATTAGTCGCTTCAAAATCTAGTGTTAGGTACACACCGTAATAGGTATAATAAATTATGAGAATAATAATATGTTGAATGTTTTCCTAAATTATCAAAAGTGGTATTTACTTCGTTCGTTCCATGTTTGATTTCAAGTTAATAATGGAATAATGGTTCTGTGAAATAATTGAATATGAAACTAATGTAGACGAATTATTAACAACTGTATTCATAAACTGATGAATCACAAACATCATAGCACTGTCAATAAATCTCTCATCATACTGAATATTTATTTATTTATGAAAATCTGTTAATGGGCCTTTATTTATTCGTATGAAATGAATAAATAAAGGCCCATGAACGATATTCTAAAATACACACGATTTACACATAATTTGCACTAATATTATTGTGTGCCTTCCTTAAAACAACATTAAATAAGGTCAAGCAAACAAAGTTGTAAATGCAGGCAAATACGGTTTATAATTATCATGATAATATCATAATATTATGTGATTGCAATAAAGCTGAACAAGCGTTTGGCTGCAATCAAAACAGTTTATATATGTATGTAATGATGGTAAAGGTGGACCGAACTTGATTGGTAGTTGCCTATTCACACTTTATAATACCTAGATAGTGAGGAAAACGGAAGCAAGGAAAGCATTCCATTTCTTAACAATGTGAATGAGCTAATTATCGCTTCTTACAGGATTGAAGGATAGGAGGGAGTGTCAATACCCTATTCAGCAGTTTGGGAAGCAGTCAGACCATTAGGATCCCAGTAAAAATGTAAGTAAAGTAGAGTAAAAGTATTGAAGACATTCCGAAACACGAGTATATATCCTACTGTAAAATACCGACAGATATGCATTATTGCAAGGATTCCCATAGAATGGTCAAAAGACCAGCAATACCTCATCGTCGATGCGTCTTCTTATTAGTATTATATCATTTCAACCCATCACGGGCCCACTGAGCACGAGTTTTCTCTCAGAACGAAAAGCAACTCTGGCTATATCCATCCATCCTGCCCACAGACCATAATCAGGCTGGCAGACTTAACACCTTCGAGAACATTATGAAAAACTGCATGCTTGTTTTCTCACGACTTTTTCCTACGCAGTTAAAGAAAGTGATCAATTGATAGTTAATTGCTTGAAACGCACATTACTCTGAATAGTTAGGAGTGCGTTCCCAAGGATGAACCTCCATCTAAACCTGACTAGACTAGGTCCTCTCACGGTCACCCAATCCAATGCGACAAGGTTTCCGCTCCGAGTAGGTAAAAATATCTCACTAAATCGTCGGTGAATTTCAAATACGTGCTATTAATAATGAATTCTAGGGTAATTCAATTAGTTGAATGGTATTTGGCTTTCCTATCAACAAACATGTGACGTAACTTATCCAAAACCACTCAGTCATTTCGGCATTTCGGAGATATTGAAACAGTACAACAATTGAACAATACGTGAATTGTTTGAGCTTCATGCTTCGTATTTTGCGGTCAACGTAGGAGCCCGGCTTTAGGGCCGACTAAATATTTTATTTGGGCAAATATATTATTTTATCTTGTCAGGGGTAGATGTAGGCATTGAGTTCTATATTAGTCCTATGCGGAGTGACCTTACCTTATTAAATCTGGCATCAAATAGCGATCAAGCAATTAGGCCCTGTCCTACGTCAGCGGCACACGCGAGAGTGGAGTGGAGCCGAGAATTTTTGTTATACGGGGGTGTGTATATTGAAAATAAAACACGAAGGTGAGACTACAGGTAATAGGTAATCGCAGTATGTTGTAAGTATGGTGAGACACAGGAAGTGCAACTCTTCTATAGGTGCGAGCGTGCGTTGCGAGCCATCTCTTTTGTAAAAAAGTTTTTCATACGGCCAAAGTGGCGTCTTTCTAACAACGCAGCATCTTTCTTGATGCTGCGTCCTGGTTCCAATCTTCTCGGCTAGTTTGCTTTGCGTCTGAATAAAATAACATCTCTCTGAGTATGCTTTTGAAAAACTTCAGGATGTAGGTAATAGCTCGAGTAATAATGTTTGCCAGAGAATTTCCTTATAAAATTACGCCATTTGGATATAATATTTCCGGGTGCGCTTTAGCCTGTAAGTAGAAACTTTTACTCACTTATAGCAGGTATTCGAACTTAAAGCTAACGATAAGTTTAATTACATTAACATAGGAATCGTGATTCTTAAAATCTAGACGAAGTCACCGGAATCATCTTGTTACATGTAAATTCGATAGCGGGTATTATCTTCAGCTTCACAGGAACAAAATATCAGGAAGCAAATATCAGGATGGGCCGATAGGTATGCCTTTGTGTCAGTTATCCCATTGTCTAGCCCGCTACGTGCTTCAGATGCCGACTTTAGCATCAGATCCCCAATAATCCACTCACTCAACTTCTATTACAACTTAATACGATTGCTCAGTAATGCCTACATAACTGACCTTTTCTGATAAAATGGGAGAGGAATACGGTGAAAGGGAATCCATGAAAAATACTAGTTGTTCGCCCCGAACTTAGCCCTCGCTGTGAAACGTAAACGAATTATTTTGTTTCTTGCATTGAAATAGAATGAGGTACTAAAATTCTACATCAATGGTTTCTTGATAATAGCATTCTATTACTTTATTTACAGATTATTGCAAAATAATATTATACGCTGTTAACAGAAATTTAGATGCTATCTAACTATTTCCCACAATTTATCTGGCCTGGTGACAGCGTCGCTAGTAGATATGAAAAATATCATTTAAAAAACCACAAATGTGTGAGCTCTGTAAAATAGTCTGCAGAAGATTTCATGTTTAATTCCGGGCATTCCCTTGATCCCTTCTCATTCTTCGAGGAGACTTGTGCTCAGTTCTGGGTCAGCGATGGGTTGATTTGAAAAGTTGAAAGAATTACTTACTACATAACATCTGTCAAAACATCAATTTTAATCCTAGGTTAAACGTAACGCGGAGTTGGTGAAATCGGCACTAAGTTTTAATTAGATTGATTATAGGTATTAGAATTTGATGACATTAGCGTCAAAGTAAAATGGTCCCAAAATCCCTTGATTTTAAAGTTTAAAGTCACAAATTCAGTACAACTACTTTTAATTTGAAAACGTATCGTATACGTAAACGTATATGAATGCATCCACGAAATTGAGCCCTAAATCAATGCAATTAAGGTTAATTTTACTTTTACACGAATGTCTGCTGAATGCATGAATTGCTTATTCCATCTATCGAATTAAAACTTAGAGTAAGGGTAATGTTTGTAATATGTTAACAACGACGTTTTCGATGAGTTCTAGTAAACATACTCGTACCTATTCCTTTATTTAATGTATAGGTTGAGATCACGGCCACGAAGAAATTAGAAATTCAGTAACTTGGCTAATTCCCCTGAGAAGCGTAATATGTTGCTCAAACTCATTCATTATGCAATTAGGGAATAATTCATTTATTACGTTAACAAATATTATATATCTAATTCTTCAACAGTATATTGATATTGTTGAAGAAAATTTTAACTGGAGATTTGATGTAAGTAACAACCGGTGATGGTGGATCAAAAATATTGTTTCGTCTGCCCATGTGTTTAATATATTCGGGTTTATTCGTTTGACATTTACAAAATGTTAAAAAACGGTAAAAAATCCACAAACAATGTTTGAATATTCGACCCAATAAAGTTATGATTCAAACCGTATAAGACCATTCTTGCCCTGTCAAAAACGGCTTATAATCCGCCAAACCTTTAATAACATGAAATCTTCCGCAGACTATTTCACAGAGCTCACAAATGCACCAGTGAGTTCGTCTCAAGAGTCAAGCTTGAATAACAGAAAACCTTATTACGGAAGCACTCTATAAATAATAATACCTACTTAAAATTTAAGAACGCTTTGATCCGCCCCACGCCGACGTATTACGACTGCACAAGTGGGTACTCGTTATTTTACCACGCTTTAATTGGCTTAAATATGTTTATTTTGCTTAGTATTGATTGTTTCGATAATAAAAATAACGTCTTTTAGCTGTTATGAAGTGCGAAATTTTTCTTAGAGATTTTTAAACTGATTTCAATGATAGGTAAGTATAAGAAAGTACTGATGCCCGCGACTTTGTCCGCGTGGAATAAGTTTTTTCAGATCGGCTGAGGTATCGGTATCATAATATGACTACCATACGGCATACCCCTAACAGGTTAACCCACTACCATATCAGATTGCATCATCACTTGAGATAGCAACTAAGGGCTAACTTTGTTGTGGAATAAAGAAGAGCATTTTATAGCAGAAAGCAGAAGGGCACTTAATTACTACTTGTTCTATATTTTGCAATGTTACATTATAATTTAAGACCAGCGAACGAAAAAAGCATTCGCTGTTTAAGACAAGTAGATAAGACAGTTAACTTTTTATTTGAGGTATTTTCCTTTGTTTGCGCTTAAACATCTCGGTGCAAAAGGAAGCTTTACGCCTCGGTTAACAATCTTAACAAATTAAACCGACCGAACCGAAATATTCGAATTCAGAACCTAAATAACGACGTCGTTAACAAAACAGTTTGAAAGCAAACTGTTTTCAACGCCACGTAGATTTCTTTAATCGAGGACTCTGCAAAATGAATCAGGTGATTCACTGAAAAACAAAAGAGAATACATATCATTTAA
This sequence comes from Erebia aethiops, assembly GCA_923060345.2. Taxonomy (NCBI): domain Eukaryota; kingdom Metazoa; phylum Arthropoda; class Insecta; order Lepidoptera; family Nymphalidae; genus Erebia; species Erebia aethiops. The sequence goes on along the minus strand of OV281092.1, from coordinate 8,349,154 downwards.
ACATTTTTAAAAACTAACTTTTATCGTCCGCCATATAAAATTTAGCGTGGCATTTCTTTATTTATTTTTTACAATGCAATACAGTATTCTTTATTTGAATGAACACAGGTACAGTGGGTGATACATATTATATTGATACAATGTATTCAGCCATTTCTGGCATGCAAATTTTAAATTTTACAAACAACTTAAATTTGAATTATTCGTATGTGACAACATCATTTTTACTGGAACACATTTTTGTGTCTTAATTAACTACTACATATTTTTACCTTACTATTTTTCGTGTTCTTCTCAGCAAACCCTTTATTTTAATTGAAGCCCATATCATGGGGTTGCATACAAAATAACTACTCCGTCATCTTTGGGAGTCCGCCATATTGGATTTAGAATGACATATGCATGTTCATCCGAACTAAACATGTATGCAAAATTTCAGCTCAATCGGATGGGGATAACTTGTTTTAAACTTGTTACGTTAGTTACAAAATTTACAAGATATTAGTATACAGATAAAAGTTTGTAAAAAATATCTACCTATATTTTGATCAACCAGTAGGTACTATTTGAAAAAAAACAACAACAGAACAAGTCCATCCAGTTCTGTTTAAAAAATAAACAATAGCTCGTAAAAGAAAAATTGGTTTCGAATAAAGCGGTGTGTCCATCAATATAAATTGGACTCTGAATTATTTATGTTTTCCTTGCTAGATTTGCGTCATCCGAGCAGAATAACTTCGTCCCTTAAAAGTTATGAAGCTATTAAGTACAGTAAATATTTGTATTCTATTATTGAGTGTATCTTTAATATTAATAAGGTATTTTGTTAGTACTTATATTATCGTGGCCTTCATATTCGTAGATTAAGGAGAAATCCCATGAGAAAAGTCTACTTTTTACCCCGGAAATCAAAGTTATCTTCCGGGATAAAAAGTAACCTTCTAAAGCTTCTGGGATAACTCTTTATGCTAAGCAACTGCTTTTTCGTGGCTGTACTGTGTTATGAAATTGAGTGGCATTTTCTTACAACTAGTAAGATAAATTAAATAGCCACTAAGAAACTTTTCTTTATAATACAAATCTCACTACTAATATTCTAAGAGAAAAGCAGAACTCCTCAGGGGCTTGGCAATAAAATGAAATTTAAGTCGACGTCCGTAACTCATGAAACGCTCTTACTTACGCTCTAGAGAAGTGGATATAAATTAAACTACAACATTCATTTGAAAAAGCGGTACTTATTTGCTTTTATTTAGGTTGACACTGATTCTGTCGTATCGAATCTTTAAACTTAACTAAAATGACAGCATTAAATATATTGCTATACCTTTCATAACACTCCCTGCGGGAAGGGACAGAAATAGAATTAGAGCTGTTTAGTTTAGTTTAGTTTAGAGATTGTGTCAAACAGAATTGACTAATATGATAATAATAATTTACCTCTATCATTCGTTATCCATCATCATCATCCATCAGCCTGTATGCATCTGTCACCGTAAGATTGCAAAAACTGATTAGATTGTAATCTAACTAGCGAAATTGTAAACTGTCGACAGATTGTGAACCGTTCCAACTTCCAATGTTCTGAGTGTCAATTTTTGAAATATTAATTGTATTTACGTTTTCTAGTCTCTTTCTTACAAGAAAGATAACCTACAGGTTAGGTTAGGATTCGACCTGCGGCCGGGCTTTTAGGTTTTATCGGATTAATATACCTAACAGATTACAATCTACCGAAAAATAATGCGTTAAATTGTAATCTGTCGACAGTTTACAATTTCGTTAGTTAGATTACAATCTAACGGTTTTTGCAATCTTACGGTGACACATCCATAGCTGGACATACTCGTACTAAGGCCTTTTAGTTAGAGCCTAGAAATTGAAAGAACAACTAATGTTTGGATCGGAGTAATTAAGCTTGCTTAAAAGCCTTTCAGGGTTCCGTACCCAAAGGGTGCCAATGAAATCCTAGTTAAGTAGGTAGGTACTAAGCCTTCGCGGTCCATCCGTCTGTCCGCCCATCTGTCTGTTAGCGGGCTGTATCTCGGAACCGTAAATAGGCACTGAGACAGTTGAAATATTCAAAGAGTGTGTATTTCTATTGCCGCTAAAAAACATATAAAATCTTACTAATATTATAAATGCGAAAGTTTGGATGTATGGATGTCGTTATGGATGTTTGTTACTCAATCACGCCCCAACGGCTGAACGGATCTGGATGAAATTTGGCACAGAGGTAGATTATAGTCTGGAATAACACATAGGCTACTTTTTATCCCGGAAAATTAAAGAGTTCCCGCGGGAACCACAAAACCTCGATCCACGCGTACGAAGTCGCGGGCGTCAGCTAGTAAAATATAATTTTTTTTAATTTGATAAAATGTTCTTATAAACTAATGTCTTTTCCAACCTCAGAATATATCCTACTTGTGCGCGTCGACGGGTATCAAGATACATACTTCCATCTACGGTCCCTTTGAGTTGTAAAAATATCTATTAGGTATAGTTTCTTAAGACTCCGGGGAGCCGGTCTCGCAACTTCAATTCGAGGTGCGAACTAAAGTCGAACGGTATATTGCGCTCTCTATCTGACGCAAGCGCGCGCGGGACGCGGTAGTTAGGTACCTACATCGTGCACTCCGTCGTCGTCGCGCGAAACGAGAGCACACGAGTATATATCCGACTCTACTCTGTGACGAAAGATTAGTAAAGCTGAAGTACAGCTTTTTTTTTATCCACTACAAGTTAGCCCTTGACTGCGATCTCACCTGATGGTAAGTGATGATGCAGTCTAAGATGGTAGCAGGCTAACCTGTTAGGGGCACCATACCCCTATTCGGTTTCTACACGGCATCGTACCGGAACGCTAAATCGCTTGGCGGCACGTCTTTGCCGGTAGGGTGGTAACTAGCCACGGCCGAAGCCTCCCACCAGGCCAGACCAGGGAAAATTCAGAAATTATAAATTCCCAAATTGACCCCGCCGGGGATCGAACCCGGGACCTCCGCACGTTCAGACAACAGCGCTACACACTGCGCCACGGAGGTCGTCAGCTCCAGAACTAATACATACCAGTATAGTACGCGCGCGAGTTCAATGCAGAGCTAATGTATGGTGTCACATACAAAAGCTCAGCATTGAACTCGCGCGCGTAGGTACCTACCTACTATATGTACCTATTCACAACTCAAAGGCGGTATCTTTATTATTTGCGCTACTTTTTGTTCACTTTTTTTAACAAGGCCTAGGTATTATATCTCATGATATAAGGGATTGTATTTACCTAAAAAGGTACGTCATAAGTTATGACGTACCTCATAACTCATACTCCAGGATATAGGTACTTACTTACAAATTGTGAGCTTTGATAAAAATAAAAGACAAGGATTTCAGAGTAAATTGGTTGTATATTTTGTTGTTCACTGACGAACGTAATTGAGTTTGACAAAATATTTAAACAAGATAGACGCAGAGTGGTGGACTATTGCCCATCTAAGAACCTTCTCAGAAACTACACATATCTATTGAAAAAACCACATCTAAATCGGCCTAGTACTTTTTCTGAAAAATGGTAACATAAAAAAATTAAAATCACGATTGCAGCGCAGCTTGGTGGACTTTAAACATAAATTGTATAGCTTCTGAGAAGGTTCTAAAATACATATTTTAGAACCTTCTCAGAAGCTATACATAATATCTAATGCAAAAAACCGTATTATAATCCATTGAACAATTTTTCAAGAAAATGGTAACAAACAAGTGCACAACAAACGAACAAGAACAACCTCTTAGGGCAAACACATAATATTATTATACCGTTTCCGTTCGATCGTGGGTAAAAAAAAAATACTTGAAATCTATTCGCGATTTTAGATAAAGTCATTTATATTATAGTCATACCTAGTAGTATAAAGTCAGTTTATTGATAAAATCATGTAGGGTGACCATATCTGCTGTCTGTTCAAACACTCGTATTTATACTAAATATATTCAATATGACGTCCGTATCAGATTAAATCGAATGTCATAAAACGAGTCAATTTTACAGATATTATACTACCTGTTTCATGAGATATAATGACAAACAGTAATAATGCTAACATGTGCAGATCGCATATTTTTTGTTACTATGAATGTCGTTTCACGTAAATGATAGTATTGAAAATATTTATATTCTGTCCCTAATTGGTAGATTTCTTGGCAACCGAGGATCTATTAATTCAGGTAAGATACATTTAAAATAAAATTCTTCTAATTTGAATACTATGGAATTCCAGAAATTATTATCTTTTTCAATTTTTTCATAGGCCAATCCTTTAGGAGTCCAGACGATGAATATACAATATTCTCGTTGAGTTATTTGCAGCTGTCCTTGGATCTGATAATAATAGTTGTGGTTTCGCTTTAATTTTATATTTTTTAAACTATCATTGTTATCTTCCTTCGTGCAAAATGTAATTTTTTTTTGATTAATTGCTTCCGTTGGAGACAAGTTTGATGCGCTCGAAGGACACTTTATTTCCACGATAGTGTCATCACCAATTAAACCATCTGGGCTTGCTCCGAGGTACGGCCGTTTTTCATCCACGAACAAACCACATGGTTCGATTTGAACCCCTAACAGTTTTTCAGCTTCTTTTACCGCTACGGGCTCATTTTCATTACCATATTTTGTGGCGTTATTTCCTTTAAATTGATTATATAATAATTGTTTTACAATGTTTTTGCAAGAAGTCGTGGGTCTGAGTTTACAGACTTGACCAAAAAATGACGCAGTTAGCCGAATTTTTCTTTGTTTTAGCCATTCTTGGTTGGCTCCTTGGCCTATGGTCTTGGCTTGAATTTCAATACGGTTTGACGCGCTTTGGTTCAACTCCTGCAAAAACACATTTTTTTTTTCATTAAAAATGTCGCTGTCCAGATCTGCCTCCTTTTCTATATTTCCGTAGTGCTCGTCTGCGAGCGCGACATTTGTTTTTCTACGCTTTGTCGGTCTGTTTGTGTCGGCTTTCCTTTTATTTTTACATGTATTTCGTTTTAAATATTTTGTTGATATTTCGGTGTCTTTTGCCAGCGTTTTTACTAAATTTCCGGTATTTCGTGTTGCTGCTGCTGCGTAGCACCTCATTTCGTAGGAACCGCGCTGACAGTAATTTACCCTTTTTCCGCCTATGAATTTTGCAATTATGGAATTAAATTGCTCTGCAATATTATTGGTTTGACCCAATAGTAGACTTTCCACATTTGTCACAATAAGGCTCAAAGCAGCAAATATGTCGTACCACATTTGCCACATTTCTTCATTTCTGGGACAAAATTTTCGCAATTTACTCCTTTGCAAAAATAAGGTTTGCACTTTTCATGATCACCAAATACGTGACATGGACTATTTAGCAAATCTTGTTTTAGAGTATTTAATTTTTGCTCCTTTGTCATATTTGGTAATTTTGATGTGTGATCAATGGCACCTTTAATGGCCTTTCGTAAGCGCAAAATATTTACATCTAGGGTTTTCCGTAATCTCACTGGAACTAAACCCAATTTATTTTCTGTCTTTTTTGTAAAATTTTTTAATTTCGAGCAATAATTTCGCAGCAAATGATTGCTGCATTCAATTTTATTTATTGATGTACAGTGACCGTACGGCAAAGATTCATTTAGAGCGCTAGTAACACTGCTGTCACCATCACCGATCAGCGTTTTATATCTGATTTTGTGCATGTCTATACTACATTTAAAGCCTTCTACAATGCCATCTGCTTCCATGGCCGTTGAGCTTTTGGACCAATTTTTAAAGCACCAGTGTTCTTTTGGGATAGTGTTTTTGTTTTTGGCTAAAGCACATACACAACAATACGAATTTCTGATTCCCAAGAATAATACTTTTTTGGTTTCAAAACCAATTATACAAGATACTCCAGATAATGAATTATAATTAGTTCTATATGATCGTTTGGCCCATGAACCGTCTACTACAACTGTAATATAAGGAATTCCATCAGGATCCACATCACCTTTAGCGATGGCTATATCTCTTTCTTCTTTGCCGGCTTGGTGCATACTTTCCAAAGCAATATCTTTAATAACATCACCAAAGATAATGTTTTCTTTAATAAAAAGCTTGTCAGACATGCAAGGAATTTCAACGTGTGCACAAAATTCGTCCAACTGAGCAAATCCATTACCAGAAGTAACCATACCATGAGCAACATGTTGATTTATTTCACGCCCAGATCTATCGCTTTTTATAATTACTTTGCTCCCACACATTTTACAATCAAAATTAAAACATGAATACATTCCTTGTCGATTCTCACTTACAAATTTAAAATCTTTAAAAGTACAATTAAATGGACTGTGATCTATAGATGATAATTGTTCAAATAAATATTTAACATCAATTATTCTTCGTCCGTTTAGCTCTGGAACTTCGATTTCTTCATTATTTTCTTTTTCGACTAAAAGGGACTCAGTAGTTGTAGTGCTTGTTGGTGTTAAATTCCTGCAAGAAAAGGACAGTAACAAACGCATCGTAAAATAGATATACAGAATACACATTCTGGGTGCATTTTATGTTGGATCGTGTTCCGTCCCTGTGACACTTGTGGAAAATTTCCAATTCGTAGGCATAATACATTTTTAAATAAATGAAATTTCAATAAAATGTCAAAGTGTGTAAAATGATAAAAATTTTATTTTTTGATTTCGTGCAAAAACGTATCGTGAGATCGATAAAAAGTATTTGACTACGTACCTGCTAAACGACTGATTGTTTGGTTCAACGTTCATTAACTGTTCTGACTCGAGATCAATAACAGATTCAAAGCTTGCTGGTACATTTATTTCATCCGTTGTGGTAATTTCAATTCCATCGGTTTCATGCGAAGAAGATCTGGATAAAATATATACTAATATTATAAAGAGTTTGTGAGGTTGTAGGGGGTAATCTGTGGATCTACTGAACCGATTTTGAAAATTCTGGTACCAATAGAAAGCCACATTATTTGTGAGTGCAATAGGCTATATTATATTAACCCGAAAAATTAGTGAGTTTTCCCGTGGGAATTTAAAAACTTATTTCACGCGGATAAATAGTACTAAGCAGACATTATTTCATAGTAAATAATTCATATTTAATGACATTCAACAAATTCTATAATATATCATCATCATTATACATAATATCATCTGATAAACTAGACTATAATGCAAATATGATGGGCTACCTACCCACTCTGCTCATACATGTTTGATTGGATGAGGATTCCTGCATGTCGAGGTGGCACTGATGTATCATACGAAATTCCAGTAAGTTGTTGTGATCTAAAAAAAATATTTTTTAACATTTGAGCTAATTATAATAAAAGTAAAAAAATCAACATCGAAGTAAAAAATCTACTGTTTGCCATTTTATACTTAGCCTTATATTGTATCTATGTAAATTTACTCACCCCACAGGACGCGTATTTTCTTTAAATTTTTTTGTGTGTTTCCTTTTTTTTCTGGGAACTGATGGCCATAAGCGTGTTTTACTTGATTGCCGAGGTTCTGTAAATATTGTTGCAGTTTATTAACAAATCAATTTACGATTTCTCCTTTCAAAAAGTAAATTTCTATTGCCATTGAAATATAAGCAAGTAAGAAGGTTAAAATTGGGGTTGACCGACCGACCGGGTTGTTACCAAAGCCGAGTAAAAAAAACTACCTTAAAAAACTAGAAGTTTAATTCGCTATAATCTGGGATTCCTGGATCGCTGTAATTCGGGACTGTGCATATGGGAGCAATTAGAAATAATTAAACACAATAATAACGGGTTTGAGCTGCTAAATGAACAAATAAACATATCAAATTCACCTTTACTCATTTTATATAGTAGTAGAGGGGAGGGCGGGGCTATAGTTTGAGTCATGCCAGATTTTGCGATAAAATCGTCACTTTACAATCGTGCATTGTAGAGTCAACATTTCCTGAAGATGCTCCGGTATCTGAGTGAAACGTACGTTTAGGGTATTTTTGAGGGTCTATGTGGTGTGGTGAATATCGCGAGCATCAAATTCAAGATGCGCACTGTACCACATAGATTTGCCTTCTGTGGCGGATTATAATGAATTAAACTTCTACTTTTTTCATTGTCATGGACTTCCGCAAAGTAACGCCTGCTTCTATCCAATATTTAAAAACTACCTGTTTAGAAAAGCACTTTATCTTTTCGTTTTATCAATTCTAAAATATAAGCATTTACCAAAAAAACGTCCGGTTAAAATCCGGTTCGGACCCAATACACCAAAAATCCAGTCGTATGGTGACCCTACCTACACAGGGTCCGCCAAAGCTAAACACGATAAAATAACTATAGTTCGGCAACTATAGTTTAGATTGTAGCAAACTTTGATAATCTAGGTAGGAAAAAGAACAGATAATGACAGATGTATCGTAGGAAGTAGGTAGTATTTATTATAATTGATGTTACCTATGTACTATACCAAATATACTCAGGTAGGTATTCTAAACATATAAAAATCGTTTGTCCTGACTGACTGACTGGTCTACTGGCTGTATTGGGTATGGACTAATATGATTATTAGTGCCACTAAAGCGAAGCCGGGGCGAGTCACTAACTCACTAGTCTATAGATAAATACAAAACAAACATAAAGGTACCTAGTTAGCGCCAAACAAATAGTCATCTCTGAGCTGAGGTGCAAGTAGGTACCTACCTACTTGTTTACGCAGCTCTCATACAAACTGTTGAAGTCACCGTACATACCTACCTACCTACTACTTGCGAAAATAATTAGGTACCTACCTATGCACTATACTATTGAGACGCGTCTTGCGGTCAACTTCAGACGCGTCTATTTGATTGGCGCGAAGTCGCTAGCTAATAGCTAATAGCTATACTAGACTATACAAATGTGAAAATAATTATGCTATAATAGGTAGGTAGGTACTTACTGTGAGATACATCCCAGCGTTCGGAGTCCATTTCAGTAACCAAGTAAACAAATATCAATGTCCGTAAATAAAGCAAAAGTCGTAAGTAGGTATATATTCAGGTAAGTAGGTTACTTGATTCCAAATCACAGGGCAAATCTAAATCCAAGTCAGTATAGCATAGCATAGGTCAATTGTGTCAAAAATATTAGATTGGGAACATTTAGCAAACAACGCACAGCACAATAAGATTACTGAACATCCACTGAAATCCTGAATAGCCTGCCCGGGCCGATTCCCGATGCCCGAGCGCGCCCGAGCCTCCCGCGCCGCCCGCAGGCCACGCCCACATCGGCCCCGTGCTAGCGCGATAGCAATAGGAGAGTTCAGAATTTGTTATACATTTAGACTTGTTCCGTAAATACCAAAAATGATGAATGAAAACTTATCGTGCTTTTTACTTCGTATTGTTATTCTGTAACTTGACAATATAGGCTATGCTGCTGACCAATTAATACGTAAGATATCGTTGGTTTTAATATGAAACAAATAAGAGGGAAACATGTCCATCTTGTCGTAAAAATATGCAAAACGCAATTCATTTACATTTCATTTTAGGAAAGTATTTTGAAAACATATAAATCCAGGGGACTAGATAAATACAATTTGAATCCAAATAAACTCTCATTTTGGTGGAAATGTTCTCGAATTATTAATTATTTTGGTATTACGTTTGTATGGGCAATTCATTCTCCGCTGGCCCCTTAAGGTGGATGACAAGGGTCTGCCCGCGAAATTCAAATTTAATTTGGTTTTTCACAATTTGTAAACTAATACGACAAAGTAGACTTATGGCATTCAAATTGCGAGCCTAGGAATATCATCTTCACAGGTTTATATAAAAATCTATACTTGAAAGTGTCCAGTTTAAGAAATTAGTCAAAATAATGAGTTTGACGTGAGTTACTCACAAATTAGTCATTATTTTGACTAATTTCTTAAACTGGGCACTTTCAAGTAAAGATTTTTATATAAACCTGTGAAGATGATATTCCTAGGCTCGCAATTTGAATGCCATAAGTCTACTTTGTCGTATTAGTTTACAAATTGTGAAAACCCAAATTAAATTTGAATTTCGCGGGCAGACCCTTGTCATGCACCTTAATCAACGCACTCAAAAGATACCGACGGCCGAACCATGAAATTTGGCAAGAAGCAAGGTTTCATAGCAAAAGTATTTGGAAAAATCCAAAAATCCATAGTGAGTCAAATTGTTTGTCAGGCGCTATTTCACAGTTGATTGCGTGTTGTTAAGGCATCTTTCTTGTTATTTACTAAAACCATTTATATTGCGTGGTGGTACGGAAGTCGGAACCCTTTGTGCTCGAGACTGACTCGCACTTGACTGGTTATTTATTGTGTAGTTTTCCCGGCATAAAAGTATCATGTTACGTCCTTCTCCACTCAAGATTTGTGCCCAATTATACCAAACTCTTAAGTTTTTACTAAGCTCCTTCCTATAATCTATCTGGAGATAATTAATTATCTCTTGGGCCATGAAGAATATTTCAACAAAATATTCTTAAATTAGCTCTTTAGCACTAGAGGGGATTGGTAGAATAGTAAAGTAGATTAATAGAAACAATCGTAGTGGTCTACGAATAAGTTTAATATCATGCTATTAAAAGTAGTATTGTTAACTTTCATAGAACAAAAGTTTATCATAGTTTAAAATTGTAGCAAATCGGACAAAGCTAACACAGCAGCTAGTTTGTAGATATACCTACTTTGTGCAAGTTTCAAGGTATTGTCTACGTGATTCAAATGCCGCATCTGGTAGCGTCGGAGATCGCAAGTAATCCTGATATTACAACTTATCACATAAAATATTTCCGTCGCTACCTTCCGATAAATAGCTCGAAAGTTTTCTAGTTATCATATTAATAACATTTATTTGATACCTTTTATTCTATGACAAGTTATTCATTGACTAGGTAGGTACAATCAAATTCCGTGGATGGAATCTTGCTAATATACATATATTATCTACTAGCTGACCCGGCGAACTTCGTACCGCCTTAGTATGCAAAATTAAATGTATATTTTTCAATATTTCTGAGAGATTTTCTTAATATTTTTTTCCGTAAGAACCTTCTCCTAATAATAACAAATACAACAAAAAAAGAATTAGTGAAATCGGTCCAGCCATTCACGCGCGATGCGGTGACCAAGGAAAACGGGTTTCATTTTTATATATATAAGATCTACTATAGAAGAATTTGCTATAAATAATACTTATATCACGTTTTAATATACTTATTTATATTACTAATACTATAATTATTTTAACAGTATAAAGGCATAAAGAAGTGTAACCAGAAAACCAATATAATAATATGCGAGTATGTCCATGTAGCCCATGAACTTCAAAACAAAAACTAATTCGTTATTTCTAAAACTAAATATTACGTTTGATTGTACCTACCAATACTTTTTATTTTTTGATTGATAATAAATACCTAATCAGATACACCATTAAATTGTTTAGCTGGGACATAATATCCTCATCAGTCACGTAGGAGATTAAATATTAAACGTAGGGACCAAATGATATTACATTTCTCGTAGGTGGGGAGAATTTTCCAACTCTGGAGTAAAATATATACACATAAATATAAGTACTTATGTGCCAGTTGGTATTTTCGTAAACAAAGCTACATCCATATTAAAAACATAAATGTGGAAGTAATTGCGTCATATTATGTTTGACTGTTGCATTTTGTTGCATCTCCATGAACCACTGAACCGATTTTGACAAAATTTGTCGAAAAATATCTTTCATCCCGGAAACGGACTCGATGAATTTGATAAATTGAATTAATCATTCATCAGTTGGTAGGTACGCATTACATTACATTAAGGTACGGCCTTATCTTACAAAAATATTCAACTAAAAATTAGACTAAATTTATAAACTACTTTTTAAATAATACTAGATGATTCCCGCGACTTCCTCTAAGATTTTTTATTCCCGCGGGAATTCTTTACTTTTCCGAGATAAAAATTAGCCTATGTCCTTCCTCGGGATACAATCGGCCTCTGTACCAAATTTCATCAAAATCGGTTTAGCAGACGGGCCGTGAAAGCGTAGCAGACGGACAAACAGACAGACACACTTTCGCATTAATAATATTAGTAAGTACCTATGGATTACTGTATAGTTTTAATAAGACTTGTTTCTAACCATGGATTTAGCATTGGTCTTTTCGTAAAGACCAATGCTAAATCCACGGAATAAATAAAGGGAGGCTAAATCTAGGTTTCTAACAAAATGAATAAGATAGAAACAGTTGCGGCTCACTCCCAGCTGTTGTTTTCTGCTTTCTAATACTTTGTGTACTAAGCAAACAAAGCCTTCAGCAATTTGCAAAATCTACACTGTGTTTGCGCGACCAATTGTCATCAGGAACAAACACTATAAGGTAAACTGTGCGCTCTCATTCATATGAACGAAGTACGGACTGAACCGTTGTTCCATAACAAAAGCTCTACGTGACTAGGATGATGCCGTCTACAGCCCTCCATGTTATAATGAAAATGTCTAAGAAAGAAAATACTCATTTATTTTACTTACGACCCGGTCGAGACAGACGTGAGCGATGATTGCACATGCTACCGGATAAAAAAATTGTGTGTAACAGCTCCGACGCACGACTCGAGTTTACTCTTTACGAACGATTATAAAATATATAGATTAGTAAATGAGGGTAAATGAACGCATTAATTTTATATTACTGAAAGCATTGATACATTTATTTATATTAATTATATAATTTATATTCATCAAAATACATTACATAGTCATGAAAAAAAAGGGTTACCATGGAATATACCTTATATGGTTATAGGTACCTTCAAATCAAGAGTGAATAGGCATCTTCTAGGCAAGCGCGCTCCACCTTAGGCTGCATCACCTCTTGCTTGCATGCAAGTCTGATTGCAGCCAAGCGCTAGCCTATATTATATTTAAAAAAAAAAAAAAAAACGTTAAATAATGCAACGGAGAAAGTTTGATTTTACTTCCCATAGATTTTCATACCCCGGGCTTATATGTGAAAATCATCGATATATATGTAAATAGGTATTAGATGGGCCCTTTCATAGAAAAATGACAGGCGTCCGACTTGCTGAACACGTTCCTCACCTGTCTTTGTCCCCGTCGTAGCGCTGTCACGGTCACTCGTCGTGTAGATAATTTGTTATTATTAAATTAACATCTAGTCTTATTAGGTTGGCACTGTATAATTTTTATTTTAAGCTAAGTGTTTCAATTCACAATTATACATTTCCAAAAAAACAAAAAAATTCCAAAAAAAAATTATCTATGACCGAGTCATACGTTTTCAAGCTTTCATCCAAGATGGGGCATATGTTGCAAGCAAGTTCCCGCTTTTCGGACTAGATGGCGTTACTAGACATACGCCCACATTTTTTGTTTGACAGAGCCCGTCTATGTAAATTGAGGTCGTTGGTGAAAATCGATTCTTAAAAGGAGGTAAACTCCAAAAATGGTCAATTCGCAGTGGATATAAAACATTGCTAAGCGATAATAACTTAATAAGCAATGTCGTGGGACATCCGCCAGAAGCGTTGGTCTCGCTCGATAAGCTTACAATACGCGTTGCCCAGCCAAATCTTATTACCATGTAAAGGATTACTTAAATGACAAGGAAGCTTGGCAATGATTTGCTCTAGTGGCTCTGATAGTTCCTTAGTTAAGATGATTTGTGAAATGAAATGAAAAAAAAACCCGGCTGAGTTTGTTGTGGGCTCTTCTCAGACCAGGGCCTGTTTGGAACCCTCGTAGCTTTAGTTTTAAGATACCCTTACTGATTATTATCACCATTATATTTTATAAATAACTGGACGTCAATATGTGTAGTGTACCTACCAAAATTGAATAAACATTATTACCTATTGACTAAGTTCCGATACTACCACCATTTTTCGTTTCACTTCTTAAAAGCTTTATATGTCTCAAGCCAAAATTGTAAGCAAGGTAGGTTATTATTATTATTGAGGTATTATTTATTGTTGTTTGTACAGAATTTCATCAAGTTAAATTTAACGACAAAATCTTGATTGACAGATAATTTAATAAAAAATCACGTCGCTCCGTCGTTGCTCTGTTGTTGGGGCGTGATTGAAAAACCAATAAACACTTTCGCATTTATAATAGTGTTACGATGTTTTAATAAACATTAAAACAAAGTAGCCGGGTTTATACAGGCGCTTAGCCCATCGGATTACTACACATTAAATATTTTAAATCAAGTCTTCAAAATTTAGTACGTTCGCTCAGGTCATAACTGCCTCGTTGGTCTAGTGGTTAACATGTTTGACGGCGGCTGACGAGGTCCCGGGTTCGATTCCCAGGTCGGGCCATATTAAGTATTGGGTTTTTCTGACTAGAAATTCTCAGTAGGTACTAGCCTGGAGTTAGGAAGTTGGCGGTGTTCCACCCCCGTGCCTCGGAGAGCACGTTAAGCCGTCGGTCCCGGTTATTACCATGAACATGGGAATAGTCGTTAAAGCCCGCCAACCCGCATTGGAGCAGTGTGGTGGGTCTAAGCTCTAATTCCCTCTCTCCTATGAGAGTGGAGGCCTGTGCCCAGCAGTGGGACGTTAATGGGCTGTAGTGGTGGTGGTGGCTCAGGTCATTAGCAATAATATGAGTAATACCTAGGTTATATCCGCTTTGATTTTGCTTAGTGAATCGACTAAATGCTTACACGTCGATCACTGAATACCTGTACAAAGGAGCATATTGCGGTGTGATTTCGATGAAAAGCCTTTTAACTGGATGGAACTGCAGTGTAGCGCTAATAAGGTTAAGCCTTCCGCGAGATCAGGTAAAAATACTACCGACATTACAATTGCCCTTGCCGGAAATCAAACCCAGGATCAAGACACAGCTCTCATTACTACATGAGTGGATTTGCTACCTTCGCTTAAATCAGTATGATTTTATTATTGTTGGGGCTTTTCACGCGTCTTCACATAAAATACTCAACAATGCCACAACTCCTATTGAACGAAACAGACCAATTTTCTCATTGTGTGTCACAATTCGTCAGTGTGGGCGGAGCTTATCCACCTAAAGTATATTTCATAATTGAACTTGGCAAGAACATCTTTGCTCAATGGAATAATGCCCTTGGATGAAAATCTCGCACGAAAACGATGAATATACCTAAGTCTTTTTTGATAACTACTCAAACTAAGCTCAAACAAATCGCTCTCAATTTTCAAAAGTCGTTTGTACAGTCATTATTTATCTCTTTGTTATAGTTACTATATTAGTTTATACTTTATTCTATTATTGAATATATATTAAAGATATATATTTATGGTCTAAAATTTATGTACTTTATCATGTATGCATTACATATTTATTTATTTTTAAATGAGCACCATCCCGCGCTCCGGTTTATTTATCCTTTCACCAAAGGTTGTCTACCTTTGGTGAAAAGAAAGGAAATATATTATAAGAGATTGCTTTAGCAATAAGACCGCCTTTGCACATTTCTATGTAGTTTTCCTACTGCTTCTAAACTGTATACTATATATTTTGTGTGTGCAGTAAAAATACATAAATAAATAATCTTTACGAGTATATATTGGCATAGTGGCAGCAACAAGCGGGGCCTAGCCCAGACGAGCTCCAGTGCGCGTACGTCCTCCATGTTTTGTTTACAGTAGGTATACCAATTTCAACGTGTCGTCTAGGTATTTCGTTAGCCTTACAACCTGTTGTTCTATTAAAAATTCGTAAATTATATGCATTCAGAAAACGGCCGTGCCCGTGTTGTTTGTTCGCTCGATTTGGTAGAAGCACAGCCGTGCCCCTCGATGAATCGTGAATCGATCTTTCATTTTAGTAATATTTACGTCAAATATGTAGCTATTCGCTATTTATGATTTACTTGCCCAAGTTAATTACCCTAGATTATTCCCTGTCCGTAACGCTAACGCGTAACTTCCTTTCCGGATTTCTTTTCATGGTTTGTCTTTCAATTCCGCCGCAACGGACGTGTTTTGAAATGGGTATAGTTGAGGACCTGGAGAGTGACATAGGCTACTTTTTCCCGGAAAATTAAGGAGTTCCCGCGAGAATCAAAAAAAACTTAAACCACGCGGACAATGTTGCGGACATCAGCTAGACTTAAATTAAATTTAAATTACATTAAGCACAAATTGAAGCTACGGGCCTAAGCTATGCTGTGCTACGAGTATGCTACGAACACTACGAATTGAACCGTAGCCCGTAACATCTGTAGCACTTAGGTAATATTCAGTGGTACGTTACAGTTGTAACAATGTTGATAGATTTTGATCATCATAACATCTTCGGAGTAGAACACACCTAAATATTCTACTCATTTATTCGGTATAATCAATTCTAGGGTTTCTTCGATACTCGACACTCAAACGACTCTGCAAACTCGTTCGAAGCCTGTACTGCACTTTCCATTTATTGGATTCGCACAACTAAATGTTATTTAAGAAATATAATATCGCTTTCGATTTTCGTATCCATAATCAGATTAAAGTATATGGAATTGAGGAATTGAAAAAGTTATGGATTGTAGTGTTAAAGTTATTGAAACAAAGTCTATATTAATTTTTGTAAAACGTGTTAAGAAAAAGCTGAAATCGAATTTCAATAAGGCATTTCTGTTTTCAATTTAGGACTACCATTTGTTTTTGTTGTTTGACGCGTCTAAAATAAATCTTTTAAACAAGGTAACTAGCCATAACTCAACAGACATGCTTGCTATATAGATATAATAATTCAGAATTTGTCCGAGTCAAATACAACCCGCTTGGAGTAGACAGGCCGGCTATTCGTCAGGCTTTCGCGTAAACTTAAACTTATATTTCGTAGCTAAAGCGCTATACGTGCGATGAGAGGATAATAACATAGAGGTGCTGCATGGAGCTGACTTACTGAGATTGAATCTTTTACGTACATTTCCTTGAAGTATAAACATTTTTAGGGTTCCGTACCTCAAAAGGAAAAAACGGAACCCTAATAGGATCACTTTGTTGTCCGTCCGTCTGTCTGTCAAGACCCTTTTTCTCAGGAACGCATTGAGATATCAAGCTGAAATATACTCATACCAAATACTCAGGTCTACTGTCCCTTGGAGCTGTAAAAAAATCAAACTTCTAAGCCAACGCAATCAAAAGATACAGCCATTTATGCTACACATTTTCGACACTCGCAAGGGAATCAAAACCAGAATCTTGAAATTTGGTACGAAGCAACGTCTTATAGCACAGATAAAGGAAAAATTGCGAAAAGCATAAATTTTTAGTTACATCATATGATAAAAATCCATACTAATATTATAAATGCGAAAGTGTGTCTGTCTGTCTGTCTGTCTGTCTGTCTGTCTGTCTGCTACGCTTTCACGGCCCAACCGTTCAACCGATTTTGATGAAATTTGGTACAAGGATAGGTTGTACCCCGGGGAAGGACATAGGCTATTTTTTATCCCAGAAAAACAAACAGTTCCTGTGGGATAGTATGCTCTTTTTCTCGCATTTGTTGTTAAATTATGCGGCAAGAGCGCAACGGATCGACGTTATTTTTTGCATAGGTATATTTGAGGACCTGGAGAGTGACATAGGCTACTTTTTATCCCAGAAAAACAAACAGTTCCTGTGGGATAGTATGCTCTTTTTCTCGCATTTGTTGTTCAATTAGGCGGCAACGGAGCAACGGATAGACGTGATTTTTTGCATAGGTATAATTGAGAACCTGGAGAGTGACATAGGCTTACGTCGGGAAACTAAACAGTTCCTGTGGGATAGTATGCTCTTTTTCTCGCATTTGTTGTTCAATTATGCGGCAAGGGTGCAACGGATCGATGTTATTTTTTGCATAGGTATATTTGAGGACCTGGAGAGTGACATAGGCTACTTTTTATCCCGGAAAAAGAAACAGTTCCTGGGGGATAGTATGCTCTTTTTCTCGCATTTGTTGTTCATTTAAGCGGCAAGGGCGCAACGGATAGACGTAACTTTTTGCATAGGTATATTTGAGGACCTGGAGAGTGACAAAGGCTACTATTTATCCCGGAAAAAGAAACAGTTCCTGTGAGATAGTATGCTCTTTTTCTCGCATTTGTTGTTCATTTAAGTGGCAACGGCGCAATGGATCAACGTGATGTTTTACATAGGTATATTTGAGGACCTGGACAGTGACATAGGCTACTTTTTATCCCGGAAAAACAAACAGTTCCTGTGGGATAGTATGCTCTTTTTCTCGCATTTGTTGTTCAATTAGGTGGCAACGGAGCAACGAATCGACGTGATGTTTTGCATAGGTATATTTGAGGACTTGGACAGTGATATAGGCTACTTTTTTTCCCGGAAAAAGAAACAGTTCCTGTGGGATAGTATGCTCTTTTTCTCGCATTTGTTGTTCATTTAAGCGGCAAAGGCGCAATGGATCGATGTGATGTTTTGCATAGGTATATTTGAGGACCTGGACAGTGACATAGGCTACTTTTTATCCCGGAAAAATAAACTGTTCCTGTGAGATAGTATGCTCTTTTTCTCGCATTTGTTGTTCAATTACGCGGCAAGAGCGCAACGGATCGACGTTATTTTTTGCATAGGTATATTTGAGAACCTGGAGAGTGACATAGGCTTATCTCGGAAAAAGAAACAGTTCCTGTGGGATAGTGTGCTCTTTTTCTCGCATTTGTTGTTCATTTAAGCGGCAAGGGCGCAACGGATAGACGTTATTTTTTGCATGGGATATTTGAGGACCTGGACAGTGACATAGGCTACTTTTTATCCCGGAAAAATAAACTGTTCCTGTGAGATAGTATGCTCTCTTTTTATCGCATTTGTTAATCAACTAGGCGGCAACCGAGCAACGAATAGACGTGATTTTTTGCATAGGTATATTTGAGAACCTGGACTGTGACATAGGCTTATCCCGGGAAACTAAACAGTTCCTGTGGGATAGTATGCTTTTTTCTCGCATTCGTTTCAATTAGGCGGCAACGGTGCAACTGAGGAGGAAAGTGATTGAGGAGCTGGAAAGTCCAGGGGGACCTGTTTTCTTTTTCGGGGTAAAAAGTCTCCCTTGCCCGGGATGTAACCTACCTCTGTACCAAATTTCAACCAGTCGAAATCAACCAGTCGTTTTTTCGAAGATTTATAAAGTTTAAGTAAAGGTGGGTTACTATGAGCTCTTTAAGCAGGACAGAAATTGAACTGCAGCACACTTCAATGCAGTGTCTGCCTACCAGGTCAGTGCTCTGAAGTTCAGCGCAGTTCAATTTCTGTCCTGCTTTAAGAGCTTATAGTAACCCGATAGATAGATGGCGTTAGTTGCATAATAGTGAATACAAACAGATAAGTATCCATACTAATATTATAAATGCGAAAGTGTGTCTGTCTGTCTGTCTGTCTGTCTGTCTGTCTGTCTGCTACGCTTTCACGGCCCAACCGTTCAACCGATTTTCAATGCAGTGTCTGCCTACCAGGTCAGTGCTCTGAAGTTCAGCGCAGTTCAATTTCTGTCCTGCTTTAAGAGCTTATAGTAACCCGATAGATAGATGGCGTTAGTTGCATAATAGTGAACACAAACAGATAAGTATCCATACTAATATCCATACTAATATTATAAATGCGAAAGTGTGTCTGTCTGTCTGTCTGTCTGTCTGTCTGTCTGTCTGCTACGCTTTCACGGCCCAACCGTTCAACCGATTTTGATGAAATTTGGTACAAGGATAGGTTGTACCCCGGGGAAGGACATAGGCTATTTTTTATCCCAGAAAAACAAACAGTTCCTGTGGGATAGTATGCTCTTTTTCTCGCATTTGTTGTTAAATTATGCGGCAAGAGCGCAACGGATCGACGTTATTTTTTGCATAGGTATATTTGAGGACCTGGAGAGTGACATAGGCTACTTTTTATCCCAGAAAAACAAACAGTTCCTGTGGGATAGTATGCTCTTTTTCTCGCATTTGTTGTTCAATTAGGCGGCAACGGAGCAACGGATAGACGTGATTTTTTGCATAGGTATAATTAAGAACCTGGAGAGTGACATAGGCTTACGTCGGGAAACTAAACAGTTCCTGTGGGATAGTATGCTCTTTTTCTCGCATTTGTTGTTCAATTATGCGGCAAGGGTGCAACGGATCGATGTTATTTTTTGCATAGGTATATTTGAGGACCTGGAGAGTGACATAGGCTACTTTTTATCCCGGAAAAAGAAACAGTTCCTGGGGGATAGTATGCTCTTTTTCTCGCATTTGTTGTTCATTTAAGCGGCAAGGGCGCAACGGATAGACGTAACTTTTTGCATAGGTATATTTGAGGACCTGGAGAGTGACAAAGGCTACTATTTATCCCGGAAAAAGAAACAGTTCCTGTGAGATAGTATGCTCTTTTTCTCGCATTTGTTGTTCATTTAAGTGGCAACGGTGCAATGGATCAACGTGATGTTTTACATAGGTATATTTGAGGACCTGGACAGTGACATAGGCTTTTTTTTATCCCGGAAAAACAAACAGTTCCTGTGGGATAGTATGCTCTTTTTCTCGCATTTGTTGTTCAATTAGGTGGCAACGGAGCAACGAATCGACGTGATGTTTTGCATAGGTATATTTGAGGACTTGGACAGTGATATAGGCTACTTTTTTTCCCGGAAAAAGAAACAGTTCCTGTGGGATAGTATGCTCTTTTTCTCGCATTTGTTGTTCATTTAAGCGGCAAAGGCGCAATGGATCGATGTGGTGTTTTGCATAGGTATATTTGAGGACCTGGACAGTGACATAGGCTACTTTTTATCCCGGAAAAATAAACTGTTCCTGTGAGATAGTATGCTCTTTTTCTCGCATTTGTTGTTCAATTACGCGGCAAGAGCGCAACGGATCGACGTTATTTTTTGCATAGGTATATTTGAGAACCTGGAGAGTGACATAGGCTTATCTCGGAAAAAGAAACAGTTCCTGTGGGATAGTGTGCTCTTTTTCTCGCATTTGTTGTTCATTTAAGCGGCAAGGGCGCAACGGATAGACGTTATTTTTTGCATGGGATATTTGAGGACCTGGACAGTGACATAGGCTACTTTTTATCCCGGAAAAATAAACTGTTCCTGTGAGATAGTATGCTCTCTTTTTATCGCATTTGTTAATCAACTAGGCGGCAACCGAGCAACGAATAGACGTGATTTTTTGCATAGGTATATTTGAGAACCTGGACTGTGACATAGGCTTATCCCGGGAAACTAAACAGTTCCTGTGGGATAGTATGCTTTTTTCTCGCATTCGTTTCAATTAGGCGGCAACGGTGCAACTGAGGAGGAAAGTGATTGAGGAGCTGGAAAGTCCAGGGGGACCTGTTTTCTTTTTCGGGGTAAAAAGTCTCCCTTGCCCGGGATGTAACCTACCTCTGTACCAAATTTCAACCAGTCGAAATCAACCAGTCGTTTTTTCGAAGATTTATAAAGTTTAAGTAAAGGTGGGTTACTATGAGCTCTTTAAGCAGGACAGAAATTGAACTGCAGCACACTTCAATGCAGTGTCTGCCTACCAGGTCAGTGCTCTGAAGTTCAGCGCAGTTCAATTTCTGTCCTGCTTTAAGAGCTTATAGTAACCCGATAGATAGATGGCGTTAGTTGCATAATAGTGAACACAAACAGATAAGTATATATTATAAGTTTTGCTCAAGTAAGTATTATTTAAAAAAAAATCAGAGTAAATAAAAATTTTCAAACTCATATACTCATACTCAACAGTACATAACATGCATAAGCAGTGTCATGTGCCTTCAATAATTTTGTATGCATAGGTATCAAAGTTATTATATTTTTACGCGGGCGAAGCCGCGGGTAAAAGCTAGTATTTTTAATAATTGTAAACTTACTACAGGTTTGTACGGAACTCTTGGTGTGCGAGTCCGACTCGCACTTGGCTTTTTTCATAGTTACTTAATAACAGTTTTTTACACAGTTATAAAATATTTTATCATTGAAATAAAAAGAGAAATATCACAAATTACGACACTTGTACTCGGTAAAAGGATCTGCTTATTACCTACTCGACACAAAAGACAGAACATAATTTTGTACTCTGTTCTTAAGTATTTGAACATAAAACCGAATCAAAATAAGTAATATATGTAAAAGTAATGTATGACTGTTCAATTCAAAGCTTCGCTGATTGCCAATGCATTACGAAATTTCCCCACAGCCGTTTTTCAATGTGACATTGGCGTTTACCTGTCGAAGGGAGCCCTGCCGGTTCCGTAAGCTCGTTAAAAAGGCGTCATTTGCAAACTGTAGTTACGTACAGGCGACCGCACTCATGCTAATCACGTTTCTAGATCATTGCATATACATTCAGTCCGGCCTGTACCTACTATGATTTTTATTTTATTTTATTCGACCAACCAACAACATTCATGCATAAAATAAAGTGTATATATATATTACAAAGAGACTTATAGACAAAAGATATATGGCACAAACATAAACAACTGGCTAGTACAAAAGATTTTTAGATAAAAACATTTCAAAATTTAAGTAGGTATGGTAGGTTTACAAAATGCAGTGAGGACTGAGAAAATTAAACTTAATAGTTATATCCCTTGGCTCCCTTACGCAGGGATACCAGTAGGTTACGGCGAAAGCAAGCTTTCGACGACTTTTAAATAAATATATTGAGATCTCGGTTGTTGTGATGAAGAGTATTAAATCGACGACAAATACGGTTAATGCAAGGTGATAAGCATAACATATACTGGGTGTCATTTTTTGGCGTGTCGAAAAATTTATATCATATTAGGTAAGTGGAATTTATGGTATACTAGATGCTCGCGACTTCGTCCGTGTGGATTAAGGATTTTTGATTCCCGCGGTCACTCTTTAATTTTCCGGGATAAAAAGTAGCCTATGTCCTCCCCGGGATTCAAACTATTCCTATACCAAATTTCATCAAAATCGACTGAACAGATGGGCTGTGAAAGCGTAGCAGACAGACAGATAGACAGACAGATACGGTATTATTTATTTAATCTTTGTTTTTACTATATAGTCCATCATTTCCATAAAACTACATAAACGCACGACATACTTACTAGCGCCGCGATGAATGTACCTAAGCAATATTCTCACAACAGCTGAGCGTTCCGTTCAACTAACTTGCGCGTGCGGACTCTGAGAAAGCCGTGTAGGCTGACAATGATTTTCAATGTTAATAATTTGACTTTTTTGTTGAATTCCTGTTTTTAATGTTTTAATATGAAAAAAAACTTGAAATGAGTAATTAGAGCTTAGACCCACCACGCTGCTCCAATGCGGGTTGGCGGGCTTTAACGACTATTATCATGTTAGTGATAATACCCGGGACCGATGACTTAACGTGCTCTCCGAGGCACGGGGGTGAAACACCGCCAACTTCCAACTCCGGGTTGGCACTGATAATTAACCCAATACCTAGCAATTTCTATGCCCGACCGGGAATCGAACCCAGGACCTCGTGATCCGCCGTCGACTATGCTAACCGGCAACCGCTATATACCAATGATGTGTCTATAGTCAAGCTATAGACACATTATTGGAATGTGATCACTGGGCCTTATTTGTCACTAGAGTTTAACGAATTATTTTTAAAGGATAATATTATAGTAGGTGAAGCTATAGGTAGCTGGTAGGTAACGTATACGTTGGAATAAATTGGAAACTCTCTGAATTATTTATTCACTCCGTATAATATTTACGTCGTTTCTGGCAGCTTTCTGCTTGTAGTTAAATTCAAATACAAACAGATATTTTAATTTCAAATTAAGCTTGACCTGCTTGCGTAGAAACTGACCACATTTTGCAGATTATCTGGTTGTCCATTTTATTAGCTCTTAATACTTTTTAGGGTTCCGTACCCAAAGGGTGCCAACGTTGGCAGATAAATCTGTCCGTCCGTCTCTGTCTGCTACGCTTTCGCGGTCCATTTTTTCCACCGAGTGTAATGAAATTTGGTATATGGAAGGTTTTATCCCGGGGAAGGTCGAAGGACATACTCGTAGACTTTATCAAGGAAAATTAGGGAGTTCCCGCGGGAATAAAACAACTTTAACCACGCGGACGAAGTCGCGGGCAGCAACTATACGAAGGGAGCCCCCTGCTGCTTTCTGCTGTATTTCATGAACTGTATAAATAGTTGCTATAACAGCAAATAATGAAAATAAAATAAAGTTACCAATTAAAGTGGGTCCTCATACAACAAACTTGTAATTAAAACGTACCTACACAGTGATAATTCTTGTACGATGGTATACGGAACCCTTCGTGTGCTAATCCGACTCGCACTTAGCCGATTTTTTAATGTTTGACAGGCTACTAGAATATCTAAGGCTTAGATTCTTAGCAAATGAAGGTACTTAGGACCTTTGTAGCTTTTAAAACTTTTGTAAAAATACACTAAATAAAAGGTTTGAATTCTCAAACTTCATGTATAACATTATTTTATAACCAAAAAGCCCCTTTTCTATTGAAGAAACAAAAGAGGGGATTGGAAAAATCCATATCATTTACTCGTTGTGAGTGCATGTGGTCACGACATTACGTACCGCGCAAGGTTTTCAAAAACATTCCTTGCGTGTTATTTTTTTCCACTGTACCGATTACTTATAAAGTTATAATACTGTTATTGTAATAAAAAATATTATACTTAGTGTTGACTACAGAATAGGACCTTTTGTGTTTCATAAATTATATTTTTCGACTGACCATAAATTTATTTACACGAAAATTTCTTGGAACCTATAAAGATAACAGCTTAGCTAGAAATTATATTTTATTTAACAAAAGAGTTTGACTTCAGGGACCAGGATGGCATGAATCCTTTAGAGACAACTTTATACTGATATATTATTACAGTCCATCTCGGATAAATATATATCAAATTTCGACTTATCAATTGCCCCTAACAGGTTAGCCCGCTACCATCTTAGACTGCACCATCACTTACCATCAGGTGAGATCGCAGTCAAGGCCTAGCTTGTAGTATATTAAAAAAAAAACTTCAACCTCGAAAAAATTCGGATGAAGTTCAAGAAGATACTTTTCATTTTTCATAGCGTAGGTACAATACTAAAAACAATTAGGTCTCTTTCCCTGGAATAAAAACTGCTCAAGTTACCGTTTTCCTACAATATTAAAATGGGTTTAAATCAGCAGTGCACCCTTGAGAGTATTGTTCCATTAGATTAAGTATGTTCTTGTCAAGTTCAATTATAGACACGAATTTATTCCCCAAACACTTTACGGGAGGCACGTCTCTACCCAAAGCCCCGAGTACCGCATTAAATGTAAAAACAATAAATCACTGCTGAATATAATGTTTTCGACTACATCTTGCGTGGAAAATTACTTAAGAACTAAAGCATGTTTCTTAAGGCTTTTTTGAAGTTACGGTGGCATAAAAAAACCTGAAACATTACATTCCTTTTTCTGAGCAGTCGTGTAAAAATAAGCAAGGCGAGCCGCAGGCGAAACCACTGTTTACAATAAAAAGCCCGCGTCGCGTCGAGTCGGCTTTTTCCCAGATCTCTATGTAAGGCGCCAGACAAACGTTAATTTAGCTCAATAACACTTTTTATTGCGTACAATCACTGTAGTCCGAACTATTTTTAAAGACTATTATAAACACATGTAGTTTGGGGGAAAACACCGGATCCGTGATGAAATTATAATTGTTGTAGGTACTACTTACTATAAAGTCAGTACTAGCACAAAATAGTAATTACACAGTAAACAGATGCAACCAGTATGGAAACTACTCGTACCTAGAAACGTTCGAAACAGGCTCACTCACGAAAACGTACGCATCGACGAGACCCACAAGCGCGCGTCGCAGTGCCGTCAGTAGTGAGTGCCGCGTCATCGCATGTTCGATGCACACGTTTGTGTGAGTGAGCTGTTTCGCTCGTTTCTAGGTAGTTTCTATTCTGGTTGTATCTGTTTACTGTGCTAATTACGACATTACTTACACAGTACACACACATACCTACATACATACACTGAGATAGGCAAATTACTCAGTTGGGGTATGTCGTTACGACTTACGAGAAGGCGAAAGCACACTACGGACTGCCGCGAAAAATCAAAACGTGTTTCCCATACAACGCAGACGTGTTGTGTCCTACGTGAGCGGCAAATGCGAAAACGACTCAGAGCGACGCGACGCGATATTATCACACAGTAGCTGACCACGTTGTCGAGTAGATTAGCTTGTCATTTTCTATGGAGTTGTATCATGTCACGTTGCATCGCGTCGCTTTCGTCACTCGCCTTAGACAACGGGTTAGTTAGAA
This sequence comes from Erebia aethiops, assembly GCA_923060345.2. Taxonomy (NCBI): domain Eukaryota; kingdom Metazoa; phylum Arthropoda; class Insecta; order Lepidoptera; family Nymphalidae; genus Erebia; species Erebia aethiops. The sequence goes on along the minus strand of OV281092.1, from coordinate 8,322,820 downwards.
GACGTGCTTTAAGTGTTCTACTTGGGTAGCACAGTCTTACTTCTTACTAATATTATAAATGCGAAAGTTTGGATGGATGTATGGATGTTTGTTACTCAATCAGGCCCCAACGGCTGAACGGATTTGGCTGACATTTGGCACAGAGATAGATTATAGTCTGGAATAGCACATAGGCTTTTTATCCCGGAAAATTAAAAAGTTCCTGCGGGAACCAAAAAAACCTGAAACCACGCAGACGAAGTCGCGGGCATTCGCTAGTAAGATATAATCACTCTGATTTTAGACGACGTAGGTGGGTAGGTATTAAGAAAATATCGCTCGATTGACAAAGCACGCATTGCAAGCTACCGGAAAAGCCGATTGTCGCGAAGCTTTGCCTCTACTGTTAAGTATTCAGTATTCTGTGGCTTTGGGTCACAAGGCCAGGGAAATGAATGAAATTCAAGACTAATGAACAATTACATTATTACATAAAGCCTAGCCGTCTTGGAAATGTAAGATTTTAAAAAACTCCAATTTTCTAAATATCATTATAGTCATTTAAAATAACACAGTCGATTTCACTGATATCATAACAGTATTAACGAAATATTTTCTCCTTGGTTCCTTATTAAGGCGCTGTGAGCTCACGAGATGAAAAACACAGGCCCGCGGGGGTGAAATCGAGCAAGCGCATGTCGCAAAAAATGCATGAAATAATTTGTTAAAAATTTAATATTTACTTTTCAATACAAATGAATCCGACAATGTTTTTGAGTTAGAAATATAAATTATATCTTATATTTCTAGAGCTAATTATTGGTTTCAATAAGGAGAAAAATTGCTTTAAAAGGTAAATTAAGAGGTATGTTTAAAATAAATTTCAATGCAGAGATTTTTTTTTAAATTGTGTATGTAAGCGACGCGAATAATAAAATATATTGAAACTTTTTAGTCAATGTAAATGAGAAGAAAAAGTTGTCACTTGCGTTGTCATGGTAATTGTTTTAATAACTAAGACGGAATAAAATTTTCTTGAGAACGACAGAGCGTTTCCCTCGGCTTTCGAGCATCCTTTACAAAGTCATTATGTCACCGTTTGATGGATACACTGCTTTTAAAAACCCCCTTCTAAGCTACACAGGGCCTTAACTGGTTTTTTTTTCAATTTGGATGTCTTTTCTAAATTGGGCCAATTGGAATTTATTCTTATCTGCCCACCGATTGTGTAAGGAAATCGTAATCGTTTCTCAAACGTAGGTACCTATAGGTATATATAACTCGTATTGTATAAGGTTTTCATAGATCCCTGCACGCTAAAAAGCATGTATGAACTCCTCAAACAGTTCGAGTAAGTTTTAAGCTGTCAAATAATCACGGAGAAGTTTCATGATGTTATATCATATTAATTAACACAACGGAAGTAAAATACAGATTAAAACTTATAAATCAGTGTTTTTTTTTTTAAATCCATCAATAAATGACTGAGAAATGACGATTTAAAAGTTTAATTATTCAATGTACATCGATTGCTGTATCTTACTCGAGTGAGAAATTTTGTGAGTGAGTTTTAAATACCTAGCCGAGATTTAATACTTCAAAATTATCTTCACACACAAATTAAGTGCTTTTAATTCAATTAAGTTACGTTAAGTCCATTTATTTCTTTTATTCGGCTTTATATTTTCGGCTTTTTATTTATTAAGTTGGGTGAAATAAATAAATAAAAAAAAGTCTGTTGATAGGGAATTATGACGTCACGTCTCCCGTCTTGCAAGCGCAACTTTAAAGTTCCATAACTTTTTCATTTGTAGAGATATTTATTTTGTTTGGTTTATTTTGTCTTAATTTTCATATAATTTTTTTTAAAAAAAAGGTAAGCTTCTAGGTACACATTTGCCATCGCGCTACGTCTCACCACTCGCCGAATGTCATCCGCGTGGCTCGTCTAATCTTGCATGAAGCATCGTTCACGTCCCACTTGTCTTGCCTTCTTTAAAAATGTTTAAATAATACACCTATACATATATATGGTTAGAAAATTCGAAAAAGTTGAAACAAGACAGGCTATTGTGGGTTTATATTATTTCTCGTAATATTCATGATAAAGCCTAGTTGCGTAGGTCTAGGTACATACGTGTAGAGTGTAGGATACTTTTTGAAGCCAACATATAAAAGATCATTGGTAGCTACTCTTTTAATTTAGACACAATATTGTCCAAACAAAGTTTAAAATGCTCTCGTGGTGCAGGGGACGAAGCTTAATCATCGCCTTTGCATCGACAAATCAGTTACTAAATAAAATATTTAAAGTAACGCGCTACAGCAAGAAATATCCCAGTTGAAAAGTATAATTTTATCGAGGCTTGTGTAAATATTGTCGTTTCAGCAGAATTTCAAGCGTGTAACGCCGGAGATGGAGTTTCGCAAATGTCCAAATTGTTTTTCCTATTATGCTCGTATTCCAATATTATTCCTTTTATAATTACTTTAATTATGCTACAAAGTTCCCACGAATACCACAACAGTTATTTCAGAGAGTGGTATTTTATTATAATGTTGCAGAACTATTTAAAAAAATCAAATTGTATTTCGTAAAACAACACAGTATCACGAAAGTCAAAGTAGTAAATTGCTATAGTTAGATACGTACCTAAATAAGTTCCTAATTGGTACTTAATAGAATAAACAAACGATTGTATTTTGAAGATAAATTCTGTTGATAAAAAAGTTTGATGTTATTGACCGAGCGAAGCGAAGGTCTCTGAGTCTACTTGGGTGAATTGGCACTTGTCCGTCCGTCCGTCCGTCCGTCCGTCCGTCCGTCCGTCCGTCTGTCAGAGCATTATAACTTCTGAATTACTGAACGCAATTACTTCAGCTTTAAATATAATATGTAAACCAATGGCCTCCCGCCGAATATGGCTTAAAAAATAATAAAAATCTTTATTTCAGGGGGGCTCTCATAGAAGCGAATGCGAAGTAAAATATTTTTTATAAAGTTACATAGGGTTGCGGTATATCATTTTATAGATAATTAGGAAAAGAGTCCAAAAATATTTTTTTTTTAATTTTTCCCCCAAAATTGACGAAATGGGGGGCTTTCAAAGTGGTGATTTTCTAACGTCCAAAGATGACCTCAGAACTCTAAATTTTCTGAAAGGATGAGCCTGAAACTTGATCAATTATTTCAATTATATCCTGTACTTGAACAACAAATACTAAAATTAGATAAATATTGTAAGGAAACGGAATTATTTAATTTTTAATGAGCTTCAGTATTTTTAACAGAACTTCACATTTATGTCAATAGATGGCGCCGCGAGGTCTTAGTTCGGGGCGAACCACTAGTATAATATGTCTACACCAAAATCGTGTGTAAACATATTATCATAAATAACTTACATAAAAAGAGCACATTTTTTACCAATTTTTTTAACTTACATAAAAAGAGCACATTTTTTACCAATTTTTTTTTGAAGTATCAAGTAAGTAAGAACAACATTTGTGCCGCACACTGGCGGAATCGATTGCATGCAAATGTAACTTATTACATAAAAAATCTAATTTATTAATAATAAATAGGTGATAAATTTAATACGTACGTGATATTATGAAAAAAGGAAATAGGCCTGACCTTTATCATAACCTATAGATACCAGTCTGCATTACATCCCGTCGTGCACAGACCAAGAGGCCGTGCCAGGCCACGGCCGTGTATTGTGAATTCTCAACACGCATTGGACACAGAGATGGAATGAATTAATTACTTTATACGATGTCATACTAAAATTCTTACAACCATGTCAGTAATATGGGTCTGAAGCCCAATTGTCTTAGCAAATTGTAATCTTACTCGAACTGTTTAAGGAGTTTATAAATGCTTTTTGACGTGCAGGCATCTATGAACTCCTTAAAACAGGGCGAATTCTCTTTTTGACAAACGATTACGATTACAATTTCCTTACACAATCGGGGGGGCGGATCTAATAAGATTACCAGAGGTGCAATCATGTAAGGATCGCCGATCAAATCGTTAAAGCTCGACTTCAAAGTAAAATAAACCATAACAGCCTTGGATAGAGCTCAATTTCGTATATCGTGTGTAAATGTACGATACCCTAAACGTATGAGAATGGATACACGAAATTGAGCTCTAATTCAATGCCATTTTGGTTTATTTTACTTTGAAGCCGAACTTTAACGATTGGATCAAATCAAATCAAATGTTTTTTATTCAAATAAACTTTTACAAGTACTTTTGAATCGTCAAGTGAATCTACCACTGGTTCGGAATGCCATTCCTACCGAGAAAAACCAGCAAGAAACTCGGTGGTTGCTCTTTTTAAATAATTCATTTACAATAATTATTATATCAATGTGTACATAATTAACCGTTGTCCCCAGCATTGCTGGAGCGATCAAATCCATGCTCCTCTATCATTTACATAATCTTCAACAGTATAATAAGCTTTTTTCAGGAGCATACTTTTAATGGATTTCTTAAATCAGATCGGCAATCCTTACATGATTGCACCTCAGATCCCTAAACTTTCGTACCTACAGTCTATACTGCACTTTAAGCTGATTAAATAAAGCACCATTTCTATTTTTCAACACTTAGGCCGTTGTTTAGTATAGTTTTCGTTTGAGCTTTAGCGGGGTGATAAATTTTAATGAAGTAGATTCCTGTGAAAGCCGTTGCGAGTTGCAACTAATTTTCCGTTACGAATTTGCTCACTATGCATATTTCATATTCTAAAATCATCAGTATTAATTCAGGCATTTAGAGGCGACTGCGAAATCATCATGGCGCCTAATTGATTGAGCTTTTCTAGTGGGACTAAAATATTACGTCGCGCAAGGAAAGTGTATACCTATTCTGTCTGTTGCTTTAGCTGAACTGCTGAACTGATCGGAATTCGCCACGGAGATAGCTTCCCCGGCGATGTATGTCAGATTCTTTTTTAAAGATAAAGATTATTTTATCCGTAAAATCTACCTACGGGATCTTTGGAAACCTGAAACCACGCGGAATTGACGTCGCGGGTATATCAGTTCCAAGCTCATAACTAGCCACGGCCGAAGCCTCCCACCAGGCCAGACTAGGGAAAATTCAAAAATCATAAATTCCCAAATTGACCCTGCCGCGGATCGAACCCTGGACCTCCGCATGTTAAGACAACAGCGCTACACACTGCCCCACGGAGGTCGTCGTATGTATATATACATGTGTGTATATTATATATATATATACATACATGTACCCTGAAAACATTACACTCTTTTTTTGGGGCATTCGTGCAATTTCGTAATATAATGATTCTATATTCCGAAAGAACATAAATTGGGTAAAGAAGAACATTTTTGGACTACTTAAATATTAATGAATTAAATGGAAAATTTGGAGATTACCCTCAGCTTAGGGAGTGTACAAAGGTTAAACTGTATCCCGAATTTCTTTTATCAAAGTTGGAGCAGGAAAAAAACAAATTCATAAAATATAGCTTCATACTCACGGGCTTGCCTTTTCTAAAGTCTGATCGTGAATACGTTATCCACGTAACCACTCTCGTGAAGGTTCTACATGATGTTTACAACCACAATGAAATTCACTGAAACTAACGCAGTTTGCGGCTTTGTTATCATCCCACTAGCTGATGCCCGCGACTTCATCTGCGAGGTTTGAGATTTTTTTTTATCCACTACAAGCTAGCCCTTGACTGCGATCTCACCTGATGGTAAGTGATGATGCTGTCTAAGATGGTAGCGGGCTAACCTGTTAGGGGCATGGCAGTTATATTAAACCCATACCCTTTCGGTTTCTACACGGCATCGTACCGGAACGCTAAAACGCTTGGCGGCACGTCTTTGCCGGTAGGGTGGTAACTAGCCACGGCCGAAGCCTCCCACCAGGCCAGACCAGGGAAAATTCAGAAATCATAAATTCCCAAATTGACCCTGCCGGGGATCGAACCCAGGACCTCGGCACGTTAAGGCAGCAGCGCTACACACTGCGCCACGGACCTCCGTGGCGCAGTGTCAAAAGTGGCAAAATGTTTCCCGCGGTAACTCTTTAATTTTCCTAACCTATATGCTATTCCGGACTATTATCTATCTCTGTGCCAAATTACAGCCGGATCTGTTCAGCCGTTCAAGAGTAACAGACATCAATCCATCCATCCATCCATCCATCCATCCATCCATCCATCCATCCATCCATCCAAACTTTCGCATTTATAATATTAGTATAGATAGTAGATCGAGGAACCCTTATACGAATATAGCCTTACTAGCTGATGCCCGCGACTCCGTCCGCGTGGATTAAGGTTTTTTGGTTCCCGCGGGAACTCCTTAATTTTCCGGGATAAAAAGTAGGTAGCCTATGTGCTATTCCAGACTATAATCTATCTCTGCGCCAAATTTCATCCAGATCCGTTCAGTCGTTGGGGCGTGATTGAGTAACAAACATCCATCCATACATCCATACATCCAAACTTTCGCATTTATAATATTAGTATATATGTACCTATATAAAAATTGGCCTCGGAGATAATAATAATATGTGGTAGCGAAGAGATTTAAATCTACATGATTCAGAAAATAAATTAATTCGTATTCAGTTTAGAGATGCTAGGAGACTGCGAATGACAGCGGTCCTCCCGTTAAAGGACCCTCCACCGAAGCATTGTGATGAATATAAGACCCTTGAGATACTGTTCGGTTAAGTTCTGGAGCTATCATTACATATGCTTATAATGTCCATATTGACTTTGAGTCCTTTCGGAAGGACGCAACTTTTTTTCGATCACAATACCGTAATGGCTTAACGTACAAAATTCAAATTTAGATGAAAAAATAGCCTATTTCTGCTTCTTTTACATAGTGCACAAATCGGCTACTTAATACAACTGACCTCAGTGGGCGAGCCATGGCGTTTGACGCAGCGAGTTCGCGACCGCGCGATCTGTTTCGATGGGCCGGGTACCAAAAACGCATGGAGTCGTCAACACTCAACATTTTCGTGAAAATTATGACTTTTAAGTGGAGTTGTTATCAATCACCTTTCCGAACCGGTGGTAGAGTCTTGACGTATCATAAGTGACACAAGTTGTCCTATGTGAAAAAAAAATCATTTCATTTCAATCAAGTTGTTATCAAACAGTAGCATGCAGTGCACTAACAATAAATAATTATACTGTAACTAGCTGATGCCCGCGACTACCCGCGGGAACTCTTTAATTTTCCGGGATAAAAAGTAGCCTATGTGTTATTCCAGACTATAATCTATCTCTGTACCAAATTTCATCCAGATCCGTTCAGCTGTTGGGGCGTGATTGAGTAACAAACATCCATCCATACATCCATTATCCATACCGACATCCACACATCCAATCTTTCGCATTTATAATATTACTAGCTGACGCCCGCGACTTCGTACGCGTGGATCGAGGTTTTGTGGTTCCCGCGGGAACTCTTTAATTTTCCGGGATAAAAAGTAGCCTATGTGTTATTCCAGACTATAATCTATCTATGTGCCAAATTTCATCCAGATCCGTTCAGCCGTTGGGGCGTGATTGAGTAACAAACATCCATCCATACATCCATACATCCATACCGACATCCATACATCCAAACTTTCGCATTTATAATACTACTAGCGAATGCCCGCGACTTCGTACGCGTGGATCGAGGTTTTGTGGTTCCCGCGGGAACTCTTTAATTTTCCGGGATAAAAAGTAGCCTATGTGCTATTCCAGACTATAATCTATCTCTGTGCCAAATTTCATCCAGATCCGTTCAGCTGTTGGGGCGTGATTGAGTAACAAACATCCATCCATACATCCAGACATCCATACATCCAAACTTTCGCATTTATAATATTAGTAAGATTAAAGTAAGATAGTAAATATAGTAAATAGTAATAGTAATAGTATAGTAAGATTATTCGGTAAATTTGTTACCCTCGTTGGTAGTAAGTTTACCAAATATAGTCCCGCTGTGCCGCACAGGCAATATTTTTGAACAACCTAACCAACGGACGGACGGACATGGCGAAACCTTAAGGACTACGGAACCCTAAAAAGTCTATAAGTAATAGTAAGAAATGTTGTTCCGGTCCAGATATCGATTTTCGAATTCCCCTGGGCTTCTAGCGAAGCTTGGTCATTCCAACTGATATTCAAACTATAAGTACGCTTGTACCTATAGCTCGTATTGGAAATAATTAATGCATTTATAAACTGCATTGTAAATCGTATAGCAATTTTAATACCTTAGGCAGTTAATTTACGAAGACGACAAAGAAGATATACTTATCTGATGAAAAACGACATCGACGATAGACAAGATGGAAACAATTACTAATTAGTAGGTACTCTCAAAACATACCTACACCGATACCACGATACATAGCATACCGAACATAATATATTTGAATATTCATTGTTACTCATTAGAAGGTCTTTGAAATTGTTGGCTGAAAGCAAATTGAATAAGTATTAAATAGTAATATATTCCGTTCTACACTGGTCTACTTCTAGTTAAAATTCAAAGAAAACACAAACTCGCTAACAACTCCATAACACTTGTTCGCTTTTAAGCTCTATGAAGTTTCATTTCCTCGCTATTGTGGCTTGGCGCAGAAACATTTTATCAACTTGTTACAGGATTTTTCATGCGAAAGATTCGCTCGATATTCTTATTTCAGTGGAATTCTAACGTTACACCACAGAATAGGTAATAGTACTAAGTTGCACTTTCTGCAAACACACGTTACACAGTTGTTGTCGAACACAAGTATTTGTAAAACTCGAAGTACCTACTTTATAATAGATCACAAATTATTATTAAGGTCGTTTAATATTAAATAACACCTTCAGTTAAATTACCAAATATAGACAAAGATAATAATAACTAAGCCTATTATATATAAATATTAATTAGAAGAATACCCACAAATGCAGATTACACGTAACTATTATGTTATCAAACAAAGATAAACTTACATCTTTAACAGGTATTTATCGCTACGTCGGAACACAATTAAATTATAGTGTTCATATTGTTGTTTCGAGAACTATCGACTTTAGCACGCACTTAACTACTACACAACACGTCAAACTACAGAGTTCAGGTAGAGTTTGAGTTTAGTTCTGTGAAATATCGTATTCCGTAAAACAATCGCAAATTACCTAAACAAACATAGGTGATAATCGATTTAGCGACGTATATCCAGCTATTAACTATCACATTAAATTCATGTAGGCATGTATTATATATACAACTAAAATTCTACATCAATGTATTTACTTTATTAAATTAATCGATAGCTTCAAGTACAAAGTACCTAATGGTGTTACAAAGTGAATATACAAAAAATTGTGTGTCAGTTCCGACGCACGACTGGAGTTTACTCTTTACGAAAGATTATAAAAGGGATTAGTAAATGAGGGTAAATGAACTAATTTTTTATATTACTGACAGCAAGCTTGATATATTTATTTATATTAATTATATAATTTATATTCATCAAAATACATTACATAGTCATGGAAACATAAAGTCAATAACGTAACGGAGAGTTTGATTTTATTCCCCAAAAATGTTCATAAATATAAATATAGATGGCTTATAAATATAGATGGAAATCAATTCTAAGGGAGGTAAACTCCAAAAATAGTCGAGATAGCAAATAAATATATAAATAATCACACTAGATGATGCCCGCGACTTCGTCCGCGTGGATTTAATTTATTGATTCCCACGGGAAAAAGTAGATTTTTCCGGGATACAACCTATACCTGTACCAAATTTCATTAAAAACAGATGGGCCGTGAAAGAGTAGCAAACAGACAAACAGACTCATTTCCGCATTTATAATATTAGTCTGGATATCATTTTAATCTGTGGTATAAAGCCCACGTTATTATCGCCGGTAGAAATTCAATTCATTTATTTATCAATCCTCTGATAAGAAAGAAAATATTTATATGCTACATAAGCCAATGCCGTAACCGCAGAACGTAAGAAAGCAAACAAGTCGTTTACTCGTTTGTATCGGTCAGTGTTTGCTCGCGGGACTCTTCAAAGTTCTTAACCCTAACAGCGGAAAACTCTTAAATGCTTATATCGATCTTTACGACCCCCAGTGCAGTGGTGAGCTGTCTTTTAAGTGAGGGTACAATTCAATGCTGGGTATCTTGGGTATTGTAATTTTTTTTTTATCAACTACAAGTTAGCCCTTGACTGCGATCTCACCGGATGGTAAGAGATGGTGCAGTCTAAGATAGTAACCTGTAAGGGGCATCTCAGTTATGCAGCCAGTATTTCACCACCATTCCAAGCGGGCATATATATGTATATATGTGCCATATGTGCCTATAGTAATTAGGTTAGGCTAGCTAGCTTTAAGTTCTACCGTATTGCTTTCTTTAAAGCTGTCATTTTAGTTTAGATAATGCGTATTCTATTATGCGTATAGAAAATATTGGGCGTATTCAGTTGTACTGAATAAGCCCAATATTTTCACAATGAACTTAATTATCAGCTTATCATATTTATAATGTTACAAGCTGACCCGGCGAACTTCGTACCGCCTTAGTATGCAAAATTAAATGTATATTTTTCAATATTTCTGAGAGATTTTCTTAATATTTTTTTCCGTAAGAACCTTCTCCTAATAATAACAAATACAACAAAAAAAGAATTAGTGAAATCGGTCTAGCCATTCACGCGTGATGCCGTGACCAAGGAAAACGGGTTTCATTTTTATATATATATAGATATAGATAACCTACCTATTTCGAAATTCATGGAATGAAAACAACATAAGACAATTTGAGAGTAAATAAAATAATTTTATTTATGTGCAGTTCTTAAGCTATAACATTCGTCCGCGTGAAATAAGTTTTTTAAATTTCCACGGGAACTCCCTATTTTTTCGGGTTAATATATAGCCTATGACACTCGCAAATAATCTGGCTTTATATTGGTACCAGAATTTTCAAAATCGGTTCATTAGATCCAGAGATTACCCCCTACAACGTCACAAACTTTATCTCTTTATAATCTATATATATAAAAATGAAACCCGTTTTCCTTGGTCACGGCATCACGCGTGAATGGCTGGACCGATTTCACTAATTCTTTTTTTGTTGTATTTGTTATTATTAGGAGAAGGTTCTTACGGAAAAAAATATTTAGAAAATCTCTCAGAAATATTGAAAAATATATATTTAATTTTGCATACTAAGGCGGTACGAAGTTCGCCGGGTCAGCTAGTATTAGTATAGATATAGTATCCAGGATTTACTGATGGTCAAATCTCATTATTTTAAAGAAAACTTTGATGCTTGCAACTTTACGTACGCAACAAATAATTATTTTTTGTAGAAAATTCTTTGCTAAGTAAATTAAAGCGCTCGCGGTCTTTCCCTTCATTTTCATCTTTCTAACCGTACAAATATACTTATTTCTTTTGTTCCTTTAACAAGACTGAACGACGCGTGGCCAAGTAGATATACATAGCAGCTCGTAGTAAAAGAAAAAAAAACGGTCATATGCGATTCAGACTCGTGCTCAAAGGGTTCCGTACCACCACACAATATAAAAATATCTAATGTCCTCCCGACCGAATTTCGGCCACGGCGGCCGATCTACAGTGAGATTAGCCATCTGCGCGGGAGATATTATAGTGCTCAAGTGGGTGCGCAAAGACAGGTGCATTCTCTGTTCCTTTACTGTCATAGCCCGATGGGACGGAAAATCCGACACGACCGGAGAGAGATCAGGCACAAGACCGACGGCATAACGTGTTTTCCGAGGCACGGGGGTGACACACCGCCAACTTCCTAACTCCAGGCTAGTACTGAACTACTGAGAATTTCTTGTCAGAAAAATCCAATACTTGTTATGGCCCGACCCGGGACTCGAACCCGAGAGCTCATTGGCCGCAGTCGAACATGCTCACCACGAAACCAACGAGGAAGTTCAATATAAGTATTTATAAGTATACATACATACAAGGAAATGTCATAACAACACGTACCTAATCAGCTGTGAAATAACTGGCTTATGGCGCTAAACTGGTAGCGCCTGACAAACAATTACACACCCTATATGAGTACGGAACACTAATAAATAATTTTAGATTTATTTCTTATAACTTGTGCTGCAAGACCTTGCTTCTTGCCAAATTTCATGATTCTAGGTCAACGGGAAGTACCCCTTAGGTTTTCATTTATTGACGAATGTCAAAATATGCGGTATAAACGGCCGTATCTTTTGATTTCGTTGACTTATTATAGAAGCTTAATTTTTTTACAGCTGCAAGGGACCGTAGATCTAATTATTTGATATTAATTGCAACTTTATACCTCCACGTGTTCCCGAGAAAAAGGTGGTTGACAGACAGACGGACAACGAATTGAAAAGAGTTCATCATTTCCTCTTGAGGTACGGAACACTAAAAAACGCATTTTAAATTGAAAATCTCTTCCTCTTTGTAATGCGGTTAAAAATAATAAAGCGAAGTTAAGTTAGGTAGGGACCGCAAAATTTAATTCCAGCATCATTCCAGTAAATATTTATCATTCTACGAAAAATAAGGTGGTGTATTTCACGTTTTATAGTTTTAGCTACCCTAGGAGATTTATAGGGTGAAGGACGCTCAGGAAGATGAAAATTGATATAAGTAGCTTTCGGCGCTGGGTGTAGCAGACCGTGAACATTACTGAAAATAGCCTTGGACCTTGGTTCGATAGCTAGAAGAGTGAATGACGAGGTTTTTTTATTCTGCATAGGAATCATAATATATGTAGGTAGATATACCTATCTACTAACCTATCTTCATCAAACTATAAAAATAAATTGAAATTAAAACATTAAAGGTGGATAGATCAAACTTTAATATTATATTATGTATCTATACTAATATTATAAAGAGGTAAATTTTGTGACGTTGTAGGGGGTAATCTCTGGATCTACTGAACCGATTTTGAAAATTCTGGTACCAATAGAAAGACACATTATTTGTGAGTGTATTATACTCGTATTAATCCGAAAAATTAGAGAAGTCCCGTAGGAATTTAAAAAACTTATTTCACGCGGACGCAGTCGGGGGCATCTGCTAGTATTTGATAAAGTAGCCATATATGTACAGTTCTAAAACAATAAAGTACCGTTATTTTAATGCCTTAAAAATTCGCTCTCGAATTCATTTAATTCTAATTGAGGTATATACCGCATGTTGGGTACATGGTACAGGGAAAATATATATTAATTAGTTAGTCAATTTATAACTTTTAGCTTTGGTCTCCGCACTAGGGAACCTGTATCGCGGAGACCGGATATTATAATTACCTAAGTTTAGACAAACTAGGAAACAATTTTAAAATTTTAAGTAAAAAATAATAAAAACAAATGTAATTTTGTGTGCCTGATTTATATGGTGAAATATATTTTCTACTGGAAAGCTATCAGATATCATCTCATTGTAAAAAATGTTTCTGCAATGGATATAAATATTCATGAAATGGATGTACAGAGACAACATTTCACAATTATACCTATGACCACGCTGAAAACAACACAAAAGTTGCAAATACAGGCTGCCTTTGAGTTTGCTCTTTGATAGGTATAATAGTTCATAATATTTCGTTTGCAATACAAATGCGTATATTATACAAGTGGAATGGAGCCATTTTGGTTTCAAGCTTCGTTAAACTCCTTTCTCTACTACACTCGTTCTAATTTTCTTCTTTATCTCGTAACTATGTAACAAAACAGTATTAATTTTGTACCATCAAAATATACCGATTTCAGAGAATCCTCATGAGCATCAGGGATCAGAATAATAAGTAAACCCTGACTAACCATAACTGGGGATGTTAAACTAAGGTAAGTTATTCATAGTGGTTGATCCCATGGAAATATAATAATCTCTTTATCACTCAGCATTTTAATTACCGCTGACTAGATCCTCAGTCAGCGGTAATTATTTGATTTTGTACAGGTTTTCCTCAATTTCCGCTACTTTGATGCTGGGCAGCTTTTGTCTGACTCATAGTCATTTATTTTATCTTTCTAGTGTTAACACGGGATAGCGGGGAGTAGAAAGCGTGTCAAAAAGCAAAAATAAAGGCGATAGTGTCGCTTCGACAATGAAACAACATACTAAATGCGATGGATGTACATTTATAACTTATATACGTGTATGTATACGACAGATATATGACGTATGTACATTGTACGTATTATAGAGAGAGAGAGAGTTTCGAGATTAAACACAAATAAAGTTACAGTGAGATACTTTATTTCTGTTGTTACATGATAGTAGGTATAGCCATTTATGGTGCTCTTCGAAATTGAACCACAAAAAGTGGATAGAAGTATTATACACTAGATTAAGTTTTTTTGATTCCCGCGGGAACTCTTTAATTTTCCGTGATAATAAGTCTTGAAGATGAAGATTGCCTATATCCTTCCCCGGGTTACAACCTATCCGTGTACCAAATTTCATCAAAATCGATTGAACAGATGGGTCGTGAAAGCGAAGACGTCTGTCTCACACACAGACACACTTTCGACTTTATAATATTAGGATGGATTCTACAATTAGATGTTTTCGATCATGTTCGATAAAGTATCTTAATTTCAATTTCCACTCAAGTCAGGTATCCCGTTTCAACAAAGAGATGATTAAAATTCATTCCATTCTCTTTGTTTCTTGTTATTGTTTAATAAAGGCTTCTTATATTAATTTTACTTCAGTGTTAAATTCTGGCTGGTGAATCGTAACTCGATAACAATTTTGAAAGTTTTAGACATGACGACAGACATGGCAATATTATATTTTAGTATAACTGTTAATTTGACTTTTCTTAATCAAGAGTGTGTAGGTACCTAACTTGGATAATTTTGATATTTCTGCAACAGTCTGATTCGCGTGCATTTCGTGTGCCGTTCGGCTTTTGACCTTTAAGTTTTATTGAAAATCTTTGAATTTATTTTCTCATAAACAACTAGGTACGAAGTCCCTTGTCGCAAATGCCTGTACTTGTTTAAACGCTGAATTTGCACGCATTTTACACGAAGTGATTTTTTAAATATTGAATCGAAGCAGGCTTTACTTTGCGAGAGTCCATGATAATGAACGAACTAAAATTTTTTTTTGCTAAGAAAACTTACAGCTACAACAAAAATGGATAGATAAATAAAGAATAAGTATAACGCCAATTACAAGTTTTCACAGATAGAATTAATTAATTCAATTCACTACCTATATAATCCGCTACAGTATTCAAACATATGCGTGTCTTTGACCAACAGCATGCGAACACCCGCCACCTAGCAATTCGCAACGGCACACCACCACATCTAAGGACTGAAACAGTAACCGAAATAGGGGGTTTAAACACTGTTTTTTGAAACTGTTATAAAACAGAAACACTTAGTTACAACGGAAACAGAAACGATACTGTAACCCAATCAATCTGTAACCGTTTATTTCTGTTTTTATTTTCGTTTCTGTTACAGAAATATAAGTGTTTCGGGTTAACAGAATTAAAAACACATTCAAAAGGTTTGCAGATTCGATTCTGTTACACTTTCACTCTGTAACACTTATATTTCTGTAACCTTTACGAATCTGTTTTTCAGTCCCTGACCACACCACACAAATCCTCTAAATTACTCTCAACGTACGTTTCACTCCGAATCCGGAGCATTTTTAAGAGATGTTGACTCGACAATACACGAGTGTAAAGAAGTGATTTTTGTATTGAATATTATTGTGTTTACTGATAATAGTATGTTATTTTTCCATTCATGGGAAAATGAGTTCGAAATGGGCTAGTTGTGACTGTTTGACTTTAAGCGTTCAGTTAGTGACCACGGAAGGATGGCTCGTTCAAAGAAAACCGTCACACACTATTACATAGACTTGACAATGGCTACAACTTCGTGTGCGTAGATTTAGTATCTTGATATATTGCGTGGAACCTTTTTTGTATTTCCCGAATAAATATTAGCTTTGCCCTTTCGGGGATGTAAGCTAGTTCTTCGTGATAACCGGTTAAATGCATAAAGTGACCATTTAAAATATATGTATAGCGAGCAAACGAGCAGGCGGGTCACCTGATGTTTGTTTTTCCGCCCTTTGAAGAGTCCCATATTATAATCATGAGGAAACACAGAAGATGGAAGCTGGTTCCATAATTTGTAGGTACGTGGCAGAAACGACCTGGAATACGACCCTGAAATTTGACGACCTGGAATTTGACGACCTCCGTGGCGCAGTGTGTAGCGCTGTTGCCTTAACGTGCGGAGGTCCTGGGTTCGATCCCCGGCAGGGTCAATTTGGGAATTTATAATTTCTGAATATTCCCTGGTCTGGCCTGGTGGGAGGCTTCGGCCGCGGCTAGTTACCACCCTACCGGCAAAGACGTGCCGCTAAGCGATTTAGCGTTCCGGTACGATGCCGTGTAGAAACCGAAGGGGTATGGGTTGAATATAACTGCCATGCCCCTAACAGGTTAGCCCGCTACCATCTTAGACTGCATCATCACTTACCATCAGGTGAGATCGTAGTCAAGGGCTAGCTTGTAGTGGATAAAAAAAATAAAAAAAATAACGTGAGGTGGAAGAAGACCAGGCATCCAGGCGGTGAGGACGAAACTTGTTTCTGCAACCATAGATATGTTATTTATGTACTTACTACCGTAATTCTATATTTAATGTGTAGGTAACAAATACACAGACAGGACCACTTTCGCATTAATAATGCTTACTGTATTACATCTCAAAAACTGAACTAACAATCATGTAACTCATCTCAAAGTCCATTGTTCCAGTTCATAGAATGTATTTATAATGGCGTGGCGCATCGAGATGAAAGTGTATAGACAAAGAGGCAGAGAGCTGACGTCAATATTGCTTTATGATTCAATCCGACGCTAACTGAGCTCACCCAGCTGAGTGCAGCCCGGTCTAAAAATAGTGTCTTAACAATTTCACATACGTCTTAACAGGGCGCCATCGACGCGCTAATATACCTCGAAAACGGTACCTCACATAGGTACGACTCCGAGTATAATAATGTATACGAGTGATCCAGTTGATTTATGCCGGAGATTATATTTATGTCATTATGTGTATATTAAGTAGGTAGGTACTCGTAGATCAGAGATTACCTCCTACAACGTCACAAACTCACAAACTTTACCTCTTTATCTATTCTATCTATATATATAAAAATGAAACCCGTTTTCCTTGGTCACGGCATCACGCGTGAATGGCTGGACCGATTTCACTAATTCTTTTTTTGTTGTATTTTTTATTATTAGGAGAAGGTTCTTACGGAAAAAAATATTAAGAAAATCTCTCAGAAATATTGAAAAATATACATTTAATTTTGCATACTAAGGCGGTACGAAGTTCGCCGGGTCAGCTAGTAATACCTATATTAGTACAGAATACCTATACTTACCCCAATTGCAAACTATGTATTGGTTGATATAAGGTATCTACTATTTTATTTATGGTATTGGCTCTAGAACTGACGTGCAGCTAGAAAAAACTAACTAAACATTAACATAAACCTAGCTGTAGCTAAATCATTCTGTTTATGGATGGTAGGTCTTCGGTCAGCATTGAGCTTGATTATGAGTTATGACTCTAATGAGAAATGATGATACAGATATCTCGACTCATCAATCAGCATTATGTATTCATCACTCATAGTACCCATAACACACGGTCATAGTCTAGCGGTTTAGAAGTACGGCCTCCTGGGCCGTCGAGGATTCGATCCACACACTTACATAACTGAGTAATGTGCGTTTTAAGTATCTTAGAATGAAACGTGGTCATATAATTGGGATATTATTTCACTACAGGTAAGTTCGTTTCCACCACTACAGCCCACCAACGTCCCACTCCTGGGCACAGGCCTCCACTCTCATAAGAGAGAGGGAATTAGAGCTTAGACCCACCACGCTGCTCCAATGCGGGTTAGTGGGCTTTTAACGACTATTATCATGTTAGTGATAATAACCGGGACCGACGGCTTAACGCGCTCTCCGAGGTACGGGGGTGTAACACCGCCAACTTCCTAACTCCGGGCTAGTACTGAGAATTTCTAGTCAGAAAAACCCAACACTTATTATGGCCAGACCCGGGACTCGAACATACATGATAGCCACTAGACCAACGAGGCAGGTTCAGTTCGAGGTAAGTTCGTTTAATCATCAAATATTCCTGACACGATCAAACATCGCGAGGAAGCTGCACGCCCGCGACTTCTTCTTAATGTTCTCAAAGGTGCGTGGATGGACTATGGCCAAACCGTACTTTTTTCTGAGAGGAGATTAGTACTTAGTAGTGGGCCGGAGATTGGTTGAAATGATGATGATGATGATGATGATGGTGATAATGATGAGTGACTATACTAATTAGATATTAATTACAATTGAGCACTTAAAATACAAAATTTTCAGACTAGAGAGTTAGGGGCTTATAACTTTGCATTGAAGGCTGTCAAGTGGTGGAGCCAGCAACGAAATACTTACGAGGACTTATTCAAATATAAAATTTGACCTGCAAAGAGAAAATAAGGGTGAATTTTTAAGTCCAGCTCAACTCAAGTAAATAAAGACGAGTAGGTACTCCTTAACCTTTAGGCCTTGAAAGTTATGAAAGTGTGGCTTAAAATGAGATATTTTACTAGAATCTTGCCTCAATATTTATAAGGAACCAGTTGCATGACGGGCGGACTTCTCTTATGCAACTGGACCTCAGACAAGTCGCGAAAGTAGTGCGTAATATAAAGTATGATTTGTACTCAATACTGAATTTGTTATTTCATATCTAGGACCTACATATGTCTTTGCTCCGTCAAGTTTTGACTCTAACGCCTGTTCGTAAAGCAGTTCGTAAATCAGTAGCTTTTATTAAAAAGCAAAATGCACAACACTAGTGTAACGTGATCTTACGTCACTACTTACACAGCATAGTCAAAGAAAACCTTAGTGGCATCGTATAACTACAGGCGCGAAGTCTCACTCTAATCTGTACTGAAAGCTTTTATTTCTTGTAGTTGTCCGATCACTGAGTCTTTGAGCTCAATAGGTAACTAATGAATAACGTGTACCCTTTCTACGCCCCGCAGCGTAGACACGACTCGCAGCTGTTAACGACTACAATCATTACGACGATTGTAAACGTACACTAGATTGTTGAATCGGCGGATACGAACGCCATGTTGAAAATGGTTAGCATAGATGCGAGTGTTTTGACGTTAGTAATTTAGTCTCCACCGAGACTCAAACGATTATTGAATACCATCGGTGTTTAGATCGTTATTTTGATTATGAGCTTGCAGTAGCAACTGCGGCCTGGTCATAAATTTAATTGATGTGTTTAAATTGTTTTAATTTGTAATTTTCTGTGACTCCATCGCACCGCCTCAAAGAAGTCAGAAGGTCATTCGTCGGAATGGGCATTCTTTTCTATAACAAAGTTCCACAACCAAAGTTTTGACGACCTCCGTGGCGCAGTGTGTAGCGCTGTTGCCTTAACGTGCGGAGGTCCTGGAGTCGATCCCCGGCAGGGGTCAATTTGGGAATTTATAATTTCTGAATTTTCCCTGGTCTGGCCTGGTGGGAGGCTTCGGCCGTGGCTAGTTACCACCCCACTGGCAAAGACGTGCCGCTAAGCGATTTAACGTTCCGGTACGATGCCGTGTAGAAACCGAAGGGATATGGGTTTAATATAACTGCCATGCCCCTAACAGGTTAGCCCGCTACCATCTTAGACTGCATCATCACTTACCATCAGGTGAGATCGCACTAGCTTGTAGTGGATACAAAAAAAACCTATTTTGGACTTGCCTATACACAAATTTAAGAAATCCATTAATAGTATGCTCCTGAAAAAAGCTTATTATACTGTTGAAGATTATGTAAATGATAGAGGAGCATGGATTTGATCGCTCCAGCAATGCTGGGGACAGCGGTTACTTATGTACACATTGATATAATAATTGTAAATGAATTATTTAAAAAGAGCAACCACCGAGTTTCTTGCTGGTTCTTCTCGGTAGGAATGGCATTCCGAACTAGTGGTAGATTTACTTGACGATTCAAAAGTACTTGTAAAAGTTTATTTGAATATAAAAACATTTGATTTGATAAAGTTATTTTCTTAACTTTTATTTTATTAAAAACGTTAGGTACATTAAATTTTAAATTATCATCTTATTTATTATTATTATAATATTATTTTATTACTTTATCTTAACATCATTTTCCCTCAATTCTGGTCGGCAGGTTTTCTGGTCTGATTACCTAAAAACCACTTAGGTTATATCAGAACACGCCAGGAAAATTTGGTATTTTTCCGGCGCGCCGACAATCTAAGTATAATAATATTGAAACTTGAAGCTCTATGTAAAGCTAACAAAGCCGCGGGACTGTAGTGGTAAGTTTTCATATTACACATAAGTTTTAGAGCTTAAAATATCGCACCTATTTTGTATTGTATTATACTTAAGTAGTAGATTTAAGCATGCATTCTGGTTAGCATTCCTTGCAGAAGTTTGTCTTTAACATTATGTGAGCTTATAATATCTACCCGAGTTCCTAAATATTTGCGGTATACCGCAAATAGTTAAGTTAGTTAGGTTTAAGTAATACCTAACTACCAGTGGCGTGCAAGACATAGAGGCATAAAGGTATTGCTTACCCAAGTTAAAAAAGCTCAAAGCATAATTTTCATCTTCTCTGCCTGAAAATAGGTATCAGAATAACCAATGCTTACCCGGGCTCTGAATACTGTGCACGCCACTGCTAACTACTTAAACGTGAAAAGCATGAATATCTTGCTATATTAATTTTTACATACACTAGCACTACCTGCATTATTTTCATAGTTAAATTGATTATTCTATCGAACGCGCTGTTTTCCTAAAACAGGTAATTAATCAAAATTTAAGATTAACAAAAAAATAACGGTTAATCTTAAATTTCGATTACTTAGTTACCTGTAAGTAACCAGAAATATTGAGCTTTGGAAGCCCTATGTTGTCTGGTATTATTGTTATTCATTATAACATTGATATTGGTTTTATGGTTTTGCTGACACATATAAAATGTCCCATGAATGACCAACTGGTAGAATATTTAACAGACATGCTAAGCCTGTGAACCTAGTTCCATTATTTCGAGGAAATAACCCTTGAAAACCTTCGAGGTACGTTATCAAAGAAGATCTTTTTTTAATTCCACTACAAGTAAGCCTTTGACAGCGATCTCACCTGATGGTAAGTGATGATGCAGTCTACGATGGTAGTTATCATGGCAGTTATAATTAACCCATACCCCTAACCGGTATCTTACAAGCAAGTTTAGCATCTAGTGTTTGTAATAAATAGACTTCATGTAATTTACTATGCAAAACGGGCCATCATGCGAGAGTCATGTTTTCAGAAGTCAAACAACATGCCAGAGTTTACAATCACTCTCAGCTTACTACTAAAATCAGTTTATGTTTCTATTTGAGTATGATGTCTATTTTTCGAGCGAAACTACAAGATGTGATGAGGATTATGTGAAAATTTGAAAAATAATAATTGATTGCTTATAAAAGGACATATATACAATGGACTCTCTCCACCTCTCTCTCTCTCTCTCTCTCTTTGCGTCGTATTCCTCATTACTGAGGTTCGTGACCCCTTTCCATTAATCACATAATTGTTGGAGTTTTCTTGGGATAATAATGCGGTGTGTTCCCACGTCATTCCGCATTTTTTTTTATCCACTACAAGCTAGCCTTTGACTACGATCTCACCTGATGGTAAGTGATGATGCAGTCTATGATGGTAGTGGGCTAACCTGTTAGGGGCATGGCAGTTATATTAAACCCATACCCCTTCGGTTTCTACACGGCATCGTACCGGAACGCTAAATCGCTTGACGGCACGTCTTTGCCGGTAACTAGCCACGGTAACTAGCCACGGCCGAAGCCTCCCACCAGGCAAACGACTCGACTAAGAGTTAAATACTCTTAGGTTTTTGTAACGATTATTATCAGATGTTAGTGATAATAGCTGGGACCGACGGCTTAACGTGCTCTCCGAGGCACGGAGGAAACTAAAAGGCCAAATTTGATCCTCCAAATTCGGTCACCCATCCAGTTACTGACTTGGGTCAAGGTTGCTTAACAATTGGAATCGACTGGTATGCGTTGTCACAACCAACTCGTCCCTCATACAAAACACATTATTACAAAAAAACATACAGCCGAATTGCCAAGCCAAACCTCCTTTTTTTTGAAGTCGGTTAAAAAGCATAAAAAGGCGACCTTATCACTAAAGTGATATGCCGGGTAACCAACATTAATAACCCAATTTTTATTATTTTTTATTATACTATTTAAATTAGAAGGAATTGAGAACGCACATTATCTACTTTAGTAAGCAAATACTAAGAACTCGTGTTTTTGGCAACGCGCAAAGTCTATTTGTCTGTTCCTTTAAAGGTTTATTATCACTAAAATACTGTGTATTCCTAAAACTATTGTAGTGTAATTAATTAACGCCCAACAGCCTACTCCGGCATTATAATTACTGAAATACCCAAAATTTACCAGGAGGTACAAAATGTATCTATACCCATCATCCTAGACGGGTGCCCAGGTATAAATATTATTCTAGCCTGTATATATTATAATCTCTGTATAGGTATTAGGTATTACCAACTAGAACTTTTGGGCAGCTACAGTACAACTTTTCAGTATCTAAAATAGAAATACTCCTTTGTGGCGTATAAACTCAGCCTCAAATGCTTTTTAGATCTATGCTATATTAATTAATTAATTAACGCGAATGTAAAGTGTGTCTGTTTGCCAACTTTTCATGAATAATTTACCTTTTCAGAGCGCTCATGAAAAGGCACAGCCATAACTTGCATCCTGCACATAGAGTTAGTACTATTCATCCGGGAAAATAGAAAATTAAAACTCCACCTGAAAATCGTGATGGGCCGTAAAAGCGTAGCAGACAGACAGACGGACAGACAGACACACACTTTCGCACATCGACCAAACAACCTATGTTTGGTCGATGCGTTCGCATTTATAATATTAGTATGGATAGTGAAACTTTGTACAGTTGCTGTTGGAACTTACGGAAAATTCAATAACATATCTACGTATATAATACTTAGGTGGCGCGTTCCGTAATATTTTATGACACGCAATTTACACACAAAACACAAAGCCATACAGTATGTTGTGATACCGTCAAGAGAAATCCGAAAGCATTCCCGTGTTCTTGTCAAGTGCCTGGAGCTATGCTTGTCATAATTATATTGATTGCAGTGTATGAGCGCTACACTAACGTAATTATGGCTTTAATTACATAGGCAGGTGGGTTATAATATCAGCCTATAATTTTATTAAAGGACTTTACCAAATCATGTAAGCTTCATCCTTATATACAATGTTATATGTTAGCATTATTACTATTTGTCATTATATCTCATGAAACAGGAAGTATAATATCTATCAATTTGACTCGTTTCATGTCATTCGATTCATTGGAATGTGAATACGGACGCCATATTGAAAATAGTTAGTATAAATAGCAGTGTTTTGACGATGGTAATTCAGTCTCCTGCCGGCAGACTCAGCGATTATTGAATACTTTCGTGTTTAGATCGCAATTTAATTTAGATAGAGCTTAACGATAGCAGCAATCGTGGCCGGATCACATGAATATTGTCTTTAAGTTTAGCCAACTTTTATCTGATTACATTCTCGTGGAACCTCTACACGTTTAACCATTTACTCGTGCAAGTTTCAAATGAGAGGACGAATATATTAAAAGTGTTTTATTAATACCTACCTCTGGATTGTCTCTTACATATCATGCTAATATTATAAATGCAACAGTGTACTTGTTTGTTGGTTTGTCCTTGTCCTTTGTCGACATAATTTTTTGCATGGGCTTTGTTGAGGACCTGGAGCGTGACATATTATGCTACTTTTTATCCCAATGATATAGTTCCAGTGGCAAGTCCGCCAACCCGCATTGGAGCAGCGTGGTGGGTCTAAGCTCTAATTCCCTCTCTCCTATGAAAGTGGAGCCCTGTGCCCAGCAGTGGGACGTTAATGGGCTGTAGTGGTGGTAGTGGTAGTGGGAAATAAAAATAATAATTAATTTGAAAAAAATATTAACAATCGGTGCCAAAATTGTAGTTTAGTCAACGTCTGGCATCTTATTCGGGTGGTCAGAGGTTCGATTCTCGGACACGCACTTCTATTTTTTCTGAGATCAATTAAAATATTTCACTTGTATTAACGATGAAGCATCGTGCGAGGAAAGTGTCAACCTGAATGCCTGCGAGTTTTTATAAATCTATCAAAGGTGTGTGAAGTCTGAACTAGGTGGTGAACTATGGCCTAACCACATACATATTAAATCTGTGGGCCTAACCCTACTAATTCTGAGAGGTGCTCAGCAGTGCGTGGCAGTGGACTGGTGATCGGTTGAAATCATGATGATCACCAAATTTTGTTACTTTTTATTTTAATTTGTAACGCGTGAACTAGATTTTCTTATGATCACTTTGTGAAATATTTATTATTTGTATTACCTAATTACCACTACCCAGTAGATAAGATACATGATACAGCTATTTTATCAAAAATCCAATAGCACACACGCACAAATAAAAATCCATTCCAGTAAGTTTACTCAGACTTAGCTGTTGTTTTGTTAAAGTTTTACCTACTTCACCGTTCTTGGATCTCTTTAATTAAAAATACTCCAATAATTTTAAATATTTTTAATTCCATTAGCAATGAAAAGCTCTTTTCATCAAATTAGCACATTAATGTGATATGTAAAAAAACGTAATGGACTTTTTATTACAGCACAACATAAAAGCTACCTACGAAAAGTGTAAAAGGCTGCGAGAGTGGGGGGAGGGTTGTGAATTACAGTAAAATACCTGTGAACAAAACGGATGTGAGAATGTATTACGATCTTGAACAGGCACACCGCGATAGAAACACGAAGGCGTCACACCAAACACGCGCGTACGTGTGACCCTCACAGAAACTAATGTCCTTTCGATCTAATTTCTGCTACGGCGGCCAAGTTACGAGTTAGGTTAGGAGAGATATAGCGCGAACACAGATGCACTCTCTATTCCCTAACTCTCATAGTCCAACGGGGCAGAAAATCTGATACGGTTGGAGAGAGATCATACGCAGGATCACCGACTTTACCTGCTCTCCGAGGTACGGGGGCGAATAGACCGCAAATTTAATTTAAATCCGGCCTAGTAGGTACTTAGAACTTCTTGTAAGAAAAACCCAATAGCGTACTTATTATGGCCCGACCCGGAAATCAACCTCGTCATTTCTGCAGTCGAACATGAACCAATGAAGCACGTACTTGCATTGTATTACACGCCTTCTCACATAATTTTCTCTTCGTTGGACACGTTGTCTTGTTTGTACAGAGCCGTGTTGTGTTTGTGAGCCGTGAAACGAATTTCAGGCCTATACCCGTTTCAGAATACTTACCTCTTAATTTGTACGATGTACGACGAAGTTTAGTCAATCTAATTATTTAAACGAGATATAACGAGTAATTTGCATGCAAGGTTTGAACTGATAAGGGCAAAGCTTACGAGCTATCGAATACCTACTTATTACTTAGTTGGAATTTTGGAAAATCTTTTTGGCAATAATGGCTTCTCTTCTGTACCGAGAAAACTAGTAGATACACCTAGATAACTTGAAATACGAGTACGTATTAGCATGTTTTACTATTTAAATATTTACTCATCATTCATATAAAATTAATTTCTTAGATATAAATGTAGTAGGTATTTCTTTTATAAACACTTAGTTCACTTCAATTAGTGATGAAAATTTTTTTTTCAAAAACTTCCAAATACTTTCGCATTTTTCTTGCTCGGAACAAGTTAGGTACTTAATAAGTTTGAGATCGCCGTCGAAAATCATAACATTATTAATTCTTAACGACATTTGACTTTTATACTACATTTGTATTCATATTTTATTTTAATATTATATTGGTTTTGATTATAATATTATCCCAACCACGTCCAAGACTTTCCAAGATAATTTTCTCCCGTCCTTATGTTGTCTGGAAAAGATTGCTCTTATGCGATACGAACCGCCTTATTGTACTTACACACCTTTTAAGTTTTCCTTTTATTATCTCTGCTTTACACACTACAAATAAATAAATACATACAGCATTGTTTATCTAGAGCTTTTATTTACAGTTTGTCTTAAAATTCAATAGGTATTAATTCATTGTTCAAAATGAAAGACCAAAATGAAGAATTGATCTCAGTGGTTAATACGTCTACGATCTCAGTATATTGTCCTGACTCCTGATTAAACGGTACACACTACGGGAAACATTGTTGTATTTATGTAATTATTCCAACTACTAATTCTGGCACTTGGTTGGAAGTTGGAACAGAATGTACCTAGTTTTTGCGTCAGTCGACGCACACAACAAAATTGGCTTTATTACTAAACTACTACTTTAGAAAGTTGCAACGAACGTTTTCTGCTCGTAAGTACTTTATTTAGCGGTTTGAATTTCACACAACACACACCCACCGCTACTTGCATTCGGATTGCTGATTGGGTGAATGAAAACAAACAATGGTATAATCAACCGCTAGCTTCCATAGTCCGTACGTGGTCTGAAGTTATCAGCAATAGAAACTTGATTAGGCTCAATTGAAGTTATCTCTGTACAATTTACAAACGTAAACCTGGGGCTCAAACACGAGATAAACGGAAAATTGAACCTGACATGTTAGAAGGATTCTCTGCCCTCAATAATTTATGTCGGTCTTATTAGCTTGCTAGTTAACCAGAATATATTGCAGACGTATTTTGGTGATAGGATACAACCGCAGTTCGCAACTGCTGTATAAAGAAAATGTTTTCCGTCGTATAAACAGAGGTTCTTTGCTATTTTTCCATTTCACTCTGGGCCTTGCTCATTGGATGTTTAGTTATTATTGTAGTAGATTTTTTCTTTCTAGTCTTGTTTTGTATTGTTTTCTATTTAGAAAATCTAGCGTTTCAATCCAAAGCTGTATTGTATGTAGGTTTCATTAGATTCATCGAATTTTCAAATCACGATTCTAAAGAAGTTTCACTTCAAAAATTGACAGTTCAGTTTTCCAACATTTAGGTAAAGATTATTTTCGTACCTACTCGTACCTCATAAATAATGGCATACTAGTACAACTGTACTATTACCGATTCTGTGATACTAGTGAGGTAACATAAAACTGAAATACGTATTACATTCAGTCTTTGAAAGCCTTTGACACATAGTTGTGCTTTAATAACAACCTACATTTTCTAAGCCCTATTGTAAGCAAACACAATAACATCAAACGTGGTTATGAAGAAAATACGTTATACCTACATTCCCTTTGTAATGATATCAGCTGTCTAACCTCGAGAGAACGGATTTTGACACCAAGTTTTTGCCTACAACCACCTTCATATGACACATCCCAAGTTCAAATATTGTGGACGGATCATACCAAAGTAATCTAATTTATTGTGTTTGTACATATAGGACATGTCTAAATCTAAATTTATTAGTCTTGAATACTAATAAATTATATAGTCATTTAACATGGTCTAATTAACTTTTAAGATAGTGTAAATAGTATGAAGGAGATGACCCAAACCGTACACTGGCCCGGCGAAAATGAAAGTATCTCATAGTTCAGAATGAATTCTACAGAGGAACCCCCAATGCTTGTTGATGCAAACAATAATTTGTTTATGCGCTCCTGAATAGCCCCATATTATAGTTTTGAATAATTAATAGATTTTTTTTTTTTAAATTTAAATTCAAATTAAATTATTACAATACGATAAGGCACACAAGAGCTCCATTTTTAAATAAAGATTTTGAAATTTTTTATCCATATTACTTTAAATATTAATTTCTCTAACCTAACCTTACCTAACCGCACTTATCAAATTACATTAATTTTTACAGTTCTTTTATTTGGTTTGTGTTACTTATCACAGTTTATAAAGCAGCATCAGAAGTATATGAAGTTTACAGACTTATTTTTATATTCATCCTGTATTTCAGTTGTTTTACAATGGGGTATCTCGGTTTGATTATATAGGTATTCAAGTTGTTTTCAAATTGAGAGCTATTGGAAAATAGACTGAAAGAACGGCCACTTACACGTCTCTAAACTTTTGAAGTCGTTTATACTATTTAGACCGTCTCAAAGCTCTTTAAACAGAATTCGAACATGCTTCGAGAAACGAATCCATCGATTCTCATTCGATTTTCTGTTTGCAAAAGAAACGTCTAACATGCATTACTATAATTCAAGGGAAGGACTTTATTTACTTCACTTGCAACTGTACATTTATTCACTTAAATATTAAGTTGTGAAAATATGCCGAATGATCTTGGGGTCATCGCAGAACATCCCAAGATAGTTATTTTGCGAATTGATCTTAAATGATGCTGGGTAACAGCTATAAACTGAACTCTATTAAATGATAAACCTATACTAATATTATAAAAGTTACGAAAGTTTGGATGGAAGGATGGATGGATGGATGAATTTTGGCAAAGAGTAAAGTAAAAACTAAAAAGTGAAGTCCGCGTGGATTGAGGTATTTTGGTTCACGAGATCTCGCTTGGTGTCAAGTGATAATGCACTCAGATGGTAGCAGGCCTGTTAGGGATATATGGCAATTATATTAAACCCATACCTCTAAGGGGGTTCTACACAGCATTGTACGGCATAGTGCATCTACTACATTGTCGTGCAAGTGCGAGAATTGAGAATGCGAAATTGCTGAAACGATCTACTCGATATTCGTCCGGTTCGTTTAAGTTTGAAATCCGACATCTCTGAATTGGACATTTAGTGTTCCACTTCCATGATCACTCTTGTGTTTGAGTGTACGTACTCAACATGCGGAGGAATCTCTTGAACCGCCCAGATCATTGGCCTACCTCTCAACCCACTTGAAAACGGATAAACAATGGAAAGTAGGTCAACAATATTTTTTATATGAACTCTGTTATTTTGTCACGAGAAGGTATCTATATATACTAATGCTGTATGCCCCTAACAGGTTAGCCCGCTATCATCTTAGACTGCATCATCGCTTACAATCAGGTGAGATCGCAGTCAAGGGCAAACTTAAATTTTATAATATAAAAATAAAAATAAAACTTAGGTACATCTTATAAAATGACTTGTCCTAGGACTGACTTAACTGACTGATCTGTGAACGCTGGGGTTAGAAGCTTGAAGTTTTAACAGTAGGCTTCGTTTAAGACGTAGGTAAGCACCTCACTTAAGAAAGGATTTTCCCCTCTTGGATTTCTAATTTAAGTATTTCATATAAGTCGGTCATTTTTCAAGTGATATCAACGAAAAAATAGGAAATATAAGAATTACCTACTTAATATACGAATATCGGCTAGAAGCAGGCGTTACGTTGTGGAAGTCCATGACAATGAAAAACTAGAAGTTTAAATTAATTATAGCGCATTGAACTTCTAGTTTTTTCATACGAAATGCGGCGGTAATCAATTAATTATTTCATTCGAATTGATGAATGAATATGGATGGTTGCTTTGTACCGAGTGTCTAAAACAATCCACAAACCATTCCGCAGTACATAGCATTACTGGGCCACCTTGATGTGTCGAAGCTTAAAGTCGTAAAACATATCTTTATACGTGTGATGGTGAACTCAAAATAACATCGTTATTCCGGTCTTTTGTTAGATTATTCTGGCTTTCAATAGATTATGGCACGTAAACTCCCGGAAACGTTATAAAATCCCTTTCAAATATTGGATTTTAGATGGGGTTAATTAATTTATTGTGAGATAATAAAGTTAGAGTTTTACGCAAACATTATTTTCAGCTGCTATACCACATAAGGTACCTAAACTAAAAGCTATAATTAAATAATAATCATTAAATCATAGAAATGATACAGAAAATATCCAGTGAAGTTGCAATTATACGAACCATAAGTGATGGGTAACAATTGATGTTTTTTACCCATCAGTTATGGAAAAAAAATTGATAAAATGCTGATGGCAATTAACTCGACGTCGTCGTGGAGGGTCCTACGCTTTTCCTGTGAGGTATATCGGCAGTGGCGTGCAGTTCATAAAGGCATAAAAGCACTGCTTACCCAAATGGAAATACGTCAACAATCAACGCTCATCTTATAACAAGACAGTATTCTAACTAACCAATGCCTACCCTAGCTTCAAACTCTGTGCCCGCCATTGTATATCGGTAGCCATTCCTAATGTCAGGTCGAATCAAATGCAAATTTTTGACCTTGGAACAATATTTGAAACTGCAATACAGTTCACCAAATCCTATTATTACATTTTCTAAAAATAAACGGCATGCGATGCCCATGTAACGTTGTTTTAACCTAAATTACGTGCTTATGGGTTCAGCTAGTAAATCCCGTGTTTGTGTATTTACTGCAGAACGATTTTGTAAACGATACAGATACGATTTGGGAAGTAGGTATACATATAGAGTGATTATGTTACCGCGTATGTCGATGGGTACACAATAGATCGACCCCTTCTTATTTGCAATGGTTGCTTAGTATACGACTGCCTGAAGAAAGGAGTATATTGTTTTCAGGGTTCATGTATGTATGTATGTATGGGAGTTTGTATATTCCACCATAACTTCTATACGCCTGAACCGATTTTAAATGAGGTATCGTTAGAAGCCCTAGCTTATTCCAAGTGAAATAGGCTAGCAAAAATTTAAAAAAAAATTGATGGGGTGACCATGGTCCCGCATTAATGATTAAAGTTGAAAAAAAATTTCGAAAATAAGATTAACTATATAATCATCATCTAGAAAATAATGAGTAGATTCCAAAAATATATTACACTATAGATCAATATCCAGTGATTCCCAAAAAAATATCATTTAATAAAAATGTGTATAAGATTCCAAAGGTAATTCAATACGGGCTACGGCAAAGCAGTCGTATTTTTTAATAATTTTAATTATATTCACTTGTAGCTACAACTAGAATACCTGATGCCCGTGAATTCGTCCGCGTGGTTTAAGTTTTTTTTATTCTCGCGGGAACTCCTTGATTATTCGGCCTATGCTACTATTTCAGCCTATGTCACTCTCCAGGTCCTCAACATCAACTATACCCATTTCAAACATCAAGTCGATCCGTTGCTCCGTTGCGGCGTGATTGAAGGACAAACAAACACACTTTCGCATTTATAATATTAGTATGATGTATGTAAACTTTAGTCCATAATATTATATTTACGTGGTCATCGCAACGTCAAATCTTACCTTTTGAGGGTTTCCAAAGTAGGCATTTTAATCCTGTTGAGTGAGTTCCTAAGTCGGGATCAACAATAGAGGCTAAACTTACTATGTCTGGCCTTCCATTATCGTTATAATGGAAAATAGGTAAGGCTGCTTGCTTGTTTTCCTGAACCGCCTATATCAACGAATACTTCAGCCTATTTAAAATTTTGTAGTTTTGCAAAAAATTCAGTTCCAACGTCAACAGTAACTTTACACGAAACAAAACTGTAAAACCACTTTTCCGTCAGTTTTCAAACATGAAACTGTTTTCCAAAAATAGGTCAAATTAGGTACCAAATTGATATATATATAATTTTTTTTAGTATCCCCTCCATCATGCGATCAGCTACGACTTACGAGAGCTATGAGCAGATCTTATGAGTTTCCATGGCGTGTGAGGCCGTCCTTCCATTGAAGGCTCTACCTCTTATTTATTCATTTTTCCCCCCTTTCACTTTAGTGAATGAAGTCCCAAATAGAACCGTGTTTCAGCCTTCTGGTCTCCATTGGGATGTTGAGTGACGAAGCTAGCTTGTTGTTGTGGACGTTTATTCGCTTTTTATAACTCTTTGCTCTGGGTTCAACTTTTTTATAGTTTTATGTCAAGATGTTCATGGAGTTCTAACATCTTAGTAAACCATGGGGCATTTGCTATGTTTTTAAGGACTTTGTTTTGAAATCTCTGGAGAATTTCTAGATTTGAGTTCTTTGCAGTGCCCCATAGCTCAATACCATAAGTCCACATTGGTTTTATAGTGGATTTGTAGATGAGCAACTCGTTATTTAGAGAAACGCGCGAATGTCGTCCCATAAGCCAGTTGAGCTTCCTAAAGATTAGATTAAGTTCATCGCGTTTTTTCATTATGTGAGTCTTCCATGTTTGTTCTTTATCTAATGTTAGATAGATCCCGAGATATTTTGCCGACTCCCTATGGGGTATTATATCTTGACCAAGTATGACTGGGGACTTTTATTATATATATATATATATTGACGCTTAAGCGTCAAGACTATATAAGCGCATGAGCTCAAGCTTATCTGCGAGCCAGTATCTATAAATGCTCAAACGCTCCATCCCCGAAAGTCTTACCAATATGGAAGACTAAGCTTTTAAAAATAGTCTTCTTGTTGAATCGAAGCTATTGAGCGGTGGTAGTAGCCAATCGTGAGACCAACTTTGAAGATAAACATGCCTTTAAAAACATGTAATGTTTACTCAACAGAACTACAATCAAAGAAATGTTACAAGTTAACTGTTATTTTCGGCTAGGTAAATAAATATAGTTAAGACGCCGGATCACGGCGTAAATTTTATCCGCTAAAAGTTTTCGTGAAAATATATATTACAAATAAGTACGAAAGTGTGTCTGTCCGTCCGTCCTCTACGCTTTCACTCCCTAATTTTCCAATCGATTTTGATGGAATTTGGTGCAGAGATTATTTGCGTCCCTCGGAAGGACATAGGCTATTTTTATCCCGGAATATTAAGGAGCTCCAGTGAGAATAAAAAACTGAAAGCACGTGGTCGAAGTCGCGGGCATCATCTTTAATTAAATAATAATTAATCATTGTGTGAAGTATTAGTTACCTACGTATAAGTATACCTAAACTAAGACGAGAAAGTTTGCGGGGTTGCTTTAATTAACACGTCACTGAATTCATAATCAAAGTATGATTATGCATTCAGTAACGTGTAAAATTTATAACACACAAAGGCAAGTTAGCCTGCCGTGAAAAAAAATTGAACTTTATTTTAAAATAGAGGAAGTGGCTAGGAAGAGTTTATTTGGTCAGGTAGGTTACCTACCTTGGTATAGTAAAACTTTCTTGTCTTCTTTTCTTCTCCAACAACTTTACAACAAATAGAACCGAAACTTAGATTGGAATTGAAAAGTTTTTACCTTTTCCTTCAAATAAACTTTAACAAAGTGCTTTTGAATCGTCACCACTGCTTCGGAATGCCCTTATAGATAGTTTACTTATTTACTTACAGGTACCTGAGTAAATAAGTATATTACATTATGTAATTTTAAAAAATAAATTATTT
Source organism: Erebia aethiops (assembly GCA_923060345.2). Classification (NCBI taxonomy): domain Eukaryota; kingdom Metazoa; phylum Arthropoda; class Insecta; order Lepidoptera; family Nymphalidae; genus Erebia; species Erebia aethiops. The sequence continues at coordinate 8,289,350 of OV281092.1, read as the reverse complement.
ATATATTTATTATTATATATATATATATATATAATTATATATATATTTAAGGTATTTTTTAAATATTAGAGTTTTTCTGTTACTTTACTTAGGTACTATTTTAATTTGTTTATTATTAATCTTATAAAATTGTGTTGATATGATAAATAAATAATAGACAATAATAGGTATAATTAATATTGGAAAACTAAAAAAACGTACAAAATCAAAACACTACAAATTCTACTTAATTCTATGTTACAGACAAACTTTTGAAACTTTGCAATTTTTTGAACTGAAATGGTATTTCGTCTTCATCTTTTCAGTAACTTCGCAGTATTTATAACGAAGGATTAAAATAATAGTAGCAATGATTGGTTACACTACACTACACTAACATTGGTTCGACTATAAAAATTGAACAATTGCTAAGTTTTTTAGTAAAGTTAATAATAATATGTACTTACCTGTGCAGAAGATGACAAAATTTTCATATGCTGATGATCAGCCGGCGGCGGCGGCCGCATGGTGACCGCCGCACATGGCGAAAAACACAAAAAACTCAGTCCAAAGTCACTCACAATACAATGTTACAATAATTAAAACAAACAACAACCAAATAATATGAGAGATGAAACTTCAAAGTTTAAACGGTAAACGAATACGCGCGCGATATAATATTCAGTGTTTACCTCACACGTATGGCGCTTCGAGTCGAGTTGAGCGCCCACGAGGCAAAAGCCGACTGGCGAAAGCTTTGGGCGGGCGGCCGCGCCCCTACACTTCGCCCCTCGCCTTCCAACATTGCCTTTAAAATTCTTGAAATTCGGTCACACTTTTGAACACCGTTACAAGTGTCTCCGGCGAAATATTTTTATAAATATTTTTTTAAATAAAATAAAATTTAAAGCTGATTATATAAAACTGCAACAATCGTCTTGACGCATGGGACCGTGAAAAACCCTTAAGAAATAATAATGCATCATTATGAATTTATGTTACATGTTTATACTTAAATTATTACTTAAAATAACAGTTTTTCTTATCCAGTTGTTAATTAAACAGGTAACAATAGTCCACGTTTCTAGTCCAGTCCAAGTTTTTATGTTATTTTGAAAAAAATAAGATAAACTATAATACTGACTAATTATTGTAATTCAAACAAAATAATAAGGTCAAACACTCGTACTTTACAGTTATAAGTAGTTAGTAATTTTTAAATTAAGCCTTTCAAAAAATATGAAAGGCTAAGACCAATAAAAAATATTTTTGTGAATTTATTAAGCCTCATTACAAATTATAATTAAATCGGGATTTGGTTATGGTAATAAGCTTGAAATTCAAGAAGAGCTCATTTTAGGAAATTGTATGTGTTATTGTAAAATTAGTTGAAATTTTTTCATATGAATGAATTTTCCTTTTTATTGGATTTATTTTATTTTAAAGGTTCGCACTTAGGATCAGTGTTTTAGTTGAATAAATTCAAAGTGTCCTCGTGAATTATGTAAGCAGTGACATCAACACACACCCGGGAGTGAGGGTGTCTATTCTACGAGGGAATATGAAATGATAAACAAATATTGAACACAATAGGTACCTCTCTAAAAATTATGATAACATTTATGTACTCAAGATTAGAATATAAGTAAAAAATTGCCTACTCGAGTTTTGACGGGAATCTAGTTTAACATAAATAATAATAAATCGGAATACTATTGAACGACAGCCTAATGGGACCGCTAAGATTAAAATTTTCTGCATGAATTAATACATTGACGAGTAAGTACTTACATAATAATGAATACACTTAATTGCTAAAATAAACGTGAAATTCAAGAAGAGCATAATTTAATTACGTTATTCTGGTAGAATTTAAATTACGTCCTTAATATCTCCCGTTTGGACTCTGAATCGATATTTCAAAAAAAGAATCGGTGTTTAAACTCAGATCGTAATAATGAAAAGGTTTGACGCATGTGTAACGTAGGTAAGTACTTGATTCTCAAGTAGGATTCAAACGCGTCCTCGTGAATAATGTACAAGCAACAAGCAGTCTCTGAACAATCCTCACGAGGCTTTATAGTGGATGCCTCAGTTATTCTTACCGACTCGTGGATTTAAATCGATATTGAGCACAGTAATGTGATGGAGAAAATTTTGGGATCAAAATATCGAAGTAGATAGAGAGAAAGATTCCTAGAGGATGTTGAATTGCTTTACTTACAGTACCTTACTTACCCAGCGCACGTGTTTCCTGCCACTTATAACTTAAGTACCTTCAAGGCAAGAGTGAATAGGCAATTCTAGGCAAGCGCGTTCCAGTCTAGACCTCATCAATACTTTGCGCTAAGCATGATTGTCGTCAAGCGCAAGTATATCAGTTATTTTTATTTATTGCGTGATAGGCTATCACGTAAATAAAAATAAAAAAGTACCTAACTACCCGAGCGTTTGGTGTGAAAAAGGGTTCCTAGCAAAATCACCTATTATGTTTCGCATAGACAAACGGTAAACTAACAGTCATATAGATCAAGCAAATGCATTTTTTCGAATATGAGTGTAACTTCTCAATTTCCACTCTTTTTCCGTCCATATGAACGATTTTACGAACGAGTTTACACTACGAGTATTACCTCATAGCACAATAGGTTGCAACTTGAAACGATCATCATTTGCACATAAAATAATAGAATAATAGGGTTATTTTATGCGAAGTATAGATAAATAATATTGATTATTATTGTCAGGTGTGAATAGGTACAAATTATTTTTATTACTCATTTGTGGTTTTCATCTTCAGTTGCCATATTCATAATATTGGCTTCATTTCTATGATAGTCATCAGTATAATACTATTGATGAATGTCACATGGTTTTAGCATCCAGTAGAATAGGTATCACGTGGACGAAGTCGCGGGCTAATATTATCATAATTTTATAGCATACCTATTCTTGCATTTTTTTAACAATTATTATTACAATAATTACTAGGTATATTAGGCATTTCGTTCAAAGAAAAAATCCATTAAAGCAGTGTAATGCGGATAAGGCAAGAATAAAGCATAGTACATTCTTAGACACTACTTACTTTTTTTTTTATCCACTACAAGCTAGCCTTTGACTGCGATCACACCTGATGGTAAGTGATGATGCAGTCTAAGATGATAGCGGGCTAACCTGTTAGGGGCATGGCAGTTATATTAAACCCACACCCCTTCGGTTTCTACACGGCATCGTACCGGAACGCTAAATCGCTTGGCGGCACTTTACTTCAGGGTCTGCATCTATACATAGTCGAAATTCCACGGACGCGTACGAACTACGAAGCGATTTGCTTCCTCTTTAGTCTTTTCTGATTTTTCGAGCCGCTGAGTGAATAGGCATCTTCTAGGCAAGCGCGCTCCACCTCAGGCAATATCACCACTTGCCAGCAAGTCTGATTGCAGCCAAGCACTATTCTAAAAATTAAAAAAAAACATGTAATAACTAACAAAATAATTATATTCTGGTTAGTATAGTACCTAACTAACAATTATATAGTTTCCATATTTGTTATCTTTGGAATCTTAATAGCCTCGAGTGCCTAACAATTAACAGCGCTACACGTTTTTATTACTGTCTAATAAATATTTGACTTAATACGTGACACGCGAATGGCTTATTTAATTTTTCACACCTTTACAACGAGGTATGCCTATTTCCTATTTGAACTAGAAACTCATAAATAAATAAGCAACTTGCGGCCGTCATGCAGCCGACGTGGTCCACTTCTTGAACTTTATAAATACAACGTTAGTTGTAAAGCTAACAACAATGTCGTAAATCAAGCTATACATTTCTGAGTAGGTTTTAATATGAGTTCAGAGTTTATTTTGCGTTGAGTATTTGGAACTGTAGTTTTCTGTGTAGGTACATCCGGCTTCAATTTTAGGCAAGCACACTCTACAGCAGCCTGCATCACCACTTGCAAGCTAAGTCTGGTTCAACCGAGCGCTAGCCTATACTATGACAACTAGTCAAATTTATATAGTTACTTACTAGCGGATGCCCGCGACTTCGTCTGCGTGGTTTGAGGTTTTTTGGTTCCCGCGGGAACTCTTCAATTTTCCGGGATAAACGTAGCCAATGTGCTATTCGAGACTATAAGATATCTCTGTGCCAAATTTCAGTCAGATCCGTTTAGCCGTTGGAGCGTGATTGAGTAACAAACATCCATACTGCATCCATTCACATTCATAATATTAGTAAGATTTATCAAACTTCAAAACGTGCGTTTCTTATCGGATTTTGTATCAAATACTGACTTGTGACGTCATCAAAAGTCAACACAGTTTTTTACTTTAATCGATAATTTAAAATTGTGATCAAACATAAAATAGAGACGTCTCTATTTAATAATTACTAAAAAAAATATATAGTAGTTGCCAAATACTCAATTAAAGTTCCTTATAAGGGTTTCGTCATTAATTATTTATTGTGTCAGGTGGGCGTACCTACGATTCATGATGAACAATTTACTAAATAGAAGACCCATAGAGCGCCGGTTGCTCTCTTTACGCAATTTTTTTTATTTACCTGATTTAGCGGCTCTGGATTCTAGATACGCAATATTAGTATTTGTTTACCTAAATACTAATAAATAATTATTAGGTATAATAAAAGTTAAATTTCAAAATGGATACGTAGGGAGGACTGGACGTAACTATAGGTCTTCTTCTTCTTCTTACCTTCGTACCTATAGGTATAGTAACTATTATTTCCTGTTTGGAACCCGATGCCAATACTACAATGGAAAAGAAAATAAGGTTTAAATATACCTATTGGAGTTTATTTCCAGTCGAGTGCCTAATGTATACGGGTTACAAAAGAGGTCCTCTCTATCGAGAAGATTACAAATAAATGTAGATTTGTCGTCAATGGTTTTCTGGAATTACCTTACCTAATGAATGCCCATTTTCATTTGAAAGGGAGGACGCAACTGGAAATAGTTTTAGTAGATTCGCATTATCAATTTTATCTTTCGTTAAATTCTATGATATCATTTTCCGTCTAGTAAATAATTATTGGCTTTACCTTATTATCTATGATAGCGACTAATAAAAATGCACTGAAATCGTACTTACCAATAACATTTGCGTGGCAGCTGTTTCCATTTATCTAGGAATCAAATATAATTAGATAATCTTCCTTTGGAAAAACTTGCAATACAAATAAAAAATGTACTAGTCCCTTATCAAATGTGTGCGTCATTCCGTTGAAAACACAAACTTACCTGAAAAGATAAGAAAATATTTAGGAAAATTACTGTGAATGATGACTAATGTCTTTATTTCGATCAATGCTGTACCGCAAATTCTAACTATTAGATAATTAGGTACCTACTTATTAATTTCAGGCAGTAGGTACAGCTACGCAACTGTACTGCGTGAAATTTAAGATTTGATTTATTATATAGAGACTTATGTACGGTTCTTTGATATAACCTTTAGGTTTTTATTAAGCTTTTAGTTTTTATTAGGTATCCAAGGTCCATACTGTTTAAATATACCTATATCCAATAATGCTTTGTTGTGTACTAATTTAAGATAATTTTCCTGTTAGGCAGCTACGCACTGCTTTTATTTGTAACTTTCCTTTTTCCTGGAAGTTGTAAAATAACACAACTCTAGCGCAAGTCTGCATGTTATCATTCACGTAGAATGGGCAATAAACAGTGTCTATTGCAAAAGGCTTGAAGACGTAAGAGTCCACCATGAAAACACTCCATAATTTATCAGTACAATAATAAAATACATAATTTACAAAAATATTGTATAATCTAATTTAAACACAACATTATGATCGTACCATTAACAAATCAATATATAATAGAAAGCATGTTTACCTATAAGTGACATACCAATTATGAAACACGTATGTAATTAGACATTAAGTAAGCCAAACAACGTATTGCAATCTATCTTTTTAGATGTTTGTATTAGATCTAAACTAATATTATTAAGAGGAAAGGCTTGTTTGTTTGTAATGGACTCAAAAACTACTCAACCGATTTTAAAAATTCTTTCACTTATAGAAAGCTACATGATCAGCGAGTAACATAGGCTATATCTTATTACTGCTACCCGTGCGAAGCTGGGGCGGGTCGCTAGTCATGAAATATAACGTTATTCATGATAAAGTTTTCGCCGTTGACTCTTATTCTATAGATATTTGACTGAAAACAGCTGAAAGACAGCTTTTCTTTCAGACGCGCGTCTTACACACGTACGACGCATCTCTACCCAATTTGAAGGCAGTGTAAGGCTGAAACATTCGTATAAAACGCTACTTGGGCCGAAGTCTGTGGTTTAAAATCAAATCATATACTTTGTGCTTCTTCTTCTTCTTTGTGCGTGTTCTTGTGATATAGCAGCAAGTTGTAGCTGGAGTGTTAGAATGAAAGAACTTGCATAAGTAAACGCGTAAACTTACGAGTAAAAATGTCCAACAAGTCGCATCCAACATATTGGACAGAGGATTTAGAGATGGTGGCGGGAATTAGGGATCATGACGAAGCAAACTAGAGCATGTAGAGTAGTGACGTTCGTTACGGAAGTTAGGTCCTTATACCAGTTGCGTCGGCGCAGGTGGCGTTTTATTGTTTCCAACCTTAGCAGTTAGCACGCGTTCACACGCAGACTACGTTATATCTACAAAAGACTTCACTCGTAGGTATACGAAAGCCAAATTACGTGTCCAGAGTTACGACGCAATGAAATTACTCTGACATAGCATTGTTGCAATGTTGCCGACGTGCGAGATGGAACACGGTTACAATTTTATTGCTCCTTAGTCTTATTTTAGGAACAAGGCTGTGAAAAGTAATTTCATTTGCGTCTAATGAACTACTTAATGGAAGAAACGGCACAGAGAGCTTAAAAGCGATAGTATTTCAACGGCATGCATGATCGTAAATGTGAATGTGTTACTATCTAAACAGCTTCTACAGGTGTTTCATAAATAGGAAACTTTGTGCTAATATAATAATTTTATTAGAATTTATTGTACTTAAATAAAAGTTGGAACCAATAAAAAAAAAATATTATAAATCTTTATGAAAGTTAAGAAGCAAAGATGAGTGCACATATTGTTCAAGTAGGTACCTATTAATAATATAACATAAATATAGACAATAAGCAAAGGTTTGGATGCAAGAGAGCTGCAAGTATTATTGTGCAAACACGGCTCAGATAAGAAAACCACAATTAATGACGTCAAGGGAATGTGACGCCTGCGGTCGATACTGGTGCGTAACTCACGTTTCTCGTGTGACGTCACTAGGAAAATGAACCCGGCATCCCAGTTTTGGGTCAATGGCCAATCTACAAATAGAAAAGATCCAATTTAAACTTATCATCGCACTTTGCCAGCTATTTCAAACATCAAAATTATTTTTCGTGAATGTTCTTGTACTATTTTTAAAGCGTTTCCAGATTATGCTCAGATATTAAGTCCTCAAGAGAGCTATTTATTTACGAAACACCATTATATTATTTAGCATGAAAATTCACTCAATCCGTAAATATAATATTTACAATTTACTTATCTACCTAATAATAATACCTATTGTACTTATTAACATATACAATATTGATAATGGGACCTTATTACATTGCTAGATTAGCTTAGAGACCTATGTATGGCACTTGTACTATCTATACGATAGATATAAAGATGTCCCAAAAGCAGTTAAGGCTGCTATCTGATACTTAGTTAATTTCTGGTGAATAATGAAAATGATAACATGGAACCTAAATCAATAGGGTCGATTCTGCAAATGGGGTTTCACAATAAGTGTTTGTACTACAAAAAATCGGTCAAGTGCGAGACAGACTCGCGCACAAAGGGTTCTCGTACCACCGTATTTTAGTAAGCAAAAAATATGTCATTATAAGCTGTGAAATAACTGGCTTACATATGGCGCTCAACTGGTAGCGCAGAACAAACAATATGATACCCTATGAGTACGGAGCCCTAATTAACTATTTTCAGATTTTTTCCTTTATTTGTGCTTTGCGGCCTTACTTCTTGCCAAATGATTCTTGGTCAACAGGAAGTACCCTATAGGTTTTGATTTATTGACGAGTGTCAAAATAAATGTAAAATTATGCGGCATAAACGGCCGGTATCTTTTGATTGCGTTGACTTAGAAGCTTCATGTTTTTACATCTGCAACAGACCGTAGATTTGGTAATAATTTCAACTTGATACCTCCACGCGATCCCGAGAAAAAGGTGGTTGACAGACAGACAACGAAGTTATCCTATAAGGGTTCCTTTTTTCCTCTTGAGGTACGGAACCCTAAAAATTAATAATTGAATTTCATTGATATTGAAGTTCCTCAGTAAGTTTATTAAAAATAAAAATTACATCTACTTTGTATGTAAGTATTTTATTTGGCTATTAAAATTATATGTGCTTACATATAGCAACTCTAAGAAATATATTAGTATGATAATTATTATGATTCACTTCAGATTTAATAGCAAAATTAAGTCTAAATATATTTATAAACCTATACGTACTCCAACCTACGTATCTATTTCTATCAAGTGGCAGGAATTTTATAGAAATTCCCAGGTATGTTAGCGTCTGACGATCTAAACGATATGATTTTGCTTTTATGTTATGGTATTTTGATGTTTCCGTTTATGTATACGTTTCTGCCTACTTATGCTAATAATCTACAAGGTGATAACGTTGAAGTTTTCAAAGGAGTCATGCAATAAATTGCTTGTTACTTTTGTAACTAACCTAGCTATCAGAATAGATAATAATATCTAATTATGACGTTTTTTCTTGGAAACAGAATATATAAAAAGAAGAGCTGAGAATTCTTTGAAGTTGAAGAATGCAGATTTTCTTAACTTCTCTTTGAGACACCTTACTATCTAAATTGAATGAGCACCAACAAAATTGACACGTTACACTTAGAACGTACCCTCCATCGTCCTCGCCGTCACTGTCATCGACACCATTGCAATCTTCCACATCACTCATATTCTTAGAAATACCGGTCTACTAGACACCCGACCGAATCTTTCCGTGCCAATACCGAACACTGCCATCATTTGCCCTTGGTAAAAGATTACCTACACTGCAAGCTATATTATTAAATTAAGTGAAGTTAACTTATGGCCAAGCATGCGCCATCCATCGATATTATATTGGGTATATGTACTCTCGGGTCACGAACGCATGCTTAGGGCTTCCAGCGCGTAATCTGTTTAAAAAAGTATATTGTCAGTATAAGCACCGTTTTGAATATATTCAGAAGTTATATTTTTGTGTAATTTGTAGGCTTCATAAAGCAGTTTATGCAATGCGTCTGTTTATTTTTAGAGATGTCTACATATACCTACTATCTACGTAACGTACTACTTGTAGTAAAACTTGTTAAGGCTCTGCAACACTTTATTAAAGTGTTCCACTTAGTTTGTATCTGACCAGAGACTTTCGAAGAGGTGCATTTTCGGGTTTTATACTTTCGCTACGATAAGTGTAAACAAAATATAGCTTTTTATGAATAGAATATTTTTTTTAAATATTTGAAGTGTGACTTCGCTAAACGGTTGGTTTCTATTAGAAAAACAATATTTTAGCATTGGTCGAATTCATAAAATCATAACTATTTAAGCACACAAATCACGAGAGCCGGCGCCTAATACCTACGGATTAATCTACATTGTACATCAATAATAATTATGTTAGAAATACATTTTTGTCCGTGCATTACGTAGCCCGTAGCGAACGAGCCTTCACGGCGCGGAAGCTGGTCTGCGTAGCAAAGGAAAACAAGTGAATATAATTAAAATTATTAAAAAATGCTCTGCCGTAGCCCGTATTGAAATTACCTTTGGAATCTTATTCACATTTTTATTAAATGATATTTTTTTGTGAATCACTGGATATTGAACTATAGTGTTATATATTTTTGGAATCTACTCATCATTTTCTTGATGATGATTATATAGTTAATCTTATTTTCGAATTATTTTTTTTCAACTTTAATCTTTAATGCGGGACCATGGTCACCACATCAATTTTTTTTTAATTTTACTAGCCTATGTCACCCGGAATAAGCTAGGGATTCTAACGATACCTCATTTATCAAAATCGGTTCAAGCGTATAGAAGTTATGCTGGAATATAGAAACTCACATACATACCTACATACATACATACATACATACATACATACATACATACATGAACCCTGAAAACAATATACTCCTTTTTTCAGGCAGTCGTTTATAAAGGTTGAGGTTGTCTGTTCAAAACAGACAAACGGACAACAAAGTGATCCTATGAGGGTTCCGTTTTTTCCTTTTGAGGTAGGTACGGAACCCTGAAAATCTCAATATCAGACCGAAGTTAGGCGTGTCGTATTAGAACCGCGTATTTAATAATAATTTAATGTGCTTAGGCCGAGCTAGTTGCTTGCAGTAACTATTAATTACTAAATGATGCCCGCGACTTCGTCCGCGTGGATTAAATTTTTTGAAAGGTAGCCTATGTCCTTCCCCGGCATATAATCTATCCCTGTACCAAATTTCATCAAAATCGGTTGAATAGATGGGCCGTAAAAGCGCAGCAGACAGACAGACAGACAGACAGACAAACTTTCGCATTTATAATATTAGTATGGATATTAGTATGAATGTGGATATAGAGTAAGTATAGTATAGTATGGATTTGAAGTCTATGTTTATTAATTACCTACCTACTTATTAATTCCATGACTTAATTTTACTAAATGACACCGGGGCCTACGGAAATTACTCAAAAAACCTTGTCTATAGGCCAACCAGAGTTGCTAACGTAGCTCGAATGATTGCTAAGCTGCAGAAAGAACTAAATAATTCAATTTGTGTCTGAAGTAGCAATGGGCCGGCCTGATAGATTTTTTTTTATGCACTACAAGCTACCCCTTGACTGCGATCACACCTAATGGTAAGTGATGATGCAGTCTAAGATGGTAGCGGGCTAACCTGTTAGGAGCATGGCAGTTATATTAAACCCATACCCCTTCGGTTTCTACACGGCATCGTACCGAAACGCTAAATCGCTTGGCGGCACGTCTTTGCCGGTAGGGTGGTAACTAGCCACGGCCGAAGCCTCCCACCAGACCAGACCAGGGAAAATTCAGAAATTATAAATTCCCAAATTGGCCCTGCCGGGGATCGAACCCAGGTCCTCCGCACGTTAAGGCAACAGCGCTACACAATGCGCCACGGAGGTCGTCAAATTGATAGATAGGTATGTACTCATTCAACCTCCAAGAAGCGACCCCCCACCATTGTGGTCCTAAAATGCTGCCATGTTCTTCTCGACAGGAATGGTATTCCAAAACAGTGGTACATTCACTGGAAAATTCGTAAGCAATTTTAAAAGTTAATTTTAGAAAAAAGATATTTTTATTTACACCGGATAATAGCATTGGATATTGGTTGGAAGAGAACGGGAGGCTGCTAGACGCAAGCAGCACAAGTCTTTGTTCTGTGGTAGATTCATGTAGAGACTTTTTCCACCTGTAGTAGACGTTATTTGGTTGAGAGGAATACCTTAACCGAAGCTCAAAGGGAATTTCAGCTGTTTTGTTGGTAGGTACTACCTACTACTCTACCGGATTAATATTTGGTGCCATCTACGCCAGGACCTAGGTCTTAGAGTCTTATAAGCGGGAGGTCCCCGGATTTGAGCCTGGTAAAGTCAAATGTTTCAAGTTCTGAATTATCTCTGGTCTGGTGGGAAGCTTCAGCATGGCTAGTTACCACCTTACCGGCAAAGACGTGCCGCTTTAGTTTAGTGTGAGTTTAGTGATTAAGCGTTCCAGAAACCGTTTAGGCCTTAGGGGTATGGGTTTAGTATAAGTAACTGCCATATCCCAGGTTAGACTGCATCATCACTTACCAGGTGAGACCGCAATCAAAGTCAATTTTGTAGTGGATAAAAAATATAGTTATAGAAAAATCATCGAATAATTCTCATAGTGCCCATTCGCTCCCCCTGTGAGCCTAGTGCAAATAAAATAAGCTCTTCAATCAATCTAAGCCGCTAGTAGTCCACAAAGTTTTAATAGATTGCCTTCGATAGAGTAGATAGAGCCTGCACTTACCCTAATAACTTACGATGTTGATATTTTTCTACAAATATTATCTTAGTGAAATTTTACGCAAATTAAAATAAGTAAAAGTGGGCATATGGTACGAACAGCTGACAATTTTGTAATTCGTTGATAGCTCTAAGAATTCGCCAAGCAAGGAGCTACTAGTTTATGTGTGTAAGTTGAACGTTATTCCAGAATTGTGCCAAGAATCAACATTTCAACACACAAGAAGAAGAAGAACTATGTACTTATCTGTTTTTCTTTATATTTTATAACTTTTGGGTACTAAATTTTTTTTTTAAAAAGGCACGTGAATTTGTATATATACTTACAAAAAATTAAAATTAAGCGGGCCACCTCGGTTAAAGGGCGCAGTCGTACCTACTTCCATCTACCTATTTTACATCCATCGGAACAGAATACATTTATAATCGTATCAATTACCTACAGCTTAGACACAGTATTGGTATTATCCAATACTGTGACTTAGGGCGATAGAAAAAATAAATACAGCTACCTAGCTAGTAGCTAGGGTTGACTACCTTGAAACTTATCTAACTACTTTTGCAAGCTCAGCTTTACATTGTATGATTCCATACTAGATTCTGGAGCATGCCAATAATCAAATAGAAAACAAACTTTGTTTGTATGAGCGTGCTGTTTCACACTAAATTCGCACTAGATTAATGAAAAACTGAAAAAAATGAAAACACAATCAATTACGTTGGGTAATTGATTGTGTTTTCATCATGTGTAAGGACTATCATAATTACTCGTATTTATGATAGTCCTTACGTGATTAAAATTTATATGATAAGCTTTGATAATTTACCTACATTATCTACCACTACAGCCCATTAACGTCCCACTGCTGGACACAGGTCTCCGCTCTCAAAGGAGAGAAGGAATTAGAGCTTAGACCCACCACGCTGCTCCAATGCGGGTTGGCGGGCTTTAACGACTATTATCATGTTAGTGATAATAACCGGGACCGACGGCTTCTAGTCAGAAAAACTCCGGGACTCGAACCCGGGACCTCGTCAGCCGCAGTCGTACATGCTAACCACTAGACTAAAGTCTAGTGGTTTGAAGTTTCTACCACGGAATAGATTTCTACCAACTTGTCTCAACTCATCAACTATCAACTCATCTTTTCCAGTTTAAAGAACTCATGCCCAATTGCACGAACATACCCACAATCACATAAGTAGTTAGTAAAACCAATAATCCATCTCTTCAAGTTAGGGGACCATTTAGTCAGTAAGGGATATTGGTGAAATGGAAACGATCCCCTAACTGGCCCCTAAATATGCTAAAGAGTCCCTTAAATCTTCTGGGCCGTTGGTGAAATGAGGCATTACATACTTTAACCGGGTTAAAAAGCCTTACCTGAATGGTAAGTGATGATGCAGCCAGTTGTTACCCTGGAATGGCAATTAGGTATATGAAAACTAAACACCTGATTGGTTTCTACCGGAACGCTAAATCGCTTGACCAGACGAGATAATTTAGAAATAACTACATAATTATAAATCCATAAATTGTCCCGGGGATCAAGCCCAGGACCTCCGTCTTAACACTTTGAATGCCAATCACTCGACGTCACGTGATCGCGTTACTTTTCAATTTGGTCCGTCACGCGACGTCGAGTGATAAGGGTAGGTATTCTTTTTTGTTCATGGTATATTAAGCTGGCCGTAGCGTAAACGCAGATAGTTTTGTTAGGGGCCTCTAGGGAAATGATAAACCTGTCCGGAAGGGGGCGTGGCTATTAGTGTCACGCGTTGGTTTACTTAGTAAAAAATATGGCCCACCCGCAAATACAATTCATTTTTGATGCGCCAGGAAACTCGCAAACCAAAATAGGACAGAACACAGAGCCAAAATTGAATTGAACTTGTACTCGTAGATTAGAGTTACGAGTAGGTGCTATATTACGTCATACTCGTGCCCATTAGATATCTTTATTGTAGGTGTTCTTCAGATAACTGAAGAGTAAGATTAGAGAGAGATAAATAAACACGTAGGTAAGTAGGTAGTTACCTTTTTATTACTTTATGAAATAGGTAGATACTTAACTAATATTATAATAGTAGGTAGATTGTTCATCAAGGGACTAAAATGAGCCATTTCATACGAGATGTTTAGCTTACCAATCGTAGCGAGGTATGCTATAGAATCGAGTAGAATGTCTTTTAGTCCCGTGGTAAACACTCTACTTTTCACTTCGATTGCGAGAAAATAAAATTAATAACGATTTTTAATTAATTCTTTGCCTTTCTGCTACATTTTCATATTAGGAATAAGATCTTTATATTGTTTACTTGATGATAAATAGTCACATTCACTTTACCTGCCTTCACATTGTATTACGTATTATGCATCAAAATTTGAAATAGATCCCATAATTATGATCACGGAATAGATAAAGGGAGATTATCATCCATAAAACATCCATTTAAATAAATGTAATAATAACAACAACAAAATCTATGATTTCGCGTCAAACCGCAATAACAACTTTATTTTTCTCCGTATCGTTAACAAGAAGGAATCTAAAAAATACAGTAGTACCATAGACATAGATCTGTAGGATAATGGTAGGATACGATGGGTAACATTGACATTCAACGTGCATTGAACTAAGTGACATTTAAATTTTTTGGCTGTTGATAGAAAGCATAGACTAAAAATTTTGGAATTAAAAGAGGATATCATCATATCACGCATACCGATAAAAGAATAGTACGGCAAAATCTAAAAATTAATACTCTAATCCCTAGACCCTAAATGCTAACTTTAGTCCGCCTACGTTAAGCTATAATGACACCTTTTTAGAGCATGAGAGGTCAAAAAGGTATTAGGCGAGATGTTACGACGTTATCAATATAGGCCCTTATTCCCCTTGAACAGGAATAAGTACCTAGTATAAGTACCTACTTATACTAATACACTAATTACGGTAGCTAACGTAAAATCAAACATCTAGGTACTTGGCCCATTACGAAAACACAAATACCATGTTATACTTAGTTGATTCAATTATCAATTACTGTTTAATACATAAACATAATAGCTATTTTATCTGTATTCAATTGGTTAATTACTCTGTGCTCTTTATTATTCATTACTCTGTACTTTTCATTAACCTATGTTACTTGTCACTTCTTGTCTCTGATTTTGTGTACAAAATGGACGCAATATAGAAATTAATTACAATTCAAACAAAGTTTTATTTAATAAAGCTTAGAAATAATAATTAAAGTTTAATCCACAATAATGAAACTATCAATTACCTACCTACTTTTAAAGAAAATTATAGAATCACACTTCAATAAAGTATATCTTAAACCACACTCCGTTAAGATCTGGCCGAACCCCAGAGTGGCCCCGCGTTTCGAACATCCAATTCGAACTCGTGGTGTTTGCCCAACATAAAACTATAAGCCTTTTGATGCACCTATCAACACGTCCGTATTTTCGTAGTTAATGGTATTTAGGTTTTCTTCTCACGGCGATAGTGGGCGCTGGCCATAACTGGCCATCTGCGCGCGGTTTAATGAACCATTGTTCCGTGGGTTTAATAGCACTGAAGTGTCAGACTAGGATTCAGAAATTGGTAATAGCCGTAGGCCTAAACACATAGAAGGCCGCACACATGACACAGCTCACTGAACGCTGTCGTTTGTAAGCTTTGAGCAGTCAGCGCACAGGATAATGCATATTCACCTAACAGCGCTGATGGTGATCAATGAGGAAAACTCGACCTAAAGCACAGAATAATAACTAGTACTAAAGGTAGATAAAGATTAGAGCGTTGGTATGTCAAGCGTTTTACGTTTATCGTACAAGCGAGTCACCTCAGCTCAGCGGTGAAAACTGGTTTGCTAGATCAAATTTTTTCGGTATTTACTATTAAATAACCGTCTTACAAAAAATATCCGATACACTTAAAGATATTGTCTAAAGATTGTGCTAATTTGTTACACGATAGCACAGATGTAGTACTAAGTACTATATCTGTGCACGATAGGATGTACTTTACTCGATCAAAAAAAATCTTGAAACAGGCTAAATTAAAAGTTTAAAACGAATTTTTTATTAATAAAATTTTCGACTTTGCTCATCATTTTTATATGGATAAATTCCTCTTGAAGTATTAATGAGAACCTGCTAAAATTTATTTCAAACTGAAGTCCTATATCTATTTAATTCAAATTAATCCCAGAATTTGAACGTTGCCAAGCGGTTTCAGAATATACCGCGCTGCCCGCTTCCCCGCTAGTCTCTACGAGAAATGTACCGCGAGACGCGCGGGCGGCACCCCACACCTCACCTCCTAAAATCTTGGAGGTGACTCGCCTTAAGTTTCTCAAAAATCAGGTTGAATTAGTTAAACCATGGGAATCACCTTCCTGGCGCATTGTTGTCTTGTGTTGAGGATGGGAGGTCCCAGGTTCGATTCTCGGCGTAGGCAATTTGGGATTTTATATTTTCTGAATTATTGCCTGGCTTGGTAGGAGGCTTTGATCGCGGTTGGTTAGTATTACCACCCTACCGTCTACCGGCAATCGTACCTCCAAGCCATTTAGCGTTCCACTACCACTACAGCCCATTAACGTCCCACTGCTGGGCACAGGCCTCCACTCTCATAGGAGAGAGGGAATTAGAGCTTAGACCCACTACGCTGCTCCAATGCGGGTTGGTAGGCTGTAACGATTATTATCATGTGATAATAACCGGGACCGACGGCTTAACGTGCTCGCCAAGGCACGGGGGTGAAACACCGCCAACTTCCTAACTCCGGTACTGAGAATTTCTAGTCAGAAAAACCCAATAGGTACTCAATTATGGCCCGACCCGGGACTCGAGCCCGGGGACCTCGTCGGCCGCAGTTGAACATGCCAACCACTAGACCAACGAGGCAGTCATATATTTAGCGTTCCGCTATGATGTAACCCGACTGAGGTTTACTGTTACTGACATAACTACCCCTAGGTACTACAGAATCTTTACTTATCATATCATTTCAAAAGAGCAACCGCCGAGTTTCTTGCTGGTTCTTCTCGGTAGGAATGGCATTCCGAACCAGTGGTAGGTTCACTTGACAATTCAAAAGTACCTACTTGTAAAAGTTTATTTAATAAATTCATTTTGAAAATTGAATTTTTTATTTGAATACCTACGTACTTACCTACTAGATGAAATATCAGTCAACCGCTTATAACTTGTAGTAGGTACCTACCATGAAAAAGCCTAATAAATAGGTACCCATTAGTGCTGTATCACGATGAGCTGATTTGCTGAGGGCATGACGTCATTGCTCTGAGGCTGTGAAGCACGTACTTGGTATAAGGAAAATCTAGGGATATCAATCTCAAGCAAATAAACTCACTGCAATGCATGCTTATGAAATGTCTATATTGTCAACGTAGATATAACTGTAGATACCTATTATATCTAGGGAGTTCTCCAGAATTGTTATTTTTTTCTATCTGTAATATACTTATCGATAAGTACCTTATCTTATTACTACATGATGCCCGCGTTTGTTCGCATGCTTTAAGTTTTTTACATTCCCGCGAGAACTCAATAATTTTTCGAGATAAAAAGTAGCCTGTTGCTCTCGTCATGCCAAAAATCACGTCGATCCGTTGCGGCGTGATTGAAGGACAAACCAACAAACACTTTCACATTTATAATACATATTAAGTAGGTAGTATGATTTGTTTGTTTGTTTGTTTGAACTACGGTCGTATTTCATATCGACGAAAATTACAACGTTCGGTAGCAGGTAGTTTCATTAATTTCGCCCGTTAGCTTTTAATATTTATACAGGTAGTTAGAAATGTATATTATAAATGCGAAAGTTGGATGGATGGATGTTTGTTACTCAATCACACCAGAACTGCTAAACGGATCTGGATTTAATTTGGGTAATAATAATAACACAGGCTACTCTTTATCCCGGAAGAAGTTCCCGCGGGAATTAGATAGTGAAATTATAATTAAATAAAACACATGTAAATAACATGCAATCAGCATTCACTTTTATTCGATAGGTATAAGTAATTAATTATCTATCATATCATAATGAGGTGCCAAATAATTAAAAAATCAATTACAATCGCGCACATTAATACCTATCTATAAATATTTAGCATATTTTAACTTTAAGGACCACAATTTTCAATAGTAGGTAGGTATATTACTAGATTGATTGAGACTTGGATTGTACCTACTAAGTCTCAATTAAGATAGTATCACATTGTACCAATTAAACCGCCAATATGCTATATAGACCACACATCATTAGGGCCGACACAAAAAAGCGGTGAGTCGCGACGCCACATTGTAGTGACATTGCGTTGCATTGCGATATCGCCTCTGGAAGTAATCAAATGCTGTAGTGTGAAGCATATGCATTCATCATAATGCTAAGACCATGTCACCTTGCTGGACGTCTCTTATCTCCAAAGAATCGTAATAAACGTAGCTCTGTCATTATTTTAAGAAGACATTATATTATATAGAATCGTGAAATAACATCGCGGGAATGCGAGCGTCAGATTTTGGCCGAAGCGGCACCGCGTTAGTGAGTCAGCTCTAACACCTTTATTTCACTTCGTATCTAATCGTTACTAGATAATACTATTGAGTGCACTGTGGCACAGTATCTTGCTGAACATAAATTTACCTGCGCCATAATTTTATCAATGTTTCATTAAAAAAAATGAAACCAATACTTACAGCCATTTAAACTAGGTACAAGGATAACGCTTTTGTACAACTACATAATATATACGCCATACAGTTTTAAAATGGGGACGTGTCGCATGGCAGTAAATTGAAGCAATTACATAATCACACAACGCAAAGGGCAACAATTGACATCTTTTTTTGATCCCTGAATTGACCTCTCAGCTTACATTACATCATGGGAACATAAAAATCTTAACAACACTGGTCTATCTCGGTTATTTAAATTACAATTAAGTATAAATATTAAAATTACATTTAAGTATGACTAGTCAATTGTGTTTAAAATTACATTACAATATCGTACATTATCCCTGAGACAAAATTAATCATCGATAAGTTTTTATCTAAGAGAACCAATCAGATAAAATGTGGATAGTATTAATTATAAAACCATAATTTTAATGCCATTCATCATGACAACATGATGAATGGCTTTTAACGGTTAAGCGGTAGGACCGTGGAAAAATAACGAACAGATAGACAGACACTACAGGTACGACAAGCAATAAACTAAAGTACTCCTTTATCAATTACACGAACATAATATAGAAAATAATAGAAGGGCTCTGTACACTGATTGAATATAATTAAGCGAGAATAGCTTAAGAAATTAAGAAAAAAAGATAGAAGGTGCGAAAAAAGAAAAAAATATTTCAGAATAAAATGTGTACCAACTATAATCCTAGTCATGTAAACATGTTCGGATACTGTTGCAGATAAGAAATGTTTTAACGGATATTATAATGATGATTGGTTCCGAAAATTTTAAACAGGTACACATCACCTCATCTAGTGAATGAGTAATTTAAAATGTCCATGTAAAAACGACATATTCAATCTCAATTGTGTTTACAATTATAATTTAATTAATACAATTATAATTACAGAAACAGTAGAAACATTAAAAATATACTAAGTATTATGATCAGACTTCTTATTTTATTTTTGTACTAAGCTATCCAAAAAGAAATGTTATAAGTATTTATATTTTGTGTGCTATTTATAATCTCACAAATATGTTACGTTATATATAGTATAGTAGTGATGCCCGCGACTTCGTCCGCGTGGATTAATGTTTTTTTATTCCCGCGGGAACTTTTAATTTTCCGGGATAAAAAGTAGCCTATGTCCTTTCCCTGGATACAAGCTATCCCTATACCAAATTCCATCAAAATCGGTTAAAGAGACAGTTTTATTTATTCCCGCAGGAACTCTTTAATTTTCCAGGATAAAAAGTAGCCTATGTCCTTCCCCGGGATACAACCTATCCTGTACCAAATTTCAACAAAATCGGTTGAAAAGATGGGCCGGGAAAGCGTAGCAGACAGACACACTTTCGCATTTATAATATTAGTATGGATACCCTCTCATAAGAATCTGCTAAACAAATGGACTGTAAAAATGTTTTACACACACACACACTTTCGCATTTAAAATATACAAAGTATGGATTTTATAAGTACTTTAGGCATAGACTCGTGTGCTTTAGGGAAACTTAAATAAGTATATTCCACAATCAAAATATTAATAAAAATCAAATCTCTGAATCTGAATCATTAATAATTAAATCACGCTGAATCATTAAACTGACGAACTATTAGCACTACTAATTAATAATTACATATTAATTTAATAAAATATTTGTGCTATTGTATAATACTTTCTCATTAATTACTTCCAGGATTAAATAGCTAATGGGCTACAATTTTGTAACATTATTGATAGCCCTCTTAAAAACCTCTCCCTCTCACAAAAATACTTATCCACGTAAAATATAAAATAGAAACATAACAATAACAAACTTATCAAAAATATGTCTTCTTTAAAAACCCAAACATAAAATAATATTATGTTTCAATTTAGTAGGAATTAATGGAAAATACACATAGTTACAAAGTTTTCCCAGAAAGAACTATGGGCAAAATGATCCACATTGCAGCCAAAACTATTTTACAACAGTGGATAATATAATAATTATTATGAACATAATTATTTATGTTACTTAATGAAGAAGTTATACTCAATGATATCAATATAAAAAAAAATATGTATTCAGTATTGCTTGATAAGTTAACTTAATTTTGGTTTAGTTCTAAAAAGGACTATGAAATTAAAATTTCACCACATTGATATGAGAATAAGGAACATTCACTATTCAGCACATTTTTTACATTTAACCATTATATTATTATTAATGAGTAGGTATGTACATAATATGCTATGTACCTATTGACTCATTGCCAAGCCACATTTCAAGTCTCAAAACTTTTCTATGTTCCATCTTAAAGAATATAAAAACTCATATTTCTGAGTGGCTGCTCTGAGGACCAAGGTCCTTTTATTTTGCCCATTGTTCTGAAGAGTATATACAAAAATAAATAAAAATTTAAAGGATAGACATTAGACATAATTAAAAAAAATATTAAATTATCATAAGTCTTTGGTAACAAAGAATAGACGATTGATCACTTGTTCATGTATTAAATTGTTCAATCACTGACATGTTAAAAAATCACATTATAATACACTTGACATACTTACATCAACAGTCGAATATTGAATAAAATTATACATTCATTAAGTAATTTGTGCAATGTTAGGTACATCATAAATCGCAAAACACACAGGGACACACAGCGACATCCACCACACGCCCGACCCGACCAGCGCCCGCTCCTTGTATGTTTTGCCCTTAATAACTGCTTTGTATTTTTGGTTTCAAACTAATAATAATAATAATCATACTGTTATTGGAATCTTTACTTCTTTATTTACAATATAAAATTTGTGCTTTTTGCCTAATACACCCCATATCACTGCAATATTTTCAATTACAATATTGAATGGGATGGTCGCTAATGCACCTCCAACAAACATGATGAACTTGAGAGGACCAAATCTATGTATTGGAAATGATTTAATAACACCAAATATGTACATGTAAATATTGACAGCACCTATAAACCCACATATTAAATCTAAAAGATGCGGGCAAGGTATAGGACACAATGCTGCAAGTAAAATGTTACTGGTTGAAAATGGCAGCGTAACCCATGAATAACAAGATATTGCCAGGAAAACCTTATTCAAAAGAGGTATCTCTTTAGAATGTACAACTAAAAGTATACCTTGAAGCCATCGTTTTCTTTGTTGCATAAAGTCCCACAGTGTAAAAGGGGACTTTTCCCACATTTCTCCTTCAATAAAATTGAATGTGTAGCCTTGGACATAAGCTTTCATAGCAAAGTAACAGTCTTCTGCAACTGATCCATCAAGCCCATTGTCAAATGATACTTTCTTTTCTGCTGACACCTAGAAATCAATTTTATAATTAAATAACTAGCTTTAATACACTCAAAATAATTATTTAATTCTAATGGCGGCCCACTGACGAAGGGTTAATAATGATATCATGCAGGTAAGTACTTTTACCAAAAATATTTACCTTACCAAGAAAATCAAAAGGTCTAGATACTATAATACTGACACCACATGTATTAATTATATTATTTATATAAATATATTTAAAGTAAACTTACTTGAGTAACCACATAGGAACCTTTCCAACTAAAGAGTGGCTTGTGGAATATGTAAAACTGAAATCTGAGCTTTCCCATATCATCAGCTACACGAAAACTATCTGCCAATGTTGTAAGCCAATTGACTATATGATCATTGGCATACGTGATGAGACCTTGCCCAAATTGGTGTTGGCCATCTAATACAAAGTTTATTATACCACGAACTGAGTTCTCTGTCAACAGAGTTTCTTCATCTAAGTGTACTATCCAATCTGTATCTGCCAGTATGTTAACTGTATCTTCCAAACAGTATTGCAGTGCTCTTGACTTGAACAGTGCACCAGTTTTAGTTTTGTACTCAGCTGGCACCACTACCTCTCTTACTCTTCTATGCTTAGGCAGGTTTATAGCTTTATCTGTCACAACCTCTATCATAAAGTTCTCCATGCCAACATCCAAACATGTATTCATATTTTTAGTCACATTGTCTCTTACTAACTTGGGAAAATCGCCTCTAGTTACGACCCTCACACAAATAAACGGCGAAAGTAGTGGAGATCCTTTTAATTTAATTGTTCCTGGGAATGCATTAAATAATGTTAGTCCACCAAAATTGCAGAGGACTTGAGGTATGGTTAGTAATGTTAGGAGTCTTAATGTGTACAATGTTAGGGTTCCATATATGCCATAGGTCTCCCAAGGATCAATATATCGTTTTTCCTTTTCATCTAGATTGATGGCGCCCGCAAACACCAAAAATAAAAATATAAATGATATAAAAAATGTACAGTGAAAAATGTGTTGCACTTTTCCTCTTAGCATTCTGAAACAAAAATACCCATTTTCAAAGTTAAGGCTACGTAAGGACCATTTTTTTACGGCTCCATTTTTTAAAGAGCTCCAAATTCACATCAAAATGTAACTGAATTACCTTTTGGCGTTTTCAAACAATCCTGAAGAGAAAAATTTTCAGTCAAGTGGAACCACTAAAAACACCAAACCCAAAGATATATTTTAGGGGCCACTTTCAACACGAAAATTCGTTTATTGTTTAGTTAAATATTTTGATATTTGTCTAGTTAATTTAAAATATTTTTATAATTAGCGAGAAACCAATACACACCCCACACACACAAACACATATTCATAGGAGTCACCGACCAGAAAAAAAAGATAGGAGTAACAGAATTCAGAAAGAAGAAAGAATACCTCTTACTCTGTCAGCTGTCTAAAATATAAAATATTATCACCAATCACCAATCACCATAGATTAAGATAGTATAGCGATGTACCGAGAACGGCTCGACTCGAGTCAGGAGGAATAATCGATTTTGTACTCAGTGACTCGATTATATTATGCGAGTCCAACTGACTCGAGTCTAGTGTTCGGGTTCTGTTGACTGTATGGAGAGTAGGTAGAGTAGAAGGAGTGTTATCTCTGTATATAAAAAGTGTCCGTCGAAATGCATATTATGCCACCTATCATCAGGGTAAATTTAAAAGGAAGCGCCAAATATCGTTAGCGTAGGTTTGAGGAATAAACAAGGAAAGAAAACATTCATCATTATTTTGTACAACGTAAGTTGTTGAAATTTTTAATAAATAACTACTTTAGTCGACAATTAGCCAGGCTGATCCTTTGCGCAAAAAATGAGCCAGCCCTTCTGTCACCAGATGAGGCAATTAACCCCGGTAAAATATCTCGTAAAAATTGTTTGGCACTAAGACTCCACGGCCCCAGGGTCTCCACGGCAAACGGAACAAATATGTAACTCTCTATGAGAGAGGCACAGTGGAGGCACACTTCCGCCGCTTGCCGGTTTCAGCCTTATGGAATATGTTGATTTCCCAGGTTAATAATATACCATGATCGTCACCGGTATGCAAGGAATTATGTCCAAATTGGTTGAATGGATGGGCCGTGATGGTGGAACGTGGAACGGGAATGTGATGGTCACGGGACACTTAATTTAATTTTTACTAGTATTAGTTTGAATTTGTCACAAATCACTTCTTGGGAAGAACATTTATGTCGGGAAATCAAATGGTTCCCGCGGGATTTAAAGAATCTTAATCGAGACACAGAAGAAGTCGCCACCTAGAAGATAACGTATGCAATGGTGAGCGCAGTTTTACATCTGATACCTATTTTTCATTTCTGTGTAGTGTGTACTTATGGGGTAGGGTACCTATTTTCTCATAGAGCAAACATTCGAGGATCCATTCAGTTCCATTTGAATTTTGAAGTGATAAAACAATGTTTACGTTTAAAAAAGTAACGGAACAGAGAGGAGAAGGTCAATAAATAAATCTATTTCTTGTAATTCTCACTGCAGCTCGTCCTGGGTTGTGCTGAACCTCATTCCATTGAGCAGCTGTCTCGTTCGGTCGTATATCGAACGAGGTAAGTCCGTCTTATTCGTGAACTTTGAACACAACCGCCCTCGACTGCGGACTGTGGTTTCCGAGAATCGAGTTCGTCGCATTTTTTAAGCTTGAAACACACAACGCGCGCATGACGTTTTTCTAACGCGGCTCCTAGAAGGTACAGGTTACACTGGGAAATTTATTAAGTCGTTTGTTGTGAGAATCGAGTATCCATTTTGCATCATAATACCAAATAAATTTTTTATTGTATTTAAGTAACCGAAGATAAAAATCGAGGCGTGGGATTAGGTACGCGATTCGAGAGTAACGTCCTGCCGAGGCATTGTCATCGCGCCGCGCGTTTTGTTTATTTCAGTCCTTAGCATGCATTATAATTTGAAAATTATACTTCACTTCACTATCAATTGCTACATACATACCATACCCTATGTCTCCACCAGCGCCATTGTGGGAGTTTTTTGAACTGTTATTTATAGCAACCACTGAACACTTTTTCAACTTTTCTCCCTTAGGAGATAACACTCCTACTACTTTAACTTCCATAGTTGACTGGCTCATACTCGATCTCTGTTTACTTATGCAATGAAGTGACGCCTAATAATATCAGTATGAACCTGCAACTTTTTGTTTTGTGTCAGTAAGCTGTTACTGTGGTCTGTGAGTGAATTTAATTGTTTGTTAGTACTAGACTACTAGTAGACGTAGTGAAGTGATCCTATCGTCATGAACTTTATTACAATACATTGACAGTTCTTCAACTAGCCCCCACTCGGAGTGATTCCGATTTATTAAGTGAAGCTCCTGGTTCTGATTTTATTTATTATCGTTGTCAATAACATACCAACTCTCTTACAGTTTCTCTCAAAAGTTTACTCCTTTTCGATTTTTCCTTTTTGTTCTAAAATCAGTAAGGTCAGATCTGGACTCGAATTTCCAGACTAGAGTTCTGGACAACATTCGAATACCAAACATAGAACTCGAGTACTGGGTTCGAATTGCGAAATCGAGTCATCATTATAATACCGTATAAACCAAGTCGACTCGATCCACCAAAACAGCGACTCGGCACATCACTAGGTGTAAGTCCTAACGACATAAATTATGGAGTGTAGAGGTAAGTGAGGTAACTCTATTTAAAATCAATGGAGTGATAACTTTGTATGTAAAAAGTGTTCGTCTGCATTAAATTGGGGGCGCCACATTAGCCTACAAGGTAAATTTAAAAGAAAGCGCTAAATATTATTAGAGTAGGTTTGAGAAAAAAACAAAGAAAGAAAACATTCATCATTATTTTGTACAACGTAAGTTGTTAACATTTTAAATAAATAACTACTTTAATAAAATCTTCATTAAATGATATGCCACACACATATACCACCACAGTTGCGTTTATTATGTACTAGCTGACGCCCGCGACTTCGTACGCGTGGATCGAGGTTTTGTGGTTCCCGCGGGAACTCTTTAATTTTCCGGGATAAAAAGTAGCCTATGTGTTATTCCAGACTATAATCCCACTCTGTGCCAAATTTCATCCAGATCCGTTCAGCCGTTGGGGCGTGCGTAATTGAGTAACAAACATCCATACCGACATCCATACATCCAAACTTTCGCATTTATAATATTAGTACATCGATATATATGTAAGTACTAGATGGGCCCTTTCATAGAAGAACGCCGGGCCGACGAGATGCGGAACGCGTTCCGCATCTGTCTTTGTTCCCGTCGTAGCGCTGTCACGATCGCTCGTCGTGCAGATAATTTGTTATTATTAAGTTAACATCTAAAGTTTAATTAGTTTGGCACTGTATAATTTTTATTTATAGGTAAGTGTTTCAATTCACAATCATACATTTCCAAAAAAACGTTATTTAATCTTCCTTTTTAATATTTTTATCCATTACTCAATCATTTAACTTCCGCGGCAAACTGTATGATTTTTTTTTTAATAACTGGCCAGTTAGTAAAAATTTTGGGCTTTGGGTTCCAGCCGTAGAATAGTCAGCCCAGTACGATAAAAAAATGCAATCAAGATTAGAGACGGGCAGACCGTACAATAGGCATTAATATTAAAAATTAAACTCTATTTAAATTTAATTTAATATTATTATAATAATAATATGATAAAATTTATTATTGACGTGAATTAAATTTTTAACTACAATAAATTACAAGTTTTTAGCATTAGTAGTTACTGAATTATGCAAAGTGTGACGGACGGACATGTCGCGCCACAAGGGTTGTTTCCTTATCATTTTGGTACGCAACCTTAAAAATGATTTTATTTCTGTCAATTTTCGACAAAACTTCAGTATCAATAACTAAAAAATAATAAAATTTAAAAAACCCACGACGTACTGCAACTCCCCATTCAGTGGACTTTGACCTTAAAATATATCTAAGAACCTTCTCACAAGCTATACATATCTAATGCAAAAAACCGCATTATAATCGGTCCAATAGTTTTACAGGAAAGTTGTAACAAAAGTGGTAAAAATAACATCATACTATCATTTATCGTTTACCTCAGAGAGTACACTGATGTAGGTATTATTTTCAACAAGCGTATCTGTACTAATCTATGACCGAGTCATATACGTTTTCAAGTTGTCATTCAGCAATGGCGGATATTGCAAGCAAGTTCCCACTTTTCAGACTAGATGGCGTTGATGGCGTTGCTAAAAATCGCCCACATTCTTTGTTTGACAGGGCCCGTCTATGTAAATTGAGGTCGTTGTATTAGTAAGATAATATGTCACCGTAAAATTGCAAAAACCGTCAGATTACAATCTAACGCTTTTTATCTCGACAGATTGTAAACTGTCGACAGATTGTGAACCGTCGATCAATGTTTCAATGTTCTCAGTATTAATTTTTGAAATATTTATTGTAATTACCTACCGGCAAAGACGTGCCGCCAAGCGATTTAGCGTTCCGGTACGATGCCGTGTAGAAACCGAAGGGGCATGGGTTTAATATAACTGCCATGCCCCTTACAGGTTAGCCCGCTACCATCTTAGACTGCATCATCACTTACCATCAGGTGAGATCGTAGTCAAGGGCTAGCTTGTAGTGGATAAAAAAATAAAAAAATATGTTTCCTTGTCTCTTTCTTGTACAGTTCGCACGCGAACTATAGGTTAGGATAGGGTTGGACATAAATATTCACCTACGGCCAGACACTAGGTTCTATCGGGTTAATATACCTAACAGATTACAATCTAGGTACCGAAAAATAATGCGTTAAATTGTAATCTTTCGACAGTTTAAAATTTCGCTAGATAGATTACAATCTAATGTTTTTCACAATCTTAGGGTCATATATGTGTTGATTATGTATATGTTATGGATTATAATCTAACGGTTTCTATCTCGCGAGATTGTAAACTGTCGAAAGATTATAAACCGTTCAATGTTGTGAGTTTTAATTTTTGAAATATTTATTGTATTTACGTTTCCTTGTCTCTTTCTTGTACAGTTCGTGCGCGAACTATAGCACTTAGGTTCTATCGGGTTAAAATACTTATGAGTTTTCCGAACGAAAAATAATGCGTTATATTGTAAGCAGTATGTTACGGTTCACAATCTGCCGACAGTTTACAATATATCGACATAAAAAGCGTTAAATTACAATCTAACGGTTTTTACAATTTTACGGTGACTTAAACATAAATCAAAGATCATTCCATAGATTTTGATATATTAAAATCTATGGATCATTCTCAGTCTGTGTTTGCCACAGACCATAGAGTAAATATCTCTTTCTCTGTCTACGCCACAGACCAACCAAAATCAAAAAATCTGTGATCAAAGCAATGAATAAGGAAACAAACCTTAGTCATTGCCACAGATATATAAAGATTGCCCATTGGACTATCTACTAGCTCTAGTTGTCTCCAGAGTTCAGACTTGTCTCTGGCTGTGCCTAGGTGCCTAGCTCCTTTTTCTGGTCGGTGGTGCCCTATATGTTACTTGTCTCTGGTGCCTAGCTGTCCGGAATCAAATATCAATCAATTTGTGATAAAATTGTTTTTCTTGAAAATGTGTTTACTAATCGAATCAAATTATATTTGCATGAGGCAAATATTGATTTAAAAGACGTTATGAATCCCATAATGCTATCTAATTTTGTTTGCAAACTTCGAACGAATAAACAATGCTGAGACAAAACTGGGAATATATTGGAAGAGAAAGTGTCTCAATAAATAACGGGTCGATATGAATATGTCTGTCTCGGATTTATCTGTAGGATGTCGATTTGCGGATTATTTTATAATATGCGGTCTGGACTTTGATTCAGGACTAGAAGCTGACAGGCTTAGTGGTGAATAAAAAAAATCTTTGTTGTGAGTCAATTTACATTTGGCATGAACATAAATGTGATGTTTTTTATATATTTTAGGTGATAACTTACACGTATCTCCCCTTGACCGTTCGTATAAAGGAAAGGTATTAGCTCACTATCCAGATAATGTGCATAGTAATCCATTTGATGAGCATGCAGTTTGTATGGTAAGACGTATCAGATATTTTTTATTATATACTTACCTAAAATTATTCTTAAGACTCATTTCTTATTAACCATCTGTTAAACCATTCTGTCTACAGCTTTGTCTCCCAGCTGGTCTTCAGTTTAAGACTCAGAAGCATTCATTGGAGCCAAAGTTTCACAGTTTTGTTGTAACTAGAGAAAATGCATCTAGATATTATGGATACAGTCTTATATTCTATGAAGAAGTTAGAAACAGGAACATTTGCAGTGCTATGCACACATTGCAGGTAAGTTAATCAGAACATAACAATATTTTTTGTGTTTATTTTTTAATTGAAACGCGTGAACTGAATGTTTGAAATCATAATTTTATGATTAATATCTTAAAATACTAAAATAAAATTATGATGGTGTAAAAATAATAAATTGCAAAAATGAATTTTTTTGATTTGATAATGTAGCCAATTCAGATAAACACAATCTCTAAACTAAAATGACAACCCCAAAATCAAATGGTGCCCCTTTAAGCACAAAGGATTATGAAAGGGATAGCAATATAAATAGAGCTGTCATTTTAGTTTAGAGATAGTGTGCAGTAGAATTGGTCTCAATAAATTGTTTTGCTTTAATTACAGGCAATGTATATCACTGAACTTTCCAGTGGACAAACTCCCCCAGGCCATAGGAAGGGATCAGGGAAGGAGAGTTCCCGCTCATTGCCAAGATCTTTCAAATTAGCTCCACACACTGGTGCAGCCCTCACCTATTACGATATAACCAAAGATAAACTCTATGTAGCCAAAAGTATAGCACTTATATGCCAATACCCTTATGTCAGGGTAGCACAATTATTCTTAGAAAATTTATTTAGGTATGTATTCATAATTTAAATCTTGGCTTCCTTTATTTCACAAGATACATTATCATGTAGGTACATTCACTAGCTAATATTCATTTTATCTGAGTGTATTTCATCCAAAATCCCAAGATGTCTTCTATATTTTGATTTTTGGGGATAAATATCTTTCTACCTAACTTCAAAATCATTCAGTGCTTGAAAAGATTACAATCAGGCATACATCAGTGGACATAAATGATATTATTTAGGAGTAAAAATATACTGGAAGATTGTGTAGATTTTCAAGGCATGAATGTACATTTTTTGTACAAGATATTTTCTTTATTTTCAGGTCATTGCCCAGACAACCAGGTCCAGGACTTAGTCCAGAATCCTATGTCTACAATCTTTTATATGAAGTACCAGTGCCATTGCCGGGCCAGGCCTTACGTCTTTATGTACCGCCATCTGAACCACACCTTGATCCTATCCCAGTTGTAAGTTGTAATAAATATAATTATACTTTTTTTTTTAATCCACTACAAGCTAGCCCTTGACTGCGATCTCACCTGATGGTAAGTGATGATGCAGTCTAAGATGGTAGCGGGCTAACCTGTTAGGAGCATGGCAGTTATATTAAACCCATACCCCTTCGGTTTCTGCACGGCATCGTACCGGAACGCTAAATCGCTTGGCGGCACGTCTTTGCCGGTAGGGTGGTAACTAGCCACGGCCGAAGCCTCCCACCAGGCCAGACCAGGGAAAATGCAGAAATTATAAATTCCCAAATTGACCCTGCTGGGTATCGAACCCGGGACCTCCGCACGTTAAGGCAACATCGCTGCACACTGCGCCACGGAGGTCGTCAAAACATACATTATTTAACATATACAAAATAGCTTATTGCATAAACATAGTAAAACTTTTACTACTTTTTAGGGTTCTGTATCTCAAGAGGACAAAAGGAACCTTTGTAGGATCACTTCATTGTTTGTCTGTCTATCTGTCTATTAGTATGTCGGTCAACCATCTTTCTTTTAGGAACGCGAGGAGGTATCAAGTTGAAATTAATATCAAATCTTAGATCTACGGTCCCTTGAAGCTGTAAAAAATCAACTCAACGCAATCAAAAGATACAGCTGTGTATGCTGCATATTTCATACTAGCGAATGCCCGCGACTTCGTCTGCATGGTTTGAGGTTTTTCGGTTCCCGCGGGAACTCTTTAATTTTCCGTGATAAAAAGTAGTATATGTGCTATTCCAGACTATAATCTACCTCTGTGCCAAATTTCAGCCAGATCCGTTCAGCCGTTGGCGCGTGATTGAGTAACAAACATCCATCCATACATTCACACATCCATACATCCAAACTTTCGCATTTATAATATTTATTTGATATTTGATTGATTATTTGATTATTTGATTGATTCATATTCATTTATTTTGCATTCCAATATAATTCTTATAGTAATTTACATGTCAGTAGAAAAGTTCTTATCACAATATTGGAACCCCGGTGGGGCACAGCATAAAATTAGTGGTAGCAGAGAGTTGGGTGCCTTATTTTTCTTCACAATAATTATTTAGTTTATAATACATATAGACTTTAGTTTATAATATGCAATTTTGACAGTCTCCAATAAATCGAAACCTATAGGGTACTACCTGTTGACATAGAATCATGAAATTTGGCAAAAAGCAAGGTCTAACAGCATGTATAGGAAAAAATCCGAAAATCATTAATTAAGGATTGGTACTCATTGGGTGTAGAATTGCTTGTCAGGCACTACCTGTTAAGTGCCATATTAGCCAGTTATTTCACAGCTGATTATCTGTTATGACATCTTTCTTATTATTTACATAAATAATTTATATTGTGTGGTTGTACTTGTAAGCTTTATGCGCGTTTTTTTTTTAATCCACTACAAGCTAGACCTTGACTGCGATCTCACCTGATGGGAACCCTAAATCGCTTGGCGGCACGTCTTTGCCGGTAGCGTGGTAACTAGCCACGGCCGAAGCCTCCCACCAGGCCAGACCAGGGAAAATTCAGAAATTATAAATTGTAGTGTAGAAACCGAATAGGGGTATGGGTTTAATATAACTGCCATGCCCCTAACAGGTTAGCCCGCTACCATCTTAGACTGCATCATCACTTACCATCAGGTGAGATCGCAGTCAAGGGCTAACTTGTAGTGGATAAAAAAAAACATTTATAGAATGAGTACCATTTTTTGTAAACTTAATAGGTACCTAAGTCAAAAACTTAAAACGCACAAAATGAGTTCTATTATCATTTATTATAAAAGTCCCACAGAGTATACAACGTTAATTTTAAAATACTATTGTTTTTACAGGTGATAAGAATGCCAAATCCTCCCGAGGAGTTACCTCTGTTAGATTATCCTCTACGTGTGATGTTTTCTACTTTAGGAGTTGAGTGTGTAGTCCAATTGTTTACTTGTGTGCTACTAGAACATCAGGTTCTATTGAGGTCTAGTGGTAAGTAGTCTTTTTCACATAATGAGAACATTTATTAATTGGTTCAGTAAATGCCAGCGACTTCATTTTGCATCCTGAACAGATTTGGAATGGAGATAGCTTATAAACTGAATTAATACAAGACTACATTATATCCCAGAAAATTTAAGGTTTACTGCAGATATCAAAATTGCTGGCGTAATCTAGTCTTGACTAATATCATAAATGCGAAAGTTTGGATGGATGGATGTTTGTTATTCAGTAGCGCCAGAACGGTATAAAATTTTGCACTGAGATAGATTATAGTCTGGAATAACAAATGGCTACTTTTCATCCCGGAAAATTAAAGAGTTCCCATGGAAATCAAGAAACCAACCAGAACCAGAACCAGGTGGGAGGCTTCGGCCGTGGCTAGTTACCACCCTACCGGCAAAGACGTGCCGCCAAGCGATTTAGCGTTCCGGTACGATGCCGTGTAGAAACCGAAGGGGTATGGGTTTAATATAACTGCCATGCCCCTAACAGGTTAGCCCGCTACCATCTTAGACTGCATCATCACTTACCATCAGGTGAGATCGCAGTCAAGGGCTAGCTTGTAGTGGATTAAAAAAAAAAACCACAATCCACGGACGATTTCGCAGGCATCAGCTGGTGACAAATAAAGTTTATTAAAACTTTCTACCTTTGTTTCAGATTTTAACAAACTTATGTTAGTCGCTGAATGCATTGTGTCCCTCCTGCTGCCCTTCTCTTGGGCGCACGTATATGTGCCCATTTTGCCATCACCGTTATACCACTTTCTGGATGCTCCCGTCCCGTTTGTTATGGGTAACGTACACATTTTAAAATTACTTTGAATTTTTACCAAACGTAAAGCTTTCAGTGCCTGCCAACCCGCATTGGAGTGGCGAGTCTAAGCTCTAATTCCCTCTCTCCTATGAGAGTGGGGGCCTATGCCCAGCCGTGGGTTGTTAATGGGCTGTAGTGTACTGGTGGAAAGCTTTAAATTGGTTTTGTCACTGAAATTTTGTTATTTTTAAAATCTCAAATAATAAGGCGCCTATTGCTGCCAAGAGGCCAATAGCATGGTTGTAAAAATCCTTTTCATTTTAGCATGAGCATTGTTAGCTAAGATGGATCCCATGTTTAGGACATTCTTGCTATCCTCACAAAGAAAAGCTCATGATGGATGCATGCTACCCAGGATAATACTATCCTTCACATGTTAGCTAGCTGATTTTTAGAGCATACTTTGACTCTTCTGAGCTTTGACTCAAGCTCAGAAGAGTCAAAGTAGAAGTCAAAGAGACTAAAAACTAAAAGAAGATGGTATTATGTCAATTACATGAATCGTTTAACCCAAAGTGAAGTCTGAGCAAATCTCTAAAATGACATCTCTTTTTATATTTCAATCCCTTTCATAATACTCCCTGCGGAAAGGGACAGCACTAGATTTAAAGCTATCATTTTAATTTACTTTAGAGATTCTGTACAACATAATTAGCCACTAAGACCATTATTTTATTAAACCTAAGGAGTCACATTTTATTTTATTTGAAATGAAATGATTTATCTATTTCATGTCAACTTATGACACTTATGATACGTCAAGACTCTACCACCGGTTCGGAAAGCTGAAAGCTGGTTCTAATGAGATGAGCCGGCAAGGTCAGCAGTTGCTCTTTTCTTAAAAAAGATAAGAAAAAGGTTACAATAAGTAACAATACAACACATACATTACGTTACACTGACTTGTGGGTCACTGGATGCGAGCCCGGTGGCTTCCATGCAACTTTGTCATTCAGAAAATCATCGATAATGTAATAACCTCGACTTAACAAATGTTTTTTAACACAGTCTTTAAATTTATGTATTTAAAAATATCACTACGTATTTAAACATTAACCAATTTTCATAACAGGTCTTCACGCCGATAGTGTAGCCATTACAATCGGAAGCAACGGTCCAAGAAATATCGCAGTGGGCTCTGAAGCAGCTCTGTGTTTGGTCGATGTGGACAAGCCGGACATACAACTTCCCGAAGAACTGCCCATACTGCCGCATAGGACACCTTTCATTGAAGAGCTCAATCATGTTTTAGACAAGCATCAGGTAATTAAATTATCCGCACCATCTCTACAGCCCATTAACGTCCCACTGCTGGGCACAGGCCTCCACTCTCATAGGAGAGAAGGAACTAGCTAGTAAGCTAGCTAGTTCCCTCGCTAGACCCACCATGCTGCTCCAATTTTTCTTAAAATTCAATTCTTAGTTGGCAAAAACAGTCCGCAAAAAATATTTATGAATGGTTCAAGTCAAGTTCTTTTTACATTGAAATATGGACATTATGAGTAATACATACATACTTTATTTGTTTATTCGTAGATACAGAGGCCAGAAACTGAACCAACAAAACTAGGGGCCGCATTAAACGGATCATCATATAAGCATAACATGAATGATGGAATGAGCAGCAGTTGTACTTTGCCCTCAGGTAAGATTATTAAATAGAGGGTCTTCCAAAAGACCTGTAATTCACATCATCGGTTAGGTTTAAGTTTGATAACCATTTTAAAATATAGAAAGTGCGTTGACATTTTATGACGTCACAACTGTGAATTTCATACAACTTCCATACTAGATGTGCGTTTTTAAGTTTCGTAAAGAGTTGCAAAACTCAATTATAATATTTTTTTTATTCATATGATTAATTATCAATAAGGTTGGACAAGCATATTTAAAACGATAGCATTAGTAGTTACTGAATAACGCTACAAACGAACGGACATAGTCGCAGACCGCAGTAGAGTTTCATTCTTAGTCGTCGTCGTCGTCGTCGTCTCAACCTATAGAAGTCCTCTTCAGGACGAAGGTCTCCTACATGGATCGCCACAGAGCACGGTCTTATGTCGCTTGTTTCCAGCGGCTCCCAGCTACAGTCCGCGCACGTGTTCCGAGGAATCGGGGTCTGAAGAAGCGACGGCTGTACGCCACCGATCGTCACTCCATATCCAGCTCGCTCCCAGCACTAGTTTAGAGCTGAACGCGTGTAATTTTGCGCAGTATTGTTTTCTACTTTAAACAACTCTAGGTCCTAGGCAGTGGCGTGCAAATGGCTTGAAGCTAGGGTAGGCATTAGCAAGTCAGAAAGCCTATTTGCTGACTGTTATAATGAAATGAGCATGTATTTCCATTTGGGTAAGCTGTGCTTTTATGCCTCTATGAACTGCACGCCACTGGTCCTAGGTCATTACTTTAACATTCCATAGGATTCCTCGGAGCTCGCGCGCGGACTATACACGCTTTTTAGATCGTCCGTCCACCAAGTCGGAGGTCGTCTAACGCTGCGCTTACCGATGCGAGGCCGCCATTCGAGCACTTTGGGACCCGAACGCCTATCGGTTCTGCGAACTATAATCTTCATTTTTAGTATAGAAACCTAAAACGTCCGATACTTAAAAAAAACATTTGGACAGGCGGTCTTCGTCGCAAGCACTCGTTCCACGACGTTCTGGAGTGGGACGAGAGCCGGCCGCTCAACGCGTCGCCGCCCGGCTCGCCGCGTCGCGCGCCTCGCCGCCTCGACGCACTGCAACGCATCGTTGACATTGTGAAACGCACAGGTATTCATAATCTATACTAATATTACTAGTGGTTCGCCCCGAACTGAGACCTCGCGGCGCCATCTATTGACATCATTCTGAAGTTCCTTTAAAATACTGAAGCTCATTAAAAATTAAATAATTTCGTTTCCTTATAATATTTATCTAATTTTAGTATTTGTTGTTCAAGTACAGGATATAATTCAAATAATTTATCAAGTTTCAGGCTCAGCCTTTCAGAAAATTTAGAGTTCTGAGGTCAACTTTGGACGTTAGAAAATCTCCACTTTGAAAGCCCCCCATTTCGTCAATTTAAGGGGAAAAATTTAAATAAAAAATTTTGGACTGTATTCCTTTATTATCTTTAAAATGATTATACCGCAACCCTATGTAACGCTATAAAAAATATTTTACTTCGCATTCGCTTCTCTGAGAGCCCCCCTGAAATAAAGATTTTTATAACTTTTTAAGCCATATTCGGCTGGAGGCTATCGGTATCATATTATATTTAAAGCTGATGTAATTACGTTCTGTAATTCAGAAGTTATAATGCTCTGACAGACGGACGGACGGACAAGTGCAAATTCACTCAAGTAGACTCAGAGACCTTCGCTTCGCTCGGTCAATAAATGCGAAAGTTTGGATGTATGGATATATGGATATATGGATGGATGTTTGTTACTCAATCACGCCCCAACAGCTGCAACAGCCAACAACCAAAAAACCTTAATTCACGCGAGTTAAGTCGCGGGCATCATCTAGTTTTCTCATAATTTTTTGACACGTTTGAAGGAAAGAACAATAATGAAGAAATTAAATTAAATTAAAAATTTAATCTATTTAATATTTATATCATTATCCTATTTGCTATCTCTTAACGAGTGCTTATCCTTTTTATAAGGATTGTTTCTTCCACTACAAGTTAGGCAGAAATGGCTTTGACAGCCTCGTTAAAAATACCGCATGATCTTATTAAAATCACTTGGGAAGTCTGGCCTGTACAGTAATGTACTATTGTTAGTCACACTTCAATCACATCGCAACAGAGCAACGGATCGGGCGTGATTTTTCGCATGATCACAGTTCAGGACCTGGAAGGTGGCATAGGCTACTTTTATCCAGGAGGATCGAAGATTTTCCCTGGGATTTTAAAACCTAAATACACGTGAACTAAGTCGCGAGCATCATCTAGATTAATTGGTTTTCAAATTAAGAGGCTAGCGCTTGGCTGCCTGCAAGTGTGTTAAATAATCAGGTTTTTTTCAACAGGCGTAAACATAGACGATGTGGACGCGGAAACGGTGATGCCAACAGCAAAGAAGAAAGTGCTTAACGACGAGGAACAATACAATGAAGACATACGCTTCAACATCGCTATAAGGGAAACGTTCCTCAACAGATTTGTGCACATGTTCCTGATGTACGAAAACTTCGTCATTATGCCGGACCAGGTAAAACTTAAATTGTTGTTATTTACTACCGCTATTGGTCAGGCTTAATAAATTTACGTTATTATTCCAATTCGTTGTTTTTTGAAATCTAATAACTACTTTCGAGTTAAACTTTTAATTTTTGAATGACAAGCCGAAGTACATTCTATAAGCCGTAATATAGCAAATTAAGGTCCATAATTATTAATTAAAGCGCTCACAAAAATATTTTCATGGTTTCAAGTTTAAATTCAACTAGCTGACCCGGCGAACTTCGTACCGCCTTAGTATGCAAAATTAAATGTATATTTTTCAATATTTCTGAGAGATTTTCTTAATATTTTTTTCCGTAAGAACCTTCTCCTAATAATAAGAAATACAACAAAAAAAGAATTACTGAAATCGGTCCAGCCATTCACGCGTGATGCCGTGACCAAGGAAAACGGGTTTCATTTTTATATTATACTAGCTGACCCGGCGAACTTCGTACCGCCTTAGTATGCAAAATTAAATGTATATTTTTCAATATTTCGGAGAGATTTTCTTAATATTTTTTCCGTAAGAACCTTCTCCTAATAATAACAAATACAACAAAAAAAGAATTAGTGAAATCGGTCCAGCCATTCACGCGTGATGCCGTGACCAAGGAAAACGGGTTTCATTTTTATATATATAGATATAGATATAGATATAGAATATAGATATAGATTTTAAAAAATGATTATAAATTACCTATTTTAATAAGGCTGCGTTTCCACTAAATGTGTGCGAGGATAACTAGCGTTTATTTTTAAAATCCAATACGATCACTTCATTTTACAACCATGGTAAATAAAATAAAATTCCTTTTTCTTTCGTTCGTAAGGATCGTGACTCTTGGCTATCTGCTCGCGAATCAATGGTGAATTTCGACAAAGCGTCTTTCCTATCGGACCAGCCTCAACGACACAGGCCATTCCTATCGCGCTTCCTCGAAACTCAGATGTTCGCAACGCTCATAGACAACAAGATAATGGCCAACTGGGGCGAGTATGACGCTAACCTGCAGGTCTTTGAACACAGGATAAGAGCTGTGCGGTAAGTGTTTTTGAATTTTCACTGTGGTTTGTTTGCATTTTTGAGTTTGGGGTTTTGATTGATGGTAACAAGACATTTGGACCGAGCGTCCAGCGAAAAACGGACGCACGTATTCACGGACGTATTGACACGTCAACACGTCTCTGTCGCTCGGTTACTAATGTACTCCCATCTAGAGGTGAGGATTAAAAGTTATAACTTTAAATTTAACACAATATTTATTTTTAACTTTTAACTTTGTTATAAAATATTAAGATGTTCGTTAAAAGTTATAACAAGTAACAACCGTACACTATTCTACTGAGCAAGCAAATTTTGCTATTTTAACGCTCTCTAGTGGCCTCATTAGTCGTTATCGCGTATTGGACATTGACAACGATCGTTGTCTTTTGCAAAAAATTGCATGGTAGTTTGGGTGGCTGCCGGACGTTGGCGCTGTTACGACATTACAGCGTCTGTCCGGCAGCCAGTTTTGTACTGCTTTACCGATTTTTAATTATAATACAAGTAACTGTGAGCCTTATATTAATAGTGTTAGCTTTTATTATAGAATTTATGAAGAAACCAATAAATAACTTTTTAATGTTTAACGATTCCAAAAATAACGTAAACAAATAAATTACCTACTGTATCAGTTTTGAGAAATGTGTTGCGAAGTTAAATGTTATAGGTACTTAATATTTATTGAAAGTAAAATAAGTTTTTAACCGAAGTTTCTTCAGTTTAAAGTTGTTAAGTGTAAGTTTAACATGAGTTCGAGACGTAATAATGCCGTTATTTGGAACTATTTCGAAAAGTGTTCGAATAACAGCAAAATTTAAAAAATAAAAATAACGAAAATCATTAAGTATTGTGCAATAAAAATTATAACATTCATTCCATTGAACATTTAACGAAAATCATTAAGTATTATGCAATAAAAACTATAACATTCATTCCATTGAACATTTAACGAAAATATAAATAACATCATTTGGATATCTGTTAGCCTTATCAGTTATAATTATAACTTTTAATTTAACGTGTTATTTTTTTATTATTATAACGTTACAACAGTTAACGTTTTTTAACATTTAATCACATCTCTACTCCCATCGACGTATTTCCCTTTGGGTGTTCAATAGTATTTGTTCGAGGACATATTTTCATGAGCGGGATTTGATGAATAGTCAAGAAAATTCAGTTTTTTAAAGTGAAAACTACTTTAGGCGCATTGAGCACTTTTTGGTAGGGGGTAAAAATGTGGAATACGCGAGATCGACACGGTTCTTCTTAAGACAAAAGGTCTTAAGTATAATTATATAGTACATTCGTAATTAAACTTTAATTATATTAATAAGTGCTGTGTAACCACGGGCGACACCTCGCGTTGTTACAAACTACAAAGACAAAAGGTCTTAAATATAAATATAGTACATTCGTAATTAAACTTTAATGCCTTAGTTTTAAGGTTTATATTTGAAATAATTAAAAAAATCGTTTTCACTTCTATCGGCAATTTTTTTTTAATGGATAGTTATAACAATTTATAAAAATATTGATGTAAAATGGATGGCCTACGCCAGAAGACTCTAGGGGTAGGGCAGACAAGACTACGTGGGGTCGTGTTGTGCTGATTCGGTTTGAGGTGATACCAACATTTTTGAATAAGATTGTGTAGCATGATATTCAACATAATATGCCGCCGCCAACGCTCCCGAACTCCCGCGCTCCACAGCGTTTTCATCCTTATTGCCTTGAATTGAACATGTGTTGGAAGTGAAATTTCGGTTGAAAACCCGTGCGTGATTGGAGGACGAATGCTTACTGCATGCATGCAATACTGCCTTCTATTGAACACGCAAACGGAAATACGCCTCCCGTCGCGCTCAGTCAGGCAGGTGCAACGTTGTGAGCCTGGATTATGATTGGCAAAGTTTTTAAAGCTGATATTAAGTGAATAGAACATTACTGCTACAATGTGAACGCGGCGCGTTTTGGAACAGAAGAGAACTGTTTCAGTAATGAAGCAGTACTACTTACTACTGAGCCTCGCGTCTCTGCACTCGTGTGTAATGAGCATAAAGACTATGAGGAACGTTTTTCGCTGACCTTTGCGACCGTGTGGATAGCGTTTTTGATTTGCGGCCAATGCCTACATTACCACTTGAAATGCTTATGTATACAAAGACCTGTGAAATTGTCGATTTGTTTGAAATTAACTAGAGATTAATTATCACGTTAAGATGTTTTAGTTGAGTTCTAACAAAGTATATATTACGAGTATGTAA
Organism: Erebia aethiops; assembly: GCA_923060345.2. NCBI lineage: Eukaryota > Metazoa > Arthropoda > Insecta > Lepidoptera > Nymphalidae > Erebia > Erebia aethiops. The sequence goes on along the minus strand of OV281092.1, from coordinate 8,248,365 downwards.
GTTTTTTTACACTAATCGTAGTGTACCATGCTACAAGAATATCGCATGTTAAAATAATAACAAAAATGTTATATTACGAGGATAATCCCTCCCCTTCTCGCTCCTGTCGCTGTATACTGTAAACGTTGACCGACCGTTTATAGTATCATCATAGAATGCCTTCTTCAAAGGGAAGTTTGGCGGTCATCATGCGATAATCTTCTCTATTTTGAGCCGCATCTTTTAATCTTGGATAGCTAAGCCCTGTCCACCCCCTTATATCGTCCAACCACTTGCGCCTTTGGCGACCTGGAGCCTTGCCTGCAATCCTTCCTTCCAATACTAGTCTGGGAAGTGAGTTTAGTGTGTGCTAGGGTAGTATTTTGTGACCTGTGAGGAACTCGGGGGTGTTTTTGCAGAGGCCGGCTGGGCGAGGGGGGGCTGGCGACGCGTGGTTACAGCGTATGGGCGGGGGGCGCGGTGGGTGCGGGGAACGCGTGGGCATGCGAGGTAGAGGTTGGCGCGCCGGGCGAGCGCTTGCCCCACCGCGCGGCGTACTACCGAGCGTTCCCCGCGCGCCTCGACGCCGCCGCGCTCGCGCCCCCGCTGCACGAGGACCGCAGGTGCGACCCGCCTGCCCGCTTGCACGACTAGTAACCCACACTTGTGTCCTATGCCGCTCCCAACCGGATACCATTATATCCACTCGTATTAAAGAGGAAAAATGTTAACAAATTTCTAATACATCACAAGTCACAACACAGACGTCGGACTTATATATTCTTTATATTATAGGAGATAGCTGCACTTTTGGTGGCTATCCCTAAAAAGGCTGATTTCTATTTGGTGGGTCCTAGGCTCTCCACTGGTGGGAAATCTGCCAGTCTGCCCGCATGCGGATGGGCCTTTCACTAGATATTATGGCCGCTCAAAGAAGTGTTATGGTTACCAACAATGAACTATAACTAGAAAGGCTGATTCTTGTACACTATTAAGTATTCACAGAACCTATGTGAACTGTATAAAAACTGACGCTATTCATCGGGCCATTCACTAGTTATCACCTCTCAAAGACATAAAAAACTTACAAACTTAAAATAATTACCAACAATTATTAGTCACGTTGACATAAAATTAATTGCTATCCTACAGCAGCAACGTCATCAGTGGAGAGCCCTACACCTACCCAATACTGAATCAGCCTTCCTGGCGATAGTTACCAAAAGTGCAGCTATCTCTTAGTCTATTGGGGCTAGTACATAGCATCTAACAACAACCTACGTATCAACATTGATGTTTCAGTCGTCTAAACACTAGCGTTACAGTAAAATTTACCTTTGGGTTTTAAACTCAAGTTCGTAAATACATCTACAGCCAAGCGTTGCGAAACCTTGCGAAATTAAATCGGAATCTGGGTCCTTTAGGCCTATTTTACTCTTGACTTTATTCTTCTTGGGTTTCGACGCTCGAATTCGTTCGCAACGGTGGCGAGATTTAAAATATCATGCGAAGCCTTCATCTTCTAAAGCAGGGAATATTTTAGTTTATTTAAATTTGAAGTATCTAAGCTGGTTTCGAACGTAGAAAAAAAACATTTTGTTAACATTTTTCCTCCAATAGAAACGTTACAATAATAATGATTGTATTTGTTACTACTATTGTTCGATACTAATTATGTTCAGACTGTTGTTTTAACAGTAGGTAATTGAATTTTATAACTTTTGCTCGTAGCTATTAAGCTCAGTGCACACCAGCAGAGTAGAGTGAGATCGAGTCCCAGTATGAGCAACTCAAACTAATCTCATTTGTTAAGTAATATTTAATTAAAAAGGTGGACTTTAATTCTCCATGTTTGGTTACTATATTGGCAAAATATGGATCTAAGCAAGACCTTAAGTCAATGCAAATAAATAGCTGAGTTTTTATAAAAAATACACAGCTCTACTACACTCCGCCTGTATGCGCTGGCCCTGAGTAACTGTCTGAACATAAATTATGTTTTTCGTATAGTAAAAATATCTAATGTTGCTAAAGTTCATTCTATCTAGCGCAAAAATTGTTCATGAAAAGATAAATGTTCGCAGTCTTCTTAAAGCCCCAACAAACGGGTGAACCTTGTGATGTAATCGTCTTCATGTTTGTTATAATATTTAATATAAAATAGTTTTTCAAAAAATAGGTAATACCTTATAGTTTTTCGTAGTCCCAATTTTAACTTGAGCACAAAATAGTAACTTGTCACTTGCATGTTTTGACCGAGATAACAAATAGTGTTGCATAAATAATGGATAAAACTTTGAATATCAAATATAATTTTAGTAAATGTTTCCAATGATAATTATAATACATATTAACGGTATCATATTATTCTTTAGTTTATATAAACTATCTCAATCCAATTAAGTACTTGTTGATCGTAGTCTTTAGATTAGACGTATAAGATGCACCTTTTCTAAATAGTAAATACGTCCTATTTGAAATAATAAGAAATGTATGGTAATAAATAATTAATTATTATTGGTCTCGTTAAAATACTCGAATATATAGAGCATTTATATGTTAGTATTGTTACTTGGTGCATAGGATTGAATTGTTATTTCAAAGTCATAAGTTGAATAATATGTGAGAAGTCATCAGTGCTTGCTTTTTGTGGTTAGCATGTGAATGTGCTTGTAAAATCTAAATGTATTTAGCGATTTTTTATATGTATTTCTTATTGTTACTTGTTAGTGGGGTGCGTAACATCATGGTGTGTTATATACCCAGTCATATACCTACGTGTTTCGAGTACAGTTGGCGTCAATTACATAGTCGTTTCTGAGCTGAGGTGCGAGTGGCTAGCTTGCCCAGTTCCGTCTCACACGCTAATTGAGTACATATTTGACAATCTGTCAAATCAGCAATATTTTTTCAAACGTCATATGGGATGTTGCATGAAATGCTTGTGAATGATGTCATCGAAATTCGACGCACTTTTTACATTAATCGATAGTTTAAAATGGTTATCAAACAAACTAACAGGTGACATGATTATCTTCTGTACGCTTACTCTGAGTTTTTACATTGCAAATACGATTGATCGACGTGAGAGCTCACCACGCCACGTGTAAGCGAACGTCAAAGTAAAATGGACCCAAAAGCCCTTGCTTTAAAGTCACAAATTCAGCGTTTGGAGCGGTGGCTGTGAATAAATACACGAAATGATGAAATGAGGTCTAACCCAATGCTCTTAAGGTTCATTTTACTTTAACGTTCGCTTACACTTGGCGTGGTGAGCTCTCACGTCGATCAATCGTATTTGCAATGTAAAAACTCAGAGTAAGCGTACTGAAAGATCCTCTATTTGGCCCACGTGGTGCGCGGGCTGGAATACTATTGCATCTAGTACCTACATACATCGAAATGTATGTAGGTACTAGATGGGCCCTTTCATAGAAAAAAGTTGGGCGTCCTACTTTTAGGGCGTGCCCCTCACCTGTATAACTCTGTCCTTGTCCCCGCTATAGCGCTGTCCCGCTTTTCAGACTAGATGGCGTTAGTAAAATAAGTTCACATTCTTTATTTGACGGGTCCCGTCTATGTAAATTGAGATCGTTGATTGCGACGCGTCTTGTCGACTATTTGATTGGCGCCAGCTATAACTTGTAATTTAAACGAAACGCGTTAACACAGGTTGCGTTTAAGTTTTCCATACATATTAATGTAAAGTGAAATATGTTTGCAGACTTTGTAGGGAACTTATTACAAACTCTGTGAACTCATTTTTATTCCTTATTACTTTTGCTTCTAATACGATTGTCGTCCATTATTAATGGTTATAACCATAGATATAGGATTGTCTCCGCTCCAACCGCAGCGGAGACCAATACTAAATCTATGGTAATATATGCTGGACTTTCTGTTTAGAATTTCCAGTCCAAAAACAGAACGACCTATAGCTACATAACAGTCAAGCCATTCCGCTGTACATTCAAGCATACTTTTTTATACTCTTTATTTTTGGATCAATTAGCATAATAACATTATTTGCTAAGTTTTCGTCCATAAGAGCGCAAAGTATTATTTTAGCAGCTATTTATTTTTCTGTTCTCTGTTATTATTTTAAATTACTAGTTTTTTTTTAAATATATTCCCTGTCTTTTAGTACAATATTTCCTGATACTCGTTTGTGCAATTTTGATATTATTAATGCATAATTGATTCGGTTTTATTTAAAATACATAGGATAATTGTTAATCACTTATGGTGTTTATGGTATTTATTCAAAGATAATTAAGTTTTAAAATTAGATTATTATGTTGACATTGAATCTCAATTCATTTGACTCAATTTTACTTTTAAAAAACTGTGTTACTTAAACTATGCTAAAAGCAACTAGTTATGTATGTAACGCATATTTTGCGATGTCGACTTTAATGGTCAAACCATTATTCAAATTATTTATTTTATTTCTAATTACTTAGCCTTAATTTTAAAAGAACCCTTTTTATATAAATATTTTATATTGCATACATATACGATTAATGTTAAGCAAAAAATACCCAAGAAAAATAAAAACATTAAAAATCATTGGGGTATTCTATTTCTCAAAATAAAACTAAACTTGTCGAAAACATAAAATCAATACTGGATATATGCTGATATATGTATATTGGGTTATATCCCATATATAATATGCACAAACTAAAGATAAAAGCCTCATTGACTTGACATCAAACTTTGCAAGAAATAAATTTATATACAGGTACTATTAAATCCAAACACTGGTTATGCACTCAATTGTTATTAAATGTTTTCGCATTTCGTAAATAATATTACTTAAAGTGACTTTATTTAACAAAATAATCGTGATGTTCCTTCGTACTTGCCACAATGGCATGAGTAATATTTTGCTATTTGAATAATAATTAAAGCATAATTATTATGCTTTTAATATTTAACTTTCAATCAACGACAATTTGTAATCTTTATGTCACCATAAGATTGCAAAAACCGTTAGATTGTAATCTAACTAGCGAAATTGTAAACTGTCGACAGATTGTGAACCGTTCAATGTTCCGAGTGTCAATTTTTGAAATATTCATTGTATTTACGTTTTCTTGTCTCTTTCTTGTAGGTTAGGGTTCGACATAAATAAACAGGTAGGGCACTTAGGTTTTATCGGGTTAATATACCTAACAGATTACAATATACCGAAAATTAATGCGTTAAATTGTAATCTGTCGACAGTATAATTTCACTAGTTAGATTACAATCTAACGGTTTTTGCAATCTTACGGTGACATAAATACATACTAGTACAACGTTTTATATTTCTATAGATATCTATCTATTCGGTTTCTTTTATAATTTTTCCTAGGATATATAAAATATTTTTTAAAGATATTCCTAATTATTGTGAAGTTTGGTGTGTATTTTCAATTATTAATATGATTATGATTATGATTATAATGCTTCCATATGTTGTGATTTATGTGCATGACTATTGACTATGTTATGTGCCGATTTGCATGCAACTATTTATAATACTTGTTACCTTCGTTTACATGCTTAGCGTACATAAAAGATCGTGAATTTTTTCTAATGGACCCAGTTATATTGAGTTGTAATTATTATTTATATTATTAGTCGTTACATAGAAAACAAAATGCAGCTTTGTAAACTTCGCATGTAAATTTTTATCGTATATAGTTTAATATAGGTACAGATTTTTCCATATACACATTAATTAATAAGCACAAAATTAAATGTTATTTAAACGAAATAAGGCAATTGTTATATTATAAACTCTAAATACTTGATATGTGGATATCCATCAAGATATTATTATAGAAATAAACAAATTAAATTATATATTTCTGTCTTTTGAATATATGCGCCTATTATTCTGCAAACATATAAAAGTTACTGTAACAGTAAACTGAAAAAAAAATTGCTTTTGATTGGTTTTTTTAGAACTTCTCAAAAATATAGACAACACAGTTGTTAGTTGTGTAATGTAAAAGTAAATCGCTTCACGCTTTCCGAGCTTTTATTTTTTTGTATAGAAACCATATATTAGGTGTAAAGGCCTGACGAATACTTTTATGTTACAGAACTAATAGCTTGAAGCGTATAAAGAACGCGAAGTGGCAAGTAAAAGACTGTCCTCCGGAGTTGTTGCTCGGAGATATCGGTAGGAGACTGTCGACCGAGGTCACTCCCGCTGCCATCGCTCAGAATAACAGAACCTTCGTCGAGAAACTATTAAAGGTATGACTTGTCATCTTACGTTATTATCTTGCAACTAGCTGATGCTCGCGACTCTATCCGCGTGGATTGAGGTTTTTTGGTTCCGCGGGAACTCTTTATTTTTCCGGGATAAAAAAGTAGCCTATGTACTATTTTAGACTATAATTAGCTATCTCTGTGCCAAATTTCAACCAGGCAGTTCTGGCGTGATTGAGTAACAAACATCCATTTATCCATCCAAACATTCGCATTAATAATATTAGTATAGAAGTATAGATAGTTCTTTAGTTACTTCTAGTTCTTCAATTCTCAATCGCGCATGGCTTATGTTTAAGTCGTATTCGTATGTATCTGTCACCGTAAGATTGTAAAATCCGTTACATTATAATCTGACGGTTTCTATCCCGCGAGATTATAAACTTTCGAAAGATTGTGAACCGTTCAATGTTCTGAGTATTAATTTATGAAATATTTATTGTTTTTACGTTTTCTTGTCTCTTTCTTGTACAGTTCGCGCGCGAGTTGAATGCAGAATAAATGTAAGTGTCTCCATACATTTACTCTGCATCCAACTCGCGCGCGAACTATAGGTTAGGTTAGGGTACGACATGAATATTCAGGTAGTGCCCGGCCGTAATAGTAATAATTTACCGAAAAATAAAGCGGTAAATTGTAATCAGTATGTTACGGTTCACAATCTGTCGACAGTTTATAATCTATCGAGATAAAAAACGTTATATTATAATCTAACGGTTTTTACAATCTTACGGTGACATATCTACTTTCTGTTTATGTGTAAATGTGTGCGGGTACGGCTAACGACTCCGACAGGCTCACAGTTGTACGCAAGGTGCATAACCAAAGATGTGTGTGTCGCGTGCGCATGAAGTGTCTTGCAAGAACTTTTGACATCTTATCTAAGTTACATGTTTGTTATATTAGTTATACAGAATAACATGAATAGAATGATGAAACATAATGTATCTAAGCAAATGAAATCATAATATAGTAGACGTACTGTCTATGAATGGAATACTTTCTAAGTGCGTGTTCAAAATATAGCACGCGAGGTAGGCTTTGCATTTGTGTGAGTGACACTGATATTGTAGTGAAAATCCTGAGCGTCCCGCGCACCTTTTAGACCGATTTATACTCCTTTTTACTTTGACACTCACAATTGCGGACTGAAGGTGTGGTCGCGACAAAAGAAAACGTATGAAGATACTTTAATACTTTAACTTAATACTTAGTAGATAAGTTTCACGAAGTCCACATAAAACTCACGTGCGCGTTTACAATAATACCTGGTCGCAATAACGCTCGAAGTTGGGAATAAAAAAAATTTAATCAACGCGGATAAGATCGCGCACGCCATCTAGTGATGAATATTTTAAAAATGTTATTTCACAGCGCATTTTTCTTATTTTAATCCGCCATTGTCTTAACAGGAATGCAAGAGCAAAACCAAAAGAATGCTTCTCGAGAAAATGGGCACAGAAGAGAGCGACTTAGGCCTGGGGTGCGAAGTGTCCATAACGGGGGTAGAAGAAAGCACTATGATAGCATCGTTATGCGACCTGTTGGAACGCCTATGGTCGCACGGCCTTCAGCACAAGATGGGCAAATCTGCTCTTTGGATGCATCTCACGAATTACCAAGAGCTGGAGCAGTGCAGCAATTCGACCAAGCCTATCGACCCTAACTACCTTACTCCTGGTAAGTTTTTTTTTATCCACTACAAGTTAGTCCTTGACTGTGATCTCACCTGATTGTAAGTGATGATGCAGTCTAAGATGGTAGCGGGCTAACCTGTTAGGGGCATGACAGTTATATTAAACCCATGCCCCTTCGGATTCTACACGGCATTATACCGGAACGCTAAATCGCTTGGCGGTACGTCTTTGCCGGTAGGGTAGTAACTAGCGTCGGCCGAAGCCTCCCACCACGGATAATTCGGAAATATAAATTGCCAAATTGACCCTGCCGGGGATCGAACCCGGGACCTCCGCAAGATAACAGCGCTCAACACTACGCCACGGAGGTCGTCAAAAATCGTTATTGATAAGTTACAAGTGTGAATGAAACATTAAAATTACCCGTGACTTGCGAAATGAGTGAGTTTACTTATGAGAAACTGTACTTTCTTTGATCCACCATCTACCTGTTGTGTGAGATTCTGATCGTGAACGTTTGTAAGCCACCTGGAAACCGCAAGCGCAACTAGATCATTGAGATCAAACATAAATAAAAGCTACTGTAAGTTGTCGAAGAATTGGGTAGTCCACAGACTACTACTGATCGCAACGTCAGGTCAAGATCACCATATTACTGAAGAGGATTACTAACAATTAATGAATCTCTGAAATACCGCATGTCATATAATCTCGAAAGTATTGAAGTGTCTCGAAAAGTGCTAATTGCTGGGAATAGCTCATACCTATCTTCAGAAACCTGAAAAACTTTTTATCTTAATACAAATAGCATAGATAATGCTCAGTAGTCTTGATGTGACTACTGACTATTTCGGACATTTAAGCATTTATCAAATTTTTTATGACATTGTTTGTTTTTAAACATGCAGCTCTGGCTTGGTGTGTTTTACGTAAACGTTTGGATTGTAAGTATAAATTATTATTCGTTACAAAACTACTGGTCGAAGGTAAAAGTGATTTAAAGTAAAATATATATATATATAATATATATATATATTGTCAACTTATAGAAAAAGAGTGATTCCAATAGCCAAATTAATTTGAATTGGACGGGTTTTGTATTTGTCCAATATAATTTCTCAAATTGTATCCACCGAATAACAATTAGCTATTAAAAAAGTGAAATAACCTACTGTTGCATCTAGTGTCTGTAGACGAAACCTTGTTAAAAAGTGCTTTGGGCGTGGCGTTTGAAAAAAACGTGTGGTGTCGTGGGACACCAGTAGGAACGAAGTTCCTTATTACAGAATTTTTTTTATATTGTGAATAAAATAAGTGTATGTTTTTTTTATTAAAATCCATATCCATACTAATATTATAAATGCGAAAGTGTGTCTGTCTGTCTGTCTGTCTGTCTGTCTGTCTGTCTGCTACGCTTTCCCGGCCTATCTTTTCAACCGATTTTGCTGAAATTTGGTACAGGGGTAGATGGTATCCCGGGGAAGGACATAGGCTACTTTTTATCCCGGAAAATTAAAGAGTTCCCGCGGGAATAAAAAAAACTGTCTCTTCACCCGATTTTGATGAAATTTGGTACAGGGGTAGATGGTATCCCGCGGAAGGACATAGGCTACTTTTTATCCCGGAAAATTAAAGAGTTCCCGCGGGAATCAAAAATTTTAATCCAGGCGGACGAAGTCGCGGGAATCATCTAGTTAAAATATAAACCTTTACACTAAAGCATTAAAGTTTAATTTCGAATGTAGTATATTAATATTTATGACCTTTTGTCTTCGTAAAAACAGTCTTACTCCCCGCATTTTCGTTACGGACGTTTTTTGCCGGCTAGGGTACCCCTCCGCATCGTCCAATAAGTAACTGCGTTTCAAAAAAATTGAACTATAACTTCGTCAGATTTATCATCCGTGGGTGCTGAGGTTGAAAGCCAGCAAAGTACAAGCACACCTAGATCTCGAGATAGTTCTCGAGGCGGATCCCGGGACAGCTCCCGCGACCGACTCAGCAATTCCAGTACTTTGGAGCGTAAGTCGTCACAACCGCCGAACCCGCTGCGGCCTTTACCAGAAAACCTTACATTCGACATGAGGTAAGACTTTTACTCATCGCACATCGGCAATTAAGTTTTCAAAAGATCGCCTATTCCGCATGTCCCAAAAGTTAAATATTTTATGGCCAATGTGCGCTTTTAAACTTTAGTAAAATCTACTTCTGGTACGCTTTATAGGAATGTCCAAGCAATGACCGATATAAAAACGGAAATCGGGTATGCCCGTGCCTGGGTGAGACTGTCGTTAGAAAAGAAACTTCTGTCGAAGCATCTCAGAGAGCTGTTATCGGATACAACATTACTCAGATCTCAGTACAAGAGGACAGCTTTTTTGCGATGCGAAGAAGAGAGGGAGCAATTTTTATATCATCTGTTGACGTTGAATGCTGTTGACTATAATTGCTTTACAAACACATACCCGACTACAAGTAAGTAACTTGCATATTTCTTGCCTGCTTTACATATTTAAATACATTATTGGAATAAAATATATAAATGATTACGTTTAATTTATTTGCAAGGGTGAATAGGCATCTTCTAGGCAAGCGCGTTCCAACCTAGACCTCATAATTGCTTTGCACTAAGCATGATTATTGTTAAGCGCAAGCCTATCTCGAAGTAAAAAAAAATAGCTTATCTCGTTCAGATTGAAGCATTTCAATTATAATTTAAAACAAATTACCTACATATTAAATTGTAACACACATACCTCACCCTTCTGGATCTTCTCAATAAACAAGAATTATTACTCCACGACCACACCTGTTTTTATTAATTAACTTATATGAAAAATAACGTAACATTTTTATTGTACCGGTGGCCTTATTGCTAACAGCAATCCCCTATCAAGGAACCACGTGACCCAGCGTAAAGTAAAAATTAAATATAAATTATAACCATCGATATTAATATGTAGGTACTAGATGGGCCCTTTCATAGAAAAAAGTTGGGCGTCCGACTTGTGGTGCATAAACCTGTATAAGCCTGTCCTTGTCCCCGCCATAGCGCTTTTTCGCTTTTCAGACTAGATGGCGTTAGTAAAATAAGTCCACATTCTTTGTTTGGCAGGGCCCGTCTGTGTAAATTGAGGTCGTTGATTGTAACACTTATATATTTTTGCAGAATTGCCATATCGCGTATTAATTGTGCCCTCACGGAAAGCGAGTCAAACGACTGCCAACTGCTGGCTGTCAATTTCGGGAGCCAACGGCGAATCAACTCCTAAGATACCCATACCAAGGAACACCAATGAGTTTGTATTTCATGTAAGTTTTCAAGAGTGAGGGCCTAAGCAAATTGCATATTGTTTTATAAAGATTAAGAAAATCTTGCTAAGATTGTGAAATGAGGTCTGTTTCCATTTTTCTTTTTCATAAAAATACCTATACCTGTAAATATATGAAAAATACTAGCTGATGCCCGCGAATACGTCCGCGTGGATTGAGGTTTTTTTTGGTTCCCATGGGAACTCCTTAGTTGTGTTATTCCAGACTATAATCTATCTCTGTGCCAAATTTCATCCAGATTCGGGCATGATTGAGTAACAAACATCCATCCATATATTCATCCAAACTTTATTTGATTTATTGCAGCACAAAAATTTGGGTGTGGTTTCAACATTGCGTATTGGACATGACAATTCAGGCTTGTCTCCGCGATGGCTTCTAGACCAAGTTTACGTCCGAAATGAAGTCACAGGACATACTTATACGTGAGTATACAAAGGTCACATTTATTTAATTATTTATACTACTAAACTTGTGGTACTTTAATGTAATCTTGGAAAAGGAGATTACTGGATTACACAACCTGATCAATAATAGTGTAATTTAGTCTCCCAGGAATTTATCTTGAATTAAATTTCCCCAGATTTTATTAGACCAGAGAACAGTGTGGCTTGTTGCCTTTGTTGGATATTATTCCGTATATTTCTTTGGTTAAATGTATTCCGTACCGCCACAGAATATAAATTCTTTTAGTAAATAACAAGAAAGATGTCATAATAACACATAATCTGGCTATGAAGTAACTGGCTTACATATGACGCTAAGCTGGTAGCGCCTGACAAACAATTCGACACCCTATCAATACGGAACGTTTTCCTATCCTTGTGCTGCAAACATGTGACCTTGCTTCTTGCCAAATTTCATGATTCTTGATCAGCAGGAAGTACCCTATATGTTTTGATTTATTGGCGAGTTTCAAAATATGTGGCATAAACGGCCGTATCTTTTGATTGCATTGACTTAGAAGCTTGATCTTTGATATTAATTTCAACTTGATACCTCTACGCGTTCCCGAGAAAAAGTGGTTGACAGACAGACAGTCAACGAAGTGAACCTTTAAGGGTTTCTTATTTCCTCTTGAGTTCATCATCATCATCAGCCGTTGTGCATCCACTGTTGGACATAGGCCTACGTGCTCTTTCTTCTGCTTTTCGCATCCAGTCGGTGCCTGCCACCCTCCGGATATCATCGCTCCACCTTGTTGGGGGGCGCCCTACGCTCCGTTTACCAAGATGCGGTCTCCACTCGAGGTCCTTTCGACTCCAACGTCCATCGGTCCTGCGACACACGTGACCAGCCCACTGCCACTTCAGCGTGCCAGCCCGAGCTATGTCGGTCACTTTAGTTCTTTGGCGAATCACTTCGTTTCGGACTATATCCCGAAAGATTCCGAGCATTGCTCTTTCCATAGCACGCTGAGCCTCTCTCGCTCAGCACCTCTTGAGGTACGGAACCTAAGTAACCAAAAGTCACCCAGTTTATATACACATATTACAAGTATTTGTTTAGTTTTAAGTCTATTATACTATTTTATGTAAATGGGGCTGGGGAGCAGACGTATCAAATAGCGGAAACTCCACCAGCTCCAGGACAAAATACAGTCAACAATGTGTTAAACTAACTGCGATAAATAATAAATGAATAAATTGTGGCTAACCTAGATTAAGAAAAAAAAATAACAAGTCACGTAACACGATTGGATGTGACTCGATGGAAACCCACCAAGCGGGTATTTGGAAAGATATGATCGTTCCAGATTCCCATGCAACCGATGGCTCGGCACAGGCGTCGACGACGGCTCCACGGAGCGAGTGGTGGTGGCGGCGCGCACCCGCGACCGCTCCCCGCGCACGCCGGCGCCCGCGCAGCACGCGCTGTCGCCCACCACGCACCTCTCCACCTCCACCATACAACACATGATAGGTATGCGTACAAACTAGAGGTGGTAAATATAACACGTAGCGCAATATCATTGCGCGCTATTGCTCCATAGCGCGGATAACGTGCTATGGGAGGAGCCGCCATGACGCTACAGCGTTATGGATATCACGAGATTGCGCGCGGCGCCTAGTAGCACTTGTAGCGGCGCCCGCTTGCCGGTAGCGCGCTGCCGCTGGCCGATGTAGTCTCGCGTAGCGCGCTGTTGTGAGTGAACGTCATCTTTGCGTGTTTCGAAATTTAACGTGCTGCATGACATGCAAGACGCCTGCCGGCTGCCCACGCGCTTTCTTATTAGAAGCGCGTTGTAACATAGCGTACCTATTTAAAAGCATGCTAAAAATGTATAGTTTAAGGGCAAAACACACAGCGTCACCCGCCACGCGCCCGACCCGCGTCCGCTCCCTGTGTGTTTTGCGCTTTATGGTCCGTAGCGTGCGATGGATTTATAGCAGTTTTGAATAACCCTAGTTCAAACTAATCATGACACTTAATTTTCCGGAATAAAAAGTAGCCCATTTCCTTCTTCCCCGGGATAAAACCTACCTGTAAAATTTCATCAACATTGGTCGTGAAGATTTGCCGTTAAAGCGTAGCAGACAGACAAACACATTTTCGTATTTATAATATTAGTATGGATTCTATTTAGGTAATCACTAATCAGGTCTTTGTGGCTCGGCACGTGGCAAGTTGAATATTGCCTATCTATTTCTTACTTTTCACAGGTGATTGCGTCAATGCAATAGTAAAGTGGCATTATCAATCGAAGCGCGACAAGGATGCAAATTCTTTGAGTGTGTTACTATGTGGCGAAAATGGCTTGGTAAAGTGCTTGGAGCAAGCGTTCCTATGCGGTTTCAAGTCGGCTCGCTTATTTGGAAAGAATCTCTTCATTTGGGACTATTTTGGTAAGTTTTCCAACCTAAATTAGTTGTGGGTAACTTATGGTTTATTTAACTGTATTCATCCCTGTGCATAAACAATGACATGGCGCTCCATTTAAGCATTAAAATACTGTTTTGTATATGTCACCGTAAAATTGTAAAAACCTTTCTTTACGTTAGGTTAGGGTTTGACATAAATATTCACTTAGGTTCTATCAGGTTAATATACCTAATAGATTACAATTTACCGAAAAATAATGCGTTAAATTGTAAGCAGTATGTTACGGTTCACAATATGTCGACAGTTTACAATCAATCGAAATAAAAAGCTAGATTCGAACAATCGAACGGTTTTTATAATTTTACGGTGACATATACAAGATACCGAAGCTTGCATTTTGACGACTTTTAACGCGAACTGTTTTAAAATTGAAGTCACAAAAATAACTTCAATACTCAACCATCATTTTAAAGTTTACTGTTATTCCTCACAGCGAGAGTAAAGGATGAATTCAAAATGAGTCTATGCGACGAAACATCCACGCAGTCGAACAAAAGTTGCGGGGTTTCGTACAACTGTAGGCAAGATCAGGAGCACAGGGCCATTTGGAGGTGCTACTGCCATCTCATGGATGAGATCAGCTCCGTTGGCCGGTCGCTAGGCAAGGACGGGAAGTTCCAACTCTTCATCTGTCTTAGTCTCAGGTACGATTTTTTTTTATCCACTACAAGTTAGCCCTTGACTGTGATCTCACCTGATGGTAAGTGATGATGCAGTCTAATATGGTAGCGGGCTAACCTGTTAGGGGCATGGCAGTTTTATTAAACCCATACCCCTATTCGGTTTCAACGGGGCATCGTATCGGAACGCTAAATCGGACGGCGTCTTTGCCGGTAGGGTGGTAACTAGCCACGGCGGAAGCCTCCCACCAGGCCAGACCAGGCACAGTTTAATCAGCCAACAAATTGTGCCTCAACCATAAAGATGCGGAGACACATAGCCC
This sequence comes from Erebia aethiops, assembly GCA_923060345.2. Taxonomy (NCBI): domain Eukaryota; kingdom Metazoa; phylum Arthropoda; class Insecta; order Lepidoptera; family Nymphalidae; genus Erebia; species Erebia aethiops. Next base: position 8,233,323 of record OV281092.1, on the reverse strand, counting down.
CATCGATCGAGACATGAAGTCACTTGGACTGATGCGGTGAGTCAAAAATTTTGGCGTATATGCACTTAACTTCAAATCAAATGACTTATGGTCAGTGGTAAGCTTTGGGTGCCAAGGCGTACAACAGCAGCCTAACACACTAACTATTACATATTACTTGGAAAATTGGATTGATTTCCGACAAAATTTGAAAAATTGGTCGCTATTGTAGATTTTTCTTGCTATTGGACCGAATTATTTTTTTTGTTGAAAATTGACAGTGTTCCCGCATAACTTTAACTTGGTCCATCTTCAAGTAAAATTATTTCTTTTTTTATCCACTACAAGTTAGCCCTTGACTACGATCTCACCTGATGGTAAGTATTGATGCAGTCTGAGATGATAGCGGGCTAACCTGTTAGGGGCATGGGAGTTATATTAAACCCATACACCCCTATTCGGTTTCTACACGGCATCGTACCGGAACGCTAAATCGCTTGGCGGCACGACTTTGCCGGTGGTGGCCTCCCACCAGGCCTGACCAGGGAAAATCCAGAAATTATAAATTCCCAAATTGACCCTGCCGGGGATCGAACCCGGGACCTCCGCACGTTCTCAACACTGCGCCACGGAGGTCGTCAAAATCCATCTTCAAGTATTTAAGTTTATTATTATTGAAAATGTTTATTCCTCAGAGAGCACTGGCTTCATAGAATGCTAGTGCCGATGTCCATGACGCGTGTTACCATCGAGATGTATGAAGAGCAGAGTTTCCTGCGCAAACGCGGCCTGCTCACCTTCCTCAGACAAATACTCGAACCTTTGGACGAATTTGATATAGTTTTAGAGAATTCTCTCACTCAAGGCATTTAATTAATTTCAGTCAGATATGTACATCGATATATATATGTAGGTACTAGATGGGCCCTTTCATATAAAAAAATTAGGCGCCCGACCTGTGGAGCGCGCTCCACACATCTATAAGCCTGTCCTTGTCTCCGCCATAGCGTTGTCCCACTTTTCAGTCTAGATGGCGTTAGTAAAATACGCCCACATTCTTTGTTTGACAGGGTCCGTCTATGTAAATCGAGGTCGTTGGATGTGTACTTTATATTTTCGTACTTCATATTTCAGGACATGTTTGTGATTTCCATCAAAATTAGAGATTTTATGCCTTTTGTAGTCCAATAAAGATAATAAAATAAATCATTTATTTAATATTTTTGGGTAGATAAAGATTATAATTAGCACATAAGAGGAATTAAATACTCATAGAACTTAAAATATACCCTAAGAGATTATTTTCCAGTCTTATGAATTTATATAAATTGTGATTTTGAGGCTTTTTTTGTCTAGCTTTTATTAAGTTTTAAGTTTGTGATTGTTATGTTTTTTACTTGCCAGTTAATTCCAAAGATTGTTAGTGAAGTTACGCACATTTCGTTTGTAAGTTTACATAAAACTATCTATATAATATGTTAGATTTTTTATTTTATTTATTTTGGATTCTTTTCTTGGGATTGTTCATCATGACTAGAATAGAGCTGCATAATTTTATTGAAATTGTTCGTAAAATGCAGAAACCATTGCTAAAAGTATCGCAACGTATCTTACTATCTTACTTCTTACTTAATATTATAAATGCGAAAGTTTGGATGTATGGATGTCGGTATGGATGTATGGATGTATGGATGTATGGATGGATGTTTGTTACTCAGTCACGCCCCAACGGCTGAACAGATCTGGATGAAATTTGGCACAGAGATAGATTATAGTCTGGAATAACACTGTAACACATAGGCTACTTTTTATCCCGGAAAATTAAAGAGTTCCCGCGGGAACCACAAAACCTCGATCCACGCGTACGAAGTCGCGGGCGTCAGCTAGTATAGATTATATTTGAGCTCGCCAAACGTTGTAGATTCTAGTTTTTACTGTCATTAAAATGTAGTACAGTTCAATTATTAAGTCAATAACAATATTAATAATGATTACCTCTGTTATGCTTAGTAATAAAAGCTCTCTGTTTTTCACTCTCAGTATATTATAACGAATTTTCATCTATTATTTAATTTGAGATAATATTAATGATTGCTTAGTTCGTGTAACGATAAAATTAAATTTACAATGCAAAGCCATAATATTTTCCATCGTATTTTCCAAATAAAATCAAAAATAGTAGGTATGTTACTTTGGTTGGTTGCACACAACTCCTCAATATTTTCTGCAAGAAAAATTACGTATTTAAACTGATATATCAGATAATATATTATAGTATTACTATTAATAATATTTTTAGTTAGTGCTAGTGATAATAATACCAATGCAATGTTATACCTATTTCAATGACTTTCATTTAATTAACTGTAGGTAATATTTTTTATGGAAACATCAGAGGTGCAATCATGTAAGGATTGCCGATCAAATCGTTAAAGCTCGGTTTCAAAGTAAAATAAACTATAACATAATTGAATTAGAGCTCAATTTCGTGTATCAATTCTTATACGTTTAGGGTACCGTACATACCTAAACGTATAAGAATGGATACATGAAATTGAGCTTTAATTCAATGCTGTTATGGTTTATTCTTCTTTTAAGCCGAGCTTTAACGATTTGGTCGACGATCCTTACATGATTGCACCTCTGGTAAGATTTTCCATGTCTACTCAAATATACAGTACGACATACAATTACATGACATGTGTTCAATTTGGGCCAATTCGAGGCTATTATTATAATGTAACAGTATGATACGGAATCTCGTTATTCAAATAAAATAATAAGTAGCAATACTCACTTTTTACTAACACACTCATCAGATTGAAAATTATAACGTGATTATAATAATAATTGTAATAATAATGTGTAAAATATACGTCGACTAAAATAGTACATTATGGTACTAGTGTGTAATGTAGATGATTACCGCTGAGGCGCCATTGAGACCCGAGCCGTTAGGTGAGGATCTTAATATAGCCGAGGACGGTAATCATCAATACACACGTGTATCATACGACGTTTTTCAACACACTTGTGAAGAAATTAATACTAAAAAATAATTTTATTTAGTAGATAAAATAAAATAAAAACTCTATAACTCACTTGTGAATAATAGTAATGAAAAAGTCACAGTTTGATTATAGGTGTCATTATGTGCCTAATTGCGGTGAATATAGAGCCACTTTATGAGCAAGTGTGTTGAAAAAGACTATTCAACTTTTCGTTGAGTTACCAAAATAAAACCAATGGAATTTCATTGAATACAAGAACTGTTGACTTAAGTTTTAATAACACAGATACGATCCTAGAGGCGTAAGCTAAGCTTTAGCTCAAGGCAACATGCTCACAAACTAGTTACTTCAAGAAACGCAAGATTGTCACTATCCCTGTGAATACTAGCACAAATAGGTACAAAAGAAAGCTTACACCTCTCGGACTGTAACCATATAAAGATGACCATGAGAACTCCTTGAACTATGTGACAATTTTAATGGCATAATAATTATAATAATGTATTTGTGCTATTGCAGAGTAGCCATTTTTTTTATTCAACGGATGTAAAACGGTGTGAAGGTTGTTGAAGGAAGGAAAAGTTGAAACATTGGGATATTCAATTTTGAACTTTTTTTACTTATTAAAGTCCAGAGAGATGTCATATTCCTAGAGCGTGCAATATCTTTCAAAAAGAGAAACACGGCTGGTGTCAAGGGCACGATCTGCTGTTTTATGTCAATAAATTGAAATTAGGCGTGATGCATCATGCATCTGCTTTTACGCCGTTTGTCGCTCAATAACATGATATTATCATTATCATGTTACGCAAAGCTCGGAAATGGTAAAAGAAAAGACATGTTTTTGTATAATATGGCATGTCTCTATTGAAATATATAAATCTGATATCAACCCATAGTCATATTTCCAACTGCAAAGTAGCAAGACAGTACCAAAATATATATTGTATTATTAAGATAAGCGATAGTTTTACCGCCATTCGAGCCGTCCTGCGCGGTTGTAAACAATGTGCGTTGTATAGATGCCGTCTATTCTTTGCCCATTGAGTTCTTGTGCCAAACTTAGACAACAATAAAATTGTTTATTCAAACAATTATATAAATGAATCACCGATTTTTTGCAGATCATGTTTTTCTACCTCGCTGCTTTTATATAATTTTGGACGTTTCTGACTTACTTGTTGGGTAGGTTGCAGCAACGCGTATATGTCACCGTAAGATTGTTAAAACCGTTAGATTGTAATCTAACTAGCGATATTGTAAACTGTCGACAGATTACAATTTAACGCATTATTTTTCGATAGATTGTAATCTGTTAGGTATATCAACCTGATAAAACCTAAGTGCCCGGCCTGTGGCCGGGCACTACCTGGTTAATCATGTCGAACCCTAACCTAACCTACAAGAAAGAGACAAGAAAACGTAAATACAATGAATATAACAGATAACAATCTACCGAAAAATAATGCGTTAAATTGTTATCTGTCGACAGTTTACAATTTCGCTAGTTAGATTATAATCTAACGGTTTTTGCAATCTTACGGTGACATATCTATATTAAATTGCATCAATTTAATGCTGAGATCTATAGAGTGAACTTTGACTTTGCTTAGACTTAAGACATGGTTAAAACGAGACATTTATATTACTCACTTATGTCCATCTCGTTTTAACTCTGAGTAAAGTCTGATCCAAGTCAAAGTCAAAGTACCTAGTAGTAGATCTCAGCCTAAGTATACGCAGAATATAGTTTTTTGCGTATGGACACAATTTCAAATACTTAAATAATTAATTTGCTCACTAAGCATTTGATGACGTAATAATCCGGGCGCTGCTGGTTTTTGCACTTTAAAAGATACCTAAAGTCGCATCGAATAAGGCTGATAGGCTACTAGCGCCTTAGCTATTGGTGTAGCCTTTATTTTAGCAGGTTTTAGCCTTGGCGCTAGTTACCAATAAACATTCAACATAAAGGACGACAATGTTAAAATTCTGGAAAATTGAAACGCTCACCACAGCTGTTATCGGCTATAAACTGCGGTACCTATAGTTCGCGCGCGAGTTGAATGCAGAGTAAATGTATGGTGACACATACATTTACCTACACTGCATTCAACTCGCGCGCGAACTGTACTTAGCCCACGCTCGTCGATCTAGGTGACGACCAACGACCGGTATTTGAAGATTTTTTTACCCTTTCTGAGGTGCAATCATGTAAGGATTGCCGATGAAATCGTTAAAATTCGGCTGCAACGTATAGGAAAATTTAACCATTTGATCGGCGATCCTTACATGATTGCACCTCTGACTAGAACAAAGAATAGCCAATTAAGTAAGTAGGTACATAAGCAACAAACGTACACGTACAGCGCGCACTTTTAAATTATTTTAATATACTTAAGTTTTGTTAGAAAGTCTTCCTTGAACATGCATCTGTACCAAAGAATATACGTCTTACCTTTAAAAATGTAATAAATGTGTAAAACGAATTTAATGTCTTATTACTTTGCCCTCTAGAACTGCGATTTTTGCACTCTAATACAGACTACACTGAACTCTCGTTGACTTTTGTGCAAATTACAAAAAGGGACTATGTAAAGCAGACAGTGATGTTATAATTAATTATGTTCCTAAGTTTAGAATGCTAGATGATGTCCGCGTGGATTAAGGTTATTTGATTCCCGCGGGAACTCTTTAACTTTCCGGGATAAATAGTAGCATATTATGTCCTTCCCAAGGATACTAACTATACCAAATTTCATCAAAATCGGTTGAACAGATGGGCCGAAAATTCTCATTACTAGCCTGGAGTTAGGAAGTTAGCGGTGTTTCACCCCTCTGCCTCGGAGAGCACGTTAATCCGTCGGTCCTGCCGCCCGCGCAGATGGCTAATCTCTTTGGAGCAGCTCTGGAGATAGGTAGAACGTAGTGATTATATACTCTTTGGCATTGAAATAGAATGAGTACTAGAAACAGGGTCACGAACAAAAAATATCGCAAAAATGTCCCAATTTGCACACACATAAACATTTGTATGCTGAGTGGGAAATGTAGAAAAAGGTATTATATTAGCAACAACTTCAGTTAATTATGCACCTTAAGTTTAACACATAAAGCTACATTACGATTAGAAAATTTTAATTTTTAAGACGTTCTGTCATCAGAGAAAAGGTAGGAATAACCTTTCAATCCAAAACAAAAAGTAATTTTTAAAATAAGTACAAAAATATTTATTATTAAAATAAAACTTAATATGTAAGCAATAAGGTACTTCATACGTTGCCAAATTGATACCTTTACACTATTTTGGAACAAGGCGCAACTCTTGGCATCACATTGTCAATATCAACAACGTCAATTTATTATAAACCTTAAAACTTAGAATTTAAGTTGAATTACGAATGTAGTATGTTTATATTTAAGACCTTTTGTCTTTGTAAAAAGGCAAAAACAAAAAATTCAATGGAACGAAATTCAAATAGAACAATGGAGACATGTAGTTGCTGATTTTTTAAAAGTTGTATATCGTGGTGGTATGTGGTCGTGTATATTTATTACTAGCTTACGCGCCCCAGCAACTCACTTATGTGTTATACTTGTACAGTATGTTTTATTTATCAAAATAAATATTGATACAGTTTTGGTGGGTAGCACTGCGAAAAACCACGTAGGTTTAAATGGCGTACTCTCTCCTCTTCTATCAATATTTATAACTATACAATGTTATGATATGTATAAGTATCTGTGTAAAAACATGAGGAAACTAAAACTAAACTACCTAACATTTGTTTAAGAAGTAAGATTTTAACTTAAAATTAAATTTTCCTTACTTAGTTTCATTTTAAAATTAATATCAAGGTTAAAAATCTACGTTTTATTGACGTATTACACGTAAACTGTGCTACGAGCACAGATGTCCGTGTGGAAAAGAGGTTGATAAATTTGGAATTCACGGACTCTCTTGCCAAAGGAGCGCTGGTAGGCTTTTTCGGCATGGCTCTCTCAATGATACGATCAAAAGGGCTCTTGCCACCATAGATATTCCTGCGCTCATTGAGCTAGCAGGGATTAGTCGGGATGATGGCAAGAGACCTGATGGATTGACGCTGGTTCCCTGGGAACGGGGACGGGCGCTAATGTGGGACGCAACATGCGTAGACACATTGGCCCCGTGTCATATCAGGGAGACAGCATCAAGGCCGGGAGCCGCAGCAGAAAAGGCTGAAACCGGCAAGCGGCGGAAGTATGCCTCTCTCATAGAGAGTTACATATTTGTTCCGTTTGCCGTGGAGACCCTGGGGCCATGGAGTCTTAGTGCCAAAAAAATTTTACGAGATATTTCACCGCGGTTAATTGCCTCATCTGGTGACAGAAGGGCTGGCTCATTTTTTGCTCAAAGGATCAGCCTGGCTGTCCAGCGCGGAAATGCAGCCAGCATTCTTGCCACCATTCCACGCGGGCATGATTTATATAGTAATTAGGTTAGGCTAGCTAGCATTAAGTTCTATTGTATTATTTTCGTAAACTTAAAAAGTACCAAGTAAACTTTATTCAGATTGAGCCTTTGCGGCTTTTATTATTTTTTACTACATTTTTTTATAAAATATTTATGTAAAGTATATAATATCTTTATGTACCCATGTATTTTATGTGTATTTATGTAACTAAGGTATGTGTGTTTCCAGTAATATCAATTTTATCAAAATGAATTTGAACATAATTAATGTTATCTGTATATTTTAGATGGCTTAAACAACTCTACTGCATAACGAAATGGATTACCAGGGAATCACTAAGCAACAATACTTTTAAAACACCAACACTACTCCATGCATCCCGTCTATCCAGAACAGTCAATGTTTGTTACAATATTTGACGCATTGTCACAAACATTGGCCAAAGGATATTAGCACACTTTTTATATGAGCACTGCAGCATTTTGACGCGTCGTTATGTTGGCTAAGGTTGGCCCGTACTAATCTCAAATAAGAGCACTTTCGTATTTGTGCTGTAATTTGTCGGGGACATTTTTGAAGCGCTAATCCTACATCTAGTATAGGTACTAAAAAAATTCTACATCAATGCTCTTTGGAGATAGGCCGCCGTGGCCGAAATTCATTCGGGAGGATATTATTACCATAGAGTATAGTAGTTAAACTGTGGCTGCACCATAGAAATCTATACTTATTAGATACTATTTACTAATATTAATAACAATTATTATAAATGCGAAAGTTTAGATGGATGGATGTTTGTTACTCATTTACTCAATCACGGCTGACCGGAGAGATAGATTTAAATTCTACATGTAGAATTTTTCAAAACCAAAAATTTTACGATGGAAATGTCCTTTGATTATGACCTTCACCGTAAAATCGTAAAAATCGTTAGATTATAATCTAACTAATGACATTGTAAACTGTCGAAAGATTATAATTTAACGCATTATTTTTCGGTAGATTGTAATCTGTTAGGTATATTAACCCGATAAAACCTAAGTGCCCGGCCGTACATTTATGTCGAGCCTTAACCTAACCTACAAGAGACAAGAAATCGTAAATACAATGAATATTTCAAAAATTGAACATTGAACGGTTCACAATCTTTCGACAGTTTACAATCTATCGAGTTAAAAAGCGTTAGATTACAATTTAACGGTTTTTCTAATTTTACGGTATACTGTGTATTAATCAAAGGGCAATGTCAGAGACAAGGGCAATGTTGTCTGATGTGAGATGTCACTGTCAGTGTGGGTCTGTCTTGGTCTGTTCCCTAGATAAATATATGTACAACCTGAAAGTCTGTGACTGTCTGTCAAATTCGGTGTCCTTTCCTAGGTCCTTATAGGGGTGCAACGTAACTATAACCCAATGAATAAAGAATAGTCATTGGTGCAACCTTATATTAAAGTCCTATTACACTACACTTTTTAAAGGGACCCTAATTGTGAATCTGTATAGTGTAATATTGGGTCGTCCCGGCCTGCCGCGCTCTGCCGACCGGGCAATGTAATAACGCTTAGGGTGGATAGGGAACTCAGTGGTCGCACGACCAACGTAGTATTATAAGAGATAGTTGCACTTTTTGTAACTATCGCCTGAAAGGCTGATTCAGTATTAGGTGGATGTAGGGCCCTCCACTGATGTCAAAAGTGAAAGTCTGCCCACATACGGATGGGCCTTTCGCTAGATATGGCCGCTCAAAGACGGTTATGGTTACCAAAAATGAACCATAACTAGAAAAGCTGATTCTTGAACAGTATTCAAGTATGCGCAATACCTATATAAACAGTATAAGAACTGACGCTATTCATCGGGCCTTTCACTAAATATCACCTCAAAGACGTTATGAACATACATACTGTAAAAAAATATTAGCAATTATTTTCTACACGTTGACTGGTATTAAAAATTATGAAGGCGTAAGAATTTAATTAACATTATTTAACATTTATTTATTTTAAATTACTTTGTGTCACCTCAAGTGGTGCCATTTAGGTTCTCGTACATACTGAGGTAGGGCCCGAAAGTTAGTGCAGTGTAATAGCGTCGCCATAAGTAGTGGCCACGCCCACCCTTAATACAGGGCCCTTATATAAGTGTAGTGTAATAGTCCCATTAGTCTATGAGGTGGACAGCCTATTTTTATTGAATGAATGAATGAAATCAAATGAATGCCTGAATGTGAGAAGACGTGTTTAGGTGGGAGCAATACAAGGCATAATTTTTTGTCTTTATTTGCGTAAGAGGTTTTATAATTTATAAATGATTTATAATGTACGCCTCCATTGAACATCAACGGCCCATGGAGGTATAATATGTTTTTGAAGAGAAAACTTCTTTACGCACGTTGAGCACTGTTTGGGGGGTAAAAATGTGGAAACGCGACACCGTTCTTCTTAAGACAAAAGGTCTTACCTAAGTATAAATTATATTCTACATTTGTATTCAAACTTTAATTCCTTTGTTTTAAGGTTTATATTTAAAAGAGATGTGTAACCGTGACTGACACATCGCGACACCATTATTCTTAAGACAAAAGGTCTTAAGTATAAATAAAATAGTACATTCGAAATTAAACTTTAAAATTTTTATCTTAAGGTTTATATTTTAAAAGTGCTGTTGTTATTTTAAATATTCGTTTTCATTTCTATCGGCAGTTCTTATGTCTGCCAATTTTTCTTTTTTGTATATTTTTGTAATGGACTCTCCACTTTCGCCAGCGAAGCCTCGAACCACCACCGAAACATGAGTGTAGTACCGATTCGTGTTAGATGTCTGTGGATTCGTAGTAAAAAGTAGTCCCGCAACAGTAACTTCGGCGTCCATCTTTGATAAATGTGCGAACATTTTCAACCCGATGCGAACCTTTGCGAGTGTGGAACCGAGACAGGTTCTTGCCGCGATCCACGGCGTGATTTGCGCGGGAATGTGGAGAGTCCATTACATTTCCCTACCTCCATGCAACCATAGACTATACGTATATACTGGGTTCATGCAACAAGCATGCAACGGCCCCACAGACATAATAATATATGAACGGCCCATGAGACCACAGACAAAACACGACATATATCCTAACTCATCCTTTAAGTTACTTGTCTCTGATATACATATGTGCACAGACGAAAAATTATAGCGCTAAATTAAACGCTCGAATAAATAAAAAACTATATATTATTTTAATGTTATTCATATAATATTTTACATAAATTCCATTCAAATCCAAATTCAAATTTATATTATTTAATTTTCATATTTGTATTCAAAATTACCTATCTTTATAGAAATGTGGAATTAAAAAAATATGAAAAAAAACATTTACGTAGATTTTCACTGTAGATGGCGCTGAGTGGCTTGTTTTGTGCAGGCGGTCGTTCGTTCGTTCGACTTCGACATCCGACAAGTAAGATGGCGGCTATTAATGTGAAAGGCGAAACGTTGTCGTATTTCTTGTAGTAAATAAAGTATTCGCTTCCCTGAAACAATATTGTAGTTAAAACTGAGAAAGGAAGATTAGTTGCAAAGTGTTTATTATTCAGTGATTGGTTATATGTAATGCAAGACAAAGTTTAAGTGGTTTTTAATTTCACAATAGACTAAACCCGTCGCAAGGGAGCCAAGAGTCGTCGAGGCCATATTTATGATGTTATCTGTCGTGTGAGCGTCCTCTGAAACCACATTGATAAATGGTTATTCAAAACTAATGCGATGGTATGTTTCTTTAACCAAATGTTCATTCTCTAAACAGATTCGTGTAAAATAAGTTGCTGCATTGTTCGAACACATTGACGCTTCTAAGGCTGAGCGGCGCATTATTTTTGTTTCGATGTGTTTATAACCGAATCAATCATTTTAGATCGAAATCATTATTTTTAGAAATGTTGATGAATTAGTAAATTAGCTGCTGGATAGTAAACAACCATCATAGATGACACCTTTTTTGTGCCAATGTATAAATTCTTGTCTTTTCTTTTCTTTTCAGGAGTGTTATTTGGATGAAGAATAAATAACGTTGTTCAGTATGACTTCAAGTGCTCCAATTTAGTGGTAGTAAATATATGATTTGTGTGTATTACAAACTATGGATGAAAGTGTGGACTCCTATTGATAAATTACATACATTGACACTTCACAAAGCAGCACGGAGGTGGTAATGGATCCAGTAGGACCATGGTCAGCATATGCTTCGTACAATCGACTGGCAGGGGTACAAGCTGGTGCTGCGAGTGGGGACTTCCATCACCATCTGGCCAGTGGTGGTACTGGATTGGGCAGCCAGGCCGTACCGTCGACGACCAGCCAACTGCTCCTGCAGGCGGCGCACACCACAGCATCGCTAGCAGGCCAACTTGGCTCATCAACTGCTTCTCCGTTTAATCCTGGTGGATTTCTCTCCCCCCCACCTGTGGGCTATGATGCAGTGTTCTCACCTCTGTTCCATCATGCGAATCCAAAACCTGCACATTACAGTTCATCTCTTCAGGCACAACATCGCCAAGTGATAGCCCAGGCTCAAGCTGCAGTTGCATCAAAACAATCCTCAGTGGAAACTGAAATTTCCTCATTAAGGGAAAACTATCCACACCAGGCACTAGCCACTCAAGGAACTTCATTTTTTGATCAATCTTCAACCCCAGGTAGCACAGCTGGCTTAAATTGGCAAGGAAACAACCAGCTCCCTAGTCCATTTGGAATTTTACCTCATGAAAGTGTTGTGCCCTCATCTCCGAGTCCAGCTACAACAAAATCATCAGCGACATATGAAAACTTTAATGCTCACTTTGCTGCAGCACAAACTCTCAATAACCACCTCAACTCACAAATTTCCAGTGCTGGTAAACAAAGCAATAGGTCAGGCTCACCGGCAACAGCGCCTAAACAACCAGCCTCTTCTGCATCGTCCTCGTCATTTTTTCAACCTCCTTCATCTTTCGGTAACCAGGCTGATAATTCATACAGCACAAGTAGTGCAAAGAGTGGTCAACTTTCATCACAGCAGGATTATGCTGGAAGTAAGTCATATTCAAGTTCTGCAAGCAACCCTGCTCACTCCCAACAATCTTGCATTGTGTCAACTCCATCAGTGACTTCCTCACCCACCCCACCCAGTAAAGACTACCGCTCCTCTACCACCTCCACCAGGCCTTCTGCCTCCATCTACAACTCCCAGTCACCTAAAACTGCTAGCATTGAAAAAACAACTGCGAGCAACAGTAGTGGATTTGTTTCTCCCACATCTAAAGCACCACAAATACAAACCAAGGCTCAAAGCAAAATATACCCAGAATTAGGTAGTGAACCCAGAAAGAGTTGTGACTCAATTGATAAACCCCAACCTCAGTCATCTCCTATAAGTTACTCTATAATGGATGCCCCAGGTAGATTAAATTATAGTGGCGGTGGTGGCTCTTCCAAACCAAACAGAATAGGCAACTCTCAGTATGCAGGTTCACAGAGTTCAAGTTTTAGGCATTACCAAAGTGGTAACAATGTAGAATCTGAATATCATGTTCGTGCAAAAAGCAGCTCCAGTACAGATACTGGCTATTCTAGTAGTAGTTCCCAAAATGGTCCAGATTGTGGAGTCGCTGCAGCAAGAAGGCAAAGCCCTCTGCAATCTGCCCCTCAGACATCCCCGATAGGGCATGTTTCTAGTCCTGCATACCCTATGTATCATAGTCCAATGAACTCCACAAACTCTCCACAACAACATGGAGATCACTACAGCAAAGTTAATAGTGCTGCACCAAGGTCACCATTAGATGCTTCGGTTTCTAGACCACCTTCACAGAACAGTCAAGTGGCCTATCCTTCCGTTATAACCAGGGCCTTAGGCATTGAACAAAGTAAATCATATAGTGAAAATAGGTATGAACGTAATCAAAGCCACACCAACCAAAATTGTTGGGAGACTGAAAGACAATCTGCCAGAAAATTTAGTAGTAATGGTAATAGTAACAGTTCCACAAATTATAATAATGGTTTAGCCGACAATACTCACAATGAGAAAACTGTGTCTCAGACCCCAAATGAAAGAACTTTGCCTGATAAACAGACCTATGTTGATGGGAATAATGTAGCTTTACAAGATCTGTCTAGTTGTCGTGGGGATCCAATGAGTATTGTCAAAAACTTGCAGACTTTGCAGCAAAGTTGTCAATTGCAAGAAGTTAAGCAATCCAAAAACCCTACTCCTGCACCACCGGCACCGGTGCCAGTCAAATCAGTAGCCCGACGTAAAAGTACTGAGAAACCATCGCACACAAACATTAATGAACTTTCAAATGCTGCAGTGATGGCTGATTATTTGGCCAGTAGAGTACCACCCCCTGCTCACAGTTCCACTAGTAATCAACAACAAAATGGGTATTTTGACTTTGAACGCTGGAATCTTCCTCCTCCTCCCCCCAAAATGTTTTCAGGCACTTCTGCCTTTGGCTCTCAAGCCCCCCTACATGCAACAAGTTTTGCTAATCAACATCAAGCTCTAGCAATGCAGCACGGTCACGCTCTCACCTACTTCCCGCCGTTCCATCTCGGTCCTCATCCTGACTTCCAATCTTCCGTGGAGTTAACACCGCTATCTTCGTTCAGCGATACTCCACCTTCGGCTTCCTCGTCATCTTTTTCCACACCAGAAACTCGTGAAGAGGAACAGCCAAAGGTGGTAGTGCCCAATATAGAAGAAGAACTTGGTTTCCTTGCAGAACAACGAGCTAATACTGCATCGACGGTAGCACCCTCTTCTCAGCAGCCGAACATTAACAATACTTCGCAAGATTCAAAAGTAATGGATAAAAAATTCAGCGTCCCAGTGACGGGCCCCGGCTCGGGCTTTATGGCCTCGTATCTGAAGTTCTTACAAGGAGAGCGCGATACATCTCCCCCGCCGGCCGGCAGAGGCGCCAGAAAGTCGACCTGGTCTCGGACCAATACGAACAGTACCCCCAACAACAAGGCGTACGGCAACGAGCACAAAAGCCCGTGCGAGGCCGGCAGCGCCAACGGTGCGATGGCGCTGAGCGGCGCCGCCATGGCCGCGCCGGGCCTGCTGGGCGCCGGCCAGCTGCACGCGCCGGCGCACCTCCTCGCCGCGCAGGCGAAGGGCGCGGAGCTCGAGGACCCGCGCTACTACAACCCCAATAAAGACCGCAAGCGAAAGTACGACGGGTCGGAGGAGGCCGCGTACGACGCGGACGAGGAGGCGCGGCGGCTGCACAAGCCCGTGCTCAACGTGCCCAGCACGCCGCTGAGCGACAAAGGTAAGAAGGCGCGCGCACCGGCGCCCAGCAAGCCGGCGGCCACGCCCCCGCCCGCCGCCAAGAAGCCCCGCGCGCCGCCCCCGCCGGCGCCGGCGCCGCTGCCGGCCGCGCCGCAGCAGCAGTACTATTACCAGCACCAGCCCGAGGAAGGTGCGTTCAACTTGCTAGATTTCCACTTGCGAAGTAGAGCGCGATGGTGAAGAGCTAGCCCTGAAGCTTGTATGACAGGAGCAAGCTAACTGCCCGCGAGGCAGATGCACTGAAAACTTGTTACATTTTAACTGTGATAATGTACATTTTTATTAGATGAAATCTATTATTATTTACTGTAAATAATTTCTATGATGAAATGTGATGTACCTATCTTAATGTAGGTGGTTATTTTAGGGTTAGCCTGTAACAAGATTTCATTGATGTAATTGTTGATGACACATTAATAGTGCCATTTAATTGTAAATTGTAGAATTTGTGACTCTTGTCATACTCGCTTTCGAAGGGGTGCTACCATTAATAATTCCAAAATTGTGGTATATTTTTTTTATGGGATCGATACCAGTGGTTGTCTGTTGTATATACTAAAATAATGTATTGTAATTTACAGTATTTGAATTTAGTTGGTACTTATGGATAGTGTATTCTATATACTTCGCTGTTAGCCGAAAGTGATTTATATTATAAGGAGAAATGAATTGCATAATAATACATTGACAGCTATAAGTTAGTGTGAGTAATGTATTAGAAGGCCATGCCCCGAACATAAGTTTTTGTATTTCTATTTAATTGTTATTTGTTTATGCACAATTCTCAATATTTTATGTAAATATTTTTGTATAATAGGAGGAGACATAAAATAAACGCGAGTATATTACTGATACGTGTGTTAAATAATTTTAGTCTGTAATTATTCCTGGTAGCACCCCTCACTTCGCCAAATAGGGATAACATGTTCAATTCTATACATATAACAATACTTTTTTATTTAACAAATTGCTGTAAACCAAATATATAATGACTCTATTATGTCAATAATGTGTACATGTTATCGCAAAAGGTGAAAACTTCACCATTTGGCTTTCCTTGTCCCTACCAATCCTACCTTAATTATTTACGTATTATCTACCTAAATAATTATTTTGAATGAAATTCAGAAGTAACTTATTTTTTCTGTGCAAATAAAAGGTAAAGTACATTATCATATTATAATATGTTAATTTATTTTAATTCAGTGCTTAAAACTGATTTTATTCTTTTAGTTTCTTCACATACAGCTGGCCACGGCGTGGGCTATGGCGCGTACGGCTCCTCAGAAAACGATGCAAACCCGAACAGAAAGTTGCACAATATAAAAACACATCAGCATGTTTCGAGGACTGGCCAAATGGATAATAATATGTCAGTTGAGGAAATGCCATATCAGGTATTTTTCTATTAATTTACTTACCTATATTTTTATAATACACTAGCTGATGCTCGCGACTACGTCCGCGTGGATTGAGGTTTCTGAATCCCGCGGGAACTCCTTAGTTTTCCGGGATAAAAAGTAGCCTATGTGTTATTCCAGACTATAATCTACCTCTGTGCAAAATTTCATCCAGATCTGTTCAGCCTTTCGGGCGTGATTGAGTAACAAACACCCATACATTCAACCATCCAAACTTTCGCATTTATAATATTTATTTGATTTGATTGATTGGTTAAAATGGTGTATTTTATGTCAATGATATTATTATACTTACAGTCATGAAAAGAACAAAATTGTTTGATCACATCACAAGATTAGTATCGGTATTTTGGAGGAAACAATCTTTGTGTTCGATTGGTAGAATAATGAACCAGACAACATATGGATGGACAGCTTTGTTAACAAATTGAGTAGATAGATACCTCTCGACATTGGTCAACCATCTATTTGATAGTTGATAAAACCAGTGCAATCAATTGGTGTTTTAATAAATTTGCTATCCCTTTCAGAATACTTCCAGCGGAAAGGGGCAGCGTTAGATTTAGAGTTGTCATCTTAGTTTATAGATTGTAGGTACAACATAATTGGCCTCATTGTTTTACTTTCATAATGAATTTAGCAATTTATTTAGAAAGGTGTCTTGCATTAGGTCTCCAAGGAACTTGAGGATAGCACAATCAAAATCGAAGACGACCGACGAAACTCGGTCGCGACCAAGTATCCATACTATAATATTATAAATGCGAAAGTGTGTGTCTGTCTGTCTGTCGGTCTGCTACGCTTTCACGGCCCACCTGTTCAACTGATTTAGTTGAAATTTGGTACAGGGATAGGTTGTATCCCGGAAAATTAAGGAGTTCCCGCGTGAATTGAAAAAACTTAATCCACGCGGATGAAGTCGCGGGCATCCTCTAGTAAATAATTAAATATATAAGTCACAACCACATGCAAGTTTTTACGATCTCACGTAAATTTAAATCTTCGTTTTTGCAGTCGGGGGAGTTTGTAGCGATAAAAACCGACTTAAACGAGATGTGGCCAGCGATATGGAGAGTCGACGGCAAAACGTTATTGCAAAAGTACGAGCCGTTTGAGGAAAATGGAAAAGTATTATATAGAAATATATCCACGGTTAGTAAAATTCGATCAAGATAAAATAAACCTCGACATGGTCCTAAAGGCATAACCTTGAATCCGCACGACTCATTTTTTGGGTCTGAGAGGCGGGGCGCAACGGATGCAAGGTCTGTGATTGGTTGTCATTAAATGTCGTTTGTACTCTGCCTCTCGCATTGCATAATTATCCGTACGTCAAACCTTTCTGAAATAGGGCGAGTGGACCAATATGTATGTATGTGGTGTGCGCCACTATAACTTAATGTAACACCTATCTCCTATCTTCAATCTGAGCAAATAAATAAATGAAATGAAATAAATGAAAATATACTTCATATAAGTGTATTATAAAAATGTGTCTGTCTGTCTTTTACCTTTTCATGGTTCAACAATAAACAGATTTTGACGAAAATTGGCACAATTAAAAAAAAACAAAATCCACGCATATGAAGTTGTGGGTGTGTGGACTAGTGCCTCTTAAATTTCATTCGTCCACCACTACGTCTATTTTCACAAATAATATATTTTTTATTCACAAACATACGAATTTTTCAGTACGCAGCATGGAATCCTGAAAATAAAAAACTGTACACGCAAGTCCCTGTTAAGGTGCGGTCACAATCTCACTTAGAAACAATAGTCGAATTAGTAAGAAGTGAGCTGGACGACGTTAACTTTATAGAAAAGAGGATGTTAGAAACTCAAATGTATCAAGAAAATTTCGAAGTTTATATTCAGACATTAATATCGCACGCACTAGACCCCAATTTCTTGACAGAAATATTTCAAGAGCAAGGTATTTTTTTCTATTCTGTTCTGTTTATATTGTATATGTGTAATTTTTGAATACAACATGTCGGATTAGTTCTTTAGTTTAGTTTTAGACCTTAGTAAAAACATGTAACACTGCCTAAGCCCTTATAGGATACACATTCCCAATGTGTTCCCCAGGTTGTGCCCATTTGGCGTCGCGCAATAGAGGCAGGTGCCTCCAGTAATTAATAACATACCCAGGTACGTTATTAATTACTGGAGCCTCTCTTTGGTGTGCGCAAGAGGGTGACCTCCCTTATTCTTACCTAAAATAACCTAGCATTTTACCTTATTGAAGACTGAATCGTTATGCTCGCCATTGACGAGAAATTATTTGACTAAAGTCGCGTTATATAATTAAAATTTGTTCGTGAGTGTGAAATCTATAAGCCAAATTTTGGCGCCGCGCTTAGGCGCCACGGATCGGGACCATCATAATCCACAGCCTGGGTCAATGGCGTTAAGACATTTTGACCGTAAGTGCGAAATCGAAGCCAAGGCATCATGCTAGGCAGGGGCCCCATCGATTGTGAATTCGAGATTCAAATGTCATGACTAATTGCGTCTGTGGGCGAAGAAAGGAAAGGATTTATTGTCATTAGAAACATGTCATATTCACGTCACGTTGATTGCTATTAAAAATTATGAAGGCGTAAGAATTTATTTAACAGCAATCAACGTGACGAAATAATAATTGCTAACATTTTTTCACATTATGTATGTTCATAACGTCTTTGAGAGGTGATATCTAGTGAAAGGCCCAATGAATAGCGTCAATTCTTATACTGTTTACATAGGTATTGCATATATCTGGGGCATCTGGAAGAAATCTCTTCAAGAGATAAGTTGTCCTTGTGCATGTCCTTTCAATGTTTATGTTTTATTTTTAAGTTACTGGTACAGAATGTATAAATAAATATTGCGTATACTTTAATACTGTACAAGAATCAGCTTTTCTAATTATAGTTCATTTTTGGTAACGATAACACGTCTTTGAACAGCCATATCTAGTGAAAGGCCCATCAGCATGCGGGCAGACTTTCACTACCATCATCAGCGGAGAGTGTAGCACCTATTACTGAATCAGCATTTCTAGCGATAGTTACCAAAAGTGCAGCTATCTCTTAGTTTATATGCGTCTAATTTAGAACCTCTTTTTTGTAAGTCGGATACAAATATCTTAAATGAAATACGATCGTTTCCATTGACAGACGAATACTTCCTATCGAACGTGAAGACGGTGGACGAGGTGACGGAGACGATGCGGTCGCGCGTGTCCGGGGGCGCGGGCGGTGGTGCGGGCGGAGGCGCGCGCGCGCTGGACGCGGCCGTGGCCACGTGGCCAGGGCTCAGCGTGACCGCGGGAGCGGGCGCGTGCCGCGCGTGCTCGCGCCCGGCCGTGGCGCGCCTGCTGCTGTACGGCCAGCCTTACAACCCCGCCACGCTCGAGCCCGTGCAACCCGACGCGAGGCTGGCCTACGAAAAGGTAATATTCTCGCATATATGTATTTTATTTATTACGAATATAAATAGATGCCTGCGAGTTCTTTAACGTGAATTTAGGTTTTGGAACGAAGTTCCTTATGGAATTCGATGCGGGGCGGGGGGGCCCTAGCCGGCAAAAAACGAAAATGAGATGAGATTTTTTTAAGAAAACAAAAGTTCTTAAATATACTACATTCGAAATTAAACTTTAATGGTATAAAAAGTATAAAGTATATATTTTTTTTATTAAAAAAAATCGTAAAAATAGAACTTGAAATTAATATTTATGTAATATTAGCTGATGCCCGCGACTTCGTCCGCGTGAAATAAGATTTTTTGGATTCCCGCGGGAACTCCTCAATTTTCCGGGATAAAAAGTAGCCTATGTCACTCGAGGTCCTCAACTATACCCATGCCAAAAATTACGTCGATCCGTTGCTCCGTTGCAGCGTGATTGAAGGACAAACCAACAAACAAACTGACTTTCGCATTTATAATATTAGTATGATGGAACTTCGTTTCTATCTGGTGTGGTGTCCCGTGACACCACACGTTTTTTTTAAACGTCATTGATTTTCCTAGATAAAAGTAGCATGTCCTACCCCGGAATGCAAACTATCTGTAAGATCCGGCTGAGTTTGTACCCGGCTGAGTTTGTTGTGGGCTCTTCTCAGACCAGGGCGCGTTTGGAACCCTCGTAGCTTTAGTTTTAAGATAACGTTACCCATTATCACCATCAGTAATTTTTAGACGAAAATAAGTGTACCTACAGTGTACCGATATTTAATAAATAAATGACTATGACTATGAATAGCTGATAGCCATCAGAGCGTTTTATCCTATTCCAGGAATTCCTCGTGTGCACGGCGTGTTGCGGGCGTGTGCAGCTGTACTCGCGCATCTCGCACCAGAAGTACCTGATGTACGCGGAGTGCAGCAAGCGCGTCGCCGAGAAGCGCATGCAGAACCCCAGCAAGGACACCACCCTAATCCTCAACGAGCTGCTGGCGGACGAGGTGTGGCTATCACAGGTGAGGGAATAAGGAACTCCTCGTGTGCACGGCGTGTTGTGGGCGTGTGCAGCTGTACTCGCGCATCTCCATATAACCTAGAAGTTGTGAAAATATGGGGCTCTACAAAGGGCAGATAAACAAATGTCTCAAAAGCCAGCAACGCGTTGGCGGTTCCTCTGGTGCTGCAAATGTTCATTGGCGGCGGTAATCACTTACCAATCAGGTGACCCGCCTGCTCGTTTGGTAAAAAAAAAAATTTTTTTGGCATGGCATGGTGGATCATACGCAGGCGTCGTCGTTCGAGTATTCGAAATTCCAAAGACTCATACCGTGAGTAGTCAGTGGACAATTAAAGTCATTTGAAGTAGTACTTAAGACTTATAGTTAATGATCAGTTTAAGTACAAAATTCTGATGAGAGGCTGCGGTCGTGTGGATAGTTACCACTTAGTCTAAAGTTACCACCCGACCTGCAAAGACGTGCTACCCAGCTATTTAGCGTATGGGCTTATAACTGCCATACCCCTAAGGCGCGGGATAGACACAAGTGGTGACGGGCAAGGCGCGGGGGGTGCGGGCGAGGTGCAGGGGAGGCGCGGGCGCGCCGCTCTCCTATCATATTTCATACAAATGTATGCAAGCGACGGTACGCCAGGTATAAAGAGGCGGCGAGGCGCGGACGCCGCTTTCATACTTCCAAGGCCACACCTCCGCCGCGCCTCGTATATATCCCGCGCTTAACAGTGTAGTGGATAACAAAAAATGTTGTGTCGTTGCAGTTATTCCGCGACGTGCGGCACGGCTGGGCCGACGCGGAGTCGTGGGAGCGCCGCGTGCGGCACGCGATGTCGCGCCAGATGATTTAACGTTGTCCACGCTAGCACCGCCACGCTGGCGGCTGGCGGCCCACGCCCATTAACGGACTTACACACGTTTCCTTTTTATACTTGTGAAATATGTGCTGGACGTATGTATTTTTTACGAATATTTTTTATTACAATTAGATACAGTTCACATGGTCGCGCGTTTCACAAATCGCGCCGCTATGTGTGTATAATTCGATATAAAGCCAAGCAACCAAATCACCGACACTGAAAATTCGCAATCTTGTGATTAATTTGTTCGATGCCTTTTTCGGGTTCTGTAGTCAACAAGGAATCTTTATAGTATCGCCATGTCCGTCCGTCCGTCCACAGCTTACTTCAGAGACCTTTGGTACTAAAAAGATTTAATTTGGCATGGATATTAATCACGCCAAAAAAGTGGTTAAGTGGTGATGATTTTTTCTCGTCTATCCCATTGTGTGGGGTAGTTGCAAAATATTAAGCTTTAAAGTGCTAATTTTTGTTAGAGTCCAGTGTCCCCTCCCTCTACCAGCTAAACGGTTGTTTCTGGATATATGACAAAACTCACGGAAGTACTATATATTATGTAAGGAAGTTAAAAGGAAAACTATCACAGCTAAGTAGATGTTACAAGTTTATGATTAGTCAACCAATATATAAAATGACCGCTTATTGTGACGGAACCCTACTCTGCGCGTTGCCCGACACGCTCTTGGCCGGTTTTTTTCTATTTCATTCAATAGCAAAAAATTAAAAAGTGAAGACTGGAAACAGACAGACAGCTGATATGTAAGGCAGTAATTAATTTTTTAAATAGAGGAATGAAAATAACAGCTCTATCGCCATCTCCCTCGCACGTATGCACTAGCAGTAGTGACGTCATGCCTAGTGTCGTACATCCTTTTATTTTATATTTTATTAATATTTTAAAGTTGTATACAATTTTAGTTATTAAGTGACCTTGAAAAAAAAATAGTTAAAGTCATAGTGACCATTTTAAATACGCACATAATTGTTCGGTTAGAAAAAACGCGAGTCGCGACGTCGTGACCATCTGAACCTAGCCTTAAGCATTTAATACGTTATTTTCGAAATGGACGTAATAGGTACTACTCTAGTTTAGAACTACAACGGATGAACATCACATATTATGTATTAGTTTTCTTTAATTTCAAAAGTCGAATTTCTCCTGGCGGTTAATTAGTACCAGCTTTGTTCTATGGGCATTCAACACGCAGGAGTGGCCTATAATGGACATGTTTGTAGAAAAGCAAGAGGTTGCAATAAAATGTTATGTATCGTGTCACACTTCAAAAATGTGATAGACGTGCTAAAAACTAATAAATATGTCTGTGGTTAATCAGATTTCCGTAAAAGAGAAAATATTAGAGCAGTTCCAAAGTTACACAGGTTTAAAAAAAAACTGTGTAAAAATTGGTGAACCTGTGTAACTTGGAAACTTCATAATTTTACAGAAATCTGATATACCACATATAGTTTATTTTCTATTATAGTCCCACAAACATAGCTAACCCGATGGCCAAAATTGGAACTAATTTTTATGCCTGTATACTTCTTGTTTTTATTTTATTTTTCATATATATTAGCGACGCTGTCACCCGGTCAGGTAAGTTTGTCGGACTATACGTCTACAAAATTTCATTGACTTTGTTTGCTTAATTTAAGACCCACTTGCACAAGGTAACTTATACTGATTTAGTAAAATAATTATTTTAATGCTGTGACTTTTTGCAACCGCATTATGCTCTTGTATCTTGTAATGCTTACAGCATTACAAAATTTAAATAAATCTGTTAAAATGACCTTGTGTAAGAAGCCCTCTAGAATCAAACTTGGATAGCTGCACTTTTGGTAATTATCCCGAGATTAGATTGGTATTAAAAATTATGAAGGCGTAAGAATTTATTTAACAGCAATGACACGTGATGACATAATAATTGCTAATATTTTTTTACAGTTCATAACGTATTTGAGAGGTGATATCTAGTGAAAGGCCCGATGAATAGCGTCAGTTCTTGTACTGTTTACATAGGTATTGCGTATACTTTAATACTGTACAAGAATCAGCTTTTCTAATTATGTAATTATTCATTTTTGGTAACGATAACACGTCTTTGAACGGCCATATCTAGTGAAAGGCCCATCAGCATACGGGCAGACTTTCACTACCATAGTCAGTGGAGAGTGTAGCACCCACCTATTACTGAATCAGCTTTTCTAGCGATAGTTACCAAAAGTGCGGCTATCTCTTAGTCTATAAGGCATCTATGAAATTTTGTATTGTAGAGTTGTGAACGTTAGGTGCGATTCCAATTTCGCATAATGGAACCACAACTTTTTTTTTTTAATTTTTTAACTTGTGTAGTGCCGTCGGGATTCTGTATGGTTTGTGATTATTTCGTTTACTTTTATTTTAGCGTTTTATAAATGGGGTGTGGGACAGCGGAATTGTTAATATATTTACGAATACATTCCGAATACTTTCGTGGTTTCTTAACAATTATTGAAGAATATCTTTTTAAGTGCTTTAAAAAAATTGATCTATTGAGATTTTTTAACATAATACATAATAATTGTTACATAAAGCACTTCTTGAAATCTTACTTAATGTAGTGTATAGGAAATTATGCAATAAATATATTATAAACTCTGCTGTAAGTATAAATGGGGATAGTTAAAAAATGGCGAAAGATATTACGTTAACGAGTTCAAAGGTCTTGAGTCTCGTGGCTATTTATAATGGCTTTTGTAAAATACGTATTTCGAAAATGTTGAGAAGTAACAGATATTGTTAAAAAGTACCATAATTAAATATTTTTATGTACATAATAAATTAGATAAATTGCCATAACGTGCAATGCTGAGGTGACTTTTTGTTTATTGAAACAATCAGTTTTCTTTAATTTTGTGAATAGTAAAGAAATACAGTGGCAAATGGCAGAACGAAAGCAATATCAATAGTATATCTATATGGAATAGGTAGCCCAAGATAGCATGTAGCACTAAATTAATTTAGCATTAGATTTGGTACGCTCGAATACCAACTATCTATAAAGAAACCGCTCTGCACCTGATTTTTATTTATTTCTGCCGTTCTAAAACAAATGAACTGAAATAATCAATTTATTCGTACACATGTTATATGTTAGAGTCCCTACTGAGGGACTGTATTCACATTTTAATGGTGCCAACAAAGTATATAACCTAGGGTACACTAGGCCTTGTGTTGAGTCATCATGTGTATATTAAAATCGTCTGCTGCCTGCTGCTCTTAGGGTTTTAATGTTTTTGTTAAGAAATAAGTCAGAAATTCATCAATAAATGATAGAAGTAATAATTTATATGTATTTTAAAATTAATGATCAATTTAACAGTTTTGTTTTAATATCATCACAATAATTATATTATTATACTTAATGTTATTCTGTTTTATTTAAGTTTTAATTGTGAGATATCATAGAAGAAGAGTGATATCCGCTTTTAACCATCGATATATATGTAGGTACTAGATGGGCCCTTTCATAGAAAAATGGCGGGCGTCCGACTTGCTGAACACGTTCCGCACCTGTCTTATGCCTGTCTTTGTCTCCGTCGTAGCGCTGTCACGATCGCTCGTCGTATAGATAATTTGATAATATTAAGTTAACATCTAAAGTCTAATTAGTTTGGCACTGTACAATTTTTATTTTAAGGTAAGTGTTTCAATTTACATTACATACATTTCCAAAAAAACGTTATTTAATCTTCCTATTTAATATTTTTATCCATTACGCAATCATTTAATTTCCGCGGCAAACTGTATGATATTTTGGGCTTTGGGTTCCAGCCGTAGAATAGTCAGCCCAGTACGATAAAAAAATAAAAATGCAACCAAGATTAGTTAAAGTATAGACGGGCAGAACGGACAATAGGCATTAATATTAAAAATTAAACTCACGTCAATAACAAATTTTATCATATTATTATTATAATAATATTATGATAAAATTTGTTATTGACGTGAGTTTAATTTTTAACTAACTTCAATAAATTACAAGTTTTTAGCATTAGTAGTTACTGAATTGACGTGACGGATGGACATGTCGCGCCACAAGGGTTGTTTTCTTATCATTTTGGTACGCAACCTTAAAAATAATTTTATTTCTGTAAATTTTTGACAAAAGTTCAGTATCAATAACTAACAAATAATAAAATTTAAAAATCCCACGACGTACTTTGCCCGTTGCTTTTAACCGGTTTGTACGGCTTATGACAATGACGTTTAAACCCACGACCTCAATTTACATATATTTTACTAACGCCACCTAGTCTGAAAAGCGGGACAGCGCTATGTGCGGGGACAAGGACAGGGCTATACAGGTTAGGAGCGTGCTCTAAAGGTTGGACGCCCAATTTTTATCTATGAAAGGGCCCATCCTACCTACATAATATATCGATGGTTTTAACAAATGCTCATCTTACGCTTCGCGGACTGTAGCTCGGTACTCGGTACGCATTTTATATTAGGCGCGCGACACACCAATACACAGATAAGTAGTTGCTTATCTGTGTATTGATGTGTCGCGACTTGTGACGCAGAACGCGATTAGAATCTTCCATTTTTAACAACCGACGGTAAATAGAAAAAATGTATATTGTTTGGATGCTTTGACTGTAAACCTTTGGCAACGCTCAAATGCGGTTTTCTTAATTCCGAAGGGGTGTTTAATTGAGAAGCTATGTTTCATGAAAATCCATTCAGCCGTTTGAGGATTCTTAGCTCATGGATGACTGTAATGTTGTATATGATACAATTTGGTATGAAATCAGTGCTTTAATATAATGTTTTATATATGTCACCGTACAATTGTAAAAACCGTTAGATTGTAATCTAACGCTTTTTATCTCGTTAGATTGTAAACTGTGGAAAGATTGTGAACCGAGCGTTTGTGAAAAAGCGTTAGATTGCAATATGACGGTTTTCACAATCTTACGGTGACATATATTATATTAGAAACGTTCGTGAATATTTTTAAATCCATAATAATAATAATTCAGCGTAGATAAAATTATTTATAGACTTTTAAAATGATTTTATTTCGCATAAAAACTACAACGAAAATATTTCATTTTAATTCCATTGCATTAACGCCCATCTTGCCCTGTAATTATTTTTAAAAAAATCGTTTGGAAATTCAAGCTCATAGAGCATTAATTTAAATGTTGGTTTTGATTTGCGGCGGACAGTGGAACTATTGAAATTATCTGACAATCACAATGTTTAATTATTACTTTATAGTATAAGCCCAAGAAATACAAAAAAAATATGTTCTAGCGTATAATATACTCATTAAATTAGAGTACCTACGCTAAATACCACATTCCTAAAGCGGCCTTTCGAATGTTATCAAAAGTAATAAACTGAGTGAAAAGTGTGATTTAGTTTTTAAGTTTCGATTTGTCCTTATTATAAATGAACAAAACTGGTATATATTTCTACTTTACAAATTAAGTACACTATTAGAAGATATTTTGTGTAATTAATAAATAATAATATTGCATTGGGTTGTATAGGTTTATAATATTCATAAGCCGATTAAAATACGTAGTTCGTACGCATTATTACATTTGTAACTATTGTATTATACAAGGTTCTGTCATTCAGGTAAAGTAAAAAGGAACTCTATTTATTTTGTTCTAATAAGACAGGACTAAGTACTCCGATTTGTTTTCACATTTTTTTAAATCATTTTGACATCATAATAAATGGCAATTTTATCAACTAAAACGTTTCATTTATAACCTAATTTCCATTGTGCCCCTAATGAAGCCAGGAACAAAATAATATAGCGGAATTCCCCCGCCGCGTCGAATTTCTCAGTAGGAATGCCGGTTCACGAAGGAAGTTTTCCTGGATAAAAAGTACCCTATGTGTTATTCCAGACTATAATCTATCTCTGTGCCTTTCATCCAGAACCGTTTTGGCGTGTTTGATTTACAAACATCCATCCACCCAAACTTTGGCGTTTATAATAATTTAGTATAGATGATACTTGTATAAAGAATAATATTTTACGCTTATAAACGTTGCTTAAAAATATATTTATATATAATAATCTATATTTATGTATAGAACAGATTATATTAGAACTTAGAAGTTCGGCACTTTGAGATGAGACACCGCAATGATGGTCTCGGCCTATGAAGAATCTCTGACATCCTGTATCATCATCAATCATCATGTATTTATCAACCCTCCTTCATATCTTGGGGTGGTCAAGATCTTCCCTACGACAGACTGCCATTAGAGCCTTGCCACATCACACGCATGATTCTAACTTCACAGTTAAAATATCTTATGCCTGGTAAGAATGCATCGGGTCGATCTGGCGGTATGTGCGGAGCAGGAGCTCATCCAAATCAAATCGCAGAACCAGATCCACCTTATGTCATAATTATTATGTAAAACTAGCTGACCCGGCGAACTTCGTACCGCCTTAGTATGCAAAATTAAATGTATATTTTTCAATATTTTTGAGAGATTTTCTAAATATTTTTTTCCGTAAGAACCTTCTCCTAATAATAACAAATACAACAAAAAAAGAATTAGTGAAATCGGTCCAGCCATTCACGCGTGATGCCGTGACCAAGGAAAACGGGTTTCATTTTTATATATTATATAGATATAGATATAGATATAGATATAGATTATGAAGGCGTGAAATTAATTGCTGGCCTATTCTGACGCCTTTATAATGTTTAATAGCAATCAACGTGACGACATAATAATTGCTAATTATTTATATTATGTAAGTTTATAACGTCTTTGAGAGGTGATATTATCTAGTGAAAGGCCCGATGAATAGCGTCAGTTTTTATACTGTTTACTTTAATACTGTAAAAGAATCAGCCTTTCTAGCTATGGTTCATTTTTGGTAACCATAAACCGTCTTTGAGCGGATCTTGTGAAGGACCCATCCGAATGCTTACACTATCGTCATCAGTGGAGAGCCCTACACCCAACTAATACTGAATAAGCCGTTCTGGCGATAGTTACCAAAAGTGCAGGTGGGTTACTATGAGCTCTTAAAGCAGGACAGAAATTGAACTGCAGCACAGTTCAATGCAGTGTCTGCCTACCAGTTCAATTTCTGTCCTGCTTTAAGAGCTCATAGTAACCCACCAGCTATCTCGTAGTCTATAGACGGCGCACATGTTGCCCCGCTTTTCACACTAGATGGCGTTAGTAAAACACGCCAAAGATACGCCCACATTCTTTGTTTGAGAGGGCCCGTCTATGTAAATTGAGGTCGTTGGTATCTCGCAGTTCGGTGATGAAACGATGGAGGAACGAGGATGAGAAATTCCTGAGCAAACTCAAGTTAAGCTGAAGTGGGTATAAAATAATTATAAATTAAGTTAAGTATATGTATATAAAAGGTAATCACATCCATGTCAAAGCTGGGACGGATCAGCTAGTTGTAACATAAAAATGAAACAATTTGTTTTCATAGAATACTTTAATTTTCTTGCACACAGCCTCTATTGAGAACATGGTTAACAAATAGAGAGAACCTTGAAATTAAATAACAATCACATTACAGCGACTATTTAGATTAAATTTGTACGTGTTTCATCTCTACGTTCAAGTCGCTGCTATTTGATAAGGTAAAAACAAAATTCTCAAAAATTTGCATAGCGAGTGTAGCAAAATCATATAAAAAAATCAGCACAACTTTAAATACTATTCAGTACTTTTACATTAAGCATAAATCTGCAATTAAGTTGAATATACAAAGTTATGAACTAAAAAATTTAAACAGGTTACCACAAATCAATTTTGAAATTTTCTGTATTCTGCATTAGTCCCATTAGATAGAGGGTAGGTAAATGTCAGTGTGCACATCTCATGTACTTAAATTATCACGAGGACGAGGCACCTACGAGGTACCAGAGACGACGGCCGGAGGCGCTCCGCTGCTCCCCTGCCGCGTCGCTTAAGTCACTTGCGTGACACGTTCTATACAAGAATCTAGAATTTAACGTAACTTACAATTATCGCATATATCATACATCCTAAATTCAATTTAACTTATTTTTTATTCAGTTTCAAGTTTTATTATTTTACTTTTTTTTTATTGTTTTTTTTATTTGTTTTTGTTTTCCATAATCTCTTGTTTGTTGTTACCACAGCGCGTTGTTGCCGGTGAAATTTGCCTTCCACGAATGATTTAGTCCGTTAAGTGTAGCCACTCGCAGATTATTCCGCATTGTCCTGTTTGCGAGCGTACTGGTGCGGGCGGGGCGCGCGGGGCGCTCCGCGGGCGCCGCGCGGGCCGCCTCTGCCGCGGCTCTTGAACCCGCCCTGATAGCCCGCGTCATTGTATCGCTCGCGGCCGCCGTTCTCGTGGTGGTGCGAATCGCCCGTGTCGCCGTTGCCGTAGTAGGAGTCGTTTCCGCTCCTATTCTGGTAGCCGTCTTTCCCGTGCCTGCTCTGATAGTTGTCACCGTACTGTCGGTATCCATCTTTGTTCGACCTGCTTTGATAGTCGCCATGCCTTCCATGATAGTTGTCATTGTTCGGTCTGTTCTGGAAGGAGCCGCGACCGCGGAAACCGTTCGACGATCCTCTGCCGCCACCGCCGCCCCGGTATCTCCTGAACCTGTTCTGTCCGTCGCCCTGACCTTGAGTCCTACGATCCGAGTCGTCGCGTTCGGGGCTCCTGCTCTCTTTCGAGTCGTCCTCGACGACGTCTTCGACGGGCGTGGGAGGCTTTCTTTCTTCGGGTTGAATCGGGATCTGTTGCTCGATGTGGACGGGCGGGGGGATGGGCTGGGGCGGCGGGGGCTGCGGCACGTGCACGTGCGGCAGCGGCACCGCCGAGTAAGCCACGGGTTCGGCGTGCGGCGGGAAATGGGGCTGCGGCGGCATCGGGATGGTGCCCGGCTCGGCCACTCGGCCTCCGGGCAGCACGTAGTGTTGGTTGGTGAACGTCTGCGTGGGGATGGCCGCAGGCGAGCCCTGCTGGGTCAAAACCGGGGGAGGTTGCGGAGTGCCGATGGGGCTATCGATTTCAGACTCCTGCAGGAAGAAGAAGTTCTGCGAGCCGATGACTTCCGAGATGGGTCTCTGCTGTGGGTACTGCTGCGCGAAGTAGGCGTGCTCCACTTCCTGTAGCGTGATGGGCGGCAGCGGGCGCAGCGGATAAGCGGGCGCGGGTAGGCCGGCGGGCGCGGGCGGGGCAGGCAGCGGAGCGGGCAGAGGGGCCGGCGCGTACGCAGGCTCGGGCTCGGGCTGCGACGGCGCGGGCTCCGGCTCCTCTTCCGGCGCGGGGCACTCCTCGGGCTCCACGGCGACCACCACTTCCGAAGACTTATCGAAGTAACCGCATTCGTGAACGGCATTTATAACTTCCTTGATATGAGCATACGTCGTTCCCAAATACTCCTTCGGTTTGCCGTCGATGATAGCATACAAGTGTTCTGCTGCTTTTATTGTGTAAGAATGGAAACCGGGTTGGCCCTCTTCGTTTACTTCATGTTTAGGGGTCACTTCTGGGTACCTGGAAAATGGTTAATAGCACTATGTATATAAACAATGAAAAGTAAGGCAGCTAGAGTTATTAACAAACTAGCTATATCTATATTTTAATGTTGAAAAATGAAGTTGAATTTGACGACCTCTGTGGCGCAGTGTGTAGCGATGTTGCCTTAACGTGCGGAGGTCCCGGGTTCTATCCCCGGCAGGGTCAGTTTGGGAATTTATAATTTCTGCATTTTCCCTGGTCTGGCCTGGTGGGAGGCTTCGGCCGTGGCTAGTTACCACCCTACCGGCAAAGACGTGCCGCCAAGCGATTTAGCGTTCCGGTACGATGCCGTGTAGAAACCGAAGGGGTATGGGTTTAATATAACTGCCATGCCCCTAACAGGTTAGCCCGCTACCATCTTAGACTGCATCATCACTTACCATCAGGTGAAATCGCAGTCAAGGGCTAGCTTGTAGTGGATAAAAAAAACATTTAGCAACATAATTAACAATACTTACAAATCATCCAAAACTTTTAAATCATCTTCAGTCAGTTTGGCTGCCCCATTAGTTCCATTGAGAAAGTCTTCCCGTGCCTCAGTGTTTCCCATTTGATTGAGACAATCTAAGACAAGCAGTACTTCACGTATTTTATTTGTCTCCGCTGTGTAGCGAATCCATGCATCCTATGAAAAATATAAAGCTTTCATATTTTGCATATTTTAAATTTATTAGTTGGTTTGTGAAGCTCAATGTTGTATTTATGGCAATTAAAATTATAGTTTTTGCAATTCACGAAGGCGAGTGAGCTTTACTCGTGGTTGAACGTGTATATGTACTTTGCTGTAGTGTGCGTGTCTGACGGAGCGATCAGTTGCGACCGAGCCGTCACTTGTGCTTGTTGTTTCCACGACGCTTATTGCCACGAAGTACTGTCAGCATGTCAAAACGCAAAGTTACGAGGTAAGGCATTTTTTATTTTGAATCGTTTCTTGATGAATTTTGAAGTAGTTAATTTATATTTTGATCTGTCAGAAAGAATAGACAGTAGATGTCATTTTGTAAGAAAAGGTTTTTTTAATCGTATGTTTTATTATTTGTAGGGACGAGCAATTATCGCTAAAGTCTATCACTTTCTTCAAGAAGAATAGGTATAATTTTATGAAAGTGAATAACAGTGACAAATGTGATTTAAGTCCTTGGCTAATGTACTTAAACTTACTGCGGAAGCAACTGGCGTCTCTGAGCGCACTTTAACTAGAATATTGAAGGAAGAAAAGGAGTTGCCGTCACCTTCCTCCAAGTTCACTTCACTTCAAGCGACAGCATGTTGGATAATATGAACAGAGAACTTATTCGAACTACAATACAAAATTTTCACATGGAACACTAACAAATACCAACTTTAGCAAAACTTCAGTCAGTTTTGAGAGAAAAAATTGGTTTTGACGGATGTTTGAACACTTTACGCTGTTTGCTCATAGAAATGAGTTACAAATGGCAAAAAATTTACAACAACCGCAAATCATTACAAGAAAAACACGAAATACAATTATGGCGTTTTAATTTTTTGAAAAAAATTAATCAATATCGTTCAGAAGGCCGTCATTGTATATACAGATGAAACATATGTACTTACTTCTCATGTACGACAAAACACCTGGTGTCTAAAAAACAAAGATCCAAGAAAAAAAGACACGTCTTTTTCAAAGTTGAGTACGGGCAGCTGTTTCATTATAGTACATGCAGGCAACAGTAGTGGTTTTATTAAAGATGCTTCTTTAGTATACAAAGCAGCATCCACAACTGGAGATTATCACTCCAACATGAATTTGGACAATTATGTCAAGTGGCTTAATGAAAAGCTTCTGCCAAATATTCCAAAAAGTCATTTGTGATGGATAACGCATCTTATCACAACACCCGAAGCAGTAAAATACCTACATCAAATTCTTGTAAGAGTGACATGAAAAAGTGGCTCACGGAAACCAATATTCCGTTTGATGAAAAGTCGCGCAATATAGAACTGTATGATTTAATTAAAAAAAATAAAGAGCGTTTTATAACGTATAAAATTGACGAGATAATAAAAAGCAAGGGTTGCGAAATATTGCGATTGCCTCCCTATCATCCCGAGCTAAACGCGATCGAAAATATCTGGGGTATTTTAAAAAATCGCATTGCCTCTAAAAACATAGCACAAAACATGACTGAAGTACAAAATTTAATTTTTGAGGGCTTGAACAGCATTGACAGCAACACTTGGCTTAATACCTGCAATCATGTAGAAAAAATTGAAAAATATTACATGAAGTACTTTGATTCTGACTGAGTTTGTTATTAATGTAGGTGAATCAAGTGACAGCGGTACTGATGAGTTTGGAAGTAACAGTGATAGTCTAAACGAAGATGATTGATTATCGAACTAAATTAACCGAATAATTTTGTGATTTTATTATTTTATTATTTGCAACAAAAATATTGTACAATAAATTATAGGATTTTTTTTTTCATTTTTTTATGCTAACCATACCCGCTTTCGATCTCACGCACACTGTTACACATATACAGATACGTGTTTACCACAAGTAAATCCCGCTCGCTTTCGTGAATTGGCAAGAACTGTAACATAAACGGTAATGCACTAACAAAATTTCCAATTTAAAAAAAAACCTTTGGTACTTCACTATTATAATAATATATCTCCAGTTATTTGTGAAGGCATGGGACATAAGATAAAACTGTGTCAAAATAAACTAAACACGCATGTTGGCAACATAAAAGATGTGCAACAAAAACACAGTCAGGTATTAAAACACACTTTCGCATTTATAATATTAAGTACAAATGTTAATATTTTTTTTACCTTTTTAGCTTGTTTCTTTGCATCACGCTCAGCCACAGTTGCTACAGTAAGTACTTGCTTAGAAATGTCCCGAGCAAATTCCAATGTCTGGACAACTTCATCGTACTTTGCTACTGCAACCTTCTGATCACCATTCAGCTCTTTACCAGCTTTTTGCAAATCTCTGTAGGACGTGAGCTTGCTCTGTAAAAATACAAATTGTTAAATTTGTGTTAACATCAAGTCAAATAGTTAGTTTAGATAACTATATTATGACTTAAAGGGATAAGAACTAACTGATTTTGGCCTATTTCATTCCTTGGCCTTATTATCACTAACATCTGATAAAAATAATTGTAAACCTACATAATACCATATGGAATATTATCTGGGAACACATAGCTTTATAACATTAATCCCACATTAATAATATTAAGTTTTCAAGTTTACTGCAGTTATTTATTTATTTATTATAATGGTGCCACAAAAACCACAGTCAGTTTTACTGTGCACCGTGTTAATATAGTTAAGACATAAAACAATAATTTTATCTAAGGAAATAAACATGCAACTCACTTAAAAATATAGAGGGTAGGCTACAAAAATTTTTTTAGCTTAGTGTTATCAAGATTGCGTCACTGCCAGCGAAACCGGTTTTAGTTTGCAGTTTGTGAGTGATAACTATTAACCATACAGGTTGCTCCAAGAAATATTTTTTAAGTTTGTGTTTGAATTTTTTTTCATTCATGTTTTCTTTTAAAATTTTTGGAATGTTGTTCATTAGGGTTGGAATGATGACTTTGTGTCTTCTTTTGCCATAATTATTTACAAATTTAGGTATATGCAGTCTTGGGTTTTTAGGATTTCATAATTTTTTACTTTATGGAACGGGCGGCTTTATGGAATGAGCAAATTGCAATGCCACACCCCACCAAATTGGTTGAAAACTTGCAAATGTTCATAGGCAGCAGTAATCACTTAACATCAGGTGACCGCCTGATTGTTAGCCTTCAAAAAAGTTTTGAAGTATGACATATTTTGAAAACAGTCTTTCGGATACTGAAAGAGCTGGTTAAAATTTACTACAACTCGATCCAAGAGTTCTAGGCAACAAAAAAAAATTTCAACAGTTAATTGCTGTTATTTTACATAATTTTCAAAGAATGAATGTCAACAAGCCTCTGATAGTTCATTTCCTTCAGACGCACCTTAATTTATTCCCGGAAAACCTCAGACAAGTCAGCAATGAACATACAAAATTTTTCCACCTAGATTTGAATTTTTTTGAGCAAAATGCAAGCCATGTTAGGTGAAAATTGCCGGTCTATTTAAAGACACAGATACAAAAAAATACAAGAAAAAAGATATGGCAATTTAGGATTTCTTTGTAAATAAAAAATAATTAATATTTAGGAAACGTGACATGTTGGATTATTTTCATCATTTTTTTTAAACTGACTGCCAATTATTAAGAAAAATCACATATCATTTCAAGGACAAAAAACTTGTAAAGTAGTGTAATTTATTGTTATTATTGCATAATTTTT
The DNA here is from genome assembly GCA_923060345.2 of Erebia aethiops. Taxonomy (NCBI): domain Eukaryota; kingdom Metazoa; phylum Arthropoda; class Insecta; order Lepidoptera; family Nymphalidae; genus Erebia; species Erebia aethiops. Next base: position 8,197,918 of record OV281092.1, on the reverse strand, counting down.
TAATATTATGTATACTTGTAATTCAACTTAACTACCTTTGTTAACAACAATTAAAGAACACTAGGTAGTGTGAAAATGTACATTACATACAGTCAGGATGTACCAAGTAAATTAGTAAGAATCTTCTAATACTAAACTATAGTTTAAGCTTATTTTAAACAATACATTGCGATGAGAAGTATATCATTACAATGATGTTGTTTACTCTAAATAATAATAAAGTATAACATATTACATAATATGTATAATGCATAACAAACATAGTATGTTCTAGGTGCTTACAAACATTTCTACATTTTTATTAAGTACACCAACTAAGTAGTTATTTTGATATTAGTTTGTGAAATATTACATTTTGTTTGTTAGGTAGGCACTTGTTTATTGTTTGTAAACAAATGTTGACCTCAGAAAATACAATAATTAAATATGATTTAATGTAGTTTAACTTTAGCTTAGGTGGACAAGTTAATTTTTATTTGACTATAATACCATCAGAAACTTTTCAATAAGTATAAGTACCTACGTACCTACCTAGGTGCTGATTTAATACTGGTTGATACTGAGCTATGCCCAAGGGTCATATACGAATGCAACAATTTACGACCGCTATAAATTATAATTCCATAGGTAGGAACTGACTTTCTTGTTCAACGAATTTTGGGCGTCACGACTTGGTAGCAAAATTACTGGAGCACATGTGTAAAAATGGCGTCAATGGAACACCGCATCTTTATTTACTTCCTGATTGTACATTGGATTTGCGTCCAAACTTAATATACCTACCTATTTAAAATTAAATAAAATGGATGCAAAAATCACAGGACAAGCTATCTATAAACAAAAATAACAGACCAAAATAACATACAAATCGTTTGAGGCCCGAAGCATCGTACAATAAGTATACAATAAATGGTACGCACCTTTCGTTTCTCCAAGTTGCGAATTTTGTGTTCAATAATGGTCATAATTTGTCGGACCGGTGAGTTATCCAATGCTTCCGAAGAAGCTGGTTTTTCAGACTTCGCATTCGCTGCAGAAGGCATCCTTCACAGGCAACAACTTCTTCTGGATTGGGTATGGTGGCAGTTCCTGTTCAAAATCTATAGCCTACTACTTTTCTTTAGAAAACAGCAGCTGTCAACGAATGAACGAGAACGACGCATTTGCATTTATGTTGGTATCACTGGATTTTCTAAAGTGCGACGACACGGGGATGATGCGGGGATTTATAAAATTTAAGATCGTCTTTACGCGTGTTCGTCACAACTCAGCATAGATTAACCGATACGGGCGTTGTCACTCAGTCAAAAGGGTGCAAAATACAAAGGGCACGCGTGAAATGAGAAATCCTTTTTCAAGTTTTGAATACCAGTCGATACAAATCGGTTCGATGCATCGTGGTCGCTCAAAAATCGATGCCGGTGTTGTTGAGTTAGGCTTGTGCAAAAAAAATCGATATATCAAAATATCGATATTTTTTCAGAAAATAATCGATATAAATCAACGATATTTTTTCCGCGATATATCGAACTTTCGATATTTATTTTCGGATATCAAAATTCGTATCAAAATCGATATATTTTTTATAGCTATGCTGTCTGCCGTCACATTCGACCAATCCGATCTCGAATCGAATCGAAAAATTCGAAAAGCAGTAGCTATGCTCTGTGTCTATGGGTTTAGTTTGCTTCAAACACACAAAAATTGCCTACAGTCTATGGACCTGGTTGCCTGTTCTGTTTGTCTATGACAATGACTTATGACATGACACTGCTTGTTGGTTAGGTCGGTTGGTTGAAGGTCGATTATACGAGTCTGCCCACGAAATATCGATATATCGATATTTTTTTGTCGATATATATCGATACATTTGAAAAATATCGATACGATATATATCGATATATTTTTTTCATTTGCCCATCCCTATGTTGAGTTATTTCAGAATATTATATTTTTTTTAAAAAAGTGATACTCTGAGCGACAAGAAAATATTTTCTCGCTCTGACACTTCTTGGCATTTATACAGAGTTTATAGGTACTCATTAAATAACTCAAGTTTGTGGTATTATTACACAGTATTATTATTACACTCCTCTTACTCTATGGGTTCAAAGTCAACGTATCTGCTTGTTTTCCGAGGGCGATTGTCTCAAAAGAAGATAACAGCTACCGTAGACAGAGAAAGAAATCGCAATCACCTCTGATTGGCTAACATTCTTCCCCTAAAATGGCCAAAATCCATTGACGCAGAAACAAGTAATAAAATTAAAAATTTTAAAAAACCCACGACGAACTGCTGACCTCCATTGAAACAACAATTAGAACTTAACAAAAGTATATATTATAAAATAATATCTAAAACACAAAAATGCATATTTGCCGGCTCAGTAGTTTTTTTGACCAGCGTGGTGGACTATGGCCAAACCCTTCTCATTCCGAGATAAAACTTGTGCTTAGTAAGGTGTCATATTATAGTGTTAAATTTTAATATTCTTATAAAAATTGTTAGAAAAAATGTGATCACTTAAGGAGTTCCTGTGACCACTTTTTGGCTCCATCATGAGACCCTGGGCAGCATCTAGGTACAAAGCGCTCGTCAAGACAAATCAAAAGAGTCCAAATACGACGGGTTTACGATGAGAATTTAAGCAGTTCCCATGACCACCTCCTGGCTCCATCATGAGACCCTGGGCAACATCTAGGTACAAAGTGGTAGTCAAGACAAATCAAAAGAGTCCAAATACGACGGGTTACGATGAGAACTTAAGGAGTTCCCATGAGCACCTCCTGGCTCCATCATGAGACCCTGGGCAGCATCTAGGTACAAAGCGCTCGTCAAGCCAAATCAAAAGAGTCCAAATATTACGGGTGTACGATGAGAATTTAAGGAGTTCCCATGACCACTTCCTGGCTCCATCATGAGACCCTGGGCAGCATCTAGGTACAAAGTGCTAGTCAAGACAAATCGAAAGAGTCCAAACACGACGGGTTTACGATAAGAACTTAAGGAGTTCCTATGACCACCTCCTGGCTCCATCATGAGACCCTGGGCAGCATCTAGGTACAAAGCGCTCGTCAAGCCAAATCAAAAGAGTCCAAATATTACGGGTGTACGATGAGAATTTAAGGAGTTCCCATGACCACTTCCTGGCTCCATCATGAGACCCTGGGCAGCATCTAGGTACAAAGTGCTAGTCAAGACAAATCAAAAGAGTCTAAACACGACGGGTTTACGATGAGAACTTAAGGAGTTCCTATGACCACTTACCAAATCACGATTGCAGCTCAGCTTGATTGTCTATGGTCCTAAAACCTGGAACCTTCTCACAAGCTATACATATCGAATGCAAAAAACCTCATTTCAATCGGCCCAGTACTTTTTGAGAAAAATAGTAACATATTGAAAAAATTAAATCATAAACTACAGCTCAGCTTGGTTGTCTATGGTCCTAAAATATATCTAAGAACCTTCTGACAAGCTATACATATCTAATGCAAAAAACCGCATCTCAATCGCCCCTGTACTTTTTGAGAAAAATGGTAACATATTGAAAAATTAAAATCATAGACTACAACTCAGCTTGGTTGTCTATGGTCCTAAAATATATCTAAAAATCTTCTCACTTAATATACATATCTAATGCAAAAAACCGCATCTCAATCGGCCCAGTACTTTTTGAGAAAAATGGTAACATATTGAAAAATTAAAATCATAGACTACAGCTCAGCTTGGTTGTCTATGGTCCTAAAATATATCTAAAAACCTTCTCACAAGCTATACATATCTAATGCAAAAAACCGCATCTCAATCGGCCCAGTACTTTTTGAGAAAAATGGTAACATATTGAAAAATTAAAATCATAGACTACAGCTCAGCTTGGTTGTCTATGGTCCTGAAATATATCTAAGAACCTTCTTACAAGCTATACATATCTAATGCAAAAAACCGCATATTAATCGGTAAAGTAGTTTTCCAGGAAAACGGTAACAAAAAAGTGCACAAACAAACAAACAAACAAACAAACACACAACCTCTTAGGGCAAACACATATACCGTTTCCGTTTCGTCGAGGGTAAAAATATCATAAATTCAACCAATCAAAACAATTGAGACTGTAACAATGATTGATGCAGGATTTACACAATCGCCCAGCTGGTTATCATAACTCTAGTTTTAACTTTTTTTGATACCGGTCCTTGCAGTAGGGCCATTGTTTAAATCCTGCATCAATCACTGTTACGGTATTCTTGCTGTTAACCAATCAGAGACGATTGCGATCGTTACCAGGGCGACCGGCTAAAAATGACCGCTACAGTGTAACGATCGCAATCACCTCTGATTGGTTAACACTCTTCCACTATTGGACAAAATCCATTAAAGTAGCAAGAATACCACAAATTGAGCCAATCACAACAATTGATACTGTAATAATGATTGATGCAGAAGTTACGCCGTATACCGTGCGGTTCCGGTATAAGAATAGGAGTTAGGGCCGCTCCATATCTTCCCGAGGATGTCGTAGAAGGCGACTAAGGGACTTTTGCGAGTAAAAAGGGTGTACCAACTAAATCGAACCCTTTCGAACCGAAGGTGGCGGTTAAATACAAGGATACCACCAACAAAAGCATTCCCAAGGAGGGTTGACGTCAGGCAGGCGGCCGGTCGTAAAATTAAATGCCAAAACACTTTACAACATGAACAGTATGAAAAGAGTGTATGACAAGGTTAGGGCGTACCCCCGAGGCGACGCGCAGGGGCAGCACCCGGCACCTGTGGGAAATGGACAAGGGTTGTTGCATCAGGGACGGGTGCAACGTAAGAAGCAAGTCCGAGAGGTAAGAATGAGAATGTTAAGCTGGAATGTAGGAACGATGACTGGAAGAGGAAGAGAGTTAGCAGACGTTTTAGAAAGGAGAAGAATAAATGTTGCCTGTTTGCAAGAAACGAGGTGGAAGGGTACGAAAGCAAGAGAGATTGGGGCGGGATATAAATTTTTCTACAGTGGGAGTGATGGTAGGAAGAATGGGGTGGGAATTGTTTTAGATAATGAGCTGAAAAAATGTGTGACGGATGTAAGAAGAATGAATGACCGGATTATAGTTGTTAAGCTAATTCTACAAAATTCAGTTGTGAACATAATGAGTGTGTATGCGCCGCAGGTAGGATGTGATGATGCAACGAAAGAGAAGTTTTGGGAGGATTTTGATATGGTTGTTATGGGTCTCCCACAAAACGAAAACATTTATATAGGAGGGGATTTTAACTGTCATGTCGGAAGAATGAATGGAAGTTTTGAGAGAGTGCATGGTGGTTGGGGCTTTGGTACCCGTAATAGAGAGGGGGATACACTTCTGCAAGTGGCATCCTCTTTTGACATGGCCATAGTTAATACATTTTTTGAAAAACAGGATGAACACTTAATTACATACAAAAGCGGCTCCCACAGGACCCAAATAGATTATTTTCTGATTAGAAGAAGCAACATTAACACAGTTAAAGACTGTAAAGTTATACCAGGGGAACCATTAGCACCACAACACAGATTATTATTAATGGAAATAAAAGTAAAGGTACAGATTTTAAAATCTAAAACTAAAGCCCTGCCCAAAATAAAATGGTATATGATAGAGAAAGAGGAACGCGCAAAAGAGTTTCGAATGCAAGTTGTGGATAAAATGATTGAGATGAATGGTGATTTTCAAAAGATATCGGTAAATGAATGCTGGAATGAAATGGCTGCGTGTATGAGAAGGGTAGCGAAGGATGTATTTGGAGTGACAAAGAATAAAAGAAAGATAGATAAAGACACGTGGTGGTGGAGTGAGGATGTACAAAAAGTCCTGAAAGAAAAGAAGGATGCTTTTAAAGATTGGAAAAGTGTGAGTGATAGTGACACCATGATAAAACAGAATAAAAGGGAAGTATATGTGAAGAGTAAAAGGGAAGCTAAGAAAGCTGTTGCTACTGCTAGGGGACATACCCAAGACAAGTTTTATGAGTCCTTGGAAAGCCCCCAAGGACAAAAAGATTTGTACCGGCTAGCGAAAATGAGAGAAAAGAGTGCAAGGGATATCATACATATCAAATGCATAAAAGGTGATGATGGGAAGGTTTTAATGAATGACGATGAAATAAAAGTACGTTGGAAGGAATATTTTAGAAGGTTGATGAATGAAGAAAATGACTGGAGCGGAGAACTAGACGATGTACCACCCAACTTGGGTGTGGTGAAAGAGGTGAGTGTAGATGAAGTAAGAATGGCAGTGCAGAGTATGAAAAATGGTAGAGCGACAGGTCCAGATAGTATACCAGCTGAAGTATGGAAGTTTCTAAAAACAGATGGATGGAGTTGGCTGACTTTGTTCTTCAATAAGTTATTACTCGAGGAGGCGATCCCAGAAGAGTGGTGCAACAGTACGCTGGTGCCCATTTACAAAAACAAGGGTGATGTACAGGACTGTAATAACTATCGAGGAATAAAGCTCATGTCACATAGCATGAAAATTTGGGAAAAAGTGATAGAAAGAAGAATGAGAGAGGAGAGTGAGATCACAGAGAATCAATTTGGGTTTATGCCGGGACGAGGAACGACAGATGCAATATTTGCACTTCGACAACTGTGCGAGAAATACAGAAGTGCACATAGAAACTTGCATATGGTGTTTGTCGATCTTGAGAAGGCATACGACAGAGTTCCCAGAGAGGTTTTGTGGTGGGCTATGAAAGTGAAAAGAATACCTGAGAAGTATGTGAGGCTTATGAAAGCGATGTACGCAGAAGCGAGCACAAGGGTCCGGTCAGAAGCTGGCGTTACAGACAAGTTCAATGTGGAAGTGGGCTTGCACCAGGGATCGGCTTTAAGTCCTTACCTGTTTCTCCTGGTAATGGATGCTCTAACATCAGACATACAGGAGCAGGCACCCTGGTGCATGATGTTCGCTGACGACATTGTGCTTGTCGGGGAAGAGGCGTCCGAGGTCCAGAGCAGACTGGGAAAATGGCAAGAGAGATTGGAGAGTGTTGGCCTGAGGATCAGCCGAACGAAGACAGAACATCTGTTCTGTGACTTCGGTGGCCCCTCCCGATTCCATGATATTGCCTTAGATGGTGTATCCTTACCGGTCTGTTCCGATTTCCGGTACCTCGGTTCGCTCCTTCAAAACGACGGCAACATTTGACCGAGACGTGAACAAAAGAATGAATGCGGGATGGATGAAATGGCGACAGGTCTCGGGTGTAATATGCGACCCACGAATGCCCCTTAAACTAAAAGGGAAAATCTATAAGACAGTCGTTAGACCTGTCGCATTGTATGGTTCAGAATGTTGGGCGGTGAAAGGGACGGATGAAAGAAAAGTACATGCGACTGAAATGCGAATGTTGAGATGGATGTGTGGTGTGACTAGAATGGATAAGATTAGGAATGAATATATAAGGGGAAGTTTGAAAGTAGCGCCAGTGATAGAAAAGATGAGGAGTAATAGGCTAGCATGGTATGGGCATGTAATGCGGAGGGAAGAAAGGCATATTACGAGAAGAATGATAGATATGCATGTGGAAGGAAAAAAGAGTAGAGGGAGACCAAAGAAAAGATGGATGGATTGTGTGAAAGAGGATATGCGTATAAAAGGTGTGAATGATACGTTGACGGATAACAGAAGTGAGTGGAAGAAGAAAACATGTTGTGCCGACCCCACATAGCGTGGGACAAGGACAGGAAGAAGAAGCAGAAGTTACGCCGTCGCCGTACTGTAGCTGTCAATTGTCATTTTTAAAGAAAGAGCCGGTCGGCCTGCACTGCAATAAACTAATACCAGAGACAAGTAACTTATGTCTTATCTAATGATCTGTGCTGCACTTTGCAGCAATAATGTTACCAAAGAGAATATAACCACTGGCACTACGTTTTGAATGTTACTTGTCTCTGCTCTGCAGGTTGTTACTTACCAAAAAGCACAAAGTAAATGCTAAAATATTTGGTTTGTACTTTGTTTGTTGGTAATGGTATTTGAGATTTATATGTTGTCGGTTTAGTGTTTTCGAGTTTTAATTTATATTGGTGACTGTTGCGGAGCGCGAAAATATTATAATGCAGCGATTTTTGAAGGTGTTTATTCATAACCTATAACTTTGCGGATAAAACCAAATTTAAAAAAATATACCAACGTATGAACTTATCAGTAACTTCTCTTCTTTTTCAGGGATTCTCATGTGCTCGTCAGTTTGTACAAACTGGGAAGTTACACACAACTACAGCCATGTATGACGTGCAAAATACAGAAAAAAGTAAATGTTTACTCTTTGCATAGTTACTATAAAAAAAAAAGAAAATGAAATACAGTAAAACCAGCTAAATACGATCAAAAAAGTAAAAAAAAATACGATCACGCTTAATTAATACGATCACGCTTAATACGATCCAGCTTTATAATACTTAATAAAACCAGCTTAATACGATTTACCCTTATTTACCGCATAATACCTACGCCATTTTACGTCAGTCCCTGCAACTTAGGCAGGACGTACATTTTATCACGCTGTATACGATTCGTCATCCCGTTTAATACACCACCTTCATGGAAGAAAGTTGCCAAGGTCGGAAATGTTATGTTTGCTAATGATCGGTACGACGAAAAATCCAGGTTCCTTAAAAAATCCCTCCCTGTTACATATTAGCTTGCAATCTCGAGTTTCCACTCGACTTAGTTTCCAGATCGAACTTAGATGCAAAATTCTGTTCATTGATACTGTTCCGCTCACCTTAAAGATGTTGAGCTAAGGAATATCTAAAATTCTATTCTACTAGGTAATTTAAAAATACTTTCCAACACCTTGATAAATACATGTAGGTACATGTATGTTATTCAATACTAAGACAAAATTAGGACATAATATGTTTACTTTTCTCAAACCCGCATAATACACTTTCACACTTAAGAAGCGTTTTTGGCTGGGTCCCTTTGAAATTGTCTTAAATAGGTTTTACTGTATTATATTATAATGTGAATATATTATAATAGTTACAACAATGCGAATATTGTTTCCAGCAATCAATCAAGTAACACTGTTGGGCAGAGTAGGAGCTGATCCCCAAAAACGAGGCTCTGAAGAACACCCAGTGATAAATTTTCCACTGGCAACTCACTTTAGCTATAAATATGAGTCTGGTGATATGCTACAGAGGACAGACTGGCACAGAGTCAGTGTCTTCCGACCAGGTCTTCGGGACACTGTCTACAAGTATCTCAAAAAAGGCCAAAGAGTATATGTCACTGGCAAGCTGTCTTATGGTGAAATAAAATTAGATGACGGACAGGTTAGGACAGCCTCTACTGTGATAGCAGATGATATTATTTTCTTTCAAAGTCAGCCACCAAATACATAATACAGGTATTTGATTAATTGTATGAGGCCAAATACAGAAATGTAGATGAATACTCAAGAGTATTAACTATGTCTGATTTTTGTAAATTTTTTGTAATAAAGTATGTTCATTTTAAGAAAAGCAGCATTTGGGAGGCTTTTTAATGTATATGGATTCATTTCAGTATTTGGCAGACACTTTAAAAAAAATTAAGTAAAAATAAGCTTCTAGTGCTATATAGCTGGTAAGATAAAATAAATGTGGTTCAAGTTATTATTGAAAGAATATATGATTTTTTATTTAATCATTTAAGTACTTATGTAATAATATATTTACCTATAAAATATATAGTTAAATTTAATATTTTTGAGCTTTTCTAAAATAATGTTGCTTTAACAATATTGCTATAAATAATATTTTATGTCGGTAGTAGTTTAATATTCTGTAGTTAGTAGTAATTGATTAAATAATAATATGATGCAGTAATTAATGCAAATCAGAAGCATTAATTTAAATTTCTTTCATCTTCAAGTTACTATTAAATAAGTAAAATGCCAAAGAAGAAATAACCATCAATTATCATTCAGGTGGGTAGTTATTCTTTTAAAATTAAATAACAATAATGTTAAAATAACTTACTATAGTATACTAAGGTAAAAATTCTATTCTTCTCATTGTTGAATTAGATGATTGATTACCAATGGATCTACAAGTCTGTAGAGATGCTTGATAAAAGCTGAAAGTTAAGATAAAGATAAACTTTGAGTTAAAGTAGAGATCGGATAATTGGTTAATGCCTTCACATTAATATAATAATTGTAGGAATGACTACAAAATATTATGACTATTCTAAATATTTTCAATAGATTTTGTAGTATTTTCTAGAAGCTCTGATCTTAACTGAACTGATCTGATTGGTTTAGGTGCGGCATTTTAGTAGGTACCTACTGCTTAATTTTTCTTATTAGCGCCTATTTTATGATTCCGAATCTTAGTAATAGGTATGAGTTGATATCCCGCAACTTTACCCAACTATCTACTACAACTATCCCGCTTTGCTATGAGTTAACGCCTACGAAGGCGTTAATATATAGTTAAAAGTCGTCGATTTTATTAGTACGTACGCGTCGTTGAGTCGTTGATTCTACAGCATCGAAAAGTTCCAATTTCGAATTTGACAACTATATCGAATTGAACCCTCTTTCGTGTTTGCTTCTCATAACGATACAGTTCGTTGTATGGGAGCTGTATCGTTATGAGTCGTAGCTGTATCGATATGGTTATCTTCATAAATAGGATACCTATAGCTTAGCGGCTCTGGGTTCTGCCACTTTCCCAACCACAGAGTTCTTAGTATGTAGAGGAGCCATACCTACATCATGGCGGATGGTGGCACCCGTCATTGAATATGTACATATTATATATTATTTTCATCTCCACCTACTCTATGTACCCAACCCACTCTATGGTTGGTACTGCCAATCTTACTGCCAATATTTAAAAAAAAATTAAAAATATTACGCGGTAAACGGATTACTTTTGCCATTTTTGCAACTTGTGAAATTTGTATTGATTTCAAGCTTTTTTATTAATTTACAAAGTAAAAAATAAAGTATAAAGACGTCCTTGTCGTAGATAAAATCTTGTATGCAACTGTACGTAGTAATTAGTCATTTTAATTCTCGTACTATCCTATTTTGATACTCGGCAAGCCTCGTATCAAAAAACAGCACTCGAATTAAAATGACCCTCATTACGATACAGTTGCATAAATAGCTATTATAAAGTTTAAACTTTAAAGTGGATATAGTACCTAAGCTATCCTTTAAAAGATAGACATAATATGCCATCGCGGACTTTACTGTAGACCTGTAATAGAGGAACAATTCCACCATACATTGTTTTGTTATATCTCAAAGGGATTAGGCAGCGTTTTCGATGAAAGTTTCCAGTCGGCTTGATTTTTTCAGACATCTTCAACAATCATCGTCATATTTCAACCAATTTACACAAAATATTAATCTTACTTCTTACTAATATTATAAATGCGAAAGTTTGGATGGATGTATGTATGGATGTTTGTTACTCAATCAAGTCCCAACGGCCGAACAGATCTGGGCTGAAATTTGGCATAGAGTCTGGAATAAATAGCACATAGGCTTTAAGGCAATAATTTTTACCCCGGAAAATTAAAGAGTTTCCGCGGGAACCAAAAAACCTCAAACCACGCAGACGAAGTCGCGGGCATTCGCTAGTTACACATAAACCTTCCTCTTGAATGACTTCGTGCATTGGTGAAGTGCCGTATGAAAAAAGGTTCGGTAGTTTTTGAATTTATCGCGTTCATACAGACAGACAGACGCGACAGGGGGACTTTGTTTTAATATGTAGTGATTACCTGAGGGACGAGCGGCATAGTTGTGACAACGCATACCTATCAGTCGATTGCGATTGCAACGTTGAACCAAGTCGGTAACTGGATGGGTGACCGATTTTGGAGTTTCCGTCCCTCCGTGCCTCGGAGAGCACGTTAATTAAGCCGCCGGTCCTGGTCATTATTACTAACATCTGGTAATAATCGTTGCAAAAACCTAACAGCTTAAATAGGTACTCTTAGTCGTATGCGGAAGGACGTAGGAACCTACCGCATTATAATCCTACCATTATTTGATTAATGGAAAGGAGTCACGACCCTCAGTAATGAGGAATACAACGCAGAGAGAGACAATCATAGTCCATCATACTAATATTATAAATGCGACAGTGTTTTGTTTGTTGGTTTGCCCTTCAATCACGCCGCAACCATGCCGCAACGGATCGACGTGATTTTTGGCATGGATTTATAGGGTTGAGCTACCGGTTTAAAATAAAGTCACGTGTTTCACAGTTTTTGAGAATTCTACCCCCAAAATTTCTCGAGATACTGTACCAAGAAGTCACGTAGTGAATTTTGGACGACTGGTGCCATCTGTCGGATCTTCCAAAAATCCGATCGAAGTTCCTTTGGTAGCTGTCAGGTTTAATTATAGCGGTGTTTGAACGTGCCGAGAGATGGCGCTTTGGATTTTCGTATGCAAACCATTGCCAGAGTTTATTTTATATCAGTATGCTGTCGGATTACCTAATAGCCACTTCTGAAATACCCAGTTTCATGGATAATACTTGAGAAATGACTGACTTTCATACAAACTTTCACCCCCTATTTTGCCCCCTTAGGGGTAGAATATTGAAAAACAGTGATACACGTACTTCTTTATTTTTTACCGAAAGTTAAAATACCAAGTTTCGTTGATATAACTTGAGAAATGAAGGACTTTCACCTACTTCCTTTCCTATTTCACCACCTTCAGGGGTAGAAATTTCAAAAACTGTGAAACACGTAACTCTTTATTTTAAACCGGTAGCTCGTTTACCAAGTTTCATGGATATAACTTGAGAAATGACGGACTTTCATACAAACTTTCCCCAGCTATTTCACCTCCTTAGGGGTGGAATTTTGAAAAATCCTTCCTTAGTGAGCGCCTACGTCACAAAGAAACTTACTGTTAAAATTTCAAGTTTCTAACCCCAGCGGCTTAGGCTCCCTTAACGATTTTATATATACCTATATAGATATACTAGTGTTTCGCTCTGTGCGCGAGCTGCTAAAGCAGCTCACGGGTTGTGGTTTTTGGGATATTAGGGATCCTCAGTTATCGAATTTGAACAAAATCGGTCAATTAACAAAGAATTTCAAAATGGCGCTGATTTTTTAAAACTTGGGTAACAGTTTCCTGTTTTGTGATCCCAGGGAGCCCTGAATATCGATTTTGAACGAAATCGGTCAATTAACAAAAAATTTCAAAATGGCGCTGATTTTTTAAAATTTTGGTTTCAGTTTCCTGTTTTGTAACCCCAGGGAGTCCTAAATAGCGATTTTGAACGAAATCGGTCAATTAACAAAGAATTTCAAAATGGCGTTGATTTTTTTAAACATTGGTAACAGTTTCCTGTTTTGTGATCCCAGGGAGCCCTGAATATCGATTTTGAACGAAATCGGTCAATTAACAAAAAATTTCAAAATGGCGCTGATTTTTTAAAATTTTGGTTTCAGTTTCCTGTTTTGTAACCCCAGGGAGTCCTAAATATCGATTTTGAACGAATTCGGTCCATTAACAAAGAATTTCAAAATGGCGCTGATTTTTTTAAATTTCAGTACCAGTTTCCTGTTTTGTATTCACAGGGAGTCCTAAATATCGATTTTGAACGAATTCGGTCCATTAACAAAGAATTTCAAAATGGCGCTGATTTTTTTAAATTTTAGTACCAGTTTCCTGTTTTGTAATCACAGGGAGCCCCGTCGTGGGTAAAACGGAACCGTATCAAAATCTTGCATAGTTCTAGTCTTGTAGTATTCTTCAATATTGGCCATATATTTTCTATGGAAAAATAAATTCCGCCATCTTGAATTTTTTTCCTGTTCATCAAGTAGACCTCCAGGTCCTGATCATCTTTTGCCAAGAAACCACTCTTCCATCTTGTATACTTTCTGAGATGGAAATCAAACAAATTTGTATGGCAGCCATCTTAAATCCGCCATTTTGAATTTTTTTTTTGCTCTTTGTCAATTGGATGAGGTTCCGAGTGACATTAGTTCGAGGACCCCCCACCTATCTTCAATACCTTGGCCGTGCCCTTTACCCGTCTCCGAAATCCTCAATCATCAGCTGTCTCCATATTTTTGTTAAAGTTATATTTCCTGATTTCTACACGAAGCCATCAGTGAAAAAAAATTATTTCATTCAAAATTTTACACGACGACATTTTTGGGGAAAATCTCGAAAACTACCCCAAATGTGGCAACACTGTTTAGATATCTCGATACTGCCGGTCGAGTTACACAGTCGATATCTACATGTCAACTTTCCCAAATGTTGCCAACTGCCTCAAAATCGTGATCGAAATGTTCAAAAACACAAAAAGAATACAAAATGGCCGCCACCTCGTTTCACAGAAACATTTCACACAGTTTCATAATTTTCCCATGAACTACAGGATATACCGCCTCTGATGACGTTGCAATTTTTCATCTCGCTCGAAAAATCAAAAATTTCAAAACACTACAGCTCGGCCGCCATCTTGTTTTTCCAATTTTTTCTACTTTTTTGTAGTGATCGTTTACTAATTTCTTCAATCATTGCGAGTTGTAACGAAATCGGTTGGAAAATAAAAAAGTTACAAAAAGCACGTCAGCCGCCATCTTGTTTTTCCGAAATGTCATAATTTTTCCCTAATCCCATCCCGCACCCGAACGTATTACCAGTACATGAACTACCCCGTTTCGGATCTGTAGCGCTGCGGTTCGGGGTAGAAAAATCAAAAATTTGAAAATACTACAGCTCGGCCGCCATCTTGTTTTTACAATTTTTTCTACATTTTGTATTGTTCGCTTACTAATTCCTTTAATCATTACGAGTTGTAACGAAATCGGTTGGAAAACAAAAGAGTTGCAAGAATCACGTCGGCCGCCATCTTGTTTTTCCAAAAGGTCATAATTTTTCCCTACTCCCATCCCGCGCCCGAATACATCTCCCATACATCATTGTATCGTTTTCTGCCTTTTTTTAGTAGAACAATTATGCGGGTATGTTGGTAGTTTTATGTTTGTTTTTTTTCATGCATATGGTCGAACACACCCCCTCTTTATATACAATATCCTGGCCGTGCTCTTCACCCGTCTCCGATATCCTCAATCATCAACTCGCTTCACATTTTTGTCCCAAATATTCGTTAGAAGTACCCAGTCCTTATAAAGTTCCTAATCGCCATATAATTTGGTACGAAAAAAAATATTCCGCCATCTTGAATTTTTTTTCATTTCGCTAAATAGACCTCCTCGTCCTGATCATCTCTTGCCAAGAAACTACAGTTCCATCTCTTATATTCTCTGAGATAGACACTGACGAAATTTGTATGGCGGCCATCTTGAATCCACCATTTTCGAGTTTTTTTTAAACTCATCGCCAATTGGATGAGGTTCCGAGTGACATTAGTTCGAGGACCTCCCACCTATCTTCAATACCTTGGCCGTGCCCTTTACCCGTCTCCGAAATCCTCAATCATCAGCTGTCTCCATATTTTTGCTAAAGTTATATTTCCTGACTTCTGCACGAAGCCATCAGTGAAAAAAAAAATTTTCATACAAAATTTTACAGGAGGACATTTTTGGGGAAAATCTCGAAAACTACCCATAATGTGGCAATACTGTTTAGATATCTCGATACTGCCGGTCGAGCTACACAATCGATCCATACATGTCAACTTTCCCAAATGTTGCCAACTGCCTCAAAATCATGATCGAAATTTTCAAAAACACAAAAATAATACAAAATGGCCGCCACCTCGTTTCACAGAAACATTTGACATAGTTTCATAATTTTCCCATGAACTACAGGATATACCGCTCCTGATGACGTTTCAATTTTTCATCTCGCTTGCACCCAGCCGAAATGATAGCTCCTGAAAAGAGACCATGTCGAAAATCACTTTTACTTTGATAAATTCCAGTGTTGCCAGACCTCGGCGACGGAAATACCCAAAAGTCATTCGTACAAGTGGGACACGTGGTCGCTCGTACTCGAACTTTGCAAAAAATACGTATTTCGATTTTTTTATTTTTGGGGTAAGTCTTTAAAATTTCCCTAGAAATGGGGTAATTTTTTTTCCCCAATCCATTCTTCGCGTCGGTACACACAATCGCCCCTTACAAGTCGAAACGCTCCGACGTTGCCAACTGTGAGAAATTTGAATTTTAAAATTGCGTTTTTTCGTACCTCAGACTGAACGGCCGCCGCGACAGCCGCCATCTTGAATTTTTAAAAACCACTCCCGTTCTGTCAAAATACAGGATAGTTGTAGGCGAAAAGAGAAAACAATATTACGCTCGACCGCGCCGTTTCGGATCTGTGGCGCCGCGGTTCGGGGTCGAAAAATCAAAAATTTCAAAACACTACAGCTCGGCCGCCATCTTGTTTTTCCAATTTTTTCCACTCTTTCTATTGATCGTTTCCTAGTTTCTTCAATCTTTGCGATTTGTAACGAAATCGGTTGGAAAACAAAAGAGCTGCAAGAATCACGTCGGCCGCCATCTTGTTTTTCCGAAATGTCATAATTTTTCCCTACTCGACTCCCGCACCCGAACACATCTCCCGTACATCATTATATCGTTTTCTGTCTCTTTCTAGGAGAACAATTATGTCAATGAGTCAGTGAGTCAGTGAGTGGTAATTGAGCTATATATAGTATAATATATTATCCGCACGTAATAACTAGGCAACCTATTCGCGATGTCAATGAGTCTATCATTTATTTCTTATCACAAATAAATAACAGATGAGGGTATTTCTTATACCGGATCTCCCACTTAAAGATTTTCGAATAATTATTTCACCAACTTTTTACTGTCTTACAATTAATAACATTTAATTTTTTTTTGTTTTCGTGTCAAAGGAAATTTCCTTATTTCCTAATCAAATGTCCCGACGGCGCCTCTATGGAGAATTCTGAGAAACTGATATATAATATTATATATTGTTGCAAATATTTTAATCGGATTTTGAAAGCATCCGGGCGGCAGTTAGATCTTCCAACTTATATTAGTAGACCTGGCAAGGCAACACTTATTGTTGATAGGAAGCAGTGGTCGGAAGGCGTGGACAGAACGATTCTGATTTAGGTTTGTGGGTTTTCCGATAAATCGGAATGTATCTGTCACCGTGCGATTGCAAAAACCGTTAGATTGTAATCTAACTAGCGAAATTGTAAACTGTCGACAGATTGTGAACCGTTCAATGTTCTAAGTGTCAATTTTTGAAACATCATTGTATTTCCGTTTTCTTGTAGGTTAGGTTAGGGTTCGACATAAATAATCAGGTAGTTAGGTTTTATCGGGTTTATATACCTAACAGATTACAATCTACCTAAAAATAATGCGTTAAATTGTAATATGTCGACAGTTTACAGGACAGGACAGTTTTTCTAGTTAGATTACAATCAAACGGTTTTTGCAATCTTACGGTGACATGTCGAACTTAAAAGCGTCACTATGGACTTAAAGAAAAATTCAAATAACATTACTTCCATTTATTTTAAGTTATAAATCTGACACAATATTTTAATATTTATTTATATTGTGTACAAGTTGGAAATCGTGGCTGATGCCAAATAGAAATTATTGTAAAAATACAAACTCAGTTGTTATAACTCTTACTGATACCTAGGTACTTTGATAAAGCTCCACATTTTGTTTGACAAATCATACATACACTCTGGTTCACTTAATCTAACTTACTCAACTAATATTTACAAACGCGATAATTTTACTCTCTATTACATTATTTACCTATATTGTTAAAAGAGATCACAGAAAATTGTAGCTGGAAATCATTGAGTAAAAGCCCTAGCATATTCTACAAGACTACCACTTCATACTTTTTATCACAGTGGATTTTTTGATTGATTCCAAGGCATTGTTTTAGATAGGCTAATTAATTTATTGTCTTTTATATTATATAATAAGAGTTGACACGAAAATATCTTAGCAAATTTGATTTGATAGACTCTAATAATTATTAAGTTTTTATAGTGTTTTGTGGTAGCTTTAATAATTGCTTCAAATGCTACAATTGAAACGTTTGCAATAAAATCAATGGAAGACAGTAATGTTTCATGTGATATTCTTTCATAACTCTTTATCTCTCAGCTATTTAGCAAAAAACAAAAATAAACATACAAGTAACTAATAATTAAATTAACAAAAATGCATTTTGGGAGCGTACAAGCGATGCCGCTCGCAGTTGTTGGTATTGGCAACCTGTTTTAAATTGCAATTTGCAACTGCTATATTTCAATCCACAGTC
This sequence comes from Erebia aethiops, assembly GCA_923060345.2. Taxonomy (NCBI): domain Eukaryota; kingdom Metazoa; phylum Arthropoda; class Insecta; order Lepidoptera; family Nymphalidae; genus Erebia; species Erebia aethiops. The sequence continues at coordinate 8,179,656 of OV281092.1, read as the reverse complement.
CGTAAATGGTCCATTGCACAAAATATTAATATAGTTTAACACAAATAAACTTTTGTCCCCTTTGCTATCTACTTATAAGTAATTGACACTATTAGATAAAGATCACTTGGCACAAAGGCATCATTTAGGTCCATATCCTACCCTGTTCAACTCCAAAAGCTATATAGGTCAAAGTGCTCTCAGCAATAAAATTCCATATATTTTATAATTTCTTAAGAGGAAGACCCACAAATCTGAGAGAAATTTGACTAGAACTAAGCTGATGGAGCAGTTTGTTGCACAATTTATATTTGTAAACACCACATCACATTAGAAGTGTACATGTGTCTGTAATAATCATTGTTCACATTTTTCACTTTTTAAATTGAGGGCACATTGTTCGGAATTGTATTCTGGGTCTCTTTTCATCATCATAATACTATCGCCTATGAGGGCACTGATGCGATGTTTGTCGTGCGGCGCGGAGGCGGAGTCAGGCCACGTCCGTTTCCGCCATTGCTCACACGTATTTATGCTCAAGTCAGTCGGCATATCTTCATCTATGTTGTCTTCTTCGCAGCGTTCTTCCTTCATTTCTGTTTTAACAGGCTGTTGCGTATGGCCCATTTGTTGCCTCAATAGTGAAATGTTCTTAATATTCTTCAATTCTGTTGGGTTCCTGAGAAACCTGTAAAAATGAAACAAATGTTAAAAATAGGTGCTTCAAATAATATAATTAGGAAATCGCTTTTAGATATTGCGAATATATTGTCGTTACTTACTGGTAGCAATGTCTTTCGCCTTGAACTTTTCGCAATATGTTGACACGATAGTAATATCGCAGAGCACGTGACATCTTGTCGTAATTCATCGAGAGATGATTTTTCTGTATTCCCCAAAGCTTGGCGAGTCCAGCTGGGTCCACGATTTTAAACACGCCAGTTTCTCTGTTTTTCCAGGCAATATAATTTGTGTATCTTTGCGTGGGATCATTTAACAACTGTTGCAAGAAATCCCACAAAAGTCTTCCATCTAAAACAAAAAAAAAAACAATTCTTAGAATATATTCTATTTTAAGTGAACGAAGTATGGTTATGTTATTACTATGTAAATTAACTTACTTGTATTAGATTCAGGCATGTCGTTCGGGAAGAATTCTCTATGCTGAACTCTGTAGTGTGTATGTTGTGGAACAACGTGCGTTTGTGGTGCAGGGCTGTTCTGAGCAACTTCTTTTGGAGAACGAGGAGCTTGCGAGAATTGGCCATCTTCATCAGAATCTGACTGATTACTTCCTGAGCTAGCTTGAGCATTTATTGGTACTGGAGGAGCGTAAGCTGGGGCATAACTCATAGATTCTCCCCTTTGCGGACTTCCCGAGCTATCGACTGATGGTGCGGGACTTAATGTCACAGAGTTAGGTTGCGCAGCTGCTGCGACTGCACCGTGGAAGTGGTGGAATCCGTCGACTGTCCAGGTGGGGGTTGGTGGGTGTGAATGTGGCGACGGTGGGTATGGAGCAGCTCGCGCTGTTGGAGTTACAGGGGAAGATGGCATTCGTCCGAGTAAACATGCATCGCGAACTAACATCTGAAGGACATTGTGCAACACATCTCCAGCACCAGGGCACCTTTCGCCTAAATCCGTTTTGGTTAAGAGGCATAAGGCTTTACCTGCAAATAAAAACAATATTTTACTGTCTAGAAGTGTTCAATTAATATGTGAGTCGTTTATAATTTCAAAATATGTTGTACATACCATTCATCTGGAAAAGATCCACGTCGAATTTTGGCAAATCGAATTCTCTCTCGCACCATTTAAGGAATACGATGACATCTTCTCGTGTCCACAGTCTTGGTTCTGGAGGTAGACCAGCTGGAAGCTGTGCCTTTGTATCGCCAAGGGGTGACGGTGGTGGTGGCGCCCAAGGTAAAGGGTACCGCCATAAAAGCTCCGTCGGGCTGAATGGTAGCGGTAATCGCTCCATACTGGGCCCCGACGGCAATTGAAGGCTAACTACTTTCATCACGGCGATCTGCAATGATCAGAAACGTAACGTTATTGAAGTTATTTTTTTTTTCAATACAAAAATAGTAAACTTCATAATTTCCGAGAATGGGTGCCTAACTTGTGGCTTATGTTTACCAAAACTTCTACTCGTCAACAGGTGGCGCTAATATCTCCAACAAATTGATAAATATTTATCACTTTATGGTTTATAGTTATCCAGATCAGCTTCTTAGCTCTTATCGCTTTGTCGATGATTACGTAAACATTATTATGAAATTAATATACAATGGTTACATTTTATTATGCGTGCATTAAAGTATTGTAGTAGGTACCTATACTTCTATTTTGATGTGGAAATATCAAACTTACAATAATGAATATTCCACTATTGTTATTTTTTTTAAATTAGTATAGTATTTTTGTAGGTTTTACTTTAAAAGTAAAAACATCAAAATATAAACAAAGCGGAAAAATGTTCAAGTTGCTCATGGTCTTTGTATTATCCGTAACTAACATATAAAATAATACTTATGTTATATTATGTGATCAGTATTTTGTGTCATTTATGTAAGTGAACCGGAGTTTTCTGATGAATTGGGAAGACATATTTTTTCATCTTTAGTCTAGAAGTAGGTATCTTAAGTAATTTATGGACATAGTTCAGTTTGTTAATTATCCAATCGAGGGATATCTTTTTGCTAGATATTTATTAAAATTTTACATCTCTTCATTTTATTTGTTGCAAACGCTTTATAGTATTCCATTACTTAATCCATACTTCCATTGTTATTAATAATATACAGATTATTTTAATATGATTATGCAAGTCTGTTTCTCTTAGGATTATTTTGCCTATATCGCTGTATAGATTTGGACGAAACTAAGATCTGTGATACCTAATTATCTGGAGAAAGCCAGGAGGGACTTAATTTTTATTTCATTCAAACAGAGCAAAAGTTACTTAAAAAAAAAATTATCGGTCGAGATTGACGTAACACCCCTATTACTTTATCTTGGTCGCCTTATAACAATTTTTTCAAGGTTTAATGTTGGTTGCAATGTTAGGGTCGTATTTGTTATTGTCAATTTGATCAGGGGAAGGACGCCCATAACAAAAGGGTGCACGTGCATGATATTTGCTATTAGGAGGGATTTGTGGAGAGTAGAATATAATTTATCATCCAGTTTTCGTGTTCCATACATAATTTATAACCTGTAAACTTAAACCAGTTCGCAATATATTTTCCTACATAACTGGTATCGTCCATCCGGATTCTGTATCTATAGCAGTCACCGTAGGCCTTATCGGGCGGGGTCGGAAATGCGTGAGTTCGAGATAGCGCGGCTTGCCGCTCGCGATAAGCACCGCTACTCACCGGTTGAGCTGATCCGGAACTTGATGTATCGTTAAAAATCCTTTAAGGTGTATACGGGAACTTGCAAATTCAGCACATAAGCATTGTCACAGCACTATAAACACAGTATCCGATCTTTGTAGAGCACCAGGCACACGCGAAGCAGCGGCGGTCCCTCCAAACGTGTCGTGTTACGGCACGCCGTAAACCAGCAGCGTATCTGAGGGATCGAGCTTGCAGACAAGCGTCGCGGGCAACTCTCCGACGCGGACTGACGATGCGGTGGCGGCGCGGGTGGACGGACGCGCGCCCACCGTCCCCCTGTTCCCTCGCCTCCTCCGCCTCCACGCCTCACATAATAGCGGAGAATGAGATAAAACTTCGGGAACCCGTTTGAGAATAGTCCCATTTTTTAATAGCAGCGTATAAAGAGGCACCTTGTTTCTGCAAGCCGCAAGCGTAACTTTTAATTTACGATTGTAAACAAACTACAATAACCTAACATCTTATCAAATTCAACGTGTAAACATACATAGTTGTTTCCAGCTCTAGTGATAACGGAGACTGCGTGAGCTTAGTGCATGAGGAAGTGTACCTGGCGTAATCCTTTCAGCGTGCTAGTTTTGAAATTATTCCGTACCTAATTTCCTTGTTTGCATTAGTGACTAGCATTACAGATGTTAATCCGTGTGTTCGTTCTCACTTTTATTTAAAAGGTTGTTGAATGTTGCTTTTTACAGAATACAAGTAGAACTCTACAGCTAGGTAGATACGTATTTGAGAAATATGGTTAGGTACTTGTTAAAGGAAGATGTCCAATATAATATTAGACCTTGGATTCCTTGGTAAAAGGTGTGCAGTAAGTACCTAGCTGTTCGTTGCTCTGTTCTTGCACAGGAAACGTCTGCGTTGTTGGCTACAAGTTTCCTGGTAGTGTAGGTATGAGACAATATGAACGTGAACCGGTTTTAGCCGAGTTTATTAAATGTCTGCATACAATTATAAATGCTATGTCTTCCTGAACAATTCTATGCTAAAAAGAATAAAGTCTACGAATTACATAGGTACTTAACTATAAATTAGGCCTACTTATGTAGGACTTCATAAAAACTAGTTAGGTACATTGTTTAGGGTATGCGGATATAAGACATCATTTAGACGTTCCTGTGTTTATATCAATATAGATTTGATTCGTATTTGTCCTGGCTGCCTTCCCAGTTCCCACTACCGGTTCGTACAGAAATATTCGGCAGCCAAGGCGGAAGTGGCCTCGGAATCTTTACCTGTTGCTCCCTTCGCCCGCACGCCCTCTACGTTCTCTCTTACTCATATGTAACTTGCAATGAGTAAAAGCAGTGCGGCAATGGTCTGTCGTAGAGTAGGTTCATGTGGAGTAATTTGGAGAATAAAACATTATGATCTTTGGCCGTTCGTGTGCTTTAATCGTGACCGTGACCGCAGATCTCGCCTATACTTTCTTTGTCCAAATATTACGATTTTGTGTTGACTGTTACGTAAAAAAATTTACTTGACGAAGATCCGAGTGAGTTATCTACTTTGGGATCATGCTGGTTTAGGTTTACGTATTAGTTTTAATGCACTACGTATTTGCTAGCAAAGAGGTTCAATATAATTATTTAAACATACCTAATTGTATCGTTGTCTACAATAAACAACTACCAAGTACCAACGATTACTGTGATGACCATCCAAATTAACAAGCGCCAGGTACCTAGTGTTTTAATGTTGAAAGAAAACATAGTAAGGAATTCTGCATGCCCGAGAGTTCTTCATAATGTTCTCAAAGATAAGTGTAGCCTGGCATCACGCACTTGTCCACCGTGGACCAGCAACCCTCTTATTCTGAGAAAAAACTCTTGTGAGCCGGCTAATTGGTTGACGTGATGATGATGACGACGATGAGTACCGATTACTTTAATCCTATTAATATGATTGCAGCGCAGTTTGGTGGACTATGGCCTTAAAACATATCTAAGAACCTTCCAAGGAGCAATACAATATCTAGTGCAAAAAACCGCATTATAATCGGTCCAATAGTTTTCCAGGAAAGTGGTTACAAAAAAGTACACAAACGAACATACAAACAAACGCACAACCTCTTAGGGTAAACACATAGGTATACCACCATATACCGTCTCCGTTCCGTCGTGGGTAATACAAATGCAAAGTGCATAGACATTATACAACGTACTTACCTATTCTGTGATTATTTAAATAATAATACGGTCATTTGGTAGTTTTACCTCGAAAGTTTCTCGGGAGTTTTGAAAATTGGTGTATTTTATAGATTTCGACGTGCTCTTCCCGAATTTTCACTTTGGCACCTCGTATATTTGCCGCTCGCGCCGCCATATTTGTAAAATGGCACCCAAAAACAGTTTTTTGGCAATAAAGTCTCCTTTCAGACTAATTTTACGATGAAAATAGTTACGTATTAAATTAAACAAGAGAAAATTTCCTACAATTTATGTGCTCACCATTTTTTTGTAAAATCAATAGTTTCATCGTACGAAATCCGCAAACCAAAACCTAAATTCACCTTTCACAGTTTGAATAAATTTGTATTGTGGGTGTTTTACATTACAAGTTCTTTAAACTAAATTACCTATACTAGATTTAGCCAAGTCAACCTACTACTGGGTTATTAACTCTGAAAGAAATGAAAGCTTCGGTTTCAGGAAAAAACCGGTTCGTGCAGACTACAGACGTTTTCAATTTAAAAATCAGTTTCAAGGAAATCGTAATTCATCGCTATAGTAATAATCGTCTGGTCGGAGGTGGCCCGTGTGGAATGCGACGGCGGTTGGGGCCGAATCTCCACACATACGGAAGTGCCAGAAATAAGTTCATTGCGTGAGCATTTATGTTTGGCTACCGGCGATACTACTAAATTATACATTTGTGGGTACGCGTGATGTCCAGTTTTAAAAACTATGCTGCTAATTTTTATTCTATCAAGATCCTATATTTTTTATTTGTATATGAGATCAAACGAATTATTGGTATGGTATTGGTGATTATATAATGCTAGATGATGGCCGCGACTTCTTCCGCGTGGATAAAGGATTTTTGATTCCCGCAGGAACTCTTAAATTTTCCGGGATGCCTATGTCCTTCACCGGGTATCATATTGTCCCTATATCAAATTTAACCAAAATCGGTTGAACAGATGGGCCGTGAAAGCGTAGCAGACAGACAGACACACTTTCGCATTAATTGTAATATTAGTATGGATTTCTGAAGTTCTTCAGTCTGGAGAAGTGACACGAAATAGTCAGTAATGAATAATGATATCGTATCAAAGCCATAGATTTAGTATTGGGCTCGCGCGTCGTAAAGACCATTGCTAAATCTATGATCAAAGCATACTAATCCAATTAAGAATAGGAATGAATTTTTGATGACTTAGAAGATTTTGTATTTTTGTACTAAGATTTTGTCAAATAATTATTTACCTACCTACTACCTATTATCTACATACAAATCATTATTTACCCAGAAACGGAAACAATTTTTCTTGCAAACCGTGATTTTCATGTTAATGTTGACAGAAATCAAAACTGTAATTACTTTTTATAACACATAAGATAGCACCTCAACACAGTGTTAGCACAGACTAAGTAAGAGCCGGTCCACACGGCGCGTTGCGTCAGCGTTGCGTCGACGTAGCGCTGTCGCTGCGTCGTTTTACATATTAAAAATCATAGTGTAGACTACACACGGTGGGCTGCGTCGACGCAACGCACACACGACTGAACTGCAGCCCCCCGAGACGAAGCAAGCGGGGGTGTACTCATTGCGACGCCGGAACGGCAGCGCTCAGTTGTTTGTGCGTTGATAGACTGACTGCAATATTTTTACAAAATGCTCGCCGCATCTGTGCGTCGCCGCTGCGACGACGGAACGTTACGACTGCGTCGTAGTAAAGGCGTTAGTACACCTACGCGTTCGTATGCGAACGCGAAACAACAAAAAAACTGTAAGTTATATGGCAGAATTTCGCATACGCTATGTCTCACTCTAGCACAAGCTACATGAAATAGTTGCGTCCTTGTCGGTATTGTTTCGCAAGGAACTGCGAAATCGTCGTTACACAGCCGCAGACGTTTCCTAGCAGTGTTTCACTATGGCCGTGTCACGAAAGAAGTCCCCTACTGGTGGCGCTAGTAGTCGCATGTTTATGCAGTTATTGTATGTAATATGCATTAGTTCCACAAATCGCCGCGAGTCTTCTTTCGTGACACGGACTATACCGCAGTAGTTTCGCAGTGACTTGCTGCCGCATACGAACGCGTAGGTGTACTAAAGGCGTGACGCTGCGATGGCGCTGCGCCTGTGTGGCCGGCTCGGGCGGCTATGCGTCAAAATATTTGCGTTGCAAAAATGCAAACGCAAGGCAACGCGTCGTGTGGACTGGCTCTAAGTAATAAAGTACGGGCCATTGATAGTAAAATTAAATTCTTGTTTTATAAATAAAAGTTTTGAAAAATTTATTTTTAATCGTAAAATAGATTGAGTACTTACTTAAGTACGTACTGATTCTGCTCTTATTATGAAGAAGAACTGGCAACAAGACACATTACGTTTTACGATAGAAACGTACCATTAAAAGTCAAAGATTTTAATTCTGAAATAGGAAATGGAAGACATGAAGTAGTTCACAGCGGAAATTAAGACACGCGAAAAAGGAAATTAACATCGGTCTACGGGGACCGGAACTCGAGGGTCAGGGAACGAATCTCTGTTTCACTTCCGGTCATGTCCGCGCGGAAAAGGAAACGGTACTACGGAAGTGTAGCAAGACCCTCCTTTCGCTTCGCTTATATTTTATCTGTAGGTATTTTATGTATGTAAAATTGTAAATGTATGGTTTATAAATAGTTGGGTGATTTAAGTGATTATTACTAATAGGATCTCCCCCCTATTAGTTTTATGTTGAAAAACTATTTTAAACTATCGATTAGGTACTTAAAGTAAAAAAGCGTGTCAAACTTTGATGACGTCACTGTTCAATCTTTCATACAAAACTCATACTAAGCACGTGTTTTGACTTTTGAAAAAAGTTGCTGATTTGACAAGTTGTCAAATACCCAATTTCTATGTAGGTACCTACTTAAGAGAAACTATATTGTTCTGCTTTAAATAGTATTGACTTTTGCAGAACTTTATTTGACTGTGTAGGTACCTACAGCCTTTATAATTTCTTATCGTATGAACACAATCACATATTATTGAGTCTATAGAACAGAATAAGTATAACCCGCGACCTAAATCTTAAATTACGGAGTTTCAGAGAGGAGGGTTTAATATTAGGCATACCTTATGATAGGTTTATTATACCTATCTATTAAACAAACCTAATCTGGTAGGAGGTGGAGGCCTTTGCCCACGTTTGGGATGACCTCTAAATTTTAATAAATAAATAAAATATGGAAATATATTTATATTAAAAAAAAACAAAAAAAATTATAAGGAAAAAAATATGTAGGTATACATACTTATAAAGCTTTAGAGGTAGGCTTTAATAATAATCTGGTAGGTATTAAATGTTTAGGTAGGTACATCAAGTTAATGAAAATGTATACCTACCCCTCATAATGGAAAACTAGGAAATCACATACCTACTGACGTCTGACAAATCACAAAACTGTAGACCGGATGCCCCTACATTTGAAATTGCAATCGTATGGAAATGGTGGCGCTTCCTGTGTGCTCTGACCCGAATACCGCGGGGTTTTACTATAATATATTTACTTTTATAAATAATTAATTAATTATATTCCTACCAACTACTATCCAATATCCATACGTCAACTGTTCTTCATTTGAAATACAATATTTAAAATTTAAATTAATGAACACATAATTCATTGGAAAAATCAATTTATCAAATCCCATTATATTTTTTTTAGTTAAAATATTTAGGAAGGTAAATGAAAAGTTAAAAATTAGTAAAAAGTTAGATAAAGTACTATAATAATAATTATAGTTGAATACTTGTTTTATACTTCCTCAGTTTATACTTTTTATATAGCTGATGCCCGCGACTTATTCCGCGTGGTTTAAGTTTTTTTATTCTCGTGGGAACTCCTTAATTTTCCGGGATAAAAAGTATCCCATGTCACTCTGCAGGCCCTCAACTATAGCCATGCCAAAAACCACGACCCGCTGCTCCGTTGCGGCGTGATTGAAGGACAAACCAACAAACAAACACACTTTCTCATTTTATTAGTATGAATTTAACTTGACTTCCTATGTATCCATGTATATTCTATTCTTAATTGCTACTTTATAGCATAGTACCTATATAAAATTAAAATTAAATAGAAAAGTGTGTGTGTACATAAGTAGACTACGCACGCAAAAGTTATACTTTTTGAGAGCAAATAATAAATAGGTATCTTGAATATAGTTATCAGTTCTCACCCAACATACAGTAATAATAATAATGTATTATTTTTACATATTTGGTTGGTAGGCCTTTTTCTGCAAGACTTAATATGTTGACCAACAGCTAACGTCAGGGTGTCGAATTTGGGTATCGGTGTGCGCGCACATCGTAATAGTAGATTGTTCATCTAGGGACTAAAATGAGTCATTTCGTACGACATGTTTAGCTTAGGTATTCTATAGAATCGAGTAGAATGGATTTTAGTCCCGTGGTAATCACTCTACTTTTCACTTCGATTGCGAGAAAATCAAATAAATAACGATTTTTAATTATTTCTTTGCCTTTCTGTTACATTTTCATATTAGGAGTAAGATCTTTATTTTCACTTGATGTTACACAAATAAATTGTCACATTTACTTTACCTGCCTTCACCTTGTACTTTTACGTATTGTGCATCGAATTTTGAAATGTGTTAATTATCATCCAATAAACATCCATTTAAATAAATTTAATAATTACAACAAAATTTCGCGGCAAAATGCAATACCAACTTTATTTTTCTCCGTATCGTCAAGAAGGAATTAAAAAAAAACAGTAGTAGGTACCATTCATAGATCTGTAAGATAATGGTAGGATAGGTTATACTACTACCCTACCCTACTACCCTACCTACCTATACTACTACCCTACTATGGGCAACATTGACATTCAACTAAGTGACATACATTTTTTGGCTGTTGAAAGTAACCATAGACTAAAAATTTTGGATAACCGAATGAGGATATCACGCATACTGATATGAGGATAGTACGGCAATTATTAAAAAAAAACTTTAATCCCTAGACCCTAAATGCTAACTTTAGTCCGCCTATACGCTAAGCTATAATGACATCTTTTTAGAGCATGAGAGGTGAAAAATTTATTTTGTTGGTCGGTAGGCCTTTTTCTGCAAGCCTTTATGTTGACCAACTAACTTCAGAGTTTCGAATTTGGGTGTCGGTGTGCGCACGCATCGTAAAAATTCACTCTGATAATTTTTCCCAAACTCGCCAACTTCAGAAATAAATATGTAGTTACAAACTTACAACACCAACGTAAACAAATATAACACTTACGCTGAACGCACTTCCGAATGATTGGTACAATAGGTAGACCGCGACCCCGATCTGACTTCACTGTTGTGCGTTACATAATTTACTACAAAACTAGGCAACGATGTCACACCAAAAGTTGCGCCACTTTCTGCTCGTGAACCAGCGACCGTAAGCAATGCTGCGTTTGCGAAATTTTCTGATTGACAATAAGTAGGTAGGTAGGTAACCCATTACCTACTTGCTGATTATTTTTATGATTTTTTTATATGCTTACATTTACTTAGATTAGCAAACCGGCTTATTTAGGCAATCGTTTAACGCGAAATGAGCGGTGATAGCGGTGAAGCAAATGATATCATAAAAGACTTCGGCCTCCTTGGAAGGCTTTTTTCTCACTGCAAGATAGCCCTTTACTGCGATCTCACCTGTTGGTAAGTGATGATGCAGTCTAAGATGGTAGTGGGCTAACCTGTTAGAGATATGGCAGTTATATTAAACCCATATCCCTAGTGGGTTTCTACTTTCTACACAACATCGCACCGGAATCGACCCTGGGACCTCCCACGTTAAGACAACACCGCTCAACACTGCGCCAGGGAGGCCGTTATCTCTCAAGGTCCGGGATCTCTAACTTTTCTTCAATTGATTTACGTCAGGAAAAGTGCCTGAGAGTTCTCCTTAGTGTTCACTGTTTTCAAAGGTGTGTGAAGTCTGCACTTGGCCGGCGTGATGTTTTTTTTAATCCGCTACAAGTTAGCCCTTGACTGCGATATCACCTGATTACCATCAGTGGTGGACTATTTTGAGAGGAGACCCGTGCTTTACCCAATTTTTTTATTTTATTTTTATTTAGTAGTCAATACCGTACTTCTGCGGCCGGCACTGGCTTTACTGGCTGGTCCCTCAATTTTACGCCGCGTCCGATGCTGACGACTTCACTCGCAATTCAATACGTACCTACTGGAAATAGCTTGAGTTGATCAGTATCTTACTGGTATTGCGGTTTTCTTTCTGGCAAAATATATTTTCAAAGTCAAAATCTTAAAAGTCGCGTGTTAGACAAACATTTACTCATCCGGATGTCGTTAAATCTTACTTGGAGCCGCAACAATCAATTATAAAGGACATATGCCAAAATAAATACTGACTGGGAAAGCTTTAGACAAGAATTAAATGATAATATAAATTTAAAAGTGCCACTAAAATTTCCAGAACAACTAAACGAAGAGGTCAATCAGTTTGTTATAGACTTACAACAGGCGGCCTGGAAAAATACTCCATCATATAAATATAGAGAGAGAGGAACAGCATACCCGAAACACATCTTAAGCCTAATAACTGAAAAGAGAAAGAAAAGAAAAAGATGGCATCAGACTAGATCTCCATTAGATAAAAGAATTTTGAACAACCTTACTAAAAAAATCAAGCGCGAAATCAAAAAGTATGAGAAAATAACTACAGACAATTATCTTCAAAAGTTAACGAATGATCGGAGTACAGACTATTCACTCTGGAAAGCGACAAAGAATATGGACAAAACACTGAATCATATTCCGCCAATTAAAAAAGAAAATGGAGAGTGGGCGATAAGCAACGATCAAAAAGCCAAACGATTTGCTGACCACTTAGACAATATATTTCAGCCACCCGCGGGACAAGCAATTGATTTCGAAACCATTAAAGAAATACAAGAAGATTTAGATATCAGGCTTGTGACACCCAAAGAATTGCTCAGAGAAATTAAATTTAAGTTAGGCCCTAAGAAAGCTCCAGGATACGATTTGATCACGAGAGAAATTTTATTAAACCTTCCAAGAAAAGCCTTAGTTAAGCTCACCACATTAATAAATGCTGCCTTTAGGCTTAAGTATGTGCCTAATCTGTGGAAAATAGCTGAGGTCATAATGATAGCAAAGCCAGGAAAACCTCCCCACGAAGCGACATCATATAGGCCTATATCTTTATTGCCTATTATGTCAAAATTATTTGAAAAGCTCTTACTCAAGAGGATGAAACCAATATTAGAAAGCAAAAATCTCATACCAGATCATCAGTTTGGATTCAGAGAGAAACATTCAACTATTGATCAAGTACATAGAATCGTCACTACCATAGAAAAAACAATTGAAGAAAAGAAAGTATGCTCTACGGTGTTCCTAGACATTGAAAAAGCTTTTGATAAAGTCTGGCATGAAGGTCTCATTTATAAAATTAGAAAACTGCTACCCAAAGCATACGCAGATATCCTGGTATCATATATTACTAATAGAGCATTTAGAGTAAGACAAGAAGATGCTTACTCAGAGCTAAAATGTATAAAAGCTGGAGTTCCGCAAGGGAGTGTTTTAGGTCCGGTCCTGTACCTATTATATACCTGCGACATTCCAGAACTCGAAAGTAACACCATTGCCACTTTTGCTGATGATACAGCCATTATGGCTGTAGGAGTAACACACGAAGAGGCAGTGGGTAAAGTACAAACAGCGCTAAATAAAGTATATGACTGGACTAAAAAATGGAGAATCAAGCTAAATGAAGCAAAGTCAATTCATATTGACTTTACAAATAAAACAAAGAAATACCACGCTGTTTTCATCAATGGACAAAAAATTCCCTACGTGGATACAGCCAAATATCTTGGGATGACCCTTGACGTGAAGCTACGCTGGAGAGCTCATGTCAAGAAAAAAAGAAAAGAACTTGACATAAAGTATAAACAGATGTACTGGCTACTTGGTAGACATTCCTCGCTGTCAATACACAACAAGATCCTGTTATACAGACAAGTCCTGATGCCCATTTGGACCTACGGCATACAGCTATGGGGCTGTACCAAAAAGAGTAACATCCAAATTATACAGCGGTTCCAAAATAAAGTACTCAGGAGTATAGTAAATGCGCCCTGGTACATCAGAAATGACGATATTCATCGGGACCTCAATATTGAATACGTCGAACAAATTATTACCAAATTTGCCAAAGCCCACGACCATCGGCTTCATCACCACGTTAACGTTGAGGCAATCCAGCTGCTCGACGTAACGAAACTAGTGAGAAGACTAAAAAGGACTAAGCCTTTTGAGTTAGTGTATAGTGATAAGTGATAGTGTAAAGTGTAGTGCTAATAGAACACATGAACAAAGTGTCTAAGATTATCAAGAAAGACTAAGATGCGTCAATGGACAACTTCTTAGTACATAAGATAAATTATAAGTTTAGGTTAAAGCAAAACTGCTCATTTCAAGCCAATTAGTTAGGCTAGATCGTAGTTAAATGAGTACCTCGCTGGTTCTCAATAATACGAAAAAAAAAAAAAAAATATGCCAAAATGTACCGACACTAGACCAATAGTAAATTGTCAGATTAAAACATTTTATTTTTTTTGTTCCGGTTTTAATGAGCATTTACTTTTTATATTTACCTACTTAACAATCCGTTGTCATACCTACAATGTGGTGATATCACGTAATCGCTATGGTCGCTACCAATTTTTTTCTTGGGAGTCTTTATTGTCGACAATGAAATTGCTAAGTTCCGGTAACAATTACGTTTACCGTCCGTAAGTAGAATAACTAGATAGGTTAGTTCTATTTCAGAAGTCGAAACTGTTGTATTGCACAAATTATAGGTTACACATTGGTTACACATTACAATAGGTCAATACATATACAAATTCAAATTCAAATTCAAATTCATTTATTTGTGAATACAGTAAGTAGGTAAGATGTAGATACAATTTCGTCTTGTGCTACTAATTTGTATAAGTAGCACAGGTTAGCTCGCTACCATCTTAGACTGCATCATCACATACCATCTGGTAAGATTGGAGTCAAGGGCTAACTTGTAGTGGGTAAAAAAAAAGTAGTGGTATGTATTTGTACAACTATTGGTAATTAAAGGAAGACCATGCTCATCGGTCATTAACTGATTACCAATATAGGTAGACACAAAAAATCGATATTCTGAGATGTAATTACACCATAATATAGGTTAAATGCAAACTTTTCATAATATAAGTTAAAAACAAGTGCTTTCACCTCAAATTGAACATCGTGCATCATCCGGAGTTATATTGAACAGAGAATAGACAATTAGATATCCCCCAATTCCAACGAGTAACCCCCAGGCGAGTTACTATGCGCGCAAGTGTCACATGACAAAGCGACCCCTTCGTTGATTTGGGATGAACATGATCAAAAAAATCGGGTCGGGAATGCACCCGCGCTGAGTGGGAGAGGGCACATGCTTATTCAGCGCATTAGGAAACATTTAGTTTTTATACCCGTATATCGTAGTCCGTAGATTTGTAAAAAACAACATATTTTATCCGAAAATACATTAAATAAGTATTTAATGCTTCCTTGATAAGCAGATATATTGAAAGCTGATAAAATAGGAATAGACAGCAAGTTGGTGCTAGAATTTAATTAAGTATTACCTACTTATTGCGTAGATAAGACAAATCAAACAGATTTAAAGTATTCAGTTCAAAACTTTTATCTTTTTACACATAAACTATTCGAAAGAGTTATTTGTGATTCCTTCGCTGTCGGCATCAAACATTCTGTGACATATTATATGCGTGTCGTAAAAAATGTAACGTCAAGGGGCTCGTTCGGTATGTCCCAATCGGGCCATGTGCGCGCGCTCCCACGCGTAGCTCACACACAAGTGTGCGCCAGCGCCACAGCGTCCTAAACGCAAGTCGCCTGTGTGTGTGTGTGAGCTGCTACTTCCTGGTACAATGCGCGAGATGCTTTATTTAAATTCTCCGTTTGTGTGCGTACGCTGTATTATTTATATTCATCTACCTCTACACGAATATTATTACATTAACGCCGTGTGTGCGTCAAGTCCTTTTAATCTCCATTGTACTTCCTGATTGTACGCTAGTGTGGGTGAGCCACTTGTTTGAATGTTAGGGCGACTTATCTCAGCGAGGGACATAGTGCAGCGTCCGATTACATTATTAGTAGGATAGGACTGAGTTGCTTTTGTTTATAGTATCGATAATAATATTAAATGTTATTACGAACAGTAAATATGAGATAAGTAAGTAGGTAGTGCTTTTCATTTGGCTAATAAATAATAATAATAAATTCTATTCGATAGACATTTAGGTCGCCTGAAGGATGAAAGTTGCCATCAGTCTATCGTCTGTTTACATTTTCATTGGCAACAGGAAGCATAAACTCCGCAGTAACATATCAAACGCATACTGTTCTTGGTATGAAACAATACCAGTTCCGCTGTTGTTTGCAAAATGAACAGTTTCAGGAAGTGATCGTAAGTAGGTACTTCGATCGATTCGTTTTATTGTATAAGTACCCATTAAGTTTAATTGTCTTCATTAAATATGCACACAAATAATGCCAGTGTATTTTTTATTGGTTATACTTATTTGTTGTTGAAATACATCTATAACTGCTATTTTTGGCTGATTAAAGGTAGGTAAATAATTAAGGTAGAAATCAGATTATACCTAGCACCCGTTTTAGTAGTAGGTATATCTTATATTTAACCTATATTTTCGATTCTCAAGCCAAACTCCGGAATCAGGATATATTAGTTCTGTGTCTATTCTCATTTAGAATTGGCAAAGATTAACTATGATTAACTTAACTTTTTCAGTAAGTAGGTACCTTTATAGACGGTCGCTACTTTACACATTACAAAAAGATTTAAAACACATACCTATTCATATTCATAAAACATATTCTATTCTATTCAAAAAGAAGAAAGGAACGGTGGGGTCAGCTTCACGTCTCTTCTTTGTTTTATCTAAAGAAAAGTCCCCAAATAAAAAGTAAATAAAGTAGAACAAAAACGATATCTATCGACAATCAAAATAATCAACACTAGTGATACCTATAGGAAACAAATGGACAGATGCGTCTCAAAGCCAGTAGTTTGCACAATTTGGTAGGGTCCACGTTTTCGGAGGGAGGACTATGAATTTTCATTGCCATCCCTCTGTCGTACACATCTGTCGCCATCCTCTGCGAGTCTGTGGATTAGATACAAACGTCATTAATTGATTTTGGATGTGAAGGGTTAGAGATTACTGTAAAATTTTGCACACATGTTGCATTGTGCTGGAAAAATCGATTTTCCTGTTAATATTCAAATGGGTGGATATTATTCTGTTTCCTCTTGATCGTGTTTTGTTCTGAGGAAATCGCAATTTCCGTATGAACGGTAGTTGATATACTTAATTTTTAACCGACTTTCAAAAAAGGAGGTTCTCAATTCGGCGCGTATATATTTTTAAATGTATGTTACCGCATATCTCCGTGGTTTCTAAACCGATTTGAAAAAGTTTTTGTTCAGTGGTCAGAGGAAGCTCCCGAGATGGTTCCAGAAATAATTCTGTCCCCAAATCCTCAATCCTGATGCTTTATGTCATGAAATCTTCAAAACTAGGGAGTATAACAAATATAGGCAAAGTTGACGCGTCAGGCTCGCCCGACTTCAACATAGTGTGTAGAAAATAGAAATCAAAATTATTTTTTATTTTACAGTGGCTTTGGAAGTCGGTTTTTTGGAAAAAAAAAATTGTATTAAAAATATAGAACGGTTAGTTCTATTACCTAGTTCATATTGTGCCAAAATCACGTATTTTCCTTTTTTCTTTTAAATCCACTACAAGTTAACCCTTGACTGCGATCTTACCTGATGATGCAGTCTAGATGATAGCGGGCTTACCTGTTATGGGCGTCATTCAGTTATAATTAACCCATACCCCTAATCGATTTCTATACGACATCGTACCGGAACGCTTAATCGCTTGGCGGCGCGTCTTTGCCACTTGGGTGGTAACTAGCCACGGTTGAAGCCTCCCACCAGGCAAAGATAGATACTAAAGGTAAATATATAGGTACCTATGTAAGTAAATCGCTCTAATGCGCCGACGTCAGCGCTTGTCTAATGCAATTATTGCAGTTACGCATGTTTATGGTCTCGAATAGACACCGCGAACGGCACTTGTTAGGTTTTAGCATATTCAGCCAACTTCCTCGAATATACTTGTCTACTGTGGGACAAAACCAAGACAGGTAAGCTTTTTATGATAACGATGACTTAGGAATGACGCAACCTGATCGGCTTGTTTTGATAGGCATTTTTGAAGTGAAAACTTCTTTAGACGCGTTGAGCACTTTATGGTAGTAGGGGGTAAAAATGTAGATTCGCGTGCCCGTGACCGACATGCGTGACCGACATGCTCGCGACCAGCGACATGCTCGTGAACATATAAATATACTACATTCGAAATTAAACTTTAATGCCTTAGTGTTAAGGTTTATATTTTAATAATTTTAATTAAAAACAAAAAACGTATCGGCAGTCCCTATGACTGCCAATTTTTTTAATGATAAATAATACTTACCCTGGTACATGATAATTGTTAACAGTTTTTGAATCGTCGAGTGATTCTACCGCAGGTTTGGAATGCCTTTCTTACCGAGAAGAACTAGAAAGAAACTTGGTGGTTGTTCTTTTTAACAAAAATACTATTATTACTAAGATAGGTAAGTACATAGGTAACTGGCATTTGCAGTCCCAGGCATAGCTGGAGCGCGTCAAATCAAATTTAGGATACTATCGTAGGTGCAAGTCTGATAAATAAGCTAGAGCTACACGTTTGAGGATTATCAGCTTTTTTTCTCAGTGTATGGATCTTAGTCATAAGTTATAACTTATACCTAACTCATACACTTGATAATAATTAATAAAGTTACTTCTACATAATTACTTTGGAGACTTGGAATTTGATAAACTAAATGATCTGCCATGCCCCTAACAGGTTAGCCCGCTACCATCTTAGACTGCATCATCACTTACTATCCGGTGAGATCACATTCAAGGGCTAACTTGTAGTGGAATAAAAAAATAAGAAAAACCTTGATCTGATGCCTACAAAACAGATGAAATAATACGAGTAGTTACTTCATATTATGTAGGCTGCTTATTATGTAATCGATTAAACGACACTCATTTATATATACGACATTATACTCACAAAACATCCTATAATTTTGTAAAGATAATATAGTACTCCTATAGAAAAATATATCAGGTAGGTAGTACATATTTTTTATCCACCTGCGTATGAAAGCATGAGAAGACGAGCCAACCCTTCATTAAAAGTCGCACAGGTGTAAAATCGTTCCAACCACGCCTCTCCCTTGCAAGGGTTCATGGATTCTATTTCTGTTTCCTTGAGTGCTATAATTAGATGTTATCGGGAAGCGGGACTGGGGACATTATATTTTTAAACTAGTTGATGCCCGCGACTTCGTCCGCGTGGATTGAGGTTTTTTGGGGGAACTCTTAAATTTTCCGGGATAAAAAGTAGCCCATTTGTTATTCCAGTTTATATTCTATCTCTGTGCCAAATTTCATCCAGATCTGTTCAGCCATTCTGGTGTGTTTTTTTTTTATCCACTACAAGTTAGCCCTTGACTGCGATCTCACTAGATGCTTAATCGCTTGGCGGCACGTTTTTGTCGGTAGGGTGGTATCTAGCCACAGCCGAAACCTCCCACCAGGCCAGACCAGGGAAAATTCAGAAATTATAAATTCCCAAATTGACCCTACCGGGGATTGAACTCGGGACCTCCGCACGTTAAGACAACAGCGCTACACACTGCGCCACGAAGGTTGATTGAGTAACAAAACATCCATCCATTCAAACTTTCGCATTTTTTATATTATTAGTACCTGAATTAGTAGATATGGATCCCTAAACTCTTGTGGATTTATAATGTTTTCTCGCTGGATATCAAGGGTACTAATCGAAGCTAGGTAGATCTAGGAGTCAATTATTTCTATAAACGGATGGAATATATTTAAAACTAGAAAAAAGGAATATTTTTTTTTGATGTCCGATAGAGTTTCGCTATTCTTACACTCGCTAACTTCGCCTCGTTTTTAGAGCTATTAGGTATAAATTTTATGGCTGAAGTAGGTTAAAAAATTAGGTTTTAATTCTTGTCTCAATTAAAAAATGACAATCTAGCTTTGAAATAGCCAGTGATACGTGCCTTATAAATTGGACAAACGCGCGAACAATTATTATTTGGACTCGCCTTGTCGATTAACCCCGTGCCATCTTACCTCCCTTTTTAGTGTACATAAAACTGATACAACTGTCTCTTTCATTTTATCTTGGCTTCCTATTGCCCCCCGCACTTGCGTGCACGCACCACTTACATCCTTATTATTACACCGATACTCATGTGATGCAACTATTATATCAGACTTACTCATTAAATGCTAATAATTAACATTGATTTGTGTTGCGTTTTAACACAATACGTTAAAACGTGTATTGAAACTTGTAAAAAGTTGCTATCGGATGTAGGTAATACATTTGCAATCGTAAGAAGCTGATAGATATTATTATCACTGTTATGCAAGGGAAATGTTGCTATATACTTACCTTCTTTGATAAGAAAAATAGTTTCATATTAAGGAAATATTAAAATACTATTTTAGTTATTCTGTACCTATCTTAGGATGTAAAGGGTTTTTGTTTATGACGAATCACAATGAAAAAGAATGTGTCTCTTTATGTTCAATTTTATCTAATCGGTTTTTGTGAAGCTTGGCGAAAACTCAGTAGCACAAAATATAAGCTCGCTTTGCTTATTTAGATAAAATAAGGAAGTCTAAGAAAATTTTTCAGTTAGTTATGATAAAAATAGGATATCCGATACATTATTTCTATAAATAGCTGAACCTATAAAAAGTAAATCGGATAACCCGTTATTATCCGATATAAATGTCACCGTAAGATTGCAAAAACCGTCAGATTGTAATCTAACTAGCGAAATTGTAAACTGTCGACAGATTACAATTTAACGCATTATTTTTCGGTAGATTGTAATCTGTGTATATTAAACCCGATAAAACCTAAGTGCCCTTAGGGCACTACCTGATTATTTATGTCGAACCGTAACCTAACCTACAAGAAAGAGACAAGAAAACGTAAATACAATGAATATTTAAAAAATTTACACTCAGAACATTGAACGGTTCACAATCTGTCTACAGTTTACAATTTCGCTAGTTAGATTACAATCTAACGGTTATTGCAATCTTAAGGTGACATAAACACTGAAAATATAAATAATTTACAATCAACCTAATATTGTCGCTCTACATAAATGTACCTAATAGCGAGCTAACATTAGAGTAATAGACGTAACAATTAATTGTGTATTAGTACGATTAATAAAGGTCATTAAAACTCAAGGATAATAATATAAAGCAGGCGGACTGCATGTGATTATTTAATTACTCTTAAACACTGTTTCCGGTTGGGAACAACAGCAGGATTATTTTCCCCAAATGATTGACTTAGTTGCTCTGCAACTTTACCTATACTTCATTAGCTGATGCCCGCGACTTCGTCCGCGTGGATTGATGCCTATCCATAGGTACTTACATGTAAGTTATTATCTGGTTTTTCTGAATAAAAATATATTGGTGATGAACATGACTTGAAAGAGTCTGGAGTCTGGAGATATTTGTAACCGCCTACTTAGGCCTTAGCTTTATTAATCATATCATCATACTTAATATTATAAATGCGAAAGTGTGTTTGTTGGTTTGTTAGTTTGTCCTTCAATCACGCAGCAACGGAGCTACGGATCGACGTGATTTTTGGCATGGGTATAGTTGAGGACCTGGAGAGTGAGATAGGCTTTTTATATATAGCACTTTTTATCCCGGAAAATTGAGGACTGAGGAGTTCCCGTGGGAATTAAAAAAACTTAGTCCACGCGAACGAAGTCGCGGGCATCAACTAGTCAAAAATAAAATCAATGAATACTCTCCCTGAATTGCTATTAAGGTACCTACTACTCACTTAAAAACAAGTTTTTTTGCCATGATTTTCCGAAAAGCGTTTAAGGAACAGCCTTACAGCCGAGGTGGTGTGAAACTACAATAATGTAAATTGTAATCACTTAAAAAAATGTAATAGCGTGTAACTTTTTTAGTAAAGGGAGAAATCCATTTGCCCGCGACCACAAAGAGTGACATCGTGAATACATGTCACGTCACCCGCGAACCCCCAGCTTTGTCCTAAGTGTGAAAGGGTTCACTCATTAGGAAGATTGCGAGGGCGCGCAGATACGCGAACATTGTCTTCTGTACCAGCGTTGACACATTGTTCCTGCTACCACCTCAATGTTGCCAGTAGACATTATACTCAGGAAGTATTCATTTCTAGCGAGACTCGTCACAAAAGCAAATGCATTCTGCTCAAAACAAGAGCCCAAGAGTCTAACAGGGAAATGGCGGATTTAAACGCGGCCATTACTGTGATTACACCACTTACTTATTATTATATTTGAACTTTCGGTTACTCTTGAATTTAACGTAAAAGAAATGTTAATAATTCAGTTTAAACAATTTACTAATTTAAATCGTAATATTATAGGAGGGTTAAAGGCCATAACACACTGGGTCCCACAAAATTAAAAAAGACGTCGATGAAGGCCGAAGCGCCGCCGCTGGCGCGACGATCTCGATGCCTTTATGGAGGAGGAGGACTGGCCCCAAACATCTATGGACCGAGATAAATGGAAGAAAGAAAGACAGGCCAGGCCCAACATTGGGACACTACAGGCTGAAAATTAAAAAAAATAGAAAAAAAAAGGAGGGAAAGAGTGTAAATAAACTGATCATAATAATAATTCAAATTGTTAATGGTGTTACAAGCTTGCAACTTGCAATGCGTGACGGCATGGATGGCTGCAGTCCCCAAACAACTTGACAAATCACATCACAGCTTATCAAACTTTACTTGGGTATTTAAAATCATCAGTTTAACCTCAACGTATACTCAGGGCCAACTTTAACCTATTGTAGGCCCTGGGTGCAATGGGGGGAAAAGGCATATGCCTGTTTTAACAAAATAGTCCTCTGTTAAAACATGCATAAAGACTAGATAAGCAATATTCTAGATTGATTCAACTGTTATTTTAAACGGTTCTTCAAGATCAATTTAAAATCTGATTAACTTACTATTGAGGTATATTTTGAACGTAATATAAGTGTTATCGTTGTTGATCTTAGTTATCGTTGATGAATATCGGTTTTCTAGCAGTTGGTGATCTGGCAGTAGGTAACTAGGGGGCTCGCATCGATCGCGGGGCCCTGGGCACTTGCCCAGAGTGCCCAGTGGGAAAGAGGGGCCTGCATATATACCTACTTATAGGATTTAAATCCGGTAGTTGCGCATAAAAATATTTTTTTATGCGCCTGTATATATTTTAATTTTTAACCACTTGATTATCGGCAGCTTAAGACACGACACGCTATTGACCTTTTTGTAAAGATCCCCGGATAAAAAATAGTTCGCGGTTTAATCCGTGACGTCTACTAGGAAATCCGCAATTTTGTTCAGACTTATTTACTATGTAAACCATAAGGTGTGTGTATGTAAGCAATTTGAGTGCTTTATAATTAGAGCAGCTCTGCAAATATTTATAATAGAATATATTTCCACGTGATTGCAACAAATCCATCCTAACTCTAAATAACTAGTGGTTCGCCCCGAACTAAGACCTCGCGGCGCCATCTATTGACATAAATGTGAAGTTCTGTTAAAAATACTGAATCTCATTAAAAATTAAATAATTCCGTTTCCTTACAATATTTATCTAATTTTAGTATTTGTTGTTCAAGTACAGGATATAATTGATCAAGTTTCAGGCTCATCCTTTCAGAAAATTTAGAGTTCTGAGGTCATCTTTGTACGTTAGAAAATTACCACTTTGAAAGCCCCCCATTTCGTCAATTTTGGGGGAAAAATTAAAAAACATATATTTTTGGACTCTATTCCTAATTATCTTTAAAATGATATACCGCAACCCTATGTAACTTTATAAAAAATATTTTACTTCGCATTCGCTTCTATGAGAGCCCCCCTGAAATAAAGATTTTTATTTCAGGCGGGAGGCCATTGGTTTACATATTATATTTAAAGCTGAAGTAATTGCGTTCAGTAATTCAGAAGTTATAATGCTCTGACAGACGGACGGACGGAGAAGTGCCAATTCACCCAAGTAGACTCAGAGACCTTCGCTTCGCTCGGTCAATTAAATTTGCACACCGTGTGCAGTTTGAGCCAACTTGAAAGATAGGATAGCTTACATCTAAATTTATAGCCGCAATATTATTCTATTGCAAATTATTTGTCTATTATTTGACGTTCACAATAATATTATAAATGTGAAAGTTTGGATGGATGGATGGATATATGGATGTTTGTTACTCAATCACGCGCCAACGGCTGAACGGATCTGTTGGCACAGAGATAGATTATGGCCTGGAATAGCACATAGGCTTTTTATCCCGGAAAATTAAAGAGTTCCCGCGGGAACCAAAAAACCTCAAACCACGCAGACGAAGTCGCGGGCATTCGCTAGTTATTATCTAAATGAAACGCCTTCCTCGTCTTTTAGGTTTCTATTTTCTGATACTATACCTAACTAATAACATGCTGCCATAATTTTGTTCGTTAATTTTTTGGAAATATTTTCTAAATGTTTTCTAAATGATCAGTAGTTATGATATTGTTATATCTATGTACTATAGGCATTGGACTCACCTTGTATTTAATATTTGGCATAGGTACACTACACGCACAGAATTTATGCGAGAATAATGACAAATTGCGTGACAAGTTCCGTGGTTTTTGTCTCGTTGCCTACTCATTACTCGTATCTATGTAAAGGATTGTGATACTGTGCTCGGAAGATGTGGTTTTGTTATCCAATATTATATTATTTATTGCTAGGCATTGTTGTTTAACTTAGATATTATTAATACTTAAATAACTTTTATCTCACGCAGTATGTAAAAACTAAAATGATAAGAATATTTTACATTCCTATATAAATAACTAGGTAGGTAGTCCTACTTAATATACCTACTTAGTCATACTTTATTTATTATATTATTATTGTTTTATTTATTATAGATGACTCTGTGCTTTCAATATACTCTCTGCGGAAAGGGGCAGCACTAGGTTGAGAACTGTTATTTTAGTTTAGTTTAGAGATTGTGCTTAACAGAATAGGGCCCATTATAGATCAATTATTACTACTTTAGATACCTCTAAAGGACACGCTTAAGTTTTTGAGTCATGATGTCCTGTGATCATATCTTCTTTTATCTGCCAATTAATTCATATTTTCAACAATATACAAGTTCTCTCATCTTAGCGTAACACTTAATTTGAATTGTTGTTCCACCTAAAAGTGGGGTACGCTACTTATCCAGCATTTTCTCGGCCACCTAGCCCAGTGGTGTTGAGATATTGATAGGATACTGTAGGTAAACATGTTATGCGTTCACATTTTGCACTCAATGTGTACTGCGCCCAAGTATAACGTTCGAGTCAAGACACAGGTAAGACGGCAACGAGCAGGAAGTGAAGTAGGAAATTGTTCTAGCGTCACTCAAGGTCGACGTCGACCATCCACTCCGTATGTGATTACACGGTGAGCCGCTCTGCAATGGCTCGGCTCGAATGTAACTTTATTGTTGGCAGGTTTGCTGCAATTGTTTTATCGTTATAGGATTTCAGTACAAAGACATGTAAGTCTCTATATCATTTTGATGGAAATAAAGCTATTAGAGGCTATTTTCGCAAGCAATTCAATGGTGTCGAGGCAATGCTGACTTGCAGTCTTTGCACAGTCGCATAGTTCCTGCTGAAGTCCCTAAAGACGTAATGAATACAGGTACAGTGGCATACGGGAGACTTACGACACAGAAGAGTTGGTTGTCCTACAGAAAAACTTACTTGTTTTCTGACTTACCTATCTACCTACTGAAAATAACACAGTAGCATATAATATACTCCTATTATAGGTACTACAATAGCATAATCAGATTATGCTGCCTTTTTTGTATGGTATTCTATTATAAATTATGATGGATCAGTTCTTAGAAATACGCATTTTCGTGCGGTTTCGGAGGAGTGGTTATCTTTTTTTCCGTTGATCAATTACAACGGCCAGCCCACTTATACAGAGTCTGCAATGCATACTTTGCATTTTGATCTTTCGCGGATATTTTCGACTATTGATAAAGCTCCCAACCCATAATAAGTGTGCAATCCGCACACTTATTCTATAGATGGCAGGTAACGTTTGCGGGATACAATAGAGCGAATTTCGTCCGGGCTAAAATATTAACTTTCACACAATAGGAAACATTATATATCCAGTATGGAGCACTTCTTCACTTCCGAACAATAGATTGAATGGGAAACGAAGTGGTAAACAGAGGTTCCCTTAGACTCCTTAGAGAACCAGCCCAGTGCGAAGTTGGCATTGTATTATGTTCCCGGAGCAACGAGACTAGCTTTTTGAACGGTTAGCGGTGTTTGTGATTCTGCTTTTATCATAACAAAGCCACGTTCGTGTTATCTTTTACTAACATTGTAATGTAACGGAATGTACCCGCTAATAGATATGAAACTATGTGGTTGCACATAACAATTAGGTAGCTTATGCATCGACTGATAATAATTAAGTATATGTAGACAGTTAAATAATCTCATGAAAGGGCTAAGTTAGCACCTAATGAAATAAGTACATACTATTATTTAGGCCAAAATTACATAATTTGGCCTAAATATTTATTATCCATACATATTATAAATGCGAAAGTATCTGTCCGTCCGTCTGTCTGTCTGTCTGCTACGCTTACACGGTCCATTTGCTCAACCAATTTTGATTAAATTTGGCACAGGGGTAGATTGTATCCCGGAGAAGGACAAAGGCTACTTTTTATCACGGAAAATTAAAGCTTTCGAAGCTCCTGTTTTAGAGGTCACTCAATCATTGATAACAAAATATAAATTTAATACACCAAAGCTTGCCCCCATACATTCTAATATTCCCATTTATATTCCACCCTCTGTACCGTACCTACTATGAGTAGGACAATACTTTCTATTATATCCTGGCCTGTTCGTAGAAAACCCAAAAATAAACTTTAAATAGGATATTAACATTTAAATTCTTTCCGAACCATAGAGAGAGGAAATAAAGACTCGAGTGCTTGGTTCATTATTTGTGGAAACACAAAAGATGGCCAATGAAATGGTGTCTCGGATGTTTAGCACATTGTCCCAGCTAGACGCCGCGCGCCGGCGCTATACTTTTATGCAGAGAAGCTTTAAATGTCTTTTGTGGTTTTCACTCGTCTTAAAAGCATGATTGCAGTACTTGAGGGATTACAAAACGAATATAATAGACAATAGTGCTACTACCTAAGTAGGTCAAAACAACCTATCTTTAAAACTTCATAATAATATCAATTATGCATTGAACTACTTCGAGATTTAAATCGTATTGTGGGCTACACATATATCTATTTATATGATTTTATCACATTAAATCATACAACTCAAATATAACACTATCTCATATATATTTAAACATTTAAATTATTATTTAACGATATATAATTATATACACTAATAGAATATTATAATATATACTTACAAACTTATAAAATACATATATATAGTATACAGTATACGCACATAATTAATCAACATCAACAAACAGACAAAAACATTAATACACTAGCGGAGTCGGGTGAAACGCGTAGTATGCTATCATATTAGCGAACGACGCGCCGACGCGAGTTTCGCATTCCTGCCACATGTCGTTGTCAGATACAAAAACTGTCGCTACGGTCGCGCCATTTGACATTCCCTATAACCCTACCAATTTGCATTTTTGTCTAGCTAATATTGCACCGGTCCGCCATTGATTGTTGTGATACGTTAACCTTAAAAACTTCGTATTAATTCGTGTGCTGTGTAACTCCTGTGTTGTGTAACTGTGCAGAAATAAAGACTATCTGTGAACTACGATACATTCGTTGTGAGTTATTGCATCGCTGTTTTACCTTCTACGAGTAACAGAAAAGTGGGACTCGAAAACAACAAAACCAAACTTCGAGACTCCTCACGTATTGAACACAAAATGGCTATAACTCAAATATATTTTACCTGTCATATGCTCGAAATAAAAAAAAAAAATCCAGATCTGCATCTCTTCTTACTAAAATGCAATAAATAATTAAAAAATTGTTGCAATTATTTACAATAACTTCCCATCAGATATTACCTATTGAGTGTCTTTAAAATTCTACATTTGCCGACGCATTGTCTGCTCGCTTCAACTCATCCCAAAGGATTTCTGATCGTTATAATTCCGGAGAACATTTCCATAAAAATGATTCCCGATCGTTATCTAGTGAACAGGTCGGATTCTTTTTTTTCTGAATGCATCATTTATTATCTTTAAGTGTACAAAAAGTAAGGGTCTAAAGCGCCGCGTAGTCCCTTCTAAGAAACGTCTTTAGATTTGTTTGACACTCCTCCGTGAGATATAGATTATAGAACGGCCAGTGGACAACGCAGTTCGACGAATCCGGACGTCCACTTCAGTTTGCGCCCACTCGAGAACAAAGAGGTGTAAATTCACAATTTCGTAGATTATTCATGAAGTAACCACAACTGGCGCTAAGGGAGATCGTGCGAACCGATAAGACAAGATTTCGATCACAACAGTCAACAGCTTTAAGTATCACTTGAAGTTATAAAACAAATGACAGTTCTTTATATCTCAGTCATTTTGCCGCATCGCACATTGTGACCTTCAAAAAAAAAGTGGCAAGTCTTATCTGGGATATTATACTTTTTATATCTACTGATGCTGTACTGATCTTTTTTACTGCCAGTAGGTATCGCTCGTCTTGAAATGGTTTTGTTAACAACAATGTTGTTCAGCATACCGTATTTAACTGTTCCCTTATCTAGGATTACTTTTAGCATTATTGTATGTTTGAAAGGGTTGTAAAAAGGCTTCGTTATTCGCCTTCTAAGCACGTATTAAGGGAGTTTGATACAGCCTCCGATAATGTGATGGTTCATAGCGCATTAAAGGAAGAACCGTCGTTGCACAATTTCCCATGGTCCCAAAAGTAAATACCTTCTTTTGAATCTGGGCACAATGGAAGGGCAAGAGTCAGGTAAAGCGCCTCGCGCAGCGGGGTTGCATTGCAGAAGTTTTATATTTCCGCTTCTTTGTCATATCTGTAGGGCCAATTAATAATTTCCCTAGCTGACCGGAGTCATTGTCACGTCTCCTGCTCGGGTCTTCGCTCCATGCTGTCTGACAAGATTGACTCCTAACAATTGTTCACTTTTATGGACTCCTTTTGCTTTATTTTTGAATGACGTGCAAGTCTATTGAACATACCTGCTCTCTTCATAGTTTTTATATTTAATTAATATGTAACTGAACATTTATATACTTATTCACAACATATAACTTTTTGCACAATTTTTTTTCCAATAAATTAACGATTTCCTTGTTAAGGATGAAGTAAGAAAAATTCCATCCTTAAACGTCTTAACGTACCTATAAAATGTATCTTTGTTTTTTTTTGTTCATCTGATTGTCCGCGTGTTGTGGCGTCTCGGTATTTCCTGTTCGCTAAATTAAATTCAAATATATGCATACTTTTTTGTCGACCAGTTTACGAGCAAGCAAACTTCGCGTCGTAAGACGATATGCTTAAATAAACCTGATGGTGAATATTATCCTAGAGTAGGTAGGTAGATATTATTATTTTAAATCTTTAATTAATACATTTGTTAAAATTAAATTAAAAAACCGTTATCGATTGCACGTGTTATGATTTATAAGGGTTCCGTACCCCAAGAGGAAAATAAAACCCTTAAAAATAGGATCACTTCGTTGTCCGTTTGTCTATCAACCCTCTTTTTCTCGGGAACGCGTGGAGATTTTAAGTTGAAATTAATATCAAGTACTTAGGTCTACGGTCCCTTGGAGCTGTTGTCTAGTCAATTGTGAGCTTCTAGTTCTAAGTCAAGGCAATCAAAAAAGATAGGCCGTTTATGCCGCATATTTTAACACTCGCCAATAAATCAAAACCTATAGGGTACTTCCCGTTGACCTTGCAAAAAGCAAGGTCTCACAGCACAAATATATCATAGGGTGTCGAATTGTTTGTCTGGCGCTATCAGTTCAGCGCCATATTATGTAAGCCAGTTATTTCACAGCTGATTACGTGTTATTGTAACATCTTTCTTGTTATTAACAAAAATAATTTATATCGTGTGGTTGTACGGTACCCTCGGTGCGCGAGTCTGACTCGCACGTGACCGGTTTTTTTGTGCAGAATACAATTTTCGTTTACCATACGATTTAAGTATTAATTGCTTTCAAGATATGATTCAATCATTCCATTACTCGTATACTTAGTACAATGTGCAATACTTCATAAGCTGTAGAACTTTAGAACTGGTAGGCACCTTGGAAGCTGGTTTACATACTAAATTAAACCCGTATTTTATTTTATTTTACCCAGAGAGGTTGTTGATCGTGAAGGATGGATAACAAAGCTTATATATTGACAGGAATTGAACCAAGACAACCGAAGGTAAATAAAGGAAAACATCAAAATATAGACGTATTAGCGGTCCGCTCCGGCTTCGCACGGGTAGTAGTCCATACCCAATAATAGCCATTATTGGGCGTTAATTTATTTCTATGATATCTTCTAAGATATTCATCTGAATTAAATGATGCAAAGGGCGAATTTGGTCTATAGTGAAAACTTAAGATGACCAACCATTTAATTTGGATAAGGATTATTACAATGTCAGGAAAAACACCTTCGAAAGTAAAAGTTTGTTTCATATCAAATTTGAAAATAAAATGGTTATTGTAAGACAACCTTAAAATATAGATATATATGCTATCGCAGACTTTTTTTAGAACGTTTTGAGAGGATCAATTCCTCCATAATTGTTTTCGTGTATACTATTTACGCAGTGCACGCCACGGAAGTCCTCAGATGGGACGATTTTTTCCGACTTCATACAAATTACATATTGCAATTTTCGTAGGGATCTCTATTTTTTTGAAAATAAAGTATATAGTGTATAGTCTATGTTACTCGCTGATAAAGTAGCTTTCTATAAGTGAAAGAATTTTTAAATCGGTTGGGTAGTTTTGAGTTTGTCCATTACAAACAAACAAACAATTCTTTCCTCTTTATAATATTAGTTTAGAAAAGCTACATAGAACACGAGACGTAACATCGGCATGTAAAAGTCTGCCAAATAGTCATGTGGAGTCTGGAACACCGATATTACAGCGAGTGGGCGAACTTCCTGGCGCGACAGCCCGGCATGCGAGGCGCGCCGTCGCGGTTGCTCCGACTGATGGCAAATCCCCGGCTCTCGTGTTCCGAAATAAATCTAGACGGAAGATACGGTAGTAGGAAGCAGTATTTTTTCTTTTCATTTCAAAATTCCAAATGTTCAAAGTGTGACCTCCGTGGCGCAGTGTGTAGCGCTGTTGACTTAACGTGCGGAGGTCTCGGGTTCGATCCCCGGCAGGGTCAATTTGGGAATTTATAATTTCTGAATTTTCCCTGGTCTGGCCTGGTGGGAGGCTTCGGCCGTGGCTAGTTACCACCCTACCGGCAAAGACGTGCTGCCAAGCGATTTAGCGTTCCGGTGCGATGCCGTGTAGAAACCGAATAGGGGTATGGGTTTAATATAACTGCCATACCCCTAACTGGTTAGCCCGCTACCATCTTAGACTGCATCATCACTTACCATCAGGTGAGATCGCAGAACTTGTAGTGGAAAAAAAAAAGTGTTTCATAGTATAATACCAACTTCTGGAAAGCATCATTCCTGAAATTGGTATTAGATATACTTACCTACTAGGTATATCTAACACTTTACCATCGATATATATGTAAGTACTAGATGGGCCCTTTCATAGAAGAACGCCGGGCCGCCGAGATGCGGAACGCGTTCCGCATCTGTCTTTGTTCCCGTCGTAGCGCTGTCACGATCGCTCGTCGTGCAGATAATTTGTTATTATTAAGTTAACATCTAAAGTTTAATTAGTTTGACACTGTATAATTTTTGACCGAGCGAAGCGAAGGTCTCTGAGTCTACTTGGGTGAATTGGCACTTGTCCGTCCGTCCGTCCGTCCGTCCGTCCGTCCGTCCGTCCGTCTGTCAGAGCATTATAACTTCTGAATTACTGAACGCAATTACTTCAGTTTTAAATATAATATGTAAACCAATGGCCTCCCGCCGAATATGGCTTAAAAAATAATAAAAATCTTTATTTCAGGGGGGCTCTCATAGAAGCGAATGCGAAGTAAAATATTTTTTATAAAGTTACATAGGGTTGCGGTATATCATTTTAAAGATAATTAGGAATAGAGTCCAAAAATATTTTTTTTTAAATTTTTCCCCCAAAATTGACGAAATGGGGGGCTTTCAAAGTGGTGATTTTCTAACGTCCAAAGATGACCTCAGAACTCTAAATTTTCTGAAAGGATGAGCCTGAAACTTGATCAATTATTTCAATTATATCCTGTACTTGAACAACAAATACTAAAATTAGATAAATATTGTAAGGAAACGGAATTATTTAATTTATAATGAGCTTCAGTATTTTTAACAGAACTTCACATTTATGTCAATAGATGGCGCCGCGAGGTCTTAGTTCGGGGCGAACCACTAGTTATTTATAGGTAAGTGTTTCAATTCACAATCATACATTTCCAAAAAAACGTTATTTAATCTTCCTTTTTAATATTTTTATCCATTACTCAATCATTTAACTTCCGCGGCAAACTGTATGATTTTTTTTTTACTAACTGGCCAGTTAGTAAAAATTTTGGGCTTTGGGTTCCAGTCGTAGAATAGTCAGCCCAGTACGATAAAAAAATGCAATCAAGATTAGAGACGGGCAGACCGTACAATAGGCATTAATATTAAAAATTAAACTCTTATTTAAATTTAATTTAATATTATTATAATAATAATATGATAAAATTTATTATTGACGTGAATTAAATTTTTAACTACAATAAATTACAAGTTTTTAGCATTAGTAGTTACTGAATTATGCAAAGTGTGACGGACGGACATGTCGCGCCACAAGGGTTGTTTCCTTATCATTTTGGTACGCAACCTTAAAAATGATTTTATTTCTGTCAATTTTCGACAAAACTTCAGTATCAATAACTAAAAAATAATAAAATTTAAAAAACCCACGACGTACTGCAACTCCCCATTCAGTGGACTTTGACCTTAAAATATATCTAAGAACCTTCTCACAAGCTATACATATCTAATGCAAAAAACCGCATTATAATCGGTCCAATAGTTTTACAGGAAAGTTGTAACAAAAGTGGTAAAAATAACATCATACTATCATTTATCGTTTACCTCAGAGAGTACACTGATGTAGGTATTATTTTCAACAAGCGTATCTGTACTAATCTATGACCGAGTCTTAGACGTTTTCAAGCTGTCATTCAGCAATGGCGGATATTGCAAGCAAGTTCCCGCTTTTCAGACTAGATGGCGTTGATGGCGTTGCTAAAAATCGCCCACATTCTTTGTTTGACAGGGCCCGTCTATGTAAATTGAGGTCGTTGCACTTTACGCATCAAAACTTGCACTTGAAGTAAATTGTTACAACGTGAAGAAGCCTCACGAGAGATATTTTCATCTAATTAGTTAGGTAATTTATAAGAGATGAAACGGATAGTTGTTTGGCCGGATACCGGATTCCGGATATCCGGCTAGCTACGAAGCCGGATGCCGGAATTTCCGGCGGCCGGATATCCGGCGCGTGGTCTTGTAGCAGGTTGTGACAAGTTTAGCGCCGCACAGGACCTGTGCGGCGCTAAACTTGTCACAACCTGCTACAAGACCACGGGAAAACGGGATAAAAAGTAGCACACTCGCTGTACCTGTGCCACAGGTACAGCGAGTGTGCTACTTTTTATCCCGGAAAATTATAGAGCCGCGGGAGCTAAAAATCCTCGATCCACGCGAACGAAGGCGCGGGCTGATTTATCATCGTGGTACACTGGGCCACAGGGCACTGTTGCCGCGCAAGTATCGCTAGGCAGTTTGGTTCTTTACCCGTTGTCAGGTGAAGTCATAGATTATGGTGAAGTTGAGGATAATGCCTCTCTTTCCTTGATAAAACCAAATAATTTGCGGTTGATTTGTTAATTATTTATTTATCAATATGTACTTAGGTACATTTTAGCGGTTGAGTGATAGCGAGATATCTCTTCCGGTTCAATATCCTACAGTCATTACGATACGAATGTAAAACAAGAAATTTATTTAATCACTTTACGTACACGTGCTGTATAAATGTTCTGTTTTAACTTTTTTAAAGTGTTGCTTAATTATTTTCATTGGATAGGTTTAATAATTTTGGCGGTCATCGTACCTAGGTATATGGCAATTTTCGTGAACCTGTCATCCTGCCGATCAAAGTCAAAAGTCAAAGTAGGTATATTTATTCAATTTAAGCACACTGTACACTTATTGACGTCCAGTTACTTATAAAATATGATGGTGATAATCAGTTACGATATCTTAAAACTAAAGCTACGAGGGTTCCAAACGCGCCCTGGTCTGAGCGCCGTCTGATCGGTAATCGATGTGTAGACCGACCGATATTGACAAACTATGCAAGGAATGGTCCAGGCTTTACTTTACTTGGATAACAAAGGATCCCTACACACTACAGGCTACAGCTGGTATTTTTTAAAAATCTAAATTCAAGCGGTCGAAGTTGCGCATGCGCAATAAGTTTAAGGAATTCAACATTATTAGTGAGTATGTAATATTTAGAGTAGTAGATACTCTAAATACTCTATAATAATGTAGAACATTCCTTTTTTCTTTTTGTATTAATTATCTAGTTTTAAATTAAGGAATAATAAAGGCTTTTTTATTTTATTTATTTAGCGTAGAGGGAACAACGGCAATGTAAACAAGCTCACCAGTCGCGTCCTGTTTTGCAGAGAAGGTAACTTTCTGCTTTTCAGGACAGGGTATCCTATTTGGTCATGTCGTGTAGATATAATTGTAATCGCACGTGCCATTCACCTAGTTAAAGCCTGGATTGAGCATCGTCACGGAATGTTGCCAGTCTTCCAACCCGCTTGCTAAGTGTCACCGTGCCTTAGCGGTAACCTTGCACTCTACTTGTACTTTTAATTACGTAGGTACATGGCGAGGAGCCATTAAGAACTATGCAGTGAATAACTGTACGGCTTTATGATAAGCCATCAAAGTCAAATTGGACCTTTGACTGTAATTTTCTGGGCAGAAACATGCTAATATTGAAATGTAGAGATGTCTTTTTTTTATTGAAAATAATACAATAGAATTTAATGCTAGCTAGCCTAACCTAATTACTATATAAATCATGCCCGCGTGGAATGGTGACAAGAATGCTGGCTGCATTTCCACGCTGGACAGCCAGGCTGATCCTTTGCGCAAAAAATGAGCCAGCCCTTCTGTCACCAGATGAGGCAATTAACCGCGGTGATGTCTCTACATTGTAAGTATGACCTTTTGAAGTACCTTTTTGGTGTTCTAAAGCTATACATTGTAAGTATGACCTTATATGAAGTACCTTTTTGGTGTTCTAAAGCTAAACCTAGGGATATGGAGCTAAATGCTAGAAGCTATATTCAGCTCGTATAAATCCTACCCTCAGATAGAAAGTAGGATTTACCTAATAAGTATGCGTGACGTAAGTATAAGTAAGTCAATGCCTTCATCTATATTTTTTACGAAGTTACCTATATACTTGCCAATATGTACCAAAACTACGGATCGTGAACCCGTCAAGTAAGTATACATACGCAACGAAGATCGTGCTTGTTGGAAATTGAGATGATTAGGTGGTGAACTTACTGATATTAAATGACCATAATCATAATCATCATCGATTAGCACTGCGCTGGTTTAGTCTTGGTTATAAGCACTCGATCAGTGTCGATCCCAAGCAACACCTTTCCAACTATCTAAATCCAAGAACCATGTTCTCTGACGTTAGTAGAACAACCTACCTCTATGTTTTGATCATTTATTATTATTATTAAGCCTAAACTAAAATTTAACATTATTTTCTTATGACTAAACTTAACTACACAATGTACCTATTCACTTAACCTAATGTTAGTATTGTTATTTGTTAGTATTTAATTTTTTAAAGTAACGTTAGTCAGTTAAAAGTTAGTGATTGTTAGATATAGTTACATATTTATATATTTAAATGTAGGTATATTTTTATCATTTTAGATAAGGATCCCTCATTGGGTATAGGCCTCCCCCAGTTTCTGCCATTTAATCCTGTCCTTTGCTTTTTCTATCCATTCTTTTCCGGCTACGGATATCAAATCATCACTCCATCGTGTTTTGATCATACCGAAACCAAATAAAAGAGCACCGTTCCTCTTCAATTAATTCCTTCCCGATCTCGATCTTCAATAGAAATATAGATAAATAGATAGATAAACTCTTTATTGCACACACTTAAAACAATAAACAAAAGGTTAAAAGATAAAACGGAAGGGTGCAAAAGCGGTCTTAATATTAGATCATTATAGAAAATTATGAGGGAAATTCCTCGTCCCAATAAATATAAACCGTACTTAGACTTGGAGTATAGAGTAGCGCAACGTATGTGACAGTTAACGAGTTTTTCCCGCGCGTCGGATCCGGGTCGCGCGCGTCACGTAACGGGTCCGCTGATAACGGGAGGCCTAGGTCGCGCAGCGGGATGAGCTACGCGGAAGTGGGATTGCGGACGACGATTAGGGCCTACTGCCCAGACGATTAGCCCGAGACCGACGACATTGCTGTGTTCGTTGATTAGTTCTCGGAATTCGTCGGCTCGTTTGGTGCTCTCGCCGCTGACAGACACAAATTTTAAAGGCTTGGACAGATGCAACGCGTGACGGAAATGTGTCCAACGCAGCTGGTAGAATTTGAAATCCAAGGAACTATGTAGGCGTTCATACTGAAAAATGCGCGTAGAAGTTGTATTCGCCCTCGGCTGTGTGCAGTGTGAATTGCGTCATAAAACCCCTTGTGTTCCAATTTTACAAATCGTTTCTGCACGGGTTCTCCAGCGAGAAAATGTTGCGGCCGCTTGACTGTTAGGTCTCAGGGCCCATAGTAATAAAAGTGTCAAGCTTTTATTTTCTAAAAATATTTTTATATGAAGCTCTTCGTAACATATAATATTATAATTATGCCTATGTAACGGCTTTTAATGTGTCGACATGTTATGCCTACTTTTGAACTCTTTGAGCAACCTAAAAAACCAAAATTCATAGTCTTCTCGAAATCGACACGGATTTGGTCATCTAAGTTGCAAGTTTCGCTTTGTTGGCCGCGATAACCTTCAAATTATAATATAAATATATAAGCAAATCAGTGATGTTTTGCTAGTATATACTATATAATACATGAATTGTTATATAATGAATCGTCTGGTAGGGTGGGGCGCGTGGCGCGGGGCAAAGAAAGCAAGTTCACTGCCACGGTCGGAGCGACAACCTTGCCGCTTGCCACTACCTTCCTTTCAGTCACCGTTCAACGTTATCTAGTGCTAGAGACGCACGGCCGATCACTTATGCATTCAGCAGTCCAGTCAAATCAATTTGTAACTTGTGTGTAAGTTCTACGAATTGATACTATAAAGAAAGACGAATTACATCTTTAAACCAATGCGTCAATCATTGTAAGCCCTAGTAGCTCTATTTCGGAAAAGAGCTTTTGAAGCGTCCAATGACTCTACCACTGGTTTTGAACGTCATTCTTACCGTGAAGAGCTAGCAAGTAAAAGCGGTTGCTATTTAAAAACAATATTTAATTAAAATAATAAGTATCATGTACATAATTAAAAAGTCTAGACATAAAATATACATAGGTAAGTAAGTACTTGACTGCAGTCTCAGGATTAGCTGAAGCAAGTCAAATCCACCCTCTTTTATCATTTATAAGTATATGTCACCGTAAGATTGTAAAAACCGTTAGATTATAATATAACGTTTTTTATCTCGATAGATTATAAACTTTCGACAGATTGTGAACCGTAACATACTGCTTACAATTTAACGCGTTATTTTTCGGTAAATTGTAATATATTAGGTATATTAACCCGATAGAACCTAAGTGCCCGGCCTGCGGCCGGGCACTACCTGAATATTCATGTCAAACCCTAACCTAACCTATAGTTCGCGCGCGAGTTGAATGCAGAGTAAATGTATGGTGACACTTACATTTACTCTGCATTCAACTCGCGCGCGAACTGTACAAGAAAGAGACAAGAAAACGTAAAAACAATAAATATTTCATAAATTAATACTCAGAACATTGAACGGTTCACAATCTTTCGAAAGTTTATAATCTAGCGGGATCGAAACCGTTAGATTATAATCTAACGGATTTTACAATCTTACGGTGACATATATAAGGCATATCTTTTACGATATTATTTAAGCATTTGTTGTGATCGGCTGTAACTATGGGAATCTTACTGCGAATGGAATTTGGACAATGGAAAAAAATGTTGGCCACTAATAAGGTGCCTGAACTAATTGAACCTGGTATAATTAATTAGGTAGGTATTATTTATCTTTGAAACCAATTCGAAGCCTTTTCTATAGAATATAGACCCATTCGCTGATGGCAAGAAATAAATCGAGAAGTTGGCAGGAGATCTGACGATTGGATGCTGATTCTCTGGGAATGCGGACAGACCTTTAGTGGGACGCCACGTGTGTTGACACATAAGCCTCATCCCATATCAAAGGCGAAACAGAGCTCTTTTACAAAAGGTGCCTTATAACTTAAACAGTACGTATCTATTTGCTTTGTAGATGCATTTGAGAATGTTAGTGAATAAGAAAAAAATACATTAGCACCTCACTTCTATGAAAGAATGTATTGAGACTTGAATTTTAAACTTACATTAATGTAGTAATTCTAGCGATCCATTCGTAGCGTGCAATGCAACATTATGTTATCAGTTATGCATACGTAATATCTATGTAATGACTAATTATCTTTTGTACCTACTAGAACTAGATGATGATTGCGACTTCTTCCGTTTGGATTTAGGTTTAAAAAAATCTTTTTGGTTGGATTGGTATAAAAAAGTAGCCATTAATTATATGCTCATCCGAGATGCCGGGTGCAAGCTGTCTCTGTACCAAATTTGCTTGGGAAAAGGCAACAGGCAGATAGACAGACAACTTTTGCATTTACGAGTATAATAATATTACTAGTTGATGCCCGCGACTTCGTCCGCGTCGAGGTTTTTTTTATTCCCGCGGGAAGTCTATAATTTTCTGGGATAAAAAGTAACATATTATATGTGTTATTCCAGATTATAATCTATCTCTGTGCCAAATTTCATCCAGATCCGTTCAGTTGTTCCGGCTTGATTGATAACAAATATCCATCTATCGTCTATCCATCCTTTCATCCCAACTTTCGCATTATAGGTACTAAAATTCTACATCAATGTTCGCATTGATAATATTAATATAGACTACGGGTGTGTTTTGTGTGAAGTAGGTAGCTATGACTTATGAGGTAAAGATGAGGTAAGGATAGTGATGTAGGTCTTGCATCAGGCAAACCTCTGCAAACTGTTACAGAGTTAAAAAGAAATAAAACATCGATTTACTACTGCGTAATCTTTGCAAAGAAATGTAATTAATGATAAACAAGTTATGTGTATGTCTGCAAAGACCAGGCAGACTGGCGGACATTGCAAATCAACAAAGAAACCTTGAGCATATGCCAGACTGCGAATTCCGAAACGCTTTGGTTTGTGGACACCTACGTATTGCGTAAAAAGCTGAATCACTGATCAGAAATGTTATGAGCAAGCCAGAATCTACCATCGTATGCTATATGTGAATCAGCGCGGCCGGAAACTTCGCCATGTTGGCTCACCGCCGCCGCCATGTTTACCGCGTTCCGGAAGTTGCGCGCGCGCCGACCGTCTTTAGACATCATTTCCACAAGTCGGGCGAGCTACGAGTCGGAAATATTCAGCGGTTATTTTGGGTGCCGACGTTTTTCCGCTTCGTGCAGACATAGTCGGACTTAATCATATTATATTTGACGACGGTACGTCTTATCTATTTTATTTATAGAGAAAATTGCCTTAGAACGTATTTAGAAACTCATAACTTCTGAGATGTGTTTCTACGGTATTACGGAAGTGAGTAATTCTGTTTTCCGATCCATTAATTGGGTGTTCACTGTTCAATAGAAAAGCATGTAATCGGTGAATTGGATGGATGCAAAAGTATTATTGTACATATAAACAAAAACAAATGAGGAAACTAAAGACAAACTCGGATTATTGCTAGAATTGAGGCGACAACAACGTATTTGCACAAAATGAGTTGTGTAAATTCGTTTCTAGCTGTAGGTATAATTGCACATAATATCATGATTCATGATACCGGTTAAGCCGTGGACAAAAAAACTACTATTTATTACATAATAAATCTTACTTAACATTTTTGCTCAATTTCGCAATAATAATCTTATTATTTACATAGTTTGTATTAAATTCCGATAAGGTATCTACTTCCGACTATGTTAACATGGATTGAGCACGTGAGTCGATTTCAAATTGTTTTATTGTAGTACGAATTGCTAGCGCCATACGATGATGTTAATTACATTTTCAATAAAAGCGTCATGTCATTGTTGTGCGAGTTTTGTGGTAATTATCTGGGAAGTAGGATTAAGATTGAGAAAAGGTACACATGTTGATGTAGATAGACATATTTTTTAAATTGTAGAGTTACAACAACAACTAGATACCTATCTAAATTTTTATCTTGTGTCACAGTTGCTTAGCCTAGGCACTTTGGTGGAATTAATTTGGTGTTGCCACTCTGCTTTTATCATTTCAGAAGTCAGCCTTTCTTAATAATTAATTACTATATGGGCGTAAGTACCTAAGTCATCAGTTTTCACGGAAACGTTTTCCGTAACGACTTCGCGCTTGTGTACCTACCTAATCCAATCTGATAGCTAGATATATCTAACAAATAACAATAAACTTAAAAGTACCTACTTAAAGTAAATAAATACGATTAACAATAACATATTTCATTAATTTAAAAAATTACGGTCGCCCTGAAAAGGTACTACATACTGCAAATGGTTGAACAATCAGCCAAATTGCACTGATTACGAGTGATACAATTTTACAACATCGTCGCGAAACAACATTGATACTAAGTACAACATCTAAGTCGCAATACCCCTCAAGTCGCTATTTGACTTTGTGTAAGTCGGTGCAAACTGCAAAGCTTTGATAGGCTAGGTACTTCACTTTTCAGTTGAAGTTAGAACTAGGTGTAGTTAACTTACGATAATTAATGTCGGTTAAGTAATATGCATTTAGTATGCATATTGGATGTCTATTTCTTTAA
The DNA here is from genome assembly GCA_923060345.2 of Erebia aethiops. Classification (NCBI taxonomy): domain Eukaryota; kingdom Metazoa; phylum Arthropoda; class Insecta; order Lepidoptera; family Nymphalidae; genus Erebia; species Erebia aethiops. The sequence continues at coordinate 8,138,403 of OV281092.1, read as the reverse complement.
AAGAGGATCGTTTGAGTGGAGAGGTGGTTGGCTGAGCGTAAAGAGGCAGTGTAGGAATGCGGTCGGACTGGGACTCGAGGGACAAAGGCTCTGGAACTGGTTTCGCTTCCTGTACGTGTCGGATGTCCTGCGGCTTCCTGCCCCTACCCCGCACACCGCCAGCCACGCAACGGGTTAAGACACGGTAGGGCTGCAGCATATGAAACAGGTAATCTACACTTATAATCAACTAGATGATGCCCGCGAATTCGTCCGCGATAAAAAGTACCCTATGTCCTTCCCCGGGATACAACCTATACCTGTACCAAATTTAATCAAAATCGTTTGAACAGGTGGGCCGTGAAAGCGTAGCAGATAGACAGACGGACACACTCTCGCATGGATTCTTCCTATGCTGACTTAAATTGTAAACTTATTGTAGGAAACTTCTCTGAGGACGTGTGAATATAATACGAAGCATGATAATCGTCAAGCACAAGCCTGTTTTGCAATAGAAAAATTAACAATTCTAAGCGACACGTTTTGTCCGAGATGATCTAAAGTTTTTTTTTTATTTGTATCGTATGTTTTATTGATAGTTAGCTTATCGGTAATGACGTCCAATGCGATGTGTGGGTACAGCACAACTTCCGCGTTGTTACGCGAAGCTAAGTCACACAGTAGACAAAGAGGATCCTAATATTATCACCGGCTACTATAACCACTCTTGAGGAAATTATGAAATTACTGAAGCAGGTTACATTGGATATTTTGGAGGATCCATTGGATATTTTTGCAAATTGAGTAGGTACAAGTAAGCATACCGCTCTTAGCATAGTTACTGCCGTTGAAGTATCTAGTAAATGTATAATGGCAATCCGAATAACTACAGATAGGGCAAGGTACCCAATGAACCACAGACCATACAACCAATGGATGATAAAAGGATTACTAATCGGTGTCTCCAAAGATCGGTACAATGAACAATGAATGACATAATACATATAGGTATACATATTATTTTGACATTGGCTGACCCTGAAAGCAAGATGGCTACCGAACTACCTACCAGTATTTAAATTTTAATCCCCATTTTCCCCATTCTCAAGTTTGTATACCTATTGGAAAACTTTATTTATAATTTGGACCGTTGCGTTTAACCGCGTTTTGTTTATTCAAAAGAACTGTATTAAGTAGGAAAGGAATTTCAATTTGTCAAAATATTTTTTAATTTTACCTTTGCCAGCCCTGTAGTTCGGAGGCAGGACACGCACGATTGAGGACAGTCTCTTTGTTTTTGTTGCGCTGTGGTCACTGTAATATAACACGAGAGCTTGTCTCGGGGATCAACTACTATGGAGAGTTACTCTGCAGTGATATATTCACTTGATAGTCTACTGTATCGACGTGACGCTATTTAAATAGTTATGATACATCGAAATTATGTTTTAGGCTTCTATATATCTCAGCGCAGATTCTACGCTTTCCAGATGCTTTCCAGATTCAAAAATAATCTATTTTTGAATCTCAAATCAAATAATTGTATTGAGATTGAATGACGAACCAACCCTACTTACCACCACCACCACTGCAGCCTATTAACGTCCCACTGCTGGGCACAGGCCTCCACTCTCCAATGACCCTACTTACACTATTTTGTAATCAGTCGCAAAAGCTATGCGGAAGTAACAGTAACATAATGTTTGAGCTTCACAATAATTCAATTATACGCAGTTAGGTATTTGTGCCTACGTCAATACAAGAAAAAAACAGATTGTGAAAAAGTCCCGTGATTACAATACGCGTTCGCAGAATCGCAGGTTCCACCTGTTATTGTTGACACTAAGGAAGGTATTTGTAAATAAATAAAGATTAACTCAGTGACATTACAGCAATAGCGGTTTCATAATAAATTGTTGTTTATTGATTTTGTAATCTTAACGTGTTTACGTTGCACGTGCGGTGCATTTTTGCGATGACCGCGGTCACAAGCTGCCGAAGTGTCTGGAATAATTGAAGCTTGGGAAATGTTGGAAAATTACATAAACTTTAATTTCACCAAAGTATTAAAACTTCACGAAACATACGATATCAAAGACTGATATAATACCTATGAACTAACTTAACAAAGTACCTATAAGAGGAAAACGGGACCTAATAGGTATATTTTGCGTACAATGACTAAGTAAGTTGTTACCTTAGCTGGAAATTCTGAAACAAAGAAACGAATATACATTTCCTGATTTGAGGCTTAGACCAACACGACGTGCGACGACAAAATATAAGGAGTCAGGAGTCAAGAGTCAAGACTCAAGACGCATGCGCACTGCATTTCAAGTAGATTTTTTTCTCAATTATTGTATTTGGCTGAATTTATGGTATTTGTGCTGCAACAATGCATTTTAGCCAATAAAGAGTGAGTGTCTGTAATTTTACTGTAATCCACCCCCAACCCCAGTTTCTTGTTCTTCTAGGACTAATTGCCGTCGCACGTCTTTGTTATCGCACATTGTGTTCCAAGCCCTTAAAAATATTTACTTCAGACATAATTTATTATAATACCTGCTGGTATTTTTGAAGCTTAATAACACAAAATAATAATATTATGTGATTTACATTTAGGTTATAATATTTGTTGAGACTTGAGATGCTAAGAAATAATTTACGACGGCGTGATCGTAGAAATAGGTATCTAAATATATTGTACTCAGACTATACAACAAGACGTGATAGATTGCATGCAAACAGCATGAGTAATATTTAAAAATAACGTTGTTCGTATCCGTTTCCTCAGCCGCTCCCCCGCCCCCGCCCCCGCCCCCGCCCCCGCCCCCGCCCACCGCCGTGGCTGAAACAATGCCGCCGCTTCCGCGTCGTCGCTTGTTTTTCACGCGCAAGGCCTATGCCAAGGTCTCGGCTTTCTAGAGAAGGGGCTTGGATGCCGGTTGCAAAAAATTTGTACAGATGGAAACACTATACCTTCGAATCGAAGAAGGTTACATTTACATACGTACCTAAAATGCAATTTCCGTGTCTAAGTGTGAAAAATATGTTGTTGTAGGTTTGTAGCAGGTAGAAACGTAAATTATATCGTTGTATTTTGGTATAGGACATTGAGTTTAAGAATATAGAGATGCAATTCTTTTTTAGAACTCGAATATCAAGTCCAAAACTGAGAAGCAGGTAATAATATTATAATAATATAATATAAATATAATAATAATTATTAATAGACGAACCGCAATATTCACAAGAGGAGCAAGCAAGATGTTTCTGTGAAAATATGGGTAGATAACTTAATTATACCTATGTATTTCAGTCAGAGATAATCAGTACGACTGAATCTGTTACATAATTTTCAGTATTAAAAATCATGCACCGGTTGCAATAATTCTGGCGATTCTTGCGAGAGGAAAAATACATAGGAAAATGTCCGGTCGCCGGCTATTTAAAATTGCATCATGTATGATGAGAAAAAATCATTAAAGAAGCATGCCAATAGAATGGAATCAAAGCCGGATATAGTGGTTCACACAATTAAAAAGCGTTTGTGTAAACTGTAAACATAGCATTATCTAATACCTAAACCAAGTATCTACCTGCATAATTGAATCTAGGACTATAGAAAGGTCAGGTCTATGAATTGAAAAAAAAAAACATCTCGTAAAGCCTCTTAAGTAGATAGCCTCATAAGATCATATTTAAGTACTTAAATGAAACTTTAAATACTAAGCTTAAATAATTGAATTAGGTAGATATAGTATACCTACTTACTTATGAAATTCCAATTTTAACTATATTTCTTTTCCAGACGTATTTTTCATTTATCCTCCATATTGGATTTGTTAAATGAACCATTATGAATTTATGCAGTACTAATAACAAGTCAAAGAATTTATGAGAGAGCGGATCATGTGGTCAGAGGAACCGATGTACAGACAAGTAATAGATACATAGATGCCGACATATTCATAAATTACCCTAATGCTCCCCATAATATACTCGAAGTATTAGTCTTAGTGGTGAGTTATGTCGAGAAGTTCTACTAGTCAAAACTACGGCAGGGCGACCGCGTATCTTTGGCATCAATCATTGATACATCGCAATCACCTCTGATTGGTTAACACTCTTCCACTATTGGACGAAATCCATTGACGCAGCAAGAATACCATAAATTCAGCCAATCAGAGGTGATTGCGATGTATCAATGATTGATGCAAAAGATACGCGGTCGCCCTGCGGGCTTCCTTATTAGACAGGATACAAACTGGATGTAATTATTATGAACAAGTTTTTCCCGGATGCAAACTGTGAAGAAGACATATAAACAAGCATCAACGCTTTGTATTCAATTACTATTATTGTAATTTAATGCGATAATTATTGTAGCGTTTGAATACCTTCCCATTGTTTTGTAATGGGTTATAATAATCTTTGAACATCCTGTTGGTATAATATGATTTAATATGGTGAATTTTATTAGGATTGGAATTTGCTAAAATATATTAAATTTTTTTTTTTTTTTTTTTTTTTATTGAAAATAATACAATAGAACTTAATGCTAGCTAGCCTAACCTAATTACTATATAAATCATGCCCGCGTGGAATGGTGGCAAGAATGCTGGCTGCATTTCCGCGCTGGACAGCCAGGCTGATCCTTTGCGCAAAAAATGAGCCAGCCCTTCTGTCACCAGATGAGGCAATTAACCGCGGTGAAATATCTCGTAAAAATTTTTTGGCACTAAGACTCCATGGCCCCAGGGTCTCCACGGCAAACGGAACAAATATGTAACTCTCTATGAGAGAGGCATACTTCCGCCGCTTGCCGGTTTCAGCCTTTTCTGCTGCGGCTCCCGGCCTTGATGCTGTCTCCCTGATATGACACGGGGCCAATGTGTCTACGCATGTTGCGTCCCACATTAGCGCCCGTCCCCGTTCCCAGGGAACCAGCGTCAATCCATCAGGTCTCTTGCCATCATCCCGACTAATCCCTGCCGGCTCAATGAGCGCAGGAATATCTATGGTGGCAAGAGCCCTTTTGATCGTATCATTGAGAGAGCCATGCCGAAAAAGCCTACCAGCGCTCCTTTGGCAAGAGAGTCCGTGAATTCCAAATTTATCAACCTCTTTTCCACACGGACATCTGTGCTCGTAGCACAGGGGTGTTCCCAATCTGAGACCTAGAGCCACACGAAAACTTTCATTATCTAAAAGAGTGCCGAGATTTTTCGATGGCAAGGCATGAAGCCAATACCCGGATTCTTTTTCAGATAAGGCTAGAAGCCTTGCTCGATCTCTTTCACTCGTAAGATTTTGAACCAAATTTGTATGTGTCAGCCGAACCAACGGCACATCCCAAAGTTTTTGTGTGAAACATTCCTTCGGGATGTCGTCATTGGGACACCTGAGCTTCCAACTATCTAGGGCCTCTGTGGCATAGATCAATGAAACTGAATTAGAATTAAGAATCTGAGAACTAAGCTCTTTTATACTATGCACAGAGGACAGAAAAGCCGGAAGAGCAACACTGGAAATTTTTCTCACGCCGATGCCACCATACTTGACCGGTAAAGTAGCTTGATTCCAGGACTGATCATCAAAAGATAAATTTAGAATTTTTTCTAGCGTATCTCTTAAGGTGGCATCCATGATATCGAGTAGTCCAGGAAATTTCCAAATTGGGCTCGCACGGAGAATATAAATTAATTTAGGTACAAATAGGCAATATTTTAGAATCGAAAATGCAATGTGAGAATTTAGAGCGCCCAATTTGTCAGAATGTGCCGAAAATGTTTTGACTTTTTTGTCCAAGATTGGTTGTATGGCTTCGTTAAAAAGAGGAGCACCAAGAAGACAAAATGAATGTTTATCAAGGATCTTAATATTAGGGGCAATTTCGTTAAATAATTCAGAAGCCGATAATATTCTATCTTGCGACAGATTTTCTGTAAAAAACAGTTCACATTTGGAAAAATTTAGTTCTAAACCAATTTTGCCAAATTGTTGCTTAACATTGTTAAGATCTTTTAGAACATCATCCACGTTGCCTCCAATGGTTCCATCGTCAAGATACCATATGTTAAATTTAGATGTTAAATTTGAGATATGGTTGTGGATCCCTAAGCTGAACAGGGCTGGACCTAAGGGATCCCCTTGCTGAACACCTACAGAGGACTTAATGTCGCCATCTCCAAAAAATAATTTTGAAGCAGAACTGTAACATTGCCAAACATACGGGTAAATTTCGGGAAGTTGTGTTAAAACTTCGTTAAGCAGAGTTGCCCTGTCCAATGAATTAAAAGCATTCTTTACGTCTACTTTCAGCAGTACCTCAACCTCGCCATTCGCTAAGAAAGTACGAGCCGAATGCACCGCTGCCTCACAACCACCTTTACTGCCAAATCCAACTTGAATAGGTTGGAATTTATCCTTTAGGGTCGAAACTATGTGTCTACACGCTAATTTTGATGCCAAACGGCGAAAACTGCAGCCAACAGCGATGGGCCGGATCCCACCGTCCTTTTTATTAAAAGCACAGAGCCTCGCACCGTAAAGGAATGGCAAAAAGGATGAATTTACCTCGCCAGATAACATAAAATTACAAAGTCTGGTAATGTCACTCAGAAGCGCCTTGCCGGCGTCCCCAGCAGTAACTCCCACAAGATCCTTTAGATGTTGTGGTGTTATGCCGTCCATGCCACCAGCAGAGCCACTGGAGAATGACATTATCGCAGCGTAAGTTTCTTCATCCTTTATCTGTAAAAATGAAACATTTGAAGGTGGGTCTGGAAGCAAAGAGTCGGGATTTGGTAAAGGATGCTTGTCATGTAAGGCTTCTAGCGTTTCATCATTAAATGGAGCCAGCGTATCATTAGAAAACAAAATGCGGGCTGCGTTTTTCAGATCCCCATCCATAACCTTGTTTTCCACAATTTTTTTAAAATTGTAATTTTGTGTTCGAAATGAGCAGTCAGGAATTTGGAAAACGCGATCAACCGAACAATTTTTTTTTAATTTTGAACATAACGACCCGCTTTCTGATTTATTTACTGAAAAATGTTTATATGAAAACAAAAAAAGATTTTGCCAAGCCAAAAGTGAATTTGATAAGACATTTTGGATTGTATGCGATAAGGATCTAGCCAATGATATTCTCGCCCCTCGCGGAATGCGTTTTATTAAAGGAATATTTTGATTATATTTGGATAATAAAATTTCGAAGGGTACCTGGTTTTGACTTCCTGTTTGCGTTTGATCGCACACGAAATTTGGGCAAGTTAAAGGCCTTGCTGGTGGTCCGTGACATCGTGCGATATGTATGTTAAGGCCTCTACGACCTTTAAACAGCTTGCCATCGCTACAGTGTGGGCATTCTATGTACTCAACTTGAGATGCACTAGTGATCATACTTCACAACACAACAAAAGAAAAAATAGAAAAAACTAAAACACTACACAATAGCGTCTATAAGCGCGCTAAGCCCCGGCAACGGCAACCAGAAGGCCTGCAGAGCAGGCGACTGCCCGCTGAGGCCCCTGGAAACCGTGACACCGCGTGGCAACGCCTCGCTCTGAAACAAAAACGACTGTTAATATCGCATATCGAGAAACAGTGAAAATAATACCACGGGGTATTTCGCGAATAAGCGCCAATTTGATGCCAATAATAATCCAAAATACCGAGCCCAATATTTATAAATAAAAATTTTGAAGCGAGCAAAATTTTTTCCATTGACATCTCATTGACATTTTTTCACATATATTAAATGAGGTAAAATACCAGAAAATGGAATCTGCTTTAAAACAAGATTAAAAAAGTGTCTACCAAACCAACCTAATCAATATATTATTAAAGTTTAATTCTCTTTTTGTCTAAACGAAGATGAAAAGCTAACTGAAAAGGTCATAAGAAAACAGAAAAGAATGAACTGACTAAAACAAGTCAATTTACATTAAAAAAACTCTTGTTAAGCCGTTTTAATTTATCAATTCCAAGCTTCTTGTCCTTACGGTTTATGTGAATATTATCCTAACAGCATTAAAACGAGGAGTCAGAACTCAGAACCCGCATGTGGAATTTATTTTCTGTAGGTAAACTTGCAGGAAAGAATATAATGATAAGAATAATAAATATAATACTGTGCGATATTCAAAAACTATAGGATCGATTAAATAGAAGATTTTTGGTTTGGTGAGAAGCGTGTAGTACGTACCTATTTCGATAATTCATGGTTATTGGGCTACCAATCCAACATACCATTGGTTTGGTATGGCAGACCAAACGGAAAGAGGCCCGCGCACTTTTTTAACCGACTTCAAAAAAAGGAGGAGGTTCTCAATTCGTCGGAATCTTTTTTATTTTTTATTTTTTTTTATGTATGTTTCCCGATTACTCGAAGACGCCTGGACCGATTTTGAAAATTCTTTTTTGTTTGAAAGGGTGAAGGCTTCAAAGGTGGTCCCATATAAATTTGGTGAAGATCTGATGAAGATCTTCGAAGACAGATGTTCCCCGAGATCTTCGAAGACAGATGTTCCCCGATTACTCGAAGACGCCTGGACCGATTTGGAAAATTATACTTTCCAGGTGGTCCCATAGTCATTAGGTCTGATGATGGAATCCTGGGGAAATCAAAGGAACTTAAATTTTATAAGGACACGAACCCAGAAAGGTAGACAGACCTGTACCTAATACAGGTCTGTCTACCTTTCGAGAACCTAATTTTCTTTTTTTTTTAATATTTACAGCACTAAAAAGCAAACAATAAAATTATTTTTAAATAAAAAAAAACCGCCTTCAAAAACTAAAAAGCAAAAAATAATTGGATAATTTTTTTTAAAAATATTAACAGCACTAAAAAGCAAACAATAAAATTATTTTTAAATTAAAAAAAAAACCGCCTTCAAAAACTAAAAAGCTAAAAATAATTGGATATATTATTATTTCTACCCACTATGTTGAAGTCGCGCGGGTATAACAAGGATAAGAAAAGTTGACGCAAGGCTCGCCCGACTTCAACCATTCAACATAGTGGGTAGAAATAACTAGTGGTTCGCCCCGAACTAAGACCTCGCGGCGCCATCTATTGACATAAATGTGAAGTTCTGTTAAAAATACTGAAGCTCATTATAAATTAAATAATTCCGTTTCCTTACAATATTTATCTAATTTTAGTATTTGTTGTTCAAGTACAGGATATAATTGAAATAATTGATCAAGTTTCAGGCTCATCCTTTCAGAAAATTTAGAGTTCTGAGGTCATCTTTGGACGTTAGAAAATCACCACTTTGAAAGCCCCCCATTTCGTCAATTTTGGGGGAAAAATTTAAAAAAAAATATTTTTGGACTCTATTCCTAATTATCTTTAAAATGATATACCGCAACCCTATGTAACTTTATAAAAAATATTTTACTTCGCATTCGCTTCTATGAGAGCCCCCCTGAAATAAAGATTTTTATTATTTTTTAAGCCATATTCGGCGGGAGGCCATTGGTTTACATATTATATTTAAAACTGAAGTAATTGCGTTCAGTAATTCAGAAGTTATAATGCTCTGACAGACGGACGGACGGACGGACGGACGGACGGACGGACGGACGGACAAGTGCCAATTCACCCAAGTAGACTCAGAGACCTTCGCTTCGCTCGGTCAATAATATGTAAATATATCCAATTATTTTTTGCTTTTTAGGCTTTTAGTATAAAATTCGAAGCAGATAACAAGATGTCATCTTGGCATCTCATTTTTCCGTTTGGTTTGAAACTCTGAACGGACCCTAAATCTGCCATACCCAGAGTTAATATTGAGGCCATACCCCTTCCGGGTTGGCGTTCCAATTTTAGAACATCTTAGAAAAGGAAATACGTTCTAAGATTTGAAAAAATTTTTATGAAAGTAGGTACCTAACTCAAGCTGCTAATAACGTCATCATCACTCACCTTTAAATTGTTTAAAAGTGTATACCGTATTACTAAGGTTTGCATAATGATTGAATGAAGTTATTACATAATTGTGTTATTATTATGGTGTCAAAAATGTTATAGAATGAAGTTGGCAAGTTTAAAAGAGGCGTCCTTAGCCTGCTAAACTGTTTATGTATTATATTTCTGTTTTACCTAGGTTTGTAGGACTAGGTTATAAACTATGTACATACAATCTATTAAATAATAAAGACATTTTCAAAACAAACTAAAACCTGACCTTTAAAAGCAATGCAGCAGAAGTAGGTATGTATAAGATAGAAGTAGGTATGCATAGCAAAGTAGTATAGCCATTGAACCGAAGTATTGCATTGAACTTGAACTCGGCTGGAAAGTTGAAATACTTTGCGAGGTTCATTCACGGTTCTATTGAGATGGACACAAATAAAGTCTGTCGTGTCAAATGAGAATATATAATAATATATATAATAGGTGCGTCAGAAGTCTTTTTATAAAATGAAATAATTTTTATAAAATGAAATAATATTTAGAACTACTATTAAATTTAGAGACGTATATTCAGCTATATTGTGTGATCCCATCTAAAGATAACAAAGATGCTGTAATAAAACGATCTAACGAGTTTGACGACCTCCGTGGTGTAGTGTTGAGCGCTGTTGTCTTAACGTGGGAGGTCCTGGGTTCGATTCCCGGCAGGGTCTATTTGGGAATTTATAATTTCTGAATTTTGTCTGGTCTGGTCTGGTGGGAGGCTTCGGCTGTGGCTAGTTACCATCCTACCGGCAAACACGTACCGCCAAGCGATTTAGCGTCCGGTGCGATTGTAGTGGATAAAAAAAAAGTAGTAAGTTTTAGTGAAAACAAAACGCATATTATGATCTGACAGGCAGGTATACATACATATGTAGGTAAGTTACGGAACATTATAATATTTAGATAGACCGTGGGCCGTGTAAATAAGGATGCTCATCGCCATGTTTACTTTTCCTATATAAGTGTAAGTGCTAAGTGTGGTGTGTAATCCGTTGGGTTCATTGTCACTCGTTTTGCAACAGCAAGAGCGCGAACGTGTAATACCCGTGGTGTGGTATAGGGAAAGCGCTTGAAGCATTGGTTTGAACTTAGAAGCTATTACGACTTATCTTCTTCGAAAAAAGCCTGGTACCTGGGTTAAAAAAGAACTCGTACCTACTTAGGCTGATGGTGAAGTGGATGCCGCACCATTCTGGGCAGGGGCGGCCTTAGCCATTGCGAGGCGCTGCAGAGCAGTAGATATTTGCGAGGCGCGAGATTCAAATACACATCATAATATGTATTTAGTACCTAATGACTTTTTCTACTTGGGCTGTAGCGATGTGCAAGAGCGCGAGGCACCTGCAAGAGTGAGGCCTCGGGCAGCCTTGCTTGCCACCCCCTAGGGCCACTGATTCTGGATGTAGGTACATTTCAAGTCTGAAGTTGCTCTTCACCAATGCTGCGCCCTTGCCTGCACTATCGTCGGCTGGTTTGTGATTAAATTTCACTATTACGCGACTAGTCACCGTCTGTCTACAGTATTTTTGCAATTTGTGAAGTATTGTAGGAGTTCATTATATCGGACCATACACAACTAGTATACAAAAACACTCCAACCAATAGATCCAGCCATGCCTTGCAATAGAGTTTCACCCAACGGTTATTCAATTTGTACTGAAGGCGCTCTCAGTTAACGAAATTGAAATACAGGCGCGCGGGGGTGAAATCTAGCAAGCGCATGTCGCAAAAAATGGGAGAAATAATTTGTAAAAAGAAATATATTTACTGTTCAATAAAAATTAATACGATCTAGAAATTGAAATGTTATGGTACCTAATATTTTTAGAGCAAATTATTAGATAACTACGAGTAGGTTCAATAATTGGAAAAATTGCTTTAAAAAGTAAACTACTCGTATAATCCCTATAGAATCTTTCAACATAACCCATGTTGAAAGATTCTATGGGGAGATTTTTTAAATTGTGTTTTGAGAGGCGTCAATGGTTGCTGGGTCTTGAACATATTATTGTTTCAAGGATACAATATAATAGGTAGGTATGTCACCTCCTAATAGACGTTATGTGCTTTAACTGCGATTTTACGCTACGACAGAGCCTTACCTACGAATTAGGTATAGTTATGATCCCGTAGTTGTGTTACTCTCACTCTCAAAAGCTCTAAAAGCTTGCAAATAATTACTGTATAATTCTTTTTTTTTTTTTTTTTTTTTAATTTATTTAGTACCAAAAAGTTATAAAATACGAAGAAAAACAGATACATAGTGGACAAGGAAGCACTTATCTCTATAAGAGATCTCTACCATATATATTCTCCTTATATAAGACGTAAATTCTCTACGATAGTATGGAGGAAGTCGCTACTGAGATGGAGCCACGTTTTCTTAAAAGATTTAAATTATTAAAAGCTAACTTGTGCCCTATACTTCACTTAACTGACGGGGAAAAAAGGGGAAACGGAAGCCGGAAAGGCATTCCATATCTTGTGTGGTAGTAATCCGAAACGAGGAAGCGAATTGCTTCTAACCTGGCTACGTATTTGTGGAATGTCGACTATTTAGGGGAGGAGACCTTAACGATGCCTCATGCCTTGCGTTTTTAACCGACTTCCAAAAAAGGAGGAGGTTCTCAATTCGGCGCGTATTTTTTTTTAAATGTATGTTATCGCATATCTCCGTGGTTTCTAAACCGCTGAAACTTTTTTTTTCAGTGGTTAGAGGAAATTCCCGAGATGGTCCCATAAAAAATTCTGACTCCAATTCCTCAATCCTGATGCTGTAGGTCATGAAATCCTCAAAACTAGGGAGTTTTTTGATGGTGAATTCTTTCCGAAAAACCGACTTCCAAAGCCACTGTAAAGTAAAAAATAATTTTGATTTCTACAAACTATATGTTGAAGTCGGGCGAGTATAACAAAGATAGGCAAAGTTGACGCGTCAGGCTCGCCCGACTTCAACATAGCTTTGGAAGTCGGTTTTTTGGATAGAATTTTTATAATGGTTAGATAAGGAGCTAAGTCGAAAAGTTATCGAATTTACAACTACTTAGATGAAATATGTTTTTTGCAATACATAATATTAGGAAGGTATTATGTCGTAGCTAGGTATTATGTACTTTATCAGATATACGACTTATTATCTAGAATCCACGGACATTTGTTTTTTGTTATCAGATCCGCAAAAATGATAAGCAAGTACTTACCTACTTTAAGGAAATGAAAATGTCAATATTTTATCGCGAAATCTTAAAAAAAGCAACAGTCACTTCGCGATAACATTTATGTATGTTTTTATCTATTAAAGGGTATTTTGTTATTAGGTGCTTACCGCATTACGCACTCAGATAACGGTATATAAAGCAATTAGTTGGTTGCCTACCTTACTCCGATAACAAACAGGAAATTTGGAAAAAAATAAAGAAGTATTTGCGTGATAAAAGTTATCTTCGGACGTGTCACTTATGATTAGCGACATCCTACGTGCATCAACGGATATCGTTGATTACACCATATTAGGTACCTTTATTCGTATTCGATGCCATAAGCGCTATCTTGAAGGAATGATCGTCCTTGTCATCGAGTTATATGCCTTTGGAGCCACAGACCTAATATAAAAGCGCTCTGCCTCCCGATAGTGTAAGGAAATCGTAATCGATTGTCAAAAAGATATAATTCGACCTGTCTATGGAGTTCATAGATGCCTGCATGTCAAAAAGCATGTATCCTACAGTTCGAGTAATACGATTTGAGCTGTCAAATGATTACGATATGCTTAGACAATTGGGCCTCTGATCTAGGTTCACGTGTCCATCAGTAAATAGGTAGGTATATTTACACACATTTGAGTTGCACAGCCGAGAAAGAACGTACTTGTAGTTTACAAACTTGTACGTTTACCTAGTATTGTATGATTGCAATAGAGTTTCACCCAACAGTAATTCAATTTGTGCTGAAGGCGCTCTCAGTTAACGAAATTGAAATACAGGTTTATGCCATTATATTATGAGAGTTATAATATCATAATATAATGGCATAAACCGGTAGCCCAAATATCAAGTTTCATAGCTATAGCTTCAAAACCACGGACTTTTATACAAACTTTCAACCCCTTATTTTACCCCTTTGGGGGGTGGAATATCAAGAAACCCTTTCTTAGTGGATATCTACTCTTCACAAAGAACACACCTTCCAAATTTCATGTCTCTAAGACTAGCGGTTTAGGCTGTGCGTTGATTTAAAAGTCAGTCAGTCAGGACTTTGTTATATATATGTAGTAACAATATAGTACCTATAGTATAATGACATTACATGGAGACGTATAAGCGCCTCTTTACAAAATTACAGAAAGTATCACAAGTTTCTTTTAGGGTTGCGGCGATTTTGTAAGAGCATTCTCTAGTAACATAACATCTCCCTGGACCTTGTTATATTAGTCACGGGCTCTGAGTAGAAATCTGGGGGCGTCGACTGATGCACGCAGTGCCACTGTCACTCTCTGCCGCCCCGAGAGGAAAACAATGTGATTTCTACGTTACAAATACGAACAAAAAAGCGCGCCCGTGAGCGGTAATTAAGTATACGCACGTTATTAACTCACGACCGTTTAGAAGATCATTTCATAATTATAAACATCCGAAACCCATCAACCACGATTTTTTTTTATTACGCTTGGCTTGCGATTGACGACAATCATGATAAGTGCAAAGCAATGTCTAGGTTGGAACGCGCTTGCCTAGAAGATGCATATTCACTCTTGCCTTGAAGGTACTTAAGTTATGAGTGGCAGGAAACACGTTCTCTCCAAGAAACGGCATAATTTTTTCTTAAGTACTTTAGCCCACAAAGAACTCAACCGGATTTTTTTTTAATTATCACCCTCTCATGCTCATGCATCCCTAAAGGCTCAAACATACTGAGATTTGGGGACAATGATCTGCATAGGAAGGTATATGGAGCTATCATATTGCGCTCTATTTTCATCGGCCTGTATCAATGGCTTATTATTAAAAAGTCTTATTTTTCCTTGTATGTCATGGAATTTTCCAAAGTACTGCTTGCCCCATTCTATCAAATTCAAAGATCAATCATCGAGCTATGAACGTGGTGTTATGATACATTTCAATCGTGATTTGTAATGTTAGAGTGACATAACAATAAAATTTATAATACGAATAATTGTTCTACGAAACAATGTATAAATATTAAATATTGTTGTTTTTATATATAAAACTGATAATTTGCACTTCCACAAACAGCTTGTGGGCTCGTGCATACTAAAAACACGACACTCGACATAGCGCCATGATGGTTTTCCTTTTCGTATTATTCTAACGTTCTCATTTTTCATCGTACCTTTCCTAGTATAAAAAAGAAGTGCAACTGCAGAGCAACTTGGTGCTTTAAGTTACCTATAAACAAACGGAGGCAAAATGTGCTTACAATTGCGTACAAGATAGTTCAATTAACTTGCCGGTTGGCAGAACCAATACTATAGACTCAGCATTATTGACACAAGCACATAATTAGGTACTTAATTTAAATTTTCAGTTAGAGTTTACAAGTGCGCTTCTGGCATTATGATGTGTTGATCATCCGAGTGGCTGTCAACTCTGTGATAAGTGTTATCGGTAAACGCGACCAGCTGTCCCGGAAATTGAAACGAGTGCTTGACGTCACTGCACTTCGCAACTCAAATAGCTTATAGGAAATAGATACCACAGTTCCTTATTACTCGAGAGGCTTAGAACAATCTTTTTTTTATCCACTACAAGCTAGCCCTTGACTGCGATCTCACCTGATGGTAAGTGATGATGCAGTCTAAGATGGTAGCGGGCTAACCTGTTAGGGACATGGCAGTTATATTAAACCCATACCCTTTCGGTTTCTACACGGCATCGTACCGGAACGCTCAATCGCTTGGCGGCACGTCTTTGCCTGTAGGGTGGTAACTAGCCACGGCCGAAGCCTCCCACCAAGCCAGACCAGGGAAAATACAGAAATTATAAATTCCCAAATTGACCCTGCCGGGGATCGAACCCGGGACCTCCGCACGTTAAGGCAACAGCGCTACACACTGCGCCACGGAGGTCGTCAAAATGTATAGTTAAATACATAGTTAACGAAATCACAAGCCACATTCTCTTTTGGTTTACTTATATAAATTATTAAGTAAGTAAGTATTTTAAGCATGTTATCCATGTAAAATATTATAAATTTGAAATTGTGTCTGTCTACTTCATTTTTAGGGCCCATATGTTCTACCAATTTTGACGTAGATAGATAAATACTTTATTGCCACACAAAACATTAAAAAGAAACAATGTAGTGAACAAGCAAAAATAAATAACAAGTGCGCAAATGCGGTCTTACTCGGTGGTTAGGTCGGTTTAGGACGTAATTTGTCACGGATAAGTTTCATACCGGGGTCATGGACTACTTTTTATCCCGGCAAATCAAAGTGCTCACAGGATTTTCGTGCCGTCGAAGACGCGGGCGTCATCTAGTAGGATATAATATGGTTCTACAGTAACACGAATGCATCGTTTGATGTTTTTTAACCGACTTCAAAAAAAGGAGGAGGTTCTCAATTCGTCGGAATCTTTTTTTTTTTTTATGTATCTTCCCCGATTACTCGAAGACGCCTGGATCGATTTTGAAAATTCTTTTTTTGTTTGAAAGGGTATACTTCCAAGGTGGTCCCATATAAATTTGGTGAAGATCTGATGAAGATCTTCGAAGACAGATGTTCCCCGATTACTCGAAGACGCCTGGACCGATTTGGAAAATTCTTTTTTTTTTGTGAAAGGGTATACTTTCCAGGTGGTCCCATGGTCATTAGGTCTGATGATAGAATCCTGGGGAAATCAAAGGAACTTAAATTTTATAAGGACACGAACCCAGATAGTTATTAGGTACAGGTCTGTCTAACTTTCGAGAACCTATTTTTTTTTAATACTTACAGCACTAAAAAGCAAACAATAAAATTATTTTTAAATAAAAAAAAACCGCCTTCAAAAACTAAAAAGCAAAAATAATTGGATATATTTACATATTATTATTTCGACGCACTATGTTGAAGTCGGGCGGGTTTAGCAAGGATAAGCAAAGTTGACGCAAGGCTCGCCCGACGTCTACATAGTGGGTAGAAATAATAATATGTAAATATATGCAATTATTTTTTGCTTTTTAGTTTTTAAGGGGGTTTTTTTTTAATTTAAAAAATTTGTTTTTGTTTTTCTAGGCTATTTAGTTTATTGTGAAGGGCAAAGTCCGCCATAAGTGTAAAGTAAGCTTAAATCTGAATAATTGCTGAATCACTAATAGCTTATAGCTATCAAGTGTTAAATCTCAAGACCCAGTAGTTTAAGCTGTACCTACCTACATGAATTGTCTACAAGCCAGTTTCTCCTTTTATACGTCTTTAGATGATGCACGCGACTATGTCCGCGAGTCTTGAAAATCCCGGGGGAACTCGCCTGGATTTTCCAGGATAAAAGTATTACTCTCCAGGTTTTCAACTATATACCTACCTATCCATGCTAAAAATCACTCCGATTCATTGGTCTGTTGCAGCGTAATATGAAGGACAAACCAACAACAAACACACTTTCGCATGTTACTTATAACCTGGCAAGGATAGTTATCGGACATCGGCCTATAGAAATAGTAGGTCCGAAAAATGCTAGTAAAGACGAAATGAAATCTAATTTGCTTTGTTTGCGATTAACTGACCAATCTCACTGCCAGAGATCTAGAGTTCTGCGTTCCGCGGTCAGTGTAATCGACGTGTCACATGGTGGTTAGGAATTTGGATCTCTACCAACCGCGAGGAGGAGGAGACCGCGAGACCGGGATCATTTACAGTCAGTGAATTATTTTTCTGCTAGTGATCTGTTTTTGGGAAGGTTTTGGCATAGGTAGGTACAGAATTCCAAACTGAGAACTCTACAATTTAGGTTCATACCGTTACCAAAGCGAATCCTAAACTATTCAAGATCTTGAACTCGCGTAAACATTACAATAGGTATTTTCCAATACACGTGCCGAATAAAACGGGTGCATTAAAACTGTAAGTATATAATAATTATTATCTACTAACGCTATCTGTAAAAGCGGATATTAAAATAAGGATTTATCGACAATTGTTATTCGTTTCGTGTTACATAAAATACTATTATGGCCAAAATACAATTTGTAGCGTTTTTATTATTTCCACTTTTATTTTTATGATCGAATATCTACGTACTTACCTACCGTAGGCATTCCTTCATATTTTTCTTTAATTTTTCCAAACCTAAAGAAAAAAAAATTGAGTAAAATAATATTTATTAGTTGTTTATGTAATTGTATACAAGCAGAATCTAGTTTTAATCGATTGTGTACTATAATATGTACCTACCTATTATTTGGTATTTCTTAGATATACATATAGATATATTTTTGTAGGTAGGTACTAATTGCCTTATAATGCAAAACAATTACATACCGGAAAAACCAATCGATAATTAATTTTGCTCTGGATTTTCCGCTTCCTTTCTGGCTTCAAAAGTTAGAATATCAATATGTACCTAAATTAAATTATTTTTTTTATCCACTACAAGCTAGCCCTTGACTGCGATCTCACCTGATGGTAAGTGATCATACAGTCTAAGATGGTAGCGGGCTAACCTATTAGGGGCATGGCAGTTATATTAAACCCATACCCCTTCGGTTTCTACACGGCATCGTACCGGAACGCTAAATCGCTTGGCAGCCCGACTTTGCCAGTAGGGTAGTAACTAGCCACGGCGGAAGCCTCCCACCAGACCAGACCAGGGGCAATTCAGAAATTATAAATTCCCAAATTGACCCTGCCGGGGATCGAACCCGAAACCTACGCACGTTAAGGCAACAGCGCTACACACTGCGCCACGGAGGTCGTCGAACCTACATGTTGCACAATTATTCACAGTGTCATATTATTCCAACATTCCATTTGCTGTTCTATTCTTTATCATGAGGTCATGCTAATATTACTATCAATCATGAAGGGGCATAGAGCTTTACGAGTTGACAAGTCTAAGCGGAAAGGTGACGCGGCAGTTGGCTCGTTCAATTGCTTCAATTGCTAAAAGAAATCAAGTTACTTTAGCATGCGCTCGCATTAGTGTGTTGGACATCTAGATGGGCTTAATTTGTGATGAGCAGCAGGCCTATTCCATAATATTATCTGAGTGGCTATGTAATCTTGTTGCAAGCGGCAAAATCCCTATACAACGTATTATTAGTTAGGTACTAGCTGATGACCGCGACTCCGTCCGCGTGAAAAAAGCTTATTAAATTCCGTCGGGAACTCCCTAATTTTTCGGTTTAATATATAGCCTATGACACTTGCAAATAATGTGGCTTTCTATTGGTACGACAATTTTCAAAATCGGTTCTGTAGATCCAGAGATTACCTACCTCCTACAACGTCAAAAACTCACAAACTTTGCCTCTTTATAATATTAAGTACGTAAGATTACCTATTCTGTGGTATTACGTTTTTTAATCAAAGAATAGGCGTGCGCTTGACGACAATCATGCTGAATACAAAGCAATGATGAGGTCTAGGTTGGGGCGCGCTTGCCTAGAAGATGCGTATTCACACCTGCCTTGAAGTTAAGTTTGACGGCGTCCGTGGCGCAATGTTGAGCGCTGTCATCTTAACGTGCGGAGGTCCCGGGTTCGATTCCCGGCAGGGTCACTTGTCCCTGTCGGGAAGTACCTTACGATGGAAAATATACGCGACAGGGAATACATGCGCTGGAAGGGTATTTCAATGCTGACGATTTCTTGCTGTTCTGTGGTAGAAGTAAAAGTTGGTATTCCGTGCATTCGGTGTTTACAACCGAGGATGTCATCTCGATTGGTTATATCGAAGTTAGGAGTTTGACAGTTATTTGTATTGCATTACCGATGGCCAGACATCTACCCAGGTAGATCCGTCGATCCGTCGATGAGCAAAGTAGAGTAGAGACCATTACAGAACTGCTACTATAGCACTGTTATGTTCAGTGTAAGGTAGCACTGAACGGGGGATCGTAACGATAACCTCCTCATGTTTTTAGCCCTTCGACCCTTCACATAATGTACTTAACAACCAAATTAAACAGCCACCGGGATACAAAATAGGCCTGCTGATCAACTTCTTGGTAGACTAATGTCTGAAACGATTTGAGTTCTGTGATCTGTCACAACTCACATTGCAAGACGGGATTCTCCGAACCAGTGGTAGATTCACTTGACGATTCAAAAGCACTTGTAATTTTTTTTTTGAATATAATACATTTGAATTTGATCGACCAGCATTATTAGTAGTAAGAGATCTGATTAGTCAATAGAGTTCTGATATTTCCACGTTGCTTGCTTGTTTAAGGCAATTTCAATGGAATTTTCATTGAGATATAATGTCTAACTTTAGTATATATTACTTCAATGGCACTATTCTGTCTCTTTATATAGATTCCTGATAGGAATGAGGAAAAAACCATTTCTAATTAATTTGTCTAATTTTAGTTTAATTCAGGGTATAGCTGATGTTGTTTGAATGTTTGTTTTGTTTGTAAGCATTCCTGCAACATGAGTTCGTCCGGCAGTCGACAGATGTTAGTGGTCTGAGTTAACGATGACGCCGGCTCGAAGCGGAAGGGTGGCGGTGTGTTCAATTGGCGCAATTGGCAGTAATTGTGGGCAGAATGTCCGGGCGCGCCGCGACTCGCCAGTCGCCACGCGCTAGGGTTGATGAACAGACTAGATAATAATATGACCCTTGCATTTTATAGCTTTTTTTTAATTTTTATTGTGAGATAGGCTTGCGTTTGATATCAATCATGCTTAGTGCAAAGCAATGATGAGGCAATGAACGCACTTTATAGAAGAACGAATTGTAGGATAACGCATTTTATATCTAAATGCGTTATCCTTCTATTTCATCTGCGTTGTTTACCCGACTTCGGAACGCACGGGGCTGTGTTCACCAGTCTACTGTATAATTATAATGTTCTTTTTGTTCCTTGCAGGAAAGCTACAAGCCTAGCTAACTAAGCTACGCGTGGACCAATTTTGATGGTTCTTGTTAAAAAAAACTTTTCTTAGTTTGTGTAAAATTAAGAAATTTCAAAAGTATTTACCAATCTTTTGTTCGGCAATAAACGCCAAAATTATTAATTCACATGCTTTTGCAATCTATGTGTATGAGTGGTTTTCTTCTCTTCTGAGAAAGCAAAAGCTGGATGAAAGGTGCAGGCAGAACAGAAATGACATGGCTTACTAGCCCCACACTTCTTCTATAGAACGAAAATATAGCTTGCTCTTAGGTGTCTTTGCGACCTCCCTGCGTTTTCAATCACTCTGGCCACCATACCTCATCGATACTTATTCAAATATTTCAAAATAGTGCCATTCCAAAGTATTTTACCTACCTACTTTAGATGTGGCGACCCTAGGAGCTCAAGTTTGCTCTGAGGCTCTGACAGACAACGCGTATATCACAAAACCGTATTAAATACAGTCTGCACAAGTGTGCGTGTGATAAACATTGATATGAGCCAGTTCTGATTCGCTTTCATGATTCTCTGCGTTCAATTATTAAAATGTCTAAGATATTATTAGCTCTACAATAGCCTTCATACCTTTAAAATAAGACATTGATTGATTGATTTATCTAGATCTTTTAACTATTTAGGGTTATTGAGTAGGTATAGAATGTCCTGCCGGCTTTCCCCTCCGCTTTTAATATTGCTGGGTATCTTCAAATCAAGAGTGTGTAGGCATCTTTTAGGCAAGCCCGCTCCACTTTGGGCTAGATTACTACTTGCCAGCGAGACCTAGTTTATAAATTAAAAAATCATGACTGATATGATGATGATGAATTAGTTTGTCCCATCAATAAAAAAATTGTCAATCTAGAAATAATTCATCGTGTATAAGACAATAATAGTCATTCGGTTTATACACGGAACAGTTGCCTTCAGGAAGTTTTTGCTATCTGTTTACGGAAAATGAGTCCCGTGATGCTATTTAGAGCTCGTGCCAACTCCAGTTGCCGAGCGCATTTAATAACGTTAAATTACTGCGGTCCCACCTTTTCAATCATCACTTTGATCAAATTAAAGCGATATGTATAAAAGATACAGAAAATATCTAGGCGGGATCGTTAATATTCCTACGCAAATATGTCAAGGCTCTAACACATTTCTTGGGTTTCCTTGTAGAGATCAAGAATTTTATGATACTCGCTCTTGCTGTGGATAGAATTCGCTTGATAGAAAGGATATATTCAATGTGGAACTAGTTATGAGAACAGGCTCCGAGGAAAGAAAAAGATTGGAACCATACTGCCACAGGGTTTCCTTGTATAGAGCAAACTGTTAGCAATAATTAAACTAGGCTTTGCTATGGATAGAATTAGTCCGAACGAAAAGATGTGGAGCTATTAAGAAAAATCTTCAAAAAAAGGAAAATATTCGAACCATGAGATTTCCTTTAATGAGAGATCTTTGCTCTGGATAGATTTAAAGCTTGATCAAAAAGATAGATACCAAATACCAATGTGGAGTAGGTAGTAGGAAAATGAAGGATCCTGTTCTAAAACATTAAATTTCATAAAAAAAAGTATTGAATAAGCACAAAAAGGAAAGGCGTGGAAGGGCAAGATAGGATTAGATTTTCTAGTTCATAAGGAGGTTTATGATGGACCTTGTATAGAGTTTAAAAAGAGTACCTACCAAAGAGATAACATAGAAGCCACAGATCACGGAAACTTCCGTGATCTGTGATAGAAGCCGTCGCGATAGCAACAATGCTAAGAACGTTGCTCTGAAACTAATTACTTACTCCTAACTAATTACTCTCTTGTTTCCTCCAACGCATAAGGAGTTGTTACAATAATAATAGCTTCCTATAAACAAGTCCTTTTACAGTTCCACATCATAACGTTTACAACGCAAAATGAATTCCTGTACCTACAACCTAGATGTAGATACTCCAAATGCTGAGTATCGTATCTCTTACGAAGTAATAAGGATGCTGCCCGCATTATTTTGGGCAATTTCAGTCATCAGATAATAGGGACGCGGTCTGATCCCAAATGTTGAACAGAGCATTGATTAACTAAATCTTCTGCAACCTATTTTTTGTTATAAATACATAGTTTAACGCGCATGTCTTAATAATTGCTCAAGTCGAGCCTGTTTTTAGCATATCTTCATTCTTCCTGCCAAGATTAAATGATTAAAAAAAATATAGCCGCTCTAGCATTTAAATACCTATCATCAAGCTTGTATTATTTTGAAAGATGAGATCGGAGGCAAATAAGTTGCTGTGAAAATTTATTAACGGAGTGCTTTGAGGAAAATGACGACAGTCTTATGCTTTGTTTTTTTTAACCGTAGCAATAAGATCATTAGGTTAAATTATCACTTTAGTAAGATAAGAAAGTAAGTATCTATCATTTATTAATAATTCTTATCGTTTAATAAATTGTATTACAATACAATAAATAAATCAAAATAAAATGGCGGTAAATAAATCAAAGGTTAAAGACACAAAGAATATTATTACGCTACAAACGAAAAGTTGTTTTTGGACGACTTTGTAATTCAAATTAGACGCTATCGCCTGATTATATTTTATTTATAATTGACCCTTAACCACCAAGTGTTGCAAATTACCTACGAGTATGTTCTGAATTTAATCCGTTTATTCCGGTAATCTTGAGTGATCATTCATTTTTATTAGTGAACCATCAGTTACTTAGTTACCTATTTATTTAGAGAAAGTAAGAAATGGTTCAAACAATTTCAGTTCAAAAAATTATAGAAAATCCTGCTCAGACAGATATTTGGGATATTAAAACTACATATATCCTGAGTCCTTGCTTGATGCTCAAGTATAACTTTTCAATTTAACATCACTGTTTTCAGCTAAGATTTGACGCTCGCAAGTTTTTTATTATGTAAGTGAGTACATTTTAGTCGGTTAATAATGCATATATAGGTAGTAGTCACGATCGGTGCGCGGGCGCACGAGCGCAGGGCGACGCGGAAGTCGCACACACTTCCGCGTGCCGCCATCTTGCCGTCGCAGCTCACAAGATTCGCCCGTCTTACTATTGAATGTCCTATCGACATATTTAACTGTACGTGCTAATATTACACTGTCTGTTTTCTGTAATACAATGTTTTGTAAGAAAACCTAAATTGGATTGACAAGTACCTTGTGCATGCGAGCAAAGCAGGCGATGTTCCTTCTTATACTTTTTTCCAATTAAGGTATCTGTCTGGTGGGCTTGGTGTTGGACCCCTTATTCCAGATGAGATTATAGGTACTTCGTAACTTTTGTTTCCTTTTGGATTTATTTGGGGAAGAAATGAATCCTACCATCACCAGAAAAACCCAAAAAAAAACTTGAGAAGCGCTTGGCAAAGCGCGAGAAACTTATGCGTTTCGTTAACTAATTTACGATTCGGTTTTTACGATTTTTACCTTCTCTGAGGAAAACTAGACTATTGATTAGCTTTTTCCATTTCTCTTTGAGAACTTTTCTACCAGGTGTGCACAATGTTAGGAGCATAAAAAAACGCAAATTTTTTGGTTGCTATGTCATCTCTCATTTATTACCACTCGTAACACGTCGACTTCGTCGACGTCGTGTATGAATATCGTAACACTTTTTACAAACATGCGAACATCACTCTCAACTGGTTACTGAGCGGTACTTATAAATACTACTTTACAAGTTTTATGAACATCCTGAAAATTTAATTCAAATTTCAACTTGAAGTACCTACGACCTCTTCGACTTCAGAATGTATCATGTCGATGTTGGCAATATCGCCAACATCCGCAATTTTTAAATTTTTTTAAGCAAAGGAAATATCTAAGTTACAACAACAAAATTATAGTAGTTGGTAAGAATAAATTAAATCCCAATTAATGGTAATTATTTCGCGCAATCGATGAACTAATTTACATGTGCATAATAACAGCATTAACTATGTGAACTGTGCGAATATCTTCACCCTCTCTTTCTAATTACGGAATATGTGGTGGAACAAAAAGAGATGACCCAGTTTCAGGACCGGTCGCGCGAGATCGGGTGCGCACCGTTGCACATATTACGTGTTAGAAGATGAGGTTGTATACCGAGCGAATGCAGTGTAGTACCTAGTCGTTTAGCGGAACAAGTCGATGTGAATTTTCTCGCCCTAGTATACCTACCTTACGTTTTTGCACTGTTTTTCCGATTTCGTGATAAGCAAGCACTACATACTTGTGTAACCGTAGCGAGCATAAAATCTGGCTCGTTGGTCTAGTGGTTATAGCATGTTTGGCTGCGGCCGACGAGGTCCCGGGTTCGAGTCCTGGAGTTATGAAGTTGGCGGTGTTCCAACCCCGTGCCTCGGAGAGCACGTTAAGCCGTCGGTCCTGCGCCTGACCTCTCACTGGTCGTATCGGATTTTCCGTCCCATCGGACTATGAGAGTAAAGGAACATAGAGTGCACCTGTGTATGCGCACACACTTGTGTACCTACTATAATATCTTCCGCGCAGATGGCTAAATTGGGTTCTCCATCCATATTTCACGCAACTGAAGTCAAATTGTATTTCAGTTTTTAGTATCAGTCCAATTTACATGCTAAAGATTTCATAACAACACCGGCTAGGCGCTAGCGTTTGTAAATCTAAACTTAGGTAACACATCCGATAAAGGTAGTAATGTAGGTACCTACCTACGTGGATTAGAACCTTTCTATGATAAATTAGTGATTACTTAATTTAGATGTTATTAATACTATGTAATTTCTTAATAGGTTGGTAACTTGGTAAGCGCCTATGAAGAAAATTAATTTTCAAATTTCTTTAAAAATATTTTATATATATTTTGGTAGTGGGTATCGATTTTAATAATTAAAGTGTCGTTAGATTTGTCTTCCCGTTATGAGTGTCCAGGTGGTGAAATTACAAAAACAAAATTCGTAAAGGAGAGAAATGCATGAATGTCAGAAAAAGGTATCTGGTCGGGTTTCCTTTTTTTATAGTATTCCATGGACTTTTGACTGTTGAAATTATAATTAGGTTCTTCGCCCACCTACACTATAGAGAATAGAGATGGAGTATAAGGTACGGGTACGAGTGCTCTAAGCTATACCTACTTACTTTTTATCCTTGGATAACAAGGTTGCAGTTCTCACTAATTAACAAAAAGAAGAAATTTCTACAAAGTGCAGGAAAGATCTGGTTGAAAAACATTTCCTCGTGATTTAAAGCAAAAAATCTGTGGCTTAGTTCAGGTGTGAAGGAGGAAGGAGGGAGCGGATTCGAATTTCGAAGGCGCGGCCGACAGCCGACAGGAGCGCGGGCAGCGCTTGGCGCTTGCTATACATCAGGCAGGCAGGCGGCTACGTAACCCAACGGCACTCAGCACTTCCTGAAGGTGGCGCAAGCATGCGAATGTCGGCCGCCAAGCATTTCGCGCCACTTTCGTAATCCGTTGCGTGGTCCGACCGGCCGCCCGCTGCCTTGCCTGGCCCGCAGGAAGTAAAAGTTCGAAGGTAAGAAAGTAGGTCTCCACTGTAATTGGCAACGCGCCTGCATACTGATGACTGCGTATAAATAGGCTGCGAGCACCTGTGCCCGCGACAGGACATGAAAAATTACATTCTCGTCCAATTGTCACGGCGGATTGCGGTTTCGAAATTGATAAGTAATAAAGGGCATTCGCTGCGAAATAATTGCGTATTGCAATGGCGTATTGGGTGCCTACTGTGAAACAGTTGCATCTCGCAATGTTGCCGCTCTTTTATTTCTTTCTTCAGACTTTGGATTGCTTTGCGAAGAAATAATTACTACATAATAGGCAAAATCTAAAACTAGTAGGCTCTAGGTAGGTTTAACGCGAGAAGTACGTTGGAGGCGCTACGTACGCTTCAGTTATAAATGTACGCTTCAGTAAGGAGGTATATATATATATTGGTATACAGCGTCACAGTGTGACTGTTTGTATGTGACTGTGAGACCGACGTAAGTATACTCATATCACCGTTGATATCACCGTTGGAGGACTTCACCCTTAAGCAATGTGCCAATACAAAACACATACCTAATTACCTACTTAGCTGATAAGTAGGTAATAGTTACAAGTTATAATTACCTTTTTCGGGTTATGTAGGATTTCTGCCTACTAAACCCCCTCGGTACTCGGTAGCCGACCTTAAGGCATGTTGGGAGGCTCCGAGATCTCTTAAAAGAACGCATCGGTGTCTCCCTTGTACGATGCCCATAGGGGTTCATCCCGGACTCCTGAAGAAGTCCCCTTATTACCCAGACCTGTACATGACCTATGGCTGCTTGTTAGTTATAGTTAGTTGCCTAGTTATAACTAACTATCACGTGTACGGTAGTACTAATACAGTGCCTTTAATATTTAATTAATGCCAATTAATTAGTATGTATATAGTAGCAATATTAATATCATTTGTAATAAATTATTTGTTTATTACCCAGATCCTCAGAACAAGTTGACGCGCGGATCAAAGAGCCTCGCAGTCGCACTATGCAGTTAAATCCCCACCGCGTGTTGGTTTGCTACACATAATTTCTTACATATTATCGATTGCACGAAGCCCTCTGTTAAGTAATGACATATAATGTATGTGCTATTGAGAGGGCTCACTGGCTCACACGGCACGTACGTTACGTGTGCGTATGACATAAGTTGCGTAGGCCGCCGACGCGGGCGCCGCGTGACCCAATCTGTACGTATCGCGAACTGGGTCGACCGAGATGCGCCGAACGAAACTAATTGTTTGCGCAATTGGACACGAATCGCGAACGCCTTTTGTTGGTCGGCTGGTTTTGGGTAAAAGCAGGGGCTGTATTGCGAGAGTCGGATGCAATCAATACTATAATTCCGTAATCCTATGGTTGACTTGCACTTTCAGATTTAGCAAGAGGCGCCATGAATTTTGTCACTAACGACTGGCGTCATTTCTTAGTTCTACTTCTCAGACCTCGGATTGGCCCTAAAGATTAGGTGAGACCGATTATCCTCACGTTTTAGGACTTTGGCATAGGTAAATCCTACCCATTTCTGTTCTGATGTTGTCTTGTTTTCATAAATTTAATTACCTAGTACGTTCATTTTCTGCCCTTCTGAAATGTTATTTATATGAATAGTCTTATATTTACTTCTTACACTTGACCGGCTTAAAGTGTCCCATTCTCGTGTATCTTGCTTGCATAAATCTGGCAAAATTGTATGGACATTTTGATCCAAACATTACGCAAAAATATACAAAGAGGAGGGGAATAGGAAGTGTAATGCGGTTTTGAAGAAATTGGGCGGAGCATGCCGACTACTGCAATACAGGAAGCTTTGGTAACTGATGAGCTATTGCAACAGACGCCTTATTCGCTTTCAAAACACGACATAAACTCATTCATGAATCATGATATCATGAGAATTATAAATTAGATGGAAATGTCGGTTCCATGGTTTGTAGAAAGTATTATTAATAATCCATATCCATATTCCATACCTGCTAATCAATCCATAATAACACTATACTTGTATACCATATTTCTATAATATGTAGTCTGTCTGTTTGTCTGCTACGCTATAAGGATAATATATTCTTTTCAACCGATTTCGATGAAATTTGGTACAAATAGGTTGTAAATTCTATCTCGGTTTCCGGGAAAGTACATAGGTTACTTTTATCCCGGAAAATTAAGGAGTTCCCGCAGGAAGGAAATTTTACGTATGATATTTCAACGATTTTAGATTTTAGAGAGATTTTACAAGATTGATAAATAGGTAGGTACTAGAAGGCAAGGAAGAAGGAAGTGTAGGCATACAAACGTAATCTCTGTTACTTCCACCACCAGCACAGCCCGTTAACGTCCCTTTGCTGGGCACAGGCCTCCATTCTCATAGGAGAGAGGGAATTAGGGTGTGGGTTGGCGGGCGTAACCACTATTATCATGTTAGTGATAATAACCGGGACCGACGGCTTAACGTACTCTCCGAGGCACGGGGGTGAAACACCGCCAACTTCCTAACTCAGGGCTAGTACTGAGAATTTCTAGTCAGAAAAACCCAATACTCAATCATGGTCCGACCCAGGATTTGAACCTCGAATGTCCGAGGTACTCGAATGTCGGCCGTAGTCGAACATGCTAAGCTCTAGCCCAACGAGGCAGTTCTTCGGTACTTAATAATTACAAATGTGAACAAAATATTACGTTACGTCATGCATTTCAAGTTTCCGAGCAATCTAGCGCGAGTGTAGAAATGAGCCAGCTATTACTTGGTTTGAGGTTTCGGTAATTCAGGAAACTCCGCGGCATTTGCTTTGCGACACACCGGAGACGCGGTCGGCTGATGTGGAGCCATTCCATTGAAACCAAACTGTCTTTAGTTATATTTTCTTTCGTATTTGTGTTCAGCTCAAGTTGATTTCTAAAGGATACATAATAGAGATTAGAGACGAATATTTGGACAGATCTGTTGTTGAGGCTGATAGAACTTACATAAACCGAGGTTTATCATCATACCTTACCTAGCTTTATCATGAAAATTGAAAACGTTCTATTCCACTCCCATTTAGGAGATCTATTGGAAAAGCTAGGTAAATACTTGCATAATATACTTAGGTACCTAGTTTTTCCAAAACACAAAGGAACGTTTAAATGAATAATATGTTAGGTACCTACTACAGGAGTTTATATACTTTTAGAAGAAAAATAATTGAGGATAAGAAAATATTCGTACCTATCTAAGACGGAATTGATAATTCAGGAAACGCCATGAACCATGATACTGTTACCGACAGGCGGCACACGGCACAAAGTGCGAGTTGTGACATACCGGAGACCGTTTGCTGTTTTATAGCAACCGGGAGAGTTTATAATAAATACTTACTTAATCTTATAAATGAGAAAGTAAATCTGTGTATCTGTATGCTATGTTTTCAGTACAGAGATAGGTAGCTTGCATCCCGGGGACGGACATACCTTGGCTTTTTATGCCGGAAAATAACAGGATTACGAAAACAAGGGAACACCATGCGTTCGAAGTTTTTTTTAATTCATTATAGGCTTACGCTTGACCACAATCACACCTGATGGGAAGTGATGATGCGGCCTAAGATGGGGCGCGCTTGCCTAGAAGATGCCTATTCACTCTTGATTTAAACACACTTTTAGGTATTTATTTCATAAATATTGATATAGAGTATGGTTGTTAGCTATCAGTGTTTCAGGAAATGTGTGAAGCGGTCTACCGACTTTACTACTTCACTACTAAGTTGGCCCGGCGGCTTAGGCTAAAAAAGTCAAGAGATAAAACTGTTACATGGTATTACAAACTCAGGAAACCAGAACAGGTGCTGCAGGCTTTCGACTTAGTATCCAGTTGCATGTTATTTAATTGCTTAGTGTGAGAATCGTATAGATCTCGAATTTGTGACCACTATGAAATGACGGGAGAAGATAAACGTATGAGCAGAGATAAGATCAAGCATTTATTAAATAGGTATATGGTAGTATTCTTTTCTACATAGTTTAATTTAAAAGTTGCACGAGCAAGCACGGAAGTTTTATATTGTCGAGTATAGAACGATGCTTTTTGTAATATTATTTGTTTTTGTCATATAGGATTGAAAAATAAAACCTAATTCTTAGCACACCAAGTCGTAGGCAATTTAAGTCAGTTATAAAATAGGTAGACCTTCTTTTATATAGGTTCTGGTATAACTCACAGTCTCGCAAACAAATGGGCTCAAATGTGCAAGACGCATAGTGGAATTTTCAGTTCCTTGAAAGACAAGGCGGCTTAACATCTCCCGTTTTGTTTAACTCGTAATTTATTGACCTAAATATTATGAGCCAATAAAATGACAGACTTGGGTCTAGAACCTTGTCGAAATGATAGAAAACATAATTATATAATATGTAAATCTTCTTCAAGTAGACTCTCATCATTCTTAACTAGTAGATATTCTATCAACCATAATTAAAAAAAATACAGTCATAGGGACGATAGAAGTGAAAACGAATATTTGAAATACATATATATCTATATATATATATATATATATATATATATTATAAATAATTAAAATATAAACCCTAAATCTAAGGCATTAAAGTTTAATTTGAAATGTAGAACAACGTTCGAGCATGTCGCTGTTCGCGAGCATGTCAGACACGCGAGCATGTCGGTCACGGTCACGCGAATGCAAAAGATTACCCCCTACCAAAAAGTGCTCAACGCGGCTAAAGAAGTTTTCACTTCAAAAACCTTAGAATGCATAGGAATAACAAGATTCATGCAGAAGCAACGAACTGAGTATTATTAAATAGGTAGTACAAAATAATAAAATGCCCATTATAAGGAGGTAGGTAAAATAATAATTGGAATAAAAAAAACACAGGTGCCGCATACGAGTGGCATATTACAAGTTTTTTGTTTGTACGTTACCAGTCCGCGCTCATCTCAGCCTAGACCGATGTTCCGCGTGACCTTCGCCAATGTCCGTCAATAAAAAGCTGTCGTCGTCCTCCGAATAATGATCATAAGCGAGCTTACCCACTAGATAAGGTTTTGAAGCGAATAGAAATAAACTCATATGAAGCGCCAGAACCTTAACTAATAAAAACAAAAGTTCACTGAGAAACGAGAATGATAAACTTAACTTACGATTTGTGGTTAAGTAATACATATTATTGATGCCCGCTACTTCGTCCGCGTGTATTGAGTTTTTTCGGATCCCATGGGAACTCATTAATTTTCCGGGATAAAAAGTAGCCTATGTGCTATATTATATTCCAAAACGCTAGTAGCCGACCTAGGCCTTGCAGCAGTGGGACTGGGCTGGTCATGTGAGCCGTATGCCGGAAGACTTATGGGCTAGATCTGCTTCGTTCTAGACCCCCCAAAGTCATCAAACGCCAGCGTGGTAGGCTGAGGCTCCGGTGGCGTGATGAACTAGATAAATTTCAAGTTCAGTGGCCCGTAGAAGCACAGAACAGAGAGACATGGAAGAATCGGAGGGAGGCCTTTGCCCAGTCGTGGGACAGCATAGGCTAGATTGGATTGGATTGGATGTGCTATTCCAGACTATATTCTATCTCTGTGCTAAATTTAACCATGATCCGTTCAGCCGTTTGAGCGTGATTGACTAACAAACATCCATCCATCCATCCATCGTCCATCCATCCAAACTTTCGCGTTTTAATATTTGTAAGTATACCTAGATGATGTCCTTATACAAAATTTCTAGCTACTTACTAATTATAAAATTAATTAACTCTGTTTAAAAGTGCTTTATTATTTTTGCTTAAATTTTAAAAAATGAATTTTCGTTAAATATTTCGTTCCGTAACATTGATGTAGAATTTTAGTACCTTCCGTAAGCTATTTAATAATTGTACCAGCTGTTCACTTCTGTGTCGTGTCTCTCTAATACTAATATTATAAATGAGAAAGTGTGTTTGTTTATTGGTATGGCCTTCAATCACGCCGCAATGGAGCCAGTGATAGACGTGATTTTTGCCATGGGTATAGTTGAGGACCTGAAGAGTGACATAGGCTACTTTTATCCCGGAAAAATGAGGACGCTGGAATAAAAAAAACTTAAACCACGGGGATGAAGTCGCAGGTATTAGCTATGTATGAAACAGATAGATAGACTGTAGATAGTAGTGTTGGACTTTTTAAATTTATATTAAAAAGTTCAACACTACTCTAAACCTTATACTTAAACCGTGCAGGAACTGCGTGAAACTGCCTAATTGATGTGCAGGCTCCCTAACTAAACGAGACAACGAATGAGTAAAAATATGTGTCCGGAAAGTCCAGGCTCATCTCGTTTTCGGAATAACACTTGTGGAACCGGTTATTGGACATGACGCCAAATATCAACATGTTTCCTTCCTCGTATTGTACCAACCGACACGCTATATTTATATCTGTATATAGTTTTTTTCTATGGAGGAGCAGTCTATCTCATACCTACATACAAAGAAGTGCAACCTAACTTTTATTAATACTCGTGACATTTTCTGCATAGCTTTCTTGCATGGGTTTCAAAGAGTTCCCACGGGGACGATGATTTTCCGGGCAAAAAAAGTAGACTATCCGTTTTCTACTGTACTATTACTACATTAATATAATACAGGCTATTTATTAACTCGAATATTGTATGATGTATTGTATGATATGTTTCTAAGCTTTTTCTGTATTTACCAAAATTCGTCGGAATGGGTTATACGAACGAGCCGTAAAATTTTTTTTTTTCACATTTTCTAGATTTCAAAGACGCAAATTGGAAATATTTTATAATTGTCATTAAAAAAATGCTCTCGTATAATAATATAACCGTCACGCGTCACTTCCTAAATCGTAAAATATAAGGAGTGCGTAGCGTCATAGACCACAGTATTGGTAGATCTAGATACTCGTACCAATACTGTGGTAGCGTCTAGTGTGGTAACGACGATGGACAGTAAAATCTTACTAATCTTATCTTACTTCTTACTATCTTCTTACTTAATATTATAAATGCGAAAGTTTGGATGTATGGATGTCGGTATGGATGTATGGATGTATGGATGTATGGATGGATGTTTGTTACTCAATCACGCCCCAACGGCTGAACAGATCTAGATGAAATTTGGCACAGAGATAGATTATAGTCTGGAATAACACATAGGCTACTTTTTATCCCGGAAAATTAAAGAGTTCCCGCGGGAACCACAAAACCTCGATCCACGCGTACGAAGTCGCGGGAATTAGCTAGTTCTTTATATTTTTAATGCCAATTCATATCATTAATACAATAGTTTATGGACACATTTTAATGTAAGTTAAATTAATGTTATTGAGATATTTTCAAGTTCTAACCTGCATGCATTTAATTTTTTGTAGCGGTGTTTCCTTTTCCGCCTTTCCAAATGGTAAAATCCTGTTTAGACTTAGCAGAAAATGTTTTTGGTGTTCCGCAGAAAATCACTTTGAGAGACTTGATATTCATTTATTGGGCATGCCAGCGCTATCTTAGATATCTTTTATATCTAGATATGTTAAGATTCTATATCTTTGCTAGATCGTGGGGTGCAGGGGTGATCTACCTCTTTAGGTATGCTATTTAATGTGTGGCACAATTTTCCATTGTCTTACACTTTATTTTGGAAATAAATGTTTTTGCTTTCTTTCTATCTTCATACTAATTACAAACTTAGAAGGGTGATTGCTCCACTATTTGATATTATAAGCCCAAAAATATCATATAATATATTGTAAGCATTCAGATATCGATTTGTCTCGTCATAAAGTAGGTATTATACCTATCCAGGTTTATGGCAATATAAACCAGTAATAAAATATTGATTTGAAAGTTTTGAGCCTCAATAGATACTTATTTTAACACCTAAATTAATCGCAACTTTTAGCGTAAATTAATAAGAATTAGGAGTTTGAGAACTCCAAAATAATTTTTTCAAATACATAGTTTAATGAATATGTAACATCTGTATGCAAATTAAAGTTATTTCAACAACTTTAATTTGCATGCATGCATGCATGCAGGCGTTTAACACGCCTGTTCAGCCCTTCCCTGCTCTATTAACTAATTATTATATTTATAAAAATATCTAGGTATAAAGAAAGGCTAGGTAGGTGCTTTGCTCAACATTGAGTCTATCCTTCCCCACACGCGTAATTTGCTATAATAGTTCCTTCGCGCTGTACTGCGTATCAACTTACTTCAACGGCGCCGATGTGGAATAAAATAATATTTCAAAAGAATTTAGCATGCATATTTACCCAGGTATTTATAGTGACGTAATCACATTGTAGTGTGAACTAAGCATTGCACCCACGTTAGTGTTGAATATTCATGAGAAAAATCCCACTTCTGAGAAATATACTTTACATGTAATAAATTAATAATAAAGCGTTTCCCATTTTTTATTCAGATATCATACTAATAATATTAGAAATGCGAAAATGTGTTTGTTTGTTGGTTTGTCCTTCAATCACGCCGCAACGGAGCAACGGATTGACGTGATTTTTGGCATGGGTATAGTTGAGGACCTGGAGAGTATATACATAGGCTGCTTTTTATCCAGGAAAATTAAGGAGTTCCCGCGGGAATTAAAAAACTTATTCCACGCGGACGAAGTCGCGGGCAACAGCTAGTCTTCTATAAAGGTTAGTTATTACAAATATAACACGCACAAGTCAAATGTTGTATTGACGACCTCCGTGGCGCAGTGTGTAGCGTTGTTACCTTAACGTGCGTAGGTTCTGGGTTCGATCCCCGGCAGGGTTTGGGAATTTATAATTTCTGAATATTCCCTGGTCTGGTCTGGTGGGAGGCTTCGGCCGTGGCTAGTTACCACCCTACCGGCAAAGACGTGCCGCCAAGCGATTTAGCGTTCCGGTACGATGCCGTGTAGAAACCGAAGGGGTATGGGTTTAATATAACTGCCATGCCCCTAACAGGTTAGCCCGCTACCATCTTAGACTGCATCATCACTTACCATCAGGTGAGATCGCAGTCAAGGGCTAGCTTGTAGTGGATAAAATAAAATAAAAAGTATAAGGTTAAAAAAATATTAGAGTAAGGTAAGTGCAGCTTAAAATAATGTATCTATTTAAGTAGGTAGTTCTTCTTACAAGTAGGTTCTTGATGTTTATATTCGTATCGGTAAACAGGAGACGGAAACTGTACGTAACGAACATGCAAAACTGATCAGATTTATCGATTCGCAAGCGGCAATAATGGCGTCCTATATTTATCTTCTACCCACCTTCCTGGCGCCGTACTTCCGCCGGAAACGGGCGCCGTCTCCGCTCTAACCCTTACCATGTTTCCGGTTTCCGGCTTCCTTTGAATTCAGAATTTCCTACTCCTACCCTTTTCGCTTTATGTACTTACTTGGATAAAGAATTAACATTTTACCTAATGTAGACATTTTCTGCAACAAGTACTGAAAAAATATCCTACTTAACTTTTTATCAAATGGCATAGTTGTTTTTATCCACTACAAGTTAGCCCTTGACTGCGATCTCACTTGATGGTTAGTGATGATGCAGTCTGATGTTAGCGGGCTAAGCTGTTAGGGGCATTTCAGTGAAATTAAACCTATACCCCTAATCGGTTTCTACACGGCATCGTACCGGAACGCTAAATCGTTTGGCTACACGTCTTTGCCGGTAGGGTGGTAACTAGCCACGGCCGAAGCCTCCCACCAGGTGCAGTGCTGCAACAATTTCGCCTATCATGAATGATGGAGTTATGTAATATTTAGGTCTATGGATGAAGCATATGAATTTGCAGACATTTTTGTCATAAAATTGGGACGTTTCTTTATCTTTATAATTAGGTATTTTTTGTGAGTATTACATTGAATCTTCTATAGGTATAACTAAAAATCAATAATTGCCGCATCACTTCAGAACGGCTGAACCGATTTTGATGGAATTTTTTGTGTGTGTTTGAGTGGCAGCAGGGGTCTTCTGCGGTTGGTCCGTGAGGGCCAATCGGGGGTACGGGCTTCGAGGGCTGGCCTCATTACCCGGGCGGGGCGCGGGGTAACATTGTACCCCGGTGATTGTCTTTAAGCCGTGAGTCGGCTAGGGCCTGCCTTGAAGGCTACGGGCCCCTAGGCCTGGTGTCATCTCCGGTGTTGGGTCCGCACTGCGGGTGACGTCGTCGCCGCCGCGTGCAGGACCCGTGTCATGTCCAGGTGTCTCAGCGCTGCGGGCAGTGGGGTCGCCCTCGTGCGCCGAGATGGTGTCAGAGCCGGTGGACTCCACGCTGCGGGAGATATGATCGCCGTCGCGCGTGGAGTCGGTGTCAAGTCCGGTGTGTGTCGCGTCGTCGTCGTCGCTACGATCGTCTTCATGCCGCGTGGGCGAAGGCGATCGTAGGAGCTCACGAGGTAGTGGACGCCCGGTCGGAGGTCGGGTGGCCGGCGGTGCTATCCCGTGGATGTTTGAGTGGGTCCCTGGATGGTTTATATTCACAATGGACCCGGTAGGAGGCGCTGCAATCGGGTTCTAGGTTCAGAGAAGGACAACGTCCACTATTTTAATATTAATGAACTACACGATATATTTCCTTACACAACAAACAATATACCTAGGTATACTTACGGGAGCAACAGCATATACCTAAGCCGAGCTGTGTTCTTCATAGAATTCATTAAAAAGTAATAGGATTTTTATTTCCTCGTTTTTTTCCTTAATATGTAGATGAGTTTGCCTGATTATGTATTCGGAGAGATGTCTCGGTGACCGCTCAGAGGTCAATGTCAGATGAATAACACGCCAATGAGATCCTCATAATTTAAATTATTTATAAAAGCACACAACAAATTCACTGTTCAAGCTTGAAAATACGTTATCGTAGCTGTATGTTTAAAAAACATCGGCGAATCGATATCTATCTTGGTTTCCTTATTTTTTGATGTACAACTAAAAAAAAATGTTTAGGTACCTAGGTACAGTTGTACCTACTACCTACCCTTACAAAGGATATTCAATACGTGCTAAGGTATTTTAAAGGACTCTGACGCTAAGCTTTTATGTAGGTACTTACGTACTCGTACGGCTGAAAAAGACAGAAAGGCGATAGAGTATTCGAATTATTAAAGGTACTTACCTAAAGCCTTTACTGGCAAAAAATATAAACAGTTGCTGTATCTCAAAAAATGTTGAAATGTAATTATTTCCTAGTAGGTAGGAAATTCGGATAACGTTACTATGCAAAAAAAAACACTATTTTGTGACAAGAAGTGGGTTGGATAATGGATTTGAAATTGTTAGTGCCGCTACGGCGGCGGTGCGTAGCTAACACTAGATTGATCGTAAAGTAGGTAGGTAAGTAAAAGGTTGCCAAGAAAAAAAAATAAAAAACGAGCAATTCTTGTATATATGTCACCGTAAGATTGTAAAAACCGTTAGATTATAATCTAACGGTTTCTATCCCGCTAGATTATAAACTGTCGAAAGATTGTGAACCGTTCAATGTTCTGAGTATTAATTTATGAAATATTTATTGTTTTTACGTTTTCTTGTCTCTTTCTTGTACAGTTCGCGCGCGAGTTGAATGCAGAGTAAATGTAAGTGTCACCATACATTTACTCTGCATTCAACTCGCGCGCGAACTATAGGTTAGGTTAGGGTTTGACATGAATATTCAGGTAGTGCACTTAGGTTCTATCGGGTTAATATACCTAATATATTACAATTTACCGAAAAATAACGCGTTAAATTGTAAGCAGTATGTTACGGTTACGGTTCACAATCTGTCGAAAGTTTGTTGTTGATGTTTGTGAAAGTTGATGGAAGTTTTTTATTTTTACCCTTTTACGACGGGGACGATACTCCATAACTCAAATCTAGACCGATTTTGATAATTCCTGAGGTCACAATGTCAGATTAGTCTCATGGCATGAAGATCTGAAGAATAGTTCAGAGATGGAAGGTGGAACTCCTCAATGGGTTACAGCAAATCAATCACGATCAGTGTAATAGAAAAGCTTATTAAAAAGTAGATTTTTAAGGTTTTTTTAGTACACTATGGTGTTGGTTTTTTTCTATTGTTCTATAGCTTCGGCTAAAACAAAAAAAAAGTACTTACCTTAGTAGTAAGTTTTTTTTTTTTAAATATATAGGCTAGCGCTTGGCTGCAATCAGACTTGCATGCAAGAGGTGATGCAGCCTAAGGTGGAGCGCGCTTGCCTAGAAGATGCCTATTCACTCTTGATTTGAAGGTACCTATATTAAAAGAGGATGGGGAAACGGAAGCCGGAAGGGCATTCCATATCCTAGCGGTTCGAATTAGAAACGGGGAAGCAAATCGCTTCGTACGAGCCCGCGGAATTTCGACTGCGTAAGGGTGCAGACCTTGTCGATGCCTTGCGGTTCGATAATAAAAAGGCGACGGAGGAACCAGATCGAATAGTTCTTGAGCACACTCTCCGAAATATATCCTGTAGAATACCGACAGACAGGCAACTATTAAAGACACGAAATAAAGACTCTTTTCCATAGTTCTCATTCAAGAACAAAAACCAAAAAAAAAAAAAAAATTATATGTCACGGAATGTTTACGAAATTTCTTCCCATAGATTTATTTCATGGAGTAGGGCCATAGAAAAATTCCTACTGCATCCTTGTCTATCTATCATATTCGGTTTTAGCCAAGTTTGAAAGGGATCGCATACTAAACTGCTTTGAAAATAATTCCAAAACCACCACAACTGCGGGTCTACTTTTTCTCCGTACACGCGTCGCGCGAATCAACATTCTAAATGTTGCGGCGCAGATAATCGGTCAAAAAATTCTACATTCTAAATGTTGTTCCCCAGCGGAGGGGTTCTACAACAGTACTATTAAAAAAAATATTCTGTGGTATCTGTTACGGTTACCGAGCTCCTTAATATCCCAGCTTCTTTTTATAATAATGATTGTGCGTAGTCACTAGGTACACTTTGCGACTTACCTAATCTAAAGCCTAAATGAACTGCGAATTTTGACTTTGAAGGTTTCATCCGATGTATAACATAATGTTAGAAGAAAGCTGCTTTTGATTACGTCGCTTCCGATCCCTGTCGCCCCGCTGCCGTCGTCGCTCCGCTGCCATTAATTTCGTGCCTGACGCCTAGAACCGTGATAAAACGTAGTCGTTACTCATGACATTGAATGAAAATTAATGTGAATCATTCCAATTCTGAGACTATCAACTTCTTACGTACAAACTTTTTTGTTCACAACTCGTTCAATCGATAGTAAATGCCATTTACTATTTTAGATGCCCTTTTTGTCGCTTCCTCCTTTCAAAATGATTTACTTTCGAAGAGCTCGATTAATAGAGCAGGTATTTCCAAACAAGTAGTAACCAAGGAAATCCTTTTTGTAACAGATACCTAGTTACGTTTTTTCGTTGAAATTTAATAACACAGGCAAAAAGGCATAATACTTACCTGCCTACATAGCTGCTCTATAGTTTCCGTACCTATTCTATTTCCATCAGTAATCAAATAGGTGGGTACTGGGTACTGTAGGCACATTGCAGTGGAATTCATACAAATTAGATGAACAGTGTCTGAAAATCCGCCTATCAGTGTTCGAGTGGAGGTCAAAGTTTGAATCAGTGGTTCGTTCTACGAAAACCAAAGATGTATCGACTTACGAGGATTCGTTTATGAAACTAGTTTTCTTAATCTTTTCCTATATTTGACCAATAACTCATACATCAACATGTGTCTTAACTCGAGCAGTCTCTCTTCTTAATCTCTATCGAATACTTAAAACCATCTATAAAGAACCTCTTTGTTCACACACATCGATAAAAGCATATAGCTATCACATCACTTGCGAGTGTTGGTGCAAGCCAACGAGATGTTATATTACTAGAGCCTGTAATGTCCTGCAAAGTAGCCTCAACCCTCGAAAAGTTGAAAGTGCGCGGCCGAGGATCGAACCTCCGAGAAACCTAAGGAGGATGACGCGACGTCGACACCAATATCCGCTATCACAATCTTGTCTAGTAAGATTTAAAATCACGTTGTCAAGTTGAAATAGTAGGCCACGCAAGGCCGTTTTGTTTTTGAAGTGAAACTTCTTTAGAATCGTTATGAATTGTGATTTGAAAATTCAAGGAAACGAAAAAATTAAACGAACAAGCGACACCCTAAAGATACAAACATATTATATAGGATTTAGCCTGCGACAGAATGAGATGGAATACAAGTTATATTTATCTCATTCTCTCGTAGGCTACTTTTCTGAACTTTCACTTCTGCCGTGTGTGAATTGCACACACACACACACACTTTTTTACCGAGCGAAGCGAAGGTCTCTGAGTGTACTTGAGTGAATTTCGTCCGTCCGTCTGTCAGAGCCTTATAACTTCTGAATTACTGAACGTAATTACTTCAAATTTAAATATATTAAGTAAACCGATGACCTCCAGCCGAATATGACTTAAAAAGTTATAAAAATCTTTATTTCAGGGGGGCTCTCATAGAAGCGGATGCGAAGTAAAATATTTTTTATAGCGTTACATAGGGTTGTGGCATATCATTTTAAAGATAAAGGAACAGAGTCAAAATATTTTTTTTTTAATTTTTCCCCTAGAATTGACGAAATGGGGGGCTTCCAAAGTGGACATTTTCTAACGTCCAAAGTTGACCTCAGAACTCTCAATTTTCTGAAAGGCTGAGCCTGAAACTTGATAATTATTTGATGAAATCCTGTACTTGAACGACAAATATTAAAATTAGAACTCAGACTCAGTTCGGGGTGAACCAGTAGTATTTTTGATGGCGCTTTTTGATGCCTGATGAGTTTTGTTCTCCCTCTTGTAAAACATCTCCCTGATGCAAGTGGAGTGGAGTGGTGGTGGTGGTACACGGACATGCGCGCGCGGCGTGACACGCTGGCCGGTCCAATTGGTCGAGATTGCGCGTTTCCGCCGACTGACTTCCGGCCGATAACAGCAAGATCGCGACTCGTAGACCGGAGTCGGACCTGTGCCCTTACGACAAGAATATAAATCACACCGACGCGACGATGAGCGTGTTCGAGCGTCGAAATACATTGGCACTATGTAATGCCCGCGACTTCGTCCGCGTGGATTGAGGTTTTTCGGTTCCCGCGGAAACTCTTTAATTTTCCAAAATTAGCCTATGTGTTATTCCAGACTATAATCTATCTTTGTGCCAAATTTCATCCAGATCCGTTCAGCCGTTGGGGCGTGATTGAGTAACAAACTTCCATCCATACATCCATCCATCCAAACTTTCGCTTTTGTAATATTAGTAACATTAGAGTAAAATTGACTCAAATGCCCTTAATCTAAAGTCATGAATTCATGAAAATATGTACTTACTTACTTTATTGAATATAGCAAATTTGAACGCTAGTTATGAATATACTAGCTGATGCCCGCGAACCGAGGCTATGTGCCATTCCAAACTATAATCTATCTCGTGCCAAATTTCATCCAGATCCGTTCAGCTGTTGTGGCGTGATTGAGCAACAAACATTCATCCATCAAAACTTTCGCATTTATAATATTAGTATAGAAGTATAGATATAGAAGGATGAACTTGAGATTTAAATCTATGAGTTTATGGTCCATTTAACTTTAACACCAATGTACTTCGACGCTCGAATACGTTCTCTGTCGATTTCATCAGTATGATTTAAAATCTTGTGGTAAACATACTGGCTGCTCCGGTCAACGGACTCTCGGGGCTACTTAAAACGCATTACGAATAAACCTAGCTCATGTCTAGATAGGCTTAATCTGACAGGCCTTTTGCGATGTCTTAGGCCTCTTGAAGGCCTCTTATTTTATACAAGCGGTTACTTAGATTACGATCGTCGCGTTTTGTTTTGTTTTTGTATGAAGTTGTTTAAACTTGTACCTATTTGAATATGGTACCTATTTACATTTTTACTATACTTATCTGACTGAGTCTATGAAGTATGGACTCACAATAGACGTACCTAGTAGGTCGGAACGGCAGATTTGTATTTTTGATCATTTGTAAGAACTAAAAGTGGTCCGTAGCTCAAAATGGCCAAGCTCGATAACTGATTGCATTTTTTTAAAATGTGGACCTAATTCATAAACCTTTTACTTACCAAATCCGTGATCCTAAGACTTGTATTTAAGGTGAAGCATAAAGATTTACCTTGGTAAATCTTAACCTGGTAATACAAATTCTGATTCGAAATTCTGTGCCTACTCTTAGTCCTAGACAACTTGAAATGGGTAGTTTGTATATCTACATGCTAGTTTTCTTGTTTGTCCATTCTAAACACCACGTAATGGTAGACTCCAAATCACTTCTGTCCTGCTTTCCATGTGCTAAGGGACAAGTCCTCCCACAAGAGGTTGAATCCAATTACAGCAATGTTAAAAGTTCATCACTGTGAGCTAGCAAAATAGCTCTAGTGCATATATACTATGTACCTATAGCTTTATTGAGATTTGAGACGATCCGCTAACGAAAGTAGTGGGACCATATCGCGTGCTGCACGAAGGAATTTCTGTAGATGCAATATTTTTATTGAGATGAAAGTCTTTTGTAATCACGCCATTAAACTGAAATCGAAAACATACAAAGTTATAAGAATAATATTGTAGTGTAGTTATTTGTAGTGCAATATTAATTTTATAAATATTAAATACCTACCTACCTACTAGACGAATGAAAACACCGTTGGAACTTTTGGGGTGCAAACTATATTGGTAGAATGGATGGGCCGTCAAAAGGCAACATACAAACGTACACATTGGCATTTATAATATCCATATCCATACTAAAATTATAAATGTGAAAGTGCGTTTGTCTGTCCGACTGTCTGTCTGTCTGCTACGCTTTCACGGGCCATCTGTTCAACCGATTTTGATAAGAATTGATATGGGGATAGTTTGTGTCCCAGGGAAGGACATAGGATACTCTTTATCCTGGAAAATTAGGGAGTTCCCGCTTGAATCAAAAATCTTAATCCACGCGTACGAAGTCGTGGGCATCATCTAGTTGATTAAGAAGTATGGATTATAATTTGCAGCACCGCAATAGTAGCATTTTCAAACAGATTTTTCTAATTTATAATTAAATTAGGTATCTAGGGTTATTCTTGTCTAATATTGACTTGAACCCAGTATTAAAACCTAATTAGGTTTGAAGCACTGCAAGTCATGACACGGCTTTACCCAGATAACGAATGAAGCAAATGATGATTTAAGTATACGGAAACTTTACTCTGTACTCTGTGTCCTTGTTATTTTCAAGGAAGATCCGGGGCCAGGTGAATCACTTTTAAAAATGTCAGACCTATTTATCATTTGAACGTAACATTTTATACAACAGATTATCTTGTGTATAATGATTATAAAACGAACCT
This sequence comes from Erebia aethiops, assembly GCA_923060345.2. Taxonomy (NCBI): domain Eukaryota; kingdom Metazoa; phylum Arthropoda; class Insecta; order Lepidoptera; family Nymphalidae; genus Erebia; species Erebia aethiops. The sequence continues at coordinate 8,094,490 of OV281092.1, read as the reverse complement.
ATTTAATCCATACTAATTCCATACTATATGTATAATATATAATTATTTAATTTTTTTTAATTAATATTATAAATGCGAAAGTGTGTCTGTCTGTCTGCTACGCTTTCACGGCCCATCTGTTCAACCGATTTTGATGAAATTTGGTACAGGGGTAGATGGTATCCCGGGGAAGGACATAAGCTACTTTTTGTCCCGGAAAATTAAAGAGTTCCCGCGGGAATCAAAAATCTTAATCCACTATTATTATATTATCTAGTATTAAATAAAATGAATGAAAATGTAATGATGAATAATTTTCTTTTTCTTCACCACTGTCACAGATCACAATGTCTTCCAAATACATTACCCATTTTGGACTTATGTGTCGTTTTAACACCTCAGACAGGTGACTACTGTTCACTTAGCTATTAACTTTAATTAAGTTAGAAACAATTAGAACAAAATATTGAGAGTGTGAAGCTAGTTAAACGAGGCATGGTATTTGTGCAGGTCATAACAAGTACTCTAAGATATTTTACTTAGAGCACTAGAAGTCTCACTAGAAGTAAATTTACTATGTTGATGTGAATTATCAATTGTCTTCTTTGAAAAGTTACTTATGGATCAACCGTAGTACCGATGCAAGTAATTTCTGAATACTAAGTAACTGCGTAGAACTTATTAGAATTAAAGGTTTGGATTTAAACTTTAGGACCGCGAAATAATAAGTTTATTTTGAAATGATATTAACAAAAATATCAAATTAAAACTATGAAATATTTATATTATTTAATTACACTTCCACCTTCGTTTCCATGTTTGCTAAATATCATCACCTGGTGAGGTGCATAATAGGTGTTTACCAAGCGTTTAGTTAACCACCATTTATTTACCTTAAAAAAAATAAAGAAAGTTTTATTTATTTATTTATTTATCATAATTGATTGCGATAGCTATGTAAAATAGCATGTAACTAGGACTTATCTATACATCTCTCTCAGAAAGGCTTTCGTAAATTAATATAGAACTTGCAGGCATAGATTATACTACCTAGCTGATTCCCGCGACTTCGTACGCGTGGAATAAGTTTTTTTGGATTCCGCGGGAACTCCTCAATTTTCCGGGATAAAAAGCCTAGCCTAGGTCACTCTCCAGGTCCTCAATTATACCCATGCCAAAAATCACGTCGATTCGTTGCTCCGTTGCAGCGTGATTGAAGGACAAACCAACAAACAAACTGACTTTCGCGTTTATAATATTAGTATGATATGATTTATCCGCTGCCGCAGGGGGGGTTACTACCATCGATTAGAACAGTATTATTTCAAAATGACAGTTTTACGTTACGTAACTTGAAGTCTTTAAAATCAGGATTACAATTCTAAAACCCGAACGTAAACAATACGGTTTTAGGCGATGGTAGTATGGCCCCTGGATTACTTCTGTATCGTTTAGATCATCACGGAAACGGAATACCTACCTTAAACCCATATGTAAATAAGCTTTAATCACTAGGTGTGAACACACAAAGGAAACTGGATGTAATTTCAATATTGTGTTCGGAACACATTGCGCACAAACAGGAAAATGAATAATTTCACACATATCTGTTATTTCTCGTGAGCCGTGCTAATGATAACTTAATTGTAAAATAATGCATTTTTTATCGTACGGCTAATACGCGCGTAATCTTTTTTCTATGTACACTTATGACCACTTGAAGATAAAAAAGCAAAACTATTTTTAAACAATAAGCATAAGTAATATAAGTATATTTTAACCATTTGAGTCTTAAAAATATTTTATCACTACATTAATTTATTATTTTAGCAGTAATGTACTGTACGTTATTTGTCATGATCTATAGGTTTTGCACTAATGCACCGTCCAGCCTTTAGCAATACGGCTTTGCCTGTACTTTGGAGTCACAACCGATGACAACCATCTATTCCCATTAGACCAGACCTACCGAAATCGAAGAACCGAAATTATTATCTGTGGTGCTTCTCCACGCCGGGATAATCGCCAGAATAACCAGCCCGGTTTTTCAAACCTTGAAGGTTGGCTATGAAGTGGGGCACTTTTGAAAATTAGTTGCAAGACGGCTAAAGAATTTGTCATACTAATGGTCACCCTACATAAAGGAAATAGCTGAGAGTGGCGAGGCGCGATCGCAAGCGGAGCGGAAGTGGCGGCCGTTCCCACGGACACTCATCCGTTACTTCACCTCGACGTGCCTAGCCGCCTCGCGTTGAGCCGATGCTTCTCATAAATGCACTTTCTTGGGACAAGCTTGTTTTTCGAACGACTATCTCTGGAATGTGTGAATACGCTCGTAAATTATTTAAAGTTGAATCCGGATAATTTACCTACTTTCAAATTAATATAATGTGTTATAACCGGCTAGCAATAGACTGGCTAGACAGTAGACCCGCGTGACTACTTTGGGAGTTGGGACTGAGACCCAAGATAGCTCTCGGTACCGTAGGTATTAAAAAACTAATAAAATAGCCCAGGTTAGCCCGCTAACATCATAGACTGCATCATCACTATTACCATTTGAGATCACAGAGTAGAAACAAAAACGCAGAGGTCGAGAGTACCTAATATTGAAAGCATTTTTTCAATTGGTAGGGTCATGTACGAGCTCCCCGTAGTAAATAATATTATGTTCCGTGTATACCAGTATGTAGGTACCAGAAATGAGCTTTTTTGCTAATGCGGTTTCGAAGCAACTTAATCGAGTTATTGATAATATTATGTTTATTGACTGGAAAAATAATTCGGTATTTTCGAATTCAACGATACCTATTAAGTATTTTAAATGTAACAAATTGTACGAAAACTAAATACGAATAGCCTTTACCTACTTGTAGGAACATAATATTATTTATGTAAGTATCAAGAATCTTGTTGTACAACTTGTACTTACAGTGTAGAGCACGAGTAAGGGTAAAAACGTTAGTACATTATACCTCAATGGGGAAAAAGAGACCCAAGGCCAAATGCTTTGACTGGCAGCAGATATGACACCATTAATCATACTATATTATGTTCTCTTCTTTAGCGCGGTTCATACTGAAGTTCTTTTTTCCCAGCGCTGTGGCTCGCGTTGTAGTTTCCTATTACAAGTGGGCGTCCCTACTCCCTATGTAAAAATTAAAACCTCTTCATAGTTGAAGTCTGAATTGTTGTGATTGGCTGAAATTATGCTATTATTCAAGAGACTTTGGATTTTGGCTAATAGGTAATATAAACGATCAGAGGTGGTTATGATCGTTCCACCGTAGCGATATTTTTTATTTGGCAAGGGGCGGGAAATTATCTCTTGATAGTCCATAATCATTCTCAACCGATAGACGTCCACTGCTGGACATAGGCCTCTTGCAAGGATTTCCACACGCCTCGGTCTTGCGCCGTCTGGATCCAGCGGCTCCCTGCGACTCGCCTGATGTCGTCTGTCCAGCGAGTAGGGGGTCTGCCAACGCTGCGCTTTCCCGTGCGTGGTCGCCACTCTAGCCGGTTCTTCTATGTGCCCCGCCCATTGCCACTTCAGCTTCGCAGCACGTCTAGCAATGTCGGTTACTTTAAAGTCCGGTTCTTGACAGTCCGGTCTGGTGCAATGCGTCGGCCTTCCGAAAAAGACCTACAGCCAAGTGATGCGACCGACCTAACGGCCCGAATAGGCCCCAGGTGGCTGGCCTTGGCCTGTAACACCTTCTCATCTGCGGTGTTACTATAAGTACTAAACTATGGAAGAGTTAAGTGCCAATGTTCGTTCTATGTTCGTTCAATGCATGCCTAATGCTAAACAGTCAAACACAGTAGTCCGCTGTTTACACAAGTTTAAAAATGATCGGTTGTGTACACGTCAGAGCTCAGAATCGATGTCATTGTTCAAAAAGTCCACGCTTTTCTGTGTGACCTCGCAATAGGCCCAGCCTGATCTCATTGTTTAGTCTACATCTCACGCTGGCGAAATATTATGTTCCTTAGAACTTCATTCCCGTAATATACTCCCTACCTAGTACCTACCTAGTGCGACGACCTCCGTGGCGCAGTGTGTAGCGCTGTTGCCTTAACGTGCGGAGCACCTGGGTTCGATCCCCGGCAGGGTAAATTTGGGAATTTATAATTTCTGCATTTTCCCTGGTCTGGCCTGGTGGGAGGCTTCGGCCGTGGCTAGTTACCACTCTACCGGCAAAGACGTGCCGCTAAAGCGATTTAGCGTTCCGGTACGATGCCGTGTAGAAACCGAAGGGGGTATGGGTTTAAAATAACTGCGATGCCCCTAACAGGTTAGCCCGCTACCATCTTTGACTGCATAATCACTCACCACCAGGTGAGATCACAGTCAAGGGCTAGCTTGTAGTAGATTAAAAAAAAAACCTCCTGTATATTATTTGCTACTATGTGGTAGCTCAATAAGCTATTAATAGCTGTATTAGATAGGTGTTAACTGTCAGCTGTTGATAGACACCGAAAGCTTTATCTAAGTAATATTTAAATTGTAAACTTCGTGTTTTGTGTTGTAAAATGAGGCTGTGGGACTAACTCGACGGCAAAATAAATAAATAAAAACTAGGAAAGTACATTAGTGTCACTGCACTGGTGGGATTATTTGGAGGGGCAAAGATATCAGAAAATTACGTTAAAAATTGCATTAAATAATTACAGTAGATATATTGCAAAATTGCATTAAATAATTACAGTAGATATATTGCCTTTCTAGTTCTAGTGCACAAACATTTATCAAGTTACAATTTGTTGATGAAATATTCTAAGTAAGTACGAGTACCTATACATATCAGTTAATTCTTTACATGTTAATTAATTTATTGCCTTTCTCGATTCATTTATATCCTCGTTTTAATAATTACTATACAACTAATGGTTCGCCCCGAACTGAGACCTCGCGGCGCCATCTAATGACATCAATGTGAAGTTCTGTTAAAAATACTGAAGCTCATTAAAAATTAAATAATTCCGTTTCCTTACAATATTTATCTAATTTTAGTATTTGTTGTTCAAGTACAGGATATTAATTCAAATAATTGATCAAGTTTCAGGCTCAGCCTTTCAGAAAATTTAGAGTTCTGAGGTCAACTTTGGACGTTAGAAAATCTCCACTTTGAAAGCCCCCCATTTCGTCAATTTTTGGGGAAAAATTAAAAAAAAAAATTTGGTCTCTATTCCTAATTATCTTTAAAACAATATACCGCAACCCTATGTAACGCTACAAAAAATATTTTACTTCGCATTCGCTTCTATGAGAGCCCCCCTGAAATAAAGATTTTTATAACTTTTTAGGCCATATTCGACGGGAGGCCATTGGTTTACATATTATATTTAAAGCTGCAGTAATTACGTTCAGTAATTCAGAAGTTATAATGCTCTGACAGTCGGACGGACAAGTGCAAATTCACTCAAGTAGACCTTCGCTTCGCTCGGTCAATAACTAGTGGTTCGCCCCGAACTGAGAACTCGCGGCGCCATCTATTGACATGAATGTGAAGTTCTGTTAAAAATACTGAAGCTCATTAAAAATTAAATAATTCCGTTTTCTTACAATATTTATCTAATCTTAGTATTTGTTGTTCAAGTACAGGATATAATTGAAATAATTGATCAAGTTTCAGGCTCATCCTTTCAGAAAATTTAGAGTTCTGAGGTCATCTTTGGACGTTAGAAAATCACCACTTTGAAAGCCCCCCATTTCGTCAATTTTGGGGGAAAAATTAAAAAAAAAAATTTTTGGACTCTATTCCTAATTATCTTTAAAATGATATACCGCAACCCTATGTAACTTTATAAAAAATATTTTACTTCGCATTCGCTTCTATGAGAGCCCCCCTGAAATAAAGATTTTTATTATTTTTTAAGCCATATTCGGCGGGAGGCCATTGGTTTACATATTATATTTAAAGCTGAAGTAATTGCGTTCAGTAATTCAGAAGTTATAATGCTCTGACAGACGGACGGACGGACGGACGGACAAGTGCCAATTCACCCAAGTAGACTCGGAGACCTTTGCTTCGCTCGGTCAATTATTATTACTAGTGGTTCGCCCCGAACTAAGACCTCGCGGCGCCATCTATTGACATAAATGTGAAGTTCTGTTAAAAATACTGAAGCTCATTAAAAATTAAATAATTCCGTTTCCTTACAATATTTATCTAATTTTAGTATTTGTTGTTCAAGTACAGGATATAATTGAAATAATTGATCAAGTTTCAGGCTCATCCTTTCAGAAAATTTAGAGTTCTGAGGTCATCTTTGGACGTTAGAAAATCACCACTTTGAAAGCCCCCCATTTCGTCAATTTTGGGGGAAAAATTAAAAAATATATATTTTTGGACTCTATTCCTAATTATCTTTAAAATGATATACCGCAACCCTATGTAACTTTATAAAAAATATTTTACTTCGCATTCGCTTCTATGAGAGCCCCCCTGAAATAAAGATTTTTATTATTTTTTAAGCCATATTCGGCGGGAGGCCATTAGTTTACGTATTATATTTAAAGCTGAAGTAATTGCGTTCAGTAATTCAGAAGTTATAATGCTCTGACAGACGGACGGACGGACGGACGGACGGACGGACGGACGGACGGACGGACAAGTGCCAATTCACCCAAGTAGACTCAGAGACCTTCGCTTCGCTCGGTCAATTAAATATATTACTTATATATTTTATTTATTTATTTATTGTTTTATATCTGTCACCGTAAGATTGTAAAAACCGTTAGATTGTAATCTAACTAGCGACTGTCGACAGATTGTGAACTGCTCAATGTTCTGAGTGTCAATTTTTGAAATATTCATTGTATTTACGTTTTCTTGTCTCTTTCTTGTAGGCTAGGTTAGGGCTCGACATAAATAATCAGGTAGTGCCCAGGGCACTTAGGTTTTATCAGGATAATATACCTAACAGATTACAATCTACTGAAAAATTATGCGTTAAATTGTAATCTGTCGACAGTTTACAATATCGCTAGCTATATTACAATCTAACGGTTTTTATAATCTTACGGTGACAGATATAAAACAATAAATAAATAAATAAAATTAAAAGCTTTATTTTATTTATTTATTTTGGCGTTATTAACTAGTGCTTGCATCTTTAATTTTTATATTTTCAGTAAGTGCATAATATTATCATATTCGTGAGTGAAAATACTTTTCAGAACACTCGTCAATTCTATCCTTTTCTAGTAAAACTGTCTTTAGAAAAATCAGCGTGGTGGTTAATAGGTTAATATAATATACTAGCTGACGCCCACGACTTCGTACGCGTGGATCGAGGGTTTGTGGTTCCCGCGGGAACTCTTTAATTTTCCGGGATAAAAAGTATCCTATGTGTTATTCCAAACAATAATCTATCTCTGTGCCAAATTTCATCCAGATCCGTTCAGCCGTTGGGGCGTGATTGAGTAACAAACATCCATCCATCCATCCATACATCCATACATCCATACCGACATCCATACATCCAAACTTTCGCATTTATAATATTAGTAAGATAATATAAGATTGTATAGGTCACTTTAAACTAAGTGTCTAGCTAACTTGGAGAGGTTGATTTCGATGCGTTACTGCAAGTTTTGGTCACACATCCAAAACATGCCGAAGTTAACTTCTATGTAGGACGTATCTTGCCCACATTCTGCAAGTTTTATTGCGAGTGGACATCAATATTACTAATTACTATAGCAAGACGGTCCAGTTGACTTGGATAGCTACATTAAAATGATATAGGTAGGTTGGGCATTAAGCAAGCGGTCATTGCGCCGCACCGAGGCGTGACGGCGACTCCTGAGGGAGCGGAAGTCTTGCGCGCTTCCGGACGCACGACCCGGAGATCCGCACCGCGCCCCGCCGCCGATCACGCCTCGCCAGCAACGGCGACTGACTTGCGTGCTTATACGCTGGAACATGGACTCTTTTAAACAACTGCTGCTTTCAACTGCTTTATTTTATTACAAACATGAAATCATCACACATGATGACAGTATTGCGCGCAGTCGTCACATAATTTTACTAACCTATCTACCAAGCACGACTCCAAGACGCCGGAAAAGAGACAGATATGTAGGTATGATGAATTCAACTGATTTTATTCTTATCATTTATTGTGGTTTTTTTCCCGCCTTATCACACGTGGCACGACGTAATTTGTCTGCATCCATCGCGCGGCCGTATAGGCTCCGGTTTTATCTGAACTTCCCACCAGGCCAGACCAGGGAAAATTAAGAAATTATAAATTTCAAAATTGACCCTGAAGGGGATCGAACCCGGAATTTCCGCAGTTGCACGTTTAAGACAACAGCGCTAAACACTGCGCCTTATTTTTTTATTTTTTTGCGCGTCCTAATAGTAAAACGCACAAAGGTAGATAATTCAGAAAAGTTAGAAGTGCGTGACTAAGGATCGAACACCCAACCGCCCAAATAAGAGTCGACTGTCTAAACCGCCAGGGCTAGGCTATCACGGCTCTTCTATCATATTCTATCTATATTCTATAGCAAGTTTGGAACATGAAACTCATATAAATACGAGTCAAACCAGCATTTTATTACCACGATTAGCAAGGAAATAATAAAGAGGAAGTGCATGTTTAAGTTAAAAATAAATTGCCGTTTTTATACTTATCTTACAGCTTACTTACGTTACACCTTATTATTTTAATATCATTATGCAAATGTAGATTTTTTGTCCCGCTTAAGTACCTACCTATTATCTTGGAACCAAACTGCTTGTTTGAAATACGTGTAACGAGTGTAAAACGGCTTGTAACTATAACTGTACGTTCGTAGGTATAGACAACTGTGCAGTTTTTCCATAGTCAAGGTCAACGCAGTAGGTAGACGTACCACCTGAAAAAATTTAGTCGGATTCACACCTAAGTAACAGAGACGTGTCGCAGACGGTAGAAACCTGTTTAACTAAGGAATACAATATTTAATTAATAATTAATTATCATATAGATTATCCATACCTACCAATATTATAAATGCGAAAGTGAGTCTGTCTGTCCGTCCGTCTGTCTGTCTGTCTGCTACGCTTTCACGGCCCATCTGTTCAACTGATTTTGATGAAATTTGGTACAGGGTTAGATTGTATCCCGGGGAAGGACATAGGCTATTTATCCCGGTAAATTAAGGAGTTCCCGCGGGAATCAAAAAATCTTAATCCACCCGGACGAAGTCGCGGGAATCATCTAGTATTAAATAAGAACTACAGCTGATGTCTTGATACCTCTATTCGGTTTCTACACGGCATCGTACCGGAACGCTAATTCGCTTGGAGGCACGTCTTTGCCAGTAGGGTGGTACGGCCGAAGCCTCCCACCAGGCCAGACCATTGAAAATTCAGAAATTATAAATTCCCAAATTGATCCCCGGGGTTCGAACCCGGGACCTCCGCACGTTAAGACTAAAGCGCTACACACTGCGCCACGGAGGTTGTGATCATCTCTGTTTGGAATAAGGCCAAGTTCAAATAATATTTCCCATAGGAAAAATAGTCACCAACAATTACGGACCTAATGAGGCACCTACTACTTACCAAAGGGTACCTCCTACTTCCAAGACTATACCTACTAGGTACTTCCGCGAAGCCGGTCTAAAAGACCTTAGACCGCACATTCAGTTCAGTCCAAGACATTGAAATGAGGTAAGAATATCAAATGAGGTATCAAACATGTTTCAGACTTCAAAATCACAAATTCTAAGAGCATAGGCAAGTAGAGGTAAGTAAATCATTTGAAACTTCTTTGGAGGTAGATACTTCGTAGTCTGTATTTGATCCCAGCTTGAATCGGAGTCTTTGCCATTGTCAAAATTACTTATAAGTCAATTCCTCTATTGATTTTATTTTTTAGAAAAACCGAACCTTTTTCTCAATTAAATTAATCCCCTTATAATGCAACTTAGACATAGGTAATTCTACTAAAGACAATATTACCTATCAGGTATGATAATTTTCATCACAAATGCAGTCTCAACAAGAGCTCACAGAAGAAGAAGTTTTAAATCCCCTGCCGCCGTTAATATCATTTAATTTACGAGAAAAACTACAGGCTGAGCAGGTAACGATAAAATTCTTGGTATTGTGTTTGACTGTACTTCCTATTGTATGTCCTTCGGTTTTCCCTTCTTCCTCTAAGAGTTTAAGTTTTTTCGGAGCAAAATTTCTTAGTGTTTTCTTATAACAAAACAAGCGACCGCCCGTAACTTTTTCGGAATATCGGGATTTAGGTATTCCTTATTACATTTATCCAAATCTGATGATAAGATAACATTATAAAAAGTTAAGCTCTAAGTGATTATTTGTGACTAATACCTAGTTAGACTTTATTCATATCCAGTCACTCTAATAGCCAAAACGCTCCTAATCTTTTTAGCTATTGGCCAAAATTAAATCATAATTAGAGATCCTTAAAAATGTATGTAATGTAATGATTAAATGTAATTTCTTTTTCCATTCCTATTTCGAAGAACGTTAAAGTTAAAGTCAGTAAGTGCTCAGATGTAACAACTCACAAGGTATAATTGAATGGTGACCCCGCAAGACGCAACAGAAACAGCGTTGACTGACCCCTTTACAGATGGACGGATGATCTCAAGCGATACGGTACCGCTGTATACAAGCGGAAAAAGATCGAGTTCTGGGGCGATCTTTGTATGAGCCTTTATCTTCAGTAGTGTAGTGGGTCGGTATCGTTTGAGTTGACGATGGCGACGATCTTCCGTAGGTTTATATTAATGCTATCACGCATGCAGCACACTACAACAAAAAGGCAATTCAACATGCGCAAAAAGAAAACCAAAAATCAAAGAGCCAACCAAGACCTCTGCACAATCTGGAAATTATTTGTTGGCCGAGTGTACTGAACATTGAAGTTGATGATGTGGAAGTTGTTTACAGATTACGGTAATTGTGTTGCTTATATTTTTTTCTTTTTTTTATTCCACTACAAGTTAGCCCTTGACTGCGATATCACCTGATGGTAAGTGATGATACAGGTAGCGGGCGACGACGTTCCTGGCGCATTGTTGAGCGCTGTTGCTGAGGTCCCGGGTCCGATTAGTATCCTGCGCTTGCTCTAGCAAGCACAGGATACTAATCTTAAAAGATAACTTACCCAAACGTGCATCTAAATATTACGAGTAATCATCATCATCATCATCATCTTTAACCCATAGACGTCCACAGCTGGACATAGGCCTCTTGCAAGAATTTCCACACGCCGCGGTCATGCGCCGCCTGGATCCAAAGACCGCCTGGATCTAGTGGCTCCCTGTCACTCGCCTAATGTCGTCCGTCTAGCGAGTAGGGGGTCTGCCAACGCTGCGCTTTCCCGCGGTTGCCACTCCAGCACTTTGGGACCCCAACGTCCATTGGTTCTTCTAACTATGTGCCCCGCCCATTGCCACTTCAGCTTCGCAACACGTCGAGCAATGTCGGTTACTTTAGTTCTTTTGCGGATCACCTCATTTCTGATTTGATCGCGCAAAGAAACCCCGAGCTCTCTCCATCGAATGCTAAGTGACCCTGAGCTGTCTTATGAGGCCCATAGTTAACGACCAAGTCTCGCAACCGTATGGGAAAAACAGAGATTTTGTTTTCAGGTTATGGAATCCCTGTCCACGCTCGATATATCTACACTGTTGCGGATTTTGGGATGAGACATGCCGCCTCGGAGCGCTTTGGCGATGCTACCCTCGCACCAGGTTCCTGTTAGCTCCAGGCCTCCCAGTTGAAATCTACATCAAGGCCACACCTCAAGACTATAGCCCTATACCACGTGCAACGATAGCACTGCAACTAGCCGCTGCCCATAAAAGAGATCATGTTGTTGGATTTTTTGGAGTACCTATACGAGTAACGTTTTTGAAATACTTACCACCTTCACCTCTGGGAGAATAAATCATGTTAACTACCTACCCGTAACAAGCTTATTTTTGACTAGATGATGCCCGCGTTTTCATCCGCGTTAATTAAGTATTTTTTTATTCCCGCGGGAAATCCTTAATATTCAGAGATAAAAAGTAGCATAGGTCCTTCCGGATCTTCCTTCGGGGTGTAACCTATCTCTATACTAAATTCATCAAAATCAGTTGAAAAGATGCGCCGCAGACAGACGGAACGGCAGACCACACTTTCGCATTTATAATATTAGCACAGAAAAGGTAATAATTGATATCAGTATGGATTACCTCCATGATACAGTACGCGCTGAGGTACCATTACATCAGTATATTATGGTATGAAGTATGAACAACAAATCAAAATTCAAATTATTGCAAGCCGCAGGCATGACCTATATAACTTGGTAAAAAAACCTTAAGATAAGATAAGATAAGATAAGATAAGCCTTTATTGACAATTTTTTACAATCTTAACTTATATCTAGAATTACAATTATATTGAAAAGTTTATTAATTACTTATGCTATAAATAATAAAAAGACACCGATAATGATAATTTTAGCTAATTGTCTTGCTTATTAGCAAAGGCCTCCCCCAGGCGCTTCCATATTTCACGGTCGTGAGTTTTTCTTTTCCACTGTGTTCCACCTGTTATTCTTAGATCATCTTCCCACCTTCGGAATGGTCTACCTCTTCTTCTCTTTCCCTCCCTTGGGTACCATTCTGTTACATTTTTTGCCCAATTTGGTTTCTTGTTTCTTATAAGATGTCCAGCCCACTTCCATTTGAGTTTTTTAATGGTATAAGTTACATCCATGATTTTAGTTTTCTGTCTAATACATTTAAGATTTATTTTGTCCTTTCTTTTTACATTTAACATGCTTCTTTCCATGTTGTGTTGGCATGTCTCCAGTTTTTTATAATTTTCTTTCGTTAGGGCCCATGTCTGGCAACCATAGGTCATGCTGGGTAGTAAGCACGAGTTAAATGTCCGACTTTTTAGATTGAGTGGTATTGCTGGATTTTTTGTTATTTCTCTCAGGGACCAGTATTTATTCCACGTTACATTTATCCTCTTCTGTATTTCTTTAGAAGTAAGGTATTTTGGAGAAATAATTTGGCCGAGATAAGTATACTCGTTAACATATTCAATTATTTTATTGTTGACTTCGATAGGCTGCTTGGTACGATTTGTCATTAGTTTGGTTTTCGATATGTTCATATATAATCCAACTTTATGACTTTCCGCCGCTAATTGATCCAGCATTTCTTGTAAATGGTTGAAGTTGTCTGATATCAAAATAAGGTCGTCAGCAAATCTAAGGTGGTTTAGCAATTCTCCATTTATCTTTATTCCGTATCCTGTCCAATCCAGATGTCTAAATATTTGTTCTAGAGTAGCGGAGAAGAGTTTGGGCGATAAAGGATCACCTTGTCTTACACCTTTCTTAATTTCAAACCTTTCTCCTACCCTTTCTGTCTTTATTCTTGCTGTCATATTCTTGTAAATATTTTTGATTAAACGAATATATTTTCTGTCTACACCCTGATTTACCAATGCTTCCCAAATCATTTCATGTTTTAGAGAGTCAAATGCCTTGTTATAATCAACAAAGGCTAGGTAATAAGGCATATTGTACTCATTGCATTTTTCTATGACTTGCTTTATTGTATGTATATGATCGACTGTTGCAAATCCGCTGCGAAATCCAGCTTGTTCTTTTGGCTGGTTCTCATCCAAAGTTTTGGTTATTCTATCGAGTATTATTTTTGAGAATACTTTATAGAGGTTAGACATAAGGCTAATGGGTCTATAATTATTAATGTCATATCTATTTCCTTTTTTATGTAATAAAATAATAGTTGATGTTGTCCATTGAGCCGGTATTACTTCCCTTTCCAATATTTCGTTAAATAAGTGAGATAAATGATCAATTATAATATTCAATGTGCCTTTTATGAGTTCGTTAGATATCCCATCTTCCCCTGGCGATTTTCCGCTTTTTTGGGATTGTATAGCTTTTCTTATTTCACTTCTCATTATTACGGGTATTTCATCTTCGTTCTCTTTGTAGTCCAGATTTATTGATGATGAAGTTTGGTCATGGTACAGGTTGCTATAAAATGTTGTTGCTGATTTTAATATCTCAAGCCTTATCGTATGGTCTTTCTTTCCTTTACCTTTTATTTTTGGAATCCAGGGTTTATTTTCTTCCAGTTCTTTAAGAGCTTTCTTTATACCTCCTGATGTTTCTATGTGGAGTATAAATCTTTCTGATCTTATTTTCTGTCTATATTTCCTAATACTTTCATTTATTTTCTTACTAATGTTTGCAATTTCTTTTTTATTCTTTGGTTGTTCTTGACTCAAAATTTTCCGTCTCTCTAATAATTCTCTGGCCTCTCTTCCAATATTATCTTTGTTTGGTTTATTTTGTACATATTTCATTTCCATTTCTTTAAGTTCTTTTTCCAAAATATCATATTTTTGCTGTATGTTATGGATTTCTTTCAGCTTGCTTAGTAGAGCATTTTCCAAATCTTTCAAAATCGGGACAGGTATAGGAAGAATCACTTGTCGTTTCATATTTCTAATATTTTTCCTAGATTGCTTTATTTGCGTTCCATGGATTCTGCCACGTACCATCCTATGGTCAGTATTAAAGTTTAGTTTGTTTATGACACTGACATCCATGAACAACTTTGGTTTGTTTGTCATTATAAAGTCGATTTCATTTTTTATATTGCCATTAGGAGATATCCATGTCCACTTTCTACTAGGTTTTTTCTTATAAAAGGTGTTCATGACAGATAAGTTATGTTCTTGGGCAAAATCCATACATCTTTGACCATTATTATTCCTCTTACCTGATGTATAAGGTCCTACAAATTTTCTTTCACTACTCATTCTTTTTCCTATTTGGCCATTTAGGTCGCCCATTACAATAATTGTCTTGTGTACTGTCTCCATTGCCATATTTAATTGGTTGTAAAAAGAGTCTTTTGTTCCTTCATCTGTAGTTTCCGTCGGTGCGTATATTTGTATTATTGAAATAGGATGCTTGTAACCAGGAAAATTAATATTTAGGACTGCTATTCTGTCAGAAACTCCAACAAACTCTTGAATGCTACTTTTTAGATATTTTTTGACTAAAAAACCGACACCGTATAAGCCAGGTGTATCATTTTTAAAATAGAATATATACTCTTCGTATTCTTCAATTTTCTCTTCTGCTCTGCGAGTTTCGCTCAAGCCTATTATATCCCATTTAATTGGTTCTAAAGCGTGTTCTAATTCTAATAAAGCTTCTTGTGTTCGTAGTGTCCTGATATTCAGTGTGGCAATATAAATACTCTCTGATGTTTGTCTTTTATAATTCTTTAACTTTATCAAGTGCAAATCTGGGGGGTGTTGGTCTAAATCCCCTCGGGGACCAGCCGGGTTGGGGATATTTTTCTTTGTGTTGTGTTGTATTTGTGTTGCTATATTTTTCCTTCGGTTACCGGTGTCTTCTGATTCCTATGCCTTTCTTGTTGTATTTTCCGATAACGAGGTAGATCTAGCCCTTAAATACGCAAAGGGGTCGGTCCTGTGTAGCTTTGCAGGAGCGGGTTTATTGTTTTCCTGTTGAGAACTTGTTTCTGGGGATGTTGATTCGTTTCTTTTCCTCTTCTCATTCTCTTTTTGTTTCACTATAACCCTGTTGTGGCGGATATAAGCCTCGTTGCCCTTCTCTTTTTCTTGTTTTAGTTGTTCTTTTAGACTTTTGCGTTTTTCCAGTGTTTCTTTTGAGAAATCTTGTGTCACATAGGTATTTTCAGGCATTTTTTTCTTATTTTTCAAAATTTCAATTTTTTTATTGTAGCTTGTCAGCGATATTAAAATCGGCCTGGTCTTTCTAGAATTTATCTTACCAATTCTGTGAATTTTATCAATGTCAAAGTTTTCTATTTTGACCTCCATGTTAGTAAATATTTCCGATACTTTTTGAAGCAATGCTACATGATCCTTCTCTTCTTCTTGTATTCCATGAATTAAAATATTTTTTCGTCTACTCATGTTTTCCAGATAGTTGACCTTGCTGTTTAACGTTTGTATTTCTGATTTAAGGATTTTGTTTTCTTCCTCTAATGGTTTCATCTTTTCATCTAAACTAATCATAATTTTATTTGTTATTAATTCAGTAATGATGTTAGTTTGCTTTTCTAATTCAAGTTTCATCAAGTTAAACAACATCGACATTTCTTCCGACATTTTTGTAGACATGTTTTTTTTTTTTCAACAATAAAACGTTTATCAAACACAAAAAGAACGTAGAAACGTAGTAAAAAAACCTTAGTATGAATCAAATCAGTGTATGTCTGATTTGTGTGAGCACCGTTTATGAACCTACATAAGTCGCCGCTTGAGTTACGTCATTTTGAGCAAGTGAATATATTCCTAAAATACCTATATATAGGAGCATTGCCGCTCGGAATAGCAATCAAGATGGATCGCAAGCAAAGTCCCTATATGGGCGTTTTTCCACGGAATACACACGACACGATTTGAGCTCATAACGAAACACAGCAGTCAACCGGTCGTCTACTTCACAGCACGTCTGCTACGTCACAGCAGTGGCGCATGTTAGTCTGCGAGGACAGCCTCAGTGTGGCAGTAAGGATCGTTATTCGTTAGGGCAAAACCATCCCAACATAGCAGCACCGACGGATAAACAGCAAAAACTTCATTCGTAAAACGTGCATCGTGCTGACCTGGGTGCATCTGTTCTTACATAAAAATAATGTATGTATCTATATACTTTATTGTACACCACAAATATACAAAAGAAACATGTTACACTTACAAACAAGAAAACAACAGTAGGTAGGTACAATAAGGCGGTCTTATCGCTAAGTAGCGGTCTCTTCCAGACATTCTTAGCGATAGGGAGAAAATGAAGCAGAGGACAAAGGTGGTAAATATATACTTAACATAAACTAATATATACAAAATAATTATAATAGGCATACATAAGACTAAGTACTAAAACAGTTAAATACATAAATAAATATAAGAAAGAAAACAATAAATATGTCACTATTAATGATCCAGTTGCTCGACGTTAGGCAATTAGTGAGAAGACTAAAAAGGACAAAACCCTTTGAGTAAGTGTATAGTGACTAGTGATAGTGTAGTGAAGTGCTGCCTAAAAGAACACATGAACAAAGTGTCTATTCGCAACAAGAAAGACTAAGATAGGTACGTCATTGGACAATTTATTAGTACATGAGTTAATTATAAGATAAGGGTATATATTAAGGGTTTTAGCACGATGAATACGTGAGCGAAATAATTTAAATTATTGAGGTAGAAATCATAGCGGTTATGTCGTGGAATAAGCTATGGACACACGCCCTCACGCTTTGTGTGCGCTTGTGTATAATATTAGGCCTAATAATCTCGTCGGTGACTCAGAGGATTGCCTTTGTCCTCAAATGGCTGGGAAGCCGTGCAACTGATGATGTTGAACGGCCGGATGCCGGATTGCTCTAATATTTTGTGCGTCGTATTCTGATTATAACATCGCCCTAGATAAAACAATGGAACACATACATGGAGAAAATGTATTGCGTCGCAATAGTTGCATTTTTCAGTGATTTGAATGATCACTGAAAAATGCAACTATTGCGACTCAATAGTATTACACAGGAGTATTCACTATTCCTTCAATCTAAATACGATGTATAGGGACACTCCCGGAAAGAGAGATCAGGCGTTGTCCCAACGCGAACGGTTCTACGTAAACCCCGCGATGCTCGCGTGTACCACGGCGACTCGACCGAATGTCTACTATCAGTTTAAATACAGAGAATTGACAGAAATAATGTACTTCAAAAACTTTTTCGACCCGTACCTACGGACAAACCCGGGTACGTAATGAGTACTATTAGAATTATAGGTTACTCTGGGCTAATAGTGCTTCTAATTTTCTTGACACCCAATAACTTTTTTCAGCCCGTATTTACGTTTGGCACAAACCCACGTTCTACGTAACGTAGAACTTTAACATTCAATGCAACCTCATGAGTCATGTTGCGCAGCTGAATAAGCTTTTTTGCAACTAGACCAATTAAATTTTTAATTTTTAAAGGCTTTTGAAATTATTATTTTCTTCACAGATTTTTAATACTGAACATGCGAATGACATCAGCAGCATCGGATGCTCTCGTAGCCAACGTTCACTTTATGTTTTATGGCGTCTTTACGACTATACCTAAAGCTAGTCTAGATATTGCCGTGCGTAACTGTGGTAATAGGTTGTGTCAAAGAAGCTCATAAACTTAAATAGGTATATAAAATTCAAATTGTATGCTTTATCTTACGTATAATCATTATGCTAGTTAGTATATTAAAGCAATACATAGTTGGGCAATACTCTTTAAACATAAGAATCATTTCTCAAGTAATTTAATGAGCATTGCCTTGTTAAGAAGTGTGCTAAATGCGTGAAAAGATTTCCGTGTGTTGAAAACAATGAGATTGGGAACGGTGTTGATGAGTGTGCTACTAATAATATCTTGTTAGTGTAATATACGTTAGATACTATGTACCTAATGATGAAATAAGCCTTAGAGGGTCGTTTTATAAAAAGTCTGGGTAAGGATCTGGACATACACACAGAGCACAACGGTAGCGTCGCGTGACGGCTTCACCCAGAGCAGCGTATACTGATCACCTGTGCGATTTAATACAAGCGCGCTGAAAAATGTGCCAGTGACGGCAAAAGCCCGGTTCCTGCGCTCGCTCCTCAGTGAAAGTTTTCAAAAAGTTCTTTTATGTATTATAGTTTCGAGGAAGCTAAAAACGGGGTCCTTGGCTTTTCTTCCAGTCTTATTAATGACAAATTAGATAAGGCGCAATGGCATCGTATGAAGGCGTATCTATCCTACTATATTTCTTTTATTATCGTTATTGCATTTTTTGACTGTTGGTTCTGTGCTTTACAGTGTAACGTGCTTTAAAATTATAACTACTTCAGCGTGTGTTCAGTACTGAATGTCGTCCTTCCCGTTGCGCGTTGTAAGTGTCCAAGCTTTAAAGTACGTGCCGCAATGGCGCGAGAAATAGATTTTATGAGTGCGTGTGGCGCGATATTTACGCTTGTTTACACTTGAGACGATTTTATAGGCGCAACGACACCGTCCCTGGGCCATATTTGCATACTGGGCTAATATGCTGGGGACAAACTTACGTGAAACGCTTCCAGTTTATTTCGAAATGAAGTTATGATAGGTACAATATGTTAGGTAATATTATGTAAAGAAGGCTTGAGTTGGTTCGGTTTGTAGTTTGTACAGATTTGGCAAATGTCCGAGACAGATATTGTCCATGTCCAGGTCACACGAGTCGCCCTTATAACATTTATTACTCTCGAGCTTCGTTCGAAGATATTAGCAATGTATACATTGTAGTTTCAAGTTAGACTCGCCGTTTTGCACTTTATTTCGGAGGAAGGTAGAACAAAAAATAACTCGATGTCGCACCACCCCGCCCCGATCGCTTCATTCACAGTTTAGTGCATCGCTGTTTTGTACGTTTTAAATCTAATTTAGTATTTCTTCGAGATAAAAGAAGTTTTAAAGGTTTTATAATGCCAAAAAGGAAGAAAGATATATGTGATGATTGTGATTTAGATTATCTAGCGAAATAAGATAGCAAGGAAGCGTCGACGTCGTCCTCGTCATCGGATAGCGATAGTATTTCGCTGCTATACCCGAACGATGAGAAATATAAAATTTAGGTAGGTACCTACTTAATGAATTCTATGTATATTGATGAATTTAGATTAACACATCACAAATAGGTTACGTGTTTCTCAAATAGAAGTCAAACGATATACCTTTACAATAGGGTTGCGTGTTTCTCATATCGGAGTCTCACATACGCCCATACTATACAGGGTTGCGTGTTTCTCATCTCGGAGTCTCACATACGCCCATACTATACAGGGTTGCGTGTTTCTCATCTCGGAGTCTCACATACGCCCATACTATACAGGGTTGCGGGGTTCTCATACTGGAGTCTCACATACACCCTTACTATAGATAAGCGAAGCATATTTGCTTCACAGGCAGCGAACCGATCGCCGCCATTGATGACAACGTCACTAAACGTAAAGAAGGATGTTCTTGTTTTGATGTTGTTGTACTGTGCCGAACTCCTGGAACAAAACAATGTGAATACTCACCATACCGATGTTGCTGACACCGTTGCAACAGCGGTTGTTCCTGTCCCCAGCGCGCCGCTGCAGCTCCAGCCCTCAGTCGACCCAGCTACCTCAACTGCTGAATGGACTACTGCTCTGCCGTTGACAGAGCCTACATTAAACCCATTGCAATTAATAAAAGCACCGGCGCTGAAGGCTAAAATTCGGGCATCCCTGGCACAAAGTCAAACAAAACATGATAAAGGGATAAAAAATAAGCAAGTATCAATTTTCTGTGCGCTGTCATCAGTCTGCGCAGCCAATATACTCTCTTATAGTCTAATGATGCCAATCAAAAGCTGCTCGAACTATTACCTAATGGATACGGCTCGAATCCTTGGTGATATTCAACAAAGTGACTCAGTTCTAAGGAGATTTTTAATTCTTACTATAGTAAAGAAATAATGAAAAGAACAGCTGGAAAAAATGGAAAAAACAAAAATCGACGAGTCATTTTTTGGCAACAATTTGGCTGAAACATTGAAGTCGGCAAAGATTATTAATAAATCTGGTGAAGATAATATAAGATCTACAACAAGGCCTGCAGCGAAAACGCCTGCGAACGCTGCCGCAACTACCGGCAGGTAGACTTTAAACTACCGGGGCGCTCCTCGCGAGTCAGTGCGCGCCGCCGCCGCAGGCGCCAGCGAGGGCCTCTCGTCCGCCAACGCGGCAACCGCCAGCGAAGCGGACGAGGACGTCGACGCAACACGCCGCTGCCTCGAGGACGTCGTCGCATCAGCAGCCTCCAAGACTCAGGCGATAGAAACGGTAAAGCCGGCAGGCCGCTTGACTTATTTCTATAATGAATGGTTATTGATTACTAATAATTCAAAAATTCTATTTTGGATATCACTTAACGTGAAAATGAAGGTTATGAAATTCTATTTTCATGCTCTGTGACAACCAGTTGTACCTATATACAGAAGCAAACTTTCAAAATAGATACTTTTTTATCAATTGGAGCTGTATCATTATATCTTACTTATTTAAAAAAAAAAAAAGCAAAACTTATTCCAAAACCAGATGGTAAAAATCGTTTTATATTAAATTTAAAGGAATTAAATAAATCCATAGATACGTAACATTTTAAGTTGGAAGATCTTAGAACATCTATTAAATTAATATCAAAGAATAGTTAATTGTGTACTATTGACCTAAATAAAAGACGCTTATTTCCTTAAAATTCAAGGAAATATTTACGTTTTCAATGGAATCACAACCTTTATGAATTTAATGTTTTACCATTTGGATTGAATACAGCTCCTTACGTATTTATTTACGTATTCTTACACCTGTTACAAAACTATTGCGATCCATGGGATACTTGTCCGCTTGTGTTACTTTTATTTAGATGATTTTCTTTTAGTCGGGCAGTCTTATAATCATTGCTTAAAAATATGTCCGATACAAGATCATTACCAGAATCTTTAGGATTCATTATTAATACAGCAAAAAGTGTATTTACGCCTCATCGATGCTGTAAATATTTGCAAATATTATAGATTCTAAAAATTTAGAAATAAAATTACCAGATAGTAAAAGAGAAATAATAAAAAATGAAATATTAAAATTTTAAAATTTGAAAAGATGTTAATTAGGGAATTTGCTCGGTTTTTGATTTACTTACCTCCGCGTGTCCCCGCTATACAAAAAATATTTTGAGCGCTGTAAATATTTGAATTGATTGGTGGTTAAACAATATTGATTTAGCTATATGTAAAATTAAAGGTGACACTTAGTTAAACCATGGAAATATTTACTGATGCCTCAACAACGGGTTGGGGGGCCTCCTGTGGCGAGGATTCTGCTTGTGGGTTGTGGGCCATGGAATGAACAGGAACGGCAGTCACTTAACAATTACTTAGAATTATTGCTCTTTTTAGGACTTAAATTCAAAATTCAAAATTCAAAATGATTTTTATTCAAATAAACTTTTACAAGTACTTTTGAATCGTCAAGTGAATCTACCACTGGTACCACAAATATTTTGCAAATAACCTCCAAAACTGTCAAACTCTGCTTAGAATTGACAATACGACTGGAATATCATATATACTCGTAAATAGAATAGGGGGTGGCATCCAGTTTCCACATTCAACCAGTATGTATTACACAGCAATAACGAAAATGGTTCGAAATGCGTAAAATAATGGTCCATGCTGGTTACATACGCAGCTCTGATAAGATTCCGGATGCAGAATCGCGAATATCGCATCCTGATATTGAATAAGAGTTATCAAACAACGCTTATATATTACAATCACGGCGACATTTGGTATTCCCTCGATAGATTTCTTTGCGAATAGGATTAATCATAAATGTGACACATACGTGTAATGGTATAAACATCTGGATGCCTTTGCAATCAATGCATTTACTATGTTTTTTCTTTTACATATTTCCTATAATTTCTTTTATTCTAAAGACCTTACGAAATATAATTAAGGATAAAGGAATGGGGATCGTAGTAGTGTCTCAATACAATACAATACAATACACAACCCACTCTACTAGAAACATCAAAACTATTGATTAAAATCACAAGATAATTTGATAATTTCTAATTGTAGCAATCATGTATTACGCCGACAGATTACCCTGGTTGTAGGGATCTTATCCGGACTTACTCGTAGCTATTCCGAAGAGGCGTCCCTCAGTCATCCATCCCAGTAATGCTGGCATCACTTGCAGACACGTACACTATGACACTTGTCTTAAAAATGGTTTACTTACTGGCACTGCCAAGATAATGATTTAGATTTTTTTAATGCCACGATTACGAACGTTTTGAGTTTTCTATCGTAAAATTTTGATTCAAATGTTAAATACAGAACAACACTTGTAGATCCGCTCTTTCATAATTGTTAGTTTAGGATGTAGTTAACAATGATTTAACTAAGAGATTCCGTAGAGGAGTTTTTTCGTTAACGGCCTACATTGCCAAAATATTATCTTACATAGGATTATTGATCAGGATTTATATCAAATTGGTATCCTAATGAAAGTTTAAACCTCTATCAATTTGAGCAAAAAAAAAAAAAATAAATAAATAAATAAAAAAAAAATTAATCACCCTGTTAGCACTGGTCACAGCCTACAGAGTTCAAACACTTTCGGTGATAGATGTAAATAATAACAATTTCACAAATACTGAGGTAACAATAAAAAATCCAGACTTAATAAAGATTAAAGACTTCACGGCTTGCTTTGCTGGTGCTTTACACCAATTTTGTATTTATTTTTCTTTTCACAAAGACCACAAATATGTCCCGCGGACACTTTTAAAGTATATTGTGAAAGAACCAAAGACTTATGAAAATATGTAACTACATCGTTAATTTCATTCAGAAAGCCTTATACTAAAATCTTATCTCAAACATTGAGTAGGTGGATCTAAAGTACCTTAAATTTGATTGGAATAGACACATCCATATTCACTGCCCACAGTACTAGGCATGCATCAACTTCGAAAGCCTACAGGTCAAGTCAGTATAGACATCATTAGAAATACCGCAGGATGAAGCTCAAATTCATTGGTTTTCGCAAAATAATATAATAGAACAGTCTCTAATGAGACTTATTCGAATAGAGAATTAGCCAGGAATATATAATTATAGTAATTATACCTAATTACCTCATTACAAGAGATTAATGTAGTTAAATTATAATCATTTTAGAAATTATAATTTAGAATGATTACGAATAATTTTATAATTTATATAATTATTTTTGCTAAGATTAAGATTTTATGAAATAATTAATTTGCCTGATTTTCAGAAAAACTTATACTTAACTTACAATTTAAATATCTACATATGTTTCACGACAATTACTTTCTCTCAACATCTACAATGTATACATTGCTAATATCTTCGAACGAAGCTCGAGAGTAATTAAGGCGCTGTCAGCTCTTAAAATCAAAACACAAATCGAGAGGTTGACTCTCCTCAGTCGTCACCCCTCACGTCAGTTATGCCCACTTCGGCCGGGTGGCGCTCCCGTCGCGGTTTTCATTATTTTCGCGCGCTTGTCATAGCATGTCACGGATGCCCTCGGATGACAAAACACGGTAATTCAAAATTTGTGAAATTGATAGAATAACGTAAGTGAGTAAATCACGTACCTACCAAAGTCTCTTACATGAGTAGGTAATTGACAAAATACCTATTGTAAATCGCATATCGTGTGCAAATCCATTTTAATACTTAATATTATAAATGCGAAAGTGTGATTGTTAATTGAATTGCCCGTCAATCACGCCGCAACGGAGCAATGGTTCGACGTTATTTTTGGCGTGGGTATAGTTGAGGGAGAGTGACTTTTTATCCCGAAAAATTAAGGAGTTCCCGCGGGAATAAAAAAAAACTTCAACCACGCGGACGAAGTCGCGGGCATTAGCTAGCCCAGCATACTAATATCCATACAAAATATAATAAATGCGAAAGTGTGTCTGTCTGTCTGCTACGCTTGCACGGCCCAACTACTCAACCGATTTTGATGAAATTTGGTACAAAGATAGATTACATCCCGGAGAAGGACATAGGCTACCCGGAACCATTATCCTGGAAAATTAAACAGTTACCGCGGGAGTCAAAAAATCTTAATCCATGTGGACGAAGTCGAGGGCATCATCTAGAGTTACATAAGTATCTTATTTACATAAACTACTTACGTGAGTTAATTACAAGTATAATTGTGGCATAAATCAATATCATACGCATATACAATGTACTTACCGACTAAGAGTCTGATATTCATTTTTTGTCAGAAACAAGAAATACAGATGTTATTTCAAAAATTTAAATAGCAAAAAAGATGTTGGAAATTGATCATTGAAATCAATTTCTAGTCTTTTGCAGACACATAGTATTATTTACAGTGTTTGAAAAATACTCAAAAATAAAAAACGAAGAAAATCATACAATTTTGGTGTCATGATTTTTTATCTTTACATACAGAATTATCTATATGGTAGAACTTCGTAAGAGCCAAAACCGCAAATTAGCCAATTTATGTAAAATTTCAAATTTGTACGTTGTTTCCGTACTCTAAAATTATAAGTTTGATTGACAATATTATGTCCGAAGCAAAACCTATTATATTAATTAACTGGACTTAGGTTGGGTGAAACTAAACAAATTAACTTTTTAAAAATCCCACTCAATCAAAATTAAAAATAAATCTCGGGAACGGCAAATTTTCAACTCAAGGAAACGGGAATAAAATTGGCCGATTCCCGGGAATTCCCGAGAATCGGGATTTTTTTAAAAATAGTTATTGCTACTTTTATGTACCTTATATCCAGTTTTTTTTTAAATTAAATACAAGTTAGCCCTTGACTGCGATCTCACCTGATGGTAAGTGATGATGCAGTCTAAGATGGTAGCGGGCTAACCTGTTTGGGGTATGGCAGTTATATTAAACCCTAGTCCATATCCCTAATCGGTTTCTACACGACATCCTACCGGAACGCTAAATAGCTTGGCTGCACGTCTTTGGCGGTAGGGTGGTAATTGGTAACTAGCCACGGCTGAAGCCTCCTACCAGGCCAGACCAGAGAAAATTCAGAATATTTAAATTCTTGAAATACAATGCAAGAAAATATTGTTGCCGTGAATTCATTACGGTCCTTTAAGTAACTCTTTCGAAATTGTCAGTCAATTGAACAAATTGGTACTCAATGGATTTCTAAAGGTTTGTACACGGTTAAGCTTTTACGGCCCCGAGTTTTGCATTGGAAACGAGTATTGTATATATTAAATTATTCAGGTGTAACAATGGCGCTGACATCTGGTGAAATAACAAGGCGGCATATAGAGAAATTAAAGAGGGACTCTTAAAAGTTCAAACAATAATACATAAGAAAATAACACTTGGAGCTCGTAAAATCTAGAACAAGAAAAATATCCGAGGTGAGATAAAATATCAGAAAGGGAGAATCGAAGAAGACGCAAAAAAAAATTGTTACTTATAATCATTCTTACAATGTGATTTAACATACTATACATTGGTTGGAAGTTCTACTTATATTTTATAGACGAAATTTTACATAATTTAAGTACAAAATAAAGAATAAAGAGTTTAAAATACTCAAAAGTACCTACTACGACTATTATAGTTTTATGGTAAGAAAGTACAATAATTCTTAACATTGTGATCAGTGCCCTTACTTTTCCTTTGAGTAATTGTCAAGGTTCCACTGACAAATTGTCCTCTCAAAAAATCCTCCAAAAAGTTTGGACAGATGGATGTATGGATGTATGAATGGATGTATGGATGTTTGTTACTCAATCACGCCCCAACGGCTGAACGGATCTGGCCGAAATTTGGCACAGATATAGATTGTAGTCTGGAATAGCACATAGGCTACTTTTTATCCCGAAAAATTAAAGAGTTCTCGCGGGAACCACAAAACTTCGATCCACGCGTACGAAGTCGCGGGCATCGGCTAGTATTGCATAAATACTTATAATATTGACAATTTATCATTAATATAAGTTATTGTTATGTTATATTTAAATGTATATTTTTTATCGTAAACTAACTTACTTGCAAAAACAAAAATAAAAAGCATTGTCTATTTCAGAAGTTATATAATAAATTAAGACATAAATTTGCCTTTACGTTAGTCAAAAGAACTAAAATTATCAAATTTTGATAGTGTTTCTGTTATTTTATGTTTGCTGTCCTATTTTTGTGATTGGCATGATTGGTAAGACTAGTAAAACACTTCTGTGAATCTTATCTAAAGTTGTTTTTTTAAGTGCCTTTTGTGAGATAAAGTTTAGTTACTCAATGGAATAATTCTCCGTCACTTAATTTTAAAATGATTGTTTTTTTTACTATAATTTAACATAATATTTGTAAACAGTGCTACTGCTCATAAAGATAAATAACTAAGAAATACAAATTTATCAATAAAATAACAAAACATGATGAAAAAAAAACATCGATTTTATTTCATGTACAATTTTACAAAAATACGCCCAATTCCCAAATTCACTCTGCTGGGGATTAAACCCGGTACATCCCACGTTAAGACAATAGTGCTCAGCACTGCGCGAGTGAGGTACCTAGTCAATAGGGCATGCTCCCGATAATTCCTGGTACCAAAAATTCCCGGTACTTCTGAATAATTTTCAGTCCCGGTTCTCCACACCATAAAACCGGTACTTTTGATACTTTTGAGACTCGAAGTACATACATTCTGTCGATTCTTCTCTAATTAAGTGTGGATATTTCTGCATGTAACAATAATTTAATTCACTATACTGTATTTTATGCTCACAAATTCGAGGTATTAGTTTAAAAACCCCTATTTTTACTTTGGCTATAACGATTATTTTACTGCCACTTCGTACAGTTTCGTATGTTAGTCTTTCTGGTAAGTATTATTTACCAGCAGAGAAGAGCTTTTTTGAAGATCAATGAATTGATGGATCTGTCACTGGAATAAAATTTGTTCAGCCATAATAAATTACAGTAGATTATGCTATATTCTGTTAATTGTATCGTTACTTTCATAAATTTCACATGAAGATTGACAGGAAAATATTGATAGACTGTAATATAAAATATACCTCATAAGCCCGAGGCTACTAAATTTTGATTTTTGACTCCACTGTCAATTATACCAATAGCAGAGGGAAAGAAAATATGGATATCCGTATCCATAATTCCCTAAGATGCTCAGGAGTTCTCCATACAATGTTATGTAAAAACCAAGACTGTGAACAGTCCAATCTTTATGTATGGATGTGAATCCTGGACAGTAACGCAGCAGTAACGAGGCTCTTTATGGCTGATAGGAAACGTCTTTAGAAAATCCTAGGGTCCTCGATCCTAGGATCCTCCATACGTACGGGGAGGACGGTGAATGGATACCAAAAATACTAAGAGGTACCATATCAAATATAATTGTAGAGACCAAATCAGCGTGCGGCAAAACTAAAAAACGGCACAGAATAGGAGAGAGTAACATCTTCACGAGATTCTCTTGGGAATACTGAGTATGGGTTGGAAAATATTGTTGATTTAGATTAACATTTGTAATTCTTTGAGGTGAGGTTACTACGTACGCCTGTCTATAAAAAAAGACCCGTAAAGGATCACTTTGTTGTCCGTGTCCAAGCCTCAAGGCTTGTTTCTCATAAACTGCTTGATGTAGTAAATTTATATTTGCACTGGCTTCTAATTGCTATAAAAGTAGTTACATATGAGCGTATCACGATAAAAAAAAATTCAACTTTTCAAAGTGTATTTTCATACAAGACGCAATCTCTGTAAAACCTATGAACTACAATAAAACTTTGAAATTTGTAACGAAGCGAGTTATGGTACAAGTACATGAAAAAATCATGAATTTAGTCCTGTGTGAAATATTATGCGATAAATTTTTATATAACGCCTAATGAACAGTAATATTTGGTCTATTTCATACTTTCTGTAATGTCTTAGCCGTGTTTTTGTGATAATTTAAGGTAGTATCGAAAGTATTGAAAGTCCCGGGAATTCCCGGTTCCGTGCCAATATCGGTCCAAAATTTCCCGGTACTCAAACACAGCACCGAATGCATGCCCTAGAAGTCAGGGAGAATTATAATAAACAAGTTAAGAGATCAACTTGTTCTCAAATATTTCTCAAGAGACAAGTTAAAAAAATACTCTGTACACAAAAACGGGAAATCACAAAAAAAACCAACGACGTATTTCCCGGAAATTTCTAACTCCTGGGTCCCAGAAACGAAACCCTAAGGGTATCTAATATCCAATCAATTAGTAATAAAACTTGCAATAGGCACTTATTTGAAGTATTTAAGACACTACTAGGTCCTTACTCAGCAAGCTTTCGATATAATAATATTATCTGGTCGGTCTGGTCCAATGAGAGCGGACGAGTAGGCAGTAGCAAGCTGAAGTGGCAATGCTTGATTTTCAGTTTTCCTTTCTGTCTTACCACTGTTTTGTTATTTTCCATTCATATCAAAAATTGCACTGGAGGCATACTACTATCGCTTAAATCCGTATTGTTTTAATATTGTTGACGTTCGTTTTTTTAGAATTATAATCCTTATTTTAGGACCTTCAAGGTACGTGACATAAAACTGACATTTTTAAGTAATACTGCTTTAAGCGATGGCAGTGAACCCTCTGACAGTAATTGGATGTTTGACAACTTACCTACTTCTTGGAAATATTAAAAGACGTCATTGTTACAACCAGCAGGAGTTTTTTTTTAAAATAGTGAAGCGACGTGCCTTTTTATGCGATATTTCGCAACTCGTATGTCAATCTAGTAATTACTAGTAAGATTTTAATTTTGAAAATAGTTTTCAAAATAATTACGAAGCTGCAACACAAGCTCACTTGATTGTCATTTAAGTAGCGTCATCTTTGGCGTTGGATGGTTTCTATGACCTGCCTTATTGATGTTGCCAAATAATAAAATATACATTTACAGCATTGCTTCACCAAAAATATTTATTTTAATACATAAAAAAGACATTTAGACGCCTGGGTATGTTTATAAAACAATACAAAAAGTTGTAATATCAATGTGTCAAATCGATTAAAACTTCTTCGTAAATGAAGTCGATTGTTGTCAAAAATCGAATGGATAGCGCATTACGGCATCATTATTTCGAGCTGTCAAAAGTTTGGTCAGAGAACACATATTCATACTTTATTTGATTATGTATTTTTAGTTATATAAAAGAAGATAGCTCACGAAAGTTGTAATATCCACGTCTTCTGTCAATTCATGTTGAATAAACATTAGTCTTATTCATGTTATGTTTGAAAACCATTTTAAAATATCGATTTAAACCCTGGAGCAAAGGAGCACAGATCCATCGTCTGTGAAGTTCTTTCGAACACTGGCGGAGGTGAAAATGAGCTAGCGCTTCTCGAAAAACCGGAATACAATGGAAAACAGAAAATATGTGTACATTTTAATAAATATTAATAAATCAATGGATGTCATTTAGAATTTGGAATTTAATGATATATTTTTCAAGTAAATTGAGGTTTTCAATTTGGAGATGTGTTGATTTGAAAACTGAAATAAGAGGTATGTTTGAATTTATTTTTTATGCAGCGAAGTTGTTTAAATCGTGTTTTGGGATAAAACAATATCTGAGTTAAGGTCTTGAAAACATCATATATTTTTTTCAATCTTCCATATGCCACCATTTAATGGATACACTGCTTTGGAGACCCCCCCCCTGACCACACACAGCGCCTTAATGATTAAACGAACTTACCTGTACGTGAAGTTCAATCATAATTACTCGAAGGGCTTCGTTCGAAGATATTAGCAACCCTCCCTCCCTTACATGAACTATTCAGGCCCCTGGGCGTGAAACATACGTAAGATTATTAATTCTAAACAGCTCTGCATTCTCCAAACTTAATGAAGCGATCGGGGCGGGGTGGTGCGACATCGAGTTATTTTTTGTTCTACCTTCCTCCGAAATAAAGTGCAAAACGGCGAGTCTAACGTGAAACTACAATGTATACATTGCTAATATCTTCGAACGAAGCCCTTCGAGTAATTATGATTGAACTTCACGTACAGGTAAGTTCGTTTAATCATTAATTATTATCGATCTATATACTTTTTAATTGAATTCCCCCTCGACCTACTGGTGGGGCAAGCCGGTGACCCATCGCCATGACATTCTGTACCGCCCACGGAACAGTGGTACCACCAAAGCTAAACCTGCTAAAAGTCTACAAACGTAAGATCTGATGTTATCATTAAGTACAGTATCATACTTCATACTTAATGTCATACTAATACTAATATACTAAAACTAATCATACTATGATATTATAAATGCCAAAGATGTGTTTGTTTGTTGGTTTGTCCGTCAATCACGCCGCAACGGAGTAACGGATCGACGTGGTTTTTGGCATGGTTGAGTTGAGGACCTGGAGAGTGACATAAGCTACTTTTTATCCCGGAAAATTAAGGTGTTCCCGTGGGAATCAAACCACGCGGACGAAGTCACAGGCCTCAGCTATTAACCCATAAACTCTTATTTTTCTAGCTTTTGTCTGTCTGTTTGACCGGGCTAATCTTCAAAGTCAAACGGCATGAACCGATATTGAAACTACTTTCACAGGCAGTTAGGGTGCTCCGCAGAAAGTAACATACAAATATGAATATCAAATAATTACGGAAACTCATGTGGATTGTGAACATAGTCGTAGTAGGTATAATACGGCTAATTAGTGTATTTCTACCCTCAGATTTACTATGTAAAAATGTAAAAAATAATCTATATACTTATCTAGAAGATTTCTGTACATCTAATATATTCTGAAAATTTTAAATTTTAATCGGGGTATGCTTTACTATCGATGCTGAGCCCAAAGCAGATATTTATTTAATTTTTGTCTGTCAGTCTGCCTGTCTGTATGGCCGCGCATCACGTAAAAACTAATGAACGGATTTAAATGAAATTTGGTATATCGGTAGCTGATACTCCGGGTCAATATATAGGATAGTTTTTATCTCGATAGAAAATAAGGTTCCTCCAGGATGGTTTTTTTTTGTTGATTTTACTCCATAACTCAGTCAAATCTGAACTGATTTGAATAAATCTTTCTTTATTAGAAGGTATGTATCATCAGGTAAGTTTTGCCCAATTTTGGTGAAGATTTGATAAATATTATCAGAGATAGAGGACAGCAATTCACTTGATTAGTACTTAATAATATCTTTTTGGTGGCGTTTGAAGGAATTTAATTAATGGAAGATAATTAATTTTGTTTCCTTCAAACGCCACCAACATCGACCAATGGTCGATGGCCACCAAAATGCTTTTTAGATAAACAATAGTATATGTTGGTATAAATAAGTTGTAATAAGTTTTTTCCGGTTCCGGCGTCGCTAACGTAAACACGTACTTGCAAGATCTCCGTAAATAATTAGTGAAAGTAGTGATAAACACAAACATTTATACATAACTCCGCGATAAACTTGTAAAAGAAGTGGCAAAAACTTAAATTACGAAAGAAAACAGTTCATTAAAGTGATATTCCAATACAATTCGGTCATAACCTGAAAGTGCAAGTTCATTACTTAGAAGACATTCCGCCATATTTCCCCAACAAATCACTCATTCAATACACAGTACCAACCTAACAACTTGAAATAATCTGTGGCCATAGACAAAACTCTAAACTAGACAGTGACATTACTAGTGTAGTGCTGCTAGCCTACAAAATAAAATCTGCCGATAAGTGTTCCACTACCAAAATCCTAAATTCCCAGAAATGGATAAAAATATGGAATTGCTTTGGGCAAAGTTAGAAGACAAATTAAATCAACAGACTTTAACAGTAACTACAGCAGTAACCACAAATGTTATGGAAGCGTTAAATGAAAAGATGGATTCCATCATACAGGAAAATAAAAATTTAAAAAATAAAATTGAAAAACTTGAACAAAAATTAGATCAAATCGAAATTGAGAAAAGAAGAAATAATCTGGTTCTTTTCGGCATCGTAGAAAAGGGGAAAAGAGAAACAGAACTAGTTGACTATATCAAGGAAATTATAATAGAAGCGGGAATTCATCTAGATAGTCAAGAAATAAGCAATATCTATAGGATCGGTGCGCAAACCAACAAAAATCGCCCCGTAGTTGTAACTTTAACGACGACATGGAAAAAACATCAAATACTCAAGAATAAATCTAATCTTCCTGCTGGCATCTACGTCAAAGAAGACTACTCTAAAAACGTACTAGAAATTAGAAAGCAACTGCAATCGAAAGTAGAAGAGGAGAGAAAGAAAGGAAACATTGCATATTTAAAACATGATAAACTTATAGTTAGGAAACCAAATGACCCAAGCCGTGAAAAGAGGAAGAGAGAAAATACTGGTTCGCCGAACTCGCCTACACAAAAGAGATCAAACTCAAATATCGCGAAGACACCATTCACAGCAGCTGTCACACAAGACAAAACAGTAAAACCCAGTATAATGAATTACGTAGCACGCGGCAGATCGTTTTCGACATCAGAGGCCTCAAAAAACAACTAACTGACCTCGATAACCGGAATAACAATATTAAAACTAACTCCATATTAAAACCAAAACAGAAAAAATGCACCCCAAGCCGGCTAGTCACCGTGGGGGAAGCCGACTACTACCCTCCAAATATGGAAACAAAACTGCCACCTAAAAAACCTCACCACAGAAATGTTGTTCACAGCATAATCACATACAATACACTCTCATTAAGAACAGAAGAAAAATTGTCAGAACTCATGATAGCATTAAAAAATGTAAATTGGTCCATTATAGGATTGAGCGAAGTGAGACGATTGGGAGAAAACATAGAAGACCACGGAGAATTTATTCTCTATCATAAAGGAGAAATGCCAGGCAAGCATGGAGTGGGTTTTTTAATACAGAAAGAACTTAAAGACTATATTAATGAATTCATAGGAATATCAGAGCGCATCGCAATACTTAACATTATGCTGCCGCCTTTGGAAGAAATGTGGTCTATCATTCAAGTCTACTCCCCAACCGAGCAATCTACTAGCACTGAAATCGACTCTTTCTACTGCAATCTTACAGAAGCCATTAAAAACCACACATTTAAAAACTTGATAGTAATGGGAGATTTTAATGCCCAAATTGGTGATCGCAGAAATGGGGAAGAAATAGTGTTGGGCTCTTATAGCTCAGGTAAAAGGACAAGAAATGGAGAAAAACTTATACAATTGGCGTATGAACATAATCTTAGAATACTAAATAGCCATTACAAAAATCGATCTAGTAACAGATGGACATGGGAATCTCCAGATGGTAGATATAGAAATGAGATTGATTATATTCTCTCCAACAGAAGCAAAGCTTTCAATGATTGTAGAGTAATAAAGAACCTTAACTTCAACAGTAATCATAGAGCACTCAGGGCCAAACTAGCACTGAATGCAAACAAACGTAGACCGTTTAAAGTGAAAACGAAGAGTGAACACTCATTTGTAGACGCTAAAGAACTAAAGGATAAAACTGAAAACTTTATTGAGAACACCAAAGATCTTAACACACAAGAAAAATATAATATATTGCTAGAGCTGTTGACTGCAAAAAAATACTAAGACAGTCATGAGAGGAGACACAAGATTACTATGGCTATCCGATAAAACAAAAACTCTATTAGAAGACAGAATCAAACTTATTAATACACCAAATAAAACCAAAAGTATAAGAAGGTGTATAACTCAGATTAGCAAAGAAATAAACATAAATATACGAAAAGACAGAGAAGATTACAGATTAGAAAAGCTAGAACAATGTATACAAAAAACAGGTGGTACCAAAAAAGCAGTCAAACAACTAGTCCAAAAACGAGATTGGGTACCAAAAATGAGAACCACATGTGGCAAAAATTTGACCCAACGCCCAGACATAAGAGCATTAGCCACAAACTTTTTCAAGAACTTATATTCGAGCCATTGCACTTTAACTTCCATAGATCTAACAGGAGTGGAAACAATTCCAGAAATAATGTTGACAGAAGTAGAAAAGGCAATAAAATCTCAAAAAAAGGACAAAGCTCCTGGCTCTGACTGTATAACAAACGAGTTTCTTCTAGGAAACATAAATACCTTAGCACCAATCCTGACATATATATTTAATGATGTTATAAAAAGTGAATTCATTCCAAGCCAGTGGACAACTTCAACCATAGTTCTATTGCATAAGAAAGGCAGCAAAGATGACATAAACAACTATAGACCTATTAGTCTAATTTCTAATATATACAAAATCTTTGCTAAAATAATTCTTAGCAGGATAAGCAAGGTACTGGATGAAAACCAACCAATGGAGCAGGCAGGATTCAGAAGTGGTTACTCAACCTTAGATCACATTTATGTAGTCAAACAACTTTTCGAAAAGAGCAAGGAATACAATATAACCTTTTACTGCTGCTTTGTGGACTTTAGTAAGGCATTCGACTCACTCGAACATGAGGTGATCTGGCGAGCACTTAAGAACCAGGGGGTTGAACAAAAATATGTCAGAATATTGAAGAACATCTACAGAAACAGTAAAGCAAAGGTAAAACTAGAGAAAGAAGGAAACGAAATAAGGATTGAAAGAGGTGTCCGCCAGGGTGATCCAGTGTCACCGAAGC
Organism: Erebia aethiops; assembly: GCA_923060345.2. Taxonomy (NCBI): domain Eukaryota; kingdom Metazoa; phylum Arthropoda; class Insecta; order Lepidoptera; family Nymphalidae; genus Erebia; species Erebia aethiops. The sequence continues at coordinate 8,059,165 of OV281092.1, read as the reverse complement.
TATTCACTGCAGTTCTGGAGGAGATCGTTCGCCAAATAAACTGGGAGCATAGTGGTATAAAAATAAATGGGGAAAGTCTGTCTCATTTAAGATTCGCAGATGACATCATTATTTTATCCCCAACGCACGATAGTCTCGAGAGAATGCTTAATGAACTAGCGGAAGAAAGTCTGAAAGCAGGATTAGTTATGAACACACAAAAAACCAAGGCCATCACAAATGGAACAAAAGTACCTATATACCTTGAAAACAACATAATTGAATATGTAGAAGAATATATATATTTAGGCCAGACAATATCACTAAAAGACCAAACAACAAAGGAAATAGAAAGACGCATAGGAAACGCATGGAAGAGGTTCTGGAGTCTCAAAAATATTTTCAAAAATAGAGATATAAATATGGCCATTAAAAGAAAACTTTTTAATACCTGTATCTTACCAGTACTTACATATGGCTGTCAAACATGGTCCCTGACTAAAGCACAAATGAAAAAAATGGCATCTTGTCAGAACGCCATGAACAGAAGTATGATGGGGAAAAAATTGACAGACAGAATAAAAACAACCACTATAAAGGAATATATAAAAACAAAAGATGTTACTGTTACAATCAAGAGCCTTAAGTGGAAGTGGGCGGGGCACACAATCAGGGGTCAAGATAAATGGAGCAAAAAAGTAATGAACTGGTACACAGGTCATCTAAAGAGGAAAAGGGGTAGACCAATGAAAAGATGGGTCGACGATATTCAGGGAGTGGCAGGTGGCATATGGTCTCGAACGGCTAGAGACAGAGAGGCGTGGAAAATGTTGGAGGAGGCCTTTGCCATTAGGCAAACGGACGGGGTTGTCGAGGCAGTGCAGGATATTAATAGTGAAGTTTAAGAAATGTAAATGTCTGAATAAAGGCTTTATTTATTTATTTATAAGAAGCAAAAAATCTCAATCCACGCGGACGAAGTTGCGGTAGCTTGCGGTAGCTAGTGTAAAATAACTAGTGGTTCGCCCCGAACTGAGACCTCGCGGCGCCATCTATTGACATAAATGTAAAGTTCTGTTAAAAATACTGACGCTCATTAAAAATTAAATAATTTCGTTTCCTTATAATATTTATCTAATTTTAGTATTTGTTGTTCAAGTACAGGATATAATTGAAATAATTGATCAAGTTTCAGGCTCATCCTTTCAGAAAATTTCGAGTTCTGAGGTCATCTTTGGACGTTAGAAAATCTCCACTTTGAAAGCCCCCCATTTCGTCAATTTTGGGGGGAAAATTAAAAAAAAAATATTTTTGGACTCTATTCCTAATTATCTTTAAAATGATATACCGCAACCCTATGTAACTTTATAAAAAATATTTTACTTCGCATTCGCTTCTATGAGAGCCCCCCTGAAATAAAGATTTTTATTATTTTTAAGCCATATTCGGCGGGAGGCCATTGGTTTACATATTATATTTAAAGCTGAAGTAATTGCGTTCAGTAATTCAGAAGTTATAATGCTCTGACAGACGGACGGACGGACGGACGGACGGACGGACAAGTGCTAATTCACCCAAGTAGACTCAGAGACCTTCGCTTCGCTCGGTCAAAAATAAATATTCCAAGCCTTGTTCTAATGACAACAGATTTGAAGCCTTATAGTCATCGTAGGTAGGTCGAAAATTCGAAAATCAATCAATTTGTGATAAGGCGGTGACAGTGTCGAGTACCAACGAACAATCATTCCGACGAGATACGGCTTCCGTGGTGATTGGTGCTAATTGGGATCGATTCCTGATATTATTAGCTACTCGTCATACCGCTTGAGAGACACAATCAGATCCCTTATACCGTGTACGGCTACTTAAGAGTACAAAAGAACATTCAGTTTCTGTATATGAGTAATGAGTGGTGTTATCGAATTCTTTGATAACTAACTAGATGTTCTTTTTAGCTTATCTTGTATATTAGTGTCCAGTTACAAATTAGGAGTTCCTATTTTGTTCTTCCTTCTTCCTATTGCATTCTGAGCTAGGGTTTTCTTTTCATGTACCGGAAGTACCATTGCTGATTGGTATTGGTATGTCTATTATAATTATCTTTACTTCCTTGTAAAATTCCCTTCTAAGAGAGGAATGGAAATCTTCCCATACCAAAAACATTTCCTACCTTTTTCCAAAGTTCCTCAGATTTTCTGAAGATCTTGACAGGAGTCTATTGATAAGTTATTATTTCTATAGCAAAAATATTAAATGTCTACGAGCTTATTGGGTGCTCAAAAAATTGCAACTAGTATTTTCACGCAAAAGTCGTGTACTTAGCTAAAATCTGTCATCAAACATTTTCTCAAAAAGGATCTGGGGAGCTAGACACGCATTTATTTTCAGCCGAATGACCTCCTTGCCGAATCTCCTTGTTGCATTATTTATAAAATTAAATTAAGCGGCATTTATAAGAGAACCAAAGCTAAGCACCGAATTAATTAATTTCTCCCAAAATAGGTTTAAAATATCATTAGTTACATTCAACCTTTTATTATCATCCCATAAAATATCATTTCGAAGTCACTTCTTGTTTTGCAACGTTAAAATATATCAAGGGACACCTTTATCTTCTAAATTCGTAAAAGGAATTTCTCCAACCATTTAATTTCATCGTCTCCTGTGATGTTTTGTTCGGAACACAAATTATCGACTCGGTTTGATCCCACGGCTAAAATAAAATATCATATTTCCTGTCAGCCGAACGCGCTTCAGCGGTGAAGTGTCTTTTTTCTACATTTTTTCAGGGCACCGGGTTTTTTAAGGAACTGCGTCGCACATGTTTGCTCAACATAGGCGACGGCTTTCAATTATATTGTGTTTTTTGTCGTCTCGTGTTGTATTTGTTGAATGTAAGCTCGCCTTACATTCTATGGGAGCTAAATTCAGTATTTTATTATTATCTAGCATCTTTTTTGGTTAAAATGGCTACTTTACCTACCATATTATTATTTCTTTCATCTACCACCCTCTTGAATGTAATACTAATTATTCGTACCCTTCCGTGTGTAACCTTCACAAAGTTTTTTTTGTCAATTTTGGTCTCAATAATTTTATTACATATTTTGCCGTTATTAGTAGGTTAACTGCTATGCTTTTAAAGAAGCTATTTTAAACATGTCTAGGACTCTAGGTCTGTATGTTCACGTTATTATTAATTTTATATCGAGGAGTACCTACTCGTAGATCTTAACTTGCTAGCAAGTAGCAACGACAAAAGGCAGGTAGGTAAGTATGTGAAGGTGCAACAAATATGTGAAGGTTTTGAACCTATGACATTACGGATTTCAGTCCTCAACTTTACCGTTGAGCTATTGAGGCTATAAACAATCGGTAATAAAGTTTATTGAACCCTGATAAGTATTGTTTAATACCGCTATAGCAGCCATTCTTTACGTTAGCAGACATCGAGTGTTGCGCCGCTTCTCACGCACGGCGTACAGGTTTCGCGCACATTGCATAATGGGTGGCACGTAATGCGCGTAACAGCCCGTATTATGAATGTAGGGCGCGTCTAGACAACATAGGTCTCGTATATGGCAAAATTGTGATCGACAATAAATAATTATTACACTCCATACCAATAAATTAATTTACGTATAGCAGGGAGGTGTAAACTTTCTTATGAAACTGAAGCAGCGGGTGACGGTTATAAAGCTTGGAGTATCTCTAGCACAGACCATATCTCTAGACTCTAGTATATACGCTATTATAGGTAAATAAGAAAATCCATCACAGAGTTCGAGTGACCTACTGTGCTCCTTTTATTCGGTATTGAATAGATTCTATACCGGACCTAGTACGAGTGGCCAAAGTGAAATGGCAATGGAGCATAATAAAGGACTATAGGTTCCTTTATTATGCTCCATTGCCATTTAGACATTGGGAGACAGAATTTGTAATAGGTCTATCCAAATCAGCGACATATATATTGCAGCTACCTACTACCTACGGAACATGTATCGTGTTGGTGCATGAAGCTGATCCATAGATGTTTCAATAGTGTTACTGGAAATAGTAGTTACTGGAAAATGCAGTGTTGGAATTTTGGAAAATCTCCTCTTGGACGATTCGCTTGAAACAATTGGATACAAATTACAAGGAACACAAGATCGTGCGGCAATTTTGATCAGGACATCGTGTTGTAGGAATTTCCTAGTGCCTGAAGCCTTCTATAAACTATTACGCTTTGGCACTTGCAAGTTGCTACATCTCCGGTTGACACGGTCAAGCTGCGGTCAAGGCATCAATTTAGACAATATTACATGGACGCAAATGGCTGACGAATGTAACATGAGAATAGGGTTATGGAAATTTCTATCTGCAGTCGATGCTATATGAGATTACAGGTAGTAAGCAAAATAAAAATGACACCAATGCGTATAGTTTGCACGACTGGCAAATTGGCAAGTAAGTAAATAGCGATGTATTAAGTTATGTTATGTAAATTTAAAATGTCCGGATTATATACCTATATAGTTATGCCTACTGAACACATGTCAACTTTTAAAATGAATGGCAAACGATCCCGATGACACTTTATCTACCAATCTAGACAGTTGGCGCATGCTGCATCATTGTAGAGCTACCACAAAAGGTTGTCCCTATATCGGGTTACAAGTGAAGAAGACATGCGCACGAGACATCGTAAATCTGATAAATGCCTAAATATCGCCTCCGACAACAAAAGATCGAATTGCAAGTCTGCAATCGAATCCGCACCCAATCCTCGGAAGCTACAGGCGCCAGCTGCCTACGCAGTATCAAATGCCACACAGATAATAAAGGATTCTTTAATACGAAAAATGTTAAGCGAATCGGGAGTCATGTTCGAAATGTTTTTACGCTAAATCAATTCCAAACAGAGAGACATACAGTCGAGTATTATAGCTGATGTTACGCGAGAATTCCATATTTGGTTTATTACGTAGGAAGTTGGGAACGTAATAAGTTGATTTGAAGTACTAGTTGCTGGCTGGTAGAACCCGGACTTTAGCAGAGTCACGCAGAGTATTCGAGCATTGTAATAATTTGTAAATAACCTAGTAATTTGTAACATACGACTGGATCGGAGAAGTGTGGAGGAAAAAGTATATCTATCCAGCAGATGACATCTATCCTTTGAGAAATACACCCTATAATTAGATCGGAATGATTTATAATAATAACAGTAAACAGAACAATGAAACCCTAAAAGTGATTGCAGTTTCATGAATGCGGTACAGCTGACCTACGCATGTAGTGTTCTATTTATGTAGATGGAGGAAGTAAAAGATATACAGATACATAAATTAATTCAAAGCTGCCATATTATTAGTGCACGCTCGGGCGCAATGTTGTGGCGACTTGGCGAGTGTCAAGACGTGTCTGTCGCCGAAGTCTATTCATCAAATCTTAAATAATAAAGAGGTGGGTATAGTCATGTATAGTGTTCTGCTGTATTTAAAACGCTGTGGAAGTATTTTGAACGTTGAAATATTATTCGTACCTATACCTACTAATACAAATCCTTATACAGCCTAGATCTGTACAAAATTTCGTCAAAATCGGTTGAAAAGATGGGCAGCGTAGCAGACAGACAGACACACTTTCACTTAATTATATTGTAGCTAGTTATATTTATTCTTCGATTAGGCTTGTATTTTTTATTACTAAGTTACCCAAGTCGTACAAAAAATAATAAAAATATGACAGACATTATAAACGAATATTCTAATGGAAATGACATTTTTCCTTTGATGGAAACGTTATAGAAGACCGGACACGGATATCCTAATAGTAATGCGGATTAAGCGGGACTTGCCGCGGAAGTTACTACCTTCCTGCTACGGAAATAAACGTACTCTGTTTCCTATTTAATAAGTTTATAACATTAATCTTACTATCATGAATATTTTTTATCCATACGAATTTTGTCACAAAATGAATAAGATATTGTTTATATCGCTTGTAAAGTACTTACATGTTTTATTTAATTCTTCTATTAGGTACAAGAAGTCGGTTAAAAACTGTATTAACTTAAGGAGGTCTCCGATTTATAAAAGTTTTATGTCATCAATAGCTGCTAAAAACTTGGTATCCTGAATAAAGTGAGGCGGTACTTTCCGCCAAATCCGCGCCTCACACTTTATCAGGCTCAAGTTCAAGAGTGAATAGGCATTTTCTAAGCAAGGGCGCCCCAACCTAGACCTCATCATTGCTTTGCATTGAGCATGATTGTCGTCAAACGCAAACCTATTTTGGAATAAAAAATAAAAAAATCTGCCCTGTATTTGTAACTCCTAACTCTAGCTAAGATGAGCAGTTAAAGTTATAAAAGAGAAAAGCAAGCATTTTCATGATAGGTATAGAAATTTAGGACAAGATTAAAATGCAGAGCCTGATCGTAAATAGGCGACGGTTCTACGCTTTTCCAGGCAAAACAAGAAATATTGCCTCGTATTTTCTTGGGGCATGGTGCAATCGGTTAGAGTGACGCCCGACGGGAGTACATAACTGTAATGAATTAATCAGCACAGCGGATGCGTCTCCCGAGCGCCTGGCGCCGACGGTCATTCTACGCAGTAGGTAGTACGATCTCGGATTACATACCACTCTTTTTATATTGCACAAGTACCTACCAGTGGCGACACACCTTTTCTTGTATGTTCATAATAAATCAGGGGCAATATATTGTTTTTGTGTTTCGGGGGGCAGAGTTGGGTATTTTAATGTACTCACTCATAGGTATAAAACCACAGTGGTTCCAAAGTGTTATAAATTTTGCCGCAAAAAAATCTAAAATGAATGGAATATACATAATATTCAAAATGAGAGGGCATTAGGTACCTATACATATAAATAAAGAGATAAGTGTTAATGATAGATTAAAAGCATTTTAAAAGATCCAATTAAAAGTGAAAATCTCGTTTTTTTTAATAATAAAATTATACCTACACAAAAAGTGACGTTACAATCTTCTGGTTATAATATTATGTCCATTACCTATTTAAATTCATTGGTAGTTGTTTCTTGTCATTTGATTACACACTGGTATTGAGAATGATCAGTCGATACGACTTGTCACTCTTAATAATGCTTTGGCAAAACATAATTGGCCTTGGCACAATTTTTTTCAAATTGTGTAATTTTAATTTTAATTATTTTTTTCAGTAAGTATCTTTAAAGTATTGTCTTTAAGCGATCTCTTAATTTATGATCCTCTATCGGACATTCCGTGTTTCTATTTGAGATTTAAAGATAGAACTGTGGGATATCATTAAAAAATCATAGCAGCGTATGAGGTCATTAAACTAGATTTTAGTGGCGTTGTAATTACCTACGTCTAGATAAATGAGTTTTTGAAAGCTCCTGATACGCTTTGGGATCATTAAACTTTTTTGATACTGTAAACAACACTAATGGCTTCTGTGTGGAAATGTTAGTAGATTTCCATTTATTAACATGCGTACTCCCCTTAAATTTTAAAAGAACTTATCTACCTCATATTTTTTGATAGTGTAGCGGTTGAACAAAAATCTGGCATTAACGCGGGAGGTCTTACCCCCTTAGCCCTTGATCCAAAGCTCACTCATTTTAGTATTGTAATTAATCATAGGTACCCTAATCCTTTGCCAAGATTTTCGCTTAGGAATAGCAAATGTACCTAATGTCATTTTTATGAAGCGCCATATTTCATAGCGCCAAGGGTCATATTCGGTTGAGGATGATATAGGTTTGTGTTTAAAAGGTAATTAAGGTCCTTAGTACTATGTACTTAGGATTAACGCATAGCTAGCCACTATATACCATTACTAAATAGTATTACATACTATTTATATACTAAAAGTTAATCAATTCATTCAACTTAGATTTGAGTTAGATAAGTAACTGGCACCTGCTAACTTACCTATAGTATGTAGGTATTCTGTGCTGACTGCTGATACATCATCATCGTCATCGTAAGCCTTCATAAAATCATAATTAAAATAGGTATAAGTAATCAGTTACGGAATTATCTTGTTAGCACAAATAGGTAGATATATTTTTTTTAATTTCTAGCAAGATTCTATGATGTGGTCCATAATCAAGTAAACAATAAAGAGATCTAGATACAATGTAAACTTTAGAGGTTGCACGGAAAACTATAGTTGCAACTCATAAGTAAACACTAAACACTAAACAGTATCTAAGGCTATCGTGCGTTAAGACGTGACGTCGCGTATAACGTGAACTAAGTCGCCTCAGTCGGCCTAATTAATAATGCAGTTTTATTTATAAAATAGGTACATATAAGATAATTATATAACGTCAGATTATATATACAATGTTACGCACACGTGTGGCCAGCCATCGATCAGGACAAGTGCACTGACACAAACGCTTCGTTCTCGGAAGCAAGTTTATTCTGGGCGTGACGTCATGCCTTCGCTCGCCGCTTCCTTATTCTACTTTACTCACAACTACATTATCTGATTATTCGCGTCCAAACGGGTTAGAGATAAACTTGTGATTTTGCGAGTAATTTTTCAAAGTTTTATTTAACTGCAAGCTTAATATTATGCACCGATGGTTGCTCGAAGGAACAAACCTCAGGCCGCCTATTCGCCGCTTCCTTAGGTATTCTACTTTACTCACAACTAAATTATAATATCTGATGCGTACAAACGGGTTTGAGATAAACTTGTGATTTTGCGAGTAACTTTTCAAAGTTTTCTGCAAGCATAATAACATAATAAGTATTATGCACCGATGGTTGCTCAAACAAACCTCATGTTTCGTTATCAACTCAGATGAGTAAAAAACTAAGGATTTGATTCCTATTTTATTGTTAAGTGTTTAGTGTACTTACTACTTACCAATATTATTTGTATTGCTTGGTATTGCTTGTTCTACATTATATTTTATGCCAACCTCCTGGACTCTTTTCAGATAGTAGAAACGTTTAAAAGGTAGGTAGTAGTAGTAGGTACCTTCCTAATTGATGTACCTATGTTTTATTCACATTTTTGATCTCTAAATCTATCATCGACCAAACAGCCTATAAAATCAGAGAAATCTGAATAAAATCTGGTTTCCTAGTCATTGCCTATACCCATATATCCCAAGTCCCAACCCAACTAGGTATTTCATGCTGTAATATCAGAATTATGTAGGAACATAATATTTTTGTTAAGAAGGACTATTAGTGAAGTCCAGAAAAGCTGTTAAAAAGCGATACAAAGATCCAAAGCTTTGTTGAATAATCGGTACACAGTTGTACCTCAATACGACAGATGTAGGAACAATGGTGCGCCGCGGGATGTCCACGGTTATGACGCCTCATTGACTCCGCAATTGACGTACGAGCACACTGCATTATTATTACCCCTTACCCCACTAGCACGAGGGTCCCGAAACAAATGAAAAAGCCACTTCATTCAAACTATTGCATCGTGTTTTTTCAATAGAGCTTGATTTAGTTTGAAATCGATATTCTAAATCGATTGTGTTAACAGGGAATTTTAATTAACATCGCTATTGGCAGAGCGTGAAAGCTAACTTTATTAATTACTAATCAAAACAAAGTTTATGACCGACGGTATAAAAAAATTGTACCTATGCGTTTTTAGGTAGGATACTTATTGTTCTATTTTCATTTCAAAGATACCTACTGAAACAGACATTAATGCTAAGTACGTCTATGTTACTTGAAACATTATTATGGCCTATGGTAACAAATATCTTCGAAATCATCGCCACTAAATTAAAAAATATTGATTGAAAAACGTTAAAAGCCTCGTCGGGCGCTGATTGGAACCACATGACGTCGCTGAACGACGAAATAAATTAAAAAACAATCACCAGCTCATTTAAGTAAACATTAAAAAAAAGTTTAAGCCTCGATGCAACCGAGACATTTGCTCCCGAAACAGACCCCGTAGACAGACTTACAAAAAAGAAGGAGTAGAAGTTCAAGTTAACCTTTTATGGTTTATCATTAAGGAAGCGAACGTAAACGTTCACGTTTTTGTTTCAAGGACTAAGATATTCCCAGCGTGGGAAAGCTCAGTGAGGTCAGGTGGTGCCACATGTGGTTCTCTTCTGCTTAGGGCGTTTAAAAATAATATTTAACAAAATACAAATGTAGGTGCCGAGCAGACATCGGCCGCGTCTTCGCGGGGGATATATGTACTACACCTACCGTCTACCCGGTGGTCTGTAAACAATAACAAAGTATTATTTTATCTTACGTGATGAGCATGGTTTCAAATTTAACGGAGCATGTGTTTGTGGCTTTCATCGTATTACCTTTTTAGTAGATGCACTTTCCTATCTATAACATTTTGCGGCAATCTTTATATCATAAAATTGATTACAACTTTATTCATACTTGAAAAACAATTTACTAGACGGATCTGTTATTTAATGAGCTATAAAAGAAATTTTTAAAATCTTTACGCGATCTGTGTGGTAACGTAATAACGGGCACTTGTGGAAGCCATATATAAGTTCCCTTACATAATTTCGTGTTGGAAGAAAATTCAGTAGCTACCTACGATCAGTTCATTCGATCAGCTGGGAAGAATTCACTTTACAAAAACTCCGAAATGCCTGCACTTGGTGCCGCCCAGTCTTGGCTCCTGTCCGATACATGAACCCGTGGGATGAACATGATAATGGCCAGTTATATTATAAGCTTACAACGTGGGTGTCCGACTTTCTATGCACATTATGCAGAACTTTTTATATGCTCTTGTGTTGTAGGTGATTTTGAAATTCATCGATGCGGCATAATTCATTGCTTTGTGAATGAACAAAACAGTATACAAACAAAACTACTGCCGCTGACAGCTTTCGGCTATCGATAAGTAGAGACGAGGTAGAGACGCGTGTTACAACTTTTATTGAACATTCCTATGTACTTCTTTGTGTACATACACACACAGTAATAAGATTTTGCGAAGTACAGTAAGTAGATAACATTGCATATGAAATAGTAGCTGATGCCCGCGACTTCGTCCGCGTGAATTGAGGTTTTGTGGTAACCGCGGGAACTCAAATTTTCCGAGATAATAAAGTAGCTTATGTGTTATTTCAGACTATAATCTATCTCTGTGCCATTCAACAAGAATCTCATCCAGATCCGTTCAGCCGTTGGGACATGATTGAGTAACAAACATCCATCCATCCAAACTTTTGCATTTATAACATTAGTTTTTTTTTTTTTAATCCACTACAAGCTAGCCCTTGACTGCGATCTCACCTGTTGGTAAGTGATGATGCAGTCTAAGATGGTAGCGGGCTAACCTGTTAGGGGCATGGCAGTTATATTAAACCCATACCCCTTTGGTTTCTACACGGCATCGTACCGGAACGCTAAATCGCTTGACGGCACGTCTTTCGTCGTCGTCTTTTTTCGTCGTCGTAGGGTGGTAACTAGCCACGGCCGAAGCCTCCCACCAGGCCAGACCAGGGAAAATTCAGAAATCTTAAATTCCCAAATTGACCCTGCCGGAGGAGGTATTAGTATTAGTATAGATAAGTATGTAAGTAAATGAGAAAATGTGCATTATTGTCCATGTCTTAATGTTTTTTAATGCCTCTACACATGAGCCGACCTTGATGAAAATTGGCATAGACATCAAAAGTACAACTAAATACTCTTTTTACTTTTTTATCTTGGGAAAACATACCTCTGGGTCTTTTTAAAACCGGAATTAATGCACATGAGAGCAACTTGCCAAATGCCAATGTTCTGCACCTACTTTGTGTAGCTGTGTTATATTTCAAATGGATATTTTTGCTTTGAAAAGTAAGACAGATTTCGGTCACAATGATTAAGTGTCTTGCACAGGTAATGCAACCCGCCGGTGCCGTGAGATCCATGACAGGCACACGGAAGTCAAATGCTAAATGTGCACCTACTCACCTACTGTGAGTGGTGACGCAAGTGGCTTATTAAGTTAGTACCTACATATAGGCTATATACTTATGACTTATTATATATCTACAATGATGTCCGTGACTTCACTTTGTATGCAAGCATGGATACACTTATATTACTTATTTTATTTACTACGCCACTCAGCAACAGAGCAATAGATCGACGTAATTTTTTGCATGAGTAGTGAGGACCTGTAGAGTGAGTTAAGCTACTTATATACCGGAAAACTTAAAGAGTTCCCGTGGAAAATAAGAAAACTTATTCCAAACGTACGAAGGCATCAGTTATTACAGAATATCCCTAACCCTGAGGTACATAGGTACTTAAAGTTTTATTTCTTTTGCGGATTTTGGATTTTAAAAATGATTATCTTCTTCTTCTCCAAATAGTGTTATTTTCGACTAATTAAAAAAAAAATAAGTTGGCTCACAGAGATTACTATATTTTTTTATGGGTAGGTACTTAGTGAGGCGAAAAGAAGTAGGTAAACACAAACAGACGCATATTTTTTGCATAATATTTTGTCGAACTTTTGATATATTTTATTTGACTGAAGATTTTGCGATCTCCTTCCCTCTAGTATCTACGCATTAGGTACATTTTAAAGACCTAGGTACCTATTTTTTATGCTGAAATTTATATTATAGTAGACTTACTAAAAAAATTTCCTAATGCGTCCCTGCTGTCCACAAGTAGGCTGTGTAGCCTGTGAGTAGCGACTTTTTATTGCATACCAAACTTGCAAATCTGAGATACCTTCTTATTAGTATCACGAAATGAACAACGGCAAAAATACAGGCAATGATCTCTATATACGGACTACCTACAATATGAGTTGTTTTGCCAGAATGTATTGGTACGTACCTACGTTAAGTTTATTTTACATACTAGTAGTAAGTAAGAATACACTTACATAGATATTTTAAAATAATTAATATTTATCAAGGAACGATCGAAGCGGAAACACCTAGTTGACACCGAGTCTCTACTCTCGAGAGTTTAGATCAGTGAGCTAACATCCTTCACTTTGCATAGGCGTGACGGAAACCCTTGCGAAGGTTCAGTAAATTAATAAAAAAATATCACTTTGTACCAAGATTTATTCAAATGCGCGATTGTAACAGTATATTTTATATCACAGGTATGAGATAAGGTTAACGACTAGGTAGTAGACCTTCGTTATCGGATAAGGGCTTAACAACAATAATCTTCAGTTAAAACTTAAAAGTACCGTAATGATCTGTAAAACAATTTTACTGTCCTTAGCCAAGCATTATGTGAGAAGACTATTGTTTCAAAAAAAGCCCCACTCGAAAACAGTTTAAAGGTATTGTCCTCGATGACTATTCGCTCAACAGTTGACTAACTGTTATCGGAGTTACATCAGATCTACGAGTAATAGTTTTATAAGTACGCCAGCACGTAACAGCGTATCGGGAGAAAGCACCGGCCTTGGCAATGAGGCGTGCTCAACCGGGCGTCGCCGCACAAGACACGCGTCCACCGCGCCCGCGGTACGCACTCAAAGCGAAAACACCAACGACCTCAATTTACATAGACGGGCTCTGTCAAACAAAGAATGTGGACCTATTTTACTAACGCCATCTAGCCTGAAAAGCGGGACAGCGCTATGGCGGGGACAAGGACAGGCTTATACAGGTGTGGAGCGCGCTCTACAGGAATGACTCCCAATTTTTTTCTATGAAAGGGCCCATGGAAATGGAAAACACATAAGAATTGACCGGGAACCTCACAAAACGTGTGTTTTCATAAATAAACATTTCATGAAATGTTAATTTGAACAAAACTTCTGAGTAAGGCTCTTGCTCAGAAGTCGGAACGATAGTTTTGCAAAGAAGGTAAATCATCAGGAACCCGTTAAATAAAATCCGTTTGTGTTCCCGAAATCTGTCTGAAATGAATAGTTAAATATAAAGTATCGTCCCCAGAATGCTATTCATTACAATACACAGATTACAATTCGATAAATCGATCAAATATCGATTAAATTTCCTACAATTCGTGAAATACCTATTTACCTTACTACTGCAAATGATTGAAGGAACCCACAAATCAGCCACATGTACTTACTGTAATTTGAAAGACCCCAAAGAATAAATAATTTTTCCTTCTTTGTTTGTGTTATCGACTATGGAATATGGATGTGCCCTCTATATGGGCATATTATTATAGGCTCACGTCTAGCTGTGGATAGAACCGAAAGCCGATAGAAATCAATAGATAATCCCACTAGCAGATCTCTCAGGTGCAGGTCTACGTTCTTGTGCCACTCTCAGTCCACCCAATTTGGAATCTACTGGGATCTATTGCTGGGGGTCGGCCACGGTGCTAATCCAGTGCAGCGTAGGAAAAGTGCTCAATCTCCGTGTCGGTGAAAAAAGGAACTCATAAATTAAACTATTGTGGCGAGACAGTGAACATTTTAATTCTTCCCGCGCTACTTTGTGCAATTATAATCAATCTTGCATCGCAATGCTATATTAGCGCAAGTTTCACGCACACTTTCATTGTCATTGAACTTGGAAAGCGGCAAGCGCAGGGTTACCATGTCTCACGCAAAAATCCTGACAAAAGCCTGACATTATTGCCGCGATTTTTTTTTATTGATCGGATTGAATAGAATTCTAGTTTGTACCAGTTGCATATTTCAATTAAGTTCATTGTATGTGTTCAGATTATAAGAATGAGAGAGATATGCATATTTTACGTAAATCACGTTGATTTGTAGGAATAATACTTAATTCCTAGTTAGTATTATTAACTATTAATTTTATTGTTCCTAAATATAAACTATCTCTAACATTTAAAATTAAAATCAGACCGGTCAAGTACGAGTCAGACACGCGCACAAAGGATTCCGTACCACCACACAATATAAATTATTTTAGTAAATAATAAGAACCGGAAGAGTCCGGAACCTGCTGTACGACCATGTTTCTTGCCAAATTTCATGATTCTAGGTCAATGGAAAGTACCTACCCTATAGGTTTTGGTTTATTAGCGGTTGTCAAAACATGCGGCCTGAACGGCCGTATCTTTTGATTTCGCTTACTTTGAAGCCTAATTTTTTTACAGCTCCAAAGGACCGTAGATCTAAATATTTCGTATTAATTTCAAATTGATACCTCCACGCGTTCCCGTGATAAAGGTGGAACCCTAAAAAGCCCTAGAATTCTGGTTCCTGACCAATGCCTTTTAAAATCCTGAAATGTCCTGACAAAATCCTGACGTCTGGTAACCCTAGTCAAGCGGGGATGCGCCCGCGACTCGCGTCTCGCGTCATTGTCATTAGATAGAGAATGCACTCTCCCCGTAACCTGCTCTATCATTGATAAATAACTTGCTCGCACGCGACTGACGTCAGATAGGTAATGTACCAATTTATGAGTGACGTACATATATAAAAATATTTTTCATAAATTTAATTTTTTTTGCTCAAATGCGGGTTGGCGGGCTTTAATGACTAATAGTCATTGACTAATGACTATTATCATTTTAGTGATATTAACCGAGACCGACGGCTTAACGTGCTCTCCCAGGCACGGGGCTGAAACACTGCTGCCAACTTCCTAACTCCGGACTAGTACTGAGAATTTATAGTCGGAAAAATCCAATACTTAATCATGGTCCGGGGAATCTGGGACCTCGTCGGCCGCAGTCGAACATGCTAACCACTAGACCAACGATGGAGGTTAGAGAGAAACGAAGAAATTAAAAAGGCAAAGAGATATTACTAAGTGATTCGCTGCTCCATGTAGGTCATATTACCCTGTGATTTGCCTTGTGGATGGGTTAATAATTATAGCACGCTGTGGGGCTTCGGGTGACAGAACGGCGCGCTCTTCGTTGACGGTGGGAACGAGTAGGCGGTTGGGGCACGCACTTGACGCTCCGCCGGACACGAAAACTACGCTCCTTGGAACACAGGCATGTCTTGAGACTTCATTTATTCATCCTATCCTACTAATACAATAAATGAGAAAGTTTGATTAAGTTAAAATGTTTGTTACCGCCGCAACGGTTGAACCGATTTGGCTGTAAGAAGAAGATTTAGAATGGAGATAGATTATAACCTGACTTAACACATAGGCTACTGTCATCCCGGAAAATTAAAGAGTTCCTGTGGGAACCAAAAATCCCAAATCCACGCGAATGAAGTCGCGGGCATCATGTAGTGTTCTAATAAATTTATTTAAACTTACAAAAGGACAACCTGACTGAGTGACATATTGGTTGTATGCCCGCGAATTTGATCGCGTCCATTAAAAATTCCCATGAATCCGTGGTGGGTGTAAAAAATCCCGTGGGAACTGTTTGCTTTTTCAGGATGAAAAAACCTATTTCTCTCCGGGATGCAATGAAGTTACAACCTATCTCTCAACCAAATATCGTCAAATCGGTTCAAGGGGCCGAGTAAGCGTAGCAGACAAACATACACATATTTTATAATATTATGACATCGATGATAAAATAGTACCTACTTACTGAACGTTGATTTGTCTATTTGTGTGTTGCACCTTTAATATCACAAAAAAAATAGATACTTCTCCACGGTTTTCTTTAGCATTAAATCAGTGCCAACAAAAGAAGAGCTCAGGAACCGCGCTCCATTGGCGCCGAAGTTACGCCATCCCTTCGACACGACCTGAGCATCCAACTGACGCTTTTATATTTTTTCACTAGATGATACGCGCGGCTTCGTCTGGTTGAATTTAGGTTTCATAAATACAGTTTGAGCTCCATGATTTTCCAGTATAAAAAGTTATCCAAACAACGAATTTTAAAGTATGGCGCCTGCTATGGGTAGACAATAGACTTATATGTAGCAATCAAACCATAGTATGTATACCTTCTAGTATAATTTAAAGTACGTTCAGGTTTTATGTTAGGTTTCGTGGACTCCATATAATATTTTTAGTATTCTGTACGAAGTACAAATTACATTGGATATACCCAGAATATACTTAATGTTTTAGAAATTAATAGGGTGAATTGGATAATATGGCACCTGGAAATCTGGAAGTCTGTAAAAAGGAAAACTTAGATTTACTATGGATATGTGCCGAGGAAAATATTAGTTACAACTTCCAGTCATTTTAAAACCACTAAAGAGGTATTCCCCTATTTTTTCTTTTTAGTTCAACAGGAAGTCACGACGTAGAGCTATGTATCTAATATTTTATGCCTAGTCATATACCTACTTTTTAGCGTAGCATAAATTAATTCACTTTATTATTTTTGTATCCTTTTTCCCGATTTTTTATATGAAGCAATTTGAATTGTAATTTAAAGTTATTATATTATGCAGTACCGTTACATATTCTTTTAAATTATATTCTTATTACTTTAAATTCTCTAACATAAATTACGTCTTGATTCGCTTCGGTATATAATATAACACGTCCAATTAAAATTTAGGAAATGACATTATTCTGAAGGCGCCTACATACCTTAAAGAAGGAAACAAAATAAAAATAAACCTTTTAATTGATCACCATTATGCAACAGAGCAACAGTAATGTGGGCTGTAAGTAGGGTTGCCACTTGCCAAGCATGCGGCCCGGCTATAGTCGAATTTTACGGCTGCGGGTTCATCTTGCCCCAAGGGTTCTTGTCAGCGTTGACGCATCAGACGCAACGCCTGAAGAACGCCAATGATGATAGTAGGAGTTTGGATTGATGATGTAGTAAAAATGCGTAAACTTTATAACTGTTTCTTAGTCTTACTAACTTAACTCCATACATATCAAAACCGTGATTTTTGTTTATAATTGTAAATAAATGTAACCAAGTGTATTTTATTATAAAAAAGAAGTAGAAATATTTCAAGCTTAAAACACGTATTTAATAAAAGTACTGTAAGTAGTAAGTAAGGAAGTCCGTAAGGTAATACTTGGTATTCTGTGCCAAAAGGCTTTCAAAAAAAGGCATGACCTAAAACATTTTGATAAATACAGGTCGGCCCGGCGTAACATAGAGCCGAATCCGTTATTTTAGGACCTGGCAAGTGTCAACCCTAACCGTAGTGGCCTTTAAAATGTTTAAACTCAATATTATTTAGCTTACATAACACGTAACTCGTATGACTGAACCAAATAAGTATTTCAAAATACGTATAAAACTGATTTCCGCACAGCTAGAGATTAAGTCGGCGTTGAAGTAATTAATCATCAACCTTGACAATCTCTTATCGTTCAGGAAAACACTCAGGAAATTGCTCAATATCTACCTAGGCATAAGAAATTTTGTACGTGCGCCATCGATCAATTGTAAAATTTAACATCACTCCTATTTCCTGTTTCTGTGAAACGAATTAGGTAGTTAGGTAAGTATAGGTAGGATTTAATGTTTGTTCGTAATATACCTAATTTTGTACGGTAGGATTTATTTAGAAGCTAAATAGTAAATAGGTATTTGGGTGTCTACAGTGACTCTACATTGTATCCATTCCAATTCCATGGTCCCGTACAGTAGATAAAATAAAAACTACATAGTATGGAAATTAGTAATTTATTATTTATGTGGTAAGTAAGAAATTTTAGTGTTGAGCTGTGTTTATTAATCTTCATTTCATCCTGTAGGTCCACCTATATAGCTCTACCTAGTAGGGTAGGGATTGATAGCAATCCCTAGCTTATCGCGTAAATGGGGATTCTGCATATAACCATAACCCACACGAAGATCCACTACAGTGACTATATAAATGCGAATTTAAATGAAAAATCCTCAACTCTACTTCTAAACTCTAATAAGACGATCCGTGTAGGTACTTACTTACTTTCACGTGGAACCCTAAAAACTAAATGAAGGTGTGAGTGTGACTAATGCATAACTATTAACTACATAAGTAAACCAGCTGATTGTAAACATACTTGACTTCTAGGAAGAACTTACTTATTGGTACGAGACTCTATTAGATTTTATAATGAATTAAAGCATTATCTCAAGCAAACACTGACAGCGGAAAATTCCATTACATTTTCCCGCAATAGTTAAATTTATAGCACATATTTTAAGGCTTTGTCAGACAGACAACGCGTGACAGCAGCGACCTATGATATGCAGAGGCTCGACTTACTTGTACCTACTTGTTGGTACAATTTTTTTTTAACATCCAGGTCCATATGCTCCATACGTGGACAGATGAGAGCTGATAGGTAGTCGGAAGTTTGTGTCATGTTTAAAACTCTAAAGTGAGGCAGAGGAGATAAGAAATGTCAAATTGTATTACAAATGTGAAAACTAGATGGAAAAGTACCATGGAAGTATCAATTTGTCAATACTATGAAAATTTAACCTTTGGAGCACGTCACACTGCTACGCCGTAGACGTTCGCCCGGGCTCTTGACACAACGAGTTTATTTGTAATCCCCGCTAAAAGCTCCTAAAAGCCGCGTTGGATACGTATCCGCGCGTTGCGTCTGTTTGAACCTTTATTATTATCTCAGAGACGGTAATCACAGTCGCTGGGACGGAGGCAAAGGAAGTGAGCGGCCGCGGCCTTGACATTTCCCGCCCGGCAACGTACACATAGCAAACACGAGGAAGTGGTGCGCTGTGGCACCTCTTTGCCGCCTTCCACTCCATCGGGCCCACCCTTTGTGTACATGTGGGCTTTTAGCATTATAAAGTGAACTGTACCATATTAATATAGGAGCTGATAAAGGCAGTGGCGTGCAGGCCATAGAAGCGTTAAGACACTGCTTACCTCACTTTTTTGAAATAGGTTTCACTAAACCTAAGTAATGCCTCACTTATCATCAAAGTCTGTACCTACGTAAGACAAAGATTACCTAATTGAAATATTCTGTAGATTATTAGGTATCTAATAAGAACCAATAATTATGGGTCATCAGTATTTGCCTCTGTCAGTATTAGTAATCAGAATAATCAGATTGATACTGTGAGTAGGTAATTCTGTTCCCAAGTTGACTAGTTAAAAGATGTGCTGTAAGTTAATCCACACCGGTAACTTTTATTGTTAGCCGAGAAAAATACTACAGAAAAAACATCTATTCTAAACATAAGGTAATCGTAAACTAATATCAAGAAAGAGTAATTTCATACGTCCAATTATGTCTCAATATCCTACGACATATAAATGAAGAGGCCGAGTGCATTAAACGTGCACAATGGTCCCGCACAAGGCAGACCGTATAGTGAGCTACTTGAATCACCGCGTGCTTTACATCTTGATGCAGCTACGACAAAACCCTTTTGTGTGCCTGACATTTTTATTTGCTCTGACGCACACACGGCATTAAAAATGTAAGAGATCCGGCTTCCTATTATTTTGAGTTATTAGGAAATAATTTGTTGTAAAGACGCATGATAACACTAAAGTGCTGTAAATAATAAAACCTACATATTATTATCTAAAACTTGAATGCATTTAATAAACCACGTTGTCAATAATAATTAAAATCTAAATTATTACGAAATAGATATCCATATTTTAATATTTTTATCAGTTATATTATACAGTATAATATAGTTCTGATAAAAATATTAAAATATGGATATCTATTTCGTAATAATTTAGATTTATACTAAAGTTTAGTAACTAAACCGACGATGCTAAACGAGTAACGAAGTAATATTGAACATGTAACGCCATCTTGTAAGGAGTAGACGAAGCTTTTAGTGCAGACTATTCGTGTACAGATGTCACTATTTAAAAGCTCTATGAATTTGTACTTCAAAGATGGTTTTTTCTAAATCAAACAGAATAATAATTTTATACGCATACTAGCAGATGTCCGTGACTTCGTCCGCGTGAAATAAGTTTTTTAAAAATTAGATCCAGAGATTACCCTTTTTAACGTCACAAACTCACAAACTTTACCACTAATATTACTTATTAGTATAGAAGTATCAAAGAAGTATAGATAAGTATACTACTCATTATGTAAGGTTATCGGTTATAATATATCGACCTTACGTGGATATCGCTAGAAAAAATCGTAGGCATCCATTTCGCTTATTACGGTTTACATGCCCATTACACATACTAAATCAGCTTAAATTTTTTATTTTAGGGTTCCCATACAAAGCTTGCATAAGTAGTCTGAGCTATACTATAAAGTACCTATATGAAAAGACCATGAAAAGACTCTGCGTGTGAAGGTTTTGATAAAAGTTGGTACAGACTACGGTTCGTGGTTGCATGCGTTGCCTGAATTTCCGCGAAACATTTGCTTTCTATACCTAGGTACCTACAATAATTATATTAGGTACCTACGTGCTAGAAATAATAATCAAAGTAGATAGGTACTTACCCGAAGCTTTCCGTGAATTTTTGTGACCGGAAGCAATTATGACAGCATTCCAAGTATCAATTCCCATAAACCGATTTTCCCAAACGTTTTCCCATACTGCATACGTGATAGCATCGTATAACGTCACCTTACAGTCGGTAATAAATTAAACTTTGGTGTACTGACTACTTTGACCGCCAAATACAATCATTTGTATTCAAAGTACAGTCGAGCAGAACAAGTCAGCATAGTAAGTTGCCACTTACATTTGCTTTTGTGTCATTTAGAGCTTTTTATTTCAATACAAATGTCTTCGTTTAACGCTCCCGAATAACTTTGAGCTTTGGGCGAGATATTTTTATATTCGTTGGTACTTTTTCAGCTCTATGTGCTTTGGCATACGGTTGTTATTAGCATTTTATGGAAACAAGCTGACGACAAGTTATGCAAAAGTAAATAAAGATTTGGTACTAGTTGTAAATTTGGGTAATTGACTCAATTGGGTCAATTAAATTATAATTTAGTGATTTATACTTTTATCCACTACAAGCTAGCCCTTGACTGCGATCTCACGTGATGGTAAGTGATGATGCAGTCTATTCAGTTTATACTAAAATAGAAGATCTCCCAAAAGTCGTGATACCCACGTCCCTTAGTTAGTTTTGTTGAATAACCATTTTAAACTATAGATTAAAGTAAGAAGTGCGTCAAACTTTGATGACGTCACAGTTCAGTATGTTATACAAATATCCCATAGGTACGAGATGCACGCGTCTTGACGTTTGAAAAAATTTGCTGATTTGAGTAGTTGTCAAATACCCAATATCTACCTTAGATATTGCTCCTCTACTCAAGTCTCATCAGGGAGAGTTGCGACTTTCGCCTTATAATTCTTGACTGGTGTAATCGGATATAATACTCGCGTGATTGTACTTTTCGGTTCGTGACCCGTGTTCTCAGTGACTGCTATAGGGGAATTCCTATAGAATAAGGGGAATAGTGGTTCAACGCGCAATAACATAACATCCACTAAAGCCCATTAGCCCATTAACGTCCCACTGCTGGGCACAGGCCTTCACTCTCATAGGAGAGAAGGAACTAGAGCTTAGACCCACCACGCTGCTCCAATGCGGGTTGGCGGGCTTTAACGACTGTTATCACATGTTAGTGATAATAACCGGGACCGACGACTTAACGTGTTCTCCGAGGCACGGGGTTGCTACACCGTCAACTTCCTAACTCTGGGCTAGTAAGTACTGAGAATTTCTAGTCTAATACTTAATTATGGCCCGACCTGGGACTCGAACCCGGGACCTCGTCAGCTGCAGTAGAACATGCTATCCCTTTATCTATTCCGTGATGCTAACCACTAGACCAACGAGGCAGTTATCATAAATGATAAATAATTTATTTATTTCACGTAGGACTACTTGTGTCACTTATGATACGTTAAGACTCTATCACCGGCTCGGAAAACTGTTTCTACTGAGAAGAGCCGGCAAGAAACTCATAAAATAACAATACATAGGAAGTCTAATTTTCTAAAAGTTTTAGAAGATACCAATCAAGTCTCAAAGGGCTAGCCGGAAATCTCATCAGGTGGTTGGTTGATTTATTTTGCAGCATATAAAATAAGTAAATTTTTTACGCTAAAATGGTTACTGGACCTTTAACAACCACTTTAAACCGTATGTTGCAAGTATGTAGGTCATCGAACTTTACAGTCCATTGTATTGCTCAAATGAGTGAGTACTGAGTACCTAATCCTTTTTCCACATAAGTCTTAGCTGTGGTCATTGGTAGATAGAGCGATTAGTCGATAGATACATTGAAATAGAATATTAGGCGCTTCAATTAGATACAGCTCCTTTTATATATTTAAAAGATTAATATTAAGTAGCAGTCCATGTTGAGGAAACAGTTCATTGAGCTCCCATAAATCTTGATTTAAATATATTAAAATATTTATATGTACAAGTATACCCTGGCTTTAAAAATCGCGTGCCACCCAGTGCCACCTATGTACGAAGTACCTAACTATATTAATTTTAATCCGTGCCTATTTAACGTGCTGTAAAAAGTCTTAAATTAATCGACGATGAACACTATGCGAACGCATATTACTTATGTAACGAACAGACAGACCAGCAATCATATTTCTATAAACTATGAAAAATTCTTGATATACCTAATGGGCTTTTAGTGGATGTATTGTTATTGCGCGTTGAACCACTATTAGGAATTCCCCTAGCAGTCACTGAGCACACGGGTCACGACCCGAAAAGTACAACCACACGAGTATTTTATATCCAATTACACCTGTCAAAAATTTTAAGGCGAAAGTCGCAACTCTCCCTGATGAGAGTTGAGTAGAGGAGCAATGGGGCTGATTCTGTAGTGCACAATCTCTAAACTAAACTAAAATTAGAGCATTACAAATATTGAGACCCTTTCATAATACTTCCTACGAATACCTTATCGGGTATTTGACAATTAGTCAAATCAGCAAATTTTTTCAAACGTCAAGACGCGTGCATCCACTTTGCGGCGCGATTTGACTGTTTGACGGTTGTTAGTTGTTACTCGTTACTTGTATTTAATTGTTGTTTGCATTGTATGTGTTTTCTTTAATTTTTTAATTTTATTGTGAGATAGGCTTGCGCTTTACGACAATCATGCTTAGTGCAAAGCAATGATGAGGTCTAGGTTGGAACGCGTTTGCCTAGAAGATGCCTATTCACTCTTGCCTTGAAAGTAACTAGTTATATGTGGCAGGAAACACGTGCGCTGGGAGGGCGTTCCACACCCTAGCGGTTCGGATCAAATATAAGTTAGCCCTTGACTGCGATCACACCTAATGGTAAGTGCCTAATGCAGTCTAGACGGTAGCTGGCTAGCCATACCCCTAATCGATTTCTACACGGCATCGTACAGGAACGGTATATCGCTTGGCGGCACATCTTTGCCGGTAGTGTGGAAACTATAGCCAGTAGCCACGGCTGAAGCTTCCCACCAGGCCAGACCAGTGTAGTACGTATTGCATAATACTATCCAATAGGTAGGTAATATATTTTTGATAAACAAAAATTTGGATACATCACAACTCATAGAGTATGATATAATATAGTGAGTCAAAACTCCTTAAAGATACCATGAATAGAACTTTTTACTTTTAAAAGCTCACGATAGATATTTTTTTATTTCATTTATTTCATTTATTTATTTGCTCAGATTGAAGATAAGAGATAGGTGTTACATTATATTTTAACAGGAGCATACAATCTGTCATGAATGGCATGCAAAATTTAGACAATATTAGGTACTATTATTCTTAACATAAATAATAATACTCAATCAATAAAATATTAACATTACAATAGGTATACTTACAATAACAATGAAAAATTTAAATTAATATTAATTATAGTTCCTTTATATCCCTAATTTTATCTAATCAAATTTCCACCTCAGCATCTTTCTTATTTATTATTCTATAATTTTTATTTTCTTCATATCTAACTACAAAGTGTCTGATAAATAATCTTTAATAGAGTAGTATCGCTTTTTTACCAACAATTCTTTTATTTTATTTTTGAACGCTATTATATTCAGTTTACGGTCGGCCAATGATGCTGGAAGTTTATTATAAATCCGGGTGCCATATTGAAAATGCTTTTACCAAAAAATGCAGTTGAGTGTTGCATGAAACATATCTTGTCCTCCCGACGCTCACTATCCGAAAATTTAAAAAGTTGATAATTCGTTTTAACAAATATTAGCACTTCATAGATGTACAGGCACGGAAATGTAAGAATTTTAAATTTGTCAAAGTAGGGTTGACATGAATCGGTCGGGCTCAAATGGCATATAGCTACACTCAATATATTCCGGTAGATCTTAAATCCTACCAGGTACCTAGTACCTACCTATTAAAGAAATAAACAATAGGTGGGTGTCCCAAAGGACTTCTCATACTTAAACGGTCACAATTTGCATTCCACAGGCGAACAAGGATCTGAACACACTTGATGACTAGCGTGGGTCGTCCTGCACATAGTTATTATTCACATTTGGCACAACTCGCCGTGTCATCGCCCCGAGGCCGTAGGGCTCACATACTGTAATAGATGGGAAACCCGGCTGCAAACACTACCAGGATATCATAAGAATAAAGAAGCTTTCTACGTATTCTATGCGTTTAAGTAATACATTAGAATTTTAGTACTCATTCTATTTCAATGGTTTAATATTAAAGACCAACGCTATGATTGAAATGTCAAAATCAATATCACGTTCTGCTTATTTTTTATTCGTATGTTTTGTAGATTTTCTTTCGTAAACGTTATAAAAACAAAGCGATTATTCATTAAAAAAATCACGGAAATCCCGTAGCGATAAATCGCGTAGACCTCTGACCTACAACGAGATAGCGTAATCAGGCTGGTCATGTGGTATTTCCGCGTCTTATTATGATCTGTGTCCGATACCAGACTAGGTAGGTCGGTAAAGAGTAACACCATGGAGCAGCAAATTTCATACATAGGTACTTATATCAGTAAGGTATCAAAAAAAGTGTCCCGTGGTCATCAAAGACGTTAGCTTATAACTTTAACGAACATTTTTAAGCAAACTTATCGTCATCTATGAGATGAGTCTCATCTGATAGATGTCTTTTGCGATACGAAACTGCTGATACGATGTTCACTGCTCGACGAAGGACTTCTGGTGTTAGGTTGTCCAATACAGGAGTCCTTCGAGTGCAATTGTAACACAAATACACTGTCAAGTTACGTCCATAGAAAGATCCATACTACGTAAATGATATATCTGATGCACCTGAAACCATAGACATAGAATTTTTTCGCTAACATTCTAAGTCTATGCCTGAAACAAAACCTAAAACACAATTCCCTGAACACCTGCTCCAATATAATACATATCTAAGTAATGTGATAACAATCAAATGGAGTCACTTGGAGGGACACTACTGTTCGCGTAATAGGCAAAACAACTCTCGCATCACGTTATATCAATAATTGCAATACTGAGAACGCGGCCAGCAGGAAACTTAAAGCTCTATTCTGTAGCGCATACTAAATTTGTAACTTTGCAGTCATTTTGTAGTTATCGTAGCAGAAATCGTCTCCTTAATCCATCTAATTGTCGTGATTTAACCTTACAGCACTTGCATAAACGACGCTTCCACTTCCTACGGACCTAATGCAACTCTATCAAAACTGCAATCGTAAAAGATAAGTGCTGTTACGCCTATTTCGCAAGTTACTGAGACTGTCTCCACCTCAGCTAATAGGCGTTAAGCCAAATCATTGCATAATATACTGTTTAGATGTAACGGATTATTGACAACCTGGAACCTGCGTTGACTATTTCTTGAAGGAAATAGTTCGAATTATATTAGATATTACTTACCTAAAATTGATTTTACTGAATTAATGGGTAATTAAGGGTTAGTAGGGTAGGGCAAGCGCAGTGTACAATAACCTCCAGCTCGCTGGTCCGATGACCTAAAGAAGGTGGCGGGAAGCGATTGGATGAGGAAGGCAGCAGGACCGTGCTTGGTGGCGCGCTCTCGAAAAAGCCTAGGTATGTCCAGCAGTGGATGCATACATGCTGATGGAGGGATGGAAGGGGTAGTAAATTATTTTTAAGGATTCATCTCTGAGGATTTTTGTACCTGTGTCCAATTTTACCTGCGAACATTCACAATTAGTCATATCTCCTGCGAGCCATTGACAAAGGCATCCTGACTCCTTAGCCTGATAGTCCGCAGACTCGAGTCTTTACAGCTGTTATAACCTCTGCTGCAGCACTATGCAGGTTTCAGCTGGTGCCGCGTTACTGCCCTTGTTTCATAATCTGTGGTTACTGCAAATATGTACCTACCTACATAATAATATGTGAATCATGTTACAAAAAAAAGGAATGGTAGGAATTTATTTAAATGTATTAAAAGTAAAACCATTGTGGCACTGGAAAATTGAATTAGAAAAGCTCCACGAAAGCCCACGGACTAGTACCTAATATATGCAATAAAAATAACGAAATAGCCTAATATATCTACGAGATCTTTACTAATATTATAAAGAGGTAAAGTTTGTGAGTTTGTGACGTTGTAGGGGGTAATCTCTGGAGTACCAATAGAGAGCTACATTATTGACTGTCATAGGCTATATACTTAGTACATATATTAACCCAAAAAATTAGGGAGTTTCCGTGGGAATTTAAAAAACTTATTTCACATATTGTATTTTGGAACCAGGAGTCCGGTGTCACCTAAGTAGGTATATATTACTAGGAGATGCCCGCGACTTCGTCCGCGTGGTTTAAGTTTTTTATTCCCGCGGGAACTCCTTAATTTTCCGAGATAAAAGAAGCCTATGTCACTCTCCAAGTCCTTAACTATACCCATGCTAAAAATCAAGTCCGTTGCTCCGTTGCGGCGTGATCGAAGGACAAACCAACAAACAATTCCGTGATCTGTGAAACAAACACACTTTCGCATTTACAATAACAGTATGATAGTATAGTATAATGTATAGTATGATAGTTCACTAACATAAGCACATAAATATTTGAATTGAACAAGAAACCGTCCACGAGACCCTACCATAAATTCAGTCACAACTCACTACATACCGAATTAACAATAATGCGGTGTTCGCAATTCATCAATCACATTTTTCTTAATACAGCGACTGAATTTCAAAGTGGCCATTGTTATTTTCACATAGGTAGTTGTCCCTCATTAATATACCGATGGCAGAAAAAATGACAATGCTAAGCGTGTAGATATTAGGTAGGCAGCTATCCAAACCGTGTCACCGTCAATAGTTTTGCGGCATTCTCGCTAGTTGGGCCCCAACAACCTTACTAGAATACAAAGACAGGTTGACGACGACTCCCTGGTCCTTATGCAAGTCAACACGCGCGGTCACCGACTCTGCCCTCCCCTTCCCCCTGATTTGCCCCCGCTACCACGTGCTACTTATAGGCACCGGTCACAACTCAGAATACATCTACCGCGAAAATGGTCATTTCCACGAACATACCGGAAACCGAAACGCACGTTGAAATCTTAATCTTACAGGTTTATCGTCCTCTTTTTTTCGATAAATAGAAAATAGAATACCTACCTACCTAAGTAAGTTGTTGTACCTACTGAATGAAATCATTTATAGTAAGATTTTTTTTTTATTGCGCGATAGGCTTGCGCTTGACGACAATCATGCTTATAGTGCAAAGCAATGATGAGGTATAAACTTTTATTTTATGTGGGTCTTCCCCTTTCATCATCACTAACTGTAGTGAAAATATTAATTAATCACGACTAACATTTAATTATAGGTACAAATGAACCTTGTTACTAGAAAAATTATATAGGATCCGTCTTACAAAATAAATAAAAACAAATAAATAATTTCATAGGTCGTCTTACATAATATATCAATCATCTGCCTACTTATTTCCTGACCACAACAATGTTTTAAAACATTGTTTCAACGTTCAAAACACGGAAGCAGGTATTAGATAATAATAGTCACCCACAGAGCATTAATGAGGTTACGAGCGTTAGATCACGGAAACAAAGGGCTCTTCCACTGTTTCCTGCATCGAGTACGGGAACTTGGGATTGCCGCAAGCTTATCGCCATCCGTATTGGGTAACTGCAGGAGGCGTATGAAAACTGATTGCACACTGAACGTATAGAAGCCAGCCGCACGTACCGTACGCACCGCACAGCTGCAACCGCAATTAGTAAACCCTCTAATTGGGCCGATTTTTTATGTATCACCGTGCATTTCACTCACAGCTGGCCATGGTATTCGTGTTGCAACAGTTTATTATAGCCAACAAAGAGCTTTGAGGAATTAAGAATTGTAGAGTCCTTGCCAATTAAAGGTGATTACGATCGTCATAATATTATCACTGTATCTCTGGCAGGATGTTGAACATAAATAGAATAAAACAAGATACGCGCTGAATTGAGAACCTCCTCGTTTTTTGGAAGTCGGTTAAAAGCGGCCTGACAAATAAATTATAGGAAGAAGCTTCAAATTCTACAGATTGAAATGCAACAGTGTCTCGGATCGGCCCCATAGATCACCACCAATAGGGATTTCCGTCTGACTTGCTCTAAACTACAAATCCGCCAGCAACCGCACGGCTCAACTTCGCGGAATACCGAGACACAGAAACAGACAGGGAAAAAAAACTGTAGCATTGCCAAATCCACCGCACCCACGACGATCGCATAGA
Organism: Erebia aethiops; assembly: GCA_923060345.2. NCBI lineage: Eukaryota > Metazoa > Arthropoda > Insecta > Lepidoptera > Nymphalidae > Erebia > Erebia aethiops. The sequence goes on along the minus strand of OV281092.1, from coordinate 8,029,684 downwards.
TTAGTAATTAGGTAAGTGATCTATCTATATTGTAGACGATCGCAATCACCCACAAAATTTCAGTAAAAAAACAGACAGCGTCTCAAAATCCCTCGTGTTCGGCGCGTGCGCTATGGTAGTATCTACGATGAGCCTAAGCAACACTTGATGTAACCACAAGTGCCGCAACCTTTCCGCTGACGCAATCCCCAGCTGGTCCTACAGACGTATTAAAATAGTGTCAGTCGTACCGATGCGGAAATAATTAGACTATTGCATCATCGCTCTGAACAAGTTTCGTAAAGGAGTATCGAGTTCATATTTCTATAAGTATTCACTATTCAAGTACAAAAAAAAAGTTGGAAGGTACATCTTACACTAGATTAAATTGTTGTTATGCTCGGTAAGTATAGGTATTTATGACCCGTCGATTAATTGATATATTAATAGAATTTCTAACATTATAGTACCTACTACGGCCGTGTTTGTTGGCTCATTTGGATATTCTTTGTATGCGATGCGCCGGTACGAAACAATAAAAGCTCCAAAAAAACTTAACGAAACGTAAGTACCTACCCAACTTGCATAAAAATCAAATTAAAATGCAGAAAACACACTGATGCCACCTGATGCCCTCTACGATTCTTGATACGAACTTGAAGCATTGGTCATTATTTAAAAACAAAACACAACCAAAGACATAATAGCGCATCCATATTGGGCAAAAATACATTGTTTAGTGTATGTTCCCGAACAATAGAGTTTTAACAGTAAGGCTGCTTCTTATTCCGCTCGGATACGGACACAGAGGGACCGGTTGAAGTCTGTAAATTCCGTACATTGTAATTCAGATTGGATGTCGAAACGCACGAGTCGGCATGCGGCTATGCGGATGCCTCGGTCGGTACTAGGGTTTAACGCACTTTGAAGTATGATGTAAAACTTTTAAAGTTTCCATAAACTGCGTTTAATATATATAGCGCCTTTATATATATCGTTCTATAGTTATTAAAAATAATACCTAATCGACTAATGTTGGCATTCTAGGAAGCTGTAGCGTAGGCTCCTTCCGCATCTCAGTCCACTTTATTAATCAGTAAATGTCTCGCGGCCAATAAAAATCCGGCGTTTATAGACCTGCCATGTAATTCTCATAAATCTTCAGCCAAAGAATGGTCTGATCCCGTGAACCCAACCCAACATCACAGAAACTGATTTCAAAGGCACGTCGTTTTTCATTGACTTAATAAAATCAGGTGTTTATAGGAGTTTGTCATTTTTCAAACCATTTCGTGAACACGTTAAAAATATTAATGGGCTATTCGTGTGGAGATAGAACTTGCTCTATTATTATTTTAAGATTATATGTACCTAGTGGCTAGTAGGTACCTACGCAGTATAGACGTATTTCTGGCTAGCAGACGACTTCGTCCGCGTTAAATAGGTTTTTTAAATTCCCACGGGAACTCCCTAATTTTTCGGGTTAATATATAGTAATAGGTATGACACTCACAAATAATGTGGCCTTCTAATGGTACCAGAATTTTCAAAATCGGTTCCTCCACTCCGGCTCCAGAGATTACCCCTACAACCTCACAAACCTCACAAAAGAATAGATAATTATTTTTTCTATGTCACAAACTAACAAAATTTACTTCTAATATTAGTATAGATTGAGTTTTGAAACTGAACCTAAATTAGGCATCAGAAGCTCAACTAAAACTTACTATAGTCGGTTGAATAATTATTAATTAAAAGAATACCTATCTACCTACTTACTAAAAAAAGTTAAGTAGGTACATACTTGAAAACTTAGGCACTTCCAAGAGTTCCTATCCTATTTTAGTCTCGTGGGAGGTTTCGGCCGTGGCTAGTTACCACCCTACCGGCAAAGACGTGCCGCCAAGCGATTAAGCGTTCCGGTACGATGCCGTGTAGAAACCGATTAGGGGTAACTATTTTAATGTAACTGCCATGCCCATACCCCTAACAGGTTAGCCCGCTACCATATTAGACTGCATCATCACTTACCATCAGGTGAGATCGCAGTCAAGGACTTACTTGTAGTGGATAAAAAAAGACTCAAGTTCTGATACTTACCTAGCTATATCTATTATGATCTTTATTTGTAGGTAAGTAACTATTTATTAATTGGCTATTACTGAGACTTATTTTGTTTTTCATGAAAATCTGTACGCCTTAAAGTAGTAAGTGTGACTTAAACAAGAAGCTTTCATCCAAAATCAAATCTATAGGCCTGCACATTACTCATGTATTTTTTAGCATCTTGTAATTGGACCTGCGAAGAATCACGTAAAACGGCAAAACACAAAGATTCGATAGAGTACATTCTACACCATGTGTGCTTCCCAGTTTGTCAACATATCATATTAAACATTGTTATCGACAATACAGCGAAATGATTCAACAATTTTACACAAGTACCATGTCTTTAGTTTTCCTATCCAACAATCAAAATAGAACCTTTCGATTCCTTTGCGAGCGGCTGCCGAACTTTTAACAAATCTCTTGTCAAAGGACCCGCCGCATTGCCGACGGAGAAAAAAATAAAAAAGCGGGACGTTGATTGTTATGCGTTGACACAACATTTATTGTGAGAAACCGCCTTTTATTCCGTTTTCTACTTATATGAGTATTTTTATCTCACATTCTGTAATTTGATGAGATTTCACTAAAAAAGAACCCAAGGTCCCCAGAAAGTAAAACAATTGAAAGGCGAATAAATAAAAATTGCAATGTTATGGAAGCTTACTACTACTCTATTGACAGTTGACACCTACGGTCCTAATAGTCTGCATACCTACTACCAACTTACATTCATATCGAGCCGCACACATTAGCAAGACCGGGCAAAACTACAAAGTCCGAGTACCTAATAATACTACGGACGGCCAAAACGTCGCGTCATGCAGACGTTTTGTTTTACGAGTGTGCCTGGGTATCTACTTGGCTATAGAGGCGAGCTACCTAGGTCACGGAGACGGACATTGGACACAAACTAGGATTCCAGTGCCTGTAGTCATAGCAACACAGCAATCAATAAAACGGTATCAATAGGAGATTGCTGTAATGTTGTATTTTGTAAATCGAAAATGTAGGTCCTAACACGAGTAGGCAACGAATTCTATTTCTCAGTGACCCGAACGTCCTTTAGGTGTGGAATGGAAATACAGGGTAAGTTAATAAGTTTGCACTGCTTGATTCCTAGATTTCAAACTTACATAGACATTTAGTATTAACCGGTAGCATCCGGTAGTTAGGTAGTAAATGTAACTATTTCATGATTGGTTTGGGTAAGCTATGGGTAAGTACCTAGGTAGGTAAGGGCACGTGGGATTTTTGTACGACGAATTACAGAAAATATAATGATAAGTACCTAATAAAACTGAAAATCAATCTTAAAGCATAGTAGGTACCTACCGCTACCCTAAAAGTTTTTGTGCCTACAATGATCGTCATTGGAATTTTATTTTATTTACATACGTTTAAGTTATATTTCCCGCCCGCCCGCTCGACTTGCCCGGAGTTAGGAAGTTTGGCTCGAAGCCGTCGGTCCCGGTTATTATCACTAACATCATAACATGATAGTCGTCAAAACCCGCCAACCCGCCTTGGAGCAGCGTGGTGGGTCTAAGCTTTAATTCCCTCTCTCCTATGAAAGTGGAGGCCGGTGCCCCAGCAGTGGGACGTTAATGGGCTGTAGTGGTGGTGGTGGAAGTTATATTTCTACTTACTTTACTAGATGGTGGCCACGACGTTATCCGCTTTGAATAAGTTTATTTTATTCCCGCGGGAAATATAAAAAGTTAAAAGCCGTCCTTCCCCGAGATGCAACCTATCTCTATACCAATTTTCGTCTAAATCAATTGAAAAGATTGACCATTAAAGCGTAGCAGACAGACAGACTGTCATACCTACTTTGGCGTTTATATTAAATCATGGATTAGTCGCAAAAAATCCTCTGCCGTGTCGTGCCGCCAGGCGCCAATACCTACACATGTAAATTATTATTAATTACACAGAAAATTATTACCATAAATTATCACCCTAGGCGAGCAGCAGGCCTGGCCCTCAGGAATAGGATAACCTAAGGTTATTTTTCTTACTAAGATACGTCATTGGACCATTTCTTAGTAGGTAAGTTAATTTTAAGCTTAGGCTAAAGAAAAAATACTTACTAGTCAAATAGTCTGGCTAGATTGTATTTATATTGAGCACCTTTCTACTTTCTTGTTCATTAATAGAAAAGAAAAAATTGAAAAGAATTTAACTATAAAGTATGTTGATGAAACTTTTTACCTTACCTACCTCACCTAAAATAATAATTGATGAATAATATTGACCGAATCTATAAATTCGAAATAACGAAAATTACCTTGTATCAAGAAACCGCGTGTACGTGGTCGTATAGTGCCATCTAGAGGTGTCTGTTCAAATCTCGTTGTTGCTTCTGTTGAACGTAGGCTACAGCAGCTGACCATGTAGGTAGGTAAAGCCTGACCGAAAATAAAGAACCTCGCTATGTGGCGGGAAAAAAATATAAATATGAATTAGAAAAAAATCTTTCCAAAAAACCGACTTCCAAAGCCAACTGTAAAGTAAAAAAAAAAATTGATTTCAACACACTATGTTGAAGTCGGGCGAGCGATGCGTCAACTATGCCTATCTTTGTTATACTCGCCCGACTTGCAAACCCGTTATATTGTAATCTAACTAGCAAAATTGTAAACTGTCGACAGATTACAATTTAACGCATTATTTTTCGGTAGATTGTAATCTGTTACGTGGTCCCTATATAACCTATGTACCCTCCATGATTATTTATGTCGAACCCTAACATAACCTACAAGAAAGACAAGAAAACGTAAATACAATGAATATTTCAAAAATTGACACTCAGAACATTGAACGGTTCACAATCTGTCAGATCATGACATCAGAATCAGACATGGTGCCCAATCTGTCGCTTTCGCTCGGTAGTCGGTATTCCCCATGGATGTAATAACCATAGACTTAGAATGTACAAGACCAACAGTGACAGATTACGGTGTTACAAAAAATGAAATGTAAATGTGTGCGTGAAATAGTGTTGTCTTGACTCTAGCATAGTATTATCGATAGTCTTACTGGTGAAATCATAGGACTCTAATGAGTTAGTTTAACGAGGTAAAATATAACTATCTTTTAATTTAAAAAAATCAAATACATAAATAGCAACAAAGCTACAGCTAGGTACAAATTATTTATTGATGAGATGACCATGTTTTCTCTAAAAAGTTTTTCAGCGTTACAACACAATGCAACATCATTAGCTGGATATATATATATACTTACTGTGTATTTTCGAATAGTCTCTCTTAATAATTAACGAATTATTACATAGAGCTGTTGGGTCCGATAATAAACTATGTACCTACACAGTCTTCACACTTAACTCTTTTAATAATCCTTTTAATACATACAAATAATTAAGAAAAAAAGAATGTCCATTCATACATTAGTTTTCTCATTAATTCATTTAATTATTTATTATTCAGACTAATATCTATTTTTTTACGCATAGCCCATGATGCTACACCACTGGGGACGGGGTCCATACAATTTTGCCCACTGTTCTTTGTAGAGTTTTTTTGGGGATCTCATTACTTTCGTGCTAACTCAATATTCGATGTTTCCTTTGTAAGAAGCATTTCGATTCAAAATGCTTACTACAAACAGTAGAATTCTTCTTTGGAAACCAGGAGCCCCTATCTATAATCCGTAACCATTTGTTACGTAGCAAAGAATTGGTTGGAAACCTAGAACATAACATTGTAAATATTATGAGATACTTATAGATATTTTAGCCCCATAAAAGTTTTTTTTTTGATATTTCGAAAGAAAGCTTTTAAAATAGAGATATTTTTTAAAAATTCTGCCTGAAAATATACACTATAATTTTTTTGAGAAATAGAGCAGTTTTTGAGATTTTTCATAAAAATTGTTAGTTTACCGCCGCTATTTTTTTAAGGGTGCAAGTAGTTTTAATTTGATTAATTACAATAATACTCTGATATAATGTAAAAGTGACAAGTTAATAAAAATAAATAATAACCATAATTATATGGCGCTCAAGTCATAGCATGACCTCCCCGATAAGCACTTAAATACATAATGTACTGAATTACCAGTATGTACAGTATACCCTGTATATATATTTCATGTACATATGAAATCTAAGACACGCCAAATAAAACAAAAATTAAGGAAAATATTTATTTCGTTCTTTTCTTTTACAGGAAAGTAGTGTTTAATATTGTACTCTACACACCTAAGCTTATGAGCTATCACGTCAAACCTACCGGCAGACACGATTATCGACTATCGATACTTATGACGTCATCACTTTGTCAATCCCTATCGTAACCAAACATTTAAGTTTTACACAAAATATCCAAAAATTCTTTATTTAGCAATGTAATTTGATGAAAAGTCTTAAGGGAAACCTATTATCTAAGCTTTCAATAGTTATTTTGCCTCATTTTCAAACAACAAGTGACGAAATAATGATTATGAATAATTCAGAAAATTATTCAGTAATTACCTGTGAAACGTGTATTTATGCGGGTTATTACGTCTTGTAACGTCACATTCATTCACTGAACAAGACACCATGGTGGCAGAACAAAGATTTTAAGTTTTAATCGTAAGATTATTAATTAAATACACAAAATTCACCTCGACTTGGAAAAGGCCGGTACGCTATGGCCTCTTACTCGCGTAAACAATGACATACTGGCCTTTTGTGTCGCTATCTCTTTTTCGCTCGCGGCAGTGTTTATTATCTAAATACCTCTCGCTCCCACGCCTTGTCAGTCTATTGAGCGTAGCGAAAAAATTCTAAGTCTATGGTAATAACTATTCCTTTCTCTGCCTACGTCGGATTAGGACAGCGACAGATGGGACCGCTTCAAATAGATAAATAACAATAAATACGTTCGTGGCACAGACATAATTTTATATCTGTGGTTCGTGGTATCGCCAAACGTAGCGGCTGCCGGCAACACCGATCCTAACTTCAAAATAGGTGACAAGGGTGACGCATGACAAGCATTGACAGCTACAATGACCTATGCAGGCAAAATGACAGGTACAGTGTAACGATCGCAATCTCCTGTCATTGGTTAATGCTCTTCCGCTATTGGATAAGATATGAATAAGATCCATTGACGCAGCAAGAATACAATAAATTCAGGCAATCACAACAATCGAGACTGTAACAATGATTGAAGCAAGTTTTACATGACAAGTGTGACTGTCACAGATTGTACATTCACAGACTGTCAATAATTGTCATGTCATTTGTATTTGTAATGTAATTTCATAGTTTGTCAAACAAAACATTTTTCAAAAAAAGCGGATAGATTTTTGTTTTATTTTCTTGTAATAAATGTTTCAAAATTGGATATTACCCGCGGAAAAAATGCAGATCATCATTAAAGAGCTATCTGATGCTTTAGGGTACTCATTTGGATTTGGCTTAGAAAACTTTCACGAGTAAATGTTCATGTTTATTGACTTCAATTAATTCAATTCCAGATGTAATTTAGAAGCTGATATTGTACTGGAGCACCTTCAGAATGATCCCAATTACGGCAACAGTAACCTCTCTTCCAAGCAAGTTAATGAATACGCACAAAGGCTGGCACTTAAGGCAACAAATGCAAAAGCATTTCTTAAAAAGTATGAGGAGCTAAGACATCGCAAGTATGTGTTTTATTTATTGGTACTAAATAATACTTAACTGGTTCCGACTTTTATACAATTTTAGATATAAGTGTACCTCTACTGTAGTAGTATCACAGAACCGTATTTGAGTACTGCTAGATAGGGACATAAAATTATAGTCTGCCAGTCGAAAAGTTCTCTTAACTAAGCTTTATGTAAAACCACATACACTAGCGCGACAAGATAAAACGTCTTACCACTCCACTGTGGACAATTAGTGTAGATGCTTTGTCTCGCCTAGTCCCTAGTGTGATGGTGCCATATGTAAAAAAATGCCATGCCATGCAATGCCATGTATAAAAAGTCTGATCTTTAAATTTCCAATTTACAAGATAGGCTTGCACTTCACAACAACTATGCGTGATCAAAAATAATGATGAAAAGTTTATGTTGAAGTGTAGTGTGCGAGTTATGGTATGGAGTGCGAACTTTGCCTAAACAAACCGTACAAATCTTTATAAAGGTAGAAGAGTAGGTAGGTTTCATTTATTTTTATGGTATGTTTAAATAAATAGTAATTCTTATTTGCAGCACTGATTATTTGCCAGACCTTATTTACTTATTTTATAAATTAGTTCATGATGAGAAGAAATCAAAAATCTCCAAACCAAAAGTGGCACCTAAACCTGTTTTAGGTGACAATAAGCACCAAATCACCAAAGAAGACCTCCCACAGGTAATGTTTCAATCTGTAAAACTATTTTGTTAACTGAAACAGGATAAAAATCCTTTTCAACATTTATATGAAACTGCCCTTTTCAACCCTTGTAAAAATGTCTGTGAGGCAAAGCTTCATAACATATATTTAGGATGGGTACCTTAAAAGGCTTAAAATATATATTAAATACCTAAGCATAATATAATAAAATATTAGGCTTATTTGACGACTATTGAAATCAACAACTTTTTTCAAATGTCAAAACGCATGCTTAGTATGGGATAGTTCAGAATAGTAATTCAACATAAAACTATCATGTGGAGATCCTCTATTTAAGAGGCCGGTTCGCGCCGCTCGCAAATTCTATTCGAACCGCAAATATAAATTTGCCGGTATATTGCTATCTCTATTTCACTGATGACACATGATCGCGTTCAAGCGAGATAGCAATATGAGCTTACAGAATTTGTTATACATTTAGTCTTGTTCCGTGAATACCAAAAATGATGAATGAAAACTTATCGTGCTTTTTACTTCGTTTTGTTATTCTGTAACTTGACAATATAGGCTATGCTGCTGACCAATTAATACGTAAGATATCGTTGGTTTTAATATGAAACAAATAAGAGGGAAACATGTCCATCTTGTCGTAAAAATATGCAAAACGCAATTCATTTACATTTCATTTTAGGAAAGTATTTTGAAAACATATAAATCCAGGGGACTAGATAAATACAATTTGAATCCAAATAAACTCTCATTTTGGTGGAATTGTTCTCGAATTATTAATTATTTTGGTATTACGTTTGTATGGGCAATTCATTCTCCGCTGGCACCTTAATAATCACTAAAAAATAGTATATTTGACAAGTTTTCAAATACCCAAATGAAACAAATGTGGTCAAACAAATGAACCACCAACAAACTTGTAATTTAGCACCATTTTTGCAGAACCCGCTTCAGGCATTAGTTCTCCGATGATGTTGATGAATGCAATAACTTTATTTATTCCTATATCAAGCATAACACATTTAACTACTGAAATAAGCACTATCAATGAAAAAGTACTAAAATATGCAATAATGCTATGAAAATAGCGTTTTATGCATTTGCATGTTTGTACATATAATCCGATGTCTATACATTACCAATATAATTTATTTAAATTGCAGATTAAAGATAAACTGCTGAAAGCTGTAGATGAAAGCAAGAAACTAGTCATGAAGTCATTTGAGGAGAAAGAAGTCAAAACAGTTCCCAACTGGTATAAGAATCTGGACCTTCCGAACTGGCAGAAGGAACATCCTGCTATGTCCTGGGATTTTCCCAAGGAGCAACTACCTATCATTTCTTCTTTAGGTAATCATCTTCATTAATCTAGTATGTTTCCAGTATTTATGCAGGTTCTGTTATTAAAACATAGGCTACAAGTTTACACAGAGGTTAATCATCAGTTACTCTGAGTAAAATTGGCTATTTACGGGAATTAACACCTTAGCCTAGGGTGTACACTAAAACCCGAGCGGATGCACGCTGGCGTGTCTATATTCAAAAATTGTATGAGCAGTGCTGACTTGCATGTACCCGTTTGTTAGCTGACCACATTACGTGGGTTTACAATTAATGTCCGGAACGTACACCAGCTCCTTGCACCTTTGTGAGTATTAAGAGTATACCTGTGTTCTGCTTTCTGAGATGGGAGGCAAATTGGTTGTTAACCTGATACCTTCAGCTGTTATCAGTTCGAACTTACCAACCATACTTGAGACAAATTCCAGGTGCATAAAATTGATAGTTTATTTTTCTTGTATACAACTTAGACATTTAATTAAATATCCCATTTATAGTGTGTATTTCTGGCACTTTACACATTACTATCTAGAAAAATTTGAATAATTTCAGATCGTAACTTTCCAGCAAATTGCCATTAACCCAGTCAGTGATATGTACCTCAGTAATATATTTTTTTTAGCTGGAATACCAGTGCTCTCACAAGAAAACATAATCATTGACGAGCTTTTGTATATCTTCTCCGGAATACCTGGCAACTACATAGTACACCAGCCAGTAAAGGACACATATGACCATAGAACATTCCTTATATCCGACGACTTGGACGATGCACTCAAACAGATAGTGCAAGAGATGTTGCCTCTTGCATCAAATTATTCTATAGTGAGAAGGTTTATAGAAAGCTGTGATATGTGGTCCGGTCAGGTGCTGCATGCATTGGTTGGTGCTATTGAAATACTGTTGAAGGACTATTATGTAAGTAATGTATATTTAGAGACCTGGACTGAATTCACAAATAATATTGTGTAGAAACTGATTAGGAGTATAGGTCTAAAATGTAACTGCCATACATAATCTGGTTAGCCTGCTTACATCTGGGATTGCATCATCACTTACCATCCTGAATAGATTGCATTGAAGGGTTAAGAGAATTAAAAAAAACATAGTGACAATTCAGTCTTACATTGAAGTGTCTTACTACTTACTAAAAGGATATCCCATAATAAGATCCCTTACTACTTACCTAAACAGAACTCTTTTAGGTATAGGGACTTATGAAATATTACCTCTCATCAGTTTTTTTATCCACTACAAGTTATTCGGTTTCTACACGATATCGTACCGGAACGCTAAATCGCTTGGAGGCACGTCTTTGCCGGTAGAGTGGTAATTAGCCACGGCCGAAGCCTCCCACCAGGCCAGACCAGGGAAAATTCAGAAATTATAAAATCCCAAATTGACCCTACCGGGGATTAAACCCGAGACCTCCGCACGTTAAGACAACAGCGCTCAACACTGCGTCACGGAGGTCCTCAAAAAATCATATATCGTCATATATTTTGTATTGTTCCCAACTTGACTGACTGCATGCTTGCTAACTAGCTGACACAAAGCACAAGTAATTTAGAAGATTTTTTAAATTACTCCGTCCTTCAAGAGATATAATATTTACTAAGCTGGGAGCAATTTTTTTTACTAACTGCTGCTTTATTTTTTTTTTCAGACAATGATAGCTCAATTAGAAACTGAGCATATGTCCTCAAACTTAACACTACAAAAGCTCTGGTATTTCGTCTTGCCTACGATGCGCACAATGCAGGTCTTAGCTGCCATTGTTACTAGCATTGGAAAGGTAACATTTTAAAGATTTTTTTCAAAATATCTGAAAAAATAAGTCTGAACTTAGCATTAAATATACGACTCATACCACCTATTTTGTACGTTGATGTCAGAAGGAAAGAAAGCTTCACACAAGTACCAACAGCATATCGGTACCCTTGCCACAATCTTTCAAATCATACTAACACTGTTAAATTAAAATTGAACCTTAATGTTATTGTTTTAGAGCTCTAAATTCACAGTCAGCGCTCCAAGTGTAAAAAAAGTGCTGGTACTGAATTTTTCATTAACTTTAAATCCGGGCGGTAAAAAGGGCGTTTGGATCCACTTTATTCTGACTTATTTAATTTTTTCTGATTATCATACAAATTTAGAACTCAATTAAGTGAACGATGTGCGCTACGCTTAGGTAAATTAATGAACAAACATTAATTTTGTAGGTAGGTAATTATGTTAGGTTAGCAAAGCTTATTAGGTAAATAATATTGATTTCAGAGTGAACTAAGAGGCGGCGCCGTACTAACGGTTCTGCACGAAAAAACCAATATTCTGATGGGTGATGCGCGCGCGCAGGAAATATCTCTATTCCTCACTGAGCGCGCTTGTCGGCCGTACCTTAACATCCTGGACCAGTGGATACACAAAGGAACTATCATTGACCCATTTCAGGTAAGGAAAATTTCACCTGTAGTCTTAAAGTGGAAGGTCCCGCGTTCGATCCCCGGCAGAGTCAATTTGGGAATTTATAATTTTTTATTTTTCTCTGATCTTCGGCGGGGACTAGTTACCACCCTACCAGCAAAGACGTGCCGCCAAGCGATTAAGCGTAGAAGTACAATGTCGTTTAGAAACGGATTAAGGACATGAGGAGAGACTAAGGCCCAGTCCACCAAGTTGGCCAAGTGTGCATCGACAGACTTCTCACACCTTTGACGACCTCCGTGGCGCAGTGTGTAGCAGTGTTGCCTTAATGTGCGGAGGTCCCGGGTTCGATCCCCGGCAGGGTCAATTTGAGAATTTATAATTTCTGAATTTTCCCTGGTCTGGCCTGGTGGGAGGCTTTAGCCGTGGCTAGTTACCACCCTACCGGCAAAGACGTGCCGCCAAGCGATTTAGCATTCCGGTACGATGCCGTGTAGTAACCGAAGGGGTATGGGTTTAATATAACTGCCATGCCCCTAACAGGTTAGCCCGCTACCATCTTAGACTGCAGCATCACTTACCATCAGGTGAGATCATAGTCAAGGGCTAGCTCGTAGTGGATAAAAAAAAACACTTCATTTGTATTTGTAGGAATTCATGATAGAAGATAATGAACTGATCAACAAAGAAGAGTTGCCCGTAGACTATTCCGCTGACTATTGGGAGAAGCGTTACTGCGTGCAAAGAGACCGCGTCCCCAAGTTCCTCGACAAATTCACCGATATCATACTCAGGACGGGGAAATATTTGAATGTTATTAGCCAATGTGGTAAGTGTCTTTCTGCCAATACTTTATTCTTATAACGGCTTTATAACAAGCTATAGGAACATAATGTTACTTGCACTATTCTATTTACAAAAACTATATCTATACTCTACTAATCTTATTTGCAATGCGAAAGTTTGGATGGATGTTTGTTACTCATTCACGCCAGAACGGCTTAACGGATCTGAGTGAAATTTATCACTGAGATATTATAGTCTGGAGAAACACATTTTTATCCTGTAAAATTTAAAGTTACCGCGGAAATAAAAAACCTCAATCCACGTAGACGAAGTCGGGGGCATCAAATAGTTAAATAATACGAATGTGCTAATTTCGTGAGTAGGATCCGAACCTGCGACATTTCCGACTGAGTCACGAAGAGGTACTTGGAAGTATTCAAAATATTCTTATTTTTTTAATCCACTACAAGCTAGCCCTTGACTGCGATCTCACCTGATGGTAAGTGATGATGCAGTCTAAGATGGTAGCGGGCTAACCTGTTAGGGGCGTGGCAGTTATATTAAACCCATACCCCTTCGGTTTCTACACTGCATCGTACCGGAACGCTAAATCGCAATTGGCAGTACGTCTTTGCCGGTAGGGTGGTAACTAGCCACGGCCGAAGCCTCCCATCAGACCAGACCAGATATTCAATTACTACATACATCTCTCTCCATCTATGTCGATAGTTAGCAGTAGATCAACTATTAATTAAGTAAGAATGAAACCAAAATCAATCCACGCTTTTATGCAAAGATTTTTTTTTTTGAAATAATCAATCTTTGCAGAAAAACGAGAATACGTTTTTAAGGATTTTCAGTATAATTTTCCATTAGATCGTAGATGCTACAAATCGAAGAGTAATTAATTTATCCATTGCAATAATATTGTATTCAACTAATTTCTGGGGCGGCTTATAAAACTTGCTTTATATTTTAGGTAAAGCGATCACTAAAGCAAATACAGAGGAGATCAAATACTCGCTGAGGGAACAAAACTATGGTGCTATTATCCAAAAGGCGTACGCGTTCGCGAGCAAATCTTTGCTAGAACTTCTATTAAAAGAGTATGATCTCATGGGGCGACTGAAATCCGTTAAAAATTACTTCCTCATGAGCCAAGGGGACTTTATAGTACAATTCATGGATGCTACTGAACAGGAACTGTCCAAGAAGATTGATGATATCATACCATCCAAATTAGAGTCGCTCTTGGGCCTGTGTCTGAGGTAATTCATTCAATTAGCTTACTAATACTATAAATGTGAAAGTTTGGATGGATGTATGGATGTTTGTTACTCAATCACGCGCCAACGGCTCAATGGATCTGGCTGAAATTTGGCACAGAGATAGTCTGGAATAGCACATAGGCTACTTTTTACCCGGAAAATTAGAGGGAACCAATAAACCTTAAACCACGCAGATGAAGTCGCGGGCATTCGCTAGTCATTCATAAATTTTTTGACACCAAAATAGATTCTTCGGGCGTTATATTTTCTTTCAAATAGCTCTTAACACAGTTCTTGATTACAATTTAGTCAGAAGATGCTATTAAGTATGAAAAAATCGATGGGGCATTACTGCCTAGGCTAGAAATAAAGCAATTCACGGTCGAGTAATATTGCCCAAGTGATTTTAAAAGGTTGAGGCGTTAGCCGACGCTTTTTTAAGTGAACGATGCCGTGAACTGCTATTTCGGCCGAGGCTTGTATCGTACTTTTCTCTAATTTGCGAGGAATCATAAACTTACCTATTAATTCAGCAACACATGACTTCATATTAAGAGTTTCATTGCAGTTAAATAGCTAAGAGAACGATAATTGAACACTTTTGCTAGTAAAATCTAACGTGCCTACTTCCTTAATTTTTTTTCATATATTAACGTAAAAAGAGGGATAACTACTTACTACATAATATGAATGATATATGATATGAAACTACTTACTACTTTAATAAGTCATTCTCGCAAATTCTACTACAAATTAAAGAATAAAGATTTGAACGCCGAACTTACTGTGACGCGTCACAAGCCTATCTATCTGTTTCATATATTAGACATACGTAACATCTCTGTTACGTATGTCTATATGAGACGTCCTGTGTCGTGTCTCTCACACGACACAGGACGTCTCGTCTCGTGTCTCTCTCTCTAACGTAAGTCTAGTATATGAAACATAGATAGGCATTACCTAACAGATCAGTAACCATAGACTCCATAATTCTCAACGATCGAAATTTACATTATAAAGCACCTAAAAAATGTTACTTGTTACTACGTTACGTTGTTATGCTACTTGTTGTTGTTATGTTACTTGTGTCCTTTAAATACCTCGCAACTATCCAGCAATTTCTATTATCGTCCTCCGGACAATTATTGGAAATTGCTGGCGTGCTATAAAGAGCCAATGTATGTATTGATTTTTTTAAAATAATGAACCAATTTCCGAGCAAGTAGGATAAAAAAATATACTAAGAATGTAGTTTTCGAATGTAATCAGAGCCGAAGTTATTTTGTACCCACGACGGAACAGAGACGGTATATGTGTTTGCCCTAAGAGGTTGTGCGTTTGTTTGTTTTTTTTTGGTTGTGATTATCAAACTTTAGTATGATATTCGATCCTTTCAATGCCTCCCATTATTAGGACACATTCGTGGTAAAAATTACGTTGAAGGTTTGCAATACCAGTTGTTTTAACATATTCTTTGTTTCAGGCTGTCCGCCGCTAGTCACGATCCTTACAACGAAGACATGAGGGTGGAGTTACTACCCTACGACTTACAGTTCCAGATGTTTAAAATTCTCTCCATCGAAACAGAGGAAGAAAAAGGTTTGTCCCGTTAAATTTATTATTGGTACTTTGTTTTTTAGATTCATAATATTAGTATCATTAGTTGAAACCAATATCACAGACTTCTTACGTCCAGAGTAAAGTGGACTTAGAAGAATTTTCCATTTATATAAGTAGTATAAACATCTGTCATTCGTTTCGCAAACTTTAGGAATCGAATACACGACAAAGTTGCATGGAAGCAACCGGGCTCGCATCCAGTGACCCACAAGTCAGTGTATGTTATATTGTTACTTATTGTAAACTTTTTCTTTTTTGAGAAAAGAGCAACTGCTGAGTTTCTTGCCGGCTCTTCTCAGTAGAAACGGCATTCCGAACCGGTGGTAAAGTCTTGACGTATCATAAGTGTCACAAGTTGTCCTACATGAAATAAATAAATCATTTCATTTCTTTTCACGGTACATGTAACCCAAGCTAGTGCCTCAACTTTTTAAAGAACAAATCAAGTAATAACTCCTTTTGATTTCTTTAGAGTACAAACAGAAGGATTGTCTACCTCTAACCGGCATAGAGACGTTTTCATTCGGCATGGAAGTGAAATGGCCGGTGTCGCTGATATTGAACCACAAAGCCATTGCGTGCTACCAGATGATATTCAGGCATCTGTTCTTCTGCAAACACGTCGAGAGGCTACTGTGCAGGTAAAGAAATATTTCACTGTTATTAATAACATACATAGCCTTCTATAGACCATGGAAGTAAAATAGCTGGTGTCACTGATACTGAACCATAAGGCCATTGCGTGATACCAGATGATGTTCCGGCATTTGTTCTTCTGCAAACACGTCGAGAGGCTACTGTGCAGGTAAAGAAATATTTCACTGTTATTAATAACATACATAGCCTTCTATAGACCATGGAAGTAAAATAGCTGGTGTCACTGATACTGAACCATAAGGCCATTGTGTGATACCAGATGATGTTCCGGCATTTGTTCTTCTGCGAACACGTCGAGAGGCTACTGTGCAGGTAAATAAATATTTAACTGTTATTATTATCATAGATTGCTTTCTAAAGAGCATGGAACTGAAATGACCAGTGTCGCTGATATTGAATCACAAAGCCATTACGTGCTACCAGATGATATTCAGGCATCTGTACTTCTGCAAACACGTCCAACAGGCTACTGTGCAGGTAGAAGACTGTTTAATTGTGTGTAGGTAGTGTGTGCGTTTTTGTACTTTTTTTCAAGCTATACCCACACTCAGGATCACTGGGATTTCGATAAAGATTTATTACCGGATATTTTTTGCGTCATGAGTTAAATTTAAATCTAGCTATTTAGTTTTCCATTTTTAGTTTTAAGAACAGATCAGACCCCCCGATTGTGTAAGGAAATCAATCGTAATAGTTTGCAATCGTACAACTCAAAGTATTTAAGGAGCTTATAGATGCCTTCATGTCTAAAAGCATGTATGAACTCCTTAAACAGTTCGAGAAATACGTATAAAGCTGTCAAATAATTACAATTTTCTTAGATAATAGGGATGATGACAACTCAATCAAATCAGGAACTCTTTATCAAACTTAAAAACGCGCATCTAGTATGGAAGTTGTATGAAATTCACAATAGTAACGTCATTAAATTTCAACGCTCTTTTTTTCTTTAAAATGGTTATCAAACTTAAAACTAACCGAGGATGTGAATGTGATGTGTTAGGTCTTTTGGAAGACCCTCTATTTAAAAATCAGTTAGAAATAATTTATTTTTGATATAGGTATCATCCCTATTGGGCCTCAGGTTACCTTCATGTGTATGCTAGTTCAATATCCATAAAATATATACTATTTTGTTATCTCTGTAATAGGGTATGGCTGTACAACAAAGTAGTGAAGAGGTTCTCTGAAGCGCGCCTGTACGCGGACGCGTTCGCTTTACGGCAGCGTATGCTGAGCTGCGTACAACACTTGCAGTACTACATGTGTGTAGAGGTCATCGAGCCCTCCTGGTGCCAGCTCATACAGAGCCTTGACAAGGTAAGCCCTATGTCGAGGTTTGACGACCTCCCTGGTGCAGTGTTGAGCGTTGTTGTCTTAGCGTACAACACTTGCAGTACTACATGTGTGTAGAGGTCATCGAGCCCTCCTGGTGCCAGCTCATACAGAGCCTTGACAAGGTAAGCCCTATGTCGAGGTTTGACGACCTCCCTGGTGCAGTGTTGAGCGTTGTTGTCTTAGCGTACAACACTTGCAGTACTACATGTGTGTAGAGGTCATCGAGCCCTCCTGGTGCCAGCTCATACAGAGCCTTGACAAGGTAAGCCCTATGTCGAGGTTTGACGACCTCCCTGGTGCAGTGTTGAGCGTTGTTGTCTTAGCGTACAACACTTGCAGTACTACATGTGTGTAGAGGTCATCGAGCCCTCCTGGTGCCAGCTCATACAGAGCCTTGACAAGGTAAGCCCTATGTCGAGGTTTGACGACCTCCCTGGTGCAGTGTTGAGCGTTGTTGTCTTAGCGTACAACACTTGCAGTACTACATGTGTGTAGAGGTCATCGAGCCCTCCTGGTGCCAGCTCATACAGAGCCTTGACAAGGTAAGCGCTATGTCGAGGTTTGACGACCTCCCTGGTGCAGTGTTGAGCGTTGTCTTAACGTACAACACTTGCAGTACTACATGTGTGTAGAGGTCATCGAGCCCTCCTGGTGCCAGCTCATACAGAGCCTTGACAAGGTAAGCCATGTTGGCCATGTGTCGAGGTTTGACGACCTCCCTGGCGCAGTGTTGAGCGCTGTTGTCTTAACGTGCGGAGGTCCTGGGTTCGATCCCCGGAAGGGTCAATATGGAAATTTATAGTTTCTGAATTTTCCCTGGTCTGGCCTGGTGGGCTACCGGCAAAGACGTGCCGCCCAAGCGAGTTAGCGTTTCAGTACGATGCCGTGTAGAAACCGAATAGGGGTATGGGTTTAATATCATACTAATATGTATTATAAATGCGAAAGTGTGTTTGTTTGTTGGTTTGTTGGTTGGTCATTCAATCACGCCGCACCGGAGTAACGGATCGACGTGATTTTTGGCGTGGGTATAGTTGAGGACCTGGAGAGTGACATAGGCTACTTTTTATCTTGAAAAATTAAAGAATTCCCGTGGGAATTAATAAAAACTTATTCCACGCGGACGGATATATAATATTAGCTAGCTAATATAATATAAGTATTACCTAGTTTGCTTAGTAAGACTTCGTGTTGTGTTTTGCGAGACTGGTACTCCTCTTGGCGGCTGCATTCAAATCTCGCGCGAACTGTTATTAACCTTATGTCGTCTTGCCTTGATTCGAAATTTTGTATTCGTAGCCTTTGCCTGTTTTAACGAATCGGAGTCTAGTAGACAGATTTAGATCAAAGTTGGAACTGTATTGTAGTCTGAAATTTATAGTCTCACTATAAACACAACCTATAAACTGTATGGTTTTAAAGATTCAATCGGATATCAAATAGTTATGGACGGAATATCACCCATAATAAATACTGGAGTTATGAGTGATATTCTACTATTTTAACATTTTGCATGCCCAGAATACCACAAAAATTATAATTTTTACACAAAAATTAAAATTATTTCTAAACAAGCCACAAAAATGATTATTGTTATTCGTCGAATTTATGCATTCTTCCCAAATCTAGAGATTAGCCAAAATTGAGTTAACCAATCTGCGGGATTGCTTTTTTTGATTCATAATAAATGCTTCTGGTGTGATGGTGCAAAGGGGCAAGGTACTGTATAATAAAATGCCAATCGTATTATCACATATTTTATATTAATTATAAAAAAAATTAACATGAATCACTATAAGAATCTGTCTGGTAAAAGCTGAGAGTAAATTAAAAAAAAATATGTAGTACATTTAGGCATACCCGGCCGTTTTGTTTTCACTCTCAGCCTTCACTACACAGACTACCTATCTTATGAAATAAAGTTAATGAAATTATAAAAATAAATAGTGGCATAAAAATACTCCCAATATAGAATTAGAATTAGTAAATGAAAAAGGAAATCTTAAATTAATAAAAGCTATTGTCGATGGAATTTTGTTTGTATAGTAAGTAATTAATCTCTTATAATTAGACATTCAACGTGCTTCCAACTGTTGTAGCACCTTCTTCAGCGTACTTTCTATACTAGACATTTTTGTTTCATATTTTGAAAGCATAGTTTTCATTTCGTCGAATTCGGATACGTATGTCCGTTTGTTTATAACGATTTTAGCGTTTTTGACGATTTTTCTGTCAAGTCTGTAGGCCTGACACTGTTCAAAGCAACATTTACCGCTTTCGATGTCTTCATAATCGTCACTGAATTTACCAATCGGTTCTGGACGAGGAATTTCTATCCTGTTATCTTGGTTAGGTTTGACTGTTATTCGGTATTTAGGCAAAAAGAATGGAAACAGACTGATTCTTCTAGCGAAAGGTTTGATGCACAGCATCGTTGGTTTAATAATGTTTAAATCTTGAAGGGACAGCGGCAACCACGACCAGCATCTTAGCGGTTGTGTATACATTTTTCCAATAAGCACACTTTCAAAATAAGATATAAGCTTAACTCTCGAAATGTGCCCCACTAATTCAGCGTCAGCTCTTATCTCCTGTGTATCGCTGACTGCCAAACCATTAAGTAAATTAAACAAAACAATGGGAATCATGAAAACGAAAACAATGAATATTAGATGACTTGTCACTGGAAATGTACTGAATTTAATAGATCCAGCATCAAACTCGCCTGTCAACATAACAATAGTTTTAAATAGAGACCTTCCCGGGTCTTCGAAAAACTCCTCCTCTTCTTCTTCCTCTGGGTCTGTATTGTTGGGGTTTGGTGCTTTTTGGTCTTCTGCTTTTTCACTTTTTTTAAATAGTGTGTAGAAACTCAAAGCGAACGCTATGATTAAAATACAGTACCATAGTAAAAATTTAAAGAAGTTCCAAGATACAGTTCTCAGCATAACAATATTTGTTGACAGTGTGGGAAATTGACCAATGAGTAAAACAAGCTCCGCGGACGATAATAGAATCGCAACTGCAGACAACTGTTGTTTTGTAGATTCTGGCGCTGAACTGTTACACAAAATCGCTGCTGTTACGAATATTAAAGCAATTTCCATCCAATTTTCGATACTTTGCAGATATTTTGTTGGTGAAACTAATAACTGAAAAAGTTCTCGAATTATTAAAAGTATCAGACCAATACTGGCGCCAATATGAGTTATGACATTTATTGCTTCGATAGATTTCGATTGAGGTTTTTCATTTCCATATCCCAATATTATATACAAAATTAAACTTAACCAAAGAAGTGAATAGAACGTTATGTTTGCGTAAAAAAGGCAACTTATTCTTTGCCACTTTAAATACAGAAAACTAGTTATTACTGGATGTTTAAGAAGTGGTCTCAACTCTTCGTTTCTTGTCATGTACAGGAGCGCTTCTGTTTCTGGGGCTAAGATAGCCTCATACTCTTTGACAGTGTTATTGTTGTTAGAATTATCCATGAGCGGTACTTTACACAGCTCATTTTCGAGGGAGTTATTAGGATAAACGAGAAAACTGTATTTTATACGGATTTCGTAGTCTTCGTCGCTAGGTCGATCGCCATTTGGTTCGATACATTCGTCAAGGAATGTTTCCAGAGTTCGTGAATTGATATCCGCCAACGGTGGTTCATTGAACCTGTTATATAAACCAACGCAAGCCCCTTTTCTAAGCAGTTCCAAGACAGTGTCGTTGTCTCCATTTCTTGCAGCGTAATGAAGTGCTGTATTGTCTTTAATATCTTGGTGATTAATGTTTATATTTACCTTAGGATTTGTTAGCAGTAAATTTAAACAACCTTTAAAATCTGCTTTTGGGTTTTTAGAAGCAGACCGCATTCCCTTTACGGTCACTTGAACAAGGGATTCGCTATTTACTGGATCAAATAATGTAGACTCGTTGTCAATAAACATTTTGAGTATTTTGCAGTATCCATTATAACAAGCAATAGCTATAGGACGAGTCGTATTTCCTGAACATGTAGCATTTGGATCTGCCCCCGAATTAAGCAAAGTCAATGCTACTTTTTCGAATCCCTTTTCCACAGCAAGTTGCAACATAGTATGCATTCCATTATTAGATGCAAGTATCGGACGATGATCATTTCTCTTAACAAGTTTCGTAAAATCACGGATAAAATTATCCTCTTCGTGTCTACTTAAATACGAAAATAATTTATCCACGTCAATCGTCTCTTCGACTTCCGCGATGGAATCGAATTTGGCTAATAAATGTGGAAAAGCTTCTTGCAAATAATATCTCGCAGTCCTACCTCGGATGTCTTTATAAGCATCTAAATCAACAGGATCCTTTGAATAGTCTAGGATATAAGTGACAACTCTTTCAAGCCCCTGCTTCGCTGCGGAATAAACAGGAGTAACGCCTTTCAAATCAGGAGAATTTGCATTGCAACCTGCTTTCAAAAGCTTCTCAACCATATCTTCATAAATATCTAGGTCACGTTCGCGATCATCGTCTAAATCCTGTATTTTTTTGATTGCCATCAGTAATGCAGTATTTCCTTTACTCTTGATGTTGACATCTATTCTATCGTCTTCCAATAAAACGTCCAAAGCTTCAAGATTTCCATTTTCAACAGCAAAGTGTATGGGGGCAGCTCCATGGGTTTCATTAATTTTATTGACTTGAACTTCATGTTGTAGTAGCAACTTCACGAACTCAATTTTGTTAAGTTCTGAAACGGCTAGTTCGAGACAAGTCTTGTAATCAGGATATTGGTAAACATGTTCAAGATCAACAGCGCCGTAGCCTACAAGTTTCTTGAACGTCGCGAAGTCATTTGTCCGAAGAGCCGTCCTTAGTTGCACTTGAGGATCGTTTCCGAACAGGGATCCGCCCCGGGACAGGCGGTTCGTGTTCATTTCGTAGCTGTCTCGCGTCATGTCTCATAACACACCGGCATCTGAAAATACAAAGGTTATCCCTTATTTAGGTCACGCAATTTTCTCATCGAAGTAAGCCTTTGGACGCAATCATTGATTTCAAGCCAGCAATTACTGTATTTAATCAATTAGATTCAATTAACAGTTCTGGGTTGATAGTTATTAAAACTTGTTGTTTCTTTCAAAAGAGACCTTTTACGTTGAACATAATATATGGCTGACAATTTGATTAAAATCGCTAAACGGCGTTAGCTGTGTAAATTATCGTGTGAATCCCGCATGATTGGCGTATGGAAGCCGTTAGCTACGTGTTAATCTTTGAAATAACAAGATACCGGTTTCCACGTAAAGCCTCCTCATTAGTAGGTACAAGCTCGTGGTTATGATTCAAAAAAATTTCTTTGGTAGGTATTTTCCGTCGGCTTATAAATAATAATGTCTAAAGGGTAAGTGTTGATTTTACCTACCTAGGAATTTAAAAAAAATACGGAAATCTAAAAACAAGCTATGTGTCAAAACATCAAAATTCTTATGTTAAACGTTATTCGGAATTGGTAAAATCGGCACTAATATATCAATACTAGCAGACTTGCCCCCGACTTCGTCCGCGTGAAATAAGTTTTTCAATTCCCACAGGAACTCCCTAATTTTTCGGGATAATATATATCCTATGACACTCACAAATAATGTGGCTTTCTATTGGTACCAGAATTTTCAAAATCGGTTCAGTAGATCCAGAGATTACCCCCTACAACGTCACAAACTCACAAACTTTATCTCTTTTAGTATAGATATAATACAATATTATTGTACTTTAATTTACTTTTTTGATAACAACTGTATTATCTTTTCTATAATTTCTCGTACTTGGATTTATAAGACCACAACCGACGAAAAAACTCTTTTTCGGTTGTATGTCGGTAAGTTCAATCATTAATGATCTTCTACAATATAGGCTGCCAAGAGGTATAATGAACGTATAATTATTCCAAATTTCTCGCCACGCCATTAAATTAATGCTTTACGCGCATCGCACGCGCCGCTATCTTAAGGCCTGGACAAACACAAAGCGGTACGCAACGACAGAACGTCACACAGATATTTTTCAATGCTGCAACACGGCAATAAAGAGGCTTTGTGTAAGAAATCTTCTGGGTGTGGCTTGAGTTTGAGCGAGTTGTCCACTCGTCACTCATGTCATGATATCGTATCTTAACGGTCGGATATAATACTTTTTCTTTTTAGTTTGGAGAACTGTAAGCTGCCAGTTTCCATAAGACTCGTTTTGTAATACTTCAATCTGTCACACGGCTGACTTCAGAGCGTTCTGCATGAAGGCAGATAAATTTACAATAGGTATATTAATGCTTTACATTCCGCCAGGCCTAAGCTCAGCTTTGTATTTGTGTGCACAGTCCACGCCGATAGGGTGAATTCAAAGCACTTTCGTCATAATATATATGAATATGAAGTCTTAAAACTAAGGTTGCGTCTTGCAGATTGTAAGACGTAAGTATAACTTCTAGAAGCTGAGTACAATGATAACAACATAAGGAGTCCAACATGACCATTTCGCGTTGCGTCCGTCCAAGCCCTACTGTCTAGTAGGAAGTAGCTACCTATCAAGTAATTGCTCCATTTGCACACTTCTTTTGTAAGAAACTTAATTGTGAAAAGCTTTTATACCGCATGCTTAATACAAAATGAGCCTTATATTATAAGAGATTGCAGCTACAATCCGCCTTTTTCTGACTTCCATAATAAGTCTAATTTGTATGAACTTTATAGCGACTTAATTGAATAGGTTGGCTATTAATGAAGCATTTAATGGTATTTTGTGTACGCTACTGTTTGATACATTACCACCAATTCATATTTGCATTTGCGATGAACTTAAGTACCTACTATACCTACCTGCCTTTCCACAACGTATGATTATGGTAACAGTAAAGTTTTATTACATACTACCCTTTTTTGAAAGATTAGCTGAGAGTTGAGAAAAACCGACAGATATAAAATTTTTAAGTGCGTTTTTTTAGGTTTTCATAAGGAGTCTAGGTATATTATAATATTTATATTTAAATTATAGACTGACACTTGTAGCGTTTTAGAACTATAACTTTTAAAACTATATTTATTCAGGCCTTGTATTTAATTTAATAATATTTTAACGATAAATTCATGATGACAAGACAAGGAACTTCGTCGAACAAAGATTTAGATCATATCTCGCGTGACTGTACGTTAGTAAAGCAGGCACCATTTGCCATGGCTTTCGGATTATTAAGAGAAATATTTGTCTTGGGCTTATTCTTTGAATACACCGTGACTAAAGCTTACCTTGAGTTTAGTGATTATGGCATACCTAACGGTTCTTGGAGTTATTACTTAAGATTTGAGATAAAATATACATAATATTAGGTACGTTCCATGGTCGTTATATTTTTGAATTGAAAACATCTTTAGTCGCGTTTTGGTAGGGGGTAAAAATGTAGATTCGCGTGACCGACATGCTCGCGAACAGCGACATGCTCGCGAACATATAATTATACTCCATTCAAAATTAAACTTTAATGCCTTAGTGTTAGGGTTAATATTTTAATTGAAAAAAAAAATTCTTAATTAGGGTTAATTCTGCCATCAATTTTATCGGATTGTTTTTAAGGACTGGAATTAAAATCAATCTATCTATACACTGCCGATTTAGTTCATTTAAGTTACTTGGCTTAGCAATGTATATACCTATGTGTATTTTGTCATTTATGTCTTTTTGACAAAAAAAAAACAACGTTTGCTTTGTAAGTGTAACTTAGAGATAGATTTAATAAAATAAACTATTATTTAAAACCTTTACTATTAAGGTTAAAATTAAGAATTTCAAAAAACCTTCGTCAGCATCATAATGAATAAATTAAAAGCCAAATTTCAACCGTAAGCCAAATGCCTCGGACGTATACAGGTGCCCCGAACTACAAAATAAAATGTGCGTTGAATAAAACGAAATGTTCAAAGAACCGAAATTGTATTTCCATATGTACCTAGTTTACTGCTCGTTCAGCGGAACACTGCAGCAATGAGATTCCCCGTATGTTGAAAAACAACAATACATACCCGTGTTCCCTTTCGTCAGATCGTGGCCAGCTATTGTCCGGCCTCGCTTCAGTATTTTTATGTCCAGTTCAATAAATCACTATATCCATAATACTACCAGATGCCCGCGACTTTGTCCACGTGAAATAAGTTTTTTAAATACCCACGGGAACTCCCTAATTTTTCGAGTTATTAAGACACTCACAAATAATGTGACTTTCTATAGGTACCAGAATTTTCAAAATCGGTTCAGTAGATCCAGAGATTACCCCCTACTAGATTAATTATTATTAATGCAAAGGTGTGTTTGTTTGTTCAATCACGCCGCAACGGATCGACGTGATATTTTACACGGACATACCTAGTTTTAGACTAGGAGAGTGGAATAACTCAGGTACAGTACCCGGCAGTAAATATTGCACATCGAGCTTTAGAAAGAAATAGTCGGTTGCGTCGGCTTCGTAGAGCGTCGTCTCTGTCACTCGTATGTGACGTTTTGACACTGAGTCTGAGTGACAGAGACGACGCTCTACGAAGCCGACGCAACCGACTATTTCTTTCTAAAGCTCGATGTGCAATATTTACTGCCGGGTAGGTACTGTACTTATTAGTTTAAATCAAAGAGTTCCCACGGGATTTTAAAAACCTCGGACTCCACTAGGACGAAGCCGCGAGCATCTTCTAGTAGTTAAGTATAAGGTTTATTACCGGGAAAAAAAAACAATAATTTACGGAATCTTCGGGATGTAACTTTGACTTATCAGTTTTTTTATGTGTTTAATTTTCGTTCAAAGAGGCTTGGACCTTTTTTAAGGTTACAAGTTTTGTATAATTGGATAAATAACTGGAATAACCCGTAGGTACCTATACTTTGTACGTATAGTATATGAATGCTTTCGACCTGCGTTGTTTAGAAAAAAAAGCAATGTATACCATACAATTATCATTATCAGCTTCCGGTGTTGTTGTCTATTATTATATTTTTAACTCTTGTTTTGTCTCTCGTCTGTGTTCGTTTTTTCCTAATTTCATAATTGCTGACCACACCCTTAGCGTTGTTTTCCTTTTTTGGAAAAAAAGTTTTAATAAAAGACAGTAAAAAGTAAGTTACCTATGAGATTTTGTTTTATCGCTTACGATTTTCCAGTATCTATTGATTTAGTATTGGGTTCGCGCGGTGAAGCGCGAAGCGCAAATACTAAATCTATGAGTAGAACATGTTTTTCGGGTGAATTAAGAAGATAAATAAATAGTAAGATAAATTAGATTTTCTGATCTTTTGATGTTCGTAGGTAAAGAAGTAAATGGTACCTCAACTATGATATATTTATAAATTAATTTACTGGATTAAATATTATTTCATGATCACACTATTTCATAACTCTTTTGTTTACAAATTAAGAAGGACATAACCATAAGCGGAGTTTGGGTAAGCAGGTTACTGTGTCTGGTCAAATATTGTATGGGTGAATCAGCATTCGATTCCTTACGATTGCCTTGAGAATACATTTATGCAATTTACAAAAGAATATATATTATGTAAATCATAAATGTCCATATATGTAGGTAGGTAAGTGGACATGAACCAATGTGTAAAGGAAGTCATACATTAATTAATATGACTAAATCACTTTACTGACAAAATAAACAACCTCTTGAATGGATAAAATCTTTAAAAGAGAGACTTAAAACCATAGAGTCGCTCTATATTTTAATTACATATATTTTCATGACTGCTAGTTTACCAGATTTAAGGTAATTCAAGTGAATTAGCATAATTTAAAACGGTCTCGTAAGTACTTCAACGTAACGTTAATGGCACTTTTACAAATAAGTACCTTACCGTTTATCGAACAACAATGTGATTACTAATTGCATATCGAAATACTTATAGCTTTACCGCATAAATATTACGTAAGTAATGGATAAGGGATAACATTGAACGGTATCAAGATGGCTTATTTCTGTCTTTGTATCGAGATTCGTGACCTGAGTTCTGACCTATTGCAAAAGGAGGATTTTACATGTTACCTACATGTTGTAACGTAGATCCATCTTTAGATACATGGTTTAAAAGTCTTTCAAATCAGTTATGGTTGCCACATATCCGCCACTTGACCAACTAAATTACTAAACAGTAAAAGCCTTCCGTTCCGCACACGACATTTCAATTTGGGTCTGCTTTCCGTTGAGTAGGTCGGGGCTTTTTGTCAACATTGTGCCTAATTTGCTTTGCCCTAAAAATGAGATTGCCTTTTCTATCACTTTCATCATGTCATAATAGATGTTACTTATTCGGTAGGTAAGGTCTGAGAACAGCTTTTATACTTCATAGGCTTTTGTATTTCGATTTTATTTTTATTTGCTTCAGATTCGAATTCTGGTTTGAGAATTGAGTTCTTTCTTACTAAGTTAATTTTGGACCGCATTTTCTCAGATCCGGATAAGAACTATAAAGACGAAAAGGGTGGTTCTAAATTAATTATTCTAAGCTAATAATTGTCATATTCATAACTCTATCCTCGTTTTACGTTACGTAAACATAAGCTGACGATGTTTGTTTATTTTGAAACGTGTTACTCGTAATTGCGCTGCCTGCACATTCAATCGATTCTGCTGAACTCCCGTATCAAAGTGCTTAATAGCCCATAAAAATTCATGTGAAATGGCGGATCATTTACGATACCCTGAACTGCGGGTAAAGCGATGCTGTTTTGAGTTTCTATTTTGAGTCGTCGGAGCGGCGCGGTGACTGCCGTTTTCTGATTAACAGTTTTTACCGAGATCATTGCTACATTTAAACTTGTTTGCGCGGGCGCACAAAACACCTCCCATCTGTACCCTTAGTACGACTTCGAGGATCTCGATAACGTTTATAAGATTCGGATATCGAAACCTAAATGCGCGGTTTATTTATTAAAAAATATAATTATAAATGTGAACCTATGTATTTTTTGCAAATAAAGATATTTTATTATTATTATTATTATTATTTCGTTTCTACTATCCAAGCTTAATCAACTTAAAAAGACGAGTTCAGTTTTCAATTGGATGGGTATTTTTTTTATTTTTAGGCGTTACTCCATTTAATTCCGTCAAGTCTTTATTATTATCTCCCAACGAATAATATCATTAATATCTCTAGTCAATAGTTAATATGTCTATAGTATATAACTCTATACCCAAATCCCAGTCTATATTTCAACTTTGTCAGGCCTGTGTCACTCCGCGTGTAGGTATTAAAAATATACCTACAGGCGGCGGCCCTTGCGCAAGGGCCAATCTAGTAGGCTGCCGCAAGCGAAAAAAGATACGCGCGCGCGCTATTTTTTCGACCACGTTCAACTTTCTCGATAATTGCAAGATGGACACAAAAAAAAAGCATGTATACAATTAAATACTGTGCATACTGCAGTATTTAATTGTATAAATACGGATCGTGATCGAAATTTAACTTTTTTTGGTTGCCTAAAGACGCTGACAGGTAAAATCTAGGTACTTTGATTGGATTACATTATGTTCCTATTTGAAATGAAATTAATTCAAACTACAAACCCTTTCTCCCCTTGTTGAACAAAGTACTATTCCAATACCCTAAAAGTATTTAAAAGTTCAAATTGAACTTTTGAACTGTTCAATAAAAAGACATTTTAGCTCTGCCTGCCTGCTGCGCGTTGCCCGCCACAAGTAGGAGTAAACGCTCTTTTTTTTTTTTTTTTTTATTATTGTGAGATAGGCTTGCGCTTGACGACAATCATGCTTAGTGCAAAGCAATGATGAGGTCTAGGTTGGAACGCGCTTGCCTAGAAGATGCCTATGCTTGTGCTGTGCGCTAGATGGCGTAAGTAGTTTCTCGAAGTAAGCAACCCTAGTCCGCGGCTCTTTCAATACGTATAACCACGTATAACTTATTATGAACCGTAGTCCAGTGAATTAAGGCCCATATTCCCTCAAAAAAAAATTTGTAGGTATGTAAATGAACACGTGCTCGACTGGAACGCGAGCTAAATTAAATCATATTTTTTATTAGATTGAGTACATATTTCTTTGAAAACCATTGCGAAGTAAAGCTTCTGTACCTAGTACTAGTTATTATTCTGTGACTTTGTCGAGATGAGCAAACTTGTACTAAGCCCACTGTTGTTACGCACGGCGGACACCCAAACGAATTTGCTCATTTCGTATGTTTTCGTTTTGTATTGTTTCCGTTATGCCCGAAATATCACTCGTCGGACTGAGATGAGTTTCCGTACTTAGTTTTAGAAAGGAAATAATATAATCAAATAACTAGTTTCCATTACGTATCTACCTACTAATTATTGCTACTGAAGTTATAAAAGCGTACCAATTAGTTTCCGCTTCTAAATAAAGGACACCCCAAAATTACCGACCTACATTTATATATTTTTATGATTCTCATAGTTGACACGCCCAAATATAAATTATTAATACAACACCTGCACTTCTATTAGGAACCTAATGTTATATTAGGTGATAACAGGTGAGTTACCAAATTGAGTTGTAGCTATACGGGCACCCGTTTAATTTTTCCGTGTCGGAAGTCAATAATGTATTCATGTGACAAATGAGAGCTTATTATGCATTAGGTATTCTCCGGTCCCTATTTGGTGTTGTGGCCCACTGTGGGCGAAATAGACTCACCGGTACAATGCATCAAGTCATCGGTGTTATTGATGTTCATACCGGTTAGCAGAGGTAAAAATAATGTTAAATAATCAACTCAATAACATTGTGATTCATTATAATGTAATGAATCTCAACAATAACAAAAAACGTGAATAAACAGATAAATAAACAAGGTGAACGAAAATCTCCCAAAAAGAGCGTCATGTATGTAGGTAAATACTAAACAGCGAGCGAACTAGCAGGTGGGATTTGGGAGTTGGTGCATCACAATCGGGATTGTGTGAGAATATCGTAAACGTGTGTCAAACGGATTTAATTCGAACTGTATAAGGAGTCCACAGATCCCTGCATCTCAAAAAGCATATAAGAATTCGAGTTCGAAAACAGTTCGAGTAATTGCCATACCTACCCCTAACAGGTTAGCCCGCTACCATCTTAGAATGCATCATCACTGACCATCAGTTGAGATTGCAGTCAAGGGTTAGTATAATATTATATAGTATTGTATAGTGGAAAATAAAACTGGTAGAGTCTTGCAACTTATCATTAGTGGCACAAGTTGTCCTACATGAAATAATTAAATCATTTCATAATACGTTATAAGCTCTCAAATGATAAAGATTTTTTAGACAATTGGGCCTCTGGTGTTAAATGATTACCACCACCCATGTCTGCCCCTGGACAGGCCCAGCAGTTGTAGTTTTGAAGGAACACAGCCAGTAGAAAGTAAGGGCAATATCTGTGACGCGACGCAAGGTGGACAGAAAACGAAAGGGGTCCACTATCAGGCATAGGTGCAAATAATTTATCCAATTGTTTATCTACATAATGTTATTTAGCGGATTTATAGGACCTTAATTTATTAGTCACAATAGGTACATATTGGGTCGTCGTTTTTTGTATAAAATAATTATGTATATTTTTATTGTACTATCAAATGGTTATTTATGCCCGTCATCATTTGCCTAACAAAATAAACTATTTTATTTAAAATCTATTCTGATTCATTATTTAGTATATTAAAGTTAATTATTGAATTAACATGAGTTAATGATGAAGAAACTGCAATATCTTTGGTACACGACTCCATTATAAGGGCAATATTATCTAATTGCTAGTTATTTACTATAGTTAACCAGGTCTTTTATAGGTTCCTACTGAACAGTTACTATGATATCTAATGGGAATAGAGCGTACAGTTTAAACCCCTTTCATTCGCCACACTGAATAGCCAATAGACTACACACATAATTTACAAATTTAGCTTCGCAAACAAGTCCGAACCATGGGATATAGGCGTGAGAAAATTTGAACCTATGGATATAAATAATTATATATCGATCTTTCAAGATGATTGGTGGTTCAATACAATTGATGGTTTTTAAATGTTGACAGGGCACTAGTTGATGAGTTCTCACATCTTTTGGTCTTAAAGGTCATCTTTGTCCAGCATTATCTTTTGTGTGGATGTCAATTTGTCTCTAGGTAGAGAGTAGAGTAGCGAGAGTGCGTATAAAACTTTGATCCGTTTGTGCTTATAAAATTGTTTGATTTAGATGCATTGAATTCAAATAAAATATTTGTAAATGAAGTTGTTTTGTAAAACGCGCTATATGATTCAGTAACAAGTACTGTGCCCGCATGAGTTAATTAAATACGTAGGTACATAGTGCTGTTCTCCCCGCGCACATACAGAGTTATAATCATCATATTTATAAAACTATCCATATTTGGCAAGCCTTCTAATAAAATATGTTTTACATATTAAGGTGATTGCAAAAGGAAGGAAGTTCTTATCTTGTGGAATCGTTTTTAATTAAAAAAAATATTTACCTAGTAAGTAAATATCATCTATATTTACCTACTAGGTAATATTCGCAGCCGGCGTTTTATTGGATTGACGTAGTTATGGTCAGAATGGTTTTGTTAAGCTTTTTGAAGTGAAAACTTCTTTAGCCGCGTTGAGCACTTTTTGTTAGGGGGTAAACTTGTGGATTCGCGTGATCGACATGCTCGCGTTGTTATGAAGACAAAAGGTCTTAAATATAAATATACTACATTCGTGATTAAACTTTAATGACTTAGTGTTAAGGTTTCTATTCTAATTATCTTAAATTTTTTATTAAAAAAAATTTCAAATATTCCTTTTCACTTCTATCGGCAGTCCCTATATGATTGCCAATTTATTTTTGTAAAAACTAGCTTTAGATGGACTGTGTTACACAGTTAAACAAAACATAAAGGTTAAATTAGAAAACTTATCTCAATCAGGGAACAGATATTAGCAGTGTTTTTAAAATAACTTGTATATACCTAGCTTAAGGTCGTAAGTTACTGTGGGAAAGTTGTATTACCTAGGTAAGCATGCAACTGACGCTTGTAACCTAAAACCTGTTAGCTATGTCTAGCAACCGCAAAAACATAATATATTTACCATTTAGACGAGAGTAAATCAATACTACTGATTACTGAATGAACCTTGTCTTTGTCTAGCCTATCCACACAAACGATTCTTGAACTTACGTGAAGCTTCGTAACCATTTAAACTGCTTCAGTCAGAGCAGTTTTGACTTAAAGCAAACGGAAATTTTACATCTCTGGTTCTCTTCCAAACCGCGGCTTGAACTGAGGATCGAGTCAAGGCTTTCGATTTGTTATCTAACAGATTACCTACATATATCATTAAAAAAAAGTTGGTTACCGTCTGTTTGAAGTTGTGTGCAGCGCACCAGAAAATATATTCACTATCCAGTTAGTAAATTAATATAGCACAGAAGGAAGTCTGATGTTCGTAAATTGTTCATGGAACACATCCCCAAGTTTAAGCTTGTTGCCTGTAACTTCCGAAAAGTTCCTTATTCTGTGGTTTAAAGGTCTAAAGTTCTAAACCATTAAAACAGATATCGCAGATTTTTTCTAAGGTTTTTAATTCATTCTTTTTTTTTCTAACCAATTGAATGTTGGGTACCTATATGTGTATCTTCTTATTGGAATTAAAATAGTAGTTTATACACCAAGGGGATAAAGCACTGTTTTATGTCACGGGCGCTACATTGAATCCTGAACGTAACGAAGGACTCCAAATTTAACTCCCGAGCGCAGCGAGGGTGTTATAAGTTAATTCCCGACCAAAGGGAGGGAATTAAGATTGAGTCCTGAGTGCAGTGAGGGATTCAAGCGCCCAAGAAAAAAACTGCTTTATCCCGGTGGTGTATACTCTACTTTATACTTCTACCATAACAGTAAAACAAACTGTAACGGTTAGATATTTATTGCAAATCATAGTAAGTAGGATCATAGACTTATTATATTGAAGTAGGATACATAGGTCTAGTAAATAATAAAAAGAAAAGACAAATTAAAAGTGAATGTTCACGTTCGATAGAGTCACATTTGTCCATTTGTCATTTTGCTTTTCATGCTGCCAGTGTTTATGCAGGTACACATACTCCTTGGTTTAAAAACTTTTATGTCAAATGGTACGATCGTTTGGTCGACCAGTCTGGAGCCTAGACTCTGTTGTTTACAGTATGGGGTTGGTCAACTAGTTGGGCGATCGATCGACTAGTTTACGGCCCTAGGGCATGAAGACTGACTTTAGACCCGCAAAAGTATGATTAAAACAGTAGTAAAGGTATGGTAGAAGTATAAAAGTATTTTATTTTTCAATCAATAGGTAAGCAGTTACGTAATATTCAAACTACTAGTAAGTAATATTATATAGGTATACTACGGTAGGTAAATATTGATAGGCGCCGGATATGCTTAGATACTGCAGTTTAAATAGCATATAAGTTAGCCCACTTTATCAATTACCATAACACATCCCGCGGAGAAGTGTACCTACGCCGACCCGCATGTCCTGCATCATCATAAATAAAATGACGTCACCCCCTCGACCTTGTTCGAGGGCTTTCAGTCAAGATCCCAATGTTTACACCCACATGTTTATATTATTGCCCAATTTTTGTACTTATTTAAGAAGTCTCATTGCCGTTGCTAAATATTTGAACATAATTTACAATCTCACAATCGATCGTTTCGATTCCTATCCATACCTATATTTTGAAAGGTACTTAAATACTAGCTTATTACGCAAATTCCTTTCTGCATCAGAACGTTGTCTTGTTAGACTTCCAATTAATTTAATTCGTTTTCATTCAAATATAGTTAGTAAATTAGATGTTTTATCTTTTTAAGAATAATTTGATTTGTCGTAAACTTTTGGAATTCTACCGGTATATGTTGTGCATATTTTTGAATTTACCCATACAAATAGATAATCTTTTGGCATCACATTTGATTGCAATGTAGTTTTCTGATAATTCGTTCGAAAAGAGTATATATTTTCAAGGTTTTATATGACTTTTCCACAAAAAACATGACGCTATTTGAATTGCGCTTAACTTGCGAATTTAGCGGAATCTGAATTGTACAACCTTTCTATCGGGCTTAATTATTAGTATCTGGTATCCAAATATTAAAACCTACCCACCTGAAGGATAACGAAGGATAAAACAATGATATCACTTTTCACAGTCACCAAGCACTTGTTCACTTTGTCTGCTATTGGTTTGGCATGTTGTGCGGCCGTGCACTGCGCGCTAGTCGTCAGAGTGAGGCGGCGCGCGCGCAGCCGAGTGGGAGGCGGCAACGAAACTTGCTGATCCTGCGCTCGCAAACTCAATTACCGCTCGTAGAGTCGCATTGCTCTACACCACGTTCGTTCACAGCCATTTGAATCATCAATCTATTGACCCAGCACTCTTATGGATGGTTTAATGTCGAATTAATTCGTTAAGTCCTAAAGCAGAACGAACATTTTGTACGTGTTTGGTCTGTTTGCCTACTTTTCTATCAGCTTCATCAACGTTTATCTACAGAAGTTCTTTTTTGTTATAAATCAATCAGTTTCACTCATTTTTCAGAAATTACTATGTTCTTCTGGTAGGTATTTCATAAGCAAAAATTGATATGTGAATGATAACAACATAAATCCAGTATCATAAAAGGGCTGAAAAACATTAAATAAATACCATTACTTTATACCTAAGTAGCCAAAAATCTTCCTCTTGGCGTTTATTGTAAACTTATAATCACATTAAGTACCTCTTTGTTATAATTCAAATTTAAAAAATACCGGCTTCGTCGCGAACACCAATATTCAATGAAAGAAGTACGCCGTTATATCATTTTGCGAATCTTCAATTAATCTATCTATCTGGCCTTCACAGATTTCTTCGTCTGCCTTATCCAGTTCTTATATTTACCCATGTTTTCTTGAACTTCAGCACATATTCCAATTTTTGCCCGCGTGGATTAATGATAATAATAGTCTAGATATATAATAGCCTATGTCCTTCCCCGGGATATAACAAACCACTATACCGAATTTCATCCAAATCGGTTGAACAGAACAGAACAGAACTACGTAAAAGCGTAGCAGACGGTCAGACAGATAGATAGACAGACAGACAGACACACTTTCGCTTTTATAATATTAGTATGGATGATAATATTAGTCAGAGATGCTTTCGTTTGTAAAGTTACTCTACGAGAAAATACGCGCGGTCGTGTTTTGTTTCTTCATACGATTCTTCTCCAGTTTTACGCACAAATATAGCATTCAGGGCTCTGCTAGGTGTTTTGTTGCGTAGTAGATAGCCTTAAAGTTTTTGCAGTGGGCGGAGCGGCTTTTCGACAACCCGTAGGCGTTTCTTTTCGTCTGATCCTACGTCACAAATCGCAAGGTTACATTACTCATTGCTATAATGACGGCTATTGTTATCAAAACGCATTATGTATAGGGGATGAGTTAAGTCATTACGTTTGTTTTTATGTTGTTTCTTAGGTTTTTTTATTTTTTTTTATTTTTAATCCACTACAAGCTAGCCCTTGACTGCGATCTCACCTGATGGTAAGTGATGATGCAGTCTAAGATGGTAGCGGGCTAACCTGTTAGGAGCATGGCAGTTATATTAAACCCATACCCCTTCGGTTTCTACACTGCATCGTACCGGAACGCTAAATCGCTTGGCGGCACGTCTTTGCCGGGGTAGGGTGGTAACGAGCCACGGCCGAAGCCTCCCACCAGAAAAGGTGGGTTTACTTCTTAAAAAAAGGTTTACCTTCTTAAAGCAAAAAAAGTAAAAATCCGAGATTTTGCAATAATGCCAGTATAAGACTAGAATATATTAAGCTAGAAAGTATTATAAAACGCGAAAGAGTAGTATTTTAATAAGGAATTGTACCACCTAACCATGTAAGACCTAAGACTATCCATTTGAGCTGCAAGGGTCACCTAGCTATTTGCCCCCTGATATATTAATTACTAGCTGACCCGGCGAACTTCGTACCGCCTTAGTATGCAAAATTAAATGTATATTTTTCAATATTTCTGAGAGATTTTCTTAATATTTTTTTCCGTAAGAACCTTCTCCTAATATTATCAAATACAACAAAAAAAGAATTAGTGAAATCGGTCCAGCCATTCACGCTTGATGCCTTGACCAAGGAAAACGAGTTTCATTTTTATATATATAGATTATTATTCACTGCAAGAACTCAAAACTTATTCTTACCAAATCGTAGGCAATTCTATTATCTATCAATACAACAAGAACCCCATAGCATTAATTGATATAGGCCCCCGAAGGCTTTTAAATTGGTATGTTACCGGTCAACTTATATGCCCGCTGATTGTTTGTATTCAAAGAACTTTTCAAAATTCAGTTGGAAGTTTATTTGGGCCTTTTAAGTATTTGGTTAAACATTTAACTTTGCTTCATAGTTAAATCAAGTTCGACATGTTTTAGTTTCTATTTATTTCATACAATCAAAGTAGTCCGCATAAAGATTTGACCAGTTGCCCATTAGTTATCTCATGGTCTCCATTCCATGCATGCCAGAAAAGTGAATCATTTGTACAAGGCTTCCTTTATCCTCTATAGACATATACCAACTAAGACTCAACAAAAATATATATTTACGTAAAATTTACGACGTATTAATTAGTTTTTTTTCCCACTACAAGTCAGCCCTTGATTGCGATCTCACCTGGTATTAAGTGGTCATGCAGTCTAAGATGGTAGCGGGCTAATCTGTTAGGGGTATTATGGTTAGTGTTATATTCTAATCCCTAATACGAGTAGGTTTCGACACGGCATCGTACCGGATCACTAAAATCGCTAAATGCAAAATAGTAGCGTTACATATATTCTAATCCCTAATAGGTTACTAGCCACAGCCGAAGCCTCCCACCAGACCAGACAAGAGAAAATTCTGTAATTATAAATTCACGAACTGACCAGGATCGAATCCGGTACCTCTTACTTTCTGGGCCACTGCGCTAAGGAGGTCGTCAAATTGTCGCTTTAATTCATTTAAGTTTTATAAAAGCTTTCAATCAATCAATCAATATTGAAGTGAAAACTTCTTTAGCCGCGTTGAGCACTTTTTGGTAGGGGGTAAACTTGTGGATTCGCGTGACTGACATGCTCGCGAACAGCGACATGCTCGAACGTTGTTCTACATTCGAAATTAAACTTTAATGGCTTAGTTTTAAGGTTTATATTTTAATTATTTAAAATAAAATATTAAAAAAAAATCGTTTTCACTTCTATCGGCAGTCCCTATGACTGCCAATTTTTTATTTATTCAAATTAGGTACACTGTACACTTATTGACGTCCAATAACTTATAAAACAGTTATGAACTTGATAATCAGTTGTGGTAAAGCTAAAGCTGCGAGGTTTTTATTTATCTCGTATTATTCTGTTTGTTTTTCAGGTCAACAACGTGGACGAAGTTCTCGAGCGGCATAACGACTTCCTAGAGTCGTGTCTCGGAGACTGCATGCTGACGAGCCCACAGCTACTGAAGGCTGTCACCACCCTATGTTTAGTCTGTGTCCAGTTCTGCACTTTCATACAGGTACTTACGTAGCAAATACGCTTGCGTTTGTTACTAGAAAAAAATTGCAAAGACGTAAAAGGTGGAGATAGTACAAACACTACAAAGGTCTTAAAAATTACAAAGAAAAATCTAGTTTTCTGGGCAATATCATAAAGGCTGTTTTCCTAGATGATTTTCCGGCCTTTGTCCGAGTGGATTGTTTTTTTTAATTCCCGCGGGAACTTTTCAATTTTCCGGGATAAAAAGTAGCCTATGTCCTTCCCCGGGATTCCCCGTCTCTGTACCAAATTTTATCAAAATCGGTTGAGTAGTTGGGCCGTGAAAGCGTAGCAGACAGACACACTTTCGCATTTGTAATATGAAGTATGGGTTTTATTTAACTTACTTTAACTTAATTATTTATTTAACTAACTTTACTAGTAGTATAAAACTAGTGCTTGGATTAACGAATTTGAAATGATTTGATTGTGGCCAATTCCGTTGTACACACTTTGACATGACTTAGTCTAGCTCTCTTTCCTCCCTTTCCGCAGCGAGCTTTATGGAAGGGATAGCCATATAGTTGCCAATTCTGTTTAACACTATCTCTAAATTAAAATGACAGCTCTAAATCTAGCGCTGCCCCTTTCCGCAGGGAGTGTTACGAAAGGGATAGAAATATAAATAAAGCTGTCATTTTAGTTTCGTGATGGTGTACAGCAGAATTGACCACAGTGTGTTGAAATGAATTAGCCACAGTTTCACATAACCTCTAAACTTAATTAAATTGACAGGACTAAATCTAGTGCTGTCCCTTTCCGCAGGGAGGAATATGAAAGAGATAGCAATAAAATTAGTGCTATAATTTTAGTTGATTGATGATTTTAGTAGAGATTGAAATGTTTATTCAGAATAAAAAGAAGAATTAGTTACAATGCCTTTATAGAGTGCAAGTCACTGGTGATGCGTATATCATCTGTTGTCTTTTGCCCTCTACATTATTTTAGTGATTGCATCTTCGATATGGATGTAGGTACTAGATGGGCTCTTTCATAGAATGTTGGGCGTCCGACTTGTAGGGCGTACCCCTCACCTGTATAACCCTGTCCTTGTTCCCGCCATAGCGCTGTCCCGCTTTTCAGACTAGATGGTATTAGTAAAATAAGTTCACATTCTTTGTTTGACAGGGCCCGTCTATATAACTTGAGGTCGTTGGATTGCATACAAAGAGCCTTGGGGTTCCGTGGCATCCTACACATGTACCTAAGTAATACCAACAAGAAAACGCATAAAAAATAGATCATATTGTAATTTTCTTTTACAGGACAACATAAGGTTAAAAAAATTATTTATTTTAAAGTATGCGATAGGCATTTTGATTTACGCTCCTTCCACTTTGCTTTCTAGTTCTTGTATTATTTAGTAATTAATTTGTTTTTATTGTTTAATGCAACCAAAACACGTAATTGGCAAAGGAGATGCACAAGTACTTCGTGGACGCAGAGCTTAACAGTATGCTTGGGCCGACGTATGACAATTGTGATTATAGTGAGGTATACAGCATAATAGATACCACTTGCGCACGCGCACTAAACTACCACAAAATCATGTAATTTATACACTGCATTAGAGCACATACGTATAATAATCATACTCGTAGTAATAGTGGCGTTGGACAAGTGCATAAGTAATTTTGTTCTGTTAATCATCTGGTATAACTAAATATTTAATTAAACAGGTGTTTATTTAGTGTATAGAACAATTTATCATAACATAATACGCCACGGATTTATAAATTTTTCATAGAAAAGAGATGCACGACACTAGGCGTGACGTTACTTCAATTTAAGTGCATGCGTGCAAGGGAGAAAGCGAGATGTTTCAACTTTGCCCCAAGACATTAAAAATAATATATTAAGTAACAATTTAAGATATTTCTTTCACAAAGTTTTGCTGATTTACCATAAAAAGTAAACAAATAACAACTGTCGATGGATTTTCAGTCAAGTTTTATTGTTGCGAGAAACTACTTGTAGTTTTATAATTTTTAATAATGATGCTTTTTACTTTTTTCGTAATAATTATAACAACAAGTCTATTAAATTGTAATTTATTTGTAATTTTAACAGTTCTTTCCAAATATCTATCATAAAATTTGATTTATGTTAATTAAAGCTGAAATTAAGATAAAAATATAATATTGTAGTTAAGTACTGCCTTCATGTAGTATTTGTGAATACATAATCGAAATCATGACAAACATACTTTTGCTTTTTTTCATGACTTTTCTGTTTTAGAGTTTCACGGTGAGTGTTTTCTTTTATCAGCTCTAAGATTCGGCTTATTAGCTCTTCAACTAGAAGCATATTTAATATGTTTTTGGTTTATTGACTTACTAGATAATGCCCGTGACTGCGTTCGCGTGGCTGTAGGTAGGTAGGTAAATGGCGGAACCGGCGTTTGAAACTAAATATTTCCGGGGTATAACGCCTTGTCTTGGTGTTTTAGACCACGATCCACTTACTTCTTTGGAAACCTCGGAAATGTATCAATGCCAATCTATAAATGATTATTTTGTGACATCTGGTATGCCGACAACGTTTTGGCAAGTCATCAGTGTCTGAAATAATGTTACTAAAAACTATGCGACGTGATCTGATTGAACCTAAGGCCAGATTTACACTTTTAATTTATTAATGCAAACGATAGAAAACTAACAAGACTATTTAAATTTCGTAAGTTATTCATGTGAACGACTTAATTAAGTAAAAAGGTGTTTAATACGCGTGGGGGGAGTGAATCTTCTGTATAAACTTCTATTGCTATAAATGAGGTATTTCTGTCAGGCCGAAGGGTGCGGTGGCACCACCAGTGGTTCAGCGGATTCCTTCTCTCAGTCTGTGTCCCGCTACGGACTCAGGTTCACGGCGGCGCTGCTGTCCGTCCTAGCGATCATTGACCAGATGGCGCGAGACAATAACACCAACAAGTTGCTAAACATATCCGCCAGGTATGTACTACACTATAACCTAATATACTAATTAATGATTTTGGCGGTAGGTAGTAAACCCTTCTCTCCTATGGGGGTGGAGGCCTGTGCTCAGCAGTGGGACATTAATAGGCTGTAGTAGTAGTACCTAAACCCTTGAGGGGCGAGGTGTCCTGACAGTATATAATTATGCTGATCATGAAATGCGAGGTTTATGTTCCGCAAAATGGGTTTCTCTGGCCTACCTAACGTTGCGGTGGCATCGGGAGTGGTTCAATGGATTTGTTCTCTCAGTCTGTGTCGCTGCTCTCCGTACTAGCGATCATTGATGGCGCGAGACAATAACACCAACAGATTGCTCAACATATCCGCCAGGTATTTACTACACTATAACCTAATACATATGGTATATTAAAGATTTTAACGGGAGGTAGTAAACCCTTTTGAGGGGTGAGGCCAGAGGTGACCTGTCAGCATATTATGCTGATTATGAAATGCGAGTCGTATTTTCCGCAAAATGGGTCAAATATAGATCGGGTTTGGGTGGGGTGCTCTGGCATTCGCATTAAGTTACGCTGGCACCACGTGTGGTTCAATGGATTTCTTCTCTGTTTGTCTCGCTACGGGTTGAGATTCACAGCGGCGCTTCTGTCATTACCTACTGGCGTTCATAGCTCAGATGGCGCGCGATAACTACACCATTAAGTTGCTCGACATATTCGCCAGGTATATGTATATGTACTATACTATAATAACTCTTAGCGAGATTTTAGTGGTAGGGAAACCTTTGAGGGTTGAAGAAAGTGTCCTGACAGTTAACGCTTATCATGAAGTGCGAGGCTTATTTACCGCAAATTTCACTCTGGCATTAGCGTTACGTTGCGGTGGCACCACAAGTGGTTCAATGGATTTCTCTGTCTGTGTCCCGCTACCGGTTGAGTATTGTTGGGTTGAGTTGGGTATGTGGTACTTTTCGGAAAATAGGTTGTTGTATGCATCAGCATTGATTTAATCCTTGAGTAGCGGTAGCGTCCTCACAGATCGGTCGTGAAACTCGTGTTGTTGTCATTTTAAGTGTCTTGAAGTATCATAACTTTTTACGTGACTTATATCCTAATTTTTGCTAACAATGCCTAAATTTTTGGGATCACATAAGATTGGGATTTCACATTGGGATTCATAAGGTTAATGTACGTGAAAACTGTCATTTATTAGCCTTAGGTGGTCACTAAAATTTAGGCATTGTTGGCGGAAACGGGCGCATGAATTTTGTGTTGATATGAAAAAATGTGACGAAGAGTATTTAATAAAGTAAATTGGATTATTTGCACTTATACATGTGCATTCATATTTTTGCGGAGCGCATAGCTCCATCCCACCGGAATGGAGCTATGCAATTAAACTTATCGTCAGAATGTTTATGTTCAAATATTTCAACATAATTTTTTTCCCAGATTAAACTTCAACACATACTACGTCAGACAATTGGAACGGTTCACGGAGGAGAAGTTGCTGGAATCGAAGAAATCCTCCTAGCATAGACTTCCGCGCGTCACCGCGGTCTAACACGTGTATCGAACAATTCTTAACGGTGTAATAATTAATGTTTAACCTACATTCATTTAATAAACATTGTATTTTAGGAAACAAAAATTGACACAGCTTTACTATATCGGTGCGTATTTTACATCGTTTAGCACAAATTAAACAATAGTAATTAATTATATCTAAATATTAAAGCTTAACGTAAGTTAAAGATTGTCGTAGCTTAGCAGTCTTGTGAAATTAGGCGTGTTAAAAGAAATGTATTCTTACGACCAATATTTTAATGTATTAAATTGTAACAGTTTTATCTGAAACTAGCTGATGCCCGCGACTTCGTCTGCGTGGTTACATTTTTATTAGTCCCGCGGGAACTCCTTAATTTACCGGGATAAAAAGGAGCCTATGTCACTCTCCAGATCCTCAACTATACCCATGCCAAAAATCACGCTGATGCTTTGCTCCGTTGCGGCGTGATTGAAGGACAAATCAAAAAACCAATAAACAAACACACGTTCGCATTTATAATATTAGTAAGATGTAAAACGAATATCCCTCACGATAGTTTAAACGTTAAAATAGATGTAAAATTCGAATAAAATGTTAAAAATGCATGATAGATCAGTCGTCAGTATAATATTAATAAAACTGCACTTTTAAGATAAAAGACCTGATAACTTTAACATAATATACTTAAGTACAGTAGCTACATCTCAAAGTGAGTTCAAATTGAGTAACATAACAAAGTTATATAGTGGCCACTGTCCACACTAATGAAACTAGACAAGTAACCATATTTTAATAATACGTTATTATGACCACAAGTAACCATGTCATATAACACGTCATTGAGATCCATCTTACACTCAAATTAGTCGGTAATCGGTATAATCCATCCGAAAAATTGTGATCCCATTTCAACTCTCAAGTACACTGATACAAGTACAAATAATTATTAAAATAACAATATTAACACCCTATTTTTCTCTGCTATTTCTAATTATACTTACAAAGGTTACCCATCTTGTTTCGGCTCCCTCTGATATTGTAACATAAACCGCGCGAACTTTTTTGTTCACCCAATAGTAAGTAAGTACCTACTTACTCACCTAATAGGTTTAATAATAATTAATAATATCATGATATCTTACTCTACTATTACAGGTAATAATGCCCCAAAAATTTTACTATTGTTCAATACAATACATGTATATTTTAATATATCGAATTTAAATTACCGCACTAGGTTTTAAAAATTAAGATCTGACCCTTTACTCTACTGAAAATCTCTGAAGGAAAATAGACGTAAGTAATTAAATAAGTCAATTATATAGATAGTCATTTTTGTTCCTGTTTGCCACAGACACATTACTTTTTGTTTTTTATATTTAATTCTAAAATTTTTATTTTGCCCAGATTCGAGAAAGTTTCCTTACCCAATGTTTAGGGTACCCTTAGGTACGGTTATTTCTTGTTATAAATATTAGGCTATTTTTATCATGTTTCTAATCAATACGTGCCATCATTGCCGTGTCAGGACAATCTCATTTATATCAAATACACTAGAGAATAGCTTAAAATCATAGAATA
Source organism: Erebia aethiops (assembly GCA_923060345.2). Lineage (NCBI taxonomy): Eukaryota > Metazoa > Arthropoda > Insecta > Lepidoptera > Nymphalidae > Erebia > Erebia aethiops. The sequence continues at coordinate 7,985,128 of OV281092.1, read as the reverse complement.
ATCATAATGAGATGATTGAAATAAATTTTCTAGTAGCATAGGCATATCAGATGTGTGATAGACGATAGTAAAAATGGTATTTTGGACTTGAACTCGTTTTTTCAAGATACACAAGACAAGAATCATTCTTCTAAGTGTCTAGTCCGATATAAATCATAATGGTGCAACATATGGGTGAAAAAAGACAATTATTATTAAGGCGAATTCAAAGTAAATTTTAAGATTTGTAGGCTTAAGACTTGTCTTTAGGATATTAATGTGTCTGTGGTATTAAAATATTCTACCTTGCCATAATGAAACAAACCGCCATGACAGTAAAATAGGCATGTAATTGTTGTGAATGTGAATATATGTGATGTGAAGATAATCTAGATGTTGTAAGTGGCTGTGCTATAAAATATAACAATTAATTTTTAATGATTTTAAACCTGTTTTATGAAAATTTTATTATCTGTAATAATGAAAGATTTTAAATTGCAAGCACTTACACATTGAAAAGTTCGAAAAGTGAGTTGAATATTTTTAATTTAACGATGATTTGATGCCAAATGATTCATAATGAGGAATGATGTTTGTATGGAAATTAGGTTTTAACGATAGAAACATCATCCCCCTCTACGGTTGGTTATTTAATATTTGTTAGTACCTACTAATTGTCCCTGGTTAAACACCGATAGCCAATAAAAATCTAACGATAAAATGTTTTTTATTTCCTCACAACATCCATTCGAATTTAAGATTTAAAGAAATAAAAATTAACAGGCTATATTATATCAATGAAAAATAATGAACATGAGATGAGTTAAAAACTATGAATTTGATGGAATGAGTCACGCTCAATAATAATAATTATTGAGCCTAGCAGTTGTCTGTACCGTAACCACAAGATTTTATATCAAACCGGAGTTGAGCTTATTCGAGCGCAGAAATACTTCGACGTCAGAATCAATCCAGCTTGATTTAATGAAGTCTTAATTGGGTATTTGACAACTAGTCAAATCAGCAACTTTTTTTTCACACGTCAAAACGCGTGCTTAGTATGGATTTTGTATGAAATTTTAAGTTGTGACGTCATCCAAGTTCGACGCACTTTTTTACTTAAATCGATAGTTTAAAATGGTTATTCAAAATAAAACTATCAGAGGACGTGGATATTACGGCTGTTGGGAGATCCTTTATTTAATAATCACTATAAAATAATTTATTTCACTAGTAGTCAAATACCCAAATTGGTTATTTGACTACTAGTGAATCTTCTCCGAATGACATACAATATATGGTTTGTCCATGATAATAATTTTGACAGATGAGAGGTGTATAGCAAAAGTGAAGGACTAGAGTGAGACAGAATAAAGCAGTACTATGTAAATGGCATCTGCCAAAATTGTCATGTATCATAGTAATATGGGGGTACGGGCATATACATCCTACTCTATGGTACGGACTACGGGCCTCGAGGCATGACCTCCATAACCCGCGCTTCCTTTTTAATCAGAGACTGGTAAAAGGTGACTGGTAAGGTTAAAAGCCACATTATTGAGATTTCCGAAAATCCGGATCTTGTGCGCAACCCTTTACACAAATAGTACCTACTAGCTGATGCCCGCGACTTCGTACGCGTGGATCGAGGTTTTGTGGTTCCCGCGGGAACTCTTTTATTTACGGGATAAAAAGTAGTCTATGTGTTATTCCAGACTATAATCTATCTCTGTGCCAAATTTCATCCAGATCCGTTCAGCCGTTGGGGCGTGATTGAGTAACAAACATCCATCCATACATCCATACCGACATCCATACATCCAAACTTTCGCATTTATAATATTAGTAAGATTACAGCTACTTCGGGCCGAGAATTCTCGGATTCGGATCGGACGCAGTGCGGAAAGGATTTTTGCGGGATCGAATAGGTAAAAAATCTCCCACTAGGGCACCACATATAAAGTTAATGATTAAACTTGAAAGTTTAATTTAACTAAAATCAAAAGAAACACAGGTTACTTCACTATATTCTATATTTTTCAACAGACTTAAATACAATCTTGTTTTAACATTCAATTGGTTTCGTTCGATACATAAAGCACATCACACATCGGACTATTTATATAACAATAAATACATTTTCTAACATTGGAATTATTCACTAGCGCTACATTGGCGATGATAAAAAAAAATTAATAAATACGTTTAAACGATGACACAAAATCACGAGAATGCATGCGTTATGGTGAAAAACATCGAGGAACTATCGAGTTAATGTAAAAATGTTGAGAGATGAATAATATCTAAGTAGCCGGTTCAATAAAAACTTATAAAACTATAACGTTAAAAACACTATTCCCTGTTTAAGAGAAACAAAATAATATGAATTTAAATTCGTTTAAATTCATCGCACATTACACAAAGCGCCGCAAGAAATGCTATGGAATTACTGATGACCGGCATCTCTTTACTGTCACATGCGGCTTGTTCTATAATGTGCGATCAGCATTGAAGCTCCAGTACACATTGGCCCAATGCATTAGGTAAGGTGCCGGCCGAAGGATAAAACGCTTCTTGTGAATTAACTTAAAATCATAAATGAAGTCTGCCCTTTGTGACACTGAAAAAGTATCGCTTTGACTTTACATCGGACCCAAAGAAAAATGAAGTACCTAAATACATAACTACAAATATTGCATCGTAAAACCTACCCTTTACCCGTAATTCGCCTAAAAGACAAATATGCTGCGAACCGCAATTGAGGGTATATTTTCGCGGACATTTTTAGTTCATGTTATCATACTAATATTATAAATGCGGAATGTGTTTGTTTGTTGGTTTGTCCTTCAATCACGCAGCAACGGAGCAACGGATTAACGTGATTTTTGGCAAGGGTGTAGTTGAGGACCTGGAGAGTGACCATAGGCTACTTTTATCCCGGAAAATTAAGGAGTTCCCGCGGGTACCAAAAAAACTTAAACCACGCGGACGAAGTCGCGTTCATCAGCTAGTTACATATAATTTAAACTTCATCAAAGAAATCCCAAAATGTTGGCTAGCCGAACAGCGCCTATTGCCGCATGCGGAAAATCTACGCCGAGCACGTTGGGTCAATGCGTACAAGGCTCTTTAGAAACACAATACACAATTAATATAAAACATTTTACAGAGTAAAAATCACGATCATACGTCATCCATATACCAAGAAGGCTTTAGAGGATTCACAATACAATTAATATCACTGACAATAATTATTAAACTACATGTGAATGATGACTATACCCTAATAAAATTGTAAATACATGATTAAAAGTGAAATGGTAACTGAAAACAAGCGGTTTTTTTTTTCAATACATACTAATTTAAATAGCTTGTTTGATTAGTTTTTATTATGAATATTTTAATATTTTTTCGAATACCAATCAACAGACGTATTTATTGCGTAAGTATATTGTTTTGATAATATAACGAATACTTAATAGAAAACATAAAAGCACTTCTTCGCTTTTAAGCACAAAGCTCAATTAAAACAATTAGTGTTCTTAACACTAATAAAGTAGACCCAGAGACGGGACGCGAGATATCCTCAAAATCGAATACGTTTAAGATTAGAACCACCACTGCATAAAGCGAAGCAAAATATATTTTTCTGATATAGTAACTTTTTTGGCCCTTCTGAGATCAATTCAAGTTTGAAGGCACTTTACTAATAGACAGTGTACTAATTCTGTACAGGCTTTAGGGAGCTAAAGCTGTTTTTTTAAGCACTAAAGACTTTCCTATCACATATTCGATTCATAGGAAAATTCGACCCTCTCCAACGATAAACACGCATTTGCCCCGATATTCTCTGCTTTGGCTCGAATTTTTGGTTTTTCAAAATACAAAACTTAGAAATTAAACAAAGCCGGATTGTCATGAGCAAGAGAGCCGCAGAAAATATGACCGGCGCCAAAGCAAATGTATGTAAAGTTTATGGGTCCTTTCAAACGTGCCACAATCACACCACAACAGCAAAAATGTCGCCGTGCACAAATTGGGTATTTGACTACTATTCAAATAAATTATTTTTTAGTTATTATTAAACAGAGGATCAACCAAAAGTCCGTTGAAAACATTTTAAAAAATCGATTAAAGTAAAAAAGTGCGTCGAACTTTAATGACGTCACATTTCAGAATTTCATATAAATCACATACTTATGACGCGTTTTGACGTTTGAAAAGTTGCTGATTTGACTATTTGTCAAATACCCAAATGTATGAAAAAAATGAATCGTACTAAATAATGATAATGTTTGGCTTTGACAACGCAACGCATGCCCATACAATATAAGACCAATACAAGACAAATTTTAACTTCGTTGTGGTGCGGTCTGTCTAAATAGAAACTAATAAGTAAAAAATGCCTATGCGTAAATTCACCTAGATACAGGAGTATGTATGTATGTATGTACAGAGCTCTGAGCTCCTAATTCACTATTTCACAGACTAGAGTCCTCTTGTTCGGCGGACCATCACCACATGTGTGTTTCGCGGATTTCGCTAATAATTTGACCGGCGCGCTGGAGAGCCTGCAAACAAATATTGAAAGCATTAAAAAAATCCACACTAATATTATTACGAATGCGAAAAAGTGTTTGTTTGTTGGTTTGCCCTTCAATCACGTCGCAATCAAGCAACGGATCGACACGATTTGCATTGGTATAGTTGAAGACCTGAAGAGTGACATATAGGCCACACATATATATATATATATTTATTATAAATCACTTAGAGAAAAAAAAATCTACAAAAAGTTTTTTCTATTGCAGGATAGGAATTCGCGCTGGAGGTTGCTAGGCGCGCGTCTGGACTCTGGAAGATTCCTATTCACTCTTGTCTAGAAGTTACATAGGTTACACGAGGCAGGAAGAACGCGGTTATTCCCAGTAGTTCTGTTGATCACTTCTGTTGATAGAACTACTGGAAATCGACTTCGGTAACTCACGTTCCCCCTTTCCCTCTTTATCTTGATCTAAGAATTGGTCATACCTTTAGCATATCAGCGGCTTCCTTCCTCCGCTGCGCGATATGTTCAGACTCGTTAAGGAGATTGTCGGCCTGATCCGACTTGTATAGGTGCGTGACGAGTTCCGACTGAAGGTTGTCCTTCACATAGTTAACGAGGAAGTGCATCACGGCCTTTGGTACCGTGTCTTTGATGGATTTGCGTACTATGTAGAAGTAAGACTTTATCAGCCGCTCTGCAAACAAATATTGGGTTTTGGATGTTTTTTTTTCATGGTATTGATATTGACGGAATATTGGAGCTGATTCTGATATACACAATCTCTAAACTAAAATAACAGCATTAAAAATATTGCTAACCCTTTCATAATATTCCCTGCGGAAAGGGACAGAACTAGATTTAAAGCTGTTATTTTAGTTTAGTTAAGAGATTGTGTTATAAAAATTGGCCTCAATGTCCGTTTAACTTAAAGATCAACTGGTATGTAAGTTGCGTTATATTGTAGGCGCGTAGTACAACGCTCAAACACATAACTGAAAGAGGCAAGATTTAAAAAACTTGACTAGACAACATACAACATGAAACGGCTAAGAACTTTCAAAGCGTTTCCTTCCCACTCTAGCAGCGGTCTATCTATTTAACTTCAGTACCAGTTCAGAAAATGCGCGCAAACCACGCACAATTTTACGACATTCCTACATTCTACAAGTATCGCTGTTCTGTAACCGTGATCTTGTTAATGATAAAATCGCTTTATGAGTTCTTAGCCTTAAATAATTTTAGAACGTGTTCGTGTTATCACAATGAGGTGCTCATAGATAAAAGAAACTAAACACAGATTTTATAATTTAGTGAAAATAATATCTTCTCACTACTATTGACAATCTTTAAGAGATCCCATTTATTAAGGTTCGGCAGTGAAGTTTTTTTTTTTGAAATTACATAGGACAAAACTTGTGCATGATCTTACAGATTCTCCATATTTTAAAATGTATCTAATGGTCAAATTTGTACTTGAATACGTACGTACGTAAATTTTTGTAGAATTTCTTTGAAAATAAAGGCAACAAAATTTAAATGAAGCAAAATTATGGTGGAAAGTTTTACAAGTACCGCGAGTTACAAAGTATAGTTCGCGCGCGAGTTGAATGCAGAGTGAAGCGCAAAACACACAGGGAAAGGGCGCGGGTCGGGCGCGGGCCGGGTCGGGTGCGCGGTGGGTTGAATTCCTTGTATTTAAATAGACCCGCGGCCGCGTTCTGTGTGATGTCATCCATATAAATACAAGGAATTCAACCCGCCGCGCACCCGACCCGCCCGCGCCCGATCCGCCCCCGTTCCCTGTGTGTTTTGCGCTTATGTATGTGTCACCGTACATTTACTCTGCATTCAACTCGCGCGCGAACTGTATATTTTGCTGATGGTTTTCTCAGTGCAAATGCATAGTTTTAGACTTTAGTACAAGATCGTTGCGTGTAAATAGAAGTGGGAAAATATAAAAGCGGCAAGCACACCAGCAATTCAGATGGAAGGTGGTCGGATACCGATCAGTGAAGAGAATGAGTGTTGAGTAAGCATTATTTGCGCCACTAGTAGTTTCTCACCCACTAAGTCACCCATATGGTTCAAATGCATCATGCGGATGCCATCTACGGTAACTGTGTTAGAATTTTGATCTGTCGTGTCGCTCCGTCCACCTAGCATCACAAGAGAAAACCGGTGAATTCACTAGCTGTCTTTAGCTTTCAGTTCACGTTGGTTCAGTTCTACGCGTTCGGCAAGTAACGGGATAAGGGTAAACTTTTTGAAAATTATTTAAAAATCCTTTGAGTGTGTGTGAAATGTGAATTAATTGCTACTGGACGGTCTGCTGACCAGCGCTGACCCAATAGACTTTATGCCAAGTTCTTTAAATATATACGTTTTTACTAATAAGTGGTTAACATGTATAGCGAGCAAATTTTTATATAATAAAAAATAATATCCATACTAATATTATAAATGTGAAAATGTCTATCTGCTACGCTTTCAAGGCCCATTTGTTCAACCGATTTTGATGAAATTTGGCACAGGGATAGGTTGTATCCCGGAGAAGGACATCGGCTACTTTTCATCCAGGAAAAATCAAAGGTTCCCACGGGAGTCAAAAATGTATCTGTTCAATTGATTTTAATGAAATTTGGTACAGGGATAGGTTGTATTAGTATCCCGGGGAGGACATAGGCTACTTATCCCCGAAAATTCAAGAGTTCCCGCGGGAATCACAAACCTAATTCCACGCGGGCATCAGTTTTAGTCCAGTTTTTTTTTAATATATTAGCATAAATGATCGTATGTGAAGTGTGAACCCAATAATGAAAAAACGAAGTTTAATTCGCTATACTCCGCCACAGAAGGCAAATCTATGTGGTACAGTGCGTATCTTGAACCTGATGCCCGCGACATTCACCACACCACATAAACCTCAACGTACGTTTCACTCCGATACAGGAGCGTCTTCATGAGATGTTGCCTTTATAATGCACGATTGATTTGATTCAATATTTGAACCCAATAAATAAAGTAGTAGGTACAACCAATTCGCCGACCGCGACGACCAATGTATTCAAAGGAAATTATTAAGAATATTGCCTTGTTTTATTGACTGCAGTATGAAATGGCTTGTTAACATGGAAATATACATTACATAGCTTTGTTACAAAATACATGATATTACGTTAGGATGATTGAACGAGAATAACTACAAAAAATAGACACACAAAGATAGCCAGATCCTTCTAGTATATCAGCAGGGGATATTCAGTATAAGTAAATTTTTGAATGACAACATAACTCTGTTATAATTTTTAACTTAGGCCAACTTATTTAAAAAAGTCTTACCAATAACATCACAATCGTGAAGTTCTTTATCGGAGAGCTTGCGGGAAGTCTGGCTAGGCACTTCGGGCAGCAAGTTGACCGGCTTCTGTGGAGTCATGGCTTTGTTTTCTGGACTGCCATTCACCTGTTTACAACCATACTATGTATACATTATATACTCGTTTTGACGTATATTCGACATATACTCGTATATACGACATATATTCATTTTGAAGTTTTGAGGAATGTTTCAACCGTGCGTGGACCGCGGATAAAACTACTGGGGGGCGATTGGCTAAAATAAAACAGCTACAGTGATCGCAATCACATCTGATTGGTTAACACTCTTCCACTGTTGGCCAAAATCCATTTACGCAGCAAGAATACCATAAATTCGGCCAATTGAGACTAATAATGATTGATGTAGGTTTCACATTAATTATTAGGCTACAGCCCTCCCGATTGTCTAAAAGTTGCCGATCAAATCGTCAAAGTTCGGCGTCAAAGTATAAAATAAACCATAACAAAATTGAATTAGAGCTTAATTTCGTGTATCAATTCTCATCCGTTTGAGTATCGTACATACCAAAACGTATGAGAATGGATTTGGATGGATGGATGGATGGATGGATGTTTGTTACTTAATCACGGCAGAATATAATTATATAATTTATATTCATCAAAACACATTACATAGTCATGGAAACATAAACCAGTGTTACTATGGAAACAAATAGCCAATAACGTAACGGAGAAAGTTTGATTTTACTCCCCATAAATTTTCACATTTTATGCATATACTTATGCAAATCGATTCTAAAGGAGGTAAACTCTAAAAATAAAAAGATTCCGACGAATTGAGAACCTCCTCCTTTTTTTGAAGTCGGTTAAAAACAAATTACGGTTGTCTGTAAAGTCGGTTTACGGACGATAGTTTCACGTGATAACTAGAAGTTCTCGAAGAAGCTCGCATGGCGGCGTTCCAGTAGCAGAACTATTCGAACTGCTAGCTCTGACGTCACGCGATCGTGCCTCTCTGTCGCTTGTTCCGCGCTCTCACTTGCACGCTCAGGCCCAGGCGGAACGTGACACTTTTTCGTGCGTGCAGCCAGTGTTCATCGATGTACTCGTATATGACGTTATCACGTCGAAATAGCAACTTTAGTACTTCATACCTGAGGTGTACCAGGGTAGTCATGGTTGGGATGTGGCGGCGACCTGTCTTGCCCATCCGTAATGGCCGGCACTTGCTGCAACACAACAGCATACTCTATCAAGCCACTGCGGCTCTGGTTGCATCATGTTTAACATGTACTTGTGCACACATTTGGTTAACGAGGGAGGGCTGGCTATCCTTAACACAGGTTTAAAAAATCTAGCGAGGATAGCCAGTTCTTGATCTTGCAACATTTAAATTTTTTGTTATAAGCGCACAAATTGCTTACTTCAAATAGTTCCAAGATCAATTACCCAAGATTAATTATCTAACACAAAATGATTGAAAATAAACGATTTATTTATTATTTCTAACCATGCATTATTAAACTTCCAACACTTGTAGTGAGTAAAGCGGTAATGATGTTGCAATATGTTGTAACTTGTATGTGATTAAAAATATTTAAATACGAAGTTTATAAACTAGATCTACTTTAATAATAACACGAGTTATATTCGTGCAGAACGTGGATTTTGTCGTCTTTTATCGCGTATTATGTTTTGAAAAAAAACAAGCTAATCAAAGGTAAATTGTATTTGTATAAGTTAAATTCATCATATTATTAAATCACCATAAAATTTCCTAAAATAAAATTTTTTAATTTTATTTTTTACATATTTTGATACCAACGAACTCTCCACGCCTTGTCCATAGCTTTAACATTTTTAAATCAGTGTTTATAATACTGACTGCCACCGCGAGCCGACAGACAGTAAATACATAAATGCTTAACGCTGCTTTTTCCTTATAATCATCGCCATATGTAGCTTTTTATCAATAAATATTTTGATATATATATATTAAAGGGTTTATATAATGTGGCCCATTCTGTATAACACAATCTCTAAACTAAACTGCAATGACACCTCTTAGTCAAGTTTTGTCCCTTTCAGCAGGACGTATTATGAAAAGGCAATATTTTTAATGCTGTCATTTTAGTTTAGTTTAGAGATTGTGCACTACAGAATCAGCCCCGATGTCTTCCTAATATCAAATAGGAAAAGTAAGAACAACAAATCTCTATAGCTATACGAAGTACACAAATAAAACACAAATCCAAAATATTGCAACCTTAGCGATGTCTCGTCGAAAGAGAGCCCATATGGCGCGAAGCTATGGCAAATGACATTTTAACAGCGTACTATAATGGAACAATGAAATGTTTTATGCTTTATGCTTTGTATGAACTTGGATCACGCAAGTTACCTGACCGTAATCCAGTAGCTTTGCCAAGTATACCAGTATGGACCCTCTTTCACCCATTTGGCGAAGGAATAACTACGAACAATTCGCAATAGTTAGAACAACTTGTAGTTTTATTAAACTACTATATTTTATTACTAACATATAACTAATTTAAAACACAACGTATATTTTTTCTTTATTCAAAATATATATAAGTTCAAATAAACATACAAAATTGAATAAGGGCATATCACCTCTGTTAATAGTTATTTATTACTAACGATACAATGTCTGATTATAGTTTAATTCAAGATTTCATATCAAATCATTATTTACCCCTCCCGTTAGTGGTTAGCACAACTCCTTACAAAAGTCCCGACTTATTGTCACAACTATTGTCGTACTGACGCAATGTGGCATGTTAGACACTGTCAGTTCATCTAGCAACCCTATGAAGCTTATTTTTCAAGCTTATATAGATCGTCTAGTCTAAGAATGAACGCACCTCAATGTTGCAACATTTATGTAATAGTTGACCAACAGATCCAGGCGTATAATAGAATTCATGCCCAAGGGCGCGAGATATGCTATGTTGCTAAGCTAAGGATGTGTGTCAAACCCACCAATAGGAGCGCTTGATATTCTTAGCTAAGATCTCGAGATGTCAGAGAAGCCCTCCTATTGGTGGGTTTGACACATAGCTTAGCAACGCAGCACATCTCTGGTGGAAAGGCCGATAGGCTAGATAGCTAGTGAACATTGTGGCCAATTCTGTATAACACAATCTCCAAACTAAACTAAAAATGACAGCCTTAAATCTAGTTCTGTTCCTTTCCGCAGGGAGTATTATGGTTAGTAATATTTTTAATGGTGCCATTTTAGTTTCGTTTAGAGATTGTGCACTACAAAATCAGTCCCAATGACGACGTCCAATTTGTGTATTGCTATATGTATAACTTTGTGAGTGTGAATACACAGAAGACGCATTACTTTTTAAATCAGACAACCTGTACCTTCTTATCTCACCTGTTAGTAGCGGTTAGCACAACTCCTTACAAGCAAGAGATCTATTATATATTACTCTGAGAACGGCGGATACCGGAGTGGAAGTGGGGCACGGATTCTTCTGGCGGTACATTGGGCTGTGGTCGTCGACCAGACGTTAATGGGCTGTAGTGTAACGACGACGTCCAATTTGTGTATTGCTACACAACTTTGTGAGTGTGAATACATTGGAGACGCATTCTTTTTTTAAATCAGACGACCTGTTAGTAACGGTTAGCACAACTCCTTACAAGCAAGAGATCTATTATACTACATTACTCTGAGAACGGCGGATACCGGAGTGCAAGTGGGGCGCGGATTCTTCTGGCGGTACATTGGGCTGTGGTCGTCGACCAGACGTTAATGGGCTGTAGTGTAATGACAACGGCAATTTGTGTATTGCTATACAACTTTGTGAGTGTAAATACATTGGAGACGCATTCTTTTTTTAAATCAGACGACCTGTTAGTAGCCGTTAGCACAACTCCTTACAAGCAAGAGATCTATTATACTACATTACTCAGAGAACGGCGGATACCGGAGCGCAAGTGGGGCGCGGATTCTTCTGGCGGTACATTGGGCTGTGGTCGTCGACCAGACGTTAATGGGCTGTAGTGTAATGACAACGGCAATTATTTGTGTATTGCTATACAACTTTGTGAGTGTAAATACATTGGAGACGCATTCTTTTTTTAAATCAGACGACCTGTTAGTAGCGGTTAGCACAACTCCTTACAAGCAAGAGATCTATTATACTATATTACTCTGAGAACGGCGGATACCGGAGTGGAAGTGGGGCGCGGATTCTTCTGGCGGTACATTGGGCTGTGGTCGTCAACCAGACCGTCGCTCTTCAGTAGCGCGGAAACCAGAGCGGCTTCGCTTCTGAAGTCCGGATGTTTCGTGTTTATGTACGCGAGCTCGATCGCCACTAAGTTTTCTACCTGTAAGTTATAAAAATATTGTTAGGCCAGGATTACACTCGTAAGTTATTACGTAAGTAGTCTGAGTAAATTTAGTAGTTTTTGACGACCTCCCCGGCGCAGTGTTGAGCGCTGTTGTATTAACATGCGGAGGTCCCGGGTTCGATTCCCGGAAGGGATTTTTTTATCCCGGAAAATTAAGCTCGCGGGAATCCAAAAAAACTTAAACCACGCGGAAGAAGTGGCGGGCATCATTAGTACATAATAATATCAAAATATCCATTAATAGAGGAATGGCAGATCAATATTAAAGATAATGTACCAGGAGCGCATAGCTCTCGTGTAGGTCTCACCATGGAGTTGGTGGCGGGGAGGCGCGTGCGCAGCAGCAGCGTGACCACGTCCACGATGCGCTGGTGTAGGCGCGGGAAGCGCTGCATCTCCTGCTGCACCTCTGTGCCGCAGTGCTGCACGATGCGCTGCATCTCTTCGTGCACCTATCGCAAATCAAGAGCTATATAGTATCATCTATCAGCCTGTATGACATAGGCATTTTCGAGAGCGCGCCAACAAACAAGGTCCTTTCAATAGACAGACTACGTTCTCTAAGGTACGTTGCAATAGACAGATTGTATGAGAGCTGCGCAAATACGCACTCGAACCGTAGCTGAGAGACGACTAAATGATTGGTGCGAACAACAGCTTAACGACAATCCTGCCAGGTGAAAAAAAAAATGGTGAAGTTTAAGTAGGAACTTAGAGCATGCTATCCTTAAAATAATTCACTATTTCCTAGCATTTAAAAGATGTGCTCACTACTTAGTATTCGGCAAAGAGATTGACCAAAAAGTTGCGGAGTGGGGTAACATTAAAACTACGGAAACTAGGGGTGAACGATCAACCAATCGCATGTTTCAGACGCGGAAAAATCCGCTGACGCCCTCTTCACTCCATTTGCTATTATTAGTTGATTGATATGATTATTTTCGGATATGTCAACGATACGGATATCACATGCCTTCTTGCTGTACTAGATACTGCTATAATTAATCTTAAGAAAGTATTTAAACTAAAAATTTGATAAACAACTTTTAGTTTTTTTACCAATTCCACACAGCGTAAGGAAGGGTCCTCCAGTCTTCTAATCTGCCGTTTGACCAACAGCTCAAATGAGACCTCAGGCACAAACAGCGCCGGTCTGGGGCCGGTCGCGTTTCTGATCGCCGTCAGAATATCCATTCGTGTTAAACCTGAGCAATAACATTACAATATGAAGTATGCTCCCACATAGCACCCCCATAGTTCAAAGACCTACGTTAATAAGGAAACAGAAAGAGTTGCCATTACTTACAATATAAATTAATAGAAAACCAATGGATAACACGGTGTATTCAAATGTTGCATTAAAATAGTTCTAATATCGCATACATTAAACTAGTATAGTTAGAGAAGTACTAAAAGAATAAGAGCAAGAAAAACGAAGCCGTTCCGTCGTGTGAAAGCATAAGCTGCGTTTATTTCTAGCTAATCCCCGCGACTTCGTCCGCGTGGATTGAGGTGTTTCGGTTCCCGCTGGAAATTAAAATTTCCGGGATAAAAAGTAGCCCATGTGTTATTCCAGACTATAATCTATCTCTGTGCCAAATTTCATCCAGACCCGTTCAGCCGTTGGGTGTGATTGAGTAACAAACATCCATCCATACAAACTTTCGCATTTACAATATTTATTTGATTATTTGATTAATTATTTAATAACTTCGAACTCTTTGATCTTTTCATTATAAAAAACACAGCTATTCTTGTAATTTATCTTAGATAATTTTGATCTCAACGAAAATTGATTACCAAACCTTATTATCTTTATGCTACTTGCAAACAAGATAAATCTACTGACCTACTAAAGGATGTATAGAATCCAGTGTCCGTCCGAAGGTTTCATGGAATATGTAGCATATTCTAGCACCACCACACAGTTCGGTGGTCTCAATATTCCTGGCCGTGCCTTCTATGGTGGAGCAGTATGCGCTGGCGAACTTTGTTATTATTTGTAGCAGCGTCTGAGACTTGTCCGATACGTCTTCACCGTACGAGTTGAGTAATGATTGGAATTGCGATATCATTACGTTGACGCGCACCTACAATATTTCCATATGAAATTTAAAAAAAACCGTGCAATGCGAGTCAGGCTCGTGCACTTCTGTACACAAGAAGCGCAAAGTAGAATGGTAACGCCTGACAAACAATTCGACACCCTAGGAGTACCTACGGAACACTAATTATCGATTTTCGGATTTTTTCCTATACTTGTGCTGTGACCTTGCTTCTTGCCAAATTTCATAATTCTAGGTCAACAATCCCAATAGATTTTGATTTATTGGCGAGTGTCAAAATATGCGGCAAAAAAGGTGATTGACAGACAGACACAACAAAGTGATCCATTAAGGTCTCATTTTTTCCTTTTGTTTGGGTAATATTGGATAGATGCAGGTCTTACTTTGCGGAAGTCCATGATAATGAAGGAACTAGTAAAATTTGCCATAATCCGCTACAGTAGAGAAATCTATGTGATACAGTATCTTGCACTTGCATGCTTGCACTCATGGATAAATCGTCCAAAAAAATATTATGATAGATTAAATCAAAGGGTAAACTACATATTTGGTTATAGTTTATACAAGCGATGGTGGACCCTGAGTGACAACTTACAACAAGGAGAGTACTATCTATCTATCTAGACTTCATGGGTGCAATAAAAACAGTAGACACACATTCCAATGCCAATTTACCTTTAGTTCCGGTAAACAGTCCCTTATATGGTGCATTAGGAGCCGGTTTAGGGTCTTCGCCAAGTAAGGAGTTCCGTTACGTGACGCTATCGTTGGATACTTCCTTTGGAGGTACGTAGCTTCATCTTTGAGGGAATCCTGTGAGGAAATACGGATTGAAACTTGAATTTTAATTAATTTTAACTTGTTTTTTGCTTTCTACGCAGGCCTATTTAACATTAATCGATTAGTATTGTAGAATTAGTCGTTGTACATGCACGGGCGCTTTTGTAACGCGCCTTTAAAAACCTAGAATTCAATACAAACGTGACGCCATTTTTTTTGCAAAATGTTAGATTTTCATTGTCCGACGGTAAACGTTAAAACGACGCGATATCGACGGTTTGAACTTTGAAGTTTTAGTAACGCGCGTTAGAAAAGCCCGTCAACCCGCATTGGAGCAGCGTGGTGGGTCTAAGCTCTAATTCCCTCTCTCCTATGAGAGTGGAAGCCTGCGCCCAGCAGTGGGACGTTAATGGGCTGTAGTGGTGGTGGTGGTGGTTAGAAAAGCGTACCTACTAGCATGTTAATAACTTTAATGCTTACTTTTACATATCGATTCTGTTATTTTTATACTTTTCTATATTAAAAAATTAAGATACATTTCATCTATATGAAATGATTGACGTCATATCCGGCAATTTCGCTTCATCATAGTTCATTGACGAAGAGGTGTGTAACTAATACTGGCTCATACCAGATGTAATTTAAATTTTTGATGTCCGTAAAATGATACTGACATGTATTATTTACAAAAATGAAAGTATTTGCGTATTACATAGCACCTGATGCTGCGACTTCGTCCGCGTGGATTGAGGTTGGTTCCCGCGGGAACTCTTTAATTCGGGATAAAAAGTAGCCTACGTCACTCTCCAGGTCATCATCTATACTCATGCCAAAAATCACGTCGATCCGTTGCTTCGTTGCGGCGTTTGAAGGACAAACAACATACAAACACACTTTCGCATTTATAATATTTTATGATTAGTAATGTATGTCGGTGCATATCTCCGTGGTTTCTGAACCGATTTGTTTTTCTATCAGTCGCTAGAGGAAGCTCTCGAGGTGGTCCCATAAAAAATTCTGACTCCAAATCCACAACCTTGACACTAAAACGTAAAAAATAAAAAAAAGCCTGATGCCTCTATTTTGCTTATCCTTGTTATACCCGCCCAACTTCAACATGGTGGGTAGAAATCAAAATTATTTTTTACTTTACAGTGACGTTGGAAGTCGGTTTTTTGGAAATAATTTTTATTTTTATTATAATATTGAGGCAATTTAATATTTTATT
The DNA here is from genome assembly GCA_923060345.2 of Erebia aethiops. Taxonomy (NCBI): domain Eukaryota; kingdom Metazoa; phylum Arthropoda; class Insecta; order Lepidoptera; family Nymphalidae; genus Erebia; species Erebia aethiops. Next base: position 7,968,795 of record OV281092.1, on the reverse strand, counting down.
AGATTTATGTAAATCTGGAAACTTTAGAAAGTTACTACCAAATTATTGTTTGAAATACTTTTTATAATTTTTAAATAATTTAATGTGTAAAACTTATAACAGCTTTCATTTAGATTAACGAGAAAAATATATGCTTAATTTATTACCGTGATAGTTTTTCTATCTATGATGTCTTGCTGCGACCGATTAACAACGCCGATGATTCCCAGTTTGACTGGGATCACACGTCCACACAGGATGTCGATAGCATCAGTTCCTAAAATATAATAATAACTTTCCAATTTTTTTTTTATCCACTACAATTTAGCCCTTGACTGCGATCTCACCTGGTAAGTGATGATGCAGTCTAAGATGGTAGTGGGCTAACCTGTTAGGGGCATGGCAGTTATATTAAACCCATACCCCTATTCGGTTTCTACACGGCATCGTACCGGAACGCTAAAGTCGCTTGGCGGCACGTCTTTGACGGTCGGGTAACTAGCCACGGCCGAAGCCTCCCACCAGGCCAGACCAGGGAAAATTCAGAAATTATAAATTCCCAAATCGACCCTGCCGGGGATCGAACCCGGGACCTCCGCACGTTAAGACAACAGCGCTACACACTGCGCCACGGAGGTCGTCAAAACTGTTACACTACTTATTTTCCGTGATATAAAGTAGCCAGGATTCAACGTATCTGTGTTCCAAATTTTGTCTTAGAACTGAAAACGAAACAGACTAACAGACAGACACTTTCTGTATATTTATAACTAGCTGATGCCCGCGACTTCATCCGCGTGATTTAAGTTTTTTTTAATTCTCGCGGCCTACGTCACTCTCCAGGTCCTCAACTGTACCCATTCCAAAACTCACGTCGATTATTTGCGGCGTGATTGAAGGACAAACCAACACACTTTCGCATTTATAATATTAGTATGATGTTGTTATGGATAGTATGGATTTGTAGAAGCTAAAGCCATACCATTACCATACTTTATGCAATGTTTTGCATAAAATTATGTTATGGCTTCATTATTTCGCTATCCAATCTAAGTTGACTGCATGCGTCAACAGATATTTGTGACGGTGAGTTAATCATGTTTTGCTCATTAGTTGACTAACAAATAACATTTTTTAAATCTATTTATAAGTTTGTTTGTAAGGATGACGTCGGTCTAAAATAGTAGTAGTAATAATATAGTTCATTCAACGAAAACACCGCCCGGCGACAATGGACGGAGTGTGTCTAGTCTGTACCTACGTATTGTGTTCTCATACCTACTGCACAATATTCGAAAGGTTAACGTATAAACTCAAACTTTGTTTATTAAAAATAGGTACCAACACAGTACACCTACTGAACGTTTACAAAGTATAAGACGTGATGATGATAATTAACCAACACTGAACACGGTATTTAAAACTAAATCATTCCCGTGGCAGTATGTAAACCCTTCTCGACGCAGCGCCTAATTTCATACATACGATAGACCAACGATAAAGGGAAGAAGTTGTGGGAACTGGGAAAACCAACTATATAGGGTAGAAGTTGTGGGAACGGGGAAGTAGCTAGATGGGAAATGCTGAGGACCGAGTGGCGCTCAATACTCAATTGGCTTTATTGATGATGAAGCAAATGGATCAATAAATCAATTATATGTACAGGCCAGCGGTATTACCCGTAACGAATACTGTAATCCATTTCATTTTTGTTATATATAACTGTGTTCCTATTCTTGCACGCCTATTCCAAAAAAAACTTCCGATGGAATTAAAGTGTTTGTTTGAGTAGTAGGTATTTTAAATGAAATCGGAGGGTACCTAGTGTTACATATCGCAACTCACAACATCATGAAAACTTGATCTACATGACGTAGTGTAGCTACAACAACTACACTACATGTACTACGTAGTGTAGTGTGTAGTGTAGTTAGTTCATAACAATGCAACACAACATTCTATTGTGTAGAATATGCATAAAGGGTTGATAGAAAAAAAATATACACATACAATTAGCTCTGGTCTTCTGGACAGGTCAATATCTATGCATAACCAGGCCAGGCTCACTTTACCAAGTGACACAAGGGTTTATACAATAGAAAGAAAGGGGTTAGTTAAATTTTGGGCTGCAGCACTAATCAAACTGAATTGCACTTTATTGTGTCTAAACAAAAGTCCCTATTTACATGTTTGCAGAACAATTCTTTTCAGATAAAGAATGGAGGGATATGAAAGATACTATTAAGTATTCTGTGACATCATACTAATATTATAAATGCGAAAGTGTTTGTTTGCTGGTTTGTCCTTCAATTACGCCCGCAAACCAACAACGGATTGACGTGATTTTTGGCATGGGCATAGTTGACGACTGGAAAATTGTGGAGTTCCCACTGGAATATAAAAACCTTCAACCACGCGGATGAAGGCGCGGGCATCAGCTAGTTGGCTATAAAACTTTCCTGAATATCGCCCATTGTTCTGTGCTGACTAGCTACGCCCTGAATCGACGTCGTCTGCCTGCGATCAACGTTTTTTTTTTTTTTTTTATTGTGAGATAGGCTTGCGCTTGACGACAATCATGCTTAGTACAAAGCAATGATGAGGTCTAGGTTGGAACGCGCTTGCCTAGAAGATGCCTATTCACTCTTGCCTTGAAGGTACCTAAGTTATACGTGGCAGGAAACACGGTTCGGATCAGAAACGTCGAGCAAAAACGTTTTGTGCGGGCAGATTGAACATCAACCACATAAGGATGCCAACGCAGACGGTTTCTCGCTGTTCTGTGGTAGAACGGGGAAGGAGGAACAAGGTCAGACAAAAAACCCATGTATTATGAATCGTAACTCTATATTTTCAGGAAGTATCCGTACCTCATTTACTCCTGCTATAAACGATATTTAGCAGAAATCGCTTGCATACTAAATTATACATATAATATTTTAGCCACATGGTAGGTACCTTATCCGAGAAATTGTCTACCTATTGGTGAAAGCTTATATAAAATCTGTTCAGCAAAAGCAACACTTAAAAACTGAAATAAATTGGAAGCTTACTCTATCATACAGCCTGTTATTTTGAATGAGGTAAACAGTCCAGTAGTTTTCCAGGAAAGTGGTAAACAGACAATGGTAAACAGACAACCACCTCGATTCCGTTGTGGGTTTAGGGGACCTTAAGGAAATAACTTACCAGCATCCATGAGATCAAGTTTCGTAACCACAGCCAATGTCCTTCTTCCATCAGGATCAACCTCCTTGGCCATTTTGATGGCTTCACTGGTTGCCATATCTGTATTGGCTGCAGTGACCGCCAGTATTATCGAGTTAGGGTTGGCAATATATTTAATTATAAGATTTCTAATTTGATTTTCAATGTCTTCCGGTTGATCACCTATGGGCACCTGAAATAAGTAATAATTATGTCAGTTGTCTATGGTCCATCTTTATTGTATGATGATAATACTTTTAAAAACTGAAAACTTTCACATAAGGGTCAACAACAACTATACAAATTATGCACGAGCCTATATAGCTAACTAGCATGAATGCATGTTGTTACATATTTGCATATTCACAAAACCCGAAAGTAAAAGCCACTTCTATCCATCACCCTATTTAAACTCACATTTGTGTATTGATTTTATAGTTTTAAGTATTTTGCACGTCATCGATTGCATACAAATAAAAATATTCTATTCTACTCAAATTACCTTTGTGATTCCAGGCAGGTCTACAAGAGTCAAATTGACTACCCTGGCAGAAAAAATCTTGAGGTTTATAGGTTCCGGGCATATTCCTTTGTTGCTGCCGGCCATTCGGTCGGTCTCCCTCTCTATCTCTTGACGAATTTCGTCGAAATTCGAATAGACCCTTTCTTTTGTATGTAGGAATTTGGCCCATTCTTCCAAGTTTACAGTTCCTAATACAAAGGAAAATATAAAGATATGTATTCTATAGTAATATTATAAACGCGAAGTTTGGATGGATGGATTGATGGATGTGTGTTACTCAATCACGCCAGAACGGCTGAACGGATCTGGATGATTATCCCGGAAAATTAAAGAGTTCCCGCGAGAACCAAAAAACTCAATCCACGCGAAGTCGTGGGCATCAGCTAGTTTTTATATATTGACACTGAAGTGAAGTATGTCAGTCCCTTTTACAATGGTAAACTAACAGCTACAATAAGATCGTAATCTTCACTGTTCAACCAACTCTTTCGCTATTGGTTAAAAGGCATTATTTCAACAAAATACCAAGAATCCAGCCAACTGTAGCAATGATTGATACGACTTTACCATATTAGCCCCCCTAGATTACATAATGGATTATTAAATATTATTAAATATAATTATATTAATTTTCCTCATAATATATTCAAAATGTGTATTATATTTGCAAGCAATTATATCACTTTTCAAACTGATGGTACTATAAGGAATCATTAGAGTATATTAAAAATCATACTAGGTAATCTTTCTATGTATGACCTTACTATAAAAACAGCAGTCTCAATACTGGACAGATGAATATGTACAAGTAAAGTGTCCATTTTAATGCAATACAAACCTTTAGGTAAAAGTTGGTCTAATGGATTCCATGATACAGTTCCTGTTTCCTGGTTTCTATATACTGAAGTAATTAAAATAATATACTTAAATACATACATAATATGAACATAAACAATACGAAGTATTAAGTTAACCATTATTGATAATTTGTTACTTATGTTAGCTTTTGGGACTTATAATAAAATCTTACATATAAATCCATCAGTCCAGTAATAATAGATATATATAATAGATAATAAGGTCAATACCTTATTAAATACCTATAGGCATGCTTATTATTTTTATAACTATATCTGTAATAGTTAACTGTTAATTGCTTCTAATTAACATTGCGTTTAATTAACATGAAGCTTGCTAGGGACTAATCTAGCGGTGGAAAGTTTTTATGCAGTCATAGCAGTGCTAGAATACTGCTAATTTTGTCCCTAGCATGAAATAGGCAATTTTGCAACAGCTGTCTTATAAAATACTATGATTTTTTTAAAATTAAGTAAGTACATTTTTTAAAAAAATAATATAATGACTATTAATAAAATTAATCCGTACTACCTACATAATATATGTTGTTTAGCCAATTTTGACAAAATATGTTACAAAGCTGACTTGCATCCTGGAGTTCAAACTTCCCCCCAGATTTTGCAAAAAACAGAAGTAAAAGTGGCCGGCATCTTGTAATTAATGAACAATAAATTAAAGCATGAATAATGTAATTCACATTAAAGCAGATGTTGAAAGCGAAATGAAATAATTAGAAAAATTACATAATGATTAGTTCAAATCACCAGCCAACATAATCATCCAATAACACAATGCTGTGAGACCAAAACCCTGTGGTTGCAAGAATGACAATGAAAATTGTATCATTGAGAAATGCATAACAAAGACTTGCATTCAATAAAAAAAAACGTAAACATTGCTAATTGGTTGTGAATCATCATTGTTTCAAATATCTAGGTTAAGGTGTCTTTTCTTTCAAGAATGCTAGATTTATTCATAAAGGTGTATTTTAACATTATGTGTACCTATATAAGTACATAATAAAAATTTATACTATTTTTGAGCAACTAAATAACTTGTTTCACAATAACATTAGACAGTAAAGACTACTAAATGAATCTTACTTAATTAAAAATACAGATTATTAAATTATTAATTAAGGCTTAAATCTTATCTTTTTCAATTAAAACAGGTGAGTATTAAACACATATCACCTGTCAGATTAAAGTAGTACAGAGACTACAATAAATAATGAATAATCAGTTAGTTTTTTTGGTCAATTCTGTTGATAAAAAAGCTAAATGAGCAAATTATTAGAACAGAAAGAAAGGAATTGATGATATTAAATACCTTCTTCAGCTGAACGATGTTCCTTGCTATCTTTTGGACTGTACACCAGTTGCAGGATAAGTGGACGGCGTGTAACAATGCCTGGTCCACGAGGTAAGAAAGATCGCCCAACAAGACTCTCTATCACTGAACTTTTACCGGAACTCTGCAAGAACATATACAATTAAGCAAGAGGATTTATGTACAATAACACTGCCAATGAGAGGATTACTCATGTTACAGTAAATTGGGAATAGATAAACTATATCTTAGATATTTTTGGTGATTGTGATTTTATGTGATTTGTTTTCCTGTACGGATGAGAAAAATACTAACTAAAAATATAAAGACTCACTTTTACAAAAAAAACATCATTCAACTATGAATGGTCATTGACAGGGAAGTCCAACAGACCATAATGAGGACAAAGAATCTCTGAGACATCTTTACATAACCGTCACGCTATTCATGAACAAAATATTATGGCCATCGAAGCACTTTGAGGTGCTGAATAAAAAAAAGAACAAGAGACAAAAATAAAATAACCTGAGTCCCCAGAACAACAATTTGAGGTAATTGGATGGCATCAGCTCCTACGGTGTTGAAAACGTCTTGAAGCTTATTAATAACTGGAATAAGTGCTTCCATAATTATTTGTACACTAAACAACGATCAATATTTATCCCAGATAATCAGCACTGCTTCGCTTAATAGGACGAATTTAAATTTAAATCAAAAATTACGAAAACAATAAGACTGACCGGTAAAAGTCGGCCATATTGATTCATCCAATGTTGCCAGGAATTGATTCAGGAAACAGGGTGGCTAATTGCGAAGTTTAAATTCGCCATATACTTTACTCTGAGTTCCCTATATTAAGATACTAGCTGATGACTGCGACTTCGTCCGCGTGAATTGAGGATTTTGGTTCCCGCGGGAACTCTTAAATTTTCCGAGTGAAAAACTAGCTTAGGTGTTATTCCACACTTTAATCTATCTCCGTGCCTTTTATCCGATCCGCTCAGCCGTTCTGGTATGATTGATTAACAGACATCTGAGACATCAAACCATCCAACCAAACTTTCACATTTATAATATTAGTATAGATTGGTACATAAGTAGCCCAATTATGTAAAACCTGTATCAATCATTGTTACAGTCTTAATTGTTTTGATTGTCTGGATCATAGACTTAGAAGCGAAAAAATCCTATGTCTATGGGCTGGATAATATATTTTATAGTATATATTATATTATTTATGGTAGTTATATTTTTGCTGCGTTATTGGATTTTGGCCAATAGGGAAAGAATGTTCTTCTTAAAAAGAGGTGATTGCGGTCGTTACCTCGTTACGCTATAGCTGTCATTTTTTGCCACAGAGATAGATTAGGTCATGATTAGGTGGCACCTATACCACAGACCTATACCTACTTACACCATGGAGGTAATAAATACCTGAGATTACCACACAGATTTATCCCTAGTTAATCTGTGTTCAGTATTTTGCATTTTTTGTGTATTTTGATTTTTGTTGTTATCTGTGCAAAATATTTAAGTTAAGGTGGATGACAAGGGTCTGCCCGCGAAATTCAAATTTAATTTGGTTTTTCACAATTTGTAAACTAATACGATAAAGTAGGCTTATGGCATTCAAATTGCGAGCCTAGGAATATCATCTTCACAGGTTTATATAAAAATCTTTACTTGAAAGTGCCCAGTTTAAGAAGTTTAATTAAATTTGAATTTCGCGGGCAGACCCTTGTCATCCACCTTAACTTGTCTCTGTCAGAAGGACTAGAATCCAGAGCCGTTACACCAGTTAATAAAAAATTACTTGTCTCTGGAATCAAATGTGGTCTATTGTGATTTTGTTTGCATCACCGACCAGAAAAAGAAGGTTTGAATCTTTTTTTTCTGGTTGGTGGTTTGCCTTTGCATTTTGCACTTTAAAAGTTCCAATAATTTATTACTTCTAAGACAAGTTGTACATTTAAAATGCATTTAAATAAATTGAATTAATTTTACGTAGTGTTTATTTTATTGTACATAAAGAGACGATTCCATTCTAAAATTTACATAAAGTTGATTTAGAGAAAATATGTTTGTAGCAGAGGTAACCAGGCAATGTTTTTCTGATTTATTTTTCTGCTATTAGTTTTTTATTGCTTCTTTATGATGCTTTTGCACTTTGCATACAAAACTTAGTATTTATATCATCATCTTACAGGGAAATCGTATCGATTCGGGCCGCTACACTACAAATTCAAATTCTATAGAATTCGGCCCATGGCATATTTCGTATGATATAAGTTGTATACTACCCAGCGTTTGTTCCACAAAAGTCGTTTGTGAACGAGATGATGATCAGTTTTGTCAGTTTTGTTTGTAAGTATAATGCTTCTTGTATATTTTTCAATAACCGAAATTGGGTTTTGATATTGAGCATTTCAATACCAGAATACAATACAATGAATACCTAATTCAATTCCGGTCTGACCAGAATGTTAAGTCCAATCTGTCGTCAAATTTTAATCCAGGGACAGAAAGGAATTTTAGTGCCTTTTTGTCCCTGCATTTGAATTTGGGGACAAACAGGAATTTTTACCTGGTCGTTCACACGTGGGGACAGAACGTTGTGATAGACAGTAAGCACTAGTCCCGTCAAATGATGCACCACACATCAACCCATGTCATGATTTTTTTTTTGATATTGTGATTCCAGTATTGATCTTACTAATTCCAGAATTACAGATACTGAAACTATTCCGAATTACGTTAAAAAAGGAATTTTGGAGCTAAAGCCCTAAATAGATTGGTTTATATGAATGATTTACTCCCTTTCAGATACTGTAAAGAATTGCGTATACCACATTTTCCTGATATGGTTTTCCCTAAGAATGCACTAAGACTGGAGCATACTAGTGGTGCTAAGATACAGTTTAATCCATTGGATGCATTACGCAGAGTGTCCAGTAGATTAGAGGCGATAGAAGTGTCTTGTGCCGAAGCCTGGCAGGAGTCCCGGTAATGTTTAAAGCATTTTAAAAATAATTTACAACTAGCAATTGTATAATCAACTTGCATGCCACCTTTTTTTTTATTGATGACACACTGTCAGAAACCTGTATGCAAGTGATATTTAAGGCGCTGTGTGTGGTCAGGGGGGGGGTCTCCAAAGCAGTGTATCCATTAAATGGTGGCATATGGAAGATTGAAAAAAATATATGATGTTTTCAAGACCTTAACTCAGATATTGTTTTATCCCAAAACACGATTTAAACAACTTCGCTGCATAAAAAATAAATTCAAACATACCTCTTATTTCAGTTTTCAAATCAACACATCTCCAAATTGAAAACCTCAATTTACTTGAAAAATATATCATTAAATTCCAAATTCTAAATGACATCCATTGATTTATTAATATTTATTAAAATGTACACATATTTTCTGTTTTCCATTGTATTCCGGTTTTTCGAGAAGCGCTAGCTCATTTTCACCTCCGCCAGTGTTCGAAAGAACTTCACAGACGATGGATCTGTGCTCCTTTGCTCCAGCGTTTAAATCGATATTTTAAAATGGTTTTCAAACATAACATGAATAAGACTAATGTTTATTCAACATGAATTGACAGAAGACGTGGATATTACAACTTTCGTGAGCTATCTTCTTTTATATAACTAAAAATACATAATCAAATAAAGTATGAATATGTGTTCTCTGACCAAACTTTTGACAGCTCGAAATAATGATGCCGTAATGCGCTATCCATTCGATTTTTGATAACAATCGACTTCATTTACGAAGAAGTTTTAATCGATTTGACACATTGATATTACAACTTTTTGTATTGTTTTATAAACATACCCAGGCGTCTAAATGTCTTTTTTATGTATTAAAATAAATATTTTTGGTGAAGCAATGCTGTAAATGTATATTTTATTATTTGGCAACATCAATAAGGCAGGTCATAGAAACCATCCAACGCCAAAGATGACGCTACTTAAATGACAATCAAGTGAGCTTGTGTTGCAGCTTCGTAATTATTTTGAAAACTATTTTCAAAATTAAAATCGTACTAGTAATTACTAGATTGACATACGAGTTGCGAAATATCGCATAAAAAGGCACGTCGCTTCACTATTTAAAAAAAAAACTCCTGCTGGTTGTAACAATGACGTCTTTTAATATTTCCAAGAAGTAGGTAAGTTGTCAAACATCCAATTACTGTCAGAGGGTTCACTGCCATCGCTTAAAGCAGTATTACTTAAAAATGTCAGTTTTATGTCACGTACCTTGAAGGTCCTAAAATAAGGATTATAATTCTAAAAACACGAACGTCAACAATATTAAAACAATACGGATTTAAGCGATAGTAGTATGCCTCCAGTGCAATTTTTGATATGAATGGAAAATAACAAAACAGTGGTAAGACAGAAAGGAAAACTGAAAATCAAGCATTGCCACTTCAGCTTGCTACTGCCTACTCGTCCGCTCTCATTGGACCAGACCGACCAGGTAATATTATTATATCGAAAGCTTGCTGAGTAAGGACCTAGTAGCGTCTCAAATACTTCAAATAAGTGCCTATTGCAAGTTTTATTACTAATTGATTGGATATTAGATACCCTTAGGGTTTCGTTTCTGGGACCCGGGAGTTAGAAATTTCCGGGAAATACGTCGTTGGTTTTTTTTGTGATTTCCCGTTTTTGTGTACAGAGTATTTTTTTAACTTATCTCTTGAGAAATATTTGAGAACAAGTTGATCTCTTAACTTGTTTATTATAATTCTCCCTGACTACTAGGGCATGCATTCGGTGCTGTGTTTGAGTACCGGGAAATTTTGGACCGATATTGGCACGGAACCGGGAATTCCCGGGACTTTCGATACTACCTTAAATTATCACAAAAACACGGCTAAGACATTACAGAAAGTATGAAATAGACCAAATATTACTGTTTATTAGGCGTTATACAAAAATTTATCGCATAATATTTCACACAGGAATATACTGAATATTACTATTCATTAGGCATTATACAAAAATTTATCGCATAATATTTCACACAGGACTGTAAATTCATGATTTTTTCATGTACTTGTACCATAACTCGCTTCGTTACAAATTTCAAAGTTTTATTGTAGTTCATAGGTTTTACAGAGATTGCGTCTTGTATGAAAATACACTTTGAAAAGTTGAATTTTTTTTTTATCGTGATACGTTCATATGTAACTACTTTTATAGCAATTAGAAGCCAGTGCAAATATAAATTTACTACATCAAGCAGTTTATGAGAAACAAGCCTTGAGGCTTGGATACACGGACAACAAAGTGATCCTTTACGGGTCTTTTTTTATAGACAGGCGTACGTAGTAACCTCACCTCAAAGAATTACAAATGTTAATCTAAATCAACAATATTTTCCAACCCATACTCAGTATTCCCAAGAGAATCTCGTGAAGATGTTACTCTCTCCTATTCTGTGCCGTTTTTTGGTTTTGCCGCACGCCGATTTGGTCTCTACAATTATATTGGATATGGTACCTCTTAGTATTTTTGGTATCCATTCACCGTCCTCCCCGTACGTATGGAGGATCCTAGGATCGAGGACCCTAGGATTTTCTAAAGACGTTTCCTATCAGCCATAAAGAGCCTCGTTACTGCTGCGTTACTGTCCAGGATTCACATCCATACATAAAGATTGGACTGTTCACAGTCTCGGTTTTTACATAACATTGTATGGAGAACTCCTGAGCATCTTAGGGAATTATGGATACGGATATCAATATTTTCTTTCCCTCTGCTATTGGTATAATTGACAGTGGAGTCAAAAATCAAAATTTAGTAGCCTCGGGCTTATGAGGTATATTTTATATTACAGTCTATCAATATTTTCCTGTCAATCTTCATGTGAAATTTATGAAAGTAACGATACAATTAACAGAATATAGCATAATCTACTGTAATTTATTATGGCTGAACAAATTTTATTCCAGTGACAGATCCATCAATTCATTGATCTTCAAAAAAGCTCTTCTCTGCTGGTAAATAATACTTACCAGAAAGACTAACATACGAAACTGTACGAAGTGGCAGTAAAATAATCGTTATAGCCAAAGTAAAAATAGGGGTTTTTAAACTAATACCTCGAATTTGTGAGCATAAAATACAGTATAGTGAATTAAATTATTGTTACATGCAGAAATATCCACACTTAATTAGAGAAGAATCGACAGAATGTATGTACTTCGAGTCTCAAAAGTATCAAAAGTACCGGTTTTATGGTGTGGAGAACCGGGACTGAAAATTATTCAGAAGTACCGGGAATTTTTGGTACCAGGAATTATTGTGAGCATGCCCTATTGACTAGGTACCTCACTCGCGCAGTGCTGAGCACTATTGTCTTAACGTGGGATGTACCGGGTTTAATCCCCAGCAGAGTGAATTTGGGAATTGGGCGTATTTTTGTAAAATTGTACATGAAATAAAATCGATGTTTTTTTTTCATCATGTTTTGTTATTTTATTGATAAATTTGTGTTTCTTAGTTATTTATCTTTATGAGCAGTAGCACTGTTTACAAATATTATGTTAAATTATAGTAAAAAAAACAATCATTTTAAAATTAAGTGACGGAGAATTATTCCATTGAGTAACTAAACTTTATCTCACAAAAGGCACTTAAAAAAACAACTTTAGATAAGATTCACAGAAGTGTTTTACTAGTCTTACCAATCATGCCAATCACAAAAATAGGACAGCAAACATAAAATAACAGAAACACTATCAAAATTTGATAATTTTAGTTCTTTTGACTAACGTAAAGGCAAATTTATGTCATAATTTATTATATAACTTCTGAAATAGACAATGCTTTTTATTTTTGTTTTTGCAAGTAAATTAGTTTACGATAAAAAATATACATTTAAATATAGCATAACAATAACTTATATTAATGATAAATTGTCAATATTATAAGTATTTATGCAATACTAGCCGATGCCCGCGACTTCGTACGCGTGGATCGAAGTTTTGTGGTTCCCGCGAGAACTCTTTAATTTTTCGGGATAAAAAGTAGCCTATGTGCTATTCCAGACTACAATATATATCTGTGCCAAATTTCGGCCAGATCCGTTCAGCCGTTGGGGCGTGATTGAGTAACAAACATCCATACATCCATTCATACATCCATACATCCATCTGTCCAAACTTTTTGGAGGATTTTTTGAGAGGACAATTTGTCAGTGGAACCTTGACAATTACTCAAAGGAAAAGTAAGGGCACTGATCACAATGTTAAGAATTATTGTACTTTCTTACCATAAAACTATAATAGTCGTAGTAGGTACTTTTGAGTATTTTAAACTCTTTATTCTTTATTTTGTACTTAAATTATGTAAAATGTCGTCTATAAAATATAAGTAGAACTTCCAACCAATGTATAGTATGTTAAATCACATTGTAAGAATGATTATAAGTAACAATTTTTTTTTGCGTTTTGTCTTCTTCGATTCTCCCTTTCTGATATTTTATCTCACCTCGGATATTTTTCTTGTTCTAGATTTTACGAGCTCCAAGTGTTATTTTCTTATATATTATTGTTTGAACTTTTAAGAGTCCCTCTTTAATTTCTCTATATGCCGCCTTGTTATTTCACCAGATGTCAGCGCCATTGTTACACCTGAATAATTTAATATATACAATACTCGTTTCCAATGCAAAACTCGGGGCCGTAAAAGCTTAACCGTGTACAAACCTTTAGAAATCCATTGAGTACCAATTTGTTCAATTGACTGACAATTTCGAAAGAGTTACTTAAAGGACCGTAATGAATTCACGGCAACAATATTTTCTTGCATTGTATTTCAAGAATTTAAATATTCTGAATTTTCTCTGGTCTGGCCTGGTAGGAGGCTTCAGCCGTGGCTAGTTACCAATTACCACCCTACCGCCAAAGACGTGCAGCCAAGCTATTTAGCGTTCCGGTACGATGTCGTGTAGAAACCGATTAGGGATATGGACTAGGGTTTAATATAACTGCCATACCCCAAACAGGTTAGCCCGCTACAATCTTAGACTGCATCATCACTTACCATCAGGTGAGATCGCAGTCAAGGGCTAACTTGAATTTAATTTAAAAAAAACTGGATATAAGGTACATAAAAGTAGCAATAACTATTTTTAAAAAATCCCGATTCTCGGGAATTCCCGGGAATCGGCCAATTTTATTCCCGTTTCCTTGAGTTGAAAATTTGCCGTTCCCGAGATTTATTTTTAATTTTGATTGAGTGGGATTTTTAAAAAGTTAATTTGTTTAGTTTCACCCAACCTAAGTCCAGTTAATTAATATAATAGGTTTTGCTTCGGACATAATATTGTCAATCAAACTTATAATTTTAGAGTACGGAAACAACGTACAAATTTGAAATATTACATAAATTGGCTAATTTGCGGTTTTGGCTCTTACGAAGTTCTACCATATAGATAATTCTGTATGTAAAGATAAAAAATCATGACACCAAAATTGTATGATTTTCTTCGTTTTTTATTTTTGAGTATTTTTCAAACACTGTAAATAATACTATATGTATGCAAAAGACTAGAAATTGATTTCAATGATCAATTTCCAACATCTTTTTGCTATTTAAATTTTTGAAATAACATCTGTATTTCTTGTTTCTGACAAAAAATGAATATCAGACTCTTAGTCGGTAAGTACATTGTATATACGTATGATATTGATTTATGCCACAATTATACTTGTAATTAACTCACGTAAGTAGTTTATGTAAATAAGATAGGTACTTATGTAACTCTAGATGATGCCCTCGACTTCGTCCACATGGATTAAGATTTTTTGACTCCCGCGGTAACTGTTTAATTTTCCAGGATAATGGTTCCGGGTAGCCTATGTCCTTCTCCGGGATGTAATCTATCTTTGTACCAAATTTCATCCAAATCGGTTGAGTAGTTGGGCCGTGCAAGCGTAGCAGACAGACAGACACACTTTCGCATTTATTATATTTTGTATGGATATTAGTATGCTGGGCTAGCTAATGCCCGCGACTTCGTCCGCGTGGTTGAAGTTTTTTTTATTCCCGCGGGAACTCCTTAATATAGGTATTTTGTCAATTACCTACTCATGTAAGAGACTTTGGTAGGTACGTGATTTACTCACGTTATTCTATCAATTTCACAAATTTTGAGTTACCGTGTTTTGTCATCCGAGGGCATCCGTGACATGCTATGACAAGCGCGCGAAAATAATGAAAACCGCGACGGGAGCGCCACCCGGCCGAAGTGGGCATAACTGACGTGAGTGGTGAGGACTGAGGAGAGCCAACCTCTCGATTTGTGTTTTGATTTTAAGAGCTGACAGCGCCTTAACAACTGTACAAAGATTTAACTTGATTTTTATCTCTTCGATCTATAATACATATGAAAGATTGTTCTTTCTAAAGTTACATCTCTTCTCTACTATACTATCATAGAGGGTGCCATTTATTAGACATGTTATGATTTTTTCATGTATTTAATAATGTCCATCATATCGCTATTGTTATTTAGAAAGAAAGAAAATGTTTTTTTATTTGATCACCACATATATAGTTTTAGACTAATTATAATTATTATTAAGTAGATAATAATATAGTGGTATGTGACCAAATAAAGGTTTCCATCGCAGCAAGACAAGACTAGAACAAGTTTGGAAAAAATAAAGAAATATTTTCAATAAAAAAAAAACAATTATTTATTAGTATTTTAACAATATTAATTTGAACTCAATACAAAAGTCCATAAGTGGATGAATGAAACCATATCAAGCCAGTTACTAATTTAAGTTTGTGTGTTTTGGATCGTGACATAAATTATTTTTTTATATTTCAAGGCCTGATGCAGAGAAACCTAAGAAGCCATTTGACTGGACATTTTCAACAGACTACAAAGGCACACTGTCAAACAACATAACAGTTGAACCAACCACTGAGTCAATAGACTTTGAAATATTAAAACGCAAAGATCAAATTCTGTTTTACCATGATCTTACTCTCTTTGAAGATGAACTTCACGATCATGGGATTTCCAAGCTATCTGTGAAAATTGTAAGTGACAAACCAGTTTATTTAAGAAACTATGAAATCATATGTACTGGACTGTTTTTGTAAAGTGTTAACCCAAGAGAGTCCTACATAATATGCTTTCTTGTCAAAATAGTTTCTTACAACCAGTTTTTTGGAACGTTATGTAAACACTGCCATATAAATAACTAGCAGATATCGGCGACTTCATCCTCGTGAAATAAGTTTATTTAATTCCCACAGGAACTCCCAAACTTTTTGGGTTCATATTATATAGACACTCACAAATAGTTTTCTATTGGTACCAGAATTTTCAAAACCAGTTCAGTAGATCCAAAGATTACTCCCTACAACGTCACAAACTCACAAACTTTACCTCCTTATAATATTAGTATAAATATAAAATAGATAACATCAAAGTAAGAGATGCATATATTCCAATTTTATGTGTCCAATTTCTCTTATTCTGATCTTTATGGAATTAATTATAATATTATATGATTACTTATGATTCGATGATGATTTTAAAGACACTGGCAAGGCCAGCATAGGCCTTGTCAGTGTATACTGTTTATCCTGGAAAATCAAAGAGCTACCAATGGTATTTTGAAAAACCTTAATCTAATTAATTAATTACCTTAATTACCTTAATCTAATTATTAATTGTAACAGCAACCTGTATAATGGTTATTACGCAAATAAATATTCTTATTCTTAAATTGTTCTTCATTTTCAGAGAGTAATGCCGTTGTACTGGTATGTGTTACAAAGATACTTCCTGAGAGTGGATGATGTGATGGTGCGTTCTCATGAGACCAGAATGTTCCATATGCTCAACACAGACTACATTCTCCGAGAATACACTACCAAGGAAGCCAAGGCACAGGATATAAATGTAAGTTATAATACTGTTTTGACAAAAAGGATAGTTTTATATGGATAAAATAATGCAGTAGTGATCAATAGCAGATATGTGCTGATAGCCAATAGAGGTTGAGACATTCATGGTGGGGGTTCACTCCTCGGGCACCCAACTCTAATTTTTCTTAGTTCTTGGTTAGTTAGAATGACATTCTTAACCACTCTAAAAGATTTAAAAACATTGTTTATTTATTTAAGTAAGTGTGTAAGCTATTAAATATCACTTGCTTTACCAGTAAAGTAAAACATCGCGAAGAAATCCGCATGCTTGAGAGTTCACACCAAACTTTTTCTGCCAAACTGCTCTTAGCCAGCATAGTGGACTATAACATCAGTTTATATGCGGTATCGTATCATACCGCTACACCCAGTGCCAGATTCTTGCCAGGAACTAGGCACGGTCAGACCAGAAAATACCAACACCATATCAGAGACAATATAGAAATTGAAAACTTAAATTCCTAATTTCACCTGCCAGGAATCGAACCTGGAATCTCTAATATGAATGACAGCACCTTCCACTGCACAAGAGACGCCGAAATATTATTATGATTCATATAGGTCCTTTATCCTTTTTTACAGATTCCTACGTCTCAAATGAAAGAAGCAGATGATGTGATACCATTGTTACCTGTGAAGGAAAAAATAACAGAAAAGCTATCAGTAAATACACTAACTAATTAATAAGTTACATGTGATCTCAATTGTATCATAAAAGTAATGTTTATAATAGCTTTATTTATAAAATATTAAGAGAATGATTGCTGACTTTTTATACAGACTTTTTATACGAAAAACCTTACTTACGATGCATCCCCGACACTCAAGTGGATTAATTAAATTATCTTTAATTACTGACAAGGACAATGTTTTATAAGTCAATAGAGCGGGAGAAGAATAACTCTAGTTGAAGCTCCTTTTTATTTTATAGTTGTTATCGCATAGTCTTCTATTCCTTCCATAATAATCTTCTAATATTCTTTCCATTAATAAGACAATTGGGGCCGATTCTGTAGTGCACAATCTCTAAACCAAACTAAAATGACAGCATAATAAATATTGCTAACCATTTCATAATACTCCTTGCGGAAAGGGACAGAACTAGATTGTAAGCTTTCATTTTAGTTTAGTTTAGAGATTGTGTTATATAGAGTTGGCCACACAGTCTGTTGTAAACAATCTCTAATACTACTTTGCTATTAATTTCATGCACATGAATGGCGGAGCCGCACCGGCGCCGTTTACGTTAGGTCGGTTCGGCTATATTCGGCTGCCGCCTATTTCGGTCACCGACTAATGTATTCGGTTGGCCGCATTCGGTCTCGGCCCATTTGTGGTGACCGACGTTACGGTTGGTCATATTCGGTCTTAACCAACTTTGGAAATTTGCTTTTCACCGAAAACCGAATACGGCCGACGCATTCGGTCACCGACTTGTAAACGCGCCATCAGTCTATTCAGCCAATCATGAATTATGAATGATTGATAGAGCCCATATCTAACGACAACTTTTAACGACCTACCTGGCGCATTGTTGAGCGCTGTTGTACAAAAAAAATACGTACAAATGTTAACCCTATAGTGGCAATTGTATGAGTTCAATGTATTGAATTTAGCCCGTAATTCCCTAATTACCATATTGAAAAATTTTGAAAAGGTTTAGGATGTCAGCTGTAAGAAAAAGAATGAATTCGGCAGGGTCATTTTGGGAATGAGATAGATGCATTCGCGAATAATAGAGTAACCTATGAGATAAAAATTAAATCAAAAAATTACTTCACGTACCTGTAGATTTTTATCAGAAGATCGATATTGTGATTATGATATACCTACTAATGATATATCTAAAATAATCACTGTTTTTAAACATTATAGTGTGTGATTACTGATTATGTAAACGACGGCCGTGAAAATATGTTTGACTTGTAAATTAGAAAAATGTTCACTAAATTATTTTTTAATATTTTAATTGTAATCTGTGGTAAGTTAATTCGTAAGATGTTACTAAATTATTATGGCTAATAGTGATCTGATGACCCAATAGTGCATTAATTAACTTCGGAAAAGTCTGTTGAAAAGTAGAATCAATACCTACCTACCTCAAGAAACTCAGAGCGCGGCGGTTTTTTTAAAGTCATGAAATGCCGCCGGATTTCTAGGATCTGCTGGAAGTCAGCACTGGTATGCTTCCTAAGCAAAAAGGTCTTGCTTAGGTAGCAGACGGACACATTTTTGCATAATTTATAATATTAGTAAGGATGTAGGACATATGGTTAGGTAACTGTACATTCACACTTCACTCTGTGAATAAACAACTTAGTTTATTGTATTTAGACTTCTAGGAGTTATTGCAGTCGCGCCTTATATTCAGGTGGTGGTGGCGTGTTCTGTATATATGTAAATGTAATGTACCGATTTAATATTTTTTTAAATTCATTTTGGGGTGTAAGAATTCAATAGAAATGCCGTGAGTCAAATTACGGTCGACCTGAATTTTGAAAATGCTGTCCTCACTCAAAATGGACTGGGTTGGCCTTCGCACTTACAAGTGGTCAAAGGAAATGTTGCTCTTATGAAGCTGAGGGTAACTTTGGCGAATCTGCGATCCTGTACTGTGACTGGTCCCTCTGGTATTCAATTTGACGTGAAACAGCCTCCAAATAGTAGGTAAGTTCGGCAACAATATTTATTTTGTAAGTAGGTAGGTACACCTAACTCAAGGAGGTAAACGAGATTATATCTTGAAGTTAAAGGAAAAGGTGATTGACGCAGGAACTCTGAGATGGCGCAACCGAAAAACCGTGCTGGTGTAACTTGATTTCTATTGTGAAAGCTTAATGAGTTTGTATGTCAATCTAAGTTCCCTAAATGATGCCTTAGTGCGCCATATAATAGTTAAAAAATACTTCAGCAGGTACGAGTACGGTTTGCTTCTGCTATGAAACATTATGCAAAGGAGACTGGAAAACGTTCTGTTAGATTTTTTACGGACGTGGTAGGTACGCGAAGAACATATCGCAGTTCCGAGACTTACAATATTATTAGATGTTAGTTGAAGTATAATTCCAGAAGCCTCCAAAATCCAATGTAGCTATTGACAAAAAATACGTCATTTTAAGAACGCACTAGCTGATTCCTGCGACTCGTCCGCGTGGATTGAGCGTTTTCCGTTCCCGAGTTCGACATAAAAAGCGAGACGAGTTCCCGCTCGTTAATTTTTCGGGATTAAAATTAGCCTATGTGATATTCCAGACTATAATCTGTCTCTTTGCCAAATTTCATCCAGATCCGTTCAGCCGTTCTGGTGTGATTGAGTAACAAATATCTATCCATCTATACATCCATCAATCCATCCAAACTTTCGCATTTATAGTATTAGTTTATGATGTATGTATGTAATGTATTTTTAAATGATTCATTACTAATTTAAAGGTACCAACAATGGGGAGATGGATGCGGAGTTCGAGTAATAAATGTTGAAGATAATGACAAAGGGCGATGGCGTTTATTTGCGTCTAGACTCAATGACTCTTTCGTCGGATGGATCGACTTGAATGTGTTAGGTAATTATGTATTTACTAACCATCAGTGATCAAAAATAGTGATATGGGTAATAATCTATAGGCGTTATTTTGCAACTTTGTATTTTGTCTAATCAAAAAAAATCATACCCATCAAGATATCATTCTAATCAATTCGTTGATAATACTTACGATTTATTACATAAATACTAAATAGTCATAGATTTAGTATTATGGGTTCGCGCGCTTCACCCGCGAACCCAATAATAAATCTATGTAAATAGTCTTATATTATAAATTATAATACACTTTCTAATTGAAAAGATTAAATTTAGTGCTGTTCTTTTCTACACGGATTATTATGAAAAGTATATGAATAAAATTGAAGCTGCCATTTTAGTTTAGTTAAGAGATTATTCACACAATCCATTCCCTGTGCAAAGGTACAGCAATAGATTTAGTTCTCTCAATATAATTTAGACAAGCTGATGGCCGCGACTTCGTTGGCGTGGATGGGGGGGGTTTTTTTGGTTCATCTCTTCAATTGTCCGGTATAAAAAGTAGCCTATATGTTATTCCAGACTATAATCTATCTCTGTGTCAAATTTTATCCAGATCCGTTTAGCCGTTCTGGCGAGAAAGAGTAACAAACATCCATACATCCATACGTACAAACTCGCGTTTATAATATTAGTAAGAATCATGACGTACAACAGAATTAGCCATTAATATTGTTTTTTATAAATGATCCACTGGGACAGATGGGAGCGAGTCGACTGCCCCTTGCTCCTTAGTCATGACTAAAAAAGTTTTTGTTAAAACAAAGTTTTATACTCTATAAAAACTCGTGTTAATCTCTCATTTATTTGTAAACTGATTTCTATAAAAAAACTTTTAAACATGGTTTGCATAAATGTATCAAAATACTACACAAAACATCTTTTAAATATAATTAATCCTATAAAACTTCCACATCCTGCGGGGAAGGACCCAAGCAGCCACTGGTCAGGGCTCGATTGAGAGGAACCTCCTCACAACTCGTGCCGTCTCAAGGATAACTGCCTTCTGTATTCGACCCTTAATCCAACAACCGAGCGAAAGCTTCTTGAGGTGTTGGTCGCAACTTTTCGCAATAGGACCGTTAACTGATACTTACTCGGTGTTTATTATTATTTACTTTTTCTAGAATGTTTATTATTATTTACTTTTTTTAGAAAAAACACCGCCCAAAGAAGCGCCGCCTATATCTCTACAAGATGGCGAGACGCACGTTAAAGTTGCGTTGTCATCGATGGATAACGCGTATTGCGTAGTTGCGAAGCCGTTTGCAGAGAGCTCCTTAGTCCCCGGTCAGTGCAACGTGACCCTCGATAGAACGACTAGAGCAGTTCAGGGGAATTGGCAAGTGTTCCTGGGTGTACCTGGAAGAGTAGCCGAGGTGCAGACAAAACGGCATGTTGTAGTTCAAAGTAAGTATAATAACCTACCTACTAAATAGCTTGAAATTAGGGAGTTCCCGTGGGAATTTAAAAACTTATTTCACGCGGACGAAGTCGCGGGCATCTGCAAGGCATAAAAAAAAGAGTTCTAATTATGGCCACCGGGCCAGATAAGTTGGTGGGACTGTATACAATGTACTTTCATAGTGAGTGTGCAAAATATTTACTACTTCGGTTGGTAAAAGTCTCCCCCCTCCCGTCTCATTGACCCCGCCATATTTATCTATCTAGTAGTGACATTATATCCATGTTTTTGAAGGAACCCAGATCTAAAATCTATTATTATTTTAGCTGAAAGACTAGACGTTGGATACGTGCATCACGCTACGGGCAAATTACACTTGTACTGCAATATTCTACATTCCAATAAGGAGATCACTTTCTGTCGATTCCAGAGGACTTCCAATACATTTGGATACAATGTGATCGATGGTCTCAGTGATGGCAGTTATAGGTGAGTGTTTTTTAGGATTCTTTGGATGTGTTCTGCGCAGGCATGATAAATGATAAATGATTTATTTATTTCATGTAGGGCAACTTGTGACACTTATGATACGTCAATACTCTACCACCGGTTCGGAAAGCTGATTCTACTGAGAAGAGCCGACAAGGAACGCAGCAGTTGCATGACTGTCTACAATGAAAAATATTACCTACCATTAAAGTTCGATAAATAATTACCAACTTGTTTTGTATGAAAGTTAGGGAGGCTTTAAACCCTTTAATTTATTATTATGTACAATATTCCAATCTAATCCACATGCACATGTATGCGTCCAGTTGGATTCCCCTACTTAGGATTTTTCGAGAGCGCGCCACCAAACACGGTCTTCTGCCTTTCTCATCCATTTTGGTAAATTGCCCTTCCGTTATTTCATACCATTTTCCTCCTTGCAAAAGCTGTTTTCTTAGTGGCTGCTTAAAAGTAAGTTTTCCGTAATTTCCCTAAAAACTTTGAGGAAATTAATTTTGATTAACTACTTAAATTGTTTCAAGTTTATACTTCAAATAGATCATTGCAGTCTCTTTTATATTTTATAAACTGAGTGTTATGTGGTGTGCTCTCGGAAAACAGCAGTAGACGTTTATGGGCTATGTATGAATTTACCCAAAAGTCGTTAATGTTTGTAGTTATTATGGAGATGGTTTCATACACAAGCAATGTGGGATAACGATAGAGAAGCCATCAGAGCTTGACTACTCCACATGGCGTTGTTCCGTCGGCGTTGGAGTGCGGGAGGGTAATATAATGAGTCAACAAACTCCGATGCAAGCTTTGATTAGCGTCACACAGAGTTCGAAATGTAAGTAGAAAAAAACTTTTGCAGTGAATCGACTTCTAAAGCACTGAAAAGCATTCAATAATTTTTAAATTACTAACAAATTTATTTTACTAACAAGCTTATTATTGGTTTTGTATTAATATTCATTTTCTTAAAGCTGACATCCTAAAACTTTTTAACAATTTTCAGTATGGTAATTTGGGAATTACGGGCTAAATTCATTACATTGAACTCATACAATTGCCACTTTGGGGCTCAATATTAACAATTATGATTAACAACAATGGGGGCGTACTTAACAATTTTTGTTCAAAAGAACTGAATTTTAAGAATGATTTCAAATAACATAACATGTCAACCAAACCCAATCAAGGGGGTGTTGTATCATTATATCATAGCCCAATTGTAATACAAGGCTACATGTGCGAATGCGATGTGTGCAAAAAGTTATTTTTTATTAATGATATATTTAAGACTAGCGAATACCCGCGACTTCGTCTGCGTGGTTTGAGGTTTTTGGTTCCCGCGGGAACTCTTTAAATTACCGGGATAAATAGCCTATGTGCTATTCCAGACTATAATCTATCTCTGTGCCAAATTTCACCCAGATCCGTTCAGCCGTTGGCGCGTGATTGAGTAACAAACATCCATACATCCATCCAAACTTTCACATTTATAATATTAGTAATTCCCGAAAGCAAGCCAAAAGTACAAAATAACAGATAGGACATACCCGTTATAACAATAACATAATATTGGATGACTACGTTCAACACATCAGCGTTGCCGATATCGGCGAATAACATAACATTTAGCTGAGCTAGGACCCTTTCGTTTTCGCTCGATTAATTTTAGACAATAATTATTAAGTTCAGTTGGTTTTAAAGTACCTACTTTCTGTGTTTCTTTGTTTACTATGTGTTGGATCAACAAATAAAACTTATTCCATTCTATTATTGTTTTTAGCATTACATAACGGCGAAAGGAGTGAAGATGCAAGCAGAAAGATATTTGTCCAAAAAGACTCTCCGTTCACAATAACTTGTAATGCAGGAGTGTCCCTAAGGTACTGCTGGTTTCAACACCCGAATGGGACTCAGTTTACGCCTGTAAGCTATACAAATGAACAACAACTATTCTGGTAAGTACCTAGTTAATATAGTCTGTTGCTTCTTATTCTCCTTAACGAAAAATTTAAGTAGCAAAAGGATAGCTTACATTCCAGAGGCTGTTTCTAAGCTATGTTTTCTGTAAGTAGGTACTAATTTTCAGAGCAATAGAGAACAATTTTTTTCATTAATGGTGTTAAAGGTACTACCTCCGAATACTGAAAGTCCGTTGTTAAGGCTTTCTTAGTGATTACTAGCTGATGCCTTCGACTTCGTCCGCGTGGATTGAGGTTTTCTTGGTTCCAGCGGGAACTCCTTAGTTTTCCGGGATAAAAAGTAGCCATGTGTTATTCCAGACTATAATCAATCCCTGTGCCTTTCATCCAGATCCTTTCAGCCGTTGGGACGTGATTGAATAACAAACATCCATCCATACATCCATCCATCCAAACTTTCGCATTTATAATATTTATTTTATATTTACTTTAATTTGATAGATAGTTAGATAGATTTGCTGTTTACTATAAGTAGGTTTTTTTAGTATCCTACCAGCTTGCAGTTACGTAGTTTTTTCCGTGGTGTCACCTGAATCAGGGTTCAGGCTGAAAATCAGCGTTGTATGGTCAGTGCTTGCACTGAACATACATCATTATGCTGAGCTTGGGCCATTTTTTGGTTTGTGCCATACGTGATATAGTTCATCCCTGCGCCTCATCGGTGTTGTTTAGATTCTAGATCTTGTTTAGATCGTTGAGGTGCAGGGGTGATCTACCTCTTTAGGTATGTTTGTTATGTATGGCACAATTTGGAAATAAAATATGTTTTTTCTTTCTTTCTTTCTATATTTGATAGATGTGATTGTTATCTGGTGATTGCTGTATGTACACAATGCCAGAAGCACGTCAAATAAATGAGATCTTCTCAAGACGCTTTTCAGTATCGTAGGTTTAATCTTGACTTTAGTTTTGTATGTTGGATAGTAAATTGTTATGGAAATTTTTAGGTATACCGGCGGAAGTCTTGAAGTAGGCATGTGCGGTATAACTTTCGCACACTCAAATGTCTCTGACGATGGAATATGGTCATGTTTTATGGGCCCCAGAGCCCATGCAGGAGTTGAAATCAAGGACCAAGTTGAGATCAGAGTTACTGGACCTTTAGCTGCGAATCTGAAAGATGTTCCTGTGACACTTGGAGAGAATACTACATTGTATTGTCATACATCGAATGGAAGGAGGGCGTTAAATTACTGCAGATTTCTTTCGCCCCAGTTTGTGGGTATGAGTTTAGACACGTCTGTTACCCCGGAAAAGTGAGTAAAGAGATATAATAGTTGTCATACTTTTTTTTTTATTTAGTTACCCCTATTCGGTTTCTACACGGCATCACACCGGAACGCTAAATAGCTTGGAAGCACGTCTTTGCCGGTAGGGTGGTAATTAGCTACGGCCGAAACCTCCCACCAGGCCATGGAGTTGTGGGTAGTGTAGAGTAAAGATACAACCGTGTATACCTCCTTTTTTGGAAGTCGGTTAAAAATAGTAGCACAAGTAATAAGCACAAAGGGCGCTTTCAAGTCAAGTCGCGTTGATACAGCAATGTCAAAGCTTTCACCTGTACGCTTAGTTTTAAGTTTTAATTCGATTGATTGTATAATAATTCGATGGCGTTAGCGTCAAAGTAAAATGAACCTTATACAATCGATTAGAACTCAATTTCGTGTATGCATTCATAGCCAGCGCTCCAGCGATAGGTACGTTGGAAACGTAAATTAAAAAATATTTTGTACTGAATTTGTAACTTTATATCCAGGGCTTTTGGGTCCATTTTACGATGACGCTAATGTCATCGAATGCTTATTATCCATTTTACGATGACGTTAATGATCGAATTAAATCTTAAACTAAGCTTACAATTGCGAATCCGTTTCTGATTGCCGTACGAACGCGACTTTGGGAGCGCACGCTGGTCTCCGCTTGCAGTCTGGAGCCAACAACGATAATCATAGAACAAACAAAGATAATCATAGACGGGGTTAATTAATTAGTAATATATTCAAGATTTAAATAAAATAAGATTTTAATAAAATTATTTTCATTTTAGCGCGATATTGGATCGTTTCTACTTCACTTCCGGCCGGGATCTCAACTCTGGCGATTGTTCCCTCAGCATCACTTCTGTCCATGAGGAAGATATCGGAACATGGACTTGTGCAGCAGTTGTAGATAATGAGATATTAGAATCGAGGGATACCGTACGAGTTTTTGTTGATGGTAAAATGCAAATACTGAGATTGTTTTTAATTTTTATAGTATGATGCCCGCTTCGTCCGCGTTGTTAAAGTTTTTCTTTAGCCACGGGAACTCCTTAATTTTTCGGGATAAATAGTAGCATATATCCTTCCCCGGAATGCAACCTATCTCTGTACCAAATTTTATCAATATTGGTTGAAAAAATGGGCTGTGAAAGCATAGCAGACAGGCAGACACACTTTTGCTTTTGTAATATTAATTATAGATAAAGTATGTTATTTCTTCTCAGACCAGGGCGCGTTTGGAACCCTCGTAGCTTTAGTTTAAGATGTCGTTCTGATTATCACCATTATGTGTTATATGTTATAAATAACCGGACGTCAATAAGTGTAGTATACCTACCTAAATTGAATAAATGTTCTTTGATTTTGACTTTACTTTGACTTTATGGATTAATGGCGAGCAACATATGCACTTTGCAACACCAGAGTACCTCCAATGCGTTGCCGGCTTATGAGGAATTTTTTAAAGGGATATGGATACTGACTCAAGGGTGGGGTATAAATTACCTGAAATTTACTTCATTTCATCAATTACAATTTTGTTTCTCGATAAAATATAGATTCAGCAATTTATTAGCAAGCAATTTTATATCCTCATAAAAAAGCTTATTTTGAAGCTTGTAGCTTGTTTAGTCCCTTTTATGATATTTTATACCTATGATAGTTTTAAGTATTTTGCACGCCATTTTATGGCTGATTGTAACATACCTTATTACATAATAACACCGTACTATGATTCCTCCGTCACCTTTTTATTATCGAACTGCGAGGCATCGACAACGTCTGCATCCTTACGCAGTCGAAATTCCGCGGGCTCGTACGAAGCGATTTGCTTCCCCGTTTCTAATTCGAACCGCTAGGATATGGAATGCCCTTCCGGCTTCCGTTTCCCCCTCCTCTTTTAATATAGGTACCTTCAAATCAAGAGTGAATAGGCATCTTCTAGGCAAGCGCGCTCCACCTTAGGCTGCATCACCTCTTGCATGCAAGTCTGATTGCAGCCAAGCGCTAGCCTATATATTAAACAAGTGAATATAATTAAAATTATTAAAAAATACGACTGCTCTGCCTTAGCCCATATTGAATTACCTTTGGAATCTTATTCACATATTATGATATTTTTTTGTGAATCACTGGATTTTGAACTATAGTGTTATATATTTTTGGAATCTACTCATCATTTTCTAGATGATGATTATATAGTTAATCTTATTTTTGAATATTTTTTTCAACTTACTCTTTAATTTTACTAGCCTATGTCACCCGGAATAAGCTAGGCATTCTAACGATACCTCATTTATCAAAATCGGTTCAGGCGTATAGAAGTCATGGTGGAATATACAAACTCACATACATACATGAACCCTGAAAACAATATACTCCTTTTTTCAGGCAGTCGTATAAAAAAAATGTACCTACTTACAATCATGCAAATAAATAAATATTAATGTATTTTAATGTATTTACCCTAAATTTTTATTGATAGTTATTATATTGTTGTAGGTACACGTCGCCCTAGATTGCAAGCCGGCATCATCGGAACAAGTGCTGGTCTACTGGTTCTTGTCGTAATGCTCATCGGGTACGTTTCATACAAGTGCGGTTGGATGCAGAGCATGCTAAGTCTCCGGCTTAGAAGTAATACTGCGGTTTCAGAAGACTATGCACTGCAAACATGTAGTGTTGCTTCGGAAAGCAGATGCAGTGATGCTTCGGGAAGCACAAGCAGTGATGCTTCGGGAGGCATAAGAAGTGATGCTTCCCGAAGCGTCAGCAGTGATGAAGGAGAAAGTGTTACTGTGTTTAATGCCGAAAGACCAGTGGTTGGTGTTTGATATGATATAATATATTTCAAATGATTAAAAGTTTGAGATTGAAGTATATCTTTAGTATTCTTTTATGTCCTGGTAACTGTACTTGTCTTAGATACTACTAGCTAATGCCCGCGACTTCGTGCGCGTTTATTGAGGTTTTTTGGATCCCGCGGGAACTCTTTAATTTTCCGGGATAAAAAGCCTAATGTGTTAGCCTATGTGTTATTCCAGACTATAATCTATCCCTGTGCCAAATTTCATCCAGATCCGTTCAGCCGTTGGGGCGTGATTGAGTAACAAACATCCATCTATACATCCAAACTCGCATTTATAATATTTAATTATATTTGATTATTTCAAAATAATATAAAAGTCAGGATTATAATTATTCATTTACTTTTATTTTCTAACTTGTAGGTACCCGTTCTAAATAGACATCCAGATGACAAATATTTGTAATAATAATATAACTTCATAATATTGTATTTCTTAAAAAAAAAAATCTATTATCTTGTCATTCTAATTATTATAACTCAGTTATATTTGTACATGTATGGAAATTTAAAATACGCAGTCGAAATACGATAACCTTCTATAACTACTACATAACTTCTTACGGAGATCACAGATAGTTAAAGCTCTCATAGTCGCCTTTTGTAGTCTTTGATGATGCGGGATATGGTAACTTTGGAGAGGAACTTGTTGATAGTTTTGACTATTGTTTTCACGATCTGCTTAATGACTGGAGGCGCGAGGTCGTCCATGAGCTGCTGCCAGTTTTCATTCGCGAACTTTAAGGTGGTTTCCGCTGAAAATATAATTAAACCGTCCATTAATAATTACTTTTTTCCTACATATACTTTAGGAGTTACTTATAGAATTTATATTCCTCTCTGATACTAATTCCATGTTTTTTTTTCTGAACCATTAATCAAAGTATTAGATTCGCGAAACAATTGTGTATTTTGAATTTTTGGGAATTTTGTTTTTTTGTGGGAATGAGCATTCTATTTTATAACAAAATTCCACAACCTATCTTAAACTTGCCTTTACACAAGTTTAAGAAGTCCATTAAAATTATGCTCCTGAAAAAGGCTTATTATACTGTTGAAAATTACGTAAATGACAAAGGAGCATGGATTTGACTAGCTCCAGCAATGCTAAGGACAGCTGTTACTTATGTATTTTACAAATTAATGAAATTGTAAATTATTATTATTTTTTTCAAAAGAGCAACCGCCGAGTTTCTTGCTGGTTCTTCTCTGTAGGAATGTCATTCCGAACCAGTGGTAGATTCACTTGACGATTCAAAAGTACTTGTAAAAGTTTATTTGAATAAAAATTAAGATGACTTCTTAGTATCTACCAAGTTTTGCTGCGTCTGATCTCTCTCCGGTCATGTCGGATTTTCCGCCCCATCGGGCTATTAGAGTAAAGGAACAGAGAGTGCCCCTGTGAATGCGCACTCACAGACACTTGCGCACTATAATTTCTCCCGCGCGAATGGCTAATCTCTCTGGAGAAATGCCACCCTGGCCGAAATTCGGTCGGCAGGACATTAACTACCAACTTCGAGCATTTTAAGCACTTGAAGCCAAATACATATAGACAATCATACTAATATTATATATGCGAAAGTGTGTTTGTTTGTTGGTTTATTGGATTGTTGGTTTATCCTTCAATCACGCCGTAACGGAACAACGGATCGACGTGATTTTTGCCATGTGTATATTTGAGGACGAGAGTGACCTAGGCTACACTTTATCCCGGAAGATTAAGGAGTTCCCGCAGGAATAAAAAAAAACTTAACTCATGCGGACGAAGTCGCGGGCATCAGCTAGTAAATTATAATAAATCAATCCTAACTTACCCAATTGTTTGTTGCCGTTAAATAAATTCTTCAAGTCAAAAGTAGTGGACTCGATATCATATTTGTAGTTTGGAGCCAACAGCTTTAAATGCTCTTTGTCGTCTTTTCCCTTGCTGTGTGTAAGGTTGCTGGTGATGTGAACTATGACGTTGCCTGTGGGCAAATAAAAATCATTAACATAATTGGTTTAACCAAACGAGACGCAAGAAGGACCTCATTTATCCAGGAAGCCCAAGACCGCAGCATCTCCACTAGAGATCTATGTCCAGGAGCGTTCAACAACGACGTTTCTAGACAGTCTAAATACCAAACTGACGTGAATATGGCGACTGGAGCCCGAGAAGGAACCTGGGCTTACTACCATCGCTTAAGCTATATTGTTTTAATTTGTTGACGTGTTTTAGAATTATAATCCTTATTTTAGGGACGTCAACATGCGTGACATAAACCTAACATTTAGAAGTAATACTGCTATAAACGATGGTAGTGACCCCCCAGGACATTAAAGATCTAGTGGACTAAGTAATTGAGGCAATGGGTGAGTTGGGATTATCAATTTTAGTTTTTTTCTGAAATCAATTAAACTTAACTAATTAAGTATTACTCTCATATCGTGAATACGATTATGATAAGTAGGTCTAGTTATGTAAGTACTAATCTCACAAAGTTTAATTTGTTGGTTTATTGGATCAATTTAATTTCGGTTTAGCACTGAGAGCGTTTTAAAGTTGTTCCACTGTCTTGCATCTGTATTAGGTAGGTATATTGCCTACTAAAAGCGAGTTAATTTGATCAGCGCCCATTAGGCGAATAATAGCTATAAGCCTATCCACGTTAGCTGAGTTACGCCGTAGATAAATCTAACTTACGTGCTGTCTGGGGCCTAACCAACAAATTCAATTATAACTACCTTCTACGGTCATATATCTATTAGGTTTGGATGGCCAACTATTATTTATGTTTCCAAGAGAGTGTACCTATTAGGTATAGGTAGCTACAATCAAACTTACGACATTCGATAAATGCGTCTCCGTTTCCTTGGATTGGGAGTATCAAAATTCTTCCATCTGCATTGTACTGGGCAGTTAAACTTAAGTTTCCTTTTACTGCTAGAACGACCGATTCATTATCATCACCCAAATGAATTCTGAAACAATGAAATGATTTTTTCTGTAGTATTAGCTTTGACTACGAAATGTACTTAGTA
This sequence comes from Erebia aethiops, assembly GCA_923060345.2. Lineage (NCBI taxonomy): Eukaryota > Metazoa > Arthropoda > Insecta > Lepidoptera > Nymphalidae > Erebia > Erebia aethiops. The sequence goes on along the minus strand of OV281092.1, from coordinate 7,937,303 downwards.
GTTTCTTGCAATTAAAGTAGGTAATATTAGTCAACTGGTTATCGAGTTCTGATTAAAAGGTAGGTATGTAGGTAGTTTCATGTTTTGCATACAATGTGCAGTTTTGCCTTTGCACAAGTACCTACTTAGTCTATTGTTGATTGTCTGAATGAGTTAATTAATTATTAATCATTATTTATCATTCACAATACCAATTGACGTACAAAATTGCTAAATTTAAATAAGATGCACACAGAAGAATTGATTCCCTTTAACTAAAGGATCTAACTAGATGAGAACTGAAATTCATAGGTTAAGGTATTAGTAGCATACATAAACTGACTGCTATTTATGAAATTTTTTGAGTACATTGAAACCAAAAGTATCATCCGAAGATATTAATTAATTGATCAAACTAAACTAATGTTACGTAGGTACTTAGTTAGTTGAGTTTTTACAAATAATAATAGATTAGACCTTGATGTGATTTGAAGATTTAAAGCAAGTTTCCGGTAGTTCTGTAGCTGTAGGTATATTACGTTTTATATCTTACTTTAAATCCGCCAGTTTTACTTCGGAGAGTCCATGCATTTTGGCTTCGCTGAATTTAAGTTTAAGCCCCTTCCCGTCTATAATAATGTCGTTCAAATCGACAGGGTCTATAGATGGCACCGAAAGCTTAGAAATTCCTTTGGCGAAATGTGGCAGGCTCTCTTCTATTTGTTCTTTGACACATTTTTCAAAATCTTTATCAGTAAATGTGCAGGGGTGGATGTATTCGGCTGAAACAAAAAACAATTATTTTTCATTCGAACCTTCCACAAAAATCTGTGTTCGTCCAGAATTAATGGACTAAGTTTAATCCTATAACAGACATCAGGATTAAAATCGCGCTTTTATTAAATTTATTTTCATAGCTGTTTATGAAATGATAATCTTATATATATAAAAATGAAACCCGTTTTCCTTGGTCACGGCATCACGCGTGAATGGCTGGACCGATTTCACTAATTCTTTTTTTGTTGTATTTGTTATTATTAGGAGAAGGTGAGGAGAAGGTTCTTACGGAAAAAAATATTAAGAAAATCTCTCAGAAATCTATATATATAAAAATGAAACCCGTTTTCCTTGGTCACGGCATCACGCGTGAATGGCTGGACCGATTTCACTAATTCTTTTTTTGTTGTATTTGTTATTATTAGGAGAAGGTTCTTACGGAAAAAAATATTAAGAAAATCTCTCAGAAATATTGAAAAATATACATTTAATTTTGCATACTAAGGCGGTACGAAGTTCGCCGGGTCAGCTAGTAAGTTTAATAAAAATGAGTTAGAAGCAAACTCAGATGGACAATCTTTATCAAAAACTGCAATGGAGATTATAATATTGAAGGAACTAGAAGTTTATTTCGCTGTAGTCCGCGATAATAGGTAAATCTATGTGGTACAGTGTGTATCCCGCACTTATAGCCCGCGATATTCACCACACCACATAAATCTCCCAAACTACTCTCAACGTACTTTTCACTCCGATACCGGAACATCTTTAGGAGATGTTGACTCTACAATGCAAAAACCTGCCAGTCTAACATACGCAACCAAGTAGGTACGTAACCAACTAACATAAGCTTCAGGGTCATTCATCATTATTATCATGAGAAAGGGAATCTACATGTATCTAAGTACTACCTATTAGGAAAAACACCTGACTAGGAAAAAACAGTTGAGTGGAAGATTCTGATCTCATTTATTTTATTAAGGTCAATGCATTCGAATTGGAGATGTGGGGTTAGAAAAATTGGGGCGTTTGGTGTCTCATGTATTATTAGTTAGTTCAACGGAGCGAGTGATATCTAAATGTCCCTTGGTGTCCTATAAATCGTGATGGCGTGCAAAAATTGGGACATGGGCACATCTATTGTGGCATTTCGCAACTTTGTAAGTTGTAACAGTACCTATATTTTACCATCGCAAATCGGTAACTTACCTTTTAACTAATCGAGATAGAGATAAAAAGATAAATTATAGTTATGGTAAAGACAGTGTAGTGATATCAAACTTTTTTTTTAAATTTTTTATCCTCTACAAGCTAGCCCTTGACTGCGATCTCACCTGATGGTAAGTGATGATGCAGTCTAAGATGGTAGTGGGCTAACATGTTAGGGGCATGGCAGTTATATTAAACCCATATCCCTTCGCTTTCTACACGGCATCGTACCGGAACGCAAAATCGCTTGGCGGCACGTCTTTGCCGGTAGGGTGGTAACTAGCCACGGCCGAAGCCTCCCACCAGACCAGACCAGGGAAAATGCAGAAATTATAAATTCCCAAATTGACCCTGCCGGGGATCGAACCCAGGACCTCCGCACGTTAAGGCAACAGCGCTACACACTGCGCCACGGAGGTCGTCAAAATTTGGTCGAAAAAATTTGATGCTAGTATCAGCTATTATCAACCAAGATAGAAAGATGCAGGTTTGCAGTAGGTAAACAATAATAAATGAATGTATCTAGATTCCATTACTGCATAAGGTATAGACTGGACAGGATATAAATTATTATGTACCTACCGTATGTGTTACCTAATATGAGGGAGTAAAATCCATATCCATACTAATATTATAAATGCGAAAGTGTGTTTGTCTGTCTGTCTGCTACGCTTTCACGGCCCACCTGTTCAACTGATTTTGATGATATTTGGTACAGGGATAGTTTGTATCCCGGGAAAGGACATAGGCTACTTTTTATCCCGGAAAATTAAGGAGTTCCCGCAGGAATTGAAAAAAATTAGTCCACGCGGACATTCTAGTACTAAGTAACTAACGAATGTAGATAAACCGGTGTAATGTTTATTGAGCTAAGAAACTGAGAAATATTTAGGTGCAGTTTATTTTTGTTCCATTCGTATTAGATTTCGTTATTCGTACCTAACTACTCTTAGATGCGTAATTCGTGAAATAATTTTAAAAGAAAACAATTATTAATTGTTGGAACCAAGTGGATTAAGTAATAAATTACAATTAAACCCTATAAACTGTAGATGTAGAAAAACAAGTTGTAAAAACAAACAACAAGCTTACATGAGTACAGTAAGTATACAGAATTACCTATCGGTAATAAGTGCCCACAAATAACTAATTACGGGCAATCAGGTTATTGCACACTTTTTATTACAATCATCAAGTAACTATCAAAGGCTCTCGTTATTAATAACAAAGTAACGTTGACTTATTATAGCTTCTTTGAGAATTGTTTATTTGTTCTGCAGTTTAAGCAATAAAACGCGTTTTATAATAACCTAATGGCGTACTTATACCTATGTGCTAGGTAGGGAATTATTAGGTAGCTATGTAAGTACTTTTTGCCAATGCAATAATAATTACACAGCTCTACAAAAAAATTTTTTTTTTATTGCCCGGGATATCTCTTCGGATTTCATATAGGTATGTTTTCAAGTCCACAGTTTTCGAATTTACATTCATGAAAGTACTGAATTCGCTCTGGTTTTTATGATTTTGGCTTATTTTATATCAAATAAATATAAATATTATACATGCGAAAGTTTGGATGTATGGCTGTATGGATGGATGTTTGTTACTCAATCACGCCCGAACGGCTAAACGGATCTGGATGAAATTTGGCACAGAGATAGATTATAGTCTAGAATAACACATAGGCTACTTTTTATCCCGGAAAACTAAAGATTTCCCGCGGAAACCAACCAACCAAAAAACCGCAATCCACGCAGACGTAATCGCGGTCTCTTAGCTAGTGTAGCTAACCATGTCTACCAAATTACACGTGTATGCAATTTCAGCTCAAGCAGTTGGGGACTTTGACCTAAACAAACCCACAAACATTGCAAGTTAAATAAAAGCTCGTAATAAAAAGAGCCAATGACCTCATATACTTTTAGCACACCGTCAAAAATAATTATTAAAATAGGTCCCTTTACTTCCATTGGAGGTTAAATTGAGGAAATCATAAGTTTACTCTATGTGAAAGTGTGTTTGTTTGTCGGTTTATTGGTTTGTGGGTGTGTCCTTCAATCTTGCCACAACAAAGCAACGGATCGACGTGAATATTTGCATGGGTATAGTGAGTTGAGGACCGGAGTGACATAGGCTACTTTTTATCCTGGAAAATTAAGGAGTTCACGTGGGAGTTTTAAAAAAACGACTTATTCCACGCGTACTCGTGAAGTCGCGGGCATCAGCTAGTTATAAATAAAATAACGAAGAAAATAATATTAATTATTTTGTAGTAAACTCGAGTTTTCTTAAGAGGAAAAGTCGGTTTTATGAATATTATGCAGTAAAATATAATATCTTCTAGAGGTATTTAGACTAATTATTACGATTTTAATTGTCTACAAATCAACGATATTGTATAATCGCGAAATAAATCATTATTTAGCGATCATCAAGTCACAGAAATGATTGGAAATAAGTACCTGCAATAATCTGAATATAACCGACGAATTAAGTACCTAATATTAATTTTCCTTAGTTACCTATCTCAAGCCCACTTGTACAAGGACTTTTAAATTGATTTAGTAGGTACTAAAAAAATTCTACATCAATGGATTTAGTTAAATATTTTAATGCTGTCCCTTTCTGGCAACTACAAATAGGTACAATATTATGAATTTGCCAAAAAGGGACAACATTACAAAATTTAACTAAATCAGTTTAAATGTCCTTGTGCAAGCGACCCTGTCAACAAAAACACTATATTCTTATTGTAATCCATACTATATCCGTACTAATAATATTATAAATAATATGCGAAAGTATGTGTGTCTTTCTGTCTGTCTGCTACGCTTTCACGGCCTATCTGTACAACCGATTTCGATGAAATTTGGTACAGAGATTGGTTCTGAAGAAGGACATAGGACTTTTTATCCCGGAAAATTCAAGAGATCCCGCGGGAATACAAAAAATCTCTTCAAATGATATTGATGAAATTTGGTAAAGGGATAGTTTGTATCCAGGGGAAGGATATAGGCTACTCTTTATCCCGGAAAATTAAAGAGTTCTCGCGGGCATCAAAAAATCTAAATCCACGCGGACGAAGTCGCGGGCATCATCTAGTTATAAATAAAATAACGAAGAAAATAATATTAATTATTTTGTAGTAAACTCGAGTTTTCTTAAGAGGAAAAGTCGGTTTTATAAATGCGAAAGTGTGTATGTCTGTCTGTCTGCTACGCTTTCACGGCCCACCTATTCAACTATTTTTGATGAAATTTGGTACAGGTATAGTTTATATCCCGGGGAAGGACATAGGCTACTTTTTATCCCGAAAAATTAAGGACTTCCCGCGGGAATAGAAAAAACTTAATAATCTAGTATATTATAAATGTTAACCGTTCTTAGCTTTTAGAAATAAAAAATCAGTCCCGCTTAAAATAATAGCCTTCTTTTAACAAATTTTTTTATCGATGCTTAATATTAGATATAGGTAAATGCGAAAGTTTCTGTTTGTCTGCTTCGCTTTTACGGCCCATCTGTTCAATTCTGTGTAAATTTGGTACAGGGATAGGTTGTATCCCGCGGAAGGACAGGATACTTTTTATCCCGGAAAATTCAAAAGTTCCCGCGGGTATCAAAAAACCTTAATTCACGCGGATGAAGTCGCGTGCATCATCTAGTATCTAAGTACCAACATCAAATCGTCTATTTTATGCCAGAGTAAAAAAATGATTTTTAAACATGTTTTGTGGTTTCTCTATTTCCGGAACTACATATTCATCAGATCTTTGCAGAATTTGTTTGGGACCAACCTGACAGTAGGAAGGTACAACTCAAATTTTCAGGGCGATGCGGGACCAGACAGAAAAAATACCATGTTTTGGGCTCTATATCTATCGATAGTAAACATTTTTCGATTTTTATTTAATTATAGGGAAGTATTTAAAATAAATAAATGAAATAAGCAGTAGTGTAACATTAGTAGGTAGTACTTACGCAAAAAGCTTTCTTCTTCATCTTTAGCGTAGCACAAAGTAACCAGAAGCACAAGTGTCGATAAATATTTCATTGTTACGGTGCAAAAAAATTATGGTAATGGCAGAAATGGACCAGCTATTGTTAAGAGCTCGCAGTACCTACTGTGCTGGGCAATCATTGTGCTACATATTTATGGTCCTGACGGTCAATGCCGTGTACCCAGGAAGGAACATGACGTCTTCATAGCTACGTGTATTTAAAATTGCATGATTCAAAAATATTGAGCATAAAGGTCGCAGGTCAGTCATTACCACCTGGCTGAGTGTATTTAACACTATATGGTAGGTATTTCCGTTAGGTTCAAATACCTGCATACCATGATAAAATCGGTTAAGTGTCAGTGAGACTCGTGCACCTAGGATTCCGTATACCTACCTTGGAGGGTTGCGTATAGTTATATAATGGTAATCCTCGTTCTACACCAGATTTTCATAATATTATTATGAAAATCTGGTGCCGTAAACTGATCTATTTTGATTTTATGTAGGCAGTAGGACGAAGCAGGGATATTATTATAGGTGCATGTTGCATGATCAAGGTAAAAAAACATCTAAAGAGATTGAAAAATAATAGGTACACGCTGGCCCTAACAGCGACATCTGATGTAAAAATTTAGGCTGCTTCTTACTCGAAAATACCCAATTTTGAGGTTTTTTTTTCGCTTCTCATATGTTGTTTAAGGAAACGGCGGTTTTTATTGTGTTTTGGTGACTTTCATATTTTTTTTATGTAGTGTTCTATTATATAATATGCAATACTAGACGACGCCCGTGACTTCGTTCGCATGGATTGAGATGTTTTTGGTTCCCGCGTGAACTCTTTAATTTTCCGGCATAAAAAGTAGCCTATGTTCTTCCGCGGGATACAACCTATCCCTGTACCAAATTTACACAGACTTGAATAGATGGGCCGCGAAAGCGAAGCAGGCAGACAGACACTTTCGCATTTATATCTAATACTAGTGAATGCCCGCGACTTCGTCTGCGTGGTTTGAGGTTTTTTGGTTCCCGCAGGAACTCTTTAATTTTCCGGGATAAAAAGTAGCCTATGTGCTACTCCAGACTATAATCTATCTCTGTGCCAAACTTCAGCCAGATCCGTTCAGCCATTGGCGCGTGATTGAGTAACAAACATCCATACATCCATCCATACATCCATACATCCATCTATACTTTCACATTTATAATATTAGTAAGATAAAGCATGGATAAAATTTTTTGTTAGGTATGTTAATTTTAAATTAAAAGAAGGCTATTATTTAAAGTGGGACTGAATTTTTTATTTCTAAAAGCTAGTGTTAATCCAGGGAGTAGTCTATCTCCATTCCAAATATCAATCAAATTCGTCCAGTACCTAGTTTTTGCGGGCAAGAGTAAATAACAAACATACACACATACAAACTTTCGCCCTTATAATAGTAGTGTGATGAATATCTATCTATAGGTAACATTATCACCGTAACACTCACACGAGTTGGAAAATTTACATTTTCGGTCAGGAATGGTAGTTAGGTAGGTACATTAGTAAATAATTTTAAGGTAGAGTTAAATTTTAGGCCTAGCGAAAGAACTTGATTTAAAATAACAGAATTTTTATGATTTCTGATCTAAAATACTTAAACCAGTCTTCATGGCTTCCGAGTACGAGTATAGCTGAAATCGGCCTTCAGAGGTGGTAAGGCGGAAATTCCTGGAATTAAAAAATTTTTTTTTTGCCATATTTAACATTTATTGCAGAATGACATACAAAATCATACTCCGTTTATATTTTAAGGATTATTAGTTATGTGAAAGATATTTGCCCCATTTTTTGCCATCTAGAAAAATTTTCCACGGTCACTCAAGATGTTTTTTGCGGCTATGTAAAAAAGGTATCTATATCATGATTATGACTGACATCCGTTATAGTTAGTTATATATCTAACTCTAAGTACCTACTTAAATACTTAGGTAGGTAACTTACTTTGTCTGGTGGGAGGCTTCGGCCGTGGCTAGTTACCACCCTACCGGCAAAGACGTGCCGCCAAGCGATTTAGCGTTCCGGTACGATGCCGTGTAGAAACCGAAGGGGTATGGGTTTAATATAACTGCCATGCCCCTAACAGGTTAGCCCGCTACCATCTTAGACTGCATCATCACTTACCATCAGGTGAGATCGCAGTCAAGAGCTAGCTTGTAGTGGATTAAAAAATAATAATAATAATTAGTGATGTGCAAATCGTTCGGATCGTTACAAATGTAGGTATATCCGCGGATACGGATATTTGGTGTCAAGATCCGCGGACACGGATACGGATTTTATATAAAGGTGTAGCAATGAAAAACTATTAAATTCCATTCAGATAATTTTTTATTTCTTAAAATCAAATATTTGGCACCTTTATATTGCAAACATTTAACGTAGTGAGTTTCAAGATCACGCGCACCGATACCGATTGAGTAAAAAAGTTAAAATCCGTATCCGTATCCGCGGATCTTGACACCAAATATCCGTATCCGCAGATATGCCGTTTTAACAATCCGGCACATCACTACTAGTAACTAAGCAATTCGTTTGGTTAGAATTATACTATACAATTTAGATTAAGTTAAAATTGTTACTAACACCTTCGATTGTTAGTACTATAGTTATTAAGATTATATTGTTACTAACACTAAAGTGTTTGATAAATAAATAATGATAGTTTGTAACAAAACTCCTCCGAAACGGCTTGACCGATTCTTATGATTTTTTTGTGTATATTCGGATTCTGAGAATCGGACGTAAATTATTTTTCATACCACTAAAAACACCTCAATCCACGCGGACGGATATATATGTACTCCTATATACTTAATAATGTAATGTCCTCCCGATCGAATTTCGGCCACGGTGGCCTATCTCCTGTGATGACCCATCTGCGCGGGAGATATTACCTATAGTGGACGTGTGTGTTCGCAAACACAGGTGCACTCTCTGTTCCTTTACTCTCATAGTCCGATGTGAAGGAAAATCTGACACGACCGTCAGGCGCAGGACAGAAGGATGAATCATGAAACACCGAAACACCGCCGATTCCTAACTCCGGGCGAAACACCGCCGACTTCGTAACTCCGGGCTAGTACTAAGAATTTCTTGTCAGAAAAACCCAATACTTGTTATGGCCCGACCCGGGACTCGAACCCGGGACATCGTCGGCCGCAATTAAACATGCTACAACAACATAAAAATAAATAAAATAAATAAAAAATAAAAATGCTCACCACTATTAGACCAACGAGGCATTTTACACGGTCTACATACTTAATGACTACATACCTACATTATCAAAGGTGCAAAAGCTTTTCCTTTATGACCTACCTCAAATCGTCTACATTTACATTCTTTCTTTCTAGAATAGAATTAATTTTATTAGCAGACCCAACACATAATTACCATAGAAACACACAGAAAGTACTTAAAATCTAACATAATTAGAGTTATGGGTTATTTTAGGGTTACGTTTTTTTTTCATCCACTACAAGCTAGCCCTTGACTGCGATCTCACCTGATGGTAAGTGATGATGCAGTCTAAGTATTTTTAAGTATAACTTCGTCCAGTCCGTCTGTTCGTCTGTGTGAAACAATTTAAAAAAAAACAAATAGAAGTTCAGGTTCAGGCACTTCAACTCTTTTTTAACTGTTCAGCTGTTGTGCAGTTGAAAAAGAGTTGAAGTGCCTGAACATGAAAAGCGAGAGCCGATTCTTTTTCGTTTTTTTGGAATGACCTCTGATTCTTAATAGATACTTTGGTATGTTAATTTTAATTTATTTCTTTAAAATTAAATTCTCATAAAATATCATTTCCCTTCCCGATGATACGAACATCCGCACCTCTGTTCGGGCGTAATAGGCATGATGACAGTAACAAAGAATCAATGAAATTATAAATTTATCTAATAAAATTGGATTCATGGATTATAAAAAACGTATTTTTGTTCCTATTTCGAGTAAGATTGCTATTTATTTTGATAAAATAAACCTATAAAATACAGCAATCCGCCATATTGGTTAAAACACCAATGAAGCGTCAATGACGTCACAATTATTTTCGAACTTTGACAATCACACTATTGGTTACTGCACACTGCACAGAGTACATTGGTAAAAATAATAGTGACGTCACAAACGACGCCATGACACCGCCGAACGTTTTGGCGTGAATTTTAAAATTTAAATTTCAAATGCCAATTTCATCTACCAAACCTTATTTTTCTGCTGAATTAAGATATTTTTTCGAAATAGTAGATACCTACTTCCGAACATAATCTGACCATTTTTCAAAATCAGTCATCATGCCTATTGTTACGGTTCGTAATCACCTTTAATTTTTGTAAGTAGGTATCTTAAAATATACAATCTAAAAATGATATTTTACATGTATTTAACTAAATTAAAATCAATTGGTGAAATTTATGTTCTTGAGGATTTTTTGTGTGTGTTGAGTGGGTCCCGGGATGGTTTATATTCACAATTGGACCTGGTAGGAGGCGCTCCAATCGGGTTCTAAGCTCAGAGTGGTTCCGGGACAACGTCCACCGGGTCCACTAGTTTAACATAAATATCCACACTGTTTATTATTATAAATGCGAAAGTGTGTCTGTCTGTCTGCTACGCTTTCACGGCCCATCTGTTCAACCGATTTTGATGAAATTTGGTTCCGGGGCTATTACCTTTTATCCCGAAAAATTAAAGAGTTAAAAAATCATTATCCACGCGGACGAAGTCGTGGGCATCATCTAGTAATAAATAGATCTTTATCGTTCTAATACACATTATCACTACACATTTTAGGGTTGCGTATTAATATTCTGTACTCGCCGTGCTTGGGAGAGCCATGTTAGCTGTCGGTTTCGGATTTAAAATAACATCGGAAAGTACGATTTCAAGAAATCAATATTGCAAGCGTGCAATTTGGCTGAAGAAACAAGAAGCTTAATCCTACATAATAATCTGATTGAGAAAATGTGTCTTTGGTGGTTTGCAGCGAACTTTTTTAAAATAACTGGTCTGCGTTGGCTTCAATCACACCGCAACGGAGCAAGAGACCTGCGTGATTTTTGCATAAGCAGATAAAGTTGAAGAGCTGTAAAGCATCGATATATAATATGTAGGTACTTGATGGGCCCTTTCATAGAAAAAAATTGGGCATCCAACCTTTAGGTACGCTCCTAACCTGCATAGCCCTGTCCTTGTCCCCGCCATAGTGCTGTCCCGCTTTTCAGACTAGATGGCGTTAGTAAAATAGGTCCACATTCTTTGTTTGACAGGGCCCGCCTATGTAAATTGAGGTCGTTGCTGTAAAGTCCTATTTCGGGCATTTTTGTGTCGAAAAATTAAAGTTTCAAAGGGATTTTGAAAACCTTTAAGCACTTATTATCCATGCCGTTGAAATCGCGGGTGTTTATCTAATTCGCTATTTAATTCGATATGCATGTCACGGTAGCACGATGTTCCTACTTTTTGGTGGCTTGTTAGCGAAATAAGTACCTAGGTAGATATTATATTTCTCGTTCCTTGTGTATTGTCTTCCGCATTTTTGATCGATGGGGCCTCGATTGTTTAATCTTTATTACCTTCCTTAATTTTGATGGAAATCTTTATAACTAGCAGTTAGGTACTTAGCAAGCGGTAACTTAAGAGTTTGATTGTTTGTACCTACTTTTTTTCGTAATATAGGTAGTTATTTTACCTACCGTAGTATCTTTTTCATATAAGTACCTAACTAGATGATGCCCGCGACTACGTCCGTGTGGATTAAGTTTTTTGAGTCCCGCGGGAACTCCTTGATTTTCCGGGATAAAAAGTAGCATATGTCCTTCCCTGGGATACAAACTATCCCTTTATCAAATTTCATTCAAATCGGTTGAACAGATGGGCCGTGAAAGCATAGCAGACCGACAGACAGACAAACTTTCGCATTATTTATATTAGTATGGAATTATGTAGGTACTTGGTGGGTATATTTTTTGTGAATGGCAAATGTCAATCAAGTCAAATCAAATAAAAAGGCAAGGCGATACGTCTTTTTTTACTGACGTTAAAAAAGCTCTTCCATATTGTGATATGGTTGAGTAAGTATGAATGCGGCCACAGACAAGACTTAAAATAAATTTTAAACTTTTTCATGTATAGGTTAAAAACAAAAACAACATTTTTCGTAAGTTTCCGTTAACGAACCGGGGCCACTTTTTCCAAGACCGGGACAAATGACACTTGCTCTGTGCAATGAATTCTTATCTAAGGCTCTGTGTGAATAAGTTTCATCTACCCCGTTATTTAAGCGACTTAATACGTCGCGTCGAGGCTATGGCACTTTTATTTCCAACTGCCCCGGTAGCGGGGCAGAGGCACCTGGGCAGTTGGGACTTGGGAGCGAGTCCAATATGGGGCTATTCAGGGGGCGAATCTTTAAACAAATTAATAATTATAACAAAACAAACTTCGCCAATGACACGTTTCTTGGAGAAAACACAACTTTTCTTTTAACTTGTCTCTGATTGACATGAAAAAATATTGGCATTTGACTTTGACAGACAATTCTGTCAAATCTTAATTTCTTTATTTTCAATAATTTTCCGGCCTTGGATTCGAGTCCAATAAAAAAAACATATCGGGTTGCCATATACCTACAAGAAAAAAAAAAATCTTATCGTTTAAAAGCCGGCAATGTATTGGTGATTCCTCTGGTGTTGCAAATATACTCGGACGGCGGTAACTCAACATCGGGTGACCCGTCCGCCTTTTTTATTACTATACAAATAATAAAACCCCTAAAAGTGCTTACCACGCGCCAAGAAGGTCGTTCAACTTTATTATCCGCCTTAAAACCGGTAGATAAAAATGATTAAAAGATACCAACTTGTACTTTGACTTATCCTTGAATCCTTGAATTGTGATGAGGGTCAAGTTCAATATAAATAGGTACTTATATTTTTATGTAAACTCACTTAACGCATACCTACTTATTTATGTCTCAGAATATAGCCGAGCCCATACTAATATCTACTAGTGGTTCGCCCCGAGGCCCAAACTGAGACCTCGCGGTATCCACATTAAGATTAACTATATAAGGTAATTGTACCCTTTTTCGTTATATTAAGACTCCCAAGACTTTAAGATTTTTTAAATATATTCCTAAACATGATATCAGTTTGAAAGCTTTTGTGTCTTGAATATTGGTATTTTGCCAGTAATTTAATGTATGAATTATGTAGTTTTGTTTCGTAGTTTTTTTTATATTAATTTATTTGTGGACCTCTTGTTTGAACCCTATTTCGTGATAAAATTTTGTTCTGCTCCTAAGTTCGTGAATTCGTGGCCCCTATTTCGTGATAAAGTTTTTACAGCGAGTTACGATTATTTATTAATAAAAACATAATTATTTAAAAGGTTTTATAATTAAGAACGGGATAAAGATATTTTTTTATAATAATTATTATAATAAAAAAGATGTGAGAGTGAGATTCAGCCGACTGACAGCTTTTATTAGGTACTTACCTACTTGAAACTTAAAAATAAAACAAAGCTAGTACCTTGTTTGAAACTTTGGTTTATTAAAGAATATTATTAACTAGATGATGCCCGCGACTTCGTCCGTGTGGATTAAGGCTTTCTGATTCCCACGGGATTTCTTAAATTTTCCGGGATAAAAAGTAGCCTATGTCCTTCCCCTGGATACAAACTATGCCTATCCCAAATTTCATCAAAATCGGTTAAAGAGACAATTTTTTTTTGGTTCCCGCGGGAACTCTTTAATTTTCCGGGATAAAAAGTTGCCTATGTGCTATTCCAGACTATAATCTATCTCTGTGCCAAATTTCATCCAGATCCGTTCACCCGTTCGGGCGTGATTAAGTAACAAACATCCATCTATACATCCATACATCCATATATTCAAACTTTCGCATTTAAAATATTAGTAAGAAAGATAAGAAGTATGGATATATTGCGATACCAGTGGTATGTGCCTTACCTACTAGCCTACCACTATAGATATATCTATCACGAACTTGGGGAAATGTATAACAAAATAGACTGTCCCTTGGTTCGTGATATTGATTTTTGGAAATTCCAGCATTTAATTTTTTCGACCATTTTAATATTATGTAAATTAACTATTAACTGCCCTATATATAGTAAAAATATACAAATATACCTAAAATAAATCGAATAACAAACAAAATTAAGCTGGAAGTACCTGTGCGAATTTACCTCCAAAATGTAAATTCAGGTCACCTTCAAACTCTTTTTATAAGAATTCTAGTGAACAAAACATATAACGAATTTAGCTCCTAAGAATCTTAATTAAATACATTATTTGATATTCAATTTACATTTAAATTATCTTAATTATTATATAAATGCACGAGCTACAAAAATGTATATCGAATATCCCTAATTCGGTAGTGTCACGAACTAGGGTACACGTGAAAAATAAAATGACCGCTATTTCGTGAGTCGGTTTATTGCAATTTTAAAGGAATCCTATGTTTTTATTTAACTTTTTCCGAGTCAAATCGATTGTTAAGGAACACATAAAATCCCTATTAAATTTTTTATTCAAATGGACTTAGCTATGCCTTTCTGTAAGCTTAAGAAATAAGAGCGCTACCCTTACGGTGACGAGTCATATAAGCAAGCCCCACAGCTGTTCGTGGCCGGCTGACAGTTTCGAGGGTCGTATTGCTTTCAGTTTAGCAGCCAAAATGTTGGTACTTAATTTCTTGGACAGTTTAAATGATAGAGAATTTATAGAAATGTATAATTTAAATAAATATTATTTAAATTGCTTATTTTTTGCGCCAGAAATAAAACTAACGAAATGACGTACTATCACGAACTAGGGGCCCGTTACGTTAATGCGCGCTCATCTTTTCGTTCATAAGACTATTTTTTTATTCCAGGTTAAGATGGTGCTAACGTCTATTATTTGTAGATCTTTTGACATCATTCCGAAATTCTGTTAAAAATATTGAAGCTCATTAAAAATTAAATAATTTCGTTTCCTTATAATATTTATCAAATTTTAGTACCTATTTGTTGTTCAAGCACAGGATATAATTCAAATAATTGATCAAGCTTCAGGCTCAACCTTTCAGAAAATTGAGAGTACTGAGGTCAACTTTGGACGTTGGAATATCTCCACTTTGAAAGCCCCCCATTTCCTCAATTTTAGGGGAAAAAATAAATAAAATCTTTTTTTGGACTCTATTCCTAAAATCTTTAAAATGATATACCGCAACACTATGTAACGCTATAAAAATATTTTACTTCGCATTCGCTTCTATGAGAGCCCCATGAAATAATTTTTTTTTCACACCACATGCTCGACAATGCCGAATTATATGTCATGTAAACCTTACCGAAAGCAAGACATTATATCTCTTGGCTTTAGCCGGGTTATAATGTTCTATTGAATTTCATTATAACCCGCAGGTTAATAATGTGATTTTCACTTTCATAATTCTTATTGCTATGTCATAAAGTCTAATGTCGCTAAACAGAATGTGTTCTCAGCGGGCGCGGCCAACTCGATTTTAGAAAACCGAAGCCGTGGCCCACTAGATTCGCACTGAGACGAACTTCGTTTGTTTGTCAAATCGAGTAGGCCACGCCAGCTAAAAGAAGTTGCTATAGCCGTAGCTAGTAGTACCTTTAGAAGATTCTATAAATATTTAAAAAAATATTTCAAAAATGTCGAGTGATGTATATTTATGAGTGATGTGATGAGTATTTTGACTCCAGAATAACGTTATGTTTCCATAATTGGACTAATGTCTCCAATATCAATTTTCACTTTTAATTTTCTGTAATAACGACCTCCGTGGCGCAGTGTGTAGCGCTGTTGCCTTAACTTGCGGAGGTCCTGGGTTCGATCCCCGGCAGGGTCAATTTGGGAATTTATAATTTCTGAATTTTCCCTGGTCTGGCCTGGTGGGAGGCTTCGGCCGCGGCTAGTTACCACCCTACCGGCAAAGACGTGCCGCTAAGCGATTTAGCGTTCCGGTACGATGCCGTGTAGAAACCGAAGGGGTATGGGTTGAATATAACTGCCATGCCCCTAACAGGTTAGCCCGCTACCATCTTAGACTGCATCATCACTTACCATCAGGTGAGATCGTAGTCAAGGGCTAGCTTGTAGTGGATAAAAAAAAAAAAAAATACTATCTACTAAGCCTGGTTTTTTATTGTCTCGCATGAAGTGAGAAAAGTAGAGTATACACCACCGGGATAAAACTGTTTTTTTCTTGGGCGCTTGAATCCCTCACTGCACTCAGGACTCAATCTTAATTCTTAATGAATTAACTTATAACACCCTCGCTGCGCTCGGGAGTTACATTTGGAGTCCTTCGTTACGTTCAGGATTCAATGTAGCGCCCGTGACATAAAACAGTGCTTTATCCCCTTGGTGTATAATCTACTATTATAACTTTTTAAGCTATATTCGGATGGAGGCCATCGGTTTACATATTATATTTAAATTTGAAGTAATTACGTTCAGTAATTCAGAAGTCCTAATAGGCTCTGACAGACGGACGGACGGACGGTCGGACAAGTGCAAATTCGCTCAAGTAGACTCAGAGACCTTCGCTTCGCTCGGTCAATTATAAGTGCGAAGGTGTGTCGATCTATCTGTTTGTCTGTCTGCTACGCTTTCCAGGCCCATATTTTTTGTGATTTTGACGAAATTTGGTACAGAGGTAGGTTACATCCCGGGGAACGACATAAGATAACTTTCCTTATTGTTAGCTAGTCCAATATAATATTATTGATGATTAAACGAACTTACCTGTAAGTGAAGTTCTATCCCAATTATATGAGTACGTTTCATTCGAAGATATTAACACTTGTAGTGTGTTAATACTACAAGTGTTAATATCTGAAGAATATGAAACGTACGAAATATAAGTAATGGTTAATTATTTAACATACTTACTAGACGATGCCAGCGACTTCGTCTTCGTGGATTTTTTATTTCCGCGCGAAGTCTTTAATTTTCCAGTAGGTACAAAAAGGATAACGAAAAGCAAAAATAATTGGTAAACAAGAATACTAAATCTGTTTTGCACCACGACCACCATGCGTAGGCTTCTAGCCAGTAAATTCTTTGACTCTCATATAGCCTGAGTTGAAGTTGTTTGCTGGCTGGTAATCTAAATCTACACTAATATTATAAATGCGAAAGTTTAGATTTACAGACGTGTGGGTGGATGGATGGATGGATGAAATTTGGCACACAGAAAATTATGGTTTGGAATAACACACAGGCTATTTTTTCTCCAAAAAAACCTTTTTAAAATTAATAATAATACCGCCAATGACTTGGATACGCTGTTTCTTAGATGAGTAGGATCTAGGTACCACTACCACAGTGCGACCACGCATCGCCAGCCATTTTTTAGTTTATTGGTGGTAGAATTCCTAAGGGAACTCACACTCAGGGATGAATCCTAAATTTGGAAAGTAGGTAAGTTATACTTTCTAAATTATGTAGCTAGCAGTGTTGCGAGTAACCAATTAAATAAGCTTAGTATATTGATGAACGGAGATCCACACGGGTTATTCAAGTTTAATCCTACTATCTAACCTCAGCAACTTTAAATTATGGAAGGCTTTCAGCGCGGGTTTTGTTATAAACAAGTTTGTAATAACGTCGACGCTACTGCAGTATTTTAACTTATTAAAACGCCCGATCAAAGCCGCAAGCAAACTTAATCGGCCATGTTTTTATCGAAGCTTAGCATCAGGCGATCGCGTGAACGAAATGATTTAGCCGCAACGAAACGCGCCGTGTAAATTACCTACTGAGGTATAAAACCAGGGACTTTTCTTTCGTAATGGATGTTCAATTTAGCGATAGAAGCTTTTTACGGGTTCTAACTCCTTTTTCGCTACAGCCCATTAACGTCCCACTGCTGGGCACAGGCCACAGGCCTCCACTCTCATAGGAGAGAGGGAATTAGAGTTTAGACCCACCACGCGCGATTTAATATATTTATACCATAAGTCTTACGGGACAGACAAGTGATGGATCTTTATGTATAGAGTTTAAAATCATTCTTATTAGCGTATAGTGATATTTCGATTGTTCAGCGCACTAAGCCAGTCTAGAGTGGAGAGAAAGGAAAGAAAATCGTCTCGGTATAAATATTAAAAATAAAACATTATGTGCTCGAATGTAAGTACAATAATGCACTCAACTACACTTTTCTTGTTCTTAGGTTACATTATTATTATAAACCGGTCTGATTTTAAACTTTGATTTTCTGAATCAAAGTTTATTGATTCCTAATGCTTCTGGGAATCTCGTGTTCAAAAATCTTCGAATTCTTTTTCGAAATAGCAATTTGAACTCTTTTTTAATTTAATTTGTTCTATATCTGGGAAATTGCTCGTGTCACCAGGAGTTGGGCATATTGGAACAAATGGTGCCGGAGCTCGTTGTTGCATAATCAACTGCCAAGGTATATCATTAAACCAGGCATGACTCTTAATCTCAAATATTCCGCCCTTGAGACAACCAAGTCGTTTAGTCGGATCCACTTGCAATAAGCCTCTAATTATATGTTTGCAGTCAGGAACCAAGCTATCTGGGCATTTATAATGACCTTCCAATATCTTTTCATAGAGTTTGGTGGGGTCTGATGCAAAAAAGGGTGGAAAACCTGACCCCATCTCAAAAATTAAAACACCTAACGCCCACCAATCTACAGAAAACGAGTAGCCTTTCGACGTAATAACTTCCGGTGCTAAATACTCCGGTGTGCCACATAACGTCCAAGTTTTCTTCGAAAGTATTTTACAAAATCCAAAATCACACAGTTTTAAATATCCGTTAGTATCAATCAAAATATTTTCAGGCTTTATATCTCTGTGAACAATATCACAATAATGTAAATACTCTATGGCTAATATAACTTGACTGGCGTAAAATTTTGATACATGGTCTGCTAAACCACCGTACTTTTGTATGTAAGTAAATAATTCTCCTCCGGCTACATATGGCAATATGAAGTAAAGATAAACATTGTCCTTGAAAGCATCATCTAAAGACACAAGAAATGGATACTGGACGCACTGAAGTATTCTCTTTTCTAAGATTAAATTTTTAACATGTTTTCTTTCCACGACGACTTGTTTATCTACCACTTTCATAGCGTGATAGGTAAAGCTGATTTTATCTCTTACTAAAAATACTTCTCCATATGCACCATTTCCTATTGCTTTTATGCTGTCATAGTTATCTGTACTCTTATCAGAAACTGGAGGATCTGCATACTTTTTTTGAAATTCAGATTTCAACATATCTAAATATCTCTGGTGGTCTTGATGGGTTTGTTTTGTGTATGTTGGTTTAGCCATCAATCTTTAGCGATACTTTAAAGATTAAGTATCCCATTAAATGTTACGTATTTATGTAAGTCACCACATAAAAATAAATAAAGTTAAAAATATGGTTAAAAAAGACATAGTACCGAGTTTCGGTCAGCTCGTCTATAACATTTATAAATAAAGTCATACAAATATTTACAGACAATTGTCATTTTATTGTCAATTTTATGACATAATTTGGTAGAATAAGTATATTATGTTCGTTTGTAGCTATATGCATTAATGCCTTTTTAATCTTCTTGATTATAATGAATTAATATTTTATAAATTAATTATTGATAGCAGCTATAATATTGATATATTATTGATTTAGATATAATTTGGTTCAATTTAATTTCATCAGCTCATTTTACATAGCTTATTATATTAAGGTCTCTGGATTGTTCATAAATCGTCAAATTCCAATGTCAATTTTTTTAATTTCCTTTGTTCATTTCGAGAGAACCAAATGAATTCATGCGAAAATTCTCAAAACTGATTTCAGCGAACAACTTAGTAGCTATGGCTGACGATGTTAAACGTTTTATTCATTCGCCTCGGCTTGGAGGCTATCCGAATACAAGACAAGATCAATACAATCAATATCTTCAAAAACTTCATCAGGATTTCATAGAAATTTGGAATGAAAAATCTTCAAATAACTCAAAATTAGGTGATTTTGAAAAAATAAAAGTGTTAGGCACAGGCGCTTTTGGTGTAGTGTATCTGGCAAAGCATGTTGATACAGGCAGATTCTATGCAATGAAAATGTTGGAAAAGGAGAAGATAGTAAAATTAAAGCAAATCGAACATAGTTACTACGAGAAGAAAATCCTTTGCGGTCTTAATTTTCCGTTTTGTGTGTACATGAAATATTTTTTCAAAGACAACGTATATCTTTACTACATTTTACCATTCGTACCTGGTGGCGAAATGTTTTCTCACTTACGCAAATTAGGTAAATTTGAAGAAATGTCTTCGAAGTTTTACGGTGCGCAAGTAGTTTTAGCGCTTGAATATTTACACGCATGTGAATTAGTATATCGTGACTTGAAACCAGAGAACATTCTTATAGACCGGAATGGATACATCAAATTAACTGATTTTGGGTTTTGTAAGCTTATCCGTGGCAGAACGTGGACTCTCTGTGGTACTCCCGAGTACTTGGCACCTGAAATTATTTTAAGTAAGGGTTACGGTTTATCCGTAGACTGGTGGTCACTCGGTATTCTTTTGTTTGAAATGAGCGCTGGTTATCCACCATTTTATGCGTCAGACCCAATGAGGATCTACGAAAAAATAGTGTCTGGGAAATACCGGGTTCCTAATCACTTCTCGAATGATTTAAAGGATTTAATATCACGAGTTCTTCAGATAGATATGACAAGACGATTGGGAAATCTAAAAAATGGCGTGTTAGATTTTAAAAACCACAAATGGTTTAGAGATATTGACTGGGACAGTTTATTAAACGGTCGGGTACCGGCACCTTTCCTACCTAAAATCCGATCACCTGGAGATACAACGCATTTCGAGAGTTTTGAAGATGAAAAACTTAAGGAAAGTCCAGTATGCTTATACGAAGAAGAGTTCGCTGACTTTTAACTGCGAAGACGTGTTATATGTAGGGGTTATTTTTATTTTAACTTATTTTTCATATCGCTAGTAGGATTTTGCAGTTAAGTTTAAAGCTGGAGGTAACATACTGTTTTTCATTTAACTTTCTAGTGAGTGTGGTATGTTATATTACCCTTTGCTTTTTAATAATTGGGTGTAAGTAAAGAGTTAATTATTTACGATAATTCTTTTTTTATTAATATACTTTTAAACTAAAATAACCACAAAATAAACAAGAGCTTTTCAGCTGGCTGTAGGTTTGAAAGCTTATCACAGCGTCTGGCAGAGTGATTTCAGTAAAATTCAGTTGATTGTGGACTGTGGACGGGATTGGACGTTCCCGAACCCGGTTTATATTTGTCATTCCTCGAAAGTTACTTCGAGAGTCGTCAACCCAGTATTGTAAATTAAAAATATACCTTTTGTTTCCGCTCACCGTCTGTCATAATCTCATAACACAGTTGTGTTAGTTTTTAATATTTAAAGTTTAGTTGTTTTAAAGCGAAGTTAGAAAAGTTTTACCAAAATTCTTGTATCTAAGCTAAACGTCCTTCTATGGGTAAGTACACAAATATTATGAGAGAATATTTTTATCAAATGAATACTTGAAATGAAAGTTGTAACCTCTTCGTATGTAATGTTATTTCTTGCCCGTATTTCTTATCCCCCAGGGGGTATACTTCGGTAGGGACTAGTGGAACAGGCCTAGTTTTCGTATGTCCGCGTTTCAGTTTCTAAGTTTCCGTAACTTCGGTAGGTATTCTACGAGTAACTTATGTAACGTTACGCATTGCAGGATCTATTTTCAAACATTATAATTAAACTATAATTTGTTGATATTAAAAACTTAAGTATACAGACATTTTTGTAAAGATTTTTATAAAGATTATGTAATTTTATTAGGTTTTAGCCGGTTTGATTTGGTATTAAATACTTAGTTATGACGTAAACTGAACACAAAAAGAGTTTCACATATTACCTCAATCATTCTGGATCCCTTTATGTTAAAGTTTGTTCTAAGTAAAGCTTGTTTGGCGGCTGAGAGGCGCCAGCGATTTATCCCAATGACCTATAATTTGTTACGTCAATAAAGTGTAGACATAGACTAGAGCAATCAGTTACATTGTTAGGCAGGATATTAACTAAATATGTTTCTATTTTATCCTGACTTTATATCAATCATCCGTAGATAAAGTATAGAAAAGATTTGGAATGGAACTAAAACGCGTTCGTAACATTAGATAGATGGCTCCTGCATGATTTATGCCCCTATTCTAAACGACCTATTATATTCATTCTGATACTAATTAATACCTAATCAATGTAGCCTGTTCTGATATAAAGTGTGATCTTAATAAAGTATGCTATATGTATACCGTAGGAGGGATAGACAATCATTACGTTTACATAATTAATTTGAATCACGTACTGTGGCAGGGCGCCTCGGTAAAGTGTTTTGCTAAACCTTTTTTTCGGTGAAAAGTATTACATAGGTATCTACTATTTACGCTAAATCCGTACCAAATTTTTGATACTATTTGGGAATAAACCTCATATTATATAACAGCACCATATTTATCTGTAGAGTCGTGGTAGTCTCTCAAGCTCATAACTCCTAAGTGCATGCTCCGTACATTAATAAGAAATATGATAGCGCTGTGCTTTTTAATGGTTGACCTAGCTTTTAGATGCAATCTTTTTGCAGGAAGTTTGTGCTCCTAGAGTTTGTGAAATCACTTAAATAGCTATCATGTAGAAAAATAAGTCTGCAATAATACAGAGTTTCAATTTCTTATCATAGAACACTTGTTTCAGATGAAAATGGGAAGCATTTCAATAAATAAATATTATTATGTATAAAATACGTAGTTCAAGCTTAAGTTCGGCTAGATGATTTTAGAGTTAAATAGGTAATTCAATTAGAAGTTCGAGATGTGTAAGGGAGTGACCGGTGTTAATTGGGAGACTGAAACGCTGATGGGATCACCACCCCCAGTGTCAACATGGGAGCGTTTTATTCCCCGTGCCGCCTTGTCCCATGTCGGCCTTTTTGTTGCTCTTATGTTGTACACGGCTGGAGGTGGATTGGTAAGTCTTTTTAATTTTTTATCTGTCCATGCATTAATATATCCTAGACCCGTCTTATAAATTATATCGTTCGCTTCGTTTGATTCATGTTCGATTCAGAAAAAATAATTATTTGATTTATCGATTCTTCTTGCAAACACTTGTTTAATTCATGACACAGATTATAGATTCATGTTTAGTTCCATTTTAGTTCTCTTTGACCAACTTGTAGTCTTCTGTCATTAATCAAAAATCCAGATCACAAATCTTATTGATATTTTAATGCTTTGCTATTATTTATTATTGTAGAAGTTTAAATAAATTATGTTTAAGCACGGAATTTAACAAAGTCTTACAGTGCTTTGGGAACACGTATGAATGTTTTCTCTTCCCTTTGATATATTTTCTTAATTATTGTTTTATAACATAAAATGGTGATATTCGATAAACGAGAAGAAAAAGTAGAAACTTACTCTTATGAGCTACAGCTTACTCACACTCGATACTTAGATTCGCTTAAATATGAATTCACAAATCGCTACAATGAAGCCAGTAAGTACGACAAGTCTGTAGATGACTTTGATCTCGTGAGAGTTTTAGGGGTTGGATCTTTTGGAACTGTGTTCTTGGTTCGTGATAAGAATACTTTTGAATATTTTGCGATGAAGGCGCTAGAGAAAGCCGAAGTTGTGAAACACAAAAATGTTAAACAACTAAATATAGAAAAGAAAATTCTTTATAGTATAACGTTTCCATTTCTAATAACTCTACACGTTTGTTGCAAGGACAATCTCTACATTTATCTTGTTCTGCCGTTTGAAGCTGGTGGTGAACTATTTACGTTAATAAGAAGAATGGGAAATCTTTCAGAACCATTAGCGCAATTTTATACTGCCCAGGTTGTTTTAGCTTTAGAGTATTTGCATCATTGTTCAATAGTGCACAGAGATTTAAAACCAGAAAATATATTGCTCAACGAGTCTGGATACATTAAGCTCGGTGATTTCGGTTTCGGGAAAATAATAAAGAATCGAACGTGGACGATATGTGGTACTCCGGAGTATATAGCGCCAGAAATTATTTTGTCTAAAGGATACACTTATTCTGTGGATTGGTGGTCGTTTGGAATTCTTATTTATGAAATCATCGCTGGCCACCCTCCATTTTATCACTCGGACACGATGAAGCTCTACGAAAAGATTTTAGCGGGCAAGTACAAAAGTCCGGATTGTATGACTCCGACGTGCAAGTCTTTGATAAAACATCTTTTAGACGTAGACCCGACTAAGCGCTATGGCTCCCTCAAGGCAGGCGTATTTGATATTAAAAGCCACGCTTGGTTCAGTGAAACAAACTGGCAGAATATATTGCAACAGAAAGTTTTTCCACCATTTATACCGATATGTAAGAATCCTGGCGACACGGTAAACTTTCCAGACATAGGCGAAGCGAAACTAAAGAAAGCGTCGCAATGTACTTTTGAGAAAGAATTCGAGAATTTTTAAGTATATTTTTTAATCGTAATCATTTCATAGCTGCATTTAATAATAATAAATATAGTTAACAAATGTTTGATTTTTTTTTCAATTAAGTAGATACCTAAGTACTTCTATTATCAGCAAGCCATAATTATCTGGCACAAATATAGCTATATGATGTAGGTACCTACATTATGTACAAGCTAAAATAAACTTTTTATAAAATGTGTACTCAATACATACAATTGTACCTACATACAAAATTTGCACTATCAGCGGCTTGCAAAAACAAACTTACATAATATACTGGATAATAATGTGTTAAGTAAACTGTATTTCCTGTGTTATATGTTTAGGTATTTCGGGCTCTTGAATATCCTGCCGAATTGGCAAAACAGGAATACCTAAGGGATCGTCTTCTTACGGAGAGGTGGAATCTTATAAAAGTAGTTGCAGACTATAATTTAAATGGCACTGAAGATGTTAGCTTAGAAAAAGTTCTGAGTGATCAGCTAGCAGTTTATGAAAAGGTAAGATTTAAAAATAGTGAAGATTTTGCATCGTTTTTTTACATTGGGTGATTGTAAGATTCTTATTTTATTTATTAGTAACAATTTTAGACTTAAGATATATCTACCTACCGGATATTTACGAGTAATAATATAAATTATTGTAACGTAGGTACTCTAAGAATCACAAGTACGTAATGTATTTTAATAATTCCGTCAGCGATGGAGGTTAATATTTCCGGTTTATAGTATTAATAATTGTTTGCTTAGGTATTCGTATAGGTTTCGGCTATTTCATAAAAATAGAAGAAAACATTGTAAACTGCAGCAAAAAGCGATGACGTTTCCATAAAAGTTGCCAACATATTGGCGGCTCCTCTACTATAATATAACATCTGCAGGTATCCTGCTCGTTTGCTTAGGCACATTTCTCAATATGTACTGCCACTTCCACCCGACCTGCAGCAACGAGTGTGCCTGCGTGCAGTAAAAAAAAATTACTACTACAGTATATTTTTTATATTATTTTTAAAAGTTTCAAAAGGGATTCAACTTCGTCATAATTTAATGATAAAATAAATATTTTTTCAAAAGATCCTTGGAAGCATGTAATTTTTGAGGACATATTTTAAGTTTTCTGTTAATCACATTATATACAAAAATGTCTAAAAGTAACGTCAATGTAAACCTACATCGCCGGATTCTACGATTTTCTAATGCGGCTGTATCTTTTACACCTGTTCAGAGGCCCGATTGTCTAAGCAAATCCAGCTTATAACAGCTTATAACCATCCATTCTACGTTTAGGTATCGTACATACCTAAACGTATAAGAATGGATACACGAAATTGAGCTCTAATTCAATGCTGTTATGGTATATTTTGCTTTAACGATTTGATCGGCGATCCTTACATAATTGCACCTCTGTCGAATTATCCGTTTGACAAACTATTAAGATTACGATTTCCTTATACAATCTGGGGACAGTTTTGAAAAATGCGTTGGTTGCAACTTTTGAGGCTCTTATGTACGTACAATCGTGCGGATTTTGTTGCTTATTTCTGGGGACATTAGCAAGGAGTGAAAACACGCCAACATCCTAGCCCCGTGCCAGGACTGAGAATTTTTTGTCTGAAACGCCCAATAATTTAATAAAAGCCTGACCCGGGAATCCAATCCAGGACCTCGTCATCCTTAGCAGAACATCTAACTACTAGATCATCGAGGCAGATATGAAATATTTAAAGACATTGGTACACTTTTCCTTCTTTTTGCGACCTATAGTTGTAGGTACGTTAAAAAATCTTGTCTTTTTAGGTGTTGGAGGACGCGTCTGGTAGCGGTATTGCTTTTGACATAGAAAAGAATTTCCCTCCTTTGGAAGAGAAATGGAGTATATTGCAAGCGGTTTTCTTCTCTTCGACCGTGCTCACCACAATAGGTGTGTACGACCATGTAAGCATACACTATGTATCTACAATCTACATCAAATAAAAATAACTATTACCTAGATTAACAATTTCTTCACGTTTTAACTGTGCCTTTGACTACTTCTGTCTACTTACTAACAAAAAATAATTTTATTTAAAATTATTATTGATTAAACTAAGGTTATTGATAAATGATAAGCTAAGAGTTTTTTTAAAGCCAAAATAGGCTTGCACTCCAAGACAATCATGCTTAATGAAAAACTATGATGAGGTCTAGAAGATCCCTGTATTAAAACTTGCCTTGAAGAGCCTATTAAAGTTAATACCGTTGCGGTTTGTATCAGAAACGTTGAGCAAAAGTTACGTGGGAGTACGACGTCGACCACGTCATAAGAACTTTCCACTTTCGCCATTCTTTCCGAAATCTTCCCAACTAAAACTAATCTTCAAGTCAAACATCTTCCCGTACCCTACCAACATTAGTGGCTCTATTTTGTCCACTAGGTTCATGTCTTTTATTACTAATACCAATATTTTTTTAGGATATGGCAACATAGTACCGGAAACATTCTGGGGGCGATTGTTTTGTATCGCATACGCCCTTATTGGGATTCCATTAACGTTGACTGTGATAGCCGATCTCGGGCGAGCGTTCGCAACAGTTGTATCCATTGTGGCTAAGCACTTGCCAACGATGCCAAGTAAGTTTCTTAGATAAATTACCTTTAGGTATTGCTACAACAAGTTCGTTCGTTCGTAAGTAGATATATATCTATCTATTTATTTTCGTCTGCGTGGATTTAGGTTTAAAAATCCCGGAGGTTCTCTTTAATTTTCTGGTATAAAAAGAAGCCTATAATAGGTACCACTCTCCAGGTCTTCACTTATACCTATGCATGCAAAAAATACGTCGATCCGTTGCTCTGTTGCGACTTCATTGAAGAAAAAACCAACCAACAAACACATTTTTCCATTTATAATATGAAGTATGATATGAAAAAAAATTATACCTACATAGCGATTTTAAAGAAAACTGGAGTGATTTTAATGTGTTTGCCCTTAAATCTCTACCCCTTGTACCTTTTAAATTTATACAGTGAAGTGATTCGTCTAATTTTCTTTACAGTCTTTTCTGATTTGACTCCAAATGATTCATAGATTAATTCCTAGCTTTTCATGGGTGTTTGTGCTAACGGTACCTACTTACAACCACCCGCTAAAAGCTAAATCTAAGCCCATTTTCTTGCGATCGTTGTTAGAGAAATCTATTTATATTTATTTTCAGTAATTGTTTCTTGTATCTAGAATGGTGTAACCGACTGTCGGAAAAAAATCCGGCGGGCCAGAGATCTCTGTACGCGTTTTGGGCCGTCGGTTTCTTATTCGTCTA
Source organism: Erebia aethiops (assembly GCA_923060345.2). NCBI lineage: Eukaryota > Metazoa > Arthropoda > Insecta > Lepidoptera > Nymphalidae > Erebia > Erebia aethiops. Next base: position 7,909,432 of record OV281092.1, on the reverse strand, counting down.
CTTGTCGGCCGGGGCAGGCCTGTTCAAGATGTGGGAGGACGACTGGACGTTCTATGACGGATTCTATTTCTGTTTTATCACAATGACTACCATTGGATTTGGAGATCTCGTTCCGAGTAAGATACCTACGTGTTTTTATTTACACTTAGTCATAGTTGCTAAGAGAACTTCTTTCGATTTCAATCTTGAATCTAGAATATTTTTGTATAAATATTTAAAGTTTCTTTAATATTCTGAAATAAATATCACTTGGTATAATGGTAAAGGAAACATCGTAAGGAAACGTGCATGGTGAGTGAATTAGGTGTGCCAATCCTCACTTGGTTAGTGTGGTGGATTCTGGTCAAACTTTTATCATTCTAAAAGAAGACTACGTACGAAGAAGATTACGTACGTATTACGTACGTAATCGCAAGGTATACTTACTTTAAGAATTGAAGTATGTAGACATACATCACGTTCATCGGCCATCGCTGCAAGAGACTACGTAATCTGAACAATACGAAATGCGTGAAGGCATTGTACCTGTTCTATGTGACTTATATTTAAAGTTACTTCATACAATACATTTAAGGAACTGTACGATATGAAGGCGACAATGAGTTCAAAATTTGGCGCTGGCGCCTTAACGCATTGCAGTTGCGCGTCTACGTTACCTTACGTTCTTACGTTATTAAACGTTATGTTCTCTTCCAGAAAGACCGAAATACATGCTACTCTGCACTCTATACATTTTAATCGGTTTGGCACTAACTTCGACCATTATCGAGCTGGTCCGTAGACAGTACGCCAGATCTTGGCAGCAGCTGCGAGCGCTCTCCGGTCCACTGGCAGACACATTAAGGAGGCTGGGCGACGCCGGGCGCGGAGTCGACGTGTCTGCGCTACATAACGACCTCAGGAAGGTCTTAACTATCGTAAGTAAAGTTTATTTTTCGTGACGATTGTGGCTTAAGCCTTGACCCGTGCTAGCCCTAGTAATTTAATGGGACTAGTGTTAAGTACCTACCTACTTATATAATATACTGTACATACGCATAAACTTACTTAATGTAACTCACGAGCAGAGAATTCGGGCAGCTTACAAAAGTTTTTAACTACCTATATTTATTATTAAAACTGACCTGCATTCTTTGCTCGTGAGTTCAGTTATTGGAAAATAAGGGCCGCTTGCACAAGGACATTTAAATTGATTTGGTTAAATTTTGTAATTCTGTTCCTTTTTGGCAAATGCAAATTGTAGTTGCCAAAAAGGGACAGCATTAAAATATTTAATTAAATCAATTTAAGGTTCCTTGTGCAAGTGGGCCTAAGAAGCAAAAATGTGAAAATACAAAAGATTGTACGACGAGGCAGCCGGTTGTCTACCCAGATATTGCTTATGAAATAATCTAAATAATTTTCTTGTTATAAAGATAAAACAGAATTTAATATTATTAATTATTATATCTATCGTCAAATAGAAAAGTTGAATAACAAAATATGTTTCACCTTTCCTATTTAAAAACCCATAAGTTTAGTTTTTAATTACCTAATTGTTATTTTTTGTAAATAAGAAAAAGACGGAAGGAATAGCGGGTCACGAGTTGGTAAGTGCAGGTAACCGCAGACCGCTTATAGGTATTTTATATTGCCTATGCACCGCTACAAATGAGACCTATATGTATCTCAAACGCCTGTAAAAAAAGTATTTTGACCATATTAAATGACCATATCAAGCAGATATTTTGCTATTACATAAGTAGTGCCAGCCAGCGCCTCAACGAGCGAGAGTGACGTCATTATGTCTCCAAATTGTCTGGTATATCTACGGTGCGGAGTGATTAATAATTTCTGTCCGAGTATTGTTGCGAGTTCTGTAAGTGTGGTCGATGCGATTTGCCACCGTACGAGACTGTACCTACTTACTATTTACGCGCGAGACAAAATGCTTTTCTAACCGTTTTCTCACCAAAGTGACGTCACGTGACGTGACTTAAAGTGGCGAACGTGCTACAAGTCGATAGCTATTTTCTCATCTTTGGGTTCTGTTGCTCTACATATTGCTTCGAAGACGCCGCTTAGTGGCTCAAAGGTACTTTTCGTGGCGCCATGATGATATTTCTAGAGACTAGAGATATATTATACTTGTTTGGATACTGTTATTTTGTTATATACTGTTGAATTTGACGGCGGCTAGTATTCTCTCGCTCTTGAAGGTGGTGCTTTTGTTAAATATATCTTCTTACCAGTATTGCTATTGAAGTTTAAATTACAAGCTTAAAGTATGTAAGTACGAGCTTTTGTACAAGGCTTCGCCAATGAGCTTTTTTATTTATTTGCCAGAAGCAACCTACCAAAACATTAGGGGCAAAGCAGGGACACACACTAATTATCTTGCACCGTTATCTACTGACTATATTTTCATACTTTAAAATATACCACTACTTTGAATCATAAAATATAGTTCTCATATCGCAGTATATAGGTATAGGTATATCAAGGTACTGAATATTAAGTACATGTACCTACATTGCTGGTCGGTAAATACAATATATAAACATTTTGCTATCGCTCGAGTAAAGGTCCTCATGAAAGTGGAACAAAACTAAATTTGGAACATAAACACATTCAATTTGCAATTTGTTAAGATCAGTTTAGACTGTTTACTGACACATCTCAACAGTTATTGAGTATTCAATAAGCGGCTTTTGAAGCGGCGCGCGTCGAGATCAAAGTGTCTCGAACGCTTGATTGATCAGTCCGTCGCTCGTGCCGACAGACATCCGTGTCGTAAAGGCCTGGACAGACATGAAGCATTACGACAGTGCAGCCGCAAAATCAGACGTCGACGAGAGGAGTGGATACGGTCTTTACGGTCTTAGTGTGGCGAGTAAAGCAGAATTATTGCAACTTCCAGTGCTGCTTGTGGCGACGACTAGAGGTGCTTATTGCTCATTTATATTGCTGCGAATCTGTTGACTCCTAGCGCAGCTTGCGCGGAGCCTAGTAAGTAAGCTGAGTTTGAAAAAAGATGCCACGCCTGCGGCGCCACTCCACTGCACGGTGGGCCAAGAGGAGATCAGTTTCATGTATCAGAGCTGTGACACGTCGCTGCCGTTGCGCGTTGTTTCTGTCCAAGCCTATTTCTGTCATGGTAAACACACGACCCGCCTCTTTGATGGACAACAGATGAGAGACATAATATCAATATGGCGAGAGATTTGTGGAAGCGAGAGATATGTAGGTACAAGGAAACAATATTGGGTAACCTAAAAGAATATTAAATCAACCGAGAAAATATTGCAACTTTTAGCTAAATACTAACTCATATTGATATCCTTACAAAATTCTACTTTTTTTTGTAGAATGTTGTAAGGATATCACTATGAATATAAGATAATGAAGATTGATATGACCTTCCAAAAAGTAAAGGGTGTTGGAGGCGTGTTTATTTATAATCAGGACAGTAGATTTCCCATACAAAAATACGCTTTAGGAGTAAAAGTTAGTATTATGTGCTTAGTTAAATCTTAGCATCAGTTTAAATAGTTAAATTTGTTGGCGGCATGTATGTATGTATGTATATACTTTATTGTACACAAAAGAAACAGATAACAAACAAGAGAACTTAAAATGTAGGTAAAATAATGCGGTCTTATCGGTAAGTAGCGATCTCTTCCAGACAACCTTAGCGAGACGGAGAAAATGGACAGTGGACATGTATTTATCAGAACTTTTTTCCTTTACTAAATAAAATATGAGGTTCTTCTTCTTCTTGTTGATGCGGCTTTGCAGGGCTCTGTAGCGAGACCCAGTATCACTTTGACCGTCGCCGATCTATTGTGATCGCCACTATCTAAAGTTCCTGACCAATGTTGCTTGCCGCTAGAAACAGCACCAACTTTTTGGCCGGGATGTTTTTTGCCTCTTCAGGGTCTACAAGGTGTTTCCCTAGGAGGAGGCTGCGTTTGTGCATTAACGCGGGGCAGTAACAGACAAGGTGCAGAGGCGTTTCCTCCGCCTCACAGCAAAGCCTGCACTTGTCTGTTTCTCGGAGCTTTAGGTTGAACATATGTCTGTTCAGCTCGCAATGCCCCGTCACTGCCCGCGCTAGTATGCACAAATTTTTCCTGCTAAGCGCTAGTGCCGCTGCGGCGGCCTTCTTGTTGAAGGATTTGACTAGCGCTTTGAAGTGTTTCATTCCTGGTAGATCTCGCCAGCGAATCAGTGTTTCGTAATAACAATAGGTCAACAGGGTGAGGTTGGCCAGGCTCCTAGGTATGCCACACACAGGCTCAGGTCCAGTTTGCCGCTCCCTAGCTCCTAGCTTTGAGGTTTATAATTAAGTACATCTAAGCCAAGGAAATGAGAACAACCCGTTAAAATACAATTTTACTATTGCAATTATATTAAGGAGGTTGGTCGATAGTTAGTAGTTACGATAGGACAGGTAGCATGTATTTCGCAGATGAGATTGCCGCCGCGAAAATCCATGAAGATTATCTTCGGGAATAGAACGATATTCTATTGTTACTGTTACAGTGCCTAAAGCCAAATAGAATAGGTAGTTTGTGATAACAGCGCAGTTGAAATATATATATTATACTTACGTCACAACAATAGTATCAAGATTCAAGATTATAGCTTGTAGACTAATACTGCACTAATTATATTGTTCAGTTGCTTGCATACCGTAAGAATGAGGTCGACGAGTGCTTCAATGTCGCAATACCAACCCTTTTAGTTTTAGTACCTCATAAAGCGCGTCGAATAGCACTATAATGGCTGAAATAAAACCGCCGGCCTTTTTTTATTATAAGCCTCCAATTTTGTTTTCTCTATCACAATTGATTTATTTCATCAATTCCCACTATTGACTGAGTAGGTAGCAAGAAATGTTAAAAGTATCATTGGCAATAAGACGAATTTTATGGTGTATTTTTATAAGTTTCCGATGTGGTTATAAAATGTTCTGTTATAGAAGTGCGTCAGCGTTTCTTTGGCCTTCGATGAGATCTATTCGACTGTTACGTGTCAATGCTGGATGGATGTTGCTACAACCTCCCGATTTAAAGATGTTGTAAAATATAAATATCTTGGTAGGCAGTCAAACCACATCGTTTCGGGCTACGTATAAACTTGCCGCATTACACTCTGTGGTGGATTTAAACTAAGCTCATTACAAACATAAAATATGTATTACGTCTTTATCTAAGAGCTTTCTAAAACTTTGCGACTTATATCAAGTTTTAATGTATAATTTAAGACAGTAAAGCTACGTTTGGCAGTTAAATAGGATCTTTTGTATAGTTACTTTAATTTATTTGGTAGGTATACCTATTTATTAATTCTGTACAGCAAAACAATTTGAACTTTGGCACAAATTCCTGTAATTCTAGTTAAGCTCAGTAGGCTCCTATTGTATTGGGTATGGTTTAATTTAACGTTGCTTGCTAGAGACAATTTGGCAGGCTAGCCGAGTTGCTCGGGCAACAGTTGCTAGGACAAACGTGTCCTATTTATCGCCCGATACCTTCCTATCCAACATAGATTTTATCAGAGTGTAAAATAAAACCGATATGAATACATAGCACAGTTCATTAGAATCATAAATACAGTACTTAGTATGGAGGAAAGTGGATATTTGGTAATACAGTGAATTTGAAATTTGAATTGTTCCTACTTCCTATTATTTTCGTGAATTCCTATGAATAGGTACGTACCTTTTTTTTCTGTGATCGAAGGTACGTACCTACTAATAGAGCTTGAAGCTCGAAACATTCACACAAAGTTTTCCTTTGGCCAAGCTTTCTTGTCTTTTAGCTTAAAAATAATATAGGTACATTGTAAGTACTTTAGTATTTTTTGAGAATTAGGTAAGTAAGAGAAAATATTGGAAATGGCTAAGCTGAGTTGAGCTTACTTAATATTTTGTTTGTTGATCTCAAGGGACAATTTTCGATTTTGCTGGGACGAAAAGCAATAACAAAATTTTCCTTTTACATTTATTTTGTCGTGAAATAGAAACCCGTATTATTTGTCTTACGTTATATAACACTAGCTGGTGCCTGTGACTTCGTCCGCATGGAATAAGTTTTTTCAATTTCCACGGGATATCCTTAATTTTCCGGGATAAAAATGCTATGTCACTCTCCAGGTACTCAACTATACCCATCATAAAAATCAAGTCGATCCGTTGCTCCGACAAACAAACACTTTCCCATTTATAATAGGTATTAGTACGATTTTGTATTATATACGAGTAAAATAGTTGTTACATCGTGTTTCTTTTATTTTGAATGTATTCCGGTTTGGTAGCGTCACTAATGGGATAAATTATATCATCTAAAGCACCGAGTAGTAAACCTCTAAAGTCTGGGACAGAGATTAACTGTCTCAAACCCTTGAGGGTTTGCGTTACAAAGTGACAAATTTGAGGACATTTTCAAAGATACGGGAATTAACAGTAGGTACAAAAGGTTTAAATATATCTATCACGTTTCTTTAAATTGTGTAAATAATTCATCGTAAATTTAATTAATTATGATCTGTCCAATATATAATTATTCTTTTATAGAGCTTTAAACCGTGTCTATAAGCTTTTGATATTTATAAGTATAAAACTATTTATGCCGTTAAATTTCCATTCTAATTCGATTCTGATTAATGAGACGAGCGATTCAGGTTTAAAACTGTTCCTGGTTAAATGACATAAATTGCATATTATTGTACCTAGTAACTGATGCCTGTCACTTCGTCCACGTGGATTGAGGTTTTTGGTTCCTGCGGGAACTCTTTAATTTTTCGGGATAAAAAGTAGCCTATGTGTTATTCCAGACTATCTATATCTGTACCAAATTTTATCCAGATCCATTCAGCCTTTCTGGCGTGATTGAGTAGCTAACAAACATCCATCCATCCATCCAAACCAGGGCTTCCAACCCTACTGTTAGCTATATGATACTGTTTAGGTACTGGTAGATAAAATATATTACCAATAGGTAGATAGGTTTCAATTATTATATCTACAATATTAACAGGTTGCGAAAGAAGCATAACATATGGAACATTTTAAAAAAAACGGTTTGATTTATTTTCTTATGCAAAATGCAGGCAGCCCTATCTATAGCACCTATTCTTGTTACAGGTTACCATGCCCAGACTAGGTAGGGATGGTCTTGGTGAAAAACGACAGCTCGAATGGGAAGCGGCTGTCGAAGCGGTCATCAGGGACATCACTAGCCCTATATCACCGCAACCAAAACCGCCTATAGTTCAAATTGTTATATACGAGTCGTCTGTGTAGTTTTAAGTTTTTAACATTTTGACGAAATCTGCCTTTTCCGTCTGCGGTGTCCTCAGAGAAATTGGTTCATTTCTTTAAGGCGGAGTTTGTTCACTTTGAATATCTTAACTTCAGTAAATATAAGTCTAGCTAGAATGATGTTTGCCCTACTGACAAATTTTTGTCGCCCGCAATGTTCAATGTGTTACTATGGCGAATATGTTATATAATTATTTACATGTGTGGCCGCAAATATGCCTGTCACGGCACACCGGATAGGCCAGTCATTTGGGCGGTTTTTGTAGATTGATTTATGATACTTTGATGATTCAAATTTTACTGAAAGATGGGTTTTGCTACGGTTTGGCTAGAGAAACTATAACTATTTTAATTTTGCCTACCTTCTATACTCTGCGTTCTCCCTTATTCAAAATTTATGGGAAGAAGTCGATATAAATGGAGCCACCAGCCTCACGTTATTTTAAACCGAAAAGTTGTTTTATTTTCACGTGTACATACCTATGACAAACAGAATAGAGATTCATGCTTTTTAATGAGTCAGAAATCTCAATACGTGTATCTCATACATTATCTTACACTAACATATTTTATTTATATCTGAAACATGAAACTTTAATGTGAATATTGACTTCCTTAGAATTCATAAGTAAGAAGCTGTTCTTAAACACTTGATTCTGATTCTAAATACGCACTAGGTTTTAATTTTAAGATAATATCAATCATTGGTATGATAAGTTTAAAATAGTACGAGCATAAGTGGCCTGCTCTTATTATTATCGTAGGCACGCTGGATTAGATGATTCATCAGGAAAAAATACACACAAACACAAAGAAATATTAGGCATAGGTAAGTTCTATAAACTACTGTTAAAAGCATTATGTGCATAGAGTTAGTATATAGCCTATATACTAACTCTATGATTATGTGTATGTATACCAATTTCGTAGTCACTCGCGTATGTTTTTGTTTTGTACATAGGTAGGTAACTAATGTATTTTTGAAGTTTGTTATCTTTTCTGCATGTATATTTTATCGGTCCATATTATACATATTTTATGTGTATTACTTTTCATAATATACGGAACTTATATAGAACTGATATTAACTTTGCTTAATTGATATCTTAACTTTCTTATAAGATTGTATCAACCGTGGTATCAACGAATACAGTCGGTATTCCGCGTGACAAAACGACATTAGGTAGGTCTTATCGCTTAAGGTCACAATACGTCGAGGGAAAATAAATTCACTGATCCATACCTAATAGCTATTTTCTTAACGCTATTTTATATTTAACTTTACTGAAACCTGAAACCTAGTTCTTTTGTATTTACGGTTGCGTATCTCAGCAATGCTGTGCTTGAGGAAGTTGTGGTCTAATTTACAGGTTTCATTTACAGGTTAATAGTATATTGTGTGCCTAAGGATGAAACAAGACAATTTCTTGAAATCGTGTTTCATATCCCGCGTCACACTATATTTTTCATATAATCCGCATTAAAAGTGCGAGTTTATAAAAATTGTATTTCTTATTTATTTTAGTTGCAGAAATATGATATCTGTCAGTTTAATTGATGGTTAAAATGACAATAAAGGTTTGAAATAAACAAAAGATACTCTGACAGGATCGAAAGGAGGGCTGCAAGTTGCAACGTCATTCAGCGGACAGAAAACGATCGGTTTCTGTCCGCTGAATGACGTTACATTCATCTGAAATTGAGTAGTTTCGGATGGCTCAAAAGACATTATTGAAACTCGCATTTTCAGTGCAGGTTATATAAAAATACTTTTTCTTATTTTGATTCATGACTTTTAATCCTTCTTTAATCACGTAGATAAGTAACAATTACAAATATAAGCTTTTCAAATTCATAATATTATAGTTCTATCCTATCTCTTCGAAGCGACTCGTCTGAAACGTCATGTCCAAGCTGATCTGTTGGATGGTGATATTAGTGAGGCCGGTCTTTCTTGCGGTAAGACTATGTTATTCCAGTTGACCGCGCTTTCTTTGGCCTAGCGATTTTATTTTTTATATATATATTTTTTCAATAAGAATATTGTTTGAATGATTGACAAGATTTGCAATGTTTGAAAGACAATCTACGTTATTGTAATAGGTACCGTGTTTCCTAAAATGTGATTTTGTAAATATTGATTTTATTTATAAAAGAATGGATGTCTCTTAGATTTGCTAGAAATTCTAATAAATTATTTGAGTTTTGTAAATTGGATGTTTTATTACCTATACACTTATTGCATGTATGTATGTATATACCCACGCCATATACGCCACGAACATACAAAAGGAACAGATAACAAACAAGACAACTTAAAACGTTGGCACAATAATGCGGTCTTATCTTATGGTTAAGTGGCGATTAGCGATCTCTTCCAGACAACCTTAACGCCAGGGAGAAAATGAAGAAGAGGACAACAGGAGCTGGTGCAAAAATAATAATAAACTTAAATACTAAGTAAATAGCAACAATTTTCACGCTACAAAAAGCCTACGTCCACATTTTTTTAAAATTATATATATACTAGGAGCTAGCCCTTGGCTGCAATCAGACCTGCTTGCAAGTGGTAATGCAGCCTAAGGTGGAGCGCGCTTGTCTAGAAGATACCTATTCACCCTTGATTTGAAGGTATCTATATTAAAAGAGGAGGGGAAAACGGAAGCCAGAAGGGCATTCCATATCTAGCGGTTTGAATTAGGAACGAGGAAGCTTCGAGGAAAATCGCTTCGTACAATACTAAACATTTCACGCTATTTAAGGTTCCTAGACCCAGTGTTTTAAGATAAAGTTATTGATATTGTTGGTCATGATATTGCTTAGTTAGATATCGTTTGAGTAGGTATAGTTAATTCTACGAAATTAGTTTTCCAATAATGTTACATTATTTTATTAGTGCGTTTGTGCTGCAACTTGTCTATGGCTCACCAAATTGTCGGAAACATAAACACGATTCTCAGAGTTGCGAATACAGACAAGTGAAATGGTAAATAGGTAAGTACATTAAGTAGGTATCACTGCAACTGTACCATTAGGTACCTATTCTGTGGTATTACTATAATGAAATTTCTAGATGGTTTTTCAGTTACGAGATTAGCTTTCTGCGCGGGGGATATTATAGTGCACAAGTGCGCTGCGTGCACACAGGTGCACCCTCTATTCCCTTGCTCTCATAACCCGATGGAATGGAAAGTCCGACACGACCGGAAAGAGATGAGGCTCTGGATCGACAGCTTTGTCCGGGCACAGGGGTGAAAAACCGCCAACTTCCAACTCCAGGCTAGTACCTACTGAGAATTTCTTGCCAGAAAAAACCAATATACTAAATATTTAATATGGCCCGACCCGGGAATCGAACCCAGGAGCTCATCAGCCGTACTCGAATATACTAAACACTTAGACCAATGAGGCAGATCTCTCCTATACGTGGTAAATAATTGCTAACGTATTTTTTCATCACATAGTTACGAGTAGTTTCTCGATTCACTTTTGTAAACTACACATTGTAAAATGAACCGTTGTTTGATGCAAATCGCAGAATTCGATGAGCAAATAGATATTTTACAATTTTGTTAGTAATATGGTTTTATACGACTATTTCAGAATAACGTGTAACAGCTATTCGTAATATCCAGTAAAATTTCAACGACTCAATCTATCGCATTCCGACACATTTCGGTATATGCGGGCTAACGCATTCGTACATCGTCTTTCGATTTTATAGTGCAATAAAATATATCCCAATGTTTGTGTAATATCTACAATTTATAGCGTAAACACTGCGCGGCGGTTCCGTTCGAATAAGTGGCCGACAAATGTAGCATACTGCATAGACAAAGAGCTGGCGATTGCTAGACTTGCGTCATCCGAGCAAGTTGTTATTGATAAAAAGCTTCCTTGTAGGTATATTCTTAGATATAGAAACACAAAAAAAAACTTCCTAGTGTATTAATGACCCAATAATTTATTTATCATTGATCTGAGTGCGGTAATATCTCATTTCTTCCAAACGGACTATAAAAACTTTTACTGAGGCAAAAATACGCCCTTGTTTGCGTGGCGTCGATGTAGGTTTTTAAAAATCTTAGTGTGAAATCTATAGAGCGAACTTTGACTTTGTTTAGACTTAAGACATGGTTAAAACGAGACAGATATATGTTACTCACATAAGTCCATCTCGTTTTAACTCTAAGTAAAGTCTGAGCCAAGTCAAAGTACGCTCTATAGATCTCAGCATTAGATTCTCCGGAATAACAAGTAGGTATCTTTCACTGAGTTACAACTTACAAAGTTACAATGGGTACAACCTATCAGTGCCTTTGTCAAAACAAATTTAATTTAATTTATTGATTGTGAAGAGCTTTGGTGAATAGGTAACATACAGACAGACATACTTTCGCACTCATGACATGAATGAGGATCTTTCATTAGATCTTACGACCACGAGGATTGAACCTGTTCTATTGGGAGGTGGACCTGGTGGGAGGCTTCGGCCGTGGCTAGTTACCACCCTACCGGCAAAGACCTGCCGCCAAGCGATTTAGCGTTCCAGTACGATGCCGTGTAGAAACCGAAGGGGTGTGGGTTTGATATAACTGCCATGCCCCTAACAGGTTAGCCCGCTACCATCTTAGACTGCATCATCACTTACCATCAGGTGTGATCGCAGTCAAGGGCTAGCTTGTAGTGGATTAAAAAAAAAACTGTGTCTGAACCACAGATTAAGCAATAGTAGGTACATATTGAACTTATAGAAGTAAGTACTAAGCTAGAGTCATTAGCATAGTTGAAACAGTGAAAGAAAGAAACTCGTTGGAACTTTGCAAGCCTACAACGATTATATTCTCACGAGTTACTAATTATAAAGCTAATACAGATTTATATACTTTGTTGTTAAATTTAATTCTCGTGAAAAGATTAATCTAACAAAAAGTAGCGAATCTTCCTTCCGATGTTGTTTCATAGAATAGAACACCTACTGTGGTCAACGACCTCAATTTACATAGACGGCCCCTGTCAAACAAAGAATGAATAATTTTACTAACGCCATCTAGTCTGAAAAGCGGGACAGCGCTATGGCGGGGACAAGGACAGGCTTATACAGGTGAGGGGCACGCCCTACAAGTCGGACGCCCAACGTTTTTCTATGAAAGGGCCCATCTAGTACCTACTTATATATCGATGACTGTGGTCAATTTTGTAGAACGATCCAAAACTCATTAATTTTGTTATGACCGTATGCTTGATTGCTTCGGTAAGACGGCTATTCGTAAATATTAAAGGAATTTGTATCGCAGCGAAGCAGAATGTGACTCACAAATACACACATCTGGTAAGTATATAAGGATACTCCTAAACAATAACTTCCTTGCAAACGACCTTATTCCGGTACATATACGATTATAAATAGAACAGACAGCTAAGCGAAAGGTATTTTCTAGAAATACAAGGATAAACACTCGGATAACGAAATAAACTCACGGGTACTCACCGGTAAAAGGACCCAAATCAAAAGGTGGTAACAAAAATAGTACCAATCACTTGGGAGTAGGATCTTAGTTAACTGTTCAACAAGACAGCAAAGTAAGTTTTTGTTGCGATTGCTTAGTTTAAATCCCGAGCGAGTGTGTAAACTGTGAGGGATTTAAAGGCATGCGAAACAAAAAACTTTGCTATCGTGTGCGGTGTGATACATAAAACTTTATTCACTAGCGAGAAAATACAAGATGTAAGCAAAAAACTGTACCTACCTCGATTGAACAATACTGCATTACATTTTACTCTGATGGTGTTTAATTACAATATCCGTCACAAGATTCACTCATTACAAAAAAAAGAATTAATAAATAGCTCAAAAAGAGAGATGAGCTCGTGAGGTGAAAATATATTTGTAGTTTGTAATAATTGTAAATCTGCTCTTAGGAGAAGCTATTGAGATCACATTGGATTTTAAAAATTATGACTGTAGTAGTATGCCACTACTACAGTGGCGAAAAATATTGCATGTTGGGCGAGTCGGTATGTATGTGATACTAGAAAGAAAAGCTCTTTGGCTTAGCGCCAGTCACGTAAGCGTACCTATAACTTACGGGTATAAGTCCTCGTGGAGTCTTATACGGTTATGGACGTTGTGGATTTGTGGTATCTTTAAAGATTATTAACAAGGAAAATGATCATATTATGATTTACCTACTATACGTTTATCTTTATCGCTCGTGTAATTTATTCATTAATTTGCATAAATGAGCTGGTGGCGTAAAAAGCCATTGCAAATTGCAATACTACAAAAAAGCGCATGCAATCACGCATAAAAATACTAGACCTATTATGAATGCGGCGTATTATTACGTAGGAACCTAGTTAATAAAAACGGGTAGGAAATCATTAATATTAGAAGTTATGACTACTTCGTTCCAAGTAACTACTTAACCAACCAACTACTTAAGACGTCAATATAAGGAATTAAAATCTGTGACGTGTAAAGTTTTTTTTTTAAATTTATTTACTACCAAAAAGTTTATTTTTTATTTTTTTATCCACTACAAGCTAGCCCTTGACTGCGATCTCACCTGATGATAAGTGATGATGCAGTCTAATATGGTAGTGGGCTAACCTTTTAGGGGCATGGCAGTTATATTAAACCCATACCCCTTCGGTTTCTACACGGCATCGTACCGGAACGCTAAATCGCTTAACGGCACGTCTTTGCCAGTAGGTTGGTAACTAGCCACGGCCGAAGCCTCCCACCAGGCAAAGTTATAAAATAGTATTGGTAATAATTGCGGTATAAGTAATACACACACTTAGGTATAATACACACTTTAATGAATCTTGTAAGATGAGTATCGGTAAACTACAACTACTAAATACAAAGTGGCATAACGTCCGCGTCTGTACTCTGTAGAAAATGTACCTACCTTATTGTGTAAATCGCACGAACTAAATTTAGATGGATGAAATAAATCTAAAGTGAAGCTTGTGATCGGCAGGTGTAAAAACATCAAAGATATTTAGTGTTTTATTTAGTACAAACACTCAACAGGAACTGTTTACTCTGCTATATCCAACAGAGATAGATGCGTGGTATAAGTGTCTTACAATAAACAGTCGGAAATAAGTTATGTATATTTCCAAATAGGTAAATCAAAAATAAACAATTTAAAGTTGAAATGAAAATAGAAAAAGTGTCTTGGAATGATGCAGTACTTTTATTTTGAGACTAACAAATTGTTATTTTCTTGCACTTTTCATTCGGAAATTTTCAAGACGCGTACCTGCTATTTATTTTCTTACTAAGTAATGATAGCGAGTGGGTGGTTTATTTGGCAATGAAACGCGTTTCGCTCTACCTCTATAAAATAAATTGTCGAAGACTGGTGAAATTCTAAAAAATATCTCTTAGTGGGGGGTCTACAATTACACAAAAATTCAAGTATCTAGAGCTACTGCCTTGAGCTGTACGACTACGTGACCTGTAATATTACCTATTCTATGGCTGTATTGGTAAAGTAAAATTAAAATAAATTAACTTGTTACTGTTACTGAGAGAAGAGGCCTGTGCCCAGCAGTGGGACGTTAATGGGCTGTAGTGGTGGTAGTGGTGGTGGCACTGTTACCTATTCTGTGATTGTACACCATAGGTAAGATATAGGCACAACAATAAATACAGTATCATTATGATTATATCATCATCATCATTTCATAACTCCGCCGTTGCCCGTCCATATAAATAACTACGTCATTGGTGTTAGTCAGTCAATTTGTTTTTTATTAATGTAAGTAAATTCAGAAATGAAATATTATAAGTAAGTAAACTTTAGGTAGATCTCTTCCTAATTACTTTCCCGTATCCCTTTTTGCTCACTGCAATATCATTTTATACTGACTGCTATTTACTTTAACTAATTTTTTTTTTAAGTTTATAAACTTAAATTTATTTATCTCCTTTATTCTTATTAAAATACCATACAAGTTGCGTCATAAAAAAAATCACACCAGGGTGGACTTAAATTAGCTCTGAATAATTTTATTATTTTATGAGTTACCCAAAAGTTTCTGTGACGACTCACGCACATAATAATATGGGCCTAGGCTGACTTAACATAATTAGATAATTTATCAGTAGCTTAACAAACTTAGCTCTAAATAGCCAACAATACGTCGTACATCAATATCGTAGCTGATAACTTAAGTTAGGAGTTGGACATCAACGCTATCTTAAATTACATCGTAATAAACATCGCATTTCGTTTTATAGTTTACTATCAGACTTTATGTGACTAAACGAACATATTAAAAGCGAATAATGAAAAAATAAATGAATAAATGCGTCTTCAGATGCACACATTTTAAAGAAAAGCGGCAAATGTTAATTTTAAATCCATACTAATATTAAAAATGCGAAAGTGTGTTTGTCGGCTGTTACACTTTCACAGCCCACCTATTGTACCGATTTTGATGAAATTTGGTACAGGGATAGGATATAACCCGGGGAAGGACATAGGCTACTTTTTATCCCGGAAAATTAAGGAGATCCCGCGGGAATCGAAAAAACTTGGTCCTCGCGGACGAAGTCGCGGGAAACATCTAGTATTAAATATTGAGATTGGCACGGTACTTTTCTTGAAAAAAAATATGAATATATGAAGAAAACAAAGATAAACACTAGTCCTTGTTGATTCATATTTTGATTATTTATAAAGGTAATTTAAAACACACCATTTGTTTAAATACCAAGGCATTTTAGTTAAACGATAGTAAACTAATTAAGTAGTGAACATATTATTTTAATTACCTATGTTAATTACACTGTACTATGTGCCTTATAGAGTACCTATTCGAATTTCAAACACATTATTAAGTAATTAAGTTAGATGAATTAAAACTGTTTCTGTTTATAAATTACGTAAAAAGGGTTAAAAAGCTTCTTCAGATAATTTTGGTCTATTTCAACTGATGTCTTAACTCAAACAACACAATTTTTAGGCAAAAACTGAGAAACTAATTAACAATGACAAAAAATAATCTAGAAACATCAATGTTAGAACAAGCCATACAAAGGGTGCAATTCAATTTGAAAATTTTAGATTTGCAATTAGATGAACGCAATATTAGCAAAAGTATTTGGAAAAAATTTCGATTCAGGTGGCACTTCTGGTTCAATATGTTTTTGTTGAACATGGCAACAGCTGGAGAAACTGCTTGGTTTATAGACAGTGTATCGACTGGAAAAAAATTCATCGATATATGCTACCTGGGACCGTGTCTAACTTTGTGTATCTCTTGCAACTTTCAATGCGCTTATATGGTCAAGCATAGTCAACGAATTCTAGAACTCATAGCGTCTATACGTTTTCTTCAATCGATGTCTCGGGAATTAGAAGAGGCCGATGTTAAATTCTTGAAGAGTCAAGTTAAATTTTTCTACATAACTGTTCATACTTTAACCGTCATGCAAATTTTAGGAGTTTCTTCGTTCGGGTTAATCCCATTTGTTACATTGTATTTATCATACTATCATGCCGGTAAAGTTGAATTGGTGTTACCGTTCTTCGTTATATATCCTTTTGATACGACTGATATTCGCTTCTGGACAATTGCTTATATTCAACAGATATGGGCAGGTAGTTTTTTTATAATCTTATATGTTTTTGCTATAGGTTTTAAGTACGGTCCACTAATTACAGATTATATTTTTATTTGCATTTTTTAACTACATTACATTATTATCGTAGCTATTGCAAGTTTTGTAATATTCTTTATCACATCTCTAGTTCGAAAAGCGCGCCTTTGCTTTTTTAAAATCAGAAAGAAAAACCAGCCAAGTGCGTAACTAAAAATTTATGTTTTTCGCAATTTTAGCTTTATCTGTGCTATAAAATGGGGCTGACATGTAATCTTACTAATATTATAAATGCGAAAGTTTGGATGTATGGATGTCGGTATGGATGTATGGATGTATGGATGGATGTTTGTTACTCAATCACGCCCCAACGGCTGAACGGATCTGGATGAAATTTGGCACAGAGATAGATTATAGTCTGGAATAACACATAGGCTAATTTTTATCCCAGAAAATTAAAGAGTTCCCGCGGGAACCACAAAACCTCGATCCACGCGTACGAAGTCGCGGGCGTCAGCTAGTTAATTATAAAAGCCCCTAAATAAAAAAAGAAAAAAAAAAAAGACGTTGCTTCGTACCAAATTTCAATATTCTGAGTTCACGGGAAGTACCCTATAGGTTTTGATTCCCTTGCGAGTGTCGAAAATTTGCAGCATAAACGGCTGTATCTTTTGATTGCGTTGGCTTAGAAGTTTGATTTTTTCTCCATGTGTTCCTGAGAAAAAAGGTCTTGACAGACAGACGGACGGACAACAAAGTGATCCTTTAAGTTTACGGGTTCCGTTTTTTCCCTTTTTAGGTACGGAACCCTAAAAAGTAGTTTTTGTTCACTCAGTCAGAAAAGGTATTTTGAATTTAAATCGGATTGGGCATTTCTTTTTGGGTATTTGGTTTCTTGTGCCTTTAAATCCCTCAGGATTAAAGGAGGAACTTAGAATCACTCGCTACGCTCTAGATTCAAACTAGGCGCTCGCAACAAAAACAAACCTCTTATTTCTTGTTGAACAAATAACTATTTTAAGTATTATTTTGCTTCTTTCAATATTTCTTATCTACTTCAATAAAAATTTTAGCATTATTGGCGTGTTTAATACTGTTAACTCCGAGCTACCTATGTTACGCCTGCTCTACATTTATCATTTTCCAATTCCACTTACTCAAAGATGATTTAAGAAATCTTATACCTTATGAAGACAAGTTAAACACATATATTTTAAGCGAGGATCTGAAGACAAAGTTCAAGAAGATTATTAACCGCCATAGAAAACTAATAGAGTAAGTATGAAACAAAATTCTAAACACAAAATTAAAAACATTTTTAAAACAAGCTTTTCGTCCGCCATATATAATTTAATGTGACGTTATTTTATTTTTTGTATTCTTCTCAGCAAACCCTTTGAAATGATATCCTTATCATGGGGGTGCATAAAAAATAACTAGTCTGCTATCTTTTGGAGTCCGCCATATTGGACGCCATATTGGATATAGAATAACGATGCATTTTCAATTTTCATCCAACCCATAACAAACGTGTACCTATGCAAAATTTCAGCTCAAACGGTTAGGGATAAACGTTTTAAAAATCATTTATAAGATTTTTGACCTATACAAACTTACATATATTGCAAGTCACAAAATATAAGGATTTCTACATGATGTATACATATGTATTGGGCATTTATTTCATTCAGAGTTAATAAGCTGATCAAACCTTTTATTAATCTTTGACGATTGTCAAATCGATTTTGCTAAGGCTACATTTTCTTAGCATCAGATAAGATAATGAACTAGGCATATTCAGTTATTTAACTTCTAAGTTAGTTTGGTGTAAGCTGGGTAACTAATACAGTTATATTAACGCGTCAATTATTTCAGGTGTGTAGATTTATTGAAAGAAGTATATTCTGAATCAAATCTATTCAACGTCATATTTAGTTCAATACTCATTTGTTTCACTGGGTTTAATGTTATGGTATGCTGTTTTTAAGTACTTATTGATGTTTTAATTAACCTAAAGCCCTTTTCGTAAATAAGATTTGCTTCTTAATAATATTATTTGCCAAACCCATCACAATTTTAATGGCACTTTTTCCGGATTTGCAGCAGCCGGTAACTTTTTCACCTGTACATTCTTATTATTCCAGGCCATTGAAGATTTCACGATGGCTGTGCCCTTCTTACCATTTCTTTTGATGGACATGTTACAGATATTTTTCATCTGTTATTATGGTGATATGATAATGAGATACGTAAGTATAAAATCATCTTCAAGCACTGGCTGTCAGTGCATCAGGACGCGAACAAAAAATAGAACAATTTTGTGTATGACTACGTATGGATTGTACGTAACTATGACGTTTATACATAATCTTTTATATTTTTAATTTTATTTATTTTATATTTAGTTGTAAGTCTTTTTATTATTATTATTATTATTATTAAAATCTTCATACATCCATACTTAATATTATAAATGCGAAGGTGTGTCTGTCATTCTGTCTGCTACGCTTTCACGGCTCGTCCGTTCAAACGATTTTGATGAAACTTGGTACAAGGGTAGGTTGTATCCTGGGGAAGGATATAGGCTTTTTATCTCGGAAAATTAAAGAGTGCCCGCGGGAATCAAAAAATTCTACTCCACGTGGACGAAGTCGCGGGAATCATCTGGTTAAAAATAAATTTCTGGCTCATTCATCAATCTGATTGACTCATCAGTCATCACCGCCTAAGTCAAGCCTAGCCCTAGAACCTAGAAAAAGAGTGTACAATCTTAGAAAATTGCGCGAGCGGGCGCTATCTGGGATATTTAGAATTTCCAAAAGCTCAATTATCTAAAATTTTCTATAGATTTTCTTTTTTCTTTTGGCGTCTGTCATACCAATGTGTTTTTCAGAGTACAAGTATCAGTGATGCAGTTTACGAATGCCAGTGGTACAGAGCAGAAGTTGCAATTGTTAAAGATTTATTTTTCTTATCTCAGAGGTATTTGCGTTGACTGGTTACTAAGTAATATTTAATTATTATTTATTTATATTATCTAATAAAATAATGTATGAAAATACTTGGTATTGTGGTTTGTAGATTTGGAGTGGTTTGGGAAAAGTGTTAAATGAGTATACTCTTGACGATTATATACTACAATATAAAAATATTTTTGGGTAGTTGCGAGATCTTTTTCTAATTTTAATAACTTTATACATATACTGTATTTACAGATCTCTGAAGCCATGCAAACTAACAGCTCTGTATTTTTCTGATATTCATTTTAAAACGTTTACTAAAGTAAGTTTGGTTTCGTACAAAGAGAACCTTATTTGGCCTCTTACTCAATTATTAACAAATTAATATATTTTTATTTTCAGATATTAAGTACGTCTTGGTCATATTTTGCATTATTGAAATCAATGTATCGAAAGTGACTCAAAAATGTTCAGGAGTCAAAAATAGCTCTGTATTTAAAGGAGTTATAAAATGCAAGAGCAAACAATAGAAAAATTAAAAAAAAAGAAAATTATTAAATCAATAGAGTTTTAATGTATGCACGAGTAGGTATAAATAGATAAGTTATATGACATGATCACCCACGCTGCATTATCTATTCTATTGTAAGGCACGCGTGGACACAGGATGGTCGATAAACAAAGGACTTAAACAAGTAAAACAAGTATATTAATTAAATTTATGAATTAGTCACGAGAAGCGAAGACATTATCATAAACACACTTGAATACACTTATAATGTTATAAATATTTTCATTGATCACTATACGAGGCAGTGATTAGCGTAATATATTATAGCAAACTCGAGCAATCGAGAGCGAAGGCAAATATAAACTGTTTGAAAAATGATCTCGCAACGTAAGCATTAGATGATGGAACGTGATTCCAGCTGGCTTGATATATGTGTTTGTTTAATGAATTGTTTGTTGTTTTAATTAACTTACAAGTTGGATTCCTACTACTGAATATAATTATTTATTATACTACTGATTCGCCATAATATTAATCGACATCAGTAGGTACTATCAGTAGACTATTTTTTTATTCCACGTAAGATGGTGCTAACGTCTATTGTAAGCACAAACGAATAAACTTTTACAGAGCGCCATCTATTGACATCATTGTGAAGTTCTGTTAAAAATACTGAAGCTCATTAAAAATTAAATAATTTCGTTTCATTATAATGTTTATCTAATTTTAGTACCTACCTATTTGTTGTTCAAGTACAGGATATAATTCAAATAAGTGATCAAGTTTCAGGCTCAGCCTTTCAGCAAATTGAGTTCTGAGGTCAACTTTGGACGTTAGAAAATCTCCACTTTGAAAGCCCCCCATTTTGTCAATTTTAGGGGAAAAATTAAAAAAAAAAAGATTTTTGGACTCTATTCCTAATTATGTTTAAAATGATACACCGCAACTATTTTTACTAAAAAATATTTTACTCTCGTAATTAGAATCGCGAATTTTACTTTATTTTCGCTTCTATGAGAGCCCCCTGAATTAATTAAAGATTTTTATAACTTTTTCAGCCATATTCGGCTGGAGGCCATCGGTTTACATATTATATTTAAATTTGAAGTAATTTCGTTCAGTAAATATTCTGAAGTTACAAGGCTCTGACAGACGGACGGACGGACGGACAAGTGCAAATTCACATAAGTAGACTCATGCTGAGATCTATAGAGCGTACTTTGACTTTGCTCAGCCTTAATTATTCATAAAACGAAATAGACATAAGTGAGTTACATAAATCTGTCTCGTTTTAACCATGTCTTAAGTCTAAGAAAAGTCAAAGTTCAGTCTATAAATCTCAGCATCAGATTGAATAATTTAAAAAAAAATATTGTACTTATCATTTGTAGAATTTATGTCTAAATTAAGCGATCAAAATAAGTTTATGCATAAAAGATCAATGAATAATATTATACGTGACTGAAGGATCTACCTCAATTATTATAAGAGATAGCTGCACTTTTTGTAACTATCGCCTGAAAAGCTGATTCAGTATTAGGTGTGTATAGGGCTCTCCACTGATGTCAAAAGTGAAAGTCTGCTCGCATATGGATGGGCATTTCGCTAGATTGTCGTCACGTTGATTGCTATTAAAAATTATGAAGGTGTAAGAATTTATTTAACAGCAATCAACGTGACGACATAGTAATTGCTAATATATTTTTACAGTATGTATGTTCATAATGTCTTTGTGAGGTGATATCCTGGCCCTGGCTGAAGGCCCGATAAATAGCGTCAGTTCTTATATTGTTTAAATAGGTCTTGCGTATAGTTTAATACTGTACAAAAATCAGCTTTTCTAAGTATGGTTTTCATTTTTGGTAACGATAAACCGTTTTTAAGCCGCCATATCTAGCGAAAGGCCCATCCATATGCGGGAAGACTTTCACTTTTGACATCAGTGGAGAGCCCTACACCCACCTAACACTGAATCAGCTTTTCAGGCGATAGTTACAAAAATTGCAGTTATCTCTTAGTCTATAAGTGTTTATTTTTGTTTTCCTTTGACTTTAGTGGATGAAGTCCCAAATAGAAGCGCGTTTTAGCTTTCTGGTCTCCATTGGGATGCTGAGTGACGAAACTTGTACTTGTGGGTGTTTATTCGCTCTTTATATCTTGCTCTGTGTTCAACTTCTTCTGTTATAGTTTGTGACACTTTTCGAATAACATAAAATTATTTCATTATCCATACTTAGAATAATTGAAACTAAAATAAACAAATATACTCGAATCTAAATATTAGATAACAATAATATAACTACGTGACATGTATTTAATTCATGGAAATCAGCCTAATTACTATTATAGAATGAATGAATAATGTAATTATTACCGACATCTGCCTAAGAACACGTTTTCAAGTAACCCTAACGACCAATCTATGCTAAAGAGCGATACTTGAGAACTTGTTCTTAGCTGATGTCGGCTCATTAATACGGTCTTAAGATAACGTCGTTATTAATTATCTACCACTACTATTACAGCCCATTAACGTCTCACTGCTGGGCACAGGCCTCCACTCTCATAGGAGGTAGGAATTAGAGCTTAGACCCACCACGCTGTTCCAATGCGGGTTGGCAGCCTATAAGGACTATGATCATGTTAGTGATAATAAACCGGGACCGACGGCTTAACGTGTTCTCCGAGGCACGGGGGTGAAACACCGCCAACTTCCTAACTACGGGCTAGTACCGAGAATTTATGATCTACCCGGAACTCGAACCCGAGACCTCGTCGGCCGCAGTTGAACATGCTAACCACTAGACCAACGAGGCAGCTATCTTATTAAGTATCTAATATCTACAAATTCATAATATTCTTGATCAAAGGTGGAGGGAGGGTGTGTTATCTGTAATTAGGAGGGGCGTGACCAAATTGCCGTAACCGTATATCATGCGTACGTGCTCACTATGCTGTAATTGGAAACCTTAAGAGCATTTTCACATGGAGCTGATTTACATTGCATATAAATTGTTCTGTTTTTGTCGCCGCTCGCCGCTTTTGGCGCTACGTGTTATTTTTTTCCCCATTTTTCATCATAATTTATCACAAGAAATTGTGAAATGATTTTCATTTTAAACATGTACCTACCGGTTATTCCTATGGCTTCACTTGCGTACCTAAATTTAATTTTCTCTAAAATTTTATTTAACTGAATTTTATCTGGAAAATCTATGATTTCCCAAGAGTAATTTGTCCAGACCGCATTATATTGTTCTTCCTATCCATTGATTAAAAACAGTAGATAATTAATTCAGGTATTCAAAACTGAAACATTTAGTTACATAAGAATTTGATTTATGATGTTTTTCTATCGGATAACAATAAATGGATTTAGTCGAAATATACAGAGAAAAATTAAGAGTTTTCTCCGAAGCTTGTTGTTCAGTAAATAAAAATTATGTCTCCAAAGTGACATTTATTTTAATTTCATGCGAAGTGCGTTTGTTTATTTTGGGTCGACCGTTAACCTCGGCTGCTTGATCCTTTAATGAAATCCTATTTTACTGTAAATGAAGCGGTTAATTGAATTATAACCTTTCTAGATAAATACACCGGTTTAGGAAAAAGTACCTACTACCTACACTCTTAGTTGTCTACACAGTAACACTTATCATACTAATATTATAAATGCGAAAATCAGTTTGTTTGTTGGTTTGTTGGTTTGTCCTTCAATCACTCCGAAACGGAGCAACGGATCGATGTATTTGGCATGGGTATAATTGAGGACCTGGAGAGTGACATAGGATTCGTTTTACCTCTGTTTTGTTTTACTTTCTTACTTACTTACATAGCCATTAAAATTAGTTACAATTTTGGCCACCGGGTCAGACAAGTTTGTGGGACTTCCCAAGTTGCAACTTGCAGATAAAGAACTTCAAAAAGTTTGAGCGCGATGACAATTGTCGGTAATAATATAAACAGACAATTAGTCAGTGTACCCGGTGATGCGGCAGTCTCCGCCGTGTGCCAAATATTTAGAATTCCCAAAAATACACTCACAGTATACCTACTAATATTATAAATGCGAAAGTGTGTTTGTTTGTTGGTTTATTGGTTTGTTGGTTTGCCACCACGCCGCAACGGAGCAACGGATCGACGTGATTTTTGGCATGGGAATAGTTGAGGACCTGGAGAGTGACAATGGCTACTTTTATCCAGGAAAATTAAGGAGTTCCCGCGGGAATAACAAAAAACTTGCGGACGAAGTCGCGGGCATCAGCTAGTAATAAGATAAACATCACCGATGACCATTGATTATACGAGGTAGTAAATTAGATGATTTACTGCACACTCAAGCTATCTTGAATGATGTCGATTGTGAACAGGTACTTGACGTAAACAAAACAAACATAATATAACACAACAGGTTACTCACATTAATTTTAAGCTTTAAATTATACCTAATAGCGATGCCCGCGACTTCTTTCCCGTGGATTGAGGTATTTTGGTTCCCGGGGGACCCTTTTTTTTTTAATCGACTACAAGTTAGCCCTTGACTGCGATCTCACCTGAATGTAATGTAAGTGATGAAAATTAATTTCCCGGGATGAAAAGTATCTTGTGTTATTCCAGACTATAAACTATCTTTATGCTAAATTTCATCCAGATCCGTTCAGCCATCCTGGCGTGATTAGCATGACAAACATCCATCCGTCCATCCAAACTTTCGCATTTATTATATTAATATACCTGTATTTGCCTGTAATGCATAGTTATAACACTAGTTATATGGGTGGGCAGAGCAGAAACCGCATGGCAGGATATCACTAGTATCATTTATATTAGGTACGTAAACGTGATCTTAGAACCCTAGGTGTGGTTATTCGCGTGTGAACTGTGAACTTCTTAGATTTAATGGGAATCTGCTTATTAAGTACTACAGGAGTAAGTCAGGAACTAAGGACTTATAATTTTAGCCCCAAAGAAAGAAGAGCATAGTTGATTGTTACGTTTCGTACGTCATTATCATTTTCAATTTCATTTTCATTTACGTTACAGAAAAGTGTGTTTCATAATCAAGAATGTTATAATATTCTCAAGAAATTTCGTTAAATTATATACCTACTAACATGCATGCCAGAGGGCATGGTTGACTTAGGCCCTATCTCTTGCCGAGAGATGAGATCTTTATTCCTTTGGGGACCATTTAATATAACTCGTTATTTTAAAAGCTATTTTCATATAAGTTTCAGAGGAATTGTTAACACGCAGAAAGCTCTAATCATAGCTTGATAATACGTATCTACAACTAGTGTACTTACTATTCTCGAAGTAAATAATATATTGATAGGGTTACTTAATTAAAACGTAGCGGACAGACAGACACATTAATAAGATACATATTTGTTTGTAAGACTTTATTGCACATAAAAAAATACAATGTTAATATTTTATCTAACTATAAATAACTACCGGTTAAACTGTACACGTGTTTTGTCGACGTGTTAGTCGTGAATAAGGGTCCCGGAGGGGTTCGAAACTAGTCAAAACTGGTCAAACAAAACACGTGAGTTTAACTGGTACAGTTTGTTTATACTTAAAATGAATATCCACCACCACCACTACAGCCTATTAACGTCCCACTGCTGGGCACAGGCCTCCACTCTCATAGGAGAGAGGGAATTAGAGCTTATACCCACCACGCTGCTCCAATGCGGGTTGGCGGGATTTAACGACTATTATCATGTTAGTGATAATAACCTGGACCGACGGCTTAACGTGCTCTCCGAGGCACGGGGGTGAAACACCGCCAACTTTCAACTCCGGGCAGGCACAGGCAGGCCAGGCACTGAGAATTTCTGAATTGAAAAACCCAATACCAATTTTTTTTTGCCCGACCGGGAATCGAACCCAGGACCTCGTGATCCGCAGTCGACTATGCTAACCGCTAGACCAACGAGGCAGTCAATGAATATCACTCGCGATAAATTAAACGTTACAGTCAATACTTTTCTATTTTATAGCAGGCACTTCGCTCAATAAACCTTTGTAGGTAGGTACATATAATTTACGAGCGCATCGCCAAATATATTATCGCTCCAAATTGTAATGTTATTTATTATTCAGGAAAAATATTATCCGTGAATCGTTATGTATTCGCGTATCCGAAGCGCGTATTTTGCATTTTCGATGATTATTTCATTCAAAGATAAATCCGTAGGTATAGCTATTATTAGGTATGTTTTATAAAAATACCTACGAGTGTATGTTGCATTGAAATGAAGAACTTATTACCAATAGGTACGACAAGCTTTTCTGTCTAAAGAAAAATATTGTGAATAGTTATATAATAATATGGGTATGTACTATGTAGGCATATAATAATAATTAAATATTATGGGTCTCAAAAAATATTAAAAAGTACTTACCAATAACGTTGTATTATGGGGCTAATTTTCCAACTATATAGAAAATTCGAGTCAAATTCGATAAAACAGACTTCAGTTTACTGGACATCCGTAAAACATGTTACATGATGATTTGCGAAAAGAGAATTCTAACTATTCACAAAATGTTTCGACCTTTGGGATTACAGGTGGGATACAGATAGGAGGACAGGTGGATAAGTAGGTATTACTGTGCAAAGTGATAAAATTAACAAACTTTTCGAAGCGAATCTCTCATAAAATCCATATAGCGTGTATTAGTTTATTTATTTTCGCATTGGATTCGACAGACCCTATAAATAACTACTCGTACTATACCCTCATTTATTTCAGTCATCGAAATTTTCAAAGTTATAAATACTGGCGCCAATGAGATCGTTGTTTTTAGGGTTCCGTACCCAAAGCGTGCCTACAAGACCCTATTACTAAGCCTCCGTTGTCCGTCCGTCCGTCGGTCTGTCTCAACTCACTGTATCTACTACTACCGTAATAGCTAGACAGTTGTTATTTTTACAGATTCTGTACTTCTATTGCCGCTAAAACAACACATAGGTAATAAAAAAAAAAAACAAGTTTCAAATCAAAATTTTAAATTAAAAAAGAACTTGTATTTAAAAAGTACATAAGTAGTGTTATATCTTGTACGATGGTACGGAAACCTTCGTGTGCGAGTCCACCTCGCACTAGGCCGGTTTATTTTTCCTGCGAACGAAAACAACAATTTATTGGCGCCAAAATTCCAAAGCCGGAACTTTTCTTAAACACAAATTTTATTTCAATAAAGTAGCATCTTCAAAAATTAATATATCTAACAAACATCCAATAAATGATTTTTCAAAATCGTGTCAGCTTTTGTAGAAAGTTCCGGAAGTAGGTCATGCCCCTGAAACCAATGAACAATAAATAGTCGAGTATAACATAAAATACTGAAGTAGCAAATCAATCCAACCATTGTTTATGGCGATTGAAGTCGGTCGCGGAAAACTTTGAGAAAACAAACTCCGGAAAAGCTTTTACGAGAACAAATGTATCTATTGACTTAGCTCCAGTCATCCGGTACGCCTACACTGTTGTAAAATTCACAGGTCGAAACCACACTCCCTCTCTCTCACTCACTTCAATCCATTACCGGTCCATTATTGCACAATGAAGGTTTTGGCCAAAGTCCCCCAAGCTGGCAAAGTGTGTATTTCTCAGACTTTGCACCTTTGAGAACATTATGAAGAACTCTCGGGCATGTTTCCTCACGATGGATTTCTTCATTGTTAAAAATGATATTTTAAAAAGTAATGTAACTCGGAAAAAACTGGGCTATCACCTGTCTGTCTATTCCGGGGAAGGACATAGGCTACATTCTGTCCCGGAAAATCAAGGAATTCCCGCGGGAATTAAAAAACTTTAAGTCGCGAGCATCAGCCAGTGACAAAACAACCACTAAAGGTGTTTGTTTTGTTACTGGCTGATGCTCGACCTTAATTTTAAAAATTCGGATAGCTGTCCTATTTTTTTAAAGAAAATTACGAATCCATTCAAATGAATAGATTCACGTTAAATTCATCTTCTCGTTTATCAAGTTGAAAACATATTAGAGATCTTTGGGTGAACTCAAAAATAGAGGTGCGTTCATTCTCATTTGCAATTTAAATACAAGGGCTTACACATAATCTATATTCATATTTTAACATTACTCCGGTTTCCAACATTAGTAAAAAATATGCAGCATCAGAAAAAATAGGATTGATTATGTATATCTATGTCACCGTAAGATTGTAAAAACCGTTAGATTGTAATCTAACGTTTTTTATCTCGATAGATTGTAAACTGTCGACAAATTGTGAACCGTAACATACCGCATTATTTTTCGTTAAACTGTAATCTATTAGGTATATTAACCCGATAGAACCTAAGTGCCCGGCCTGCGGCCGGGCACTACCTGAATTTTCATGTCAAACCCTACCTAACCTATAGTTCGCGCGCGAGTTGAATGCAGAGTAAATGTATGGTGACACATACATTTACTCTGCGTTCAACTCGCGCGCGAACTTTACAAGAAAGAGACAAGAAAACGTAAATACAATAAATATTTCATAAATTAATACTCAGAACATTGAACGGTTCACAATCTTTCGACAGTTTACAATCTCACGGGATAGAAACCGTTAGATTATAATCTAACGGTTTTTACAATCTTACGGTGACATCTATAAGTAAATAAAGTTTCTTCATCAGTTTATTGAGTATAAATAAATAGTTATAAGGGCTCTCTAATAAATATTAAATCATGGTCATACGAACTGTGGATGAACAGGATAGATTTTCTTGTCTGCCAATATGCTCTCTATAATATTAATATATCTCTCTCTCTCTCTATACTCATGTTCACATCCATTAATTTGATACATTGCGTATATAAATTGCCTGCTTAGTAAGTTGAAAATGTACTGCCATCGCTCCACTGAATCCTACTAAGAATCATGTAAGCAGCCAGATCAGAAACTACTTATACGAAAATTTGTGTGAAAAAATTTAATTTTGACGACCTCCGTGGCGCAGTGTGTTGCCTTAACGTGCGGAGGTCCCGGGTTCGATCCCCGGCAGGGTCAATTTAGGAATTTATAATTTCTGAATTTTCTCTAGTCTGGCCTGGTTGGAGGCTTCGGCCGTGGCTAGTTACCACCCTACCGGCAAAGACGTGCCGCCAAGCGATTTAGCGTTCCGGTACGATGCCGTGTAGAAACCGAAGGGGTGTGAGTTTAATTATAATTGCCATGCCCCTAACAGGTTAGCCCGCTACCATCTTAGACTGCATCCTCACTTACCATCAGGTGAGATCGAAGTCAAGGGCCTTGTAGTGGATAAAAAATAAAAATAAAATCATGAATTTTAAATCATCAAATTTGTAGAAACACTCTTAGGACAAAATTGATGCATTTAAAAAAAAAATAAGATTGTAAAATAATCTTGGAAGCTTCATTGAAAGTTCAAGATAGATAATTTAGCTGAATTGCCCTAGTATTACCTAAATCAATGCATTCGGTAAGTAAACAGACTAATTGCGGTTTACAATGTATCAGCAGAAGCATATTTAAAAATATTATTATTAATTTCATTGTTAAGGTAATGAAACAAATAAAAATATTCATTAAAAAGGCATAACACAAGCGGAAAATAATGTGCGTGCTTGTTAGCTTCACATAATAGTGTGTAATCTCACGAAAGAATCTCAGCACAAGGTATGATTTTATGTTAAAACATCATAGATCAATTTTATTCAATATTTTTCACGTTTGTTGGGTCACGATTATTTAGTTATATTGTTCAACTTTTTTACCTTTTACCACATGATATTAAAATTCTTTCCTAGATTATCTATTTTGAAAACCGTAAACAGAATGAAATATCAATACCACTACATAATACTGCAGAATAGGTACGATAATTCTACTATAGGTACTATATCATAGAGCAAACAAATGAGGAAGGATTTGGGATTATAATCTTTAGGAAAACTGTATTATTTATGTGATTTGTGGGTAGGAAAAAGGAAAAGCGTCTAGTGGGGGCGGCCCTCAGCAGCGAGGAAACTCATAAAACAAAAATGTTTATCAGTAGAATACCTATGTACCCAGTAAATAAAGATCGGAATATGTAATTCAAATTTGATTAATTATTATGCCTGAATATTCGTGAACTTCTACCCTATGCCACAGAATACCGAAGTCCGAACCTCGACCGAAGTAACTATTATTAAAGGTCTAGCCCGCTAACGCGGCACGTAGCGGTCACGTATTTTTTTATGAGGTTGTATGGAACTCATCGGCTCATCAATCAATCAATCAATCAATCAATCAAATATTTTTTATTCAAATAAACTTTTACAAGTACTTTTGAATCGTCAAGTGAATCTACCACTGATATCGATATCATCGGCTCGGAGATGCACTGCGCGACGCGGCCCCCTAATAATCATCTTTCTAATATATAAAAATCAATTACTGTTCGTTTGTCTCGCTAAAACTCGAGAACGGCTTGACCGATTTAGATGGCATTTTTTGTGTGTGTTTGAGTGGGTCCAGCGATGGTTTATATTTGTCACCGTAAGATTGTAAAATCCGTTAGATTATAATCTAACGGTTTCTATCCCGCGAGATTGTAAACTGTCGAAAGATTGTGAACCGTTCAATGTTCTGAGTAGTAAATTATGAAATATTTATTGTATTTACGTTTTTTTGTCTCTTTCTTGTACAGTTCGCGCGCGAGTTGAATGCAGAGTAAATGTAAGTGTCACCATACATTTACTCTGCATTCAGCTAACACGCGAACTATAGGTTAGGTTAGGGTTTGACATTAATATTCAGGTAGTGCCCGGCCTACCGGGTTAATATACCTAATAGATTACAGTTTAACGAAAAATAATGCGTTAAATTGTAAGCAATATTTTACGGTTCACAATCTGTCGACAGTTTATAATCTATCGAGATAAAAAACGTTACATTACAATCTAACGGTTTTTACATTCTTACGGTGACATATTCATAATTGGACCCGATAGGGGGCGCTGCAATTAGGTTTGAGGTTTAGGGCAGGACAACGTCTACCGGGCCCACTAGTCTTTAATATACATAATATTATAATATATCTCATCTCAATAACTCATCCATAATATTATTAGCCGTTACGTGCCGCGTCGTGTGCATCTCAAGTGGGGCTAGACCTTTAATATTATGTGCCCTATCTAATAGATATCCTTACCTAAATACTCACTGTGAGTTTGGTGATGGTACCTAATAAAATAACAGAAGGTATTATAATATTGTACTCTACATACCCAGTTTTTATTTAGAAATTTTAAATAATTATTAGTTAAGACTTTAGGTTAGATCAGTATTGTAATCTGTTTTAGTTTCCAAATAAATAAAAAATTCAACGAATATTCCATAAGATGTAATCAGTTAAAAATTTATGTCACATTTTCTTAAGGAAAATTAGATTATTTCACCTCATTTGAATGCGTCTCCGGCACGTTGTACTTAGTTTCAAGGAAACGCAATTTTCTGTAGAGTGAAAAGAAATAGGCTTTTCTTTTCGACATTTGCTAAATTATCACAGTAATGGGATAGGTACTTCGTAGTAAACTTCGTATTTATTTGGATTAAAAATATAGAGATATATAAAAGCCAAAAATAAGACAGCATTTTAAGCAAGAAAAGTTACGTAATTAATTGGTACTAAGCTAATCTGCAAATATTGAAGATCTTCAACGGTGGCATTACAGAGTCATGACAATAATTATTGTCTCCGGAACAAATACTTTGTTTGAATCAATTAACTCGATATATTTTTTCATTTTCACGAACACATGGGCACAGGGGATCTGCCTTGTTGGTCTAATGGTTGGCATGTTCGACTGCGGCCGACGAGGTCCCGGATTCGAGTCCCGGGTCGGGCCAATGAGTATTGGGTTTTCTGACTAGAAATTCTCAGTACTAGCCCGAAGTTAGGAAGTTGGCTGTGTTTCACCCCCGTGCCTCGGACAGCATGTTAAGCCGTCTAAGTAAGTTAAGAAGTAAATTAGTCGTTAAAGCCCGCAAACCCGCATTGGAGCAGCGTGGTGGGTCTAAGTTCTAATTCCCTCTCTCATATGAGAGTGGAGGCCGGTGCCCAGCAGTGGGACGATAATGGGCTGTAGTGGTGGTGGTGGCGCACACGGGAATGAGTAGTGAGCTTTTATCCTGTCGCGCTAGTGTGAGCGCTCCATATAAGAATGACGTGGATTTCTGTCCACCAGAATACTCAAAAATTTGTAGTACTTTGGGTATAAGTCTTTATGAAAATTGCCGAAAATAACATAGACTTATTATATTCACTGGCGTGAAAATAATAAACTTACATTCTCTTGTGTGTTGTATATCCACGAGAAGATAAAGCTTATGTCACTCTGTAGTCTTTTATTTCAGTTTAATGTTCCCGAAGACGACGCTCTTAAAGCGAACTTCGCTGAAGTGTTTTAATTAAAAATTGCTATATAACAGTTTCTCAAAGAGAATCTGCCCGCTTCGAGGTAGGTATTTAAAATACTTCGCCGTCTGGTGCAACTTTAATTTAGGCGCAAGTGCAACACAAACTGAAGGTTTTTTTTAATCCACTACAAGCTGACCCTTGACTGCGATCTCACCTGATGGTAAGTGATGAAGGTATTTTTATTGTCCTAATTTTTTTTAATCAAGCTAGCTAACTTTATCTAATACTTGGTAGTCTTAGCTGGAATGCTGGCTTAATTTTCCCGTTGAACAGCTGGGCTGATCATTAATCCATACTGTACTAGTCCATACTAATATTATAAAAGTGTGTCTGTCTGTCTGCTACGCTTTCATGGTCCATCTGATCAAAACCGATTTTGATGAAATTTGATATAGGGATAGTTTGTATCCCGGGGAAGGATATAAGCTACTTTTTATTCCGGAAAATTAGCGAGTGCCCGTGGGAATCCAAAAATCTTAATCCACGCGAGCGAAGTCACGGGCATCATCTAGTATTATCATAAATGCGAAAGTAGGTCTGTCTGTCTATATTTCAACCGATTTTAATTAAATTTGGTATAGAGGTAGGCTTGATTCCGGGGAAGGACAAAGGCTACTTAGTATACACACGGACAAAATCGTGGGCATCATCTAGTTAATATTAACTACAGTTGAGTATCTCAATTCAAAAAGAAACTATTAAAAAAAATCGTTTATTTCGGACCCTTATTTTAGTCCATATTATGTTGTTAGTACAGATTGTTGTTAGAACAGAGTATTTATGTTGTTAACGGAACATTCTACAAATAATATTTTCCTAATCGTACTTCCTAAGGTCTAAGTATAACCCACTCTCCTGAGTGGAGGTCTGTGCACAGCAGTGGGACGTTAATGGGCTGTAGTGGATAGTGGAATTGTACTTATTATTTTATAATTTTGATTTATAATTCTCGTTTCATGCTCAAAACGAGTAAAAGATTTTTTACAATCAATATAGGCACATCAACTGCAATGATTCATATTTTCTCATTTACTTCTACACTAGCTGATGCCCGCGACTTCGTCCGCGTGGAATAAGTTTTTGAAACCTATGTCACTCTCTAGTTCCTCAACTATACCCATGCCAAAAATCACGTCGATCCGTTGCTCCGTTGCAACGTGATTGAAGGACAAACTAACAAACAAACTGACTTTCGCATTTATAATATTAGTATGATTTGTTTAAAATTACTTACGTAAATGAAAAACACTTCAATTAGGAACTGTATGTTATGAGTTTCTATGAGTTATATGTTCAGGAGAATCTATACCTCTGTACTATTAAATTATTAATTAATTAATTAACATTATAAATACGAATGTTTGGATGGATGGATGTATGGATGGATGTTTGTTATTCAATCACGCCGGAACGGCTGAATAGATGTGGATGAAATTTAGCACAGTGATAGATTGTAATCTGGAATAACACATAGTTACACATAAGAGAAAGGAAAATTAAAGAGTTCCCTCGGGAACCGAAAAACCTCAATCCAAGCGGACGAAGTCGCGGGCATTAGCAAGTTATTATCTTTATAAGCCAATATTAATCCAACGTAATCTACAGAACACGCAAAAGTTTACTTCGTTAAGTCCGCGGTATGGCGTGCATGCAATATTCTTTTGCGTTGCGTACAGACTAAGAAAGCACGCCATTAATACTTTTATATTAGAGCTCCAAGAATAAAGTTCTTATGTTATATTAAATACAGTCTGCAACGAATTATACTTAACTAGATGATGCCCGCGACTTCGTTCGCGTGGATTAAGATTTTATGTTTCCTGCGGGAACTCTTAAATTTTCCGGGATCAAAATAAGCCTATGTCCTTCCTCTGGATAAAAACTATGCCTATACAAAATTTCATCAAAATCGGTTGAAGAGATTTTTTTTTTACTCTTAAAATTTCCGGGATAGATAAAAAGTAAATTGGTTGAACAGATGGGCCGTGAAATCGTAGCAGACAGACAGACACACATTCGCATCTTATCTTATCTTACTAATATTATAAACGCGAAAGTCTGTGAGTATGGATGTATATGTGTGGATGTTTGTTACTCTTTCACGCCAGAACGGCTGAACGGATCTGAATGAAATTTGGTACAGGGATAGATTATAGTCTGAAATATCAGAAAGGCTACTTTTATCCCGTAAAATTAAAGAGTTTCCGTGGGAACCAAAAAATCTCAATCCACGCGGACAAAGTCGCGGGCATCAGCTAGTTTATAATATTAGTATGGATTGTATGTATTAATAAGAAATAGCTTTAAAACTTAAGATGCATGCAATACAAGAAGGTACTATTTTACTTCGAGGCTATCCCTAAATACCTAAATAACAACACTGAATCCGTAGACATTTGAATCTGAACATAAATAAATAAATGTAACTTTGTTTAATATAATAGAGACAAATAAAGAGTTGTGTGCCGTACCTAGGTAAAACTAAATTATAATACAAGAAGGTGTATTTAATTTTATTCCTTACAAATAAAACATATAATAATATATACAATTTCTTAAAAAAATAAAACTAAAAACTAAAAATTAAAAACAAGAAGGTACTATTTTACTTCGAGGCTATCCATAAATAACAACACTGAATCCGTAGACATTTGAATCTGAACATACATAAATGTAACTTTGTTTAATATAGGTAATAGAGACAAATAAAAAGTTGTGTGCCCACCTAGGTAAAACAAAATTCTAATACGAGAAGGTATAATATTACATATTGCAAGGCTATCCTCTATTGTGAACGGGCATGCCGCATGTCTTACCACAGCGATCCCATGCTTAGGGACTATTAATCTTTTTCACTGAAGCCCGTGGTTGATTAACGTGTGTAGTGACCAGCAGACTGTGTAACCTATTTTCCTTTAAAGATGAACCATTGATGTCATAGTGGAACTATTTCTCGTCTCTTTAAAAGAAAAATGTTTTGTTTTCTGATATAAAAATTTGTTCCACAACGAGGAGAAAGAGGAGAATAGAATAGATTTAATTGCATGACTGCTTCGTTGGTCTAGTGGTTAGCATGTTTGACTGCGGCTGACGAGGTCCCGGGTTCGAGTCCCGGGTCGGGCCATAATAAGTATTGGGTTTTTCCGACTAGAAATTCTCAGTACTAGCCCGGAGTTAGGAAGTTGGCGGTATTACACCCCCGTGCCTCGGAGAGCACGTTAAGCTGTCAGTCCCGGTTACATAGATTTAGTATTGGGCTCGCAAGACCAATGCTTAATCTATGCCCGGTTATTATGACTAACATGATAATAGTCGTTAAAGCCCGCCAACCCGCATTGGAGCAGCGTGGTGGGTCTAAGCTCTAATTCCCCTCTCTCTTATGAGAGTGGAGACCTGATTTGTACCCACTAAAACCCCCTTGGTGACCATCCTCAGCGCATGATGAAAATCTCCGGGAACTCTAATACAGAACTTGCGCCGGTGCCTCCTTTGCGCGTCGCCCATATTGGGCTCGTCCCTGGACCAATCGAACCCGGCCTCGATATTCGTTCCAACAGCTGGAGAGTGGAGACCTTTGCCCAGCTGTGGGACGTTAATGGGCTGTAGTGCCATGATTGTAAGTAGGTACATAGTAAGGTGTTACAAAGTAATAAGATGAGCAAATTACGATCAGCCAAGGGTTTTGGTCATAGTCCACCATGCATGCCAAAATAAGCAACAAAAATGGCAAACCTGAGCTTTTAGTTGTAAGGATGCTTGAGACTGAATACTTTAATAGGAACTACTTTGATTTTATGTTTACGTGTGGTAGATATAATCTTTTGCATCCCTTGTCATAGCTATAAAGTGGTAATTTGGGTGTCCGTAAAGGTTGTAGTTTTATAGAGGTCACTTTGAAAGTTACGCCTTGTTAGTACTCGGCTTCCCCTTCGGTTTGTTCCTTTTTACGATTTGTAACCTTATTACACGTTTTGGTTTTTAGTGATCGTACAAGGTAACATTTTGTGAATGGAGATTTAAGTCAAGAAATAAAACCTGAAAATAAGACTAAATCGATAATTAAAATCTAAATAAAAGCATCACAATACTCAGTAGGTATCTACTAGTTACACAGTAATAGGTATTTCGTTAAACTGTGGTAATAGTCACGAAAAAAAAACCCAAATAAGAAAATAAAACTATTACGGTTCATGAGATACAGCCCGCTGTCAGACAGATGGACTGACAGACGGGCGGATGGACAGCGGAGTTTTAGTTTTAGATCTCTGATGAATCTAACATTCTGAGGACACTAGATATAAAAGAGATATGCAAAGAATTTATATCAAATAAAGAGCGCAGGAAGCATTTGAATTTATGAATTACTGTTTT
Source organism: Erebia aethiops (assembly GCA_923060345.2). Taxonomy (NCBI): domain Eukaryota; kingdom Metazoa; phylum Arthropoda; class Insecta; order Lepidoptera; family Nymphalidae; genus Erebia; species Erebia aethiops. The sequence continues at coordinate 7,872,210 of OV281092.1, read as the reverse complement.
TTGAAGAGTTATGACCCGCATAAACACATAATACCACAGCCCAACATGAACCATCGGGCATCGGCTCACCAAGCAATATCACTTGCCTGGTTGGAGCTCCGTAAAGATCTTTTTCGTCTTTTCTACATATTCTAGGTATGTACGTTTTCTATGTATACTGTGTATTGTAATAAATGCGTTTTTTTTAAATATCGAAATATACGAATAGGGCGAGCCGACGTGACGGTAGAGTCTGATAAGGTCACAGTGCAATCGACAGTAATCGCGTGAATAGGTGAAATAGTGGTCAAACACAAACCCCTATCTTAAAAACAAACAAACAAACACACAACCTCTTAGGGCAAACACATATACCGTCTCCGTTTCGTCGAGGGTAAAAAAAAGCTCATATGAGACCTTTCTCGTGACCTTTTTTTTTCGCTTTTTGTACAAGTAAAAAATCGGCGGTGGGGGGCACCACAGGCATAAAGTGCTTAGGGCATCAAAAAGTGTTAATCAGACACTGGTAATAGGGTCCCGTTGGCAGTTGGCAACCTTTGGGTATGGAAACCTAAATAGGCATACTACTACCACAGAGTAGGTAATAGTACGTTGTACTACTAATAAGTTTAATTATATATTTATATAAGCGAAGTTCCTATTTGCACTACGCGTTGGAATCTGAGCTATTTTTCACGGCTTCGACGCTGTTTTACGGAGCTACTTACGTAAAAATTCTTGGAATCGTGCAAGGAGTTCATTTCTATTTTGCATTTTGCATGTTTTAAAATTTATTCAAACTGGAAATAGGTTCAATATAATTGAATCATGCAACGAAAACTGAATTATATTTTTCACGAAATGGGCTTGATTAGTACCTAACATAAATTTTTTGGAACTCTAAAAGGGGCGTAAGTTAGAAAGTTAGATATTAAACATGTTTCTTTTTTTATTTATTCCAACTGAAAAAACAGTCAAGCAGGTTGATAGATGGATTTTAGATGTGTTAATATAGTGACACTACCTTAGGACTAGGAATCCGGCGTCATTTTCAGTCCGGCCGGATCCGTCTGGGTTCCCACTTCCCAAGTTCCCATTCCATCATGATTTGATGAATCTGTCTAATGAATGGCACAATTATCAAAATAATGGGTTTTAGTATAACTACTACTCTTTAGTTTAATCAACTTACGATAAATAATTATTTTATGTAGAATTTTAAGTAATAATTGTCTTAGTATTCATTGTATATTATAAGAAAATCAATTTTGATATTGAAAAAAGGATCGTAGAAAACTAATAGTGTTAATTGTGTCATCTGTTAGTCTACTTCTAATAGAGCTGCAAATATAACCTGCTATTATTTTGCCAAAAATTGCCGGATCTGGTTGCCGGATCCGGTATATTGGTACCGGATCCGGTAAACGTTTAATGATGCCGGATCCGCCGGATTACCGGATCCGTTTTTCCGGATTGCAATCTCTACTTAGGACCTCGCGCGTTGGGAAGTCCTAACTCCTAACTTCCCAACGCGCGTCCAAGTCTATGAGAAGTTTTCGTTGTGCGTTTTCCATGCAAAGGGTCCACACTCGCAAAAGTCAAAGTTAAGTTGTGGATTTTAACATTCAAATCAAATCAAATCAAATATTCTTTATTCAAATAAACTTTTACAAGTACTTTTGAATCGTCAAGTGAATCTACCACTGGTTCGGAATGCCATTCCTACCGAGAAGAACCAGCAAGAAACTCGGTGGTTGCTTTTTTTAAATAATTCATTTACAATTACTATATCAATGTGTACATAAGTAACCGCTGTCCCCAGCATTGCTGGAGCGATCAAATCCATGCTCCTCTATCATTTACATAATCTTCAACAGTATAATAAGCTTTTTTCAGGAGCATACTTTTAATGGATTTCTTAAATTTGTTTATTCAATTCATGTCAAAGACGGGCAGACAGAAAGTAGCCCCATTCCCGCAGGTGGCACCCGTTCACGAGCATGACGCATGATCCAGCCATTGCTTCGCTCGACCATATTTGATTTAATCCTTCCTTAGACTTTTTATATGGTGGTAAGTAAAACTGCATCGAAATCACGAAGACAATAGTTAGACGAACCCAAAACAAAGTTTTGTATAATCTGTTTTTTTGTTCTTCTTTCTTTTAATATTATAATACTCATAATATAATACCTCATATACCATAGACTTTAATATTTACCTACTGCCAATATTGGCAGCAGAAGTCAATGAAGCAGTTACCAAAAAGATCATTGGAAGTCGTGAAATAAAAATTTGTAATTTACTAAACTTAATACTAACCAATTATATTATTGATAACATTTTCTTTATACGCAAAAATAAATCTTCTAAAATCTTTTTGCTAAACAAAAAAATATGTGGTAAACAATTAAAATTATTTATAATGCCACTCTCAGGTAATTTTCGCAGAGGTAAGTTTAAATAAAACGTCCTATCAATGATATTCTGTACCTACGCACATAAAAATCATTGCGTCCTATTCTGTACTATTAGACTAATAAGTCAATTATTATATTCGATGGACCTATAAGAGCAGGAAACTTAAAAACAGTCTCCAATCTCTCATAACCTAATGTACATGTACCCCCTTGACCCTTTCTCACGGGTTGTTTAACAACTCTTTAATTTTCCGCGATAAAAAGTCTGTAAAAACCTTCCTCGGGATACAACCTATCTCTGTACCAGATTTAAGGCGAGTCACCTCAGCTCAGCGGTGAAAACTGGTTTGCTAGATCAAATTTTTTCGGTATTTACTATTAAATAACGGTCTTACAAAAAATATCCGATACACTTAAAGATATTGTCTAAAGAATGTGCTAATTTGTTACACGATAGGATGTACTTTACTCGATCAAAAAAAATCTTGAAACAGGCTAAATTAAAAGTTTAAAACGAATTTTTTATTAATAAAATTTTCGACTTTGCTCATCATTTTTATATGGATAAATTCCTCTTGAAGTATTAATGAGAACCTGCTAAAATTTATTTCAAACTGAAGTCCTATATCTATTTAATTTAAATTAATCCCAGAACTTGAACGTTGCCAAGCGGTTTCAGAATATACCGCGCTGCCCGCTTCCCCGCCAGTCTCTACGAGAAATGTACCGCGAGACGCGCGGGCGGCACCCCATACCTCACCTCCTAAAATCTTGCAGGTGACTCGCCTTAATCAAAATCAACAGAACAGATGGGCCGCGAAACCGTAGCAGACAGACAGACAGACACAGTTCCGCATTTATAATATTAGTACCCATAGATTGCGTGGCTGCCAGTAGTCGGTTCATGGTTGCCTGGTAGAGATCGCTTCAAAGCGATAAGGCTGCCAGTTGTACCGACTTTGATTTGTCCGACTCAAAAAAGAACAATCAAATAAAATATTTATCACATTAATTTTCAATAAGAATATAATTTCAGAAATGCTGGCAGCATTAAAAACTGCAAAGAAGAATAAAGAGAAACAAAATTCACCAGATGATGACGAAGAAACCAATGAGAGCAATGAAGATGCTTCCAGTCCAGTTGTAATTGAAGACAAACAAGAACCAGACAAAAGCAAACTTGAAAGAAAATAATCTTAGTAAATATTATTCATATTTTAGTGGAAAAAAGAAAACAGTTTTGATATTTTAAAAAGAACCATATGAAGGGATTTTAAATTCATCGAGAACCAATAATATTTAATAAAGTAATAGCTGCAAACACTCTTTTTATTTGAAAATCACTATCAAATTTTCTTTACCGTGCTACATTTACAAAATAATATCTTAGATAGCTTGAGCAAAAAATCTTAATAATGTTGCTGTTTACGATTATATTGTGTTAGTAGGTTAAATTACATTTTGTCTCACAAATTATAGCGGTTCTCAAATTACATATCTATTGATGGAAGGTAGGCCCGACCTGCAATTTCCCATAAGTACGACGGTAGTTATGGATTTTCTTTAAACGAAATACCTTTTTAAAGCACAAATCTCTGCAAAATTCCCTTGTGTAAATAAAAGTAGATTTTAGTCATAAAAACCTAAAAAAGTGCATAGAAGACGCCGAATATAAAAAAAATTGCATACGTTAGCATGAGAAAAAACGAATGAACTCAGGTTTTATTACAAAAGGGAAAAAAGATTTTTCAGATAAAATTAAGACGACAAGTCTTTTGTACTTTCTGTTTGAAAAAGCGGAAATTGTGATTCAATTTGTCAGCTTATCCATAAATTTGTCTTACTTGTCTTCTAAATTTCAGAGCATTTGAATTGCAAGAATAAAATTAAACACAAACTCCAACTTGATTACTTCACGTAGAACATAATATTACCTATTATGAAGATTCTACCGAGAAGAACTAGCAAGAGCCTCAGCAAATAAATTCTTTATACAGTATTTTCGCTCACACGAACGAGGTATAACATACTTTTGGAGTGAGAATTTAAATATGTTGTAAAATACAAGGTTGTAGGAACCTATAGGTAAATGTGACTGCCACACGTAGGTTTTTAGCTAATAGCTAGACACGTTTTACGGATTTAGGCCACTAGAAAACGATATAAGTTAGTCGTTATCTGGTAACTTTAAATATGGGTTTCATAAGTATTATCTTTGCTTCCTTTTCCGTTTTCCTTTGACGACGCATTGCGGCAAATATTTAAACGCGAAAAGTCACCCACCTATTTGCCTACTTTATTAGCTAAGTACGAGTAGTTTGCGTTATTTGAAACAGTAAAGAAATATTTCGTGAGAGGGTTTGATTTTTTATCAATTAAAATAGGTTTATGGCCGCGCTGGTAATGTTTTATTTTTTATATTAATCAAAGCATAATTATTTCCTATATTTTAAAAACGAGTTAACGGGTTATAAAAAATATATGATGTAATTTGGTTTCTCGGAAACTCGATTCGATTTGGATAATAATTATATTGTAGTTAGAGTTTTTGTTTCTAAGTGTATAGTATCATCCCCAAGTTCCACGGCAATTCTTAATCATCATGTCTCGAAAACGCTTCAAGCGATTTGCATTAAAATTTTGTATTTGCACAATGTATTGGATTGAGGCAGGCGTTACTTTCCGGAAGTCCATGATAATGAAAGAACCAAAAGTTTAATTTGCTATAATCCGCGACAAAAGGAAAATTTATGTGCTACAGCGATCTTCCTTTTCACATAGATTTTCCTTCATTTGCACAATGTTTTACTTTCTAATTTTATCTGGATAGGTGTCATTCCTAAGCTTCCTAGGGAATTCAGGGATGACACCAATCAATTAAAAAGACGCCGAGCGTATTTCGGGTGCACTCGTGTTCTCTAGTGAATAAGTAAAGATTTGCCATGTAAAAATCTGTGGACTATGGTAAAACGCTTTCAAATGGCGACCTCCCTGGCGTAGTGTTGAGCGCTATTGCCTTAACGTGGGAAGTCCCAGGTTCGATTCCCGGCAGGGTCTATTTGGGAATTTATAATTTCTGAATTTTTTCTGGTCTGGTCTGGTGGAAGGCTTCGGCCGTGGCTACTGGCTAGTTACACCACCCTACCAGCAAAAGACGTTCCGTCAAGCGATTTAGCGTTCCGGTACGATGCCGTGTAGAAACCGACCAGGGGTATGTAACTATTTAATATAACTAACACCCCTAACACAACAGGTTAGCCCGCTACCATCTTAGACTGCATCGTCACTTATCACCAGCGGAGATCGAGAGATTATTGGCAAGGGTAACTTGTAGTGGAATAAATTTAAAAAAATCCTATTTAATTTCTCATGCTCAAATGCTATATAGAAAGAGCAATGCTCGTCCAGTTCTGCTTATTTAAATTTTTATTTCCGATCAAGAATAATGTCGTTACTCAGTTACGTGGAAATCGAATACCTCACAAAATGCGTCATCGACAAGATTCCGATGTAGGTATTAATTGTGTTGAATAAATGTAACAAGTAATTGACTGGTTCCACGAATCATTCAGGTTTTGTTTTACTTTTATACACACACTAGCTGATACTCGCTAATTTCCGTCCACGAGGATTTAATGATTTCCGTCTTTTCCGGGCTAAAAATCTATACTATAAAATTGTAAATGCTAAAGTTTTGATGGATGGCTGAACGGATCTGGATGAAATTTGGCACAGAGATAGATTATAGTCTGGACTCTGGAATAACTAATACACTGCTTTTTATCCCGGATAAATAAAAAGTTCCCGCGGGAACTAAAAAAACCTCAATCCACGCAGACGAAGTCGCGAGCATCAGCTAGTTATCCTATACTTATTTTTCTCCAGGGTAAATAAGTTCTCTTTATGATAAATTTCGTCTAGCAGTGGAAACATGACAGTCAGACAGTCTGACGGATACTCTTTAGGATTTTTATTATTAGTATGGATTTGGTTACTGCAAAATAAAATTAGTTCTGTTTGTCTGTCACTCACAGCTCACTGACCTGACCGAGCCGGCAAACGGCCAAGACAGTGAGCCAAATTATTATTCAATTCTCTGAAAAGGTTTTGGCTCCGAGTCTCCCTGCGAGAATTTAATAGCAATTGATTTTTTTTTTGAAGTAAGTAATAATTGCAAAGGCGTCAAATTCAGCAAAACTTAATTTTTAGAGAAATGATATTCCTGAACAAAATACCAGCTTATTTTCACCATAAACATAGGAATGCCTACGTTTATTATTTTATTATAATATTATAAGAAAGATTCGTATTATGTTTATTTGAGGAGCTCTGTACCTATCGAGGTAGATATCTGATCAGAAATCCAGGAAAATAAGCATTCCCAGGATATTTCTACCCACTGGCATTTTACGAATGTGATGTTGTTCATCGCTGTGCCAGATATTATTAGGTTAAGTTTATTTTACTGATAAGTTCTCATTAAGTGAAAATTGTAGGTACATTTCTTTAAAATTTAAAAAAAAATTTATTAACCACGAATGTAAACCCCGGCGTTAACTTCAAGATGAAACTGTGATATATCCAACGGTGTACCAAGATAATTAAAATTATTAAAAAATACGACTGCTCTGACGTAGCCCGTATTGAATTACCTTTGGAACATTTTTATTAAATGATATTTTTTTGTGAATCACTGGATATTGAACTATAGTATTATATATTTTTGGAATCTACTCATCATTTTCTTTTACTATTATATGCATTGTATTTTTTATTATGGGTCGATTTTTACGATTGTGATGTGACCCAGATATACGAAAGCCTTATTTAGACCTTGTTTCTTGCTTTTAGTTTTTTTTTGTTATAATACAAACTGTCATACATGTCACAATTACTGTTTATGACAGCTGTTGTTTTAATATTGATAAATTTAATACATATCTTTATTTATAAATAAAAAGAATGGCATCGTCAGGATCCTTCCCAAAACGACGGCAACTACCGAAGCTAATGGCTTGTATGACAAAGAACAGCTTAGAAAATCTGAGAAATCGAGCTTTGTTCAGTCTCGATGCTTTAGATGCAAAAGGTATCAGAAGGTAGGTCATAAAATTTATATGGACCATTTTTATATGTAAATATTTAATATTTATAATGCCTTAACTGACTGAGCAATAGAACAGCGGATTAGAGATACGAAATTCGGATTAAAATTCCTTGCGTTGGAACCCTCGTAGCTTTAGTTTAAGATGTCGTACTGATTATCACCATTATATTGTTACTCGTATATGTTATGAATAACTGGACGTCAATAAGAGTATATACTACACTTATTGACACCTACCTAAATTGAATAAACGTTCACTCTTGACTCTCTTGACTCTTGAGTCTAGACTCTAGGCCCTAGGGATGCACTGAGAAATGATCTTTAAACATTCCAACGGTCTTTTAAAAACTTAAATCTAAGCTACCTAAGGGACCTAAAGTCGATTATTATCTATCCCGACGAGCCGAGGGGAAAAAACTAGTGTTCTATTTTTTGGGTTGCATAATAACATCGTAAACTGATTAAGTATATTATGCTTTGTTTTGCGATTTTTAAATTTTAGAATCATGTAAGAGTGGCCATACATGGGTACGGGTAGTCATGACTGATCACTGTAAGTTGTGGCTGCATAGCAAACTATAATCTTCCCTTTTCAGTCGTCTACGAGGTTTTAAAATAGCTCCGACCACGCTGAGCGTTTTCTAGTCTATTTGGAGCTGGACTCGAGTTGTTTTGTTATCTTGTTATTGTAAGGTGTGTTGATGGGGAAGATGGGAATCTCGAATCGCACTTTGTTTTCTTCGGCGGTTGACTTTTTTATTCCACGACCGCAGCGTATTGAAAATATATCAAAACACCTGACGCCCGGTCTTTCGTCCACGTCCATTTCAGATCTCGATTTCGTCAGCCTCTTAAAACTCAAGTTCCTGTGTTGACTCCAGTCTAGCTCTCTAGACTAGAGTCGACATAGATGAGACGCGTCGCTTGAGTACTTTGAGTTGCCAATCACTATGTGATGGCACCGGCGTGATCGTCTTGGCTAGTTAAATATCGTGGCTTGTATATGTGAAAAAGAGAAAAAAAATTCTATAAACTTAGAAACGGAAAATAGCACTGCAGAGTTAGTAGCACTTTAGGTATCCGGTCGTCGTATTTGTTGGTTATGATTTACCAGTAAAACTGGTACTTAGCACAGTACGCTGGGTGAACATTGTAAGGCAGACCTAATCAATCCGCCTGAATCATAGTATTCTTTATTGATACCTTAGCGCGAAGTCTATCTTAGAAATGTTTAAATTACAGTTTAGTAACAAGTATATAATTCGAGTTTGCAAATCAGGGCCGGATTGAGTGGTTGCTGTTACATGTATTTCCTTTAAAAAAAGCATCTTAGCTGACCAATGGTAACCGAGCACGGGGAATGGTCCCTACGCCTGCACGAGGCCCTTAATCATTGTTATTTGGGGCAGCAGTCAACCTCCTTTATTGCGCTGAGAAGCGAATTTATTCCCACATCCGCTAGCGGCTGGTACTATCTTTTATGGGCTTATTAGCCCGCCCCTGGTCCATGGACTTTTATTTATTTATCATTTCATATAGTAAGTTTTATGAATTGGCCAATTCATGGTCGGAGGTCGATCTGCGAGAGGAGTGTGTGTATGGTGTGCTAAACCATTGCTGCCAACTTGTCACCACGCAGCCATGTAGCCGATTACTTTGACTATATTGTCAATCACTGTCAAACATGTTATCAAGATTGATTTGGTTCCCCAATCAACCAAAAGTGCTCCACACTCTGCGAGTACGTCCCTGCTTTCGAAACAATAGTTGTAGCCTGACTCTTTTGTTTTGCGTATGCCCCGTTCGTTTCGCTTTCACTCTCGCTCTCGTCGCTGTAGACCGCCTTCTCGTTCGGATGCTATATACCTATATTAATAAAACCTATTGTTCCCTATTTCTCGCAAATATCTTATGTATATAATTTAGATCTATTTTAACCCTTATGCCAAATTTGGGTAAGTCGGAACCTCTTAGACTGCATTAGGTCGTCTTATCTCATTTGAAAACTTTCTGAGGAGCCGTTATCTGTTCTATTGTATAAAAAGTAGTGAATGGATTTTTGTTTACAACAAAATCTGTTCATAGGCTCGAACTATGAAATTATCCTGTAGACCTAAATTAATTGCGATGACCTATAAAATTAACCTAGTTCATTTCTTCAGGGTTAAGAATCGTGACTGTAACTTGGACATGTGGGATGAAATTCATTATTGGAGTGTTATCCATAATCTTTAACACAAGTCATTAATGTAATATATTATGATATAAACCATAATTAAAGTTTAGACCAAAATAAACTTCCAATAATAAATCTGTAAGGTAAACTTAACTGTATAATAAAAAGGAATGGTTATGAATATAATTTACTTTTATTTTCCCAAAATTTACTTAATTTGTTTCACTCGACACTGAGTGATAATAAGAAGAGAGACACTGGTTTAAATTATTTACACCGAATTCGAGTGTTTGTGCAAACGTTTACTTCGGTGGAATTTCTCGTTCCTAGGCCATACTAATTTGTAAGGGAAAAGAGAAATCCAAGATAAAAACCCTTACGACCATTTAACCTAAAATACACCTTATACTTTACTATATACACACACGTACACATTTATGAATCATCAGTTCAATAGAAAAAAAAAGCGTTAAGACACACACATAAATTTAGACATTAAATTATATTTACAATGTGTCGACAAGGCTCACGGCTATATACCTTTAATTTGATTAATTCAGTTTATCGGTTCCGATTCTATATCTGATCCGGAGGTATTTTGGATGCAACAACATGTGATTATTTTATATAATCTGGCTCCTACTTTGGTTCTTTTATACAACATTATAAGTAGAAATGCAATACCCATAATTTTCATTATTAATGTAATAATGTCAATGGTTGACCATGTACTTCCTCTATTTTTCCCCGTCATTTCATACATGATATCCAAACTAGTGTCCGGATCCATTTTGACTTCACTTATAATAAATAAGTACTTTATTGAATGATTTAAATTACTAGAATTTACTGTGAGCCTCGTTTATAACACCTTAAGAAAACAAATTGAGTACATTACCAATAATAACAGCAACTCGGCGTCTGTCACTAAAACACTTTACCTAGCCTTATACCTTGAAGTTTAAACAATTTTATATTATTTATATTACACAAAGCTAAGATTAACGCTATGTCAAAACTACTTCTAGACTATTGGCTAGTTGACCGCCCACTCGGAGATACAAGATCAGAATGTCCTTCCGCACGCCTCGAGCCAAAGATCTCCCTTCTCTCTCCCTCCATTGGCTCCTTTCTCCCACTGCAAAACACAAATTTCCGCCACAATCAAATGCTCAACCGTGATTTGTCGAAAAATGACGCGTCAATGTGTTAGCCAATAGTCGAACGCATGATCACGTTTCCCGCCGTAGCATGTTTCGCGCCAATTTTGTGCCACATCTGGTATCTTAAAGTTTTTGTCTTGACGCTTGTCCACGAAAGAAATGCCGCAAAAAAAAAAACCCCGTCAATTACGTACCTCGCCCTTTTCAAGCGGCTTGTCAGAATTTGGACCTCTTTGTCTCAACCGTAATAACTTACAAAGCTTTATTGAGCTTAGTTAGTGTGAAATTCTATGGTTTATTGCTTCAAAAAAAAAATATCCTAAGCTAACTTTTATAATTTCTAAAGCTCTTGTATTTTCAATAAAAAATTTGACCCTTGGTTTTAAGTCTCTGGCGAAGTTTTACGAGTGTTGCGCTATGTATTTAAAATTCGAAATAATTCATGGAATCGCTAGGAACACATGTAGGGTGTCTACTTCACACTCCCCCAAATAGATTTTTAATACACCTAGTATTCCTATGCCTTAGTTTCTATACTAGTCGTTTGGAAATCTATTTCTCCTCTATACTTTTCCGCTAGTTCTAAATCCTTCCCGCTCATCTATTATATTCTGAACATCGCGATAGCCTATTTAATTCGCATTCCCTCTTTGTTCGCTTAGCCTGGCCTCTCTATTGTTCTTAATGAGACCGGTAACTTCACTCATTTCCTTTTGTTAACACTAATCCCTAGTAGAAACCTATTCCCTTATGTGTTTCCGTAATACCGAAACAGATGAATCGCATTGTAATTTCCTCTAACCTTATCAGTTTGAACATCAATTAAGGTGTATACATTATTGTACGGCACTGCTCCTATTATGTAAGGCCCCTCATAAAGTCGCATGAATTTCTTTGTTAACTTTTTGTCGGCATCCGACTTTGCAAAAGTCTTCAATTTCACTAAGTCGCCTATTTCAAACTGTATTATCTTGTGATTTTTGTTATAATGAAACTCCCTATTCTCTGCCGCCTTTATTATGTTCAACCTTGCTTGCTCCCTAATATGCTCTAACGACTCCCGTTGTAAACCGGTCCCGTTTGTTTTACCTTTATCAAAATCGGTCGATAGCAGGGTCCGCTTTCCCCAAACTATTTCGTTAGGTGAATAACCAGTTGTAGTGTGTATAACCTGATTATAACAATCTTCTATGTCCGGTAACAAATCTACCCAAGATTGATGTGACTTGTCACAGTACGTTCTGAATAACCTACCTAGTTCCTTATTTACCCTCTCCGTTGAATTTGGTCGTGGGTTTCTAACAGACGTGTGTGTTAGTACAATACCTAACTGGTGAATGCCTGCCTCGAAGACCTTTGAAGTAAAATTCGCGCCTCTGTCCGAGCATAATGTCCTAACTTCAACCTGTTTATGGAACTTTTTCACACATGTTAACGTAGCTTTTCCGCTCGCCTGTCGTAATGGATATAACCTAATTAGCTTACTATAGGTGTCCTGTATCACGAATACATATTTGTACCCAAACCGTCCCGCTGGCAAAGGTCCATATATGTCACAGAAGACTCGTTCTCCTATTTCTTTTGCTATTACCGTTTTAATCGGTCCCGTATGTGTTTCTAACGCATGTTTTGACTTCTGACATAATTCGCAAGCTCTTACAATTCGACCTATTTTACGAGACATATTTGGGAAATATTAACGATGCTTCATCAAAGCATATACCTTGTAACGTCTGAAATGTCCTACCTCTTCATGTATGCTAATAATTAAATCTCTTTGTAAGTCCTCGGGGACATATAGTCTTAATCTATCTCCAATTTTATCCGTCCTATATAGAATCCCTTCCTTTGTCGCATAATACCTTGATTCTGGTGTACCTGTTATTTCCATACGCCTAATTATTTCGCTAACAACCTTATCACGCCCTTGATAACTACTTATCTCTCCCCATCTCGCCTGTACCACTCGTCCCAACGTCGTTTTGAATAAATTCATCTCAGGCCCCGTCGCCTTATTTGTCAATACATCGGTGGTCCCTTTTATGTGCCGGGATAATACATCCGCAACTGTATTTGATTTACCCTTCACATGTTCTACTGTATAGTCGAATTGACCCATGTAATGCACCCAACGTATCATTCGTGCGCTCAGTAATTTACATGTTTGTAAGAATGTCAAACTCTTATGACCTGTCCTAATCACTAACCGTGCTCCTCTCAAATAAGTTTCAAACTTCGACAAACTAAAGATGATTGCCCACAGTTCCTGTTCTGTAACCGTCCATTTACGCTCTGCCTCCGACAATGACTTACTACAAAATCCTATTATACACTCTTCCCCTACTTCGTTCAATTGATAAACATATCCCGAAACTCCAAGATTACTGCTATCAGTTTGCAGATAATAAATCTCTTTCGGATTTGGATGTACGAGAAGTATTGTGTCTAAGAATAATTTCTTGACTTTCTCGAAACAATCGTTTATTTCTTCCGTCCATGACCATTTGTTATTTTGTTTTAATAGGTCGTAGAGCGGTCTAACCTCTTCGCTATATTTCGAAATAAATCTTCTGAAATAATTTATTAATCCCAAAAATCCCCGTAATTGTTTTATTGTTCGAGGTATGGGAAAATCCAATATGGCCTCTACTCGTTCTGGATCCATCCGTACCCCGTTTGTATTCACTATGTGCCCTAACAACTTCACCTCTAGGCATAAAAATCGACACTTTCCTAGCCTACCTGTCAATCCTGCGGTCTCTAATCTGTCTAGTACCTGGTCTAAATGTGCTAAATGTAGTTCTATGTCCCCTGTAGTGAATATGACAATGTCATCTAGATAATTCACGCAAAACTCACGCACTTCTTTTAGTATAATATCCATTGCCCTCGAAAATCCTGCCACAGACGTTTTTAATCCCTGAGGCAGCACACAATAGATATAAGTTCTCCCCATAAAAGAGAACCCTGTATATTTCCTAGAATCCCGATGCAAAGGTATTTGGAAATAAGCATTATTCAAATCAATCAAGCTGATATAATTCACTCCATGAAAAGATTGTAAAATCTCAGATGTGAGTGGTGGTGAACCTGCATCACCTATCATTTTCTTATTAAGTTCGCGCGCGTCTAATAAGAGTCTTATTGACCCATCCCGCTTTTTCGTAAATGTGAGTGGACTACAGTAAGGTGTTGCCTCCTGTCTTATCACACCCAACCTCTCTAATTCCTCCAATTCCTTCTTTACCTGTTCCCTATACGCCAAAGGTACCGGATAGCTGTGCTTTACAAAAGGAGTTTCGTCTACCAACTCAATAATGTGCTCGTATCTGCTAGTTAGCCCTAATTTGTCCGTAAATACCTCACGATGCTTGTCTAACACAGGCAGTAACAGTTTCTTTTGTTCACTACTTAAACACGAATCATCTAAGTGATAGTCTGTTTGAACTTCACCGTCCGTTCCTATTCTCGATAAGCCAAGTTCTATCGGACTAATATTTTGGTTTAATATTAAATTAATTGTGGTGGCGTTTGCCACTCCCCCAAGCCTTTCTATCTTACATTCCGAATTTAATCTTACGCAACATCTAACGCCTAGGTGTTCGATCGTCAAGGTTCGCTCGCTACCGCAGTTAACTACTCCTTTTACTCGCTCTAACCAATCATACCCTAGTATTAATGACCTGGGTAACCGTCGCATAACCAATACAGGTGCTTCAACTAAAGTACTACCTAACTGAAACTCTATCAGTACTAACCGATTCGTACTCTCACTCCGTGAACCAAATGCTCCCTGTATCTGAATTGCTGGGATCGCGATCTCTGGTAAAATTATGTTTTCCTTTACGATCGAGTCATACAACTCCCTAGTTATTCCGCTAATCTGACTTCCCGTATCGATAAGCGCACTCATGTTTCTACCGTACAATCTCACACATACTTCTGGTAATTTAGGCAAAGAATAGTCAATGTCTACATCGATCGTCTCATCGAGTTCGTGAAACATTGTACACACGTCTAAACCTCGCTTCAAACAACCCTTACATGCGTTATCTATCTCGTCGCATTCTAATATGTTACTAAACTGATTTTCCAATAAGATCCCTATGCTATCAATTTCTGACTGGAAATTATAACCACCGTTGTTCGTTCCGCCTTTCAACGTTCGCTTAATTCCATTTCCGCCGGCCCCTAAAGCTTGTCCCGGTTTCCATCCATTGTTCGTTAGGATCTTATAAGCCAAGCCTATTCTTTCATGTCCCGATATATCTTTATTCCCCGTTCTACACAACACTAAGCTATCGGACCTTACTTGTGTGGGGAAATTTAGTTTTTTGAATTTCCCTCCCCCACATGTTTCGATGAATTAGAGCTTTCGCCCTCCTTTACAAAAGTAATAGCTGGTCTGACTCTTTCAGTTTCGGATAATGTAGGTCTATTAAAATTCGCTCTATAACCTAATCTACCTCGACGATAACCTCGTCCCCTTGTCGAATTACCTCTACTAGCCCAATTGTTAGTTGAAATTGTTGCAACAATGGGACGCGCCACCCGCGACTCATTGTACCTCCGTCCCCTGAATCCACTACCTACAATACCTCCCGCGACTCCCTTTTGTTTCTCGACAATGTTTTGTTCTAGGCTCCTTAGGAATTTCGCTCCATTCATGATGCTAACTTCCTCAGTTCTAGTAAACCATAATCGCTGTATATCTATCGCATAGTGTCGCATAATAGAATTTACTAAATCTCGCTCGCTAAACGCAATAGTCAAAGACTGCATTGATTCGGCTTGTTCGGCAAAGTGCTCAGACATAGTCATTCCTGAATCGCTCGTATAAATTGCATTTATCAACCTATATCTCACAGATTCCTGAATCTGTTCGGTCCAGTAGTTTCGCCTAAAGTCAGCCTCGAAATCTGCGAACGTAACCCAATCCTTTGAGTACAACTCCATAACCTTTCGCGCGTGTCCCGATATACATCCTAGCGCTATATCAATCTCGCGATCCGTTCCATTTACAGCCCTTATATACTTCTTTAATCGTTTTAAAAATGCAATAGGGTTGGTGAAGGGTTTTCCATCAAAATTTGGTTTGCTAACCGATGGTTGTACCACATAAATGTTCCGAGTCTCGGAAGACGCTACACTAGAACTCGTAGACTCTACACTAGATCCCTGCCTTTCGCTTTCATCACCTTCACCTCGTACCACGCTAACCGTATCGTGTGACGTGACACTTGCCCTTTCATTCAATATCGTACTGGGACTCGAACCCAAATTTTGTAATTTCTTCTCGAAATCACTGATTTTTTGTAAAATCAACTCTAATGTCGCTTTCCCTACGGTCACTGTTTGCTCGCTCGTACCTACAACGCTCGCCTCGGGTCCGTTCTCCGCTACCTGCTTCGCACTACGGCCCTTTCTACCTGCTGGCATCGTCTCTAGTTCGACTTAAACCTCTCTATTTGCTATTTTTCGCTAAATTCCCGTTAAATGCTAAATTACTCGTTTTACTTGCGCGACTTTCGTGAACTCGTCAGACAGTTTGTTATTGTAATAATGTAAAACCAATGCAATACTGACACCAGATGTTTGAACTTAGGAGTATATACTGATTTTATGAATTCTTAAATTCAAGAAAATAAATCTAAGATATAAGGCAAGATTAGTATCTCGGTCACTGCGATCAATCTCCCGACGATCCCTGTAAATTTTACATTTATAAGATATACTGCTCATCTCGGCTATTCCTATAAAGAAAAACACATCTCTTATACAATAACATGCACAGTGTGTCTTAACCCTTTCTTTATTTATTTTATGTATATATAAAAATTTTATTTTTTTTTTTCTCCCTTTTTTCAGTCACGATTCCTACGTTGTGTTTATATTTTTTTTTTTTTTTTTTTTTAAATATAGATCTAGTCATACCGTTATTTCGAATACGTACATAGACCCCTGGTCGCTCGGCAACAAAATTCTGTGACCTACATGGTCACAGATCTGTGACACAGGACATAGATCCTGGTCACGGCACCAAAATTCTGTGATGGCACCGGCGTGATCGTCTTGGCTAGTTAAATATCGTGGCTTGTATATGTGAAAAAGAGAAAAAAAATTCTATAAACTTAGAAACGGAAAATAGCACTGCAGAGTTAGTAGCACTTTAGGTATCCGGTCGTCGTATTTGTTGGTTATGATTTACCAGTAAAACTGGTACTTAGCACAGTACGCTGGGTGAACATTGTAAGGCAGACCTAATCAATCCGCCTGAATCATAGTATTCTTTATTGATACCTTAGCGCGAAGTCTATCTTAGAAATGTTTAAATTACAGTTTAGTAACAAGTATATAATTCGAGTTTGCAAATCAGGGCCGGATTGAGTGGTTGCTGTTACATGTATTTCCTTTAAAAAAAGCATCTTAGCTGACCAATGGTAACCGAGCACGGGGAATGGTCCCTACGCCTGCACGAGGCCCTTAATCATTGTTATTTGGGGCAGCAGTCAACCTCCTTTATTGCGCTGAGAAGCGAATTTATTCCCACATCCGCTAGCGGCTGGTACTATCTTTTATGGGCTTATTAGCCCGCCCCTGGTCCATGGACTTTTATTTATTTATCATTTCATATAGTAAGTTTTATGAATTGGCCAATTCATGGTCGGAGGTCGATCTGCGAGAGGAGTGTGTGTATGGTGTGCTGAACCATTGCTGCCAACTTGTCACCACGCAGCCATGTAGCCGATTACTTTGACTATATTGTCAATCACTGTCAAACATGTTATCAAGATTGATTTGGTTCCCCAATCAACCAAAAGTGCTCCACACTCTGCGAGTACGTCCCTGCTTTCGAAACAATAGTTGTAGCCTGACTCTTTTGTTTTGCGTATGCCCCGTTCGTTTCGCTTTCACTCTCGCTCTCGTCGCTGTAGACCGCCTTCTCGTTCGGATGCTATATACCTATATTAATAAAACCTATTGTTCCCTATTTCTCGCAAATATCTTATGTATATAATTTAGATCTATTTTAACCCTTATGCCAAATTTGGGTAAGTCGGAACCTCTTAGACTGCATTAGGTCGTCTTATCTCATTTGAAAACTTTCTGAGGAGCCGTTATCTGTTCTATTGTATAAAAAGTAGTGAATGGATTTTTGTTTACAACAAAATCTGTTCATAGGCTCGAACTATGAAATTATCCTGTAGACCTAAATTAATTGCGATGACCTATAAAATTAACCTAGTTCATTTCTTCAGGGTTAAGAATCGTGACTGTAACTTGGACATGTGGGATGAAATTCATTATTGGAGTGTTATCCATAATCTTTAACACAAGTCATTAATGTAATATATTATGATATAAACCATAATTAAAGTTTAGACCAAAATAAACTTCCAATAATAAATCTGTAAGGTAAACTTAACTGTATAATAAAAAGGAATGGTTATGAATATAATTTACTTTTATTTTCCCAAAATTTACTTAATTTGTTTCACTCGACACTGAGTGATAATAAGAAGAGAGACACTGGTTTAAATTATTTACACCGAATTCGAGTGTTTGTGCAAACGTTTACTTCGGTGGAATTTCTCGTTCCTAGGCCATACTAATTTGTAAGGGAAAAGAGAAATCCAAGATAAAAACCCTTACGACCATTTAACCTAAAATACACCTTATACTTTACTATATACACACACGTACACATTTATGAATCATCAGTTCAATAGAAAAAAAAAGCGTTAAGACACACACATAAATTTAGACATTAAATTATATTTACAATGTGTCGACAAGGCTCACGGCTATATACCTTTAATTTGATTAATTCAGTTTATCGGTTCCGATTCTATATCTGATCCGGAGGTATTTTGGATGCAACAACATGTGATTATTTTATATAATCTGGCTCCTACTTTGGTTCTTTTATACAACATTATAAGTAGAAATGCAATACCCATAATTTTCATTATTAATGTAATAATGTCAATGGTTGACCATGTACTTCCTCTATTTTTCCCCGTCATTTCATACATGATATCCAAACTAGTGTCCGGATCCATTTTGACTTCACTTATAATAAATAAGTACTTTATTGAATGATTTAAATTACTAGAATTTACTGTGAGCCTCGTTTATAACACCTTAAGAAAACAAATTGAGTACATTACCAATAATAACAGCAACTCGGCGTCTGTCACTAAAACACTTTACCTAGCCTTATACCTTGAAGTTTAAACAATTTTATATTATTTATATTACACAAAGCTAAGATTAACGCTATGTCAAAACTACTTCTAGACTATTGGCTAGTTGACCGCCCACTCGGAGATACAAGATCAGAATGTCCTTCCGCACGCCTCGAGCCAAAGATCTCCCTTCTCTCTCCCTCCATTGGCTCCTTTCTCCCACTGCAAAACACAAATTTCCGCCACAATCAAATGCTCAACCGTGATTTGTCGAACAATGACGCGTCAATGTGTTAGCCAATAGTCGAACGCATGATCACGTTTCCCGCCGTAGCATGTTTCGCGCCAATTTTGTGCCACATCTGGTATCTTAAAGTTTTTGTCTTGACGCTTGTCCACGAAAGAAATGCCGCAAAAAAAAAAACCCCGTCAATTACGTACCTCGCCCTTTTCAAGCGGCTTGTCAGAATTTGGACCTCTTTGTCTCAACCGTAATAACTTAAAAGCTTTATTGAGCTTAGTTAGTGTGAAATTCTATGGTTTATTGCTTCAAAAAAAAAATATCCTAAGCTAACTTTTATAATTTCTAAAGCTCTTGTATTTTCAATAAAAAATTTGACCCTTGGTTTTAAGTCTCTGGCGAAGTTTTACGAGTGTTGCGCTATGTATTTAAAATTCGAAATAATTCATGGAATCGCTAGGAACACATGTAGGGTGTCTACTTCAACTATCCAGCGTGCAGTTGTCGGACATAAACTGCTGCGAGCTGTCCGTGTATGGCCACTCTTACTGTTAGTATGGAATAAATTTATTGGCGAGGCCATTTGTTTTGTTTACAGACGGAAACTTCCACTCCACGAGTGCCTTATATTGGAATTGAGAGAATCCGGTTACTCGGAATCTTCGGATTATCTGCAGGACCTTATCTATGACAATTTACAACTTTTGGCGGAAGACGATATAGGAATTGTTGTGGATTTGAGAAAAAAGGATGATTATTTGGAAGATATAAGTGCAGGATTAATTAGAGCTGAGAAACAACGTGACAAAGGCAATAATAATATTAGCTAAATATCTTAAGCCTAAATGACTGTATAGGTATTTGTAGACTTAGGTTTTGTTATGCTCAGAATATTCAGTAAGAAAAATTAAATATGAATTCTATGTCGTAGGTTCGTCTATTAAGTAATTAGATATGTTATCGATAGAGTCCGGACACCGTTAATATCGCGATTTTTAACGGTGGAGGGACCGTTGTTTTGTTGACTATTCCTATTTCCTAGGTAAAGTTCAGAAATCATCGTTACAACCGTCAATCTCAGGATTTCCTAGGATATCTGGGCATTATCTAGTTAATGTGATCAAGAATATAATTATTTAAACTCTAACGGTTTCGGTACGTTAATGTTGATTTTAACACGTTACTGCCAACATAAACGAGTTTAGCAACTTTAGGGGTAACAGATATACGAATAATTATTACACCACTTAATTTTATTAAACTAAAATTACGAAAACCTACTTTTTGTAATTTTAAAACGGATGCTATGCATATTACGACCATAATTATTTTAAAGTAGATACAAAAACCGACGATGAAATTCATGTTTAAGTACACCGTCCAGAAATTCAATTTTTAATTCAATTTTACATATAAAGGAAAATAACCAAAATGAACACATTGATTATTGTTAATATTCTTTTCTACCTATCAAGTTTTTCAGGACTCAGACGAAGACACTAATGTTAGAGATGAAGATAAAAAGATAAATTATATGTTTTCAGGGAATACAAAAAAGGAGAGTTTAGAGTTATTAGCTTTGGCATTATCTTACGCTGAAAAAGGAAAAGGGATTTTGTGGCTGGCCGAGAAGTTTTTCCTGGCAGCGATCGCTGTATCGAGTCAATATTTGATTGATGGCGGGCGACAGAAAGGCTGTTGTAAATATCACTACGCTAGGTTCTTGCTCGACAAATGTAAGTTTTGATATTTCTACAAAATTAACAGTAATAGAGATGTACCATAACGTTTCATTCGTATTTTGAGTATTCTTGAAGTGAAAACTTCTTTAGCCGCGTTGAGCACTTTTTGGTAGGGGAAAATCTTATGGGTTCGCGTGACCGACATGCTGTAACGTATTGTACAACTTTATTTAATATGATTCAATATTAATTGTTATTTCAATTAAATTGTATTTATATTTTGTCATGATCTTGTCCAACCATATAAACATCTATATAATTGTTGCTCGGAGTGTCAATAGATGTGAAAACCAGATTGATGTTGCTAACTTTATTTTAAATATTTTGAAATTTCAAATTTTAATACTAAAATTCTAAGTTATAAGTTTCCACTTCTATTGGCAGTCCTATTTTTTTGAAAAACTATTAATGTTACGTCTGTTATTTCATGCAATAGTATCTAAATAAGCAACCATTAATTTTGATTAATGATGTTTAATTATAGCCCATTAAATATATTTGATTTTGTTTCTAGTTGATGTTGATAATCTAGTGTATTTATTCCTTCATAGGATTTAATTTTTCGATGTCTCGCCTGTCTTTGGCTACCTATTGCTTTCATATTATTATGATGCACTAGTTTGACGAGAGCCCCACTCCTTTAAGATCCGTTTTTATTGATCTCTTCCAGGAATTTATAATAAAAATAATTAAGATAGAATTGGAAAAATGTATAGTATAGTAGGTACTAGCTGATGCCCGCGTCTTCGTCCGCGTGGATTGAGGTTTTTGGTTCCCGCGGAAACTTTAATTTTTCGGAATAAAAAGTAGCCTATTTGTTATTCTAGACTATAATCTTTCTCTGTGCCAAATTTCATCCAGATCCGTTCAGCCGTTCTGGCGTGATTGAGTAACAAACATCCATCCATCCATCCAAACTTTAGCAAAAAGCATTTATAGTAATTAGTATAGATTGCGTAGTAATGCAATGTGCAATAGGTAAAATGCGCAATATTTTGTACAAAATTTAAGGCAAGGCCCCAGCACCGAATTGCAGTGTGATTTTTTCTTTTGTATTTTTAATTTATTTATTAGCTGTTACAACACCAGATGAAAAATTTAATCAAAGTGGCACAATGTTTACTCAGTAGGTACAAAAAAAAATTAATGATAAATGAAAATAATTCGGCCAAGTGAAGGGTTCCATACCATCGTACAATATCAAGAACTGCATATACTTTTTAAATATAAATGTATTGTATCATTTAATTTATTGTGTTAATGTCCTATGTCCCCCCAGTGGGGCAGAGGGCATTTACAGTGTTTCGTTTCACCCTTGACTCATCCCACGTCATCCCTATCCTCGAGACCTCCGCGGTCCGCCAGAACCGTACGCTGCCAAGTTTGCTTGGGTCAGCCACGCTTTCTTTTTCCCTATGGATTCCAGTCGAGAGCTGGCCCCGCAATATTGCCTGGTTGATTTAATTTATAACTTTATTTGTTGTTAAGCAGTATAGTATTATTCATTCTTTGAAAATTTCATATGTCTACTACTATTTCGGTTGAAGAGATATAGCAAAAACACCGAAATAATCATGTTTCTTTCTTGTTTCTTCTTCCTTTATGTTTTAATTAAATTTTTATTATTTGTTGCTATAGCGACCATAGAAATAGACATACTGTGCAAATCTCAACTGTCTTTCTATTACGGTTCATGAGATAGTAGATACAGCCCACTGACAGACAAACATTCAGATAGACGGACTGATGAACAGCGGAGGCTTAGTAGGTACGGAACTCTAAAAATTTTAGTTAATTGTGTAATTGTAGCTAACTATTATTGCTTATGATTTATGATCCTATTATATCTAACTGCTTATCTTTTGATGTTCAGTAATGTATCGTTAAGATTAATGTTATGAGCGTAATCTGAAATCTGTATCATTCAGTAGAAAAACATTTTAGGTTTGTTCAAACGTCGAACATGGAAGTCCGGTCGTTTTTGTAAAGTATGGTACCACAGGTTAAACGCTTGATAAAGCGGTGGTCTGTCAATTTCACTTCGTTTTAAATATGGTGGTACTCCTACATTGTACTATTACCTATTCTGTGGTACTAGCTAGGTGATGCCCGTGCCTTCGTCCGCGTGGTTTATGTTTTTTAAATCCTGCGGGATCACATACATCAAAAATCACATACATCCGTTGCTCTGTTGCTGCGTCATCGAAGGACAAACCAACAAACAAACAGACTTTCTCATTTAAAATAATAGTATGATAATTTAGTTCCAGATGCAGATCCCGAAGAGCCGTTTGTCATTCTAACCGAAGTCAGGGACAGCGCTATTGGAAAGGTTAGAACGGATTTTGACTCCACAAAACTTTTGCAACTGCAAATTGTTTATATTTGATTAAGTAGGATAATGTTACAACGTATTTAAAATATCAGAATTAATTAGTATTAATTTATAAAAACAATAATATCCTCCGAAGCTCTTCTGACGAATGAAGTAAGGTATATATTTAAGTATAATATTATACCTAATGGGTATATTCATAATCATACTTATTTACTCATAAATATTCATTTTACACGACAATAATTACAAATGTATACTAATACTAATATTATAAATGCGAAAGTTTGGTTGGTTGTATGGATGATGGGTAGATATTTGTTACTCAATCACGCCAGAACGGTTGAACGGATCTGGATGAAATTTGGCACACAGATAGATTATAGTCTGGAATAAAACAGGCCACTTCCTGAAAGTTAGAGTTCCCGCGGAACCTAAAAACCACAATCCACGCGGACGAATAATACGCGGCTTTCAGCTAGAATTTTTTATACATCAATATATATTATGGATGTCCATTTTAATTAAAAGAAACATTTTTATTTTTCTCTTATTAAGAAGGCCAGTAGATGAGATCGGTAAAGTGCAAACTAAGAGGAGTTCCTGAGTGAACAATATTGTAACTGTAACTGAAAGACTTCCAAAATGTTATAGCCTAAGATCCCTGTGTAGAACGACCTTACCCAGCTGGTTAATGGATGAAACCTACTTTTTATTTTTATATTTTAATCATCATACTAATATTATAAACTAGCTGATGCCTGCGACATCGTCCGCGTGGTTTAAGTTTTTTTTATTCCCGCGGGAACTCTAATTTTCCGGGATAAAAAGTAGCCTATGTCCATACTAATAACTAATATTATCAATGCGAATGTGTGTTTGTTGGTTTGTTGGTTTGTTGGTTTGTTGGTTTATTGGTTTGTTGGTTTGTCCTTTAATCACGCCGCAACGGAGCAACGGATCGACGTGATTTTTGGCATGGGTATAGTTGAGGACCTGGAGCAAAATTAATTAATTTAAAAATAGCCTGGACCGGATTTTGATTGTCAACCTATTTTTGGCGTATTTATCTAGTATTAAATAAAAATAAAAAGTAGGTTTCATACATTAACCAGCTCGGTGAAGGTCGCTCTACACAGGGATCTTAGGCTATTAGCTTTGCTTTTATAAAAATTGTGTTGTTAAAGAATTGGCCGCTCTATGAACCTGAAAATGAGGAAGATGAAGTACCACCTGACACGGTATTCTCCGCGACAGCTTTACAGCTGCACCGGGTGTTACTTAGCAAGGCTCGTTTTGCTAGGAACAAAGATCCTGCAAAATCTGAAAGACTTTCAAGATTAGCTGAGCGGAGAGCTAAAGACGGTAATATGCTTATATTTCATTACTAGATGATGCCCGCGACTTCGTCCGCGTGGATTAAGTTTTTTGATTCCCGCGGGAACTCCTTGATTATCACTAATAAATAGTAGCCTACGTCCTTCCTCGGGTATCAAACTATCCCTATACCAAATTTCATCACAATCGGTTGAACAGATGAGCCGTGAAAGCGTAGCAGACAGACAGACAGACAGTCACACTTTCGCATTTATAATATTAGTAGATATGGATAGTATGAATATGACTAAAAGTATGTCGATGAAAGCTTTCTTTATTTTTTTACTTTCGAGTGAAGTGATTAATATTTGGATAGTGATTTTCACAAATATTGTGATATCTAATTTTAAAAGTTTACTTGTTCTAAAAAAAGTACCTAATGTTTTTTTCGTGCAAAGTGCTCATTTAATTTTCGCATTTTAATTATCTTTTAGCTATTATTTTTTACTTACTTATTTTTTTTTAATATCCATTCTAGCTGATGCCCGCGTGGACATCCATGACATGCCAGGGTGGAAAAAACGTACATTAAATATTGAAGATATCACATTTCACTCAAAGGCAACATTATTTTATTTTGAAAAATAAGAATATCTGCATTCTGCATTCAAAATTATTTTAAAAAGCTTACCTGAGCCGGGAATCGAGCTGGATACTAAAGATACGAAGAAATAGACAGTCATTATTTTAATACACCGTTAGATAGAGCCTATGATATTTTCCACCCTGTCTAATACAAAGGAGTGTTGAAAAACTTCCATACTCAATTACCTATATTTTGCTGTATTTATAAATAATAGGAAGGTAGGTAGGTAAAGGTATAAATTGTATGTTTACCATTGAACTGATCTCACGTCGCGGTCATTCAGTTTTCCTTATTCCTAGAATGGGTTCTAGTAGTCCTTATTATTCCTAATAGTTGTTTCTATTGAAATGTCGTTATTACCATGCAACAATGAATATGCGTATTTTATAGGAGTTAATCTGTTTACCAAGGTGGAAATTAATTGTAACCAATGCATTACTGCGTTCGTCCTCAATCGTCAGACGAGGTTAGATTACAATCTCTGTTAGGTTCTTATTATTTTACAGCCGATAATATACCTAAGACGGCTGAAGCGATCCTAGAAATTGGTATCAGCCAATTGCTTATGAACAATTTGAATAATGCCCATAAAACGTTTCTTCGAGCGTTTAAAATTTACGAAGCAGACAATAACATAGTGGGTTTATGTGATTCAAGAATGCATCTAGCTGCGGTGATGCAAAGGTAAAAAAATCTTTTGCTAGTACACGCCTTCCATTCATTTTAAGAAGTTACCACCCAGTAGTTCCATTTTAATTAAAAATATCTGATTAATAATATGATAGTTATCGTAAATTGATCGTATAATTAGAATAATTAATTAAGTAATTACTTTATCGTGTATGCATTACTTATTTATTTATTTTTAAATACATCGCCATCCCGCGCTCCGGTTTATTTATCCTTTCACCAAAGGTTGTCTGTTGCTTTAGCAATAAGGCATTTGCACATTTCTATGTAGTCTTTACTACTGCTTTTAAACTGTATACTGTATTTTTGGTGTGTGCGATAAATATATCTAGATAAATAAATAAGTTTTGTTTTCTTTTATCGCGCACTTTTGCTTTACTGTACTTTTGCTGTTCCATTATACTCGTCCTCCTTGGATCCACGCACTGTTTCATCAACGTTATTAATACGACTAGGTACCAAACTCATCGCTTAGGTACGAGTATAAGTGGACCAAGATAAGTGTGCATAATAATTCAAATTATCCTTAAATACCCTTTTTAGATTGGGTGACCACGAAACTGCAGCAAAACTGCTGACTGAAATGGGTGCTTTGGCAATGGAGCACGGGCTTCGAAGACAACTCGGTCGAGCGCTACATCTCTTGGGCGAACTACATTTGCGTAGAGAGCGGCCGGAATTGGGCACGCAGCATCTTATCGAGGCTTTCCAGTGTTTTATGGGCTTAAATTGGCAATATGTGCGTTCCTAACTCGTTCTAACTAGTCGGGGTTCAGTTTTTTCTATATTATTTTTCCTATTAGCCTGGTCTTGACCTCTTTTTGGATGCTTGCGAGTTATAGTGCCCGGGTTGGTGATACTAAAAATCTGTTTCCGTACTTTAAATGACCGTTTCTTCTATGATAGGTTTCTGGATTATTATCTTTGATCAGAGTTGTTGTTATTCCAGTTATGAAAATTGAAATTATCTCACTTTACTTCATTCAAATTTATGTATATGTTAACTAGCTGATGCCTGCGACTTTCTCCACGTGGCTTAAGCTTTTTTTATTCCCGCGGGAACTCTTTAATTTTACGGGATAAAAAGTAGCCTTTGACACTCTCCAGGTTCTCAACTATACCCATGCCAAAAAACACGTCGATCCGTTGCTCCGTTGCGGCGTGATTGAAGGACAAACCAACAAACAAACACACATTCGCTTTTATAATATTAGTATGATTAAGCTATAAGAACTATAAATATTTTCAGCAGACTCATGACAACGTTGTAAAAAAGAGTGAGAAAGACACATCAGGTGGCTTGGATGTAATTTTCAAGGCTGACAGGATAGAAATTTATGAAGAAGAAGCGGAACAATCTAGACTGATGCATGCAATATCGGCTGGTAAATTAATCAGATATTTTTTACTTCTTATTTTCTTGGTGATATGGTTATGCTAGGCTCTGTAAACCCGGTATCACTTTGACCGTTGCCGATCTATGGCGATTCGCCATCATCTAAAGTTCCTGGTCAATACTACTTGCTGCTAGGAACAGCAACAGTTTCTTGGCCAGGATATTCTTTGCCTCTTCGGGATCCACTAGGTGCTTCCCTAGGAGGAGGCTACGTTTGCGCATTAACGCGGGGCATTAGCAGGTAATGTGTAATGGCGTTTCCTCAGCCTCAAAACAAAGCCTACATACATCTGTATCTCTGAGCATTATATCATTTGTTATTATCACGAAGCTCCTAATAATACCGACCAAGTAGGTCGTCAGGACCAAGGAGCTTCGATGCCGGATCGATGAATTGTTGACAAAGCAAATTAAACACAATAAACTAGACCATGTTATATGAGAATCTCGCTCAAATAATAACGTCTTTCGGTAGAAGCACCGATGACAACGGCTGACGATCAATCTAAGGAATGTGTTGAATTAATTTGATGTTGTCTCTCTAAAAAAAGGTAAAATGAACCTTTGCCCCATATAAATTTGTATCAGTAAAAACAGATGTAAGTGTGTGAAGCCTACCGGATATCAACTTTTGAATCATTAAAGAGGTATCTTCCATGATGACCAAGTACCTACCTACTTGTTGATCAAAAATTGTTATTGAGAGAACCAAATATAGCTTTAATCCATATCCATACTAATATTATTGATGCGAAAGTGTGTCTGTCTGTCTATCTGTCTAGATGTCCGTCTGCTACGCTTTCGAGGCGTAACTACTCAACCGATGGACAACCGAAGGACATAGGCATATCACGGAAAATTGAAGAGTTGCAGGGGGAATAAAAAAACAATCCACGCGGACGAAGTCGCGGGCATTATCTAGTCTTTTATAAGTTTAGCTATAATCTACCGGCTCTAACTCCCAATAGTGACCCTGCAGGGGATATTGAGCTATGATGATGTTACAAATCTACGATACGATTATTATGGAATGGTATTATGGATAATATACTTACTCGTAAGAATAAAAACTTAAAGGTTTTTATTTTAACTTCTTTGAAGGTCAAGAAATTATGGCGTCATACTTTAATTTACTAAGGGAGTCTGGCACATGCTCTGTGGCAAAAGTCAAAACTATTGAATGGAAATTAAATCGGTGTCAGTGGTGGTTGAAAAAAGCGCACCACGATTTTGTGCCCTGTCTTTGTCCGTTACATAATCGTACACCTTTGGATGTTTTAAGGTACTTTATAAAATTTAAATTATTTTTTAATTTATTAAAAGTAATTCTATTTTATGACGTCTCACAATTATTTGCGCTTTATTTGTAAATATTAGTGAGATATTCCGATGGCTTCGCCTACTTGCTAGGTCGATTTGAGAATTTATTTTCATACCTTTTTTTGAGTTGAATCTAATTTCCAAATTATTGAATTTGGTAGTCTTGATAACGTGTGTTCATTAATTAATACAAGATATATAAAAAAAACATATAAGTACTGCAAACACTTGGTTATAGTTATTGACGTTTTAGGATGCAACTAGAGGCTGCCAATATAGAAAATGAACCGTCGGAAGACGAAGATGCTTTACTCGGCAGAACTGGTACTATTGAAGACATGACAAAAATACGAAGCAGTTTTAACTAAAGGCTGTTGTTACGGTTTTATGCTCACAATTTAAATTAGGAAGCTCCTATAGGACTCACGTCCTTTTTTGTCAATGTATTACCACTGACTGGAGCGACTGGTCAGCGACCAAATGATAAATAAAATGCATGTATTCGAAACTAATGGGGCATACACGTGTTCCTATTTTTAAAATCATTAAATTTTTCCTGTTATTATTATCTGCGATCTTAAATTACCGTTGCAAATTTTTTATATAAGCCTTCGAGCTTGATATGGCTCTTCGAGTTTTATTGAATTACTAGATGATGCCCGCGACTTCTCCGCGTGGGTTAAAACTTTTTCGATTCTCGTGGGAACTCCTTTATTTTTCGAAATAAAAAGTAGCATAGTCCTTCCCCGGGATAACCCGGGATAACCTATCCCTGTAGGTACCAAATTTCATCAAAATCGGTTGAACAGGTGAACCGTGAAAGCGTAGCAGACATACAGACACACACTTTCGCATTTATAATATTAGTATAGATTCATTTGGGATACTCTATCAATCTGGTTTATAATTAGATGTAGGTCCAATCACAGACATTTTTAGCCACTGAGCGTTAAAACGTTGAGGGTTTGACATTATTTCCGCTACGTGACGTTTACGCTATTCGCATATGTGCTCGTGGATAATGGAACTTATAATTTTATCCCTTCCAAAAGCGTAAATACATTTCTTTGATAACAATTTGACATCAAATTTCTAAGTATTAGTTAGACTTCACAGTCTGAAGAATAGTTATTAATGCATACTTTATAACCTCGTGGTTTTATTAATTAAAACAAGATACGATCACTCTTATGAACGACTAATATTTATAAATATTAATTGACGGAGTAGACTGCAGAGGCAAAAAACTAAGTATCTATTATGTAACAATATTTCATTTCCTTTTTTCTTTACATTTGAAAATAATGCTGTTTTGAAATAAAATAAATATAATTTTAAATGTTTATTTTTAATACCCTTCATATTTGCATTATCAAATGCAAGTAACTATTTACAGCGATTAATTTACTTAAAAAATAGTAAACAAAATTATCCAAAGTTTAATTACTTAAACCTTCATCGCTCCCATGAGTTCTATCACCATAGATAAAACAACTTTCTTAGAAATAAAACTAACAATAATTTAGTCAGTACTGGTATCACAATATGATATTTATACTAAATACAGTAAATATTATGAGTGCTTAGTTAAAATATATATTGTGCCAATTCTGTATAACACAATATCTAAACTAAATTAAAATGACACATCTGTCCCTTTCTGCACAGAGGGTTAGCAATATTTTTAATGCTGTTATTGAGATTGTGTACAACAGAATCGGCCCCGTTGTTTTTAAATATCACATACTTGCCACTTTCTACATAGTACCTGTGACAGTACAACAAAATTACACTGAAAGATAAACAGAGAAAGTGAAAATATTATATTATTAGTTCATTTTATATATCACGTAACGAAACTTTTATTTTCACGTATTATTTTGCCTTATTAGGTACTTCAAATTACAATTTATAATACAGGTACAAACTTTAGTTTTCTATAGTGCCTGAAACTAAATTTCAATTAACCTATCATCAAAATCCTTTGGTTCTAAGATAAGCCTGTAGAAAATATTACTGTGTACACCCGATTCCTCAAGTTGAAATGTACTAGTACACAAACAGATTTTGTATTATTATCTTCTGCAGTTACCTTTAACATGTTTCTAAGTAAAAGCAAAATGTTTAAACTTCTTGATGAAAATAAAAACATGTTTATAAGTGATACTATTTATAAAACATTATTATCTATATTAGGAGGCCTTTGCTGTCCTTTTTCGTGGTTCCAGCCGTACTTTAAATCCTTCAGCTCGTTTTAGGATAATGTCAGCTTGCAGTTGGAAATCAGTTTCCTTCAGATCAGAGTAAATACGGAAATTTCTCAGAATGGTAGATAGAAGAATCTTTAGTTTGAGCATTGCGTATTTGCGACCTGTTGAAAAAGAATTTATGAGAATTTGAACCCAGTAAACAATTAGTATCATTTACGATTTTTTTTAAAATATATATTAATTGCGGAGCCAACTGGATATGAACATTGCATCTCTCTCTGTATGTATCATCTTTACGGTATATAAGTTGCGCTACACTACAATATACATACTATACCTAAAATAATTTGAATTTAGTTTTCACTAAAAATATCATAAATATAGGTGCCCTACGACTTATTTCTTCCAGCTTAAATTATTTTGCCTTTTCTATTGTATTAAAATAATAAGTGTTTACTTACCGACACAGGACCTAGGTCCAGCGGAAAACGGTACGAAGGCATAATAGTGACGGTTTGCAGAGCGTTCTGGTAAGAAGTTATCAGGATCAAATTTCTCAGGATTTGGATAGACATCTTCACGGCGATGCAATTTGTAGGTTCCAATTACGATGGTCGTACCAGCTGGTACTTTCTTGCCATTAGAAGCTGTAATAGATTATGACATGTTATAAAATTTTATTTTAAAAAATCG
Source organism: Erebia aethiops (assembly GCA_923060345.2). Classification (NCBI taxonomy): domain Eukaryota; kingdom Metazoa; phylum Arthropoda; class Insecta; order Lepidoptera; family Nymphalidae; genus Erebia; species Erebia aethiops. Next base: position 7,840,586 of record OV281092.1, on the reverse strand, counting down.
ATTAATATTGCATTTAAGTAATAATTCTTAAATTACTTACGCAGAGTGATTTCCTGTTTTAAGTGCCGGGCAATGATTGGCACAGGTGGGAACATTCGGAGAGTTTCCATAAGACACCTTTCCAAATACTTCATCTCCAAAGTATCTTGGAAAGTGGCAGGGCGATCGGAATCACCGAATATTTGGTCCAATTCTTCAACTACTCTATCTTGAATATCCTGATGGATTCCCATTAAAGACAAGAAGAAACTGCTCCCAGCCGCGGTTGTATCATGCCCCTACAACAATATATATGTTATTTTAAACAAAATGCAAGCACATTTGTATGGTTTTTACTTAAAATTATACAGATACGCACCTCAAACATTATAGTATCTACTTGTTCTTTAATTTCTTCATCGGATATGACAACTCCACCCTGTGCGCTTTCAAGGAGAAGCTCCAAGAAAGCAAGCCGTTTTTTCTGTCCAACATCTTCGTCCACATCCAAATCATCCTTAAGTCCTGCTGACTGACCGAACGATAGACCCTCGACGGATGTTACCTTTGAAGGAATGTCATCTTTGTTATCTCCATTTTCTTCTGTGTTAGCGACCACCGATTTTTTGGCGTTCTTGTACTCTTCTTTCTTCCTTTTAATGACCTTCAAAACAAAATAATATTTAGAGAATCATGTTTGTAATCAGTACTAAGATATTTAATATGAATGTGAAAATCTAATATCTACCTTCTTTGTTAATCCGTGAATAACACTGAGAAGATTATTTTGCAATTTAGCGTATTGAGTAAAATTAAACAGTACATCGGGTCGGAGCCAGATCTTGGTGTGCCTCAAATGTAAGATGTCGCACATTTTCATGACGGCCATGGCATATTCAAATCCACTTTGGTCTTGGGTGCTTTTGCTAACGCCCATAGCAGTTTCTGAAAAAAATGTGAGTATTGGTAATTACTCATAAAATTACATTTGTAACTTCTTACCAGTCAAATTTTTCAAGATTTATTAATAAATATTTATAAACTACTTCTTTCTAATAGTTAGAAAACTGAGTATTATCATATTATCATTGTATCAATAAGAATATTTCGCTTCATGGTATGGGCTTCTAACGGAGTTTCCTCAACGCACATTTGGATTGTCCTGTCCACCAAATAACAAACGGCGCTTGTTAATTGTGAATATCGATTTCCTATTCCTAAATAGTATTCCTAGAAGTAGTCCATTGTTTTTCGGGTGAAAGATTCATACTATTAACCTTGGTTCAATTCAAAACCTTACGCAACGATTCTCGCAATGGATGATCGTACTCCACTCCCGTTGATGGTGATTATCGCCCATTAGTATTACGTGTGCTTGTGGGGGGTCGCTAAACTTGACACTTAATGTGTACTATAACACTTTTCCTTATATTATCGTGAATCACTTAAACGTGCTACTTACTACACTGGACGCAAATTAAAGGAATGCCGATGTCGTAATTTGTTTGTTGAATAAACTAATTGCTTCTACCTATTCGAACTATGTATATGCCTGGCTTCCATATAAATATATTATGTATTATGTCGACCGGTAGATATTTCTTTAGTTTGTTAGACATATCGTGATATTGTTATTAATTATTCCGAATTTGATCATTATTATTAACTTTGAACATAATGGATGCAAATAAAACTGGTATAGCTAATAGCTGCGATTTAATAGCTATAGGTATAATAACCATATATAAAGGAAACAATATTTTGCTATTTTCGTGTAAAATAATTACTCAGTTGCCCATGAATGTAACAACAATACCGGAATTATCATGTATAGTGGTCATAAGATTAGCTCTAGGTAATTTTATTTTATGTTTTACATTGGTGCTAAATTATGCCATAAATACAGGCTGCTACAATATAATTACTTAGAAATATAAACAATTTTCCATATTAGTATAGCGGAAGGTAGGCCACGAAGAACCTTTGGAAATTATAGCTACAGCTGAGGACATTACAAGGTTCATGAATAGCAAACTGTTCGGACTAGTAATTCTATCTCGTTTGCAAAGCATAATATGTCCGAGTAGGTAAAGCCTCAAGATCACTGTCCCGGCGGAGCAAGGTGGTCAGTGTTGTCAGTAGGTAACTCGTGTACGTGACTAGATACATTAATAGTTCTTTTTTATTTGTGAGCTCCATTTCGTAGCTAATCCTTGAGACTGAGATCGATATACCACGATACAGCATATAGGCTATCATTTAGGTTATATTTTCTTTTCGAGATCTAAGTAGGTAGTTTACGTTTTACCAAATTGAATGTCACTTTTAATTTATCTACTTTATCCGTTTTTGAAAGCTTGTTTTCTTTATGACTAAACATTCAATCATTTTTTACACAATAAATACATCATATTACATAGTTTGAATTCTAATATAAAACATAATTGTTTTACGGTCAAACAACAAACTTCCTTCGCTGGTTTCCGCATTTGATAGATCAAGGCTATGTTGACTTAGAAAGATATATTCTACATAGCAAATTTTACATATTACGATATTTGACCCGGCAAATGTGAAGTAATATCTACCTAAAAGAATGTCTTTGCTTTTTTCTTATGGATCCTTGACTTAGAAACAAAACATATAATACGTTTAGAATAAGGTCTTCTATCTATTTTAGCTACATGTGCACTTAAAAAATATGAATATGTGACAGACGGTCAAAACTCCCACCATGAGGGTTACTTTTTAGGGTCACGTTCCACAAAAGGAAAAAGGAACCCTTATCACTTCATGGTCCGTCTGTCTGTCAACACCCTTTTTCAATTAGGTCTACGGCTACTTGGAGCTGTCAAAAATCAAGCTTCTAAATGCTCTCGAGGGTGCGATGGCGGGCGCGGTCACGAAAATATTAAACATAATATGGCATAAGTATCGAAGTGTTCACGTACAAAACCAACTTGCGGTGTAAGTAGGGGGCAAGCTCGCGACTGGCACGTGCGTCGGGCTCGCGGTAAGATCAAACGTATTAAACGTATTAAGTTTTTTGTGTGTGTTCACGTCGAACTAGCGGAAGCGCGTGCGATCCGCTCACAGCGTCAGGCAAGATCAACCTGTTTGAACTTATCGCTAGCTAGAAACGATACCACGTTGTCCTCATATTGTCGTTCAGCATAACAAAGCTAACACCGCCATCATATGAACAAAAACGTTCTTAGTAAGTTATGGAAAGAAATTACTGATTACTGAATTATTTCCTGATATGGAGGGTATAGTTTAATGTATGAAATTCACCATACTGTTCTTTTCCTTTATTAATTTAGGTAAATAAAAATCACACCAATTCTACTTTTTATCATATCAAGAATAATTTTCCATTAAAAATACGTTAATTAATAGATCGTCGTCCATGTTTATAACTACTGGTACACGTCACACTCGCGCAAACGCCTGGCGGCCAATGCGAACATGAACTCGCCAAGTTAAACGCGCCCGGGCCCGGCGCCGCGCCCGCTCCCGCGCGTTTTACGTAAACAAGCACTAAGTCAACGCAATTAAAAGATACGGCCGTTGATGCCGCATAATTTGCATAATATTTTGACACTCGCCAATAAATCAAAACATATAGCTTAGATACTTCCCGTTGACCTAGAATCATGAAATTTGGCAAGAAGCAAGGTCTCACAACACAAAAATTCAAAATCGTTAATTAGTATTCATAGGGATTGTTTGTCAGGCGCTACAAGTTTAGCGCCGCAAGTAAGTCAATTATTTTACAGTTATTCTCTGTCCAATCATTCATTTATCTTTGCTCAACATTGTTTTATTGTTTTATAAACAATAAAAACATACCCAGTTAAGTATGTTAATTTATGTATTAAAATAAATCAATCATACATCATGTAAAACAGTAAGTACAGTAAATGTACTTTCAATATAATCAGTCAGGTCATAGAAACCATCCATCTCCAAAGATGTGCGGTGCATAAAGGACAATCAAGAGAGCTTGCGTTGCAACTTCGTGGCTATTTTGAAAAGGAAATTCGTACTGGTAGTTACTAGATGAGTATACCTACGAGTTACGAAATATCGGATAAAATATCGATAAAAGAACGTCGCTTCACTATTGTAAAAAAATATCTGCGTTTATGAAGTATTGCCTTTTTTGTCGATAATTAGGAAACAATAATTAAGAAACTTGATAGCGTGCTTATGTCAAAAGTAAAATAAATGGTTGAACAGAATATAATAACGTGTTGTTATGGCATCTTTCTTGTTATTTACTAACAGAATTTACACTGTGTGGTACGGTACATCTAGTGCGAGTCAGACTCGCACTTGACCGGTTTTTATCATTATGTTACGGATCCCGATTATTTTTTTTAATAATTATTTGCCAAGTTTTTTTACAAGTATTTCAGCAGTTTTAAATCAAACTTGTTTTTAATGTAAACAAAACATGGCAAACAATATATATATCGCGTCCCGTAAGTTGACCCAAAATGGCGGTCGTCTGCGCAAGTACATTGTACTACAGGGCAGAGCGGAGCATGCGCGGGGAGCGAGAGGTGGAGTGCGAAGGCGTGGAATTAAGGTAACGCGCGGTCCCTCGCGGTGCACCTCATACCACACTTTGTTTGACACTCGAAATGTGTTTCTGCGCATAGTTCAATTTACGCGGCGGCTATTGTACATGATTTATACCTTCATATAAACGCAGTGTAAAAGGAACTTACCAAGAAGGATTTCAACGGTGCACTCGCTCATGTAGTCGTGACAGTCAAAGGTTCCAGCTTCCTTTTTGAGTTTATTAACCACGGTCTTGGAGTTGGCGTTGAAAAGCTCGATGAAGCTCTTAAGCACATTCAAGTGGAAAGTAGGAGCAATCAATTTTCTGTGAGAGCGCCACTTCTGACCTTAAATTGAAGTAGATTAATTGAAACAAGTGGATTTTTGAAAATCCATTTAAGTACACACATTGAAGAGTTGGTGAGATCGCTTTGTTACATAGTTCTCACCTGTAGAGATCAGGCAAATGGCTAAATTATTATCAAAATAAATGGAACGCTTAGCCTTCAGATCTTCATTGCTATGTCTAGCATATTAGGATTCGGCGGCGTCTTCCCTATACTTTACGTTGCTAGTTGTATCTAGGTTATCTTTGCTATATAAATCTATCTAAAGACAACTTGTTGTGATAGTAAAACTCTGATTTTTCAGGTCACTATCGATATTCTTACTTTATAAAATTTGAAACTTTTTTTGCAAAATCAAAAATTTAATCAAAAAAGTTAATTCAAGGAAGGGATTAACACAGGTTTTATTCTTAAATAAGATCAAAGAACTCCCTGGGACCCATTGAGATGAAGCTTTGGATATATAAAAAAACATAGTCAGATTCAAATAGTTATTGCTCTAAGGATAAATCTCCTCAATCAGCTGCCTTTTCATAGGGAATTTTTGGTTAATTTTTTCTTTGAGGATAAAAAAGTATATAATCTAAATCTATGCGAATACTTGATAGGAGATTTAGGACGTACCGGTGCTGATAAGAAGGCCATCTCCAAGCCAGGGCTTAAAGAACCTGTATTCGTCGGCTTTGTCAATGTGAACATTGCTGCTCAAGATAAGCTCAACGTCTCGCGGGTCATATAAGAACACAAGGAGCCTAGGACCAATCCAAATTTTGACGGCACTTTCATTTGCGAACTCTTCGCTCCTTTGCATGACTCGCCTGAAAATATCTTAAACGAAAAACAAATAAATCAGTTACGACCGGATGACAACAAAACTTTTTCTTGTTTTATGCATAAACAGAATAATGTTTGGATTTTATGTATTCTCAAAGACGAATAGATATTAATATTATTTATAGAGGTATAAATATTTTTAAACAAAGTTGCAATCTCGATTTGTGTTTGTAATCTGGGTAGTTTCAGTGTCCATTGCCATTATTAAGAATGATTGTACCTCATAATATTATATTGTGGAAGGTTTTTAAGCTGGCTATAACACTTTTAATTCTATAGAATAATAAAAGAAGCCTAACATTTGCCGAGTCAGCTAGCGGTATAAATTTTATTAATTCTGCTAGGTAAGTGTGTGCTGGTGTTCCTCAGTCGTACGTCATTATTGTTAGTTACATTGAATAAAAGTGTTATTTTGTCAAATAAAATAAAAAAATTAAATATAAACCTTAAAACTAAGGCATTACAGTTTAATTACGAATGTAGTATATTTAAGACCTTCTGTCTTCGTAACAGCGCAGTGACGGTGTCGATGTCGGTGACGCGAATCCACAAGTTTACCCCCTACCAAAAAGTGCTCAATGCTAAAGAAGTTTTCACTTCAAAGATGATACCGGTAACTTACCAACTGAGCCTCCAGTGAATTCCAGAGCATTTCCAATGAGTGGGTATCCATCTGGTCCTGCAAGCTTATCAGCTAACTCGTAGAAGCGTCTTCTAGATGCCCTCCAATAGGCGTACCAAAGAAGAAGAGCAGGAACTAACAGCAGATAGAATAGGTTGGTGGCTGCCCACGTACTAGACACCAGGACGCTTTCGGCAGCCGCGTAGCTCATTTTACTGTTTGAAAAAGATATAATCGTAGTTAGTGATGATTGATAAACGAACACACAGTAATATTTAACACTAGCTGATGCCCGCGACTTCGCCCGCGTAGATTGAGTTCCCGCGAGAATACTTTAAATTTCCGGAATAAAAATCTACATGTTATTCAAAGTCAAAGTCAAAGAAAGTCTATTCAATTTAGGTAGGTATACTACACTTATTGACGTCCGGTTATTTATAACATATAACATACTAGCGAATACCCACGACTTCGTACGCGTGGATCAAGGTTTTGTGGTTCCCGCGGGAACTCTTTAATTTTCCGGGATAAAAAGTAGCCTATGTGCTATTCCAGACTATAATCTATCTCTGTGCTAAATTTCATCCAGATCCGTTCAGCCGTTGTGACGTGATTGAGTAACAAACATCCATCCATACATCCATACATCCATCTATAGGTACATCCATACATCCAAACTTTCGCATATAGTATAAGTATAAGTATATAATATATAAGAAGTAAGAAGTAAGATAAGAGTAAGATAGTAAGAAGTAAGATAAGATAAGAAGTAAGATAATGGTGATAATCAGTACGACATCTTAAACTAAAGCTACGAGGGTTCCAAACGCGCCCTGGTCTGAGAAGAGCCCACAACAAACTCAGCCGGGACTATATTCGAAACTATAATCTATCTCTGCCAAATTTCAGCAGCTCTAAGACTAGTGCTGTCCCTTTCCGCAGGGACTATTAAGAAAGGGATAGCAATATAAACAGAATTGTCCCTAAAAATGTTAACCTTGAAAGAAGATGCATATAACCTAGCGACCGCCCGTCTTTGGTCACGTGAGGATTTCCGCACCAAAAAAAACTCGTAAGTATCTAAGTAAAATCCGGTCTTATTTCATGTCTGCGTTGTAATAAATTTTTGTGTGAAATTTTCGGACTGCCTCGTTGGTCTAGCGGTTAGCATAGTCGACTGCGGATCACGAGGTGCTGGGTTCGATTCCCGGTCGGGCAAAAAAATTGTTAGGTATTGGGTTTTTCAATTAAGAAATTCTCAGTGCCAGCCCGGAGTTGGAAGTCGGCGGTGTTTCACCCCCGTGCCTCGGAGATCCCGTTAGGCCGTCGGTCCCGGTTATTATCACTAACATGATAATAGTCGTTAAAGCCCGCCAACCCGCATTGGAGGGTCTAAGCTCTAATTCCCTCTCTCCTATGAGAGTGGAGGTCTGTGCCCAGCAGTGAGACGTGGTGGTGGTGGTGGTGAAATTTTAGCTTTTTAGATCCAAAAATTTGAGCTAGGAGCTGGCGTGTCAGTCAGTGAGTTGTATGATGAGATGTAGACAATAAATAGAAAGGTAGTAAGCGTGATAAAAAGGCGGGCTAAGGCTACAGCTATCTACTGATTAATCACTTCAGTTGAGACTTCAGTCTAGTCTCTCCAGCTTCGTTTAAACCACAGACCAGTTTAAGCTCATTATTATTGACAAGTCGAGCAACGACGTCATAACCTTCAAAATTGCAAAATCACATCTAAATAATACTGTGAAAACCGGATCTCCTAATCTGAATTGGCCATAATTAACAGAACCTATTTCATCATGATTGTTTGATTCGCAGTAGAAACAACAGCTATCACGGCAATTTTATTATACTTTAGACTATTTAGCCAATTCATATGCTAATGCTATATGAAACCACTGGTCGTATAACCTAGGTCGTATAGAATTAGCTTATGAATTAAATAACACAATTAAAACAAATACGTCATTTCAGCCCACGCTTAACAATAGCACTGGGTAGTGTCACAAACAAATATATTTGTATGTAGGTAAATACAACTGTATGTTTGTCTGTAACACCATTTTTGAATATATGTATTTTCTTTCTTTCACTAATACATATTATCCAAGATTTGATATTATATTATATGAACTATGATAACGATGTAATAAATATCTTATCGGATAGCAAAATTTAGTAAAAAAGTTGTTTAAATATCTATGCCCAGTGCTCACATTTGATCATTTTGGCGTAAGTATCATATCTCCATGGCGTGGCATGGATGTGTATCATGATTCATGATCGCTAGGTTGGACACAGAATAAACGCGATTCTTATACCGTATCTAATAGGTACGCCCCGTTCCGCACTAATCCTCGTATTGGATACATGTAGGTATCAAGATCCGTAGGTTTTGATACTTTATCATGATACGATACGTGATACGCGCCGTTCCATCTCGAGATGGGTTTTGCCCGGTCATCAGGGGAAACAACTCGCCGCAACATGCGTTGAGGTTACAGTAGCTGGAAAATTTGTGGCGTTCGCATATTATTTAGAACGTTACGCCAATACGCTGACACCTGGTTGACACGATATGACATGGTCAAGATTGGACGAGTTTTATGTGACGATGCGGCTAGTGATACGATATGTTTGAACTGGGCGTCCATGCTTAAGATAGAAGTACTAGATAAGTACGATACGCCTGATTAGGATACGTCAATGTGGACCTAGCCTTAGGCTTCTTAAATTACTAAGTCCAACAGACTTCGACAATGAAGTCAAGAACTTCCAACTCCTCTATTCTGGTGCAGGGGTTAAGAACATAATTATATGCTTACATCCTAATGTTGGTGTAGGTGCGTGTTAAACTAAAGAGTTTTACTTTTATGGTAATTTAAGTAGGTACTTGTTACAAGTTACGTGCATTTTATGACAAATGCATGTATTTGATGACATGATGTTATTATCATTTTCTGATAATTGTTAATATCGATACGTGACTATATTAGGTGTATATTTTTATGAATGTTATTATGAATTTGCGAAAATGCAGCCAGCATTCTTGCCGCCATTCCACGCGGGCAATAAAATAAAATAAAATTATAAGTAGTAATTAGGTTAGGGCTAGCTAGCTTTAAAAGCTCTATTTTTTTTTCAATAGTGTTTTTAAAAAAAAACTTATAATTTTATCTAGCTTTGAATTTTTCAAACTTATTTCAACTTAATATAATATTTATCGTACTTTACAAAATATTCATGTACCTACCTAAAGAAAGAAACTTATAGCAAAACAGACATTATAATATAAATTACATTGAGTTAATGTAATTTTTAATAATTCTTAGTATCACTCCAACATTACCCTACCTATACGACTCAAGTGTATTTTAATGCGTTTTTCACCATCACTTAAAACTTTATGTACTTTAGTAAACACATTCACATTCAACGCAGATGAAATGCAAAATCATTGTTATAATATTATTATTGTAATAATAATTAATATTGGGAGTATATTTTATAAATATTTTTTACCTACAAAAAAATTCAATACTTTTTACCTAATCTTCTTTTTTAAGTTAATAGAAATGAAATATAATATAACATAAAAGAATCACACTCAACAAATTATATTCCAACACCACAGGAAATAAAAGTCCATTTTAGTTCAATTCGATTTTAAATTTTGCACACCACACTATTAAAAATATTTTTAAAATAATCCCTACCTTTTTAAGGATCAGCTTGGTCAAACACACTATATCATATATAATTATATATACTAAAATCTTGTTAAGGGGTAGCCGCTAACCGCGTCTCAGTTGTGACTATCTAATAATTTCCTGCGCAAGCATCTATATACACGCCCTTGACGTCACGCGCATGGCACCGGCTTATATTTTTTTAATATTGAGATGGATGTGAAACCATACACTGTATTTTGGGTTAAAATTAATGTTTCTGTTGATGTTTGGATTGTAAGCAAACAACTCGCTTACAACTAATGAATATATCTTCAAAAAAATATTAAAATGGAGCTTTAGCTATTTAATCAAAATTAGTTTGCCGAATCAGCACATACATTTTTGAATTTGTTAGAAACAATATTATAGTGAACATTCCGACTTTATGAAAATGTATAAACGTAGGTATATAATTATGTATGACTAAATATGTAAACCTCTTAGCATATGACATTGTGATAATAATATAGATAGGTACCAACTACAATGGTGCGTTTACCAATCCTTGAGTAATTCCTGAGTATCCCACTAGGTAATAACTTTGTCTTGTATTCGGAGTCATTTGTCAGATGTCGCAAGCCCGGAAGCCAGTAGGTACGAAAATCCAAGCCAATACAACAACGTCAATAACAAAAAAAATATATTATTATTTATTATTCATATAACATAATATATCATGCGTTCATATGAACGTAGTACATAATATATAGATTCTTAGATATAAACTTAGACATGTTATGTCAAGTTTTTATACCATATACCTATCTACACCAATATCAATGCTTATCTTGTGACCTTGTGTGTGTCTTTCAAGACAAAGTTTGGCATGGCGAACTTTTTAATTCAGCGTTGAGTCAATGAGCTACGCTGGATTGAAAACTTTGATGCAATAGCATGGTGTTAAATGTGATATTTGGTCGAGATCTACACCGCTTTAAATAATAAATATACGTAATTAATAAGGAAAACAGTTTATTTTTTTTAAAATACGCGGACGGGCACCTCTACCGCTGCTTTACATAACCAATACACAAGGAGTAACCTAGCAACCCGCAAGCAATGCACTTTGTCTATTTTGCAGCATTTGTGATAGACTTTGGTTCGGTAAGATATTTGACCGAGCGAAGAGTCTACTTGGGTGAATTGGCACTTGTCCGTCCGTCCGTCCGTCCGTCTGTCAGAGCATTATAACTTCTGAATTACTGAACGCAATTACTTCAGCTTTAAATATAATATGTAAACCAATGGCCTCCCGCCGAATATGGCTTAAAAAATAATAAAAATCTTTATTTCAGGGGGGCTCTCATAGAAGCGAATGCGAAGTAAAATATTTTTTATAAAGTTACATAAGGTTGCGGTATATCATTTTAAAGATAATTAGGAATAGAGTCCAAAACTATTTTTTTTTTAATTTTTCCCCCAAAATTGACAAAATAGGGGGCTTTCAAAGTGGAGATTTTCTAACGTCCAAAGATGACCTCAGAACTCTAAATTTTCTGAAAGGATGAGCCTGAAACTTGATCAATTATTTCAATTGTATCCTGTACTTGAACAACAAATACTAAAATTAGATAAATATTGTAAGGAAACGGAATTATTTAATTTTTAATTAGCTTCAGTATTTTTAACAGAACTTCACATTTATGTCAATAGATGGCGCCGCGAGGTCTCAGTTCGGGGCGAACCACTAGTTTAAAGTAGATCTTGGACCTTATTACGTAGGTATTTATGATTGCTAGTGCTACAGTGTAACACAAAGGAATGTAGGTACTTTATCGCATTTAGCTCAGTTATTTTTTTGTTTGTTTATTTTACGGCACAAACAAATTCTTACATAATATGGGTATTCTTATAAACTAAGAATACAGTTTTACATAAGGCTATGATTGACTGACGCTGTTTTGCTATTGGATAAAATCGATTGTCGTTACAGGAGTAGGTACCATAAATTCAGCAAATCACAGCAATTCTAATTGTAACATTAATTGATGCAGCTTTTTACGGAATTCTATGGCTCGTGAGGCACGTATCTAGTAGTCATGTGCCCTAACACAGCTTCACCTTTTATGGGTTCCGCACCTCAAGAGGAATAAAGGAACCCATAGAGGATCACTTCGTTGTCCGTCCGTCTGTCTATCTGTCAGTCCGTCTGTCTGTCAACCACTGTTTTCCCTTTTTGCGCGTCGGACTCGCCCTTGACCGTTTTTATTAAAAATGATTTTATTTGAGACTTATTTTTTAAAATTATAAATCTTCATAAAAACACAAAACATTAGGTATGTATACAATATTATTTAAGTATATTATACCTAAACGTGTTTTTAGTATTATTTTAATTAACTGAGAAACACCAATTAATAAAATGCCAATAATATTTGACCGAGCAAAGCGAAGGTCTCTGAGTCTACTTGGGTGAATTGGCACTTGTCCGTCCGTCCGTCCGTCCGTCCGTCCGTCCGTCCGTCCGTCTGTCAGAGCATTATAACTTCTGAATTACTGAACGCAATTACTTCAGCTTTAAATATAATATGTAAACCAATAGCATCCCGCCGAATATGGCTTAAAAAATAATAAAAATCTTTATTTCAGGGGGGCTCTCATAGAAGCGAATGCGAAGTAAAATATTTTTTATAAAGTTACATAGGGTTGCGGTATATCAATTTAAAGATAATTAGGAATAGAGTCGGAAAATATTTTTTTTTTAATTTTTCCCCCAAAATTGACGAAATGGGGGGCTTTCAAAGTGGTGATTTTCTAACGTCCAAAGATGACCTCAGAACTTTAAATTTTCTGAAAGGATGAGCCTGAAACTTGATCAATTATTTCAATTATATCCCGTACTTGAACAACAAATACTAAAATTAGATAAATATTGTAAGGAAACGAAATTATTTAATTTTTAATGAGCGTCAGTATTTTTAACAGAACTTCACATTTATGTCAATAGATGGCGCCGCGAGGTCTCAGTTCGGGGCGAACCACTAGTTATATTATTGATTCAAATTAACAGCTGACGTTTTTATTTGTAGGTACAGTAAAAACGTCAGGTGTTAATTTTTACTGTACCTACCATACCTAATTAATTAAATCATAATATAGGTCTACATAATTAAAATTTTGGTATTATGTAAAACCAATTAGGTTTGGTTCTTTGGTTGGTGGTTTGCAACTCCGATACCGATTTCCGATTCGATAATAGGACTTTTTTTTTTTTTTTTTGTAATTGTCCATTGGTTTATTCGTCAGCTTCAGAGTCCAGAGTAGATGGGGACCAAGGCAAATAGAAGCAGAGCTAATGCCGATTAAAAAGTGTTCTTGAAGTGAAACTTTTTTAGAATCGCTGTGTTTTGAAAACGCCAGTCGCCACGGTGCAAGAGGCGCGACCGGGCGAACGTGTATATGTCACCGTAAGATTGCAAAAACCGTTAGATTGTATTCTAACTAGCGAAATTGTAAACTGTCGACAGATTGTGAACCGTTTAATGTTCTGAGTGTCAATTTTTGAAATATTCATTGTATTTACATTTTCTTCTCTTTTTCTTGTAGGTTAGGTTAGGGTTAGACAGAAATAATCAGGTAGTGCCCGGCCGCAGGCCAGGCACTTAGGTTTTATCGGGTTAATAATCTAACATATTACAATCTACCGAAAAACAGCGTTAAATTGTAATCTGTCGATAGTTTACAATTTCGCTAGTTAGGTTACAATCTAACGGTTTTTGCAAATTTACGGTGCCAAATACAAAGCGTTCCATTTTGTAATTTGTTTAATTTTAATCTGCCTCTGGTTGATAAAACGCAAAACAAAAGGAAAAAGCGACGCCAAAAAGAGAAAAACATTTTCATAATAGGATTTAGCCTGCGGGAGAATGAGATAGAATACTAGTTATATTTATCTCATTATCTCGTAGGTTACTTTTCTGAAGTTTCACTTCTGTCTATTTAAAAAGCAGCTTTAGTAGGTCTACATCAAAATGCATATTTTTTTCTGTGAATGAAAAAATCATATATGCCTAGTGCCTACCTATTCTATACATTTTTAGGGCTCCGTACCGCAAGAGGAAAAAAGGCGCCCTTTTAGGATCACTTCGTTGTATGTCTGTCTTTCTGTGAATCACCTTTTTCTCGGGAACGCGTGGAGGTTTCCAGTTGAAATTATTATCATACACTGCAGTTTATGCCGCATATTTTGCATATGCAAATTTGGCCACAAGCAAGGTCTCACAGCACAAGTACTCGTAGGTATAGGAAAAAAATCGAAAATCGGTAATTACTTAATTAGGGTTCCGTACTCATTGGGTGTCGAGTTGTTTGTCAGGCGCCACCAGATTAGCGCCGCCTGTTGTAATGACATCTTTCTTGTTATTTACTCAAATAATTTATACTTTGCGGTGGTACGGCACCCTTTGTCTGACTCGCACTTGATCGATTTTTCTTGCAAAACTTGCCACATGACGAATCCATTAGGACTTGACAACTTGAGGTCTTAATTAGAGATGTACCTACCATTGAAGATTACTGAACGTTATGTATTTTAATCGTCTTTCAATTTTTAATAGAATAATTGATAAATATTGGTAATTAATAAACTTGATATTCGATTAGTTTAGGTTAAATAATGATAAATCACAGCGTCATATTTTAATATAAATGAAAAATAAAAATATTATTACAGTTAATTTGTTCATAAACCTTGAACTGGGGTGAGCCGTGAGGATCTCAATAAAATTTTAGTAGCAGTCAGTTGTAACTAGCTGTATATTATATGTTATACAAGTAAATATACGATTAAAAGTATTTTTAAATGAAGTTTTATTACGAGTAACATTGTAAGTTAAAGTACTTAATATATATATGTGTATAGTCTTAAAACTCACCATATTTTAATTTATAAAATACTAATACATATTATAAATGCGAAAGTTTGGACGGATGTATGGATGGATGGATGGATGTGTCATGATTTTCTGTTATATTTATTACTAGATGACTACATGATGCTTGCGACTTCGTCCGCGTGGATTAAGGTTTTTTGATTCCCGCGGGAACCCTTTAATTTCCAGGGACATAAAGTAGCCTATGTCCTTCCCCGGGATACAATCTAACACTGTACAAAATTTTATCAAAATCGGTTGAATAGATGAGCCGTGAGGGCGTAGCAGACAGACAGAAACACTTTCGCATTTATAATATTAAGTATGAATATAATGTTTATAATTATAAAAAAAAATACGTAAGAATATAATTTATGTATATTGATAATTTAATTTGATTAAATTCAAAGTTTTTGTAAAACGTTAACTAACTGAAAATTTCTATTACAGTGTAAAGGATTAAATTTAAATGATAGGATTAGGAAGGCATGGGTCCATTCATTCTAGATTTCAATGTAGGTATGGGCAAAACGGAAAAATTTATAACACTTTGAAATCACTGCGGTTTTATACCACGTTATTTGGATATCAAATTATCTCTGTATCGATACATCTTCATACATCTAAAATTTAAAAAAAAAATTCGATGTTCCTCCAGTTATAATTTTATTATATTACACCGGTCTTCTGTATTATAAAATGAAATACCTAAGCTTTTTCGTAGTAGTGCCTACCTGTAGTTAAATAGGCCCACAATAATTTAGAGATGCGGAGACAAAACTAGTTATCGTGTTCATTTGAATACACACCCGGTTTAACACATTGAATAGTTTTATGTCGTGATCACTGCATTATGATTCTCATATTATTGTTCATCATCATCCGCTAGCCGTTAATTGCTAAACTTGGATATTTTGTAGGGATTTCTAGACTCTATGGTCTTGTGCCGCGTATCCTGCGGCTCCATACAAATACAAGGAACCCTCATAGTTTCGTTCAGTGCGTCTGTCTGTCTGTCAAGTTTATTTTAGGGTACCTACCTCGCCTACACGTAAAGTGGGGATGTTTTGTTTTCTCGTCTATCATAAGTTTGGGAAAGTTTGGATAGGTCGTTCAAAAACCTGCAATTTTGTACCACCACAATAAGACCTCAGCACTCACCACTGCGCCATACTATAATACACATAATCACGACGATTATACATACACTCTCGACAACACACTACGCACACACACACACACATAAACTTCACATGACGCTTGCACACATAGTACTACACTAACAGCATTATTATCATAACGTACATTGTCACTACATTGGTTGGTCACAACTTAATTTTTTTTCTTTGTACCCACATAATATGGTTCTGTTTATTTTTATAAATATTAGTATGGAAGAGCGGAGTTTTTGCCACAGGGGTAACTTATGCTCTTAAAAGAACTTCAAAAATAATATGGCAAAATTAGGCTATCTTCCATCCATGTAATCAAGGCTGTGTTCATTATATATAGTGACTCAGAAGTTAGTATACAAAAACATTTCTTTTTTCTTTATTAGGTACATCCGTAAAATAAAGTTGTGCAATAGTAAAGTTTCAGTTTCCATTCGAATGATATTATTTAGGGATCCGTAGTAAAACTAAGAACCCCTATGGTTTTAATCAACTATTGATAATGAAGATTGAAAAGCAGAAGCCGTATTAATTCCCTCATGTAATATCTCATTGAGTATTAAAAATTTATTTTGAGGTTTCCTTTTATAATTATTATTGAGGTTTTGAGCAAAAAACTACCGCTTATAAAGTAATGACCGTCAAAGTTTTTGGCAAATAGTTTCTTCGTGCTTCGGAAGCCTTGTGTTCTGATCGACGAGCTATTCACTTATTAATTAACTAGCTAATGCCCGTGACTTCGTCCGCGTGGATTGAGGTTTTTCAGTTCCCGCGGGAACTCTTTAATTTTCCGGGAAAAAGTACCCTATGGGTTATTCCAGACTATAATCTATCTCTGTGCCAAATTTTATCCAGATCCGTTCAGCCGTTGGGGCGTGATTGAGTAACAAACATCCATACCGACATCCATACATCCAAACTTTCGCATTTATAATATTAAATATAAGATTATTATTATTTGATCGTGAGTGTTTGTACACTCACGATGGCATCCATTAATTATGACATTTTTATTTTGTAATTTAGCAGGGCAGAAGTGATCCAAGGTCATAAAAATTACAATAACTTTATGAATATTAGATCTGTCAAAATAATATTCTAAGGAAGATCATAAAATCTAAACACTAAGTAATAAATAATTTCATGAAAACGCGTTTTACTCTTTATCTCAATAAGCAAAAAATGATACTTCTGTTCTTAACTAGCCATGTATATACCTACCTTTTTACCTAAATAAGATATCTGATGTAGTAAATTAACTTAGTTTTTACATATGTGTAAAAAAATAATAGGTAGGTACGCCTAATTAATGCTAACAAAAGGTAAAAAACATGTCGAATCCGAAGAAGCTCCAAGGATTAAAAAAATAGGATGTGCCCACCTAGGTGTTATAGTGCAAACTGCAAAGCCGAAATGCCGAAACTTCGTGATTGGCCTAGGACCCCATGCAATTCTCAGGAATGCCGAGTGCGCTACGTGCAAAGCTCACTCCAATCTACTGGGCTTTCGTGTCAGGCTCGTCTCATTTAAGATTTCTGGGCGTGGCATCGTAATTAGGTAACAAAGACAATGCCTTAGTTAGAACCAAGCAATGAAGCAATTAGTGAATACCCGAAAATTCGAAGTCGAAGGTTAGGTTATGAACTCCCGGCATCCGTAAGATTGCCTAGGGCAGGGATGGCGAACCAATGGCACGCGACACAATATTTTGGGCACGTCACCGATCACAAAATTCATTATGCACTAAGAAAAAAAAGTGTAAAGTAGGTAGTTAAAAGTGTATTAGTAAACCTGTATTATATTACGAGCTTACGCAAGTGATCCTGAGCTACGGAGTGTTCGGGTCATTATTTTCAGAGATGAATAACATTAAAGACTCGGTTAGAAACCGTTTGATAGATGACTCCAGTTCAGCATGCATTCTGCTAAAGTAACATCTTAATTATAACCCTAATAATATATACAGTACCCGGCAATAAATATTGCACATCGACCTTTGGAAAGAGACAATCGGTTATTTCGGCTTCGTATAGCGTTATCTCTGTCGCACACTACCGATAGGTACCGATAGGTAGTGTGCGACAGAGATAACGCTATACGAAGCCGAAATAACCGATTATCTCTTTCCAAAGGTCGATGTGCAATATTTATTGCCGGGTACTGTAAGTTATTTGTCATCTAATCTGCAACAACAGAAGTCACACTAATTTTACTTTAATTTAAATTACGCGTATAATTGAGACATTGCAAAATGTATTTTCCCAATAATCACAAAGTCAAATGTATTTAATGGCACGACTGTGAGTTCATTAAACATTTCTTTAGAAAAAATGGCACGTTGATACTCAAAGGTTCGCCTACCCTGGCCTAGGGATTGTATAATAAGAGGAACATATTATATTTATGGGATATTATAAATATAGGCCAATCAGTGGCGTGCAGTTCATAGAGGCATTAAAGCACTGCTTACCCAAATGGAAATACGTCAATGCTCATTTTCCATCAAAACGGCTAGTAAATAGGTATTGTGACGAAATAATGCTTACCCTAGCTACAAAAAATGTGCACGCCACTGAGGCCAATTTATAATATCCCTTAAAAAATATAATTGCGGAGTGGAGTTCACAGTCACACTAGTGTGACTATACTTAATAATAAGTTGCTACCTAATGCTCCACAGAAACCAGCGCTATTCTTAGCTTGAACGCATTTCGCTTTTTGCAAATGTACCTACGTAACCTTTGCAAAAAGCGAAATAAAAAGCCGGAGTAACGTACCTCATTTGAAATATTCCATCTAATTATTTATGTTTTAGTGTGCTTAACTGTGATTTGCGATCGTAAGGACGGAACCTGTTATTGTAGAACGTTCGAGCGCTGAATAAATGCAAGACCAAAAAACTCAATCAAAATTTAAAAAAAACAGTTGTTCATGCGAAATCAGTGTTCCGTATCAAATGGACTCCTCATCATTAACATTCAAACCTTAAAGTGTATAAAGCAGATAAACTTCAATAGAACTTGTATGTACTAACTATAGACTTCGACTAGACATCACATCATATCATACTTCATACTCACTTACCTATATTATGAATGCGAAAGTGTGTTTGTTTGTTGGTTTGTCCTTCAATCACGCCGCAACAGATCCAGAGATCGACGTAATTTTTTGCATAGATATACTCGTAGTTGAGAACCTCGAGAGTGACATAGGCTACTTTTCATCCTGGAAAATGAAGGAGTTCCCGTGGGAATAAAAAAAACTTATTACCCACGGACGGAGTGTAAGCGACGTCAGTTAGTTTTAAATAATAATTTTGGTAACTTGACTTTCGATTGTCGCGATTTTAAACTGATTTTGACAACCTTCCTCGCGCAGTGGTAAGCGCTTTGATCTTACAAGTGGGAGGTCCCGGGTACGATCCCAGGGTTAAGCAGGGTCAATTTGGGAGTTTGTAATCTTTGAATTTTCTCTGGTCTAGCGTGGTGGTAGTCTTCGGCTTCGGCTAGTTACTAGTGATGTGCCGGTTACCCGTATCCGTATCCGCGAATATCCGAGGGAGAAGAAAGATTCGTATCCGTATCATTATCCGTTACTTTTTTGACGGATCTTTTTACGGATCTTTTACCTTATTAATTTTCAGATTCTATATATTATGTATAGGTGATTAGGTAGCAATGAAGAATTATAAAATTCCATTCAAATTACTTTTTAACCGACTTCCAAAAAAGGAGGAGGTTCTCAATTCGGCGCGTATGTTTTTTTTTTTTTTTTGTATGTTTGTTACGCGATTTCTCCGCCAATTATGAACCGATTTTGATAATTCTTTTTTTGTTTGGTAGGTCATACTTCAGAGGTGGTCCCATTTTAATTTGGTGAAGATCTGATGAATATGTCCGGAGATGGAGAATGGAACTCCTCAATGGATAAGAGTAAATTGCTCGCGATCAGTGTGATAGTTTTGTAAACAGTATGTTTTAACCATGCATAGCATATCTTTTTTTTTTTAGGGTCTCTTTCCGTCTGTCACAGTAGATTATTTCAGTAACTATTAACTATTGACATGAAATTTGGAATAGTTGTATATAATAGTGGCCCAATATCATGGAAATCAAAAAAATTTAAAATTATTTTCAGTTTAATTAAAAAAGTGGGGAAAATCAAGGGTTTGAAATTTCAAAGTAGGATAACTATACCAAGTGGGGTATCATGTTATGGACTTTGTACTTGACTTGTCTAAGTTAGACAAGTCGACGAGTAACGATTAAACGACGTTATTCTTAATAACGCTAAGTTTTTACTAGCGTTCTGGTTATTAAAACTGTATTTTAAAACAGTGGGGCCACTAAAAATTGTGAAATAAAAAATTTTCAAAAAAAAAATAAAAACCGACTTCAAAAACCACAAACACTAAAAAGTAAAAAATAATTTAATTTATTATGTATACAAGAGTTAATGTAGTTCTATAATAACATTTTTTGGAGTCGGTGCCAATGTGGAGTCACGTCAACAATAATGAAGAGTAGGTAGACGGTTCATGCGGCTAATTGGTACCGACTCCAAAAAATGTTATTATAGAACTACATTAACTCTTGTATACATAATAAATTAAATTATTTTTTACTTTTTAGTGTTTGTGGTTTTTGAAGTCGGTTTTTATTTTTTTTTTGAAAATTTTTAATTCTTAAATTCAAAAATCTGGCACCTTTATATTGCAAACATTTTCAAGGTACCTACTATTATACCTCTTTTGTAAAAAAGTTAAAATCCGTATCCGTATCCGGATCCGTATCCGCAGATATACATTTTTAACGATCCGGCATATCACTACTAGTTACTACCCTACCGGAAAAGTAGTGTGCTGCCTTGCCTAGCGATTTGACGTTCCGGTACGATGCCGTGTAACTTAAATTATAATGTATGGTCTTTGTATGGGCTTAATATTACTGTCTAACCATCAGACTGCATAATAAATTTATCACTTACCACCAAGTGAGACAGTATTCAAGGGCTAAGTATCTTGTAGTGGATTAAAAAAAAGATTTTTACTTCTAATTTTCCCCGTGATCCAACTAGTAGGACAGAGTAGTTGCACCACGACCCCCCTGAATGACCACACTAAGGTATCAGGTAAAAACATTTGAGTACGGAATCCTAAAATATTTTTTCTCAAGTTCATGTATCAAATGCTGTTGACCTTAAAAACGTTATGTTTTAGCAGTTTAATAAATCGGAACCATATATTAGATACTATGTAGGTAGCTGAATTTGATTTACGATTAGTTTTGTATGTGTCATACATGTATTATGTATGATTTTATTTTTACTATGATTTTGTGATAGTACCTACAGAAATTCTATTGAAAAAGGAAACGTCTATATAAAAACATCAGTTAAGTAATCATATTTCAGGTATACACCTATCGATAGGTGTAGATAGTAGATAGGAAAAACCGCGCGGAATTTTCGTTTTTGCAACACACTCGTGGATATAATATTGCAAAAGTGAAAATTGCCGAAATTCCAAATCAATGAGCAGTTAAAAAATTATAATATTTGTGTAGGAGGTCGGCTGTCTAATACCACACCTCCTATGGTCACGGGTTCGATCCCAGGGCACGCACCATGTAGGTAGGTAGAGTGGGTCGCTATTATTCCTAAAAACAATGTTTAAAAATACAATTGATTTTATATTTTACCAACATAATAATACCGGAACCAGAATGTTTAAATGAATTATTCCATAAACGAAAATCATGACCACGCGAACAAATCATGACCAGATTATGGTAATATAGCATACGTCTACCATAAAAATACTAATACATGGTAGGATTCCATTATCTGTGTTAGTTCCAATTGGCTGTCTGAGTTCTTGCTAGGCAGGTTTCGCACAGTATTCATTGAATGTACCTATTTAAAGAATTAGTTCCAGAGGCGATTATCAAGTCAGTTTTAATAATAGTTTAAGGTTAATGTTAGTTAAGGCATACAAAATTGGGCATAGAAGGTTTTACACCGTATCAACAAAATGTAACAATGTCATTCGTAGCATGCTATGCTACGAATGGCAGTTACAAGTCCGAGATGAACGGCAGACCGCAAACTGCGACCGCAATCCGCAGATAGCGGCTCCAAACGACAGTACCACAAATGAAAAACTAAAAAAAAAACTAAAAAAAACTCATCTCCCCGCGTTCGTCCGTCGCGTCACTTCACTACGAACGTCGGTCATACGGTTCGCATCTTTGTCACCGACAAGCGTCTACTTTCGTCTCTGACAAAATGTTCAGTTTTTAGAACAGCCTTGTTGAATATCTTTTATTTCAATGTGTGATAAAAGCGCAAACCACAAGACAGCATACCTAGTTTTTCACAAACATTTAAGTTTCATAACTTAGTCATCGACGCCAGAAGTAAACCGCCAGGTCCAAACTTATAGTAAACGTGTTGTAAATGAAATTAACACATTTCCTTCCTTAATTTTCTTTGCGTCCAGATTGTGGTTTGTAGTCTGCCGCTCATCTCGGACTTGTACCTGCCTTTATGCTTGAGCTGAAGAAAGTGCAGTAGTATTGGAATATTACGGTGGAAACGATAGTCGATCTAATATTCTTGCTTCATTTTAAATAATATTGTATTATTAGACTGTGGCTTACCAGACTGTCGCACTATGTTGCTCTGCTTGAATAAAATATGAGGCTCTTCTTTTACCTATTTTATAAAATAGATGTATTACATTGGGTTAGACAGACAGACAGACACAGTTTCGCATTTATAATATTAGTATGGATTTTTATCATAATTTCGTCTGTAAATCGTTATTAAAAAAGTTAAAGATGTTTTTCAACAGAATTAGCCACAGTGTGTATTAATAATACCTACTCAACATTTTAAACCGCTTCTCACTGGTCAAAGTCGGCCTAAAAAGTAGGTCCAGACAAAAAGCGATCTCATTCGCCAGTCTTTGAGCTTAATTTAAAATAATCATCGGTGATTATTTTTTTTGCCTCTAACCCATTACATACCTCTTGGGTTTTCCACAGGCTACAATTATATGTATAATAAATAGATACTACATACCTTCAGCTTCCATATTCCGATACATATTTTATTACTAGTAAGGTTTATTCCATAATACACGTCAGGTAACTTTTGTTTTATGATTGTGTTGTTTTAGGTAGATAAGTAGTAGGTAGTAACATAATATTACTAGTGGTTCGCCCCGAACTAAGACCTCGCGGCGCCATCTATTGACATAAATGTGAAGTTCTGTTAAAAATACTGAAGCTCATTAAAAATTAAATAATTCCGTTTCCTTACAATATTTATCTAATTTTAGTATTTGTTGTTCAAGTACAGGATATAATTGAAATAATTGATCAAGTTTCAGGCTCATCCTTTCAGAAAATTTAGAGTTCTGAGGTCATCTTTGGACGTTAGAAAATCACCACTTTGAAAGTCCCCCATTTCGTCAATTTTGGGGGAAAAATTAAAAAAAAAATATTTTTGGACTCTATTGCTAATTATCTTTAAAATGATAAGTACCGCAACCCTATGTAACTTTATAAAAAATATTTTACTTCGCATTCGCTTCTATGAGAGCCCCCCTGAAATAAAGATTTTTATTATTTTTTAAGCCATATTCGGCGGGAGGCCATTGGTTTACATATTATATTTAAAGCTGAAGTAATTGCGTTCAGTAATTCAGAAGTTATAATGCTCTGACAGACGGACGGACGGACGGACGGACGGACGGACAAGTGCCAATTCACCCAAGTAGACTCAGAGACCTTCGCTTCGCTCGGTCAATTATAAACAATAACCATTCTTTTACAAAGAAATCGGAATTGCGCACCAGACCGAGTAGACAAAAAGACGGA
Organism: Erebia aethiops; assembly: GCA_923060345.2. NCBI lineage: Eukaryota > Metazoa > Arthropoda > Insecta > Lepidoptera > Nymphalidae > Erebia > Erebia aethiops. The sequence continues at coordinate 7,816,575 of OV281092.1, read as the reverse complement.
CTCCATTTGCCTCTAATTAATTGTAATATTTTTCGTAAAAGTGCATATATTATGGCCATACGAGTAGGTATATAACAATTTGCCTGATAACATTAAAGAAATTCCCCTACCTCAATTCAAGAGAGTCTTGAAGAATTGGTTAGTAAGCAAAGCCTACTACAGCCTAGACGAATTTTTTCATTAATGGTTAGCTGAATTATGTGCTGGGTTTATGCAAGTACTTTGACATGATTGATTGTAATGTAATTGTAATACAAACACCTGCTCCCGTACAATTATAATGGAATATTTCTTTGAGTGGTAATATAAATGTATGACATTTTAAAGACATAATATTATATATATTTTTACAATAAATAACTAGATATTATTAATTTAGATTATTTATAAGTATTGCACACCAAATGGTAATTTACACTTGACTTTTTATCTTTTATACCACCTTTATAATATTATGTGTATAATGCAATAAATGATTTCTGATTCTGATTCTTATTATACTGGATGTTCTATAAGTACTAGGTTGGTGTCGAAACAGGTATTTATGACTTATTAGTTATTACACATTAACTGTTTGAAGGGAAACACAGGAAGATCATATTATTAAAGAGGCAGCAAAGCAAAAGCAAAGCTAATAAGTAAAGGCATGTTCACGTTGAGGTGAGAGTAAGTTGTCAAACACGAAACTAGCGACGGCCGAGCGACGGCGACAGCGGGGCGATGTGGTACGAGAGCTAGCGACGAATTTCGGGAAGGCCCTTTATAATTTCGTCAACTGGCGAATCCAGTCCTACCAGTCTAGTAGAGCGTTTGCGGTTATTTCTCTTCTTGCGGTTCTTACTCATAATATACTTTTGGTAATCTGAAATTTTAATCACGTATTTATTGAGTAATTTCAATAAAACCTGCAAATCACCAGACAAATTCTGCAGTTTTCAACGTGAATAGTTTTCAAATGAGTACGAGAAAATTGCGGCGAAATTCGTCGCCAGCTCTCCGACTAATCGCATCGCCCAGCTGCCGCCGTCGCGTCGCCCCGCTGCCACCGTCGCGTCGCCCCGCCGCCGCACATTTCGTGCCCGTACACTTAGACCTTTAATTATGAAGTCCTAACTATAAAGTTAATTATGGAGTAAATACCTATTCTATAAAACATTATGTTTAACGTTTTTACATATAAAATCCTACAACAATTATATTAAAATTTGGCACACATCTAAACTAATAATACAGTTATATTATAAGTATTATATTTATAAATGTGAAAATTTGGATGGATGGATGGATATTTGTTACTCAATCACGCCAGAACGGCTGAACGGTTCTGGCTGAAATTTGACACAGAGATAGAGACTGGAATAACACAAAGGCGGAAAATTAAAGAGGTCCTGTGTGAACCAAAAAACTTCAATCCGGGCGGACGAAGTCGCGGGCATCAGCTAGTGGGTAATTTTTTTTACATAAGTGGAAAATAAAAGGAAATTATTTAAATAAATAAATAATTACATGCACAGCTTCCAAAACTTACTGATGCCCTCTAGGAAGACAATCAATGCGCGAGTCTGTATTCACGCTTAGCGCGTTTTTTATACCATCCAAAACTTTTTGCTGTCATTAATTTAAAAAATTAAAATTAGAACATATCTTACAGTGATTGCCTATTTTATTTTTCGGGGTTTTTTATGGAAATAAAATATGCTAAACAGCGATATAAACGCATTCTTTAACACAACTTTGTGTGACGGATGTTGGAATAAATTGATTAGAATTATTAGATACGAGTTATCTGAGTATAAAAGGTGTTAAGTCTGACGTAATATCTGTCCCGAAACATGTCGAACTAAGCTACCACTGCAGGTTTAGCCATTTTAGGTTTAGGCCCATATTACACTATACTATACTATACTATACACTATTTCTGGATACTATGAATGTATTACCTACAAGGTCCTAGTTGCTCATATTTTAGCGACTTCTTTGGATAGGTTTACCACAGTAAAAATTACTTACCTTTAATTTTTCTGCCAAATACTGTGATCTCAAATTACTAATTTTCTTTCGTACATCGGCAACCAAACATATTTTGCCTGTTGTTTCACTAATTAGGTTTGAAAATTTTACTAAAAGAGCGAATATTTTGTTACGGTCTTTATATTCCGGGTGTAAATTGTTATATAGCAGTTAATTCTCCTCGTATAGAGTAATTAATAGTTTTGTAGTTTCAATGTTCCACTCAAATGCAACAAGAATTTTGTTTTTTGACGCCAATTTTTTATCATTCTCAATTATTGAAAATAGTTATCCTTGTCTGTGTTCTCAAATAGGATCCTATTTAACAACATGTTGACAAAAAGTATCCTAGATATTTATGATCATCGAGAATTTAAGCCATTACACTCATACTATCATATTTCTAGTAGTCATAGTTATAGGATCCTATGTATAGTATAGTGTAACATATTACACTTATAAGAATTTTAGCTTAAAGACAATACAGACGAACAGCAATTAAAAAAAGTAGGTATGCATTGATCCGTTACAAATTAGTAGGTACAAAACGCCAAAAATCTCTTCTGCCAGCGCCAATTCAAGTATATAGAAAGGGAAAATCTTGTCCTGAACCTAGAACACGATTGCAGCGCCCTCTAGCGGGTCCAATTGGACCGGGCTTAAACCATCTCAGGACCCATACAAAAATCCATCAAAATCGGTCCAGCCGTTCCGAAGTGATGCGCTTACTTGTAATTCGGATTCGGATTTCGCTTAGCGATTCGGAAATGGATTTTTTATTTATATAGATTTTTAGGGAGGTTTTAGGTCCCACATTGATTCCACATAGAGCACCAATAATTATGCTTTTGAAAACTTTTATGAATCCAAGGGCCTAGCTGTTCTCAATCTTCGAGTACCCTAACGAACAAAGATGTCTTAACTTAAATGTTGTATAGGAATTCTGTTCTAAATTTAACTTGGCGATTGTTAAACAGACAAACAGACCTTTGATTATCAAAGAAACAGACCCCTAATTTTGGCCATGGAATTAGGAGCTACTACTTTCATGATTTTGGCATATTTTGCGTTTCGCTTTTGTTTTTTTCAAAGAGAATTTAAACTACCATGAAACTACCTCAATGTTTTGACAGATGACGTAAAATTTTCCTGGCTTGTCAGTAAAAATTTAAAGTGTACTCCTAAAATAATTAATACTCACAATGAATCCAAAGCATCAAAGAAAACCAATTAGTAAAAAAGGACGTCCAATTGCCGTTACAAATAATACCGCACAACCAAGGCATAAAGAACCATCAATTACGGAGATCGTTGAATCAAGCTACCCCAACAAAAGTACTTCTGAAGAAGAAACAAAGGTAGACCCTGTCGAAGATGTGCGAGATCAATACGAAGCCACTGACGCATTCAAATCCGAAGTAGAGAGATTCATAGAGATATCCAAATATTTTTCGAGCCCCTTAAGGAAAACGGCGACCTACGTCTGCGAAAATAGTCTAGTATCTTATCCTAATCCGTATCGTATAGAATATAAGCGGGGGAGCGTAACAACAGAACACATAAAGTTCAGCAATTTGACCCTTGAACCGGTATACATAAAGCTTTATAAGCTCATACCAGATTTAGAACAACTTAAATATATCAATCTTTCTCTCTCGAGATGCAAAAGAATACCACCGGGGTTGTCCTTCAACCTTGGGTTTGTGTACGACGACTTGAATGAAAAACCTTCTTGCAATGCGAAAATGGTTTTTGTGGCTTCACGAAAATCAACAACCCCATGTTATCAGATATGTGAAATCGATTTACAAATAAGTGCCCAGAAGATTCGACTTGTAACTGTTTAAGTTATTATACTTATTGAAATTTTATGTTATAAAATGAAACACTTATTTCGTTTCCGCAATTAGTGATTTTTTTCTAAATATGCAGTTATTCTCTTTCGTTGTGGTCAACCGATACCAGTCCAGTCTTGTACTTTACTTTCACACGTCTAGCGCCACCTGGATCCATCGGCTCCCTGTTACTTGCTTGGTGTAGTCAGTCCACCAGCTAGTGAGGGTATGCCAACGCCGTGTTGCACTTTCCCGTGCGAAGTTGCCATCGAGGATCCTAACCTCACTTTATGGGGCCTTTGTCCCGCAAATTGCAACTTCTCCAAACCGTTATGCGAATTTGTCAATTTAGTTATTTTTTAATGAACAAATTTATGAATACAGAAAACGTAGGTACGGATCTTCATAGAAATAATGTCCTCCCGATCGAATTTCAACCACGGCGGCCAATCTCCACAGAGATTAGCCATTTGCGCGGGAGATATAATAGTGCACAAGTATGTGCGCATACACAGGTGCACTCTCTGTTCCTTTACTCTCATAGCCCGATGGGATGGAAGATCCGACACGACCAGAGAGAGATCCGGCGCACGACCGACGGCTTAACGTGCTATCAGAGGCACGGGGGTGAAACACCGCCAACTTCCTAACTCCGGGCTAGTACTGAGAATTTCTTGTCAGAAAAACCCAACACTTGTTATGGCCCGACCCGGGACTCGAACCCGAGACCTCGTCGGCCGCAGTCGAACATGCTAACCACTAGACCAACGAGGCCAACGAGTTCATAGTTAAATACGTTGATACAAAATAGGTACTTAAATGTAGATACGTTCTGATTTGACTACGTAGAGAAACTCCGAGGATAGGCTCGGGGTTTCTCTCGGAGCTAGAATCGCTCAGCTCCATCGCCAGCTGAGTGACTCCGAGCTTTCTCTGAGTGCCATGGCTAGCGACCATGTCTCTAACCCGTACATTGTTAATATTGGGAGTTAAAGTATGAAATTGCCGATTTGTACCGAAAAATTGAAATGCGTTTTTTTGCAAATGAGTCAATATTGTTGGTAAGGTAACGTTAAACCTTGCCGCTAATTCCTGGGTAGTTTGGCTCGGATCGGCTTCCACCAACTCTTTCAATTCATTGTTATTCACCTGTGTGGCCGGTCTTCCACGTGATTCGTTCTTCAAATCAAAGTTTCCATCACGAAAGCGTTTAAACCAAAATCGCACGGTGCGTTCATATTAGCAGTCCCCTCTCCAAACGCAACATTGAATATTGATATTGCGAGCTGTTTCTGCCGCGTTAGTTCCCCGTCGAAACTCGTATTCAAAAATCACTCGAATTTTCGAAGTATCCATCTTTCTCGTTTAAGCTGAATAAAAAAAACAACTGAAAGTCGATAGTCAAATGTTGCATATTTTTTAAAAGAAGAACTACATAGGTACCATGTGAAAAATGTTTCACTCAAAAATCTCAAACCATGAAGGTTCCGTGTCAATTCGAAGTACCTATTTCAATAAAACGGCAATTTAATACTTTAACCCCTATTATATAATATCTATGGCAACAGTACTGTTCGATGACTTTGGTCTTCAGGCCGTGAGGATTTTTTGACGAAATTACATCTTGGAGGCCGAAGCTTCTCGAACGCCGCCCAGTCTAGTTGCTTTTCCTCTTCGACAGTAGTAGGTACAATTATTACAGTATATTCTGAAATGTTGAAAATTGGCGATAGATGTCTTTTACGCGGTAGTTGATAAGGACTGAAACAGTAACCGAAATAAGGGGTTTAAACACTGTTTTTTGAAACTGTTATAAAACAGAAACACTTATAACGGAAACAGAAACGAAGTATCGTTACAGAAATAAACGGTTACAGATTGATTGGATTACAGTAGTAATCCAATCAATCTGTAACCGTTTATTTCTGTTAATAAGTGTTTTTATCTGTAACCCTAATAGGTACATGCCCTAACAAACTGCACGGTGTGACAACGCGTTCTTCTCACTTCATCGGACTTCACACATACAGACACAACATGGCCATGTTTTTCTTAAAACAATTGCAACCAACGAAGCTAGACCTTAGGTTCAAATTTGAATACGTGTCAACAGTAAATTTGGCAACGTCGCTATTTCGGTTACACATTTCTGTTACACTTTCATTCTGTAACACTTATATTTCTGTAACCTTTATGAATCTGTTTTTCAGTCCCTGGTAGTTGATGTACTTAATAGAAAAACTGTGTAAGTACAGCTGGTGTACTTCGCATGAAGGCAAAGAGTTCAAGATTGCAAGGAAAACTAGTAGGTACATAGTTGAATGCGAGTTGCGACTGATCACGACTAATACCTACCTCATAGCAGTGGAACGTTTCTAAGAAAATCACAAGTTTCTTCTGTGTGCAATACTAACATAGCAACTAAACTTTATGTTCCTTTTTTGGATGATAATACTGTGATTTTTTAATGATGTTTCTACGAGGATTAATTGCTTTAACTATACCTACAGCTTTTTACGGTACAACAATTTGTATGTTAATTTAATACAATAATTTTTATTCAAAGTTAAGAAATAGCCTACACCTAGCTATATAACTTCTGTAAAAAATATATAAACCCAATTCAATCACATAAAGAAATATAATTACCACTACCACTCTGTAGTGGGCTGTCCCATTAACGTCCCACTGCTGGGCACGGGCCTCCACTCTCACAGGAGAGAGGGAATTAGAGCTTAGACCCACCACGCTGCTCCAATGCGGGTTGGCGGGCTTTAACGACTATTATCATGTTAGTGACAATAGCCGGGACCGCGTGCTCTCCGAGGCACGGGGGTGAAACACCGCCAACTTCCTAACTCCGGGCTAGTACTCGAACCCGGGACCTCGTCGGCTGCAGTCGAACATGTCAACCACTAGACCAACGAGGCAGTCTAATAAATAATATAAAAAATATAATTAATCCGTAAGAAATATAATTGGTATTTAGATACAATCACACTATAAACATATTATATCCACAACAACCTAAACTAGTCGGGTATATTTCGTCAAAATACTTACATTAACTATGTGAGTTCAAATTATATATATTCATTCAAATTATATATATATTCAAATTATATATATATATATATATATACATATATATAATAATTATATATATCTAATATATATCTAACAGTAGATTGTTCATCAAGGGACTAAAATGAGCCATTTCATACGAGATGTTTAGCTTACCGAGTGTAGCGAGGTATGGTATAGAATCGAATAGAATGGCTTTTAGTCCCGTGGTAAACACTCTACTTATCACTTCGATTGCGAGAAAATACAATAAATAACGATTTTTAATATTTCTTTACATTTTCATATTAGGAGTAAGATATTTATTTTTACTTGATGATATTAACAAATGAATAGTCGCATTCACTTTACCTGACTTCACCTTGTTTTAAATATTGTGCATCGAAATTTGAAATGGATTAATTTTATCATCCATAAAACATCCATTTTAATAAATGTAATAATTACAACAAAAATCTATGATTTCGGGGCAATTCCTCCGTATCGTTATCAAGAAAAGATTTTAAAAAATACAGTAGTACCATAGACATAGATCTGTACTGTAGGATAATGGTAGGATACGATGGGTAACATTGGCATTCAACGCATTCAACTAAATGACATAAATTTTGTGGCTGTTGATAGTAACCATAGACTAAAAATTTTGGATAACCGAATGAGGATATCACGCATAACGATATGAGGATAGTACGGCAAATATAAAAAAAAAATTACTTTAATCCCTAGAGGCTAAAATGCTAACTTTAGTCCGCCTACGCTAAGCTATAATGACAATCTTTTTAAAGCATGAGAGTGAAATAGTTATTTATGCAACAGTTGTGTAGGTACAACTGTTGCATAAATACGAGTAACTATTTCACTCTCATAAATAACTATAAGGGGTATTAAAACACGAATGTGGGTTTGAATAGTATCTTAAGAGTGTTTTAATACCTAATTATCAACAGTTGCATACAAGACTTTATCTACACTCATAATATTAATCCTCTATAACAGATTCTGAAATAGTTAGCTTACTGCTAACATTAAAACATCCAGTCCTAGTCACCTAATATCATCCATTAATGAGTATATACAAATAAACTAAGTATTAATGAAAGAATTATTTATTGTAGTAGTAATTAACATTTTGTATTGTGCAATTATTAAAATTCACTTGATGTTCTTTAATGTTGGAAGGTCCTGATCCCGATGTACTCGGCGGAATATTTATATTTACCACTTCACTATTTTTATTTTCTATGGAATTCGAAATTACATTCGACACGTGGATTTTGTTGGTTATAGAGTCATTAATGTAGCCCTCTGCAACAGAGGTAGACTTCCATCCGCCGTGCCGTTTTAATGTGTTAACAAAACAATAAAAAAAACGAAGAAAAATGGCGGGGAAAATTCTAATAACCTATTTTTTTTTACAGCGCGCGGCATTCTGGTAGTGAAACGCGCGAGTAGGTATGACAATGTTCTTTTTTTGAAATTCGTATAGATGTTCTTTTTTTGTAATTCATACAGATACCACGCATCGAGCAGATGTGGCTGTCTGTTGAGTAAACCCTTTGCGCAGAGGGGATCGAAAAAAAAACAAAGGAGTGTTGTTATGAAATTCAGTACAACATTACATCATCCGTTTGGATGATGTTATGGTTATTGGGACATTGGGTGTTTTAATGTTGGCAATAAGCTTACTGTTTCAGAACCTGTTATAGAGGATTTATAGCATGGGAGTAGATAAAACATTTATACTAGTGGTTCGCCCCGAACTGAGAACTCGCGGCGCCATCTATTGACATCAATGTGAAGTTCTGTTAAAAATACTGAAGCTCATTAAAAATTCAATAATTTCATTTCCTTAGAATGTTTATCTAATTTTAGTATTTGTTGTTCAATTGCAGGATATAATTCAAAAAATTGATCAAGTTTCAGGCTCGGCCTTTCAGAAAATTTGGAGTTCTGAGGTCAACTTCGGACGTTAGAAAATCTCCACTTTGAAAGCCCAATTCGTCAAAATTCGTCGAAATTCGTCAATTTTAGGGGAAAAATTTAAAAATAAATATTTTTGGACTCTATTCAAATTGATATACCTTTTTTTTTTTTTTTTTTTTTTTTTATCGCTGGGAAATGCGTTTAGGCATCCCTCCCGGACGCAGGCAGGTGAACTGCCGTGCCTCCGAGAGGGTATGTGGGACTCACTGGCACTCCAGAATACCCACTAAAACCCAGCGGCGCTTCTGCGCATCGCCTTAAGGCTGGGTTACGGGAGCGCCAAGGGCATTCGTCCGCAACCCAGCCAGCGACATCCGCCGAAGCGGACCCACCTTCGGGGACAAGGTCTTATGGTGAGGTGCACCTCCCGACTCGGGTTCCAACCCCGCTCAACGGGCGACAGACATGTCTAGTCAGTCGCCCGGAGCTCTCCCTAGTCCATTGGAACCTCTTGTTGGGCGGAGGGAGGGGGCTTATCCCCATTCCCTCCCCTCTTCTTTTCCTTGGGTGGGAGCTCACACGCCTTGCCACCCACTCGGTGTTCTGACGGCCGCCCGGCCGCCGCGCAAACGATGCAGCGCTGCTCCGCGGTGCAACCTCGGGCCTTGTGGCCTGGTTGGCCACAGCGGTAGCACAATCCGCTGCGGTCAACCCCCTCCGTGCATTGGGCGCCTACGTGCCCAGGTGCTAGGCACCTGTAGCACATCATGGGGCGGGCGTCCAGCAACTCTACCCGGGCGGACACCCACCCCACCGTCAGGCGACCTCCTGCCGCGATCTTTTTGGCAGCAGTGACGGGGCAGCGCACCAGTACCGCGCCCAGCCCGTCGCGCCTAGCCCCCACCTCGCCGGCTCTCACCTGCTCCGTGGGGCACTCTCCGGCCCTGGCGATCGCCGCCGCCACCTCCGCACTGGTGACGGAGTCGTCCAAGCCCGACACCCGCAAGTCGACCGACTTTACAGGTCGGGTGATTCGGACGACCTCGTCACCCAAGACCTCCCGAAGCCTAGTGGCCAGGGAGTCCGCCCTCTCCGCGCTGGTAGCTTCTGTCCCGGGGAACTCGAAAATCCGGCCCCCCGTTACCGCCTTCCGGAATCGGACGCCCTGGGCACCCAACTCCGCCCCGTCGATTTTCGCCTTCGCGGCGGCGATCACCCTCTCGTAGGTCGCGCCCCTTTCCACTGCCGCCGGCAGCAGCGTCAGTACCACTGCTGACGACTGGGGAGTGCGGAGCTTGCGGGGCTGGCGGGCGCGACCCTTCGTTTCTGGACGCCCCCCAGAGCCGACCCTCGTCCACTCCGACGACGGCTGCGACTGCTTCTGCCGTCGTCGCTCTTCCGGGCCAGGCGCCTGACCGCCCTGCCCTCCCTTCTTTTTGGTCTTCTTCCTCTTCTTCTTTCCCTTTTTCGCCCCTCCTGCCTCCCTCGTATCGGAGGGCAGGGAAGAGGAGGGAGGGAGCGGGTCCTCCGTCTCCGGCCGAGTCTTGGGCGGTCTCGGCGCCGGCCCCGCTGGGCCCTGGGGCGTGCCGGTTCCTGCGCGTCCGCCAGACGGGCTACGGGCCGGCGCCGCTCTCGGCGGGGGTGCCCTCGCTTCCGTCACTCCGGAGGGCCCCGGAGCCGGCACCGACGCCGCGCTCGCATACGTGGGCCCGCCTTTCCGCCTATCGGAGGCCAGAGGCGGCCTCACGGACCGCTCCGGGAGGAGTCTGTCTTCGATGGAGGCCAGACGGGCATTCAACAACCCGCCGACCTGCAACATCACTGCCCGGCAGATCTCCTCCACGGAGGTCGTAGCGGCAGCAGCAGCAGCAGGGGGGGTGGACCTTGGACGTCCTCCCCTGTCCCCGTCCTTGCGGGGAGGAGGCCGTGACCCAGAGGGCGCCTCCTCGGTCCTACCCGGGGGAGTAGGGGCGGAAGCCTGCCTCCGCGCCCTCTCCATCTCGTCCTTCATTGCGACCATCTCCTTACGAAGACTGGCCATTTCGGCCTGCAGGCGGGCATTGTCCGCCTGCAGCTGCCGTGTCTCGTCTGAGATTGTGCGCGACGCCAGAACAGCAACGGCCTCCTTAATAGAGGCCGCCGCGTCCTTGAGGTCGCGCACAAATGTCCCTAAATTGATATACCTACCGCAACCTTATGTAACGCCATAAAAATATTTTACTCCGCATTCGCTTCTATGAGAGCGCCCTGAAATAAAGATTTTTATAACTTTTTAAGCCATATTCGGCTGGAGGCCATTAGTTTAGATATAATATTTAAAGCTGAAGTAATTACGTTCAGTAATTCAGAAGTTATAATGCTCTGACAGACGGACGGACGGACGGACGGACAAGTGCAAATTCACTCAAGTAGGCTCAGAGACCTTCGCTTCGCTCGGTCAACTATATACAGTGTGATTCTTTATAAAGTGCACATGTGAAAATGGGCCAAACTAGACCTGTTTTTATCGACAAAAAAATTATTTAAAAAAATCTAAAAAAAAAAAATTTAGGTTTTATGAGCCTTTTTGTTTTTGAAGTTGCAATGGTGTACCTCATGTAAGGAAATTCTCATAACTTTGGTTCCGAATGCGGTAGCAAGCTCAAACAAAGATTAGTGTGATCCTAAGGAGTGGCCGGAGATAATAAAATTTTAGTTTTATACAAAAACATCATAATCTACAAAAAAATTAAAGATTATTTCAGAAAAATCTGATTTTTTTGTAAGTTTATTTGAATAAATAAAACCAAAATTTCTCGCGAGCGAGATGAAAAATTGAAACGTCATCAGGAGCGGTATATCCTGTAGTTCACGGGAAAATTATGAAACTGTATAAAATGTTTCTGTGAAACGAGGTGGCGGCCATTTTGCCATATTTGGGGTAGTTTTCGAGATTTTCCCCAAAAACTTTCTCCTGTAAAATTTTGTATGAAAATTTTTTTTTTCACTGATGGCTTTTTTTTTTGGGTAAAGGGCATGGCCAAGGTATTGAAGATAGGTATGAAGATGGGGGTCCTCAAACAAATGTCACTCGGAACCTCATTCAATAGACAAAGAGCAAAAAAAAAATTAAAACTGGCGGATTTAAGATTGCTGCCATACAATTTTGGTGTCTATCTCATAAAAGATGGAAAAGTGGTTTCTTTATTGGAAAAAGATGATCAGGACCTGAAGGTCTACTTGATGAACAGGAAAAAAATTCAAGACGGCGGATTTTATTTTTCCATAGAAAATATATGGCCAATATTGAAGAATACTACAAGACTGTGTAGAACTATGCAAGATTTTGATACGGTTCCGTTTTACCCACGATGGGGCTCCCTGCGATTACAAAACAGGAAACTGGTACTAAAATTTAAAAAAAATCAGCGCCATTTTGAAATTATTTGTTGATTGGCCGATTTCGTTCAAAATCGATATTCAGGACTCCCTGGGATCACAAAACAGGAAACTGATACCAAAGTTTAAAAAAATCAACGCCATTTTTAATAATTTTGCTATAACAATAATAAATGAATTTAGTTTAGTACAGTAAAGTCTGTACTACTTGTAAGTCAAACCACAACCCGTGAGCTGCTTTAGCAGCTCGCGCACAGGGCGAAAAACTAGTTAGATATATATCTGAGTTAATTTTTGGTCATAATATTATTAACACATTTTTTGCAACCTTATATTATGAAAGATCATTCGATCTTGTGATAGTGAGTGACGTAGCGTTTAAACATAATATTAGGTAATTAAGTCTTTGATTAGTAATATGAAATATGAATATATAATAATATATAAAATTTAATATGAATATATAATATTTAATATGAAAGTATTTAACGTTTTTATTGTCATTAAGAGTACTCAATGTGTGTATTATATTTTTTAGGGATCCATACCTCAACAAGAAAAAGCAACCCTTATACTTCCTTGTCCGTCTGTCTGTCTGTCAACACCCTTTCTCTCGGGGACGCGTGGAGGTATCAAGTTGAAATTACTATCAAATACTCAGGTCTACGGTTCAAGTCAACGCAATCTAAACATACGGCCGTTTATGCCGCATTTTTTGCATACTTTGACACTCGCCTATAAATCAAAACCTATAGGATACTTCCCGTTCACCTAGAATTATGGAATTTGACAAATAGCAAGGTCTCACAGCACAAGTATAGACAAAAAATCGTTCCGAAAATCGTTAATTAGGATTCCGTATTCATAGGGTGTCGAATTGTTTAACAGGCGCTAACTACCTGTTTAGCGCCATACGTTTAGCCAGCTATTTCACAGCTGTTGTTACACGTGTTGTTATGTCATCTTTCTTGTTATAAATTAATAAAATAATTTACGTTGTGTGGTGGTACGAAACCCTTTGTGCGCGAGTCTGACTCGCACTTAACCGGATTTTAAATATTTTTTGCGACAAATAACAGGAAAGAGAAGCGTGGTAGGTTTTTTGTTGTCATTTGACTAGAAATAAAGACGTAAGGTATGTGTTATATGTATCTAATATAAGTTTATTTTACTAAGCTATTTATTACTCTGATTATTGATTTGAAATTTACCCGTTAAAGAGTTCCGTCCTCCATCTTCAAAACTATTTATCAGATCTTCAAGTGAAACAGAACTGTTATTTAATAGGTCCTGATTATTTTGACGAACGTTACCCAATACCCCTAATAGGTAAGCCCGCTACCGTCATAGACTTATTATATACAGGCATCGATATATATGTAGGTACTAGATGGGCCCTTTCATAGAAAAATGACGGGCGTCCGACCTGCTGAACACGTTCCTCACCTATCTTTGTCCCCGTCGTAGCGCTGTCGCGGTCGCTCACCGTATAGATAATTTGTTATTATTAAAGTTAACATCTAAAGTCTTATTAGTTTGGCACTGAGGCTGATTCTGTATAACACAATCTCTAAACTAAACTAAAATGGCAGCTTTAAATCTAGTTCTGTCCCTTTCCGTAGGAAGTAATATGAAAGGGTTAGCAATATGTATTTGTAATGCTCTAATTTTAGTTTAGTTTAGAGATTGTGCACTACAGAATCAGCCCCACTGTATAATTTTTATTTTAAGGTAAGTGTTTAAATTCACAATTATACATTTCCAAAAAAACCGTTATTAATCTTCCTATTTAATATTTTTATCCATTACGCAATCATTTAATTTCCGCGGCAAACTGTATGATATTTTTTTTTTACATAACTGGCCTTACGGTTTAGTACGGCTATGACCTATATTATCTATGACCGAGTCATACGTTGCCCGTATTCAGTCAAACATATGTTGCAAGCAAGTTCCCGCTATTCACTACTAGACTAGATGGCGTTACTAGACATACGCCCACATTCTTTGTTTGACAGGGCCCGTCTATGTAAATTGAGGTCGTTGTATACAGGGCGTCCCACGGCTATGCCGCATGGAGGGGAAGTACCTTAAATATCGTAGATGGAGCATTTTACTGAAAGAAGAACTGGCACTGTCAGTCTTCTTCATTTTTCTGAACAAAATTTTGCATCAAATGTTTAAATTCATGGTCTTCCTTTTATTTCTCATGATAAGTTACTTACCAAAAAATAATCCTTATAATGAAGCCTTTCGATCGGTATGATATACCTATCTACAGGTATTTTTTTTCTCGTATAGCGGGTTCGAGTCCCGGTTCAACCAGGCAATTATTTAAAAATCTATGAATGCAGTTTAAATTGTATTTTAAATTAAAATGAAGTCTTGTTTCAGTAAAATGTTGTATCTACGATATTTGAGGTAGGTACTTCCCCTCCGTGCGGCATAGCTGTGGGACGCCCTGTATATATTTATTATGATTCATAGTCATTAATATCTAGTCCAAAAATATCCAACCCTGAGTAGATTTCCCGGCTTCTCCCCAAAGGCGTTCCAGGCTTCCTAGTAGAATTACCTAGCCAGGTACTAAAGCTTCCTTAGAATAAAAATATATTTGAATAGTAATGTATTTAAATTAACAAATACCTGCAAATGCGAATTTCTTGTGATGACGTAAGTTGCATTAAAGCAAAATTGTTATTACGAAGTTGGTACATCAAGAATACTTTTAACGAGTACGGATATAATAGAAACAACACGTGCAATGCTCAATGGAGAACCTCCTATAAAGTTATGGAATTTTAATGTTAATAGTCCGCATTGATTGTGCGTGCATCGTACACGCGTTAAATTGTCGTAATAAATAATGTACAGCCCGCATCATTGTAGGTAATAACTAATAGCTAATATAAAATTATATAAATACTTATTTTCTATTTAATTTTATTAAGCTTCCTCCAATAAAAAAATAAAAAAAACATTTAATTTACAGGAATCGTCTTATTTTATTAATAATAATTTTAGTAATATTTACGATTTTTATAAGATGCACTATACTCGCGGGACAAAGCCCGGACCAGCCGATAAACTTGCGCGAGAACATAGCTCGAACGCGTAGTGACAACCTGAAAAACTCATACCTATACAATAGCATGAAAGAATTACCACAGACCAGAGATTTGATAGGTTACACGGATACTGTTGAGGTTTTGTACGCTACAATTTTTTAAGCCAATTTGTTTATTAAGTTAATTTTATCTTTTTACGTGACGTCTCGGCCCCTGGGCCCCTAAAAACAGCCTTGCGGTATGTTGGGTAGGTACATACCTACCTTTTATGCTGCGGCATAGATTCAGATGTATGATATTGCACTACCTTGCAAATTGCATAATTACGGCAAACGGTGACTACTTAGTTGCCTACTAGAATGGGCCTCACTATTACGCCTTTACATATCTCCGTAGCTCTTGCAGTCCCGCAGGAAGTCCCACAGTCACAGAAAGACCGCCAGGGGCGATGGGGTGCTTGACTTCGCCACTCGTCAACAGCTCGCCACGAAACTGCACGGTTAGATTGGGTGGAGGTGTAGAGAGGGACGGCACCGATTTCGCCATTTAATGAATTCTTCGTCGAGTGGGTTTTCTCGCTATTACACGATTAGATATTCCATCCTTGAGTTAAAACTCTTGCGACTCCTTTTGACCAGCCGGTGAAGACAAGCGCAATAAAAACACACAAAAGCGCTTCGTGCCACCCAGAGGTATACATCGGGTCCACGGTGACGCTACTTAGCTACTTTCTACTATCATTGGCTGCATGGCCTTATCAGGGTCTACATCCTCTATACTCATATTCCGAATTCCTCGGACGATGGAATTTGCTTCCTCGTAACTTTGATTTGAACCGCTAGGATATGGAATGCCCTTCCGGCTTGAATAGGCAATCATCCTTAGACTTCATGACCTCTTGTCAGTAGGTAAGTATGATTGTAGCCAAGCGCTGGTCTATAAATTAAAAAAAAGCTTGCCATAGCTGTTTTCAAATTCATGTTTCAACAGACGGTCGCGTACTATACCTGTATCATCAGTCTACGATACCAAAGTGTCCCCTGTATATTGACATTGACCCCGTGAACTGTGTCTGTACTAAATTAATTCATCATAAATATTAATTAAATCAATTAATATACTAACAATATCATGCAATCTACAAAAAAATCCCAGGCAACATAAAAGATGCAGAGTGATATTTTTTAATGTCACTAGATGATGGATGCGACTTCGTTCGTATGGATATAAATTGTTTAATAATCCTGTGGGAAATCTTTAATTTTCCGGGATAAACAGTAGTAGTCACTAGGACTTTAACTATAGGATCCATGCACGTCAATCAATAGGAATGATGACAACTTAATCATATCTGCAGCAACTCTTTATTAAACACTAGCTGATGCCCGCGACTTCGTCCGCGTGGATTGAGGTTTTCGGTTCCCGCAGGAACTCTTTAATTTTTCGAGATAAAAAGTAGCCTATGTGTTATTCCAGGCTATAATCTATCTCTGTGCCAAATTTCATCCAGATCCATTTAGCCGTTGGGGCGTGATTGAGTAACAAACATCCATCCATACATCCAAAATTCGCATTTATAATATTATTATTTATTTTTTTATTTTATTTTATTATAGAATTAAAGTACGGACAGACTAGCACGAAAGCATGCTAATAATGAGCATTTGCTCATTAATAGCATGTGTGTCGTAACGTTGCTAGTAATGAGCATGCTTAATTCGAGCATGCTCAAAAATCAACAGCCGTTTGATTTTTGAGCATGCTTCCTGAGGCGCGGGTGGAAAGGGGTGTGCTTTGAGCACGTCTGTACAGGCTTTCTTATGAGCATGCTTATTGTCACTTCGATCTCGGCTTGGGAGCGCTTAAAATAAGCATGCCTAAAATAAGCATTCGTGTACAGTGAAAGAGCATGCTCGTTTTGAGCATGCTTTTTAGAGATTAATTAGCATGCCACTAATGAGCATGTCTGTCAGTACCTTTATAGATAAAAACGCACTTCTAATATTTGTATGAAATACATAGGTGTAACGTCATCAAATTTCAACGCACTTTTTTGTTATTATATTTCTGTGTCCCAACGAGGTTCCAACCTACCTAATAGTACGGGAACCCAAGAGGGGATTTTTGGATTTATTCCAGTGCGTCAGATATTGATAGCGTATACGCCACGTGTCATTGTTATCGGATTTGCATGGTGGGCTTGGTCGTATACGGAAAGGTAGAAAATTGGTAAAAAAAATATCGAGTGCGTCAGATATTCAGAGGAGATGTTAATTTGACTGACGATTTTGAAGTTAGAGCAATTACGTATTCTGTGGACTCGAAAATCGGCATTGAGGTTATAAGTTTTAACTTTTAAATAATAAAAACTTGTAGGTGCTTGCTTTTGATGCATTTTGTATAGCCTCTATACATAGGGATTTTGCAGCAGGACAATTTCATAATCTTATAGGAAATCAGAAATTGTACGCGGTCAAAGTCGCGAGCGACCACTAGTATTATATAGATTGATCGCGCCATTTTTGACCACAATTTTATAGCTCTGTTAAGAGCATTTAATAGCGTTATTTACAAATTATTTTTACGTTCCTACTCAAAATTGCACACCATAAAACAAGAAAGGTTTTTTGTTGATACTGGCGCTCTACAGTCTACAGTCCACACTATAAAAAAGGTAACTCAGCAATTATAATGTATGTCGATATACCTACTTACAATTTTAACAAAATAACACTATTATTGCTTAGTTGAAATTGTGGCTGTAGCCTGTTTTTACGCATCTGGTCTGAGTGGATATAATAATATCTACAAAAAAAATAGCTTTTTCGAATAATAAATAACCGTTTAGCTGGCAGAGGGGGGGAAACTTGGCTCTAACAAAAATACTAAGGTAAGGTCCTTGACCGTACCTGGCTACTTGGGTATGTCCTACTCCTACGTAAATTAAAGCGTTATTTAAGAAATAGCAAGAAAACGTTTTCGTTTAGTTTTCGTTTTTGAGATTTCACTTCATTGTATGGAACACATTAATAATAATATATTTTCGTAATTTATGTATGATAAATGATTGAATTTTTTGCAAGATAGCGAACCTCATGCTATTAATCAGAACTAGCTGATGTTCGCGTGGAATATTTTTTCTAAAATTCCCACGCGAATGGGATATAAAGTACTTATATATGTCACTCTTCAGGTCCTCCACTATACCCATACAAAAAATCACGTACTCTGTAGCGGCGTCGGCGTGATTGAAGGAGAAACCAACAAACAAACACCCATTAGCATTTATAATGTTAGTTGATTTGCAAATTACTCCTTCATACTATTATGAGTAGGTACCTACTTACCTACGTAATAATAATAATTAGTATTCCGTATTATAAGACCCCAATTGACCTTTGTTACAGAAAGTTACGACAAACCCGCACAAAAATCGAATAACGTAGCTACTTGTTTTCAGTAATTAAGTACCTACCTCACAGTACTACATCTGTGACCTACCTATTCATATATATATATATATATATATATATATATATATATATATATATAAGTCAAAATATATCAGTAGTCAGTACCCATTTTAACTGACTAAATCTTTTGAAACTACCTACTGCCTATATTGAATTTCCTAAACAAAAAAATGTATAGGTAATATTTATCAATTATGTAGATTTATCACATTCAACCATTGCGAGGTGGTAAATTAGGTGGAATAAAAAATAGACCCGGATACAGAAAAATCTACCACCTTGCAAAGATTAGAGGAAAAAAAAGATAATTAAATAATCGATTCTACCTACCTATAAAGAAAGAAGCTAGCCGTCGACTCTCTGGTACGTTGTGAGGTGTTACAAATGAAAGTTTGCTTGTTGTTCGGCAAAAATTTGTATTTACTAATTACTCACATAAAATTATGCTTAGACAGACTAGCTTAATTAAAATGCTAAATGTTAATACACAAAATGACTTAGGTAGATAGTCTTAAATTTAGAGAAACTATATATTTAAATTTAGTTTAACTTAAGGTTTATGAAGTTGTTTCGTGAAAAGTTAATAGCTCAGTGGTAAAGACTGGGTTCCTAACTCGAACACACACAAAGAACACACCTGACTGAACAGTCCTGGATACCAAAACTTGTGCTTACTTGAAGGGAGGGGCCGGCCACGTAGCTGGAACGTCTCAGCAAGCCTTCCCTGGAGTTTTCCAACAGGAGCACATCAAAACCTCCTTTTCATGGAGAGAGTCGGTGAATCATTTTCCATAAGTCGATGACGTGGATTTTCAGATTTAGACATCCATAGAACACGGCATCGTAAAACGTAGAACTTTTGTTGCAAACGGAAATACGTAAGTAAAAAATTAAACGTAGAATTAAAAGTTAAGAAAGTTACGATAATAATGAAGAATTAAATGTTAAGATAATAATGAAGACCCTGGAACAAAGAAAAAAAAACAGAGTTAAAATTGGGTGTGTTGAAAACCCCACACGCGTGGCATTTTCTTCCAAAGAACACAAACTCACCAATAGAACTCCTGGCCGCTGGCGTTTTCAGGAGTTCACCCACGAACCCGATATATCCACAAAGTTGTTGGGAAAGCAAAAAAACAGGAACTGAAAGAAAATCATCGAATTAAATCTTTCCAACCACAACCGCCATTTTGTTGAATCAACCAGGCGTCTTGACACAACACTATTCGACTTACCATAATTGATGAAATATATCTTTTACTTTAGATGATAGATTTTAATATAAATGAGTTTTCCTTCCATTGCGAAGCCATGGATGGGCAAGCTTGAGAATTCCCCGTAAACGAAAATCTAATCCTCACATGTCGAAGGTCGGAGAATTCTGATTTTTGACCAGTCCGTGTTGCCAGACGCCAACCCCCAGGGTGGCCGCCTCAAATAGCTAATTGAGCAATAAACAATTGTGTTGGACTACAAAAAAAAAATATTATAAAACGAATTTTGAACTAAATAAAAATTGTTAAAAAACACTATCATATTTTATATTATTTAACCCAAAACCGAAACGACAAGGAAGCGCCATCTATGGTGAACACAGAGAAACTGTATGCCATTTAGCCAACGCAGTTCTGCACCTTGATGCTAGGTGGCGCTAACATCCTTTGAACGAACAAGTTTTCCGATAATTTCGAAGCTAATCAATTGTTCCAAAATTCACAACGTTACAATACTTCCCCTCCTACGAAAAGGTTCAACAGGTTGAACCACGCTGCCCTCAGCGTCATCCAACTAGCAATAACAATTTGCCTGAAAACAAAAAAAAATGAAGTTATGCGTGACCGCACATTTACAAACTAACAAGGAAAATTGTCTAACAAAACAAATAAACAGAAACAATGTAAAGTTTGTATACTCTAGACCTAACTACAAACACTAACTTCTAAAAAAAAATATATATATACGAAAAAAGAAAAAACTTCATGGTGTCTTACTCTTGAGTTGAATCATCTTGGCATCATTCTTCAGCTGGCTGATAGAATGCGTCTAGGCCTACGATGGTTCACTCCTATTGACTATTCGACGGTAGTCGAAATATTTGTTGTATAACAAATACGGAAAAATCTCAGTGATCGGGTCCATCTGCTATGGAAACCGTTTTGCATCACAATCGGAATAACCGAATCGAAATCGGAATACGAGAAAAAAAACGAAATAACTCTCCTGGAAAATAGATCTCGGAACGGAATCGGAAAAGTAACGGAATTGATCTATATCCAGAAGGAGAACGAAAACAAAATATAAACCCCCCCTTTTTCGTTATCCCCAAAGTACGATATTTGCATTTTTACTTTCTCTTCCGGTTGGTCTACCACAAGCGTTCTAATCATCACATATTCATCCCTACATACATCAACTACATTCATCCTCAACTAAACCATGGTAATGTAACTGTTAACTCAGTACATCACTACTCACATAAAAATTTCTAATTGAATATTGTTAAAATTTAAATATTCAAACAGTTTTGACCAACTAAGTAATGGCAAATATCTACTTCTTAATGTCCTTAATATGCCAAGTGCCTATAGGGTGGTTGTCAGCTACTCGAACTAGTTCATAGACCAAAGGTGACAAAACCTTGACAACCCTGCACTTTTCATATTTAGGAGCCAGCTTAGCTGCGAAAAAATTTGTAGCGTCGCTTTGTGTATAGGTCTTTTTCCACACTATATCTCCAACAGAGTAGCTAGCAGACCTACGCCTTAAATTGTAATGCGTTGCATACTCTGCATGAGCCTGAAACAAGTTTTTCCTAACCTGACTAAATATGTCCTCCAAAGTTCCAAACGTTCCAGCGTATTCCTCCCTTGGAATTCCTGCCTCGTACTCCTTGTCGGTGTCCTTATAGAAGGAACCATTAAGGACCGGTTCTCTTGCGTGGACAAGGAAGAACGGGGAGAATCCAGTGGATTCATTAACCGCACTGTTTATGGCGAACTGGACCTTATACAGGTTTTCGTCCCAGGACCTGTGGTTATCCTTCACATAAGCGGCTACAGCAGTCATAACAACTTTATTGTACCTCTCGACAAGGTTAACTTGCGGAGTGTACAGTGGTGTGTAGTGTAATTTCGGAATATTATAACGCTTAATGAGATTACGGAATTCAGATCCTGTAAATTGGGACCCATTGTCTACAATCACAGTCTCTGGAACACTATGGTTCAAAAATACAAAATTCTCTAGCGCTTTAACAACAGCGGCACCAGTGGCACGCCGTAACGGAAACAACATTGTATATTTCGAAAAACAACACGTCACCACAAAAAGAAATGTAAATCCTGATTTTGACCTTGGCAAAGGTCCGACTAAATCAGCCGAAATGACCTGAAATGGTCTCTCGCAGACTTTAGGCTTCCCTAACAAACCCGGAGTGGCTGATGTCGTGTGTTTATACGCGGAACAAGTATCACAATTTTTAACGTAATCAACCACGTCCTTATACATACCCCGCCAAAAATATCTGAGGGATAATCTGCGATGAGTTTTGAACACTCCAAAATGACCTGCAGTTGGATCTGCATGGTTTTCCTTCAAAATTCTAGAGATGTCGTTCTTATGGACTACCTCTTTCCAGTCGAACTCGCTAAGAAGCTGGTATTTACACTTACTGTAACGATATAATTTATCGTTCAAAATACAAAAATTCGGAAAATTTGCTGGATTGATTTTACAACCATTAAATGTTTTGTCATACCAGTCATCTACTAAAACTTGTTGACTAGAGTTGTTATTACGATCACCAACTACATCTACGTGTATGAGTCTCGACAAGGTATCCGGAACAACATTATCACAACCCTTCCTATGTTCGATAACAAAATTATATTGTGACAATCTACAACCCCATCTGGCCAGTCGTCCTGAGGGATTTTCCAAATTTAAGAACCACTTTAGGGATGCATGGTCTGTGATAATAGTGACTGGCTTGGAACCAAAATAAGCCTGAAATTTCTCCACTGCAAAAATGACAGCTAGAGCCTCGCGTTCCGTCGCGCTGTAATTTCTTTCGTTTTTGTTAAGACTCCTACTGACATACGCAATGGGATGATCGCAACCATCGGTTTCTTGTGTTAGCATACCGCCAACACCATATGCAGAAGCATCACAATGAATTTTAAAAGGTTTTTCAAAATTCGGTACCGCAAGAATAGGTGCGGTTACCAACGCATTCTTCAATGTGTTAAATGCTACCTCTGCCTGCTCGCTCCACTCAAATTTAGGTGCGTTCTTTCCTTTACTAGTTAGTCTATTGAGTGGTGCAGCGATGGTCGAAAAATTCCTAATAAAGCGCCTGTACCAAGAACAAGTGCCTAGGAAAATCTTTACCTCCTGTGCAGTTTTTGGGGTCGGAAAGTTCAAAACTGCGGCAACCTTTCCTGGATCTGTGCGTAAACCAAATTCATCCACTATATACCCTAAATATTTCAAGGAATTCCTAAAAAATTTACATTTATCAAAATTTATGGATAATTGAGCCATTTTTAGCTTATCCAGAACTCTGTTCAATAAAATTAAATGGGTTTCAAAATCAGCAGAACAAATAACAATATCATCTATATAACAAAATACTATTCCATTTCCAATATCACTACAAAAATTTTGATTAAATAATTGGTCCATCAACCTCTGCTGTCGTGCTGGTGCACCGCATAGACCAAATGGCATGACTTTAAATTTAAATAAACCTCTACCAGAAACTGTAAAGCTGGTTTTCTCCTGAGAGTCGTTAGCTAATGGAATTTGCCAGAAACTTGAACTTAAATCAATCGATGATAAAAACTTTGCCTCTTTCAAGCTATCTAGAATTTGTGGAATGTACGGTATTGAGTAAGAATCCCCCTTTGTCACTGAATTTAATTTCCTGCAATCTAGGCAAAATCTCCAGTCTCCATTTGCCTTTTTCACTAAAATTGCTGGGTTATTCCAAGGGCTTTCACTCGGAGTAACTACGTCCATTTCCAGCATCCTATCTAACTCTTTACTTAAAGCTTCTTTCTTTTCAGGAGAAAGTGGATATTGTTTTATTTTTATTGGCAAGGCATCACCGGTGTCAATAACATGTTCAATTAAGTTAGTTCTACCCAATCCTATTTTCTCTGAAGAAATATCTAAAAATTTATTTACTACAGACTGGGCTAATTCTTTCTGCTGAGATGATAAGTTTTCAAAAGAAGTGATGGTATGAATTTGTTCATTATCAATCGCACAAATATTGTAAAATTGAGAAGGTGCCTTAATCATTTCTAAATTATCAAAAATGCCAGGGGCTAACTGAAATGTTTTCCAAAAGTCACAGCCAAAAATAACATCCGCTATTATGGAGGGTATTACGAAAAATTTTATTATGTGAGTTACGGAATTATAAGTAATCGGAATAAACATATAACCTATGCACTGAAGTTTGTCTCCATTTGCCACTGAAAATGTGGTATCAATACTGCTATGCAATTTATACCCAAATTTCAAAAATACCTTGTGCGCCTGATTACCCAAAATTGACGCGCAAGCACCGGAATCTAGTAAACCTGTAATCTCAAAACCGTCAACAAAAACCTTTAAATGTGGTCTAAAGTCTCGTTTATCCACTGAATACAGAACTGTGTCAGGTAAAAGGGATGTTTTGTTATTAAAGACCAAGTTGTTTACTTGTGTCTCTGCACAGTTCTTACTAATTAGTTTTTTGAATTTTTGTCCGGAGCGGGTTTACTAATCGCCTTTTTACTACAACTTGGACATGTCTTTACTGTAAAGTTCTCACGTCCACACGAAAAACATCTAATAAATTTCGGAACTGTCCTGCAAAATTTAAAGGAATGGTTACCCTTGCCGCACTTGTAACATAGTTGTTTATTTGTTTTCATAAGATCAGTACCTTTACTTGTATCAACCTTAGGTGTAGGTGTGACTGAAAGTGTGTTTATCTGTTTTGTTACTTGTTTGTAAGCAAACTCAGAACTTAAAGTTGCCTTACTGTTAGTAGGCTCAGAAAATAAAGCGGAACGCTGCCTCGCAGCCTCTAGTTTGCGACACTTTTCCTTCAACATTGCGACAGACTTAATGTCAACAAGAGCTAATTGTTCTGAGTAAAAAGGGCGAATATTATTTAATAAAATTTGTAACTTTTGTTCTTCGGAAAGTGGCGTTGACAACCTTGAAAACATGCAAAACATTACAGCGAAATAGATAGACACAGGTTCTTCAGAGCCTTGAGTTCTTGCTCGAATTTCACCTAGCAACCTGTAGTCATAATCTACTGCATCAAATTCCTCTAAAAATAAAGTTTTCAATTCTGACCAAGACGAAACTTGACATTTGTTGCCTCTGTACCATAACAATGCTCGGCCTGTAAAAAGATGAAATGCAGAAACAAATAATTTCCCGTCTGAAACGCCATAAGATTTTTTTATATTCTTCGACGCGTTCAATGAAACTGCGCGGATCACCCTGTCCGTTGAAATGTAACTTCCACTTTGCAACATTTTTATCGCCAGTGCAGTCAACGGTGGTACTTTCGGAATCAAGTGATTCGTCATGAGACGAGTCATTGTCAGCATCTAACCTGGAAATTAAACTCTGCAACCTTGTATGTAAATCACTCTTCTTACTTATTAAGCTGAGCTCGGAACACTGTATTCTCAGAATTCTAAAGTACAAATGTGAAGCTAAAGCTTTAGACCTACAGAGGGCATGTCTATCTTTAGTGTCAGAACACTTTTTTAATAAATCTTCTAAATCTTGAAGTTTTTTAGTAATAACCCCTAACTCACTTTCAGAAGAGAAATCCGTCTCTAAAATTGATTCAGAAGGAATTTCCTGAATTAGTTGTTTTAACTGTTTCTTTAAACCTAGCACTGTAGGTGCTGGAGTTTCAGAACGAATGGATACTTCGTAGCACAATTCGTCCTTCAAAAGTGAATGAAACTGGACAAAAGTCTGTTCCATTTTGTTAAGTCAAAAAAATATTTAACAAAATATAAAGTTTGTGTATCTGTCTATGTTTAGCCTTATACAAATAGGTTAAACACAAACACAAAAGAAGTTATTTAAACTATTAAATGTACACAAACAAAATACACAACAAAAAAATAATCTTTAGTCTATCCTAACCTATTTTATCGATTATGTTCCTATTACAAAATAAAGTTAATAATACAAGCACATATTATTACTATAGTAAACAAAATATAACAAAAGAAAACTTTCCCAAAATTGAATAACTGATTGTAAGGTGCAGCATCACCTTTATGAGTACACAGTGTGTTACAACCTTTACAATTACAAAAGTAAACAGGCAGCAAAGTTGCAATGAACTCTGACTAGCATATTACTGTCAAAAAAACAAAGAAATTGTGCAATGGTTTGTTGACTGTTACTTCACTTTTAACACATAACCTAAAATACAACAAAATCTGTTTCAAAATGTTACTTTAAGCTACAAACATTCAATTAAACTTAACATGTGTTGTGTGAAGTAGCTTCTGACATAACATTAACACAAATCTAAACAAAATTTCAACATAAGTAATGAAATATAAAGTCACCGACAAAAAATTTTGTTCAAAACCTCATAATTGAACTTATTGTAATCTCTGAATATAGTTTATATAATTAGTTTCACAAGTTGTAACTCTTAGTATTTATAAATTTATGTGTGTAACTAGTTAACAGCACATAGCGTTTCAAAACTTTAATTATACTAAGTTACCGGAATTTTCAAACATAATATGTACTTACTATTGAAAGCAAAAGTAACAATAACTCAGTTAAGTAATGTTTATTACTAAACTGAAGGCAAACATTCACTTATACACCTCCAAGGTAAGTCAATTACATAAATAAACTGCAAAAACACTATCTATAATGTGCTAGTTACATCAAAATGAAAATGTTGGAAAATAGTTGGAAAATTACTTGAATTTTCAGACAGATATCTAACTATTAATTATTATTTAGTTAGTTAACCATAAAATAGCTTAGTGTTCTTTGCAATGTGTCACTACTTAAAAATTTGTACAATCAGCGGAGTACATTTAATAAAATTCACAAAATTTCTCAAAATATACTGAAATAACTATAAAAAAAAAACGTATGGGCGCCATTTGCGAGGTGGTAAATTAGGTGGAATAAAAAATAGACCCGGATACAGAAAAATCTACCACCTTGCAAAGATTAGAGGAAAAAAAAGATAATTAAATAATCGATTCTACCTACCTATAAAGAAAGAAGCTAGCCGTCGACTCTCTGGTACGTTGTGAGGTGTTACAAATGAAAGTTTGCTTGTTGTTCGGCAAAAATTTGTATTTACTAATTACTCACATAAAATTATGCTTAGACAGACTAGCTTAATTAAAATGCTAAATGTTAATACACAAAATGACTTAGGTAGATAGTCTTAAATTTAGAGAAACTATATATTTAAATTTAGTTTAACTTAAGGTTTATGAAGTTGTTTCGTGAAAAGTTAATAGCTCAGTGGTAAAGACTGGGTTCCTAACTCGAACACACACAAAGAACACACCTGACTGAACAGTCCTGGATACCAAAACTTGTGCTTACTTGAAGGGAGGGGCCGGCCACGTAGCTGGAACGTCTCAGCAAGCCTTCCCTGGAGTTTTCCAACAGGAGCACATCAAAACCTCCTTTTCATGGAGAGAGTCGGTGAATCATTTTCCATAAGTCGATGACGTGGATTTTCAGATTTAGACATCCATAGAACACGGCATCGTAAAACGTAGAACTTTTGTTGCAAACGGAAATACGTAAGTAAAAAATTAAACGTAGAATTAAAAGTTAAGAAAGTTACGATAATAATGAAGAATTAAATGTTAAGATAATAATGAAGACCCTGGAACAAAGAAAAAAAAACAGAGTTAAAATTGGGTGTGTTGAAAACCCCACACGCGTGGCATTTTCTTCCAAAGAACACAAACTCACCAATAGAACTCCTGGCCGCTGGCGTTTTCAGGAGTTCACCCACGAACCCGATATATCCACAAAGTTGTTGGGAAAGCAAAAAAACAGGAACTGAAAGAAAATCATCGAATTAAATCTTTCCAACCACAACCGCCATTTTGTTGAATCAACCAGGCGTCTTGACACAACACTATTCGACTTACCATAATTGATGAAATATATCTTTTACTTTAGATGATAGATTTTAATATAAATGAGTTTTCCTTCCATTGCGAAGCCATGGATGGGCAAGCTTGAGAATTCCCCGTAAACGAAAATCTAATCCTCACATGTCGAAGGTCGGAGAATTCTGATTTTTGACCAGTCCGTGTTGCCAGACGCCAACCCCCAGGGTGGCCGCCTCAAATAGCTAATTGAGCAATAAACAATTGTGTTGGACTACAAAAAAAAAATATTATAAAACGAATTTTGAACTAAATAAAAATTGTTAAAAAACACTATCATATTTTATATTATTTAACCCAAAACCGAAACGACAAGGAAGCGCCATCTATGGTGAACACAGAGAAACTGTATGCCATTTAGCCAACGCAGTTCTGCACCTTGATGCTAGGTGGCGCTAACATCCTTTGAACGAACAAGTTTTCCGATAATTTCGAAGCTAATCAATTGTTCCAAAATTCACAACGTTACACCATCCATCAGCCTGTATGCATCCACAGCTGGAGAGCGCGCCACCTCTGCCTTTCTCATCCACCTGCTTCCCGCTACCTTCTTTAGGTCATCGGACCAGCGAGCTGTAGGTCGTCCTACACTGCGCTTGCCGGAACGCGGTCTCCACTCCCGAACACGTCTGCCCCAACGGCCATCGGTTCTGCGACAGATACGACCCGCCCACTGTCACTTCAGCCTGCTAATCCTCAGAGCTATGTTCTAAGTTCTATGTAATGTGATAAAAAAAAAATTTATCACATTACATAGGTATTATACAAATTGCATTATATAGGATATTTTACACATAGATTACCTGCCTACCGTCAATCAAAGGATCTCAGTCGTCTTTAAGCAAATATGATTGTAAATTATAATTTGAACTGTTACCCTGTCACACCATGTGCAGTCCTAGAATTTCAAAATAATATATAATCAGGCCAAGGTAGAGGGCACCACATGGACCGACCAAATTAGTTGGCTGTTGGCGGTTCATTGCACGAGTGCACCAGGCTGTCGGCCAGCAAAGAGAAGTGGCGGATGCTTGTGAGGCGCATTACATCTGCCACTAAAGCCGTCACATCGTGATGATCTATAATCTAAGTATAATCTAATCTAAGTATTTGATTCCTAGAAAACCAACGCTGCATGATCTTTGATCAGTGACTACTGAAGTACTGACCAACGGAAAGCATATTGAATGGCATAATGATAATATTATCTGGCGACCTTGCCCAGTTATTTAACTAGCCTAGTAGTTTATGCCTCCGGTAGACCTTGCGTTAAAATTTTTAAGCGTTTTTTATGTGGTTAATAATTGTTGTTAAATTACCTAGAAAATATTGCTGTACATATACGAACATGTTTTCAGAGCATTGTTTTTGCCATTGCCTCCAAGAAATACGATTACTTACCGGATTTTGATAGATATTATTGTAGATTGTTATATCAAGGGACTAAAATGAGCCATTTCATACGAGATATTTAGCTTACCGAGCGTAGCGTGGTATGCTATAGAATCGAGTAAAATGGCTTTTAGTCCCGTGGTAAACACTACTTTACACTTCGATTGCAAGAAAATAAAATAAATAACGATTTTTAATTATTTCTTTGCCTTTCTGTTACATTTTCATAACTATTAGGAGTAAGATCTTTATTTTTACTTGATGATATTAACAAATAAATGACATTCAATTTACCTGCCTTCACCTTGTATTACATATTGTGCATCGAAATTTTAAATGGATTTAATTATCATCCATAAAACATCCATTTAAATTAATTTTATTAATTACAACAAAAAAATCAAAAAAATCTATGATTTTGCGGCAAACCGCAATACCTACCTACTTTATTTTTCTCCGTAGGTATCGTTATCAAGAAGAAATTTAAAAAGCTACAGTAGTACCATAAACATAGATCTGTAGGATAATGGTATAGGATACGATGGGTAACATTGACATTCAACTAAGTGACATAAATTGGCTGTAGATAGTAACCATAGACTAAAAATGTAGGATAACCGAATGAGGATAGTACGGCAAAAAATAAAAAATAAAATAGTTTAATCCCTAGACCCTAAATGCTAACTTTAGTCCGCCTACGCCAAGCTATAACGACATCTTATAAGAGCATGCGGGGTGAAAAATTATATACATATTTTATTTTAGAACGATATTTTGTATTATGACTGACTTCTATTTAGTAAGGCCAAAAATGATAGAAACGCCCCCTGGTCTGTGTCAGATACATAATAATATAATACCTATAAGTACTTAATCGTTCAGTGATTTCGCAAAGCCATAATTACCAATATTTGCGAAGCTTCCTTCCCCTTTTTAGGGTTCTGTAGGAACAACAACAGGGAACCCTTATAGTTTCACCGTGTCCGTCCGTCCTCCCGCGGCTTAGCTCAGAGACTATAAGTACTAGAAAACTGTAATTTGGCATGGGTATAGATATTAATCAAAATATATTTTAATGTACATACATGGTACATAAAACGCCCCTACACATAAAGTGGTAATTATTTTTTTCTCGTCTATCTTTGGATGGGTCGTTCAAATATAGTGCGGGTGTTTCAATTCAGGGACTATTTTTCGATTCAGGGATCCGTTTGCGAAATATTAAGCTTTAAAGTGCTAATTTTTGTTAGAGTCCAGTGCCCATTACTTTTCGGTTAGTCAGTTAGCAACACTTGAGAAAAATGATCTGCAAATAAAGTTTTTTTTAAAATATAATATTTTAGATAAATTATATCAATAAAATAAATAGTCACAATGCAAAATAACTACGTGGTTGGCAAGATGGCAATTGTCCGCAGAAAAATCATATCGATAAGCATTTTATTCATAGGGGTTTGGGCCCCGTTCGGCATCTCCATCGGTTAAAATCGGCATCTGGCACGGCGCTAGTCACGTGACTCGGCCAGCTAATCATGTGCGATTATTTTAATGAGGCTGACTTAATGGAAATGCTAGTGTATTTAATTAGTATTGTTAGCGCATTTAAATAATGTTATTTTTATTAATGCGCAATTTAACTAACCTAACTTCGATCCATTATCACCTTAATTGCCAACCAATATTTATTTTTAACTGACTTCCAAAAAAGGAAGAGGTTCTCAATTCGGCGAGTATTTTTTTAAAATGTATGTCGGTGCATATCTCCGTGTTTTCTGAACCGATTTGAAAATATTTTTTTTCAGTCTTTAGAGGAAGCTCTCGTGGTGGTGGAATTCTGACTCCAAATCCTAAACCCTGAAAAGTTAAAAATAAAAATGCTTTCCAAAAAACTGACTTCCAAAGCCACTGTAAAGCAAAAAAAATAATTTTGATTTCTACTCCCCATGTTGAAGTCGGGCGAGCTCGATGCGTCAACTTTGCTTATCCTTGTTATATATATCCGCCCGACTTCGGTTTTTTGGAAAGAATTGTTTTGCTAAATCATAAACGTTAATATTTTTCTAACCGGTTAATTAATGATACGTTTTAAAAAAGGTAGGTACTCGTAAGTAGTCATCTACTTAAATAAAATAGCGGTCAAGTGCGAGACAGATTCGCGCACAGATTGTTCCGTACCTACCACCACACGATATAAATTCTTTTTGTAAATAACAAGAAAGATGTCATAAAAACACGTAATCAGCTGTCAAATTAATGGCTTACATAATATGACGCTATACTGGTAGCGCCAGACAAACAATTCGACACCCTATAACTATGGAACTATAAGTAGTTTTTCCTATACTTGTGTTGTGAGACCTTGCTTCTTGCCAAATTTCATGATTCTAGGTCAACGGGAAGTACCCTATAGGTTTTGATTTATTGGCGAGTGTCATAATATGCAAAATACGTGGCATAAATGGCCGTATCTTTTGATTTATCGTAGACCTAAGTATTTTATATTTATTTCAACTTGATCACGTTTGAACCTCCGCACGTTCCTAAGAAAAAAGATGTTGACAGACAGACAGACCGACAGACAGACAGACCGACGGACGGACAACGAAGTGATCCTGTAAGCCTGTAAGGGTTGCTTTTTTCCTCTTGAGGTACGGAACCCTAAAAAACATCAAAACATCACTAAAACAATATTATCGTCACTTGACGTCAGTGATTTTTTTCAATAGATGGACCAGTTTTTTGTTGATGGCCCAGTTTACGTAGTTTATTGAAGATCATCTTTGAATTACCTAAATTAAAGTAGGTATTACTATATTAATCACATTAACTTTTACAACGTACTTAAGTTCTGTGGAAAATGTTAGACTATAGCGAAACAATTACGTAAACACTAATAGGTAGATACTTGTTATAAAATTACACTCCCACTTTTCACTAAAGACCACAGCCCACTAGAAACCACTGCGCTAGGGTGTCGTCCATAAAGAAGGTAGGGAGTATAAAAGGGATTTTGAAAATTCCGCTCCTAAGGTGGATTAAATAGACGATGAAAGATTGTATGAAAATCTGTCATTTTTACCCCCGTCGCAGAATGTCTCTGTGGCATCGTAGCTCCTAAACGGACGAACCGATTTTGATTTAATTTTCTTTGTTTGAAAGGTTTCATGATCGAGAGTGCTCCTGGCTATGATTCATGAAAACCGGTTAAGCCGTTTGAAGATCATCAGCTCTTTTGTAGTTGATGAAGGGATGTGAGCAGCTTCTACATGCCGATCAAATCTCAATTGGTAGATCATACGAATAATAGATAGAATATAATAATAGATAGGGATGGGAAGGAATAGGATAGAATAATAGATGGAAGCAACCGACCTTGGGTCCAGCTCCCCACAGGATAGTATAATAACTTACACTATTGTATTTAATTTCCATACTTACCTAAGTATTGTAATATATTTAAAAAAAAAAAGAGCAACTGCTGAGTTTCTTGCCGGCTCTTTTCGGCAGAATCTACTTTCCGAACCGGTGGTAGAGTCAAAACATGACGTAGCATAAGAGACACCTGTATGTCCTACATGTTTAAATAAATAAACTGAAACTGAAACTGAGATATCCTGTTAGATACTTCAATATGTCGGGCGTTATTTTTAATCTTTGAAGATGGAAATGAGTTGCAAGAAAGAAAATTTGTATCTAATATAAGATAGGTATTCTCTTACATATAAAAATCAATTGCTGTTCGTTTGTCTCGCTAAAACTCGAGAACGGCTGGGCCGATTTAGCTATTTTGGTTTTGAAATGTTTGTCGTAGGGAAGGTTTAAACGGTGAGAAAATATGGAAAAATTAGCCAGCTACGACGCGCGGACGAAGTCGCGGGCATCAGCTAGTATTTTATAAAACATCAAGAAATAGGTACCTACATTATTTTTTAAAAGTAGCCCCTGGCCGATTTTTCACAAAACCCACTAGCTCACCTAGGGTCAGCTAGTTATGTACCTACCAAAATATGTTTGTCGCCATTCGGCGTCAAGATGAACATTTTTCCTTTTCCTTGTCGAACTTCACTGAACAATACGAGCCGACTAACGCCATCTTACGACACATTAAGGAACTAAATCTTAGGTAGACCGTAGAGATTGTAAGTTGTAACACCTTAAATGCCACTGAGTTGCTATATCGCAACTTAATATTCGAAGAATTAACTAGGTGGCGTTTTAAAAATTAAGCTGTGGCTTATCCTACTCTTCGGGGGTCGGGGGCTCTCTAATGTCTAAACCACAGAGTACATTGAATAGAATGGTCTAGACTCTAGAGTAGAACATTATGTTCTTTGGTCGGTAGTTACATTTCCGGGCTACTTCCGTACCTCCAATCTTTCGGAGTTATGTGCGTTGTACGAAATTAAACATCATCCATACTAATATTACAAAATATTATGCACTAGTTAGTTAATATATATATTATTCTATTACTATAACTATATCTAAGTGCGTCTGTCTGTCCGTCTGTCTGTCTGTGTGCTACGCTTTGATGTTCAACCTATTTTGATGAAATTCAGTACAGGGATAGGTTGTATCCCGGGGAATAGGCTACTTTTTATTCCGGAAAATTAAAGAGTTCCCGCGGGAATTAAAAATCTTAATCCACGCAGACGAAGTCGCGGGCATCGTCTAGTAAAGTATAAAGAAAGTGTGTCTGTCTGTATGCTACGTTTTCACGGCCCAACCTTTTCAACCGATTTTGATGAAATTTACTATAGAGATAGGATGCATCTCAGGGAAGGTCATATTTTTTATATTTCGGAAAATTAAGGAGTTCCCGCAGGAATAAAAAAATAATCCACGCGGACGAAGTCGCGGGCATCATCTAGTTGCTATAACGGCGAAGGAAAACATCGCAAGTAAACCTGCATGTCTGAAAGGTTCGTTCATTCGTGAATTTTTATGTAGGTATGTGAGGTCTGCCAATCTGCACTTAGCCAGTGTAGTGGACTATGGCCTGAATCCTTCTCATTCTGAGAAGAGGCCCGTGATCAGTAGTGAGTCTATGGATTGACGATAATGATAATGCTGAATGGAGCTATACATAGGTATAATAAAATAAAAATACTAAATTGGATGTTGATGAAAATGCGATCACATTTTATCAGGCGCCTATTTATTTTCTTTATTTCTAAGTTCTTGGACATAATTTTTATTCCACTACAAGTTAGCCCCTGACTGCGATCTCACCTGATGGTAAGTGATGATGCAGTCTAAGATGGTAGCGGGCTATTAGGGATATGGTAGTTATATAATATTAAACCCACACCCCTAGTCGGTTTCTACACGGCATCGTACCGGAACGCTAAATCGCTAGGTCTTTGCCGGTAACAAGCCACGGCCGAAGCCTCCCACCAGGCAAAAATAGGCACCTACGTAAATAATATTTTTAATAAAGTGGCGTATTGCAGGAACGTATAGCGTTCGGGATGTGGGCTATTACATACTCGTGCTTTTTTTTTACCTTTCCCGAACTCGTGCGTTCTCTTTCCCAACTCTCAAAATAATGTCTATTAAAAATAAAAACCAACCATGAAGTTTTTACTAAAAAAAATCATAGAAGTTTTTATGATTCATGCAAATACGTATATTTCTAAAAAGAAGCTAATAATTTTGTTTGAAACATTTGTCGGAACTCTTTGCAATGACAGCCTTTCCACACTTGTAATGAAATATACTATATTAGCCTATTTCACAGAAGAAGACAGTTGTAAGTAGCATAGGTGTAGCTGCATCTGTAATGTATTAAACTGTATAACGTTAGTTAGATATACGTATTTTTATGGACGTATTACTGATTGCATAAAACGGCGTAGTTGCGTACATGCGAGCTAGGAGCTAACTTGCTTATTAGGACTCGATAGTACCGTTATTACAGAGTAGGACACTACGCGCGGTAGAGCAGGATTGGCAGACACATTCTGCATTATGAGGAAAAAGTTCGATGTTCGTAGGTATTTTCTAGATTGTTTAAAGTATGTTAATTGTGGTCATGTTATAATATTATATTGATAAGTATACGTAAATCTGTATTAAGGTACGAGTGGCCTAGTTGTAACAACGCATATCAGTCGATTGTGATGGTTAAGCAACGTTGGCCCAAGTCGGTAACTGGATGGGTGACCGAATTTGGAGGTTCAAATTTGGCCTTTTCGTTTCCTCCGTGCCTAAGTCGTCGGTCTCAGTTATATCACTAACATATGATAATAATCGTTACAAATCCTGAGAGTTCTTCTTCTTCTTTCTTTCCCTGGGCTTTTCCGCACTTAGGCAGGGTTGCCCGTTGTGCGTGAGACCTCTGGTGCGACTCCCCGCCGGATCATTCCAGCCAGCCGAGCTCACTCCAGAATCCAAGCAGGCCGCCCAGGTCGGCGAGGACTTCCGGGAGTGTTGCTGGGGAGCCAATGTAGGCTTCTCGTCCTGAGAGTTATGTTACTCTTAGTCGAGTCGTATGCGGAAGGACCTGGGAACCCACCGCATTACTATTCCAATAAAAATCCTTTGTGATTTGATTAATAGAAAGAGGTCACGAACCTCAGTTAAGAGGAATACGACGCAAAGAGAGATATCTGTAAAAAGTTTTCTTTGGACGCTAAAGGAGCTAAAGGGACACTATATACCTAAAACAGATGCCGAAATAACCTATGTACCTATAGTAGTAAGAATCGATAAAATTATTTAAATTAATCTTTATTACTTTATATTAAATTCCATAAAAAAAATTAGAAAACCTTGAACGAGATAAAAAATATAATTTCTGGTTGGTTAGAATGAGTATAACATGTTCCAATAGCTTAAAATCTGAGCTTGCTATTTACTCATGAAAAAGCACGTTCTGAGAAAGCGAATGCACATTGCAAATCAGGAACAAGTAGGTACGGGGCGTCACGCGGAGTCTATTCGTGAGTCATTGTTGCATGTCCGGACTCCGGAGCATATGACGCCTTTTAACGGGAGCTTTCCATCTCAACAGTCCGGCAGGATAACGGGATCGCTCCCTTCAATTTCAGTTTCGAACTCCTTTCGATTTCGAGTCTTCTGTCGCCGTTAGCCGACCTCCAGCCCGCGTTGCGTCACCTCTGTGTAATCGAGTTTTAGAAAATGAAATTCAGCGCGCTCGTGTTCTTCTTTATATGGTAAAGTTATGCTCTTTTGGCTCTTCGCTCGTGGTTACCGTTGTGTTGTGTCACGCCGCAGATCAGCAGAGCATCCTTTGTCGTCACGTTCGCTTTTAGTTGCGTAAGCATTGGCGCTTCGATTGAGGTATCTCGGATGACCGTTACTCGTACACATTTACCTACATTGCAGGCGGTTAATGGTTTTAAAAAAAAAAAACTGCAAATCGAGGAAAAAGTTCGAATCGCTACATTAACACGATCATTAACCGAAAATATCATAATTAGGTATATTTTTTATCGCTCTACTTACATTTGTTATTAATTGATAAGTATAAGTAGTCATTTGTAGTTACTTACCTGTTTCAATTCAATTTGATTTTGCGGAAATCTCAAAGTTTTATTGCATTTTTATTCATCTGCCAAAAACTGTTTCAAAGTCACTACGAAATCAGTAACCCTTTTAATAATTAATATTCCGTTAATTTAATGTCGATGACAGGATACTTAATTGCGTTATTTAACACAATCTAGTCACTTGTGTCATTTAGGTATCATTAACATGGTAACACCCAGAATATTAGCAATTATTTAGCATGTTAAAGTAAGAAATTTATTTCCTTATTTAGGTATCTTTGGGAGCATCACAGCACATACTACTAATAAGTTAAACTTTTAATGGTTATTTTTTTAAGAATTAGTCTGGAAAGCCTTTCTAATGACAGCCAGAGCTCGTAAAATGCCGTTTATCATTTAGCGTCCAGTCGCCAACCACTAGTATAGTTACTGTAGTAGTTGTTTTATCTGCCTCGTTGGTCCAGTGGCCAGTAGGTTTATTCGACTGCGGATGACGAGTTCCCAGGTTCAACTAACTTGGGTTTTTCTAACAAGAAATTCTCAGTACCTACTAGCCCGGAGTTAGGAAGTTGGCAGTGTTTCATCCTCGTGCCTCGGAGAGCACGTAATGCCAGCATTCCAGCGCCTGATCTCTCTCCGGTAGTGTTGGATTTTCGTCTCAACGGGCTGTGAGATACGGGAATAGAGAGTGCACCTGTGGTAGCGCACACACTTGTGCACTTAAATAGGTATATCCCGCGCAAATGGTTAGTGGCAAAATCTCTCTGCAGGTTGTGCGCCGACCGCCGTGACCGAAATTCGGTCGGGAGGACATTATTTATCGTGACCTACCAAGTTGCTAACACTATACAGTAGGCAGGTAGCAGACCCAAGGAACCTAAGAACAATTTGATTTTCTGGGATAGAAAGCCTCCTCAGCGTGCAACTGCGTCCAAAATCAGACTGTCTCTATTGATTTAAAGTTTCTACAAGCTAATGCCTGCGACTTCGTACGCGTGGATCGAGGTTTTGTGTTTCCCGCAGGAACTCTTTAATTTTCCGGGATAAAAAGTAGCCTATGTGTTAATCCAGACTATAATCTATCTCTGTGCCAAATTTCATCCAGATCTGTTCAGCCATTGGGGCGTGATTGAGTAACAAACATCCATCCATACATCCATACCGACATCCATACATCCAAACTTTCGCATATATAATATTATAGTAT
Organism: Erebia aethiops; assembly: GCA_923060345.2. Classification (NCBI taxonomy): domain Eukaryota; kingdom Metazoa; phylum Arthropoda; class Insecta; order Lepidoptera; family Nymphalidae; genus Erebia; species Erebia aethiops. Next base: position 7,778,491 of record OV281092.1, on the reverse strand, counting down.
ATAGTATATAGTAAGAAGTAAGAATATTAGTAAGAAGTAAGATAAGATAGCCGACGCCCGCGACTTCGTACGCGTGGATCGAGGTTTTGTGGTTCCCGCGGGAGTTCTTTAATTTTCCGGGATAAAATTGATAGTGATTTGAAATTGAAAGATAATGATTTGTGATAGAAAAAAAATTAGCAAGAAAATTGATACTGCCAATATTATAGGGAATATTTTGTTCTGCTTCCGGTTGCTCAAAATGTACCTTTAAGTAAGTAGGCATCAGCAATTAATTTTAAGTGTTTCCTGCTACATAAACTAATTTCGTAGCAAACAACGATGTCATCTCGTCAAATGTCTTTCCGCTTCTACGACGCCATTTTCCGAATATGCGTGCGAAAATATTCCGAGAGACTGAGACAGGGTTATATATTTCTGGTGGTTTGAAAGAGAGGCGGGATGCTATAATGCTAGGTTGCCGCGGAGGTCAGGGAACCACAAGTGGGTCGCTCCATCCTTAGTCCACGACTTGAGCCAGCGACTATTGAACTTGGACGCAATGGTTGGCAGAAACACGGTTTTTGAATATAGAACGTAGTTATTTCCTTTTCTCAATTTTTTCCATTACAATAATTATTGCTAATGATGTGCCCTAACTCTTGTTTCATTTGCATACAGCGAAATGTTTAGTAAATATTATGTATTAATAATTGATTTAAACTCGTAAATATAGTAGTCTATGGTCAAATACATATATTATGAACATGAAATTAAAGAGTTCCCCCGGAAATAAAAAAAACCGCTCTTCACCCGATTTGGATGAAATTTGGTACAGGGGTAGATGGTATCCCGGAGAAGGATATAGGCTACTTTTTAACCCGGAAAATTAATGAGTTCCCGCGGGAATCAAAAATCTTAATCCACGCGGACGAAGTCGCGGGAATCATCTAGTACTTAATATTATAAATGCGAAAGTGTGTCTGTCTGTCTGCTACGCTTTTACGGCCCATCTGTTCAACTGATTTTGATGAAATTTAGTATAGGAATAGTTTGTATCCCGGGGAAGGACATAGGCTACTTTTTATCTCGGAAAATTAAAGAGTTCCCACGGGAATAAAAAAATTTAAACCACGCGGACGAAGTCGCGGGCATCATAGTTAATTATAAAAGCCCCTAAACAAATAAAGAAAAAAAAACTACAATCACTTCATAATTTCTCAATCCATCTTACATTAGATATTTATTTATGTGGTGACTTTACATGTACGTGTGCGGTGTGAAGGGAGCACAAAATTCCTCGGTGACCGTAAGTTGGCCAAAGAGAAATGACCGCCGTTGACCATTTGGGCAGTTGCGTCATTAGCTTGCGAGTTTTGAATTCAATGTGTAAGAAAATAAAAACTAAATTGAAATGATAGTTCATTTTACTTACACCAATTAGCTACCATCACTATTATCAGGACTCTACAGAACAAAAATATTATTTTTCATCCCTGCATGTATTCGAAAAGGACGACTTGGTGCACCCAAAGGTGGTGTTTTCTATAAGAAACTTTTAGCGGGCAGAAATGAGTTTTTAATCCTCTTTATTTTAAAAAGTGCTCCGCAATTATCTTTGCCGCGCACTTTTTGAATTTGGAACATCTTATTTTCTCATACAGGGTGATGAAAAGTAGAGTGTATCATTCGGGCGCAAAATTTTTGGCTCGGGCGACGTACTTTGAATCCCTCGCTATACTGTGCGCTATACGTTCAGGATTCTACTAAAGGATCCCTCGCTACGCTCGGAATTCTACTCTAGAATCCCTCACTTCGCTCTGAATTCAAAAAAGCGCCCTCGCCGTAAAAATATTATTTTTCACCCTTATAATACAATCTACTATTTTTAATTATTTTATCCGGATATTTCATATTTGAAAATTACACGGAAGAAGTCACAGAAAATTATTTAAGGAAGTAAACTTATATTTTAAAAAAGGTTTATGATTTCTGAATTCTGTCTTTTATGACCTAGTCAGTAGTCACCCAGAATATAAAATAGTAAGTACTGGCCTATAGTGTTTGCCGTTCAGTACTTGTAGGTATGACCTCGTAAGCTATGTCTTGGAATATTCTAAGTGAAGAATGCAGTAGGTAATAGAACAGATTACAGCCAAATTTTGGTAGGTGAGTACTTATTTGTATTGTTTTAAATCTTTTTGTAAACAATATTCTACTCCTCAATTTTCCATAGTAAATTTTTATCTTAGAAAGCAGCAACCCCAAATATTTCACTTTCTATAGCTGTTACTAGTATTTAACATGGTAAACGGTCTCATTTCCTTTGTAATAGAGACGGTATTGTCTCAATTGCCTTTATTGAGACAACACGACGTCTTGCTTTTGTCATTAAATGGTCAAAGAAATGTTTAGAATTCATAAATTATAACTCTGTCCCTAGAAACTGAAAGCGTAGTTAAAACGAAAGTAACGTATTGACCAATAAAGTCCCTTTTGTTTCCATGAAAAAAATAATTGTACCGAAATTCTCCAAGTACAAAAACCCCACGGTATAAGCAATTCGTCTTTGTTCCACCGATTCGAAATGGTTGAAAACGGTTGCATTTTATTGCTTCGAAGATCCGCTTTAAAACCACGTTTCGAATTTCGATAGAATATTCCCTGTATGCCTTTGGCTCCAATACATTTTCAAACATACGAGTACGTAATAGGTATTCAACGATTCAATTTCCTGTGAATTTCAAAACGTTTAAATTTCGTAACGTGTCTCGTTTATGTTTTAGGACACGCTTTTGAAGTAGGAATTCATTCTTTTGTAATATTGTAACTGAAGCCGAATCTATATCTAAGTATACTTATAAATGCAAAATTTTGGATAGATGTTTACTATTCAATCACGACAGGACGTCTGAATGGATCTGGATGAAAGGAACATAATATAGGTACAGATTATAGTCTAAAATAATACATTTACAAAAATACTTTTTATCCCAGAACATTGGAGAGTTCCCGCGGGAACCAGAAAACCTCAATCCACGCGGACGAAGTCGCAGGCATCAGCTAGTACTTACCTAATAAATTATTTGTGAATTAAATACGTTATCTCTATGTGCGTATGCTCTAATTTGCAGTTTTCACAAACATATTGTTACGTTTACCTATATAATCCTATTTAGACAAGTAGGTGTGATGGTCGACATCCATAATGATGATTTCCGTTTTTTGCGTATATTTTTTAAAAATATCTCAAAGTAACTCACCTAACGTTGAATAGTTCTCCACTAGATTCCGAATTGATTTTCTTCAATGATTTTGTTAGACCGAGATAGTCCGTGGAGATAGCTGGCTCATCCTCACTGTCGAAAATCAATGAGTTCCCACAGGAAACTTAGGAACCTAAATCCATGCAGACATAGTCGCGGTCATCATCTATATAAGAAAAATAAGCCTAGAAAACTCTACATTTCCGTTTGAAACACCCAATGAATTTGTCTTTCAAAATAATGCAAAACAACACCATTGTTGCCGCTCGTCCTATATTAATCTTCTGGATGTTTCTTTTTTATTCATTCAGCAGTTATGCAGTCAAAGGCATTTGAATATATTAGTATACATAGAGGTCGCTGTTAAAAGAGGTCATTGTAGACTTACTAATAAATTTTATGAGTACCAAAGCAAAGCCTAGATAGAAGCGAATATAAAACGACTTAAGTTGAAATAATTGACGATAGTTAAAGTTTTTATCACAATGTCCATGTAATGAAGACCTAAACACACTACGGACATCGTCCGCGCGAAACACTCGAGTCGCAGCGAAAATCATTCACACTAGTCTGCACAACTAGGTACAATAAAAAAAACCAACAATAAGCTTAATTTGCTCTAGTTCAAATAAAAAGGTGCAAATATTAAAATATTAAATCTATGCTGTACTATTATGCAGTGCAAGTGTTTTTTGCTTTTCCAGCGTGTTTAGAAAAGAGAGGGCGGGCGGTGCATATCTGATATCAATATGCTATCAGCTATACGATTCAACACATCACTACTGTTTTGACGCATTAAGATTCTCGTTCTTTGGTTATTACCTGTGGATTTGCGCAAAGTAGCCACTGGGCTTATACAACATTTAGTTTCTTTACTTTCTTGTTTTTAGCATGCATTCCTTATATCAAGCAAGACATACAACTTTATAAGCAAGTGTAACTCGGCTTTATGGTTGCAATATTATACGAACTATAAAGTTCGCGTCACGTTGGTACGCATGCGCAAAATATAGTGCCCGTGCTTCGGCACGTGTGACGGGACCTTGGGGCGGTTGATGGTTGCTCTCAACATTCATATATGCCTGTGGGTTTTTAGGCCGAGGGCCTGGGTTGTTAATAAAAAATATATTATTCCATTGATCAAGGATTTTTGCGATCAAATAAATTCTTACTTCAACTGGATACTTGACTGAAAATTTAATACGGGGGAGGTGCTCGACGAACAAAATAAGATTTTGGCTTAGCTACAGACGTCTACAACACATTTAGTCAATTTAATGTACTTCTATATACAAGTAAAATACACGTACGGCTAGTAAGTATTAGCTAAATATATTATAGATATCTAAATAATCTAATTGTCTCCTTAAAAGTACCGAAATCATATTTGTAAGCATATAATTACACAGAATTTAATCATTTATAATATTTTTTTGTTTGAAAAAAAAATTTAACTCCTCTCAAATGTTAGATTAAAATGGTAGGTCTTAAAAATACACATTTAAGTGTTATTTACTAGGTACCTAATTAATGTGTAGATCTAAAAATTAATTTAATTACCTATTTCAATTAAGTGCGAGGTGTTTACTTGGACTTAGGTCCCCTATTTGCATTAGCCACATAACATAACATAGTCGGTTCTCACGAATGGTTCGACAAATTCGAGGCACGTGCAGCATCGTGGTGCCTGCGAATGCCAGGACGAGCAATGTCGAATCGATAACTAACTGTACTCGCTGCCAAATATCGATTCAACGAGAGATCGTGACTGAGTCGAGAAGGACACAGCCGTATTACAAATAAGGACTCGGTAATGATTGAGACCCTACAACGAGGTCGCAGACGTCGTAACGTTCAGTTTGCTTTAAGGCTGTTAATCCTTTAGGAGTGTTTTGTTTTTAATTAATTTCTTGCAAGCATAATAACTAAAAGTATAGCAATAGGCGGGGCAGATAGTCAAGACCAAAATTAATTATTCTAAACTGGGTAATATTGTGCAATTTTTTTTGCGTCAATTATAGTATTTGTTTAATTTTACAAATGATTAGTAACGTAAAGTCATATTAAGTACTTACCGGATTCTTAAAACTAAAGCCACAGAAGTATTAGAAACTAAAGCTACGAGGGTTCCAAAGGCGCCCCAATCGAAGATCATTACTGGAAGAAGACTGGAAAGCTTAGCGTTATAGACCTGGAGATGTAGGTCTATTTAGACATCAAGCTAGTTGCACTGGACAGGCGGTGCAACATCGCGGCGGGTGGGGTAGTCCCTTCTATCTCTATCGGATTACGACGACAAGAGACGAAAATACGAGCCAACGATATAGATATTATTGGCCCGTGTCTTCGTCTCATCTTGCGTAAAAGGCTTCTCTCCTTCTAGACCCCTTTAGCTCCTTGAAATTATTTCTGTAACTGAGCTCATAATCGACTCCGTTTTGACTTTTAGTTCAGACTTATCTACATGATTCAAAAATTTCTAAATCACTGACAGACAATTCAATGCATTTGTTACTTGAGAGTAAGTATATTACGCTGTATATTATAGAGTGGAGGCCTGTGCCCAGCAGTGGGACGTGAAAAGGCTGTAGTGGTGGTGGGTGGTGGGATATTACGCCGAAGTCGCGACTAACTTCGCTAGTGTGAAATAAAATAAAATAAGTATAAAACGAAAGTACGCCTTTATCTAGGTATTATGAAAATTTGGTGGTATACATTGATTTAGTTAACGTTAGTTTTAACATTAATCTATACTACTCGTAATTGTATAAAGAGGTAAAGTTTGTGAGTTTGTGACGTTGAAGGGGGAAATCTCTACTGAACCGATTTTGAAAATTCTGGTATACCAATAGAAAGCCACATTATTTGTGAGTGTCATAGGCTATAGGTATATATATAATAATATTAACCTGAAAAATTTGGGAGTTCCCATGGGAATTTAAAACTTATTTAACGCGGAAGAAGTCGCTGGCATCTGCTAGTAAGTACTACATAATATAACTCTCAGGTATCCAAGTAAATATTATTATGACGTTCTGTGTGCAAAACCGGCTCAAAAACGACACAACTGAAATGGTCACAGACTAACTGGACATAGAAGGAAGTGAATAAAACTATCAGAGTAATGACAGTGTAAACTCCGCAATCTAGTTACTCTGAATGAGGATGCGCCTCACCATTCTCGTTTAACTGGTTTCTTGCTGGCTGCTGCTTGAGCGAAATGAGACATAACAGTTACGCCACAGCAATGTTTATGTTAAATCTCGCTTACCCTTTGGTGCGAATATTAAACAGTTCTAAGCAGAGATATGACATATTGTTTATGCGTATAGATTGAGTTATGATTGCATACAAAGGAACAGTTGGTCATATCGCGATCTAGCGTTGTATGCATGCATATAAACGAGCGAGAATTGTTTACTAAAAATCTAGATGATGAAACTTAATTCCGGGTAAAAAGAAGCCTGTTTTCTTTCCCGGGACAGGGATCTATCTTTGTAGCAAATTTCGTCGTACGTAGCGGAACGTAGCAGACAGACAGACACACTACCGCATTTATAATATTACTAGACTAGATGATGCTCGCGACTTTGTCCGTATAGATTGAGGTATTTTGGTTATTCCAGGCAACAGTCTATCGCTGTGTTATCCAGTTTCGTTCAGCCGTTCTGGCGCGATTAAGTAGCAAACATCCATCCATACATCTAACCATCTAAACTTTCGCATATAATATAATACTAGATAATATACTTAGGTACCTAATCTTACTTCTTACTTCTTACTAATATTATAAATGCGAAAGTTTGGATGTATGGATGTATGGATGGATGTTTGTTACTCAATCACGCCCCAACAGCTGAACGGATCTGGATGAAATTTGGCACAGAGATAGATTATAGTCTGGAATAACACATAGGCTACTTTTTATCCCGGAAAATTAAAGAATTCCCGCGGGAACCACAAAACCTCGATCCACGCGTACGAAGTCGCGGGCATTAGCTAGTATTTCATAAAAGATCTAATAAAAATCATTATCTTGATGAGCTTAGACTTTAAGCCATAGTCCACCACGCTAACCTGCTGCTACTGCTGTTTGCGTCTTTGAGAGCCTGTGATTATCTAATAACAGTATGGAGAACTCTCAGACACGCTGGTTGTTGGAGATGCGAGTCTGCCGCAGATGGACCGAATCTTACCACTCGAAATTCCCCGATCGAAGTCTAAACCACTAAAAATAACTGAAATATACTTATTAATTAATAATTATTAAAGACTAGTACTCATCATAAAAAACACATACCTATTATAATGATAAAGTATAGTCCCACCAACTATAGTATAGACCCGGTGACAGCGTCGCTAGTAGGTGGTTATGTTTTTTTTTAATCCCCTACAAGTTAGCCCTTGACTGCGATCTCAGTCTCACCTGATGGTAAGGGACGATGCAGTCTAAGAAGGTAGCGGCCGGCTAACCTGTTAGGGGCATGGCAGTTATATTAAACCCATACCCCTATTCGGTTTCTACACGGCATCGTACCGGAACGCTAAATCGCTTGGCGGCACGTCTTTGCCGGTAGGGTGGTAACTAGCCACGGCCGAAGCCTCCCACCAGGACATAAATTTAAAAAAAACTTAACAGTCATTAAAATTAGTTCTAATTTTGGCAACCGGATCAGATAAGTTTGACACAGAAGACATAAATCTCTGTTGAAATCATTATGTAGCTTTTCACATGAAGTGATTAAAAACGACCGCGCGGCAAGTAAATTCAGAACTGACTCCTTTTGACGAACAACTGAGGTCAATTGTTAAGAACCAAGCCAGTATATTTCAAATACTTTTGTTTATATAAACAAAAGCCGCAAGCGATCTGTCTTACTCCATACTGAGCAAGGTTACGAATTTACGATGTACCTACTGATGAGTAGTGATGTGCTTGCTAACTCGCTGGTAAATGGTATGTAGTACTCTTGTAAACTTGTAGTTGTCTTGTACTTGTATGCAAAGATAATTTTCCAAAATAATTAATGACAGTATAAGTACTGCAATGAATTTTTTAACATATTATCCAAAAGTTACTGCTTAGCCGACCCACATAACAAAAACTAGCACTTTATAACAAACAATTTCAACTAAGAAAATTCGCAAACGGATCCCTGAATCGAAAAATGGATTTCGCATACCCACAATATTTTAAAACGACCTATCCTACGAATTGTGATCCATATCATGGGATAAACGAGAACATCCCCACTTTACGTCTAGGGGAGGTATCCTAAGTATTATTTTTTACTTTATCACAGTTTTCTAGTACAAAGAGCCTCGGAGCTTAGCCGCGAACAGATACACAGACGTACGGACACACTATAAGGGTTCCTTATAACCACGGAACCTACGGAACCTAAAAATCAACATTTGCCAGCACTAAGACATATCACCGTGTTAATTGGACAAAGCTCCAGCCTTCAACAAAGAGATATAAGCCACTTTACCACGGTCATTACTCATGACATGAAACCCACACGATATACAATATAACTGTGCAATTTAATATATGTATATAAGGTTGTTACACGTCCAAGGTCATATTAAGGTTAAAACATTATTCTAGGAAATGTTTTAAATTAACAAGTAAGTAAGCATACCCACTATTTTGCTAAGATGATTCAGCGTATATGGATACTTACCTGTTTCACCGCAGACATTTCTAGACGCAATACAAGTGACGTAAGTACGTACGTGTACCGTTATAAAAATAAAAAGGTGGTTTTACAGAAAAGGTATTCGTTATTTTCATTAGCGGTGGACGAGCGACGGTGGAGAGCAATCAAAAGCGCAATCGTTGGACTTATTCGTCACACGTCTATTTCGGAATGTAGAATGGCAACGCTAGCTTCCACGTAATCTCTGATTGGCGGTACCGTTGGCCGACATCCCATGCGAGCTCTGCAACAGACGACACCCGGATAACTATTATGTAGCGTTGGCATCATCATTTCTGTCGTAAGTAAGTTTGTTGCAAAGAGACACGCAAGCGAATTTTCAATAATAGGTACCTAGTGAAGTGTGCTCTTACAGAGTAGCACAAAATACACCCTTGCAGTTACTGCTTGCCTGGTACCCGTGATCTTCTAGCTTCATATCTTAGGAATGATGCTAATGCTTCTGATAGTTCCCAACCAAGCGTTTAAGGGCAAAACATACAGGGAACAGGCGCGGGCCGTCGGATGCGCGGTGGTGTGAATTCCTTGTGTGATTTATGAATTCCTTGTGTGATTTCTATTAAGATTTGTGTGAATCTATATGGACGACATAAAACAGAACGTGACGCTGCGTCGCGCCCGACTCGCGCCCATTCCCTATGTGTTTTGCGCTTTAGAAGTTCGGAAAAACTACACAAAATACATCCTCCTACAAAATTCCTCCTGCCATCATCTTCTCACCTGATGCACAGGATTACAGCTCACTGATAACTGATAAGCAAAAACATTCGGTCAAGGGTGCTTGTCAAGCAGAAGCGGAGCAAATACTCGTGGTATTCAGATTTTATTTATCAGACAGATATGTCCTGGTGGAGGCTTCGGCAGTGGAAGCCTTCGCCAAGCGTTTTAGCGTTCCGGTACGATGCCGCGTAGAAACTGAACAGAATAGGGGTATGGGTTAACTGCCATGCCCGCTACCATCTTAGACTGCATAATCAGTCATCACTTACTATCTTGTGAGATCGCAGTCAATGGCAACAAGACAAGTCAGTTGTAGTGGAAAAAAAAGATATGTTTCAGTAATATAATTTGTTATAGAACACACGACTTTTTCCCCGTTACAGTTGACATTCAAGCTTGTCTGTGTAAATATACCTGTGGAAAATATGTCGTCAAACTGTGAGGCGATTACGACGGTTCTAATGTTATCTAACGCTGAAATAGATAGATATTAAATAGTAACCAAATGCGTGACGAGCTAAGTACCAAATTAACATAAAAATTATGATATTTACCGGTCTATTACCTTGCAAGCTGAAACTGGCCTTTTCTTGTGGCCTTACCATAACTAACTAGTATAGAGCCTTGATTCCTCTTCCTCACAGGATTATGACCGTTAAGTCTATCTTCGGAATCATTTATTTGCCTTAGCATAGAATATGTGACTTATTGACGTTGTATTCACCTACCCTGGGTGAAAGTGTCCTGAAAAGTTCCTGAAGATGCTACTGACTGACCGCAATTATAATAACCATTATAGTCGGTTTCTACACGGCATCGTACTGGAACGCTAAATCGCTTAGCGGCACGTCTTTGTCGGGCTCTGTGGTTTTCGTTCAGGGCCATACTGCCAAGCCATATTGTTTCATCTATACCTACTAATATTATAAAGAGGTAAAGTTTGTGAGTTTGTGACGTTGTAGGGGGTAATCTCTGGATCTACTGAACCGATTTTGAAAACACTGGTACAAATAGAAAGCTACATAATTTGTGAGTGTCATAGGCTATATATTAAACCGAAAAATTTGGGAATTCAAAAAACTTATTTCACGCGAACGAAGTCGCGATAAGTTATTGATAACTTTCGTGTTTTACAATTATTATAATCCTTAATTTGAGAACGTCAAAGAACGTGACATCAAACTGTTATTTTGAGTAATATTTCTAAGTATTGCCACAGAATAGGTAATAGATGGTATGGCAGAATGGTCCCTGTTATTATCCCACAACAACGTAATGAGCAGTGTACAGCCTACAACACAGTAGAAATACAGCTGGAATGCAATGTAGGTACCTACTTTATAATGTCGATGAAATAAAAAAAATCTAAAGTAACTAAATAAACTAAATAAAGGGCGAAATCATTTATTTTTGAAAAATTAAACGCACAATTCGACAAAAATACCAACTGAACTTAGTTATACTCGTATATGCCAGACAAACGAAACTCGATCTCGTGGTTTCACTTCTTGCCATGCTTGTCTACTCCTACCTCCTGTATCCCTGCACGAATATTGGATGCTACATACTAGGTACCTGCTGATTAAGCATGAATACTGACATGTTAGTGTTTTAGAAATGTTTCGGGAAATCAAGAGAGTTTCACTTTCGCAATGGGAAAAAAACACACTTGCAAACTCCTAGCACCTCAATCTCTTGGCAGTATCTAAAAAGCTATTATCAAAAACCGGGGTATGTCAAAAGCCATATTCAATTTGTACACAAACATCAATCACAAAGCTCTCTCTCTGAGTAGTATTCCTCATTACTGATGGTCGTGACCCCATTCCATTAATCACATAATGTAAGGTAGGAGTTTTCTTGGGATAATAATGCGGTGGGTTCCCTTTCCGCATACGACTCGACAAAGAGTATTTTATCTTTAGGTTTGTCACGATTATTATCAGATATTAGTGAGAAATGATAATAACCGGGACCGACCGCTCAACGTGCTCTCCGAGGCACAGAGGAAACGAAAAGGCCAAATTTGAACCTCCAAATCCATCCAGTTACCGACGTTGGGTCAACGTTGCTTAACAATGGCAATCGCACAGCTAGGCCATTCGTCCCTCAGCAAAAGCTACGAGGGCTCCCAATTCGCCGTGATCTGAGTATAGCCGGTGATTGCAGGTTGCTTCCGTGCAAGTAAACGCGTGTATTGCCGGCTTATCGCAGAACGCAAAGCTGACAGTCGGCGAGTAGCGGTGCGAGCTAACGGCGCGACACGTAACACGTTATGTCACTCGGCCTTGGCCTAGCGCTCGTTGCGGCGGCCTCATATACGTTGGATCCGAACTTGGAAACATTCAATGACAGTGATCAAAGTAGGTATTTATTATATACTTTTTAAGACTTGTGTAGACCTCAATAAGTTTTGACGATGATGAGACAGAACATCTTATTGCTTATGAAGATGTTGATGATGAATGGAGTCCTTATATCAAAATCAGCCGTCAAATTTAGGGCTGCAGCACTAGTTTTCCATGTCTTTTCTTTGCGCCAATCAAATAGTCTCTGAGCTAAGTTGCGAGAGTCCCACTATTTTAGGTTCTGCCGCCAGTTGGATAATTTCAGTTGTTGGTTGAACGACCAGATCGGCCGCGAGGAGTGACAACACCACACCGATTGACCTCAAAGAACAAAATAATTAAGATTTTTAACTAAACATTAAAAAGAGACTAATGTATGTGATAATGACCGTGAACTAAGGTTAGGCCATATAATAAATTTGTTCAACAAGTTTGGGTAAACATAATATTTTAACAAAGCTAAAGTTGCACTTAACTGTTAAACTGCAGATATGCACTGATACAATTGGGTTCCAAGTTCCAACGCATAAAGATTATGAAAAACATAGAACTAGGAATCTGTTTAGTGATAATAACCACTTAATAATAATATTTGCGTTCTTTGTAAATTATACACTAGCCTATATTAACACATCGTCGTCGTTTTAACCGACAGACGCCCAATATTGGACATAGTTTCTACTTGGAACATCTCCAGTTTTGGGCCGCTTATGTTCAACGGCTTCCATTGGTATCCTGCGTCTTGAGACAGTGTCGTAATTATCTCAGTTATTATGAACACAGCCCTAAAACAACGGCTCCAATAAAAAAATATTCTTGACGGCCTATGACGGATTTTATTTGACGACCTCCTTATCGCAGTGTTGAGTAGGTAGTCCCGGATTCGATCCCCGGCAGGGTCAATTGGGAATTTGTAATTTCTGAATTTTCCTTGGTCTGGCCTTGTGGGAGGCTTCGGCCGTGGCTAGTTAGCACCCTACCGACAAAGACGTGCCACCAAGCGATTTAGCGTTCCAGTAGGATGCCGTGTAGAAACCGATTAGGGGCATGCGTTAATAATAACTGCCCTTAACAGGTTAGTCCGCCACCATCTTAGACTGCATCATGACTTACCATCAGGTGTCAAGGGCTAACTTGTAGTGGATAAAAAAAAATACTGTGTTCAGACATATAGAGTTAGCAATTCAAGGTCACTCAATTTCGTCACCCAATTAACAACACAATAACGCCGATAAGCAATTACGAACCTGTTTGCACGACGCCATTGTTCCTGATATGTGTATGATACTTAAATTAAAATATGCATTGCATAATTATATGCGATCAACTCGCTCAGTTCAATGTTATCCATACTAATATTATAAATGCGAAAGTCTGTCGGTCTGTCTATCTGTCTGCTACGCTTTCACGGCCATACTACTCAACCAATTTTGATGAAATTTAGTACAGAGACAGATTACATCCCGGGAAGGACATAGGGTACATTTTATACCGGAAAATTGAAGAATTACAGCGGGAATCACAAAACATTAATCCATACGGACGAAGTCGCGGGCATCTGCTAGTTATACGATAATCTTCATTGGTTTCAACCAACGACCTCAATTACATAGACGGGCCCTGTCAAACAAAGAATGTGGACCTATTTTACTATAGCCATATAGTCTGAAAAGCGGGACAGCGCTATGGCGGGGACAAGGACAGTCTTATACAGGTGTGGAGCGCACTCTACAGGTCGGACGCCCAATTTTTTTCTATGAAAGGACTCATCTAGTACCTACTTATATATCGATGGTTTCTACTTGAAATATCTTCTTGTTCTTGCCCTTGTTTTATTTTAACTATGGTCTGATTTGCTTTCTGTTGTGGGTTGTCATTATGGTTAATTCTGGTTATAAGTGACGGCCAACAGCTGGTAATTTATGTTATTGGTATCCAAAACTGCATCGTTGGTCTAGTGGTTAGCATGTTCGGCTACGGCCGACCAAGTCTCGGGTTCGAGTCCCGGGTCGGGCCATAATTAATTATTGGGGTTTTCTGATTAGAAATCCTTAGTAGGTACTTGCCCGGAGTCAGGACTCAGGAAGTTGGTGGTTTCGCCCCCGTGCACTCGGAGAGCACGTTAAGCCGTCGTTCCCGGTTATTATTACTAGCATGATAATAAAGCCCGTCAAACCGCATTTCAGCAGCGTGGTGGTTCTAAGCGCTAATTCCCTCTCTCCTATGAGAGTGGAAGCCTGTGCCCAGCAGTGAGACGTTAATGGGCTGTGGAGGTGGTTTCCAAAAATATGTATATGTACATAGTACATACCTATTAAGTCACAAATATCCAAAACCAATTTAAAAATTTCGTGCTCATAAAGTGCTTGTAACTATACCGTATATTATGCTGAGTAAATGTACCATACTTAAAACTCATAAGACACGACGTAAGATTTCCTTTAAACGCTACACGTTTTAATTAACGGTATTTTTCTGTGCCAATGCCATGTAACTTGAAGAAAAAGGAAATACAAGATTGCACACAAGTCTCAGTACAGTGGCTTTACTTTAACAATAATAATAATATTAACGCAACTTTAAAACTTTAAACTAAACTTCCTCGTTGGTCTAGTGGTTAGCATGTTTGACTGCAGCTGACGAGGTCCCGGGTTCGATTCCCGGGTCGGGCCATATTAAGTATTGGGTTTTTCTGACTAGAAATTCTCAGTACTAGCCCGGAGTTAGGAAGTTGGCGGTGTTTCACCCCCGTGCCTCGGAGAGCACGTTAAGCCGTCGGTCCCGGTTATTATCACTAACATGATAATAGTCGTTAAAGCCCGCCAACCCGCATTGGAGCAGCGTGGTGGGTCTAAGCTCTAATTCCCGCTCTCCAATGAGAGTGGAGGCCCGTGCCCAGCAGTGGGACGTTAATGGGCTGTAGTGGTGGTGGTGGTAACGCAATTTATTATCACCTAATATTACTACCTAGTATAGTCTTCGCAGCGGTAAGTAATTACTAATAAGTTAACAATTTTGAAATTGATATCATTTTTAAAGTTTAAAAAAAAAACGAAAATACAACTAAAAATGACAAAAACGTATCGTAAACGCTGGCTCATTTTTTGCGTAAAGGATCAGCCTGGCTGTCCAGCGCGGAAATGTAGCCAGCCAGCCAGCAGAATTGCCACCATTCCACACGGGTATGAAATCATATAGTAATTAGGTTAGCTAGCTAGTTAGCTAGCTTTAAGTTCCATTGTATTATTTTCAATAAATGTTTAAAACA
Organism: Erebia aethiops; assembly: GCA_923060345.2. Taxonomy (NCBI): domain Eukaryota; kingdom Metazoa; phylum Arthropoda; class Insecta; order Lepidoptera; family Nymphalidae; genus Erebia; species Erebia aethiops. Next base: position 7,763,187 of record OV281092.1, on the reverse strand, counting down.
TCTATAAAAAAAAAACTTTAACATTGTTCCTGATAAAAGATTTACCTATCTCACATAATAATTTACCATTCAGGATATGAGCCCTCTAGTAAAACGGAAACTCATGGAAAAATCTTATTACCATGTAAAGGACTATTTAAACGACAAGGAAGCCTGGCAATAATTTGCTCTAATGTCTTTGATAGTTCCTTAGTAAGAATATTTGTGAGATGGTGATAATAAAAATAAAAAAAACCCTGCTGAGTTTGTTGTGGGCTCTTCTCAGACCAGGGCGCGTTTGGAACCCTCGTAGCTTTAGTTTTAAGATAACGTTACCCATTATCACCATCATGCTTTTTAAGTAAATTTTTTAGACGAAAATAAGTGTACCTACAGTGTACCGATATTTAATAAATAAATGACTATGACTATGACTATGACTATACACCTAATATTAGGTAATTATAATCACGAAATCCCGGAAACAGTTTAGCTTGATAAAAGCCGAAAAATATGTTATGTAAAAATGTTTCAAGTCGAGTAATTACAGTCGGGTCATCATAATCATCATCTCAGCCTGCGGACGTTCACTGCTGAACATAGGCCTTTCCCAAAGCCACCACACCCGGTCCTCAGCCTTCCTCATCCAGCCACTTCCCGCCACCCTCTTGATGTCGTCAGTCCATCGTGCTGGAGGGCGCCCCACACTACGCTTACTTGTTCGCGGTCTCCACTCTAAAACTTTCCGGCTCCAGCGGCCATCGCTCCTTCGACAAGCATGGCCTGCCCACTGCCACTTCAGCTTGCTAATGGTTTGGGCTATGTCAGTGACCCTGGTTCTCTTACGGATCTCTTCGTTTCGGATCTTGTCCTTAAGAGAAACTCCTAACATAGCCCTCTCCATAGCTCTCTGAGCGACTTTAAATTTGTGGATCAAGCCTTTTGTTATTGTCCACGTTTCAGCGCCATAAGCGAGGACGGGAAGGACACACTGATTATAGACTTTCGTCTTCAGGCATTGAGGTATTGACAATGAGAAGACCTGACTTAGTTTTCCAATTGCTGCACAGCCCAGCCGTACTCTTCTGTTGGCTTCTTCTTCGAAATTGTTTCTACCCAGTTGAAAGAACAGTCGGGTCGGTAATTAGTAATTACAATAACAGTTTCCCATATAAAAAGAACAAATAAGAACTAACTAAACTAAAACTAATGACTGATGACAATGTATCAAACTGTTTGTGTATTCCCGGCTTATTTGACTGCCAATGAGGCCAATCGTTGCGCTCATATAAATACAAATGTGCCTTTACAAAGAACTTTACTTACCTACTTGCTACTCGTAAAACCGACTTTGCATAAACAAACACTTCACTAAGTTACTTGAATGAAACAATTTAATGTAAAGATGACAGAGTTGTTAGATAAATCCCTAAAAATAATATGCACATAATAGTAATGACTTATTTAATTTACAAAAGCGATCGATGGACATAATCGAGAAAAGAAAGTTTTCAACATGGTAAGCATTTCGTCAGTGGAAACTGGAAGCTCACATGCAAGCCACGTGGCTTTATAGCTATAATGTGATTGTCGCAATCAGCTTACAACATAAATAACCATAAATTCAGGTAATCACCACAATTGGGATTAAAGCAATGGTTGATGCACATTTTCCGAAATCCATCATCTGCATAGCAAAAGGTGTAGCGAAAAATATATAGCTATATTTTATGATTCCTATAAATATAATTATGATTATCCTTTCATTTATTTTATTGTAAGTAATAAGCGTGAGCTAATAGCGTTAAGTTATAAAACGACTATTTCTAATCGTTAAACTCGTTGAAGGAGGTATTAAAAGGAAAAAAGCCTATTTTACAATAATGAATACACGTATCCAATTAGACACGAGTACAAAACGAAGTATATTTACACGTAAAAGTCAACATTCAACGTACCTGCAGGTGGCATGTTTGCGATCGTAAAAACACCATGTTACTCAACTATTACACACTAGGTAATGGGTATGACAAATTAGAACGAATATAAATTAATTTTACTTTTCGATTTCGTAAAAGCTCCTTAGCTCATTAATATTACATATTATACTGTCGACGTCAAAAGTCCATATGAAATACGCAAACAAGGTAGCTTGTTAGTTACAAAGCCACCCTCAAACGCATATCGCATAATATGAGCCGCACCGGCGCCGCACTGCAGCCGCGTCGATGGCGCCCATATATTATGGGTTTTTGTTTGATTGCACTAGCTTCCGATCCAGCGCCTGTGCGGGTGCGGTGCGGCTTTATGTACGTAAAGCCTCTTGCTATGAGCATACATTGCTCGGCGCGGATTTCTGTATGGCGGTTTTTAAATCGTGCAGGGAAATTTAAATCGTGGGAACTCTATGACTTTTTTGAATAAAAAGTCTCTCCCCTTATCTCGGGATGCAAGTTATAGCAGTAACTAATTTCGTCAAAATTAATTAAACGGATGGGCCATACCATGGTAACAGTTAGACAGACACAAGGATTCATAATACCTGTTTAGTATGTTTGTCAATCTCAATTCTTTCGCTTCCAAGGATACGTACGGTACATATTCACCATGCGCAAACGCGTCATTTTCTCCACTTTTGTTAAAAGCTTTTTTCTTGACGCCAACTCAGAACTGTATTATGTATATATACAGGTAACTAGCTGATGCCCGCGACTCCGTCCGCGTGGATTAAGGTATTTTGGTTCCCGCGGGAACTCCTTAAATTTCCGGGATAAAAAGTAGCCTATGTGCTATTCCAGACTATAATCTATCTCTGTGCCAAATTTCATCCAGATCCGTTCAGCCGTTGGGGCGTGATTGAGTAACAAACATCCATCCATACATCCATACATCCATACATCCAAACTTTCGCATTTATAATATTAAGTATAGAGTATAGATTATATGAAAAAATTTTTTGTTATAACTATACCACTTAAGCCCTATAAAGTCCCACAGTTGGGCACAGGCCTCCACTCTCATAGAAGAGAGGAACCTTGTAACTATAGCTATAGATAAATATTTTGGCTTCAAAGTGTTCTTCCAATCTAATAGACCATTATTATAAAACATGTTGTCCTAAAACGTTCTCGGCACTATCCAAATTCATATAAACCCATGGTTTTTACTTAAATAGGATTTTTTTTAATTCAAATAAAATATCGGGTTACGAGTGTCAAGAACATACAAATCTGTGTAAATATGGAAAAGAGCGATCGAGTTACACAATATATGAACAGACAAATACATAACCGTAAGTTAGCAGACATGCAACAAGCATAATCAAGTGCTGGCAATCGCTAATTCAGACCTTGACCGTGACTGCGCACTCGCAGCGGTGCGCTCCACTCCCGCGCGCCTTTACCACCTCTTTCATTCGCCAAAGACTAATCTTAATAGGTAGGTATGTTTTGCCTACCAAGTTGGCTCTGAGAGGTTTGCATTTACCATAGCAATGAAATAAGTTTATTTATTAATTTGCTCGTGAGAGATTGCTTTAGCAATTTTTATTCATTCTCTGTTTAAGTGTGTGCAATAAAGATTTCTATATCTATCTATATCCATACTAATATTATAAATGGTTTGTCTGTCTGTCTGCTACGCTTTTATCTTTTCAACCGATTTTGATGAAATTTAATATATTTTAATTAATTAATTTAGTTTAGTTATAGGTTGTTCCTCGAGGAAGGACATTGATACTGATTCTATAGTGCACAATCTCTAAACTAAACTAAAATTAGAGCATTACAAATATTGCTAACCCTTTCATAATACTTCCTACGGAAAGGGACAGAACTAGATTTAAAGCTGCCATTTTAGTTTAGTTTAGAGATTGTGTTATACAGAATTAGCCCCATTGTCTACTTTTTATCCCGGAAAGTAAAGAAGTTCCCGCGGAAATTAAAAAAACTCATCACGCGGATGAAGTCGCGGCCATCATCTAGTCTATCTATATAATTACTAATTAATAGTTTCATTAAATAGTGCTGTAATAAATGTCATAGTTTGTATCAGCTGTTTATTTATATAGTCCTGTGCATCACGCGAATACGACTAATACCAAATTGGTTTAACAAGCACATATTCATACTTAGGTATACTGCTCTTTGATCAGTTAAACAGATCCTCAGCTACGATAAATCTAAACTTAACATAATATATTCATGGGATAAAGCTAGAAATTGTTCACTAAACTAACTATATAGCCTTTAATGGGATAGTGATTAATACTAAATATTATAAATGCGAAAGTGTGTCTGTCTGTCTGTCTGATACGCTTTCACGGCCCACCTGTTCAATTAATTTTGATGAATTTTTTTAAAGGGATAGGTTTTATCCCGGGAAATTAAGGAGTTACCGCGGGAATTGAAAAACTTAATCCACGCGGACGAAGTCGCGGGAATCATCTAGTTTCCAATAAATATTACATCTTAGAAAACTATTGGAAAAATAAATATTCCTCTTGTTAAAAATGTTCAGCGTGACATATCCACACATTATTTTTGCTCTTTGAGTCTACGTCGTGGCGCATGGAGCGCGCTTGGACGCAATTTAGCGCGCTGAATTATTACCGTCGCTTGTGTAATGCAGCGTAATAAAGTGTTATAAAGTTTTATCATTTTAGTTCCTTGAGTGTCTATAATTCTGTTAGACACTTATACTTTGTCGGTATAATTTATCATATTAACCGTTTTGAAAAATATAACTATTTTACAGATTAAAAGCCACATATTATATCGTTCGAGCAATTATATCGGGAAATAATATTTATACAAAATAAGTACCTACCTACATAGTCAAAGTTTGATAACTTTTTCATAGAATAGCAAGCCAGTGGTAGAGTCGCTATACTAAGTTCAAAAAATCTACATAAAATAGACGTCGTTAATGTATGATATAAAAGTATGTAATATAGGTATGGTTATTAACTTACTTGATACTTCATATCCTTCGTGTTTGCTTGTTGGTTTATCCTTTTGTCCTTCCATTGCGCCGCAACAGAGCAACAGGTCTACGTGGTTTTTTGCATGGGTATAGATCTAGAGAATTAAATAGGCTTCTTTTATCTTGTAAAATTAAAGATTTCCAGCGGGAATAAAAATGTTTAAATCACGCGGACGAAGTCGCAGGCATCAGCTACTCATTACTAATTGCTATAATAATTATGCGATTACTTTATTTGAATTGATATCCATACTAATATTATAAATATAAAACTAAGTTCGTCTATCATTCTGTTAAGTTTTCATGGGCCATCTGTTCAACTAATTTTGATGATTGAGTTTCCAAATATTCCTATCGCAGGGAAGGACATAGACTACTTTTTATCCCAAAAAACTCAAACACGGTGCATTTTTTGAATCTACATGCAGATGAAGTTGCGGGAATAATCTAGCTTCTACTTAATTAATATTTATGCTACTTTTGAGGATTATAATGCGGTGAACCCCCAGATCTAACCACATCTTTCAGGTATTGAGGCATTTTAAGGTGCGAATTACTGAGACTCCTAAATTCAGCGATCGATCGAATCGCAATATAAATATATAAAGGGAAAACAAAAAAAATGCAATGTAATATATCCAACATCTGCGTTGTACTAAGAAACATATTGAACAAATAAATTGCGAGTGTCAGATAAGATCTCGAAACACGGACACTTGTAAAATACTCGTAGCACTACGTAGAAAGGAAACAATAGTTCACGAAGGTAGGTTCTTGTTGCCAAGTTGCAATAAAAACAGCTTTTTCATATAACCTGCATTGAATATGCGAGTTTCAACGCCTATTGAGCCACTTGAAACTAATCAATTTCAAACGAATAGGGCAGAAAGTGATGGTTTTCTACCCGCTGAATGACGTAGCAGCCCTCCTTTCAATCCTGGAGTATCTTTTGTTTATTTCGAACCTTTTTAATTGTCATTTTACCCATCAACTAATATGACAGATATGATATTTGTAAACAACAACCTAGCAACTAAAATAAATAAGAAATACAATTTTAATAAAACTCGCACTTTTAATGCAGATTATATGAAAAATAGCGTGTGTGCCACGGGATGAAACACGATTTCAGATTTCGGGTTTCTACTTTCTATGCACACAATATACTATTATACTACACCCACTCAGAAAGTACCTTCATTCTTTTTTAAAAACGAGGTAGAAAGTACGTCATTGCTACAAACCAAATATGCAGGAGGGAAAGATGTATGAGATTTCATTTCTAACGTGCTAAGCGGGGAGAAAAACTATATGAAAATCCATTTCTAACGCGCTGTTTTTTTTTAATTTTAAGTAAATTAGGTATATGGACGATGAGAATTTGGGTATGTCCTTAATATAATATTAGAAGCAGCTTCACCATATTTGACACACAAAAGTCAAATATGGTGGATGTCGATTGTCGATATCAATGTCGATTTTGATAGTCGATTATCGATATCGATGTTGATTGTCGATATCGGTGTCGTGGTCGGTTGTCAATATCGATGTCGATTGTCGCTATCGATGTATCGATGTCGATTGTCAAAGTCGATTGTCGATGTCGATTGTCGATATCGATGTCGTTTGTTGATATCGATGTCGTTATCGATGTAGATTGTCAACATCGATGTCGATATCTTTGTTGATTGTCGGTATCGATGTCGATTGTCGATATCGATTGTCGATGTCGATGTCGATTGTCGATATCGAAATCTATATTGAAATAATCCTCAAAATGTACGAGTACCTAGTCTAGTTTTGATAGTGAAGCTTCGAATGAAGCGACTCATATAATTATGATAGAACTTCACTTTGTAAGTTCGTTTAATCACTAATTATTATCGCTTATTTTCCTCGCAGGTGTAGTATAAAGCACTATGTATCACTCGGTAGAAAGTACGATTCCTACCTCGCGTGTATTGCGGCCCTTCGGCTACGCCTCGGGCCTCAAACTACACCCTCGGTAGTAATCGGTCACTTTCTCCCCTCGGTGAACAATGTACTATTGTTTTTCATATATATAATTTGCCTACATACATTATACCTGTTCAGACAAATGCCAACATAACCCAGTTAACCCACTAGATAAATAATAACTATAATTCAACGCTTCTAAAATATGGTTTTCCTTGTGGTAAGGCAACGGCAAAGATTTTTAGGAAGGAGTCTAGCGAAGTTCTAGCAAGTCTTATTTAGGCATAACATAACACCATCATCAAACATGAAAAAAAGGAATGTTGTATCATATTGTCACACACATGAGAACAAAAACTAACTAATTATTGTGGGCTTCTTCTCATTCCGGGCGCGTTTGGAACCTTCATAGGTTTAGTTTAATATTATCAGCATCACCTCAACATCATAAGTTCATCGCCGGCCCACTATAACTATCCTCTCATAATGAGAAGTGTCATAGTCCATCACGCTGGCTAAGTGCGGATTGTGTCTTATTTCGTTTATTGCCCCCATGGCTCATAATAAAATAGGCCAATTCAAAGACCAAAATATAGTATAAGTTCCAGTTTAAGAATTTGATGACTCTCGTCTCTCGAGTATTAATTGATATCAGTTTGTACCTTTACCTCGCAGTCGTTAAAAGCTACCTACTATATATAGCAGCTTCGAAGTTCAGTTCTGGACGTGGTTTTTATCGGAGCCTGCGACCGGTTCGTATCCTGTTTGTCCCGTGCTACGAACAAGTAAAACAACATTGTGAACCTCGGCAGGATTGTGTTTCGCAAATCGGGATCGACAATGTTGTACCTACTTATACCTGAAACTTTCAGAAAAGGCATGTGTAAGCTTAAGTAAAATATAACCTACTGACGTGTAAAATCTATGATTCTTTAGCTATGTATTTACAGAATAATTGCAAACCACATTGATTTTATTTTCCCTTGTAACTATAACAATGCGTTTCCTTTGGATTTCTACGATACAATTGCTTTACGATGAAAGATTTTTTTAAATAGCCAAACAGATTCAAATCTGGCTAGGTATATCTAGGTGTATCTGGTAGGTAGGAAAACAAGGGAATATTTAATTAAAATTATTAAAAAATACGACTGCTCTGCCGTAGCCCGTATTGAATTACCTTTGGAATCTTATTCACATTTTTATTAAATGATATTTTTTTGTGAATCACTGGATATTGAACTATAGTGTTACATATTTTTGGAATCTACTCATCATTTTCTAGATGATGATTATATAGTTAATCTTATTTTCGATTTTTTTTTTCAACTTTAGTATTTAATGCGGGCCCATGGTCACACCATAATTTTTTTTTAAAATTTTACTAGCCTATGTCACCCGGAATAAGCAAGGGATTCTAACGATACCTCATTTATCAAAATCGGTTCAGGGGTATAGAAGTTATGGTGGAATATACAAACTCACATACATACATACATGAACCCTGAAAACAATATACTCCTTTTTTCAGGCAGTCGTATAAAAATAGGGTAATCTTGCCAACAAGAGCTGAGAACTGTTGTTAGCAGTTTTGTACTATTCAGTAAATCGATGATTAAAGACGGCAACCGATCGTGAGGAAACTTGAGAGTTCTCAATAATGTTCAAAAAGGTCTGCGAAGCCTACCAATCCGCACTTGGCCAGCGTGGTAGACTATCGCCTAAACACCTCTCATTCTGCGAGGACACTCGTGCTCTGTAGCGGGCTGGCAATGAGTTAAGATGAGATATTTTAGTACGATTGCGATTCACAACAATTTACAATTTGACCAAGATGGGCACAGCCATTTACGATTATCAGCCATTGGTGAAGTTAATTGAAAGAGAAAAACTTGCGGTCTATTGATAGTTGCGTGTGCACATTACGCCAGCCTCCAATGGTATGCGACGTTTTTATTAGTTTAACTAGCAGGTGTTATTTAATTTTAAAAAGTTCGCTTAGCTTCGCGGCGGATAAAATATAACGAGTAGGTATTTATTTGTAGTCATATAGCGAAATAGGTTACGTCTTTATGTTCATAGTTAAATTTAATATAACTCAACAGCTCGATGGGGCTGGCGTGTCCGTGTTGGACAATAGTCCCAAATAAATTAAGATAAAAAAAAAACTCTTCAGATATACTTCATGTATTTTAGTAATTATTGTAATTTGAGAGTTTTTTTAAAAAGAGTAACCGGATTACTTGCTGGCTCTTTTGGGGTAGAAATGGCATTTCGAACCAGCAGTTGTGATTTCACTCGATGATTGAAAAGCATTTGTAAAAGTTTATTTGAATAAAAACATATTTTGAACTGAATGATGCCCGCGACTTGTGGATTGTCCGTGTGGATTAAGTTTTTTTTATACCGAGCGAACTCCTTAATTTACCGGGATTAATAGTACCTAACTCTATACCACATTTCATCAAAATCGGTTGAAAAGAAGGACCGCTAAAGCATAGCAGACAAACAGATAGACAGACACACTTTCGAATTTATTGACCGAGCGAAGCGAAGGTCTCTGAGTATACTTGGGTGAATTGGCACTTGTCCGTCCGTCCGTCCGTCCGTCCGTCCGTCCGTTCGTCTGTCAGAGCATTATAACTTCTGAATTACTGAACGCAATTACTTCAGCTTTAAATATAATATGTAAACCAATGGCCTCCCGCCGAATATGGCTTAAAAAATAATAAAAATCTTTATTTCAGGGAGGCTCTCATAGAAGCGAATGCGAAATAAATATTTTTTATAAAGTTAGATAGGGTTGCGGTATATCATTTTAAAGATAATTAGGAATAGAGTCCAAAAATATTTTTTTTTAATTTTTCCCCCAAAATTGACGAAATGGGGGGCTTTCAAAGTGGTGATTTTCTAACGTCCAAAGATGACCTCAGAACTCTAAATTTTCTGAAAGGATGAGCCTGAAACTTGATCAATTATTTCAATTATATCCTGTACTTGAACAACAAATACTAAAATTAGATAAATATTGTAAGGAAACGAAATCATTTAATTTTTAATGAGCGTCAGTATTTTTAACAGAACTTCACATTGATGTCAATAGATGGCGCCGCGAGGTCTCAGTTCGGGGCGAACCACTAGTAATATTAGTATGAATCTTACTAATATTATAGTTTGGATGGATGTATGGATGTTTGTTACTCAATCACGCGCCAACGGCTGAACGGATCTGGCTGAAATTTGGCACAGAGATAAATTATTTACTACTTTTTATCCCGAAAAATTAAGGAGTTCCCGCGGGAACCAAAAAACCTCAAACCACGCAGACGAAGTCGCGGGCATTCCCTAGTTTGTATATAAATCGCACCTGCTCAGACGTTCTTAGCAGTATTGTTTAACTCAAAATAATCAAATTACTCTATAGAAACCAAGTTAAGCGCTGCTATAAAATGCCAAATTATTGGACTATCTCAAGTATGTAGACTAAGAGTTTTACGTTCACCGTATGCAAATATATCTAAGTGGCATTATTAATTTTTAGGTCATATTAGTTAAGTGTTAAGAATATACAAATGTGACGCTCTAATGGATGAGCAAAGCGTTGGGAGCATCCAACACCGGTGTCACGACAGCAAAATGTGCTAAATTCAACGGAACAAGTCAAACTCGACGTGACGAACCACTATTCAGTTGTTTGAACTATGTAGCATCTATTATAACATAGGTTTGTCGTTTAATAAGAGACGAAGCAAATACAATTATTAATCTTGTTTTACAAAGACATCATAATATTTATAGAAAATACGTTGGTTAACTTCTTAGAAATAAGACAAATGTACTTACTCTGTAAGTAAATGCGCTTTGTACAGTATTATTGTATACTGTACACTATACAAACTGTAACAGACCCTTTATTCTATATAAAAGTGAAGGAACTTGTTAAAGTTGCATATTATATACCTACTTATTGAAAAACGGCAAAGAGAAGTGAATTTCCTTCAGAGATTTGGAAATCAAATATCATTAGCTGGATACAGACCTTTATGAAATATGGGTTCACCGGATTTCTCAACCACATCACTTCCCATGTGAAATTGTTAAACGAAAATTTATTTTCCTGATTTTCAGAACTGTCAAGCATAAACAGGTTTTAATTAAACCTGGAACACTTTAGGAAACCAAAAGGTGTTACCGGTGTAAATTGATGTTGTGAAGTTCTTTGACATTACTACATCGTTAAAAATAGTGACTACCTTTTTCACTAAGTAAAATTTACAAATGCTCATCGTGATGTCGGATGATAATAATCGTAGTTTGCATCGAATTCAGAGGTCAACACTCCTGAAAAAGTAGGCCAGCAATGACCTGCGATTAGTTCTTTTGTGCTTGTTTTTCAACCTGTTTGAAAAGATACACGAATTATTACTGTTAAATACGTAATTTTAGGCTTCTCAAAGAGACTCGGCCTGTTTTGTTCGCATTTTAGACCATAGCTAATTATGCAACTCTTATAGACTAGCTGTTATTAGCTTATATCGTCTGAAATAAACAACTCTTTATTAAAAATATGGCAATATTTTTATAATCAATTTCATTTTATTTTGTTAGGAAAACTTACAAAATAGTGGATAATTATTGAAGAAAAATAACGTCAATTACAAATTTTCACAGATAGAGAAACATTGAGCAGTAAAACACTGACAATGACACTGAGTATAATATAGGTATGCTATGGCTTCTAGAGAAGCACTAGGTAGTATGAAGAGGTGCATTTTTGTATATTTTCAGAACTATTGATTACCTCTACTCGAAGTCAAGTCGTTATAACGGTGTTAAGTCCGACTACAGTACTAGAATATAAAAATACTAAAAATAATATTGTTTTTATAAAGTTTACCATCTTGACTTAGATTAACTAAGTTAAAGATAATTAATTTCTTAGTCATACTTATCTACATAATTGTAAATAATTCATTGTGAAATAATGGATAACCTGATATAGTTATAGCGTCATTTAAAAAAAGTCTCACGCCTTCGAAGGTTCCCCGAACGCAAATAATATTATTAAGGTCTTGGACAGATATAACGTGCGACGAAAAAGTACCCAACACAGTCAGAGTTACTTCAGAAAATTACATATTATCTAAGAACCAGAAATATCTGAAGACTGTATGGATTCAGACATTATGAAGCCCGGGTATGGGTCATACTGATGCTGTATACATTGCAGTTTACCGTGTGGCGATACACTGAGGAGTATTTTTCAAACGTTCTCCATAGAAACGAAGTTCGGATCTGATTTTACAATTTTAACCAATGAAATTGACTTTAATTGGTTAAAATAGTAGAAATTCACTTACGTTGGCTTTATACAATAAAAATTTGTAGATCTGCTCTTGAAACTACCTATCAATATTAGTATATTATATGCGATTTGTCAGAATTCCGTAATAATATGCAGTTTCAAAGTTACACGGGTTCAAAGCTACATATACAACACCTTGTATACCTACATACTTTACTATATGTATGTAAATCTTGACCCCGAACTTTAATCTTCGTTTCGTTTTACTTCGAAGCAGGCTCCGAAAATCCTTCTCTCAATAAATCGTACACGTGTTCAGTGTGCCGTCTTGTACCGTCCATCGCCGTCATGAGTTGCCGCCGTTACGCTTTGTGTTTGTCCATGCCTGAAAATTGTCGGAGCGAGCGGAGGTCAATACTCCGGCAGTGGGTCAGCCGAGTCGGAAGCTCAGCACGCAGGCCGTCCGAACGCGTTCTCTGCCAAAGGTAGTCGTAACTTGAAAGACCAGTACCTATATTCTAATAAATTGCCTCTTTTTAGGTGGTTCTTTCTTTAGATACTGACTGACTGGATACACCAACGTACAGCTCAAACTGCTGGGTCAAATAAATCTTAAGGATTTGTATGCATAGTTAATATTAATTTTGGAATTCACCTCATTATGTATTATTGAGTATAGATGCCTGCGTTGCCTTCTTTTGTGATAACAGAAAAAAATCGGTGAATGTTAATCTGCCGATCAACGGTAACTATCCGCAAGCCTTTAAATTCATTGGCGGCACCACCACATTATATTAATGTTCAGAAAAAAAACACAGCCAGATGCTTACCGATTTTCATCTAAGTGCAATCCGCTACTAATTAATCCTGCTTAGTCATTCCTCTCAGATTGCAGTCTAGTCATGCACTTCACTCGAACGATGTGTTTTAATTCCATGTGACTCACCAGCAAAATTCAGGACATCGTGAAGCGACGTGTAAATTCGTTGATGTGGAAAACCCGAGAGAGAATAAGAACAGACAACGATATCCTGAGGAGAGCGCTATGTGACTATGACCTAGTTAATAATTATTATGAAGAAATATTATATGAATTATACATTGAGATACAGTTACACTAGTTAGCTTATTTGTACCCATATTCTAATAATTATTATTTATTATTTAGATATCTTTGTTGCACACGCAAAATATACACTATCTAGTATCTATACAGTTAAAAAGAAGTAGTAGGTAAAACTATATAGAAACGTGCAAAGGCGGTCTTATTGCTAAAGCAAATTAATAGGTAAACCGGAGCGCGGGATGGTGCAGTATTTAAAAATAATACGCAATATGATAAAATGCATAAATTATTACTATTGTATATTTAAACTACCTATTTGAAGAAAAGAAGCTATCGCTGAATTTCTTGCTGGTTGTCCGCGGTAGGAGTAGATTTACTTGACGATTCAAACCCCCTTATTCATTGAATAAAAAATCCTTTTGATTGAATTTGTTCAATACTCGATATTTAGTTATACCATGGCTCAAATAGTAATAAAACTCAGGCCCCATTCAACTCGCGCATTAGACTAGTAAAGCTATATTTAGCAAACAAGTTTACAAAGATTCCAAAGATAAACTAATTTACAAAATTTTCTTTAAGCTTAATATTGTAAAAAAGCCGCTTTAAATTTTATGGCGGCTGATAATAATTACAAAGATACTAATCTTAAATTTCCATTTTAACGACCTGGGTTATGAGGTTTTTGGCCCAAAATATTTTTTAATATATCGCATGTTGCACCAATGATATTGGATGTATAACATTTTAGAACGAGTTTGATTATTTGATTTTTCTTGTTATAATATACCTACGTCTTGTTTTGGCCTCTACCATCGGTTCGGATTCTACTGAAAATAGCTAACAAGAAACTCAGCAATTTTTCAATAAGAAAAATGTAACATTTTTTAGTATATATTTTGTAACAAAAAGTTAGATAAATATACATAGGTAATGTAACACTATCTGGTGGGCAGCTGGATACATAGTCATTTGCTTCCATAAATGCATCTTCCAGCCAGAAGCATAATATAACAATACCACGTGGCATAAGGCAAGTGCGCTGTAACCTAGACCTAAACATTGCTATGGCAACGTCATGTAAGCCCATCTGACAATAAAATAAGATCCAAATACATATTTTCTAGGCCAATGGATCCACCTCACATCAATAAGGATCCACATAGGTTATTAGTAAGGTTATTGCGACTAGGGATGATGACAACTCAATCAAATCAGAAATTTTTTATCAAACTTAAAAAGGCGCATATACGTATTACCCCCTATGTATAAAAAAAACTTCCATACTAGAAAGTATGGAAATACATAGTTGTGGCGTGATCAAATTTTAACGCACGTTTTTTTCTTAATGTATACTTTAAAATAGTTTTCAAACTGGCTATTCAAGAGGCTGGATATGAATTTTAGGTCGTTTGGAAGACCCTCTATTTAATAATCAGTAATAAATAACCTATTTTTGACATAGGCATTATCCATATTCTTTTGTTCTTGCTCTAGGTTTTAACTAGCCAAAGCGTACAATAGTAAAAATATAATAAATCTATGGTAACTATCACGTCTCAGTACCGAACACTGTTCAAGTTAGAATGACAATGCAAATTGCAAAAGCAAATACAAAAATCAAGTGGACAGGACTTTAGCGATTGGCCTCTACGAATTATCTATAATTCAAGTTGAGGACATCATAGGTCATTCACCTTCTGCTAGACTTTTATCTGGCTTCTGACTTTTAAGACTAACATTTAAATGACATTTTTAAGATTCATTAGTTTTATGCACGATATTCTATTTCTAAATAAGGTTTTGATAAAAAGAGTATGTATAGGTACTCTTAATAAAACATGATATTAGCACAGAATAGTTAATAGAAGTAGATAGTAGTTCTGTACTCTGATACATCAGCTGTATAGTTTGACGACCTCCGTGGCGCAGTGTGTACTAGTGTAGCGCTGTTGTCTTAACGTGCGGAGGTCCTGGGTTCGATCTCCGGCAGGGTCAATTTGGGAATTTATAATTTCTGAATTTTCCCTGGTCTGGCCTGGTGGGAGGGAGGCTTCGGCCGTGGCTAGTTACCACCCTACCGGCAAAGGCGTGAATTGCCCCATCTGCTAATATTTTAAGCTTCTGTACCTATATATACATCTCATGATCTTTCCACAAAAATAAGGTAAGGTAAGGTAAGGTAAAAATAAGGTAACAGAGCTTCATAAGCTAAGCCTCTGTCTAGTTGACGCTAGGAATTCACGCAGCAAGGGATACTTAATTGGACAAACAGTGAAGCCTGCATGGAAGCACAAATATTTCGCAAGATGGCCTGTACCTACAGTGTTTGCGAGGTAATTAAGGCTAGGCAAACACTCAATCGGTCCATCAACCTCACGTAAATGATTGTCATTACGAGTTTTAACTGGAGATTTAGCTGCGGTTTTAACTGGTACTCTTGTTGCTTATGAACAGATTTTAAAGAATCTTGACATGCTTATGTCTATGGTAGGTGACCAATAAACAACCCATCACATAATATAAAACACAAGACATTTATTGTACGCTTACTCTGAGTTTTTACATTGCAAATACGATTGATCGATGTGAGAGCTCACCACGCCAAGTGTAAGCGAACGTCAAAGTAAAATGGACCCAAAAGCTCTTGCTTCACAGCCAGCGCTCCAAACGCTGAATTTGTGAATTTAATCACAAATTCAGCGTTTGGAGCGCTAGCTGTGAATAAATACACGAAATAATGAAATGAGCTCTAAACCATTGCAGTTAAGGTTCATTTTACTTTAACGTTCGCTTACACTTGGCGTGGTAAGCTCTCACGTCGACCAATCGTATTTGCAATGTAAAAACTCAGAGTAAGCGTACCTACTGGCAGATGATACCCGTCTCTTCTTCCGCATGTTTTTTTTTAACTTTTCGATGTTTCGAAACAAAAGTATCGTATTACGTCCCTAAAAGTATAGTAGCCTTACGTCCTTCCCCGGAATGCTAAATTTCTCAAAATAGGTTGAACATATGGGCCCTAAAAGGGTAGGTAGCAGACAGACGGCTCGGGTTGGTAGATCGGGGTGGTACACTTTCGCACAGTTTATAATATTACATATAACCTATTATGTCTTATCCTATCCTACGGATTTAAAACTTGACGTTCCCTAAACAGATAAATATAAAATTATATAAATATAAAAAAATATATACATATATTTATTGCCAATACATAGTTACAGTCAATTGTTAACTTAGGTCTCCGCACTAGGGAACCTGTATCGCGGAGATAAACCTAAACAACAGTTCTCAGCGGATAAAGCCGGTCTGTTTTTAAATAATATCGGATTTAGGCAGAAAAGAAGTCGTCTGCGTTAGCTCCAACCTCCAACTAAGTAGTGTGCTATAAGCACTCATACAATATACACATAAACAGGTGGATAATCGTGTCCTAAGTACGTGTACTTAAAACAATGTGATCAGCAGTTTTAAGCTTCACTTATATTATATAAGTAGCAAGCTTTTTCATATAAATCCTCATCTGAGTCCTCATATTTTCATCTTTAAAACGAGACTTAAATCCGTTACATCAATTTTTTTTATCCACATCAAGTTAGCCCTTGACTGTGATCCCATCTGATGGTAAGTGATGATGCAGTCTAATATGGTAACGGGCTAACCTGTTAGGGGCATGGCAGTTGTATTAAACCCATACCCCTATTCTGTTTCTACACGGCATCGTATCGGAACGCTAAATCGTTTGGCGGCACGTCTTTGCCGGTTGGGTAACTAGCTACGGCCGAATCAGGAAAAATTCAGAAATTATAAATTCCCAAATTGACCCTACTGGGGATCGAACCCGGAACCTCCGCACGTTGAAAATTCGGTTGGAAATTTATTTATTTGAGCATGGCTTTGCACACTACACTTAAATATACCAAGGTACCTAATGCATATTGCACTTTTACCTTTATTCATAACAACTTTCATTGGCTGACGAAGACACATCGGCCTCTATTCAAAAGTTTTATTTTTACACGTCCTACGTTATTATGATTGATCGGGCCTATTCACAATTACGCACCTTGTGGTACGTATGCAACGAATGTATGCAAAACACACGTAACGCAATGTGTTTCTATCAATTGCGGAATCTCTTGATACTCTCACAATGAATAATGGACATGTCATTCTGTACATTCATAACTAAAGGAGTTACGTATACACGCAGTGATCATCTGCGTGTTCACAAAAAAAGTGAAGTAAGTAATCGCCGCTGTTTGGAATTTTCTTCGTTTTTTTTTATCTCCTTGGCGCAGTGGTGGTCTTTTAAGTGGAAGGTCCCGAGTTCGCTCCCCAATTTTCAGTTTGGGAATTCATAATTTCTAAATTGTCGGGCTAGATAGTTACCTAACATCCTACTGGTAAGAACGTGCCTCCCAGCGATGCAGCGTTCCAGTACGATGTCGCATAGAAACCGATTAGTGGTGTGACTCTAACAAAATAGCCCGTTACCATCTTAGACTGCAGGATCACTTGTGGTGTGGTCGCAGAAAAAGTTTTACTTCTAGTTGCATACAAAATATTAGGTATTTTATGACCGCGGTAGGTAAGACATAAGGCGTGTTAATTGTTTTGCTGACGCGTGTACATAACGATCTACTAGTTGACAAACCAGTGAAGTAAGTACTTAGTTACTTATAATATTTTAAGTTCATACCTTGGTCACGATATAAATGAGAAGCATACATTAAGAACTCAACTATTTTTTAATAAACTACACAGAAAAAAATTAAGTATTACAAAATCTACATACATTAACTTCATTGGCTTCAAGGAAGCCAGATCCAGAATCCCTACTGTTTCATAATTATTTTCATATGTATTAATATTATTTTATTGTGTTATATGCTTTTCTCGGTGGGTAGGCGCACAATTGTGTTGACGTGTTTTTATTTGCTCTCGTATTTTTTAATGTTTTTATTAGTATAATCAGTTAATTTTATTATGAAATTGTACTAGTGTTTTTCATAATTCACCAGCATTATTTTCCAATAGTTGTTTGAACTTTCCAACAACAAAATAATACAGTGCGTGCACAGTAGTAAATTGTAACCTACAACTACAACATGGAATTGCTTAAGAAATCCATTGAAGAGCTTGCTGCAAACTTCACGGCTCGGATGGATGAGTTTCAGAAGGAGGTTCGAACTTCCATTCCAGCTGCGAGTCCCTCGTCGAACATTAACGCGCAATTTCAAGTATTCAGATCGTTTGTCATGACAGCACTCGAAAATCTTCAGCTGCAGCTACAACTACTCTCCAGGCAACAAGATGATATGGAGGTCAGGTCTAGGAGAAAGGTGTTACTTGTACATGGGGTTGCTGAATCCCGTGATGAGAATCCAGTCCAGTGCATCGCTGATCTACTCCGTGACCGGCTCAATTTGCCTGATATCATGGTGGGCGCAATCTCCAGGTGTCATCGCTTGGGCCGGCCTAACAGTGACAAGCCCAGAGCGGTGTTAGTTAAATTTCGTGATCAGGAGCTTCGTGATAAAGCATGGTTTTGTAAGACTAAACTGAAGGGCAGTGGAATAACACTATCGGAGTTCATGACTAAGGGACGGCATGAGGCCTTCATCGCAGCCCGCCAACGCTTTGGTGTGTCGCAATGCTGGACACGGGACGGCTGTGTTGTGGTGTTAGGGCCCGACGGCGTGCGCCACAGAGTGGTCTCCGTGGCTGAAGTAAATGCGATTCCTGATCCTACTGGCGTTGCACCTGGGACTTCGGCACCGGTCGCGGCCTCCGTAACTCCGAGGGTCAATAAAACCGTTAGGCCTAGAAAACCTATTAAGAAATAAGTGTTGGTTGTTGTGTCTTAGATATAATAATAATAATATTATAATGGATTGGTTGCAATTTAATAGTTCGTCGTTAGTTTACTGCAGTGTAAGTCATTAAGGTATATGTTAGGTATAAGATTCAGTTTTATAAACATTCAGTAGTAAACCTTTTGTTTACGACTGTCTTTATCACAACTGAAGGTAGTTATTTAATGTACGTTTTTATGGTATGATTTGAACAATATGACAGTTCAGTGCTGACAGTTGACAAATGGCACTGACAATATTACTGTCAGTTGTCTTTTATTTATGCCATAGACCTAATATATTGTTAAGCCTTTTTTACACGATGCTAGTAGCCCGCTCGAGTAGGAACTGGATGTTCAGTGCTTATGTTACCGCATGATGTATAAATGCGAGTGCCTTACTTTGGTCGGGTTTTCGCGAGCTGTTTAAAACATAATTTATGTTAATTTTAATTTTTAATTTGGTTTAAAAAAAGGCCGGACGAACTATTGTGTGACTATCTTTTTTTTACTTTTTTTTTCTATTATTCATAAGGTAGCTTTTAAATTAAAGTTGCTGTTCTGTTTGTTTTATCTAGGTTTTTGACATTATTGTGATTTACTTTTTTTTATATTCTGCATTTTCTCTTTCATTTTGCTGGTGAATTTGTAATAGCACGGGAAAATTTAGTTTTACTTTTATTTAATATTTATTGTATATTATTAGTTTGTATTATATAATTATACATATTTATTTATTTAATTATAATACGTATGGTATCCTCAAATATTA
This sequence comes from Erebia aethiops, assembly GCA_923060345.2. Lineage (NCBI taxonomy): Eukaryota > Metazoa > Arthropoda > Insecta > Lepidoptera > Nymphalidae > Erebia > Erebia aethiops. Next base: position 7,743,266 of record OV281092.1, on the reverse strand, counting down.
GTGTTGATAGTGACTTATTTCTGTCTCTGTCTTCTAGCGATGTGACAATAAGTGATGCAAGTTACCACAGTACAACCGCTTCTCTTCCACTTAATGCAACTCTTGATTCTTACTTCTCCGATTGCGTGAAAAACTTTAATGCTATTCACATTAACGCACAAAGCATTCCGGCACATTATTCAGATATGCTTGCGTCTTTTGATTCCCAGAATATTCATGCCATCTTAGTGTCTGAGTCTTGGCTTAAGCCCTGTCTGCCTTCTACTTCATATTCTTTGCCTGGGTTCCATCTTATAAGAAATGATCGTATCAACAAGGGTGGTGGTGGCGTGGCGATATATCTTAGATCTTACATTCCTTTTAAAATCGTTAGTTCGTCGTGTCAACCGCCTCCCGTTGATGCCGCTGAGCATTTACTGATTGAGGTCTCCCTATCTCAGACAACTAAAATCCTACTTGGAGTTTTCTATAGTCCCTCTCTTACTATTAATTATTTTCCATCATTCGAATCACTTTTAGAATCACTTCTCCCTACTTACACTCATTCAATATTAATGGGTGACTTTAATACTTGTTTACTTAAAGGCGACAATAGGGCTGCCAAACTTGAATCTATCATTGACTCTTGTAATTTGCAATTCCTTCCCCTTTCGGCTACCCACAAACTTCCTAACTGTACTCCTTCTCTTCTTGACTTGATAATAGTGTCAACGCCAGAACTTGTTTCTAAGCACGGTCAGTGCTCGGCCGATGCCTTTTCTCATCATGATTTAATTTTTCTTTCGTATAAATTGCGCCCTCCTAAAATCAAACCTAAAATTCTTCTGCGGCGTAATTTTGCTGGAATGGATTTAGATCGATTACGTGACGACGCTTGCAAAATTGACTGGTCCGTTATTGAAACTGCATCTGGTGTGGACCATAAAGTTGATATTTTCAATTCCTTACTAACTCAACTTTTTGATATCCATGCGCCTGTTAAACCGGTTAGACTTAAGCATTTACCTGCGCCTTGGCTCTCACTAGAGTTAAAGAATAGAATTCTTAAGAAAGGTATAGCGAAGTTCAAGCTTAAGTGCAATCCATCTGTTGAGAATCAGAGGAAATACAACAAAATTAGGAATCGCTGCAATACATTGTGTAGAGATGCACAGCGACGCCATATTCATACATCAGTCGAGGACGGCGACTCTTCTCGTGTCTGGAAGTTTCTTGAAACTGTTGGAGTTGGTAAAAAATCTCATCATTCATCACCTCTTGTATTGACGTTGATCTTCTGAATCAATATTTCACCTCTCCTCAGAACTCTATTAATAGTTCAGATAAATCACAAACCATTCATTCTCTTTTGACAACTCCAATGGCTACTTATCCTCCGTTCAATTTTAGTCAGTTTTCTGCATGTGATGTTAAGAAAACCATACTGTCCATTTCTTCTAATGCTGTCGGTTGTGACGATGTTAGCCGTAATATGATTATTCCTCTCCTTGATATTATTACTCCTATTATTACACTTATTTTAAATGAATCCATTCTGACCTCCAAATTTCCTGATGCCTGGAAAAGTGCAAATGTTGTACCTCTTCCAAAAAAGGCTAATCCCGCTTATTTTTCTGATTTTCGTCACATCTCAATCCTACCATTTCTTTCCAAAGTCCTTGAAAAATTGATACACCATCAGTTTAACCTTTTCCTAAACCAAAATTGCTTATTTAACCCTTTCCAGTCTGGCTTTCGCTCTGGGCATAGTACGGCTACTGCTCTGATTAAAGTTACCGATGACATTCGTAGGGGCATGGATAATCAGCAGCTCACAGTATTAACCTTGCTGGATTTCAGCAATGCTTTTAACACGGTGGATCATGATATACTTGTGGGTATGCTGCGTTCTCTTAACATATCTCCATCAGCAACTGACTGGTTTCATAGTTACCTTAGTGGTCGTCGGCAGCGTATTCGTATCGAAGAAACGCTTTCGTCTTGGTGCGATATTACTGCTGGTGTACCTCAAGGCGGCGTGCTGTCACCATTACTCTTTTCTATTTTCATTAATTCTATAACTCAAAAGCTATCTTCTCTCTACCACATGTATGCAGATGATCTCCAAATTTACACCCAGGCAACTCTTGAGAATCTTCCAGCAGCCATTGAGCTAATAAATAAAGATCTTGACTCAATTTTGGAGTGGTGTAGATTCTACGGCCTTAATGTAAATCCTAAGAAATCTCAAGCTATAATTATAGGTAGTCGGTACCTAATCTCTAGAGTTGACTGGTTTGTGCTTCCTCCCATTGAATACAATGGTATAGTTATCCCGTTTTGTGATACTATCAAAAACTTGGGAATACATATGGATTGCACTTTGGGTTGGACGAATCATTTGAATCAGGTCAGTAGGAGAACTTTTGCATCTCTAAGCTCTCTGCGTCGTCTGCGATCTTTTCTTCCAATTCCTACAAAAATTATGTTGGCACAGACTCTACTGCTTCCTATTCTTGACTATGCTGACGCAAGCTATATTAACCTGACTGAAGATCAGTTAAATAAACTTGAGAGACTTCAAAATATTAGCATTCGGTTCATATTTGGATTACGCAAATATGACCATGTATCTCAATTTCGTTCTCGTCTCAAGTGGTTACCCATCCGTCTTCGCCGGAACTTGCATATCCTTTCTATTCTGTACTGTGTGTTATTTAATCCTTCATCTCCTGCTTATTTAAAGGAAAAGTTTGAATTCGTAGGCCGTCCAGGAGAAGTTCTCCGTACTACAAGGAAACTTGTTTTACGGACGCCTAATCATAATTCCTCTTTCTTCCATAAATCCTTTTCTGTACAAGCTGTTAAGTTGTGGAATGCTCTGCCTCTTGACATCAGAGAGGCTCAATCGATAAATATCTTTAAAAGACTTGTAAGAAATTACTATTTGTCACAATAATATTATTATTGGTCTAGTAGTTTATTTTTAAATATATTTTGATACCTACTGTTTCCTTTTCTTATGAGGCTTACGTTTATTTATTTGTGAGTATATATATATATATATATATATATATATATGTATGTATGTATGTATGTTTATTTATATATTATGTGTGTAGTATTTATGACTTTGATGTTTTATTTATTATATATTATATGTATATATGTATTAATACATATAAATATTTTTATTTATTTTGTTATTTCTGCACCATCTACCGGTTGTATGTAGCTATGTCCTTTTAAATCATTGGTTGCCTGGAAGAGATCGCTGTGTAGCGATAAGAGGAATTCTCCCGGAGATTTCTCCATACAAAAACATTTGTCTGTTTCCTCTGTGGATAATTACAATATTGAAAATATTCTTGCACCATAAAATCCACATGTATCCGTGCCATGCCCCTATGTTTTCCTTTTTTCGATAAATTAATAATTTTAAGAACATGGAACCTTTACAACCTGCAAAAAATGGCCCAGTTTTCGTGCCATCATCAGACATCCCGCAAATAAATTTGACGTATATAATAAAAAAAAGAAAAACATACCGACATAGCCTGAGCCCTTGTTAAATTATTCGTAAAAACAGAATTAAAATCGGTTCAGTTTTGAAGGTGGAAACAGAAAAATACGAGAGTGAGAATTCTACTGTTTTTCATAGGTATAATCGGTCCAAGCTGCAGTTGTCCCTATCGGGTTGTATCGGCCTCTATTCGGGGAGGTTAAATACGTATACACACACACATATGTACATAGTTAGTGAGTTCAAGCGTAGTCGATATAATTATATTATCGATAATCTAGTGTTGTTTATCGACATCGATATTTAACTTTTTACTTATTCTGTGAGCATATAATCCATACCCAATAATAGCCAGTCGGCAGTGGGCAGCACATGTCAGGTTTTTTTTTATCCACTACAAGTTAGCTCTTGACTGCGATCTCACCTGATGGTAGGTGATGATGCAGTCTAAGATGATAGCGGGCTAACCTGTTAGGGGCATGGCAGTTATATTAACACTGCGATATCTCCGCACTGCCGGCCGCCCCCTATTTCTATTGCGCGTTAATTTATTTCTTGACTGCCTCGTTGGTCTAGTGGTTAACATATTCGACTGCGGCCGACGAGGGTTCGATTCCCGGGTCGGGCCATAACAAGTATTGGGTTTTTCTGACAAGAAATTCTCAGTACTAGCCCGGAGTAAGGAAGATGGCGGTGTTTTACCCCCGTGCCTCCAAGAGCATGTAAAGCCATCGGTCCTGCGCCTGATCTCTCTCCGGTCCTGTCGGATTTTCCGTCCTATCGGGCTATGAGAGTAAAGGAACAGAGAGTGCTCCAGTGTATGCGCCCACACTTGTGCACTATAATTATCACCTGCGCAGATGGCTCTTTGGAGATAGGCCGCCGTGGCCGAAATTCGGTTGAGAGGACATTATAGCAATCCTGAAACGCTGTGGTCATATTGTGGGAGGTTCCGGCCCCGGGTACGATTCCCAACATGGTCCACTTGGGAATTTATCATTTTTAAATTTTCTGTGTTCTGATCTAGTAGGAGGGTTCAGCCGTGGCTAGTAACCACCCTACCGACAAAGACGTACCTCCAAGCGATTTAGCGTTACGGTAGATGCGTGTAGATACGTCATGCCGTGTAGAAACCGTTAGGGGTATGGGTTTAATATAACTAACCCTAACGTGTTAGCCTGCTACCATCTTAGACTGTATCATCGTTCTCTATAATGGCTCTGATAGTTCCTTAGTTAAGATGATTGTGAAATGGTGATAGTGAAAAAAAAATTCTGGCTGAGTTTGTTGTGGGCTCTTCTCAGACCAGGGCGCGTTTGGACTTTGGAACCCTCGTAACTTTAGTTTAAGATGTCGTACTGATTATCACCATTATATTATGTTATATGTTATAAATAACCTGACGTCAATAAGTGTAGTTTATATTGAATAAACGTTTTTTGACTTTGACTTTGTCTAACATCAGGTAAGATCGCAGTCAAGAGCTAACTTGTAGTAGAATAAAAAAACATATAAAATAGTTCCCAACTGAGTAAATGACCTCCCTGGCGCAGTGGTGTGAGGTGTGCTGTCATGTAAGCGCAAGGTCACGGGTTCAATTCCCGGCAGGTTCAATTTGGAAGTTTATATATCTGAATTTTCACAGTTCTGGTCTTGTGGCAGGCTTCGGCCGTGACTAGTTACCACCCTAACGGCAAAGACGTACTGCCGAACGATTAGGCGTTCCGGTGGCAACTAACCGATGAAGGCTACTTAGGGCTTTAATGTTACTAACTGCTTTATGCCTGACAGGTTAGTCCGATACCATCTTAGACTGCATCATCACTTACCGTCAGCTAAGATCGCACTCTAAGGCTAGGTAACTGTTAGTGCATTAAAAACATTAACAAGTTATAAAATTAAAAATTTTAAAAAACCCACGACGAATTGCAGAGCTCCATTGAAACAACAATTAGAACTTAGCAAAATATAAAATAATATCTAAAACACAAAACTGCATATTTGCCGGCTCAGTAGTTTTTTTGACCAGCGTGGTGGACTATGACCAAACCCTTCTCATTCCGAGATAAAACTTGTGCTTAGTAATGAGTAGAGGTGTCAAATAGTGTTTAATTTTAATATTTTGATAAAAATTGTTAAAAAAAATGTGATCACTTAAGGAGTTCCTGTGACCACTTCCTGGCTCCATCACGAGACCCTGGGCAACATCTAGGTTTAAAGTGCTTGTCAAGACAAATCAAGAGTCCAAATACGGAGGATTAACGATGAGAACTTAAGGAGTTCCCATGACCACCTTCTGGCTCCATCATGAGACCCTGGGCAGCATCTAGCATCTACAAAGCGCTAATCAAGACAAATCAAAAGAGTCCAAACACGACGTGTTTACGATAAGAAATTAAGGAGTTCCTATGGCCACCTCCTGGCTCCATCATGAGACCATGGGCAGCATCTAGGTACAAAATGCTAGTCAAGACAAATCAATAAAGTCTAAACACGACGGGTTTACGATGAGTTCCTATGACCACTTACCAAATCACGATTGTCTATGTTCCTAAAATATATCTAAGAACCTTCTCACAAGCTATACATATCTAATGTAAAAAACCTCATCTCAATCGGCCCAGTACTTTTTGAGAAAAATAATAACATATTATTAAAAAATTAAAATCATAGACTACAGCTCAGCTTGGTACTCTATGGTCCTAAAATATATCTAAGAACCTTCTGACAAGCTATACATATCTAATGCAAAAAACCGCATCTCAATCGGCCCAGTACTTTTTGAGAAAAATGGTAACATATTGAAAAATTAAAATCATAGACTATAGCTCAGCTTGGTTGTCTATGGTTCTAAAATATATCTAAAAACCTTCTCACAAGCTATACATATCTAATGCAAAAAACCGCATCTCAATCGGCCCAGTACTTTTTGAAAAAAATTGTAATATATTGAAAAATTAAAATCATAGACTACAGCTCAGCTTGGTCGTCTATGGTCCTAAAATATATCTAAGAACCTTCTCACAAGCTATACATATCCAATGCAAAAAACCGCATCTCAATCGGCCCAGTACTTTTTGAGAAAAATGGTAACATATTGAAAAATTAAAATCATATACTACAGCTCAGCTTGGTTGTCTATGGTCCTAAAATATATCTAAGAACCTTCTCACAAGCTATACATATCTAATGCAAAAAACCGCATATTAATCGGTCCAGTAGTTTTCCAGAAAAACGGTAACAAAAAAGGGCACAAACAAACAAACAAACAAACAAACAAACATACAAACAAACAAACACACAACCTCTTAAGGCAAACACATATACCGTCTCCGTTTCGTCGAGGGTAAAAAAGGAATCAAAAACAGAGAAATAAGTCAAATAAGTCCAGGGTCAGAGTTATTAGATAGCAAAAAATATACGAAACACAAAACACATCTAGGTATATCATTTTGCCGACTGCGAGTAGCTCAAACACATATTTTAATTTTATTTAGGAACTCGTTCGAGCGAGCGGCGTGCGTACGCATACATGCGCATTGAATAAGCGTTCGGTCTTCTCCGGGAGCAGCGCGACGGCAATATACCTACCTGAATACCTACTCTCAACTTTGCCCGTTCATTCGCATTGCTCATAAGGCCGCCAAATTGTATACTTACTTTGTTTTAAGCTAAGTTTACTACTGTATATTTTCCTTTGTGGTGTACAATAAAAGCATATTCATTCATTCATTCATTCATTCATTCATTCATTCATTCATTATGTATATATTTCTATGGGCCTAGTTGCCTAATTTAAACAAATAAATAAATAAATAAAATTAACTTATTGGTTTACTCATACCGAGAGGGAACCCTAGAAAGGCAACTTTGTGCAAAATCTATGCAATCTGCGTTTGCCAGCGTTTGCGGTCGGCCAGATAATACAAGTCCTGCAAGTCACATGTGCTTGCACAATGTCCAAAGGGTTGGAACCACGCATATGTCATTTACTAAGCGACCGCCTGCTGCAGATCATTGCAGATGTAGTATAACATATAACTACTTATTATTCCTGTGCAGTATACAGAACAATGATTATTCGTTGATTTTCATTTAGGTATTTTATCAACAAAGTCAAATCGGTACCATAAAAATTTCTTGCCTTTAAATTTTCATGAATTCAATAATGGTGCTTAGTAGATTTATAAGCAATTAGCTGATGCCCACGACTTCGTCCGCGTGGTTTAAGTTTTCCTTGATTCGCGCGGGAACACTTTAATTTTCTGGGGCAAAAGCCTATGTTACTCTGCAGGTCGTCAACTATACCCATACCAAAAATCACGTCGATCCGTTTCTCCACTGCGGCGTCATTGAAGGACAAACCAACAAACCAATAAACCAACAAACCAACAAACAAGCACACTTTCGCGTTTATAATATTAGTAGATATGATTTAGAGTTGTGTTTATGCAGTAATAAAATAATAATTGGAAATTATAATTTATTTTTATAACTATGATCCGTAATCCATATGACCTAAAACATAATAAGGAAGAATCTCCTAGAATCTAGATAATGCCCAGATATAGGTTTTAAAATATCCCGTGATTTTTTCCGACATCAAAAGCCTCTTTTTTCTCATCTCCTTTATCAAATTTCATCAAAACTAGTTTAACAGATGTATCCCAAAAAGGTAACAGACAGACAGGCACTAGCGCATTTGGAAAAATAGTATGGAAGTTTGGATTACTACCACTACATGGGACATATATACTTACTTGGATTACAATAATTGTACCTAACAGCATATGATTATTATAAGTGATATCATCACTTCCCATCGGGTGTTGTGGTCAAGCGTAAGCCTATAATGAATTTTAAAAAAAAGTTGACAGGAAAATAAAAGCAAATCTAAAAATCACTTAACTTTATACGATTGTTATAAAACACCTCCATAATCTTGATATGTTCTGCACTCTGCTGTCGTAAGTCATAGCCATAAAATAATTAATCGCTACCTATGCAATGGAAATGACTTTCCACAAGGCCAGCCAACTGACTCCCAAACGATCTTAGTAATATCGATAGACCTTTAGTTTACGCACCACAGATATTAGCTTCTTAAGTGCTAACCTGCACTCGGACATGGTGGTTAAGTGTAATAAAGGCAAATTTTAGTACATCTTCGTGCCATCCGGCATTTAAACGGCAGATGCAAATTATAAAACACTCCTTTAAACTTTAAAAATTGTTATTTTCCAACTTTGCTGTCACATTCACTGAATCGGTAGGTACATATTTTGAATTTTTTTTGTAAATAATAATTAAGTATTACTTTTTAAATTAAATTAAAACGATAAATAGCTGATGAAGTATCGCAGTCGGCTACGCGTTGAAGTCTTTTATAAGGGTTAACACAATCTTCAGATTAAACAAATGCAACTTATACTCGTAGGTCGCATATCCGTTAGTGCAATTTAATTTTATTTTCCCTTATGCCATTATAAAAATAAAATGTAAAATGAACTAAGAAAGAATAATTATTTATGATGGTTTGAGATCAAAGCTCATCGGGTACGATTAACTAATAGATAATTGAAAATCGAAGTTGAAGTGTACCGAAACTTTTTGTACTTAAACATAAATTTAAACATGTTTTGCAGCTTATAAATTAAATAACTATTTTAAATCTGCAGTACATTTTTCAAATAGAGTCAGGTCGTCGCACTAGCTTGAGCGTCTAACTCTATAAGCTAAGTTACGCATAAGGTACAATCCTTTTGCTCCCGTGGGAACTGCAGCAGATGTGTTTCTAGCCGAGATGCCTTTTTTCTAACCCATTACTAGTGAATCTATGATTTAGAATATTAATTGAGGACATCGCTATATTAGCAAAAAAAAAATTAAGCATTGCAAATTGATAAGTTCCATTCTATATATAATTGGATATATTCTATATATATGAGAATTAATGTATTCCAGGATTCGACAACGATTTGTCATCCTCGTCAACCCATAGACAGTAAGACAAAATATATATTCTTCATCAAAATCTGTCCATTTACATTTACTTAAATAAAATTATGGGAATATATTTATACTAATTATATTTATGTTTTGGAGAGACCTGAACGCTTTACTCATATTAAGCGAGACAGTAAGATAATTTTATTGAAAGTAAATTGAATTTTTAGTAATTATTTCAGATGATATGAAGTAGTCATTTTTCAAAAACTATCAATATGGTCACACTTATGATCAATGGATTGAATCGATAAGAAAACAGGAAACAGTAACTGCAATCGTTCACTTTATAAATAGTCGTTTCAAGTTAAATATAAGTTTTTAAACTGAAGCAAGGTGCGGTTTCCGGTTAACGTGATATTTGTGAGATTATGCGTGTTTCGCAAGACTTTTTTTGGTGTCTATTTTTACTATACTTAGGAATAAAAGCGTACTTGCATTAAAGTAATAGAAAATTTAAACCTATAAAAATGTTTTATCTCAATTAATGTTTCATCATCAATTATATTATTATTACGAGTAGGTACAGAAAATTTCGTCAACGTGTATTTTAGTTTATGAAAGATCTTGTGGGAACTTTATATTCCGCATTAAAAGTATGTCTATTTCCAGGATAAAAATACTCCTGTACCAAATTCCGTCAACTAAATATAGACAGAAATTCACTTTAGAATTATTATTTACTAGATGATTCCCGCGACTTCGTCCGCGTGGAATAAGTTCTTTCGATTCTCGCAGGGACTCCTTAATTTTCCGGGATAAAAGTAGCCTATGTCCTTCCTCGGGATATAACCTACCCTCATACCAAATTTCATCATAATCGGTTGAACAGATGGGCCGTGAAAGCGTAGCAGACAGACAGACAGACAGACAGAAATACTTTCGCATTTATAATATTAGTGTGGATTGTATAATTGTAAATAAGCATTGATTATTGTATAGTAGAATGGAAGAGAAAAATAATTATAAGATTTATTTTATAACTGGGTGGTAGATCTAGATACCTACCTTCTACAGAAATCAACCAAAGGGTTAACTTTTCAGAAATCTAAAAAATGGGTACTGGCTAGTGTCTTTATTTGCAATTTATTTTTAAAATATTGACAGTTAGGTCTGTTGATATTATACCTACTCTGTCCCAGCATAAGATTATTACATCATTCATTTTTTTACAAATGATCATTATCTAACCTTTTTAAAGGATAAACTGACAATGACCTACGTAGCGTAACAATATTTGTATATAATATGAACCATTACAATGTACCGTATTTATTTAATGAGACTTTTTAAAGAACTAATTCAGAGCAAAACGTTTCTGGTTAATGGAAATTCAATACAAATGTTTATACCTAATTTGTTAGTCATTTCCTAGAAACTTTATCATTTTCTATTTGGATTTTAGATTTACAAGAGATCTGCATTTCACAGAATTCGTGAAGTTTTAAATATACGTTTCCTACCCTACCTAACGTAGCCTGCCCTCTTTTAGAATACGAAGATTACAGTGTAGAGATATTTTATATGGCAGAGTATATTTTCTTTAGAAAATAAAGTCTTATCATTAACTATACATTTTAAGTTTTCCTAAATACTGATATATAGCGGCCCCGGAACAATCATATCGGTCTATGCTTTCCAATGAGCATAAAGAGCAATTGCATGTTGCTTCATTTTTGTAAGATAAAACCAAAGGAAGATCAAACGAGGTTCCGAAAGAAAGTTCAATGGGATGGGATGGCGGTTCCTTTTGTTTACGCAAAATAGGAACAAAAAATTATATGTGTTCCTTTGTTGTGACAATTTCTATTTAAGTAACTGTTATTTTCTAAGGGTAAAAATAAAACCGAATACGGATGAATAGTTTATTGAAACATTTTTGTTTAAAGTAAAAGTCCAAAGGGATGAAAGATGCAAGATATAATAAGATTTCATTCTACACTTATATCTTTAAATAACTGTACAATAATTTTATAAGCCTTATACTGAATAATGATTTATTAAATGAAAAAATCCATATTTTACGTTTCATGTAGATATAGGCTGTTTTTGTAGACTCTAACGTTGGGTCAAGACTATATCATTAAATCTTAAACGGATCCGGATGCTTCAAATTAATTTCTAACATAGTAAAGCCACCTTCACTGATATTCCTCAGGCACATCCGGTGAAATCCTAAAAAATCTAATTCAAACAAACACATGACAAGAATAAAAGCAGATGGCGCCTCAATCTGGACGGAAATCGAAAGGGATTTTTTATCTGAAGCAAAAAATCCATGGGAACACTGTTTTTTGGGTAGTGAAAGCATGAATATGTTTTTTAATATGTTTTACAAAATTTAATGATTAGTGACTAGAAAAGTATAGAGAGCATAGGACTCTGCATAATTATTTCGAAATTATTCTAATAGTGACCATCAGTCACTCTTCGAAATATTTTTATTATTAATTACCGAGTTTTAACATGACTTCTATTCCAGTCCTTTCTTATCCGAATTATATTTTTATTCATTATAATATTCTGTTTAAGTTACACCTATGTACTATAGATAATAAAGTATATATAATATATAATAGAACAAAATTTCAGTGTTATAAAGATTATTTGTAAATTGAAACGAGAAAATACAAACAACACAACATGTTATTTCATCTTTAAATAGAGAGTAGTATAGAACTTACATTATACATGACAACATCAGAAGTTCACAAAATAATTACAATGATATATGTTACTGTATTCTGTAATAGTCTGCAACGCGTGTAATATTTCTATAACGCATTGACAACAAATAACAAAATGAATATACCTTGCAAGCTTCTATAGAACTTATAGCATTCTTACCAAAGACTATAATGAAAAGCATACCTTTAAACTATGATGTGGCGTATGGAATACTGTACATTTATACTGCATGAAGAAAAGGCACTAACTCACGCGGTGTAGTGCTTAAACTCTATTGCCTTTACTATAAGGTTTATTTTTCATCAATTTTCGTAAGTATTAGTAGTAGTAGGTAATGTACAGAGCAAGTAGTTCGTAGCGTGGGAGACCGCCGCAGGTGCGGTGGTACAAAGCGATTGCGTTTCCTATAAAGCCTGCAGATGCACTTCCCATAGTTTAATCTAACCATTTTAGGGTCACATTTTTTCAGTAGTTACACATTTAATTAAAATCCACATCCACACTAATATTATAAATGCGAAAGTATGTCTGTCTGTTTGACTGCTACTCTTCAACGGCCCATCTTTTCAACCAATTTTGATGAAATTTGGTATAGGACATAGGCTTTAAATCCCGGTAAATTAAGGAGTTCGCTAGGGATTTAAGAAACGGCATCATCTAGTAGGTACCATAAATAAGTACCTAGTTAAATTGAACATGTAAACTTGTAATTTCCAAATAATACTTCACTTAAAAACTTCGACAAAGAATAAATTGTACATTTATGGTGCACACAAACTTAAAAATAGAAACATTTTTTTATACTTTCGGGGAGCGAGTTCGTTGAACTCTTTTGTACGAGCCAAACGTTGCATTAACATTTAATATTCTCATAGGGTAATAAAAACAGCTCTAGAACCATTTATATTTAAAACTCCTAAAACAAATGAAATAAGATACATTTCTATTTCTAATGATCAAGGCATTGAATGAAATCATATATGGATCACAGGGCTCCTATCGATATTCTACTTAGTTTATATTATTTTATTTTACTACAAGTTGGCTCACTCATCAGTCAGTGTTCCAAAAATAATATAAGATTTTTTGGTACGTTACGGTACGCTAAAACAACAACAGAAGTTTTTTTCATCATTGACTTCGAAACTATTATTCGTTAAATTGTAATAAATGTACAATTATTCTAACACTAGCTGATGCCCGCGACTTCGTCCGCGTGGAATAAGTTTTTTTGGATTCCCGCGGGAACTCCTCAATTTTCCGGGATAAAAAGTAGCCTATGTCACTCTCCAGGTCCTCAACTATACCCATGCCAAAAATCACGTCGATCCGTTGCTCCGTTGCAGCGTGATTGAAGAACAAACCAACAAACCAACCAATTAACAAACAAACTGACTTTCGCATTTATAATATTAGTAAGTATATGAATATGAATGATATGATGATATTCGCATTTGTTATTAAAACTAACTGATTCACGTTATAATTTTACAAACTAAAGTTAGTTTACCTGTGAACTGGCAGTAATTCAGATTACGTAAAGGATTTTTTGCTAAATGTATTGTTTGTTAATCATCCAGTTCCCTGATTCCAATCTCCATTCATGAAAGAATTACCTACTAATGGCAAACAAACCAACGTATGAAATAGAATTATGGTTTCAGAAAAACATTCTACAATCTTAATGATTGATCATGAATCACAGAAAATATATTTAATTGATTCACATGTTCTCATGTCATGTTATTTCTAGCTACATTCGAAAAGAAACAATAAGTTTGACAACAAAACGATAATGAAATCTCTACAGCCCACCCGACACCTGTGACCTGTTAGTGATTATTTTTCAATAGACGTTATTGATGAAATACATTTCAATATCACAAGGTGCAAATCCGTAAAAAACATATCACTTTCCGCCTTATAGAGACATAAGACATTTTTGTCTTAACATAACAATATTTAACAACATTGCAGGAAAGTTAGTTAGGCAATCGTGTGACTTGACTGTCAAATGTAGCCAAATACAAATGTTATAGTATTTCTACAGTAATTTTCCACTGCTCAGAAATTAAATGAGAACTCTGTCTTGTCTTTTATCTATGCTATCCTTTGCCCAAAGCAATTCTGGTCCCAAAACAAAGAAAATCAACATCCGAAAATAGCAGCTAAAATTATGGCCTTCGTAACACATACTTACCCTATCAGCTGCCTTTTCAACCTTGTTAAGATGTAGGCCACTTAGAAGTTCTGATAACGAAGATTAAACTGTATTTCTTTGTATCAGATGTCAGTTTCAATAAACCGTTTTATGAAGAGGTGAAAGAATAAATTTTGTATTCTAAATCTGTGTCAGTGATGAATTTCCTTTTCGAACGGAATGATATTTTACGTTGATCCTGGTGACAGATGCGTTTCGTGCAGGTAGCGTCTTGGTTTAAAGGACCACGTAATTTTTTTTAACTTATAATTACGTACCCTTTGATGATAATAACATAATCGGGCAACAAATTAAAATCAAAGAATAACTACTTTAATGACATAACCCTGGTTCGCTTTAATTCTATGGGAATCAAACTGTAGGTACCTCTTCTAGGCCAGCACACTTGCATATTCTCTTTCATCACTGAGGGAACGTTTTCATTGAATCGGAGACATGTGTAGCTGAGGGGTGAGGATTACGAATGGACCAATCAGATTATTGAAAGATGACGTGATATTTCTATCATATTTTCATCTCTCAACAAAACGATTCTTAAACGTCTTGTAGCCACTTTACTTTGTAACACCATTTCAAGGAAAGCAAATCCTTTCCATCGAGGAAATATAGACAAATATAGTAAAATAAAAACAAAATCATATTTGATAAATAAATAAATAAAATAAATAAACCTTTATTTCAGATCTAAGATCCATACGGTGTTAGTAACAAAAAATCTTAAAACTATGTTAGTAATAAAAATAATTGACACTGAATTAATTTATGTACCTGTACCTCTTACGATACTTGGAGTTGACATGTAAGCCAACCCAGTACTTCATAAAAGGGTTTTCCCACTTTCCTACCAATGTTTTCAGAATACTGTTGGTGCTTCCGCGCACTCTATTCATCACAGATGCCGCTCTTTTCCTCATTATACCATAAAAATCGTCGGTGTGTGAGTGTCGGTCGGTGTGGGGCTTGTGTGATAAACTATGATGCGACAAATTCTCGGATTTAATTTTTTTAACAGAAATAGAATAAGATTGTACCTACCTATGCAATTATGCATGTATCTTGCCAATACTGATTATGTTTATTACTTAAAACATTACAGCAAGGTTCACATTGGTTACACGGAAATCATGTAATTATGCGTTTGAACCACTTATATAGGCAATGTTCGCACGAATATAAAAAAAATTAACGTACAAGTCACGTAATTAACATTTTCAAAGTTAGAAAAATTTACCCACGATACAGTCTGATCTAACACAATGGTATTCCCACATAATAACTGTCATGATCCCCTGTTTGAACCGTATTACTCATATTGTAAACGAGAAATAGTTTTAAAAAATCAAACAAAGATGTTTTTTTTTTAATTCAAAACTGTGACGTAAATCAAATCACAGCATAATACATTCTGATTGTTTTTGTTGTCCAGTGTAGGTGATACTGCAAAAATAAGTCAGTATTAGAAAAGTATAAAGCACCTTTATTTCAAAAATATTAGTTAGATACAAAAAAATCTAATATAGCTCTTTAAAGTCTCGCTAAAATTATTTAAATCTATCCCGTAAAACCCAATAACATTTTGACAAAAGACGGGACTCAAAATAGCCTCAAATAGTTCAATAAAGTGTTATCAAATAGGTAAATTACTTATTTTTTAACATTAGGTCAATACATCGAGTATTTGAGACTAATATGCACTTAGCTGGATCTAAAACTCTAAATGTTTCAAATAGGTTCCATCTATGTGTAGAGAAATTTCAAAAAGATTTTAAAAAATGCAGGACAGATCGCTAAACTACCAATAAATAACTTCGCTGTCAATAAATAGAGTATTTATTGTTATTATAAATATTATATAACAGTTGGTAACAGAGTATCATAATATCGCGCCGGCGACAACGTAACCGCGTAATGGCGGCGCGCAATCTTCCGTGATAGTGAACTTGAGTTTTTTCGCGCAGCGCGGACCGTTAGCTTGGGCTACATTCCGCGGTCGTCTCCGTCGTCCGCCAGTTGACGCCACCGCGACATATAAGACGAGTTAGACAAGAAACTTTATATCATAGGTCCTACCATTGCATCGCGCTACTACTGAGTATTATTAACTATATAATTTTATCTACTCCGAATAAGTTGAACCCTTATATATACTTAGATACCTTGCAAAATACCTATGACTTAAATTACATTTTACATTACATGCACTTATATGGTGCCGTTTTGAAAATAGCGCAACACAGGCGCCGAATTTTTTTCAAAAAATAGGCAACTCGGCATAATGTAAGGTGTCTTTTAATCTACTGTACCTTTTCAGGTATTTAGAAGCTACAAAGCAGTTGTGTAACAAAACGTAACAAATAGCAATCTAGAAGGAATATATTATATAATATAGATATGGTTATTGTTTGGATTAGTGATGCTAACAGTATTATTATATTTTTTTAGAAAAAAAATATAATTCTAAGCCTAAGCTCTAGAGTCCATTAATACTTACTCTGTAAAACTAGATATTGCCAAATAAGTACCTACTAAGTCGGAAACTACTTTGTTTTTGTTAAAAATGTGTCTGCCTGCTACGTTTTCATGACCCATCTGATCAACGTATTTTGACCAAAGTACGATATCTCCGTACCAAGTTGGTCAAAATACGTTATGACCAAAGTTGCCTTTTTTCTGCTTTTGCAAAGACCAGGTTGCATCCTGGGGAAGGACTATAGCTAGTACCTACTAGGCTATCATCCCGGAAAATCAAATCATTTCCAAGGGGCTTTTGAAACCTAAATCCACGCGGACGATGTCAGGGGCATCATTTAATTTCACATGACTGAAAATCCCCAAATGAAAGAGAAGTTTCGTTTTTTAGAGCAACCAAGTTGCTTTCAAAATAATTATGACTTCATCAAAACGTTGAAAACTATTGTAAATATGTACTTTTCACAAATCTTAATATTCTTAAACCGTTTTGTAATATTAATACGAAATACTAATGAGAAATCAAAATATGCACAGCAATCTTGTTTAAATAAAACAAAAACGAATGTTGACGGAAAATAACAACCTCTCTAATGTCAGATCTAAGCTTTGAAGGCTGCGAGCGCTGGGTCAATGACCATTGCCAATGTCAGCCATCTTGAGTTCCGCAGTCGCTTACGTTCCTCACGTAAGAGGCTGTATGCCGCAATAGTGTGAGTTAATGTTCCTTTTTCTATGTCATCCGCGTCTGTGTGCGTGAAGTGAACGTGCACAAGCATTCATTGCTCGTTTGACTGTGTGCGTGGCTAATACATTTTGTGGTCTAACAGCAGTACTAGATGGCGGCTCGATCGATGATTATTGCAATTTTATACCGATTTTCTTTTGTATAGCTATATCGTTATTTTTTCGCATTAGAAACTACTTATCCGTTTCTATATCCAGCTTAACGTGATTTTAATAAACAACTGACTAAGAAATAAATATTAAAACAATTTACATTTATAGGGGAATGAAAAGCTTAAATCACGATTTATTCGGGCAAAAGACCACCTTTTGAGTTGGGTGGTTTATAAACACTTTGCAAGTAAAACTTTTGGATTTGAATTCTGGGTGGGATTTATTGAGTTAGAATTGTTTATGGAACGACAGTGCAGAACGCAATTTCGTGGTATGGATTTTACAACTGCCTTATGTACTACTTACCATAAAAAGGTCCCAATAATCACGTTTGTATACTGCGCAGTACAAACGTCCATACCTAAAGGCTTAATTTTTCCAGGAATAAGTTGATTGAAAAGTTGAAGATACGATAAGATACAACACGATCATGCTACAAGAAGAACAACTCGTATGGGTAGGTACATATGTATTAAAGATTACTAGATGAGACCCGCCACTTCGTCAGCGTTTTATTCCCGCGGGAACTCCTATGTTTTCCGCGATAAAAAATGTCCTTCCCCGGAATACCACAGACAGATCTGATACACATTCACATGATGTAATATTAGTATGGAAGTATGGATTTTTTAAATTATATAACTTGTACTGGCTTTTCTGTAGACTTCAAAGACACGTATATTATTTATTAGACTAGACTGTTCTTGCAAACTTTTGATTATACTGATACGGAGCCTAATTTATAACGTACGCTTCTACTAAAAGGAGTGAATCTGGAGTGGGTTCAAATTTTTTTTTTTTATCCACTACAAGCTAGCCCTTGACTGCGATCACACCTGATGGTAAGTGATGATGCAGTCTAAGATGGTAGCGGGCTAACCTGTTAGGGGCATGGCAGTTATATTAAACCCACACCCCTTTGGTTTCTACACGGCATCGTACCGGAACGCTAAATCGCTTGGCGGCATGTCTTTGCCGGTAGGGTGGTAACTAGCCACGGCCGAAGCCTCCCACCAGGCCAGACCAGAGAAAATTCAGAAATTATAAATTCCTAAATTGACCCTGCCGGGGATCGAACCCGGGACCTCCGCACATTAAGGCAACAGCGCTACACACTGCGCCACGGAGGTCGTCAAATTACTATTATATCAACCACTAAGTAGGTAGGTACATGCCACAAAACATAAATTGTAATTAGTCGTCGTAGCAATATTCATAGTTTATACCTACACTTCACGCTAAGATTAACATTGTGGCACTTTAGCTCACATAATATTATCATTATAAAGTTTTAAGCAAAATGTAAGAAAGCCATTGCGTTTAAATAGCTTAAAATTTGCTTTGCACCGAATTGAATACATAGTAGGTATGTAAGTACGTAAAATAGAATACCTATTCGAAACAGAGCAAACGAAAAATGTCTTTTTCTAGCTTTTAAAAACAGGGCAAATGAGACATTTTTAGGGTTCCGTACCTTAAGAGGAAAAATTTAACCCATAAAGGATCACTTCGTAGCATACCTACCATCTACTGGCAAATACATGCCGCTAAGCTATTTAGCGTTCCGGTACGTTGCCATGCAGATTAGGGGTAATGAATTTAGGTATAACTACCGCACCCCTAGCAGATTGGCCGCCACAATCAGACTAGAATTAGACTGCATCATCACTTAGCACCAGGTGAGATCGCAGTCATAATTCATAAATCATTTATTTTGCAAAATTGTGGGTGATAACAGCTGTTAAAAGTAGAAACTTCCCGTACACAATCTAAGTGTGTAAAAATTATTACATTAAATTTAAAATTATCTACAATGACTTTATTACAATATAAGAATATAAAATTTAAATTCAAAATGTATCTGGTATTTTAAATAAAATAAAAAATTTCAGAAAGGTCCAAGTTAAGATTATAAGCTACTTAATTTTACAAAACAAAAGTACTGTAATGTCAATTTAAATATTATTCAATAAATAAGGATAATTTTATTATATTACCGATCTACTAAACAGCACTAACTTATTGGGAAAAAGACAACATTTCTAAGGTCGAGAGCTAACTTGTCGTGGAATAAAAACAAATATCGAAGACGTCACTACCCTCAGCAATGAGGATAACGACGCAGAGAGACAGAGAGAGAGAGAACGCAGCAAACTGCTCATGCGAAATAAAAAATCCTTGTGGCCTCGTGTCTAGGGACCTTCACCGAAATGGTACTGCAGTACGATAACCCGCAACCATTGTTCGTTGCGAATCATTCCTATTTTATTTATCACAATCACGGTCGTTTTCATGACTTCCGCATCATGCAGATTGTAATTTAATAATTAAAATTTACGATTCGCGCGAATTTATTGCAATTCGGAGCTAAAAAATGTGGTTTAAGAGATTTATTGATCAATCTTGGGATTTGAACGGGCGTATTATCATGTCTGCTATACGAGCTTGATCACACTGCATATATCTGAGGCCTAATTGTCTAAGCAAATCGGAGTCAAACTGTTTAAGGATTTAATCATTGAAATAGAATGATAGGTACTAAAAAAATTCTACATCAATGGATTTAATACATGCTTTTTGACACACATAACAGTACGCTTACTCTGAGTTTTTACATTGCAAATTCGATTGACGTATTGAGCGTTCGATCACATTAGCCTTAAAGTAAAATGAACCTTAAGTGCATTGGTTTAGAGCTCATTTCATCATTTCGTGTATTTATTCACAGCCAGCGCTCCAAACGCTGAATTTTAAGACTTTAAAGCAAGACCTTTTGGGTCCATTTTACTTTAACGCTAATGTGATCGAACGCTCAATACGTCAATCGAATTTGCAATGTAAAAAAAAATATATACGCGCCGAATTGAGAACCTCCTCCTTTTTTGGAAGTCGGTTAAAAACTCAGAGTAAGCGTACAGGTCGAATCGAGGGACTGGGTTGGGAGCAGAGGAAAACAGTTCAGCGCTGCATGTTGACTGATAACATGCCTACCGTTTAATTGTAGGTATCTAATATCAAAACCAAAAGCGGAGATCACCAACTTTCATAAACTTTTCTTTACGACTTACTTCCGAGTGAGTCGTAAAGAAAAGTTTACAGGTATTTAAGTTCACAAGTCAATCTTTGAGCCTGTGTAACTTTGAAAGTAAATATTTTAACGAAATTCGGTCAAACCGCTGACCGTGTTAGTTCCTAGAACGTGTCTCTAAAGTCTAGATCATTGAGCCGAATTGGTTAGTATATTCTTATACACATGAAGTTTGGAGCACGCTACAAGTAGGTAGGTACACTTTTTTAGTTTTTATGTTAGTTAGTAATACGAGTTTTAAAATATTATTTAAATAATAATAAATCATGGTTAAAAAAAAATCATGTTCCAGCGGCTACTTAATCTAATAAATATAATAATAGATCCAATTAATTTAAGATGTTCTGAAGATGGTGATAATTTAAAAAAAAAACCGGCTGAGTTTACTGTAGGCTCTTCTCAGAGGAGGGTGCGTTTGTAACCCTCGTAGCTTGAGTTCTACGATATCTTCAAAAAGTATATTTAACTAGATTATGTCCGCGACTTCATCTGCGTGGATCGATGTCTTATTTCCCGCGGGAACTCTTTAATTTGCCGCGATAAAAAGTAACCTATGTTCTTCCCCGAGATGTAAACTATCTCTGTACCAAATTTCATTAAAATCGGTTGAGTAGTTGGGCCGTGAAATCATAGCAGACAGACAGACACACTTTCGCATTTATAATATTAGTATGAAAGTATGGATATTTATTTAAAATTGTTACCTACAACAACAAGGTAACAATTTTGAATCAATATATTTTGATTTGATATGAAGTATAAGAATTTAATAAATTAACAGCAAGAACGAAATGATCAGAATTTAATGGACGAATGATATCACGTTAATTTCTTTCGAGGTCAAGCGATCGGTCCTTGTGCCACTAACTAGGCGACGCTGTCATGAGCCCCCATTCACTTCCGCTTCCTTCGCCATTGTTACAGACTTCCTTATAACACACGTATAAGCACAATGATGATTTATAAAAGTACACCTATTTGGTATTCAACTGGTCGTAGAATTATGGTGTTTTTTTTGATGACTAGATGTTGCTCGCACCTTCGTCCGTGTTTTTAGATTTCCGCATTTTTTAGATTGTATTCTGGAATAAGAAGTAGCCATGTGTCAATTCAGGGTAGGTATATGCTACATACTTAAGAAGGTCTCCCATGCGATTGCACGAGTGCACCAGGCTGTCGGCCAGCAGAGAGAAGTGGCGTGGCCACTAAAGCCGTCACTTCGTGATGACCACGGCACCCTGTCAAGTGTTACGACGAAGAAAAAGATACGCTTTATTCCAAATTTCAACCAAATCGGTCAGTCATTGCGGCGTGAAGGAGACACAAACATAAACATCAAAATTTTTACTTTAATAATATTAACAGGGTAATAATAACACTGCCTCTTCCCTTCCTTGTATGAAACATACTGCGCTATGTGTTGGAAACACAAAATAAAATGTATTTTTTAGTCTATGGACAGATCGTTCACCAATTCATTAAACCTGTCACTTATTATGTAAAACAGAACGTCTGTCTGTCTCTCTTACCCCAAGAACTGCTATAGGGATAAAACGTCTTCATTGTATCTCTTTAAATTAAATTATTGTGCCACGAGAAGTTTTGTTTTTACCTCTTCAAGCGCCCAAACCAGCCTACAGTCCACTACAAAACTCTATGAATCACTATGAATGTTACTAAAAAAATAGCTTTTATTATATTTGCTAGGTAAAAACTTAGATAAAAACTTAACTTATTTTTAGTAAAGGTAACTTACCTTCCACTCTTCTTTATTCCAGGTCATTTCTGCCTGCAAATTATGGAACCAGCTTCCGTCTACTGTTTACCGAAAAAGAGACCATTCAAGGGGTGGATAAACAAATACCTCCAAAACCAGCAACGCATTCATAGTTCTTTTGGTGCTGCAAATAAATGTTCATGAGTTGCGATAATCAATAATTGTCACCAGGCGACCTAGATACAATTATATTCTATGAGCTATGAGATAGACGAAAGACCAGCATTGTAGATTTTAATGTAATGCCGGTATGTCCAATTATTCAGAGCGACTTATAGCGAATCGGCGCAGTAGCTGCGCTCGGGAGATCGCAACTATTTGATGAAAAAAAATCAGTCTTGTAGAAATAAGTCCAAAAAGTTAATTTTTCAACACATTACGTGGGTGGTAGACCTTAGATGGCAACGATTCCGAGGTGGTTGACTATCATTATAGTATAAATTTAGGTATCCTTGGTCACTGTTAGAAGTTTCAGTCTTGTAGGTATAATACATTTACGTATTATTTATTTACAGGTTACAAAAATTGTTTTTAATGTTTGCAACACTAAAAGCTTGGCAGACTTTCACTTTCATTATTTACACGGTATAAACATTGCTTGACAGAAAAATTAGCTTTGTAGGAATGGGTGCAAAATTTCGGTCGCTGCCTCCCGGACTATTAGCTCGCAATCACATAGAATATTGTACTGAGACTTGCATAGTTAATCATATAATAGTAACTATATTTTTTTTTAAATCTAGAAAATATCTTATGATTTTCGAAAAGCTTTTATTACATTGCATCGCCTAATTGTGCTCTCTACCTAGAGCGTGGTACAATTTTCTCTTAAATTCTAAAGGTTTATTTAGCGACACGCCCTTAGCCCACAACACGTTAGTGTTTTAGATTAGTAGGTATACCTACCAGAGCAAAAGACGCATATTATATCAATTTCCGAGACAGGTTCCAGGTGAGTTTTTATCGTTTGACCACAAATATGGAGTTTCAAACGCTGACACAAAAACTTAATGTGGGTGTCGAGTGTTAGATTATGTTATGTTATTTTTATACAATACTAGGTCTGGTATGCGTTGGAATGCAATGCCTCTTTTACGTTGTCTATAATTGTACGTTTCGTATACCTAGTTACCCTATAGTGCTAAGCTTCAAAAATTATTCGATCAATCATTCGGGATATTTCGACGTATAGGTACCTATGTGTAGGTGTCTATGAGATGATAATGACGAATGATGTCAGCTCCTTGACAAATATTAGTTTAAATTTTAATACGAAATCCGGTTTCGCTATCGTCGCATACTAACGGGTTGCATGCTTGATAAGTCCCCATCCATCAATCTCATCATTCTCAACTCATGATATCACCAGCACAGTAAACAGATGCAACCAGTATGGAAACTATCTGTAAACGTTCGAAACAGGCTCACTCACACAAACGTGCGCATCGACGAGACCCCCCAAGCGCTTTTCGCAGTGCCGTCAGTAGTGAGTGCCGCGTCATCGCATGTTCGATGCGCACGTTTGTGTGAGTGAGCTGTTTCGAACGTTTCTATTTAGTTTCCATACTGGTTGTATCTGTTTACTGTGTCACCAGCGTTGAAGAGATTTAAAAAATAATCAAATATGCTCACTTGAGTAGGTATTAAAATTAACTTCACTCAACTACTATAATAAACTAGATGATGCCCGCGACTTCGTCCGCGTGGATTAAGTTTTTTTGATTCCCGCGGGAACTCCTTACGTTTTGGCATAAAAAGCTATATCTAATTGAAAGCCCAAATGCTAAGTTTTATGGCTATAAGTTGAGAAATGAAGGACTTTCATACAAACTTTCAACCCCAATTAACCCCTTTGGGGGTAGAATTTTGAAAAACTGTGACACACGTACTTCTTTATTTAAAAACCAAGTTTCGTTGATATAACTTCAGAAATATCTTGAGAAAAGAATGACTTGCATACAAACTTTCATCCCCTATTTCACCCCTTCAGGGGTAAAATTTTCAAAAACTGTGAAACAAGTGCGTCTTCATTTTCAACTGGTAGCTCAAATACCAAGTTTCATGGGTATAACTTGAGAAATTAAGGACTTGGATACAAATTTTCACCCCATATTTCACCCCCTTAGGAACGGAATTTTTAAAAATCCTTCTTTAGTAAGCGCCTACGTCACAAAAGGAACCTACTGTCAAAATTTCAAGTTTCTAACCCCAGTGGTTTAGGCTGTGCGTTGATATATAAGTCAGTCAGTCAGTCAGGACTTTGAATTTAATAATAAGAATCTCTTTATTTGAGGCTAGATATACCCATAAAAACACAAAAACACATCTTATCTAAATTTCAAGTTGACTTACAAAATACTAACTAAAACTAGTATTTTGTAAGCTAACATAGGATATCACTACTACTAAAGGTAGGCCTTGTGGGAGATTTTTACCTATCAGATAACGTCTAAGTTAACTACGAAATAAATGGAATTGAAAAAGCGCTTAGTGACAGAAATGGCGATTATTCAATTCGATAGAATTCTTAGTTAACTTAGACGTGATAGAATAGGCAAATAATCCAGCACTAGGCCTACAGATTTAAGAAAAAGTCGCAATTAAGCTAACCTACCACTAAAATAAATCTACATTTACTTGCAGCTATACCATTTTAGATGTACCCTGTCTGTACTGATTCTATTGAATCAAATATTGGTTTGTTCAAAAATCTTTAAAAAAAAGGATATCCTTTCACTAAAGTCTCATAAAGTTGAACCAACGGTCATAACGTATTTTCTACACCAGAGATCGTTACTTTTTTTTTGAGAATACAGAAAAAATCTCTGAAATTTCAAAGACTTTAAGAAAAATTATCTCTATCATGTTAGACTTAAGATTCAGATTTGTTTGTGTACTTAAGTATGCTGGGATAACACTGTATAAGCCTCAACACACCTACACTACCTGCACGAGATTCACCCCTAACCTTTTGAAAGCCTATTATGAATCACAGGGGTGGTTCACAATTCACCACAATAGAAATACGAGCGTGGGAACAAGATCTTGTATGAATGGGAAACGAACTATGTGGCACCTGTAGGAGACAAAGATGCGGAGGCGGTGGCAGTTATACCTACATTTAAATATAATAGCACCATTACTGACAAATGTCGATAAAGTTGTGGGAATTTGTAAGTTGCAACTAACCAGGATTCTCGGAAAGCAGAAAATCCATACTAATACGTTATGGCCGTTCGTTCAACTTTATCAGTTTTCCGAATCGGTGGTAGATTCTTACGACTTATCATAAGTGGCACAAGTTGTCCTATGTGAAATAAATCATTTCATTTTCATTTAATACTAGCTGACCCGGCGAACTTCGTACCGCCTTAGTGTGCAAAATTAAATGTATATTTTTCAATATTTCTGAGAGATTTTCTTAATATTTTTTTTCCGTAAGAACCTTCTCCTAATAATGACAAATACAACAAAAATTCACCATGCCATTCACGCGTGATGCCGTGACCAAGGAAAACGGGTTTCATTTTTATTTAGATAAGAAGATTAACGTAAATGTAAATCTTACTAACATTATAAATGCGTAAGTTTGGATGGATGGGTGAATGGATGTTTGTTGCTCAAACACGACCCAAGGGCTGAACGGATCTAGCTGAAATTTGGCAGAGATAGATTATAGTCTGGAATAGCACATAGGGTAATCCCGGAAAATTAAAGAGTTCCCGCGGGAACCAAAAAAACTCAAACCACGCATACGACGTCGCGGGCATTCAGTCAGTATACAAGCTGATTTATATACTTATCAGATATATAGGATCAACAGTTTTATCATCAGGATCAGCGACTACATTGTTTTTTTTTATCCTCTACAAGCTAGCCCTTGACTGCGATCACACCTGATGGTAAGTGATGATGCAGTCTAAGTTGGTTGCGGGCTAACCTGTTATAGGGGCATGGCAGTTATATTAAACCCACACCCCTTTGGTTTCTACACGGCATCGTATCGGAACGCTAAGTCGCTTGGCGGCACATCTTTGCCGGTAGGGTGGTAACTAGCCACGGCCGAAGCCTCCCACCAGGCCAGACCAGGGAAAATTCTGAAATTATAAATTCCTAAATTGACCCTGCCGGGGATCGAACCCGGGACCTCCGCACGTTAAGGCTACGCTACACACTGCGCCACGGCGGTCGTCAAAACTGAACTTGAACTGTTACTTGAATGTAAACGATTTATTGTTTTCTTACACAGGATAAGTGATAAAAACTACCATTTCATTGATTTCTTACTAGCCATAAGACAGGATACGCATTTGTGAGTCGATTGGATGGTCACATAAAAGCAGGTTCAGTACTTCAATAGCATGGTTTTTCAAGAAATTCTGGTTTAAATCGGTGATTTCGAATTTATGGATTTTTTTTTCGAGTAACGAGTTATAAAATGGATTACATTCGTGCAGCAGGCATCACTTATGTCACCTCTCATTTTACCGGCGTTTATTTGGGTAGACTTGAAAATTATGTACCTAACCTGTAAGTTTTAGGAGTTATATGCGAGAATAAGAAATTTAATATCATCGTGATGCATGCCTGAGAATGCTTCATAATGGTCTGAAAGGTGAGTGAAGCCTGCCAATCCACACTTGGCCAGCGTGGTAGAACATGGCCTGACCCTTCTCATTATGAGAGCAGAACGTGCTCAGTACTGAGTCGGTGATAGGTATCACCGACTCAGTACTGAGCACGTTCTATATAGGATATAAAAAATCACATCATTATAGGTAACGTAACTAACGTTATCGGAAATACAATGTTGAAATACTACTATTTTCACTGATTCTCCTATAAGCAAGGCCTCGGAATCAAAAGTGAAATCATAATAATCAAACGACGCGTTACATAATTTTGACTACAAATCAGTCTGTGATGCCAGAACAGCCCGTGATGCAATCACATTCAAACACTACACGTTACGGGAGGTATCTCATGAATAACACGTGCCTTCTACAAGTCAAATACCTACTGAGGCTCCTAAAATGACACCGGGAATGGTATTGAGAAGATTAAAAGATGATTTAAAATATGTACACTATGCATAAACAACTTTATTTAAAGTAAAATGAACCTTAACTGCATTATTTTAGAGCTCATTTCATCATTTCGTGTATTTATTCACATACCTACTGAATTTGTGACTTTAAAGCAAGAGATTTTGGGTCCATTTTACTTTGACGCTAATATGATCGAACGTTCAATACGATCAATCGAATTTGCAATGTAAAAACTCAGAGTAAGCACACTGTTAAGTTTCTGATTTATTTTGTTTTCAATAGATACTATTAACGCTGTCACCCGGTCAGGTAAGTTTGACGAACTAGACTCTAATTTGCGTTTCTAAAGAATATAGTGCCATCGAGGTGCGGGACGAACTCTACAATTAAAAAATAATAGGAAAGTATCATTTTAATACTCCTACTTAAAGTCGTTGCAGTCGTCAAATCGATACAAATCGTGAAGTTAATGTCCACGTGACTTCGCTAATACGTGAATTTATAATTATACTAGATAGATGACGCCCGCGACTTCGTCTGCATGGATTAATTTTTTTCAATTCCTGCAGAGAACTCCTTAATTTTTCGGGATAAAAAATAGCCTATGTCCTTCCCTGGGATATAATCTACCTATGTACCAAATGTCATCAAAATCAGTTCAACAGATGAGCCGTGAAAGCGTATCAGATATACAGACAGACAACTTTCGCATATATAATAAAAGTATGGATAAAAACATCTAAAACAACATGTCAAAAATATTACGTAGAAGACATAAATGAAATAAATTTCAAAGACACCTAGCCTGTATCCAGTCCTGCCAGTCTGGTAGAGCGTGTGCGGGTATTTCGCTTCTGCGCAGCATAGGTATATAACATTTCCAAAAAAAATTACAAAATGATTCTTTTTATCTTTAAATGGTAGTACTTTTAGAATTCGAAAAAAAAATCCCAGATCGGTTATAAAGTATTACCAGACGTCTTCAAAAATAATTTATTGAAATTCAGCCAGCTCCCCGACTAATCGCGTCGCTCCGCTGTCGCCGTCGCTAATTCCGTGCCCGTACAGTGAGTTTCAAAACTCAAAAAATTATGAATGTCCTCCTTAAATGAAAGTAATGTGACTAAATTGTCCTTGGATAGTCACGTGCAACACGTGAAATATGTTTTACAGATTTTCGCTAGATCTAAATTCAACGAGAAATTTCCACAAAATGCAGTTGATTATTTTATAATAATTTACTAGAGGATGCCCGCGACTCCGTCCGCGTGTTTTAAGTTTTTTTTAATCCCACGGGAACTCCTTAATTTTCCGGGATAAAAAGTACTCTCCAGGTCCTCAACTATACTCATGCCAAAAATCACGTCGATCCGTTGCTCCGTTGGCGCAATTCATCAGCAAATTCATCGGCGGGATTGAAGGACAAACCAACAAACCAACAAACCAATAAACCAACAAACAATCACACTTTCGCATTAATATTATTAGTATGATTGTAGGCCATCTAGGAATTACTTCACCAAAAGCATCGAGATTATCCTCTTTATGGACATTCAATACTGAGTATTTATTGAACATTCAATGTTACACGTTATGTCATAACAGAAATGGTTTTACATATTAAGTGGTAGGTTTGCTTTGTTTTTCAGTTGATAATGAATTCATTTTGGTTGTTTGTTTGTTTGATTTTGATGAAAATTGGTACAAACATACTTTGTGTCCTGGGGAAGGACATATGCATTTCTATCCTGGAAAATTGAAGAGTTCCCGCGAGAACAATCCACGTGGACGAGGTTGCGAGCATCAGCTAGTCAAAAATGTCTTATTTTTAAGTCTTCAGACAACCCAGCTATATATTGGGTTCTTAAAATTCAAGCCACACAAGTTTTTTAAACTGCATTAATAATTTGCATCGTTGTGTCAGTGAAATCATTAAAGAACGAAACATAAATAAAACATTAAATCAAATCAATTTATTAAAATAATCTCAAACGAAAATAAACCTAGATATGCAAAGCTTTAAAATTCACAATCGACGGTTGTTTCCGTACTTAGTACCTACTGATTTGGACGATTTTAATTAAGTAAAGAAATGACTTATCAGCGACAGTAGCTCAAAGTAAATTGAATGGTTTATATGGGTAACAAAGTGCAAATTTGTAAAAATGAAGCTCTATTAGGTCGTATTGTGTTGTAGAGATAAGTAAGTATTGCGCGTAGAATATTGCGCGGAGGCCGCTGAGGGTCGTTGCCTCCTCAGAGACACGTGAGCGAACCGTTAGCCTGCACACGCCAAGCCGCCAACACACGGAAAGGAAAATCTGTAGGATTGTAACGTTGGCAAAAGCTCTCGAATCTTTAGAAGGAAATTGAAGGACATCATTTATAACAAACCCATAGCAATCAAAACATGGTGCCAACTGCCAAGAAATAAATCTTAGCTACATAAGTATATTAATTTTTCCATGTGGTCATCTATACAAATTTCATTAGCGTACAATAAATTTGTTATCTAGTTTGCAAAAAGTACAGATTATATAATTGATGAATATAACATTGAAAAAATATTTCGAATCAATAGTAATATTTAAATGCTCACCATACAAATATTGAGTTTCAATTTAATAGTCAGATATTTAAATACCAAATTCGGTCAAAGATATATAAACATTATACTCTCAGACGAAAAGTTATAATTTATTTCATCTACAAACAACGTAGGTATGTGTGTTTAATTCAACGAGTTAGTTGTTACTTGTATAAAACTTAGTGTGTATCCTTATATGACCCAGATTTTAATAATGGTACCTATACTTACAAGAAAATTATGTTGAAACAAAAGCTTTGGAATTTATTTTGAAATAACTGTGTTAGATATAACGGGTATTTATACTTTCATATTTCGTTTCAATTTTTCCAAATTAACTCCAAAATATAACTTCGATAAAAGTTATCTTAGGGATAACGACATAAAATGAAGTTTTGGACTGATTACCTTTCTCATTAGGTATAGTTATATGAGCGGAAATATGCATAAGATTTCTAAATAGAACAGTTGAAGAGCAACTTCAACAATGTTACTGTGAAATGGATATGAAATTCAAAACTCCATGTCATATTTTGCTAACCCCGTTCGGTTTGTTTACGTTCCGAATAACTTAAAAGGTCAATATCTCGAATAGTATTATCCGCATTACTGAAAATAGGTCAAAAATCATATAACGCTCTACGAATAATGGATTTTTGTTGACAGCTCAACTTGCTTACAAGATTTTAGTTTTTATAAATAGTAGGAGTATGTATCAATAAGTTAGAAATAAGTACTTAAAACTACCGCGATAAGAGAACTTAACTTTTCCCTATATGAGGTATCAAACTTTATGACGGGGAAAATTTAGGGCTAAGTACCAGATTAATTAATTTAATATTTAGTCCTACAAGTATATTTAGAGGTACTATCTAATCGATAGTACATCTATAAATATAGACCATAATATAGTACAGTAGATAGCGTTACCACAAACAATTCGTGAAAATATCTAAATATACTAATTGAATTGAATTTATTAGATTTGAGCTTAACTATATTCAGTTTGCGCCAGATCGATTCAAAAATACAGGTTTAGTGTTTGAAATGTATATATAATATAGTAGTTGTTGTAAATTTTTAAGCGGCTAATAAATAAACCTTTTTTTAAAACAAAGAAAAGTCAATAGCAAAATAAAATAATTCTAAATAAATTAACATTCTATTGCAGGAATAATGTACTTAATACAGCTTTCTTATACAAATGACATCAACGAGCTCGAGGAATGCACGGTTCTTAGATCATGCTCGAAAAATGTTTTAGATATTTTAAATATAGACTTTAAATTTAAAAAAATGGTAACAGTTCAAATAAGTCAACAGTATTATTAAAATTATAGTACTGCCTATAAGTCTATTTCTCGCAGATTTATTTGAGCTTCATAAGAACTAAGGATAGTACCTAAATCAATCCTTATATTTTAAATTTTTCTAACATTGAACTAGAAAATAATTGAATGTACTATAATCCATCCAAAAAATACTACACATCCTAGAACCAAGAAATACTCGTAGGTCTACATTTTTTGTAAAATCTCCGAAGATGTTTAATTTATAAATTTATTTCTTTTCATTTACCTACTTACACTTGTTTAACTTTTCGTGTAATATACCTACATATTTTTATACGTAGACACATTATTATTAATTTTGATCATAATAATGTAGTGATGCTTCAGGGGAAAAACATTTTTCTTTCTCTCCTCATCTTCATGGTGACCTAGTGGACTTTAAAAATGTGGGCACCTTCTCAATTAGTTAGTTATATTGTTTATCTCATGCTGATTCACAGCCTAACCGAAATAAGTGAGCCGGTCTCTGTGTCCCCATTTTTTGCCACAAACAACTTCAGAGGGCATTACCCTCTCTCTTTCTCTCGAACGAAAACACCTAGCTTCGTAGCGAACGTAATAACTATTACTGGCACCATTGTAAAACTTTAGAACGAAAAGCGTGGCTATTCAACATTTTCAACCATCAGTAACGAATTTTATTGTTCTTTTGTTACTGTCAATTTTATTCTTGTATAAAAAAATAACATGTTCTTGATGTTTGTAATCCGTTCAATAATTAATTAATCTCTACAATTATGTGATGAAAGCAAAGGAATCATTCATATTTTATCGGTATGTCATTTGGTAGAAACATCTGTAAACGCACACAGATAATATATAATTGAATTTTGCATTCATCAAAATTATTACCTCGATAGATAACTGAAACATGTAGTTGCATAATGCAACCCGGTTGTCTTTTTATCTCCACTCGACGAGGTATCACTATCGTTTAATAGAAAACGAAAACATACAGAAACAGCTACAAAATGTAGCGTTAAAATCGCCCACGGAACACAAATAACGAAAGCATTATTCCACTTTGGTTAGGACCTTACCCTAGACATTGCTATTTGCTACGCAGTAAGGTTGTCGCCGGTCATCGCCCGCCCCCTTCCGCTCCCTCGCGACCTCTTTTGCAAGAACCCGGCAGCTTTAGGGCGTCTACACGCTGGCTGCTTGATCTTGCGTCTTTGCTATCTCGGAGCTGAGTCGACAAGTAAGAATCTTTCAGTATACTATTCAGATGAACATCAGATGACTCCAATTAAAGATGGATATTGGACTTCCTTTTTTAATGTAAGCAATCCAGATGTTAATAATAACAAGCAGTTTTAAGGTGTAAGACCTATTCCTTTCCTGTTTCCCTGATTACTGAGAATAGCTCCTATTTAACATGATCTGATAAATTTACACCTCTGCCATTTCTCTGCCACTAAGTAGATCGATCCGAGATTGCAGTCAAGCGCATTTTTCTCTTGTCTCGTCCAACATCTCGTACTAAGTCTACATGGCATGCTACGTTCTGTGCTGGACTGGATTGGTCACAAATTCCTCTCGCTACGCTATCTACTCAAAGTCTAAATCAAGTCATTAAACCTGAGTCTCTGTACTTTACACACACTAAACACTTAGACAAGAATTACTGGGCATTACTTAAAAGTTAATTTTTAATTCTAGCACTCGTATTAGTTAGAAGTCATTGATCTACTCTCTGGCCATTGTGCTAAACGCCCACAGGGCGTGTACCATGTGTGTTTTGATCGCTAATATGAATGAGTCCTTACCAAACCAACATGCCGAATAAAAACTTAAACCACCACGTTGATTAGAAGACTCTAGACGTTCGTTGGCTGGCTCCTTTAAGTGTTTTTTTGTCGTTTTATCAGCCATGGTGATGCTATTTATCGCTATAATTGACTTGATCGACGATAAGTGTATTTGGCTGCTAAGTATATACCTACCTACATGTTATACTTGATCTATTACCTATTAAGAATTATGACTTAGAATACCTATTAAAATCTATTTCTTCATACAACGTATCAACATTTAAACATCATCTACTGTCACGAATCTATAGGTATCTATACTTAATTTTATAAATGCAAACGTTTGAATGGATGGATAGATGGATATTTTTTACTCAATTACGCCAGAACGGCAGAATGGATCTGGATGAAATTTGGCACAGAAATGGATTATAAGCTGAAATAACAAATAGGCTACTTTTTATCCCGGAAAATTTACCCGCGGGAAACAAAAACCTCAATCCACGCAGACGACGTCGCGGGCATCAGCTAGTGAATTGTATTTTTGTAAGGATCCGAAAAAGCTAAAAGATCCGAGCTGTATGGATGAGCCCAGCAGTTTACAAATCACCAATAAATAATTATATTAAAAATAATATTTTTTCCTAGCATGAGATTCCACAATTTTCCTAGAAAAACACTGTAGCAATCTCTTCAAAATCTCATCAAATCGTCAGCATGTTACTGCAAATACACATGAAATTAAATATCTCATACAAAGTACAAAAACTAAAGAACCGTACAAACACTTAAAATAAATTAATACTTAAATTGGTAGTGAATAATAGATAGGTACCTAATAAAAATACTTTTTTGAATAAGAAAGTATTTTTAGTAGTAGTATAAGGGAAATAGGCTTTTTGACTTTGTAATTCAGCCAAACAGAGTATTTCCCCTATTTCCTGCTTCAATAATTTCCATGACAGGTAACATAAAAGCTTACGTTGTCTGACTCAGGCTAAACTATTTTATAGTTAAAGTAGTACCTAATGGTGGACAGTATGCAATAATAACTTACTATAGTCTACAACTTGAATTCATAGGAATATAACATTTATAAAGAAGTGATTTTCCGGTCTTTGTATAGTGACTAAAATGAAATTAATTATACTAGCACAGATTAAGGATTGGTCTACAATGTACTATGTCTAATTTGCACACAGGACTTCTTGGCGCTCTCGCTCACAGTTCCGCTAAAATTAAATTTTTCAATTTCCACAGATTAATGACCTGCGCACATACTTCCGTGACTAGGTATATCAGTAACGATATTGCACAATATTGTTTTAATTGCTTTTACAATTAGCTCGTTCGTCCGATTTGCTCCAGTTGTTAACGATTAAGTTTTTACTTCGGCCCAAGCTTTACAGTTATCTTCAGTTGATGGCGTTGTTGCCAAGTTATGAGAGTTACAAGAAAACTTTACTGTGTGAAATTGATTACAAAATCCTGTGCGT
Organism: Erebia aethiops; assembly: GCA_923060345.2. NCBI lineage: Eukaryota > Metazoa > Arthropoda > Insecta > Lepidoptera > Nymphalidae > Erebia > Erebia aethiops. The sequence goes on along the minus strand of OV281092.1, from coordinate 7,708,378 downwards.
CTAATGTTGATGAACTCCGGTAACTATTACCGCGAAATTTTATACGTCACGACAAAAAGATTTTAATTGAAAATATACTAAATTATGACTACACTTGCTGACTCGCCTCGGCTTCGTACTATTAGCTTTTCTAAATTGAATGTGTCACACGTATTATGAAATTTTAACCTATTGAGAAAAGTTTTTAGTATGAACACTTTACAAGTGCTTTTGAAGTTAATCAACCACTAGTTCGAAATATCTATTATTTAATGGCACAGAAAAGTTACTATTATTATGGATATATAACTTACTCGTTTTTTCTGAAAAATATATTTGAAAGTTCGCATTGAACATTGAAGCTTACAAGTTTCAAATGAATATAAATTTACTATACAATATAATATATTTTTTACTAAGAGGCGTACCTATTACAGGTTATAGTTGCCTGTTTTCATTTTATTTGCTTAAAATAATGATAAATGTCGATGAAATCGCAAAGCATTAATAATATGACTGTATCTTAATATTAGCGGTACTAAAACAAAGGTTTTCCAAGAACTTCTCCGACAGTACAGATTTATGTACATCCGTAAATCATTAAGTAATCAAAGCGTTTGATATTGAAAAGTTTTTAATATATAGCATGTACACGTAATTCCCGGCAAATTTCACCGTCAAAGAATTTTGACTTATTATGATTTATTATCATGTTATGGTGTAATTCTACTGTATTTGGCTTATTTTTGATTTCGGCTCCTACTTCATAATTATGTATTTGGAACTGAAAATATCAAACCTTTTACGGCTTGTTCAGGTTTTTGTACAAATGTGTACAAATCTTTTTTTTTTATTCACACAGAAAATCCATTAACTATTCATACCTACTCAAACCATATCAGTCGATACTCTTTAATTAAACAAAAGAGGTATGATGATGAAGCAAATTATGTATTAAAGATCTAGCTTATGTTAGTAACCTCAAAATAAATGAAAACATGAACGAAGAATATACGCAATATTTACTTATTTTAATTAAAATGCAGGGCACGCACGCATTCAGTTCAATGTATGCACGAATAGTATCGCCTACTTCTAATATCTGCATATACATTACTTCCGTCGGTTTCTGTGGGCGCCCGCATAGATATGTTTTCACAGACGATACCATGCTTATTGCTTTTTTTACTTTGTTACGGCGTTAATGCAAAATTTCACCGCTTGAAAATTTTGTAATATCTGCAAATGCAAAAAATACAGCGAGCATTTAATTTGATGCCTACATGCAGCTTTCCACTCTATCAAAATATTACCATACCACTACAGGCCCTTAACGTCCCGAGAGAGAGAGGGAATTAGAGCTTAGACCCACCACGCTGCTCCAATGCGAGTTGGCTGGCTTTAACGACTATTATCATGTTAGTGATAATAACCGGGACCGACAGCTTAACGTGCTCTCCGAGGCACGGGGGTGAAACACCGCCAACTTCCTAAGCCTAACTCCGGACTAGTACTGAGAATTTCTAGTCAGAAAAACCCAATACTCAATTACGGCCCGACCCGGAACTCGAACCCGGGACCTCGTCGGCCGCAGTCGAACATGCCAACCACTAGACCAACGAGGCAGTATGTCAAAATATTAGTCAGAAGATATTTACTAGATTACTAGTAGTCAGTAGGTGTTTAGTAGATTAGATTTATTTTATTTATTTTATTTTATTTTATTTATTTGTTTACATCAGGCAACTAGGCCCATAGAAATATATACATAATATAACATATAACATATAACACAATACATAATTATGAAACAGTAGGGATTCTGGATCTGGCTTCCCTGAAGCGACGGTAAACTATGCCCTCAGGCCAAAAGTCTGAGCTGAGGAATACGTCTTTGCATGAAGCCGGAACAGTAAGGACATACGAGCTGAAGTAGGTTTAGTAGTAAATACTACTCAATCTAAATTTTCTTCTATAATACAAAACTATCTCGAAGACTATCCTCGAAATGAATGTTTTAATGAAAATCAATTCACAATTGAGAAGTTTCCAAAATTAGCGCGAACAGACTAACGAAAATTTGCGGAAGGAATTTGGTTCTTAATAAAAAGTGGTGATCAACACCTATTTAAGATATCCGTGTCCCCCTTAGGATCTGCGGCTTGTGCCTGGACACCACTGGCACCTATTAATATGTAAAGCGATGTAATATGTAAATATATATAGTAAAGATCCATCGCTTTTAAGAAATATATTTAAATTAATGAAAAACAAAGTCCATGACGTAGGTATGTTTATTCTAAAGGATCAAAAAACAAGTTCTTTTCTCCTAAAAATATCAAAGTAATGATGGAAATTATTATACTTACTTATCAATCACGAATAATCTTTAGACAAAAAGATTTGAACACAGGCAGAATATTTTACTCGTGATAACTGATAAGTACCATTATTTGAAGCCTCGACAGGCATAGAAGTGCGTGTAAGAAAACGAGTTTTGACACGTAGCTGTTAAAACATGTTCAATTAAAACATGTCACAGGATTGCTCCATACTAAGACCCAGTGGCGTGCAGGGCATAGAGGCATAAAAGCACTGCCTACCTTAGTAAATTATACCCCTTACAAAATATTGAAAATAAAATTCATTCTAAGCCCACTCCTTCAAATAACGACATCTAGTTCCCGCACGGCGTAACTCGCGTCAGATAAGTGACAACCGATGAACGCCATCTATCGTTAGAAGAGATCGCGCGAAGCCGAAAAGCTTACGAACTATCTGCTTCTTTTGCGCGTCATCGTAGGCAGATATCTTTACTCTACTCGCGTCATTACATCGCCATTCCGAGTAGAATCATGAATGAATTACGCGTATAAGAGGCAGAGCTTCTTGGCTTGTGATTGGTCAATCGCCAGGGTTCACCCTTGACCAATCACAAGCCGCCGCCGTAAGCGTCTGCCGTCTATTGAATTTTCAAAACCGCGCGCGTCGAAAGTTAAAACAAATGAAGGTTTTATTTTCGTGTTATTTTCTATAATCCAAATAAGTACTCTTGATTTCTTATAATTATAAACTTATTTTAATTAAATTAATTTATCCACATTTTTTTCCGTTAATTTAAGTACGGTTTAAGATCTTAAAAAATTATTAAAAGGGATTTTTGACTCTAATAATTATAGACCTTAGAAACTTTTTTACGCCATGGCCATATTTGTATTCTCGTATTACTTGTCAGTTGTCTATGCACATATTCATTTATCATAATATTGTTTACGCGTTGTTTACTTTCGTGTCAGTTCACAGTGTTTTGATTTAATTTGTGAATTATAATATTTTTGCGGGAATAAGTGAAGTAAATAAAAAACCAATCGGATTTATGATTGCAAAGTTTGTGTAAAGGTTTATTCATAGAACGCACTTAATTATTATTTTGAAAATGGAAGAGTATTCGTGCGAAATCTGTATAGGCGCTGTGTGTAAAAGGTACTTAGACAAAGCTTTATTTCCTTTCCCTGTAATGCAAAATTAGATATTATTCGCAAAGGAAGGTGTGTACCTTTGTATACATTAAGTAATTGATATTCTCACAAAAAAAAGGTGAAAAGTAACGAGTAGGTATGATTCTTTTAACTAGCTGTGTTCACACTAACAGTTTGTTTTGTTTTTCTTGCGTCTTATTTTGTACCTAATGTATGACATATATGAATACCCTAATGCTTACCCTAAGCCCAAACCCTGTGCACGCCACTGCTAAGACCGGACGCCGGCCTCACTTCATCCGCTTGCAATTGTTGCCTGGAACGTGAACTGTTTACACTAGTATCACCACGCGACCTCCTAAACTGGGACGTCCTGATTTACAATAGTTGACGTTATTCCTTATTAACAAGGGATTTTCCTGATACGTAAAACCAAATGTCAAACTAGAAGAGGCATGTGGAGGAAGAGGAACGTGATTTTTTAGCTGCTAGGGTTCGATGGAAACATTAGACCTTAAGCTACTACGGGCGAAAACACACTACGGACAGGACAAAGAGGCCGTCATTCGGCTTTTTTAATATTATATGTAGTGCGAACGAGAAAACATCGTCCCACTTCGACCCCGAACGTTTGACGCGGACGTTTTTATTTCCAGTCCGAAGTGTATGTTCGCTTTTACGCGATTTTGTTTTTTTTCCTAAAGAATTTCTTGATTTTTTTGAAGATCAATAATTCCCTTCATTATTTTGTCAAACTTATGCAAAGCGAGCACCAGTGTGGCGTATTTTGTTTATTTGCTTGAGGATTTTAGTAGTGTCAAACTAGCAGGCACTTTTTTTTTTATCCACTACAAGCTAGCCCTTGACTGCGATCACACCTGATGGTACCTAAGTGATGATGCAGTCTAAGATGGTAGCGGGCTAACCTGCTAGGGGCATGGCAGTTATATTAAACCCACACCCCTTCGGTTTCTACACGGCATCGTACCGGAACGCTAAATCGCTTGCCGGCACGTCTTTGCCGGTAGGGCACTCCGACGCGTTCTACCAACATACACCTCAATTAGAATACACAAACATGAAGCTGTACTTCAGGTGAATATATACTTACGAATGTTAAGTTTCCGCGCCTTAATGATACACCGTATGATACCTATTCAACTTGTAAGTTGTACTTTTAGCCAGTTCTTTGGCGCTGTAAAGTCAGCATACTACTTACGAAACCAGTTACATTGCTCTACGGTCTACGTCCTGATTCTCGAGACTCCTTTGATTCATTGCAATTTGCAGACTTCCTGATTGTTCAACAAGAAGTTATAAATGAATATAAATATCTATAGATATTTAAGTGCAGTAATTTTATCCAGGAATTATTTACAAAGCTACTTTTTAGGTGGAAGAGAAGTGGTTTTACAGAGAATGGTAATTTTGTTAATGTCTTCTGTATATTATATTATGTGTATGTCTATGATACCGTAGCTGGTCTAAATTATGTGGTTTTTTTTATTTGAAGAAAATCTTTGACTTTTAATGTTTCATCAGCATTATTGTTGTAGATATGAGAGTTCTATGCTTTCTTCTATAACCTATAACGATAAATTACTCTAAAGATTGAGAAGAGTTTATACAGTTTTGTTCTGAGATAAAAGCAGCCTCACAATAAGATCCTAATCGATTAGATTTTTATCGATTCTCCAAACAATCGCTTCTAACCGAAACTCTGAAGTCAGCTTTGCGTCACCAATTAGCATGCCGCTATTTTTAGGATGAAACGGTGACTTTCCGATCACAGAGTGTTCTTTGTTGAGTAAGTATATAAACATTAATATATACGCTGATATAGGAGGTGTTTGTTCAGACAAACAATAACACACATATGATACAAAATCACATTTGATCTAGCGAGTAACTCAAAAAATTAGCACTCTAGCCGTCATTTTAAGCTCGGAAAGATAATCATAGCACAGAATATTAACTATGCTCGTAAGAAGGTAGTTGAATAGTATGTTATAAAACGGATGTTATCAAATTTACTTTATTATAATCTGTGGCTTCTCTGAAGTCTACTCTAACGAACTATGAAGTGAATCTTGCCCAATCACAGAACCCCGAGAGATGCACAGTTCTAGAGATAATGTTTCTAAGTACCGAACCAGCAATAGATTCACATGACGATTCAAAAGCCCTTTTTTTAATAAATTTCAATTTATTCATTGTTAATATAACAATATTAAGTACAAAATCATATTGGTACTCCTTAAACACTAAACAAAGTAGACGCTCGTATTAATAGTATTTCGTGTCAGGGCTTAGTACCTATATTATCTAAAACCAAAGCTTTACGAAAAACCTATGTACATTAGTCGACAAACTGAACAAATCCTATGTAAAGGGGCGTTTTTTTCAACGTCTGATATACCTACATACGAGGGCTGATACGTCTGATATACAACCTACTTGGTCTATAATTCAATGCAGGAAACAGTTAATAAATTATATTAGTTATATTATCGTGTTATATAGTTATTTGACGACCTCCGTGGTGCAGTGTGTAGCGCTGTTGCCTTAACGTGCGGAGGTCCTGGGTTCGATCCCCGGCAGGGTCAATTTGGGAATTTATAATTTCCGAATCTTTCCTGGTCTGGCCTGGTGGGAGGCTTCAGCCGTGGCTAGTTACCACCCTACTGGCAAAGATGTGCCGCTAAGCGATTTAGCATTCCGGTACGATGCCGTGTAGGAACCGAAGGGGCGTGGGTTTAATATAACTGCCATGCCCTTAACAGGTTAGCCCGCTACCATCTTAGACTGCATCATCACTTACCATCAGGCGAGATCGCAGTCAAGGGCTAGCTTGTAGTGGATAAAAAAAAAAAAAAAAATTCTGCTCTGCTACTTTTTATAATACTGTTTAAATGATCTTTTAAAATTTTTCAGATGCTTTTTAATCCTCTACCTATTTAATGAGTAAGCACTAAGCACCGTTTAAAATTAAAAATCATTAAGATTAAGCTGATTTAAGTACCTACCTATTGCTAAAACATCTTAGCATATCAACTTAGCAAGAGTGTAGGTACATATTCTATCTAACCGAATTAAGCTTTTTGCAGGCAAAGCAATTTGGTACAATTTATCTCGTATAACAGACGTACCTCATTTTGCGAACATCCTTTCATAGGTCGTCGACACAGATATAGTTTTTGTCTATTTTTCGTATGTATAAATACTTATCTTACTAATATTATAAATGCGAAAGTTTGGATGGATGTATGGATGTTCGTTACTCAATCACGCCCCACCGGCTGAACAGATTTGGCTGAAATTAGATTTGATGAAATAGATTATAGTCTGGAATAGCACATATGCCTACTTTTTATCCCGGAAAAGTAAAGAGTTCCCGCGGGAACCGAAAATCTCAATCCACGCGGACGAAGTCGCGGGCATTCGCTAGTCATACTAATATTATAAATGTAAAAGTTTGGATGGATGTATTGATGGATGGATGGATGTATGGATGTTTGTTACTCAATCACGCCCCAACGGCTGAACAGATTTTGCTGAAATTTGACACAGAGATTGATTATAGTCTGGAATATCACATATGCTACTTTTTATCCCGGCAAATTAAAGAGTTTCCGCGGGAATCGAAAAACCTCAATCCACGCGGGCATTCGCTAGTGTATAATATGGTGCGAATTTTAACACCGTGCCATAATTTTACGTCGCGCGGTTCGGATACAAAATAAACCAATAATGTATGATTTTGCTTCGTCACATCTTGGCCAGCGTGGTGGACTATGGCCAAACACTTCTTATTCTGAGGGGAGACTTGTGTGCTCAGTAGTGGGCTTAATGATATCATAATGAAACGGCAAACCTGATGGAAAACGCGCATAGACGATGTAGAGTTGTAGTTAGGTTTACTTATGCCAAATAGTAGGTATATTCTTACTATATAAACAGCACATCCATAATTATAAAAAAAAATGCGATCTGCACGATAGGCCAACTAGAGGCCGTAATAAGCTCGTGACTCCATCGCTCCGCCTCAAAAAAGTCAGAAGGTCATTCGTGGGAATGGGCATTATTTTCTATAACAAAGTTCCACAACCTATTTTGGACTTGCCTATAAACAAATTTAAGAAATCCATTAAAAGTATGCTCCTGAAAAAAGCTTATTATACTGTTGAAGATTATGTAAATGATAGAGGAGCATAGATTTGATCGCTCCAGCAATGCTGGGGACAGCGGTTACTTATGTACACATTGATATAGTAATTGTAAATGAATTATTTAAAAAGAGCAACCACCGAGTTTCTTGTTGGTTCTTCTCGGTAGGAATGGCATTCCGAACCAGTGGTAGATTCACTTGACGATTCAAAAGTACTTGTAAAAGTTTATTTGAATAAAAAATATTTGATTTGATTTATACTATTTAGTTTGTAGTACTAGAATATGGACTTAAGGCGCTAAGATCAAAATACAGGCGCACGGGGGTGAAATCGAGCAAGCGCATATCGCAAAAAATGGAAGAAATAATTTGTAAAAAAATAAATATTTACTTTACAAATGAATCCGACAATGTGTTCGATTTAGAAATATAAATTTTATCTTATATTTCTAGAGCAAATTATTAATTTCAATAAGGAGAAAAATTGCTTTAAAAGGTAAACTAAGAGGTATGTTTAAAAACAATTTCATGAAGAGATTTTTTAAAATTGTGTTTTGAGATGCGTCAACGGCTGCTTACAAGTCTTGAAAACAGCAAATTATATTATTATACAAGTATTCATTATATCACCGTTTGATAGTTACACTGCTTTACCGATTTTGCCGATTTTATGCTATGACAGAGCCTTAATTAAGCACATTAACCCCTTCAACAAAAAGCACTTTCCAAAAATGGAGGGTTACCTACTTAAGTACGATTAATGCAAAATACTCCTAATATCCCCCATAATTTATTCATTTCATAATTATAAATGTGAAAGTGTGTTTGTTCGTTGGTTTGTCCTTCAATCACGCCGCAACAGAGCAACGGATCGAAGTGATTTTTTTTGCATGGACATAGTTGAGGACCTGGAGATACTCGTACATGCATAGACTACTTTTTATCCCTGAAAATTAAGAAGTTCCCGTGGGAATTAAAAGGCTTTTTCCACGTGGATGAAGTCGCGGGCATTAGCTAGTTAGAATATACAGGAAGGTAGGATATCTTATGCAAGATCTAATGTTGACCGCGACTCGAGGCGCAGCGCATTAGTATGGTTGCTGATGATTTTCTAACGGCATATAATATGACAATCAAACTTGACCTATTTAGTGGTTCCCACAGTAGTCTCATGTATGTTTTATTATTAACATTAAACAACATAGTCACAGCACCTTTAATTATTTACTTTTTCTGGGTAAGAATAAATTATATTGTATGTATATAATGTATATCTAAATCAATTGTATGCAACTTGTGTAACAGCTAAAACAATGCATTTCAGGTTAACCTATCCTAACATTTGTGTTTTACGTAATATCTATTTAATTTGTATTGAGTAAAATAAATTTTAAATTTCTAGCCATTTATAAGAGGAAAATTCTTAATTTGACTCGGTAAGTGCAAGAAAATTTATGCTAAATCAAATTACACTAGATACTTATCTATTAAAAGAGTTAAGGGCTCAAACACACTATACGAACAACAAGGTGTTTGAAGACCTCCGTGACGTAGTGTTGAGCGCTGTTGTCTTAACGTGCGGAGGTCCCGGGTTTCAATCCAGCAGGGTCAATTTGGGAATTTATAATTTCTGAATTTTCCCTGGTATGGCCTGGTGGGAGGCTTCGGCCGTGGTTAGTTACCACCCTACCGGCAAAGACGTGCCGCCAAGCGATATAGAAACAAATTTCAATTGTCATCAACGCTACGCCTCTGATGCCTGCTGCAATTAGTGGCTCTATCTGGTGGCACCTAACAGTGTATCTTTAGTGTGTATAAATTTACTAATAAACTTGTCCAATGCCAAGTACAGACAAATTAGCGTCTCCTATAGATATTAGACACTCATACATAGCCAACTCGCCAGAAACCGTGTCACACGGCGCGAACACATTAGTTGCGTGCGACATTTTGTAAGGAGGACAAGTAGGTACATGAATATGCAAAGACACTCTTTGTAGCGACGCCTCTTGAACTCCCTGCCCATTCGTTACACTTGCCGTTTGTCTGTATGTACTTCTTTTGTAATAGTCTGTTTGCGCGGTCAGAGTCAATTTGTTGAGACTTTGCACAGCTTTGACACTCTGTGGTCACCCGTCAAAACAGTACTTTGTTATACTCGTCTTTAATATTACTTCTTACTATCATATCCAGATTCTATTAGGAAAACAGTTAGTATTTTATCCTTTTCTGACTTTATGTGTGACTGTAATCATAAGTGGAAAAGAGATAAACCTATTTTACTATCCTGATATTTTTTTGTATTATTATTCTGGATTGGAATAAGCTAGAATTAGATGGTTAGACCGGCTTCGCACGGGTAGACATGTCCCCCCCGATTTCATCGAGCCCCCCCCCCCCCCCCCCCCGATGTCATCGAGCCCTAGGGCTCTTTTCTCGGCGACGCCTAGTGCTCGCCCAACCCCCCGGTGACGCTGTAGCGGCCAGTAGGGCCATGCAGCATACTCCATCCGAAAAAAAAGAAGGGTAGAAATTATAATGATCGCAACTGATTTGCTGTTGCCGTTGAAAAATTCCGCCTTCCATTTTCGAACTTTTCATCAGATCTTCATAAAATTTACATGACACCATTTCAAAGAACAAGCTTTACACCATCGAAATAAGGTACTCAATTATACATCAATGCTTTACACCAAACAATAAAAGAGATTGCAAAGCCTTTAAAATGGGAAGAAAATAATCAGCGTACCTAACTGTAAATAGTTGCATAGTGGAAATGACTATAATAAAACATCACTTTGTATGGAAATTAATAAACTTGCAGCGATATTTTAATGAATAAATAGGTACTGGCGAGCGCGGGATGAAATTAAAGTTATCTATCATAATTTATGCTTACAAAATAACTAGAGCATCATTACATGGTATTAGTTATTACTTGTTATAAAAGTAATAGGTAACCATAAAAGATATTATTCGTGCTACGCGATTTGATTCTATTTGTATAGGTTCAGCTAAGAAGACTAGAAATGAAAAAAAATTATTCTATGTTTTCTGTTTCGTAGTCTGAATTAATTAAGTTTAGTATTTGTTAAACTCAGGTTTTCTTTAATAATAAATTCAAATCAAGCTTTATTTTTATTCCTGCTGGAAATTTTGATAAAGGTGCGAGTAATTATTCTAAGAAGGTACTTTAACGTTGATTTTGTTATTTGAGGCACTAACAGATTGTAAATTAAAGTATAAAATTAATATGGCAGATTTACCTACCGGAAATAATTTAAAACGGTTTAATAGATTTCAATTTTTTTTACGTCGTTACGGGTTTTCGTTTTACGTCATAGCACATGAGTATATAATAAATATAATAATATGGACCTATGTGGTTATAATGCCATGCTGTGGTTACATTTAAACAAACACTACTATTATATGATATTTTTTAATAGCTTTTATGTGGCAAATGTCAAAAATGACGAACTACAATGAAATACGAAACCCTAAGGTCACATTTATAAATGCGAAAATATATACCTATTAAGAATGCGAAAATGTGTTTGTTATAGTAGCCGCGGCGTAAGTTGAACCCTGCGCAGAAACACATTTCGGGTGTCAAACGAAGTGCGGTAAGAGGGGCGCCACGAGCCCATACCCCTCGCTCCCCGCGCATGCTCCGCTTGGCCCTGTAGTACAATGTACCTGCGCAGACGACGGCCATTTTGGTTCAACTTACATATACAGTCGATTGTACCCAGCTGTTATCCTTCAATCACGCTACAACAAAGCATGGGTAGGTACCTAGTGGAAGATCTGTGACAAGAGTGACATAGACTACTTCCCTTCCGGAAAAAGCAGACGAAATTCCCCGGGGATTTTACAACGTTAATCCACGCGGACGGAGTCTGTTGTTTCACGCCCTGTAGAAGTGTCCTAAAGATACGAGTATGTAATTGAGTAAAATTCAGTTAATATAAAATGATTATTATTCATATTATAATGTATATGTATTGCATTAAGTAATCCAAACGAAATTTGAATAGCAGGTGCGAAACCTTCAATGTCAAGTCCAATCCAATCATATTTCGCAATTAGCGGGGATGCACATTGCCAAAATATACTTTCAATATCGTCGGCGCACCTGCAAAACGATACAAATTACGATAAGCCGCAACACGCAAATCTTTTTATACACGAGTAAGTTTAACACTAGCTAATGCCCGTGACATCAACTGCGTGGATTTTAGTTTTATAAAAATCGCATGAATTGTCTTTTTCCGGATACAAAGTCTCTTAAAAGCTTTTAAGAAAGCAAACTATCAAATTAAATATGGGAACCAATATGGATGGGTTAAGAAGATGAGCCGTGAATCTAAAAAAGTTACAGACAGACACACTCTCGCAATTTAGAATTGTTAATTTTTAGTTTCATTAGTTTTATACCTACCCATTGACAGGCCATATTATCATTCTATTGATCGAACTACGCTTAAATACAGAGGCTTTAGTCATACCTACTTTTTAGTCCTCTAGTAGTTAGTGAGTTTATGTCCAAGTTTCCAACTGAAGTGTAATCTATTTAGTTTAATGAATTTAAAATCTAGTCCATTGAACAGTTAACAACAAAATAGTGTCGGTACTTGAATTTAAATTAAAACCATTCGAATTCAGAGTTGGAGGATAGTTAATAAGATTATTGGACTCTACTTTGCTAAATGTATACCTACGTCGAATTCAACTTGTGAAATAAACGCCTATACTAAGTCCAAAAGAACGTAGCAGGTGCATACTATACAGTAAAACGTCGAAATTATTTTTCCAGGCACTCTGACAAATAAGGCTATTAGAGAATAATTTCTAATTATTTAATAGCCTTTCATAAAAAGTTGATTGCCCTACCACCTAATTAAGCCGTAATTATTGCTCTTAAGGCTGCAACTTTTTCGTGTTTGACTAAATGCTTCGTTCGCAAAAGCTTAAAATTCCATGTACTACAAGAGAAGCCTACATTTAGGCTTTATATAAAGTGAGGTTATCTTTTTATGAGTTGTAAATTTTTGTAGCAAATTTAAGGTATTAAGGTAGGTATGTGACTAGTGAAACTGGAGTGTGAAGAAATGATTTAAGAGTCTGAACATTTTTCTCATGATTATTGAAACAACGGTTTACGAAGACCATAGAATATAAGAAATATAATACTTACCTACTATCCAAGATAATCTTGATAGTATTTGTAAGCACGTTCTACGTGTAGTATCTACTTATTGATAAGGCTGCAGGGGGAAAAAGAACAATCGGCTGATAACCAAGCCGCCTGGCCGAAGAGAGACTATAGGAGAGGTTTAAAGCACTGCAATACAGGCATGAAGCACTTAGAAGCGCCGTCCAGGCTGTGATTTGCAAAAAATAAATGTATTCTCTTTGCATCGCCGAACAGTGCACTGATGTGTGTGAACGAAGTTTTATAAAATGCTTCCGCCTGTTAAAAATAATTTAACGTTTATAGGAATGGGACGATCCAGTCTCCCTGGTACGTCACAGTTTAGATATAAAACAGCGTGTACCTATGTGTCTCCGTAAGATTGCAAAAACCGTTAGATTGTAATCTAACTAGCGAAATTGTAAACTGTCGACAGATTGTGAACAATGTTCTGAGTGTCAATTTTGGAAATATTCATTGTATTTAAGTTTTCTTGTCTCTTTCCTGTAGGTTAGGTCAGGGTTCGACATAAATAATCAGGTAGTGCCTGTATTGTAATCTGTCGACAGTTTACAATTTCGCTAGTTAGATTACAATCTAACGGTTTTCACAATCTTACGGTGACATATGCAACATGAAAACGTGTAGATCTAGAAATAATTTCTCGATAGACAGCATTGTAATGGCACGAACTGTCTCGGTCAGGGCCAGCGCGGGTGTTGTTGGAGTGAGTTCAAGTGGAGGGCAAGAGGGGGGAGGGTGGATGTGCGCCGGCGCAGAGCGGAACGCTAGATCGTGCTGCACCGCCGAGCGCGACCGCTAAACCCACGACTTGCATTGCAACATCACTCAAACACGTTTCATTTTAGCCCTTCGCAACAGCTACGCATCGTGGTAGGTTCCATACTACCGCTTTTTTGTACTATATTGCTTTTCTTTCTTCCTACATTAAAACGATTTCACATCAGGACTTTTCTGTATTCTTTAGATACAAAAGTTTTCCCATGAAATTGCCTATAAGCTTCAAATCTAATGCGTATCGTGTTATAAGTATTACCTACTTACTGCTATCTATATAGGCAGGCAGTGAAGGCACGTACCTATATCTTTAATTTTATCAATAGCAAGTTTAACAAATCCTGAAGGTACTAATCTATACTAATATTATAAAAGCGAAAGTTTTGACGGATGTATGGATGGATGGATGTTTGTTACTCAATCACGCCAGAACGGCTGAACGGATCTGGATGAAATTTGGCACACAGATAGATTTTAGTCTGGAATAACACAGACTACTTTTTTATATTTAAAGAGTTCTGCGGAAACCTAAAAACCTCAATCCACGCGCGCGAAGTCTCGGGCATCAGCTAGTCAATCAAATAAATATTATAAATGCGAAAGTTTTGATGTGTGCATGTATGGATGTATGGATGGATGTTTGTTACTCAATCACGCACCAACGGCTGAACGGATCTGGCTGAAATTTGGCACAGTAATAGATTGTCTGGAATAGCACATAGGCTACTTTTTATCCCGGAAAATTAAAGAGTTCCCTTTAATTTTAAATTAAAGAATATTATAAATGGGACACTATCTGTCCGTCTGCTTCGCTTTGAACGTCCATATTTCAACCGACTTTTACACAAAACAGAGATAGATTTCTTCCCGAAGAAGGACATAGGCTCCTTTTTAGCCCGGACTAACAAAGTCGAAGAGAAGACAAAGCCCTAAATCCACGCGGAAGTCACGAGAATCATCTATTTAGTCTACAATAAAGCACTCTATATTTAGGAATATAAGGATTATTATCAACTATTCTTAGCCGAGCCTACAGCAATATAATTGGCATATTTTTTCCAGCAGTAATTAAGACGATAGGTACCTACATATAACGGAAGATTATTAGCAATGTTTTTGTAGCGAACGCCTCCAACGACCGTGTAGAGAACTAGCAATTCCATACTCTATGGAGGTATTTTGTAGAACGAGAAGTGTCTGCAAGAACTATGATACAAATACATAATTATTAAATTATATGCGAATACTACAATGCATAATATTACGACGAACGATATTACGATGAATAAACGTCATTTAGCTTGAATCTATACCTACGTAGGTAGTCGTAGCAGTCGTAGCCACGCCGTAGAAATAAATTTTGTATCTCAATCTGCTTTATGATATTTCTTTATACTTATAAAGTAGCATTATTAGTTATACAATCAAACGTATATATACCTACTTATTTGTTGCCATGTAAACTCTATCGATAATTCAGGTATGCAGTAGCGCTCCTTCAGTTAAAATTCATCATTGATATAAATATTTTTTTACCTTACTCTTAGATAATAATATTATGTACTATGCTTACTACGTAGTCAATCGATGTAAATTTACCTAGTTTCTTGCTGGTTCTTCTCGGTAGGAATGGCATTCCAAATCGAGTATAGTAGATTCACTCGACGATTCAAAGGCACGTGTAATGAGGTGTTATGTCTTGGGAGAAAAGTTGAAAAAACGTCCAGTGGTTGCTGAAAATAACAGTTCAAAAACCTTCCACAGTGGCGCTGGTGTAGCAAAGGGTATGAATATTATTTTCGACTAAAATAGTTAATTATTGAAAATTTCAAGAACTATATCAAAATAATGATGAATGTTTTCTTTCCTTGTTTATTGCTCAAACCTGCTCTAATAATATTTGGCGCTTCCTTTTAAATTTACCCTGATGCTAATGTGGCGCCCCTAATGTGGTGCATTTCGACAGACACTTTTTATATACAAAGTTATCACTCATCTTCTACACTCCATAGGCACGTATAAAAATTTATTCGAATAAAAAACATTTGAGTTTGACATTGAATTCTTGTAGCCGTCTCCTACGCTATGTAGATTGCACCGTAGTGATGGAAGGCGTAACCGGTATCGTAAGACTCGTAACGTTATCGCCGCTGATGTAAGTGTCGACGGCACGTCATTGAAAATCTTGTAAAATTAACCTTCAAATAAAACTGTATATAATTCACGTGTACTGTATTCTCAAATACTCAGTACTAGCCCGGAGTTAGGAAGTTGGTGGTGATTCACCCCCGTGCCTCGGAGAACACGTTAAGCCGTCGGTCCCGGTGAATGGGCTGTAGTGATAGTGGTAGTGTATATTCTGTATCCATCTATACTTCCATACGAATTTTATACATTCCAAAATGTTTCTGTTTGTTTGCCACTTTCTCATACTTTAGTTATTTTATCGAAAATTGGCAACAACACTACCTTGAATTCACATGTGGACAACATACTGTCATGATTTTCTGTTATATTTATTTTGAAGAAAATAATATTTATAATTACAAGTTTACAATTTCGCTAGTTAAATTACAATCTAACGGTTTTTGCAATCTTACGGTGACATATAAAAGCGAAAGGTCACTCACTGATTCATGACGATATCTCAGGAACTACAAAACATACAGACTTGAAGTTTGGAAGGTAGGTTTCTTTTATAGTGTAGACATCAGCTAAGAAACGGTTTTGAGAAAAATCACCCCTAAGGAGTTTAAATGGGGCTTGGAAGTTTGTATGAAAGTCCTTTGTTTTTTAAGTTAGAGCCTTGAAAATTGGCAATCAAATTATTAGTTCAAAATAATAAAAATCTGTATAAGCAGTTTTACGGAAATTCACCCCAAAGGGGGTGAAATGGGGGTTGGATGATTGAATGAAAATTCTATGTTTTTGAAGATAGCGACTTGAAAATCGGGATTTAGGTTATATAATAATAACTCTAAACGCTCACCTGAACGTAATACACGTAGGTATAATCTTAAGAAGTATTTGTGGACAAATAAAATTAAGGAACATTATAAGTTGGACTAAAACGATATTTCTGTCACACCTAATCCATTGATTATATTGAAATACAAAGGCATTTAAAATATTGTGGATTAGGCTCATGATATTTTAAAATTTTCGTCCGATAAATCATTGAGGCGTGGATATCGCATACTATCTACTCATAACAAAATTATAATTCCTTGCCTCAGAATATAATGTCTAAGAACATTATGTCTAGGTACTTACGCACTCTAAGTTTTTTGCTGAACTCCTAGTATTTCTTTATTGGTTGCATAAGTAAATATTTTGATTTATAAAAACAAAAATCTCGGAGCTCATCATAAGCATGTACCTACCTACTCAGCTAATAAAAAAGATTGACCGATTTAAGCGTTATCCAATCAAAAACGTCCTTATCGGCTGGGTGAAGTAAGAAAAGCAATTTCCATTAAGCCAAACAGCCAACCGAGGTCGTCGATCTTTCAGACCAGTGTGACCGGATCTTGGAGGAAACTTTTTATGTGACCGGCGACCGAGCGTCATATTTACAGAAGTAACGACCGACATTACCTGTGTACATAGGTACATGTTATGTATGGTACCTATGTACCATTCAATCAACTAATCGTTATGCACTTCAGTAAGTTCGAACTGTTTAGATTGCTGTGGGCGTATAGCTACGTCACCTGACTCGGTCAAAAAGGTCGGTATTATTCGGATCGTCAATTTATATGGTATTTATATTGTAATAAGTACCTGGTACAAACAATTGAAGCTTATGCCTTAGGTACTAGGCATAAGCTTCAAAATTATCACTGAGCAAAAACGAAACGTCTTATAAAAATAATTCTTAAAATAGTTTTGAATAATTATTTCATGAGTGGGTCATACAGGACAAACAAGAATTTATCCTTCCGTGATCTCTAGCCGCACCCTTCGTCGCAGAAAAAAACTTCATCCTCACCGCCTGGATGCGTGGTTTCAGGTCGTTTCTGCCAAGTTCTTATCAGCAAATTATGGAACCAGCTTCCATATTCTGTGTTCCCTCATGATTACATTACGGGGTTCTTCAAAGGGCGTATAAATAAATTTCTCAAAAGCCGGCAACACATTGGCTGCTACAAATGTTCATGGGCAGTGGTAATTACTTAAATCAGGTGATCCGCATAATATATATACAAATGTATATATATTGTACTGTATGTACAATATATATATACATTTGTACCTATATATATTGTACATACAGTACAATATCTGTACTGAAAATAACATACTTAGAAATTAGATATTTCACATTAAGGTTTAAAACAAACGGGCATAACAGTATACCTATTAACAAAATTAGGACGACAGAATGTGTTTTTCATTTTTTCATTTCCGCCGCTTTTTTTATGGGAACAAAGAAAATTTAGGGATGCCCTAAAATTATCAAGTTATCAAAATTTCAAACTATTTCATTATAATACATTAATCGAGGTCAGCATCGCTTAAAATAATTGATAAAATGATCAGATTCCCTTTCATTATAATTTCGCTGGCTAAACTCTGTGATCCCGCTACATGACCCATACACATTAGGGCAGTGTGTGTTGGTTAAGCGCTAAGCTATACAATATACATAATATCATTCTATAGGAACTGTCCGCATGCGCAAGCACAAATCGTACGGCATTCCTGCGCTCGCGCAGGCCGCAGCTCGTCTCTGCGCCCGGTCGGAAAGAGACAGCATACAAAGATGATGTCATGTCATCCCGCTCGCGGTACGCTCGCAATCCTTTCCTTTCTACCTGTTGCACTATTACAAAAAGCCGGTCCTTAGAGCCGCTACCTTACGTGAATTGAATGAGGATTGCGGGAGTCTACGGGTCGGCCCATATAAAGATAGGGCAAGGGCTATTAAATGAACGCCCGGCCAGAACTCGTCGGTACTCTTGGGCGTTTTACCGTGGGGATGTGTGGACAAAAAACGTTCGTATTTGTGTGAGACGATTGCATAATAGCGAGGCGTTTGGGGAACGGCATGAGTGCGTGATTAGTAAACAAATCAGTTATCATAGGTAGACATTCGAAATGCCTATCGTATTGGTACTCTTCCATACTAAATTTTGTAACCTAAGTAATCTACATGTTGATCGATTAAAGATTTGCTGCAAAATAAGTAACTGAAATACTTAGTGTTTGGAAATCCGTAGACTTCAGTAGGTATCTAGGTATATTATAAGTTGTTTACTAGCTTCTTAGACAAAAGTCTTAGTACGTAGGAATAAAAAAAACTAATATATAGAGAATATGTACCTCACCTACACAAATTACAAAAAAAACTTGTCTGAAGAACTACTCTAATGATCTGCGACTTGAAGCATCTGTACCTACGTACTTGTGGTACTTATCCATCAAATCGTGATAAATGAGTATGTCTTGCTCGAAATTAGATCTATTCAACGTTAGCACAAAGCTCGATCGTGACGTGGCTGACATTCGCCGCGCGGTCCGTGATCTTGGCAATGAGCAATGCTGGTTGGGCGCTGCGGCACGGTAACACTGCTGCCTTCGCAACCTAAGTAGGTATCCACAATCCACCGTAACTACAAGTAAAAAGCCACCTTAAATGTAACTCACGAACGTTGAATTTCCATGAAATGGAGTGAAGTACTTATGCCGCTTTTGTTTGTCGACTCTGGTATTGCGGTCGCTGTACCCAGATCGTGCCCCCGCACATCGTTCCCCGCGCCACAGCCTTTTGACAACCGGTATAGGTACACACGAATTTAAGTGTTTAAGAATTTTCTGATGGATTTTCTACCGATGTGGTAACTTTGCTTCCTTGGATATTCATTGAATTCAAATTATTATGCGAGTTATTAGTTAATTGTAGGTCCCACGTTCCCCTTTAGTTCCCAAGTTAGCCCTTGACAGCGATCTCAGCTGGATGGTAAGAGATGATACAGTCTAAGATGTTAGCGGGTTACCTTCCACCAGATCAGACCAGAAAATTTTCAGAAATTATTTTTCAAATTGCCGGGGATCCAAGTCCAACCCTCCCACTTATAAATCCACTGCGCGGTGCGCCAGAGAGGTCGTAAAAACCTCTCTGACATTTTAGATATTGGATGGACACATCCAGAAGCTGACTAAATATCTACTTGAGTATGGGATTCGAATATTAGTTTTATTGAACTTTAACCCGACCAAATACCAATATTGGCTCTACGTGCTTTACATCGCTTTCGTTGGTCTACGTTTTAAGCCTTATCGTCCCAATTGGATAGATATAAAGGATATAAGATGAGTAACTTAATAAATATTTCATTTCATTTCATTTATTGCATAAACTAGGTGTTACAGTAAAAGTCTTAACTAATAGTTATATTATAAAGGCACGTACAATTTGCCAATTTAAATACGACAACGACATTTCAGTAAAATGCCTTGAGGAATGAGTTATTCTCTAAAGGTTTACTTACAGTTGCAGATATTTGCCAGAATTATACCTAACGTAGTGTATATTGACACTTAAAAAACGTGATATTTAAGAAAATCTATTTGTTTGAGTTATGTATCGAATGAAGCGTTTTATACCTAAGAAAATTACACATGCGCTACGCACGCCCTAGATACATTCACTTACCCAAACTGAAAAATGTATCCTAAAAGCCTAAATTTCTAAGGCTAAACTACTATGATGAAAATAGTAAATATCTAGGTATATTTACTCATCCATTCTTATGAAACATTTATTAATTGTTTATCTCAACATACCTACTTAATGTCATACTTTGGCTGAGTTTACCCAAAATATGGCTTCTACATTCAAATATGACTAAGCTTTTGGATAAGAGGATCAAAAATCTTAGGTGATGTTTATTTTACATGCATCAGTTTAATTTCTCATGTGCGATATACCAACCGTTACACGATCTATAACAGCGACACAGTTGATATATTGGATCGTAGTTGTGTATACGTACGTGCTTTTAGTACGGGACTAATAAACATTGACCCTAAAATAAAAAATGTAAAGCTGATTTTTGGCACAAGTGTTCCTTGGGGTCTGAGAAGTACCTCTTAAAAATTCCCCCCCCCTAGGCCGCGGGCTTAACCCCCCACCCCCCCAAACGTCTCCCCAACCGCAGTTTTTTGTAATTTTCTCAATAAATATTAGTGCTAGAAAAAAACTTTTTATGGCGAAAATTATCTTCATTAAATTATCTACAAAATAATATTACAGTTCATTTCCATAAGACTAATAGTTTCGGAGATATGTTAACCCTTTGTGCATGAAAAGAAAATATTTTTCATGTATGGCTTTTTGTAATGTAGTTTCTTGTAATTTCCATAAAAACTGATAGAGCTACAAAAATAATGTCTGAAGCAAAATGAAAGGCTATTAAATTAGCTATAAAATGATATTTAGTTTATTTTGATAAGAGGAATAGTTTTGGAGATATGCCTACCTATTGTGTAAGATAAAGAAAATAATATGCAAATATCGTGTACGTTGTTTTTAATTTTCGAAAAAAAAATAACAGAGTTAAGAAAATCTGATTGAAGCAGTAAGAAACATAGTTAAATTACCTACAAAATAGTATTTAGTTAATTTTGATAGCACTAATAATTTCGAAAATATACCTGTCATAGTTAACATAAAAGCAATATTTTTCAAAATTTTATATGTTTTCTGTAATTTCTAGAAAACTATTAGAGCTAGGCAAAAAACTCCCAGAAGTAAAAATAAACACCATTTAACCACTTATTTAAAAAAAAATAGTTCATAAAGATAGGACTAATAATTTCGAATATATATCCATGTATAGTGTACGAAAAAAAATAAAAAAATTGCTAGAATCCTATGTTATTTGCAATTTCCACAAAAACTATTAGAGCTGGAAAAAATCCTCGCAAGAGTAATTAATTTCACTAAATTACCCACAAAAAAGTCTTATGGTGAATTTAGATAGGACCAATAGTTCGAGAAATATGGCAACCTATATACCAAGAATTTTTTTTTTTTTCGACAACCGTTGGTATATTTTTGAATTTTCACAGAAACTACTAGAACTAGGAAAAAAAACATAATAAGCAAAAATGAACTTCATTAAATTATCTTCAAAATAATTTTTAGTTTATTTTGATAGAACTAATAGTTTCGGAAATATGGCTGCCTAACTGGAATAAAAGACTAAACCTTTGTAAAATCCGTAAATGTTTATTGTAATTTCAAGAAAAAGTATTAGAGTTAGGAAAAAAGCTGTCAGGACTTAGTACAAAGATTATTAATTTACCTATAAAATAGTGTTTAGTTTATTATGATAGGACAAATAGTTTTCGAAATATACCTTGCTGTTGTGTAAGAACCGGTGGTAGTCATGTAGACTTAGCATAGTACTATGGAATAAATAGAAATTAACCTCTAAATAAATAACGTATTTTTGATTTTAGGCGCAAATGATGTCCTTTTTTCTCCCCACTCCCACAACCCCCCTCCCACCTCCCACCTCCCCCCTACCACGACCCCCCTCCCCCTCTCAAATATCTAGCCGATTGTGCTTTTTTGTAATCGTATTACAATTTAAGTATCAAATCAAATGTTTTTACTCAAGTAAACTTTTACAAGTGCTTTTGAATCGTCCAGTGAATCTACCATTGGTTCGGAATGCCGTTAACAGTTAAAAGTTAATCTGATAAAATTATCTGCAAGATAGCTGTTGGATGTTGGTGGTTCATTTACATTGTTTTTAGATAAATGCATATTGCATAGGTACCTACATATAGTTGAAAGGACTTCGAGACGTAGGTATTTATTATTATTATATTAGTAGGTATTATTAAGGCACATCATCATGGTCGTCATCATCACCTTCTTCCCCATCAATGGTAACATTTGCACACGAACCATGTCATTCCACCCGCATTTCCTTTGCAATCCTATTCGTTATTCTTCGGCTGACGCGACGCCTTGTCTTTGTTAGAACTTTGAACGAATATAAATAATAATATTTAATATATTATTTACTGACTGTGGTGTTGTTTTGTAGATAAAGATATCATGATTATTAC
Source organism: Erebia aethiops (assembly GCA_923060345.2). Classification (NCBI taxonomy): domain Eukaryota; kingdom Metazoa; phylum Arthropoda; class Insecta; order Lepidoptera; family Nymphalidae; genus Erebia; species Erebia aethiops. The sequence continues at coordinate 7,685,670 of OV281092.1, read as the reverse complement.
CTACTATTAATTTATTGTAATATAGCATCGATCATTATCAAATAGAATGTGTAGGTACAAAGTCAAAATTATTGCAAAATATTTTTCTGTCATGCACGTTTTCGATCGTCATATTTCCGAAAGTATTCGGTCGATTGAAATGAAATAAAAAGCATTTTGTAGAAGATTGTATGAACTTTCATTTTGTTCTTGTCGTTTTCTTCCTAGTTCTTATACATTATGTGCAAATCACAAGAAACTTACACGATTTAAAAAAAAAAAAACAAATGCGTCAAATAAGCCGGCATATTTGCAAAACTATTTATCCGATCATAATGATTTAAGTGCCATATGGTAGATTATTTAATGTTAATTATTTTCGCCATAGATGGTTTTTTTCTAGCACTAATATTTATTGAGAAAATTACAAAAAACTGCGGTTGGGGAGACGTTTGGGGGGGTGGGGGGTTAAGCCCGCGGCCTAGAGGGGGGGAATTTTTAAGAAGTACTTCTCAGACCCCAAGGAACGCTTGTGCCAAAAATCAGCTTTACATTTTTTATTTTAGGGTTCCCATACATTGCTTGCACAAGTAGCCTGGGATATTTAATTAAATCAGGTTTTCGCGAAACTGGCTCTCGTTTTATTTCGCGAATATGTATGTGCACTCGATTTATTTACAATGCCGCTCATTTGCCTTTTTACTTTGGCTGCAGTAAATTGGTTTTTGTGTTTGCTTGTTTTAATTGCCAAAAGCTTTCAATCTTTTTCTTAAAATCAAAACGTAGAAATTGATCCCAAAAAATTATAATTGTTCGGCCAACACAAAGGTATTTTTAGCTCTTTAAAAATCAGTCTCAAATACATACCTAACTACTAATAGTATAATTGACTATTGACAATATAGAGAAGGTCAAATGCTATAAAATAACCCCTAATTAATAGCTGTAGACTTTTTTACTTCAGGTGCAAGTTGAGTCGTAGGTATGTTTTACGTACCTACAGGTCTTTAACTAGGTATATAGGTAGATCCGTTGCTCTACTGCGCGTAATTCAAGAACAAACCAACAAAACAACACAACTACGCATTTATAACATAGTGAGTGTAGTCTATATTACGCGGTCTCTATTTCAAACTAAACTTTTAAACTGATATAAAACAACATTCATTCAAGTTACAAAGTATGCCATGTTATAACATTGATTACAAGCATTGGAGTTGGCGACTAAACTTGAAAGAGGTTAACGTTGCCTAGAACTTGGCGCACTCGCCGGCGCGGAACCGGCGGCATGCCGCGCGCGCGCAAGCCTTCGCGTTGCGCAATATATACGAACTGTACGGTATACTTAGGCGTTCTATTGCTCAAGATTTAAATTCAAGGGTGCTTGTAGTTTATTTTACCATCAATTTTGTTGAAATTTTCTTAAATCTGTTTTACTTTCACGTGGACGTAATCCATGCTAATATTATAAATGCGAAAGTATGTATGTCTGTCTATCTTTTAATCTCTCTGCAACGCTTTTACGACCCACCTATTCAACCGGTTAAGTTTCAACGACAGACCGGAAAAAGCCAGACTTTTTAGTCCAATTAATCATTTAGTCCAATTGCATTTACAAAAAATATTATACACAGCTAAATTCCAAAATGAGGGTAGGTATACCGGCGAAGTATTCAGAGGATTAAAATTTTCCAGTCACGCTTTCAAACCAGGTAGATAACTTAAGTACAAAGGACTAGTACCTAGGTAGATATTTGAAAGCGATGAATATATTATTTTAAAAACGCCTTTTTTTGATAAAACATTGTAATAAGTCCTTTTCACTCCCTCTCCTATTACTCTCATACTTCACACACAGACTATATGCATAATCATGCTCTGCGCTTTCCGAACAGGTGGTAGAGTCTTGACATATCATGAGTGACACAAGTTGTCCTACATGAAATAAGTAGATCATCTGATTTCATAAACCAATCACTTGTAAATAAAAAACAACTTAAGTATGAAAATTATTATACTTTCTGCTCTACATCCTTAATTATACGTCCCTAGGCAAATAGAAATAAACAATTTGCTATATTTGAAAATATACTCAAAACTTATACAAGTTTATAAAATACACACTACAAAATCATATACCTACAGGTTGAAAAAAAGAACGTGACATGGAGGCAAAGTATGTACTTTTCCTTCACGTCCCGTTCGTTTTTCTACCCTGAATAATATTTATAACATAAGCTCTAAGCGTTAAATGTACGGACCATAGATTTCCTTCATCTATAGACAGTTTTTTTTTTAATTTTATTTTTTATTGCGTGATAGGCTTGCGCTTGACGACAATCATGCTTAGTGCAAAGCAATGATGAGGTCTAGGTTGGAACGCGCTTGCCTAGAAGATGCCAATTCACTCTGTCCTTGAAGGTACTTAGATTATACCTACCTACTAATACCTGTGCTAAAACCATTAACTCTAAAGACGCATAATACAACAGACAACAGACGGACACGTAACAAATCTTTATCAAAAGTCATCACCAAAATACCAATAATAAAACCATACACAAAAAACTCAGCACGATCTTTTCTTTCTGACAAACAAAAAACTTAAGCGTGCAGAAATAAAAAAGCAGATATTTTTTATTAGAACTTAAAAAGTAAACACCCGATTCGGTAGCAACACGCTGCTTTGCTTTATTTAAGTCAACAAAACGATACGTTAGCAGGTTTATGGACTCGTTAGGTGCATATTTTAATAAAAAATGATTTATGATGTCCAAAATACAAACACGAGTGCAAGCATACACCAACCTACCCGTTGATACAGAATTCATAACATAGACTTGCTAATCCAATCTTTGAGTTTTCAATATCGAATGTTTCTTGAAGTAGGTATCCTAATGCTATGTAATGCTAGCGGCCCATCTTATTTTTAACCGACTTCAAAAAAGAGGATGTTCTCAATTCGACTGTATGTTTTGTATGTATAGGTATGTTACGCGATCATTCCGCCAATTATGATGATTATTTTTTTGTTTAGTAGATCACACTTCAGAGATAGTCCCATATTAATTTTATCGAAATTAATATGGGACTATTAGCGCTTATTGAGAAAATCAACAAAAAACAAAATAATATATACCCAGCTGATAATGTTTTTTACCTTTTAGTTTAAGTTGGTACTTATTAGTTTTGAAGTCGGTTTTTGTTTTAGATGAAAGCGAATAATTATTACTAAATTGTTTTATTACTTAATGTTGTAACTAAGGTATATTCTGACTCATAGGTATGTACCTAAAACAATAATTATAAATTTAAAATGATATAAGAGAAGCGTTATTACAAAGGTTTTAGAAAGAAACACTAGTAGAATTCGTTATATAATGGAATATACCTACAAGTAAAGAAAAAAAACTAAATCCTCCTTAAAAGATCATACATAAACCTAAAAAGATAAATGTCCATCACGCACACATGCAAAGTGGGTATCCATGCGGTTTATCTCAACACAGATTTATATCCTCACAATGGGTGAGCCACAAAAAACTAAACAGTTTTCGCGGGACTTTACGTTTTGGAACTGTTTGTATGGATCTGGACGACATAATCTCTTTTTTTAATATTTACTGATAACTGCAAATCCTTGGTTACATTTGTATGAAACTTGGCTCTAACAAGTTACCTATTGAATACGACAAGTAAGCCTTCGATGTGTTCCTAAAATCGTTTGAAGAAAACAGCGGAAGTTCAAGCAGAATATCTTCATGTATCATCATTCATTATGAACTATGAAGCCGGAAATATTAGGATTGAAAATAATTGTAAGTGTCTTGTATGTTTGATACAATTCTGAAAAAAAATTAAAGGGTTCTTCGCTTATCGCAATAGTCGGCATCGGTGATATTTCTAAATAGTCTCCCAAATAGTGAGGATTCGAAACGTGTGACGCGTTAGTCACAAAAGAGAGCCGTTTCAGCTGTAATGAAACAACAATATGATTACAATTTAAATATGGAAACAGTCCAGGCACAAAGCTAGCCATAAAATTTATTGTTTGCACTTTACAGCATCTTTTGTAAACCTCCGTTCTTTCAGCTATGGAGATTACCCATTGCTGATTGCTCTCCGTCTGAGAGAATTCCTTTATTTGTAGTAATCCTTCCACTTGAAACTTCCACTTGAGTATCAGGTACACGTCTGTGTACCTGATACTCTTTAGAACAGAAACGTTGCTTATGAATATGCAACAATATTTCTATTAGCATTAAACAAAAAAAATAAGTTCTAACTTTGACAGTGTACCTAATAAAGTAACTCTACTTCCTTCCCTTTAATTTGCATAAGTTTTGAAACTTTTGCATTAGTGATTGTTTCGTAAGGCAATTAAACTTTTGCTATATCACCGCTCACCTCCAAAACTTTAGTGATTCATATATTGATGATTCGACTGACACAGATCTTTTTCCCAGAATTTGAAGATGGTTATGATTTTTTAAATATTTGGATATTTTAAGTTTTTTTAATAATAGAGACCACCATGATTTACCATATTTTAAATGACTACTTTATGTCAGCATTATATGTAGGTAGTAGATACCTAAAGGTATGTGCTTTCCAGGTCCTATATCGATAACTTATATGAGCTTATTTTCGCAGGCATGATAGCCAGCAGGATTGACTGCTGTTATGTGAATCGTTGCTGCGGGGTTTCTACTGGTCTAGACCTTGTAGTAAGTAGTAACGGTTTATTTTGTAATTTACTTTAGTTATTATTTTAGTCTAATCTAGTTTAAGTATAGTAGGTATATTTAGAATCTCTATTTTTATCTAAAATAAACTTCTATTTATTATAATTTTTAAAAAAAACTTTAGAAACCTTAGAGCTTAGAAACTATAATCATTATAAAAAAAACACAGAATTCAAACAGTCAAACGTCAACTAAAAGCGATAGTTTAAATAAATCACGTTAGCTAACGTTAGACAATGTTGTCCAAGTGCATGAAAAAAATTACGGTATTATTAGTATTACGACAGTCGACAGGGACGTCTATGTGCAAGCACTTTTACTGGAATCTGTATTTGTGATGGTATGGCGACGGCGTAGAGGCTCGCTGCGAGGCGCGGGCGCTCGGGGCCGGGCGGGCGGCGCCGGCGCGGGCGCGGGCGGACCTGTTCGGGCAACGGTGTCGCGGGCACCGCACACCTACGAGCTCGCAGTCCTTTCGCAGCGGCCAACGGTACTGGATGTGCCGCTAGCTGCTCCGCACAAAATAAACAGAGACGCGAGGAAACTCACCGTGCAGTGTTATGATGCAAACTTGTGTTGATCGAATTTGGACGGGGTGATTCTTTAAACTGAACTTGTGATAAGGACGAACAGAAGGATCGAGTGCAGTGTTAATTAACCACTAAAGATGCCGAAGATTTTCCTAATAAAGAAACGGTTGCACGAGCAGCAACTCGGCTTACAGGAGGGTCAGGAGCTCCTCAGCAAAGGCGACCCGCTGTGCCCTGGCTCTCCACTCGACGATGGCCCCATACCGCTTCTCTCCAAAAAGGACAAGGAATGCGTCGGTAAGTTCCAGTTAACTGACACATGTATAATGAATCCATTCATTGCTTCAGACATCTTTTTGTGGATGCTTCTGTCATCCTCCGAATAAAGGCTTCTTTGATTCTTTAGACAACCACATCAAAAATTGCTTTATATTATCTTTGTAAGCACATTTACATTTTAATCCAGCACGTTAGCGGCTTCTAGTAAATCAAGATCATCCAAAGCTTTCCTCAGTTTAAGATCAGTATGAACAACTGCAATGAATTTATTACTTCCTCCATAACGGCCACTCGTCAACCCAAAAAAAGGATACTCACACTTGGACACAATCCTGTTCTCGACCACGCTATGCCAACAGTTTGTCTACCTGAGATCATGTGTGACGTGCGTGATCCTTCGTTTTGTTTTGCTTTTGTCAATTGATTTTAGATACATTTGTAAATTTTTTGGTAAACCATCATCAGCCTGTGTTAACAACCCTTTTAGATTTAAATCCAACTGTAATTTTTAAACGGTTTATGGTCGATTTTATCATACAAGAAATTTATTTACTGTATCCATATACCTTATTGAGCAAATCTTATGAAAGTTGGAAATATTTTACGATGAAATAGGTATTTACAAACGCAGAACGTCACTCTGTACCCATATTAACGGTGCCAGGTAGAACGCGTGAATCACTGATATAACTGTCATGTTTTTGCATCTTTCCACAGACTGTTAATTCGCACACTGGCGCTAAAACTAGAATAGGTATGCCATTGTTGCTAGTGATCTATCCAGTTATTGACTCGCAAGAACTGAAATGTAGTTACAGAAATATTTGATAAACTTGTAAAAGAATAATTAATAAGACAATTCGATAAAATTATGTAAATTGCATACATTTAAAGTAATGTTTAAGAAAAATCCGATAATAGGATGTTATTCAAGACTTAAGTTCAAGGGCGGCAGATCGTTGACATTTAGCATTTGTTAGAAATGTCATTTGAATTTAAATAACAACAATCAAATCGCACCGTATTATAGACAGTTATTATTATAATATCATTGATAAAACGTCATTTCAAAACATGTATTTTGGGAAATAAGATGATAGAAGAACATAAGGATACCATGATGATGAAAACTACAGTTAGCCATCACAATACATAAAGATTTAATTAAATTATTATATTTACTAGACAACTCGAAATATTTTTAAAAATTTATTTACATAATCGATTTAGTTTTGATTACGTTTGTTCTATTCTACAGCCCTGCATTGTAAATTGTAAATTGCCTAAAGTTAAAAGAAATATTGCAAATATCAGATAAGTAACACAAGAGTAATTAATATAATAACTAGGGAAGAATAGATGAATTAACATCAAATTGAATTAGAATTCAATAAAACTTTTGGACTTTAACTGCTTGTGACAACATGCGATATAGTACATAGCATGCACACAGATAACCGGAAAATCAAATGAAAGAAAACGGAACAGTCATCACCTCACCTCGGATATTATAGATGATGTTATCTTCAAATCGGACGCATATAGTTCTATACAAGGTCAAGTCCAACCGTCATCAGGCAGGAACTATGTTGTAGGCGAAGTGTCAATGATTGCAGCACAATGGGTTTCCGCCGGCCCCGCTCGCCGGTTATCGCTTTGTATTTAGGTCACTCACCGCGATCTCCACTGTCATTTCAATATAATTAACAATATATTACGGTTTTGCATAAAGTGTACTGTTTTATCTGTTCGAATGGGACCATTGACATTGAATTACAAAGAGTTACGAGTGGTTCACCAAACGAGGTTTATTGTTTCAACGTGTGCTTGTTGCAAGTAAAAAGTCACCGCCATCAATTCATAAGATTGTGAGTAATCATGAAGACTTATTATTTTCTACATTATTTTTAAAAAAAATATCACAAATATTCAAATGAGCTCTGTTAGAAATCGTTTTGATTTGTGAGGAAAAAATCTTTAAAATTTGAAAGTATTAAACAAAATGTATCACAACAGTAAATAAGGTTTTCTTAAGATATAATTAATTCTTAAAGAGTGTAACAAGTGTGATTTTATCATAACAACGGCAACTTGTGAAATATAACTTAAATCATAAATTTACAAGTTAATAATAATTAAATAAATGAATACTAATATTATAAATGCGAAAGTGTGTTTGTTTGTTGGTTTGTCCTTCAATCACGCCGCAACCGAGCAACGGATCGACGTGAATTTTAGCATGGGTATAGTTGAGGACCAGGAAAGTGACTTAGGCTACTTTTTATCCCGGGAATTTAACGAGTTCCCGCGGGAATAGCAAAAAACTTAAACCACGCGGACGAAGTCGCGGGCATCAGCTAGTGAACATATAAATTAGCATTCGTTTTACACATTGTAGGCAAGTTAAACAAAAAGAGTCGAATCGATCGCACCGTTACGGAAATCCCGCATGTAGGTACACTTATCGTGTCCGACATAATATTAAAGGGCAAAAATAAAGAACCTAAACGTAATTCCAGGTGAATTGACACCTGTACAAAGGGCACACTTGTTCTTAAGGTCAGGGCAAGTGCAAATGGAAAAACGGCGAGGGGAGCTCTGCCCTTGTTAACACTTGGAATTTATGGAATTATAAGCGCTCGTCCGCGTATTTCGTTATGTCTATAGTGTAATGGACATTTAATTAGGAAATATATACTCTTCGCTATTATTTACAACCACGGATAGATATATATTTTCAGCCACAAATAGATGGAAATCATTAAGAAACATACCAAACGTTGCTATTAAATGTAATTTTGATGGACATGATCTAAAAATTAATCATAAAAAATGTATTCTATACACAAAATACAGTGGTAGATTCACTTGACGATTCAAAAGTACTTGTAAAAGTTTATTTGAATAAAAAATATTTGATTTGATTTGATTTGAAAGAAATTCGAAATCAATACATAAAATTCCTTACTTATTTTAAAATAATAATAAGTTACTTCTAAAAGATGGTGTGACAATATGAAATAATAAAGAGCTTTCACATCTCTCCTACAAAAGATTTCAACGCGCCCTCTTATCGATGTCCGACCGATTTATTAATCCAAGTCGCTACGACGAAGTAGTAAATTATTGCGCAAAGGTAGACATAGTTTACGAACGTATACTTTAATTTTGTAATGCATAATTTAAATCTTCACAACCCTGTAAGGGTGGAAGTTGGAACTTAAACCCTTTCATAGAGATCACTGGTTGAACCGATATTCTTATTTCAGTAAGTTAAATCAAATCTATTGTCTAATAATCAAATAAATATTATAAATGCGAAAGTTTGGATGTATGGATGTCTGGATGTATGGATGGATGTTTGTTACTCAATAACGTCAAAACGGCTGAACGGATCTGGATGAAATTTGGTACAGAGATAGATTATAGTCTGGAATAGCACATAGGCTTACTTTTTATCCCGGAAAATTAAAGAGTTCCCACGGGAACCAAAACCTAAAAACACGCGTACAAAGTCGCGGGCATCAGCTAGTAATATAATAAATTATGATAAGTTCTTACTTATGAACATAAAATAATAATTTCTACAAATTTCTTTTCACATTTTCATAGTCAACTTGCTAATGAAATCTGATAAGTTACAGTTCATAAAATTATAACCGGGCTTTATGGCAGCATATTATATATGTTTAATATTATTATCAATTTCAGATATTACTTAAAAAACGCTGTCGGATAAACTATACTAAATAATAGAGTAATCCATGAAATGTTTTTATAAAATTAACTAGATGCTTGGTTTGTTTTTTTTAAACTGATGCTAATGAACAGTTTTAATGTAGCAGCACATTATATTCTTAAAGAATTTATAATAGGAATGGATAAATTATAAAAGTAAAATATGTATATTATATACAAATGATGAGAATAAAATCATAAACGTACTAAACTATTTACTGTTTTATTTAATGCGAGCAAATTATAATGTTCAAATATTAGACACCGCACAACAACATTTAATTTTTCATTTTACGTCCATTTGAATATTATTAAGAAGTCCCAGTCCCGAATTGCCCTTTGTATCAAAACGTTTTTAAGTTTTTAATCATTTGTATTGAAGGCATTGATTGATTAACCTGACGTTTGTTGATGCTCGATCAATGTTTCATGTTTTATGAACCTCATAATAATGCAAACAGCATGTACCTATTCATCTTTGTGATGCATACTCCTGCTAGCTTTTAAAAAGTGAATGCATTATTCTACCCTGAGATTTTTTAAATCATATTTTAAAACGTTATGTACCTAGGTACTTAGTCCTCAGATATTAAATAAACTATTTGAAAAACATATTCTTTTTACAAGCTTTTATTTAGCTACACCTGCCCCGGTGTCTCTAATGAAATATTGCAAGTTAAATTTGGCTCGGTTTCCGATTGAGCTGAAATTTTGCATACACGTTTAATTTGGTTCACAATACATGGTTAGCTAATTAACCTCATTCTGAATCCAATATGGCGGACTCCCAAAGATGGCGGACTAGTTATTTTTTTATGTACCCCCATGATATGGGTATCAATTAATAGTCTGCTTAAAGAATACGAAAAATAAAATTACGTCACACTAAATTCAATATGGCAGACGATAAAAGCTTGTTTTTATATATTAACTTCTAGTATAAATTGTAACTGAAGGTGAAAATATGCAGAAGTACCTAAAGGAAACAAATCTTTGTGATTACAATAAACGAATATAAAAACTAAATCCTGACCTAAATGGAATGCTAATATAATCACGAATTATCATCATGCATAAGGAGTAAAACAGTAATCTTGGACGATTATCCAAAAAGAAAAAAAAGCCTTACCATGTGGCCGCCTCGCCATTGTATCCACCGTCCATTGTATTTACCTTTTTAACGTTTTGCCTTTTCAAAGATTTGCGATCATAAAAAATACGATTGCATTCATAATGGAGCAAAACCGTTCTTGGAACGGCTACCTCCAAACAATTGCTCTTAATCATTATGTTTTTCCACTTACACGCTTCTCTTATCATAGTATTCAAGCTACTAATCTTTTTTTTCTCTCAATACAAATTGGTTATGCGAAGCATAACCTGTGGAACCTTTCAGTTCCATGGTTAACACCCGCAGGTACAAGACGATGGCTTAAACACCAAGGAATTATTTACCGTCAGACTTCTCCAAATACAGGAGTTAGAATATACATACATTGTTATAGTCTAACTATGTATATTATACTCTAACTTGTAACAGCGTCATATCGTGTGCGCAAGGTGCAGAAATCCTTTGTGGGGTCGAGTATACGCTTTTATAATATGGTTCCAGAAGAGTTTCTGGATTTGCCATTACATTGATTTAAAGACTGTGTTAAACAGCATTTGTTAAGTCGAGGCTATTATACTATCGTTGATTTTATTAACGACAAAGTTGCATGGAAGCAACCGGCCTCGCATCCAGTGACCCACAAGTCAGTGTAATACCTACTTGTATCGTAACGTATGTGTTGATTGTATAATTATTGTAACCTCTTTATTTTTTGAAGAAAAGAGCAACTGCTGAGTCGGTAGAACATTTTTCCGAACCGGTGGTAGAGTCTTAACGTTTCATAAGTGATACAAGTTGTCCTATGTGAAATAAATAAATCATTTATCATTATCATTTATTCACATTCAGTATCAGGAGATCCATCCGGTTGCAACTTAAGTAGGTAAGCGTTGCAAAACCTAACAACTTTTTAATGGTAATATGTTTACCAACTAATTTGACCGGTATTATTTTATGCCATACTATACAAGAACTAATTCTTGTATTTTTCTTCTAAGCGCGGAACTCGTTTCCCTTTCTTGTTGCAAAGTTATTTTTAGATAAGCAACAGCAAAGCCAATGTTCGATATTGCCACTTAAGCGAACCGTATTCAAGGGCTTGCCATTTATTTTTTGCGAGGCCGCGGCAAGATGCGCCGCACGTGATGAGGTATCCTGTTCTAGGAACGGTCACACATGTCTTGTTAAAGTATTCAAATCGACGATTTTGCAGTAAACATACCCAGTACCAGTATCCACTATCCACCTTCGAGATGCGGGTCTTTAATTGCTATATAGTTATGGTAAAGACATCTGCTTATTTATTTTTATGTTTTTTGTTATTGTCTTTGTATAAACGGACAGCTGTTCGAGCCACATATAAGCTTCAGTTAATGGTTTCTTCAGACATATTATATATTTTTGTATATGCAAAATGTCATGGTATTCTCCCATGTTTGGTATTGTAAAAGTTAATAAATTCACTCATAAAATAATTATTTCATTTTACTATTAAAGGCACGTAGGTCTTTGTACCTAGATCTGTAACGTTATTTTTTTATAGATTTGAACACCAACAAAAGCATCTGCTAACCAAAAAGTCTCTGAAATCCACCTCAAGTCAGTAAACGAACAGAGCTTGTAGCAGTGAAGAAACAACATTTTCTAGTAGATTGTAGATGATCAGTGGTAACTGATAAACTAGGAATTTGATCTAATAAATCCCTAAAAAGGTAGTTCTATGAAATAAATAATCTTTATCTTATTTCAATACAATTAGAACTTCTAGTTATAAGCCAGGTAAGCGTTTATCAGAAACCCGAAGAATGAACAGCAAATTTAAAAAAAAAACTTAAAAAAGTAAATAATCCTTAATGCTAACATAACAATTGCATAACAACTAGAAAAAAAAATAACAATTGAAAAAAAGTGGCAATCAAACCGGTTAAAGTATTTAAAAAAAATTATAATATTATAGATTAGATATAGGATGACTAAAAAAAACTCGAAGCGAATTGTGAACCTCTTTTTTTGAGAAAGTCAGTTAAAATTAAGCTTGTCAAATAAATAAATATTATTTTTAAGTTTATAATAAAACGGCGAAGCAATACCTAACGGTTGCAGAGCGATTAAGTTGTTATACATACTCCTACAGAAATCCGATGTCATAACGATATATTATGTATAATTAAGGTTATTGGTTTAAAATGAACGGTAGTTTTAGTATCGTCTGAAAATCCCGTACTTAACGTTAGTTAGGTACGGCCTGGTACTATACCAAACCGTAACGGCATAAACGTTTCGGCCTAAATCTCGGCCTAAATGCATTAAATGTTCCAATAAAAACAATCTACGTACATAAGCTGTTTGTCACAGCTTATGTAGAGTACCTAGCCGCTTGGTACGAGTAGATGCCCGACAAAAAACATTGTACGTTACTTTTCCGTCTTAAGTGCTTTCTGGTAGTTTTGATGAATACCCTTGGCATTAAGGCCTTTGCTGTTATCAATACATTAAGACCACCTGGAAGGTAGGCTTGACACATAATATTTTGAATTTAAAAATCCATTACGATTTTGTGAAATACCTTCCTAGTATAATATTTCCCTGGTACGATGAAGTTATCACTTCACCTCTTCCATAGCAAGTTAGATTTAACAGTTTAGAATTAGAAATTTTCACCGTATATTAGAGACTTTAAGGCCTAGGTAAATATCTATCAGCCTCAAAATAGCACAAAAGTTAAGGTACCAAAATACATATATATCAACACGTTACCAACAATATCTAGTAAGTACCTAGGTTTACGTTAAAACAAAATCTTTGAAAAAAAAACGAGTTTTTCGTACACACATCCCAAATGTAAGGTCATCTCTGCTATTGTTGTGTCACGCTTAAAAGATAATCATTTCGTGTAGGTATTTTGGAGCAATTTGCCGAATGCTGCCCACGATCTCTTTAGATTTGAGGACAATGTACAGCCGTTCTACTTAACAATTGAATAGTCTCAAAATTTAGAACCTGTTTAACGACTTGCAAGGCATGTACATTTCGCAGAACATAGTAATTTTTGCCGCTATCTAGATTTTAAAATAAGTTGTGTTAGGTTTCGTTAGTTATTTACTATTCGTCTGTTTATTGATTGAATATAAAATTAACAACTCGGAACCCAGGGCGTGGTTTTTGTTTTAAAAAAAGATAGACACGACTCTATGGTCGACGGTGGGGTCGAGGGGGACGGATTGACATGGCGGGAGTGAATTATGCATGGGAATTTAGAGAATAAAGGCCTAGAAGAATGGTGTGTGAGATTATTGCCGAAATGATTAAATGAATTGATTAACGGGTTTGTCCTGGAAGTATAGTAGACGAGAATTAGTCTGAAGCACGCAACAGGGACAGACGTTTCCTATATCAAAGTTATGAAAAAGTAATAAAGAATGAAGACAAATAAAATATGGAGATCAGTGCCGGTGTTTTCATTATGGACCCATGACTTGGAGGGATTTCTTACAATTCAGAAGTGGCAAGTACACGCCTCAATTTTATGAGTACTTCTAGACCATTCTAGACTTATTTTTTCAGCTATCATGATCGGCTATATGGTTATTTTCCTCGCATGATTTCTTGAGTTATTTGTGAGTGACGAAACAAGTTTTGACTGTGTTTATTACAATATATCGGTAAACTATAAAGACAGTAATAGCGTCGATTTACTGTTGTCATCCAATCGTAAGATCAAAGATTCAAATAATGGATGCAGCACAGCACAGCACAGCACAGCAAAAACAAGGTTGGCGAAACTTTCGTAGGTGTATTCATACTTCAATAGCAATGATGATGATAGTGTCTATACTGTGTTCAACAAAAGGAAAATATGATCTAGTAAAGCCTGTTTAGAGCGAGGACATAATATAATTCTATAACTAATTTCATAATAATTATGCTTGCTAAAGTACCTACCCATTCAAAATTATATACCTACAACATTCGGGATAAAACATAAAAGTTGAAGTAAAAAGAATTTAAAGTTACAGTCCGTCTAACTTCTAACTTTTACTGTACATACTGCTTGCATAAACAGTTTATTTACACAATTATAGCTATACAACATAAACACCTGGGTATGTTCATAAAACAATACAAATGTTGAGCTAAACTAAAACATCAATGTGTTGTCTAAGCAATTAAAATTTCTTCACTTATAATATAAAGTTGATTGCTAAAACCACACTAGTGTGGATATCATTAACTCGAGCTGCCAAAAGTAAACTTTGAATTAAATGAATAATTGGACAGAGTATAAATTCTTTGGTGATTAACTTTGAAACAATATAAAATTTTGTTCTATTTAGCCAATGCATTCTTTTTTTAAGGATTCAAATAAATTGAATCTACCAAGATACACATTGATTAAAAAGCACTTGTATATCTTTATTAAAATTAAAATAGTAGTTAAATTAATGATATTTGACATGTACTATATTTTGGCATTTGTGCAATGACTTTTATTAAGTAAATATAATTTAAGGAAATGTGCAACAAAAACGACATGGTGAAAAATCGATGGAAAGTCTTCTTATTTTCAATATTTTTCAGCTATTGCTATGAAACATATTTATTTATTTAAAATTCATCGAAAATTTACAGCTACAACAGAGATGTATAGATAGATAAAGAATAAGTATTAACGCCAATTACAAGTTTTCACAGATAGAATTTACTTGAGATAAAAATAGCTCGCAAAGGTAGAAAAATAAAAAGCTTATAGTTAAGAAGATAATATAATACAAGAGAAGAACCAGAGTTAACTAATATTAGGGATAATTTAGACATTATTAATTATTAAGATTAGGATTATCAGCCAGTATAATTATAATCATTCATATTCGTTTATCTTGCATTTAAGGCCCTGTTAGGGCAGAACAAGTACATCAATTAAATGAGTTACAATAATTAAAATACAATTACATTAAATTGCCTTAATTCTTAATTATTAAATGCAGGCTAAAAAAAAGGGGGGTTAAAACAAAACAATTATATCGCATTCGATTCATTAAAATTACAGTATTCGAATATCAACAATCCACTAAATAAAATTATGTCAAGCCGGTAAATATGTATGTCAAGAATAAGTACTTCGCACAGATGGTTTAATCAGATGAGGATTCATCAACCGAATCCCTTATGGGTTAATAGTGGCAGGAATTATTTACTAAGAAAATCACATAATTTATGTAATAATAATTAGTTACATTGGTGATACCAACACAAAAGGTTAGAATACGCAGTATTTCAGTTATTCTTCAACTGTCATAGTTCCGCGTTTTGCCATTTCTACATCCATGGTTTCGCTCATGTTTCGCCACTTTACAAAATATAGTTTAATCACAGGTAATGGCACATGTTTTGCCATGAGATTAGTTTGAGGCTAGAATTTGAAAAATTTCAAGACTATGAGATTATGCTTATAATCCATTGGGTTTGTTATAGGGGGATGAATTTCATTATTTTTGAGTTAAGAGAAATTTACCGAAATGTTGTTGATCTTATGTTTTCTTTGCATTTTTCAAATTGCTAATTGTGCCTATAATTAACATACGTATTTTCTTCTGTTTCCACGAGCTTTGGAGAATGCCATGTGATAACCAGACACCGCGAGAGTGGTTGGCCGCGTCCGAGGGAATGGGTGCTGGTCCTGAGCGAGAGTCGGCTATGCGCAGCTGTATTTGCAGCTGAGGTCGCGCTGGTCGAGTCTGGCTGTCGCGGATGCAGTCATCATCTCGGCGTAGCCATAGAGATGCGAATCCGGGACTGCTTCAAAGGAAAAAAAAGGGAGTGGTGCAGCTGGGGACGAGAGAGGAGAGTTTAGCTAAGTATACTTTATGAGAATCCAATACTTGTTCAGTATTTTTGGTTAAAGTTATCATAGTGTTAAGGTCAAGTTTAATTGATTATAATATTTTTCAAGAATGTAGTCCGCGGGATTCTAAGATGTCATGTCATCCATTATTTCCTCACAACTATGGATACCTATTATATCGGATGTTTCTTTTGTCATTTTTCTGGGTCACATATTAATTGATTTTCCACCTCACTCCTTATTTAGATACTTAATGCAAACTTGACATAGTCCATGTTTAATGCACATCATGGAGTCATGATGTTTTATTCGTTACTGTAAAAGACCCACCGGCAGCCTGAAAACGTGTGACGAAATTTGTCTTGTCAATGTGTACCCTCTCTAGTGATGGTTATTATACGTGCGAGAACTAACGATAGTGGTGGAAATCGCTAATTTGAGTGTAACCGAAATTATAATATCTCCCTGATAATCTTATCCTATATTAAAGGAAAAAAATAAGAGTTTTAACTATTTGTAGGGCGAGTATAACTATTCGAGCCATATGACCTTGACAAAGTATTAACATTCCTGGATTTTCCCTACTCATGTTCGTTAAGAAAATTAAATTAAGTAATACTATAAATGTCAAAGTTTGAATATTTGTTTGTTGGTAAATATATGCAAACATATTTGGAGGCCACAATGTCACTCCTTCACTTCACAATGACTTAACCAATTTTAACCAAATAAATCAAAATCAAAGAGTGACTTGTGACTACTTAGTACTACCTTAATGACCAAGATATTCGTGCTTATAATTAAAAAATCTGATGTGCCAATTTTGGCGTGATCAATTGTAATGTTTTGTTCTTGACAGGTTGATACAGTGATGTCGGATTAGTTTTCCTTTTCAATCATTAGGTATTGTCGAAAGCAGTTTTTGTTTTGCTACTCGCACCGATAATTAATGTCATTGATGCACACTTGCTTTGTGGCACAACAAAAAAAAAATAACTGTCATCTCATTAGAGATAAAGATAAACTTACAGTGACCGTTTCTGGGCTAGACGAACATGATAATAATTAATTCACGGGCAATTATAGTGTACATAGCTAAATCTATTGATTGGAGTATTATATACCTTAGTAGTGATTAGGGTTACATTGTACCTATACATATATAATTTGAAAATATTTTAATAAGTTGCATATCTGTCACAGTTACAATGGGCCAGGCGTATTCTGGAGTGGAGAGTGGAACCCACGCGTGGCGAGCGCAGTGGAGAACGACCTCCAGCTCGCTAGACCGATGACCTGGAGAAGGTGTTGGGAAGCAGGTGAAGATGTACCAATGCGGAGGACCGTATTTGATGGCGGCTCTCGTGGTGAACGCATATTGAGAAATGGATGATACAAGAAGTTGCATATTATCGAGAGAAAACATGAGACGTTCATTCGTTGGACAGAAGAAATGTATCGGAGCCAGAGCTCTAATCAAAATCTTTAAAATTTTCTCATTGCCATGCTTGTACTCGTAAATTTATGAGAAAAGCGTATTTGTTCGAAAATATGTCGGATTTCCACACAAAAAAAGCCAGGTAAAATGTAACATGAGGTACCCAAACGGACTCATAATACCCTAATATCAAACTGCAACTTTCAGCACAACTTTAGTATGCCTATCTATATATATAAAAATGAAACCCGTTTTCCTTGGTCACGGCATCACGCGTGAGTGGCTGGACCGATTTCACTAATTCTTTTTTGTTGTATTTGTTATTATTAGGAGAAGGTTCTTACGAAAAAAATATTAAGAAAATCTCTCAGAAATATTGAAAAATATACATTTAATTTTGCATATCTAAAAAAAACGCGTGTAACGACTGTCAATGTCACTACGCTAAGGCGGTACGAAGCTCGCCGGGTCAGCTAGTTAAAAATAAATAACAAATTGCATAAGAATTGAAGGATTTACCACTCAAGGCTTTTAAAAGGAGACTGCACTAAGCACTTGCATGCACTTAATAGATAAGTGTTGTCCCAATGTTTTTTTTAAGATGCAAATTTATTCATTATTACGAATCCTTCTAATATTTTTGAGATATCATTTTATTGTCGTAATTATAATCCAGACTATTTTCAATTTTTAAGACATTTGAGAAACAAAACAAAAGCATGTAAATTCTAAGGGAGTAATAATAAATTAGTGGAAATTGGTATTAAGAGATCTGACATATTTTCTGTCATTTATGTTTTATACAGTTTTAACATGTCATAGGTACTTTTGGACTTATTCAATGCTGTCTTAGAAATAATTGTACAGTTTTTTTTATTGTTGTGGATATGTTAATGACTCTAAAAGTTGCACATCATGTTTGTTGTTTGATAAATGATTTATTTATTTTTATGTGGGACAACTTGTGTCACTTATGAAACGTTAAGACTCTGCCACTGGTTCGGAAAGTTGATTCTACTGAGAAGTAGACTTTAATTAGTTTGTTATCTTAATGGTACAATGTTTCTTGCAAATAAACGAGAGAAAGAAGTAGGCATCACAAAGCGTACGTATAGTTTCGACGCAATACGGCTGACTGTTGCGACCAGGATTAATGTGTAGTTTATGTGAAAGGATAGATATCACAAACGTACATATGATTTTGACGCAATACGGCTGACTGTTGCGACCAAGATTAATGTGTAGTTTGTGTTAAAGAGAAGTAGGCATCACAAACGTACATATGATTTTGACGCAATACGGCTGACTGTTGCGACCAAAATTAATGTGTAGTTTGTGTTAGAGAGAAGTAGGCATCACAAACGTACATATGATTTTGACGCAATACGGCTGACTGTTGCGACCAAAATTAATGTGTAGTTTGTGTTAGAGAGAAGTAGGCATCACAAACGTACATATGATTTTGACGCAATACGGCTGACTGTTGCGACCAGGATTAATGTGTAGTTTGTGTTAGAAGGAGTTATAACAAAACGTATATATGGTTTCGACGCAATACTCGAAACCATATGTATGTATGTTTGGTTAGACTGCATCATCACTTACCATCGGGTGAGATAGTAGTTGGGGACTAAATTGTAGTCAATTAAAAAAATAAAATGAAAAGGATTTCTAAAAATAGGTATTACAAATCTATGTCCTACATATATAATAAATAAGTTGAGTATTGAAATAATAATGTTACAGCGAATATAATATTATGTCATTGAACGTGAATTTTTGTAACATGATATTGTAATGATTGTGGAATCTTTGTCAATGATGCGTGCAAGCAGCTTAACCGGCCGAATGTTAGGTTGAGGAGACCGACTGACTGCGTGCATGGGGACATGCACGAGGTCAGGATGGTCGAATGTTAGGTTTCGTTAGTTATTTACTATTCGTCTGTTTATTGATTGAATATAAAATTAACAACTCGGAACCCAGGGCGTGGTTTTTGTTTTAAAAAAAGATAGACACGACTCTATGGTCGACGGTGGGGTCGAGGGGGACGGATTGACATG
Source organism: Erebia aethiops (assembly GCA_923060345.2). Lineage (NCBI taxonomy): Eukaryota > Metazoa > Arthropoda > Insecta > Lepidoptera > Nymphalidae > Erebia > Erebia aethiops. The sequence continues at coordinate 7,665,945 of OV281092.1, read as the reverse complement.
GCGGGAGTGAATTATGCATGGGAATTTAGAGAATAAAGGCCTAGAAGAATGGTGTGTGAGATTATTGCCGAAATGATTAAATGAATTGATTAACGGGTTTGTCCTGGAAGTATAGTAGACGAGAATTAGTCTGAAGCACGCAACAGGGACAGACGTTTCCTATATCAAAGTTATGAAAAAGTAATAAAGAATGAAGACAAATAAAATATGGAGATCAGTGCCGGTGTTTTCATTATGGACCCATGACTTGGAGGGATGGAGACCGACTGACTGCGTGCATGGGGACATGCACGAGGTCAGGATGGTCGAATGTTAGGTTTCGTTAGTTATTTACTATTCGTCTGTTTATTGATTGAATATAAAATTAACAACTCGGAACCCAGGGCGTGGTTTTTGTTTTAAAAAAAGATAGACACGACTCTATGGTCGACGGTGGGGTCGAGGGGGACGGATTGACATGGCGGGAGTGAATTATGCATGGGAATTTAGAGAATAAAGGCCTAGAAGAATGGTGTGTGAGATTATTGCCGAAATGATTAAATGAATTGATTAACGGGTTTGTCCTGGAAGTATAGTAGACGAGAATTAGTCTGAAGCACGCAACAGGGACAGACGTTTCCTATATCAAAGTTATGAAAAAGTAATAAAGAATGAAGACAAATAAAATATGGAGATCAGTGCCGGTGTTTTCATTATGGACCCATGACTTGGAGGGATTTCTTACAGTTGTCAAGTTAGAAACGACTCGTATACAGCGGAATGTGCTTTTGAGGGATCGTAACCAATTATAGAAGTAGTTGAGGGTAGGTCTACTTCGATGTAATATTATCATATCATCAATTTTGCCTCCAGTTTGAGATGTTTTTGTATTATCCATGCTAATATTATAAATGCGAAAGTGTATCTGTCTGTCTGTATATCTGTATGCTACATTTTAATGGCCCGTCTTTTGAACCACTTTTGATGAAATTAAGTATAGGTTACAACCAGTAGCGTGCACAGGTTTTGAAACTAGGATAGGCATTTGTTAGTCAGAATACCTATTTACTGACTGTCATGATGAAAAATTAGCATTGACGTGTTTCCATTAGTGTAAGCAGTGCTTTTACGCCTCTATGAACTGCACGCCCCTGGTTACAACTTACATCTCGGGGAAGGAGTAAGGACAATAGTTACTTTTATCCCGGAATATTAAGGCGTTTCCCCGGAAATTATAAACAACACGGACGAAGTCGCCTGTTTTCCTACAAAATCTACCTGAATATTCATACTAACTATGCACAGAATAAATAAATTAAATTGAAAACTATGTACTCTACTATTAAATAGGAATCCTTGACGACAGGATCTTTGGCTTCGGCTTCAATCATCACTTAGTCCCAAGCTTAACACGGGATAATATCTAGCTAGGAAATATACCAGCTTAAATAACAGTGATTATTATTATATTTAGGTATGTGAAACTATTCTGGTAACGGTTCCAACGCCTAACAAACCTCTATCAGACTGAACGACTAGAACATATTAAGCGTTCGCCGCCTTAGATACCGGATTTTTTTCTATTCAGCAAACCAAATTAGTTGGTGTTAGCCTTGAACACTTCGACAAACATATTTGGGTCATTAACCCTTGCCAAATCTGGTTGTGATTCACGCTGTGATCAAAGTAATAATAAAGCGTTGAACAGTTTTTGTAGCCGTTCTTTTAGAGACAAGAAATAGGTAGATACCTACCTATTCAAATTGTTTTGTACGACGCCACTTCGCAAATAACCGGAAGGCTATGGCTATTACTTATTATACCGGTACCAAAACTCTGAGGATACAGAGACAGGATCAACGTGGGTAACTTTCGTAACATTATTGAATTGATGTTGGTATTTTGATGTACCTACTGAGATATGTGCAATACAGGTACTAACAAAATTCTACATCAATGAATACAGGTGAAGGATAATAACATTGGAAAGAAAGGAAAAGGTTCATTTTAGGCCTACTCTTGTACACTCTACCGTGAATAGAGGAAAATACATAGATTGTATTAAAAATATAATAATTTAGAACATTAAAGAAAATAACAAGCAGAAAATACAAATTTATTTCAAGTTTTCGATACGTTTCCAAGATGGCAACCATAGAGACCAGCCATAGAGAAGACAATAAGCGCGAAATATATCAAATGTCATTTCTGACAGTCACTGTCAAAATAACGTGTTTTTTCTTTTGAAAACGTCAAAAAATATGAATCCGCCATTGTTACCCACTCATGTTTAGTGTTCTATTACTTGGAAATATTAAATAATTTTACCACTGAAATTACGACGAATTCGTAGATTTGACCAATAAAAACTGGTCTAGTATTTTATTTTCCTTCATTTCTCTGCTTGTACAAGACTTGGCCTACGCCCCATACAAATTTGAACCATCTCCTTTGTATGCCTGTGAGTTCTTCACAAAGGTGTGTGCGTGTGAAGTGTGTCGTTCCACACTTGACCAAAGTGGTGGACTATGGTTTCTCATTCTGAGAAGACCCGAGCTCAGTAGTGGAACCGCGATAGGATCTTTGATGTTAAGATGGATTGATGTTCATTATGTTGATAAAGATCCTACATTGGTCAACGATAAAATCTGTAAATTGAGAATACCCAAGGCACATGTAGTTAGTTAGATACCCAATATTTGTATCTGCCTACACATAGGCAAGTAGGTATATGAACGGCGTTAACATATGCGACCGATGCTACGATAAACAATACACGACAAAAAAGTGTCCTTCCAAACGACCTTTCAACCGATCCTTAGCGGGCAGTGCGCTCCCGATGTACCGTGTGCTATCGGTACTTATGTTTATGGAAAAAAGCCTTCAACGGAATTTTATATGCCCTCCGTTCGGACTTCAGAGCGGTGCTTCATAGCTGTTTTTAAGGCATGCGCACACACAGCGCGCCTCGGAAATCGCACTGCTATATGTGATTGCTTACTACGGAATATAAAATAGCACTATTTTGTGTATATTTTATACAGTTCATTATATTTATCACAAATTTTACTTAGGCGTTACGCGCACAAGCGCGTTATCTGTGACGTGATTTCGTGTAGATGCCGTCGTGCGTCACGACTCACTGGCTTCGCGCGTTGTGTATGTTTCAGGCTTTACGTTTTTAAAGCGTTAAATGCTAACAGCGTCCGATAACCCCGAGCGCAAGGACATGCTAGTCCGCCCGCTGCTTCTCGTTATTTTTTTTTTTCACGTGTAGTCTGTTTTATCGTCTCGTTATACAGACATTGTAGGCACGCCTGGAATAATCGATATGCTTTTAAACGCATGATATACTGGTTATAAAGGATACTTAAATAAAGGTTATGGGTAATACATCTACTGAATTCACGACACTGCAGCCTGGTTAAGGAGTTGGTTAAAGAATATGGCAATCCTCGTAAGATAAGATAGGTACCTATGTACTTACATGACAAAGAGCCGGGGCAGGCAGCGATGTAGCAACTACTCGTAGCAACAGCTTTCCACAACTTACAAGTACCCTAGTGTCCCTACCCTGGTGACTACTGTCGCCAACCGCCCTCATCCAGTCACTTACCATGGCTCGATTCTAGGACTTTTCGATGCCCAAGGCTAGCATCTTCAACAGTCATATTGCAAAGCATGGTCAACCCACTATTTCAGCTTGCTGATTTTGTATGGACTATGTCGGTGCCTAGTTCTCCTGCGGCAAAGTAGTTAACTATGCCTCCTTTCATACATAAGTAAATGCAAAAGTGTGTTCGATTGTTGGCTTGTCCTTCTATCACGTCGCAACAGAGCAACAGATCGACGTGATTTTTTGCATGAGTATAGTTGAGAACTCTCTTTATCCCAGTTAAGGAGTTTCGTGGGAATTAAAAGCTTATACCACGCGGACGAAGTCGCGGGCAGCAGCTAGTATCCTACTAATATAATAATGAATGTGAAAGTTTGTATGTTTGTTAGTCTTTCACGCCGCAACGATTCAACCGATTTGGCTGAAATTTGGAAGCTTAACACATAGGCTACATTTTATGCCGCAAAATTAAAGAGTTCCCACAGGAACCAAAAAACCTCAATCCACTCAAGCGAAGTCGCGGGCATCATCTAGTTCTTAATAAAGGGCGAGAAGTAATTGGCGAGGGTAATGTGATTTTGGTTCGGACGAAAAAGTGTTGAACAAAGCTAGTACTTAATGACGATTTATTTTGTTGCGCCACGAAATTGCATTGCAGTACCTACCGTCTGCAAGGCGTAAGATTTTGCAAAGCATTTGTGTGTCATTAGTAAAAATCTGTATGAGTAAATCGCTTCAAACTGCACACAGGACACTCTACAGTATTACACTATCGGTGTACACTCACACAAACGCAAAACTCATCTTAGACCTCGCGGACATTCAGCGATACAACACCTAGGAGACAACACTGTAGATAACTTAGAAACAATTCTGTTAGGCAGAGCATTTCGCAATTAGATATTATATATCATATATAGATATTATTATATATAGATATTATTATATATTTATATATTATATTATATATTATTATATATTATAAATATTATTATATCAGTCATTCTGGCATTTTTAAACTATATTTCGCCAGTGATTAATGCGTCGACAAATAATCGATCTAAATGTAGGTACTTACACAATAGGTATCTCTAACACGTCTGTAACCGCAGAATGCGTTTGGCGCATTAACTTAGCATAACGCTGTTGCGAGTTACGACATAATTATTGTTGAAGTGATTTTGTTGCCTACATAATGATGACAAATTACCAAATTGCAATATCAATTATAAATAACGGTATGCTAATATTACGAATAACTAGTTCGTAGAATCAGATAGACTTATTCACATAATATGGTAATTAAACCATTATGTTCTTTTAAACGAGGACCTAGGGCTCAGATTTAATGTAATTTTACCAGTAGGTACGCTTACTCTGAGTTTTTACATTGCAAATACGATTGATCGACGTGCGAGCTCACCACGCCAAGTGTAAGCGAACGTTAAAGTAAAATGAACCTTAACAACATTGGTTTAGAGCTCATTTCAACATTTCGTGTATTTATACACAGCCAGCGCTCCAAACGCTGAATTTGTGACTTTAAGAGATTTGGGGTCCATTTTACTTTAACGTTCGGCAATGTAAAAACTCAGTAAGCGTACTGAACGCTTCTATGTAGCGGTTTCGATTATGAGTAAACTGTTTCTTCAATTTCCTTCAGCTTTAAAAGCTTATGAATAAATCATTTAAGTACCTACCTTATGTAGGATAGGTGTTCCGTTTTTGTTTTTGGTACGAAACAGCAAAATGGACATCGCTACCTTAAAAGTAAAAATCTATCTCAAAGTAGCTAAATAGTAACTACATCTATTTTGTAAGACTCAATATTTAGCCGCATAAGCACTAATTCTATTAGTGTATGGCCGTGGTGTGTTTAAGAACTACTAATTATTGCCAAAAACCGATGCGAAGAAGGCAGGCTCTGTAATGGCCAAATAATGAGCGCTCGCATTCAAGGTTACCTGCCTAGCATACAGTTTCTCGGCAGGAAACGGCAAGTAACTGAATAGATATGGACATGGTAATTACTCGGCCTTGACTTACCGTTTTAGAATAAAAACCGCACTATTTAAATAGAGCTCGTTAACAATGACTTCAATGCTGTGCTTTGTACCTATGGAGGAGGAGCTAAAAATTTAATAATAATAAAAACAAGCATAAATAATTTATTAGATTCATTAGTACGATTTACTACCTAAAAGATAACTTGTATATCCATTACACATAAATTTTATGAAAAACTTATTTTTGTTGAGTAGGGCGGAATTGCTATGAAACCTCCACTGCAACTTGCAAGATCCAAAGTATTTGATACTTAAATAAAGTACTTCATTACTTTAGTCGAAGGCATAACGATCGTTCTAGGATGAAAAACATGCAACTCGAGATTTATGTAGGTTCATAAAGCACATTTAAACATATCGCACACAATTTTTTTAATATGTAGTTTTTAATGCCGCTATAAATTCTGTCTATGGCTCAGTGCATTCTACACTTTTAAAAAACTCATAAACGAAATTACCGTGCTCTATGGACGGTTTTCAAAATCGTTCGCGTTGTCACGCCCGGCTGCACAGACGCATACAATTACGGGTTCTGAACAAAAAAGAAGACTCGACAATGCATCGTCGTCCTTGGGTCTCTAACAAAAGCCGAGAAAGGGCAAAGGAACTCGTTTTCACCAACCTTGGGACTTTCACTGGCTACCTACGCATATTTCGCTGTTAGGTACTAGAAGATTTGAAATCAAATTACTTCCTTCCTCATAAGTTAAATAAATTACCGAATAAATATACCACATTGTTAAGTTGAAAACTAATTAACAGAATAACAACACTATAAAATTACTAAAAAGCAATGTGTACCTAAATAATAAAAAAACAGGAAGTATTGTTCCATGACGAATGATGACAATATTTCCGCAGCATCAATGATTAAGAGATTTAGGTCGAGATTGAATTTGTCACTTTGTTGGCTGGTACGTTAATTATAATAATGCGACACAAACACACACATTCAACAGTGTTGTGGGCTTGTATACCTATATGTATGCAGAGGCAAGTTAGTTATTAGTAATCTGTGGTGGAGGCGAGTGTTACCGTTATGGAGGCACATACCAGTGACGTCAACGAGGCCTTACGCCTGCGACGCTGCTCGAATACGTTATAAACATACAACGACAATAATAGTTACTTCTTATTTTGCTTTTTTATGTCATGATTTAGAATTAAGACTCATTTTACTCACTAAACGGAAAAACTAATGAAGAAAATTTCTCTGTTTCAGATCGCGACGTATTTGGCGAGAATAATGGAGCAAAAAATACACAAGAACGACGAAATAAAGAACCCAGACGATTCATATCATCAATTCTAGGGGGCGAAATTCCTTATGGCAGCCACAGAGGGCATGTTCTTACGCAAGCTGAAAGAAAACAGTATTTACCCGTTGTTGTTGAAGACAAAAAGACTGAAGATAAACCACTTATAAAAGAAGAAAAGGACGTACTAGAAAACGATCCAGTAGTCCTACCATCCAGAAATTCACCATCACCTGAATCCGCTCCCTCTCCTGGAATCGATAACAATGTAACCTGTCAAAAAGTATCCGTAATACAAAGAACACCTTCACAATCACAATTTCGAGACAACAAAAAGGAACTCTCTGATGTAACCATTCCAGCCACATTACCTACTTCGGAACCTGAACAGGATCAGCCTATTGACTACGCCATTGCAAAAAAGAGAGGTGAATCTGAAGATGAAGAAACAGAAAAGAAAATAAGAGAACAGAGACGAACAAGTAGCTCTAAAATTGCTAATGGAATTTTAGCAAGACCTTTATTAGTTTTAAGAAATCGGCCTGGTAGTAAAATTCCTGGTATTTTAAGTGCTGCTGCCGGCCATGGACGTTCTACTGGAGGAAACGGTTCAAATGGCAATTCGCAAAGTAGTGCTGGCTCTGGAAATTTTAGCTCTGGTACAGGAAGCGCTGCCCCATCATCCGGTGGAGGTGGAGCCCTTGGAGGTGGCTCAGGTAGTGGTGGTAATGGCCGAGATGGACGATCTAACTATGGACCTAACAGTCCTCCAACTGGAAGTCTTCCACCGTTTTACGAAACTTTAGGACCCTCTACTAAAAATGGCCAAAACACATTCAACGCCAATGGTAACTTCAGCAATGAATTTAACATTATTAATGGGTTCAACATGGATTGTGAAAATAATGAAAATCCCAATACCAATTTCCCTGAACAAAGTAAACAATATTCGTTAATGCAAAATGCACATTATGGTTTAGCACTTAAAGATGAAGAAATCGATTATGAAAACAAACTAGAAAATTTAAGTGCCATTGGGTATGGCAGCAACTTTGATGACTCCATGGTTGTAGATATGGGAGAAGATGTGATAGATAATAACCAATTTTATACTACTTTAACATTCCCACCAAATGAAGTAATATTAGGAAACCTTTCGGACTCAACCGAAGATTTTGCGAGTTTCTTAAATAATCAGGTGGAATCAATAACCGATTCAGAATTAAGAGAATCTTCGTCAATCACACCTGACTCTGTACATAATGCCGTTGATATAGAGTCGTTGGCAGAGCAAGTAAATTTAAGCCGACAGTATTACGACAAAGCTAACTATATTGCCTTTGCAAGCCAAGAACAGAGTTCAACTTACAATTTTGCAAAGGAGCGACCTGATTTATTAATGCAACTTAATCCAGCACTTCTCCAAAATGATGGTCAAATGCAACAACTACAAATACATGTTCAACTACAACAGAGACAGCAAATTTTGTCACCGGGATTTCCATTCACTAATCCGTCTTTAGACCTGGACTCCCCAACAGGTGTTTCGTTGCCGTCTCCAGGTGGAAACAATTCTCTGGACAGCAATCACATCGAGAACTCTGCTCTCAGTCCAGCTGCCGCTGTAAGTCTCAAGAAAGGCTCTGTCGCTGATAGCAAAATACAAATCTTGCAACAAAGGGTAAGCATTACTTGATTTTAAGGCGAAGCTTAAAAATTCTTCTTTTATGTCATCAAAACCAAATTCAATAAAATATTGATGACATTAAAGATAGAAATCACGAACCGTTATTAAATAACGCTGAGCCTGAATCAACTTATGCTTCAACCTACTGCAGATGGATTTTTATTTTCTTTCTAAAAACAGTATTATTTGGTTACATAAAAGGACAGCTGTAATTGATTACGCTCAGCTTTAAACATTTAAATTTTTTCAAGAACTTCTTGACTAAAAATCAAAATGTAGCTGTCCTTATTCAAAATAAATACCTAATAATTGATATTCTTTACAGTTGGGCCTACCAGCAGAGCTCCCTCTAGAGTTTATCAACGGCGGGCATGGCGTCAAAAACCCTCTAGCTACGGAAGCAAATGCTAGACAAAGAGAAGAAGAAAAAAATAAGCAAGTGCTAGTAAGCGAAGATGATCCGACCAAATTTGTGTGTAGAATTTGTACGAAGAATTTCAGCCTACAGAGACTTTTGAATAGGCATATGAAATGCCACTCGGACGTTAAACGATACCTTTGCACATTCTGTGGCAAGGGTTTCAATGACACATTTGACCTCAAGAGACATACTAGAACACACACCGGCGTGCGACCTTACAAGTGCAACTTGTGCGAAAAATCATTTACCCAAAGATGCTCTTTAGAATCCCACTGTTTGAAGGTTCACGGAGTCCAACACACCTACGCTTATAAGGAAAGAAGGACAAAGGTAAATAAATATTAAGTAATTATATCGAGTTTACTTATTTTATAAACTAGTCTTGATGATTTAATTTTTTTTAAATCCCTTGGGAACATTTTCCGATTTAATAACTAGTTTTTTTTCCTGTCCGTCCCCGGGATGCAAAAACTTACTGTACGAAATTATTATTTTCGGTTCATGTGTAAAAATCAGTAACACAGATGAAAAGTTAAAAAAACAGACACTCTTAAAAATAGGGAAATAGTTCTTTATTGTAATTAAGAGACCTAATATGGTGTTTATTTTTTACAGATGTACGTTTGCGAAGAATGCGGTCACACGACGTCGGAACCTGAAGAACATTACATGCATCTTAAAAAGCAACACCCTTACTCCCCTGCACTGTTGAAATTCTATGACAAGAGGCATTTTAAATTTACGAATGCAACTTTCGCCAATCAGCTTCTGGGCCAGCTACCTATGCCAGTCCATAATTAAGGTTTCTGTAATTTAAACCAATTTTGTACCATTTTTGATACGTACTTACTAATTTATTACTACATTTTAAAGTTTTGGTACAAATTTGGAAAATGTAATTCGAATTTATTCCGTCCGTTTTTAAGGAATCGATTTAACTTAGAAGTTGTAAGACCCCAGTGCATGCGCAATTGTATCGAGTGCAATAACATAGTAAATCGCTCGATTTGACATTGTCTTCCAAAATATGGGTATAATGAATTTTGTAACTATTTTGCGAATTAGTTTCAAATGAGGAACAATATCAACTTCTTGTTCCATTTCAAAATACCTTAATTTTTTAACAGTCAGGGGTAATCCATTAGCCTTGATGTAAGGCATGACTGCAATTAAAAAATCAAAGTATCGGGTATTATGTGCAATCTTTGGTGATGGTACGGGATTATTATTAAGTTTAGGTGTAGTGTAAATCTTAACAATAATTAGTTGTAGTACATTTCTAATGTTATTGAAATTATACAGCATGTTTCATTTCAATTCAGCGTTAGTTAGATCGGAATTATTATTTCTGATGGTGCTAAACGCAAGTATTACAAATTGTCGCTGACTTGAAGCGAAGCTATTATATGATTCGGATGACACTCTTTGTCCAAATCATAAAACTGCGTCAATGTCTATCAGGCCTTGATGGTAACTCCAGAATAAGGAAGCTCTTTTCCTCGTTTAGTGATATTAGTTTCTAATCGTCTCACAAAATATTAACACAAAAAATAATGTCACAACTTTTGTGTTATTATATGTATGTACTTAATGTTATGTTTGTTCTTTGTTGGTACTTATTAATGTAACAAAATTATAAAATCTTGTACGTGAGAACACAAATTGGGCTCATGATAAGTCGTACCAAGTTTAAATGCATTTCTAGATTTATTTATATTATTTAAATGATAGGATCGAATCGATACAGTCCGTGCTGTGAGTGTGTATGAGAAATTGTATTATCTTACTGTGTAATTAAGTTATTAAATGTGTTGATTGTTACAGCATAATGAAACATCGAGATAATTATTGTGAATCAAATGATTTGATAGTGAAAGTTTTATCTAATAGTATTATGCTCAATTTTGGTACATTTGCGCTTTCACAGCGAAGCTAAGCTTGTGGATATAAAAAAATTGTAAATATGTCTAAATTTAGTGAGTAGTAGTAAAAATTGAAAATAATTATATCTAATTATTTTAGTAGTAACTAATTAGTGTTTATGAGATTTTAAAAAGATATTGGCTTATCATATGGTTCTGTCCCATTATAATATTGTGATAGCGCAATGCCTTGATTATACCTACGTCTTTTGCATTTATTAGCATTTTGGTCCCATTGTCAAGTTGTTGTTTCGTATTTTTTGGAAACACTCTTGTTATTCTGTATTGATAAGCAATATATCAAGGTTTAAACATTTAAATTTGTTTCATTAAACCTTCAACCTGTATCTACACTTAAAAATTGGCATACCAACTTCTAGTTGATGCCAATTGCCAAAGAGGTAAACAAGCACGGCTATTGACAAGTACAGTCAACAAACTTATCGGACCGTGATAGCGTCGCTAGTACCTATCTATGAAAATTTAAAAAAACAAAAAAAATGAATAGGCATAAAAATTAGTTCCAATATTGGCCACCGGGTCAGATTTTGTGGGGCTACTCGCATGGCGCTAGCCATTCCAAACCACGAGCACCTATTCATATTCTTTTCGAACAACAGTAACAAGAAACAAATAACTATAAACCCGTCGGAAACCCAGCGGTAACACTAGATAGGGCCACAATTGTCTGTTCAATTCGTTCGTGGATTTATCCCCTGTATGGGTCTTTACATGCAATACTTAATAGTAATGAAATATAAACGCGCCGAATTTATCAGAAAAGGTACTTTTTTCATACTGAACGCAAACATAAAATTTGCAACCTCCTCTCTTTTCCCACTCAAAGAACTTTGACCTGGAACTGGGTGAGGCCCGCCTTTTGGAATTCTGCCTTTCGTCTCCTAACATTGGATAATGATTGCAAAACCTTAAGAGCCGACATCTGGTTATGTCGATGCGTATGTAAAAGATTTGGTGGCCTACAACATAGTGATGCCCAGAAAATTCTTGCTATCGTGATGAATGGAAAGAGATCCCGACCCTCAGCATTGAGAAATACGATGCAGACAGAGAACAGATTCCTTATATTCTACTTTAGTTAAAACTGCGTAAGGGTGCGCATACATCTGACGAATGCGCCGCAAGTGCGATCTATTTGCGGGTTGCTGCTGCGTCGCGCGTGATCCACGCTAGCGCTGCCTGCATACGGTCAAAAAGCAACCTTATAAAAGAGGGCTATAAAGGGAGCAAAGTAAACTGAGATACATGCGCGCGATCTGCACGCGCGCTATATGCGAGCCTTGCGTTCGAGGCGCACCAACAGTTACCGTAACAGCGCGCGTGTAGCGCATTCGCTAGATGTGTACGCCACCCTAACGTTTGGGTGCGAAAGAGCTTCACGCGACATTTTTCGAATTGATTTATCCTTGAATTACCGCAGGAACTTAGAGATTCACCTATCTATCTAAATACTAAATTTCACCCAAATCGTTACAGCCGTTTCCGAAAAACCAATTACATAATATATATATTTCGGTATGTGAATATTTATATACAACAATTTCTCGTTTAACTATTTGATATATTAGGTGCTTATGTGTATTATGTTAGTGGCTACGTAGGTATTTAAAGTTTAAACTAATTTTAATGGAAAATAGGCATTTAGCTGTTTTACTGAAGCAAAAAGAAAAACTCTTGTCATATCGGATAGTTTATTGAATTCAATAATAGTTTGTAAAAAAATAAGCATGTTTAGAAAAATAGTTTCGATAACTATAAATCTAAATAACCACTATCATAGGATCATTGTAATCATTAAGTAATTATTAAAAAATAACAATTGAAAAGTATCAAGTACCTGGATATATTATTTCATGTTTAGTTTGTAACTAATGCATGATTTGGAAAACGATAACTTAAATCTAGTATTATAGACAATTGACCTATCAGCAAAACTTAACTGAGCAAACTCAAGAGTAAAAACAGAGTCTAAATGAGTAAATTAGCAACAACAAGATCAATGAGCCCGGTAAGGTCAATAGACTTTGCTAGTTACGACATCAGCTCAAGATTGACATATTATTGAGCCGATATGACAAGAACAATACGCTCAGAGATTCCTATAAAAGCTGAGAAACAAGCAGATAATCCTTAAGGTGCTAAACAGATTTTCATCAAACATATACTCGTAGCTTAAGAACTATTTCGATTGAAGAGGGCTTCAAATAAATAAAATCGGTCCATTCGTATGAGCGCCACAGACTGGCACACTAGAAAATGTGTCTCGTCCGGCTACTGCTGTCATATGCAATTCGTATAAAAATGTCATTTTTAGGCTAGGTCCACATTTGATCATTTGGCGTATCGAATCAAGTACTCGTATCTTAAGCGTCAAACACGAAAATAGCGACGGCCGAGCGACGGCGACAGCGAGCGATGTGGTGCGAGAGCTAGCGACGAATTTCGGGAAGGCCCTTTAAAAATATAATTTCCTCAACTGGCGAATCAAGTCCTGCCAGTCTGGTAGAGCGTTTACGGTTATTTCTCTTTAAAAATATTTTATTAAAATTAAAAAAAATATATACTTTTGGCAATCTGAAATTTTAATCACGTATTTTTTTTATCCACTACAAGTTAACCCTTGACTGTGATCTCACCTGATGGTAAGTGATGATGCAGTCTAAGATGATTTATTGAGTAATTTCTATAATACCTGCAAATCGCCAGACCAATTTTGCGGTTTTAAACGTGAATAAAGTTTTCAAATGAGTACGACAAAATTCGTCGCCAGCTCTCCGACTAATCGTATCGCCCCGCTGCCGCCATCGCCCCGCCGCCGCTTGTTTCGTGACCGTACACTTAAGTATGGATGCCCATTTCGACTGTATCGTATCGTGTTTTGTGTAACGTCACAAAAACGCGTCCATACTTGACCATATCGTATCGTATCAGCTTATCAGTGTAATGTTCTATATTATGAATGTGGGCGCCACAAATTTTTCTGCGATTCCCGTACCTTTTTCCTCAAGTATGCCCAATGCGTATATTCTGCGTCCAACCTATGATACTCGTCGGTGATACGCGACGGAGATACGATATTTCGAAATTATCAAATGTGGACATAACCTTAGCCGCCATTTTGTATAAAGAAGCGTACGCGAGTCATCGAGACTCAAACGTACATTACATAATAACCTTTAAAACTAAAATTATTCATTTCGTTGCGCAAACAAATCTATTTAATCTGTACAAATTACAACTATAACAAGAACATGTTTATTAATAAACTTACAAAGTAAATATGGAATCAACATTTAAGTTAACACACTTAAATACATCTTTTTGAACTATAGATTGAAAGTCAAACCTTTGTACCTTTTTTCTTACATCACATTTTCTCGTGGAACTTGCTATTAAAAATAACTATACTTACGTTTATATTCTAGAGAATTCAAAATAATTGTAGTTACGTCTACGTAATAATAAAATATCTATTTCATAGTGAAATACATGATACTTATGACACATTTGTTAAAGCATCATAGTTTGCTTTAATTCTTAAGAAGCAGCGCTAAGCTCGGAACCCGTCTGCTATTAAAAACTTATAAATACGCTAATAATGGCATTAAAATCAGATTTTTCAGTCATTCAATTTCACATTGTGCTCATACAAAAACTGCTCCAATACCTCAGGTTTAGATATTGGAAAAGTGACCTAAATTAGACTTATCCAATCACAAAGAATACGTTACCGGTGCACACTAAAAATTAATTGCGTGAAATGCGTAAGACTATAACTGCTGATATACTCGTATACGTGATCATCTTTAACTGTTGCGTATCTTATCTTACTAATATTATAAATGCGAAAGTTTGGATGGATATGGATGTATAGTTGGATGTATGGATGTATGGATGTTTGTTACTCAATCACGCCCCAACAGTTGAACGGATCTGGCTGAAATTTGGCACAGAGGTAGATTATAGTCTGGAATAACACATAGGCTTTTTATACTTTTTATTCCGGAAAACTAAGGAGTTCCCGCGGGAACCAAAAAACCTCAATCCACGCGAACGTAATCGCGGGCATCAGCTAGTCTTCCATAAAAAACATACTATGTAATGTCATATTTACCCTAACTTCACTTCTGCCCCCTGATTGTTTAAGGAAATCATAATTGTTCGTCATCTATGAACTCCTTAAACAGTTCAAGTAATACGTTTTAAGGCCCTGTGTAGCGTAAAAGGGGGTTTTTAAAAGCAGTGTATCCATCAAACGGTGACATAATGTATGCTTGTAAAAATAATGTGCTGTTTTCAAGACTTTTGAGCAGCCATTGACGCATCTCAATATTAAAAAAATCTCTGCATTGAAATTTATTTTAAACATACCTCTTAATTTACCTTTTAAAGCAAGTTTTCTCCTTATTGAAACCAATAATTAGCTCTAGAAATATAAGATAAAATTCATATTTCTAAATCAAACACACTGTCGGATACATTTGTATTGAAAAGTAAATATTAATTTTTTTTCAAATTATTTCATTTTTTGCGACATGCGCTTGCTCGATTTCACCCCCGCGCGCCTGTGTTTTTCATCTCGTGAGCTCACAGCGCCTTAAGCTGTCAAATGATTACGATCTGCTTAGACAATTAGGCCTCAGGAATAAAGCCGCCTCTGCTCCCTATTCTATTAGCATTCTACTTTTTTGTGTGCAATGTTTTGTTGCATAAATTTTTCGTACAGCTACATCCTACGACTACTTACTACATTTTTGTTTATTTTAAATGAGTACTCCCTTTCTATCCTGCCGTAGGTTGAAGTTTATTTTTATGTTAGGGCTCGAACTCGATGGGGATTCTGGTTTTGAGCTACTGTCACCCTGCTTGATACGTTTATCCTTTCCCATTTGCGCCACCTGTAATCGAAATACATAAAAATTCAAGATCTTGTAAAAGAAAATATTTAGTCGGGAAGCTAAGATTCAAAATATGGTAGGTGTCTTGTCTTTAGTGAATGATTACCCTTGTCCAGTCGTGACTAACTTCCGTTTCCCTATTATCCCCAATAAGGATGATGACAACGGCCGCTTGAGCTCTAAAACAATGCAATTAAAGTTCATTTTACTTTAAGCCTACGAATGTTTTGACACTCGAATGCGCCCAACTTCATGTGATTTAAAATGCTGTGCTAAGGTTATGGAAGGAGAAGCATGCAGGCATATGGATGGACGTGTTTGTATAACAAGATCTACTTAAGGCGTCGACGATGGTTTTGAACTATCAATTCCAAGTGCACCTGGTATAGGAACGGGCGGTGGTCGAAGCGGCTGTATTACTCCACGTGGAAGGACAGCGTAAAGACGGTTATTATATGCCTATAGCAAGACTAGATACTCACGGCATCGTCGATGGTCTTGAACTGCCAGTTCCAGTGAAAACGGTATAGGAACGGCCGGTGATCGAAGCGGTTGTCGTCAGGGCTGTAACACTCCGCGTGGTAGGATAGCGGAAAGACGGTCATTGTATGCCTATAACAAGACTAGATACTCACGGCATCGTCGATGGTCTTGAACTGCCAGTTCCAGTGAAAACAGTATAGGAACGGGCGGTGATCGAAGCGGTTGTCGTCAGGGCTGTAACACTCCGCGTGGTAGGATAGCGGAAAGACGGTCATTGTATGCCTATAACAAGACTAGATACTCACGGCATCGTCGATGGTCTTGAACTGCCAGTTCCAGTGCACGCGGTAGAGGAACGGGCGGTGGTCGAAGCGGTTGTCGTCAGGGCTGTAAGACTCCGCGTGGTAGGACGGTGTGAGGACGGTCATTTTGTGCCGGTTTATAGCGTAACAACGAAAGAAGTGCTTCACTTTTTCCGCCACCTAGAAATGAAATATATAGTTTTCTAAAAAACCACGGCAGCCTGGCACATTATTTTCTTTGCAATTTAAATGTTTGTGCAGCAAACGTTAAACAAATAGTGTTGACAAACAGCTTTCTGATTTCTTGGTCGAGGAGTGATAGTCTGCAGATATCGACAGTCTATTACTATTTTCTCAACGCACGCAGACAGACCATAGAGCCTAGCTATTCGAGAACTCACTCTCTGAATTCAAAAAGTACAAGTTTTCAGTTTTTGAATTGACTTCCCCTATTTTGGAAGATACTTTCTCGGATTTGGATAACTGACACGATCCAAATCCGAATTCAACACAAACAATAACTTAACACGAAATTGACAAAATGAGATTCTCCCAATGGGATTTCCAATGGTTACACATTAAATGACAGTTGCTAACTCATACGACGAGACGTGTTGGCCAAGAAAGAGACTCTTTGAGTCGTATTCCTCATTACTGAGGGTCGTGAGTCGTGACCCCTTTCCATTAATCACATAATGGTGGGAGTTTTCTTAGGATAATAATACGGTGAGCTCCCACGTCCTTTTGTAACGATTATTATCAGATGTCAGTGATAATAACTGAACTCCAAGGCACGGAGGAAGCGAAAATGCCAAATTTGATCCTGCAAATTCGGTCACCCATCAAGTTACCGACTTGGGTCAACGTTGCTTAACAATTGGACCAAGACAGTCACTAAAAGATAAATTTAAAGAAATCAATATCATGACAGTGCACAACCAATATATATTTGAAAATTTGGTACACGTGCATAAGCACATTGATAAATTCAAGAAGAAAAGTGATTGTCATAATATCAATACTAGACATAAAAATAAACTTGTAATGCCTGTTTCTAGGCTTAGTAAAACTAGCAATTCATTTGTTGGAAACAGTGTCCGCTTCTACAATAAGCTCCCAGAAGACATGTTGAAGATGTCTCTGAATAAGTTCAAAGTTAATGTAAAACGTAAACTCATTGAAAAGTCTTATTACCATGTAAAGGACTACTTAAACGACAAGGAAGCTTGGCAATAATTTGCTCTAATGTCTCTGATAGTTCCTTAGTTAAGATGATTTGTGAGATGGTGATAATTAAAAAAAAAACCCGGCTGAGTTTGTTGTGGGCTCTTCTCAGACCAGGGCGCGTTTGGAACCCTCGTAGCTTTAGTTTTAAGATACCGTTACCCATTATCACCATCAAGTCTTATTCCTTATTATTATTATAAATATGACGTTCAGAAGGTGTACTTTGTAGGTACCTATTTTGAATAAAGATGCTTGATTATGATTATGATTATGATTAAATGCAATCGACTGATATGCGTTCGGCAATCGACTGATAGGCCACTCGTCCCTCTTGTTGCCAATGGTGACATAACATTTACCTCTAGCGGTGTGCACTTGTTATTCCACTGGTGTACCAGTTTCTGGAACATGCTGAATGGTCCGCAGTTGTACGTTTTCCTCAGTCGGCCAAACTCCGACAGTTCTGCATACGTCATTCCCATGTCTTGTTCGTCTGTCTGTGTAATCTGTCCGTCCGACAATGGTTCTAATTCTGCTGTCGGTGGTGCTTGGAGTATTTCGGAGAGCGATGGCAAAAAGAATCTGTGTATTTAAACAACGAAACATTTGTATTAGTATGTGGTTAACAAAGTACATAGATTTTGTAGTCGATATAAGATTATTATATGTTTCAAATAAAGGGAGTTCTCTCAAGCCTATCAAGTCAATCTTATTGATAAATTCGAGATATTTGCCTCTCATTTGTATGAATAAACTAGCTGACGCCCGCGACTTCGTACGCGTGGATCGAGGTTTTGTGGTTCCCGCGGGAACTCTAATTTTCCGGGATAAAAAGTAGCCTATGTGTTATTCCAGACTATAATCTATCTCTGTGCCAAATTTCATCCAGATCCGTTCAGCCGTTGGGGCGTGATTGAGTAACAAACATCCATCCATACATCCATACCGACATCCATACATCCAAACTTTCGCATTTATAATATTAGTAAGATTATGAGAATAAAGAAACAAAGAGTAATGAAACTAATTTTTTTTAAAGAACATCCTAGGCATATGTTGCTGTGGGTACAAAGATAGGTTAGATAAATTACGAGGATCGAATTACTTTGATGATACATTCTAGTTGATTTTGTATGTAAGTGTTTAGTTTAAGATTATTTCTGTGCAGTGCCTAAAATAAAGATTTTTCTTTCTTTCTTTTTTCTTTAGTTGAATCACTATTAAATAGTGGTATGGAGTAGTAATTTGAAGGCATTTAGTTATAGACTTACCGGCTTTTAGCGTACTGCAGGAAGGACTTCAAATCTGTCTTAGATACCCCTCCAATTGGGTTAACATCAGCGCTGGAGCAATCGTATTTGGTCATATAACCTCTTAGCGCTTCGTCTACATTTGAAGACCCCAACACTAGCAGACCGCCCGGTCTTCCTCGCACCCAGAGCATAAGTTGCGCGAATAGATATGATAGAACCATTCGAAGGCGCGCCTATGGATCCAAAAGATACGTTTAAATGTTGGTATCGTACTGGCGAAATAGCGTCCAGCGAACCGATTTGCGAACGTATTCGCAGCGGGTGCGAAACGAGCTTTTTTTTTATTCCACTACAAGTTAGTCCATGACTGCGATCTCACCTGATGGTAAGTGATGATGCAGTCTAAGATGGTAGCGGGCTAACCTGGTAGGGGTATAGCAATTATATTAAACCCATACTCCTAGTCAGTTTCCACACGGCATCGTACCGGAACGCTAAATCGCTTGGCAGTACGTCTTCGCCGGTAAGGTGGTAGCCAGCCACGGCCGAAGATCAGACCAGAGAAAATTCAGAATTTTTAACTCCCAAATTGACCCTGCCGGGAATCGAACCTGGGACCTCCCACGTTAAGGCAACAGCCCTCAACACTACGTCAGGGAGGTCGTCAAAACTAGCTTTAATTTTAGTGCGTTGCTTAACTTAATAAATTCGAACACTTCTAACTCTAGAACGGCTGGACCGATTATCATGGTTTTTGATTTCTTGTATTTGTCTCCGCCCGAATAGCAGAATAACTGTTAAAAACATTGGAAAATTAACGAAAATTAGAAAACCTATTCCACACGGACGAAGTCGCGGGCATCAGCTAGTGATTAAAAAAAACGTTTATTTACCTGAATATTCTGTAAAGCGAGATTTTGTCGTGGACATCCGCCCTTGCTCCTGAACTTCGGCACTAGTCCGGTGGCGGTTGTGAATATTCCTATCACTGCGCTCACCGCGGAATCTATCACTATTGGAAAGTGATAACTACCTATTTCACTCGCAAGCTGCAAATATATCGATACTTAGCCTACGTCCAAGAAACAAGAGGGACATATCACATTCTTATTTTTGAAAATCAGTCTAGCTAGAAGCGAGCAAAGTGGCGATTATTATAAGGTTTGATTTTAAAAGCCACTTAACTGAAAAACCAACCAAAACTTTCGTTAAGGCGCTGTGAGCTCACGAGATGAAAAACACAGGCGCACGGGGGTGAAATCGAGCAAGCGCATGTCGCAAAAAAGGCATGAAATAATTTGTAAAAAAAATTATATTTACTTTTCAATACAAATTAATCCGACAATGTGTTTGATTTAGAAATATGAATTTTATCTTATATTTCTAGAGCTAATTATTGGTTTCAATAAGGAGAAAAATTGCTTTAAAATGTAAATTAAGAGGTATGTTTAAAATAAATTTCAATGCAGAGATTATTTTTAAATTGTGTTTTGAGATGCGTCAATGGCTGCTCAAAGGTCTTGAAAACAGCACATTATTTTTACAAGCATACATTATGTCACCGTTTGATGGTTACACTGCTTTTAAAAACCCCCTTTTACGCTACACAGGGCCTTAATAGATTCCAGGGATCACACATCAAAGCAAAAATTGTTTTTTTTAACTAGGTTTACCTGAGAAGCCCTTTGCTTAGTCTCCTGGCTGGAGTTTTCTGTCGCCATATAACACGTGACGAGTAGTCGATTACAAAGCTCCATAGGGTCAGATGGGGTATAATCCGATTGACAAAGGATCTTACGAACATCGTATAGAACTTGACTCTCTAAAAAAGATACCATCGTATGTTATCTTATGTTACTCTTACTAATATTATAAATGCAAAAGTTTGGATGGATGTATGGATGTTTGTTACTCAGTCACGCTGAACGGATCTGGCTGAAATTTGGCACAGAGATAGATTATAGTCTGGAATAGCACATAGGCTACATTTTAACGGAAAATTAACAAGTTCCCGCGGGAACCAAAATACATCAAAGCACGCAGACGAAATCGCGGGCATTCGCTAGTGTAACTCTATTCTCTAGGTATAGTGACCATAATAATGTCTCCTTTCAGAATCTTCAAAACCTCTTTATGAAATCGTTTGAGGTTTGATAGCAAAAATCTAATAAATAAATCTTGACGACTTCCCTGGCGCAGTGGTGAGCGCTGTGGTCTTATTGTGGGTTCGATTCCTGGCAGAGTCAATTTGGGAATTTATAATTTCTGAATTTTCTCTGGTCTGGCCTGGTGGGAGGCTTCGACCGTGGCTAGACGTACCGCCAAGTGATTTAGCGTTCCGGTGCGATGCCGTGTAGAAACCGATAGGGGTATGGGTTTAATATAACTGCCATACCCCTAGCAAGTTAACCCGCTACCATCTTAGACTGCATCATCAATTATCATCAGGTGAGATCGCATTCAAGGGCTAACTTGCAGTGAAAAAAAAAGATTACCTCCTTTCTGTACAGCTTCACATATCTGTGTGCACATCGAGAAAACAATACACGCTGTGCTTGTAGAATCTACACCCCCACTGAGTGGAAGGAAGAAACCACCCTGGCCCGATCTCCGCAGATAGTCCCATAGCCAACACGCCGGACCTAAAATTGCATTAACCATTTAAACAAAAAAAAAGTATTACCATTCTATCAAAAAAGTTTTTTTTTATTTTTATTATTTTTAATTTTTTTTAGGGCTTTTGTCAATTCTAACTATGTCACCCCCATAAGATCAACAGCATGCACTAAACAAACTAAAATAAGCACATAAAGACACCACTAATACATTACCACATCCTTGTGTGTGTGTGTATATGTGTTTGCCCTAAGAGGTTGTGCGTTTGTGTGTTTGTTTTGTGTGTGCACTTTTTTGTTTACATTACAAATTCGGCTGATCGTATTGAACGTTGGATCGCCTTAGCGTCAACGTTAAATGAACCTTAAATTCATTCGTTTTTGCGTTCACAGCCAGCGCTCCAAACGATCTCATACTTAGACTAAGCGTACTGTACGAAGATATCGTTGACGAGACGAAAACAGAATACCCCTAAACTCCTTCGCCGTCTGCTTCGACAGCCGATAAACGCTATTGAAGGGGTTTTTTAAACACCGCTTTCGCTTGTATCTAGTCCAGCAACTTCCTGTGACTCGATATGACGATCTTTGACGACCTCCCTGGCACAGTGTTGAGCGCTGTTGCCTTAACGTGGGAGGTCCCGGATTCCCGGCAGGGTCAATTTAGGAATTTATAATTTCAGAATTTTCTCTGGTCTGATCTGGTGCTCCCACTTCAGCTGTGGCTAGTTACCCTACCGGCAAAGACATACCGCCAAGCGATTTAGCGTTCCGGTACGATGCCGTGTAGAAACCGACTAGGGGTATGGGTTTAATATAGCCATACCCCTAACAGGATAGCCCCCTACCATCTTAGACTGCAACATCACTTACCATCAGGTGCGATCGCAGTCAAGGGCTAAGTTATAGTGGAATAAAAAATATATTATGTATATCTTCTGCCGGTATGCTTACCTAATTCTATTTCTTCTTCTGGTGTCAAATATTTCCATTCTATAGGTGGGCTAATAGTAAGATGCACGTCTTCATCGTCGGATAGCGCAAAATCCACGAAAATTCGGGGAAATGCTTGATTCGAAGCAGCCAAATGGCTTCTGGAGCGAATTTTCGTACGATAAGAGCGTATGTCTTCTAAATCTATAGTGGCGGTTATTACTTCCTGAAATTAGAATGATTAAGTTATTTAGTTGGATAAAAGTGTAATCTAGGTTGAAGAGAAACTGAATATTTCGTTAAGCTGACTATTTTGGGTTGAGAACTGGGGGCAATAAAATTGTATTGTCAACGGGGGATCATTACAAACAGAAACATCTATCGTTCGACAGCAATTGAAAGCAGACTTGGTTTTCATAAAAAAATTGTATAGAAGCAGGCGTTATTTTGCGGAAGTCCATGATAAAAGGAGGGAACTAGAAATTTAATTTGCTATAATCCGCGACAGTAGGTAAATTTATGTGGTACAGTGTATGTCTTGCACTTACAGCCCGCGATATTCACTGCACCACAGAAATCACAGTAAACAGATTTAACCAGTATGGAAACTACCTAGAAACGTTCGAAACAGCCTCACTCACACAAACGTGCGCATCGACGAGACCCCAAGCGCTCGTCGCAGTGCCGTCAGTAGTGAGTTCCGCGTCATCGCATGTTCAATTCGCTCGTTTGTGTGAGTGAGCTGTTTCGAACGTTTCTAGGTAGTTTCCATACTGGTTGTATCTGTTTACTGTGCAGAAATCTTCCAAATTATTTTCAACTAGCTGATGCCCGCGACTACGTCCGCGTGGATTGAGGTTTTTTGGGTTGCCGCGGGAACTCCTTAGTTTTCCGGGATAAAAGCCTATGTGTCATTCCAGACTATAATCTACCTCTGTGCCAAATTTCAGCCAGATCCGTTCAACTGTTGGGGCGTCATTGAGTAACAAACATCCATACATCCATCCAAACTTTCGCATTTATAATATTAGTAAGATAAGATAACTGTCGAGTCAACATCTCCTGAAGATGCTCTGATATCTGATTGAAACATACATTGAAAATAATTTGTAAGATTTCTGTGGTGCATATCGCGGGCTATAAGTGCAAGATACACTGTACCACAGTGATTTACCTATAGTGAATTGAAGTTCTAGTTCCTTCGTTTTCATAAAAATAGAAAAGACGAGGGTAATAAAGAACTCACAACATCGTGCAGTGCAAACTGAAGCCCCCGACTCACAACCTCTCCATTTACTGCCACACAGGAGCACCCGTTAAAATATATCCTTTGTCCATCGCAGCCCCGCAAGTTGCTAAACAAATACGCTCCACCGCTCTTAAATGTAGCGCTCTTAACTAAATTTACGGTAACGTACGCTTTACGAAGCTCCATGTAACTGCCGGAGCCGTTCGATATGATTTCTACTCCATCGAGGCTCATCGGGATATGACGACTGTAATTAAATAATTATTATGTTTCATATATTGTACCTATTGTTTAAATAAACTGCCTCGTTGGTCACCACTAGGTTAGCATGTTTGACTGCGGCCGACGAGGGTCGGGCCATAATTAAATATTGGGTTTTTCTGACTAGAAATTCTCAGTACTAGCCCGGAGTTAGGAAGTTGGTGGTGTTTCACCTCCGTGCCTCGGAGAGCATGTTAAGCCGTCGATCCCGGTTACTAACATGATAATATCAAATCAAATCAAATCAAATGTTTTTTATTCAAATAAACTTTTACAAGTACTTTTGAATCGTCAAGTGAATCTACCACTGGTTCATTCCTACCGAGAAGAACCAGCAAGAAACTCGGTGGTTGCTCTTTTTAAATAATTCATTTACAATTATTATATCAATGTGTACATAAGTAACCGCTGTCCCCAGCATTGCTGGAGCGATCAAATCCATGCTCCTCTATCATTTACATAATCTTCAACAGTAGGTATAATAAGCTTTTTTCAGGAGCATACTTTTAATGGATTTCTTAAATTTGTTTATAGGCAAGTCCAAAAAAGGTTGTGGAACTTTGTTATAGAAAAGAATGCCCATTCCCACGAATGACCTACTGACTTTTTTGAGGCAGAGCAATGGAGTCACGAGCTTATTATGGCCTCATTTTTATTTATCGCATTTTTTTTAAATAGTCGTTAAAGCCCGCCAACCACTTTTGGTGGTGGGTCTAAGCTCTAATTCCCTCTCTCCTATAAGAGTGGAGGTTTGTGCCCAGCAGTTGGTCGTTAATGGGCTGTAGTGGTGGTGGTATTGTTTAAACAGAAAAAAAATTAAGTATACCTTTGTGGATTCCATAACTCTTCACAGATTTCGTAACCAATACACGTATCTCTAGTGGAAATAACTGCATCTCCTATTGGGACAGTCGTCTGATTAGTGATTGCCGAAATCATTCTTGGTAAATAATATTCTTCCACTTGGCGTTCCTATAACAAAATGTTTTGTCAACATTTCTGATTTCATTTTATATTTAGGTTGATCTCTGTAGGCTTCGATTCGGTGGCAACTTGGGCAGTGTTGACTGTTGACCTCAACACTGCCCAAGTTTCCACCGAATCGAAGGCTTTCTCATAGTCCACATAAGCTAAGCAAAGTTGTTGGTTATGACTTCGGTCTTCTGTATAACCTGCCGCAGCGTATGTATGTGGTCTTTGCTACTGAAACCTTGTAACAGAAACTGAAAGCTTGTTTGGGAGGCTGGAAGTCTTCGAACCTACGAGCGAGATGATTCGTTATGACTCTCGAAAACAACTCGTAGACATGACTTAGAAGCGAGATGGGTCTGTAATTCTTCAAAAAGGTTATCTTAGGTAATTTAGGTTGATCTGCCTACCTACGAGTAAGTGTTACTTACTTTAGTCCAACAGGAAAACCATCGCGTCTCTCTGTAGTTGCCATTTTCACACAAAATCATCTTTGGTCTGATCAGGAGAATATTCTTATTGAGGAAAGCAACTCGGCAATTGTAAGAAACATTTCTGTGTTGCACTGGCATTCCAACGTCTATGAGAATGTCTTTACATGTTGGTGATTTTAGTAGTTCTGCTAATACTTGCCAGCTATGAAGGTATGTGTCTGGTTCGTGGAAGTGATCTTCACAACTATAACCGCTACAAAAAAAAACATTTTAATTTTTAAGGCTTCAAGTACCATACTCAGTTCCAAAGATATGGATTTACTGGAGATACTAATAAGGCCGCCTTTGCGCTTTACCACAGTTTCCTGTATTTTGTATTGGATGCATAATTTTGTACCTATGTGTTAAGATGCAATAAAGACAACTATATAAAATTAATAAAATAAATAAAAAAGCCATTTATAAATTTCTCATCATAAGTAATATAAAATTGTGTTTGACATCATCTAATATATAAAATTCTCGTGTCACAGTGTTTGTAATAAAAATCCTCCGAAACGGCTTGACCGATTCTTATGAAATTTTTTGTGTATATTCGGTAGGTCTGAGAATAGGACGTAAACTATTTTTCATACCTCCACGCGGACAGAGTAGCGGGCATCAGCTAGTAAGTAATATAAAATTGTGTTTGAATATAATAATTAATTATTGATAATGATAGAATTTTAAATTAATTATGAAAATAAAATTGTAACAATGTCACGCAACTCAATGAATATAAATTATAGTAGTTATTTAATTTTTTTTCGTGTTTGGATGGAGTATGGCCCATCTCATCCCATACTGGTGATACTAACTTACCATATTTCCAATTCTGGTCCCGTTCTATAAAGAGCCCCCATCTCCTTAGCCTCTTGTATAGACTGCAAAATTCTACTTAGGTTTCCTTCGAAATCCAGGGCCCATTGGTTTAGTGTGCAAACAGCGACTACTACTTTCCGACCCATTTTGGAAATTTTCACTGAAAAAAAAACAAGTTTTACTAACAAATATTGTCTTAATCTTTTTAATCCCGGACATTTCGGTGGCATCGTAGCGCTTAAGCGGATGAACCGATTTTAATGCGGTAATTAATTGGAAAGCCTGTTTAATCGAGATTGGTTAGAGATATATTGTTTGATGAAAATCTATTCAGTCGTTTAAGGCTTATCAGCTTTTTTCTCAGTAAGTGTAAGGATTACAGTGACACATTTTCGATATTACTAAATATATTACCATTTGTCTAATGGACACGCCTCGTAACACGTTGATCTAGTGCTTAACATGTTTGACTGCGGATGACGAGATCCTGTGTTCGATTGAAGATAGATTTCTAATAATATTTGGAATAAGAATTTCTTTACAGAAAATCCCAATAGATATTCTCAGTATTAGCCGGGCATAGAAAGTTGGGGTGCAATTTAGGGTTTTCCATCCATCCATTTAAAAATGCTCAATACGAAGAGGGCTTACTTTTATCCCGCAGAAATTTATGATATGCAAAATTCATATAGAAGTATGTACATAACGACAAAGTAGGTGCATCAGGATTCATTGATGAGTGACAGTGACACACGACAGGGCGGTCTGAAGAAATCGATCCGCACCGTTCCGTGCCAGGCCGCGGCCAATCACCTCGAAATTGCCTACGACCCCAACAAAAGGTCTACGCACTGTTGAGACACGAGTGAGTTGACTGCACGGAGTGCACTGAATAGGAACCTTATGGCATTCATACACAATGAACTTAGCAGAAGGCCAGGTGGTAGGTGAAAAATCTGGGGAAACTTTTGCATACAAATGGATTTTTCATGAACAAAAAAACAAGACGTGCCTCGTACTACAGAGCCTTCAAGATGCTCACATGTGACTCATAATTGAGAGGGATGCCTAGGACATTAAAGCTGAATGCTTCACAAAGTTGTACGAATTGGAAAGCAATTTAGGTGCAATACCATTGTTTTAAGTCGTGTTGATGCTAACAGGATTAGACAGTAGGTATTAATGTTTTTCAGGTAGAAAACTAGGACAAGTGCTACGTATGATAATATATCGAAACAACTCAATAAGTCGTTGGTAAAAAATTAAACACATTTCTTTTTGCGTCGAGGAACAAACTAAATTAGTAGCAGTAGTTCTATATATAACAGTCAGTATACAAGCATTACATAAAAGCTAACAGTACCACTAACCAGATATAAAGATTCTTATAAGCCCTTCTTAACCAAAAAATGATAAATAGCATTAAATATGATGTATATCAAGTGATCCTTACCTAGAGTATTATATTTTCTTTGTTTCCAGTAAAATGTATCGACTTACTAGCTCGGTTTCCTTGGCAACTAATGGATATTACTTAATAAACTTGGCCCCAATTGACGACCTATTTCTACCGAATATCATAACTTAATTAGTTAAAACTAGAAAGGAAGCTTTTAAACTTCAATAAAGTTATTTCGATAGAAACGCAATAGATAACTAATGTTTGGTTGACACCAGGCTATTTCTTCAAGGATAGAAAGATAAATAGGATATGATTATAGTCCCGACTTCGAACAGATAGTCAAAGTCCACCAATTTTCAGTTGTTATATTTATTTGATTGTGTGAGCTAATTTTTAAGTAAGTATATATGTAGCATTTCTAATTAAGGGATTGGGCTACCTATCTGAAGAAATGTTCCTCTCATTTCTTCAGGTACATATTGTTTCACAATAACTACATTGTTTTAGCCAATAAATCTCTCAAGTAGCGCGAATTTTCGCCGACTTTTACGACATTTTTCATCGTAGTTAGCTTACTGTCGTGTCGTGTGTTAGTTGTGTTTCTTGGGTCGTACTACCTTCGTGTCACCCAGGAAATAATATCAAATATAAAATATATCGGCGTCTGATAGACCAGTATGTCAGCTGTTAGACAATAATTGTCTATTATCAGGACAGGGCGATATATTGTATCCAGCGGTTTCCAGTCACTTAAATAATTGCGAATAGGTATCTTTCTACTATCTAACGGGACCAAAGTGATGATCGCAAGTGTATGGTGAAACATTAACTAACTTATAAGAGGTACCGCTTGGTAACTAACCGCAACCTAAGGCTCATCAGTAAAAACACCTAGAGACAGAGCTACGCCAATTTAGAAAAGTCCATAAAAATTTAAATTGATGAAACTGGAAATCAGACCTTTTAGCTTTCAATGGCAGATAGCAGGCATATAATTTTTAATTCAGTACCTAAGCATATCCATACTAACTACACGTTTAAGCAATTTGATTACAAGGGGGTTTTTGTTTTTGTTTCTGTTAGTACAAAAAAGTTGTAACGTCGCGTAGGCAATATCAGCACAAATGCATATTTCGAACGGATAAAAATTTCAAAGGCATTTCAACCTCATTTATCCTACCTTTTATTTAGGTATGCTCAAATGATTTTATCAGTCTGTTCATTCAAGGCTAAACATTTGAAGGTTTACCTAAATATAGAATGCGAATAACTTCATTAAAAGATGACGATGAAAGCTAAGAATAAGAATTGTTAAGCTGTCTACTTATTATTTCCTCAGATCAGGCGTAGGTCTAGGTATACTACAGGCAAGGTTACCTACATAAGAGATGTTACCGTCATCATGGTGATTGGCGATGAATGGAGTGATACCGCAACGGATTGGCGTGATTTTATGTATGGGTAGATATCTATAGTTTAGGACCTGAAGTGCCACAGGCTAATTTTTATCCCGGAAAGTCAAATGCTCCCCCGCGATTTTTAAACCGACTTCCACGCAGACTTAAGTTGTGGGTAGGTAAGAAACATCTGAGCATCTAGTAGGTACTTATTTAATGTAAGGCTTCTATACAACCAACAGAAGATATAAATCAGGGAAGTTTATTATAATATCGTAACTACTCGTAGGGACTTCTACGTGTTCGTGTGTCTGCGAAAAGTTTAGCGATTACAATCGAAGCCGGTAGCGAACTTTGAATTGAACCTTTCCACACAAGTTCACACATTACGCAGAAGTGCAGTCACCTTTCAGGTTTTCAGGGAAACAGAAAGCGCATTTTCTTTGTATCAATAACAGAAGTTAGTAATCTTTGGTGGAATAAACAACAATTTAAATAACAAACACACAATATCTCTTATCTCTTGAAATTTACTAATTATTTAATTCGATTAACCATTTACAATGGTGTTTTGTGGTCATAGGACCCAAATAAAATACGGTAAGTATATATTATATTATAATATGTAATATGTTGGGAATCTCTCTCAGGGATAAAATCAAGAACGAGGAAATTCGTAAAAGAATTAAAGTGACCTACATAGCTCCAAGGATTAGAAAGCTGAAGTGGCAGTCGGCAGACGTGTTCTGAGGTGGAGACCGCGTACCGGTAAGTGCAATGTAGGACGACCTCTAAATCGCTGGACCTATGACCTAAGAAAGGTGGAGAGAAGCGGGTGGATGAAGAAGGCTGAAGACCGTGTTTGAGGACGCGCTCTCGAAAAGGCGTGACCGTGTTTGAGGACGCGCTCTCGTCCAGCAGTGGACGCACACAAGACTGAACTTGTATGAGTTACGACATTATAAATTATTATACTTTTTACAGTAGCTTATCCAGAAAGAATAGCTGTTCAAAGGATCTACGTTCTAAAGCTCAAATTCACTCAGTTCGACGACGGGATCACAAAGAATTGTCCATAAAGAAATAACAGTGATTTTTTTTAAATCATAGCCCAATTGCTTCAAACTTAGATAAACTTAGCACTAATATAGCTTTGAATATTAGTGCTAAGTTTATCTAAGTTTGAAGCAATTAAGTATTGTAAACATGACGTGAATTTATAAGAAATGGATAAATTGGAGAAAGAAATTCCAAAAGGTGTCGAAAAAGGTAAGTTTAAATAGTCAGATAATTAATACTCATAATGAGAAAATTTATGACACACGCACTCCCTATAATTGATTCTTAGACGCCCAGCCCAAACCCTTGGACCTATAGGAAGCTTAAGTTTTCAGAGAGGTTTCCTTTATTAGGGAAATCCTTAAAATCTAGATTCATTTTAGGGTTCCGTACCAAAATGGTAAAATGGAACCCTTATGGTGCGACTTTCTCCGTCTGTCTGTGTCTGTCTGTCCGTCCGTCACACTCGATTATTTCAGTAACTACCGAAGCTATCGACATGAAATTTGGAATAGTTGTGTATATTAGTGGCCCAAAGACACTGGAATTAAAAAAAATTGGAAATTATTTTTGTTCTTATTTAAAAAGGGAGGAAAATCGGAGGGTTGAAATTTAAAAGTGAGATAACTGTACTGTGTGGGGTATCATATGAAAGGGTTTACTTTGTACATTCTAAAACAGATTTTTAATTATTTTTAGTCATGATAGTTTTTGATTTATCGGGGAAAAAGTCTAAAAAAATACCGTTCCCCCCCCTTATCTCCGGAGTTTACCAATCGAAAAATCTGAAATAATTATGGTCAATAGGAATTTATGTATATTTTACAGGAAAACTATAGCCAATGCTCTAACTAGCATAGTTTTTTTGATATTAACAGTAAGCCTCTACAAACAAAGTTGGTTTTGCGGTTCATTAACAAAGGTAATTATTACCGTTTTACATCTTTGGTCGTTACAGTTTTCAGTACGGAACCCTCGGTGCGCGAGTCCGACTTGCACTTGGCCGGTATTTTTTATTCTTTTATTCTATACTTTTACTTTACTACTTACTTTTTCTATATTATATTTATACAAATTATCAACAATTAATCTTCGTGATTAAAAGCTTCCACGCTACGAGTTCTAATTGTTATACATAGGTTTCCAACTCTTTACTGTCTGACGTCACAAATCACTTGATAAAGCGCTATGCGATCGAAGCATGCCATCAGTAGGTACAGCTTTCGTCTCGGAATCACAATAAACTTTTGGAACACGAAATCCTCAGTCCGCTTCCGTGCGCCGCTTCACCCGCCAGTATAAACGAAAATACCTGCCGATTATCAGTTAAAATAGATTTGCAGTCATGGTGACAGATTATTTAATAATGCGTCCAAACGCGATGAGGATAACGTAGCCAATAAAGAAAATATAAACCGCCGGTAGTGATTTTACCTAAAATGTTATGGTGGAAACAACTTGAATGTGTTCAAAATAACGTAATTATGATCGAGCAAGAGGAACAGAGGCGAGACTACATCGACAATACCACGGTGACGTTGACGCTCCCTACAAGGGATCCAGTATTGCAAGATAATTTATTGATAGCAAATATAGATCAAGTGAAAACTTTGCAAGCTTCTCTTTTTCCCATATGCAATAAAGGTGATGATTTTACACACCAAAAATATTCTAAATTGTATTTATTTCATTTGTAAGATGAAATTAAAAGGTTCTTTGTAAATGAAAATTATATTTTTCAGGAACTTTCATATCAAACTTTCTTCACAATAATATAAAAACAAATCAACTAGAAATAAATACCGACACGAAGACTTTTAAGACAACAGCAAAACTAAGAGAGCCTCGAGATTTATTTGCCCTTCCCAAAGAGCTCGACTGCCCGCAGCAGGCACCACGATGGCCCTCAGAATGTCAAGTAAGAATTGTTTAATTTCATAATAATTACCTACCTTTAAATGTCATGTAAATGTTTGGTTATGAAAAAATATTATTATTCTTATCCAATGTAATGTCGATTTAACCACGAAGCTCCGTGTTGTCATAGTAATAGGCGAAAATTTTCGAACAAGTCGGTCATCTCGAATCTTGTAGGCTAGCGCGTTTTAACTTCTCATCATTGCTTTGCATGCATGATTGAAGTCAAGGGTAAGCTTAAGAATCTTGTTATGTATGTAAATTCTAATTCGATCGCTAGGTTGTAGAAGAAAGAATACAGCACATAATGTGGAGTCCAGCAACACCTGAACCTTATTACATATCTACGGGAAAGGAGCTAAGGCCTCAACCAGTTGGAGAGGAAGCGGGCACAGTTATTTTCCAATATTATCCAATGAGCGCTGTCAACTACGTAAGTTTTTAACAAACTTTGTTTTATTTTTGTTATTTTCTAACAGGAACCTATTCTACAATCCACAGCATGTCACAAATTTGCTTTTGCATCATATATATATACTAATATTATAAATGCGAAAGTCAGTTTGTTTGTTGGTTTGTCCTTCAATCACGCCGCAACGGAGCAACGGATCGACGTGATTTTTGGCATGGGTATAGTTGAGGACCTGGAAAGTGACATAGGCTACTTTTTATCCCGGAAAATTAAGGAGTTCCCGCGGGAATCAAAAAACTTAAACCACGCGGACGAAGTCGCGGGCATCAGCTAGTTACCCAATATATTTAGTAATTTATCAACAGATTTTTAACTATGTCTTTATCTTGTTACAGTTTAGTCGTTCCACAGTTGGTGGGTCCCGTTTGTTTCTTTCGGCGTGTACGAGTGCAGGTGGTGATGATGAGTTAAGATTCGAATCACGTTTTGAAAGCGGCAATTTAGCAAAAGCAATTAAAATAACGTCTGCTTACTATGAACTTCATCTCCGTACTGATCTTTACACGAACAGGCACATGCAATGGTTTTATTTTAGAGTTTCCAATACTAAAAAGCAAATGATGTACAGGTAGGTGTTAATTTGTTGTGAATATAATTCTTTCCAACAATTTTCCCTAATTTTTTAGAATTTCAATGTACCTATTAATCAACAAATTCAAATCGGAATGTTTAGTTTGTAATTACAATCATGTAAAAACTCAATCATGATGTATTTTTAAACGCTGTTTACAGGTTTTCCATAGTAAATTTATCAAAACCTGAAAGTCTGTACAATGAAGGCATGCGACCTTTATTATATTCAACGAAGGACGCTCAGCTACATTCGATCGGTTGGAGACGTTGTGGCGATAACATCGCCTACTACAAGAATGACTCAACGTAAGCTACATTTTGTCAAAGCAAAGGTTTAAAAAGAAATAAACAGAAATGTTGATAATGTTTATTGGTTGGGAATAGGTATTAGATTTATACGTGTAGCATAAGCTGAGGTTTTGACCTTATATATAACGACATAGAGTAACTTTTCCTGCGATAAAACACATATGATAGATTTTTCGAGGGAAACCATCTCATTCACATCTATTATCTGAACATCTTGTAAATCTATGTAGCATCTAAACAATATTTCCAGGTGCGAAGAAGAAGAACAATACCCAAGTTACACTTTAACTTTTAACATAGAGTTCCCTCACTCAGATGATTCCGTATACATTGCACATTGCTATCCATACACTTATTCTGATTTACAAGAATATCTATCGAGGCTGCAAGCACATCCCGTGAAGTCAATGTATTCAAAATTGCGACTTCTTTGTCGGACTTTAGCTGGAAATAACGTATATTACTTGACAATCACTGCTCCACAAAACTGTAACGAAATGGAACCAAAGGTATTTAGACACACAATTCCCTACATTAATTATAATTCGAATTGGAATATGGAGATACATAATTAATTCGAATTTATTAATTTATTCCTAACAGAAGAAAAAGGCTGTAATAATAACTGCTAGAGTCCATCCAGGTGAAAGTCCTTCGTCATGGATGATGAAAGGTTTTATGGACTATTTGACTGGAGATACGAATCAAGCTCGAGAACTTAGAGACAAGTTTATATTCAAACTAGTTCCCATGCTAAATCCCGATGGAGTAAGTATTAAATCTATTTAAAAAGTTACACATTTTCACAAATGCGATAAAACATTAGTAAAAGTACATCATTTTTATAGGTTATTGTCGGCAATAACCGTTGTTCACTAACCGGAAAAGACTTAAATAGACAATATCGAACCGTCATAAGAGAAACGTATCCCCCGGTATGGCATACCAAAGTATTGATACGAAGGTAATTATCCTGTAAATTAGTATAGTAAAAATATACCTAAGTAATTTAAATTCTTAATCTAATTTAGTGTAGGTTACAGGAAGAATGTGGTGTGGCAATGTATGTGGATTTACATGCTCATTCGAGAAAACATAATGTATTTATTTATGGATGTGAAAGTAGAAAAAACTCCGACAAACGTTTGGAGGAACAAGTTTTCCCGTTGATGTTACATAAAAATGCAGCTGACAAGGTATACGCCGTATTTTAATTGATATTAAATAAATAATTTTGCTACAGCTAACTTACGTTTTGTTATATATTTGCAGTTTTCATTTGAAAATTGTAAATTCAGAATTCAGCGCAGCAAAGAAGGTACAGCAAGAGTTGTTATTTGGATGTTAGGAGTTGCCAACAGTTACACGATGGAAGCATCATTCGGAGGATCTGAATTGGGTAGCAGAATGTCAACACATTTCTCTGCCCAAGATTACGAGAATCTCGGTCGAACATTTTGCGAAACTTTACTTGATTTCTACGATGAAGACCCTAGTAAAGAAAGATTGAGAACGAAAATAGTTACTCGTTTATTAAAAGAAGGTTCTAACGCTGATGAACCAACAAATATTGATCTGTCTGATTATTCAAGGTTTGCAATCATAAAAAAGATTATAAAATTTCACTCCATCTAAATAAAATCTTCACCAAAACTTGGTTAACATTACAGTGACGAAGGGGACACATCAAGCAGTAGTTCAGAAGCTGGTCCCCCAAGAGAGCGTGCAAACAAAACACAACTTGCACCACCGCCGTCACCTATTCTACCCGATATAAATACCGATATTGTAAGTTCTAATAAATAAAAATTATGATATTTACTTAACTAAGATAAAATAACTAGGAAGTTATTATTTGAAACTCACGACAAATATATATTTATTTTACACAGAAACCCAGAAAACAAAGGTTAACACTAGAAAAAATAAATAGGTTAGAGAAGAAGAAAACGAAAAGAGAAACTTTGCAGGTCCTGAATTTGTATTTTGTTGTATTTACTTAGACCCGAAATTTTCAAAAGCATATTTTATATTAATTTTACTTTTATAGGTTTCAAGAGCAACAATTGACCTGACATCAGATGCTATGACTGACGCATCCTCAGATTGCGATTCCTTAGAAGAAAATATCAGCCCCATAAGAAGAGTGCGCAAAATGATACAAATTTCTGGAAAGCAAAAACCTAGGAGAAAAAAGAAAATGCCACCAGAACTAAAGATTTTTCCAGCACCAGTAATTATTCTATTTTTACTTCCAGGCAGGATTACTCCGGGTCGACCAATGATCCACAAAAATTTGCTACAATTTCTATGTAAGAAAATATTTTGTTCCAGACTAGTGATTCACCATTTAACTCAGATCGTGAAAAAAAATGTACAAAAGGAAGCAGACCAAGAAGTGTATCAATGATAACTGAACCTCTGAACAGAACCAAGTTGAAACCTGCTTCATGGCATCAATTCCGCCGATTGCCACCACCTAAGTATACAGCTGTGTCTTAATTTGGCGAACTGAGCACAAATGTAGACAGCAATAAACTAAATATGCATAGGGTAGACATATTGAACTGCTTTGATCATTCTTAGATGCAGGTTTATGTAATTTAAGAATGGTATTCTGTGAAGTTTGACCAATCTAATTTTGATTTATATTCTCATCTTAGGTGCTTGTCGGAAATAAAATCGAGGAATAATCCATCAGAATTACAGGTGAAATTGAATTTGTTAAAGAAAAATATTTGGACTGGAGTACAAAACGATGATAAAGGACCTTTGTCGTGGGGAATTTCCAGTTTTGCCATGAATTCTTATTTTACTGACAGTGAAGCTTTGCTTAGGTATTTTTTTTACATTACTAAATGCTATAAATTATATGCGAGATTTTCTTACTTACTTACTGGTTGTTAAATTATTTTATTTTTATAAGGTCATGTTCAAAAAAGTTAGAAGAATTAGAAGATGAACGAAAGAGGAATAAAGATGATAAAAAGAAAAAGAAATTAAAATCAAAGAAGATTTCTGTAAAAGTGCCAAATTCTGAGGACCTACTGGAACCAATTATTAAAACATCTAAAACAAATAAGAAAAAGGGAAAGTAAGGAATGTTTTTTATTAAATTATATTAAAGGACATCATTCATAGCTGTTTACACATTGGAATAGAATACTATTTTTGCCAGCCCTCAAGTTATTTTATTAGTTTAAATTAATAAAAAACAGTAGCTAAAATAATAAAATAACATCAATATTATAAATATAAGAAGTTGCTCATCTGTTTGCTATGAAAATTAAAAATATTCAATAATAAGTACTTAATGTGTTCTCTACGAGTATCTACTTATAATACTTAATATGAGGTTTATCTTGCAAACAAATAGTCTAATTTGGATGATGTCTTTTGTAGTTCTACATTTTAAGAATACATAAGTGTTTATGTTTTAGGTTAAAATATGCAAAATCAGAAAGTATTTCACACATGAGCACTAGTTTCACAGACATACCTAGAAATACTCAACCACAAAATAGGCAACCCAAATCAGTCTTTAGAAAGAGCGCCTTTGTGGCTACTGCAATCCAAACAAAGAAATCGAATCGGAAAACTAATAACATGTCAGATAACTCTGATTCGGATGTGTCTATTCAAATTTCCAAAAAAGTTAAGAAAAAGACGAAAGCAACCAGAAACAAACAACAAAAAGCAGCCAATGAATCTAGACACAAAACTTGAAGTGCAATACCATTTTTATTTCTATTTTAGAATATGAACTTTTGCCCATACCTATCATTGAAATGAAATGATTTTATGTAGGACAACTTGTGTCCCTTATGATAAGTTAAGACTCATCCACCAGTTCGGAAAACTGTTGAGAAGAACCAGCATTATTTCAAGATGCCAGAAAACAAAGCTGAGTGTTATACAGTATCAGCTAATTTTATTTAGTGATATGCAACTGAACTGTTTTATAAAAACAGTCAGAGAACTATTCCCCCTAGCCATGGACAAGGAGAAAACTGACTGCTGAGAAGAACTGTCAACTGAACCAGGAAAGATTAACTATGTGCAAAAGTTCTTACTCTCAATAGCTCTTTTAAAAACCACTTCCACAAGGAATCTATAACTACCATAAATCAAAATGAATTATCCTTTTTCTTGAATTATCTTTATTACTTACCTAAGTACTTTGATGTCGACTACACAAATAATTGTTGCTAAGAATTGTGTCAACTGTAATTATTTAAAAGGAATGAATAAAATGAATTGCTTTATTTTTGTCCACATTACTTTACATACAAATACTTATTGTAAGATTTCTATTTGCTTCGATAGAATGTGGGGACTGGTGCTTGAGCTAAGCAAAGGAAATTTAAAAGGAAGTAAGTAAGTACATATTATTGCTTTTATAAGTACTTAGTTATAATACCTAAATAAACATTGATTATTTTTGGTGATTTGTTTAGTTTTTTCGACTACAAGTTCACCCTTTACTGTGATCTAACATGTAGGTATGGGTTGTGCCAGTTTTACAAATCAACCCCTTATCGGTATTCGGTACATAAGTAGCATTGTACGGAAACACAATCACTTGCCTATACAGATTTGCCCTGATTGTGTGATAGTTAGCAACAGTGCTCACCTTTTTCCAGGGCAGTCATCATATAATTACCTACTTTATCTTAACCCAATAAAGGGATAACAGCAGAATTTAATTATGTAATATTAAATAAATAATGAATCGGATCAATAGTATTGTATTACTATAAATGATAACTATGTCATAAAAATTGTTTCCCATAAAATATAATATAATATAAAAAGCAAGAAAAGAATAAGTAATTTAAGTATAGTTTGCGCGCGAGTTGAATGCAAAGTAAATGTATGGTGACACATACGTTTACTCTGCATTCAACTCGCACGCGAACTGTAGTCTGTAAGTACTTTACTTTAATGCCGAGTAGGTTAGGTTAGATACCACAAACCCTTATTCATAAAAGAATAAATAAAAAGTAAACAAGAATTTACTTACAGTTTGTAATCCTTGATAAAAATACTCTTATTTACAATTCAATTTAATGAAGCAAGGTGAGTAACAAAAAAATTAACCAAAATCCAAAACATCAAAGAACAACAAACATTACATTACATTGTTTTGTTTAGACCATGTGACATTGACAATTGACATTGACTTTTGACAGCTGCGCTAGCCATGCGGTAGATCGTCGCGGAGACGGAAGCTGTAGAGATGACCATAGACAGTACAATCCATCTTTACCTCACTTTGGAAATGATAGTGTGAATGGGAACTTTTGTTAAATCTTTGGGTGCTATTTCCAATGACCTTCTATGCTATTTCGGTGAATTTAGAGACACAGTTGGTTTTACAGGTATTTCAGCCGTACAACTTACTAACAATCAGTCGATTAGTAGCTTAACAAACATTAGTCAACCAACTCGTTTGCGTTAAATTGGTGGATGATGTACAAAATGAAGCCGAAACGGGTGTGGCAGCAGAAAACGCTAACACTCTGAGTTCACCAGCTTCAGAAAATTGTAGAGCATTACTTATTCTCAACCCAGTAGATGTATAACCTGGGGTTTGTGGGTCTCCGGTAATAGGATTAAAAGTACCACACCTAGTTTTTGCTAAAATACAAGATGTTACATTAGTATAAAATCGTACATTATCGCTATCCACTGCAATATTAACACCAGTTCGAGCTTCTCTCGTACATTGTGTAATCTGAAAATGAAAAATAAAGGTTTTAAAGTAAGTATACTTAACTAAGTAGGTATTTAGGTAATTTAAGTAAGCGGTTACCTTAGTTTACTAATTAATTTAAAAAAAAGTGTTTGTTTGAGTGGTGACATAGACTTAATATATAATAATATATTTGAGTGGTGATAGTCCAGTGGTTTTGACGCCCGGCCTCCTTTACGGATTGTCGGGGGTTCGGTCCCGGAGTACGCAACTCTGAAGTTTTAAGAGTTAAGTAAGACCAAGTTCGTTTTAAGCAATAATATCACATATCCCTTATTTTTCTCATCTCCTTGAGAGGACACTCGTGCTCTGTAGTAGTGCCATTCACGGCATCACGCGTGAATGGCTGGACCGATTTCACTAATTCTTTTTTTGTTGTATTTGTTATTATTAGGAGAAGGTTCTTACGGAAAACAATATTAAGAAAATCTCTCAGAAATATTGAAAAATATACATTTAATTTTGCATACTAAGGCGGTACGAAGTTCGCCGGGTCAGCTAGTACTTAATATAAATGCTTGAGTTTGTCAGTAAGTCTGTTTGTTATCTTTTTATAGACACCAGTAGATACATAACAGCTTTTTTCCCCGAAACGGACATGTTATACACTTTCTACCTTGAAAACTCGAATAATTCCCACAGGATTTTAAAGACCCTAAATCCCGCAGGCGATGTCAAAAGCATCATTAATTTATTATAATATTTGAATTAATCATTTTTAAAAGAGGAACCTACACCGTAGTCTAATGTCCAAACTTACCAAATTAATAGAATTTGTTCTTCTTATGCAACGTACGAAATCACAATACCCCATATAACAACCAGATGATTGAACATTTAATGCCGATGTTGATAAAGCCTAAAAATGAAATTGAAAAATAATTACATGTCATCTAAACTAAAGGGGGAGAGACAGAGTTTAATGTTTTTTTGTCACGTAAGATTTTTTCCGAGGCCATGTCCCCGCGTTTTATCTTGCCAAAATTATAACTACTTATACGTTTTAAAAGAAATTAATTATAATACATAGTGAACGATTTATGAAAGTAAAATAAATATAATTAAATGTTTTATTTTTTAATATCTTGTAAAATGAGTGAATTAATGTAGATGAGATCATTCATTTTTTTTTATTTAATTTTAAAGAAGAATTAAATTATTATTTGAATTACGTGAGTAAATATTTATGCTGTACCTATGTGCAAACTGTACAAGTACATAAACAATTAAACACTTATAAATTTAGCAAGAATCAACCTCTGCTATCAAAAATCTGTTAATATTTGGCCCTCCATAATATGGTAGAGTAGTTTACTGACAAACTTAATAAGATGCCAGAGACTGATGCTGCGACAGAATACCTACCTACATACAGAGCATTTTTAAGAATATTGTGCCTCCTTCAGCTAGACTATAGCGAAGTGCATTGTGCTTGTTTGGCACGAGTCACGCCAGAAAGCAAAAACTCCATACCAAAAACTAAGAAAAGATTAAATAAGTAAATAGTTTTAGAAAAAAGTAGGTAATTATACGAATCTCACCATTACATTTGTAGCACAACTAGCGTAAGACGTGTTCGTGAAATATTGAACAGCACAAACACTCAACGCACTTAATTCTTGTGGTCCCTAAACACAAAAATAAACAGTTTGAAATAAAATTTATTAATATTATTTAATTGATAATTATTACTTATTAAATTGATAATAAATTTAATAATTAAATAGCTTATAATTGCCGATTCCAAAATCTGGATAGTGGATTGGATACCTCTGGCATTGATGTAACTCGAGAAAAGCAAGTAATACAGGCATCACGTAGTGTAACATTAGTAGGCTGTGCTGTACTGCAAGCTAAATTCAGTAAGTTTTGTATTTTTGCCCTAAAATATAAGAGGAGAAATCATGAAATTATTAATTTGATCAAATTATGAAAATCAAAGCAAATGTACTCCATGAGGTATGACTTGCCCATTTGAAGGACAAAGTGAAGCGATTTTTTGAGATTTCCATTGAAGTAATTTATTTTTCACGTCACTTAGATCGAAGATTCCGTTTGTGGATGCACCTACCTATAAAACATGAAAACAAATCATTTATCAGTATTAAAATTACTAATCATATAGTAAGTAATTATGAAATCAAAATCTCTGACCTCGCTAAAATTTAGCAAGTTTTGATTCTTCCATAGCAATATATTTTTTTGCACCTCATTAAGATCTAAAAATGTACCATATATCCCAATCTGTTGAAAATAATAGAAATATGAAGAATGATAAAATATCCCTACTACATTAAAAATGTAGTGACTAGTAAAAAAGTAATTGATTTACTTACAAAGAGCGTGATTAAGATACCGTAATGATTTTTTTCCAACATTTTTCAAAATTATTCTATCCTGGTATTACTGCTAGAGTGACCGATCGTAACAAAAATAAAACTTTACAGTCAATTAAACAATACACAATAAAAAGGGATAGTAAAA
The DNA here is from genome assembly GCA_923060345.2 of Erebia aethiops. Classification (NCBI taxonomy): domain Eukaryota; kingdom Metazoa; phylum Arthropoda; class Insecta; order Lepidoptera; family Nymphalidae; genus Erebia; species Erebia aethiops. The sequence goes on along the minus strand of OV281092.1, from coordinate 7,624,124 downwards.
GGTGATAGCGAAATAAACGTATGCAGCACCTATTCAGGAAAATAAATTTAATATTCATACTAATTGGTTCTGTAGTTTCATATAAAATCACCAGAATTTTAAACTGTTTAATGAACTTCGAAATACTTAAGTAGGTACGTACGATAAAGTTTATTTATTTATAATATAATAATTGTGCACTCATTGGCCGCTAACATAATATCTTCGAGCAGCCATATCTAGTGAACGCCCCGATGAATAGCGTCAGTTTTTATACTGTTCATATAAGTACTGCGCATACTTTAATACTATACTAAAATCAGGCTTCCTATAGTTATTGTTCATTTTTGGTAACGTTAAGTAGTCAGAGCCCTATCCGCATGCGGGCAGACCTTCAGTATCGTCATCATAGGAGGAGAGCCCTACACCCACCTAATACTGAATCAGCCTTCCTGGCGATAGTTACCAGAGGTGCAGCTATCTCATGGAATATACCTATCGAGATTAGAATACGCCTCTTTTGTCGGCCGAATCTCGTTCACTCACATCTGAGTGTACGTACTACTAGAGTGTAGTGCTGTATCCACTCAACGAGAAGCCTACATTGGCTCCCCAGCAACACTCCCGGAAGTCCTCGCCGACCTGGGCGGCCTGCTTGGATTCTGGAGTGAGCTCGGCTGGCTGTAATGATCCGGCGGGGAGTCGCACCAGAGGTCTCACGCACAACGGGCAACCTTGCTTAAGTGCGGAAAAGCCCAGGGAAAGAAGAAGAAGAAGATCTGAGTGCACAATGCCAAGAACGTAGGAAAGTATGTTTTGCAGCTCTGATAATATGTGAGATGTTGGTCTCTTCAAACTTCAAAGTTCATATTTATAGATTCACTAGCGGTCCGCCCCGGCTTCGCACGTGTAGCGCTAATCATCATAATAGTCCATACCCAATAAAGGCTAGTTGGCACTGGGCACTGGGCAGTGCGTCAGATTTTATATTAGCGCTGCGATATCTCCGTACTGCCGGCCGCCCCTATTTCTATTGCGCGTTAATTTATTTCTATAATATCTTCTAAGATATTCATGTGAATTAAATGGTGCCATTTTAATCCATATCAAAAGATTAATACAATGTCAGGAAAACACCATCGAACGTAAAGCTTTGTTTTGGACCAAATTTGAAAATCATAAATAGTTATTGTGAGACAACCAAAGATAGATGTATGCTATGGTTGACTTTTTTTTAGAACTCTGAAAAGAGCAATTCCACCATACATTGTTTTCGTGTAACTTTTACCATTTACGCAGCGCACGCCACGGAATATCTCAGATGAGACGATTTTTTCCGACTAAACTCTCATTATTGCAATTTACTCGATGATAAAGTAGCTTTCTTTAAGTGAAAGAATTTTTAAAGTCGGTTAAGTAGTTATTGAGTTTATCCATTACAAACAAACCACAGAAAAAACAAACAAACATAATATCTTTCATCTTTCTATTATCACATCACAATACCTACTGTTATTTATAGTAAATCCGTACCTACCCCAACTTCTGTTCTACGCGGAATAATTGTACCTATCACGCCAAAATATATCCTAAAGTATCATGGCAGAGTCAAATAATCAAGGAAATTGTTCTAAATAGACCCACACGGGAATCAAAATCGGAACCAAAACGCTCACCATTAGGTACGCCAGCGAGGTCATTGCAAATAATATTGTGTAAAAATAAAATTGTGGTTTTGTAAGGATTTTTATGACAAAATAATGCACGGAATCCTAAATTGAATGAGTAATTGCAGTCCAAACTTTTAACACTCTATTCATGTTCATTACACCGTAAATTTGAGAGTTATTACAAAAGTGTAACGCGTCATTATAGGTTTAATAGCATTTTTCTGCCCAGGCCGGAAATAGGTAGTTAAAGCAATAATTTACGATACGATTTAAGAGGACGAGGCGAAGACGAAGAATTCCCAAGTGATTTTAAAAGGACGAAGGGGCCTTTTTAATAAAAACTAGGCCGTAAATTGTATAGTACTTTCTCTAATAATTATATTATTACAAACATAAAGACCCAACTAGTGACAGGTCACTGCGGAATCAAGTCCTACCTATAATAGATTTAGGCTCAGTCTAAGTCCAGCTTGCCCTTGCGATGATACAAGCGAAGAAACAATATTTCATATTTTAATATAATATTGCCCTCGTTTCGGTGCTCGTCGCTTAGACTGTGAGTTCAAGCTGGGCTTCCAGCTGACCAAAGACAGTCTACGCACTGCGATCGAGGACGAAATCTGCCGAATTCACTTATTTGGGTTTTCTGAAAGAGCACTAAAAATAGCAGCTAAAGCAAATGGTGCTATCGCCCTTTAGTATAATTTAGCATTATAGTTATTTAGTTAGTGGACATAAAATAATATATTATGGTAGTTTGTAAGGCACGGAACTGCACGCAAAGAATTCAAGTAGGTACAAGAATATTTCAAAATAATTTAAAACAGTAAAAAGAGTGTTCTCAGTTCAGTTCTTACTAGTTAGTATTATTAATTTTAAAAAAAATATTTGCGAGAAATAAATAATAAACCGAATTTGTTAAGAAAGCTTCATTGCCGGTATAGTAGCGTTTATAACATACTAGGTGATGCCCGCGAATTCGTTCGTATGAATTGTAGTGTTTTGGTTCCCGTCGTTGGGAACTCTTTAATTTTCCGGGATAAAAACTAGCCAGCTATGTGTTTTTCCAGACTATAATCTACTAGCTGATGTCCGCGACTTCGTCCGCGTGGATTGAGGTTTTTCGGTTCCCGCATGAAGTCTTTAATTTTCCGGGATAAAACGTTGGCTAAGTTTGTATTATTCCTCATTGATCTGAGGTTATTCCAGACTATAGTTATTCTACTAGTTGATGCCCGCAACTTCTCTCTCAACTCTTTAATTTTTCGGGATAAAAAGTAGCCTTCGTGTTATTCCAGACTAAAATCAATCTCTGTGCCTTTCGTTGGGACGTGATTGAGTAACAAACATCCATTAATACATCCAAACTTTTGCATTTATAATATGAGTATAGATTTGATCTCTGTGCCAAATTTCATCCAGATTCGTTCAGGCGTGATTGAGTAACAAACATCCGGATGGATGTTTGTCCATTCAAACTTTCGCATTTATAATTTACTAGTTGTACTTTGTCTCTAAGCTCTATATACCTAGTAAGTAATAAAGGTCTCTGGTACATTAGGTACCATTTTGCTTTTTCGTAAGCGTAGATTGAGAAAGGACCAAGGCTCAGAAAGGCTGGAACCCAGAGCTGTAAAGCAAGTTAATAAAAAAATACCTTTTGTAAAAAAATATTTTACGGCCCTGGGTAGACTGGGTAGACACTAGGACGTACAGTGTGAAAACCAGAAACAAGTAACAGTGAAAACCACGACAGAGAAAACACACAGAAAACCGAATAGTGAAATCCTCTTTGGTCAAATCTAAACAATAAATCAAATAATAATATAATATTGTACTCTGTGATCAAGTCTTTTCCTTTTGAAGTTTTGTAACTTTTTTGGTTTTTGGCTCTGGTTTTTGGGTGGTATTTGGGTCGTAAATGGTGAAAAGTGAATTAATTTAAAGTATTATTTTATTTTTCTTTATTTTTGTCCTTATCATGATTGAAGGAAAGGCAAATGTAAGTATTTATAAGTGGAATGATTAATTTTGTCATTGGAATGTGAAATGAAGATAACCCTATTTTTTTATAGGAATTACCCGACTTCCAGGTGTTTCAGACAGTAATAAAATACTGTTTATTCATTATAATTGTTCCGGTTTTATCATTCTTCGTAGTGAAGATCTTGATATTCGACAGTATATTGCGTTTAGAGACTGTTACAAGTAGCGTGTATTCAGCCGTGGTAGCCGTTGTCGTGTTGCATGTAACGTTAGGACTCTACATATATAGAGCGTACAGCGAGACTGAGAAAGCGCCCACTAAGCCCGTTAAGAAAGATTAAACTATTTATTTAGTACTTAATTAGTTGCTAAGCCAAAATGGACAATCACTACATGAAAGGTGAACTTCTTCAAGTTCACATCAAAAACTGTGAAGTTGTCGAAGGCAGATTCTATAGTATGACTAATGATAAATCAAAAATATCACTCTATGAAGTCAAAGAGTTGCCTCAAACTGAGCCAAATGAGAATGTTTGTCACTACTATGAACCGGAAATAAGGAACATTGTGAGACTTAAAGAAACAGGCGAGCAATCATTTTTAAAGATATCACAAAAAGAATATGAGGATATAATAAAAACATCAAAGAGGTATGTTTACATCAATCAAGTTGATCGTGCCTTCCATGAAGCTATGGAAGACATAAACCAATACAACTACATAGCTGTGGGCACTGATGGTGCAAATATGGGGCGTAAATGTAAGATGCCTTTCCTTGTGTTATCAACACCTCAACAGATATACATTTTTGATATTCAAGCTATGCAATATCATGCTTTTGATGCTGGTTTAAAAACAATTCTGGAAAGTGAATGCCCAAAGAAGATTGTCCATGATTGTAGAAAGTTATCAGACTGCTTATTTCACAAACATAATGTCAAATTGAATTCAGTATTTGATACTCAGGTAAATTCATTTTTATTAAGGCCTGAATTCCTCCTATAATGATATTTTCTATGTATCATCAGCATTGTCAACGTTGTAGTGTGGTCCTAAGTGTATTTTGTACATCACCTACACCAGTATAGCAGGAATTCAAGGCTAATAAACCGAGCAAAATCTTTCATTATAGATTTTTATTGAAACTCATAATTTCAGGTTGGAGACCTCATCATCACAAAGAACAAGTCAGGACGCATTGCAAATCAAGTGAAATCATTGGCAGAATGCCTAAATTCTTATCTTGGATTAAAACATAACACTATTGAAGAAAAAGTAAGTTTCCATTAAGAGTTAAATAGGCATTTACTGATTACTTTTAATCAGTAAATGCCAGTCTTTTAATCAGTAATATTATAATGTCTTTACATTATAATATTATTATGATACAGGGACTCTTTCCCAGCTTTGAACTCTTTGTGAAAGTCCTGTAACCTGACCTGAGTATCAAACCCAGGCCATGATCTACATTAGAGGTGTTAGCATGTCGTTAAATGGTTAAACGGTTAACAGGTTGTGGTTGAAAATTTTAGTAAACAATCTTTACTTGTGTGCACTAGTGAGTGAAAAAAAACATTGTTTTTCTTACTATTGTTTGTTAAACAGTAAGCGGTTAACGTTAGTAGACTACTCCAGAGAAAAAAAACCATTGTTTTTTTACTACCGCTTACAGCCGTTAACCATTAACCGTTTAACCGTATAACAACATGCTAACACTTCTAATCTACATCCCAAATATTTTTTAAATCCTGAACGCATTCTTATCAATGCACATAGACCATAGAATGTAATCTGATAGTTGACACTTTTATTATAATCTTCCTTGCAATCATCCATGTATCATGTCTCAATTATAAATTAACTAATTCCTGACCTAATTTGTTCATAATAAATATACAAGCAATATTAAATTAATCCATGTAATCTGTGATATAAATGTTTTATAAGTTTGACAAGCATTGACTATTAGATTTGTTAAATTCAAATACAAACGCAAGTGTGACCTGCTGATTTTTTATTGAACACGCCAATACCTCTAGCTGCGTCATTCCACTGCGTCATTGGTCCATCAGCCAATATTTACAATATTAACATAATTAATCCATCCATTTAGCTAAAGTCACACTCCTAATATTTTGTTTTTATGCTGTAAAAGCATCACCTTGAAAAAAAAAATTTAAAGCCCATTAGCTTAACAATAGGAATGCAATAGGAAAAATTACTTTTACGTTTTTTTTGTAGCTGGACTTGGTGCAATGTGCAGAACGACCACTGCCAGCAGCCATTAAGGAAACCCTCGCAAAGAACATTTGCTTCTTGCATCGTTTCTCAGAAATGATTAACGATCAAATGATGCTGCCATTTTTAAGGGGTGTTGAATGCTATGTGGAATCCCTCAGGTCCGTTGATGATTTTAAAGCATGGGAGCTATGCGGCAAGCAGTATCAAATACCAAAGGAGTTTAAGAGTGCAATTGAGTATTAACATTCCACAATAAATTGTAGAATTAGGCTTTTTTTTCTTTTTTGCCCCTCATTTCAAAGTATTACCTACTTTTTTAATAGCTTGTTATTTCAGTTCTAAACTCATCAGGATGGAAATTGCAAGTGTATCCATTGCCAATTAACTTCTTAAATTTTAGACATTTAAAAAACTAGTACTAAATTGTATTGAATTTAAGTCATCTGAAAACCCAGTATTTGCCAGTGGTCAGTTTATTATTTTGTTTTTGAATTCTAATATTATGATTTATGTATTTTAAGTTTATATGAAATTTAATTCATCAGGTCACATAGTTTGTGTACTATAGTAATAAGTTCTAAATGTCTTTATTTATATCATTATAATAAAAAGACCACCACATTAATTGAGTGATCCTCATTTTATAACAAGAAATACAATGTAGAGATACTAAGAAAAAATGATCCAGGCGCAGTTACTTGTAGCGTTTTAATTTTTTCCATCCTGTAGGTATATATCGGTACATTTATGCTCATATCTTCATAGAGTAAGTATATTATTAAGATTGAGATATTTTGTGAGATGGTTTACAGCGTGATAAATAAGTATTTATTGGAGTAATAATATATAATAATAAAATAGCTCGCCAACCCGCATTGGAGCAGCGTGGTGGTTCTTAGCTCTAATTCCCTCTCTCCTATGAGAGTGAAGGCCTGTGCCCAGCAATGGGATGTTAATGGGTTGCAGTGGTGGTGGATTAATAATAAAGGCTTTCAAAGTTTCAATATCTAATGTTGCTTACATAGAACATAAGCTTAATATATGAGAAAAAATGTTTTGTGAAACCCTATTGTGCTTATAATAAAAGATTTGCTTCAGATGGTGTTGGTTTTCAAAACTGTAGTACCTACTGTTGAGTCTCGTTAGCTGCTTTGTTGGCCAGTGGTTAGAATGTTCGCCTGCAGATCACGAGGCCCTGGAGTCATCATGTAAGGATCATGTAAGGATTGCCGATGAAATCGTTAAAGTTCGGCTTCAAAGTAAAATATACCATAACCTCATTGAATTAGAGCTCAATTTCGTGTATCCATTCTCATACGTTTAACGATTTGATCGGCAATCCTTACATAATTGCACCTCTGGTTTCGAAACCCAGGTCGCCCCCGTGCACCCCGTGGCCAAAATGATCCTGATCGGTTTCTACACGGCATCGTACCCGAACGCTAAATCGCTTGGCGGCACGTCTTTGCCGGTAGCACCCTACCAGCAAAGACATGCTTGTAACCACAGAGTACATTGAATAGCTTGTAACTAACCACAGCCGAAGTCAAGCACTAGACCAGACCAGGGAAAATTCTGAAATTATAAATAGGGATGATGACAACTCAATCAAATCAGCAACTCTATCAAACTTAAAAACGCACTTCTAGTATGGAAGTTGTATGAAAATCACAATAGTGACGTCATCAAGTTTCAACGCACTTTTTTTCTTTAATCTATATTTTAAAATGATTATCAAACATAAAACTAACCGAGGATGTGAATTTTAAGCCTTTTGGAAGACCCTTTAATTAGTAATCAGTTAGAATAATTTATTTTTGATATAGGCATCATACCTATTCCCCAAACCTAAAAAATATAAGTAATAACGCGAGTGCGATGCGGGAGGAACTAGCGGCGCCGCTCACGTCTCCGATTTCCGCATCCATCGCGCCATACAATACACTAGCGAACGCCCGCGACTTCGTCCGCGTGGATTGAGCTTTTTGGTTCCCGCGGGAACTTTTTAATTTTCCGGGATAAAAATTGCATTTAGTCAGACTAATCTATCTCTGTGCCTTTTAATCCAGATCCGTTCAGCCGTTTTGGCGTGATTGAGTATCTAACATCCTGGATGGATGTTAGATACTCAATCACGCCAAAACGGCTGAATAACTGTCGCATTTATAATATTAGTCGGTATAGATCTCCGCTCTGGTGGAGTCCGGGGCCCGGGCCTTACAGCTCAATTTATATTTTACAATAACAAAAAAATTCTTACATATATTTATTTAATTAATATATACAAAAATAGCATCAATAAATTATGTTACATTTTCAAGAAACCGGTTAGGATAAAAAGCAAGTCCTTCAATGGACTCGTCTCGACACGCAAGACCAAGCCGCTCTGTGGTGTAGAGCCGCTCGCGTGCGAGCAGGACGGAAACATTGGCTAGCTGAGACAGCTTCACTGGAGTAAGGTTACCAACTTCTTCAAGCTAAAACAAGATTTATACAAAATTACATAAAATATAATAGTTACAGGGAGAAATCAATGTTGAGTTCAAGGTTCAAGTTAACTAAGCGTAGTGGCGACGCTTAATTAACTTTCACAAAGGTTTATTGCGAAAGTAAGTCAATGTGGCTATGCAAATCAAATCAAAGATCGTTTATTCAATTTAGGTACGTATACTACACTTATTGACGTTCGGTTATTTATAACATACACGAGTAACAATAATAATGGTGATAATCAGTACGACATCTTAAACTAAAGCTACGAGGGTTCCAAACGCGCCCTGGTCTGAGAAGAGCCCACAACAAACTCAGCCGGGTTTTTTTGCAACTCATGCGGGGCTCTAGATCAAGGCCCGGTATCACTTTAACCGTTGCCGATCTATTTTGATTAGCAATAGCCAATAACTACATGAATTTACATCGCCATGTACGACTCGTAATAGGTCTCTATGTAATAACCGTTAGTTCTTGTTTTGCCACACCTTTCTCTTGTGAACTCTAATGTAAATCGATAAGTACATTTATTTCAATTTTGTTTGGATATTAGTGTCATCCGCCGCTCGTATCTGTGATGACGTCATAGCTTATGACACCGAATGAGTAAAACACAAATATTACCAGTTCTCTAGTAGATTTAGCCACTTCTTCATCTTGGTGGCTGTTTAGCTGAAGCACACAGGCACCGCTCGGGAACTTGCGCAAGGACATCGGGGCACCGATGGTTTGTAATAACCTTTGTACAAACAACATTTTTTTAAGTGAAAACTTCTTAAGGCGCGTTGAGCACTTTTTGGTAGGGGGTAAAAACTAAAAATGTGGATTACGCGCGATCGACACCGTTCTTCTTAAGTACATTCGTAATTAAACTTTAATACCTTAGTTTTAAGGTTTATATTTGAAATATTATTATTATTTTCAAATTAAATATTCGTTTTCACTTCATCGGCAGTCCCTATAACTGCCAATTTTTTTAATGATGCCCTTGACTGGGATCTCGCCCGATAGTATAACTTGTACGTGATGATGCAGTTTTTAGGGCGTACGTTAAATACTCGCGTACGGTGTACGCTCGCGTGTCTTATAAAATATATATAGAAAAATAGCAGCGTTAACTGGCGCGAGCACGTCCGATCACCGATATATATTTAGGTGGGCCCTTTCATAGAAAAAAGCGTCCGACTTGAAGGGGCATGCCCCTCACCTGTATAAGCCTGTCTTTGTCCCCGCCATAGCGCTGTCCCGCTTTTCAGACTAGATGGCGTTAGTAAAATAAGTTCACAGTCTTAGTTTGACAGGGCCCGTCTTATGTAAATTGAGGTCGTTGCGTCGACATATTTAATAATTAATTCACGTCCGATGCGGACACCCGCGCTAGTTTGAGCGTAGGTACGCCTTTAATGGAAGTGGGTTATCTTGGAGTACCTAGTGATAGCAGCTTTATTAAACCCATACCACTTATCGGTTTCTGTGAGGCATCGTGCTGAAACGCTGAATCGCTAGGCGGCTTGGCTTTGCCAGTAAGGTGGTTAATAATCAGCCGAAGCCTTTGAAATGACCAGGCTGGAGAGTGGAGACAAGATATGATAAATTACCCCTCTGCCAGAAATCGAACCTGGGACCTCCCAATTGTAGTGAGCTCTGTCGCTCAACACTATGCCAGGGAGGTCGTCCTGAAGATGTAAAGGAATTCGTTTAGGAAATAAAATGTATAGATGCTAAAGCTGTCAAGCCAAACATGATATTGGCCAGCAAGAAGGCTATAAGTGACTCTATAACACTATCTGATTTACTTGGTATTTTAAAAGATCATTAAAAAAGTGCTCAAACAAACACACTACCTCTAAGAGCAAACATAATACATACTTTATTTTCTGTCGAGGGTAAATAGGGTACCCGTGAGTAAATACCGTTCGTACGTACGTACGACACTACTGATTTCTATGAAATACCTTCCGAAGCTAGCGACGTCGCCGGTAATAGGAAACAGAATCCAGTTGCCACAGCGACACGTTGACTGCTGCTGCTGTCGGCTACGAACTCGTACCTTAACGGTAAGCGTTACTTCTGCCTGTTAAAGGATCTGAGATAAAGAGCTTAACTTCGTAAGTTGATTACTACAAAAACTTACTTGCAAGCATTGAGTAAATCTTCTGGTGATACAAGTTCTAAACCTCTTGCTCTATTTACACGACACCATACATCAGCCAATGACATAATGCCACCACAATCCTAAAAGTACACAAATAAGATATTTAAGATAACTTAATCAGTGAATATATCCGATATACACTTTCTAATAATATATGTGTGTGCTCGATTGTGATTTGTAATTTTTAAACAAAAATATTTGTACACCACATTGTGGTAGAATACATGATACCTTCTGTAAAACTAACATCTTACCTACTTACTGTATTCACAAATAAATGAATTTGATTTGATTTTCCTCATTGCTGAGGGTCGTGAACACTTTTCATTAATCACATAATGGCAGGGGTTTTCTTGTGATAATAATTCAGTAGGTTCCCAGGTGGGACTCAGGTACTACCAAATAGAATAACTGAGTATGTTCAGCTATTTATATATTTATATTAATTCAAATGTTTCAACAATACATATTTTGCTCATAAAGTGGCCATTTTAATTCACTGCTTTAGAGTAGACTTACGACCCTCGGGCGATATAAAGATGTATTATTTCAGTAATTAGCTTACAAAGATGTGTGGTCATTCATTATTTTTTGCACAGGATGTTATTAGATGGGTTTATAGAACTTTGGACATGTAAAAAGTAACAACTAAAGGTATCCATACGTTACGGATATTCATATTAAATCAAGCTTGCTATGGAAGAACATCTTATGCCACAGAATGTTAATATTTCGATTTTTTTGAAAATGTAGGTATATTTATTTACATTTAATTATTAACACAAATGAAGAATAATAACTAAAATCTACATGTAGAGTAATAAAATAAATATCCTGTAAAATTTCACACTGAAACTTATGATGTTTTTCTATACCCGGCTCAATATAAACAAGACAAAGTTTACTCACCATTAAAACAGCCACCATCATATCAGAAATTTGCTGAGCGAGACCCGTGTAGTAATCTGAATCTGACCTAAATGCATCTCTGGTAACAGGGTCATCTATACCCAAACTCATTAGATAAGACTTAAATCTGACTGTGTCATCCTCTGATATGTCACCTTGCTTTTCCTGTAATTTAATGTTCAATATTAAATTATCATTTACTAGCTGATTCCCGCGACTTCGTCCGCGTGGAATGCGCTTTTCGTAAGAAACGTTTTCGTTCGACCGTTTTTTCTCCGTCTTACATTGCAAATCCGACATAAAATAATATTGCGGCTATAAATTAAGCTATCCTTTCAAGTTGGATCAAACTGCACACGGTGTGCAAATTTAATTAAAATCGGTTAAGTAGTTTAGGAGTCCATCGCGGACAAACAACGTGACACGTGATTTATATATATTTATGATAGTTTAATATCTTATTAAAGATAAAGCTACCCTTATATGGACCCCAATGCATGTAACAACTAAGAATAACCTTGGTTTCTTTTTTTTTTTTTAATATATATAAGTACTTATATATTATAATCATGAGGGAACACAGATGGAAACTGGTTCCATAATTTGCAGGTACATGGCAGAAATAACCTGGAATAATGGGAGGTGGAAGAAGACCAGGCATCCAGGTGGTGAAGATGAAATTTGTTTCTGCGCGAAGGGTGCGTCTAGAGAACACTTTAAGGTGGTATCAGATTAAATAACTATTCAGAGCACTCCACTACAACAAAGAGACACAAAGAGAACTAACGTCTCATTGGTGTTCTAGGGACTCTATAATATTCTAATTTCATAAATATTTGTTTTAGCTGGTTACATATAAAAAAATGAATCTCAGTTCTGTATTTCAATATAAATCCTAAAACCTGTAGTTATAAATATTTACACATAAAATAAGTTCATACATACCCTAATTTTATTAGAAATATTTTTTGATATAGACACCATTTCTTTAGCCTTTTCCATAAGCTTGGTGAGATCTTGAAATGCTACATTTATGCTCTGATCTGTTGCTCTATGCTGTTCTTCTATAAACCTTTCTATGCCGACAATTCCTGAGCGAATTTTAGAATTTACAGGTGTTGTGGAAGGTCTGGGTGAAGCATTTGGTGAATGTATAGTTGGAGATATAGTATGTGCCGGTCTCTCCCAAGCTTTACTAGCTACAGCATCACTTAGTGCTTTGTAAAATGATGCATCAATACCATCTTTGAATGATAGTTTTATGTAATGGTATAAGCTTACAACAGCAGGGCCTGGTCTTTTACCTAAAAATTCATTACAGTTATTGTATGTTATTTTCAGACATTGTCATTTAACAACAAAACATTGGATTATATTAACAGTACTAGCTGATGCCCACGACTTATTTGCGTAGATTGAGGTTTTTTCTTCTTGTAGGAACTTTTAATTTTCTGGGATAAAAAGTAGCCTATGTGTTATTCCAGACTATAATCCAACTCTGTGCCAAATTTCATCTAGACCTGTTTAGCTGTTATGGTGTGATTGAATAACAAACATCCATCCATCCAAACTTTACCATTTATAATACTACTTAGTATAGATAAATATGTGTGTAAAACATTTTGCTTTTGTAGAGTATTGGTACCACAAGATGCATACACCAATCTCCAAAATTACTTACCATGCAGTAATTTGCAGTTTCTTAAAATATTCTGTACAGGAGAGATAGCATTACTAAAGACCCAGTGAAAAATGTGATTTTGCGAAGCTTATTGACTTATAGGGTGTAGACTGGTGAAATTCATACTAATATTATAAATGCAAAATGTATCTGTATGTTTGTCTGCTATGCTTTAATTGCCCATCTTTTCAACAGATTTTGATGAAATCTGAAATAGAAATAGATTATATCCCAAGGAAGAACATAGGCTACTTTTTATCCCAGAAAATTTAGCAGTACCTGCGGGCATCATCTAGCACTCAATAAATAATATAATCACATGTGCACCATGTTACTTAAAAGATATTTTACCTGGAAGAGCTGGCCCTAAATGTAATATGATCCTCTTCGGTCCACCCAAACCAAAAACTCCACCACTCTCTTCCTCCATACAAAAGACATAATACAAATAAAGGGAAAGGCATACATTTCCTTTTGGTATATCCCCTGGTTTGCCCCATAGAATCCTATGGCTTGTGAGCACTACTTCTCCATCTACAAATTGAGTCTGAAAAATGAATGCAATTATAATTATAATAAGTCTATGAATAAAAACAAACTTCAGTGAATTCCATATTTTTATGGATTACTAGCTGATGCCTGCGATTTCATCAGTGTGAAATAAGTTTTTCAATTGCCACAGTCCTTAATTTTCCGAGATAAAATCTAGCCTATGTCACTCAGGTCCTCGACTGTACCCATGCCAAAAATCACGTCGATGCTTTGCTCCGTTGCGGCATGATTGAAGGACAAACCAAGAAACACACTTTCGCATTTATAATATTAGTATGGATAGCATGATTCAAGTATGTGTATGTCAGTCTAAGCCAACTTATCTTTAAAATGAGAATTCAGATTATAAAGTATGGATTATCGTGAATTTTAAAAACTTGCTGATTTTACCTTATCGTCACCGTCATAAATTTTCACATTTTTGTCACGTTTAAGATATTCTTCGCCATCGAATAATCTAGCATCTATATATTCAAATCTATCCATTTTAGTCTGTAAATAATAAGTTTGTAGGACTAAAATGGAGCAAATACTTTACTGAATGTTTTTGTGGGCACAAGAAACAGTAACATTACATTAATCTCATCAGAAACAAATGGTGTACCAAAATCAGTCTATAAAGATAGGTCGAAACGGCAAAAACATACAGAAATGTACTTTGATGTAAAAACTAAAAAATCACCGCTAAAAAATCTTCTTGTGATTTGCTGCACAGTAAGTAAATAATCTCCCTTTGGCCTGCTATACACACTACACAGTAGTCTTTGGTAAATATAAAGATGAATGTCTAGAATCCAGAGCCGTTAAACCAGTTAAATAAAAAGAAAAATTGTTAATGTCTCTCTAGAATCCAGAGCCCTCAAACCCTCAGATTAATAACCTAAAGATTTCGCCATATTCCAAACTGTCAATGCAAAAACGAGATAGCTTTATGGCGTATTGCCTTTATAAGAAAGGTAAGTGAATACTTGTTTTTTGTCACTGTCAGCGTGCTCAATTTTTTTGCCTGCCAAAGTTCATTTTGACGTACATCTTTGGCACACAAACTTATGTACATTGGAGGTTATTTACCTGAGATTGGAGGTAAGATAAGCAGTCAAAGTTTTTGATTAATTATTATTATTAAAACATATGTAGGTGAAATCGTAAGTGAAATTTAGTGTTCTATAAGCTATTGCGCAATGGTGAGTTGCAGTATATTAGGCTGCAAAAGCCGCAGCGAAAGGAAAATCGAAGGAATCAAATTTCACAAGTAAGTGGTCAAAATCGTGATTTAGTGACATATTAATCTTTGGATCTTTATATTAAAGTAACTATAATCATGTTTAACTAATGTTTACTCAGGTAAATGAAAGAAATAGAGCCTATTTTTCCAATTTTCATAGTAAAACTGATAAGAAAAGTTTGTTTTGAAAACGAGTATATTTGAAGTGTTGCCAGGACCCGAATTCAAATCCTTCCATTCGTGCAAGCGCGCATGGCCGATTTTCTCTCTTAACGTACCGATACTTTATTATGATACCGTAATTACACCATCACGTGTTATACTTTGTAAGCATGACGTTCAGAAGGTGTACCTACTTTGTAGGTACCTATTTTGAAAAAAGATGTTTTTTACTTTGTGCGTAGTCTATGGCGCAGTTAAATGAATTATGACGCCTTATTTTACATAAAAAAATTATTGTTCTGTTTTTGTTTGTCAAAAGTTAAATTCAAGGAGAAAATGTGTATTATATGCATGGTTTATGCAAATACATTGACATGGTTAACTGTAATTACAATGGACTAATTCTTTGACTCTTAACAAGTGCTTTATATTAATTTATCGATAATACTTAATCTAAATGTATGACATTTTCAATTTCAGGTTCAGTTGACATAATAATATGTAGGTACTAGCCGACGCCCGCGACTTCGTACGCGTGGATCGAGGTTTTGTGGTTCCCGCGGGAACTCTTTAATTTTCCGGGATAAAAAGTAGCCTATGTGTTATTCCAGACTATAATCCATCTCTGTGCCAAATTTCATCCAGATCCATTCAGCCGTTGGGGCGTGATTGAGTAACAAACATCCATCTATACATCCAAACTTTCGCATTTATAATATTAATATAGATAGTATAGTATAGTATAGTATAGTAAGATATAGTAAGAAGTAAGATTGTCCATATTTCAAGAATTTTCTTAATTGGTCACCTATTTATCTAATTAATACCGTGATTTGCTACATCGAGTGTATTTAAGTATTGCACGCCATGACGATGGTAATACACTTGTATTTTTATCTTTTACCACCTTTGTAATATTATGTGTATTATGCAATAAATCATTATTTCTGATTCTGTAATACTGTGAAAATATGTTTTATGTCATCTGGCATTATACAAATAGCAATGAAAGGTACGAAATAATATCAAGAAAAGTTTAGGGTAAATTATTATGTAGGTATGTTACTAATATTTTATGGTTTTGATTTTAACATATGAGTTCAGATAAAATAATAAATGAAACTACATAAATCGGTATTTATTTAAACATTCGCGTGATACTATTAATTATTGATAATATTTTATTATAATATAATATTATATTATATTTGTAGTTGTGTTGGTCAACTTTATTTATTTGCTATTATACCTATCCTATCTGCCAGGATTCACCACTTTGGGAGTAAATTATGAATATGGCAACATCTTATTATATACCTGTCAAAGACAGTATATAATTTACTTGAATATGGCTGTCTCACGACCGAGCAGACCATTGCTATATCTATTAGGTTTTTAATCTGAGCTCAAACCAGTTAAATAAAATAAAAAAAGGTTTAATTATTCTATGGGTACTGTACTGTGAGATCATAGATTAATTAAACCTCTAGAATCAATGCCAGCGTGTAACCGAAAGGGATAGGTAATAATAGGTAAAACGCTGCAATGCACCAAGCACATTAAGTGCTTTATGAACAAAACAAACTAAACCCGTGACACGCAGAAAGGGATAGAAGAAATCATATTTTGTTCTCATTCTATCTTGTGTAACATCTCAACACTGCATCTCTTTCATGTGTGTCTACATGTGTGTACTTTATCTGTCTACGACAATACCTATATTATGTTACTTGTCTCTGGTAAATAGCGTAGGCAGAGAAAATTATATACTATGGGTAAATAGCTCACCTTTCTCTCAGTTTTGTTTATTTTCTCTGTCTAACCTGCTGTCTATGGTCTATAGTTGTCTCTGGACTGGTACGGTGTTAACCATTGAAATAGAATTTAAGTACTAAAATTCTACATCAATGGTATTAACTGATAGCTCAAAGTAAGGATGCGGATTGCGGTAGTGTTTAATCAATTCGATTATCGATTATTATTCTCATAGAACTTGCAATCGATAGTTGCGGTGGTAGGACGATCAAAATTAAAAAATATATGTAGACAATGCTCAATCTATTATTTATAATAAATCTGAGATAGCAATATTGAAGGTGTAAAGTGTAAACAGAGACTTGTAGGGCGACCGCGTATCTAAATGCATCAATACAGTATCAATTGTTGTGATTAGCTGAATTTATTGTATTCTTGCTGCATCAATGGATTTTGTCCAATAGTGGAAGAGTGTTAACTAATCAGAGGTGATTTCGATGTAACAATGATCGATGCAAAAGATACGCGGTCGGTCTGCAGTTAACCCGAGTTATCCAGTGAGTACTATACCCTTTGCCTACACCAGCGCAACTGTGGAAGCCACTGGACACTTTTTCAACTTTTCTCCCATAAGAGATGTTACTCCTTACATCTACCCTCCATAATGACAACTCAATCAAATCAGCAACTCTTTAAAAAACGCACTTCTAGTATGGAAGTTGTATTTTGAAATTCACAGTTGTGACGTCATCAAACAACGCACTTTTTGAAGTGAAAACTTCTTAGGCGCGTTGAGCACCTTTTAGCAGGGGGTAAAAATGTGGAATACGCGAGACTGACCGCGAGACTGACACCGTTATTCTTAAGACAAAAGGTCTTACTGTGATAATCTAAGTAAACATTACATTTTTATAGATAATTTTTATAGTCAAATTGTTAAAATGATGCAACTAGGTTCTAAAAACTCATTAGATAGAAATAATATATTGATAATCTAAGTAAACATTACATTTTTATAGATAATTTTTATAGTCAAATTGTTAAAATGATGCAACTAGGTTCTAAAAACTCATTAGATAGAAATAATATATTATATAAAAATAAAGGTTATCAGGTTAAGAAGCAAGTTACAGGTTGGAATGTGCATGTGCAAAAAAGTCATCAAATTTATAGATTAAACTTTGAAACTTGGGTAATGGCAGGCAAACCTTCTAATGGAACTATATATGACGAAATGGTCACAACCCGTAAGGATTTTAAAAATAGGCTTCGTTGGTGCCAAAGAAACGAAGAGTCTATAAAATTAGATATATTGGCTATGTATAGAAATCAGTGTAACTTTCCAAAGTTTTGGAAGGAAACCAAAAAGTTTAGTCATAAGCAAAGTTTACCTATAAAGGTGAATGGGTCACATGAACATGCACAGATAGCCAATATGTTTGCGGACAAGTTTAAAGTAAATCCACGAACGATAAACGGTGATCTGGGAGCCAAACACAGTCATCCTTCAGTTATGCCTGGCAAACATGGGCTGCAATTTACCCCTGACCAGATAACTGAAATAGTTAGACAAATGAAACGTGGTAAATCTCCAGGCCATGATGAACTCAGTTTGGAACATGTTCTTTATGGAGGTGAAATTTTACATACCAAGCTCTGTAGGTTGTACAATTTGTGCATTAAATACTCTTACCTTCCTCAAGACCTTATGAAGACAGTAGTGATACCAATCGTCAAAAATAAAACCGGTGATCTGGGTTCAATAAACAACTACCGTCCGATCTCACTGGGTACCATCACCGGCAAAATTTTGGAACGTTTGTTACAGCCTGAGCTGCTGAAGAATATTGTAATTGATGATGCGCAATTTGGTTTCCGTCCCGGTCTTTCGACAGATTCAGCTATTCTCAGCTTGAAGCATGTCGTAAACTATTATACGAATCGAGAAACGTCAGTGTACGCATGTTTTTTGGACTTGAGCCAAGCTTTCGACCTGGTGAATTATGATATTCTTTGGGCGAAATTGTACAGATCTCAAGTTTCAAGTGAGGTGGTACATCTTTTGAGATACTGGTACGGAAACCAAATTAATAGTGTTAAATGGGGCGACGCGACATCTAATTCCTATAAATTAGATTGCGGAGTACGCCAGGGAGGTATTACTTCTCCGGATCTATTCAATGTTTATGTTAATGATTTGATAGAGGAGCTGAGAAACACAAAAATCGGATGTCATATCGGCAACACATGCATCAACAGTCTCAGTTACGCTGACGATATGGTGTTGCTCAGTCCGTCTATCAAGGGACTTAGGAATTTGCTTTCAGTCTGTGAGCATTATGCCAATGCTCACGGGCTGAAATATAATGTCACTAAGTCTGAAATGTTAGTCTTTCGAGCAGGCAAGGGTCCGGAGAGGGTACCCGAGGTAAAATTAGATGGCTTAGCAGTTCAGGTTGTGACAAAGTTCAAATATCTAGGACATGTTCTAACGGAGCACCTAAAGGATGACTGTGATATTGAGAGGGAAAGGAGGGCACTCTCGATTCGTTGTAACATGCTAGCTCGAAGATTTGGTAAATGCAGCAAATCCGTCAAGGTTGTACTGTTTAACGCGTATTGCCAGTGTTTTTACACTTGCCAACTTTGGACAAATTTTCTCAGAAAGTCCTACACGGCAATACGTGTGCAGTACAATGATGCTTTTCGCATTTTGATGGGTTTGCCTAGATATTGTAGTGCCTCGGGTATGTTCGCCGAGTCGAGAGTGCCTGATTTCTATGCTGTAATGAGGAAAAGAGTAGCTTCCTTTTGGAAGAGACTCCGGACATCTCAGAACAGCATCCTTAAGATGGTGTCTGACAGTATGCCCAGCAATATTTTTACTTATTGGCTATCTGTGCATCGCAATAGCAATAGGAAATAGATATATAGGTTTTTTGTGACCATGACGCCTGGGAAGAGTTTTTTTAGCATTCCCAGTTAGTTTTATAAGTTTTAGTGTAGTAGTTACTTGTATTTTATTTTATTGTATACTATTTTTAATACTTATTGTATATTTATATTATTTGTATTGTATACTGGGCCCTTTTGCTTTTAATAAAAACTTTTATTATTATTATTATTTTATTATAAATAGTACATTCGTAATTAATCTTAAATACCTTGGTTTAAAGGTTTATATTTGAAATATATAATATATTTTTTTAATTAGAAAAAAAAATATATATTCGTTTTCACCTCTATCGGCAGTACCTATGACTGCCAATTTTTATTTTATTTTATTTAATCTATAGTTATTTTAAAATGATTATCAAACTTAAAACTAACCGAGGATGTGTATTTTAGGTCTTTTGGAATACCCTCTATTTAATAATCAGTTAGAAACACAGATATATACTGTGGTTAGAAATAATTTATTTTTGATACAGGCATCATCCCTATTCGTACTTTTCGTTTTGCAACTGCCATAATTATTCACAAATCATAATATTGTCCAGGGCCGTACAAATTAATTAAAAAAAACTGTTTTGACACGACTGTGACTTATGACATTTTGACAAATCATCCAATGTGGTTACTGGTTCTGTTGAAGTTTTTGCAAATTGCAATAGCAATCTGTGAAATGAAAGGAAAGGTTAAAATAATGCAATAATTTCGTTGTTTGTAAAGAGTACGTTAGTAAGACTTTAGATTACCTTGACATAGCCTTGAGCACGGTGTAATTTAACGTTTTATCCTATATCCCATTCATAATTTCGTTTTGCTATGGCTGAGCCTCAAGAGATTTTGTTGCAAAAAATTAAAGATCAAGGCGATCTCGTGAGGAAGTTAAAAGCGGCAAAGGAATCAAGTGAAAAGGTTAGTTCAACATTTAAATTTTATGCCTGTGATGCACAACAAGTACTTACCTATTGTTTGTAAGATTGAACTATACCATGTTATTGCATCATGCAGTCATTAACCGGAGGTAATTATTTTATAGGGTAAATCTGCCAAAAACTCGTGTCAAGATCTTGGAGAAATTAATAAACACCTCTCCGAATTCAGTTATGTATCTGGCTACATGCCTAGTAAGATTGATGTTGAATTGCATTTTAACCTAAAAAGTAATATAGATTTTCAAAAGTATCCTCACTTAAAGAGATGGTGGTACCATATGCGGAGCTTCAGTGACTCAGAGATAGCTTTGTTTCCTATTATTCATCCATCTGATAGTGTAATGAATGCAATAAGGGGCAACATGAAAAGTCATGATCTACAGGTTTGTGATTTATTAACCATTGCAGTGTTGACATCCCAATTTGTCAGTAACAGCTGAAAAGTTGTGGCAAGCATCTATAAACGCTGTACACTTGGTAATTTTTTTTGGTGGGGATTCATAACACCGCAGCGGTTAGAAGTTGTGTAGTTTGGTTAAATATGAATGCATTAAAGCTTCCATACACTGCAAGTAATAATATATTATTAATAAGGAATAATATATTATTAAGTAGTTCTCGGTCTGATATTTCTTGGTTGAGATTTATTATGGTGACTAAAAATTATTACAGTCAATCAAAGAGCTCAAAGATCTATTGCTAGTTCTGTAATTGTGCAAAGATTATTAAGTAACCGTTCTTAATTGAAGTGGCTATGCAGGTCTTCATGACGTCCCTGTCTCACCTCAACTTGCTTTTAATATAACATTTTAGGAATTTACTAGTATAAGATTATCCATTTATTATATTACTTAAATCTCATTTTGACTAGCATAACATATCCTGACTTTGCTAGGTTAATACCTTTATAAATTTTTATTAGACCTGTTTACTATAAGTGTGTGTGGAAACTGTAATTGTGGCTCTATGAGTCTCCACATATGGTTACTTCGTTACCACTGGACAAATATTACAGTCATAATTTATTACACTGGACAACTATAATTTATTGAAAACTTTTCTTTTTATTTCCGGTACTAAAACTAGTGGTGACGAGGAATCATATTGGTTGTAAATAGAAGCTTGGAAAGTCACTGAAGCATGATTAACAAGGTGTTGAGATTCGTAGGAAATCTATCAACAGTAGGCAGGTTGCGCAACTTGGCACAAAGAAGTGATCATGCAAAAACTATTACAACAACATCTTGTTGCAAGGTATTGGGAAGCTATTGCTTTTAGATGTAGAAATTAGATCACAATTAATTAGATTTTTTACAATGCACATTTCTAAGATTTGTTATAAATTCAGGCATGCTGCAATTGAAAAATTTATTTTTATTATTCAAGATTAATTTTATGTTAAATATGTGGTAATTCTTCATAATAAGCATAATAATAATTGTAAGGTCATTGTTCAAGATCAATTACTGTTTGTAAAGCATAATGATTGAAAGTCTTTATTTTATATTAGTCTACAGAAAGTAATATTCCAGTGGAGTTCAGAATCACAAATCAGATTTAAAAAAAACTAAGTCCTTATAATATACCTACTCAATGTTATAAAATGCATTGAAAGCAAATCAATTGCACTTATTATTTTTTTAAAGATAACTTCAATAAGTTGCTATTCTAATAATTTTATGTTTGTCCAAGTATAAACTGCATCAAAAGCAAATAAATTGCAATTAATTTTCTTTAGCTAACTACAGTAAATGCCTACTATTTACAGTTTGCAAACTCAATCCAATAATAATTATTTGTATTAAGTACCATGTTATTATATTGATATGTGAATCTTTTTAGATTCAAGAGGAAGTATCAAAATTGCTTGGTCTGAAAGCACAGTTAGGATCCGAAGATGCACCTGCACCATCAAAGTTTGTGCTCAAAACACCAAAGGGCACCAGGGATTACAACCCACAGCAGATGACAATCAGGAACAACGTTTTACAGAAGATTATTACAGTGTTCAAAAAACATGGCGCTGAGTGTATTGATACACCTGTGTTTGAACTTAAGGTATTTGGCATATTTCAATTATATTTTTATGAAAATAGGTAGTACTCACAACTACATTTAAATAAATCTTATAATTTCTCTCATTTATTTAAACAAAAATAAAACTTGTATTAGTTGGTAGAGATTGTTACTGCCTTGTTGGTCTTGCGGTTAGCACATTTGTCTGCGGCCGACGAAATCTCGGGTTCGAGTCACCTGTTCGGTATTGGGTTTTTCTGATGAGAAATTCTCAGTACTAGACTGGAGTTAGGAAGTTGGCTGTGTTTCACCCCGCGCCTACGAGAGCACATTAAGCCGGCGGTCGTGCGCCTGATCTCTCTCTGGACATGTCGGATTTTCCGTCCGTCGTAGCCGAAATTCGGTCGGGAAGACATTATTATTAGTGTTACAATGGGCTTAAATATTAACATATTCAGTTCAGCAAAGTTTGTCATCCAAAGTTGTATAACAGCTGACAAGTACAATTCACCAAGGTAATTTAATTTATAATTTAAATAATTAACAAGTTGCAAGAGTAGTGCTTGTGAAAACATTTCCTCGCGTTACACTTTACACGATGGTTTATAATTTACCGTTAAGTAATTAAAGCAAGTGATGTAATTCTCATAAAAGGACACAACTGCGAAAAGGTAAACTTACGTAACCCGGATTCGAAACCTTGACCCACCAAATAGGAGGCGAAAGTCACTAAATATAGTCTGAAGTCTACCATCACTGTCGGAAGGCTAAGCCACGCCCCCAAGCCACTCAAGTTGCAAGAAATCAAAGAGCATTCAGCTTTCTTCCAACTTTATTGGTCGGGTTTGGTGTGGCAGTCTGCCGATAGTGATGAGTCACTAATTAAGACAGATAGGTCATTGCTAGTTAGTTTCTGTGTAAATGTCATATTTAAAACAGTCGAATATGTCTTATATAATATAGAGCGTCATCATATCTCTGCGTCGCATTCCTCATTACTGAGTGTCGTGACCGCTTTCCATTAATCACATATAGTAGGGGTTCCCTTGGATTTACGTGTCATACCAGCACCTATAAAAGATTGAATTTTTGTCATACATCAATCAAAATCTAACGGTGCTATATGCCTACTTTAGTTCAATCGAATAATCCGTGAGCAAATTTGCACAGTTGGCCTTGAATGTAGTATCCTTTTCCGCGAGTCTAATTCCGTTCACTATTAATTGCTATCGACGGTCACAGGTACCTCGAAGCTTTTTCTAGCCGGTTTGACAATGTTATATTTTTTATTAACTCTATAGGTTTGGACAGACATAAAGCTAGACGGCATGGCAACGAGACCCGAAAACTACATCTCAGAACGTTAGATACGCCTTTAAGATTTGAAATGCAATTCAAGAAATTAAATGCAGCAAATTAAGTTTGCAAACGCGGAAGATAAAAGAATTTTAGAAGGAAACGAATCAAAATCTGTTCAGCGGCTTAGGCGTTAAAAATAGATTGATGACTTTTTTTATAATATTAGTATCGATAAATAGGTACCGAGTTGCTTGAGATGTCAATTTTCAAGATATTGGTGCTGTAGCTGGAACCAATCCATAATGTTCCGAATAAA
Source organism: Erebia aethiops (assembly GCA_923060345.2). Classification (NCBI taxonomy): domain Eukaryota; kingdom Metazoa; phylum Arthropoda; class Insecta; order Lepidoptera; family Nymphalidae; genus Erebia; species Erebia aethiops. The sequence continues at coordinate 7,599,807 of OV281092.1, read as the reverse complement.
TAAGAAATTTCGATTCCAACATCTTACTAGGTACCTTACTCCGCTATTACTGATCTAGCGGAACGGTATTTATATTGTTAACATTTGTGAAAGTGAGCAGAACTGGTGGATTAGGTACTTTATTTATAGAAATAGATGCGCGAATATTGTGTACAGCCTTTATTATAAGATATATTTATTTTATAGCCCTATGTGTTGTAAAGCCGCAGTTCGATAACGCGTATCATGTGACCTAAGTATTCCATTATATTATTACATGATACATCGTGCGAAAACTTACTACTTTCCTATTTTATAGCCTTATTTGACCTAAACCTCGCGCGATAAAGTCAATAAATACTTTACCGGTCAAGGTCACACGATGTATAAAGTAGCATACGATACTCTTGACCTACGCAATCCTAAGTCAAATATTACTGTGCCTAAGTTATCTAAGAGAAACGAGATAGATTTGTTATATATGTCACCGTAAGATTGTAGTTTCTATCCCGCGAGATTGTACCTAAACTGTCGAAAGATTGTGAGCCGTTCAATGTTCTGAGTATTAATTTATGAAATATTTATTGTATTTACGTTTTCTTGTCTCTTTCTTGTACAGTTCGCCGCCATACATTTACTCTGCATTCAACTTGCGCGCGAACTATTGGTTAGGTTAGTGTTTGACATGAATATCCCGGTTAATATACCTATAGATTACAGTTTACCGAAAAATAATGCGTTAAATTGTGAGCAGTATGTTACGGTTCACAATCTGTCGACAGTTTACAATCTATCGAGATAAAAAACGTAATATTGCAATCTAACGGTTTTTACAATCTTACGGTGACATATATACTTAAGTCCACCTTGTGTTAAGGGTCGATTACACCATCGATGGTAGTGGTTATCGTTAAATTTAAGCAACTACGAGTAAAAACACTAACATCTTTGGGTTACAAAAGTCACAGTTTTTCCACTTTTTACCAAAATTTTACATAAAATCTTAATTATGGATGAAGGATACTGACTTGTGCTACGAGATATTTGGTGGGAAAAAACGATAACCATTACCATCAATGGTGCAATCGACCATAAGTAGAGTCCGAGCAAAATCAAAGTATATTAAAGTCACTTGCATCGTATTATAAAACTTATTAACATCTTTTACAGGAAGTCTTAACAGGAAAGTATGGCGAAGATTCAAAATTGATTTACGATTTAAAAGACCAGGGCGGTGAGATCCTCTCCCTAAGATACGACTTAACCGTGCCTCTAGCAAGATACCTGGCAATGAACAAGATTAATACGCTTAAAAGGTATCACATTGCCAAAGTTTACAGAAGAGACAACCCTGCTATGACTAGAGGGAGATATAGAGAGTTCTATCAATGTGTAAGTTACAGTTTTATCTGACTATAAAGACCGCCACATACATTCGGAACTCCGATTCGGAATATCGAAACGGAATTCCGAACGCAGTAAATCCATATAAAATCTAGGGGTCTATGACACACGCACAGTAGTTTTCCGTTTGAATTAATTTCCGTTTCGGAATTCCGAATGGAAAAAGGCGTTACGAACGCAAGTCTTCCATAGATTTTATAAGAGTCGCTTCACACATTCGTTATATAAGTATTATATATTCGCAGACAGAATATCTAACTCACTGAACTCAGAGGCTAGCGTGTCCCAACATCTGAGCCTTGTTATTCCGAACGGAAATAAACATATATGATAATATGTGTGTGATGTATTTACGGAATCCCGATTCGATATTCCGAATCGGAATTTCGCAACAGAATTCCGCATGTATTTGGCGGGAAATTGATGTGTTGGCATAACTGCAATGCTTTGTTACTACTGTACTGTACTGTACTGTACTGTACTGTACTGTACTGTAATGCTTAGACTGGGTTAAGTCATGTCAGAAATTTCGGTATCCTTCTCCGAAATCCGAATCCTACAGGTTCCGTAATTGTTGATATGAATTTAATATTTATTTATTTATTTATTTTTTTTTTTTTTTTTATTGAGAGATAGGCTTGCGCTTGACGACAATCATGCTTAGTGCAAAGCAATGATGAGGTCTAGGTTGGAACGCGCTTGCCTAGAAGATGCCTATTCACTCTTGCCTTGAAGGTACCTAAGTAAGTTATTTTACAGGATTTCGATATAGCCGGACAGTACGATCCGATGGTCCCCGACGCGGAGTGCCTATTGGTTGTAACGGAAATATTGAACTCCCTAGACATTGGCAAGTACGTCCTCAAAGTGAACCACAGAAGGTTACTCGACGGAATGTTCGAAGCTTGTGGAGTACCGGCCGATAAATTCCGCTCCACTTGTTCTACAGTTGACAAATTGGATAAGGTAGGTAATCCACACCATCCATACTTCTATACTAAAATTATAATAAACTCAAAAATGTACTTTGCACGGTAATCCTTTGCTGCATGGCTCAATCGCTGAATTGATTGTATTGAAATTTAGTAAAGGAAATGCTTGCAACTCATACATAGGTTTTAACGGAATTAAAAAACCCCACGTGTGAATTCGCGAGCATCATCTGGTAATTTATGAAATGTGGAAATTTGCCTGAGATGTGTTACTTTTTCACTATCTTTTTGACTGTCTCTGAAGTCCGAAATCATTAATTTTCACACAACAGTTTGGACTTATACCAATAAGACTTGGTAAATCTTGAATGTTACTGGAAAATCTTAGGTACGGTACTCCGATTTTTTACATAACATCATTGATAGGGCATAGGTATTTTAACGTTTAAACTATCGTGCGTGATATTAATTTAAACTGCACATAACTACCGGATAAACTCACGTGTTAAGTTGGAAAATGCCCGATACGGTCAGCTCGGCATGCTTACATAACAATGACGACGCCAGTAAAGAAGATCAGCAGGAGTCGTCGGGAGAGGACGGATTACCATCTCCCTCTCAACACCCCTCGTAGAGAGCTTTACGTTACGCGGCCCGCAGTCAGACAGCGACCGCGTCGCACGAGCAGGCTTATAAGGGACAAGGACAGGTTCGAAACTAGTCGGGCATTTTCCGACATAACACTTGAGTCTATCCGGTATTTATGTATAGTTAAAATAAGGGCTTAGGTATATGCAAATATATTTTTGTTAATAGTTTTAATATATTGTTAAATTCTAGTCTCCATGGGAAGAAGTACGTACCGAAATGATAAACGAAAAAGGCGTAACGCCCGACGCGGCAGACCGTATCGGCGAATACGTGCGTCTAAACGGCGGAACGGAGTTGGCCGATAAGCTATTACAAGACGAGAAGCTGTCTAAAAGCAAAAGCGCGGTCGAGGGACTAGAGGGAATCAAACTGTTACTTCGTTATTGCGAGCTGTTTGGAATTAAGGACAAAATCCTGTTCGATTTGAGCTTAGCTAGAGGCTTGGATTACTATACTGGAGTTATTTACGAAGCTGTGTTAACACGTAAGTCTATTTACTCATAATTAGAAAAGTGTATGGAGAATTGGATAGAACGCACTCTATATAAATCAATATTGATTCTTATTTGAATATCTGGTCAAAGTCAATTTTGCAAGACACCTGTGCAATAGGCATGATGACAGTAATCAAGATGAAATAAAAATAATGAATGAAATAATTAATTTATCTAATGAAATAGGATTCATGGATTATAAAAAACGTATTTATTTTTCTATTTCAAGTGATATTGCTATATATTATATATATTTACTTTGATAAAATAAAACGATAAAATACAGCAATCCGCCATAATGGATTAAACACCAAGAAGCGAATGATGTCACAATTGTATGTTTTCGAGCTTTGACAATCACACTATTGTTTACTGCACACTGCACAGAGTACATTGGTAAAAATAATAGTGACGTCACAAACGACGCCATGCGCCGACGCTGCCGAGCGTTTTGGCGTGAAGTTTAAATTTTAAATTTCAAATGCCAATTTCATCTACCAAACCTTATATTTCTGCTGAAATAAGATATTTTTTCGAAATAGTTCTTCCGAACATAATCTGACCATTTTTCAAAATCAGTCATCATGCCTATTGTGTAGACACATTCTAGAAACTAATAACTGTGTCTCTGGTTTGCCAGATTCCCATAAAAAAAGGTCCTTTAAAAATTACACTGGCACAAAGTTTTATTATTCCGTCCTAAGTAATTTGGTTGAGTTAAAATTGTTTATAAAATAGTGGAAAAGAAGTCCCATGATTAAATTTTTAAATTTTAATCTTTATATTTTCATGATAACTTTGTTGTTCTTTTTTTTTAATTTCAGAGCCAATCAAAATTGGTAACGAGGATCAAACAGTCGGATCGATAGCCGGCGGAGGTCGATACGATAACCTTGTTGGAATGTTCGATTCTAAAAACAAACAGGTAATTTAATTAATAAATAACACCATGCCTGCAACTTCGACCGCGTGAGTTAAAAAAAAAATGTTGGGTCACGTATTTTGAAAAAATCTTATCTTTTGTTAAACAGATAGGCCTTGTAAATGTAGCAGACAGACACACTTTCGCATTTTTAATATTGCTAGGAGATAGGCATAGGCTTTTTATCCTACAAAGAACCACCATCCACCCACCCCACCGAATTTTAATAATGCATGCGGACGAAGTCACGGGCGTCATCCATACTAATATTGTAAATGCGAGCGTTTGTCTGTCTGTCTATCAGTCTGTCTGCTACGCTTTCAAGTCAATCTGTACAACCGATTTTGATAAAATTTGATATAGGTATAGTTTGTATCTCGGGAATTAAAAAAACTTAATCCACGCGGACGAAGTCGCGGGCATTATCTAGTTCAATATAAGTACAATATCAATTTTGCAATCAACACAATTATTATTATATCTAGGTATGCATAATATGTATTTGGAAACTGAAAGTTGCCTGCCGGCGACTGTCTGATTTCGTTTTCACTTCGTAATTATTATGTTACGTAAAATGAAAACACCAATTCAACTGTGGGTACCCCATAATCATCTGCGTAACAACTATCATTACATCCACTTTAATGCTCATTATTATAAACTAGATGATTCCCGCGACTTCGTGTGTATTAAGATTTTTTCCTTGCGGGAAGTCTTTGATTTCCCGGGGTAAAAAATAGCCTATGTCCTTCCCCGGGATTATTCGTCTATTAGGGTGCGAACGTTTAGGTGGAGACGCAGAGGTTTGCGCTTCGACGAATTAGACTAATAATAAAAAAATATCATATCTAACAATCAGGTGCAATCATGTAAGGATTGCCGATGATATCGTTAAAGCTCGGCTTCAAAGTAAAATAAACCATAACGTCATTGAATTAGAGCTCAATTTCGTGTATCCATTCTCATACGTTTAGGTATGTACGATACCCTACTCGTCGCCGCCGCCGATCACTCGACGATTCAAAAGTACTTGTAATATTTGAAAAAAAAACATTTGAATTTTGAATTTTATTGAGATACTAGATGATGCCCGCGACTTCGTCCGCGTGGATTAATGTTTTTTTATTCCCGCGGGAACTCTTTAATTTTCCGGGATAAAAAGTAGCCTATGTACTTTCCCTGGATACAGACTATCCCTATACTAAATTTCATCAAAATCGGTTAGAGACAGTTTTTTTATTCCCGCGGGAACTCTTTAATTTTCCGGATAAAAAGTAGCCTATGTCCTTTCCCTGGATAAATACTATCCCTATACCAAATTTCATCAAAATCGGTTAGAGACAGTTTTTTCTATTCCCGCGGGAACTCTTTAATTTACTGGGATAAAAAGTAGCCTATGTCCTTTCCCTGGATACAGACTATACCTGTACCAAATTTCAGCAAAATCGGTTGAAAAGATGGGCCGGGAAAGCGTAGCAGACAGACAGACACACTTTCGCATTTATAATATTAGTATGGATTATCTTTCTTTATTTGTTTCAGGTCCCATGTGTAGGCGTTAGTGTAGGGGTGGAGCGCATATTCTCTGTTCTCGAGGCGAAGCTAGCGGCGGGCGACATCAGCGTGCGGACGAGTGACATCGATGTGTACGTCGCGTCCGCACAGAAAAACTTCCTCGAGGAGAGAATGAAGATATGCACGGAACTGTGGAATGCTGGGATCAAGGTTACTAGTGTTTTTATATTCCATAATGTCCTCCCGACCGAATATCGGCCACGGCGGCTTTTCTCCAGCAGTGGCGTGCAGTTCATACATGCATAAAAGCACTGCTTACCCTAATGGAAATAGGTCAATGTCCCGTTTTCATTATAATTATAACATCAGTAAATAGGTATACTGACTAACTAATGCCTACCCTAGCTTCAAACCCTGTGCACGCCACTGATCTCCAGATTAGCCATTTGCGCGGGAGATATTATAGTGCACAAATGTGATACACAGGTGCACTCTCTGTTCCTTTATTTCCATAGCCCGATGGGATGGAAAATCCGACACGACCGGAGAGAGATCAGGCGTAGGACCGACGGCCTCACGTGCTCTCCGAGGCACGGGGGTGAAACACCGCCTACTCCGGGCTAGTACTGAGAATTGATTGTCAGAAAAACTCAATACTTGTTATGGCCCGACCCGAGACTCGAACCCGGGACCTCGTCGGCCGCAGTCGAACATGCTAACCACTAGACTGATCGCATGATATTGCAGAGAGAAAACATGTTTAAGAATACCTAGATGATGCCCGCGACTTCGCGTGGATTAAGAGTTTTTGATTCCCGCGGGAACTCTTGTATTTTCCGGGATAAAAAGAGGCCAATGTCCTTCCCCAGGACACATATACCTGTACTTTTTTTTTTAATTTTAAATTTTTTTTGTCCACTTCAAGTTAGCCCTTGACTGCGATCTCACCTGATGATAAGTGATGATGCAGTCTAAAATGGTAACGGGCTTACCTGTTAGGGGCGTGGCAGTTATATCAAACCTATTCGGTTTCTTCACGGCATCGTACCGGAACGCTAAATCGCGTGGCGGCACGTCTTTGCCGGTAGGGTGGTAACTAGCCGCGGCCGAAACCTCCCACCAGGCCAGACCAGGGAAAATTTAGAAATTATAAATTCCCAAATTGACCCGCCGGGGATCGAACCCGGGACCTCCGCACGTTAAGACAACAGCGCTACACACTGCGCCACGGAGTTCGTCAGACCTGGGCTAATAATAATTCTAATATGAGTACGAATTTCTGGCACCAGTGTACCTAAAATAATGTCTAGTAATTAGTTTACTTATTTAGTCTTTCATCCATCATAGATTTCTCCACAGATGTCTTATTCCATCTATACTTCTATACTAATATTATAAATGCGAAAGTTTGGATGGATGTTTGTTACTCAATCACGCCCCAACGGCTGAATGGATCTGGATGAAATTTGGCACAGAGATCGATTATAGTCTGGTATAACACATAGGCTACTTTTTATCCCGGAAAATTAAAGAGTTCCCGCGGGAACCGAAAATCCTCAATCCACGCGAACGAAGTCGCGGGCATTAGCTAGTAAATATTATAAATACTACTACTATTATTATTATTTATTATCTATCTATCTATCTATCTATCTATCTACTGCTATACGCTAGTACTGAATACTTTTTTTTTAATTAATGCAATTTTAGGACAATTTTATAATGGATCCGAAACGTTGTAATTTAAATAAATTGGACCATCAGGTTATGAAATTCCTTAATATTATATATTTTTTTTTGCTCACAGACAGAACAGTCCTACAAAAAGAACCCGAAAATGCTGAACCAACTTCAACACTGCGAAGAAAACGGAATACCGCTCGCTGTTATCCTAGGCGAATCCGAACTCAAACGTGGATTAGTTAAAATACGTAACATTTCTACTAGACAAGAGGACGAAATTCCCAGGGCGAATCTTGTGGACGAACTCAAGTCCAGAATTGAGGTTTTAGACATAAAAGAAATGAATGGACCGATTCATAAATAAATAGTTAGTGATACCAGTATTTCGTGCAGTTTGATTTGAAAAAGAAAAAACTTTACTAAACTGTGAGTCTCGGCAATCTTCTTTTACCTTTGGAATTAAAAATCCTGTTCAAAGTCAATCAATTTACCGGTTGCTTATTTGAGCAAAATAACTCATATGGCATGGCAATAGAGCCCAGATTGTAATAGAAATTCTTTTTTAGATTATCTTTTAATAGCTTTTCCACTCCACATTTACGGATACGAAACAAATATCCGAACCAGTGAGTAGAATCACTTGACGGTTCGAAAGCCCTTGTGAAAGTTTATTGCATTAAAAGACTTCGTTTTTCTATTTCCGATTTCGATATCCGATCTACCGATATCGTTGCTGGCAATGTAAAAATTAGGTAGATTTTGCCTATGTTGCTCTGTCTAGTGAATGCTGAGAGCCGAATATTTAACTGAGTTTAGATACTGGCAACATTGGGGCAATACAAAAACTAAAGGTAAAACAAAAATTGTGTGTGTCAGCTCCGACGTACTCTTAAGACACACACTGACACACACACACACTGACACACTGACACACTCTGGAGTTTACTCTTAAAAAGGGAAATGAACGCATTTTTTATATTACTGAAAGCATGTTCGATACATTTATTTATGTTATTCATATAATTTATATTCATCAAAATACATAACGTAGTCATGGAAACATGTACATAACGTAACGGAGAAAGTTTGATTTTACTCCCGATAAATTTTCATACCCTGGGCTTATACATTAAAATCGATTCTAAAGGAGGTAAACTACAATAGACTCCAAAAAAACCTGATACAGTTGGAAATATCCGTTTTTTAATTTAATTTCCCGCCATTTTGTATTCGCTGCTTGACACATACTTTTTCGTAAATGTTTGAGGTGCAAAGAAATAAGATTGCCGAGATCAAATTATTTTCGAATTATTGTAAAACAATTTGTACAAATTTTACATTATGAACAATTTTTTTATTTCTGCTTGTGTATTAAGATTTATAACAATATAGGTAAATACAAATTCATGTATTGATCACACCAAAAACTTTAAATATGATGAAAATTTCATTTTACCTAAGTATTTTACACTCTCTTATTCTCGATTTAATAAAAAGAAAACCAGTTTAATTTCATTTTACCAGCTGTTGTAAACAATATTTTGGCTGGAATTAGGGAAATTTATTCTTTAGAAATTAATTTATTTCTTATTCAAAAATAATAATCGTTATGAATAACAAATCATTTTATTATTATTACCGCTTCATCTTCCTTAAGAATGTGGTAAATCCGATCTAGATCTCAATCTCATTATTGATATCTAGATCTGGAATTTTAATAATTGTTTAATTTATTGCTATTTATTGTAAATTATTGTGAATGCGCGAGTTGAATGCAGAGAAAATGTATGGTGAGTACATAAATTTACTCTGCATTCAACTCGCGCGCGAGCTGTACGTGCTATTTTACGCTCACGTATTTAGGCGTCAGAATAAAGACTAAGTTTATAATATTTGATTTACTTTAGAAACGTTCCTTATTAAAAAATGCATTTTGTTTTTACGTTCAAACTTGTAAACAGAATATTTTAGTGGGCTTCTGATTTTTTAAAAGTTATTAGGCTCATGACTAATGTACGGTTTATTTCCTTTTTTATTTAGAGATACAAGCTGCATCTATCATAGGTAACAATGTAGAATCTTACAGAATTTTACATTGTTACCTAAACTAAAAACATGTTTGTCTGTATTATGTAGTTTATACATCGCTTAATTATATATTTAAAAGTATTTAATAAATATTTTTTACCGTACTAAGTATTTTAATAGTCTTTTGACCTTATCGTTATATTTTTTTATTCTTGTATAATCTTTTACTTAGAATTTTCTTTTTCATCTTAGGTCCAACGCACACGCATATAGACGATTGGAGCCGGGTGTAGTGTTTTTTTTATAACTCAAACTCAGCTTGACTGACTTTGGCACTACACCGTGCGCCTTTGAGCCCCCTCCGGTGTTTTGTTTTCAAATTGGCAACAATTTGAATTTTGAACTGTTTGATCAAATAAATAAAGCTGAGTTTAAATAGCTATCAAAAATACAGCTTTGTCTCGGCTCCACTCTAATGCGTAATGTCACACTTTGACTTAGTTAAGATCTGACATAACTAGATGTACTGACCTCGATGGTAGTTAACAAAACTTACGTACTTAGTTCAAAATCATCGTGTCACGGACAGAGTCATGTTTGGCCATTGTTTCTATTTGCTGTGTTTCCTGGCATTGTAGCCTCAATTACCGCGAAGTCCAGAACCTACGTACTATCTATATAAAACTGTTTACGTAAGACCCTTTTTTATTTCTCGCTGATAGCTTATTGTAGTAACATTTCAGAGTTGTTGATAGGAATGAAATGACTTCTTTATTCCGACGATATTTCAATTTTTTATTGTGTGTGTTCTTGCTAACTTCAAAAGTTTGTGCATCCGGTCTTGAAGAGGCGTTAGAAGAACATCTGAAGGATATAGCTCAAAATGAAGAATCTGAAGCGATTAAGTTGGAAAAGGGCAAGGGAGAAAAAGATCATCACATCGATAAAGAAACGAAAGACACCCATTCAAATAAATATTCGAAAGAAAATGACGAATCTAAATTCTTAAAAAAAGATCAGGAAAGCAAAGTGTCATCGGAAAAAGATGCCTATGGAGGGTACAATACTAAGCAAGATAAGGCTGAAGATCGCCACACTGATGGATTCAAGAGAGGACACAAAAAAGGTCATCATAAGCAAGGATATCAAAACTCTTACCATAAGGATGAATCCTCGAACAAAAGCACTTTCTTTGATGACTTAAACGATGAAGGTGACCAAGCCGGATACAATAGTAGAGTGAATACTCATGATAATCAAGGCGGTAGAAGTTACGAAGGTTCCCATGATAATGGTCAACAGTATTTACGAAACAACTACCGCGGTGGAGCCAATAACCGGTATGGAGATGTTGGAGACAAACACATTACTCATCGAGATTACGGAAGAAATTCCTATTTGGATAATTCTGAAAACTATAATAAATACCGTAACGGACATGGTGCTTATAATAGGGGTAAAATTCATGATCGACACGAACATCGCTACCCCCGAGTGCATCACGATCCTGGATGGGATTGGAATAGTAGAAGAGATTGGGATCGATCACAATGGGATAGAACTCCAGACTGGGGTAGAGACTATCACAGTCCAGGTTACTATGATAATCACGGCATTCGCCACGGTGGAGGATATGACCACGGCCTAAAACATGGCCACGGATATCGTTATGGAGAGTCTCGATCTGATCCGGTTGCAGAAATACCCAGGGAAATACCTAGAGATGCGCCCATAGTTGCTCGTAGGAAGCAGACCATAACAATCTATGAAGATCCGAGATATTCTGGCAAGGAAAACGGCAAGCTAAGAAGAGAACAAGGAGACTACATAGAACTTGATTATCAGCCAAGCAGTCGAAGATATTCCAGTTATGATAATACTTATTATAATGTACCAGCAAGAGGTGCAGAATCGAGCAAAATAAATAGATTAGTTTATAATAGACGACAGTAAATTTAATATTCTAGACATTTTCTGTATCATAAAAGCACGCCAAATATAAAGTTAGAAATAAATAAACCTAAAATCTGATGCGTTTACTTTAGAATTATACTTTTAAATAATTAATGTGTTATTTTTAACGTTCCGGGAAACGTAGCTCAATATTTTTCATATTATTACAAACTGTAATTAAACGCAGGTAACCAATATCAATGATTCAATGTTATATTGCATTCGATAGATGATATTAATACGCAATTTCCAACGAGAAGGTAATATCGGATCGGATCGGATATTCATATTGCATATTTGCTAAAGTTCATTGGGGCGTTTAGGTCACATATATGCAGGTACTTGAAAGAGAATATTCCTCGGGGCGACGTATCGGACAGTCTGTCGGGTGCCATATTTCAATATGGTACCTACCTCTGGCACGGTTGAGCGGTTTGGGCTTTGGACCGTGACGGATGCGTGCAAAATCGGGGTCGGTAGGCCGGAATTTGGGCGCAGATACGGTACGCAAGGGCGGTTGAGCGAGTGCGGTTCAAAAGCAAAACCTAAAAATAATACTTTAAAGTTAGCACAGTTTAGTTGTCTATCCAGCCCTGTCATCGCCTTACACATTGTTGAGAGTCGTGATTCTTAACACGGATGTGTACTTTTCCATTTTGTAGATTTTGATATTAGAAAAAACAATAATCTAAAAACTTTTAAGTATATTTAAAACTAGATGACGGCTGAGACTTCGTTTGCGTGAATTAAGGTTTTTATGATTTCCGCGGGAAGGGTACCATCCATCCATACATTTCCATTCCACGGATACTTTTCCATTAAGAACTACGACCCTAGGTGTAACGCTCGCTTGCCTCTTCCCTTTAACGTTTTTCGTTTCTCGTGACCAACAGATTTTACTAAGTTAGAAGCAGTAGCACAGAATAGGTACCTAATACTTAGTATTCTGTGCCCTAAGTAAGTATCTGGGTATTAGGTACCTACCGTAACGATTTTTATGAAAAACTTAAGTGTATAATTACTATAGGTAAGTAATACTTATCACATTTCGGTGCTCTGCTTGAGCAAGTCCTTAAAAAGTCTGCCTTTAAAATAATGCCAGTCATGTTTCCGAATTATTTCGCTTTATTACCCCTTCCGCTTTAATTAAGGGAAGTCGTTATTGAGGCACTACCCACTCGTAGATATTTTTCAGTACTTTTATTTGTAATTTAAATTTTGCAACCCTTCGCTGTGGTTCTGAAGGGGAATAAACTAATTTAAACGGTAAGCTCTCGAAAAGTCCTTTTGTATTATGTGTTGTTTGATGACAATTTAAAACTGGATGTGAGGACGATGTAATATTTACCAATGCCAGTTTGGTATACTTTTATCTCCTATAAAGTAGTGATTCCTCTATTTTTAATTTTTTTATCGCATTTAGTTGTATACAAACTTAGAAAGGACAAAACGTCGGCGTCGTTTGGGAAATACGTTTCGTCCTGTCGCACTTTTTGGTGCAAATATAAAATTTCTTGCGCGGCCTTTTTTCAGCCAGAGAGTGTTTTTGTCCGTATTGTGTAGCTCTGTCCCACTATGTAGCCTGTGAAAGCCATTGACATATTTTTTTTATCCATTGAGGGTTTGCTATGATAAAAATTCTTTCCAAAAAATCGACTTCCAAAGCCACTGTAAAGTATAAAATAATTTTGATTTCTACACACTATGTTGAAGTCGGGCGAGCCTGATGCGTCAATTTCACCAACAAGTAGGTATTTTATAATTTACAGTGACTTTGGAAAACGATTTTTTGGAAAGAATTTTTATTTTTAACTTTTTAGTGTCAAGGTTGAGGATTTGGAGGATTTTAATGTATAAAAATACATATCAGTGGCTTTCATTTTTTGATAGCCATAAGATAAACAGTAGGGCTGCTGTGGAAGAGTAGGTAAATGAAGGAGCAGAGATGATTATCTATAGTTTTACCAATATCAGACAATTGGACGGGCGTTTCTTCCGAAATTCGACCCTATGTACCTACATACAAATTATTTATTAGCCAGGTAACTATGCTTAATAGGCGTAAAGGTCTTTATCTTTTAATTGTTAAAACTGAATAGGTAAAGTTAACCACAGGTAATGACTAGTGAGTAGTGAGGTAGATATTATATATTAATAAATCCTCGTTGTTTCTAAAAGTAACCCTGTTAAATTAATGCAACTGGATTATGAATATTCAGGGTCTCAGAGATAAATTTGTATCTAGATTCGGATAAACGCTAGGTGAAGGAGATTCATATTGCCTGCCAATCTGCAATTGCAAATTTCCATCCACTTGCGGGACTTTGTCACGAGTAGTCGCTCCTATCATTCCCGATTTTGTTTCCAAAAACCGTAAATCAAAGGCTGAATTTTAATTTATGTTAAAATTTGGCTGCGTAAAACTTATGACAGAATTGTTTTTTGTTCACAAAACACGTAAGTACCTAGATGTCTAATAAATTCCGTCTCAAAATCGCGCATCATTATGTCGGATATATTTTGTTTGTCCAACCCTTGTCCAACCATTTATTTTACTTTTGGCAGCTGGATTCAATGACGTTCATAATATGCGTTACTGATTCGATTTTTGATAACAATCGACTTTCTTTATGAAGAAGTTTTGATCGATTTGACACATTGATATTTTATATCTTTGTTCAACATTTGCTTAGCTAGTACCTACCTATTGAAGCTCCGTGACTATTTTGAAAAGGAAAGTCGTACTTGTAATTACAAGATATACGAAACGAGTTACGAAATGATACTTACTTAATAATTTAAATGCGAAAGTGTGTTTGTTTGTTGGTTTGTCCTTCAATCACCTCGCAACGGAGCAACGCATCGACGTGATTTTTTGGATGGGTATTAGTTGAGGACCTGGAGAATGACATGAGCTACTTTTTATCCCGGAATATTTAGGAGTTCCCGCGGTAATCAAAATAACCTAAACCACGCGGACGAAGTCGCAAGCATCAGCTAACTAGTATCGAATAAAAGGGCACGTCGCTTCACTATTGTAAAAAAAACGATATGCGTCTATGAAGTATTGCATTTTTTTGTCGATCGTTGCCTGTTAATAATTATGACACTTCGTAGGCGTGCTTATGTCAAAAATAAATTATATGGTTGGACAATATAGGTCAGCCTACTGTCTCTTCAATTTTGATTTGGTAACAGGGGCACTTCAACATTAAGTAAGTACCTAATAGCAAAATGTTTTGCCTAAACCCTTTCTTACATTGATGAAAGTTTTATTCAAGCTTCTAAATAAAATTCCTGTTTCTCTTTTATTGGACTTGCTAACGACTTATCTCGTGGTACTAAAGCAATTTCAAAACGACATCCGAAATCCGAATAACATGCCAATAATCGTTAGCAGCGATTGGAAAACAAAAGTGTGATTATAGGATAACATTATGGGTAATCGTGTCCCTTTTCTTCGCGTGGATTTGATATAATTCCTTTTCAGTCATTTCCAAAGGGGAGGATGATAGTGACATTACTTAAACGAACTTTCGATGGGCCATATCGAGTGGGGTTGTCTGAGGAAACTGTAGTTAGTAATTAAGCTAAGAAACTGCAATTTAGGAATGAGGACCTATCTTTTTTTAGCTTTCGCTGCTTCTAATGAATAGGAAGCATTCGAATATTTTGTTTAAAATTGGTTAATATGTAATTTTGGGGCTTAATAATAAAACAATCCATTGTAAAAAAGTTCGAATATGATTCTAGTCCAATTTTTTATAGGTAGGTATAATTAGTTATTACCTACTTAGGTATGTACCTATTAGGTAAACATCATATAGCCTTTACTCTTTATAATTAGCTAAAAACTGGTAGGTTATTATGTACCTACACAGTATTGAGTAGGTACCAAACTAATTTGCCTGGTGGGAGGCTTCGGCCGTGGCTAGTTACCACCCTACCGGCAAAGACGTGCCGCCAAGCGATTTAGCGTTCCGGTACGATACCGTGTAGAAACCGAAGTGGTGTGGGTTTAATATAACTGCCATGCCCCTAACAGGTTAGCCCGCTATCATCTTAGACTGCATCATCACTTAGTGGATAAAAAAAAAAAGTTGAACCTTCGATCCTACGATTTTTTTTTTAAATCCACTACAAGCTAGCCCTTGACTGCGATCTCACCTGATGGTAATTGAGTCCGCTATATTGGAATTCCCATAACGTCATATAAATAAATAAATCAAATGACTTCCTAATTAGTTAGGAAGCTATGAAAGAACACGTAAACGTACCTCAGAGGTTGAGATCTACCTACACAATATGTCCTTACGTTATTGTGCATTTGAATAAAAAATTTAATAGGGCTTTTATGTGTTCCTTAACAATCGATTTGACTCGGAAAAAGTTAAATAAAAACATAGGATTCCTTTAAAATTGCAATAAACAGACTCACGAAATAGCGTTCATTTTATTTTTCATGTGTACCCTAGTTCGTGACACTACCGAATTAGGGATATTCGAGATACATTTTTGTAGCTCGTGCATTTATATAATAATTAAGATAATTCAAATGTAAATTGAATATCAAATAATGTATTTAATTAAGTTTCTTAGGAGCTAAATTCGTTATATGTTTTGTTCACTAGAATTCTTATAAAACGAGTTTGAAGGTGACCTGAATTTACATTTTGGAGGTAAATTCGCACAGGTACTTCCAGCTTAATTTTGTTTGTTATTCGATTTATTTTAGGTATATTTGTATATTTTTACTATATATAGGGCAGTTAATAGTTAATTTACATAATTTTAAAATGGTCGAAAAAATTAAATGCTGGAATTTCCAAAAATCAATATCACGAACCAAGGGACAGTCTATTTTGTTATACATTTCCCCAAGTTCGTGACAGATATATCTACAGTGGTAGGCTAGTAGGTAAGGCACATACCACTGGTATCGCAATATATCCATACTTCTTATCTTACTAATATTTTAAATGTGAAAGTTTGGATGTATGGATGTATGGATGGATGTTTGTTACTCGATCACGCCCGAACGGCTGAACGGATCTGGATGAAATTTGGCACAGAGATAGATTATAGTCTGGAATAGCACATAGGCAACCCGCCCGCCAGCCTTTTTATCCCGGAAAATTAAAGAGTTCCCGCGGGAACCAAAAAAAATTGTCTCTTTAACCGATTTTGATGAAATTTGGGATAGGCATAGTTTGTATCCAGGGGAACGACATAGGCTACTTTTTATCCCGGAAAATTGAAGAAATCCCGCGGGAATCAGAAAGCCTTAATCCACACGGACGAAGTCGCGGGCATTATCTAGTTAATAATATTCTTTAATAAACCAAAGTTTCAAACAAGGGACTAGCTTTGTTTTAATTTTAAGTTTCAAGTAGATAAGTACCTAATAAAAGCTGTCAGTCGGCTGAATCTCACTCTCACATCTTTTTTATTATAATAATTATTATAAAAAAATATCTTTATCCCGTTCTTAATTATAAAACCTTTGAAATAATTATGTTTTTATTAATAAATAATCGTAACTCGCTGTAAAAACTTTATCACGAAATAGGGGCCACGAATTCACGAACTTAGGAGCAGAGCAAAATTTTATCACGAAATAGGGTTCAAACGAGGTCCACAAATAAATTAATATGAAAAAAACTACGAAACAAAACTACATAAATCATACATTAAATTACTGGCAAAATACCAATATTCGAGACACAAAAGCTTTCAAACTGATATCATGTTTAGGAATATATTTAAAAAATCTTAAAGTCTTGGGAGTCTTAATATAACGAAAAAGGGTACAATTACCTTAATACCTCCTTAGGCTGTACCTGTACCTACTAAGAAATGGACTGCTAAAATCAAAACCCTTTAGTTAGACTGGAAAACTTTGTTTATTAAAATGCACAAAGGCGAACTTAATACCTAGAGGTATTCTCTTCCAAACTTCTGTAGGTATAGTCTAGAAGATAGCAAACTACCTACGTCGAAATACGTAGAGAAGTGAGTAGGAGAATAATGTAGAGACAGTAAAATTACACCGCTAAAAATCACATTACAGAGCGGAAACTTGTTTCATAAGCAATCGCCTCATCTCCCTCTGTCTCGAATCCCGACAGAACAATGAAGTCTCAACTCGCTTATCTCGACTTTGTTTATTGTCTGGAGTTAGCTCGATGGCCGTTTTGTTACAGATTTCCCCGACAACTCGGTTTAGATGAGCAAGTTAGTCGTTTCTTCTGCGGTGCCGCTTACACTATACGATACGATTTTTGTCAACGATATAAAAATTTGGAGTGTTTTCAAGAACCTACCACCAATCGACCTAGTTCCGCCCTGAACTTCTTACAATTGAACCACGACTCTGTCCACGAGACATCGTGAGGAACAGACCACACCTCGCGATATTAGGTACCTACCTATATATTCTGCAGATATGTCTACACCTGCAGACACAGTATGAAGCGATTTGACCTACGTACCTAAGTAGTATATCATCATATTTATCAATTGAGTTTGTAGTCAAGTGTAAACTCCAATTCCGTTAGCTACGA
This sequence comes from Erebia aethiops, assembly GCA_923060345.2. Taxonomy (NCBI): domain Eukaryota; kingdom Metazoa; phylum Arthropoda; class Insecta; order Lepidoptera; family Nymphalidae; genus Erebia; species Erebia aethiops. The sequence continues at coordinate 7,581,683 of OV281092.1, read as the reverse complement.
GTATTTTTTATACTTAGACTAAATTATGCCCGCAAACTCTGTTTTTAAGTTATAAAAAGTAACCTATGTCCATCCCCGGGATGTAACCTATATTTTTGTATACATTACTTACTAAAAATAAGCGCTCGAAAGTATAATTTAAATCTTATTCCATAAGTCGTTTCTATAGAAGGGGTATCCGTTCATTCGTGACGAATCCGTCGCCTGTAGCTAACTAATTGCTATGAAATGAACCGCTCCCAGGGGATCTATCGCCCCGATTTTGTTTAATGCGGAATCGTTTCAAATACATCGGTGAATAACTTTTCACAAACTGTATGTAATAATTTTCTTAATTTACATACGACAATACGACAATATCATATTGCAAGACCTAAGTCTGTATGTCTTATAATATAATTTGTAGCAGATTTCTTTGGACCGTGTCAAACTAACATTGAGCTTTCTTAAGGAAATGGTAATTTTTCATGTGTAAAATGTAAAAATTTCATGGTGTTGGTTGGTTGAAAATAAAACAACAGTTTTCCTTAAATTAAATAAATGCTATTCTTTGATAGTAGGTACCTACTTCAGTACCTACCTAGACTGATACCTATACTAGATTATATACAGGCTTGTGTAGCTACTTTAAAGAAAGTGCTTTGAGAACGAGGTAGGTAACTAAATAGATATTCACCGTCCCCTAGCTATAGATATTATAAAGATGGTAAGATGGTAAGTGAAGGTATCACTGAGGTGTTACGATGATGTAGCGAATTATCTACTTATATAACGCAAAACTTGGCGTACTAATTTCTAGTATCTTACCTATAGGTATAATTCTGGAGGTGAGTATGAAATTGTTTATGATTCGGGAACACGTGTTAGTTATCCGAAGCAGCCGGGCGATTTGTACCCGCTTCAAGCTATGCGCTTTACGTAGTGTATGAAAATAGGGATACCGGGATACGACTTGGTGTCTGCTCTATTATGTGACGTGACCTCCACCAAGGCTGTCCAAACTTCCAGACTGGTGCTTCTATTTAGTCTTGAACGCCACTATACACACACACAGTAAACAGATACAACCAGTATGGAAACTACCTAGAAACGTTCGAAACAGCTCACTCACACAAACGTGCGCATCGACGAGATCCCAAGCGCTCGTCGCAGTGCCGCCAGTAGTGAGTGCCGCGTCATTGCAAGTTCGATGCGCACGTTTGTGTGAGTGAGCTGTTTCGAACGTTTCTGGTTGCATCTGTTTACTGTGGTACACACTAGCGCCACGTTGTCATCCGCGGTCTAAGTTGTCCGAATTGTGGCCCATTTCACCCAGAGTTTGCTCTATCTCTCTACCTACTGGCATGCTTTGCGTAAAAAAGGGTTGTGACACTGATTTTAGAGTTAGACCCAATACGGTCAAATAACATGAGAATTTTAAAATTGTCTCTCTTACAAGTCTGTCGTCTACCTACATAATTACCTATCAGTAATAACTTAGGTAGGTAAGTATTACTTTGTTGTTATTGGTGAGGTGAGATTAAGTTGAAAGTTTTACATGTTTACATTAATTACACTGCACAAAGATGGCATGATCTACTGCATTTCAGATCACAATAAAATATTTATTTAGTATTTCGGCAAGTAGAGCACACTTCAACCCAATATTCTTAGTGGCTTGAACTCCAAATGCTCGCAAGCCGCCTCAAGGCACGAATACCAGTCAAGACAAACCAAAATCTTATCAAGCGTCCGCCATGTTGGTCTCGTTAATACGCAAAACTACACACAAGGGCCGCAACTTACCTGAAGGCTGTTTGTTGAGCACGTTGCGCCGCGCCATACGCAAACACGAGCTCCAATAATTTAGAAGCTGCGACATTTATGAGGATCGATTGATTAAATTATTATAGTAGGTACGTAGCTACCGAGCCAGTTAATTTGTTTCGTAAATAGAAAACAATAGTACATATTACCTAAGTGTTTTATCTATTTAGTTTTGAACAACGATGCTAAAATAAAAAAGACATCCTAATCGAAATTTAAAACAGAAAAAAATAGAACTTTTAACTTCGTCATCGTCGCAAAAATTCATGGAAGTAGTATAGGTACATTTCTACTTCCATTTTTTTAAATATCCAAAATTTCAATTTTTTTTTCAAAATTTGATTTTACCACTTTGTTGGTGTGATTCATATATACGAGTAGGTACCTATATTATTCCAAATTACAGCTTTCTAGTACTTACGGACGGTCGACGGACATGGCCAAACTATAAGACTACGGAACCGTAAAAAGATTAGGCTTATTATCTCAATGAGTAGGTATTATCATCTCATTGTCACGCACAGCGATACAAAGTGTAGCTCATATTTCACGAGAATCCGCCGGCGTTAACAAATTCCCAACTCCGCAAAGATAACACGCCGGGACTAAGCCTTTCGACTCCAACTTGGTTAAAGCCTGCATAATACGCCATGTACAGCTTTGATATGAACTTAGTCTAAATTTAATTTGTAACTTTATATACTTTAAGCTTTGTTTAGAACTCTACGATAGCGCATTACACGTCTTGTTATAAGATCATGAATTTTTATTAACATAGAAATAGGTACCTACATCAATGACCTTTTTTGACACACTCTACTACATACTCAAATAAGTTCACGATTATGTATAATGTGGTAAACATCATACTGATAATATTTTGGTATTGAAATTCTATATTGTAGGAGATGAAGCCAGATCCGAATACTTACCTATTAACTGTAGTCGGCACGGAATATATTAAAAATATGAAATATAAGTACTTAGTAATAATATTTAGTATAGGTAGAGCAGTAGAAGGTTGTATCAGTAAAGGCAAAATTAAAGTATCACAATTTACAATATGAGATTTGTCTATCAACCGCCACAATTATATTAATTACGTCGTGATACCGCGATCTATAATTAAATTTAAACCCTTTGGCGCGCGAAGATATCAAGTTGAGCGCGGAATAAATGCGGCCATTTCTCATTTTAACCGAAGCAAAACTTAATAACCCTACTGGAAACGCAATAATTACGGGCGCACAGTGCGAGATTCGGGAGAGAATAAATGAGAGCCATTAAGAGAGTCGCGTTTAGATATTTCATTCCCCTTGAAGAAGACGTTAGCGGGAGCAACGGTACGGCACCGTTGCGGATTGTTCCCACGCATTTGCGCAAAGAAAAAGATTATCTGTTAAAGTGCAGACCCTTCTTCCCGATTCGGTTGTCTCACAGAGGATGATTTGATCATGTCCTGTATCTATCATCGATAATCCTGAGAAAATATATTTTGTTTAGTAGAAGGCATTTAAAAATTCACGTGTCAATTAGAAAAAAATCTATAAGCTAACTTATCTCGCTCGTCGAATAACTACCTGTGCGGATATGAATCGAAAGAAGAAATAAATGTAACCTGAAACACTTACACATCGTATGGAAGAATGTTCCTCAACTGGGCTCATCTGTATTCTGTAGGGCATTATTAACTAGGTATATAACGAGTACCAAAAAATACTTTCAATCAATCAATCGTTTATTTGCAAGAAACATTTGTACAATAAGATGACAAACTAGAGACTCCTAAGCCAGACTCCTACCAAAATAATATATTTGTAGACCACTATTACTTACGTAATTAAGTAATTTTAATGCGCGTTGCAAACTGATTAAGTAGGTTACCTGCTAAACTGCAATTTCTGCGAATACTTAGTCTACTAGTGTTTCCGAAAATTATTTTCCATTTTGGATACCACCCAATACAAAACTAAATAGTCGATTATACATTGCGTAAGAAAAATTTTATATTCTTTGACCACAAAACACCTGACAAATTACAAGCGCTGAGAGGCAATCCTCACGTTTGTTTTTGTTGAATTGCTGGTGTATTTTTGTTTGGGAGAGACTAATGCGCAATGTAATTGCCCGTGAGCCACCGGTTCAGGTTAAACATGTCGTAATGTATAAATAAATAAATAAATAAAAAGCCATTTATTCACCATATCTTACGATTAAATTACTGTACAGTTTATGTCATAATTTACTCAATTTTGCTTCAAATTACTATGTGAAGTAAATTATTAGTGTTAAATCTTACAAGTTTTTACTGAATTACAATGTGAAGTAAATTATTAGTATTAAATTAGTATTAAATCTTACAAGATTTTACTTAATTACAATGTGAAGTAAATTATTAGTATTAAATTAGTATTAAATCTTGCATCGTAATGTATGCGTAACAATAATACAGGGTAGGAGATTTATCCTTACCTATCCTTTTCAAGTGCCAAGAAATATTATGTAAGTATCTAACTAATTTCCAACTACAAATGTCTGTTGTAAGTTTTCTATTTTTAAAATGTCATGTCTTCTTCATTGTCTTGGATCATTTTTTTATGCACGTAATAATATGCACTTGCACTGGAAAGCGCAGACTCGCAGCTTTGGCAGACTCCATACTCGGTGGACGGACGAAATCAGACGAGTCGCAGGGAGCCAATGGATCCAGGCGGCGCAGGATCGCGGCGTGTGGAAGTCCATGGATCTATGTCCAGCAGTGGACTTCTATCGGCTGATGATGATGATAATAATATGTGCGTAGGTACCTACTTAATTGACTTTCGCAAGTAGTCCTCTTTCTATCTATTGATTAAAATCGTTGATGAAAATAATTATTCAATTATAGATAAATGGCAAAAAATGCACAGTAGCAGCTTGAATAAGTACCTAAGTAAGTACCATAAAATATTCAGCAAATCAACAAATAAGTATGCATCAGCATAATAGTTAGTTGTGATATTCACATTTTGTTATTTAGATATAATATTAGTATAATATAGTGATTGATATCAAATGCCGTCGATGGAAGTGAACCTGGCATAGCTAGGTATGTCAGTTTATGAAAAGGATCTATACCTATGAGCTCACTCCGTTCGTATCGCTAATATGTATATTGTATAAGGTTGTATCATCAACGGGAACATTGTTTTACGATAGCTGCATGTCTCACATTTTTAAAAGTAACTAAGTAGGTAATTAGCAAAGATGCACAAAAACCTGAAAATCAGTTATTTTTGGTTGATTTTTGAACAATGCCTTTGGTTTAACGCATATAAAATGAAAAAGGACGTGAAATGCATAAAGCATATCTACGTAGCGTGTAACTTTTGTGCGATTGTGGCGACGCCTATCGGGCAGAAGCTCGACCTTGTTTGCCTGTTGCCTCCCAAACAGCGATCCAAACTATTGACAAATACTATTCACTTTTTGATAGCGATGTTAACTGCTATGATGACGTGACTTATCGATATCGAACATATTTTTACCGTAGATAAGTAATAAGTATCAATGCTTAGTTAAAATTTGGTTAAATGTGTTACAATATGGTGTAAGACAGCTGCGCCAAAGAGAACATAGTTTTATTTTAATGAGAGAAAAAATAGATTAACAAGGACAAGGAGTCCTATGTCCTATTATAAATGTGAAAATTTAGGTGTTTGGATGTTTGTTACTCCTACACGCCGCAATGATTGAACCGATTTGGCTGAAATTTGGAATGGAATGGAAAAATATCTCTGAAAAAATCCTTTTATTTTGGACCACAAAACTTTGTTTCCTGAATCCGAAAATCTGGATCTAGCAACCCCTCATGCAAATAGTAAACGGCTAATTCGGGTCGAGAATTCTCGGATTCGGTCTTCGGATCATTTGATCTAAAAGAGCCTTAGGCTATTCGATACCAGCTTGTAACATCACTAAAATAGAAATCGCGAGGCACGCATCAAATCGGAACACGGTGCGTTGCGCGCATAGAACGTGAGATTTTTTCACAAAAGCGTGCCAATTCAACTGTTACGTGCGATATTTCATCATATTTGCTTTATGAGAATTTATCTATTTACGTACCTATGTAGATAGCGTAAAGTTCACGAACAAATTTTGTTTTAATTTCCTTTAATCTACCAACTTATTTACCTAACAAGGGTTGCTTTTTCCTTATATATAATATAATATGATAGGAGGCAAACACTCATTAAGCTCTTTTCAGCTCAAATTCCCGTTCTCGAGTTTTAGCGAGACAAACGAACAACAATTGATTTTTACATATATAGATTAGTACTAGCTAACTACCGTGCCAAAAAAACTGCCTAATCGAAAAGTCTGTTTTTATTTCTGGAAGTTTCTCATAATAAAATTCATTATAAAATGTTATATGTACATTATGAAATAGGTACACCTATCTATATTGGGTATACCTATATCCTGTTCTCATATCTAGGTACATATTTCTTGGACTCTAATATTTTAGCAAAACTACGGTACACACAAGGAATTCATTTCACGTTTCAAACCAAACCACACATGAAATATACCAAAGTATGTAAATATTATCTATTTCTTATTCGCGGTTGCGGTGGTTTTTGCGGAAGCGCGTGAAAATTCGCTACAAACTAAATTATTCACAGTGGTGTGTACTTACTCGTACGTGTTTATGATACCTACACGCTTACAATAAAATGCTGTTTGTCCGGTTTAAAGATATTTTTGATACTGATGATTGAAGATCATTTGATACTTAATCATCAGTATCAAAAATATCTTTAAAAAAATATCTTTATGTAAATAAAAAATAAATTAAAAAGAAGTATTAAGTACTTACCTCTAGAATATCTCGTATGTTAATGTTAAATGGATGCATCCTGAGGATCAATGAAAAATTACTTACGTCGATAGATGTGAAGAGACCAAAAGACTCGCACGAAACCTACAATCATTGGGTATACATTATACATATTATCTATATGTCACCGTAAGATTGCAAAAACCGTTAGATTACAATATAACGCATTATTTTTCGTTAGCTTGTAATCTGTTAGGTAGGTATATTAACCCGATAAAACCTAAGATAAACCTACCTGATTATTTATGTCGAACCCTAACCTAACCAACAAGAAATAGACAAGGAAACGTAAATACAATGAATATTTCAGAAATTGGCACTCAGAACATTCAACGGTTCTATCTGTCGACAGTTTACAATTTCGCTAGTTAGATTACAATCTAACGGTTTTTGCAATCTTACGGTGACATATACAAAAAAGACGGGAGTTGCAATTACAAGTTACAGAATTAGCCTCCCGAGCGCGTCTGTATCTTTATGTCCCACAAACTTATCTGACCCGGTGATAGCATCGCTAGTAGGTATATAATTATATTAAAAATAAATTAAAAACAAAACTAAACAGGCATAAACATTACAATAGTTCTAATTTTGGCCATCGGGCTAGATATGTCGGTGGGCCTATACCAATGTCTAACGTATAGTTTTGATTGGTTAGTATACCTACTAACCAATTAAAACTACCACCCAGCTCGCTGTCTAGCGAGTGGCACAAAACAAAAGGGCTGTAACATTTTATAGCGGCAATCGCCGGCAGTAAACCCGAAGATAGTCCCCCGCCAACAATTAAACCGCGTTGATAAAGCCGCGGCTCTGTTAATGCTCACCATGCTCATGATCTTAGGCGTGCGAATTTCCTTATCCAGTTTTCAGTTATAATAATTTGATAATAATATAAATATAATAACTGTTTTAATTACAGGAGAATTATTGCTATAATTTTGGTGGTGCAAAATTGCTTGTTTCTTGATCTGCGATCCCTTATTTCGACGTGATAATACTTACAAAAATAGTTTTCAAATTAGTGCGATAGGGACGAAGTACATCTTCGCTTCGCTTCTTTTATCATTAGTAGTTAATAAAATCCTTAGTATGAATTTCCTATGTTTAAGGACGCACTTAAGTATTTGAAAACTGTTTTCCTTGTTTTATATGATTCCCACAATATAGTAGTTTTAATAGACACTGGCTGAGGAGGTGACCCATTGACCACACTTACTTTTTAAGTATGTACACAGTACATAGGTACCTACTGCATGTTATTTAATTGCTGTACTACTGATTTATTTGTTGTAAACTGTTGGTCAGTAAAAATTTATTTACTTATTTTAATAGAATTGAATTCATTACAAACCTTTGAAAAATATCCAAATATATAATAGAAAAAAAGCCGGAGACATAATATAATTTCGGGGTTATTGTTGTAGTTCAGTAAAAAATCGTTGTCACTACAATCCGGGATCTCTGTTGGCAATGCAATTACGTGGTTACTGGTTGTATAATTACAGCCTTCGCTGCTACGCGACGTGGAAATTGTGCGGACTGACCGGAAATTATGCTTTTTATGAATTCCCTGATTTCAATGTCTTGCACTTCACTCAATGACAATTCAGTGGTATACTGCGAAGTTTTGTCAGTAAAGTGGTAATTAGAGACATGGTAAAAGCCTCCCACCAGACAAGGCCTGAAAGAATAAATTACAAAATTGTAACTCACCTAATTGAACAATTTCACCCAGCCAATAATCGAATCTGGGACATTTCTATAACAAAACTCCACAAACTATTTTAAACTTTACACAAGTTTATAGAAGTCCATCAAAAGTATGCTTCTGAAAAAAGCTTATTATATACCTACTGTCGAATATTACGTAAATGATAAAAGAGCATGGATTTGACTCACTCCAGTAATGCCAAGGACAGCGATCACTTATTTATCTACACATTGATGAAATTGTATTTTTTTTTCAAAAGAGTAACCATCTAGTTTCTTGCTGGTTCTTCGCGGTAGGAATGTCATTCCGAACCAGAGGTAGATTCACTCGACGATTCAAAAGCACTTGTAAAAGTTTATTTGAATAAAATAGATTTGGATTTTGAATTTAATTTATGACATGGTGATGAACTGATGATTCATCGTCAAATCCATTTTTGTCTGCACCGTTGTGCCCGAGAAATATGTGTCAAAAAATCTGTATACATTACATAAAATATAAGTAAATAAATTAAAGAGAGGGACTATATAGCTCTTTATATAAAGAAACCAATAATTTCATCACTTTTTATATTAGTCATATCACAATCGTCACATTATTATTTTTAACGAAGTTGATACTCAACTTTCTAAAAAGTTACATAATATAACGAACAATATATTATGTTTTACATAACAAGCCTTCGATAGCTCAGTTGGTAGAGCGGTGGACTGTAGTTGGAATAATTGTCATCCATAGGTCACTGGTTCAAATCCGGTTCGAAGGATACTTTTTTTGGCGATTTTTATTTTGAAGAAATTCAAATCAAAAACTAAAAATGTCAATCATATATAATATTATATTATACTAGCAGATACCCGCGAATTCGTCCGCGTTAAATAGGTTTTTTAAATTCCCACGGGAACTCCCTAATTTTTCGGGTTACTATGTGGCTAGCTATTGGTACCAGAATTTTCAAAATCGGTTCAGTAGATTCAGCGATTACCCCCTACAACGTCACAAACTCACAAAGTTTACCTCTTTATAATATTAGTATAGGTAGTCAATATAAAACCTTTTTTTAATCCACTGCAAGTTCGATCTCACCTGATGCAGGTAAGTGAAGATGCAGTGAAGATGCAGTCTAAGATGGCAGCGGGCTAACCTGTTAGGGGCATGTCAATTATATTAAAACCATACCCTTAATCGGTTTTTACACGGCATCGTACCGGAACGCTAAATCGCTTGGCGGCACGTCATTGCTGGTAGGGTGGTAACTAGCCACGGCAGAACCCAGGCAAACCTTTACTTATAAAATGTGTAGCTGGACATTAGATAGTGCAGGGCTTAATTTGATTTTAAAATGACATCCCCAAAGCAAAAGTGCGGCTCGTAATTGCGAACAAAGAGAGGCATTAAATCAATTACCTCCAATAAATTCCTATAGAGGGCCATTTACATGAGCGCCCGCTAATAACACTAATTTCGGTGGGCATTGTCCGTGTAATAAAATTTTATCAAACGTTGCCTGGACCGATTTCCCCTTTGATTGTACACAAATGAATTGGGATTAGGGATCTATGAGTTTACATTGAGAGCGATTCAAAAATGGCCATGTAAAATAATAATACATCCCGTATTTTACAAAAATATTTAAATATTGCGTAACCGTAAGTAAGTGTCCGGTACTCCTAAGATTTTAGGATTTTTTGAATATATTCAAAAAATCCTAAAATCTTAGGAGTACCGGACATATGTATATTCCTAAACATGATATTGCTTTTTTGCCAGTAATTTAATGTATGAATTATGTAGGTTTGTTTCGTAGTTTTTTACATATTATATTAATTTATTTGTTTGAACCCTATTTGTGATAAAATTTTGCTTTGCTTCTAAGTTCGTGAATTAGTGGCCCCCTATTTTGGGATAAAGTTTTTACAGCGAGTTATGATTATTTATAAATAAAAACTTAATTATTTAAAAGGTTTAATAATTAAGAACCGGATAAAGATATATTTTTACAAAAATAATTAATAAAAAAGATGTGTGAGTGAGATTCAGCTTAATGGCAGTAAATACTGCTCTTATTAGGTACTTACCTACTTGAAACTAAAAGTTAAAACAAAGCTCGTCTCTTTTGTTTGAAACTTTGGTTAATTAAGGAATATTATTAATATATTGCGTTACGAGTGGTATGTGCCTTATTTACCAGCCTACCACTATAGATTCATCTGTCACGAACTTAGGGAAAAGTATAACAAAATATACTGTCCCTTGGTTCGAGATATTGATTTTTGGCAATTCACAAAGATAAATAAATTAATAAATGCTTTGCCGTGAGTTTAACTTACATAATGCATGCGAACTTAATTTTAGTCGTTGTCATGAAAAGATGTCGGCTGTTGCCTGTTGCAGTTGCTCGCAGTCGCAAAAATGTTTGCTTCGACGACATAACATTTTTATTATTTATTATTATTATTTATTTATTAGGATAGCCAACAGTTGATACATTAAATTACATGATAAAATTAATTAAACGCATACAAAATATATATCCTAAATGTACAACTAATTATAGGCTAACACAACATGCATATATACAAAATTATAAATACTAAATTGGAATGATAACAAAGAATTTCATAAATCTAATTATTTACAGTGAAGTAAATCTTTCAAAAAAAGAAGTATTATTTAGATTAGGTATAAAGTCGCAAATTATATTTTATTATATTATTTATCAATCAAAAAAACAGTCAAAGGAAAACCTAGTCACTTACTAAAAACTAAATTAACCTAATACAGGGTATACAAAGTTCATTACAAAATATGACACACAGAATATGCCCAATTTAATTTATTAATTACTGTTAGCAGAAAATATATCAATAAATCTTCGCCTAAATTCAGCGTAACTGTTATGGAATAAATCTATTTCCTTATGTTTCCTTACAGAATTGTTATACAGATCTGACATTCTTGGTAAAAAATTTTGTTGATGTGACTGCGACTTCATATAAAGGTATGCGCATTAGCTTAATACAGAATTTTACGGAATATCAGCAATAATTTAACGTTAAATCTGTAACAATTAACGGAGTAGATTAGTGCAGCACATATTTTATACCCCTGTTTTCCTACAAGTTTACCTAATGGGTGATTTTCACGCTCAGTTTTCAAAAGCCGCACGCACCCTTGTAAAGTGACATGAATTTCCAATAGAATTACTTCATTTACAAGGGGCTCGTCAGCTTGTTCTACCCCAATCCACGCGAATAATTATAATAAAATAAATGAACAACATATTTAGCGTTGTTTAAAATAAATAGAGGAAATTTTATAGCAGTGTGTCAAATAGAACTGTGTTATATTAGTATTTTTTTCCTTATACATTTTCTATCACAATTAGTGTATTCCCAATTCTGTTTTCTATGATATTGAAATGCTATCGTACTCAAAACTACGATTTGTGACGTCAAATTGGATGACTTTTTGTAATGGTTTCTTGAGTAGGAAAAGCTGTCAGAATAATAATTTTTCAGCAGTCCCAGGGGAATAGCTAATTGAGCTTTATATAAACCAACAAACACACTTTCGCATTTAATAAATGGATAGTGGGTAATATGGGTACCCGCTGGCTACTACCCAGTGATCTATACCTACTATCTATGTTAACATTATAAATGCGAAAGTTTGGATGGATGTTTGTTGAAATGAAATTTGGCACAGAGATAGATTATAGTCTGGAATAGCACATAGGCTAGGCCTTTTATTCCCGAAAATCAAAGAGTTCCCATGGGAAACTTGTAAAGTGATAAATGGCGCAATTGGCGACAAATGTCTGTATTGCTCTTATGCAATTAAAAACGCAAGAGGGCCAGGTCGAAAATAGAGAATGCTTTTTAAAAAGTTATCAGAAATTTAATAGCATTCCCGACTAGTAGGCACGCCCAGTGACTTTGATATTTTCGGCGGCATTAATTAAAAAATTATAAAGCTTCACCCCCACCCGCTATTGTACAACCCCCACAAAGCATTTATATCGGGGAAAAAGATAAATATGCGAGACGCAGGTAATTGCGAGCGCTTTTATTGAGCTGTTGTTTGATTTCAAAGGCTTTTATTGTATCGCTATGCAGACGTATACGGGAGTGTTTGCATATCTACACTTTTAATAGGGCTCTCTCGTTGCAGGGGTTCAACTGATGAAATTAATATGGTGAACTTTTTGCGGACCAGGGCGTAATTGGTTCAGTATTAGTTTATCTAGAATAGATAGATCTATACTTAAATACATAAAATTATACAATTATAATTACCTACATAATATAAAAAAAAAACTAGATTGTTGTGGCGTATTCTCGTGGTAAAAATTTTGAATACAAAAATGTAATGATTTTTAGTTAATTCATTTGTAATAATTTCATGGACTTAATCAAATCACCTACGACTTAAGCGTGCCTTATGCTTCTATGATCAATTTTAATAAATTGGTTAAGCTAGATCTACGCGGAAAAAATTGTAGGAAAAATATGTATTATGTGACTTTTCTAGGTAAGTATAGTACTTTTCTTCGGTATCGCCTTGATCTAATCAGTTTTTTTAATAATACATACTTTATTGAAAATAATACAATAGAACTTATTGCTAGCTAGCCTAACCTAATTACTATATAAATCATGCCCGCGTGGAATGGTGGCAAGAATGCTGGCTGCATTTCCGCACTGGACAGCCAGGCTGATCCTTTGCGCAAAAAATGAGCCAGCCAAAAAATGTTTTTTTAATTAAATTTTCCTAAATCTTTAAGTAGGTAAGTATACCAATAAATCAATCGTAAAACAAATAACGAATCCTATGCTAGAAATGATACTTAACTTAAATATCAAGTTTTTTTGAAATCGCATAAAATAAAATCTCACCGGCGTAGGTAATTTCTTTGAATTACATCGTAACCGAAGGTGGTAGAACCATCTCCGGGAACAATGGATCCCAGGATAGGCCCCTGTAATTATGATTGAGCGGAAAACGGATAAAAATAAAGGCGGTATTGTTTCAGACATAATTAGGGTTTGTAGTCCCACCGGGGTGTGAAGCGCAAGTCACCAGACTTAACACGGATTTCATATTTCGCTGATTTTGAAATATTACCAATTCTATGAGGTTATTATTTCATATCAACTTTCGTTACATGAAATAAAATAATGAAATAGGTATTGGTATGTTTTTTTCAGAAGCATACATTTTCATGTCTATCATGAATTGTGCAATTTTATTGTAAAAAAAGAGTAAGTTATTTCCCACAAACGACTTTCGGGCTTTCTTGAGGCGTGCAAATCGTGCAAGATAAGGTAGAATAGTGCACAACTATTTAAAAAATTGCCAGTCATAGGGACTGCCGATAGAAGTGAAACGAATATTTAATTAAAATTATTAAAATATAAACCTTAACACTAAGGCATTAAAGTTTTATTTCGAATGGAGTATATTTATAATATGTTCGCGAGCATGTTGCTGTTCGCGATCATGTCGGTCACACGAATCTACATTTTTACCCCCTACCAAAAAATGCTTTTTTTTTTTAATCCACTACAAGTTAGCCCTTGACTGCGATCTCACCTGATGGTAACTGATGATGCAGTCTAAGATGGTAGCAGGCTAACCTGTTAGGGGCATGGCAGTTATATTAAACCCATACCCCTATTCGGTTTCTACACGGCATCGTACCGGAACGCTAAATCGATTGGCGGCACGTCTTTGCCGTGAAAGTGAGTAGCGCGTTTAAAAAAAAAAAAACATGCAAAGTAAAAGGATCATCTCCATGACGAATGTACGTGAAGGTCGGTCGGCGACTACGGTTATAGACAATCCGATATTGACATGGCAACTGACTGACAAGTAAAAAATTATTAAAACATTTAAAAGACACGACTGCCATGCCAAAAAACGAACTAAAAAGTTAAATGATATTTTTTGTGAATCACTGGATATTGAACTATAGTGTTATATATTTTTGGAATCTACTCATCATTTTCTAGATGATCATTATATAGTTAATCTTATTATAATTCTTTTTAAAATTTTACTAGACTTTGTCCCCCGGAATAAGCTAGGAATTCTAACGATACCTCATTTATCAAAATCGGTTCAGGCGTATACAAGTTATGGTGGAATATTTTTTTTTATCCACTACAAGCTAGCCCTTGACTGCGATCTCACCTGGTGGTAAGTGATGATGCAGTCTAAGATGGTAGTGGGCTAACCTGTTAGGGGCATAGCAGTTATATTAAACCCATACCCCTTCGGTTTCTACACGGCATCGTACCGGAACGCTAAATCGCTTGGCGGCACGTCTTTGCCGGTAGGGTGGTAACTAGCCACGGCCGAAGCCTCCCACCAGACCAGACCAGGGAAAATTCAGAAATTATAAATTCCCAAATTGACCCTGCCGGGAATCGAACCCGGAACCTCCGCACGTTAAGGCAACAGCGCTACACACTGCGCCACGGAGGTCGTCAAAAAAAAAATACAAACTCACATACATACATGAACCCTGAAAACAATATACTCCTTTTTTCAGGCAGTCGTATAAAAAAATTACTTCGTTTTTTACTGTTACGCATTGGAATGAGCCAAGTGCAAAATCCAGAAACTTTCAGCAGGACCTAATAAATATACACATAAATTAGACGTCGTCATTGATATTCAATCTGCATAAGCTACTTAAACATTAATTCTATGGACGGATCGACAACTTGATCTAGACCGGGAAGTCTCATCTGATTGATTGCCAACTTAGACCAACTTGCCGACTGGTTTCCATCGAGGGGGATGATCCCTATATGGACGGATCTGTTGACTAACTTGTGCAGAATTAATGACGCAAGCTTTTAGTGAGTCGCGTTCATTTTTATATTAAACGACCTAGGTACATGGATCGTTGGATCGTGAACTTGGCTTGTGAACAGGCCCTGTGTAGCGTAAAAGCAGTGTATCCATCAAACGGTGACATAATGTATGCTTGTAAAGGTTTTCAAGACCTTTGAGTAGCCATTGACGCATCTCAAAACACAATTTTAAAAAAATCTCTGCATTGAAGAACTGCCATAACTGCTTAATTATGGGGGATTTCAATGCGGACCCACGCAGAACTTTTGGAAAAGAGCTCCTCCAATTTGCTGAAGAAAATGAACTTTCATGCATTGACGTGGAACAGTTGAGCATAGATACCTACACCTTCATGAGTGACGCGCATAACACAACATCATGGCTAGATCATTGTGTTATTTCTAGCCCCTTAAAAGGGGATATTGATTTAGTACAGGTTGACTACAATATGGACTGGTCTGACCATAGAGCACTGTCACTACTCCTTAGACTGAATGGAAGAAACCGCACCATGCAGGTAAATAAAACCTCAGATATAAATAATGTTTCATCTTTCACATGGAAGCCACAAGGTTGTCTTGACGTAAGGGTATATAAAGAAAATGTGTGTGAAATCTTACATAATATAGAACCAATAGATTTATCACAGCTTGACGTAATGGGTACTGAAGAGGCGATATCATATATTGATTCAAACTATAAGAAAATAATAAGTGCTTTCCAGACGGCTGCATCTCAAGTTTTTAGTCGAAGACCCGGGCAACCATCGGGCAGACGCAGAATTCCAGGATGGAATGAACGGGTGCGGGAATCCTATGAGCTGTCTAAAGAAGCCTTCATAAAGTGGATTGCAATGGGAAGACCCGAAGATGGTGAAGCCGCCAAACTTAGGAAAAGCACTAAAAAGACGTTCAAAAGAGATTTTAAAAATTGCACTAAAGAGTCAGAAAAGATTAAAGCCGATAGAATAGCAATGAATCTCTCAGATAAAAATTTCACTAGTTTCTGGAGAGAAACGGCCAAGACAATGAGAGTCAATAATAATGCACTATCTGCAGAAGTAAATGGGAAAACCGATGAGGAGGGCATAACCCGTGCATTTGCTTCTCACTTTGGATTTTCGAATAAAGCTAATGTAATTAAAAGACAGCCACCGAGTGTAAGTATTGTTATATCGGCCCAAGAGATAGATAAGATAATTCGCGGAGAGACTAAAAATAAATCTCCAGGGCATGACGGACTTATTGCGGAGCATCTAATTAACTCAACTCCATATTTGTCGGTGCTTCTGGCTGCTTTGTTTAATGCAATGCTGAGTAAATGCCATATGCCTATGGACATGACGAAAACTGTGGTCCTGCCATTACTCAAACATCGACAGCTGGATATATCTCAACTCTCTAGCTACCGCCCGATCTCGCTAGCCACTATACTCGCCAGAATATTTGAAAAGGTATTACTGACTTACGCAAAAGAGCACCTAGCATCAAGAGACAGCCAAATGGGATTTAAACCGCGTATGTCAACAGATATGGCAATATTTGCCCTTAAGCAGACAGTAGCATTCTACAACAAGCGGAAAACCACTGTTTATGGATGCTTTCTTGATTTAAGCAAAGCGTTTGACAGAGTTTCACATGAAAAGCTTTGGGCCAAGCTACGCGATCGACAGGTCCCGGATTGCATAGTTAGAATTCTTGAGTGCTGGTATGGGCAGCAGGAAAACGTTCTCCGTTGGGGTACTTACTACTCTGAGCCTGCATTTTTAAGTAATGGAGTTAGACAAGGTGGAGCCATGTCGCCAAACCTGTTCAATGTTTATATGGATGGGTTGAGCGAAAGACTAACGAAAATGAACATTGGTTGCTTTGTTAATAACACTTGCGTAAATCATATCGCCTACGCTGATGATATGGTGTTGCTAGCACCCAGTATCAGTGCCCTACGCAAGCTATTGCGAGAATGCGAGGAGTATGCAGCGGAACATAACATGGTATACAATGATCGCAAGACGCAACTGCTCATCTTTAGGCATGGTAAAGGACCAGATAATATCCCTCCCGTGAAATTGAATGGCAACGATATTAATATAGTATCGTCCGTAAAATATCTCGGCCATATAGTGCGTGATGATCTGTGCGACGTAGATGACATTGGCCGTCAAAGAAGGGCGATAACCGTCCGTGCTAATATGATTTCACGAAGGTTCCGAATGTGCAATACAGATGTAAAGAGAATTCTTTTTCGCACCTACTGCATGTGCCTCTACACAACTGAATTGTGGGCTCATTACACACAGCGGGACATTAATGCCATGCGCGTGCAATACAATAACGCATATCGGGTTTTATTTGGCCTCCCTCGTTATTGTAGTGCTTCGACAATGTTCACTGTGGGTAGGCTGCATGGTTTCTGGGCATTAATGCGGAAAAGGATCGCGAATACTTGGTGGAGGTACCTACAAAGTGAGAACAGTATTGTAAAAGCCTGTATGCAGATGAACGTGGGGTATTTACTTAAGCATTGGTCCCAGATACATTTAAAATTTCAAGGAGTGTGTTAGTTTTTAAGTAGGTTAAGTTTAAATGATTTGTGTAATTTTTAATTGGAATTTCTTCTGGACAATAAATTGATTTATTATTTATTTATTTTATTATTATTTATTATTGAAATTTATTTTAAACATACCTCTTAATTTACCTTTTAAAGCAATTTTTCTCCTCATTGAAACCAATAATTAGCTCTAGAAATATAAGATAAAATTCATATTTCTAAATCAAACACATTGTCGGGTTCATTTCTATTGAAAAGTAAATGTTTTTTTTTAATCAAATGATTTCATGCATTTTTTTCAACATGCGCTTGCTCGATTTCACCCCCGCGCGCCTGTGTTTTTCATCTCGTGAGCTCACAACGCCTTAAATCTATGAGCGATTTCGTAAACAAAAATCTATTTTCATAATGTGAAATCCCTTAAGATTATCATAGGTGACATAAGACGATCTCGGCATAATTAAGCGTAACGCAAACCGTCAGGAAGGCTTGTCTGTCAGAATTAGCGTTGAACCGCTAACCTGCAGTGTCGCCGTATTAATATTCATAATCGCTCCTTGCATGTCATTATGGCGACGAAACTTGAGATGTTAATTTATTTTAGCATATCTGAGACTCCTTGTAAGATAATAAGTGCTTATAATCATATTTTATAAGCGACTTTTATCACATGATAAATGGTGGTAATTAACTAGTAGAAAACGATGGAAATTTATGGAAAGATATGATATTTTTGAAGTGAAAACTTCTTTAGGCGCGTTGAGCAAAGTACGCGCGTGTTGCATGTGAAAGTGAGCACATTGTTGAAGGACTGGAGGTACATTCATTTTTAGATTAGACTACCTCTATTCAAAGGTTCTACGGTCTTCAGGACGTCACGTTGTATGCGATCACGTTGATCAACTTAACAGCACAATATAAAGGTACACAGACACAAACTTCTGAAAAGCTAATTAAATCCGAGCTGAACTAAGTTCGATCCTCATTGCTCGAGATAAGGCCATAATTAAGGGCTTTCTCGATCGATTAACTTAATCCAAGTTTAAATAGACGCTAACTCCGAGAGAAAGGTTTACTCCGCCGTGAAATGGCATTAGGTTTTCGCGCGTTTTATGCCTCAGACGAGTCGCTAAAAAAGGGGGATTTGATGGGAGATTGACTTAATTGGGCCATCGTAAATTAGTGAAAGTTTACTTAAATGACACGCCTTTATAGGATTGTATTTCAATGTTTGACAATACACTTTATATTCAAGTAAAAAAAAGTTATGCAAAATAACTACTTGTAATTTCACAGCTAAAACGCTGAAGTGATCTTTAATGTAAGTAAATAATTTGACGTGGACTTACCTAACTATCCACAGAAATAAAATAAGCAGATTCCTTGTTCTGTGTACCATTTACACATTTTACTAGGTTAGTGACGAAAGCGACGCGACGAAACGCGACACGATACAACTCCCTAGAAAATGAATAACTTATCTACGTGACAACGTAGGCCACGTGAAGGGTGAGCTACTGATTGATACTTCTTACTGCGGCTGAGATAATCTTAGAACCAGGGTGTAGTCAAATGCTTAGTTAGTTTCTTACAGAGAAAAATAAGCCACGTATTATCCAGAGGTTGACTCTGTATGTGACACGTGTAGGTTTTTTACAGGACCCAGTAATGTTTCTGACGTTTGTTAACGTTAGCTGAAACAGAAATAAGTAAATGTTGTGTATTTTGTTTTTAAAAATAAAATCTCAATTTTTTCTGTAAATGGCGTGACCGAAGAAATTAGTAGTTAAATTTTTTTAAGGTCGATACTTCGATAGAACAATATCAGGATGATGACATTGTATTCTATGACTGCTTTCTTGATACATTCATATGTCACACTGCCAAGTACGCGTGGGGTGGGAGTGGACAGCTGCGCTGTTGATGTTAACCTTACGCGCTGTAATGTGTTATAATGTGACGTACTTACTTCATCTATAGAATATACTTCATCAAAATATGTAGGGTTCATAATCACACCCTTATATATAATACGCAATATACATATATAGGGCTGCATGCAGATCCTTGCATTGCAAATCATATACTTTCAGGTACGATTTCAGTCAAATGCTAAACGTCTACGCGAAAGGTTCCTGAATCGTGGTATGAGATTTTGTCCACCATATAAAAGCTTATAACACAGATTTTTCGTCCGCAAGACAAAAAAAACAATGTTGTAAGTTTGCGCTGTCAATGCGATGTTCTGCTGTGAAATAATATAGCCGAAAAAACGCAAAACGAGAACAAAAACACCTACCTTAAACTACCACACCTAAAAAACCGTGAAGTTCTTAATTAAAATGGCCGGAAAGGATAAAAATACTGATATCGTTCCAAAGGATCTTGTTACAATGTATTTATAGGAGTAAGAACGTAGCGCGTAGAAAATGCGTTTCATGTCAAACAGCAGTTAGAATGACTGTAATAATTAAATCGGGCATTCTTCCTAACTCGAATAGGTATAAATATTTTAGCAGCTACGACAAGGCAATTCCGTTTGAAGTACTACCCTTTTATTTAAGTGAAGGGATGTGGTATACCTAGAACAATTCAATGATATCGATTTAGTTTCATAACTATATCGATATCTTATTTTAAATTTATATCAGAACAGAAACCTAGGTGTCAGCACGTAAACTAATTAAACCTATTATTAAAAAATACTAAAGAACACCATTCTCCAATTTATACTTGATAACGTAAGTATAAATTACGGTTTTTTTCTATACCTTCGATAGCTCAGTTGGTAGAGCGGTGGACTGTAGCTGGTATAACTGTTATCCATAGTTCGCTGGTTCAAATCCGGCTCGAAGGATTTTTTTGTAAAACATTCTATGACGAACTGTATTAATATATATTTTTTTGCGTTGGCGTTTTACGAAGACTCACCGTTATACTTAGCTTAGAAATGAGCACTTGCGCATAAAAACATCGATCTTATTATTTGTGACTAGATTTTGTCCGAGGATTTCACCAGGGGAATTTGGGTTTTTAAAAATCCCGTGGGATTTTTTTTGTTTTCAGGAATAGCTGATTTTATCGATATTACACATTGAAAATTTATCTCCAGCCCTCTCACTATAACTACTGTTGCGTGACGCCTGTTTCCTACGATGTTATGAATTGGCGTCGACGTAAATGTTGTACGAAATGTCAGGTTGACCTTATGTTAAGTGTTGAGCCCTCCTAAATTATTTGCCAAGCCTGTGTTTGATCTTTGCGGTGCCCTTTGCGATGATGGCTGTCAATTTATCAAGGAAATGTCCTATGCATATTCAGCGGTGATGTTCGAAACCAGGCATTACGGCTAATAGCGCAATTTTCTTTAAAAAGCTCTTTAAGTGTAATATGGGACTTTTTAGAAAACAACGCTGTTCCTTGGATTTCTAAATTATTAGCTACTGGTATTCGAGTCTAAGATTTGAGAATTTTTTCAATAAAAATAGCATTCTATAAATATTATAGACTCGAGACAGAAAACAGTCGCGTGTGGTGGGTAAGTAGGTAGACGACGAGTGTTGAGCGCTGTTGTCTTAACGTGGGAGGTCCTGGGTTCGATAATCGATTCCCGGCAGGCTCAATTTGGGAATTTATAGATTCTTAATTATCTCAGGTCTGGTCTGGTCTGGCCTTACCGGTAAAGACGTATTGCCATTTAGCGTTCCGGTACGGTGCCGTGTAGAAACCGACTAGGGACAGTAGTAGTAGACAGTAGTGTAGGGGTTTAATATAACTGCCATACCCTTAACGGGTTAGCCCGCTACTATCTCTGACTACATCATCACTTACTATCAGGTGAGATCGCAGTCAAGGGCTTACATGTAGTGGAACAAAAAAATGAAAATATCGAATACTAATATTATAAATGCGAAAGTTTGGATGGATGGATGGTAAATGTATGTATGGATGTTTGTTACTCAATCACGCTACAATACGGCTGAACGGATCTGGCTGAAATTTGGCACAGAGATAGATTATAGTCTGGAATAACACATAATGCTACTTTTTATCCCCGAAAATTATTATGATTATGATGATTATGAAAACTAAGGAGTTCCCGCGGGAACCAAAAAACCTCAATCCACACGGACGTAGTCGCGGGCATTCAGGTTTATGTAATATTATATATTTTTTTATTTTATATTTTAAAACTCCACTGTGCACTATACTTTGCGTGTATAGTGCACAGTGGAGTTAGAAAGACGCCTTTCCGTAACATTTACGAATATAAATATTCAGTGGAATCAGTTTCCGCTAGATATTTAAATTTTAAAACAAGTCCAGCAGGACAGGTCGGAAGTACGCTTATCGCGATGCGACAGTAGGTACAAACCTATTCAAATTAGGCATATACGAGTACCTATTATTCTAATAGAAAGTGGTATTACAGAAACATTTTCCTTTTCCAACGCCGGATTTTTGTGAAAATCGTAAGAAAACTTCCAAACAAATGCGCAGTGGACATTGTTCAAGGCTTTTATCGTAGAGCACATGAACCCTTGTGGTAGAGGTAATTTCTGTAGTAGGCGACACGTCAAGCTACATCCGTTGTAGTCATTTTAATGCATGCCTCAGAAAATAAAGTATTCTGATGAAGTACTTATCCATAATTTAGATTTAGAATGCATTTGTTTTGTTGTATTCGTGTCGCATTCAACGAAATTTAATTAAAAAATTAATTGTGTACAAACTAACTTTTTTAGAGGTTATTTAGCTATTCAAGATGGAAATTAAAACATTATCTAAAGGCTTATGTTTAATTGCCCACATACTAACATTCTACATCAATGACTTACCAAAATAGAGTGAAAAGACACATCCAAACAAATGGGTAAAATTGATTCCATTCCAATAGCCAAAAAATTTGCAATCTTATTAAAGCAAATGACTTAAAAAAAAATATCCCAAAAATAGTAAATGCTACCAAGATTCAAACACATTTTAACTTTTAACTTAACGGTATGTTACCCAATAGGGTTGGGCACATGAGTATTTATGTTCTGCCTAACCTAAGTTTAGGTTTTGGTAAATATAATACCTACTTATCAGACAAGACTTGGTAACCATTTACAACATTTGGTCGCCAAATATGTATTATTTTGGCCAGGTTAGGTTTTGACTGCATCGTTGGTCTAGTGGTTAGCATGTTCGACTGCGGCCGATGAGGTCCTGGGTTCGAGTCCCGGGTCGGGCCATAACAACTGTTGGATTTTTCTGAGAAGAAATTCTCAGTACTAGCCCGGAATAAGGAAGTTGGTTGTTGTTGTTGTCTCACCCCCGTGCCTCGGAGAGCACGTTAGGCAGTCGTTCCTGAGCCTGATCTCTCTCCGGTCGTGTCGAATCTTCCGTCCCATCGGGCTATGAGAGCAAAGGAACAGAGAGTGCACCTGTGTACGCGCACACACTTGTGCACTATAATATCTCCCGCGCAGATGGCTAATCTCTGTGGAGATTGGCCGCCGTGGTCGAAATTCGATCGGGAGGACATTTTATTTTATTTATTTTGGCTAGAGATATTAGTCTCGAAAATATTGTTAGCGGTTGTGATAATTTCCCTTTGTACCTACCTAAATACAAAATTTCATAGAAATCGTTAAAGCTGTATCCAAGAACCCCAGCAATCTTATTTAATATTATAAATGCGAAAGTTTGGATGTATGGATGTCGGTATGGATGTTTGTTACTCAATCACGCCCCAACAGCTGAACGGATCTGGATGAAATTTGGCACAGAGATAGATTATAGTCCCGAATAGCACATAGGCTACTTTTTATCCCGGAGAGAAATTAAAGAGTTCCCGCGGGAACCACAAAACCTCGATCCACGCGTACGAAGTCGCGGGCATCAGCTAGTATTATAATAAATTAAGCGAGCAATAGCTATTATTATTATATTGGCCGCTTGAGTTCTAGATTAACAGAATTTGTACGTAATTCACGAAGAGACCTTTCACTTTACGTTATGTAATTAACGCTATGTGTAAACGTAAATGGAGTTTTTTTCTGTGCCTTCGATAGCTCAGTTGGTAGAGCGGTGGACTGTAGTTGGAATAATTGTCATCCATAGGTCACTGGTTCAAATCCGGTTCGAAGGATTCTTTTTTGATAAACTACTTCTGTAATAGGTTGAAGAGAGAAATAATAACCTATGCACAGTAAAATAAAAGTATAATCACAAAAAAAAACACAAAAGAACAAAATAAACTTAAAATGAAAATGGGTCACACGAAAAACTATACTAGGTACTAAGAATATGAACGCGCGTACACAGCCGCTAGGCTCGCAGAGGACTGTCGGCGCGGGGGCGCGTGCGCCACGCGTTGGGAGAGCGGGTAGCGGGGTGAGACGTGCGCGACGGGGAATCGTACGACCGTTACCATAGAAACGGTCGACGAGGACGTGCAGGTTTAGATGCCTACTATACACTCCCCCTTTTGACCTGTTATTGTGTCCTCACAACAGGTTAAACAATAAAGGTTAGGCAGATAAGCGCGGTCTACCACGTCTTTTAGGACGAACTGGTTCAGGCCGATTGCTATCACGATCTGCTAATACCTCAAACCAATCAGACGGCACAGGTGTTTGCAATAAGCCAGCGAACTTTTGATTAGAAGGCTTATAACGCTGACACTCTATGCAAGTCTGGAGGGAAATTTGTTCCTTACCTTCCAATCCTTGAAACATTTCAGCCACTCCCGGATCAGCTAACTGTGACTCTCGTACGGACTCTGTTTTCCAACGAGGCGCCTCTACAATAACCGTACAGACATCGCAAGCCTCCCGCTTCTGTTCGTCACAGAGCGGCTGACTGAGCGTATCAGAAAGTACGTTGAACTTACCGGGTGTATACTCCACTTGAAGATCAAATGCCTGCAGCTTCATTGCCCAACGAACCAGCCTACCTGTAGGTGACTTAAGGGTAAGAAGCCACTTCAAAGGCTGGTGATCACTACGAACGCGTACCGAGTGTCCATCAATGTAGCCACGAAACTTCTCGCAGGCCCACACCACCGCAAGGGCCTCCCTCTCTGTGGTCGAGTAGTTACGTTCGGCTGCTGTGAGAAGACGACTGGCATAAGCTATCGGGCGCTCTTCGTGAGCTGACTCCCCCTGGAGTAAAGCAGCACCGAAAGCATTGCTGCTGACATCAGTCCTCAACACGAAGGGACGGCTGTAATCTGGTTGGATAAGAATCGGAGAAGAGGTAAGTAAGCGCTTAAGTTCTTTGAAAGCTTGGTCTTGGGCTTCTCCCCACACCCAAGCTTGGTCTTTTCTGGTAAGCATCGTTAAGGGTTGTGCGATATTCGCGAAACCTGGAACGAACTTACGAAACCGCGAACAAGTCTGTAAGAAGCTCTTAATATGCTTCACAGTTGTTGGTGGTTTAATGTTTTGTATGGCACGTACCTTAACCGGATCAGGCGAAATACCTTCTTTGAAGACATCCTGATACTGGTCAATCGGGCATGCGAGTTCATTACGCTCAGCAGGTGACAGCTTAGGACTTTCGTCCACTCTAAGCACATTCGCGGAAGCGCACTCCACGAAATTGCGAGAGGACTCACACCGAAGCGGATAAACAGCGTGAGGACGATCGGCCGTGAACCAGCTGTTCGAATCAATGTTGAAAACTAGTCGCGCCTTACGTATGAAATCAATACCAAGAAGTGTATCACTGGTACGTGAATGAGGAAAAATGACAAAAGTAATAGGTACCACTAGGTCACTCTGGGCTAACTTAACCTGTACGTCCGCGAGTTTGACCTCAAGGGTACGTACGACTCCATCCGCGAGTCTTACTGTCATTTTACTATTTCGGAAAGGGTGACGTTTATTTTGCAACCAATTGTAAAGCCTAAAGCCAGCAATGCTACGCTTTGCGGCGGTGTCAATTAAACCGGTACCACGACAACCTAAAATCACGATATCGAGAATAGGACGATCGCCGGTACCCGTTACCCGTTCACCCGAAGCCGAAATGGTAGATGCAACTACCGAGTCCAACTGCGAACCCTGAGTTACATTACAATCATTACAAGAAACACTGCCTCTGAGAGACAAACATTCGTAGGTACAAAAGGTATTGTTATTCTTTGACAAAATTGATCTATGACAACCAGTAGGTAAAGTATTCTTAGATCTACGCACACTACGCGGTTGATCACTTTTACGATGATTACGATTATCGATATGATTATCACTATAAATATCGCACGAACTAAACGAGTTGCACTTCTCACAGTCTGCACGGATAAAACCATCTGATTTGCACCGGTAACAAGACAGCGGAGAATTATTACTAGAAACCGATTCACTCTTATGTTTCAATCGAACGCAAGTCTGAAGTTCGTGTCCTCCACGTTTACAATAAACACAGAAACTTTTACCTTTCGTGCTAGTAGTTACGTTTACCGCACGCGAGTCCGTATTCGTTGCCGGCGTCGAAGAAGACGCGCTGCCGTTGAGACATTTCGTCGACGTTGGCCCATCGCGCGTAGGTACGCACGGGGCGGTCAACGACACTTGTTCAACGCGGCGAGCGACGACCTCCGCGCTCGCGCCGTTTCGCGCCGAGCAGCTGACATCAGACGTAGGTACATTTCCGTCGCGAGGCCGAACTTCGGACAAAGACTCCTCAATTGCTCTGGTTTTCTCATATAACTCGTCTAAGGTGGACACTTTATTTCTCGTTAGACGATCTCGAATGTTTTTTCTTAACAAGCCGTAGATCATGTCTATTTGCATCTGTTCTTCAACTTTATATGGCAATCTAGCGATATGGGCACGAAGACGGGCGATAAAAACTTCCGCGCGTTCCTCACTTTGGTCGGCCGCGAAAATATCTCGGAATATTTTATGCGGCGGACGAGGTACACCGTACATACTGCGGAGTTTTGATACCGCGTCATCCCATGAGCTGATGGTTGCCTTGACGCCTCGAAACCATACCGCGGCATCGCCTTCTAGAAGCATCGGTAGGCCTTTGAGCGCGTGTTCGTCACTCACATTGACACACTCTTTGTATATTTTAACGGAGTCTAGGAATGCCTCCAATATTTCTGGATTATCAGCTGAACCTGCGCCACTAAATCTTGCGAAGCACTTGGCGAAGTTGCCGGAAGGCTGCACAGACGTGGACAAGGTCGGCGACGGGGAAGTAGGAAGATCAGTCTGGTTGGCGCGCGAGGCCAAAAAAGTTTCCACCAACATTCGGTTGGCATCAGCTTGAGCCTGAGCGAAGGAAGCCAACAAAGACGCGATACGCTCCTCCATTCCCTCATTTTGAGTCTCACTTGCACTAGCAGCGACGCGAGGCATTTTGAAAAATGCCGGTTAGGACGCGACGCGATCACAGTTCATAGAAGTACTTAGTTACGTAACAGTTTTTCGGGCCACTAGTTGGAGCGCCAGTGTAATAGGTTGAAGAGAGAAATAATAACCTATGCACAGTAAAATAAAAGTATAATCACAAAAAAAAACACAAAAGAACAAAATAAACTTAAAATGAAAATGGGTCACACGAAAAACTATACTAGGTACTAAGAATATGAACGCGCGTACACAGCCGCTAGGCTCGCAGAGGACTGTCGGCGCGGGGGCGCGTGCGCCACGCGTTGGGAGAGCGGGTAGCGGGGTGAGACGTGCGCGACGGGGAATCGTACGACCGTTACCATAGAAACGGTCGACGAGGACGTGCAGGTTTAGATGCCTACTATACTTCTTATATTTTCTTAGGAAGCTTACTTGAAAAATAATGTAGGTCATTCTTTGTCATGTTTTTTGAGATTGCCAGGTGTATACAAACGATTCCTTTTTTGAAAAATTGCCATACGCGCCGAATTGAGTATCTCCTCTTTTTTTGGAAGTCGGTTAAAATAATCTACATCTGTTGTAGTCATTTTAATGCATACCTCTGTAAATAAAGTAATTGACCATAATTTAATATTAAAATGAATTTGTTTTGTTGTATTCGTGTCGCAACAACGAAGTTTAATGAACAAAATAATAATTGTGTAAAAACAAACTTTTTTTAGAGGTTATTAGCTATCGTTATTTAGATAAACATGGAAATTAAAACATTACTTATCTAAAAGCTTATGTTTAATTGCTTACCAAATAAAGTAAAAAGATACATTCAAAAAAAATGGGTATAATTAATTCCATTCCAATAGGCAACAAATTTGCATCTTGCAATCTCATTAAAGCAAATGACTCAAAAATTCTAATTTTTAACCCAAAATAGGGTTTGCCAAATATAATACTAAATCAAACAATACTTGGTTATGGTAAACATTTAGCTACATTTTACAACATTTGGTCGTCAAATATATTATTTTGGTAAGAAAGCTTGTCTCGAAAATATTTTTTGGCGGTTCGATAATTTCATCTACCTAAATATGTATAAAATTTCATCGAAATCGTTAGAGCTGTATCCAAAAACCACAGTAATATTGTCTAAATTAAGAGAGCAATAACTATTATTATCTATTGGCCGCTTGAGTTCTAGGTTAAAATTGTACGTAGGTAATTCATTCTTGGAGACCTTTCACTTTACAAGTTTACATTATGTAATTAACGCTATGTGTAAACGTAAATGGAATTTTTTTCTGTGCCTTCGATAGCTCAGTTGGTAGAGCGGTGGACTGTAGTTGGAATAATTGTCATCCATAGGTCACTGGTTCAAATCCGGTTCGAAGGATTCTTTTTTTGAAAAAATACTTCTTATATTTTCTTAGGAAGCTTACTTGAAAATGTAGGTTCTTTGTCATATTTTTTGCGAATGCCAGGTGTATATGTCACCGTAAGATTGTAAAAACCGTTAGATTATAATATAACGTTTTTTATCTCGATAGATTATAAACTGTCGACAGATTGTGAACCGTAACATACTGCTTACAATTTAACGCGTTATTTTTCGGTAAATTGAAATATATTAGGTATATTAACCCGATAGAACCTACCACTACCTGAATATTCATGTCAAACCCTAACCTAACGCGCGCGAGTTGAATGCAGAGTAAATGTATGGTGACACATTTACTCTGCATTCAACTCGCGCGCGAACTGTACAAGAAAGAGACAAGAAAACGTAAAAACAATAAATATTTCATAAATTAATACTCAGAACATTGAACGGGTCACAATCTTTCGACAGTTTATAATCTAGCGGGATAGAAACCGTTAGATTATAATCTAACGGATTTTACAATCTTACGGTGACATATACAAACGGTTGATGTTTGCAAAAACTAGGCAATATTTTGATAGTACCTACTTACCTACTAGACGATATCCGTGACTTCGTCCGTGTGGATTAATTATTTTATAATAGCGCAGCGACTTCTTAATATTCCGGGATAGCCTATGTCCTTCCCCGGGATGAAACCCAAATTTCATCAAAATCTGTTGGAAAGATGAGCCGCGAAAACGGAACAGACAGACACACTTTCGGGTTTATAATGTTTGTAGTAGGTATGGATGTTGAACGTGATCTTTAAGAATGTATTGTAAGTAGGTACGTGTTTCTTACGAACATTTATGAAACTGATACGGTGATTGTACGTTCACATAACTTTGTTAATATCTAAACTAGTGGTTCCTCGCTGAGACCTCGCGGTATCCATAAGATAGTTTTAACTATATAATGCGCGCTCATCTTTACGTTCATAGACATCAGTACTATCAGCAGACAATTTTTTTATCCCACGTAAGATGGTGCTAACTGCTAACGTCTAAGCACAAACGACTAAACTTTTACAGAGCGCCATCTATTGACATAATTGTGAAGTTCTGTTAAAAATACTGAAGCTCATTAAAAATTAAATAATTTCGTTTCCTTAAAATATTTATCTAATTTTAGTATTTGTTTTTCAAGTACAGGATATAATTCAAATAATTGATCAAGTTTCAAGCTCAGCCTTTCAGAAAATTGATAGTTCTGAGGTCAACTTTGGACGTTAGAAAATCTCGACTTTGAAAGCCCCCCATTTAAATTTTAGGGAAAAAATAAAAATATATATATTTTAGGACTCTATTCCTAATTATCTTTAAAATGATACTTATACCGCAAATATGTAACGCTATAAAAAATGTTTAACTTCGCATTCGCTTCAATGAGAGCCCCCTGAAATAAAGATTTTTATAACGTTGATTATGTTCAGTAATTCAGAAGTTATAAGGCTCTGACAGACGGACGGACGGACGGACGGACGGACAAGTGCAAATTCACTCAAGTAGACTCAGAGACCTTCGCTTCGCTCGGTCAATAACATACTAGAGTGGATTTAGGTTTGCATAATATTCTTGGGGATCTCTTTGATTCCCTATTAGATAGATAATAAGAAGTTATTATTAATCTGAAGCCCAGGTATCTCAGTCAGCAGAAAATAAATTTTGAGTAAGTCCATGTACTTAAAAATATAAGGCTTTGGATCTATTTAGGTTCCTAACATGTTGTGTCCAAAGCCTTGTTTGCTGGCTACTCAACGTGTATGTATGAAATTGCCTGTAGGATGACATGTATTGGCATTGATTGCCCGTAGCCACATCCGAAGTCTCTCAGCAGCGTTGGCAAGAGAAGACTATAGACTTGACCATATGACCTTACCTACTCGAAAACATTATTGTATTTCGAAAGCCTAGAATCAAATGCATAGGAGCTAGGTATAAGGTGGATAATTTTTGATTATTTTTCCAAAAAATTCCTTCGAGCCGGATTTGAACCAGCGACCTATGGATGACAATTTACCAGCTACAGTCCACCGCTCTACCAACTGAGCTATCGAAGGTATAGATAACGCGTCCATTTACGGACTTACAACGTTCAGATTATGTAACTAAGGTGAAAGGCATGATTCACTTATCGCGCGGATTCGTACATCGACTTGCTTCACTTTAGATGCCTTTGGGTTTTACCATATCCTTTGCGAACGACCTCTCCCCGGCTCTGTCAGACTTGAAGCATACAGACAGAGCATGAAGGTCTTCCGTGCATCTCAAGCGGAGCTCACTTGAGATGCACGGATCGGCGCGGGACGTACTTGGGGCTAGACCTTAACACGAGGTATAGACTATAGAGAGTACATCTGTGTTTACACAAGTCTACTTATGCAGTAATAGAACATTGTTCACTGAGGGAAGAAAGTGACCGATTAACTAACGAAGGTATAGTTTGATCGAGCAATGCTGCAATGCAATTAGAAATGAGGAGACATACTTACTTTCTTCCTCGTTTTGAAAAAAGTAAGAAGGTACTTTCCGAGCGGGTGTAGTTATACAATATCACTCATCGCTCGCTTAATATCGTTGTAAATTCACATCTTTTTAACCAACGATCTCAACAGACGGGCCCTGTCAAACAAAGAATGTGGATTTATTTTACTTACGCCATCTAGTCTGAAAAGCGGGACAGCCCTATGGCGGGGACAAGGACAGGTTTATATAGGTGAGGGGCATGCACCACAACTCGGACGCCCAACTTTTTTCTATGAAAGGGCCCATCTAGTACCTACATATAAATATCGATGTTTTTAACGCATCTTATCCTAAGTTTTCACACTGACTAAAATACCTGCTCGAACACAAAAGATTTCGCTGAACATGATGCATTTAAAGCAAATTTTATCGGTGTGGACGAGTCATAATTACTTACTGGCTTATACTTATACTTTTATAATTTTATGTGTTTTCCTACTTCTCAATGGAGTTGAAATAATATACTGTGTCCACGCCAAGTCTTCACTCTTCGTCAAATCTCTTTAACTCACCGGTATAAAACATTCCTAAGCCTAAGCTGTCAATTCCTCACCACACCTATGAATACGATATGAACGAAGCGCTTTCTGCATCTTCAGTCTCGGAGTTTATGCAACGTGCAGTCTCACCGAATATATCCTTAGATTAACATATTAATTGGGAATTGCAGGTAAGTAAAGTAAGCTGATTTGCGCCTCACCTGGGACTGGGGATGTCTGTAACAGAATATAATTGAAATGTAGATGGCAGCCGTGAGGATCCCGGGGTGACAAGTTTAATTTCAAACCATTTGTAACTGGAGGTCTGCGTATTCAGTCTTTCATGACCTTAGTTGATTTACTTATAGTTCGCGCACGAGTTCAATGCAGAGCAAATGTATTAGGTGACACCATAGATTTATTACTGGGTTCGCGGTGTAAATCTATGGGTGACACATACATCTGCATTCCACTATAGGTGAATGTCATAGATAATACACTGTGAATGTTATGGTAACCAAGGAAACAACTTCCATGTCAAGTTGTGATTCTAACATTGATGTAGAATTTTTTTAGTAATGGATTCTAACCTGTGTTTACAAGATTTTTGCGAAGTTCAACGTGATTTCGTGAATTCGTAATAAGAACAATGGAGTTAGTTTAGAGTCACCAGTCAGCGAGGCAACAAAGAAGAGAGAGGAATACGAGAGGGGTAGAAGAAAAAGAAAGAAGAAGTTTGACTACGAAAGAGAACCTTGGAGAAGTGCCATTTGTCCTCATTTGTGTAAACTCAATAAATTATTGGAAACAACCCGCATCTCTCTCTGTTTACGAACCCCAGCCGTAACAATCTGATCCGTAAGCATCATTCCAACCCTCTGTCGACCCACTACTGAGCAAGAGTCTCCTCTGAATGAGAAGGGTATTGGTAGTCCACCAAGTCCAATTTGGAGTGATTTTAGTATTTCTATAAAATTTAAGGCCAAGTTCTGAAATGGTTAGTTTTTCTTCACCATCAAACTCTTACGCCGATCGCACCTTAATCTTCCACCTATTTACACATCCACGGTTGTATTATGAATTAAATAAATAAATAAATGGAATACATTTGACGATGACGTCATTATTAAGCATTTCGAGTTAATAATAAAAATGAATTTGTAGCTCAACTTGGAAAGCGCAAAATTCAAGCCCTGTGAAAAGGATGTACCAAAATTTTCATAATAATTTATGTAAATACAAATACTTAGGTACATCTATATATATAAAAATGAAACCCGTTTTCCTTGGTCACGGCATCACGCGTGAATGGCTGGACCGATTTCACTAATTATTTTTTTGTTGTATTTGTTATTATTAGGAGAAGGTTCTTACGGAAAAAAATATTAAGAAAATCTCTCAGAAATATTGAAAAATATACATTTAATTTTGCATACTAAGGCGGTACGAAGTTCGCCGGGTCAGCTAGTAATTTATAATACAATTAGTTATGAGTAGGTACCTACTTCATTTGAATAACCGATTAATCGAACAATGGTTCTTACTTAATTTATAACGTAAGTATCGTTACAAAATACAACTTGTTTATGTGCTGCTTATCTTATCTAATTAATTATTTTTACAATATACATATTTTCACTTGTTTATAATAAATATTAAACTCAATACAATACATACACAGTGACGACACCAGGTCAAGGTCTTGTAAATGGAAAGATTGCATTTTAGTGACAATAGTAGTGATCCGGATATACCACGACCTTCACCGATCTGTTTACCAGATGAAACCTACTTTTGAAGTGAAAACTTCTTTAGGCGCGTTGAGCACTTTTTGGTAATTTATATTGAAGTGTAAAACTTCTTTAGGGGTGTTGAGCAATTTTTGGAAGGGGGCAAAAATGTAGATTCGCGTGACCGTGACCGACATGCTCGCGAACATATAAATATACTACATTCGAAATTAAACTTTAATGCTTTAGTGTTAAGGTTTATATTTTAATAATTTTAGTTAAAAAAAAATCGTTTTCACATCTATCGGCAGTCCCTATGACTGCCGTTTAAAAAAAAGTAATCTATATATATAAAAATGAAACCCGTTTTCCTTGGTCACGGCATCACGCGTGAATGGCTGGACCGATTTCACTAATTATTTTTTGTTGTATTTGTTATTATTAGAAGGTTCTTACGGAAAAAAATATTAAGAAAATCTCTCAGAAATATTGAAAAATATACATTTAATTTTGCATACTAAGGCGGTACGAAGTTCGCCGGGTCAGCTAGTAATAGATAAATATGCCTAAAATAGGTTGCCTATCGAAATCCTGACCAGGCTATTTTTAAATTAATTAATTTAACTATTTTTTTTTTGACAAGTTTATTTAAGCCAATGCTATACCATCGCGTTTGTTATAAAATTACCTATATTTTTATATATAAAATAACTCTAGCGGTTCCGATCCGTGAAGTTACAGGACTATGGTAAGTTGGTAAGTTGCCATAGTCCATAGGTAACTTCACAGATCTGTTAACCACTGAGTTATATACCTGTTATAGACCACAAATATTTGCCATCTTGCAAAATGCTCATGCAACCCACTTTGGTACCTAAAACGAATGCACGTGCGCAAGTCGCAGTTTATTATAATGAGCGAGCATTGATTATATAAAGCCGTAATTGGCTTAGTAACCTGTGCCTTCGATAGCTCAGTTGGTAGAGCGGTGGACTGTAGCTGGTTAATTGTCATCCATAGGTCGCTGGTTCAAATCCGGCTCGAAGGAGTGTTCATTTTTGAGGTTAACTACATTAATACGAAGAGATTATCAGCATAAACCAGTAACAAGTAAAGTCCACAGACTTATCTGGCCCGGTGGCCAAAATTGGTTTTGATTATTTTTATGCCCGTTTAGATTGTTTTTATTTTATTTTTAACAGATACTAGGGACACTGTCACTGGGTCAGATAAGTTTGTGGAACTTATACATATTTTTGCATTGGTTAACTGACATACCTATAACCTTTCACCTAACCATAGAATAATCATGATATTATACTTGTCACGAAATGGATTCGACCTGTTCCACTAGTCCCTACCGAGTCGACGTATCCCCTGCACTGAGGGGTAAAAGTGGTATTTTTTCTTTCTTATTGTTCGCGCTTGCAACAGTCCGTTGCAGATGCTTGTAACAGGCAAGCCGCACAAGTCGCCGTCAGATATGATCATCACACTATAATCAAATCAAATATAAATATTACAAATGCGAAAGTTTGGATGTATGGATGGATGTTTGTTACTCAATCACGCCCCAACGGCTGAACGGATCTGGATGAAATTTGGCACAGAGATAGATTATAGTCTGGAATAACACAGGCTACTTTTTATCCCGGAAAATTAATGGTTACAACTCGAAAAATTTGAATTTTGAGTTAAAATAACAGAAATACCTACTACTAGGTACTAGTTACATTTAGTGTTGTAAAAGGTGGACGATGCAGTGGAAATGCCATCAAGTGGACACGATGCTTCATTTTCTTAACTTAGTTGTGAAAAAGACGGCTTAAAGTTTGCTTGGTATGACCTGAGGTATGACGGACGGGGGTGCATTTCCACCACAGACGTGCGAGGTAGCTGAGCGGTGAATGTGATCAAGATTGCAATATTTCAGTCTGCTCAAACAGATACAAAATGCTCTCAGCAATCTTGCTTCTGAAAATAAAATTGAAATCCATATCGCGGTAATTTAATTTAGAACATCACGACATTTTTCATCATAAGTACTATATTAGTAGTACTTATGATGAAAGATGTAGTACTATACATATCTTACTTCTTATCTTACTTAATATTATAAATACGAAAGTTTAGATGTATAGATGTCGGTATGGATGTATGGATGTATGGATGGATGTTTGTTACTCAATCACGCCCCAGCGGCTGAACGGATCTGGATGAAGTTTGGCACAGAGATAGATTATAGTCTGGAATAACACATAGGCTACTTTTTCGCGGTCGCGGGCGTCAGCTAGTATAAGAATAATAAAATAATATGTAGTACTATCCAGCTATTATAGGTCTCTCTACCTATGCCTCTATGCTTGAGCACAATCATATTTCATTGTCTATGAATTGAATACCTACATAACCATAAGAGACACTTTATCATTGTCAATAACATCACAATAACTAACTTCGACGTGCCATTTCAACGTGCCTACACACATTTCACAACTCGGATATTCTGGTTATCTGCAGACTTTGCGACTGTTAAATGGTACGTACGCCCGGCACCATTGTCAGTCAGAGCTGCGCGACAGTTTCTGAACAATAATAGCACTGGGAACGAAACTATTTAGCGAAGTTTGCTCCGTCAATAGAAGGCGCCACCTCGGCGGGAAATAATTCATTTAGCAAGAGTTGACTCGCGAAGTCTGCGGTGCGAATCTCGAGGGTGCTAGTTGCTACCGTCTGCTGACATTGTTGAATATGCTCATTTAGTCTTGTACTCTTTAGAGGACCGTGTGTGCTCTGCCTTAGTTAGCTCAATAGATGGTTTACCAGGATTATAATATGCGCCTTTCCTATAAATACTGTCTTATGGTACTTATTTAATAAAAATTCAGGTTTGTTTGGTAACTAGGTACCTACCTAATGTGTATTGTGTATACTTTCCTAGCTGATAAAAAATATAAAGTTAGTGTTGTTGTAGGTAGAGAGACATGTGGACAAGTTGTAGACACGTAGTTCTGTAGAATTAACTCTTATTAAGTAACTAGGAGATAATTTTAAGACTAGTACAAATGGTGCGTAATTTACACGCAATACGCACAACTTTTAATTGAATTCTTTACTTTATTATCTAAAACAATAATTGATGAGGTGGGTAAGTTGTAAACATATTTTTATAACCGCAGTAATTCCTAACAAACAACCTATCTTTTAAACAATACAAAGCCAACATGTTATAATCTAGAGATAAATACTCAAAAATAATAGCCCTACACATGCCGCCGCCCAACGAATGCTAAGCCTGCCCTGACATTCACTTAATTACATAGATTACAAGTTGACACTTTCGCTTGCCGCGATTTACTTGACGGATGTGGCTTTTGCGATTATTGGGTTAACTCAAAACTGTCAGTTGACTGAAAACTTGTCAAAATTAGATATATGGTGTATGTTTTTGGGAAATATGGTTATTCATTTCACGTAATTTAAACTTGTTATATACTCAATTTAATTATTTTAAACTAGCTGATGCCCGCGACTTCGTCCGCATGGATTGAAGATTTTTATTTCTCGTGGGAACTATTTAATTTTCTGGGGTAAAAAGTAGCCTATGTGTTATTCCAGACTATAATCTATCTCTGTGCCGAAGCCGTTCTGGCGTGATTGAGTAACAAACATTCATCCATCCAAACTTTCGCATTTATAAATTTATAATATTAGTATAGATATAGATGTACTACTCTAGACTATAGATAATTTCCGCGGCGCTAAGTCCGCGTGGATTCTATTCCAAACATCCCGTGGAGAATCATAAATTTTCCGAGATAAAAAGAAGCCTGAACATAATACACACGTAAAAATAATAAGTAGGTATAGGAAACGATCAACATTATGATATTATGTACCGAGTAAAGTAAAGGTAAGGAAAACCTTGAAATAAGCAATTGTGTGATTTTCCTACGGTTAAAATAAATCAATTTTCGTTCCAGCCATTTAAATGAGGCACCTTTATTTTCGGCACAATAATTCGAGCAGCAATAGGAGTGGATAGGTACATTCGTGTCGTGCTCATGACAAAGGACTGTCATAGCGTAATATTAATCAAAGTCTAAGCGGGCTACTCATAAGGACATGTCGCGGCTTTTTAATTATAACGCCAGTAATGATCATTTTTCATTCTTAATTGCCATTCCCATGCACGTTTACATTTTGGATAATCACCATTAGAGCTAACAATTCAGTGTTTAGTGTAGAGTCGAAATCATTAGGCAAATAGCAACGTCAACGCGCGAAAACGAATTACCTAAACCTTTTTAAAGTTCCTTCCTTCCTAAATTGGCTTGTCTGGAGGAGATCACTTTTAGTGATACTCGTAAGAGCGCCCTTGCGCACGCGTTGTTTCCTGTTTTTTGTATATAAGTAATTAAGTTATTTCTATTTTATTTATTAAAACTAAACATAAAAATTTAAAGGACATGTATGGCAATAAAATTCTGTGTTATGTGTGTATAAACAATTTATCTATCTATCTACTATGTCCAGACAGTTTTATAGTTATTTTAAATTCCGTATCATAGACACGCACTTGAAGCTCTATATATGATTATTATAGAAACACAATATATTAAAATATAGAACTTCGTCGTGTAAAAGTGAAGTTAAAATAATGCATCGTTTTCCTTTTCTATTTTTTATGGTTATACGGTAGGCAATACAGTTCCGTAGTTGCGAACAGCAATAAAAACGAATTTGGGCAATGTAACACGAAGTTGATTTTCATACATGAATATTCCGAGCTGTTTGGCATTCGTACCAACGCGGCGGTATCTAAACACCGGGAGTGCTATAAAACTAAGCACACGACAATCCGACGAACAATAAAACTGGAGATCTCGCGAGTTTCATGGATCCGCTTGGCAGTCGAGCTGTGTATCGACTATCTAGTGACGTCACTTCGCTTTCATATCACGAGCCTAAACCCCGCTTAGAATAGCACGACGTCGATGTTGCCAGAGGTGTTTCATAATAGTGATGTACCTACTGATGTTATCTATAAAATATGATTATTCACATAAATATAGTGCTTATTGATACACATCGAAGGCTTGAGATCGCCTCGTTAATTCATACTTACTTGCTTCACAATCTTCATAATATAGCACGAAAGTATAAAAATATAAAGTATCACTTCTTACGTAGTTCGCAAGATTCAATGTTAATCGTTTTGTTAAAATAATACATAATATGGCAAAGGTTGAATCCAGTACCTACCTAATTTGATTTATTGAATCAAATTAAAATGAAATTAGATAGATAGATAGATAAATACTTTATTGCA
The DNA here is from genome assembly GCA_923060345.2 of Erebia aethiops. Taxonomy (NCBI): domain Eukaryota; kingdom Metazoa; phylum Arthropoda; class Insecta; order Lepidoptera; family Nymphalidae; genus Erebia; species Erebia aethiops. The sequence goes on along the minus strand of OV281092.1, from coordinate 7,543,028 downwards.
CACAAGAAAGAATAATACAAAGTTAACTATAATTAGGTAAACTAGATATGCAAAGGCGGCCTTATTGCTTACTGAAATTATTTGTACAGTAACAGCATTTATAAGTAAATAAAAATGTATTTAGTTACTTACAGACCTAAACAGGGAAATAAATAGCAACTTACTCAACTTTAACTAAACTACAATTATTATACCTAGGCTTAATATCTGTATGAGGATGGGATAATCATTACCTGAGTAAAATGAAAAAATGAAAAATGATTTACTTCAACATGACATAATTAACAAATAATTGTGGCTGAGGCCTTCTGTTAAGCATAAGAATACAGCTGTGTCAGAAGACCTGAGTAAAGTATCGATATCGATAACTGCTTTTGAACTTCGAACAAATTTCGTAGAAACAGAACGTCTCTAAGAACAACACCATGTGATACCATTATGCCATTATAATATTTCGCCACTGATGCCTTCCTGACGACGCAGTGAATACCAAATTCATATACCCTCAGGAGACGCAGGTTTGATTTCGTTTGTGAAATTTATTGACGATTGTATTGGCGTTTGATATTGGTAGCCAGTGAAATTACATTGTAAACCTTCTCCATGGGGTAGGGTATTATTTAAATAGAAACACATATTTTAAAGCATTTCTAGATTTTAATATATTATTTAAGTTAAGGAAGTTTGGAAAAGCAGACATAAATGTAAGTAAGTAACTTAACATTTTTATAATAATAACAAAATAATTACTAATTCAGTCAAAACGAAAAAACAATTGGCGATTGTAAAAATTAAAAAAAACATGTACTTAAACTATTTTCTGATGAAACAAATAAACGAATTAAGGGATAGTTAACAGTACAAGAACTTTATATTAATTTAAAAATAATAAAATATACTTTATAATATATCTCTTATTTAAAACCCATTGCCGGCTCACTACTGAGTTCAAGTCTTCTCTCGGAATGAGAAGGGTCATAGTCCAACATGCTGGCCAAGTGCGATTTGGCAGACTTCACACACCTTCGAGGACATTATGAAGAACTCTCGGGCGTGCAGGTTTCATCATGATCTTTTTCTTCACCGTTTTATAAGCAAGTGATACCTATTTAATTTCTTAAAACGCACATAGCTTCGAAGAAAAGATGGTGGTCCATGCCCGGGGATCAAACCGCCACTCCGTCGAGTATCTTAACCACTGGGCTATCACCGCTCAGGTATATGTACTTACTTAGGTATATCTACAAATGTGTAAAAAAATCTTTGAATACGACACAAACAAATTTAAAAATTCTAACATGCGTGCCAAACAAAACAAGGGCTTCGAATCCGGCAAGTTTTTGTTTAAAATTGCATTTTTATATTTGGAACGCGATCCGCTACCGACATGGCGGGTGACAAATACGCGTTCCGCCCTCATGAATGACAATGCAAGAGATGTTTTTATAAAGACGGCCCGATTTTTATTTTTATGCGAAAGAAATTGTGCCCATAAAAATGGTGTTGAAATGATGACTGCCATTTTTCACTGTCGTCGAAATACGATTTTATGAGGCAATTGTACGGGAATGATAAGTTACCAACCTAACTCTAGCTACTATTAGAACAAACAATTGTTCACGTAGGCTCCATTTATTTTATTATTAAAATTCGTTCGCTGAATTTTTTATTTAAATAAGCGATAAGGTATATTAAATTAAAATTTAAAAGTAAGAAGCAAAGTAAAAGAGATAGTTATAATGAATGTGACAAAAATGTGGTAACTTTATGATTCACGCGTGTGTTTATCCATTTCATTATATACCTACTAACTGATGGCCACGACTTCGTCCGCGTGGTTTAAGTTTTTTAGTGAAAACTTCTTTAGGCGCGTTGAGCAATTTTTGGTAGGGGGTAAAAATGTAGATTCGCGTGACCGTGACCGACACGCTCGCGTGACCGACATGCTCGCGAACAGCGACATGCTCGTAAACATATAAATATACTACATTCGAAATTAAACTGTTAAACTTAAGTTAGCCTTAGTGTTAAGGTTTATATTTAAAAAAAAAACGTTTTCACTTCTATCGGCAGTCCCTATGACTGCCAATGTCACTCTCCAGGTCCTCAACTATACCCATGCCAAAAATCACGTCGATCCCTTGCTCCGTTGCAGCGTGATTGAAGGACAAACCAACATACCAATAAACCAACAAACAAACACACTTTCGCATTTATAATATTAAGTATATGATATGATTATACCCAGGGTATAATTTATACCTATACCTAATAAGGCTCCTGTTTAGCTTGTTTATTATTATTGTACCAAGTAAACGATGTCTTCTTGGTCAAATAAGTGTTACGCTCATTTTATTGAGTAAGCAATATCCAGTCAGTGGGTGCACAGTTATTTCTGGAATGTGCTGCATGTTGCCAGCGTTGGACAGCCGTGCACGAATTCTTTATATTTGGTGAAAAGTGGTATATGCGGTTATTTCTTTAACGAAGGGTTTTAAGGGAGAGTATTATTGTCATTTAGCTGAATTTATTAATTACATGTAATAAAGAGAGTATCTGCATTGTTAGTTATTATCTAGCGTTTCCTGCTGTGCACGTGATACATTTATTGATACTTATAACGTTCGGCAAGAGATCATATTTTATGAGTCATATATTTTCTCCCCGGCTGTACTACTCGTTCAACCTAAGTCAGTACTATTATATTATTCTGTGCCTAAGTCCCATTGGATACAATTGATTAACCCGACCAGAATAGCTTCATTGATTTACCGTTTTGTACCTACCCACTTTAATCCTTGTATGTAGACTGATTTATCTTCATATTACGATTCAAAAGGTAAGTGATAATACCAACGACTTAAGAGTCCGTATCCCCGCAAACCGACATTTTATGAACTTTGATGAGGTCTTTAGGTCAGTTGAGTTTAAAAAATACGCGCCAAATTGAGAACCTCCTCCTTTGTTGAAAGTCGGTTAAAAATAATAAGTAATCGTGACTGTACAATCCAATTATTTAGGTAGGTATACTTACCTACTTATAATAGTATAAACGCGAAAGTGTGATGGTCTTCCTGTCTGCTACGCTTTAACAAGATTTGAAAAGATTGGTTGTATCCCTGGAAAGAACATAGGCTACTTTTTATCCCGGAAAATTCCTGCTGAAAAAAGGAGGATGAAGTCGTGGGTATCATCTAGTTTAGAATATTTTGATGCCGTAATGCAATCGGGTTTCTATTGCACAGTGGATCATTATTAGGCAAGTAGGTAGAAACATCAATCTATACGTAGATTCAAAGTAATGTAGATGCTGCATTTTAAACATTCTATTCTCGACTGTACCTCTCGTATAACCTAAGCCCTACTGGATACATTTGATTAACCTGACCAGACAGGCTTCATTGATTTACCGTTTGGCATCCAGCTACTTTAATCCTTGTCTAACGATTTTCTAATTAAGGGTTGCGGTATGGATAAGGCTGTACAGATCACTGCAGACTGAATAGCCGAAATAGGTACTATTATGACCAGTGTAGATATGATGCAGGTTTCATGATTAACATTGTAATTACCTTAATGTAATTCGAATAATAAAATTCCTAATTTATATGTTACCCATTACAGTGATCATTCAAAATTAGTTAATTACCTACTGTTTATTTTATACAAATCCATAAATAATGGATAATATTAAAAGATGGATGGATCCAAAATAATGGATGAACGGATTCTATTTAATGAATTTCATAAAATGAGCTATTATATTATCGTAGAAAATTTACCTTTAATTTAGCAGGTTGATTTTTAAAGTTGTTTTTTAAATTTCAGCGATTTTATTTTGTTTTTGTTTTAAAAAGCCAGTATTGGTATTCACCATTTACCACTGAGAGGCAGCATAAAAATGGCCTATCGAATGACGTCGGCCGTTAATCGCCCGTTAGAGACGAATTATTCACGGGCACGCATTGCGATGCGACCGCCACCCGTATCACCTCGTATGCAACCGTACAAATAATTCCTAAATTCGTATTGAACTCTACTACATGGTCATAGAGTTCCGTATCCAATAACAGGCAACACAGTTAAGCTTTATGAAAATTGGTGAAATCGTTAAACTAATCCAAGCCAATATATTCTCTATTTCCCAATGAATAAAATTAATATGCTTTTAAATTCCCCATATACGACCGTTCGAAACTATGATTTCGATTGCTGGAACCAGCTGATGCAATTTGAACACTTTCCTTAAATCTTAGAGTCTATTTTAGTTTGAATATTTGAATGTTTATAGAGCAATAGTGCTTACTATTTATTTATGTGGATATGGTAAAGCATTTATTATGCCAATATCAACAGTTGCAGTTGTATTCGACAATTAATTATTTGTAAACAATACCTAGGAACAATTTATGAGCCACGAATCAATGGGATAGGTGACAATAATATATTTGTAATGTTTTATTAAACACAATATGAGCCAAACGGATAGCAAGCCAAAGTAGACGTAATTAGTATTTAGAGCGTGAAATCTACCTAAGTGTTTCTAGAATCGGAGTGCGGTAAGCGCTGTATGTCATCTTATAAGTGGAGTGTTGATCTATTCCACAAAAGCATCTTTCCTATTCTCTAATTTTAACCATTCATAATTGTCATTATAGGTGAGTCCGCCACCATCGGTAATCTTGGACTACACCATCACTAGATGAAATAGCTGTAGTCAAGGGCTAACTCTTAGGGGAATTTTAAAAAAGGTTTAGTAGATAACAAGAAGCTGTGAGAAGTATTGAAGAGAAGACAAAATAAAAGCAAAGACCCCTTTTTTATTTAAAAAGTCTAGCCGTTCAGCGTGCAGCAAGTATTCTGGGCACTTCACGCGGGCAAGACTTGACAGTAGGTATATGATACCTAGTAGAATTTTTACTTGCACAATATTTTTTGTTGTTTCCAGTGCCACCAGATTTTTATGAAAAATAAATAGTGCTGGGCATAGAAAAATGATAATATGAATCACCTCACTCACTAGGTACAGTACTCACGGATAACTATAGAAATGTGTCAAATATTGCGAATCGACAGCTCAATCTAAAAAAAAATAGAGAACCAGGAACTGTTTGCCCCATTCACATGACACAACTGAACCACATCCAATATGGCATCATTATTTTGCAATTTGCTAATGCCAAAAGCTAATGTCAAAGTTGTCCAATTATAGAATAGGCAAGAATCTGTAATGAGTAATCGTATTCATGTGAGTTTATACTTATAATCTGTCCAAACATGTCCTATGAAGTTTCATAATTATTGAGAGGCAACCATCGACAAAAAAGGCAATATTTCATTGACTCAGATATTTTTTTACAATAGTGAAGTGACGTTCTCTTTTATCCGATATTTCGACGAACTCGTATACTCATCTAGTAATTACCAGAACGACTGATTCATGTACATTTACTGTACTGTTTTACAAAAATGATTCATTTTAATACATACATTAATATACAAACGCTCGGGTATGTTTATAAAACAATAAAAAATGTTGAGCAAAGATAAAATCGAGAAAAATCGATAAAAAATTCTTCATAGTCGATTGTTATAAAAAATTGAACCAGTAACGCATTAGATCATCATTGACTCCATCTGTCAAAAGTAAAATGAATGATTGGTCAAAAATAGATGTAAGTTTTTTTTGTAAAAAAATATAATTGTTGTTCAAGTAGGCTTTTAACCAGCCTTTTAACAAGCGCAGGCTCGCGGAGTGCGTGTCGATATTGGATGAGCAAGTGTGATGGAGCAGAAGCCTTCCACTCGACCGAGCGTGAAGATACCGCGATAGTGCGCTCCGCTACCTCACTATGGATAGTGGCGGTCTATTGACTGCTAACTCCCTTACAGTTTACAGCCTCAGAGAGACTAAATCATATCACCATCTAATATTCTCGCCCCATTACCAGCCTGTAGGGCGAAACCACACTATGTATGGGACAGGGCAAAGCGCCGGTATCATTTGGGAAACACATTACGTCCTGTCGTGGTAGTCTGTACAGCTCCATATATAGGTACGCGCGCGGACTTTTTACCAGCCAGACAATGTTTTTGTCCGTTGTATGTTCTTGCCCTTACAAAACTGAACCACAATGAGATACAATAAGTAATTATTATATTTTACTAAAATACATAGGATCTTTATTAATTAATCGTTCCGTGAACTTCGGAAATTGTCATCCACATTTAAATCACATCTGCGGAAGAGTCATCACATCTGTCGCGTAAACAAAACGAAACTCCAAAACGGCCCTCAAATTTAATACTCCTGAAATGAATATTTATAAAGGCGTCAACTGCTAATCCTGTATTGTTACAATTTTCGCAGATTCGCTCCTACTGACTGATGGCGTCAAGACAATACGGGGCTCTTATGGTACGCGTACACTGTCGGTGACTTTTAATACTCTCTCTCTCTGCTTTATATTCCTTGTTCCTGAGGGTCAAGTTTATTTTAAAAGTCTTTGTCACTTCTTGCCGTTAGGCTCCTTAGTTGTTGGTGCAACATTCATCAGGGTTCTCTGCAGCATCAGCAAAAATCTTTGCTTTGATGTCAACAAGTTTTGTTATTGTACGCGTCCGTCTTATAGGTACTGATAGGCTTGGAAGTTTCCTTTCATTAGTGATAAGCCCTGTAACTGTTTTGGGTAGTAGTTGCTATGCAGATTCCAAGGGTTGTAGAGCTTTGATGTTGAGATGAATTATCTTGTTTAGGGCTTTTGTGCGTCAGACAATCTACTTTCTCACTGTTACAAAAATTTTACTAGATGAATGCCCGCGACTTCGTCCGTGTGGATGTATTTTTTAAATTCCCGCGGCAACTCCTTAATTTTCCGGAATAATAAGTAGCTTATGTCCTTCTTCGGAATGCAACCTATCTCTTTACCAAATTTCATCAAAATCGGTTGATAAGATAGGCCGTGAAAGCGTAGCAGATAGACAGACACACTTTCGCATTTATAATACTAGACTAGATTATAAGACTAGATGATGCCCGAGAGTCCGTCCGCGTGGATTAAGTTTTTTCAATTCCCGCGGGAACTCCTTAGTTTTCTGGGATAAAAAGTAGCCTATGTCCTTCCCCGGGATACAACCTATCTGTTGAAGTTAGGGTTATTATAAGTTGAAATTAAACGATTAATATTGAATTATTTAAATATTTTATGTCTTTATATTCTGACTTAAATTCTAATGATAGTTTCTATAATAATGATTGTTATTGATATAGATAGATTATAGTGGTAAATTGTATGACTTTCCGAATTTGTTAAGTACATATTAATATTTGTGATAATACATATTAATAATGATAATTTGCACACCATACTATGTTGGTAGATTGTGGCTCGACGCTATTATGTCTTTATTGTAAGAACTTCCTACCTACAATGAGCAAATAAATATTATGATTATGATTATGATTTATTTTAATGAGCACGGAAGGACATGTTAATTTTGTAAAGTTGATCAAAAGAAGGGAAATTATAGTCGGTGACAGCTGCCAGTTAAAATCACAGAACATAAAAATGGCTGTCACCTGACCAATAAACCATAGATATATTTTTTGTCTCTAACACTATCCCTGTACCAAATTACTATCTGTTAAATCTCTATTAAATCTGTTGAAGTTAGGGTTATTATAAGTTGAAATTAAACGATTAATATTGAATTATTTAAATATTTTATGTCTTTATATTCTGACTTAAATTCTAATGATAGTTTCTATAATAATGATTGTTATTGATATAGATAGATTATAGTGGTAAATTGTATGACTTTCCGAATTTGTTAAGTACATATTAATATTTGTGATAATACATATTAATAATGATAATTTGCACACCATACTATGTTGGTAGATTGTGGCTCGACGCTATTATGTCTTTATTGTAAGAACTTCCTACCTACAATGAGCAAATAAATATTATGATTATGATTTATTTTAATGAGCACGGAAGGACATGTTAATTTTGTAAAGTTGATCAAAAGAAGGGAAATTATAGTCGGTGACAGCTGACAGTTAAAATCACAGAACATAAAAATGGCTGTCACCTGACCAATAAACCATAGATATATTTTTTGTCTCTAACACTATCCCTGTACCAAATTACTACGGATTCTATGTCGTCGATTTCGATTTCACATGATGGTAGCAGTGTACGTACAGCGAGCTCGAGCAGTATTCATCTGAGGAATTAGGGAACAAAAGGCTTAAGTGAGCTTCGACGCCTCCTCGTTGTTTCACCGTTCCATATAAAAGGCACCTCGGCAGATGACGGCCCGTCGCGTACAGATCAAAACTTCTTAACTGTTTCTGAAAGCCTGGGATTAATTAATGGTTTAAGATATCTAAATAACTATTAATAGTAAGTAGCACATACTAACTTACCTAAGCTAAAAATATATGTGATCTAGATTGGGTACCTACCTACTACCTGCCAATGCAATTGCATCAATCCATACTAAATAAAAATGTTATAAAGCGTGTCTTTCTGTATGTCTGTCTGCCTGTCTGCTACGCCTACAAGGCCAATTTGTTCAACTGCTTTTGACGAAATTTGGAACTGAGATAGGTTGCTTCCCGGCGTAAGACCACAGAATAGGTAATAGTGTATGACTGATTATTTAACCCGGAAAATAAAATAAAAAAAAGTAGTGGGTAAGTAATTAAACTTTTGATAAATGCGCCAGTGGCTTGCAATGAGTAGGTGGGTTTAGGTAGTTTTTAAACTACCAATAAGAGACTAATCTCTTAGTTTATTGGTCTATTTTGGAGGTTTAAGTAATAACAGCTGCTATTTGTAGGGTGTAAAAAAAACAACTTTTCTTTACCTGATTAATTATAATAAAAATATTCTCCTTCGAGCCGGATTTGAACCAGCGACCTATGGATAACAATTACACCGGCTACAGTCCACCGCTCTACCAACTGAGCTATCGAAGGCTTGACAGTGGCATCTATTCTTTTCCCCATATTACATTTTACAAAAAAAATCGGCTGTCGATGAAATTCTTCAACTGAAATTATTTAAAATATTGTTTAATGAAAACAACCGAAGATTCAAGTGATAGTCAAGAACTATTGTCCTTCCTATTCTTAGTTTTAACACGTAGTAGGTACGTCTCATGCGACGCCCTTTCTCATACGTTGTAGGTCTAGTCTGCAATTGATTCCAGAGTAATCGAATTATCATCACTGAGCAAATCTGTCATTATACCTCAGCTCGCCATGAAAACGGCATTGGTAATTACATAGCGGCCGCCGGTGAGCGCTTCAACTTTAATATCAATCAAACGTCGATACAGTCGATATTGATAGTCCAGGAGATGTGAGAAGAGTGATGACTTGTTTTCAGTGATCGGAACTTATTATTTTGCAGATTTTTTCCGAAATTATGATTTTTTGAAAATCTGATCAATATTATTTATTTTTGAAAATCTCTCACTTCTCTTCAAATTTGTAATTTTGAAAAATAATTATTTGTTTACGGTAACATATGTACTAAAATTCTACATCAATAACGGTAAAAAAAGGTAAGATACGCAAATATACAAGTTATTTAATCTTCGGTTGTTTTCATTAAACAAGGTTGAAGAATTTCGATAATCTTTCAAATCTACCTAGTCTATCAATATTATAGATGCCAAAGTTTGTATGGATGGATGTATGGAAAAAAATGTTTATTTTTCTGAATGGATGGATGGGTGTTCGTTACTCAATCACGCCAGAACTGCTGAACGGATCTGCATGAAATTTGGCACAGAGTTTGATTATAGTCAAGAATAGCACATAGGCTACTTTTTATATCGGAAAATTAAGGAGTTCCCGCGGGAACCAAAAAATCTCAATCCACGCGGACGAAGTCGCGGAATCAGCTAGTTTTTTTATATATTCCGAAAACGACACCTTAGCTACTTAGACCAAATTATTTTGCTGTATTCTCAATTCAATCAAACGTAGTCTTCAGTTCTTGGACTATGACGGTTACAAATCAAGGATACAGTAATTGAATCGTCAAAGCTCGCCTCCATGCAGGGTGAAACATTGCAGTTATTACACCGCACTTCGGCATAGCTTCCCAATTACAATGTAACGTTCAACTTTGCAATCATAATTAGATTTGAATTTGAATACCAATGTAGCTTCACAATTTCAATGACATGGGACTACCCTAGCACAGGAGTAATACCTAAGCAATATTACTCAAAATAACAGTTTTATGTCACGTACGTTGACGTTCCTAAAATAAGGATTATAATTCTTTTTTTTTATCCACTACAAGTTAGCCCTTGACTGCGATCTCACCTGATGGTAAGTGACGATGCAGTCTAAGATGGTAGCGGGCTAACCTGTTATGGGCATGGCAGTTCAATTTATGATATCGAAATATAATCTAGCTTCAACTAGTCAAATTTAATCTCTAAAATACACCGTGGGTTTAATTATTTATTAATAACTAGACGATGCCCGCGACTTCGTCCGCGTGGATTAATAAGGTTTTTTGAATAATTTTCCGGGATAAAAAGTAGCCTATGCCCTTCCCCGAGATACGACCTATCCCTGTACCAAATTTAATAAAAATCGGTTGAACAGATGGGCTGTAAAAGTGTAGCAGACAGACAGACACACTTTCGCATTTATAATATTAGTATGGATTCTTAATCTTGGTGTCGAATAAAAGTTCTAATGATATATTAAACGAAAACCAATTTATATATACGAAATCATAAATCGTATGAGAAGTATCTTATCAGAAATCTTTTAGATTAGAATAATTTCATAGATTCTACCCGCTATATTATTATTTGATATAAATTCCGTTAGCAAAGCACGTTCACTAAACACACATAAACAACTAACTTCCTTTAGTCTTATCCCGAAGCGCCTTCGAATACGAAGTTACTTAAAGCTTAGTTCCATACATTTTCATTCGGCAACAACAAAGCGGGGGAAGTAATTAATAAGGCTAATATGATTAGTAGTTGCGCTTCCAACTTAGTGTTTGTCTTAGCAAATATTCCGAAGTCAACAAAGAAGTCAAGGCGACGGTATATTGACTATAGTGTTGCTAATGAATTTGAAATAGTAATTAACTGGGTGCCTACACTATACAACTGATATTGTACCTAAATCTGAAAGTGTCTGTCTATGAAATTTAGTACAGAGACCCGAGATGTCTCTGTACTGAGTGATCAAAATTTCTACAACTAAATTGGCTACTTTTTATTCCGAAAATCAGAGAGTTGCCATATGATTTTAAAAACCCTTAATCCACGTGGACGATTTCGCGAGTAATATCATCTCATTCAAAATTCAAAATTCAAAATGATTTTTATTCAAATAAACTTTTACAAGTACTTTTGAATCGTCAAGTGAATCTACCACTGGTTCGGAATGCCATTCCTACCGAGAAGAACCAGCAAAAAAACTCGGCGGTTGCTCTTTTGAAAAAAAAATACCTAATTTACAATTTCATTAATTTGTAAAATACATAAGTAACAGCTGTCCTTAGCATTGCTGGAGCGAGTCAAATCCATGCTCCTTTGTCATTTACGTAATCTTCAACAGTATAATAAGCCTTTTTTAGGAGCATAATTTTAATGGACTTCCTAAACTTGTGTAAAGGCAATTTTAAGATAGGTTGTGGAATTTTGTTATAAAATAGAATGCTCATTCCCACAAACGACCTTCGGACCTTCTTGAGGCGGAGCGATGGAGTCACGAGCTTATGGCGGCCTCTAGTTTGCCTACATTGTTTATATGAAGAAGATTAAATTAAGCACCTAAGCAAGAATAAAATACCTACTACACTGCATGACTACTAAAGAACCTTATGCATGTAGTGTGACCCTGTAGGATTACAGTAAGATTAAAATGTTATTAGTTAAGATTTTAGATGTAATCTGCTTTAGTTTCCAAATAAAATAAAATAAAACAAAAATTATTCATATAATTTTTCTATTATTTACGAATGTAGGACAGTGAGCAAATGTGCTTCTAGTCTAATGTAGGTAGTGCACAATCTTTTCCGCACTTTTCCGCATTTACGAAAAGAATAGAATTAGGTAGGTATGTTACGACCTGGCATTGGCTCCTAAACTATTGCAGAAGTTTTGATTTGTATTTGTTTCTTTTGTTGTATCAACTTGAACCTGATTGATCCCAATATCTCACATTTTAATTTCGGATAAACACACAAGCCGTTCATGAAATATCGTTATATCGTTCTTAGCTTGACTTCCAATTCGAGTTTTGACGACCTCCTTGGCGCAGTGTGTAGCGCTGTTGCCTTAACGTGCGGAGGTCCTGGGTTCGATCCCCGGCAGGGTCAATTTGGGAATTTATAATTTCTGAATTTTCCCTGGTCTGGCCTGGTGGGAGGCTTCGGCCGTGGCTAGTTACCACCCTACCGGCAAAGACGTGCCGTCAAGCGATTTAGCGTTCCGGTACGATGCCGTGTAGAAACCAAAGGGGTATGGGTTTAATATAACTGCCATGCCCCTAACAGGTTAGCCCGCTACCATCTTAGACTGCATCATCACTTACCAGCAGGTGAGATCGCAGTCAACGGCTAGCTTGTAGTGGATTAAAAAAAAAAAGTTATGAAATATATCACCAGAAACTTTAATAAATAGTCGTTTATAGAAAAGATATAGGACCAAGACCAAGTGGTTAAATCCAACATAGCTTTGCTCAAACTATATTTCACGAGTGGCAAGACTTCGGGAATTAAGCTACAATTAAATGGTCGTAAATTCCAAGTTTGGGTCGGGTCACTTCGGGGAGCTCGGTGGCAATTTATCAATTATTTACGCCACTTGGGCCCGCGTCGGCTGCCGGCACCTGACTCTACTGATTCACAGATTTGTTTATAGACATTAGACGTGTCTCTATATTTGCTGTCTATAACAAAACCTTAACTTTCTTCATTCAAACAAAGTCACAATCCGAGTTTGTCTGTGTTTCGAATATGACTGCTAAAGAATATGTATATGCTGCTAGATGTTTCAGTAGATTTCAACTCGGGTTTCTGTACCTAACATATTTTAACTCTATGGGGCAGGCATAGATTTAAAGGTCGCGCGCGCGCGCGAACCTTTAAATCTATGGGGGCAGGCAATGTCCTTACAGAGCCTCATGCCAATGTAGACAAGAACGTCTATGTGTTATTCCAGACTATAATCTATCTCTGTGCCAAATTTCATCCAGATCCGTTCAGCCGTTGGGGCGTGATTGAGTAACAAACATCCATCCATACATCCATACATCCATACCGACATCCCTACATCCAAACTTTCGCATTTATAATATTAAGTAAGATATTTTTTTTATTTCTTCAAAATTGCGTATTCTGAAAAATGTAAATTATGCTCAGTAGTTTGAGTAAAGAGAAGCAATTTTTGAAGGCATTTTCTAAGCTTCCCTTTAGCAAATGTTTTTAAACGCACACGGTACTTAACTTTAAATTTGTCCATACTGATATTATAAATGCGAAAGTGTGTCTGTCTGTCTGCTACGCTTTCACGGCCCTACTACTATTACTACTCAACCTTTAAATTGAACGATGAAATTTAGTATAGGGATAGGTTACATTCCGGGGAAGGACATAGGCTACTTTTTATCTCGGAAATTGAATAATCAAAAAACATCAATCCACGCGGACGAAGTCGCGGGCATCATGTAGTAGTTTATATTTCTGAGCTCTATTTCAAACATGTCTAAACTGTCTGAGTAGAAGCATGGAAGCTAAAGCAAACTTCTTGTCGCGGTAATCAGTCACTTAAGCAGGGCGCACACCACCGGTGACTTGCGGTCGGCCCATCGATCTCAGTCGGCGACAGTTTGCGTGGACTTAAATAAAATATGGATGTTGCGCATTTGTAATAAACTAGCCCAAGTTTGTAGTTTTCTTCGCTCTGTTTATGTACTTATGTTTTAGTGAGCAACTAACATATTATTATAAGACTAAGCAATGGATTGCAATTTGTAGTAATTAAGACATAATATTGTGTGGGTGGGTGTATTTTAAAGATAGGTAATGTTGCAAATTAAACAAAGAGATATTTGCTGGGAAAAACGTGTTTTACCGTTTAACTAAAGTTAGGGGGTTTTTATTATTTACAGAAAAGTTGTGCTAGTTTTCTTATCCATCCTATTGTTTTTTTAAATTCATATGCATCCGTACATGCTCAAGTATTTGAATTTTGCAGAATATAATATTTTTTTAAAATACACCTACTAGAATTCCAGCGCAGTGCGGCGTCTGTCAGCGTGTGGAGCTAGCGGAGCGGGAGCGCGGACGCTCGCGTCAGATGCGGGTGAACAGTCGAGCGCGAAATCGCACTGCGAACCGCGCCGCACCATCCCTTGATGTATAGAGTGTAGATGCGGCATTATATTCGTAGCGACTCCTGAGGGCCTTACATTCGATAAAGGGATTTTACAATGCACTTATACAAATGCATAGCTCTGCAAACGTCTTGCGGACTGTTAGCCTTATGTTGCGTGTACTAAATACATAATTATAATTTAAAATACTTAATAAAAAAAAATACGAAGTAAAATAACTGCGCAATTATACCAAGAATAAATTCTGTATGGAAGATGATGATGATGATTTTTATTTATTTATTTTATTAAAATATTGAGTAGATTTCGATATAACGCCCATCTTCGAATACATAATCCATCAGGTACAAAGGGAGGTCCCTTCTCAATTCATAAACCCAAATTTCTGAAATCAGATTTTCTACTTTATAATTGTATGATGCAGTTCATAATATGCATCACGAATTTTATCTATACGAGTACATTATCCCGTTACTCGTATTGTTTCCTAGCTCAACGTCGCACAAACTACCTTATCATTAGTTTCCACCTCAATACTAAAATTTAGTCGGTCCCTTTCGTTCGGCCCTTTGTGTTTGTATAGTTAAATTAAGTTGAAAATTTATTCCATATTAGTTTTGTTCGAAGACCCTGTGTCAACGTCGAATTTATAATTTTAAGGGTAAAACTCTATCGTATATAATTAGTTTTTGATGACACTTATTGAATAATGGTAAGATTAAATACCCTTTCAGTTAATTTTGAATTGTTATTCAAACATTGTTATAAATTTTTACCTTGGTACTTTCTGTATGAGTAATTTAGTTTTCATGGCTTCATAATTATTTAAAAAATCGTCTTTATGTGAAAATGGTCCTAAAAAGGTATAGTGGTTTGCCGAAGAGACATTGGAAATCGTAAGTAGGGGAAATCTTGATCATCACTTAATCAGTCCAATTAAGCCTGATTATCAACAGACTTATTTTACCTGATATGGGTCAGGATTTTTGGAGCTAAGCATTAACCTAGATGCAAATACGATCTCAAATGAGCCGGGTGCCGCTTAAACAGCCTAAAACCATGTAATGTGGAGAAGTTTGTAAGAGAAGTTCGTTGAAGTGGAGATCAATCGATTCACGACTGGGACGACGACTATATCACAGAGTAAATATAGTGTATCGAAGCCCATACAAATTACAGACCCACAGGTTGACCTGCTAAACCTATCTACACCTTCGTACACACAATCAAGTTGCATGCTGATTTGTATATGGTGAGAAAATTCTGCCAGTTTGGAGATAATTATTAGCTCTCCCGTCTCGCCCCTGCCACCCACAGGCCGCAGCATAGAGGTTTCCGTAGGATAAATGGTTGAAAAGAACGTATCTCTTTAGTTTGACTATGCACAATTACCCTACCATGATGCCCTACTAAACTATTTGGACAATTTCTACACTTTAATTTCCCGGAACAATATGTCAATCACAAAAACAATTCGCCCGCTTATACAATCCAGTCTGGCAGTGAAGTTTGGTTACTGGTTGGCACTGAGCGAATTAATATTCGAAGTCACGTCACGAGCACTGCACACACGTTCACGCATGCCTTGCGTCCGCCAGCGCGCCAGCCGCCGTGACCGCTCATTGCCAGCCTTGTTTTACAGTTTACACACTGGAAACAATTATTGGTTTAGTAGAAAGAAGTAATATTTTCCTCTCCATCTTATTATTCTCATAGCGTTGCTGGCTATGAGGATAATATCTGCGCTAGAGGCCGGATTTCTTAGTGGAAAAAGTATACAAACTTACTCTTATCGAACTACACCAACAGTACTTGACTTACTATAGGTACTCTACTGAACTTACTGTACTTTAATAAAATTGCTTTGATTTTATACTAAGTAGATATTATAGACTCTAATGAAATGTGAATGATGAAAATATCTGATTGATGATTTAGAGAAAGAATATCTTCTTTGAAAATATTTGAACTTTTCCAATACACTTTTTTTTCTATTATTGAGTACCAATGAAGGGTGCTCAATATAATTACAATCTAGCCAAACTATTTGACTAATAAGTAATTTTAATTTAACCTAAGCTTATAATTAACTTATGTACTAAGAAATTGTCCAATGACGTATCTTAGTCACTTGCACATATATTTTTTCCAGAATTTTAAGGCAAACATTTTGTATTTTTTTTATTTAATCAAACTGAATGCCCGCTCTACACTAGATACCAACCGCGACTCGGACTTTCGGTTCGGTTTGATATTTTTTTTATGTCTTTTCACTTGTTAGTGTCATTTTGTTGAACACAGGGACTTTTTATTATAAAATCTAAACAGATTGAATCGTTTGTAAAACAAAATATCTTGAGCGTTTTGACGGCCATCAATTGTTCGAACGAGGATATAAATTAGAGGGCCCCGCGTAACCCGGGGGCAGTCGAGATTAATGTTGGTATTAATCGAGTGGACGCCGCCGCAGTGGTTGCTTGTGCCGTATACATCTTGAATTTACAGTAGGTAATACAGTAGGTTACAGTACCAACAATTTAATTATAATTATTTTTAAACAAAAAGATAAACTGGCATACATACCTACTATGGTTGCTCTAGGAATCTTAAATTTAGCTCATGAAATGCGGTCTCTGTGATGTATTTTTCATTATCCAGGCAAAGCCGGGGGGATTAGCTAGTAAATACGTAAATAATTATAATATAAACAAAATTACATAATAGTCGAAAAACAATGCTTATGAATTTTAAATGTCAGTGAATTAAAACGCGGTTATTATCTTGTTATGTGTATAACAGGCAAGCAATAAATAATTTATTCTATAAAATAAGTAATTAAACTTGTGCGAAGCCAGGGCAAGTTATTAAAATTAATCTTATAAATCATCGCCAATAGTATATAAGATCTTGCTTTTCAGTCTAGTATTTTTACACGCTTTTTATTAGCTTCAGACGCATATATGTTAGTATGTAACGGAATCTTTGAACATGATTTTGACCCCCTTTAAAACGTCGGATTAACTCGAAATTTGGCATACTTATTAAGGACCGATGACAATTCAATATTTTAACGTCAAAAGCGTGTTTTTTAGTTTTTTTTTAATTATTATTTTTTATTCCTTAAGCCACTGAGGTCTACTACTTAGCTTACTGTAGCTTAATGAAACTATGTACTAAATGAACTTCATTGTACTCGATGTGGCAATATAATTTGCGTTTCAAAGCTTATATACCACTAATAAACCATTGTGGCCCACCTAATTATTACCATACACACATCAGCGATCTGAGTTTCGAATTAACGGCGCCATTCCACAGCCAGAGTGCCCGAACAATGACATTTAATGTAATTAAATTTCCTCGACAAACCCTATTTTATCGCCGGATTATTTGATCAAAGGGCTAATCGACTCAACATACCTATAGTTTAGCCAAAGATAAACTTGCGACATGCGGGCGGCTGTGCGTGTTTAACTAATGACCGAGTCATGGGGGTCCTGGGGGGGAGGGGGAGGCGGTCGGCGGTAGTCCGGCGATATCATTAGCCACAGATGCCGCTGCCCGTTGCCCGGTATAAATACATTAAGTGTGCCGTCAAACTGTTAAAGCCCGCTTCCAACGTTGTTTTACATCGTGATTTTACAGGAATACCTTGAATTTAAACAAGCGCTTTGTCAATTAAAGTACATAGCTTATATTAATTATTATTTAATATTTTTGTATTTTGATAGTGGACACAGAGGAATAGTACCTTTAATTGAAAATATTATTGTCTTTTCATAATATAAAAAATAGGATTAAATATCTGGGTATTATCTAAAGCTTTACCATAAAGGTACTTTTAGGTATTCTGTGTTTTTTATTTTATTTTTAATTTTTAATCAAGTACAAGTTAGCCCTCGACTGCAATCTCACCTGATTGTAAGTGATGAAGCAGTCTAAGATGGTAGCGGGCTAACCTGTTAGAGGTATGGCAGTTATATTAAACCCATGCTCCTAGTAGGCTTTTCATAAGACACTATATTATCATTGTTAAACTGTTCGACGAGGGAACGGTCGCATCAGAATCAATAAACAATGAAAAACAGCGGCCACTTCATGGGATATGACGCCATAAAATTCTATAAACCCAATAAAATTCGTGCTCGGCGTTAGAACGTCCACATAAAATCTCAAAGTACATAAACATATCATAAGAGGGGATAAAGAGCGAGTTATCCTCACAAAGGAGAGTTTTTCTAAGGGATAAGCAGCGGTTTCCACAGATGGTTATTTTATACAGCGAGTCTAAGTTAACGGCTCGGGTTTTTAACATTCTACGACGTAGACGAGCTACGCTTCGTAGCAACACAATAACGAGTTAAATGGGCTTGTGTGTGTATAAAGTTTTGGAAATATTGTTGAGTTTACTTGAACATTGCATATTTATTGTTGTATGACTCTATTTAAACCTAATTATTCTTATACGGGATAAAATGCATTTATTTTCGATGTTATCGTCGGAAAAATATTAAGCGCATTTCAATATGATCACAAAGTTTTTTAAAACTTCATTGGGAACTAACATAACTCGGAATGAAAAGTATCCATTATGACATTACTACTATTTCAAATTTTGTCGAGGTCTGTGAAATTCCGTGAAAAAATCATACTTAAATGCGAAAGTCAGTGTTTGTTGGTTTGTCGGTTTGTCCTTCAATCACGCTGCAACGGGGCAACGGATCGACGTGATTTTTGGCATGGGTATAGTTGAGGTCCTGGAGAGTGACATAGGCTACTTTTTATCCCGGAAAATTGAGGAGTTCACGCGGGAATTCAAAAAAACTTATTCCACGCGGACGAAGTTGCGGGCATCAGCTAGTATATATCTAATCTGACTTTCAAACTTAACCGCCTTTGGATTCCAAGCTGGAATACACAAGAAAAAATGAAAATGATGTTGAAGATTATGTAAGTATGAGAAATGTTTCAAGTTACTCAAAATAAATGATCATTGCCCAAAATAAAGGCTCCATAAAGAGTTAAATAGTATTTATTTACGGCCGCAATTCTTCCCTGTTTATTGCGATATAAATCGGCGACTAGATATGATTTATCAGTTCATCACTCCTTGTTACGCGTGAGTAATGTTCTACGCGTTATTGCCTTATAAATGGTACTGGTTTTATTGAGAAAACTCACGAAAATTCACACCATCAACGTGGCGGTCTTCTTAATACTTAGGTTTTTTTTTTATCCACTACAAGCTAGCCCTTGACTACGATCTCAACTGATGGTAAGTGATGATGCAGTCTAAGATGGTAGCGGGCTAACCTGTTAGGGGCATGGCAGTTGCATTAAACCCATACCCCTTCGGTTTCGACACGGCATCGTACCGGAACGCTAAATCGCTTGGCGGCACGTCTTTGCCGGTAGGGTGGTAACTAGCCACGGCCGAAGCCTCCCACCAGGCAAAGAGAGGTTTAAAGAGAGATTATTTTTCCCAAAGAAAAACAAAGGTTCACTTATATGAGAACTTACAATAAAATCTATGCTTAACCATTAATACTTAGAGAGTAAAGGTGACCTTATACAAAAATTACTAACTAAAAATACTTTAACGCATCTACAAAATATAATTGTAAGTAAATATTGTTTTCATAAAAATATTATTGTATGTTTATTGTTTTGTTGGTCACATTCGCATTTTTGATGACCTATAAGCTGTCTTTAAAATCGTATCGCACACAAGGGATGGTTTTCAATTCTAGTGTAGGTAAGTATTCAAGTTGACAAACGTAACGTCATTTGTATGCGGAGTTATCAAATTACGACGTTAGACTGTCCCTATAGATGAGATTTCAACGCGACATTGGCAACATATTTGTGCCTAGTGCACGAGTAAAGCCATTCACGCTTGCTTAAGTTTTGCTGGCTACGTTTGCTAAGTCGAACAAAATATACAATAAATCCATGCAAGAATTATGCCAAAATACTCGTGGGTGAACTCAAATTCATATTTTTTAATTCAAATAAAGTAATTATAAGTACTTTTGAATCGTCGAGTGAATCTACCAGGGGACTATACTCTGGGGACTACGAGTATATACTCAGGTACTTAGAAAATATTTCGTAAAACTCACATTTAACACATCTCTTTTAATTAAACGTACAATCCAAGTAGACCAAAATTTACGCTCAACAAAATATCCAAAGCTAATATTTAGATACGAAACATTTTAAACAGAAACAAAGCTACACGGTCGACTTAAAACGAATTACCATACGCAAGGGACTCACCCTTTACTACACAGAGACATCGGCCGCTGAAATTGAAATGGATCGGATTCGAGAGTCCATCCATCACGGTGTTTGCCCCACATCTAAATGGTTTTTTAATAATTCCACTTCGGACTTCAATACGTCACCCCTCATTAGAAAAGGAAGAATGATCGAGTGTCGATTGTCGACAATATGACACTCAATTGACAGGCTTGGCGTCAATTCCATAATACCGGCACGATGAAAGAATCGTGAGGTCGAAAGTTACAGGCATTGATATCATTGTCAATTGTGATACAAATATATTTCATTATTTTATAATATTTAGTTCAAAAAACAGAGATCATAATTTTATTCTAATTGATATATTATATACAATGTGTAAGTACTAAGTATGTATGTTACCTGTTAACGATTTAGTCAGTAGTCGGTCTTAGAACGAAAACACGCTACGGACTAGATATTAGAAAACGTCAGCGTGAAACGTCCACGTTGCAGTGTACGCGTTCCACATGAATGTGAATGACACTAACTTTTTGTGCACCAGTGAATTTTTTTTTCCGTAGTGTGTTATCACCCTTTAGATTAGGGATTTTTAAAACCGAAATGTATCTAACGGCAGGTACCTTTCTAGTACCTACTTGACTTTCCAAAAGCAGCAAGGAAGTAACAAAAAAAGATCGCCAGGTTTTTTTTTTATTAAGTTTAAAGTACATTGAAACAAATAATATAATATCCCTTTTGTCCGGTCATAATAAATATGTTTTATCCAGCGTCGCGAGCGGAAAGTAAGACAATAAAGGAAGTAAGACAGGAATGCGAAAGGGGAGAGTAAACAAAACAACGGCAACGTCTAGTGACCGCCATAAACAAAGCGAACTATGCGCGGTCACCTTTATATTTCATGCAAATCGGCGACCGTTCAGGAAAATGTTCTGAATAATCGCCGTCTGATAAACTGCCCGTTTTTTTAAATACATTCCCTTTACATGTTGGATTTTCTGTTTAGTTTCGTAAATGGTTTAAATGTTTTCATTTTGTATGTTGTTTACCTAGGAGTAGGTAGTAAATATTATCACTGAAATGCATACGTGTACTTAATAAGACAAATTGTAATTTGTTTTGTTTGAATGATATTTGAATGCGTTTAAATTATTGCACGATTTAAAATAATATTGTCTTTATTAACCGAATTCCAAAAAGGAGGGTCTCAATTCGGTGCGTATTTTTTTCAAATGTATCCGATTTCAAAAAAATGTCAAACCCGAGAGATACTATCTACTTGTTTGGTAATTGGTATTATTTAATAGCGTATGAAAATCTTAATGAATGGTTATGTTTTCACAGTCTTTTAGGATTCAATATTCGACTCACAAGTTGAATTTTGCTAAGTATCGGACATTTTGTGGTACGACCCCAAAATGTTAACAAAACCCGCGTTTGAGGCGTGTAGCAAACGTTTAAGGTTATTTAAAAACACGCGTCATTTAAAAAATATGCAGGCATTTTTATACTCCCTTTAGTGCACAATACAGCTTCAAACAAGCAATAAAAAACCCCCTATCTATACCACATCATCGAACGCCATCTATCGCTATAAAAGTTACAAATAACCGCGAAACGACGCGTCATTAAATAACACGCCCGAGATAAGTACCCATAGATTAATGCGGTTTTTTATATGGATTTTATATCGATACGCATTCCAAAAAAGCCCCTAACCATTTAGTACGCGACGCCAAACGATATATGCGATTTGAAATTTTGATACTATGTTATCGCAAAAATGTGATCGAAAATCGAAATTAATGTTGCCTGTACAAAAATAATTTAGCAAATTCAATAGGGAGGGAAAATACACACTGGTAAATACCTACTCACAGTGATAAAGCACTGATCGCATCGATCCGAACAAGGGACATAAAGGTAAAGTTCCAAATTGAAACTTCTAATCCATACTTTCATATTATAAAATATGCGAGTGTGTCTGTCTGTCTGCCTGTCTGCTACAGGTACTAAAATTCTACATCAATGTCTACGGCCCATTTTTTCATCTCATTTTGATGAAATTTGGTATAGAGGTAGGGTATATCTCGGGGAACGATATAAGCTATTAAAAAAACTTAACCCACGCGGAAGAAGTTCCGGGCATTAGTATACATAAAAAAATATCTAGTAGGTACTACATAAAAAAAAGTTCCAAAAAATTATGCTCACTTTTGAATATGCCTTACTTACATTTTACATACCAACCGATCTTGTGTTTGAAAAGTGTTGTGATAATTCAACTTAAAATATTATGTTGAAATTAAAATTATATTAATACTTCAGATAAAAAAGGGCAAAGTACAGATAAGACACTCATATTTCATAGCAATCACAACGCTTGCTTTACCTACATAATATTGAAAGGGCAGGCATCTGCGCTGAAATCACCCGGTCACTAGAATATTGTTTTCACTATATTAGATACGTGATCGCAATTTTAAGAGCGAAAAAATTCTATTTCAACTCGACACTGACGGTCGGAGTATTTGATTATACGTGGAGTGTGTATTCACATTTTAGTGTTATAAAGTGCACGATATTGAGTTTTACGATACGATTTACATGCAATATTGAAATATTCACCGTCGGATTAAAATTTTAGGACCGCTGTCGGTTGAACACTCTGGATACACTTAAAATCAAATATTCAGGCGAAGTATTTAAAATTTTATATAGCGTGATATTTTTTTCGAAAAACTTGCTATAAGATTCTTATGATGTGATATTCCAAAGAGTTGAATAGCTGTTAGAAAACTTTTGAGTAAACTCTAAACGATTGAGCTAATACACGTTTAGTTTGGATGACAATGCATGGTTAGCTGTGTGACATCAATTTTGAAATTTACCTGTGTAGATAAACAAGTAAATTTAATAACTTGATCTGATTGATTTTAATTTTTAAAATTTTCAAACTAAGTAGGTACTTAAATACGAGTAATTAAATCTCGCGAAAAGCTCATAGATCATATAAATTGTGAAATAAGTTTTAAAAGAAAAGTTAATTTCATTATTTTTAGCGCATTTAAATAAAAGCTTCTTTTAAAACTTTTTTTTTTTAAATCTCGAGTTAGATTCTTTTTTCAGTTGATAATATGGTTTTGATAACTCTGAAGTTCTTTGACTGATACAAGTATATTGAAGTATAAATAATTCACAAACCCAAGAGAATCCACTGGCAAAAACTAGTTATTAATAAATCAAATTACTAAAGGTGGTTAAATAGGCACTTATGATCGTAGCTTTCACACCCTAACGTCAAGAAATATTGATTGAATTGTTTACGCAGGAAATTAATAGAGATAACTATGAGAAGGAAAACGGAGGCACCATTGTGTTACACTTGATGCTGAGTTGTACGTTTACTTACATTGAAGATATTCTGAATTGATAGACAAGTATTAAGTTTATGGGACAAGCTTATTTTACCAAGAATGTCTTGTCTGACAAGCCATTATTGGTAAAATAAGCTTAAATTAATTAATAAACTTGTAATGCCTGCGTCTAGGCTTAGTAAAACTGGCAATTCGTTTGTTGGAAACAGTGTCCGCTTCTACAATAAGCTTCCAGAAGACATGTTGAAGATGTCTCTGAATAAGTTCAAAGTTAATGTAAAACGTAAACTCATTAAAAAATCTTATTACCATGCAAAGGATTACTTAAAAGACAAGGAAGCTTGGCAATGATTTGTTCTAATGGCTCTGATAGTTCCTTAGTTAAGATGATTTGTGAAATGGTGATAATGAAAAAAAAAACCCGGCTGAGTTTGTTGTGGGCTCTTCTCAGAACAGGGCGCGTTAGGAACCCTCGTAGTTTTAGTTTTAAGATACCGTTACTGATTATTATCCCCATTATATTTTATAAATAACTAGACGTCAATAAGTGTAGTTTACCTACCTATATTGAATAAACATTATTTGATTTGATTTGATTCGATACCTAACCTAACCAACCTAATTAATTTTAATTAGGTTTTTAAAATCAAAACGTTGCTTGGCCATTCTCTAGAGAGCAAGCTTTTCTTACCTTTTTCTAAATTCATCAAGAATACTTCAACCGAACGAAAGTAGGTGTCATGTCTATTTAATACAATTCGACTTCGATACTTGTCGTGCAACAAAGTGATTTACCTCAAAGGTAAAAGGCCTGCTTGGTAATAATATTTTCCGAAAATTCGTTCCAGCTAGAGTTATTATATTATAACTAGATGATGCCCGCGACTTCGTCCGCGTGGATTAAGGTTTTTTGATGCCAGCGGGAACTCTTGAATTTTCCGAGATAAAAAGTTGCATAATATGTCCTTCGCCGGGATACAAACTATCCCTGTACCAAATTTCTTCAAAATCGGTTGAACAGATGGGCCGTGGTAGCAGACAGACAGACGGACACACTTTTGCATTTATAGGTCATAGGTCTGATATAAAACTGTAAGTAAGTTTTGTTTAATTGTAAAACTTTCTTTCATTTATTTGGACAGTCAAGTTTCGATTTACCAAAGTTAAGGCAAATTACGGTTGATTATATCGTTAGATAAACTGAAATCAATATTGAATTGGGATTGTTTATTTAATATTCGCCTTAGTTTGCCGTTATAATAACTTGGGTTAGTTTTGTTCCTGTTTTGCCTTATATACCTCCCCTCTAGTTACAGTGATCTGTTTAGAGAATTCGGTTAGAAAATAAATAATTAGATACTTACCACACAGAAAATATTAGTGCGATTCTACTAATAACTGCAAAAACAATGTACCTACCTAATGTATTCCGAAGAAACATAAATATATTATAATTATTTTGTAAAAAAAAAACATTATTTACTAGATTTCATAGAAAGACAAAAATATTTGGATTTTAAAGTAAAAGTTGGCTTTTGAAAATGACTTACACCTTTTTCTGTATCCCTAGTACCTAGCTACGTGCTTTAGGTACCCTTTTGTCGTAAAATTCCTGTCCTCAATTACCTACAAGAAAACGATACTATTTTAATATTTGATCCGCGTCGCGGTTGCATCGAACATTCGAGCATAATTCTCCATTGAGTTTTTAGCATTGAATTATTTTTTACTGCAGAAAATTGTTTCAAGTTTAATGACTCATAACGGCTAACTAAAAAGAAAACCGCATACCAGTCTACGTGCAGTTGCATCCGGGAAAGGAAGTTGTTCCCGATTCCGCTTACTTGTTCCAGGAAATTCCCGACTCGCAACTCCGAGACCGATGAAAGAAATACTTCTCCCTGCTTTAAAGAGTTGTAAGACTGGCCTTTATTACTCTTTTGATTTGTTGCGACTTCCTTTACAACGGTTTGTGACTTTAAAAGTATTTTTAAAAGAGTTTCTTTGTTTAGCCCTTTTGATATTTACTTCGCTTTAATTAATCGTTTAGAAAGAAGAATACCTATTCCGAACAATGGTAATGTACTTTATTATATTTTGTAACAATTTCATAGATATTTCTTTGATGTACCTATGTAGGTAGGTAATTATACCCATAAAATAAAGAACAAATATTGCATTTTTATAATCGATATAAAAATGTAAGTTTATGCATTTTTAAGTTGTTTATAAAAATAATTAATATATTTTTATTATCCAATTCATGACTTTTATTAAAATTTAGGAATCTTTAAGAATTCACATAATTGTTTTAAGCTTTTCCAGCAATGTTTCGATTTAAACTAAACCTACCACGCTTAGCTCGGAATTTAGAAAGCTTAAGAGCCGGGATTTAACTTGAAATCGTGATCCCGGCGGTATTTAGAAATAACCTCCTAATAAATCTACCCCTCCAGCCTCCAGCGTCCGGGGTTCGGATCCCGACGGGCGTCGGATCCGGTACGTATTAACTAGTTAGCCTTTAGCTCGGCGCACTGACCAAAGGAAACTATCGCTAACTTTCTAAGCAACGAAAATTAAATGCTGCTTTAGAGTTTATACTGTAACTTGACCAAGCAGGTTTGTATTTTGATCTATCTAATCCTCGCGTACTTATGTTAGAAAGATTATCATGTTTTAAGTTTTTTCGAATTTTGCGTTCAGTTTTGGTTTATGGGAACAATTTCACGAGAAATCGGCATTAAAACCAACATTATTACAACAACAGTTAACGGATAGGTATGTGAACATTAGTTAAGAAGCATGCCATATTAATTCGTTCGTAAATTAGGCAACGTAGTTAAGAGCGTTGACACGCTCTTAACTACGCTGCCTAAGTTTTTCCCAGAGTAGGGTCCACAGGGCCAGGGCCAGGATAAACCAGGGCGAATTTGTCTGTCTGGCGGATACAAGTTCCGAGTAAACTACTTTTATATAGGTTTGTCTATACAAGCCCGACGGGACAAAATTACTTATTTTTTTTAAATTTTAGTCTATGAATTCATTATAAGTTTATTATATTCAATTAAGTCACAAATCTGACACCTATCTATAACAGTGTATAGCGCTGGTTAGTAGGTAAATTACTTAAATTAATTTATGAATCTTTTCTTTCATAGAAAACAGACGTCCATGGTCACGCCCGTTAACCTGTATTAAAGAAATATTAAATATAATATACAACTTAGACGTATTATAGTAAATCACTGTTTTCCCCCCGGGATCGAACTTCTTCCAACTGACCCTTAAACTTAAGCAGTAAATACTCAAGCCGTTCAAACTATCAAAAACTTAAGCACTATTCCCACTTGTGGCTGACCCCTGTTAAAACAAGAGTAACAGGCCGCCTGTGGACCCTACTCTGGGAATAAATCCATTAATTAAATGTACTTTCTGTGTACGACGTATCAGAATAACATTATTACTTGGACCCTGAATTAACTTCGCATTAGGACTGTTCGGGAAGTAACTTAGTCTGCTAAATATCCTAGTTCTAAATAAGAACATATACCTACTTAAGTTTTCTGTTAAAAATTTCAATAATTTATCTTTTTAATAATAATTTCTTTTGGGGTATCATACATAATACTGTTTAATTTATGTAACATATTTTTATCAGTAAGATGAATTTAACTGCCACGAATATATTATTCATAAATAGATCAAGGGTAACCGTATCAGTTAGCCTGGACTCTTTACTAGTAGTTGAGTTCAGTGTTAGTTAGACTGAATAAGTCTAGTCCTCATACCAACGCCTTACTAAGATAATTAATATTTTATCTCCTTGTACTATCAAACCAATTATATTGTACTAAATATTAATAAATATAATACTATAATCCATTTAGAGACACTCGCACTCTAATAGGTAAAGCCTGAATTGGCTTTGGTATAAAGTTGGCCGAACCAAAATCCGTATAATATTCTCGTGCCTGAATTTATAAACCAAAATAGCCGAACAGTTTGCTACTCAAACACAACCGTAGCGAAATCTTAACCTGTCAGGTGAAACTTCAAGGGAAGTTGAACAGATTTTGCAAGTACGTGTACAAAGTTATATTATAGTTAGACTGTATTAGACGTCGGCTGAAGTAACAGATTCGAGGTACTGTTGGTATTGCTCGAGCCACTTCCAAATTCAATTAATCATAGTTCGGATTAGTTCCTCTTTGACGATCTGCAGCCAGACGTGACTGTCTTGCTTAATGGTAGTTTGGATATCGATTATAGGAATTATTTTATAAGCAATTATTTTATTCACATTATTTATTTATTTATTTCACAAGTAAAAAATACATATATTATGGTTTATTCGTGCTCGTAAGCGCTTGACGGCTTGTCTGAGCACTGCACATTCCTCCATGCTTAATAACTAAATATGTAGGTGTAAAACGTATTAATTATTATATGTATAATCTATTCTAAGAGGTTACATAAGTATAATAAGAGATTTAAGTTACAAAAGTTAGGTTCTTACTTATTAATTTTTCCTTATAATTTAGTTGTAGGTAGTTTTAAAATAAAAGTGAACTAGACTAATGTTGCGCATACAAATCAAACTTTTATGTATACAGGCTGCTTCACTTGGAATAATACTAAGTTTACTCAATGTTTAGTTTTTAATAGATAATTTTTAATTTTGTACTTGATGTTGTTTTTACATAAAGCACATAAGTAAGAAATATCAATTTTGATGACTTCGGTGGCGCAGCGTTGAGAGTATTAAAGTGCGAAGGTCCCAGGTACGAATTCAATCCCCGGCAGGGTCAATTTGTAAAATTTATAATTTCTGAATTTTCCCTGGTCTGGCCTGGTGGGAGGCCTCGGCCGTGGCTAGTTTCCACCCTACCGGCAAAGAAGTGCTGCCAAGCGATGTAGCGTTCCGGTACGATGCCGTGTAGAAACCGAATAGGGGTATGGGTTTAATATAACTGCCATGCCCCTAACAGGTTATACCGCTACCATCTTAGACTGCATTATCACTTACCATCAGGTGAGATCGCAATCATAGGGTTAACTTGTAGTGGATAAAAAAGAATCAATCCTGAAGTGATGATGCAGCGAGCTATATGTAGCTAAGATGGTATAGTGGGCTTTAACCTGTTAGGGGTATACGGCAGATATATTATATTAATCCCATACCCCTTATCGGTTTCTACACACCGATGCCGGAACGCTTAAATCGATGTGCTTGGGTATGACTTATTTCAATATTTTACGAATACCTAGACAGACAACAGAGCGCTAAGCAGTTAGAAACAAATCTAAGATCGTATAGGATTTGTCTATTTGTCTAGGATTCATACGTCTGCGTTAAATTTCAGTTTCGGAGCTAATTTTTATCTTTACGAGAGTTGTATGTCTAACATGGGAACAAGAAATCAACAACAAGCTTATCGCATAATGATATACTCGTAATGGCAAAAATATGACGATATGTCATCATCGCTTAAGGCAGTATTAAGTATTTTAATATTGCATTTTTGTATAACGTACCTTTATGTCCCTAAAATAATGATTATAATTCTGAATCAAGAACGTCGTAAATTTTAAAATAATACTGTTTTAAACGTCGGTAATAAGCCCCCTTCGGGTTCTATTGGCATGTACGAGTAAGTTCTCTATAACGTAGGGTTCAGAGTATTTTATTTTCAACTGAAAAAGTTAGCTTACTATTTTTTAATACTAGAGATAATTAAAATAATAATTATTCTTAGTTAACAGTAATAATATGATAATTATTCAAGACACGTCTAACACCGAGAGTTACTTACGCAGAGAGCCAAATCGCAATAATTTTCACTCAAATCTGACGTAAACATGACCGATATTCCCCAATTTGCATGTCCGATGCCTTTGAATAAATTATGCCACCTGCCCGAAGGTTTAGCCTCTATGAATATGTAAGACAATGGCTTCCAAATCTTAGGCCCCAATTAGAAGGGAGTCATTAAGCCAATCACAGTTACATCTGCCAAGACACGAACAGAATTGCAAAATTGGCTATTGTTTACGTATTTAGTACGGATCAATATAGATAGATGATTAAATTTTTCCAAATAAGTCCTACTTTATAATATATAATTTCCTAATACTACTATCATTTATTATATGTATAATTTTTATATCCATGGTCGTTATCGCGTTTGTCAATAATCGTCCACTAATGGACTTAGGTCGCTTGTAGGGACTTTCACATACCGCGGTCTTGCTTTCCTGGCTCCAGCGGCTCCATGTGCCTAATAGCTTGATGTCGTCCAACCACCTAGTGGGGGATCGATAATAATTGCTGCGCTTTCCAATGCTTGTCGCTTCTTCGAATTAGGTATGTGCCCCGTTACTTTCGATGACAGGATATACTCTATAAGTACCTACTAAACACCTACTCATTTCTGTCGAATTTGAACGAAACTGTCCAACGGATGAGATTCGA
This sequence comes from Erebia aethiops, assembly GCA_923060345.2. NCBI lineage: Eukaryota > Metazoa > Arthropoda > Insecta > Lepidoptera > Nymphalidae > Erebia > Erebia aethiops. Next base: position 7,512,523 of record OV281092.1, on the reverse strand, counting down.
TTCTGCGACTTTAAATATTATGACATACGGTGGTAATTTCAACTGCATTATTCCGGTTAATGACGCGCTGAACATTTGTGAAGTATTTAAAATCGGGTTAATATTGAGTAAATATTTTCCGGTCTACTCTAATGACGCGTGACGGACGACGGTACATGATACATCCTGCTACATTTACAGCGAAAATTAATTAAGCGACGAATGGATTAAATGTTTTACCAAAATTACCGTTATTTGCAATTTTATACGTCGAATCTGTATGTATGATTTCCTTATTAAATTGTAATCAATAATCGAAATTAGTTTAGGTTATTTATTAGGTAGGTACATTATATCAGATAGTGGCAAATATTGGATAGAGGCAGGCGTTACTTAGCGGAAGTCCATCACAAAGAAGGAACCAGAAGCTTAATTCGCTATAATCCGCGACAACAGGAAAATCTATGTGGTACAGTGATTTTTTTTTTCGATCCGTTCAGCCGTTGTGGCGTGATTGAGTATCAAACATCCATCCATCTATCCATACATCCATCCATCCATCCATCCAAACTTTCGCATTTATGATATTATAGTATAGATATACATACACTTCAGGTGAAATCAGGTGCTAAAATGACCGGTGATGGTTCAGGTTACAGCGGCCGACTGAATCGATTAACGTGGTATCGATTAAACGACGTAACGAGATTACTGACCGACGATGGCTAAGTGCTCCTCACTAACCGATAATTGACTTTGGGACCTAGTGCAGTTTCGGTGATGGAAAAATGATCAAAGGGTGCTGCGAAACAATTTTTGGATGCCTTTTCTTGTTACTGTTTCTGATTATCTTTCAGTATGAGTGCCTAACTTGATGATAAAATACTTGGTTGGTGTATCATGCCTCGGGAACATAGAGTATATATGCCTAAAATATCACATATTATCAATTATTTTTAGCTAAATGATGCCCGCTTCTTTGTCCGCGTGGATTAAGTATTTTCGATTTCCGCGGGAACTCTTAAATTTTGCCGGGATAAAAAGATTTTCCGCGAGTTAAGAACTAGCCCTGTACCAAATTTCATCAAAATTGGTCAAATAGATTGGCCGTGAAAGCGTAGCAGACAGACAGACACTTTCGCATTTATAATATTAGTATGGATTGCGTTGCTATGCGCGGTAATGAAAGCCTACGTACTATAACATTATTTTTAATTTACTGTATTAAGTAAATTCCCGTATCTCCTAATAAAAAAAACAACATGGAAACCTAAAGCTAAAGCATGTTAAACCCAAATCATATAAATAAAAATAACATGCATCCCGTCGTTATAACGAGCTAATTATTCCGGCGAGTGAGCGCGACTGTACCATAAATACAGAAAGCAAACAAGTATTTAGCACCGGTCACGGTGCAGTGTTTGTCTACGGCCTAAAACAACAGCGTTTGCGGCCACCGACTAAATTTGTTACTGTCGGTCATCTGCTGACTCGACATTCGACCATGTACACGCGCTAACATAATGCGTGAAAACTCAGCAAGCCACTCTTTGTTAAGATTAATGTTATAACGAAAATGGAACGATAATGTTTTGTGCTTCGTTGTTGTAAAGATTTTGCATTCAGTGCCAGATTTATGAGAATTAACTCAATCACAAAATTACTGAAGATAAGTTAAGATACGAAAGCTTTTAATTTTGTACAGCTTAGTGCTTACCCATAATTTAGGGAAACATTAGCGGCGCGACGCTATAATCCACAAAATTAAGTAATTAAGTAAACTATACCATGTTAATTTATTCCTTATTATTTATTTTAAAAAAGATGCTTACATTTTACACACACGTCAAGAACTAAAAGAGCCAACTAACTACACTAACAACACGCATTGATAAACTTTTCTTACCAAAGTGTTAGTAATAAAAATATTAGGTACTCAGTAAATAAATAAAAAAAGCATATAATATAAAATTGAAAAAAAAATATTATGATATACCTTGTACATATTATCATTATTGTTTTTGTATTTGACTGTACTCATACGTGACTGCGCTTAAATGGAGAGATAAGGTGGATTCATTTTATAATATTTTATTTCGTGCAATTAAAACGACGAATTAATTTTGCCTATTAAGATATTATTTTCACTGATGCTTATCTGTATTTAAATACATTTTTCATTTTGAATATTATATTTAAATTGATAAAATGAGGGTTAGAAAATAAAGGGTGTACCTAAGCGAATCGAAATAATTTTTCCAATAATCTCTAATGGAACGTGTTACGTAGCTTAGTCTATTTCCCTCTCTTCTAAAGGCCCTGTGTAGCGTAAAAGGGGTTTTTAAAAGCAGTATAGTAGTAGGTACTTAGTAATAAAAATACCAATCTTAATTATTTTTAGTATTGTACTATTTCTGCAGTGAAAAACTATGGTAGAGTTAGGTTAGTAAATGGAAATACCATGCCATTAAAACTTTAAAATATAATATAGTAACCAATAGTTGCACAATTAAGTAATTGGAGTAAAACCAACCTCAAATTCATGTTTGCGCTTTAAAAGCATGAGCTTTTCCAATATTTTGTGGATAACTGAGACATGATTCAAATAATAATATTCGTTTTTAAAAATTAATAATGGAGGAATAATTTAGTATTTTCTACTCTTTAAAAACTAATAGTATACGAAATATAAATTTGAACTATAAAAGTGGTGTGCCTACTAATTGCCTACTAGTCGAATCGAAATGTACACGTCGCCAATTAGCATAACTAGCTGAAACGAGGTATTAGAGATCACGTCGATTTCAGCTAATGTCGCCGTGTCAACAGCCAACCGCGCAGTGTGGACTGGCCTAAACAAACAATCATTACAACACCGCCATACGTGATCGTTGTAAGTGATCGCATACGGTAAATGTAAATTTGAATCGAGATAAATGTTTAAAATAATAGTAAATGTATGACAATTCAAAATTAAAAAAATATTTACTTAACAATGTTGCATTAACGATGGATTAATGCCCATGTTTGGTACTCGAGTTTTTAAAGTTTACCTCCTTTAGAATTGATTTTCATATACTTATAAGCCCGGGGTGTGAAAATTTATGGGGAGTAAGATCAAACTTTCTTGACTTTATGTTTCCATGACTATGTAATGTATTTTGATGAATATAAATTATATAATTAATATAAATAAATGTATCAAGCATGATTTCAGTAATATAAAAATGCGTTCATTTACCCTCATTTACTAATCTATGTATTTTATAATCGTTCGTAAAGAGTCAAAACTCCAGTCGTGCGTCGGAGCTGACACACACAATTTTTACTTTTTTTAAAAGTTGTTTAAATGAGGTTGTTTTATAGATTTATTATTGGGTGAAGCGCGCGAACCCAATAATAAATCTATGGGTTGTTTATGAAATAGTGACATTAAAAGAGCCTTAGATGCACTGGCGCATTCGAACGCGATATGCCATAAGCCGGGCTTCCACCGCGAGAGATGAGCTCCATTCGGACTCCGTTTAACTCGCAGAGGAAAATTTCATGCAAGCTCTTTCACCAACAAAGAGTTAGAGGAAAACTGAGCGAGCAAAAAATGTTCAATTAGAGTCAATACGAAAAACTCTTTGTCAGTGGAAGTATACCTAAAAATATTTTGTCTACACAGAGTTCGTTATGCTTAGCCATTTCCCATTCATGACCCTTTTGCATTGGGAACCCCGCTTAACGTCATAGGCATGTTCGAATGAATCGGCAGCTAAAGGCTTGAAAATCTGCGATAAAACAGCATCGGTTACTTTGTTAAACTTTAGGGGTAAGATAGCTAGAACATTGAAAAAGCTGTTGACGGTAAAATCTGCAGATTTGTTATTTTAGGATGAAGGATAACACACTACGTTTCTATGCAGATCGGCAATATTGTCGCAAATATTTAGGATGCAGCGGGTAACCGATCGCCGGCTCGCCACCCGGTTCGGGCCGAGCGACAACACGCGGCACATGACTGATTGCATGCACGTGCCGACTGCGATGCACATCTCGCCTATGCGAAATATCGCATGAAAAAGCCGGTTAATACATGAGCTGTTAAATTTTATCGATATTTTTAACTTTATACTATAGCTAAAGATAAGAGTATAGTATGTCTATGTCTTAAATATATCCATAGGCATTTTCTTATACTATTTATTAATATATTTCCATACATCCCAATAAGCGTTACAAGTGAGGTTAGAACTTACCACTCAGGTTTCGTTCACATCATTTATTAAGAGTCAATAAAGTCCCACATTGGGCGCCATGTAATTATTTGACTTTTCTGTGGAAGGACATTGTTGCAATCTTTGATGAGTAATAACAAGAAATAATATACATAACTAGATGATTCCCGCGACTTCGTCCGCGTGGATTAAGATTTTTGATTCCCGCGGGAACTCTTTAATTTTCCGGGATAAAAAGTAGCCTATGTCTTTCCCCGGGAAACCATCTACCCCTGTACCAAATTTCATCAAAATCGGGTGAAGAGACAGTTTTTTTTATTCCCGCGGGAACTCTTTAATTTTCCGGGATAAAAAGTAGCCTATGTCCTTCCCCGGGATACCATCTACCCCTGTACCAAATTTCATCAAAATCGGTTGAACAGGTGGGCCGTGAAAGCGTAGCAGACAGACAGACAGACAGACAGACAGACAGACAGACACACTTTCGCATTTATAATATTAGTATGGATGGATTAGTCTCTCACCCATAGTTGGAGGACGTGTCTACTAGAATTTGAGAAATGTGGCATACTTTATCTAACGTAAGATGAGATAATACTATTTCCACAGCACATGGTACCTGTCGCTAGCTAAAATATATGTTCGACGTTATATGCTCACGTCGTTCATTTCCATAAATCTACCGAAAACGTACCTGCCCCGAGGCATTAGATCACAGCACCTTGGCAGGGTCTAAGATAATTGCTTAAGTGGCATCTCACTTAGCTTGTCCCTCCGAGGGCCCTTCCTTGGCCCTTTCACCGAACTCCTTACGTAAGATAAGCATAGTTTATTGTTCGAGACAAATCTTCTTAGGCTTACGATAACAAATTGCTATTAGCATAAAGGATTATGTCTTTGGTATAAGCAGAATGTGTGATGTTTTAGAACTTTATACACTCGTTTACAGTGTTCACTCTGCTTGTACCTACAGAGTATGGGTAAATTTAAGGTACACCCACCACCACCTCAACAGCTAATACCCATTAAAAGTATCTACCAGGTAGGAGGTAGGAGTTAGGATTAGGTGTTAAAGACGTGATTGCGAGGTGAGGGAGTGGTATAACGTTCGCTACTTTTGATTCGATGATGTGCATACATACATACACAATGGACGTGCATTCATTTGTAGTTTAGATGATCTCGACAAGCATTTGACCACATCCGACCATTGTCGTCAAATACTGGCCACGCCACGTCTAGCCTAGTATTGGGCTTAGACAGCTTAGTTAGGCTACCGGTGGCACCCATTAGTCGTCGTCACTAGAGGCGTCATAGTGTACGGCAACACTACGTTACGGCCCCTAGAATGTCTGAAAACATAATACAATTCAGAGGAATTATACTGTGATGAATACCTACCGTTAAACAAAAGGTAAACAGTCTATAAAATCTTTCGCAAATCTTCGCCTTCTAAGTTTTCATGCACGTGAATATTTAATCACTCATTAATTATTAAACAACGTGAAACCCACGCGAGTAAGAAACTCTAAGAAGGGTCTCAACTCTTGACGTCTTCACTTACGCTTTCTTCAACGTCTTGCGAATAATTTAGCATGGGTTTAGAGTATAGCATTTTTAATTATTGTCTGTTGTCGAATTCTACTTATTCTCCATATTATGAAAGAAGTTGCCTCCAGAACTACTTTTACGTAAGATACGATATGTACTCGTACGTATATGAGGTATGAGGATCAAAACGTTTATTTACGAAAGTTAGGTAGGTACTAGAGGTAAATTCACGTTTATAGTAAAGTAACAACATAAAAAGAGTAGAGGGAGACCAAAGAAAAGATGGATGGATTGTGTGAAAGAGGATATGCGTATAAAAGGGGTGAATGATAGGTTGACGCATAACAGAAGTGAGTGGAAGAAGAAAACATGTTGTGCCGACCCCACATAGCGTGGGACAAGGACAGGAAGAAGAAGAAGTAAAGTAACAACATACTGCATGAAAAGCACACTTTACTTTTGTATGCTGAGTGATGAGTGGTGACTGGATAGACGTCTGAGTATTAAGAACGCCTCTGAAACTAGAGATTTACTATTTCAATGGCATAGAATTCGCAAACATTGATGATACTAAATAATCAACTATTCAGACTACTCATCGATCTTTAGTTGAGTGATGCTTTGGTTATTCGGGAATGGCATGCCTTTGTAACTTTGAGCGAGTCCAAACTCAGTTGCTAAGAGCCACTCGACTAGTGAAATTCCTCCCGCACAGGTAACTGAGCTGATTTGATTTGTTCGTCTCTAATAATATAACGTAAAGGGTGAATTGTATGTCTGCTCCCAATTACATATTATCCATGGTAATTGGTCCATGGATGAATTTTATACAGATAGACTAGTTGACCTGCCCCAGCTTGGCATGGATGGGCTAATGTCCCACGTGTTAAAAACTAAAAATCTGCGTACTTATCTGTTTGCAATTGATTTGTGGTTATCCGTTGATTATCTGGACACATCAGATCTTTACGAAACTCACATGAGGCCAACCTGGGACATGGGGCAGTACAAATTTTGAAAAAAAATAACAATTGTCAAAACCGGCGTAATGATTTCAATCACTGATCAATTTGAATAAATTATGTAGACAAAAATATAGCTTAACCTGGAGACTTTATTAAGCTTATTTTTTCCCGGAAAAATATTATCTTAGTCAAGTAGAAAAATCATTTTCCTAGGTTTTACCATATTTTAAGATATATCTACATTTAATTACGAAAGTATAGGCACAACCGTAAGAGCAAACTGAAAGAACACGACTGTAAAAATATATTATATATATATCTGACTTTCTGCGAAGTATAACCCAACTACAACTTGCTCCTAATAACGAAAAGTAATTTACCTCCAATTAATTTCTATTTTCAATTGCTATTGAATAGAAACCGGTGTATTGCAAACCGTTTGGAAGTTTCCCTTTGACGCCGCGCCGCTCGTGGCGTACCTTTCCAAACATCCAAACAATCGTACAGTTGTAAAGTTTTAGCTTCCCAACTTTCCGACAAGAGAAACTGCTCGGTTTCACTTATAAAATAATGCGAACTGTTTATTCGCCCGCAAATATTCTAGCTGTGAGTAGCTAGATATTCGTCTGAACGTGAAAAATGAAATGCACGTAGGACCAATTTTGGTATTAAGTAGGTACTTTTTCCTTATTAAAACCATCTTAAGGATGACTCACATTTGATTCGAAAATCGCACACGCATGATTAAAAAAAACTACTGGTAAATTTTGTATCATAGTCGACAATTTTCGTAAGGGACCGGTAGGCGATATTATTAAGGGGCTCCCTTCAAAATTTGATCTAAAATATTTGTTATTCAACTTGATTCAGCTGGCTCAAATAACTTCAGAAAATTCTGAAAAAAATATATGTGCCACTTTCGTTCATCATCTTCAATTTCAATCATTCGTTCATCATCTGCAATTATTTTTTCAAAATATTATTTATTGAATTAAATACAAACCGTGGTTTTTCACTAATAATGCTGAATTACTATTAAGGCCTATTGTAACTATACGTATCTTACTATTCAGGGGAAAATAATTTATAATTAAAAAAAAAAAAAAAAAGTTATAATGATAAAATAATAGTAAAATAATAGTAAAATAATATTAAAACAATAATAGAATAATAGTACATACTATATGTACATAGTAGTATATATGATCTAATCGAGGGAGCATGGAAACTTACTAATGAGCTTCCCGGCGTCCGGTCCACTCGGCAGAACGAGGATGGCGACCTAACGCTATATGTAGCTATATGTGGTACGCATGTAGTTTGTTGTCATCAGGTGTGTTGTTGAGCATGATTATTCTCGTTCGCTGTGTATTCGTAAGACTACGAAGACGCGGTATCGGACGAATCATTGACAATGCTCGCTCGTTGTGCCAATATTGTATTGCGAACATACTAGTTGTTGGATGCTATCTGGTAAGGGAGCCTTAGTACTTGTACTTCGTGAACCTGGCTGGAGAGCGTCCGACGATATTCAATCTGCCTATGGTGGATTAATAACATATTTAAATATAACATATTACATATATACCCATAACATACAATTATCATTGCAGGTTGAGTTGGGCCTGTAGAATATATCACTCGCTCCGGCGATGCATCGGCACGGCTGGTTCTGTCGTGATGTTTACCTCGGTAGGACGTCAAGATGGGATAGGTTGTTGTTGAACCAGAGAGCTTGCTTTCTGTGCGTAGTACACTTCGTGTACATTTCTATGTTCTACAGTACGTCTGATTTTTCCATGCGATTTTATTGTAACAACATATTATCCTATTATATGCAATTACGATGTTCGCTATGGTCGAACGATAACTAACTATTATATAAAATTACTACGATGTTCGCTATGATCGAACGATAACTAATCATGGTTGATAGGACTCTGTTTACTATTACCAATATCAAACTTACTTTCAAACAATGTTCTACTACCCATGATGGTTGCGCGATACATTTGATTAATATATTATTACTGAAGGTTGCATCACGCCTGTGGACTCTGTTTCGTTGCGGCGAACATCCCTGCAGTGCGCCTGGTGCATCCTTGAAACCTATTACAGGTATATGTGGGATTACACCACTTTAAAAATGTAATTATCCAGCTTTATGCTGACATAAGTGGAACGCACCACTCTAAAGTACACTCGTGTACGTTGCGCCATTTCGCGGTTGATGCCTAGTGGTTTGGGGGGGGAGGCTTGTTGGCTTTTGGTATTTTATGAGGCTTATTGGCCCATGTTCTCATGTATCGATATGTCTTTTGGAATACCAAGAGTGGGAAGAAGACTACCTTTGATGGCGGGGCGGAGCCAGTCAACCATCATTTATTTTTTTATTCAAAGTAAATGATGCCAAACAAAGCACCTTCCTTTAATTCAAGGAAGATGCTTGCCACTAGGGATAATTAGCTTCACCACTGTGTGACCTTATGGAATCTTATGGAACAACTTAAATGTATGTTACATAAGATAGAAATCGAAACTCTGAGTAACTATCCATATATAAGGTCAACTCTCTTGATTTTAAGTATATTTCGCATAGAAATATAATATGAATGATCCTATACATAAAGACTGGTTTATTGTGTATGTATTAGATAAGTAATAAGGCATTTAAACGAACAAAGCGCAGTATACTTGAACAGAAACGCATAGCATAAAATACACGTCTAAATGTGTGTCATGGTTGTATACTATTCGATACTCGAACACGTTAAATATAAAACCCTCGAATGAAATGCGTGTCATAGTTGTATACTATTTCAATACTCGAATGCGCGAATAAGCGTTTGCCTTCACCTTGTTGATTTATACTTGATCATTTTTACAACTTTTCTATAACTCGAACGTGTAACTTAAACCAGTCTTGTGTAAACTAAATTCATGGAAATCGGTTCTTAAACTAGTCGTTGGGTTGATTGAATTCGAAGCTTCTGAAACTCTAAAAGATCTTGGATTATTATGGGCGCAACGAAGATGAGGGTTTTACAGCTAGATGATTCGCGAGCCATTACAAAGAAACATTGATTTTATTAGTAGAGAAAGGTATAGATGCTTAGGGACCCCTTCAGGATAGTTACACTATACTTATATAGCTTTGCAAGTATTAAAACAAAATTAACATGAGTATAATGAGAAAATATTTATCCTCAATTCTGTGGAAGCACTTTATTTAATTTCGATATCCCAACAAAGTTATAGCGTATTTAGTTGTTTTTGTGAAATTATAGTGCAATGCGTCCCTGTCGCACCCACGTACTGTGTTCACAAGAGTGAGGAGAGGAAATGCTCAAGGTTATTGGCGTGGGTATAAGCCTTAATAGGCTCCTATGAATACGATGCAGAGAGAGAGACTCAAGAACGTAGACTGAACATGGCCACTTATAAACGTTTAACGAGAAAAACATGTGAATTGTAGAGCATACACAAACAATACAAACAAATCAGTATTCATTTAGTAGAGCTCATAATTAATTCTTGATTGATTCAAGTCGGTGGTGGCTGGTAGCCTGAGCCGCCCCTCCCCCCTTCGACTTCGCGTAGCATCAGACAAAGATACGAAGTTAACGTCAACTAGCGCTATACAAAATTTATATGAAACTTGCTAGAATTCTTGCCGGCTCTATACGTCGAATTTTACCACACACTCAATGGTCTTTCCGAATAAAGAAATGACATGGAGATGTTTTTGGGTTAGTAAAGCCTTAGGTATGTAGGTATATTATTTCATGGGTCTGGCATATGAAGGCTGATTAATTCCTTTGAATACTGACACCGAAGATGTCGGATTACAGAAATGTGTGAGGACAAACAAATTACTATGAGGTTTTTCTGACCGTTAAGAATTTTTAAGGAAAGAGCCGATTTGGAAGAAAAATCGCTGTAAAGAGCTGGTTTCTTAAAGGTGATGAGATGGTACAGTGTTAAGTTATTCGACGTTGGAAGATCGCGCCCGACTTTATGAATTTTGGGCTTAAAAAGTTAGCAATATTAAAACAGTTTCGCCTGGTGGGAGGCTTCGGCCGTGGCTAGTTACCACCCTACCGGCAAAGACGTGCCGCCAAGCGATTTAGCGTTCCGGTACGATGCCGTGTAGAAACCGAAGGGGTGTGGGTTTAATATAACTGCCATGCCCCTAACAGGTTAGCCCGCTACCATCTTAGACTGCATCATCACTTACCATCAGGTGTGATCGCAGTCAAGGGCTAGCTTGTAGAGGATAAAAAAAAAACAGGTGAGTTACGCTCTTCTATTACTCGTTCCAATGTATTATCCATAGAAAAAAATAAACTTTATCTATTCCGTGGTAGACGACTGACGAGATAATCCAAATTGCAGGAAAATACTGGATGAATCTGGGCACAGACCGAGAAAAGTGGAAGAGGTTGGGGGAGGCCTATACCCGTAAAGGGGCTCATATCTAATAACAAACCAAGCAACACTAACCATACTAACCCTAGGAAATAAGGAAAATGTACCACTAACACATCTAACAATATTTATGCTTTATATATTACTGGATATGAGAATAAAAGGCTTTTTTATTATTTATTTATTTATTTATTCCGTGGTATTATCAGAGGATTAGTATAATTATTCAAGTACTTAATGTTAACTGTGCATTTTTATTAGATCATCTCCATACATTTTTATTAGTTACATCTATGTTACTCCGATGACACATTTGTCACGTCATAACCCATACACTGGCTTGTGTTCTGGGCGGTTACTATCAACATTTAGAAAACCATTATGATACAGGAACATCTTGTTTCAATCTCTTTGTAATATTACTGAGAAAGCTACCATGACATCACAAAGTTATCATAGTTTTACTCTTTTAGACATGATGGCAAGAACGAATGATACTCTACCATTGTCTATTCATTGCTTTCAGAGTAAGCGAGATGTAGCTATATTTTTTCTATAGCGCTATCTCAATTGCATCGCGTTTCATTTCATGCTTATATAACACAGTGTTGATATATTTTAAATTAAATATTATAACTTTACATAGTGATTATACCTTTATAAAGTGCAATAAATGAACAAAATGTTTTTTAATGTTATCTTAAACTAAATAATAATTGTTTGTTTGCTCTTTTTCTGTTAGGTTAAAAATTAACTCAAAAATCTTAACTTACCATGGTGTAAAACGAAACGGTTGTTTTAAATGTCAAACAAGGCGCGATAGTAGTTTGAATTTGAAAATTTGATTATGTCAAATACCTAAACAAATTCGTTTGAAACTTTTTAAATAAAAAACTAATAAATAATAAATAAATTACTTATTATTAATATGTCGGGCCTCGAGTAAGTATAATAATTGTGTGTTAATTGCTCTCATGGATAAAACAAAAAAATACTGGTGAAATTGTGGCGCTAGGCGGTATGTTCGGATAGGTTTTGTGGTGCAGCAGCAGTGCAGTTAATGGTTCCTGCATTTCAAGTGGTTTGTGTGTACTTTTTTGCAGCGTCAGAAGTCGAAGAGTTTCGGGGCGGCAGCTAGACCTTTTATGGTCTAACAAACTCTGTCTCCTCTAGATTTAATAATGGATTTGACTGCTCACGCAACAGTCTTCGCCGAAGCTTCGTAGATGCGTTTAAATTAGTATTTTCAGTTTCTAGAAACTCGAAAATTTCGTAATCACTAGCCATCTGGAAATAATCGCATCACAATTCACATCACATTCAATTAATTATTATTCTCTTTTTAATTACTAAGATCTTTCTGAACAAGTGGAACACCATAATAAGGGCACTGTTTACTATTTTTTTCGAATTTTTAAAACCTTTCGTCGTCGTCGCCTCAACCTATAGACGTCCACTGCTGGACTGCTGTCTCCTGCATGGATCTCAACAGAGCACGGTCTTGTGCCGCTGGTTTCCAGCAGCTCCCAGCTGCACGCTTGATATAGTCTGCCCACCTAGTGGGGAGTTGTCCAACGCTGTGCTTTCCAGTCTACCGCTACAGCCCATTAACGTCCCACAGCTGGGGACAGGCCTCCACTCTCATAGGAGAAAGGAAATTAGAGCTTAGACCCACTAAGCTGCTCCAATGCGGGTTGGCGGGCTTTAACGACTATCATCATGTTAGTGATAATAACCGGGACCGACGGCTTAACGTGCTCTCCGAGCCACGGGAGTGAAACACCGCCAACTTCCTAACTCCGGGCTATGAGAATTTCTAGTCAGAAAACCCAATAAGTACTTAATTATGGCCCGACCCAGGACTCGAACCCGGTACCTCGTCGGCTGCAGTTGAGTTTCTTTTTTACCTTTCATAGTTATCAGCAGCTAACCCCATAATAATAATAACCTAACTTAATAAAAATACATTTTGGAAAATTAAATAACTCTCTTTTTTATTAGATATCTCAATTCTCAACTTACCGTAATCCAATATTCACTTAAGTAAGTATATTATAAATCCCCACAATTTCCTATTTATTTGTTTACAAAGTTAATTCGTTGTTGATCCGTCGCAAGAAAGTAACTTTTTTATGATTGCTAAATTTGACGTAAATCCTACGTAATACAATAATGCTAGCTCTCAAAAAACACTTCATGGTACGAATTGAGTGAATGATTTGCGCAATGACGTCACAAAACTGTTTAGGAAAACAATGTTCTAACAAGCTTACTTTAGGGGCGTCATGGTAGGATTTGTCGAAACAATATCAAAATAATAGTGCTTTAAGCAGTGATAGTAACCCCCCTGGGCGGTTACTATCAACATTTAGAAAACCATTATGATACAGGAACATCTTGTTTCAATCTCTTTGTAATATTACTGAGAAAGCTACCATGACATCACAAAGTTATCATAGTTTTACTCTTTTAGACATGATGGCAAGAACGAATGATACTCTACCATTGTCTATTCATTGCTTTCAGAGTAAGCGAGATGTAGCTATATTTTTTCTATAGCGCTATCTCAATTGCATCGCGTTTCATTTCATGCTTATATAACACAGTGTTGATATATTTTAAACTAGATGATTCCCGCGACTTCGTCCGCGTGGATTAAGATTTTTGATTCCCGCGGGAACTTTTTAATTTTCCGGGATAAAAAGTAGCCTATGTCCTTCCCCGGGATACCATCTACCCCTGTACCAAATTTCAGCAAAATCGGTTGAAAAGATGGGCCGGGAAAGCGTAGCAGACAGACAGACAGACAGACAGACAGACAGACAGAAACACTTTCGCATTTATAATATTAGTATGGATTAAATATTATAACTTTACATAGTGATTATACCTTTATAAAGTGCAATAAATGAACAAAATGTTTTTTAATGTTATCTTAAGCTAAATAATAATTGTTTGTTTGCTCTTTTTCTGTTAGGTTAAAAATTAACTCAAAAATCTTAACTTACCATGGTGTAAAACGAAACGGTTGTTTTAAATGTCAAACAAGGCGCGATAGTAGTTTGAATTTGAAAATTTGATTATGTCAAATACCTAAACAAATTCGTTTGAAACTTTTTAAATAAAAAACTAATAAATAATAAATAAATTACTTATTATTAATATGTCGGGCCTCGAGTAAGTATAATAATTGTGTGTTAATTGCTCTCATGGATAAAACAAAAAAATACTGGTGAAATTGTGACGCTAGGCGGTATGTTCGGATAGGTTTTGTGGTGCAGCAGCAGTGCAGTTAATGGTTCCTGCATTTCAAGTGGTTTGTGTGTACTTTTTTGCAGCGTCAGAAGTCGAAGAGTTTCGGGCCGTTTCAACCTATAGACGTCCACTGCTGGACTGCTGTCTCCTGCATGGGTCTCAACAGAGCACGGTCTTGTGCCGCTGGTTTCCAGCAGCTCCCAGCTGCACGCTTGATATAGTCTGCCCACCTAGTGGGGAGTTGTCCAACGCTGTGCTTTCCAGTCTACCGCTACAGCCCATTAACGTCCCACAGCTGGGGACAGGCCTCCACTGTCATAGGAGAAAGGAAATTAGAGCTTAGACCCACTAAGCTGCTCCAATGCGGGTTGGCGGGCTTTACCGACTATCATCATGTTAGTGATAATAACCGGGACCGACGGCTTAACGTGCTCTCCGAGCCACGGGAGTGAAACACCGCCAACTTCCTAACTCCGGGCTATGAGAATTTCTAGTCAGAAAACCCAATAAGTACTTAATTATGGCCCGACCCAGGACTCGAACCCGGTACCTCGTCGGCTGCAGTTGAGTTTCTTTTTTACCTTTCATAGTTATCAGCAGCTAACCCCATAATAATAATAACCTAACTTAATAAAAATACATTTTGGAAAATTAAATAACTCTCTTTTTTATTAGATATCTCAATTCTCAACTTACCGTAATCCAATATTCACTTAAGTAAGTATATTATAAATCCCCACAATTTCCTATTTATTTGTTTATAAAGTTAATTCGTTGTTGATCCGTCGCAAGAAAGTAACTTTTTTATGATTGCTAAATTTGACGTAAATCCTACGTAATACAATAATGCTAGCTCTCAAAAAACACTTCATGGTACGAATTGAGTGAATGATTTGCGTAATGACGTCACAAAACTGTTTAGGAAAACAATGTTCTAACAAGCTTACTTTAGGGGCGTCATGGTAGGATTTGTCGAAACAATATCAAAATAATAGTGCTTTAAGCAGTGATAGTAACCCCCCAGGGCTTATTTATTTTTTTCGGAGTCATGAAATTTAAAATATGGAAATTAATATTAAAATACTTTGAGTGAACGAGTTTAAAAGCCAACGTCCGTAACGGCACTCATGTAAACACAGGTGCTTGAAAAACTCGAGTTTTGTGTAAATGAGTGGGAGGGAGGCACGCATATGGCGGAGGAAGCGACGGGCATAAATCTGTGCGACGGTGGCGCCGCGGCCGGAACAGGAAGTACCGACGTCGTTTGCCGCATTGTGATATCGGCCGCCGGGCCGCGCGGACGTTTCTTTGTGCACACCACTTTATGGAGGCACTTCATTCACCAGATATCGCCCTATCGCATTTGAAACGCTATTGTCGCGCCACCTTTACTGATAGCACGGGGCCGTTTATTCTTATAGCCATACCTGTCGGGTTACAAAATGGTATTACATTTGGGGGTTTGAGGACATCTGCTGCTCTACTAAAAGTTGTGCAAAATATTTATTCTGTAATAGGAAATATTAATTTTATATGTAAATTTGGCCTTCGCTTGCCCTACCAGCTTAGCTAAATGCACCATAAAGGTTCCAAACCTACCTTTTAGGTACGCAACTCTCATAGTCATCACTTATTAGTTTAAACGCCAACCAACAAGTAAAACGCTATCTTTTCAATTTTGTTAAAAATAGAGGTTATTCTTAACACTGGCTAAAAATACTATTCCTTGTTCTGTTATTTTTGACTACAATTGAAAAGTTGATTTTCCTCTCCATTAAAAGTGAAATTGATGGGCTTGAAAAACCAA
This sequence comes from Erebia aethiops, assembly GCA_923060345.2. Classification (NCBI taxonomy): domain Eukaryota; kingdom Metazoa; phylum Arthropoda; class Insecta; order Lepidoptera; family Nymphalidae; genus Erebia; species Erebia aethiops. The sequence goes on along the minus strand of OV281092.1, from coordinate 7,496,315 downwards.
AACAATAACGATGAATGCTTATGCAAATTGAATTGTCCAGCGCTTCTGCGTGGGCTTCCCGTTGATTGCTGATAACGCACTATTTGTGGGCTCACAACACGATTCTTAATTTCAACTTTACGACCACAATCCACTGGCATCGGGATTCGGGAAAGCAATTGTTGTGGGAAGATAAGCTTTTTTCAAACCGAAAATACGGGAATTCGAAACAATGTCACTGGGATTCGAAAATATTCGATTAAGATTCGAATACGATATTACAATTAATATTAAAAACCAGTCCACTCTTAGAAAGCCCTTAAATTTCAACATATATTATATAACTATTTGGCCTTAAGAGAGAAAAGCTGTCGAACAAAATTAAAATTTTTTTTTGCACACAAACTTTACTTTGGTACGTTTTACAATAGGTATCGAAATTCGAGACCTCTTTCTAGCTATAGCCATTATTTTGTAATATTTATATTTTATTGGGTTTCTTTAAAAATAAAACTGTAAAAGTCAATTTAATATTATTTTTTTGTAGGTATCATGCCCTAGTATAGATGGTCTTGTCAATCGAAATACATAATAAAGTCACAAAGGTACCAAAAAAAATTCTACATCAATGGTCACAAATGAAAATATGTTAGTTAGGAGCTGTAAAGCAAAAATATTGGACGTAGTCAAGTATTTGGGAAGTCTTGAAGGTAACTTAAGTGAGAAGAAAGGCATTTGCAAAAAGCATTCAGTTATAGGAAAACTATTGCGCAGCGTGAGTTCGCCTCAATATTTATGAAGCCAACTTTGGTCTCAGCCGTCATCAATCACAAAGTTATAAATAAAACAATAAAAGGTGAAACTTACCGAGGGTCGGCTTGTTCCAGCCAATATTGGAGGAAACGCACTTATTGGAATAATATGTAGATTACAATCATATTAGAAGTGTTCTGCGGGACTGCGATACTTTACTATACACCCGCGTCTGTAACTCTTTTTTCGGGTAAAATGTTGGTTATTATGTTTTTATTCGCCTTGTCATATCTTTAGAACTTTTAGGAACCATAAATGTTTTTTCCTGTCACATACTCGTAGGTGCTGTACTGACCACTTGCATTCATTTGACAGTATTTTTCAAAATAAAAGTGTTGCTAATTCAATTATACACAACCAAATGACCAGTCTTAATCTAGTGCTGTCTTTTTTCGAAGACAGCCTTATGAAAGCAATGGAAAATTTAGACCTGTCATTTTGGTTTACATCAGAGTTTGTGAAAAATATAATGAGTCACAGTGTTGACTAAATATTTAAGCAAGAAAAGTACGAACATACTAATATTATAAATGCGAAAGTGTGTCTGTCTGTCTGTCCGTCCGTCTGTCTGTCTGTCTATCTGCTACGTTTTCACGGCCCACCTGTTCAACCAAGGTACAGAGATAGGGTGTATGCCGCGGAAGGAAGGCTACTACTTTTTATCTCGGAAAACTAAGGAGTTCTCGCGGGAATCGAAAAAACTTAGTCCACTAGTTTAAAATAATTTTATTCTTACAAGATTTTCTTCCTCCAAGCATTGAAACCAATATGAAAAATATTTTAAAAGGCATCCCGCAGACATTATACCTACTCGTAAACTTATTAAAAAATCACAACCCATTTAAAAAAGGAGCGCATCACAAACCTAATATCATATTGATAAGTTCGATTCGAGCCGCCCCCACGTCCGCGTACGCTTTTTGTTGCTTATTTATGGCACTACAGATATCGATATGCCGACGGCGGTATCGTGAAATATTAAACGCATTACAAGTGGCATATAGGCCGGAAGATGAGGTAAGAAAAACGTTCTCATTTCAATTGGCGACGTGCGATTTGCGTGGACGCGGCTTTAGAAGACTATGGCGTGGTTTACAAAAAGCTTTACACTTTTTTCAGGTGGTATACTTTATTAGTGTTATTTCTCTTCAGTTGGGTTCGTTCTTATACTTAGCCTGTATCTACATTTGGACTTAAATTAAGTTCATTATAATTAAACGTAATTTTAAAAACGAATAACTTGCTTATTACATAACTAACTGATGCCCGCGACTCCGTCCGCGTGGAATAAGTTTTTTAAGTTCCGCGGGAACTCCTTAATTCTCCGTGTTAAAAAGTCCGTGTTAGGCCTATGTCACTCTCCAGATCCCCAACTATAGCCATACCAAAAATCACGTACAAACCAACAATCAAACACACTTCGAATTTATAATATTAGTATGATATTTTACTATAATAAAAAGCTAATAACTACTACTCAAAATTGTTCTAGAATAAGAATATTTAAATAAATAATAATCATTAACGGTTCTATTTTTTGATTATCTTATATCTCACCGTAGAGCATCAAAATAAGTTGCTGTTATTTTATTAACATTATATCTAATACGTTAAATAGTTAGTTTAATACAAAGAAGGATCAGATTCTGCCATGTCCCCAATATTCTTTCATACGAAGTCGAGCAGCAGTGCCAACTTTCTGTACCCACCGCAGTAGTATCTCGCTTAGGAATCACACAAAAGTTTATTCGTTTGCTTTTATCGCGGCAAGTCGAGCGTTAGCAAAATGATTTATACGATTTATCATAAATAAGTTATTTCCATTCACTGTGAAAAACTATTCTTTATACACGTTCTCATGTGAAGAGGGGAAATTATATCTGGTTATGGATTATAGATAGTATTTTGTTACTTTAAAGAAACTTGATTACGTAACTAGCTCATGTTGTATATATTTTCAGCTTTCAGCAGTTGTTATATGTTGATATTTGCTTAATTCTATTTAAAATTAGAATTCAGCAAGTTGACGTGTCTTTGTACCTAATTTGAAAAGGGGAGCCTATGTTTCTTTGTATCCTGACACGTGACTTTTGCCTGTTTCACAAGATATTTTATTATACAAGGATTTTTACGTTGTTGCTCATACATCCAATATTTCAACAACCGACTGGTCATTTCCTTGAATAAAGTACGATATGTACTTTATTCAGTGTACAATGCTACTTTCTAGTTTTTGTTTGAATATAGATACAGGCGATAGTTCTAGACCTCGGTACTTAAAAATCTAATATGGCCTCTATTTATATTCTAGCCACTATCTTTTAACCAATTCTAATCAATGCTAATTACACTATAGCTAATTATTATCGGATATCACCCTAATAATTAGCATGCTTAAAAAGGCCTCAGCGGGACATTTACACGAGTTCAATAGTTACCATTGTAGTATCCAAATTGGGCGGTATTTGAAACCAAACGCGTGCGGGAATTTATCGCGTGTTTCCGATTTAAATCGTCGAATTAACGACATTGCGCCCGTTGCCTCCTGTTTATCGGATTTATTCGCCGCCCTCGGCGACGTGGAAATTCTATTCTATTTTCATGTAGTTTTAGCGCCGAAACCCGAAAATTAAAAAAAAAACTGGTTAGGTTTGTGTGCAGCCTTTGCTGATGTCCGCATTAAGAAAACAATTTTTAAGATGGAAGGAGCTGTATTTGTGGATACCTATAATTTTTTATTTTTCATTTCATTTTATTTATTGAAAAGCTCGTGCGGCTCGTTCCGTAGTAAAGTTTTATACAGTAGATACCTTCGTAGCGATGTGGTTTAAGTTGCCTTTAGGGTATTTAAACTGCATTCATTATATATAGAATTATAACGTAATGATAGTCGGACAATCGAAAAATATGGTTCGATACATTTAATGTGACTTTGTTCATACGTAGGTACATCACACGGACCGGCACAAAGAGTGAACATATTATTTTGGAAAGATCACTGATCGTGTACATCCTTAGCACCTAATTTCTGTGTATATCCTTCCTTATACCCGCATATTAAACCCGCAAGTTTAAGTGAAAGGTGGCATTTTCAATATTAACAACTTTTGTATTGATTTAAAATAAAGACCTAGTTTTTAGTAAACAGAGATAGATTTCCTTTCAAAATACGAACCAAATAGAAAACGGCGAGTTTGATATTACTATAAATATTAATTAATGTTATCCGAGTTGGCAGTTTACTATAGCGCTATACGTTATCGCTCTCACACATTAGTAGGTTTGAATGGAGCTCGCTGTGCAAGTTAGCTCTGAATTAAGCTACTAATTAAACTTGGTACTTTTGTATTATTGCATTAATTCAAAGCGGCTATGCAACTCTTAATTAGTCGCTTTTCAGACGTGGATTTGCTTAACGGCTGGTTTATGATTAAAATACTCGAAATATTTATATGCACTATAAATTGAAAAAATAAAACGCAGTTTGTAAATTTAAAGCCGCGAGGTTGTTTTCTATATTTCTAAAAACTTAAGCATAATAGTTCGATTTAATCGGTAAATTTGCCTGCCGTAGTAAAAAACTTATTTTGATTTTATCATGCGTAAGTAGGTATACAACTTATAACTTTTCGATACGTTTCATATTAAAAATACCTTTTTAATAGGTACATACCGATGCTTAAACTACCATTTCAAAACAATACGGCTTTATCCACATTTGACAACAGTAAAAAAAAAACCAAGGATCAGCTGCGTGCCTCAAAAGGCTCATCTCGATTTACGAGCACAAATCAAACATTTAGTTGGAGGCTGTAAATCAGGCTGTGCGGAATTTATGGCGATTCACGGATTTGTTGGTGAGCGCGTGACGGAAATATGCTTCTAGGATTGTATTTACCAACAATTATTATCCGGAACAGGTAATGTCGTTATGCCAAAGTAAAAGCTTAGGTACTTTGGCAAAACGACACCACCTCTGTCAAAAATCTTAAATTTTTCAAAAAGTTATTACCAAACTAGCTGACGCCCGCGACTTCGTACGCGTGGATCGAGGTTTTGTGGTTCCCGCGGGAACTCTTTAATTTTCTGGGATAAAAAGTAGCCTATGTGTTATTCCAGACTATAATCTATCTCTGTGCCAAATTTCATCCAGATCCGTTCAGCCGTTGGGGCGTGATTGAGTAACAAACATCTGTTATGGATGTAGATTGGCGGGACACCTTAATTAATTGTCTGCTGCAACCGCGGCACTCAGCTTTCCACACTCGTAGTGTTTTTGAAGCAATCACTTGTTTGTTACTATTAATATTGTAATTAAAACTCGAGAGCACTTTATACACGTCTTTATTGTCTTGCATCCATACAGAGAGAGAGGGAGGGAGCGAGTGAACGAAACAGATATACATTTATAACAGTTTAGGAACAAATACTAAACAACATCCATCCATACATCCATACATCCATACCAACATCCATACATCCATACCAACATCCATACATCCAAACTTTCGCATTTATAATATTAAAGTAAGATGACTCACCACTCAGTGTGCGACGGCCTTTAGGTAGTAATGGTTAGTATTCTTAGGTAAGGTGAGTAGTTCGAAAAGAAAATGGATATAACCTTTCTTATCCAAATGGGCGTGTTAAGAATTAATGTTTGTTTTCTTACACAAAGACTTAACGACAACCTACATTCAAGCCTTATTTGTAAGTGAAAATATCGCATTCAAAAGCAAGACAATTAGATACAATACCGTCTGAATTTTTCCATACAAAAGTGTGCACTTAATGGTTTTTTAAATATCGCAGAGAATGGTGCGGCTTCCACACGTCCGTGAACAATAGCGGATAGGGGGGAAATATAATTTATTTTCGAGTTAAATCTTTTGTGGAAATAATATGACATTTCTATTTGAAGTTGGCGGGTGATTTATCGGTTGCCTTGTTGTGGTCGTGCTTTTGAGCAATCAGTTCAATTGGAGGTGTCGTTCGCAATCAAGTTTTGTTTCAACTTATAAATCGATGGGGGCGGCGTGACAAAGTAATTGGTTTAATCGTTGGGTATTTCTCAAGCACTTCATGGAATTATTACAGTGCTAGATAATGCCTTTTGCGCGTGGATTAATTTTTTTGATTCCCGAAGAAACTCCTTAACTTTCCGGGATAAAAGGCCAATGTCCTTCCCCAGAATGTAACCTCTATCTCTATACCAAATTTCATCAAAATCAGTTTACAAGATCAGCCGTTAAAGCGTAGCAGACAGACAGATAGACAGGTAGACAGATTTTGTTACTCTCTTTCAAATTTCATAATTAAAGTATTAAGTATTGGGTAGGTAGGTACCTTATTTGTAAGATTTCACTCTATTATAGGCACGTATTATAATAAATCAGTTAAGGTATTCTCATTAGCATTATTAGAGAACGTAACATTAAAAAAACATTTCATTTTAAATGTTAACGTTTAAAAAAATAGGTATATATTCCACTTTGTTTCGAGAAGCGCACTCCAAGTTGCTTGCTAACATGTAAGCTGAAATAAAATATACGGCGCACTCAAATACGACTGTAAATTAAGCCTCTCGTATGTGAAACGAAAGGATTTTAAAGCGGGAGCGCTTTTTCGCATAACTTCAAGCTCGATACAGGAGTTTTATATTTCAATTGAAAGCCGAATGGCAAAAACTCCATTGCGACGTTAATTCAAAAAGTTGTTTTCATTATGGAACGTTCTCGCGGTACGCTGCGTGCTACGGGTGCGCGAAAAAGTTACATAAAGCACTACGAGTGGAAAGAATTTAAAGTAGAGAGGAGCAAATAAAACGACGGCAACAGCCACGGTATAAAACGAGTCGCAACAATTGCTGCATTCCAGTCTGAAACGCTTTTCTGTTCTTGGTTGTTGGACAATGCCCACAATCTAATTGTTTCATGATGGCAATTTTTCATTTTAAAGCCGGTCTTGGACTCGTTGTGGATAGTTTTCATAAAAAGTCGTACCTATGTCTTGAGTAGACACTCGTATTTCCAATAATATTTGAGAGTAAAGTGAGAAAGTATATTTATTTATTTCACCCAACTTAATTCTATCCTTACAGGTTACCTAATGCGACAGAATAAGCATTAAAACATTTACAATTGAAATAAACGAATAATAAAAAAAGTATACTTAATTAACTACAATATCATACCTACTTATAACCTAACTAACTTAATAAAGTTGCCGTCGCCTATTTGGTAAAAGTTGACGCTTTATCTTTATATGAATATCAATTTAATTCAGATCTATCGACAAACAAGAGGTTCTCTAAAATCAAAATGTAGGTAAACCAATGCATAGATTCATTCAAAAAACAAAATGAAATTAAAAATTTTAGCATAGCAAAACAAACATTCCCTTTTTTATAAATTATGTTAAAACAGAAAGAAAATATGAAATTAGACAACATGAAACGTGAAAATATTTTCGTCAAAGCGACCTAAAAACTGCAAGCGGGCTCTGGGTGAACTGTCACGCAGCCGTGCCGAAAATTAAAGGATTCCGTCCGTCCAAAACAAATACGAATATTTTTATATTTTATTTCGTTAAATAAAAAACCGGAAGGCAAAGCTTCTGTTCGCAGGTGGGAATTTAAATAATCTGACAGGGATTAAAAGGAGAAATATCAGCTTTTGACCGTCGCGGTGAGCCCGTAGATTATGCACATTATGTTATGCTGGATTTGTATTTAGTCAGGCTTTTATAATTTAAATGAGGATTATAAAAATGCGAGTGTAATTGCCTTATTTTTTTGGTGAAATTGAAATTGTCAGCTTCTTTGTTTCGAATATGTAAATGATTTTGTTTTATTTCATGTAGACGGCTGATTCGAAAAGGAGAGTCTACTGAGAAAAGCTTGCAGGAAACTTAGCAGCAGCAGCAGAAAATTGCTTTTAACCGGAATTTAAATTAGACTACGCTAAAGTATTTAAGTTTTACAAAACCCCCGAGCTTATAATAATTGAGGTCGCCAAACGAAATTAACATTTAGAATATTCATGCAGACTTAAGCACGTCTTTACGACACGGCACCAAATCGAAAACCTATGCATAAAATTGTCTCAGCCGCAGAGGTTAGTTCGGTGTCTAAACGTCAACTTGATTAATCGTAGTTTCCCCCACGTTATTAACATGGTAATGACCGCGAATCGCTTTCTTAGCGATACTTAATGATACGGGATTTGCGGGATGATTGTGCGGGATAGTCGGACGACTCTCGGGTTATCTTGTGGCTACAGGTTACGGTGCTCATAATCCGTATTTAAATTGCGGGAAAATTCGTCTGCATTAGCTTAGAAATTCCACTTTCGTCCTTTTTAGTGTGGGGTAGGTATATACTAATTTCTGTTTGTGATATCTCGCCAAATGAAGAGACAAAATGCTGTCTTATGCTGATCGCACATTTATTAAGACGCATTTCAATGTTTCGAGTATTTATAGCTTCAATGAAAATTTCTAGCTAATAAAATATGAATAATACAAAAAGATGTTACTACATCCTCTGAAAATAATTCTGAAGTATCTTTAACACATTAAGACTACTCTGTGGATGAATTCATAAATAATATTATTATAAATCTATGATTTCAACAATGTGATGATTTTTAAAATGTGCGGTATGCGCATGGAATAACGTAATAAACGCATCTAAATGGAAAACACCTAAGTAAATGAAACTATGCATAAAAGTCGAGTTGCGTCATTCATAACATCATATGTGCTAAAAGGTGCTCGACGAGACAAAATATTTGTTCACCTATCCAGTGTCCCGTAGGAGTGTTGTTTCTATGAATAAAATAACAATTATAAGTGATCCCCGTCCCTGCGGCGCGTGCCTAATTCCGTTTGAAACAATATTCATCTGGCATTTCACTTGTGAGACACACGGACGAAAAAATATTACAACTCACGACCCACAACTAAAGAGGCTGTCGTGAGGCTGGTCGCCTTATTTATTAATAAGTTTGCAGTTGTTGGTTTCTTCAGGTCAGTTTAATAAAAGTAGCTCAACATTCCCCATCGTGCTCGTTGCCCATTACTGATCGTCCACTTTTATTTAGATATAATTACACTGGTCATTGCAATTATGGTAACTGACATCAAATTTCTGTAAGATTACAATCATCAGTGATACAGAAGACATAGTGTGGATGAGCATATAGAGTATAGGATATATCACAACTACTGGATAAAACGCGTGTTGATAAGCTCACACTGTTTACAGGGTCAGGGTAACTCTTTGACAATTTAACCTGTGTGACGATCATAATTTTCAGAGAAAACCCCACAGTAAAACCCCTAGAAACCTTTTGAGAGGTTAATTTGATTGGAAAAGTTAAAAACAAGACGATCACAATTCGCTAACCGTTCATTCGGCCCGTGTGTTCGTAGTACAAAATGCGAAGTTTGTTCTGTACGTCATTCCTCCAGTTATTTGATGTGGGATTGCGACTCGTTTCCCTTTAGTTTCGATGATGCCCGACGATAAGTGGCAGGGTGTCGGATTAGAGGTTTTATAATTAGAGCGCTCCTGTTTGTATGGCGATTATTTTACATTGCTCTTGAGAATTTAGAGAAATAACTATAACGCAACTTAGATTAGGTCCATAAAATGTTATAGTTTATTTAATTAGGGCGTACTGGCCCATACAATGTCGCCGTTAACGTCAAGGAGGACATAAAATACGAAAACTAAAAACATACGCGCTGAATTGAGAACCTCCTCCTATTTTGGAAGTCGGTTAAAAATTGTGAAACTTTCCAATTCATAAATTAAGGACTTTGGAAATAGGTATGAATATCAGTAAAAATTTAAAAACTTCAGTGATGTTGATGATGCTCATGTGAAAAATGTGATGTTTTTCTTAGAGAGATAGAACCGTACGTATATTTTTGTGCGTTGTATTCCTCATTGCTGAGAGTCGTGACTCCTTTCTATAAATCACATATTGCAGGGGTTGCCTTTGCATTTGCCTACTTATTTAGCTTAAAATTACCAAGCCGGGAATCAAACCCGGAACCTTACTCTAGCAAGATGGTCAAACTACTTACTTTGTTAGAGAAGTAATGTCGTTCGTTGCAGTAAAAGTACCACAGTATAAAAAGAAGCCAATAAATCGATGGCTGTAAAGTTGTTTTTACTTAAAGTAGCTTTTATGGGGGAATAACCGTAAAGAGTTTGAGATAGGGGATATCAGGACATTACCGATCTGTCTTTATCGGAACAATTCGCCGTTTAACGTTTCCAAGGTAGACGCTGAAATTCATGGTGATCGAAACTTCATAAAGAGTGAGGTACCTAAGTATCCTGCTTTTATTATTGCTGGGTTATCTGGCAGGAATACTTTAATCATTATACTCATTTTTTCAGACACTGATTGCGACTTTACCTTCGTCATTTATTGGTAACTTTTTATTTTAATGCTGCAACAAAAAGGATCCTAAAAAGATTACGGACAACACTAAAGGCACAGCCAGAGGCCGCTAACCAATAACATTATCTTATCAGCTCATACAGACTCACTTCGTACAAGTTCTACATGATCGCAGACAGAGGAAATTTAAACAGCTGATCGGCTTCACGACTATTATCTTCAGATAGGAAGAAAAGAGAGGGAGATTTAAAATATATAGACAGTCAATAGTTTCGTATTACTGTGTGCTAGCAATCGAGTTATACGCAATCAATCATTTCTCATTCATTATTTATTTATTTGATTCGACTCAGCGCATGCAGCGTTCATGCAGAGACTTGCGTGGCAAGAGTGCCATTAGGGTAATGTGTTTCTGCCATAATTATTGCAAAACGACACGCGTAGCTCACAAGCGTAATGACGGTCACCGCAGACGTATTCAATTTCGCTCATCTCATTTACCGATAAGCGGTAACGTTACGAGCGAATATTCTTTTTTTTCTCGTCAGAGTTTCACCCCTCGGCAAATGATCGAGTCGCTTATTATTTGGCGTGTGCGCAAACATTTAGCGCCCTTATCGGGGCTATTAAAGATATGGCTTCATTACTCGCCCGCGAAAAGGTTGCGGAATAGCGCCGCTTTGTGCCGTGTTTTGTTTTCTGTTTCTCTTTTGCCAATTATTTTCCTTGTTTGTGGTTCGTAAACGTGAACAGTCGTCAAGGTTAATTTTTAAGAATATAGAGGACTAAAATTAGTCTGAGTTGAATATTAGAATGAAATCAAATTCAAACCTTTTAATCATCTCTCGTGTCGGTATCCCAAATAATATCAATGTTAACAATAACAATATCAATGTTAATTCGAACCGCTAGGATATGGAATGCACTTCCGGCTTCCATTTTCCCCTCCTCTTTTAATATAGTTACCTTGAAATCAAGAGTGAATAGGCATGTTCTAGGCAAGCGCGCTCCACTTAAGGCTGCATCACCTCTTGCATGCAAGCCTGATTGCAGACAAGCGCTAGCCTATATATTAAAAATAAATAAATTAAGCCCATGTACCTACTGTATAATTGAATTATTTAAGTTAAGTTCAAATCTGAACCATTGGCGTTCTTCTATATCGTCCGTATGTAAGACAAACTAAGAAAGAAAGAAGAAGAAAAAAAAGAGAAAAAAAAGTTTATAATTTATGTCTTTGAAGTTAACATTTTGACGTTCTTAAACTTTTGGAAAATACCTTTAAATCTGTCTTATGCATACCTCGCAGTTGCTTATGTATATTTATTTGATTTTTAATTATTAAAATAGTTAGTTTGTATTCGGCTACGTTACCAAAATATATTGTACCTAATATCCGTATCATTACGTAAATGGATTTTTTATGTGGATATAATTTTGCTTATTTTCTTTTTGAGACCGGAATTATATTAGCTCTATAACTCTTACAACATTAAGCAGTATGTGGGTAAAAATTTTATTTCATTATTTATTGTATCAAACGGGAATTTTACGCCATTTTTACGTTCCTCGCTGCCATTTAGATAAAAAGAGCTGACGTTCATTTCCTAAACGACGGGCGTCGGTGAACCGCTCATGTTTATGTGTAATTTATGTTCACATAATTGATATACAACATTGCATGAAATGATACAGATACTACACAACTAAAGAGTATTTAAATAGTAATGTGTATAGTATGTTATATGTAGTTAAAAATGAATAATATGTTAGTTAAAAATTGATTATATCACTTACACATTCGAAGTTCTAACACACAACGTTAAGATTTATAATTTTAGCATTTTTCCCTGCTACATTGAATAGGCCTCCCTACGACCTCGCGCAGTACCTATTGAGCGCTGTTGTCTTAACGTGCGGAGGTCTCGGTTTCGATCCCCGGCTAGGTCTATTTGGGATTTTATAATTTCTGAATTTTCTTGCCTGATGGGAGGCTTCGGCTGTGGCTAATTACCACCGACAAAGATGTGCCGCCAAGCGATTTAGCGTTCCGGTACGATGCCGTGTAGAAACCGAATAGGGGTATGGGTTTAATATAACTGCCATGCCCCTAATAGGTTAGCCCGCTACCATCTTAGATTGCATCATCACTTACCATCAGGTGAGATCAGGTGAGCTAACTTGTAGTGGCTAAAAAAAGGCATACCTAACTTGTTTTTAAGTATCTGCCAGTTTTGCTAACAACTACACAAGGCTGTAACAACCATACAGGCTATGTATTTTGGGTCAAAGGAAATACCAATTTGTACTTTGATGTATCTAGTACAAATATAGTATAGAACGAAGGAGGCTATATTCATAACATGTGACGCCATGCGCGGGTCGAGGGAAATGAAGCGGAATCTTTCAGATAACGCACACAATTACACACGCGTGCTGTAACGAGGATGTTACACACACACAAGTTGCACTTAGGGTTGAGTTCACACAATGATGTAGGTGACATCGATAATTTGCTGTAATGGGGTGTAAGTGCCAAATTGAATGTGCTTAAGAACAAGTTGATGTGCATTCATGTTGACACTGCCTAGACGTACCTATAGTTCGCGCGCGAGTTGAATGCAGAGTAACTGTACATTGTTACGATAATTTTCTAATATGCGCTGTACTGAGCTATAAACAATGTACATTAGGTAATCTAGTTACACTAGGTAATTCTCTGTCGTGGGTACCTTAACATGTTTGTTTATATTATAATTTTTCTAGGCATTTTAGTAAAATTATAGGTAGATATAGGACCATAAATGGACAGACAGTTAAAGTTTAAGTGGTATTAGTTAGTAGTTAGATTCTATATTTCTATTTAGTAGGTTTCGTAGCCTTATGATAGCCTACGACGTAGCAGTGTCTACGGTGACCGTCAACTTCGTCCGCGTGGATTAAGGTTTTGGTTCCTACGGGAACTGTTTAATTTGCCAGGATAAAAATTAGCCTATGTGTTATTCCAGACTATAATCTATCTCTGTGCCAAATATCATCCAGATCAATTCAGCTATTCTGGCGTGATTGAGTAACTAGCATCCATCCATACATATATATATATCAATCCATCCAAACTTTCGTATTTATAATATTAATATAGATTAGTATAGAAGGAGGATAATAAGTAATTATTCTGTGATAATAACTATTAACAGCATTTAATAAATATTTACTTATTTCACACAGTGTACCTAAATAATTATAGAGTTTCCTTGGGGAAGTTAGAGACATGATTACAATTCACAAGTAAGTAACTTAGGGCGTATCTGCAGGTCCATTAGTGGTGTACAGACACATTTGGGTGTCCGCACAATTGACCGGCGGAGGAAGCGAGTGAGATAACGGTTCGCTGCGGGTTCCATTTATTATTCGACTCGACTTGTGTTTAAAATAGAAGAAAAGAAAGAACGTACACCTGATGATCAATCTTCATACTTAAAGTATCTTATACCCGTGACTTCGTCGGCGTGGATTGAGTTTTCTTTTGTTCCGGCGGAAACTCTTTAATTTTCCGGAATAAAAAGTAGCATATGTGATATTCCTGACTATATAATCTCTCTCTCAAATTTCATCCAGATCCTTTAAGCCGTTCTAGCGTGATTGAGTAACAAACATCCACCCATAAATCCATCCATCCATCCATCCAAACTTTCGCATTTATAATATTAGTATAGAAAAATAAGGACGTTACACCTGAAGATCAATGTTCAACTGCCGAAATCTATGTTCTCGCATCACTTCAGAATGGCAAACCTTTTTTTTGTACGCCACCACAAGTTAGCCCTTGACTGCGATCTCGCCTGATGGTAAGTGACTGAGTCTAAGATGGTAGCGGGTTAACCTATTGGGGATATGGCAGTTATATTAAACCCACACCCCTATTCGGTTTCTACACAGCATAATACCGGAACGCTAAGTCGCTTGCCAGTACGTCTTTGCCGATAGGGTGGTAACTAGCCACCAAACGAGACTAGGCAAAATTCAGAAATTATAAATTCCCAAAAAGACCCTTCCGGGAATGGAACTCGGGTCCTCCCACTTATAGACCACAGCGCTCACCACTGCGTGGAACAACTACTACACTCGAAAGCTCTTTCAGTCTATCAAAATAATACTTATATTATTTTGTAAGTAGAAAGAAATCTCCCAGCCTCATCTATCACTCATTATGTTAGATACGGGTTTTGTATGGGTATTATTTTCCCTAATCTCCGTTATATGGGAGGCTGGCGTGTTGAATACAGTATGTTATCAATCTTCTTGGCTCTGGTCCTGTAATGAGAAAGATATTATTAAGATATATAATGTGTGCGGTTAGTTTGCTTATTTATCTATGAACCGCCACGAGGTTGAAAAAGTGGGTTTTTGAAAAATAGTGTGGAATTTCCGAAAATCCTGAAACACATTCTTTATTACCGAAAACCCAAATGCCTAGCAATTTTCAATAACGAGCTTTCAAACTCATAAGTTTTTATTCATATAAATTTTTAAAAGTGATTTTGAATCGTCAATTAGTGAATTAGTTAGGCTCTTTTTCATAATAATTTAAACTTCAAAGCCCTTTATTTAACTTCCTTAGGGCTGTAATTTCTAAAAATCTATTCTTATAGTGCCTGTGTCATAGTATAGTTAGTGAGTGACAAACTATTTTGAATTTATATAGCTTTTATAAGGATTGTGACTCGAAAATTAAAATCAAATCAAGTACCTACCTAATACACATTTTGTTTTAGTACTGCAAAACAAAAGTAAGTAGACAAAAGAAATAAAATTTATCTCGAGCAAAACACCCCATAAAATGGAATTGTCTCGAGAACTTTATAAATGCGATAACGACTAAAGTTGTTCGGCGCTTTGTTGCTACGCTTATATCAATATGGCCAGTTTAATTGGTCTCCCATGACCCCCTACGCCGGTCGTTACAGGACAGGAGATGGGAAGCTGCGAGGAACATCGCAGGTCTTGTTAATTGGACGTCGCGCACCTAAATACCCGTTGAAGTAAAAAAGAGAAAACCAAGGAGTGTCCGTCTCAAGCCCCGCCCTGCGATGGGAACGCCCACTATGATCTTACTCCAAACTAGAGTGAGACATTTCTCTTTTATATATTGTATATAAATTAAATTGTTAGAGCTTCGTCTAATATTTGTTACATAGGCGGCGAAGCTTCGCCTTTGTGTGCCTGTCTCTATTGTAAAGATAAGATTTTATCTAACTAGTTCTACTTATAACAAATAGGGCATCTATATCTTTGATTGTATTTTCATTTTTGTTGTTATGGTATAGTCTGAAGATACCCAGGATACATATTTATGTCAAACATGCCGTCCCACTGAATGTGTTACTTCGAAAAATTAAGATTAGGTTTTCGTACTCATACAAGTGCACAACAGAAAGCCTCAATATCGGTACAGTTATGATTACCAAGTCACGCCTAGAAGTCACGTCAATAGAGAAAATGATAAGTGTAAAAAGGAAAAGATGTGTAGTTGACATGCCAGTCATTTGGTTCAGAACTGGAGACCGGTAGCCCTATTATGAAAAACCTGCATGAATCATGGTTACAGTCGCAATAGTTGTGGTTGGCTGAAATTAATATTGTATTCTTCCTACGAAAATAGTTTTTGGTCAATAGTGGCGGGTGTTAACGAATCATAGGTGATTGCAATCGTTACACTATAGCAATCATTTTTACATAATAAGGCCTCTGGTTTTGAAACTTGAGACTGCGTGTAGATTATTTATGTGTATTTCCTACCCTCACTTAAAATACTCTTCAGTTATTCGAAAGTATAGCTAGTTTTCCCATATGGAACGAATAACATTTACGCTGACTTTTTAAAATAAATCAAGTCATTGATTATCAGGCAATCAGGCAGTTAAAAACTTACAAAAATACCATTTTTCCACAATTTCATGACAAAAAATAAAACAGAAAAATATCATGGTACCTACCCGGAAACGGATACTCGATTAATTTTTAATTCGCCAGAGCAGCGACGCGGCGCTGTCGTCGTCTTCCTGCCCGTCGCTTCCGGTTGCGAGCGCTCCTTTTTTATTTTCCTTTTTTAAAGTTGTATTTCCGGTTTAGCGCAATTAGGTGTCAAATCAATATTGATACTGAGTCATTGTACATTATTTGCAATTACCTAACGTTTATAATGTAGGTACGTATAATGTTTTTATGATTTATTATTTACGTATTAACTTAATACTATATAAAACTACTACAAAGTTTTGATTTAATAAGTACTTTATGAAAAAAAAAGTAAGTAAGAAATCTGCAGGCCGCTTACTCTACTGCTTTTTACACTAAGCAAAATACAGTACCTATTTGAATAAATCTTAATTGAAAGCAAAGGAAAATTAAAAGCTCATAATATGAAGGTTTTTTATCCTAATGTTGCTACGAGTATATTAGGCTATCACTTTTACTGAATTCTCAATTATGTCCTCTAAGGTCTGTCAATCCGCACTTATCCAGCGTGGTAGGAAAACTATGTTCAATCCCTTACTATACTATAGAAAACTTGCACCCAGTGGGCACAAGTTTTCTATCAGAATTAGATTTCTTTGCCAACCCACTGCTGGGCAGTTGAGGATGATGATACTCAGCTAAGAGCAGCGTTGATACTTACAATATAGTAGTGTCTTTGCCAAAATATTGAGTAGGTATTAATTACTTCACATTTTAAAAAAATGCTCCAAGCCGTTGATTGTTCAGTTTACTTTCATAAATGAGTGACGTTCAAGCGATTATTTTTCCGGCGGCGGGACTTTTTCTCGTCGGTGAAAAAGTGAAAAACTCGCCTCCGCAGGATATTATCATTAATTATGAATCGGGAGATTTCAGCAGTCATTGCTTTGACGTGTATAAATGATGCCAGACAATCACGATAATCTTGTTTCGGTTTTTTAAATCTCGGGGCGTACCCACTCGAAAAGGGTTGTAATTTTTGGTTCAATTGAAACGTGGAAAAATAAATTGGTATTTAAAAATTTGCCCATTTTATATTTTTTCCTATTTAAAAAGCACGGCATGGGTCTAAGTAGTAGGATGTAGTTATAAGGTTTTGATAAAATTTAAGGTATTGTCACCACATCAATCCAGAAATGTAGAACTCGTCGAACCCGTACTGAGGCTATATGGATAGGTATATGTTGAAAAAAATAAAGTTGAAGTGTAGAAATCGTCATACCTGTACTGGCTATATGGATTATGAATAGGTATATGTAAAAAAAAAAGTTTTATTAATTACTTATCCATGGAGCAAATTGAAGTGTACGTTTGTAAGATTAAATGGATTTGTAATATAATCATTACATCAATTGGCATAGCATATTGTATTAATTTAAATTGCTTATCGCCTGAACACCTTTTCGAATTTAGAAAATTTGAATCCGTTAGTTACTAATCATACTAATATTATAAATGCGAAAGTATGTTTGTATGTTGGTTTGTTGGTTTGTCCTTCAATCACGCCGTAACGGAACAACGGATCGACGTAATTTTTGCAATGGGTTGAGGACCTGGAGAGTAACATTAGCTACTTTTGATCCCGGAAAATTAAGGAGTTCCCGTGGGAATCAAAAAAATTTAAACCACGCGGACGAAGTCGCTGGCATCAGCTAATAATAAATAAGTAAATGCATTTCTAGTTTCACACATTATCACGAGGGAGATTTGCCTATTTTAAATGTTCGACTTAGCAAAATAATATTCGAATCCTTAGTTACTAAATAATGGCACCCAAGTGGTCAAACTCCGAGGCCATTGATCTGTTGTATTCGTCCACAAATCAAAGTCCAAAGACAAGGGCCGGCTAATGCGCGTCTGGGGCATACAGCGACCCGGACGAGATGAATGGACGGCTTTTTATTATGGCAACTCGTTTAATACAAATTCTCTGAGAAGAAATGGACATACTCTTATAGGTATAATCAAGGTAGAAGTATTCATCTTTGCTTGTCCATTATAATTTTTGAATTTGTGAATCGTAGATGATGAAATATGCTGAATTTATTTTCCAATTTAAATTACCTTAAACTTTGTGAATTTCGATGAGATTCAGTGTGTTTTTCAGGTCCAAGTTCTACTGTTAATATTATAAATGCGAAAATTTGGATGGATGGATAGATGAATGTTTGTTACTCAATCACGCCAGAACGGCTAATGAAATTGGGCACAGCACAGTGATAGGTTATAGTCTACATAGGCTACTTTTATCCCGGAAACCAAAAAAACTCAAGCTTGTGAGAAATAAAATTCTGATAACCTACTAGACTAAATGCTAAACCAACTGCTAAACCAAGTTTCCTACGACTTCGTCCGTATTATTAAAATTTCGCAAGAACTTTTTGATTTCTCAGTATAAAAATCACCCTTTGTCAGTCTCCAAAAATCATATCGATCAATTGTTCCTTTGCGGCGTAATTGAAGTACAAATCGACAGCTTTCGCATCTAATATTACTATGGGTATTGATTTATACTTACATATTACAGTAAGACAGATAAAGCATACTGAAACTAGGTTTACCTTATAATTTAACACAATGTTTGTTTGAAGTGGACAGCGAAATCCTCCACATAAATCGCAAGGAGGTAGGAGTTAGCGAAACATAGAGAGCGCCCGAGGGAGCCCTCCCGCACACAAATCATGGCGTCTCTACCTCGGACATACCCACGTTAAGGAGGTTAAGTTGTATTTAGTTACGGTCTGATTCAACCTTACCATTTCGAATTTCCATCTATCTTGATAGTTGGACATTAAAATTAATCTTAATTTCTAGTATTCCAAGTAACCAATAATTATAAGTATAACTAGCTGCCGCGTCTTCGTCCGTAGATTGAGGTTGTTCGGTTCCTACGCGAACTCTTTAATTTTCCTAAGTATGTGTTATTCCTGACTATAATCTATCTCTGTGCCAAAGTTCATCCAGATCCGTTCAGCGGTTTTGGCGTGATTGAGTAACAAATATTCATCCATCCATCCACGTCCATCCATTCATCCTTCCAAACTTTCGCATTTATAATATCATACTATATATTGCTCAATTACCACTGACTCACTGACTCATATAGATAGATATATATAAATTCATAAAGTTTGAATTGAAAATTTTGAAAAAAAAAATTACTAACTATAGGTACATAAGATTTTAGTTACGGAAATTATTTAATAGGATTTTACTGTGATTGAACAAATTTTTCAATATTAAACAAACTCGACATCCCTATTTATTTCGTCAACATGTTACAACTAAAGTGTTGATTCAGTATTTTCACAGAGGCGTCATTTATACTCGTGATCGAGATCATTAGTTGGGTGCGTGCGAGGCGGAAAAGTTCCCGTATAAATCCCGCCGACACTCGCGCGTTCCCATCGATATGATTAATTGACGCTCCTGAATCGCGCTTATCTCGCCCATTGAGTAATCAACTATTTCTCTATTAGACTTTTTTCGCTGGATATAACTTAGTATTTCTTTTTTAAGTCGGCAAGGAAACTCGTTAGGGGCTAGGGCGAAAATACACTAGAGACAACAACTGTCGGACAAAAAGTCCGAGCTCACTATTTTTTAGAGCTACTCAGACAAAACATGTTAATATACGACGCATGCTGTTCGGTCTAGGACCTTGGTTAAATGATAGAGTTGATAGATTGATAATGTATTGATTGCTAAAGTAAAATTATAATTATTCAAATAATTATTAATAAATGCTATGCTAATGATATGAGCGGCACGCGTGCTGGTCGCGATGATGATTTGCGCACTGATTGGTTGTTACTTGGAATGAATAATGAAAACTAGGTTAATGCTGATGGAGCAAAATGTACGATTGGACTGTGGACCGTACACATGCATTTCGAGCAGGCGTTTTCTACTGTTATGTCCATAGTGTGTTTTCGCCTTTAGAGCGTGTAATGTTTGGATCGGGGTGAACCACGCTCGTTTTTTTCTCCTAACCTTTACTAACATAACTATTATGAAATCTGTGCCTCACTCAAACTTTGTGATTGTGTTAATCGCATATCAGTAGCTTAAAAAAATAACTCTAAATTATTCTTTACCCAGCGAGAAGGTTTGATAAAAATGGAATGCAGTCAAAAAGATAAACAAAAAATTGCATTGATTCCATAGTGAACTGCAAATGCAAAGCCAATATACCAAATCCGCGATAAACCGTCGCGTTCCGGCTCCGGGCTCTTCGCGTAATGAACGATTCACGCATCGACATTATCGCCCGCCAACCAACACCTATAAATAAATATGGCGGCAAAAATGGCGTCAGTTTATCAGCGACTGAAAGTGGACGCTGGGGACCGGCGGCCGAGTAATAAATGTTATTAGATAGCCTCCGGGCTTAGTTGGGCTGTTTTTTCGGACTTCTTTCGGGCTGGCCTTTGTTAATGCGTCTGGGTTGGAAAATAAATTGGTCGGGCCGCTTTTAAATGAGTCCGCACAGGTTAAATACTGATTTTTCCGGCCCGTGATTAAGCTTGATGTATGATTCAGAATGGGATCTGAAAAGCGATTTCAACCGTAGTATGGTAGGTATACAGATTATGTTTCATTTTTTTTATCTTGTAATTTTCTTTATAGATTGGATAGTAACCAGCTTGAGGACCTCTGTGGTGCAGTGTTGAGCGCTGTTGTCTTAACGTGCGGAGGTCCCGGGTACGATCCCCGGCAGGGTCAATTTGGGAATTTATTGTTTCAGAATTTTCCCTGCTCTGGGCTGATGGGAGGCTTCGGCCGTGGCTAGTTACCACTCTACCGGCAAAGACGTGCCGCCAAGCGATTTAGCGTTTCGGTACGATGCCGTGTAGAAACCGAATAGGGATAGGGGTTTAATATTACTGTCATGCCCCTAACAGGTTAGCCCGCTACCATCATCACTTACCAACAGGTGAGATCGCAGTCAAGGGCTAACTTGTAGTGGATAAAAAAAATGCTAATAATTTATGTAACCAAACTTTTCAAGACAAAAACAACATACTTAGCTAATTAAGTCTAGGGTCACACCCATCAATTGTATAATAATCGATATTTATGGTTAAAAAGTCAAATTCGATGTTCATTTTTTCTGTAAGTAAAGCCAATACCAAAATAATAATAGTAAATAATAGATAATATATATTACATTATAATATAGCCGGTGCAAATAACAGCTGTTTGCGCGGAAATAAAATAAAGTCAGTGTAAATAATCACTGTTTGCTCGACGCTCCGACTGCCAAAAGCATCGGTGAACGATACGTCGCTATTTACCTGCATCCAGCCACCTCGGCCATCCACAGCCACGGTTTACCTCGCCATATTAGGCATTTTAAATTGCAAAGTAACTTAATGGTTCTCTAAATATATTGAAATTATTGTAAACTAGATGATGCCCGTTACATATTCGACTCACATATATGCATGTTCGACTGCGGCCGACGAGGTCCTGGGTTCGAGTCCCGGGTCGGGCCTTAATTATGTATTGGGTTTTTCTGACGAGAAATTCTCATTAAGCCCGGAGTTAGGAAGGCACCTCAGAGAGCACGTTAAGCCTTCGGTCCTGGTTATTATCACTAACATGATAATAGTCGTTAAAGCCCGCCAACCCGCATTGGAGCAGCGTGGTAGGTCTTAAGATCAAGATTCAAGATTCAAGTCATTTATTAAATATAGGTACACTGTAATTTAAATTTAATTACTTTTTTTATTTATTTATTTGTTTATTGATATGCCAACAAATATTGTACAAACAATTAATAATGTTAAAATAGTACAATTGTCAAGTTCTAACACAATACTTAATTATAGGCATATACAGCATTAAAGATTATCCGGTCAATATATATTTTTTTTCAAATGTTTAAGTACAAATCAAGAATATCTACAGCTAATAGATTCACATTATTAAAATAACAATTAAATAAGGGAATGAATAATAATATTATACAATTAATTTCAATTAAATTAATAAATTAGGTAGGTACAATAAAATAAAATTAATAATTACAATTAAATTAGATCAACTATACAATACAAATTAGGTTAAAGATTGAGTCGGCAAATTTAATTTAATTTAATAAAAAAAAGAAAGAAAAAACATTTCATCCACAAAGTTACAGTTACAGTAATTGGTTTATGTCATCGAATAAAGTTTCTTCTTAAAGCTATTTAATGTATCGTGAAAAATGTCAATGTCAAGGTGGGTCAAATTGTTATAATAATTAATAAATCGACTAATTGGGGAGTATTTGCCAAGGTTACTTTTGGAAAAGCTTGGTATAAACGTGTTTTTTAGAGGAAATCTGGGAGGGCGGCGAGGAACATGTATGTTAATCTGGTTCAATAAGTCGGGAGAGTCTAATGTGCAGTGGACAATTTTGTACAATGCTGTTAGATCAGCCACAAGCCTTCGTTTTTCAAGGGGTTGAATTTTAAAATGATTTAGACGCGTTTCGTAGTCAGCTCTATAAGGGCAGGATTTGTCCTTAAAAGCGAGGTACCTCGTGAAGGAGCGTTGGACTCGCTCTATTCGTGTGATATGTGATTTATAGTGCGGGTTCCATGCCGAGACTGCATATTCAAGGATACTTCGAGTCAGCGCGTTAAATAATGTTATAATACAGTCGGTTCTTCTAAAATCAGTAGTGTTACGCTTGATGAAACCCAACAACTTAAAAATCATGATGGTGATAATGGGTAACGGTATCTTAAAACTAAAGCTACGAGGGTTCCAAACGTGCCCGGTCTGGAAAGAGCCCACAACAAACTCAGCCGGGTTTTTTTTTAAATTATTACCTAAGCTCTAATTCCCTCTTTCTGAATGGAAAAAAGGTCAGCATGAATCAAACGTAAGTCAAGGCTTCTTCTTATGAGAGTGGAGGCCTGTGCCCAGCAGTGGGACGTTATTGAGCTGTAGTAGATAATTCCCGCGACTTCGTCCGCGTGGATTGATGTTTTTTTTCCCCGGGAACTCTTTAATTAATCCCTGCTCTGGAGTTAAGGATATACACAACACAATAGATACACTATTGAGATTTCGCAAGTGTCAATTTTGACAAGCCTCCAGCTCACCAGCAGCTATCAATATGATAAGTATATTTCTCGGCCAATTGCACCACAGGCGGTTATCGTCAACGTTATTTGTGACCATCCAAAAAGCCAATTTGGGTAACAAAAGTCAGATATTTTTAACTTTTTACGAAATTAGACTTATAACCTTAATAATGAAGTGAAGTACTACTTACCGTACAGTGGGTACTTGTCTTTGCCACATTGCTTTTTTTTTAGTGGGCAAGAGTACTTTTACTATCAATGAAATTCTGGGATGCAACTCGCCCTTTATAGCCTAAATGGTAATTTTGTACGATATTAAGTAGCAAATAATAATTAAAATATAAATAATTGTATTGATTGTTGATTAGTATTTCGTAAAAACTTGAGGAGATGGTACGTGAATGGAAAAAAGGTCAGCATGAATCAAACGTAAGTCAAGGCTTCTTTTTATAATTTTCAAACTTCCTCTCCTCTTCGTGATGTTGTGTGAGAATCAATGTGTGCGTATTAAACTTATGACACGATTTTAGAATTTATGGTTTCATAGTCTCCGTAGAACAGATTTTCACGTTATATATTTTAAGATAATTATATTTTCAGGGATGAAACTTCGTTAGTGAAGATTTCCTGACGTACAAGTAGCAAAAAATCTAAAATTCACACTTCAGTACCCAAGACCCTAACGTCGTTACGAGCGCCACTAATTACAGCCACAATATCACAGCTTAAAATTTTACATTGCAGCTCTGCGGAGTTCGCTATCTCCCTCGCACACGCTAAAACAATACGCACCAACTGTTGCGAAACCCTCACGTGTGCGCGTGGGTTTACTGTGTGCGTGGGTAAACACCGGTTTAAGCCTAACTGGCCTTAATGAATCGTAATGGCCCCTATAATTCGCGGCGTAACTAACTGGCCATGTGGGGAAGCTACCCCTTCTCCCGTAAGCCCTTCGCCCACGCGGCCCCGATATTTTGGAAGCCGGCCATATCGCGTATGACAGCGCCGATTCTCTTTTTGAAATTTTCAGCCTAACCGCCCTCGGTGCTATGATTTGCGGTTACGTGTTTAGATTTTGCGTTGCCACAATTTGTCATATCGAACTTCAACGTGTTTCTATCACCGGCTGAACTCGAAGTCGGCTCTTACTTTATGATTGCGCACTGTTTACTGCAGTAAAATACTGGTGTTTGAAAATGTAAGAGTTATGTTTCGGGAACTGCAACAGCCGGCACCCTAAGTTTAAACTAAAGCCCGAAGGAGGTCGTTATTCCTACTGTAATTTATTTAATTGCGCTGTGGCGGTAATTATTCATGAAATTACGGCAATTACGTCTTGGGAAACAATTATTTATTGTGCAAACTTGAGTCTTAACTCACATTTTATTTTAACTTGCATCGGAGATAACACGATGGTCCGCGCTGTTTAATTTTAATGTTAAACTTAATTTAGTTTTAATGGTTGATCTATTTTGTTTTATGACTTAAACTCTAATTAAGTTTTTATATTCTACTGTTCTGTTTTGATAACAAAATATTTTTTTTACTGTAGAGTTATCAACGCCTGCGAGGTTTTACTGAACTCTCATTATTACATGCAAGCAATTCATGTTTTTTCGAAAGTTGATAATAAATCCAAGTCTACAGGAACCATTAGCGGTGTACTGGAGCAGTTAGACACACATGCCCCCAGCTAATTGCTGAAGCATTGCGACACCGGTGCGTATACTTATGGGTTCATCGAAAATATCTTCATGCACCTGAATTAAAAAACAGGATACGCCTCTAAGTACCACTTTATGAGTATGAGTATGAGTACCCTGAATCTCACATTATTCATGTTCCAGTAGGATATTAAATATGCCTAGATATTGTTGTCCGGTAATATTTAGAAAGCACTTTTATCAGATGTAACGACTAATTTTAATTTATTGAGTTTTTTATTTTATTTTATTTACGATTTTATTGATTAATTTTTATAGTCTTGGTAAATTTAATTTATTAATGATTTCGATTTAAAATAAGTATTGCATCCCGTAAGGAGCAATTCGGCTGGACTATATTATTAATTATGATTTAGAATAATACCACTCTGTGCCATTTGCAATGAATTTGATTGATTGATTGGCTGTGATTTCACAAAGGAGAAGTGAGATAAATTTAACTTGAAAGTTATCAAGGAGCCAGTTTCTAGGCGTCACCGGAAGGCTTAATCGCTTGGTTTACATAAGCCGCGACAGACCGAATGAAAGTTCCAGATTCTGGAACTTTATAAAAATCTAAATGGAACTCATTTAAAAGAACACAAAACTGCCTCAATACGGCTGTCCAAAGTCATTTCGGTATTAAGGCATATTATGTCAGCAGCGTATACAAAAAGGCAAAACAAGTAAACGAATGGACGATTTTCGTCCTGCATATTAATCACCGGTCGCCATATGTCGCTGCGGACTGGTCTTGCAGTGTCCACTTGGCTTAAATTAAAATATTTGGGACGACGACGCCTGTGTCCGAATATTGGGTAACATTTGGTGGTAATGATAAGGCCTTGTTAATTTTGATAGGCAGTAATAAATTTGCATAGCGGAGCGACCATAACTGTTAACGGTAGTAACATATTAAAGAAAAGGGTTCATTTTAGGGCTACTCTTGTACACTCTACCATGAATAGAGGAAAATACATATAATCATTTTGAACGGTAAAGTAAATAACGAGCAAAAAATATAAATGTATTTCAAGTTTTCGGTACGTTTCTAAGATGGCAACCTTCATACAGAAGGCAGTAGGCGCGAAATGTATCAAATGTCATTTCTGACAGTCACTGTCAAAATAACGTGTTTTTCTTTTGAAAACGTCAAATACATGAATCCGCCATTGTTACCCACTCATGTTTAGTGTTCTATAACTTCGAAAGATTAAATAATTTTACCACTGAAATTACGACGAATTCGTAGATTTGACCAATAAAAACTGGTATTTTATTTTCCTTCATTTCTCTGCTTGTACAAGACTTGGCCTACGCCCCATACAAATCTGAACCGTCTCCTTTGCTAGATTTGGCACAAATAATATATACTAATACCTAAATATCTAAATCACAAAGCAGTGGCTAAGCAATTTTTACCTGATCGCAAGATAGAGTAATAAATACTTGTACAATACAATTTCTATTTCATTTGATTTTTTCTCAATAAGATAATGCCATCAAGTCAAAACCATGGAATATCCATAAATAATTATAAATTAATAATTTAAAAGCCCCCTGGATCATATCTAGCTGATATGATCTTCAAACAGCTGAACGGGTTTTCATGAAAACACTACCTTTAAAACAAAAACAAAACTAAATCAAAATCGGTTCATATACCGTTCGTTAAAGACTAAGTATACATCCGGGTGTAATATAGTCTGTGTAACAACTGTACTCTGTGTGGGTGGGTTTAATTTAGCTGTCATTCCCTTAACAGGTTAGCCCGCTACCATCTTAGACTGCATCATCACTTACCATCAGATGAGAGCGCAGTCCAAGGTCTACTTGTAGTAGATTAAAAAGTCAGTGTTTAGTCAGTGGTTAAAAATAACAATATGTATTGGTATTAGAGAAAATATTAAAAACTATTGAAGTTTGGCAAATAATGTACGTGACACGCAAACAAAGTGCGTCCAGCATTGTTCAAACACAAATGGATAGTTAGCCAGAGCCGCGTAGCCCGTCCTACGTGATAAATTCATTTTTGGGTAAGGTTTAATTTGTTTGCCGGCGCGCCGCTATTCGGAAAATGCCATTTCTCATTGAACAGATTACAGAGATTACGAATTCATTAGGGGTGCAATATCTTTTGTTCCTAGCCGGGGATCCGCCTAATTGATATTTTGAGCACACGTGTAGTTTGTTCAAAATAATTAGAATTTCGTTTGATATTAAATAGAGAATTGTTTAGGTACGAGTATTTTAGATAGGTAAACTTTTAGCTCTTAGGTCGTCATAATTTTGAGGAAGGGATTTTGCCATCATGGGTTGAGGTTCAGAGTTATGAATAATATTGAAATTACAATTCTTAAAAAGTTTTTGGATAGCTATATAGTTCTGAAAAAACCTAAAAATACACAAAACAAACTCACTTCGTTATAGCCAGGTACTTCGGAACGTCTTTTGCGCTCTGCATTTATACGAATTTATTATAAATATGAATGATTTGGTTAAAAAAAGTCTCGAGGGAACTCCTTGATTTTCTGGGATAAAAAGCCTATGTCACTTTCCAGGTCTTTAACGTTAACCAAGCTAAAAATCACGTCAATCCGTTGCTCTGATTGAAGGATTAACCAACAAACAAGCACAATTTCGCATTTATAATATTGGTATGGATTGACATGTAGATTAGTGTATATATAGAGTTTGATACCAGAATATCGCGTTATCCACAGGAACGGTAATTACGGTGCACCTCAGGCGCGAGCCGCAATTAATTCCTGTCCGATCCGCGTCCACGTCCGCGTCCGCAGTCCGCACGTCTCGCTGCGGTATTCGATGTCCCAGACACCATTCCTGGAACACGACCACTCAGATTACCCTTAACTTTGTACCAGATTGAAGATGGTATTTCGATATTGATTGTAATTATACTTTTAATATTTAATCCATACTAATATTATAAATGCGAAAGTGTGTCTGTCTGTCTGTCTGCTACGCTTTCACGGCCCCTCTGTTCAACCGATTTTTATGCAATTTGGTATAGAGGTAGGTTATATCCCGAGGAAGGACATAGACTACTTTTAACCCGGAAAATTAGAGAGTTCCCGCAGGAATAAAAAAAACTTAATCCACGCGGACGAAGTCGCGCATCTAGTACTTAATATATTTCGAATAAAACAATATTTTTTACCTGTTTCAGCATTCTAGTTCCATCGGCTGGGATTTGTTGAGTCAGTCAGTGAATGACTTTTCACTTTATATTTAGAAAATGTGATAAAATAAGAAAAACAACATACAGCAGCTACTTCCCATTAACACGATTTAAATTGAGAACCATTTTTTTAATCGGTTAACGAATAGATGTAAGTTGTG
Organism: Erebia aethiops; assembly: GCA_923060345.2. NCBI lineage: Eukaryota > Metazoa > Arthropoda > Insecta > Lepidoptera > Nymphalidae > Erebia > Erebia aethiops. The sequence continues at coordinate 7,467,944 of OV281092.1, read as the reverse complement.
TTTTTCAGTGACGAAACATACCTAATTAAAATTCTTACTCCCTTATTCAAGTGGATATCGATGTTCTGTAAAATATGTCTCAGGATCTTCAAAGGTACTTGTAATAAGTAAGTAATAATACAAAAAAAACTTGCAATAAATTGGTCAGCGGAGGAGAATAATTGCCAAAAATATTTTCTTCTGTGGAAATACTGGAACCTCGTAAAGGAACAGTTTTCTACACCAATAAACTTAAGCTGTCTATTAATTACGAGTTTCAGTCGTGCGTTTGAACGCCATGGCTGCACGCGGTGAGGACAGGGGACACAAGGCCCAGAGCACTGAACCGCAGCCAACCGAAATTTGTTATTATTTAATTAGTTGCTTTAAAGTATCAATCAATTTGTACTTTAAAGCAACAACGCAGACTCAAACTTAAGTTGCGCTACATATCCATACTAATATTACAAAAAATGCGAAAATTTATGTCCGTTACCTTTTACGGTCTATCTTCTGAAAAAACCTTTGGTACAGAGATCTACTAGTCCCGGTGACGGACGAAGGCTACTTTATAATCCCAGAAAATTAAAGTGTTCCCTTGGAATTTTGAAAAATTAACCTCCACACGGAAGAAGTTGCGAGAATTATCTAGTTATTAATATTTGTTTTTGGCTCTAATTTCATTGTAATTAATTAAATAGTAGGTAAGTAGTAATTACTAATAAATTTTAATGGTAAGTACCTACATAAAATAGGGACATCAAATGATTTTACTTACCTATATCTCAAAATGTCTCCCCTAAAAGATAACAATAATCGTAAAATAATCCACGTACAACATTTGTAGTCAATCTTGATAATACCACCTTTACCTGAATACTTAATCGAGGTACCAGGCAATCAGAATTCTGTTGGAGTTCGTTCGATTCTCCGGGTGAGCGATAAGCTTTAGATCCGGGCTGTGTGAATTCATCTCGCGATACTTGTGACTAATCGCCGGGATTCACCTCGCTCCGTCTCGCGATAATCCCGGACAAATTATAGGGGCGCTTATAAGCTGCGTAGAGGTTTTGTCCTCATTATTTAGCAGTCAGTTGAGGAAAGTCTCTTGGAGAAAGGCGGAAATATTTAAGAGTTTTAGTATGCTGTGCCGAGCGAACATTTACATTATCTGTACCATTAGCGCTAACTTTGATATATTATGTGGAAAAGTATAGTAGAGTATTTATGTTTTCTTATTTTGTACAATTAGTGATAGTGATAATATGCTCCTTGATTTAGTACGTTTAGTAGTAGTTGAAGTCTTTTGATGGAGGGTAATGTCATGCTCTAAAAATAATATTACGTAGGTATCTTTGTAAGTAAATAGTGTCTTTTTTCAGTTAATTATAGGCTATCTTATTTATTTATAATATCATACTAATATTATAAATGCGAAAGTGTGTTTGTTTGTCCTTTAATCACATTGGAGCAACGGATCGACATGATATTGGCGTGGATATTGTTGAGGACCTGAAGAGTGATATAGGATACTTTTTATCTCGGAAAATTATGGAGTTCCCGCGGGAATCAAGAAACATTTAAACCACGCGGCATCAGCTAGTTATGTTATAAATTAGAAAATGTATGCCAAATATTAAATATTTAAAATATATAAAAACACGGGCAGTATCATCTATCAATATCACAGTGGAAAATAATTGAGCCCGAAAAAGGGATAAACAAAAAGAGGAACGGTGGTGGATATAAAAGAGATTTCGCGTCACAAAGCCGCATGCGGGCCAGATATTGACAGTAAATTTCATTCATACAGCGTTATTGCCGGTCCATCAGGCACAGGATCTGTCGCAAACAATCGTTTCGAATGTTTGGACTGTCTTCTATACGAGAAATCTGATTAATGCAGTTATCTTACTTCTTACTAATATTATAAATGCGAAAGTTTGGATGTATGGATGTCGGTATGGATGTATGGATGGATGTTTGTTACTCAATCACGCCCCGAAGGCTGAACGGATCTGGATGAAATTTGGCACAGAGATAGATTATAGTCTGGAATAACACATAGGCTACTTTTTATCCCGGAAAATTAAAGAGTTCCCGCGGGAACCACAAAACCTCGATCCACGCGTACGAAGTCGCGGGCGTCAGCTAGTAATAAAATTATTTCTGGTGCAAAATTAGCCGAAACATTCTTGATTGACAAAGCTCAGAATTATTCCGATTGTTTTTTTGTTTTATAATAAACAATTAAATAAACTATAAGTTGACGTGCCATAATCAATGCCGGACTGATTAATTATAAACAAAAGAAACCGACAGATAGAGTGCCAGTTGCATTAGTTAGTGGTTAGATTGTTTATTTCTTTTTTGTTTGTTTCATAGCTCTATGGTACTACGACGTAGCAGTGTCTACGGTGTTTTGCGACGCGCTCTGAAACTGTTCAATCTTACTATCTACGCCTGACAAAAACTTGGTTTTAACTTTTTTTTGTGATACCTAATTATTTATCACGAAATAAAATTTGGCAGCTTATAACATAACTTCTTAAACACCTATTCGTATTATTACCAAAAACCATCGATGTCTACAAACAGTTAAATGTTTTTGATGTTTACATCTACTTAATCTCTACTATTTATCATTTAAAAAAAACGTAACATATTTATCCTAGACAATATAATATCATAGAGTTAAGTCAATATTTGGCAAGCAACTTCCGTGAGTGAGTGGGTAATTTATCGGGCAAAGTGAAGTTTATCGAAAGACGGGGAATAACTTTATTATAGAGTGACCGGAACCAGCTCGGACGCGCCCCTGGATACGGTACACTTGCTCTCAAAAGTGACTTGATTTATTATGAGTATAATCTTGCCACTCGACTAAAATTACGGCAATTTTTGGAAGATTGTATATGTTCGGGAAAATATTATTTGTTTGGTCTAAGATAAAATACTACTACGTTACAGAGGAAATAAATGCTAAGACAAACAAAACAGCGCTGCGAATTGACTCGGTGTTCTTGTGAACTGTCGTTAGGAAACAACTTTCCAGATATTTTTGTAGTGTTTACAGAACTGCATCATGTTATTAGTTTGTGTTATGGTTGGTTTGTTGCAATAAAGCTTGTACGGAAGTAATTAGGGCGATGGTAAAACAAAAACATCCTTTTTTCTATTGAATCTGTTTCCAAATAGTTCTAGTAGTGAAATTAAAACTATAATAACTAAATTAAGTATATCATAAAGGTTTATCTCTGCAACGAGACAGTGCCTAGAACGCTGCGTTAGTTAATGTTATAAAACTACATTGACGATTAAAGTAGTAAACAATTTTTCTTCTGACTGTACACTTTTGCGCGTCTCATTTTTGTAGAGACGCAGGCATTCCTTCGGAATGATGAAATATGTCGTCATACGCTCGGCCTTCATTGTAAACACATTTCGGGAATCCACGTCCGGTCCGGCGACGGAAATCGTCCACGTTTTAGTAATTTTATTTCTTGAACCTCCCGTTCTCCTTTGTTGAAAGTATTTCAAACGTCTCTGTAATACGACTGTTTGTAATTTATATTTGATATTATGCGAAACATACTTGTATGCGAAATGAATTTGAGTAACAAAGTCATGAGGGTTATGGAACAGATTTTTTAAAATTTTATTTAATAATGGTATAACTTCACGAAAACATTATTCGTAAAGTTTCACTTAGAACCATCGATGTAACATTTTAGTCTTGGTATATCGATGGTTAGAACAAATAGTTTGCGGACTCTATTCCAGCTATATAATAAGTAATATATTATTAATAGTTTTAATACGTTATTTCTTATATTGTGTGCTCTATTAAAAAAAATTGCGAAATATTAAAACATGTTTAAAATAGCAACTGTTCACTGAAAGTGCAAAATAATATCATAATTCTATTACTTCTAACCAGAAGACATACCAGGGTCTGCGAACAATGAGAAATGTCCAATAAAGTATAATTTGGCGCTACAAAGCGGGCTTCAGATATGATACTGTCAAGCCCGCTCGCTTCAGTGGACTTTATTCATGGTGACGTCTTTAAAAAGAACCTCTGGCCCCAATACGTAAAGTTTCTGCGTTTAGATAAATAATGTTGAACTAATTTTTTTTTTATTCGTTTATTTTTTATTCGTAAAAATTCGTTTATTTATTTCAATAAATTATTAAATTACAACAATAAATACCATTACAATATAATTATTATTGTTTTTTGTACCTATTGGATTTGATTCATACATATACATACATAAATACCAAATATTAGATATATAGAACGATAGTGGTTGCAATAGTATGAACTGATGCGCAACCACTAACGCCTACCTCACGGAATAAGTACCGACACCATTGATGTAGAATAATACTGAATTAATAATTCTTAATTCAACATAAAGTAATTATAGCAATTTTAACACGACACTATAGGTCTTATAATGATAAGTTTCAAATCGTGTATAGTAGGTAATAAACAAGTAATTGTTGGGTTATCAAATAATTAAGTTCTAATTATAACCGTGAAATATGTGATAACAGACCGTGAATAGCTAAAAAGATAGATTTATTATTAAATTATTTAATTATCTTGTAATTTTGTTTTAAATTAATATATTGTTGTACACTTAAAAGATAGATGGCCGAAATAATTAAGGAACATTTATTTTTCTTTATTTCACCAGAACATTTATTTTTTTAATTTATTCGATAAATATTATCTTTTACTTATAATTACTTGTAACCATTAATACGTTCAAATTATCAAACAAAATACAATCATTTAAATTATATAAATTATAATAATATCAGAAAGACATTTTTACGCGTTCAGTTTACGTTCTACGTCGCAGCCGTGTCCAGTAGCCAGAGAGTCCCTGTTTTCGATAAAGGCTCGCTTAATTCTACAAAGTGATCTCAAACGAAACCCGGAGTCGCCCGGGGCGACGCTTTACTACCCGCCTCTTATGAAAATTTTGTCAAGAACCTGCCAACCTACCTTTGTGAGGGCTAAGTGAAACTACACGTTTGAAGTTTGAATTTTGTAATGATACATGGGTTATGGAGATGTGGGTAACGATTAATATTAGCTTGTAGAGCAATTTGCCAGACATTTTGTTTTAAGGAAATAATGCTTATACGGCGATCTTTTGTAATAAGTACTATTGACCATAGAGGATGAGTATCTTTTTTGTAATAAAGAAGAAACAATACCACGAACGAGTTTGTAAAATATTAGATTGACGAGGTAAAATTTTCTAGCGCCAAATCAATGCGTATATTATGAAACTATAGAAAATAATTTCATATTTGTGCCTTTTGGTGTTGAAACCATGGGGTCATGGGGCGAAGATGCTAGATCCTTTTTTAAGGATCTATCTTCTCGTCTCACAGAGTCCACAGGTGACCGGAGGGCTGGCAGTTACCTCGGCCAACATATAAGTTTGGCTATTCAGCGGGGTAACGCAGCCAGCGTTCTGGGCACATTGCCTCATTGCAGCGGCATAGATTATATTTTTAATTTTTAGTTTTTAGTTTTTAATTTAGATTTTAAAGATTTTTTAAGAAATTGTATGTATAATATACTATTGCAGAAGCTCCATATAATACTCCTTCCTTCTGTCCACAGTAATACTCATTTGTGAAGAAGAAAAGATGATTCAAGTATGGAATGAATTTCAAAACAATGGTGCTGCGTCAGGGACGAGCTTATAAAAGGATGCGCGCGCTGCTGCCAGGCTCTCTCCCTTGTCACCCGTCGTTGCGTGTCGTTCTTGTGTGATTTTATTTGTTGCTGTAATATTTTTATCATGTTCAGACAAATAAATGTGCCAGGAGAGCTTTTTGGTCTTTCTTCTTCAAGTATCCTCTAGAAATTTGCAATATCAGAAGTGGGATTCGGTATCAACGTGATGCCTGATCCTGGTGGCTATTCTGATTCTATAATTCTATACTTGAGGAAGGAAGGCAAGATTGCCTGATTGTGATCGCGTGAGTATCGTAGAACTCGTGATAGTGGTTGTTTGAAGCGTGAGGTGGACGCGATGGAAAGTCAGCTACGCGTAACATCCTTCGCCTGATAGGCTTGCTTTGCTGGACAAACTTTCATCGTGTTCTATGAGCCGGCGGTCGTATTGCAGCCGCTGGGTGCACCATACAGGGGTCATATATTGGGTGTTGAATCGGAATGTGTTGTAAGTGACGCGAATGCTTTGTCCACAGTAACGGGTCGTTGATGTTATTCGTTCGATTAACATGGCAGAGAGGTCTAGGGAACATTTCTATGTTTTGAGCTTTGATCCCAGTTTGCAAAATATTGAAAATTAGTGTGAGAATAGATCGCGCTAAGGCATGCTTTTGAGTGTCTTTTGTGTATAGGAAGCTCTTTAAAGGGAAATGCAAAGACGTGTTTAAGTGAATGGTGACGACAGAGCGTAGTTGGAGCAGCTTTAAGAAATAATTTAAATCTTTGATTCCTAAAACGTCGGATATTGCAATCATTTTGTTTGAGGTAATGAGTTGGGATAGCTACAGCACGTTTGCTGACCATGCTCGTCGTTCATTTCTTCGTTTGCGTATAGTGAGAGGGCTTAGTAATGAGTTGGTGTCGGCAATTGTAGTACGCGGATGACCAGCAGATAAAGGCGTCTGCTAAGAATGCTAAATAGTTGCTTAACGATCTTGGTGAATTTTTGTTGGCATATGTAAAGTTAAAGCATCTAGGGATTAGTTTGATAGAAAGATGCACCAGATTGCAGTCTTGTTGACATCGTTGCCATGTAACCGCCAGATGTAAACATTGGGTGTTCAGGTTAATATTTTGTTCTGCGCATATCAGCCATGACAAATTGTTGTGTCATGTCAGCTATTTGTCTACTTGTGTTTATTTACTTTCGTGTAAAATTATTTGAAGTTTCACCTGCTCGTATTTGGTTTTGTGATTGACTCTATTAATGTGTGAACTTGAATAAAGTCTGGTTTGTTACCACTAATACTCCTCACATTTTAAAGAGTACCAAAAAGGAACATTTCTACTTTTTCACATTTAGAGAATGTTGTTCAAGTTTTTGTTAGGTACGAAGCTATTTCTTGAAATGTGGTTCATGTGATATGGCTTGTAAAGGAGCCGTAAGTAATGTGTATGGTGGTGTCATTTTCTGTTCTATCTGTTCTATGTCTCTTTCGTCTTCGGCGCTCAACACGGCGTGAGGCGTTCTGGACGCGCCAGGTGTGCGCGCTCGCTTCTACGCTGAGCTGCGCGCCTGCTGGTCGCGCAGGTGTGCGCGCTCTCTTCTGCGCTGAGCTGCGCGCCTGCTGGTCGCGCAGGTGTGCGGGCTCGCTTCTGCGCTGAGCTGCGCGCCTACTGGTCGCGCAGGTGTGCGCGCTCGCTTCTGCGCGTGTGCGCGCTCTCTTCTGCGCTGAGCTGCGCGCCTACTGGTCGCGCAGGTGTGCGCGCTCGCTTCTGCGCGTGTGCGCGCTCTCTTCTGCGCTGAGCTGCGCGCCTGCTGGTCGCGCAGGTGTGCGCGCTCGCTTCTACGCTGAGCTGCGCGCCTGCTGGTCGCGCAGGTGTGCGCGCTCTCTTCTGTGCTGAGCTGCGCGCCTGCTGGTCGCGCAGGTGTGCGCGCTCTCTTCTGCGCTGAGCTGCGCGCCTGCTGGTCGCGCAGGTGTGCGCGCTCTCTTCTGCGCCGAGCTGCGCGCCTGCTGGTCGCGCAGGTGTGCGCGCTCTCTTCTGCGCTGAGCTGGGTCGCGCAGGTGTGCGCGCTCGCTTCTGCGCTGAGCTGCGCGTCTGCTGGTCGCGCAGGTGTGCGCGCTCGTCTGCTGCGTCGAGATGCGAGTCTACTTGTCGCGCAGGGCTACGCGCTTGCCTAGGGCGCAATACTGCGCGCGTGCCTGCTGCGCTGCGAGGCGCGCCACTGTGTGTCCGTCAGTCACGTTGGGAGGCGTGACGCTACGTGACTTGCTGCGTGCAGGGATGCGGTGACTATTGTGGTATCAGGTTTGGCCGAGCGCACTAATTTTTTGGGCTAAGTTATGCAAACGTCGCGCCTATGTCTTATGCCATGAAGTTGCTCTTTGTACTTTTCCCGTACGGAATAGCGGAACGAGACAAGCTAACGTCGCGTCTCTGTGTAGCCAGGCTAAGTCATGCTAACGTCGGGCTTAATGACTTAGGCCTGTGGTGTCTGTACACTCTGGGCAGAAAAGCTAACGTCGGGCCTCTATCTTGCCGGACTAAGTTATTGCGAACGTCGTGCCTATGACTTAGATGTGTACTTTTCATCGTATCGGGCAGACAAGCTAACGTCGTGCGACTGTCTTGCCGGGCTAAGTCATGCTAACGTCGTGCTTAATGACTTAGGCCCAAGTTGTTCTAATACTGCTCACCAGATAGGATAACGTTTTGCCACTGTGTTGTCGTGGTAGGTCATGCTAACGTCGCGCTTAATGACTTAACCAGTGGCCGTAACGTTTCAAATTTTATTTATACGACTAACGTGTCTACTGTAATTTGAAGCGTTGTTTTCGGTAATTGCCGTAAGAAGATGTGTGAAATTTGTTGTTTTATGTACGCAGGTGCAGACAAGTACATGAGATGGTCTTTCGGGCTGTCAGCAAACAACAACGGTCTGCGGTGCAGAGGCCTGCAGGTGCTTCTGTTGCGCCTGTCATTCCAAGAACTTCAAGATCATGACCTGTGTGCAACGGGGTCTGAGCAATGCCACTGCTGAACTAGAGGAGCTGAAATGAAGGAGCCCGGGGACGGTCTCGGGTCAGTATGGCCGTATTGCAGAAGCTCCATATAATACTCCTTCCTTCTGTCCACAGTAATACTCATTTGTGAAGAAGAAAAGATGATTCAAGTATGGAATGAATTTCAAAACAATGGTGCTGCGTCAGGGACGAGCTTATAAAAGGATGCGCGCGCTGCTGCCAGGCTCTCTCCCTTGTCACCCGTCGTTGCGTGTCGTTCTTGTGTGATTTTATTTGTTGCTGTAATATTTTTATCATGTTCAGACAAATAAATGTGCCAGGAGAGCTTTTTGGTCTTTCTTCTTCAAGTATCCTCTAGAAATTTGCAATAATACCTATTTAAATTACGCGTATTATTGAGACATTACAAAATGTATTTTTATATATTAAATAGTAATAATAATTATGCGTATATTGTATGTATTTTGCGCTAGCAAATCTAAGTACTTAAAAAGTAAAGGAAATTTTCGTAACACGTTAAATAATTATAACGTATATAATATGTATGATCTTCTAAGGAGTTCGGAAACTAGAATCATGTTAGAAAAAAACATTACCCGAGTCTCTCTTCTAGTTGATACCAGAAACTCAACTCATGTCTTTCCTCGTGTGTCGTGTGTATGAAATCATAAATACGAGTATCTAGCAAAAAACCTCAACAGTCGGGCAGTAATTAAGGTTTATGCACGGCGGCACTCGCGCCATCTATCCAAACGCCATATTTTGCCGCTAAGGCCGATAAACCGTGGATTTTTTCTCGTGCGACACGTAAATACGTTTTGGCTCGTTTCCGAGCTTACCGGGAAATATTGCCGGCACTTCTTTTTGCCGGACCGCTCGGTTCAATATTTTGCAGTTTTTCAGAGGACGATTTACCTTTTGTTAGATAAATAATATATTACGTTTTAAGTTTTTGACTTATCAACGCCCAGTTAAAATTTTTGAATCTAAATAGCTGATGCACAAAAGTTCCCATATTGATGTAGACAAGAGAAAAGGATGGATTTCATGGTGGCAGTATTATGGTACGGGTTTTTTGGGATAGTGTTGGGCTCCCAGATCTTCCGCTTACCACGTGCATAGACCATAGAATGAGCATAATAATATGTTGCCTATTCCAAAATAAGATAGAAACTTAATGGACTAATTAAAAGATGGCAAGATAAAGTAACCATCGTAGTGAAGAGTCATGAAATAAGAACTATTACCAATCTAAAAGTATTGAAAAAGAAGTAATGTCGGTACGTTCTCTTATAATAATAATCTTTGCAGTACCTAGTAATATATTATCTGTATATACTGTAGATATATTATCTGTATTTCTATAAATGGTTAAAAATACAGTACCCAATCAATCTTATAGGGGAAAAGTTTACACGAAATATGGGCTCATATTCCGTTAACTTTTTTCACGTTTCCCATGATTTAGTTGGATGTGAGGTAGAAACAATATAGAGTCAACACGTGTTAACAGTGCCATAACTGTGCGAAACTGCCGAACTTAGGGCACTTGGTGAAATATGGCGCAGTGTGTACGGCCCTTAGCACCTTACAATTTATTTTATGTATAGCGCTTTACAATGCTGATACTGTGATGATATTTTTTAACAGATGTGTTCCTTTTAAAGCAACTTTAATCAGTTCCTTAATATCTTAACAATGCTAAGATAATAAGGAACTGATCGGAAAGGAGAAAACTATCAAATATATGCTAAGTTATATAGCATATATTTGATAGTTTTCTAGTGTAAGGAAATAAAGCAAATATAGCAGTCAATGTGATAGGTCATAATATTATTATAATTTTACCTCTTATATTATGTGACTAATATTGCCTATTTATATTGATGTAGAGTTTTAGTACCTATCACTATCTCTGTGCCAAATTTCATTCAGATCCGTTCAGCCGTTCTGGCGTAATTGAGTAACAAACATCGATCCATCCATCCAAACTTTCGCATTTATAATATTAGTATAGACTTATAGATATACATTTATGTGTGTCACGTTGTTCACACACGTGCATATATTTTGTACTGTAGTTCTTCATACATTTTATATGTGAAAAGGGATTGTACAAAAAAGGAGTAATATCCATAACCATCGAGTGAGTAACTCGGGTTTAGAAAGCCATTCGCATTTTATGACGGCTTTAGTACGTGCTACCCTGCAACATACGCGTGTTATGGAAAGTGTTAAAACATTTGCTATTATGGACCTAGGTATATTTTGGTACCTTGTTCTATTCACAAAAAATATTGCTTTGAGCAGCGATAAGTTTTTTGAAAATACATATAGCGAGCAAAAAAAACAGGCGTGTCACCTGATGTTAAGTGCAGATTACCCGTCGACAACGAACATCGACATATTGTGTCCGCATTACATCTTGGTCAGTCCGTAAAGTTGGCGCCGTTATATACTTAGGAATATTAAACAGCACATACGACCTACGATCAATCTTAATGAAACATCAAAATTAGTACAAGTAGGGCTAATTTTATTTACCGCTATTTCTCAACGAAATTGCTAAATATGGCTTGCGAAAAACCTTTTACACTGTTGTATGTATACAAAAATGAATTATAATTTACAGCACAATACAAACTCCTAAAAAAAATTGTTCCCTCATTCAACGTTGGCGTTATGGTAGGCTTCAGTTACTTCTGACTCAAGTCTGTTTTCTTGAACATTTCTTAATTTCAGAAATTTAAAATTTCGGCACATTTTATACCAACAAAAATCTTTATTGAGTTGTTTTTTATTGTAATTAGCCCCGACCCCATCTGTCCGGCTTCACTTGAACTTTGACCAGGGAATCCTCGCCAGTGCTTGTTGTGAAACGTGACCCTTCTCTATGCTTAGTTACTGCTTAGAAACTTCACTATTCCGAAGAAGTTTCGATTACCTTTCCTTTAAGCGACCCTGTATTTGAATACCTTAGTTGCCGATGATAAGTTATAGTTACACATAAAATGATAATTACTACTGGATTACCTGCGATCCTGTATTTGACTAGTATTTAGTTGCCGAAAATTAGTTACATATAAAATAGTTGCTATTTATGGTAAATGTAGAATTGTGATTCAAAATCAATTTGTCCTTTAGCTGTTATAATTAGTAATGATTGTAGTCATCATCGACAATGCAATTTTAACATCCGCGATAGGCCCAGTGTTGAATATCGAAAGCCATTTAGCATGAAAACCCACAAAGTTAACTTTGTATAGCCGTCATACTTGTAGAAGGAGCTGCTAGACACAGTCGACACCGGGCTCAAGATGGGGAAAAGTGGATCAGTATACAAGAATATACAGAATTTAATACGAAGAAGATAAGGAGCTATTAATCTAAATCGAAATTGGCTAAACCGCGTACATAAATTGTGGTATTAATTCTCAAACACAAATGTAACAATTTGGCAAGTTATAGGCAAGTAAGCACTTAGTTATGTGCTCGAGGCGTCGCAACTTAGCGGCCCTCACCGCTAAACAAATTTGACAGCTCCGACTTGGCCCAACTTTGTGTACATATGTGCAAAGTTTGTTTCAGACTTGCCCATTACAGAATACCACTTTAACTTACTAAATATAGAGCTCAAAATTAAATGGGATTATGTTAATTGAAGGTAGCTGTAAATTGGTCAAAATATTAAGGGGCAATGATAATTTTGCTTACTCTAAAACTTAGTGTAGCTCTTATTTGGCTGTGTCTAAAGTTTATTTTCAGAAAGTGATCATGGTGGTTCATTGCAGAAATAAATTGGTTAAAATATCAAAGTTACATCGGTCTAGTTAGCACTGTAGCTACGTTGAATCAAGTTGTCGTGATTATTAAGGTGTTTAGCATAAATGTGGGCGCTTTGGGTACTTCATGCTCTATAATATAGTAAACATACTAAGTGAGGAAAATCAAATAAGTTTTCATAACTATTATTATACTAGGTATGGGTATGTATAAGATATGTTTTGTTACCTTACAATAATAATACTTAAATTTAAATAAACCCACCAATTCATCAATAAAAAAATATCATTCGCTATTATAGTAGGTACCTATGCAGTTTTCAAGTTTTACAGATTCATAAAGAGTAATTACGGCTGGCTAACTAATTAATTAATTAATTATAATAACAGTAAAATGTATTACCGGTCGCTAAAAAGCAACTGTCATTTCAGAGATTGATCGCGGGAACATGTAATTAATTCCCGTTTTAAATCCGCGAATCGGGAGCATTTAGGGCCACAGCACACATAACACTTGTGGCATCAGATATTTTAACTCAATTTCGCACACTTTTTTTCCGAGATATATCCGTCGTATCAAAGTCAAAGTTATATTTTTTCAATTTAGGTACAACTGTACCTACACTTATTGTCATTTTTTTAAATCCTTGACAAGCTAGCCCTTGACTGCGCTAGGGCACCTGATGGTAAGTGATGATGCAGTCTAAGATGGTAGCGGGCTAACCTGTTAGGGGCATGGCAGTTATATTAAACCCATACCCCTTCGGTTTCTACACGGCATCATACCGGAACGCTAAATCGCTTGGCGGCACGTCTTTGCCGGTAGGGTGGTAACTAGCCACGGCCGAAGCCTCCGACCAGACGAGAGACGTCCAGTTACTTATAAAATATGATGGTGATAATCAGTGATAATCTTAAAACTAAAGCTATCGTATCGATGAGTATCGAAAACTGTAAAGCGACTACAGGTTATAGATTCGACACATAATGTAATGCGATAGTGACAGCGATTTAGTGAGGAACAATAAAACATTTTACACGGCAAAAATGCACTTTGGCGGCTACTGCTAGCTGCTACCATAAGTACATCATAGTATCGGACTGCAGTAGTTAGCCTCATCATCAGGCTAAGTAAGGAGTGGGAGCTGTTTAAGTATTCGATCACAACAACGTTAACTACAATTTATATGGCATTGATCGAGCGCCAGCTTTGACAGCTGACAATTCTATACAAATCGTAGTAGACGTTGTCGCGATCGAATGGATAGAAAATCTCCCACTAGGCGCTCTAAACGAGAATCTCCCTTCAGAATGAGAACGGTTTGCCATTGCCAGCCATGCTGGCCAAGTGCGTCATTGTGCTATTCGATAAATATAATTTGGAGTCAAAATAGAATCTGCGTTTAAAATGAACGCAGTTGCAGCCATCAAACGCGAAGCAACATCGAAGCAATCTGAAGCAACATACGAAAAGTATTGTGTGTGCTGTGGCCCCGAATCCGCAAGTCGGAAGCTTTTAAATGCGCATAAATACAACATGTCATGGTGCGACCGCGTGTGCCTTTATCAATTACACAAGACCGCCGTCAAAAATGTACGAAACGCTGGCCGTTTAAAATTCAACCGCTTTTTTTTTCAGGCGCCCTAATGGAGGAAGTTTGAAACACACGCCATTTACATGACTAAATATTTAATTTTGCGTTATGGTTTCAGGTTTGCGCTTAGTCGACTGTAGGCATTTATTGCATGTACTTACTCGAATGCATCACTATGCATTTACATAGTGATACAGTTAGTATACATGTAAGGGCACGATTACTTACTTACTTATTACGACACAGTGCGTACACTTCAAAAAAGTTAAAACACAACCCTAACAACATTCGCTTGCTGACGTACATTAGAAACTGACTGGTCGTGAATTTTGAAAAAAATATCTACTGGTTACTTACTACTTTTGACGCCTTAGTAGTCTATTTTACAGATGGACTGGAGACTTACTTAATACATATTATTGTATTATTTTAAAAGTATCGTCTCCATTCATTAGGGCCAATGAACTTATTATTTGAGGCGATTTCCGAATGACGAGTTTGTATTTAGTCCGAGATTTTTTTTTATCCACTACAAGACAGTACAAGCTAGCCCTTGACTGCGATCTCACCTGATGTTAAGTGATGATGCAGTCTAAGATAGTAGCGGGCTAACTTAGCAGGGGCAGGACAGTTAAATGAAACCCATCCTAATCGGTTTCTGCACGGCATCGTACCAGAACGCTAAATCGGCACGTCATTGCCGGTAGGGTGGTAACTAGCCATGACCTATGCCTCCCACCAGGCTAACTTCTCGACTTGGCAGTCATGATCTCGACCGAAAGCAATGCATGAAAACTCGACCTGCATGTTATTAAATTGTTAGAGTCTAAAGATAAATATAGATACAAGAGAGTTCATAAAAAAATACATGGATGAAATGTACCTTCTCTAATCTAATATTATATTTACAAAAAATATTCAATAAGTGCGTCTCTTTATCAATATCAGTTTCCTCTCGAGCGCTCATCGATTTTCCGCTTTGGCGAACTTGCTGGACAGCGCTTCAGCGGAATATTTCAATTGGCTGTGAACGACACTTCAGATAAAAGTGGAAACTTGTGTACTCGTGCGTGTATTTTATTAAACTTTCAAGCGTTTTATTTATTTACTAGTGCCTTAGATATTCATCCGCTACATTACATTACACTTTAAAATTTACTGTTACTAATTTGTTTACAGCAGGATTTACATCTTATTTTTGCACTAGCTACTTATTTATAAAATAGTTTTTTTTTGTTTTAGCTGTAGTTAACTACTTTGGTCGTTGTTTGGCTTTTCCTGTTAGTGACTGTATTTACTGATCATTTCAGTTTAGATGTAAAATTGCAGCAGACTGTCAGCAAGCTGACGGTTGCGAACAAAAATATATTTTGAGCACTGAAAAGCTGTAGTGGGTACTTAGCTTTTCCTTAGAAGTTCAGGAAATTGCAGTCAATGTGCGTCCAGCTTTTCGAAATAACTTTTACTCAACTTTGATTTTAACTAGTAGGTAGTAGGTCTACAACCTACTAGTTAAATTTTGTTAAACACAGAAAATGTTGATATTTAATAGGTATTATGCAAAACTATATCTATACTAATATTATAAATGCGAAAGTTTGGATGGATGGATGGATGGATGTTTGCTACTCAATCACGCCAGAAGGGCAGAACGGATCTGGATGAAATTTGGCACAAAGGTAGATTATAGTCTGGAATAACACATATATTAAAGAGATCCCACGGGAACCAAAAATCCACGCGGAAGTCGCGGTCATCAGCTAGTGAATAATAACTAACGTACCTAGGCTTCAATTAACTCATGATGCTTGTTAGCGCCCATTAATTACTATCTGTAGCTATTTGTATACCTACTTCGGTTCCTGTTTTAATGAAAGCAACGAACACAATACGAAACCGCATTTTCAAATAAAATTTTAATATATTTAATTACAAGTGGCTTAACAAACGAAAAATATTTGCTCATTTGCAGGCGAACACGATAAATTGTAAATTACTTGGAAATGTGCGTTTTGGTGCTCCGGCCAGTTTAAAATTTAAAATGCTGGGAACAACGGTGGAAATGAAATTCACGGGCAAATAATGAGGGGCGGATTAAAAATGCAAAAATTGATTAATGGACCGGTGTCGAGCAAATATGTACTTAATAAGCATGAGTCACTGGGACTGCGAGCTGTCGCCGAGTTCGGAGCAGGACGAGAACACACTTTGGACAAAAAACTGTTTTCTGGCCGAGAAAAGTCCGCTCGGGCACTTTTATATGGAGCCGCACACACTAACGCAAATGGACAAAAGGATGTTTCCCCTACGTATTGCTGTCCTTTCCGTAGTATGTTTTCGCCCTTATTTCATACTGACTTTTGGCCGCGACTTCATCGCATGGATTTAGGATTCGTAGGAACCCCTTTTTCCGAAACAGTACGTCTCATGTCTCATTTCGATAATGGAGTCTGAAAACATTATCTTGTCGACTAAAGATAGTAGATACATTTTAGATAGACTATCTTATAAAATATGCAAACATAAGCATTTCCATTTGCCTCTTTCAATGCATTAAAACTAGTCATAAGGGCTAAAGGAAAATTAAATGAAAATTAGGACTTGAGTTTGCTGTATACATTTTCATTAGTACATAATTATGAAATCCTTTACCTGTATAGGTTTATACATAATATATTCATAGCTATACGACAAATACAATATTAACACATCACATAAGCTTCGTTTAATGAGATCAAAAGCCCCGCAGCGATGCGCGGTTCGAAATCCACAGCGTCCATTGAGTCACAGTTGTAAACTAATTAATATTGACATCACAATTAAACATACCAACCGAAGTAATATACGTGGACCGGAATACATTTAAATTAATGCAATTCTCAACAACATACTATGTTTGGGTACGGTATCTAACCGGGTTTACTCTAATCTACCCAATATTGGAATACTCAAATAAGTACATTATTCTTATGGCTAACCCGAATACAGTTTGTATAGTCCGTGTCACGAAAGAAGACTCGCGGCGATTTGTGGAACTAATGCATATTACATACAATAACTGCATAAACATGCGACTACTAGCGCCGCCAGTAGGGGACTTCTTTCGTGACACGGAGCACAAGTAGTAATAGTACTAAATAACTACTATATTAAATTTCTGTGGTAGAAAAATATTAATGGAAAGTTTATAGAAGTAGATTGGTTGTATATTTTAGCTAAGTAGTATTGAAATAAGTGACTTATATAATAAAGGTTGATTTTATTTTAGGTTATTTTTGAGAAATTTTTGCAGCCCATCATACATTTTTCTAAGAAGCTACCATTTTTGTACACAAAAAATTAAATATAGAGGTATAATGAAACAATATTTTAGTCATTACCTCGCAGTTTACACATTAATACTATAAAGTACCCATCTACCAACGCAACCTATTTTTTCAGAAATGGACTGGGTTTAGATGGCGATCAACCGATTGTGGCCGCTAATATTGTATCCCATGTAACCTAATTAAATCTACTAATGTTGCATTACAAATGATGAGGTTATTCCAAACAATGAACCTATCAATCACGACCCGCCAATACACGGTTAAGCGTTACACAAAACCATTAACACGGGCATAGGCACAGCACGGAATCGCGTGCCAAATGCATATTAGGTGTCATAACATCGGGCAACCCGCACTGCCGTCAGCCTTCTCTTTAGATGCATTTTATACGGTGCCATTTCACCGCGAGATCGGGCGATAACGCGCACCATGCAACAATGCCTCACTAAACACCGTAAACTTGTGAATTATTAATCTTTTTATCGAACATCAACATGGCTCGCTGGATGAAAATTTTAATAAATCGCCCTTTAAATTTATTAATGGCGCATTTCTGCTGTTACGGCCTCCGCAAATAGGTATTCGTAGCAATAACTGCATCGCATGTACATTCATTTTTAATGAACACACATATTAACCGTTTGAGTTCGTAACTATACTAATCGCTGAGTATCAATTATGCATACGCAAATGACTGATTATGACCATCAGAGCTACAACTTCTCTAAATATGTATACTTGATCAAGTAGTTTTTTCTCTCAAACTTTTTAAAATATTAAAAAATATAATATTATGTGCTACCACTAAAACAGACACACATTAATATATGGGAATTTGAAAAAATCTCAAGGCGGTCAATAATAACATGTACATTTTCACTGACGCTTATTTGTCACCGTCAGGCAAAAATAAATTGTCAACTGCCCTGACACGGCATAGCGTCGTGCATGCATCCATACTTTAAATGCGAAAGTGTGTCTGTCTGTCTGTCCTGCTACGCTTTCACGGCCCATCCGTTCAACCGATTTCGCTGAAATTTGGTAGTGATAGTTTATATCCCGGGGAAGGACATAGGCTACTTTTTATCCCGGAAAATTAAGGAGTTCCCGCGGTTCCCGCGGACGAAGTCCCGGGCATCATCTAGTAGAATATATAAATTAGACCCAAAATTATTTCCCGAATAGTTTCAACTGAATCACATAATATTATGTTAATTAATGAATATAGTACCTACACAGATCGATTGAATTACTGCTAATCCACTAGCATCAATTATTTACTAATTAGATGATAAACCTAATGAAATAATGGTTTATTCGCTACCTACCTGGGTACTTTACTGGTACTTACACATATATAGGCTTGCTTACATAAAACTATTTTCTGGACAATAGTTATTCCTCGGTTACACCAAAGCTAAGAAGTTGCGATATTATTTTAATAGACGCAGGAAGATATAAATAGAGTCTTTATAAAAAATAAATCGTTTTCCGCCGTAAATAAACGCGAAATGTGAAAATTCAGTCAACCCTTTAAGCAAACAGAGCGAAAGGAAAGCAGGGTGCGGCGAACAAGGAACGAACAAATTCGCTAATTTTATCTCGAGCACTGAATAAAGATATATTAGTGGCCTGCACAAAGATAAAGGAATAAATTGTGGACGCGATAAATCAGTAAAGGATGGTTTTAATTATACGTCCGGCGGAACCTCCTCGAATAAGGTCACTGGTACACTGATCTCTGATAATTTTCGTCTTCTTTTTTTTTGCAAAATTGTGCTTTTATCTTCTATTCGCTCAACTACAGCACTGAATTGGGACATCTATTTTGATAGTAGGAAAAATAAATAGATTACATTCTGAGGATGGAGATCAGATGTTTTTTAAGACAGTATCAGTCACAAGGAAAAATAATAAGATTTTAGAAAAAACACTCGGATGAAAATGTAGGAAAGAGCTAAGTAATTTTTTTTATTGTAACGAACCTAGGTATATCTATAAGTTATAACTTACTAATAATGTTAGAATTCCATTTTATGTGCCTATTTTCTCATTTAATATAAGAAAATAGACTTTAGTGTATTTTACTATCTATGAGTATTGTGATGGTTTGGTTAAAATGTATATTCAATATTCATTAAAATAAGTCGAAACACCTCACAAGACTCTATTTTATTTTAAATTAATAGTTTTCTTTTTTCTTAACTGTCATCGTTAAAAGATTTCTTTGGTGAGAAGTGTATTCTTGAACTAGGTGCATAAAATAGTTGTTGATTCTTGTGTGCCTCTGCCCTAATATTACTGCCTGAAGGCGAAATGTAAATAAAGTTAATTATTGCTGGTAAAGTGATTCCAGATGCACCGAAATATATTTCGCAGTGCGCTTGTTCCTTTGTTTGTTGCTACATTCACAGTAACTGATTGGCAATAATTTTCCCAACAAGAAAATGACTTTATTTCCAACAGTTTCATTTCAATCGGTAATTAAATTCGTATTACCTTTTTCATTGTTTGCTCTTGATTACTCGTAAATTAAACCAACGCATATATAAAACGCTTGCAGTTTACATTTTCATCAAACGACGACGACGGACTTTTATCTGCGGATGAAAATGAATCGCCGCCTTATTATCATTAAGCACAACGCATACATGCAGAGTGAAATGGAGGCGAAGCGCAGCATCAGCAGTTACAGTTTTTATTAATAACAACTTAAACCCAGCTTTATTTAGCTTGGCATACGATTGAAACTGTATCATGAAAAATGATAACAAAACGCGGAGGCATCAGAATGTGCCTAGGTGGACTTTTGCCACCAATATTCAAAACCAATGAATGTTTATCTAACATCTGCTGATAGTAGTATAGCACATAGCAGTAACAGTATAGACGGAGGTAGACAACGGGGTGGCTGCGGGGCGAGACACGCAGGGCTTAGCATGGGCCTAACATCTAGTGCTGGGGCCGTTAGAATGCTAATTAAAAGCTAAACTGTATACGCAGACTTGTGGGTACCTACCGGGACCTTATAATTGAAGGTATCTCAAAGGTTCTTGAAGATGACACTGCCTCTTTGTATGTTTTAGGGTGATAACTTATGCGGTTTTAATAGCCACGACACATAAATGATTTAAATAGATTAACATTGTTAGTCATTGGATAGGGTAAATCCGCTGCATTCTGCAGTTGTGCGCTTTACCTTTGGGACGATTAAATCTAGTCCATCCAAACCCATCAGTGTTTATCGAACATCAGCTGATCAGTAAGTATAGATGGAGGTAGACAAGCAGGGTGGCTTAGGGCGAGACATGCACGGCTTAGCACGAGCCTATAACATCTAGTGCTGGGGCTGTTAGAATGCTAATTGAGGGCTGCACTGTGTACGCAGACTTGTGGGAAATTAGCTTATTTTTAATTGTAGGTACCTAAGAGGCAGTTGAAGGCACTTGAAGGTGACACTGTGGTTCTTTATATGTTTCGGGGTGATGCAATTTAATTGCCACGGCACACATCAAATGGTTTTAGATTAGCTTCATTAGTCGTTAGATGGAGTGCCCTGTGCCTATTTAAAACCACAGTTATTTGAAAGAAACTTTGATGGAAGTTTTTAACTTTTTTTAGTTTTAACTTTTTTAGTATTTGATAAGATGCCTGGGTTCCTGGGTACTTTAGTGTCGTAAAAGTCAGAGGTAACAATCAGGAGGTATTCTTATGTAGGTATATGGAATGAAAACTGTAGAATTTCTTTTAGGTGAGGGTAGTGGTTAATTTGAGTTACATTTCGACTTTTGAATTAGTTCATTTGACACTTACAAAATGATCTAAAAATATACAAAATCTATGTTTAGAAACGTACCTCATAATCCACTACTGCCAATTAACGTCCCACTCCTGGGCACAGGCCTTTACTCTCATAGAAGAGAAGGAATTGGAGCTTAGACCTACCACGCTGCTCCAATACGGGTTGGCGTTCTTAAACGACTATTATCATGTTAGTGATAATAACCGGGACCGACGGCCTCTCCAAGGCACGTAGTTGAAACACCACCAACTTCCTCACTCCGGGCTAGTACTGAGAATTTCTAGTCAGAAAAACCCAACACTGAAATTTTGATTCGATGAGGATTCGAATCCGGGACCTCGTCGGCCGCAGTCTAACATGCCAACCACTAGTGACTAGACCGACGAAGCAAGGTAAGCTAATTAACACTAACGTTTTTTTTTGTTACAGCCAATTAAAACATTCATTCCAACAAACAAATCCTCAACGGGAGAGATACGCAAGCGTACAGAAAAATAGCTCACAAAGTGAAGTGGTCGGGTTAACGCTTGAGCTATTCGGAATCTCGCTTTGATTCGTGGCCCAAGAATAACGAGTGTTATTTTAATTATAAACATCATTTATCGTAATTAGAGTTCCAGCCAGAGGGCGCTTGTGGCTGCAGCGAGCGACAAATCGGCGGTCCACTTTAAATGCGACGGCTATGGTGCAGGGGAACAGCGCTCGAGTGGCGTGTTTGCTAAACTATGGCGCTGTGAAGCTTTTGCACAGCCAATTAATACGGGGGATGTGAAACAGACATGTGTTTGTATATTTGGAGACAAGAGCGGTGAAAATTGCCATTTATTACAGGGGATTTCTAGAAAGTTTTTGTAGTAGCTTCGCGGTGACGGAGGTATGACACTCGAAGTTACTGTAGAAAGTATTGATGTAGAATTTTAGTACCTATAGTAGAAAGCTACTTAATAGTGTTTTTAATGACCATGGAACTAGGAATCGGCATGGTACTAACAAAGCAAAACTTTATTCGAGAGATCGGCCGTCGATTTAGGGAGCGGAGTTGCGACTGACGTTCTGGGGCCTACGTGGTTCAAACTAGGTTGACCTGCTGCTTGGCAATGCTGCGAGCTTGATGGGCATCGTTGGGGCAGGGGCAATCGTGGGTGGTTTCTTTGATAAGTTTTTTTCGTTATTATTTATGTTATTTAAAATTTTCTTTTAGTTTTTTCTATAGTTGGTGTAATATAATAAACTAGATGATGCCCGCGACTTCGTCCGCGTAGGTAGTTTTTTTAATTCCTGCTGGAACTCTTTAATTTTCCGGAATAAAAAAGTAGCATATGACCTTCCCCGGGATGTAAACTATCTCTCTACCCAACTTCATCAAAATCGGTTCAGTGGTTTGGCCTTGAAAGCGTAGCAGATAGATAGACAGAGGGACAGACAGACACACTTTCGCATTTATAATATTAGTATGGATAAATACATTAATTATTTTGGTTAGCAGGTAAGTAGATTCCTATACGTAGTAGGTATAGGTACGAGTATGTAGAGAGGAACAGATAAGCATGAATAAGGTGGGTTTCGACCGACCTTATATTATCTCCTTACATAAACTTAGAGCAGAGTGTTTATGGGCTCAGGGTATCAGGTGCCATTAAACTACGTTTACAGATTCCCGTATTCTCTTTCAACTTGGCAAGATTTTGAGCATAGGCATTAATGTATTATATTACTAGATGATGCCCGCGACTTCGTCCGCGTGGATTAAGGTTTTTTGATTGCCGCGGGAACTCTTGAATTTTCTGGAATAAATAGTAACCTATGTCCTTCCCCAGGATACAATCTATCCATGTACCAAATTTCATCAAATTCGGTTGCATAAATGAGCCGTGAAATCGTAACACACAGACAGACACACTTCCGCATTTATAATGTTAGTATGGATCCATATGTTCAGGGTCGCAACCAAAACATTATTTTGTTAAAAACTAGCTGCTTTTCGTGACTTTGGCTGTTTAATATATTTGTTTTATCATATACCTATTTGTATTTAAAAAAATAGCCTATTTCCGAGCTATCTTTATATGTACTTTTTCAGTTGGCTTAGCAGAAAAACACTGCGAACATGTTTGTTTTGTGGAGTGGAGTTATCACGAGAAAAATTTTTTGCCGCACACTTCCGCAAACTGGTGGAATCGCACCATGCGCTGACACTTAAGACACCGGCTTAGTTTGGCAATCCAGAGAGGATTTTTTTTTTATATATAGGCTAGCGCTTGGCTACGATCAGACTTGCTTGCAAGTGGTGATGCAGCCTAACCTATCAGTAACACCATTCCCTTGCACCATCGCCAGTGCATAGGTAGTCATTGTAAATAGGAAATTATGCTAGATGTTATTATATAATTTAGTTATAATATAAAGTTGTTCTGCACTTCAATTATTAAACATTAGACAAACAATAGTAAAATTATTGCGTGAAAGAGCGAAATAGAGAATGAAAAATTATAACACCCAAAGCACACTTTTGTCATCAATTAAGCGGAATTTTTAATTAAGGTGTGAAAAGGCCATTATCTCAGTCTATTTGCGTACAGTACGCTATAAATCAAGGGAAGACAATGCTAATGCCGCGGAATTAAAAAATACTTTGCGCTGGCTCTAAATAAGGACTTTTAAATCTTTGCGGGCGGTTAATGAATTACTTTTGCTAATTTTTCATTCGGGGCCGCACTCTAAGCCTTTGAGTCTATATAACATAGATTTCCTTACTATACCGGGTTGTTATTAAGTAAAAATGATTGCTACATTACAACGATCTCCATCACTTCTGATTGGTCAACACTCTTACGCTATTGGCCAATACCCATTATCGCAGCAAGATTAACATAAATCCAGCCCTGAGTAGTTTTAACTAATACAAGTTTTAACTAATAACATTATTAGTACAAGTATATGTAGGTATGTACTCATAGCATCAATAATTATACCTGAACCTGGAGCTTCAACAACGTAAGAAGTCTGTCATTCAATATGGACAAAAAACAGGAGGAATACATATTAACCCTTATATCACTGTTAACGTCATCATCGTCAACTGTTAACGCAGACTTGCAAATTTACATACAGCTGGGTCTTACAATAATGGATCAATTTTACATCATATACTTATTTCACTTTGTACGATACGACTTAAATAATAGCACATAGTATTAGAGCCACGTGTTATCGTTAATATTATCTACCTATATAACGGTTGTTAAATCAATAAGTGAAGCTAAAATATAAAGGCGACTCATGGCGAATTCATGATCGTATGTTGAAGTGACATCTTATTTTGTGACAATAATGTGAAGATTCAGTCCGACAAAAGATTATTTAAAAAAATTAATAAGTTGAATCCGTCCCTGATTAAAAATAAAATGTAGACAAGATGATATTATGATGTATACTCGGCGCGCGCGCCCTCCGCGACTTCTTAATTAATCATTGCAGATTAAACGTGAAATACGACACTGATAATAATAGCACTCCAGACTTTTTTGTGATAAAATTAATAGAGTACGGGAAAGTTTTAATTTAATATCTTAAGCTCACGTTTAATACAAGCTTTTCATGTCGAATTTCAATTATAGATACAATTTTCGATTATGATTTAAGAAAATTTGTTTTTTTTTTTTTTCTTTGCCTACCTATGCCTCCGCGTCCGCGTTTCAGCTGTAACGTACAGATTTGAGCAACTTGGATGCCTTCAGTGGGCCAGCAGCAAGCTTCTAGATACTTAAAAATATGTAGAAAAGTAGGCTTTCTGAAAAAAACTAGATGGAGTTCCAAGTTTCTAAAGAATTTTCTAAAATTCCTCCGCAGGCAGGTCACCGAATGCTCTCTCTCCCCCTCTCTGCGTCGTATTATTAATTGCTGAGGGTCATGGCCCTATTTTATTTATCACAAAATGGTAGGATTTCTTGGGATAATATTGCGGTGGGTTCCAGATCGTAAGGATCAGCCTATTTATTAGAATAGTCAGAATTTAAATTATAATAGTACTTATCTAAAAAATAATAACTGTTTTTCTATCATAGTATTTAAAACGTTTAGCTTAAAGCGCTCTGAAAACTTCACCTATCGTAAAATATTACATGAACCATCCAGCATGAAACTATTTTCAAAAATATTTTTTTTATACCTACCCAAATATTAAACTTTACCTAAACGATAGGAAAAAATTCAGCATAATGAAATAATCGTTATGTAAATGAGACGTGTGAGAGCACCCGGCTTCGCGTTCTGAATAATATTGCAGTTTCTCTCCGTTAGAGCACTCCAGTGCTCTGTTTAGCATTTTATTCCAATACTGAATATAATGTTTTTGTATTTTTATGTGAGCGCTACTATAACAGTTTATTATGGCTTGTGGTATATTATAGCTTGGAAATTTAACATTTCAAATATCTATAGGATATCCCTAAGTTGATAAGTTTCCTTTTTAAAGCCCCTTTTTTTTCTCGAAACTTTGTTGGAACTTTTAAATTTCCACGTTTTAACGAGTGAGTGAGTACTGTATTTTATTCATAATAGTTTAGTAATGAAGTACATAGGTACACATTTAATAATACAAACACAATAATAACAACAAGTTTCTCTCCTGTACTCTGTTTAGAATTTTATTCGAATATTAAATACTCATTATGTTTTTGTATTTTTATACGAGCCCTACTATAACAGCTCTCTATGGAAAATGATCGTGATATAACGTTGGAAATATAACATTTCAAATATCTATATAATTCATATTATAATATTATAAATGCGAAAGTGTGTCTGTCTGTCTGCTACGCTTTCTCGGCCCAACTTTTCAACCGATTTTGATAGCTAGACAGAGGTATACTACATGCCGGGAAAGGACATAGAATACTTTTTGTCCCGGAAAATAAAGGAGTTCCGGCGGAAATCAAAAACCTTAATAGACGCGGATGAAGTCGCGGGCGTCATCTAGTGCTTCTATAAATTGATAAGTTTGCTTTTAAAAGCAGTTGCAGAATTTGCGTATTAGAATATTTTGGAATTTTGTTGGAACTATAAAATTTCCACTTTTTAAGCAATGTTTTGTTCGTGATCAAGAAAATTTCAGTATTGGTAGGTAACCAAAACTGAAACTTTATTTAAAAGTACATTACTATTTCTTGTCTTTCGCATTAACGTAACCAGAACCTATTGGGAATCGAAACTAGGACCTGTTGTTCTCGTGGTATGTTATATAAGTAGATACATTCATACTTGTAAATGTACCTGGGTCTGAATAGTATGATACAGGTGCTATTAAAAGATTCGAAAATGATAAATTATCCTTTTAAATGACGTGAGAGGTCATATAAGAGAAGAGTCAGTACAAAAAATAATTTTAATATTTGATAGCAAGTTACTATTCTCTACTCCCTTATCGAATATTTCAAAGTTTGAAAGGATCTCGGGAGATTCATCCCAGGCGACGTTCCGCCAGTAACTGAAACTTCAATGGGTGGGCGTGACCGTCACTGGGCGGGGCCACCGCCCTACGACATAAGCCCCGCCCACCGCAAGCCACGCCTCTCCTGGACGAAAAACAAGCCAGGAGGGAGGCGCCTGTAAAGCACTGTCGCTATGGACAGTTTATCAAGTAATTTGTTAACATTGATGTCGATTTAAAATTTATTTCGATCGTTAAATTGTTGGCTCGGAGCTCTAAGTTTTTGGATAACGATAAATAACGGTTTAAGTAATCATGAAAACGTAAAGATAAAAACGTTATGGTATGAGCTTCAAAATGGATAAGACATTTACCTAAAGATTCAAAGACAACAAACCGTACGTATAAAAAAATTCGGTATAATTAGGAATTCCAGGAAAAAAAAAGCAACTTTAATATGATAGTAAGTGGTCACCTACTCAAGTATTTTTTCTTTGTACAGTCTACTATAATAATAATAGCAGGGCTAAGTATACAACATGAAAGAGTAAGAAACAAAAAAGGTTTTTAAGATTAGAAAACTACAGTGTTTTGGGTCACTCACATATTTTCCAATCCAGGGGTGCAGGACTGAACCCCAACAGTTAAATTATTTATTGACCTAGTAATAAGATTAGTTCGCATTATAAAATTCTGTTGATCGACTAAGTAAAAGCAAAAACAGAAGATTTAGGTACCTACACTGCACCACGAAAACTAGTCAGTACCTCTACCTACACATCATATAGGTAGGTACTTATCGTCGATTGATTGATTTAACTAAACGCGCAAAATCCTGTGCTTTTAATACAAATTAAATGACTAAATGACTAAAATAATGAGAAAACTTAACGATTCTCGAGCTAGGTTTGCCTGAAAACTGTTACTAAATTTTTAAAAAAAAATAATAATCCATAATGAAAATACTTACGAGCGTGGTATTTAAAAAATATCCTACGGTAACAATTTATTTCGTAAAGTATTTAGCAGCGTTTATCTTCGAAAACGTAAAACAAAAACTGCTGAGTTATTCTAAAGAGTTATCAAAGCATAGCAGGGGACGACACTTGAGGAATGTCTTTGAGAGAATTCTTGGCGTCGCTTAACAACGACGCCGGTATTCAGATGCCTAAGTTGCAAATTAATTAAAGCTTTTTCACACCCCCCTTTATAGCTCGGTGGTAAGATTGACGGGAATCTTTAAAGGACTAGACGAAGCTAGTTATTTCGTCCGCCTGTTTCGAATTTTCCTAATAACTAAAATGTTTACATTTGGACCATGTAACTAGGTTTGTCTATATTTTTATCCACTACAAGTTGGCCCTTGACTGCGATCTAATGGTAAGTGATGATGCAGTCTAAGATGGTAGCGGCCTGACCTGTTAGGGGCATAGCAGTTATATTAAACCCATACCCTATTCGGTTTCTACACGGCATCGTACCGGAACGCTAAATCGCTTGGCGGCACGTCTTAGCCGGTAGGGCGGTAACTAGCCACGGCCGAAGCCTCCCACCAGGCCAGATCAGGAAAATCAAGAAATTATAAATTCCCAAATTGACCCTGCCGGGGATCGAAACCGGGACCTCCGCACGTTAAGACAACAGCGCTTAACACTGCGCCTCAGAGGTCGTCAAACTTAATATTAGGCAAAGCAACAAGTTGAACCATCCCAGGCGTAAAACTTGCCATTATGTATCTCGGTCTATGAGAGACTCTCATACAACCGAGAGATTCGAGGGCAGTCTAATACGACCGGAAAGAGTCAGCAGTCTAGACTGACGGTTAAGCGTTCTCTCTATGGAACTGAGGTGACTCACTGCCAAATTCTTGACTCAGCTGGTCTGCTTTGATAATTTACTAACAAAAACCCAATCACTTATTTCACCAGATCCGAGACAAGAAGCTCGGACCTTATAATCTGCAACGCACTGTACCAAAGATGGTGTCAAGGTAATGTTAGAATAGCTAATGTGTAACATGCCTTTCCTGCTGGAATGTTGATGTTTGCAAGAATGCGTCAGTCTCGCAACACGTGTCTTTAATGTGTCTCTTTGATGTTAAGATCGCTCAGAGGCACGCGGGAGTTGCAGTACCTACATTTATTAAAACAATGGTATCTCATCGTTCATGAAAGACTAGCTACTACCGTGACTTCATCCGCGTGCGCTAGATTACCTTAGATAATTTTGAAGATCCCGTCGCCTCGGATTTATCAGAAAATCTGAAAATATCTAAAAGTTTGGATGGATGGATGGATAGATGTATGGACGGATGGATGGATGGATGTTTATTACTCAATCACGCCAAAACGGCTGAACGGATCATAGGAATGGATAGATTATAGTCTGCAATAACACATAGACTACTTTTTATCCCGGAAAATTAAAGAGTACACACGCACTTTTGTTTTACATTTTAGTTTAGAGATTGTGTACAATAGAATCCGCCCCATTGTTACGGTCTACCGCAAAACTGAAATGCTATACACTAAAATTTTTATATTTGGCATCCGCCGGCGCCGCGGGTTGGCCACTGAAATGAGATGCCGGACACCGGACATAAGACTGATTTACGAGCCGCGAAGCCTAATCGACTTTCGCAGGCACGGTTTTACTGAAAACCTGAATTCTTTTAAAATATTATGCCCGCAACTTCGTCCACGTGGAAGAGGTTTCTTGGTTCCCGCGGAAACTCTTTAATTTTCTAGGATAAAAAGTAGCTATGTACTTCTTACAAATTATTTAAAAAACGCGTGCTTTTATTAAGTAGATATTGTAACATAATAAAAAACATTTATGGACTTTATAAAAGGCAGATGAATTGGAATCAATAACAGTTTATGAGCCCGGTAAGTAATTAGCTATTGAGCAAAAATACAATAAGGACTGGACAGGAGAAACCGTCGTTCCCTATGACGTGGACGTTTTGTGCCGGTTTTGACGTTTTGTTACGGTACTACCATGGAACTAATACTAGTACTTATTAGTTCCATGGGTACTACTTATTGTATTTTCGTTTTTGTTTAAAACGTCAGCGCGAAACGTCCGCGTCAAAGGGGATCGACATCTTGTCCTATCGCACTAGTGTGCGTGCTCCGTATAAAATAGAAGATGCGACAGATATTTTTGTTCCCACTGTGTTTTCCTTCTTACACTTGAGCGTAAAGTTGTCTACACAAGCCTTTCCAGCTTAGTAATCGAAGTTTTAACTGAAACTATACAGTAGGTATACACAATAATATAAATTCCACGAGTGTAACAAGCCGGGAGCCTACACAATATGGTCAATTAGGCCAGACCAGCGACATCTGTTATCAGTGATTACTGCCTAATTGTGCGTTAATCAGTCGTTAATTACTGGCCATACAGCGCGTGACGTCATTACGTAGACTAGCTTCTACTGGAACGTGCTATAAGTATACCGCATATTGTGTATGGGTAATCCAATTACTCATGCTTTGTAAAAGCCTAGCAGGCCTAGCGTAATCAACACGACACATTCCTCTCGTAACTTTTGCAACGTTGAAAAAACACGCTTCACCAATTCTACCTTTAATGTAAATGAGACAAATGAGCCCAGTCTTGGGGGCTTCACTTATAACTATTGAAGAATTCCTCTTATCCACCCCGAGGATGCATCATCAGATAAGCTCGATGGAACCCAATTATTGCATTGTCATTTGCAAAGTTTCAAATCGACACAACAATAATTATTATAAGTTGGTTAAATTCTACTTCCAAGATTTGTTTACATACATAGTAACAGGTAGTTAAAGTTAAATAAAAACGTGTAAAAAGCCGCGAGAAAGCGTTCGCGCACTGATTGCGCTTGAGCTAAGTAAAGCGCGTAAAAGAAAATTCATGGGAGTGCGTCATGCGTGAAACATGATTACCATCCTTTTGAAATAGCGACAATGTCCTTTTGTCGTTTTTGCAGTCACATTCTCCATTCCTTGTTTACGTATGAGATGATAAAATATAGAGATAGGTATGGTATTATCGTCCGATCAAACCATTCGTCTTTATCTAAGAGCCTATTACCTTTTTACGGCCTATTGGTTTAACCGATTTTGAAGCATTTTGGTACAGAGATAGATTGTATCCCAGGTACGTCCATAGGCTTATCCTGGAAAATCGTAGAGCACCCACGCGATTTTTAAAAACTTAAAAATCCAAGCTGCCAAATTACCTAACGGGAATAATCTCATCACGTTTACTCATTTACATAATCTTCGATTGTATAATATGCTATGTGCTTTAAATAATATAGGCGGTAAGTATCATGTAAGTATGAATTGGTATGGATTTGATCAGAGGTTATTATTTGAAAATTGGAAATTATACTTCGTCGCTTCATTCTTCAGATATAATTTATTAAATTATATCTTCGAAAGAAGCGACTCATATAATTATGATAGAACTTCACTCTGTAAGTTCGTTTAATCACTTGCATAGGATCGGTATAGAGATTGACAACAATATGTGCGCAGTAATTAATTAGCATCACGTCACCCGAGCCGCGTAGCTGCGATCGCCGTCAATCGCGGGTGATTAGCGAGTGTGATTGCGCATTGATCGCTCGGTACCGCCTGTTTGCGAAGCGCACACGGTTAATCACAGATATGACAGGACACGTCCATACGTTGATATCCCGCAAGAGTCGGTGTCATTTGTTTAAAAAACTGGATGGTTTAATATTATGTAAAGTGTGTAGGTACCCACAGGCTACGGCATGTTAGCCCGCTACCATCTTAGACTGCATCATCACTTATATCTACTATCATGCGAGATCGCAGTCAAGGGCTTACTTGTAGTGGAATATAAAAATTAAGTATGGATTAGATCAACATTCATAGTAACGGATTTCAACATTATAAATAATATTCGAACCATGCATAGGATCGGTATAGAGATTGACAACAATATGTGCGCAGTAATTAATTAGCGTCACGTCACCCGAGCCACGTAGCTGCGATCGCCGTCAATCGCGAGTGATTAGCGAGTGTGATTGCGCATTGATCGCTCGGTACCGCCTGTTTGCGAAGCGCACACGGTTAATCACAATTATGACACGTCCATAATAACACGTAAAAAACTAAGTGATAATATTGTGTAGAGAGTGGATTCATGGGCCACGACGTTTGAAGTCATAATTGCACTGTAGCATCTTCGTTTTAAGTTTTGTCTTACTAAAGCACAGTATTATTGCATTGTGGTTTCGTTACGTCCTTGACGGTCCTTCATTACGTAGGATAAAACACATTTTCTAAGTCTAGTCCAATCACCTTACTTTATTTTTCACCAATCAAGGAAAGATACTTAGAATCTCTTCTAAGTATGTTTCCTAGATCGGTGAAAAACAAAGTCCGAATAATTTTTTTCATTAAAATTTTAACTCGACCTACAAAAAAGGAGGAAAAAACAATGGTCAATATCTTAAATCAAATAAACAAAATAAAAGTTTGATAAATCATTTTTTAATATTCTACAGTTCATGGTCCAACAGCAAAGGTAGAGTTGAGCCCACCTTTTAAATGGCTTGCATTTTTTCGCAGTTAATTTAACCTTTAATCCGTTAACCCTGCCAAATATGAACTAGTGGCGCCATAAAAAAGCGCCATAAAGCCGTGAACGGAGCGGAACGTGCAAATAAACGCTCGTCGTAAAACTGTCGGATTGAATGGCGACGCAGTTGACTGGCTGCACTCACTCACCCGGAAACAAAAGCCTTTCATAATATAATTGTTGTCTTCATTTCTGTTAATTGAATTTACCTACGTAGGGAAAAGCGATATCTGAGGTATCTTTTTATATATTATATTACCGATTTTAAACGATATTTAGTAGTAATTATTTTAAAATTTAGTAAGTGCTATAATATGGTTCGGTAGATTTTTAATACATTATTGCCAACGAGCTTGTGCTACGCTGCGTGAAGAAAGGCTTTTCAAACAATCTCATGAGACCACCAGAATGCAACCTATATTTGTGCCAAATTGCATCAAGGTTGGTTCAACAGTGGCGCGCTCAAAAATTTGCTTTTTATTCCACTACAAGATAGCCTTAACTGCAACCTCACCTGATGGTAAGTGACGATGCAGTCTAAGATGGTAGCGGGCTAACCTATTAGGGGTATGACAGTTTTAAACCCATACCCCTAGTCGGTTTCTACACGGCATCGTACCGGGACCATATAATAGGTACGCCAGAACGCTTAATCGCTTGGCGTCTTTGCCGGTAGGGTGGTAACTAGCCACGGCTGAAACCTCCCACCAGACAAATGAGTGGACAGGCATGGGTATGTGGCGTCAGCTCTGCAGAGTCAAACTTTGTTATACCAATTTAAACGGTGCCGGAATAAAAACAACGCAAGTATTTTTTATCAGACAAAAAGTGCCACACAGTCTTACTCATTGCACAAAAACAGAAGGCACCATCTAAGCCCGGCAGGCTGACCATTCCTAATTCTAGCCGGCTTTGGGGCGGATTAGCAGACATTTGAATGCCGTCCCGACGCGTCTCGTTGCTAATTGAGTTAATATTTGGTTATCGGCGGCGCGCACTCGCCTCCAAGACTAATCCCAGCGAATTAATGACACGAATTTATCATTATTAATGCCCATATGAACCCTACGAGCACCTGATATTACGTTATGGGTCCCAAGCCCGAGTGTTATGTTCGTTTTTGAAACATGAATAAATGGTGGGCTTTAATCTGTATAGTATATGCTGTGATGTTATAGTTTAAGAAAAGCGTACTTTGTAAATCATTGCTTGTCAATAAAGAGAAAGCATAATATTTATGTCTGTCTCTTCTTGGTAGACAACCGAGAACGATAGGAAAGCTGTTGTGGCATTTTTTGCCGTTTCTATTTTTTTAACGATATCTTTTTACAACAACTCTAAAATCATCAAAATAGTATTCGACTACAATTTCGTTAAAATTTCGTTTTCATAATCATAATCATTTTGTAAACTTTTTATACAATGTAAAACACATCGTATCAATAGAAAGTTTAAAATCGCAACGATTTTTTTAAACAATTCGTGATTGAAAGAAAACGTTTGAGATCGTGTTTCTGAAATTATATTTGGTTTTCATTAGTATATTAAAGTGATAATTATAGAAACACTCTAGTCCATAGTGATTACTATCTAATTGAACAGGCGCGTAATTAGCATTAATTCAATTAATTGTGCCCAATAGTGCCGACAAATGCATTGTTAGCATGACAGATTACTGGAACAATAAGTTCTTAGGTGCAGTCTTACTCCAGACATTCTGATGGAAATTTTAAAAATAGATGTAAGATTTTCTTTGTCCTTTTTTTAGACAGTATAAGTTAGTAGAATTTCTCCTTCGAATAGGGATGATGAGAACTCAATCAAATCAGCAACTCTTTATCAAACATAAAAACGCGCTGTTATTAAGTTTGTATGAAATACATAGTTGTGACGTCATAAAATTTAAACGCACTTTTTTCTTATCGATAGTTTCAAATGATTATCAAACTTGAAACTAACAGAAGATGTGAATTTTAACTCTATTTAAAAATCAGTAAGAAACAATTTATTTTTGACATAATAATGCATCTCAACTATTGTGTCGAATTTAAAATTGCGGATAAACGTTTTAGTTATAAGATAGACTCCCATTATCTATCTAGCAAAACTGGAGTGCCGAGTGAGTCAGTTTTCATTATATTATGAAAAATTAATACAACTGGATGTAGATTTACGGCTGTACGGCTTTTAAAATTGCGGATAAACGTTTCCGTGATTCTTTAAACAAATAACAATTATGTACTAACTTAGTAATGGTTAATTTCTGAAAAAATATTGTTGCCTATAAATTATTTTTAGGCAATTACTTGAAAATTATTAAGTAATTGTCTAAAAATAAATAAATGTACAGAAACTAACTGTTATACTATTTAAAAAAAATGAAATGACTACATTTCAACCCGCAGGGTCTAGTAGGTACATACATGTAACATGTACGGTACATGTTATTTTTTTAGTTATAAGATAGACTCCCATTATCTATCTAGCAAAACTGGAGTGAGTCAGTTTTCATTATATTATGAAAAATTAATACAACTGGATGTAGATTTTGGTATGTTCCAGAATAGGTACGGCTGCGTATTGTCGAACAGCTGACGGGACAAGAAGCGTTGCGCTCGGTGACGCCAATCATTCATCAAAATTACGTTCACACTGACATTCAATTAATAATCCTAATCAGTCTTCTTTCCATTGACCAAATGCACTCGGCGAATGCATAAAGGACCACTTGGCGGGTTTACCAAAAAGTGCTCCACGCGTCTAAAGAAGTTTTCACTTCAAAAATCCAGCTGGGCTCTTCTCTGCCCAGGGTGTGTTTGGAATCCTAGTAGCTTTTGAAGCACCATCACGTCTTATACTTATTTTATTGATGTCCATTAAAATTATGCTCCTGAAAAAGGCTTATTATACTGTTGAAGATTACGTAAATGACAAAGGAGCATGGATTTGACTCGCTCCAGCAATGCTTAGGACAGCAGCTGTTACTTATTTTACAAATTAATGAAATTGTAAATTTTTTTTTTAAAAGAGCAGCCGCCGAGTTTCTTGCTGGTTCTTCTCGGTAGGAATGTCATTCCGAACCAGTGGTAGATTCACTTGACGATTCAAAAGTACTTGTAAAAGTTTATTTGAATAAAAATCATTTTGAATTTTGACGTTCAATAAGTGTACAGCGTTTTTTTGGATTGATTTGATTTGGATGTCATTCGCTTTCTTACAAATACCAAAGGATCAATAGCTTTAATTTTAAGATTTATACAAATTAATTAGCACCATCACGTCTTAAATACTTATTTTTTATTGACGTTCATAAAGTGTACAAAGTACCTACTTGGATTTCGTCCGATTTCGTACAAATACCAAAGGATCACATGCACAATTTGTGATGGCCTTTATGATACGCATATTACACATATTACGATGATGCTGTAGCTGAACAGGTTACATTTACAAATACAAATACAAATACAAAATAAATTTAAGGTCAAAACTGTTGAAGAGGAAGTTTAGCAGTTTATTGTTTAAACACAAGCGATTAACAATTGATCCACTCAAACGCTTTTCTCCTAAAACAAACGTAGCCAACCAAAAGCAAACTTAATCCAATCCGCGACTGAAACGAAGTAAGACGTCGTCGTCGGCTCAAACAAATTATTTGACATAAAGTCGTTAATTAGAAACCCTCCTTTGTAACCGAGGGTAGGGTAATTAGGTTCGGATGCTCTGAATGGGTCCTTTTTCTGCTCGTTACGGCTAAAACAAAAGGGGCAAAGAAGTAAACAGAAACCGTATTCAGGCAAGAATTTGCATTACAGTTGACAATGAGAGGAAACTTTTACATTTTCAACTAACCATCTAGCTCCATACAAAACGGTAAGTACAATACAAGGCGGAATTTAATTTTTAGAACAAACGTTAACCTTTTTCTATGTATGAATTTGGAGTAATAGCCGTCTTATGTATTATATTGCAGTCACTGGATCCAGTAAATTGATTTCAGTTTTTTACAGGAATATTTCTCTGTCCTTAATAATATGGAATAACTACTAGAAGTAAAGCAGAACTCTAGCTATCTTTGATGTACCTTTTTATTCGTGGTCGAAAAACGATAAAAACATCCCTCCTAGTCATACAGCGGCATATGGTAATTCGTTCACGGATAAGGCTGTACTGCTTTGGAATGAATTGCCCAAGCGACATTAGGCAGTCAAAGTCGTTAAATATCTTTAAGAGTCGTGTAAAAAAATATTACCTTCCTAATATACTATAGAATATTTTGGTATTTTCTTTTGTATGTAGGTTTATAGATATCTTTATCACTTTAATCCTTCACTCAGTAATTCGTTATTGTATCTTTCTTGATTGAATCTTTGAATTTTTCAAAGAAAATCGCCTGAATACATTTAATGCACTTTGAATTATGCAATGACAAAAAAAAACGGAAAAGTCTAGCGCACAAAAGTGCAGGTTATTCAGTTTTATATTCTAGCTAAGCTAAGCTAGGTGACCGCTCAAAACGTCTGTCCCCTCCGACGCGATCGTCTCGCGCGTACGTCTGTCCTTGCGTATAAACTGACACGCGTATTTGCAATATGGCAAGAAAAATCAGCGCCTCGTGGGTCGCTTACAAGACTTCCCCTCGCGGGTTTAATTGCACTGCCTTTGTTCCGTCTGATTTGATTCTCTATCTCTGTATAGGGCACAATCATAATAACGAGCTTTAGCGGCCGTGAACCTGCCTCGTGTTATTGAGACGTAACTGATTTTACTTTGAAAATTGCTTCTCCTC
Source organism: Erebia aethiops (assembly GCA_923060345.2). Taxonomy (NCBI): domain Eukaryota; kingdom Metazoa; phylum Arthropoda; class Insecta; order Lepidoptera; family Nymphalidae; genus Erebia; species Erebia aethiops. The sequence goes on along the minus strand of OV281092.1, from coordinate 7,430,903 downwards.
TGTAATTCGTCTGTACGGATATAAGATTTACCTATAGTTTCTTTTTTCAGGATGATACAGGCCTAGCCACTCTCAGGTACATTAAGTATTTCCATGCAGAAAGAAAGAGCACGTTGGCGCTACTTGAAAGAGTGTACGTCCAACAGTGGATGCAAAACGGCTGATGATGATGATGATACAGAACTTAATTATTTTTATATTATTATACCTACCTACTGTAGATTTTTTTCTGCCAATAAAGAATTATTATAACGAGGATCATTTGTTTATTAATGTACTCGTATATTGCTGTGTGAAAAATAAATAACAAACAACCACATTATTACTAGCTTCATACTCGTAATGTAAAAACATGACCTACCCTGGTTTTACACCGGTAGCGTTTTTAAAATCCTTTCCTGAAAAGAAAAGCTACACATTGATGTAATACCATAAATATATACCTAAGCTAAAGGACTGTTTAATTTATGCGTTTCAACTGCTGAGTGCAAGGAGTCGCGATACTGCAGTCTAGGCTACGCTTTTTTTAATCTAACGTTATTAAGAGGTACAGTTCCTTAATAATTAATATTCTGCGTAGAATATTAATTATTAAGGAACTGTTGGAACTGAACGGCAGAATGTTACTCTGCCGTGCATTTCCCGTCAAGTGTTGATGCCACTACGCTTTGTATGTGTCCAATCCTTTAAATAATCATAGCAACAATTAAATTAAAATGTCAGTTACGCGGTGATGCGTCTCAGACGTGTCACGCACACTCTTTCCCTGACAATTTCAAGAAACAACAACTTGCTCCTAATTGTGTTTGCGATTCCTTTACAAATCTCTTTCGCCTCGACTACAATAATTGTGAAAACTCGTTTTGAAACGACGTTAAATACGACTGAATTTCAGATAATTAACTCAGATTACGGTCTCTCAGCGTATAATTCGCTTTTGTTGCGGAAAATTTGAAGAAAGGCCAACTTAACGCAATATAAGATCAAGCATAAGTGGAACAGACAAACGAAGCTATTTTTGGATGACCGAGATCTTGTAATTTATTTTATTTCTCTTGATTGTTTTGCAAAAATTATGATTTGATCCCTCAATAGTAATTAGCAAAGTGTGAAGCCACGTTTGCCTCTATATTATTTGGCAGAATATAATAGATTACTTATAACTTCAGTGTGGTACCCATCCTACTGTCTAATTTAATAATATTGTAAATGCGAAAGTGTGTTGGTTTTTCCGTCAATCATGCCGCAATGCAGCCACGGACTGACGTGATTTTGTATATGTGTAAAGTGTGTAGTTGAGTACCTGGGAACTCGGGAGTGACATAGGCCACCTTTTTATCCAGAGAAACAAAGATTTCTCAAGAAACTTTGAAAACCTTAATAAATTGTTGTGATTACTAGTGTAATAATTAAATAAGATGATTTCAAGTAGCTATTAAAACGTATGACATTCAATTCATCATAATTTTCTAATTATAATGTCGTGCAAAGTCAGCTAAGTATTTGTTGTTCCTTTATAAATTTGTAACTGCAGATAAAACAGCAAGTCTCAGCAAAACGCAACAACACTGAACAATTATTACCTAACAATTCGTATGCAAGTAATAAACTGTTGTGAAAACAATACTTCAACCACCGTGAAAAAATCCAATATCGGGTAACTTAAAGCCCATGCAAATTCGGGAAACTCTATTATAATCTGCATTGCACACTGACGCTCTTTTCATTCGATGCCTTTTGTTGGCGGATTCAATTAAGTTTACATCGGCGCCGAGGTCAGTTAATAAAAACCGAAGCCAACAAAAATTGGCGTAAATCAAATTCAATAAAGCGGTGCACAATAGCTCGGGACGGGCATCGGAATATGACGCCGTCAAACAAAGCCGGGTGATGCATCCCAATCAAATTTGTATTACAGCGCAAGCCATGCTTGTAAAAGTTCCCCACATATTCTTAATAAGCTTTGTTGTGTACGGACACATGCATAACGCAACATGACTCCTGACGCCTAGTCAGCAGTCGGACATCGCCGTAGCTTACTTCAGTATGTAACTAATAACTAAGGTCAGTCTCGCACAGTGTCATTCGGTATCTTGTGCTATACGTACACGGAATAAATATCAGGAACTATCTGGGAATTATTAATTTCACAACCCTTAAATAGGAGATACCAATAGCAACTTCTGATACCCACATCCTCCATTCTCCTAAAGTTGTATATTTTCCAAAACACTTCATGAAAAAAATATTTCAAAGCACCGTTCCGCACCGGATGACCGTGGTTTAATATTTTAATAACATACTAACTGAAACAGTGTTGTACTGTGTCGCGTGAACAGTTGATGGACCGCGAAGGAGTTTGAAACTAGTCGGGCATAGTCGGCATTTTTTTATGAAGAGTATAGACTCTTCATAAAAAAAGTGTTTTCGTGTAATACGATAGTAATAAAATAGGTATGATTTAAATACAAGAGTACTTAATTAAATTGCTATGTGTAAGTATATTTTTAATTTACTGCATAATACCACCTCTCCACCATATCCACCCTGAACACTTTACATGTTCGACTTTACGTTAAGTCAAATAAGTACCATTGAAGATCTCTATTCTGAGTTAAACGAAGAAATTATCCGGACAATGTTAGTACAATGCATTTAATACATCGATTGGAAAGACACCCTTTCACATTAAGAATTCCCGTCCACCATTCCACGTCTCGGAATTAATCGCCCGAGAGCCGCTGTCTATTAAAGTTTTCTCAACTTGTTAAGAGGCTCAGCTCCCTAAAACTGCGCAGATAATGTTAAACATTCATTTAAGTGGGGCTCCTAACTTCCGAATTGTCGTATAAATCTTCTAATTCTTGAACCGTTTAATATTCATATCACCTCCCGCGTTGAACGTAGCGGTGCCTTGGCGCTGCGAAAGTTTAAATTCCTACTTATGTTTCAAAGTTTTTAAATAATATCACCATAATAACTACAGGTAGGTATGTGTTATAGCTATATTGAAGATTTATCTTATACTAGGTGATGCCTGCGACTTCGTCCGCGTGGATTAAGATGTTTTGATTCCCGCGGGAACTCTTTAATTTTCCGGGATAAAAAGGCCTTTGTCCTTCCCCGGGATACAAACTAGCCCCATACCAAATTTCATCAAAATCGGTTACGGATGAGTCGTGAAAGCGTAGCAGACAGACAGACAGACAGATACACTTTCACATTTATAATATTAGCATGGAATAACGAATGTTCGAGATAGCATCAGTACTTCTAAGTAGCAAAAGCAAGTGATATTGATATTTCTCTTAACTCTGATCTTACTAAATTAACCAAGTGGGTAAGTATTACAATGAATACTCACAAAGTTCACTGCAGTTTTTTTTTATCCACTACAAGCTAGCCCTTGACTGTGATCTCACCTGATGGTAAGTGATGATGCAGTCTAAGATGGTAGCGGGCTAACCTGTTAGCCCTGTTACCTGTTAGCGTTATATCGCCCGCTAAGGAAGAAGCCAGATTGCTACGATTCATAAACGTACTTTCGAAAACGTATTCCTACTTGAACTAATGAACATTTTACGACGCTCTAGAACAAATCGTATTTATAAATAAGAGACGTAAGTAAACAATTTCGTTTGCTTAAAAATAATTCGAAATTTCACTTCGTAATTTAAGATTGATACTTTTTAATAACAATAACAAAGGGATTAGGGATATTTTTTAAAATTATGCTTTTTAATATTAGGAAATCCACCAAGCGATCGAAAGCAGACATTCAGCAACGGAACAAAATCGTTTTAAAATAAGTAAACTAAGGCCACTCCGTGGAAGTGTAAGCAATTGCGGGAAGCCGCCAAAACACGTAGCTCGTTCATTCGGGTCGTTATAGACACGCCAATATCAGTGGACACCTACATCTCCGATGAAGGTGCTGAAAACAAACCAAACAACCAAGGTACGGAGCATTAGAGGAGCTCCTGCTATATTGGTCGCGCTATAACCGTCTGAGCAAGTCGTTCTGACGTCGCCACATCAGCGGTTTGGATACGATCCTTCCGCTCATTTGTGGGTAATATCACAATGTTATCGGTCTTTGGATTTTAAGAGTACTCTGGGCCCTCTTTAATTGCAAAAACAACATTTATACAAGAATTTCAATATCTGTAAAATATTTGTAGGTATATAAAAAAAATCGAACAAACTTATTTTGACTAAATCATTGGAAATATTCCTGGAATTTTCGAAACTTAAAATTATTTGGAATTACGTATAATGAAAGGTTGATAGAAATATTTTTTAACCAGTCCCACTCTGTAGCTGGTTCAATCAACTGTAAAATTTCCCAAAATACGTTAGTAAATTTTAAGAACATTATTTTAGGCATTTATCCGATTTAAGAACCGAAAATGGTGTGGTTTGGGCCCGCCTAATTTGCGCCAGCCCAAGTCTTGTTCTCGTCTGCAATATTTTAAAAAGTAAACGACACTTTTTTTACTCTTAGCAAATTTCTCAAAAGTCGACAGTCGCGTCGTCCCAAGCGTATTAATACGCGTCCTTAAACACCCCCTTACATGAATAATTAGATGTTTCCCGGATTTATGTTGCACCTTATCTATAAAACACGCGTTTCAAATCTGCAAACTCATTCTTTTTGCCTTATTGAGGATAATACGTCTTAGCTCCGTTGCGATTCTGATTAATGCTTTCGACTAGACTCGTCGCAACTTTGTCAGAGATAACGGCGGAAAATAATGGGACGTGACTCCGCTAATTCGGTTTTTACAAGAGGAAAGTGTAAAAGAATTTAACCATTTTCATTTTGTTTGAACAAGTGATTTATAAATTTCTGGAGAGTCATCCAAACTCTTTGCTCGTATTCTTACTTGGCCTCACTGACATAAAAAATATGCTTGAAAAAAATGGTTTTGCATTCTTCTTTCAAATCGTACTCTGTCAAAATATTTTAGGCCACGTCAATGGTTTCTAAACGGCCTTAAATATTAATTTTGTGTCTTTTTATCAATTAATAATGCGTGTATTTTTGCTCACCATTCTGTGTGCTGGTAAGTTTATACGGAATAAAATCTGCTAAAACCATAATTATTTTCTTGTTACAATAATGTGCTTGTTGTATTATAGTTGCTTTAAAGACCGTGGTCGCCGAAACTGAAAATGAAGTGAAGCGAGGTGCATTTCCTTTCATGGTAAGCTTCCTGTAACCCGTTTAAATATTGACTAGATGAATTAATATGATGTATAATTTACACTCTTGGTTTAGGTAGCTACTAAGTGTGACAATAGCAGGAGACAGCAGGATTCCAGCTGGTGACTTTGCTTTTCAGCTCGATATTATTTGGGCAGCCTTTTCGTATACGAGCAACGCATATTTTCAAGTTTTTCGACCCATTTTATTGAGATTTTTTATGCAATGTAAAGTGTTGTTACCGAGCTAAGTCTTTAATTATTATGCTGCCTCAGTTACACTATTGCCTACTGATTACAGGCTTTTCTATACTATACGGATGAGACAATATTCGAAGGTAGTGCAAGGTTTACCAGAAGTGCTGCGTTGGTTAGAAATGATTGGTTAATATCTTCGGGCGATGTGTCAGTTGCGTTCCCGCAGAAAACTCTGTTGGCAAGACTTGGAGCCGTCAATATAGATACGAATTTCACCTTAAATGAGGACGAAGAAGAACAAGAGCGTGAGGTACGCATAATTTTACTAGCAATTTAAACCATATTGAAATAACATAGATATTAGATACCAATGATGCAAGTTGTCAAGATTCGATAAGATTGGTTTAGTTGTAGAGACGTAAAAAAACTTACATACAAACCATTGCAGGCATTATTTTGTAAAATAATAATGTATGAATATCCTGTTTAATACTTTGGTTTATTTTTGTAGATAATTTTGATATTGCGCCCATACAACTATAGTGCAACAGAATGGTGGAAAACTGACATTTCCTTGCTGAAGACCCTGTTGCCGTTCAATATGACATCATCTGTTGCACCAGCTACACTAATGAGTAACTTTGAAAATAAACTACAAAATTGCTACATACTCGTTTTTTCTGTAAGTTTTTCGTTTATTTTATTGTTTACGCATGGAAATGTGAAAATGTATAATTTACCTTTATTTAAAACTTGCGAATGCCCGCGACTTCGTACGTGTGAATTGAGGTTTTAATTAACTCTTTAATTTTCCAAGATAAAAAGTAGCCTGTGCTAGTAGTAGGGTAGTAGTAGGGTAGTAGTAGGGTAATAGTCTCCAGACTATAATCTATCTCTGTGCCAAATTTCAGCCAAATCCGTTCAGCCGGTGGCGCGTGATTAACTAACAAACATCCATAGATCCATCCATACATCCATACATCCATCCATCCAAACTTTTGCATATATAATATTTATTTGATATTTGATTTTCTTTGTTCCTTACAGAGACGTGATAATGCTACCGAACGTACTCTTATACAGATTAATGTTGAACTTTTACCACGAGCGCAAGAAGATTGTGGAAATTATTATAAAAAGGAAACTATGGTATGCGCTGAAAGTGACAAGAGTAACACGCTTGCGGATCCTAACTTTTGTAAGGTACAGTTTTCTTTTTATCAATATTCTATAAAACTACTTGTAGTTAGCCTTTACCTGCAGTCTCAACTGGTAATGGAAGCAAACTGACCTGGAATAAGCAACATAGAATTTTTTTTTAAAAACGGGATTTTACCGGAGCTCACATTTATCTTTTTACCCTCGAAGAAACGGAGACGGAGATGTGTTTTCAATAGAAAGAAAGAAAGAAAATATATTTATTCATTGATGGTGTCATAAACAAACAGTAAATTATTGTACTATTGTACCTAAAATTATGCTTGTCTGTGACACCACCCAGAATGGGTGTACAGCTCAGCTTTTGCCCTGCATCAAAACTTACGTTTGCACGTTTTGTGCAGGGCGCTGATTTTCAGCTGTGACCCGGGTGGCGTCACATCCAACCAAATTAATATACCTAACCTATATTCAACTATACTACATAACTAAAGCTAGAATACATACATATGCTACATAGCTAATAAGGGGTTGTGTGTGTTTGTTAGTTTGTTTGTGTACTTTTTTGTTACCGTTTTCCTGGAAAACTACTGGACCGATTAATATGCGGTTTTTTGTATTAGATATGTATAGCTTGTGAGAAGGTTCTTAGATATATTTTAGGACCATAGACAACCAAGCTGAGCTGTAGTCTATGATTTTAATTTTTCAATATGTTACCATTTTTCTCAAAAAGTACTGGGCCGATTGAGATGCGGTTTTTTAAAATTTTTAATTTTATTACTTGTTATTTATAGGGTAATAGCGGGGGCCCTCTTTTGTGCGACAGTGAATATGTTGGTCTACAAACATACATTAACGACTGTAAGCAGCCTCTTCTCTATCAGTTTGTGCCTGGATGGAATAAATTGATTACGTGTGCTGAAGGAGAACGCTACTTAACACCGGCGTGTGCAAACGTTTGCGTTGCAATCACTAAAGATCCATCACCTTCTCCTACTCCAGATTCACCGAAAGTACCCGATATAATCGGTGATATATTTGGCGATAAATTTTACACTCAATCCATATTAACCGAGTTCGTCTCTACTCAGTTAAATACCGATGCGACTGATAGCTCTACAGCCCCCAAGGTAGAAGAATTTGCTACCATAAACAAGCTTGATACAGAAGTTCTAAGCACTAAAATGCAAGAAGAACAGAGAGAGTTGATAACAGCTGATACTTCTATTTCAATAGAAAATTTCTCTCATGATACAACTTCTTTCTCTCATGATACAACATCAACGTCTACTGATTCGACACACGCAGAAGAAGATGCTATTGTAGACGCAACGGGAGAACATGTTCGGAAAAATCGTATTGAAGCTAAGCAACAGTTGGTACGGGGTGAAGCATCACTGAATATTCCGTCTCTATTTCATTATTTAATTACCTCTGTTTATGTCCTGGCATACACTTAGATCGTTATTATAAAATTGAAATTTAAAAAATTCTTAATAAATTTTTCCGTTTAAAATTTGTGTATTTTTTCTTAATCATTTACTTTATCAATCAGAATCAATCATTTATTCAATGTAGGTACACTGTAGGTACACATATTGACGTCCATTACTTGCATAATATAAAACATGATGGTGATAATTAGTTTTAGTTTTAAGATACGCGCCCTGGTCTGAGAAGAGCCCACAAAAAACTCAGCCGGGTTTTTTTTTCATTATCTCCAACTCACAAATCATCTTTCCTAACTAAGGAACTATCAGAGCCATTAAAGCAAATTATTGCCAAGCTTCCTTGTCATTTAGCTAATCCTTTACATGGTAATAAGATCAGGTATCGGTTAAAAATATTTTGAATATAAGTCGACTGTAAATTTTTGAGAAATATTAGGATCTTTATTTACAATATGTACGAGATTCCCTCAATACGGTCTGGAAACTTGTTAATGCTATTAGAGCAAACTGCGGAGGCGTTAAGCCTGCAACCTTACTTAATTCTACTTATTCGCAAAACTTTAGCGTGCTGCGGCACTTCCAGAATCTCTTGCCAAATTACGATAAGTTTACCTATAGGTACCTGTTCCCTTTCACATCTTATCTTACTAATATTATAAATGTGAAAGTTTGGATGGATGTATGGATGTATGGATGTATGGATGGATGTTTGGATGTATGGATGTTTGTTACTCAATCACGCGCCAACGGCTGAACAGATCTGGCTGAAATTTGGCACAGAGAGAGATTATAGTCTGGAATAGCACATAGGCTACTTTTTATCCCGGATAATTAAAGAGTTCCCGCGGGAACCAAAAAACCTCAAACCACGCAAACGAAGTCGCGCGCATTCGCTAGTATTAGAATATATTTTCTTCCCTTTATACTCAATACTCAATTTATTATATTATGTAGGACATACAGGTGTATTTTATGTAACGTCATGTTTTGACTCTACCACCGGGTCGAAAACTAGGTCGAGTACCGAATGAGTATACTTACTCTTGTATATACTTTTCACGTCTAACTTTATTATTATTTAGTGATTTGGATTTACATAATCCAAATTTCTAACCAAATTCCTACCAATTTGCCAGATTGGTTCCAAATCCGAATCTGCGAGAGATATCATGTCAAAGAACGAATTTTCTCAAAATACTATCATAAGCCAATTCAGTTTTATCAATAGTATAAAATTAGTTTCGTATTTCATGGAATTAATAAAACTTAATTCACACGGACGAAGTCACAGGTATCATCTAGTAAATGGTAGCATCGGCTTTTATCACTTTTTATTATTTGCCTGCGGTCATTGATGTAGAATTTTTTTAGTACCTATACTAGATGTAGGATTAGCGCTTCAAAAATGTCCCCGACAAATTACAGCACAAATACGAAAGTGCTCTTATTTGACTTTAGTACGGGCCAACCTTAGCCAACATAACGACGCGTCAAAATGCTGCAGTGCTCATATAAAAAGTGTGCTAATATCCTTTGGCCAATGTTTGTGACAATGCGTCAAATATTGTAACAAACATTGACTGTTCTGGATAGACGGGATGCATGGAGTAGTGTTGGTGTTTTAAAAGTATTGTTGCTTAGTGATTCCCTGGTAATCCATTTCGTTATGCAGTAGAGTTGTTTAAGCCATCTAAAATATACAGATAACATTAATTATGTTCAAATTGATTTTGATAAAATTGATATTACTGGAAACACACATACCTTAGTTACATAAATACACATAAAATACATGGGTACATAAAGATATTATATACTTTACATAAATATTTTATAAAAAAATGTAGTAAAAAATAATAAAAGCCGCAAAGGCTGAATCTGAATAAAGTTTACTTGGTACTTTTTAAGTTTACGTGTAATACGTCAATAAAACGTAGATTTTTAACCTTGATATTAATTTTAAAATGAAACTAAGTAAGGACAATTTAATTTTAAGTTAAAATCTTACTTCTTAAACAAATGTTAGGTAGTTTAGTTTTAGTTTCCTCATGTTTTTACACAGATACTTATGCATATCATAACATTGTATAGTTATAAATATTGATAGAAGAGGAGAGAGTACGCCATTTAAACCTACGTGGTTTTTCGCAGTGCTACCCACCAAAACTGTATCAATATTTATTTTGATAAATAAAACATACTGTACAAGTATAACACTGTGAGTTGCTGGGGCGCGTAAGCTAGTAATAAATATACACGACCACATACCACCACGATATACAACTTTTAAAAAATCAGCAACTCCATGTCTCCATTGTTCTATTTGAATTTTGTTCCATTGAATTTTTTGTTTTTGCCTTTTTACAAAGACAAAAGGTCTTTAATATAAACATACTACATTCGTAATTCAACTTAAATTCTAAGTTTTAAGGTTTATAATAAATTGACGTTGTTGATATTGACAATGTGATGCCAAGAGTTGCGTCTTGTTCCAAAATAGTGTAAAGGTATCAATTTGGCAACGTATGAAGTACCTTATTGCTTACACATTAAGTTTTATTTTAATAATAAATATTTTTGTACTTATTTTAAAAATTACTTTTTGTTTTGGATTGAAAGGTTATTCCTACCTTTTCTCTGATGACAGAACGTCTTAAAAATTAATATTTTCTAATCGTAATGTAGCTTTATGTGTTAAACTTAAGGTGCATAATTAACTGAAGTCGTTGCTAATATAATACCTTTTTCTACATTTCCCACTCAGCATACAAATGTTTATGTGTGTGCAAATTGGGACATTTTTGCGATATTTTTTGTTCGTGACCCTGTTTCTAGTACTCATTCTATTTCAATGCCTGCGGTAGTAATATATGTAATACCTAACTACCTACTAGATACCAGATAGTTGGAATTTGTAAGTGAATTTCTTTTCCAAGTTCCGGAGTGCAGTAGAATGGGAATGTATCTTAATACCACTCGATGTATTTAAATTCCGAAAGGGGATCGCATTGGAAAACTGTTATGCATATTTTAAAGTTAAATTTACTTAGGTACTATGGACTTACCGCCGATTGAGAATTCGATGCGAATAGCTCTTTGTGCTCTCAAATTTTACGATATTTTACGGACGTGATAATGTTTTTAGAAATATGATTCTTTTCAAGGTACTATTCATTTTGGTTGTTCTGGAAATAAGTACCTTAGCTACAATAGTGTAAATGAACGTTAGTAGGGAGTATTTTAAGTATTTTAATGCCTGTAGGTTATATAGGTACCTTGCGTCCTACAGACATTGGTTCTATAAATATGACAAAATATTTTGTGATCGAAGACCTTATAGCTTATTTGGCGTTATGGTATATACTGGACATGATTGGACACTAGTCATGGTAGGGCTGGACGTAACAGGACACTGGGCACTTTAGCATACTAGACATTCCAGGAGTCTATACATTACCAGCTGGAGCCAAATTAACAGAGCCCACAATATGTTAAGTATGAAACGCTTATTTTATGCTTCTAACCTAACTGTATAAAAACTCCTGGATAAAACGGAAACGCGCAATGGTGCGCCTGACATGATTGTGCAAGTTTCGAGCCGCCTTGCTTTATGCCAAACTCAAACTCAAACTCAAAAAACGTTTATTCAATTTAGGTAGGTATACTACACTTATTGACGTTCGGTTATTTGTAACATATACGATTAACAATATAATGGTGATAACGACAGTACAACATCTTAAACTAAAGCTACGAGGGTTCCAAACGCGCCCTGGTCTGAGAAGAGCCCACAACAAACTCAGCCGGGTTTTTTTTTTTTTCATTATCACCATTTCACAATCATCTTAACTAAGGAACTATCAGGGCCATTAGAGAAAATCATTGCCAAGCTTCCTTGTCATTTAAATAATCCTTTACATGGTAATAAGATTTTTTAATGAGTTTACGTTTTACATTAACTTTGAACTTATTCAGAGACATCTTCAACATGTCTTCTGGGAGCTTATTGTAGAAGCGGACACTGTTTCCAACAAATGAATTGCTAATTTTACTAAGCCTAGAAGCAGGCATTACAAGCTTATTTTTATTTCTAGTATTGAAATTATGACAATCACTTTTCTTCTTGCATTTATCAATGTGTTTATGCATGTATACTAAATTTTCAAATATATATTGATTGTGCACTGTCATAATATTAATTTCTTTAAATTTATCTCTTAGTGACTCTCTTGATCCCATATTATATATGGCTCGAACAGCCCTCTTCTGCAGCACAAAAACAGAATTAATATCAGCAGCATTACCCCATAATAATATACCATATGACATAATGCTGTGAAAGTAACCAAAATAAACTAATCTCGCCGTTTCTATATCTGTCAACTGGCGAATCTTTTCAACCGCGTATGCAGCAGAACTAAGCCTGTTCGATAAGTCATCTATGTGATGGCCCCATTGGAGTTTAGCATCTAACGTTATTCCGAGAAAAACAGCGGTATCCACTAAATCTAATTCCTCATGATCAAGTTGTACAGTGGTTTTTACCTGTTTGAAATTAGGTAATGTAAATTTGATACACTTTGTCTTTTTTCCATTGAGGAGTAGGTTATTAGCTTCAAACCACTGTACCACTTTAGTGAGAGAATTGTTTACTTCGTCAAGAGTTGTTTCGTAACGATTTATTTTAAACAAAAGTGATGTATCATCAGCAAACAATACTATCCCATGATTATCCTTGGCAAGATAAGGAAGATCGTTAATGTAAATGAGAAATAGAAAAGGCCCTAAAATTGAACCTTGTGGAACCCCCATTTTTACAATCGATCCGGAAGACCGCTTTCTATTAACGTCTACCTTTTGTATCCTACTTTTTAAGTAGGAATTCATCATATCCAGTGCCACACCCCTAATTCCATAATGGTGCAGTTTTCTGACTAATGTTTCGTGATCAACACAATCAAAAGCCTTGGATAAATCACAGAAAACGCCAAGTGCATCACGCGACTCCTCCCAGGCCTCGAATATATTTTGAATTAGCTCAACACCAGCATCGATTGTTGAGCGACCCCGTGTAAATCCAAACTGTTTACTGTGTAGTAAGTCATTATTACAAAAATGATTAAGTAATTGAATTAATATTAATTTTTCAAATATTTTACTGAAAGTGGGTAGTACAGATATAGGTCTAAAGTTCGGTTTTTTGGAAAGAATTTTTATAAGGTATTTGCCCTAGCAAATACCTTATAAAAATTCTTTCCAAAAAACCGACTTCCAACGCCACTGTAAAGCAATAAATAATTTTTATTTTTACCCACTATGTTAGAGTCGGGCGAGTCTGATGCGTCAACTTTGCTTATCCTTGTTATACCCGCCCGACTTCAACATAGTGGGTAGAAATAAAAATTATTTATTGCTTTACAGTGGCGTTGGAAGTCGGTTTTTTTTGAACTTTTTAGTGTCAGGGTTGAGGATTTGGAGTCAGAATTTTTTATGGGACCACCTCCAGAGCTTCCTCTAAAGACTGATAGAAAAAAAAATCAAATCGGTTTAGAAACCACGGAGATAAGTATGCACCGACATACATTAAAAGAAAAAAAATACGCGCCGATTGAGAACCTCCTCCTTTTTTGGAAGTCGGTTAAAATTAATTTGCAATTGGAATGATGACAACTCAATCAAATCAACAACTCTTTATAAAACTTAAAAACGCTCTTCTAGTATGTGATTTGGTATGAAATACATAGTTGTGACGTCATCAAATTACAACGCACTTTAATCTATTATTTAAAATGGTTAAAAACTAACCGAGGATGTTAATTTTAGGTCTTTTGGAAGACCCTCTATTTAATAAACAGTAAGAAATAAATTATTTTTTACACAGGCATCATCCCTTATGTTATATGGTGCAAACGGTAGCGGTATATACCTACTTGTTGCATTGCAGTTGCATTGGCCACCACTTCGTGGAGATTAATGGTGCAAAATATGTAGTCACGCGTAACAAAAGTCGCTGCGTCTCAGTAGATGTATCCTCTGTGGTCTCAATTTTACTCCTCTCTGCTGGTGTGCATTCCGCCTAATCTCTCTAGTAGATACGTCGTGCAATCTATGACGATAGATGTATAAAATGCCCTAAGGACGTAAATGCGAGCATTACATGCTAGTTATACAGCGCCTTTCAAATTTAAATAGCAACATGCTATACAAATAACTTTGCTGGAAAAGTAATAATTTCATTTTGTTCTTGTTTACAAAACAAGTCTGAAACGGCTACTCTACGAAATTTTAGCAATTAACACTGACGGCAATGAGTTAACAAACAAAAGGAATTAATTTAACAATCTCATAAAAAGAAATAAGCAGTTCATAAAAGTTTTAATAATTAAAACTCGAATAAAAATAAGAACTCCCCGGGTAGACAATGCCAACCCTAAAAAGACTCCCGTTTCGCTTTCGCGTGGAAATTGTGATGCTAATCGGAATCGGGGAATGTTTTGTTTTTTAAATATTGGGTGGTCGTATGTACTATTTAGGATAATACTAGATGATGCCCGCGACTTCGTCTGCGTGGACTGGGTAAGTGTTTTCGATTCCCGCAAGAATCCGTAATTTTCCGGAATAAAAAGTAGCCTATGTAATTCCTCGGTATACAACCTATCTCTGTAGCAAATTTCATCAAATCGGTTGAACAGATGGGTTGAATCGGTTGAACCGTGAAAGCGCAGCAGATAGATAGACACAATTTCGCATTTGTTATATTAGTACCTACCTATAGATTTTTGGATGGGTAAGCTACGGTAGATTAATTTATTAGCCTATACAGCTCCTATAAAAATGTAAGTATGACTTTTGTCCATCAGAAAAGAGATGTACGATATTTACCCGATGTTTCGGTGTGGGGTCAAGCTTAAATGGTTATATCTTGGATGTCGTTTCTTTTCATAAATCCCTTGTTAGAGGGTGTAAGAGCTAACGACTGTCAACTTTTCCTTTAACGGCCATTGAAGACTTTGTAAATGGGAAATAGCTCATAAATAGGTAATAATAGCTTTGTATAACATTAGGTACTATGTCTTTGACGTTCAATTTTTTATTTTATTTATTTATGCAAAAAGAATCAGAATTTGATATAAAGATGGTGATCGCATACCATGAGATACAGAAAAATTTAACATCAGCTGCAGTTAAATTCAGCCGCATCACAGCATCGAAGAAATGCTCATAATCTTTAATCGGCGGAGGTCGGCAATGATCTTTTTGTATCCCTTTCTGTATCCGCTACTGATGACTTCATTTTCAGTATCCAAGCTATAGGAATTCTTATAAAATTAATAAGTACTACTAATAATTTATTAAAAGATTGTGACAAATCAAAGGGAAAGCAAATCATACACTACAATAAAATTCCATCGTATAATAACGGAATCATCAAATCTGCCGGCGCCGCCTCTGTAGGCAATTTTCAATTTCTTTTCTATTTATGACAGTAATAAAGCGACCGGGAAAAGTCAACAATCAATTTTGTATTTCAATTTATTCCCAACCATCCTAGTTTGTGCGGTGATAAGAAAAAGTAAAACGCGTTCATTGAAAACGGAAATTATTGCAAGAAGCCATCAGTGGTGTGCGCTCGGCTTACGCTGTTTCCATTTTTAGGATTCCCTGCCCGCCGGCCTGCTAATAGCTTTTAAAATATAAGTTCAGGTAGATCGTAAATACGAGATCTCTGAAACTGAACGTAGGTACCATTAGGTTTAAATTATAACAACGAAAAGACTGCATATCGAATTCGATGTCGGGTTCCATGGAAGATTTGGCTAAGATAGTAGTTTAATCGGAATGTCCGTTGAGTTCACTTAGTACTTAAAAATACGAGATATTTAAATACTAGCTGATGCCCGCGACTTCGTCTGCGTGGATTGAGTTTTTTTTTGGTTCTCGCGGGAACTCCTTAATAATAATAAACTTCCCGGGATAACAAGACACCTATATGCTATTTCAGACTATAATCTATCTTTGTGCCAAATTTCATCCAGATCCGTTCACCTGTTCTGGCGTGATTAAACATCTATGCATCCATCCATCCATCCATATGGATGTAACCACCAAACTTTCGCATTTATAATATTACTATAGATTATTATAGATTTCATGCGAATGCGTTGTCTCGACGAAGACTAGCCAAATACGCAGAAAATACTGTATTATATTATATTATATTGGTGCACAAGTACGTGCGCATACTCTTTTCTGTCTCTATTCTAAATCTAAAGAACGACATACCACGAGGTGAGTAATATGAATAAGAAATGGAAAAGCACGGAACCACCCAAGCGCCAGTCCGGCTCGAACCTATTGGTAATGTTTATTTTCGTTTTTCGAACGGTTTCAGTTTTGATTTGTGGGCCGTCGTTTCGACCGGCGCCATTTTTCACGCGCCTCATTGTCGTTTTCATGCTCGAAGAGGCCGGCTGCAAAGGCTTGTTCACGCGTCACACCTTTATTTGGGCTGTTTTATTTGAATATGCTGTTTGCCGACGCTTGTCAGTAAACAAAAGTTTTGTGGTATACTATATCAAGTACAACTTTTTGGCATTATGTCTAAGCTTTTTTTTTTCTTGAAGTAAAAACTTCTTTAGGCGCGTTGAGCACTTTTTGGTAGGGGGTAAAAATGTGGAAACGCGTGACCGACACCTCGCGTTGTTACGAAGACAAAAGGTCTTAAATATAAATATAGTACATTCGTAATTAAACTTTAATTCCTTAGTTTTAAGGTTTCTATTTGAAGTATTTTTTTTTTTCATTATTAAAAAAAAAAGAAATAATAAAAAAAATGTAAATATTTGTTTTCACTTCTATCGCCAATTTTTTTTAATATTAAAAGAAAGGTTTACGCTTAATTATTACGTTACGTTTTATTTGTTTATTTATATAATAATTTAATGCGAATTGTTGGTTAGTTGATTTGTCCTTCAATCACGCCGCAACAGAGCAATGTATTAAAAAAAATCTATTCACACGGGCGAAGTCACGGGCATCAGCTATTTTGCGGACAAACACAACGTAGTTTATTCAGCATCATCAGGTTTGGTTTACTGATGAAATTAAAGATGGCATCGATAACATTTCCATCAGACTGCTCGGCCGACAATGAGGACAGGCGGAGAGGTGGGAAATTGGGGTGATTTTTCTTCTCTTTTCATGTCCGCCGCCGGGAAGTAGTAGCGTTTGAAAATAAACACATAATATACAAGGTACAAAACCAATAATGTTATTTACCTATACTTTTACATACAGTCTCATTTACTCTTTCATGTTGTCATTTACTGTTATATTTTTAATTTTAGTGGATTCAACGAAACCATTTTTACTTGGTGTCAGAGACCATACAGAGAGAGAGCGGGCCAGAGACAAATTTATTACTTTTTAATTTTTACATAGATGTATGACTATACTGCCACAGAGCAATGTTACTATATAAAGATAAGGAACAAAATTACTTTCTATCATTTACAAGAACTTACAAACACGTACATAAACATCACACATACACACACACACATCACGCACACACACACATACATACATACACACTTCTCACCAGTTCCCATTGCTTAAGTTAAATAATAACGTAGAATAATATCTTTTTTTGTGATTTTTTTTTAGTTTATAGTTTTTTTTAGTTGATGCATAAATAACTAGTTGAATAAACATGTGCTTGTGCACACATTTGGTTAACGAGAGAGAGGGCTGGTTATCCATAACACAGGTCTAAAAAATCTAGCTAGGATAGCCAGTACTTGATCTTGCAACATATTATGTAATTTTTTGATATAGCACAATTATTGTTAACTTCAAATAGCTCCAAGATCTGTTACTTTGTAACACAAAATTACTGAAAATAAACGATTTATTTATTTATTATTTATATAAGTAGGTGCCTACACAAAATGATGCTAGTCAATCGTCCCACAATTTATTTAATTATGCTCTGTTCTAACAGCTAATGCCCGCGATTTCACCCGCGTGAAATAAGTTTTTTAATTTCCGCGGGAATTTCTTTATTTTCCGGGATAAAAACTATGTCTATATCTAGGTCTAATCTCCAGGTCCTCAACTATATTCATACAAAAATCACATCGATTCGTTACTCTGTTGCAGCGTGATTAAATGACAAACCAACAAACAAACACACTTCATAATATTAGTATGATATAACTGGTGCATAGTGTTTATGCATTTATTGTGGTAAGTTATCTATTAAAACGTGATTTACCATGACCATATTTTCGAGCATAATAATATTATTATGTTAAATAAATTTTTTCCCATTTGATAAAAGTTACCCTGCTAAGGCATATTTTAGTAATAGTTATATATTTGTTAATTACAACTTTTTGCGGTGTTTTTATTCAGTTACTGTATTGTATTGTATAATGAGAGTTACCTAATACGTGCTAATACCCCACGAAGAAGAGATGAACGTTGAAAAGTTAGTAAGTTAACTGGATTTAATTGACTATATTATATACTAAATTAGTAAAAAAATCTGCTTCACTTAATATATTAAAAAGTAAAGTATACACTTTTTGTATTTTGTTGTTTTTCATTAGCATGCACTTTCTTCGCTGACTGTACAATAGTTCAATACAGTATAAAATTATATGATACCCTGATAAATGATCCAATAATGTTGCGGACATTTTGTGCGAGAGTTGATCATATTGCATCACCTTTTGAATGAGACATATTTCAAATTTCCTTTCACCTCTGAACCGGTGCAGTGATGTTACCTGCTAGATAGTACTTACGAACTTGTTCAAACTTTTTTCCGTTTACCTAATATTTATCAATAGATGATTCCCGTGACTTCATCCACGTGGGGTTATTTTTTTGAAGTGAAAATTGAAGTGAAAACTTCTTTAGCCGCGTTGAACTCATTTTGGTAGGGGATAAACTTGAGGATTCGCATCACCGACACCTCGCTCCGACATGCTCGCGAACAGCGACATGCTCGCATTGTTACGAAGACAAAAGGTCTTAAATATAAATATACTTACTACATTCGTAATTAAACTTTAATGCTTTAGTTTTAAGGTTTAAATATTTTTATTATTTTAATAATTTTTTAAATTAAAATAATTAAAAAATATTTTAAATATTCGTTTTCACTTCTATCGGCAGGACTGCCAACTGCCAATTTTTTTATTTGATTCCCGCAGGAACTCCTTAATTTTCCGGGATAAAAGTAGCCTCCAGGTCTTCATCTATACCCATGACAAAAATCACGTCGATCCGTTGCTCCGTTGCGGCCGATTCAAGGACAAACCAACAAACAAACACACTTTTTATATTGATTATTAGTATGATTAATCCTCGAACTAGATAACTGGAACAATTAATCTCCCTTAAAGTTTTGATAAAAGGGGGAGTAAAATAAAATAAATAGTATTTTGAACAAGGTTTTAATCAGCTACTTCTTTGGTCATATCATTGGTTTGGAAAGAATCTGACACATTTAATGTTATTATTGTTCGCATAAGTTTCACATGATTACGACATTTTATACAGTTAGGAATGCATGAGATTTTTACCTACTTACTTACGGAAATGCAAATTATTAGTACACAATACGAGGATTTAAAATATGACTAAACAAAGTAATTTGAACTAGTATGAGTAATCAAGAAAATTTTATAACAGTTATTTCCACATTTTACTATATCGTTTAAATATTTCATATAGGTACACCAATTTATTCATTTTAAGATACAAATAGTCTACTTACGAATACATTTATTTACATAAATAATACAAACATTACAACAATGTTCATAGTAAACTTAACAGTAATATACATTATAGGTACAAAACGAAACAACAAGATGGCGAGCATATGAAAAAATTAATGTTTTTATGGCCAGGCCAAAAAATACACTTGTTAAAAGATATTGCAAAATTAAAATAAAATTCATCTTCGAATCCGCTCGCTTTGTTTATGTTACAATAACAAAAAATAATACCTATTTAAAATACGATTTATATATTTACATCAGTATATATATTTAGGTATTACAAAAAATCATTAAACATTTTTTTTATAAAGTACGTTTTAGAAAACAATAACTTTCCAACTTACACTCGTCCCTAAATATCTAATGCAGTCTTCCCGCGTATTTAATTAACTTTAAAAAATCGGATATTTACTCATTCTTCTTGAAACATTATATTCTAAATCGAGATTGTCCTTATGAGATCATCTTATGAGATTAACACATTTTATTAATTACATTTTAATACGAGTCTATCTAAATCATCATCTAATATAAGTCATTGGAAGAAATTATTTTGTCTAACGAAGTGAAGGGAGCAGTGCCGACCTCCCGAATGTTGAGTTTTGGCATTAGCTTTGTTACTACACTACTGACGTACAATGAAACGTTCACCATAAACATTTACAGTAATTAAATTGAGTTACACCGAAAATTTTAATAGTTCACAAATTGTACTTGACTCACGCTTTACTCCATTGTTCAAGAGCCGTATCACGCAGGTTCACGCGACACTAATTTCACTCGTATTTTCATAGTTCACAAATACTTTTGTTCAGTTATGGTACTTGACGTAGGGATGGACGTCTCAGGCGCGGTAGTCTCAGCTGGACGCAGAGAGGCCGAGGGGCTTGAGGTGCGAGGGGGGGGCGAACGGCGCCGGGGAAGAACCGGACATGTTGTTGTTCATGTCGCCGGAGCGGCTGGAGCCGTTCATGAGGCTCATTGCGTTGCTTGTCTGTGTAACAAAAAAAATGTTTTCAAGCAACAAACGTGGTAAATCCATACAAATATTATAAATGCGAAAGTGTGTCTGTCTGTCTGTCTGTCTGTCTGTCCGTCCGTCCGTCTGTCTGTCTGTCTGTCTGCTACGCTTTCACAGCCCATCTGTTCAACCAATTTTGATGAAATTTGGTACATGGATAGGTTGTAACCCGGAACAACCGGAAAATTAAGGAGTGCTACTTTTTATCCCGGAAAAGTAAGGAGTTGGAATTAAAAAAACTTAGTCCAAGCGGACGAAGTCGCGGGCATCAGCTAGTAATATGATAAACAGATTATAAGAGCAAGAGTCACGTAACAAGATCTATCTTCATTCTTCGCAAGGGATGATCTATCTATGTGGTGGTATGAAATGAGCAGTCACGGCGGGACTATCTATTCCACGCATTGGTTGGCCAGTTAAATTTTCTCAGGCTGTAAGTAGGAGCAGCACAACCATAATACCCTTATACATGCACATCCCTGCCACGGTTGTTCAGAGCTATAAACTTATTTACCAATAAGGTTAAAAAACAGAACGGAGATTCTGAGAAAAACGGGTATTTTTCAGCAATTCCTTGGCATGATAGCTCCTGCAGAAGACACAAGTAAATCGGTTTAGGGCAGCAAGATTTTACATAAATATTACTTCTAAAGAGGTATTGACTTACCGGTGGCATTAGGAGATGCGAGAGTGTGTAAGTATATTGCAGGAGTACAGACCTACCGAAAATTCCAAAATCCTCAAGAAGACCTGGCATTGGGAGACTATTGCAGTACAGACCTACCGAGCGATGACAGATATCCCAAAATCCTCGAGAAGACTTGGCATTGGGACAGCCTCCCGTGATTCTTTCAGTTCAAGGCAACAGAAGACAATAGCAATTAGGCGTATGCGTTGGCTGCTCGATTTATTAAGCCACACATTATTCTGTAGAGGTACAGACTACAGACTTACCAAGCGACGACAGACGTTCTAAAACCCGCTCGAATACCTGGCATAGAGACTCTCTTCTGTGATCCTTTGGATGAACAGAAACTCGGCGTATGGCTGTTTGACTTATTAGCACCACACCTTATACTGTAGTACCTACCTACAAACTTGCCGAGTGGTGACAGATGTTCCAAATACCCGCGAATACCTGACATTGAGTTACTCTTCCATGATTCTTTAGGTGAAAGACAACAGAAAGCAATGACGATGCTTATGCCCGATTCCTTAGCTTCATACCTATTACAGAGGTACGACTTACCGGTGGCGGTGGCAGGTGCGTGGTCTGCCTCTTAAGATGCGCAAGCGGCGGAGGATTGTACGCCATATTGGCGAACACCAACCTCTCTTCGTAGTCGTACTCGCACAGGATCTTGTTTTCGCACAGGTAGAACCGATCGCCAACACAGAATCTGTGACAATAGAAGAGCTATTTATTTAGATATCTTTATTGCACACAAAATATACAGTATACAGCTTAAAACTAGTAAGACTACATAGAAATGTGCAAAGGCGGTCTTATTGCTAGAGCAATCTCTTACAGACAACCTTTGGTGAAAGGATAAATAAACTGGAGCGCGGGATGGTGCTGTATTTAAAAAAAAAAAAAATAATAATAATAATATTTGTACAATTATAATTTGTATGACAGGTTATGTTATACAAATTTCAAATTTGACGACCTCCGTGGCGAAGTGTGTAGCGCTGTTGCCTTAACGTGCGGAGGTCTCGGGTTCGATCCCCGGCAGGGTCAATTTAGGAATTCATAATTTCTGAATTTTCCCTGGTGGCTTTGGCTAGTTACCACCCTACCGGCAAAGACGTGCCGCCAAGTGATTTAGCGTTCCGGTACGATGCCGTGTAGAAACCGAAGGGGTGTGGGTTTGATATAACTGCCATGCCCCTAACAGGTTAGCCCGCTACCATCTTAGACTGCATCATCACTTACCATCAGGTGTCATCGCAGTCAAGGGCTAGCTTGTAGTGGATAAAAAAAATGTTATGAACAATTTCAAAGCAGTATATCTTTTATGTATTTTTTGCCAACATATCCTTTAATTTTTTTTGAATTGGCAACTTGAATTAAAAGTAATATTACTAAGTTAACTTTACCTAGGACGTTGAATAGTTACCAAAGTTGTGTTAATAAAGTGAGATCCAATTAGTGATTTTCAACGGGATATGGCTTATTCTTGCTAATGTACTAGTGCATTACTACGGATGCCGTGTTAATCCTGTTACTGGCATAGCAGTCATGCAGTCGACACTTAAGTTTAATTTATTGATTTTCAGTACAATGTTCATCGCGAGCATTTAGATTCCAAAGTTCTTTAGCTCAATGCCCAAAGAACCCTAAAAAACCATTGAGATGTTATCGTGAATTTATCATTGTTGAAGCGTAACGGACGCCGGAAAGAAACCGAAAATGTCTAAGAAATAAAATTTACTAGCATGAGTGGAAAGGTCAACGTGGAGCAACGAACAAGGAGCGAGATAACGTCACGCGGGCGCGCATCCCTCAATGTGGCAAAACAAAAGGTATCGCCTTCGACTCGCCACTGGCCGCCCGGAACCGCCGGTGATAACACCGAACCTTATCTTCGCACCCCACTCTCCCTGCGTCTTCCTCCCCGCGCGATTCTCGGCCACCCGCCAACTCTTTTGTTTCACTTGTCACAAAAATTAAACGCAATAGCTCGGCTACAAATGTCTCTTTTTTAAGGGGCCAATTTCCACCGCAATTCAGTCGATTTCGCCGCTCTTAATTAACTTTATTTCCTGTTCTCTCCGTTCCCGACTTTTGTTTTTGGGGGTTGTCCTTTTTATTTTGCTATTTTTTGTCTGCAGTCGCGTAATGGAAAAGATGTAGAACGAAATTTTAATGGCTGGGTGCAAGTTAAGCTTTGTGCGACGCGCCTTTGTGCCGCTACGCGACGCGAAGTTTGACGTTTTGCGTAATCGGACGTGTCTATTAGCTGTTTTCTGATTTCTCTCAGCTGTGAAACAATACTAATTGAAAAGCTTTTAAAATTAGCCGTCGTAAATGGTCGCTATTTTAGTTTATTTCATGTATTTATTTTCTTTGCCGTCAGCCATCTAAGCATATAAGATCGTAAGCAGTTCACTATCTCTAATACGTGTATTATACTAACTTTTATTTTGTTAAATTACAACTTCAGCCTTCTTCTCCAACTAATCGCGGTGCAGTCAGTACATTTTGAAACCTTTAACCCTTTCAGTAGTCTGTTCACCGCTTCAACATGCTAGGCGTCTCTTAATATGTTTGGTGGTCAAAATTCCCTGCCAAATTGTCCGAAATAAATTGTCTTAAATAAGTAGCAGAGCCGCTAAATCCAGACCGTGTGCAGACAGTGATAGGGGCAAGGCATAAAGGCTCGCACGATCTGCGCAGCTTCCGTGGCCGATGCCGCGGGCGCGCCAGCAGATTGCTACTAAATTATTTAGCCGTTTAGCGATATTCGCCCCCCTCGATATCTGCCGTCCGCCGCTCACATCGGACAGCCAGCAAATTGGATTCAGATTTCTGCCGGCCGTGGAAATTGATTTGTACGTGATATTTAATAGCCTGCCGTATTGTTGAGTAAATATGTATAGATATGCAAAACTATTTTGTTTTAATCTTTTCGCTTTGATTTTTATTTTTGGTTGCCCTGTTCCAATATTAGTATGGTGATGAGACTGCTGTGTCACGATGATGTGCAGCTTTATGATCATATTTCATTCATATGGCTAAAATAATATTCTAGGTATGATTATTATTTTAGCCATATGAATATGATAATAGTAATAACCACCTACTGTAGCTCTAAAGGTTTTTTAATCTGTATAATTGAATTGCTAAGAAACGTGACCCTTTCTACAAACAATATTTTTTACAGAGAGTTAGTGCTTTGTAACTTGCCTTTATGTCTAGGTCCTATGTCCTTATCTAACGGTTTAATAGTTTGAGAAGAACTGCTTTGAAATATTATCGTACTTAAAATATGTCTTATATCAAAGGTATGCTTTTAAGTATTCTGTGCTGTGTAAGACTTAAAAGCTAACTCTTTTTATCTCCCACTCTGAACATAGAATTTTCATAACATTGAAATTGAGCATAGCAGTCAAATGAATACACAATAGAGGCAAGGCATCACACAGGTTCTCGCAAAGCGGTAAAGGTCCACAAGTGACGTATAAACCATTCAGACTGGCTCCAATCTCGCGACCTCTCTATTATTTAAGCGGACGCAGTCCGGTGGATTGCTACTTCGCGCCTGCAATCTTATTCGATATTTTAACTCTACCTATCTTGTTCAGCTACAAGCTATTTAAAGTACTGTGAAGAGATTGAATTTTAAATTTCTTAAAAATACTTGTGGAATTGAAATTGTTTTGAGGTACGTTTTATCTTTCATTATATATTATTCTTACCAAGGTGTTTTAATAAAGGAGTCTGCGATACGATATGATAATTTTGACTTTGGTGGTACAACTTAGCCGATAAAGTGGTGTATCTCGTAGCCGAAGGAGTCAATCAACCTTGAACCGACTAAACCAACTAAAGGGATGAAATCTTGTATAATAATTGTGATATACCTATACTTACATAAAAACTGTAAAAGGCATTAATAAGTATCCCAAGAAAACGCATTGTTTTCTAAAGGTGTCATGAATTTCAGAAATGTGGCATTCGAGGCAAACTGACATACAAAAACTAAGTTTGAATCAGAGCAAAGTTATATATATATTTTTTTAATCTTTATTTATTTTAAAGGGCTTCTATATACAATATGTATATGCCAGTCCTATTGTAGCTTATCCATTACTTTAACTATTCCACTTAATTTATATTACTACACATAAATTCTAATTATGTATCTATTAAAATTATATTTTAAAAAACTGGATTTGAATGTAAATATTATGAGTGTTCCAAACTTTTACTCAATTATTCTTTGTAACGTTAATAGTTACGATACAACAAACAATAATTGAGTAAAAGTTTTTATAAAGTACATCTATTTTACAGTTAGCTAGATAAATTCCACTTTATCTCTAAAAGTCCCTAGCGTCGGAGAGTATAAATACTCTCCACATTTAATATCCTGCACTAGTCAGTATCGACAGATTCATTAATAAGTTCCAGTTAAGCGGTGCATCATCGCTCAGCGCAATATCTGAGCGAGCGCGGGGAAATCAAGCACAGTTTACCTGTTTGCCAACACACTACTATCGCACAAGTACTGACTAGACACAGCTCTACTAAATTGTGTTCAGGGAATTTGAAGTTAATTTGTTATTTTCCGAGTTCCGACCCTTATATTTTCATTTTTATATAAAGCTTTTTGTTTTCTCCCAATTCAAGGTGTTCCAATTTTTTTATTAGCGATTGCTTACATTTTTTTAAATCATAATTGAAGTACCTACAATGATGACTGTTTAGGATACGCTTGCTTAGTTAAAAATAGGTAGGTAAGCTATTAACAATAGCATATTTGAACAATAAAACTCAGTACTTTACAGCAGTTACGCAAAGTCTATTATAAAACATAACAAATTTACGCGACGCACAAAAACAATCGCGGGTGTTTTAAAAGCAAATTTCCTTTGCATGTAGCTTCTTATGTAGCGGAAAATTTAATCGTGCTCTCTGTTTGTCGTCCGTGAGTTGAATAAACCATAGAGAAATGCCGTTAGACAACGCAGCCGTCCCTTTCCCGCATCATATAATTTTGAATATTTTATCTCACTCACAAAAGAAGTCCCAAACTGGACCTGTATTCAATAAAGCGACGTCCCTGCTCAATTTTCACGGAGGCAATCGCTTTTGACAGGTGAGAATATGAAGTGAGCTCGTGTCGCGAATCTACTTGTGATGCGATAAATGTGGTGAAACAGCATTAAGGATTCATACACACAGTTTAAAGTTTCCACTGTGGCCCGAATACATTTTTACTTGTGTATGTACTATTTCGTTGCCAGATTGCAGTTCGATTACGATATCGCGTGATTTTTCACGCTTTTTATGATGAGACACTTAAATCTGGCCGTTGTATAAATTATTGAAGTGAAAACTTCTTTAGACGCACTAAGCACGTTTTGGTAGGGGGTAAAAATGTAGATTCGCGTGACCGTGACCGACATGCTCGCGAACAGCCACATGCTCGCGTGACCGACATGCTGGCAAACATATAAGTATACTACATTCGAAATTAAACTTAAATGCCTTAGTGTTAAGGTTTATATTTTAAAAATTTAAAAAAAAACCTTTTCACTTCTATCGGTAGTCCCTATGACTGCCAATTTTTTTGTATTTATGTTAAAGCAATTAATGTGAATTATTTTTTTACCAAGTCCACTAAAACTGAACTTACCTGTGATTGCACTGTTGACACGCGAAGCACTCGAGATGATAGACGTTACTACGTGCCCGCATCACCATCTCGAAGGCTGGGATCACTTTATTGCACGCTGCACAGTAGCCCGTGTTGCCGAAAAGCCTGCCAAAAATATGAATTAACATGAGTTTTGAAAATTGATAAATATTTATGATTGGACTCTTTTATTTCAAACTAGATGATTCGACCTCGACTTAGTCCGAGTCGATTAAAGTTTTTGATTCCTGCGGGAACTCTTGAATTTTACGCGATGAAAAGTACCATATGTCCTTCCCTGGGATACAACCTATCCCTGTACCAAATTTCATCAAAATCGGTTGAACAGATAGGCCGTGAAAGCGTAGCAGACAGACAGACAGACTTTCGTCTTTATAATATTAGTATGGAATATTAGTAAGGATGTAAGATGTCAGAACATTGCTCAGAACGTTCTCAAGTATTGCATCGGTCAATCTATGCTTGTCACCTGACGTAAACCTTATAATAGGTATAAACTTAGATTGACCAATACTTGAAAACCTGATCGAAGCTGATGTCGGTTTATTAATACGGACTGTAGCCCATACCTATTGAAGATATAGATTTAAAAAAAACTACTTAGTTATGAAGATATACTAGAGTGCTTGAAAAATTTTAAAAATGTAATTTAATATCAACTAAACCTCTTTTGAATAAAAACTTTCGAGGAATTATTATCGAATTTTCCACTCAATAAAGCTTCGGAAAGCTAAAGCATCCTAGAAAATTAAAAAAATAATCTCACCTCAAATAATCCCTCTTGCAGAGTATAAGATTCGCCCTCGTGTACAGCGTGTGCCCAACCTCCCCAAGCCGGCAGTCACAGCAGCCGCACTTCAGACAGTCTTCATGCCACAGTTGGTCCAGCGCTTTGAGCAAATACCTCTCTGTGATCACCTTGCTGCATCCAGCACATATCTGTATTAATTTAAAAAAACATAAGTAATTTTGCAATTCTTTTGCCTTAACCTGAAACTTCTCATCTATTCTAATATTATAAACTAGATGATGCCCGCGACTTCGTCCGCGTAGATTAATGCTTTTGATTCCCGCGGGAACTCTAGAATTTTCCGGGATACAATCTATACCAAATTTTATCAAAATCGGTTGAATGGATAGGCCGTGAAAGCGTAGCAGACAGACAGACAGACAAAGTTTGGCATGTATAATATTAGTATGGATGCGTAAGTTTGGATGGATGGATGTTTTTTACTCAAAACGGCTGAACGGATCTGGAAATTTCTTACATAGATTATAGTCTGTAATAACACATAAGCTACGTTTTATCCCGGAAAATTAAAAAGTTCCCGCGCGGGAACCAAAAGCCCACGCGAACGAAGTCGCGTATTATTTATTTTAGTAGTTCACTCAATGCTATTCACAGGAAATAATTAGTCAATATACCACGTCCTGTTTTTGCTGCTTGGTATTATCTAGTTTAAATTCAAATAAATTAAGTACCTATCAGAAACTATAAATTTTAGGGCTTGCGGAAATGTGGGTGGTATCAAGGACAAACTGTGAACTATTGCAGCGGTCTACCGGCTTCGAGAAAACAACATTCGTTAATGGAGTTGGATTCCAATGAAAAAGCTCGTAGCTTTTATACTACAGACCGCATCCCTGTCTTTTATTACTTTCGCATGTTTCACAGTTAATGTTGGCACTATGATTTGGCTTTGCTTGGATGTAAATAAGGTAAAGTAGTACTTTTAAATTTCATCAGTGCAGCGTTTGAAAAGGCTACGTTATCGCTGACTGTCAGTTGGGATGGAGGATGCACGAACCTTTTTTCACATTCATGGTGATCATGAGAGAACTCAACCCTTGCTTTATCATACCACCAGATAAGTTCAAGTAATACTGCACCTTTGGTTAAGATTCTGGCTGCCAGCGGGAAATGGTGCACGTGCTCATCTTTGATCACATCTCTCTCATGTATTAGTTAAAGTTTCCACTTCACCTGGGTGAGAAGATTCCGCTGAGGCACCGATCTGGCTGCCAGCGGGGAGAAGGGACGTTTGCGTTCCTTTGATCACATCACTGTCGAGTGGGTGAGTCCCCAGTCCTGGACTGCTCTCTGATACCCCAGGTAAGTTAAAGAAACACTTTACCTGTGGTTGAGAAGGTTGCGCATACGCTGAGGCACCGATCTGGCTGCCAGTGGGTGAAAGGACGTTTGCGTTACTCTGATCATATCACTGTCGAGTGGGTGAGTCCCCAGTCCCGGACTACTCTCTCATACCCCAGATCAGTTAAAGTAACACTTTAACTGTCGTTGAGAAGGTTGCGCATACGCTGAGGCACCGATCTGGCTGCCAGTGGGTGAAAGGACGTTTGCGTTACTTTTATCATATCACTGTCGAGTGGGTGATTCCCCAGTCCTGGCCTGCTCTCTCATACCCCAGATAAGTTAAATAAACACTTCACCTGTGGTTGAGAAGGTTGCGCGGCCGCTGAAGAGCCGGTCTGGCTGCCAGCGGGGAGGGGTGACGCGCGCGCCTCCTTGGTTACATCCATGGCGAGCATTTGAGAACCCAGCCCTGGACTGCCGCCGCTTGCCTGCTGCGGCGTCCGCCTCTCGCACTGTATCAAACAATAACTTGCTATTAGGCACGATATAGGGAGTTTATGTTATAATGATACGACATCTTACAAAGAAAATTACTTTAAAAAATATTATACCTAACACGCGAAGTCTATAGATATTCCTAAACTATACTCAACAACTTAAAAGTTATATAAAAATCTATTTAATTTTCGTTTTAAAAAAAATGTGTGAGTAAACAATCGAAAAAAGATACGACCTCCGTGGCGCAGTGTGTAGCGCTGTTGTCTTAACGTGCGGAGATCGCGGGTTCGATCCCCAGCAGAGTCAATTTGGGATTTTATAATTTCTGAATTTTCCCTGGTCTGGCTTAGTGGGAGGCTTCGGCTGTAGCTAGTTACCACCCTACCGGCAAAAACGTGCCGCCAAGCGATTTAACGTTCCGGTACGATGCCGTGTAGAAACCGAATAGGGGTATGGGTTTAATATAACTGCCATGCCTCTAACAGGTTAGCCCGCTACCATCTTAGACTGCATCATCACTTATCGTTAAGTGAGATCGCAGTCAAGGGCTAACTTGTAGTGGATAAAAAAGAATGTTTGTTCTACTAAGATTCTGAGGTACTAATCAAAAACTTATAACAAAAAGTTAATGAGGTCAATGCCAACAGAATTACTCCAAGCGATACAAAATAAAGCAAAAAATATGTCATCGCTTTTATGACTGTTAACAGAATTAAATCATCGATTTCTTACAAAATAGCTAAAAGAAGTAGAATTGTTATTATTCGTACTTTAATTAACTTATTTGGACATAACTTTATGCAAGAAATTCAAGGGTAAAAGAAAAACTTTTGTATTTTAACTTGATAAGGATCGTATAATAATTTGTATTGCTTGTAATAACAAGTAAGGTAAAAAGTAGTTATTCTGTTGCATAACTTAACAAAATAATACATATGTTGTAATTATTCATGTTCTAAATATGTATACGGGACCCGCATAAACTTTTTTTTTAATATGTAGTGTACCTGCTTGCCACTTAATTATACTTTTGCATGCACTAATGAGTAGGTAGTTTTTTTTTTTTGATAAGTTGTTGGAGATAGCCTATACTAAAATTTGTTATAGAAGCCAACCCAAATGTACCCAAATGTTACCTAAATGTACAAAATAGACACACTTTCGCATTTATAATATTAGTAGGTATGGATAATCGTCGAAAAAAAATAGCACAACAAGTCAACCAGTTAATGAGAACGTGAAACATGACTCCGTTCTCGAACGCATATAGCAAATTATATGCCTTAAAATATCGAATAAATGCTAATAAAAACAGTAATTTAAACCACCCAGATTAAAAAAGGGGCTGTCGAGCAATAAAGTCTGGTACGGAGCAGCGTCGTCACGGTTAATTAACACTTTAAATATGAACATTTTTCAATTAATTTCCGCACCTACAGACAAGTATACACAGACATGTGTCTATAACTCCAAAATAATGCGATATGCGTATAGTACAGTCGGGAAGAAAGGGGCAATTTTTTTTGTTCCGTGGAAAAAAATCTTCGTTTTATATTTTTTAACATCTCAAGCGCTTACGAAATATTCAGGAACTAGATGATGCCCGCGACTTCGTCTGCGTGGATTAAGTTTATTGATTCCTGCGTGATCTCTTTAATTTTTCGGGATAAAAAGTAGCCTATGTCATTCCCCGGGATACAAACTATCCCTTGCTCAAATTTCATCAAAATCGGTTGAACAAATGGGAAAATGGGAGCTACGCGGAAGCGTAGCAGACGGACAGACAGACACACTTTCGCATTTTTAATATTAGTATATGGATTTCGGGTGTTGACGTTGATGTCATCCTAAAGGAAAAGTATATCTTCAGCTAAGTTTGAAAAGTGCATGCTACTATTTTTTGAGTGAACCAATTTAGAAAAACCATAAACAACATTTGAATACCCCTTGTCTAAAGTTCAACGGTGTTTCGGTTTATATTTCTAATTTTCTAGTAACAGTAAACCGTAGTGCAAACTGGCTGAAACAATAAGCATTGCGAGCTCGTGACGAATGGGAGCCGGTCATTTTTGTATGTTTTGGAGCGATCCGGCATAAATAATGGGTCCGGATATTGACCGGAACCATGCGCACCGCGTCTCGAATTGTGAACGTGATTACTTATTCCACGGAAACTAATCAACTGTTCCAACTGGACCATAGTCTAGCTTTGTTTACATTTTTGTACAGAGCAGTTTGTTGTGCTCCTAGAGCTCTTTTTTACCTGATCCTGGCCCTGGGATTAATGCATCTGCGCATGACCATCCTAATATACTCGTATTTCTACACGTACTATTACTACTACGAGTATTCTGTGCCATTACCTATTCTGTGGTTCTAAAAACTGAAAGATTGACTGCCGCGGATTTTCGGAAGACTTCGGAAGAAAACAGGCGGATTTAATCTAGACATAACTAAGGCGACCTAAACAATGCTTATTTTTTAAACATTGCTGCGTCAAGCTATCATTCAGTCATAGAACACTCATTAACCTGGTTAAATAAGTAAACTTTCTGCCCGTAATAGCTATCTAATTGTATGCAAGCGTAAAATAAACTAGCAAAACTGGAAATGTACGAGTACAACCGTTTACATGATCATTTATTTAATACTAGATGATGCCCGCGACTTCGTTCGCATGTATAAAGGTTAATATTTCCGAGGGAACTCCCTAATTTTCCAGGATAAAAAGTAGCCTATGTGATCCCCGGGATACAACCTATCCCTGTACCAAATTTCATAAAAATTGGTTGAAAAGATGGCCCGGGAAAGCGTAGCAGACAGACAGATGGACAGACAGACAGAAACACTTTCGCATTTATAATATTAGTACGGATTTAGTGCATACGACATGATAAATTATTGCACTTAGTTATACTTTTATATGTTGTCAACACGCGTGTGAAGAATTGCTCATACATATAACATAAAACTCAGTGATTTATTTTAGTTGCAGAGTTAATTATTGAGAGATTAATTACTAAGTATACAAGTTATAAATATTTCACGTGACCATAATTCAAATGAATACGTACATTATTTATATTTTTACAATGCACAAACAATAACCATTAACTGTAAAATACAATATGTATGCATTAAGACACATCTACCAAGTGTAATATAGGTACCTAATGTAAATTACAAAAATAATAGGAATTAATTATGCAATGCATGCACTTCCAAGTAAAAATTATTAAAATGGCAGAACTGTGAATATACCTAAGCCTCATTAGCGATTTCAAACTAAATAAAACTTAAATAACAAAAATAGAGAACATTATTTTTGAATAAGTATCGTTGATTATGAACTTATCAATAAATTTATTGTGACCGGCAAGTGAACGGAATAACTGTCGATTCTCGTTCGAGTGAAAAGAATTGAATTTTGAACGAACGTTAACTGAATTCCGTACGATTGCGGACAGTGTCGTGTCAATTTGTGGCACGCTTCCTGTCGCCTGTCGCCTCACAATGCGATACTATAATATGGTTACTGACTTACTGAGGATTTCATAAAAAGAACGACTGCAATTTCAATGGTAATGACTTACGCCTGATGCACTTGTGTTACATTTTGACATGTTTTTATTATCCTTTGTTAATCGAGATCACTATAAATCTGTGATCGAGATGTAGATTACCAGTAAAGAGGTTATATTGAGTTAACAGAAGTAGAGCTATATATTCAGCAAAGCATTATATCTTATACACTAAAAATTATAAAAAAATATCATCAAGTACAATAATTATATTATTCCAAAATATTTATTATTTTATATTAACCAACTAGGTGATGGTCTTTTATGATTTGCAAGACTCTAGCACCGGCAAAAAGATAAGTTCAATTTGCATCAGTTAAAAGAACTCTGACCTTGAACCTGCGCAGACGGTGAATTATCGACACAATATGTGGTGCGATAAGTGAGGCGCGAAATAGGGGGAGCCCACTCGCTATAAGTTCATCAGTCAACCTTTCACTTCCCGCCCTGTAGAAAAGGTCCTACTTAGTACTTACTTCCTGTCTACCGATCCAGAGCTCTTTTCACCTGGCACCGTGTATATTTAGCCCTTTAACATCAACTATCATTATGTCATATAAAAAAATAGCTTAAAAGCACGAAAAAGCTGCAGCAGTAAATCCCATAGCAGTATTTTCCCGTGATTTTTTCGAATTAGACAGTTGGAGGCTTCGTATCAATAATTACTGTCCGAGATGTGACAGCGACATGCCACGGCACTTCCAAAACAAACCGTGGCGAATGCAGCGAGATTAGGGGCAAAAAAAACCCACGCCGCCAACCATTAGCAGTGACTTTCGAATGTCAATACGCACGAATTAAGATTTTACGATCGGTCGCGCATGGAATAAAAGTACGGATTATTTCCTGCCTCTGAATGAGTTTTTTGGATATTTTGTTTTATGCGTAGGTTAACAATAACAGTTTATACCTGCATCGAAAATGTTGTAATCTTAGATTTAAAGTACCGTGTAGAAACCAATTATGGGAATCGTTATATCAATTCGATATAAAGCCTCTTCCACTAAAATGACCATATTGAGCATGTCATCGAAAAAATAACTAGAAAAAGATAAACATAGAAAACACCTACATCAGTAAGTATTGATATAATATAAACTGTAACCGGATTAGGCAAGTACGGTGAAAAATTGTAGATACTATCGAGGAAACTTTATCGCTGAACCTGAACCTAAAAATAATCGCTTAAGTTCTTAGTGCTTATGGCCCGACAAAATAACAGGAAAGTGTTCACGACAATCATTGCAATACACTTTCGCGTGTCAATGTTACCGTAAAATTGCAAAAACCTAGCGAAATAACTAGCGAAATTGTAAACTGTGGACAGATTACAATTTAACGCATTATTTTTCGGTAGATTGTAATCTGTTAGGTATATTAACCCGATAAAACCTAAGTGCCCCTAAGGGCACTACCTGATTATTTATGTCGAACCCTAACCTACAAGAAAGAGACAAGAAAACGTAAATACAATGAATATTTCAAAAATTAACACTCAGAACATTGAACGGTTCACAATCTGTTGTTTGACAGTTTACAATTTCGCTAGTTACGGTGACATCAATACGCACGAGTTAGAAGTGTAGAAGTATACTACTACTTAGGATGTTTTACACGAAAAAGTCTCTCAGTCTTCATAGAATCCCAGAAATACGTAACAAAGGACCCATGTAACTTCAGGCTATCACGGCTCAAAGCGGGCTCGGGTAGTGTTCTTTGGAATGATAGATTGCAAACGAGCGGTGAGACTCTGCCAAATTGAAGGCTGCCCCGTGCGGGCCGCGAGGGACCAGCGTCCTGCATCGCCGTAAATGATTAACACAGACGCGGAGCGAGACCAATTACGCAGCACCGCCACACTCCAAATTAGAAACTATTTTCGCCCATTAGTGACCAACTTCATAATCAATTACACGTTAAAATTTCACAGCGCTGTTTCGGGGGCTCTATGTTTGGATAATCGGAGTTTGTGGTCCCAGGGCGAGCTATTACGCGGCTGCACGGGCCATAAAGGTTTTTGTTTCGGTGGAAAATTTTAATGCATGTTCCGAATGCATTTAACTGCGCCAAAAGTTGCAGTCGAACAAATTAATTTATATATGAGGAATAATAGCGGTGCAATTGCACGTTTTGACGCTTGGTGCGGTTAAATAAACAATTATATTTTTCCAGGTTTCGAAATTTAAACTTCATTATTTAATGTGCTGAGATTTTAAACAGGGAAACCAATACCTCTACTTTGTATATTTAGGTCTATTCGTACTGGGTAAAAGTGAAGGTATCTTCACTTGAATTGATTAGTTAGTCTGATACATTGAAGGTTTAGTAGTCCCAGGTACATAAAGTTCTGATAATAATACCTACCTAACGATAATTCCAGCACTACCTGCAGTATATCATGTTTGTTTGTTTTTTAGCATGAAAGGGCAAATCACACAGGGAGAAGGCGCGGGTCGGGCGCGGGCCGGGCCGGGTGCGCGGCGGGTTGAATTCCTTGTATTTATATGGACGACAACACACAGAATCGGACGCGTGGCGGGTGACGTTGTGTTGTGCTCTTAAACCGATTTCAAAATCTTGGACAAAGCTCATTACTTTGAGGAAACAGACTGTTTTTCTTAATCCCATTAAAATAAAATCTACTTACAGGCTTTCAAAAAATCTAAATGCAGCTTTAGTCCCGGGCAAAGCTTGTAATAACGTTAAACTATTTGATAGGTATAATCCCATATCAATTTAAACGTACTCGTATATCTTTACAGGAAGCTTTCCAATCAAAGTGATGTACTCGTAACATCTAACCATAGCTAATAAGACAAATCTTCGAGTCCATTTAAGGCAGCGCGTAATAGGATAGAGTGCACTCTGCTAATCATAATTCATCAGCGAGATTAAAGAATAAGCGCGAGGGAGCCTGCGCCCCCCTCCGCCCTCAGCCCGTGTGGAGACAATATGATTGCCACACCTGCGGAAACGACTGGAGTAACGAGGCGGGCTAAATAATTCAACCAACTACACCCGACTTGCACTGGGCTTTACATTGAAATTTGAAATTAATGTTACCAAAAAAAGTTGCAAAAATGTTTTTTTTTTATCCACTACAAGCTAGCCCTTGACTGCGATCTCACCTGATGGTAAGTGATGATGCAGTCTAAGATGAAGGAAGCGGGCTAACGGCACCTAACTACACGGCATCGTACCGGAACGCTAAATCGCATGGCGGCACGTCTTTGCCGGTAGGGTGGTAACTAGCCACGGCCGAAGCCTCCCGCCAGGCCAGACCAGGGAAAATTCAGAAATTATAAATTCCCAAATTGTCCCTGCCGGGGATCGAACCCAGGACCTCCGCACGTTAAGGCAACAGCGCTACACACTGCGCCACGGAGGTCGTCAAAAAATATAAGGTGTATTGGCACACTTTGGGAAAGCTCTGTTTTCAGCGATGAATATACAGGCTGAAAATATTATCATGAAGTGACCAAATATGGAATACCATGCGGCGGAACATTTGAAATGTTAAAGTATTCGAGATAACTCAAATTCTGAAAATCTGATACAACTAGGAATCAAGTCCTTAATACCTAAGGTACTAGACAGACAAAAAAATACAAGGTATGAAACCCTTAAAATATATAATAAATGTTCAGTGATTATAATAGTCATCAAAACAATAACAACATAACTGAACAATATTTACATTTTTTCAAGCGACCAGTTTCTAATTTCCTAATTCAGTAAATTGTTAAATACAAACTTTTTATTGATTCGCACGTTCACAGTGCTCTGGTTTATTTTTATCGCCAGTTTTTGGGTTTTAAAAGCATAAGAAACCAATTAAGTTAATATTTTAGCTTACCTAATCTATTTCCGATAAACAAATCAACTAGCTCATTTATTCTTAGAAGTTTGTACCTTAGAAGTTGTAGGCCTTATTTCACAGAAAAATAGCATTAAATTAAACTTTTTAATTATATCAGTTTTTTTTATATCAATTTACATTATAGTAATTATAAAATACTGATATGGAGTTACTTACAAGTACAACTGATGGATGAAGCTGATGCCCGCGACTTCGTCCGTGTGGATTGAGGTTTTTCGGATCTCGCGGGAACTTATAAATTTTTCAGGAAAAAAATAGTCTACGTGTTATTCCAGACTATAATCTATCTCTATTGCCTATTTTCATCCAGATCCGAACGGATCAGTGAAATTTGGCGCGGCTAAACAGTGGTTCTGGCGTGATTGAGTAACAAACATCCATCTATCCAAACTTTCCCATTTATAACATTAGTAAGTGGACATATAAAAAGCGAAGAAATTAAAAAAATATCTAATAAGTTCTTTCTAAAATTCTACATCAATGTTTTTCATGACCTATAATTTGAGAACAAGACCTCTGACAAGACTCTAAATTCCTATGGTAAACTTAGTTTAATTTTGACTTTCATCGTTTGAATTTGTTTTGAATTGCTCATTCACTTCACGGCAAAATTTAAAAAAATATTTTAAGTACCCTATTAACCGACGTTATTACGTTACCCGATTAACTAGCAGCAACTACCGGTAACCCACTGTGCTATTCTATAACCTAAGCAATTTAAAAAAATTGTGTGTGTCAGCTCCGACGCACGTCTGGAGTTTACTCCTTATGTACGAAAAGTGTTACCATGGAAACATAAAGTAAATAACGTAACGGAGAAAGTTTGTATTTACTCCCTATAAATTTTCATCATCATCATCATCATCATCAACCGACAGACGTCCACTGCTGGACATAGGGCTCTTGCAAGGATTTCCACACGCCGCGGTCAATATATTCATAAACAAATCATGTACTAAAATGTTTTATTCTTAAAACGTAGAGCATACTCGGCGTCGAGACGCAACAGCGGCACTTATTTAACAGATTGCTTTCCTTTAAGTTGTTCTTTAATCTAGCAATGTACGCGCCCCCCTGTCTCGCGCCGCATCTGCACATCCGATGTATCTACGAGGAGCTCTGTTTGTTCTCCAACACCTACTTAATGAGTAGTGTTTAAGCCTCTTTCATTAACTCGAGGCTCGATTTTCATATTATGCTTTTTGAATCTCTTTTGATGACTGTTGTCGTCGTCGTGGAATGTCTGTTTTTCCATGAGGCTAATAAATTTCAACGTATATTAAAAAGTATGCCAGGTCCCAGAGACGGCTCTATCACAGATATACGTTAGAGTATTTCTAAGATAATCTGGCGCAGTATTGAGCGCCGTTGTAAACTAACCTAACAGGTCAGCCTACTAACATCTTAGACTACATCATCACTTACCATCAGATTAGATTGCAGTCAAGGGCTAACTTGTAGTGGCGTAAAAAAAACTAGTAGTAGTAAGTAGGTCGCTATAATTGATGCAAATCAAACAATCTATGTCTGGCATTTAGATGATTTCATTTCATTTCATTTAAATTTCATTTTTTTGCCTTCTACACATTTGCAGGAGCAGCAAGGCAAAATGTGAGATGTGAACTGTGACGCGAGCTAGAGATTAAACCGATTTCAAAAAACTCTTAAAAGCCTTAACTATTAAACTCTTCGCAGCTGCAGGCGAAGGACACAGAATACTTACAAATTAACTTTATTCTTTTAAAAATAATTTAACGATTACATTTCCTAAATCTAGACTTATACATGATGGGTATGTGTGAGTCTGGAGTCCGGGACGATGACGTAAGGTCAGGTGTGCCATCGGCGGAGGCGCGGGAGGTCTCGAGTTAGCAGAATGCTACGCCATCGTTTTTCCTAGGGCTGCCCAAAGTCGCTAGGGCTAGCGCATAAAACGTGTCTCGCGAAGCGTTTGTTCACACCGCACCCCCAGAATGAAAGTGACTTAACTCAGAATTCCTGTAAATTCAGATTTTTTAATAAACTGAGCTTAAAAAGCCTACTCAAAAAGACCCCGGTGCGACACGATTGTCTCCAAGTTTGCCTTGCACTTACGCAGGGATGATATTATGATATTTACGCAAAAAATTTTAGATTGTTAAATTAAATGAAAAAAGAATCTACTATAATTTTTCAAAGCGCAACCGTGAATGCACTATTTAATTTATATCTATGAAACTATACTCGGTGTGAGTTAAAAGCAAAATTTCGTTAATGCCACACCATATTGGATTACCGTCGCTACCGGGCCGCCGCAATAATATAACGAAATTCAAACATTAATAGGCTCAAACACAATCACGGATGGCCACATAATCGAGTTAGCTGCTATTCGGCTAAGCCCCTATCGCGATCTGGCCCATTGTCTGTCGCCCGTTGCGTTGATCACGAGGACCGATTATATTGGCAATTTCGTGTTTATTGTTTTCAGGTGTCTCCGTCAACTAGTTTAAGGAATAATCAAACCCTATCAATGAACTCAAATAGCTCGTAAAATGTTAGTGTAACCAATTAATCCAACTTTGTAAAAGAACTTACTTCGTCCGATATTTATTTTTATTATATATAGTTTTTTTTGATTCTTTCCTTTTTTTTGAGTCCTTCCCCGAGTTGTAACCTACCGCTGTTAGTCTAGGCAATAAAGCTAGTGGACCCCAACAATAATTCCTCAGACGACAAAGTTTACAGTAGGATAAAGTATCATAAGTTAAACGTATATTAAAAATATCCAATAAAAAATCAGGAAGGAAGTAAGGTTTTTATGCTATACTCAATTATTAAAGATGGAAGGTACATTATCGCGTAAACGCAGTTTAGGTATGATATTAAAATCGGTTTAAATATCGATGTTCATCATAATTATTTCGTTTGGTATTTCGGTTTTGAGTGTAAATATACTACCTACTATTATATTAAATAGAAATTGAGAAAATATTCAGTCATAAATATTAAGTTTTAAGTATAAAACCCTAACTTCCGCGTGGAATTTTTGTTGGATATTTTTGTATAAATTTTGGGTCATACCATACTACAACCCTGCCAATATTCAACGACTGAGGATTTAATGAGAGGGTCTCCATACAACAAACCGCCCCATTGCCTAGAATATGTGCCAAATTTCATTAAAATCGTTTGAATAGATGAGCCGTGAAAGCGTAGCAGACAGACTTTCGCATTTATAATATTAGTATGGATAAAGTTGAACTCCCTTACAGGTCAATTAAAGAATAAATGTTAATTCGGGAAGCTGTCATTAAAATATTCCTCGTATAAGAAACTACAGAACAGGCTAAAAAATAAAAATGGTAAACTAAACGCTTAAAACATAAGCAGACTAGAAATACAATCTCTAAGTAGTTTGAAAGGTGAAAATGCAGGCTTTGATAGTAAACCAAGTCCCACGATAGTCAAAGTAAATGATACTCAGGTAGAATATACGCTCAGAAAGTTAAAAGTTCCACAACAGTTAGATGCAACTGTAAGACCAAATAAGTAGATAGAAGCGGTGTCAAAACTGCCAAAAACAAAACTATAAAGTTTGCTTTATAACCCGGTAGATACCGCTTTATCTATTTGAGATGTCGAACTCAATTTGGATCGGGCAACTGGACTTTTATAACATACAACTCACATTTATTAAAGTATTTTTACAACTGGGTATAAAATAAACACAGTTTTAAAGCTCGCAGTTTACCTAAAGAGTAAAAGATGTTTACTCGTATCTCTCTAATTAGACTAATAGAGCATTAAAACTCTACATAGGTACATACTCGTAGCTTTCAGGGGTTTCAAATTGTACATTTTCTATTTATCTCATAATATGTGATTTTTTTTAGTGAAAGTTAAGAGAGAAAAATTAAGGAAAATTTAAATATATTACTGATTTGTTTTTATAAATGCTGCATTATCCTGTGCTCAGGTTTATCAATCTTTAACCAAAGGTTGTAAGTAAGAGATTGCTTTAGCAGTAAAGACCGCCTTTGCACGTTTGTGTTTTTTCCCAGTATCTAAAAAAGTTGAATAATCAACTCACAATTTTCACTAGACAGGATCTACTTACTCGATATGCTCAGAGTTCCTAGTTTACTTTTGACACTACAACGACTATGTTCATGTAGCAGAATAGTCTGGAGATGGAATTAGAACGATTGCGGTCCATACTTACCTATTAACAGAATTATGCCAATGGATACGAAGTTTTTTAAACTTGAAAAGTTAATCTAGGGCCTCTCAATAATTCGATTGATAAACGTACACTCCACCCCACACAGGATCAGTGCGTAGGCGACATCGTCACTATGATGTTTACTTATCTAAATTATTATACCACTGATTCCCACTATCGCATAAAAGCCATTTCTATTCATGACAGAATATATAATTAATATTATTCTAATTAACTTAAGTGTTTCAGTAATAAAATTAAATAGGGCGATAGCATAATAGATTAGCGTATTCGTTAAGCTTTCAAAACAAGTTACACTATAACAGACGCGGTATCAAACATGATAATAATAAATTAAATAATTATATTTATTTCAATACCACCAAGTTGTTGAAATTTTCTAAGCATTCCAAAATATAATGATTCATATTTCACTAAGGAATAGTTATGAAAAATTTTACCACAAATTGTTATCTTTAACAAAATATACGCGGACGAATTCGCGGGAAAGCATTAGTCATCAAAAAGTGCTTAAAACAAAAACATTAGTAAGTATGCAATAATGATATTCAGGTACTAAAATTATACATCAATGATATCCAGTCTCTTTATTTTCACAGCCATTAAAAAGTTTTGTTTATACAATATCATCATGTTATCATTTTGATGTCTAATAAAAGTAACAAGCATTTTATTACGAGTAAGCGATATGAGGCGTGTTAACATATAAAGCGTGTGTAACTGCAAGCTGTAATATTAGTCGATACTGCTGATGTTTTATTACATTATAAAACAAACGTCTCAAATTAATTATGGGACATACTACAGTACCATCGGGATCGATCGTAAAGAATCTTTGATAGCAGTTGTAAAATGTTCCAAATCGTTGTCATGATAATTTATGAAGCATGTTTATGGATGACTTTATGACAAGAAAATTTCTATATTTCCCGAATACTCCGAAAACTTATATCGGACATTTATTAATATTATCAACTTAAGAAAACGCTTGCCAAAATAGTAAAAGTAACTTTTTAAATATCCGTATAACGGAGTTTACTGAAATGTACGAATATATTTTGGCGGTTAACAGCTCCGATTAGCACGTTTTACAAGATGAGCACAAAGCTAAATTAGTAAACGAGTCGCGCGGCGAGGGGCAAAGTGAATTAAAGCAACTCCGAGCCTATTACGTGAAGTGAGTTATAAAATAAAGCCGCGGCGAGTAAGTTCATACATTACAAGCCGATAACCAGACGAGACTTCTGAGACACAAACCAGTCCCTTTTAGTGAAATTGAAAACTTTTTCTGTTACTCATACCGCGACCACGACACCACTCAATTTAAATCAATTGCTTTTTATAATTAACTTACTCCATTATTGAAGTGCACTCCCTCGTTACCTCAATTAAAATTCAATCGAGATGTAAATCTATTACAGAACGAGTTTTTCTAGAAGAAGTAATCAAGTAAATTGTTTCTCAGATAAGTGCTACACACCCGTTCTACGCAGGCAACTGGTTAGACCTATAAACTATCTCGTATTCATAATTATTCAACGTTTTCTACTACGTACTCAAATATGGACGTTTATCTCTGACATCGCTTCTCCATTTCAATAGCTATCAATATACAATATCGGAAATTAAAGGGAATTAATGAATTTGATTAGCCCGAGTTCCATTAAAAATATTACGATATAATAGTGATGGTGCGGGCGGCCGTGTGTCAATTCTGACATTATGCAGTCGCCCTCACTAATGCAATGAAGATCCCCCAGCTCCAGGGAGTGCCACTTTTACCTAATTCTTATTAAACATTTATTAGCTTAGACAAAAGCTATCGGGAGGTATTGGTCGATGTTTTATTTATGATCTCTTATAGGATTGCTATTTTCACATTCCGACAAATAATAGACTAATGTAACTAGTTTTGGAAACAATGAAACTTCTCGGACAAAAGTTTATTTCGGTATCGGATATGATTTATTGTGGACGTTGAAATATTTAAAAATATCGAGATTGAAATAGGCGTTTGTCTTGTGGAATCGAATTAAAATAGAATGCAGTTTTGTTCAATTGCATTGAGAAGTTGCCATTGTGGCTCAATGTGATCCCACGGTCTACTGTTGTTCGAAGCCAGAAATAGTTTAATCAGAGTTATGCCAGCCATTAATTAAATTACACTTGCCGTGGGCAGGGCTGTAAGAAAATTGCTTTTATTTGTGGGAAGTCATTCTATTAAACATTCATTCATTTGCGGCCTATCGAG
Organism: Erebia aethiops; assembly: GCA_923060345.2. NCBI lineage: Eukaryota > Metazoa > Arthropoda > Insecta > Lepidoptera > Nymphalidae > Erebia > Erebia aethiops. The sequence continues at coordinate 7,387,156 of OV281092.1, read as the reverse complement.
TGACGTCTATTTCATTTAATTATAATTTGCACGACCTCTTTAGTGATTAAATTTTTTAATTCACGATATTGAATTGGCAGAAATGAGACTTCTGTCTAAGAAATAAATGAACGTTTTTGCTAATTAATAATTGTAATTACTTTAAGTTATTTTATAATTACATTTATTAATTAGCAAAAAAGCTTTATAGGGCTGAGCAAATACTAAATTAGTTGTAAAACGGGTATAAGCCAATTTGACGTAGCAAAAAGTTACCTGTAAGGAACTATTTAGTATTCTGTATTAAAGCCAGCAACGCATTGGCGGTTCCTCTGGTGCTGCAAATATTCATGGGCGGCGGTAATCACTTACCATCAGGTGACCCGCCTGCTCTTTTGCTCGCTATATATTATATTATATTAGGTCTTTGATCATAGATTAATTGGTATTTATTGCTTTTTATCCACTCAAGTAGGAAATTAGCCGAAACTTCGAAGCTATTGCTACGTTTTAGCTTAAAAGACCATAGCTGTTAACTTAATAAATATCCAATAATGGATTATGCCCTCGAAGATAGGTAGCTACCAGCTATCAGACTAGTTTTTAAATTAAGATATGTATACACTTCCTTAATGACGATACGAGTAATTAATTTCAATAATTTGGGGTTAAAAACATCAATTTAATTAAGTAAAATTATTACTTTTAACACTGTAATCCAATTAAAATTAATTAAATATATAATGTTTATGCTAACCAAGTAGAAATTGATAGTGAAATTAAACTATACCTACATTTATACTTAACTGAATTGTTAGACTACAATATCATCACTAATTAACAAGTTTGCGGTGCTACATTTATGTCTATACCTATTAACAGTAATTGATGAATATTTTTAAAGAAACTCTGAGTTAACTTACTAAAGAAATAGCAAAACTTTCTGTGAATATACTTAGTTATTCTATGATTTAAATATGAAAACTCTATAAAGTCAACACACACTGGTTCGTGGTTAGGCCAAGCTTAGGTAATTTTCTATTTTGTCTAGGTTTCTGACTGAGTTTTAGCGGGAAAATATTTATGTATTGTGATTTGTCTATGGTAGTACTAGTTAGCATGACAACCTGTCAGTATGGAAGTACTGCGTTAGATTTCGTTAAAGCTTTCAAGATAAATAGAGTGTATCCGTCCTGTATCTAAGTTGTAAGAAAGGCATTATTAATATAGCTGGTACGAACACACGCTGTTATTTATTAACTTTAAATAATCAAAAATATACTTACTAAATCTTCTTCTTGTTCTTCTTTTCTTGGTTTTTGGCTTTCAGTAATGACTTACAAAATCTTAAAAACTTTTCACCTCTTATCCCAATACCTCAACCGTCAATTTTCACTCGTAATTTTACGAGAGATATTTGTTGGAGGTTGATACTTCTTATTGGCTGTTATTCGTAATCTGTCACATAGTGACTTGTGGTGTTTTTGATTGTCATGATTCAAATATATAATAAAAATGTCTGGTGAAAAACGGTGTTTATAATACTACTCTATTAAGATATCAGGCCTAGGCACTGCGGGCACTCTGCTAGGCTCTTTCCATCAGGTTACGGCCCCAGAGCCCAGATAATTGCTGATATCGTAAATTGTAAAATTGGGAAATACGCACTTTCGATGATGACGGATGACCAGAGTTCGTCAGGTTCCATTTTTGGAATAAGGAAGCTTGGAGGTGCAGATGGCTTCGAGGTTTGGAAGTTCCAAGTCCAAAACTACCTGGAATGTAAAAACTGGTGGGTGGCTGTAGAAGCCAAGGAAGTCACTGCAGAACTCAAAGATGCTGATCGACAGGCGCGTACTACCATGTGTCTACTGTTGGAGCCTTCATGTTTTTCGAATGTCTACAATTCGAAGACCGCGCATGAGGTATGGCACAAGCTGTGTGGTGCATACGAAGATAAAGGCTGGGGTAGACGTATATCACTGCAGCGTCAATTATGGTCATGTAAGTTGGAAAACTTTCCGAGTATGGAGAAATATATCTCAAAGGTACTATCCATAACACAACAATTGGCTGCAATAGACGCGAAAGTCTCAGACGACTGGATCATTTCTATTTTGCTTGCCGGATTAACATCAGACTACAACCCGATGATAATGGCAGTGGATAATAGTGGAAAGGATATTAGCTTAGAGCAGATTAAAACTAAACTGCTGCAGGAGGCTAATAGACAAGCTGAAACAGCTGGAGCTGGAGCTGGAGAGCAAGCCCTTGCCTCTAAACAGGAAAAGGCACCCAAAAAAAATGCTCGTAAACCAGTGCGCAAGTGCTTCAAATGCCACAAAGAAGGACACAAGGCAGCTGAGTGTAAGAAGCTGAATGCCGGTATCGTTGGTGTGTGCATGAGTACGACGGATACCAAGGTCAAAAGCGATTGGTATGTAGATAGTGGATGCTCGACCCATATGACTTACGATGCGGAAAAGTTATGTAACTATCAGAAAGTTAAGGGTAACTTGACAATTAAAGTGGCCAATGGAGATGAAATACCAGTTGAAGGTAGAGGAAATGCTATGCCACAAGTTAGCGAAAGTACAGATTTCACATTGAAAAATGTTCTACATGTTCCTCGTTTATCTTTGAACTTGATATCAGTGAGCGATCTTGTTAAGAATGATTTCGCGGTTAATTTTGACAAAGGAGGTTGCACTATCAGGAATAAAACCAAACAAATAGTTGCGACGTGCAATGAAGTTGACGGAATTTTCAAGTTGAATGAAAACGTAAACTATGTCAACGCTACATTGTCAAATGAACCTCTGTCAAACTTATGGCATAGAAGATTGGCGCATTTAGGACAAAATAACATGCTGATATTGAGAGATTTGGTAACTGGTATAAAATTCGACAGTAAACAAAGCATTGAGCCATGCATTCCATGCATAAAAGGTAAGACATGTAAAAGCCCGTTCAAAAATAAAGGCACACGAGCAGAACAGATTCTTGAGTTAGTACACACGGATATCTGCGGTCCAATGGAAGAGCCATCGTTTGTTGGTTCTGTATACATGTTGCTGTTTATCGACGATTACACGCGCAAGACGCACGTTTATTTCTTAAGAAATAAGAGTCAGACTTTCGACAAATTTCGTGAGTATAAGGCGGAAGTAGAAAAAGAGACTGGTAAGTTGATAAAATGCCTCAGATCTGACAATGGTACTGAATTTTGTAACCATGCCTTCGACAGATTGTTCAAGTCAGCTGGTATAAAGCACCAAAGGACGGTTTCGTTTACACCCGAGCAAAATGGCGTAGCTGAGAGGGCGAACAGATCGATCATTGAAAAAGCAAGGACGTTGCTTTGTGAGGCGAATCTAAGCAAGAAGTTTTGGGCTGAGGCAGTACATACCGTGGTATATTTAAAGAATCGAAGCCCTACAAAGGCGGTCACGAATAAAGTACCTGAAGAACTTTGGTCTGGTAAGAAAGTAAACTTGAGTCATTTAAAAGTTTTCGGATGTTTGGCGTTTGCATTGAAACCGAAGCAGAAAAGGCAAAAGCTTGACATGAAGACTGAAGGTTTGATTTTTGTTGGCTACTGTGAGCTCACGAAAGGTTACCGACTGATGAATCTACAGACTGGCAAGATAACTATTGCTAGAGATGTTAAGTTCTTGGAAAACGTGTTTCCTGGTGATGGTACGAATGTGACGAAGAACGCAGTTGTTCCTTTGTCCATAGAGGAGGAACGAACTGAATCTGCGATATTGGATGTAGCTCCTGATGTTCACTCGAACAGTGATGATGATTTTCAGGATGCAAATACAGAAAGTACCGAATATGCTACGAATTTAGAAATGAGTACTGAGCCGAGTGCTGAGACGAGTATCGAGCCAAGATACAACCTGCGTGCACGAAAGCCGGTCGACTATTCAAGTACGTGCATCAACGCTCTCGCGGCAATTAACGGTGATCCGACGACTGTAGAGCAGGCGCTAGCTAGGCCTGATCGTGAGCTATGGCAGAAGGCCATGGACGATGAGCTGCAATCGTTGAAGGAGAACCAGACGTGGACGCTAGTCGACTTACCACGTGACAAGAAGCCGATACAATGCAAATGGGTCTTTAAGATTAAGCGAGATAGCGATGGTAAGGTCTCAAAGTATAAAGCTAGGCTGGTAGCGAAGGGATTTACTCAGGTACGTGGTGTAGACTATAACGAAACTTATTCTCCGGTGGTTAGGAGCTCGACTTTGCGACTTTTATTCTCATTAGCTGTAGAATATGATTGGGACATACATCAGTGGGACGTAACGACTGCTTTCCTCTATGGTAAACTAAAGGAAAATATTTATATGATGCAACCTGTAGGTGCTGTCGCCAAGGGTCAGGAGACAAAGGTCTGTAAGTTAAATAGGTCGTTATATGGTCTAAAGCAAGCGTCGAATGCTTGGTTTCATGAACTTGACCGAGAGATGCTTAGCTTAGGTTTCAAGCAATCGAAGATAGAGCCCTGCTTATACCAAAAGTTGTTAGGGTATAAAGATAGGATAGTTGTAGTTATTTATGTTGATGATATTTTCATTTTTTGTAGTTCTTTACACAAAAATGAAAAGGAAAAGTTGAAGACAGGGTTATTAAAAAAGTTCAAGGTCAAGGATCTAGGTAGAGCTAGACATGTTTTAGGCATGAGACTTAGGAGGGATGAAAACACCATTTACCTTGATCAGGAACAGTATGTTATTAACGTGTTGCAGGAATTTGAAATGACGGATTGTAAACCAGTCATTACCCCCATGGAAGCTGGTCTTAGACTGGAAAAGGCTTCTGATGCCGGTTGTAGGTTGCCATATCAGAATCTGGTAGGATGTCTGAACTATTTAGCCCAAAATAGTAGGCCAGATATCGCGCATGCCGTTAGCGTTCTATCACAGTTTAATTCGTGTTACGATGAAATTCATTTTAAGTGTGCTAAACGTGTGCTAAGATATTTAAAAGGGACGTCTGATTTTGTGCTTACTTTCCGAAAGTCAGGTAGATTAAATCTTATTGGCTACGTGGATGCGGATTGGGGTGGGTCATATGATAGGAAATCCTTTACGGGTCTAATGTTTATGTTAGGCGATAGTTTAATAACGTGGGAGAGTCGCAAGCAAAGGTGTGTTGCTCTGTCTTCTACCGAGGCAGAATACATAGGTCTTAGCCAAGCTTCAAAGGAAGCGATTTATTTAAGGAGTTTGTTAAAGAGTTTAGTAAATGATAGTTGCGACAAACCTGTAGTCATTTATAATGACAATCAGTCTGCACATCACATTGCGAGAAACAAGATGAACCATAATAGGACGAAACATATAGATATTAGGTATCACTTTGTTCGCGAAGCGATATTCAATGAGGCGGTAGAGGTACAGTATGTGCCTTCACAAGAAATGCTGGCAGATATGTTGACAAAGTCTCTGTCAGGCCCCAAGATAAAGTTAGCTTTAGCGAGATTACCCATTAAGAGGGCGGGTAGTGAAAGTGAAAGTGGTATAACTTAAGTTTTTGATATGTTGTATTTGTATTGTACAAATATGTTTAGGTTTTTATAATGGTGTAATCTCTGTTTTGTTTATTTTTCATGGTTTTATGTAAGGTGTAGATATGGGAACAGTCGAGTACAATGTATTTGTGTACACTCGTGTACAAAGGTGCATACACACTTGTGCATGTTTTGGTACTTGTGACCTGGTGTGATTTAAGTGTGGATGTACACTTGTTAGTCTTAAGGGTGCGTACAGATGTGGCAGATTAAGGGTGCGTGTTGGAGGTTGATACTTCTTATTGGCTGTTATTCGTAATCTGTCACATAGTGACTTGTGGTGTTTTTGATTGTCATGATTCAAATATATAATAAAAATGTCTGGTGAAAAACGGTGTTTATAATACTACTCTATTAAGATATCAGGCCTAGGCACTGCGGGCACTCTGCTAGGCTCTTTCCATCAATATTAGAATTTTTTTGTACTATGTTCCCGATGTTAAGTTGATGTAGTGAAGTTAAATAATTACTTTAAATTTAAATACTTGAATTCAAGGAAAAAAAATAATGATCTAGGTACATTACTTTAATTAAATAATCAAAATCCACTTATAAAAACAAACGTGCAACTTTCAGTATAACCCAATGTTAACAACAGCTGTCAGTATTCCCGCGTTTAATAAATTGATTATTTTTATTAAAGAATAACGAGAAAACATAGTACTACTGAAAATGGTAAACACACCGAAACTTAATAATAACACGTGTTTCCGATCCGGTACTCAAGTAAAAACTGAATGAAAATGAATGGACGCGCCGGGCCCATGCGCACCACACTATATCGTCTTCCTGTTGATAACGCCTTAATGAGTCGCTTGTTCCAATGCACTTCCCAACTGATAATGTGTCGTTACATTGGTAATTGCTCACTTGATTGGGTTTTATTGGAATCATCTTTTGTTTGCGAGTTTTCCCTGACCTACAACACGTAGCCTACTGAAGCTTAATTTTCCGTTTTCCAAAATTCATTGTTCAGAATTGTGTGCAGAGGAAAGTCATAACATTACATGTTAAATTTTCAGAGAAATGCTACGATAATTTAATAATACTAGCTGATGCCTGCGACTTTGTTCGCATGGATTGAGGTTTTTCGGTTCTTGCGGGAACTCTTTAATTTTCCGTGATAAAAAGTAGCCTATGTGTTATTCCAGTTATTCTGTGCTAAATTTCATCCAGAAAAGTTCTGCCGTTCTGGCGTGATTGAGTAACAAACATCCATCCATAAATCCATCCATCCATGCAAACTTTTGCATTTATAATATTATATTAGTATAGATGAATGGTCCCAGTCACCCAAAATCTAGCATTTATTTGAGCTTCAAAATATCTGAACGCAAAGCTTGAAAATTCTAAAAATTAAGCTCTAAGTTTCAGTGTTCTTAAAGTTGTGTATGCCGGTATTTTACACAAAAAGTCTATGTTTTTTTTGTAATTTCAGTAACTGTTACTGATCTCAGACGGGGAGATTTTGTTATACAGAAATCGTAGTACTTTTCTACTATTTTCGTTTGTTTTTCCTTTTAAATTTAATAGAAAATGGCTACATTTGATGAATGAAACTACTATTTCATTGAAGTTATCCTTATATTAAATTGTTATTGTTATCATTTGCGGTTACTTGACGTATAGAAGACACTATAATACAATTAAAAACATCTATTTACGTGTTCCTAAATAAGGAAAACAAACGTTGTAATTTTACGTAAACAAACCTATTGCGTGCGGCATGTTCTTAGTTTCATTCATAAAATGATAACTAAAAGTCACGTAAAGTATGAATTATGACTCCTAATACTACACACTCCACGTATGCAATCTTTGAAGATGGAAAGATCTAATAACTATTTTTCGTCCTAAAAATATTTGGGTTATTTAGGTAGTAGGTTAAAAAACACAAATGTGCGATATAATTTAGTGTATGATAATGCTATGTACCTATGCGACGGGCTATTTAAGAAACTTTATAAGGAACAGTTAAAATTTTAATTATTACAAAACTTATGAATCTTTTAATAGCGATAATGAAACAAAAGAAGGTGTGTGTGCATTGATGTTGGTATATATTTACACTTATTGCTACAATTCGAATGACAATAATTGGCATACACAGTTCATATATATAGAAGAATCATAGTTTATTTTCGAGATTGCACGTGCACGTGGTAGAAAAAAGAGTAATATTATTTTTCAATTCCCATACAAAGGTGGTCGGTGCGCGGCGGCAAATTGGTTGTATTGTGAATTTGGGCAGTGCGTGCCGGGGCGCAGATGAAATGTTTATTTTCAATTTCCGCCATTTTCCCAACGCGGCGGCCGCAGGATTAGGATGTGAAACAACGACACTATCGCTAGATAGTTTTAAAGAAACACTGTTTTATATTGGATTATTTTACTAGAAAAAATATCAATTCGATAGAGGTGTTTTTGTTTTGTGACATTCTAGTTGTTTACTAACGTATTTATATACTATTCGTTTCTATATATTTATCGACAATATCATCATATTTTCAATCTATCAAAAGGCTCACTACTTAGCATGAGACTTTTATCTCAGAATCTATGATCAGAATGAGAAAAAATATTCTCCATAGAGAATTAATATTATATGAATAGCGTATAGATTATAATACCTATTATAATCTATACTATAATATGTTGTTAGAGACTAATTATAATAAATAATTATTCAATTCATAATTTCTTTCATTTACTTAGTTAATAATTTTAAATTATTACTTCGACCTTTTTGACAAGGTTGATTTGTGTGAAATCAAACTTTTCAAAATCAAAATTGACTTGAAAAGGACAGATATAGACAATTTGATTATTTTAACCGCTTTGTAATTTGGCCAGTATGCCTTAGTGAACAAAAAAAGGCAAATATACACAAATTATCAAAAGATAAAACAATAAACAAAAGAATGCGATTAGGTGTATACATCGATATATATGTAGGTACTAGATGGGCCCTTTCTACTGTCTGGGCGCTGTGCCGCTTTTCAAGCTAGATGGCGTTAGAAAAATAGGTCCACATTCTTTGTTTGACGGGCCCGTCTATGTAAATTGAGGTCGTTGGGTGTATAGAAATTTTGATAAAGTAATTCAACACTCAGGTAATGTAAACCTGTGCATTTAAAAACTGATATCTAAATATATTCCAGAACCTTTCAACGATTCCGAAATATTTTTTGTGAAAAATCGTAACCTTAAACCGCAGCATTATGCATCATCGTTGAAAGGCGTTAAGCGGAATGAAAGGGATTGGTCTAAATCGCAGATCACGAACGCTTAATCTGCTCTCGTAAGGCTCTTAAGACTCAAGCGGTACGAATTGTTCGTATGTGCTAATTGCGTATAATCGCTGACTGACGAGCGTGCTGCACGTTTTCAATTCAACCCACGACCTCTGATTTGCGATCGCTGTATACTAAATGTACCAACTAAAGACAACTGACCGTACAATGTCCGGAACTAAAGGTATCCAATTCTAAGTAGGTAACTATACCCAAAAATCAATTCTGTTCAGAGTTCAGGCCCTTTTTTATTCCTAACAGACAGATAGAATCGGCGAGCTGACTTACTCAATACTACTAATTGGTTATTTGACAACTAGTTTCGACGCGCGGAGCCACTAAACAAATGAAGAAGACAGCTACTCAAATAATTAATGGTAGTTATTGTGATAATATAAGAGCGGTAAGTACTCGTACTTAGGTTTTTACATGCGAGTTGACTCATGTCAGCGGCTCAGCCCGATGACGCCAGTAGGGCTGACCATCGTCACGAGTTTGTATCACACAATATTTTTCAATACATCTTTGAGAAAACTTGAAATAAAACTCGAGAAGGTAGGTACTAGGTACTCACTAGAAAATGATTTCTCACGCCCGTACTTATCTCGAGATTTTTGGCGGCTATTACTTATTATCGCGATTTTCTCACATCTAAAATACCTAATTGTTGACTTAATTTTACTAGTGGTTCGCCCCGAACTGAGACCTCGCGGCGCCATCTATTGACATAAATGTAAAGTTCTGTTAAAAATACTGAAGCTCATTACAATTAAATAATTCCGTTTCCTTACAATATTTATCTAATTTTGGTATTTGTTGTTCAAGTACAGGATATAATTCAAATTATTGATCAAGTTTCAGACTCAGCCTTTCAGAAAATTTAGAGTTCTGAGGTCAACTTTGGACGTCAGAAAATCTCCACTTTGAAAACCCCCCATTTCGTCAATTTTGGGGGAAAAAATAAAAAAAATATATTTTTGGACTCTATTCCTAATAGACCGAGCGAAGCGAAGGTCTCTGAGTCTACTTGGGTGAATTTGCACTTGTCCGTCCGTCCGTCCGTCCGTCCGACCGTCCGTCCGTCTGTCAGAGCATTATAACTTCTGAATTACTGAACGCAATTACTTCAGCTTTAAATATAATATGTAAACCAATGGCCTCCTGCCGAATATGGCTTAAAAAATAATAAAAATCTTTATTTCAGGGGTGCTCTCATAGAAGCGAATGCGAAGTAAAATATTTTTTTTAAAGTTACATAGGGTTGCGGTATATCATTTTAAAGATAATTAGAAATAGAGTCCAAAAGTATTTTTTTTTAATTTTTCCCGCAAAATTGACGAAATGGGGGGCTTTCAAAGTGGAGATTTTCTAACGTCCAAAGATGACCTCAGAACTCTAAATTTTCTGAAAGGATGAGTCTGAAACTTGATCAATTATTTCAATTATATCCTGTACTTGAACAACAAATACTAAAATTAGATAAATATTGTAAGGAAACGGAATTATTTAATTTTTAATGAGATTCAGTATTTTTAACAGAACTTCACATTTATGTCAATAGATGGCGCCGCGACGTCTCAGTTCGGGGCGAACCACTAGTTATCTTTAAAATGACATACCGCAACCCTATGCAACTTTATAAAAAATATTTTACTTCGCATTCGCTTCTATGAGAGCCCCCCTGAAATAAAACTTTTTAAGCCATATTCGGCGGGAGGCCATCGGTTTACATAATATTATATTTAAAGCTGAAGTAATTACGTTCAGTAATTCAGAAGTTATAATGCTCTGACAGACGGACGGACGGACGGAAAAGTGCCAATTCACTCAAGTAGACTCAGAGACCTTCGCTTCGCTCGGTCTATTATTCCAAATCACTTAGACCACTCATATTTAATTATTATTACAACTCAATGAAACTTTTAAAAATAGCGCGCACAGATTATTAAACATCTAGTATCTGGCGCGTTGTTGTAATTGCTTTTTTTTAAATTGGCTTCATGGATCCAGATTCTAGCTCTTAACTCCCAGCCTGGACTATTCAGTTTTTACTTTTTTAATTTATAAAACTTTAAACAATTTTAATTAATTATAATAAATAGGTTTTCTACATATTTTTTTACCTATTCTAGGTATTCTGTTTTATGTTATATTTATGCAGAATATCAGAAGGACTAGAATCCAGAGCCAGTTAAATAAAAAATTAAGCAGAATAAAAAAAACTCTATAATACATAATATCAATATGAGATACATTGTCTAATGGTCATTCATCTTCATTTTAGTGTTTATGTAACGTGGGGGGTATGAAACACCCAAGCAACTTAAATATTAGCATATTTTATTGCCCGTGTTTGGTTAAAGCTTCCTTTGAGATCTTACTTAGGATACGCCGGCGGGCGACTAGATAAAGGGTTACCGCCGACATATTGTCTCCACCTCAAGGCATGCTTGTGTGAGCTGATGTTACGGAAGTTGTCTTGTCTAAAATACATTGCCTCATATTATGGACAAACTTCCTAATCCTGTTTCTATAGCTAGTAGGAAATACTTGCATATCTATGGAATAATATTCTATCCTCCATTTAATTTTCTTTTTATAACCCTTTTTCGTGTTTGGGTTTGAATGAATCTGTCAGACCAATTTTTACCATTACCTAAGTAAGTAAGTATGAAAGTATTACCTAATGCCCGCGACTTCTTCCGCGTGGATTGAAGGTTTCGGTTTCCGCGGGAACGCTTTAATGTTATAAAAAGTATTATAATATTAGCATACATACCTAGTACTATTTCTGCCTGCGCTGTAGATATTCTTTATTTTTGAGGGTTATGACCTCTTTTTTAGTGGTACCTATAACTGGTAACGTTCATCATAAAAACAGAGGTCGATGGTCAATGTTGCTCAACCTGTAGGTATACAAAATTGAATGATATAATATTAGATATGCTCGCATATATATGATCGCAAGTTCGGAACCCAGTCAGCTATCCGGCTAGCTTCAACTTGAGTTTAAATAGTTTAGAAAACTGTAAGCTAGAAAAATATGTAAGCATAGCTATTGGTAACCTTCCGCATACTATCCTTTTCTTCCACTACAAGTTTTTCACCTGATGGTAAGTGGTGATGCAGTCTAAGATGGTAGCGGGCTAACCTGTTAGGGGCATGGCAGTTGTATTCAACCCATACCCCTATTCGGTTTCTACACGGCATCGTACCGGAAAGCTAAATCGCTGGTCGGCACGTCTTAACTGGTAGGGTGGTAACTAGATAGGGCCGAAGCCTCCCACCAGGCTAGACCAAGGAAAACTCAGAAACCCCGGGTATCGAACCCGGGACCTACGCACGTTAAGACAACAGCGCTCAACACTGCGCATCGGATGTCGTCAAGAACTCCTCAACTGTGTGTTGATTGTCCTCATGCAAGCGAAGCCGTAAACCAATGCTTAATATTTCTAAGCCACGAACAAACTACATACTTTGGAAAATTAACCACTGCAATCTTATGCTTACTTGTTTACTGTCGTCACTATAAGCAAACCAATTTTCCTTTGTCGAGGAGGACAACAAAATGCAATGTTTGTCTGTATTATGCAGCAATTTACTCGCAACTCGCCGTTTGTTTGAAAACGCCCGCTGACGATTGTCTGTCATTTAAAATTAAGGAGCAGTGTTAGCTTTAAGCGGTCGACATGACATCGACATGGCAACATGGATCTATAAAACCATGGCAATAGAGTTAGACATGGAACTAATAAGTACTACGAATTCAATCTATAACCACAGAATAGGTAATAGTACCTACATTAATATATTATACACAAAATTGTGAACCGACGAATATTTTTATCAATAAATTTCGTTTTCATTTTTTTCTTCATAATATAGTAATGTTGACTTTAACTGACTAGAGAATTACAAAATAGATCCATCAATTACCATTTAATTAGTCCTGGATTCACCTAATTAATTTTTGATAATAATATGTCAATACATTGCTCATAGATGTCACAACAAACAGATCATAACACTAAACCAAATTAGCCTAAGTCACCATAAATCAATAGTAATAATAATCATTACGAAGCAGTAACACCTTCGATGCATACCGAATATAGACTAGCATGGACCGAGGCGCGAATGCCGTTGCGTAACCGGAATACCATTAGGACGGGCGGCTTATTAACTCTCTCCTTTAATTAAATTATTAGAAATCTCGAACCGGGCTAATTAACGAAGAATTCCAACATTTCGGTCCACCTATCGGGTATTAATTAAAATTGACAAAGCCCCGGACATACGAGCCCGCCAAATATCGCCTCTATTAATGAAATGATCACTCGAAACTAATTAAATTATGGAGGTAATGGTGCGTGCATTTGATACCGACATTTTCACTAGTGCATGTTACACCTACACTGCTTTGAATTTTCATATAATTCCCCATCTTTTTTTTTTCAAGTTTCTCTATATATCTGGTTTCTAAAGATCCATTGGAAATTCTCTTTGGATAGTTTAGAATTTAGATCCTGGGTAAGGAAGTGAGGTATCAAAGATTTTTTTAACAGAGTCTACGTAAATGAAGTAGCTTCGTTGCCAAAAACACTCGCTTTATTCTATGCGTTTAATATTCATTTATTTATTTAAAAAATAGATTGCTTACAAAAGCATTTGATAAGGCATTTTTAAATAACCAAATTAAGCAAACGCCTCAAAGTTCATTACTTACATGCATCATGAAAATCCACTTGAGCCTGTTACACACACAATGCTATACGATAAAGGTACGAGTACTAAACGGCTCCTAGAACCTACTAGCAAAGGGGGAGGTGGAAATAGAAACCATAATATCATCTCTTGACGGCTCCTTTTCGTCTTTATCCTCAAAGAAAGATCTGCCACCAAGCAATTGATTACAGGTATCGCGTAGATACCGAGTAGTAGTTAAACTGCCGTACTTGCTCGTTTCCATCTTGGACTGCATCGCATCTCTAAACTATAATCGTGTCTGACTTGTCATGAAACAATAAAATAAAATTAAGTAAGTATATTTCATCTCTTTTGTTATACCTCTGTCATTCAGTTTCCTATGCGCGTTTGGTGTGTTTTAGACTTTAAAAGCTAAAAAAATTCAATTTCCTACAACCGGAACATGAAAGTGTCGTAACGGTGTAAAAGGCACGGCACACTCTAGGCGCAGCGGCATTAAAATGAGTAATTATAATAAAGCTGATATGTCCTCATAATTAACTAAGCCTGATGAAGAGTGCTTTGACGAGAGCAGGTAATAGGAAAGCCGCTGAAGCGCTGAGCTTTTGCACTTTGCAGCAGATTTATGTTTATAATTTTTGAAGATTGATGTATCGCATATTTAATATGTGGTGGCTAATTTTTATTATTGTTGATATAATAGTAATTTTATAACACAAGACAGACACAAGTACCTATAATAAAATTAATCTACCTACATACATCTACCTAGTAGGTACCTACTTACAAACTTTATTTGATCAAACAACACTAGTGCAACAATATTATTTGATAGTATTTAAGTCTTAATGGTAGAATCAGCCTGGCTGTTGGACACAAAAAATACCCATTTTACGTAGGTATAATTTTTATTTTTTTGATTTGTAAGCAACAGATGCGGTCCGCCTCGGACCTCCTGGGAAAATTTGGCATTTGACTTTTCTTATTTGAACATACGCTGACCAAAAAAGGCATCATTAAAGGGTCCAGGGGCCTCAGTAAGACCCCCTGGAACCATGGAGCCCCGGGTGGCAATCAGTTCAAGTCCACCGTTGGTGAAGAATTGAGCGGTGCAGCGTTGCCGTGATCGCTGTAGCCGCATTTTTGTAAGTTCGGTCACCATCCCAAATTGACTAAAAAGTTTTTGAAGCTCAACTTTATTAATTTTGTACAATGAAGCGCTGCAGCGCTACCGTGGTCCCCGCAGCAGCACTAGCGCTAATTAGACGGAGTGACAACCCACTCCCGCCATAAAGCGCCGCAGATTTATCGCCACAGATTATTTATATTATGTTTATTAGGCTTGCCCTGCGCCCCTCGCAGCTTTCCTACTAATTGAATTACTCGGATTTTTATACGTGGCAATACCCATACCTGAAGATTTAATTACAGTCGGTCTTACTTTCACTGCTTGTAATCCAAGTATTAAATCCAATGTAAATAAAAACCATATTTGAAGTCTGTCCGTCGTTAAAAAATACCTGTTAATACTCTCATATATCTATACTAGCAGATGCCCGCGACTTCGTCCGCGTGAAATAAGTTTTTTAAATTCCCACAGGAACTTCCTAATTTTTCGGGTTAATATATAGCCTATGACACTCACAAATAATGTGGCTTTCTATTGCTACTAAAATTTTCAAAACCGGTTCAGTAGATCCAGAGATTAGGCCCCCTACAACGTCACAAACACACAAACTCACAAATACATCTGTAGGTACTGTTTAAAAAAGTCCAATAGTAGGTAAATTTATATCCAATCGCATAAACGTGTTATAGGTAGATAAGCAATTTTAATTAGTTTAATTAATTCACCATATAATTGCTTAATGAATTGATACAGGTTTTGTAACTAAAGTCAATTAATATTAAACAGACTTATCAGTTGATGACGGAGTTTTCTTGCGTAGGTATCACCTAAGACTTGATAATAACATCCGGATTCTGGAGCGCATTTACGGAACGTACGAGTGGCTGCCCTGCTTAAAGTGGGCTTCGATATTTTGAACCACCCACCCTACAGCCCAGACCTGGCCCCGAGTGATTATTACCTCCTTTTTAAAAATGAAAAAATCCTCCCTAACTTCAACATCGGGGTAAAAAATTTACCACCGATGATGAAGTTAAGAAGGCAGTTTCAGCGTATTTTGAGGACAAAGACAAAACATTTTTTTATGAGGGTATAAATAAATTAATTGAAAGATCTGAAAAATGTGTCCGTCTTGCAGGTGAATATATTGAAAAGGAAAAATAATTTGGTTTTTTTATTTCAACCCCTTACCCTTCATTCCGCGAACTTAAAAACCCTCCCTCGTAACAAAACCTTTGGGTGAACGGTAATCCTTTGCAATGTAACGAGACGTTACAAAGGTACATACCTGCATCATAGGTGCATACCTACATTAATTTGTACCTAACATAGGGGTTCAAACAAGTCGTTGTTCTACTACACTACTGCACTATTCGGGTTCGGGGTTCAATCCTCGGGCACGTACTTCTAACGTTTCAGCGTTATGTGCGCTTTAAGAAATTAAATAATATTATGTAAGTATAGTTTTCATAAAACGCACTTTTAATTTTCTTTAACGGTGTAAGAAAAGATTGTGAGGAACCTACTTTTTTTATTTTTTTATTGCGTGATAGGCTTGTGCTTGACGACAATCATGCTTAGTGCAAAGCAATGATGAGGTCTAGGTTGGGACGCGCTTGCCTAGAAGATTACTACTTACGTCCGAGTTCCACATAATGTTCTCAAAGGCGTGTGAATCTGCCAATCCGCAATTGATTGTGTTTGTTGGTAGTTTTTTTATTGATTATTCTTCTATTCTATTTACTTATATATAATATTAGTAAATAATTAATTGTTAATCTATACCAATGACCATAGAAGGTCATTGATCTATACTAATATTATAAAGAGGTAAAGAGTGTGAGTGAGGTAATCTCTTTATCTACTGAACCGATTTTGAAAATTCTGGTACGAATAGAAAGCCACATTATTTGTGAGTGTCATAGGCTATACCTATATTAACCCGAAAAATTAGGGAATTCCCGTGGGAATTAAAAAAAAAAAAAATTCACGGGGATTTCATTATATTTCTATTGGTACCAGAATTTAAAAAATCGGTTCACTAGATCCAGAGATTACCCCTACAACCTCACAAACTCACAAACTTTACCTCTTTATAATATTAGTATAGATTAATAATTAATTATTTATTTATATTATATATTTTTTCCATTGAATATCAAATGTGTATTATGAAATACTGAAATCTTCTTCCATTTCAAAAACCATCGTACCTTC
The DNA here is from genome assembly GCA_923060345.2 of Erebia aethiops. NCBI lineage: Eukaryota > Metazoa > Arthropoda > Insecta > Lepidoptera > Nymphalidae > Erebia > Erebia aethiops. Next base: position 7,370,250 of record OV281092.1, on the reverse strand, counting down.
ATTATATAGAAGTCAATTACGCGTGACCCAAACACATGTAGATTGTAATTAAGTACATAGTGGATCATTAATCATATAGCACAGGAATACTAGTTATTTTGGCAATCGTTACCTAGTATGATTAACAGCGTTTCCTCCCGCGCGCAGCTATGATAAATTGACATCGAAAATAACCACTATTTTAATAACGGATCCAATTTACAAACGGCATAGCTTAGTTTCCGTTTCAAAACAGAGGTCCAATCGTCTATCGTAATCATTTGACAACTTAAAACGTATTACCATGTATTATGTACATGCATTTTGACGCGCAGGCATCTATGAACTCTTTAGACAGGTCGATATTATACGTTTGACAAACGATTACGATTTCCTTACACAATCGGGGGGCAGTTCTATGGGTATCCAAAATCAAGTAAAAACATTGATTCTCTGAATTCATTGAATTAAAAAAAATATAATATTGGGTGGTTGAATAACATTTTATCTGAACCGGAATCCGTTTCAGCTAAAATCCTATTTAACTTTTATATTAATAGTATAAAAAATAGAATAGATACATAATTAGAATTTGTGTGTAGTAAAATAAATTAAGTAGAATAGTTAAAAATAATGGATAAGCTACAATAGGACTGTCATATACATATTGTATAAAAACCCTTTAAAATAAATAAAGGTTTTAAAAAAAAAGAAACATCGATTGTTCGTACTTCGTAGTAAAAGTATTAAAAATTTTCACGCAGGAACTTCGATTTCATTTCACTCACAACATTTATTAGTGACCTCCTCGCTCACTAACCTAAGAGTTTTCCTATCAGGTCAATAGAGTTCCCAACGCTATTGACCTGATGACTATGGTGGGACTATGGCTCCATGTTAAGTCAAAAATGAATGACTATATTATGCTTCTGATTGATATTGATTAATGGTCAATTGTACCATCGATTTTCATGGTGCATACTGAACCTGAATATTACACTTTAGATTGCAAATATAAGGGTTGTTCTACTTTGTACCACAATTATGTACCTATGTAAAAATACTGATTTGTGCTACTCACTGCTAACACTTTTTGTTTTCCTTTACGTTAACCATAACCATCGTAGCATTGCTGGTGCCATTGCCCCTTATACATATACTCGAAGTAGTTAGTAGGTATATAGGTACGTATAGAATTTATTTAGTAGTACGTTTTATTTGCGTGTGATTTTATCATTAAATAATTTCGATAGCGGATATTACACAAATACAACTCAAAGAACACGAGAAACAAGAGTCCACATCTGATACAATACACCACGAATAACAAAACCAATGTTACACCAAAGAAATTGCGACACTAATAAAGAATATTTAGAATTAAATTCGCAGTAGCGATGTTTAAAATCGCAGCCATGTCCTTATCCACGGACATCGCTATCCGAGGTTGTATCTTTCGTTGATTTGTTGCTTGGCTGTAGTGTGTTCTGAAGCTAATTAATTTTAATTGGATCGCAATGCATCTATTGTGCGCCCGACTTTTGACCCCTGTGCTCTGGACGTAATTTCAACTCGTTATGTTGCTCGTACAAATCACTGTTCCTAGAAATAAGTTCATAATAATTATTGCTGCGAATACTGCGCTTAAGTATTTTAAGATTCAGTTGTTTTTATTTATTTATTATAAACATAATATGTTGGAGGTTGATACTTCTTGTAGACTGTTACTGGCTGTTATTCGTAATCTGTCACATAGTGACTTGTGGTGTTTTGGTTGTCATGATATAAATAAATAAAAATGTCTGGTGAAAAACGGTGTTTCTGTGGTATATAATAATCAATTAAGATATCAGGCTTAGGCACTGCGGGGACTCTGCTAGGCACTTTCCATCAACATAATTGTTATTTCTGTTATAGATTTCGTCAGATCTGTTGAAATCATTACGAGGCTGGCGAGTTTTAATTATTATATTTGAGCCCTTTATATCAGTTGCTGATATATTCTCGCAATTATGTGAAGGTTGGATAGTTTATTGTGTAAATTTTTAATTAACCAGCTCTTCGGTAGGTACATGCTCGTATTACGTCACAATTCAATACACTGCAGTAGATGTTATCAGCGACGTGACTTTGAATACGCTTGCTCTTAATCCGTGCATTAGGGCCAACTAGGGTTGCCATATAACTTCTGAGTGTGAAAATCCACCTACTTTCTTTTCTCAAGCTCTTGTTATACCAATGGTTTATTGATGGATTGAGCAAAAGGGTAATTTATAATTTCTGAATTTTCCCTGCTCTGGCCTGGTGGGAGGCTTCGGCCGTGGCTAGTTACCACCCTACCGGCAAAGACGTGCCGCCAAGCGATTTAGCGTTCCGGTACGATGCCGTGTAGAAACCGAAGGGGCCCGCTACCATCTTAGACTGCATCATCACATACCATCAGGTGAGATCGTAGTCAAGGGCTAGCTTGTAGTGGATAAAAAAAAAGTAATTGAATAAACCATACTTATCTCATTATTATTTAACTTCTCGAAAAGCAGGAAAGGCAACAATTTTAACATGATTTTAACAAAGATTATAAATCTCAGTTGTAAATTGTAATAGTACATCATACTTTAAACTAAAGACTTCTACTAGCACAATATTTTAATGGCAATGTGCATTTTGACAGATCACTACGGTACGAGTGACAACCCTACGTCATATTCAGGGCTGTTTCTCACAATTCACACTTGCAACAATCGCCATTCATTTTACGCTCGTGCGCCTCCGCTTAGTCTTTCAAATTAAAACGCCAAGAAATCTCTGTCGGATTAATGAGATTAAAAACTACATTCACTCTTATGATTAGATTTAATATTTTTGATTGAAATCACAGAATTATTGCATAGCTACCTGGTACATGTCTAAAAACTTTCCCTTTATGATCTGTGATAACCTATTTATTACTATACTAGATGATGGCCAGGACTTCCGGAGATGTCCGTGTATTTTTCAAACCATATCATAACCATATTTATCTTCTATTCTATCTATTCTAGACTTAGCCCATGGAAAAAGGAGACAGACAGAGACTTTCGCATTTGTAAATGGATAGTGGATAAATGAGTAATATAATGAGTATAAAATATAAATTATAAGTATTTTGTTTAATATCATTAAAGATCTATCGTAACGACACTTCTGCGTCTCTTACTTACTCAAGTTATGACACCGCAAATTAATATTTATACCAGCTACCAACAAATATTCATAAGTAACATCATCTAAAATATCAGTTTTTTTCACTGTATTCATTTTACTCGTTTCCAGAAGAACAATTTTGCATGTCCATAACAATACCCACGCTTGCCATATCCCATTCATTTTGAGGCGGCCATTATAAAAGTTGACAGTAGCTGCAGGCAAGGGTGGTTCTATGAAAAAATGCAAACATTCTACTTGTTTAATCTCATGAGCAGGCTAATTGTCCCGGCAGTGACGATGGCAGGGGAGGCACGTGACCCGTCACTCGCAGGGAAATTAAAGCATTCCGTTATTTTCAATTCGCGGCGCGACTATTGTAGAGCCGTTTCGATAGGCCACTTTTGTCAGATGTAAAATGGTATGCTAAAATTTATGGCAGGCATAATTTTGCAGACAAAAATGTTTCCTAATTAAACCGGTACCCGCCCGAGTTCACTAAGAAAATCGTTCCTTAGTGTAGGGCACAAAATTAGTGACGGCGGAGCGACGGCGGCAGCAGGGCGACGCGATTAGTCGGAGAGCTGGCTGATTTTTAATAAAATATTTTTGAAGAGGTCTGGTAATACTTTATAACCGACAAAAACGTCTGGTTTTTTTTTTACAAATTGTATAAGTACCTACTAAATTTAAAGATAAAAAAAATCAAGTTGGCAAAAAAAAAATTTTGGATTTTTTAAATTAGTAGTTTGGTTTTTTGCGCAGTAGCGAAATTACCGCTTACGCTCTACCTTTGTTTTTTGCGCAGTAGCGAAATAACCGCAAACGCCCTGCCAGACTGGATTCGCCAATTGACGAAATTATATTTTATCACAATTTCAGCTTGCCTAAAGGACCTTCCCGAAATTCGTCGCCAGCTCTCGGACCACATCGCCCCGCTGTCGCCGTCGCTCGGCCGTCGCTAGTTTCGTGCCTGACGCCTTAGGGGCAACGCCAAGACGCAGCGTCTTCCTTGCGTAACTCATACAAACCTTTATTTACATTGGCATAAAGGCGGTAATGCTCGACTCGCCGTGTCTTTGAGTCTCCTTCGCGTTTTGTTTTCAGTATTTAAATTGATTGAACGCATGTATCAATGAATAAAAAACTTAGTATAACTTATCTAAAAGAATCGGCTCTACTACACTCGATATCTACTCTCTATGCACTCTCTACGTCACAGAGAAAACCAAGTGTAAAATCTCATGTTTCTCTGCAAGTTGAATGCGTCACCATACATTTACTCTGCATTCAACTCGCGCGCGAACTATAGGTATATGTGACAGTCGACCAGTTTCCCCAAGTAACTTAGTAAAAAATATCAAATCTTTTCATAGGGAGTAGGTAAACATCTACTTCGTTGATTTTTGTTACGGGACTTTTAATCAGTCATATTTGTATTTTTATTTCTTACTGCAACGCGACCAACCGACGCGACGCGACGTAGCAAGCAAAGCACTTTCATAAAGCCAAAAGTGGAATGCAAAAATTAAAAATAATAAAAAAAGGTCTGCGTGTGACTAATGGACAATAATATCTGGACGGCTAGTATCAAAGTAATATCGGCAACCGCCGCTGGCGTAGAAATTTTAATAATTAAAAATCACCCCTCCCACGTACGGAACACACTGCACATTACGCTTTAACACTTTTAATTAAAAATTCTTATCAAAAAGTTTTAGACTTTAATCATACCCTTTTTAAAGGTGACGTTGTATGATCTGCGATATGAATGAGATCTCATTAACAAAGTATGTATTATGATCCTAAATTGGTTTGAATATTTTAGTAAGGAGCCTGGCCTACCTACCGTTTGGCTATTTTTTTTTCGAAATAATGACCTGTCATAAAAACTGTTTTAATTAATAGCTGGCATATCAATACAAGCAAGACGTAATAGATGAGACAAAATCTTCGCAAGCGTCAGGTTTCAGAGATATAAGCTATCAAAGCTGTACTGGTGACTCCATCATAGAGTAGATTACAACTTTCATAGCTTAAACTCATAATATCTCGGAAACCTAACGCTTCAGAAAATATTTTCTCATTGAATAATAAGAGATTTTATGAGTTGCCACTATTTCACAAAAAAAATGGCGGATCGCCAGGTAGGCCAAAATATTCAATCCTCTTTAGAAGTTATTCCTAAGCTGACCAATTTTTATAAGAGCTAGTTCAGACGTGTTCGTAAGATCTTCAGAATCTAGAATAAGATCAGAATTAGAGTAGCATCATATTGTGATTTGTGTCTGCATCGATTCACATTTTGTCTATAGAAAATGCGAACCGATGCCGAAAAATATGATTCCACCCTAGTAGATCAGGCGTTCTCGTGGTGCTATAATCTTATTAATGATAGATGATCATATTATGATAAGGTTCAATTGATTTGACAACACGTATCAGTCGTAAAACATATTGCATCGGCAATCTTTTGCGTATCCACACGCTCACCGCTCCTATCTCGCATTTTTACAGCGGTCCAAATAGCACGGTTTGTAACTGCGTCGTTTCCGTTTAGCTGAAACAGCCTTTGTTATTAGTCAGCTAATTGTAAGCAATGCTGCAGTCTAAGATGGAACGAGCTAACCTAGAAACCAACTTGACTGACTTAGTGTATGGCAATTGTTCAGGCCCTTGCCCTTAATTGGATACACACAGCGCGTAGAGTTTTAGAGAGGGATAGCAAAATACTGGAGGGTAAACTTGTATTGAAGATCAGTACCATCTACATACTACTGCAGTAGTTACTTAACTGAAAAATAATCAATTACGGACCAAGTGAAAACTTTAATTAACTGTTAAAATAATTAACTAAATCCAAATTAGTGAAATGGCCAGCATTAATTTAATCCAAAACATCAATGATATTAAACCATGATACGAATAAGTAATATAGACACGAAACCACATTATTTCATTAACATGTCTGCCAAGCTTATTCGATGCAGTCCACATAATATTACGCCGGCGATTTAATAATGGAATAGAAATCTGCATTGAACAAACAAACTATTTTTAATTTCCGCTTCATTTAAACGTGCGTAGCGATATAGAAAAAATAGCAAACATTCATAGCGAATCCAATAGGCTAATCGAGAGTTATTAAGCCCCGGTTCGACCCACCTGATCGCCTCCCGGCTATAATAGAAATACCGGGGACTTATTATTAAAATTGCTGCTAAATTGCTCCCCGCTCTCCCCTTGAAATTCGGTAGAAGGTGAGTTATTGAAGATATTTTGTACTAATGTTATCACTGTCATTCGATGTTTGGTATTTTTTTAATTGACTTTGAAAGGAGGATTCTCTATTCAACGTTATTTGTTTATTTATTTTCAGGCATCTTAAACACTTACACTGAAAATGCACGGTAATGGTTGGCCTGGAATACTTACACACAAGGTGCAAGCCTACATGAACTACGGCTCCAATACGCGCTTCGTGAATCCCATCATTGACTAAGGATTTGTTGTATATACTTTATTATATTTATTGATTTATTGTATACTAATGTTTTTTTTAGTCTTTATAACTACTTCGGTATGGACTAGAGCGCATAGCGTGCGTAGCTAATGCGTTTTATGGCCTCCGCGCGCGTAGCATGTCTGTGCGTAGTAAAGGATTTACCGTGAATAGTCTACTTCATGCGTCGTTCCCTCAACTTTGAGGATCGTGACACCCCTTCGATAGCACTCTTCTCATAATGCTCTTACATTTACCTCTGTTTCCCGCCGCGTGTATGGCCTCGCAAATCTGTGTGTCAACTGCTTCCTTAATTTGGTCTGACCAACGTTTTGGGCTACGTCCGCAGAGCCTCTTTCCTCCGATCTTACCAGTGGCCAGAAGTTTTTCGATTGTACTGGCATTCTTCCGTGAAATGTGGCCGAAGTACTCGAAGGTCCTCCGCAGGCAGATGTTAGAAAGCCTCATTTTTATTTTCAGCTCATTTTTACTTAATTAATATTAAATAATAATTAATTGGTGTTAGTAGTAGAACACGTATAATATTTCGGGTCAATGCAAATATCATGTTGGTGGAATCTCGTAAGGTTCTGTCTAATCATTATTATTTTAATCTAAGCATAAAATAACATAATATATTACTTATTGTCTAAACCACACCGTCCAGTGTGCCAATAATACGCTCAATTAATTAGCGAACCGAGTGACGTTCTCTACGTACTTACCTAATTAATATCCCAGAACAGAGCTAACAATACGCTGTTATTATAATACCACTGACTGCCACTGATTGAGTTACACACAAACAATATCGTCTAATGAACGTTATACAAGATTATGACATCAATTATCCTTTGTCATTTGAAAACATGGTCATTATGCAATTTTATAGGTAGTCGTGTTCGGTGTTATAGCACGTTATAGAAAATATGCAATAACAACTCGACTCACTTACATTGATGAGGCTAGACGAGGCTACGTTTAAATAATACTACAGGAGAGCTTGATTTTTTCCTCGTGACCGAATCGAGAGCATTTTTAAACATCTCAAAGCGGCCGTAGTGTGTTGGAGATGGAATTGGACTTGTTCCTTAAAAATGACTGCAAGCGACTAGAGAGAAAAGAAGGCCAATGACATTACGATGCATGATTATCCAATCACCGAGTGGCTGATTAAAAAAGGCTTGAAAATCGAAGTACCTACTAAATATGAATCATAGGCTAAAATTTTACATTATTATATATTAATAAAATTATATCTATTAGAACGTTTAATAAAAGTCAAATTGAGGCAAATTCGACGCGATATGGAAACTGGAAAAAGATTCTCTTGCACTTCACCGACTCTTACAATAAACTTGTGTGTACAGTAACTATTATTTCGTCTGTGGTACAGTGCATGTGTTCAAACAGTAATGTAGTGTAGCTCATACATTTGCGATTCGCTTCCTACATCCCGCGCAAAAATTTCCCTCGGTATGATCGAAGCTCGAACGCCAAGGCTGTATAAACACACAGGCCCAAGCAAAGCGTTCAATGTACGAGTGGGTAATTAGTTATTGTTGAGACCGCAGCGACCGGTCTGCACCAATAATACCTACGCTCAATTAATTAGTGCACCGACTGACGTGTTCCACGTACTTACCTAATTAACTTCCCAGAACCGAGCCAACAATACCCTGTTATTATAATACCACTGATTGAGTTACACACAAACAAAGTGCTATATCGGGCTGATTGCAAAACTTGAACCTGCCTATGGTTGAACTTAAGGTACATGTTGTGCTGTGTGTGTTGTGTGCGCTTGCTTGCTTGCGCTCACGCTCCATACGCGATCCGATTGATTGGCCATCGCTTCAGATTATTTTATCTACACTAATATTATAAAGAGGAAAGATTTGTATTTTTGTATTTTTGTATGTAACGAATAAACTCAAAAAGTACTGGACCGATTTTAATAATTCTTTTTTCATTAGAAAGCTACATTATCACTGAGTAACATAGGCTATATTTTATTTTCAAAAAAATTAGAGATCCTTACGAAAATTGCAATAATGTGAACTAAGTCGGAAAAAATCGTCTCTTCTGAGAGCTTACGCGGCGTGCGCTGCGTAAATATAGTTACACGAAAACAATGTATGGTGAAATTGTTCCTCTTAAAAAGTTCTAAATAATAGTCCGTGGTAGCATATATATATCTTGTAAGGTTGACTCACAATAACCATTTTTATGATTTTCAAATTTGGTCTAAACCAATGCTTTACTTGCGAAGGTGTTTTTACTGACATAGTATTAATCCTTATCAAAATAACTAAGATAAAAATTGTCCTTTACACCATTTAATTTAGATGAATAGCTTATGAGATATCATAGAAATAATGAGGACGGGGCGTACTCTTACAATGTAATATTAAAATGTAACCTGCCCACTGCCCACTGGCTATATTGGGTAGGTATATATTAGGATTATTAGTGCTACCCGTGCGAAGCCGGGGCGGATCGCTAGTGAATAATAGCATTACTAATGATAATATTACTAACCATCCACAACACAGTTATGTGTTTGCAGCTTTAAACAATTTTTATGCTCTATATTGTGTAGATACACCCACACGCAAATTATTTTTCAGTTCTGGGAAATGTTGCTTGTACACTATTCCAGACTAAACTTTCATAATGCTCTCTAAGAAAGATAACAGCGCTAGATTTTGGGCCCTTGAATTTAGAATAGTTTATAGATTGTGTTCAACCGAGTCACTTCTGCATTTTCAATACTAAAATTGACTGCGCTACGTGCGGCGCTTTTTGTACCTAATGTGCGATTAATTTAATTTTTTTTTTGCTTAGTGTTACAATTTTTCCTAATGTGTTTAAGCGGTCTGTTGGGTCAAAAACTCCAAAGTAAACGAGGTATATTGCCTTCATTAGATTGGTATCAATACATTTTATTTCTTTGCCATTAGGTCCTTTAAAATCACCCTCGAATAGTATTATGTACAGGCAAATATGACCGATAGAACAGAACTAATGATTGGAAATCACGGCGACCAACTTAACAACAACAATATTACATTCACCGTTCAGCACTAATTGGAGTTTCGAGTAACCCATTCGTACTTTCCCAGTAACGAACCTACAATCGCCGAACAACACCTACTCTTATTGTTATACCACTGACTGAAGGATTGAGTAACAAACTAACAATATATATTATGGTTACTAATAGACGGGATGATCGCTAATTTAGGCTAAAGGGTACACACACATCTGTGAGGGTACATTACAAAATGGTTTAACCTGACTAGTGTACTAGCACATCAGTAATCAAAATCAATGTATATCGTTATTCAATAAATTGGCGATGGAACTACGTATTAACTTATCTGACAATAATATTGCAGCTATGTTCATCATTAGAAGCCAGAGTATAAAGCAAGTATTAAGGCAATAATATAGGAGGGCTTTTGGGACCCCTCCACTCCAGTAATATGACTTATCTGTGGGTAAAAAGGAAGAACAACTAAAACTTTAGAATCTTGAACTACTTTTTTGATATAAATTATAGTGAGTTTGACCACTACAGCCCATTAACGTCCCACTGCTGGGCACAGGCCTCCACTCTCTCTCTCTCTCGCTCTCCGAGGCACGGGGGTGAAACACCGCCAACTTCTAACTTAGGGCTAGTACAGGGAATTTCTAGTCAGAAAAACTCAATACTTAATTATGGCCCGACCCAGGACTCGAACCCGGGACATCGTCGGCCGCAGTCAAACATGCTAACCACTAGACCAACGAGGCAGCAGCTCGAATAAGACCGCACTTATTGCACTGTCATTTTGCAACGTTATTCGCCCGTCAATGGACATACTTATAAACTTACTTACATTTATAAATTCTTACTTGTATGTAGATAAAGCTTATCCTTGAAAAAAACTCATGAAAATTTTTTTTATGTACCTATACAATGCCGATCTTCGCTTTAAGAAGGCTATATAAATACACAAACATAATGTAAGCTCTGGGATTAAAAAAAGTCAGTGATAATTTGAGTCATTGCGAGTAAACCTGCCTTGGTCAGTCGAACATCGCACAGATGGGTTTTCGTAAGATTTTCGATGAATTATTATAGGAACTTTCCAATGGGTAATTTATGAATAACATCAAAACAGGATAATACGCGTAGAGTCAAATGTGTTTAGGCTGCAGACTTCCAAGGCCTTTTTTACATCATCTACGCTGACACATGCACTGGTCACAAAAAGTGTGCGAAGGTAGGCGGCTCGAGTCGGTCCAAAGTTCTAAACCTAGTAATGTCTAAATAGTAAGGTACCTACTGTTGCAGTAAGGTGTTGGGATGCTTTCAGAAACACGACTGCATACTAACGTCGTCCTTATAATACCTATATCGTAAAACTTGAGTTGACATTTTTTTTTGTCCACTACAAGTTAGCCCTTGACTGCGATCTCACCTGATGGTAAGTGAAGATGCAATCTAAGATGGTAGCGGGCTAACCTGTCAGGGGCATGGCAATTATATTAAACCTATACCCCTATTCGGTTTATACACGCCATCGTACCGGAACGGGAAATCGCTCGGCGGCACGTCTTTGCCGATAGGGTGGTAACTAGCCACGGCCGAAGCCTCCCACCAGGCCAGACCAGGGAAAATTCAGAAATTATAAATTCCCAAATTGACCCTGCCGGGGATAGAACCCGGGACCTCCGCACGTTAAAACAACAGCGCTACACACCGCGCCACGGAAGTCGTCAAGAATTAGCACTTTAGAATAAGCTTACACAAACAAAGTCAGAAGCAATCGCTAGTTAGCCTTAACTTTAGATCCCACTGTCCACGGCTTACGGATTATGGAAATGATAGAATAGTGATTGATTAATTGAGCGTGTAACATGACGCGTCTAATTACACTGAATCTCAAGCTGATGTAATTGTTGTCTGTCCATCCTTGCTTACCTAGTGTACACGCACGTGTCAGGTGATCAAATGAAATCAACTGCACATGGACACCTTTACCTTATGTTCTAACTAGCTGATGCCCGCGATGGATCGAGATTTTATTGGTTCCCGCGGGAACTCGTTAATTTATAGCTATTCCAGACTATTATCTATCTCTGTGCTAAATTTCATCCAGATCCGCTCAGCCGTTCTGGCGTGATTGAGTAACAAACATCCATCTATCAATACATCCATCCATCGATCAATCGAAACTTTCAGATTTATATTAGTATATACTAGTAACTAGGTGGATAATACAACTTATTTATACCTATCCTAGTTGGTAACTAATAATTATCATTTCTATATTTGTGTAAATGACGCTGTTTAAAAGAGCTTTGAAGTGCTCATAATATATTTTATGACTTAAAAAGAAACAGATTTTGGTGCTTTTCTTTTGCGTGAGAGTGAGTTGTAAGAAGAATTTTCTGCTTATATGACTATTCTATGCAGATAGGCCTGCTACTTACTAGGTATATAAAATGTGGAAAAATTTATTGATAGTCATAAAATATAACAGTTTATTTATTAAAAATAGTAAACCCCACACTTGTAATGACAAAATTACACTAAAGAAAATAATCGATACGAGTAAGTGCTTACTGCCTAACAACTGCCTATTCTGCATTATGCTTTTAATAATTATTTATTACTAGATGATTCCCGCGACTTCGTCCTCGTGGACTAAGTTTTATCGATTCCCGCGGGAACTCCTTAATTTTCCGGGATAAAAAGTACCAAATTTCATCAAAATCGGTTGAATGGATGGGCCTTGAAAGCGTAGCAGACGTCTACAATTTCGCATTTATTATATTAAGTACCTATGGATACTTAATTTACTTCTTTGAACGAATCGTAAAGAACGCCCACAATCAAACATATGGGCAATTGGGCACTTATACCAATTGAACAGGCCACGACAATCCCGCATAATTATAATTAAAACTCAAACACTCACAGTATTGGAGTTTGGTTCGTAAATAATAGGCGTAGAGCCCACGGTAAAAATCTAAAATGACGTAACGTCATTACAATTTTAAGGCAAACTTGCACAAGGACTCTTAAATTGATTTAGTTAAATATTTTAATCCTGCCCTTTTTGGCAACTACAATATGCATTTGCCAAAAAGGGACTGCATTACAAAATTTAACTATATCAGTTTAAATGTCCTTGTGAAAGCGGCCCTGTCTTGTTAGTTTTTGTTTCAGACGAATTATTTTCGTATCATTCTTTTTTAAGTAAAGTTGCAAAGCTTTTGCTCCTTAATCCGGTGATTTTAATGACGTGTAATGTTTATTTTTTCATTTTTATTCTATGGCCTAATCACATTATTTTCTGTCCAGTGGACAGAAAATAATACATTTAACATTTTGAGGATTGTGTGTGTGTTGTTTAAAGGCAAGTGCCTACGCACAATAATGTGTAGTTTTTACCGCAGCATTTTCATTTCAAATAACGTTTCGAAATGCTTAAGTAAATCAAACTTGAAAGTTAATAATCACAATGAGAATATCGAGGAAGACCCAATTTAGTCACCACTGCTCAGACTATGAATAACCTTTGATTAAATCGATGGCGACGCGTGTCCATAACGGTATGTTAAGCGATATTCGATCGCAATTAGTTACAAAATTAATTTGATTTGCTATAATTAAAATTTAATTTTACTTTTACTGCCTACATACCCTGTGTGTTCCATCAATTTACCAAACCATTAAATAATTCTGTACGGTTTGGTGGTTGTAAAATTAAGCAGTATCGAAATTCAAATCAATATGTACCATATCTGTTTATAGATTTACTAGAATCTAGATGATGACCGGAACTTCATCTGCGTAAAATATTTACGTTTCCAGTTGCAATAGTAGTCTAGGCAACGGGGCGGTTCGTTGTATAGAGACCCCCGCATTAAATCCTCAGTCGTTGAAACTTGGCAGAGTTGTAGTTGTTGTAAATATCCAAAAAAATATCCATGCGGAAGTTAGGTATTTATACCTAAAACTAAATTTTTATGACTGAATATTTTCTCAATTTCTTTTTAAAATAATAGTAGGTAGTATATATATTTACACCCAAAACCGAAATATCAAACGAAATAATCATGCAGAACATCGATATTTAAACCGATTTTATTATCAAACCTAAACTGCGTTTACGCGATAATATACCTTCCTACTTTGACAATTGGGTGTAGCTTAAAAAACCTTACTTCCTTTCTGTTTTTTTATTGGATATTTATAATATACGTTTAACTTGTGTCCACTTTATCATACTGTAAAGTTCCGTCGCCTGAGGTATTATTGTTGGGGTCAACTAGCTTTGTTGCATGCTTGCATCATCACTTACCATCATGTGAGATCGCAGTCAAGGGATAGCTTGTAGTGGATTAAAACAAAAACCGGCCAAGTGCGAGTCGGACTCGCGCACCGAGGGTTCCGTACTGAAAACTGTAACGACCAAAGATGTAAAACGGTAATAATTACCTTTGTTAATGAACCGCAAAACTAACTTTGTTTGTAGAGGTTTACTGTTAATATCAAAAAAACTATGCTAGTTAGAGCATTGGCTATAGTTTTCCTGTAAAATATACATAAATTCCTATTGACCATAATTATTTCAGATTTTTCGATTGGTAAACTCCGGAGATAAGGGGGGGAACGGTATTTTTTTAGACTTTTTCCCCGATAAATCAAAAACTATCATGACTAAAAATAATTAAAAATCTGTTTTAGAATTTACAAAGTAAACCCTTTCATATGATACCCCACACAGTACAGTTATCTCACTTTTAAATTTCAACCCTCCGATTTTCCTCCCTTTTTAAATAAGAACAAAAATAATTTCCAATTTTTTTTAATTCCAGTGTCTTTGGGCCACTAATATACACAACTATTCCAAATTTCATGTCGATAGCTTCGGTAGTTACTGAAATAATCGAGTGTGACGGACGGACAGACAGACAGACGGAGAAAGTCGCACCACAAGGGTTCCATTTTACCATTTTGGTACGGAACCCTAAAAAGATACGTAAATTTTAAACGAGTTAAGTAACAAAGCTAAAAACAAGTACCTACACAACCTAAGAAATTTGCGGGACATTAAGACTTCACTCTCATGGTGCCGTTAAAGTAGGAAGAAGAACTTATGCGAAATATGCATATGTCACCGTAAGATTGTAAAATCCGTTAGATTATAATATAACGGTTTCCATCCCGCGAGATTGTAAACTGTCGAAAGATTGTTGCCTAGACTATAGCTTAATATGTCACGCTCCGATCCTCAACTCTCACCATCATCTTGAGCCTTCCTCGAAGTGAAGTCCTCACGCCAAAAACTTCTCTATCTAGCATCTATTAATTTTAAGTAACTAAGCTTATCCAGCCGCTTATATCGTCTAACCACTTGCGTCTTTGCGACCTGGAGGTCATGCCTTGTAAACAAACTATAATATCAATCAATTCTAGTTTTGATACATAATTTATCATTTTAGAAGAAGAAAATATGTTTTTTCTCAGCATAAAGGTACAAATTGCGGAATAGGACAAAGAGATTTTATTTCAACTCTCAAGATCTTTCGCCCAGACAGCCTTGAGACATGGAGAAATATATAATTGGCCCCTATGAATACATACGTAAGGTTGAAAAAAATATTTAAATATCAATGAAATAATTGGGAGAAAACATAAATAGAAATTAATAAAAAGAGAAAAATTTTCATAGGTAGGTGTTAGATACTCTGATAACATAATTAGAGATTGCTCAGTACCTAAGCAATAAAGCCACCTTGCATACCTAGTTATAGTTAACTTTACTTTGTATTCTTCTTTCATGTATGGCGTATGCAATAAAGTATTTATCTATCTATCTTTTTTTTTTTTTATCCACTACAAGCTAGCCCTTGACTGCGATCTCGCCTGATGGTAAGTGATGATGCAGTCTAAGATGGTAGCGGGCTAACCTGTTAGGGGCATGGCAGTTATATTAAACCCACGCCCCTTCGGTTTCTACACGGCATCGTACCGAACGCTAAATCGCTTAGCGGCACGTCTTTGCCAGTAGGGTGGTAACTAGCCACGGCTGAAGCCTCCCGCACCAGGCCAGACCAGGAAAAATTCAGAAATTATAAATTCCCAAATTGACCCTGCCGGGGATCGAACCCAGGACCTCCGCACGTTAAGGCAACAGCGCTACACACTGCGCCACGGAGGTCGTCAAAATCTATCTATCTATCTATCTTATTTTATTGAAAACAATACGCCTAGCCTAACCGGATTACTATATAAATCATGTCAGCGTGCAGGAATGGTGGCAAGAATGCTGGCTGCATTTCCGCGCTGGACAGCCAGGCTGATCCTTTGCGCAAAAAATGAACCAGCCCGTCTGTCACCAGATGAGGCAATCAACCGCAGTGAAATATCTCGCGAAAATGTTTTGGCACTAACTCGACACTCAACAACAACATATTTGTGAATTTCAGGAAACTATAGATTTGTGTGGTGGGAGGCTTCGGCCGTGGCTAGTTACCACCCTACCGGCAAAGACGTGCCGCCAAGCGATTTAGCGTTCCGGTACGATGCCGTGTCGAAACCGAAGGGGTATGGGTTTAATATAACTGCCATGCCCCTAACAGGTAAGCCCGCTACCATCTTAGACTGCATCATCACTTACCATCAGGTGAGATCGCAGTCAAGGGCTAGCTTGTAGTGGATAAAAAATAAAAAAGATACGTAAATTTTAAACGAGTTAAGTAACAAAGCTAAAAACAAGTACCTACTAACTACACAACCTAAGAAATTTGCTTCACTCTCATGGTGCCGTTAAAGTAGGAAGAAGAACTTATGCGAAATATGCATATGTCACCGTAAGATTGTAAAATCCGTTAGATTATAATATAACGGTTTCTATCCCGCGAGATTGTAAACTGTCGAAAGATTGTGAACCGTTCAATGTTCTGAGTATTAATTTATGAAATATTTATTGTATTTACGTTATCTTGTCTCTTTCTTGTACAGTTCGCGCGCGAGTTGAATGCTGAGTAAATGTAAGTGTCACCATACATTTACTCTGCATTCAACTCGCACGCGAACTATAGGTTAGGTTAGGGTTTGATATGAATATCCAGGTAGAGCCCGGCCGCAGGCCGGGCACTTAGGTTCTATCGGGTTAATATACCTAATAGATTACGTTAAATTGTTAGCAGTATTTTTCGGTTCACAATCTGTCGAAAGTTTACAATTTATCGAGATAAAAAACGTTATATTACAATCTAACGGTTTTCACAATCTTACGGTGACATATATAAACATACAAAGTTCCAAATATGACACCTACTCGTAGTTCTTAATTAAAATGTAAATGCGTTTAATCATACTCGTAATATGATCGTAATAAAATTAAACGACACATATAAACAAATTCCTACCGTAACAACTTTAATATCGAACTGTTTACTTTAATGAATTATTTTAATTAGCTGACTGCAATAATCGGAGAAATGTAGATATGCAATATTAATTTAGCAACTATTGGAAACGTGAAATTAAATTCCCGTGTATTATTACACGGGAATTCAATTTGCTCATATTTAAGTTTAGTAAAGCTTTTCCGAGATATGAATTAAATTAAATATGAATTAAATTGGGAAAGTAGGTACCTTTTACTTCCAATAATATCTTGATTTGCCATGGCCAAAATTATACCTGATGAAAAATATTTTGTTTTCAATTAAGTAGGCTATATTAAGGCTCTGGTGGTTATAATTATATTATGTAGTCCCTAATAAATTAAGATTTAAAAAAAAAAATGTTATGTCAAAAGTCTACCATTGGTTATAGAACCCCTGCCAAACTTTAGAAACATCTTTGAAGTGCATACATTTTTGTAAGCAAAAGCCGGAAGTCAATTATAACAAATCGGCTTTCCAATTCTTAATCAAATAAGTCAATATGTTTATACCACCGAGTAGTAATTGAGTCTGTGGTTAATACCATGTTTACTACAATTTATGCGCTACGTAAAAAAACTTGCAACATAAAACCATAAAACTTTACATCAGGTTAACTTTTCAAATCTCCTACTCAAGTTCTCATTTGTCTAACAGAAAAGAAAGCTTATTAACAAAATACCTTAATTATGGAATTAACTTATTTAATTTCAGCTAGTATTAAAACAAAACTTCAAACCTAATTGACTATAAACGCAGTCTCAAGTTATAGAATAATAGGGTACCGTACCGAAGACTAAAGTTCCGGAGTTGAGCATCCAGTTTCAAAGACGGGTTTCTGATAAGTGGATTAATTACATGGATGATCTTCCTTCTAAATTAGTCTAACAACCGTATTCTGTTACACGTGCTTCTCTTTGAGACCTTGGGCATTATATGGAGTTTCATTTTACTACAGTACTTCACTCACAGAGTATGGGTTCTTGGTTAGATAAGTAGGGTATAGTTTACACCTAATGTAGCCCTATTTGGATTTCGGTTAAAGTAGGTAGACATATGAAGTTAGAAGGTTTTTAGGAGCTGCGAATGTCATTATTTAAGGAGTATATTAAAAGGTAATCTTATATTATTTCGACAATTTAGAAACATAATCTTTTACTTTTCTTTTCTTTTATCCACTACAAGCTCTAGCCCTTGACTGCGATCTCACGTGATGGTAAGTGATGATGCAGTCTAAGATGGTAGCGGGCTAACCTGTTAGGGGTAGGTATGGCAGTTATATTAAACCCATACCCCTATTCGGTTTCTACACGGCATCGTACCAGAACGCTAAATCGCTTGGCGGTACGTCTTTGCCCGTAGGGTGGTAACCAGCCACGGCCGAAGCCAGGCCAGAGCAGGGAAAATTCAAATTGACCCTGCCGGGGATCGAATCCGGAACCCAACAGCGCTACACACTGCACCTCGTAGGTCGTCAAAACTAAACTAAGGTAATAGGACACTAAATCAAAATGTTATAAATAATACTCGTGAATTTGCCTTCTTTATTAGACGATCGGTCTCTAATCTCTATACCTATGTTTAACTTTCAATATACCAATAGATACAAATAGCTAAAATTCAGCAAAAAATAACCACCAAGATATTTCATAAAATTAAATGAAACTGTTAATTCCCGTTAAGCTTTGACCAACAGCTGATCAAATTATACGTTCGCAGCTGTATTTTATAAACTCATAGCAAATATTGAGTCTTTGGAGGTGCATATTCGTGGTCAATTGGTCGGAAAACTTAGGGGCCGATGACAAAGGCAAATACTTGTTCGCTTACCTGATCGCAGAGCTTACCCTAGCTGCTTATTTATTAGTTAGATCAGCGTTCATAGATCTTGCTACAAAATATTTCAAATAATGTTTCATACATTATATCAAACTAGCTGATGCCCGCGGCTTCGTCCGCGTGGTTTGAGGTTTTTTGGTTCCCGCGGGAACTCTTTAATTTTCCGAGATCAAAAGTAGCCTATGGGCTATTCCAGACTATAATCGATCTCTGTCCCAAATTTCAGCCAGATCCGTTCAGGCGTGATTGAGTAACCAACATCCATCCATCCAAACTTTCTCATTTATAATATTAGTATAGATAATGTATGTAATGTGTATAAAAATATAATATGAAATAACAATGGCTATAATTTTACAATCATCCCATTGAATATGCAAGGGAACCTGCCATAGTCTAGTACGTGTTTATTTCAATTCGATTAGTTGCCATTTCTACCGACAAAAGGATTGTTTTTAAAATTCTATAATTTTATCGTGAATATTAAAACATATTAGTTCTTTTTGGGACCATGAAACGTGACGACCTGGCCTCAAAACATATTTGACAACATATCTTCAATATTGATTCTTTTCCTATATTTTGGAACGCGATTAGCCAGTTCGAATCTCGCAAAATCTTCGCATCATATTATAACATACGAATCTTAGGCAAGAGAATTAATAATTTTTCGATCCATACCCAATTAATACGTTGCAAAATTAATGAGGCAGCACAAAACATACCGGGGCGTATTCTATTACCAAATCACAATAGCAACACGATCTAAATTGGCTACTAAATATTCAAAACCAATACGAAACATACACGGGTAATTCCACAACGGCGGGCTAATTCAATTTGAATCACACACAATATTCTATTAATGGTGACGGACAGGTATAATCAGCCGCGCCGCTGCCCTCATTGTTCCTGCGAGTGACGAAGACGACGTTCTGGAACTGACATCTGGTTACTTGTACAGTTCGATGCAATCCTTTTGGCGGCTGAGGACAACTCGTCTCAATAACATATTTTAGACCACTGCTATACCTATTTGCCTCTATCTATCCGTACTGCATCTGAGCCAACCTCAATTACCAAAATATTGAGACGAACTTGCCTTTTCGGGAATATCCCCATTTAGAAATTCTCCATGACTTTATCCATAACCCATTGATGTTTATAGTAATTGGCAGGTTTTTAGGCCACTTCTCATATGCATGACTGCACCTCATAAGTCATAATGTAAATATTTTATGATTTTTGAGTTGTGACTTGTGACCTTATTCATTTAATGGTGTCTGTTACCCATGTATAATTAGAATGGTTCTATGGCTAACTTTCCAAGTTTTCATCAGGGATGTGCAAAGATGCGTAGTGAGTTTCCTGTGTAACCAATCAATAGGATTTCTGCATTGTGCTTGCTCATTGAATCGTATTTCCACCAGAGCAAAGTTGCGCTAGAAATAAAGCGACCCTGTTAGTAGGCTATCTCGTATATCCCTCATATCGAAACCTTGACAACACCTGGTGAACAGCCCTCCAAATAGTAGTATTACCAGAATAAAAGTACTATTGACGAACTCACTAACGCATTGTTGAGCGCTGTTGGCTTAACGTGGAAGGTCCCGGGTTCGATCCACAGCACGGTCAATTTGGGAATTTATAATTTCTGAATTTTCCCTGGTCTGGCCTGGTAGGAGGCTTCGGCCGTGGCTAGTTACCACCCTATCGGCAAAGACGTACCGCCAAGCGATTTAGCGTTCCGGTACGATGTCGCGTAGAAACCAACTTAGGGGTATGGGTTTAATATAACTGCCATACCCCTAACAGGTTAGACCGCTACCATGTTAGACTGCATCATCACTTACCATCACGTGAGATCGCAGTCAAGGTGTTAAATTAAGGAATTAAAAAATATATAAGATAAATCATGTCGCAATTCAAAATCATTAATTTACTAATTGAAGTAAAGCAGAAGTGTCTTTAATTTGTAAAAAGCAGACAAAGTGTCGATTGCGTGGCTAATTATTGAATCTTTAATTGAGCAACCCTTTTCATTTGTAGCCTTTAAAAAGGGGTCACCCATGTTTTATGTTGTTAATGTTATGAGTTTCTCCGCGTTTTTAGTAGCAGTCCCTTTATTTAGTTACCTAAATATCATCTTATGATAATATAGATCACCTAATTCTAGTTACTACTAGATACATCTGAAAGCATGCCTATAAATGTATGTAATTTAATTTTAAAGAAGAGAAAAAGTTTTTTTATTAAAAGTTTGTAAGTTAGTCAGACTAGCTAATTATTAGGTATTTTGTTAAAAAATTTTAACAAAATACCCAGTCTTATGCTAAAATAATATCGGTATTTAAATCGACTAAGTATTATAAACTTTGCATTGTTACGGTACACCGCGTGGACTGTCCGTTAAATAATGATACCTACTGTAATTAGGTCCAGTACACCAATGTTTGTAATTAATTAGTGTATTGTTTAATTGGCATCTCTTGTTATCTGTTTGTTTGGATTATTTATTCATTAGTGGTGTTTGTGACAGCTGTTGCTGAGGTAGCTTACATTTGTGTATAATATAATTGTCGTATTTAATTAATATTGCGCTTCTGTTTATACAAATATCAATAATACTATTCTGTTTTAACTTTTATTCGGAAACTGTACTACATTTGGTAAAATCACAAAAAAATTTACGTATAGAAATCGAACGTTAATTTCGGTTTAATTTAAAAGGAAAATATCAAAACTTGTTAAAAAAAAGTAAAGAACTAACAAAGGTCTGTAACTCTGTACCGCATAATCAATGACATAAAATTAAAAAAGAACAATAATGACCCAATAACAATAAATGAAAAATTATAACCCTATAACGAGTAATACAACCGACCCATCCGAAAAACATAAACTTCTTTACGACTGACTATCTAATAAAAGAAGCCACACTGTATGTGCGGCTTTTTAATATCGGAGGCGAGAGCCGGCCGACTGTCCCACGAAACATTTTCCATTAATAAAACGCGAAAAAGGAATATTACATATGAAAAAGACATATATCCGTATCGCCGGACCCGCCGCTATCTCCTCGGAAGGTAATAACTTCTTTACAAGTCCAAAGTCCGAGGGATTGAAAAGCAATTTCAGCACACCCCCGCCCTAGAGCGGGGCCGGACTCGCCATATTTCTTTTTCGCCGCTACTGTAATTCGCCTTTGATTTAATCTCAAGAAACAAATCTTAGAATGTGAAACTAGCGATAGGCATCAGTGGAACTAGTTTCGCTGATTGGATTCCATCCCGCTACGAGTCCCGACTGTTCCTACAATTTGAATTGGTCACTGCACAAGCTGGGCTATTTGTTTGATTTCGTTAAAAGATTGCAATTCTTATTTTCTCCGACGAGATTTTGTCTGAACGTCTGTATTACGGGACCTAACCCTTAAACGGGCTCTGAAATAAAAGGGACGCCCATATACGACGCTTGTTCAGTATAATTGTCACTGGAGATTTATATTTAAGCTTAGTATTTTTTTATCATGATAAAAAAAATACTAAGTGTCAGTTATTTACTATTAGGTATAATATATCAGAAGAGCCAGCATACCTACAGGATTTGTGGGGTGTTGACATTATTTATGGTTCTGAAAAAATATCAATAGATCTATATGTTTTTAAATATTACAGAAATAAAGTAATTTTACTATGAGGTAAATCAATGTAATATCATTCTGAAATCCTGAATCAGTTTCATATTATATTCGAATAATAATTACTGTGGAATTAATAATACATTCCTTTAAAACTTTAATCGATTAAACCGAATACAATAAAACATATCGATGCGAACAGCGAATGTATCGTTGTGTTAACAACACTCCGTGTCTGGTAATTTAATTATCAAGAACGCAGTGAAAAATCAATTGAAATAAATCAACGGGCCAATATACATATCGAGTGTCGACGGGTCAATACTCAATTTGCTGGATAGAGACGTAACTCTAACCAGCTTATCCGTGGGCGGCGAGGCGTCTCAAAGTATCGCATTGCGACTACCAAACCACAACCTATCCTTTACACGACCACTATTTTATTAATAACTGTGATTATAACTAGTAGATAATATAAACATACACATGGATATACCACCTGAACCAGTATTATTTGGTCTCCCAAAATCCCTGAACTACGAACGAAAAGTTCGTCGATTTCGCAAAACTGCATGAAAATGACCATATAATATACTTAAATAAACTCATCGGTCGGTCGTCGCCGATACGAGCGGACGTGTTCTTTGCAGTATTTATTTTCATACCCTGCGCGTTAAAATATGTAATGTGTGGTCCAAGTTGAAAACTATGGCGAGTGTTATTATCAACGAGTTTTTGACTTTTGTACAGAACAAGATTGACGTATTAGATGAGTTAAGCATTGTGCAGATCTGTGCAACGAACTTCACCGATACTGAAGTGGAAGAGGGGAAAAACACATTGTTTACCGCATGTGGTGACGGCGCGGCGAGGATTGTACAGAGAAAAGGTGAGGATAAACGGAAGAAGAATATTAAAGACGTTATTAAGCTGCTGAAAGAAGTAGACCCCGATGTGCAACCAACTTTTGTTGCGAAAAATCTTAGTCGCTTACCACCGGTTTCTTTTGACCATGTGGACGTTACCCGCTTGTTGAAAGATATTGTGGCTATGAAGGCAGAGCTCTCAACGCTACGAAGCGAAGTGGCGTCCAAAGGAGAACTAATGACGTTTCAAACTAATGTTAGTTCGGAACTAAATGACTTACGTGCCTCTATAGGCACAGCATTGACAAAATCTGTTAAAGATTCGAAAAGCCGTCGTGAACCGTCCTTTGTGAAACCCGTGGTAACCCCAAAGAACAGTACACAAGGGGTACCCCGCTCGGCGTCTGCACTTGGGCCATCCGACTACTCTGTTCCAACGATGCACACGCCGACCTACCGAGATATTGTGCAGAATGCGAGTAAGACACCAACTAAAATAAGCCGTACGTCCTTAATTCAGAAGGTACAAAATACTGAACATGAGGACTCCGAGTTCACGCTAGTTCAAAGAAAAAAGCGCATGATTAGAAATAATTTGTGCGGTACTGCTCAGCGCGCATGCACAATCACTGTAGCAGATATACCCGCTTTTGTTTACGTCTCGAGGTTGGCGAAGTCAACAACTGTGCAAGATATGCTGACTTACATTCGTGAATTGGGACAGAACTGTAATGACGGTGACATTCAAATTTTAAATCAAAAATATGAGACGTCGTTCAGTTCTTTTAAAATTAAAGTGTCGCGTAATAAATTGGATCAATTTTTAAAAAGTGACTTTTGGCCGGTAGGTGTCAAGTATCGAGTTTTTCGCGAACATAATAATGTTAAGAACGTTTCGTTAAATAAATAAATATGAATAATACACCTATAATCACTAATACCACAATGATATCTTTTAATTGTAAATCAATTAAGAGGTCGATCCACTGTATTCGCGATTTATGCCGTAAGGCAGATATTGTAGTTCTGCAGGAAACGTGGTTACTGCCGCATGATTTGGACTTTATACATAGCATCGACGATGACTTTGCCTGTGCGGCAATTTCGTCGGTTGACGTTTCAGCTGGCGTGTTACGAGGCCGACCGTATGGCGGTCTTGCCATAATGTGGCGAAAAACTCGATTTACGGACGTCTCTGTTATAAATTGTTCAATAGATAGATTAATGGCCATTCAAATAAAACTTAATCTTAGATCGTTTTTAGTTTTTAATGTATATATGCCGACCGATGAGTTAGATAATTTGCCCGACTTCACGAATTGTTTAGCAAGAATAAGTGCTATTGCTGAAGAATCGGATGTCTCAGCAGTATATGTTTTAGGGGATTTTAATGCACACCCCACTGCTAGTTTTGGTAAGGAGTTGAAAAGCTTTTGTGACGACCAAGAATGGATTTGGGCAGACTTTGCAAAATTAGATAAGTCAGATACATTCACTTTTGTAAGTGAAGCACATGGTAGTCGTCGGTGGTTGGACCACTGCATCACAACCCAAGCGGCATGGGACACAATATTATCGATTAATGTTCTGTATGAGGTTACATGGTCTGACCATTTTCCAGTACGTGTCACGTGTAATCTCAATGAAGTTACAGAGGGAATTATCATGGACGACCTCCATGCTGGTAAAACTGGTATTCGCTGGGGTATTAGGGATAATATTCAAATAGATAAATATTACAGTTATTGTAAAAACAACCTAGTCAATATTAATGATAGTTTTTTATGTAAGGAATGCCAGAGCTTTAAACACTGTGATAATTTAAGTAAACATTATAGTTTTATAGATAACTTGTACAGTCAAATTGTCAAAGTCATGCAATTAGGTGCTAAAAACTCATTAGGAAAATGTCATATGAAAGATAATATTAAGAATAAGAAAAAAGTGACAGGTTGGAATTTGCATGTGCAGAAAAGTCACCAAATTTATAGATTAAATTTTGAAACATGGGTAATAGCAGGCAAGCCCTCTAATGGACCCATATATGACGAAATGATAGTTACTCGCAAGGATTTTAAAAATAGACTTCGCTGGTGCCAAAGGAATGAAGAGTCTATAAAACTGGATATTTTGGCTATGTACCGAAAAGAATGTAATTTTCCAAAGTTTTGGAAACAAACTAAAAAATTTAGCTATAAGCAAAGTCTGCCCATAAAAGTTAATGGTTTACATGAACATGCACAGATAGCCAATATGTTTGCAAACAAGTTCAAAGTACATCCTCGATCGATAAACACAGACCTGGGAGCTATAAAGAGTCATCCTTCAGTCACACTTGATGACCCTGTGGTGCAATTTACTTCTGATCAGATCACTAAAATAGTTCGTCAAATGAAGCGGGGCAAATCTCCAGGCCATGATGAGCTCAGTTTAGAGCATGTCCTTTATGGAGGTGAACTTTTGCATAGTAAACTATGCAAACTTTACAATTTATGTGTTAGGTATTCTTATCTTCCTCAAAACCTCATGAAGACTGTGGTGGTACCTATCGTTAAAAATAAAACCGGTGATCTGGGATCAGCAAACAACTACCGCCCAATCTCATTGGGAACCATTACCGGTAAAGTTCTTGAACGTTTGATGCAGCCCGATCTGCTGAAAAATATTGTGATTGACGACGCGCAATTTGGTTTCCGTCCTGGTCTTTCGACTGACTCAGCAATCCTTAGTTTAAAGCATACCGTAGACTACTATACGAGTCGAGAGACATCAGTTTACGCATGTTTTTTGGACTTGAGTCAAGCTTTCGACCTGGTGAATTATAATATTCTCTGGGCGAAACTATACCAATGTAACGTTCCAAGTGAATTGGTGGGTCTCCTAAGATACTGGTACGGAAACCAAATAAATTGTGTTAAATGGGGCGACACGACGTCTAATTACTATAAATTAGATTGCGGAGTACGTCAGGGTGGTATTACCTCTCCGGATCTTTTTAACTTGTATGTGAATGACTTGATAGAGGAACTGAGAACCACAAGAATTGGATGTCATATCGGTAACACGTGTGTTAACAGTCTCAGTTACGCTGATGACATGGTGGTTCTCAGTCCCTCTATTAATGGACTTAGGAAGTTACTTTCAGTCTGTGAGCATTATGCCAATGCACACGGGCTGAAATATAATGCCAATAAGTCAGAAATGATGGTATTTCGCGCAGGCAAGGGTCCGGAGAGGGTACCTGAGGTTTTACTTGATGGGTCGGCAGTTCGGGTTGTGAAAAAGTTCAAGTATTTGGGACATGTTCTTACTGAGAATCTAACGGATGACTGCGACATTGAGAGAGAGAGGAGGGCACTCTCGATTCGTTGCAACATGCTAGCCCGAAGATTTGGAAAATGCAGCAAATCGGTCAAGATTGTACTGTTTAACGCGTATTGTCAGTGTTTTTACACCTGCCAACTATGGACAAGTTTTCTCAGAAGGTCCTACACGGCAATGCGCGTGCAGTACAATGATGCGTTTCGTATATTGATGGGCTTGCCGAGATACTGTAGTGCCTCGGGCATGTTTGCCGAATCGAGAGTGCCGGATTTCTATGCAGTAATGAGAAAAAGAGTTGCCTCCTTCTGGGAGAGGCTGCGTGCATCGCATAACAGCATCCTCAAAATGATCTGTGATGGAATGCCCAGCAATATCTTCACATATTGGCTATCTGTGCATCGAAAGAATAATCGGAAATAGTAAGTTAGTTTTGACCATGACGCCTGGGAAGTGTTTTTTAACCTTCCTAGATAGTTTATAAGTTTTATGTATACTTTACTGTATGTAGTTAAGTACTTTTTATTTTATTTTAATTTTATTTTTTGTATTTATATTAACTCTTTGTGTGAAATATGTATACTGGGCAACTTAGCCTTTAATAAAAACCTTATTATTATTATTATTATTATTAAAGCTTTTTTACAAACAGGTATGGGAATTAAATCAGTTTTTAAGTTTACTAGATGATGCCCGCGACTTCGTCCGTGTGGATTGAGGTTTTTCGATTCCGGGAACTCTTTATTTTATTTTATTTTATTTATTTGTTAGTAATCAACAGCGTTATAAACTAATATTAACAATAATTATAACTTGACATTAAATAAGGCCACAAACGATTACAGAATAAAAATATGAAAAATATTTATAATAATAAATTTTATAATTTTTCCCTTCCCCGGGAAGTAACCTGTAACCTATGTACCAATTTTCATCAAAATCGGATGAACAGATGGGCCGTGAAAGCATAACAGACAGATAAACTTCCGCATTTATAATATTATAGTATGGATTATAAGAAATGCATATTACTATTATAGTAAAAAAATTCTTTCATATAACAAAAAATGTTAACACAAAACTGTCGGCCAAGTGATGAGATGTGAGAGGCTACAAGTGCGTAGAACATAAGTAATAAGAAAAAAAATCTATGTAAACCCGACTCAATTTGAGTTGAGACCGCTCATCCGACCGGCCGGCCGCAGATCGCTATCGTCTAAACTGTTCCGAGCGCCTTATTTATATAATCTAACTATTTGTGAGGGACAAGAACCCCTTATTATGTTATTTCCTTCGCTTTTAGCTTTATAGAGAACTTTGAAAAAAGAAAATTCAACTTATGACTAGCTAAAATTATATTCGTTCGAGAATATTTAAATTGATAGGTACATATAAATCCTAACACTATTTAAAATACGAAAGTGTGTTTGTTTGTTAGTCCTTCCTTCAAACACGCCGCAAATGAGCGAGAATAGGCGTAATTTTTGTATGGATATAGAGTTAAGGACCAGAGATTAACATAAATTTATGGGCTAGGCGAATTAATTCAGTTATTAACCTTTACAATGTGTCGTTATTGTTTTTATTTCCAAAAAATCTGATGGTTTCGCTATAAAAGGACTAATTTACGAATGCAAAATACTTAATACGATAGAGGTATACAGCTCAAATACAACTCGAAGGTCGCTCACGCGTCCCGTAGCCATTTTCTGCGCGAACGGAACTCTATATTGAATACAATTCTAACAGAAAACAACGTCCACACAGAACCAAAATTTTGCTCGAAAAAGATTTACATATTAACTGTTACAAATACCTTCCTATTGTTTAAAATTTTTACTATTCTTATTTTACAGAAATTTTATTTTATATTCGTCACTAAGCGTTTGAACTTACTCAGGATTGCATGTTAAACAAGCAAATGCCGCAAAATAATGGCATATTGTGACGTGCTATACCTAATTTCATAACAGCACACGTAATATATTTTGACATGCACGGGTTGTTAAATTACCTTAATCGAGTACATACTCGTACCTACATTGTTACAAAAGTAAAACACCATTGCTTCCTGCCTGAATAACTGCTCCTTCCTTCCATTTTGGAACTTAGCTACACATATTTACAATTCTCTAGGTATCTGCTAAGTATTTTTAAAATATTTTTTCTGCTCAAGCAAACAAACCTCTAGTATCAGATATTTCTTCATTAACAAGTAAAACTCCTTACATGGGCAGATTTAGTTTTAATACCCTTATACCATACAAAAGATAAAAGGCAGATTTATACAAATGTCACCATTGTGGAGAGGTCCGCGAGCCGAGATCGGGCCATTTACTCCTGTTTTCAATTTGTCGGTCGCGACCATACATCAGTTGCGGCACGCAGCGGAACACCGCCCCAGCTTTAATACACTTACGTTTGACATTTTTCCGCCCATTATGCATTCTTCTAAGCCAATGCTTTCCGTAAATACTAGGAAATTCGTTCTACTCGGAAACCAATTTATTGTTATTGAGAAAATGGCCACAATAATCAGGTTTCATAATGCCTAGCGCCTATTCGCTAGAGTCCGCGACACGCTTTCGTATTTCGAATTCGAATCTTTCACACAAATGAATTGACTTTTAATAGTTCCACGATTTCTGTAAATAGAAGGAAATCCGCTGACCTCGGAAATCAAATTATAAGTTAGGGTAAGTCCTGACAATAAATATGATAATTTTGCATATCGAACAAGATTTAAAACACTTGTTTTGAGAACTGGGAAAGTATTTTTTTAAATTGCCGTGCAGCCAAAATAGTGCGATTGCCTTTCCTTTTTTAGGGTTCCGTACCAAAATGGTAAAATGGAACCCTTATGGTGCGACTTTCTCCATCTGTCTGTCCGTCTGTCCGTCTGTCCGTCCGTCACACTCGATTGATTATTTCAGTAACTACCGAAGCTATCGACATGAAATTTGGAATAGTTGTGTATATTAGTGGCCCAAAGACACTGGAATTTAAAAAAATTGGAAATTATTTTTGTTCTTATTTAAAAAGGGGGGAAAATCGGAGGGTTGAAATTTAAAAGTGAGATAAGTGTACTGTGTGGGGTATCATATGAAAGGGTTTACTTTGTACATTCTAAAACAGATTTTAAATTATTTTTAGTTATGATAGTTTTTGATTTATCGGGGAAAATGTCTAAAAAAATACCGTCCCCCCCCCCCTTATCTCCGGAGTTTACCAATCGAAAAATTTGAAATAATTATGGTCAATAGGAATTTACGTATATTTTACAGGAAAACTATAGTTAATGCTCTAACTAGCATAGTTTTTTTGATATTAACAATAAACCTCTACAATCAAAGTTAGTCTTGCGGTTCATTAATAAAGGTAATTATTTATTAATAATGGTACGGAACCCTTCGTGCGCGAGTCCGACTCGCACTTGCCCGGTTTTTTTACATTTGAATAGCGAAATTAAGTATGTTCTTACGGACTGTTTAACGACACTACACTATAAATGTGGAGCAGATCCTTACAAAGCCAAATCCAAATTGCAAATTAAGAGTAGAAAGATAAGGACGTTTACCTTTATTAATTCAATAGTTCTTGAGGATACTGCAAAAATATAGTATTATATAAAAATATACACTTATCACGAAAAACAATGAAGTAGAGTACTGTCGTACTGCGTACGCAATAGTTCTCAAACATTTGTCGTGGACATAGCAAGTCGACATCGTTTGTCAACTTCGATGATAAATGCACGCTTGTTATTGAATCGGGAGTTTGCTCCGCTCTCATACGCGGAATGGTCACGGATTAGTTTTTGACGTTTTCATAAATTTCTAATACAGGAAACAATATTATATTTTTAAGCATGGTTTATTCGATGACCCACAGCTGTTTATCCTTCGAGTATCTCGACGTTTTTATGCTAAAAACTTTGGCTAAACAGTTTACATTTACCGAGACAATACTATTTCTCAAATGTAAACTCTAACCATCTCTCAACAGTAAGAATACAATATACCTAGTATTTTGTCTGTGTTAATGAACATCGTAGGAATCAAGGTCACGGTCAGACCACCATCAGGGTAGCACCGATAGCATATATACCAATAGTAATAGTAGTAATAGATGGTATTCTGCGCTGCTAGTGTGTGCGGTTAGATACCCTGTTCTAACCTGAGGCAATGCAAACACAGTGCACAGACATGTGATCATTAAACTACTCCTACATAGACTTTTACACTCCTTGTGTTTTCAAAGAGTTTAATCGAATTAATCTGTGGTATGGTAACAAAACCATTAAGTAACTGCCTCGTTGGTCTAGCGGTTAGCATAGTCGACTGCGGATCACGAGGTCCTGGGTTCGATTCCCGGTCGGGCATTAAAATTGTTAGGAATTGGGTTTTTCAATTAAGAAATTCTCAGTGCCAGCCCGGAGTTGGAAGTTGGCGGTGTTTCACCCCCGTGCCTCGGAAAGCACGTTAAGCCGTCGGTCCCGGTTATTATCACTAACATGATAATAGTCGTTAAAGCCTGCCAACCCGCATTGGAGCAGCGTGGTGGGTCTAAGCTCTTATTCCCTCTCTCCTATGAGAGTGGAGGCCTGTACCCAGCAGTGGGACGTTAATAGGCTGTTGTGGTGGTGGTGGTGGTGGATGGTAACAAAATATTCGCCACTCAAGATCACGCTCCCGGTGGCCGCAAGTAATATAACACCTGCGTTTATCCACATTCCACAGTCCATATAACCCAATCCAGATGCTATGAGGATAATGAAAATAGATTTTCAGATAAATTTGTAGGACTATAGAGTAGGTTTTATCATATTATCCAGACGCTATTATCTGGATAATATGATAATACTATAGAGTTATAGTCCCACAGACTTATCTGAATGCGTCGCTAGCAACCAAAACTAAACAGGCATAAAAATTAGTTCCAAATTTGGCCACTGGGCCAGACAAGTTGGTGGGACTATGTTATACCACGGCACAGAGACAGACTCAGTTGCGGGATCGCGGTCAGGGACTGGGATTTGTGCTGTTATTAATTCCGCTAAATTGAAAGCTGACCCGCGCCGCTGTTGACTCCAGTGATTACCCGTCCGGTTTCAAACTTCAGTGAGCGCTTTGAAATATTTCGCGCAAATTAAGCCATTCAATTTGGGAGACTTATTTTTAGGGGAATTTATATTATTATGCTATTCAATATCTTAGCTGAATACACAGTTCTTTATGATATCGTCGCAAAAAGATACCGTTACAATTCCAATAGGTACGATTTTTTATCTATCTTTAGCCTTTAGGTTCCTATGGTCTAGACTACTAGGCACATTGCCTGATTGAAAGTAGGTATAACCTTTTTATCCCGGAAAATTGAAGAGTTCTCGTGAGAATTAAATAACTTATTCCTCGCGGACGAAGTCGCGGGCATTAGCTAGTTAGTTTATATTTATATTATCACTAGCTGATGCCCACGACTACGTCCGCGTGGATTGAGGTTTTTTGGTTCCCGCGGGAACTCCTTAGTTTTGCGAAATAAAAAGTAGCCTACCTATGTGATATTCCAGACTATATATATATACCTCTGTGCCAAATTTCATCCAGATCCTTTCAGCCGTTCGGGCGTGATTGAGTAACAAACATCCATCCATAAATCCATCCATCCAAACTTTCGCATTTATAATATTTATTTGATTGATCGAGGAAGTTCTTCTCTCATCGAGATCTAATACTTGCCATGTTGTAAGACGTTTTGTGTTGGCATTTACTAGCAGTTTCTGTGCCAATACGTTCTAGGGTGTTTTATATTTATGTACTAAGAAAAAAGTTACATTTTAAAGCAATTCAACATAATGCTCATTACACACACGGGGTAAGTACTAGGTACGGGTACGGCCGGTACTAATTTCGAGGACTGTTGGCATGCGCCGGCTCACTGAACGTTCAAATTGCCGTGGCGATTCCCTCTCGTTCATTACAGACTGCATGTTTGCTACTCCACGAATGAAGTAGCGGAAATGAACGCTTTCTATGAAGGGGTATCAACCTCATTGTGAATGTCATTGTTGACTGGCCAGTTGTATGAGCTATTTATAATTTCTAAACTAGAATTGCTTGCGACTTCTGATTGACGGGTTCGAATGTCTTATATCCTGTAATAAACGGTACTAAAACATGAATATTTTTTTTAATTTATTTATTTATTTATTTATTTTTATTTATTTGTTTACATCAGGCAACTAGGCCCATAGAAATATATACATAATATAACATATAACACAATAAAATAACATTAATACATAATTATGAAACAGTAGGGATTCTGGATCTGGCTTCCCTGAAGCGACGGTAAACTATGCCCTCAGGCCAAAAGTCTGAGCTGAGGAATACGTCTTTGCACGAAGCCGGAACAGTAAGGACATACGAGCTGAAGTAGGTTGTCCTACTGGACTTAAGTTTATCCAGGGTCAGCTGCATTTCAGTCATCTGCGAACAAACAGATTCTCGCGAACCTTCTGCAGCTGTTCCATGGCGATTTTTATACGTGTCCAGAATGTACCGTATAATATCAGCCTTGCATTATTATTATTATTCATTTTCTTGCAAATTAACTTGTTCTTCACAATTATTTCCCTGAACTAATTTGACAGCTGTAAAGGTTTATTTCAAAAACAATTTTAAGATCTGTCGATTTAGTTCAAGAACAGCTGGTGTACCTACATCATCAGTTTTTAGATCATCGTGAGTTAACAGTTAACACCTTCTTTCAGACAAAACTCGCAGCAAAAAGGACTCTGACACCCTGTCACAGGATAATTTGAGTACAAACATTTAAAAAAAATGGCAGTCAGAGGGACTGCCGATAGAAGTGAAAAGGAATATTTATTTTTTTATACACTACAATATAGCCCTAATATAATAATAATAATTTAAATTTCAAATATTAACTTTAAAACTAAGGCATTAAAGTTTAATTACGAATGTACTATATTATTATACTTAAGACCTTTTGTCTTAAGAAGAACGGTGTCGGTCTCGCGTTTTCCACATTTTTACCCCCTGCCAAAAATTGTTCAACGCGCCTAAAGATTCAATTCAAAAATTTTTTCAATTCAAAAATTGTATCAGTATGCAGCGCTATTATAACTGAGTTCTGAAATCTTTGACCGCCCCGAAAAAGGATACTTTTTTAGATCACTGACTTTGGTGTCGTGTAGAGATTGTGCACAGCCGAATACGGTACAGATTTTATGGTTTTCATAATATCGACCAAAATATCAAGATTCAAGACCCATAATGGGGCAAACTTTTTAATGAAATAATTCGGACAAGGCCTCTCAATGCCGAAGTAGTAAAACGTTAAACGTAGACACAGTTTGTCCCCTACTTAACGTAAAGTTGTCAAAATTTGCATAAAATCGTCCGAACGAGGCCAGCGCTGCAAACTTTTGACTGTTCTATAAGAGCACTCAAATCGGAAATGGCCTATAAATTGACGAAGTATTTTTTTATTATTAAATAATTTAAGGTTTTTTAACCTTAAACCGTAATTTTTATAAAGTTTATTTATGAATTCCTACAAACGACATATTATTTCTCCCAGAATATTAAGTTTTATACAAAAAAAAAACTTTAAAAAGATTCTACCGGTTATTTCAAAACGACTTCAGCCTAATATTGCTGTAAATAACTGTATAAATGAAAAAAGTTTATTTGTATGTCAACAAAAAAATATTTTATAAAACGCTGCAACTTTTTTCATATCTGTATTTCCTGTGATCAAAAAAGCAAAGTGGGTGGTGTAACTAACTTGACGGGGTCCCTAAGAATCTATACCTTTCTCTACGAATAAAATTCAATGTTTCTTTGTAATGGCTCATGAATCATCTAGCAGTAAACCCTCATCATCGTTGCGAACATAATAACCCAAGTTCTTTTAGAGTTTCAGAAGCTTCGAATTCAATCAACCCAACGACTAGTTTAAGAACTGATTTCAATGAATTTCAGTTTACATAAGACTGGCTTAAATTACGCGTTCGAGTTATAGAAAAGTTGTAAAAAATGATCAAGTATAAATCAACAAAGTGAAGGCAAGTGCTTTGTTACGTGATCGAGTATAGAACTAGTATACAACTATGACACACGTTTTATATGAGAGTTTTATATTTAACGTGTTCGAGTATCTAAATAGTATACAACCATGACACACATTTAGAGGTGTATTTTTGCTATGCGATCCTGTTCAAGTATACTGCGCTTTGTTCGTTTTAATGTTTTGCCTCTTAACATACACAGCAAGCCAGATTTATGTTTGCCTCTTAACATACACAATAAGTCAGTCTTATGTATAGGATCAATCATATTATATTTCTATGCGAAATATATTTAAAATCAAGAGAGTTGACCTTATATATGGATAGTTACTCAGAGTTTCGATTTCTATCTTATGTAACATACATTTAAGTTGTTCCATAAGATTCCATAAGGTCTCACAGTGGTGAAGCTAATTATCCCTAGTGGCAAGCATCTTCCTTGATTAAGGAAGGTGCTTTGATTGGCATCATATACTTTGACTAACAAAATATATGATGGTTGACTGGCTCCGCCCCGCCATCAACGGTAGTCTTCTTCCCACTCTTGGTATTCCAAAAGACATATCGATACATGAAACATGGGCCAATAAGCCTCATAAAATACCAAAAGCCAACAAGCCTCCCCCCCCAACCACTAGGCATCAACCGCGAAATGGCGCAACGTACTCGAGTGTACTTTAGAGTGGTGCGTTCCACTTATGTCAGCATAAAGCTGGATAATTACATTTTTAAAGTGGTGTAATCCCACATATACCTGTAATAGGTTTCAAGGATACACCAGGCGCACTGCAGGGATGTTCGCCGCAACGAAACAGAATCCACAGGCGTGATGCAACCTTCAGTAATAGTATATTAATCAAATATAGCGCGCAACCATCATGGGTAGTAGAACATTGTTTGAAAGTAAGTTTGATATTGGTAATAGTAAACAGAGTCCCATCAACCATGATTAGTAATCGTTCGATCATAGCGAACATCGTAGTAATTTTATATAATAGTTAGTTATCGTTCGATCATAGCAAACATCGTAATTGCATATAATAGGTATGTTGTTACAATAAAATCGCATGGTAAAATCAGACGTACTGTAGAACATAGAAATGTACACGAAGTGTACTAAGCACAGAAAGCAAGCTCTCTGGTTCAACAACAACCTATCCCATCTTGACGTCCTACCGAGGTAAACATCAAGACAGAACCAGCCGTGCCGATGCATCGCCGGAGCGAGTGATATATTCTACAGGCCCAACTCAACCTGCAATGATAATTGTATGTTATGGGTATATATGTAATATGTTATATTTATATATGTTATTAATCCACCATAGGTAGATTGAATATCGTAGGACGCCATCCAGCCAGGTTCACGAAGTACAAGTACTAAGGCTCCCTTACCAGATTGCATCCAACAACTAGTATGTATGCAATACAATATTGGCACAACGAGCGAGCATACCCACACTCAACATGAATCGGTCTCAATGCCTCAATAATGCTCAGCACACATACACGTCGCAATCCTCGTTCTGCCGAGTGGACCGGACGCCGGGAAGCTCGTTAGTAAGTTTCCATGCTCCCTCGATTAGATCATATATACTACTATGTACTACTATTATTCTATTATTGTTTTAATATTATTTTACTATTATTTTATCATTATAATATATTTTAAATTTTTTTTTTTTTTTTCTAATAATAAATTATTTTATTCTGAATAGTAAGATACGTATAGTTACATTCAACCCCCTAAATTCTGTGATGCGTGCAAATAGTTGTTCTATGCAGCATGCAGAACAGAATTTACTAAACTAAAACTCTTTGCAATATTTTATACGTACGAACATCGCAACCCCCAGCGTCTACAATTTCATAACAGCTTTAATCTTATCTAATTCTATCTTTATCTTTATAACCCATAATTATCATGACTACGTTATTTCTTATGCAAATAGTTGTTCTATGCAGCATGCAGAACAGAATTTACTAAACTAAAACTCTTTGCAATATTTTATACGTACGAACATCGCAACCCCCAGCGTCTACAATTTCATAACAGCTTTAATCTTATCTAATTCTATCTTTATCTTTTAACCCATAATTATCATGACTACGTTATTTCCTATTCTTCCTTCTACAATTCACGTATTCAAATCATTACCTATTAATTTTCGTTGATGACACATGTCATAACCATATCAATAGCTTTTGCAGCATAGCAACTTCTTACCCTAACCTTCTTCAATTCTTGTATTTTACTTTTCCCATCCATCCTTTTATGCAAACATACGTCATTAAATAATGCAAAGCATAAAATCAATATTCTGACTGTTTTCCTATTTCTTTTACCTCGAAAATCATTTAATCATGACATCTTCACAAGTGTTTTATCATTAATCTAACATCGGCAACCCCCCGATCTTATGATTTTATGACGTAAATACAGCTTTTAGTTGTCAAACATGACACATGCTCTACATTTCCCAACTTGATAGTCCCCTATCTCATATGTTGAGCCCTACTATAACTATTCTACTCCTAATTATATTGTCTTTTCCCTAATATATATAAGTAGCAAAATATCAATACATTGTATCCTAACCATTTGACGATCGTCGACCACCCTTCGATGATATAATCTTATGACATAATTATATATCTTTGCCATTTAATACATTGCATCGTGTTCCTCTTAAATCTAGAACTTGCTCCCTTTTACATTAAGCAAACCTGAGCAAATGCTAACACCTTCGCTTTTGTTCTTCTTCACAACAATCCATCTTTTACTTACTTTTATTTCCTCTTTCAACTACAATTTTTTTCAATACGCATATATTTTTACCTTGCTAACATCTTTACTTGTACTCCATCTACATCACTCCATCTTTTACTTCGTCTTTCTCTCAATGTCTCCATTTATTTCCTCTTTCAACTTACAACTTATTCCAATATGCATACATCCATCTTGCTAAAATCTACACTTTAGCTCCTTAGAATTATTTACATTCTTCCAATTTTCCGCTAAATCTCCTACTTGGAATTTAATAATTTTACGATGTTTAATATATTTCTCGTTCCTCAAGTGACTTACTTATTTTGAATTTAACCTAACTTGTAACCTAACTGTAAATTGTTAATCTTGTACTTTTCCAGTTTAAACCTCATTTGGTGTATCCTATCATGTAACATATTATTATATAATTCTTTTATCTTGGATAAATCCCTACTCAAATGTTATGCTTTTTTATGACAATAAGTTTTAAACAATCTATCTTCCTAATTCTTTATTATCTCGTTTACTGGCGTTAAACCGTGGATTCCTCACTGTAGTGTGTATTGTCTTAATTCCAAGAGACTCAAAACGTTCCTTAAATGCCCTACTAATGAATTGAGAACCATTATAAGTCACAACAACTTTTATTTTACTAAAAAGCTTCAGTTTTGTTAAACAAGACTGACCCGTAGCTTTTCATAATGCATATAATTTTATAAATTTACTAAAAGAATCTTGTACTATCAGTATATATATACACCCGAATAATATTACTAATAATTTTCTTTATAAGTCAGCCATAACAATTTCACCTACATCATCTATTATTAAAGATTCATAAAGTCCTCATACCAAGGCGGTACGAAGTTCGCCGGGTCAGCTAGTAAATAATAAAGGATATATCATATAGTATGAAGATGAGAAGCGAGTATGATACGGTCCATAGTCGACGTAAACAAAAATGACAGATTTGACAATTGAAGTTAGCATTCATTATTCATTAATCATTTTATTCTGCGTCTGCCATTTTGAAATTTGTTCTTTCATGGCGAGCAGCGTTGGTTGTAGGTGTGTACTCACCATGTAGTTTTCTAATATTAATTAAATTAAAAGCATGAATTTAAAATACATCGTAATTAGAGCTTATCATGTTATACATTGATGACCAAAGCAGTATATTTTCCCAAATACTCTTGTTATCAGAAGATTATAACCGATTTCAAAACATAACCTTTAAATGCAATGCTTCTGATGATAGTTGCACTAAGCACCCTTTCAATACTCATGTCTCTTCCTTAGTAGATCCATCCGCCTTAAATGGGTGATGGAGGGAAAAAGAGGCGACAGTAATGTCACGTGCCACGATTCCCTAATGTTTCCAATCCAGGAGCAGGTTGTTTGTTCATGGTAATGCACGTTGCAACGGTTAGTGGCGACAAACTTTCAAAAACTAGTCTTTTATATATAATGGTGCGTCGATATTTTAGAACGACATGAAGCGCATCCGACATTCGCCTTTATTCTGTGGAATTTGACAACTAACGCTTTTTGTCACTTCGGAAGAATTCCGAGCGCTAGCGATTCGCGCGTGGTGAATCGCGAAGAAATCAATTTACATCGCGCGATTTAAGCTACGTGTTCGGTGGAGTGTTAGTTGGAAGTAAACCACAAAATCAACGTGATTGCAATTCAAATTATATTTCTGTGATTCTGTGCAAAATCCTCCTTACCTGTCTACTCACAATGTATATAGTATGGACTCGGCCACTGATGATGCTATGACCCATTTCTATATGAATTTGTTTAACAGCTTGTTTAGCTTTGTTACGTTACAATAACCGATTTTGAATTTCCTAACTTCTTTTTCGTAAGTAATTTTATTTCTACTAAAAATCATCTGAAACTTGTGGATTCCCGGAAGACCACTGCTGTGCTTGTGCTCTCACCATAGTCACAGTAAAATGCTGAGTGAAGTCCATTTTTGGATTATATAACTCGTATTTCTGTCACATTCCTTTCTACTATAATTATTGTATTGTAGTTACAAATAACCGCTCTTTCTTTCTTTCTAACAACTCCTTGTAAATAATTTGACAAATAACTCTATCTCCTTGGTTAGTTCTAAAATACACTATGCCATTATATTATTCTATTTTCATAATGAGCACACTATATCCACTAATAACATTTTGTGTTTCTATATCTCCTTTTTGCAATTGAGGCAAAGTTCTAAGCTTTGAATTAAGCATGTTATTTACTTAAATAGTAAATTCCGGGCATAATAGAATTTTCTTCTTGCATTTTATAACTATCGGCTGGATACCTGGATAAGATATCAGCAAACAAATTATCCTTGCCTGATAATGTTCTATTTCAAAATTAATTTATTTTAAATAATACAGCCAACGTGTGATTTTACTATTAAACAATTTCCATGTTTTTACAAATAATAGAACTTTATGATCTGTTTTTATAAATACCTTTGATCGTCGTAAATAAGTTCCAAATTTATTTAGACAACTAATTACTACAAAGAATTAGAATTCTTGTTCTATAACTCTTCAGTTCAATTCAGCCCTTCAAAGCTTTACTCATAAAACTTACATTTTCCTATATTACACTTCATTCACTCTAATTATTCGTCAACGCTTAACAGACACACTCTCCCAATTTTAAATTTGTATTTGTTATACCTCACACATAGACACCACAAAGATACCTCAACCCCCGGTCTATAAGACGTTTACACATCCTCTATCTCGTGTTACTTCTTCCACTTCTTATACAACATCACACAACCCCCTGTCCATAAGACGTTTACACATCCCTTAACTCGTGTTGCTTCATACCACCTTCCATACAACCTCTTACTAACAAGCCGTTAGGTCTATTTGAACTCGAAAGCTTCCTCTGACTCTTTCCATTTCACGGTCAACATATTGTAGGCTTTCGCCTACTTTAGCCTACCTATTTTACTTTAACCGGGACCCAAGAGATAACTTGCCTTGAACCAAGTATCCTGGTCACGGCACCATATTGTAACTAACCTGACGGGGTCCCTAAGAATCTATACCTTTCTCTACGAATAAAATTCAATGTTTCTTTGTAATGGCTCATGAATCATCTAGCAGTAAACCCTCATCATCGTTGCGAACATAATAACCCAAGTTCTTTTAGAGTTTCAGAAGCTTCGAATTCAATCAACCCAACGACTAGTTTAAGAACTGATTTCAATGAATTTCAGTTTACATAAGACTGGCTTAAATTACGCGTTCGAGTTATAGAAAAGTTGTAAAAAATGATCAAGTATAAATCAACAAAGTGAAGGCAAGTGCTTTGTTACGTGATCGAGTATAGAACTAGTATACAACTATGACACACGTTTTATATGAGAGTTTTATATTTAACGTGTTCGAGTATCTAAATAGTATACAACCATGACACACATTTAGAGGTGTATTTTTGCTATGCGATCCTGTTCAAGTATACTGCGCTTTGTTCGTTTTAATGTTTTGCCTCTTAACATACACAGCAAGCCAGATTTATGTTTGCCTCTTAACATACACAATAAGTCAGTCTTATGTATAGGATCAATCATATTATATTTCTATGCGAAATATATTTAAAATCAAGAGAGTTGACCTTATATATGGATAGTTACTCAGAGTTTCGATTTCTATCTTATGTAACATACATTTAAGTTGTTCCATAAGATTCCATAAGGTCTCACAGTGGTGAAGCTAATTATCCCTAGTGGCAAGCATCTTCCTTGATTAAGGAAGGTGCTTTGATTGGCATCATATACTTTGACTAACAAAATATATGATGGTTGACTGGCTCCGCCCCGCCATCAACGGTAGTCTTCTTCCCACTCTTGGTATTCCAAAAGACATATCGATACATGAAACATGGGCCAATAAGCCTCATAAAATACCAAAAGCCAACAAGCCTCCCCCCCCAACCACTAGGCATCAACCGCGAAATGGCGCAACGTACTCGAGTGTACTTTAGAGTGGTGCGTTCCACTTATGTCAGCATAAAGCTGGATAATTACATTTTTAAAGTGGTGTAATCCCACATATACCTGTAATAGGTTTCAAGGATACACCAGGCGCACTGCAGGGATGTTCGCCGCAACGAAACAGAATCCACAGGCGTGATGCAACCTTCAGTAATAGTATATTAATCAAATATAGCGCGCAACCATCATGGGTAGTAGAACATTGTTTGAAAGTAAGTTTGATATTGGTAATAGTAAACAGAGTCCCATCAACCATGATTAGTAATCGTTCGATCATAGCGAACATCGTAGTAATTTTATATAATAGTTAGTTATCGTTCGATCATAGCAAACATCGTAATTGCATATAATAGGTATGTTGTTACAATAAAATCGCATGGTAAAATCAGACGTACTGTAGAACATAGAAATGTACACGAAGTGTACTAAGCACAGAAAGCAAGCTCTCTGGTTCAACAACAACCTATCCCATCTTGACGTCCTACCGAGGTAAACATCAAGACAGAACCAGCCGTGCCGATGCATCGCCGGAGCGAGTGATATATTCTACAGGCCCAACTCAACCTGCAATGATAATTGTATGTTATGGGTATATATGTAATATGTTATATTTATATATGTTATTAATCCACCATAGGTAGATTGAATATCGTAGGACGCCATCCAGCCAGGTTCACGAAGTACAAGTACTAAGGCTCCCTTACCAGATTGCATCCAACAACTAGTATGTATGCAATACAATATTGGCACAACGAGCGAGCATACCCACACTCAACATGAATCGGTCTCAATGCCTCAATAATGCTCAGCACACATACACGTCGCAATCCTCGTTCTGCCGAGTGGACCGGACGCCGGGAAGCTCGTTAGTAAGTTTCCATGCTCCCTCGATTAGATCATATATACTACTATGTACTACTATTATTCTATTATTGTTTTAATATTATTTTACTATTATTTTATCATTATAATATATTTTAAATTTTTTTTTTTTTTTTCTAATAATAAATTATTTTATTCTGAATAGTAAGATACGTATAGTTACAGTGGGCCAAAGAGGAGTCGATGACGTTCAATAAACACTTCAAGTTTCGAAGCTTCGAAAGTGCTACACCGGACTACACTAGCACCTGTCTACACGAAAATTGCAATTAAAATGGTCTTAAGGTGATATTACTCTTACGCTTGACCAAACACACTATCAGAGTTTTTTTTTTTTATCCACTACAAGCTAGCCCTTGACTGCGATCTCACCTGATGGTAAGCGATGATGCAGTCTAAGATGGTAGCGGGCTAACCTGTTAGGGGCATGTCAGTTATATTAAACCCATACCCCCTCGGTTTCTACACGGCATCGTACCGGAACGCTAAATCGCTTGGCGGTACGTCTTTGCCGGCAGGGTGGTAACTAGCCACGGCCGAAGCCTCCCACCAGACCAGACCAGGGAAAATTCAGAAATTATAAATTCCCAAAGTGACCCTGCTGGAGATCGAACCCAGGACCTCCGCACGTTAAGGCAACAGCGCTACACACTGCGCCACGGAGGTCGTCGAAAATATTACTATCGACTTCATAATATTATATTATCTGTTACATTGTTACACTTATCTCTATTTTGTAACTACATAATATATACTATTATCATCTTATGTCAAGATGTATTTTGGTAATAATTAATATTGATTATTTTGGATAACTGCATCTAAAATGAAATATCATAAAAACGATAAGATGAACCCACTATATATTAAAAAAAACTGGTCAAGTGCGAGTCAGACTCGCACACAAAGGGTTCCGTACCACCACACAATATGAATTATTTCAGTAAATAACAAGAAAGATGTCATAACAACACGTAATCAGCTGTGAAAAAGCTGGCTTAGATATAGCGCTAAACAGGTAGCGCCTGACAACCAATTCAACACCCAATGAGTACAGAACCTTAATTAACGATTTTCTGACTTTTTCCTACACTTGTGCTGTGAGACCTTGCTTCTTGCAAAATTTCATGATTCTAGAATTAGATCAACGGGAAGTACCCTATAGGTTTTGATTTATTGGCGAGTGTCAAAATATGCCAAATATTCGACATAAACGGCCGTATCTTTTGATTGCATTGACTTAGAAGCTTGATTTTTAAGAGCTCCAAGAGACCGTAGAACTTAAAAATTTTACATTTATTTCAACTTGATACCTTCACGCGTTCTCGAGAAAAAGTGTGTTGACAGACAGACAGACAGACGCACAACGAAGTGATCCTGTAAGGGCTCATTTTTTCCTCTTGATGTACGGAACCCTAAAAAGTTATCAAGCTGTTATGTCATGATAACATTATTTACTCCTCAAGAAACAACTTCAACTCGATTGATAGCTTTAATATTAACTATAGAATGCCCGCGACTTCGTCTGCGTGGTTTGAGGTTTTTTGGTTCCCGCGGGAACTCTTTAATAACAAGTAGCCTATGTGCTATTCCAGACTATAATCTATCTTTGTGCCAAATTTCAGCCAGATCCGTTCAGCCGTTGGCGCGTGATAGAGTAGCAAACATCCATACATCCATCCATTTCCATATACATCCATCCAATTCACGTTTATAATCTTAGTAAGGATATTCAGTTAAAGAAGCCCATCTTACTAATATTATAAATGTGAAAGTTTCGCCAGAACGGCTGAACGGATCTAGATGAAATTTGACACAGGGATATATTATAGTCTAGAATAACACATAGGCTACTTGTTATTAAAGGGTTCCCGCGGGAACCAAAAAAACTCAATCCACGCGGACGAAGTCGCGGGCATCAAGATAGTTTTATCATAATGAAGATACTCGAGTCCTGAACAAAAAAAATATACGCACCGAATTGAGAACCTCCTCCTATTTTGGAAGTCGGTTAACAAAGTAAATAAAGTCAAACTCGGAGACCTATGCATTCAAAACATTAAAATGATATCATACTTAATTTGTATTATAAATGCGTTTGTGTTGGTTTGTCCTTCAATCACGCAACGGAGCGGCGTGATTAATAGATCGACGTCACTTTTGGCGACGACCTGGAGTTTGACATAGGCTACTTTT
The DNA here is from genome assembly GCA_923060345.2 of Erebia aethiops. Classification (NCBI taxonomy): domain Eukaryota; kingdom Metazoa; phylum Arthropoda; class Insecta; order Lepidoptera; family Nymphalidae; genus Erebia; species Erebia aethiops. The sequence goes on along the minus strand of OV281092.1, from coordinate 7,325,498 downwards.
TATCCTGTATAAATAAATTAAGAAGTTCTTGCGGGAATCACAAATATCACTTAATATTATAAATGCAAAAGTGTGTTGGTTTGTCCTTCAATCACGCCGCAACAGAGCAACGGATGGACGAGATTTTTGCACGGGTATAGCTGAGGACCTGGAGATTGATATAGACTATCTACTTTTTATCCCATAAAATTAAGGAGTTCCCGCAGGAATAAATAAATCCGTGTTACCAGTGGCATGCACATAATAGAGGTACGAAAGCTCTGGCTTAACCTCTAATTTTTATTCTAACCAGCCAGTAAATAGGTTCTTAACTAAGCCTACCCTGGCTTAAAAACCTGTAAACGCCACTGCATGTTACCATACAACTAGGTAGTAGTAGTAACAACCATACAACAAGGTAGTTAAAAATTATAATTAATAGGTTGTAAAATCATACAATCATCTTAAACTGGATCTCATTCCTTGTACACTTTAATGGGTTAAGTGTTTATGTTGTCAACCAACCCGATACTATATCTGACGTCAATGGTTCATTCTTAATTGCCGATAACCCGCCGCCAGGTCACGACTTCCTATCGACAATAGAATTAACAATACTGGAAGGAAATGACACTTTGCTGAAAGGACAACTGTTACAAAACAATAGGAAAATTCTAAATGGGGTAGGTAGATTATATTGTTATATTGAACTAGATGATGCCCATGACTTCGTCCGCAGGAATTAAGTTTTTGAAGTGAAAACTTCTTTAGCCGCATCGAACACTTTTTGGTAGGGGGTAATCTTGTGTTTTCGCGTCACCGACACCGACACCTCGCTCCGACATGCTCGCGAACAGCGACATGCTCGCGAACACCGACATGCTCGCGTTGTTACGAAGACAAAAGGTCTTAAATATAAATTTACTACATTCGTAATTAAACTTTAAATCCTTAGTTTTAAGGTTTATATTTTAATTATTTTTTAAATAAAATAAAAAAATTAGAAAAAAAATTAAAACAAAGAAAAAAAAATAGTGTTCACTTCTATCGGAAGTCCCTATGACTGGCAATACTTTATTTATTCATTCGGGAACTTTTTGATTTTCCAGGATGAAAAGTAGCGTATGTCCTTTCTCGAGAAGTCGAGATACAACCTATCCCTGTTCTACAGTCTACCTTTCATAAAAATCGGTTATACAGTTGTGCTGTAAAAGCGTAGCAGACAGACAGACAAACAGACAACGAGACGGACAGCCTGACACACATTTATAATATTAGTATAAATTAATAACAATGGAGAGTACCACAGACCGCTATAATAAGTAAACTCTAAGGCAACGTACACCTACAGAATGAGGCGAACTCGAGCACTCGAGGCCCAGCGACAAAACATTTTTTGCAAAAAATTGTTGCTTTAAAACAATTTTTTTAACCCTTGTTCTTTCGTCTAGTCAGTCTAACCATCTGTCCGTTTGTATACAGAGACATTACTAAAATCATCGATAAGGGATCCCTCGTAGCTTATTTTTAAGATACTGTATGTACTTTTTTTATTATCATAATAAAAATTCATACAGTTTTTGTGGTACACTGCGAAAAACCAATTTTTTTTAAAAAATCATATCATACTAATCTTATAAATGCCAAAATGTGTTTTATTATTGGTTTGTTGGTTTATTGGTTTGTTGGTTTGTCCTTTCATCACGCCACAACGAAGCAACGCATTGACGTCATTTTTGCCACGGGTATAGTTGAGGACCTGGAGAGTGACATAGGCTACTTTTATCCCGGAAAATTAAGGAGTTCCCGCGGGAATAACAAAAAACTTAAACCACGCGGACGAAGTCGCGGGCTATAGCTAGTTAATTATAATTAAATTAACTATCACCATCACATACTTTGTTTATTATTTGACGTTCAGAAAGTGTACTGTGAAGTATCAATTTTGAATAAATATACTTACTTTGAACTTGAAAATACCTTGAACTTGAGTTGAAAATAATACAATAGAACTTAATGCTAGCAAGCATAACCTAATTACTATATAAATCATGCCCGCGTGGAATGGTGGCAAGAATGCTGGCTGCATTTCCGCGCTGGACAGCCAGGCTGATCCTTTGCGCAAAAAATGAGCCAGCCCTTCTGTAACCAGATGAGGCAATTAACCGCGGTGAAATATCTCGTAAAAATTTTTTGGCACTAAGACTCCATGGCCCCAGGGTCTCCACGGCTTGAGTTGTGAATTATATTTTAAGTTTGCTTGCTCCGCTACAGCCCTGCCATCTCAGCTCGTAGGCTGACGAGGGGATCCCGAAATTAGGCAGACAATTTCAGCTACATTTCATTTCATTGCATCCACTCTCATGTTCTTATCTTTCTGGTAGGTAAGCTAAATAAGTTAAACTTTATGATAAAATAAACTATTATATTAGGCCCGGCAGACTTTGCCCTGCCATGAACCTATAACCTGTTTGCACCGCTCCATACCGGGTCCAATTGTTAATATAATCCATCCCAACCACCAACAACCCCAACAACGTGTCCAAACAAAGTACAAACACACATAAAATCCCATCAAAATCGGTCCACACAAAACAGAGAAGTAAGATAAATAATTATTAATTACAACAACCTTGGCTGAACTATATTTAATTAATGTGATTTTCTTTGTGGTGTACAATAAAAGTGATAGTACAATAAAATAGATTGACGTCTAAACGTCAAGACTCTGGGAACATGGACTCAAACGTCATAGACTACATTTAGCGTTATGACAATATGACTCACAACTCATGATATTTTTTACGGAAAACAAAAACCTAACATCGGCCACATTTCTTAGCTATATAAAATGTTTTGTGTAAACCATACCTATTTAATTAAATTACTAAGCATTAGAAAAATGTTAAATGAAAGAAGCCAATGCAGTGCAGTAAGCTAAGGTTACGTGTTTTATGCAGTTAGAATAAGTGTGAAGGGACTAAGGGCGAAAACGCATTATGGCCACAAAAAGACATAACGTCCTGTCGCGCAGATCTGTGCAGCACCATACAAACGGGCGCACGCCGAAGCTTCGCTAACGTTTCGTCCTGTCCCGTCTGTTGTGTTTTCGCCCTGAGTATGGTTTATTTTAATAGTGAAGTAAGAAGAACTAGATTATCATAACGATAAAGTTACTTAATCTACTTATAAAAAAAAGGTCACTTCAAATTCTTCCTTTTTTTAAGTCGGTATTCTGAAACATTCACGTACCTTCTGGCTACAAATCTGTCTAATAAAAATTATTTTTAAATTTTAAAAAAAACCGCCTTCAAAGTCGGGCGGGTATAACAAGGATAAGCAAAGTTGACGCAAGGCTCGCCCGACTTCTTCATAGTGGGTAGAAATAATAATATGTAAATATATCCAATTATTTTTTGCTTTTTAGTTTTTGAAGGCGGTTTTTTTTTTAATTTAAAAATAATTTTATTGTTTGCTTTTTAATGCTGTAAATATAAAATAGGTTCTCGAAAGGTAGACAGACCTGTACCTAATAACTATCTGGGTTCGTGTCCTTATAAAATTTAAGTTCCTTTGATTTCCACAGGATTCCATCATCAGACCTAATGACCATGGGACCACCTGGAAAGTATACCCTTTCAAAAAAAAAAAGAATTTTCCAAATCGGTCCAGGCGTCTTCAAGTAATCGGAGAACATTGAGAATCTCCTCATTTTTTGAAGTCGGGTAAAAATATGCAATACCTGGTTAAAATATATTTTTTTATATTTATATATTTTTTTTATATATTTTTTTATAACCTACTGTTTACTAAGCTATTACACTGATCGCGAGCAATGTAGGTACTCTTATCCGTTGAGGAGTTCCATTATCTGTCTTATCTTCACCAAATTTATATGGGACCACCTTTGAAGTATACCCTTTCAAACAAAAAAATAACTTTCAAAATCGGTCCAGGCGTCTTCGAGTAATCGGGGAACATACATAAAAAATATAAAAAATAAAAAAAGATTCCGACGAATTGAGAACCTCCTCCTTTTTTTTGAAGTCGGTTAAAAATTATTTAAAAACTGTACCCATAGATACTAATTACTGCCAATTCAAAAAATAGGATTTAACAAAGTGATGTAATTACATTCCATACTACTTGTATGACTGTATTGGTTTATTTCTGACGTGAATAAGTCTAATTGAGCTAATGAAGAGGAATTTCTTAATTAGTGGTGTTTGTACGAGCCATGGGCACACGTTCTGTACCGAAACGGGTTAATTACCAGCGATAACTCTTTAATTAACCTGCCTAATAACAGAGTATTTGCATTCGAACCGCCAATGTAGTAAGACCAATTAGAGAGTGAATGGAGTCGATCGAAAATATGAGTTTGCTACATTATGAAATTAGTTTCAATGCTTGGATACCTAGATTCTAACGAATTATATTGTTCCCGAAAATTCTCGGAACTCGGGCTTATCATTTTCTCATGAAAACAACTTAATCTAGTCTAAGATCAAGTAGTTTTTACAGCTATTCAAACGAGAAAAGTCTACCAACAAAATAATTCTACATTATTGGTGCATTACTTACTGTCGATTTTGTCAATAGTTAGGTAAGCTTATTACGAAAAGGCGACATCAATCGTTGTTACAATTTTAATTATTGTTGTGCAATTGTTATACCTGAATTTATGGTATTCTGGCTTCGATTTTGGACTGTAGCGAAAGACATTTAGCCAATAGCACATAGGCTACTTTTTATCCCAGAAAATTAGTTCCCGCGGGAACCGAAAAACCTCAATACACGCAGACGATGTCACGGGCATTAGCTAGTAAATTATAAACGAGAAAATGTGTTTGTCTGTCTATCTGCCACGTTTTAACGACCCATCTGGTCAACCGATTTTAATGAAATGTCATACAGATACAAGTGGTATCCCAGGGCCATTCATAGGCTAGCTAAAATCAAAGAGTTCCCTGTTTCCAACACACACAGAGATTTTTAAAACACCTAAATCCACGTGAACCAAGTCGTGGACACCATGTAGGGTTATATAAGTACTTGTTCTAATAAGTAATCCTAAAATAGGCCGACATTGATAATATTTACTTTATTCCTTTCGTCACAAAACAAACAGACGTCAGCGCGCGTCATTAGTCACGCCACCAGAGGTTATCTGTGCTTAATGAGTAAGACCGGGCCCAAGATAATTTACTAATTAATTAGTCTAGGTATAATATGGATTTATACAGCGATATCCTGACTGGAGGCTGACTGACTGAAAAAAATTACAACGGCGTCGTTGATGTTGCACTTACATAAATCTTGAGAATAGACTAATTTGAGAGGTCTAAAAGTACCTACTATCTTTTCCCATTGGGAAAAAATTGGTCACTGGCAAAATAACACTACATTTGGGGTCGATTGTACTGTTGATTGTTTTACATTTAAGGTTAACGTTAAATTTAATCGCAAAAAAATCACTATGGTGCGAAAGTCAGGTTCTTCTTTATACTAAAACTTGATTTAAGTATAACCTTATGGACGTAAGGATACTGACTTGTGCCACTCACTTCCTTATCTTTTTGTTGGTGAATTTAACATTAACCATAACCATCGATGGTGTAATTGCTCCTTGGATTTGTCAATTTAATTAAGAATTTTAATGTTAAGTATGTGATATGAATTGATGTTAGGATCGCATTTATAATATTAGAACGTATATGGATGATAATATCAAAGTTTTGCCTATATTAATCTTATATGCATATCTCGAATTGTTTTAGGCAAACATAGCAATTAGCAATGTTCTGGTAACTTTTTAGCTGAAAACGTCGGGTCGACTCCTACACTATAATTATGGTAGACGAAAATAACTTGTACAGACTTCGTTAAGCAAATATTTACATACATTTTCTGAGTCTTAATTAAAATAAAATATATTTTATGAGAGTTTGTTAATGCCCTAATTAGTTAAAGGATAATTAATTCCACTTTGTGCATTAAAATATCAATATTATTATTACCACACATATTATTATTATTTAATATTTCGTGTCATTTCGTTCATTGTTATCTTTTATCACCTGTCTTCTCACCTTATTACGGATAAGAAGTTGCAGTAAAAATGATCATAAGACTAATAATATTAAAAATGCGAAAGTGTGTTTGTTTGTCCTTTAATCACACTGCAACAAATTATCGGATCGATGATAATTTTTTGCATGGGTCTAGTTGAAGACCTGGAGAATGGCACACTTTGCAACCCGGATATTGAAGAGTTCCCCTAGGATTAAACATAAATCTATGCGGCGGAATCGAAACAGTTCTTACTTACCTGTTTTTAATGTGGAATGTGGAATTTCGCCGTTTATCTACTTAATTTTTAAAAAAAATTTGATGATTTTCCGGACTCAAAAGTAGCCTAGTACCTCTGCACAAAATTTCATCAAAATCAGTCAAGTTAAAGATAGGACAGACACTTTCGCTGCATTATTCGCAGTATTCAAATAGACGTTCAGAGTTTTTTTATCCCAATAAGTACCTACCCCGTCTGTTATAGTCTGTTGACAATATTATCGAAGTCCGTGCCTGTAATGAAGGTGTACATAATACTGGAACACGAGACAGCGAACAGCGTTCGTAATTAAATAAGTAACAAGAGGAAGCTCCACCGCCGCCGCCGCTGCTGAAAAACAAGCTCGCCAACCTAATTACTGGTGACCTTCAATCAGGGCTGCCAATCGAAATACTTTAAACTTCGATTAGAATGCAGTTTAAATGACTGCGACATAAAACTTTTTGTCGGAAAATATTTGTTCGGGCATATCTTAGTAATTATTTGCCTAAGGACCTTACCGTTTCTTTTTTTATTCCATAACAGGTCAGCCCTTAACTGCAGCCTCACGTGATGGTATCCAAGCGGAATGCATTCTAAGACTGATTCGACCTAACTTGAATGAAATATATGTTTTTTAAGATTATTATCTGCTCTAAATGTAAAAACGGTAAACTTTTCTTTTAAACATATTTTCAGTGGTGTACCACAAAAAAATTAACATTGGTACTCTATTTAACAATTTTTAACGTAAAAATGTCTTAGGTCGAAAGAACCTGGTCGTTAGGAAAAGGATTTCCGTTTGCAAAGACGTGTTTTCCTCACTTCCTGTAGCAACTATTTCTCAGAAAACGCCAACGCATCCCATTTTGTTGAGGATGTAGTTATAAAATTTATATCCAATTAATTTGAAAACATTCGGATGATATAAAACGGACATCTTCCTGGAGATGAAAGTGTAAACAACATAGTAGACCGAACTAACTGCATCTTTTAAAAGTGTCAATTTAGCTTAATTTGTAAATAGATGATGCCGGCAAATCTCTTCTGCGTGGATTAAGATTTTTGAAAAATATCGTACAAAATCTTCGAATTTTTGAGATCTAAGTCTGTTAAGGTTTAAGTTTTTGAAAAATGCCTTTCGCCCTTGAAACGGTCTTTCCTCGGGACAAATTTGTATCTCTGCACAAGATTTCCTCAAAATCGATTGAAACCGTAGCCGACAGACTGACAGACTGACACACTTTAGTGAACTTGTAATGTCATATGGACTACTGCCAGCTTGAACTCATAACTTTTTTTTTTCATCCGCGTTAGCAGAGATAGAAGGTTAGGTAAAATCCACAACCCTTTAAGGTTTCGAAACTTGGGTTATTATCCGCTAGGTAGAAGTTATTCAAAATAATATATAACAAGTGTTGTATAATTGCTTTGTATGTGTAATAATTTGCACGCCATAATTTGATTGGCAGACTGTGTCTCAGAAGCAGAACAACTACTATTATTGTAACAACTTGTTATGTACTTACAATCAGCAAATAAATGATTATGATTATGATTACTGTTCAACAAGATCAATTTCCCATTCAAATGGTTTTGGGATTGATTTTCGAATTTGAATTTTTTATAGACCCATCTGAACACACAACTTTGGGAGGCTGGTTTACTAGTCTACTAGCCTTTTTAGTCCTAAACTTATTATCTAGGTCAAAAGTGACATTTCAAATAATTGATTTTATAGTTTTAGCAATATAATCATAATCAGAGTGGCAGCCCTAAACGCGGGGCACTTGTTTCAGGGGCTAATTTGTTTGCAGTAGAAGACATGGGGCACCCAATTAGCGCAACGTCACCGCTGTTCCATGCCATTGCCAATGACAATACTGCATTGAACGTCATTGCCGTTTACTAAAATTGTGGCAATTATAATAATATGACCGCAAGTTACATTTTTATAACCTACTAGTTGATGCCCGCGACTTAGTCCGCGTGGATTGAGGTTTTTCAGTTCCGCGGGAACACTTGCGATTGTCAGTAAACACTTGGCCTTATTACTTTTACAAATATATTTTTATTCAATTTTAAGTGTGCTGCCGCTTTCATATTTTTCTTAAACGCTTTTTAAGCAAGTTTTGTAAGCAAGTTTTTGTATTTATAAGTTCATCAAACTTATAAATTCAAAAAAAAAGCACAATGAATAATTTTATAATTGTATCAAAATTATATCTAGATTGATTTGATTGACAATAATATAGTTATCATATCATTAATTTAATAAAGCGGCTGAACAAAATTAAATAATCCTAACGGTAATTAATATTAGACGCGGCCGTAGCAATGGACCAATCAGCGTTGATTAATTTGTACTAACAGGCTCGTTAATTAAACCAGCTTTATTAATTAGCCCAAATGAATTAATGGATATGCAGCATATCCTGCGTTTTGAAAGGTTGTTACCATGTTTTAGATAATAAATTGTGATAATCCACACTTGTACCTACTACTACCTACCAATATTATCTTATTCATATTATAAACTAGATGATATTGATGCCCGCGAGTTCCTCGCGGATTGAGGTTTTTTGATTGGATCGTCGTGGATTAAAGAGTTCCCGGGGGAGCTCTTTAATTTTCCGGAATAAAAAGTAGCCTATGTCCTTCTCCGGGATACAAGTTACAGCCTACCCCTGTACCAAATTTCATCAAAATCGGTTGAACAGATGGGCCGTGAAAGCGTTGCAGACAGACAGACGGATAGACAGGCAGACATATGGAGTATGGATGTGAAAATTTGTATGTTTGAATGTATGTCGCATCGAAATCGCATCACATTCGCATGCGCTTTACAATAACGCACATTGACTTATTTTATTAACGCCCTGTGTAGCGTAAAAGGAGGTTTTTAAAAGCAGTGTATCCATCAAACGGTGACATAATGTATGCTTGTAAAAATAATGTGCTGTTTTCAAGACCTTTGAGCAGCCATTGACGTATCTCAAAACACAATTTAAAAAAAATCTCTGCATTGAAATTTATTTTAAACATACCTCTTAATTTACCTTTTAAAGCAATTTTTCTCTTTATTGAAACCAATAATTAGCTCAAGAAATGTGAAATAAAATTCATATTTCTAAATCAAGCACATTGTCGGATTCATTTGTATTGAAAAGTAAATATTATTTTTTTTACAAATTATTTCATGCACTTTTTGCGACATGCGCTTGCTCGATTTCACCCCCGCGCGCCTGTGTTTTTCATCTCTTGAGCTCACAGTCGAATCGAATCATCAATCGAATTGTAAATGGCCAACCGATTTTGTTAATACTTTCACTGACAAGTAGAGGACTACAGTTCGCGCGCGAGTTGAATGCAGAGTAAATGTATGTGTCACCATACATCCGCTCTGCATTCAACTCGTGCACGAATTATAGGTATGTAAGGAGTTGTTTGTGCGACTTTTTCCCAAGGTTATAAAAAGTTTTACTCGGAGGAAGTCGCAGCTAATAATAATAGAAAAACTAGGTAAATAGGTATATATACCTAATGCTAGTTTTTGCCTGCCTTTATTATATAATAAAACAAATACAGAGAGCTAATTATTTGTTATAAACAGTCATTATCGTCTAGATAAGCAATAAAATGTGGTCCCTTAATTGCTCTCCGTAATTATAAGAAGAGAACCATGTTTATAATTAAAACGAATGAAGCATTGCTACACTCCTCTTTGGTCTAGTGATGTAGTGTAGGATACAGCTGTAAGAATTCATATCCTCGTTTTCATGGATATTGTATCCACTGTAACGTGTTCCAGGTTTAAGGTTGTCGGTTGGCTTTGCTCTATTCCACCACTACAGCCTATTAACGTCCCACTGCTGGGCACAGGCCTCCACTCTCATAAGAGAGAGGGAATTAGAGTTACCCACCACGCTGTTCCAATGCGGATTGACGGGCTTTAACGACTATTATCATGTTAGTGATAATAACCGGGACCGGCGGTTTAACGTCGTGTTTTTACCCCCGGGACACGGGGGTAAAACACCACCAACCTCCTAACTCCGGGCTAGCCCTGAGAATTTCTGGTTGGAAAAACCCAATACTTAATTATGGCCCGACCCATGACTCGAATCCGGGACCTCGTCGGCCGCAGTCGAACATGCTAACCACTAGACCAACGATGCAGTTACTATAATTACTTGATACCTACTGCATCTAATTGTACAGGCGCGATTATTTGATTGTTGTTGTTGCTTTGTATTCAAGGGGCGAAAACAATACAATTTCAGAGTCTAGCGCTTGTTAAGCAACGTGGACCCAAGGTGGTTACTGTCAAATTACTGGATGGGTGACCGAGTTTGGAGGTTTAAATTTAACCTTTACTTTTTTGCTTCGGAGAGCACGTTAAGCCTCAACATTCAACAATAAGTAATACGACGCAGAGAGATAGATTTATGGTACGTACAGCAAATATTAAGCATGCGTTGTCTCTAGACCTACATCTACACTCCTCTTTACTTTAGTGATGTAGTTAACGAGCAATGAACTCTTTGCTAATTAGAGAAGGAATAAGCGGACAACAATATCCTATAGACTTGAAGAGACTTTTTACCATTTTCTACATTTTAAACCAACTTTTGACCAAATAATTTTAAAAAGGTTTATTACAATTTTATGATTTTCTATGGCTGTCTCTAGTCTCTACATATTCTCAAATGTCAGTATTTTCAGTAGTTAGATTCCGTTAAATGTATATATTAAGAGTATAGGAGATGTTACCGCGGTCTCTGGACCTATACCTACACTCCTCTTTGGTCTAGTGATGTAGCTAATGAGCCACTTGCTAATTAGAGAAGGAACAAGCGGATACGCCATTCTAATTGGCTTTTAGGTCCACGTCGCGCAACCAAGTTGTAAATTCAAAAGACTTTTCAAGCATTTTTTGCAATATATTGAATCTAACGTATAATATTTTAAAGTACCTACCTAATCAACAAAATAAAAACTACAGAAACAATCAAAATGAGAGGTACTTGTACGCGCGTGTAACTTTAGCATAGTGCAGCTTGTCTTTGCTGCATTGTCTATGTTCAGTCGATCTTACGTGAAAAGGAATCTTCGACATGTCAAACAAAGAACTGAAGTGTGGATTATTATTCTCTTTTGACCCAACATGAATAAACGAAATTCTAGTTCTCCTTTTGTACATGTTTATAATGCTTAGTACTTAATTGTGCTTTTTAAATGATTATTACTACGTGACTGTTCAATAAAAAAACTATACCTTTTTTAAATGGTATAACAATATATCTAACATTATTCATTCGGTAGGTAGTCAACTATAACACATGTGTGCTTACTGCAACATGCTTTATTATCATTTACCTGTATATTTCGTTTTTGATTAAACTTCTCAGATGTTCCAATTTTATACCATAACTTATAGAATTGACTCTTAATCCTAACTTTATATTAACTTACTAAGCTGATGCCCGCGACATTGTCCGCGTGGTTTAACCTTTTTTGAATTCCCACAGAATCTATACTTGATTAAAAAAAGTTTCAAGAAAACCAGTTTCTAAGCCACTTCAAACTTATAAATACTAATATTATAACAAAATACGAAAAAAACAGGAGCAAGTATGTTTTAGTTATTTTTCATTTTCAAGACCATTCCCAATTAGTTTCCTAATTTAATATACTTACACAAAGACTTCCCTTTAAGGTAATTTAAGAGAGTGATTTTAATAAATAAGTACTGAGGTCATAAATAATACCGCATCTACATTTTCTCGCTGCGTGTGGGCCCGGCTATTCTCAATATTATTCATTAGCTAAGATATACGATACTACTCCAATTAAGGATATTACATTCTCTTTTATAACTTGTAGGAACGTCTTACGGTATCCTGTTTACTTTATGATTAATTTGTTTATCAAAACAAATTATTATTTTATGTAGAAAAAATCCGTAGATATTATTATTGTTTTCTAATGTTACGATAAATTTCCCCGAGAAATGTTGAGTAGGATAGAGTTCAAGGGAAATTTGAGTGAATGAAAGAGCTAATCCATACTAATATTATAAATGCGAAAGTGTGTCTGTCTGTCTGTCTGTCTGTCTGTCTGTCTGTCTGCTACGCTTTCCCGGCCTATCTTTTCAACCGATTTTGCTGAAATTTGGTACAGGGGTAGATGGTATCCCGGGGAAGGACATAGGCTACTTTTTATCCCGGAAAATTAAAGAGTTCCCGCGGGAATAAAAAAAACTGTCTCTTCACCCGATTTTGATGAAATTTGGTACAGGGGTAGATGGTATCCCGCGGAAGGACATAGGCTACTTTTTATCCCGGAAAATTAAAGAGTTCCCGCGGGAATCAAAAATTTTAATCCAGGCGGACGAAGTCGCGGGAATCATCTAGTTAAAATATAAACCTTTACACTAAAGCATTAAAGTTTAATTTCGAATGTAGTATATTAATATTTATGACCTTTTGTCTTCGTAAAAACAGTCTTACTCCCCGCATTTTCGTTACGGACGTTTTTTGCCGGCTAGGGTACCCCTCCGCATCGTCCAATAAGTAACTGCGTTTCAAAAAAATTGAACTATAACTTCGTCAGATTTATCATCCGTGGGTGCTGAGGTTGAAAGCCAGCAAAGTACAAGCACACCTAGATCTCGAGATAGTTCTCGAGGCGGATCCCGGGACAGCTCCCGCGACCGACTCAGCAATTCCAGTACTTTGGAGCGTAAGTCGTCACAACCGCCGAACCCGCTGCGGCCTTTACCAGAAAACCTTACATTCGACATGAGGTAAGACTTTTACTCATCGCACATCGGCAATTAAGTTTTCAAAAGATCGCCTATTCCGCATGTCCCAAAAGTTAAATATTTTATGGCCAATGTGCGCTTTTAAACTTTAGTAAAATCTACTTCTGGTACGCTTTATAGGAATGTCCAAGCAATGACCGATATAAAAACGGAAATCGGGTATGCCCGTGCCTGGGTGAGACTGTCGTTAGAAAAGAAACTTCTGTCGAAGCATCTCAGAGAGCTGTTATCGGATACAACATTACTCAGATCTCAGTACAAGAGGACAGCTTTTTTGCGATGCGAAGAAGAGAGGGAGCAATTTTTATATCATCTGTTGACGTTGAATGCTGTTGACTATAATTGCTTTACAAACACATACCCGACTACAAGTAAGTAACTTGCATATTTCTTGCCTGCTTTACATATTTAAATACATTATTGGAATAAAATATATAAATGATTACGTTTAATTTATTTGCAAGGGTGAATAGGCATCTTCTAGGCAAGCGCGTTCCAACCTAGACCTCATAATTGCTTTGCACTAAGCATGATTATTGTTAAGCGCAAGCCTATCTCGAAGTAAAAAAAAATAGCTTATCTCGTTCAGATTGAAGCATTTCAATTATAATTTAAAACAAATTACCTACATATTAAATTGTAACACACATACCTCACCCTTCTGGATCTTCTCAATAAACAAGAATTATTACTCCACGACCACACCTGTTTTTATTAATTAACTTATATGAAAAATAACGTAACATTTTTATTGTACCGGTGGCCTTATTGCTAACAGCAATCCCCTATCAAGGAACCACGTGACCCAGCGTAAAGTAAAAATTAAATATAAATTATAACCATCGATATTAATATGTAGGTACTAGATGGGCCCTTTCATAGAAAAAAGTTGGGCGTCCGACTTGTGGTGCATAAACCTGTATAAGCCTGTCCTTGTCCCCGCCATAGCGCTTTTTCGCTTTTCAGACTAGATGGCGTTAGTAAAATAAGTCCACATTCTTTGTTTGGCAGGGCCCGTCTGTGTAAATTGAGGTCGTTGATTGTAACACTTATATATTTTTGCAGAATTGCCATATCGCGTATTAATTGTGCCCTCACGGAAAGCGAGTCAAACGACTGCCAACTGCTGGCTGTCAATTTCGGGAGCCAACGGCGAATCAACTCCTAAGATACCCATACCAAGGAACACCAATGAGTTTGTATTTCATGTAAGTTTTCAAGAGTGAGGGCCTAAGCAAATTGCATATTGTTTTATAAAGATTAAGAAAATCTTGCTAAGATTGTGAAATGAGGTCTGTTTCCATTTTTCTTTTTCATAAAAATACCTATACCTGTAAATATATGAAAAATACTAGCTGATGCCCGCGAATACGTCCGCGTGGATTGAGGTTTTTTTTGGTTCCCATGGGAACTCCTTAGTTGTGTTATTCCAGACTATAATCTATCTCTGTGCCAAATTTCATCCAGATTCGGGCATGATTGAGTAACAAACATCCATCCATATATTCATCCAAACTTTATTTGATTTATTGCAGCACAAAAATTTGGGTGTGGTTTCAACATTGCGTATTGGACATGACAATTCAGGCTTGTCTCCGCGATGGCTTCTAGACCAAGTTTACGTCCGAAATGAAGTCACAGGACATACTTATACGTGAGTATACAAAGGTCACATTTATTTAATTATTTATACTACTAAACTTGTGGTACTTTAATGTAATCTTGGAAAAGGAGATTACTGGATTACACAACCTGATCAATAATAGTGTAATTTAGTCTCCCAGGAATTTATCTTGAATTAAATTTCCCCAGATTTTATTAGACCAGAGAACAGTGTGGCTTGTTGCCTTTGTTGGATATTATTCCGTATATTTCTTTGGTTAAATGTATTCCGTACCGCCACAGAATATAAATTCTTTTAGTAAATAACAAGAAAGATGTCATAATAACACATAATCTGGCTATGAAGTAACTGGCTTACATATGACGCTAAGCTGGTAGCGCCTGACAAACAATTCGACACCCTATCAATACGGAACGTTTTCCTATCCTTGTGCTGCAAACATGTGACCTTGCTTCTTGCCAAATTTCATGATTCTTGATCAGCAGGAAGTACCCTATATGTTTTGATTTATTGGCGAGTTTCAAAATATGTGGCATAAACGGCCGTATCTTTTGATTGCATTGACTTAGAAGCTTGATCTTTGATATTAATTTCAACTTGATACCTCTACGCGTTCCCGAGAAAAAGTGGTTGACAGACAGACAGTCAACGAAGTGAACCTTTAAGGGTTTCTTATTTCCTCTTGAGTTCATCATCATCATCAGCCGTTGTGCATCCACTGTTGGACATAGGCCTACGTGCTCTTTCTTCTGCTTTTCGCATCCAGTCGGTGCCTGCCACCCTCCGGATATCATCGCTCCACCTTGTTGGGGGGCGCCCTACGCTCCGTTTACCAAGATGCGGTCTCCACTCGAGGTCCTTTCGACTCCAACGTCCATCGGTCCTGCGACACACGTGACCAGCCCACTGCCACTTCAGCGTGCCAGCCCGAGCTATGTCGGTCACTTTAGTTCTTTGGCGAATCACTTCGTTTCGGACTATATCCCGAAAGATTCCGAGCATTGCTCTTTCCATAGCACGCTGAGCCTCTCTCGCTCAGCACCTCTTGAGGTACGGAACCTAAGTAACCAAAAGTCACCCAGTTTATATACACATATTACAAGTATTTGTTTAGTTTTAAGTCTATTATACTATTTTATGTAAATGGGGCTGGGGAGCAGACGTATCAAATAGCGGAAACTCCACCAGCTCCAGGACAAAATACAGTCAACAATGTGTTAAACTAACTGCGATAAATAATAAATGAATAAATTGTGGCTAACCTAGATTAAGAAAAAAAAATAACAAGTCACGTAACACGATTGGATGTGACTCGATGGAAACCCACCAAGCGGGTATTTGGAAAGATATGATCGTTCCAGATTCCCATGCAACCGATGGCTCGGCACAGGCGTCGACGACGGCTCCACGGAGCGAGTGGTGGTGGCGGCGCGCACCCGCGACCGCTCCCCGCGCACGCCGGCGCCCGCGCAGCACGCGCTGTCGCCCACCACGCACCTCTCCACCTCCACCATACAACACATGATAGGTATGCGTACAAACTAGAGGTGGTAAATATAACACGTAGCGCAATATCATTGCGCGCTATTGCTCCATAGCGCGGATAACGTGCTATGGGAGGAGCCGCCATGACGCTACAGCGTTATGGATATCACGAGATTGCGCGCGGCGCCTAGTAGCACTTGTAGCGGCGCCCGCTTGCCGGTAGCGCGCTGCCGCTGGCCGATGTAGTCTCGCGTAGCGCGCTGTTGTGAGTGAACGTCATCTTTGCGTGTTTCGAAATTTAACGTGCTGCATGACATGCAAGACGCCTGCCGGCTGCCCACGCGCTTTCTTATTAGAAGCGCGTTGTAACATAGCGTACCTATTTAAAAGCATGCTAAAAATGTATAGTTTAAGGGCAAAACACACAGCGTCACCCGCCACGCGCCCGACCCGCGTCCGCTCCCTGTGTGTTTTGCGCTTTATGGTCCGTAGCGTGCGATGGATTTATAGCAGTTTTGAATAACCCTAGTTCAAACTAATCATGACACTTAATTTTCCGGAATAAAAAGTAGCCCATTTCCTTCTTCCCCGGGATAAAACCTACCTGTAAAATTTCATCAACATTGGTCGTGAAGATTTGCCGTTAAAGCGTAGCAGACAGACAAACACATTTTCGTATTTATAATATTAGTATGGATTCTATTTAGGTAATCACTAATCAGGTCTTTGTGGCTCGGCACGTGGCAAGTTGAATATTGCCTATCTATTTCTTACTTTTCACAGGTGATTGCGTCAATGCAATAGTAAAGTGGCATTATCAATCGAAGCGCGACAAGGATGCAAATTCTTTGAGTGTGTTACTATGTGGCGAAAATGGCTTGGTAAAGTGCTTGGAGCAAGCGTTCCTATGCGGTTTCAAGTCGGCTCGCTTATTTGGAAAGAATCTCTTCATTTGGGACTATTTTGGTAAGTTTTCCAACCTAAATTAGTTGTGGGTAACTTATGGTTTATTTAACTGTATTCATCCCTGTGCATAAACAATGACATGGCGCTCCATTTAAGCATTAAAATACTGTTTTGTATATGTCACCGTAAAATTGTAAAAACCTTTCTTTACGTTAGGTTAGGGTTTGACATAAATATTCACTTAGGTTCTATCAGGTTAATATACCTAATAGATTACAATTTACCGAAAAATAATGCGTTAAATTGTAAGCAGTATGTTACGGTTCACAATATGTCGACAGTTTACAATCAATCGAAATAAAAAGCTAGATTCGAACAATCGAACGGTTTTTATAATTTTACGGTGACATATACAAGATACCGAAGCTTGCATTTTGACGACTTTTAACGCGAACTGTTTTAAAATTGAAGTCACAAAAATAACTTCAATACTCAACCATCATTTTAAAGTTTACTGTTATTCCTCACAGCGAGAGTAAAGGATGAATTCAAAATGAGTCTATGCGACGAAACATCCACGCAGTCGAACAAAAGTTGCGGGGTTTCGTACAACTGTAGGCAAGATCAGGAGCACAGGGCCATTTGGAGGTGCTACTGCCATCTCATGGATGAGATCAGCTCCGTTGGCCGGTCGCTAGGCAAGGACGGGAAGTTCCAACTCTTCATCTGTCTTAGTCTCAGGTACGATTTTTTTTTATCCACTACAAGTTAGCCCTTGACTGTGATCTCACCTGATGGTAAGTGATGATGCAGTCTAATATGGTAGCGGGCTAACCTGTTAGGGGCATGGCAGTTTTATTAAACCCATACCCCTATTCGGTTTCAACGGGGCATCGTATCGGAACGCTAAATCGGACGGCGTCTTTGCCGGTAGGGTGGTAACTAGCCACGGCGGAAGCCTCCCACCAGGCCAGACCAGGCACAGTTTAATCAGCCAACAAATTGTGCCTCAACCATAAAGATGCGGAGACACATAGCCCCATCGATCGAGACATGAAGTCACTTGGACTGATGCGGTGAGTCAAAAATTTTGGCGTATATGCACTTAACTTCAAATCAAATGACTTATGGTCAGTGGTAAGCTTTGGGTGCCAAGGCGTACAACAGCAGCCTAACACACTAACTATTACATATTACTTGGAAAATTGGATTGATTTCCGACAAAATTTGAAAAATTGGTCGCTATTGTAGATTTTTCTTGCTATTGGACCGAATTATTTTTTTTGTTGAAAATTGACAGTGTTCCCGCATAACTTTAACTTGGTCCATCTTCAAGTAAAATTATTTCTTTTTTTATCCACTACAAGTTAGCCCTTGACTACGATCTCACCTGATGGTAAGTATTGATGCAGTCTGAGATGATAGCGGGCTAACCTGTTAGGGGCATGGGAGTTATATTAAACCCATACACCCCTATTCGGTTTCTACACGGCATCGTACCGGAACGCTAAATCGCTTGGCGGCACGACTTTGCCGGTGGTGGCCTCCCACCAGGCCTGACCAGGGAAAATCCAGAAATTATAAATTCCCAAATTGACCCTGCCGGGGATCGAACCCGGGACCTCCGCACGTTCTCAACACTGCGCCACGGAGGTCGTCAAAATCCATCTTCAAGTATTTAAGTTTATTATTATTGAAAATGTTTATTCCTCAGAGAGCACTGGCTTCATAGAATGCTAGTTATTTATAATTGCATTTTTAAACACTTAATTAGCTTGCAAAAACTTACAACTTTTTGTAGATTTTATTTATTTATGATTAATATAGAAATATTATTTTTTTGGTTGATTCATAGAATGGAAAAATGAGTGAGAAAGTGTAATCCTAATTGAAGACTTGATAGTTATCTTTATGAAAAATAACTTGAAGTCATAAACATTACTTTTTCCCTAACTTTAAGAATTTCCTCCGAGCAATTATGCTGATAGTTAAAGGGAAAAGTGAGTGAGCTAATTACTCACAATCGCAATTCATTTCTCGCTATTTTTAATAGTTTTTCAAAGACTACAAGCCACTGTAGAGATCATTAAGCGGACTCTTCAAAGCTGTCGCCGCATTACACTAATTGACGCAATTAGAGGGATTGCCGAACGGAAATAAAAGTCGGCTCACCTTCATGAAACGCCGGTCCCGCCAATTAGCCTAGCTCGTAATTAGGCTCTTCAGTGCAGTCGCTGATCAGTCTCTTTCCACTTAGCAAAACTCACAGCACTATTAGATCGTGTTCATATTTTCTAAGGTCTATATTCTATAGCTATTAACTCAATAGTTCGTCACCGCACCGAAAAGTTTTTTCGCGATCGTGTGTTTACAGAAACACGGCGTTCGTCAAAACTTGTGCGCGCTGCCGCGGTCGGGGAGCGAATGAGCCAGTTGAAGTTAGGCGGGGAGTGGTGCCCTTCCTTTTCTCGTACGAAAGCTTCACCATTGCGGAGCTTTTCGCACAAAGCTGTAAATGCCAGATACGCCGTTCTGGCTCTGAAGAGACGCTTAGCGCCGTAAGTGGGCAGATTGCGCGGTATTGCATTTAGGCCTAAATAAAAACGATACTGATTCGAATTATTCTCGGATGATGCATTCATTGATTACTTTATGGTCTGTGAGCTTTATTAACTCGTCTACTAGCTTTATTAATTACTTAGTTTGTTAATTATAAGACGTTAATTGGTTACACAGTATACTGAACTACTAAGTACTTAAATTAATCGAAATAAATATAGTCTAACTACCTATGTCATAAATCATAATAAGGAATATCGTGAAACACATCTCGCTATAACCATTGCTGTTCGTTTATCTCGCTAAAACTCGAGAACGGCTTGACCGATTTAGATGGAATTTTTTGTGTGTGTTTGAGTGGGTCCAGGGATGGTTTATATTCCTTGGACCCGGTAGGGGGCGCTGTAATCGGATTTAAGGTTCAGGGCAGGACAACGTCCGCCGGGCCCACTAGTTAAGTATAAATATAACGTCAGTACTCAGTACTAAATTTCATAGGTAGTTTCGGACTATCTAAGTACGAATTGGTCAATGTAGAGACACACAAATACCTACCTATTGTAGAAACCGTATACCTACCTACTTTGTCACCTAGCTGACTTTTAATAAGACTATTTAAAATGATAAATGAATTCAAATTCATTTTTTGTTCATATATCTAATATTAAAATATCTGTTACTAAGTATATAATTTTTATCTGGATTTATTATTTTAATAATAAAAATAAAATAATAAAAGTATATAATTTTTATCTACTCCAGCATCGAAAAGTTCCAATTTCGAATTTGACAACTATATCGAATTGAACCCTCTTTCGTGTTTGCTTCTCATAACGATACAGTTCGTTGTATGGGAGCTGTATCGTTATGAGTCGTAGCTGTATCGATATGGTTATCTTCATAAATAGGATACCTATAACTTAGCGGCTCTGGATTCTGACACTTCCCCAACCAGTCAATTGATTTGACTTTTTTATTAATCTACAAAGTAAAAAATTATAAAGACGTCCTTGTCGTAGATAAAATCTTGTATGCAACTGTACGTAATTAGTCATTTTAATTCTCGTACTATCCTATTTTGATACTCGGCAAGCCTCGTATCAAAAAACAGCACTCGAATTAAAATGACCCTCATTACGATACAGTTGCATAAATAGCTATTCTCACATAGCTATCAATTTAATCTCACTTATTATAATATATTTTATAATTTATATTATAGTGAGAATTAGTTGACGATAATTAATTTAAACTGTAAGTATGTTTCATCGGGTTCTTAATTCTAATTGCTGTCAGTAAATATTTTGTTTGAAAGTTCTTATCAGTCTTAAATTTCTTAGTCTACCGAAATAATTGGGCACCCATTCTTTTAAGAAAGTAAGGGTTCCTTATTTTTATCCACTACAAGTTAGCCTTTGACTGAGATCTCACTTTATGGGAAGTGATCATGTAGTCAACGGTGGTAGCGGGCTAATCTGTTACATACCCCTAATTCTAATGGATTCTAAACGGCATCGTACTTGAATGCTAAATCGCTTGGCGGCACATCTTTGTAGGGTGGTAACTAACCACAGCCGAAGCCTCCCACCAGGCCAGACCAAGGAAAATTCAAAATCATTAATTCCCAAATTGACCATGCCGGGGATCGAACCCGGGAGTTCCGCACATTAAAACAATAGCGCTCAGCTGCGCCAGAGAGGTCGAAGCGAGACACACATTCCCATTGCATTGAGTCTACATTATATTATGATTCAAGCATTTATTACCATGACCACACAAATTACAACCCCATTATACAAGTGAATGCAAGAAAGCATATATCATTGATAAAACTAGCCGGCGGTGACACCTCATCGTCATCCAACGCATTGTATGCGAACTGCGTAGGGACATCCCTTCATCCCTTGCATTACCGGTAACACGCTACAACATCGCCGACGGCAACCTTTGTCCCGTTAGGTTAAACAGCGACATACAGTAACTATCATCCCTTAAAATCGACAAAAAATAATATTAAACATACTAAAAAAAAAAAAATATGTAAAAAGCGGGTAGGACTTTGAATGTTGTATTTGATTTATCAAGCATTCTTCATTGGTTAACTAAAATGTTTTTTGTGTAATTTTCAAATAATTGTGAAACTCAAAAAATATATACATTTGTACGTCAGGGTTACCTGACTGGATATGTTGCGCCTTACCATATTCATCAACAAACATCTCATTTTCACATATTCACAAATAAATAATTCTTTCTTTCTTTCTTTCTTCTTTCTTTCTTCTTTCTTTAAAATTCATATAATAATTTGTTATGTTGTTTAAGTTATGGAATAATGCGTGCAAAAGAAATTATCTTGATCAGTTTAGTTTTGTCATTGATTTTATTAATAGCCGATGCCCGCGACTTCGTCCGCGTTAAATGAGGTTTTTTGGTTCCCGCGGAAACTCTTTAATTTTCCGGGATAAAAAGTAGCGTATGTGTTATTCCAGACTATAATCTATCCCTGTGCCACATTTCATCCAGATTCGTTCAGCCATTCGGGCGTGAAAGAGTGACAAACATACAAACATCCATACATAATTACATACATCCATACTCACAAACTTTCGCGTTTATAATATTAGTAAGACTTATTTTATTACTAGCTGATGCCCGCGACTTCGTCCGCGCGGTTTAAGTTTTTTAATTCCCGCGGGAACTCCTTAATTTTCTGGGATAAAAAGGGATAAATATACCAATGCCAAAAATCACGTCAATTCGTTGGGCCGTTGCGGCGTGATTGAAGGACTAACCGACAAACAAACACACTTTCGCATTTGATAATATTATATTGAACTTAAAAAAAAACTTAAACCACGCAGACGAAAGTCACGGACATCAGATAGTAGGTATATAATATGTGGGACAGAGCTTTATACCGTAAATCAATTTATACTTATTATTATGCTACATACAGTAAAAATGTAAGGTCCTAGTTTCAGAAACACTTCTTCCGAAAAGTGTTGGTACGTAGACTCACTTTTTTTTTTATCCACTACAAGCTAGCCCTTCACTGCGATCTCACCTGATGGTAAGTGATGATGCAGTCTAAGATGGTAGCGGGCTAACGTGTTAGGGGCATGGCAGTTATATTAAACCCATACCCCTTCGGTTTCTACACGGCATCGTACCGGAACGCTAAATCGCTTGGCGGCACGTCTTTGCCGGTAGGGTGGTAACTAGCCACGGCCGAAGCCTCCCACCAGGCCAGACCAGGGAAAATTCAGAAATTATAAATTCCTAAATTGACTCTACTGGGGATCGAACCCAGGACCTCTACACGTTAAGGCAACAGCGCTACACACTGCGCCACGGAGGTCGTCAAATTGAAGAAAAAACTTGAAGATTCAAATGCACTACCAATCTTAGAGGTTGCTGTCAAACCGGTAACTAGTATAAAAACCCTATGTACTTGAAAATATTATAATTCAGAATACATCACTCCAAAAATATATAAATCTCAAGCACTTGAAATGCACTATCACAATGAAGCATTATGCTAAGGATTAGGTACATTTTTAAATTCAAGTCACAAAAACGTGTCAAACAAGAGAACTGCATACTCCTTTGTACCTCCCGTCTTGTTATATCTATCTTACTCTGTATTGAATCAATTAAGCAACAATAAAAAGGGGTCAATAAAAGATGATTTATCGCTACCCACCACAATACTTTCAATTAATATCTCAAGTAATATCGTAACCGGCTGCATAATACAATTTATAACTTGGTGCATTAATTTAAATTGAGTTTAGTTTCATGCCTTAGAGGTATAGAATTTATTGGACTTTAATTTAGTAGCTACTAGCTGACTCGTCCCGGCTTTACGGTTACCTATTGTTTACGGTGCACGGTACATTACGATTTTGAAAATAATCTATAATTCTATAATTCTATACTTTCTATACTAATATTATAAATGCGAAAGTTTGGATGGATGTATGGAATATGGTTGGATGTTTGTTACTCAATCACGCCCCAACGGCTGAACGGATCTGGATGAAATTTGGCACAGAGATAGATTATAGTCTTAAATAACACATAGGTTTATCCCAGAAATTAAAAGAGTTCCTGAGGAACCGAAAAAGCTCAATTCACGTGGACGAAGTCGCGGGCATCAGCTAGTAAATATAATATAGTAAGTTTTTATAAAGATAAAGAAACCCTCTCAAAGCTACACTCTTTCTACGAGGGAATACCTAAATTAAATAATATCAATACCTAGGTATGTACCTAGGTACTAATATTATTACATGTATCAAGGTTAAAAACAGGCCTGACTTCGGCTTCGTCCACATTTTTATTTTTTATATATCTACATACGTCCGACTCATTTTTTTTTAAATAAAGTAAATGAAAGAATTAACGCCAAATTGACCATACAATTATCGACAATTGTGCTCAAAATAAAACCGTAATATGTTCCCATTGATTCAAACAGTGGTATTTGATTTGCTATTACACTGAGTAGAATAGATCAATTTAAACGTACACGGCATGAATACGCAAAATTCCTAAATAAATCGGAAGGAACGAACGCCTTTGCGTTTCTGTATCAATTTGCAATCCATTCAGTGCGACCCCGCCGAAAATTAAGGTTGTGAATTTATACGGCCACCTTTTATCGTTAACAAAAAAAATAGATATGCTTTAAGTGTTTATCATTATTTAGGATAGTAGTAATTCAGTAGAATCCCGACTTTCATTACTAGTGATAAAATAAATGGTGATAAAATAATCGAATGGTATCCAATATAATATAAAACGCCACAAAGCATGTAGCAAAATACTACATTTAGGTTTATCAACCTTGTATACAATATTGTTAATAAAATAAGAAATTATAAAATTATTTATCTGAGATTACCACAAAAAGAAGATTTCATAGTGCCTATAATTTAAATGTGTAAAAAGAAATGTTTAAAGACCTTTACATAGAAGGTATAACACTCCAAAAAATATTGTGTATTATCGTTAAAATGTAATCTAACATAAAGTCAATAAGAAAAATCCTTTCTATTATTGTTTTGCAGTTTTACAGTTACCTATTCGTCACACATTAGACTTCCTTGTAAATGTGACGTGATACATGAGAGCGCATGTCGTACTTACTTGTAAGTTCTATCGATAAATCATAGGAACATCCCTACGAACAAGTAACCCGAAGCGGGCCACGTTGACGCGTATTTCTATACTCGATTAATTTATTGCTATGTAACTCGAAACATACAATTTCTTGCTTACAAAAAACAATTTGCACATTTTTAATACCTAACATTTGTCACCTAAATGTATGAATGCACTTTTCTTTTTCTAATATGTGATAGAGGCAGGCGTTACTTTGCGGAAGTCCATGATAAAAGATTGATTGATTGTCTTTACAATCGAGCATTGTCGAGCAACATCTCCTCAAGATGCTCCGGTGTCGGAGTGAAACGTACGTTGAGAATAATTTGGAAGATTTGTGTGGTGTGGTGAATATCGCAAGATAACTACATAGATTGGCGGATTATAGCGAATAAAATTTCTACTTCTTTAATTTTTTTTTCTTTCGGTAAAGGGTTGAATCAAAAGTGGACACTTAAAATGTTTCTATACATTTCTATATAGGTACAATAATCAAGAAAAGTTCCAGCGTTTTATAAAGATTAAGACTTGCCTATATTCTTTAAAAAGGCGTTTCTGAGTCAGCTTTCATTGAATTCGACTTAAGCCAATTAATCACTCTTATCGGGGTTTTTTCAAGGGACGGCTGACCGGCGCGCATTGTGGGGTAAGCGGCACCATTGTGAGCCGTTTTGCCCCATACCACCACCTATTGTGCTGTGAACTGATGATGTACGCGACCGCGTACAGTAAGCTCACTATTAGTCTTCCAAGATTTGGTCTACGGCGCATTTTATATAACGCTAGATTATGACCGCGACTTCTTCTTGGATTAAGGTTTTTAATTCCCACGGAACTCTTTTATTTTCTGGTATATAATGTAGCCTATATGTAATTCGGGATATTACCAATTGGGTAGTAATTTATAAATTATTTTTTAATGATTATAAAATAGAGGATCTCCAAAAAGTCCTAATATCCAGTCCACGTCTCCTGTTTGTTAAATGTTGAATAGTGAATAGGTACCCATTTTAAACTATCGATTAAGGTTAAAAAATGCGTCGAAATTTGATGTCGTCACAATACAGTATTTCATACAAAAATACTGTTGAAAAAAGTCGCTGATTTGACTTGTTGTCAAATACCCAATTTTAGCCAAATCGGTTAATTCATTGTGAGTTGTAACGTGAAGGAGTAACAAACATACAAATATCCAAACCTTTACATTTTCGGTGTTATTCTTCAAACGAGACTGCTATTAAAATAAATCGCCTTTAAAAATTTATTTGTGAAAGTTGTCAATTTCCTTTTTTTTGTCGCTAGTATAAATAGTAATCAAACATAGAATGAGCAAATCTGATCTACAAAATCTAAGTATTCATTAGTAAAAATTTAAGTTTTCCTTTTTAAATTACGCTACCTCATTGCGTTTTTTTTTTTGTGATAAAAAGTTAGTAAGCAACTAACAAGGCCGAAGACAAATTAGCATGAAATCATCAACCTCGTTTATAAAGTAAGTAGTCAATAATCCCTATATGAATGCTTCCAAAGAGGAACAGTCAATGATCTCTATTTTATACCTACATAACACGACTTCTCGATTTTACAGGTAAACATTTTCGTAGCGTTAGCTTTCTGTATCCTTGAAAAAACTAGAAGTAATCCGTATTCTGAATCAACTTCAACTTAGGTAATCATCAAAACATCAACTTATCTGCCAAAGATTTACCGTGATAAATAAGCAGAAAAAAAACTTGCTGTTACATGCCTTAGTTCGTTAGCACTACACTTTAGTATGTACAAATACCGCTACAATGTCACGTCATATTGGAATGTTCTGGAGCCTTGGGGAGAAAAAATTTGCGCAAATTTGACCGCACGCAGAATTCCGGCTAGAAGAACCTCTAGTCCAATATTATTGTAAAAAAAAGAAAAGTCGATATTTTTACTAAAAATATTCTAGTTTTATCCACTTACACAATTATTAAATAGCTGATTTCATTGCGCAATCCATACTTTATTAATTTTCTAACTTATAATCTTTTTAATGCAAACTATTAGTCACAGATGACCGCAAAAACCACCACGGCCATTGGAGCCGCATTTTAACAATATTATTATTTTAATGCCTATTTCATTTAACACCAGAAGCATAGAGTAAAGTAATACACTGACCAGAAGTTCTGTACGAATATCATGAATGCGAAAGATGTTGGTTGTATTGTCCTTTAATCGCGCCGCAATAGAGCACCTGCAGGGCGACCGATTTTGTCCAATAGTGGAAGAGTGTTATCCAATCAGAGGCGATTGCGATGTAACAATGATTGATACGCGGTCGCCCTGCTGGAGGGCTACCGGCTAAAACTGACAGCTACAGTGTAACGATCGCAATCACCTCTGATTGGATAACACTCTTCCACTATTGGACAAAATCCATTGACGCAGCAAGAATACCATAAATTCAGCCAATCAAAACAATTGATACTGTAACAATGATTGATGCAGAAGTTACGCGATCGCCCTGCGTCATCAACGTGGATTTTGCATGTGGATAGATGATGACCGGTACCGATGTAGCCTAATTTTTATAGCGGAAAATAAATAAATATCCCCGAGATTTTTAACAAATCCACGCGGAAGAAAAAGTTTTATTCGTACGAGCATATTTTCTTCAAAAATAACTAATCGTATAACAATTAGTGATTCAACGAACTTACCTGTAAGTGAAGTTCTATCATAATTATAGGTATGAGTCGCTTCATTCGAAGATATAATCAAATGCTGTGCAAATGCAACAATCGAATGCTATCGCTACCAATAAAAGAAGTTGTCTGGCTGCGAATCCTTACACAGTGCAAATGCCTTGCCAGAGCTAACTTATGCTAGTTTTACTGCTAGTGGGCACTCAGCTTTAGACATTTTTAATTGACACAGCCTAGCAAGGTGCACGGGCATATTACCTATAAGTAAATCACAATTCTATACTTTTTGCCTCGAATATCGCAATAAACTCCGAAATTAGATTTACTCTATTCTTACTAACTTCATTATCTTTCAAACGTTCTTGTTCTAATTTCTAGTGACCTTGTTTTTTACACGAGATTTTTTTGTTAATTAACACCTTACTTTTGTCGCCTTCCAAGTTCCAAGGCATATTGATATTTCTTTTAGATACTTACATTTTAAGATTCTTTTGATTATTTTCGCCTGCTGCAAATTTCGGTCGTCATTAGGTGCACAAGGTCTGGATGAGATCGCAAGGTAGCGATACGGTCGGCTATTGCTTGTAATTAATTTCATCATTATTATTAGTAAGTGGGTATGTATCTTATATATTTTTTTAAATAGGCATAGGGCTGCAATAAAACTTTGCTAGCAGGTTTCATTGCAGCCAAACGATGCGATGCAGCCCAAGATGAAACGCGCTTGCCTTATACTCGTACCACAGAATAGTTAATAGTACGATCTTATAAGATGCTTATTCTTCTATATTTGGACTTGGAGGCATCTATACTAAAAATGGAGGGGAAACGGAAACGTCTTTGATTTTTGAGGAATAAATACCAACTAAAATTCATTTTCTTAAAGAGTTTCTTGCAACTATACAAACTATAATCCTTTACAAACTATAAGCCTTTCTTAGTACGCCTTTGCGCACTTGTTAGGTATTTATTTTTGCTTGTTCACTACATTGTTTCTTTTTAATGTTTTGTGTGGCAATAAAGTATTTATTTATCTATCTATCTATCTGTAATCATTATCCAGTAGTAACTCTACCATAAAATTTAGACATTTAACTGTTTACTAAGTTTTGCGAAATAATTAAAGCAGCAAATTAAATTCAACTTAATTCTCCGTCAGGAGGCATGTTATTATAGCAACTGGAGTAAACAAAATTTAAATAAGTAACGCGAACTTGGCAGGCTGGCCCGTTTTACATGCCATCATTTGCTTATTACGGGGCGTGCGTCGGTACTCTGATTTTAAGATAAACGATAAATTATTCACCTACCGAGCACTGAGCTGAGCGGAGTGAATATGCACAAAATAATTTCGTAATTTCTTTAAAAACGTATGATCCTGCCACATCCTTCTACTCTCAAGTCTCAAATCCTGTTTTGACTATAGCCCAGATTGAGAATTGAGAAGAGATTGTTCTTCATTAGTGTGCCGTCTCCTTGCGAAGGTTGGCAATCATTAGGGCGATTTCAACTTTCGAGACTGCTGCTCTAAATAGTGATCTTGCACTCTTTCCAAATCACTGGCGTACATTTTTAAGCCACGATATAATCCTTCTTGTGCCAGGCCTCCACCTGCCTTCCACTTTTCCCTGCATGATGTGTTGTAGGAGTTCATACTTGCTGATGTTACGCATTACGTGTCCAAAATATTCAAACTTTCGTTTCTTAGTAGTAAAGTAGAGATAGTTTGTTATAATAAAATGCACATAATGGTTAATGTGGTTATTGATCACACACATATTATGTGCATTTTATTATTTGCTACTAGATACTAAATTAATTAAAAACACCTACAGCATTCCTGGATTTAAGAGTTTGACGGATGTCTGCTCAGATTGCTTCGAAAGCACAGGGTGCGTTGTGACATCAAATCAGCTCGAATGATAGCCTAAGGCTCTTTTCGCACTGCATCCTACCCGAACCCGAGAATTCTCGATCCGAAGTGGTCGTATTAAGAACTATTTTTTATGAGGGGTTGCGCACTAGATCCGGATTTTCGGATTCGGAAAACAAAATTCGGATCAACCGTTCATACAAATAGTACTACGGCTGCATCGGATTGAGAAATCTTGGACTCGGATCGGATACAGTGCGCCAAAACCCTTACGTTATCTATTGGCATACTTTGTCTCAAAATAAAAGCCTGTAAAGTTTGGCGCCCACAATATTTCTTGGGATCAAAAAAATTTTCCTTAAGTGAGGCACATTGTACGTATAAGAAGTGTAAATCAAATAACAGCACTATACATAGGTACATGATACATTTTTCGATTGTCTCCTTTGCACATAATACTTACTGATAATCGTCGTCGTCATCGTCTCAACCTACAGATGTCCACTGCTGGACTAAGGTCTCCTGCATAATACAAAATCTACAATTGGCCATATTTTGCTCTTCTTTCTTTTAGAAGCACGGATGTATATTGTTTAAATTTGTTTCGATACATATAATGTTATTGCATATAATACGAGAACCTTAAGCCGTCATTAGCACACTTTGTAAACTGACGAAAGGTGCCACTTTAATTTATGCAAATTTCTCTTTCCCCGTTTTCTTTGCTAGGACTTAACGCGGGGGGTTCTAGCAGCCAGGAGGTGAGGATTATGTTGAATCCGTTTGAGACAATTTGAAGACAAAGTTTTGTTAACAACATCGTTTTAAACGAAAGAGTTATTTGTATGGCTACAACGAGTTTACCAAACGCCTAATTGCTGGCGTTAGTTAGTGAATCTACCTATTGACCTAAAAACTGAGACTTCACTTTTTAATGTTTAGCAAAATTTTTATATTAGTTATCGCACAAGTGAGAACTTCTTGCCATAGATTTAGTATTGGGCTCGCGCGGTCGTAAAGACCAATGCTAAATCTATGCTTCTTGCTTATACATCAATCAAATCAAATAAATATTATAAATGCGAAAGTTTGGATGAAAAACCTCAATCCACGCGGACGAAGTCGCGGGCATTCGCTATTTAAATTATAAAAACTCGCCTACATTTTCCTATGATTCCGCACAATTTTCCTGTGTATTACTTTTTTCCTTTGAATATTTCAATACTGTCCGTCCATAGGATAGGATTAAATCCAATCGTGTGTAATTCATAAGTTAGTATATTATTAAGATAAATCAAAAGATACCCATTCCAAGGGCCCTTAATCTCGTTTTGAATATTAACAATCATGATTACTTATTCAAATCGTAACGGACTTGTCAATGCATTTTATTCAAACTAGACTTACAAAGTGCGATTGTCTAACTTTGTGATCTTAGGCTATTACCTAATATACAAAGTAGACGCAGCCTATGTTATAATATTAGGCTGGGTCCACTTAAGTACATTTTGGGCATCATGTCAGAGGATAACTGAGTGCGAAACATTAAAAAAAAAAAAAGTAAGTATATTTTGGGGTAAGAATCACGAGCTTTGATGCTACAGCCAACAACGTACCTATCACATAGTTACCAAACGATCATGCTTCATGATATACGTAGCCCGTAGGGCCTCTGCTACGGACACACGTTATACAAAAATGATAAAGTACCTAAGCTTTTATTGTCAAAAAGCTTCGATCCGTGCTGACGAGATTCAAAACGTGACGAATCGTTGTATTATGGGTAGGAGATTAATTTAATGAGATCATTCTTACCCCGTAGCCCGACCGCGGCTCGGCATGGGAAAAGTAAACACGGGGGAACATATTGTACTAACTACACCATTAGTTAGCAAACAACGTAAAAAATTCAAATCTATCTATAGCGAATACCGTGTTGACAATTTAACGCAAAATAAATCAATATTTGTTCTGTTAGCATTTCGGTTACCTTTATTTCTGTTCTCCGTATCTTTTTTATATTTACATTACTGAACAGGTGAGCCTTAACTCTGTTTAAAATCTAAATGATTAAAATAGATCGAAGTCCAAACAATAAAGCGGTACCTTACTGTCCACATCCTAGCAACCCAATCGTCCATTCAGCACGTGGCGAGGCCATAAAATTAAATAAATCCGTTATTTTTCAGGCTGAGAAATGTGCGGCCCGCTCC
Organism: Erebia aethiops; assembly: GCA_923060345.2. Taxonomy (NCBI): domain Eukaryota; kingdom Metazoa; phylum Arthropoda; class Insecta; order Lepidoptera; family Nymphalidae; genus Erebia; species Erebia aethiops. The sequence continues at coordinate 7,293,855 of OV281092.1, read as the reverse complement.
GGTCAATCGGGCGGCACGATAACGGACCGCATTTGTAAAGATTTTGCCGTACGCCCGCCCAATACTATTCCACTGTAGTATGGCCATACGGTTGCGTAGAGGGAAGAAAAGCGCAGAAGTAACACTTTAATTTAGACAAGTAATTTTTTGACTTGTAAGAAGACAACAAAATTGATGACGGCATGGCTAATTTTGGCCATTGACGGTAAGTCCCAAAATTTTTTCTTGTGTGTGAAACCTGTGAGGCAAATTTTGGCGCGATGTCACCCCACGCAAGTTCAGTGCACAACCTTTAGTAATTTGGCTGCATGACATTTTGATATAGCAACACTCCACAAAGACAGTGTGCGTACGAATTCTCGTAGGAAAATCCGTCGATTGGGTCCAGAAGTTATTCAGTTGTATGCCGTGAGGTGGGCAAAAGTTTTGACGTCCATCCATTCCACTTAAGTCTTTTGACATAAATCAAGAGACTTACCGTCAATAGCGAGCTTTACAGTTACAGTCAATGGCTTATCGCCTGCAGTCGCAGTTGACCGTGCCTAAAACACGGTATTTCTCTACGATTGTTTGTAAGGCGCTAATTTGTAGTTTTCATGCTACGATTTCTTAAAACAGTTTCTTGCGTCAATGAGATAACGACATTTTAATTAGGCGTTTGTTAAGAAGTTTAGCCACGGACGGTTTTTAAATTATTGTTATGCCTATACTTACTCGTTGGGTCAAAAAAGTTGTTTTCTATATGCCTGTATTGCCCCACACCTTTTTAAAAAACTTGAAAAGCTGGTAGCTCTTATATCATACTAATATTATAAATGCGAAAGTCAGTTTGTTTGTTGGTTTGTTGGTTTGTTGGTTTATTAGTTTGTTGGTTTGTCCTTCAATCACGCTGCAACGGAGCAACGGATCGACGTGATTTTTGGCATGGGTATATATGTAATTGAGGACCCTGGAGAGCACGGAGTACGTATTCGGATATATACTCGTATGCTGGAGAGTGACATAGGCTACTTTTTATCCCGGAAAATTGAGGAGTTCCCGCGGGAATCCAAAAAACATATTCCACGCGGACGAAGTCGCGGGCATCAGCTAGTCTTATATATTAACGATTAGACGTTTAATCATACTTAATATCATAAAACGAATGTGAGTTTGTTTGTTTGTTACGCTTTCACGGTCCACCTTTACAACCTATTATTTTTATGATTTTTGGTACCTAGGCTGTGTCCCGGTGAAGAATATAGGCTTTTACCCGGAAAAATTAAAGAGTTGCTGCTAAATTAAAAAAACTTAAACCACACGGACGCAGTCGCCGGCCTCATCTAATAGTCACTTATAGTAATACATAATCCTTGCAACGAAAATGTCAGAAAAACAGAATTATTTGTTGTTATATTTTTACCTGTATCCTATCTATTATTTGAGGAACTCTATAAAAACGAGTGTGTAGGAGGCGAACTAACGCGGATAATCTTCGAATAAATGAAAATTGATTTTAAGATTGTTCCCGCCCCAGGCCTCGGTTGACAAATAATACGGCTTTGCTACAGCCTTCACATTAACTCGCCTTTCGCTTTCCTTCTACTGTTTGTGTTTCTTGTGTATAGTGTGTACATTGTTTATTGAATCCCTGTTTATTTTTATAGAAAACAAAAGTTTGGTTATTCAGTCGAGTTTTTCAAAAATCTTAAACTTCAGTCTAGGCATCTGCATTTCATTGTATGAAATGTTCAATTTATATGCTTTTTGCTTACAGAACTGAGAGATATAGATGTGTGGATTGATGTAGGACAGAACCCTATGGAAAACAATACCAACAATGGCACTTTGAGGTTTTAAAGAACTTGAAAGATGAATTTTCCCGTTAAACTTTGAAAGTTTAACTGGAAAATTCCGGCCTTCCGGTCAAAGAACTTCCATTCAACTTCATTACAAAATACACCACGCGCAGGGCAGAAAAAACACCCGAGTCGAATGGGAAACACGTTTTGTCGTGTCACGAAAGTCTGTGCAGCTCAGTGTCAAAAAAAAATCATGTGTTTTGTAGAGAAAGAGATTTTGCAATATTGATATACCTTATCCATACTAATATTATAAATGCGAAAGTGTGTCTGTCTTTCTGTCCGTCTGTCTGTCTGTCTGCTACGCTTTAACTGCCCATCTTTTTTTATTTGTGATTTTGATAAAATTTAGTACAGCGATAGGATGTGGTACCGGTGAAGGACATGGGCTCCTTTTTGTCACGGAAATTAAAGAGTTTCCGCGGGAATAAGGAAAAACGCGAACGAAGTTGCAGGCATCACGACACACGACAGGTAAGTAGCATCCAGCTTAACATAATAAAAAGTATTCTTCTTAAAAATGCATACGTTTTCCGTAAACTGTTTTCCCGTCGTCGAGGGGTGTCAATTAGTGGTGCCGGCGCACGTGACGTCACTCATCTGCATCACAACCGCCACTGATGCAAATTTAAACACAGTTTAAACTCTTCTTTTTCGCTCCGCCGAATTTTTTCCAGCGGCAGATGTTCGCCCGTTTCAATGTATAAATACAGATACGATACCTGATATTTTGCTAATTTACTTATCTTTGGTTCGTTTTAAAATTAATTTAAAGGACAAAGGATGTTTTTAATTAACTGATTTAAATCCTTTTTTTTATACGCAAAGCCCTTTCAGGATGACACATAACTATTATTCCGAACTCGTAGGGAAAAGATAAAGTAAGGTAATTTTAACGTTTAAACTATCGTGAGTGATATTCATTATAACTATACATAATAGGTATAGGCTCATGAATAAACCGAACGGGTTTGAAACTAGTCGGGAATTTTTCCGACATAACACCAATAACGTGAGTTTATCCGGTACTTATTTAAGATTATAATCACAGGTTATAATAAAGTAGGTAAGTAACTGAAAACCACCTTGTATTGTACTTAGTTCGATTTCGGCTGAAGCTGGTAGGTATTAAGACTTGATAAAAAGTAAACTGATACGTAGGTAGGTACTAGGTAAGTAAGTAGGTTGACAGTTTTGTGTATGGGTATTTGGTATAAAGTTACCTAGATTAGTTTTATACTCTTGAGCAGTTTATTAAAATATGGTTGTACTGTAGGTTCAGACTTCTACCTGTGTTTAGCTGCATTCATTTCATTAATTTTAAGATGATTAAAGTAGAGTCGAGATGGCTGTCGAGAATTAAATAAAAAATAATTGATAAAATGCAATAGATGTCAATTTCTCAAGATAATTAATTTAAATTTAAATCCCGTCTGATCGACACAAAACACTCGGAACACGTGATCAAACTCACAAAATAGGACAGATAAATTAAATGCGCGTTACGTCCATTGTGATGCGAATTCACCGACATAATGTTCATTCATTCAATTAAAAATGGAACGTTAAGAACATTTGAATGAATTGAATGACTTAGAAATTATGCAGCGTGAACGCATTACTTCCAAAACGTAATTGTGATAAAAGAATGGTGGCCGTAAAAAAGTTGAAATTCGTGGGAATTTAACGGTGTAATGAGTGGCGTAAAAAATTCCTTCCACTGTACAATATTGTAAGAGAAGAGGGACGTGATTAAGTTTGGGGGCTTAATATCCGGCGGGAAGGCGCAAGACATAAAATGCAGTTTGGTTACCCAATCAGGGCTGGCACAAGCTTAACAATTAATATTTTTTCAAAATAACATAATATTCCGTCTATTACAAATAGAGCTCTTGTAAATTACCTACCCCAGTAGGTGTAGATAAGCTTCGGAAAATTCAACTTACCTTTTAAAGCATGGGGTAGCTACTATTAGGTACCAATGAATGTAAATAAACTTCCTGACATCTGTGAGCAACTTAATTAAACTTACTACTTAAACAATACAAATATTAAATTTTAATTGTTTATTTTATTCTTTTCTTCTTATTTTGTTTTATAAGTCCCACACCTGCACTTTATTATTTTTTATAAGTAGGTATGTAATTTATACAACGTCTTGGCGAAGGTATAATCATCCTAAACTTCTTTTACTTGATTTAGCTATTCTTTTTCTCATTTCTGTTTTTGACAACCCTACTAATTTGCCGCATCAACTGGCCGGTAGCGAATAGACAACGACCGAAACAGTAGGGACCCCTGATATCGAAACTACAAAATACAATTCAATGTGTTGCCACAGAAATTTCAACCATATGCGTTGGCAACAACAAACTAATTCACACAAACCATTATTCGCAATGTATTTAGCAAGGGAGGAACGTGTGTATGACGTTATAAAATAAAATTGAAGCCACAAGGGCGCCCGCTGGATCTAATTAAATGATAAGTGCGATCTAAGATTAATGTGATGTACTAAAGAGATCACAGACTAGGATCCTTAATGTTTGACGTTCTCTAGGTCATTCATTTTTGAAGTCATTAAAATAAAATTTGCTTAGGGACTCAGTCGGGCATACGACATTAAACAATCGTATACCAGCTGCTGTAAAATTAAGAAGCGATTTTTTTGGTAAACAAAAATATAAAATAAAGTTAATATTTATGCTATGTTATATTGTAATCTCCATGTTTTATTCTTATTAGAATATTTGCACCTGCACTGGTGCAGAATACAGAGACAACATAACTAATTTACCCGACTTCCTATCAAAGAGAAATCGAGCACTGATATGATAGAGTTGAAACCTCAACTCTACATACTTTTATCAAAGAAAACCTTTTACATTACATAGAAGGTTATCTTTTTACAACAAATAGGTAAGACGATCAATGAAATGTTGACATAGGTACTTAATTCAGGTTTTACTTTTACAATTACTAAGGGAATGTAAGTAGGTACCTATGTCCTTGCTGCTTACTGTAAGAACGGTATTAAACAACAGTTTGCCGATAATTTTATTTTCTAATCATTCTTCATGCTTTCAAGGTGCTGGAATGGTGCACACATTCGCGGTAGGAGGCCCCAAGGAGCCTTGTAGTTGTGCCGGAGTTTTTAGGTTTAAGAGTAGGTTATGGTTCTTTTTTTACCAACATAGGTTAAGTGATTGTTACTAACAACGTATGGGACAGTTGCCTGAAATAAAAAGTATTATTATTACCAGTTTACCTATAATCCGAATCAGAATCTCTTTATTCAAGAATCATAAAAAACCAGCATATTATGTCATGATAATACAAGATTTATTATTGGCAGTCGCTTCTCACGACATTTAACTAGTAGTTAAATTAATCCTTATTTATTCTGCGGCGGAAAGCAAAGCCAAACTTAATGGAGTGTAATCCCGATTTGGCATTAACACCAGTATAATGATCCAGGGGTGGAATAGCCAATCATGGGCCACGGCATACAATACCATAACAGTTATCTTTAACTTTATGTGATTTGTCTACAATTTTGCATTATTATTTGCAGCTATTTAGCTAACTACGAAATTGTTAAGTCTCGGAATCCATCGAACCGATAGACGCGGTACAAACAAATATATTTAATTGTTAAAATTTGAAGCTAAAAAACATCGCATCGCAGATTAAATACTTTGTCCTACGTGACACCTACCTAGGTAGGTAACCAACCTATATTAAAAATAGTCCACGCTCTGTCCTAACAAAATAACAGGGTCTAGCATGGATTACTTACTTCATACATTTATTTCACAAATAAACTTATATTTTTCAGTCCGTGAATGTCTAAGGAAAATGTACCTAATCAGTTTATGTTTATTTGGATACGTATGGATGGTATGCAAAAAATGGATTGGATAATAGAAAAATTGGACATACCTATCTATTGATTTAATTTCGTTGATGCTTACATTTATCTGTATTCAGATTCTATCGCAACTCTATATTACAAGTCGTACCTAAATGGCAATAAGTTATAAGACTGACACAGGCGTCCGTTGAAGCCGCCAGTGGTACTCGAAGCAAGTGGCCGTTAATGTCATTGCCAAAACGAATGGTAGGTAACCCAGTCACCCACAATACCAGTGATTGCTGACATTGTAAGTATGGACGCGTGCTAATTGATCGCTTTTCCTAATTCACAGTCACACACGAGTATCAAAGCAATATTTAGCGTAGAGCTAACTATGTTTAGACAGGACAAACTTTAAACTTATGTTTAAGATTTGTGTACTGTTTGTAGTTGTATTTATAATTGTAAAGTATCTACAATTGTTTTGTTTTATTCAATACTAGATGATGCCCGTGACTTCGTCCGCGTGAAATAAGTTTTTTTGAAATTTAAGGAAAATTGAGGAACCCTTTAATTTTCCGGGATAAAAGTAGCCTATGTCACTCTCCAGGTCCTCAACAATACCCACGCAAAAAATCACGTCAATCCGTTTCTCCGTTGCAGCGTGATTGAAAGACAAACCAACAAACCACACACTTTCGCATTTATAATATTAGTATAAGTAATTTTAGCACATTGGATAATAAAGTCATCGAACCTAAATAGGAAAATCATCATACACCACTGACCAAATCTGACTCCACGGACATAATACCGTAATTCGTTCAGCAAACACTGAAAATATTATTTAGTTTACTTATGAAAGGTATTCGCACGAATATTCTGAGGGCTAAATGGGAGTTTTTTACTTACCTACTAGATCGCGTTACAATTAACTACCATTTGTAAGGAATTGATCGAGCACCAGCTATCATCCGTCATCAAGCGCTTGACAATTTCATACAAATCGTAGTTACCTACTTAACGTTGACACTTGACACGATCGAATGGGAAGAAAATCTCCCACTAGGCATTCTGATCAAAACTTCCTACACTGAGGCACTAAATGATCTGGCATCATTACACCATGAGTGCGTCCGTGTAGATTAAGATTTCTTGATTCCCGCGGGAGCTCTATAATTGCCCAGGATAAAAATTATGTCCGGGGAAGCGCTATGTACTTTCTCGTGTTGCTGCAACCAAATTTCATTAAAATCTGTCGAAAAAATGGGCCGTGAAAGCGAGCAGATAAAAATAATTATGCATGGATTAGATAAGTAAGTACCTAGTTCATAAAGAAAATTCATACTTTGGTATTTTTGAGAATAAAGTAGAACTGCTTACTGAAGCATTTAAATGCCACAACTCTGCCAAAAACGTTAATAAAGTAAGTAATTTCCGAATAAGTCCGCTCTAATTGATGCCTAATACTATTGCGACGCCATAGAATAAATGACTTGAAATGTGCCCACGCGCCGCACACGCGTCCCCGCGGTTTATCTATCAGTGCAGAGACGCGCGTGCGTGTGTCATGAGCCTAAGGGCTCTGATGATCTTTGCACAATTTATAGGTCCAATCCTATTGTGAGAAACCATTAAATTATGCCTGGATTACAATATCGGTGTACAAGCAGCGTAAGAGCAATAAAAAGGATACAATTATTTAGACTCTATACAAAAGCCCTAGGTACATCCAGCAGCTGTGGACACGTCTTTATGGACATGACGTACGTAATATTCCTCCATGATTAAGCGTTGATTGAAGTTGAGATTGAAGTAAATATAATTAGGATTAGGAGGGATTAATTTGCCTGGTGGGAGGCTTCGGCCGTGGCTAGTTACCACCCTACCGGCAAAGACGTGCCGCCAAGCGATTTAGCGTTCCGGTACGATGCCGTGTAGAAACCGAAGGGGTATGGGTTTAATATAACTGCCATGCCCCTAACAGGTTAGCCCGCTACCATCTTAGACTGCATCATCACTTACCATCAGGTGAGATCGCAGTCAAGGGCTAGCTTGTAGTGGATTAAAAAAAAAAGGCTCTAATCTATTGAGGGAATCAAAATTCGTAATCGAATCAAAGTTTGAGTGTATTTTAGTGGGGATAGATTAGATTTAAATTTTAAAAGAGGTAAAAGAACATAAAGTGGCACGACATGCGCACAACAGAATCGCTAAGAAAATCACATTACTTACATAATATTAAACTTCATTTCCTTTACGGTGCACAACGGAAATATGTACCTACCCCCTAGGTTTCGCTTCCACGTTGTATTCAGTAGGCTACAATGCTATAAAATTGCTCCATTGCCGCTAATTATTGCGGCGATCGAATTATAGCCGCGCGACGGCTGCTCGCGGTTACCTTGGTAGTTTATACCCGTAATGACTTGAAATTAAAGCTTTTTTTAATAACTGGCAATATGTACACGTAATTGTTAGTGAAATATAAATTCGGTCTGCTTTTCATACTAATATTATAAATGCGTAAGTGTGTTTGTTTGTCCTTCAATCACGCCACAACGGAGCAACGGATTGACGTGATTTTTTGCATGGGTATAGCGGAGGACCTGGAGAGTGACATAGACTATCCCGGAAAAGTTAAGGAGTTCCCGAGGGAATCAAGAAACTTAAAACACGCGGACGAAGTCGCGGGCAACAGCTAGTATACTATAAATATACTTATAAAAAGGTTTTTTTGCTCTGGCAGCTGGCAGTGAGGAACAGAAGATTGGTCTATGGAACCGTCGTCGATTACAAACAAAATAAAAACCGCATTCGAAAATATTTTTTTTAAAATCTCTTAATTATTAGGTTGTAGATCAAGAATCGAGCCCGCACTTTTCTCAAAAAAAATCTTTTAGTGATTTTACTGTGCAACCTAAGTATAGGGTTTTTATATAAATACCTACCTACTCAATAAGAAATCTAGCATCTGAAATAAAGAAGCTGCTACTTTTTATTGCATTTTCCAAATTAGTTATTTTCCTAAAATTTGCAATTTTCACCTCACTGACCGCGCTCTCAAAAACTACCCAAAAAACCTATGATGTGCCGATATACCTGCTCTAATAGACAGGGAAAATGCCATATATTGTTTGTTTTATATGGTACTTAGCTTTTTTAATGCATACCTAAGTAGGCCTAACTTTCTGTCAGTGTTTGATTAAGTGTACCTACGTCGGAAACATTGAGTGCTTACGGTTTACACATTGAAAATGGAAACATACTTATTACTTACTTAATATACCTACCTACCTTACACTTATTCGTCATGACAGATTTTAGAGTGTAACTAAAATGTATAGGTACCTACCTAGTTCATAGAGTCCTCCTAGTTCCTAATAAGTAGATAACATTAATTAATTAATGGCAATTAGTGTGTGTTATAAATCGACGTTACATCAAATTGCCTGCTGGGCGCCTCCCGGGGGTGTCATCAATAACTAATTTATAGCTTTTCTCGGTCTCGTTTCTAATAGCAATATAGGTAGCAATTTAGAAAGGTAGGTAAATACTATACCTAAATGATAGAAAAATATCTAGATTGGATTTATTTTATGAGATTGTTTTTTGGTTTATTTTCTAGCTGTAGGTTAGATATTATTATGTTTGTTATATGCCAGCCCTAGCGACATTGGAAAACCCTCGGAAAAATGATGGCACAGCGTTTTGCTAACTCGAGACCACGACCGATGGCAGACCTGAGCTTACGTCATCGTTCCAGACTCCTGAAGACTTAGGTCTTCCCACGTTACTCCGTAGACCTACCTACATAGCATAGGGCGAGGTCGCTACATTTTAGGTTGTAAGTTAGGATTAACTAGATATATGTCGAGTAGAGTTCCATATATAAGTAAGCATTATAAGTAAATTGCTACATTAGTACCTACTCTATTAAAGTTAATGAGTAAGCATCCGTGGTTTCTGTGTCCTCCGCCTGCAGCATCCAAAGCTAGGATCCACCAATCTTAAAATCCGTTTAACCGTTTTTCCGATGGACCGCGAAAACGTAGCATACAGACAGACACACTTTCACACTCAGAATGAATTGGCGAAATCAAAAAACAATAAATCGGTGGGAACCAATTTTGCATATCAAAGCGAACTCTTTCCCTAACAAGTAACACATGCTTGTACAGTTCGCAAAGAAAGTTTTAAGTAACGATCAATCACCAACAATGGGAGCGAGGTGCACCCTAGAGGAAAAAAGTTGAACGGGTGTGTAGCTGATTTATTGGCGTAGTTAGAATTATCGCCATTTGCAATTCTTGCCGCGGGTTAGCAAACAAGTTGACGGTAACGACTTGTGAGACCCGGGCGGTGCTTAGAACTTGGATCTCGGTCTTATGCCTTGGGTCTCGTGAGCGCATTTTATGCTAACGGTCATGCAATTTGTATCAAACTCAATCTTAGGAAGTATGTTTTATTTTCAAAATAGAGTTTTAGGAAGCTTATCTGCTGTGAAGAATTTAAAAAAATACCGTCACTTCACTTAGAAGCTTTATTTTTCTTATGGGAACATTTTGTTTAGAATTTATTTTGTCGGTAGATACGAGATGCCCGCGACTTCGTCCTCGTGGATTTAGGTATCCCGGGGTAGCTTAATGATTTCCCTTGACAAAAACTAGCCTTTTCCACTCTCCAGATCTTAGTATAATAAAATTAGATAAGGCTTACTTTACTTGTTTTACTATTATAATAATCTTAATATAGGTATTTAAATATCTACTTTTCCTAAATCCTATTACATCCAATAAACCTTAATCATTAAAAAAAACATTACAATTTACAAATTATTTAAGCTGCCATTACTTAATTTTACCAGAGTTTACTTAAGTTTACCAAAACTCCTCAAAGCATTTCCTAGTTTTCCGTAGAATGCGCAGTCTTCGATGCGTCAGCAGATGACACCCAAGGGATTGGGTTTGGAATTTTTGGATCAGTATCTGGTGACGTTCGGGTTTTCCGCTTTGCTGTGTTTAATAAGGTAGTTTAGATAATTATGTTTAGTCTATATATGAGATATCATACTTAGTAGTTCAAAAAATAAGATACTTTTTTAATTTGTTTCTCACTTGTTTTATTTTAAAAAAATACACGTATATAAAATGAGTAAGTACATACTTTTTTTTTTATCCACTACAAGCTAGCCCTTGACTACTATCTCACCTGATGGTAAGTGATGATGCAGTCTAAGATGGTAGCGGGCTAACGTGTTAAGGGCATGGCAGTTATATTAAACCCATACCATTTCGGTTTCTACACGACATCGTACCGGAACGCTAAATCGCTTGGCGTCACGTCTTTGCCGGTAGGGCGGTAACTAGCCACGGCCGAAGCCTCCCACCAGGCAAATTTTATGGATGCGTTTTCATGGAACCAAAGACGATAATATTATGAGGGAAGGGGAGACGTGCACGTACATAGACCAATCAAATTACCTATTGAAAAAAAGAAGACATGTAACCACTCAATGGTTGTTCTCGGTAGGAACGACATTCTGAAACAGTGGTAGATTCACTAGACGATTCAGAAGCACTTGTATAAGTTTATTGGGATATAAAAAAAATATTTCTTAGTTATGGGACCTCAATAATATCTAGATATACCTACCTACCTAATATTAGTACCTAGGACCTAGGTAGGAACACCGTACCTACGTGCTTTGTACTTACTGTAGTAATTAAATGACTCATAGTTATATCATAAACTACTTATTTATTCTGATGTACTGAACAGATTTGGCAATGGTAACGAAATCGTAAAACAATAGACATGTCAGAGCACATAACGCCCCGTATAATCACAGAATAGTTTCGCACCATCAAGTCAAGTTAAAGGGCACATAATCACCCGTCTTACGATCCTTAACCCTCAAACAGCTATATAGCAGTCGGGCTCTTACATTAAGAGCAACGTTATAGGACCCCGTATGGCCGCACAGCGATTATCTTAAAGTTAACCCTGTCGTTACGAACCTTATTTGCGGTTGCTCTGAGCAGTGAACGGTTTAGTTAAGGTTTAGATCACATGAGATAACACGTCATGTGATATGATTTTGTGATTGATAAATGCCTCTTTAATAAAGTTGTGATAGCCTATGGTGCCTATTCGAGTGGTCGAAAGTTCGATCCCCGGACTACGCATCTACTTAAACATACTTTTCGCAATTAATTATGTGCGTTTTAGGAAATTAAATATCACAGAAAACCAGTGTAACACGCAGGCAGAATGTGTGTAGAAATGTTAATATGTACACAGATGAAAGGTCTCAAAGGTTTGTGAAGTCTGCCAATACACACGTGACCATTGGCCAAATCCTTCTCATTTTGAGGGGACACTCGTGCTCAGTAGTGAGCTGGCAATGAATTAGTGATGAAGACACTGAAGTGCCAGTTAAAGACCAGTGGTTCACCGGGAATATTATTAAGTAAGTAATAGAATTATCCGAAAAAATTCGCTAACTGTCTACATTAAAAATGTAATCCAAGTCAGGCTTTTCACAACAATAGCAATTTCGTCTATTTCTCCTTAAACCTACTACGTAATACCTATCCATAGAGGAAAAGGGATCAACCAAGATATAGACCAGAAATAGACACCTGCAGGGCGACCGCGTATCTTTTGCATCAATCATTGATACATCGCAATCACCTCTGATTGGTTAACACTCTTCCACTATTGGACGAAATCCATTGACGCAACAATAATACCATAAATTCAGCCAATCAGAGGTGATTGCGATGTATCAATGATTGATGCAAAAGATACGCGGTCGCCCTGCGGCTTTGCCTCTGAAAGTCATGTGCACCTTGCCCTAAGCCCAGAAGATATTGGCCGGCGTCGCGGAGGTAGTTTCACGATCTATGGAATGAGATGCGACTCTGATGGCCGCTTAGTGCCACACCATGCTATTTGTCCGATATTGAACTTTTACTATCTCGTTCTAGTTCATTGTTATAGACAACAATGATTATGTTAACACTGAACAGCCTTGTTTGCCCTTTTCCCGAATGGCGTTCGTCACTTACATTTTTTTTATTCAAATACTAGGTGATGCCCGCGACTTCTTTCATGTGGATTTAATTAATATATCTAATAAAAAACATAATAGGTAATAACCAGAAATACGAAGTTTATTTAAATTCTGCAAAACACCAAATCAAGACTGCATAATTTAACTACAAAAGACAACATTTTATTACAAATTGGGTGCAGTTTCCACTACTTGAACGTGCTCTTCGCCTAGAGCAACGTCCCGATTTATTATTGGCACAGCTTGCTCCAAGAGTCGTCGTTCAAAGTCGCTCAACGGAAAATTTGTGCAAGTTTCTACAATACCAAGCGAACCCACTTTCGTAGGACCTGAGAAAAATTTTGTCCCATAATGCGGGTTCGAAGTATAGCTGTTTACCACAACATAGCCCCCGTACAAAGCTTCAATTATTTTCTCGACGAATTCGTTAATAGACCAAGCTACGGCCAGGACTGCAGAGTCATTACCAAGTTTGTGGTTCAACACTTCTGTTCCACACTTTTTTAATAAACGCGTTAAGGTATCGGCTTGACAAGGTCTTACGCGGTAATGGCTCGGAGATATATTTGAAAATAACGGTATTATAGTCTCATCCGAGTGACCCCCTATAACAGGTATGTTGATTGATTTTGGATTCGCGTTCACAGTTTTAGCTAGGAGAGCCCTCGCTCTTGCGGTGTCGATGTGGGTTATACCAAATATTTTGTGGGGGCAAAATGCATTATAATGAAATAACAGTGCACTTGCAAACGGTACAATAGAGTTAATAGGATTCGTCGAGAAAGCTAAAAACGCCTCTGGGTTTATATTCGATATAGTCCTGCAAAGCCTTTGTACAGGTAGTGCATTCGTAGCCAACATTTGCTCCCTAGTGCTTCCAAGTTTTCTAGGAACTCTCGATACCATTACCACAAGATGAGCATTCCGTACGGCGTCAGGCAAAGTATGTTCTTCTGCAAAGGCGCTCACTGTTGGTCCTCCAGGTATATGAGACAGTTCCAACCCCAAACCAAGGACGTTATTGTTATCATCATATAGGTGCAGCTTGCTTATATGGTGATTCTGTTTCAGAAGCAACGCTGTATTTTTTCCAATTTCACTTGCAGCGCCTATTATTGATATTTGAACGAATCTCTGTTGGCAGTATATCCAGCACTTGGGTTGCTTAATGACATCCTTAAAGAACATCGCAGAAATAGAAACGCATGGTATCGACCTCAATGAGATCATGATTGGTGGATACTCTTGTAGTAAACATTTATAATTTAACTGAATTCAAAATATATTCACCGATATTTCATTTACCTACATGACTTTTTGCAACATTGAATGTCATAAGTACATAATATCCAAGTGTCTAGTCTGTCTCCTTGTTTTGTCATGTTTTGTCTCCTATCAAGTTATCCAGAAATCACTCCTAAGGTCCTTCTTTATTATGTCTGTGGGTCCACCAACCATCCAGCGACTAAAAACTATAATTCATTATTTTTACTTTCCTAAAAAATACTACAGAGATAAAATAATATTGGACATGAAAGTTCCAAAAATAACATAAGTTTATAGGAATAATTAATATATCGCCCAACATGGTATATAATAAGTTTGGCTATTCAGCGGGGTAACGCAGCCTGCGTTCTGGGCACACTGTCTCATTGCAGCGACTTAGATGATATTTTTTATTTTTAGTTTTAATTTAGATTTTAATTTATTTCATAGTTTTAATTTGAATAAAGAAATAGCAAAACAGTTTAAACTAGTTTTCCGATTTCCGGGCAGAAATACCTATAAACCTACATTGACAAACTGCGCATTTGTCAAATTTTTGTGTAAGTAAAATAGGTAACTTTTATATTATGATTTTAAAGACTATTATGTAATTTAAAAAAAAAGTCATGTTCCGAGCAAATAATTTACTTCGTTTCATTCCCAATAACTTAATTTCTAGAAATTATCAAGTTACCGTTGTAGGGGGTGCGACTGAAATAGGGCAAACCGTTTCCTTGTTACTGAGAACTTTACCTGCTGTCACGAAACTCGTCATTCACGATAACTTGGAACACACATCAGGAGTCGTTCTAGATCTATCACATATACCGATCAACTCTACTCTTCAAGGTTTCATCGGAGAAACAACTCTCGAACGAGCTCTTAAGAATTCCAACCTCATAATAGCAACTGGCGGCACCATATTAAGCCCTGGAACATCAGAGCATACCTGGTTCAAAACGAATGCTAATTTCATTAAGACGTTATCAGCGCGAGTTGCAAAAATTTCTCCCATGCCGTTCGTGGGAATCGCAACGGAACCGATTAACATTCTTGTCCCCATGGCCGCCGAAGTAATGAGAAACAACGGTGAGTATGATCCGAGAAAATTGTTCGGAATTACAACCGGAGACCCTTTGAAAGTACAGGCGTTGTATGCAGCCGCAAATGATTTGAATCCTCAAGCTTGCTCCGTACCCGTGATCGGAGGTCACTCGGATAGCACGATAGTTCCTTTGCTGTCTTATACGAGGCCCACATGTACCATGAGCGAGAAAGATATCCAAGAATTCACGGCGAAAATTCGCTCCTTGCAGGAAGATGTTACGTGTGCTAAGAAAGGCTGGTCGCCAACCCTATCAGCTGCATATGGTGTGCTCGCTTTTAGCAGGGGTATTCTAGACGCGCTGTACAGCCGACCTACACAAATTAACGCTTTTGTGGAAAATAACGACTTTGGCACGTCCTATTTCTCTGGACTAGTGTTCGTGGATAAAAACGGAGCTGGTGAGATGCAGACTTATACCAATTTATCAGCGTTTGAGTGCCAGTTGCTGGAACGCAGTATTGACCAGCTAAGAAGAGATGTTATATTAGGGAAGAAGGTTCTAGAACTTGCATAGTGCAGTATCCAATGAAAACTTAAACGACATTTTTAAGGATTAACTCATTTTCATAGGAGTTTTTAAATCGTAGGTGTTTATGAAGGTCTCAAAATATACAAAAATCATACCAATTTACACAAATTTATTTACATTTTAATCGTAAAACAAATATTTAAACAGTACAGGAAAACATACCTATTATCACAGAAACAATCAATTAATACGGTTTCATCGTTGAGATTTTGTTTTTTTAAAGTTTAAAGGGCCTTCTCGAGGTCGTAGTCTAAGTCGCTCATCGAATGCACTCGGCGAACGTGTACACCCTTATTCGATGATATTAGCGTCTAAAACATAGAACTCAAATTCGTGTATGTATTCATAGCCAGCGCTCCAAACGATAAGTTTCCAAATTAAAATCGGTTGTATTTGTGACTTTAATAAATCAATGATGTTAAGGTTCGTTTTACTTTGACGCTTATGTTATCGCACGCTTATACGATCAATCGAATTAAAACTTCGAATAAGGGTCCAGTGCCACTTATGACGCTGCTAACCGAGAGTTGCCAGAATTAAAAATGGAAAAGCAGATTAGTACTACTTCGTCGCAAAAGCAGGGTAAACAGAGCAGAAAAGTTTTTGTATGTAAATAGACCGCGTGCTTGTTACTCAAAAGATCAAAGGTGCGATTGTGTAAGTATTGCCGATCAAATAGTCAAAGTTCGGCGTCAAAGTAAAATGAACCATAACAGCATTAAATTGAGCTCTAATTCAATGCTGTTATGGTTCATTTTACTTTGACGCCGAACTTTGACGATTTGATCGGCAACTTTTAGACAATCCGCGCAAGTGTTCCAACTTCCAAGCCTTTATTTCTGAAGATTCTGGACTCGTCAGATTCGCGATTAGGCAGCTAACATGGTTACTTGTCTCGTTATGTCAAAAGTATAAAAATATAAAAGTAATATTTCTTATCTGTGGTATTTTTCTCTACGAGACCTTACATGCCGACTATTTTTTTTAATATACCGGATTTTGTGTATGTTAGGGTAAACGAAAAATTAGCCGGCAACGACATATCTCTCTCTCTCTCTCTCTCTCTCTCTCTCTCTCTCTCTCGATCAATCAATAGATATCTCGTTGTGCGCATTCTAAGCCTGCTGGTGTCATACTATGAGCGACATTTGAAAAATTAAGAAGGACAGATTCTGGAAATTTTTCTCCATTTTTATACAATAATAGAGCAACCCTTGCAAACTTGTTTGGGTTAACATACACCTATCAAAGGTCAAAGATCTTAGCGCAAACAGTGTTTACACGTTAACCGGCACTCGAAAAACGCATTGAAAAACTTTTGGTCCTTTAAGCAACATGCCTAACTAGGTACCAACACAAAAACATTTCAAAATATAATTAACATTTTAATACTTATAATATCTTATCTAGACTGAATAATGAACAATTTTTGTCTAGCCAATTCATTTTAAATTAAACTTATGTAACAATAAACTGTTAGTATTATAAACGACGCTTATAAAAAAAACAGGGCTCAGCCCACGTCAGAAAATCGGCGGCCGATTTTTTGTCGGCATAAAATTAAACATACAGAATTCCAATATAGAAATGCTCTCGTCCTACAAAAAGTCGGTCAAAAAAATCGGTCCATTTCGGCCGATCCGATTGCCGGTGGAAAATTAATAGACTAACGCATACTACTCACCGAAAATCGGTGAATTCATGACAATACGCACTTCCTAAGATAGTCACCGACAAATTGACGGACGTGTGCGTTGAGTCGGTCACCAAGTCTGTGATAAAGTCGGCCCGATTAATTATCGGACCCACAAAGTCTGACGTGGCAGTAGCCCCCAAACCAATAAATGTTACCAAAAGTACAAACAAAAACAAAGCTAACCTAGAAAAATATTTCATTCTTATAACACAAGGATGAAATATTCGATTCTATAGGGCAAGTGAATTACTGATCCGATCCGATTTCAAGTAAATTTTGTATAGAATTCGGCGGCCAAAACCACAAAATCCTTTTCTTGAATTCGGATTGGACTGTTTTACACAAGACTGAGACCTTACAGCCAAAAATATATATGCTTACCGTGTAATTAAAAATAACAACTTATGAACCCTTATGAAAACGAAACTTAATTCAATAAAAAAACTTTATGTATTTAATTGTTAATAACTGCTTCAGTTGTTGACTTTTTAATAAAATAAATTTACAATTTATAAATTCAATATAATAAGATACTTAATCATGTTGTTATTATAATAAATTCATTTTAAATCAATACAACATAGGTTTCATAAAAAAAATTAAATCAATTTTTGGAGAAACAGTCTCATCATACCATTAAGCCAATTAATTTCAAACATTTGACAAATTAATCATTTTTATGGCAACAATTGATATGTTTTTTCAATTTGTTTTATTCATAAAATAAACTACCAACATATAAGAATCCATTTACGTAAAAATTTCTACTAAATATTTCAATTTGAAATACTTATTCTACCACAAAACAACATAACAATCAATTTTATATTACACAATATTTACCACTACGCGTATCTGAAACAAAGAAATATTTAAAATTGAGTATAAATTTTCGCTTTTTCCCATTTTTTATTAAATGGACAAGAGAGCTCAAAACCGAATTAACTGGAAACACCTGGAGGAGGCCTATGCGCCAGAGGGCGCGCTGATTGCAACAGACGCTAAAGTGCGAAGTTTTTCACTAATCGTAATAATTCGTATTGTAAAATAAATCAGAAATAAAGGCTTGCTTATTTATTTATTAATTTTCGCTAATGTATCGCAGCCAACGACCTCAATTTAGATAGACGGGCCCTGTCAAACAAAGAATGTGAACTTATTTTACTAACGCCATCTAGTCTGAAAAGCGGGACAGCGCTATGGCAGGGACAAGGACAGGCTTATACAGTTACAGGTGAGGGGCACGGCGCTACAAGTCGCACTCCCAACTTTTTTCTATGAAAGGTCCCATCTAGTATCCCATCTGGTCCCGTCCCATATATATCGATGATCGCAGCTATTTCGATCCCGCCATATTTGCCGAGGTATTTTATAGAACCAAGTACCTAGTTAGTACGATAAAATACTTTTAAAAAAGGGGTGTGACTGTGTTATGGCCGTTTGTTGTACGTGAATACGTCTCGTAACGGGTAATAGTTTCTATATAAAATATTATTATTTATGTATGTCATAATCATAAGAAGTCCTCCGGGTTCACACGTAGATTTTGACGAGAGCTGACGATTGAAACTTGAATGAACGTCGCAGAGTCGAAAGTTATACTAAATGGAAATCTCGATACGCAGCAGAATTACCTTCAAAATGGCGGGCTTCCATCTCCGCCGCGCGCGATGTGTTACAGTCTTTACTTAGCGTAATAAGTTCTTTGATAGTTTAGTTATCGAGTGGTGTAATTGAAATTTGGATGGGGATGATAGATATGCAGCTGCAACACTAAACTGTATCCCCCAATTTTGTTATCAATCGTTTTTTGAATGGCGTCCCTATGGAAGCTATTTTAAAGACGTATTAACGTCAAAAACTCTTTTCTTACTAACTACATGTCATACAAAATCCTCTCCAGACACAATATTTTCAAGATCTCGCTCTCTATTTAATACCCTCCCTCACAATCGGGTTTAAAGTTTGCACGTCAAGTGTAATTTACACCATGCTGCTCTTTATTTCTTGATTTAAAAGTTATACCAACCGTAGTTTGTGCTATGTACCTACCTTTATGCAATCAAATTATTCAAACACATCGATATATATATATATACTAGCTGACGCCCGCGACTTCGTACGCGTGGATCGAGGTTTTGTGGTTCCCGCGGGAACTCTTTAATTTTCCGGGATAAAAAGTAGCCTATGTGTTATTCCAGACTATAATCTATCTCTGTGCCAAATTTCATCAAGATCCGTTCAGCCGTTGTGGCGTGATTGAGTAACAAACATCCATCCATACATCCATACATCCATACATCCAAACTTTCGCATTTATAATATTAGTAAGATATATATGTAGGGACTAGATAAGCCCTTTCATTGAAAAAAGTTGAGCGTCCGACTTGTAGTGCATGCTCCTCACCTGTATAACCCTGTCCTTGTCCCCGCTATAGCGCTGTCCCGCTTTTCAGACTAGATGGCGTTACTAAAATAGGTCCACATTCTTTGTTTGACAGGGCCCGTCTATGTAAATTGAGGTTGTTGTTCAAACAAAACAAATACATAATACAAAACCTGTTACCGTTTTATTCTTCGTTGCTTTTGCTACGTTCACTGCCAGACTCGCTGGCAGACGTTGATCTGACACTAATGGACGTTTCTTTGAACTGGCTTATGAAGTCTAATAGTTTCTGGAGGTTCCTCTGCGTTTTGATTTGGTCCGCTAATAACTGCCGCTTCTCTGCATTGTGTTCGTCCAAGTTCTCCTTCAATGTCGCCGCTCTTGCTTCTAATTTACGTAATTCTACACACAGTTCGATGTTCTTCTCTTGCAAACGTTTTCTTTCCGCAAGTTTATCTAAAAAGATAACAAAACATATCAAATATAAAATGTGAAGTTATTTTATAAAATGAAGTTACCAACGTACTTCTTTTTCCGTAAACACTAATATGGGTGTAGTCTTACTTATTGGGTGCTGATTACGAAGCTGACTTCCATTTTGAAATCCATGATGGCGCATAGCCCGAGATCCCGCTGCATAATTACTACATGAATCGAGTACGTGATCAAAACCAAATTTATATATATTGGTGCCATCTTTAAATGCTAACTAAACACGCAATGTTACTTTAACTAGTTGTCAAAGTTGTAGTTGTAGTTGTTTAGTGAGTTTGTCATCTTATTATACAAATGTTTCTTGCAAATAAACGATTGATTGATTGATTGATTCAATTTCAATTTCAATTTCAATTTATTATTTCCAAAAACTTACACACTAGCCACACCAATATCAAATATAAATTACATTTAACTTACTAGTAAACTATAACGGAATAATTTGGCCATTTGATTGATTGATTGATTAAGATTAGTACTTACAGCGTTGCACTGACGCAGACGTTAGAATATTTAAGATAAGTAGTTATGGGCCTATTACACTACACTTTTTCAAGGGCCCTGTGACGTGTGGGCGTGGCCGCTAATTTTGGCGTCGCTATTACACTGCACTAACTATCGGGCCCTAAATCCGTATGAACCAGAACCTAGATGGTACAAGTGGTGCCAACTAGGTGGCACAAAGTAAACTAAATTAACGTCACAATGCTCGCGCGAGCCGGAGAAACACAACTACTCTCTACGCTGGTCGTGCGACGACTGAGCTCTCTAACCACCAGTGTTATTAGATTGCCCGGACGGCAGATCGCGGCAGATCGGGAGGACCCGATGTCCCTAAACATCTACCTTATTACACTAAACTGATTCACGTAAGGGTCAAGTCCGTACAAGTCGAGGTTCTGTGTGGGCGTGCTGGCGCAGGCGGTGGGGTCCGGCAGCGGCGGGCTGCAACCGGCACAGCAGCCCTCCGCGCCGCACCCCGTGTACTGCCACACGGCGCACCGCACCAGCAGCGACGGCACATCACTCACCTCTATACAAGTCAAGGTTCTGTGTGGGCGTGCTGGCGCAGGCGGTGGGGTCCGGCAGCGGCGCGCTGCAACCGGCACAACAGCCCTCCGCACCGCACCCCGTGTGCTGCCACACGGCGCACGACGCGCACCACACCAGCAGCGACGGAACATCTGAAAACAGAACAATAGTATCTGGGATGGTCCTTCGAACCGGATATTCGGCTTAATTAGTTATTTTAGTTGTTAATTATTTTTCACACCACTCGCTCGACAATGTGACCAATTCTGAATAACATTTTTCAACAATTCTGAATCTCTAAATTTAACTAAAATGACACCTCTTAATCTAGTTCTGTCCCTTTCTGCAGTGAGTATTATGAAAGGGTTAGCAAAATTTTTAATGCTGTTATTTTATTTTAGTTTAGAGATTGTGTACAACAGAACCAGCCCAATTGCTTATTACAAGACCTGTTATCAAAAGGTGAAGTACGTCATTACATTCATAAAACTTGCAATGATGTACTGAAGTCCTTTACGCCTAAGGGTTGTAAATTGTAATGTGTTTTGAATTTAGCAAGATCCCGCATCCAAAGAAAATTCTATATTGCTGTCTCGCTTCAACGTTCGATGGCATCCCTCATGGCTCATACTCACGTGATTGGAAATTTGCTATCTCGCTTCGATGAGTGATGGCGTCCCTTTCACTCGCCAGAACCCGAACAATTAAAATAGATGCTCAAAGTAGCGTAGTGTAAAACGATTTGCTTCCAGAAACTTCATACGAAGATTTCTGCACATGGAAAACTAAAAAAGGTCCCAAATGCCCGATTTCAGAGGCCATATTGCTGGTTTATTTTCAAGAACTATCATTAATTTATTTATTCATTGTCATTGAATAATCTACTATTATTTGCTCAACATAGTCAGCATCAACTTCCGGTATCGGCGGCCTGAAACCTAGTTGTGACGTCAGCAGTTAGTAGAGGAGCGCGGGAGTCACGTTCTCGTGATAGACTAATGACGACAACATGAGTGACAACAATCTAACCAGTGGAAATTGATGCAGAATAGACTTAGACCTAATATGGACCTGGAACCACAGAGATGTGTAATTATAAGTAGTATAGAATTTAGTTACCATTTCGGCCGCATCCATGGCAAACTTTTTTAGTAGTATACACAGGTTCTACAGATAGCCCGGCTGGCAGAGCCGCGGCCCAGGCCGGCTTACTACTGCTCCAACCTAAGGATTGCGTTTAAGTAAATAGTAAATGATATTGGCGACTTTGTACAAATAAAAAATAATCTTTTAAAATCTTGTGGGAATTATTTGATTTTCTGGGATAAAAAAATAACTAAAGCATCCCTGTCAGCATCCCGTACAGTCCCTGGAATGCTGTACCGAATTTCGTCAAAATCAGTTCAGCTCAATAGCAGTAAAAAAATATTTCAAAAAATATATCAGAGGAGAAACGTGTCGTGATCGTGTGTTCGACTGGCAACATTTATTTATTATTTATAGAATGGCAATACTGATTTCATGTTGGTATTGCATTATTGTTTTATTGTTGTATCGAGAGTTGGTAGACATGGATAGTTGGACCAATGGCGAACGAACGCGGGTATTTTTCACAAGATGGCGTCGATAGTAGTGGGGCAAAAGTGAGTGGAAAGGAGTGAAAAGTTGAGTGGTTACGACAGTGTTGCTGCAATGCGGTGAGTCACGCTGTGTCGTTCCAATTTATTGTCGATTTAATATTTAACAGATATTGTGTTAGTGTGATATTTCAGGAGTTCGATAAGATACATTGTGGGTAACGAAGTTGATTCGCTATTATCCAAAAATTGCTCACGTGTACTTTTATGAACTAGCCAATGAATTAGCCAATCGGTCTTAGGTTGTATTTAGCCATGGGATATATGTGCCTTTACGAGAAT
This sequence comes from Erebia aethiops, assembly GCA_923060345.2. Classification (NCBI taxonomy): domain Eukaryota; kingdom Metazoa; phylum Arthropoda; class Insecta; order Lepidoptera; family Nymphalidae; genus Erebia; species Erebia aethiops. The sequence goes on along the minus strand of OV281092.1, from coordinate 7,270,649 downwards.
TCGTAACAATTGCACGACACCTTCTCGTTGTGAGAGGAGACCCATGGCCCATAGTGGGCTGGCGACAGGTTAAGATTAATAATAAATGTTTAAAAACTAATATTTATAAAAAAAAATAAGTCTCAAACCATAGTTATCGGGATATTTAAGATTTGCGTACACTTGAATTCAATTTATTTTGAATAATAGTAAATAGTTAAATGGTTGGTTTAATGATACCTGCTTTATTCTCAGATGAGGAACCAGAGGGTGAACCTTCACGAGATGTTTTGTTCTGACTCTGAAAATTAAATTGACCATCAACATTCCTATATTTTTTGTACTACTTTTATAATATACAGCATAATAAATACCTGCTGTTTCCGTAACTTCGCCGAACGTGTTTGGGGTGGATCGCTGTGGCTTTGCAAATAAGGAAATTGATTGTATTTTTTGCGTTTCTGAAATATAAATGTCAAGTTTAATGTGCATAATTTTACTAATTTAATTTTTAATACTTTGTGTGCACCCTCATTAAAATTTTCTGTTATTATTCCCTTTACTGGTTGCCTGGAAGAGATCGCTTCTCAGCGATAAGGCCGCCTATTGTACAGTTTCATAACTTCTTGTATTTGTTTAAATGTGTTTTATGTATGGTGTACAATAAAGTATATTTTCATTTCATTTCATAATTCTCTTCCTCTCTCATTTTTTTTACCATAAAATCATTTTTGCCTAAATATAAATTATTTATTTATTTTGTTAAAAAGTCCAAGGAGATAATTGTTATGGTGGGTGCTAGGGCCACTTCACTTCACCTCTCGATTTCCCCCTCGTTAAAAAAAAAAAGGGCCTCTTCACCTGGCTTTTTAACCGACTTCCAAAAAAGGAGGAAGTTCTCAATTCGGCGTGTATGTTTTTTTTTGTCTTGCTGCTAACACCTGCCCTGCCCTTGTGTGAAGCGGCCATAGTATCAAAGACGAATTGTAATAAACACACGTAATGATATTCTTCTAGATATGTACACCTCGTGTACGGCTTAAAAAATGTAACACTCAAAATAAAATCCATACTAATATTATAAATGCGAAAGTGTGTCTGTCCGACTGTCTTTCTGACTGTCTGTCTGTCTGCTACGCTTCCACGGCCCATCTTTTCAACAGATTTTGATGAAATTTGGTATAGCGGTACGTTACATTGCGGAAAATTAAGAAGCTCTCCCGGGAATAAAAAAACTTAATCCACGCGGACGAAGCCGCGGGCATCGTCTAGTAATAAATATGTATTTCAAATCATACGTTTTTGCGGCGCTTGCTTTTGAGACTCTGGGCCCATGGTCATCGGACACGAAGAATTTTAGAAATGTCGTGTCCCAAAAACTGATCCACGCCTCTGGTGACCAAAGAGCTGGCGCTTATTTAGCCCAACGGTTTAGCCTTGCCATTCAACGAGGTAAGAGCGCCAGTGTTTTGGGCACCATGCCCATTAAAGATCACTTGGACGGCGTGTATTTTTTGTAAATATAATTAGTTTTTTTAAATTTAGATTTAGATTTTAATTTATTTCTTAGTTTTAATTAAATTATATGTTGTATAATGGTAAAAAAATATATTCTAACAAATCATAATTGTTGTAATTTACCGGCAGCATATCGTAGTTGCCGTAAAGGAAATCATTCTTATTTGTACTCGTTGTAGATCTCTTCCGTCTTTCGTTTCTTTTCCTTTCCAATATTTCTCTATGTGCTGGCGTTATCAGACCAAGAAGCCTAAAAAATTAGCATAGGTAAATATCATATTATGGCAATATCATAGTATGGGCATCAGTCAGCCTACTGGCTGACTGGCAGGTTAGCATGGGTACACACACGATGGGCATACACGAGCTTTTATTTAACTTACAATGTTTGTGTGTTTGTTTAGGTCAAAGTTTGTTTAAATGTCAAATCTGGCAAATTTTAAAACATTTATCGCCAATAGTGTCCGACCGAAAGTTCGGTTTCGGTCGAGTTTCGGCAAAAAAACGAGTTTCGGTTTAGTTTCGGTTTCGGCGGCAAACCTGCCGAAACCACGACGGAAACTGAAACTGAAACTGCATTCGGGAGTTCTCGCGCTGTGATCGGTCATGTTCGGCGCGTTAAATTCCATCTAAGCGAGTAAGCGACGAAGACATTTCGCCGCGTCCACGTGCCAAATAATGTCGTGACTGGCTTGTGTTTGCAGTTTGTTTTGTTTGTTGTGAGTTTTCGTGTGATTTATTTTAATTTGGTAAGTTTTATTACGTGATATAACATATGACTGCATAGCTATGTGATTTAAAGATAAAAAAAATAACTTAACAGTCTTTAGACTGACTGATAATAATAACGTTTTCTTTATTTTTCCCTCAAAACATGATCCTTGTAAGGAAGTTTCGGTTTCAGCCGAAACAGAGACTGTTCCCGAAATTCGGTTTCGGTTTCGGTCGGACACTAATCCCCAACCAACCGAGCCGAAATTTTGCATACATATTTAATTTGGATGACAATAGGGCTGATTCTGTAGTGCAGTATCTCTTAAGTCAAAATCAAATATTTGTTATTGAAGTGAAAACTTCTTTATCCGTGTTGAGCACTTTTTGGTAGGGAGTAAACTTGTGGATTCGCGTGACTGGAACCGACATGCTCGCGTTCTTACGTAGACAAAAGGTTGTTAATATAAATATACTACAGTCATATTTTTTATTTAAAAAAAAAATTTTTTTTCAATATTCCTTTTCACTTGTATCGGCAGTCGCTATGACTGCCAATTTTTATATGCCTTATGAATAGTCGAATGAATCTACCACTGGTTCGGAATGCCATTCCTACCGAGAAGAACGAGCAAGAAATTCGGAACTCATTATAAATACGCTAACCCTGTCATAATACTCTCTGCAGAAAGGGACAGAACTAGGTTTAGAGGTGTCATTTTTGTTTAGTTTAGAGACTGTTATACAGAATTGGCCACAATGCATGGTTAGCTAAGTAACGTCATTTTAAATCCAATATGGCGGACTCCCAAAGATGGCGGACTAGTTATTTTTATGCACACAGCTAATTGGATTAATAAAATAATTATTTGGCCTAAAGCCCTGATAAGTTATAAATCTTCAATTTAATACTTTCTAGATAGTTTGATACATGATAAATAGTACATTGTTCACTCAGAGAACTTTCTTCTCTCCCAACCCGAAAGAGGCCTGAGGCGTAGCTACTACAGCCCATTAACGTCCCACTGCTGGGCACAGGCTTCTACTCTCATAGGACAGAGGGAATTAGAGCTTAGACCCACCAAGCTGCTCCGATGCGGGTTGGTGAGCTGAGGTGGGTTGAGGCTCAGCCGAAGGGCCTAATACATGTACATGCGAGTTAGGAATCTTATTTTCTACCGAGTGATACATAGCGCTTTCACTACACTAACTATACCAACTCATTTTCAGAAACTTGCAAACAGTAACTTCATTTAGAAGCCATACCTCAAAAAAAGCTCCTTAGTAATAGGTTCACCAGGTTCAGGCAACAGTGGCGGTGAAGGAGTCGGCGATATATCGCACGATGAATCAGAATCCGATCTCTGCTCTTGCCATTCCTGTACTTGAATTTCGCTACCACTACAACAAATAAAATAGTAGTACTGTGCCCCTCAAAATTGTTTAAATTGATGATTAATTATAAGCAAATGGATCCACACATATACACATTTATTATATTAGTACAGATTAGAGCTAACAATGCCTAAATCAATGAAAAAATAGCAAAATGTATAATATTATTCTCATAAGAAAATGAATCTGCTCATAGACTATCGACTGATCACACGATAAAGCCCATACAAAAAAAAAATGAATGTATAACTCACATAAAAGATTCCTTCACTTTATTTAGTGCATTGGCAAAGTTGTTTCTGCTGTCGTGCACAATATTTGGTAGCTGTGCAAAATTCCTATGATATTTATCCCTCTCATCTCTCTCACTTTTATGTGAATTCTCCTTCTCATAATATTTGGTTTCATTATCAGAATCAGAAATGTTGTTTGTTTCATTGCTAATGTTTTCACTTTTAATTTGTATCTCATTAAGAACAGAAGGTTTCAAAAGAGAGGTTGTACGATTTCTATTACGGTATTGTAGTTGATGGTCTCTTAATTGTTGTGCGACATATCTGTTATCATTCTCTATATTAATCTGCCGGTTTCTAGCTCGTAGGCGCTGTTGGTATAGTTCTAATTCTCTGCGGAGTCTATCAACCACCAATTTCTACAAATCAGATTTATAAACATTCATTCACTAAAACTATTTTGGTATTGAATTAACATTACATACAAAAAAATAATAGGGATAAGCGAAGAGATGTAATAATATGGTGATGACAATATGGTGATGGCTTTGTCAGGCAATGAGTAAAATTACATAAAGCCAATAAAATTATTATACATAGTTATAATGTAAAGATTGGTACATATTTATGCAATCATTACCTGAGCTTGACTTATAGATATTATATTTTTTTCTGCCTCTCTAACTTTATTTTTAACATGTACATTCTGAAAAACAAAAATACTTTGTAATAATGCCCCTTACATTTCACACAAAGGTACTCAAAAATATTTAAAGAACAAATTATGCTTACATCTTCATCTTCTTGCAAACGTGCTACCCATATCTGAAAAAATATATTTAAGTACATATTTACATAAATAAATATTTGAAACGCTCATAAATTCAATACTTATTAAAAACCAGATGAAGCCTGCAACTTATGTCTATATGGACTAATGTACCTATTTAAGAGAACTTTTTTATTTTCTAATTTCTACATTCATCATAATCAGCGGTACACGTTACCTTCTCACCGTAATATAAAATTTCATAAAACTTAAAACTGATTGGTGGTGGACACTTCACTGTAGATTTTAAATATAATTAATTATTTAAGTATGTACATAAATTTGTAAAATTTAAACAAGTAGCGTAACAAAAGCAGATTAAAAGTACCATAATAGTATACTTACTTGATGAATTCGTATCGCATTTTTTAAGTCCGATTGAGTCTTCCGAATATCTTCTTTTATTTCATTAGACACTTCCATTTTCACACGGCTAAATTCTACAATAATTTAAAATATATTTACAAACATTATCGCGAAAAATTACCTCTAATCAATGTACCATAGATTATACACCTGATACACATATACCACCGACCAGAAAAAAAAGCATATACCAGCAATGTACTCTGTGCAGAACTACAACTGTCTACATAGTATTTTATTATTATTATACTCTTTGGCTGTCTAGTGTCTTGGGACTTGGGCAGAGCATCAGAGAGACTTAATATTCTGTACTACATATTATTTTATTTAATACTAGTAGTATAATATTCCTTGCTAAATACGAGCATAAATCAGTGACTAGGAAACTAGCATAAAATAGATAGGCTCATGTCTTGACTTACTTTCCTTCTTATTAATTTACTCCTTGGTCTTTAGGATTTTCAAAGCACGTTCGTAATTAGGTTTTTAATCTGAGTTCGTAATCGTAGACAGAAAGAGGTATATAAATCAAGCCATATCTCCTTTTCACTCCCACATAAAAGAGATGCAGCGTTGGGATGGTACACAAGATAGAATGAGAAAAAAAATATTTTTTCTATCCCTTTCTGCGTGTTACGGGTTTAGTTTGTTTTGTTCTTGGTGTCATACTAATTTTATAAATGCGATAGTGTGTTTGTTTGTTGGTTTATTGGTTTGTCCTTCAATCACGACGCAACGGATCGACGTGATTTTTGGCATGGGTATAATTGAGGATCTGGAGAGTGACATAGGCTACTTTTTATCCCGGAAAATTTAGGAGTTCCCGCGGGAATCAAAAAAACTTGAACCACGCGGACGAAGTCGCGGGCATCAGCTAATTTTAATATAATATTTTAGGCAGCAAAAAGGTGCGGCCCTGAGTTTTGTCTATGTGTGCGTAATCTTTCTGTGCGTTTGATTCAAACATAGCAAATGCAAAAATAGCGTGGCAATTTCAAACGGTTTGAAATTGCCACGCTTTTTTTGCATTATATTGAATCTGCTTCCCTTTATAAATCTGTGGGTTAAAGCCTTTTTTTTCTGGTCGGTGGTTAAAGCTAAGGGTTGCACCAGAGACAAGTAACCATAGAAATAGTGTGTATATTCATGAATATACATGTCACCGTAAGATTGTAAAACCGTTAGATTATAATATAACGTTTTTTATCTCGATAGATTATAAACTGTCGACAGATTGTGAACAGTAACATACTGCTTACAATTTAACGCGTTATTTTTCGGTAAATTGTAATATATTAGGTATATTAACCCGATAGAACCTAATGTGTATTGTAGTCAGGTAGGTAGTGCCCGGCCTGCGGCCGGAATACCTGGACCTGAATATTCATGTCAAACCCTAACCTAAGCTATAGTTCGCGTGCGAGTTGAATACAGAGTAAATGTATGGTGACACTTACATACCTATACTCTGCATTCAACTCGCGCGCGAACTGTACAAGAAAGAGACAAGAAAACGTAAAAACAATAAATATTTCATAAATTAATACTCAGAACATTGAACGGTTCACAATCTTTCGACAGTTTATAATCTAGCGGGATAGAAACCGTTAGATTATAGTCTAACGGATTTTACAATCTTACGGTGACATACATACTATTTCTATGCAAGTAACAAAATTATCAGAGACAGAGTATGTACATTGAATATAGGGGTACCGTCATAGAGCTAGTATATTAGGCTACTAACTCTATGGGTACCGTCTACCGAGCTTCTTTTTCTGGTCGGTGCTACCGAGTACTAGAGTGAGCAATTTACCCACAGAATACATTTACTCCAAGGCGTTGAATTTACCTATTAAGTTACTTGTCTCTGCATTCTGCAATTTACAGTGCACCTTGTACTGACTAGAAAAAAAAGGTTGTTACCTACTTGTTTGTTTCAAAATTGATATTTGGTACATAGATTATCGTGTGTTCATAAAAATTTAAGTTTGGATTCACAGGTGACATACTTTTATTATTACCATTTTAGCAGCAATTTCAATTTTGTGGTTATTTAGTCAGACGTGCCTACTGAAAATGACATGTTGTGAGAACTGAGACCCGGAAAAAGACCATTTGCTAACAATGTCCGCAAAAAGACAAGCCGAGACTCACTTGGGACCTGATAACTGGGATCAAGAAGAGCCAGAACCCGAGGAAGATGGTGGCTTTAAAATGGCTCCCAAAGAAGTTCTTGAGAAACGAGTAATACGAACCGCAAAAAGGCGGTCATTAGCCACGGGTGATGTGGTATGCTTATTTGTACTATGTAGTAGAAATAAATTACAAAGAATAGTCAACATATTAATTAATATACACCAAATATAATAATAAGTACTCAATAAATTAAAAAAAGTGTATTGTATTGTTACAGGCGCATAAACCCATCTTCAGTCAATTTAGTGGATTCAACAAAACACAAAAACCATCCTTTGATTTTCTAGCAAATTTAACAAATGGAAGTAAATCTAACAATGATACCTCAGCACTCAAAAGTGAAACAGCATCAGTTTCATCTAGTTCTATGATTACTAAGCCAGCAAGTAGTCCTAGTAGTGGCATCTTCAGTTTGTCAGGAACATCAACACCTATTACAAAATCAGCTTTTGGTCAACAAACATCTGAATCATCAGTATTTGGTGGAACTGGATCTACCCAACCACACAACACACAACCTGTATTTAGCTCATCAAAGCCAGATTCAACAGTAAGTGATAGTCCATTCAAGGGGCAGTCTTCAGTGAGTTCCACACCCTTCGTTAACTTCACAGTGAAATCAAATGCAAATGCAGCCAAGCCAATCTCTCAAGTCTCTTCAAGCTTGTTTGGAGGACCCTCTGCAAATATTAATAGTAACTCTCCATTTTCGACAAAAATGAATAATCCAGTTGCATTTAAAACAGCTAGTTCTCCACAGTCTACTGAAGTTAATAAACCAGTGAATAAGTCAGACATTAAGGATGACAAAGAGTTAGTTTATTACAATAATCTTAAGGGCTTAAATGAGTCTGTATCAGCGTGGATTAAAAAACATGTTGAAGAGACCCCTTTGTGTATTTTGACTCCAATATTTAGAGATTATGAAAAACATCTAAAAAATATCCAGGATGAATATGATAAAAGTAAAGAGGAACCCTCATCTAAAAATATGTCGGATCCTAAAGACAGTAGCAAAGAAGTGAGAAGTCCTGCAACTTCTGGAAACACTTTAAACTCCACATTGTTTTCCAATAGCTCTTCAACTACATCTGTATTCTCATTGAATTCAAGCACAAAAAATTCAACAATTGAGAAAACTTCCAACATTACCTTTGGAATTAACACATCTCCTACTAAATCTGCTAATAATTTTGCAAGTGCTGCAACACCAAGCGCAGGATTTTCCTTTGGGGTAAAACCATCAAGTGCTAGTACTTCACCGTTTGCAACTAACACAAACACAAGTGCTAATAATAGTAGTACTACATCAGCTAATAATTTTGCAACTTGTGCAACACCAAGCACAGGTTTTTCCTTTGGGATAAAACCATCAAGTGCTAGTACTTCTCCATTTGTGACCAACACAACCACAAGTACTAACAATGGTAGTTCTCCAAGTACTTCTCCATTTGCTAACAATACAAGTACCAATAACAGTAATACTCCATTCTCATTTGGTATTGGAAAACCATTCGCTTTTAATTCAAACATCAAGAAAAGTGATGAACCTGCTAATGAAGGTGATGATAATGAAGATGAGCCGCCAAAAGTGGAATACACACCAATTGCAGAAGAAAACAGTGTTTATGACAAAAAATGCAAGGTGTTTGTGAAGAAAGATGGCAACTTTATTGATAAGGGTGTTGGCACTCTTTACATTAAGAAAATAGAAGAGACTGGCAAACATCAATTGTTAGTAAGAGCAAACACATCTTTGGGCAATGTTTTAATCAATATGATATTAAGTTCTTCACTACCTACTCATCGTATGGGGAAGAATAATGTTATGATGGTCTGCATTCCTACTCCAGATGCCAAGCCCCCACCAACATCTATTCTTATAAGAGTGAAAACTTCAGAAGATGCTGATGAGCTACTTGGAACTCTAAATAAATACAAAGCATAATAACAAAGTTATGCTAACTGACCATACTTTAGGTTGATTTGATTTGTAAGGAATGGAAGTAGGCTACCTTCAGTGTTGGGATGCTTTCAGTACTTATGTTACAAAATTGATTTGAGTTTAAACTATCATTTTTATATTTTGTAAATCTATTCCATTAATCATAGATTGATAATCTATGATTATTTCATGACGATTTTGTGTAATTATATAATTAAAGCAATTAATTAATTATATAATCAATTTATCAAGCAAAAATTAATGGATTGTTACAAATGGCATTCCTGTAAATATTATAATGTTATGTACAATACATATTAAGTATAATCAGGATGATCATGCTTTCTCAGTGCTCACTCATTCCTAGTTGTTTTATTTTATTTCCTAAATAATTTTATTCTGCACTTAGGATCGGGTACCTGTAACTGGTCTCTCTTTTGTACAATTGTTTTTAAAATGATTGACTACTGCATAATAATGATTATCTCAAAGGGCACACAAGGGACAAAAGTTCATCGTTTCTTGGTTTTCGTTCTGAGATTACAATCTCACAAACTTATCTGACCCAGTGACAGCGTTGCTAGATATGAAAAATAAAACAAAAACTAAACAGGCATAAAAATTATTTAGTTCCAATTTTGGCCTTCGCAGTTCGCACCATATTAGATGGTGGGCCTATATTTTGGTGGAAGACAAAAGTAGGTACGCTGAGGAATGTCGTCAGCGCAGGCCCAAATAATGTATGAAATTGTGCAGACTTCTATTTAAGTATAGTAAATAAAACTAAATAATAAATTATAGTAATTGTTATTTATTTTTTCAACCAATGCACTACTCCATAAAATCTATTACTATACCTTTTACTACATAATATACCTATCTACTATTTTTTTTGTGTTGTATTGTTCTTTCTTTTTTACATCACACAAAATACAACATTGTATTTAGTACTTAGATGAAAACTATTACATTTTATTTTGAGGAAAATATAAAGATGCAGAAAATTTAAGTATAACCAGTATACTATACGTATACATATTATTAGTATTTATAATATATTTTATTTCATTTTTAATTGGGTATATATTGAAAGCAGGGATAAGGTACATAATATTATCATTTAATGAACCACATAACTACTAGATGTGAATTGACCTAAACCCATCTGAATTCTTTGCATATGAAGCTCTACATGATTTTGGAACATTCTTTGATATGGAGGCTCTAATTTCATTTTGATTTGATCCATTGTACCTTGTAAAACACTCAATTCATAGGCATTCTGATTAGAATCTGAAAGACTTCTGACTTGTAACATCAAAGCAGTGAGATCTGTTATAAGATCTACAGTATTAGCATCTGTTACTGTTCCGTTATTATTTTTTTCTACAAGTAAAGCTGCTTCTTCACGACATTTCTCTCTAAGATGTGAAGGAGCTAACATAGCTGCTAAACTCGGACCTGGAGCTATTTGCTGACAATGCGATTGTATTTGACTGATGTATTCCTCCAAATCCTTATTCATTCTTTCAAGATCTATAACAACTGCAGCATATTTCCTTTCAAAATCTTCAGGCATTTTCTGGCCAAATGATTTTCTTTTCTCAGCTTCGCAATTGTATTCTTTTAGTCTGTTGACTTTGCTTCTTTTGACTTGTAATATCTTTGTCAACTTCACTATTAACTCCAACAATGGGAATGGGTAACTACCTACACCTGAATCAAGGTGTTTCGATAAATCACTGCATCCAATCATAGGGTCTCCTTGGCTACTATTTTTATTAGATATATTACAAGGCTGGTGGAGGTTATAAATTTTCTGCATCATATAGCGTGGCCTGAATTTTTGTTCAATACTAGACAGACAAATAGTGTCTGGTGGCTCATTGGACAAAACCTCATAATCTGGAACAGAATGAGTGCCCAGTTTTGGCCTTTCAAATGTTATTCTGTATGTGTTGTTGGAAGTGTCAACAGCATCAATGCAGCCTGTAAACAAACCATCTTGTGGCTTACGTAATCTTGCTGTTACCTTACTTCCTACAATTAACTGCATTGGAATTTCATTTGGCAAATCTTTAACACATATATCTGCAGTTTTTCTTTGTTGGATATATCTAATTAATTTCCTTTTTCTGTCTAATTCTTTGCGCTCTTCAGCAAAAAATGCTTGAGAACACCGCCTAGGCTTGCCCATCATTCTTCTGATTTTAGCCCATTGCACTTGTGTTAACTTTTTACTTCTCAACTGAGGAAATGACTCTTTGAGACATATCATGAAGTCATTTTCCCCATCAAACAATGCTTTGTCAATATTGCTGTAAAAGTATTCAAAGCAAACCCACTTATGCGCTTTAGGCAACTTCAAAAGATTCCTCAACCTCATTCCAATACGCTGACCACTCTTACGGTCTGGTGATTGGTTTTCACTTTTATCTTCAGTTCTATCATTATTTCTGGGAGTTTTAGTAGGGGACTTTTGTTTTTTCGCACTAGACTGTTTATTAGGAGTCTTCATGGTCAATATTTTTGGAGTTCGCTTGGGCGATTGTCTTGGTGGTGAGGTGTTAATAAAATCGTCAACAAATATAAATCTGTTTTTCTTCCTGATCCGAGCGGGCATCCCTCTTGCGTTGAGTTTTTGTACAGGCTCGCTTGGCGTAGGTTTTGGCGGTAATTTGGTACCGACTCTGTGGAGTCCCAATGCTGCTGGACCGAAAGCTGGAGGAACTTCGTCCTCTTCAGGTAAATCGGTGTCCATTGGCTCATCTTTGATTCTATATTGAAATTTAGTTGCGCCTCTTTCATCACACTGAGAACCTGTATCAGAAATAAATATTTACAAACGAGCGCAAAATATTTCGTAGTAACAAAATTCAATTATTTGGTTCTATTTCACGAAAAGTAAGACATTAAGCAAGTGGTTATTTTTAAACTGAAATAAATATAATAGAAAATAAGTGTCAAATCTGCTACAAATTTGAATTTTTTCAAATTTTGAACATTCATGTACATTCTGAGTTCGACAGTGGACGTTACAAGACGACTTAAAAGAGAGCTCAGTTTGAATTTTCATAAAAAGAATGTTATTTCCGTGACTTAGAGAAGCTAAATACGAGCCACTAGAATTGTTAAAAATTTAAACAAACTTACTTTCCCATTTATCCGCCATATTGATGTTGAATTTGTTTCAATTTGAAGATTGAGAGCGCCAAGTTTGCCAAATGACAATGTAAGTCTTCAATTCTTTGCACTATGGTATAGTTCAATCTTTATTATTACGAGTCCACAGGCCAATCTTTAGTACGAGTCTTTAAAGTCTGCCTCGTTTATGCTAAGCAAACCTGTCAAATGGTTGACACGAACTAGGAGTCCCGCACGAATTATTGGAATAAAAAATTAAACTAAACAGGCATAAGTTCCAATAGGCCTATATCAAAAATAAATTATTTCGCACTGATTATTAAATAGAGGGTCTTCCAAAAGACCTAAAATTCACATCCTCGGTTAGTTTTAAGTTTGTTAACCATTTTAAAATATAGATTAAAGAAACAAAGTGTGTTGAAATTTGATGACGTCACTATTGTGAATACTGAATTTCATACAACTTCCATACTAGAAGCGCGTTTTTAAGTTTGTAAGAGTAGCTGATTTGATTGAGTTGCATCGATATATATGTAGTCACTAGATGCGCCCTTTCATAGAAAAACGCCGGGCGTCCGAGTTGCTGAACACGTTCCGCACCTGTCTTTGTTCCCGTCGTAGCGCTGTCACGATCGCTCGTCGTGCAGATAATTTGTTATTATTAACTATTAACTTAACATCTAAAGTTTAATTAGTTTGGCACTGTATAATTTTAATTTTAATGTAAGTGTTTCAATTCACAATTACACATTTCCACAAAAACGTTATTTAGTCTTCCTATTTAATATTTTTATCCATTACGCAATCATTTAATTTCCGCGGCAAACTGTATGATTTTTTTTTATTAACTGGCCTTTCGGCTATGACCTATATTATCTATGACTGAGTCATACGTTTTCAAGCTTTCATTCAAGATGTTGCAAGCAAGTTCCCGCTTTTCAGACTAGATGGCGTTGATGGCATTGCTAAAAATACACCCACAATATTCTTTGTTTGACATGGCCCGTCTATGTAAATTGAGGTCGTTGTTGAGTTGTCATTTGGTTGTCATCATCCCTATTTAGGCCATCGTGGTCCGTGCCAAGTTGGTGGGAGTGGGACTATCTGGCCTGGGTTATGGTTAAAAACTGTGAACAACGCTGTTTTAAGGTTATAATATATTTTCATTAATGAATGCTGTATACGGACGGATGCCAATGCTAAATGAAAGTATTTTGAAATCGGCAAACCATTCGTTTGCCGATTTCTAAATACTTTCATTTAGCATTTTCATTTGGGGATACCCACCGACTAGTAAACCTATTGAGAGCTAATTTGCCTCATTTTTGCTTCTCACCATTTTCAGATGGGGGACGAAGTAATAATAGCATTTCCTATTGGCTGGCTCAAGGTCAACTATACAGTTTTAGGTATATCTAAACTATATCGCGGCACTTGGGCTGCCCGCTGCGCGACAGAAATATATCGATAAAGTCTAATATTTAACTACCAGTATTGGAAAATCAATACAATTTTTTTTATTCGAACAGCAAAATACAACAATATATATAAATTATAGATAATAATACAATATAATATATTGCTCGATTAACACTGACTGACTGACTCACTCACTCATTGACATAATTGTTCTCCTAGAAAGAGACAGAAAACGATATAATGATGTACGGGAGATGTGTTCGGGTGCGGGATTCGAGTAGGGAAAAATTATGACATTTCTAAAAAACAAGATGGCGGCCGATGTGATTCGTGCAACTCTTTTGTTTTCCAACCGATTTCGTTACAACTCGTAACGATTGAAGAACTTTGTAAACGATTAATAGGAAAATTGGAAAAACAAGATGGCGGCCGAGCTTAAGTGCTTTAAAATTTTTGATTTTTCGACCCCGAACCGCGGCGCCACAGATCCGAAACGGCGTGGTCGAGCACAATATGTTTTCTTTTTTCGTCTACTATTATCCTGCATTTTCACAGAATGGGAGTGGTTTCCAAAAATTCAAGATGGCGGCTGTCGCGGCGGCCGTTCGGTTTGAGGTACGAAAAAACGCAATTTTAAAATTCAAATTTCTCAGTTGGCAAGGTCGGAGCGTTTCGACTTCTACGGGGCGATTGTGTGTACAGACTTGAGGTATGGATTGGGGAAAAAAAATTACCCCATTACTCAAGAAATTTTCAAGATTTCCCACAAAAATAAAAAAATCGAAATACGTATGTTTCGCAAAATTCGAGTACGAGTAACCACGTGTCCCACTTGCACGAATGACATTTGGGTATTTTCGTCGCCAAGGTCTGGCAACACTGGAATTCATCAAAGTAAAAGTGATTTTCGACATGGTCTTTTTTCAGGAGCGATCACTTCGGCTGGGTGCGAGCGAGATGAAAAATTTAAACGTCATCAGGAGCGGCATATCCTGTAATTCACGGGAAAATTATAAAACTGTGTAAAATGTTTCTGTGAAACGAGGTGGCGGCCATTTGTATACTTTTTGTGTTTTTAAAAATTTCGATCACGATTTCGAGGCAGTTGGCAACATTTGGGAAAGTTGACATGTATGGATCGATTGTGTAACTCGACCGGCAGTATCGACATATCTAAACAGTGTTGCCACATTTGGGGTAGTTTTCGAGATTTTCTCCAAAAATGTCCTCTAATAAAGAACTTAAGTTAATTAAGTTTTCTACAAACATTTTTTAATAATAATATGTTATAGTAAACAATCAAATAAATATTATACCTTTAACCTGTTCTTCTACTTCAGAATTGTTCGGAATTTAATGAAATAGTTTTTACTAAATAAATTAATTTATTGACATTCAAGTAGTCTAAGGTTATCGATATAATTTATCGA
This sequence comes from Erebia aethiops, assembly GCA_923060345.2. Lineage (NCBI taxonomy): Eukaryota > Metazoa > Arthropoda > Insecta > Lepidoptera > Nymphalidae > Erebia > Erebia aethiops. The sequence goes on along the minus strand of OV281092.1, from coordinate 7,255,481 downwards.
TAGTTGTATGGGCTACACTGGGATATGCGTAGAAGAGACGGAGATATGTAGAACTACATGTGAAAGATAAAGAAAAACTGAAAGACATCAACGGGTACCTTTTAATTTTTTTTTTTTTTTTGCTTATTGATGATTTCTATTTATTATTACATCATCATCATCAACCGATAGACGTCCACTGCTGGACATAGGCCTCTTGCATTTCCACACGCCTCGGTCTTGCGCCGCCTGGAACCAGCGGCTCCCTGCGACTCGCCTGATGTCGTCTGTCCAGCGAGTAGGGGGTCTACCAACGCTGCGCTTTCCCGTGCGTGGTCGCCACTCCAGCACTTTGGGACCCCAGCGTCTATCGGTTCTTCTAACTATGTGCCCCGCCCATTGCCACTTCAGCTTCGCAACACGTCGAGCAATGTCGGTTACTTTAGTTCTTCTGCGGATCTCCTCATTTCTGATTTGATCGCGCAAAGAAACCCCGAGCATTGCTCTCTCCATCGCCCGCTGAGTGACCCTGAGCTTTCTTATGAGGCCCATAGTTAGCGACCAAGTCTCGCAACCGTATGTCATCACTGGCAACACGCACTGTTCGAAGACTTTTGTCTTCAGGCACTGAGGAATCTTGGACGAGAAGACATCTCGAAGCTTCCCGAACGCTGCCCAGCCGAGTTGGATTCGGCGGCTCACCTCTTTCTCGAAATTGGACCTACCTAGCTGGACCATGTGTCCCAGGTATATGTACTCGTCTACAATTTCGAGTGCAGAGCTCCCAACGATTACTGGGTGGAGCGGAACATGAGCATTAGACATGATTTTCGTCTTACTCATGTTCATTTTAAGGCCCACCTGTTGGGAAACTCTGCTGAGGTCATTGAGCATTGCATTAAGGTCACCCAGAGTCTCTGCCATGATGACTATATCATCGGCAAACCGAAGGTGAGTGATGTACTCGCCATTGATGTTGATGCCAAATCCGTTCCAATCCAGAAGCTTAAAGACGTCTTCCAACGCAGCGGTAAAGAGCTTCGGGGAGATTACATCTCCCTGTCGCACTCCCCGCTGCAGTTGGATTGGCCTTGTAGCCTGGTCCTGTATACGAACTGACATTGTGGCGTTTTCGTACAAACACTTCAACACTTGGATATACCGGTAGTCTATCCGGCATCTTTGCAGTGACCTCAACACAGCCCAAGTTTCCACCGAATCGAAGGCTTTCTCATAGTCCACAAACGCTAAGCATAGTGGCCGGTTATACTCTTCAGTCTTCTGTATAATCTGCCGCAGCGTGTGAATGTGGTCTATGGTACTAAAGCCTTTTCGGAATCCGGCTTGTTCGGGAGGCTGGAAGTCGTCGAACCTACGAGCGAGACGATTCGTTATGACTCTCGAGAACAACTTATAGACATGGCTGAGCAGCGAGATGGGTCTGTAATTCTTCAGCAAGGTATTGTCTCCCTTTTTGAAGAACAGAACCACCACGCTCCTGTGCCATGCCTGTGGCGTTAAGCCCTCGTGAATGACGGAATTGAACAATCGCTGAAGGACCTTAAGTATCGGTTTTCCACCCGCTTTCAGGAGTTCTGCTGTGATTCCGTCCTCACCTGGCGCCTTGTTGTTCTTGAGTTGCGGCTGACGTCCGGGATATCTTCCGTATAGTGTCGGGTCAATCTGGCTCTGGGATCTCTAGCCAAATCCTCAACAGGCTTTTGTGTTGTGGTATATAACTGTCCATAGAACTTTACCACCTCTCCCAAGATCTCAGGTTTGGATGAGATGAGACTACCATCATCAGTTTTTAGTCGCGTCAGCTGGCTCTGTCCGATAGACAGATCTCTTGCGAATACTTTAGAGCCCTTGTTACGCTCAATGGTATCTTTAATGTATTTAGTATTGAAGTTTCGCAAGTCGCGCGTTTGCGCTTTAGAGATCTGCCTATTAATCTGCCGGTAAGCAGACGCGTCTGCTGAAGACTGTAGTCCCATCTCTGCTCTCTCATCCATGAGTTTGAGAGTGTGGTCTGAAAACATTTTAGTTCTATTTGGACGGTGGGTCTTAAAGAATTTGGACCCTACCGTCTGGACAGTTTCCACCAGCCTGTTGTTTAGATCGTCCACAGACTCGCAATCTGCTAGGCAATCGAACCGGTTCTGCAGTTCCAGTTGAAAGCTTTCGGGGTTTTGAATTTGAGCACGAGAAGGTCGGAGAGTAGACTTCACCAGTCTGGCCCTTTCCAGCTTGATGTTAAGATTCAATGTACCTCTTACCATGCGGTGATCACTTCCGGTTTTTACCCTGTTGATCACAGAGACATCATTGAATATTTTCCGCCTGGTCGACATGATGAAGTCAATCTCATTTCTCGTGGAACCATCAGGGCTTATCCAAGTCCACTTTCTGTGTGGAGGCTTCCTGAAGAAGGAGTTCATCATAAAGAGGCCCTCCCTCTCCATGAAGTCGGCCAGCATTTGGCCTCTGTGGTTCCTCCTCCCATATCCAAATTGCCCCACTCTCACCTCTGCACCGCTTCGTTCACCCAGCCTTGCGTTGAAATCCCCCATCACAACATTGTAGTAGGATCTAGAGGTATGTATGGCTCTTGAGATATCCTCATACAAAACCTCCACCTCCTCGTCGGGTTGTGCCGATGTCGGTGCGTATACCTGTATGACCTTCAGCGAATACCGTTTGGTAATTCTGAGTATAAGGTACGCTACCCTGCTCGACACACTCTCGACTTGAACAACATTATTGACGAGGGACTTGTGGACGATGAATCCGACACCACCCTGGGACTGCTGGTCGCCCTCCCGGTAGTAAAACAAGTTGCCGGATTTGAGGATTATCGAGTCCTCCCCCTCTCTTCGGACTTCAGACAATCCTATAATATCCCAACGCAACTTGCTTACTGCTTCTTCCAGCTCGATGATCTTCTCGTCGGTCCTCAAAGTGCGTGCGTTATATGTTGCCAGATCTAGTCGTCGGGGTTGGCAGCGGAATCTCTGCCGGAGATTCTTCGCACCCCCTGCCCCGCCGTTACCATGGCCGCTGCCAGAGCCAGGAATAGCAGGGCCGCCGGGGACTAGGGGCCTTGGCCTTGTGTATCTATCCATGCAAGGTTTTGCCCATAATGGCCGCGCTGGGCAGGCGTGTTGGCCATATTATTACATAACTACACTTAAATGATATCACATCCTTTGCATAGCTGGAGGTATTGCTTCTCTTTCCACACCATTTAATGCTACAAAAAGGCATATTTTTTCGCGATAAATTTCCGAGCACTGTCGAATACAGGCTCAGGGCGACTAAAGTAAAAAAACGTAGCTTAAAGTTCTAACATTTGGCTGGTAATGCTAATGCTGATAACTGCCATATTACTAACAGGCTTACCCGCTACCATCTTAGAGTACTTACATCATCACCCACCACCTGGTGACATTGCAGTCAAGGGCTAACTTGTATTTAGCATAGATTCACCGCGCGAACCCAAGAATAAATCTATGGTATTTAGTAGTTTACTTTTTTTACTTTAATTTGATTATTATATTTATTTATTTTACAAGAAAATTTAACATTGAAAGATTAAGTTAAATATTTTTAAAAAAAACTTCTTAACGTGAATTGTTATGATGGTTGAAATCCATACCTACTAAAGTTTTACTATAATAATTAGTATACTTAACTAGATGTCAAAGTGTGTCTATCTGTCTGCTACATTTTCATAGGCGGGACAGGACATTAAATTATCCAGAAAAATCAAACATTTACGGAGGTTCATTTTCTACAATCAACAGTTTTTCGGAGAAAGAAAAAGATTTCTCTAGGAGATCTATTATTTATACCTACATTTTACACTCATGTTGCTATAAACTATTAATACCTACTTATAATTATTTAATACTTACTAGCTGATGCCCGCGACTTCATCCACGTGGATTGAGGTTTTTTGATTCCCGCGAGAACTCTTTGATTTTCAGAGATATAAACTAGCCTATATTATGTTATTCAAGACTATAATTTATCTTTTTGTCAAATTTCATCCAGATCCGTTCAGCCGTTCTGGCGTGATTGATCCATCCAAACTTTCGCTTTTATAATATTATTACTATTATAAGTGCGAAAGTTTACAAAGTATAGAAAGTTACATTTACATTAATAAAACACTAACTATTTATCAATACACTCTTAATATAATTAAATTAGCTCCTAAACTAAAAATAAACCTAATGTTTCGAGAATTATACTACGCGGCACAGGCAGCTATGCAGAATTCGTACCGCACGCCTCCGGCACGTATATTGTGCCATGTGAGCGGGAGTTAGCGGGCGATGCGGGGCGGCCGCGACGCGATGCTGCGAAGCCGATCGCACGCCCCAAGTCCCAAGCACGGTGCGAGGAGTTTATTGAGCGCGCCTGAATTTAAATAATTATCGATTAACGCAATAATTTACATAATTGATAAAGAGCAATGGCTAAATAGGTATAGACTTCAATTACTAAATCTTGATTGTACAGAAGTAAGATTAAGTCAAGAAGAATTTTCGTATTTTTTTATATTTTATCAAGTATTCACTTTAATTAATTGAAGCTAGGTAAAAATATAAAATATTTATGGAATCTTTTTTGATTATTTTTTTCCATTTCTGAGTTTAGTGTTACCGTTTTATGTGTAATCTGTCAAGAAAGTCATGAAAAGAATGTTTTGGGAACTACAAATTTTGCTTGCACTAGCAACACTGTTTTATTGTACCTGCTGTTATGTTATTGCTCTGAGGTTATTGTGTTGTTGTATTGAGTTCACCGAGTTGAGTTGTTTTTACGATAAAAAGGGTGTTTTACGTCTAAAATATTAAAATATGAATCGAAAGCCATATAAGAGCGGTGCGAGACTAATCATATTTAACGTATTTAAAGCGTGCATGGCAGAATTTCAAGCTGGGAAGTTGCTTTCCAATTTGGATGATGTTTACGGTCGAACAGCAAAGATGACTGGTATGTACATTGTATTTAATCTTAAAACACAATAAGGGAACTGTTATCTCTTGGCAATTAATGGTTTTGAGTATTATTTATCGGTTTTAAAGTAATGTTCATATGTATTGTTTACATTGTGGTAAGGTTATGTTTACCTACGTATTTATACTACACCTTCAATAGTCTTGATACTATTTAACAACTTCAAGAAAACGAGATTTTTTAAAATTCCATTAACATGCGTTTCTTCGTTTTAGGTGTTTCCGAAAGCACAATTAGACGCATTGTGGACGAAGGTATGACCAATGATGGAAATTTCGCAACGCCTGGAAAGCACAAGAAAGGCCGACCTAAGAAACAGATAGATGATTTCGATATGTGTGCAATTCGCCAAAAAGTTCATTTTTTCTACACAGTTCAAAAAGAAGTACCTACACTAAGAAAACTGTTGGCAGTGGTAAAGGAAGATCTAAACTTTGATGGCAGCCATGAGCTTCTTAGGAAAATTTTGATTTCTATTGGCTTCAGATATAAAAAATGCCTATCAAACAGACTGGCCCTTACCGAAAAACCAGCAATTGCTTCTAAACGCGAGTTCTATTTGAAGCAAATATTAGAAAATAGAAGACTGCCTGAAGAACTCCAAAAAAATATTATTTATTTGGATGAGAGCTACATACACGAGTCTTATAAAGTAACAAAATGTTGGCAGTCTCTTAATATTCCTGGGATTCAACAAGATGTTTCAAAAGGAAAGCGGTGGATAATTGTGCATGCTGGAAGTGAAAAAGGATTTGTACCTAATGCACTTTTAATATTTTCTGGTAAGAACAAGCAGGAAGATTACCATTCTGAGATGAATGCTCAAAATTTTACCAAATGGGTTACTGAAAAGTTAGTACCCAATCTAACTGAGCCATCTATAATTGTGATGGATAATGCACCATATCACTCCGTTATAAGAAACAAGGTACCTTTTGTATAATATCTATATGTTTATATATTTTTTTGTTAAACTGATACTGATTTACTGATTTTTCTCCTCAGGCTCCTACATCTTCGTCAAGAGTTGATGAAATTAAATTGTGGCTACTGGAAAATAATATACCATTCGATGAAACATTGCGGAAACCATCCTTATTGATGTTAGTGAAGAAATATAAACCTGAACCAGTGTATAACATTGATGAACTTTTAGGGGAACATGGACACATAGTGGTAAGGTTACCACCTTACCATTGTGATCTAAACCCAATAGAGTTAGTTTGGGCAATAGTAAAAAAGAGAATTGCTCATAAGAATGTTTGTGGTCAAAATGTTGCAAAGTTAGCAGAAGAAGCATTTGAGTCGGTAACATCACGGGAATGGAAAAATTGTGTTGACCATGTCATTAAAATTGAAAATGAATACTTTGTCCGTGGAGGAACTCTATATAATGACATGGACAGGCTTATCATCACGGTAGAAGAAAATAGTTCCAGTGAATCGGATGAGGAAGAAATGGGCCAAGGATCAGGAGTTTCAGAAAACATTTCGGGAGTCGAATACCTTGACTCAGATTATTTTGACTCTGATTGATTAAAAGTTTTTAGAAATTGACATTTTTGTTATAATTTTTTGTAATACTAGTTACTCCCGGACGAAAAATGAATTTAAATGCAAATCATTTTCTATATTCCGTAAGTAATAGAGATCATTGTAACATCCTATTTCAAAAACAAGTAAAGTATCAATATGTTTCAGTTGGAAGTATACGGGAATACCATGTAAACGATGGTGGTGCCCTCCTTTTTTTTCATGACTTTCTTGACAGACTGTACGTAGTAGCTAGAATACATCTTAATTAGTAGATTATTTGTATCGTTTTAAAAATTGTTATTATTTCGTCTGATTAATTGTTGCACAAATAAAAGAATTGCTCTTTCTTTTATTGTATTTTATTTTATTTAAGTGAATTTTCTTGCATACATTATTTAATCATCTCTAACAGAATGGTTACAAATGAAAGAATATTATGGCAGTACTGATGCTGATTATCTGTGGTTGTGCCGAATGTTTTACTAGTCTGTGGTGTTCATCTGTCTTTGTCATTGTGGTTTTCTTCCGGTTGTCATTTTTAGAAGTGACATTACCACACTACTTATCTTTAAAACGAATTTTTTTTCTAGCTTCATTTTTCAAAAATTCTTGTTTCTGAGAGCTTCGTACCCGACGCTTATTAAATTATATTTTTTGTACACATGTAAGTACATAATTTTTTTTCGCAATTATATTGATGTATGGAAGTTCCCCATTATTCTTTGAATTTTTTGTGAATGGTACCTATTTCATGTCATAATATTACAAAATATATAATCTGGTATAATTGGTTAGTAAATTATTCATAATAATTATTGGTATTGCGGTGCAAGCTACGCAATCTTAGAGGATTCGCCACTGGTCAATTGGTTATATGGTCTGTGGGGAAAAGGGATACCCAACCTATTTTTTTCCCCGCCATTTTGCTCTTTCAGCTTTCATTAGACCACCGACCAGAAAAAAAAGCATTAGACCGGCTCGTGTAATCGCATTCGGCCTTACGCCTAGATAGATTGACCGCTACTTAGAACTTATTCTTAGACTCTAGCGTAGTAGATAGCAAAAGTAGTAGGCATCTAGTAATGGCATAAGTTTCAATATTATTACAGATTGAAACTTATGCCTTTTTATTTTACCTACTTCTAGTAAAACACTTCCAAGTTTCAACTAATATTATAAATGCGAAAGTGTGTTTGTTTGTTGGTTTATTGGTCTGTTGGTTGGTCCTTCAATCACGCCGCTACGGATCGACGTAATTTTTGCCATGGGTAGAGTTGACGACCTGGAGTGTGACATAGGCCCGGAAAATCAAGGAGTTCCCGAGAGAATCAAAAAACTTAAACCACGCGGACGTAATCGCGGGCTTCAGCTAGTAGTATTATAAATGCAAAAGTTTGGATGGATGGGTGTTTGTTACTTAATTACGCCAGAACGGCTGAACGGATCTGGATGGACACAGAGATTATAGTCCGGAATAACACAAAGGCTCCTTATTAGTTATCCCGGAAAATTAAAGTGTTCCCACCAAAAAACCTCAATTCACGCGGACGAAGTCGCGGGCATCATCTAGTTATTATTATCAGTGGCGATTCCTCTAAGATTGCGCAGCTTGCACCGCAATACCAATAAGTTACTAACCTACTCAATTAATAAACCTTCTAATATTTTATAACATGAAATAGGTACCATTCACAAAACACTTACTTTCAGATAAGTACCTACTTGTCGCACTTAGGTGACTGACAAAAGTCGTGACGATGAGATTTTTTACAATTTGGTGGTTTTTGCATGTTAAAAAAACAAACAGGCCGACAAAAATAGTTTACTATATAATCATACTGTGTCATTTTTGTATTGTATTAGCTGAAACACCATATGATTTGTTACGAAGTAAGGAAGCTTTCGAAATGCTAAATATCAGACACTTAACGGAAAATGGGCACCTAACTCTTATATGTCCTAAAATAGAAAAAGAATCAAGTATAGAATGGTTTAAAGACGGGGTATTATTAAATTCTTCGTTTCGGTTAGTACCTCTCTAAAAAAATCTTTATTTTTATTGGTTCCTATTCCTATGGAATTTGGTTGGTCTGTTATTTCATGGATAACTCTTTATGCCCCATCTGAGATAAGTTAAGATAAGATATTTACTCGTATTTATTGCAAAAATACACTTGAAAAGTTCTTACAATATTTTTGGACAAAGTGTACTACCAAATATGGCGTGCAATTATTAGCAGCTTACATCTTATTATCATCTACTTATTATTATGTTATTCAATTCAACAATTATTAAACTTATTAACTTAAACTTACTCATTTTGACGTGGGCTGAAATATATACCTTAGCCCAATAAAAACATAAATGTGAAAATGGGAGCCAAGTTAAATAAAGTGATTTTCATAGAATTTAGAATGTTGTATTTTCTTATATATTACCTAATGGGTTGAGTCCTAATGAAATGTATAACATATTCTTTAATACTTTCAGTGAAATATTCAAATCAATATTCACCAGTAGAACGGTCTTAACTACTGATGCAAACGTTTTTAACGAATGGGCAACAAATGAATTACACAGAGATAGGCAAAAATTATATGAATTGTATGCAGAGCGACAGTATGATACTAGTGATGAGTTCAAGCAGCATGTTCAACTGTTTTCCAAGAAATTTAAAAGAGATTGCATTGTGGCTAAATCAAAACATATTCAAACTAAGATAAAAAATAGCTCCAATGTAATCAAAACTACTTGGAACATAGTGAGTGAAGAAACAGGAAGAGCAACACGGAAAAATTGTGAATTTAAACTTAATGTCGGTAATACACCTGTAACTTCGGACTCTGAAGTTGCTTCTGTTTTTGAAGGCTTCTTTACGGATATTCCTGTTTCTACCACAGAATCGTTGAACTCCTCACCAAATACCGCTCTTACTTTACTGGAGGATAACGTGCCTGAATGTAATAGCGTTTTTAAATTCCGTCATGTTAGCTGCTCTGACGTTATTAAAGCTTTCAAATTAATTAACAATAAGAAGACAAATGATTTGTGGGGCATTTCCGTTAACGTTGTAAAATCATTGATTGATATCGTTGCACCCGAGTTAACATTAATATTTAATAATTGTATTGATTGTGGGGAGTTTCCTGACTTAATGAAGCATAGTAAAATAATTCCTCTATTCAAATCTGGTAGTACCAATGACCCCACTAACTTTAGACCTATATCTGTACTACCAACTTTCAGTAAAATATTTGAAAAATTAATATTAATTCAATTGCTTAATCATTTTTGTAATAATGACTTGTTACATAGTAAACAGTTTGGATTTACACGGGGTCGCTCAACAATCGATGCTGGTGTTGAGCTGGTTCAGAATATATTCGAAGCCTGGGAGGAGTCACGTGATGCTCTTGGTGTTTTCTGTGATTTATCCAAGGCTTTTGATTGTGTTGATCACGAAACATTAGTCAGAAAACTGCACCATTATGGAATTAGAGGTGTAGCAATGGATATGATGAATTCCTACTTAAAAAATAGGATACAAAAGGTAGACGTTAATGGAGAGCGGTCTTCCGGATCGATTGTAAAAATGGGGGTTCCACAAGGTTCAATTCTAGGGCCTTTTCTATTCCTCATTTACATTAACGATCTTCCTTATCTTGCCAAGAATAATCATGGGATAGTATTGTTTGCTGATGATACATCACTTTTGTTTAAAATAAATCGTTATGAACCAATTCTTGACGAAGTAAACAATTCTCTCAATAAAGTGGTACAGTGGTTTGAAGCTAATAACCTACTCCTCAATGGGAAAAAGACAAAGTGTATCAAATTTACATTACCTAATGTCAAACAGGTAAAAACCACTATCATGAGGAATTAGATTTAGTGGATACCGCTGTTTTTCTCGGAATAACGTTAGATGCTAAACTCCAATGGGGCCATCACATTAATGACTTATCGAACAGGCTTAGTTCTGCTGCATACGCGGTTAAAAAGATGCGCCAGTTAACAGATATAGAAACGGCGAGATTAGTTTATTTTAGTTACTTTCACAGCATTATGTCATATGGTATATTATCATGGGGTAATGCTGCTGATATTAATTCTGTTTTTGTGTTGCAGAAGAGGGCTGTTCGAGCCATATATAATATGGGACCAAGGCAGTCACTAAGAGATAAATTTAAAGAAATCAATATTAAGTACGATCACGCAACGCACGGTACGCAAGTACGATCATGTATCTGAATTTCGTGCTCAGTTAAAGTGGCTGCCAATTCGTTCCCGTAGAAACTTACATGCTCTTTCTCTCTTGTACTCCATATTATATTATCCTCAAACGCCACCTTACTTGAAAGAGCGGTTCAATTTTCTTGGCAGCAACGACTTGTCTATTTATTTGCGGTCTAAAGATGACAACAGGTTGAGAATACCATTTAGTCATACGGAGGTGTATGGGAATTCCTTCACAGTAAAGACGGTCAAGCTTTGGAATGTCCTACCGAATGACATTAGACAATCCAAATCTTTACATATGTTCAAGAATCGTTTAAAGGATTATTACCTAACTAATGCTAGTATGCTATAGAATATTTAAGTATTGTATGTGTAGGTTTATAGGTATATATATTTATGTTTATATGTATTTATAAAATTATTTATGTATTATTAGTATGTAAGGTTTATGTAGTATATTGTATGGCTGTCTATATTGTTGCACTATCCCGCTCCTATCATAAAGGTTTTTAATTAATGGGTTGTCTGGAGGAGATCACTTTTAGTGATAAGACCGCCCTTGCGCACTTTTTTTTCTTATGTTTTCTTTTCTTTGTATTTTTATGTCCTGTGTAGCAATAAAGAGTTTATCTATCTATCTATCTATTATGACAGTGCACAACCAATATATATTTGAAAATTTAGTACACGTGCATAAGCACATTGATAAATTCAAGAAGAAAAGTGATTGTCATAATGTCAATACTAGACATAAAAATAAACTTGTAATGCCTGTTTCTAGGCTTAGTAAAACTAGCAATTCATTTGTTGGAAACAGTGTCCGCTTCTATAATAAGCTCCCAGAAGACATGTTGAAGATGTCTCTGAATAAGTTCAAAGTTAATGTAAAACGTAAACTCATTGAAAAATCTTATTACAATGTTAAGGACTACTTAAACGACAAGGAAGCCTGGCAATAATTTGCTCTAATGTCTCTGATAGTTCCTTGGTAAGAATATCTGTGAGATGGTGATAATAAATAAAAAAAAAAAAAAAAACCGGCTGAGTTTGTTGTGGGCTCTTCTCAGACCAGGGCGCGTTTGGAACCCTCGTAGCTTTAGTTTTAAGATACCGTTACCCATTATCACCATCATGCTTTTTAAGTACCTACTTATGTAATTTTTAGACGAAAATAAGTGTACCTACAGTGTACCTATATTTAATAAATAAATGACTATGACTATGACTATGACTATAAATAACTTTGGATTACTTATCTACAGAACTTGGCACCCATAAAGAAATCAATACTTTTGACGGCGAGCCACTAATATTATTAATATTGAACTTGGCTCCCATTTTCACATTTGTGTTTTTGTTGGGATATGATTACGTTTTGTAAAGAAATTATTAAAATTCGTCATAAAAATTCTCAAAGATGATCTGTAAAATTAATAACTTTAATGTTCTCCTGCGAAAGAAAAAGTTATTGCTTTTATAATTACGAAGGGCGCTATGTTTTTATTAAAATAACCGATTGCTTGGAATAATAAATCATTAAAAGCGGTTTTCTGATTTTTCCTTTGTAAAAATAAAACATGTATTTCAAGTTTTCGATACAATTTCAATATGGCAACCTTCAGCCATAGAGAAGGCAGTAGGCGCGAAATGTATCAAATGTCATTTGTGACAGTTAGTATCAAAATAACGTGTTTTTCTTTTGAAAACGTCAAAAAATATGAATCTGCCATTGTTACCCACTCTAATTTCAGTGGTGAAATTTCCTCACTGAAATTACGACGTAGATTTGACCAATAAAAACTGGTCTAGTATTTTATTTATACTACACCCGCTCGGAAAGTACCTTCATTCTTTTTTAAAAACGAGGTAGAAAGTACGTCATTGCTACAAACCAAATATGCGGGAGGGAAAGATGTATGAAATTTCATTTCTAACGTGCTAAGCGGGGAGAAAAACTATATGAAAATCCATTTCTAACGCGCTGTTTTTTTTTAATTTTAAGTAAATTAGGTATATGGACGTTGAGAATTTGGGTATGTCCTTATGGATATAATATTAGAAGCAGCTTCACCATATTTGACATAAAAAAGTCAAATATGGTGGATGTCGATTGTCGATATCAATGTCGATTTTGATGGTCGATTGTCGACATCAATGTTGATTGTCGATATCGATGTCGTGGTCGGTTGTCAATATCGATGTCGATTGTCGCTATCGATGTATCGATGTCGATTGTCGATGTCGATTATCAATGTCGATTGTCGATATCGATGTCGTTTGTTGATATCGATGTCGTTATCGATGTAGATTGTCAACATCGATGTCAATATCTTTGTTGATTGTCGCTATCGATGTCGATGTCGATATCGATAGTCGATATCAGTGTTGATGTCGATTGTCGATATGGTAGTCGATTGTATGGTTATGTCGATGTCGATTGTCGATATCGAAATCTATGTTGAAATAATCCTCAAAATGTACCGTAAATGTAATGTAGTCTAGTTTTGATAGTGAAGCTTCGAATGAAGCGACTCATATAATTATGATAGAACTTCACTTTGTAAGTTCGTTTAATCACTAATTATTATCGCTAATTTTCCTCGCAGGTGTAGTATAAAGCACTATGTATCACTCGGTAGAAAGTACGATTCCTACCTCGCGTGTATTGCGGCCCTTCGGCTACGCCTCGGGCCTCAAACTACACCCTCGATAGTAATCGGTCACTTTCTCCCCTCGGTGAACAATGTACTATTTCCTTCTTTTCTCTACTTGTACAAGACTCCGCCCCATACAAATCGGAACCGTCTCCTTTAAACTATATAATATACTAGTATTCGCCCCGAACTGAGACCTCGCGGCGCCATCTATTGACATAAATGTGAAGTTCTGTTAAAAATACTGAAGCTCATTAAAAATTAAATAATTCCGTTTCCTTACAATATTTATCTAATTTTAGTATTTGTTGTTCAAGTACAGGATATAATTGAAATAATTGATCAAGTTTCGGGCTCATCCTTTCAGAAAATTTAGAGTTCTGAGGTCATCTTTGGACTTTAGAAAATCTCCACTTTGAAAGCCCCCCATTTCGTCAATTTTGGGGGAAAAATTAAATAAAAAAATATTTTTGGACTCTATTCCTAATTGTCTTTAAAATGATATACCGCAACCCTATGTAACTTTATAAAAAATATTTTATTTCGCATTTGCTTCTATGAGAGCCCCCCTGAAATAAAGATTTTTATTATTTTTTAAGCCATATTCGGCGGGAGGCCATTGGTTTACATATTATATTTAAAGCTGAAGTAATTACGTTCAGTAATTCAGAAGTTATAATGCTCTGACAGACGAAAGGACGAACGGACGGACGGACGGACAAGTGCCAATTCACCCAAGTAGACTCAGAGACTCGCTTCGCTCGGTCAATAAAAGAATCTTCTGCTTGCAGAAATAATATGGGCTGTGGAGAAGAAGAACCTCATCTCACAGTCGACGCTTATAATTCACTATACATCTTACATGCCACTAAGCGTGAAGAAGGCACTTATGCCTGTGTAGTTGATGGGGAGTATGTGCAGAACTACTATGTTAAAATAGTTTCCAAGTCAAGGTTATTGAATGAAGGTAGGATGATGATAATAAGAAGTACCTCTATGAGTTGTGTAACTAGTATGTTTTTATAGGTACAACATATTTCATCCTCGATGCTTTTTAAAATGATCCTTATTGTTCCAGATTTTATACGCTTTTCTATTTATCTTGGATTTGTCTTATCTCTAACATTAATATGTTATTGCACTGGCATATGTCTTGCTTGGCATAGAAGAGCTTCATTTGCAGATCCTTTAAATTTATACACCACTAATCGGTTGGGTACCCAAAAACCAAGAAGATTCCGGAATATTTAATGAGGATTGTGGAACAGTGGAAGCTTTCATACTTTACCAAGTACACCTACTTAGTTCATTAAAATACTTTTATATTATGTATCCAAAATCCTTTTTATTCATTAAATAGGTACTAAATATATACATGAAAAATTAAAATCTAAATTAAATCTAAAGTAAAAAAAAAAAAAAAAAAAGGAAACTAAAAACTAAACATTAAAAATATCATCTATTCCACTGCAATAAGGCAATGTGCCCAGAATGCTGGCTGCGTTACCTCGCTGAATAGCCAAACTTATATGTTGGCCGAGATAACTGCCAGCCCTCCGGTCACCTGTGGACTCCGTGAGACGAGAAGATAGATCCTTAAAAAAGGATCTAGCATCTTCGCCCCACGACCCCATGGTTTCAACACCAAAAGGCACAAAAATAAAATTATTTTCTATAATTTCATATTTGCGCCTCTTGGCTCTTTCTGCATTACAGGCCGCCGCCCCCGCCGCCATGGAGGTCGCCTGTAAGTGGGACAACGCCAGCGTATCCACGCATGTGGCATCCCAAACAAGCGACCTTCCTAGCTTCCACGGAACCAGAGTCATCCCGTCAGGTCTCTTACCATCACTGCGTGCCAAGCCATTTGGCTCTAATACTGCAGGCACTTTAGCGGTGGCAAGAGACCTACGGATGATGTCGTTCAGGGAAGCATGACGCGATAGACGACCGGCACTTTTAATGCAAGAAAGCCCGTGATGACCATACGTGTCCACTGTCCCACCACAGTGGCATAGATGTGGCTGTTGTATCTTGGCGCCAAGTCTAAGACCAACCGCAATCGTCAGAGTGAGGTGGTCCAACAGAGTGCCTAAATGCTTAGAGGGGAGAGCTTGAAGCCAGTAACTTGATTCCCTCGTAGACACCGCAAGAAGGCGAGCACGGTCGCTTGCAGTAGTTGAAGAATTTAAAAGCTCCTGCAAAACATCCGAACACAGTGCGTCGTCCCATTGTCTTTGAGAGAACAAAGATACTGGTTCCTTACTAGGACATGCCACATTGAAAGCAATTCTAGCTTCTGCCAAATACGACGGCTCTATGGAACCTAATGAATGGTTTATAATATTGCCAAAGAGCTTAAACGTACCATAAGCAGAAGAAAGAAATGCTGGTAATGATACACTACTAATTTTACGAATGCCTAAACCACCGTATCGAACTGGGAGAGAAGCTTGTGTCCATGTCGTGCCATCTAAAGGACAATTTAGAATTTTGGATAGAGTATTTTTAATTTTCTTATCCAAATCGTTCAATAAGGGAAGGAATTTCCATAGTGGTGAGCATCGAAGAAAATAGGTAAATTTTGGAACAAACAGACAATATTTAATAATAAAAAGGGCCATGTGTGAATTAATTTGAAAGAGGCGTTCCGAACATTGATCAAATTTAGTAATTTGGTCATTGATAAAAAGTGGAATAGAATCAACTAAGACGGGAGCTCCAAGAAGGCGAAGCGAGTCTTCACTTAGAATTTTGATTCCTGGTGCCAAATGATTAAATTGTTCAGTAATTATGTGTCTTTTTTGGGCTTCCGTTGAATTTGGAATATAGAGCTCACACTTGCCAAAATTCAATTCCAAACCAACAGATTTAAATTGTTCAATTAAAACCGCAAGATCATCTAAAACAGATGAAGCTTCACCTCCTAAAGTTCCATCATCTAGATACCAAATGTTAAATTTAGAATTCAATTCCGAAATAATTGGGTGAATAGCCAAACTGAAAATGGCAGGTCCCAGTGGATCTCCCTGTTGGCAGCCTACAGCAGAGCTTAGAAAATTGGATTTATACAATAATTTGGAAGGTTCCGCGTAACATTGCCAAAGGTAAGGGAAAATTTTTGGAATTTTGTTTTTAACTTCAGAGAGGAGGATGTTACGATCAATTGAGTTAAAAGCATTTTTAACATCAACTTTCAGCAACACCTCCTCGCCCGAATTTAATAGAAAAGTACGAGCAGCGTGAACAGCAGCTTCACAACCACCCTTACATCCGAAGCCTAGCTGTATAGGTTGAAAAAATTCTGACATAGATGGTGCAATGTTCCTACAGCAGATTTTCGAAACAATGCGTCTTATAGTGGAACCCACAGCAATCGGTCGTACACCACCATCTTTTTTGGTAAGAGCACAAAGATTGGCGCCATACAAAATAGGTGTTATTTCTTTAGGTACGACGCCCAATAATATTAGGTTGACTAAATTTGTGATTGATTTTAAAAGTTCTTTACCAGTTTCACCGTTTAATTCAATTAAATCTTTAAAGTGCTGTGGTGACATAGCATCGATACCGCCAGCAGACCCACTTCTGAAAGACAATACAGCTGCACGAACATCCTCCACCTTAGACAGAAGCGAAGTTGTGTCTCCGAAATTTAGATCTGATACAACTGAAGAAATAGGCTGCGGATGTTTTGAACGAAGAACCTCTAAGGTCTCTTCTGTTTCAGGGGCCAACACATCACTAGAAAATAAAAGCCGAGCTGCACCCTTATAATCGCCATCACTAATTTTATTTTCAATATATACTACAGGATCAAATCTTTTGCTAATTTTATTATTTACTTCTGATATATTATGGCTATAACTTGAGTTTTGGTCATAACATTTACCGCAATTATTTTTTATTTTCTGAGTCAGGGAGCAGCTCTCGCTTTTGTCTACATTTAAAACTCTGTAAGCAAAAGTTAGAAACTGTTCCCAACTTTGAGTAGAATTTTGAGTAACTACAGCATCGATCGTTTTCTTTAAAGTGTTTGCTACTACTAAACGTGAACCCCTAGGAATACGTTTAATAATAGGTACATTGTTTTTCAAAAAGCTAAGATGTTGCCAAAATTCAGTTGATGAAATATTTGAGGTATTAATTGGTGTAGAATTTTGAATTTGAGTAATTTGTGACTGCTGGTTTACCGAATCAGTTTTGTGAATTTTCCCAATGTGTATGTTAAGGCCTACTTTAGTTTTGAAATACTTAGGTTGAGAACAGTACTTACAGAGTAGCTGGCTTTCCAGTGATGAATTATTCCCAAGGCTACCAACTGTAGCACTCATTGAATTGGCGACAAGAAAACAGCAATAAATAACAAAAAGCAATAAAAAATTAAATGTTAATGAAAAAATACACTCAAAATAACTTAAAAATAAGAAACGGAAAAGTTTTAAACTCAAAAGGCCCGGAAAACGAGCCCCCTGCGGCCTGCCACCCAACAAATGGGAGGCCGGATGTCAATCTGAAGTACTAAATATAAGTATATAAGTATTATGTGATACTTCGTATTTTCTTCTTTTTTACTATAGCGCTAAGCACACATATTACATTACAGTTCAACCAGGATTTTTTTTTACTCAAACCCAATTTTTTTATATCACATTCTGATAATTTCTTATTTCGTTGTAATAACTACGCGAAAGTGCATGTCTATTTGTCTTTCACGTCTTACATCCGTTTATCCAATTTAAACGAGTGGGTATCATAGACTTATTATATTACTAGCGTAGTGGGTACTGAGATAATTGGCATGACTATCCGGCACAGAATATACATACCTAGGTTTACTACTTGGTGCTATCCGGTATACATTATACTTAACTAGCTGATGCCCGCGACTTCGTTCGCGTGGCATAAGTTTTAATTCAAACGGGCACTCCGTGATAAAAAGTAGCTTGTCACTCTGCAGGTCCTCAGCTATACCTACCCATGTAGTTATCCATAAAATCACGTAGATCCGTTGTTTTGTTGCAACGTGATTGAAGGACAATCAAACACAAGTTCGCGTTATGTAGGTATTAATGAACTAGGTAGAACTCGTCAACATAGAGTGTTTTGAAGATCCAAGGTAGCGTGTGGCCGCTGTGGCGTAGACAGAGAAAGGTGACAAAATACATAGAGAATCCTCTATCTATTAGGTTTTTAATCTGAGATCTATTTGTATATTTGTATAATCTGAGACTGCTATCATTTCAATTTGTTTTTGTGCAATTGACAATCACCAATCACGATTCACGTCTGACGTCTCACACTTGTGAGTTGTGTCGGAAGGCTGTGCGTGTGTGACTTGTGAATTGTGATCTGTGATCAAAATGAAGTTTTAAAAATTAATTTTGTTTGTTTGTTGAGTGTTTGTTTTATTTATTAAGCTCTACAATGAATTATCAAACGATTTTTCTATTTGTATTCGTGGGACTGGTCGTAGTTAAGGAAGCAAACTGTAAGTTTCACTGTTCTTTGACACGGATATGTTTTTCAAGGTAAAGTGAGAGTTTGCGACTTCGCGTTGTATAATAATTACCTACTTTATTTTTTAACTGGAGTGTCCCATACAATTCTCTCATCTTACCTTGTAGCAATAGTATAAATTAGTAATATTATTAAATGTCCTGGGCCCATGTTTTTCACTGAACATTAATTACCTAGTACTTAAACATATAAAAAAATTTAGTCAACATGTAGAACTATTTTGTATGAGTATTATTTATTTACTAGCTGATTCCCGCGACTTCGTCCGCGTGGAATGAGCTTTTCGTAAGAAACGCTTTCGTTCGACCTAAAATAATATTGCGGCCACAGATCACAGAAACAAGTGCGGCTATAAATTAAGTTGTAAGCTATCCTATCTTTCAATTTGGATCAAACTGCACACGGTGTGCAAATTTAATTTAAAATCGGGTAGTTTAGGAGTCCATCGCGGACAAACAACGTGACACGTGATTTATATATAGGTATTTCGATTTAGATATCTTTATTGCATACACAAAATATACAGTATACAGTTAAAAAGCAGTAGTAAGACTACATAGAAATGTGCAAAGGCAGTCTTATTGCTAAAGCAATCTCTTATAGACAACCTTTGGTGAAAAGATAAATAAATCGGAGCGCTGGTTGGTGCTGTATTTAAAAATAAATAAATAAGTAATGCATATATGTCACCGTAAGATTGTAAAAACCGTTAGATTATAATATAACGTTTTTTATCTCGATAGATTATAAACTGTCGACAGATTGTGAACCGTAACATACTGCTTACAATTTAACGCGTTATTTTTCGGTAAATTGTAATATATTAGGTATATCAACCCGATAGAACCTAAATGCCCGGCCTGCGGCTGGGCACTACCTGAATAATCATGTCAAATCCTAATCTAACCTATAGTTCGCGCGCGAGTTGAATGCAGAGTTAATGTATGGTGACACTTACATTTAGTCTGCATTAAACTCGCGCGTGAACTGTACAAGAAAGAGACAAGAAAACGTAAAAACCACAAATATTTCATAAATTAATACTCAGAACATTGAACAGTTCACAATCTTTCGACAGTTTATAATCTAGCGGGATAGAAACCGTTAGATTATAATCTAACGGATTTTACAATCTTACGGTGACACATACACAACTATGTATGAGTACGTTATGACTTATAAAATAATTAAGTAATAATCCTTATGTATTATTAACAATGTATGTTTTGAATAATATTAGAATTTAGAAGAGATTACATACTTAATTGAAAATTGATTTGTGCAAAAAAAATTCTAAATCTTGTTAAATAAGGAATTATATGTAGGTACAGTAGAATCTCACTAATCAGGCACTATTAAAAACCAGAGGGTGCCGGATTATTGGATTATATAGAAACAAATATAATATTTTGTAAATAAAATAAAGAATTTCATAAAGAGAAATATGATATGATATACCTATTTGTATTAAAGTCTTTTTTATGACTGTAACACATCTCACAACTAAATAATTACATAGTTTTAAAATAATCCTTGAATAAGGTCTGTTTTTGGGCGATGGAGGAGTGGGAGGAGGGTGCTGGATTATTGGATGTGTTGGTCTATCCAATGTCGGTGTATTAAAGTGCTGGTCTAGTGAGATTCTACTGTACTTACTTATTCTATAATAAAAACCTAATAATGTTTTTTTTTCTAGGCCTTCAAAAACGCTGTATGAAATGTAGATCAAGAGGTGAACTAGGTACCTGCGGGGATCCTTTTCCATTCAATGTAACAGATGCTGATGCGGAAGCCGGTATCCATGTGGTGGCGTGCCCGTCAGGTTGGTGTGGAAAGATGATTGAAGGAACAACAGGTGCCTTCAGGACTGATGGTAAGTAATTTTAAATACTGTGGCTTACTTTACCTGCGACACCCTGTAATCGCTGTTTTGACATCAAATTCAAATGTTTTTTATTCAAATAATCTATTACAAGTGCTTTTGAATCATCAAATGAATTACGGCTAGTTCCGAATGCCATCCTACATCTTACAATATTAATATGCCAGATTTCAAATTATTATGAAATTAATTTGATTAAGAAGGTACATATATCGTATTTTACTTAAAAGTTTTCAATTAATTGGCATAAAATGTTAAATAAAGGTTATTAAATAATATAAATGTGAATTGTGAATTTGTACTTCAATAACTCCACAGAGGAGCAACAGCTTGATGTGATTTATTGTATGGGTGTACAAATAAAGACTTAGAGAATTACATTGGCACCACAGCATTCTTAAAAACTAGTGATGTGCTGGATCGTTAAAAATGTATATCCACGGATACCGATCCGGATACGGATATTTGTTGATAAACCTATAAGAATTTATTTCAGTATAATTAATTCTTTTCAACACACTTGGTCATAAAGTGGCTCTAATTTCACCGCAATTAGGCACATAATGGCACCTATAATCCAACTGACTTTTTCATTACTATTATTCACAAGTGAGTTATAGGGTTTTTATTTTATTTTATCTACTAAATAAATTAATTTTTTAGTATTATTTTCTTCACAAGTGTGATGTAAAACGTAGTATAATACACTTGTGTATTGATGATTACCGTCCTCGGCTATCTTAAGACCCTCACCTAAGGGCTTGGGTCTCAATAGCGCCTCAGCGGTAATCACCAACATTACACACTTGTACCATAATGTACTATTATCTAGCAAAATGACCTCATTATTTAGTTGTTATTTTAAATTTTTTATTCTTAGTGATTCATTATTGCTTAAAAGTTATTATATTATGTGCTTTGGTTCGTTAGCAAATTCTTATAAAGGAAAGTTTTGTAACTTTCATTTTCAAATAAATTTTCATTTATTACAGTACAATGATTTTTATTTGCAGATAGATTTATTGATGTACAATTTTTTTTATTTGCAGACTATGGTGCAGCTACACAAAGGATGTGTCTGCAGAGATCACCAAGTGATGATGAAGAGAGATGTGCCTACACAATGTGGAATCACAGAAAAGTTTATATGTGCTTCTGTAATGGTGATTTGTGCAATTCTGCTTACAAGATGTCTGCCCCACCAATTATGTTAGCTGCTTTATTAGTTGTTGTATATAATTATATTCAGTTTAATTTATGAATGATGTTTAGGTAGTTTAAACAATAATTGCTCTGTACATTCCAAAATTGTGATATTTGGCCCTCAACTCATACAAAGTTCATAAAAACATGGACAGTGTTTTACTTGACTAGTAACAACACTCATTAGATGTTCAATTTCAATTGATAAAACTTATACCCTATACAACGTGTGTAAGCTGTCAAAGGAACTTGTGGGCGTTTATTCCCACTAGTTCATTTTGACAGTTCTTTAAAGGAACTAATGGGATATGTTTTATGGTTCCTTTAATTATTAAGGAACTACTGGGATATTAAATGATGTAGATTTACGTACGTATGTTGTAATCGACTCATGATTTTCACAAAGGTAAGAAATAATTTATTTTTCATATTATAGTATGCAACATCCTATGATAGGTCTTACTTAGAACAAACACTAACTTGCAAGTAAACTACTTTCTCTTCTACATAATATGGTCTATATTATTTATTTACATTTTTAAGGACTTCTGACCGCAAATTACGCATAATTAATTCGTGATTCAGCAGTTAATATTAAAAAAGATTTATTTAAAGTAATGTTTTTTTCTAATGACTTGATGTGATAAGTCAATATCTATCATGGGATAATCATTAACTGTCCATTGTCCATTAGTATTGTATCATTAAAAATGAATTTATAAGGAATTAGTTAAGTGTATTACTATCGAAATATTTTCCGTCCTATCAATGTGATCAAATAGATAAAATGGTAACTATCTTATAAGATTTTACATCAGTATATATTTTTATAATAGCTGTTATTTATGCTTCAAGTGCAGTATGTTGAAAATTACACTAGAGGCACAAAATTTAATAGCGCTGAGACTTTCATTTTCAATGTGTAATTATACAACGTTTTACAATAAATTGAGTAAAGAGAAAATATAGCAAAAAATTAAAAAAAGCCAAAAATGACTATTGCTGTAGGTAATAATCTAGGTAGTCTAATATCCATCTGTACAGTAATATTTTAATCGCCCAAGGATGGGATAACTATAGTTTTATAATAGCAGTATAGTAAAGAGCAACTTTATGAGCAAATGTACCATTGTAAAAGGTTTTTATAAAAATATATTAATTTAGATATTTCTAGAGGTGCACGCACACAAGTGTTCAATTCGATAATAAGTACTTATTCTTACTATAGATCTCTAATTATCTTAAAAAACTAGTTAAGATGGTTTGTCATCCATCCATGAAATGGAGTACTTGTACTTACAATACAACCACATTATTTTTCCATATTCTGATCAGAACTTATCACTATTGACTGCCGATTTCAATCATACTTTTTTAGAATTGGGTATTTGACAAATAGTCAAATCAGCAACGTTTTTTCAAACGTCAAACCGCGTCCTAAGTATGGGATTTAATATGAAATTCTGAAATGTGACGTCATTAAAGTTCGACGCACTTTTTTACTTTAATCGATTGTTTAAAATGGTTATTAAACATAAAACTATGAGTGGATATTACGACTTTTGGGAGATCCTCTATTTATTAATCACTAAAAAATAATTTATTTGAATAGTAGTCAAATACCCAATTCTTAGTTTCTTGGATTTGGATCCAGATTACAGACTAGTGTATTTCTAAAGCACTAGGGTCTCGACTGACTGGTCGTGATTGTCTTTTTAGGTATGGCTTGTTTAAAAGCCATCTCCGATCCTCCCTAGGCTGCCTTTTATGTACACTCGTGTGATGAAATTTCCATCGTAGTCTTTATTCGATTCGTCCATCTCATGGGCGATCTGCCGCGTGCTCTTACCTTCCCTTGTACGGTGCACTAACTCTATGGGTGCATTAGTCGTTCTATGGACTCACTTGGAGACTAGGGTGTATACTGTATAGTGGTCGCAAAAAAAGTCCGATTTGAATTTGCAGCAGTCTGCGCAGGTTAACAGTCTAAAGAGATGCCAACGCTGAATTTTTGAAGTGAAAACTTCTTTAGGCGCGTTGAGCACTTTTTTTGGTAAGGGGTAGAAATGTGGAATGAAACACCGGTCTTCAGTTTAAATATAGTAGGTACATTCGTAATTAAACTTTAATACCTTCGTTTTAAGGTTTATATTTAAAATATTTTTATAATTATTATTAGGTATATTTTTTTTAAGATTAAAATTACAAAAAACCAAATTAAATATTCTTTTTCACTTCTATCGGCAGTTCCTATGACTGAATTTTTTTTTGCACTGATCGGCTCTGGGCTCACTTGTCTTGCGACCACTGTATATTCCGCTCTGGGTGGACTCCTATGATAGTACTTTGTGACTACATAGTATCTTTGATTCCTATTTTTATCGTGCAAGGGTTTCCCGGCTGCGGAAAGTAGGTATAGCTACCGGCTTATTTGGTACAGTTTCTATAGTACTTTGTGGGTTTACTTATTTTACCTTTAAAAGTAATGCTCAAACTAGGGTAGAGAAAAATGTACTCAAAAGTTGACTCAAATATATTTTTATAATATTTTTTACAAATGAAATAATGTAATATGCTAGGTTGTTAATAAAATGAGTATTTTTAATATTTATACAATACAAATATACATAACATTTATATAAACATTTAGAGGTTGTTTTACTTTGTGCTAAAGTCTATTGAATGGCCATGATTGTCGTATGCTCGCGATTCGATGGGGTTTCAGATTGTTTTGGACCCTGAGGTCCTGGTTTGCTAGAAGTGACTCGATGTGCGGTATATCGTGGAAGTACAGTTGGCCGTGGCGAGTGGCCTTGATAACGGCTGCCACAGCTTCTGAACCTTCCAGTAGATAGGGATCTTCTGAGTCGGCTCCTGTGAACAAGAGTTTTTTAATGTATTCATATCCATACTTAACTATGTGTCTGCCTGCAACGCTTTTACGGCTCTGTTCAACCGACTGACGCTTGGTTCAGAGATTGGTTGCATTCCGGGGAGGGACAGAGTTTTTTGTTCTTGAAAATGATGGCTACTTACTAAAAATATATAAAACGATCAAATCACGCGTTGTTTCGATCCACAAAGTGACAAGTTGTGGACATTTTTATGCCGAACTCTGGAGGTTTCCTCACGACGACGTAGTAGTGCGTTTTAGAATATCAGATTGTTGCTTTTTTCATCGTTGAAGCGTTGAACCATCTGATATTCTAAAACGCACCTGGGTAACACCGAAAAGCTTGAGGTCTGTGCCTGGATAAGACTTAAGAGCCCATTACCCAGGAACTCCGTTTTGACGTACTACCTAGTATAACCTTAGTACTTTACACATTAAATTAAGAGGTTGGATTTCTTACCTGCTGTATGGCTGTCTGAACGTCGATGAAGGCCGAATCGCTGTGGCGGAACGGGCGGTATGAACAACCCTATTGGCCACAAGGATTCCGGATCAGGGGAGTCCACTTTATACGGCGAAGGTGGCAGCACTTGTATCGGCATAGCTACCAACAAACATAAAAAAATATTAATCACTTTTTTTTAAAGTGAAAACTTCTTTAGCCGCGTTAAGCACTTTTTGGTAGGGGGTAAACTCGTGGATTCGCGTCACCGACATGCTCGCGTTGTTGCGAAGACAAAAGGTCTTAAATATAAATATACATGCCTACTACTTTCGTAATTAAATTTTAATGCCTTCGTTTTAAGGTTTATATTTTATTGAAGTGAAAACTTCTTTAGCCGCGTTGAGCACTTTTTAGTAGGGAGTAAAAATATAGATTCGCGTAACCGACATGCTCGTGTGACTGACATGCTCGCGGACAGCGACATGCTTGCGAATACCGACATGCTCACGTGGTTACGAAGACAAAAGGTCTTAAATATAAATATACTACATTCGAAATTAAACTTTAATGCCTTATTGTTAACGTTTATATTTTAACTAGCTGATGCCCGCGACTTCGTCCGCGTGGTTTAAGATTTTTTGTTTCCCGCGAGAACTCCTTAATTTTCCGGGATAAAAGTAGCCTATATCACTCTCCCAGGTCCTCAACTATATCCATGCCAAAAATCACGTCGATCCGTTGCTCCGTTGCGGCGTGTGAGAACACATAAAAAAAAAGATTTTTTTAAATGTGTTCATGTCGATTGTCGGTGCATATCTCCGTGCTTTTTAAACCGATTTGAATATTTTTTTCATATCGGGTATTACCAAGATAGGCAAAGTTGACGCGTGAGGCTCGCCTGACTTCAACATGGTGTGGAGAAATCAAAATTATTTTTTACTTAACAGTGGCTACGGAAGTCGGTTTTTTGGAAAGAATTTTTATTTTTAATTCACCAAAGCTTTGTAGAGGAGCGAGTACTGAGATGCGTACTTGACATCTTTACCATCAGAAGAAAAGCTAATCGACATTCCAGCTTTTACCAGCAAAAATGTCATAATACAAACTTTCAACCCCTATTTTACCCTTTGGGAGGTGAAATTTCGAGAAACCCTTTCTTAGTGCAAACCTACTCTTCACAAAAAACACACCCTCCAAATTTCATGTCTATAAGACCAGCGGTTTAGGCTGTGCGTTGATATATAAGTCAGGACTTCATCCGCGTGGTTTAAGCTTTTTTCCCCACAGGCACTCCTTGATTTTCCGGTATAAAAAGTAGCCTTTATCACTCTTCAGGTCCTTAACTATACCCATGCAAAAAATCTCGTTGATCCGTTGCTGCGTGATTGAAGGACAAACTCTCTATTTAACGTCCTTGGGGATCAAATTTTCAAAAATGGTGAAAAATATACTTCTTCATATTTAACCGAATGCTCAAATACCAACTTCCATGGCTTTGACTTGAAAAATGAATGACTTTCATACCAACTTTCAACCCCTATTTTACCTCTTTGGGGGTGGAATTTTAAAAGGTGTGACACACGTACTTATTTTTTTTACCGATAGCCGAAATTCCAAGTTTCGTTGATATAAATTGAAAAAATCTTGAGAAATGGAGGACTTTCATGCAATTTTTCATCCCCTATTTCACGCCTTTGGGGGTCGAATTTTCAAATTGGTGGAACACGTACTTCTTCATATTTAACCAAAAGCCCAAATGCTAAGTTTCATGGCTATAACTTGAGAAATGAAGGACCCTTTGGGGGTGGAATTTTGAAAAACTGTTGGTCTGTTGGTCACATACGTACTTCTTTATTTTTTAACGAAAGCTAAAATACTCGGTTTTGTTGATATTACTTGAGAAATATCTTGAGAAATGATGGGCTTTTACACAAACTTTCATCCCCCAGTTCACCCCTTTGGGGGTCGAATTTTCAAAAATGGTGAAACACGTACCTCTTCATATCTAACTGAAAGCCCAAATGCTAAGTTTAATGACTATAACTTGAAAAATGAAGGTCTTTCATACAAACTTTCAACCCCTATTACACCCCTTCGGGGGTGGAATTTTGAAAGCTGTGACACAGATACTTCTTTTTCTTCGTTAATATGACTTGAAAAATATCTTGAGAAATGAAGGACTTTCATACAAAATTTCACCCCCTGTTTCACCCCTTTAGGGGTGGAATTTTGAAAAACTGTGAAACACATATTTCTTTATTTTAAACCGTTAGCTAAAATACCAAGTTTCATGGCTATAACTTGAGAAATGTAGGACTCTCATATTAACTTTCAACGCTTATTTTACCCCTTTGGGGGTGGAATTTTGAAAAACTGTTGGTCTGTTGGTCACATACGTACTTCTCTATTTTTTAACGAAAGCTAAAATACTCAGTTTTGTTGATATTACTTGAGAAATATCTTGAGAAATTATGGGCTTTTACACAAACTTTCATCCCCCAGTTCACCCCTTTGGGGGTCGAATTTTCAAAAATGGTGAAACACGTACCTCTTCATATCTAACTGAAAGCCCAAATGCTAAGTTTAATGACTATAACTTGAAAAATGAAGGTCTTTCATACTAACTTTCAACCCCTATTACACCCCTTCGGGGGTGGAATTTTAAAAGCTGTGACACAGATACTTCTTTTTCTTCGTTAATATGACTTGAAAAATATCTTAAGAAATGAAGGACTTTCATACAAACTTTCACCCCCTGTTTCACCCCTTTAGGGGTGGAATTTTTAAAAACTGTGAAACACGTATTTCTTTATTTTAAACCGTTAGCTTAAATACCAAGTTTCATGGATATAACTTGAAAGATGACGGACTTTCATACAAACTTTCACCCCCTATTTCACCCCCTTAGGGGTGCAATATTGAAAAATTGTAAATCACTTATTTCTGCATATCTAACTGAAAGCCCAAATGATAAGTTTCATGGCTATAACTTGAGAAATGAAGGACTTTCACACAAACTTTCAACCCCTATTTTACCCCTTTGGGGGTGAAATTTTGAAAAACTGTGACACACGTACTTCTTTATTTATTACCTAAAGCCAAAATACCAAGTTTCATGGATATAACTTGAGAAATGACGGAGTTTCATACAAACTTTCACCCCCTATTTCACCCCTTTAGGGGTGGAATTTTGAAAAATCCTTTCTTAGTGTGCGCGTACGTCATAAAAGTAACCTACTGTCAAAATTTCAAGTTTTTAGGCCCAGTGGTTTAGGCTGTGCGTTGATATATAAGTCAGTCAGGACTTTGAATTTTATATATATTATAGATAATTATTATTAAAATAAAAATTCGGCTTCCACAGTGACACTCTAGTGATATATATTCGGCATAAACTGGTGCAAGAATCATCAAAATCGGTCCACGCGTTTAGGCTGTAGCTGTCCTGCAAGGAACATACAAACATATATAGACTGATGAACACATAACCCTGTGCGTTTCGCAGTCGGGTAAAAATTAAACATTAGTTTTCACTATAGATTTAGCATTGGTCTTAAAGACCAATCCCAATTTTTTAATTATTTTAGTAGACTAGCGGTTGAGGTAGGTATTATAAATTATAATACTATATATTCTGTGGCCTGGATAATAAATAAGATCCCAGTAACAGTAAAAAGGAGATATTCAGTACTGTAGTATGTCGTGACGTGTCAGAAGCCTTTCGAGTTTCGAATGAGTAAATGACCTCAACAAAAAGACCAAAGAGTTTTATTCCAAAAAACATACCTACTTAAAATCAGTAAGATATATTCTACTATAGCTGTACGCTGTACCTACCCATTTTGATGGAGATTTTAATTTTCAGAAGAAGACTCTTTTCATAATATAAGATGTTAATTACTTAGTTAGATAGGTAGACGTACTTACCCATAAAGTTATTGTTCTGCCAAGGTCTGCTTATGGAGTTGCCGCGCGGAACGTCTTCAACCTGAAAAGGTATGGTTGGCTTTTGCCGAGGATAGCCGCCATGACTTGGCGTATGGGGCCCTGTAATGTAAGTTAATCATATATTATAATTCAATCACAATCCGTTAGATGTAATGCCGTAGGATGTACCTACCTAGTTATAGGTAGAGATCGTATCTGCGTACTACTACCATATTATAATAGGTAATCTACTACCTACACCATACCGCAGGTATGATTCTACAAATATTTTTTGAGTAGGTAATCTCATACAATACCTCCCTGGCGCAGTGGTGAGCCCTGTGCGGTCTTATAGTGGGAGGTCTCCGGTTCGATTCCCAGCAGGGTCAATTTTGGAATTTATCATTTCTGAATTTTCTCCAGGTCTGGTGGGAGGCTTTTACCGTGGGTAGTCACCACTCTACCGGCAAAGACGTACTTACTGGTTTCAGTACGACACCATGTACTTAGAAACCGATAATGGATAAGTATGTGCTTATTGTAACAGCCGTATCCCTATTAAGTTAGCCCGCTACCATTTTAGACTGCATCATCACTTACCATCGGATGAGATCGCAGTCAAGGGCTAACTTGTAGTGGAATAAAAAGTTATGACTCACTCACCGACTGAATCATAAACGCCCAGTATAAACCCTTGGACCTAGTTGAAATTTTGAGCAGAGATTCCTTTTTTAAAGCAGACCGATAAGGTTGGATTTTTCACAACTCTAATACCTATAGGTATACTTATTTAATAATATTATAAAGAGGTCAAGTTTGTGACGTTGCTGGGGGTAATCTCTGGATCTACTGGACCGATTTTGAAAATTCTGGTAGGTACCAATAGAAAGCCACATTATTGTGAGTGTCATATAGGCTATAATTAACGCGGGCATCCGCTAGTTATTTATATTAAGTTACGTACTTCGTAATCTCCTTACAGGTGGGCTTTGCGGGACCCGATGGTACACTCGTCGCTCCAGTAAGGCCACCGGATCTCCGACGCCGTGAGAGAAGCTTCGAGCGGGCGTGTTTACGCTCACATGGGACGCGAACTTTGTCGCCGTCACGGTGTACGTCAAATGTAGCAGATACAGGAGGCTGCAAATGCTCCTCAAAAGTCGCCTTGATAGTTTCTGAGAATGAAGTGATAGGCGTCAATAGGCATGATGACAGTAACCAAGAATCAATGAAATTATGAATTTATCTAATGAAATAGGATTCATGCCTTAACGTGGAAGGCCCCGGGTTCAATTCCCGGCAGGCTCAATTTGGGAATTTATAATTTCTGAATTTTCACTGGTCTGGTCAGGTGGGAGGCTTCGGCCGTGGCTAGTTATCACCTTACCAGCAAAGACGTACCGCCAAACGATTTAACGTTCCAGTATGATGCCGTGTAGAAACCGACTAGGGGTATGGGTTTAATATAACTGTCATACCCCTAACCTAGGTTAGTCCGCTACTGATCGCAGTCAAGGACTAACTTTTAGTGGAATAAAAAAAAAATATTACGAAACATTTAGGTAACAGGTGCAATAAATGTGCAGCGCAGCGTAGGTAATTAGATCTGCTAAGAATATAGTTGCAATGGGCGAAAGTGTGATTTGTATCTAATGATGCGCTATCGTAAAATAAGTAACCAGAATGATTTGATTCGCTCACTTGTGAATTATTTCCTTTGGGAAAATTTATCAAACAACAGATGAGGCTGAAACTAGGTATCTCCAAAGTTCCTACTTATCCATCACCCATTGTCGGGTCACTACTGGTTTTGGCCAAAATCCACCCCGCTGGCCAAGCGTGGATTAGCAAACAACACACACTTAAGACAGCAATATAATGAAGAACTCTAGGGGATGCGGGTGTTATCACGATATTTTCCTTCACGGTGATTTTTTTTAAACGAAAAATTACCTACCTAACTCCGACAAGTACCTACCTACGTGCGCGGGGATCAAATCCCCGACCACCCGAATTGGAGGTAGAGCCACATATCACAGACACCACAGAGTAGGTACATTGAATATAGCCACATATAAATTGGCCGGACGTCTGAACTAGGTACCTATACCTACCTACTAGATTATCACTGTTTTCTGTCACAAGTTCATAATTGGGGCTGATTCTGTATAACACAATCTCTAAAGTAAACTAAAATGGCAGCTTTAAATTTAGTTCTGTCCCTTTCCGTAGGAAGTGTAATGAAAGGGTTAGCGATATTTGTAATGCTCTAATTTTAGTTTAGTTTAGAGATTGTGCACTACAGAATGAGCCTTACTGACAAAAAAATGCGCATCAAGGCGTTTTCTTAATTTCTAGGAATTCATACCTATTATACTTACCTAGACTAGTTCAATTTAATTCCCTAGGCATCTAACAGCTAACTGTATTTACAAATTCTGGGTCTAGACACCTTAGATTTTGATTGAAGGTTTTGGAATTTCAGAAATTCCACAGCTCGTCCTTATAATTCATAAAGTTATAGAGGTCGTCGAAATAAACGCGTCTCACTGTATGTTCGCGTCATTCCTATTCACTAGTTGGCCATCAGATCCGGCCGTAGATATAATGTTAAATAGCCGGTGACTGGACGACCAATGGACGATTAAACCATAGAAAAAATAAATACAATTAAACCGATGTCCTATTTCTGTGTACATAACAATTTTTTTTCTTTTTTTATGTATGTCGGCGCATGTCTCCGTGGTTTCTGAACCGATTTGAACAATTTTTTTTTCAGTGGTTAAAAAAACATTTTGATTTCTACACACTATGTTGAAGTCGGGCGAGTATACAAAGATAGGCAAAGTTGACGTGTCAGGCTCGCCCGACTTCAATATAGTGTGTAGAAATCAAAATTATTTTTTACTTTACAGTGGCTTTTGAAGTCGGTTTTTTGGAAAGAATTTTTATTAAATGACAGTTCAACCGGCTCACTACTAAGCACAAGTCACTTGTCAGAGTTTGGCGATAGCCCATCACGCTGATGAGATGCGGATTGGCAGACTTCACAAGCCTTTGTGAACACTGAACATGATAAAAATTTCTCGGGCATGCAGGTTTCCTAACGAAATCCTTCATTTTTATACCTGTTGTTACTTAGACTTAAAGGGACGTTTAGGTACATCTTACTTTTTAATACTTTTTTGAAACAACAATAAAACTAAAAGCTGGCTAGCCAAACCTAATCAAGTTGCTATATAAAACATGCCCGCATGTCCCCAATGCTAGCTGCATTTGCGCGCCAGGCTGATCCTTTGTGATCTCAGAGTAAGAATATAGATACCTCTATATTTGTAATCTATCTATTGCATGAGTCCGTAACACATTGGAGGCGCGTTCATTTTAAGATTAGACTAGCAAGTTTCTTATAAAAAGGTAAAGAAAAATCCTTAGGTCAACCGCATACTCTCACGCCGCTCTTACAACACAATAGCTGTGTCATAGGAATTGGGCTGATGTGGCGAAACGATGATGCCATGAGCTATCTTTTTTGTTGATCTGTGGAATTTAGCTCTTGTATTTGATAGTTTTACTCCAAATTAGATTTATGAGGACGTGTCTATATCTTTTGAAGGCATCAATGAAGGTCCGGTAACAACCTACTTTATTTCATTTAGGTAGTAAGGTAAGGTCATCGGTGATCCTTTCAATTTTTAATTCATGTTTATTTCAATTATACCTAAATATTTTTTAACACGAATAGATTGATAACTTTTAGAAGAATTTGCGGGTAGGTACATAAAGCAATTTTACACGCGGTTGCGGCGGAAGTGATGTTTGAATTAGACGACCTCCGTGGCGCAGTGTGTACTTAGTGCTGTTGCCTTAACGTGCGGAGGTCCCGGGTTCGATCCCCGGCAGGGTCAATTTGGGAATTTATAATTTCTGAATTTTCCCTGGTCTGGTCTGGTGGGAGGCTTCGGCCGTGGCTAGTTACCACCCTACCGGCAAAGACGTGCCGCCAAGCGATTTAGCGTTCCGGTACGATGATCTTCAGGTGTGTTACGAAATATGGTAGGTAACGCGGTACCTAGTAATAATTATTAGGTACGTTAGATATTTTCTGCTGCTAATTTGCGGTAGAAGGTATCTGTTGATATGAAAACGAGAAAGGCCATTAGGTACTTAATTACGGTTTTATCTAAATACTAGATGATGCCCGCAACTTCGTCCGCGTGGATTAAGATTTTTGACTCCCGCGGGAATTCCTTAATTTTCCGGGATAAAAAGTAGCCCATGTCCTTCCCGGGGATATAAACTACCTCTATACCAAATTTCAGCGAAATCGGTAGAAAAGATGGGCCGGGAAAGCGTAGCAGACAGACAGACACACTTTCGCATTAAATTATTATTAATATTAATTTCGCATAATATTAAGTATGGATATGGATTTTGTCAATAAAATCAATCAAGTACCTACCAATCTGTGCTAACAATTAAATCACTCGATTAGCACCATTTTAATCAATTCCCATAATTATACACACCTTTTCTGATAGTTACGACTTACGAGTAGCATAATGAATGAGACAGTACGTGGGAAGACATTCTCATGGGATCTTATAAGAATTTTATCCGAAGCAATGCATATCGCAATATTAGGTCGTAAAATTGTTAATAACTGCCTTTCAACCTCGGTATACCTGCACCAAACAATAACCCAGGGTAAATCTGATAATTAATTTTGATTTTATCGAATATGTAGATACGACACCCGTAACCCAAGCCATCACCCTAAAACTCCTAAAAGAATATTCCGTGATAAATACATAGGTACTCGTAGGTATATCCAAATACCATAAAGCGATGCGAAGCGCGCAGGTGAAACTGGAAGAAGCTCAAAATAACAATATGTAAGTACCTAAGTCAGTCAGTCAGTTTATCCTTTTGTTTAGATTTGAAATAGGTATACTAACCTAGGTCACAGAATAATTGCCTAGGTACATATAGGTGCGTCCAGTTACTGACGATTAGAGTCCGCTA
The DNA here is from genome assembly GCA_923060345.2 of Erebia aethiops. Classification (NCBI taxonomy): domain Eukaryota; kingdom Metazoa; phylum Arthropoda; class Insecta; order Lepidoptera; family Nymphalidae; genus Erebia; species Erebia aethiops. Next base: position 7,221,149 of record OV281092.1, on the reverse strand, counting down.
TAAATCAATGGGAATCACGTTTATCATTGGTCGCTTGTAGCCCATAAACGTGACTGAAACTAAAGCAGCACCTAATTACCGATCCACTGGTCGTTTAGAAAATTAAAGGCTTTAGAGAGACAAAACGCTCCACGTCAGCGACATGTTACCGCAATGTGGACAGGTAGGTACAATGAATTGGCAACTTACTTCCTTTGTGGGCCAAGCGAGAGTATATTTTGTAATACTTAGTGACTATACTGTGAGTTGCGAATCTATTCCCCTACTTTGTTCTTCCCCTACTCTAGTAAAATCTACTCATCGAACTCATCTACGAATCGAGTCCTTTATCTCAATTAGTCGAGCCAAAGTTCTGTTGCGTGAGTATAAATGCTGTTTGAATGCACTTGGGTTCAGGGAGTGTGACTATACTGCAGTCTAGAAGTCGTCTTCATCAAGAGTGTTTACTTTGTAGAACGCAGCTATATGATATGCTCCTCAGTAAGACATACTCGAACTTCATCCAACTTCTTTGGGAACAATACATGGCGCGAGTTCATTGCGACGTGCTGTGTCACAGACGTATAACACTTCAGATTTGCTGCAGTTAAAGTCCCGCGTTGTGTTTGTTCAGGGGCTTAAGGTCTTACAACAGACGCTTTATTGCACGCCTCTTGAAAGCGCTTTTCTGTAGATTAGAACCTTGCCTTGGTATGGAAGCTTTTGTTCTCTTGACTAGCATCTAATATCACGTTGAAGACGTGTGTATGCTGTTTAGTGTATAGTGATCGATTAGTAACGCCTTGCTCTTATAAATACGGTACCTAATGAAGATAATTACTTCCTGGCGATGTTTTTCTGAAACAACAAGGTTCAAGGTACAAATATATTTAAAATATAGGAACTAGCTGATCTGCCTGAGAACCGTTCAGGCGGAATTTCTAAACATAATCCTTTCTTATAGAGTAAGAGGCCAGAGGGGCCTTCTTCGTCTAGAATTAAAGTACCTAGCTGTACGCTATACTTCTTTTTAGACTTCAGATTTCTCTCCTGTCTATCTTAAACAATATTCCTTTCGTACTTTATACAAGGAACCTCAGGGCAAAACTTTATTTACTTTCTACGTCCGAAGGGAGCTGAGCTTTTATGAGTTAGTCTGTGAGTGAATCACAAATGAAGAGGTAGGTAACTACTGCTGGTCTATGTTCAGCCTTATTGTAGGAACCTACCTCTAATCATACTCTAATGAAGCAGCTGCCAAGCAGTAGGTATAAATTGTGTAACTTGCTCTAGGTCCTCAATATTGGCATGTCTATAGTCTATGTCTCTATGAAAATAGAATGAGGGAATCTTCTAAAGAATATAACTTCTGTTTGGTACAAGATAATTACTACCGAGATAATTACTGTATTATACCTACAGTCGAGAGATGTATTTTGAATAACAAAGTCGTGCAGTATTGCAACTTCCAAGGCAAGAAAGCTTAATTGATTATTCAGAATGAAAGAAACGGATATGTACCCACCACAGATCACGGAAACAAGGGTACCCACCAATTAGGCCCAATACGTTCGTAGGCGACATGAATTTATCACGATCCTTAGTCATGTCGGCTTGCCGTCACGAAGTATAGCCACGGGATATCAAGGACAGTCTATCTTTGAGCGACTATATACAATTTGTTTCGCTGCCTGGTGCAGTGTCAATGATCGTGATGCAAGTATTTTGCATGTGCAACGCCTACCTTTTCTTTGTAAAAGCGGTCAAGTGCGGTGCGTACAAATTAGATCTGCGAATGTAAGTATTGGAAAGGTTTCTAAAGACTAAGTGTCTAAAGTGGTTAGATAGGTAGGTACTGTACAGATTCTGTAGTATATCAGGACATAATTGACCGAGCGAAGCGAAGGTCTCTGAGTCTACTTGAGTGAATTGGCACTTGTCCGTCCGTCCGTCCGTCCGTCCGTCCGTCTGTCAGAGCATTATAACTTCTGAATTACAGAACGTAATTACTTCAGCTTTAAATATAATATGTAAACCAATGGCCACCCGCCGAATATGGCTGAAAAAGTTATAAAAATCTTTATTTCAGGGGGGCTCTCATAGAAGCGAATGCGAAGTAAAATATTTTTTAATAAAGTTACATAGGGTTGCGGTATATCATTTTAAAGATAATTAGGAATAGAGTCCAAAAATATATATTTTTTAAATTTTTCCCCCAAAATTGACGAAATGGGGGGCTTTCAAAGTGGAGATTTTCTAACGTCCAAAGTTGACCTCAGAACTCTAAATTTTCTGAAAGGCTGAGCCTGAAACTTGATCAATTATTTGAACTTATATCCTGTACTTGAACAACAAATACTAAAATTAGATAAATATTGTAAGGAAACGGAATTATTAAATTTTTAATGAGCTTCAGTATTTTTAACAGAACTTCACATTTATGTCAATAGATGGCGCCGCGAGGTCTCAGTTCGGGGCGAACCGCTAGTAATTAATAGAGAGTGACCTATTCTTGACTGCCTCGTTGGTCTAATGGTTATCATGTTCGACTGCGGCTGACGAGGTCCCGGGTTCGAGTCCCGGGTCGGGCTATAATTAGGTAAGTTGAGTTTTTCTGATTAGAAATTCTCAGTACTAGTCTGGAGTTAGGAAGTTGGCGGTGCTTCACCCCCGTGCCTCGCAGAGCACGTTAAGCCCGCATCGGTTCCGGTTATTATCACTAACATGATAATAATCCCGCATTGGAGCAGCGTGGTGAGTCTAAGCTCTTATTCCCTCTCTCCTATGAGAGTGGAGGCCTGTGCCCAGCAGTGGGACGTTAATGGGCTGTAGTGGTGGTGGTAGTGGACCTATTCTTTGTATTATTATCTGCTTTTGATATTAGGTACCTATCAATAAGATACAGGTTACATAATCGCCCGTAGAGCATTTTATACCTCAAGAATTACCTACCTGCCTTTGAATTGACCCTTAATCATACTTATATTATAAATGCCAAAGAGTTTTTCTTGGTTTGTCCTTCAATCACGCCGCTACACAGCGACGTGATCGACGCGACATGGCGGGATCGACGTAATTTTTGACGGTATTTGCATGGGTATAGTCGAGGACTCTGGATAGTGACATATGCTAACTTTTATCCTGGACATTTAAGGAGTTCCCGTAGGAGTTGAAAAAACATACCACGCGGACGAAGTCGCGGGCATCAGCTGTAACATATTGTTTTCCAATAAGGTACGTAAGTAAAATGTGAATAAAATGTTATGTATGCTCAACAAAATAATAGATTGAAAACTTTTGGTAATGGACCCTAAAAAGAAAACATGCTTGGTGCATAACATAGCAATAACGAAGTGAATAAGGTCAAGTTCATCATTATGACAAGTGCCATTAGAGGAATTATAGTAAGGCTCTCATGTGTAAGAGGAATGACGAAGCAAAAATGATCTATTTACCTACGGCACAAGATAAATACTTGAACTCTCAAGCATGGGGTTGATGCTTGAGCAGCTTTAGACCTTATAAGTATATTATATATATTATAGGCAGTGGCGTACATAGGACTTGAAGCTGGGGTAGGCATTAGTTGGTCTGCATACCTATTTACTAGTCGTTTTGATGAAAAATGAGCATTGACGTATTACCATTTGGGTAAGCAGTGCTTTTATGCCTCTATGATCTGCACGCCACTGCCTATAGGTGCCCTTACAGTCCCTAAGGGCCCTTAAATGGCCTCAACTGCACGGATTTTTGGGAGAAGACTCGTGCTCTAATTACGCCTGCAGTGGGCCTGGCGATGGGTTGATGATTGAGGATTCCATATTTCCATACCAATACTATACTTCAATATGCAAAAGTGTTTCTTCTGTTGGTCAGTCAGCTACGTCTTCAATTACTTTTTAATCTTATCTTAGTAATATTATAAATGCGAAAGTTTGGATGGATGTATGGATGTTTGTTACTCAATCACGCCCCCGGCTGAACGGATCTGGCTGAAATTTGGCACAGTGGCGTGCATTTCATAGAGGTATGAAAGCACTACTTACCCATGTGAAAATACGTCAATGCTTCAAACCCTATGCACGCCACTGGCGCATAGGCTACTTTTTATCCCGGAAAATTAAAGAGTTCTCGCGGGAACCAAAAAAACTGCGTGGTTTGCCACGCAGACGAAGTCGCGGGCATTCGCTAGGAATCTAATAAATTAGTCCTGCTTGATGAATGGAGAAATACATGTAAGGTAGCAAGACCTTTTGTTATGTAGGATACGTTGTACAATCGATATAGGTACAGTACCTGAAATACAAAGATTTACAAATAGTCGCTAGAATAAACAATAGCCATTGATCTGTAGAATTTAGCAATACACCCACTCATCTCATGCAGATCGTAAAAAAGTTGCCTAACGTATTGTATGGACACTATTTTAGCACAGATTTTAGCGTCCTGGGACATTTCAGGGAGATGTAAATTGTAGATGACGCAATTTCATAAGATTTGCTTAGCGAGTATGGTAACATCTACTAATATTATAAATGCGAAATGGATGGATGTTTGTTACTCAATCACGGCCGAACGACTGAACGGATCTGGATGAAATTTGGCACAGAGATAGATGACGTCTGGAATGACACGATAGGCTTTTTATCCCGGAAAATTCAAAAGCTCCCGATGAAACCAATAAACCTCAATTCACGCGGCAGAAGGCGAGGGCATCAGCTAGTACAGTAGGCTATGTCGAATCCACTTTTTAAAGCTGTCAAGGAGATTTTTGTGTGCTTTAACGTGAAGGGTAAATTATCATACACCCATTAATAGGCATGATGACAGTAACCAAGAATCAATGAAATTATGAATATATTATGTAATGAAATAGGATTTATGGATTAAAAAAAAAGGTATTTATTTTTCTACTAGCTGATGCCCGCGACTTCGTACGCGTGGATCGAGGTTTTGTGGTTCCCGCGGGAACTCTTTAATTTTCCGGGATAAAAAGTAGCCTATGTGTTATTCCAGACTATAATCTATCTCTGTGCCAAATTTCATCCAGATCCGTTCAGCCGTTGGGGCGTGATTGAGTAACAAACATCCATACATACATCCATACATCCATACATCCAAACTTTCGCATTTATAATATTAGTAAGATTTCGAGTGAGATTGCTATTTATTTTGATAAAATAAAACCATAAAATACAGCAATCCGCCATAGAAGCGAATGACGTCACAATTATTTGTTTTCGAGCTTCGACAATCGCACTATTGTTTATTGCACACTGCACAGAGTACATAGGTAAAAACAATAGTGACGTCACAAACGACGCCATGACACCGGCGAACGTTTTGGCGTGAATTTTAAAATTTAAATTTCAAATTCCAATTTTATCTACCAAACCTTATTTTTCTGCTGATATAAGATATTTTTTCGAAATAGTAGATACCTACTTCCGAACATAATCTGACCATTTTTCAAAAACAGTCATCATGCCTATTAGACGAAGGTGTACAAGATAAAAACGAAGTAGATAAAATATATTACTTAACGCGAAAAGTTCCATTCCAATCCGCTCGTCCTATTATATTCTCGTGAAGATAAATGTATAATTGGTAGCAAATATCCCGTTTTCTTACAAACAGCTGGACATAGATCAGTTAAATTCTAAAGGTATTGAGTTTCTCCCTTCACGTGCCAAGTGTATCGAAGATTGCACTGCTACCGCGGCGGATCGGATTAAATTGCCAAATAACCTCAACTCTAAATCCCTAGCAATATTCAAATCTATATGGCTGTCACTACTTATTAGAAGGCTAAGTAGCTGAGAACTTAAATTATGCATGTGCTTTATCAAAATTATCAACTGAAAGCCTTACAATTTATCAAATAAGTGAAGATGGAGAGGAGATTGATTTTGGTCCCTAACCTAGGTCTCTATAATTTGTCACTATCTATCCCGTCTAGGCTTCGCCTGGATGCTAGCATCTAAGTTATAAGAAAAATAACGTGAAAAAGTTCAATTTTCAAATTATTTAAACCCAGCGTTTTGAATTATGCGTTTTAATGAGCCAGTCTATCATTTTATATGTATAGGTATGTCTAGATAGAACTATAGACATCAGATTGGATCCTCCATTCACCGGATCGTACCTTTTTTTTTTTTCGGGGGGAAATCTCCTTAAGATACCCGACTTCCTGGGGGGGAAACGATGGCACCCCCCCGGTGGCCGACTTTGACGCATGTCCGGAGGCTCCGAGATCTCTTAAGAACGCATCGGTGCCCCCCTTGTGTGATGCCCATACGGCTCATCCCGGACTCCTGGAGAAGTCCCCTCATTACCCGGACCTGTACATGAGGTATGGCTGCTTGTTGGCCACAGCAAGCTGCCATCTTCCCAGGGTCGTATTGCACCGGATCGTACCTACCATTCGACAAAATCTAGTAAGTAAACGATTTAATTATTATATGCAAAATGATTTAATTATTATATTATATTATGTATCTATAATAATAAGTTGGTAAAAGTGTCTGTTGTAATTTTGTTTTGTATCAAGTGCTCAGCTTAAAGTGTCATTAGATTCACTTTCACGAAGAACGCAGAGTTTTGTCGCTAAAGTTAAAAGTGCTTCCACTGTTACGATGACTTTCCGATCTGTCACATGTTTCGATGTGTGACTGCGCAGTTCGATGTGTAGTTGCGCCTACCTAGGTATATTGTCCAACAAGCTCCCTGAGAGCATTTCACTTTCACCCGGAAAATCGAAATGTTTCCTACCTTCAGGTTTACCGTTTATTTTTGACCTAGCTACTTACTACGTACCTACATCGGTACTTTTGTTCTTGCAATTTGAAACATCAAAGCATAATATACATATTATTGAAGTGAAAACTTCTTTAGGCGCGTTAAGCACTTTTTGGTAGGGGGTAAAAAATATGTGGAAACGCGAGACCGACACCATTAAAGACAAAAGGTCTTAAGTATAAGTAATATACTACATTCGTAATTCAACTTTAATACTTTGTTTTAAGGTTTATATTTAAAAGTGATGTGTAACCGTAACACATCACGACACCATTCTTCTTAAGACAAAAGGTCTTAAGTATAAATAATATAGTACATTCGTAATTAAACTTTAGAGACTTAGTTTTAAGGTTTATTATTTTAAAAGTGCTGTGTTGTTATTTTAAATATTAGTTTTCACTTCTACCGGCAGTCCCTTTGACTGCCAATTTTTTATATTGTTTACTTAGGTAATTAATTAAATCCTTAATTAATTTTGGTATTCCTGAGTTTCCATTTGACCTTGATTAAGTAGGTACTAGGTACCTATTTAGATTAAGAAAACCAGCCAGATTTTTCAAGAATTCTCATTTGCTTTGTGATCTTGAAGATAAAAAGCCGTTTAGACTACCTATATTGGATCTATGAAAATTTATATAACGCTCTATACTACGCTCTAAATTATACAAATGTTACGTACAGAAAATGCAATTCTCTCATTGAAATGAACGGTATCCACCATACATTAGCATAATGACAAATTATTATGATGGACAGCGCATCTTGACTTTCCAAGAGACAACAGTTACTTAGTTGCAAATACGTCGCAACAAATCGTTTAGTCATACTAGATCATACAGGTAAGATGAAACTCAATATCTGCAAAGATTTGTTTATATCCAAGATGTATCTAGTTAAGCTCATATTGACTAGAGAGCGTGGCCTAAATGTTAAAGTAGACTAGTGATCTTCAAAGTCTACCAAAGACTAGAAAGCAAAGACCAAAATCTTAGTCTTAGGCCAAAGTCTGATTGATGCAACAAAGTTCGCATTTTTATGTGGTCAAATTCAACAGTGACGGTGTTATTTTTTTTTATCCACTACAAGTTAGCCCATGACTGCGATCTCACCTGATGGTAAGTGACGATGTCAGTCTAAGATGGTAGCGGGCTAACCTGTTATAGGGGTATGGCAGTTATATTAAACCCATACCCCTAGTCGGTTTCTACACGGCATCGTACCGGAACGCTAAATCGCTTGGCGGCACGTCTTTGCAGACCAGACCAGGGAAAATTCAGAAATTATAAAATTCTCAAATTGACCCTGCCGGGGATCGAACCCGGGACCTCTGCACGTTACGACAACAGCACTGCGCCACGAAGGTCGTCAAAAGGCCTTAGATCGACTTTTTAGCATAGGCTGTAGTTCCAGGTGCACTTTGAACTTTCAATCCTCGAATGAGCGCCAGAGCCTAAGACGTCGATCCTTCAGTTAACGTTCTAGTCTTCCTATCAACATGTACCTGCTGATCTATACATGAACCAAATAAACATTAGCATCGAATCAATGTAGAGTTCTGACTTTAACATACTTGTTTATCAAATAAATATTATATATGCGAACGTTTGGATGTATGGATGTATGTTTGTTACTCAATCACGCCCCAACGGCTGAACGGATCTGGCTGAAATTTGGCACAGAGATAGATTATAATCTGGAATAGCACATAGGCTACCCGGCTTTTTATCCCGGAAAATTAAAGAGTTCACGCGGGAACCAAAAAACCTCAATCCACGCGGGCGAAGTCGCGGCTTTTCGCTAGTATGTATAATATGTTAGTAAGTAATAAGTATAAGTTAATAGGCGATTACAGTAATTTATCCGAAATCCGAATAATGTACATAAATCTCAGATTCATCCATTTGGCCATTATACTCGTAGATAGAGTAACCGAAGGTAGGATGGGTATTCGGCTAATAGGTAGACCGCTTGTTCCATTCTCTCAGTAATTTTACACCTATAAGTACTAATCATGAATCAATATACTACCGATTACGTCTTAGGCAATGCCCATTAGAACTGCTGTTTCTTAAGAGGCAGGAATTTTGCATGTAGGAGATTTTTATGTACCTATGTTCTATTTCAATGTTATTTTACTTTGTATTACCGGTTAATGTTTAAATGCTGCCCAAAATCATATTTTACAATACGTTTTTTTAACTTAAATCTATCTATTAATTGTCTCGTTGGTCTAGTGGTTGGCATGTTCGACTGCGGCCGACGAGGTCCCAGGTTCGAGTCCCGGGTCGGGCCATAATGAAGTGTTTTGTTTTTCTAAGTAGAAATTCTCAGTACTAGCCCGGAGTTAGGAAGTTGGCGGTGTTTCACCGTGTGCCTCGGAGAGCAAGTCAAACCGTCGGTCCCGGATATTATCACTAACATGAAAATAATAACATGGTGGGTCTAAGCTCTAATGCCCTCTCTCCTTTGAGAGTGGAGGCCTGTGTCCAGCTGTGATGGTGGTTAGCTATCTATACGCACAATACGCGTCTATTTTATCTAATGTGATAGATACGGTAATATAAGTTAACCACTAGCAATATCTTTTATCGACCACAATATTGAATAGGTAGCGATAATAGCATATTTTACTAATATTTCCCTAATCAGTGGTATTTACCTAACCGTTAGTATGAAATTTTGATAATTTGTTATCTAAGTAGGTAAGTACCTTATCCGACGCTATGTAAATAAACTAATTAGGAAGCGATTGTAATTTTAACGTGTGACTTGTTTGTATATTTTATGTATTACATCGCGGTGATCTAATGTTTATATATGTCAACAAGAACTGTAAATTGTAATCATTTCATAATTGATATTATAACCTTCCGAGGCAATGTTAAATTCCCAAGGGTAGGTACCTATTCTCTTCTGTTTAACTCTTTTATTTCATGTAGATTTGATATTTTGTTAGTAGTAGTACTTATTGACGACGACGACGTCGCGAGTCGGCTTCAATTTGTTAGGACTGCAAATGGGTCTTATGGGATTAGGGCCTTTTTTCGTGTAAAGAATAAGTTACTTCTGTGTTCCGTAGGCAACGGTAGGTTGTATGAGAGATGCGTTATGACTTAATTATGCAGAATGAAGTTTCTTTTAAAACGTAATATTAACTCTAACGGCCCACCCTTGTGCTGATTTATGTCCAACTAGCTGATGCCCGCGACTCCGTCCGCGTGTTTTTTTTTTGGGTTCCCGCGGGAACTCTTTAATTTTCCGGGATAAAAAGTGGCCTATGTGTTATTCCAGACTATAATCTATCCCTGTGCCAAATTTCATCCAGATCCGTTCAGCCGTTCTGGCGTGAAAGAGTAACAAACATCCATACATACCTACATCCATATACTTACAAACTTTCGTGTTTATAATATTAGTAAGATTAAGAAACCAATCGAGTTTCGAGTACATTGTATTATTACCTCTTCTGTGATTTGAGTATGTAAATAATCTGTGAGCTAGGTACATTAAATTTGGAAAAATGTCAAACTAAATTATCTACCTACCCTACGAGAGGCGAACAGCCTCAAATGAAACGCATCACGCTGATCAAATGAAATTGAAGCTTACGAAGCTTAGAATACGAAGGAATTTTGTAAGACGCCACAACTTATGTTTATGTTATGTGAAATTGATGAAATAACTAGAGCAGCGAGACGCGAGTTCGTGATGACGATAATTCATAATATGGATCAAATCTGTGTATCTACAACTGGCCGAACGTGACCTTTATTTCCCTGCAGCCAAGACCCAAACCATGGAGCGTACTATATTTTTATGGGTTAAGTTAGATTGCGTAAAAAATCCTGTTTTTTTATCATACTACCTAATTACCTACTATATACTCAAGGCAATAAAATTACGGGAATCGGAAATGTTCAGCCTATTTTTTGGACACTTTTAAGTAATTACTAGATGATGCCCCGTGCCCGCGACTACGAGCGCGTGGGAACTCTTTAATTTTCCGGGATAAATAGTAGATTAAAAAACTACTAAAAAGTGTCCTTCCCCGGGATACAACGTACCCCTGTACCAAATTTCATCAAAATCGGTTGAATAGATGGGCCGTGAAAGCGTAGCAGACAGACTGAAAGACAGACACACTTTGGATGGATTTAAGTAGGTAGTTTTTAACAGATTTCTTAGGGTTCTTTCGGTTCAAATTTTTTGAAAAATTTATTGTTTGGTTAGCTGTGGTGCTCCGTGGTGATATAAAAACATCTAATTCTGTAAATTTTTGAGTCAAGGTCGCTTAGGTATTACATGAGAGGTGGCTTAGTAGGTAGGTATACCTACATTTTAGCCATGAGGTAATATCACTAGGTGAGCTATTTAAAACGGCTTAAAAGAATCATTCGTCATGAATTATATCACATAAATTAACAAGGCCTTGCTTTAATCGCAATGCGTTGGGAACAAGATAATACCTATTTCGTATCCAAGGACCATCACGTTATGCGTGATACAGTTTGGCAATTACAATTAGGCTTAGGTACTCCTTAATAAAGCTAACAATTACTACTCCTTTGTACGATGTGTATATTTATAGCTAAGCTATACAAAAAGGGATAAAAACAACAGTAATTAAGTAGTTAATCGACCAATAATAAAATCTAATGTACTTTTTTGGTAACAATTGTGATTTACCTAATTGATTTAAGGTAATTTGACAACCTCCCTGACGCACCATTGAGCGCTCATGGGCGGTCACGGGTTCGATCCCCGGCAGAGCTAATTTGGGAATATATAAATGTAGAAACCGATTGGGGGCCTTACCCCTAACAAGTAAGCCCGCTACAACCTTAGGCATCATCACTTACCATTAGGTGAGATTGCAGTCAATGGCTAACTTGTGGTAAATAAAAAAAAATGGTCATTATCTAAGCTATTTTATGATTAGGAAAACTAACTATTCAGAATTAACAAAAATTTTAATTTCAAAGAAAGAGGCAGAAGAATCTATGGAAGTTATGTTAAGATTTGATGAAAAATTAAAAAGTTGACAGATTGTATGGCAGTTATTCTAGTTTGTCCTCGGCTCGAGGCTAAAAACCAAGAATGTTAATTGTATCATCATTGCACAAATTAACTAAGTATCCCAAAGAACCAAAATAATGCGCCGAAATGACCTAGGACGGTTATTTTTTTTTGAGGTCAGGTCAATGATGAGTCCTAGATTGGAACGCGCTTGTCTAGAAGGTACCTATTCACTCTTGCCATGAAGGTACCTAAGTTATACGTGGCAGGAAACACGTGTGCTGGGAGGCTGTTCCACACCCTAGCGGTTCGGATCAGAAACGTCGAGCAAAATAACGTTTCGTGCGAGCAGATTGGACGTCAAACCACATAAGAATGCCAATTGCCAACGCTGACGGTTTCTCGCTGTTCTGTGGTAGGACGAAATGAATATAATTTCTTGAAACGGTATGGCGTCTCTAAATCTATGGATTTGCATTTGAAGGATAGGCAAGGCTTGTAGATGAGTAGTTACTTCTAACACCATAATTAAGTATTCATGCAATGGGAAATTTCTATAATAGCTCCCAACATCAATCAAACTCGTCACTCATTAAGTGTAACGTAAGTAGACAAAGACTTGAAAGCTTGATACGATAATGGTGCACCTATTCTATTTGTACCTTGAACCATTTGGAAGCATCGTGACTTTGCAATTTTTTATTGACATAGGCATTACATGTGTAGCAGAACTGAGGGTAGATTGTGCACACAAAAAAAAAGATACTTTGGAGTGGATCAAGTGACGGCCAACAAGTGACGACCCCAAAAATTTGGAGTAAACACTGAGCAGGTGGATGAAGATGGTAGAGAACCGTGTTAGGTTGAGTGCTGTCGAAAATTATTTTCTGCGGATACATGATACAGGTTGATAGATGGCTTCAGGTTTAACTGACTTCATCTATTCGAACAAAATGGTTATCAACAAAGGCGTTACAAAATCATCGGATCGGTACGGATTTTTTGGGAATCTAATTTATCTAATCCGACAGGACATGTGATGCGCATGTCTGATGACTTATGGGCAAAGACTGCCACGCACTGGATGCCACAAAACACTAAAAGACATCGAGGAAGGCCGAGGCGCCGCTGGCGCGACGAACTCGCAACCTTTATGGAGGGCTGGCCGAAAAATCTATGGACCGGGATAAATGGAAGGAGGAAAGGGAGGCCTTTGTCCAACAATGGAACACTGCAGGCTGTAAATAAATAAATAAAAAAATTTAATCACAGAATTCTAAAATCAGAGTTTATATTTACGCTTCCTCAACAATTTTGAATAAGTATGTAAATAGATACCATGAAGACTTAGCATATTCTTGTACGTTCCAGAGTAAGGAAAAAATAAATTATGTCCACTTTTGTATTTATCGGGTAAAATTAAGCAATGCGAGGTAACCGAATCTGTACTTTATTTGCACTTCTAAAACTTGTTTGTTTATTACATTAAACTAGCTTCTAATTTACTCTGTCACGTAAAAATTTAATGCCGAAGTGATGTAGTGGTAAATTTATTTAAAAGACTGGTGATCGGTGATCGTAATTGCTTTGAATTCGATTTTCATCATGTTTGCGGTTCAATCAAGGCTTTGTTTGGTGACTATACTCAATAGTCATTCTCTACTTACTGTTCTATATGTCACCGTAAGATTGCAAAAACCGTTCAAATCAGTGCGTCCGGTCACTAACTGATTATTTATGTCGAACCCTAACCTAACCTACAAGAAAGAGACAAGAAAAAGTAAATACAATGAATATTTCAAAAATTGACACTCAGAACATTGAACGGTTCACAATCTGCCGACAGTATACAATTATAACGGTTTTTGCAATATTACGGTGACATATACACAGAAAACGGAATCTTATTATCGTACCCATCGATGGTCGATGATCGTACTATAATGGTGCGTAGTGACACAGCCCTACTTAAAACAAAAATTACCTTTTATCCTCGTAAATCCTATTTGTAAATCTCTAATTTCATCTTCAAAAAGATGAAGCTGTTGAACGTTTCTATTTTGTATTTATATTTATAACCATTTATAACTAACTTAGTTTAACTAAAGTACTTATGCGACTATTTTAGTGAAAACGTGTGTAAAAATATGGAGCAATTTAGCAACTGTACTAGGAGTGGACTACTTCGTACTGTAGCAATCAGAGTCTCTGGAATCTTACGCGTTATCTAGTCACGTCTGTGACCTAATGGAGATTGAAAGATTTGGAGTCTCGACCACGAACCAATTGGACGGTAGATTCGGTATTACTAAAACAAGAATACAACTTTTGTCATATTTAGCGTTTCTATAAGGTTGTGAATGTTTGATTCCATTTTCTATTGCTCATAACAAAATTGCACACATAATGAGGTTTGCCGTTTGGTATTTCCACTTCACTGGGGGGTTGAGCGTCAGGGCTCAGAGGTAAAACAGATTAATTAATACCTACCTATTGCATTTGCACCTGACCGCAGTGAACATAGTTTATATGATATTCTAGGTATCAAATCATTGCGCGTTCAATAGGTATAATCTCTTCTATTTAGGGTGTATTTTTAAATTTTTATTATTGTGTGAGCTGTGACACAAATTTAAAGTAGCTCAGAGAGCTATGGAGAGGGCTATGTTAAGAGTTTATCTTAAGGACAAGATTCGAAATGAAGAGATCCGTAAGAGAACCAAGGTAACTGACATAGCCCAAACCATTAGCAAGGCAGTGGGTCTGCCTGTAGAAGGAGCGATGGCCGCTCGGGCCGGAAAGTTTTAGAGTGGAGAACGCGTACAAATAAGTAAGAGGGTGGCAGGAAGTGGCTGGATGAGGAAGGCTGAGGACCGGGTGTGGTGGCGTTCTTTATGGGAAAGGCCTATGTTTAGCAGTGGACGTCCGCAGGCTGAGATGAGAGATGACATAAGCTGTGAGCAGCATGACAGTCTAGCTTCTCTAAGGAACGTGACAGCTCATTGGAAAAAGGATTTAAATAAGAAGATTGGAAATAAGTAATCAATAACTTGGCAGAAAAAGTCGTGAGTTCAGTCTTACTAAAAGTAAGTGAATCGACATTGGTCATAAAATCATTAATTCTTACAAACAAGATACCACAAGACAAATTCGTTTTATTTGCGCTACCGCAACTAGTAATCGGACCGTACATCATCGGTACTTAATACTGGTAATAATAACTACATTTGTAATTGTTTAAGAAATAATCCAAACCACAGAGCAGCCTTGTGGTGGTTTGCGATACTGATTTGTGAATAAAAGTTGTGGGAGGCCTTGGCCCAAAGGGTTTTTTTTTTTTTTTTTAAATCAGTAGACACCTCTGACGTAGTCAAAGCCTTTGTTTATCTAATTATTAATTGTTTACGGGTCATTATTTATTTGAAAATTATATTAATAACATTTATTAGTTATATTAAGTATATACTAAATTTATTTTAGCTATGTGTGCACTATCTATATTTTGTTCCTATATTCTAATAATACAGAGTAAATATAGATCTATCCTATACACATTATCTTATAGCTTACGTTTTATTCCTATCTATGACTATATTAACAACTTTTTTGGCATACTTTAAAAATAAATCCCTTGTTTTATTAGTTTTTAATATATTAGCCAGGGAATCCTTGCACAGATTCATTTGCATCTCCTGTTCTAGATTTTCTCTTTCTCTGCCGTGCTGCGGACACTCAATTAATATGTGTAATACAGTTTCGTCACAGTTGGGGTCGCAGACACAGCCCGGATCGTCTTTGCATTTGAATCTGTGCAAGTATTCTCCAAAGCCGCCATGCCCCGTAAACAATTGGGTGGTAACACTGTCCAGGGTGATCTTTTGGACCATTCCATGCGCTTCAACCGCATTTGGGAAGAATGTTTTGGTCGTTCCTGCAGTTTCGCCTGACCCATATCTCCGGTTCCATTCGTCAAGGGATTCCTTGCGGATTTGGCCCTTGACAAATGATACCGGCCCAAAGGGTTGGTACCACGTTGGTACATTTCGTCGGAACTCGCAATATACTGGGAGCCAAAAGGAGAAAGAAAATGTACGGTCCACGTCGAGGCTTCGCAACTGACGAGCTTTTTCTGATGTTTTCCTATACTTGTACTGTGAGACCTTGAAGCTTCTTGCCTTTCATGATTCTAGGTCAACGCGGGAAGTACCCTATAGGTTTTGATTTATTGGCGAGTGTCAAAATATGCGGCATAAACGGTCGTATCGTTTGATTGCGTTGACTAAGAAGCTTTTTTACAGCTCCAAGGGACCGTGGACCCCCCCGTAGTGGTGGGTTGATATTAGTTTCAAATTAATACGTCCACGCGTTCCCGAGAAAAAGGTGGTTGACAGACAGACACACAGGCAGACGGACAACGAAGTGATCCTATAAGGGTTCCTTTTTTCCTCTTGAACCGAACCCTTAAAATCATGAGGAGACCAGCATGCCTGACTAGTGAGTTCTCTCCATAACATTCTTTAAGATGTGTAAACTTGTGATAATGATATAGAATACAAGTTGTATTTATATCATTATCTCGCAGCTACTTTCTGAAGTTTCACTTATGCCGTGTGTGAATTGCACACACACGCTTTTATCCTAGTCTTCAAAATTGTTGTTCCTAGTGTCAAATGGTTATCCAGTTTACAAAGAAACAGTGAGTTGGTAAGCATGGTCTGAAGATAGGTCTATACTAAAAGTAATTTGTGTTAGGCAAGTGAATTGCGGCGACGCGAGGCTGGCGAGACGGGAGTTTAATTATTTAATGAAGACAATTTTGCTGAGCTTCATTTTGGATTGTAGCACTATGTAGATTTTTTGACTAGGTACCTACTACCTACCTACATGGCAATTAGCAGATAGGTACCTATTTAAGTTATGGGACGAGTGGCCTAGTTGAGACAACCATAGAAAAAACATCATATCAATATTTTGCGAATGTCGCTATGTTGATCCAAGTCGGTAACTGGATGGGTGACCGAATTTGGAGGTTCAAATTTGCCCTTTTCGCTTTCTCCGTGTCTCGGAGAGCATGTTAAGCCGTCGCTCCCGGTTATTATGACTAACATTAATCGTTACAAAAACCTAAGAGTTTTAATACTTTTAGTCGAATCGTATGGGGAAGGAACTGGGAACCCACCGCATTATCGTCCCAAGAAAACTCCTATCACTAGGTATTTGATTAATGGAAAGGGGTCACGACCCTCAGTAATGAGGAATACGACGCAGAGAGAGATTTAAGCTAAGCTTCTTTATATGCAGGCCATAATATCGACGGGCCTGTCTGTAGATTTTGGAGTAGCGATCGTTAGAAGTTGGTCACGTTTTCAAATAATTCTGTTAGTATGATCTACCTAGTGGTTTTAAAAAATAAATTTATATTAAAACCTATTTAGCCAATTGAATCAACATTCAAGGTCTGATTTGTGTGAAATACCTAATATGAGGGCAGAACAAGGGCTGATCTAATGTGGACAATTGTTTTTTTTTTTAATAATATCATTAGGTACTCAGGTATAATAACAGTAGTAAGGGTTAGGTACTTGGCATTACTCTAACATACTTTTCTGGAAGTTAGATAGAGGAGGTAGGCAGGTACATAGTGGAACGGTGATAATTGTGACAGGACTTACCATTTTCTAAAATAGTTTTCTTTGTACAAAATATATCTGATAATACACTTTACACACATGTACTAAATTAGACTGAATGTAGATTAAACAAGCGTATTAGCTTCCCGCCAAAAAGCGCGCGGGAAAACAATTGATCGAACGCAAGCGCGATGTTCCCGCGCGATCCGCCTTCTAAATTCAAATGTCCTCTCGTTCACTTCACACGCACAGAGCACACCACCGTTCACCATCGTTTGCCGGCATCTTTCTCCAAAGCACGTGATGTGACTTTTGAAAGCGTTGGCCGTGGAATGATAGAACTTTTAAACTTTTACAGGTAGACATATATATAAACATTCAACATTCTATAAAAACGAGTATCTCATCGCTGTATTTATTTATTTATTTCTTAGTTGGGTGAATTTGCGTTTGGGTAGTTACCTAACTCGAGTGAACTTAGAATTGAAGTCACAGTGGCTTAATCGTATATTTATGGAACTCCTTAACATAGATTTTGTGTTGAAATCCTAAGGACTAAAGCTTGAACTAAAGAGATCCATAAGTTATGATTGCGGCAGTCACTATTGTTTTGGGCTCGGTTGAATACAGTTTAAATTTATAGCTTTATTAAGCTTACGAATGCTCCAAGTTAGCGGGACTCCGGTCTCTGAGTCTACTTGGGTGAATTCAACGTGAAGACGAGCCTGTCCGTTCGTCTGTCAGAACCTTATCATACTTCATACTAATATTATTTATTGCGAAAGTGTGTTTGTTAGTTGATTTGTTGGTTTGTCCTTCAATCACGCAGCAACGGAGCAACGGATCGACGTGATTTTTTGCATTGGTATAGTTGAGGACCTGGAGGACATGGCACATGGTATAGGTACCACACTATTGACGCAAGTCGCTAGGGTTTGAGGCGAATCGCTATCTCTTTGTATCTGTAATTTTTTACAGGCTATGATAATATTATGTAAACGCCAAAGGATCTGGGAGCTTACCGCATTAACAGTTATGCCGAGAAAACCACCAACTTTAAGATATGGGAATAATGGAAAGGGCTCATTACCATCAGCAAAGAGAAAATTTTGCCTGCCTGTGCAGTATTGAGTGCTGTTGTCTTAACGCAGGAGGTCCCGGGTTCGATCCCCGACAGGGTCAATTTGGCATTTAAAAATTTCTGAATTTGGCCTGGTCTGGTCTGGTGGGAGGCTTCCGTCGTTACCACCCTGCCAGCAAAGATGTACCGCCAAGCGATTTAGCGTTCAGGTATGATGCTGAGTAGAAACCGATTAGGGGTATGGGATTAACAGCCATACCCCCAACAGATTATAGCCCGTTTTCATCTCAGACTGCATCATCACTTACCATCAGGTGAGATTGCAGTCAGGGACGAACTTATAGTGCATAAAAAAATACACAACATAATAATAACACGAGAAGAATATTAGGGATGTTAAGGATATGATATTTCGGATCTGGATACAAATATGGATATAGGAATAAAATTATATCGGTTTCAGATAGGTACGGTTGTGATACGGTTACGGATATGTAATTATTTCGGATTATCCGTTAAGTAGTTTCGGATAGTTTCGGTTACGAATATTAGATGGAAGTAAAATATAAACACAAATAGCATGTAATAATTTGGTTTTATTTAAAGGTTTTATCTAGTCTAGGTTATCATTTGGTATTATCTTACTAATATTATAAATGCGAAAGTTTGGATGTATGGATGTCGGTATGGATGTATGGATGGATGTTTGTTACTCAATCACGCCCCAACGGCTGAACGGATTTGGATGAAGTTTGGCACAGAGATAGATTATAGTCTGAAATAACACATAGGCTACTTTTTATCCCGGAAAATTAAAGAGTTCCCGCGGGAACCACATAACCTCGATCCACGCGTACGAAGTCGCGGGCGTCAGCTAGTAAATTATAATATATGACTAATTATAAATTATAATCAGTCATATATTATAATTTATAAAAGGTAATTTATTTATAGGTAAGTAATTATTATCTGTCATAAGATGTCATATTTAGCCTCCGTCTCTATCCGAAATTATTCGAAACTTGAATCGGATTCGGTTACGGTTACGGATAGATTTTTATTTCGGATATCCGATAGTTTCGGTTACGGTTACGGAGCTCCATAACATCCCCGAAGAATATCATTTAGGTAGTTAGCCAGGGTAGGCAAATAAAAGCAACTGCATTGCATCAACCTAAAGTGGTTTAAACTTTGGAATCGATTCTGAAAATCACCCGCTAGTAGGTAATTAACGATTGTGGTTTGTCATGACTAATGATTGAAAGATGATGAAGACTATCTGTTCTGTGCCAAGTTTTGAATCAATATTGGTATGTACCTAATAGGTAGTAAGCACTCGGTATTCTTACTATCTTCTAATAACCGAATAACCGTTGAAGCTTTTATTGTATCAAGTGAATCGTATAGTTGAAAGAGTATTATATTCTTTGAGTACCTATAATAATTATAAAGATTATAATAGCCAAATTTGAATTTGAAAACGGCCTTAACGATTTGGATAATAGTTACGATTTTGGGGATAACACCAATCAAACTGTCGGCGAGTGAAGCTCCATCACACACAGGTACTATATCTAGACCCAGGCCTCAGCTCACATCGCTGGGTCTGGAAACGTGAGATTTTAGGATTTTGCTTAAAACATATAGTTCCTCTGTACAATGTACCTAATTAATATGATCTTCTACGGGGTCACTTTATACTTACTGATTTTGACGGACTCCCTGGCGCAGCTGTGTTAAGCGCTGTTAGATTAGGGGACGTCCCGGGTACGATTCCCGGCAGGGTTCATTTAGGAATTTATAATTTCAGAATTTTCTCTGGTCTTGTCCAAGGGGAGCCTTCGGTCGTGGCTAGCTACCAAGCCGTACCGCCAAGCGAGCCGTGTAGAAACCGGCTAGGGGTATGGGTTTATTATAACCTATCAGGTTTGCCCGCTACCACTTTAGACTGCATCATTACTTGCCATCAGGTGAGATCGCAGTCAAGGGCTAACTAGTAGTGAAATTAAAAAAAACAGATTTAAGCGATGGTAGAATGGCTCCTGAAACCCCTTTGGAATAATAATAATTAATTATTATTCGTTCAAAAATTTTGTCATAGTCTCCTTTTACCATTTTTTTTGTGACAATGTATACTGACAGTAAAATTCATGGATAGGTATTGGTATTATGTTATCTAATCTGTCCCTGTCTGTCAAATTATTTTTGTCATGCCAGGTCTTAAACATATTTTTCTATTTTGGGGTTTTCTAAATGTTTGATTTTTTAGATAATGTGCGAGATACACTTTTAGAAGATTTCATTGATATTCTCGATTTTATATCACTCGAAAGTCTTAGTCTATATGACAGACTTACAGAGAATTTAATTCTTATTTTAAGGACACAGTTCAGGAAACCCAGATGCAACGACAAATTCTTGGTATGAAATATCTTTGATCTGTTTTATACACAAATAACAAGAATTTAGCAAACTTAAATTGAAGTTTTCAAGATATGGAGGATGAAAATGCCGTAAATGGTACTGAAACTCCTGAAACTGGTGGTGGTGAAGGTGTAGAAACAAAAGGTGAAAATACAGAGCCAGAAGAAGAAAAGTTTGAGAAAGCAGAAGGAGAACATATTGAAGGAGAACAAGTTGAAGGTGAACATATTGAGGGAGAACATATCGAAGGAGAACATCATGAGGGAGAAGAAAAAGTAATTGGAGAAGGTGAAGAACTTGAAGGAGAACAATTAGAAGGTGAGCAAGTTGAAGGTGAAGAAAAAAAGGAAGAACAAAAAGAAGAAGAACAGGTTGAAGAGGAAGAATATGTAGAGCCACCACCGCCAGATCCAGCTGCACCATTTAATTTTACCGATTCTTCAGAAGCCATTAAACCTAAATTCGAATTGAGACCAGACCAAACTGCAGAAGTTGAGCAGCTTTGGGAACTTTATCAAAACTATACTCCAGCTTATACTGACATCGATGAATACATAACCGAAAAAGAATTAGTTTACATGCTAAAAGCGTTGCTTATAATGACATTTACACCAGAACAGTTACAGGAACTAATAGCATTTTGTGTTAGGCCACCGCATCCTCAGGGTCATATTAATTATGATCAGTTTTTGAAAATGGTTACTTTGCGCCAAAGAGATTTTCCTATTGAGGAAGAACTACGTTCAGCGTTGAAAGTGCTAGATCCGGGTAATACGGGATCAATAGACAGAGAATATTTTAGAGAAACATTGTTAAAATTAGGTCACAAATTGGCTCCAAAACTTTTAGACAGCCTAGTAAAAGAAGTAGATCTTAGTAATGACGGAACTATAGGAGTAGAGGATGTTATTGGTACAATGTGTATTGATTTAAATAAAGAGGATTTGATGATGCTTAGGGCAGCGGTATACGGAGAAGAACAACCAACTGAGAACACTGAAGATTAAAATAAATCATTATGTTTTTCGACGTGAGTATAACAATGAATAACAAGAAAACTATATTTTATGATAGTCGAGAGCTAACGTAAATTACAGGCTGAGTTGCTCTTATCATCTGAGATAGATTTAGATAATCTTGTAAAACTCACAGGTGTAAATTATTATATGACCATTTTTCCAAATACCTACTTGTTATAATTTATACTTACTGATGGATTGAATTCATTTGCAGCTATTCGGTATTTATTTAGCACAGTCCGTCTATCTGACCCGGTGGTAAAAATTGGAACTACATAATTTCTTTTTAGTATACCTATATCTAATATTCTACTGGCGACGCTGTCGCCGGGTCATACCTATACTTACCTTTTAAGAGCGGTCATTGAGGCGAAACCTTTATACAGATCTTAAGTCCAATAAAACTACCTAGGTACAACACATTAAACATCATTGCTACTAAAAATATACAATTTTGCCACTTAAATTTGACTGCGATCTCTCCGGTGGTAAGTGATGATGCAGTTCTATTTTTAACAAACCCATACCTGCTATCGTACACATCGCTTGGTGCACGTAGTGGTTATATTCTCTTTGGCTTGGTGGCACGTCTTTACCGTTAGGGTTGAACTAGCCTCGACTGAAGCATCCCACCGTTATGACCAGACAAAACTCAGAACCTGGCTGTTGTTGATATTAGGTACTCTTTATACTCTGGTATACTCCATTTACGCTTTCACCTGTCGGCTCAGGTCTGGTACCCAGAGCCGTAAAAATATTTAAAAAAAATAACTGTCAAAATATTTTTAGTCTATGGACGTCAAAATCATAGACCCGTAGACAGAGAAAGAGATATAGAGTATAGACATGGCGTCAGCGTCAGTATGCGATAGCCAATAAAAAATATATAACCTGTTTTTATCTGTAACAATCAGGTAAAAATAAGGTCAAAATAAGGTCCTGTGGGTTTGTGCATCTCGATTTTGCAACACTATCTGACGGTATTTGGCTCAGAAGGACTGGAATCCAGAGCCGTTAAACCAGTTAAATAAAAATAAAAAAATTATCTGACGGCTGACTTAATGTCAATGTCAAAAATAAGTATCAAATTCAAAACTCAGGTCCAGCGTTGCCAGAATGTTACTTTTGTAACATTTTACGTTACTTTTGACCCTCTCATGTTACCTCCATGTTGCACGACTCAAAATGTTACTTTTACGTAACTTTTAGGACTTCATAAAATTTTTTTTTTCCCGCAATAATCGTGTTAAGCGGAATACAACCGAGAAAGTTTTCTTTAGTCGTGTTGGCGCTTCTTTGTTTTTGGACTGACGCGTCACTCGCATGTTTTTCTGAATCTTCCATCCCGCTTCAGCGAGCGGGGCAGTGTATCCGTCACTCGTCACTCGTCAGTGTCAACATGGTGATAATCCGCCAGCAGTGCGACCGCGTGACTTCTTCATCCTCAGTCTGCATCAATCATTGTTACAGTATCAATTGATGTGATTGGCTGAATTTATGGTATTCTTGCTGCGTCAATGGATTTTTTCCAATAGTGGAAGAGTGTTATCCAATCAGAGGTGATTGCGATCGTTACACTGTAGCTGTCAGTTTTAGCCGGTAGCCCAGCAGGGCGACCGCGTAACTTCTGCATCAATCATTGTTACAGTATCAATTGTTGTGATTGGCTGAATATATGGTATTCTTGCTGCGTCAATGGATTTTGTCCAATAGTGAAAGTATTATCCAATCAGAGGAGATTGCGATCGTTACACTGTAGCTGTCATTTTTAGCCGGTCGCCCTGCAGCAGGAGTATAGTGTTCTGTAGTGTCAATTGTCAGCTTAGTTCACATTGTTAGTTGTTTGTATGTTTTATTCTCTGAGACTCAACTTTTTACTATCGAATCTCCGCTGCGACCAAAGTAGTAAGTTGGTAACTACCTTCTTAGTAGTGTTAAGTTACTCAGAAGGACTAGAATCCAGAGCCGTTAAAGCAGTTAAATAAAAAATATAGTGTTAACTTGTTAAGTTAACAAAACGAATTTGAAATTCCCGCGTAAATATCACTTGCATAGCCTCTCATATTCAAACAGTGTTGCCAGATCATCCGAAATAAGACCGAAGACGATTTCAATCCTTTTATGCATACTAGTCACCACTAGTCACATTGATGCACGTTGATGTCTCTTTATTATACTCACAGGTTAACTATACATGCAAAGTTTGCCGTTCAAAGTTTTGTCTTTAGGTAGGTATAGTCTTATTTTAAGGACATACAACATTTACATTAAACTAATTCATGAAAATGTGTGCTTCAATTCGCGTCAGTTTGACCATATTGCTCAGGATAAAAATTTGGTAAAGCGTAATAGTTTCGTTTTCCACATAATATAATATGGTAATGTTACTTTTCTCGTGAAAATGTTACTTATTGAGCTATCTCATGTTACTTTTGACTATCTGCCACTGGCAACACTGCTCAGGTCGGTGTCAAAAGCGGTCTTCCTCTTCGAACGAGTGCTCCAAAACAATTTTATATTTCGTAATTTTTCCCGGCAAATAGAATTGTTTACAGTAATTTAATTTATACGCTGATATGCAGATACTTGTATACGTTTCGGTTTTGTTAACACTTTTTAATGGATGTAAGTAATGTTTAATATAGCTGCTATTGAAAACGCAGGAAACTGTTGGGTGTGGTTTGCTAGAGTATTTGAAAAAATCTTGCATTGAATGTGCAACAAAGCATCTTTGTTTGTAAGGAGTTTTGGACTGAGTAGTTATTCGTATTGTATACTATTAAATAGGAAATGATTTATTTGTTACATACAATATGCTGTTTGAAGTAGGTAGGTACTTTGTTGCAAGACAAGAGCAGCTTTTACGGTTGATCGTTGAACAACGAGTTAATAACTCCTGCAAAGTGCAATCAACTGAATATTATGTTATCACATGGTGAACTCTGAAAGATTTGAAAGTCACCTAAATCCTGTTTGGACAACTATTTTACAAAATTCAACTCAATTGTATGAACTACTAGCTGATGCCCGCGACTTCGTCCGCGTGGTTTGAGATTTTTTGGATCTTTGGCTTCCGGAATAAAAAGTAGCCTTTGCGTTATTCCAGACTATAATCTATCTCTGTGCCAAATTTCATCCAGATCCCTACAGTTCTGGTGTGATTGAGTTCTACGTCCATCCACCCAAACTTTCACATTTATAATATTAGTATAGATGTGCAAATGTACAAGTAATAATGCAGACAGGAAAACTTTTTTATAAATATATTATTTACTACCTGGACTTTAAAAAAAATATTAAAGCAGTTATCATTTTATCAATGGTAGTATTGTGATGTTGAATTATAGAGTATGATTGAAATAAGTACCTACATCATTATAGGAACACCTTTAATAATTATTTTGTTGTCAATCTGTCCTATATCTGTGACAGTCATTTTATTTTTTAACCAACTTCCAAAAAAGGAGGTTCTCAATTCGGTGCGTATTTTTTTTTGTTTCCAGGCTATGCAATATGGTGTTACCAATGCACAACAGCAACACCAGGCTGTGGACAACCATTCAACTGGAGAGGAGTTGGTTATTTGGGGAATCCCTGTCCTGACCATGAAGATGTATGTGTAAAACTGATTGAGAGGAAAGGGGGTAAGTATCAGATTTATAAACTACTAGACTAGATGATGCCCACAACATGCATAAATAGAGGTTTTTTTATAAATTTTAACTCTTTGTTTAACCAGGACAACAAATTTCCCCAAACTGGGTTGAACAGAAGGGCCATGAAAAGGCAATAAACAGTCACGCTTTCACATTTTTAACATTAGTATATATTTTGGCATGTCCTATGTCCTCCCAGTGGGGTAGAGGGTGTCTACAGTGTTGTGCTATTACGAGCGGTTAGAAGCTACACCCTTGACCTCATCTCACATTATCCCTATCCTCGCAACCTCCACCAGAACCGTACACCGCCAAGTTTGTTTGGGTTGGCCACGCTTTCTTATATTTTGTCATAACAAGTGTAAAAACCGCTGGAAACAAGCGGCACAAGGCCGTACTCTGTGGTGATCCATGCAGGAGTCCTTCGTTCAACAGTGTACATCTGTAGGTTAAGACAATGACGACGACAAAGTGTAAAAATATATAACACAATTATTGTTCTGTAGGCTGCCTTTCAATCAAAGATGTGCAGCTACATGTACAAAGTACTAGCTGACACCTGGGACTTTGTGTGTTCTAAAAATGCTGTGGGAACTCCTTGATTTTACACAAGAAAAACCATCCTATGCCCATCTTTAGGATGCAAGCTGTCTCTGTGCTAAATTTGACAATCCTCAAATCTATCTAAATATAGCCTATTGGTTAATTTAATTTGTTTTTATAGCACGAACTCTACCAATATAGGTATATTCATGTCCTTGACTCCTGTGAGCGCGCCGCGTACAACCCCCTCGGCAGCCGATGTTGGCCGAGGCCCCCGACTCGCGTCCTGTGACGCGAACGCTCGGCATTCAGTGCAAAAACGTTATCCCATATCTGCGTACGCGCCTGCGCTGCGCGCGCTGAGATCTAGACCGCAAGCTAAGACCTAAGTTACCTGAATGTTATGTAGACGTACTTAGAGCCGTTGAATATACAGTTATATGTGCCACAAGTGTTTAACTTAGCTCTCCCCTATATTTTTCATTAATCAAAACAGAAAGTATCCTTTTAGAAAAACATTTAAGTCTATTAAACAATCATTATGGAAAGAGCTTATAATATACAAATTCACTCTTATAACAAAAAATTCATTATTTTCAGCTAAGGAAGTCATCACAAGAGATTGCCTCAGTAATTTCAAAGCATTCCGAATGGATATACCAGCAGACACATATGAAGGCTGTCGTACTGCTGCTAAAGATGTCAATTTAGCCAACTTCGTCAATAATACTGTCAAAGAGTTGGATATTAGAAGGTATGACTAAATATAATACACACAAATCCATACTAATATTATAAATGCGAAAGTGTTTCTGTCTGTCTGTCTGTCTGCTACGCTTTCCCGGCCCATCTTTTCAACCGATTTTGCTGAAATTTGGTACAGGGGTAGATGGTATCCCGGGGAAGGACATAGGCTACTTTTTATCCCGGAAAATTAAAGAGTTCCCGCGGGAATCATAAATCTTAATCCACGCGGACGAAGTCGCGGGAATCATCTAGTAGATTATAAAAATTAATGTATTACTTTGTCTTTCTTCATTTGTAACCACTTAGGTTACAAATGAACAACCACATAAACGATATATCAGACAGTTCACATGGATCAATGTTAGAGTTCATGTGTATACTTTTATTCTATTTCATTTCATTCTTGCATCATTATTGTATCATCGAACTAGGTATTGCACCTCTATTTATATTGTTATTCCCTTTAGCAGAGCGTATTCCAAAAAAGTGATAACAAAATGTTACCACATAGTGAGCTAGGTACTATTGATGCCTCGTTTTTGAAATAATCAGAATATTAATGTATTTTACTGATGGCAAAATTATCGTCCGAGTTGGCAACACTATACCCCGCGATAAGAGATCCACACGGTTGCCTGCCTGCTTCTTTGCTTACCTGTGTCCAGCTCCATACAAACTATTCAAACAAAGAATATTTGCCGCTAAGTGCCGCACGTTATGTGTGTTGAAAGTTATGTGTGCTACAGCTAATTATTTAAATATGTGTATAAAAATATAATAAATATACTTAAATTTGCTCTCATTTTAGTGACTTATTGTGGCCAATTCTGTATTTAAACACAATCTCTAAACTAAAATGACACCTCTAAGTTCTAGTTCTGTCCCTTTCTGCAGAGAGTATTATGAAAGGGTTAACAATAATTTTAAAGCTTTTATTTTAGTTGAGATTGTGTACAACAGAATCAGCCCTATTTTCAATATTGTAATGTGAATTAAGTAATAACTTTTTATTTTCAGAGACTGGTATGATGAAACTGTATGGTGTTTCTGCTTCCTTGACCATCGTTGTAACAGTGGTCCGGTAAATTCTAACTCAATTGTATTGTTAATCCTAACAAGCATAATTTTCCTGACCAAGGTATTATTTTGATATTAGTCTATAATAACAATATTGCAAGATAATGTAGACTGACAGAAAATAAGGTCTATTTGAAATAAATCAAATAATTGCTGCACTCAGTGTTTGCTTAATCATTTCCTATGGAACTCCTTAGTATAGATTTCAATACAAAATCTATTACTTAGGACTAAGGAGTTCTTTGAGTAATGATTAGCGACTGTGAGTGTGGCAGTAAGATAGTTATATAAATTTAATTTTGAACTATAAATAATAATATTTTCAAAATTCATAATTAAAGTGCAAAAAAAATAACCTAAATTTATTTCAAATGCATCTTACAATTTAATTTTGTATATATTTATTAGTAATTAAATAATTTAAGTGATCTTATATTATCATAAGCCATTAAGTAGGTGCCTTGATGCATTCCATAGTTTTAAGTAGAATTTCGTATCGTGATTACTACATTTTTACAATCACATAAACATAGCTTGACAAAATATTTGAAAAGGTATAGGTCTGTACTGTTGTTGTTGTTGTTTAGTGTGTGGCTTTTGTTTGTGCCAGCACAGCACAATTTACTTCGCCAATGTCGCGTTGCTTGAAGAAAACACGAAGGAGATTGATCGGTTTCTATACTACTACTTCTGAATGCTCCGTATTCGCAGGACAATAGTAGGGTTATTTTTAGTATCTACAACAACACAAAAGGTCTGTACTGTATACAGTTGATTAAATTAAGTATGAATTGCACCATTGATGTTTATGCTAATTGTTTACTTAATTTGCCCACCATAAACTAACAAAGTTATATAATTAAGATTATATCTAGGTCAAATGGTAAAAAGTTGAACAACCCCGACTTTTGCAACCCAAAATGGTTGGTTTTAGGTGGTCAAATCTATAGGTGATCCTGCGAAAGTTGCTAATTCTGTTCTACTGAATCTCATAATGAAACTAAAATGACAGCTAACTTTTATAACATTCTTAAATCAACTAAACTTGTAAACTAACCCCATGCAGATGATATTAGAAAAAAATATCTCTTTTTCTCTTAAGATTACAGTTACTTGAGAGAAAAGGATAGAATGCTAACTGTAGCATCTGGATATGATAGTAGACATAGACAGAGTAGGTAAAACATATTGCACCTATTTAGAATATTTATACTATTAATTTTAATTATTTAAGTGATTTAAAGACAATATTCCATCCAATAGAATAAATTAGGTAAGTTTAATTTGCTACTATTAAGTATCGCGCAGTGTCCAGTCCGTCCAATAATATTTTTTATATTAATATTATTTACAATAATTATTATGTACATACTTTATAAATGATTACACTTATATAGTATACTTTATACATAATAAATGATGTTTTTAATTTTCTTTGGTGTTTGGTTATTTAACAATGAATTTATTACTTCATATCGAACATACCAAATAGAAATATAACCAACCCTTGTCTGTCAAAGGTTCGTTTGTCTGTTACAAGTTCGTTTTGCATTGTCAAATTAAATACAGCCATTATGAATATTTCTGAAATAGTAATCATTCTTTGTCTTTTTATGGGAATATCAAAAGCTCAGATAAAAGAAATATCATGGAAGATGTACATTATTAAAATTTAAAACAAAACAATGATAAATATTGACCTAGATAATAGTAATTATGAACACATGACTTCAGTGACACGTTTAAGGGTGGTATTCCACTCTCTGCTGATTAAAATACTATACTCCGTGTCATGAAAGAAGTCCCCTAGAGGCGGCGCTAGTAGTCGCATATTTATGTTATATTTGTATGTAAAATATATTAGTTCCATAAATTGCCGTAGGATTTCTTTCGTAATACGGACTATAGCTTGGATTCAAGAAATTTGACTAATGGCATACCACCCTATGATAGTTGTCAATGTTACAAACGTTGCAAACATAGTAAACTACAATATCGTTTTGTAGATGTATTTTGTGAATTTTAACTGTCTAGGGCCGCCTCTAAAGTAAAGCAAACTGAAGTAACGTGACCAGGAGCGTTGTGACTAAATTTATCATTTTGATCATAGTTGAAGCGTCCATATACCACATGTCATATACCGAAAATCGTGGTGGTTTCTCTGTGATCATTTTCAACATTATAATGGCTTTCCGTCTCAAAGGTCCTGAAAATCAACAAGCTAGAGTTTACGTTATATTCAAATAGTAAAGATTATTTGAATACACAGTTCTATTTAAATAACAAAATAGTAGTATTTAAATACTTGCCTCCATAATACAGAGACAAAACAGTTGTACACAAATATTTCGTCTTTTTGATTTCCCTCGCGAAGGCTTCACATCGCACACAAATGACGATAATTATGACCAAATCGATAGCAGTTGCTGTTGGTAGAACTACATACTCTAACCATATCACGGTCTGGAAAAAAACCTGTCTATATAAGTAGGTATGTACAGAAGAATCTCACTAATCCAGCACTATTCAAAACCAGAGGGTGCCGGACTATTGGAATGTTCGGATTATTGAATTATATAGAAAAAATCATAATGAGGACGACTACGCCTTGTAGATTGGTAGTTCGTATCGGTCTATTGAAGTGCCGGATTAGTGAGATTCTACTGTAATAAGATAAAGTCTTCATCTTATGCTAGTTGCTAAAAAGTGTGTGACTTACTGTA
This sequence comes from Erebia aethiops, assembly GCA_923060345.2. Taxonomy (NCBI): domain Eukaryota; kingdom Metazoa; phylum Arthropoda; class Insecta; order Lepidoptera; family Nymphalidae; genus Erebia; species Erebia aethiops. The sequence goes on along the minus strand of OV281092.1, from coordinate 7,190,456 downwards.
GGCACATAAACTGTTTAAGAAACAACCGCAATGGAAAAAAACAGCCCGGTGGATTGAGTTTTTAAAATCTAATTAATTTGTATAACAGGAAAAGGTGACTTAACTGATTTATCAACGCACAGCTCAATTCACTGGACGGATCGGGCTGAAATTTGGCATACAGATTAAAGATGGCTATTATGATGTAGACATCCGCTAAGAAAGGATTTTCGAAAATTTAACCCTTAAGGGGGTGAAATAGGGGTTTCAAATTTGTGTTGTCCACGCGGACGAAGTCGCGGGTAAAAGCTAGTTTTGATTTTCAATAAGTTGCTAAAAGATGTTTCATGTTTTTATGCATTGTTACCCGACTGTGGAACGCACAGGGTTATGTGTTCATCAGTCTATATATGTTTGTATGTTCCTTGCAGGACAGCTACAGCCTAAACGCGTGGACCAATTTTGATGATTCTTGCACCAGTTTATTTTATTATTTATTTATTTAAATTATGTGTAGGTACTTACATTATTTTTTAGTGCCAAAAGTCCATACTCGAAGCCTAGTAAGGTGCTTGCAACAAATTTAAAACAAAACAGAAATATCTGAAATATTGATATAATTTTAGTGCTGTTATTTGAAAATAAGTATTTTTTAATCCACTACAAGCTAGCCCTTGACTACGATCTCACCTGATGGTAAGTGATGATGCAGTCTAAGATGATAGCGGGCTAACCTGTTAGGGGCATGGCAGTTTAAACCCATACCCCTTCGGTTTCTACACGACATCGTACCGGAACGCTAAATCGCTTGGCGGCACGTCTTTGCCGGTAGGGTGGTAACTAGCCACGGCCGAAGCCTCCCACCAGGCCAGACCAGGGAAAACTATAACTGATTCGTGAAAGCGTACAATTACTAATTACTTCTCGTTTCTTTATTCTCGACTAGTAAATAGTATTAACTAGCTGTTACTAACCTGAAATCTGTACAAGTTCTGAAATCTGAATAACTCCTCGAAAATATCTTTAAGATAAATGTCAGTGTCACTATGTTCAAAATCATGTGCGCTTGATGCTATAAAACGCAATACTTTCATAGTAGGATATTTCGCTTTAGTCATATTATTATCAATTAAATCCTCCATGCCTTCTATGTGGTTTGTTATTATTGCATTAATATAGCGTAATCGAATGTAGAAAAATATTAGGAGATTTGCACAATACAACCATTCTAACGTGCAACATATCTGGCTGAAAAGCATTACAGTGATACTGACGAAGGTTATAAAATTCTGAGATGAAGCGGAAGCGAATAACATCAATGAAATAATCGTCACCAGAACAACTGTTATTATATTTGAATTGAATACGAAGTCGTTAATGAATTTATTATTATTAATTTTCAGTTTGCGATCAATTTCTTGGGTTTTTATGTAAAATTTTACATTTTCATCATTGTTCATGAAGCGGACATGAAATATGTTGCCGAGAAACGTTGCATAATGTAAAATGAGCGATATTACATTCAAATAATATATATTTTGGTATTGCCAAAATCTCGACATAAAGTTGACCGCGATGCATAAATAGAAGGCTGCGCAAATTAATACACAGAACAGCGTATAAAGCTTTTGTGCATTTGTTGGCGAGGTTACGAATCTGTCTCTAGCGTCAATTCTACACGACCCCAACACCATTTGAATAGCACGAAATGGTCTAAATAGTTTCAGGTAACCCTCTTCGAATATATCGTTTGATACGTATTCCGTTTGCATTATTACAACAAATTCAACAAACTTTTATACATTTATTTATAATTCTTACGTTTTGTGATTCGTTTGTAACTACTTTAAATAGATACATAAAACTAAAGACAAATGTGACACTACATGCTATCCTAACGCATACTGCAAGAGTACTATCGTGTATGTAGCAATTATTGCCAATAGCTTGATTGGTAGACGACTTGATAATGTGTAAATATCGTAGATGGATAAGTCATATTTAGTATCCATTAACAGAAGCATGCGCTTAGCATTGCGTCTGGATATGCCTGAAAAAAATAATGGTGTTTTATAAGAAAATAATTCGGAGTTTAATTTTGATAATTTCATGTTCAAGTTAGCTTTGGAAGTTATGTTTTTGGATTAATTTGATTTTTTAATGTTTTAAATAACAATTTAGTTATTTCTCCAATGAGATTATTATACCTAACTCTCCTTAACTTAAATACTCTATTTTAATTGGGTATTTGACAACTAGTCAAATCAGCAATTTTTTTGAATAAACGCATGGATAATATGGGATTTCATATGAAATATTGAAAAGTGATGTCATCAAAGTTCGACGCACTTTTTTGACCGAGCGAAGCGAAGGTCTCTGAGTCTACTTGAGTGAATTTGCACTTGTCCGTCCGTCCGTCCGTCTGTCAGAGCATTATAACTTCTGAATTACTGAATGTAATTACTTCAGCTATAAATATAATATGTAAACCGATGGCCTCCAGCCGAATACGGCTTAAAAAGTTATAAAAATCTTTATTTCAGGAAGCAAGCTCTTATAGAAGCAAATGCGAAGTAAAATATGTTTATGACGTTACATAGGGTTGCGGTATATCATTTTAAAGATAATTATGAATATAGTCCAAAAATATATTTTTTTAAAATTTTTCCCCTAAAATTGATGAAATGGGGGTCTTTCAAAGATTTTCTAACGTCCAAAGTTGACCTCAGAACTCTAAATTTATGGAAAGGCTGAGCCTGAAACTTGATCAATTATTTGAATTAATATCCTGTACTTGAACAACAAATACTAAAATTAGAATATTATAAGGAAACGAAATTATTTAATTTTTAATGAGCTTCAGTATTTTAACAGAACTTCACAATGATGTCAATAGATGGCGCCGCGAGGTCTCAGTTCGGTGTGAACCACGAGTTTACTTTAATCGATAGTTTAAAATGGTTATTCAACATAAAACTAAGAAAGGGACATGTATATTTAATTTTGGGGCTCCTCTATTTAATATAATCACTAAAAATAATTTATTTCACTAGTAGTCAAATACCTAAGAATGTTATTTAATAATATCCATGACTTTCTATTTACAAAATATTTCAACTAAATCCAATAATATTATCCTATAACAGTAATACACTTTGTATTAAATTAAGTAAGGTAGTCCATTAGACTGATTACAACGTTCTATTTTATTATTTAAAAGACCATTATCAAATTCATCTAGTAAACGATATAAATTATGTAGCTGTAATAATTAAGTTAGTACATACTATTATCAAACGTATGCCTGATATCGACACATATTTTTCTTGACTTTTCTAATTTCTTTGAAAGCACATCCGCTGTCAAGCATGAAGCGAATAAAATCGCCATTGAGACAACCATAGATGAGGCAAATACTGCTGAAACTGTTATATTAGCGACCGGATACTGAAATATAATCATACTAAGTACTTAATATTATAAATGCGAAAGTGTGTTGTTTGTTGGTTTGTCTTTTAATTACACCGCAACGGAGTAACGGATCGACGTGATTTTTGACATGGATATAGCTGAAGACCTGGAGAGTGACATAGGCTTTTTATCCCGCAAAATTAAGGAGTTCTCGCGGGAATAAAAAAAACAAACCACCCGGACGAACTCGCGGGTATCAGCTAGTATAAAAATAAAGTCGACGACGACGTCACTGGTCTCATACAAAAATTAGCGCTTTATAAAGTTTAAAATTTCGCAAAGGGAATATCGAAAAATCTCTGTATCGAAAAATGGTTTTCCCACGCCCACAATATTTTTGAACGACCTTTATCCAAGGACAACCTAACTAACGGATAGACGAGAAAAAAATGCCCTCACATTGTGGGAGAGGTACCTACCCTAAAACTTACCAATTTGTCGTCGCGATTCATATGTACCTACCTGAAATATGTAGGTACAGCAAATAACTGTTTTTAGTACTTTTAGTCCAGAGACTTATAGCTCAGAAGCTAAGCTCTCAGACGGAAAGACGGAAGCACATAGGGAAACTACCTGTAAGGGCTCCTTGTTGACTACGGAACCCTAAAAACTTTACTGCTTGTGTTGTAGGCTCTTAGGCGCAATTAGCTTTAATTTTTTTTTTTTTTAATCCTTTAAAAGTTAGCCCTTGACTGCAATCTCACCTGATGGTACGTTATGATGCAGTCTAAGTTGGTAGCGGGCTAATCTGTTAAGAGGCATAGTAGTTTTATGAAACCCATACCCCTATTCGGTTTCTACACGGCATCGTATCGGAACGCTAAATCGCTTGGCGGCACGTCTTTGCCGGTAGGGTGGCAACTATAACTAGCCACGGCCGAAGCCTTCCACCAGGCCATATACTTAGTATAGTTTTTAATTGTATTATCATTAATTATCATGCCTTTTATTTTATTTACGTTCAAAAAGTGGTGGCTTTGGACTTTTGAACAGTCAGGCCCAAATTGATACCGACAGCTCTGCGCAAACATGCGCCAACTATTATGTCATCGGATGAGACAAATTTAACTGCAGTGAAACGTTTAGTTTTTAACGTGATAACGTCTTATAAATCGATGAACACCGGCTGCACGCGCGAAAAAGTGTCACGTTACGCCTGAGCCCGAGCGTGCAAGTGAGAGCGCGGAACAAACGATAGAGAGGCACGATCGGTGACGTCAGAGCTAGCAGTTCGAATAGATCTGCTACTGGAACGCCGCCACGCGAGCTTCTTCGAGAACTTCTAGTTATCACGTGAAACTATCGTCCGTAAACCGACTTTACAGACAACCGTAATTTTTTTTAATAGGTAGAACTATAACTTCACAATAAGGAGATTTATATACTTACATGATTTTTCACTTTATATATACTACTCTGAATGGCAAGCATTATCCATATCAACCATTGACACGTAAATGAAAAGATCTGGGTACAAACGAAACTTCATATTATTATCATTGGCAATATAAAGTTATAATTACTACAAATACAGTGTAGGGTAGGTATAACTTTACCTGGTATTGATATAGATCCAGAAAATTTTCCATTACCGTCAAAATGCTCTTCATACCCATTAACAAATGACTCCATTGTATTACATCCAATGAACATGAGTTATCATCTAACAAAAGCCTTTCACAGGATTTAATTTCATTTCGGGGTGTGCTTTTAATAGTATCTAGTGTTTTGTTAATGTAACCGACTCGTATCGCAACGTAATAAATAATAAAAGAAACCATGACCATATCGATGCAGCTAACAATTTCAGGGAATAAAACGACCAATGCGAAAGGACAAAACCTTTTCAAGCAGTAAATATTGAACATTGTCACCAATGTAAGGCCGTAAAAAGCAAGACCAATGGTAACATAATTTACATACTTTGCAAGATTTTTGTTACATTGTTTGCCGTCTTTAAAACCTAAATCATTGTCTATTTTATGTAACTTTACATAGAAAGTCGCTACATCGCTAGAGTTTCCTATTATATCTTGTATAAAGGTTTTAATAACAAAACACATATTTAAAACAGTCCCAGTTTTAAAATAAGCGTCTACAAGAATAGAATTGTTCACAGTTTCACATTGTACTACAAAACCAGTTATTAATAGGATGGATGTTGATAAAATCGCGACTGAATAAAAAAAGTACCATTGGGATGGGGCGGTGGCAAAGCCATATTTAATTTGCACACTTAGACGCCCCAATATGCCTTGTACAAAGTGTAAACCATAGAACAGTTTAACAAAGTCTTCGTCTATTATATCACCTGACAACTTTTCCAATTGTAAATCCATGACCTGTGTGTATGGAAATAATGATAAGCTTGAAATGAAAAAGGGTTTTTGGCTTACCTACTAAAGTACAAAATAATTGTTTTAGATAAATTCCCTTGAGTCAGTTCATAATGCATAATCTACACCCCTGGTGGGACTGGTTACTGTAATAGTTATGAATAGCTTTTGGAACGTAAGTTCCTTATTATAGCTGCGGAGGGGTACCCTAACAAAACACGTCCGTAACGAAAATTAGTAAGATTTTTTTACGAAGACAAAAGATCTTAACTATAAATATACTACATTCGAAATTAAACTTTAATGCTTTAGTGTTAAGGTTTATTTATATATATTTTTTTGTATAAAATAATAATAGTGAAAATATTTATACTACTACAATACAACTACTATTATAATTACTATTATAATACTTCAAATTAACATTTATGTAATAAGGAACTTCGTTCCTATCTGGTGTCCCACGACACCACACGTTTTTTAAATTATATAATCAAAGAAAACGGACGAGTGTCAATCTGTGGTTACACTACTGCGCGAAATTACGGAAGTTACTTGCCAATGGACATGCTTAACCAATGGACTTATCGGCCTAAGGGGATTTTTTTGCTAATGCTATTGTTAAAATGTAAAGTGTCGATTAAAGTACGATTCACATAAAACGAGCAGCCTCCAATCGCACCGCAGCGCATTTTACATGCGGTGAAGGAAATTAAAGTGTCTACACAATCACATAATTATTTGCATGGAGAACGATAGCAGCCGACGGCGTATGATAGCACCCGAACGTGTTCCTTGGTATGCACGTTTCAGGCAAATATGTGCTTTAATATGATTGTTTAGACACTCTAATTTCCTTTGCAGCATGTAATATTCGCTGCGGTGCGATTCGATGCGTCGCATTTGATGTGAACCGTACTTAAAAGACAGTGTATATTTTGATGACTTTCAATCTCCTTCAACGGAAAGGTCTTTTCTAGATCTGGCTAGTAAATAGAATCAAGAAATAGTCAACTTCTGTGTATTTTGATATAAAGGGAGATTCACAATCACAATACATAATATTCAAATTAATATAGTTTATTGTCTTAAAAAACATTTACTACTTACTACAACAAAATCAAAGATTCAATAATATATCTACTTATAAACTAGAAGCAATGTACAAAGTACTATAAAATATCTACTAACAGCTAGGCTTCACCATTTAAACTAAGTTCGTTCCATTTTGTTCATTTTAAAGTCCTTGTCAAATATATTGATATTATATTTCGCTTATCAATGTTCAATGCGATTGAACATTGTTAAGCGAAATTCTGATTGTAACGGAATGTGTAATTGTAAAATTAAGTAACGTTAAATGTGTAATTCGATGTACGATGTTTATAAACAGCAGAGTAACATGTTCTACACAATATGTATGTGAGTAACTTTAGGCTACATTTCCACTGAAGCAGAGCGGGCATGACACGGTTGCGGTCCACTCCGCTCGTCTCTCCACAGCTCCGCTGTTGGGCGGAGCAATCGGATTGTTGATCGAGGACTTTATTTCGAGTCATCTTTCCGCAATCTGCAGGGCGACCGTGTATCTTTTGCATCAATCATTGATACATCGCAATCACCTCTGATTGGTTAACACTCTTCCACTATAGGACGAAATCCATTGACGCAGCAAGAATACCATAAATTCAGCCAATCAGAGGTGATTGCGATGTATCAATGATTGATGCAAAAGATACGCGGTCGCCCTCCTGATTAGCCTGTTTGGCACATCTCCGCTTCACTTCGCTTCAATGGACAGGCACCCTTCTGCTGAGATCTTTAGAGCGAACTTTGACTTAGACTTATTTTCGACTATAAAATTCAGTATTATGTCATCGTAAAAATGTATGAAAAATGTCACACTTTATTGGTTTCTCTCATTAATAGTGACGTTCCTTTTTTTATCGTAACCAAAGTCTATTTTATGGGCACTACAAATACGTTAAATCGGAATAAGTTGTTAATTTTTAAATTTAAAAACATTTTATTCATATTATTATTTGGGTAATTGAAAAAATAATAGCAATTGAAATAGGTACATTTTTGGAAATAATTAAATACATTTATCCCTTTTGTTTGATTTCGCTATAACAAGTAGTTATAAATTATTATCCTAGTTTATTGTTACTATATTATGTTTTCATTGATACTATATCAATGAAAACATAATATAGTAACAATAAAATCGACATTTGTAGCTAGTACCTACCAATAATATCGATAATATTATGATGGATTTTCAACATTGTCCTAGCCCTATCCATAGATAGGGCTAGGACAATGTTGAAAATACCTGTGACAGCTGTATCACTCTGACAGCTGTCACAGGTATCAAGCTATATTTTACCAACTTTAACATAAGTCCAGACTCTCCTTCAACGCGACATTGGCAAAATATTTGTGCCTAGTGCACGAGTAAAGCCATTCACATAAGAAGTGAAGTGAAGTGAAACATAAGTCCATCTCGTTTTAACTCTAAGTAAACTCTGATCTAAGTCAATGTACGCTCTATAGATCTCAGCATTAGTGTTCCGTATTTTTATTTAAACTAGTATGCGAAGCGTAAATTCTCCGCATAGCCTAATTTGTTTAAAGCGGGGTTACAAGCGAAGTTTATCATTGGGGGCGGTCCACACATGAGCACTATGACGTCATCGCCTGGCGGAAACAGATGGTTTTTGACCATTTCGTCGTTAATAAATCCGGTGCTGTACGGCCAACCTGAAAATATGATTTTTACTCCATCTACATTGTAATCGAAGACGCGTGAATTACTCGACAGAGCTTAATGAGAAATTGGCTGGCATAGTAATAGAGTGCATTTAGCATAGTCCTCTGGTACAACTAGGCAAATCGTACAACAGAAACACCTATGTATTTCACATACCAACTAAAAGCTTTCATAGTACAGAAACAAGCATAAAATCTACACATTACAGAAACAATTAATTTAACCCGCCACACACGATCAAGTATATCGTTCAATTTGGTTGAGATTACGTGCATAAATATTTTGTTCACATGTGCATAAAAATTGACATACCTACTTGAATTAAAAATAAAGTATACATAAAGTATAAAGTAAGTAAAGTAAGTATACATATCATGAGAATTTGACGATATAGGTATTGATCGTGTGTGGGGGGCATAATGAATATAAACCTACCTTCAGTTGCTCTATCAATCGTGTACCACAGTTTGAATTGCTCAGGATGTTCCCTCTGATATTTCTCAAGCTCCGGTCTCACCAGGATATCTTGTTCAGTTTGGTTAGCGAACAATAGACTCAATTGAGTTTTGTCATTTGGATCTGTACATATGTGCCTCACAAGTTGTAGCATCGGTGTGATTCCAGTGCCACCTGAAACAGAAATATAGTTTGTTTAATGAGGATTTATTTTCCATTACTATATTAAGTGATGAACGATGAACTCTGTCCATTAGTATAGATGGAAAAATAATTTGTGCAGTGCTCAGACATGCCGTCAAGCGCTTACGAGCACGAAGAAACCAAATAATATATTGTACATTTTATTTGTTAAATAAATAGTTTTTCTGTCCCTGGCATATCTGCATATCTGGCGAAGCGCACCGCCGAGCTTTTTTCACTGCCAAACCAATATCGACTTTACTCTGATGTGGAAATAACATCGAAAATCAATTGACACAATATACTATTTCCCCGACACTATAAAACTAGTGGGTTGTAGATGACCAAAGTCGATAATGGTTTGACAGTGATAAAGCGCAAAACACACAGGACGCGGGCGCGGGATGATGGCGAGTCGGGCGAGGGTGTACTTCCAACCTTGCAGCGCAAAAGCATATTGATGAAATTTGAAATCAATCCGCTGCCATATTCTTGCTTTCAAAACAGTATTTTTATAGTTTACAACAAATAAATATATTAATGAAGACATTCTTATAATTTATCCATTCAAATCCATTTTCAAAACGAACTATCTATGTTTTGTAAATAAATTTTGACGACCTCCGTGCGCAGTGTGTAGCGCTGTTGCCTTAACGTGCGGAGGTCCTGGGTTCGATTCCCGGCAGGGTCAATTTGGGAATTTAAAATTTCTGAATTTTCCCTGGTCTGGCCTGGTGGGAGGCTTCGGCCGTGGCTAGTTACCACCCTACCGGAAAAGACGTGCCGCCAAGCGATTTAGCGTTCCCGTACGATGTCGTGTAGAAACCGAAAGGGTATGGGTTTAATATAACTGCCATGCCCCTAACAGGTTAGCCCGCTAACATCTTAGACTGCATCATCACTTACTATCAGGTGAGATCGTAGTCAAGGGCTAGCTTGTAGTGGATAAAAAACAAAAAAAAACAAAACCAACTCCCGTCACGACTCGGGCACGCGTCAGTGTGAATGCCTATCGGAGAATAAGGTTAACATTTGCTTGAAAGTTCCTCTCAGAGTAAATTATAGCACTTTGACAAAGATCACGCTTTGCAATATGAAATAGCTATAAAATAGATACCAATTGATAAAAATAAGACTTTTATCAATAGGTACCTAGTGATGTCATAACGAACTATTATGTAATATTACTTTGTCCTACATGACTTGTAGAGGTCAGAATATGACGAACATATTCCTAACAGCCGTATAATATAAATAATGACTTATGAGGAAACTCTGGTAAATCAAATTTAGGTATAAATAAATCAATTTTAGGTACGAGTATAAACTTAGCAATCAGACAAATTTATCATAATTGATATTTTTTATTACAATAAACATTTATATTATCTTTAAAATTTATAGTAGATACAGTGGACGGCCTAAACAAAATTGGCGGAGTACTATCTTAGATCAGGCGAAAAAAATTGGCCTCACTTGGGGCTTGGAGAAGCGTAATGTGAGCTCTCTGCCCCTAAGAGGGGACGGACATAGGATTTAATAAGCATGATTGATTTGGTAAAGTGACTCAAACAATTTGAACAGGGGCATAGTGGCGGAAAGTAGACGCATAGTGGGAATAAAGGAGTGAACAGTTACGGTTACATCCCTGTTCTCCCAAGAGATAAAAATCCCCTATGGTCTGCCAATGAGACCTAAAAATCGAACTTGTGCATTTTCTCCAGTTGGTTGCTGATCACTCTTTAAAAGGTTAAAGAGTGAAAGCACTACAGACCAGACATGGAGTTGGAGGTGAAAGACGTTTTGTCTGTTTGCCTAGTGAACTTTTGTTGCATCAGTTTTTCGTCTGTAGTGTGGTTTTGTCCTTAGAATCAGTTACAGCAGTTAGTTTATCAAGTCAACACAGTGTTCCCTTTGCGAAATAAAGCAGGACAAGGATGCTTTATAATAAATCCTGGCATACCTACTTTTATAATAATTATAATATAATAATAGATCTTTATTTACAGACATAACATTAGAATTCTCCATACTACTTAACATTACCTAATGTTAGTTATGTTAGTACATATAGTTTATTAGTTTTATAAATTTTTGTATGTATACTAACCCGCAATCATGTTCAGTTTTTTGGCCATTATTTTAACTGGAGGATCTTTTCTTAACTTCTTTATCAAGAATGCACCGTTGTTTGCATATTGCAGTCTACCAGATGGCCCTCGAACATCGATTGTTTCACCTATTTTCATGTTTTCCAAGTATTGTGACATTTTACCACCCTCAGGAAATTTTGGATGGACATTTTTGAAATAAACCTAAAAAAAGAAACTATCTTTAGAATTTAACAGTTTTCAACATTTTGTTGAACAATGAGGTAGGTAGCTCAGATGTAGAGATTACAACTGAACAAACAAATAAGTTGAAATGTACTATTAGTTACTAAGTAGGTATGATGCAATTATTTATTCTGCACTAAAAAGCTAATCTTAACAGCAATTTAGGTATTTAGACTTGTGTAATCTAATCATACAGCACATAAAATATAGTACCACATCAAATTATCAAATCATTATTATCACAAAACAAATCTATAATACAAATATGTATTGTCATTGAGACACAATAGTAATAGAACGAAATGCTCTTTTGATTTCTTCTTTGAATTAGCTGTGAAATAAGAAGTTAAGAGTTTACTTCATGGGTTTGGATTTAAGGAAGGAAGCAGACATGTATACCACAGTAAACAGATGCAACCAGTATGGAAACTACCTAGAAACGTTCGAAACAGGATCACTCACACAAACGTGCGCATCGACGAGTCCCCAAGCGCTCGTCGCAGTCCCGTCAGTAGTGAGTGCCGCGTCGATGCGCACGTTTGTGTGAGTGAGCTGTTTCGAACGTTTCTAGGTAGTTTCCATACTGGTTGTATCTGTTTACTGTGTATATACTTACTGCTAATCCATATTAATACATTTATTAGTGTACCTAAATGCGAAAGTGTGTATGTCTGCACTACACTTTTCAACCGATTTTGATTTAATTTGGTACAGAGATTTATTGTATCATGGGGAAGGACATAGGACTTCCTGCGGGAATAAAAAGCGTAATCCACTCGGACAAAGTCGCGGGCATCATCTAGTACATATTAGATTATTGTCTCCTATTATGTACTTACTGCTTATGATGTGATCACTTTTGTGAAATTATAAAACTAACCAATCATTATTATTTATTACTAGCCTGTGACTTCATTTGTACCTAAAGATTTAGGTTTTTTAAATTCTCACATGAACTTATTGATTTTCTAAGAAAAGGGTAGCCTATGACACTCAAGGTCCTCAGTTACTATACTCAAGATACATTGCTTTGTTGCAGCACAATTGAAGGACAAACAAACACACTTTCACCATTATATTAGTATGAATATCTGTTATCTAACTTCTATTTTACTGTTAAGAAAATGAACTATCTATTTCAAGCTTATTGTATGCCTATTAGAGGTGACTATCACTACTTTGTACCTAAGTAAGTACAACTTATCAAAATTGTTACTTATGTATGTTTTTAAATGAAATCATTATTGAGTTATTATAATGATTAATTATTACCTTAACAACCAAATCGACATAACCTTTCTCCTCATCACTGGATACTGGAGTGTAAGCTCTGATAATAAGGTCATCATCTATCTTCACTGATAAATGGATGTGTTGGCCTATTGGCAGACCTGCAATAATACAGATATTGTGATCCGTGTTGGAGTGATCCCACTCAAGGGGATGTGATAAACATTATTGAAATCTAATACTCATAACACAGCTAGGTATTGATATAACAACTCAAAGGCACAGGCCTGTGTGATCATTCTATAGACTGTTGCCTACCAGCTGGCACCACCAGCTTTAAAACAAGACGATTTTGTCGGTCACTTGATCAAGTGATCAATTGATATATAAGTTCAATTTTTTTTATTCCACTATAAGAGATAATGTATATTATGATGTAGTCTAAGATAGTAGCGGGCTAACCTGTTAGGGATACAGCACTTATATTGAACCTATACCCTTAATTTAGGGTGTAGATAATACCCCTACTATAATAATAATAATATAATGCTATGAAAGCATCGTACCAGAGTGCTTAATTTCTTAGTGCAACGTCTCTGCCAGCAGAGTGGTAACTAGCCATGGCCGAAGCCCCACAACAAACCAGACCAGAGAAAATTCAGAAATTATAAATTCCTAAATTGACTCTACCAGGAATCAAACCCAGGACCCCACACACCATAGGAAAGACCACAGCGCTCGGCACTATCAATTTATCTTGTAACTGGATTGGATTACTTGGTACCTAGAATGAATTTTTTTAGTGATATTTATTTTAAACAGGCCTTTACAATGGTATACTACTACTTTGCTTTAAAAGCTTCATTACATTACTTTGCTTTGAAATACTGATTTTTAGAATCTGCCAAGAAACTATGAACTATAAAGTAACATTGTACTTAATTTGCGAACAGATACATAGTAAATGCATAACTGATAAGAAAATTATAGTTATAATACTTATCAACTTACCTAAAATATGTTCTGGGGTGGGCAGACCAAATCTGAATCTCCTTGTATCATGACTGATTTCTTCACGTTCTATCAGTGGTAATGGATACTTCGTGTTAGGGTCCAATAATGTTATCAGAGGCTTACTTTGCCTGGGGCTTTTAGACTTCTTACCCCATACAAGGTGTGCCAAAACAGATGTTAGAATTACCACAGCCCCTACACCGAATACAATGGGTAATACCTGCAATGCCAAAATTTAGGTGTTTTTACTGTACTGCAGTACTCTGACAGAACTCTTCCACTTTTCTATGCCTGTCTCCAGGTGCAAGTTATCTTGGACAAAGCTCTTAGATGGGCTATAAAATGGTAACAAATAGACATTATAGATGAAACATTTTTATGAAACAGTGATCCAAATTCCAATTACTTACACAGTAGGAACTGTTACAACTCTTGAATAAAACATTACACAACATTTAATGGGTAGATGAACCTACTGATTAACATTTTTTAAGTAGAAGTAGGAACCTGAAGCTTAGGATGAGATAAGTAAGTATTTAATTACTTCAATTGATATGAAGTAAGTAGTTACTTACTCATATAGTACTTACTCAGTATATAAATAGGTACCATGCCCAGTGAATTTGGATATCTTAGCTATGTTATAAATTATCATTTAAAAATGATTAAGTTGGTATATAGGTAGGTACATACTGGTAGTGTCTCAAGCAATTCTGATAACAACAGGTTGCCCATGTTTTCACAAATGTAACTTTATAAACACTTCAGTAACTCAGAATTCCAAAAAAAAAAACGAAAACAATGAGGCTGTAAAATGCCAATTAGACTTTACGATAGAAACAACAAGCCGCCAAGCGTGTGATCTTTAACCCACGTCAGAATTATGTACTCGACAGAATGATACTGGATAGCGTATTCATTAATTACCTATTTAACCAAACAGGAATTATAATATTGTAAAATGTAAGTACTAACCAAACTCATTTTTTTTGCTGAACAGTCTATTCTACGGATACCGACGAGCAACTACTAAGTAAATTACTATTGCAAAAAAATTATCAGATCATAACATTTTATCAGTAAAAACGATAAAAAAATACCAGTCACTACACACGTAGATATAATCAAAGTAGGTAGGTAAGGTTTATTACGTATTCAACAAAACACTCACATAATTAGGGCCTACTTTTACACCGGCATTCATTTTCTATGTTTTCTATCTTGATTCTTGAACACTATCTTGATTATCACGCTATACCTATAAAATATGTACCTACAAAATTTATGTCACACATTCACATTTCACACGTTATGACTCTGGTTATGACAATCACCGCGTATGGTATGTACGTAATACATTCGCTTTTTCGCAGTAGTGGGTTTCCTGAAATGCAATATTAAAAAAAATTATCATGGATGTAACGGATAGCAAGTTTTCTCACTTCCATCCACCGTAATCCTCCAACCCAATGTAAGTAAAGAACCAGGTACCTATTATTGGTACCTATTACAATAGTTGGAATAATAATTTTGGCTCCTGAATGTATTACCACATCTACCAAAATAGTTGCCGCCGCCGCACCGGTTTATTTACCTTTCAAACAAAAAGAAAAAGTGCAAAAACTATCCTAGAATAGATCACGGACAGAATGGAAAACCATGGATACTTCGTCTGCCGTCCGGCTGCCCTAGATTTAAAGTTTTCAGGAAACTACCTTTATCCAACTTCAATTATTTGCACTCCTAGTTCAATTTTGCAATAATATGTAATGGTATTATTATATTAAACTTATTAATATAATACGTATGTTACGTACTTTAGATCAAAGGTATCATATTCCAATTGTAGTTTTAAAATTAGCGCCTTTAGCTCGACCATAGATATATATGTACAACCTGAGCTTAGGCGTGTAACGCCTAGCGTATTGCTCTGTGGATGTTACTTGTCTCTGGTGGTTGCTTTGCGTTTGATCTATGGTTAACATTGACTCGGTGATTGACACTTGACAGTTTTCGCCAAAGATTGTACGTCAGTGGTAAGCAGGGCGACCGCGTATCTTTTGCAACAATCATTGATACATCGCAATCACCTCTGATTGGTTGAATTTATGGTATTCTTGCTGCGTCAATGGATTTCGTCCAATAGTGGAAGAGTGTTAACCAATCAGAGGTGCTTGCGATGTATCAATTATTGATGCACAGGACTCGCTGCTGTGAGCGCTGCACTATGGAGGGTAGAGGTAAGGAGAATCATCTCTGTTTATAAAAAGCAAAAGGTGGTAGAAATGCATAAAATTGGGGGCGCCACATTAGCATTAGGGTAAATTTAAAAGGAAGCGCCAAATATTATTAGGTTTGAGAAATAAACAAGGAAAGAAAACATTTATCATTATTTGGTACAACGTAAGTTGTTGAAATTTTTAGTAAATAACTACTTTAGTCAACAATAATACGTTTTTTTTAGGTCGGCATACTTCACTTCATCAACAATCATACCCTATGCCTACACCAGCGCCACTGTGGAAGGTTTTTGAACTGTTATAATATATAGCAACCACTGGACACTTTTTCAACTTTTCTCCCTTAGGAGATGATAGTCCTTACCTCTACCCTCCATAGTTGCACGAAACAGGCCCATAATCGATTCTATACACGGTGCTTGGAAATCCAGCCCTATCTTGGACTTGCCTCGTGTATACAAGGCATTTCACGCGCTACTATGCACCGTGTACATGCATGTGATGCATCATAACGTTTTAAATAGAGCTCTATTGTGGGCTAAACATTCTGAAAGTTGTACTAGTTCAACAAGTTGTGAAAAGAAGTATGTATGTACAAATCTAGATTTATTATATAGATAATTAGGTCTTATCGGGTTAATATACCTAACAGATTACTACCTATCTACCGAAAAATAATGCGTAAAATTTTAATCTGTCGACAGTTTACAATTATGCTAGTTAGATGAGAATCTAACGGTTTTTGCAATCTTACGGTGACATTAGTAGTTTGTGATTTAAGGGCGGTAAATAGGTTTTTACATACGAGTTGACTAATGTCAGCCCGATGACGCCAGTCGAGGGCTGACCATCGTCACGAGTATGTAGAAACCTTAACGCCCGTGTATCACACGATATTTTTCAATACATTTGTGAGAAAACTTGAAAATAAAAGTCGAGTAGGAAGGTACTAGGTACTCACTAGAAAATGGCTTTTCACGCTCATACTTAGTCGAGATTTTTGGCGGCTATTACAAGCGCGATTTTTTTCTCACAGCTAAAATACCTAATTGTTGATTTAATTTTATGATCCCACATCACAACCACATAAATTATTTAATATCTAATTTATAAGAAATACTCAATGAAACTTTTAAAAATAGCGCGCACAAATTAAAGATTTGTATGAATTGTATCTACGGCGCGTTGTTGTAATTGCTTTTTTTTATAATTCTCTAGGTTCTAGTTCTTAACTCAGTAACAGCCTGAACTATATTCAGCCTTTACTTTTTTGATTTATAAAACCTAAAACAATTTTATTTAATCATATTAAATACAATTTTTTATTTTATGAATTAATTTCATCAATTCACATAGCTAAATGTCATTATTTTTTAGGTTTTCTACATACAAAGTCAATATCATTATGAACCTTCTTGCAAGAAAACTTTTTATTTAGAAGTAACGTGGACTTACAAAAATTAAAAAAAACTGCATGAGGGCGGTAAATATTTACTGCACGAGGGCAGTAAATTTAACTTACAAGCCCTGTTTACTGCCTCTGTAAGTGCATTTTTCGAGCAAGTGTATTGAAAAATATCATACAGGTGACATATAATATTAATATATAATATTATAAGTATCGCTTCAACGAACGATGGCGTCCCTCCCACTCCAACATCTCACTCGCGTGATTTGAATTTTGCTATCTCACAATCTCACTTCGATGAGTGATGGCGTCCCAACTCACTAGTCAGTAGTTATACTAGTCAGCACGCAGTACAATATTAATGCCTGCCGGAAATGAAGCAATTCACGGCTGAGTAATAATTATCACAGAATATTTAATAGTACTGGATACACGTACCTATAAATTGGAAGGAAAAGGCAAAGCCGAGGGCTTCACAAGTGATTTTAAAAGGAGGTGGTACCAGCCGAGGCCATTCAAAGTAAACGAGGCCGTGAATTGCTATGTCTATGAATATGTATGACATAGCAAGTACTTTGCCCTAATTTGCGAGGTAACAATAAACATAATTTGTTAAGAAAGGTTTCCTACATTGCCAATAGATGGCGTTGACTCTCCTTAACTCACGCTAAAACCTTGTGTTGTACGTCGCCTTGTCTTTATGGAAATGATCAGCTATTCGAGCTGAAAACGATTAAATTAAAAATTACGATACAGAAAAGGGTCAATGATTGTTTTATTTGTATACTGAAGCAATTTTCAAGCAAGTAGGTCAAAGAAAGACAATAGGGCTGATTCTGTAGTGCACAATCTCTAAACTAAACTAAAATTAGAGCATTACAAATATTTCTAACCCTTTCATAATACTTCCTACGGAAAGGGACAGATCTAGATTTAAAGCTGGCATTTTAGTTTAGTTTAGAGATTGTGCACTACAGAATCAGCCCCAATATGTAACTGTAAACAAATGAATTGATTGATAGATTGAATGTAACAAAAGGGGCTGACATGGAGGGTCGAAATTAGCGGTTGCCTTTTTATGGCGATTAGTTATCAATAATTTTCTCATGGAAAATCAGCAATACCTAATAATACCTAATAATTTGACGACCTCCGTGGCGCAGTGTGTAGCGCTGTTGCCTTAACGTGCGGAGGTCCCGGGTTCGATCCCCGGCAGGGTCAATTTAGGAATTTAATATCTGAATTTTCCCTGGTCTGGCCTGGTGGGAGGCTTCGGCCGTGGCTAGTTACCACCCTACCGGCAAAGACGTGCCGCCAAGCGATTTAGCGTTCCGGTACGATGCCGTGTAGAAACCGAAGGGGTGTGGGTTTAATATAACTGCCATGCCCCTAACAGGTTAGCCCGCTACCATCTTAGACTGCATCATCACTTATCATCAGGTGTGATCGCAGTCAAGGGCTAGCTAGTGGATAAAAAAAATAAAAAAAAAATAATACTCTGACGAAGTTGCGCTCAACTGAGGAGTTAGGTAAAATAATACACTTATGCGATGTGAAATCATTTTTGTTAATGATAGCAAATCATATTTTTATTTATGTAATTTTAATTTCAAACTAGCTGAAACTCAATTATATTGTTTTACGTAAAT
This sequence comes from Erebia aethiops, assembly GCA_923060345.2. NCBI lineage: Eukaryota > Metazoa > Arthropoda > Insecta > Lepidoptera > Nymphalidae > Erebia > Erebia aethiops. The sequence goes on along the minus strand of OV281092.1, from coordinate 7,171,381 downwards.
AAATTGCGTTTACAAAGTACTTAAGTATCTATTTACTTAGAACAAGTTTTTAAAATCAAACTGTAGATACGTATTAATTATTTAGTTATTTACAAATAGTGTACCTATTAATAAAACATTACTGTCACGTTATTTATCCTATTATCACCCGAAATCATTAAGTACCTACGTTATGCACTAGTCCTAATAATTTCCCTAACACTTTGCATAACTCCCGTTACTAGAACGAAGCCACCGAAGATAATCAGTATAATATCCTTGATTAGGATGTAGTTAAACTTCCCAAGGCCTCGTTCCCAGCAGAAGACGAGCTCTATTAGCGAAGGAGCTATGAGGCCCAGGAACGAATAAAAGAATGCACCTTCGAGTCCAATCACTTGTTCCAGTCGTGGTAAAGAGGCGGCAGCGATAACTGAAAATGGCAAATAACATAGGTAAATACAATTAAAGGTAAAATATAATGGAGAAGGGTGCAAAGGGGGTCTTTATGCTAAAGCAATCTCTGTCAGATATAAGCTTTGGGGAGAGGAGATTATTTACAAGAGCGCGGGACTAGTATAGTAAGTTACCTACTGGTAGAACTTAAAAGTTTAGAACTGCATCAATGCAATGTAGGTACGTTAGTGCATTAGACATCAATGACTGCATCCTATTAATATAATCTTTTTACCTTTTGTGTAGTGTTTATATTTTAAGTGCGTGTAATGAATAGATTCAGTAGAGTCTATCTACATCTATCTATCATCTATCAATGATGTGCCGCAGTAAGAGGAGACGACACGGACAAAAAGTCCGTGCGCAAACTTTAAATGAAGCTGCACAGACTAACGCGACATGACGAAACGGGTTTCCCATTAACAATGCGGGAGTTACGCGCAGACATTTTGTCCGTTCGTGTATATTTTGAAGCTGCAGAGAGTCACTAACGAGAATAATATGCATGCCGTTTTTCTAGACATCAAAACATAAATGGAGAATAGAGCTGATTCTGTGGTATACAATCTCTAAAGTAAACTAAAATTAGAGCATTACAAATATTGCTAACCCTTTCATAATACTTCCTACGGAAAGGGACAGAACTAGATTTAAAGCTGCCATTTTAGTTTAGAGATTGTGTTATGCAGAATCAGCCCTACTAAGTTGCTTACCCGTAAGGATAGCGAATAATGCCCTCATGATGGCCTGAGCAATATTATGGTATTTCTGCCCAACGCGATGTTTTGTATTACGCCACACGATTTCCATTGGCACGTAGAATTGTAGGATGTAAGTGAAGAAGATTGCCAAGATGATGAAAGTTTTCGCCATTAATGCAGGTCTGAAAGTACAACAACTAATTATACAACAATTTTATTGCTAGTTGATCCATTAGCGGTGAGTTATAGCTTATAGCCATTTTTTAGGCTGCATTAGGTACCACTTGCCTGCAAGTTTGATTGAAGCCAAGCGCTAGTCTATAAATTAAAAAAAAAGATCCCTCGGCCTATTGGTACATGCTTTTCAGAGGGTTCACGCTTCGATCCTCTGTTACTTTTTGAACTAATGTTCGTACGTCTGTGGTTTTCAAAGCAAAGCATTGTGAAGGAAAGCATCGTGAGGCAACCTGCATGCCTGAGAATATTTCATAGCGATCTCAAAGGTGTGTGAAGTCGGTCAAGTGTCATTCTGAGACGAGACTCGTGCTCAAGTTTGTTGGCGATGGGTTAAGACTTGAGACTCGTGCGTCGGCGATGGGTTGAGATGATGAGGTCGATGGTGATGGTGATGATGGGGATGAGGAGGGAGGAGGATGCACTGAATAGGTAAATAAGGTGTAGTTCTATCGTATAGTGAAAATTAAAACCATAGCTCATAGCAGCTACCGTGGAAGCCGTGAGGTTTTATTATGACATCCTAGCTGATGCCCGCGACTTCGTCCGCGTGGAATACCTAAGTCTTTTACTCCTAAATTGTTCGGGATAAAAAGTTGCCTATGTCACTCTCCAGGTCCTCAACTATGCCCATGCAAAAAAATCACGTCGACTCGATCCGTTGCTCTGTTAGGGCGTGATTGAAGGACTAGCCAACAAACTAACACACTTTCGCATTAAAATAGTATGATTATGAAATACTCACATTTCTTCGGTAGGCAGATTCAAAGTAATGCTTCCTTCTGCAGCGTCTCCATACCGCAAATATCCCAATATCCCCATGATCATGTAAAGGAGGACTACAATGGTCATAGTTACATTCAAAACTCCCGGGCATCCGAGGAAATGTTGGGGCTTAGCCATTGTGTTCTCCACTGGCAGCACAACTCCGATGCCTTCCATTGCAAATATAACTGTACTAAAACAAATTATGTTCAGTATTACTTTGAACTCAAATTAACTATTGTAAGTATATCTAACACGAGCAGATGCCCGCGACTTCGTCCGCGTGAATTAAGTTTTTTAAATTCCCACGGGAACTCCCTAATTTTTCGAGTTAATATATACTTAGCCTATGACACTCATTATTTAATAATGTGGCTTTCTATTGGTACCAGAATTTTCAAAATCGGTTCAGTAGATCCAGAGATTACCCCCTACAACGTCACAAACTTTACCTCTTTATAATATTAGTATAGATAACATATTTAACTAGCTGATACCCGCGACTTCGTCTGTCTTCGTCATCTGCGCTGAGCTATTATTTATTCCCATGGGAACTCCTTATTTTTCCGGGATAAAAAGTAGCCTATGGTACTATCCAGGTCCTCAACTATACCCATGCAAAAAAACACGTTGATCCGTTGCTCTGTTGCACCGTGATTAAAGGACAAAACAAACAAACACATGTTCGCATTTATAATATTGATATGATAGTGCAAATGTTCTGCATCTGTACCTACTTGATCCTTGGGTTCCTACTCAATGTCTTCTACACAAAATCGCAAAATTCGCTTGGCGGTATGGTTTTGCCGATATAGTGTGGTAAGTAGCAAAGGCTGAAGCCTCCCATTACGCACTACGTACACCAGACCAGAGAAAATTCAGAACATATGATTTAATTCCCTCAAGGACCCTGCCGGGAATCCATTTCACTGCGTCAGGCAGGTCCTCAAAAAAAGTTGTAATACATGAACTTACCCAATAAATAGTGGCAGCCGTCCAACATGAACGGACATTGGCCGTGAGTCAAAACTTGGGAACTCAGCGCCAATGTAGTACAGGAAGATCAGGAAAGTCAATACAAGCAGCACATTGGCGAAACCAGAAAACGGGGCGATGTACTTCAGATTTTTGATTTGGGTAAATACTAATATTGGTACCAGAAACATTAGGCAGTACAGTGTGGTTGTGAGATTGTTGTTTTCATAAAAGTGATCGACGATCTGAAAAATAAGGTCGCTTTTTTATTTTTTATTGAAAACAAATAACAATACAACATAACTTAAAGCTAACCTAACCTAATCAATCAAATCAATCTCTTACTAATATTATAAATGCGAAAGTTTGGATGGATGTTTGTTACACAATCACGCCCCAACGGCTGAACGGATCTGGTTGAAATTTGGCACAGAGATAGATTATAGTCTGGAATAGCACATAGGCTACTTTTATCCCGGAAAATTAAAGAGTTCCCGCGGGAACCAAAAAACTCGTAGTCTCGTTAATATTACAGAAGCTCTGTTGAGTAGTCCGTAGATGGAGGGAGCAACTCCTCAATGGCGACATACCTACCTAATAAACAGTTGATTTCTAATCATTGTATAGGTTGTAGTCAGTTTAATAGCTAAGCACTTAAGGTGTCTAAGCGCACCACTGCGAACCCGGAAAGGGTAAACTAGCCAATCAATAGAGGAAAATTTTGTGATGCAAATAATTGAGTTGACAAGTGTCCAAAATACCTGCTGAACGGATTCCACAAGTAGGATGACATATACTGCACAGGCGCCAAGAATCGTGACGGCCATCGCCCAATCTATAAATATTCTGAAACAATATTATTTGGATTAATAAACAAAAAAGTGGATGTGTGCAATTCAGTAATTCACACACGGCAGAAGTAAAACTTCAGAAAAGTAGCCTACGAGAGAATCCTACTAATATTATAAATGCGAAAGTTTGGATGGATCATTGGATGTATGGATGTTCTGTTCTGTTCTGTTATGGAGGATCTGGCTGAAATTTGGCACAGAGATAGATTATAGTCTGGAATAGCACATAGGCTACTTTTTATCCCGGAAAATTAAAGAGTTCCCGCGGGAACCAAAGAACCTCAAACCACGCAGACGAAGTCGCGGGCATTCGCTAGTCTATTATGATTAAGTTTGTCTCTTTTTGGTATCGCTTTTTCGTTTCATCGAATTTTCAAATCACAACGATTCTAAAGTAGTTTCACTTCAAAAAACAAAATGTTGTACGACATGCGTTCGCGCATCGTTTAGCGTATGTGCAGTTGCTGTTGGCACTTGCACTATTATGGTCTTACTAATAATAAGTCTTCAAGTCTTTTAGAGTTATAGTGCGTTTTTCCAGTTTGTTTTATATAGTAAGGTTTATTATGTAATAAACTAAATAGTTAATTATAAGATAATGCATTTAACAGATACTCAATCTAAAAGGGGATGATACAAAAGAGATCGTAAGTAAAATGGTTAGGATTTTAAGAGCAGATAATTTCTTTACAACTTCTGGCGACGACAATCTTTCAATTTAATCTTTAAATGAGTATGGCATTGACTTTTGATATCACATCGATACTTATTGCGTGCTAACAAAAAAAGTCTGTTCCATAAAAGTATGTCACGAGAATCTTGAGTAAAATCTATATGCGAAAGTTTGGATGTATGGATGGATGTTTATTACTCATCACGCCAGAAAGGCTGAACGGATCTGGATGAAATTTATCACAGATATAGATTATAGCCTGGAATAACACATTCCTAGGCTTATCCCGGAAAATATAAACCTTACCGACGCGTTCGAAGTTGCGGGCATCAGCTAATAAATTAATAAAATTACCTCATAGCTTTTGAGAACTTCCTCAACGGTTGAGGCCCTGTTGCAAACACTGCTTCAACAGTTTCCGCATATCCCAGAGATGGTACTTTTGTCACTTTGCATACGTCTTGTGAAGTTTTAACCTGAAAGTAGGTAATTAGTTTTTAGTAAATTAAACTTTTAAGTAGTGATATAACCAATGTTAAGGTTTTTTTTTGATTTAGGGGAAGATTTGTCTTGTTGAAGTGAAACTTCTTTAGGCGAGTTGAGCACTTTTTGGTAGGGGGTAAAAATGTAGAATCTTGTGACCGACATGCTCGCGAACATATAATTATACTCCATTGGAAATAAAACTTTAATGTAATGGTTTATATTTTAATAATTTTAATTAAAATTAATAAATAATTAAAAAAAAAACTGATCGTTTTCACCAAGTTATATAAAGGAAAACTTTAAATGTCTTGGTCATGACAGACTAGAAAGAGTTTTTCGGTCAGCCGGAAAACTCGTTCTAGCAGTGCTTACATAAAGGACAAAATATTTCAAAAATTCATTTATATTCAAGGCCATTAGCTTGTGGAATGAACTGCCCTCGCAAATACATCGAGCTAAAACTCTTAATAAGTTTAAAATTGACGTGAAAAATCATTACATGTCTCTCTGTAATCATCAATAGCGGCCTGTTTAATTTGTCCATTATTATGTGTATTTATATATGTATTTAATCTTACGTATGTTTATTTTGTATGTATTAGTGTATTAATACGTTATAATTTTATGATATTGGTTAGTTTATGTATCTATTAGTATTTAAGATTATTTTTATGCACCACCTTCCACTGTCCACTTGTTCTTTGTCTCCGTATGGTAAAGGTTGTCTGGAAGAGATCGCTGGTTAGCGATAAGACCGCCTTATTGTACCTACGTTTTATGTTTTCATGTTTGTAATCTGTTTCTTTTCTGGTTTTGTGGTGTACAATAATGTATATACATACATACATCAGCAGTCCCTATGACTACCAATTTTTTTAGGTACATAGATTTATAGGTAGGTACCGACGTTTAAGAGAGTAACCTCTATCTACCTTATTTTATAGGTAGTGCGACCCTCTAAGATTATAATAAGTTCAAAATGTTGTTATAGATAAGACTAGGTTAGTGCAAAATTTATTGTAATCTGTTTTGGTTGCCAAATAAATAAATAAAATAAAATAAAATAAAATAAAGGGGTCATACTGCCAACTCTTAAAGCTGTAACTTAAGCAATATTACTCAAAATGACATTTTCATTGATGTCACGTACCTAGTTACTTTGACGTTCCTAAAATAAGGATTATAATTCTCAAACACGAAAGTCAACAATAATGAAACAGTATGGCTGTATGCGTTGGGAGTATGGCCTTGGGAGTAATTTTATTGTTTTCGATTAATATAAGGAAAAAGATTTACCAATAAATAAACACAGTGCGTACATATATATCCCAGGATTATTGTGCCAAATATACCAAGAACAGTGCCAGCGTTTTTAAATGCAGCGGGCATTGCAAGTATTCCTGAGCCTAGTGAAGATTTCAATAGGTTCGCGAACGATCTGATGTCTCTGAAATTGCATAAAAGTCATAGTCAAAGATTTTAATCAAAACTAGCGATCCGCACCGGCTTCGCACGGGTAGCACTAATAATCCTAATATATACCTACCCAATATAGCCAGTGCCCAGTGGGCAGTGGGCAGGTTACATTTTAATATTACATTGTAAGAGTACGCCCCGTCCTCATTATTTCTATGATATCTCATAAGCTATTCATCTAAATTAAATGGTGTAAAGGACAATTTTTATCTTAGTTAAATACTTGAGATGATTAATATATTTATTTTGATAAGGATTAATACTATGTCGGTAAAAACACCTTCGCAAGTAAAGCATTGGTTTAGACCAAATTTGAAAATCATAAAAATGGTTATTGTGAGTCAACCTTAAGAGATAGATATATGCTACCGCGGACTATTTTTTAGAACTTTTTAAGAGGAATAATTTCACCATACATTGTTTTCGTGTAACTATAACTATTTACGCAGCGCACGCCGCGTAAGCTCTCAGAAGAGACGATTTTTTCCGACTTAGTTCACATTATTGCAATTTTCGTAAGGATCTCTCATTTTTTGAAAATAAAATATAGCCTATGTTATTCAGTGATAACGTAGCTTTCTAATGAAAAAAGAATTATTAAAATCGGTCAAGTACTTTTTGAGTTTATTCGTTACATACAAAAATACAAAAATACAAATCTTTCCTCTTTATAATTAGATAGGTACAAGTTGTACACTTATTGAACGTTATACAAAATTATTACATTAATAAAGGTACATTAAAAAAAAATATAAATGTTTTAAATATGTTTCATGGCATTTCCTGATTATCCACTACAGTAAATTATATTTTCGCCTCGTTGGTCTAGCGATTAGCATGTTCGACTGTGGCCGATGAGCTCTCGAGTTCGAGTGCCGGATCGGGCCATAATTAAGTATTGGGTTTTTCTGACTAGAAATTCTTAGTACCAGCTCGGAGTTAGAAAGTTGGCGGTGTGTCACTCCCGTGCCTCGGAGAGCACGTTAAGTCGGTCCCGGTTATTATCAATTTATCACTAATAATGATAACCTGCCCACCCGGAGCATTGGAGCAGCCTGGTGGGTCTAAGCTCTAATTCCCTCTCTCCTATGAAAGTGGAGGCCTGACTCCAACAGTGGGACGTTAATTTATATTTGCCACCACATCAATAGTAATTTATAAAAAGTTTATCATACTTACGAATTAGGATGTTCTAGTTTCCTATTACTAAAAGGGTCGTAGGCATTTTCCACTTCGTTTTCTTTACATTTTGTATTAATTGTGTTGATTGATATTGTTGACGGGAAAATTCCATGTTCTGTGATCACTGCTCTGTAATAACAAAACTGTATATGTACTGGATAACATATTTATAATTTAATTCCTTAATTACCAGAGTACGGAGTAGCCGTACGTAGCCTCAATAGTCTACGTTTTTAAAGGAGTGGACCGAAACTAATCTTATTAATATTATAAATGCGAAAGTTTGGATGTATGGATGTCGGTATGGATGTTTGTTACTCAATCACGCCTCAACAGCTGAACGGATCTGGATGAAATTTGGCACAGAGATAGATTATAGTCTGGAATAGCACATAGGCTACTTTTTATCCCGGAAAATTAAAGAGTTCCCGCGGGAACCACAAAACCTCGATCCACGCGTACGAAGTCGCGGGCATCAGCTAGTATTATATTAATTAATAAAAAATATAATTATGTACATTGGTTGAGTGCTGACTGTCGTGCTGTGTTAACTTGTCTCCTTTTGGTCAATCTCAATAATAAATTATTATGCTTTTGACCATAGAAAAAATAAACTTTATCAATTCCATGCTTTTGACCAATAATAACTGGTCTTAGGAGTTTGTTTTATTGAAAGTGTTTTGTATTTTATATTTTATTTATCGTTCTTTAATTATCTAGTACATTTAATCGCAGATCTAGTAGGTAAATGTTTTATGAGAATGTTTTTGTTATGATAACAAAAGAAACCATTGTTTTCATATTGTCCAGTGTTTTCCATTTACTGTCTACATTGTCTAGATGTAATGATTGGTGAGGTTAGTAGTTATGAATGAGTTATGATAAATAATGATGCCATTGGTTAGAGCTATCCTCGAACCAGTTTAAGCAGAGAATGGTAACAGCTCCACTAAGCTGGCGAAAATATAACACCAAACCAATTATATAATAGTTCTATTTAATGAGAAAGAGGCACCAAAGACATTAATTATTACATAGACATAGAATTTTTTCGCTACGCTCATTTAGTTGTGCTGTGTCATTTTGTTTTTCTTTTTTTGAATTGACTAATGTAATTGACTTGTTACTACCAAACTTGGTGTTGTTGTTGTTGTGTTGGTTGACTATTAAATAAATAAATAAATTATTATAATAATGTATAGCAACCGCCGACTGCGGCAACTTTAAAAATCCAGCGATCCTTGTATACTTAGGTACATAATATAGGGAACCTATGTGAAAATTTCAGCTTTCGAGGTCAAGAATTTGTGCTGGGCAGTGGTGCAGCCAGTAATGAGTGAGACAGATTTTTTCCTTAGGCGACAGTTATTTACTAAACACTCACTAAGTAGGTAGGTACTTGATGTACATAAGTAGCTTTCCCACAAAACGAAAAAAAAGTAAATACTAAATACCTTATACTATTGCCGATTCAACCTAATTTGTGACCATTAGGTACGTGCACCTACATTATATTATTTCCTATTTTCATTGGGTAAACGCGCATTGATACATGCGTGTGTTGAGATGGCGCAAAATGGGACACCGCTTTTCATACCGTCTAAGCTAATTAATATATCTACTCTCCTTAAAAGGAGGTCACCTTGTTTTTGCTACGAATGCAGGTATCGTTAAGAAAGGTTTGTAGAACCTGGGAATTATTTACCTCTATCAATGGAAAATCAGTCGGAAATAATGATAGGGATTTTCCCAGGAATGTTGTTAGACTTTTCCTTATACAACTATGTATTAGTTAAGGTATGTATCAACCAAGGGAATCTCTACCATCGATCGTGATAATAAGTACGTATAGATAGTTAACTATGCAGGTAGGTAATTAAGACTAATTGCGGGGGGGGGGGGGGCACATACCGGCAAAAATGAAATGCAAATATTAGGCTATTGCCCGCGCAATTGGGGCGTGATTGAGTAACAAACATCCATATAGGTTCTTCCTTAAGTACATCCATCCATACATCCATCCAAACTTTCGCATTTATAATATTAGTAACATCCAAAGCGATCTTATTAGAATCGATTTAATTATAAGAGTTGATTAAATATTATATAACATCAGCTCATATCTACTACCTACTCAACGCATGTTAAACGCATGTACAAAATTGGCTTTTTAGCCGACTTTAAAAATGGAGTCCAGTTTTTCAATTAGAAGTGTATTTTTATTTAATGCAATTATTGCAAAAGTACCTAATTTAAGACCTCCGATCATAAATAAATAAATCTAAGATAAAAATCACGCATAACGAGCATGACATCATCTTGCGGTATATAATATGCAAATACAGCAATGGGATGTCCATAGAATAAACATAAATACTTTAAATAGCATTGATTAGTTTAGGCCTTGAGATAATATATATATGTTATTTTATATTATATTTATAGATATGTTATTTTTACATTAATGAATAAACGATATGATATGACCACAGGTAGTTAAGGACCACAGGTACTTAACTACTTACTTTTAAAATCTAGTCTATACCTACTAGGTATGTTTAAGAAACAAAACGCAAACTCAATAGACGTGGCTAGTAAAAAAAAATTGGACCTGGACATAATTTTGTTCCAGCTTAAACCCCCTACGCCGCCTTAAGTTAGTACTAAGCAGAATATTCCTACGCTATCAACGTAAAATGCACCATTGATGGTAAGGATTATCGTTTTTGCCACCAAATATCGATAAAGTGAGTGGCGCAAGTCATTATTCTCATCGTGCATAATTGAGATTTAAAGTCTTTTGGTAAAATTTGGAAGTGGAAAACCCTGTCTATTGTAAGCCAATGTGGTTGTTTTTAGGTGGTCGAATTTAACGATAACCATTACGATCGATGGTGCAATCTACCATAGATAATCTAGATGATGCCCGCGACTTCGTCCGCGTGGATTGATATTTTATGATTCCCGCGGGAACTCTTCAATTTTCCGGGATAAAAAGTAGCCTATGTCCTGTCCGGGCTGTAACTTATCTCTGTACCACTACCAAACATCAATATCAGTTGAGTAGTTGGGCCGTGAAAGCGTAGCAGACAGACAGACAGACACACACTTTCACATATATAATATTAGTATAGATTTAAAAGGTGTTTCGAAAACAAGATGCATGGTTAAAATGACTACGCTGGCAATATCTTGTACAGTACTTAAGTATATTTTGGTAAATAGGTACCTAGTAGGTATATACGGAAGCATAATAGCATTTTAATGAAAATGTGAGTAACATCTAAGTATCTACGTAGTATCTAAGTAAATAACTGGAGTAAAATGGCTTTAAAAGCAATAAGAAGATTTAAGAGTGCTCCGTCACACTCATATCTATCTACTCGATGGAAATGACAGAGTGATTTTGTTTTATTACGTCTTAACAATAATGTGGTTTATGTGGTTAAGAGGTGAAAAGATTTAGGTAGGTAAGTACAATACTTATGCTTCAAGATGTATTTTAGATTTCCGTGTATTTATAGAGAGAAACTCAAAATAGGAGGAGCGAGGACAAAACATCCACCCGAAAGGTATTAGGAAGGCATTGGAAAGAAAGACATTTTGTTCTGTCGCTTAGTATGCGCGCTCCATATTAAACTGAAAGACTCGGACGTCTTGCGTGAATGTTTTGTTCTGTTCGGTCTCTTGTGTTTTGCCCTGAGAACTTTGTTTAATTTAGGCGTAAGTACATGGCACATGTAATAGATAGAGTAGAGGTAAATAGTAGGTATGTACCTATAAGGCGATAAGAGCTCAATGTTATCCAATCTTATTTAGTTTTGCATTGTTAGGCTATTTGTAGTAATATGAGTAAAAACCTGTAATATTGGATGTATGACCTGAACATATGCATTGGTTGTATGAACTATACCTGAACACCTGTATTCATGCAAATAAACAGTTGAATTATTTAACTTACAATGCTTTATGTTTCCAGTGCTAAATATGCCTCAGAGAAGTGGATCATTGCTGAGCAAAGACTTATGTTGGGTTATTTCAGTGTCCTAAAAAGGGTTTTTCTGCCAAGAAATTCTCGGAAAAGAAATTTCAATAAAAAATCAAATTGAACTTGAAAGAAAAAAAGAGAAAATAATATAAGCAGGTAGGTAGATTATATTTGGATACATTTTAACAGTTCTGACCGTTCACGACTCTCCAACTGGAGTCCCAAATTGACACTCGACGTCCACGCATACCTACGCCTATACAAGTTCTATCTATAGGAAATATTTTCACTGGACTTAGGACCCTGGACCATAGTACCTACTTAAATTGTAGGGAATGTAAAATGACACAAAAACAGCAATAGACTTGATAGATTTCAGTCCACCATACAAGTGTAAAATTTTAACACCTGTATGGTGGACTGCGAACGTGTTAAACTATTGAGCTTTCTTACGAGGTGAAATTTGCATAATGTGGTCCAAACATAATTTTTAGCAAACTTTAAAACAGGAGGATGTTTCAAAATTTTCTTTGATTCAGTATAGTCTTTTTTTCTGTAGTTACTAGGTAGTATTATAGTAGGTTAAAAAATAGGTAGTTACTAGTGATCTACTTTGTAAGTATGACACGTTTCTCACGAGTATCGCACGAGATGACTGCGCCTTATCAACACGCTAGGAATTTGGCACTAACCCCTGTACATTTCGTTACTAGTTTATTTATAAAAATGCAATAATATGCAACATAGGTGCCTACCTAGATAGGTATCAAAACATCGATGTGTGCCGACGTGGTATCAAACTTTATTAGGAAGATGTTAGGTCTACTGTTTCTGGTATCTGGTACTATGGTAGGTTATCTACTGTTTCCGGGATCTTTAGATTTAGCTCAGAATTTTTAATCATTGCAAGTAGTCTGTAATTATATTACGGTTGTTCATATTAATTATCTTTCAATTCTTTGCCTGCAATTTTGTTTAATTAAATATAAATTAATTAAGTACAATTCGTGGACTGTCTTAGCCCAGCACCTAGTTTAATACTCGTATAATTAAGTTGTGCTAAGACAGGCAAAGTACTGAGTACACGAAAGTGTTGATCGTCCTTGCAAATACCTTTATGAAACATCTTTCAAAATCGACTCAGAAATTTTGAAGAATAGGTCGGAAAACGGATAAAATAAAAAAAATAAAATAGCAACTATAATAATTCATATTTAAATAAAAGACAAACACTCTTTAAATGGGTTATCCCTTAATAAAATCTAAAAGAGTTACGAGAACGATGTAATACCACAGAATTTAATACAATTTAGCTAAAACCAATACATTAATTTCAATTTTCAACACAATTCATTACGTCTCGAATTCGGCGACGACAATAATTTGTTTGCTTATCAAAAGAAACTTTGATTTATGCTTGATTTTTGGACTGGTGCCACCAGGTTATTTTCTCTTGTCAAACCGGAAAATTGTATGCCAATCAATATGCAACATTTTAAGCAACGTTGGAATGCAACTTTTTTTTTCCATTACAAGTTAGCCCTTGACTGCGATCTCACCTGATGGTAAGTGATGATGCAGTCTAAGATGGTAGCGGGCTAACCTGTTAGGGGCATGGCAGTTATATTAAGCCCATTCCCCTATTCGGTTTCTACACGGCATCGTACCGGAACGCTTAATCGCTTGGCGATACGTCTTTGCCGGTAGGGTGGTAACTAACCACGGCCGAAGCCTCCCTCCAGGCCAGAGCAGTGAAAATTCCGAAATTATAAATTCCCAAATTGACCCTGCCGGGGATCGACCCCGGGACCTCCGCACGTTAAGACAACAGCGCTATAATATCTGACCTATAATTCAACGTTTACTATCTATAGACAGCCGAAATCCATACTTTTAATGGTGTTAAACCTAGAAACCAGTTACTCAAATTAGTTTTATGAACAGAGGTGCGATTATGTAAGAATTGTCGATCAAATCGTCAAATTCGGCGTCAAAGTAAAATGAACCATAACAGCATTGAATTAGAGCTTAATTTCGTGTATCCATTCCCATACGTTTAGGTATGTACGACACCATAACTTTGACGATTTGAGAACTTTTAGACAAACGGGGGGCAGGTTTCCAAAGGTATACAGTCATCGCCATCGTTGGCAAAATTTTGGTACTTATTCAGCGAATAATTAACGGAACGTATTCACTTAACCTAATGTTAGTATTGTTATTTGTTAGTATTTAATATTTTTAAGTAATGTTAGTCAGATAAGAGTAAGTAATTGTTTGATATAGTTACAAATAAATGTAGGTATATTTATATCGTTTTAGATAAGGATCCCTCATTGGGTATAGGCCTCCCCCAGTTTCTGCCATTTAATCCTGTCCTTTGCTTTTTCAATCCATTCTTTTCCGGCTACGGATATCAAATCATCACTCCATCGTGACCTTTGGCCTTCCTACACGTCTTTTTCCTTTAGGGCCAGGCCATTTCGTTGTTGTAAGGGTCCACCTTTGGTCGTTTGTTCTAGCGAGGTGTCCTGCCCATCTCCATTTTAGCTGTAATGCTCGTTGCAAAGCGTCCGTCAGTTTCGTCCTTTTTCTTATTTCTTTGTTTGCGACTTTATCTATGCGACGTATCTTTAAGATGCTTCTCTCCATGGCTCTTTGACAAACAGCTATCTTATTCTTAATTCTATTGGTGAACACCCAAGTTTGGCTGGCATAAGTTAGTGTAGAAAGAATACATGTATCCATTATGATTCTTTTTATATGCATGTTGTAATCGCCTTTCATAATCTCTTTTTGGGCCCAGTATTTGTTCCAGCTTAAAGTAATTCTTCTGTCTACTTCATCTATATTGGAATCATTAAATGACACTTGTTTTCCCAAATATATGTAAGAATTTACGTATTCCTATCATACTTATATACTTATAATATTATAAATGCTTATAATATTATATTCGCGTCACTGAAGTCGCAATGGTTTTTGAAAATTCAGTAGGTATTGAAATGAAATAGTTCAGCATAGACTATTTTCATTCCGGAAAAGCCAAGAGTTCCCACGGGATTTTCAAAAAACTAAATAGACGAATTCGCGGGTATCATCTAGTTGAAATCCATACTATCCATACTAAAAAAGCGAAAGTCTGTTTGTCTGTCAGTCTGCTACGCTTTCACGGCCCATCTTTTCAACAAGTTCGACGAAATTTGGAACAGAGGTAAGTCGCATGCCGGGGAAGTAGTATACCTACTTTTTATCCCAAAAAAAAATACCTAAGTAAATAGGCCCCGCGGGATTCAAAAACCCTCATCCACGCGGACAAAGTCGCGTGTATAGTCTAGCATATAATATATATTTTGTTATGGGTAAGTATACCATATGGAAAGTAGATATCATGATGAAAACCACTTGTCTAGATTCTACGTTTAAAGACCGGCTTAGCAAATTGCAACCTACATAATATGGTACAGTGTGGAAAGCTTCGATGGCAGAAGGATTTACGAACTTTAAGTTTGGCAGGTTTGTATTTCAAACTTTTAAATCAACATATTATGTACTTAAATGAATAAAGAATCGGCAGTCATAGGGACTGCCGATAGAAGTGAAAACGAATATTGAAAATATTTTTTTTTAAAGAAAAATATTTCATTACAATATAAACCTTAAAACTAAGGTATTAAAGTTTAATTACGAATGTAGTATATTTGTATATCAGACCTTTTGGCTTCGTAACAACGCGAGCATGGGGCAGCGAGGTGTCGGTGACGGTGTCGGTGACGCGAATCCACAAGTTTACCCCCTACCAAAAACTGCTCAACGCGGCTAAAGAAGTTTTCACTTCAAAAAACCGTAATAGTACCTAACGTAAGCCATTTAATTAATAATAATCAATCAGATCATATATTATGTTATGATTAAGTAATTAATCTTTTACTATTTGTTAATGCATTTAAATCGTCAAATGTATAACTAAGCCTACAGTGGAAACACTAAATAGGTTTGGTTAGGTTAGATGTTTTAAAAATGTTTATAACGGAAACATATTGTTATTATAGTGAAAATGATCTAGAAATATATTATGAAAGAAATATTGTGTTAATTTATTGCATAGTATTTGCAGGAATCAAGCAGGTACTAGAAATAGTCAATATTCGGTGGAACTACTTACGTAGAGCTGAATTCCTTCATATTATAACTGTTCGCCATTGCAAGTATTCACAAAAAATTCGCCACTGCAAATTTTACGTTTGTTTGTTTACATTAGTCACGATATATTTACTTTAGAGCTTCACCGGTACATGTTTCTGAATGTGCGCGCGCGCATGCAATGAGCCAACGACTGCTGAGTCGGAATCTCGTCTAGCCAGCATTTAGCAATAGTGTTTATAAATATTATAAATTATTATGGTACAGAAGCACCGCTTGGTGTCGTTAAATTTGCATAGTCGATTTGTAATGGATTCGCAGATTTCACATTGCGTATTCAATACCAACCGATGAAAATTTGATTAGATAAATCCATTTTGCAAACACGAGAGTTTGAAATAGTTATCCCTAGAAATATTGTACAAAGCATCTTATCTGAATCTTTCTCCGCAACTTACTCGTATTACCGGATTACGGTGCTGCGCAGAAAGATTCTTTTAATGTTTCCGGTAACCAGGAACATATTATCTACGCAACAAGATCAGATCGGATCAGCTCCATGTCATAATAATATTGCATTTACAAAGTCGACTTACTTAAATTCTTACATGAAAATTTTCAGATCAATCGGGAATCGGAAAGTGGATCAAATTTGACTTGCAAGATTTGATTGTAAAATAGTAATTTGCTATACAAGAGTGAAAAGTTGTTTTTTAACTGCGTGCTTAATTTTGATGACCAAGCAAGCGAAGGATTCTAAAAAAAATTAGAATTAGATTATTTAAAAAACTGTTCACTGTATTCCCAATGAATGAAAGTTTGAAATTCTGCCTTTTTACAAGGTAGCTATCCATTTATCCATGAAAATTAGTATTTGGGCTCTCGATAAAAAAATCATTCACTCAACCGCCGCCGAGGGGGTTAAATAGGGGATGAAAGATTGATTGAGTCTGTACTTAAATTTTATGCGTGCAAATTAGCATCTGGGCCTTACTGGTTTCAAAATACCACGCCAGCGAAGCCGGGCGGGTCACTAAAATCACGGGTATCGATATAGGTACACAAATAGCTGATGTCTCTGAAATTTTCAGTGAACTGCTACTTTGTAAACTGTGTCAAGGGCTAAGCGAGCTGTGAAGACGTTTCTTATTCTAAATATAATTTTATTGTCTTGCAAGTACCTATACGTGATTGTGAAAATCTTATTTTTAATTATTATAATCACTAAGTTTAGTGTAAGGTCAACGGCACTGCATCTGTGTATTTTATTAATAGTACATTACTGCCCAGGCCAGAAATAAAGCAATTCACGGCTGAGTAATATTTAAAGGACGAGGCGAAGCCGAGGACTTCTGTAGTTATTTTAAAAGGACGAGGCGCTAGCAGAGGCCTTTCAAGTAAACGAGGCCGTTAATTGCTATAAGCCAAACCCAAACAATTATGCACAAAGAAGAGTAGACAAAGAAAATGCGGAATTTTTCGGAATTCCCACGGGAGCGAAGCCACGGGGAAATTAACACTAAAACTTGAAGATTTTGTGATCACCAAATATTTTGTGATGTATCAAAGTACCGTGACCCATCATACTAATATTATAAATGCGAAAGTCAGTTTGTTTGTTGGTTTGTTGGTTTGTTGGTTTGTTGGTTTGTCCTTCAATCACGCTGCAACGGAGCAACGGATCGACGTGATTTTTGGCATGGATATAGTTGACGACCTGGAGAGTGACATAGGCTACTTTTTATCCCGGAAAATTGGGGAGTTCCCCCGGGAATCCAAAAAACTTATTCCACGCGGACGAAGTCGCGGGCATCAGCTAGTAGGAAATAAAAGATTTCTATAAATATCATTTCTATCAATATAATTTTTTACTGCGCAATTGGATCAATCACGGCATAAATTGATAATACTTATGTGAGCCGTCAATGAATTTGCACGTAGACAAGTGAATACTCTTGAAAAAAGCGACCACAAACTTGAGACTAACTTGCCATTATTATTATTATGACCTGACCCGAGAGCCCGTAGAAAGTTTTGGGGTAGTGCTTGATATACCTACCTCTGAGGTATATTTCTTTATCTAATATCTGCCTGGCCGAGTTAAGGTAGATTGTTATAAGAAAGCATGCAAAGAATAAGATTTTTATTGTTTTTTCTGGTATGAGTTAAAGTTTTAATTAATAAAACGTCAATTTTATTACACTGGTAGTTCATGGTTATGATCGTAAATACCTGTGGTTTCATCTTTACAAAGCTATTAGATGTCGTTGGACACCTGGCAAAACCGAAGCTGCATTCTGTCTCGCAATGTCATAATATGATCAAAATATAACGCCGTCTTGCCAATGCGATGCCACGTTCTAATACTAAATTTTTACACTTTTTGCTATCTTAGGTCCCCGTACTAAATATCTCTGCTAACAAATTTCGCTTCCAAAATTGTGAGTTCACAGAGTTCACCAAGAGTCTGGATATAGTTACCTATAAACAAACAATTCAATTAATCAGCTAACTATATCCTTTTGTAGCTTTTATAAAGCACCTTTGAACATTTTCTACGGACTCCCAGACTAAGCGTTTTCAATCAAAGGCCAAAGCCATCGTGTACCTAATTGAAGTAAAGTATTTAGGTCAGAAAAAAAAGACGTTATTCTGGCTAGTCTTTTATTCAGTTTCTTGATCAAGATGACCAATGATATCGGATATTGTAACTGTCAGTCCTGATATTAAGCTGCAAAAGCCGAAGAGGACAATGAGAATGTTCTTCCATAAGATCCAGTTGAATTTGCCCAGGTCTTCATATCTGCAGATAGTTTCCACTATTCCGGGGATGATGAGGCCTAGGATGGAGTAGAAGAGAGCTCCGACGATGTTAATGATGTGCTCAAGCATTGGAAGAGCTATACCTATCCCACCTAAAACAAAAATAAGTTTGCAAGTAAAATTTCAAGTGGTCCAATCTGGAAACTAAATTATAAAGCAGTTCCACCCAACCGATAGGGCTGTAAGGAACACATTATATGTAACTTTGAACACATGATACGTAACAGTGCAATGATATGGTACCACGAAGGTGCTCTCATTATGGACGTGGCCACTGGAACCTCCGCAAATTCTCCTTATAAATACATCGTGTTTGGGCTAATTGGACTTTTCTTGACAAGTCGTTAGATGGTATCCAGAGTCTGATAGCTAGAGACAAGCATGCTCATAGAAAGTTTAAAAAAAAATTATACATATAAAGACATACATACATACAGTTAGGCTGAAAATTAATTAAAAACACATAGGTACAAAACCTTACTGCTTCTATGGTTCTCGAAGGTGACAGCGAGGGGCTCAAGATGGCGACACGGCTTAGTTGATCAGTGTTTGTGTGAATTGCTAAATAAAAGTGTAATTAAATTTATGATCGAGTTTCCTTCTAAAAATACTTAATCTCAGGCATTTCTTTATAACAGTTGGCGTGCTTAAACGTACAGAATACCTTATCTAATTAAACTAAAAACATAAATTGCTTTGTCTATTATACATTTAGGTTAAATGCTCCTAGGATGCCATAGATAATTCTCTTATCAACTAACCAATAATTTTTTGTAAAATTGAAACACTAATTATATGTTTTACTCACGACATCGCGCGGGTTTAGTTACTATTTTTGAAAATCTTGCAGAAATCCTAAGTATGGCTTTTCTGAATAAAAATTACTTTTTGTTCTTTATGCGTAGTGTTATAGTGTGCGTGTGTTAGTATGTGACTGTCTCGTTGGTCTAGTGGTTTCATGTTCGACTGCGGCCGACGAGGTCCCGGGTTCGAGTTTCAGGTCGTGCCATCAGGTTTTTCTGACTAGAAATTTCTCAGTACTAGCCCGGAGGAAGTTGACGGTGTTTCACACCCGGGCCTCGGAGAGCACGTTAAGCCCTCGGTCCCGGTTATTATCACTAACATGATAAGCCCCGCCACCCTGCATTGGAGCAGCGTGGTGGGTCCAAGCTCTTATTCCCTCTCTCCTATGAGAGTGGTGGCCTGTGTCCAGCGGTGGGACTGGGCGCTGTAGTGGAAGGTGGAAGGCGTACTGTTTTGGGTAATTTGTGCTTGTGAAAATCAGTTTTGCCCTAACTATCCTTCGATCACTTCTTTAAAAATATAAAGTTTATGTATGAGTAACTTACCACAGAAACATACAATAACAATTCTCATAACGATTTGCGCTAGATTCATGTGCTGCTTCTTTATATGCGTTTTCAGATGTTTAGATAATACGTCGACCACCACGTAGAAGTGAAGCGGGTATGTGCAAAATATTGATATAGCAATGAAAGCCTTCGCACATATTGCTGGCCTGTAATAAAAAAAAACATAGGTAATTAATTCACAGATTGACTTGCTGTCGTTGTTTGATCTATATGGTCCGCAGTCCAGAAGCTAGATGACTTGACACTTATCCCATTTCAAAATGGCAAGTGCCAGAACTGTCACTGTGGGATGGAATTTGCGCCTCTACTTTCGCGCCAAGTCATCCCAGCCGAACTACATGTCGTTGACTTGGTCGGTTCAGAGTCTGGAAGAGAACCAGATACAGACCACTTTTGGTCCAATACCTATTTCTCCCATTGGCGATGGAGACGATGGGCTGCTGCCTGCTGGGGCGATACGGCATAGGGCTTCGTTTGCAAGATCAGCCGTCGCTCAAGCGTGAAGGCCTGCATCAGTAAGGACTTATGCATAACCACTTGCCACCGAAAATTATTGTTGCACTTTCTGTTCATTTTGTAGCCAGGCACACGAGTAGTTATTTAAAACTATTAAGTTTTGAAGCCTTAAGTCGTCACTTATCACTGGCAACGCGCACTGTTCGAATACTTTATTAAAATAGGTTGAACATATAATTTTTTGATTCCCGCGGGAACTCTTGAATTTTCCGGGATAAAAAGTAGCCTATGTCCGTCCCTGGGATACAAACTATCCCTGTAGCAAATTTCATCAAAATCGGTTGAACGAATGGGCCGTGAAAGCGTAGCAGACAGACAGACACTTTCGCATTTATAATATTATATAAAATATAATTAATATGGATTTGTTTACCAATCGTCCAGCGGCAGATTCAAAGTGATGGATCCCCTCAACGTATCGCCATATCTGAAGTATCCAAACAGTCCCAGGACGCAGTACAGTAGCATGATGAAGGTCATGGCCACGACCAGTACGCTGGGGCAGCCGAGGAAGTGCTCAGGCTTCTTCATGTCGTTCTCTACGGGCATTACCACACCGATTCCTTCCATTGCGAATATTACTGTGCTAAATATATATTACACTCATAAAAATGGACGCTTACAAATTAAGTATGGATAGGTAGTATTTAGTATTTACTTAAATTCATTCATGGATTATGAGGACTACCTAAGGCTCATTCCCGCTACTGCGTGGATTTAGGTTTTTGGATCTCGTTGTAGTTTCTTTAGATCCTTTCTTAGTACGGTTCTATCTACGTTAAAGAAATAACCTATTATAAATATTATGTACCCACTACATAGAATCTATATTATTATGTATTGGTCAATGATCATTTCTCGATACAATAAAGTGAGGTCCGTTTATACGTTATTGTGCTAATTATATTTTATCAGGCGTTTGAATTTAAGGGATTTGTATTATGGTCCGTCTTCGTTCTCATTTATTTTACTTTGGCTGTAAGGTTGGCTTACCTGAGTGTCTGTATTTTCATATGAGATTATTCTCCATCCTAAATATATTTGATTAATAATATTTTAATGATTATAACAGTTGGCATAAATAAGCATACCTAGCTATTTATAATACAATATATTATTATGGTTAATATGCATTAATATTAATATTTTAGGACATTGGAATTACCTAGCTGTTTATTCTAATTAAAAAATAAATAATGTGAAAATTTGAAACTATTAAACCTAAGAGATACTGTGACTAATTATGTTGTTCACACTTCACAATCACTAAGCTCAAAATAGAAGCACTAATTGTATCGCTATCCCTTTATGATGGTCCCCTATGGAAATGGATGCAACAAGATTTTGTCCAGTGACCTGTCGTCATTGATCCAGCGAAACTATGATTTTGTATTTCAACAGATTTCATTGACATAGGTACATTTTAAGTAAGAATACTTACGAAAGGAATGCCGGAAATCTTGCTGGATATCCCACCACTAGTTTATCAGATATTGTTATTTCATCTTTGAAAATGTAGTAAATGCAGATTGCGAATGTTGCCACGAGTAAAATGTTGGCCGTTAAAGAGATGGGCGCCAACCATTTCAGATATCTGATCTGGACCATCAAACATAGTGGCGCGAGTAGGATAAGACAGTAGTATTCCACGGATAGAATGTATCCCGTTGCGTATTGATCCAGTAACTGTAAAAAGCATAGCATGGATATAGTCTGCCTAATTAGTACAATTAAACGGATCCTTTAGCATAAAAACGATAAATATGGAGAAATCCCACTTTCAACATATCGGAAACGTTTATATTAATGAATCGTATCTTAATTGAGTACTTAAGTGTTGTAAAATTTTCTGCGATCTTACCTCAAAGAAACATTTAAGTAGGTATAGCATGCATTAAATAAAAAAGTAAGACTCGAGGCATATCGCGGCACAAATGAAGCAATGCAACTCGTATATTTTTAAAATGTAACTGAATTTTATTTCTCCTACACCATGTGCATAGTAATACCTATGCTGTGCCGCAATGTGCCTTAAATAATTCCAGATTCTAAAACTTTCCACAAACTTACCTGTTTAATCGAATCAGCTAATAATACCGTAAAGATACAGCAAACTCCAACGTAAGTGAACACCAGTGAAAATTCAGCGAAGATACTGCAAATAATGGAACATTTTCTTGTAACAATTAAAGGTTACCTAATGATTTTTTGAATAACGCTAATTATAATTATTATTCATCTGCTGAATTCATTTGCTTGCGCTAAATATTTCATTTACGATTGAAATAATGTCACGATATTATTTAATCTAAAACAAATATTGGGAAAATATAACGACCTCATAGACGGGCCCTGTCAAATAAAGAATGTGGACTTATTTTACTAACGCCATCTAGCCTGAAAAGCGGCATAGCGATATGGCGGGGACAAGGACAGGTGAGGGGTATGCCCTACAAGTCGGACGCCCAACTTTTTTCTAAAGGGCCCATCTAGTACCTATATATACGTATATCAATGGGAAAATTGAATAGCTACTTAGCTTTAAGTTCTATTGTATTGTTTTCAATAAAGATACTTATATGAAAAAAGCTAATGCATTAAAGATAGTAATCTTACCCTGCGGCTTTAGCTAAAGGCCTGAGCCTTTTCGGACCGATGGCAAATGCTACTTGGCACGTTTCTGCGTAATCAAGCAATGGTTTTCGTACTGCCTTGCAACATACCCTGGATACATTCACCTGCAATAGAGCAATCGCTTAAGTGTGTAAGTACATTTTTCAATTCTATGAAGTAATTCGCATTATATGTTATAAAAAATTAAATAAAGGAATAATACACGCCGTCCAAGTGATCGTTAATGGGTATGGTGCCCAAAACACTGGCGCTGTTACCTCGTTGAATAGCAAGGCTAAGCCATTGGGCTCTTTGGTGGTGGGCGCCATCTCTTTGGTCACCAGAGGCGTGGATCAGTTTTTTGAATTCGCATTTATGCTTTTCCCTTGTTGACTATATGCATAATTAATTAATAACAGATCCTTTATTCCTAAGTTACAACCATACATTATATTTAAGAAAAAAATATTACGCTCTCTAAAGCAGAAAATAAATTAATGCAGAAAACAACGGAGTTTATTTTATTACGTTAATTTATTTATATTATGCTCATAATTAAAAAGTTTTGAAGTCTATAAAAACAGTGGTTGTGATGTTGACCAATCAATCAATTACAAAATGTAATTTTTTATAAGAGCAAATTACTCACAAATATGTAAACGCAGTGGCCGCAAATGAAGGCAATTATGACTGTACCAACAATTGCGACTCCCCATCCTGCATTGGCAAATGCTAATGGAATAGCAAGAATACCGGAGCCTAAAGAAGCTTTCAGAAAATTGGCTAAAGACCTGATATCTCTGAAATGTAGACAATTCAATATTAAAGAAGATTTTTTTTTGTTTTTTTTAATCCACTACAAGCTAGCCCTTGACTGCGATCACACCTAATGGTAAGTGATGATGCAGTCTACCATCTAGCGGGCTAACCTGTTAGGGGCATGGCACTTATATTAAACCCACACCCCTTCGGTTTCTACACGGCATCGTACCGGAACGCTAAATCGCTTGGCGGCACGTCTTTGCCGGTAGGGTGGTAACTAACCACGGCCGAAGCCTCCCACCAGGCCATAAAATTAAAAGAATTTAATGTGGATAATTCCGCTTAACACAATATCTTTTTCTCCTTCTTCTTATTTTGGTCAATGGCTTTTCTTAGTGCCACACCAGCACCATGCACTATGCCAAAACACAGTCTATCACTCTAAACTTAACTAAAAACATGATGCCCGATTTTACCAACAATGTCTTAATTTAAGGGAAAATCCATGATCAATAGGTGACAGTTTTCATCAGTTCTGATATTTATCCGATAGAACTATTATTCAAAATCAGGCTTTTAAAATAAAATAAATAAAGGTACTTACGAATTAGGTTTTTTAACTTGACGATGTTCAAAAGGATTGTAATCTCGCGCATCTAATTCTTTATTTTGCACATCCATACTTAAATTTTCATTGAATATTCAAGCTATATCTACCGTAGCATTCAAAAATAAGTACATTCACCATCAAGGATTTCCACTGCCCTAATAAAGACTAAGTTAAAAATCTCTCTCATTAATCCTGATAGATAACGTTCCTGATAATATATATCTGAAAATATAATTTCTCTTTTACGCATTAATGTAAACAGTTGTTTGTAATACTGTTGAAGCCTTATCCGACTATAAATGGTTTACTACTACTACTATGAGTACTACTTAATCTCAGCATTTAACTCAAAGATAAAGAACAGATAAACCAAGTGTGAGCGCCTATAATAACCTGCAAGGCAATAATAAGACACATTCCTTGAATTTCATAGCGTTTTATTAAAGTAAGCAAATATTTACATTTAAAATATCTGTTAAATTTTTATGAACTCTATCTATTTTTATGTTTTCAATGCTCTGACTGCTTTTATTTGAAAACTTCTAATAAATCTGAAATGGGTTCGAAAATTTATATTTACTACTCTATTCTATCGGCTATTTCATAATAATTTATTTGTTCTAATTTTGGTTTACTAATTCAATAGTTCAACGCATCTCGATAATCATTATTACTTACTTTGTTTCAGGTAAAATAATTTTCATTGGAGATAAGGATTACTACGCACACAACTTACTTTCCAGTTACGTGTTATCTGAGGAATTTCATAGGTCGGTACCAATAAGTTTGTGAGAATCCGCTTATGTCGTTACGCCACCTGTAGGTATGTCCCTGTATGCTGTGTTAATGTTATATTCAAGTAGCTTTTGCCCGCGACTTCATCCACGTAGACTACATAAATTTCAAACCCCTATTTTACCCCTATAGCGTTGAACTTTCAAATATCCTGTCTTAGCGGATGTCTACGTCCTAATAGCTATCTGCATGCCTTTCAACCCGTTTCGTCCAGTGGTTTGAGCTGTGCTAGATCAGTCAGTCAGTCCTTTGTATATTTCAGATCGAGCTAATTTCACTACTTGACAAAATATTTTGCTATGCAGTCCTTCCCTCATTTTCCTTTCCTTCCTTGCCTTTGAAGGCCTTGACTGCATGACTGCGATCTAATCTGATGATAAGTGATGAAGCAGTTGATGGTAGCGGGCTAACCTGTTAGGTGTGTATAATATGGCAGTTATATTAAAGCCTACTGTTTCTATAGGTACGGCATCGTACTGGAATCGCTTGGCGTCACGTATCGTGCCTGTACCGTGAGTCTCCGATATAGTATTGAGCAAGTATTAAGTTATTGATGTGGATAATTAATAATACAAAAACGTACGAAATAAAATGCTCTTTATTAATGATTCACTTATAATTAAATTCCATTCAATAAATTAAATTATAAAATCTAAAACTTTTCTAAAATATCTATACGTATCAATGCGTTTGTTTATTCAATATTTTGTTGATATCCATTATAGTGACGGTGCAACCAGAAACCAAACTGCCTAAACCAAAAATAACAATGATGATATTTTTCCAAAGGACCCATTTTCCTTTTCCAAGATTCTCCCATTTGAAAACAGTCTCTATTATCCCTGGAATTATGAGACCGAGGATTGAATAAAAGCAGGCGCCAACAAGGTTGATAATTTGCTCTAATAAAGGCAAGGCGATTCCGAGTCCCACTGAAAAAGATAAAATTGACTGTTAACGAAAAAAACCTCTAAATCTTGACTTAAATTTACTGTATGTATGAGGCGCATCAGGATTTCAGGAATCGGATGTGCTGGAGTTATTATTAGGTCTTAGGTGCTTATAGTTACAATTATTTTGTAGTGGCGTTTCATTGTTACTCTATGTCCTTCCCCGGGATGCAATCTCTATACCAAATTTCATCGAAATCGGTTCATTAGATGATGGTTCAAGCGTAGCAGACAGACAAACCGACAGACAGACAGACACTTTCACATTTATAATATTAGTATGGAAGTATTTATTGTGATTTTAATACGAATATTAAATATGCGCTGTTTACCAGAATAACGCAAATTTTATTGGCGTAGACCATTGATGTAGAATTTTAGTACCAGACACGACTTTAGGTTTATTAATTTCGTAGTATATAAGGAAAATACCTATAAAACCTAAATCGAAAAATTCCATACCGCAGTCATTAAACTCCGTTAATAGCTATATACCGACTTTATAAACAAGTGACTGCGTTTTCGTTCGATTGTTGATATATATAATTAACGCTGATTTAAATTAAAAATTTAGATAGTTTTTTTTTTATTTTTTTTTTATTTATTAATGGAATCGTTACATTCGAAATGTTATGTCTTCTTTTATATAATACTAGATGATGCCCGCAACTTCGTCCACGTGTATTAAGTTTCTTTATTTCCACAGAAACTCCTCAATTTTCCGGGATTAAAAGTAGCCTATGTCCTTCCCCGGGTTTCAAACTATCCCTATGCCAAATTTCATCAAAATCGGTTGATCAGATGGGCCGTGAAAGCGTAAAAGACAGACAGACAGACAGACAGACGGACACACTTTCGTATTTATAATATTAGTATGGATTTAAGATATTATAGATAAGGCCAAACACAAACATAATATTATTATGACAGAGTTCCTTGTAGTTAATTGATCTTTACCTAACAGCATTGAAAATAGCAAGTTATTGCTCATTAGCTCCTCACAATTATTTGCAAGCATAACACGCAACATTTTTCAGTGCTGAAAATAAGAATTCCGCCAGTAGCATGAGGCAAATCACAAGTCACAACACAGTTCGCAATCACCGCATAAATGCGGTTGTGCTGTGTGGTTATCCACATTTCTTAATGTAGCTGGTGACCTTCTTCGTTTCAGTAAGTATATTGCGGTACACCTCATGAATGTGCTTTCAATATCACTCAATTAGGTATCTATGCAAATAACTAGTTATTAATAAATACGACCTCCGTGGCGCAGTGTGTAGCGCTGTTGCCTTAACGTGCGGAGGTCCCGGGTTCGATCCCCGGCAGGGTCAATTTGGGAATTTATAATTTCTGAATTTTCCCTGGTCTGGTCTGGTGGGAGGCTTCGGCCGTGGCTAGTTACCACCCTACCGGCAAAGACGTGCCGCCAAGCGATTTAGCGTTTCGGTACGATGCCGTGTAGAAACCGAAGGGGTATGGGTTTAATATAACTGCCATGCCCCTAACAGGTTAGCCCGCTACCATCTTAGACTGCATCATCACTTACCATCAGGTGAGATCGCAGTCAAGGGCTAGCTTGTAGTGGATTAAAAAAAAAAAGTAATCTTACCACATAGGCAAACCCCAATAGTTCTAGTTGTGACCTCTGTTATAGTACGGTAATTGTCTTTGATGTGAGGATCTGCGTATTTCTTGAAAATGTCATAGACCACGAAATATTGCAGAGGGTAAGTAAAGAAAATAGATAACGCTATGAAGATTTTGGCGCACACTGCAGGCCTGAAACAAATTAAATTAAGACTTGAAGTAATCAGTTTAAAAAATCATGAGGTCTCAAATGGTCTACTTTTCTTGTCTAAACGAATAGATCTATGTTTTGTCTGTTTATTCCCATATACCTACGTAATGACCACTGGTCAAATAAATATGGGTCAAACCTTCTGAAGTTTTCCATTTTAAGCTAGCTGTCTATAAAAATGACAAAAAGGAGCTAAGTAATATTGTTGTATAAGTGCGTTTGTGGGGTTTAGTTCTTCAATCACGCGGCATGAGAGTAAACGAATCGACGAGGTTTTTCCGTCTGGGTACCTATAATAAACTGTAGCTGAGAACCTGGAGATCGATATAGGCTTTTATTTTCATAGAAAGTTAAAGTACCTACTTTTCACCGGGATTCATGAAGTCGCGAACATCATTTTGTGATATGATTAAAATAAATAGGTACCCATAGACCCATAACCACAGAAACAATGCAAGAAGGTATCTCTATAGGTAAAAATAATGTTAAAGGGCATTAAATCACGCGTCTACGATATCGCCTATTAAATGCTTCTCAAGGTTGAAGGTAGTGTTAATCGCCCTAAGCGATGGCTTCAGATAATGCCATCAAATAGAAATACGCACTGGTTCTCAGGAAACTTCATTTGACTGAAGTGTTTGTTAATCGCCGACTGATAAGATGGTGTGAGCGGGAGCCAAATACTTGTATATTAGGAACGAGTCGGTAGTCAGTTAGTTACTTAAACAATAACACACTTGAACTGATGAAAACTAGATCAAGTATTACATGCATACCTATGTGATACTTATGCCATATACTATGAGGCACAACTTTGTAATAAGACAAATAAAACAGGGGATCTATTAATGTAAAATTATTGCTACAGGGTAACGATCGCATTCACCTTTGAATGGATTACACTCTTTCGCTATTGATAATTCAGGAGCGGACTAAGGGCCTGGTTTTGCCTGGTGGGAGGCTTCAGCCGCGGCTAGTTACCACTCTACCGGCAAAGACGTGCCGCCAAGCGATTTAGCGTTCCGGTACGATGCCGTGTAGAAACCGAAGGGGTATGGGTTGAATATAACTGCCATGCCCCTAACAGGTTAGCCCGCTACCATCTTAGACTGCATCATCACTTACCATCAGGTGAGATCGCAGTCAAGGGCTAGCTTGTAACTAGTGGATTAAAAAAAAAAAAAAGGGCGGTAAGCCTCGGGCCACGGGTCTAGAAGGACCTCCAATCATTTCGAAAATGTAATTAGTGAAGTCCCAAATCATTCCAAAATGTTTTCAGTAAGAGCCATGTTTGTATTTGGAGGCCCATAAGGATAGTTTCTGTAAGAATACAAAATTTTACATTCGCACTTGCGATAAAATGAAAAATATTATATTCAGCATTGTTAACTCAAGCATTTTTTTGTTTGTTGGTTCATCCTTCATTCACGCCACAACACCGCAACGGATCAACGTGATTTTTTGCATCGATATAAGTAGATAGCCGAGGACCTGGAGAGTGGCGTACGGTACTTTTTATCCTGTACAATCAAAGAGTTCCCCCGGGACTTAAATATACGTAGATGGAAATTTTAGTTACCAGTCATCAACAGGAAGGTTCAAAGTTATGGATCCTCTTAGCACATCTCCATATCTCAAGTAGCCGAAGAGGCCCAGAGTGGTGTACATAAATACTATAGCTGCCATTGCCACCACCAGCACACTCGGGAAACCGAGGAAGTGTTGTGGTTTCTTCATGGCGTTTTCAACTGGCATCACAACTCCTATGCCCTCCATGGCGAAGATCACAGTCCTGCAAGCAAAAATTTTATTTTGAAGATTTTGCTTTAGACCTTCTTGGTGCAAGAGTGAGCACTGTGGTGTTCCTAATTGCAGTTCTCGTGTTCGACTTCTCACGGGAGCAATAAATAGGATTTTTTAATGAAATATTGCTAAAATATCTCCAGTATGTCTCATCTGGTTAAGTCGTGGCTAGTTGCGTTGCATCCGCTAAAAACGCATGGTATGCGATTTAAGGATACGTTGATACGCAATATTGATTTGCGTCTTTATATCGGACATCAACATTTTGCACTGTTTAAACAGTTGCAGTGAGTTAAAGTATATGTATGAATCAAATCAAATATAGGTACGAATATAATAATAATTATATTGTAATGGTATTTATTGTTGTAATTTAATAATTTATTGAAATAAACGAATACAATATTATATTGGAAACGACGTTAATTTGAAACAATCATCAGGCAAGACTTCACATAAAATGCGCGCATACGCGTGTACGTTTTTCTACAACACCTCCAAACAGTTCCTTGTACTAAGATATTGAGAAGCCACGTTGGACTCGTGCCTTCACGCATTATCGGGCTTAAATAAATGCGAGTTAATATTATTTTTCTATCCGCACATAAAATGAATAGCTTTCTATGACTGACAAGGATTTTGGTACTTACGATATAAATGCAGGAAATCTCGAAGGGTCACCCACCGCTCTCTTGTCCGACAACGTAATCTCGTCTCCGAACACGTAATAAAGACAAATCAAATACGTCAGGAACAAAAACAAGTTGGCCAATATCGAAAATAGCGCCAGCCATTTTAGATATTTTATCTGGCATAGCACACAGATCGGAATTAATGTGATCAGGCAGTAATATTCAACTGATAAGTTAAAACTCGGTAAGTATGTATCAATTAACTGAAAAGAAAGAATACATAGCTATAAGTTTGTCAAGGAGTATTAAAGGCATAAAAATAAAATTATAGATGACTTTTTTAACCCCAGACGCAAACAGAGGGGTAGTAACACAGATGCAGAGTACGTTAAACTTTTAACGTATTCTGTATATTCTGTGTACCTATCGTGTATCTGCATGTGACATCGTGGGTCCCAAACGGATTAACCCACTTTGATTTAGTTTTTTTATTTCAAAGGTTTCCTAGCAATGATTAATGAAAATCTGTTCAGCAGTTTGAAAATCATCATCATTTTTCTAGTTCGTGTAGTGTTCGTTCGTGTAACTTTTGCATTACTTTTGATCGATTCCAATTCCGAATTTTTTATCCTGTGACTTCAATTATATATTTAATAGTAATAATAATATTAATAGTTTTCATAATCCTTTATAGAAAAAGCTTTACTCGTGGCACTTTTCATAAAAATTATAAACTTACTAGCTATTACTGCTCTAAGGGACGGTCATAGTATCATACTATTACAAAATAGGTAATGGATCGTTCAAATCAAATCAAATATTTTTTATTCAAATAAACTTTTACAAGTACTTTTGAATCGTCAAGTGAATCTACCACTGGTTCGGAATGCCATTCCTACCGAGAAGAACCAGCAAGAAACTCGGTGGAAACTCGGTGGTTCTATTTCATCGACGCATATTATACCTAATATATATACTCGTTCTCTGCGCGTAGAGGTTGTGCCTGAGTTTAAAAAAAATGCAATGCATCATCACCACTCAACCCATTGCCGGCTCACAATAGTGCTCAGAGGTGCAATCATGTAAGGATTGCCGATCCAATCGTTAAAGTTCGGCCGCAAAGAAAAAAAAAAACCATATCAGCATTGAATTAGAGCTCAATTTCGTGTATGTTGGATCGGCAATCCTTACATGACTGCACCTCAGAACACGAGTCTCATGTAAGAATGAGAGGGGATTGGCCATAGTCCACCACATGGGCCAAGTGCGAATTGACAAACTTCACACACCTTTGAGATGATTATGAAGAACGCAGGTTGCAATGCAACGCCACGCAGGAATGCAGGTTCCCTCAAGATGTTTCCCTTGACCGTTAGAGCAAGTGCAAATTGATTTCTTAAAACGCGCAAAATTCTGAAAAGCTGTATGCCCGGATTGAGCCTCTGACCACAAGAACAATAGACCAGGCATCTAAACCACTAAGCTATCACCGCAAATAAAGCAGTTGGCGTCAGTCACGATAGTTGGTACTTAAATACATCATATTATAAAAATATTGTTTAGGTCATTTATTAGAATTTTCCACTGACTTATTTGTTTACTTAAAAACTTACGCTCAAGGTTAAGATTATAATCGAACGAGTCTACTAGTACCTTTATTATTTTAGTCTGAAAGTTTAGTTTTCCTTAAAACCAAAATATGTACTGTATATTATGGATTATATTAATCCATATTATAAATGCGAAAGTGTGTCTGTCTGTCTGCTACGCTTTCAAGGCCCACCTATTTAACCGTATTTTGATGAATCTTGGTACAGGGATAGGTTATATCCCGGGGAAGGACTACTTTTTATCCCGGAAAATTAAGGAGTCCCGAATTTCGTCGGGTTTCGAAAAATCTTAGTTCACGCGGACGAATTCGCGGGAATCATAGTTAAGTATAAAATAATAACGAGGTATAATTAAATAAATAAACTAGATTTTAAGCTAAAGTTAAAAAGTGGGTGCCTCGATAGCTCGGAATCAAGGTTAGCTTAAATCTTTGTTGGCTCCGTGGTCCTTGGGAGCTATGGTACAGGGTACTCCGTTTGAGTTTGATTTGGTGTAATTATTTATTTGGCTGAATAAAGGATATTTTTAATTATAAAATTGAGTTTGTGTGAGTTATGTATAATGTAAATAAGGTACACACTCACCTGTTTAATAGAGTCTGCTATGAGGATTGTGTAAATACAGCAGACGCCCACGTACGTTAACAGCATTGCAAACTCCGCGAAAATGCTGTCAACAATAATACAGTATAATATTATGAATAAGTATTACGATTTAACAAAAAACAATTGGATATGATTATTTCCCCGAGAAACCTCCTGTCTATATTTAAGGGTTAAATATCGCGTCTATTTCTAAACGTTAGTTAGTTTTGAAGAGTTATAGAGGTTTAATAGTCGATAGCTGGTATTTACAGCTGAAAAATAGCCGCCTGACTATAATAATTGTCCAGATTACAAGACGTGGCCCGTTGAGGAGTTTTTTTTTCCGTAAGTTCCGTTTCTATCTCCCAAAATCGTAATTTAAGCATTTAATATTCTAAGCTGATGCCCGCGACTTCGACCGCGTGGTTCAAATTCCCGCGGGAACTCCTTAATTTTCTGGGATAAAAAATAACCTATGTCACTCTCCAGGTCTTCAACTATACCCATGCCAAAAATCACGTCGATCCGTTGCTCCGTTGCAGAGTAATTAAAGGACAAACCAACAAACCAATAAACCAATAAACCAACAAACAAACACACTTTCGCATTTATAATATTATTAAGTATATTAAGTACTAGAGAATGCCCGCGACTTCGTCTGCGTGGGTTGAGGTTTTTTGGTTCCCGCGGGAACTCCTTAATTTTCCGGGATAAAAAGTAGCCTATGTCACTCTCCAGGTCTTCAACTATACCCATGCCAAAAATCACGTCGATCCGTTGCTCCGTTGCGGAGTGATTGAAGGACAAACCAACAAACCAATAAACCAATAAACCAACAAACAAACACACTTTCGCATTTATAATATTAAGTATGAAGTATGATCTATCAACAATAGGAGTATAAAAATCATGTTACAGGTGATGGTAATAACTCGAACCATGGTCATGTTATTTAAATTACAAACATCATGATGGCGAACTCAAAAAAACACCGTCAATTCATCGTCAATTTTAATAATTGACGGTGTTTCTTTTGTAGTAAAATCGTCAAACGATAAAACCAACAGTCACGAACCATGTCGTGTTATTATTATCCTACTTAATGTTTGTACGTGCCTAATTATTATGTACTAGGTAAGTATGCAATCAATAGTGTGTTTTAGTAAATATATTTCTGCAATGGTTTTTTTATGTGGAAGGCTTTGGTTTCGATTCCATGCAGGAATAATCACTACATTAGTACACAGTATAAAACAAAGTCGCTTCCCGCTGTCTGTCCCTATGTATGCTTAGATCTTTGAAACTACGCAGCGGATTTTGATGCGGTTTGTTTATAATAGATAGAGTTATTCAAGAGGAAGGTTTATATGTATAATACATGCATAATATAGTAGAGAAACGCTGATAATTTTAGAGGTTTCTAATGTGATGTCGTAAAAAACACATTTTTCCACTAAATAAAGACATTCTGTAGTATATGTAGTATCAGCATTGCCCCCGTGCGAAGCCGGGGCGGGTCACTAGTATAGTATATTATCAAGTATTTCATCATCATCATCATCATCATCATCTCAGCCTGCAGACGTCCACTGCTGAACATAGGCCTTTCCCAATGAACGCCCCTACACTCGGTCCTCAGCCTTTCTCATCCAGGCACTACTATCAAGTATTTACTAGATGCCTAGTACCCGTAACTTCGCCGGCGTGGTTGTAATTATTTTTAACTAGCTGATGCCTGCAACTTCGTCCGCGTGGAATAAGTTTTTTTGGATTCCCGTGGGAACTCCTCAATTTTCCGGAATAAAAAGTAGCTTATGTCACTCTCCAAGTCCTCAACTATACCCATGCCAAAAATCACGTGGATCCGTTGCTCCGTTGCAGCGTGATTGAAGGACAAACCAACAAACAAACTGACTTTCGCATTTATAATATTAGTATGATGCCTGGTGGAAGGCTTCGGCCGTGGCCAGTTACCGGCAAAAGACGTACCGCCAAGCGATTTAGCGTTCCGGTACGATGCCGTGTAGAAACCGAATAGGGGTATGGGTTTAATATAAGTGCCATGCCCCTGACAAGTTAGCCCGTTACCATCTTAGACTGCATCATCACTTACGATCAGGTGAGATCGCAGTCAAGGGCTAACTTGTAGTGAATAAAAAAAAAATGATTCCATGAAAATTCATTAAAAATTAGCCGTTCCCCAAATCGATATGTCATCCAGTACGATGCCGGTAAGATACGAATTATGGTATGTATGAGATAAATAAAATGCCATTCCACGTTCCCAAACTGTCTCAGATAAAATCTTTACTTTAACCTAAGATCAGATTAGAAAGAACTAAGTACTTAGTAATTGAAAAAAAATGTAGCTTGCGAAACCTATAACTTATACAGGTAGCTCAAGGAAGTTGTAACTAAAAACTTTATACCTTGCACCCGTGGCGTATGGTCGCATACATTTTGGTCCGTTTTGAAAGGCTGCTTTGCATGTTTCCGCATAAGTAAGTTGCGGTTTCCGTTCTAACTTGCAGCAACCTCGAGATGTTTTAACCTGTAAATCAATTTAATTTGTGTGGTCAAAAGGCCCACAAAAACATCTTACTATCTGCACTGATATTGAAACCTTTTTAAAAATAGGTATGTTTATTTGTTTTTACAGGGCTTTTATACAATATCTATATAATATGACATTATTTTATTTGACATTATATATGAATATATGACATTATATACTTATTTAATACTAGCTGATGCCCGCGACTTCGTCAGTGTGGTTTAAGTTTTTTGTTATTCCCGCGGGAACTCCATAATTTTCCGGGATAAAAAGTAGCCTATGTCATTCTCCAGGTCTTCAATACCCATGAAAAAAATCACGTCGATCCGTTGCTCCGTTGCAGCGTGATTCAAAGGACAAACCAACAAACCAATAAACCAACAAACCAACAATCAAACACACTTTCGCATTTACAATATTAGTATGATGATAGTATGAAGTATGATGCTTATCCTAATATTGAAACCTTAAAAGTAGTATATACATTATGTCAAATCTGATCGAAATTATTTGAAAGGCTGCCGCGCTGTTTTAAATATAATATTATGTAGGTTGGAAAAGCTGATCTTACTTCTATACTTATATTATAAAAGCGAAAGTTTGGATGTATGGATGAATGGATGTTTGTTACTCAATCACGCCAGAATGGCTCAACGGATCTAGAAGAAATTTCTCACAGAAATAGATTATAATAGGCTACTTTTTATCTCGGCAACTAAAGAGTTCCCGCGGGAACCAAAAAAACCTCAATCCACGCGGACGAAGTCGCGGGCATCAGCTGGTATGGTATAAAATATTCATAATAAAAATAATGTAGGTATACCTGCAACGTCAACGTTACGTACTATCATTATGTTAATACCACTTTAATAGACTTAGTCTATATTAGATATGTAAAGAGAAGATATTCTCGATACTTAATTAGGTACATTCACAGCTCTAGACTTCGTTCACTAACATTCAGTTTAAAAAATACCCGTGGAAACTCTTTGCAATTTTGGGAGAAAAATCATTCTATGTTCATCTATAAGATGCGAGCTGGTCTGTGTCAAATTTCATCAATTTTGGTTGGTAACTTCTCAAAGTTAACAAACACATTTATAACATTTTTATTTCTTCACAGATTTTTTCACAGCTCCAAGGGACAGTAGACCTGAGTATTTGATATGAATTTCAGCTTGATACCTCCATGCGTTCCTGAGAAGAAGGGTCTTGACAGACAGACAGACGGACAACAAAGTGATCCTATAAGGGTTACGTTTTTTCCTATTGAGGTACGGATTTGTGTTCTAAATTTTCATACGCACAGTGCAATTAATCTTCCTTTGACAAGAATAATTCATTACATGGGTTAATTCTATTATATTATTTAAACTTACTAGTATGTGTACGCAGTGCCCGCATATAAGTCCTATGAGAAACGTCCCCAACAAACCTATGCCCCATCCAGAGTTGGCAAATGCCAGAGGACCAGCCAATAGACCTGAGCCAAGAGAGGCTTTAATTATATTCGCTGTAGCCCTGACATCACTGGAAAAAAATCTTTGTTAGAGCGGAAAGAAACCATAAAAGTATTAAAAGTAAATAATAAATTTGATAGCGATTAGCGACAAACAAAAAATTTTGATTGATTTGGATTGATTGATTGTTTATTTATGCAGGTATTTTACATTTGCCTTTTTTTGCCAAAAACGTTTTTGCGTAAGACATAATAATGATGCAAGTATACATTGTCATAACCGAAAATAATATTGTTTTATCCATATTCAAATTCAACAATCAAGATTCAATCTGTGACAAAAACGTGAAAACCCATATTTCAAAGTTCAGTCACCTCCATAAGAAACAATATATTATTCCGCATTACTTAAACTTTGCTTAAAATTTACTTTAATAATGAAACTGTAATTAATATGTAGTAAATTAGGTAAAAACATTGTAATAAGGTTAGTTATATACTTAAGGTTATCTGAGTAAGTAGTTACCCTTCGCTATGGCTTTCTACGACTGATAAAAAACGTTTACTTACGAACTTGGCTTTTCCACTACTCTGTGCTCATACGGGTTATATTCTTCTTTTTTTTCCTCTTTAATCATTTTATTCACTTTAAACCACGTTTACACTGTCTAGATAAAAGTCACCGAGATACATAAGCACATTTCCAACTTAAGTATAAGATGAAAATCTATAATATTTTGTATTTTCAAAGTTCAAACAGTGAGTACTGTGAAGTAACGTGTCAGTAAACAGTTTTCGCGTAATACTAGGTAAAGTTATTTCCTTATTTTCTTTTAAATAAAATAATATTCAATAGCACGCGGGGACAAAGTGTAAGAGTGGTTGTATAAACACAATTGCGGGTAAGCCTTAAGTTAATACTAAACGGTTTATTTGATAAACAGATCAGCCAACCACAGCCAACCTTTTCGTAGTGTAACCACAAGAGCAGTGATAATGCTTAACGATTGTATATAAAATGACCTTGGCATATGAAAAAAGTAATTAAACCTCGCGACAAAATTTAATGGCTTTATTATTATCGCATTGGTTTCTCACGAATTGAGATTTGCATCGAAAATTATTCGTTGGCCCCATTTTTGCGGTTCCGTACCTTAAGAGGAAAAAGGAACCCTCATAGGACCACTTCGTTGTCCGTCTGTCTGTCTGTCAACCACCTTTTTCTCGGGACCGCGTCAAATTAAAATTATTAATATCAAATACTCAGGTCTACGGTGAGTAAAAAAATCAAGTTTCTTAGGCAACGAAAATCGAAAGTAATTGCGTTGGCTTAGAAGTTTGATTTTTCACAGCTCCAAGGGACAGTAGACCTGAGTATTTGATATGAATTTCAGCTTGATACCTCGTTCCTGAGAAGTAGGTTCTTGACAGACAGACAGACGGACAACAAAGTGATCCTATAAGGGTTCCGTTTTTTCCTTCTGAGGTACGGAACCCTAAAAATCAGAAAACCTGTAACTAGGGTTCCATACTCATAGTGTCGAATTGTTTTTTAGGCGTAAGTCAGCTATTTTACAGCTGATTACGTGTTCTTATGACATCTTTCTTGTTATTTACTAAAATTAATTATATTGTGTGGTGGTACGGAACCCTTTGTGTGCAAATCTGACTCGCACTTGACCGGTTTTTTATTTAAATCTTCACAGCTATTGCCACGACAAAGCAGGTTTTCTGAGCATAATATTATACTTTTTTACCCCTAAAAAAGGTTTTTACCTATTTTAGCCGACTGCATCAGATGGAGGGAAATGCTTTTTGGGGTTTATGTAATAAATGTATGAATGCAAAAAAATGTTTGGTGAGACCTACTTACCACCTGAGACTGCATTATCACTTATCATCAAGTGTTTTTGGTCAAAGCCTTGAAGGTTGAACAAGGCAGGCAATACATGCGCTGGATGTGTGATCCTGATCGCAGTCTAGGGCTAACTTGTAGCAGAATAAAATTATACAATGGGCGTACTTTTTACACTCTATACGTATGTAATATAGATAAACACGTACATAATGTTACATAATGTGACGCGCGCACTCCGCACCCTTAATATTATAGCCGTAAATATTGACATATTTTCTTGTTCTCTGAGTGAACTCACAAAGGTAGCAATGTGGATTATAAGTTATAACTAAGTAGGTGATATTTTTGTTTTTTTTAATTTTGTTTTGTACATTTCTTTAGGCTAAGCTAGATATATTAATATTGTAACTGCACCATCGTACTAGGGATTCCTGTAAAGATGATGTAAGAAGTGAATAAATAAATAAATAAATATATTAAACATTTTTCAATATCATTGTCCTATTTTTGCTTTACTTTAGGTTAATAATAATATCATAGTCAAGAGCATTATAATCTCAGATTTTAAAACGTTACATTGTTGCATAATGTTGGGGTTTTAATTTATGTTGTTTATTTTTACATATCGTTGTGAAATCATTGTAATGAAGAGGAAGCGAGGAAAACATTTTACGTAAGTGTATATTTTATGTATATGAAATTTCCTATGGAGTCGTTTCCGTGGCCTCTCATAAAGTCGTATATAATCAGAATAATATTAAATAACAATCATTATATAAACTAACCTCTTGTGAGACTACTGCTTTAAACCTACGAGTGATGCAGGTTTTCGAGCGTTTTAGTTACAAAGTCATGCCCGAAAATGCAAGTATGACTCTATAAACAGGGTACTGATATTATTCTATCAATTTAATCCGTGGTATAACTTTGTGCCCTTCCAATTAACGAATATTAATAAGTAATTTATTAAAAAACTAGCTGATGCCCACGACTCCGTCCGCGTGGATTAAGGTTTTTTGGTTCCCGCGGGAACTCCTTAATTATCCGGGATAAAAAGCCTATGTGCTATTCCAGACTATAATCTATCTCTGTGCCAAAGTCGTTGGGGCGTTATGACTTTGCCGCAATGTGTCTTGAAATAATGATAAATTGTTTTTTCAATATCGTCCAAATTATCTTGGTCGCAGAAATTTTTCAAACGTAGTAATATTGTATGGATACTTTACTATCCAATATTGTAGATGATACGATCTATTTTCAGAAAAACCTGTATATTTATAGATAACTAGATGATGCCCGCGACTTCGTCCGCGTTGATTGAGGTGTTTCGGTTCCCGCAGGAACTCTTTAATTTTCCGGGACAAAAAGTAGCCTATGTGTTATTCCAGACTAAAGCCTATCCCTCTGCTAAATTTCATTCAGATTCGTTTAGCCGTTGGGGCGTGATTGAGTAACAAACATCCATCCATACATCCATACATCCAAACTTTCGCATTTATAATATTAGTATAGATTACAAATTGATTATCAAGCCAAGCAGATGACGGATATTAAGCGGATTATGGTTTTTTTTAACGTAAGATCTTATTGGATGACGGAAAAAATAAACAAATAATATTTCATTCATTTTAATACTCAGAATTAACAGGAACAGGTTAAAACTATAAATAAATCTAATTCATCATTTATGCAGGTACAATATTTATATACCATATAGTTGGTTCTTTTACATTAATCTTGCATAATTTAATTCATAATACACAATACAAAGATCCTCATGTAAATCTAACATACAATTTGCAATTAAGCTTCACTCTCACATCTTACTAATAAATAGGTACATTGTTCAATGTAGTTCCATTAAAGCTATCAATATTTATAGCGGTTGAACCACATCAATATTAAAAGTCCTTATTGAGGATTTTACATTACTCTAAAAACATTTTAATTGTTTTACATTATATGTTTTAGGTATTATTTCATAGGTTCTCCATTACTTGGTAGTCATTTCTCAACCACCATGGGCTCACTCTGTCGGTGAAGGTTTGTTGAGGCGTCGAAGGCGTAACAGAAAATTGCTGCTTAGAAGTTTGCTTCATATTTAATAACGGATTATAAAGCTTCGAAATAGCATTTGGAGATGTTATGGAAGATATAAGTTGTGGGTTGTTGGAAAAATTTGGCTTTGGAGATCTGCTAGAAGTGCTTTGAAGGAACACTCTTGGGGGAGCTTGTGTAACACCCTGGAATCCACGATTATTAAACAGATTAGGCCGTGAAAGGAGCGCTGTTGAAGACTGAATTGAAGGTGGTGATGTTTCACACACAGTTCCTTGAGTGAGCTTGTCGACAGAACTGACGTATATTCTGAAGTTAACATCACCATAGTTTAACTCTGATTCTAGGAACACAGGCATACGATCAGAAATTACCCATACATTTCTGCCTTCATCGATTTTAATGTCACATGGGAAAACTAGACCGACATCGTCTTTGTCTACGACAGCTATGTTTTGTGGTTTCAGTGCGAAGTTTGTGCTCCAACATCCAATTGCGTTTTGATCGAT
Organism: Erebia aethiops; assembly: GCA_923060345.2. Lineage (NCBI taxonomy): Eukaryota > Metazoa > Arthropoda > Insecta > Lepidoptera > Nymphalidae > Erebia > Erebia aethiops. Next base: position 7,130,161 of record OV281092.1, on the reverse strand, counting down.
TAGATTAAAAAGTTGGACACCAGTGACATCCATTACTTTAGAAGTCGTGTGTGTATCACGTCCGCGTGAGCCGACAACTTTGAATTCTTTATATGATTCAGTTACTTTGGTCTCATCTCTTAAGATTCGAGTGGACACAGCAAACTCTGTGTTACTTGATAAAGGACTGAAGTACAGCGTTCTGAATCCATCTGCACCCATCGGAGATGCACTTATACCGAATATACCTTCTGCGAACCATTGGAAGTTCAGTCCAGCTATGTTAAAGTCGCCAACAAGAGGGTCCGGCATGAAATAGCTGTGGCTGAATCTCCATGACTTGTTTTGTTCCCAGGAATAAGCGATAAGGCCATAGCCAAGTTCATCAGAGAAGTAAGCGAAAGTATCGTCACAAGTGAGACCTTCGTCTAAAGCAATGTTCGCGATGAAGGTAGTGGAAACGATGTCTTCGGGTCTGAAAACGTATCTTCTGATACGTCGATCGTTATTCAAATCGTATACATTTAAAGCGTATGGGCAAACATTTGTCACGTTAGGATCTGAAACAATAAATAAAAGGTGCTAAGTTAAGGTTAATGAATAATATTATCTTCATCTTTTATACGCAATACAATACTCAAGACAATCATGTCTAGTTTCAAAACTTTGAGTCTCAAACAAAGATTTAAATTTATTATTTAAAAAAAATTTCAAAAAAAAAAAAACTGACTTCAAAAACCACAAACACTAGAAAGTAAAAAATAATTTAATTTATTATGTATACAAGAGTTAATGTAGTTCTATAATAACATTTTTTGGAGTCGGTACCAATTAGCCGCATGAACCGTCTACCTACTCTTCATTATTGTTGACGTGACTCCACATTGGCACCGACTCCAAAAAATGTTATTATAGAACTACATTAACTCTTGTATACATAATAAATTAAATTATTTTTTACTTTTTAGTGTTTGTGGTTTTTGAAGTCGGTTTTTTTTTTTTGAAAATTTTTTATTTCACAATTTTTAGTGGCCCCACTGTTTTAAAATACAGGGTGTAACCAGAACGCTAGTAAAAACTTAACGTTATTAAGAATAACGTCGTTTAATCGTTACTCGTCGACTCGTCTAACTTAGACAAGTCAAGTACAAAGTCCTTTCATATGATACTTACTGAAATAATCGACTGTGACAGACGGACGGAGAAAGTAAACCAACCATAAGGGTTCCATTTTTACCATTTTGGTACGGAACCCTAAAAAAAAAGACATGCTATGCATGGTTAAAACATACTGTTTACAAAACTATCACACTGATCGCGAGCAATTTACTCTTATCCATTGAGGAGTTCCGTTCTCCATCTCCGGAGATATTCATCAGATCTTCACCAAATTAAAATGGGACCACCTCTGAAGTATGACCTACCAAATAAAAAAAGAATTATCAAAATCGGTTCATAATTGGCGGAGAAATCGCGTAACAAACATACAAAAAAAACATACAGTCGAATTGAGAACCTCCTCCTTTTTTGAAGTCGGTTAAAAACGTAATAAAACCCGGTTTTCAGCTACTCTCTGCGGAAGCAAACAAACAAAATCTTCTATTAATAATTAAAAATATATTTTTGTGTAATTTGTACTTACCGTATCCGTAAGTGCCAACATCCAAGACCCAAAGGCGGTCACAGCTGTCAGCTTTAATTCTGTAAACCGTCGTGAGTCCATTTTCACAGTCGCCCAACTCGTTGCCTCTGAAGCTTGGGTAGGGAGTGAGCTTCGGAGATGGTTCGTATGGCGCATCCAGGGGTATGTAGTTCAGCGTTGCTGGAATACCTGGAATCGAACAAAGAAGAAAATTATTTAAGGGTGTGCTTACACGATGATAATAATTCGTTACTTAAGTCGTTACGGAAGTCGTTACTGCTGGTGCTGCTGTCATACAGGTTTCCTAGCGCAGCAGTAACAAAAGGTCTGTTTTAAATGATGTATAGACTAATTAAGTGCTATATTAATGAAAAAAAAAATTTTAATTGATATATAAAACTTTATTGTATTACTTTTGATAACTGTGCATCATGTAGATTGTAAGTTTTTGGTTAAATAAATAAATAAAATAAATTATTATATAGTCATCGTTTGATTGCGAAATCCGAATGAACCGACTATATAATAGTAATCCAAATAAATGTTTAGCCGTGCGATGTAAATTGTTATACCTGCTCAAATGGATAGTACCTACACGTTTTTCGTATTTATTAGAGAGATTATGCTTGTGTTATATTTGCATGAACGTTAATAAAACAGCACATCAGATGTAGGTATCTAGATAGAATAATTTAAACTAGGTACTTCGATATAAATAGTATTTCGAGGTTTCGACTACTTCTTAAAAGTTATAATGGAACATTTGTACATAATTCACTAAGACTTTATGTTGAAGAATATAGAAAATAAATTTCCATATTCTATAACTAGCTAATGCCCGCGACTTCGTCCGCGTGGATTGAGGTTTTTTGGTTTTGGTTTGGAATTTTCATTTTCCGGGATACAAAGTGGCATATGTCCTTCCCCGGGATACAACCTATCCCTGTACCAAATTTCATCAAAATCGGTTGAACAGGAGGTCGTGAAAGCGTAGCAGACAGACAGACAGACACATTTTCGCATTTATATCTTAAATATTAAGTATCGATGGATATTAAGATGACTTCAAACAGCTTTAAATTCTACCAACTAGAAACTGGTACATCAGTTCTAGCCTGTAATTTTGTAACAGATAATAATATAATTTTCAACAAAAAGATATATATTTATATACTAATTAGACAAAAATAGTTATAAAGGTGTTTGAATTACTGTGACCTATATATTATAACTGATCATGCGCATTTCAAACTAGTTTAACAGTTGAATTGCGCACCAACAACTCTGTGGTAGCCACGATACGATTTGCATATTTTCCAACTTCAAGCCAACGTCCTTGTGTTATGTATTTTATTAGTATGACCCGTGAGTCCATAGAAAATTACGAGGGCTGTATGCATAATAAAAGCCCAGTTTGTAAGGTGATTTCTTTGAACGAGTAGGGCGAACTAGACAAACTAGTCGCGAGTCGTGAGATTTTATAAATATCAGTAATTTTATTTATTAAGACAAGTGTTAGGTGATTCTTTCGGGACCAGGAGATTGCAGGGCGTTGGTAAATTTGATTTCGAAAAAGTAAACCTAGACAGAAAACCTACTTTATAAACTTTGCAGTAACAGGTTCCAAGCGATGTAAGTAGGTATTGTTAATGATTCAGGCGTCCTTAATCGCCGGACAGTTCCACCTAGACTAGCTGGGGGGTCTTATCGAATCTCTCTTAGAGTCTATTATAGAGACACAGTTAGAATTTCTAACTGAGGTCTAGGTCAATTAAAATAATGTAGAAAAACAGTCAATATAAACTTAAGCTTTTATAAAACAGTACCTTTATAATGTACCTAACTCAAAAGTTCCCAGGTATAGGCAATGAGACACTATGCAGTTTACATTGAGGTTATATTTTGTAAACAAGTTTAGTTAGTTCTCTGACAGTAAAGTAGGTGTGGAGTCTGCAGCTTGTTGACTTAGCGAAATTTGCATTTCAATCTGGTCCGTTAAAACTTTGGCAAGGTGCATTATTTTTGAAATTGTGAAAAATTCGTGTTTTATCAGTACCTAATGCGATTTTATTCATACTTATCCATATTATACTAGTATGGATATAATATAACCTATTTATATCCATACTAGTATAATTAATGCGAAAGTGTGTCTTTCCAGGTCTGTTTGCTATGCTTTCACGCTTGAAATTTGGTACAGAGATAGGCTGTATCCCAGGGAAGGACATAGGCTTCTTTTTATCCCGGAAAAAGAAAATTTTTCTGCGGGGATTAAAAAAGCTTAATCCACACAAACGAAGTAGCGGACATCATCTAGTTAGGTAATAAATGCGAAAGTGTATGTCTGTCTATCTGTCTGTCTTTTCAAGCGATTTACTTTTGGTACAGACGTAGGCTGTGTCCCCGGTTTATCCCGGAAAAATGAGTTTGGTAGATTAATTTGGTTCGATTTATTTTATTTATATTACGTTTGAGTATTGGTATTTGGTGGGTATCACGTACACTAAATAAAAAGGAATTAGCAGTTTCGTGAGAATAGTTAATAATAACACCTAATTTTACTGTGATAATCTTGCTATAATCATGGTACAAAAACACGGTTATATCTACTACGTTACATTTTTCTGTAGTTTGTTTACGACGGATGCTGACGATTAGAAAAACAGTTTGTGCCGAAATGTAAATATTTGTATATATTAGAATTAATGCGAAAGTGTACGTCTATCTGTCTGCTGCGCTTTAAAGGCCCAACTTTTTAACCGATTTTGTCAAAATTTGGTACAGAGATATGTTGTGCTCCGGGGAAGGACATAATTATGCTACTTTTATCCCTGAAAATTAAGGTTCCCGCGGGAATCTAAAAAACCTTAATCCACGCAGATGAAATCGCGGGCATCACGTAGTTAGTTATATTTGGTTGTTTAATTTGGGTCGATTTACTTAGGTTCGATTTCATTTATTTATATTACGTTTGAGTATTCCTGGGTATCACGTACACTAAATAAAAAGGTATTAGCAGCCTCGTGAGGATAGTACATCATAACACCAATTTTACTATGTTAATCTTGCTATAATCATGGTGGAAAAACACGTAGGTAAGTAGTTACCTACTACGTTACATTTATGTACGCTTTAATTCTGCGTTCTGTAGTTTGTTTACGACGGATGTTGACGATTAGAAAAACATTTTGTGCCGAAATGTAAACACTTCGAACTCCGAGGAATCCTATGGAATGTTAAAGTAATGACCTAGAGTTGTTTTATTTACAAAACAATACTGCTATCGCAAAATTACACGCGTCAAGCTCGAAACTAGTGCTGGTAGCGAGCTGGATATGGAGCGAAGATCGGGGGTGGCGTACAGCCGTCGCTTCTTCAGACCCCGATTCCTCGGAGCTCGTGCGTGGACCATATATAGGTAGTGTTAACGCCGTTTCGCTACACCAACAAATCAGTCAAGTTGGTGAATAAAATTGGACTATTCGGGAACAATAATGTGTACCGTGCTTAAAAGAAATATAATCTGTGTCTATGGCTCATCCCTTGTATTTATAAAGGAATCATACTAATATTATAAATGCGAAACGTTAATTAAATGTAAATTAAAATGGTTTATTGGTTTGTCCTTCAATCACGCCGCAACCGAGCAACGGATCGACGTGATTTTTGGCATGGGTATAGTTAAGAATCCGGAGAGTGACACTACTTTTTATCCCGGCAAATTAAGGAGTTCCCGAGGGATTTTAAAAACTAAATCCACGCGGACGAAGTCGCGGGCATCAGCTAGTTTAAAATAAATGCCTGTTACTCCGCTGCAAGATTTGACTTTGATTGAATCTTTGCCACTTACCTGAAAAATTTCGAGGACCTGCCAATCGGGCCCTCACACGTGTCCGATCAAAATAACATACAGGTAGGTAAAACATAAAGAAGCTATTAGTGAACTCTTTTTTAATTTGCTTTGCCAATAAATTGCACTATTCACTATTGCAATATGGGCTGTGTTACACGCCAATCAATTTGTTTCCGTACTTCGCACTCCAATATTAAGGATATAATAAAAACTACAACCGCAAGGATATTGCATCCGGGTAACTTACTTATTAATTAAGCGGCAATTGTGCCGCTGCAAAGGTGTGGGGTTAAGCAAGTTCTACCACGAGCCAATAAATAATTATTATTTATATGTAAATGTATTACCTATACTAAAAATATACCTATACCTATTAAATAAATTAATGCAAATATTATAAATGCATGTAAATGACGTGTCTGTTTGTATGCTAATTTTGATGAAATTTGGAACAGAGATAGGTAACACGGGGAAGGACATCGTGGCTTTTTATCCCGGAAAATTAAGGCGTTCCCGCGGGAATACTAAAAAATGTCCCATGTCTACACCTGTACCAAATTACAACAAAACCGGTTCAGCAGATGGGCCGTGAAAGCGTAGCAGACAGACAGACGCACTTTCGTATTTATAATATAGTATGGAATTAGTATTATTAATTATTAGTATGTGTTTTATGTAAGTATGGTGTACAATAAAGTATATTTTCATTTCATTTTCATTTCAATTAGTATTGAAGTATGGATTACCTACATTTCATGGTTCAAGGACGTTATGATATGCAACCAAGATTTAATTATTTTAATTGGTTGTAAAAAGTGTTATGCGTAGGTAACTACAATGTGGCGATTTTCCGTTCAAAATGGCAAAACAAGTCGGTATAATTTGGAAAATTTACTCGATATCGTAACTAGCTAAAGTAGTTACCTAATGTTACTGTGAGTTTTTATACGACTGCCTGAAAAAAGGAGAATATTGTTTTCAGGGTTCATGTATGTATGTATGTATGTATGTATGTATGTGAGTTTGTATATTCCACCATAACTTCTATACGCCTGAACCGATTTTGATAAATGAAGTATCGTTAGAATCCCTAGCTTATTCCGGGTGACATAGGCTAGTAATATTAGAAAAAAAATTGATGGGGTGACCATGGTCCCGCATTAAAGACTAAAGTTGAAAAAAAAATTTCGAAAATAAGATTGACTATGCAGAAAGGGACAGAACTAGATTTAAGGTATCAGTTTAGTTTAGTTAGAGATTGTGTTATACAGAATTGGCCACATTATTTACATTTTATTAAATCTATGCTCTAACAAAAATGGCAGTTACATAACACTATTTTTAATAATATAATCACTATATTATTATATATGATGATTTATATTATTAAAAATATTAATCATCATCTAGAAAATGATGAGTAGGTTCTAAAAATATATAACACTATAGTTTAATATCCAGTGATTCACAAAAATACCATTGGTTGAACGGATGAGTTGGAAAAATGTAGCAGACAGACAAACTTTCGCATTTATTATGTTAGTATGGATAATAGTAGATTATACACCAAGGGGATAAAGCACTGTTTTATGTCACGGGCGCTACATTGAATCCTGAACGTAACGAAGGACTCCAAATTTAACTCCCGAGCGCAGCGAGGGTGTTATAAGCTAATTCCCGAGCAAAGCGAGGGAATTAAGATTGAGTCCTGAGTGGAGTGAGGGATTCAAGCGCCCAAGAAAAAAACAGTTTTATCCCGGTGGTGTATACTCTACTTTTCTCACTTTATGCGAGACAATAAAAAACCAGGCTTAGTAGATAGTTTATTACAGCAAATTAAAAGTGCAAATTGATATTGGAGACATTAGTCCAATTATGGAAAGATAACGTTATATTTTAACGTATCAGTTTATCGAGGTTGAGCTAGAGTTTATTTAAGTTGTGATAGAATCTTCTGAAGGTACTACTAGCTACGGCTATAGCAACTTCTTCCAGCTGGCGTGGCCTACTCGATTTGACAAACAAACGAAGTTCTTCTCAGTGCGAATCTAGTGGGCCACGGCCTATATAGCCACTTCTTTCAGCTGGCGTGGCCTACTCGATTTGACAAACAAACGAAGTTCTTCTCAGTGCGAATCTAGTGGGCCACGGCCTATATAGCAACTTCTTTAAGCTAGCGTGGCCTACTCGATTTGACAAACAAAAGAAGTTCGTCTCAGTGCGAATCTAGTGGGCCACGGCTTCGGTTTTAGAAAATCGAGTTGGTCGCGCCCGCTGAGAACACATTCTGTTTAGCGAAATTAGACTTTATATCCATAGCAATAAGAATTATGAGTGAAAATCACATTATTGACCAGCGGGTTATAATGAAATTCAATAGAACATTATAACCCGGCTAAAGCCAAGAGATAGGTATAATGTCTTGCTTTCGGTAAGGTTTACATGACATATAATTCGGCATTGTCGAGCATGTGGTGTGAAAAGAATATTGTTGATCCGTGATTTGTTTTGGAGTTATCTACGAATCTACTTTACTGAACCAATTTAAAAAATTCTTCACTGGTAGGTACTATTAAGTTTTCTCTGCTGGTATGTAGCCAAGGGTTGAAGGTTGTTAAAATTGTTTATCTTGATCCAGTATAGTAAAAAAGGTGAATTATTATATATCTGTATTCTGTACAGATAGACGGTTTGTGTTGTTGTGTTGAGTGAAAAAATGGTCAATCTACTCAATTTTCCGCCACACCCGATACCAATAATTAATAAATTTGTAAGCAATCGCCGAATATGCATACTGTTATCATAGATTATCAAGTTTTGAGAGCGTGTCGAACATGCACAATATTTTGCCTTTACAATTTATTTTATTTATTATCCACTACAAGCTAGCCCTTGACTGCGATCTCACCTGATGGTAAGTGATGATACAGTCTAAGATGGTAGCGGGCTAACCTGTTAGGGGCATGGCAGTTATATTAAACCCATACCCCTTCGGTTTCGACACGGCATCGTACCGGAACGCTAAATCGCTTGGCGGCACGTCTTTGCCGGTAGGGTGGTAACTAGCCACGGCCGAAGCCTCCCACCAGACCAGACCAGTGGCAATTCAGAAATTATAAATTCCCAAATTGACCCTGCCGGGGATCGAACCCGGGGAACCTCCGCACGTAAACTGTATAAAGAGTAGTAATAAGAGTAGTTACTATTATTATAAAGAGGTAAAGTTTGTGAGTTTGTGACGTTGTAGGGGGTAATCTCTGGATCTACTGAATCGATTTTGAAAAGTCTTGTACCAATAGAAAGCCACATTATTTGTGAGTGTCAAAGGCTATATACGAGTATTAACCCGAAAAATTATAGTTCCCGTGGGAATTTAAAAAAACTTATTTACGCGGATGAGGTCGCGGGCCTCTGTTAGTGTATAGATACAGGGTAAATTTATAAATAACTAGAAGATGCCCGCGACTTCATTCGCGCTGATTACGTTTTTTTAATCCCGGGGGAACTCAAACTTTTTCAGTAATTACATATTTTTAAACTTTTACAACTGTCAGACAAAGAGACAGACAAACAAATTAATCGTAATTAAATACGTCTGAATGATCACTTACCACCAAGTGAGACCACAGTCAAGAGCTGACTTACAGTGGAAAATAAAAAAATGGTAGGTACTACCACAGAATAGGTAATAGTAGCGAGTAGTAAGTACTACGCAGGTTTGTAACGGAGTCCGAGCTCGATGTATGTGAACGAACCATTAGCGAGCAATTTTCTGTGTTCATGCAATTATTTCTTCTACAGCAGCGTAATACACTGCTAAGTAGTTAACGGTTACAGGTATCTGCTTTAAAATGAGCTATTATACATATTATGCTATATTTTAATAGCTATACTTACAACAGTCATATTCATCCGTTATTCCTAATGACGTTTTAATAAGTCTTATAATACTTTACTTTTTAACTAGTATTGTACAATGTAATCGACTCATTACGAATCGGGCTTAAATTTGGCGAACAGGTAGCTGTTCATGTAGGTATCCGCTAAGGAAGGGATTTCGAAAATACAACCCCGGAATTCGTTAAATAGAGGTTTGAAATTTGTATGGAAATCGAACGTGATAGCGTAACGTGAGCGAAGTCGCGGGCAAAAGCAAGAGATAAAATAAAATAGAGCTCAGGTAACAATAACAATGAGAAAGTGGTTTAATTTTCACGTGCCCAAAATGACTACTAATATTTTATCAAGCCCGCGCTAGCTAAGGTTCGTACTAGGAACTATTGAAGTTACAATAAACAAGCTTTTAAGGGCCTGTTTCACCACTGACGATCGTGATTTATAGACATTTTATGTTCTGTTATTATTTGTTTTGTAGGTCCAATTGCCTTTATTCCAACAATACATAAAAACGTGTTTGAAAGTTAAAAGCTAAACATTAACAAAAATATTTAAAATTGAGACTGATAATGTGCAACCTTATTACCCGCATGTAAGTCAGATGCTAATTTAATTTATTGCTAATTGATTATTAAACAACTAAAATTATATAGCTATTATTATTATTATTCAGATTATAATAAAATAATTATGTCAGATGCCAAAATGAATTTGAAATTGTATATTAGGTCCATGGAAATTGCAAACATGATAGATGATTGATTATTGTATTGATATGTTCAAAACCTTACTTACGCTTACGGAAATTTACATAACAAATGTCTGTTTATATTTTCTGGTAAGTCTTATTTAAATAGATCGTAATATTATTTAAAGTAAAGTAGGTAATAAGTAAGTAATTTTAAAGTTGATTTTTAATTTTCGATTTTTACTCTGTTCCATAATTATAAATGCACGGTATCTTTTTGGGCTGAATTTATGCATCACTCAGGTACTATGAGACAGGTTATTGTCACAAACAAGTCGAACACTAAAAAAATAACTAGGTATGTATTTCTCTTTTATTATAGACTCTAGATTAGCACAAAATCCAGTTTTGAGATTTGAAAATTGTCTGGTAGGTGTGTTGATAACGGGCTAGATGCTAGATAATAAATAAATAGTGGTTTTATTGAAAAAGTTTTGCATGCGGTAGATACTTTATTATGACTGTAATGGGTTACGTACGGAAAAAAGTTTTTCCGTGGTTGGACGGGTGCGTTGTTTGGGATGGTTTGTATGTTTAAACTGCGGTAAGACCACGAGAACGATTTTGTGTAGGTATTGCGTTGGTGAGTTCAAAACCACTAGCTTTGAATATTATATAAGCAAAAGATCTCCGAATAACTACTAACCGTATTGCGACTAACGAATACTAAGCTACCTAGTCGGATATTGACCTATTTATTCAAGAATCTCATAAATAAAATTAATATCATTACCGTAATATTGAGTGATATCGACAATTGTGAACCTTTTACGTATGAATTAATATTCATACAGGTATCATGGTAATTGTAAAGGTACTATGTGTTTTAGGCTGTGTCCACACTGATAAAATAAAAGTTTTGCGTACCAAATCAAATCAAATATACCAATGTAGTTAACCAATACTTTCGACCAAATTTTTCACATTAACGAATTTGAATTTTAGATTACGAAAGCGTGTGCCTCATCACAACATTTTATACCAAAACCAACATTTTTTTGGAAACCAGCTTTTAGAAAATGGTGAATGGTAGAATACGTATCGTTTATGTATTATTATGGTATTTCTAACAATTCGTAAGCGAATCTACATGCTCAATTCACAGGAGATTATTGATTCGTCCTTATCTCCTTAAATACGATCCAGAAAACGACGATGTGTGCGCGTGCGTTTAGAGACGCATATACAGGGTGGTCCAAATAGTGACGTCCAAAGAAGATAAAAAATGTAACACTTACTCCCTCAGAAATCTCACGATAGAACTAAAAAAAATTAAAACTCGAAAACTACCAAAAATCGCTGAATGACATACCTACTCGTACATGGGATATTTTTTGATAGGTCTAGGTACGAAGAATCTCATTTTTTTCTTTGGACGGCCGTCGGCCAATGATGCCGGTATACAGGCACCGGCATCATTGGAATTTGGCAGAATATTATTTTTATGTGTGATGCGTTTTATTTTTACTATAACCCATGCTAATATTATAAATTCGAAAGTGTGTCTGTCGGTCTATCTGTCTCTCTGTCTATCTGTCTCTCTGTCTGTCTGTCTGTCTATCTATCTGTCTGCTGCCGATTTTGATGAAATTTGGTATAGGGATAGTTTGTATCCCGGGGAAAGACATAGGCTACTTTTTATCCTGGAAAATTAAGGAGTTCCCGCGGGAATTAAAAAACTTAATCCACGCGGATGAAGTCGCGGGCATCATCTAGTTTATTATAATTAAAAAAAAACAGTAAGTTCATTATACCATATTGTGCAGGTAACGTTCATTATTATTTGGCGTATATTTAATTAGCTAACATATTTTATGTTTCCAGCAAACTTCAATATTAAAAGTGTTTATTTTACGAACACTAAATAATTGCTTCATTACTTTGCAATATAGCTAGGTGTTATCTGTGAAAAACACTGTATTTACCAACCTGAGAACTTATTGAATGCACGTTGCATTTATTTTTCAATTATGGGTTTTTCGCCGTTTGAAGAATGTATTTTCTAATTTCCTCTAGTGCATTAAATTTTTTTTTTCTAAATGGTGGTTAACTTGATGGTTGGTTGGATGTATGTTTGATTTAGGTTTTATTAATGTTGTTGGAATTCATATTCAAACATTGATGAAAAGAAGAAGAAAAAAAGGGCAACTACCAACTGAATTTCTGGCCGGCTCTTCTCAGCAGAATCTTTTTCCAAAGCGATGGTAGAGTCAAAACATGACGTAACATAAGAGACACCTATAATATGTCCTACATGTTTTAAATAAATGAATTTAAATTGAAATTGATAATTAAGATAACTAGCTACCCTGGCAACCAATTATAAAAAAAGGTAAATAGATTGCTACGTTGCATCCCGGGGAAGGATCTTATATGCTACTTATCCCGCTATAGTGTTTAATCCAATAGTAGGTGTAGTAGTTAATAGTTTAATAACAGCTTTGTTCACCGTTAATTTAGAAATATCACAAGATCCTAGTACCTAAGATTTGGGTTTACGACGAGAATTAATGAAAAAATAACGATTTGAAATTCTATCTTGATTTTACCTTTTGCGGTTTGTTTTATGTTGTTACGTTTCTAGGGCACATAATTTATCTTAGGAATTAGGAGTGTTTTATACAGTTAAGAGTTGGTTAGTAACCAGCCATTACCTTACTTAACATCTGATACATTTTTACGAAAGCTTATTTAATTTTCTTAAATTAGTTTAATAAGTAATAAGCAAATTAGTTTTCTATGGGATTTTTATGGGCTTTCTATTTTTTTAATTTTCTTTCAGCTCGTTCTGGAGATTTTACTCGAGTTTCAAATGTTTAATTATTAATTTCGATTAAATTTTATAAAAAATTGAAGAAGAGAAAGCATGAAGTATCTAATGGGGCTTACCTGGACGCCATCTTGGAACGCTGACGAAGAGTTTATTCCTCCATCGCTCAATACCAACGGGTAAAGCGTTTTGCCTGATCAAAGCACCAGTCTGGAGGGCCTGCTGCTTTAGATACTGGTCGGGATAGTTCCAATCCATTACATTCCAAGAAAACACTTCTTGGAGCTTCACCGCTGCGGAAGCAACGGCTATAATCCCACAGAATATTAATATTCTTCCGACCATGTTGGGTGTCTGTAAATGTATAAAATATTATTTGTAGAATGCCTTATTTTGTCCACTACAATGTAATACCATAATTATCCTATCTGTGCATTAAATTGTAAGCTAAACCCCAAATTTGACTATTAGTTTTCTAAAATTTTTGCTTCCCGCTTTTATGGGGTAAAATGTAGCATATGTGGTATTTCAGGATATAAGCTATATCCATTACAATTTTCAAAATCGGCTCAGTCGTTGTGCCGTGATGGAGTTACAAATATACTATCCAAACTTTCACATTTATAATATTAGTAAGATTCTAGTAGTAGTTCTAAAAAACCTACAAAAATCAGTTATTATTGTGAAATAATTTAGTGGATGTAAAACTAATTGATGAAAACCTAGCCACTGGAAGAAGGATGATCTGTAATCATGTGGTGAAGCCACATTCGGTAAAAAGTGTAATAGTGTATAGGTTTACTAGTATTTTCTTGAGTAAAGACAGGTTTTGTGATATATGTACTGATTTTGTAATTAGAGCTGGCAGGAACATGTCACATTGCAAGCACGCACAATCAATCAATCAATATATGTTTAACAATAATTAGGTATCCATTCACATCACGTTAATAAGGTAAGCACTCAATTATGAAAATTAGAAATTATTATTTCATATATCAATTTGCGCGTTGTAATTCCGAAGATTTATAATTTAAACTTATCAATATTAGAACATACAATACGATTGGTTTGTGGATTACGTACATTTCGCGGTAAGCCGTCCAAGCCAAAAGTGTTGGCAGTTGGAAATAAACTGAACGGTCTAAACTTACCCCCTACTATTTAAAACGTGCCTCCATCTTCTCCTTCCTAAGGCCTCCCAACGTTAAAATAACCGAAGGAATGGGCGTAGAGTTAGGAATTATGCAAATGTCCACGTCTAATTAAAATTCAAAACTAAGTCGTTTTTCGGAAATTTTGCAATGCTAAACCAGTTTAAAAATTTTAATCATGTGTGATAAAATGTCAATTTGGGAATTTATAATTTCTGAATTTTCTCTGGTCTGGCCTGGATTCGGCCGTGGCTAGTTACCACCATACCGACAAAGACGTGCCGACAAGTGATTTAGCGTTCCGGTACGATGCCGTGTAGAAACCGGAGGGGTATGGGTTTAATATAACTGCCATGCCCCTAACAGGTTAGCCCGCTACCATCTTAGACTGCATCATCACTTACCATCAGATGAGATCGTAGTCAAGGGCTAGCTTGTAGTGGATAAAAAAAAGCGTAGCAGACTAACAGACAGACACACTTTCGCATTTATAATAATACTAGATGATGCCTGCGACTTCGTCCGCGTGGATAAAGGTTTTTTGATTCCCGCAGGAATTCTTTGATTAGTTTTTAATTTAGATTTTGCTATAAACTTGGCCACAATAACATAGCGAATACTGAGTTTATTAGAAAAACATACGCGCCGAATTGACAACCTCCTCCTTTTTTGGAAGTCGGTTAATAAAGTATAGGGACTGTTAAATTATGACAGGTAAGTAGATATTAATCATAATAATATAAGTATAAGATAAATTAATACTAATTAGTCCATAGAATAGGTGATAGTTGGATATAAAGCTACCATGTTAGGTACATATTGGCGCTTTATGATAGGAAATAATATTATTATTATATTGACATTAATAAATATGGCAAGAGCTATTGAGTAAGTAAAAAATAATAAAGATTGAATATATTTTCTCCTGATATTTTGAAGATTACCGACGCAAAAAATCATCAATATTTAAATCGAATGTTCCAAAATTTTGTAGGTTTTATTTTACCCACTTATCGACCTTTTTCGTACATTAGGTACTTACGTGCAAAAATTTATAATAATTTATTTTTAATGACGTGTCTAAGTAATAGTTAGATCTCTGGTGGTGAACTGGTGTGTGATCAGTGCACGCATTTACGTTATCCTTATGCAAAATTGAAAAATTCAACATTATTGGATCTCCGCATTTTGTGAATTCAACTTTTTAAGAAGTCGACGTAAGTGACCCAAACGTTTGACTTACGCATACCCAACGCAAATTTTTGGCCTACAAATGCTACAAGCCCATGAATGAATACTTAAGTGTCATGCCTATTCCACGAGTCAATATTCAATACCTTTAATATAAGAGTTATACGTCTTATTATGTTTTTTACGAGGCTACCAAGACATTGCTCAAGTTTATTAACGAGTAGGTACTAATATTATTTCACACAAGTAGGTATCTAGGTTTTTTTAACTATTTTTGACGGATCGCGCATAGTCACGGCGTAGTAGTCGCTTGTAACTGACCACCGCAACCAGTTGCAAAACTAGCTCAGCTTGAATGAAAGTAAGTGATTGCAGTTGAGGCCGAATATTATAATAAAATATAATAAATATATTATAGAACAGATGCATGACGCATAGAGGCAGAATCTCTACATATGTAGAGATTCTGCCTCTATGCGTCATGCATCTGTTAAATTATTAAGTATATACTTAAAGAGAAAAGTCCTGCCAATTCACAGGCTGACTCGTCAAGCCTCAGCCTCAACCCTTGGACGTAAGAAAGCTGAATTTTGCACAGAGGTTCCCCTTATAAAGTAGACCAGGAGTTTTTCAAAATTCCAACGCGAGCGGTGCCGCGGGTGGTCACTAGTAATATAGGCACAGTGTGGTCCAAATATTGACGTCCAAAGGAAAAAATTTGATTCCTCGTACCTAGATCTATCAGAAAATACCCCATGTATATGTTCAGCGATTTTTGGTAGTTTTCCAGTTATAAGTTTTTTTAGTGTTATCGTGAGATTTCTGAGTGTTAAATTTATTTTCTTTTTATTTAGTGGTATTTTCCGGGCAATTATTTGTGAACATGCTTGTTATGAAGTGTACTACTTTGCATAAAAAATTAACATCTAAACACTAACATAAGTCGGAAAATTTTTGATCATAAGTGAAAAGTTTACGTTAGACAGAGGTAGCGTCGATTTTAGATTAAAAATACTTTTAACGTGTCTACGTCACTTCCGACTTATTTTTAAAACTTTTGGGGTTCCTATGCTTCTCTTATTAGTCTAAAAATTTGGTACTTACGTACGTACTATACTAGGGGCATTATGAGAATTTGAATTTCAAATGTGGTAAAGGCGGAAATTTCTGAATTTACAATTTGATTCTTAACATGGATATTTGCCTATTTTTGACAATTTTATGGCAAATTGCAATAGTCTAAAAATTTGGTACTTACGTACGTACTATACTAGGGGCATTATGAGAATTTGAATTTCAAATGTGGTAAAGGCGGAAATTTCTGAATTTACAATTTGATTCTTAACATGGATATTTGCCTATTTTTGACAATTTTATGGCAAATTGCAATAGGAAATTTCCGAATTTAAGTAGGTATTTACTACAAGCATAATCGATATTTTTTGATTAAGTGACATCAAGGTAACGTGAAGGCATTTTTTAGTTTCCATGTAAGTACTAAGGTAATACACCGCAAGGTACTGTAATATCTACCGTAAGGTAACATAATATCCGCTTTCATTTGGCTAACCAAACTAGTGACCTTGCCAATTTTGTTTATCTTCTATAGAATCATAAATGCCGAAAGTGTGTGTGGCGTATTGGCAGCTATGAAGCTGAAAGGAAGGAAAAACCAACAAACAAACATACTTTCGCTTTTATACTATTAGTTAGTATGATGTAGTGAAGCTTCGACATGATTTGGTGGCGGACTGATGGCGTCGTTACATAGAATTATGAACAAACTTCATACACTTTTACATAATATTGTGTAGATAACGTACTTTTTTTTTAAATTAAAGTAAAAATCATCGTGATGATCGGTAATTTACGAGTTACGACGACGATGAAACTTTTTTTATTACAGAATAATCATCGTACATTTAAGATTAAGTTTCATAACGCATAAAATATAAGCATCGATGATAATAAGGTTTTGTTTTAGAAATTGAGTGATAGTAATAAATTTGAGTTATTGACCGAGCGAAGCGAAGGTCTCTGAGTCTACTTGGGTGAATTGGCACTTGTCCGTCCGTCCGTCCGTCCGTCCGTCCGTCCGTCCGTCCGTCTGTCAGAGCATTATAACTTCTGAATTACTGAACGCAATTACTTCAGCTTTAAATATAATATGTAAACCAATGGCCTCCCGCCGAATATGGCTTAAAAAATAATAAAAATCTTTATTTCAGGGGGGCTCTCATAGAAGCGAATGCGAAGTAAAATATTTTTTATAAAGTTACATAGGGTTGCGGTATATCATTTTAAAGATAATTAGGAATAGAGTCCAAAAATATATATTTTTTAATTTTTCCCCCAAAATTGACGAAATGGGGGGCTTTCAAAGTGGTGATTTTCTAACGTCCAAAGATGACCTCAGAACTCTAAATTTTCTGAAAGGATGAGCCTGAAACTTGATCAATTATTTCAATTATATCCTGTACTTGAACAACAAATACTAAAATTAGATAAATATTGTAAGGAAACGGAGTTATTTAATTTTTAATGAGCTTCAGTATTTTTAACAGAACTTCACATTTATGTCAATAGATGGCGCCGCGAGGTCTTAGTTCGGGGCGAACCACTAGTTTATTATCAAGGTACAAAATTAGGTTTCATGAACTACGTAATACCTATATTCACACACTACACACGCAATAGGTAGGTATGATGGAGGAAGCAATTGATGACGCACAAAGTAGTTATCACTCGTTTTTCTGTTCTTGCTCCTAACTCCAAACGCTGTTTTGTGTCCAGGAAAATTTTGGCCACATTAATTAAGACTGCCTGCATACGTTTCTATACCTATAAACTGAAGACTGAGATAACTAATATTTAGATTTTGTGCATATTGTATTGTGTGAGCAAAATCTGTATTTATGACTTGAATTTCAAAGTTGACAACCTCTACAACCTTCGAATATATACATTGGTGGTTAGGTTAAGTTTCTTTCTTTCTTTCTAATTATTTGATTTCCTACTTTGTCCAAATAAAGGATGTAATTTTCAGTTATAAATTCTGATCACAAGGTTTGTTGGGCGAGACGTGGTCGGTAGTTTGAAACCTAACCTAACAGTTTTTTTTATCCACTACAAGTTAGCCCTTGACTGCGATCTCACCTGATGATGCAGTCTAAGATGGTAGCGGTAATTTCAAAACAATATACATCGGTGATTAGCGGACAAAGTAAAGTCGTCCTTATTTATTTTGAAGTGTACCGGAACGCTAAATCGCTTGGCGGCACGTCTTTGCCGGTTGGACGGTGGTAACTAGCCACGGCTGAAGCCTCCCATCAGGACATACCAGGGAAAATTCAGACATTATGAATTCCCAAATTGACCCTGCCGGGGATCCAACCCGGGACCTCCACACGTTAAGACAACAGCGCTACACACTGCGCCACGGAGGTCGTCACCAGGTCATCATTTTGATCGTATTACTTTAAATGGCCAATATTTTTGAAACTAAGTTAGCCATAATATAATGTTTTTCTTTTTTATTAAATTTAGCGACTCAATCTTTAACTTAATTTGTATTGTATAATTAGCCTCTAATTTAATTGTAATTATTAATTTAATTAAAATTAATTGTATAATATTATTATTCATTCCTTTAGTTAATTGTTATTTTTATGATGTGAATCTATTAGCTGTAGGTATTCTTTGTTTTGTACGTAAATATTTGAAAAAAATATAATATTGACCGGATAATCTTTAATGCTGTAACTTAAATGCCTTTAATTAAGTATTGTGTTAGAACTAGACAATTGTATTATTTTAACATTATTAATTGTTTGTACAATATTTGTTGGCATATCAATAAACAAAAAAGAAAAAAAAGATCATTGATAATGGACTGTAGGAATCGTCGGCCAAACGATATTTTATATGTGACAACCATATCATACCATACCGTAGAATACCGAACTCATAATATTATAATAACTAGCTATTACCCGCGGCTTCGCTCGCGTGGCTCAAGGGAACAATAAATGAGTTTTTGTTAGAAAACTGTATTTAAATTAAGCATGCAAGAGGATGCCATGGAGAAGAATACTGAGACGTTTAGTATCGACGTATTTCATCGAAAGGCAAGAGCTAGG
Source organism: Erebia aethiops (assembly GCA_923060345.2). Classification (NCBI taxonomy): domain Eukaryota; kingdom Metazoa; phylum Arthropoda; class Insecta; order Lepidoptera; family Nymphalidae; genus Erebia; species Erebia aethiops. The sequence continues at coordinate 7,110,788 of OV281092.1, read as the reverse complement.
TTTTTCATGCACGAAAAATGAAAAAAAATATTCACGATATCTACGAAAGAAAACACAATGCTATAGGTTACACGTTATACAGATTCCTGATTATACAAACGATGTCGCATAGTTGCAGCAGCATGTAACCTATGCGTCTTCATATATACCCATGTAAAAAATGACGTCGATTCGTTGCGCCGTTGCCGCCTAATTGAAGAAGAAATGCGAGAAAAAGAGCATTCTATCCCACAGGAGCTGTTAGTTTTTCCGGGATAAAAAGTAGCCTATGTTACCCTCCAGTTCCTCAAGTATACCCATGTAAAAAATCACATCGATCCGGTGAGCCGTTGCCGCCTAACTGTAGAACAGATGCGAGAAAAAGGGCATACTATCCCACAGGAGCTGTTAGTTTTTCCGGGATAAAAAGTAGCCGATGTCACTCTCCAGTTCCTTAATTATACCCATATAAATAATCACGTCGATCCGGTGTGCCGTTGCCGCCTAATTGAAGAAAAATGCCAGAAAAAGAGTATCCTATCCCACAGGAAGTGTTTATTTTTCCGAGATTAAAAGTAGCCTATGCCACTCTCCAGTTTCTCAATTATATCCATGTCAATAATCACGTCGATCCGGTGTGCCGTTGCCGCCTAATTGAAGAAAAATGCGAAAAAAAAAACATCCTATTCCATAGGAACTGTTCGTTTTTCCGGGATAAAAAGTAGCCTATGTCACTCTCCAGGTCCTCAAATATACCCATGCAAAAAATCACGTCGATCCGTTGCGCCGTTGAAGCGTGATTGAAGGACAAACCAACAAACCAACAAACAAACTGACTTTCGCATTTATAATATTAGTATGGATATGGAAGTATGGATGTCAGTCTCCAGTTCCTCAATTATACCCATGTAAAAAATCATGTCGATCCGGTGTGCCGTTGCCGCCTAATTGAAGAACAAATGCGAGAAAAAGAGAATACTATCGCACAGGAGCTGTTATTTTTCCGGGATAAAAAGCAGCCTATGTCACTCTCCAGTTCCTCAATTATTCTCATGTAAAAAATCATGTCGATCCGGTGTGCCGTTGCCGCCTAATTGAAGAACAAATGCGAGAAAAAGAGAATACTATCGCACAGGAGCTGTTATTTTTCCGGGATAAAAAGTAGCCGATGTCACTCTCCAGTTCCTCAATTATTATACATGTCAGTCTCCAGTTCCTCAATTATACCCATGTAAAAAATCACGTCGATCCGGTGTGCCGTCGCCGCCTAATTGAAGAAAAAATGCGAGAAAAAGAGCATACTATCCCACAGGAGCTGTTAGTTTTTCCGGGATAAAAAGTAGCCAGTTTCACTCTCGAGTTCCTCAATTATACCCATGTAAAAAATCACGTCGATCCGGTGTGCCGTTGCCGCCTAATTGATGAACAAATGCGAGAATAAGAGCATACTATCCCACAGGAGCTGTTAGTTTTTCCGGGATAAAAAGTAGCCTATGTCACTCCAGTTCCTCAATTATACCCATGTAAAAAATCACTTCTATCCGGTGTGCCGTTGCCGCCTAATTGAAGAAAAATGCGAGAAAAAGAGCATCCTATTCCACAGGAACTGTTTGTTTTTCCGGGATAAAAAGTAGCCTATGTCACTCTCCAGGTCCTCAAATATACCCGTGCAAAAAATCACCTCGATCCGTTGCGCCGTTGAAGCGTGATTGAAGGACAAACCAACAAACCAACAAACAAACTGACTTTCGCATTTATAATATTAGTATGGATGTCAGTCTCCAGTTCCTCAATTATACCCATGTAAAAAATCACGTCGATCCGGTGTGCCGTCGCCGCCTAATTGAAGAAAAAATGCGAGAAAAAGAGCATACTATCCCACAGGAGCTGTTAGTTTTTCCGGGATAAAAAGTAGCCAGTTTCACTCTCGAGTTCCTCAATTATACCCATGTAAAAAATCACGTCGATCCGGTGTGCCGTTGCCGCCTAATTGATGAACAAATGCGAGAATAAGAGCATACTATCCCACAGGAGCTGTTAGTTTTTCCGGGGTAAAAAGTAGCCTATGTCACTCTCCAGTTCCTCAATTATACCCATGTAAATAATCACTTCTATCCGGTGTGCCGTTGCCGCCTAATTGAAGAAAAATGCGAGAAAAAGAGCATCCTATTCCACAGGAACTGTTCGTTTTTCCGGGATAAAAAGTAGCCTATGTCACTCTCCAGTTCTTCAATTATACCCATGTAAAAAATCACTTCTATCCGGTGTGCCGTTGCCGCCTAATTGAAGAAAAATGCGAGAAAAAGAGCATCCTATTCCACAGGAACTGTTTGTTTTTCCGGGATAAAAAGTAGCCTATGTCACTCTCCAGGTCCTCAAATATACCCATGCAAAAAATCACGTCGATCCGTTGCGCCGTTGAAGCGTGATTGAAGGACAAACCAACAAACCAACAAACCAACAAACCAACAAACAAACTGACTTTCGCATTTATAATATTAGTATAGTATGGATGTCAGTCTCCAGTTCCTCAATTATACCCATGTAAAAAATCACGTCGATCCGGTGTGCCGTCGCCGCCTAATTGAAGAAAAAATGCGAGAAAAAGAGCATACTATCCCACAGGAGCTGTTAGTTTTTCCGGGATAAAAAGTAGCCAGTTTCACTCTCGAGTTCCTAAATTATACCCATGTAAAAAATCACGTCGATCCGGTGTGCCGTTGCCGCCTAATTGATGAACAAATGCGAGAATAAGAGCATACTATCCCACAGGAGCTGTTAGTTTTTCCGGGATAAAAAGTAGCCTATGTCACTCCAGTTCCTCAATTATACCCATGTAAAAAATCACTTCTATCCGGTGTGCCGTTGCCGCCTAATTGAAGAAAAATGCGAGAAAAAGAGCATCCTATTCCACAGGAACTGTTTGTTTTTCCGGGATAAAAAGTAGCCTATGTCACTCTCCAGTTCTTCAATTATACCCATGTAAAAAATCACTTCTATCCGGTGTGCCGTTGCCGCCTAATTGAAGAAAAATGCGAGAAAAAGAGCATCCTATTCCACAGGAACAGTTTGTTTTTCCGGGATAAAAAGTAGCCTATGTCACTCTCCAGGTCCTCAAATATACCCATGCAAAAAATCACGTCGATCCGTTGCGCCGTTGAAGCGTGATTGAAGGACAAACCAACAAACCAACAAACCAACAAACCAACAAACCAACAAACAAACTGACTTTCGCATTTATAATATTAGTATGGATTTCAGTCTCCAGTTCCTCAATTATACCCATGTAAAAAATCACGTCGATCCGGTGTGCCGTCGCCGCCTAATTGAAGAAAAAATGCGAGAAAAAGAGCATACTATCCCACAGGAGCTGTTAGTTTTTCCGGGATAAAAAGTAGCCAGTTTCACTCTCGAGTTCCTCAATTATACCCATGTAAAAAATCACTTCTATCCGGTGTGCCGTTGCCGCCTAATTGAAGAAAAATGCGAGAAAAAGAGCATCCTATTCCACAGGAACTGTTTGTTTTTCCGGGATAAAAAGTAGCCTATGTCACTCTCCAGTTCTTCAATTATACCCATGTAAAAAATCACTTCTATCCGGTGTGCCGTTGCCGCCTAATTGAAGAAAAATGCGAGAAAAAGAGCATCCTATTCCACAGGAACTGTTTGTTTTTCCGGGATAAAAAGTAGCCTATGTCACTCTCCAGGTCCTCAAATATACCCATGCAAAAAATCACGTCGATCCGTTGCGCCGTTGAAGCGTGATTGAAGGACAAACCAACAAACCAACAAACCAACAAACCAACAAACAAACTGACTTTCGCATTTATAATATTAAGTATGGATTACTTTTACATATTATGTATTTTTGATAGTGATCGGCATAAAGATAAGGTGTGAGTCCAACTTAATATGCTAATATGAAGCACGTGGATATGAACGATTAAAATATTTACATAAACATGAGTAACGAGTAGGTATGAATTTATTCATATCAGATTCAATAGAAAATCTTAAATTTTAATAAATAGTACGTATGATACGATGTTTTCTTTTATAAGTCACGTTGCTTTTTTATGTAAAGTGTTAGGTGATAAAGCAAACTCAGGTAAAATGTTTTAGCGTTAAAGTTGACGAGTGACTAAATATTGGTTCAAATGAGAGTAAAATTAGAATAATCTTACCCTAATGAGTTAGAATAAAATTAGAATAAACTAGTAGAACCTACTACTAGGGTACACATGTAGCAATATTTTGAATGAGTTTCTAATTAATTAACCTGATGTTAGAGTGGCAAACGATTTTATTTAAATAAGCTTATACAACATTTTTTTTACAACTAACTCACCGTCCAAAATTTGCACCATTTTTCATATAGAATTTGGTTCAATCTATATTTCTATTTTAATGAATTCATTAATTATCTATATTAATATTATAAATGCGAAAGTTTTAATGGATGTATGTATGGATGTTTGTTACTCAATCACGCCCCATGATTTGATTTGATTTGATTTGATTTGCTACTTTTTATCCCGGAAAACTAAGGGGTTTCCGGCGGAACCAAAAAACCTCAATCCACGCGGTCGCGGTCATCGGCTAGTATTAAAATATAATTCTGTGTGATAAATGCTTTAACTTACTAACTATTAACATTGAAATCTATTACCTAAGAAGACATAATTGAAAACACATAGACACGCCTCAATTGCCACGTCGTAATACTATACTTACCACAAAACATTATTATGAGATAACTTGTTAATGGATTTACACATATAACTCATCAGTTAACATACAAAGTATAGAGACAGGCGAAAATTGTTTGCATAAACTATAATTTTCACGTATTACTTGCAACTTCCTTGTTAGTTAAGTCCGGATGCACTCAATTAATCTGTAACGTCTCGTTTCATAGATATACTCACTACTATGTCTTTATACAGACAATATCATTGTAATAAGACAAGTGGGTACATAAATAATTTCATTGAAGCTGTTTTTTCAGTCATACCAAGCGCACACTTGACCACTAATAAACACTAAAATTGACATTTGTTACAAGTGATGATGGAAAACGAGATTCTGGAAAATCGCGATTATTAGATTTTGTATATTATAACCAAAATATCGTAAACATTACCTATCTATTGGCTATTTTAATTTCCTAGCAGGACACTTGTTTTAAAAATGTTCACCCAACACCACACTGCGTTTTTTGTTACAGAATCTTGCGGGCAAAATCGCGTCGTGAAGTTAGTATATGCAGGCTTGCCCTTACTATTTATGTATACTCTGAGAATAAATACTTTACTAAATAAAAGATAATTTCGCATTAGGTACTCAAATGTAAAATCTTTTGTGCAATTTTAACCAGTACAACCAATGTTGCATAATAATCAAAATATTTGTTTCTGTGTTGACATACATTTTGATTTTTGATTTTGAATTAGGAAGTGAAAGTTGAAACACTTTCAAAATTTACGACACATTACGAAATTTTTTTTAAAATCTAGGGCGAAGCCACGCGTTGGTCGGAACTGGGAAGTTGGTCTGAAATATTAAATTGTCCCTCAAATAATTGACTAACATGAATAATTTTGTTTTCATCAACTGATCTACTTTTATTACCCGCATTTCTATGTTGTGGGGCATTTACTTTATCATGTTATTTTTTACTTTTTGGCATCTATTATTTTTCACCTATTATTTTTAACCAACTAAAATTGATAAACTTTTGATTTCCTCTGCAAAATTTAAACTAATAGTAGTAATACTAGTATTGTTAGACCAGATAAAAAGTAATACATAACGTGTCGCATCTAGACCCTTCCCCTACCTACGAGTATCTATATCATATTTCAACAGAATCGGTTGAAAATATATGCTGTTAAAACGTAGTAGGCAGAGCGACAGACCCAGACGAAAGTCCAACTAATTGACTGCTCACTGCTGTCATCGTGACTGATTTAGGACCATGGAACTAATAAGTACTAGTACGTAGTACTTATTAGTTCCATGTTTAGGACCAGTTAATTGCATATTGGCGCTCAAAGTTACAGTCATTTTCCAAATCCAAAATGTTAGGTATGAATAAGTCGTCGTTGTTTTAAACGATAGACGTCAGTTGCTGTACGAAGGTTTCCTGCATGAATCTCCACATAATTATAATGTACAACAAACGTGTAAATCTCCGCATACTATGTGTGTTAAAATTTATAATAAATTAGATAACAACCTAAAAAATCAAAATACAAGTAGCTTTAAAAGAAATCTCTTTCGTTGGTTGTGTGACAAGTCTTTTTATTCTTTAGCTGATATTTTTTTAACAATTAATTGACATATTATTTATTTAAATTGACATAATGTGACTGTATATATGAATTTTATTTTAATATGGACGTTTTTATTTCTAATCATGATCATATCATAGATTTAGCATTGGCGCGCGAGCCCAATACTAAATCTATGGACCATATGTTCAGATCTCTTAATCTCATTAGAATAATTTTTAAATGTAATACTATTGCTAATGGAGTACTTAAATTCAATATTTGCATGCTAATTTATAGTAGAATAATAAGAAGGACGCTTTAAAAAAAAAACATCTGTACATACTCATATTCAGCAAATAAATTTCATTTCATTATAAACGATCCTGTGCCGCTTGCTTCCAGCAGCTTCCAGCGGCTCCCAAGTCCCAACTACAAGCGATCATAGTCAGTTCTTCGAACTATGTGCTCCTGCCTGTTGCCACTTCAGCTTAGAGACTCTTGAAGCTATGTCAGTTACTCTATTATTATTATGAAAGTTAAGAAACAAGAAACAAATAATTCAGGGTCAATTATTATTGTCAAAAACATGAATGCATTGACACGATGGCTTGGGTAACCTACTTTGCTTTTTATTGGCGATCTAAGTTTAAAAGTGGCTTAATTACGGCTGGAAATTAGAAACATACGCACTTATACAGTCTATCTAATGGGCAATCTAATACTATGTTATAAAATATAAAATTTCATAGAGCAACTTATTACTATCCAGTGTTACAAAATATACTATTTTGATGAAGAAATAAAGAGAGACACATTTAAATGTAAGCAAATAGCTAAAGTAGGTTCGTAGAGTAAAAAAAAAGTTCACGTGTATTCCTATTGGAGCAATGAAATTTTGCTATTGTGACGTTAAAATAAAACAGCTTCGCTACAGTGCAAAATAGTGCAGTTTTACATTGTTTGCTGTATAAGTTAGAATTTTATTTTAACGTCGTTATGTTTGACATCGTTTATCTTTACGCCACTTTGTCATTTGCGTAATATTTTATGTGTGTAATAATATATTTTAATTGAATGTGCAAGGTATCTCCGAGTTAACCTTAGTGGTAAAAGAGTTGTCTTGCCTTCGCCAAGTATAGGTACCTACGTGGGAGCTAATCTCTTACTCCAATGAAAGTGGCCTTGGATAATAAAATATAAATAATGGGGTCATTAATTTGCTATTGCATACATTTACTTACGCGAATGTTAACAGATTGTTGAATTAAAACATCAGGATTTATTATAAAAAATATTCTTGAGTTACGGTTTAGTTTCCTTTAGATAAATTTATTTTAATTATACCTATTTATAAAGTCTGACCATTATAACTCTGCAACGGAAAAAATGCTCGCCTCAATTTTTCACAAAATATAATTGTATTGAGATGTTTAATGAGGATTTATATTAGATTACTATATTAAGAGATGGGTGCCTGAACTAAAGAACTAAAGCAGATAGCACGTGACCGCAAAAGTTTTCTCCGACTGACCGCCGAGCTTCAGTTTGAAGATGGCACCACATGATGATGATCGAAGTGATGAATGATGAACTCTGTCATGTATACTAATAAATGCGAAAGTTTGGATGGATGGATGGATGTTCGTTAGGTACTCAATCTGGATCTGGATGTTTGGCACAGAGATAGATTATAGTCTGGATTAACACATATAGGAGTAAGTAATATAATATATGATATATAAGAATATGATTGTTTTGATTAGGCGAAATTTGTTTATGTTTCTATGCTATAAACTTTACGTAGAGTCAGAATAGAGACTGCAGTCGCTCGTCTCAATCGATATGTCATTATCTATATATATAAAAATCAATGCCACTTTTCGTTGTAATTTTATAACTCAAGAACGGGCTCACCTATCCAAACCAAATGTTTAGGCTTTGTTCGGACTATTTAGTAGATGGTCTATGTGAAGTTTGCACAAAATCGGTCGAGCGGTTCTTCATTTATCACATTTTTTATCATATTTTTTATAACAAATGAATTAAATAAATGGCGGATCATTTTGTTAATGGGGATTTTGCTGTCAAATTGAAACTTTTTTCGGATGGGGATTGTGCTATGAAATTGAAACTTTTTTCAGTGTTGACAGTAGGTACAAGCATGTTGTTATGTCATTCATTTCTGTCATTTAATTTTGGAAGTGTTTCGATTAAAGCAAATTGTCAGCGATAATAATTATTGTTTGAATTTGATGTTCCAATTTTTTTTTATTATTTCACTTTATACGTAGCGAAGCACGTACCGGGTCGGTAGTTGTTTATATATAGTACAGCTTATTAATATTACCACAGGAAGGAAAATAGCAGAAAAACTTCTAAGTAAAATACAGGAGTAGGTATATTTTTGCCTATCTCTAAGCATTTATACATTTTCGGAAATAATTAGGTATCTTTACTAGACAATTAGACAGGTATAGTATATTTTACTGGTGGGAGGCTTCGGCCGTGGCTAGTAACCACCCTACCGGCAAAGACGTGCCGCCAAGCGATTTAGCGTTTCGGTACGATGCCGTGTAGAAACCAAAGGGGTATGGGTTTAATATAACTGCCATGCCCCTAACAGGTTAGCCCGCTACCATCTTAGACTGCATCATCACTTACCATCAGGTGAGATTGCAGTCAAGGGCTCGCTTGTAGTGGATAAAAAAAAATAACTTGCGATATTGAAACTGTCGACAGATTACAATTTAACGCATTATTTTTCGGTGTATTGTAATCTGTTAGGTATATTAACCTAACAGAGACAAGAAAACGTAAATACAATGAATATTTCAAAAAATGACACTCATTGACATGACAATGACAACATTGAACGGTTGACAATCTGTCGACAGTTTTTTTTTTTTTAAATTCATTATAGGCCTAAGATGGGACGCGCTTGCCTAGAAGATGCCTATTCACTCTTGATATAAAGATACCCGGATTAAAATTACAATATCGCTAGTTAGATTACAATCTAAAGGTTTTTACAATCTTACGGTGACATATATAAGTCCATCTAGGGGACAGATCTAAACTGGTGTACCTACTCCAAAACTGGATATTCATTAGAATATCCTACTGGATATTGCAAAAATGAAGTCCCTTTATTATTCTGTTTTTTTAAGAATTCACGAAATTGTTTACCAACACGAAATTGTTGTGTTTTAAACAACATTTTCTTGAGAAATACCAATAAACCGGTCCCGGAATTTTCAATTAACTCAAAAACCCATTCATAAAGCATGAATACAATTTCGAGTTCAATATCAATTTTTAACTCAGTAATAACCGGTATTTTGTTTTTGAACTTTACTGGAGCTCATATATTTTTGAAAGTTGATACCTGCATGAGGTATTTGCGGTTCGAGCTTATATTTTCAAACTTCCGTTCGGAGTAAAGATTAAAATAAGATAAAATAATCTTTTTGAGGTGACCTTATTTCTTGTAGAATTCCTACTAGGTACTAGGTGAGTACATAATCAACTGTATTTAGAGCAAATGCTTATAATTTGCTTATAATTAATTTAATATTCAATTCCTACTTTGAATAAGATTAAATGGAAATTGCAACAGTCGAAACGTGTCAGTGTACCCTACTTGATTCAGTGGGTGTTAAGAAGGCTTTACACTATTTATTTAAAAGTTTATTATTATTTTTAAACAATGGTAATATTTAAAAATGTATATTGCATTCTATAGGAAATGTTTTAGTATATAACATGTATCATTATATATTATGCAGCGCAAGACGTGTGAAAATATTATTAGGGTGTTTCTACACTGAATTTTCCGCGCGTTTCTGTTTTTTGACGCCACTTGGGGCGGTCGTTTAAATAAGAAAGTAAGATGTTCGTGTAAAAGTTTGCTTGTATGTTTTTTCATGGTAACATTGTTAATTCACAGCATGAAGTCACTTGATAGCGATTTAATCATAAGTTAATGACTGTTTAGCATTTTTTATTCTCATCTTTTAAGGAGAATTGCCGTAAATATTAAAACGCCCTGTGCACGAATGTTGTGTGAATACCTAAATCGTAGGCGTAGGCTATAAGCAATCAAGTGTATCGATAGCAACACTAACTGGTTTTGCTGCAATAACTCACTGGAAATGATTAAAATGAAAAGTATATCAAACTGTGTTAGTTAGGAACTAGGGTTTCATTATTGAATGCAAGTAAATAATCCTTCGTAACAGTTGGGCGAGTTTACCTACACCTAGTTCCGTTAGTTCACACAATATTTGAGTTCACACTCAGTTTATACAGAGATATATCGAATTACCTGAAAGTCCTGCGTGACATAATCTTGTTAGTTTAACAATTTTGATTGCATTTACGCACGACTTAATTTTAGTAAGTTCGTTGATGTAGAATAATAAATCGCTGCGATACGGTTATGGAAAAATCTGTCCCTATTATGTGGGTCAATTAAATTTTAAAGCATGGTTAAAAAGTAGGCTTTTGGGATTGCGCAAGAGTTGCAGTATAAAAATTCGTCGGAAATTCATTTAGAAAACTACTTAACCCAGTTAATTAGTTACTTCTTACTACCTACACACCGGTAACGGACGTCGCGTCATGATATCACAAAAACTAGTCGATGCCAAAACTGCAATGAGTTGTAAATATTTCTCGTAGAAACGTAAATACCTACCAACTTATACAAGGGTCAGGGCCGATTCCTTTTCATTCTGTATTACCTACTCTAGTAAACAAGTGTACCTTTAAATTATTCAATGATTTTCATGACTATAACACAACTAGCTGATGCCCGCGACTTGGTCCGCGTGAAATACCTAACTTTTTTTTTAAATTCCGCGGGAAATCCTGAATTTTCCGGGATGAAAAGTAGCCTAGTCACTCTTCAGGTCATCAACTATACCCATGCCAAAAATATCGTCGATCCGTTTGTCCATTGCGGCGTGATTGAAGAACAAACCAAAAAACCAATAAACCAACAAACAAACACACTTTCGCATTTATAATTGACCGAGCGAAGCGAAGGTCTCTGAGTCTACTTGGGTGAATTGGCACTTGTCCGTACGTCCGTCCGTCCGTCCGTCTGTCAGAGCATTATAACTGCTGAATTACTGAACGCAATTACTTCAGCTTTAAATATAATATGTAAACCAATGGTCTCCCGCCGAATATGGCTTAAAAAATATTAAAAATCTTTATTTCAGGGGGGCTCTCATAGAAGCGAATGCGAAGTAAAATATTTTTTATAAAGTTACATAAGGTTGCGGTATATCATTTTAAAGATAATTAGGAATAGAGTCCAAAAATATTTTTTTTTAAATTTTTCCCCCAAAATTGACGAAATGGGGGGCTTTCAAAGTGGTGATTTTCTAACGTCCAAAGATGACCTCAGAACTCTAAATTTTCCGAAAGGATGAGCCTGAAACTTGATCAATTATTTCAATTATATCCTGTACTTGAACAACAAATACTAAAATTAGATAAATATTGTAAGGAAACGGAATTATTTAATTTTTAATGAGCTTCAGTATTTTTAACAGAACTTCACATTTATGTCAATAGATGGCGCCGCGAGGTCTTAGTTCGGGGCGAACCACTAGTAACTTACCTATTCTGTGGTAGTAGGACTAGTAGGTATAGCTTGCGCAGAATACTGATACATTATCTAGGTCCAACGCGTATTTTACGCGTAAATACTTACCGACATTCAATTAGACATCACATAAAAGACCTCTGACTGCACTCAGCTTATTTTGGAGGAAGAAATACTTTCGACCCATATACTTGACTTCTCTATCAAATACCGAATAGGTATCTATTGCTCTAGGAAGTAATTTCTTGCATTAAAGCAGATAAGAGGAAGTAATGCAGTGGTTGAAGTGAAATTAAATTACCTACTGGGAGTAATCACAAATGTTTGGATCTGATTAGACTAATTCACGCCGTGGTTGCTTTGGTTCCTAAATGGTCGTAGTTCATAATAATTTCGACAGTTATATCTACCGAATTGTGGTTAAAACCTGATGGAAGTTTACCGGTTAATATTGTATGGCGAGTATACGTACATCGTTCCTGTGTTATCTTAGGTAATGACAAACTTCCTGGCGTAATGGTGAGCGCTGTCGTCTTATAGCAGAAAGTCCCGGGTTCGATTCCCGGCAGGGCTAACTTGTGAATTTAAGCATTACTAATTTTTTTGTCTGGTGGGAGGCTTCGGTCGTGACTAGTTACCAGTTACCACACCTTATCGACAAGCAATTTAACGTTCTGGCACAGAACAGTCAATAGTCCTGTCCAGTACGATGCCGTGTTGAAACCGATTGGGGGTATGGGTTTAATATAAATGCCGTACCCGTACCCCTAATAACGGGTTAGCCCGCTTAGAGTGCATCATCATTCATTACTTTGACGACCTCCGTGGCGCAGTGTGTAGCGCTGTTGTCTTAACGTGCGGAGGTCCCGGGTTCGATCCCCGGCAGGGTCAATTTGGGAATTTATAGTTTCTGAATTTTCCCTGGTCTGGCCTGGTGGGAGGCTTCGGCCGTGGCTAGTTACCACCGTCCAACCGGCAAAGACGTGCCGCCAAGCGATTTAGCGATTTTTCCATGCAACTAACAGGTTAGCCCGCTACCGTCTCTGCATCATCACTTACCACCAGGTGAAATCGCAGTCAAGGGCTAATTGTAGTGGATAAAAAAAAAACTTATCATCAGATGAGATAATAGTCAAGGGCTAACTTGTAAAGGAATAAAAAAAGTACTCATATAATAGCACAGCACACATAATATCGGATGGAGTCAGTGACGATGATGATAGACGGTATAACGCAACGTGTTAGTAATTTAGAACCAAATGCTAGAGCACGCTCTACATTACTAGCATTATGTAAATTGCTGTCCTTAATCGTGTGGTAAAAATACTACAATAGTTAATTACGCTACTAGTGCAGTATGATGAAAATTATGCACTCGAGGTGCAAATTTGGATGCCTGAGTCGCACAAAAAGTCAAATGAGGAGGCTCTTTGTATTACATCATTGTACATCATACTTCATACTAATATTATAAATGCGAAAGTCAGTTTGTTTGTTGGTTTGTCCTTCAATCACGCCGCAACGGAGCAACGGATCGACGTGATTTTTGGCATGGGTATAGTTGAGGACCTGGAGAGTGACATAGGCTACTTTTTATCTCGGAAAATTAAGGAGTTCACGAGGGAATCAAAAACTTACACCACGCGGACGAAGTCGCCGGCATCAGCTAGTTGCCAATAAATGTAATTATTACCTAATGCCCAATTGTCTTAGCAAATCGTAATCATTTGACAGCTTAAAACGTATTACTCGAACAGTTTAAGGAGGTCATACATGCTTTTGACGTGCAGGCATCTATGAACTCCTTAAACAGGTCGAATTATCTTTTTGACAAACCATTACGATTAAGATTTCCTTACACAATCGAGGGGCTAGTTACAATAACTACCGACTGTTATACTATTCCTCAGACTTGTAACACAGTAAACAGATGCAACCAGTATGGAAACTGCCTAGAAATGTTCGAAACAGGCTCACTCACACAAACGTGCGCATCGACGAGACCCCAAGTGCTCGTCGCAGTGCCGTCAGTAGTGAGTGCCGCGTCATCGCATGTTCGATGCGCACGTTAGTGTAAGTAAGGCTGTTTCGAACGTTTCTAGGTAGTTTCCATACTTGTTGTATCTGTTTACTTAACTGTGCTTGTAATATGACCAAGGTTTGAATAGTTCACGAGCACCTTTTTCTTTTAGTGTTTTCATGAGGTTACCCAGATAACTATGTTAAACATGTAGGTATACCTACTTACCTACGACACAGTTAATTTTTGATATCTTTCAATGATTTGCAATTCGCGCTTGGGTTTACAAAATATTGTCGTGTGATCCTAAATTTCTTCACGTTTTTACCAAAGTAAGTAGTAAGTACGTATCACGATTAGTTCTTAATCTAACAAAAAGATTCCATAAAAATTTCTACATTTTATTAAATCATACTTAAATAATATAAATGCGAAAGTGTGTTTGTTTGTTGGTTTACTGGTTTGATGGTTTGTTCGCAAACCAATCACACCGCAACGGAGCAACGGAGAATCGTGATTTTTGGCATGGGTATAAGTTGAGGACCCGGAGGGTGACATAGGCTACTTTTTATCCCGGAAAATTAAGGAGAACAATAAAAAATACTTAAACCACGCAGACGAAGTCACAGGCATCAGCTAGTCGGTTTATAAATTTATTTATATTATAACTAGATGATGCCCGTGTGGATTAAGGTTTTTTGATTCCCACGGGAACGCTTTAATTTTCCGGGATAAAAAGTAGCCTAAATCCTTCCGCTGGATACAAACTATCCCTATACCAAATATCATCAAAATCGGTTGAAGAGATAGTTTTTTTTTATTCCCGTGGGAACTTTTAAATTTTCCGGGATAAAAAGTAGCCTATAACCTTCCCCGGGTTACAATTTACCCCTGTACCAAATTTCATCAAAATCGGTAGAACAGATGGCCGTGAAAGCGTAGCAGACAGACAGACAGATAGATAGACAGACAGACACCTTTTCGCATTTATAATATTAGTATTTCGGGTTAAAATAGCCTATAACCTTCCCCGGGTTACAATTTACCCCTGTACCAAATTTCATCGAAATCGGTAGAACAGATGGGCCGTGAAAGCGCAGCAGACAGACAGACAGATAGACAGACAGACAGACACACTTTCGCATTTATAATATTAGTATGGAAGTATGGATTAGTTGTGTTGGTATGCTTCATATCAACACAACTAATTATACAACTGGCGTGATATTAACAACAATATCACGCCAGTTAGCCCACCTGTTGCCGAGACATTTCCAACATTGAGTGCTCATTAGGAGGCGCATCTGCTTTCTAAGCATCGGCAATTCCGTGTTTTGCGAACATTGATTTAATACGCGATTAGGTCTCAACGAGGGATATAATAAAAGTAAAAGTAAAACTGTACCAGAAAGTGGGTGTTCTCCAATGAAACAATAATAAAGTTTTTGTAACCTTAACTTTTGAAAATGCGTGAATGGAGTCGTGTAGTCGAGTAGTGGTTCTAATATGAGAGCCACAACATTATTTGAAGGTTTCTTGAAAATAATACAATATAACTTAATGCTAGCTAACCTAACCTAATTACTATATAAAGCATGCCCGCGTGGAATGGTGGCAAGAATGCTGGCTGCATTTCCGCGCTGGACAGCCAGGCTGATCCTTTGCGCAAAAAATGAGCCAGCCAGCTTCTGTCACCAGTTGAGGCAATTAGGTTTCTTGACGATTCTGAGGTCTAATAGTCTGCATAGGGTGATTAGTTGATTTCGTTTGTACGCAACCTTGTACTCAACATATCGTTATACTGCACATGATGTATAATATTGTAACCAATGTAAGTATCTGAAAACATGAGATGGTATTTTAGCATTAAAAATATCTAAGTAAAACCTGTCAACCCGTAACCCGTTCCCACACGAAAACTGTGATAAATTCTAAATTATTAGTTATTACGCCCACGACTACGTGGATAAATATTTTTGATTTGTGCTAATTCAGGTATCTTCATTCCAAATTTTAACCAACTCCGTTCAATCATTGTACAGCGTGAAGGAGTAACAAATTATTTTTCTACAATAAACTATCATATTTATTATGGTAGTAAGATAATGCAAGGAATAATAATAGTTACATTTTGCAAACCTATTTTTAATCGTGTTTACTGTATACGCGTGGTTTATGCTATTGAATTCTGGAACCCTAAAGTAAGTATACTCCTACGCAGTCTTGAAATTACGACGTTCCAATTAGCTGGCTGCCGGCCAAAATCATGAATGGTTTTACTCCTCACTTCTGACTATAAACATACCATCAAGAACAATGTTGGTGCTTGAAGCTTATTTGAAATTCAAATCAACGCTACGAAAGACAAAGATATTCCATTCAGTGACAATGGGTGAATGAAAACGAAGTGCCGGTTCGACGTATTGCATTGTTAAATGTTTTAATATAAGAAGCAAAAATCTAATTAGGGAAATTGAATATCATGTCCAAAGACTCGGACGCCTTGCGATGCTTCTATTAAAAAGTTATCTTCTTTTGTGACATCGCTGTTTAAGATTCAATAAATTTCCAAACGGTTTCCTATCGTTACGTATTTTTTTGTTACATAAATTTTTCATTGAGATGCCACGTTTCCACCTAATCTGATCCGATACTGCGATACTACATATTTCACATTAGCCGCAACAAGTATATGTAAACTGTACTGCTCCACAGTGAGCTGTACAACCAACCGTTTGGGTACAAACGACGGAAATATATTATCCTAAATTGCATTAAATACGTCTCATTTAATGCAGTCTCGCGCAGTTAGGTACCGCCGCGCTCTGCAGTATGAACTTAAGTTTCATAAAGTATAAATTTCAAATTGTACACACATACATGTACATGTTCTGTACGATGTCCTTCACGCGGTGCTTTCACGGTTTGTATGGTTTCAAGGCTAAGGAAATATTATGTTTTAATTAATGGATTTAAATATTAATTAAGCACCAGTTGTCGTGCGATAGTCTACCGATATCGGATCAGATAAAATTAAAACTTGCAGATTTGCGGCACGTGCCAAATATAATTATTTTTAAAAAGCGAATGCCATATTTTAGTACAGGATCCACGGAATTTTAAGTGTTTCGAATAATTTTCAAAAACCAGTTATGCTTGTTTTGGAATAAAAAAGTAAGTTAATTCAGGTACCAAGTATGTTTTTTAAAAGCTTGTTTTCCAAATAGATATTGTGATTCTTCCGGATACTTCTCCATAATAAAAAATATTACATCCTACCTAGGTACTAAAGGCTTTGATATATCAAAGCCTTTTGGTAGGTATATTAAGAAGGCTGCACTTTTAGGTACATCAAGCTGGAAGACCACATTCTTCCAGCTGTGGATAAGGAAGACTCAGGATCTGGTATGGTTGCACTCGGGTAGTCTTTATCGGGTAGTCTGTGGCCTATATTATGTCTACAGACTGTGGTTAACATTTGGATTGTATCACTAGATCTTTAAAGTTATTTTGTCATGATTTTTTACGTTTTCCCGATGTCAATCAAAGTGGTTCGATTGGCCATGCCATAACTCTGCCACTGACTTCACAATACATAAGCGCTTCGTCCTTATCCAAGGACGTTTGAACAGAGTAATACGAACATCAATGTTCAATAAAATCGATTTCTGTATCCAGTATCACCTTATACGAATCGTCACTATTGTTCACTGAGTGCATAACGTTGTGTTAATACATTTATGGAAGTACAAACTTGTGCAAACACTGAATGACTTACACAGGACGATCTGATGATGAACAACGATATCCTTTATCGTCAACTGAGTGTACTTTTAAAAAGCGAGATCCAGTTTCTGGGGGCACTCAAATGTACTGTACCAAAGTGATTTCAATAAAATAGGTTCAACATAAAAAGTTGTCTTCGTATTGATAATACGCCAATATTATCTTGAAATGCATGTCACCTTATCGGCAAATAAATTTTAGACAAAACCGTATAATATGGTGATGTGTGTCTTAAAGGGCTTATTTTTAGTCCTCATTGCATTCTTGGTAGAGGTCCGAGTCCAGTTTAGGAAACCTGTCGGTACGTCGACTGTTGAACCTCTTTGTCGCGTGCCTATCGTAAGGTGACCATCACTTTTGACAAGCTTTTATTTAACTTGAGGGTAGAAAAATGTTTATGGGTTTGTTTAAATGTCAAATCTTACAATTGAATTTTAAAACAGTTGTGGTCAATCAATTGTGCTGAGATTTTGTATAAACGTTTAGTTTGGATGACAATTGCATGATAACCTAAATGACGTCATTCTAAATCCAATATGGCGGATTCCCAATGATGGCGGCCTAGTTATTTATTATGGACCCCATAATGTGGGTTAAAATTAAAAGAGTTTGCTGAGAAGAATACGAAAAATTGAATGACATCAAACTAAATTAAATATTGAGGTAGGAAGACGATAAAAGCTTGTTTTTAAAAATGTTTATTAATTATTTAAGACTTATTAGTTAGTGTAGGTACCCGTCCGCCAGCTGTCTATTACACTTGCATATTATTTCAGTACCTACTTATGAATATTATAATACTAGATGCTCGCGACTTTGTCCGCGTGGATTAAGTTATTTTTAATTCCCGCGGTAACATAATTTTCCGGGATAAAGAGTAAAAAGTCTATGTCCCTCTCCGGGATACAACCTATCCCTGTACCAAAATTTCATCGAAATCGCTATATTAATATGGATTGTTTGCCATAGCCGCAGAGACACTGAACAGTATTTCCGTATGAAAAAATTAGTAGTTGCCATTCTGGAATTCGGTATTCTTACCGGGTGCAGAAACTAGTAGAAAGGTGAAAGATCTGCTAAAATATTAGTTAAATTAATATACCTACAGTGAAATATCAACACGTCATGACGACTTATGTTAATGCATGTATATCATTGATGTACAATTTTTTTAGTACTCATTCTATTGCAATGATGTTTTTTTTTTTTTTTTTTTTTTTTTTTTTTTTTTTTTTTTTTTTTTTTTTTTTTTTTTTTTTTTTAATCCACTACAAGTATATCGTCGAAAGTTTTTTTGACACAACAACAAGTTTTTTTGGTAAATCTATGTAATGTACCTAATGTAAATGTTATGTAAACAACTAAGATTATGCCAAGGGTGACATAAAATATAATTTAAATAAAGTACTTAAACATAGTCTAGATCTGAATCTTAAAATAACCTAAATCTTAATACAAATT
This sequence comes from Erebia aethiops, assembly GCA_923060345.2. NCBI lineage: Eukaryota > Metazoa > Arthropoda > Insecta > Lepidoptera > Nymphalidae > Erebia > Erebia aethiops. Next base: position 7,091,653 of record OV281092.1, on the reverse strand, counting down.
AATCTTGCTCTTATAAAACTACATATTTTATTCACGGCAGCTCAATTAGCAGAATATCATTCTTGTTTCAGGAAACAAAGGTAGTTTTCCACTAAGACTTCAGAAATCTAAAGTAGGTATGTAATAAAATAATCAGAAGTGGTAGTCTAAACCAACTTATTTATATTTTGTTTGAGTAACACATTTCAATTATTTCAAAATTTGAAAGATTGCTTTAATTTATGGAGATGCTTTAATTTATGGAGATAAGGATCATATCTTAATTGTTGGCAAACAATAAAACAAAACTATTTGTAAAAACAGCTATAAATAGTGGTCTATTAAATATTGAGGTTTCTAGACTTATATGACTATTTACTTACGGTACCACGGTAACCTTGAAACACTAAGGGCGAAATGAGACTACGGACAGGAGTTTCGTCCTGTCGCGCGCCGCTCTGTTCTATATCAGCAATACAGTACGACATGTTTTTCATTTGTCAGTGAAAAAAACGTAGTGTGTTTTTACCCTAATACATCGACCAAGACAGAATGCTAAATGCACTTTATAGTGGCCGCAACTTCGTCTGCATGGACTGAGGTTTTTGATTCCCGCAGAAACTCTTTAATTTTTATGGATAAAAAGGCTAAGTCTAACTTCCCCGGGGTGCAACCTTTCTCGGCCTATCGAATTTCATCAAAATGGGTTGAATAGATGGACCGTGAAAGTGTAGCAGACACACAGACATAGAGTCAAACGGTCAGATGGACACACTTTCGCATTTACATTTTTAACGTAATACAGTATGCACGGTCTAAACAGGATTGAATGCACAAGCCAATATAATAGGTACTGCCTCAAACCCGCGACTTCGTCTGCGTGGTTTGAGGTTTTATGGTTCCCGCGGGAACTCTTTAATTTTCCGGGATAAAAATGTGCTATTCCAGACTATAATCTATCTCGGTGCCAAATTTCAGCCAGATCCGTTCAGCCGCTGGCGCGTGATTGAGTAAAAATCATCCATACATCCATATATCCATCCAAACTTTCACATTTATAATATTAGTTAGATAAAATAATATTGTTTGTGGTGTCGTGACGTGAGAAGTTGAGAACCATGCCATGATATTATAATATAGGACAGCAATGTGTTTGCAACTTTACATTAGGTACTGTAATAAGTGTAGTTTTGTTTAAGTAATGTACTCGTAGTTTGACGGATGACATTTCGTAATTGGTACAACTAAACACCTACCAGCTACCGGAAATGCCTCAATTTCTCATGAGAATATCACCATACTATTGCACAATATTAAAATTAGTTAAAACAGATGGGCCGTGAAAAGGTAACGAACAGGTCAAAGGTTCTGCTTAAATAGGGATAGTAACCTATAGGTAAACTTTTAAATAGATACCTAGGTACATATTAACTCCTCAAGAAATTCCAAACAATGGTTGAAAATTGAAATCTACTTAAGTACATAGAAACTGAAAACCATAATTTATGTCTATACACTAGTTAAAAATAGCAACTAGGCCTTCAATAGTGAAGAAAGCAACTTAGATGTTTGTCCTTATTTTTCTACATCACTCATGGTCTTCCTTGAAGAAGAATTCATTATAAACACCCTCTCAAAATAGACAGAAGAGTTGTGGTCACAAAACTAGATAGATATATTATGGCTTGCACTTTATGTACGTGATGGGGAATAGGAACAAAAGTTGAAACTCGAAACAGGTTCTGATTAGCCTTGACTGATCGTATCTGCAGCTTAAATTTTATCCTCCCAGTCTTATCTTCATCTGTTTGTAAATTATAATTTATAATATTGTTTCTCCGCGGCAATATAAATTACAATAATCCTATAGTATTATTTACAAGCGCGTTTTAAGTTTTCAAATAAACTGAGCATTTATTTTAATACAAATATTTGCATTAATATATTTGCCAGGCGCTTTACATACATAAAGTTAGTTATTTCCCGCACAGTAGTATTTCTGGAAGATCAATCGTGTTTTTGACAGCAATTGGGTTTGGATTTATTTTGTCTAAAAATATCGCTGAATAAAGAAAAAAGAAAATACTGAATTATTTATGAATACCTACTATTATATTACCCCCCTATAGATTTGTTTTAATTAAACATGCAAAAATATTGTTTTTTTCGTCATTTTTAGAATACCTAACTAGATATTAATAGTTTGGCATAATCTTTTATCTCTTCAGGTCAAGGAGATGAAACTTCTTGCTTTAGGTACATAATATTATTACCATAAAATTACAGAAAAAACTTTGTGGTAGGTACTTACCGATAAAGTAGTTATGTTATGGATGCTCGTGTTAAACGTATCGCATCTCTATGCATTATTGGATGTAGGAATAAAAGACGAAAATCGTGTACCAATGTTGAAATATTCAATTATGTAGTCGTAAATGCACACTATTACACCATCGCACTATTTTATAACTCTCTTTACATTACAGTTAAGTGTTAATTAAACAATTAATTATCAATAATTACTGGCACGAGTGTTTATAGCCGGGGCTTGTAATAATTGCGATTTAAAATCAATTATTGTGGTATATTACTCGATTTCTATGAAAACAAGGTATTAGTATAGGCAGGTATAGTTAGACCCTTTTTCGCACTAATTACTGCAGTACTAATATTATACCTAAATACTAAGTGTGTCTGTCCGTCTATCTGTTTTGCAATCTCACCTGATAGTAATTGATGATGCAGTCTGAGATGGTAGTGGGCTAACCTGTTCAGAATATATCAAATCAAATGTTTTTTTATTCAAATAAAATTTTACAAGTGCTTTTGAATCGTCAAGTGAATCTACCACTGGTTCGGATGCCATTCCTACCGAGAAGAACCAGCAAGAAACTCGGTGGTTGCTCTTTTTAAAGAATTCATTTATAATTATTATTATATCAATGTGTACCTACATAAGTAACCGCTGTCCTTAGCATTGCAGGGGCGATCAAATCCATGCTCCTCTATCATTTACATAATCATCAACAGTATAATAAGCTTTTTTCAGGAGCATACTTTTAATGGATTTCTTAAATTTGTGTATAGGCGAGTCCAAAATAGGTTGTGGAACTTTGTTATAGAAAATAATGCCCATTCCCACGAATGACCTTCTGACTTTTTGATGCGATTGAGCCACGAGCTTATTACGGCCTCTAGTTGGCCTATCATGCAGATCGCATTTTTTTTATAATTATGGATGTGCTGTTTTACAAAAATTATAATATATTACTGTAAATTTATTGCGAGGCTACTGTTAGAATACCAATTTCTTTAAATTTCTCTCTAAGGGAATCACGCGGTTTTAAATTATAAATTGCTCGTATTGCCCTTTTTTGTAGTACAATTTTTTTTGAATATCTGCCGCTTTACCCCACAGTAAGATTCCATCAAACATAATGCTATGGAAATAAGCATAATATACGACCTTGGCAGTTTCGATGTCAGTTAACTGTCGAATCTTTCTGACTGCGTAAGCAGCAGCTCTGTGAACTAAGCTTGCCAGCAAGTGTTGATATATGGGTGCCCCATTGAAGCTTTGCTAGAAGATACTACTGTGTTCCAGGAACACAGTAGTATCTTCTATTTTCAAAATATCATTATTTACCATTAGTTTTATATCACTTGTGGATCTGGCATTCGGCAATACGAACTCGACACATTTAGTTTTTTTGTATTTAACAAAAGCAGCAGCTTATATAGCAGCTATATTATACCTATCTCTTTATTCCCTAAGCGTTTATCTACACGGAATCATACCGGAATGCTAAATGTTTGGGTGGTAACTAGCCACAACCGAAGCCTTCCAACAGACAATCTGTATAGTGTATTGTTATTTGTTACCTGTTTACAGCCCAGAAGTTTGACGAAAGTTGGTATGCTGCATGCTCTCAGTGGTATCCTTAAGACACGGATATAGGCTACGTCGCAAAGAACAGGGAGTCGTCATGTGATTGTGTAAAAATTTAAAGCAACTTGGACGAAGTCGTGGGCATCGAGGCGGGAACTAATGGATCGGAATGAAATTTGACACAGACATAAAATTATACCTAGTCTAGATATACATAGGATACTTTTTATCCCTGAAAATTAAATAGGTAATTGTTATAGTATAAATTAAATCGTAAATCGTCACTATTAATATTTATTCGAAGAAATCTACCGTACAACTTACTACCTGTACTGATCATTATGCACTAAAAACGAAAAATTTGTGCGTGTCCTTAGCTTCAGGTTGGCGCAAAAGGAGCGTCCGTTCTTTGGATTGATGGTGAAATTATGGTAAATTACACCATCAATTGCGTACCAATATGGGATAAATATTGTGCGACAAAGTGTTTAACAGGGGACTATAAATTTTTGGAAAATGCTTCACAATGTAAAATTTAAATGCCCCAAAAATAACCTTCAATTTAGTTGGATAAGTTCCGAAACTTATAAAAAAACTAGCTGATTCCCGCGACTTCGACCGCGTGGAATGAGCGTTTCGTAAGAAACGTTTTCGTACGACCGTTTTTTCTCCGTCTTACATTGCAAATCCGACATAAAATATAATATTGCGGCTATAAATTAAGATGTAAGCTATCCTATCTTTCAAGTTGGATCAAACTGCACACGGTGTCTAAATTTAATTTAAAATCGGTTAAGTAGTTTAGGAGTCCATCGCGGACAAACAACGTGACACGTGATTTATATATATTTAAGATATTGGTATTAAAAAGTCTTTATAATTAACACCCACAGTGAACACTGGAAGTAGTTTGGTATAGCAAAAGTTATAAATAATAATCTACTAACTGATGCCCGCGACTCCGCCGCGTGGTTTAAGTTTTTTGTGATCTCCGGGGAACTCCCTAACTTTCCGGGATAAAAAGTAGCCTATGTCACTCTCCAGGTCCTCTCCAGGTGCCAAAAATCACGTCGATCCGTTGCTCCGTTGCGGCGTGATTGAAGGACAAACCAACAAACAAACACACTTCCGCATTTATAATATTAGGTAGTTTGATTTTTAAGGACTAGAAGTACCTAAGTATATTTTCCAACTGGATTTCAAAGTAAATTACTATTTTAACTGGGTAGTTTTCTTTATTTTATTAGTTCATTGCACGTAACTGTGCTATAACTAGGGCGTTGTTCGACCACAATCTGACTTGTCCTGGGATTTCTGGGGTTCTTCCGTATTAAAATCATGTAGGTACTGTATATTTATGATACTTATATTAACTATACCTAAATGCGAAAATGTGTTTTTGTGTTTCGCATCGGAGCAACGGATCGACGTGATTTTTGGCATGGGCATAGCTGAGGACCTGAAGAGTGATATAGGGTACTTTTTATCCCGGAAAATTGAGAATTTCCCGGGGGAATTAAGAAAAACATTTTCCACCCGGACAAAGTCGGGAGCATCAGCTAGGTAGTTTGTTTGTAAATCACAAGCATTTACATGTAACATTCTTGTACCGAAGCGCCGCTTACTCGAACCGCTAGGAATGCTCTTCTGGCTTCTGTTTTCCGCTCCATTTTTAACATTGGTTTCTTCAAATCAAAAGTCAATAGGCATCTTCAAGGCAAGCGCGCTCCACTAGGTCACTAGGCTGGATCATCACTTTACAGTAAGTCTCACTGCAGCCAAACGCTAGTCTATAAATAAAAAACTATAGCAGTTGTTAAAAAAAATGAAGGAAATCTTTTTCCTACTCTTGAGATAAGCATTAGCAACAAACAGACATGGCGGACTGACTTTACTTTTTACTAGTGATAAGGGATTTCTCTTTTGCTCGTAGTGAAGGCGTAGGTCAGTTTAGAGGGTTGAGCCACGTGCCTTGCCAGCAGATGTTCCGTGACACCTGCCTTGCCACTACATCCATCACATTCTAACACATACCAATGGTATATCTTTGTCCCTGTCCTTATGTACTTATTTTTATATAATTTATACGAAATGACGGCAACTAGAGTGGACCTTGTGGCGGTTATAATGACCAAACCTAATTTGTATTAATTGCGCAAGTCTATCGACCTACCTATCCGACTTTAACAATGTTCTATCTAGAATATTTTACTATCTTGGTTTAGGAAACTGTAGGCAATAATTTAATTTTCCCTACAAATCCACGCCCGCCCAAAACCTCATACCTACTTAAGATTAAATAGTAATACCTACACCTCAAGTCACACTCGTACATATCTACCTATGTTAGGTTATTTCGAATATTTAAAGACCAATAACACCAATTCGATGGTTTCAAACACAGGCACATGCAAGTTTTCCAGTAAAAGATGAAAAACGAGTATAAAATTTTATTTAATTTTATTTTATTTTATTTAAAAACAAAAGTTGTAGGCATAAGTAAGCTTATAATTACAATATATGAAACGAATTGTAAAAAAACCCTTCACAACCTGTGAGGAATTGTTATGGGGTTTGGCCGACCTCTTAAACTGTCACAATCTAGACACAAGGGTTTACCATGCCATTTTAACTTCAGAACTTTTATAGTTATTAATATGTCTTTTGAAATGGCTGTTAATAGGTATACAAAAAGTATAGTTATTTATGTCACCGTAAGATTGTAAAAAACCGTTAGATTGTAATCTAATTAGCGATATTGTAAACTGTCGACAGATTTCCATTTAACGCATTATTTTTCGGTAGATTGTAATCTGTTAGGTATATTAACCTGATAAAACCTAATTGCCGAAATATTTATGTCGAATCCTAACCTAACCTACAAGAAAGAAACAAGAAAACGTAAATACAATGAATATTTTAAAAATTGACACTCAGAACATTGAACGGTTTACAATCTGTCGACAGTTTACAATATCGCTAGTAAGATAACAATCTAACGGTTTTTACAATCTTACGGTGACATATACAAGGATTCATTGAAATTTACAAGGAAAGTTTAAAATTTAAAAAATTATGCACTTGGAACATTTTATCGAATAGCAATAACACTAGCGTGAAATGTAATTGAACGAACTACGAATAAGCGAAATTCGTAGGCGCAACAGCTATTAGTTACACCAAGCCCCTGCCTGCTGCAGTACTAAGTAGGTACTATGCAGGTGAAACGTTAAATTGTAACTACTCCTACTTCAGTGTCAGTACAGTCTGTTAGTGTTAGTTCATTAGGTATACTAGTGCTAATGTTTAGATGCAACTTATAAATATTATGTTTAGAGCACCAACTCGCCAACAAACTGGCCCACCAGTTTGGCGAGATTTATATTTTGTAAAAATTGTTGTATCCATTTGAAATAAATAAAATAAAAAAAAAAGTATTTCTAGCTTCTACTATATCTACATTTAATACTTCATATTAATAGAAATGCGAAAGTTTGGATGGTTGTGTTAGCATTATTACTATTTGTCTGAGACTATTATTGTCATTATATCTCATGAAACAGGAAGTATAATATCAGTTAATTTGACTAGTTTCATGTCATTCGCTTTAAACTGGGGATTCGGACGCCATATTGAAAATAGTATAAGTGCGAGTATTCTGACGATGGTAGGTAAATCAGTCTCCTGCCGGCAGACTCGGCGATTATTGAATACTTTTGTGTTTAAGTATATCGCATTTTGATTAAGAGCTTAACGTTAGCAATCGTGGCCTTAAGTAAGTTTAGCCAACTTTTATCTGATTACATTAAATCTCTCGTGGAACCCGTTTAAAAATTAATTATTCGTGCAAGTTCTAAATGAGAGTACATAATATATATATTAAAAGTGTCTCATATATACCTACTTCTGGATTGTCTCTAACAGTTGTTTGTTACTCAATCACGGTGGAACGGCTGAATGGATATGGATGAAATTTGGCACAGAGATAGATTATAGTCTGGAATAACACATACCAATTTTCCCCCCGTAAAATTAAAGATATCTCGCGGGAACAAAAAACCCCAATCCACGCGGATGAAGTTACGGGCATCAGCTAGTTTCCAATAAATTTAATGAAATAGACATGGATGAATAAATTTGTATTATTGATGTACAATTCTTTAAATATTGCGGAAATAGGTGCGGAATAAAAAATTCTTCACGACACTGTACCTGCATAATATGATGCTGATAAAATTGTTATTACAAAGTATTTTCATAATGAAATATGAATATAATGAAAATTTTTATTCATTAAAATAATACAATAATGAATTTAGTCTCTATTTTAAAGTAAATAAAATAAGTGAGCCGGATAAATTAAAATGTATAATCTTGCAACAAGTTAATATCCTTTCGTGCTGTTTGGTAATTTGGAGGGCACTTAAAAGGAATTCTTGGCGGTGTTTAGAAATGATGCAATTAATATTTAATTAGATGCTTCGCGAATTCCAGGGAGCAAAAGAAGAGCTAAGTATCTATATTTTATATTCCACAGTTATACCGTACTTGAAATGAAACCTCTTGGAACCGATTTAACATGGGTTTTCTTTTTTTTTCTTCCTTAGGTACTTTTCTGTGTAAAAGCTTAGACGAATGTGAGTTGCTCATTACTATGATAGACTTTACTAAAAATTTAATCAAAACTCATTTTTTTATTGAATTACCTTTTAACAGTTGATATTATTTGTTAGTGAATATCGACTGATGAACAATAGTTATGTTGATGAGCGCATGGAAATCCAATCTCAAATTTCTTACTAATTTTCTTTTTTGATGACCTCCCTAGCACAGTGTTGAGCGCTGTTGCCTTAACGTAGGAGGTTAGGGTAGGGTTAAATTCCCGGCAGGCAGTTTGTGAATTTATAATTTCTAAATTTTCTTTGTGAATAATGATGAAATGAGTTTTACTTTAACGTTCGCTTACACTTGGCGTGGTGAGCTCTCACGTGGATCACTCGTATTTGCAATGTAAAAACTCAGAGTAAGCGTACTGTAGTTGGCTGAAAAGTTAGTTGAAATAATGATGATACCTGAAAATAAATATTGTCGCCTTCAAAGATTGAGTTGGCGGCGCGGGTGCAATGCGCAGGTGCAAGTGATATTCCATTAAAATTTTAATACAGATGTCGCGTGCACCGCCTTTTTACTTTGCGACGCTCCATTATAATTAAAGTATATTATATTGTCGTAAAAGCACGATCGCATGCGCATGCCACGCGCCTTATTCGCTGATTCAACGGGACTTTCCGAAACTTACTTTATCTGATGCGTATTAAGATATAAAGAGGGACGTTAAACAATCGATACCCACAAAATGTATGTAACATTTCAATATATTCATTGCAAATAAGTGCTACTCTAAATTTTATGTCACTCTGATTCTTAATTTTTGTTGGTCTGTCCCTCACACACACCAAACACCAAAGCGGAGTGTCTTATTTTTTTGTAAGGATATAGTTAAAGACCTAGAGAGTTTCATAGGTTACTTTTAATCCCGGAAAAATTTAGTATACGCATGAAATTTATAAAAAATAAATACATGCGGACGACTTCGCCGGCTTTGGCTAGTTAAATTATTAATAGTTGGATGGTGTTGAAAATTTTGACGTCAGCAAAAGCACTGAAGCTCATACCGGTTGTATGGATTTCAGTGAAATATTTCTCACGCTGTGTCACAGTTGAGTCAGTAATAAATAATTCAGTTGTATTGTCCAGCTGTAATTATATTATTCAACAGCTTATTCAGGACAAGATTTCAATCAGATGTGATAAGATCTAGTATTTATATCCTATGGGTTTAAACGTTACTCATTGGCTTTGAACCTTTCACTGAATTAACAGGTGAGTATCCTAAGTTTGAGACTTCTAACAGCTAATAAGATCATAGTTTGGTATAGATTTGTTCCATATATATTATACTAGCTGATGCCCGGGACTTCGTACGCGTGGACCACGCGTGGATCGAGGTTTTGTGGCTCCCGCGGGAACTCTTTAATTTTCCGGGATAAAAAGTAGCCTATGTGTTATTCCAGACTATAATCTATCTCTGTGCCAAATTTCATCCAGATCCGTTCAGCCGTTGGGGCGTGATTGAGTAACAAACATCCATCCATACATCCATACATCCATACCGACATCCATACATCCAAACTTTCGCATTTATAATATTAAGTATAAGTAAGAAGTAAGATAAGAAAGATAGTATAAGTAAGTATAAGTATAAGTATAAGTATAAGTATAAGTATAAGTATAAGTATAAGTATAAGTATAAGTATAAGTATAAAGTATATATTATAAGTATAAGTATAAAGTATAAAAAGTATAAAGTATAAAGTATAAAGTATAAAGTATAAAGTATAAAGTATAAAGTATAAAAGTATAAGTATAAGTAAGAAGTAAGATATATAATATATAGTTCGTCTACATCCGGGTACTCAAAACTAGTAAAATTATTTAAACTTAGTAGCTCGAGAATAATAGAGAATTAATTTAACACCTCTAACTGAGGTGTTAAATTACTCTATTATTCTCGAGCTACTAAGTTTCTTCATTACATCTTATCTGCATATTCGTTTTACAATAGATGATTTCCTTGCCCTGTCACTGGTGCAAGCTTCAAGTCAGGTCATCCCGCGATAAAACTGAGGTGTTAAATAACTCTATTATTCTCGAGAGTCGAGCTACTATGAGCTTCTACAGTAAATCTTATCTGCATATTCGTTTTACATAGACGATTTCCTTGGCCTGTCACTGGTGCAAGCGTGAAGCCAGGTCTTTCTCGCGCTTCAGGCGCCCGAGGCGAACCCCGCCCCCCATTGTAGCCCACAATGCGTCGTACCTCATGCTAACGAGCGCTCCGAGCGAAGCAGACACATTTGTAAAAACCACAATAAGCCCTCCATTTCGGCATATTGTTTTGACATACAATAAATATTTGCGAGATTACACCGCTCACAGATTGCTGGCCGATTCGGTATCGATCGTTTCCTTTTTAACTAGGGAGCTGGTGGCAAGATCGTTGATAGAGATTAAGATCTAGCTCACAGCTCTATGTTAGTGTATCCCACTAATAATCCATACTAATATTACAAATGCGAAAGTGTGTCTGGCTGTCTGTCTGCTACACTTTTCCGACTGATCTTTTCAACCGATTTTGACGAGGTATGTACCTCGTCAGGAGGTAGGAAAATTAAGGTGTTCCCACGAGAAAACGACGCTGACCAAGTCGCATAGCGGGCATCTTTACATAATTAGCGCTAAAATCTATGCTGAAAATAAAAAAAAGGATTTATTCTTATAAGTCTCTTTTTTATCCGTATTTTCAACAAAATAAAGGGCTACTATCAAAATAATATTTTTTTGTTTAGGAAGAAATGGGATGATTTTATGAAATAGTAAAAAATTATGGTTATTTGATATTTTGCAATAATCTCTAATGAATATTTTTTTATTTTGGGATAAAAATCAAACACCATGCATTTATGTTATCTCTTCAACATGCAGCTTTATGATTTCGGACTTCGGAGAATCACTATAGTAATTTGAACCTACTTCCAATTTGATTAAGCTGTTTTGACTTTCAGCAAGCGCACTCTAGCTGAGTAACTGGTTATAAGTTAGTTACTGCTACCAGCTCTTCGCAGAGAGTTCCTATTGTATGCTTTTGTTTCCTGACCGGTAGACTCGTTCGGAGTCCGGACCGTATTACACACGGTTGCGATGAGCAGCCCACTTTACCAGGTGGCTTTAGGGATTATCAGCTCGATAACATCTTTATTTGCCACAAAAACCGAATGAAGCTCCCGGGGATATTAAAATTTTGTGTTCTACAACATTGTATCCCAAATTAATAAAATGTTATTCGCTAAAGATGTAACTTTCTACATTAAGGTAAAAGTTGCTACTAAGCTTTATTTACGACGTAACTTTTTCAATTACGCGCTTATAATATTTTAAATATGTATGGAAGGAATTCAGGAAGATTTCCGAATGAGTTGAAACACAATTTTATTCATTATATTTAAATTCATTGATTTTATGACTCCATAATAACACGTATATATTGGACATCTGAAAGAAGCCAGCGTTCCATAAACATTCCATAAAGGCATTATAATATAAAGAAATGTTGAAGAGTCGGCAATTTCAATAAGGAATATCTTTGTATAGCTATATTCTGATGATTTGAATGAAAACGGTGCGAAGAAAATCAGAGGCTCGAGCGCTGGCCGGGAGCGTAGTTACATGTAACACTTCAAGTTCGCAAATTGTAGGGTGCACCCAGTTAGCACCTCGTAGGTGTCATGATTGCCATAATTTGCGTCCCGGACTCTGGCCCCAAGGCCCTGTCGTCACGTCTTATCATCTAAATACTCGTATTAAGGCACTGATTTAAAATGTAACTAAGCGTATGGTAATGCTACGCCCATTATCTGGATACCACCGTAGCTTTATATACGAGCACTGTCTTATACTCAAAAATATTGCATGGATACGCACAGAGTAAATTGAACCACGCCAGAGTTTTGAGTTTTGACCACCCGATCATTATTTAAGCAGGCAGTTCGATTCCCGGCAGCAGCAATTTAGGGATGTAGAATTTCTAAATTCTCTGTGGTTTGGTCTGGTGGGAGATTTCGGGGTGGCTACTAAGCAGTATCAAGCCACGACGAAGAACTAAGTAGATATGTGGACATATCTACGTGAGTACTTAGGTACGCGCTATAAGCAAATAAAATCAGAAGATTTTTGTTGGGAAGGTACCTAACTATTCTCGTACTAAATATTAGGTATTTTGTTTATTATTTCATCGGATAGCAAATAGTTGCTATAAATAATTCCAGTATTGCTTTCACAATTACAATGGGTAAGGGCCAATATGTGAAGCACGATTTAAACCTATTCATAAATGTTGCATCTATTGCTTATAGGGCGAAAGCTGATATATTTTCCTTTTTTATTCAACAAATAAAGACTTCTAAACTCAGCGGGTGCTGAATATGCGAGCATGCATATGCAAATCAGACTAAAAATGCAACAGTGTATTATTGAACGATTAAGGAATTCATTGAAAGGCTCTATTCTTTGGAGGTGAGAGAGGTAAGAGGATTCTATTTAATCTCTTAGTAAAACGTGCCTTGAAAATTATTGTTCGCAGTATCTAAGATAATATTTACTATGATGATGTACACGACTACGTTGGTGTTTTAGGTTTTCTTATGGTATCTTTCAAAATCCAGTGCCAATTTTTTTTCCGGGATACATTGTCGTCTATGTCCATTTTTTTTTATCCACTACAAGCTAGCCCTTGACTGCGATCTCACCTGATGGTAAATGATGATGCAGTCTAAGATATATTATATGGCAGTTATATTAAACCCATACCCCTTCGGTTTCTACACGGCATCGTACCGGAACGCTAAATCGCTTGGCGGCACGTCTTTGCCGGTAGGGTGGTAACTAGCCACGGCCGAAGCCTCCCACCAGACCAGACGACGGAAAATTCAGAAATTATAAATTCCGAAGTTGATCCTGCCGGGGATCGAACCCAGGACCTCCGCACGTTAAGGCAACAGCGCTACACACTGCGCCAAGGAGGTCATTTCCGGGATGCAAGCTGTACCAAATGTACTGTAATGTACCAAATTTCGTCTTAATCGCTTAAGATGGCCTTTAAAAAGCTAACTGACGGATAGATAGATATTTAATTCCTAATTCTTTAAAGTGATAATGGTATAAAATAATTTTGGGTTGCACACGTTTTCTAAGACTATACAAAACATATTCCATCAAAAACATTTTTAAAGCACTGCTTGGTGTAGGTATATAATATGTTTATTAATATTATTGAAATAACGACTTTTTGACGATCACATTCAATTGTATTCTGCGAACGAAAACCAAAATATTTCTCTAATGATCTCTCGGGGAGGGTTCATAAAAATACGTCATCGGAGAAGAGATAGCTTAGAAGGTGACTCTCTTCACACATTAATAAGCCATATTGACTTTGAGATTTCTCTAAGCATTGGCCATAAATTTAAAAAACATCAATATTGTATGACGAGATTAATGCCCATGTTGGGAGGACCATTAGGGCCGCATAATCCCATTGTATTTTTTCTCATACCTTGGCTTTTCATCTCTACAGCCGCTAAATTGACGTCAGGTCGACGTAAGGTACGACAAAAAATGATAAATTCACTTTTAATAAATGCAGGGGTATTTGAAATTAACCTTTATCATTCAAAGAAGAGGCGCTGTTAGTCGTCTTGGTCGTTAAAATCGAGACAGTATATGAAAAAGGCTTTGTGGAAAAATTTTAAGTCAGAAAATATCAGTCCGCGCACGCGATTTTGTTTTGACAAGGCATGTTATATCTAAAATATTGGTTGCAGATTGAAAAAGATTAGACGGTTTATGGAATAATATTTTCGTCTCCAGGTTCTGTTGAAATTGTTTTGTTACACGTGTTTTCCACGAGACAGTAACAGTTTTTAAAACAGTAATTCGACGAGATGGTTTATGAGTAGAAGTTGCTTATCATGTTAAAAACACCGGTACACCCAATCATTCAAAATTGATTGAAAACTTCCTTTTATTAGTTAATTATCTTGTTCATCATACTCAAAGTCGGATCGGACAGAGGCTTCCATATTTCAATTCTCTCGTATCGATTGTCAAAACGTCCTGTATGAGGTACTTGAAATCGTATGGGGCTTCATGTATGGTCATCGCTCATATCGCGGTCCCATTCATGTATGGTAAAGACACTTCGCTTAGATTTATGTTTCAGTTATGTGCCGGCTCCTGCAAAGATACGTTCTCACTACTCCGCGAGTCAACTGTTTGAATTTATTACGAGCACGCAAGCATGCAGTGCCGACCATTGTGAGTATGAGATTTGTTTGATGAGTGATTCATTATTGAAATTAATGACTACTTACTTGCAATTATACAGTAGACGTGTTAACTACTCTGCAAGCTATAATTAAGAGACCTAAAAACACAACTTCATTCGTTTCTACTATTGGATGAATAAATAGCTGCAGAAAATCCTGATCCTGTAAAAAGGAGACTTGAAATTTAGCGACGAACAGTCGATTTGTAAACTGGATTTGTTAACTTTATCTAAAAGTTAGCGCAGACATTTTAAATCTGTTCATTAAACCTTCTTATATAATCGTAAAATTAAAAAAAATACGATGTTGGAAACCCGTACAATCAATTAATCAGTGCGTGATACTTACAATCGTAAATCACCTCTAATTTATTCAGATGGAATTTCGCAATAATTGTAATAAGTACATCTATATCACTCATTGGTCATATAAGGTTCACTTGTGACTAAATTAGATATCTTATCTAAATGTTTTACACAAAAAAGATATTGGAAAGTGAACTTTCAGTGTCAAGTTGCTACCATCCGTATTATATCCGACTCAGTGAAAGCAATACATGCGTTTCTTATTTGATTAGCGGCATGGTGTCACGATGCGCTATAGATAATAGTTTTAATGTGGTTTTAATATGAGGCATTAACCGCTTCTTTATGCATTTCGATCACGTCGAGATATTATGTCACTCTAATAGGTTGTTTGAAAGCGTAGCTGTGGAGACTACGAGATTCACAGGTGGCTATCAATAAAATATACACGCACCACTCCCCGATAGGTTCCCCAAGCTTTCGGGAATTACTGGACTGCCCTATTATATTTTTTACTAGCCAATGCCCGCGACTTCATCCGCGTGGATTGAGGTGTTTCGGTTCTCTTACTTCGCGGGAACTCTTTAATTTTGCGGGATATAAAGCCTATGTGTTATTCTAGAGTCTAGACTATAAGCTATCTCTGTGCCAAATTTCAACCAGATCCGTCCAGCCGTTCTGGCGTGATTGAGTAACAAACATCCATCCATCCATCCAAACTTTTGCATTTATAATATGATTATTTATATTTATAGTATTATAGTACAGTATAGTATAGTTTGAATAGTATAAATATAAATATAGATTATACTACGTTTAATAATTAAATTTTTCGTCATATCAGCCTATCACCGGCTCACCATACTGAGCACTCTCTTCTCAGAATAAGAAGGGTCCACTATACGATGGCCAAATGTAGACTGGAAGACTTCGCAAACCTTTGAGAATATTATCAAGAACTCTCAGGCATGCCGGTTTCCTCACGATTTTGTAGAGCAAATGATATCTTAAAACGAAGTGCGTGACCGAGAATCGAATCCCATACCCCCCAATGGGAGACCAGCTCGGTCTCCCAATGGGGGGTATGGGATTCGATTATGGGATGGCGATGGGCGATGGCGATGGGCGATGGGACCAGTATCTATCACCGACTATCACCCCGGTTATTTATAAATAAATCTTCAATTCTCAAATATTCTCAGAATTTCCGGCTGTGTGAGGTCCAAGGCGATATCAGTAATATTATAAGTTTCATAAATAAACCGGAAATCCTAGTACTAAGCTCTTTATAATTAGAGGACTATCCCAAAAACAATTAGAAAATTTATGGTAACACTACCTTATAGCTCTTATTGAAAAGAATTTTATCTCTACTAATAGAAGTTAAATGTTGATTAAGGAAATGGTGTGGTAATTGAATTTATTCTATTTCGATATCACACGTTGAAACACAGTTCAGATAGTTAATAGATTCCTCGATATAAATTGTAATGGGTAGTCGGGAACGTCATTCGGCCCTTTATCAAGGCGTGAAATACGATGCTCGATGCATTTCATAAAGTTATAATTTGGGGCGGAACTAAACGAAATGTTCACAATCAAAACTAGAACTTTTACTTTTTGCGTCAATTTTTGGAATTCCTTTGCTTGTTCGTTTTTAAGATACAAGTTACAATCAATAAAAGGGGTGATGCCTATGTCAAAAATAAATTATTTCCTACTGATAATTAAATAGAGGGTCTTCCAAAAGACCTAAAATTCGCATCCTTTGTTAGTTTTAAGTTTGATAACCATTTTAAACTATAGATTAAATAAAAAAATGCGTTGAAATCTACAACAACTGACACTGACTGACTGACGTTGACAACTATGCATTTCATACAAACTTCCATACTACAAGCGCGTTTTTAAGTTTGTTAAAGAGATGCTTATTTGCTTATCATCCCTATTTCATTGTATTCTGACTTGATTTTTCTTAGGTTTCAGGGAGGGTACTCGCTATATAATAATAATGTCCTCCCGACCGAATTTCGGCCACGGCGGCCTATCTCCAGAGAGCTAGCCATCTGCGCAGGAGATATTATAGTGTACAAATGTGTGCGCATACTTACACAGGTGCACTCTCTGTTCCTTTACTCTCATAGCCCGATGGGACGGAAAATCCGAGACGACCGGAGTGAGATCAGGCGCAGGACCGACGACGTGCTCTCCGAGGCACGGAGGTGAAATACCGACAACTTCCTTACTCCGGGCTAGTACCTACTGAGAATTTTTTGGTCAGAAAAACCCAATACTTGTTAATATAGCCCGACCCGGGACTCGAAGCCGGGACCTCGTCGGCCGCAGTAGAACATGCTAACCACCAGACCAACGAGGCAGTTCTCGTCATATAGCTTGCTATATAGCTGGTACTTAAACACACAAAAGTAAATTTATATAAAAACAAAGTAAATATGTTTTTAACTCATTACTGTAATAATTATGCTCGTTTAAATGTATTATGGCTAGTTTAATGGAACCCTATAAAAATAATTATAAAAAGTTTATATGTAATAAAAAATCTTTTTTATTTTTATGAAGTTCTCATAATATGTAAGTAACTTAAATTATGAAATGAAAACAAAAAGGGGTTTTTGAAATTTAAATATAAAAGAACGAATAATATAATAAAAGTCGTTACGAGTCGTACCTATATTGTAACTGCGGAGTCTTTTAATGGTTGTTTATAAAAAAACCAAAAACGTTCGCAATTCGCTAATTTCACAATGAAGCAGTAAATTGCTTTCGACGTAGTAAGTAGCCGAAGAAAAGGCCACTTACAAATAAAATGTGGATTCTTATAGACAAGTAGCTAGGTAGTATACTTTCCAATAAACTCGTAAGAAACGTCAGCCCAGACGTCTTCATGGTTGTGTTGTTATGGGTTCATAACAAAAAGTAGACTGGAGAAAAAATTGTACTGATGAATTGGTACTTGTGAAAATGTAAGCAGCTAGAGGGCAGCTCTAGCTGCTGTGTAAAGGACTACTTAAACGACAAGGAACCTGGCAATAATTTTCTCTAATGTCTCTGATAGTTCCTTAGTAAGAATATTTGTGAGATGGTGATAATAAAAAAAAAAAAACCCGGCTGAGTTTGTTGTGGGCTCTTCTCAGACCAGGGCGCGTTTGGAACCCTCGTAGCTTTAGTTTTAAGATACCGTTACGAATTATCACCATCATGCTTTTTAAGTAAGTAATTTTTAGACGAAAATAAGTGTACCTACAGTGTACCTATATTTAATAAATAAATGACTATGACTATGACTATGGTGATACCTACTTTTTATTATTATTGTACCTGTCTAATAATGGGCTGTATTTAAGAATTAAAGTAATCGCTTCACAAAGATTTTTTGTCTCGAATAATTTTACCATTACAAGCGAATAAAAAGAAATAATTCAATTATCTTACACATTGTAAATAAATGCTTGCGGACAAGCCAGAAACAAAAAGGTGTTGCGGTATTCAGTTGCAGACGAAAGGGTAATGTGATTTGGTATTCAAATAAAAAATCACTGTGTAACGTGTGCTATATGCCGAGGACTGACGTCGCTTGCCAGCGGCTTGACATTGACTTGAAGGTTTATTTAATCAAAAGTAGGAACTGCATCCCTGGGGCTTAGGGAATACATTGCCGTCTCAATCTCGAGTGCCTCCGTACAATCGCAAATTGTCCTCGGGTGATAGTGGAATTAATGGAATTTCTTTACTCACAACGCTTTGCATTTGAAATCAGTAGTGATTTA
The DNA here is from genome assembly GCA_923060345.2 of Erebia aethiops. Taxonomy (NCBI): domain Eukaryota; kingdom Metazoa; phylum Arthropoda; class Insecta; order Lepidoptera; family Nymphalidae; genus Erebia; species Erebia aethiops. The sequence continues at coordinate 7,072,749 of OV281092.1, read as the reverse complement.
CTGTGTTACCATCTCAGAGTAAGAATATAAACTCTATGATTACCATCAACTAAATAAGTTACCATCAAATAAATACTCTAAAACATTTAAAAAACTGCAAGAATCTCTGAAGAATTCACGTCGAAATATTATTAATGAAGCTATTAGAATGATCTTTAAATATTTAATAGATATTTATTGGCATGTTTTTAGATAAAAAGCTACCAAAAACATTGCATTTGAACTTTCAATAAGTAGGTAATAGGTACGATACTATAAATAATTGGAGTTATACATTTTTAAATCTTCAATAAAATATGACAGCATTTGTATTTATAATACAAATACATATTATTATATTCAGAGATGTGACTTATCTTAGTTAAAAGTACTTGAAATACAGATACAAGATACAAAATACGTATTTAGATCTTGTATTTGAAATACTTTTTATTATTTTTATTTTGCATCTTATATTTAGATACATTTTCCTCGTATCTTAGTATTTTGAAGATACTTTGTTCCCCAAGATACTTTTACAAAAATAAATTTATTTCCGAACGCAACTGAACGCAGCGCGTTTGCCTGAACCAAATGACAGATGGCGACACTATCTTTCTACAAATGTCACCCGTCACTCCTGTCAGTGTCACTCATTGACGTAATTTTTTTGCACGTGTTGTACGGTGTTTTTAATAATAAATACTTATCAATAAGCACCAGTGATTTAGAGACACTCCAGTACCTGAACAATAAAGATACAAATTTTAAGAGCTTAAATGCTTATCCTACGATAAAAAAATATTCCTAAAATATAACACCTGTTTGCCCAGCTCTGCCCCTGTGGAGCGACTCTTTTCCTTTGGGGGCATGATCATGAGGCCACATAGAAGGAAGATGAGCGACAATATGTTTGAGGAATTACTTTTACTAAAATCTCAAATAACATATAAAGATTAAAAAAATTAAAGTTTTCAATAAGAAATTTCAATAAATTACATTTTAATACATACATTTCTATATAATCGAAAATTGTTTTCTGGAATAAATAAACTTGGCAGTTCAATTAAATGTTGTTTTTTTACAAAAGTATTTTATCTTTAAAAAGTATTTGAAAGATAGGTATTTTGTATCTAGTATTTAAATACCTTTTTAGAAAAGTATTTGTATCTGGTATCTGAAATGCTTTTTTTAAAAGTATCTTGTATCTTGTATTTCAGATACTTTGTATAGGGTATCTTATACATCACTGATTATATTTGGATATTATATTGTATCCATACTTCCATACAAATATTACTAATATTATAAATGCAAAAGTGTGTCTGTCTGTCCATCTGTCTGTCTGCTACGTTATAAAGACTCACCTTTTCACTGATTTTGATTTGGTATAGAGATAGGCTGCATTCCGGGGAAGGTCAAGGGCTATTTTTTATCCCGGAAAATTAAAGAGTTCCCGCGGGAATAATAAAAACTTAATTAAAGCGGATGAAGTCACGGGCCGGGGTCACGGGCATCATCAAGTTATAATAAAATCCCTTTAAATGGGGTGATCAACTCAAATATAGCAACATTGTTTGGTTTGCTGAACATAATACTAGAATCTGTTGTGTGTTGTATGCCAGCGTTAATTCAACAGCTTACAGATTATAATCACAAGCCCAGAGGTATCACGTGATAAAACATAAATAGGCTTTGATTCAACAATGAAAATGTTATAGTTATTTCATAGATTAGCATGAAATATGAATAGATCACCGTCCTATGTCCACCAATTGAAAATGTTAGTACGTTTTAATTGTTAACTATAGGTATCAATTCTAAATTATATTCTGAAGCATTAGCGAAAAAATCCTATGTCTATGTTCTGAAGTATATAATTTTATAAAGATCCAGAAAGAGAGAGGCCTCTTTCATTATTCCGCACAGTAATCGTGTGAAATATCTCCAATTACAGCTTCTATGGTTCCATCCACTTTATAATAATATAAACCAAAGTTATTAAAAATTGACAATAAAATCCAAAAACAGGTATTCAATTATGCTGGTACATTTTTGTGAAAATTTTGCAAACTTCTTGCATAATCGAGCATTCGATTTTGTCCATTGTTCCTCTGGAAAGCTCTGCCGCGCTTTAGCTCGGAGGGTAGTATAAAATTTGTATAACAAATGAGGGGCGTGTCGGGGATCCGTCACAGTGGCCAAGGACGCCGCGTGGGGCGCTAGATGGGTGGCCTAAGACATTTACCGCAAGGCTATAGATACACGTGTATTACTTAAATGGTACTCTATTCTTACGGTTACATGTTTTGATAAAGACTAATTTTAAGAATATACATATGCTCTCCTTTTTATTTACTAAAAAAAACAACATTATACGTAAAATAATGTTACTATTAGGCCTTAGCAACAAACATAAGAGAAGTGTGATAAATTTATAGTGTAAGGTTGATCCATGTCATGTTTGTCTGGTGGGAGGCTTCGGCCGTGGCTAGTTATCACCCTGCTGGCAAAGACGTAGCGCCAAGAAATTAAGCGTTCCAGTACGATGCCGTGTAGAAACCGATTAGAGGATACCGTGCCTACCCCTCATTGGTTAGCCCGCAGGTGAGATCGCAGTCAAGGGCTAACTTGTAGTGGTAGATAGTAATAAAAAAATGTCACGTCAGAGACGGTCTGGTCGAGATAGACCTGACCGTGTATGCTGGACATTCAAAGCGGAAACTCCGGCACATAACGATTAGTACAGGCATGCTTCAGGAATGTTGAGAGTGCTTAATCAAAAGCCAAACCTTCGACTTTTGCTTACAAATATTTAGCTCATGTAGGTCGGTGTTTCGGGTATCCAGGCATAAAATTATTGACTGTTCCCCTTTCGGGTACAGTCATCTCATGCATTTTGTAGCTTGTAGCACCAGCCAACCTTGAATAATACCTAATTTGCACGCGTATTTGCATAGCATTCGCGTTACGCAGGTGTAGGCTAAGCTTTACGATCTTACGAAAGAAATATCTATTTAAAAAATCTTTATCTGTAATGATTATGCACTAACACTTTTTACACTATATTGGCGGATTATCGCTGGTTAATAACCGTAAATGCTACTAATGGCATACCGCATCGATTAACTGCGGATTAGATCCCTATTTTTATTAACATCGTTAAATTTTGCGATGTTGACTTAGTTCTTTTTCATTCTATAAAAAGTTCATTACACTTACACATATTGGAACGCAGAGCCAATTTGTTTATTTAATCGTATGGCGTTTAATACTGAAGGTCAGTGATGACGAAATTTAATACCTTCTAGTGGTCAAGACACCCGACCTGTACGGGGTCGCGCGTTCATCCCTAAGCGTGCGCCTCCAGCTTTCGAAGTTAAAGCGTTTGCGTTTTAAGAAATTAAATATTACTTGCTTCAAACGGTGAAGGAAAAGATCGTCAGGAAACCTGCATTCCCGAGTGGTCTTATTAATATCATTCGAAGGTGTGCTAAGTCTGCCAATCCGTATTTGGCCAGCGTGGTGAACTATGGCCAAATTATTCTCATTCCGAGAGGAGACTCGGGCTCAGTAGTGAGCCGGCATGGGCTGTTAAGAAAGAGAGAATATTTAATCAAACACCCAATGTTCCAGCCCAGTATAATAAGAAAAGAGAGCAATTTAGAAGTCAATGCTGATGACTCTAGGAAGGAGAAAAGTACGTCTGAATTTTAAGATACTAAAATTCTACATCAAAGGAGTTTTATGTGTACTTTTAACGTCTTGCGTCACGTAATTGAAGTTGTTTTAGTGAGTAGTACCACTGAAATTTACGCTAATAATGCGGCGGCAACAACCTTTATGATCGATAATGCTAAATGCGTTCATCAAACTCTTGGTTTTATTGATTCCTTCATGTGATCAAAATAAAGCCTGACCGCGCATAATCAGCGAATTTGAATATCAAACAAACTTGAAGAGCCATTGTTATCGGCAGTTATTTGTAAACGTCTGTGGTTGTTAATGCCATATATTTATTAAAGGGAACCTCGCGTTCACAATGCAAGCTGAGAAACCAGGCACCTTAGTGAGTGCAACATAGAATTAAGCTATTACTTATCCCAACAGGTTGCTTGTTTTGGCAAAAGATTTTTGTTTTATACAGCGCTTGCCACGTTTTGATCCTTTTGGTATATTTATTTAAACAAATCAAATCATATTAATTATTTAATCAAAGGCCTCTGGAAACATAAAAATAATCCTGAAGAAATTGACATATAGTTGCAATAATGATCCTTTATTTTTGGGTACTCCTTGAATAGATTGCTATATTTACCGGTACAGATCAAGATCATTTTATCGTTCTATAAAATCAGTCAAATCTACACAGTTAGATATGCAAATATCTGTTTGTTTAACAAAGTGAGAGTATTAATTTAGTTTCGGTAATCTGAGCGATGATCTGAACCAGAATTGATGCATCATTTGCTATCCAAATAGCTTCGGGCGATATTCTAAAGGCCGATGCCAGAGGAATATTTTTATTGATATGCGATCAGATAGCTAACGTGTACCAATATAGGGCCAAGTCATACAATAATGTCTTCTAATATATTAAATTCTCGTGTCACAGTGTTTGTAACAAAACTCCTCCGGAACGGCTTGACCGATTCGTATGATTTTTTTTGTATATATTTTGTAGGTCTGAAAATAGGACTAGGATTAGTAAACTATTTTTCATACCACGCGGACGAAGTCGCGGGCATCAGCTGGTGTTCATATAAAAGTACCTAATTAGGTCTTCGTACTTGAGTTCACCTAGTAGCTTTATCCTGGAAATTAGTCTGTGGTTGTACTGGGATGAAAATATGTAACCTAGATTACGCAAGTACCTACCTGTAGAAATACCCTCAATATAATTTTCGTAATAGTTTAATACAACTGTTGAAGATAAATTAACCGGGAACATAGTATACAAAAATTAAATCAATAGCTATTTGAGTTTTGAAATCACATGGTGCGTATGAGCCAAAAACAAAATCTGATTCACTGACAGATACATTGATTTATTACTATGGATTACTCTCGAAAGTCTTTAGGATTAATTGGCGGATCAAGTTCTAATTAAGTGGTAGGTAAACATACCAGCAACACTTGCTGGACGTTAAAATTGCATTTTGATTTAGATATACACGGATTCGGATGCAAAACGTGAAATGTGTTGTTTTTTCACACCTCCTAATCGAAAGGAATTGTTATTTGTGAATGGGTGATGTTTTAAAATGTATGGTTAGCAGATTTATACGGGTGGCCCAAATAGTGACGTCTAAAGAAAAAAAGATTCCTCGTACCTAGACCTATCAGAAAATACCTCATGTATGTTAGCGATTTTTGGTAGTTTTCGAGTTATAATTTTTTTTAGTTTTCTCGTGAGATTTCTGAGGGAGTGAGTGTTAATTTTTTTTCTTTTAGTGTTTATTTCCGATCTTTTTTTTTTGTGAACATGCTTGTTATGAATTGTGCTACTTTACATAAAATAATTACCATCATAAAATTAAAGTCGGAAAATTTTTGGTCGAAATTGAAAAGTTTACGTTCGACAGAAGTAGAGACGAATTTTCAACTTAACATTAAAAATACTTAAACCTGTCTACGTCACTTGCGAATAATTTCGAAAACTTTTGGGGTTTCTAAGTTTCCTTTATTAGTTAAAAAATTTGGTACTGTCCCCTAAGCATTATTGTGAGAAATCGTACTTCAAATTTGGTAAGGCGGTAATTGCTGAACTTAAAATTTGATTCTTAAAATTTTATGGCAGTAAGAAATTTTGAATACAAGTATTTTCGACGAAAATAATTGATATTTTTCGATTAAGTGACGTCAAGGTTACGTAGGATTTTGTTAGTTTTTTTCAGTCAATAGGCCAAAAAAACCGAATTGCACCCGGTTAGGTACTAAAATAGCTTTATTATACTTCTGTCAATAAAGTATAGCTTTTCCACACCTACAAGTTTTGTACTTGTTTTTGCCAGCAATATTTTACAATGCTGCCGACAAAAAGAGGAAAAAGTCCTCTATGTGAATTTAATGTGGTCACTATCAAAGTTAACTACCCTGATTGTAATCGTTATTTTTTTATGAAGTACTAGCTGATGCCCGCGACTTCGTCCGCGTGGAATAAGTTTTTTGTATTCCCGCGGAAACTCTTCAATTTTCCGGGATACAAAGTAGCCTATGTCACTCTCCAGGTCCTCAACTATACCCAATTACCCATGCCAAATCGATCCGTTGCTCCGTTGCAGCGTGATTAAAGGACAACCCAACAAACAAACTAACTTTCGCATTTATAATATTAGTATGACATGATATCTTATATGCTTGGATTTGTTTGCTATCGTACCTTAGTAGTGAAAATACAGCCTAAGGTGAAGCGTGCCGGCCTCTAGACTCTAGAGCAGAGGTTCCCAAACTTTTTTTCTCATACCCCTTTCAAAATTTTGCTGGTTCCGTTGAACCCCTGCAGCTACATTGCTAAAATTTCAGCTTGTTAAGACCAATGGTTTGAGCTGGGCAATCATGAGCCAGTCAGGGAGTGAGTGAATCAGGACATTTATTTTTATTGTATCAGATATCTTGTTCTTTAAAAGATCGTGTTTTCTTTGAACATGTATCGTCAATTAACTTTAAAGGCTCTTAAAAACTGACCGCAGTAATTAATGACCACATAATCTATTAAAAACACATTAAGTTCAAGCGCACTATTTGATGTAAGAAGTACGCGTATCTTGAGTGCTTTAGTATTTCACATGTGTTTTATAGTAATAAAATATTAATGGGCTACTGCTGAATTTACTACTATGGGCATTATGGCTTAAGAAAAATATTTTGTTTATAAATATCTACCTAATATTTAGATAAATAAATAATATTTTATTTTCACACAAAATTTACAAAAGTAAGACTTAGGATTACAATAGAGTGTGTGGTTGGTCTCTGTAGCCTAATGTAGGATACCCTGTGGTTTAGGCTGCAGTAGATTAAGATTTAAGAGATTTTATACTGGTTTTTAATTTTAACCTATACGGATGGAAAACATAAAAAGAGTCGCAGGACGACGCCAGACAACAGCAGCACTACTGTGCTGCTGTTGTCTGGCGTTTGGCAATCCCGATATGTTGACTACCTATGTCTGGTAGTGAATGTTCATGGGTTCAAAAATGACGTTAGCCTTGAAGGTATACCTTAAAACCTTTACATGAAATGCAAACTCTTTTTTACGTAGAGTTAGAACGTCTTGGGTTAAATTAATTATTATATTTTAGTCTTAAATGCAAATGGTAGAGGTTTACTATGTAGTACTGAGTTCTTGGCTTTAACGCATTAATACGTGAAATTCATAGACACGTTTATATCTAAATATTTGTTAAGTATAGTTGTCTATTAGCCCAGTCAAATGCATTACAAGGAAAAAATTGCTCATGGACGGATTAGAACACGCTTATTTGAAGATAGGGTTCCGTCTTCGAGCGTTTAAAGGGTTCCGTAGTCCCATGCATACTAAAAGCAACAAAGTAGCACAAGGGGAAACCTTGATCCTATCCTATAGTACTAAAATATTATTGGGTTTCATTAGTTTGACTTGCATCGGTGCATTGCATGGTTTGGAATGCAGAATCTAATTTCCAATATAGAAAAGGCCGGCAAGAAACCTATCAAAAAATTTGCTTTTTGCAATGAGCAAAATGTTACGATAAGTAGTAATGTAACAAGTTATAAAACTTTTTTGTGGGATGCTCGATGCAAAGTCGATTGTTTACATACAACTTTGGCACTAACAATTTTGTCAATTGAATTCAATGATCCTTGACTTAACCTCTCTTAAAACTGCCTCGTTGGTCTAGCGGTTAGCATAGTCGACTGCGGATCACGAGGTCCTGGGTTCGATTCCCGGTCGGGCATTAAAATTGTTAGGTATTGGGTTTTTCAATTAAGAAATCCTCAGTGCCAGCCCGGAGTTGGAAGTTGGTGGTGTTTCACCCCCGTGCCTCGGAGAGCACGTTAAGCCGTCGGTCCCGGTTATTATCACTAACATGATAATAGTCGTTAAAGCCTGCCAACCCGCATTGGAGCAGCGTGGTGGGTCTAAGCTCTTATTCCCTCTCTCCTATGAGAGTGGAGGCCTGTACCCAGCAGTGGGACGTTAATAGGCTGTTGTGGTGGTGGTGGTGGTGACTTAACCAGACATATTGTGCTATTTACGAAGTCACCTTAGTCTTATAATAATTAAAGGTATATAAAATAATGGGAAGAATTATTTACTTGTCTAATTAGAAGTAATAATATTAGGCACACGAAGGTAAGCATTTTATTACAGTTCACGTTTTTAACATAATTCGAAATAAAAAGCCGGTTTTCATGTTCGGGAGCTGATAGTATTCGAATAAAGACCATTTAGAGACCAAAAAGGTCGATATTTGACTCCGCGTTGGCCCGTAATAAATTGTCACGGTAAATCACACTACCACTTTTTATCGTTTGAACTTTGAAAGTTACTTTTAATAATAATTATTAGTGTGTCTAATGTTAGTTAATAGCGCATATAAATTTTGAGGCCACCGTGCAAGTAGATTGTGTTGGGAACCCACAGGATTTGGAAATTAAAAAAAGAAAATTAGTCTTTGTCAGATAAGTTAAATCGTCAGCCTCAAATATCGCCTAATTAAACCCTTCGAAATACTCATGAGTTGAGCCATCAGTTAACAATAAAATTCATCAGTTTCTCCAAAGTTTTTGTGAGGTAGACTTACCCATAACACTATTTTTTGCCAGACAAAATAAGTTTATAAAATGTTTATCATAACAAGTTTTGAAACTCGGATGTAGAACAGAATGGCGTAATAAGAATTCAACGCGCTTGCGGCTCTCGTGTCTTAAAATATAATGGGTCAGTATTCTGTCTAATGTTTGACCTGCATATAAGGCATGTATAGGCAATGATTATATATATTTTGCAGTGTTTGGTTCATCTTGGTGGTGGCTTTGGTCGTTATAAGTAACCATTCTTTCAACTAAACCGACAACCTAATTGGGGCTAAACGAAAACGATGTCGTGAGGAAACCAATATAGAACAGGTTTAATCAGAATTAAGGTTTAATAATATGAACTGATATACTTTTTATGAATAAGCCCTATCTAACTCTACATCATCACTTACTAAGGTGAGATAGAAGTCAAGAGCTGATGAATTTTAATTAAATAAAAATGCAGTGGTCTGAGCATCTCATTTCTGTTTGTATCAAATATAATTTTACATTAAAACATCGTAGGTGTTAATTAATCAAAATAAATCATAATCATCTACGAGAACATTTATTTATCATTATACAATATACATTTTATTGTATAGTTAGATATAATATATACCTACCAGAAAATATTATTGTACATATCGTCGGAAAAATATATTTCAGGACATAAAAGTCTCTTTATGCATTTATTATTCATATTTTCTAATAATGTTTACTAAACATGCTTATTAATGAGATTGTAATATAAGCGTGGATTTAATTTAATGACATTTACTCACTAATATGTTAGTGAAATGGCGTATTATATTTCTTTAAGTAATAATTAAGTCGTTGATATCCCCTACTAGTCTATGGTCTTAACGCGGTATGGTGTACATTTATGTGTTTTCCATAATGCAGGCGCAGATATAAGTCTAGACTAGCTATCATATTATATAAAAGTATCTGTTACTCTTTAAGGTCCTTTCATTAGGGTAAAACACCCGAGACAGGACACTACAAAACGTGCGCGTGAAACGCCCACGTCGGCGGGGAAACACGTTTCGTCCTGTCACGGTAGTCTGTGCTAGCGCTACCTTTTCGTCAGCTAAGCAACATTTCTTGTCCACAGTGTGTTGAAAAATCGATAACTATATAAAAATCAAACTACCTAAATTGTAACTAACAATTTGACTGAATCTATGTTTAACGTGTTAAATAGTCGGACATTTTCCGACAAAACAAGTGAGTTACAACCAGTGATACATTTATAGTTATAACGAATGTATGTTAATAATTAAAAAGTAAAAGTAATTTTAAGTTCTCTGTATGAGATTGTACTATTACCTATTCTGTGCTACGAGTTTTTCCATCATCGCCGCAATACTACTCAGGATGCAGCTATAATTTTGTCCTGTGAAATGTAAGGTAATATTCTGTCGTTTGTCTGCACTTGTTCTGACAGTTTGTACTACAGTTTAATTGTTTTTAAAATTGCTGTGCACTGCAGGGTGCGCCGCGGATGGTGGAAAGTTGATAAGCTTAGATAGGTAGTAATTTACTGTCTAATTGACCATCGTTTTGATAATTTCACTACACAAACGGTAACTGACACTTTAGCCCTGTCTAAATATCTATTAGTATTCTTAATTAAACGTAAAATTTAATATTTGACTCTCAAGAGGTGTCATTTCATATCAATGCGTCTATAGCAAGCATAAATTTAATGTAAATTAATTTTATTGTTTTTATTTATTTACTTTTTGTCTAAGTATCTGCTTTTAACTTTTTAATATGGCATTTATTTAACTGATTTTGACGAAATTTGGTACAAAGATAGATCCCGGAGACACGGAAATAGGCTACTTTTTATCCCAGAAAATAGTGCCTACGAGATTAAAAAAACCTAAATCCATGTTTAAATTAAGTTTAAACTATAGACAAAATTAAATTGTTTAAAAAATGATGAACATCGTTGATGAGGTTGACCAAAATATTGTAATACATATTACAATATTTTTATTACACATTAAAACGCATGTCGCGTGCGATCGTACGAAAGACGTAGAAAAAAAGGTATCTTAATGTATAAGGACGCGGCGACAATGGGATGCGACCACTAAAAAGCTAATATGTCAATGGGGGGCCCGATGTTGCGTAACAATGCGATTCTGAGGGCACTGTCAAGCGTATAACTTTATTAAATAGAAGCGAATAGAAGCTAAGAAGCTATCAAATTAAAGCGTGGAGGATTGATAGGTTTAAATGTGGCTTAGATGCCCGCAATATTGAGTTACGCGTGGATTTTTTGCAAAGGTAAGCAAATATCACTTAATGCGCATTGTACGTATGGCTTATGTTTATTTTGTTCATTGAACTTTGTTCATTTTGGGCTTGTGTCATTGAAGATTGATGTACTCTACCTACTTTGTGTAAAAAAAAAACTATTTGCAATTATTGCACATGCATAGTTTTACATTTATTTTGATTGTTTTCGTTTAATCTTTATACTAAAGAATGATTTTTTTGAACTAGGTTCATCAGATTTGGAATACCTATCATTCGATAATATTAGTAGCTAATAAAAAAAATCACATCCATGCTAAAAGTATTAGTAATACGAAAGTGTGGTTTTTTACGTACAATTGAAGTGTGGAGAGTAAATAGGTGATTTTAAAAATTTAAGTTCGTTCTTATGTAGTTCAAAAATAAAGCATTTAAAAATAATTTTGTATAATGCGCGTTAATAATACGATCCTCAGATCTTATCTATTTAATTTAGGAATAGTTTTGGCTGTATTACTCAGCAAAACCTTTCGCAATCTATGGAATAGTGACATCCGCCGAACATCCGGAAAGGTGGCAGCTCAAATAAAAGAGGCCATAATTCGTCATATTATTCATAAATATAAATCAGTGCAAGATCGGCAGATGCGAAAGGATTGCACACATGTCGGCAAGGTGTGTTCTTCGCTATGCATGTATGGCTTGTGCCAAACTTCGCAAACAATCCCTAGTAGGTAATATTAGATGATTTACGCATCTGTCATAGGTGCGTATCTCTTGACCTATTTTTTGTATCTCAATACCATAGTTTGGTTGGTTGAACGTTGTTATACTGAACTTATAATTTTTAAGTTTCTCATCTACCTCTTAAGTGCTAGGAAAGTTGAGAGCCTGTTTTAAGCAGATAAAATATATCACTTGCTATTAAGTAGGTACTGAAGGAATACATCATCAAAATACCTGCATGCCTGAAAATTCTCAGTTATGTTATCAAAAGTGCCTTCCAGTCCGCACTTGGCCAACGTGGTGGACTACTTCGAGAGAGTAGTGAGCCCATTACTTAGCACGGGGCTCCGTTATCAGCCGATATGGGTTGTATTATGTACTCATTTCAGAATGCTTAGATGGGTAAAGCCCTATTAAATATATAAGATCCAGGCCCCTATTTTATAAAAGTTACTTTATTACAAACTTGTCGTATTGTAATTTATTAAATTGGGGCCTGGATCTTATATTTCCTATACGAAACGAAAAGCAAGGATTAGATAGGACATTTTTTTTGAATCTCAAATAACATTTAGCCAGCTCACACCTTAGAAAATCGCAAATAGAGACATCTTCGCACAAATACCTACCTATAAAATGTCAATCGGGACCATACGACACATACATATACGATCTTAGGATCGCTAAAAAGAAGACAACAACGTAAGTAGTACCTAATACTGTTTTATGAAATTGAATATCAGAGATATTATCTACCTCACATAGTGAAATATTATAGTACCACCCTTTTCTTATCCAAGTTGTAGAGCTACAAAAATCATACAGTATACCTACATAGCTTGTTCATTTCTGTAACATGATGCGCGTCTTTTTGCCGTGCGAGTTGCAAAGTTTTCGTTTTACAAATAATCATCTCACAACATTCAGTGAAGTTATTAAAAATTGTTCGTATAAAGAACTTCTTTAATCTTAAAATATCAACCAATAATAATCAAAACACAGTAAGTTCTCTCATGATATTCGCATACTACGTTAATAACATTGTTAGCTCCTAGCAATAATCCGATAGTAAAGAGAATCTTAAGGACACGCGGCATCTTTGAAAGCCATTTCAGTTCCAGTTTAGTAATTAAACTTACATCTTTATCGATCAAAGACTTATCGAATACACGCAGACCACCGCGCCGCATATTTGCATGAAATGTATGAACTGTGTAATATAACCACGGCCGTATACATGCCGACACTGTCGGTCGAACCAGGTAGAGTAAACGGTACAGAGAGCCCTTAGTATAGAATAACTGATTTTTTAGGAATTATTCATAAACGTGGAGCTTCGGATATATCTATACTATACTATACTATTACTATAATCTATTCTATATAATATTATAAATGCGAAAGTTTGGATGTATGGATCTATGGAAGTACCTATGCATGGATGATTGTTACTCAATCACGCCCCAACGGCTGAACGGATCTAGATGAAATTTGGCACAGAGATAGATTATAGTCTGGAATAGCACATAGGCTACTTTTTATCCCGGAAAATTAAACCAAAAAACCTTAATCCACGCGGACGGAGTCGCGGGCATCAGCTAGTAGGGATTAAAACAAAAAAAAGACTAGATGATTCCCACGACTTCGTCCGCGTGGGTTTAAGATTTTTGATTCCCGCGAGAATTCTGTAATTTTTTGGAATAAAAGCCATTTCATCGAAATCAGTTGAACAGATGGGCCGTGAAAGCGAAGCAGACAGACAGACACATTTTCGCATTTATAATAATAAGTAGATTATTAAATTAATTAAAATTTATTGAAAAATTATAATCAAATCCACAATCTGGCAGAATAAAATACAGGTTACAGTAAGGTAAAAAAAAAAACTCATTCAGTTAGAGTGTTCGTATTAAAAACCATTTAATTGGGTTGGCACATGTGCGCCCGGGCTATGTTTTAGCTACGCATTGCTCGGGTAATGGAACTGTCGGGAGATCGGTTCTTGTCTATAATCCACCCATTGAGGTTTATTATGAGTCTGTCCACTTATATGTAGATTCGACTCGATATGTTCGGATAAACACTAAATTTCAATGGTAAAGTGGAATGTGTCCAACTTTGCCCTTTATTAACGAGCAATTGTGAACGTAAGATGTTTCGAGGAATTTTTTCCTTATAAAGAAACAATATTAGCTACACTGTCGTATCTTTACTTTGAAAGCGAATCTTTTTAACTGGGCATACTAAAACACTAGACGAAAATAGTTATACAAACAAAGCCGCAATTCTTTCAATATCACTACTTACATAATGGATTTAAAAAATCTATATACTAATACTATAAATGCGAAAGTTCTGGCATGATTGAGTAACAAACATCCATCAAGCATGTTTGTTACTCAATCATGCTAGAACGGTAGAGCGGATTTGGATGAAATTTGGCACAGAGATAGATGATCGGAAAAATTATCCCAATCCCAAAATAATCCTGGAAAATTAAAGAGTTTCCATGGGAACCAAAAAACCTCAATCCACCCGGACGAAGTCGCGGGAATCACCTAGTATTCTATATTTTTTTATGTAGAACAAATTTTCGTTTTATTTTCAATTCATTTTTAACAGATACTAAATCTTGTTCTTTCTATACTTTAGAGATCAATCAAAAATGTTTCCAATTTTCCTTGAAGGGCCTCTAAGGCATTGTTATACGCGTCATACGATCGCATTTAAGTATATATAAGTTACAAAGGTTGTAATTATCAACGATGGTCCCGTTTGGCCTTTTATAGGTCTTTGTGCGAAGATGTCTCTATTTGCGATTTTCTAAGGTGTGGGCTGGCTAAATGTTATTTGACGACGGTATTGTAAGCGCCCGTGGTGCTTTTGTTAGGTTTTGTGCTCGAATGTATCACTCCCACAATTTTATTATATTTTGCAAATTCACTTGCAGGAAGACGGCTAGGTAGATGATGGATGGGCGTTGCTTTTATATCATTGAAGTGTACGCGTTAAGTTATATGGCTCTGGGGAAACATTAAGCTATACGTGGGTTCTATAAATGCGAAAGTTTGGATGGATGTATGGATGGATGAATGGATGTTTGTTACTCAATCACGTGCCATCAGCTGAACGGATCTGGCTGAAATTTGGCACAGAGATAGATTATAGTCTGGAATAGCACATAGGCTACTTTTTATCCCGGAAAATTAAGGAGTTCCCGCAGGAACCAAAAAACCTCAATCCGCGCGGACAAATTCGCGGGCATTTGCTATAAACTAAATAAAGACGTTATAAGAACCCTTTTAGAGTATTGTATAGCGAAAGCGGGACAGCTTAGCGTATTAATCAAAGCATTGCAATGTCGCCTGTTGTACTACAACATGAGAACATACTCATAGCAACATATTAGAACTCCACCTATTCGCAATCTTTACTGTGAAGTCTGAGCCTCACAGTGCATTTGTAGCCACTTAGGTATCTTGATTTCAACAAACTAACTTTACCTACCACCACTAAAGCCTATTAACGTCCCACTGCTGGGCACAGGCCTCCACTCTCATAGGAGAGAGGGAATTAGAGCTTTGACCCACCACGCTGCTTCAATGCGGGTTGGCGGGCTTTAACGACCATTATCATGTTAGTGATAATAACCGGGACCGACGGCTTAACGTGCTCTCCGAGGCACGGGGGTGAAACACCGCCAACTTCCAACTACGGGCTGGTACTGAGAATGTCTTAATTGAAAAACCCAATACCTAACAATTTTTATGCCCGACCGAGAATCGAACCATCGAGCCTCGTGATCCGCAGTCGACTATGCTAACCGCTAGACCAACTTATAACTTTACCTACGTATAGTTCTATTTTATTCTGTGCTTTAGCTTTTAAAGTATGTGAGTTAAAAATCACTTAGGTTACGTACCTAAGTGATTTTTAACTCACATACTTTAAGGTTTATAGGTTTAAAACAAAATATTATTGGAAATTAACACGACTTAATTAACATGACATAAACACACTTTATTAGGTACCTATAAGTATTAGGCAAATGTGATAATATTACTGCTAATAATATTTGTAGAAATTTTATTTAATACATTGTAGAAATATAAAATAAAGTACAGAGGCTTAATAAATATTTTGTATATTATTTAATTAAATATTTAATAGGTCATCCTAATTTTCGAATAATTTTCGGATTTTATTTCTATTATGCTTTTTATTAGTAATGCACCTCTTCTAATCGTTATATGGTAGTGTTTCACATTCAAAAGACGATAGCAGGTAGACCAGAAAGAATCAATGGGACAAAATTAAATATGAATTACTTCTCGAAGGCGACACCGAGTCTATTAAACTCAAGTTTAGCGCCTGTGTCAATGGGAATGATTGAAGGCTTCTAAACAATCCATTCATCCTCAATAGCCTTGCCCACATTCCTTGTGTAATCTTTTTACAGCATAATGAATGTCACAATGGACATTTGCCCATTGACTGTTTAAAATACTGACTGCCATAGTTCCAAAGTTCTAAATTAATGTAACCTTTTTTCAAAAATTCACTGAACGCACACCGCCCAAGGTGCTTACAGACTTTTCATTGTGGAGTCAAGAAAATTACAATTTATACCTTATTTTTGCATCAGTAGAGTTTCAATTCGAACGGATGTGAAGTTAAAGATAGGTATTGCTATTGGGTCTGGTCTTTGTCGTGGGCACAAATACCATAAAACATGCGTTGTTTCGTGATGTTGAAGGAGTGTAATAAATTTACCATTGCGCATTGAACCTGGCACTTGACTAAAAGAGAATTTAATAGATTTTAAACTGAAATCCTCAAAGATGACCATACATGATTGAATTCTATTTTTGTTATGTTATTGGAAAAAATATGTAGTTACAAACATAGCACCAATATTTTCCACAAAGCCTTAGAAAGCTTCTGAATAATTTAACTATAGTAAAATCATTAGTCGTATTTATGAACAGTACTAATATCATAATTTCATAAAATGTAGAAGAATATAGTCATTAGTTTTTATCAATGCGATATAATTTTGGTCAGTCTTTTAAAATCCTAAGATTTAATTGTAGGTAAGGGAAATCTTAGTGGGTATTCCGGAGTGAGTACAAAACCGCTCGTGAGTCCTACATAACCGCTCAGTGCGGTATGCGTAAAAGCATTTTTCCAGCGATACAAAAAAAAAAGGATTCTACTTTAATAAAATAAAAAAAAGTCTATTCGGTAGTCTAATATAACTAACTAGTAACTAGCAGCAGTAGTGTAGTAGTAGTGGTAGTAACTTAAACTTAAAAACTAGGATTTAAAACGTCACACATATTTGATCATGTTAATTCAATGGCACGTGTATAAAGTTTGGACTACTCGCCGCGTTTTCGAAAAAATCATATCCCAGGTACCGACCCAAAAAAAGAGGATAGGGGTGGGAGCGTTCCCTATTCATTTTTTTGGTCAGGTGAGCCTTATAAAGAGCCGCGGGACCCTATCGGACTCATTCATTACCTCGCCGTCGAGTACGTTGAAACTCCCAAATTTTGTTAACTTGGTGCGTTGATAAATACGACAATGCTTCAGTCTAAGAACTACGCCATGGCCTACATGGCGCCTTACAAGAACGAGTCGCCGAAGTTCGTCCCAATTGCGCCAAACCCTGACAAAGACAATATGGATTGTACGGTGACGCGAAAATACACGTATAAGAATACCTATACGGGAGCACAGACTGCGTCTATTGCGAGGAGAAACGCTCGGGAAAGAAATCGCGTGAAACAAGTGAACGATGGTTTTAATGCGCTAAGGAAAAGGTTGCCTGCAGCGATCGTCGCCGCTTTATCCGGAGGTGCCCGCCGAGGATCTGGGAAGAAGCTGAGCAAAGTTGATACATTGCGAATGGTCGTGGAATATATAAGGTACATGGAGCGCTTAATAGAAGAAAGTGATTCAGCCTTAGGCGTTACTCAAGAGTCCAGTGTTGTTATGGAAACGTCTTTATGTGAGGTCGATGAAGGAATTTTCGGTGGCAGAAATTCACCGTACTCCGACTCAGTGCCTTCGCCTGCTGATTCTGAATGCTCATCAGGTGTTTCTTCGAGTTATTCTGCAGGCAAGGAATGCTATACCAGCAGTTATTATAGTGAAGCTAATCCTGTGAATGATAGTGAATTATTAGACGCGATTACGTGGTGGCAACAAAAATAGAAAATGCTAAAGAAAAGCTTAGATCAATCGTGTATATCTAGTCTTGGGTGTAAATTATTGTATTGGCAAGAAATTTGTATAATATAACTATAGTTAATTATATATGGCTGTGAGAATAATATATTATGTATATACGCAAACTTTATAAATAATATTGTGCATATGATAAGTAAATAAAGAATGAAATAAAAATAAACATTAATGAAATAAATTTTAGTTTTTCATTACAACCTAACTCAAAATAATTTTAATAAATAAGAAACTGGGTTTCAGCCTGAATCTGCCAAAATAATTTTTAGAGCAGCACTCTAGCGCAATTGCGAGGGCTCAATTCCCAGTTGCATTTCACTTTACCAACAAAATAGTACAACAAGCGCATTTTGAAATAACCTTTCTAGAAAAATCTCGCGTTGAAATCATTTGCAGTTACGCGTCATACTCTAACCAAAAAGCTTCTCGTAATAATTATGCCTTTTTTACGAATGTGAATAATGGAAATGGGATCTTCGCCTGTAAATAATGGGTATGACGTAGGGAATAGAATAGAATAGAATAATTTATTTGCAAGAATGTGGTACAATTATTAGGTCTTAAAATTATGGAAATAAATTGGAGGGAAAGATCAAAAGGCCTCTGCATTCATGTAATCTAATTTAAGTTAGTTAGCTATGCTAATGCATTTAGAGTTATTTTAAATAATTTATTTGGTTAATGTATCTGTTGAACCTGAAGCTATAATTATAATAGAAAAGAAAAGAAACCGAAACTTATAGGTAAATAAGAATAGATTACGGTTTTTTATTTATAATAAATAAATATTGTTATAATTCATAAAAAATACTAACTTTTCAATATGTAGAGAAATAATTATGAAATGTTCCAGCGAAACAATTAAATTCCGATCTACACTGTACAACTAATTGTTAAGGAACACACACTGTGCTGTTTTAACTTGAACATATTTTAATTACTTTAAATACTTGTCAAGGCGTAACCCATTTACAGTTATACTAGTATTAATACAGAATTAATGTCCTGTAACAGGCGTAGTCACTATACATGTAGCTCTACATTTTTTTGTGATTGGTAGTAAGTATCAATTTTTATTTTTAACATTTAAGTTACTGCTCTGTTTATATATTTTTTGAGTACTAAAACAAAAAGCTGTTTAATTTTTAAGATTTCAATGAAGTCTTTGGCTCTGTAGTCGAAATTAATCTACTATAGTAAAGAATTCTATTTTTATTCTATTTTAATAATTGGAGGCATTAATGATATTAGCTAAATAAGTTTTTTTTAATTGTAGGTTATATTTTCGGTTTGGTTTTCAAGATATTGTGAGATTATGTTAAATAAAGTTATAGATTTTTTTTATTCAAGTAACCAAAATAATTTCTGTGTTTTTCTTCAAAGCAATATATAGTGACATGGATATCATTCTACTTCGTTAAATTAAATAATTATAACTTCAAGAATAGTAAAACAAAGGTGTATCAGAAAAGTAGCATACGAGAGAATGAGATAAATATAACTTGTATTCTTTCTCATTCGCTCGCAGGCTAAATCCTATTATGAAACAGTTTGTCTCTTTTTGTTTCGCTTTTTCGTTTCATCGAATTTTCAAATCACAGCGATTCTAAAGAAGTTTCACTTCAAAAAGTGAAATCGTTTCATTAATTTAAGCGGTATAGATACATTGATTCATGATAAACTGCGGTCAAAATGTATGTTGTAAGTAACCACCACAGTGACAAGTTAAATTATTTGATACAGTTCTAATTAAACTACGTGAGTTAACTCGCACACGATATGATCAAGCAATTAAAACATGGAATGACGTGTTCAATATTTATTGATATAACATATGCCGGATTTTTCTTCAATAAACAATTAATATTTAAAGTTATACAGTAGAACAGCTGAGAATTCCATGTCCTAAAGATCATCCATACTAATATTATAAATGGGAATATTTAAGGGGTGTTCTTCAATCACGCCACAACAGAAGAACACATTGACGTAATTATTTGCATAGGACTTAGTTATTATAGTTGTTGAGGACTTGCAGAGTGATATAGGCACACCGAAATCGACGCGAAGTCGCGGGCATCATCTTTCTTAATATAATTTATAGGTTATTCGTTTACTTTATTTCTTAATAAAAAAAAATTAAAATCTTAATCATAATGATAATGAAAATTAAAATCTGTGCAAACGCATTGTTATCTAGACCATTTTGAGTAGGTTTCTTTACCACCAAATGTATATCTAAAGTAGTTCAAATAGCAAAAACATTCGCACTTGGTTTCTGTATTCGAAATCGATTTTGGGAGAAACGATTAGCCAAAGAAAGTGAAAGATTGATTAAAAATAAATCAAATGAACGAATCCATTGTAATGCGTTGAGCACAATTAGCTTTAACAATAGGATTAGCGAATGAAAGCTTGGTCAAGTGAAATCGGCAAACAATAGTCAAAGAGAAAAGCCCACCTAAAAGCATTATCACTTAAAAGTAGTAATTAAAAATGTATAGATAGATAACGCAAAGATGCTGAGCTTTACTTACTTTAGTCTTTAAGTTTAGTGGACGACGTAAGTTACCAAGTTGTGGTTAGCCCATTTCCAGAACATTACTGTCTTCTGCCATCCTGTCATCTCCATTTTATGTTTATAGACGTTTTAAATGTATTTTTATATCTTTAGTGATATTATTATTATTTCTACAACAATTACAAAATACAGTTTTTATTGCTCACGCCTTTCATATTTTAAGAACTGAAAATTGCCTTGTAAACGACGGTCTGTCTCGTATGATCTATTTTTTTTATACACGTGCATATTATAATACTTATATTATGTACTTTAAAACATAATCCCTGTGTACTTTATCGTTAACTTTCCGCAAATATCACGAACGGAATAAAGCTCACGTGCTACGTAATAAGATTACAGAATACGGACACAAAGCGGTACGAATTCGATTCGAATTAACAGTTTCCGGAATTTACCAAAATTATTCTTATTGCCTTCAAGCATTTTTTGCTACATCACTAACAAAATAAGAAACATTTAAATGGAATCAAATCTAATTACTTCAAACTAATCTTTCGAAGTTCATACAGTAGCACGATTTGCATTTAGAGTTTACTTAAACTTGATAATAGTGTAAAAGTCTTATAAAGGTAAATCACTGTAAACAGGAATTTGATTCCGTTTTTAATTACGATCGTTATTTAGGTTTCTATCACAATACCGGCCATAATCGTAAACTTCAATCTACGATACCGAATAATCTACATTAATACACACAGCTTTTAAATATTATAAACATAAATTAAAATATGTGATAATTTTCACTCTACATGCTGGTGTTTGACTTCGATTTCACGTGTTCGAAAAAAGCCAATGGCCTCTTTGATACTACTCACTGCATTCTAATTTGGAAGCATGGCTATCCTATATTGATATATTATGGCAGTTAGTAATAATATACCAGACTAGAAATCCGTGAATTTGTTCGCGTACTAATCCATTTCAAAGGCTTCAGAAGACTTTATTTTTTTCTCCTTTGCGATTGTTCATCAAAATGAGTGATTTGCTTTTCGCACGCCAAAGCTTTGTGTCTCGAACATAACGATAAAGGAAGGTGGTAGATATTATTCGATGCGAACTTCTTTGTCGCTTTATCAGGGCCGCTTTATTCGCACATGTAAATGCATTTAGCTCCCACCTCCTTATCTCAGTGAACACCATTAATCTTGTTTAACAATGTCGCCCCAGTGTAACCACATCAGTAACTTAATCAACAATTCTCGAGTATAATTTCAGCACAATTTCGGAGTCCAGATAACTTGATATCGGTGCAAACCTATAAAGACAAAAAGATTTATATCTGCCTTTAATCAAGCCGATGCGGGTTAATTTAAGAGTTGGAAAGGGCTTCCTATATTTTTATTAACATCTTATTTCGTGCCTTTGGAACAGATAATCACACCGCGAATATTTTAGCAGCATTCTGGGAAATGATCTTTGCTTAGTTATTTATTCTTATGGTGCTTTTTTTAGTAATAGTTTTCTTATGGTGCTAGGGTTTCTCTTCCTACATTTTCTACCTAAGGTCAATTCGGTCTAGTTGAGCTTGGTAGTAGGCATTGCCAACATAAAGCTTTTACGATAAAATATAATTGAAAATCACCGATGCATACGGAAATGTTTTTGTGCGTTAAATATAATTGAAGTGTGTAAAACGAAAATGCAAAAATTACTTCAAATTAAACTTAAAAATAAATGCACCTTTAAAATACTTATCAGTACAGAGGAAGGTTTTGAAAATAAACGCGAATAAAGCCATAAATAAAGTAACAAGAACATTCTCATTCGAAATTAGTATATCCGTGGTAGTTCCGCTTAAATATAATTAAACGACAGAGCGGGACATGGGCCGTCGTTTATGCAAATGTTTTATTGCCTCCGCCTCGTCTCCCGTACCAGGTTTATATTGTATTGCGTTCGGTTAGTTACATTGGATGTTATTTGTTCAGCGTGATCGAACATTTGTGACTATTTGTTTAGCTCTTGTTGTACAATACTTTGGTCTATTACAATGCTAATTTGGTTAAAACATAGTGAATGGTTTGACTGTTAACTTTTGATTTGAAAGCCCGGTGGTTATTTAACCGTTTTCTTGACCATGTTTGACAATGTAGATTCAATCGATCGACGTTGTTTTAAAATCATAGTCATATGCTGCTCGTCTTGCCTCTTCTGCTTCACAATGCGATTACAGTTGAACTAAGTTTGTAAGTTAAGATATCAGGAGTGTGAAGAAAGAACTACAACTACTTATAACAACATCGAGCAAAGATTTTACAACTAGTACTAATGGGATCAGCGTGGGGTACAATCAGGGCACTGTTGTACAAAGCCGAGAAAACAATAGTAAATGCACTCTCATAAAGTATATGAAATCGTTGCCTATAGCCCAAGGCAGCATGTAGGTAAAGATACGAGTAGTAGACGAGTCTGTAACGAGCGGCAAATATAAATAATGATCGGATACCGGCTTCCTCCGCCGTCGGCGACCACGCATGTAATGTGTAAGGTCAGATAGAGCAAACAATTTTCACACTGCTATTTCTTATCTAAGATTTTATGTATCGATGCGATCTACGCCTTGAGTGTTAAGTTTTTGAGTGAATAAACTCGTTTGCGGGTATTTGTTACTAGATGATGCCTACTTCTTTAAACCGTGGGATTGTTTTTTAAAATCCCGTGGGAACTACTTGATATTTTCGGGATAACAAATAGCAGGGATCCTATCCCTATAGCCTAGGCAATCTCTGTACCAAATTTCTTCAAAATCTGTTAATTAACAGGTTCGTAAAAGGGGCACAGACAAAAAAGTGTACCTATAGACAAAGAGAATGTACAATTTCTTATTTAAGTATGGGTTCGATGCAGTTGAAAAAACAATAAAATTAAGAAATTTAATTTGACTAATTACTCATTTTAAACACATTCAAAATATTTTTTCCCAAGTATTCGACCGTTTAGATTTAGCTTTTTAAAAATCCTCTGTATTCGGTAGATGAGGTGTAAAGGGCTAATAAACAAACAGATACCCATTTGAATTTATAATAATCCTACCTACCTATATTTTACCTATCTTGTGCTTCCAAAATAAAATGATAATAATAATTGTATTAATAAATTAATATTTTCTATAGAAAACTAATATTATGATGCGAGTAATTGAAAAGAAAAAAAAATTTGCTAGCTATTTTCTAGCTCTCAAAAAAGATAACAAAATAATACCTACAAAGATATTGAAAATAGCCTTTTTTAATAAAAAGGTGTGGATGCATCTGTCGAAAACTGGAAGCTGTTTCAAAATCCAATTACCACATTTAATTAGATGTAGTTGTAATGCAAGCGTGCCTACTTGACCGCAAATCGTAAAGTATTACATTACATACGGACAGAAATATGAATGACTAGCGATATTCGATATGATCTAAGAAAGTACGAAACTATGGAATATAATTTATCTTTTACTATGATTTCTTATAAACTGTAGGTATAATAGACTGAGAGCTTGTAATCTTTTTACTCTAAAGTTTTAGACCGGTAAGGGTAATTTGTACAGTATATTTTTATAGATTGCTTAAGTTTTTCAAGGTATTGGGTAGCGATTTATACCATTTCAAGAAAACATTTTTATAAAAATTTAAATAGGTCTGGTTTTAAATCTGGTTTAGTGTGGATGTTTTAATTGTCTGTTTGTAAGTATCCATCTATCTCTGTATTAAATAATTCATGAGGTAAAATATTGAAATATTACATAAAACCCTATTAATTTATCGTTTACTTATAGCTCTTAGACCATAATAATCGTCTCTCTCAAGAAACTCACGAATTGTGTAATCGGAAGATACTTTTTGATGTGCAATTTGAGAATCATTTCCGCACGAACAACGTCAAATACTCAACACTTATTGCGTTTGCAACATTTTTTTCATACTTCCTCGTCTTTTTCGGCATTTGTGGTTGCTTTCTTTACTTAACAATTATGCTTTTGAAAATCGCTTAAGTGAACTTCAAATTAGAAATAGTTGTAATTTTAACCGCATGTGGGTACTGTAGTTCTCTCAAGTAGCTTTTTTATTGTTAAAAGAACGATTTACGTGCTTTGGTGTACCGCCATGATTCAAACAGTTTAGGGTAGAGTAAGTAAGTATTTTATGCACTTCATATTTGAGTACTGAACTTTTATGCATATCATATATATGCTTTTATGAATATTTGGCTGTATTATTTTAGCATAATCAAAAATATAAACTACTAAACAGCTTTTATTATTCGAACAATAATTTTTGAACTGTTTAAAAAAGAACTCAAGCTCATTTCGCTAGATAAATTCAAATGAGTAGACATTTTGACTCCACTACTAAGTAGGGAATTAAAAATGGAAATTCAAAAAGACGCCGTCGTCGTACACCCTTTGCGTTTCGATCCTGATTTATTAGATAAAAAATATATAATGCTTAAGGAGACAGTTGAGTGCGTGATCCCTAAGACGCCGGCGTGATTCCCATTAAGGAGATTATACCCTCAGAAGGCTTAATGCTCTAGGATTCAATTAGGCGAAATAAGCTTAAATAGCCTGTATCCGTTGTTATGACAGCGATCAAATTATCAAGAGCTATATAGCTTCCGTGACATTAGGCACTTAGGGAGGTGACAAAATCATTATTTGGGATAATGAATAGACACGGACAAGAGGTAATGGTTGTTTGATGAGAACAAGCCGGTTTCCTCTACGACCTTATGCCAGTAGTTCAGTTTTCCTATAAAAATTTAACAATATTTTATCTTGATTTAATAATACAATGGCGGAATTATTGTTAGGTTAGTAGCTGGATAACATTAGGATGCCGTAAAGGTGGATAGAACCATTTAGTTCAGTATAAAGGATGGGTTAAAATGAAACAAAGTAATGTTGGGATTACTAATTACAAACTAAATTGCTTCAAATCATAATTCTGGCATAGTGTGCCTTAGCTGCTATGATATTAACAAGTCTGAGTAATGTTAGGCATGGACAATTTTGTAGTGCCTTACATCTCTGGTTAGTCAGAAATGTTGCAGACAAAATAAGCCATCACCAACAACCCATCACCAGCACACTACCTAACTCCACTGGCTACTATGGGGAGACTACTATCGTGGTGACCCATAGTAGTCAGCGGAGGCTCAGTATAAAAATTTGCCCATAGTCCACCACACTATCCAAATGCGGATAGACAGACCTCATACACCTTTCAACATATTATGGAAGTATGCAGTATGACTGCCTCGTTGGTCTAGCGGTTAGCATAGTCGACTGCGGATCACGAGGTCCTGGGTTCGATTCCCGGTCGGGCATAAAAATTATTAGGTATTGGGTTTTTCAATTAAGAAATTATCACTGCCAGCCCGGAGTTGGATGTTGGCGGTGTTTTACCCCCGTGCCTTGGAGAGTACGTTAAGCCGTCGGTCCCGGTTATTATCACTAACGTGATAATAGTCGTTAAAGCCCGCCAACCCGCATTGGAGCAGCGTGGTGGGTCTAAGCTCTAATTTCCTCTCTCCTATGAGAGTGGAGGCCTGTGCCCAGCAGTGGGACGTTAATGGGCTGTAGTGGTGGGCATGTTTCCTCACGATGTTTTTCGTCACCGTTTATCTTCACTGATTGGGAACTTTTGATGCAGCTACTAACTGTTTGTGAACAGTAAAAAACTTTCTTACTTAAAGATAGCAGAGGCGATATGATGTAACCAGTAACGTGGGCTACATTTTAGAGTCAAGTGTACAGATAGTACTATCGACAATGCGTTGACGCGTGTCTGTACTGTGCCTGTATGCGGGCTGAGTTGATACGGCAAAGAATTGTTGCACTTGAATTAAGAACTTATAACACTTTAAACAAGGTTCCAATTCAATTTGTTCTATTTTATGTTTTTAATTCATTGCTTGTGATATTCAGGACGTGACCGTCTGGTGGCAGGTTTTGTACTAGGTAAATTTCTTTGGAAACGTAATGAAATGTACCTAATGAGGAAATGCTCACTATTGACGGAATTTCATATTGAAAATATTCCTATTTTGTCCTTTACCTCATCAACCTAATACTAACTTTTTAGTGGTGGATATTTTAATTTGTAACTTTGTTTTGGTTATGTATTTTGAAATAATATTTTTTGACTATTTATTAATATTATTGGTTATATTCTAAATGCGATTCAAAATACTCGTCACAGATAACGATAAGGTTGAGGATAATAATTAAGTATTATTAACCCAAGTGATGATAGCCTAGTAGTTAAGACATTAGGTCTTTTTTATGGGAGGTCTGGGATTTGGAACTTGTCAGAGTTGTTTGCGTTTTTTTTTTTTTTTAAATAACTAGTCCGCCATTTATTTAAAATTACAAGATATAATAAAAACTTATAGACTAAACGTTAATCTAAAATCCTTATATACCTACTAACAAAATAAAAATAAAACCCTAATCAAAAAGACCACCCGTTTGCGTTTTATCAAAGTATGTTTATTCAAAATTGGTACCCAAACAACACACTTTGAAGATCAATTATACAAAATATAAGACGTGATGGTGATAATTAACTACGGTATCTTAGTTGCCTATAACTAAAGCAACGAGGGCAGCTAAAGCTACCAAGCAATTTAATATCAAATATTTGTTTCAAATATGAGTGAAAAACCGTGAAGAAACCTATATGCCTGAGAGGTACATCATTATGTTTTAAAAGTTGTGTGAAGTCTACCAATCTGCAGTACCTACTTGGCCAGCATGTTGAACTATTAGTTGGTCCTTACCTTTTTCATTCTGTGAAAATGTAACAGCAATGAGTTAAAATAATTTTAAATCCCAAAACATTCTGAGAACATTCCGAATCCATAGAAATATTGTAAAACATTATTTCCCACGACATACGCGAAAGGCTTCCGCATAATGCATCAGGTGCTCTACTTACCGCCTCCCCGAAAGGGTTCGTAAATAATTCTCCATTTTTAGAGGGTTCCCATTATTCTTATTCCGATCGACAATCGCTCTCAAGTGTCAGCTTTTTTCTGACAGATATAAAACTAATATTGGTAGGTCCCATCCTCTTCCGCTACTTTTTGCTCGTCATTCCCTGCGTACTATTTCAATAAAGTTAGTATTTGTACTGTTTATATGTACCAACTTTTAAACTAAACTAATATTGAATCTATGTACTATAATTTTTTTATTATTATAATTTACTTCTAAGAATGCATTTTAAAACAACTATAGATAATATAAGAATTATAATAATAATTGTTTGAATTAATATTGTGTATCTGACGCTGATAATGTATAAATTATTATTATGAAAATGAAACTTTCGGAAAACCCTGTGAGATTTCTTTGATATTCCAAGTATCTAAAAAATACAAAACATCATCAAAATCTAATGTAAGTATAGGTCATTTATAAGCGTAGGTTAGAATTTACCTATTCGAGATTAAACTCGACTTACTACGGTTGTCTTTGAAAATTTATGGTATGAGGTATCACAATAGTAGTATTATAATGTATTCAGTTTTTTTTTTTTTTTTTATTCATGTATTCAGTGATCACATGGCTCTAAGCGTTATCAATTTCTTAATGTATTTCCAAATAGAGAACTGTTAAAGCAATTCAAATTTACCCCCGATAAGGGAATCCGAATGTTTTACCACCAAAGGCGAGAATGGGTTTTTAATTTAATTATTTTATCTAATTAGATACAGAGACACAGTAATGCTCGCAAAGCCATTAAAATTTTGTAAAAAGAATAAAACGTATGCAAGATTTTTTGAATGGATTCACGCTTGTGTTGAAGTGGTTATTTGGTCGCTTTCCGTGTGACACTGTGTCGCTATCAATAAATAAACAAATGTCGTACTCGTGATGAATGGTTCAAGCCTTGATTTAGGAGGGTTACATTGAAGGCGACTGCCTGACCTTACATTATCATCCTACCCTAATTGTTATAAAACTACAAAACTAATGGTCACGTTTTCAAATGAATTACGTTAAAAAAAGGTACAACGATCGAAGGTGTTACAAATAAGAGGTGCGAAAAAATCGTCCTCAGTATTGAGATGAAATCTTAACTTGTCAGACAAATTGTTCCAATTTTTGTCAACCCTTGGGTGCTCAAAGACAGCGCTCGAGGATCAGTCATCCATTTTTTAGCTCCCGGGATACAATTAACTACGACAGCGGTCAGGTTGCATACAAAAAGTTTCTTACATTTTTACGAAATTTAGAATCGAGTTTTTTTTAATCCACCGTAGGTAACCCCATGAATGGAGAGGCTAAGAAATTTATTGCGTTTAGCGCTTTGTTCATATCTATATTTTATGGGGACGAATCGAGATGATTTTAGCGGCGTATAAAAGTAAAGATTTACATCGGTGCCTTTTGTATTTCGTGTGGGTGATCTCGTTTGACAAAAGTGTTAACATTTACATCCATAAAATATTTTGACTACTCTTTTAGTGGACTTAAGCGGACAGGTTATTTTTATGTCATAATGAAGATTTTTTTATGAATCTGTATCTGAGAGTTTTTAAGAATGCATTCGACAAGACAGGACTAACAGCTTTGATATTCCTTTCTTGATTCTAATCAAATATTTAAAAACGTTACCGTCTACCATGATCAGGCAATAAGTATTTTTATATAAAGGGTTAATCTATATTATCTATAACATTCCTGAAATTAAAATTATAAGAGAGAACAAAAAATACTCACCCCTAAAACACCCCAAGCAAATAGTAATTATAACGTCTCTTAACCCCGCCGTTACTTAATTGTCGGTTGTCTTGTGTTAATAAGAATCAAGTCATTAGAAACTATTAGAATATTTTAAATTTCTGTTTTTCACTTTACAGCATCACGTTAAAGCCTCTAATTTAGTTAAAAGAATGATTAGTAGTTACGACACAAGTAAAAATTAATAACTAAGCTTCTTTTGAGGAAACAAGTAAAAAAATTCTCAAAGGATTGTAATCATTCTTCTCTTTGATACAGAAAAAGTATGTACAATGAAAGAGTTATTGTTATTTCATATCTGTATTTTGAATTTACAAATGACAAATAAAGATAGCATCGATGCGTGGTCCGCTGTCAAAAGTTATATTTATTTTCTTTAGAAATTCATAGAATCCATGCGAAATCCACCCGCAAACATCTCGATACTGAATATCGAGATGTTTGCGGGTTATTCGCATTATGCGCAGACGCATCGTTTGTGCGACGCACAATGGACGCAACCCTTTGGCGATACAATGTGCGTCACTAATCTAGATCAGTGCACTATTGTGAGCTATTGTTGCGGTCGCTGGTGCCCGCACCCCGCGCGCCACTGTACCCCCCCCTCTCAGCAGGAAAAGAGCCGCAACTCTGGATATCTCACTCGATGTCGATTTATAAGAAATTACCGCGCCGCGGGGGCCAGGTAAGCGCTCCCACGGATGTGTGCGAACAATGCAAAAACTACTCTCCAAAATTTTACTTGCTTGCCAAACAGGAAATGAAAAATATTATAACTTCACTTCCGAATGCTACTATGCATAAACATTGGCCGCGTTTCATACAATGGCATGTTTTATTTACAAACATTTAGATAAATCCTTTAGAACTTCAAGCTTATTTCCTCGAGAAATTCGCTAAAATATATTTCTAGGCATAACTCTATCTTTCGTCTCTACTCGTTTTTTTACGTTGTTTTACCGTATACTTATTATTATCTTATTTAGAACGACTTCCAACAGAAACTAAGTAATATAGACATAAATATTCGCATTAATAATATTATAATGTGTTGAATTAATATTAAAAATTGCAATCGTATATTATGAAGGCCAGAATGTCAGCTTTCGTGCGTTCAGTCATTAGCGTCAGTGCAACAATTTTGTTAACAATCACGTAGAAATATTGGAAGCGATTTCATGTGTGCAAGTTATCATTACATTGTATCCTCAGGCTAAAACTAACGGCGAAGGTACTTACATTTTTTGAAGATTCACGTCCTTTTTAATGGAGGAAGAAGCTTATGATAGAGTTCACTCTGCTTGTGACGTCAGATAACTAAAGATTTGCAAAAATAATCATTCGTTATTACCTGCTGGAACTATGGGGAATTATTATAATTATTATTATTGCTGCTGAATTTTACCAACTAATCAAATCAGCAACTCTTTCTTCTTATTTGTTTTATACCTAAGCCATAAACTAGCACAAAGCATACACATGCCTATCACTACCACCACTACAGCCCAATAACGTCCCACTGCTGGGCTCAGGCCTTTACTCTCATAGGAGTCAGGGAATTAGAGCTTATACCCACCACGGTGCTCCAATGCAAGTTGGCAGGCTTTAACGACTATTATCATGTTAGTGATAATGACCGGGACCGTTGGCATTGGAATTTCTAATCAGAAAAACCAATACTTAATTATGACCCGACCCGGGACTGGATCCCGAGACCTCGTCGGTCGCTATCAAACATGCCAACCACTAGACCAACGAGGCAGTCCTATATATACATTTACCTAATCTTTATTAAACGCCAAACGCGCTTTTGGATCCATCCCAGTCTCAAGCACAGAATAGGTAATATATTATATCTCAAGTCATAGGTAATATAGAAAATAATACAATAGAACTTAATGCTAGCTAGCCTAACCTAATTACTATATAAATCATGCCCGCGTGGAATGGTGGCAAGAATGCTGGCTGCATTTCCGCGCTGGACAGCTAGGCTGATCCTTTGCGCAAAAAATGAGCCAGCCCTTCAAGGTAATATAGTATGTCTCAAGTAAGGTTCCTTTTATTCGTAGGTACACGAGTACGCGCGCGTTCTGTGTGACATATTCTGTATTATTTTTTTGTTTCTTTACATTTTATCAAAGTAAGTAATTTGTTATCAGCTGTAGCATTAAGTAAGACAGCAAAAAAAAAACACAGTGAGAGCTTTTATTGTTGCGATGATTTTATCTTGAGAACAATTTAACACCTCAAGTACAAAAGCTGAATGAACATGAAAAAGTATGTCGTACGTATTGTACTTGATGTTTGGTTAATATCTTATCTGGGGTTTCTATTTTTTAAGAAAAAAGTGTTTTAAAGTTTGTAGTTTATATAGATTATAGTTAAATGATTGCGATTAAATAGTTTATTTTTGGAGGTCTAGAAGTAGAGTTAGGAAGACGGCTTTTGGTACCAATTAAAATAATCATACTCTAGAAAAGATACTATGCTTTTTCTTTTTTTATCGAATTTGAGAGAACTGTAATATTAAGACCGCCAATAATGATCCAAGATTTACGTATGCAAAGTTGATCCGTGAGGGGTATGGGTTTAATATAAATGCCATACCCCTAACGGGTTAGTCTACTATCTTAGGCTGTATCGTCACTGTTACCAGGTGAGAACTAGCAGCTACAATGCGAGGAACTAGTAGTGAATAAAAATTGTAGATAATAAGCACGTAATTTTGTTTTTTTAAGTTATTTATATTTGTGAAAATGTATAATTTTGTTTTTTTTTTCTGCATGAATATGAAAGGCTTTTTATACATATAAAACGGTAGGTAGCTATTGATGGCAGTAACACCTAACATAATATAATCCCAATTAACAAACCAGGACAGCCTATAAATCAATGAGAAACCGATTACTGACCAATGTTCGATGACGCTGGTTTAGGGAAGCAATTTGTCTTACATCGGCAGATAAAGATCAGATTCATTCCTCACAACACAGAGATGTTATAGTATTGGAGGTGCAACCCGCATATAATATCGTCTTCTTGCTTCATTTGATGACTCTTAAAAGAATTTCTGTACCTATCCTACACAGCTTGTACATATAAATAAATATATATACTTATATACAATATATATAAAAAAGAGTAAAAATAAAAGCAAACAAGACGCAAGGTAGGAATGAGGAATAATTATTAAAGTGTTTTAATTTGTTGGTCTGTCCTTCAATCACGCCGCAACAGAGCAACATATCGACGTGATTCTTTGCATGCGTGTTGTTGAGGACTTGGAGTGACATTTTATCCCGGTAAATTAAAGAGTTTCCGTGAGAATTAAAATACTTATTCCACGCGGACGTAGTCGTGGGCATTAGCTAATTTATATTGAGATACCAATGTTTTTGTCAATTCCGAACAGGGAAATGATCAGGGCTAGCAAGTAAAGTGTATTATGGTGCAGGGCACTAAAATAAAATTAGCTCAAGAACTTAAAACATGAAAAGGTGCCAATTTATTGAATAATAAAAAGTTGAAGTCTTTTCATACCAGTAAGGATGCGGCCATTTTGTGAGCTATTGCACGCTCTAGTAATAGTAATATGACATCTCTCTGATTCACGCCCATCTATTGACCCTTACACAGAAACCACGAAAACATGAATTTCAACATAGTAAAACTAACGAGTGCAATATTTAATTCGTGTTCTCGGAGATTAAAGATCTCTGATCGTTTGGGTCGCTCACATAACAAGCATTACTGTAACACATTCCATGAAACTCTTAGTAAAAAAACGTAAATATGAAAGGTTATTTTTTTATAAATAAATAAATAAATAAAATCTTTATCTGCAAAATTACAAAGTTCAAAATTATAATGTGGCCTTTCCTATAACATAGGTGCTATTTTTGCAATATTGGCTAAGGTTAACAATTACAAAAATTCAATTTAAAAAAATAGAATTATTATGACATGTGTGTGTGTTTGTGTGTGTGTGCGTGTGCGTGTGCGTGTGCGTGTGTGTGTGTGTGCGTGTGTGTGTGTGTGTGTGTGTGTGTGTGTGTGTGTGTGTGTGTGTGTGTGTGTGTGTGTGTGTGTGTGTGTGTGTGTGTGTGTGTGTGTGTGTGTGTTGAGTATGCTAGCGTAATTGTTGAAGGGTAAGTATACGTGGAATATCGGGAATTATTGGGGTATTTTTAAGAGCTCTTCAGTATTTTCGTAAATGATTACGTGTACTTTTACGTAATTGTTTATTGTTGTGTTACTGTTATTTTATTTGTCCGCTTATTACTTGTATTTATGTAATAGACTTTAGAGGAATGTGCAGCCCCCAGACAAGTCGATAAGGCTTAAGGGGTGCTAAGAAACAATGTAAACGTAATTCTTTGTTAATAAATATATTGGAAATTGGATAGCTGTAGGTACCTACAGTATAACGATCGCAAGCACCTCTGATTGGTTTAACACTTTTCCGCTATTGGCCAAAATCTATTGACGCAGCAAGAATATATATAAATTCAGCCAATCACAAAAATTGAGACTGTAACGTTATGAAGGTTGGAAGACTGATGAAGGTTTTACATAATTAGGCTATTGGAATCTCTGATTGGCGAAGACAGCGAAATAGGGGTGTTTTAAACTACTAGAATTAAAGGTAGTCCAGGCGCAAATACAAGAATGAATATAATATATCTGGTTTTGCTTCACAATTGCTTCAGACAAACTCTGACCTGCGTAAATAAGGCAAGTATTTTACCGATTCTGCGCACTCGCCTAAGGACATGACGCTTTTTGCTTTACCTTTGTTACGCTTGCCAGGGAATTTATTTCTTATTCGCGTTGAGTCGCGCTTCCTGGGTGGCTGGAGGTAGCCGACGGCGTAACTTGACCAGTGCACATACTGGCAAGAAGTTAGGCAAACTTATTATGGACCCATTTGCAATTCTAATTAGTGCCTATTCCTATTGTCAAGAATTGGCTATTTGACAGTTTTCGGAAAAATACTTAAAAATGTACGTGGGTTCATTTTATACCTCTTACAATTATCTTTTTTTAAAAAAAAAACGTTAGTTATTAGGAAAAAATACATTTTTAATACATTAATTTTAAATTCGCGCGAAAACAGCCGGTCACGTGACATTTGCTAGCTGTGACGTCATAGCACAAAATAAAATAAAGCTAACTATTTATACGACGCTCGCCAAGTCATAAGTAATTTGAGTGGAAAGTTTTTTAATGCAATTGTGAAAATTACAAGCTATAAGACGTGTGTAGAAATACTATAAATAATAATTAATTAATATCCTGACAAATTGTATAAACACATTCCTACAATATTAAGTCATAAACGTCGAAAGCAGTGGTTACAGTTAATCTGCCGAGACCCGGAATTTAAATCGGATATATATGTGCGATATTACTTTGTGAAGACCACTTTGATGTTATTATCAAGAAGAAATCAGATCTAGCAAAAATGAATTAAACCTAACCTAACATTTTCTTCATAAAACATAACATAAAATTAAAATAAATTATTTTTCTGTCACTTTAGAGCAGTAGGTACTTTCTTAGGTCTGAAACACGAGACCTAAGTAATATTACTTTGTTTATTTCGGTACTTACACAGAAGTTTTTGCATTCCGAAACTCGGCAGAGCAAAAGTCGGGATTACATGCAAAGAAATTTGCGACCATAAATGAATCGACTTTAGGCAGGTTTGCACCAGGTTTGCACTATCGGCTTTAGAATAGCCTGACTCCATTTCGTAAAACCTTTCACAAGCTCAAATCGAAATATTTTATATTAATTTTCTCAACAAAACGAATACTACTAAGTAACACCCGACGTTTGTTTCGCTAGGAGTTTATGAGTTCCGTGCGATTGTTTTTGAGATGTGACGTCACACGATGCTAAATCAATGGCGTTCGCGTTTCGGGTCTTGCAATCCACAGATTAAAAACCCAAATTTATTTTGCAAAAATAAAATATTAACAATTTAATTTAATGCAAAAAAGATATGGTATAATAATTGTTAACCTTTGAGCTACCCTAAATAACATATTTTATATTTTATCGTTACAACTGTCAAATAGCCAATTGTGATGGTATGATTTTTGTTTGGGTTGTTGTAAATACTGTTGTATCATACTTCATACTAATATTATAAATGCGAAAGTATGTTTGTTTGTTGGTTTATTGATTTATTGGTTTGTTGGTTTGTCCTTCAATCACGCTGCAACGGAGCAACGGATCGACGTGATTTTTGGCATGGGTATAGTTGAGGACCTGGGGAGTGACATAGGCTAGTTTTTATCCTGGAAAATTAAGGAGTTCCCGCGGGAATAAAAAAAACTAAAACCACGCGGACGAAGTCGCGGGCATCAGCTAGTGTTATATAATTGCTTTATTGTCTTGCTTTGTTTGCTGTATGTCATATAACTTTCGGTTTGATTGCTGAATCAATCTTGATGAAGTTTGTAATTTAGATTATTATAGACATAGGCCAGTCTCTCCAGTAACGTCATATAATCACAATAAAGTTTAGGTGAACAATGGGGCTGATTCTGTAGTGCACAATCTCTAAACTAAACTAAAATTAGAGCATTACAAATATTGCTAACCCTTTCATAATACTTCCTACGGAAAAGGACAGAACTACATTTAAAGCTGCCATTTTAGTTTAGTTTAGAGATTGTGTTATACAGAATCAGCCCCAATATTATATTTATTTATTCGCAAAAAGAAGCAGAATGGCATTCTTTGGCACAATTTTCCACCAAAAGTGGTCATTCAGTAAGA
The DNA here is from genome assembly GCA_923060345.2 of Erebia aethiops. Taxonomy (NCBI): domain Eukaryota; kingdom Metazoa; phylum Arthropoda; class Insecta; order Lepidoptera; family Nymphalidae; genus Erebia; species Erebia aethiops. The sequence goes on along the minus strand of OV281092.1, from coordinate 7,036,633 downwards.
AAGATGATGGCATGGTATGTTTAAGCGTGCTTATACTATTTATTTGGTTGGACAAACTTCAAAGTAATGTGTAGGACAGCTTTTGTAGTTGTTGGCAGCAAAAAGTAATTGTTAATTCACACGCCGCTGTAAAAAATTTGATGATTGTTTTACAAAATTTAACCCTTAATCGAGTCACTTCAACACCACCCAACTTAAGATCATAACGAAAAATAAATATATTGTTATTGGAAGGCATTGAAGGCAGTTATTCTTATTTAATCGACACAAAATATGATGCCTTAACTATTATAACTGAAATTATACAGTGTTAAATGGTAATTATACATTATACTCTTGAATATATTATAATATTATTTTCACGGTAAACATGAAATCATAATAAGACCCTCATTTCATTTACAAAAGTGATAAAGTGTACAAATTAAAAGAAATTTATGGATAAGTACCATAAGTTTATGAAATATTCAATAAAAAATCCAAGAAGCGAGTGATTTGATACGGTATATCACAAAATACGAAATTCTAATACACCTAATTAGATGCAAATCTCCTTTGAATACTAACAAGTGTTTCGAACAGAGATTAAGCAGCTTTGAACAATAAATCACGGGAACGAGATCCAGATCCCTGGGATAGGGAACATTTCTCATAAAATGTAGCAAAAAATATTCCAATGTGGACTAAACAGTGGCCCTCCACACCGTAGCCTGCGGCTGGCGATTTTTATCTTATACGTATTTTATTTATTTCCTTTCCAAAAGTATTACACGTGATGATTACCAGTGATGACATACTGAGACTTGTTCGGTAACTAGGCCGAAATAAGCTGATTGGAGCTAAGGATATGTTCTCCAGTATCGGTTAATCTATGCTTAAGACTGATACTTGAATACATGTTCTTAGTTGATGTCAGTTTACTAATACGGGTACGGATAGACCTTCAAAATCACTCAGCTGGAGGGCGTCACGCTTGGAGTATCTGTACACGACTTAATTTAGAAATGAGGAAATCTGTAGGAGAACTAGAGTTACCTATCTATAGTCGTGATCTTCCCATTGGAGTAGATACTCGTAGCTCTACTAGAAATAGATCTAAAGTGAGTCGGTGATTACTAGCGGCGCTTGATCATGTTCTTCTGTGGAGATCTGTAGGAGACGAGGAAATTTTACAATAAAGTATAGAAAATGCTATACAAAATTACTATTCACTGATAGTACTTTTCATAAGCTACATATATTAAATATATGTAGCTTATGAAAAGTACTATCAGTGAATAGTAATTTTGTGATGAATAAAATTTTTATTCATCACATTATGTAACACATGATTTAAAACATCATAATATAAATTATGGTCTATTAACTATTTCTTAGTTTAGCGTGTAACCTAAGTGAATATGAATTATAATTACTTATCTAAAGCAGATCTCATATGCATATAACATTTATCCTCTAAATATTCAGTGGTGCATATGCATAATTACTTACAGGCATAAATCTCTACGTGTAATTCATAAGATTTATTGTGTACCGTATGGCTGCCGGAGGAAACGGATTCCCACGTTCAATTATCATTTTACAGCTTTAATCTTTAAGAGCAAAGCCATATAGTTTAATAATTCAAGCAATCACTTAGGCAAATAGGTATTTTAATAAATTAAATTCTTATCAAATTCTCAATTAGTTAAAACTTAGAGAGTTATTTGAATTTCAATTTACAAACCTTTATACTTAATGCTGTAACTTTATCGTGTTGATGTAAGTGCTTAGGTTTATCCATACATTTAAAAAAAATCGTAGATTTTGGAAGGAAGAATTTTAGGTTGAACTTTTCCATCCGAGAGAATACCAAGATTTTCCTATTAAAAATAAGAGCGAAAATATATAAGGGACCGGATAGGAGAAACCATCTTGATTTGTCGCGCAAGACAGATACTTTTTTCCTTAGATTTTTTAACTTTCTTTATTTCTTTCTTTCCTGAGTGATTACTCAATCCTAGGTCAAACACAGCAGCTTTGAAATACTTGGGAAAAATCGCATTGATACACCGTGCCACCAATGTGCACCACAAAAGGCACAAATCAGAGTCTTAACCAAAAATTAAAACATAATTTTTTATCTGTACCTAACTGCGGAAACGCCAACCAAGGGTGGTCTAATCGTAAAATATACCCCTTAAACCATTAATTAACGAAAGAACCGATGGGTTTTTTGCATAACGTATCCCGTTCTATAGGAATGCCCTACGGTTATATTTGATAAAGACGTCGAGACTGTTATCAAGGGGTAAGCTCTTTCAGGATTGGCGCCAAAGAGATTAAGATATCTTAGCTTTATGTGTTAATTAAAAAAACAACCTCTCCTTACGGACCTTATCGGCCACTTAAGCTGAGACGATACCTAGCCTTTATCGCAATTTTTACACTTCGGAATCATTAAAATTTTAAATTTTTAGATAGCTCCACAAACCCCTTACGTACGTTTAAGGTTTATTTTAAAAATAATATGTCAATATCTTAAACAGAGGTTAATTAAGAGATTAAAGTACGGTAGAAATACGCAGTCAAAAGTCTTATAATGTATGTTTTCGTACATTAACTTTTCCCTAAAAGCTAATATTATATTATATATTTTTTATTTATAGAAAAAAAGAAAAGTAAAAAAAAATGTAGTTTTAAAAATATGTGAATTTCGTCTAGCCAAAGTTGCAATACCTAAATAATTCAGTCAGTAAAAACAGTAGAACTTTGCTTTGAAATTCCAATAAAGGTAGGTTCGTTGATTACAAAAATATATTTCCAAAACCTTTTTCATATCTTTGTTTTTATCTAACGTTAAAATAAGTTCTTATAGAACTTCGCACATTATACAAGAAAAGGGCATTAGAGAATTGACCACAAGAGATAAAGTTTCGCAAAACATAGTACCAGAGAAAAGCTTTGAAAGGTTGAAAAAATTTATGAATTATGCGATCCTTGAGGACATTATCTATTTGTATCCCAAGGATCACACTTCGATAATGCTAACTTTGAAATGATACAAAACTAATGATTAGTTCATAATTTCTTTCAACCTTTCAAAGGGTTGAAAGAAATGATGATTTAATCATTAGTTGACAATTATAATATATAATAATTATTACGATACAAACAAATAGTTTAACTCTACCTGTTTACTCTGATGGAGTAATAATAAATACTAATATTTAGATTTTTAAGGTTGGGATGAGATTTTAAATCTCACCAACGTTGATAGAATTTGAGCTTTGAAACATAATAAATAACATCAGAGTAATATGACATTTAAAATCGAAAAATGTTTAAAGTCGAAAATTCAGTTCCATTTACTTTAATTAATGTCTTATGGTTTCCGCTTGAAACGGTAGTTGTAGCTAAATACACAGTGGGTAAACTTGAGCTTTGAAACCAGACTATTAATTGGCAAGATTCATATTACTTTATCGTTGAAGTGTTTCGGCGCTCGAATTCTATCAACTTTGGCGAAATACAAAATCTCATACTAATCGTATCTTAGGCTCTATAAAACTTTTCTTAACGGTTCTTTTTGACGCTCACTGTTAAAAACATTTTGTTACGTTACCTCATAGAAGTCTTCCTCCCTAAATCCAGGGAGTAAGATTTATGTCCGTTCACAAAGATTTTATTAGGGTAGTCCTCGTTAACACCAATGTAAACGTCCGATATAAAATATTTGGACTGTAGCTAGTTGTTTACTTTACGTTCACCGCATTGTCATTTAAATTTTGACGAACTAATAGGAAAAGGCTTACATTTTACATTTAAAATAAGTTTCTTATTTTACTTGGACGAAGAGCTGATATACAATTTTTCAAAGCATTTTATCGGTTTAGATCTTACGCTAATTTTTTGAGACCAAAATGTCTAGACACTATTTTGGATACTAGGCTCTATTCAAGGTCGGGTTTGGAACCATATTTTGTATTTTGGCCACTAGGCTCCTGGCCCAGACCGGCGCATTTGGAACCGTCGTAGCTTTAGTTTTAAGATACCGTAGTTAATTATCACCATCAAGTTTTATTCCTTGTAAACATGACGTTCAGAAGGTGTACTTTGTAGATACCTATTTTGAATAAAGATGCTTTGAGATTGAGTATTAGGTGAATGTTTTTGTTTAAAGACACATCGTCACTTCCCATGTGAGTAGATATATGGGCTCAGCCGTATAAAAATATTACTGAATTCTAGTAGATAGTGAAGTTTTAATTTTAATTCCATGGATAGTAAAAATAACATGAGTGCAAAACAAACAAAAATATAGAAAAAGGGAAAACCCAGTCGATTATTATTGATGTCAGTTACTTGATTCTACGTCGTTGGAGCCGACATAATATATTTTTTTAAACCCAATCAAACTGGATTGGTACAAATAATTATTTGCATATAATATTATGTTTCAATATGAACTGAAAAAATATTAAGGACTTTTTGCCCCGGCTAAAACAATATACATTAGCTCTTAGACTATACTCAGATTAAGTTATCGACTGTAAAGTCTTTCAAAGCAAGTGGATTCAGAAGTCAAATAAATTATTTTAACATATCCAACCGGTTGGTTTTTCGAATAAATAAATAATATTAACGTACTCTTTATAATAATATGAGAGAGCTGAGTGGAGTAGCGCGACAATATTATCACATTGATCGTCTACTTTGAAAAATTCATTTTTTATTGCAAGATGGACGTACTACTATTGTCATCTTTCTGTGAAAGCGTCATCGCACTGAAGGAGGCTGCGGAGCGGGAACGTGAGTTGAACGCTAATGCTCCACCGATCCGCAGAAGAAGACAGGGTGGCAGAAGGCGACGATATGATCACCTTCTCCCGCCATAGTGTAGGTGTTAGGTGTCAATACAATGACCCTATGCTGGTTAACGTCGAGTCGTCTCAGTCGTATCCAATTTTGGGACCCTAAGACGGTTCATTCTCGACGCGGACTGTGCCGTTGTTTTTTTAGTAGGTATTCTAGACTAAGTGAGTCCCACCGCTTAGTGCGGTATGCGTAAAAGCATTTTTCCAGCGATTAAATACTACTATCATTGGGGCATCGGCGGGATATTTGACGTGAGTACTTACTTATGTCAAAACATTGTTACCGTGCCAATGTTGCTGTTAGCGTTTTAAGGGATAATTGCTAGCTTACGAGATTTGTAACACCTAGAAAGACATCACTCTAGTAAACGAGGAATTTCTCCTAGTAGCAACTCGCACAAGGTGAAATGTTTTATTTTCTTTAAGGGTCTTATCTTAAGGATTCTTTTTGAAGATCTCTGGTAAGTACAACTAAGCCTACTTCTACTAAAAGTTTAATATAATAATATCAGTTGTTAAATGTATAGTATTTAAATGTTGCTAAAGTGAAAATTCCTTTTAATTTAACTTTAATTCCACAAACAAATTACAAGTTCAAGAAGCTATTTTGATCATAAAACTAAGCGTAATGTTAATCAATCAAATGCAGAAGCGGAATGTTTTGCAGTAAAATTTAATTTAATTGCCGTAAGTTAAATATATTTTTCTTAAAATACTTAATTTGTAAATGAAATATTTCTTTCATTTCTCATTCTTTTTACCGGTACCTCAGCTTTCCCAGCCTTAAACAATTAAAACTGTACTTATCAATTGAATTGAAAGTCCATTTAGTTACCTGATTTACACAATAATGATTGCCATGAAATATATTATTATAAAAAGCTCATCTCTGAACGGTTTCACCTGGCGTTGGATATTCGAAATTGTGTACAAAATAAAGTAAAGAGGGTTGCGCAAAATGAAAGGGGTTCACAAATAGAAAGTTTTTGCGCAAATACGCGTGTCTATTTGACTCCACCCGATTTGACGCCATGACAAGATTTGCAGCTTTCGTCGGCTCTATTTATTTTATTGTGCAAGAGCACAGGGTTAATCATCTGCTTACTTTTTTTTTCGACCCTGTTGGCGAATTTACTAACCATAACCAATACGTATTTTCTTATTGAAACAGCTCTTATTGTGCTAGTACACCTAAACGTTAAAACGGTTGTAACGCATTAGACAAAAAGGAGATATTTGCACAGCAGGAATTTAAGAATTACCTACAAATCACATTAAATTGGTATGACTTCCGGAAAACTAGCAGTCATAAATTGAAAAATAAAACGTTTTTTAATGAAAACTCAAGCAATCTGTGTGCTACTTTTGCACTGTCTGCTTTTAATGATGAACTTAATAAAAAGTACGAATAAATGTGTCTACACCCTGCAATTATTATTGGAAGTATGCTTCCGTACACAATGCACTTCAAAAATTTAATTAGATACTACGGTTTATTTTTATAAATACTACGTTGTTATTTGAATATAAAATAGACAAGTTTTTTTGTGATGAAAACCTTTTAAAATTAGTCACGTCGTATTATTATATATCGTTGATATCAGTCATTCAATTTATGTGATGAATTAGATATTTTAAAATAGCTCACTATACCATGAATAAAATTTTCTGTTTTTAAAACAGATTAATTTTAAACGGTTTGGTCACATAGTGAGCATGCTGTGAAAGCCCGAACATTACAAAAACAACTTATTCTATTAATTATTTATGCACTCTGCATCTTAAACCTATTATTACTATGTAGTTTATACAGCATTAACAATATTTTGCTGCAGCCGATAGCATTAGACCATGAAATTAACGGTTTACTTTCATTATTTTACATGAATACGAAAAACTGTTTTCGCTGATGATACAGACAACATACAAAAAGCTTAAGAGAAGAAGAGAAATAGCTTTCTACAGATGTAATCTTTAATGCGGTAGTATTCAGTCTTTATTTTAGACGTGTACGAATGTAGCGTACATAAATTATATGAACGTCACTCCTTTTCCTTCTATAATCTTATAATATTTAATCTATATTCTTATAATATTTATCACAATAACGCGGATAAGCGAGTAAAATCTCGTTGTAATAATAATCAGGTTTAATTAATAAAAAAGTATGTATTTGCGTAAAATTGCATTGCGTACAAATATTAGACACGTAAGCAATTATGTGCTCGACAGTACGTTGACAACTTTGTGGCTTGTGCCGTTCAGCACCTGAATTATGGGACACCTTGCCTACCCACAATCCTTTGGCATCTGCCTCGGGACACTCCATTACAATCACAAATATTTTTTTATGACTTGTGGACGTGAAATACTTCATAGGGTCTTCTGTCTTTACTGAAAAAGCGCGGTGATTCCGATTTGTAGAATTTCAATCATTCAAAAATAGTATGCGAATTATTTATTATTTTTTGTGACAAATGTGACACATTCTGTGAAAAAATGTAAATCATATTTTACGCATCAAAAGCCCACACTCCTTTTCCACTTCTATACATAACTATTCTAAATTTTGAGTAGTTGTAGTAGTTGAGACCAAAATACAAGTAGCTTTCACATTCTTAAGACTCAGATGGTGATCAGTCAATATAATTACAGATAGATAATATTTCCATGAGAGCTCACAATGTTCATACAACAGTTCCCACGTATACAATCGTAAGTCGTAAGCGAGAGATGATAAACTTTATTCGAAACAGATAAAATTAATTTGGTCTCAGGTGAGTGAAGAGAGAACGTTATAGTTAATTTAAAAAAGGTAGTCTAGTGGCTGACTTCCTTTTTCATATTTTTATTTTCTCAGCTCCGTCATTATCCATACTAATATTGTAAGATGAGTAGGAAGTGTCTTTATCGGTCTGACATCTTTCCACGGCCGATTTTGACGAAATTTATTACAGAGATAACTTACATCTCGGCCCGGCCCGGAAGTAGACCCGGACCTAACGTAGATAAAGTCAGATTTATATTTTACTTCATAGCGACTAGGTTAACGAATAGCAGTCTTAAAAATCCTGTGGCCTGTACTGTAAGATTTGGACGTGTCCAAACTTCGGTGGCACTGTGGATTTAGATCGCACCTAAGATAAGTTTCAACCACCGTGTAATTACTTACACCATCCCAAAAGAATATCCAGGAATCAATTTCACAGTACAAAACGCTATTTAAAATAATTCTTGTAGAATGACATGTTTTGAAAACACTGTTCAGTTTTGAATGTGCACAATTTGTCTAGCGGAGCAAGAGTTTTGATCTTATCTACGCCATTGTGGTTATGTTTGCTAACAGATTATATTGGAGGCTCTACTTGTTGGCGACTAGGTTATAGTGTTGCCTAAATTCGGTGAATAAATAGAAACAAAGACCCACAGTGCAGTTTACTAGCTAGTAAAAGTAGTTATTTCCGCTAAGATTCGAGTGGCGGGCGTCGCGCCGGGTTGGAATTTTACAAGTGGCCATAGGCGCCCGGCGACGGTAACTATTAGAATTAGGTAAAAGAAGGTCTTTGTTCAATAGCTTTAAGAATACTTGAGTAAGGTAAAATTTATGTGTTTGTAGCAACTTTTGTGTTAGAGATTAATTATGTGCTAGAAATAAGGTATGCAATAAAGAGTTACACAAAGGTTGCATTCACTGGCGGTCGGGAATATTTGGAGCACTTTACGAATTGATTGGTATAAATATTCCCGACAGACCGAACGCCAGTCAGTCGATCCAGAACAGTCAACCCTCAGCACTAGTACGGAAAATAACTCTTTTATTTCCTAGTACCTAGTAACCTCAAGTCTTCACACTACTACCACTCTACTGTCACGGTAGACGTGCACGACCGGGGTGCACAGGACGGGACGCCTACCAGCGCAACATCGACGAGTACCGGCGGACGGGTCCCGATTTTTGCCCGCCCGCTCACTCCGTGGCCCGAGCGTTTCCGTCAACTTATGCGGGACAAGTTCCCTGGCGTCGTCGAGGGTCTACGCAACCGACGCGCCGCAACAGATGGTCCTTCGAACCGGATCCCGAACGGGAATTACTGGAAGAATTGAAGATTTCTGAAAGCTGAAGCTACGAACGGGAACCTAGAGACTCACTAGGTTCCAGAAGAAAAGGGTGTGTTCCCGGGTGCAAGCTCAAGTGCCTCGCAGTTTGCAGCGCATTGAATTGAACGAGCGCACCAGATCAGAGGGGTTCACATCACTTGTGAATTTGGAAGCTACAGCATCGAATATTTTGAAAACTTCAATTATGGAATCTCCAGGAACCACCGTGACAGAACACAGCGAGACGAAGACGAGGTCGATAGAAACGGGTGATCGACTCAAACAACTGAACATGACTGAGCGGAAGAACCAGATCAGTTCTCTGGCGACTCTAATACCAGGAGGTTCTATCCGTACGACAGTCAAGTCAGTTCGAACCTCGAGATCTGCCAGATTGCGTGAATTAGAAATAAGAGAAAAGCTGGCTCGATTAGAGCTGCAGCGCATCGAAGCAGAAGCTAATCTGGTACGAATCGGACTCCAGAAACAGAAAATGGAAGCTTTAGCTTCAGAAAAACGTCTAGATAAAGAACGAGAAGATAGGAAATCACATGTTCAGAAATGCATCCAGACGTCAACCATGGAAGATATGAAACATAACATCCTTCCAGAATTAGACCTTCAAGGAAAGGACGAAAAGAAAGAAAAGGAAAGAATCATGAAGACCGAACAGTCTCTGGTGAACACGATCCATGTCCAGAAGCTTAAAGGTGCTGTACATGAAGAACAAAGAACTGAAGATTCAGTTTCGGAAGACGATCTGGATAATAAACTAGAAAACAGAGCATCATATGTGCAGAACTTTATCCAGACGTCTCCAGAGGAAGAAATGAAAAATAATATCACTCCGGAAGGTCAAGTGATCGTGAAGACCGAACGGTTCCTCATGCCTACAAGCGAGGTGCAGAGGCTTGCAGGAACTATGCTCGAGAAACAACGAGTTGAAGATAACGCCGTTCCATTGAACGACCTGGATAACGAATTAGAAGGATTGAATATTCAGAACTGTGCCAAGACGTCTTCATTGAAACGTAGGAAAGATAATTTTATTCCAGAACAAGACCAAGAAGGACAGCAGATAATTGGAAAAAAGCCCTTGACGTCTACGATTCGGGTCCAAATGCTATCAGGTGTTATACGACTAGCGTCTGATAGCCACATGACAGACGCAAATGCACATGAAGATGAAGCACCAGCTGATCTTTTGATGATGACGCAATTCCTCAACAAGCAAGAAGACATGAGTGGAGCTTATGCACTGACAGACATGCAAAAATGGTCATATGGACGAGAAGCAACTCACACAGAAAATGAGGAAGACGAAGGAGGAGGACTGCTGAGCCGACCCCATTTCAGTCATGCTGATAGCATCGCCATGTCAGAAGATTGGTGCTACGCACAAGGGGGAGAATGTTGGCGACTAGGTTATAGTGTTGCCTAAATTCGGTGAATAAATAGAAACAAAGACCCACAGTGCAGTTTACTAGCTAGTAAAAGTAGTTATTTCCGCTAAGATTCGAGTGGCGGGCGTCGCGCCGGGTTGGAATTTTACAAGTGGCCATAGGCGCCCGGCGACGGTAACTATTAGAATTAGGTAAAAGAAGGTCTTTGTTCAATAGCTTTAAGAATACTTGAGTAAGGTAAAATTTATGTGTTTGTAGCAACTTTTGTGTTAGAGATTAATTATGTGCTAGAAATAAGGTATGCAATAAAGAGTTACACAAAGGTTGCATTCACTGGCGGTCGGGAATATTTGGAGCACTTTACGAATTGATTGGTATAAATATTCCCGACAGACCGAACGCCAGTCAGTCGATCCAGAACAGTCAACCCTCAGCACTAGTACGGAAAATAACTCTTTTATTTCCTAGTACCTAGTAACCTCAAGTCTTCACACTACTACCACTCTACTGTCACGGTAGACGTGCACGACCGGGGTGCACAGGACGGGACGCCTACCAGCGCAACATCGACGAGTACCGGCGGACGGGTCCCGATTTTTGCCCGCCCGCTCACTCCGTGGCCCGAGCGTTTCCGTCAACTTATGCGGGACAAGTTCCCTGGCGTCGTCGAGGGTCTACGCAACCGACGCGCCGCAACACTACTGATTCTCTATTGCTTTTAATTTTTATTTCTAACCTAGATGGTAAGAATAAAAGTGATTTCATGTTTTTTTGTGTAACAATATTGTTTAGATTTAATTAAATTTTTCGAGCAGAAAAGCGTTGTCGTTGATTTTTTTATTATTAAATAAAAAAAATTTGGAAGTACTTAGATTCGGTATAATTTATGTCTAACATATTTAAATATCCACTTAAAGAATCTAAACCAGTATTTTTACATAGATCAGGATTTAAGGCTTTGCTAGAAAAATAGAAACTTTCTATAGCGGAATTTAGACAACAAGGCACAAAAGCGAGCATTCGTAATTTTTTATTTTTGTCCACTACAAGCTAACCCTTGACTGCGATCACACCTGATGGTAAGTGATGATGCAGTCTAAGATGGTAGCGGGCTAACCTGTTAGGGGCATGGCAGTTATATCAAACCCACACCCCTTCGGTTTCTAGACGGCACCGTACCGGAACGCTAAATCGTTTGGCGGCACGTCTTTGCCGGTAGGGTGGTAACTAGCCACGGCCGAAGCCTCCCACCAGGCCAGACCAGGGAAAATTCAGAAATTATATATTCCTAAATTGACCCTGCCGGGGATCGAACCCGAGACCTCCGCACGTTAAGGCAACATCGCTACACACTGCGCCACGGAGGTCGTCAAAATTCCTCGTTATTCCTGTAGAGAACCCGTAAATACCAATATGAATATATTAGCTTTGCAATTTATAGAAAACTATTCTTCTTATTGTGTACAGAATAAAACTAACTTTTTGTACAGACAAACATGTACAAAGGATGTAACCCTTTGGGACACAATGGATTTCTAATCTAGATCACGTACGTTATTGTTATGCTTTACAATACTTTTAGATAACTCATTCGATGACGATTTATAAGAATCGCGCCGTTTATTCTACTTTTGTTATAAATGTGTTTATGGTCTACAAACTTTAGTGATTTATTATAGTTAAGAACGGATTTGTCATCGCAAAATACATTTCGAACATAACAGTCATATCGATGGTTCAACGATATCGCGAAGTTTGATCGAAAGACTTGCATGAGACTAGCTCAGCACAAAAATAAATAGCGCACACCTAAAGGAGGCTCAGGTTCGACGGTGCAACAAACACCTATAAAAAGCTGACGAAGGTGACTAAAGCCCGTTAAGAAAAAAATTGCAGGGCTTAGATTGGGCCATTACAATTAAAAAAAAGCTTTTGGAACAAAATTACAAATGAAAGCGCTGCGTATTTCTAATCGAAAATATCATAAGTTTACGAGCGCTTCCGTAATGTAGGGTACCTACCTGATGTATCGTCGATAGTTATCCTAAACATGCATAATTATAATCGTAGCTTCGGATCCGCGCCGCGGGCGCGCGGCGTCCATTCCTTTGAGTGCATCCATACATCACGACTCCTAAGTAGACAGTATATCACCCGTATTCAGAGTAATTAGCCCTTTGGCGACGGACCTCCGGGATTTATTGTGGTAGGGCGTTAATTCGACCGACAGCCGTATTGCCGGCCTTTGTTCTCCGTGCCCGAAAAATTCAATTGGAATAATGCTGCGTATGCATTCAATTAGCGTTTGCTTGACGCGTTAACTAGTTCCCTGCAGCACAGAATACTAACAGTTTGATTTGATTGGTCTGTAATTTTAGTTACGTGTAATCCATGGCCTAAAATATTAAGAACTAGTTAATTCCCGCGACTTCGTCCGCGTGGATTGAGGTATTTTGGTTCCCGCGGGAAATCTTTAATTTTCCGGATACAAAGTAACGTATGTGTTTTTCCAGACTATAATGTATCTTTGTACCAAATTTCATCCAGATCCGTTCAGCCGTTGGGGCGTGATTGAGTAACAAACATCCATCCATACATCCATACATCCAAACTTTCACATTTATAATATTTATATTTTATTTGATTACAAAAGTTACGTTAAAGTTTGACGACCTCCGTGGCGCAGTGTGTAGCGCTGTTGCCTTAACGTGCGGAGGTCCCGGGTTCGATCCCCGGCAGGGTCAATTTGGGAATTTATAATTTCTGAATTTTCCCTGGTCTGGTCTGGTGGGAGGCTTCGGCCGTGGCTAGTTACCACCCTACCGGCAAAGACGTGCCGCCAAGCGATTTAGCGTTCCGGTACGATGCCGTGTAGAAACCGAAGGGGTATGGGTTTAATGTGGGTTTAATATAACTGACATGCCCCTAACAGGTTAGCCCGCTACCATCTTAGACTGCATCATCACTTACCATCAGGTGAGATCGCAGTCAAGGGCTAGCTTGTAGTGGATAAAAAAAAAAAGTTAATGAATTGAATGAATTTTTATACGCTGAAAATTTTTAGCGGCATGCCAGAATACCTACACCTATACGTGCATAAAAAATAAGCTGTGGTCAACAGAGTTTTAAATTAAGATGCAACGTAACCAGCTTTTGAGATAAAAGAAAAGAAACTTCAGATAACTTGGATATTAATTAAACTGTACGATAGAACAGTGTGCTGGAAATGGATTTGGATCATATTTAACAATCAGGCACCTCTCATATCAGTGATCATTAATAATTCTCACTTCAGAGTAAGATGCAAGGGTTGCTATATCTTCGAGATAAATTTCGTGACAAAAGAGGTTCGATGTCACACAAAAAGGCCGTAATCAATACGGCTACCGCAATCCGTCAATTAATTTACTTTTGAGATATGAAAGGCGACAAAGGGACGGCCGACGAGAAAATGCTACCACTATTTTGCTATCTTACACCTACTTCTGAAAATTCAACTGTAAGTAAACCTCAATAAGGTTTCAATTGCTTTTTTATGGTAAATAAATATGCATTGGCTACTGTAGGCGACAGATAGTGATAAGGCGAAGTAGAGCTACGTCGTTAAACATCATTAGCAAGATAAACTTCCTAAAAGCCTCCACCGAAGCACGCAGGAAAGGGCTGCCATACGTACCTACTTCTTGATGAATGTCAAGGAACGGTCCAATATCGATGTATTATGCTGTTAATTTTATTGTTATACCATTATTGACAATATTAAATTCTCTCGAATACATCCAAGGTAAATAAGATTCTTAATTCTCTTTTTTTTAAATTTATTTTGTACCAAACAGTTATAAATTACGAAGAAAAACAGATACGTAGTGGACAAGGAAGCACTTATCTCTATAAGAGATCTCTTCCAGTGACCCTTGGCATTGAGAAAGGTTGTGGAGGAAGAATAGGTACAACAAGACATGAGATAGAATGAAACGAGATATTACATCATAAACTTACATAAAACACACAAGTAGACATATATTAATGACATAAATAAATAAATAAAAACAGATACATATTATTATCTCTCTCTCTCTCTTGGTAAAATACATTGCATGTGATTTGTCCTATTCTCACTATAATATTGTCAGTATGTGTACGGTATGTGTGTGTCATGAGCACATTAAATCTTCGGTCGTATCGTATTTTCATCCCATCGGAGTATGAGAGGAGAGTATGGGAATAGAGTCTGTACTTTTTAACCGACTTCCAAAACAGGATGTTCTAAATTCGGCGCGTATTTTTTTTTTTTAATGTATGTCGGTGCGTATCTCCGTGGTTTCTGAACCGATTTGATTTTTTTTTCTATCAGTCTTTAGAGGGAGCTCTCGAGGTGACCCCATAACTCTGTTCTGACTCCAAATCCACAACCCTGACACTAAAAAGTTAATTCTTTCCAAAAAACCGACTTCCAACTCCACTGTAAAGAAATAATTTCAATTCCGAATTCAACATAGTGGGTAGAAATAAAAATTATTTATTTCTTTACAGTGAAGTTGGAAGTCGGTTTTTTGGAAATAATTTTTTTAACACACGCCTGTTCACTCGAGTGTCTCCCACAAAATGGGAAAATGCCACCGTTGCTGAAATTTGGTCGTAAAAAGTATCCTATACTATTAGGATAATGTGTAAAAGATATCGATCAACCACAGATGTAGTACCAGATACCGCGCTCGGAACACGACAGTGCGGCCAAAATTTATTCTAGTGTGCGTGACAGCACTGTCTGGACACATGCATCAGTGTGCGTGAAATGTTGCCACATTAATGAAAAAATGCCAAATTAATGTAAGAAATTTTAATTGTTTGTTCTATCTTTAGACCTTAACTACTTAACCGATTTCAACGACATATGGTAGGAGAATAGCTTGTATCCTGGAAAAGGAGATTCGCATATTACTGTGGTGGTACGCTGGCTACTTTGGAGCTACACTGAGTAATTTAGCGGTACGTCGAATACTTTCAAGATATGCCAGTTAAATTGGAGGTACGGAGACTACTTTGGAGGTAGGCCGACTACCTTAGAGATACGCCGACTACTTTGGTGGTACGTAGGTACGCCAGCTGCTTTTGAGGTACGTCAGCTACTTTGGAGGTACGTAGGCTACTTTTAAGGTACGTCAGCTACTTTAGAGGTACGCCGGCTACTTTAGAGGTACGCAGGCAACTTTGGTGGTACGTAGGCTACTTTTAAGGTACGTCAGCTACTTTAGAGGTACGCCGGCTACTTTAGAGGTACGCAGGCTACTTAGGAGGTACGTAGGCTATTTTGGTGGTACGCCAGCTACTTTAGAGGTACGCCGGCTACTTTAGAGGTACGCAGGCTACTTTGGTGGTACGTAGGCTACTTTTAAGGTACGTCAGCTACTTTAGAGGTACGCCGGCTACTTTAGAGGTACGCAGGCTACTTTGGAGGTACGTAGGCTACTTTTAAGGTACGTCAGCTACTTAAGAGGTACGCCGGCTACTTTAGAGGTACGCAGGCTACTTTGGAGGTACGTAGGCTACTTTTAAGGTACGTCAGCTACTTAAGAGGTACGCCGGCTACTTTAGAGGTACGCAGGCAACTTTGGTGGTACGTAGGCTACTTTTAAGGTACGTCAGCTACTTTAGAGGTACGCCGGCTACTTTAGAGGTACGCAGGCTACTTAGGAGGTACGTAGGCTATTTTGGTGGTACGCCAGCTACTTTAGAGGTACGCCGGCTACTTTAGAGGTACGCAGGCTACTTTGGTGGTACGTAGGCTACTTTTAAGGTACGTCAGCTACTTTAGAGGTACGCCGGCTACTTTAGAGGTACGCAGGCTACTTTGGAGGTACGTAGGCTACTTTTAAGGTACGTCAGCTACTTAAGAGGTATGCCGGCTACTTTAGAGGTACGCAGGCTACTTTGGAGGTATGTAGGCTACTTTTAAGGTACGTCAGCTACTTAAGAGGTACGCCGGCTACTTTAGAGGTACGCAGGCTACTTTGGAGGTACGTAGGCTACTTTTAAGGTACGTCAGCTACTTAAGAGGTACGCCGGCTACTTTAGAGGTACGCAGGCTACTTTGGAGGTACGTAGGCTACTTTTAAGGTACGTCAGCTACTTAAGAGGTACGCCGGCTACTTTTGAGGTACGCAGGCTACTTTGGAGGTACGTAGGCTACTTTGGAGGTACGTAGGCTACTTTTAAGGTACGTCAGCTACTTAAGAGGTACGCCGGCTACTTTAGAGGTACGCAGGCTACTTTGGAGGTACGTAGGCTACTTTTAAGGTACGTCAGCTACTTAAGAGGTACGCCGGCTACTTTAGAGGTACGCAGGCTACTTTGGAGGTACGTAGGCTACTTTGGAGGTACGTAGGCTACTTTTAAGGTACGTCAGCTACTTAAGAGGTACGCCGGCTACTTTAGAGGTACGCAGGCTACTTTGGAGGTACGTAGGCTACTTTTAAGGTACGTCAGCTACTTAAGAGGTACGCCGGCTACTTTAGAGGTACGCAGGCTACTTTGGAGGTACGTAGGCTACTTTTAAGGTACGTCAGCTACTTAAGAGGTACGCCGGCTACTTTAGAGGTACGCAGGCTACTTTGGTGGTACGTAGGCTACTTTGGTGGTACGCAGGATACTTTGGTGGTACGTAGGCTATTTTGTAGGTACGATAAGTCTGCCTTATTGTACCTACGTCCATTTCAGCTTTTTTAATCTGTTTTGCCTCTATCTGTTTCGGTTTTCGGTTTCAATAAGTGAATGATACAGAAAACTTACTTTATTGATTAAAAGAATTAAATTTGTAATAAAAATAATAGAAAAATTACTGCGTACCACCAAAGTAGCCTGCGTACCTCCAAAGTAGCCTGCGTACCTCTAAAGTAGCTGGCGTACCTTAAAAGTAGCCTGCGTACCAGCAAAGTAGCCTGCGTACCACCAAAGTAGCCTGCGTACCTCTAAAGTAGCTGGCGTACCTTAAAAGTAGCCTGCGTACCAGCAAAGTAGCCTGCGTACCACCAAAGTAGCCTGCGTACCTCTAAAGTAGCCTGCGTACCTCTAAAGTAGCTGGCGTACCTTAAAAGTAGCCTGCGTACCAGCAAAGTAGCCTGCGTACCTCTAAAGTAGCTGGCGTACCTTAAAAGTAGCCTGCGTACCAGCAAAGTAGCCTGCGTACCACCAAAGTAGCCTACGTACCTCTAAAGTAGCTGGCGTACCTCTAAAGAAGCTGGCGTACCTTAAAAGTAGCCTACGTACCATCAAAGTAGCTGACGTACCTCAAAAGCAGCTGGCGTACCTATAAGCTAATCGGCGTACCTCGAAATACGCCGGCAGCGTAGCTGTTTCACAAAAAAAAAAACTATCTACTAACAGCTCATTTACACCTTCTTTAATTTAAGGGAAAATATTACAACGTAAATTAGCAACACTGATAGATATCGTTGAGGTTTTGTGTTTCAAGTCATCAGCAATTAAATAAAAAGGAAAAAAAAACTTACAGAATGAAAATATAAATTCTTACCTATGAAAAGAAACACCATTATCCTTTTTTAATTTTTGGGAACAATTTTTACAGTGTTTCAAGACACAAGAAGGCATTATTTTGAGAAACTTGTTTAAACACACGTTACGTCGAAACTTCTCGACGCGTCGCATCCAACTAAATGAGATTTGTATTTGCTTTTCGTTTTGTATTTGCTTTGTTGGCGCGCCTGCCGTGTTCCTAGCGCGGTATCTGTTTAGTACTACATCTGTGCGATCAACCTAATCTATTTTAACAAGGCATTGTGCCTTAAAAACTGTTCCATTCAATGGCTAAACTATATATGACTAATTGTTAGCTGCCTCATCTTGGATCTTCAGTAGACTCGATCAACCTTTTGCAGTTCGTGAAGAAGCTCTGGTCCTACGTCTCTAAGGTCTTCACCTCACAGAAACTGAAAAAGGAACATCTGTTGGGATCCTGATACCCAGTGGTCACGTCATGGCATATTTTTTGACTACTTTAAACTAATTTCTATAAGGTATTCTATCACGAGTATCTATACGACTTCGAAAATTATAGTAACTATTTTGTACTACTGGCGTGAGATCTTCGTCAAGCGCCATCAACAAAAAGAGAAGCAAGAATTTTCTATAGCTCTAGCAGATAAGCAATTACTGTCAATTTGTTTGTATACCAAACAATCGGAGACTAAGCGGAGTCCAGGAAGTGTGATAAGAAAAAACTTACAATCACAAGCAAACAATAGACGTGGGTTGTTAGAAAACTTAATTTTACACCCGAATCAAAAACTCAACCCGTATTGTGTTGTGTGGTGTTAACCAATTTTTCTTTTGTTATGACCCCGCCCACGCTTATTATCGGATACCTTCGTGGCATATCATTTTTTATCAAAACAATAACGTTTTTGTGGAAGCGCGCGAGTCACACGCAACTAAAAGTGAATTTGTCAAAAGCCTAACAATCGAATCAAAAGATAATTTACGTCTGGTTATTAATAAGAAAATAGATACGTTGCTCTCCTAGCAAAGGTTTATTAGGTTTTAACGTGGTGTGGTCTGGTTACAATATCGATTCCATCGTGGCTACATTTTTTGCTATAAATGGATTATAAAATAATCCACACAGCACAGAACAACATAGCACAGCACAGCATAATAATAATAATCAATGGCACAGCGGATCCATGTAGGTAGGTAAGTAATTTCTGCGTAAGCAAAATATCCCTGCTGGACAAATATGACAGTAATCCAATTGAGTAACAATCTTCTTAAAACATACCAGAAATATTAATTAATACGACTTGAGCCCACTGGTAAAGGATAAATTAAAAAGTTTTGATTCCACTGTTGTAGATTTTGTCAAACTATTTGATTTGTTGTAAATAGATAGTAGAAAATTATCTATAAATAGAAAACTAAAATGTAAGTAACTCTTTATGGTGAAAAAGCCCATTCAATATAAACAACACTAAATAACAGTTATCCATATTCTGCGACAGTAAAAAAGTAATGTCCTGTTATCCACCCACATTGGTTATAAATTAATAGAACCCTTATGATTGTGACGTATAATATAATATAATAAAGCTTGATTGGTTTCGTGTGAGGTATTTTTTGTATGTTTTAGGGAATCTCCGATGGCATCTAGCCCCGCTAATTCTGTCCCTGCGGGCAATGATTTATGACAAGCAAGGGGTAAATAGAGACACTGTCAATCGAAGATGACATCTACATCTATAAAACATTTTTGATGAAATGTTAGAGATATTCTTAATTAATGAACTATTCATAAAAAGGATTTGATAACGATGAAATTCCTAATAATTATTCCGTTTGCGATTTATAAAAGTTAAATTTAGAACCTACGTTAAGGAAGAGCAAGGGTCTATAAAAGTAATAATTAGCTGTACAAATATCAAGCCTAGCTAAATAGAAAAAATCTTAATATTTTTTATTTATTTAGTTTTTATATAATACTAGAAGATGGTCGCAATTTCGTCCACGTTTTCCAAAAAACCGTTGGAAATCAGTGATTTTCCGGTAGTAGTCTATGTCCTTCCTCTGGATCAACCTTTTGACTAAATTGGTTGAAGACAGATCGATAGACACACATTCGCATTAAACTATATTATATATTACTAGCAGATGCAAGCGACTTCCCATATTTTTTAAATTCCCACGGGAACTCAATAATTTTTCGGGTTAATATATAGCCTATGACTCTCACAAATAATGTGGCTTTCTACTGGTACCAGAATTTTCATAATCGGTTAAGTAGATCCAGAGATTACCTCCTACAACGTCACAAACTCACAAATTTTACCTCTTTATAATATTAGTATACTATATATATTATGTATAATTTTTACTTTTGCATGCCTATATTATGTTAAGGTGAAGCATTGTCTATGTTATTCTGTCTTCCATCTTTTGTAAAAACATGTTTTTTGATAATAAATGAATCTATCTATCTAAACTATTAAAGATGGTACTCTGGATTTGCTAGGTTGCCTGCTTATGACAAACTAGGCATGCCGGCTTAAGGGCTCTCTGACCAATAAAGGAGCTTAAATTAAAAAAAGCTTCAAAGGAACTTTTCCAAGTTCATTCGCACCTAATCGGTCTTCATGAAGCTTGCCAGTCGATAACTAAAGCTGGAAGAAATTAATAATATTATTTTCTAAGGATGTTGTCTTGTTAGCATAAAATCGATTAAGCGCCATCGCAAATTAAAATAATAATCGTTACGTTAAGACCGAGACATGTCAAACAGTATGAAATAAGTGAACGAGTTATTTAAAACCTTTAAGTCTTAAACCCACTTTATATTGGAACGAGACACTAATCTGTTCAGTACGGTCAAGTAAAATTCTCATATTGCATGTGGGTTTTTATAAGTTGAGAGATGACAGTGAAAAAACCTGATTTATGGATTTCTAAATTATAATGATATGCACCATAGGTATCAAAATACTCACTTTAAGTATTATCAAAATGCATACATCTGGGTTTTCATCATCAACAATAGTAGTAATATAACAGCCGTTCTATGAAGCATTTATACAGTAGCTAAACACATGGTGGTAATTTTCTCTCACTCTACACTCTCCTTTTTAAGGTTCCGTAGTCAACAAGCTACCCTATAAAGGTTCCTTGTACTTCATGTGATACGAATTAAAAAGAAAACTATCCTCGACCAACTTATAAATGTCCGCATATTGTGACGGTCAAATACGGAACCTTACACTGTGCGTGGCTCGACACGCACTCGGTCGGTTTTTTTAATAGTACATTCGATGGGTTTCCCCTATTACTTTTCTTCAGATTATATAATAATGCAGTAATGGTTGGATACTTACTCTATGACGATTTATCCAGAATGACCGAATAATCAATTAAAATTTTAAAGGAAGGTTTCCTTTATGACAAAAGCTCTTGTAACTCGTTTATAAGTTTAACGCTATCGAAGTAGGGGCAAGTTCGCTATTCTATACTTCTAAACTATCTTTACTAATAATATAAATGTGAAAGTTTGGATGGATGGATGTATGGATGGATGTTTGTTACTCAATCACGCCAGAACGGCTTAACGGATCTGGATGAAATTTGGCACAGAGATAATATATTATAGCCTGGAATAACACATAGGCTACTTTTTGTCTCGGAAAGTTAAAGAGAACTCCTTAATCAAAACACCTCAATCCACGCGGACGAAGTCGCGGGCATCAGCTAGGTTTAATAATAAACGAGACCTTTTTTATTTTTGCCCGATACCTCCAGGCCTATAAATTATCGTGTACGCATAATATTAACAAGTATCCAACTGTACCTATACCTGTTGCTTATCTTGTCTAATATTTTATTACGAGTGAAGCAAGTAGGTAGGTAAGTATATTAAATTACAAGTTCGTTGACAAATTAAAATTATATTTTAAGAGTCTTGAAACTTCGTTGCGGATGTAAATCAATTTGTAATTGCGTGAGTAAAATGCCTCTTTTCGTCTAACACTTTTCAGTTATTTAAATCAACAATTCAATACTAATGCTATATGCTATAAATAAGAGCCTGTCTCAGTATTGCCTATTCGTGGCTCAATCACTGAATAGATAATAATATGCTTTCTGGAGATGGATATTTCGTTTTAACTATGGAAAAACGTAGGGTTCATACAGGACTTATACTTAAATAACCTTAAAACTCATACTCTGCAGTAGTCCTTGTGTGCAAAAAAATCACAATGACACTAAAAAAATAATAAGAGATCATAATTGAAACTAAAATGTAATTTATGTGTGTATTAATAGTGTCTCTAGTCTAGTTGAAGGCTTCAGCTGTGGCCAGTTACCACACACAAAAAAGTGACACCAACCGATCAAACAATATTTACGGTAAAATCATGCGTAGAAACCGATAACTGCTGCATAGATTTTGAGAACTGCTGTGGGTCTCTGGCGTCAGGCACGAAACTAGCGACGGCCGAGCGACGGCGACAGCGGGGCGAGGTGGTCCGAGAGCTGGCGACGAATTTCGGGAATCTAATCGGGAGTCCTACCACTCTGGTAGAGCATTTGCGATTATTTCGCTACTGCGCAGCATAAACATTTACAAAAAAAACCAAAAAAATATTTTTTTGCAACTTGATTATTTTTATCATTAAATTTAGTACTTACAGAATTTAAAAAAAACCCAGACATTTTTGTTGGTTATAAAGTACTACCCCACTGTCGCCCCGCCACCGCTAATTTCGTTCCCGTACACTAACTGCCATACTCCTTTCAAGTTTACCCACTTGTATCATTATACTGACGGATCAAAAGTCTCGAAAAAGCTCCCTACATCTCTAGCCTGCAACGAGTGGATACAGAGCGCAAAGCTGTGGAATCCGGTTACTATCACATGCATCTCAAGGTATCTCTGTTCATCTTAGGTGGAAAACTATTCAAATGTATGCACTACTGTTCGTCACTCAACAGTTTACGGAGGTCAGATGCGGGCAGAATATTTCAATATATTATGTCAAACATATTAATCGATATCTATACTAAAAACAAGATGGTACCCGCGACTTCATCCACGTAGATTTAGATTTAGATAACCCAGTGGATTCCTATTTTCTGGGAACTGATGTCGTTCTCCAGATCCTCATACTCATGCAAAAAATGTCGTCGATTCGTTGCTCCGCTGTGGCGTGATTGGAGAACAAAACAAACTAACTGAAACAACATTAATGTATAGGATATCTGGGTAATACCTGTTTAAGTTTCAGGCACTTCACTAAACCGGAATTGACTAAATTCTCTAGAGATAGGTATAGATTGCAACTTGGTGATTGACATTTTATCACGTTAAATTAAACACTTCCAAAAAAGTAAATCCATTAAGACTGAAGTCACGTGCGCGCATGAGCTCATGTCTCATTTTTTTAAATATTTAAAATTATAATATTATGTCATGTAAATAAAATAAAAAACGATTTTGAAAAGTTCGAATGGTTAGGTTTAAAAATGTATATGTCACCGTAAAATTGTAAAAACCGTTAGATTATAATCTAACGGTTCATAAACCGCGAGATTGTAAACTGTCGAAAGATTGTGAACCGTTCAATGTTCTGAGTATTAATTTATGAAATAGTTATTGTATTTACGTTTTCTTGTCTCTTTCTTGTACAGTTCGCGCGCGAGTTGAATGCAGAGTAAATGTATGTGTCACCATACATTTACTCTGCATTCAACTCGCGCACAAACTATAGGTTAGGTTAGGGTTGGACATGAATATTCAGGTAGTAGATTAGATTCTATCGGGTTAATATACCTAATAGATTACAGTTCACCGAAAAATAATGCGGTAAATTGTAAGCAGTATTTTACGGTTCACAATCTGTCGAGAGTTTATAATCTATCGAGATTAAAAACGTTATATTACAATCTAACGGTTTTTACAATCTTACGGTGACATATACACTATTTTACCAATCAATAAGAAATTGTGTCAATCAGAATAAGAACAAGAAAATACTAATAAGATTTGAAAATAAATATCGAAACAAAATTCAATAAATAGTTATTTATTCAGTATCCTATAATCTATATTTACAATATTTCGGTAGGCTCAATTTGCTTTCAAAGCCTCGAATACTCACTTACGGGTAACAAGCATATAAACAAAACAAATTCCAAACACTGCTGAAACTTAAATTGTTTAGTCACTTCTTGGAATGTTTGTGAACGATTTTCATTTACTTATTCACTAAAACTTAACGACTAAATTAGAGGCACTAATTTTTTGACTAGATATATCGAGAGTCTTTTCGTCTTCACTATAAAACAGTGTTAATTTGCAGTAACTCGGAGGGATTCGTCCAAACTTGATTTCGGCTCGCACGTTACCTGTAGACAAAAAAAAAATTATTAGCGTCTTTGTTTTGTTTGCTCAGTACCGTTTCGCAACGATGAATGAATGGGAGAAAGTACAATAATAATTTTATGTATTTTATGTATTATTATGTAATCTCAATGATGGGAAAAATAAGCCTTTAAAAGAAAATTAAAAATCTTAAAGATTACAATTACTTAATGCCAAAAAATAAAAGTCTTGTTATTGAAACAAAATAAAGAAGAAGCGTTAAATTTTCATAAAAAGTAAAACTTACATTATTGCTATTTCTGCTGCCACCATGAGATGACATCGAGTAGCTCGTCTTCATCCATGGGTCCAAGGGATTGTTGTGTTTGCACTTCGTATCGGTCCACCGCAGAATACGCCGATGACACCCCCGAGGAACATTCCGAAGGAGCAGGTGATTCCGCCTTCTCCGAGCAAGGTGACCCACTTCCATAAAAGAAGCCGTCATCCATATCCGTCACTGTTATTGATTGCGAATTACTACTTGGTATATTTTCTCTATTTTCCTGGTCTCGCGTTATACCTAATGCTGCATCGCTTTCGTCTAATAACTGTTGTAAATACCTAATATATTCGACGACCATTCTTAACGTATCCACTTTGCTGAGCTTCTTTCCAGATCCCCGTCTAGCGCCACCTGATAGAGCGGCTACCACAGAGGCAGGTAGGTGTCGGCGAAGTGCATTGAATCCATCATTAACTTGCTTCACACGATTGCGTTCTCTAGCATTACGCCTCGCGATCGAAGCGGCTTGAGGACCGGTGTAGGGATTAGTCCTGAAATGCACTTTCTTTCTATACTGAAGGCTCGGCGGCGTATCATGTGTAACGTAATTTTTTTCCGGCGCCGGTGCAATCGGTACAATCCTTTTCTCACCAGATGTTTTGGTTACAGTGGCAGAGGGGTAGCCCGACGAGACGACAACATAGTTAGTCTGGCCCTGAACGAGTTGGATTTCTTGTAACATTTTACGTGTTTACGCGAGCGGTCGCGGAAACGAGCACACAAGTAGCGCGCGCGGCGATCGGAAAAGCACTGGCCGGCGCGTTAAGGGGAGGCTTCGTGGGAGCTTTTGGTAAGGCGAGCGAGCGGCGGCAACGAAGCTTCACGCACAAGTGAGTCGGCGGCGCACGCGCATGCGTTATATCACCTGCGCCGGCTGCAAAAAAATATAAATTTTAAAATTCTTCTTCCCCTATTATTTTCCATCATCCCTTCCCCTCACTACGTACGGGTCCGTACCTGGCGAGGTGGTTAGGGGAGCGGGCAGGGAGCGGCTAACGCGTGCCTAGTTTTTCTGATGACCAGTGAATACAGTGTGGTATTACACATGAAAATAATAGGCGATTAACTTAACTTGTTCTCTTGAACTCCACAAAAAATGTAGTGTAATACTACGTCTTACTGAATAATTAATTCTTGCTCAGTTTTTAATGAAAAACCAAAACGACCCGACAGTATTACAGATCCAAATTTATAGTATTTAATATAAATCAATCGCTATAAGAATTTTATCTGACGATATCTTAATACATTAAGTATTTCTTATAAAAGAATATTATGTAGCGGATAAAAGTCACTTCGCTTTAATCGAAGCTTTATCGTTGTCATTCCTGTTAAAACATTTAGGTCTCTTTAGTATAGAAGGATTATCTGCCGATGCATATTTATATGCCCGAGTGTATTTTAGTACTTGCAGCTATTAGCCTAGCATAATTCCCAGTTGCCACCATTCCTTAGCAGCAAATTGCTAGTGGTCAATATGTTTGGACATACTAAGTGGTCATTGTGCCGACTATAGCCAATGAATTAAAAGTATTTTCACCAACACAAAAAGTGAACATGTATAAATTAGGGTTCCCCTTGCGTTCGAGGCAACGTATCGAAAATGATTCTCGTGAATTGCATAGGTGTTTTAAAACTCAATAATAATATTAATTTCAAAAATAAAGGGTTTCGGTTTTTTTCAATAACATTTAGTATGGTATTTAATGCTACAAAAAATCCGCCCAATTGCGAGTCAGATTCGCGCACCGAGGGTTCCGTACAAACCTGTAGGTACTTAAGTAAAAGTTATGGTATTTTTATTGCTAAATGAAATTATTAAAATTATTTTTATTATATGATGTAACTAAAAATTTATGCTCTTCGCAATTTTCTTTTATCTGTGCTTTATGACGTTGTTTCGTACCAAATTTCAAGATTCTGAGTTCACGGGAAGTACCCTGTAGGTTATGATTCCCTTGCGAGTGTCGAAAATTTGCAGCATAAACGGCTGTATCTTTTGATTGCGTTGGCTTAGAAGTTTTGATTTTTTCACAGCTCCAAGGGACAGTAGACCTGAGTATCACACAACAAAGTGATCCTTTAAGGGTTCCGTTTTTCCTTTTGAGGTACGGAAACCTAAAAAATAATCAAAATTTTAATATTGATTAGATAGATAAATAATGATATCGATAGAAACAAATCCTTTAGGTACTTAATTATAGTACATAAGCAAAACAATGCAACTCTTATGTCCATATTAAACATACAAACAGTAGTGTATTTGTCTATTCTATTCTGACATAGCAATTAAAAACCCCTGAATCCACGCGGAACAAGTCGCGGTTATCTATGAGATGGTATTTTAGTTTTGATCAAAAATGTCTGATTCCTTCGAGCATTTAAAACTTCTAGGAGATTCACCCACACATGGCGTCAGCTATATATCTTTCAAATCAAATCAAATCAAATATTTTTTATTCAAATAAACTTTTACAAGTACTTTTGAATCGTCAAGTGAATCTACCTTTATAATACACAACGCCAAATGAAATATTTAGTAAAATGTATAATTTTTGTAATACACGCGTTGCATACCAACTATTTATTAACTAAGGTTATAATAGCTTATATTTTGAAATTGTTCGGAAAAAAGTTTATTATAACTTATTGAACGTGTTGTGTCTTTACATTTTTCACATACTTATTTGGAATTAAAAAAATATCGATTAGTTGAGAACGCTCGGCCCTTGTCGTTCGTCTCTCTCAAATAATTCACATACCGATCGGTTAATTTAAAGTGGACTATTAATTTATTGGTTTTGAATACTAATTAATGTAAGGTGATAGCGGATTTTATTGAAAAATTCGAAGCGTTCAAGCGCATTCGTTCGCTGTATCCGAGCCCGACACCCGTTGGAATCTTTTCTATAAGTGTAAATTGAGGAGCTTTCATTACTACAGGTCGCGTTCCACTTAAGGCGCTGTGATACTTATCGGTGCAGTAGAGAATGTACAGAATCATATAGTATGCTTTTTAGGGTTCTAGTTTTTAGGGTTCTGTACTTCAAGGGGAAAAAGGAACCCTAATAGGATCACTTCTGTCTGTCTGTCAACCAACTTTTTTTCGGGACCGCGTGGAGGTATTGAGTCGAAATTTATATCAAAAACAGGTCTACGATCCCTTAGAGCTGTAAAAAAACCAAGCTTCTAAGTCAAAGCAATCAAAGATACTGCCGTTTATGCCGCATATTTTACATATAATGTATACACTTGCCAATAAATCAAAACTTAAAGGGTATTTCCCGTTGACCTTGTAAATATGGTAAGAAGGAAAGGAAAGTGAGAAAATGGTAAGAAGGAAATCATGAAATATGGTAAGAAGGAAGCTGTCACAGCACAAGTATAGGAAAAAATCCGAAATCGTTAATCAGGGTGCCGATCATTATCGTTAATAGGGTAATTGGGGTGTCGATTTGTTTGTCAGGCGCTACCAGTTTAGCGTCATATGTAGGCCAGTTCGTTCACAGCTGATTACGTGTTGTTATGGTATCTTTAATTATTAGAATAATTTATTTTAATCCACACTAATATTATAAATTCGATAATGTGTCTGTCTGTGTGTCTGTCTGCTACGCTCTCACGGCTCATCTGTTTAACCGATTTTGATGAAATTTGGTACAGGGATAGGTCCTATATACATCCCGGGGAAAGACAAAGTCTAGTATTTATCCTGGAAAATTAAAGATGTCTTAATTTCATTGTTATAATTTTAAAAACAGTAATGGTGCTTGGGCATTCTAATGGATTTCTTTTACCGTAACATGAGTATTCACTATGATGAATTAAAAAAATATATATAAAATTAAAATTTTCAAACAGTTTAACTTTTAAGTGCAGTGAAATCACGTGTGCAATTAATAAAACAGTTGGACGGTTGGCCGCGCAAAGTAGCAGCGATATTTCAATTTTCTGTCTCATAATTTTGTATGCTTTCATTCCCCGAGAGCCGTTGGCGTGTCAATTTTATCGTGTCATAACAAATGACAGATATTTCAACCTCCCGTTGTGAAATTAACCCTTAACCAACGTGAACTTGCTTTGCGTCCACTGTTTCGTCCAATCACCTTTTATAGATTCTTCAATAATAATCAGATAAATATTTATAATTTTATTACATTTTTAAAATGGTATAAGAAATATATTTAAGTAGCAAATGGGTACTTACATAATTATGTAAAAGTATTAAGCCTTTTATCTTTGAATCATACTAATATTATAAATGCGAAAGTGTGTTTGTTTGCTGTTTTATTGGTTTGTTGGTTTGTCCTTCAATCACGCCGCAACTGAGAAACAGATCGACGTGATTTTTGACATGGGTATAGTTGAGGACCTGGAGAGTGACATAGGCTACTGTTTATCCAGGAAAATTAAAGATTTCCCGTGGGAATCAAAAAAACTTATTCCACCCGGACGAAGTCGCGGGCATCAGCTAGTATTTTATATTTTTATAGCGGTCGTTTAGGCACCGATTAAGGCAATTGTAGGGTTAACGTAAAACAATGTCCATGTTCTGTATATCGAACTCACGTAATTTTGATCGCTACTTTACGGTCGTATGCCTACTCATAAAGTTGATTGTCATTATTCTTGCTCTTAAATGACGATGAACAAAATAAATTGTTAACGGAATTCTTTCAAGGCAGTGAATTGTGATGAAAAATCCAAAAAGTTAAGAGCTAAAAACGAATACTTGGTTCACATGTTAGCCCAACCTTTACTGCTATAGGTCCGATGAATTTGCCTCTATATAAGTGTGGATTAATTTATTTAATTTAAATGTGGACCTTGTTTGGTTTTCTCGTAATGACACGACACAAGATATTATTGTATCTTGTAAAAATGGTTTCAGCAGTTGAGCTATGGAAAGGTAATATACGCTTGAATATTATTATTATACATAAGTATAAGATATGGGCTATTTTTCGAGCTTTAGAACAAGGCTCCATATAAACTTGCAAATTCAAATTTCATTTTAATCGTTAAAACTGTTTTCGAAAACTGAATCACATATTTATGTGTACAAATATACAAGAGTTACTCGTATAAATTATGGGCCTATACTGCTTTAGACCTAAATTTGTACCGTGTAGGTACAATACATTTATGTATTCATGCCTATCTTACCTATAATCAATTATGCAAATTGATGGAGACGTGTTTACATCAACTTCGTCATCTAGCAATTATTTCAGCAATTACTCGCTACAAATAAAACATTTACGACTGACAAATTACGGAGATGTAAACGTGGGATTTGGGGGATGTGATGATGGGAAATATGTCATCTGCCGATGTCATGACACGGTTGAGTGGTGTGGGATCTAAAACAAATACGTTTTATCGCTTGATTATTGTTGTTATTGAGTAATTTGGGATGTGAAATATTAAAAAATAAAATAAAGCTAACTTTTTTTCATTCACATATGAAGCCATATAGATTCCCATACACTTTAGATAAAGTTAGGAGACTACCATGGTATTGGATATATTTGTAAAAGAACTAATGAGTTACGAGTTAGTTCATAACATTTAAAATTTCCTTGTTAGAGACCTTTAGTTTCGGATTGCATAGTATCTTCAAAATAATGACATAAAGCTGCAATATTTTTGGAATTTTTCTATTGATACTTACTAGGTTCACTTTATTTATGATTATTTTACTAGATTCACTCACAAACACTAACAGTGGAATTCATAAACGCTTGAAACGCGCGCCACCGAGACATTTCAGGCGCTATGTGTCGAATTCAAGCTTTTTGCATTTCATAGTCGTAAGATACTCTCAATTTGGTCGCTAGCAGCGACTGAATACTGATTCGCCGAATTCCGTCAACCAATCCATCAAACAGTGCCAAAGTTTTGAAGGGAAGTTTTGTTCTGTTTTAAAAGGGAAACCAACAATTCCTTCTCTTCCGCAGAAAATGGAAATTTTGCTACCAATGCCATATTATTTGTTTGTGTTTCGCGCGTGTCAGAAACATATCCTATACCTCAGAAAGATGTATCAAGTACCATAGACACCTCATTTTTACCAAATCCATAGAGCTTTTTAACAGATAACACATAAAATAAGTGACAATATTAATATATTCTTCATTCAGTTAAGTGATTCTTTGGAGAACGTTTATGAATTGCAACAAAGGTTCATTCGACATTCAATCGCTTCGCGAATCGTGAACGGCATTTTTGCGGAGACTGGTTACCCAACGATTATGAATTCCACTGTAAAAGTATATTTGAATAAAGAAAGATTGAAGTTTTAAGTTTAATATTTAACATTAGAGAATTTTCCTATCTTTTCAGACTGGTCGTGGCTACTGGATGGTACAGGTTTACTTCAGATATCGTCGGTCGTCTTAGTTGTCGCATCAGCTCCCGCTTGATGCTCTTCCATTCAATGATTCCACCGCTTATGAGGGTTGTTAGTAGCGTGGCAGCACTTCACCACAGTAATTTGTCTCCTTGCTTTTATGAAATAGAAGAGAAGGTGAACATTTTCTGTCTTGCTTTACTTCCAATTGGCTCCGTAGAACCACAACGTTCAATTCACCCTAATTTTTTTGAGATGTAGCCAAAGAATTTCAAAAATTTATACACTCTAAAAATTATTCAAAAATTTCGTTTCAAAAATACTTGTCAGCAAGCAAATATTTACAAATATCGCGTGTTCAAGTGTTATTATTTTAACCAGTCCGGTAGCCCATTACGCCGCCGCGCCGGTTGCGAGTTTCTTTGAGGAATGGTCCCCGCATTAACTACATATTTAAAAATTATGTTACTCTATAAATCATATGCATAAAACGTTGTCGGCATCTTTCACACAATGGGACTACCTGATTCGTATCCAATATCGTTTGATTAACGATTTGTTGAGTGACTCCTATTCATCGCAACGTCAAAGGGTGATATTATTAAGCATTAATAAAAAGCATATTATACATTTCACCATCGGTTTGGTAACAAAGCCTAGCTTAGTTAAATATTCGGCGAGAAATACAAGCATGAGTTGCGGATTCATCATTTACAAAACATGATTGATCAAAACGTTTAACCCCTTTTAAAGTGTGGGCCTATTTAAATATCATAGATCAAATATTTGTATTAGGTATGTGTAAGAATATTAAAATTGTTTTAAAATATTTAAACATCCGAGTGGTATTTCAAACATTGTAATCCGCGTTGATTTATTCATTTATAACTTTTTAGAGGATTTTCAATTTTCCTTCTACAATAGGCTCCCGGAAGACACGTTGAAGATGTCTCTGAATAAGTTCAAAGTTAATGTAAAACGTAAACTCATTGAAAAATCTTATTACCATGTAAAGGATTACTTAAATGACAAGGAAGCTTGGCAATGATTTGCTCTAATGGCTCTGATTGTTCCTTAGTTAAGATGATTTGTCAGATGGTGATAATAAAAAAACCTGGCTAAGTTTGTTGTGGCCTCTTCTTAGACCAGGGCGCGTTTGGAACCCTCGTAGCTTTAGTTTTAAGATACCGTAACTAATTATCACCATCATGTTTTATAAATAAGTAATTGACGTCAATAAGTATACCTACAGTGTACCTAAATTAAATAAATGAATATTTTATTTGATTTGATTTGAAGTCTCGCACGAACATTGAACCAATGGACCAGAGAGTGAACATTTCAAAATATTGCAGAGAATAATAAAATAAAATATATTTTCGTGAATTTATTTACTGCATTGAATTGATACCTAACCGATTTGGTTTGGCGCACGAATGAATCTTTCTCTAAGCTTCTGATTCAACAAAAAGGTGTCGGACATTTCTCACGCTCGGCATTCAATATCCAAAATGCAAATATCCTGTCAGGAACGCTTGTAAAACAACAGAGGCTATCAGCGGATCGCATCGTATCGGTTCGGACGGGGTTCGGACAGTCCAACGCAGGCACCCATAGCCCAACGTCTGTGTCGGACATTGTGACGGGAAGTCAGTCCTGAAGACACTTTGACACAGATTCAAAGATACGCTATTGAATCGCTCGTCATGACGCGACACCAGATTTCTGAGACGTAAGTTTTGGGAGCATACACAGCTTTAAGTAGGAAGGTTTACTCAGAAACATTTTGTTGCGAGCTCTTTTTACGATACTGTAATTTTTATTCACCATTCCAGAAAAAATACAGAATCTATACAGACATTATCAATGCGAAAGTGTATCTATCAGTCTGTCTTAGCTTAGCTTAGCTTGCATCCCGGAGACGGGCTAGCTTCCTTATATCCCGAAAAATGAGTGTTCATAAGGGAATTTAAATAACCTATACATACGACTATGCATCTATGCATCATCTAGTAACTAAATATGCCGTAAATATAGCAAATATTGATTTAAAAAAAATGTTTTTAATTGAAAATTATAATTGAAAAATATATTTTACTAAGCTAATTCTAATTCAATTTTCATCAAACTAGTAAAGTTAAAATATCCGTAGCAATCTAAACCAACTCTCAATTCAGACAATGTTATTAATAGATCGTTTCATCATTTCAAGCAAAAACTATTTACTAGCTCTTGATCTTTGTGCTCTTGATAGCTCGACGTTAATAAACAAAATCTCCCAGCACAATGTAACTCATTCCTTTATAAGGCTAACGAAAGTAAAATGTTATTCTAATTAAAGTTATATTCCCTCAGGGGTTAAATTGTTGTTAATAAATAAAGCTAGTTAGAAAATTAGTCGTATTCGCCGACAACCTTGTTTCTTTTACAAGTTTACGACACCTCGTTAGTGGTGATAAGATGGGCCTAAATAGATGATTAGCTTTGTTCTGAATCGTAGAGTCGTTAATTTTTTTTACCAATCATTCCATTTAAATGTGCGCTAACAAGGGTGGAGGTTCAATAAACTTAAACTTTTTGGTAACTTATCTGACGTAGTAGTCGTTAGAAATACTCGCCTTGCACCCCTTTTAGTTATATTATATAACTTAAAGTATGGGGTTATGAAAGATGGGTTCAATCCTCGATGTAAAAATTCTCTATTATGAAAGTTTTGACTTTTAACTACTGCTCGTTAATATTGAACTTTAAACCAAACCTTTGCAATTTAAAGAAAAACGAGTTCTTCGCTGAGATATTGAGGTAACACTATGCATGAAAATTAAGTCGGGAAGAGAAAGGTACCTTACCTTTATCTTCGCGACTTGATTTGATCATGTCTCAAAAGTTATCCAAATCAAACAGTGATGCTAATCTACGAAGGCTGGTTACAGAAATTAAAAAAGGGTTACTTATCAGTTCCTATAACAAGATACATTAAAATCTAAATTAAATCTAAATTAAAAACTAAACATTAAAAAATATCATCTATGCCGCTGCAATGAGGCAATGCGCCCAGAACGCTGGCTGCTTTACCCCGCTGAAACAAAAAAGAGTTTTATTTTAAACATCAGATTTATTATTGGGGTCACGTAAAAAAGTATGATGACCTGTTCATAATATTGTATGTATAATGCTTCAAAGATGACCAATTTAGGAGGGTCAGTGTATTTGAAGTTATATTATGGTCTAAATTATGCGTAATTTAGCATACTTTTTTTGGCATCACTGTAGTCGGTGAAATTGATCGTCACTGAATTAGCAAGTTAAAAAGCGGGGTGCATAAATAAAGCGAATGCTGATTGCCAATAAACAAACTCGATATTTTGTGTCATATAATCTTGATATGAAGAAATGAGGTTCGAAGAAAATTCTCAATAACGCGCAACGCACACTAAATTTCTTTTTAAAATAACTCAAATACTATGAAATGTGCTGCAAAATAAGAAATAGTTTAAAATGACTTTATTGTCATCCCATTTTATTTATTATTTTTGTTATATTTTTTTCAATTTAGGTAAGTATATGTAATACTAGCTGATGTCCGCGTGGTTTGAGGTTTTTTGGTTCCCGCGGGAACTCTTTAATTTTCCGGGATAAAAAGTAGCCTATGTGCCATTCCAGACTATAATCTATCTCGGTGCCAAATTTCAGCCAGATCCGTTCAACCGTTGGTGCGTGATTGAGCAACAAACATCCATAAATCCATACATTCATCCAAACTTTAACATTTATAATATTTATAAAATTAATTGGTATTAATTACACAAAAGATGCTGATATAAAATATTAAAATAATAAATAGATCAATTTCCGTTCAATTTACATGATCACTAAACCGTAAACGCTGTCAAGAACGAGGCGAGTGGCGGGCGCGCGATGTCGTTCATAAATCGCGTCAGCCTACCTAACATAATATATCGAGGCATTATTGAAAGATAATGAAAAAAACAGTTGGTAATAATTTTCCTAAAGACGCTGATATAATATATTACAATAATAAATAGATCAATTTTCGTTCAGTGTACATGATCACTAAACCGTAAACGCTGTCAAGAACGAGGCGCGTGGCGGGCGCGCGATGTCGTTCGCAAACCGCGTCAGCAATCTAACATACTATATCGAGGCATTATTGCAAGATAATGTAGAAAACATTTGGTAATAATTTAACAAAAGACGCTGATATAAAATAATAAACAGATCAATTTCTGTTCAGTGTACATGATCACTAAACCGCAAACGCTGTCAAGAACGAGGCGCGTGGCGGGCGCGCGACGTCGTTCGCGCATCGCGTCAGACGGGTTTGCTCGTTTTAAACCATACCTTAATTATGGCGAGGCGTTATCGAGTAAGAATGTGCACACGCGACATTGGTATTAATTTTAATGAAAGAAGTGTGCGCCCGCACCTGCCCGTGTCGTCTGAAAACTACGCAAACCTGTACTTGGGTATTATAAGAGTTTGCGTTTACTTGGTGCAAGGCTTTTACTGTGTGTTTACTTAAGATGATTACAATATTGTGTTTGCCATTTTGTTCAAAGCTTCAAAGCTAAAAATCATATATTTTTAGGTAACTCCGCGCTTTACGTTATGGAAATCTCGCAAAAATAACAAGTATTTAAAGTAAGTAAGTAAGTAAAAAAAAAAAAAGTTAAAATTTAGCACCTAATTACTGCATAATCTATAGAAGTATTTATCAGGGTTCAGAAAGAGGTGTTAGCATGTCGTTAAACGGTTAAACGGTTAGTAGTTAACGGCTGTAAGCACAGGAGTAAAGATCGTTTACTACCATTAACCGCTTACCATTTAACAAACGATAGTAAATAAAACAATGTTTTTTTTCACTCGCTAGTGCACACGAGTAAATATTGTTTACTAATATTTTCAACCCGGCTAATTCGACCCGGCTTTGTCGAGTAAGATCCTGTCTTAGTGCGGGCGTAAGATAAAGAAAGAGCCTAAAGACATACAAAATATAATCTCAAGCTTCTAGTCTAGACCCAGCGACTTAATCTGCACGTTTATATGCCAATCATATTATTGTTGTTATAAAATAAAAGATTAATAATATTTGATTTTCCAATTATTCTTAACTAGCTGATGCCCGCGAATTCGTCCGCGTGGTTACAGTTTTTTTGATTCTCGCGGAAACTCCTTAATTTTCTGGGATAAAAAGTAGCCTATGTCACTCTCCATGTCCTCAACTATACCCATGCCAAAAATCACGTCGACCCGTTGCTCCGTTGCGGCGTGATTGAAGGACAAACCAACAAACCAATAAACAAACAAACTTTCTCATTTATCATATTAGTATGATTTCCGATGCAAAACAGGGGTGCTATAATCCATAACTTAGCTCTAATCAATGTGACCTCACCATTATTTTTATCAGGCATACTAGTTGTCATGGCATAATGCAAGTCTATCTTGCATAAAAATGCTCTGAAGTTTTTAATTAAAACCATCATTCTATCAAAAACCCCAAATTCAATAATATTTAATAATATACCTACATTGATTTTAATATTCGTCCACTTCACGATACATACTCGTATGAAATTAACGTTTATGGCTTCATATTATTTTGTAATTATAGCACCTAGTTGTGGCACCTGCGGAGTCAGTGTCAATGTTTCTGATTCACAGCTGATCGGCATAAATAAACATACGATCAAAACAGAATAATAAGTCAAACATGTTTGTTTATTTACTTAAAAAGATAGGTTTATCATAAGTGGGTAATGAGACTGTCTGAACAATATGCCATTTTAATTGAGGATAAAATAGAATTTACCTGTTCATTATACTAAAATTCTGTTATCTGTGGTGAAACGCCTGACTGATTGTCGCTTAACAGGAGCTCCAGGTTTTTTTTTATTTATTGACTGGTACGGTACTACAATTTAACCTGGAAGGATTATAGCTGTTATATTAAACCCATATCCCTAATCAAGACACCGTAATGGAACGCTAAGTCATTTTTTGCCAGTAAAAACTACCCGCGTAATTTGGTGGTAATTTTAGGTAACATTTAAAATCTTTCAGACCTGTAACCCTATCACTACGCGAGACAAACGAGGCTACCTTCTTCATTCTCGTTCAAATCTCTTATTTGTAAAGCCGACGAAGACAATTGTTTTTTTGAATACAGGCAAAACTTAATTTATATGTAGATAGATTTTGACAGGGCCAAAGTTACATATAGGTACATTTAAATGTTTGCAACGAGTTTGATTTAGAGAGGAAGCCGATAGATTAGAAATTTTAAAACTTAAAAGTATCAAATTTATTTGCCTGATTAGGTATGAATTTAATTAATTATTCATAACTAGTTACACGAAAGAGAGGTTAGATAAGAAATATATGAGTTGGTAAGAGAGAGGCGAATTACTGTCGAAGGGCAGGTGTCAGTGTACATCTGCCCTTGCAATAAGCTGTCTATGCCCCCTTCTTGGCGCCCCCTTACCTTGTCTTTAATGTTTTAATCTAACAAAGTAGCTATGATTTTCTAACTAAACGATTAAAAAAAAACATCTATTTTACAAAAAAAATAGACTTTTATATAAATAATATAAAAATAGCTAAAAATATTATTTTAATTCAAGACGTATGAACAAAATAATATTAATAATTAGACTTACACTTACACGTATGAACAAAATAATTATACTTAATAAACAAAAATACTTTTGATTGCTTTTTTTTTGTGGAAATTGAGTAACAAGCAAATACTTTCTTTGTAAAAGTTTGTGGTTTTACACTACTTTAAATAAAAAATACAACATTCTTAAAGTAAGGCAATAGTGTAAGTAAATACAGTACTATGTGGAATTAAAGGACAGTAAATATTATCTTCGACATGTAAAATTTTCTATGTAATAAGTACAATAATTATTTTGTCGGCGCCCTTGTAAAACGTTATAAACATTGTAGTACGAAGTTTTACCGATTTAATATGCCTTTAACAAATTTAAATTTTATGGGATTGCATACCAAAATTTGACAGCTGGCAAGTGTAACTGTATGGTGAGTAAAAAGGCGAATCGTATTAATATAAACCAGTCGTATCGTGTATAATTAATACATAAAAATTACCATTGATATCTTAAAGTTGCTGCGATTTATTTCAGACATACATTCATGTACTCACAGGCGCCCTGTATTTAAGGTACATTTTACAAAATGCGACACGTATAAACGCAGTCCGCATTTGAGAATCCGAATATGAAAAATCTCTTCATTAAGTTCATAATTACGACTTTGTCGAGTCGTTTGACCTTTTTATAAAATAAAAACGGAAAATAATTGATTTGCACAAACATTTTTGATTTATCATGATTTAGGAAGTGGAAGTGTTCATAAAAACGCATGTAGGTACAGAATAGTAGGTTGAAACATCATTGAATGGTTTTTGTCAGTGCGCCACACAACTTTGCGACTAAATGAACTTAATCTGTGTTGTCAAAACACACCTTTAATGAATGCGACAGGTTAATTTCAAAAAATAAATTGACGCTCGTCTCCGTCGGCTTTTATGAGATGTGGTGTTTATGTGAGTGGGTACCATAATATAGGCTTAGCATGAGGACACAGCTGCCTCTGGGCGGGGAAAAGTGAGTGCGCTCTCTTGAATTTTTAGCCCGTATTAAACTTGGATAAGTGCAACTTCTGATACATTTTTATAAATTTTTATTCTGAATTTTAATGATGCCCTGACAGGTAAATTTTGTTTTATAACTAATTTTATATATTTTTTGTAATATGCCTACATATCTCAGTGTTTACATTCATTTGCAGGTTTAGATGCATAGATAGGTTAGCCCGTTACCATTTTTGTCTGTATCATCACTTACTACGAGGTGAGATTGCAGTCAAAGACTAACTTGCAGTGGAAGAAACACAACTTTTATAGATACATCGAAATATACATACCGAATATAGCTCAGCATAGTATTTATGTCTGTCCATATTATAGATAGGTATCTTGAGTGCTACAGTTAGGATTGGTAGAACTTATGTAAATAAAAAACTTTATTGAAAATAAACAATCTTCATAATCATAAAATAAATAATAGCAGCTAAGTTTATTTTTCCTCTTATGTGAAAAGCCGCACTCACAAATAAATCGGCTTCTAAGATCAAAAACTGGAGTAAGTGTCCTAACTATTCATAATATTATGAATAAAGCGGCCTGTGACCCTAAAAGGGAGGGAAAATAATAGAATCTGTATTAAACTTGGAAAAAAATAATGTGCAGATACTAAAAATTACAATAAACATAAATACTCCTCGTACGACTACATCTGAGTGTTAAAAACCAGTGTACGATCGTCGTAAAACTTAGGACCTGATCCAATCCTGATAAAGCGACAAAAGTTGTAACAAGTGCATATGCCTTTGTAAATTTGCTGGGTTTTTCTACTCGCTGTGCATTTTGAACCTTAAGTAAACATTTTTAGGGTAACGATTAAACTTCTCCACGTTTTACAATTGCATAATTAAAGTGGTGAGGATTAAAGTAGTGGTTTAATACAGATCAGGAGCTCACGTGGATAGCGTCAGACATAACTGACCATTGCTAACTACTGCTTGAAATTGCTTTTTCTTCTTCTGCTTCTTAAGTGTCATTTTCTTAGTTGTGTTTCTATACTTACTTATAATACTATAAATGCGAAAGTTTTGATGGATGGATGTTTGGATGGGTGGATGGATAGATGTTTTTTACTCAATCATGCCAGAACGGCTGAACGGATCGGGATGAAATTTGGCACAGAGATATATATGTCTGGAATAACACATAGGTTTTTATCCCGGAAAATTAAAGAGTTCCCGCGGGAAACAAAACCTCAATCCACGCGGACAAAATCACGGACATCAGCTAGTATGAAATAAAATATATTTGTTATTTACGTGTAAAGAAATCATCTTTATTCCATGCACATTGTTTATTTTTCGTATATTTAAATTGAGTATTTAAAAAAGTATTCTAATTCCAATTTCATCCCCACCACCTGAATGCCTGGTCTTCTTCCACCTACCGTTTTATTCCAGGTAATTTTTACCACGTACCTACCTGAAAATTATGGAACCAGCTTCCATCGTATGTACGCCCTCATGATTACGATATGGGGCTCTTCAAAGGGCGTATAAACAAATTTTTCAATAGCCGGCAACGCATTGGCGGTTCCTCTGGTGCTGCAAATGTTTGAATGAGAGGTGGTAATCACTCAACATCAGGTGGACCACTGCTCATTTGCTCGCTATATATATTTAAAAAAATTCTTTCCAAAAAACCGACTTCCAACGCCACTGTAAAGTAATAAATAATTTTTTCGTACCACTTGCTTAAAAAAGTGACATTCTATGCCACAAAAAGCGAACATAACAATAGTCATTTTTAATCTGTTAAAAACAGGGAAAGAAAATTGTACTGAATTTCATTCATCCTCTAAGGGGAGAATTAATAATTTCATATTTGTGCCTTTTGGTGTTGAAACCATGGGGTCGTGGGGCGAAGATGCTAGATCCTTTTTTAAGGATCTATCTTCTCGTCTCACAGAGTCCACAGGTGACCGGAGGGCTGGTAGTTACCTCGGCCAACATATAAGTTTGGCTATTCAGCGGGGTAACGCAGCCAGCGTTCTGGGCACATTGCCTCATTGCAGCGGCATAGATTATATTTTTAATTTTTAGTTTTTAGTTTTTAATTTAGATTTTAAAGATTTTTTAAGAAATTGTATATATTATTATATGTTTTATTTGTAAGGAATAAATTTAGGGGAGAATGTGATTTTAATTTGGAATACTTACCGAAATTTATACTGAACTACA
This sequence comes from Erebia aethiops, assembly GCA_923060345.2. NCBI lineage: Eukaryota > Metazoa > Arthropoda > Insecta > Lepidoptera > Nymphalidae > Erebia > Erebia aethiops. The sequence continues at coordinate 6,995,850 of OV281092.1, read as the reverse complement.
TCTGTGTTTACACCATTGAGTTTGTATGTAAAGCATTATACATCTTTTTGAAAAAGGAATACGCATTTATTATGCAGTTATGATTAATTAAATAAAATTACGAAAACCGACGAGGCCGTATGAGCTTGATGCCTTTGCTTTTTCGACAAAAAAATATTAGTCTAGGAATTTGCCGCGTTTTTGGTTTCTTCAAATACATAAACGTTAAGTTTATTTTAATTTATTTTTATAAATAAGTTAATGTTCTAAAAATCTTTTAATTGTCATTATTTTTAATAAATGCTTATCTCATATTATTATTGTGTTAATTTTTTCGCAAATGGTACGAAAAGTAGAGTATTTTCCTCGGTGATAAAGCTGTCTTAGTCTTGGGTGAACTTAAATCCCTCGCTGCACTCAGGACTCGTCTTAAATCCCTCGCTTCGCTCGTGATTTAAGTTTTTAACACCCTCGCTACGCTCGGGAGTAAACCTCGAGTCCTTCGTTACGCTCGCGATTTAAATCGTCACCCGCGACAGAAGACACTGCTTTATCCCCTTGGTTAATAATCTACTATTATTTCTACCCACTATGTTGAAGTCGGGCGAGCCTGATGTGTCAACTTTGCTTATCCTTATTATACCCGCCCGACTTCAACATAGTGGGTAGAAATAAAAAATATTTATTACTTTACAGTGGCGTTGGAAGTCGGTTTTTTGGAAAGAATTTTTATTTTTAACTTTTTAGTGTCAGGGTTGAGGATTTGGCGTCAGAATTTTTATGGGACCACCTCGAGAGCTTCCTCTAAAGACTGTTAAAAAAATTCAAATCGGTTCAGAAACCACGGAGATATGCACTGACATACATTTAAAAAAAAAATACGCGCGGAAATGAGAACCTCCTCCTTTTTTGGAAGTCGGTTAAAAAATTGAGTTTTCAAATATACCCTACCTATTCGTAAAGTTTTCTTGTATTTTATACAAGTTAAACGTGTGGGTATGTGGTTTTTGTATGAACAATAAATTTTATGTTATTTTGAGCCTCGTTTCCCGGAAAGTTGTTAGTACGTTCACGTCTGCAATTATTTTATTATTCCTCGATATGGGAGATAATGTTTGTGCGACACTTCTCAAGCGACTGCGATGAATGCATGATTTTCATGACGCCTCTGATGCAGCTGGCTGACACAAGATTCCGGCACAAAATATATGATAATACCTACTAATTCCGGGTTCATTTTCTGGTAGTGTTTTCTTTAAAAATGGAGTTAATTTTGAAATCTGTTATTCTTTGATTACCTATATTAATAGAATTTTGAATGGATTTGTGTTACTCAATCACGCCAGAACAGCTGAACTGATATGGATGAAATTCGCCACAGAGATAGATTATAGTCTAGAATAACCTACTCTTCAACCCGGAAAATTAAACTGTTTCTGCGAGAGCCAAAAAACCCCAATCAACGCGCGCAAGTCGCGGGTATCAGCTATAGTTTCAAATATTGCAACAGAGTAGATACATAAAGGTCTAGGTATAAAAATCTTTCACACATCTGGGAGTGTACTTTCATCGGTTGTGAAGAAGATGATGACACCAAAATTGTATTCAAGCGTTTGGTATAGTCACAGATAAAGGCATAATATATTAGTATCCGGTAAATTAAATTTAAATTGTTTAATAGAACGCAGCTGACGACTCCAAGGTTTCCTTTTTGTTTACGTTTTGATTGATTGATACATATAAATTATTCGTCGCAGAAACGGTGTGAAGGAGACAAAAATAAAAATAGCGAGTGTCGGTTAGTTTCGATGTTTGCATATAAATGGATTTGCGCTAAGTGGATAAGTATAATTTATGAAGCAAGATAGACTTGAGAAACACGCAGAGTATTTCAAGATTTTAAATATAACTATATCATACTCGTATATTACCTACCTACCTAATTGGTTTTGTATAATTTGTCCAAGCTTAATTATTTTCAGTTTCTTATGCTTGTCTTAGCTATCCAAATTTCCGCAATTTTATTAAAAAAAATAATAACACAACAATGAAATAAACGACATAATAAGAAAGTTAAAGCTAAACTACAAACAAAAAATTAATTGCGAGTATCTATATTTGCGTGGCCAGTGGTCTGTTTGTAAAGATTAAATCAATACACAGGCATGACCTCCCTTTTTATTATAGTCATAGATCTATAGATACGAAGCAGTAGAGATGTCATGTAGAACATAAAATTAAAGCGCGAGCTGAGCCCATAAGGCACTTGGAGGCGAGGCGATGAGTTTATCTAGATTTGACTTGTAAAATGAAATTGCTCAATCGGGGCTCCAGGCTAATATAAACATTGGGTTATCTCAACGGTAACAACCAATAACTCTCGTGCGATTGAAAACTGCAATAATGCGAAATATACTTCCCGACTTAAAAGTGGATGGACGGCCGAAGTGGACATTTAGTTTTATAATTCTGTGTAGGTAATAAAGATGTAAAACTAAATGCTAAATCCTAAAAATAAATACTTTATCCTAAAATTGCAACTTATTCCTAAACCCAGGTTGGGTTTAGGTTGCAATTTTAGGATATAAAATACCAACTTATTAATTTTAACCATCTTAATTACTTAATTTTTCTATAATTTTTAATAAAGATAGTCATTCTAAAAAAAGAAGTTCCACTAATTCATTCAAATTTAAGAGTATCCCACAAATTACAAAATAATGCGTTCTAGATGAAATACTTAGTCTAACTAATTCTTTTGTTAATAAACTAATTAATAGTTCTAGAAAATAAACGCAAGCAAAAACTCTTCTGTAACTATAATCTCCAGTTTTTAAAACTAAGATTTATAATGTATTCTTATTTTTTATAATAGTGTAGTTTAATTCAAAAATAATAATTCAAAAAGTAAAATAATAATTCAAAAAGTAAAAAATATCCCAACATACTGCAACTAGTAGATATTGCATGATCCGATACACGTATCTTGAATCTTGATGCTCAATGAAATATAAATCAGGGTAGCCTCTATCGATGAAGGCGCTGAGCTTTATGTAACGGATACTGTAATTTGTACAACCAAATAAAAACATTAGCCATTTAGCTGCGCTTACTGCCGAGATCGAGATAAGTGTGCTGCTCGAGAAAGTGTAAATAGAATTAACAATAAATTACTCTAGGAGGCTTCTTTTACACGGGCCACGTTGGCGATATATATCAATATACTAAATAGGTGTTTTTTGTCGCTGTTTTATTATAATTTATTTCCCCGTGGGCTTCGTGGTGAGCATTTTATTTTAATTTACCAAAAAAAGAAAATTAAGAATAAAGAGTGGACAGAGAAGCACATATCGCTTTATGAGATCTCCACAAGTAACCCTTACCTGACACTCTGGTTGTGTTTTGTTACCTTCCTATTGGACTATGAGAGGAAGGGGTTAGAGAGAAAACCTGTGCAACCTGTATAAGACAGAAGCTGTAAGTCATCTACATGGGTAATTTAAAAATACTAATAACCTCTTAAGTTAAGCTTCTGTACGCAATTATGAATAACTTGTTGTTCTACGCCTTTTTAAAATTCTGAAAAATATTTTCTTTCTCAAACAAAAACTTGAATATTTAAATTGGTTCGTCGGCGCGCGGCGAACTGGTTTTAGCTCGATAAGTCTACTGAAAACAGGGAGTTGAAGAGGGTCTAGTCTAGAGTGAAGACGTACAGTGAAAAGGTAAAAGAATTTTTTTTTGTGAATTTATTGAGTTTTTTAAAATCTTGTAGAACAATAATTTTTCAGTATATATTATGTAAAGAAAAAAATGTATTTTTAAATTGACCTTATACATTATATTTAAGAATTCATTAAAGGAATATTCATAGGTACTTTCCTATGTAAAAATATAGATACTTTAAATAAATTTTAATCATCATTGAATCCCATTTTGTGGCTCATGCTAAAGAAGCCTAAGATATAAAAGATACGAATTACTGTGTAAAAAATTATTCAAATTAAATTTATGCACGCATTTTGATGTTAGCTATATCGATACAGGTTTTAGATGCTCCCCCGTGATAGTATCAAAAATATGTAAATGCTGCAACTGGGAATCTGCGTGGACATTCCTCTGAGACGTTCCCTTGCATCGGAATTGAATTATAGAACATTGATTGTAAGTGTATACGATTACAGCGATGTCGTGCTGGTGGGAATGTCAGTTCTTGACTTCTGTTTATGCAGTGTATCTGAAATGGTTAGAAATGCTGTTAAGATTAGAAAACATAACTGAAGACAAGAAATAATTTAAAGATTGCTAAATACCTTTTAAAGATTGATTCAAACTCAAATTCAAATGTTTTTTATTCAATAAACTTTTACAATCCCTATTGAATCGTCGAATGAATCTACCACTAGTTTGAAATGCCACTAACATTGCCATTGCTCTTAAAAAAAATTATAATAATAGTTATTGAGAAAATCAAATCTACGCTCTTTTATCGTTTACGTAATTTTCGACAGTATAATAAGCTAGTATGATAATTTAGCTTATGCTAAACAAGATGATACCTGCGACTTCGTCCGCTTAGATTTAGTTTTTTAAAATGCTGTGGCAATTCTTAAATGTTCTGACATAAAAAGTAGAGGAATGCGAGAGCTTATCGATGTATAATTTTAATAGACAGACAGATAAGCTGACCGATTTACCTTTATAAGTTAAATTTTGAATATTTGTGCTGTTTAAAGGCAGATTAAATCCAATTGCATTGTATTATTGTTGTCCAATTAACTTGTATTGTTATTATATTCGTTAAAATATATGTTAGTGTACAATTCTAGTGTGATTGTGACGGAGAATTCATTTTGTTTTAACAGGGAAACCACTACAATTCCAATTACTTTAGAGTATATAGCAAATCATAATTATGTGTAGATTTTATGTTTAGGTACTAAACGCTGCTCGTGACTTCATCTGCGTGGGTTTAGAGGTTCAAACATCCCGTGGGAACTCCTTTTCTGTTTTCTAGATTATGTCTATCCCCGGGAGTCATGTTAAATTTTGTCAAAACCTATTGAACAGTTGAAACGTGAAAAGGTAACTCACATTAAGACCGACACATTTTCACATTTATGATAAACTAGAATCATCTAGTTTCATAATCGTCGCGGACGAAGTCGCGGGCATAAGCCCGCGACTTTGTCCGCGTGGATAAAGATTTTTTTGATTTCCGCGGGAACTCTTTAATTTTCCGGGATAAAAAGCTAGATAAGATAGCCTATGTCCTTCCCCATGATACAACCTATCCCTGTACCAAATTTCATCAAAATCGGTTGAACAGATGGGCCGTGAAAGCGTAGCAGACAGACACACTTTCGCATTTATGATATTAGTATCGATGATGTAGGTACTTAGGTAGATAAAATGTATCTAATGCAATACAGCGCAAAACAATACAGCGGCCCCGCAGGCTTCTAAATGATAACTATAAAACAAACGTGTGTAGTGTAGTCGTATTGAAATGCGAATTTTGATATCTCAATCTGCAGGGTCAGAGACGCCGCGGTCACGACACCCTTCGGTGGTCACGAGCGTGTCGGAGAGCTTGTTAATTATTATCAAGAGAACAAATTATACGCGCTAAGAAGATGCCCATTTCTACAGTATAAGTAGCTTTGGGTAGGTATAAAACCGATCTATAGGTGAGTCTTGGTCGTAGGCAGCAGGGATGTTATGTAGCTCCGTAACCGTTACCGAAACTATCGGATATCCTGAAACTATATAGAAATATGGGTGCGGAGTTTATGACATAGGTACGTTATGATAGTTTTTCGCCCGGCCTGGCCGCACACTACAAAATGATAATCTAGAATTAAAGTCATATCATAACCTATTTGTATTTTCCTTTTACAATTCATTAAAAATTTAATATCCGTAACTAAAACTATCCGCAACTATAGGATAATCTGAAATAATTTCATATCCAAAACCGTATCTAAAATCAGTAGAATATTCCGTATCCACATACAGATTCATATCCATTACCCATAACATCCCTGGTAGGTAGTTTGTAATATTTTGTAATATTAAACTGCAAAAATTGTATATTTTGCTTACTTTCATAGTATTATGTCTTACGGAATTTTACTATGGGGTAAAGCAGCAGATATTCAAAAAATTTTTGTATTACAAAAAAGGGCAATATGTGCAATTTATAATTTATAACCGCACGAATCTCTTATAGAGAAATTTAAGGAAATAGGTATTCTTACGGTAGCCTCGCAATATATTTATAGTAATTTAATCTTCGTAAAACAGCACATTCATAATTACAAAAAAATATGCGATCTGCATGATAGGCAAACTAGAGGCCGCCATAAGCTCGTGACTCCATCGCTCCGCCTCAAGAAGGTCCGAAGGTCGTTTGTGGGAATGAGCATTCTATTTTATAACAAAATTCCACAACCTATCTTAAACTTGCCTTTACACAAGTTTAAGAAGTCCATTAAAATTATGCTCCTGAAAAAGGCTTATTATACTGTTGAAGATTACGTAAATGACAAATTTGGATTTGGCCAGATTTGGATCCAAGGAGATTTGACTCGCTGCAGCAATGCTAAGGAAAGCTGTAACTTATATATTTGAAATTGTAAATTATTATTTATTTATTTTCAAAAGAGCAACCGCCGAGTTTCTTGCTGGTTCTTCTCAGTAGGAATGGCATTCCGAACGGGTGGTAGATTCACTTGACGATTCAATAGTACTTGTAAAAGTTTATTTGAATAAAAATCATTTTGAATTTGAATTTGAATAATTAATGAATCCATACTTTATTTATTTTATTCATGAAGTACTAGGTAAGTACTGAAGTTTAAACGTACGCGTAAGGAACTACAAAGGGAACTGCACTTAAATTCAAATAGCTATAAAAACCCTAATTTTATTGCCGTCTAGAATCGTAAATCCAATATCATTCTAAACGCTGGCACCCTAAAACGTTGTAAATAGTCAACTTTTTACATAGGAGTAGGTACGACAACACGGTAATAAATTTGCTTTTTTCCCTTTGAATTTTATCTACATCAATTACGGTAATGTTCTTCGAATTACCACACGTTATCAAACAAATATTAAGCTATAAAAATAATCAAATAAATTTAAATTCTAAGTAGGTTGACCAGAACAGCGATAATTCTTATAACTTATCACATTCCAATAGCATAAAGATATACATTTATAGTAGTTCTATGTTTAAAGTTACGTAGCTAAATGAACTTTTATAGTTTCGTTCAGTCGATCTTTTCTCCTCTATTCATTTTATAAATAAACTACAAGAGCTTTTGTGTCAACAGTTGAAAAACAAAATTATAGATATCTTAGTTGCCACTGCACAGACATATATTATTATTAAGAAAAAAAAAACAAATATTCAAAGGTACTGAACATAAAAGCAATAGTCGAAAAATAATATCGTTTGTCACCTTGATTTTTTTTTAATCTGCATACTATGGAGACATTTGATCTTTCCAAAAAAAAAGCTATTCACATGGCTACGGAACTCTACCGCGTTTAATAAAACACACTTGAGCAGTTTTTTTTTCACTATTATACTAATAAATAAGTAGGTATAAAGTGGAGATCGGACTATGAATACAGAAATACACATGGTGCTTAAGTACAATTTAAATACTGTGGTTAAAAGGTCCGACCCGCCAAAATTAAATACTGAAAACACTTGCTTAAGGGTCAGTCGGATGCAATAAATTCTTAGCGTAAGTGATATGTGAGTAATTTTATTAGCCTTTAGATATAAAAGGTTAATATTATCTCTGATTTATTTAATTTTGAGTTTTTTAACAGATTATAATATTGAGTTGCTCGATGCTGGGATATTTTTACGTAATATAAGTAATGACTAAGTGATAGACAAAAATATAACGAGTTTTCGCCCATAATTCCTATACCGCTCATTTGATTGTTGATTTGGATGTTACGTCATCGGATTGATACGGATTGTGTAAAAATATCGTAATCATAAGAGTTTAAATAAAACGTATGGTTACATTTTAAGCTAATTCAAACTTTTAAGTTGCTCATAGATGTTTTTCGATATGCAAACATTTATTCTATGAAATACTGAATTAGCCGTTTAACAAACGTAACTGATAATGATTTTCATACACAATCGCATTATTGATACTGTATCAGCCGTTCACACTTTCTTCGGCCTTAAAAGATTTATTGTTATTTATATTTTTTTTATTGCCATTTCCGGGAATTGAACCTGAGACTTGTAAGGTCACAACTCAACGCACAACTCTGCCCCATTCCCGAGTAAGATTGCCGACGGTCGTACAACAACAATTTCTAAAGAAGCACGTCGATGTCGTCGTCAACTTCATGCGGCGCCAAGGGAGGTTTGATTCCCCAAAAAGGGGATATAAAACAATTCATTGTAATATTAAAAGTTAATGAGTGTGTAATTTTGTTAGACGCGGAGGGTGCCTTGCGGCGGTCATCCCTTACCGTTCCTTACCTGGAAGGGATATTATGAAATCATTAAGCGAGTATTAATGTAGCTTGAACACACTGATTCGACCAGATTCATTTGTCATTAGAGGTTGCACGATTTTTTAGTCATTAAATTACCTGCATTCAATTAGACGATGCTCCCGACTAGGATTCAAGTTTTTGAAAAATCTCGTGGGAACTCTTAAATTCACGAGATAAAAGTAGCCTAGGTAATGCTTTCCCGAGTTGCAACCTTCTCTGTACAAAATTTTGTCAAAATCGGTTGAACAGATAGGCCATGACCACGTTAGCAGATAGACACCTTTGCATCAATACTATATTATTATAATTATGCGAAAGTTTGGATGGATGGATGGATGATGTTTGTAACTCAATCACGCCAGAACGGCTGAACGGATCTGAGTGAAATTGGGCACAGAGATAGATTATAGTCTGGAATAACACATGGGCTTCTTTTTATCCCGGAAAATTAACGAGTTCTAATTCCACGCGGACGAAGTCGTGGGCATCAGCTAGTTTATAACATTGTTAGTATGGATAGGATTTACTGCACGAAAAAGAAAGAAGTTGTACGTACAATGTGGCGTACCTATACGTACAATCCACCAAAAAAGACTTGATCTATGTGGTACCTCATAGATTTGTCTGTTTTGTCGTAAAATAGCGAAGTAAACTTCTTGTTCCTTGATTATCATGATTTCCGCAAGGTAACGCCTGCTTCTATCAGATATGAAAAGTAAGTTCATATCTTTTTGTGTAAAAAAAATCCAAAATTCGTGCAATTCTAAATCTCAGACAGAATATTAATAATGTTTCGATCGGAGATTCCCAGGTTTTCACCCCATTGTAATATTTTTTAAACGTTTTGTTATTAAAGTGTGAGGGTGTGATTCATCATTACTCGTGATTCATCGGCACCCTTACAGATTGTATTTAGATAAAATGTGTTTTACATTTACGTCTAGCAACCTGGTATATACTTTTACGGACACCTACACTAGTTGTTTTTAAATAACTATAAAGTAGACATCAGGGCCTTTTCGTTTCCTCCGAGCCTCGGAAAACACGGTCCCGGTTATTATCACTTACATCTGATAATAATCGTTACAAAAACATACTTTTAGTCGAGTCGTAAGCGGAAGGACGTAACCCACCGCATTATTATCTTAAGAAAACTCCTACCATTATTTGATTTATGGAAAGGGGTCACAACCCTCAGTAATGAGGAAAACGACGCAGAGAGACAGAAATTACGGTGAATGCACTACGGACCAGTGATCGGACAGGGCATGTATTAGAAAAAAGAAGAGCTAAAGAATATAATGAGATTGTGCGAATTATTTCATCGACTTTACTACACATCCTTGCTCCGTACACATCCTTGCTCCGACCGGTTGCAAATACAGGGTCAATCAAAAATACAAAACCTCTTAAGTACATAATAGTTTGTAGTTAATTAGTTACATAATATTGAAAAACTTTTGTCAAACCACGTTAGGTAATAATCTCAAACAAATAATCTTTTACATTGGTGCTTTTGAATTTCCAAGTTAATCTTCCTCCGGTTTAGATTCCAAGGTGTGTTTAAAATTTTCAAGATTTTCGTTTTTAATAATTCCTAATTAAAATGGAAACAGTTCGCCAAGAATCTCACTTATTAACCCATGAATTCAAATCCGATTCGATATGTACATAAATATCATCTTGAACCGTTAGTTTTATGATCACGTGGCATTGGCAGCTCGTCCATCATAATAAAAAATTTGGATGCATAATTATGTTAATCACGCTGCATCGACTGTCATTCTTTTATCGTGTAGCCGCAGATAACGATCCAACCATCACTGCGACAAACTGTCTAGTAGGGTATACTTTGATGCGCGGCGTGATGGCGAAATTGATCGCCCGTGCATTAAATTAAGAACTCTCTCGCCGTAAAACTGTTCTTGGGTATGTTTTATTTGATAGATCGAGTGTATTGGAGCAGGAAATCGACATTTGAAGGCTTCAGTAATAGTTTTTTTTACATGAGTATTCGAATAACGAGTATGTGTAGCAAGACTGGTGATTGCATTACATCTAGGTTGGAAATGGATTTGGCTATGATATGAGATGTTGTAACTTGACCAGGTAGAATAGGAAATCAGGCGAAAGGATTTGTTTTGGTGATGAAAAAGTAAGACGGTAAACAATGATTAGGTGTAGATGCAGAGAAAGAGAATCGGAACTCTGTCAAAAACGAGATTGTTTATTTAACAAACATTTTTGCAAAGTTTTGTAAAATTAACAACGTTGGCACTCATCGCCATAAAAATTAAGTAATCAGTGTTTGGTACAGTAATTACGATACAATAATATAACAAATTTTAAAAAGAAAATGTTTCTCTATTGCCAAATAATGTACTGTAAAATAATTTCGTCGTTTTGAAAGCTTTGCATTGGAAACCTGTCATCATGTTTCTATTAACGATCGAAAATCAGCCTTTAGTTTGATTTTTCCAGCAGCGAAAAGCCGAATTTTTTAATGAGATTATTTCAAAGAACGATATCTTACGTATGTAGATACAATATTATTAGAATATCGCGTGTACTTGAACAAATATGGACAAGGAAGCGGTAGTGGTGAATTCTAATAGTTGCAAGGGTGACCAACAATGGACCGCATTGAAGACGGTTCATTGACAACTGTCGCGTGCCGTCCGCCCACGCAATTCAGATAACAAGTTGAATACATCTGCCTGTTTGATATAAGTAGCAAGTATGATCGAATATTTCAGATAACATCACCGCATTAATAGTATCTAACACCGAATATTATGTCACATCGTTCCAGACATTCAGCCAATGAATAGGGTTGCCAATATTAAGATTTGTATATTCATTATTTGTACTTGCAGTAAAATAAAGTAAAAATAGCGTCGCTTGGATTGACTCTCTTAATGTAGACCTGAGGAAATCCGTAGAAGAACCCAAGTAATCAACATAAGTCGTGAAAGAGTCGCAAAGATAGTTCGAAGAATCTGACGTTGGGTTCTTAATTAATTAAACGGCGATCACGCACCGGAAAGCGCAGTGCTACAGGATGGTCTACTAGATAAATGAGTGATCTCAAGTGATTTGCAGGGAGCCATTAAAAGACACAATTCTTGCTCTGGGGCTTACCTTAGTACCTTCGCAAAGTACCTACCTATTGGTAAATATACAAAAAGACACACACATAGATACAATTTTAAAAGTTAAATAAATTTTCATTCCGTAATAGTAATGGAAGTTGTGATTGCATAATGAATATTTATCTCTGTATCACATCTGATAACAATCTTATAATGGTGTTATCTCTTATCTCTACCAAAAGATACTTATTCAAATATGTAGTAAACTTGCAGGATTTGTTAGTAAAATCGAGATAGAACAAGATAAAAGTACACGGCAAATAACGCTGGAAACATGTAAATAAACATATTATTATGACGATGTCAAAAAATTCATGTGTGAAGACATTTATCTTTATCAAAAAGCAAATGAAATGCTACTAATTTTAATTTAAAAAAAGTTTTCATCAAATTTAATATAATAACATATAGTATCCATGAATAGTGACAACCCTCATATTCCTTTATGTTGGATTAAGGTTTAGTACCGACAAGGTACCGATCTATTAAACGTATGAATAAATACGAAATGTGACGTGAATATGTAACACGACTCGTGCTGGAGAATCCCTTCTATCGTGTGGTATCTTAATGGTCTTACAATTTTGTTGACAGTTTATTGATAGTCCGAGAGATCACAATAATATATCTTAGCACTGTAACTGAGGCTCAGCGTATTGCTCAGGCAAAACAGTGTGAAGTAGCTTAAGTAAGTAGCAGTAACCCTATTCCATAAAGCTGCATCAATCATTTAAAATATGAATTGTTGTGATTGGCTGTAAATGGATTCTGACAAATAATTAGCGAAAGAGTATTAGCCAATCAGAGTGATTGCGACCGTTGGCAATAGCAGTCTGGGCTACTTTGGGAAGATATATTTAAAAATTGGTTTAGATCTGCTCTGTTGTCTCTGGTCTGATAGTGACAGCGATTGCGACTAGCTATTACCGCAATTTCAGGCAAGCTATTGAAGCTACATTCATAGTATAGTTTTTATTTTTTATTTTTTTAACCACTACAAGCTAGCCCTTGACTGCGATCTCACCTGATGGTAAGTGATGATGCAGTCTAAGATGCTAGCGGGCTAACCTGTTAGGGGCATGGCAGTTATATTAAACCCATACCCCTTCGGTTTCTACACGGCATCGTACCGGAACGCTAAATCGCTTGGCGGCACGTCTTTGCCGGTAGGGTGGTAACTAGCCACGGCAGGAAAAATTCAGAAATTATAAATTCCCAAATAAACCCTGCCGGGGATCGAACCCAGGACCTCCGCACGTTAAGGCAACAGCGCTACACACTGCGCCACGGAGGTCGTCAAAAAGTAAAAAAAGTGTAGTGGAAGGGGAATTATGAAATCTATACATTTTTCCATCTCCGATCAATATTAGATGAGATTGCAAAATCATACTAACATATAAATACTATATTATATGACTAACATATAAATACTACAAATCAGTTTATAATGTAACTAGCTGGTTACTGGAATTTCTGAAAATCTTTTCTTCGTAGGTGTCTTCGATACAGAGAAAGCCATGCAAATCTCAAGTTTCTTGATCCAGCCATGAAGTTGTAGGAAAGTTGATAGATCTGCAGTCATTCAGTTTACCCTTTTATATAGTGTATTGTGTTTGCGTGTTGGTTTATTGCTTGGGATATGTTATTGATTCGGAAAATCAGAGTTCCAACGCGATTTTGAAATACCCAAATTCACGTGGACGAAGTAATGGCCAGTATCCAGTGAAATAATAAAATATGTAATCAAGTTAGACTAAAAACAGTACGAGCCTAATTGAATCCATACTAATAAAGTGCGTCTATCTGTCCATTTGTCTATCTGCTACGCTTTCACGGTTCAACCGATTTGGATTTTGATGAAATTTGGTACCGGGGTAGGTTGTATCTCGGGGAAGGATATAGCCTATTTTTTATCCCGGAAAATTAATCCACACGGACGAAGTCGCGGGCATCATCTAGTTAAAAATACGGAAAACTTTGATGTATCTTCGTTGTTGGTCCTACATTCATCACATAGTTGTATAAACAAACAGTTTTTTATCCCTAACTCAAAGGGTTCCGGTGTCATTACAAGTCATCTCGAACCACTTACTAGAAGGATTTCAATTTACTTTATTATCTATTTATTTATGCGTGATTTCCAAATGATGACTGATGACTGGTGTGGAACGAACAAAGAAGGAAAGGAGAAAAATATGCTACAATATTTAATAATTATAATTATTATCATCTAATTTTAACATAATAATTATCAATTTAATAGTTTTCGAATTTCAAAGTCATATAGTTTTGGCTGAACCAGTAGCTACTAAATAATCGACTAAAATAATCGAAATTAATTGGATTACTTTTGCTTTTTCTAAATAGATAATAATAGTGCCTAAAGTAGAATGTTTAAAACAAAAGTAGAAGTTTCAGTTTTAGTAGACTCCACAATATTTTTCTGATTCCCTGTTCCACGTGAAACAAATAGCCTGGCTAGTGGTCCCCATGATTAGAAGTATTATGTTTATGGCCTCGAATTGCTCCAACATTAAGTGGACTTAATAGGAGACGTTTAACTTAATTCTAGTTTCCACAAAACGTTTGACGGTTGTTATAATATTATGGTGTCTCGTGTAAGAACTAGTGAAAAAATATGGTAATGGAGACGTTGTCCTTTCCAGAGATGATTTTTTCTGGAAAATATTTCTTGATTACACACTTTTTGGGAATAAAATATTATGTAGGTAATCCTTCATATTATTCGATAAGCCAAAGTTCTATCATAATTTGCATAAGGCACAAATTCAATAATAGGTATAACACTAGCCTAAGGTGCTGAAATGGCGGCCTCGCACTAGATAGAGCAGTGTTAGCAGTCCTCCCACTAGGTAGACGGACGCCATCAAGCAAGGCGCAAGATTGCGGTGGGTGGAAGTTCCTACAAGAGACCTTTGTACAGCCGTGGGCGTCTATCAGTTGACAACGACGAGGACAACTAGTTAATAAGTATTTACAAAGAACCTAAATACAATTTAATAATCTATAAGTACTTAAAATTATAAATGTGAAAGTTTGGATGGATGGATAGATGTTTGTTACTCAATCACGTCAGAACGGCTGAACGGTTCTGGATGAAATTTGGCACAGAGATAGATTATAGTCTAGAATAATACCTACTTTTATCCCGGGAAAGTAAAGAGTTCCCGCGGGAAGCAACTAATTCTGAATCCACGCAGACGAAGTCGCAGGCATCAGCTAGTATAAAGTAAATTGAAAAGAGTTCTTAAAAAGAAATAGGTCATGCAGATTATTCTGATAGATTATTTCTTCATATAGTTAGTTAAAATAACGAATACAACGAAAATAAAGCCTTAACTTGAACCATTTTAAAATGATCCTGTGTGGTTGTAACGACGTCAATGATCCATCGGTGTTTCTGTAAAGGACCATCACATCGACATAACATTTTATTACGCTCGAAAGTGAAGTTTTTATTTGGACCACAAAATTATGGAGTGTGTTATTGAATCCAACTTAGGAAAAAAGTGCTCCAAAACAAACAAAACATAATTAATAGCCTTCGTATTTTCATATTCCTTCTAAATTAAATTTGGGCGTGATTAACTCACTTGAGGCGTTTTCTCTGTTCATCAATCAAAATGTGGTCGTGAAGAGTGGAAGCGCCATTTACTTCCTACCACCTTTCTCCTTTCTGCTTACAACCTTGGCAACTTGTTGGAATGAGAGGTGAAATGGTATGTTGATTAGGCAGTACTTATTACAATTTTCAGGGTTCACACGGAGGCCTCGGGTGCTTCACCCGACCATCTTCAGAAGCGGTAATCAATTTTATATACAAACGGCGGTTATTAATTGATTTTTTCTCTCTAATGACCAAAAATAACATCTGCCATATCAACAGAGGCGGTCGTTAGCAGACGTGCCAAAATATTGTTTTTAGGGGTGTAACATTTTGGTGCCGAGAAATTGTATGGTGCACGTGCCATATCATAACACCTTGAATTAAAGAAGCCACAATATGGTTTTGCCTGTACATTATATTTTTTGTAGTCCAAAATTATATTACATTTGCAAAGTAAGTGAAAAAAGTAATTGTAATGGTAATAAACCGTAAGATAGCACTTTAAAACTAGTAAAATTCGATGAATGGCGGAATTTGCAATTTGAATTTCGGAATATGAATTGAAATTCGTGCTGCGACAATGAATATTTGCCAATCGCGAAAGAGAGTTTGCTAATCAGGGTTGATTGCATCCATTACTTGTGCAGAAATAATTTTATACTAGGGTCTCACGAAAAATATAACTTTTTATAGCATCGACTTTCTAACAAAGTTATTAAAAGGCTGCAAATAGGCCGTATCAGCCTCCGATTAATCAACTTCATACTTTTTATTTACGTAGCTATTTTCTAGTTAGTCACTATAAAATATGTTGTATAAATTGCAGGTGAAGAAGGTCTTGCGTCTGATCACGCTTCGATAAAACTTTATTTATACTGTCGATACCATAAATTTTAAAATGACAAGCATTTGAATTTGCATTACTAGATAGGACTCGCTGGGCAACCCAGTGGGACGTTGCCCTTATTTTTGTAGGACCTCTATAAATTGTACCCGTTACATTTGGACTCCCCGCGACTCTATTTATTTATGAGGCGAGAACTAACCGCCCTATATGATGAATATACACTACAGGTAGTTAATCCAAAATTAGATTAGTTATAGTAATTTAAAATTCAAAGTAAAGTTTAGGGTGTGTTATAATTATTAGAGCACTACTTGATCTTAATTATATTATTAATGTAAACCCGACTTTTCTCTATAGAGGACTAGATTATTCTTTTCTATCTAATCGTATCTACGATGAACCATATTTTGTCAAAAGTATGAAAATAAATAAATCAATGCTTTCTATGCAAATAATGCAGGAGTCTATAATATCGATGTTATTCAGTTCGATAACGAAAGCGATTGGAAAGATTAATAGATGAATTTTGTAGATAGTCAACTATTTGTCATATTGTTTATTTTGGATTATAAATTCTGTATTGTTTTCCAAATTTTATTGATTCCGGTCCATCATCATGTCTGCGACTGAGCTAAACAAAGCTGATAAGCAAATGATTCTGAACGTTAGACTCTTCATACAAGTCTTAGGGGGAGTGTACACTGACGCGAATTCAACTTGAAAAACACCCTAATATTAATAATATCGCATGCAAAAAATATGTGATAAAATTAGTTTGTGGTTTCAGTTTAGAAAAGATCAATAAATTTAAATTACAAATTGAATATTGAAATACATTATTGTAAAAATTTTCTTAATCTACAGATTCTTAGCACATATCTTTCTCACTTTATAGTGGAAAGTAAATCAGCACAACATAAATAATATCTATTAATTATAATATGATTGTAAATAATGTACATTTGGCAAAACAATATTATAAATAATCGGTATTGAAAATCTCTTTATTTACAGTGAATACAGTATCGAGATGAAATAAAAATCTCTTTTGACAACCTTGATACTAACGTAAAAGATGCATCAGCGATTTTACAGTAGTTTACTTTATAAGAGTGCTACTAGTCACAAAATATGCCAAAAAGTTTTTTTTTTCCTGTAAAGTGAAATAATGGATAAGTCAGGAAAAATAAATCGTACCACAATAAAGTGTGATTACAATATTTAAGAAATTTGTTGTATACCAATGTGTACTTAGCCTTTTTCGCCTCCGTCAGCCATCTTACATTTCCTTAAATCAAACCGAGAGGCTCGGAGAGGATCCCGTTTTGCATCCGTTCGTACATCAAGATTGCTATCAAAGATAGATTTACAAGAACTGTCTTCGACTCCCTTTCGAATTAATGCCAACGAATTATTAGTTTATTTCAATTGTTTCATGCTGTGGTTTCATGGTCGATTTGGGTGACTAGCGTGACAATGACAATGAGCAATTTAGCATGATTGTTTAAATTTAAAATATTATTAAAGTGATATTAATGCAATATTTGTAAAGTCTATGGGATGATCACTTTATGTGTGATGATGAGAGGCTAAGTATATTATAATAT
This sequence comes from Erebia aethiops, assembly GCA_923060345.2. Classification (NCBI taxonomy): domain Eukaryota; kingdom Metazoa; phylum Arthropoda; class Insecta; order Lepidoptera; family Nymphalidae; genus Erebia; species Erebia aethiops. Next base: position 6,978,096 of record OV281092.1, on the reverse strand, counting down.
CATTTTATTATTTCAGGATGTATAAATGACAATAGAGAATTATAATCCATTATGTTCGATAGATTGACAATGAGACCGAAGAAATAAATACCTATTACGATAACAATTTGGTATGCACAAATAAACAATTAAATTAGTGGTGGCAGCATAGTGAAAAAAAAAATCCAAAAATCAAAGCAATATATTATACAACGCACTATCAATAAAAGGCTAATGTAATTTAAACAAAACAAACCGATTCCAATAGAAAGCAGGGCGGCGTCAAAGGGCTAAACAAATAACACATTGGATAGAATTAATGTGAGTAAAGTGTGTTTAATCTCTTCGCTGTCCACACCTATGGGTGGGCTATCTCCCGCTAAGATTTGGATCAAAAACTGAAGCTAGTTTTATATTACGACCATAATAATTTCAGTAGACTTGTGCTTGATTACAATAATGTCTGATGGTAAGCGTCTAGATAATTGGTTTAGGTAGGAATAGGTTTGACTAGAAGATATAGTATTAAGCGGTTTCCCGATTCTGTGAGAATGTGAAAATTTTGATTTTTTAGGACAAAGGATAAAATTGTCACTGTAAATCCACTAGCTTCTTTAACAATAGCAAGTTGACCAGTAAAATAATGACAAAATGCAGCGTTGAAAATGTAAATTTTTTGCAACATGAAACATCGGAAAGACTTGTGACGCTGTGGTGCAAAAGCTTTTTAAATATCACCACCGCGTCTGTAGATTTCTTGTGACGAGAGAGGTGCCACATTTTTTAAATTGTGCAAATTCGTTAACATACCTATTTAACTTGATAAACTATTTCACTATATATAACGTTTACCTTTCCCAAAAATATCTTATTTTGATTCTGTTTTTTATAGTTCTTTGGAAAAGCTGCCACAAAACTATTAACCTGATATGTAAACAGTTAACAATGTAACATAATTCAGATGAGTCGGTTTTCAATCTACCTTTTTATAACTCATCGTATGCTTTCTTTACTACTTGTTGCCTAGAATATTATGCTCAATTTTTCAACAATATCCCAATACTTGACATTATAAGTGATGTCTTTATGCATGTCAATATTCCATATTAGCTACGGTTTAAATCCTTTCGTTTTCGCAATAACAAAGCCGTTTCCGGGTTGCGAATACGAGTACATCTCAATCGGTACAGGAAGTGAAGACGCTTCATTAGTCCTATATAATACTTTAAGAGCGTATATAAAATCCTTTGCAGCGCCGACAATAACTCTTTCAATTGTACTTTCTACTTTTAAGATATGGGAACAAATCTAAATTATGATGTATTAACTGTTTTAAATGATTGTGTTTTCAATAGAACTCTTTGGTGGTTCAGTCAATATGATCAAATAAAATCGGTTATTTCATGTCTAAGTTCTACCATTGGTAAAAACAACAAGAACTTTTATAATAGTCATCTATTTTCATGAGTTGTCATTAGTAGGTATATCTTTATCTTGATAATGCCTACCGTGAAAACTCTTTGATTTTACGAAGTAAAATATCTGTCTGTATTTAGAATACTAGCTATATTTGTAACAAATTTCATTAAAATCTGTTCCAGGCTGTGAAAAACTTACAGATACACTTTTATAATATAATTTTGAATGAAATCAATGAATGAAACTTTTCGCCACACATAAATTTCTATGTAAAAATGCCGTGAGTAAGAAATCAGATTCAAAATACAACTTAATCTCATTTGATGCACCTAAAATAACGTATCTACTCCCAGGACATTTCAATCGACGCTTGCCATCATCAATTAAAACGCGGAGGCAACATCGTTCCTCTAGTTCTGTCCCATACTTTTTGTTCGCTGACTAAATTATGTCTTTATCGTGACGGTGTTGTGTTATCGCCGACCACCATCTCGAGTGATCGAGGCCCGTCTCAGTAATTTGTACCTGCCTTTATTTCCAATACATGTTTTAAGGACACGTTAATATTTACAACGGAGTTGCGAGCTAAGCGAACTCCGGTTTTAGGATGCGCATGCGGTTATTTTGTAATATTATTATGTGGCGAGCTCTCGAGTCTTGTAACAGTTAGAGGTTTGATTTTTTTTGTTATTATTTTTCAATATTTTAATATTATGATATACTTACCGTTTATCACGTATCATAAAAGGTATATAGGACGGTAAAATAAAAATAAAGGTTGCTGATAGAAAAAAATACTTAACCTTTTTTAAAGATTGACAGATTTATATGGTTACTATGAATTAGCGTTAAGAATACTAAAAAAGCTTCCCATTTTCAACAAAATGTAAGGTACTTTAATGTCTATAGCTTCGTATCAGTGGGTCCCTATTCCCCAAGTAACATCAATATCACATGTTGTATTTCGGTAGTACCATATTTTTTATACAATTGTATTGTCTGTGAATAAAATTTCAATAACTTCACCAATGTTGGTCAAATAGCTATCAGGTTACAGGCGCCAGTGAGCAAACTGCAATATTTGTTTAGGCTTTTGTGGTTTGACCATTATTTTTAATATTTCACGCTGCTGTGACCGCGTTTTCTTTCATTTAAACATGTTACTGCTTTCATATTTTTTATGTTTCCAGAAAAAGAGGATGCTTTTGTGCGAGTTCTATAAACTAGCTTACGATTTTACACCTTTAGCACTCAGATGCATTTGCATGGCGAAACGCGTCAGTGTATTAATGGCGTTAGGCTACCATATAAAACAAAATATTATGCCAGTTTTGTAACAGGAATTAAGTTACTTTACGCTTGCCTTTATACTTTGACCATTAAAAAGGCAAAATGGGATGCACAGGGGTTTGCCTTCTCACCAAAAGTTTAATATTTATTTTAATCTTAATCGTAGATTGAATGAATACTGGCTTGTGCAACCCATTTTTATTGGTGATTAAGTTTGAACAGTAACTTATACTGCCTAAAATGTCATTGGATCCAGCATATACCTAGGACCTAGGTATGTGCTGGGCTTAGATATTTTTGAATAGACCTTTAGATGCTAGAACCTTCTTTATCTCAGAAACATCGGCAGTTACCTAACATCTATCTACTATTATACCTTCGTGGTTTTTCGTTGTGCTACCCAACAAAGCTGTATCGATTTTTATGTTGATAATTTAAAAAAAAAACGACAATTAGCAAAATTTAACAAAAGTGATGATTCGCACACGTGTCGAGAGTAATCGAGAAGGGTTTTTAGAGGGTGTTAAGTTACCTGAATTGACCGTGAAGTGGAGTGCCCTTATGAATTGCACTGGCATGCACTCGAACCCTTTATGTCATCGTATTGTGCAACGGATATGTCATCTGGCGGCCCTTTGAATTCGCCGACGAATCGATATCTGTCAATTCATTGAAATCTAAATGAACGATGCAGGCGTAGTGCCAATTTTGTGCAGAGATATTGAAAAAAAAACAGGAGGTCGATAATATTTCTTCTGGTGCAGCGTTCGTCTCGCAAGCCTATTGCAATTCTGCGGTGTAAAATAAGATTTTCAAGGGTCTAGCACCGATGTTTGACACCTTCTTACTATGTATGTGATGATTACAGTTAAGTCTTTCTCACTTTTTTGTAGTAATAATAGTACGAGCATTTAGTCTGGTGGGAGGCTTTGGCCGTGGCTAGTTACCACCCTACCGGCTAAGACCTACCGCCAAGCGATTTAGCGTTTCGGTACGATACGGTTAAAAAGATTTGCTCAATCCGTATTATAAGGAGTCATTCTGAAATAAATCACTATTTAGCAGATATTAGCTGATCCACACGATTTCGTCCACGTGGATTGAGATTTTTCGGTTCCCCGGGGATACCTTTTATTTTCCGGGATTAAACGTAGCCTACGTGTTATTCTAGACTATAGATCAGACAGATCCGTTCAGCCTTTCCGGCGTGATTGAGTAACAAACATCTATCCATCCATCCATACAACCATCCATCAATCCATCCAAACTTTCGTTTTTATAATATTAGTATTGAATAGATGAAAATAATTATTCTCATATTTTAATATAACATTCCCTGAGAAAGTATAAAGGAAGCTACAAATAACTTACTGTTAACAATTTGATTAATCTACAAGCGATGTTACTAGAAAATGTAATATTTTAATTTAGCCAAGGCTAATTATCATAATGTGATTATTTTAAGTATTATATTAATTATGCATTCAGCGAACGAGTCCTGAAACTGCTTAATATAACTTAGTAGAACGTTAATCTTATTGCACTTAAAACATACGAATTGTAAAAACAAACAAAGTTATTATAACTGCAAGATATTTTTATCACTAAAAGCCTCCGCAATTATCACAGTGTTTTTAATAAAAATGAATGAAATCTTAATCGACTGTATTAACCATAAAGTACCTATGTAAAAGTCAAATGATACGACTAAAATTCTTTGAGTCGCTTATACTTTGGCATAGCTTTGGAATGAAACCAGAAGTTTATTGGTTTTATATGGTAATACGCGTGCAGCAGAACACGAGAAAATAAAAGATTCGTAATATTAAACGATAAAAGGCTCTCTCGACAGTGAGACGGTACAGATTCCTAACATTTCTTACGCAATACTGTCGCAATACGGAAGACGACTTTGTTCGTGCAACTTTTGACTTAAAAAACGTAAAATGTAACTGGACAAGTTACTCTTTAGTTTACATTTATCACTAGTAAAAATGCCATGAATCTCTTCAGAATGTGATTGAGTAGAGACATGTTTTATTAGTAACATAAAACATTAACGGACACATATTAATTACTTCAAAATTAATTAAACGAGGGTCGACTACCGCTCTCAATATGCTTGGTGACTTAACCAATAATTAGAATCATCACATCTTAAACCAGAATATCAAGAAGGTTTCGGGTTGGACCACATTGTCGACTATTAAAATCATTTGGCGCATGCCGCTATAGAAAGTTGGTCTCGGCTTGCTATCTATTGAAATCATAACAATTCACAAAAACCCTTTAGCTACATCTGCGTTACGAATCATACATCGACGACGTAAGGACGGTGCCCTAGCGCATCTTTTCTATTAAACATAGAACAAGGTGAAACTTTCATATTGAACTACCTACAAGTATTTGAGATGCCAAGGAACGTGCCAATGTAATCCACCTGGAGTCATTATTACAGATCTGTATTCTGCATCCTTACAATTGGAAGGTTAAATCTAGAGACTTTACCATCACCTTGCAACGTCACAATTGTTTGCAAAGGAGATTATATTACATTATCTTTATAAAAGTGCACCATAATTAAGCGCCCACATCCAAAAGGCACTCTACAATATCTGCAGAACAAAAAACACGATCGATCAGCAGATGCGTACGCACTGCAAACAGTCCTAAATTTCATATTTAAAAGTAATTCAATAACATAATGTCGATCAGTGAGCAAAATGTATTGCTTCCTTCCACCTTGAAGCAATCCGTGATCCTTACAGCCTTCGGAAGCGAGGTGATACAGTTATGTCAAAAAACTGTAACACTGATTCTTTGTTTGTTATAACGGAACGGTGCATTACGGCACCCTAATATTAGATGTACAAAAACTGTACCGTTTTATAAGGATTTAAAGAAGAGCATTGGTAAAAAAACGTGTAAGGTGTTCGTACAGTTTCTTGCGACCCGTTATATCAATAGAGATTAGAGGCACGCGTTTGGTACGGTACACTACGGGCGTATTGTCGGCCAAGGCTTTGATGTGGCTGGAAAAGACAGCAATTTGGACAATGGCTTAAAAGCTACGAACTCAAATCAGGTGTAAATCCGCAGAACAGTATGGCATTTGTAGCCAGCTCTTAAACGCTATCTTTCGTACTCAACTTTTGAGTTAATAAATAATTATAATAGATATTTACAGGACAACGCATATTATTTTGACTATAATAGGACGATATGCTTTATATTCTTATATTATGCTTTATATTGAAATAAAAAAGCTGATGCACGTGACTTCGTTCGCGTGGTTTAAGTGTTTTTTTATTTCCTCAGGAACTTCTTAATTTTCCGGGTAAAAAAATAGCATATGACACTCTCCAGGTCCTCAACTATACCTATGCCAAACATCACGTCGATCCGTTGCTCCGTTGTGGCGTGATTGAAGGACATACCATCAAACGAATAAACCAACAAACAAACACACTTTCGCATTTATAAATTAGTATGATATGATAATATCTTGTGCTGGTTTTTGAAATACAATTTTTATAAGAACGAGTTATAAACAATCAAATACAGTGCATTTAAAATGTCTCAGTAATCTAATTAGTAAGATTCAGCTTAAAAAAGATATCGAACAAAACGAAAGCTTCCATATCGCGGCCCAATTGCTTTTAAATTACATTTTAGATTCTACTAAAGAAGACACCAATTAAAGTTGTACGATTAATGCAACGGCTATGTTACTTAACATGGGGCTGATAAACCTTCGTTAAATGAATGTTGAAGATAATCTCGACACTTTTACTAAAATCCCATACTCTCTTGAGAAAGTTTTATAAACATAAACATTGAAAAGCCGATGTAATGAAGAGTAACATCAATACTTTAGATATAGACACTATAAAATACAATCTAAGTCACAATTTATTGCCTTTAAAATGTAGAGCATAAACGAGAAGAATGAATTACTGGGAAACTGGCTTATCACATTACTTGTTCCAGTGCCGATGGTTCATATAATTAATTTTGATAGCTATGACGCCTTTCTTTAGATACAGAAGTCGATGCTTTTAGCTACTATCTCATAGTTTAATTTACTCTCATAATTAGAGCTTATTCATACACGGCGTGGCAATCGTAACTGTTTTATTTAAAAAAATAAGATAAAAGTTTCTAGAAATACTTAAAAAGCCCCTGGCTTTAAATGGAGAAAATTATTTACTTAATATTTTAGCAATGACTGTTGTGTTAAATGCATGAGCCGAAGGTGCGATAGTAGTATGTAAGTAGATTTTTAACTGGCGTATGACACAATAGAGTACAAATATGGAAAATGTGTGTTAATGATGATCATTAATAATTGCCCTGTAGTTGGTAAGAAATGAATACAGTTTTTATTATTGATGTTAGCGTCTTATCGTTTTGTGTGAATTAAGCCTTAGACACGATGAAAAATTAATCGAATTTACTTTTACACTCTATGATTGTGACATTTCTTTTATTTATTCAACCAATATCTTAGTTACAGTGACCAGATAAAATTTATGGTTGGGATTTTTTTTGTAAATTGTTGACTTGTTTGTGATTTTACCATACTATTACCTATTCTGTGGTTTTACACCATCAGTCAGATCACGAACTTCTGCACAAGTAGGTACATAAACTAAGGTATAGATAACGACGGGTCCTGTCAAACAAAGAATGTGGACCTATTTTACTAACGCCATCTAGTCTGAAAAGCAGGACAGCGCTATGGCCGGGACAAGGACAGGGCGATACAGGTTAGGAGCGTGCTCTAAAGGTTGGACGCCCAATTTTTTTCTGTGAAAGGGCCCATCTAGTACCTACATATACATCGATGGGTATGTATGGTAGAGAAATACGAGACTAACAATTTTTCGTTTTGAATGACTACAGTTTTCACGATTTATTTTTCTATTTTTGTTATTTTCTACTAGCTGATGAGCTGAGCTATTTAGTCCGCGTGGTTTAAATTTTTGTTGCTTCCCGCGGGATCTCCTTAATTTTTCGGGATAAAAAGAAGCCTTTGCCACTCTCCAGGTCCTCAAGCATACCCATGCCAAAAACAAGATGATGCATTGCTCCGTTGCGGCGTGATTGAATAAAAAAAACACACTTTTAATATTTATATGAAGTACGATGCTACATATTTCTCATATTATTGGTTTAAACGCTATACCATCTCCATATCTCTTCCCACTTTATTAAAGCATCTGTGATGTTTCAGATAGATTTGTCTTTTTTCTACCTAATATGTTTTGTCTCTGTCTCGTCATAATGTTTCACACCGATAAGGATCGCGGTCAAATCATGCAACCCTAAACCCAATTCGGACGTCCAAATTGGTTGAAATCGGAAAAAAACGCGGAATTGGTCCGTTACATTTCACACAAAAATCACACAAATCACGGTGTTTGTGGTTTCCATTCTCGTTTAAGTAACAGCAAATATTTTATCAGGTATATTATCTTAAAAGCTAAATTAATTAGTTGAGTTATTCACTTATTTATCTATTGATATAAATTTGAGGCAATATTCTAAATTTCACCATTTCAGAGTCACCAATTTGATGTCGATCGAATATGTATGCATGTAGTAACAAAAAAATGGTAGGCACTTACCAAGGTTTTACTTTTCTACGTGAGCAAACCGCTGGAAAGATACTCTAACAAGTAACAATTGAGTTATGGTAAAGAAAACAAACAAAAACAGGATTTCGGCGTAATCTTCCATTCTTCTCGGCTTAAAATCGCCGAAAATGTTTCATGCGTTCCATATTTGTTTAAAATCAGTAGGGTGTTCAATAGACGCGTCGATAAAATACTTGAAAACTTCCGGACGAATGCTTTGTGCGTAATTGGTGTGCCATTTATTTCCTTCCCCGGATTCTAGGATTATTGTGTGAATTTCTAAAGTTGGATACAAATTTACGAGCTACATTGTGTATTAAAATATAAATCTTCGTTTTGGCACGAGCGTTATCGAATAAAACGAGGGCGTGATTGTGTTGAATTTGGTCTAGGAAGTGGCATTTTAATGTGTCACCGATTCTTTCCGCAATAAGACGGTATAGAAACTTTTGCCAAATTAGGATTTATGGGTGTTTTCAAGTGGTGTAATATCCGGCCACATTATATTATACGTAGTTGTAAGAAAAACTGGATAAAGACTATTTCTAATTGTTGACACATCAACTTTTAACCTGAAGAAATCAGGAATATAATAATTATTATAAAATGATTCTAATTTTGACCTAACTGACTTTTAATACATTTTTTACTTCGTCGGATATCGTTAGCAAATTTTGATGCCATGCGTGATATCGATCTTTTGTTGTTAACAGTTTTGCACAAAAGGCGTATAATAACACCTTTCTACGGCCAAAAAAAAACTAAAGAATTGATTTTACACCCGTTTTTTTTATTGTATTAAAAAAACACAGTAGAGAAGGTCGATAACATTTTCCAAAGGTTATCTTCGTTTCGACACCTTGATTTTATATTGTAAGTCTAGACTCGATAAGTCCTGAGCGAGCTATATTGGGACCGAGAAAATTCGTAAAAGTTTTGATATAAATAATTAGTTAAGTTAATTTGAAACTGTTGCTTTTCCATTTAATTATTTCCTCCTCGATCCTTTTTTTTATTTTCATTATAATGGTCTATACAATCCTGCGGTTAGACGGAAAGGCTTAAAATTGGTAATCCGTCTGCTTAGCTCCAATCCTTTCTATAATTTGAAATTGGTAAACTAATAACGGTTGTAAAAATTCCTAAAGGGGATCGATGAAAAAATATCTCACAAAAACCAACCGTGGTCTATTGACCGTGACGCAACAATTGTTTAGCAGTTTGCCGATAGTGCCCTAAGTCCACCTTGTTGACTTCGACGCTCAAGAAAATTAAACACGCGAAAAAAATCTAAGGTCCTTAAGAAGATTGAACGACGAGCTATTGTGAATATTGTGTAATGTAGCGAGACCACGCCGTACACCACACCCCAAAAGTTTGGCCATCCCACTATCACGTTTATATCTAAACTACCCGATACTCGTGACTTCGTTCTTGAACGAATTGACGGTAGTCACGAGAGTCTTATTACAAAGTGTCTATATTCAGTTAAATACTTTTTATTTACTTGTAAAATGATTAATTTGAAGAAAGAAAGAAATCTTTATTCTGGGATAATACAAGTACAAGAAATAACTAATAATTAAATAAGACTTTATAAATAAAGAAAAAGTAACGCGAAATGTGACTTGATCCCCAAAATGGTCTTCACTCAGCATGTGCTATATCTGTTGGGATATAGCGCTGATCTTCCGTGAAGCCAATAATGCTTGGACGGCGCCAAAAACATAAATAAATATAAATATAAAATAAAGAAAAGCAAATTGAAAAAAAAAATTTGGTTGTGTATGTTTTATGTAAATATATTTTTAAGGAAAACCATTTAAAAATAAGTATGTTTTTATCGCAATATCGAATATTTTATATTAATACTCACAAAAGGTTCCACAATATTGGAAAAAGTTTCCACCGCATGGACAGATTACTCGTAAGACAGATAATATTGGGTTTACTTTTACATCTATAAGAGATCTCCAACTGTGTTGTCCCCTGTATAAAGTTGCAGGTAGAACCCTTTTTGCACAATTCACGGTAACTAACAACAAGAGTATGTAGCTATTCAGTATTGTCGCCACACTTGTCTTGCCGACGGACAAACATGTCCAATTTCACGATCGGTTTGCTGTTGAAAACATGCAATTAATTTTGTCTCCCCACAATATCGGCAGATGAAATATTGTGCTTGGTACAAAAGGGTGGGTAAAACGGCGTAAAATAGCCGATTTAGCGACAGAAGCCTGATCTCAATGTGGCTTTTACATGGTTTATCAAGGTCCCCGCAAATTAAGGATAAAGGAAAACTTTTGTATCACAAAAATGCCTTGTAATATATATATATATATATATTTTTTAAATATATAGGCTAGCGCTTGGCTGCAATCAGACTTGCATGCAAGAGGTGATGCAGCCCAAGGTGGAGCGCGTTTGCCTAGAAGATGCCTATTCACTCTTGATTTGAAGGTACCTATATTAAAAGAGGAGGGGAAAACGGAAGCCGGAAGGGCATTCCATATCCTAGCGGTTCGGATAAGAAACGAGGAAGCAAATCGCTTCGTACGAGCCAGCGGAATTTCGACTGCGTAAGGGTGCACACCTTGTCGATGCCTTGCGGTTCGATAATAAAAAGGTGACGGAGGAACCAGATCGAATAGTTCTTGAGCACACTCTCCGAAATATATCCTGTAGAATACCGACAGACAGGCAACTTTGCGCCGATGTTCTAAGCTTTGCAGCTTCGAACTGACCAGTGCTTTGTTGCCGATAAGTCTCCTGGCGCGACGATCCACCGAATCCAATGCGTCAAGTTGGTACTTGGCAGAGCCATCCCATAAATGGCTGCAGTACTCCATGCACGATCGAACTTGTGCTTGGTACAGGATAAGAAGCTGTTCCGGCGTGAAGTACCGCTTGACTTTGGTTCAAGGGTGTCCTTGTAGAGACACAAAATGCCTGTGCTAGATCGGGGGTATGGGTTTAATGTAACTTCCAGACTCGTATCAGATTAGCACGTTACCGTCTTAGTCTGCATTCATCACTGACCGTCCAGGTAAAACCGCTAGATTACCTACACTTTAAGGATTTTTTTAAGATTTTGCAATTTTTTTAAAAATGATTGTTCCCTTCAATACGTAATCATACTAATATTATAAATGCGAAAGTCAGTTTGTTTGTTGGTTTGTTGGTTTGTTGGTTTGTTGGTTTGTTGGTTTGATGGTTTGTCCTTCAATCACGCTGCAACGGAGCAACGGCTCGACGTGATTTTTGGCATGGGTATAGTTGAGGACCTGGAGAGTGACATAGGCTACTTTTTATCCCGGAAAATTGAGGAGTTCCCGAGGGAATCAAAAAAAACTTATTCCACGCGGACGAAGTCGCGGGCATCAGCTAGTATTCCATAATTTAACTATGGAGGCTCACTTATTACTACTCGTATTTCAACTTTAGTTTTGTTGGAATATTTAGACCACCATGTTAATAAACCGATGCTTTAGACATCATTGATACTAATACAGTCCGATTGTCCAAAATCGAATGCCTCAATGCTTTGAAAAGAGCGCGACGAATCGAATCACAATGATTATAAACGACTCTATTAATAATAGAGATAACTGGTCCTCTAAATACTCTATTAATCAGACCATCTCACTAACGAAAATTTATAACAATACAAATTTTACCATAATGTATCTATCAAAAGAATGTAGTTTAAATCGTTTTTTTTGTAACAGAGTACACATAAATATAGGTATGTATCTCGTCACAGTACCTCACAATCACAAGTAACAATTATTATAGTTTGGTTCATTATACTATACAGTATAGGTAGGTCGCGCGCGAGTTGAATGCAGAGTAAATGTATGGTGACATTTACTCTACATTCAATTCGCGCACGAACTGTACCTGATAATGCAGAGTCCTTGTAAATAAGTGTAAATTCGTAGGGGATATAATTATAAGGGACTTCAGAAAATCAGGACAAATAAGATAACATTGCTACAAGAAACTGTATATAAATTCCTAATTCAATGAGGTAATGATTAGAAATATATTTTACAAGGAGGCATTGATCCCTAAATAATTTTAACTCACAAGTAACAATAAGTATAGTCTGGTTCATTAAACTATACCTACAGAGTCTTGCTGAGTCCTTGTAAATATGTGTAAATTCGTAGGGGATATAATTTAATTAATTATAAGGGACTTTAGCAAATCAGAGCAAATAAGATAACTGTACTACAAGGAACTGTACCTATTTATATATTCGAAGCAGGTAAATGAGATATATTTTACAAGGAGGCATTGATCCTTAAATAATTTTCACACGATCGATCGAGGTTTTGTTTCCGATCGTCCAATTTCGTAATATCGGTTGCGGCTACAAATCATTACAAAAAAATTGAGTTTGAAATTTTTCGGAATGGGCAAAAAGGCGGCTTTAGTTAGGGAGGCGTGGTGGACACCGCTTCTGGAAATTACGGGCAATTTTGACACCTAAGAAGTGCTAAGTTCAGTCATTCCCCCTGTAATTTTGACGACGTGTGCTGACGATACCGCAGTTTGTGTATTCTATTCTACATTGTACGTGCTCGACGGAAACTGCACCCTGATCATAACTCTCATGTTTTTTAATAGTAACCATACTTTTCTGCGCAGTCATTGGATTTTAATGAGGTAATGTTATCGTAGATTCCATGGATCACGATTGTTATTTTTCTAATAAAAGGACTTTTTGATATAATTTTTGAAACCATTATAATATTTTATGATTAAAGAAATTGTTCAGAATTTGGTCTTAGTTTACAATTATTCAATGATACTAAATTCTCGGTTCAAATTTCAGACATTGAAGTACTAAAATTTGGAAAAAAAGACTTGCCCTTACTAGTTTGGAATCGAACCTGGGACGATTTTCCTAAAAGGCAAGGTTATAACACAAAAGTGATGTTTACTTTAAATGTAAATCACAAAAGTATCACGAACAACTTTAAAGAAATGCGATTTTTTAACTTACCCGGAAGCAATAGATTGAGGTTAAACATTTTTTGTATCACTCCAATTTTCCGTAAGCTTCGATATAATGGTTTTAGCTGTTGGAAGCTTATTTTTTATTAATAAAAAAAAGCGGTGGCAAATATGAAAAATTGCTGATTGCTCGGGAGCCATTACTGCACCATGTAATTTAGAGGTAAACCTATGATTAAAGAAACACTGCCTACCTGTTAAATTAAATTAGGCTTTTTAAGGGTGGCGCTCACATTCCGATATTCTCAGGCTTGAATTAAAACAAAAAAAAAATGGAATAACGAACACAAAAAAAGAATAATTTACTAACTCGTCGCTATTAAAGCCACACGTGTTAATGGTTTTTGTGATTGCTTCTTTTTCTTTGCACTAAGAGATTTATTGAATTAAGTAGATATATTTCAAGTGGGTGTGTCAATGTATGTTACACGTTACACCCTCGGTAATTGCATCGAGCACTGAGATGCGTTATAAATTAATATTCGCATTATAATTATTGACTATTTTTTCGAAACTTACTTGATATTTCTTTCACAACTATATTTATTTTAATTACAAATACATAGTGGAATATTTTAAAATTTATTTTATTTTAACCGTATGATTAGCTAAAATCTTCTTTTTCTGTTTTAAATTGATCAATTCATGTTTCATTAACAGTAGTTAAAATTTACAGTTAGTACACATTTAAATAATTTTAGGATAAATATTAAGATTCAATTTATTATAATAATATAGTTATCATTCGTTGCTACAAAACAAAAATTTTAAGACTGCTTGCGAATAATAGGTTATCGTTTTCATTTGCAATTTTTCTTTCTACTTAATATACCTACTAATATAATATGTAGAGTGCAGAGCTGTAAACATGGTACGTTGAACGAAGTGGACCGACGTAATCTCGCAAATATTTATCGTGTGTCAATACAATATGCCAAAAGCGAACGCTTATTAAAGTTTTTATAAATGCGAATATGCTGTAGGCTTTATGTATGCTCCAAGTCTCACGAGTTAGCGTTTTATGAAAAAAGTTTGACAGATGCGCTCGACAGTAAAAAGGTTAAAAAGTTGAACAAATATTTTAATCTAGAATGGATTAAACTATCTGTGGAATTTAGATGCTATAATCATTATAATGATTCGTGTTTAAATTACTTAAACAGTATGACGTGACGTTTGTCACGTTATCAGTATTCCTAAAAGATCCTTTTATTTATGGTATTTTAATTTCAAATTTACAAGGAACATTGCTATTAAAACAAATCAAATATCAAAATTTTAAGATTTAAAATCACCATCGCCAATAATTAAATTCGTGTGTTGTAGTTTGCTAACCAGGTAAAGCACTGCACTGCACTATTAGGTACTTTCATATTTTTTATTAGTTTAATTTATTTTACGTCTTTAGTACCGTTTAGTACATATTGCTTAGCTTGAAAGCCTTAAGTTCGAAATCCTTTAGATTTATTGAAGAGCTTAAATATGCTGATAACGCGTGCCTTTCATATCATGGACCATTCGTAGGTCTCGTTAGCAAGGAGTTACAACTTATTGTTCCAAACAATGGTAGGAGGAGTATGCTTGTGGCAAACCGTGATACAATGCCCGATGATCTGAGATACTTTTCAGGCCTATTCCAAGTTTTATCTTTGCCGAAATGTTACAGTGAGATAAACTTTACCCAAAGGAATTCAATATTGAAAATAAGGTCACGAAAAAAAATGTATTCTAACATTTTACGATTTTTCTCGTCTCAACCGAGACTTCAACGGTAGGGCAATTGAGTCTTTTGCGAGTTTCCGTGAGAGGTAAAAGAGTCAGCCTGTGGTAAGACTATAATTATTTCCTGGTGCTAGGTACAATTACCACACTACATATTACGTACGCATCACGGAAGTTTGATAAATACGTGGTAACTGCAAGACGGACGAGCGTTTAAAGCTTGAACAGACGCAACGCGTGAGCATGTCTTGGAAGTTTTTATTTACATTGAAATTCAAAATATGTTTTTATTCAAATAAACTTTTACTAGTGCTTTTGAATTGTCGAGTGAATCTACCGCTAATACTTGGAATGTATGAAGGCTTTCACGTTGTGGAATTCATCAGGATTTAGAAGTCGCGCTAATTTGCAGTCGCACGCCATTTCTGTCGTATTCTGTGTTTATATATACGCGTAATCGATATAGAATATGCATTTTCTTGTATTCAATATAACGTCTTGTCATACCGCTGTCGTCATGCACCATAAAGGTGCATGCGTAGCCTATTAAAATAATGTTCAACTTATACATCGAACGTAGAAATCTGGACTAATGCATCTCGAAATAGTAACAATTATTTAAAGGGAATCGCAATAAATAACGGACCTTCTTAAATGCATCACGCAGATCTGACTCCCACACTTGGGTAACCGATACGGGAACATGTGATTATTTTATCGATGCGCATGATCAGCATCTGGTCAGTATTCGGAATCACGCAACCAGATCTTTGCATCTTGCCGCGACATCTATCGCCTTGCTATAAAATACCTAGTGGGTTGGTTATTGTATTTTATTTACAAACTTGTTGCTGTTTGCATACATTTACATCCAACACACGAATCGCGGAAACATTGTAAAAGAAGAAAAATAAGTCCACTTACATTATTATACGAGGACACAACTTAATTCCAGTAATTAACATTACAGTATCGAGTAATTAAGACTGAAAATAATTAAGATACTGATTGGGCTAGCCCATGAATGCATAGGTATTTGTGGATCTAAAGATTTATACCTGCAAAATTACTTTTTATGTCCGAAAATCAATTTTAATGATTCCCCGAGTTTTAAAAAATCCACTCGACGATTCAAAAGGCAAGGTCTACTTGAATGAAAAAGATTTGAGTTTGATTTTAATTTAACCCAACCCTTCTATTGTGCGGCCATTAAAAATGGCGTTTATCTACCTTACCTTTATATTATTTTTCCGTAATTTTGTGTGCAATAAAGATTTAATAATAATAATTATTATTATTTTTCCAATGTAATCGTTAGCTTTACCAATACATTAACATCTTCCAATCATATAAAAGCTACCTAACAAGACAATTACACGAATCGATCACTATCGTATTTAAGCATTTTCCTCTTCGGTGAATAAGGCATTCGATATCAAGTAGCGTCTAAATTACAAAGAAAAACAATTTCAAAGTGCCGGCGTAGATCTAACATTGGATTACCGTAGAAGGTAGACGGGTTGAGAAGTCGGCCCATCATACTCTCTAACCATTCGTTTAAATGGTCATAATTGGTCCAAGAGGCCCTTAAAACCGCACTTGATCATTAGAACACTGCTTTTAACTATTTCAATCGTGACTTGCTCAACGCAATCAAATATTGATGGTGATATTTTGGTATTCGTTTTTCTTATAATGAACTTTCTTCAATGTTAAAGTTCGGGAGCGAGTAAGATTCAATATTGTATGTTCAGGTGTGCGTGGCTGAATTATATAGCTGACACGTTTAATACAAAAGTGTAGTAAGTCAGAGCAGTGAATTTTATTCAAACTCAGTTCATTCAAAATAGGTACCTACAAAGTACTCCATCTGAATGTCACGTTTACAAAGTATAAGTCGTGAGGGTGATAATTAAATACGGTATCTTAAACTAAAGCTACGAGAGTTCCATACGCGCCCTGGTCTGAGAAGAGCCCACAAATAACTCAGCCGGGTAAACTCTACGCTTAAACCCCCATTCGCTAATGAGTAAAATTGTATGTCAAATTGTAATTCATAAAAGATTTATTGTAAATGGCTAAGACGCAACAACAGCCTGGTTTTTGATAGTCTCCTGCCATCCATAAAAGAAGATACAAAAAGTTCTTACAGTGGCACTTCATCTCTAGTAACATGAAGATTCAATTCAGATAGTACGCACTTGTCAAGTTTAGATAAAAGGTTTCGTTCTTTGAAAGTTGTGCGTGACTGAATATTTAATTCAACTGCACGTATTTAACGAAAGTCGGGTAAGTTGAAAATTTACATTTTGACTAGATTAAGGCGAGATTAAATTTTAAGTAGGTATTTAGTTATTAATGTACCACAATTTTAAAAATTAAGAACCATGCTCTCATGACTGGTGCCAAAAGGTGTAATATAGTGGTGGTGGTAACCTCAAAAATAATAAAATATGCTTCTGTGTTTCTGTACAGCTCTTACCATTATAACATATTTTTAAAATGGCTGTGGCCTATGACACTCACAGGTGGACAGACGGATGGAAGGACTGGACAATTTAAAAGTGTCCCTTGTTTAAATACGGAACCCTAAAAAGGAGTGACGCTTTTGCAAAGTAGGTATCAACGGTGCGAAATTAAATAATTTCAGAGTTTATACTTCAAGATGTTCAAGTACTCGCGGTGACAGAGGCGATGGAGTGATAAAGATGTTTATTGATGATCTTCGGTAACAGTAATTGCCAGCGGCGGCGCTTGTGTTACGACGCAGTCAACTCGAGCGCGAATGACAAAGATCCAAGTCTCGATATGTGTATCGGTCGGTCAGCTTTGATCTCCTTCACTGACGAGCGACCAATCAAAATATTGGACGACATGGATTTTTATTATGTACCCTGCATTTATAATTAAAAAGTATCTATAACTACAATTTAACAACATCATACAGTTTCGATTACACAAGAGCCAGACACGGACTGAGGCAACGTAGCAGCTCATGTGAAACGATGCCTCAAACTGGAGCACTCTTTGCCATGAGGCAAATCATTTCAAGCCATATTTTGTTGATGTTTGACGCTCCAAGAAAGCAACTATAGGAATAGTTTTACAAATATGCAGATTTTCTTAAACAGGCCTCAGGCAGATCTACTTAATGGTCTACGAAGTTCTACGAAAAATTGAGACTCGTGCCTTTCATACCTACGTGTAAAAATAATTAAGAGACTTTCAATTTTGTTTTTTAATACGTCCTTCATATTATAATGTTTATTGTTCATTCGTATTTGTCAATACAGGTTTAACAGGTAGTTCATTAACCTGCAGTTATGACGTTTATACGAAACATTTCAAGAAGTTAAATTAAAACAACCATATCGAAGAAACAACTAGTTTATTAATTCTTAAAACCGTCAACACGTTTCCAATACTTGATGTATTGGAATACATTAATGCTGTTTTGCAATATATGGCAGGGAATTCGGTAGCTGCTCTAGGATTTTAACGAAAAAACTTTGCCAATACCGAAAAAGGCTCGGCAGAAGCACGTCCGCGCTATAAACTCGGAGAATTAATCTTGGCATTTTATCCAAGGCCATCGCGTTTCATACCTCTGAAAAAAGGACACGATACAGATACTTAATGAAGTAGGTTTCTGCAGAAGTCATAAATTAAAAGAATAAATATGTTGACGGGGCGCCTTACTGGTTGTAGTAATTAACATGGCGTACGGCGGCGCGGGCGCAGCACGAGTCGCGCGCGAGCTCTTGACAGGTCACTCACATTCCTCACTGGGCACGTGGCCTTCGCGAAGGACGGTCGTCCCATACGTTGCACTTTATAATATCCTATTTCCATAATTAAAACTTTAACTTGACTCGATCAATCCTTTTTAACTCTTTTTCGATGGGAGACAAAGTCGCCGCCGTTTTAATCTGTATCAAATAATACACTTTCGATATTATCGGCGGCAAGTTTCTTTATTTACCGTATGGAATAATCAATAATAGTCGCCAAAAAAAATATTATTTTTAGTTTATAATAAAGCACAGAATATGCAATCGTAATAGCGAAGTGTTAAGAAAAAAGTAGCTTAAAGGCTGATAATCTTTTCAGGCTGCCAATGCAAACTAGCTATAGACAATTAAGAAGTGGTCATAATTATTGACTTTTAGCAGGTGCAAGTTCCATAGTGGGCTGTAATTGTTGCGATACCTAGTTTGTGTTTTACCCGGGTATTAAAACTAGAGAAAAACGTCACCTTGTTATAAGGGCATAATGATAGAATACGCTCATAAAAGAATAAAAATTCAACAAGTCATACATATGAAAATATTTACACGTATATGCCAGTCGAGCTATCGTCAGATTATGCTGTTTAAGTCATCTTTTAATTGTATTTAATACAGTACAAATGAATATTAAAACGTCTTTCCAGAAGTAGGTATTGATTTTATATTTTTTATATTTTTGTACTCTCATTTAAACTTGAACGAGTAAATTGTTACAATGTGTAGAGGTCTCTCGAGATAATGAAACTAATTAGTTTAATTCTTGTCACAATTGTCTAAGCCTAAAGACGGTATTCATTTGTGTGGTTAATTGCTATGGAAACTTCTAAATCAAATCACGTCCTAAACACCAAAGTATTCTGCCTTTAAAACACTCGAATTTAAACAAATTATCACAACAATTTACTATTGCAATGCCACCGTTGCCAACTATTGTAAACCATTATTAATATGTTCCAAATAGAGATTTTTGTTTTTTTTTTGAATTTTATCGTTCTTGTCAGATCGAATCAAATGAGGAACATGGATAGTCAAACTGAGAGCTAACGAAATAGATCACGCTTATAATGGTTTAAAGAGTAATTAATATAATATAAAGCGGTATAAACCAAAGTAAATGGAATAGGCGCTTTTCATTATGTGCCTAGTGTTTGAATGAAGTATAGATATATATCGATAGATTTTACTAACAATGTAAGCTCCTCTAATGCAGCAATATTTTATAACGAGGCCTTTTTATGATTTGCATAAAAATGGTACATCGGCTAATACATACGAGTATCTAAGCGTCACCTGCACGCTGGTTTTGCATATGGCCAACCACACTGACCACTAATGCCTCTTTCAAATTGTTATGATCTATCATAGACATCATCGGGAAGATAAGGAAACGGATTCGTTTGTATAAAGATTTTCTAGTTGCAAAACAATGAAACTACTCTCACTTATCTAAACTAGATGCTATAAAAAATTACGTTTCCTAAGAGCTTAAGCTAAATATTAAAAAGTATGTACTTAATTTTTATATTCTTATTCAGTGATATGAGTTAAGTGTATATTAGTGGTATTTAGTGATATACCGATATGAGCGATTTCAGTATAAAATGATAATATTTCATAATCAGATGAGAAATTATTATTATTAAAAGACTCCTTCACCGAGCTCGTTGAAGTCTTTTGGTAGAAAATACAAGATAGATTACAAAAACGGTAAGAGCCAAAAGGCCGAGTGGTGTACTAAGGACAAAAATAAATATGTAGCGGACAAAAAGTCTGCTTTATTATTTTTTATATGGATCGCGCACATTAGTGCGACAGGACAAAACCTTCACTTTCGCGCAGACGTTTCATCTCGTCCGGTCCCTAACGTTTCGTTGGTTAGAAAAAAGTAAAAGTACTGAACATCTCCATCACTTTCCCTATGCGCAAAGGTCTAGATACCTACTAATAACCAGCTTCTATTTTTTATAGCTTGATGAGAATACGGGCAACAGGTTTGTAGGTGAGCCTAGTAAGTAGCGTGCAGAATCCTAATGCATGCAGGTAGCAATCTGCATGAGCCCGCATTTTTCTGCTTATTTCAATCGCATCTGCTTGATGTTCATGTTACTATGCTTAGGATAATATACTTGTACCTCTTAGAACGAGATATTTCACCGCGTTTAATTGCCTTTGATGAAAAAGTGGTTATTTTTTGCGCAAAGAATCAGCTTGCCTGTTCAGTATAAAAATGTAGCCCATGTTAGCCTATGTCTTGGCACCATTCCGACGGGTATTAGGTACTTGTAGTAGTTTTAATGTAACATTTAAAAATTCTATTCTATAGATAAAAGACGGTACCTACTATAAATTCAATTTTATTCTATAGATAAAGTAAGATACTATACAATATATAAAACTTACTTGTTAAATGTACTGAATTACTCGTATGGTGGTGGGAAAATGATTTCAAGTCATTCAGGAGTTTCACCATCGCCTAACAATGAATAATTAGTTTCAATAATTAGTATCAAGATTCGTTAAAAACATACATAATAATATGTTATGTGTAAAGTTGTTTTCATTTTGTTTATATCCATCGTTCGTGATTAAAATAAAAACATAAACCTTTAATCAGACATTAATAGGCTATTAGTTTACATAATAGATAGAAATTACAACTGGTTCCGGAAGACGGCTATAGCTTATAGGTTTGACACATCGCCACATTTGCTTAGTAGGTTTATGACAAAGAATTTATTGATTTTCATTCTCATCTATAACATATAAACTTTAGATTTAAAAAATTGATCTTAATTACGTTTTCTTGGTTAAATTTCATTTATTTTACAGATTCAATTTGCACCTAAATTGTTTAACCTACCCTATTATTATAATAATAAAACATGTTAGCCTATTTAAGTGCCTTTTGACGACCTCCGTGACGCAGTGTGTAGCGCTGTTGTCTTAACGTGTAGAGGTCCCGGGTTCGATCCCCGGCAGGGTCAATTTGGGAATTTATAATTTCTGAATTTTCCCTGCTCTGACCTGGTGGGAGGCTTTGGCCGTGGCTAGTCACCACCCTAGGGCAGTCAAGGGCTAACTTGTAGTGGATAAAAAAGAAAGAAAAAAAGTAGGTTGAAAAATCAAGAATCTACCTCTAGTTCAGAAAGTATGAGTTTATTGAGTAAAGCCAGCTAGATATTTGAACCTATATTCTAGCCCCATCAACTAGAAATATTACACAAACTATTTTAATGTAAAATTTTATTTTATAAAAGTCTGTAGCTACTCACCGTGAGAATACCTACAGCTGACTGAGCTTTTTGGTTTTATAGAATCAGATGATCCAGTAAATATAGGATTGGCCTAATTGCATCCTTATCACAATTTTCTAGAGCAAGACCTACCAATTGAGTCAGCTTCAAAGTTTATGTACCTACAACCAAAATATCACTTTAATGAAGCTCAAAACATTGCCGTCAAAGTAAAATTAGAACTAGCCGGAAGGCAATTAATTAATTATTCATCTTGAATTAATTATATCTCGCTCACAAACCATGTTATGTTTTTATTTATCATGCTTATCATGATCTCGGATATCATATTATTTTTAAACCTTATGTTTTATAAGAACACAGCTGTGCTATGTCGCGCGCCGGTTCATTGGTCGGTCGTTTATCTGGCGCATTTGCATAGCCTGCATGCCAAATAAAATACTTCGATCATAGTAAAGTATGCATGACTAATTGGTTCCTCTTACAGTTTTGTTTTGAGTTTTAAACAAGTATCTGCGGCTATCATAAAATTATTTTTTATTCAATTAATATTACCAGCAGCTCAAGCGCATTCAGTGCGAAAAAAATTTCTCGTGGCTTTTGCAACGATTTGTCGATGAAGAACTTATAAAAATTTCAAATCGATTCAAAAACATACATTGAAAAGAAAAATACGCGCCGAATTGAGAACCTTCTTTTTTGGAAGTCGGTTAAGAAAGCCGCAAGAAAATTATGTCTAATTGATTGTTTCCAGGCTTCTACATACATTGTAAAATAAATACCTACATAACAGGTCCACAGAAAAGATGACACGTCAAATCTTGTACAATATTATAGTTGAAATAAATTTTCTAAATACGCTTAGGTGTTGAATGTCTCTTAATGTTGGTGTTTACTCCATATGTAAAATTTTTGTGTAAATATATAAAATCTAACAAAATAAAATTGTAAATACATACATTAATTTATTGTAAATACATGTGTATAGTCTATGTAAGTAAAATTCTTATTGTGTTGTAGGTATTTAACTAATAATATCATAACCCCTTCTATTGCATCACAAAACAGACTGGAATAATCCAGAACTTGCATCAAGAAACAACCGGTCAACCTCCTTTGTGTTTTCTCCAAGCAACGTGTCATTGGCGAAGTAAATTGTGCTGTCTTGGCATAAATAAAAGCCAAAAATCAAACTAAGAAGAAATACGCTTAGACGATGCTTAGACGTTCCAACGTTGTCTATGGTCTGGTCTGGTCACTGGTGGAAGGCTTTGGCTTCGGCTATGTAGTCAGTATGTGATTGCATTTTGTTTTATCTTTGATAATATTTCGATGATGAATTTATTAAAGTTTTTATTGAATTAAATTAATATTTTTGTTAACTCACGGACGCTACTAAAGTGCTTCTATTTAGAGAAACAAAACGATCGCGGTTTATTATAAAAAAAAACCTATAAAGAAATACGACGTCTTTTATTCTCACAAAATCAAGTTAGCCCACATAAAGGAGTTTGTTTAAAACATTAGGTGTTTTAAGATGTTATCTGGGGTGTTTGGTGTCAAAATTCTCGCATCATGCTGAACGCATTTATGGAAGGCGATATTGATCTAACCGCTTTGTTCGGCAATCACTTCGTAAACAAGAATAGCGGGAGCCCATATAAATCATTTTTTAAAGAAAAAAAACCATTCTTCATAGCATTGGGTGGCGGGACTGATTCGGGAACATCCTGAAATAAAAACATGTATTATAAATAAATACTAGATGACACCAGCAACTTCGTCCGTGCGGGTTTAGATTTGTTTTTAAAATCCTATGGGTACTCTTTAATTTTCAGGCCAAAAAGTAGGTTATTCCATTTTTCAATTCTATGAAATATTAATATGTACATATTTTCATGCAAAAAATCTAGTTAACTCGTTTCTTTGTTGCGGCGTGATTGAAGAACAAATAAACACACTTTTGCGTTACTAATATGCATACTAATTATGTGTTTGTTTGATGTTTGGTAGGAAGAAAAGGTAATTGAAATTATTGAGGTGATGAAAAAAAACACTGCCGCTCTGTACTTTAATGTTGTCATTACAAATCATTTTCTATAAATTGTGCAGCATGACATACTACGTAAAAAAGTATAGGTCGACAACGTATCTGATAAATGAGACAACTTTCAACTAGCGTAATCTATAGAACATACAAGCTTCTTGTCATATTTGCCTATCATAATATGTAACATAGAAACCGATGTTTTATACCACGGATTTTGTAGTTGGGCCTAGATACATTGATGAATAATTTAGTACACTCATACTGTATAATTGTAGTATACTCATTTACCTATATTATCTAAATCCTCCCTAGATTATTTCAACGATAAATTCTAGATGCCTACGTTGGTTATGAACTTCTAATTAAATATTTAAGCAACTAAAGTCTTCTACATCGTACTGGAGGATTGGTAGGAACTCTTTAATTTTTCTGGCTAGTGGATCCGTTGATACGTTGTGGCGTGATTGAAGGATATATCAATAAACAACACAGTTTTTCATCTGGTAGGATTATTTTCCGATTTATTTTTTCAATTTAACATTACAATAAAATTTATTCAACTCATATAAATATTTAAGTTGATTTTCTAGGGGAGAATCGAACTACTCATTTACAAAGTTGATAATAACCGCTTTTATCTAGGAAAACACGTGACACTAATTGGATCTACGTAATAAGTGTAACTTTTGTTTACATTTATTTGCATAGTAATTGTCATGTCGCTCATCTCTCGCCTACCTTATGATTTAAGTTGCATTTATTTCTGTTAAAAACTAGTTTAAATAAACGTAATAAACGGAACCACCTCCCTTACCGTGTTACGTTTAAATCTAATTTTAAAGATGTCAATCATCTTCATTTTTAAAATTAGCAGTTATGTACTTAATAATTGTCGCATTCGTATTTGTCAGTAACAAATATATTATGTAGTATATTTTTAAATATATGTAATTTACTTTTAAATTAAGTGTTCATTTTAGCCAAATTAAGTTGATTTAAAATGAATTTACATTCAAGTTGCATAAATAGACGAAATTAACATAAAGAACCTACACAAATCATTATAAATCTGTCTCTTAATATTTGGTGGAAGCACGTATATTATTAACAGTGTTAAAATGATATCGTGACAAACTGTTATAATATGGTTCCCAACAGGTAGAGAATTTATTCTAAACGTTAAATGGGTAGAGAATTCGTGAGAGTTCACAATTATATTATGTATTAGATGATGCCCGCGACTTCGTCCGTGGATTCAGGTTTTTTGATTACCGCCGAAACTCTTAAATTTTCCGGGATAAAAAGTAGCCCTTTCCCTGGTAGTAAAAGTAGTTCCTTTCCCTAGATATAAACTACCCGTATGCCAAATTTCATCGAAATCGGTCGAAGAGATAGTTTTTTTTATTACCGCGGGAATGTTGAATTTTCCGGGAGAAAAAGTAGCCTTTGTCTTTCCCCGGGATACAACCTATCCCTGTACCAAATTTTATCAAAATCGGTTGAACAGATGGGCCGTGAAAGCGTAGCAGACAGACAGACAGACAGACAGACAAACTTACGCATTTATAATATTAGTATGGATATTAGTATGGATTATGATAGCTGCAACAACATAGTAACGGTGTCTTGTTTATTAGCCCTCGCGTAGTGATGAGCGTGGTGGTCTTATAGATCATTGACAAGGGCTAACTTTTACTTAGAAGAATAAAATATAAAACAAAAACATACAACGCATATTGTGCTTACGATAGTTACGAATTCCTCCAACTCCTTTGGTGTAACATAAAAAGAATTTAACACAAATAAAAATATGCTTCCAAATTGTTCGACTTGACGACCTCCATGGCGCAGTGTTGAGCGCTGTTGTCCTTACTGCCATGCCCCTAACAGGTTAGCCCGATATCATCTTGAACTGCATTATCACTTACCATCAAGGGCTAACTTGTATTGGATAAAAAAAAAACTTGCGAATAATAAATTGAAGTACGAGTAGTACCGCAAAGCTGACTGCAAAACTTTAAACTAGTCAGAGAGTCACTCAAAGAAGAATAGTATAAAAAATAAGCAGATCTTACTTACTTGGTCTTAGTCATAATTGGTTTATTTTAAAGGAAGTTTAAAAAAATTTAAAAAATTTCAATATTCCAAAACGAACTTGCAGCCCGAGGTTTCCGTGTGAATTAGGGGGAATAAAACTATATTTGTCTCTGGGGTTGAAAACGTTTGTTTTGTATCTCTTTTCTACATTACTTTCCGAAAGAGATAGAATTTATATTATTATAATTTTACGGAGGCCCCTGATTGATGGATAGCAATACAGCCCCGAGTAAGAATGTGGTTAAATTGATTTTCATCGTAAACGGAGTATATTTATCATTAGAAATGGTTTCTCATGGTAGCCACCAGTAAAATGTTGTTATTCATTATCATTATATCCCATGACTGCCTCGTTGGTCTAGCGGTTAGCATGTTTGACTGCCGCCAACGAGGTCCCGGGTTCGAGTTCCGGGTTGGGCCATTATAAAGTGTTGGGTTTTTCTGACTAGAAATTCTCAGTACTAGCCCGGAGTTAGGAAGTTGGCGGTGTTACACCCCCGTGCCTCGGAGAGCACGTTAAGCTGTCGGTCCCGGTTATTGTCAGTAACATGATGCATTTTAGCAGCGGGGTGGGTATCAGCTCTAGTTTTCTCTCTCCTATGAGAGTGGAGGCCTGTGCTCAGCAATGGGACGTTAATGGGCTGTAGTGGTATAGAGCCCATGAGTACAGATTATTACGAAGGGACGATCTATAAATAATAGGTATATTTCTCGTTTCAGTAGGTACTTCCATTTGTACCTCAGGGTTGCCAGTTTAAATTCTAGACAATCATCAAGCACACGTTACACACACACATACAGATAAAAAATATTTCAACAATATAAAGTCCACGACTTTATTCGCGTAGACTTAGGTTTTTTGAAATCCCCAGGGAACTCTGATTTTACGGGACAAAATATAGGTAGGTATCTACGTAGGCTACATTTTGGCACTTACTTACGTAAGTCGCGGGAATACAATGGGCAGAAGGGCCGTGCAGAGGTAACAGACAGGCAAATACAACGTGGGTACCTACCTACTATGGGAAAATCTCCAAGATCAATAAATCCGAATGCTTGAATGCATGATTGCAACGAAATGTGGCACAAAACTTAAACATTCATCATAAAAGGACGGTACTTAACATAGAAAAAATAATGGTACTTAAGTACTATTCTTCTTCCATGCCATGAACATGACATTTAACAGTAATGTACCGTAGGTACTTTAATATTTTGTGGCGGTACTATTCAGGTTTCCAGGATCCAAATCAATAAGTATTTGATTAAAAAGCTGTGGAAAACGAAAAATAAAACCTATTTACTAACCCAAGGTCTAGTAAAAGGTAGGTTCTCACATAGGCTCTTGAAGTACAAAATATTTTTTTAGTCTTTAGTATAAATCTGGCAGTGTATACCCGTCAGCGGATACAGGTGTATTTCGAAAACAATCAAGGCTCTCCCCTTGGACTAAGCAAAATCTTTGCACACTGTCCAAATGTCCATTTATGTAAATCGTAAAAAATAAAACTTTCTTTATATTACATGATTCCCGAGAGCGAATACTAATCAGCTGTTGATTTACAGAATCACAATTTACAGTATAAACATTAAAAATCTTCTAAGTTTGTTCCACATATATCCACTAATATCCATACTAATATTATGTGTCTGTCTGTCCGTCTGTCTGTGTGTCTGTCTGTCTGTCTGCTACGCTTTAATCGCGAGCTACACACTGTGCCACGTAGATTTCATATTGTCGCGGATTATAGAAAATTAAACTTCTAGTTCGTTCAATTTATATTCTTGTTATAAAGCACTTGTTTTATTATCCTTTCTTAGGGACGTCAAGGTACTTCACATAATTTTTAGTTACTTAATTCAACTATCAAACTAATAAATGATAGTTGATAAGGAGACTTGCAAAACCTTATTACAGTATTTGTGATTTGCCTAAAATATAAAGTTTAAGGTATACCTACTAGTCCTAACATACCTACATACGTTGTTTTCTTCGGGATGAAATTTAAACTCTCACGAGTCGTAGCTATAGTTTTTAAGTTGACGAATACAGAAATCTATCAGAACCACTGAATAGATATCAGAAACAGCTCAATCATTTTCTATCGGACAATACATACATTATAAATGCGAAAGTGTGTTTGTTGATATACAGTTAGGTTGCTATAATGGTGAAGGAAAATATCGTTAAAAATCTGCTTAGAATTCTTACTAATAATGTTCTTATAGGTGTGTGAAATGTGCCGCCTATCCACATTTGCCCAGCGTGATGGACTATGGCTAAATTCTTCTCGTGCTGACATGACACTCGTTCCCAGCAGTAGGCTGATTTAATTTATTAGGTATTTCTTTATTAGGTAAATCTGCGCTTCTCTTGGTATTACTTATAGAGAACACAGGTTCATACGTTTGTTTAATTGCAAGCTCGCATTTTTTTCTGATACAATAATTGTTATAGCGATCTGCATTAATTTATTATTCTGTGGTGTGGTCCAAACACTGCCGGACGCAGGTGTACTCAACACGGATGTTACACCCCCCGTCTTATTTCCAAAACGTCAAAGAAATCTTACTGTTAACGAAAAATCGGCTCGTATACGAAAATTTAATTAACTGACCTCTTTATAGCGACAGGTGATTGTACCTATTGAAGTTTTATGACATTGTCGTAACTTATTACAAAAGCATTATTAATATTATCTGCTCTTGTTGAGATTTTTTTTAATATTTACATTGCCATCTTACTCTGGTGAAATATCTTATCGTTATTAAGCATTGTGCCTGCAAGTTCTGTAAATATGAATTCAGCATTCTTCTAACTTGAGTAGATACCCCAAGATTTTTCTATCTAACTCATATCCTTTCCTCCTTCCTGTAATAGTTCCGTCAAAAATTAACCAGCAGGCCGACCGGCTAAAAATGACAGCTACAGTGTAACGATCGCAATCACCTCTGATTGGTTAACGCTCTTCCACTATTGGACAAAATCCATTGACGCAGCGAGAATACTATAAATTCAGCCAATGACAACAATTGATACTGTAACAATGATTGATGCAGAAGTTACGCGGTCGCCCTGCTGGATTCAATTAAAGAAATGGGGTGAAGTACCTAGCTTGTGCGGTGAGCGTCAGAACTATGCACTTGCTATCCCATGTGGACCAAAACATAGATTATAACGTAATATGATCCACATATGCGCACTATAATATATATATGTGTGTGTCCGTCTGTCTGTCTGTCTGCTATGATTTCCGATTTTATAATACCGATTTTCCGATTTTTGATATGAACTGATTTTGAAGAAATTTGGCACAGATATAAGTTTTATTGCGGCGAAGGATATAGACTACTTTTTATCCCGGAAACCAAAGAAGTCGTGGGCATCATCTAGTTATTTTATAATCGAACAGATTTTTCGGGTTTCTTGTATGTAAAAGGTATTAGTGTATCTAATAACACGACAACAACAACAAAAATTTCAAAACTCTGTAAGTACCACATACCTGAAAGTCTTAGAGACGATATTTCATATTATGAGCCAGATAAATTCAATTTGAATATAAACGTCGATGCATTCACAAAACACCGACCGGCTGGTTAAATTATTGAATACAAATTCCATACATTGCAGTTAAACAGAGGTGCGGTAACGATGTGAGCAGGCGGCTTATTGGTACACTCAAAAACCGACATCAATTAAAGAGAGACGAACGAAAGTAACGAGGTTGCCAGCTTTACGCTATTTCTTGGATAGTTCCTAAATTATAATAGGTACTTATAGTTTTTTTATGTGCACGTTAACTATATTAAAGTACTAGATGATTCCCGCAAATTCGTCCGAGTGGATTAGGATTTTTTGATTCCCGCGGAAACTCTTTAATTATCTGGGATAAAAAGTAGCCGATATGTCCTTCCCCGGATAATAAACTATCGCTACACCAAATTTCATCAAAATCGGTTGAACAGATGAGCCGTGAAAGCGTAGCAGACCGACAGACAGACACACTTTCCCATTTATAATGTTATAGTATGGATGCAAAAGTGTGTCGTCTGTCTGTTTGTCTGCTACGCTTTCACGGCCCATATATTCAACTGATTTTGATGAAATTTGGTATAAGGATAGAATGTATCCGGGGAAGGACATAGGCTACTTTTTATCCCAGAAAATTCAAGAGTTCCCGCGGGCATCAAAAAACGTAGTCGCGGGTCTAATCCAGTTTATAATATTAGTATGGATATGTTGTCCCTTAACGGACTGCGCCTTCGCTGTTTGAGTTTTGAAATATCCGACCTTATTCCTTGCCCTATATCAAGGAAATCTCTTGGCAAAATTTCAGCTTTCTAGGTCCAAGGGTTGAATTAGTCAGGACTTTTTTATATATTAAGATAGAAGATCCCCCAGAAAAAGGGAGGGAAAAAGAAAGCGTGGTCGACCCAAACAAACTTGGCGGCGTACGGTTCTGGCGGAGGTCGCGAGGATAGGGATGACGTGGGATGAGGTCAAGGGGGTAGCTTCTAACCGCTCGAGCTGGCGCAACACTGTAGACGCCCTCTGCCCCACTGGAGGGACATAGGACAAAATAAGGAATATCGACAGACAACAAAAGTTGATAAGTCAGAAAAATATTTTCGTCATAGGTAACTGTTAAGAAACATAATACTGAGGTAATAAGTGATTATTATATTATTTAATAAATAGATCAAAAATATTGTTTTTGACTCCACTGCCAGCATTATTAACCTATGACCCTAGTATCTTGAAAACCTGGTTATTATGGTTACTATATTCTTACTTACCAAGTAAGCCTGCGAACGTATGGTGAGTCCATCTCAGATCAGAAGCGGCGCTTTGATGGTGTCGGTGTTCGCGGGAACACCTCCCGTTCATCCCAGCAAACCTGTAGTTATTCAGCATCAACACAGACTAAAGAAAGTTTACTTAAACCAGAGTTTATAAAAATGAAACCTTTCTGATGAAGCCGACCTACCTTCATGCACCTACGTCTTTTATTTTGGTTAAAGGATTACTTTTATTTTGATCTCTTGGGAGAGAGAACGGGTTATGTAAGATTTCTACCTAGTAACATCCCCCTGGTGGCCATCCTCTGAGCATATTCGAAAGCTCCGGGAGCTCCGAGAACGAACGTAGACTTACATCTTAGCAATGCAACGCATAGTAAATGGATATACATAACTAGCTACATACACTATCTTCTACAAATAATAGAGAAGAATACAAAGTTACTGGAGTCATTGAAGCGAGAATACCTTGGACACGTGATGAAGAAGGTTATCTTAGTTTAAAAACTTGCGCCAGTGTCGATTGGAAAAAGCAGAAGGTAAATGGTCCCAAAATTTGAAATCGTCGATTAGATTATGACATCATTTCCCGACTAACCCGGCAACTCGTAGTTACTAGTATTGCCACAGACTTAAGACAATAGCAAAATTAGGCCGTCATATTCTTCTTGGAAATCCCTATTACAATACGAGGGCTCAACCTAACTTTTTCATTAGTCAGTGAACTTCGCCCGATTCATGACAAATGTTGACTTTTATACCAGAATCGCAAATGTAACTTTCGCATTATATTCGATCATTCAGACAGGAGATGCAGTAATTCAATCCGTTGTAATGAGTTAAAGGAATGTGATTTGTGAGCTATATACGAGTATAGTACACGTCTTACATTGTGTTGTTCTCTTGTACCTATGGAAATATCTTTTAATTTTATGCTATAACATTTCTGTACTTCTGGATTTTTTTTGTAAAAATGCCAAAATTAAGTGCAAATAAAACTATATTTTCAGTTCATTTATTATAAGGTTTATCATAATTTAGATTAGTCACACAAAATTGCACGATGAATGAAAAAGTTTTCATAATTATATTAGGTATCTTTAAAAAAATTACGATTGTAGCACAAACAACGAATTATTATTATTTTTAACATAAGCCCGATCGGGTATCGGCTATAATAATTTTAAGATAAAGAGTAGGATACGAAGCGGGCGTTATTTTTAATTACCTCTTTTAATCATCGACGGCGTAACGAAGTCGGAACAATTTTATGTCGCTCTTTGGAAAGTTTAATGCTTAATTCAATTCGAATTTCAGAGCGCTTAATTGTCCGATCTGATGAGATCCGAGATTGGAGTAGACCAAAGTGATATTTTAGCTTAATTATAGCTGTCTTTTAACCAGGTATGTATGAAGATACTGGTATAAATGCTGTGTAACGGACGGCGCTGGCGGTAAATTGCCTGAGATTAAACACTCTGTGTCGGTGTTATTAAGTTATTAAATGACTTCGCAAATTATCTGCCGCACATGATTTAATGTATTAAGTATCGAAGTCACTCAATATTAGTCAGTTGTAAGTATAGCTAACTGCAATTTATTAATCAAATTAAGCATTTGCATGTCTATTGACTACTTCCTTAGTTCAGATATAAAACTCTTTAGTTATTTTATCTTTCAATTAGCAAAAAGATCTCTCTTGTATTTACATAATATTTTAGTATAAAAGCGTTAGTTAGCAAAATACGTATATTAAAACCCGTTTTCAGCAAATAGAGTAACACCACTATACTAGATCAGAGGAAATAAATTAATTTTAGTCGTAATATTGTTGGGTTAATAGATTAAATATTGGTGTTAATAATCAAAGTGTTCAATAAGTTATTGGTGTAGAAAAAAATAAGATGGGTAACTAATCTTAATGTCAATACTTTCGTCTACTTTTAAAAAAAAAAATGTCCGCCAACAATTGCTCAATTACTTACTTCTAACTCGTAGTTAGCCTTCGAGTCTATGTATTTAAGTAACTCAATTAAAAGTTAACGTTATGCTCGTGTATGAATCACACTGTTTATTACAGGGTTCACAGAGTGCATTTCTAACAGGATTCCAAGGCATCAAGGTTCATTCACATTTCAAATACGCGATGATTTCAATAAGTATCGCATTTTTTTTATTGGCAGATAATACAGTGAGACTATTCTTTACTATTCGGTGTTATATCCCACCACTACTACAGCCTATTAACGTCCCACTGCTGGGCACAGGCCTCCGCTCTCATAGGAGAGAGGGAATTAGAACTTAGACCCACCACGCTGCTCCAATGCGGGTTGGCTTGCTTTAACGACTATTATCATGTTAGTGATAATAACCGGGACCGACGGCTTAACGTGCTCTCCGAGGCACGGGGGTGAAACACCGCCAACTTCCAACTCCGGGCTTGCACTGAGAATTTCTGAATTGAAAACCCAATACCAATATTTGCCCGATCGGGAATCGAACCTAGGACCTCGTGATCCTCAGTCGACTATACTAACCTCTATACCAACGAGGCAGAGGTGTTATATATGTAAGCATAATTTCAGAAGGAATTAAATTGCTTTTTAAATATGTTTGTTCTCTCTTTAAAACGTGCACGAATAAATGGACGAATAACGTGTAGCGGTTCCAAGAGAGATTTAATGTAATTAGATAATTATAAAAACTTGGATATACATAAAGAAAATGTTCATTTAATTCCGCCGCGATTGCTATCGTTAAGCTCTAAATCAAATTGCGATCTAAACACAAAAGTATTCAATAATCGCTGAGTCTGTCGGTAACAAACTTTCAAACCTCAAAATACTCGTATTTATGCAAATTATCCCAATATGGCGTATCCCAAAATACATCGAATGAGTCAAATATCTGTTTAATCAAACATTCATCAATAAATAAACTAACAATCGTCTATCATTTATAAAATTTCTTATTGCGAAAGTCTTGCCAAAACTGTATTTTTAACCGACTGCCAAAAAAGGAGGATTTTCTCAATTCGGCGCGTATTTTTTTTTTAAATGTACCTATGTCGGTGCATATCTCCGTGGTTTCTGAATCGATTTGAATTTTTTTTCTATCAGTCGTTAGAGGAAGCTCTCGAGGTGATCCCATACAAAATTCTAACTCCAAATCCTTAACCCTGATACTAAAAGTCAAAAAAAAAAAAAAAAATCAAAATTATTTCTTTTTACTTTACAGTGGCGTTGGAAGTCGGTTTTTTGGAAAGAATTTTTGTAAATTTTGTAAATTTTGTTTTTTGTTATACAGAATCAAACAAAAGTGATAGCGATCGTTGTTGCCATAACGAGCTTCGGCCACTGCTCTTAAGTAAAACACCGATAATATATTTACTAGAATTATGCTACAATGTTTCAAAGTATTTTATTTAAAAAAGTCAAACTTGCAATCCAATTAAACAAATCAGTTTTCGAGGTTAAGATAGGCAGCCTTGTTAAAAGTTAAATTTGGACATTTTGAAAGAGCATAAACATTAGAGCAATAATATATTCACGTACACGCAGATCCACAGACATCGCCCTAGTTATTCTGATAAAGATCTGATTAACATCTACTTATCTCAAAAGTAAAATCTGTATCGATAAAACCAACCGGAAATCTAAATGCCCGAACGAAAAGTTATTTCTCGACCACGGAATCCAACTTGACCGGTTTAATTTTCATAACACCAAATGCATTTGCAGGTGTCAAAATTAGTCAAAATATCACCGCGGTTAACTAAGCTTCTCTTTGTGTTGGGCAATTATTAATTTCGTATGCTTCGAATCCAATATCGCGACTTAAATGTGATTTGTGATGCTTGTTGGAGTGATGATGTTGTTAGCAACGTCGGTTTTTATTTCATGTTTGATTTGAAGGACTCCTTTGAGACGAAAGAAACGCGCTTTCTTTTAATGATGACTGATAATCTAGATGTATCTTTGGTAACATAATATACACAAGTCTGAACCAGGACTGCTTATACTTGAAAAAGTTAGAGCATCTCCAATTTTTTTAGGAGGTGGCCGAATATGACTAATGCCGAATGGACTACCTACAACTGGAAAAGTTACAATATAATATTCTATCTTTGAGATTTTATGGATATCGACTGTATGTATCAAATGTATGTCGGTGCATATCTCCGTGTTTTCTGAACCGATTTGAAAATGTTTTCTATCAGTCGTTAGAGGAAGCTCTCGAGGTGGTCCCATAAAAAATTCTGACTCCAAATTTGCCTTGACACTAAAAAGTTAAAAAAAATTCTTTCCAAAAAACCGACTTCCAACGCCACTGTAAAGTAAAAGAAGTCGGTTAAAAATAATTTTGATTTCTATGTTGAAGTCGGGCGGGTATAACAAGGATAAGCAAACTTGTCGCATCAGGCTTGCCCGACTTCAACATAGTGGGTAGAAATCAAAATTATTTTTTTACTTTACAGTGGCGTTGGAAGTCGGTTTTTTGGAAAGAATCTTTTATCTAATCATATCGTAATGACTAATAAGAATTTTTCCTATTCGCCGTCAAAATTTCCGTTTCCTTATATTCCTGTTTGACGGTTCGTAAGAGAAAATCCGTTCGCAATGGCTCACTGTCCGATGGCAGTGATAATTGTTTATTGATTACGTCCGTTTATATTAACCAACTATCCTGTCGCTTCGGTGTGTATGCGCGATGGAGCAGGACACGGTGATTTCGCGAGATACGATACGCCATCGCGATGTCTTATAGTGTTGGACGATCCATTACCCATCGTGGGAACTTGCGAGCGTGTAAAAATAATTGAACGTTCCGAGCATTTTAACGAAAGAAATTATATAACTGGATTTTTTAATAAATATTGGTTAATTTAGTGGTCATTTCTGCCACGTACCTGCAAATTATGGAACCAGCTTCCATTTGTGTGTTCCCTCATGATTATAATACGGGGCTCTTCAAAGGGTGGTTAAAAAAATTCTCAAAAGTCGGCAATGCCTCGGCGGTTCCTCTGGTGCTGCAGATATTCATGCACAGCGGTAATCACTATCAGGATACTATATCGCCTGCTAAAAAAAATAGTTTACTCACGAAATTTTCTAGAGGTTGGGTATTTTGCGTTTAGGGTTTTAATTAGCATAGGGGTAGGCCAAAGATTTTACCATGGACTATAAAATATTTAAACTTATTTCGGTATGGACCTAAATATAAAAAAACAATAAATTCTGTTTTTACGAGTACATTTCCGATCTTATTGTGTTTAATTCAATAAGACTCTACTCTACTCTACTCTACATTTTGAATAAGTTACGAGATCTACAATTATTTAAAACTTTTATCATTGAAATTTTTTTAATATTATTAAAATTCATGCCACCCATTTCAATAATAGTCGTCATTCAAATGACACTGATTCTATCTATCATCATCTGCGTCATTCAACATCTCACTAAAGACGAAGGGGCGACATCCCATCGATATTATTTGACGAATTGCCTTTTTCCAAATTATGTTAACATTACAATGTTATCGCTGACAAATAGTTTGAATTTTATTGAGATTCATTTAATCTCATTCAGATTATTGTATCTTTTCATCATAGGTATTCAAAATTAGGGTGCTTTCTTAGGACCAAGCAATCTTCCCCTTTTTTGTCTCAATCACATTCTTCTGGTTGCAATATTTTATTTTTATGTCAAATTTAATAATCAGGAAATAAGTGCTAATAATGCTTATAGCAAAAAAATAAATAAAGCCAGTGTTAAACAAATAGATATAAATAAAACAAGATACATTTTGTACTGTGGCGCATAAAAAATGTAGAATCAACCGCTTAATTTTTTCATACCTTTAACTGAGCTCGCATATTTATCATCAGTATGATCGTAAACTAAAACTGGTTCATTAATGTTCATAACTTTAAATTTATCCATCTTTGCATACGTGCTGACATAAAAACAAAATACGCGCTTAAAATAATATTCAGGAGATCGATAAATGTAATGAGTTTAATTGAAAATAATGGGTTTTAATTATTTATGTTCGTTAATTTAAGCGGTTCAGTAATTTAGATATGTAACAATTGAATTGAACTGAGGTGAAAGGAACTAAAATATGACTACTATCAAGTAAGTAGATACGTAGATACTATTGCGAAACTTTGGCTGGATAGATGGATGGATGATTGTTACTCAATCACTCCAGAACGGCTAAACAGATCTAAGTCAAATTTAGCACAGAGATAGATTATAGTCTGGCTTCTTTTATCTCGGAAAATTAAGGAATTCCCGCGGGAACCAAAAAACCTCAATCCACACGGATGTAGTCGCGGGCATTAGCTAGTATAAAACATAAAATAAACTTTTTGGCGTGGCGTCTCTCGACTGGAGTTTTCGAATCTTTTATTTAGTGGGAAGCAATGTAAATAATATTTATGTACCTACATGCGAAGAAAAAACTGAAGTTTCTAAATTCCCGCATCGTTTTGAGTTGTAACTAATGTGTTGTATAAAAATGTCACTCAGTGAATTTCTCCTCTTTAAATTAAGATAATATTATTAGATTGATAAATGTTTCAGACTTGTGACGAACAAGTCACAAGCCGCGCGCCCAGCCAGTACAGAAACTTCTCGAACATTCCACGGCCGAACACGACACCGGCTCGACGACCCGAACGGCCAATCAGCGAGCACCGCGACATCAGCCGAGCGATCACGCCACCGAGGAAGCCACGCCCCCCAGACTATAAATACGGCGGCAGCCACGAGTCAGTCAGTCTCTCGGCGCCTTCACCCGCGACGGTCGGTGTGATTTCTCGCTGCTCGACCGGGGTGAAGAGGCTGAGAGACTCCGGTAGCCTCGAGCACCGTACCCCCCGCGCGTCCCGCTCTCCTCCTCCGTCCGCGACGCTATCCGCGTTACATACCTACCGTAGGTAACCGCGTACCCCCCCGCGCGTCCCGCTCGCCTCCGTCCGCGACGCCATCCGCGTCGCATACCTACCGTAGGTAACCGCGTACGCATCCCCGCGTCTAATTAAACGTCCCACCGCCCGCGCGTATTGTTATAATAGATTGTAAGCTTAGTCATGTAAATAAGTTTGTGTACTAATGTTGTAGAACTGAGTGAATAAAAGGATCATCCTGTTTGTGTACAATCCGTGTTTACTTTAGAGATCCCCCAGTCAGTTGATAAAATCCCTATCTCATGTACGTAGTAAGGACGCTGTAAACCCCAACCTCCTTGCTACGTTACATTGGCGCCCACGTAAATAACCCACCGTCCGGGTTCCGCGCCGCGTAAAGAAACTCGCGCCGCGTCCGTCGGAATAAAAATCCGTACCGAGGACATAGGGAACCTGACAATTTTGTTACACCCGGATATTTTTATGGAATAGCACAGATACAAACCCTCACAGGCGGTGTGATTACCCTCGCTGCTCGCTCGTGAGAGTGAATATCTGAACCGCGTGTAACTTACACAAACAAAAGATCGTATTTTTACAAAACAAGTACGGATACAAGCCCTCACAGGCGGTGTGATTACCCTCGCTGCTCGCTTGTGAGAGTGAATATCTGAACCGCGTGTTACTCACACAAATAAAAGATCGTATTTATACAAAACAAGTACGGATACAAACCCTCGCAGGCGGTGTGATTACCCTCGCTGCTCGCTTGTGAGAGTGAATATCCGACCCGCGTTCAGTAAGGAAACACAACACAATTACTAAGGGACACACCCGCGGTGTTGAAAAACAAAAACAGATACAAGCTCTCGCATATAAGTCGGTGCGATTACCCTCGCGTCGACTACGAGTGCAAATATCTGACCCGTTTGAAAACAAAAGACAAAGTACACTCGAAAGGACACAGACTATAACCGAAAAACGCGAATCGTAACACGACCTTACAAGGAGACTAGAGAGGAACGCATAGGGGTCAAAATCAAAAGACGGGACATAGTTTTTTTCAAAAAAAAAAAAAAGTAATAAATATATATAAGCTTCAAAGATAAAACCGTGTAAAATAAATAAAAACCAAAATCCGTATAAGTAATAAGATAAACCCAGAACCCGCGGAAAAAAACATAAATAAATAGGTCAACTCCATACGGCAATGCCCACGGCTTGGATTTATACCCTAAATAAACAAGAACTAAACATAGAATTAGAAAAGAGAAATATACAGGTTGCGACAACAAGTACGGTTGACGAGTTACGCAAACAACTAGCCCTAATAATCAAAGAGGAAGACAAAACAATCCAAAATAATACAATGTCCAACGAAAACAAAACAAAGGAATTCGACAAAGCCATTTCCCGATGGAAAATACAGTTCGATACGACAGGTGACGCGGTCGAATTCCTAGAGCGAATAGAAGAACTCGCCGAAACCTTAGACGTCGATAAAAACAAAATTATTCATGTAATACCGAGATGTCTAACAGGAAAAGCATCGTTATGGTATAGAAATAATAGCCAAGGATGGAAAACTTGGGAAGACTTTACAGATAACTTCAAATTATTTTATTATCCAAGAAACTATGAGAAAAACCTGTTAGAAACAATCATCAATAGGAGACAGCAATTTCGGGAAAACTTCATACAGTACCTAACCGACATGCAAACCTTATTGAGAAGATATGGAAAACTAACCCCAGAACAACAGCTAGAAAGAATCTACGATAACATGAAGCCGAACTACCAATATTATATAAAACGAAAAGATTTTAGTACAACCGCAGAACTAATTCAGTTAGCAGGAGACTATGAAAAAATAAACGCAGAACGGTTCAAAGAGACAACGAGAAAACCCACATACCAACGGAAAGAAAATCCACCGACCCCAACAGGAACACCGTCCGGAGTCCCGAAACCGGAAGACCACAAGAATGAAAGGAAACCAATACAGGCCAACTATGATCCACAAGATTGTTGCTGGAAATGCGGCAAGAGAAACCATACAACTCGAGAATGCAAAAACCGACAAGTAATTTTCTGCAGCAAATGCGGATTGATGGGAAAGCTAACACGGGACTGCTGTAAAAAGACAGGTGAAGCCAACCAAAGAAGGAAACCACAGGCTTACACTGCAAACACCCAGAATAGGGAGGATAACAGAATGTTTATCAACGTCAAGATATACGGAAAAACATTCAGGGCACTGGTAGACACAGGATCAACAAACACCTACATAAACAAAGAGATCATGGACCAGATTCAAGGAAATATTAAAAGAATCGTGGAGAAACAAACCACAATAAAACTAGCTGATGGATCCCGAATAAAAACAAGTAAAGTAATCAATATTAACATAGAAGCAAATGGAAAGGAACTAACTCACCAAGTCATATACTTACCAACAACGACGGTAATGATTATAGGAATGGACTTATTAACAAGAATAGGGTTGTCCATAGGGTGGACAGAAACAACGTGCGAACAAACAAGTACAGAAAAACGGGAAAAAGAGCCCAGTAGTACAAAAACCTTAACAATAGAACAGGAAAAACACCTACAAGACTTCCTCAACGAAGAATTCGAGAAAGCCGAGAAAAGTCCAAAGGGAAATACATGGGTAAAACACACAATAAAATTAACACATAAAGAACCGATCAAGCAAAGATATTATCCGAGAAATCCAAAGATGCAAGAAAAAATTAACGAACACGTGGACAAGATGCTAGCAGACGGAGTCATTGAGAAATCAAGCAGCCCGTACAGCTCACCGATAGTAATGGCCAAAAAGGAAAATGGTCAATACAGATTCTGCATAGATTTTAGGAGAATAAACGAAATAACGGAAAAAGATGCGTATCCAATACCTCAAATAGACGACACGCTAGAAAAGTTAAATAAAGGAAAATATTTCTCTAAATTCGACCTAAAGAACGGATATTGGAACGTTAAGCTAGACGAAGCGAGTAAACCAATAACAGCGTTCACAGTACCGGGAAGAGGCCTATTCCAATTCAAAGTGATG
The DNA here is from genome assembly GCA_923060345.2 of Erebia aethiops. Lineage (NCBI taxonomy): Eukaryota > Metazoa > Arthropoda > Insecta > Lepidoptera > Nymphalidae > Erebia > Erebia aethiops. Next base: position 6,937,041 of record OV281092.1, on the reverse strand, counting down.
CCATTCGGACTACATTCGAGCGGCGCAACATTCCAGAGGCTATTAGACAGAGTAATAGGACCAGATCTAGAACCAAACGCATACGTGTACTTAGACGACATAATAGTGTGCAGCAAGTCGTTCGAGGAACACTTAAATCACTTGAGGGAAATATTTAAAAGACTACGCGAAGCAGGCCTCAGAATAAACAAGGAAAAATGTGAATTCGCCCAACACCAAGTGGAATACCTGGGTCACGTGGTAACAAAGGAAGGTCTCAAAATGAACGAAGGGAAAATTCAAGCAATAAAAGAACTCAAACCACCGGAAAATATCAAAGATGTAAGACGATTCATAGGGATGACGTCATGGTATAGGAAGTTTATCCCAAACTACGCAGAACTAACTTCACCATTAGCACAATTACTAAGGAAGGACGTAAAATTCAACTGGGGAGAGAAACAACAACAACACTTTGAGAAAATAAAAACATTACTAATACAAGACCCAATCCTGACCCGAGCAGACTTCTCGAAACCATTCATTTTACAAACAGACGCAAGCGATACAGGCCTAGGAGCCGTTTTAATGCAGGAAAGCGAAGGAAGAGAAAAAGTAATAATGTACGCTAGCCGCACCCTGCAGCCACCGGAAACCAAGTACACAACCACGGAGAAAGAATGTCTAGCGGTAGTATGGGGTATACGAAAAATGAGACCATTCTTAGAAGGATATCATTTCACCATTATAACAGACCATCAAGCGCTCAAATGGCTAAATACCCTAAAAAACCCTTCGGGCAGACTAGCACGATGGGCACTGGAGCTACAACAATATAGCTTTGACGTTGTGTACAGACCGGGAAAACAGAATGTTATAGCAGACGAACTGTCGAGAAACCCCGTTTGCACCATAACGACAGAAGGTAAAGAGTGGTACACAAAGAAATTCGACAAAATAACCGAAAATCCGGAAACAGACCCGGAGTATTGTATAAAAAACGGAAAACTGTATAAGAAAGTAATTAACCCAAAATATGGAGGGAAACTCGACCCCACCACGGAGTGGAAACTATGCGTGAGAAACTCGGACAAAGAAAATATTATCAAACAAAACCACGACGAACCAGACGCGGGCCATCTAGGAACGTCAAAAACGTTTAACAAGGTAGCACAACGCTATTATTGGCCAGGCATATTTAGAGATGTAGCAAAATACGTAAATAAATGCGAAACCTGTCAAAAACATAAACCGTCTCAGCAAAAAAAACCAGGACTCATGCACATAAAAAACGCCGAAGAACCATGGGAGGTAGTTACAACAGACCTCATAGGCCCACTCCCTCGATCTTCTAAGGGATACCAGTGGATAATCGTATTTCACGACAAATTCACCAAGTGGTCGGAAATAAAACCCTTACGGACGGCGACGGCAACTACCGTCGCGAGCGCACTCAAAGAGTGCATATTAAACAGATACGGCGGAATTAAGACATTACTCAGTGACAACGCCAGAATTTTTACTAGCAAAATTTTTAAGGACACGTTAACAAAATATAGAATAGAACAGAAGTTCACCGCACCATACACCCCACAGTGTAACCCGACCGAGCGAGTAAATAGAACGTTAGAAACCATGATATCCGCATATATAGAAAAAAACCACAAAAAATGGGACGAGTATCTAGCCGAATTCAACTTTGCGTTGAATACATCGATTCATGAAATGACTAAATACACCCCCGCATTCCTACTATTTGGCAGAGAACTGCGAAATTTCCGCGACGACAACCAATTTCCCACCCCAGCGCTGAGAGAGAAGCAAAAACTAGAAGAAATTTACGAAATAGTACGAAATAACCAAAGTGTAGCATCAACACTACAAAAAAAGTATTACGATATGTCAAGACGGGACTGGACACCAGATATAAACGATCTCGTATTAAAAAAGGAATATCCATTATCGAATGCAAACAAACATTTTTGTGCCAAACTAGCCCCTAAGTACTCCGGCCCGCATAAAATAATCGAACAAAAATCACCAGTAATATACCTACTCCAACCTGTACAAGGCGGCAAAGTGTGCACCGCACACATTAAAGACATGAAGATATTCCGTCACTAGACAAGCGACGTAACTATCGTTAGACAGAGCACACAGGCACATGCAAACCAAAGATGCAGCGATCTACCCTCAAATGGATCACTTTTCTCGGGAACAATCCATAAATAGCGGAAGCACATGCAAACACGTCACATTACTCGGAAATGGAACACGGGGTGAAGATTATAAGCGACCAACCCAACATGGGAAAGGTCACATACCAACCCCGCCCAAAAGTAGAAGGAAGGGCCAACGAGATAATATTGTCGCCAGGGGATCCCGGGGACAAAGTAAAAAAAAAAGAAGATGAATACCTCGACCTCGACACCCACATCCAGTCCGGGGAGTACGAGGCATTTGTGGCCCAAAGCGAACCCGCAACTCCGCCCAGAAAGAAACGACGGAGGGGCAGGAAACGGTTGGGCAACCACAGAAAGGGAGTGGTCAGGCTGCCCAAATACAAAAAAACAAATTAAAAAGAAAAAAAAAAAAAAAAGGCCGGTCGTGAAGATACGCGCCGGTAGATTATCGATATTTTGAAGAAAAAAAATAGAAAAGAAAAAAAAAAAAAAAAAAAAAAAAAAAAAAAAAAAAAAAATACAACACATTTCTTTGTTCTTTTCATACAGGGATTTTTTCCTTACAGGAAAAAATCTTCCAGCGAAGGAGGGGAGTGTGACGAACAAGTCACAAGCCGCGCGCCCAGCCAGTACAGAAACTTCTCGAACATTCCACGGCCGAACACGACACCGGCTCGACGACCCGAACGGCCAATCAGCGAGCACCGCGACATCAGCCGAGCGATCACGCCACCGAGGAAGCCACGCCCCCCAGACTATAAATACGGCGGCAGCCACGAGTCAGTCAGTCTCTCGGCGCCTTCACCCGCGACGGTCGGTGTGATTTCTCGCTGCTCGACCGGGGTGAAGAGGCTGAGAGACTCCGGTAGCCTCGAGCACCGTACCCCCCGCGCGTCCCGCTCTCCTCCTCCGTCCGCGACGCTATCCGCGTTACATACCTACCGTAGGTAACCGCGTACCCCCCCGCGCGTCCCGCTCGCCTCCGTCCGCGACGCCATCCGCGTCGCATACCTACCGTAGGTAACCGCGTACGCATCCCCGCGTCTAATTAAACGTCCCACCGCCCGCGCGTATTGTTATAATAGATTGTAAGCTTAGTCATGTAAATAAGTTTGTGTACTAATGTTGTAGAACTGAGTGAATAAAAGGATCATCCTGTTTGTGTACAATCCGTGTTTACTTTAGAGATCCCCCAGTCAGTTGATAAAATCCCTATCTCATGTACGTAGTAAGGACGTTGTAAACCCCAACCTCCTTGCTACGTTACAGACTTAACAAGTATTTTCTAGTCAGATGAATAAAATGCAATTTCTTTCCAACATTGTTGAATTAACGTAAAGGAATATTCTATCTATAAATGGAATTAATCGTTCAATCGCATAGAAAATTATCCTTCTTGAAAACTTTAGTGAACGTTTCTTAATTGTATTTATTATTTGATGTTTTATGGATGTTATGGATGTATGAGCACTCCTAATGAAAGAAGCGCTTTAAAGCTTCTGTTCTCTAAAGTTTATGGGACTCACAAGTGCAACAATAAAACAATTTATTTTATCTTGATTGGCCCTTTAGCCGTCACGGACATTGTTTTGAACGCTGTACTTTGTATGTCGGCTTGTCGAACATGATTCAGAGCAATTGATGTAAAAACTTTGTTGACTCGATTACACCGCAATTTAATCGACTTGGAAAAGGTTCTATAAATATTTATTGTTCTTTATAGTCCTTTGAAAGTATACAAGTACCTTCGTGAAAGGTATATCGCTGATTACAATAGGCCATCGCTTATTATTGTCATAATAGTAGCTCTTCCATACAGATAGGTACAATGGTCATGTCATTAACTTATAAATTACAAATATTATCAAGTGATATATGCATATATTATAGGAGAAAGCTGCAATTTTGGTAACTAGTTTTTATACTGTTTACATAGGTACTTCGCATACTATATGTAATACCTACTGTAAAATAATTTCTAGCCTTACTAGTTATGGTTCATTTTTGGTAACTATAACACGTCTTTAAGCGGCCATATCTAGTGAAAGGCCTATCCACATGCGGACAGACCTTCACTATCGACATCTGTGGAGAGCGCTAAATCCACCTAATACTGAATCAGCCTTCCTGGCGATAGTAATCAAAAGTGCAGCTATCTCTTAGTCTATAAGGAAATGTAGCGAATGAACTCAAGTGTCAGTAATTTTCATTAGTCTATATCCAAAGAACTTTTAAGAAATCGGACGAATGAATTATTTATATCTTGTTAATGTAAGATATACAATATACAGAGATGTCGAGGCAATTAAGCAATGTACCATAATCCAATGATTTTCGTTCCCACAATATTGCGTGTAAACATGTTAAATTGTATTTACTCACGCAGTTTTATAAGAAAACGGCGTTGAAACAAATACCGATTAATATATGTTAAAAACCCACGCTATGGTTAAGATTTTTAATCCAGAGTTAGCGGGAGGTCGGCGCCCACCCAGAGGTGTGGACATCTCTAACGAAATCGAATTAGAACAAAACCAACATTAATATACAAGTAAAACTTAACTTCTAGCACATCTTCCAAAAGAATAAGAATCAAATTTGAATGAAACCGATGAAGAAGGAAGCAGAGTAATATTATAACACAATCAAATGAGAATATGGTTCATAAAGTACAAGCGTGTCGAAATACATGTGCATATATTTCACATTAGTTTGATACATGCGGTAAGAGATCATTTTAATTTTGATTGCGTAGTAAAGGTTTAACCATACTAACCTCTAACTTTACCTGATTTTACTTTTGGTCTTCGGAGAAGTCAGAAAGGGACGTTTTTATATTGTAATTTCTTCGAATTCAGTTCCTATGTAATAATTCATATCCATACTTTTAATACTATAATTGCGAAAGTGTGTCTGTCTGTCTGCTACGCTTTCACGGCTCACCTGTTTAACCAATTTTGATGAAATTTGGTACAGGAATAGGTGTATCCCGGAGAACACAGGCTACTTTTTATCCCGGAAAATTAAAGAGTTCCCGCGGTAAATAAAATAAAAAATTCACACGGACGAAATCGCGGGCATTATCTAGTATAATAATATACTTTTTTCCTGATAATACAAATAACGACGTTTACTCAAAATACATTCATAATTATCTTTTTAGGGGTATTTATATTTTCAAAAACTATAATTTAAATATCCCATTAAACATTTGAAATAAATGAACAAAATAACGTACTTGTGTCATGGTCAGGTTCATGGATCTATTTATACACTGAACACCTTTAAGTCTTTCTAGGTTTCCCACAAGTCTTCCCGTCGCGCCTAATCTTGACAGAATAGCCTTGTTAAAGGGAGGTCTGTCCTCGACCCGAGAACAAATTGCCAGCTAACAAGAATAAAATTCCCAGCAAAAACTTCTGCTGCCTTTTACAAAGATAGTGACAAGGAATTTATTAGAATTATTTTTCTGAGATAGTCAGAGTTAAAAGCATTTACCGCTCCAGCAGCATGGTAAGTTTAACATGATAATATTATTAATAGGAATATCTTTTACTAATGCGATCTGACGATGCGATGGGATGCAGAGTTCTATAAAAAATTCAAGCAAATATTTATTATGCGTTGCGATTCCAGACGACCTTTTGAATTTTAAATGTAGATTTCCGATATACAAATGAAGTTTAACGCCTCGACACTATACAAATCAGTGTCACCGATGGTTGTTACAGTCCTCCACGCCTAGTTCTACAGGAATTGTTAGTGCAAAGCGACTGCCTGATATTTGCATGTGCTCGTTAACGCTGTGCTACTTGACGGACATGCGTCTGTCTTTGGTGATTGTCCTTTGGGACATCGGCGGGACATTTGACGTGAGTACTTACTTATACCAAAACATTGTTACCGCGCCAATGTTGCTGTTAGCGTTATAAGGGATAATTGCTAGCTTACGAGATTTGTGGCACCTAGAGAGACATCATTCTACTAAACGAGAAATTTCTCCTAGTAGCAACTCGCACAAGGTGAAATGTTTTATTCTCTTTGAAGGTTTTATCTGGATTCTTTTTTAAGATCTCTAGTAAGTACAACTAGACCTACTTCTCCAAAAAGTAAGTAGTTTTTATTTAAATGGTAATAAATAAATAAGCCTTTATTTACTTAACTAAGTATACGGAATGTAACAAAAATAAAAAGTATACAATTTACGTACTAGTACAAAAATCAATGCTTTCTCTTTAGGTACATATTTTCTAATACGACAGTAACGAAAACATTTAAGTAAATTATTACAATATGTTTGTTTAAAGACATTTTCTTTAGCTAAGTTGACTCTGGTATTTTTAGTAGGTATATTATATTATGTAATTATTTTTTTTATATTTAAATGTTGCTAACGTAAAATTTCCTTTTAATTTAACTTTATTTCTACAAACTAATTACAAGTTCAAGAAGCTATTTTGATCATAAAACATAACGTAATGTGAATCAATCAAATGCAGAAGCGGAATGTTTAGCATTAAAATTTAATTTAATTGCCGCAAGTCGATTAAATCCATCGATCTTGGGGCGTATCGAATGCAATTCGAATTCGTTCGGGCAGTTCTCGAGTTCGGCTTGTTAATCGAGCAATCACAGATCTGATTGAATGCCATTCATGGCTTGTTAACTATGCTTGGCTCGTGCGTGAGGATAACCATCTCGAAATACGGAAACAAGTTAAAAGTAAAGGTTAGCAGCACCCTGAGAATACACAGGGTGCTAATATTTACTTTAGATTTATTAGCGTATTTCGTCTTTTTCTTGACGAACACAATTCATTAACTATATTATTATTATTGAAATCCATCATGTTTTCAAATCTAATAAAATTAAAGGACATTTTACAACAGACTTTCTATAGCAACCTTCCTGCTGATTTCGTTCATTCTAAAGCACTATTTTTTCAAACAGGAGAACTTTTCCTACCAAATTGGAAATTGCGAAATTCCTACCAAAATCGGGTAAGAAAAGTTAAGTACATTTTTGAAGGAATTCGAAGGAGAAAAATTGCTTTTAATGTACAGATAATAATTTAATTGGCTAAGCCTCTGTTGTTAGTGGCGTATGCTTTAAGTATTTCTCAACTTTAGGATTTCAGGAAAGTAGTAAAAAAAAAGAATCAATTACACCAGTTAAGTAGTGCCGACGCAGGGTTTGATGTAACATTTTATGAGCCAATTTAATCGGCACAGCTTTATAGGCCGGCCTGGACGAATTGCGATCCGGTGCTTTAAATGAAATTAGAATAAGATTATTCTTATCTGTTCCACTACGCTGTTCCACAGCTAGGCTCTTACAAGCTTTTACCTTTGCATGACAAAGTAGCTATTTAACGAGCGATAAACCAATGAGAGTTCAGAACATTGTTATATTATCTCGCCGTCATTCATTTCTCTCGACAATACTACCACATTAATGGAACTATTTTTTAGGAATATTTGAAAACGTGACGGATTTCTTATTGGAAAAGGGGAAAAAAAACAAAATTGTTATTAATTACCCAGTCCGAAAATGATTAAAAATAGTTTCGGATTCTTCATAAGCGAAGATTAATAAGAGATATTTTGAGCGACTTACCTCAAAGTTCTTCGCTGCCCATCGAACGCCCACATAGAGCTTCCCTAACGAAATTACACACTCATTAGTTCTACGGAATGTTTGTTTTATTTTTTATCAAAGATGGCGCCGGCGCTCCTAAAACTAACAGAATTAGTCACAGTCATAATATCACCGGGGGTTTATTAGGGCACCGGACGAACGGATATTGAAAAGTCATTTTATTAACCACCTTTAATAAAACAGGGGTTTAATTAATTCGATGCGACTCGCCGGGCGTGAGGTGTGATCTAATTTACTATAAAATACACTGATTTCAGCTACAGCTATCATGTACTTGATTCTCTGGCATTGAACCAACAATTTTGACGCAAATTTGATACTAATAGTTAATAAAATTATAATACTTCAGATAAAGATTAATGTAACGGGGAAACTGTAAAAAGGAAACCAAGGAACGTTGAATACGGAGTTGATGCGACTAAATATCTAAGCTATATAAAAGGTTACAGCTTTATTTTTCTTTATTAAAAATCTTTCAAACTAACAGTTGTATCCTTCCTGATTAGCATTAAGATTTAGCGTAAGACGTACAACTTTCGTTTAATTGGGCATCAGATTCGGATTCCTCGATGGTGACACGATGAATCCGAATCGAAAGTAATTAAACAGTGATAGAGATTCGACACCTGACTCAAGATTTTCGTCTTCGTTTTGCGACAGATGAATAAGTAGTGGTCGCAATTTTAGTGCGTTAATGGGCGGGACAATAATGATCTCGTAGCCGACGGAGATTTTATCATTTCTATGTGCTGATAACTGTTTGATTGCCGGCAGCTTCAAAGGCAAATTGCGGACAGGGAGTTCGATAGTGCTATACGGTGGTCCCCTCTGTAAATGTGCCTGATACATACTGCACGACAGCAAAATAAAAGATCGGTAATTACCTCTTATCTTCACAGATACAATAACACGGGTATTTTGTATATGAGGTACATTAAGCTGAATACGGTAACGTAGGTACGTGTTAATTAATGCGGGGTTGGTTCCGTATGACCGAAATGATTTTTTTTATCCACTACAAGCTAGCCCTTGACTACGATCTCACCTGATGGTAAGTGATGATGCAGTCTAAGATGGTAGCGGGCTAACCTGTTAGGGGCATGGCAGTTATATTAAACCCTTCGGTTTCTACACGGCATCGTACCGGAACGCTAAATCGCTTGGCGGCACGTTTTTGCCGGTAGGGTGGTAACTAGCCACTGCCGAAGCCTCCCACCAGGCCAGACCAGGGAAAATTCAGAAATTATAAATTCCCAAATTGACCCTGCCGGGGATCGAACCCAGGACCTCCGCACGTTAAGGCAACAACGCTACACACTGCGCCACGGAGGTCGTCAAAAAAGTGATTTTAAATCGTCTTCGTCCTTCTGAATCTGAATAGGTGAATGTTTTGATTGGCGGAATTTTTTGAAGAGGGTTATTTCGATCCTTATTATACTGTAGCAATCATTTAACCGTATTAGATCCGTAGACCCCAGGTAATAAATAGTAATAAGTGTCTCAGGTGTATCTTCTATCTAAATTTTAGGTCAGTCATCTCTTTGACTTTATTAGCTTATCAATCTACTATTTGTAGTTATTTGACACGCGTAGACCCTGAAAATGTGTCAAATAGTTACGAGTAATAGGATGTGTTTAGTTTTGTAAAATCACCGTCGAACATAACGATGATTTACTACCGGTAGTTCAAAGTGTGAGAAGGGTTGGAACGGTGACAAAACGCACAAGCGGATATGGGAAGTGGACACAATATTTTATTCCCTGTCAAAGTGCCGTAATCACTGTAAACCGTATCTTGCGTGGGAATGTGTCACAAAAGGGACAAATGTTTACCTTTTGAACTATAATTAGGGGTATGTATGACGCGCCAAATATACGCACGATTATTTGTACATTCTAATTTCAACCTTACTGGTATGGAATAGTTAACACTTAACCTCAGAACTTCACATAGGGCTTCTATTGCAACGTCCACGTTTATATGTTTAATACACACACAAAAGGTACAATTTCAATGTTTGATTTCTTTGCAAAAATAAACTTGCGAGCAAATTATATGGGTCGATTTTTGAAATATAAGATTCTTAAAGAAAAAACTAGAAGTTTAATTCGCTATAATCCGCCACAGAAGGCAAATCTATGTGGTACAGTGCGTATCTTGAACTTGCTGCCCGCGATATTCACCACACTACATAAACCCTCGAAAATACCCTCAAAGAAATTTCAAATTTGTCGCACTGTACCTCATAGATTTGCCTTCAGTGGCGGACTATAGCGAATTAACTTCTAGTTTTTTCATTGTCATGGACTTAAAGTAACGCCTGCTTCTATCCAATATAAGATTCTTTGGCTAGAGATTTTAATTTGAGTTAAAACGGTATCACATTTAACTAAAGCCATTATCAGTTAATTAAAAAATATATATTCATAAAAGTTTTCTTAACTCAACATTTAAATAAGTTCAACACACATTCAAAATATAATTTTCTTTGCAGGAAGGAGAATTAAAAGCTTCTGTAAATCATCTCTTAAGTAATAATAAGCATCTAAGCGGTTCGCCCAAAAATCTGTTACGCAAGGTGTCATAAACTAAAACATTTTTAGTCATATATTACAAATTGGGCCTTTAATTTTTAAGTCAATCGCCGCGTAATTGCTTACAACTAATTCTTTTTAAAGCCCATTAGCAATAAATACGTTAAGGTAATTTAGATAACCCATACTATATCACGGTATTAAAAGTTAAAGGGTTACAGAGAAGTAACCGGTGTCTATGATATTTAACTAGATGAGGTTTGATTTTGTGGTTATAATAAATTAGATAAGTGCCTCCCACTTACACGATTATGTTAGTGGGAAAGTAACAGATAGTAAGCAATGAAAACTAATTATTAATGAAAAAAGTTATTTGCGCAGTCATAGTGTTACTAAAGTAGGGAGGCATGTCAACTTGGTTGCATGTGATTTCAACACCTTAGTACCATTCAAAAACAGATTGTTAATATAATTTTTTAATTTATGAATGAAAAATATTTAAGGCAATGTTATCCGGCAGATACTACGGTCGACGATGAGGCTATTTAGGGTTCCAATAATACAATTAAAGATTACACATTATTTTATATTAGACTCGATATTTTAGCATTAAAAAAATACTGCACAGTAAAATTTTAAAGAAAACTAACCTTATCATAAGAAACACTACAACTGCTGTAAATTCTAAAGTTTTTTAAAATTTAAATAGAGATATTATTTTACAACTTCATAATGGATGTCACGGTATTTTAATCGACCGGGAACTATGTATCCGTTGCTGAACTTTCGGTCATTTGTAGTGTTTAGGGTCAAACAGCAGGCTAATTTAGACTTAATGACTGTCATGTTTGTAATGTGTGTGAATATTTATGTGATTTTAATACAGATAAAAATGGTGTTGATACCATTATTAATATTTAATTTTCTCACACATTTAGAGTTTCAGACGTTTTAAGTTGCACAGTATCCTGACTGTAGTACCTAATTGAGGGGAAGTTGGGATCTTATGGCAAACGACTGTTCATTCCGGAATACCTTTTATTACTAATCACTTACTATCTAAGAGATACATCTTATATAATATTCTAACCTACGTCATAGTTACTACACCTCACCTCGGGGGTGAGTGAAAAAAAAAAAAACAATACAGTTCTGTTTTTTTTTTTTTTGCAAGATAATAATATTATCTAAGTTATAAATGGCTTAGTTCTATTCTTATGCACTAAATAATCTTTATTATTTTTTAAAATTTTAACATTAACTCCTAAATCTTCAGAAACGACATATGGTCCATCCCATTGTGGATCTAACTTACTAGCTGTTTCATTCTTAACTAATATCAATTGTCCATTATTATAAGTAATATTATTTTGATACTTATCATAAGATTGTTTACGATTATGTTTGCTTAAAAGTAAATTATTACGAGCATCCTGATGTGCTACTTGTAACCTATACTTAAGATCTAAAGGATAATTTTCTGGATAATATAATGGTTCTATATATTGACTTACTCTAGATGGTATTACACTAGGTCTTCCAAATACTAATTCGAACGGTGTGTATTTTGTTTCAGTATGAACAGTATTGTTAAAGCTATAACACCAAAATGGTAGCCATTGACTCCATGTATCTTTTTGACCATTACTCTGTATTCGTAAGAACGCACCTAAATTCTTGTGTGCATTTTCAAGTGCACCAATCGATTGATGCCGATACGATGTAGATGTCAATTTGTTTATACCTAAAAGCTTACATACCTGTTCCATTACTGAAGATACGAATTCCGTTCCACGATCAGTTGCGATAGTATCTGGTATCGAGTATCTTAGAATAAAATTAGAAACAAATGATTTTGCTATACTTACAGTTTCCTTGTTTTTCAAAGGATATGCCTCTACAAATTTAGTTAGCTCACACTGCAGTGTTAAAATATAACGATTACCTTCAATGTCTTGTTCTAAAGGACCTACGACGTCAAGATAGACCTTTTCAAAAGAATGTGAAGCCGTTGTAGTTATCTCCATGGGCGCCTTGACATACCTACAATGCTTCATTTTCTGACATTTCATACATTTGCTAACGAATTCCTTTACGTCATTGTCTAAGCCTGGCCAGTAAAATTTTCTTTTAATATTATTGGCCATCCTACGCACACCTGCATGACCTGCAGTGGGTAGTAAATGAAAATCATGTAAAATATAGTTTCTTTCTTCCTCACTATCTATCCTTTTAACTCCTCTTAATACATAAATTCGGGGACCGGTCCAATCCTTCCTATCTTTTATTTCCTTCAGTACATCTATAATAAAACTTTCATATTCCTTTTTCCTCACTATGCATAGTTCATTAATATTTAAACTTTTACAAAATTCTCCTAACTTAGTCACAAATTCGGCTTGCGTAAAGTGTGTCCTAAAGTTAAGATTAATAAATATTGTCTTTCTTTGTTTACTATAAATAAAACATTCCTTTTCCGTGTCAACATCATTTTGTCTTTTTAATTTATTAAGTTCGTTATTTTCTATAAAAGTCATTTCTACTGAATTACTTGGTACTTTTAGAACCTCAACTACTTGTGGTTGATCAGGCCACGTTTCGTCTCCATTACTAAAAGTATTAGGTGTACTTTGATTTAATTGATTGTCCAAATCTAATCGCCTTTTCTGCGCTCTAGTCATGACTAACATAATATCTTCATTCATTTGTTTTAATGTGTCTGATGTTATACTAATTCTAGACAATGCATCTGCAACACTATTGTCCTTCCCTTTCACATACCTAATTTTAAAATTATACTCTTCTAATGCTAGTCTAAATTTAAGAAGTCTACTTGATGGATCTTTCATTGAGAATAAATATATTAAAGGTTTATGGTCCGTTAATATTGTAAATGTTTTACCGTAGACATAGGGTCTAAAGTACTTCACAGCCCAAACAATAGCAACTAACTCTTTCTGAATAGTCGGATAGTTAAGTTCTGCTTTATTGAGTGGTCTACTAGCATATGCTACTGGTTTCATATTTTTATTGCATAAGACAGCTCCAACAGCTGTTCCTGAAGCGTCCGTTTGAATGACAAATTCGTTATTTTCTGAAAAATCTGGGAATTCCAATATAGGTGGAGTTATCAAAGCATGTTTTAATGTATCGAAAGCCTTTTGACACTCACTTGTCCAAATAAATGGTTCATATTTCCTAGTTAATTTGTTTAAAGGGTAGGTTATATCTGCAAAATTTTGAACAAACTTCCTATAATAATTACAAAATGCCACGAACCTTTTTACCTCATCTGTATTTGTTGGTGCAGGATATTTTTGTAATATTTCGACTTTAGCTGGGTCGGGTAAAACACCATTTTCTGATACTAAATGTCCTAAGTAAAGAATTTCTTTTTTCAAAAAATTACATTTCTCTGGATTTAATTTTAAATTAATTTTCCTAAGTCTTTCTAAAACGTCTGTTAAGTTTTTATTATGAATATCTAAATTTCTTCCAAAAACCACTAAATCATCTAGGTATATAAAGCATTTGTCGTACGTTAACCCAGACATAGCGACTGACATTACTCTACTAAAAGCACTTGGACTTGTTTTGAGTCCCATAGGCAACCTTTTCATCTGATATTGACCAGTATTTGTGGTAAACGCAGTATATTCTCTACTCTTTTTATCTAAAGCTACTTGGTAATATCCTTGATTAAGATCTAAATGTGAGAAGTAGATTGAACCAGAGAGAGAGTCCAAAATTTCTGTAATATTCGGTAAAGGGAATTTATCATCCACTATACAGTCATTAAGTTTCCGATAGTCAACTACTAGTCGCCACTTCTTGTCACTTTCACTCTTCTTTGGAACTAATAAAATCGGACTTGACCATTCACTCTTTGCTTCTTCTATAATATCGCTGTCAATCATTTTTTGAATTTGCTTATTAACTTCATTTTTCAATGAATGAGGCAACCGATACTGCTTTACATAAACCGGACTTGTATTTGGTTTCAAGGTTATGGATTGCTCATAAATGTTTGTAGTTGTTAATTTGTCACCTGGTAAAAAGAAAACATCTGAATACTTAGCACATAAATCTTGAATAGATTTTCGCTCTTCCGAATTTAAATGATTTAATTTTAAAATATTCAATAAATGTTTTGCTCGTTCCAAACTGTTATTATTAGATTCAAAATTGCATAAATTATAATTTTCAAGGGAACATGTCTCTGGTTGAAACATTGGTAATTGAACATCGTGTTCATTAGTGTTTAAAATTTTTACTGGTAACCTGTTGTTTTTTATTCTTCCTATACATCCCGCAAGAAAAACATTTTCCGCCAATTGTTTGCTATGGATAACGCAATCTTTCCCGTTGTCAATATTTAAAAGTAAATAGTGAATAGACTCACTTCGCGCTGGAATGTGTAACATTTCATTTGAATAATCTATGCAGTCAAGAAGTTCTAAATAATATTCCACTCCATATTTAGATAGGGTGATGATATTTGTCTCCAAGTTGATATTCGATGCATAGCGACACAGAAAGTCTAAACCTAATATTCCGTCCGCCTTAAATGGTATGTTATCGAAAACATAGAACTTGATATTAAAGTCTATCACATTACATTTGTCATCACGATGAGCCAAACAAGTTTCGATGAATCCTGATGAGTGAATCTGACCCCCAATACCATTTATGATAGTTTCATCTCTAATGAGTGTACTATTACAGGGTAATGCATCTCTCTTTATTACGGACAAACTTGCTCCAGTATCTACTAAAAAATAATATTTTCTATTGCCAAAGTACAAACCTAAAAATTTTGCTTTGCCCTTTAATGCCAAAATGGTATGCTTAAGATCGAAAAAACTGCATTTCGTTTGTATTTGAATTTATTGATTCGTTTCTATCAGATTCATTCGTATAAAATACTCGATGTGGATTACCACTACTACGAGTTTTATAGCTCGATCGATTCTCGTTCGAACGTTGGTAATTTCGTGCACGAGTCGAATTATTATTATAATATGAACCTCTACCATTACCACGAGAATGATGGAACGGTCTACTACGTGAGTAGCCGAAATTTCCTCTGCCGTAATTATTTGGATAACTGTTAGGATTACCTATAAAATTATTAGGATTTTGATGATTGTAATAGTGCCCTCGATGACCTCGCTGATTGAAAAATCGTCCCGAACTTCCGAAATTATAATTTTGAGACTTACCTCTACCACGACGATTAAACTGCATGACATTTTCTGATGAAGATGTAGCCGACGACAACTCCTCGTCCTTGGCGGCTTGGATGGCTTCGTTTAAATGCTCATAATTTCGCGCTGCAATTATAGTACTTAGCCTTGAGTTTCGAAGACCATCTGAAAAGCGTTTTATGGCGAGTTTCTCATTAATCGGTTTTAGGACAGCATAGTTTTGAGTGTTGTTATCTGCCTGAGATATGGTTAAATCCGAAAATAATTTTTCAATTTCAGTACCGAATTGTTCTATGGTACGGTAACCTTGTGAAATGGTCTGCAGCCGCGATTGTATGGCTGTAGCAGATTTTTTTGTCAATAAGGTGCTTTTTAAATCTTTAATAAGATCGGTCATAGAAGTGTAATCGGATGACATTCGTAATTTCGCGTTTTGTGTCAACCTACTTTTTAAAATAAATTTAATGAGCAACTTTTGACCTGATGCCGACAACATATCCGAGTACATTTCTATCGAGTCGATTATATGGCTGATGGTTTGTTGATCACCATCCAATACTGGAATCAAATTACACGCCGTTTTGAGCTCGAACTCCATGATTGATTCTAAATTTAAGCTAGATTCACTATCACTACCGCTATCTGATTTAATATGAGTACATAAATTAATAATATGGGAATAGCAAGATTTTATTTCATCACTTACTTGACATAGAGATTTCAAAAGATCGGACTTTAACCCTTGCTTAGTAGATAATAGGTTGATTAATTCCTTACTTTTCTCATAAATAATTTCAGCTTCACATAATTTATTTTTTATAACATTACCTTTATAACGAGATTTTCCTTTCTTAACTAAATATTTTCTTACTGATTTAATATCCTCTAAGCATTGTAACAACTCATTTTCCATTCCTTAACTAATTGTCTTTTCACGTCGCGTCGTACCGAACTCACTTTTCATAACTTAAGTCTTATCCATTTTGAAATAAACACACACCACGCACTGCGCCATAGAATTTTCTCTATTAATTCATTTCAACATTTTGTTCATCACCACGAATTGCTCTGGAGTGGCGGCTGATCGATCTCCGTAGGCTATTTTGAATGATTTGGTTCCTTATCCAGTTGTGGTGGCACTTTTTGTACTGCCTCCATGCGAAATAAAAAATGCCAATGGCCAGGATAACGCAGATTGCTATCGAAATCAAATGAAATGATTTTTTTTTCACGTTAGACAACTTGTGCCACTTAACACTTATGATCGACTAGCTGACGCCCGCGACTTCGTACGCGTGGATCGAGGTTTTGTGGTTCCCGCGGGAACTCTTTAATTTTCCGGGATAAAAAGTAGCCTATGTGTTATTCCAGACTATAATCTATCTCTGTGCCAAATTTCATCCAGATCCGTTCAGCTGTTGGGGCGTGATTGAGTAACAAACATCCATACCGACATCCATACATCCAAACTTTCGCATTTATAATATTAGTAAGAAGTAAGAAGTAAGATAAGTCTACAAGACTCTACCACCGGTATTATTCACTATTTTTTCATTTCTGTTATTTAATTATTAGCTTCTTGTGGAGGCGTGCCTCATGTTCCTTGAATGTTCGATAAAGCCCGCTCTTCGTAGCAGCGGTGAGAATCCCCGGGAACTTTTCTGGGACTTGATCTCCAGGATTAAGTCATACAGTACGTCATTCTCCAGGTTCCCAAACATTCAAACAATTATATCAATCTGTTGCACTATTGCGGTGCGATTGAAGGAAAATCCATCGAACAAACGGTCTTTCGCAGTCTATTATTGTAACTGGCTATGGCTAACCTTATATGGCAGTCATATTCAAAAACACTTGTGAAAGTTAATTATTTTGAACAAAAAATATTTCAATTTGAATTTATTATAGCTAAAAGCCCTTAATGACAATAATTACAAGATTTATATTAATTATGAGTTCTAGGTTATGCTTATATTTACACTTGCCTTGGTACTTCAGTTTCACTTTGACTATACAATTACAGATTGACGAAAGCATTCAATATTGGCTTTTGAATTGCGTCAAGCGACCACAATTCGTTCTAATTAGTTGGCAAGAGTTAATTAATACGATTTGGCATCAGTTGCGCCGTCTGTCGTCAACACAAGCGGCCCTGATAAATTTCAATCCTTTTAATGAACCTTTTAAGGGAATTATAATCTAAGAAGTTTCATTAACTGTAGCATTCTGAGGCATAAAAAAAGTAATTTTCAGATCAGTAAGATCCCGCGCAGACATAAATGGTTCAGCCGTTCTGAGTTCTAAGTTACGCTTTCTTTGTTACTTTATCCCGCCGCGCTGACTGCAATCAGTAAGACCGTTATAAGAGCCCGCGCTGATAGATAGAGTTCAGCAGTTCTGAGTTCTGCGTTCCGCGTTCTTAATAACGTTTGTAACTTAATCGCGCCGCGCAGGCTGCAGGCAGTCAGTTTGTAAAGTTACAAAGGTTTGAAAGAACGCGGAATGCAGAACAGAACTCAGAACGGCTGAAACATTTCTGTCTGTGCGGACATGTCAAATCTCCAACCAACATTTCTCTTTTCAATCATTATAACGCAAATATAAAATTCCTAATGCCACTATTTGAGTTACGAAATGTAACGTATTGTATTTACTAACCTGTTAATGTGATCAACCTAAAACTAGGGTTTTAGGTTGATCACATCGAATGCTGTCACTACAATCATGTCTATGGAAACAAGAGGACGAGTATTAGCGCGGCTTTGGCGGCATCTCTCTTCTAGGAAACCGAATATTAACCAATGTCAAAGCCATTATTGAAGTTTTATTTTATCCACTACAAGCTAGCCCTTGACTGCGATCTCACCTGATGGTAAGTGATGATGCAGTCTAAGATGGTAGCGGGCTAACCTGTAAGGGGCATGGCAGTTATATTAAACCCCCTCAGTTTCCACACGGCATCGTACCGGAACGCAAAATCGCTTGGTATTTGCCGGTAGAGTGGTAACTAGCTACGACCGAAGCCTCCCACCAGACCAGACCAGGGAAAATTCAGAAATTATAAATTCCCAAATTGACCCTGCCGGGGATTGAACCCGGAACCTCCGCACGTTAAGGCAACAACGGTACACACTGCGCCACGGAGGTCGTCAAATGAGAGTAATAGTCGACAATTAAACGGTTTTAAATGTTGCCTTCCTTAAGATATGAAGTCTTTAAAAGCATGACGAAGATATATTATTATTTTTAAATAAATTTTTAATAAATTTCAGAAATTATAAATTCCCAAATTGACCCTGCCGGGGATCGAACCCAGAACCTCCGCACGTTAAGGCAACAACGCTACACACTGCGCCACGGAGGTCGTCAAATGAGAGTAATAGTCGACAATTAAAAGGTTTTAAATGTAGCCTTCCTTAAGATATGAAGTCTTTAAAAGCATGACGAAGATATATTATTATTTTTAAATACGTTATGTCTATGTCTTGCAGCTGATTACCTACTCGTATTCCTGACAAAATAATTTTATTAGGTAGTCAAGTAACAAGAAGCTTAATTCGGTTTAATCCGCCAAAGCAGACAATTTATTCTATGTGGTGTAACGTGTAGCTTCCGATTTTACCACCCAATAAACCAGCAATTTGGCTAATTTTGTGGCGAATAGCTTCTTGTTCCTTGATTATCATGGACTTCCGCAAAATAAGGCCTGCTTCTATCCAATATTTAATAATGTCCTCCCGACCGAATTTTGGCCACGGCGGCCATCTCTCTAATCTCTAGAGAGATTAGCCATCTGCGCGGGAGATATTATAGTGCACAATGCGCGTACACAGGTGCACTTTCTGTTCCTTTACTCTCATAGCCCGATGGGACGGAAAATCCGACACGACCGGAGAGAGATCAGGCGCAAAACCGACGGCTTAACGTGCTCTCCGAGGCACGGGGGTGAAATGCCGCCAAGTTCCTAACTCCGGGCTAGTACTGAGAATTTCTTGTTAGAAAAACCCAATACTTGTTGTGGCCCGACCCGGGACTCGAACCCGGGACCTCGTCAGCTGCAGTCGAATATGCTAATCACTATACCAACGAGGCAGTTGCAACGAGGCAGGCATTCAATATTTATTAAGTAGAACAAAAGCATTCACAATTGGATTGTCAACTGACTTAAGCGAGTACAATTCGTTCTAATTAGTGGTAAGAGGTCCCAATTAAAGCGATTTGGCCAGTTACACTAACAAAAGGTCAATATAAGATCAGGATAAAAAAATTATAGAATCCCATGAATTATCTTATCTATGGCATATATTATAGCTTTGCATTGGCTATGTATCTTTATCATGTCCATCGCAGGCCATTGGAGGATTATAGCCTATTCATAAACACGCAATTTTTTTGTTCCTATTAAGATACATTAATTTCACCCCTCCAGTGTCTGCCCTCCCTACATAACTATATAGGTATAGGCCGACCGTTTAACTCGCGTATCGCCTGCGCGGTAAGAAGGGAGCGGGGGCGGGTAACGCTACACACGGAGTCAATAATCCAAAGATTTATCTCGAGATTAACATTGTTGGTAAAGAATAAAATAATAAGTATCTTTTTTTTTTATCCGCTAACATCTCCCCCCGCTTCCTTCTTACCATGCAGGCGATACGCGAGTTAAACGTTCGGCCTATACAAACCTACACTATTCTCTGGTATTACGAAATGGATACTTTGTCTGTTTCCACTACAGCCTATTAACGTCCCACTGCTGGGCACAGGCCTCCACTCTCATAGGAGAGAGGGAATAAGAGCTTAGACCCACCACGCTGCTCCAATGTGGGTTGGTGGGGTGTTGTCCGTTTATTTGCCATTAAAATAGTCCATCAATCAATTTTTTTACTACTTATATACACGTCAAAACGAACTAAGCTTTCCATTGGATTGGATAATAATATTATGTTTACCTACTTGAAAACGTCTCTCAAGTATCTGACATAAAATATTATACACATTTTGATAACATCTCAATTCACTGTTGGAAAATCTATAAAAGTTATAGATATAGCTTGTTTGGGATGCCACATGCGTGGATACGCTGGCGTTGTCCCACTTACAGGCGACCTCCATGGCGGCGGGGGCGGCGGCCTCTAATGCAGAAAGAGCCAAGAGGCGCAAATATGAAATTATAGAAAATAATTTTATTTTTGTGCCTTTTGGTGTTGAAACCATGGGGTCGTGGGGCGAAGATGCTAGATCCTTTTTTAAGGATCTATCTTCTCGTCTCACGGAGTCCACAGGTGACCGGAGGGCTGGCAGTTATCTCGGCCAACATATAAGTTTGGCTATTCAGCGAGGTAACGCAGCCAGCATTCTGGGCACATTGCCTTATTGCAGTGGAATAGATGATATTTTTAATGTTTAGTTTTTAGTTTCCTTTTTTTTTTTTTTTTTTTACTTTAGATTTAATTTAGATTTTAATTTTTCATGTATATATTTAGTACCTATTTAATGAATAAATACTTTTTAGAGCAGATAAAAGTTATAAAATTCACATAAAACGAAATTATAATTTTTTGCATTTTATGTGAAAATTTCATTTTGAATTCTGAGAGTTAAGTTTTTATCTAGTTATTAATTAAGTTATGTACCTATTAATTCAAATGAAAAGCATCTCCGACCATTAATTATGACCGATTTTTTTATTGACGGCGGTATGAATATTGAATTTGTTTGTCGCTACGACGCAATATCTAGATAATCATATTATGGACATTATTTGATCTTATACCTTATTAATTTATAAAATTCATAGGTACTTCAATTTTTAATTTTGCATCACCGAATTGATCTATTAACCGATTTGTCGACCAGTCGCGTTCTTTATATAGATTTGCCTGTTCCACGATTTCCATATTGGTAATTCGAACACATTGTTCTAAGGGCCAGAGTCGTATCAGCGATCAGTCGTCGGGATGCAATAATATCACTAATGATACCTTTAGGGAAAAGGTGTTAAAACGTTTATTGAAATACGTCAAAATTGAATTAATAGCTTTTTAACAAGCCGACGACGGCTCAGTTAAGGTTTTTTTTTTCAAATAATTTTAAAATGAACGGTTTAAAATTATATCCATTTTAAAAATTGCTTTATAGTGTGGGAGGGTAAAGTATGGCTAAATCACTAATCAAAACTATATTATTTTGACCCTGGTAATCAATAATTATAAATAATGAAAAGCAACATAATTTTGTCATCACGACTGAGGCATGGATTTGTTATTATTATGATAACACAAATTATAATACGTATTTAATACGTAATTAAGTTTAACTCTAGGAAATGTTGTGTTGATATCAAAATTGAATGGAATTGAAATCATTAAGACACAGAGCAACTAGACGGCGGATGTAGAGTCAAAAACGACTCTTAGGTATATTAATTGCTGTTATAAATAGGTACCTATAGTAAGTACAAAAGTATGAAGTAGACTATAGGATTAAGGAGCCCAACTTATGTCAACACTTTGATCAATGTTGGAACCTTATAGAACCCACGATATAGCTTCAACTTAAAATGAGTTGACTGGTAAAGCCAAGTTGTACCACAGAATAAGTAAAAGTACGACTGGATGAATCGCATCAGGTACATTTCTACATTGAAAGACACATGCTGCGATAGGTACTCTTTAGAATACTTTATTAATCAATAAAATATATTCATATTTGAAAAGTTCCTTTCTCATCGTATCGCGTATCACTGAATTAATGATATTAACTTAAAAGTGTTAATAATATCTTTATCACGGTGACTGGAAAGTGCCGTTTCATTTTGATTATATATCGACAGACGGACACACCAACATTGAGATTCACTAAGTAAGGGGTAACGATCGAAGTGCCAGTATTTAAATGCATTTAATTTACGTTTCCTGTAACTGCTATAAAATTCAGTGTCCAGCAGGAACCGTTGGTCCCCGCCTTTAAGAGTTTTGGAACCTACGTCGTTAATTTCAGGGAACGGACAAACGGACCATTTTCAGGGTTGCAATTCGTGACAAAGTTAACTAGAAATCATATTCTAAAAAAGAATTTACTAGGTTTACAATCACTCTGTTTAAAGACCTTGGAAATTTAAAAACTAAGTAAAATCTAGAAAAGTTTTTGACGTTTTAAAATCCAATCCAAAACGAAGAATCTTATTTAAAAATGACAATCTTTTTTCATCTAACAAGGATGAAATACAGGCTATCTGAACAGTTGACAACCCTAATTGTAACTCCGTCGATTTATTATTAAAATCAGGCTGTCGCGCGCGCTTCCTGCTCCCAAATTGCTTATAAAATTGGCGACCGCTCGTGCCGATGTTGATACCAAAAAAAGACACGACTTTATTTTTCAATTATGATCCAAGATTGTTGTAGAGCAATTTATCTTGCATGCCGATATACAATCTCTGAAGAATCTGCGCGATACAAGGTAACGGTAAAAAATTGCCAGCAATTTTTTATCCATAAATAATTAGCGTTTATTAAAGAATCATCGGCGAATCAGTGAGACTATTAACACCTGAAGCTATCCTTTGGACACAGCTTAAGCACTTATAAGGGAAGAGTAGACATCTTGATATCTTCCAGGCAAGCGCGCTCCCACCTAATATTTGTCTTCCATGAGGTGATAATGTTCTCATTAAGCATAATCCTATATGTTCACTCTATAAAAAGAGCTAAAGGTGACATATCTATTAATGCATAGCTCAAACAAGTGAACATTGTGACGTACACAGCCGCTGAGAATTTCGAAAGGATTTTCGTAAATTCAACCCTTAAGAGTGTTATTTTTTTTATCCACTACAAGTTAGCCCTTGACTGCGATCTCACCTGATGGTAAGTGAAGATGCAGTCTAAGATGGTAGCGGGCTAACCTGTAAGGAGCATGTCAGTTATGTTAAACCCATACCCATACCCTAATCGGGTTCTACACGGCATCGTAACGGAACGCTAAATCGCTTGGCGGCATGTCTTTGCCGGTAGGGTGGTAACTAGCCACGGCCGAAGCCTCCCACCAGCAGACCCTTGAAATTATAAATTCCGAAATTGACCCTGCCGGGGATCAAACCCGGGACCTCCGCACGTTAAGGAAACAGCGCTCAACACTGCGCCAGGGAGTTGTTAAATAGAGGTTTAAAATTTACCGATCAAAATCAAACTTATTTCAACTTATTTCAACCCTCAAAGGTTAACTGGAAGAGAATACCTCTAGGTATTAAGTTCGCCTTTGTGCATTGTAATCTACGTATGTGCAATAAACAATTTAAAACAGGCAAAACTTGTGGCCAATAGCAACCTTTCTTAATTTGCTAGCTCAGTGGATGAAGTAAGATCTTGGCCTCCGGCACCATAAACTGCTAATCATATTTGAGTTGCACCTCTATATTATATCAATTGTCCTTCTGCCGGTGTGTAAAGAGATTGCGGATTCGTGGTCTTGGACTCAAGGGGGAACTTGAGGTTAGTGGGGTGAGAAAAACTCGTCGTCGTTTTCTAATACGAAAGCCTCTAGTTCGACGACCTTTGTTGGAAGCAAACCTCTTGGCATTACATATTAGCTTTGTCATGTAACAAAATGACTACGCATGAAACTAAGTCGCTTTGTCTTGTCTGGTCGACTTTTCGCAGCAATTCTCAAACGATCGCTCCTGAAATCAAGGAGTCAAATACAGAACACCTTACATATAAAATGAGTATTTAAATCGTTACATCAGAGATTAGATTGAAATCAAAACACAAACCGGAAAAACATTCCATCTAATACTCCAAATTCAAAGAATACATTGATTTGAATTTCGGAATGTAGCCCTTTTTATTGATTAGAAATTATGCAGAAAAGTTCCGGCGACCGCAGCCGACCGGTTAATTAGTTGCGTATGCGGCATGTGTTACATATGTATATCCAATAAGTTAATCGTTGGGCTCCAATTTTGTCATTAGAAATCTGTGACAAGTTTGGCAAGAATGTTTCGGACTGAAGGCTTTGGGGACGCACGTGCGGTCAGTGCGTATGCGCAGATGTATCGCGACACCTGCCTTGACGCCGGCCGATCCCTTTCACACCTATCGAAAACTATATATCTATCCCTTTCATTTAATAAGCACTTTTAATTCCAACAAAGTATACGTAAGCGCGGTACCCAGATCAGCGCCACTGCATTTTACTTTATGTGACCTGTTTTTTAATGATATGGTCTAAAATAGTTCTTAACTCTCATTAGTATTCCAGGCGCGAACGTTTCAACCCTGCAGTCTATGGCCATGTTTAAAATGCAGCCACCAGCATGTTTGGGAACATGTTCTAGACCATAACTATATTTGGTCTTCCATTATTTGTCCGATCATCATTAAGCGGCAATTTGAAACTGTCAGTGGCTGGTTTGTACTCAATATCATTCTCATTATCGGCGAAAGAGATAATACAACCTATTAAACAATGCGACTGAAGATTTTTTCCATTAAAGCAAGATAATTATTGTATTTCAATACTTATACCAATTTGTTATGTACTTATTCATGCAATTTCATACCTACAAATGAGACAGATACGATATCGATATGCTTAGTTAAAAATAAAAATTAGCCAATTCGCACAATATACTTGACAATATCTAGAGTTGAAAATATTGTACTAAACAGCTTCATTGGCATATTTTTATATCTTTTTCTAACAAAACACAAAACAACTGAAAATACTTGCCGGAAGACTATGATGAAGAATTTCATGCTAGACTGAGCCGCGCCCATGAACTGTTCGGGAGCAAATCTCTCATATTTGCGAGACCGAAACCTAACACAATCGTGTTCCAAAGCTTGCGCCGCCGGATCCAGCCGCTCCTTTCGACTCGCTTGCTGTCGTTCTACTGTCGCTCCATGCATGGTGTTAACAAAATTATCCCTTGCGTCTTCCTATTAGGTATTAGGTATTTGCCATAAAATATATAATTGTTTCTTTTAATTTATTTTTACTTTAGTGATGTTCAATTGATTAAACACATACTACAGTTGAGTTGAATAATTATTATTGATAGTTACTACAATAATTGTCTAAACGGTTCTTGTTTCGAATTGATGCCACATTAAACAGCATTTTGTGACGTAAAAACCCAGCATCTTTCATCATGTTTAATTTTATTATTTAATGAACAATAATTGTTTTTAAGGGCCCATAATATATTGGTTAAACAGATAAACCAACGAAAATAACGGTTCGTTTCAAAATTAGCCACACTTGAGGGACCGGGTTGGCAACAAAGATTCCTGCGTATGTGATTAGAAGTTGATTAATGACATTGGTATGACAAAAGCACAGCATGATATTACCTCTTGCTGAGTAAATTAGACTCGTGGGTCTACGGGAGCCATTCGTTACTACAATTACTCGCATATTTTGTATCTAATATGTTATTAAAACTCCCAATTCGTAGTCAAAGTTTGCTGTATCTAATGAACGGTTGATAATTATATCTTATTTGTGCATTGCTCCAATTTGATAATTGCACTTTGATTGAGACATTAGCCGCAGCTTTAGGCTGCCTTTCCACCAGAAATATGCTACTTTGTTAAGCTATGGAAGTGTGTCAAACCCACCAATAGGAGCGCTTGATCTAACATCTAGCGATCTAATATATGAAAATCAAGCGCTCCTATTGGTGGGTTTGACACTCATCCATAGCTTAGCAGCATAGCACATCTCAGGTGGAAACGCACCTTTAGCCATACGTTCTTTAGGTAAGTAGGTACTATTGTGAAATGACTGGCCCTCTGATATATGTTTAAACTGTGATGTACTTCTACCTAAATTATAGCCAATTAAAAAAGTTATTTAGAGCAAAAAGAATAAATATAAAAATCGAGGAGCATAAGAAAAAGTTTGGGAGTATTAAATATTTCTCTAGAAATAATTAATTAAATATTTAGATACTAAATTAGACTGATATATCAACTTATAGGGCAAACTTCCTAGAGATTTGGAATTTTAAGTATATAGATACGTAGGTTCTTCACCACACATATAACACCATAGGATATGGTATATGATATATATATGTATATATGATACGGATTTTGAAAAAATCCTATTGGATAGTAACAAAACTTAAATCCACGCTGACGAAATCTCGAGTTAAAATCAGTTTTTATCAATAAAAATAAGTTCGTAACTAACGTTACCTAAGTAACTAAGTAAGGTTGCCTAGTAGGCTACTAAGCGATAAGGTCACAGATTATATGCTATTCTATCTATTCTATTATATGCTATATATGATAATTTCGTTCGATATAGTCAACATATCGAACGAAATTATCACCCATTCAACATCCAGTAAATAGTAGTACCTACAAGTTACACTACCATCCAAAAGTGAAACTCAATTTGAATATTTTCTCAAAGGTAAAATACTCCTCATAATTAATGAACTATTACAACAAAACCAACCACCTAACTAGTTTATCATACAAAAAGCGATAATATTAAAAATATGCAATTAAATTAATAACAATGCGTAGCTGTACGGGGTCCCATTACACCTTTCATTATTACTAAGTTATAAATGAATATAAATGTCACCCAGAATCAAGAGGTTTACTGCATCTTCAAAACCGTTTTAATTTAAAATCGTAAAAATGTTACGATTATTACCCATACATTGTCCTAGTATAAGAGACAGTGACTAATAAAGTTAACTTGAATATCGAAGATGCGAAAAATGTATATAGATGGAAATATATTAATTATTGTATGCCACTATAACTCTGCAATCTCAAACTGGCAAGCGGGCTAACCTGTTAGGGGTATGGTACTTAGTAAGTTATCACGTAGTAAATCATACTAATATTATAAATGCAAAAGCGTGTTTGTTTGTTGGTTTGTCTTTCAATCACGCTGCAACAAAGCAACGGATCAACGTGATTTTTTGCATGGGTATTGGGTATATAGTTGAGGATCGAGACAGTGACATAGGCTACTTTTTATCCCCTGTTAGGCTACTAAGCGATAAGGTCACAGATTATATGCTATTCTATCTATTCTATTATATGCTATATATGATAATTTCGTTCGATATAGTCAACATATCGAACGAAATTATCACCCATTCAACATCCAGTAAATAGTAGTACCTACAAGTTACACTACCATCCAAAAGTGAAACTCAATTTGAATATTTTCTCAAAGGTAAAATACTCCTCATAATTAATGAACTATTACAACAAAACCAACCACCTAACTAGTTTATCATACAAAAAGCGATAATATTAAAAATATGCAATTAAATTAATAACAATGCGTAGCTGTACGGGGTCCCATTACACCTTTCATTATTACTAAGTTATAAATGAATATAAATGTCACCCAGAATCAAGAGGTTTACTGCATCTTCAAAACCGTTTTAATTTAAAATCGTAAAAATGTTACGATTATTACCCATACATTGTCCTAGTATAAGAGACAGTGACTAATAAAGCTAACTTGAATATCGAAGATGCGAAAAATGTATATAGATGGAAATATATTAATTATTGTATGCCACTATAACTCTGCAATCTCAAACTGGCAAGCGGGCTAACCTGTTAGGGGTATGGTACTTAGTAAGTTATCACGTAGTAAATCATACTAATATTATAAATGCAAAAGCGTGTTTGTTTGTTGGTTTGTCTTTCAATCACGCTGCAACAAAGCAACGGATCAACGTGATTTTTTGCATGGGTATTGGGTATATAGTTGAGGATCGAGACAGTGACATAGGCTACTTTTTATCCCGGAAAATTAAGGAGTTTCCGCGGAAATTATAAAAACTTATTCCACGCAGACGAAGTTGCGTGCATCAGCTAGTGTAACATCCACCACTACAGCCTATTAACGTCCCACTGCTGGGCACAGGCCTCCACTCTCATAGGAGAGAGGGAATTAGAGCTTAGACCCACCACGCTGCTCCAATACGGGTTGGCGGGCTTTAACGACTATTATCATGTTAGTGATAATAACCGGGACCGACGGCTTAACGTGCTCCGAGGCACGGGGGTGAAACACCGCCAACTTCCAACTCCGGGCTGGCACTGAGAAGTTCTTAATTGAAAAACCCAATACCAATTTAATGCCCGACCGGGAATCGAACCCAGGACCTCGTGCTCCGCAGTCGACTATACTAACCGCTAGACCAACGAGGCAGTTACAGTTAGGCTAGTGTAACATAAATATAATGTAACAATTGCTTGAATAAACAGCTACCTCTTTATTTAGTTAATTTATGATAGATAGCTAGCTTTTTGATTATTTTGGAGATTGAATTTAGTGACGGGTTCCGAGACTATAGAAGTCATCGATTACCTGCAAGACCACCGAGTGAGGGTCCCAGCGAAATTCGCTGAGACGTTACAATTTAATTAAGAGCTATCTACTAATTAATGCTTCCTTCACCACTCTGTACACTTGACGTGCGATTGAGCATCGCTTGTTTTTATTTAGGCGACTAACCTTTCAAAAACATGCATTTCAAAATGTTTAACAAAGCGTCTTTTGTATAAAAAGTGGTTTGAGTGATAAAATTGTCTCACATAAAAAGTTGTTAAAAATTTCAATCTTACGACATGCTTTTACTGAGCGCTGAAGAAGGCCAAATTTTTTAATAGGTATTCACGGTTTTGTACCGGTACTAAAATCTATAGGTATATAGAATTTTATCAGTAACTGTTTGACTGTGAGAAAGAAACTATTAAACTGGTTCGGTAATTTATCGCTTCAAGCAGTTATTCAAATTCATTATCACAATAAAACTGTTCCCAAGCACTCATCCGGAGTACAGAATAAATGATCAAAATTTTATCAAAAAACGATCTCCGGAGCCACCGGGTAAGTGATGTCTTAATAATGACATAAGGTTAAAATATCACGAGATACATCTCGACTTACATTGAACCCGGCCGACGACAAAGGCAGACTGCCCCAAGTATTTTGTCACTGTTTGATCCAATCGTTCGGTAGGCAAGAAATATCTATAAAAACGTGCACTGACATCCGAAAAGGGTTGAAACAAATTTTTATTAAAGGCATGCGATTATCTGGGCCCGATAAAAAATCTAATAAGGCCTGCGAACGTAGTCGTTAATTCCACCTTCAAATACCACCAGTAATATTGATGTACAATGTCACGAAAGGATCTTTAATTAAATAAATAATTTTTTAATTTATTCATTATTAAATCTAAGTCAATATAGAACCGAAAAAGAAGAAGCAAGAACGTTAGAACCGAATTAAAAACACACACAGATCATAGAAACGTGTAATTTAACAGATTTCAAAAGTAAGACATCAAACCAATTGTTTGAAGGGTTTTTATGAATCAATCATGTTGTTACTTTTAATTGAGCGAATGATATTAAAACATCTGCTTCTTGTAGAAGGGTAAGGTGAAATTTAAAATTTTAATGAACAATGAAATGGTAGTGTTTATTCAAACACTAAAACTCAATCTGAAATTGAGAAATTACGAAGAATGTGACCAATTAAATGAGTCACGTAAAGTTCTTGTTTTAAACCTCTTTATACGTTTTGAATTTATTATAATCCATACTAATACTATAAAAAAGAAAGTGTGTCTGTCTGTCGGTCTGCCTGCTACGCTTTCACGGCCCAACTACTCAACCAATTTTGATGAAATTTGGTACAGAGACAGGTTATAATATCCCGGTGAAGGACATAGGCTTTTTATCCTGGTAAATTGAAGAGTTACAGCAAGAAAAAAAATTAACCACGTGGAGGAAGTCGCGGGCATCATCTAGTAATATTATAAATGCGAAAGTGTGTCTGTCTGCGTCTGATAACAACCGATTTTGATAAAATTTGTATCCCGGAAAATTAAAGAGATCCCGTGGGAATCAAAAAACCTTAATCCACGCGGACGAAGTCGCGGGCATTATGTAGTTTATTATTATATCCGTTGTCAGATCTTGCCATTCATTTTTCAAAAGAAACTGCTACTTTTTTAAATTTAAAATCATATTTAAAACTTGCATTTCTGGCATCATATCCTTCTGATATTTTTACATCTCGCCACCCAACGTGCAAAAGCGTTGAATGAAATATCAATTAGAGGAGTTTTCGGAGTGAAAAAAACTACGTTCATTTCTCAATTTACTAAGTGAATTCATTCGAGTATTGCCGCATGTCATTTACTGTTTTTGCATTAAGTCTGTTTGGGCGGTAGGGTAATAAGGAAAGCAACAAGTTTATTGCAACGTACTCGTAGCTTCCTTAACATTCATGTTTTATGTTTTCGTCAATGAGAATGAGATGTTTTTTGGGTAGGTTTGCAAAAATTTCTTTCAGAGGTAGGATAGAAACACGTTAAAGTGAATGTCTTCTTCCTTCCTCAATTAGAAATAGTCCTCGTGTACTCGTCACTCTTCCCGGTGGTGAGTCCTCTCTCCTCCAACTTTGCCCGCAAGCTTCGTGATGTCGTCGGACTAACGAGATTACGTGTGTATGTTTTCCGGTACGTGGTCTCCATTCTAGTAGCAAACAGGCCTTTCAAAAGAAAGTGAATATATCACCAATCGCCTAATTCAAATTGCTTATCACAGAGTAAATGAGGCTTTTCAGATTATGAGTCTACCAGATAGATATGTCTATTTGTAAGAGTCAATCTTGAAAAATGCAAAATGGATTTCATCCTCAACGGTATAGTATCTTTGACTATTTACCGGTAAACACGTTAGAAGTTTATGCTGTCTGTCTGAGAAGGTTCTTTTAAACTTAAAGGGCTCATGCAAAGCTAAAGCATTTTTGGTATCGCGACATTGTCGTTCCGACTGTAAACAACGGGCAATAACACGTATTTTTTGTACATTGATTTATTGTTTCAAGTTTCAAAAATTTTGTTTTTTGTCTCGCGCCACACACAGCCTTTGTTGAAGCTTGACTTATTATGCACAGTTAATACCTGTTTCATAAAATTAACATGTGCCTATGGAAAGTAATTTTATGCAGTACTCCGATATACTTGTCTGTGTATTCACATCTGACCTCGCCTACAAAAAACTTTGATCAATATCCAGAATAATGAATTGTTCTAGAATTATACTGCATCATCACTTACCATCAGGTGAGATCGCAGTCAAGGGCTATCTTCTAGTGGTTAAAAAAAAAATTTGGTCGAAGAGTCCCTAATTTTTTTGATACAGTCGTGCTTGTCATTCAGTGAGGCCATAACCATGACGTAACATAGTCAAGATAAGTAGGTAAACGTGAATTAACACGTAGGTCCTTTGTAGGTCCGATAATCGGGCCGAATTTATCACCGATTTTGTGATCGACTCTACGTCCGAACCTTTCATTTTCCACCGACACTCCAATCAGCCGATTTTGTTTTCTGTAGGATATGTGCTTTTCAATATTACAATATTATGTACGTTTCATTTTTTGCCGATATAAAATCGGTCACCGATTGTTTTATGTGGCTCCTCTTTAAACATAGAATAAATTATTTTGCCATTTTGATATTTTATTATATTATTTTAAAAAGCTTCTTGTGTAAAAAGCTACAAAACAGACATTTTATTTAAAAAAATTCGTTAAAGATACATTGATGTATGCATTGAAGATTATAATATTTTTGTAGGTTTACACAAATGTCAATACTGTCAAGAAATTTTGTTATGGGAAATGGAAATTAACGGTGGATGCACACTCAAGTCATGAAAATATTTCTCGGACTGAATCACAATCAACCGAATGTCGGCCAATTTTTACAGGAATTAGCCGAAATCTATGCGAAAGAGTGCACAAATATGAGCACATTTTTTGGCCAGCCCGAATCAAAACCATGGACCACTTTATCTCTCGAACATGCTTTCCTCTAGAGTCTAGACTAATGAGGCAGTTACAGGCTGAATTAGTATTGGTAAATTCATTCATGGTCTGTGATTAAAATATCTGAAATATTTTAACTCTTAATTGTACTATTCCGTAAATCATCTTTCCTTGTTAATGTACCTTTTTATTATTTAAATAATTTTAGGATTTGAGTGCAGTAACTGTAAGTGTATTTTTCTATTCAAATCAGAACCCGTATGAGACTTATTATAAAAATTGGAATTAAACCTTGCAAACAATTTGGGATTTAAAACGAGAAAGGTAGGTAGGTATATGACGGAGCTTTTATTTAATATGTCTCCATTTTTACGTTGAGTTTATAATATTGAGACTATATTATCGGGCGCCTGTCTAATTGGCACCTTATTTAAATTCCCTCTGGTAATTTTGGTAGTGATTCCAGTACTTACTTGTTTTGAATATTAAGGCGAATTATCTGCTTTTAAACCTTTGAAGAGGGCATTAAGAAGGTTTCTTGCTACTTTTTATCAATTGTAAGGGTACCGTAGCTTAGTATCTTCACTTGACGATAAAACACTTTGAAAATAAAAGTTCTGTTATTAATAAATTCAATATTATTTTTCTATCGCAGTTCCTGTTCAAAGCTTTTCTTATTATGATAACACGCGGAGAATGTAACAAAGAAGATTTTCGAACAAAATAAAGATGTATCATTATCAAAAAAATTCTTGACTAAACATTTTCTGTGGTGATATATACACTTTAAATTTTAAGCTTTTGTAAACTAAATAAAACTTTCGAAGATTTCATTATAGCAAATTGCAGAACCGTTAAAAATTTTCGGCCAACTCTAACACCGATGTTTAAACATTGTAATTCGCCTTAAGCTACTTCTTAATTATGACTGGAATTTTTATACTTGGATAATGGTTAGCGTCTTTGCTAAGCGGACCGGCGATTTTATTTCCACTTTATAACAGTAGTATTAAACGTCTCGGCTTCTCTTATGCAAGAAAGAGAGGAGACCCGTAATCTTGTTTAAGTGCATCTTACTGGTACCGAGAGGAATAAAACCTTAAGTGTTATGTGGTAAAAATGATATTTTTATACAGTAATTCCGCAGAATAACTTTATTAAAGTCGCGCCGGTGATATTATAGAGTTTTGTGCGAATGGCATGTGAATCGTTAACAGTAAACTTTTTGTAGGCATTTACCAACTATTTTATCTTTATGTTCTCTAGCCTATTTATATATATTTAATAGGTATGAGCGTATCTAAAAGATTACATAATTATTTTTATTAAACTAATAAGTCACGTGTAACAAAAATATCGAATTAGAAAAAAAGATTGGCTATACAGAAAACTAATAAGGTGGGCATCAAAAATGTGAATTTGAAGTAAATTTTCTCTGATTAGTTAGATATTGAGGCCTATGCTCTAAATTTAGTGCTGTCCCTTTCCGCAGGGATTATTATGAAAGGGATAACAATATAAAAAGAGCAGTCATAAGCTGTACTTATTACCTATTCTGTGATATTAGTTTAGAGGTGGTGTTCACAGTTAACAGAATTGGCCTAAATATCTAATAAGAAGTTTCATTATCTACTAACTATACTACTATTACTTTAAAGATAATTAATCTGTATTAATTTGCTATCAAGTTTGCAGCTGTTAGACAATCAGAGAAGTTTGCAGAAGGACATTTAAACTGATTTCTGATGCCAGAAAATATTTAAAAAATTCAAACTATTTATGAGTCCGGAGTGCCATCAAGTACTTTTTAAATTAGTTAACTTAGAACTTTATAGCATCATAATTATAATATTATATGGTGTCGTATTTGTTAAAATCTATTAATTAATTCCTTTATTACATCTGCAGTTTTATCGATATCAAAAGTTTACCAGCCATCTACTTCCCGCTGATCTGATGTCATGGGGATACCCAAGGAGCGGTAAATCGATTTCTATCCCCATCTACCGGATAATGATTGAAATAGACGTGTTATTTATGCATCATCTATAGCGCCCCATGGCGTCATCATGTTAATCACTCGGAATTTCATCAATAACTCATTATCATTATAGTTACTGGTGTAGTTTTTGTTTACGATTATTGAATGCAGTGGCGTGGTAGAGAAATTATTTTATGGAATAATCGATTTATATAATATTTTAATTAATAATAAGATATATGTAGGTGATGAGCTTTCTCTGGTGGTGTTGGAATGGTGGTGGTTGAAGATCTACACCCGGTTTTGAGTTTTTTAAAATAGGTTCAACCAGATTGTAGATAATAATTTATTCTACATGTTGTGTTGTGTATAGTTGTGGTATTTGAACAGAAAATAATGTGTATTAAACAACAGTAGGTATAGGTGCTCAGTTGACTATTATTAATTATATTACTCAAAACATTTGGGTCGACGACCTTACTAGCTTTTTGTAGAAAAATCCCAAAGCAAAACACAACGTAGGTACTGTACCTTCGATAATAGACATTCCAACTTCACGACCAACCTAAAATAGAAATTTAATAACCTTTTTTATTGGCAAAAATTGGTAGGCTTATAAAACTATCTCAAGGTTGAGCTTTATTTCTATCTAATAAAGTTTCAAAGGAATGTTTGTGAAGACTATAATCATGACTAATTTTTATCGTTAATAGAAAAGTAGGCTCATAAAAACAGCCCAATTCCTAGAACTGTATACCTCTTCAACAATTTCGTCTTGGATCAGGAAAATATTCAAAGTTTTGCCGCAGACTTCCGTTTAAACATTCATGCATACTAATGATCCACGTACGATTCGATTTGAGCTTTTTAATTAGTCGAGATGTCTCAATCAACAGCCTAAAGACAATAACCGACGGTACCCATGTGAACCCAAGATTAGGGATCTATTTTATTTATTTATAGCCCCGTAAACCTTAGATTGCTAATTAGTTTTATGGACATTTTTATTCTAGGGACGGAACACTTTCAACTTTGAATAGAGATGATCACTGACTACATAAATTTTTTTAAATCACCATCGTAGTTTATTAATATTTATGTTTAATTACTTTGGGTGTCCAAGTTTCGTTTCTTCTTTAGGTATCCAAGATTTTGTCTAAGATTTTTGAATTATAGTTATATATGTATTATTTGTATGTAATGTTTATATTATAGTCAACTGTATGATCATATTATTGCACTATCCCGCTCCTTTTTATATGTTAGGTTGACTGGAGAAGATCTCTTTTAGTGATAAGACCGCCCTTGTACTTTTCAAGTGTTGGCTTTAGGTATATCTTTATGTTTTGTGTGGCACTAAATTATTTATATAGATATCTATCTTAGATGTTAGGCTCTATTAACATCGGCGCAAAGTCGCAGCGATACGATATTGAATGTAATAAAGTAAAATGAACATATTCTACCACCTATATTGTGCGAAACGAAATACTTAGAGATAAAGTTTAATTTACTTTGTAATGCCTATTTTAGAGTAGCGTAGAGTCAGTAGCTTTGCTTTGACGGGCTTCGACTGCCATGATGCTTTTCGAGCCTTAGAAAAAATAAAACATTCAAAATGCATGCAAGTAAGACACAACAAAAAAAGTTATCCCTCCATATTCAGTCCATTCACTCCACATCCATCTCCTATTCCACTGTAATAATGTTTATTGTTCAATTTTGTTTCTTTAGGTGATTGGTGTAATTAATCTACGTGTAAAATGTATCTCTAATTATCTAATTGTCACTACGAGTAAGATTGTAATAAGTTTGTGACAAAATATACACGTACATCGTACAGTGGTTGGTAGCATTGTACAAAATACCTACTAATAAAACCACATGGTTCCGTATATTTCTTATTTTTACAAGTAACTACTGTATGATTTTATTTATGTAATGTAAATTTGAATTTCGCTTAAGTTGCAGATCAAGTACTATTAAAGATTAACAAAGTGTCTCTGTATAACAAGATTAAGGACGTAGTTTAAGGATATTTTGTGGAGAAAATGTGAGCTAATTAATTTCTAATAACTATAGTAATCTGGATAAACTCAAAGGCGTAGGAAAGGTGGAGGGCAAGAGACCACGCGGTCGACCACCTCACGGGCCCCGTTTACATACTGCCCCCGTTTACGAAAAGCCGAGGACTAGACGGAGTAGGATTGTCGAGATGAGAGTCACCAGGTTACTCAAATGCGACACGACCTTCAGAAATGAAGAAAGCGACTGAGCAATAGAACTATAGGACACATAATACTGGATGACGGATTTGTCAATTAACAAACACTAGATGAACCTCATATTTTTTACATACTTTCTGCCGGAAATGTTGCCTACTACTATGCATAGATTCAAATCAAATCAAATCAAAATCGTTTATTTTCCATCATTTTGTTACACTATCCAGGATGATCTTGAACAATTACAAATATAATGTGCTTAATTTAAATTTGCGGCAAGTTGCAAGATCAAGAACTGGCTATCCTAGCTAGATTTTTTAGATCTGTGTTAAGGATAACCAGCCCGCTCCCTCGGTTTAACAAAAGTTGTGTGCTTGGCACATAAGAATACAATTTACAATTTGCAAAGAGTGTTTCTAACATTAAAATAGAAATAGATTCGATTATAGTTTGGTTTAATGACTGAAGCGGTAAAGAGTATCTACTTACGTCAGTGTTTAAAATAGTTTTCTTTTATACTATGTTTTTCACAAGTAATTTATTTTTATATTTAACAGACTTCCAAAAAAGGCGGAGGTTCTCAATCCGGCGCGTATTTTTTTAAAAAATGTATGTCGGTGCATATCTATTATTACTCTTTATTATTACTCTTTATTTGGTACACCACAACACAAAAATATAAAGGACACAAATAAATACATAGAAAACACTAAGCAGTATACAAAAAGGCGGCCTTATCGCTTAGCAGCGATCTCTGCCAGGCAACCTTAGGATTAGGAGAAGTTGAGGAGATTAACTTGCGGGTGGTGTATTAGTATAGACATACAAACAAATACCTACATACTAATACATAAACAGTTACATAAATAATATAATACATATATAATAAGTATATCAAAATAAACTAATATATATTATGTATTTTACATTACACTAAATAAAAAATTAAAACTAGTCGTCTATATTATGGTGTTAAATAGTGTTAAATATCTCTGTGGTTTCTGAACCCATTTGATTTTTTTTTCTTTCAGTCGTTAGAGGAAGCTCTCGAGGTAGTCCCATTAAAAATTCTGACTCCAAATCCTCAACCCTGACACTTAAAAATTAAAAATAAAAATTCTTTCCAAAAAACCGACTTCCAACGCCACAGTAAAGTAAAAAATAATTTTGATTTCTACCCACTATGTTGAAGAAGGGCGGGTATAACATTATAAGCAAAATAGAGGCATCAGGCTCGCCCGACTTCAACATAGTGGGTAGAAACTTTACAGTGGCGTTGGAAGTCGGTTTTTTGGAAAGAATTTTTATTTAGACAATAGAACCCTGATAACGAATACGATCACAAAATTTTATCATGCGATCATTATACTTACCTTTTTTGGAATCTATTACAAAACAAAGCACGTCCAAATCTAAATCACGCAAGGATCATGGGGAACAATAAAAATCTGGCGCCAACTTGTCAGAGATTATCACACGTTTCTGTAATGACGGTGAAATTAGTACTACGTGACGATTCAATGAGATTTTTTGTACAAAAGTAAAAGTTCCGACCACTATTCCATAGTGACGCGTATTCGGAAGCCAAGAAACGTACGTGACTTGAATGTTAGTGTTTGTGAGTGAAATGCCAGGCCCAGTGGAAAGCTCTGTCGTCTTATGAATGGGAGGACCCGGGTTAAATGTCTATATATATACTTCTATAGTTATACTAATATTATAAATGCGAAAGTTTGGATGGATGGATGTTTGTTACTCACTCACGCCAGAACGGTTGAACGGATCTAAATTTGATACAGAGATATATTATAGTCTGGAATAATACGTAGGATACTTTCTATCCCGAAAAATATAAGAGTTCCCGCGGGAACGATTAAACCTCAATCCACACGTATGAAGTCGCGGGCATAAGGTAGTAATTTCTTAATTAAAAAAAATCTCTGATCTCGTCTGGTGGCTTCGGCCGTGGCTAGTAACCTCCCAAACGGCAGATTACAGTATAAATAATTTATACTAATCTGGCAACTTTGGCAATTATTGCTAGTTGCCAGAATAGTCGTGGACGTCATCTAGACGTTTAACTACTCTTCTTTACTCCTGCCGGACGGAGATGGAGTAAGTACTTTCCGTCCCTCTTATGGGCGAATTTCCAGGTGTTGTTGACTTTTCCTTGAACTAGTTACTGGACTATAAAAAAATTAAACAACTAAAACTCAAATTTTTTTAATTGTAATAAATATTATTACTTAAAGCTATGAGGTCCCTGGTCTGAAAAGGAGGAAGTAATGGACATATTGTTCAAAGATCTAGCAAGAAATATAAGGTCAAATGAATAATTAATGAGACGAGAACCAACAATGTAGGTACCTATTTATAGGAGGCACCGAGGGTGCAGTGTTACATAGTGCGTAAATATCGTGTTGCAAATTTAGTACGCTAATTTTAATTTAATGGATGTATTTAATCTAGACTTGAGAGATAGCTCAAAATTACAATCTTTTGTGGAGGCGAAAGTACTTTAATTCATCATATGCCTGTGTTAAGACAAGAAAATCTGTCTTTATTTGTTACATTTCTGCTGCAAAGTTATTATTTTCTCTCGCAAAATAAAACTTTGATATGCAACCCAAAAATAAACTGTCGACTTTATGCCTGAACTATTAAATTTCATTTATTTATGTGCACAACTAAATAATTTTATTAATTAATTTCTATTTATAGTATGGCTTACGATTGCATTTTAATATCTACATTTATTTTCTAACTAGAAATAATTTTAATAGCCCTAATAAGTCTTCCGTAGAACGATCGGACCACTATAATAGCGTGCACAACATAGAGGCATAAAAGCATTGCTTACCCTAGTTAAAAAAAGTTCAATACTTATTTTTCATCACGCCTTGCCTAAAAATAGGTATCTACCTAACCAATAACTACGAATACTGTGCACGCCACTGCCGACCACGATCTAATAGGTCGTTGACATGACTGTCTGTTAACATACGGCAGCAGGTAAAATACGTGACTTTTGAACACTGGCACACGAGACCTCACTCTGAAAGACTCTAATGTATGGAAAGGAAGGGGTCACTTTAGTAAGTAGCTACCTAGGTACGTTCTATTAGTGCCTACCCAGTTACTAGATACAGAAAAACTATATATTTTTCACATAACTCTTACTTTACGTTTCATTATATCTTGCAATGTCATAATTTCGAGAATGTGTCAGTGATTTGATTCCAATAAGAATAATCGAACGATCACCCAAACGAGCTACCTATTCAGGCTACATAAATTTTATAAGGAAAACTCTACAGTAGCAACTACGCACGCGTAGCACTAACGACTGTTGGTCTTGCAAATGTCTATGCCTAACTAGAGCCTCTCGCCGTGATTGGAGGAGCGAAGGCAAGGCAAAGTGAATGTCCGCCAATCGCAGAGTATGGCGTAACAATAGGTTGGCCTACGCTTGTAGCGAAATTGCTATCCGATACGGTAGTGTTTAGAATATATTATGTACTTACTTACCGGTGTACTTGTATTTAGTACATAAGAGCTTACTTTACATCGTTTTTGATGTATTGAAAAGGTTTCTTCTTAGTACTAAGACTTTTAAGTACCTAATATAATCGCCCCATTTTAATCGTATGCCGGTTCAACATAGACTTGACTACGTGATTTTCGCAAAGCATCTTATAACTTTTATAAGAGTAATTTTTCGTGCAATCCTCTTCTGCCATTGCAATGCTAGTTTTGACGACCTCCGTGGCGCAGTGTGTATAGCGCTGTGGCCTTAACGTGCGGAGGTCCTGGGTTCGATCCCCGGCACGGTCAATTTGGAAATTTATAATTTCTGAATTTTCCCTGGTCTGGCCTGGTGGGAGGCTTCGGCCGTGGTTAGTTACCACCCTACCGGCAAAGACGTGCCGCCAAGCGATTTAGCGTTCCGGTACGATGCCGTGTAGAAGCCGAAGGGGTATGGGTTTAATATAACTGCCATGCCCCTAACACGTTAGCCCGCTACCATCTTAGACTGCATCATCACTTACCATCAGGTGAGATCGCGGTCAAGGGATAGCTTGTAGTGGATAAAAAAAGAAAAAAAAAGATAGGTATTTAATAAAAATATTTCTCGAGGCCCTAGGCCTGAT
The DNA here is from genome assembly GCA_923060345.2 of Erebia aethiops. NCBI lineage: Eukaryota > Metazoa > Arthropoda > Insecta > Lepidoptera > Nymphalidae > Erebia > Erebia aethiops. The sequence goes on along the minus strand of OV281092.1, from coordinate 6,896,283 downwards.
TACAATATAAGTGACACAAGTTCAAGCAAGTTGACGTGAAATATGCGATGTCGTAAGTCAGCTGCCTGATTTGATGACTCAATAAGCTACTGGCGTTTAGATATGTAATTTTGGGATTTAGTTGACCCGCAAATTCGAACTGCATCTGTATAATGTGCTTATGTCACCGTAAGATTCTAAAAACCGTTAGATTATAATATAACGTTTTTTATCTCGATAGATTATAAACTGTCGACAGATTGTGAACCGTAACATACTGCTTACAATTTAACGCATTATTTTTCGGTAAATTGTAATATATTATTTATATTAACCCGATACACATACATGCACTACCTGAATATTCATGTCAAACCCTAACCTAACCTATAGTTTGCGCGCGAGTTGAATGCAGAGTAAATGTATGGTGACACTTACATTTAATCTGCATTCAACTCGCGCGCGAACTGTACAAGAAAGAGACAGGAAAACGTAAAAACAATAAATATTTCATAAATTAATACTCAGAACATGGAACGGTTCAAAATCTTTCGACAGTTAATAATCTAGCGGGATAGATTGTAAGATTTTACAATCTTACGGTGACACTTACACCATAAAATAATATCTTGTTCCACAAAGATAGAGAGGCCTGAACACAAATGGGAAATTAATGTGAAATTATTGCAAGTTTCGATGATGAAACTTAATTAATAGACTAAAGCAGAAATAAACTACACCATCAATACGACTAATATGCAAATATACATATGTTTGACATCACATTTTCAAATACGACGTAAGCAGATGTTCAGCTATCAAGCGATTATCATATTAATTATTTTGTTATACAAAACGTTATAAGAAAACTATATCGTTTCATAATCGAGATGATTAGGAAAATTTGTTGAAACTAAATAGTGAAAACGTTTTATTTAAAACGTCGGCTACTGCTTTGAAATTTACCCGTTGACACTACAAACTGGTCTATCATAGAAAGTGCGTAATCTATGCACCTGCTCAATAAAAACAACAGACTACCTTATTACAGCTAATAAGATTCCAATAAATTAGGGATTATTTCATTAAGCCACAAATTAAATAAATCCAGTTTAGTCGTTGCTTAATCGAAAAGCTTGGCCCCGAAACACTAATTCAAACCAGTAGAACAATTGGATGGTAGGTAAAACATAACATTGTGAAAAGGATAATTTGTAGCTTTCTGCCCGTTTTCTTGATTCCCACCACCACCAACACTACAGCCATACTCATAGGAGAGAGAAAATTAGAGCTTAGACCCACCACGCTGATCCAATGCGGGTTGGCGGGCTTTAACAACTATTATCATAGCCGTCGATTCCGGCTGTTAGTTATAATAACCGGAAACGACGGCTTAATGTGCTCTCCGAGGCACGGGGGTGATACACCACCGACTTCCTAATTGCGGGCTAGTACTGAGAATTTCTAGTAGAAAACCCCAACACTTAATTATGGCCCGACCCGGAATTCGAACCCGGGACCTCGTCGGCCGCATTTGAACGTGCTAACCACTAGACCGACGAGGCAGTCCTTATTAGTTTCGTTTCTTATTTAAAAAAATATATTTTGGCATAGGTGGAAATGCCGTTTATGTGATTCTGGTCAAACAAGAACCTGTAACCTTTATAGGTAACCTGTCGTTTTCTAATAAGAGAATAAGGATGCCATGGAAACTAGGGACTTATCCATATGAACATTCAAGTGTTCAAGTTCATGATAAGCTATAAAACGCAATAAGATCACACATAAATTGTACAAGAAAACTGGGTCCGTGTGTTAGTGAAAATTCGGTATAATTGTTACGTCGTCTAATTTAAAATAGTTGGAATAAATCCAACTCAAAGCAAGAAATCAATTTGGACTTTTATAAGACGTCGTCGTAAAGTAATTAAGTACTCCTTAATTGTAATGACAGGTTAAATTCATTGAGCACATTGGAACACGTAGCGTTCTTAAAGAGGATGAGAAAAATTAAATCTTTTAAAACTGAAGGTTTAATTTATCCCATCCTCTTTAACATATAAATTATACAGGTCAAGTACGTGTCGGAGTTCGTCGCATTGAGGAAGCTATATTTTCCCTTTTTATGTTTCACTAGATGTTGCCCGCAACTTCATCCGCGTTGTTTATGTATTTTTTAAAATCATAATCTAGTTTTATCATCATGTGGTGCCATCTTCACACTGAAGCTCGGCGATCAGTCGGAGAAAACTTTTTGGGTCAAGTGCTATCTTCTTTACTCCTGCATACTCATGTCGATTCTGCATTCCCCTATGTCGTCGAACCACTTCCTTCTTGGTCGCCCCGGGGCCCTTTTTCCAGCTATCTTGCCTTCGAGGATCAATCTAGTTATAATATAATACCATGGATTTTGCAAACCGAGAATAGTAAGGAGGACACTTTATCTATCTCGCGGCTTTTCAGTGTTTTTCGATGAGAAAGCCGTGAGAAAGTATTGTCGTACTGATTGTGCTTTTGCTGGATTGACGTTTAAAGGAAAACTCGTGAAGCAGTTGAAATATATAGATTAAATTTTGTTTCCTTAACTACTAGCAATGATGTTTTTCCTCGAGGCTGAAATTTTGCCTGTGAATTTAGGTCTTAACAATTGTCGTATGAACACTTTATTTGCCCGAAATACAACGTAGCTTCAATCATTTCTTGCTTGGTTCTCTGCCTGTCTGCGTAAAACACCGAAATTGTTTTTATCCCCATAACTTTTGCCCGATGAACGAAACAAAGAGAAAGTCGTACCTACTAAAGGTACGTTAAAAACATCCCCCTGAATTTAACATACCAATTACAAATGCTAAAGTTTGGATGAATAGATGGATGGATGTTTGTTACTCCCGCCAGAACAGCTGATTATTAGAGATGAGAGATAGATTATACTGTAGAATAACACATTGACTACTTTTTAATCCAGAAAATTCTAGGAAATTTGGAAAGAAAGAACCAATACATCTCAATCCACGCGGACGAATTCGCAGGCATCAGTTAACTTAATATAACAGGTAGTTTATCACTGCATAGCGAAATTTTATTACGATAGAAATAAAAAAAAACACAAGACGTTGTTCGCCGTGGAACGTCAGTAAGGTACAGTAGAAGAAAAATTCATTTCGATGATAAGAAGCCAATTAAATTAACATAATAGACCAAAAACGAGAACAGTGTTTCCGAGATTACATCAGAAACCTATGCTTCCACATCCACTGAAATTTTAATTGCCAAATAACTCATTTTAATTAGTTATTTGTCAATTTAATGGATCAGTATAGATTTCTCGTAATTTATAGTATCTTTGCCAAACGTACTAAATTTAATTAAAAAATTCGGCACGATTATGGCAGTGGTATGAAAATCTCTGGACGATGGGTTATTTTATGCTAAGATTTCCAAGACGAACGTATAATTTTACTACTGTCAATCAGATGGAACATTAGTTAGCAAATTTAAACATAAATATTGAAGTTTTATCCATTGCCTTATTAGAGTTCTTGTGCTATATGCCATATTATGTCCCATGTATGCCAAATTAAACAGCCCTAAAGTTGTTTTGTAGCATTCCGTTTTGCAGCGTCGCGTGCTATTATACTCAATATCATGACGTGTGCCCTCAATTTAAATAAACGTGTAGAATAAGATCCCATTATACACATTTATCACATGTAACCGTTAATCAATATTAACCAACAATCAAGGTAAGAAGCGACCGCTTATACCTAGTTCATTTGACATGAATTGCTAAACGCTGGGCTTGCATTGCTCGAGGCATTGGACTCGACTGTACATAAACGCGTATGTCGCGTGGTTATCCACTATTAACCGTGTCCCGTCTCGCTACTACTAGGAGATGTGCAATAAATTATACGAATTATATGCTATGGCGCGTACGTGCCCCTGTGATATATTGTGGTATGGCAACACGCGCAGCGCCCCGGTGTCAGCAAACACAAAATTATACACTCGCCTCCGATATTTGCGCCCAACAACGCTAATGCCCGTATACGTGTGCGTTGCCTTTTTTATGTTTTATTGTTATTCGGTAAATGATAGCCTTCTAGATGACTAGAGAAATTATTGCCGCAACTGAGTATAATTTAGAGGCCGAGAGAGCGCAGCACAGCGTTTGTTTTGATGACAATCGGTATCTGTCTATGTCTGCTGTTGCCGCTTTGTCATTTTATATCTTGAAACTTATGAATAATATTTTTTTTTAATCCACTACAAGCTAGCCCTTGACTGCGATCTCACCTGATGGTAAGTGATGATGCAGTCTAAGATGGTAGCGGGCTAACCTGTTAGGGGCATGGCAGTTATATTAAACCCATACCCCTTCGGTTTCTACACGGCATCGTACCGGAACGCTAAATCGCTTGGCGGCACGTCTTTGCCGGTAGGGTGGTAACTAGCCACGGCCGAAGCCTCCCACCAGACAAATATCTCATGGTTGTCATCAAAGCGCGTATTCTAATCGACAAAGAAAGATTGAACATAGCACTTACCTACATTTAAAATTGTGTTAATAGATGGCGCCTTTGAAATTAATTTAGCTGGCTCGTTATGATTTTGTAATGTTATTAATTGAGTTTGACGACCTTCCTGATGCAGTGGTGAACGCTCTGGTCTTACAGGTGGAAGGTCCCGGGTTCGATTCCGGTTTTGATTTTAAAGTCCGAAGAAATTTATCTAAAGATAAACTTTAACGCATTTATTTAAAAAATACTTTAACAATTAATAAAAGTATTGGGTACTGAAAACCACAACAAGCAATTAAAAGTAATATCATTCTGGAGTGTCCGTGTAAAATATTATGTACCAAATATTCAGCCACAGAATTTATAAAAGTAAAGCCTAAATATTGATATAATTATGAGTACCTACATTAACTTAATGATTGGTTCCGGGCATACTGTTAAGTCTTTAAATTTGATGACCATTTTAAACAAAATCATACTTTACGCAAGCTGTGACGAATGCAGAAGCGTAACCGACACGGCCATTAAAGATATCAATAAATTCAGGGAATGACAACGTAATTACAACGAGCGCACACTGAAAATGTCCGTATAATAAAGGAGCTCTGGCAGCCGTGGCCGGTTACCTCCTTCCATTAAGCAAAGGCTTTGTAATCCAATTAAATACTGTCAAATTCCAAAAAAGAATTGAGAATTAAATTATATATTGTCTACAGAACGTCAAGCTGGCAATGGAAGCCTATTATGTGGATTATGTAAATAACTGAGCACAATTATCAATATTTATACTTTGCAATATTAGTTTGAGACAAAAATATTCAAGCGTTACGGCCTTTGACTGTTAAACTAAACAAGCAATGGAATGATGTTTCTATCTACCATTTCGGTGTTCATCACAAAGAATAACAGAGCTGTATTCAACATTTAAATCCTCAATACATTAATTCTGGTACGTCATGTTTTCATACGTACTAATTCATTTCTTAAAATGTAATATTTGGCAGGAGATTTATGACCATGTAATGATAAATGAGAAGTTTAAAAGTACCTACTGAATATTTTGCTCATAATGCAAGCATAAAAGATTAGGCTTGACCAATCAGGAGTGCCATATTCTACTAATTGGTCATTAGCTACTGCACGTTATGGTATTAAACTTTACCGCCTTATGTGTTGAAGAAAGTTTCATGATTGATTTCAACAACTTTACGAATATGGCCGATCGGATCGCGTTTATGGGCCATATCGGATCGAAGATGCGGTTCATTAAATGAATTAATACATTGTAAGAAATATTGTGCATACCTACCGAATAAACACATAAAAGTAGGTTACTATAATATTTTGTTCAAAATTCCGAAATCCGTGTGTTGTATTTTTTTATTACTTATTCTGTACGGATCTGAACCGAACTGGGGAGAAGTTACAGACGGAAATAGTATTTATCCTAAAATATTAGAAATAATCTTTACACAAATCAGGGTGTAAAATAAAGGTTTATCTCACACCCCGATTCGAAACCACGCGTTCAAAATCACGTAAATATCTAGTATGAAATAAAAAGGTCGAAAAAAATCAATATCAAATATTTTTCAATAAAGTAGACTTTTTACAAATACTTTTGAATAGTCGAATGAATCTACTACTGGTTCCTACAGAGAAGAACCAGCAAGAAACTCGGTGGTTGCTCTTTTGAAAAAAAATTATATAAATTTACTCGAAAAAATTACTAGCACAAATTCATGATACAGGAAAGTTATAATTTAATTTAAATCAAATTATATTATGATATACGATATAATATTTTACGGAAATCGAAATGGCACCTCCGCTCCACCTACAAAATTCACGCAGAACTATTTATGGGGTTGGAACAGGTAGCAGGGTGTGTAATTGTAGCGATTTTGGTTAACTTATATTAAGGGTTGAATACAGATGGCGACAGTGTTTCTGGTTAAGGGATGAAAAGGTGTTTTGAAAAATTATTATTATAGTTAATAATATTAGTTTAGTATAAATATTTACTTTAAATTAAGGTAATATCAAAATAGATCAAATTAAGCACAATCCAAATAAATACGATCTGATAGTTAAAGGATTCCAAAGAATCGGTTAAACACATAATTCACTAATTGATTGAATGAGTGGGTATAGAAACGGGAAAAATTTCATGTAAAAACAGGATTTACCGGAACTCCTTCCAAACGAAGCCGGGGCGAATTCACCGTGTTCATTATCAGTTCAGTCTGTGGATGTTTATTACTGATCATTGAGGTTAAAGATTAGAACTTAGAAGGCCTGATTTAATTTTCCAAATGCCAAGTAACCTTATCGAAAGCTTCCTTATCGAAATTGTTTCCATACAGTTGTAAGGGGCGGGGCTATTTTAAATGGTTACTCTACACAGCGGCACTTTATAGAGTACCTATGTGTTGGTACCTACAAAACGGGAGTTGTATGAATAAAACATGTGCGTGACGTCATGGATGACGTAGTCTGATCCGCATGGTGTCACATTGCGCACACGCTACGCACCTGTGCTATACGACCTGATATTTTTTTGTAAATATTTATTAAAAGAAAAACTGCAAACTTAAATATCACAAATACTGAGGAAGAAGCTGTAAGATAATCTTTCAGTAAGTTCCTCAACTTGATGATTAGGATATAAATAATGATATGATTAATTTTTCATGGTGATAATAATAATATGGCGTATTTTACCAGAATTTTCCTACAAAAAATCATTCATTCACACCTTTAGCTTATTACTGCAACGGAAGTACTTTAAAAAGACACATTATATTATTTAAAATATATATATATATATAATTTGGAATAATTTGGGAATAAATATACAGACATACGTATAAATACACAAACAAAGACTGTTCAACCAATAGAACTAAAAATAGAGGTCATTATTAGTAAGCGACGTCACGGATGACGCAACGCGCCGCGTACGGTGTCGCACTGCGCACACGCTATCCACCTGTCGTCTATAACCTGACACTTGACAGTATTTATACACAGCTGTCTATCTGCTTATTCGCCTATAACTAGTGTCCTACTGGAAAGATTTTAATACACTTTATTCTTGTGTAAGAATATTCATAATTTTGGCACTGACTCTCAGGTTCTTGGACGCTTTTCATGATTATTACTTACTAACTGATATCGGCGACTTCGTCCGCGTGGTTTTGTGCGGGAATATTAACACTTCAATTTTCAAGGATTAAAAATAGCGTGTGTTTTTCTCGCCCATAATCTATCTCTGTACCAAATTTCATCAAGATCCGTCCCGCCGTTCTGGCATGATTGAGTGACAAACATACATCCTTCCATCCATCTATCCAAAATTTCGCATTTATAATATTATAGTACACCAGTGATGGTTGATACTTGATCAATGCAAAGTTGATTTGTAAATCTGTAGGTAATTAAAACAGCAAATTTAAAGTCTAATTGCTAATATCATGAACCCTTAACTATTGCATCACGAATCAAACTGGAAAAATCCAGAACTTGTATCAAGAAACAACCGGTCAATCTTCTTTGTGTTTTCTCCAACCAACGTGTCATTGGCGATGCAAATTGTGGTAGGTAGAAATGAAATTGCTCAGTCTACAACACCGACGCAATGTCGCATGCTTATCGGTTTTTTATCGGATATACCATGGAGTGTGCTCAGGAACTTCACAACCTTGTTCCCCCTTCCACGTTCTAGCACAGAAAAGCGAGAAACCGTCATCGTTGGCATCCTTATGTGGTTGATGTCCAATCTGCCCGCACTAAACGTTTTTGCTCGACGTTTCTGATCCTATCCGCTAGGGTGTGGAATACCCTCCCAGCGCACGTGTTTCCTGCCACGTATAACTTAAGTACCTTCAAGGCAAGAGTGAATAGGCATCTTCTAGGCATGCGCGTTCCAACCTAGACCTCATAATTGCTTTGCACTAAGCATGATTGTCGTCAAGCGCAAGCCTATCTCACAATTAAAAAAAGGTACAAAAAATAAAAAATAAACAAAAGAAGAAGAAGTCTAATTAAAGTTATTAAATTTGACGTTTTTTTATTGTTCCAGATATGAGTTAGCCCTTGATTACAATTTAACGATGGTATGTGAGAGATAATATAAATGAGAGTTAATGATGGTAACTGGCTAACTTGGTAAGACTAGGTACAGCAGTTAAATAAAATCCTTACCCCTTACCAGTTTCTAAACGATATCGTACCACTATATTATCACTTTAGCGGATCGTCTTTGCCGGTTGGGTACCCACGGCCGAAGCTCCCATCATACTTACGAAGAATTCCTGCGTTTACAATGTCATCAGCTGTTCTTAGTGAAAAGAGACGTGAGATACGTGTTTCTTTATTTTGCTGCAAGAAAACTAGAATGTTTTTCCATTTTTGCTCCTTGATTAAAATTATAAATTGATATTGAAAAAGCTATAATTTTTTATTATATTTTTAATAATGGAGCTTTGAGAAACTAACCGTTAAATATAACTAAAGGTATCTAACATTGATGTATAATTTTTGTACCTACCTATGTATATTCTAAGCTTAGAAAGAGATAAAAATCAATTAACATTCCTTTGCAGAGTTACTGAATAACTTACAGACGAAGCTAAAGTAAAAGTGATGTCTAAGTTAGGCTTTGATATTCCAAGTTCCCACACGCACCTGTCTAGTACGCAGGCGCGTAGGCGCACCGCTCCCATTAACATCTTTGACGGGAAAGGATAATTTAAGCTTAGAATAGCACTATAATAATGGAGCAGATTACAAAATCCATCAGACATGTTGCCCTATTAACCACATAGTAGGTATAAGAAAAACTGGAACAAGTAATAGACAATTAACTTTATGTAAAGATTAAACTAGGTTTTGCATGCTACTTCGCGAGTATTAAGGCTCTGTCATGGGGTAAAATCATTAAAAAGGGGGTTAATCGGTGACGTAAGTATGATTAAGAAAAATATTTATATGATGTTTTGAACAACTTTAAAAGCAGCCGATAACCGTAAACGTGTCACCGTAAAATTGTGAAAACCGTTGGATTGTAATCTATCTAGCGAGATTGTAAACTGGCGAAAGATTACAATTTAACGCATTATTCCATATTTTACTCTTTGGTAAATTTGGTAGAATTAACCCGATAGTAACTAAGTGCCTGGTTATATATGTCGAACCCTAACCTAACCAACAAAAAAGAGACATAGAAAACGTAAATACAATGAATATTTAAAAAATTTACACTCAGAACATTGAACGGTTCACAATCTGTCGACAGTCAACAATCTACCGAGATAAAAAGCGTTAGATTGCAATCTGGTTTTTGCAATTTTACGGTAACATATACAACGAAAATATCTCTATTAACTATGAACAGGATAATATTACTAATAGGACCTAGGTACATGAGATAATTTTCTACAATAAACAGCTTTAGTTAATGTAAGCTCAACATTATCAGGATCAGAATATCGCCCGTGACATCTTATACAGCGTCTATTTTGCCTAACAACCTCTTGGAACGAATCTCGTCCGCCGAACAAGGTAATGGTCAGGGTAATTATGAGCAACAACCACTAACAATAGCTGGGCGAGCTTATTCTACCTATAGACAAAATTAAATGTTGGTATGTATAAAAATATTTCTGTACATTGAAATAAAAAGGCTTAGGTATTTTTTTATGAGCATCTTATTCGAGAAATTTTAAAAATGATTGTTTTAACGATTACTTTACCTGTTTGAAAATTAGTGTTTAAAATAAAATTCAGCTTGACTAAGTAAATAATTCTCTTTTAAGCATGCCTTTACTTAATCTAGAGGATCGTAGAGTCGACTACAGACTATGGTAGTATAAAACTACGACGCGAAAGGCATCGCGGGCAAATCTAGTGGCATAATAAGTGCCGGTGTATTTTGATCAACGGGCAACGTGCAGCAAGTAGCCGAAGCGGGGGGAGCGTAGACCCGTGCGTGCGCGCGCGCCGGGCACGCGCCCCACCGCGCCGCGCGCCGCCGCGCTACTTAGAGTCGGGGGTGCGCGCCACCTCCGCCAATCCACCGGCAACCTCCGCGGCACGCACACGTGCGCTCAACTTGACCTACTATCGATACTCTCGCGATGCCCATGGCGGCGATTCACGCATACCAAAACCTCGGCGTCAACCAAAAGCTCACGCAACTGCAGTCTCCCGCGCCAAGACGACTGGCGCCTGCTCCCATTGACACGGCGCGGTGCAAAAAGAAGACGTATCTCCACCAGCCATACCCTACCCAACCTGCATCTGTGGCTCGAAGAAATGCTAGGGAAAGAAATCGAGTGAAACAAGTTAATAATGGATTTGCAGCGCTCCGTCAGCATATTCCGTCGGCTGTTTCGGCTGCTCTGGCAGGCGGCAGAGGGTCTTCAAGAAAATTGAGCAAAGTAGATACTTTGAGGCTAGCTGTTGAGTATATCAAAAGTTTAAAAAGGTTGTTGGACGAGAGTGAAGAGGGGTGTTCAGATGGGCAGCTGAGTCTGGGTTTAAATAGCAGTGGACCTCAGACGCCCCCTTCATCCGAAGAATCCCACTCTCCTGCGCCTTCACTAATATCGGAAGGTTCAGCGGGACCTACTTGTCATGATGCCTACGATTCCTACGATCCGATGAGCCCAGAAGATGAAGAGCTGCTTGATGTTATCTCCTGGTGGCAGCAACAATGATTTACGGTTAGTTACATGTTATATTTTGTTTTCAATATTAACTTGTCTTTGTTTTAATAATGAAAAATGTGCTGTTGCTTTAAATATATTGAGGACTTCGATGGAACATTTATAAAAGTGATTCGTGAACTTGGCTTACTTAATGTGGCAATGATAAGGCACAAGGTTACAAGAAAAAATGATAAGATAGCTTATAATGAAATCTTGTGAATGGGTCCTTAAGTGTATTGATATAAGCGCCGGAGCTTTGACAGTTCGAAATTCTTATCACTTAGTTTACATTTTCGTGGCGACTTTATTGACTTTATAGTTAGGAATTTTTTTTGTCGTCTAGATGAAAATAAATTTTAGCTTTTAATTATTTTCGGCGTCCTTGTTAGCATAAAAAAGCTCAGGTAAATATCAAAAATGCTAAGCTTTTTGTCCCATTCGTTAGTCACGGTTACCTACCGGGTCAGGTCTACGCTTTTATGTTGCACAATTTCAAAAGAGATTTAGGACCCTCTGCCTTACGAGCCAAAAGGTAAACACATACACCATTATAGCTACGCATTGAACCGTCGTCGGGTAGACTTTATCTATTCATTGTTAAATAACGTTGGCACAAAAGATTGTCTTTGACAATAGCGAATCTTAAAATATGTCGTTTTATAAAAACTTTATAGGATAGGTAAATTTTTTGCGTGGTATTTCACTATCCAACAGTTAAGACAGGTTTAATAAGTAGGTGCATTTGAACCCGCATTTTAGCTTCTTATTTCGCTAGCCAAGCAACAATTACTTCTAACAACCTTGTGGTTCGTCCCGCATGTATCTAGTGAGAAAATTGCACATAAAAAGTGGCGTATTCTAATAACAACAGGTCCTTGGAGATCGCTCTGATTGTTGCAAGTGGAAACAGGTTTAGCATCACTGCCGACTTCTGTTTGTTTATCTCAAATCAATACGTCGCATCCGGTCAATGAGAGCTGTCGACACATATTTTTCACCATATGGTCAATCTTTAGAGATCATCTTAAATTCGGTAGCGCCATTGAAAAACCTGAAATTAAAACTCGCAAAAAATGAGTAGCCCACTTCGCCGCCCATTAATTTATTGTACCGGAAGACGAAATCTCGAGAGGAAATAGAAGGGCGCTTAGGGAGGCACACGTGTTACAATATTTGCTAAGCGCTAAGCAAACATCTGGTGATACCAGTTGGGTTTCATGGGAATGATATCTCGAATCGACAAGTCGGTTGTATGGCGATAAATAAGTTAATAAGTAATTCAATATAAATGCACCTATATGTAATCGTGTTTCCTTTCTTCCAGGTATCGTGATTTACGGTGATCAAAGTGCGGTCATTGAGCGGCTTGTTGATTGTGAAAAAAAGAAGTATTCGCATCAAGAAGGACTCGAACGTTGGAGCGCAAGGGACTCTGAGAGAACCTCTAATTAAGCGCAATCAGTATATTCCTAATGAGAGGGGATAATGGTGGACTATAACGACCCCATCGATGCATTCCACCGAGCGACTGAGCAACCGAACACTGCTTACATTTCACACATGGATGAAATAGCAGTACCAAGACTGAAACGATTAATGTTCCATTTAAGCATTTAGCTATATCGTAGAAGACTTGAAACACGCTGTGCCTTTATGTAGCCTTATCTTAGCTTCCAATAAGATTTAGTTTTATAGTTAAGTTTTAATATTCTATCTAGTCATTATGTTTAAAAATAGTTTATATTGTATAGATTTTATCAAGAAGAAAGCTAAGATTAGGATGATTCCGAATGACTTTATTGGCGTTTATATTTGGAGACAAAGACTTAATGTGAATAGATAAGTGTTAGTACCCTAAGACAGATTCCTAATAATAATTTAAGATTTTAAAAATATGATGTTTGTTAGTAAATACTACAGACGAAATCCTGAACAAGCAACCGGGATGGTTGTTCTTGTAAATAAATACAAAATATTTTTATAAAACTTAGTGGTTTCCTTTTTTTCACCTGCATTATAGATAACAATACACAGTTTCAGATTTAGAAACTTGAAAATTACGGGCACATCTGTAAAGTATATACTACAGACGAAATCCTGAACAAGCAACCGGGATGGTTGTTCTTGTAAATAAATACAAAATATTTTTATAAAACTTAGTGGTTTCCTGTTTTTCACCTGCATTATAGATAACAATACACAGTTTCAGATTTAGAAACTTGAAAATTACGGGCACATTTGTAAAGTATATACTACAGACGAAATCCTGAACAAGCAACCGGGATGGTTGTTCTTGTAAATAAATACAAAATATTTTTATAAAACTTACTTGTTTCCTTTTTTTCACCTGCATTTTAGAAGACAATACCTAGTTTCAGATTTAGAAACTTGAAAATTACGGGCACATTTGTAAAGTATATACTACAGACGAAATCCTGAACAAGCAACCGGGATGGTTGTTCTTGTAAATAAATACAAAATATTTTTATAAAACTTACTTGTTTCCTTTTTTTCACCTGCATTTTAGAAGACAATACTCAGTTTCAGATTTAGAAACTTGAAAATTACGGGCACATTTGTAAAGTATATACTACAGACGAAATCCTGAACAAGCAACCGGGATGGTTGTTCTTGTAAATAAATACAAAATATTTTTATAAAACTTACTTGTTTCCTTTTTTTCACCTGCATTTTAGAAGACAATACCTAGTTTCAGATTTAGAAACTTGAAAATTACGGGCACATTTGTAAAGTATATACTACAGACGAAATCCTGAACAAGCAACCGGGATGGTTGTTCTTGTAAATAAATACAAAATATTTTTATAAAACTTACTTGTTTCCTTTTTTTCACCTGCATTTTAGAAGACAATACTCAGTTTCAGATTTAGAAACTTGAAAATTACGGGCATATTTGTAAAGTATATACTACAGACGAAATCCTGAACAAGCAACCGGGATGGTTGTTCTTGTAAATAAATACAAAATATTTTTATAAAACTTACTTGTTTCCTTTTTTTCACCTGCATTTTAGAAGACAATACTCAGTTTCAGATTTAGAAACTTGCATATTACGGGCACAGCTGTCTGCCAGCTATTGAAACCAATGACCATTGTAACATCGAAATTGATACTTCGCATAGTGATTAGAGGCGAAGGCGAAAAGCTCTTTGCTTAAAAGTTCGTGTTAAACTACTACCTACTACAGCGAAACCTACTAGAACAATATTATGATTATTCATCCAGATGCTCTGAATACTTCCAGTACTGGTTTTAGCAGAAAATATAGTGAAATAGTTTAATGCAATTGATGCTAAAGAAAAGAAAATCTGACGACTTGCAGAATACAATGATGAAAAATGAATAAATAAGACGTAGGTACAAAATAATTAATTATTACTCAGGCAGCATTAGGGTACGTGCAATATACCTACACCATGCCGTGTTGTACAGGCTGATGCACGGCTGATGCCTACTGAACTGTCGACTTTGAAAAAGATGGGAGAAGAAGCTGGATGAGAAAAGAGGAAAGTAATATTTTAACCGATAGCCTAAATAATGATAAATGATAAAAAAATATTGATATTTGGGCTAACGGTTCATAACAAAGAAATAGGTGTTTTACAATTTTCGGAAAATCTACCCCGTATATACTAATGTATATTGTGGAAAGTCCGTCATTTTAGATTATATTCATGCAAATTGGTATTTCGTCTCTCGTTAATTAAAATTAGAAAACAAGTGTTTCAGGATTTTGTAATTTCAACCCTTAACTGATTTTTAAAATTCCACTCGAGTAAGCCGGGGTGGGTCATCTAGCGATATAGATAAAAATAAAATCGATATTGTACTAGATATTGCTCACAACTTTGCCCAGATGGATTTATCTTTAAAATTTTTGGAGGAACTCTATTATTATTATTAGAAAGGATTACTATAGTTAGTATTTTAACAGAGAAAGACATTGAAGGGTTGTCAGCAGAAATTTGTTTTCAAATCATTGATTACAAACAGACAAAGATAACGTCATACTTAAATCTATTGCCACTAAGACAATGGCACTATAAGAATCATAGGATTAAGTTTAGGGTTATTTTCTCTTTAGAAGCTGCAATTTAAATTTTTCTGATTTGGTATCGTGGATTTTGACTAAAAGCGAAAGACTGGTTACCATTAGGAGTTGATTACGATCGTAACTCTATCAGTAGCAATAATTTTTACGTAGGTCCCCAGATCTTTATTTTAACGTTCAAACATCATACCACCCGCCGCGGCTAGTTACCACCCTACCGGCAAAGACGTGCCGCCAAGCGATTTAGCGTTCCGGTACGATGCCGTGTAGAAACCGAAGGGGTATTGGTATAACTGCCATGCCCCTAACAGGTTAGCCCGCTAACATCTTAGACTGCATCATCACTTACCATCAGGTGAGATCGCAGTCAAGGGCTAGCTTGTAGTGGATTAAAAAAAAAAAAAATCATTACCGCTGAAAGGGGCCGCCAAACAGAACATATATTTAGAGGCCCTCATCGTTTTCGAAGTGGTACCAAGCGTAGAGCTAGTTTTTTCATCTGCATACCAGCTCATAGAAACAAAAACTCATTACAATACTGTTATGAGGTTTATAAATCCTTTCGCCGACTAATTTTTGATTAAACCGCGCGTTAAGTTAACACGCCCTAATTTTTTTTGAATATACTTTAGTTCGTAAAATGCCCTGAGCGTTTCTGTTTATAAAATAATAATTGGCATAATATTATAAGTAGCCAATCGTCATAGGCCCAAGGCATTCGGCTTAATTTCCGGTTGGAATTTCTCGGCCCTATATTATAAACATCCAATCAATCATAATTATGATTAAATATCAAAATAAAATCGCACTTGCTATAATTATGTCTCTAGAAATCCGTAAACAAAATTTATAGATATAAGATTACTCTTTAATTTTATTGAGCATCGCGGCAAAAATATAAAGTCCCAACCAGTCCTGAATGAAATATTTTATGATTGTCGGAACACGCAAATAGGTGTATACTAGGGCTTTCGAATACCGGTTTTTTTTCAATACCGGTATTAATACCGGAAAGTTTTTTTTCAATACCAGGATCCCGGGATCCCGGGATCCCGGTATTGGGAAAAACTTAAAATTAGATAGATTGTTTTTAACTTAAAACTAGTCTTTTCTGAAGGAAACTGCACCATAAAAAACAGTTTTCCATAAAAAATATTTTTTCACCACATTAACTCTAAAAGAGTACTTTTCTGCTTAAATTCGATGAAGAAATGCCATATTTTTAGTCAAAACACAAATTAATTAAAAATTCAATAGTTATTTTTTAAAAGAAAATAAATCATAATAAAAAAAATGCATTGGATAAAAAAAGGATTTCTGAACGTTTCATGAGTCAATGAAATAGAAATGACATAGCTAGCATAACAGGGTTCTAAATTTAAACAATAATTTTTCCCTCTGAGAGATCAAAAATTACTTTTCTTCACTGGTTTTAAGCAATAAAGATGCTCTTATTGAGCTAATGTGCTTAAGATACAAGTTTTAAACTTAGCTGAATAAAAACAGTGGCATGTACCAAGAAATATATGCAATAGTCACTGTTTTGTTTATAGTCTCACCAATACCGGTATCCCGGTATTAGACATTTCAATACCGGTATTGAAAACGGACGAAAAAAGTCCGGGATCCCGGTATTGGAAGCCCTAGTGTATACTGTATAGTGTATACTGTAGCAATGTAACTTATGCTACCTCTGTTCTTTATATTTGTAATCATCTGGACTGTTTCTGCGATTTCATTTTTGAAATACTTGATCCAATAATTTATTTGAATGATACAGAATCATTGACATATAATATTCACAGAATAAACATTTCAATTGAGAAAGATTAACTTAGATTTTGTAGAAAATACATTAGGTATTTTATGGCCTGCCATCATTTACAGACGCTAAGCGCGATGTAGGTATGCAAGATTGTAAGAAAATGCGTTCTCGTGAATATTTTAGAAATAAATTTTGTCACCAACAGGAAAAACATGAAAAAGGGCAGTGCTTTCAACAATGAGGAATATACGATGTAGAGAGACAAAGACCAACCAAGCGACTTGTAAAGTAATTTTTCTATCAATTTGTGAAGGTCTAAATCGACAATCGGTTTCTCATATCTTCAACAAAAACCATAAGTTTGACGATCTCCCTATAGCGAAGTGACGAGAGCTGTGTTTTTCGAAGTAAGAGGTACCAGGTTCGATCTCCGAACAATTTCCCAATTGTCTCTGGTCTTGTCTGGTGAAAGGCTTTGGCCGTGGCTCCAAATGGTGTAGCATTCTGGTACGAGCCGTGTAGAAATCGATAATTTGTGTAACATATTATCATAATACCATAATACCTACTACTACTGCGCTACCATAATATTATACCATAATAGCAGTCAAGGGCTAACTTGTAACAGGATAAAAATGAATAAAAAACCATTAAGTTTTCACTCAGGGAACGTGTATGAGCTAAGTGGCCACCTGAAAGATTTGCAGTCCCACTCTATAAATACAAACATGTTCAGTTGCTAAATTAAAATAACAAAAGGTGCCGTACCTACACGTGCCTCAGCTCATATTACATTTCGCAAAAGAGAACATATTTCTCTTTTGCGAAATGTAATAACACACGCGAAATACCCAAATAGGGGTCCTAAAGACCCCGAATGTAGCATTTAATTTGAAAAAGACAATGCGGTTGCAACGCGATCACGTCGTTGCCCGCCCAGCGAATTCAAATTGCAATAGTAATTTTTGGATAATGGAAGGGAAGCTCGCGCCATTATGGGTGGATATTTCCGTCGGCATTAATTGTTTGAACTTGTTGCTCTTTACGAAACGGGACAGACTAGATGCGACGGAAACGTGTACACCTGTAGACATTCGCGTAGTTTCGTTCGTTTTGATCATACGTCGCCTCATTAATCTATCTGCTTCTATACGTATGCTGAAACTTATCAATATTTCTGTGAGTTTGTACATCATAATGCGTATGTTTGAACTTTTTATAAACACCTGCTTATCAAGTTCATTTAGGAATATTCAAAAAAGTACTATTTACGTAATAGTAAATAAGGAATCTATTTCTTTCTTCTTCTGTTTCTGGTCCTTTACCACGATCATCTGAAAAGGCTCGGGTATTTATTAATGGGCTGGATTCTATTCTTTTAATATTAATAAGCCCTTATTGCTAACAGGTTATTACGGCCATTAAAATGTGATTAAAAGGGTATTTATTTTCAAACAAAGTTTCCCATAAAAAATTTTGGGTAGTCCTAGGCTTGTTGTATGCGTACCTACTATTTTGGGATTATATTTTTCCCATATATTTCTAGAAATTACATTAATGTTTAGCAATGTGAACAAAGTCACAGTTGTCAGCTAGTTCTCTTTATATATTAATTGTTAAGCGCTGCTCAAACTTGCATCCGTTTTCAACGAAGCAGCTTTTTATGTTGTTCATCTTGAATAACTGGTCGATTAATAGGAACAATTGGCAGGAGGTGATTATTTGACGTGAAGGACAGGATTCTTGTAATTTTAATTGTGCATGACCTTCTATAACCAATATGACTCAACCCGCCTGAAGGTCCTATGCGCGCTTATTTCTTATAAAGAAATCTGCTCAAAGAAGGTTTTATCGATAGTAGCTACGGACTACGGTCGTTCACCTTCCTTATTTAACTACGGTCTATTACTTTCTTCTGATCATACGTGCAGCTTGCTCTAAGTCATCCAGCAATTTATATTATATTATAATAATAATATTAATATAATATTAGGTAGGTATTTAAATAACTGTCAGAAAAAAAATGTGGTATCATGGTGCAATACATAGAACAGTATACGGAATAGCACACCAACAATTCAAGTTTGCGCTAACAATGATTAATGACAAATAAATTCGAATTGATCGCTTGATCAGTTAGCCTAGCAGAATCGATAGTTGAAGTAAGGCCTTGTTTTAAGGAATGATGGCGTCGATCTACGTGCATAACTTAATCACCCTACTAGGTAGGTACATAAATGTCTTGGTTCTATTGTAAGTTTGAATAAGAGACGTGTTGAAAATAATGTCGTTTGTGATGTTAAGACGCGAGAGTATGAATTATTTATTGTATTTATTTAACCATCATAATATTTTATGAAAAATATTAACTCAACATACATCAAGTATGAATGAGTATTGCAACTAGGTATGTGACAAAAAACTCTATAAAATGTACGTTGTGAATTAAAATTCTCACTTAGGTATTTTTAGTAGAATTCCAAATTAATTATTGATTTATTAAATTAAACTAATAACACAAACACAATCAATTACCTAAAATATACTCTTTAGTTGATTTAGCAATTTTCAAAACATTCTATACTAATATTATAAATGCGAAAGTTTGGATGGATGGATATTTGTTACCCAATCACGCCAGATTGGCCGAACAGATTTGGATGTTTGGCACAGAGATAGATCTGGAATAGGATTAGGTCTGGAATAATATAGGCTACTTTTTATCCCGGAAAATCAAAAAGTTTCCCGGGCATCAGCTAGTAATTATTATTTATCATGAGAATACCGTAATTAATTAACCTGAAACTGATAAGTAAATACCTACAGTTTTACGTATTTATCGGTAATTTTAAACCAAAATTACCGATGTTAAATAAGTTTCCATAATAATGTTGCATAAGTAAGAATATAATCCATTTTAAGCACTTATTTTATGTAACACAATTAGGTATTTATCAATTATTCAAATTGTTCGCAAGGGGTGATGTTACTTGCTTGTGACGTCATCAAAATTCGACTTACACTTACTTTAATCCATAGTTTCATATGCTTATCCAATTTATGGGGATATAATACAGGACGTCGATATTATACACTTCTTTTGGAAGATCTTCTTTTAATAATCTTTATTTAATATTCTTTTAAGATCTCTAATTAATAATCACTGAAAAAGAATTTATTTTTACCTATCCAACATCCGAATTTACATAAAAGCGCGCGTCTTATAAGCGAAGTAAGCTTCAAAGCGGCCGAACTCGATTCGCCCGTGTTGGGGCACTCGAGCGCGCTCGGCACCACTCGTGCGTTGACGGCACGCGACGGACGCGCGGCCGCCCGCGCCAGCTGCCCCGAGTGCCCGCGCCGCTTGCGCAGAACCGATTGCTTTTCGAGAGCAAAAAATGCATATTAATTAACTTTGGACCGTGCTTTTGGTTTACGTAAAATGTAAATTACGAGAATTAGATTAGAAGATTCGATTTCGGCTGCGGTTAGAGGCTCGATAGTTAGACTTTGAGGGTTTTTGTGGTATTTGAACTTTTGGTTAAGCTCGAGTCGTGTTTACTTTTAGTGTTCCGGACCTTAAAATTCAATTTGTATAAATGCGAAAGTTTGTCTGTCTGTCTGCTACGCTTTCACGGCCCATCTGCTCAACCGATTTTGATGAAATTTGGCACAAGGGTAGATTGTTTTCCGGGGAAGAATAGGCTACTTTTTATCCCAAAAATTAAGGAGTTCCCGTGGGAATCAAAAAATCTTCCCACGTCGCCTCGTTCTCGTTGTAGATTCGAAAAATTTGGCCTACAGGGAAAAGGTTAAGAGTTTTCTTGCTACTAGGTAGGTAGGTTGGTATTTTTAGATACCCCTTTTGAAAGTACGAGCGCGAAAGTAAACAGCAGAAATCACCTACAGGAATCAAAAACAAAAGATTTTCGATTTTTGAAACACTAAACCAATTTTGCCCGTGTAAGTGCGTCCTTGAGTGCGTGCATATTGCCGCCAATGGGCGTGTGACCCAGTTCCATGCGCATGCACCATGCTATTTTTGAATATCGAACAAGTTCAAGTGCCACCATAAATACGGTCGAAGGGAATATGCTTCCATACACTTTTGATTTCTTTTTATTGTACCAGAAAACAATACGGACATGAAATTTTGTCGGTTTTTACTCTGGGTTTATACTCCTACAACCCGCCCATGTTCCATTTGGGTGTAATTTCTGAAAATCCAGTATCGAAGCAATCTAAGCCTGTACATGAAAACGTTGATATTTTAATGTCAGTCAGTCAGTCAGTTATCCTTTTATACCAATACTAATATTATAAATGCGAAAGTATGTCTGTCTATCTGCTACGCTTTCACGGCCCATTAGTTCAACCGATTTTGATGAAATATAGTATTGGGATAGTTTGTATTCCGGAGAAGGATACTTTACTTACTTTTTATCCCAAAAATTAAAGATTCCCGCTGGAATCAAAAAACCGTAATCCACGCGGACGAAGTCGCGGGATTCTAGTACCTAGTAATATATCTAGATAAGGCCTCGCAGCGCAGATACCTAAAGTGACAGCTGAAGAACTGTTTAATAAAAAGTGCCAAGCAATTTATATACTAGAATCAAGATATCTTAGCAACTTGGACTAAATATGGCCGGAATGAACAATGCTAGCAAAAACTATAGTTTAAAATAGTCTTGAAACTTTCAATGACAGTTTTTGTACCAGCCTACTTTTATAGATGCTCAATGCTTACCGACAAACGTTTAACGTAACTACACTTCTGACTTCATACACGTTGTCCCATTTATCGTCTGTTCAATTAATCAGAGGCCGCTGCATCATAAATTGTCAGATTGTAATAAACTTCATTAATGGCTCTTAATGAACTGGGGATTGGTAACAGGTAGCGGTTTTTTCAAATGTTTCGAATAGCTTAGCCGAAATTCTTACATATTCCGAAACAATTATGTCACTCAAAGCCCCAATATCAAATCCGTCCTTTCAGATCGGATCCTAAAATATTTAGTTTAATTACTGACTTCCAAATATTTGTCATGCCAGCCCTAACGGTCTCACCTTTTTAGTTAGGTATGTTCTTCAAAACTGGGCTTAAAATTACGTTTGATTGTACCAAGTACTGTGGGAAATCGGTCCATTGATATGTTTAACCCTTCCGCCATAGATAGTGAATACAGAAACGGTAGAGAATCATAAAATAATAGCTTTTTATATATTTTGACGACCTCCGTGGCGCAGTGTGTAGCGCTGTTGCCTTAAAGGGTCAATTTGGGAATTTATAATTTCTGAATTTTCCCTTGTCTGGCCTGGTGGGAGGCTTCGGCCGTGGCTAGTTATCATCAGTATAGTCCAGTTAATACATATAATTACAGTCCAGTAAATTAATACATCATCAATGTTTTCCTTTCTTACTGTCCTTCAACTGTTTTGGCAACGTATCATAAATTATAATGTACCTACATCAACGCAACGTATAGGTACTTATTCAAATAATTTAAAACCTGGAAAAATGTAAGTTTACATTTCTCCTCTTTCTGTATCATATAAAGAGTAATATAATATTATAACGAGTAAAGTAAATGAAGATACTCTAAAGTTTTCTGTTATACAATTTATCGGCTCCACTCAAAGCCACGCTATTCAAATAATTAGGCTCAATTCCACAACAAGCGAATTAAACTACATAAAAATCGTTCGGTCCACCCACAAAAACATGTTCAATCGTGATATATCACACGAGTAACCCAACAACATTTATAAAACATATAAAACCTCATCGAATTGCAAAAGTAATGGTCGACGATTATTGAAAAATATTTCGGAATAATAATATAATCATTTGCTTCCTGAGATTGTTTTGGCCATATTTGGGATAAGGGATTGCTACTGTGCAGTGATATAAGCGCGAACAGATTTTGATCAGAAATTCAGATGTTCTTTTTTTGAACAGAAACGATCAGTAGGAGTACTTTCCTACGAGGAAACAACTGCTGAATATACATGACACTTGAGAACATACGCGTCAAAATGAGTGACGGGCTGTTTCTGAATCCAGTATAATTCAGGCAACGTATCTTTTGTTGACAACTCGAAATAAATAGTGCCCAGTGTAATCCTATTCAATTGAAATTATTTTTTCAGTTTCAGTACGATTTATTGCATCGACATGTTCCTGCATGTACATGTCCAACAAATCAATTTTTTTTCAAGCCATACTTAATATTATAAATGCGAAAGTGTGTCTGCCTGTCCGTCTGTCTGTCTGCTACGCTTTCACGGTCCATCCGTTCAATCGATTTTGATGAAATTTGGTGCAGAGATGGGTTGTATCCCGGGGAAAGACATAGGCTTTTTATCCCGGAAAATTGGAGAGTTCCCACAGAATCAAAAAACTTATCCACGCGAACGAAGTCACGGGCATCATCCAGTGAAAAATAAATCCAAAATAAATTTCTGGTAAACTTTTCATGTATCAGCTGGGTCAAAAAGAAAGTTGGACTCTAAACATTTTTCATTTGAACTCCAAAATCAACAATGGATTCGCTAAGCCAATTCTAAATCTTAATTAGTTGTAACCATCCCGTTAAATACCTTATTAAGGAATTGAGTGGAATACCGATGACACCAATTACCAATATCAGTTTAAAAGAGTGTGAACAAAAACGATATTGTTTGTTTTGGCAAAGCCTGATACGACGCTACGGCATTTCCGTTTTCAATACAAATTTCGCGTCATTAATTCAACTTGATTTTTGTAAATTTTGATCTTATGTATCAAAACCAATTCACGATCGATAGATTTCATTAAGAGGTACTTCTACAATATAAAGATGTTTTTTTGGTGATAGTAAAAATAAAAAAAGCCCGGCTGAGTTTGTTGTAGGCTCTTCTCACACCAGGGCGCGTTTGGAACCCTCGTAGCTTTAGTTTTAAGATACCCTAGTTAATTATCACCATGTAAACATGACGTTAAGAAAGTGTACTTGTAGGATTCAATTTTGAATTTGTCATGAGAAGGTAGGCCGTTACAAGATTAGAAACAAATATATACGAAAGTGTATAGCTAAATAAAACTATAATGCTAAAGTGCATTAACCTCACCAGGTGGTGATGACAGTAAATATTGGACTTATCTATAAACGGAAGAAATTACGTGCCATCGGTGATAGTAATAACGAATCCCCTATGGAACTGACCTCACATAATACCGCTCTAGATTACTTTGCATTGATATCAATGACTTAATTCTGTCATTCAATATTATGAATTGTAACGCCTGTCCAAATGATTGACAAGATATTACACTCAATTATTCAATTATTAACTGATGTTGGTAAATTCTTGTGGTGTTAGAAATTATATTCTTACATAAAGGCAGCCTGCAGCGCTTGTCTGAAAGCGATAACTCCCAAAATTACTGGAATGTCTTTTATGAAGTAGTTTCCAGCGTGAAAAGTTAAAGTTAGTCTTTAAGTTGTCAAAAAAATACCATACCGACAACCTTTAAAAGGTTAGAAAATCTTTTCTTCTGTATGACCTTTTCTTGTTACTCTAAGGCCATTGCCAGTTAAATAGAAACTTCGACATTATAATTTTGGTTAAAACCTAACTTTTTTTTGGTAGAAATCGTAACTTTTTTAATCTATTCTTCCGCGTAAGCGATACAGTATAGTCTCAATTCTCAAGTCTGTCAACGATTCGTTCTAATGAAGCTGGCTCAAAAAACAGCCGCTGCCGGTGGTCCATGTCACCGGCGGCCATTATGCAGGCTATATGCATGTGAATTACTTCCACGGTAATTGACAGTAGCTATGGAATTTTATATGTCGATGACCAAAGATCAAAGGTTAATTTATTCGTCAACTGATTGTAGGGCCACACATGGGTTTGGAAAAAAACGCGGGAACTAATTTGTCTTGCTGATACAATAATGTAATTTACTGCTAATAGAGTACGTCTTGACAGAGTTAAAAAAACTGAACAACCTTGAAGGCAGTCTTCTCAAATCTGTGAAAATACTGAGATAATCTCTGTTAACTAAATAAGGATATTACAGTTATAGTATCACTTTTTACAGATAATTCTAGGTTATTGGCAGTAGAGACTATAATATATCTTTTCATTGAAATTAAAAAAAAACTGCGATCTTACCGAATCGATTTTTTAAATTAGCTTCGAGTATCAGATTGCCCACCAGTTTTGTATTTTTGTAGCTTTACTCGTGACTCGTGAGTATCGCGTCATACACGCTTCTGAATAATAACCGATGATTAAACATCATTAGCAACACTGAACATCGGTTCCGCTTAATTTGTAACACAGTGCTTATTTAGTGTACAAACCAAAATTTGCTAAATGCACACCGTTCTAAAGGTATGGACACAATATTATATCTAAATATACTTTAGATATAAAAGAAAAATTCAGTAAAAAAAATCTTTTTTTAAATAATCAGTAGTTAGAACTCATTAAAAAAACTATTTAGAATTATTACATTTATTATAAGTATCAAGTGGTAGTATTCCACAAGGTATAGAAAGAAATATATTATTTAATATGTACTTATTTTTATTGTTGATTTAGTTCGTCAAAATTGTTAGTCTTTAATCGAGATTTTTTTTATATTTAGAGTTATTGCTGTAGAAGCTACATTAAATAATAATAATAAGAAAATTAACTAGACTATAAACACATGTTATTACTTTATATCGTAGTATATTATAACGTATATTTAGGTATATTTTGATGCATATGCTAATAATGTAATGTAAATTGATGATCTTCATAGAAGTCTACCAATATTTTATACATATTTTCTACTTGTAAAATGTCCGAGATTTTATTAGTGAAGGCACAGCTCAGTAGCCTTGCAATATTTAATGAGATATTAGACGATAACGCGTTATAGGCACTCATTATATAGTAGCCTGGCTTTCGATGAAATGATCGATTACAGAGCGAAATCAAGATGCAAGGCTATCGAAGCAGGAAGTATTTTCCTTTAAACATGCAATTTTACAAAACGTCCAAGTGCATTGAGCTTTTAAGTAGCAATCTGATTCCTAAAGCTTAGTGCACATGCACTCTAATATTTATTTTTCTAAATATTGTAGGAAAGGTCTCCCCATAGATTTATTATTGGGTTCGCGAATCACCCGCGCGAACCCAATAATAAATCTATGAGGTCTCCAAATTTGAATTTGAACTTTTAATTCAGTAGTTTTTATTTTATTTTTTAATCCACTACAAGTTAGCCCTTGATTGCGATCTCACCGTATGGTAAGTGATGATGCAGTCTAAGATGGCAGCGGGCTAACCTGTTAGGGACACGACAGTTGTATTCAATCCATATCCTTAATCGGTTTCTACACGGCATCTTGCGGAACGCTAAATCGCTTAGCGGCACGTCTTTGCCGGTAGGGTGGTAATTAGCCACGGCCGAAGCCTCCCACCAGACCAGATTAGGGAAAATTCAGAAATTATTATTAATACCCTGCCGGGAATCGAACCCAGGTCAGGGAGTTCGTCAAAATTCTTCAGACATACTCACAGATTTATACCACAGGTTATATTTGAGTTTGAGTTTGAGGTGTTAAAAAATAAGTTTCACAACTTGAAATGAACGCAATGTGTATCTTCTACAAAAAAATACTAATTGAGTTATTATTTGAGAACTTGACTAAATTTCCGGTTATACCTACAACGGGAAAAAAGTATTCTCACATTAATACAAGTAGTAGATTTTATCGTAATTCAGACACTAACTACATAAAATCAAGGCTTATTTGTCATCAACTAATGAGTCTATTAATCGTTGTTCTAAATACCAAATCATTTTTTCAAAGCAAACCTATAAAAATTTTCTCTAGAGCAATTTGTTAGCTGCCTTTAAAAAGGTAGCTCCCCTGTTGCTCTCTTTACTTAATACACTTTATAAATGGCTGTGAACTTTAATTTATAACGAGTTGCTATTTACACAGTTTAATAAACATACAGTTACTTAAACAAAGCATATTCATACTCAGAGAAAAAGCGTTACATGGCAACGCACATTTTCATCAGCAGTTTTGACAACCTCCGTGGCGCAGTGTGTAGCGCTGTGTGGAGGTCCCGGGTTCGATCCCCGGCAGGATCAATTTGGGAATTTATAATTTCTGAATTTTCCCTGGTCTGGCCTGGTGGGAGGCTTCGGCCGTGGCTATTTACCACCCTACCGGCAAAGACGTGCCACCAAGCGATTTAGCGTTCCGGTACGATGCAGTGTAGAAACCGAATAGGGGTATGGGTTTAATATAACTGCCATACCCCTAACAGGTTAGCTCGCTACTATCTTAGACTGCATCATCACTTAGGTACCATCAGTTGAGATTGCAGTCAAGGGCGAACTTGTAATGGCGTAAAAAAAAAGCTAACCTGCTATTAAATATTATGATCTATGTTGTCAGTTTAATATAATATTATGTAGTATACGTTCGTGCTAAAAATTTCAATACCTACCATTCATTTCTGTAAAAATGAGTAATGATGAAGATGAGCTGGTGCTGGTCTCGTGAAGGATTTACTTAAATTAAGGGCACATGGGAAGTCAGAAAATCTTTGAAAGATGAAAGATGATGCTGGTGGTGTATTATACGTCTCGTTGCTCACTGTATGACTATTTGTTAAACTGTTGCACAATGCTGCACTGAAATAGTGGGCAGGATTTACTAATTTGAGCCCTTACAGTAAATATATTTTTTCTTTTAACAAAGATAACAAAATCAAAGTTCTTACAAACCTTTACCGGCACTGGTTTCTTGTTTCATGGGCCCTCGCAATAAAAGGGACTGCACTAAAATATAGTTAAAAGCATTTTTGATTAATTCAGATCCTCGTATATCTTTTATTTAATCACAAATTAAAGTTAAACGAGGCTTAAAATGTGATCCATGCTTAAAAACAGATCGATATTGTGTCTACCTCTCTCTCTCATCAGTGCTCCTTATTCTTACAGGCATTATTCTTATTAATTAAATGCGTTTCCGTATATTAAAACAGAAAATGATGATTTAACTACCTTTATAGTATCTACTTGCTATAGTATTTATTAGATTACATAATGGTTTTTCCAACCGCAAAAATCATTTCTCGGCTCCATAACAACAAAAAACGGTTCATTTTGTGTCAGTGACATTCAAAATTATCCATTTCTAAGTAACAGGTCATCGTCTTGAGATGTTATTCAAACCGCATCAATCTGCTCGATAATTTTCTGTCTCATTGCCCTCATCGGGGTAAAGCACGAGTCATAGTTACTGAACTGTAAAGAATCTTGACGTTACACAATGAGGAGTTTCTTCCAGCATGCTTGCAAATAGCTTGCAATACTAAAAAAAAAAAAAAATTTCGACCACCAATCAAAAAAATCAAATATATATATATTATAAATGCGAAAGTTGATGGATGGATGTATGGATGGATGTTTGTAACTCAATCACGCCCCAACGGCTGTCACAGAGATAGATAATCTTTATCTGTGACAAATAATAAGTCTGGAATAACACATAGGCTACTTTTTATACCGGAAAATTAAACAGTTCCCGCGGGAACCGAAAAACCTCAATCCACGCGGACAAAGTCGCGGGCATTAGCTAGTGTATCATATTATTACGATTATGTGATCCTATTGTGAGACGATAAAAAATTGTATTGATAGTAAAATTATTTTATTGAAAGCGAATACAAAATGTAATTAAAAGAGTATGAAACTGCAGGTGTAATAAAGCGAATAACCGCGTAGTTCCGGTGTAGATCTACCTGCCAATGTACTTCGATTGCTATACACTCAGAAGTCAGTAGTAAGTTTATGGGATTCAAACACGCAACCAATGAAACAGTAGTGCTACAACTGACACACTGAAATTAATTCAAAATTGTTTAAAATTCATTAAAAGTAATTTTAGAATCTCATAACTCGTGCTCGAAACGAAATACGGCTCGTTTTATATGTCAATGTTATTCGAGCTCGAAAAAATATGTGCGCAATCCTCAGCTAAGGCATTCATATTGTATGTGACTGGTAGTGTTTATGGAATTGATGGGATAGAAATGAGTTTTTGATTTGTTATTAGTTTGGTTTGAAAGTGGTCGGTTGTTTGTTTTTGAAGTTAATGCATGGAATTAATACTTTTTACTAATTTTGCTGTCCCGATTTTTTCTTCCGATACAATGAAGTGATTCTTACATAAAACATGATCAGTACAACATTTAGTCAATTTTATTCATTTTTAAGGACAACTCACGCTTGTCTAAAAATTGACTATGCCGAAATCGGTATCACAAAAAAGATTAATTTGTTCTTAAGACAGTCTGTTTGCTTGTTAGTTAGTAGGTAAATCTTAAGGTTTCGAATTTCCCTATATTACCGTCTCAGTTTAAAAAAAACGCTGTATACCTATAATTAAATAAACTTACAGCCGTTTGTACGAATAAAAAAAGAGTTGACACATTTTAATTAATCTTCAAACTCTTGATACTGCCTAGTTTAATAATTGGTTACTTGAAGTTTTAATGAAAAATTCGATAAAAGCGAGTGCAACTTACTTGCTTTAATTTACCGAAAGGAAAATAAAATTTAAGATAGGTCCGACATCTTAATTACTGGATGAGGCGTGTCCTATGATAATGGTTATAATTATTGTCGTTAAGGTAACTGTGTGGAGGGAGGTAAACCATGGAGAATCAAGTTCGGATGATAGCAATCAGATTCAGTAGCTAATGGGTAGTCGCATGACGAATTAGTTATTAGACAATCAGAGACCACGATGGACAATTCGGAACCAATTGAGTAAGTAAGGAAATGATTTAGTCCGTGAATCGTGCAGTAGAGCTTTTAAGACTTTTATTGGTTTTCTTAAGTTCGACGGTGCTTGTGATTCCATTTAGACAGGAAGTAGTTTAGAATATGGCCAGTCGGAAATTGAACCAGATGGTAGAGAGAAATCTTTCTCCTTATATCCCTAATAGGTAAATGAACGATATTTAATCAATACCCCAAATAATAAAAAATTAAGATCGGTTCTACGACTTTAATGTGATTCCCACACCTTTTATATGCCTACACAGAAAAATTATTAATTCGAATAAAATCCTTCTTTACACGTTTTAAGTAGCTATAAACCACAGAGTACATTGACTATAAACCGTTAGTTGCCTCATATTTTTAAGTCTCTATTCTTTCCTTCAATAGTTTTGTAATTATATTTATCTCTTTAGACACCATATTATTACAATAAAATATTATACTTAAAATTCAAATTCGATATGATTCTATTCAAAATAAGTCATAAGATAGAGAAGTTGGAAGCTTTCTGGTGGTCCACGCTGGCCATGATCGGTGTAACGACGGTGACGAATTAGCCTACTACCGCCCACCGTCATTAATTTAATGGTATTATTAGGGTTATGTAGTGAAATACCTAAATCAAAACCAAAATTATTAATCTCCATCTTTACCATTTAAAAAAATACATCAATAAATAATCGGTAAAAGGTTGAAAATGCACATTTTTTACCTGAAATTTTCATACGTTATGTCCTATAACTACTAGCTTGCCTGAACTAAACTAATCTAAACTATTAATAACAATAAAATTATGTACCTATTAACTCGATGATAAAATTAATTATTAATACTTTTAAAGTCTTTTTTTTAAGTAAAGGGAGCTACGGAACTCTTAATTTTCCTGGCTTCCACTTCACCACTTTTTAATAAATATAAAATTACGAAAATCTGAATTAAAATACACCTATTAACAGACGTTACAACCTTTGCTATGATTTTAATTTCACGAAGTGTCTCTAATAGCAAGATTAATCGATTATATAACGTATCTTATGATTTAAGGGCCCATTACGGAACCTTCAGGAAAATTTATCGGTGTTTTGTAATTACTTAATATCAAAGCGCACTTGTCAATCTCGGTCAGAATGATGTTATCAATATCGATGATGAAGAGAAATCGATTTTAGCACCTTTCCGTATTAAAATTAAGGTGCCAGCGGAGGGTGAATTGCCCATACAAACATAATACCAAAATAATTTGTTACTCGAGAATATTTCCACCATTTTATGCGATTATAAAGATTAAACTTGTATTTATCTAGGTCACTGGATAATAATTTTGTCAAAATACTCTCCCAAAATTAAATGTAAGCGTATTGCGTTTTGCATGTTTGTACGACATAAATGTCATGTTTTCTCCTTATTTGTTTCATATTAAAACCAACGATCTTACATACTAATAGATCAGGAACATAGCCTATATTGTCAAGTTTCAGAATAACAATACAAAGTTAAAAACACAAGTTTTAATTCATCATTTTTGGTATTTACGGAACAAGACTAAATGTATAACAAATTTTGAATGCTCATATTGCTATCGCGCTTGCACGCAATCATGTGTCATCAGCCAAATAGAGATAGGAATATACCGGCAAATTTATACTTGCGGGTTGAATAGAAGTTGCGAGTGGCGTTCGCCGTCCTCTTAAGCTTAAAACTTGTAGGTACTTACACTTTTAAGAGTGTAAGCGTGCATTGGATAAACGCCCTTTATCTGTCTACGTTCCAAAAGGTAGTATGTCTTATTAGTGGTTGAGCGAATGGTCAATAAAAATAGGCTTAGGTATTTAAAACAAAATGTCCTGAACCAATACAAAACTGGATTACTTAGTACTGAGAAGGTGTCAATAAACTCAACACTTAAACCAGCAAAGCTTTTCTTAATGAAATTTTAATGCAGTCCAACTAATATAGCGCGATTAAAACAAAGTAACCGCAACCGGCGAGGCTCTTCGTATCGTACAAAGAACGATGTAAGTTTTAATTATGCCATTATTTTTAATTTACTCCTCGACTACGGACAATTTCTCATAAAGAGCCTCAAGAACTCGGATGGTAGCGGTCACGCATACTCACGATTAATTCAAGCCAATCAGGAGCTGATTACACGCATTACGTGTGTACAATGTTATTATTGCATTTTAAAGTGACTTTATTGAAAGTGTATAAGGTCTTATTTACTTTATTTCACTGCTATCCCACGGTCATCGCACGAGTTGATAGCAGATATCATGCAATGTCACTGTTCTAGTGCACCTAACGATGTAAATACTGTCCCGCGGCAATCGCTTAGGGTTTTCGTATAAATCTATCTTTGAGATCGCGTACATGCTGTAGCAATCAAGTCTTGTTTTTGTATCTATTTGAAATATTAAGTCAAGCGTTATTCTGAGTTTGAGAACTATTCCAAAGTGAAGTTTTTACGGAAAATAATAATTCTATGTAGAAATAATTTAGGTACCTACCTAGGTATGGTATGGATAGTTTACAGCAATATGTGATTGTCAAATAATAATATATATCGAGATAGCTCTAATTTTTGACGACACAGCTGGTGCTGCATAAACTTGTCGATATAGGATGTTTGCAGACTAAAGTAAAATATTACTAACTAGCTGATGCCCGCGACTTCGTCCGCGTGGTTTAAGTTTTTTGATTCCCGCGGGAACTCCTTAATTTTCCGGGATAAAAAGTAGCCTATGTCACTCTCCAGGTCCTCAATCCGTTGCTCCGTTGCGACGTGATTAAAGGACATACCAAAAACCAGCAAACCAACAAACAAACACACTTTGCATTTATAATATTAGTATGATTTTGACTAAGGTTCCTACGGCCAGCTATGGCTCTACTTAGCCCAGTTATTTTACCAAAATAAAGTCACTTATCCACGTAGCAAAGAAAATTATGTATCAATATCCAATTCAATTAAAACTAATAGTTTCGTGAACTAGACTGGCGAGATTTGATCGCATTTAAATTTTTCCGAGTGTCGTCCACCTGTCCGCCCGTTACAAGAAGAAACCGTTAAAATTGACAACGGATTGGAGTTACCTGTTAAAATTTACTCAACCGATGCCATCAAAATTTGTAAGTTAACGAATTTCGTATTTATGATCAGAAAATCTACCGGCAGAATGTTCCAATAAATAATTCCATTTTCGGTTCGCTTTAGTTTAAATTCTTTTAATATGACCGCAAAGGCGAGGTAGCAAAATACTGTTTTACTCCCGTAATTTTAACTCATAATTATAGGTGACATTGTCATTTTGTTTTTTATAAAGTTAAGGGTATAAAATTATTAGAAAAAATTACTTCCGATCACGAATCTGATTCATAGTTTGGACCCATGGGGATAATTGAGCCATCGCAAAATGTAACGATGCTAATTCAATGACTGCTATGGAATAACGAAAGAAAGGACCTCCCGGGCTTTGCGATCAGTTTATGGAGTAATTTGTCACTTTTATATCAACCCTTATTACAGAATTTTCGGAAAAAGAAGATGTCACCTTGTGTGGCAACGACCTCCTGCCATCACACCTTCCTGTACCACGCAGAGCGCCGGACATACATTTTGACGCCATTAGAGATATGAAGAAGATAAGAATAATCAGAACTTGACCGCAACAAAAACCTCACGTGTCATTTAAGGCTTTCACTGACTTGCAATTTTAAACTTTACTGCTGCGGAATATGATATCTAGAATAACAACAACATTAAAACAACTACTTGTAACAAAAGCTATTTATCTTTCCAACCCAAACAATCTTTTGTACTATCTGATCTACTTACTTTTGCAATTTTTTGTCCCGTATTGTTTTTGCGTTTGACTTTTTGTTTTGAAAGTTGGGGGAAGACGTGCAAATAAATTTGGCAGAAAAGGGGCTAGGGGCTTGCAACTGTTATCTTCGCTCACGAGGCAGATTATAGGTGTTAAATTGATTCCATAATTTTGACGTTAATCTTAATGACCAAACGTGTGCATCTCAAGTTTCTCAAATTCCCAAAAGTTTAATTAACAAGGACATAAAATACGTTCTTGTTAGCAAATATTTACCAACATAATCAGTTGCTCATAATATGATTATTTTGTCCGATTAGGCAAAGACTAGATACTTAGCTAATAGTGTCATGATTTCCAATTATTACTAAGATATTGGGGCTGATTCTTTAGTGCACAATCACTAAACCAAACTAAAATGACAGCATTAAAAATATTGCTTACTCTTTCATAATAGGTACTGCCTGCGGAAAGGGACAGAACTAGTTATAAAGTTTATTTATAAATTACTTTCCACCAGTTTTATCTAAACGTTGAAACAGAGTTTTTTTTCTGAACATGACATTTTAGGAAAAATACTTATGTAAAAAGAAATAAAAACTTCAAACAAGTTTATAATTTGTGATTTTACTATCTAATTCACACTCGCGAAGTCGCGTTTCGATTTCACTAGGCACATTTCCTTCCCTTTCGATTTCAATCGCGATAATAATTCCGATATCATTAACGAAATCGAAACCTACGATGCGTTATGTGACTGAATGTCTTGTTCACAATGGAG
Source organism: Erebia aethiops (assembly GCA_923060345.2). Taxonomy (NCBI): domain Eukaryota; kingdom Metazoa; phylum Arthropoda; class Insecta; order Lepidoptera; family Nymphalidae; genus Erebia; species Erebia aethiops. The sequence continues at coordinate 6,861,773 of OV281092.1, read as the reverse complement.
ACTCACAAAGGCGTCCAGACCGCGATATAAAAGCGTTCCCAATAAAAAGTAAAATCTGAGTAAAGGAAGTGCATGGCGGGCGGAAATGCAAACTCTCATTGTGCCAACTTGCACGTGTACCGGAACGTTTTGTGCACGTTTCGCCCCTGCAACTGTGGACCTAAAAAGGTACTATGAAAGCCTAAAAAAGTTGTTCCGATTTTCAGACTTCACTTAGCTTCCGAAAACCTTAAGTACCTACGCGGCAGATGTATGAAACGCTTTATGGACGATTGCCTTAAGTACATGCTAATTGTTTACTTTCTCTCTGCGTCGTATTCCTCATTGCTGTGGGTCGTGACCCCTTTCCATTAATCATATAATGACAGGGGTTTTCTTGGGATAATAATGCGGTGGGTTCCTTCCGCATACGACTCAACTAAAAGTACTATTTCAACTCCTGGGTTTCTAACGATTAATATCAGATAATAACCGGGACCGACGGCTTAACGTGCTCTCCGAGGTACGGAGGAAACGAAAAAGCCAAATTCGGGCCACCAAATTTAGTCACCCATCCAGTTACCGACTGAGTCACAATCGACTGATATGCGTTGCCGCAACTAGGCCACTCGTCCCTCTACTTCGTTTACCTTAGAGCTCATTTATTTATTTTCTTTGTTTTAGTTACCTCGTTTTTATAAGTTACATATATGTCTGACACTCCTCGGTTTCACTAGGATGAATTTTCTGAAATAACTATGGGGTTCCTATAGGTACTGAAAACTTTCGTACACAAGTTCAAGCTTCTAGACATATCTTTAAGAAAAATTACGATACGGAGAGTCTATAAATAGAGCTTTTTAATGCGTGCAAATTATTTAAAGTTGACCGGTCCGGTCAGTGATAAAAGAAAATCACCACAAAGCCTTCTCGAAGAATAGATAACCTACCCACAAGGCGATATATCATGTGCATCTTCTATTAAATTTTTTCTCCGTACCTACGCCAAAATGTATGAAACGCACTTTTTGCGTATTGAGCGTCAATAAATGAAATAAAATACGGAATTCCAACAAAAAATCTGTCGGTCGCTCAGCGGGCCATGTTTGTGGCTTTTGTCGCGCCCACAACTCGACAAAGGGCAAATAAGAGAACAGTGCCCGTACTCTGCGGAAAAAATATCATCTAAATACTCTCCTATTGAAGTTTAAAAGCCGTAGAGAAACGCGCTTTGTTCAACGCGATGCGGTGGCGATATTAGATTCGCATTTTATTCGAATAAATCCAGAATTTGTAACAGACAGCAGACATAAAATTCATCAAACATTTACAGAAGTTGCGGTGAGTGTAGACTCGATAAAAGTGTGAATATTCAAGTTTTAAATTTTTCATGGATTATCATCATTCTATGAAAAAGTTGCCTGTATTCCTTAAACTGCACAAACATGCATCGTAGAAAAAAATAGGCAACGGGAAGATTTCAAACACAGGCTAATGTAAACAACATACTCGTATCTACTTCAGTAGGAAACCGTCGTTCGTTACAAGGACTTGTTTACATTGCGGCGACGGTATTAATGTTTTTTTGGTAATTTTTTCGCATAAGGCCCCGTGGGCAGTGTAATTCGACCTGATGGTATCAGGACACTTTTTGTCCTTGTGGTCAAAGGCAGCTGGCCAAGGTTTGGCCTATAAAGCGAAATATTTACACGGATTAACAGTGCCACTGACCGACATTTTTATTTTATTTATGAGCCTATTTTATACGTTGCTTGAAAACTTTCCTTGCCAAATTAAGATGTGCTTCGCATATCCACCATATAAAGAGTTTACTCTTATGTGGTTTTTAAATTTCCTGTAGACGTATTTATGCATGTCACCGTAAGATTGTAAAATCCGTTAGATTATAATCTAACGGTTTATATCCCGCTAGATTATAAACTGTCGAAAGATTGTGAACCGTTTAATGTTCTGAGTATTAATTTATGAAATATTTATTGTTTTTACGTTTTCTTGTCTCTTTCTTGTACAGTTCGCGCGCGCGAACTATAGGTTAGGTTAGGGTGTGACATGAATATTCAGGTAGTGCCTTAGGCTCTATCGGGTTAATATACCCAATATATTACAATTTACCGAAAAATAACGCGTTAAATTGTAAGCAGTATGTTACGGTTCACAATCTGTCGAAAGTTTATAATCTATCGAGATAAAAAACGTTATATTATATTCTAACGGTTTTTACAATCTTACGGTGACATGCACATATAAGCCGCACCACATGTAAGCTTAATTTAATGTTAAAATGCTTATTTATTGAAGACGTTGATTTTGTCAACTCTAAAGTATGTATGCCCGTCTGTCTATTTGTTTTTCTGCTGCAAATTGCAATTTCACGGCTCTTATTATGATCAACAGATTTTGACGAAATTTGGTGATTGGTATACTTAGGTTGGATGTTGTGGAAGGACTTTGACAATTTACCAGGCCAAGGGGCTACACTTCTTAAACCGAAAAATCAAGCCTTCGCAGGATTTTTAAAAATCTTAATCCACGCAGTCTCGGGCTTCATCTAGTAAATAATTAATATAACCGTAACTATACGTAATAAATTCGCAGCGCCAAAAAAGTGTTCGCCATAATTTATCGTTCCAGAAAAATGTGCTAACCGTTTAAGTTAAAAAGCTCTGACATAAATAATAGCTTTATGAATAAAATCTTAATCAGCGGCCAGGCACAAAGAAGAAAAACAAATACACCGATTAAACAAACAGGTAAGAAAAAGAGGCGTTTTGATTAATTTTAGGGGCGAGCCTTTCATTTTGAAGTCGTGAAATCGATTTGAGGTTGCACATCGTCAAAATTGACGCAAAATTTTATATCAGTACGGCGACCATATTTTCTTCCGTTAGATGAATAAGGTATATATTTATATCTTAAGAGACTAACGTTAAGAAAAAATTTTGGTAGACAAGATGATGCCCGTGACTTCGGCCATGTGGAGTTTTAAAAAAAAATATTTACCGAAATAAAGTTGTCGTCTTCTGCTTAAAAAATCCCTTCGAATAAGAATTCGCTAAACCTTAAACTCTACCTTATTATGTATATTTGCATTTTGATACCTACCAATACTTTTAAACTCTCGTGTTTATCGAAATGAGTTAACTAACAAAATATAAAACTGATAAAACTACTGAAAAAATACAAGCGTTCATATTTTAAAGAATATTTAACCAAAGAATTTACTATATTATTAAAATTATGACCCCAACTAAGCAATAATATTTTACCGTAGAGTATTTTATATTTCCCGAATATAGTATTTAAAGAATCAAGTGTTATATCTTGCTGTTACATTTCTCTTCTTTGGTGGGATACTGTAACTGTCACACAAAATACTTGGCTGACCAAGATTAGTAGGTAACTGTATTAGCTTATACGACTTACGAGTATAACCATTACGACATGGCCACCCTAAAATTCATTTAACCGTCTCGGAATAGCGTTATTAATATTTATGGCAACGTTAAACTTTTTTTTTTTCCTATTTGTTTAACAGTCTGGGGTACAGGTGCTTTTGAAACGCCGCTCTTAGCAAAACTATCCTGAGCTTTCATATTGGTTTTCGTGCCATACCGCGAAAAATAATGTCAATTTTATTACCATGAAGCGATAAAACTAAATCTCATCAAATGTGTGTGGGCAAAAATAAGGTTTTTTAAATGGCACGATCGTTTAATTTTTAATTTATATTTAAATATTTATTAGGTTTTATACGTGACAGTAAACTGTTCAAAAAGTAATATTGATACTGATGTAGAAGTCCGATTAAAACTGTCATCGACTTTATAAAGCAAATTATGTATGTGAGGTTAAAGAGCATTATAGTGATGGTGACAAATATTTATTTTAATAAATTATGAAAACAAATTTTCGTAATCTAAAACGTAAATAATCCTATCGGTGTATACTTATTTCGGATAAAAATCTATTAAAATATTTTGACAAGCATTTTCAATAAATAAATCTCCAATAGGTTTAAATCTTTTGACACCATTGTAATGAAAATTCGATAGTTATCAATGACGAGTAGTCTTAGAAAGTAATATCTATTATTTTTTATTTATGGTCTGTTGACGCGACCTTAGAGCTCCATTCATTTTACCATAACAATAAGATTATGCGGACTAAGTACGAAGGTTATTTATACTCAGATGGCAGACCTGTACCTACTACTATATTTTATTATTGAAAGGAAAAAATAGACAGTAAAATGGTTTTATTCTACTTACATAACGATAATACAAGGCTACCTAAACCACAGTTAAAGAATCAACAGGTGAGTAACTTTTGTTCCTGCCTAAAAATAGGTTGTCGTATTTTATTAATTATAAGTACCTAAAATAAACTATAGAGTTTATATTATTTGCAGATGTGATTAGCTCTTTAAATTATGGCTTATCCAGAGTTGTAATATCTTACTTTAAACTGCGTAAGGGCAGCTAATTGAGCCCACTGCGATAACCAGATAGTTAATCCAATAACATTTTATAGACGTACAAATTAGGGATACAAAAATAAATAGAGCGAAAATTCCAAAAGCTTTACGAGTGTGCAGCGAACTTCTATTATTATCCGATGTAAAATATATAATTATGCATTGTTTTCTCCTAATAAAAATTCCTTAAGGGGCCTACACCATCTGGCTATTTTGATTGTCTTTTTGCAAATTTACAGGGCTTCATAGGCCGACAATCACGGGAACGTAATATACCTACCTCAATTTTATTAATGGCATATTTTATTGCTTTGGCCTCGTTATTTTTATTTTTATTACTATCCAACCGATTAAGGGTACTAGCCTATCTTACTACCATACTCCTTTTATGTTCGAATACTGCTATTTTCAACAACGATCACAAAACAAGGTTATAGCACAACGGTTATTCTGCAGCCTGTAAATTAGCCATATAATATATACTGTGGCATCTGAGTGTTAATAACAGATGTCACAGTATAATATAATGAAGGTTTGGAAGAGGGCGCAACAGTGCACCGACGTACATCAGCTCCTTGTTAAAACTGTTATTTAAATACAAATAATTGTTAAAAGTTCAATAAAAAGTAAAAAATCATTACATTTGTGGATATACTACAACCAGTGCTAAAAATTTTGCAACCTATCAGCAGTGCTGTGATAATAAATCAAAAATGTGTAACCAGAATGTGTAACGAACGATACAGTTTTTTAAATACGCAAGAAACACGTTTAGTTCAAAAATTTAGGTAAAATTGCCTTGTTTAATTAAATAAACAATAAAAGAACTTTGTGTTTGTGTATATTTAGAAAAATAAAGGAAGAAAAACTAATATAAATAAAATTATAACCTAAAAATATACATAGACATCCAGTTAATTGTCTTCAAGATTACCTCTAACGCCATCTATCCAAAGCCTATGTTTTTATCGATCGAAAAATTGGAACACTCACTTTACAGTTGACGCGAGCTCCTAGATTGTTGTTTACATTCGAAATTCGTCTTCTATACTGTTTTTATCTACCGTTCTACTTAAAAATGGAAGAAATAACAGATATTTTACGTCAAATTCAAGTTCAAATGGATATGCAGAAACAAGACTTGCATAATCTACAACAAAGCATAAATGACAATATCAATGAAAAATTTTTGAATATAGATCTAAAAACTAAGTTTCTAGAAGAAAGATTAGAAACACAGCAAAGGTCTATTAATTATTTAGAGAAATATATAAGGAGGAAAAATCTAGTTTTCTTTGGAATAGAAGAAACAGAAAAAAGTTATTACGATTTAGAAAAAAATATACTGAGCATAATAAATAATAATATGAAGGTAAACTACAGCAGCGACAGTCTAGAATATGTGGGAAGAATTGGCAGAAAGACAGGCACTATAAGACCTGTAGTTGTTACTGTAAAAACGGTAGGAATGAAAATTAATTTGTTAAAGAATAGAAAAATGTTAGATAGTTCAAGCTACTACATTAAAGAAGATTTTCCTAAAGAAATTCTTAATAAGAGAAAACAACTAAGAGAGAAATTAAATGAAGAACGAAAAAATGGGAAATATGCAATATTAATATATGATAAAATTAAAATACTAGACCAAAACAAAACTGAATTAAGGCGGAAAACTACAAACAACAAAACTATTCTACCATCCTCTTCCCAAGAAACAGCAAGCAACCAGCATATCTTCAAAAACTTTAGTAAATCTAACAAAAAATATAAAAAGACTAATAAATAAGAAATCTTTAATACAATGATATTCATCTACAGGTGCACTTAGTAACAAAGGTCAGAAATAAAAAATGTAAAATATTACCCTCTTCACCTCTCAATCCGGTTGGTCCCCGTGAGAGGTCAGACCAAAACCCTTCAGTGTAAAATATAATTCATCTATAAATTATTAATAGACAAAATTGCAAGCTATTTATGCACAAGAAGCAACTGGAGGAGGCCTTACATCTTCAGGATGTACTGAACTATTAAACATACTATATAGGTATCTAGCAGTAAGAAATTTGTATTAAATTATCTCTGTTTTTTTTTTTATGTTTAGCTGTTGTTTCGAAGGTTAAATTCTGTACTCGTAAAATACTTAAATCTCAACTAATAATTATTATTTTTGTATAATTCTATTCAGAGTAAACCATAAATTACATGTGTATCAATAATTAACCAGAGTGATATGGTAATCTATAATATACCTACTCAGTAAATATTATCTAACAATGTATAATAGTAATTATAACATTAACAGTGTTCATACTAAATATATATGAACAGTTTAAACAAGTTAAAAAACAAAACAAGTTTAAACATTAAATAATGTAGATAGATATTATGCATAATAATCTAAACAGTTTTTATTCGTAGTTTGCTATTTGTAAGAGTTAGATATATTCTGCAATGAAAAAATGAAGTAGTTAAAATGGAAACAAACTGTTTGCTTTCCTTTTCTCAAAGTACTTACCAAGTCAAATTGTAATATTACACCATAGGTATGCAATATTGAATTTTATTATAATGTATAATGGTAAATAACAACGGCTTATTACAACCCATACTTAATCAAGACCTGCAAGACCTAAGTTTAAAAGAAATAAATATTTAAAATAATTTTCTATATCTAGTAAACATAAAAAACTACAAATACCTGCATAGTTATTCAATAATTCGTAAACATAAAGTATAAATTTCTCAGGCATTACCTATATTATAGAAAAGAAAATAATATTTAGAAAAAAAAAAAGAAATAGAAAGAAAGAACTATAGTAGAAATATAAATAAGATGGAATTTATTTTATTACATATCTACAACACCTCGATATACTAAAAATATCATAATCAACTTTGCTAAGAAAATGTCTTAAAACAAACATACCTACTGTAAGAACTTAGTACTAAGCAATATATTGTCGTATTAGAAACCTATGTATTTGTTATTGTAATAGTATCTAAATTGTATTGTACCTATACTTGTTATAATAATTGTAACACTCATTTGTTGTATACTTAGTTCAGTAAATAAAGGCTTATTTATTTATTAATGTAGATGCCCATCTTCTAGCAAAAAATAATAATGAAAAAAAATGGTTTGACTAAAACCGCGCTGACTTGATATAAACTAAAAGGAGCTTAAAATGACGTGTTCGTGTAACGGGTTCGTTCCCAGTTGGAGATTTCATTTTGTGATAATCGAAGGAGGCGAGAACTGCAAACCAGGCGGTTAATAACGCAGGCTACTTAATTGGAATCTCATCATTGATTTGTTAATAGTCTCGTTAATTTTTATTCAAACTATAAGCAATCACTTATCACTATGCAGGATCGCAGGCAGTATAAAACAGAGCACTTATTGACCGCATTGCCAGTGGAATAATAATTTGAATATTTATTTCCAGACAGCGATAAGAAAGAATTTTTATATTACACACATCGACGCCTATCAGAATGAAAATATAATTGTCGAACCACTATCTCAATAAAAAGTTAGAACACAGCCGAATTAATGTTAAGTGTCCAAAATTTCAAACCAGAAAATACGATGCAATAACTTATACGTAGGAACGTTTAAACGTTAATTAAGACGTTTGTGTATCCGGAGAAATGTTGCCCGATGATCTGAAATATATGACCTCTCAGCCACTAACACAAAACTGCCGGACTTATGGTCGCCCTTCCAATTTATTTTGTTGGAAACCCAACGGAATAACTATAAAAAACTAAACTAAACTGTAGCGGGGTTCTGCCTGTAAGTATGTTACCGAGGAATTCATTGCTATTTTGAGGACATAATGTCACATATCAGGACTAGAACTGGTCGCACTTTAAATTATTAATAAGATAGGTCAAAGTACGGGAAAGTGCAGTATAATTTTATTATAGTACTGCAATAAAATATACCATAAAAATATGTATTGTGTGGAACCATTAGGTAAAACAAACCATATTAGTTTTTTTTTTTCAATTACAAGTTAGCTCTTGACTGCGATCTCACCTGACTGTAAGTGATGATGCAGCCTAAGAAGGTAGCATGCTGACTTGTTAGGGGTACGTCTTTGCCGGTAGGGTGGTAACTAGCCACGGCCGAAGCTTTTTACATGAAATTGACCAGAAAGTTCAGGAATTATATATTCCCAAATTGACCCTGCCGGAAATCGAACACTGGACCTCCCATAATAAGACCTCAGCGCTCAGCACTGCGCCGGGGACCAGGGAGGTCGTCGATTTTGTATTTATTACCAGTTAAAAAGTTCTATTTATAAGTAGGTAAGTAGTATCTAGTTCTAAGTATTTAAGTAAAATACTCCTTAAAGGCAGAGTCATGGACAATCGCTAGTGATATACCTATTATGTTTATAGGGCGAAGTCAAATGCTCGGAACCAGAATGCTCCTTGGGGTATCAATCGGATTTAAATTTCTATTGTTAATGAATCTCATCGGACATTAATGGGGTGTAAAAGAATTAATTCGGGAGATCTTATAGCTGATAACAGAGATATTATCTGTTAAACTGGACCATGCTCCTTAGAACGACGGACACATATGCGACATTAACGAGTTACTTCCTATTTTGTTTGAAAAAGCCTTTTTCATTATCTTGACCGCTGCACCTCTAGGTATTTAAATGGTACATACAAATAATCCGTACCTGATTAACTATCGCACATCGTCTTTATTAATATTAGATTTCAAATATAAGATTGCAAAGCGAATAAAAAAATTGGCGAAACCCCAATAAATATTTCTTTTTCTGATATCTACTCGTATGTAGCCGTAGTAAACGGTGAGAGTGAAATAAATCAGCAGCAATAACATAATCTGGTTTTATTTTTGAATTTTGACATCATACTAGTATTAAGTATTATAAATGCGAAAGTGTATTTGTTTGTTGGTTTGTTGGTTTGTTGGTTTATTGGTTTGTTGGTTTGTCCTTCAATCACGCCGCAACGGAGCAACGGATCGACGTGATTTTTGGCATGGGTATAGCTGAGGACCTGGAGAGTGACATAGGTTACTTTTTATCCCAGAAAATTAAGGAGTTCCCGCGGGAATTAAGAAAACTTGAACCACGTGGACGAAGTTGCGGGCATCAGCTAGTTCTTTATAAAAGCCGCGCGGAATTCCGTTCGCTAACTAGATGAATAAAGTCGGAAGCGATCTAAATTGTACCCATAATTACGGTATTAAAACCTGTGAAAGCCATAAATCTGGCGGCAGCTATGATACAAAAATCAATCGTAGGTAATAATGCGCCCTGATCATCGCTAACAAGCAGCACGTGATCATTAGGGCAATCACACACAAAGGCAAGAAGCAGTGGCCCAAAATATCATCGGAGAGATCAATATGGTTATCTCGGCCTAATGGACCAACGATGACTTTCTATAAATTAATAACAACAAGCTGGATTGCCCCCATGATTGGGCCGTATTAATGAGGAAACAACTTCATCTTCGCAGCCAACAAATGCATACGAGGCATTATTAAGCTTGTGTTATTGTTTTTTTACCAATCATCTTTCAACTTCTGGGCCTAGCATTACGATTAAAAGCTCTCCATTATGGTGTGGCACACAAAAACTTTGATAGATTATGAGATAAAATATTCAAATTCGAATTTCAAGCCGGCACACGGCTACTCCTAGCATCTTTAATACTTTTCTAAGCGCAAAACAGTGTCTGTATTTCCGTAACTTTTTACAGCCCATCCATGTAACTGATTTCAACGAAATTGGTAAAGAACAAAGTCTACTTTTCATCCCGGCAAATCAAAGAGTTCCAGGGATTTTCAAAAACCTAAATCCACATAGGCAAGGTTTTTCAGGCAAAAGGTATCTATCTACGCGGTATTCCTGAATAATTCAGTGTTCTGTCTTGTATCACGTTTTCTTGAAAAACAATAAGTTCATACTTGATAGTTATAGTATTGCGTTCAAGGAATGCTTAGTGCTCATCGTCGGGAATCTTTGTAAAACCACCACAAATATTTTACAACATGACCAATTTCACGGTTGTTAAGACCGTGTTACTTCCTTTGGCCACAAATTAGGATCTAACAATCGGAATGGCACCGGAAAGAATTTGTTATGCGACATAAAGCATAATGCAGCGCAATTTTATCCTACTACGCATTTTAGGTACTTATTTTTGCCTGATTTCGCTCATTAAAAATCATAATGTTATCCAACAACCATACAAATAATTTACAACGTTCGTTAGTTTCTATTATTTATGAATGAATAGCTGATGCCCGCGACTACGTCCGCGTGGATTGAGGTTTTTTGGTTCCCGCGGGAACTCCTTAACTTTCCGTGATAAAAAGTAGCCTATGTGTTATTCCAGACTATTATCCATCTCTGTGCCAAATTTCATCCAGATCCGTTCAGCCGTTTGGACGTGATTGAGTACATCCATCCATCCAAGCTTTCGCATTAGTATAAATTTACTCAACTTACTCAATTTTAAATGCCAGAGAAGTCGACGGTCTATTGTTAAGAGTTATGAAACTAATGACTTAAAAATTCAGTAACCCCGTCGTTAAGAAAAAAAATTGTAAGAAATTTTATTAAAAGTAGCCGAAACTCATTGATTAAAAGTCAGCTGGCGTCAAGTGTCCACTATTTCACAGAGCCTCTGAATAAAGGTCTTTTAAAGGCTTGTGCCTGGGCACGTGGTTACTCGTTACTTGCCAAATTCACACATCTGGTAGCCTTTGTAATGTTTATTTATAATGTCCTAACACAAAGGGCGACACACTTCAAGTGCAAATTGTTATCTAGTGAAGTGCCTCGAACAATGGTTCACGCCTCAAAATTTCTGTGTAATTCTTCCTTTTATCTTTTCTTTTATTGTGGCGCAAAGTTGACCATTTATTTCGTATTATTGTATCTTTATGGACGCGTAGAGGCGTAACGTTTGTTTGATGTCCGCCATGCTATAAATTTAAAAACAATTTTTGTCAATGGACTTTAAATTTTAAATCAAGTCTTATTTTGCCTCAAGTGTATCTTAAAAATTAATCTATCATTGAAAGGAAAATGCCAGACTATGTATGGAGCTTTACCCCACTTATTTAAATTCGTGTACAAGCATGCCGTATGTAGGATTTAATAGATTTTTTATTTCTGATAACCAAACATACATATTTAAGCCTCTAACACTTGCGGTTTTTTATTAAAACTAAGTTTAAGTTTCAAAATATTTTGAGGTTAGGTATACTTATGCATTTTTTAATTATTGTGAAATAAGTAGTAAAAAAATGCTGTGTAACGTTACAATGCTCTTGCCAAGAGATATTATGGCTTTAAAATGAAGTAGGATACTCAAATGCCTGCGTAGCTGGATGTCTACCTGAAGTATGATACCTAGTTAATAAGCTTGTGCTATCTTTTCTATGATAAAATGGTAGACTAGCTAATTGCAAATAAAACAACTGTTATTGATTTATTAATCTTCATATTAAATAGGTAATCAGTCGTTACATTATCAAGAAATGCTACCGGTGCATCAATATCATTTTGATGGTGACCCCAACCAAGGTTATTACAAACATGTCTTAGCATCCTGTTTACACTCAGGTGACAATTTCTGCACCTCAACGTCGTAGCCCAAATCGCAAGCAATGGTCATCCATGGAAAATAACGTAAAGTCGGCGAAATCGAATCCATATTAAAGTATAGCAAAAGTTCTTGGTGAAACATTCAAAACAACCACGGTAAACAGCAGTAAACAGTCAATGTCACTAAACCCCATAGCTAAAACCACTAAAACAATGACATTGACATCTTCAAATACATTGTCAATGAAGTTTCGTTGCAAAAATGCGTGAATGCGAAGGTAAGGTTTTAATGCAACTATATTATTAATCATTATTATTTACATTAAAATAATAATTATGTGTCATTTTCAATAATTAACAACACAAAATAACGAATTTAAACAAAGATCTGTAGTATGATTTATGTAATAGGAGTTTTTTTTTACTTAAAAAACTGAACAGCTCGTAGTTTTATTAGTCGTGTATGCGTAGAATGTAATGCAAGTTGCCGCAGGAGAAACCGGAAGTGGACGAGGGAGTTGAATTACTTTTTTTTTACATTTTAAAATCCGCAACTATTTCATCAATAATTATTAAATCATACGTGGTCATAAATTCCTAAGATAATTTTAAAAAGTTTACATTCTGTGTAAATTATGAAAATGGGTGGGGCAGAATCTGGCATTCTCCTTTCAATTTTAAATAGGTAGGTAAGGTAGGTTCCAAAAGTTCGTTGGGGATAAGGCGAATATACACTATACACTTTTTTTTTAATCTAGTGGCAAAAGTCGCCGCGCACTTTTGTATGGAGCTACGCTGCACACTGCACACACACAAGCGGGTGTGAAGTGAAACCACCTCCCATATCATAAGTTACTTATAACTACCATGACATTTTGGATTTACTAGTCCTAGGAAATAATATGATATCAATTGCTCCATCTAAATAAACTTTATCGAAGAAAATTCTAGCTGTTAATTAGTGATGTTGATATTCAACAAACTGATCAATTAATTTTATTATTCTAACCGATTCGACAAAGCCTACAAGAAATGCAATTCAAGCCAGTGCTATTATTATCCCTTATAAAATATTTTACCTTAATTTATGATCATGTACCTACCTACTTTTACAGTTGGGTACTAGTCAAATCAGTAACTTTTTTTAAATATCAAAAAGCGCGCTAAGGAAGTGTTTTAAAAAAATACTAACAACCTCCTTAGGTTAGCCTCTGTACGTAATACTGAACAACTTTTGTTCTACAAACATATAAAAAATAATTCAATAAATTCACAAAAACAATTTAACTATAGAAGTTGCCCTTTAGAGGTTACCAGTAATTTTAAAAACAACCCTGTATATCAATATACAATTTTTTAAATTAATGATAATAAACATCACTATTAGTAACATGTTTCCTTTACTATCTGAGCTCATGTAAATATAAGTCGATTATATATTTACCGAGCGTGGGCGTAAGTATCGATCTAGCGCAATCAATATCCGCTAAGCACCTTCTCCACGACAGTAAAGTGCTTATATTTCGATTTGATGACAAATCGTACAATTTACAACCAGCAACATGATTATCAAAATATTATCCATTCAATCATTCAATAATAACATCGACTTGTGTGGCATTTGTGTAACACCTCTGAGCTTTTTTAAAATTTGTAGATTCATCGAAAGCAAAAATGTATTTTTAAATATTTTATTGTTTATTAATTAGAAATTGTTTCCTTAATATGTTGTTCATAATCATTTTTAAAGAATCAAACAAAATTCTGATTTTAACGTAGTTAAAATTCCCATATAATCTTCTGTTAATCGCAATTATTAGCTATTTAGAATTGTTACCATAGTCCATGGGTAACTTAACAGATCGGATGGTAATTGTTACCATAGTCTATAGGTAACTTAACGGATCGGAACCGCTTGAGTTATACATCAAAATATAGGTAATTTTACACCGCAAACGCAAACAAACGCAAACGTGATGGCTACAATAAACTTGTCAAAAAAAAAAAAAATTAAGAATAGCCTGGACCGGATTTAATTAGGCGACCTATTTTAGGCGTATTTATCTATTATTAAATAAAAATAAAAAGTAGGTTTCATCTATTAAACAGCTCGGTGAAGGTCGTGGTATATATCCAGATCTCTGACTAATATAAAAATACGACCATATAGAATATTATGTCAATATTTATCATTCCAAAATTGAAAATGTCACTACCGCTAGCAAATACGATCAAAAGCAAATAACACCATTGTCTGAATAGCCTTAACATTGTATCTAAAAGAAATAAAATTACAATGCCAATGTCCCATCAATGCACCCACATGTAAAGAGCTTCCCTGCCGCCGCCGGCGCAAGTAGAATGAGATAATATTATCTTGCGCAATGTTTACGTACTCCAAAACCAACGAACCCCTAATTTCTTAAGAATTCAAGTAACACTAAAATCGAGTCTGGTTTTAACATTTACAAAATACTGTAGTATAATAAACAAAATTGGTTCCTTTTACCACAAAAGGTGCGGTGCAATTACGTAAAAGATCCTGACTTGTCCCAGACTCAAATCTGTTTAAATAGCTTTTTTGAAAACAATACAATGTAACTTAAAGCTATCCCAACTCCTAGCCTAATCCTACTCGCGTGGTAAGGTGGCCAGAATGCTGGCTGCATTTCCGCACTGGACAGCCAGGCTGATTCTTTGCGCAAACATGTTTTTTTAAATTTTATGGATTAATAAGTATCCAAAGAATTTAATAAATAACTAGGTAGTTATTTATATAATTTTTTGAATAATTGTGCCTCATTTTTACATGATTCCGCAAAAATTACTATGTTAAATTGTTTATTATAATTTATAATCTACGGTTGAAGGAACATGTTATCAATATTCATCATATTAAAATTAACGTTGATGGTATGTCCCTTAATAATAGTCTATTATTACATGTTTGGCTTTGCATTTAACCACTCGGTAGGTCCTGTAAGAGTCACATTAATTCGCAGGACATAATGACTCGTAGGACGTTAATGGAATAAGAAAGCCGAGCAGGAGTCAGTACCTAGACTGAATTAATCTCAATTTGTAAGACGCGTCTTGTCACGGTGTTTGTATAATGAAATGGACCAAGTCTGTATCATTCATTAGAGTCGGACACTTCTATACATTTAATTGTTTGAACTTTTCCGTTTAAAGCTGGAACAAATACAACGCGTGGCTACAGATGTTCAATGACAATGTTTTCATTAGAGTACGAACAACACAGCGCCTGCAAACAGTCTCGCCTTTATTATAGTGTGAAAGCACTAAGTAGGGTGCGCTTAGGATTCGTGCTGCTTCGGGCCTTTTAACCCTGCAAGTCTTGTGCTCCAAGGTGGACATCAACATAGCAGAACCTCACCCTGCACCTATGAACGATTTATAACTAAAACTGCAAAAACCTTACAAAGACGTTCACGCTGCCTATCGAACACAGATTGAGCCGCGCTGCTGGCTTTACGGCTCAGGGATACTTACTTAGCCGTGCATTATGCAGTTTCTTGCATAAAATACTCAAGCATAATCAATCCAACTTTTTCGACCTTGTATAACGTTACCCGGTGCAAAACATTGAGACACGTATTTTGTCGCACTGATTTGTTTGGACAGCTATGATTTTGCTACCGTCACGCGTCGCATCTGTTTCGTGCTTTAATTGTTTGAACTTGCCCGGCCTCCGTTTAAGATCGTCTCGGCTAATCAAGGCTCGGTTAACAACATCCGCTCTACAAGTGGCCGGCCGATGACTCGACATTGGTGATGCAATTGTCTCCTAAAACTATTGCGGAGAATTGCGATGCCAATTGATACAACTTCCGATTGAGTGTCAAGGCTAGTGTTGATGTCAATATGTTTGAACTATTTGATATAGACTCGCTAATGCATCATCAATTCATCAGCTAGGTACAATATTCTTATAATATTCTATAGGACAATATATTCTCATTTTATATTTCTATTAAGGATCAGAGTTTGGGAGTTGGGGTTTCAAAGGGAGTTGCAAATACACGATTTGCAACTCCCTTTTTTAACGAAGACTACTCTGGTGAGCTTATTTGTGGAAGATTGTGGATTCGATTACTGACAGGGTTTTATTGAAGGCTCTAGTCAAGCGGCAAAACCGTACCACAAATTTATTAAGCTTTCCGGTACGATACTGCACAGAAATTAGAAACCGATTAGGGATATTATTTTAATAAAAGTAACATAAGCAATTCTATCCAGTCTGCGTTCTCATTTACCTCCAGTTTAAAGAATAGGCAAATGCTAACGTCTCACATTCTCAACCCATAGCCGTTCCACAACAGAGCGTAGGTCTCCTCTCAGAAATACTCAGAATGAATAAGGTATGGGTCATAGTCCACACTGCTTGATAAAATAAAAAAACTGAAAGATGCGCTATAATCCGCCACAGACCACAGTAAGTAAATCTATGTGGTATAGTATGTATCTTGCGATATTCACCACATCACACAAATCTTCCAAATTATTCTCACTGTACGTTTCACTCCGACACCGGAGCATCTTCAGGAGATGTTGACTCGACAATGCTGGATTGTAAAGTCAAACAACTTTACAATCGAGCATTGTCAATTTTGTCATCCAAATGAGTCCTCAGAAAGTGCTCGTGTCTTGAAATGAACATTCACGTGATACAGTAAGTATAGTGTTGTAACAAATTTCAATAAAATTGGTAGAATATGTCATTCTTATCTGATTTTTTTGTTTATTCCACTTAAGTCGTCACAATTTCGGGGCTACGTGTTTCAATCTACTTAATCCAAATTATGTACTGTTACCTACTAATCTTTTATTGTACGGTTTTCCACACTCCAATGTCGTACCCTTGTAGAGCTTTTGGCTAAAGTCAGTAGGCGTAATTTGGTTTTGTATTGTAACTGTTTTAAAGCTAAATATGTTTTTATTAAATGCTAATTCACGTCACAATATATCAGCTTATACCAGCTAAACTCTTCGTAGAAATTTAAAGCTCACTTGTCAAATCGTCTTCTCGAATAAGTCGGTATAAGTCCTATGAAATATCGATATCGTTAAAATAATCCCCCGCTCTACCGCATACAGGTTCGGCGGGTCGCCGAATCAATTAAACCGGGGCCATTACAATTCATTCAGGATTATTGTTATTCGGAGATGCGCCGCCTCTGCTGACGTAGTGATACACGCGACGAGTCGTTCTCTTTGACGTTTTCCCAATTTTTTTGCTACTTTTATGTCAATGACCCTGCTGCGTCCAGTTGGATATTTCAATAGCCCTTCGCTGAGTATAACGCGCCGCAATATTCATCAATGATTGTTTCTTATGAAATACATATACCAATGATGAATGTATGCGTTGTGCTGGGAAATTTCAGAGCGAAACCTATGTGTTTCTAAGCAAAGTAATATTATAAATGCGAAAGTGTGTTTGTTTGTCCTTCAATCACGCCACAACAGAGCAACGGATCGACGGGATATTTTTCATGGATATAGTTGAGGTTCTGGAGAGTGACCAAGGCTACGTTTATCCCCGAAAATTCTGCAGTTCCCTTGGCAATTAAAAAAACTTACTCCATGCGGACGTAGCCGCGGGCATCAGCTAGTGGGCCTATAATTATTTTCGTAACTTACGAGTACATCCAATACTTTTTGCATATCAGCATTTCGCTTGAGACTTTAAGAGTACCTCTTAATAAATAAATCCAAGGTGAGAAGCAAAGTATTGTACCTAGACATAGTTAACTTTTTACTCAAAAGTCACAGGAAACGCCAACTGGGTTGTGGATTGTAAAACTGTATCCTTGAACTGGTAAGCGCTCATGATATTTCCGCCAATTACTGTAACAGTAAATCGTTAATTTAAAGTTTTGTTTACAAATGACGAAAACATTTTTCTATTCAGGAATAAATCGTTAGGGAAAATAGAGATTTCAGTCTTTTGTTTCTTATTTTTAATAAGAGTTTACTCTCGGCTTCTCCTGCACGAAGTCTGTCATGTTATAAGTACACATCGTGAAGGGCTAATTTGTTGTGGCGTAAAAAAATGCTTTATTATACTGGGATTCTAATTGGGCAAAATCTTAATAGTTAAAACGTAAAGTTGTACATAAAGTTGTAGAGTCACGGCTAGAACATTTTGAAATATAAGTAGAATCAATTATATATGTATACTTACACAATATAAAGTTATTGATCTATCCGTAAGCATCTCGATATCATAAATTTTAGCTTGATATTACAATCCTTAATGGAATGGAACGTCCCTTAGTTAGTATTGAATTTAAAGCCGTTTCTAGTTATGCAGACACCTTTTTAAGAGGCTTTTTCAAATGCGTTAACCAGTTTTATGATGTGGTATGCTATGGGTGAAATCTTGAAATAAAACAACAGAATATAAATAAAGTTTTTACAATGTTCTTTTTATTGCAGAATTTATTTTTAACTGGTACTTCCCAAGTGTGTGATGTCGTTAGCGATTCTTTGGGCCATTTATTAGGTTTGTACTACGAGTAGATATGTACGCGTTTTACAAGAAAACCGCTTTTACTTTATGTTTAAGGCGAGTCACCTCAGCTCAGCGGTGAAAACTGGTTTGCTAGATCAAATGTTTTCGGTATTTACTATTAAATAACGGTCTTACAAAAAATATCCGATACACCTAAAGATATTGTCTAAAGAATGTGCTAATTTGTTACACGATAGGATGTACTTTACTCGATCAAAAAAAATCTTGAAACAGGCTAAATTAAAAGTTTAAAACGAATTTTTCATTAATAAAATTTTCGACTTAGCTCATAATTTTTATATGGATAAATTTCTCTTGAAGTATTAATGAGAACCTGCTAAACTTTGTTTCAAACTGAAGTCCTATATTTATTTAATTCAAATTAATCCCAGAACTTGAACGTTGCCAAGCGGTTTCAGAACATACCGCGCTGCCCGCTTCCCCGCCAGTCTCTACGAGAAACGTACCGCGAGACGCGCGGGCGGCACCCCACACCTCACCTCCTAAAATCTTGCCGGTGACTCGCCTTAAACTTACTTATTGCTTGGTGTTTATGAGTATTATTTAGGTAGGTAGGTACTAGTAAAAAGTAAAGTAAAAAGTTGGAGTTAAAATATACGAACACGCAATATTTTTCAATTGTTTTCTGTATTTATTTTTAGCGATGCGTAGTTATTTACAAGGGAGACGAACGAGCTTTTTATTTTATTAGCTTTCTCACTATACTTATAAAAATATTAAATTAACATGTCATTCGGCTGTTTCGGTCAGTATTTTATTGCATTTCTTATTTTCTGAATGACTCTTAAAGTGTATATCTATTGATTAAAAAACAATAAATAATCTTTAAGTACGTTGCGCCGAAAGCCTAATAACATGAATTAGTTCGCAATATTGCTGACCTATTTATTACTTCTATCAAGGCTTTATATCTCGATGAATTAACTGTTTTTTTAGCCGTCGTAAAAGACACCGTCTTCTTATAAAATTACCTGCTTTTGTAACATTTTCTTTAAAGACACAACATCGAAGTTTTGTTAAGAGACAGTTAAAATTTTGGCCGTTATAATTGTATAGAATTGCTTTGTATAGCTCGAGCATTAAAAAGAACAAGACATGACATGGAGTCGCATTCTTATAACGCACTTAAGTTTTTCTTAGAGATAAATTAGCTGGACTTATTTATATTGTAAATAGTTCATTACGCAGGATATACTTACCTTTATTAAAAAGCAGATTCCTCTTTCTTCATAATTCTAATACCCCTCTTCAAAATTAAGAATGTTCAAACAAAAATGAATAATGAATTAAAAGTTCAGTCCATCCTCTAGCTATTTGCTTAATAAAAAACTAAAAATAAATCGATACATAACTTGGTTCGTTAACTTGTATTAGCATTTATTTAAAGAATACGATTTACCATTTATGATTTTATAACATAAAATGAAATAAAATTTACCTATTACTAAACTTATTCGATCAATATCTTATGTTTTATCATATACCCACGTAGTTGATGTAGTACTTTATGTGTATTAACCATATGATTGGGGTGATTTTAATTTTCTAGATTAACCTGAAAATACTACGAGAAAAAGTTTTGATAAATAGTTTAGCAATTTAAGAGTATTTTATAAGTATGTTTAATCTGGGTGTACCTTGTATCAATTAAATACTTAACATAAAAATGGTTATAAAATAATTTCAAAATGCAACTCAATGGATTTCTTTGACATTTGAGCGTAGGTACCTGACACGAAGACGCACGAAACGCTGAGAAAATCTTCGGGAACGTAATCTATAATCCATCGGCAACACGTGCACAGCCATTATTGATTTTGCCGTTTTTTCTACAAAATTGCATGCCTGTCCCGTCTTGACATTGAAAAAATATATACTGGGATGAGTGTGAATGGGCCTTATTATAAGCTTGCGCAATGACATTTAAGTTTTTTTGGCTGGAATATTTTTGTAGTCGCGTGACATTAGAACTTACATTCATGGGTGCTTTTTAGACCGAATTTTTCGAAAATCTTCGACAGAATAAGTATAAAGCCACTATCGACTTTTCATAACTATGGTACAGTCAATTATGCATTATCCTTATTTATTAATATAAAGAAATGTTTCATCCGCTAAGTACTGCAGTTTTACGTTAGTTTTAGTTTAGTTTTAGGTTAAGTGTTTTTTTTAGTTTTTTTTAGTATTCTTCAACAGCAGCAAGACCAGAACCTTCCCTATGATGTCAAAAGCAAGAGAGTCGTCTGCATCGGGTTTATCGAAGAAAATAGCAGAACCAAAAATATGCCACTTGCAAATTTTGCGCCTCTACTGGGCTTTGAACTCGTGTACGATTTTCTTTTTTTTTAATATTTAGGCTAAGATAAAGCTATCTGAGCGCAGGAAGGTACCTGCAGATATATTTTTAATAATTATATTTAACAACTAGAGGTAGGTAAGCATAACGTGTGGGTGTGTCCCTCGAAGACAGATAATACAAACGAATGTGACATCTACCATATTTCAAGAAAAATAACATGTTCATCGTAAATCACGTGAAGATAATTTTATGTTTTCTCCTCATTTATCCGTATGCGATATGACTATGATAACAAACTTGACTTATCAAGCTCCACAGTCCTTAATAAATTGTAATTCTAACAGTTTTGATCGATGTTATTATTTCATTGAAAATAATATGTTGTACAAGCAAAACAGTTTTATATCTTAAAAATTTAATTTATTTTCAAAATAGTCTTTAATTTCTGTCAATGATGCTCTCCATATACTTAATAATATAAATGCGATAGTGTGTCTGTCTGTCTCTCTGTCTTTCTGTCTGTCTGTTACGCTTTCACCATTTTTTCCCATCTTTTCAACCGATTTTGAGTTGGTATAGGGATAGGTAGCACCCCGGGTAAGGATATAGGTTAATTAAGAAGATCACGCGGGAATAAAAAAGCGTTATCCACACGGAAGTAGTTTGTTTTCACCCTTAATTATTATTATTTTTTCAGTCGTAAAAACTGCGTTGCGTGCTTGCTTCCTATGAAACAAAGCCGTTGGCAAAAGCTAGTAAGCATAAAAGTCTGATAGGGAACTAGTAAAGTAACGCCTACATTAATGGATTTCTATTTAATTAGGTCAAAAATCAACAAAACATGGGATGTGTAGTATCTCAATAAAGAATCGGTAGCCATTTGAAAAAGTAAAAATCAAACAACATTGTTTGGACGGATGTTAATAAAGACCTGACTTTCGACCCCACGACAAGGCATCAGGAAAAAGAGTTTAAAGTTACATGATGGTGAACCCTTTCCTAAGAAAACAAATATTGGGACCCCAAATAGTTACGTTTCACTTTCGTTGTGTCGTTATGTAAAAGTTACTACTGAATATAACGATTTAAACTTTAACTGAACAAAATTCATGGTCGCAATGAAGAAAACAGTTTAAGTTATGTTGCTCATTTTAACAATTGAAACCATAGTAAAATTTAAAGGTTTTTTTTATTTGATTACCTTTTAGACCTTCCTTGGACGCTTGGATGAGTTAATTGACATATTAACTTAGTTAAACGTACGTAAAAGTAAAACTACTGTAGTCTTCCTGCAGAAAAAATTTTTTTTTAATAACATAAAAATACTTTATTTCTTGAATCTTGATAAAACATTAAAGTTAACACCTTAGGTAACATTTATAGAATTTTTATCATTTCAAGACTAGCTTATGCAAAAAGCCCAACAATTAAGTAATTGGTACCCACTTGTTTGAAGTCGATACTTTTTGTAAACAGGGGACCTAGTGTAAGATTTCCTAACTATTCGATCGCTTTAAAGCTAACTACGATTTTTAAAAGGAATTATCAAGCGCTTGATAATAGATGACTGACGCCGCTTATTCAATCCCATACAGATCGTAGTAGACTTTTGAATTGAAGGTAAAATATCTCGCACTATGCCCGCTTTTTAATAAAAAGTTAGCCATCAAAACAACCCTATCCGACACCACCTACAGGACACTAGTAGATAAGATTAGCCGATGGACCTCATAGATACAAGATACAGTTGACACTGATTATTATTTAAAGACGGGCAAAGATATCAGCCGGACCTCGGTGGGACGTGTCAAAATATTTACTAGATAAAATGAATTTGTTAGGCGTGTGAAATGAAAAATTGCCGTGAGATTTTTCAATTCTACACTTACCTATTATGGTTAATTGGATACTGCATACAATTTGATACAAAGGTGAAACGATTTGTTATTTCATGACAACTTAGTAGTCAACAGTGCAGTCTAAAATGGACCTGAAAGGAATATGATAGTTTTTACCAACCTTATACTCTTGTATCCCTCTAGTTATTTATAAAAGATCATTGCATGTAGCCCTAAATCTCTATGGGGTGTTACCTGTCGTCGTACCTGTGGTCGTACTGGAACGCTAAATCGTTTGTAATCGTAACTATTGGTACACTATCAAGGCCGCCAACCAAACCGGGAAATAGTCAATCTAGAAAGAAAATGTATTTGCCATTTTCGAAATTTGTAGTTTCACTACTACTTACTTTTAATTTTCTCATGGAATTTACTCTATGTTTTTTTAAAGGACATAATATTATACCTGTTTTTTTAATATTAAGATCTAACTACATAAGTAATAGTTTTTTTATTGAAGTCGCGCTTTTTTATAATTATGAGATGGGCTCAAAACTAAATTAAAGACCTTTATCTGATTTTCTGACTTACCGACTACCTTGTTACACATGTCATCGGTGGACGTCAGTTTTTCCTCATTATTGCCTATAAATAAAATAATATTATAATTAATGTGCGTATAAAAATATGATTCCCAAGCATATTCGACGGTAATACATCCAAGGCATCGCCTACAAGATTGATGGCATAATAAAATAAAGTTTTTATTAAGGTCTGTTATTACTTCATAATCTAAAATTTGAAATTTTATCTTTGGAAAGGTTGTATTATAGATAAAATATCTAAGCTACACGATGACGCTGATTAGGCGGTTGACTTTTAACTTGCTCAGACACGGGATTTGTATTTATTTAATAAAGATAGATATCGTTATAAACAGTTTTCCAAAGATAAGATTAGAAACGAATGCTAGACCCAATTATCTTAATTATTGGATGTTTTATAAATAAGATATAAAGGAACCGACGATCAATCAGCTTTAAATGAAAACATTATAGAAACGCTATAAACTCTGACCAATCGTTGTACGCTCCGAGGCTATAAACAAAGCCAATAAGTTTATTTTTTTCATCGTTGACAGCTTTGCGTTTGGCTACCAGTTAGCCTTATGCAAGATCTGTTGTGAGTTCATGAACTAGTTAAATTAAATCTTCTATGAGGTTTGATTAATGCAGTAACTCGAAAGGATATTTTTCTCTTCTCTTCAACTCAGATTATAAACAATGCCATAACCTATGCTTTTAGGTTAAGAATCTTAAAATTGTCCTTATTGTATTAGGTTTTACGTCTCTTCTTGAAACTTTATATATTTTTTTTATTGTGAGATAGGCTTGCGCTTGACGACAATCATGCTAAGTGCAAAGCAATGACGAGGTCAAGGTTGGAACGCGCTTGCCTAGAAGATGCCTATTCACTCTTGCCTAGAATGTGCCTAAGTTATACATGGCAGGAAACACGTGCGCTGGGAGGGTGTTCCACACCCTAGCGGGTCGGATCAGAAACGTTGAGAAAAAACGTTTCGTGCGGGCAGATTGGACATCAACCACATAAGGATGCCAACGCAAACGGTTTCTCGCTGTTCTGTGGTAGAACGGAGAAGGAGGAACAAGGTTGTGAAGATCCTGAAATATGAAATTTGTCAATTTCAAACTTCGTTAAAAGAGTAAATGAAACAATAACTTTACCATAAGATCGCGGTAGTGAAGCGGATAACCTGTTATAGATAAAAAAATTATCAATCGGCAATTATCTCAATTCATATAGGGCGAAATCGTAGCGTGACGAGCATTCATGAATTCAATTATAGGATAAAAAAAGTAGTTTTCATTCATCAGCCACGAACGATTGAAGCTCATTCAGAAAACCGCTCTTCATTGCGATAAAAACTGTAGAATCTTAACTATTACTGAACCTACGGTACGCCAGTTTTCCACGGATCAAGATTTTTATATAACCTGTAGACAGCATCCGCCTCTCGCGATAAATACTTAGTAGTCTCCGAGCTCACGATTTTCAGACAACTAACACCAAAGACGTTATGATTATATCCTTAATTTTATGTCTTTCATGTTGTCCTTCCGTTTAATTGTTTAAGTCTTTGTTTAGCTATCCCGATTCTCG
Organism: Erebia aethiops; assembly: GCA_923060345.2. Taxonomy (NCBI): domain Eukaryota; kingdom Metazoa; phylum Arthropoda; class Insecta; order Lepidoptera; family Nymphalidae; genus Erebia; species Erebia aethiops. Next base: position 6,836,815 of record OV281092.1, on the reverse strand, counting down.
CACTACTAAAATCTAAATGACCTTCACTAGCCAACTTTAAAATCACAGCACAGTTATAGTATTAATTACGAAGTCATTTTTTTTTTATCGACTACAAGTTAGCCCTTGAGTGCAATCTCACCTGATGGTAAATGATGATGCAGTCTAAGATAGTAGCGGGCTAACCTGTTACGGGCATGGCAGTTATATTAAATCCCTATTCGGTTTCTACACGGCATCGTACCGGAACGCTAAATCGCTTGGCGCCACGTCTTTGCCGGTAGGGTGGTAACTAGCCACGGCCGAAGCCTCCCACCAGGCCAAACCAGGGAAAATTCAGAAATTATAAATTCCCAAATTGACCCTGCCGGGGATCGAACCAGGGACCTCCGCACTTTAAGACAACAGCTAACTACTACACACTGTGCCACGGAGGTCGTCAAAAGTCCTTATACTTTATACCTCAAAGTATTTTTTACCGCAAACATACTCTAGTTTTGAAAAGTCCTCTCAATCCTCGTGGACTCTTGCAGTATAACATGAATGGGGTAGTGCGTGAGAGCATTATCTGATTGTTCCAACGGTACGTCAGATAGGTGTCTTACTAGTTTTTACCAGCATTAATCGTGTATGCCACAAGCTAACCTGTATGTGATTTTATGATGTAATATTGAATAACAATGCTGACGTAGATAGGGTTGATGATTTGAAAATATTATAGTCCTTTCAGAAAATAGACAAAAATTTTTTCGATAAAATAATTTTTCGCATCACTAAACGATCTCAACTAAATTTAAGTAATGAGAAACGTATAATACGTTATATAATGCCTATTATAATGCCTACATATTTTTGATTCGTGTCTTATCAGGTTACAATTCATCATTAGTCAAGCTTCGTCATTGGCTAGGTTAGACATATGAGCCAATTTCAAAAGCATTTTTCTAATACAGATCCAAAAGAATTTGGTAATCAAAACTTCTTTATTCCAACAAATCGGATGTTCCTACAGATCGCAGAAATATCTTTATTCATACCAATATTTTAAATATGTAGGTACTAAAATGTCTGTCTGTCAGGTGTTTTATGCCATAACCGCGCTGCATCCATTTTGAAGAAATTTAGCACAAAGATAGCTTACATAATATTATAGTGTATAATATATACTTTTCTTTTTACCCTAGTACCTACCAAAAAAAGTGCACGGGAATTTCCCACAACTCAAAATCAACGCAAACGCAGTCGTGGCTATCAGTTGGATGAAAAAATATCAGAAAGCTCTATGACATTCTTAGCACTGTTAATGAAACCATATCATACCGCAATGTCATTCAGAGCTTTCCCGATGGCGAAGTCTTGGAGTGAGCGGGTTTTTTATCAAGGAATTTGTTCCTGGTCAACGGGTGAAGGAACGCTGCAACGCTAACTCTGATGCGATACGAACTTCAGATTCATTGTGTGCTTTTACCAACTGCAGCGCGAAAATACTTTACTTGCATGCAGTATCTAGATCTCTTTAAAACACGGAAAGGTTAACTTAAATGGAACTGGTATTTAACTATTCTGTCTATCAAATAATACCATGGTCTTTCGATACAATATACTGTTATTGTATCCACTCCTAGCTAAAGCTTGGAAATAATTTGCATGAAGAGGGCAATAATAAGCTTAATCAGAAAATATGTATTTGGTATGCTTTAGGTTTAGATTAATGTACAGCAATATATTTACATCAATGATTATGTTAGTGAATAGTAAACTAGTTTTTTACGTAAATAGTCCCTCTACGTGCAAAGATTCGTGTAGAATTGAAGTTATATGTTATGTGCACGTTCTGAGTACCGAAAAGCCAACCTTACCGTTGGTGAGAGAGTTACGAAAGCTTTCACAAGGGTTGGCTAATTTTGGGTGGCTTTTGCGGCTGTACGTTAGTACGTACAAAAAAAAATCAGGCTGACAAAATTTATACGGAGCTGCACAGATTATCCCGAAAGAGCAAAACTTGTCTCCCATACGACACCGACGCTCGGCGCGGACGTTTTATAGTGTTATTGTAGCGTGTTTTCCTTACAAACCATCAAATAAAAATGTAAATGAGCTTAAAAATGACGCTCATAAAGCAAGACGATATATACCTACTTTTGATATGAACCGGTGTCAGTGAATGAAAATACACATGTCCGTTTCAGCCATGTAAAAAATCCATTGTATATAGCTTTAACGGTTCTTGATCTTTAATATTGATCACCGAAATTCCAGTTATTAATTTATCTGTGAGTATGTAGGTGCATAAATATTTATTGGGCGGTTGGTTTCTGAGGAACAACGGTGACAAATTATTTATTTTAGTGCGTTATTGTTCTTGAAAAACAAGGCAGCTTGACGTTGTGGTCGTTACTAAAATGTTACATGAAACGGACCTATTTTTTTGAGTATGCCACCCAAACGTTTCGAATTCTTGCTGTTATTATGTTTTACCAAGAGAAAGCTATGAATTATGGAATGACGACAGTATTTTTTTAAATCGTGACATACGTACGTGATGCGTGTTCCGAAAAAAATTTAAATCCTTAAATTAATTATAATTAAATTAATGAAGATTCGATGTAAATGATTCATATAAAGCTCACAAGTACTATTGGAACCCTAAATTCCTTTAGATGGGATCATTTGCCGCCTCTCTAGCGCACTGGTGAGGGCTATTGTCTTGCAGGTACTGGGTTCGAGGCTCGGCAGATTCATTTTGAGAATTTATAAATCCTTAACTTTTTCTAATTTGGTCTGGTGGGAAGCTTGGACCGTGTTAGTTACCACTCCACCGGCAGTGGCGTGCTCGGGTTTTGAAGCTATGGTAGGCATTAGTTAGTCAAAATACCTATTCACTGATTGTCATGATCAAAAATGAGCATTGACTTATTTCCATTTGGATAAGCAGTGCTTTTATGCCTCTATGAACGCCACTGTCCACCGGTGAAGACGTGCTTCCAAGCGATTCCGGTACGATGTCGTGTTGAAACCGATTAGGCGTATGGATCTAACTACCTAAACTGGTGAAACCCCTAGCAGATTAGCCCGCTACTAATTTAGACTGCATCGTCACTATCTACCAAGTGAGATCGCAAGGGCTAACTTGTAGTAGAAAAAAAATCTGAGCATTACTCATGCAAGTAACTTTTATTTATCTGTGACCGTGCTATCTAAATAATCCAATTTACACAGTCTTTGCATGCCACGGTCCCATAGACCCCTTGGCTATACATATATGCGTTCACTTTCTGCTTTTACTTTCGAAGCTCCCAAAAGGTTACACATAATGCATATAGATGGGATCACTAACGCTAAATTTAACGTCAAAGGATACAGACGTCGGCGACTGCCCGCTCGGAGTTCGGACTTGTGACTTCGAGGAACCGATACCCCATTGTTATGCCTGTTACAGAGTGTACAGTTACACATCTTTTACACTTCTTCATGGCACGTTACTAATGTTCCCTTTGTGCAACACCTTTTTCGGATCTCGAGTGCCTATTCACTCTTTCCTTGTATGACGTGCAAGATGATTTTATTAGTAGAAACAAACTGTTACATTTTTATTATTTTTAGACATGCTCTACAGCTCTATCCGTGTGATTTCTCTATAATCTGAAGGATTAATCACAATTTATATTGTATGATAATGGATTTTATTCGGATGTGCAAAAAGTATAAACTCTCCAATAATAAATACCCACATATCGACAATAGCGTGCAATTCAAAGGGGGCAGAAAGGCACTGCTTTTTCTAAAATTATATTACAATTTATAGGAATACTAAAACGAAAAGAAAGCTTAGTAATTTTTTAGATTTGCTCTAAGGGCTATAGTTCTAAGTTTTGGATGATTTGTGAGATGATGATGCTTAATGAAAAAAACCCGGCTGAGTTTGTTGTGGGCGACAGACGAGGGCGCGTTTGGAACCATCATAGCTTTACTTTCAAGATACCGTAATTAATGATCACCAAGATGTCTTATACTTATTTTAATTACATACAAATAATTTAAATATTTTGATTGATTAATAATTGATAGTTGATGACAGTCGGTTGGTTGTACCCTAAGCACACCAGTGGCCACATCTTAAGCTATTCCAGGTACAAAAATACATAAAAGACAAAACACATATTCATGTACAAGTTACAACTTTTAAAATCATCAATATATCAAAAATAAGGATATTAAAGATCAAACTCACAGAAAATTGTACTATCACTAGCAGATGCCCGCGACTACGTCCGCGTTGATTGAGGTTCTTTGGTTGCTGCGGGAACTCTTTAATTTTCCGGGATAAAAAGTAGCTAATCAATCAATATTTAATAGCCTACGTGTTATTCCAGACTATAATCTATCTCTGTGCCAAATTTCATCCAGATCCGTTCAGCTGTTCTGGCGTGATTTTGTAACAAACATCCATCCATCCAAACTTTCGAATTTATTTAATCACAAGTATATAGGTTATATAAGTAGAGAGTATACATATCTAGCCATTTTGTAAGGTAACTGATTGATATCGATGTCTTAAAGATCGATAGCAATATTTACGAAGTCTACGGTGAATAGGACCACCATGTTGAAAATAAGATGTCAGCAGGCAAATTGGACCCGATCAAACTGAATGAAAGCTCGCGAAGTCAATAGATTCGAACGTCTCTGCGCTCAACTCAGAATAAATAATGCCAAATGCACCATCGTATTTCAATATTGCAAATAAGTCTCCAGATATTAATACAGCGTGTTCAAAAATGTGCTTTGTATTTCTTAGAGGTTTGAATAAATATGGGTTTAATGAAAAGCATCTAAGGTCTTAAAGAATATAAAGATAGGTACCTTCTTGAAGTGAAGAGAAACAGTGATATCCTATAAAGCCTCCTATTGATCAATTAAGATTGACTCTTGGTGATTCTCGATGACAAAGTTGCATGGAAGCAACCGGCCTCGCATCCAGCAACCCACAAAGTGTAATACTTGTAACGAAACTTATGCATCATACAATACATATATTTACAAAGTGTAACATTTTTCTGTTTATGAAAAGAACAACTGCTGAGTTTCTTGCCGGTTCTTCTCAGTAGAATCATTTTTCCGAACGGGTGGTAGATTCTAACGTATCATAAGTGGCACAAGTTGTCCTACGTGAAAAAAAATATTTTAATTTTTTTTTCATTGGCGGAGTCTGGGGTGCTTTTCTCAGGCATGCGCCTCTACCTTATCCGAGATATTATGTGGGTTTAAAGTTTAAACTAACCATAACGACCATAACGACGAGGGAAAATATTGTGAGAATAACAGGATGCCTGAAAATTCTTCATAATGTTCTCAAAGGTTTGTGAAGTCTGCACTTGACCACAGTAGCTAAACCCAACTTATTCTGAGAGGAGACTCTTACTCAGTATTGGGCCGAGGCGATGAGTTGAAATGATGATGACTAAAGAAAAGAAAAAGAAGGGAAACATAATTATTTTGTTCTTAATGGGAGGCTAACTCGTAAAGCTTTAGATATCACAATTAAATCAGTACCATATATTTAGTATTAATCAGGTGAAGTAATGAATTTTTCTTTAACGACATTCACAAACCCATAAAGCATCTCCGAAATACAGATTAATCGTTCCCACAGAACGTCGCATTAATATTCATGTTACAACATATTTAAGTAGCTATTAATACTATCGACTTCAAAAAAATTAAAAAGCTGTAAATAAGAGGCAATGCACGAATTTCTGTTATTTTCTTGAACCAACTAATTCAATTAATACGCAAATTAGATTCCTACAAGACTGGACGTTCTTAATTGATATAAATACTATTTTATCGAACGTCATTTATAATGTCACTATAGAACATGTCTGAATCCAGTTAAGGAATCATCTTGTTCTACAAGCACTTAAACTGTCTTTACATTACGAAACGAACGCATCTTTAGTGCATGTCTAGTTATAAATGCAACATATCAATGCCAAACTGTCTGAACCTTCGATCGCTACGCTAAGGCCACCCGATACATAATCCAAGCCAAGCTTTACCCGGTGGTCCAATCTTCAAGATGATTAAATTAGGATCCAACCAGATATAACATGCAAAATGATATACAATGAACCGAATCCGATTTCGCATAATGAAGCAATCAAATAGTATCCATTGTCGATCGGGATATACCCGCATCGAATCGAACGTAAACTTCTACGTTTAATACCAAACGTTGCAGCGTTGGACAATAGAGCACAATTCTCCTGCACTAAGATAAGCAAACTGTAAAGTTTAAGTCCACAACAGAAGCTGAATTGGTGCTTTGCATACTGCAATCCCGGGGTACTTACTGCACAAAAACTTGTTGCATTTTAAAATCCTTTTCAAAAGCAAACATTTGACGTTTCAAGGGAAATTGAGTGGAAGACTTTTTGCAGGATTAATTCGAATGAATGTCGAAATAGTGTATACACCTATACGTTACCAAAGTTTAAACTCCTGTGGAATAACTTGCGAGTAATGGTGAAAACTCTCATATTATATAACATGAAGATCCTGAATCTATTAAATACTTTGCTATGTATACGGTATTATTAATTACTAGATGATTCCTGCGACTTCGTCCGCGTGGACCAAGTTTGTTCAATTTCCGCAAGAACTCCTTAATATTCTGGGATAAAAAGTAGCCTATGTCCTTCCGTCGGGATAAAACCTATCTCTGTACCAAATTTCATCAAAATCGGTTGAAAAGGTGGGCCGTGAAAGCGTAGCAGACAGACAGACACACTTTAGCATTTATAATATTAGTATAGATTACCTAGTAAGTATGGATTTATTGCCATGCAGGAGCAGCCCAGTCGGATAGTATGAAAGCAATAGGTACACAATTAGTCCATGCACCATCCAGGGCCGGTATAAAATAAACTCATCCGTATTACATTTTTATTATACTCTGTACCACCACTACAGCCTATTAACGTCCCACTGCTGGGCACAGGCCTCCACTCTCATAGGAGAGAGAGAATTAGATATTATACCCACCACGCTGCTCTAATGCGGGTTGGCGGGCTTTAACGACTATTATCATGTTAGTGATAATAACCGGGACCGACGGCTTAACGTGCTCTCCAAGGCACGGGGGTGAAACACCGCCAACTTCCAACTCCGGGCTGGCACTGAGAATTTCTTAATTGAAAAACCCAGTACCTAACAATGTTTATTCCCGACCGGAAATCGAACCCAGGACTTCGTGATCCGCAGTCGACTATGCTAACCGCTAGACCAACGAGGCAGTCAACTCTGATACTCTGTACAAGACTAGAATATCAAATCATTTTTATCGTCCAAGCAGCCCATCCACTGTAACGCTAGAAGGAAAGCTCATTTATTTTAAAGACCAGCGATAGTCTCTGATATAATTTAGCACGAGATTTATGCAGGCATTCAGTAGCGAGTTTTAACGCTGTAAACAACAGGACTGTATAATATGATTTAAGCTATCATCAATATTGATTTACTTCGATCTCACGGCCGATATATTTTAATATCGCTGTCCTGTAGTGTGGGCATGAATTTATTTTGCTAAGGATATTTTTGTTTTGTGATGTGTTTAACGTTCAAATACTTGATACTTTACAAGTACCTACATGATAGACTTACCTATTGAATAATTTTATAAATTCCATACTTATGTTCTCAGATGTTTTACAATTTATATTGTTGCCGCCTAACATTATAATAGAAAAAATAAATAAATAATTAATTATTGAAATGACTTACTTACTTCCTTCGGCGCTACAACCCTTTGTGGGTCTTGGCCTCCTCTACAGTTTCTTTCCACCTGGATCTATCCTTAGCCTCCTTCTTCCATGTAGGGAGCTTCCCGAGTTTCTGCAGATCTTCTTCTACACAATGGATCCATCTTTTTCGAGGTCTTCCTTTGGGTCGTTTCTGTTGTGGTATCCATTGTGTCATCACTTTTGCTCCTCTGCTTGGTGACATCCTTTCTACATGGCCTGCCCATCATAGACGCTGAGATTTACAATATCTTACTATTGTTTCCCCATCAATCAGTCGTTCTAGTTCGAAGTTCATTCTGCTACGATAGGTTCCACCATCTTCTCTGACCGGACCGAAGATTTTGCGTAGTATTTTTCTTTCGAAAATTGCTAACTTGTTTTCTTCTTTCACGGTCAGTGACCATGTTTCACATGCATATGTAGTTCCACTGGTCGTATGAGTGTTTTGTAGAGAAGAAGTTTGGTCTTATGGCTGAGAAGTTTTGATGCAAGCAACTTGTTACAGGTGTAGAAGCACTTATTTCCAGCCAATAGTCGAGGTTTTATTTCCTCTTCAATGTTGTTTTGTGAGTCCAGGATGGAGCCAAGGTAACGGAAGCTGCTTACTTGTTCAAGTTCACTAGCTTCAATTTTAAGAGTTTCTGTAGCTGTTGTTCTTCGTGAACTAACTAAGTATTTCGTTTTTGCTACGTTAACTTGTAAACCAAATTCTTGGGCCTCTGCAGCAAAGTCTTTATAAAGTTCAGTGACACGGTTCTTGGATCTACTAGTGATGACAATGTCGTCGGCATAAGCTGCGATTTGTGATATATTGTAGTCAATTAAGCCCTCGATTTTAATCTTTCGTATTGCAGCTTCAATCACCAGGTTGAAGACGACGGCTGATAGGGCATCTCCTTGTTTTACTCCGGTACAGACCTCAAAGGGCTCCGACCAATCGTTCTGCACAGCGACCACGGCTTTGGTGTCCTTAAGGGTGACCTCGATAAGTCGTACCAGCTTACTTGGTACTCCCAGTGTTCTCAAGATGTAGGAGATTTTGCTTCTTTTTACACTATCGAAGGCCCGTTGGAAATCAACAAATATGTGATGAAGGTTTATGTCGTACTCATAGGCTTTTTCCAGGGTTTGTCGCATTAGATGTATTTGATCAGATGTAGAGCGACCTGGTCTAAAGCCGCACTGATAATCCCCTGTGATTTCTTCAGAGTATGGTTTCAGTCTTAGGTAGATTATTCCTGTGAAGATCTTGTAGGCAGTACAGAGCAGGGTTATTCCTCTGTAGTTGCTACAGATGCTTTTATCACCTTTCTTTAATTTGGGAACAATCACACCGAGGTTCCACTGTTCTGGTATTTTTTCTTCTTCCCAAACTCTTTTTATTAGCTGGTAGATACTATCTTCTAGAGCTGGTCCTCCTCTCTTGATTAACTCGGATGTTATAGAGTCTATACCAGGTGCTTTATTATTCTTTAGGTACTTTATACAATTCCTTACTTCCTCGAGAGATGGCGGATCCAATTCTTGTTCGACATCATAAAACTTAGGTGACTCTATACCAGTTACATCTCCCACATTCAACAATTCACTGAAATATTCACACCACCTCTTTAGTGTATCAGCTTTGTCCATGATACTATTTCCCAATTTGTCACGACAGGTGTTGCTTCTGGGTTGAAAACCTTTCCGTAAGTTATTTACTCTTTTGTAGAATGGTCTGGTACAATTTTTTGCTCTTAACTCCTCCATTTCTTTAATTTCATTTGTTTTGGCCATTCTTTTTTTCTTTCTAGCTGTTTTCCTGGCATGTTCTCTAAGTTTTTTATACTTATCACGGTCTTCATCATTATCAGTGTTAAGATATTTTAGCCTAGCTTCATTTTTCTTGTCTAATGCTCTGTAGCATTCTTCATCAAACCATTCTGAATATTTATTTGCTCTATATTTACCTAGTGTTTCTGTAGCGGCCTCTTTGATGACATCCCTTATGTGTGCCCAATCCATGTCGACATTAGTGCTTAGAGTTTCTGACTTTGAATATAGCTGTTCTTTAATTTTGCTTTGATATAGAGCTCGCGTGTCTACTTCATCTAGTCTTGTTGTGTCCCACTTGAGTCTCTTTTCTCCTTGGGTATTTTGTACAAGTGACGTTCTTTGCTTCAGTATAGCTATAACCAAGAAATGATCAGTATCACAGTTTGCTCCTCTATAAGATCTTACATCTAGGATGTTAGACATTCTTCGTTTACCTATTAGAATATGGTCAATTTGGTTAACTTGATCTTTCCCTGGTATTTTCCATGTTCCCTTATGTATAGCTTTATGCGGAAAGTTGGTACTACTAATGTGCAAGTTATTAGCTGCCGCAAAGTTGCAGAGTTTCTCCCCATTCTCATTGGTTTTTTATTTATTTATTTATTTATTTATTTTATTTGAACTACCAACAGAATTACAAGTAGTAGGTATACAAAATGTTGAATGGCTTAGGCAATAGGTAACAAGCAATTCAATTTATAGGTAGTTACATCTTGCACATAGGAAAAGTCGTACATAATTGACACAAGTTTACATTGGGAAATTATTAACAAATAATTATGATTACTAATATAAGACTACAAAAAATTAATATAAGACTACAAAAAATTAATGAAAATAACTATTGATAAAATAAAAATAAAAAAACTGGACAAAAAGTAAAAAAATAGATGCTTAAAATTTATAAATATAGGATTAGGAAACACAGCAAAGAGGATCATCTGACAATATCGTATTAAGAGTCAAGTGATTTTAGTGAGTAGTTTAACTTTGAATTTCTGTAGTTTTCCACAAAACAAATCAATGGATTTGTCCTTTACCGTAAATTCCCTGTAAAGCCGGCTAAGCCTGGGTACAAGGGAATGATGGCCAAGATTGGTTTTGTGGGTTCGATGAGTGAGCAGTGAGATAGGATACCGAGGCATCCGAGAGGGGACTTTGAAAGATATTTGGCTCAACAGTTCCGGGTTATCCATGGTACCGTTTACAAGTTTATGTAAGAAAACCATATCGTGCATTTTTCGCCTATCCGTAAGTGAGTGCAATTTAAACTTTTTTAGCCTAGAGACATATGGTAATCTTTTATCGCGCCCAATTGAGTAAAATTGTGTAAATCGCCTCTGTATACTTTCCAGACGATCCTTATGGATCTGGTAATTGGGGTTCCATATCACCGTGCCGTACTCGAGTTTGCTTCTTACTAATGTCGCAAAAAGTATTTTTTTAGTTAGACAATTTTTGAATGGTTTTGCATTTCTAAATAAGAAGCCCAGCATTTTTCGCGCCGATCTGCATATATTTTCGATATGAACATTAAAGCGTAGTTTGGCATCAATGGTAATCCCTAGATCGCGGACAGATTCCAGTTTTTGCAGCGGATTGTTATTTATTGTGTATTTGCCCTCGAATAGAGAGCGTTTACGTGTAAAACTAATATAGGAACATTTGGTGGGATTTAAGTGCATACCATTAGTTTTACACCATTCAGCAACCCTATTTATATCATCCTGCAATAACAATGCATCATCCTGTTTTGTGATCTCTTTTGCCAATTTCAGGTCATCCGCAAAAATCAAACACTTAGAATTTAATATGCAGTTAGTAATATCATTTATGAAGATATTAAATAAAAGAGGTCCCAGGATAGATCCCTGAGGCACGCCTGAAATTGCACTGTATGACCGTGAACAGTGACCTTTAATTGCTACGTATGAGCATCTATCCACTAGGTATGAAGAGAGCCACGATAAGAGTGATCCACCTAGTCCAAAAGAAGCCAGTTTTGCCACCAATAATTTATGGTTTACCTTGTCGAAGGCCTTCGAGAAATCTGTGTAAATTGCGTCCACCTGTTTACGAGAGTCGACCGAGGCTGTAACAAAGCTCATGAAATTCGCCAGATTAGTTATGGTAGATCTTGAACTTACGAAACCATGCTGTGCCTCTGAGAGCTCACGGAGAACATGGCGTGATAATATTGGCTGTACTAGAGACTCAAATACCTTCGCCAAGGTAGACAATATCGAGATAGGCCTGTAATTGGTAATATTTTCACGACCACCTTTTTTATAAACGGGTACTATTCTAGCACGTTTCCAAAAATCTGGGAAAGCTCCAGTGTGCAATGATTTGTTATATATCATGCAAACAGGTAACGATAGTGAGTTAGCACATTTTTTAATCAGCAATGGTGGAATATCATCCGGGCCAGCGCCTTTCTTTGTATCAAGTCTTTTTAATTTTATAAATACTTCCTTTACAGAGAAGTTAACATTGCAGAGAAAGTTGACAGAGTTGATAGGTACATGAGCGCTGGTAACAGGTGGATCGCCTGAATCATAAACAGAGGCAAAAAAGTCCGCAAACAAATTACACATACTGGGACCGTCAGTGGCGATCCTATCAGCAAGCATCATCTTTGCTGGATATGTATTAGGCGATTGTTTTATATTTTTTAAGTGAGTCCAAAAGTATTTAGGATTTTTTGATAAATTGTTTTCTATCGATACAATATATTTATCGTAGCATTCCTTGATTAGGTTATTGCTGTCACTTCTTAAGGATTCGAATTTGAGAATATCTAATGGATTTTTGTAGATTTTTGCTTTTATCCTATACTTATTTTTAAGTTTTAACATCGAAATGAGTTTATTGCTATACCAAACAGGAAATTTGCTATTTCTGGGTTTAGTTTTTGGAACGTGTTTTTCAATAATAGATTTAAGTTTATCATAGAATAAAGTGAGCATTGCATTAACATTGTGACAGTTTAGAAATAGGTCAATCCATGGAGTATTGTCTAGATCTTTTACTATAGCGTCATAGTCGGCCTTGTAAAAATTGAATTTTTCAACGACTTTTTCATTTACTATAGCCACCTTATCCAATTTAACATTTACCAATAGAGGTGGGTGATGATTGTCGACTATGCTAATGGGATTGAGACTTTTGTTAACTATGACTTGAGTAGAATTAGACAAGACTAAATCAAGTAATCTTTTGTTGGTATTAAATATAGAGTTAAATTGCTTTAAATCGTGTTCTTCAATAAAATCCACCAGTATAGAGTCTAGACTGCAATTACAAGACGGGTGCATATAATTTAGCTCAGGTAATTGTGACCATGTCAGACTACTTATATTCAGGTCACCTACAAGGAGCACTTGATCATTGATCATTGATCATTGATCGTTTTTTCATGTAATGAGTGTCTGCCAGCAACATCTGCATATATATTCTCTTTGCCTATTTTCGCATTAAAGTCGCCCAGTAATATTTGTTCGTCATATCTAGGAGTAGTATTGAAATGACTATACTTTTATTTTAACCACAGAAAAATATTTGTTTTTTTAAAATTATATTGTCATGGTATAGATAAAAGATGCAATGTGCCGGGGGCCTATTGGGAGATTTTTACGAATTCGATATTATTATGTGTGGAATTGTATGACAGATAATATTTTCAATGTACTCGTATATGTCACCGTAAGATTGCAAAAACCATTAGATTGTAATCTAAGTAGTGAAATTATACACTGTCGACAGATTGTGAACCCTTCAATGTTCTGAGTGTCAATTTTTGAAATATTCATTGTATTTACGTTTTCTTGTAGGTTAGGTTAGGGTTCGACATAAATAATGAGGTAATGCTGGCCGCAGGCCGGGCACTTAAGTTTTATCGGGTTAAAATACCGAACAGATTATAATTTACCGAAAAATAATGCGTTAAATTGTAATCTGTCGACAGTTTATAATTTCGCTAGTTAGATTACAATTTAACGGTTTTTGCAATTTTACGGTGACATACAAATCGCAGTTAACTCTAAGTCTAACGCGTTCGATTAGGCAGATCCTCCTACTAGGCAGCTCTTATCACTGTATTTGCGTTAACAACGAATACTCATACCTACTGAAAATTCCGAAGACATGGTCACTCGATCATCCGGCCGTCATTTATCGATATTATATTCAGAGACATTGTCAATATGGCGCCTTTGTTCGTACTAAAATTTATAAGTTAGACGTCCATTGTACGAGCGTAAGGGACTACAAAGCGTAGCATTTTATACTGATCATAACCTGACGCGTGGTCAAAATGTGTCGAAGCGTTAAAGATTTATACCAACGCTTAAGTCAGTGGGTCATATGGTTTTTTTGCATTCCCTTTCATCTTCTTTTAATAAGACGCTTTATAAAAGGAAAAATATATATCCTATGAATGTATGTATGAAGTATCTAACGAGGCGAATAAAACCCTACATAAAATGAAATAAGTGTCCAGGTAAACTGTGTGTGTGAACTTGAATATAGTACCGAGGTACAAAATGAATAATAAATACATTATATAGGTAGGTAAAAACCATTGTAAGATAGTAAAAGTATTCTGTGGTAAAGCATCTTGATCTAGTTAAATCATGTGATGCAGTTTATCTTTATTCTAGGGCTGTCAAAAATGAAAACACATTTAACGCAAGCCTTGTGCAAGCTTACTTAGGTAAATATCAATGTTTTTTTAAATCCACTACAAGGTAGCCCTTGACTGCGATCTCAACTGATGGTAAGTGATGAAGCAGTCTAAGATGGTAGCGGGCTAGCCTGTTAGGGACATGGCAGTTATATTAAACCCATACCCCTTCGGCATCGTACCGGAACGCTAAATCGCTTAGCGGCACGTCTTTGCCCGTAGGGTGGTAACTAGTCACGGCCGAAGCCTCCCACCAGGGAATATTCTGAAATTATAAATTCCCAAATTGACCCTGCCGGGGATAGAACCCCCGACCTCCGCACGTTAAGGAAACAGCGCTCAACACTGCGCCAGGGAGGTGTTAAATAGAGGTTTGGAATTTACCGATCATAATCAAACTTAACGTAAGTGAAGTGGCGGGCAAAGCTAGTGGCCAATAGCAATCTTTCTTAATTTTCTAGATCACACTGCGCCACGGAGGTCGTCAAAATATTCATAAATACGTTTTTCCCTGTTCTTGCGTGTCATGACTTTTCATGATTAAAGAGTTTAATTTTCTCTGCAACAATTTCAGATGCTCAATAAATTTTCATATTAAATGATCAACATTGAGAACTATGCAGGTACATTGCCTTTGCTGAAGAAAAATTTTTACTACCCACTAAAACTAAATCGATTTTATGCGTCGATTACACTAAGAAACACCGCCCATATTAACCAAAATGTTCTATTACGCAATTTGACAAGCAATAAAAGACGCTAATAAATAAAATTTACATTGTGCCTAGAGCAACAATGGATAAAGGAGCCGCGTAGATTTAGTTTGCCGGGCGGACCATACCGTCCTACAAGAGCAAATTTTACAGGACTTTCTCTATGGAATAAACTCGTGTGAACTGGTTTTTTTCGGTGACAAAAACAAAATATTGTTTCGCCTGATGATAACAAGAAAATAATCTCTTAATCTAAGGTAGCTAGTGATGACGAGTTTGAGAACCTCAGTGTATAATAAGTGTAAATCCATATGATCCATAACACGTTACACGAGTTGGTACCCATACGGCATCGTACCTTGATGTCGTTTGCTAGTAAGGTTTTGTTGTTCTAGCGGCTACTAGTACTATACGTACTATTACCTATTCAGTGGTACTACGTAGTACGTACTATTGCCTACTCTGTGGTACTACTAAGAACTTACTTACCTAAAAAAAATAAAAAAAATACGCGACGAATTGAGAACCACCTTCTTTTTTGGAAGTCGGTTAAAAACAACCGCATTAGCTACCTACTAAATCAAAGGAGAAACCGACGGTACAGACTAAACTGCTAAAACTAGAGATTAACTTAAAATATTATACATTTTTAGGAAGATAGCCGACCGCCACAGATACTATGAAATATTTTTTATGTATTTCATCCAATTAGCAAGTAACTAAGACTAAGACTTAGTTGTTATCATAGAAACGTTTAGAATATTGTCTAAACGTTTCTATTTTTTTAATTCAAAGCAATGAGTAAAAATAACGCTTCTAAATTGTACTTACAAACATGTAAAGCAATAGAATATTGTATACGATTAGATCGATAACAAGACCGTCTTCCTTTGCCCCGTACCTTATTATCTTATATTGTAACGTCCTTATACCCCGATGTTAGTATCGCACCTTGTACTGGGTCAATAAGGAGATAATATACCCCATTATAGCTGGTATGGTCAGTGACTAGCGACTTAAAACCGCCCCTAGATCGAGTTACACACGGTCGTTTCCTTTGACTAACATTTTACTTCACTAGTTCTAGTAGGTCTAGTTTTGACCAGCTTCAGTATCGCCCGCCAAATATATTAATCGCTTTCAGCTAACGATGTATTACATACATATTTTTTTTTCATTTATTTTTTGTATAAACTGGGTTACAAAAAAGGTCTTATATAAAATATTATGGCACCTACAGTTTGCCAATTATGGCGTGCAACATATTTATAAATTTAATCTAAATTAATGTAATAAAGCAGATTAATTTAAGTACTATAAATTTTTTTATTTTTTTTTGTTACAGACAAGTCTAAATTTTAGAAGAGGCAGGCTTCGAACCATCAAACGTCGTGTTACCTATAGTTTCATCAGAGGTTTCAATAAACTCAATACGAAAAGGTCAAGTATCTAATGACGACTACCCGAATTTTAATTAACTTGTGCACAATAAAACTGTGAAGAGTTTATTTTTACACCAAACAATACTATTATCAAGTGAGGTACGTTACTTGTACCTTTTAAAATGAATATTAATATCGTCCTTTACCTTTTAAATACTTGCTCGGTATTCTATCCGGCATTTGTCCCAGTTCGTCAAACCACAGGTAAGTGTGATACATTTCTAACATCTGCCTTAACCCGTGCATGCGTAATCAAAATAAAAATATTATTTTAGTAGATTTATTCGATAGTGTCGGGCAGATGTGTCGGCTCGTTCCACACTCTCTATTTTTGTTGATCCTTCATTGTATTTGGGCAGGGGTCTCAAAGGGTCAATATCATTGCTTCCGTTCAATATTCGGGTTTATTTCTTATTTTGTCTGTAAACATCTTATGTATCCGCCGTCAATCTTAAAGGGGATTTGCATTTGCAGAAATGGACAAAAACTACCCTACCTATCCGGTAGCCTGTTTAGAATCCAAAAATCAATTAAACCCCTTTGCATTTCGTTGGAACGCGTACCTATGCATTTTTGTTTTTATTACATCAACCTTTTAAGTAGGTATACCAAAATTTATAAGTTTACTAAATGATGCCCGCGACCTCGTCTGCGTTTATTAAGTCTATCTCATTCCCGCGGGAACTTTGTAATTATCCAGGATAAAACCTACCCCTGTATAAAATTTCATCAAAATCGGTTTAACAGTTAGGCCGTGAAAGCATAGCAGACATACAGCTAGATATACAGACACACTTTCGTATTTATAATATTAGTATGGAATTTTTTCCAACTACTTTTTAAGAATATTTTCTTAACCTTATGAAATGATCGCCTATATTATCATACTTCATACTAATATTATCAATGCGAAAGTGTGTTTGTTTGTTGGTTTGCTGGTTTATTGGTTTGTTGGTTTGTCCTTCAATCACGCCGCAACGGAGCAACGGATCGACGTGATTTTTGGCATGGGTGTAGTTGAGGACCTGGAGAGTGACATAGGCTAAAAAATGTATCTGAACAACTGATTTTGATGAAATTTGGTACAGGGATAGTTTGTATGCTTGGGAAGGATCTAAGCTACTTTTTATCCCGGAAAATTAAGTTGTTCCCGCGGGAATCAAAAAACTTAAACCACGCGGGCGAAGTCAGCTAGTTGTTTATAAATAAACGATTCAATATTAACTCTATTTTAATAAATCAATGGTATACTAGACCTACTATAATATCATATAAAAGCAAATGGAATTTTCGTATGATGTATTTACTTGCTTTAAGTTAGAAATAGAAACTTAATACAGTACGTAGTATTCATCAACGGACAGGTTATTATGATCCTTATAACGTGTCACACGTAGAGTCATATCCCTGATCGGATTAAAGTTATTTACTCCGAGTACCACCTCCACTCCACTTGTCTTTTTAATGTGTAAATTAATTTAAATCGACCTTTGAAGCATGAAATTCCCTATCCATTACTCGCGGGACAGCTTAATGCATTACAGCGCAATAGAACGTGCTTTAGTGCGAAATCCTTATATTCCCAACATAGTTGGCGTCCTCCATGACTTGTATCTACGAGGCTTAAAGCAATTACACGTAAAAATAAAAGATGGCAGCATCATTAAAGTTTAACCTGGCCCTCTTAAATTTATGGAAGTGGCAAGTATTTAAATTAAATATAGAAAATGCGTTGGGTAGGGTTTTGAGCTTAACTCTTACTATAATGAGGCCCAAATAAAAGGCCTACCCATTCCTTGCATAATAGATGGTTTAAGTATGACTATAATGCTCTTTTAAGAAACAATCTCCTTGAGATATAATAAAATACCTAGTCAAGAATCTTTATAGCCAAATTCCTATTAAATTAATATGCAAAGAAATTTTTCTGGCTATTCTGTTTTTATGAATTTCCATAATAACTAAAAAAAGCAATTTGCAGCTCAAATCAGATCTAATCATCAAGATGATGCCCGCGACTTCGTCCGCGTGGATTGATGTTTTTTGATTCCCGCGGGAACTGTTAAATTTTCCGGGATAAAAAGTAGCCTAGGTCCTTCCCAAACATACAATCTATCCCTGTACCAAATTTCATCAAAATCGGTTGTTCAGATACATTTTTCGATTCCCGCGGGAACTGTTAAATTTTCCGGGATAAAAAGTAGCATATGTCCTTCCCCGGGATGTAACCTATCTCTGTACCAAATTTCACCAAATCGGTTGAGTAGTTGGGCCGTGAAAGCGAAGTAGACAGACAGGCAGACAGACACACTTTCGTATTTAAAATATTAATAGTATGGATTGCAGTTTCAACTTTATTGTGTTTTCATGAATAAAAAAAAATTTTTAAAAAAAATTGATAACTTTTTCGATCGACGAGTAACGAAACTAATAATCTGAAAATAAACATCTATACGGTATTGTACCTCCCGCTCGAAACGCTAAATGATTTTGTGCTCGCTGATTGAAGAGTGATCTGCCACGGTTATTTAAAGATATAAAATTACAATTATTAACATTTTAGGATCATCAACTTCCATATTAACGCCAAAATAGGATGTTTCAGCTAAATTGGCGTGAAGATGAGAAAATGTTAATGCTCATACAGGTTATGTGCTTACAACAAGTTTGTGTATATATTTTGCCACAGACCATAAAAATATACTTAGGTCAGATGGAGAATTCTTAAAGTAAAATCTTCCATACACGAGTACTTGCATAGTAGGTATATTACCTTTATATTTTGACGACTTCCCTGACGCAGTGTTGAGCGCTATTGCCTTAACGTGGGAGGCCACGGGTTCGATTCCCGGCAGGGTCAATTTGGAAATTTATTATTTCTGAATTTTCTCTTGCCTGGTCTGGTTCAGCCGTGGCTACTTACCACTCTACCGGCAAAGACGTACCGCCAAGCGATTTAGTGTTCTGGTACGATGCCGTGTAGAAATCGACTAGGAGTATGGGTTTAATATAACTTGTAGTGGAATAAAAAAAAGTAAAAAAATAAGCTTTATTAACACTTGCCACGGGTACATTTTTCATCTTAATGTGCTGTTAATTAAAATTTATTCGTACGTATTGAAAAATGCAAACTTATCTTCGGTCTGGGTGTAAAGAACTAATTAATTGATTGGGATAAATGTATTCCTTTGGCTGCTACTAATAGCCTGCGGTGTGAACGTAAGATAATCACTAGTCACTTTTCAGATGTCTCGAAAGTGCGATACGTCTAAAAAAGCTGCATATTGACTCTGAGTGAGAACGCACGAATCGCTAATTAAATTTATTCACTGAGTTAGACCATGGAGCAGCTCAACCAAAATAAAATAACCCTACACATAAAACGCAAACAAACCACCCAATTTAATAATAACGCAGACGTTTTTGGTAAACATTAAACATTTTTTTAGTTGTATCTGTATAATATATCGTAAGAATTGGGCTCTATCGTAACGAATCTTACTAATATTATAAATGCGAAAGTTTGGATGTATGGATGTCGGTATGGATGTATGGATGGATGTTTGTTACTCAATCACGCCCCAACGGCTGCACAGATCTGGATGAAATTTGGCACAGAGATAGATTATAGTCTGGAATAACACATAGGCTACTTTTTATCCCGGAAAATTAAAGAGTTCCCGCGGGTACCACAAAACCTCGATCCACGCGTACGAAGTCGCGGGCATTAGCTAGTCTTACTAAAATTATAAATGCGAAAGTTTGGATGTATGGATGTCGGTATGGATGTATGGATGGATGTTTGTTACTCAATCACGCCCCAACGGCTGCACAGATCTGGATGAAATTTGGCACAGAGATAGATTATAGTCTGGAATAACACATAGGCTACTTTTTATCCCGGAAAATTAAAGAGTTCCCGCGGGTACCACAAAACCTCGATCCACGCGTACGAAGTCGCGGGCATTAGCTAGTTACACAATAAAATACATCAGAGTAAAGGCAGTTCCAATGATTGGTGTTTTGTTCATCATCTCCAAGACATCTCACTGTATTTATTAAACAAAAAAAACAGTTGAGAATCATTTATATTATTATTGAAAATAATACAATAGAACTTAATGCTAGCTAGCCTAACCTAATTACTATATAAATCATGCCCGCGTGGAATGGTGGCAAGAATGCTGGCTGCATTTCCGCGCTGGACAGCCAGGCTGATCCTTTGCGCAAAAAATGAGCCAGCCCTTCTGTCACCAGATGAGGCAATTAACCGCGGTGAAATATCTCGTATTATTATTATGTAGCTAAAGTTGATGATAAAATTTTATAACAATAATTTACTGAATCGTTTATAAAAATAATTACTTAATGGCGTAATAACGCAAAACAAGCCATAACTGCTAATGAGATATTTAAATCCTAAGTGTTACAGAGTATTCCATCAATGTTTGGCAGGATTTATTCGCTATGCTCAATAATTTCGTCGCATGTAATATTCGCTCGACCTGATGGTCAGCGAGCGCATTATTTTCGGGTTGCCAGTTTCAATCATGTAAGAGGCACCTTAAAAGTATGCACCTACTCAATTTCATTGAAGGCACGGATAATGAATGACTGGTCCAACCTTTTTATAGAGCTCGGCGTATGGAGCTTCATGAATGTTTGAAGGAATACCGAATAAAGTGTCAATTAACGTACCAACCAGCGTGGCGACTGTATAAACACTGGTCGCGGCGGGTGATTAAAAAATATTACCACTTTAAAGTGTTAAATATCACAAAAGGAGGGTCATATTTTAAAAATAATTACGTCAATAATTGGCACGCGAAGAACTCCGGAGGTGGTTCGTCTCATTATTCGTAAATTTTACCACCTACCGCGTGAGATTAATCGTTCAAACTATATCATAAGTTTATAGCACAAGAACCGCAGCGCGATGTCAATTACACGGCAAAAATACAAGTATCTATTATTCATTACAGACCCTGTGCCTGAAATCCATAGCGTATTCGTGGGAAATATAAAAGCTAAAGAGGTTATTAAATATTGAATTGCTTCTTAATTTTTTTTTAAATATTATTACGATGCTGATCTGTGGTCTCACTTGGAGCTTAAAACGTATTATTAACTATTTTGCGCGAGATTTACTACGCGAAACGGACAGGATAGGAAAACTTTCCGGACTATAGCACCATGAACAACCCGAATTCATATTTAGTTCGTGTATTTTTAAGTACTTGCCGGTCTTACATTATGTCGTACTACATTATACTATTTTAGGAAGATATCTGTGTTACGCACCAACACGCATTGGAGCAGCGTGGTGGGTCTAAGCTCTAATTCCCTCTCTCCTATGAGAGTGGAGGCCTGTGCCCAACTGTGGGACGTTAATGGGCTGTAGTGAATGAATGAATAGTGAATCTGTGTTACACAACTCTTATATCGGGCGACGATAAGCTTTGTCACGTTATAAGCCTTACCTATATATAAAATATCTGTGAAGCGTCTTAGGTTTATAAAAAAGTCACTTGTAAGTTGTGGAGCTAAGTGCAAAAAATTAAGCAATAAAAATGTATCCTTATTCCCTTGAGCATGTGAATAAAAATTATGTTACAAAGTGATAAAGTGATAGTGAAGCTTTATAAATGATCCCAGCGATAAGGATCCCATCATCGCGGGATAACTTTCAATAGAATATCACCGATGGCCTCAAAGCTGATATACAATGGTGTTGAAATATATGAATTCTATCACAGGATCTGTATAGTTGCAGACTCACTTTCAATATGGGTCCCTTAACAAAAGGCGTATTTGACATCTTAAGATTTATCAGTTGATATAAAAAATAATAGTTGATTTGATGCCTGCGGTCAAAATATTCAAACATTGGCCAAAGCTTTGATGGAATTCAAAGCATAATCGCGACAATGATTCTTATCTTGATTAGATTTATCTTATTCTGATACTTATTTCGGAAGAATTGATTTCTGAAATTTCTTAAGATAGGTAAATAACAACGTAACATCAAATAAATGATTTTCCTACGTTGAAGGACGAATGGCCTGGTTGAGACTTGCGACAACGCATATCAGTCGATTGCGACTGTTAAGCAACGTTGACCCAAGTCGGTAACTTGATAGATGACCGAATTCCTCCGTGCCTCGGAAAGCACTTTGCCTTTTGGGAGGCTACGGCCGTGGCCAGTTACCACCCTACCGGCAAAGACGTGCCTCCAAAGCGTTCCGGTACGATGCCGTATAGAAACCGAATAGGGGTATGGGTTTAATATAACTGCCTACCCCTAACAGATTAGCCCGCTACCATCTTAGACTGCATCATCACTAACCATCAGGTGAGATCGCAGTCAAGGGCAAACTTGTAGTGAATAAAAAAAAGCACGTTAAGCCGTCGGTCAACGGTCGTCGGTCACTAGCATCTGTTAATAATAGTTAAAAAATCTAAGCATTGAAAAAGTACACTTAGTCGAGTCGTAGGCGGAAGGACCTGGGAACCCATCGCATTATTATTCCAAGAAAACCTTCACCATGATTAATGGAAAGGGGTCATGACCCTCAGCAATGAGGAATACGACGCAGAGCGTGTCCTAAGTGTAAAATACCTAATACATAGGACAACTTGTGCCACATAATATTATGACTTGTCATGAATTTACCACCGGTTCGGAAAGTTGATTCTGATAAGAAGAGCTGGCAAGAAGGTCATTGTTTTCATGCTCTATTTGTATATCTACAATTCTACATTATATTGATTTAATTAAAGATTTACCAAATCATACCTGAAAATAAACAATGATTAGATTTTTTGCATAGAAGCAGGCGCTACTTTGCGGAAGTCAATTATAATGAAAGAACTAGAAGTTTCATCATCATCACTACAGCTCATTAACGTCCCACTGCTGGGCACAGGCCTCGACTCTCATAGGAGAGAGGGAAATAGAGCTTAGACCCACCACGCTGCTCCAATGCGGTTGGCGGGCTTTTAACGACTATTATAATGTTAGTGATCATAACCGGGACCGACGGCTTAACGTGCTCTCCAAGGCACGGGGGTGAAACACCGCCAACTTTCAACTCCGGGCTGGCACTGAGAAATTTTTTTATTGAAAAACCCAATACCTAACAATTTTTAAGCGCGACCGGGAATCGAACGCAGGATCTAGTAATCCGCAGTCGACTATGCTAACCGCTAGACCAACGAGGCAGTTGAACTAGAAGTTTAATTATCCGCCACAGTAGGTAAATCTATGTGGTACATCTTTTTGACGACCTCCGTGGCGTAGTATGTAGCGCTGTTGCCTTAACGAGCGGAGGTCCTGGGTTCGATCCCCGGCAGGGTCAATTTGGGAATTTATAATTTCTGAATTTTCCCTGGTCTGGCCTGGTGGGAGGCTTCGGCCGTGGCTAGTTACCACCCTACCGGCAAAGACGTGCCGCCAAGCGATTTAGCGTTCCGGTACGATGTCGTGTAGAAACCGAAAAGGGAATGGGTTTAATATAACTGCCATGCCCCTAACAGGTTAGCCCACTACCATCTTAGACTGCATCATCACTTACCATCAGGTGAGATCGTAGTCAAGGGCTAGCTTGTAGTGGATTAAAAAGAAAAAAACAGTAGGTAGGTATATGTATCTTGCAATTGTAGCTTGCGATATTCACCACACCGTGACACCACACCACACATTATCACGCAAATCTTCTAAATTATTCTCAACGTACGTTTTACTCCGACACCGGAGAACACCGGATCTTAAAGGATTGTAATGATTGGATTGGTAGGTTTCGAAAAAGTATAATATTTTAAAAATTCTTTGTTCTTGAAAATATCAGGAACCCCAAAACAATGCCCGCTTAGATTTTTCTTTTATACCAAAATAACAATAATTAGTTAAGGATTGTATTTTGTATTGTAAAACTTTACTTATTCAAAAATATACCTATTTTGGCCAGCGTGTGTGAGTACAAAAGTACTTATGTAATTTTATTTTAATCGAGGGGTTGGCATTATTCAAACACGTAGCACGTTTATTTGCATACGATAAATGTAACGCTTTTACTCGTATTGTCGATGCTTACCGAATGTAGGGACACTACCGTTTAAATATATTGTTTGAGGACATCCACATTCATACTATATTTTTTTAATTCTATTACAAGTTAGCCCTAGACTGCGTTCTCATTTTTTTTTATCAACTACAAGTTAGCCCTTGACTGCGATCTTACCTCATGATCAGTGGTGATACAGTCTAAGATGGTAGCGAGCTAGGGATATGGCATTTATATTAAACCCATACCCCTAATCGGTTTTTACACGGCATCGTATCGGAACGCTAAATCGCTGGATGGCATGTCTTTGCCGGTAAAGTGGTAACTAGCTTTTTTTTATCCACAATAAGCTAGCCCTTGACAACGATCTCACCTGATGGTAAGTGATGATGCAGTCTAAGATGGATAGCGGGCTAACCTGTTAGGGGCATGGCAGTTATATTGAAACCATACCCCTTCGGTTTCTACACGGCATCGTACCGGAACGCTAAATCGCTTGGCGGCACGTCTTTGCCGGTAGGGTGGTAACTAGCCACGGCCGAAGCCTCCCACCAGGCCACACCAGGGAAAATTCAGAAATTATGAATTCACAAATTGACCCTGCCGGGGATCGCACCCGTGACCTCCGCGTGTTAAGACAACAGCGCTCACTAGGTAATAGTATGGAATAACTTAAAACTTGCTTTTAACATACACTATTAAACTAGAAAGGTCATCGTTTTTCATCGGCCATTATTTTTAAATAATATTCGTTCTTAACAAAAAATTTGGTCACCTGCAAATTATATAGCCAGCACAAGTATATTATGCTGCATTAGTATGCATTATGGCCTCAAATTCCCTCAAATAAGGGGTAGGTACAACACACCTGTCCTGCGCCCTCGCGACACGCGACGAGGACGCATGTTGCATAGGACTATCCACCAATATCACTTGACCCATCGACTCTACACAAATTCTTAAAACTAGTATGTTATTTAGAGTTCATGTTAAATTGCCTCTAATATTAGGGTGCCAATACGTGTTCTCAAATCTCCGAACTTGTATAGTTATGCATTGTAATGGATATGGTGGCTGGTTCTTTATTGTTCTGGCGTGCGCAGGGTGCATTATGATTAGACCTTGTAATTATTATTACTAAACTGGCAGGTCCACGCGTGTAATGTGGTCATATTGTATTATTATTACTAATGCTTTGATCTAATTGAAAATAATTGGAGATCCGCGAATTAAATAGTGAACGAAACCACTTCTGTATTCTCACAAAAACAGAAACATCTCTATTTCGTGTATTCCTAATCTATATGGAAACATTTTTATAGTATTCTACACTAAACCATACTAGTTTAATACGTACTGCTAGGAATACTGTATACATAATATAATTATTATGTATTTAAAAGTAGGTATAACTTTAGCATTGACCTTATTATTAAGAACATTATATTATAATTTACAGTCCTCCTCCTAACTGAATTTCGGCCACGGCGGCCAATCTCCATGGAGATTAGCCATCTACGCGGGAGATATTATAGTGCACATAGGTCATAGGTGCACTTTCTGTTCTTTTGCTCTCATAGCCCGACAGGACGGATTATCTGACACGACCGGAGAGAGACCAGGCGCAGGACCGACGACATAACGTGTTCTCCGAGGCTCGACTAAAGTCTAAGAGGTTAGGAACTAAGAACATTTCAGACTTTAAAATTACCTTAAAACTCGCCTTTGTCTTCCTCCGAGAATCCTATGAATTCTGAATGTACCTACCTATTTTTTCCAAAATTGGTTGAAAAGATAGGCCGTAAAGCGTAGAAGATACTAATGTTTGCGTGACATAATATCTGGATAATTCTCTACTTCATCAGCTATTTAGAATCGAAGATTATCAAAATCTGGTGCAGAACCTATCGTTTAAGTAGCGGGCCCCTAACAGTTGCATACCATACTTGTTCTGTAGGTCATTATTTTGTGAGAGGGATATTGTCACAGCGATAATAATACCAACCCTCCTTTTTGAAGTCTGTTAAAAATCGCATTGCTTCACACAGTGTCACCATAACACCAACCCTCCTAACCTCAGCAAACGCTGAGGGCCCCACCTGTCCCTCACGGGTCACGCCACGCGCCCTTTGCCTCCTATTTTTATATATATTTCACAATGCTTGCCTAATTGAACCTATTCTATTAAGTTAAGCGTCACTAAACTACAATAGGGGATATAGGGTTACAACAATTCATAACGTAATCTGCTTAGAATGTGAATGATTGTGTAAAATTTATTTGAATAGGCTTTCTAATAAGTCTTTTTTGCCAATTCTTACTGGATTTGTTACATGGAAGAATAGTTCGAACCAGCTATAATACAAGGTTAAATGGCAATTTTTAACCGACTTCCAAAAAAGGAGGAGGTTCTCAATTCAGCGCGTTTTTTTTATGTATGTCGGTGCATATCTCCGTGGTTTCTGAACCAATTTGAAATTCTGACTCCAAATCTTGACACTAAAAAGTTAAAAATATTTTTTTTTTCCAAAAAACCGACTTTCAACGCCACTGTAAAGTAAAATATTATTTTGATTTCTACCCACTATGTTGAAGTCGGGTGGGTATAACAAGGTTAAGCAAAGTTGACGCATCAGGCTTCCTCTAACGAAAAAAAATTCAGGCGTTGAAAGTTAAAACATTTTTTTTTTGAACATTTTGTGAAAGCGAAGGTTTTTGGTTTTTTTTGTGCTACGTGAAAACGAAAACAAGCGAATTTCGCAACAGTAATCCAAAGTGGGTCTGTACATAATCGCCTTTCTATCCGCTCATTAGCCGAAAGCTGTGACTTACCGACAGCGCAAAAAGCAGTTCATGTATCCGCCCTAGAAATGTCGGAATACTTTCAACGGTACAATGTTAAACACCCTCTCTTTTGCATGTTATATTGCACGAATTTACGAGCAGAAATTTACAATTTAAACCTTAACAATGAAAGCCATATTATATACGATCGCAATGAGATTACATTATTTATAACAAATTCATTTTATTCTTCTCCACTAAAGCAGCGACCATTCTGTTATTAATTGCATTATTTTTAACAATGAAATTATAGGATTACATGAGACAGAAGCATTTGTTCTCCGCAAATGAAATCGTTATTTATTTCGAGGCCATTACGATAAACACATCGCTCCGTATTTATCACCTCGGCATACCAATTTGCCGCGACTTTGTCAAAGTGCAATTACATGAAGAATAAAGGCAACAAAACGCAGTCATCTACAGTGGTTTAATAAGAAATTGTTAGTTGGAGACCAACTCCAATTATGGTTGCCCACTGTATGCAATAAATTCGCGGACTCTATTATTGCCTGGATGGACGGTTTATTGCTAACAAGGACAAAATAACATCTCTTTATAGATAACTAGCTAATGCCCGCGACTACGTCCGCGTGGATTGAGGTTTTTTGGTTCCCGCCGGAACTCCTTAGTTTTCCGGGATAAAAAGTAGCTTATGTGTTATTCCAGACTATAATCTATATCTGTGCCAAATTTCATCCAAATCCGTTCAGCCTTTCAAGCTTTCGCATTTATAATATTTATTTGATTGATTTGATTTGATAATTGATGTAAGAGAATGTTTTAATTAATTAAAATTGTCAACGAAAACTACCTATGTACATTTGCAGCACAAGCACTTCTCTCAATCTACTTCTCTTTCTTGGGGGTTTTCATCGACAATGCTTTAAAAAACCGCGAGAAAGATTTGTTGTTTTTGTTTAGATTGCATGTCGTTCATGCATCAGTTCTATCGGTGCGCTGGTATTAGCGAATTTATTATTAAGAAGTATGGAAAATTAAACAATTGATCAATAATCCCTTTCTAATTATCGGTTTTTTTGGGAAAATTTAATCACCTACTAAAATACTTATTTACATTGACTGATTATTTAGGTCAATTACTAACAGAATATTTTTGATTAATTTTTGAATTATATTAGAGTCATGGTAGATGATAAAACTTAGATGATTTAATAGAGATTGATTTTATTTATTTGCCTTAGCTTGAAATAAACCAGGCCCATCGGCTGTTTTGAAAAATAAACTACCGGATTGGAAGTAAGTAAAGTCGCTGTGAATAAATATACAAGCATCGTATCCCGGGTCCCGGCAATCAGTGCAAATATATTAACTGTAAAATTGCTTTGCCGCCGCGGGCCGGCGACACACGTGGTTGAGCGCCGTGGGTGGAACATACGACTTACGACTAAACATTGGTATTGAAAATGGGTAGCAAAATGCCGTCAGGAAAAAGGAGCTTTGAGCGACAGTAGAGACTGTACTTACTTAAAGCACAGAATAGATAATTTTATTTATTTATTTGTTTACATCAGGCAACTAGGCCCATAGAATTATATATGTCACCGTAAGATTGTAAAATCCGTTATATTATAATCTAACGGTTTCTATCCCGCGAGATTATAAACTTTCGAAAGATTGTGAACCGTTAGGTTCTATCGGGTTAATATACCTAATATATTACAATTTACCGAAAAATAACGCGTTAAATTGTAAGCAGTATGTTACGGTTCACAATCTGTCGACAGTTTATAATCTATCGAGATAAAAAACGTTAAATATTATAATCTAACGGTTTTTACAATCTTACGGTGACATATACCTACATAATACGTCATATTATAACACAAAAATAATATTAACACATATGAAAATAATTATGAAACAGGAACAGTATGACCTGGATCTGGCTTCCCTGAAGCGACGGTAAACTATGCCCTCAGGCCAAAATTCTGAGCTGAGAAACACGTCTTTGCACATCAACCAAACAGCCTGTTTGGTCGATGTCTTTGCACGTAGCCGGAACTGTAAGGACATACGAGCTGAAGTAAGTTTTCCTACTGGACTTAAGTTTATCCAGGGTCAGCTGCACTTCTGTGATCTGCGAACAACCAGATCTTCGTGACACTTCTGCAGCTGCCCCATGGTGGTTTTTGTACGAGTCCAGAATGTACCGAATGATATCAGTAATAGTTGCTCAAATTGCGAGAAGCAAATATTGGCTGACGAACAATTTATTAGCGTAGCAGAACCGTTGGTTCCGGTATAGCACGGGCACCTTTACTCTTATTATTATCTTCATGTAGGGGTATTGATTTTTTATTCATTTTTTTTTTTTTAATAATAATAATCATTTATTAACCATAAAAAAGCACAGTTAGTTACAATTGAGTTACATTCACTAGGTATAACTTAGAATATACACTGTGATTAATCATTAATAGTTTCCCTTATAACCTGAGATTATACAAAGCAATACAATGCAATCGAAAAGGTGAACAATAAAGTTTTTCGAGGTCAGAGGGAGTGCTTTAGCACCCGTACTAGGTAAACCTGTGTTACGGGCACCATTTATATTACAAAAATTTGTACATCGGAAATTAGCCATAGCTAGAAAAGAAATGAAATGAAATTTTTATTTCAACGTGCCACTTATGATTAGGTATGTCAGGACTCAGGACCCTACCACCGTCAGATGTACTATTGTCTATTCTGTCATAATAGGTCAAAATAGAAAAGGTAAGGAAAATATGAATATATTGCAACAGCGAAACATAAAAATCTTCTAATTCTGACTTGTATAAAAATATACAGTTCTTCTAAAACGTTAGCCCGACCATAGGTTAAAGTAAAGTCAAGTCAAAATATGTTTATTCAAATTAATTGGTACCTACACAGTACACTTTATGAATCAAGTATACAAAGTATAAGACGTGATGGTGATAATTAACGACGGCATCTTAAAACTAAAGCTGCGAGGTTCAAGTTTCAAAAGCTCGAATCGTTGTATAAGTGGCCTAATATTCAATCATTATATTCACGTATAATGTAAAAGATAGCGGAATCATTTTTGATTGCGCCATGTTGCCCTCAAAGCTGCATACATTGCTGCTTGTAACATGCATAATAATCATGTTATAAATGATAATTCATTAAGCGACGATTTATATGATCGATACTAATAAATCAACTGCCTTATTCGCCGTGAAATTGTTTAAGATTAATGCAGAGAGGAGCAATGCCCGAAAATTAATGTTAAACTGTGCTTGACGCGCCTTCACGTTGTTATGAGATTTGACGACGTTGATATCATTGTCAGTATCGTATAATTCAGCTCAAATTACCAACAATTGTTAAATTATTTATCAGCGTTGGAATAAAAATTTAAATGCAGAAGAAAATGAAAGTCAAGCAATAGTTAATTCAATCAAATAAAAACATGTAGACGGATAATAATTATACTTCTTTAAATTGTTGTAAAAAAAATAACTAGATTTTCAAAAACTCAGCCCCTCATTTTCTCTTTTTGATTACCCACTGTATATTAAATTTAAATAAAAAGAGATAGCTTAATAGTCACAAAGTCATCCTCATCCATCTTGCTCTAATTAGGACTGAAGAGCATCCGATATTATTGATTGTGAAGAAGTATTTCGCACCCGATCCGCCTACATTTCGCACAAGCGAAATGTATTTATAACGATGCCTGAGCAACACCCACAGAAGTCAACTTTTTCAACCTTTCCCTCATTTCCTACTTAGCTAATAGACGGGTATGATTAATGGCTAGAACATTCTTCGCAAAAATTATACAACTTACACTATAATTATAACGCGATCAATCTTTTTAAAACGATTTTGTTTGTAATAATAGCATGTAGCAACGGTATAGTAATGCGGAATTAAGTTTCAATAATTCGGGCGGAAATGACAAATAAAACCATTAAAACCAGTTCGATGGGAGATATCGTGTTTCCGCTATCAATCTTGGAGAAAAACAATAAGTTGGCAGGGCAGAGCCTTCCCACGGCCGCCGTCCAATGACGGAGCCCTGCACTACGCCGCATGTAATAAGTCACGAGTAAGCGTATAAGATACAGCTTTTATTATGATATTACTTTTTAATGTTTTGTGCATGTTGATACGGTGACAGTGTGTCCGACAAGAAAATTATACCCTGCATTAATTCATTATAGTAAAAAATATTGTGGACGTAAAACCTACATACTTATGCATTATATGCCATCTGGAGCGGGCATTACATTTTAATCGTAAAAGCGCTTACCTTGCATTCTTGTACAATTTATACTTAAGATTGAAACAATATGGTAAAGGACATAATATAATTATCACAAAAACTACTAAAACTACTTGAAATACTGATTGCATCTCTACTCTGTCCATCGTCCGCTAGCAATTCGATAGATATCTGAAGAACAAGTATCACGCGAAAATATCAGTAATAACTATAACATTTATTTCAAGATCAGTTTTCATCTTGGATCCGAGGGAAGATGCAGAATTTAACGCCTTTTACGTCACGTACATGGGTCACGTATACGATTTTTCCAAGCAATGTCCTCGCGTTTTATTTTCTCAAAAATAACTATGATCAAAAATTTACTTAGCCTTAACGTTGAAATAAGTTAATTATGTGGCAGAAAACACAGACGTCGCGTATACATTCCATACTGAAGCGATTCGTACTTATCAGCAACATTCATTAAAAAAAAATTTCATGAAATGTTCGTCCCATCGGGCGATGAGAGTAAAGGAACAGAGAGTGCATCTAATCTCTCTGAAGAAAGGCCGCCGTGGCTGAAGTTCGCTCGGGAGTACATTTAAGGCCAAACACCTTCCCGTTCTGAGAAGAAACCCATGCTTAGTACAAGGCCGGCGACGACTACACGAATAGAAGCTGTTCCTTTAAATAAATTTTCCCCACGTCACGAATCCATGTTAATGGTATGCAGTGAAATTATTAACCGGTATTAAATAAAACGCAACCATATCATTTCATATTCCAGACTTAATCCCCTGAGATATTCATAGTATTCAATGCTAAAGTGCTAGCCACGTAACATTAATATTGACTGACGAGGCAGCTATATCGCTGAAAAAGAGTTATGGCAACATTTATGTTTGTAAGAAAGTATTGAATGTGACCCACTACATCACTGATAGGTACATTTGGTGATCTGTTTTTTTTTTAAAGAATATGTCTGATATAAAAATATTGACGCCAATTATTACAGTTGTTAGTTTCTTAAAAACGATTAATTTATTTTTAACCAGCTGATGCTCGCGACTTCGTTAGCGTGGTTTAAGTTCTTTTGATTCCCGCGGGAACTCCTTTTTTTCCGGGTTAAAAAGTAACTTATGTCACTGTCCAGGTCTTCAACTATACCCAAGCCAAAAATCACGTCGATCCGTTCCTCCGTTGCGGCATAATTGAAGGACAAACCAACAAACAAACACACTTTCGCATTTATAATATTAGTATGATTTTGCAGAAAAAGGGATACAATGACACCAACTTAACATTCCTATGAATTTGTTTTAGTTTACAGACACTATTGAGTCTCTAAGCAAAGTTCAGCTCACCTCAGTCTTCGAGTCTAGCCACAAAATGTGTATC
Source organism: Erebia aethiops (assembly GCA_923060345.2). Taxonomy (NCBI): domain Eukaryota; kingdom Metazoa; phylum Arthropoda; class Insecta; order Lepidoptera; family Nymphalidae; genus Erebia; species Erebia aethiops. The sequence continues at coordinate 6,803,835 of OV281092.1, read as the reverse complement.
TTAATAATAATTATAGGGTTATCACAAGGCAGAAATGCCGTCAGTGGTTTATCGAGCCACGTCGACCTGACGTTATCTTCATTATGACTCCGCACCAAGGGTTTCATTCACATGTCCATTAATTTTAGAAGATGCCGTTCGTCAGAAGGCGCAGACTAGCATGAAGACAGCCTTTATAAAATGTCTTGGCTCACAACGATTACATTCTACGTGACAAGTCAAGTGCAATAATATCTAGTAGGTATAATTGGACGTATAGTGGTGGAGTTAAGTGTAGTGGAGGGTTACCGCCGCCCATGAATATTTGCAGCACCAGAAGAACCGCCAATGCTTGCTGGCTTTTGGGTAAGTTCCACCTTCTGAAAAACTCCCACTCGGCTTGCTTCACCTTCACTGCAGACACTTTCAGACATTCGTCAGAAGTTAGTCTATTTTAAAGTCGTATGTCTGCACTGCATACAATTTTAATAGCCGCTGATTGCGTTTGTAAAACCAACAATTATCTTTACGATTATAAGTCGCGGAGTTCCTCCCGTAGTGAATCACCTGTAAACGAAGCGATGCCAGAAACTGACAGGACTCTACGAGGTATGTTGAGATTGCAGATTTACAACTTGTTAGCGTTAATTACTGTTTGCTACGGTTTTAGTTATTGTAAACCTTTGGCATCTTTCGCCGTAATCGTTCTAGTAGTATTTATTATAAAGGAAAAAAAAAACCTTCTTATTTTAAGGCAGGCTGGTATTAATACAAGATCATTCATCAAGGAAGTTACTTTACTCATGGATATAATTTTTTTTCTATAGGATCAAGCCTTTTGATTATGAAAAAAATAAAGTCAACTGTTCCACCATACAAATTCAAATTCAAAATTCAAATTCAAAATGATTTCAAATTCAAAATTCAAATTCAAATTCAAAATGATTTTTATTCAAATAAACTTTTACAAGTACTTTTGAATCGTCAAGTGAATCTACCACTGGTTCGAAATGAAAAAGTATCAATATTAGGATTCTAATCTCGACAAAATATTTATCTTCACCATCATCACCACCACCATCACTGTTCTGTTCACCAGAAAATTTACCTTAGAATTTAAGCTTTCGCCATCCATGTCTACTAAAAATTAATGTCTACTAAACAGTGATGGATTGAATCCCTCCTTTTTTCAAATGAGCTTGTATTCAGTCTTCAGAATATAAATAATTCTGTTTTTGAAAGTACGAGTTTCATACGTGTTTATCATTAAACAGATAAATAAAACTATTTTGCTTCAATTAAAAATTCCCCATTTAAAAGAACAAGTAGCGCTTCGTAGCTGTTACCTGCGCCATTATTAATAATTAAAGCGATTATTTTCACCGGACAGTCCGGCAGCACAAAATAATTAATATCGTTAATAGCTGGCTAGAGGCACGCGTTTCATATCGTAGGCTCGTGTAATGGACGGACAGTGGACGTGAAAAAACACGTATCAAAAGCTCAAACCTAAACGGTAGTAGACCGCAACGATGCTTCTATTAGGCGAAGGCTAGAAGTTTAGTAAATTCTGTATGTTAGTCCATCAGTATGATAAATAAGGATGTGGAACACCCTCCCAGCGCACGTGTTTCCACATATTATAACTTAAGTACCTTCAGGGCAAGAGTGAATAGGCATCTTCTAGGCAAGCGCGTTTCAACCTAGACCTCATCATTGCTTTGCACTAAGCATAATTGTCGTCAAGCGCAAGCCTATCAAAAAAAAATCACATTCCATTTAAGGAATACACTAGATATCCATCAATACAGTAGATTACACGATCGATAAATACCACGGTATTTGGTAAATAATGTAATCTAGTGTATTGACCGACGTCTAGTGTATTTAGTACTCGGAATGTAATCTTTCAGTTTTTATCATACTGAAGGATCACAGTATTCACTGAAAGTCTAGCCTTCTAGTCTAGTGCTCAAAAATATAAGGTGTCACATTTTAAACCTATAACTATGATTTATCAATGATTGTACAATGGTTTCAATCGTTCTAACACTTGTATTTCAGTGTTCTTATTGACCTATCGAGGATTTACTTAACATCAGTGATCCAAACTTCCATACTTACATGCATCTGTTTGTCTGTCTATCTGTCTTACGCTTTCACGGCCCATCTGTTCAACTGATTTTCACGAAATTTTTATCCAACTTTTTATCCAGGAAATTAAAGAGTTTCCGCGCGAATCAAATTCATACTATAACAATATTATAAATGCGCAAGTACGTCTGTCTCTCTGTCTGCTACGCTTCAACGGTCCATCTTTTCAAACGATTTTGATAAAATCTGGTACAGAGAAAGGTTGTATCCCGGGGAAGGACATAGGCATATTTTTATCCTAAAAGAAGTCGCTGGCATCAGATATTTTAGTATATTTAGATACCAAATTGCTAAGCTCTGGTGAAGGCTGTCTGCCACGTGATATTAAACCGTATGTTTTTGTCCACAAACTGCCGCGTAGGCGAGTATCGTCAGGTTAGTCTATTATCATCAACCAGTTTGCACTTTGCTGCATAACAAAGTTACTTGCCCCAACCTTGTACTTTGCAAGGACGTTACAATATATAAGATAGCTTTTTCTGTACTATTTATAGTTTTTTTACTAGAGAAATCATCAAACAAACATATTACCTGACTAGATGATGCCCGCGACTTCGTCTGCGTGGATTAAGTTTTTTTATACTCCCAAATTTTCCGGAATAAAAAGTAGCCTACGTCCTTTCCCGGGATATAACCTGCCTCGATACCAAATTTTATCAAAATCGGTTGTAAAGATGGGCCGTGAAAGCATAGCAGACAGACAGTCGGACACACTTTCGCATTTATAATATTTGTATGGATTCTAGTGATTCTAATATAATATAACCCAAACAAGCTACATCTACTGCAGATAATTGAATTGGTTGAACAGCGCAGTAACTTAGTTTTATGAGAAAATTAACTCTTACGACGCTAAAAGACTTGTTAGTATTGAGTTAAAGACCCATTCCCTTTAATCTTTACCAGGGTTATTGTCAATAAAGGAGGAACAATTGAAATAATTAGGTACTTTAAGCCCTGTGTTATATCATGCCGAAATATCCAACAATGGGATTTTCAATGTCGAAATTATACGGACAAGTTGGTTTTCAATTAGTTTAAAATGATACTTAAGTACTCTTTTTTGAAATACTTATGAATTAAAAATGTTGTAGGACCTGGGCTCTTACGGAAGCGACATTTTGCTTAATTTACAAAATTCTTGATGCTCAACTTTTTAAACTGATTTTCTTAGAAACGGTATCAGGCGATCTTGAAATCGGAAGTCTGTAAAAAGATAAATAGATAATGTTGCCAATTCTGTATAACACAATGGGGCTGATTCTGTAGTACACAATCTCTAAACTAAACTAAAATTAGAGCATTACAAATATTGCTAACCCTTTCATAATACTTCCTACGAAACGGGACATAACTAGATTTAAAGCTGTCATTTTAGTTTAGTTTAGAGATTGTATTATACAGAATTGGCCACATTCTCTAAACTAAACAAAATGACACCTCTAAACCTAGTTCTGCCCCTTTCTGCAGAGAGTATTATGAAAGGGTTAGCAATATTTTCAATGCTATCATTTTAGTCTGGTTTAGAGATTTTGCACTACAGAATCAGCCCCAATGTCGTTTACTTTGTTAACCGACTTCCAAAAAAGGAGGAGGTTATCAATTCGGCGCGTATGTTTTTTTTTTTTTTTGTATGTTTGTTACGCGATTTCTCCGCCAATTATGAACCGATTTTGATAATTCTTTTTTTGTTTGGTAGGTCATACTTCAGAGGTGGTCCCATTTTAATTTGGTGAAGATCTGATGAATATCTCCGGAGATGGAGAACGGAACTCCTCAATGGATAAGAGTAAATTGCTCGCGATCAGTGTGATAGTTTTGTAAACAGTATGTTTTAACCATGCATAGCATATCTTTTTTTTTTTAGGGTTCCGTACCAAAATGGTAAAAATGGAACCCTTATTACTTTCTCTTTCCGTCTGTCACAGTCGATTATTTCAGTAACTATTAACCATTGACATGAAATTTGGAATAGTTGTAAGTATATATAATAGTGGCCCAATATCATGGAAATCAAAAAAATTGAAAATTATTTTTAGTTTAATTAAAAAAGTGGAGAAAATCAGGGGTTTGAAATTTCAAAGTAGGATAACTATACCAAGTGGGGTATCATATGGACTTTGTACTTGACTTGTCTAAGTTAGACAAGTCGACGAGTAACGATTAAACGACGTTATTCTTAATAACGCTAAGTTTTTACTAGCGTTCTGGTTACATCCTGTATTTTAAAACAATGGGGCCACTAAAAATTGGGAAATAAAAAATTTTCAAAAAAAAAATAAAAACCGACTTCAAAAACCACAAACACTAAAAAGTAAAAAATAATTTAATTTATTATGTATAAAAGAGTTAATGTAGTTCTATAATAACATTTTTTGGAGTCGGTGCCAATGTGGAGTCACGTCAATAATAATGAAGAGTAGGTAGACGGTTCATGCGGCTAATTGGTACCGACTCCAAAAAATGTTATTATAGAACTACATTAACTCTTTTATACATAATAAATTAAATTATTTTTTACTTTTTAGTGTTTGTGGTTTTTGAAGTCAGTTTTTATTTTTTTTTTGAAATTTTTTTTGTAGAATACTTGTTCTCATAAAACGGTACCGTTTTATATCAATCTTTAAATCACAAAAATCATTAAGACTATAATTCAATTGAGAAAAAAACAAACGAAAATCGCCTCTTGCTGCACTTTGATCGAGAGAACATACTCAGCCCACCCTTAATTGCTTGTCAACAAATTCTTGAATGGACTGCTTCTCTGGACACACAAGATTCCATTTTTTATACACCCGTTATACTCGATAAACAAGCCATCATCTATAGAACCTTTTCCAATTAAGCAGAATTCAAAACGGTGAGAGGTAACCTTTAACTGATTCCATCGAGTGACTTTGCCAGAGTTGTAACATATTTTCCTTAGTCGCGTGCTATCCCTTAGTACCAATTATATTTTTTAATAAATTCAGCATTTGAGACAGAATTATGTGAGCATCGTTTTAGTGCGTCGACCTCGTATATTTTTTTTAATATTGTTCTTCCGCAATAACGAAGCTTTTGTCTTTCGCTTATAATTATTTCGCCGGCTTTTTTATGGCTCTCTTTAATTTCGAGATCTTGGACGCGTGATCCTTAAATTTGGTTCAAAATGAGAGAAATAAGAAAAAGCGTCGGTGCACCGATTGACTTATTTATCACTTTAAGTAATGGATTAATCAGCGTTAAATTGCCTGACAAAATAAAATCGCATCTATAAATATTGGTGATTAAAATACAAATACCTATGCAGATAAGCCGGGATACGAATGCTAGTTCAATTAAAAACCGCAAAGGCAAAGGACACTTGCTTCGCTTATTAAGAAATAAATGAAATACACGCCCTGTTTAAAATAAAAAGAGCAGAACGTAAGACTATCCATGATTTCCTTGTATAATATTGAATCTCGGTTTTGATTAAAAACGATACCTACATACTATGAAGTTGATATTATTTTTACACTCTGTACTCACTATACCTACTAATTTACGTGCAGATATATATTTTTTATTATAATTGGTTATTTTCCATGCCAAAACAGTTTGCTGTATGATTTTAAATACGCATAAATTCTTTAAAAATAATTATTTACTAAGTATTCATAATAATACTATTAGGTCAGCCGCCGTATTTTTATACGACTGCCTGAAAAAAGGAGTATATTGTTTTCTGGGTTCATGTATGTATGTATGTATGTACTCGTATGTGAGTTTGTATATTCCACCATAACTTCTATACGCCTGACCCGATTTTGATAAATGAGGTATCGTTCTAATCCCTAGCTTATTCTGGGTGACATAGGCTAGTAAAATTTAAAAAAAATTATGGGGTGACCATGTTCCCGCATTAAAGACTAAAGTTGAAAAAAAAATTTGAAAATAAGATTAACTATATAATCATCATATAGAAAATGATGAGTAGATTCCAAAAATATATAACCCTATAGTTCAATATCCAGTGATTCATAAAAAAATATAATTAAATAAAAATGTGAATTAGATTCCAAAGGTAAATAATTCAATACGGCTACGGCAGAGCAGTCGCATTTTTTAACAATTTTAATTATATTCACTTGTCTGCTGGTTCTTCTGGAATGAAATTCTGAACCAGCGGGTACATTCATTTGACGATTCAGAAGTAAGTAGGTATTTTAAAAGTTTATTTGAATAAGTAACATTTGAATTTAAATAATTATGTACCTACTAGATGACCTACCTACCTACCTTCGTCCGCGTGGTTTACGGTTTTTTGATTTCCGTGGGAACTCTTTAATTTTCCGGGATAAAAAGCAGCCTATGTCCTTACCCGGGATACAAACCATCCCTATACCAAATTTCATCAAAATCGGTTGAACAGATGGGCCGTGAAACCGTAGCAGACAGACAGACAGACACACACTTTTGCATTTATAATACTAAATAATAGAATGGAAGTATGGATTTATAATTTTATCTTCACCGATAGTGGCACAGTAGTTTTTAATAAATTTATATAGAAGCCTTTATGCCTATAAACGAGTAAATACCTATAAAGAATGTATGACACTCGTGGTCAAGCGAAAGACAGCTATCAATAAAAACATCTATGAATATACTGCGAAGGCAAAGAAATAGGCGTCATCTTTTTTGGTTCCTCGATAGCAATAATAATGTGAATTGTGAATATTTTTTATCTTGAATTCATTATTTGCACGCAACTTTGTACGTTAATAAAACAGGCTTTATAAAAATTTTATTCAAGCTCCGTTTTATTGTTAGGTATAATACCTAATATGAAATTGTTTCTCATTAATGCTAATTTACGGTCTATTAACTTTTGCGATGTAGAACTGTCGAGCCTGACGTATTCTTCATACAAATCTCTGTATTCTGCGTTTCTCGAAAAAATACGTGCGTAGTTTGGCTTAAAACTTAATTTTTGTATTTTTTTGTGCAAATTATAAAATAAATTAATTAAAAAGAAAATCAAAACTATCCCACCTAGTCACTTTAAAGTTCAAAACAAAGGTCTTAGTTTTGCTAACAGCTAATCGGTTACACAGCGAGCAAGGTACCTAGAGATTCATTTCCCTTCTTTTAAATCTTCAGTATTACTATCAGCAAATGCTAGCAAAGGGTTACAAGCGTTTGTAATAAAGCCACAAGTCAGAGGCACCCGTGCCTCGTTTCATGGTTATATTTTCTGGGTAAAGATTGTATAATATTATAGTCATAAGCAAATATCATTCATATTAACATAGAAACCAAAAAAATATTTTTGCACCCTATTCTTTGCGAAACTGCTGTTTGCCACTTTTTAATTACCTGACACCAATGACAACATTGTGACAACTTTAAGTAAGTTGTCACAATTTACAGTTATGTTTCGATCCCATCATCAGAATTTTTAAAACACGTGGTTTTATTGGTATACTTTCACATTCATACACAAAAAATATCGACGCATGAACGATGGATTCCTTGCAAGTTTGCGGAAGTTCTTTATTTCGTTTTTTTATCATTGATAGATTGATTGATTTTTATGATTGATATAGCTGCCTCGTTGGTCCAGTGGTTAGCATATTTGACTGTGGCCGACGAGGTCCAGAGAGAGGGGGAGGACTCGATAATCCTGAACTCCGGCAACTTGTTTTACTACCGGGAGGGCGACCAACAGTCCCAGGGTGGTGTCGGATTCATCGTCCACAAGTCCCTCGTTAACAACATTGTACAAGTCGAAAGTGTGTCGAGCAGGGTAGTGTACCTTATACTCAGAATTACTGAACGGTATTCGCTGAAGGTTATACAGGTTTACGCACCGACCTCGGCACATCACGACGAGGAGGTAGAAGCTATTTATGAGGATATTTCGAAAGCCATGCATGCTTCTAACACCCATTACAGTGTTGTGATGGGGGATTTCAACGCAAGACTAGGCAAGAGAAGCGGCGCAGACTTGAAAGTGGGTCAATTTGGGTTTGGGCACAGGAACCACAGAGACCAAATGTTGGCCGACTTCATGGAGAAGGAGGGACTCTTTATGATGAACTCCTTCTTTGAGAAGCGGCCACATAGGAAATGGACATGGATGAGCCCTGACGGTTCTACGAGAAATGAGATTGACTTCATTATGTCGACCAAGCGGCATACATTCAATGATGTCTCTGTGATCAACAGGGTGAAAACCGGTAGTGATCACCGTATGGTAAGAGGCACACTGAATATCAATGTAAAGCTGGAAAGGGCCCGACTGATGAAGTCAACGCTCCGACCTACTCATGCTCAAATCCAAAATCCCGAGAACTTTCAACTCGAATTGCAGAACAACTTCGCTTGCCTGGAGGATTGCGGTATGGTGGATGAATTAAACAACAGGCTGGTGGAAACTGTCCATACGGTGGGGTCGAAATTTTTCAAGAGCCGCCGTACGAATAGACCGAAAAAGTTCTCAGACCACACCCTTAAGCTCATGGGGGAGAGGCAGGAAATGAGACTGCAGTCTTCAGCGGACGCGTCCTAGACGGATTTCTAAATCACAGACACGTGATTTGAGACACTTTAACACCGAATTCATCAAGGAAACTATAGAGCAGAATAAAGGCTCAAAAGTGTTTTCTCAACACTTTGCTCAAAAGCAATTTCGATGTCCAAGTTTTTTTAAGATTGTCTTCGCAGTCGTGCACTCTTAACAGAGTGCTCGTGACTGGTACCAGTATCATCCCAGCAAACTCAATTTAAAGAAGACCGATGACGAGCGAGCATCGTTCTTCTTTAAATTGGGTCGTACCGCCTCCCGCGCGATGCTCCTCCACTTGTCTCGATTGGTAGCATTGCGGGAGCACTCCACCACAGTTTTTTAGGTCACAGTTTTTATTAGGTCTGTCCATCGAGTAGGTGAACATCCTCTGGCTCGCTTTCCTTCCACATGGCCCTGTACCACTGGGCGCTCAATTATTGACTCTTCATTTCTGGAGATGTGGCCAAAAAACTTCAGAATTTTTTAGTTAGTTGTTTAGTTAGTTTTTTAATTTCTAATTTAACGTTACATTTCTTGCAGGTCTCTTAATTGACCGAATCTTTGGTATTTTACTTCGGAGTTTTAAATTGGAAACAAAATTTAACAATCCCTAATCAATCTCTTGAAGTCTTGTTTATCAGAAAATCGCCGTAATTTAAAACAAATTACTTTTCCTTTGTTTCCTCCACAGATGTTTCTATATAATATAAATTGTTTATTTATTTCAACGTCATATTATGTTATTGTTAGCTTGTTAGTAAATGAATAATTAAAAAATATTATTGTGACAAAAAACTACACATAAAGATAATATTATGCTCAATAATTTACATGTCACATTACGTGACAAAATCTATGGATCGTTGACGTAGTTAAGTTGATTCGCATTTCGATATATTTATAAGAATGGTCCAGTAATAGTTTATATGTCTAAGTATGGATATACTGTATACAAACTAGTTTTTGCCTGCGAATCAGCCGCTCAGCTTAATGAAAAATGTTGATAAGAACACATTCCAATTTCCAACTAGTAACTCGAACTTCTGCTGTACTTTTTAGGCTTAGTAAGCGATGACTATTGAAGAATTCTGCGACAGAATGATATTTAAACCAAACTAGTAAGTACTATATACTATTTGAAACTTTTTTAATAGGCTTCATCCGTACCGCCAAGCGACTTCGAAAGTACAAGTTCAGCTGTAGGTACCTACTATTACCTATTCTGTGCTACAAGTACGGAGTAGAGGTATAAGTTGCAAGAACTGAATCCTACAATCGTAAACCCTTCAAAATTAGCTCGCTGCCATCTTACAATTCACCATCAAATACCACAAGCTGGGCCCCAAGTTTTTATCAACTTGCACGAAGGTTCTCCATATATAGCGAATACGTAAATGATGGTCAAAAAAATTATTAATACTCAAAGCTAGGGCAGAATAATTAAAAAAAAGAGACAGGCAACAGCCAATCTATATATATCATTCTCGTGTCACAGTGTTTGTAACAAAACATCTCCAAAACGGCTTGACCGATTTTTATGAAATTTTTTATGTATATTCGGTAGGTCCGAGAATAGGACGTAAACTGTTTTTCATGCCCCTAAAAACACCACAATCCACGCGGACGGAGTCGAGGGCATTAGCTAGTAATCTATATAATTCAGACATTTAACGATAACATCAAGTGACCTTCGAAGGCTTAGTGCAATGCGTCAATAACCGACTGGGCCCAATTAAGTTCGGTAGCGCCTCTGAAAGCGCTGGCTAGTTTTTGCTCACTCCTGCACAGCGCAGCGCCTTAATTGGCGGATACTCATCATTAGGCATCGCAAGTGCAAGGTTAGATCGATTCTTTTGCGTTTTATATAAGCGAATATTTGCTCAATGAAATTAATAAGGCTATAGGATCCGCTGTAAGTCAAGGCGAATTTTTTACAGCCCTTGTTACTCAGTTTTCTGGCAGCGCAATTAGTTTGGTCGTTTTTATTCTGAAGCCTGTAATAACTAAAACAAGCCAGTTCATGATTAAATTCTTCTTTAGTGTGAGTGAGTGAGTTAAACAAATATTTGAACGAATGTAAAAGTAAATGTACAACTGAATACGTTCCAAAATTGTAACTACGAGTAGGCTGCTTAGCTGTTAGTATTAAGTTTTTGGTAAAGTCATGTAGTGGTAGGGGTTACCAATACGTTCCGTCGTTGTCGTCGTCTGCATCTCAGCCCAGCAAATTTCACTGCTGAACGATAACCACCTGCATGGATCTCCACCGGCCGATATATAGAGGTGATTTTACAACGAAGTTTGAGTCGCTCGTCTACACTATTTTTCTTTCTCTTGGTCGCGTCACAGAATATACAGGTGATAGTACTGATGTTGTCGCGTGTGTGTGTTGGTGTCAAATTCTACCAAGCTAGATAGAGAGAGAGAGATCAATCAAGCAATCACTGCCGTAGAAATATCTACTTGCAATTTGAAAACGATCTTGGATTTTAAAAACACAAAATGTTACCTCTGAACCAATCAAATGAAAAATCTGGTAATACAGCTCCTTTTAACAAGTCAACAGTCCTTATATGACCATGCCGACCTATATTTTATGCATGTCATCAATTATTTCACTAGCGTTTCGTTTAGCAATAACTTCGGAGCCGTCTGATCGATGTCGAAGCGCAACCAATTACATCCCTTGTCATTGAGTGGTTATTTACAATCGCCCCTGTGTATTTATCATGAGATAAAGCAGAATTATTATGTACTCGCACATTTGTAATACCGTGAATACAACCATCGGGAGACAGGACTACTTGTGTAAGTAGAAAAACGCCCTCCTAACACGGAGTTGGGTTAATTTTTAGGTCGTAATCTAAGAGCTGATGGTGGTTAAATATCCTCCTAAAATCTATATATTATAGTTAGCTGGTGTTCTAGCACGCAAGTGTAGGAGCAGCAACATGCGCACTCTCTATTTCCTTACTCTGTCAGTCTGATGGGACGGCTGCCCACAGGACTGGTTGGTTGTGAGGTTTGTCGTGCTCTCCGAGCACGGCTGTAAGCCACATCGACTTCTAGACTACATGCTATAACTAAGAATTTCTTGCCACAAAAACCATTAGACATCAAGGGCTAACTACCACCACAGTCGAAAGTATACATATTTATTAATAGAGAAAAGTCAGCGTATATACGAAAATACTTTCATATATTGTGTACTAGCTGATTTCCGCCCGCGACTTCGTCCGCGTGGTTTAAGTTTTTTGTTATTCCCGCGGGAACTCCTTAATTTTCCATGATAAAAAGTAGCCAATGTCACTCTCCAGGTCCTCGACTATTCCCTTGCCAAAAATCACGTCGATCCGTTGCTCCGTTGCGGCGTGATTGAAGGACAAACCAACAAACAAACACACTTTCGCATTTATAATATTAGTATGATATGATTGAGATTTCCATATACTTGTAATATTTTAACGTAATTAACTCAATCCTTTCGGTCATGAAATCCAAATCCTAACAAAATAATAAAAAATCCCCTAAAATGTTATAACCCTCTCTGGGCCTACCTTACACAGCCCCTCCTATCTTCAAATAAATGAACAAGTAAACGAGAAATGATCAGATATACGACTTTGCCGTTTAGGTACATAATTAATATCTTTTCATCGCCATAACCGTAAAGGTTGCACCGCGAGCGGTTTAAATATAAATATGGTGACACAAAAACACTCGATCGCCTCCTTTAGGGCATATAGAGACAAATATTTCACTATGCTTATTAAAACAGGTTATTTCTAGCTAAAATCGGATGTAATTGAATGAATAATTGATTGAAAAAGCTAAAAATTTGAAATTCAAATTAATTGTTCATTTGTACCTCCGTAACTACTGGCGTAAAAAATGGTTGACACATTACAGATCAAGAGAATATTCAACAACGACCGCTAACGGCAAGCATGAAACCATTTTTTTTAATCCACTACAAGCTAGCCCTTGACTGCGATCTCACCTGATGGTAAGTGATGATGCAGTCTAAGATGATAGCGGGCTAACCTGTTAGGGGCATGGCAGTTATATGAAACCCATAACCCTTCCATTTCTACACGGCATCTTACCGGAACGCTAAATCGCTTGGCGGCACGTCTTTGCCGGTAGGTTGGTAACTAGCCACGGCCGAAGCCTCCCACCAGACAATAGGTATATTATAACAACTATATAAATAGCCCTTTAGAAGGTATATCTGAACTATGTTAATCGCGGAAATTAAATATACCTACCTACCTGTGCCTATAAAAATTCACAGATTTCGCAGTCCCCGCAAGAATCGGAGCATTGAAAATGAATACAAAAAAATTTACGAGAAAAGAAATATTTTATTTTGAATAACACATTACAAGTTGAACAATAAGAATTTTTTATTGAGATAATACAACACCATTACCATGACGATCGGTCAATAATCATAGAAGCTTTTGACATACGGAAATACCTGTTTTTCTACAATTCCAAATCTAAAGGAACCACCAACAAGTCACAATTATTTACCGATTTTCATAAATTTTTCGCCATTTTGTAGCTAAAAGTTTTTTTATTTTTCCTTGAGTTGGTTTTTTTCCGAAATATTTACAATTTAATAAACAAAAACCACCCAAAAAACCCGATTTTTTTACATTTTTCAAAATTCAAAACAAAATACCAGCCGATTTTCAAAATTCAAACGCTCACACGTGTCTCGATGAATTCTTCAACTCTTGGTACTATTCTTATCTCGATCCTCCCAAAATCCTCGGAGCTATGGCCAAAAATATGTCTCAGGCGATTTGCATCTGATAACCATTTTCAATGGTAAAACACTAAACTAAGTAATGGTGAGTTGATTATGGTGTCAAGTTAGTGGTTAAAGTAAACTGGAATCGTAAGATTCAATAACATACAAGCATTAACATAGAATACAGAAAATATATGAGTAGATATGTAAAAGATAATATCATCTGTAGCTATAGAGAAAAGATCACTGACGATTCAAATAGCTCGTAAGAGCTTATTATGTATTACATCCAAAGAGGTTGGGATATGCCTACGGCGTCAGTATTGTAACTTTTATAAGCTTTGTTACACATTATAAATTTCTTTGAAAAGTTCTACGTGTCATGAATTAAAAAGTTAGTTCCCGTCCGCTATCGAAAGAAGACAACTGATAAAAATTCGTGTAGTTAAATCTCTTTGCGTGCATATTTTTGCACAGATGAGCTGTTGTTCAAAATTGACGACGTACTAATTCTATAATATTATCAGTTCTATATTTTTCTTCAATCTGCGTAAAGAACTAAGTATATTTTAAACATATTTTCATACCGTAGTTAGTGCTATGATATATTCTGTACTGTAGTGCTTTATTAGTACTGCATCTGGCTGCAACACTTAGACAAAAATAGCATCATATCAACCAAAATTACATGTAAATGTATGAATATATTGATGAAGATTGATGAACTTTACAGGAATATTGAATAAATTACCTATATTACGAACAGGTTGACAATAATTGGACGACAAATAGCTACTCGTATCACAGGAGCGTAAAAAAATAAAAAAGGGGCAAAATATCAGCCGGGATTCCTTTTTGCATAATACAACCGACAAAAAAATACAACCGACATATTCATATACTAACTAACATATTCTATACAGGGTTAATTTTAAAATACTTACTAATAAACTCTTAAGGGTAGCTTCTGTACATAATACTGAATAATATGTTCTACTACTTTTTAAAATTCTGAGATATAACATTTTCTTTTCCAAACGAAATAAAAGTATTTGAATTGGCTGCTCTAAGACAGCATTACTCCACGCCACATACGGTCGGTTATCCCTACTGTCAAAATGTACTCTCTTGTTAAACAAACTGTGATAATGTGGTCGGACTGTGGCTGTAGGGGTGAAAACACAAGGGAATGAGAGACCGGACAGGATAAGCTTGAAACATCCGCGTTGGATGGGAATGTCGTATTGTAGCGTTAGTCGGTGCAGCTCCATAGCAGCAGAAAGAAAGTGTAGAAGCGTTCATACGAAAGTTTCATCCTGTCCTGTCCACTCCGTTGTGTTTTCACCCTTAAAGCACACGCCAAGTGATTCTTGTCTGATGCAGCAGTCACGTGCCAGATAGACATCTGCGCATTCGTTAATTAAAGGCTGTTCAGAACAAGGACGTGACATCGAATACCTACGCTATAATATAATGAAATCTCTTCGATGAGATATGTAAATGACCGTGATACGCGTTCCTTACTGATTCTGCAGAGGTTAGGTCTTTTAGAGTAATAAAGATCGAAGTATTCTTTTAAAAAAATATTTTTCGAAGTTAGGTATTTATGCACGTTTTAAGAAATTTAATTATACTGTATTTTAATTATATTGTAATTTAATTATTATAATGTACATAGGTTGTTTTAACTATAAAGGTAAATTCGTCTGCATAGCTGAGAGTTCTGCATAATAAGCTCGAAAGTATGATGTTTACCAATTCGCACCAGGGCCTAGGCCAACATAATTGGTGGACTATCAATGGCTTAAAGCCTTGTCATTCTTCTCATACTCAGAGACGGCCCGGCTAGGTACCTACTACTGAGGTAATAGAGATATATGTAATGCAGATCCAATTAATAAAATTTTGACTCATTTGAGGAAACAGTTTATAATAATATTAGTTTTGATAGTAATTTAGGGATCTCGAGGGATTAGCATCGAATAAATATAAAGGTGACATCCCTAGTAAGTAGCAGATAACCTGTTCCCATAGCTACTATAAACAGCTGAACATTTTGTAAAGGTGAAAGTTTCGTATTTGTGAGTGTGTATGTTTGTTACTCTTTCTAGCAAAAACTACTAGACGGATTTGGCTGAAATTTGGCGTGGAGATTAATTATAGTCTTGAATAACACATGGGCTATGCTTTTATTGCGGAAAATTAAGTTTCCGCGAGAACCAAAAATATTTAAATAACCTCCGACATATTGAAGTAAGTACTAATTTCAATTTGATCATACCTGTGGAAGTTGCTCACATCCCTTCATCAACTAGAAAAGAGCTGATAATTTACAAACAGCTGAACCGATTTTCTTGAATCATAGCTAAGAACACTCGAAAAAGTCACCTTTCAAACAAAAAAATATCAAAATTTGTTCATCTGTTTGGGACCTACATTGCCACATACAGATACATAGATACACACGTTAAACTTACAACACCCCTCTTTTGACGTCGGGGTCGGTGTTAAAAACAATCCATGACCAATTTGTATCATACAAATTATGGTAAGTAACACAATATCATTAACTCTAAATATTTAACAGGAACCGGTTGTTAAAACCTTGTAAGTAAATAAATACTATCAGTTAGTTTCTTTGTCTCAATATCTACTTATAATATTATCTTATCTATGCTATCTTAAACACGCGTGTCTGACGCGCGAACATTATACTGCAATTAGGGATACCACACAAATAAAATGACAGGACAAAAAAAAACTTCATACTTATAAGCAAAACCATACCAGGCACAAAACATTTTGTCTACCGCGTAGCAGAGTTTTCGGTGGAACTGCACATAGTGAGCGAAAAGGTGAAACCTAGTTCTCCTCGGATGCAGACAAATGTCCGCAATGCGCAAGCGCGCAGAAAATTTGTCTTATCCGACACGTCGTAGTTTGTGTTGTATAAAAAAACGAGTAATATGGTACTGCATGTCACAGTCTGTCAAGTGAGGTATATATAATTATTTAACTACTTGTTTCGGATAACCTTTTAAAATTATTATTTGCAACATAACATAACTACGCCAACATAATATATATCGGCAATGTAAATTGGTATGGGCATGTAATGCGGAGGGAAGAAAGGCATATTACGAGAAGAATGATAGATATGCATGTGGAAGGAAAAAAGAGTAGAGGGAGACCAAAGAAAAGATGGATGGATTGTGTGAAAGAGGATGTGAGTATAAAAGGGGTGAATAAGAGGTTGACGGATAACAGAAGTGAGTGGAAGAAGAAAACATTTTGTGCCGACCCCACATAGCGTGGGAAAAGGGCAAAAAGAAGAAGATGTACCTAAAAGTGGACCACGTCATCTTCGCATACTTCCAAAATGAGGAGGAATCCGATGGAGTCTTCTATTATTGTCACCGCAGTTTTGTAATGGATACCCAACCTGTTGTGGTTACATATTAACCATAGCTCCCAAACTGGTCCCAATATCTCTTATTATGTATCGCCTTTGTGTTAATCATATATTCTCTCAGTATGGAGCTACCGGTCGATCTATTAATAAGTGAAGTCTCGAGGAACGCTTACAGCCTACTATTGTCTAGTGGTTAAGGAATTTGTCTTTATAATCGCACTGCCTCGAATGTGCCCGAAGCCTATTATTAGGGTTAATTGGAATTATTATGGTTTTTTCACGGCAGCGAGGACTTATAGCAACTACTTATATCGAAGTGCATCCAACATTGAAGAAGCGAGCTTTTAGAATAATTTATGGTTTGTGAGTGTATTATGGAAATTTTGTATTAAGAAACCCTTCCAATAGCTAACTTGCTGAAAAAATATTAGTTTAATAATGTTTAACATATATAAAATGTATGCAAAATATTTTTATGATTAGTACAAATTAATTTAAAGAAGCCTAACTAACTTGAAGAAAATATGGATAATGCATATTCAACATGTAATTAATTGATAAACGACATTATTTATTTTAAATCTGCCCAAGTTCGTTATGTATTGAACCGGTTTATATGGTAGGATATATTAAATAGTTTAGAAGCGCTAAAGATTATTTCTTTACCTTTTTAACAACAGGCCTTCAAGTTTAGACATAAATGATTAAGTTTCGCCTAGTTACTCATAAATACTTTATGCAGCTAACCCAACACAATATATCTTCTCTAGTCACTATACGATAGGTATTTTTAAATTTTTCATAATTATTTAGAACTATAGATGTACCCGCGACATCGTCCGCGTGGATAAGGATTTTTTTATTCCCGCGGGAATCTTTAATTTTCCGAAATAAAAAGTAGCCTATGTCCTTCCCCGGGACACCAAACCCTACCCCTGTACCAAATTTCATCAAAATCGGTTGAACGGATGAGCCGTGAAAGCGTAGACACACTTTCGCATTTATAATATTCATATGGATTCACGTATTACGCTGTAAAATAGGTAATAGGATTTTTTATTAATTATAAAAAAATATAAAGCTTATAACATAGTTCGATGTACTAGGTAGCGTTAGGGTTAAAACTCCGAAGATGCTAAATGCTCCTAACCGTATCCCGTGGAGATCTATAAAGAACTTTGTCCAGCAGTGGATGTCTATCGGTTAAGACGACGACAACTCTAAATTTATAACATCATAAATATGGCAATAAAATGAATAGAAAAATATGAAATGGTTCTCAAGTCATCATAACTAAAAATAAGATAAATATACCTTATGATGATAGCATCAATACCTAATGATAACTGTGGGAATAGGCAAAGTTGAACGTTGTAATCATACGATTACTTTATGATTATTGTGTTATGTTTATGACACTTCTTAAATTAACAATATTTGAATTAGAAAAACGTAACACCAACTCGCCACAGCTATCGTTTCTCACAGTAAAATATAGTATACCGACACACTGTCAAAACTTAATAAACTATTCTATGATACTTAATAGATGCATAACGCTCATGACCCTTTCAATATTCAAATTGTCTGCCCATAATTATAATTTATTAAAATAAACGAGAACTGTCAAACACTGAGAGAAAGAAATAAATTCATTACCCAAATAGTCCACGCTCGGCATAGTAGGTACAGTTTAATATCAATTTATATGAATTCATTATTATAAGCAGGTTTGTAAATGTAATTGTTCTGAAGAAATTTGCCAAAAAGGGACAGCATAACAAAATTTGACTAAATCAGTTTAAATGTCCTTGTGCAAGCGGCCCTTAGTTTTAGATCTGCTCCAACTTTTTATGACAATAATATCTGAACAAAATTTTCATTAATACCAAAACAAAAAAAAATCCATTGATACCAAATTTTCCCGGTTCGAAAGCATAATAAATCATAATATAATTATATTAATCAGATGAAATTGGTCCACTTATACCTACTTAACCCGAAATTTCATGCATGTTAAAGCAAAACTAATACAGTGCTTTAATAATCATATTATAATACTATGATAATCAGAATCATGATCAAAGTCGGGGAAAAGTGGTTTGCCACTCGATCCAGAAGCTGCATCATAAACGTGATACCGACTGTACCTCTCCACAACCAAGGTACAGAGCTGCAGGCGATACAACAAGGTGCTCGCTTTATCGTCTATTAAATCTCACTCGAATACACTCATTGTCATTAACGCACGTTCGTCTGTTGTTAACCGGTTAAAATTCAGAAGCATTAGATGTTAAAGAGAGTACACATGAAACTGACTTCTTGACAGTGCAGTGGTTCAGGTATAAGTGAATACCTGCCACATTGTCCCCGTGGATTTAGTTTCTTAAAAATATGGTGGTGACTCCTTTATTTTCCTTTCCTAGTTTGCCTCCTACCTACATTACCTACCTTATTTTTAACCGACTTCCAAAGGAGGAGGTTCTCAATTCGGCGCTTTTTTTTTAATGTATGTCGGTGCATATCTCCGTGGTTTCTGAACAGATTTGATTTTTTTTTATATCAGTCTTTAGAGGAAGCTCTCGAGGTGGTCCCATAAAAAAATCTGACGCCAAATCCTCAACCCTGATACTAAAAAGTTTAAAATAAAAATTCTTTTCAAAAAACCGACTTCCAACGCCACTGTAAAGCAATAAATAATTTTTATTTCTACCCACTATGTTGAAGTCGGGCGGGTATAACAAGGATAAGCAAAGTTGACGCATCAGGCTCGCCCGACTTCAACATAGTGGGTAGAAATAAAAAATATTTATTACTTTACAGTGGCGTTGGAAGTCGGTTTTTTGGAAAGAATTTTTATTGTCTCTAAGATTCAAGCTGCGTCTATATCAAAACTCATCGTGATTGGTACAGCGCTTGATCTATAAAAAGGTAACAGACAGTCAGACATTACCTTCTATTTTTAGCATTGATAATTTGGAATGGATTAACCTCTTCATGATTAGTATTAGTACATAGATTACTTAATTTTTGTAATCTACGTACTAAGGTTGTGATTAACATAGGCTCGAATTTCATATTCAGAGCAGACTTTTCTGAAATTCTGAACTGGAATATCCAGCAGGTATAGGTAAACATTTTTTTTTTATCCATTAAGTACAAGCTAGCCCTCGACTGCGATCTCACCTGATGGTAAGTGATGATGCAGTCTAAGATGGTAGCGGGCTAACCTGTTAGGGGCATGGCAGTTATATTAAACCCATACCCCTTCGGTTTCTACACGGCATCGTACCGGAACGCTAAATCGCTTGGCGGCACGTCTTTGCAGGTAGGGTGGTAACTAGCCACGGCCGAAGCCTCCCACCAGGCCAGACCAGGGAAAATTCAGAAATTATAAATTCCCAAATTGACCCTGCCGGGGATCGAACCCAGGACCTCCGCACGTTAAGGCAACAGCGCTACACACTGCGCCACGGAGCCCGGAGGTCGTCAAGTATTTATACTTCCCTCATTAATTCATGTTTACCTATATACCTATATTCAGGTTCTTTAGAACCTAGCTGATTTTTCGGAACCTGGTTAGAATATCTATACTTGATTAGAGACTAGTGTCTCTTCTCTAAATCAGAAGGATTCCACATAGTTCACCACGCTGACCAAGTACGGATTGGCACACTTCACAGACCTTTGAGAACATTAAAAAGAACTCTCGCTACGCCGTATTCTATCAATATTTATCCACAACTAGCTAATGACCGCGACTTCGTCCGCGTGGTATGAGGGTTTTCGGTTCCCGCGGGAACTCTTTAATTTTCCGGGATAAAAAGTAGTTTATTCGAGACTATATTCTATCTTTGTGCCAAATTCCATCCAGATCCGTTTAGCCATTTTGGCGTGGTTGAGTGACAAACATCCATCCATCCATCCAAACTTTCGCATTTATATCTTTTCGCATACTAATATTATACATGCGAAAGTGTATTTGTCTGTCTGTCTCTCTGTCTGATACGCTTTCAGGGTCCATCTGTTCAACCGACTTTGACGAAATTTGGTATAGGGATAAGTTGTGTTCCGGGGAAGGACATATGCTACTTTTTATCACGGAAAAACAAACCTATTCCGCTTGGAAGTAGTCGCGGGCATAGTATTAGTATTAGTAAATTTAGAATATTAGTAGTTTGTCATTTTATTGTACAATGTTTCTTGCAAATAAACGATTGATTGATAGATTGATTGGTATAGATTCCGATGTACAAGTTCCTTTACAACAACTGATACAAACAATCAAACACCTCATTAAACATCCAAATACGTTAGACGCCCGCGGCGCCGGATCGCTGGCATCACCAAAACAAACAGCTCTATTAATTCCCAACCTTTTAACATGGATACCAAAACATCGGGGGCAATATCAATCATACAGCGTGGAATCGATAATCGGTATAGATAATTGTAACGTCTAATGTGATGCATATCGATTCACGCGTAAAAATTACATTTTTCATTTGAAACTTAATGATATTTACGGGCGTAAATCTAAAATAACTACAATAAAAGAAAATATTTTGACATCTGAAATAATATTAGTGCCTATCAGCGTTTATGATTCACTAGCTGACGCCCGCGACTTCGTCCGCGTGGTTTAAGTTTTTTGATTCCCGCGGGAACACCTTAATTTTTCGGGATAAAAAGTAGCCTATGTCACTCTCCAGGTCCTCAACTATACCCATGTCAAAAATCACGTCGATCCGTTGCTTGTTGCGGCGTGATTGAAGGACAAACTAACAAACCAATAAACCAACAAACCAACTTACAAACATACTTTCGCATTTATAATATTATATGATTATATATGATATGATATGATATATGATGTGATATATGGATAGATCACCATAAATACGACGACCTCCGTGGCGCAGTGTGTAGCGCTGTTGCCTTAACGTGCGGAGGATCCGGGTTCGATCCCCGGCAGGGTCAGTTTGGGAATTTATAATTTCTGAATTGCCCCTGGTCTGGTCTGGTGGGAGGCTTCGGCCGTGGCTAGTTACCACCCTACCGGCAAAGACGTGCCGCCAAGCGATTTAGCGTTCCGGTACGATTCCGTGTAGAAACCGAAGGGGTATGGGTTTAATATAACTGCCATGCCCCTAACAGTTTAGCCCGCTACCATCTTAGACTGTATCATCACTTACCATCAGGTGAGATCGCAGTCAAGGGCTAGCTTGTAGTGGTATAAACAAAAAAAAAAAAACATACTAAAGTCAAATGCTTTCTGTGCAGTGCTAATATCAAAAAGCATTGAACGGATTTTATATGAACTTTTTCTCTTTGGAGGATTTCTTTATCCTTGTCATTCATATTACATACATAATATCATAATGTATAAGTAATTGTGAGTTCCTCATTTTAGAATTATACTGTGAATTTCGTATTCTTTTCCATTTATATGATTACTAGCTGATGCCCGCGACTTCGTCCGCGTGGTTCAAGTTTTTTTATTCCCATGGGAACTCCTTAATTTTCCGGAATAAAAAGTAGCCTATGTCACTCTCCAGGTCCTCAATTATACCCATGCCAAAAATCACGTCATCCGTTGCTCCGTTGTGCGTGATTGAAGGACAAACCAACAAACCAACAAAGCAACAAACAAACACACTTTCGCATTTATGATATTATGTATGATTTACGCATACATACCTATCAAGTAGATAACTTATATACTGACTATAAATTAACCTAATTTAAAAATTTGTTCTTGCTTTACATCAAAAATATTATATTTATTTATTAAACGTTACATTTCTCTATTAAAACCATTACCATATTATTGAAATTAAAGAGACACACGTAAACTCGCGCATTTAGATAGTGCATAAAATATTAATGAAGATTATTATCAATTTAGGGATCCTTAGCAGCAAAAAGCATTAGCATTTTTATAAATTTCGTGGATTCTTCTTTTTGATTGCATTTGTATGTGTATATAGAATGATGTATCCAAATCTCAATCTCCCAGGGTTTTGGTGGTTCTTCTCGATAGGAACCACTTTGTTAAAGTTTAATTGAATAAAAAATCTGTCGTAGTTATATACAATTATCTTGCAAGTCTTACGCCGCGCGCCTGGATCCAACGTCTCCCTGCTTCTCGTATGATTTCTTCCGTCCACCGAATGGGGGGAGTGGGGGTCCGCCAATGGGACTAATTCTGTAGTGCACAATCTCTAACGTAAACTAAAATGACATAATTAGGAATATTGCTAACCCTTTCATAATACTCCCTGCGGAAAGGGACAGAACTAGATTTAAAGCTAGTCATTTTAGCATAGTTTGGAGATTGTGTTTTACAGAATTGGTTACATTATATTTCAGTAAACTAAATAAAAATATATTTTATTTCAGACGAGTGTCCATATTTAACTATGTTAGTGTGTCAGGAACAATTGTGTCAAAATAAAAAACGTAAGTTTCCAGTAAAAATGAAAGTGTACGGAATCCTACTCTGTCGTGTCACCAAAGTACTAAAATATAATGTCCCTAGGCTGATTTAAGCAGTATGGTAATGTTGTCAAGCCCGATGTTATAATTCAAACGAACCAATTAAGTACATGCGTGATCGTGCAAGGGTTAAATATTCATATCTCAAAAAATGAATATTTATCTTTATCAACAATCTATATAATATATAATCTATATCTATATCTATATCTATATCTATATAATATATAAAAATGAAACCCGTTTTCCTTGGTCATGGCATCACGCGTGAATGGCTGGACCGATTTCACTAATTCTTTTTTTGTTGTATTTGTTATTATTAGGAGAAGGTTCTTACGGAAAAAAATATTAAGAAAATCTTTCAGAAATATTGAAAAATATACATTTAATTTTGCATACTAAGGCGGTACGAAGTTCGCCGGGTCAGCTAGTTTATAAATAAAGCAAAATGTGATAAGATATGGATGCTACTAGTTTCCGTTTGCTTTGAGGAACGAGTGGCCAAGTTGCGACACCGCATATCAGTCGGTTGCGATTGTTAAGCAACGTTGACACAAACCGGTATCTGGATGGGTGACCGAATTTTGGAAGTCCAAATAATATGATCTTTACGTTTCCTCCGTGCCTCGGAGAGCACCTTAAGCCGTCGGTCCCGGTTGTTATCACTAACAACCGTTTATAATCGTCAGTAACCTTAGTATAGTACTCTTAGTCGAGTCGTATGTGGAAGGAACTGCGAACCCACCGCATTAAATCCCAATAAAACCCCTGCCATTATGTGATTAATGGAATGGAATCGAACCTCAACAATGGGGAATACGACGCAGAGAGAGAGAGTTTGCTTTTAACAGCTTACAGTTCTTAACCGAAAAATGCGCAAAGAGTCAAACTGTATTACAAGTCAGTAGTAAACTAAATACTTAACTCATAAATATTATTAAGTGATAAATAAATATACCTACGATACCAAACCTTGCAGTCAAGTACAAACCTAGGTAGTAACTAGTAGCTTGAGTGTATATAAATTCAAAATAATGAAGATAGCGTCCTAAAGTTTATATTTTACGTACTACGCTTGAAAATGTCTTAATAAAATGTCTCAGAGGTAGATATAAAATATAGGAGTCATTAAATCCCTAAAATGTGACCAAGAGATCGCGCCGATATCTCTTTAGAGGCGAAAAATATAGCGAAAGCATTTCGAACCACTAAAGCGGCCGCCATAAAAATCGATGATATTTTATGCTCTTCTTAGCAAAATCCTGTATTGTTAGAAAAGCGGATTCCATTTCTGTATACAAAATAAGATAAGTTGTAAGACCCGATAAAGGTCCATTAAGATAAAATTTGTGTCGGATAAAGTTTTAAGCCTAACAAATTAGTTTCCAACCTTCCCAACATACGAGACGATATTTCAATTAAAACATGAAGTAAAGTGGAAGAAATGTGTTTATCTTACACCAAGGATATTTCAAAATTAACTAGTTTTAATGTAACAATAAAACATTTCAATACAAAAGAAATGTTGCCGACGAATGATATACGAATCATAAGAGGCCTAAAGGCATCCTCCTTCTTTCGATATCTGTTCCGAACAAATCACTATTTTATCGTTACTCCCATCGGAAAAAATATTGATATCAACATAAAAAAGTGATTCAAAAACAATAGAATGGATGGATTGAAAGGATTCTCGCGTCAGATAACGAGGCGGTTAGAAAAAAGCATGTATTAATAATAGGTCCATAGCGACTCTTACCGAAATGCTGGTCATCACTTCTCCGGTGTCATTACCAACCCTAAAAGTAGGAATGAGACATAATGTTTTACAAAGCAAGCAATATATTATTTTATATCATACTTGCTCAGTAACTAGGGATTACTATGGTGGAAAGTCTCCTTGTAAGTTGGTGTTTGCAATTCAAGGCAACATTACGTCGCACTATGCTTGAATTGTAATGTTCACATTACAGTTCAAGCTATGCAAAACTCCTTGGTAAACAATCTCTTTTCTTATAAAATGGTAAGAAAACTTTTTACTGAAAAAAAAACACTGAACATGGCGGCATTTAATTTCCATACATTTCAAACTATGCAAAACTCCTTGGAACTCAGAGCCGTAAAAAAAATGGAAAACTATTACGAAAATTACGATTTATTTGACGACCTCCGTGGCGCAGTGTGTAGCGCTGTTGCCTTAACGTGCGGAGGTCCTGGGTTCGATCCCCGGCAGGGTCAATTTGGGAATTTATAATTTCTGCATTTTCCCTGGTCTGGCCTGGTGGGAGGCTTCGGCCGTGGCTAGTTACCACCATACCGGCAAAGACGTGCCGCCAAGCGATTTAGCGTTCTGGTACGATGCCGTGTAGAAACCAAAGGGGTATGGGTTTAATATAACTGCCATGCCCCTAACAGGTTAGCCCGCTACCATCTTAGACTGCATCATCACCTACCATCAGGTGAGATCGCAGTCAAGGGCTAGCTTGTAATGGATAAAAAAAAAAAAAATGGAAATGGCGGCATTTCATTTGATCTGAAAGTTTGTGAAGTTTGTTCGTAGTGATTTAAGTTATTTACAACAATATCAAGCACTTCATCAGATGATGAAAAAGGAGGAGAGCCTGATTTTTGTTTGCTTGAAGCAGAACAAATTATGCAAAACCTTTTGCCGGAAAAGTCCATTTTCTCTAAATTTGCTAATTATTCTTGTTAATACCAATGTTTTATTTACCTCGCAAGAATGATATAAAGTAGAATGCTTACCTCGGTTGCAAGTAGCTATTACACCCTCGAACTATATTCACCCTCGCTCGCTGCGCTCGCTCGTGTGACTAAATATCTCGGGTGCACGCGATCCATTAGCGCCCTATGCGAGCTGCGCTCGCACTGGCGCCAAATTGGATCTTGTTCTGTAATAGCTTACTTACGTCCCTTGTGTAACAATCTACTATTATCTTTAATGGGTTAAGGGTTGGCCATGATCTCACTGCATTTTTAGTGATGCAGTTGTTGTCTAATGTGTAAAATAATTTTGAATACTTAGATATTTCAAAATGTCATTACCGTATATAAATTCAAGATAATGTAAATAAAGATAACGCATAATTAATTTAAATAATATACTGACGCATACTTAGCACATAATTGCTATATTACAAAAGGAAATAAGAAAGTAAATACAAAAATAAATTTACATTACTGAAAGCCCGTATGGTCATCACGGGCTTTCTTGCATTAAAAGTGCCGGTCGTCTATCGCGTCATGCTTCCCTGAACGACATCATTCGTAGGTCTCTTGCCACCGCTAAAGTGCCTGCAGTATTAGAGCCAAATGGCTTGGCACGCAGTGATGGTAAGAGACCAGACGGGATGACTCTGGTTCCGTGGAAGCTAGGAAGGTCGCTTGTTTGGGATGCCACATGCGTGGATTCGCTGGCGTTGTCACACTTGCAGGCGACCTCCATGACGGCTGGGGCGGCGGCCACTAATGCAGAAAGAGCCAAAAGGCGCAAATATGAAACTATAGAAAATAATTTCATATTTGTGCCTTTTGGTGTTGAAACCATGGGGTCGTGGGGCGAAGATGCTAGATTATTTTTTAAGGATCTATCTTCTCGTCTCACAGAGTCCACAGGTGACCGGAGGGCTGGCAGTTACCTCGGCCAACATATAAGTTTGGCTATTCAGCGGGGTAACGCAGCCAGCGTTCTGGGCACATTGCCTCATTGCAGCGGCATAGATTATATTTTTAATTTTTAGTTTTTAGTTTTTAATTTAGATTTTAAAGATATTTTAAGAAATTGTATATATTATTATATGTTTTATTTGTAAGCATTACTGATGTTAATCCTTCTAAAAATACTCCCTGTGCTTTTAAACTTTAATACCGCGACACTTTCATCTTCTTATTTTGTTTTATGGATTTTATTAGTGCCACACTAGCACAATGCACTTTGCCAATGTCAGGTGGAACCGCGAAACTTTCATAACGTCCCAATAATTATGACTATTCCTACGTAGCTAATTATTCTTTCTAAATAATACTTAGTAATAATAAATTATTTATTTATATTATAAATACACGACCCTATAAGAAATATTAAAAAAAACCGTATCTAATTTGCAAATTAGCGAGATTGTAATATTATGTATCTTATTTACATAAATAGCTCATAAATTATGTGAAATTGGAAACTATATTGTTTGCGACCTGCCTCAAGGAAATGCTAATTGCCGAGCCACGCGCTGAAGTCATCGATTTGTAAATAATTTGCCACACAGGGACCGTAGTAATATTATAACTAATTTGGAAATTGGATGATTGGATGATTGGATTAAGACGTCAAAGCGCGCTCACGGTCAGCAGAAAAGATCAAATTACAATTAAACACTTGCAATCGATACCGCATCGAAAAAAGATACACGAGAAAAATATCTACTATCAATATCTATCGTTGAACAAAATCATTCTGCTGTATTTTATGGGCAGAAAATAAGGGTTAAGTTACACAATACAATAAAATGGAAGATGATTTATACATATTTACATAATATAAAACTGAAACCCTCGTAGCTTTAGTTTAAGATGTCGTACTGTCGTTATCACCATTTTATTGTTACTCGTATATGTTATAAATAACCGAACGTCAATAAGTGTAGTATATTTACCTAAATTGAATAAACATTCTTTGACTCTTTGACTCTTTGAGGTGCGAGGTAAATAATATAGAAAACAGAAAACATATATTTAAGTAAGTCACATATTTTGATGTTTATAGAAATGATTCCTTTGTATCATATCAAACTTAAAACAAATAGATTCTTCTACACGTAACGTACATACATACGTACATACATTCGTACATACAACGTTCCTAAAAATTCAGAATACTTCCGAGTGCAATAAAATATTTACAATATTTTATTGTACTGGTGGTTCTAATAAAATTTTCAAAGTTACACAATAGTAATAGTAACTTAGCATACCTTTTAAAATCATTTTATTTATTTGCTGACCGTAGGTTTGTAAATTATCCCCATTCATATTCATTTGTTTTTAGTTTTTTTACGGATACAAATCAGAGCGTGGAAAACAATAAGACGATAATTACTACAATCAAACAATTCCTATGCAACCAACAACATTTGCTACGCGATTAGCCTTAAAATATAGTTCATTAGTACTCATTAGATATTTAAAAATTCGGTATTTTGTCATTTGCTACATCTTCATTATCTTTGAGAAATATTTTTGTATTTTAATTTGAACTTCTAATGCAAAAAAAAATGAAATCGACCATATTTTCGTTGTATCGTCATGTTTTCGGCAACTAAGTTCTGAGGGCCTTATCGCAAACCAGAGGCCTATCAGAGCTTCCCTTGTTTTGCGGTGGCAATAAATTGTTTAAATATGCCATAATTCTTTGCTCCTAAGATGACATCCCGATAAGTGTTTATTAGAACACGGGTGGTAGAAACTTTTGAGGATATCGGAGCAAAACAGGTGAAAAGCAAAAAATATTGTTGCCAAATCTCAAAAAGTGGACCGAAAATCTTCGAGCTCGTTCGTCTTATCGTTGTTTGGTCGGTAAATAATGCTCGTGAGCTTGTTAACAACCTGCTAACATGCTTCAAAGTGTGTTAGAAGTTTACCCGACAAACTACGACAACTTTAAAAAATCATCATTTAATGATGGTCTCTACTAGACTCGAGCCTAGAGCATATTAATAAACTAGATGATGCCCGCGATTTCGTCCGTGTGGATTGAGGGTTTTTGATTCCCGTGGGTACTCCTTAATTTTAGGTTAGGTTTTATTTCAAACTATTATCTATATCTGTGGCAAATTTCATGCCTAGTATATTGTCCCTATGTCCTTCCCGGGGATATTACCTATCTCTATACCAAATTTCATAAAATCGGATAAAAAGATGGGCAGTTAAAGCGTAGCAGACAGACAGACAAACAGACAGTCACACTTTCGCATTTATATAATAATAATAATGTCCTCCCGATCGAATTTCGACCACGGCGGCCAATCTCCACAGAGATTACCCATCTGCGCTGGAGATATTATAGTGCACAAGTATGTGTGTATACACAGGTGCACTCTCTGTTCCTTTACTCTTATAGCCCGATGGGACGGAAGATCCGACACGACCGGAGAAAGATCAGGCGCAAGACCGACGGCTTAACGTGCTCTCCGAGGCACGGGGGTGAAATACCGCCAATTTCCTAACTCCGGGCTAGTACTGAGAATTTCTTGCCGAAAAACCCAACACTTGTTATGGCCCGACCCGGGACTCAACCCCGGGACCTCGCCAGCCGCAGTCGAACATGCTAACCACTAGACCAATGAGGCAGTCATAATATCGCATTTATAATATTAAGTAAGGAAGTATGGATAGTGGCGTCATTGATGTAATAACTCGTAAGTTATAACTTGATTTCTGTACTGAAGCGTTGATTTATGTACGAAACAACAAAAATAATATGCTGAGATTCATGCATGATTTGAGCTTACTTTACAATATAAGTTGATGTTCAACATTAATTGAAAGTCATTTGAAAATTCGCAGAAAGCTTGAGCACACCGTATTTTAACATGTACAAGAAGCACATTGCGCTTAATTTCATTCATTGCTTCCAGAGACGATGCATCAAGTTGTAACAAGTACATATTGTATTACATCTTGGACATTTATACCGACGCCCACTCAATATGATGACTGTATTAAACGGGCGCGCAGACAGACATTGTCCATATTTGCATAAAGGATTGGCGGTTGAAAACACGGCGTGTGGCACGCTTCTGTCTCTATATATCAGTGTTCCCAAATTGAGGTTTCAGGAGCACTCGTTAAAGAAATAACTTTAGGATGCCTTAAAGCCATCGTATCATGAAGGGCGTTTTTGTAACTGATGATAGCAACTGTATAGTAAGTCATTGCGCTGTAAAGTATGCAAGCACATTCATTCTTATGATTTTTGTAATATTCATATACTTGTAAATTATAATGAATTTTTAACTAAAGCATGATTTTCATAGTTTAGGTGGAGTAAAACAGGGAAATTTCGGAAATGATTGTTAAAAACTTTGATGTTTTGCGGAAAGCGGTAATGATGGGTTTATTAGCGATAGTAAATATTTCAAACTCAAACTCATAATTTTTTATTCCAATAAACTTATTACAAATGCTTTTGTATCGTTAAGTTTCGTCTACCATAATAATGCCATCAATAATATGATATATTATATTAATTATTATTATTTTAATAGGAATAGTGATGTGATAATTCAGGATGAAAGTCTCAACAACATACAAAATACATTTATATTTCACCATCCTAGCAAATATTTTAATTAAAATAACGAGCTTAACTTTTGTAATATTAATATTCCAAGCAAAATGTTCGCTCCCACAGCCAAATGTCTCATGTAAAGTATTATTGAAGGTAGAAATGACGGGGACGGGAGTGATGACTTGAATTTATTACTTTAATTCAGATAAAGCAATCACGATATTGCCGCAATCCGCAGTGCAAGCAGTGATTAAGGTCAGTTCGTCATTACGATTATCGGATTTAATGAAATAGACGCTACATTCTTAACTTATGGCGCGTTGTAGTGAGAAATGAGGCGTAATATATCTGATCATTAAACGGGCAGCCGACAAAAAGCAAGATAACTACAAGAGTAGGATTTAAAAATGTACTTGAAAGGAGTATTAATAAAAAGTAACTAAGTACATTTGTACGGTGTAAAACGAGGCTTAAAATATTCAGAGACGTTTCTTAATGCTAGATAAATTCCGATTTTAAATCGTTTTAATGAAGCAGGGATTAAATAAATCCTTGATTTTAAGACGGGAACACGGGACATCTATAACTAAAATTTGCAAAAGGAGAATACGAAATTGGCATTAATAATATTGTACCGAAAGCTACAATATTATTAATGCCATTAATAATACCACCCATCTTACCCGCTTAAGATGGGCGGATGGATGGATGGTAGCCCGCATCATCATCGTACCATCTTAGACTGCATCATCACTTACCATCAGGTGAGATCGCAGTCAAGGGCTACCTTGAAGTGGATAAAAAAAAATATCAATATTGTAAATATAAATGTATTGTATCGTTCTGAAATAATGTAAATAGGCATGATATGGTGAGTTATGACTAAATGAGTGAGACTGAACCAATAAGAATAAAAAACCAGTATAAAAAGGATGCGCCACAAATCATAACGCTCATTGCTGTAATACATTTGAATAAATGATATAATAAAGACATGAATGACTTACGGTATCGATATTGAGAATAAATTAAAGACACAGATCGATGTATTGGAGATTATTTACGAGATAAATTTGTCTCCTGCTCACGCGGCGTCTCATTAGCCGCCGACAAAGCGCCGGCACACATTTGTCACTTGGCCAATATCGGTAATAGCGAAAACCTTTTACACTACTTGCCTTGGATTTCAATAGTAATTGGTGTCGCGTTTCAAATCGTTACAATAACAAAAAATATATTTTGTATTATTTTTTTAATCTATAAATTTTTTATAAGGTTTAACAGGGATTAACTGACTGACTTGCATATCAACGTACCTATATACTTAGATTTCCGTTTGCATGCAAAAAAAATTGGATTCTGTCAAACTTTGCGACGCGGCTAATCATAAATTTTTTTATCCAAATTAAAAATTAATACAATTTTGCTGTGTTGTTAAAAAAAACATTTACGTAAGTTTAAATTGCATTCCGTTGGGTTCTCAGTTCTCCTGTTAATAATAGGTATATAATAATAATAATAATATAAAATTGTATTAATAAGAAGCAATTTATTTATTACGCTAATTTTTGATTAAATCAATTTTCAGATAGATTTTTAAATTGTTTTTAAATAAACGATTCACTGTTTCACATTTAATAAAAAATGACGATATATATATATAACTAGATGATACCCGCGACTTCGTCCGCGTTGATTAATGTTTTTTGATTCCCGCGGGAACTCTTTAATTTTCCGGGATAAAAAGTAGCCTATGTCCTTCCCCGGGATACAACCTATACCTAATTACAGCAAAATCGGTTGAAAAGATGGGCCGGGAAAGCGTAGCAGACAGACAGACAGACAGACACACTTTCGCATTTATAATTAGTATGGATATACTGTATGGAGTAAGCTGTAAAGTTTTTCACCCTGCTAGGTTGTATATTACCTACTCGAGTCCAGAAGTATTCTGGCACAAATTTAAATTTGCCTCAATGTAACGCCTGGAATTCGAGTTAGTTGACAATCGACGACCCTTAATGTAGCGAAGAGAGAAACGCGGTGTTTAAAAATCTGTAGGCGGTCGCACCTTGCTTGGAAGTACTCACTAATAGCGTTGTACGAAGATTTTCCAATCAGCAAAAGTAAATATACCTACATCGAATATAAACTTTTCTTTAATTTTATGTGTAATTTCTGCATGCCGTAATATGTTTAAAATATGCCTACGCTTTTTATGATTTTTTATATTTAATAACAAACTAAGTTAGCACTTAGCACGCAAAACATTGAACTGTGTTTTTTTTGTGTGAAAAGTTTTCCTGTTTTTGTGATACTTTAAAATAATAAAGTGGCTTAATTATTCTATTTAGTAAATTTGCCTGGTGGGAGGCTTGGGCCTATCGGCAAAGACGTGCCGCCAAGCAATTTAGCGTTCCGGTACGATGCCGTGTAGAAACCGAATGGGGGTATGGGTTTAATATAACTGACATGTTAGTCCGCTATCATCATAGACGGCATCATCACTTACCATCAGGTGAGATTGCAGTCCAGGGCTAATTTGTAGTGGATGAAGAAAAGTATCGACAGTAATTAATTATTAAATAATTATTAATCTTATCGTCCCCTTTCTGAGTATATTACATTTCTATAATCGATGTCGATAACGTTTTATATCGATATCAAATAGCATCACTAAAAACATTAGCAAATAAGCAGGTCGTCTGATTAAGAGTCTCCTTATTTTGGTGGCATCTCCGCTGCGCAAAGCATAAAATCACGATATCCGGTATTAGTGCAATAATATTCCTGGTATTTAGAAATTTAAAAAAAGTTAACATCATACTCTTCTTTCCAACTAAGTCGATTTACTACTCAGCACGATTCTCCTCTCGGAAAGAGAAGGAATTGACAGACTTCACAAACCTTTGAGTACATGAAAAACTTTCGGGCAGCATTTTAGTTTTAAAAAAATACGCTACTATTAAATACAGATACTTGTGTATTTTGGAAATCATTATTTGCATACAAATCAAAAGAACAATGTACGACCAAATCAACAGAATTTACACATGACAAGAAGATTTGATCTACTAAACTATCGGAGATAATATTAAAAGAAATTGTGTAGCTATTTCGAATAATGAAAACAAGCTAATAAAAACTAATTAACCAGGGCTTGCTAAAACGAACTTTATAACTCCGCACTTGAAGTTTCTGTAATAAACCCTACTAAATCTATGCCTCCTGCACACCAACGTTATTTAGATCACAAAAAAAAGCAAGAGGTGTTGATACATAAACTCTCGTTTTACTTCACGGAACGAACATATGTAAATGCTACTAAGAGTGTATTGAGACTTCGTAATGTGGATACCCAAAGGAGACACCAGTAAATAAAGCTGTTTTACGAGCCCTGGAGGCGGTATTCCATTGTGGTAAGCTTCGACAAGCACACTTTATTGGCTAATTTTATTCAATTAAACTGTTCCTTTTGCCGACACCTCGGTTCACATTAACGCCTCGAAAAATTATTGCAATAGAAGGAACACACCGTTCGTGTTCACCGCGATGTGATTTAAAAGGCCCTGTATGGCTAATGTCCGAGTAACCGGCGCGCGCAAGTTTATACTAACGACCCATCCCAACCGATGACATGCACCGTTCCCATTCGTACCATAAAGATAAACTATTATTATTTCATCTTTTACTACCTCGCCCCGACATCCACTTAATGCAAAGAGTTAAAAATGAACGTTATATGTTAATTTAGAGCTACATTTCAAAGCGGGTGGCAGCTTCCAAGCTTCCAAACGGTGAACAGTCCGCGCGGCTCACGCTGTGATCTCACCGAGAACAGTCAACATTTCATCACAACGTTGTCTCAGGACAAAACTATTATACCCTTTGTTGGATAAAAAGTTTGATTTCAACTCTGCTCGCGTCATGCTGACAACGCGTTTCACAAATCGTTTATAATAGAATTTATTTTAATGCTTCGCGTATGCGCGTCGTTGATAGCATCGCACGATTATGAATGTTGACATTTGGACAAACGGCCCGTTTCAAAGGGTTATTTCTATGAATTACAGACAGTCGATTATCATGATATTACAACTTGTACGTCTCCCAATTTACTAGCTTGTATATAATTGCTGAATACTCGTAACATCTCTTATACTATCGGACGAACTAAAATTTATATACAACGGGATTTTGCATTGCAGCCATCGTAATAATACCTGAAGCATACTTAGGTATTGAAGCTTGAAATTAAATCTTACTATTATTGATTAAATAATCTAAAACTTAAAAACGATGCATATTGCAACAATGCGATCATCTAAGTGCCTAAAATTCTACATCAATAAATGCGATGGATTGACTTTTGACAAAATTGTCCTGATACGAGTACCACCAACGCATAAAGCAATACTCAAGTAATATTACTCAAAATGTCAGTCTGATGTCACGTATCTTGACGTTCCTAAAATAAGGATTATCATACTTCATATACTTACTAATATGTCGGCGCGTCGATATTTTTAGAGTGACAAGGAACGCATCCGACATTTGTCTTTAGTCTGTGGCGTTTGACAGCTAACGCTCTTTGTCACTCTGGCACAACTCCGAGCGCTAGTGTAACTCACGCGCGGTGAATTGAGAAGAAATCCTTTTGCATCGCGCGGTTTAAGCTACGTGTTCGGTGGAGTGCTTGTTGGGAATAAACCATCAAATTAACGTGATTGTAACTCAAATTATATTTCTGTGATTCTATGCAAGTTTCAATGAATTCTCCTCGCCCGCCAACCCACAATGCATAGTATGGAATCGGCCACTGATGATGAGGGTACCCGGTGTGCCTTTAAATATTATAAATGCGAAATTGTATTTGTATGTTGGTTTATTGGTTTGTTGGTGTGTCCTTCAATCACGCCGCAACGGAGCAACGGATCGACGTGATTTTTGGCATGGGTATAGTTGAGGAACTGGAGAGTGACATAGGCTACTTTTTATCCCGGAAAATTAAGGAGTTCCCGTGGGAATCAAAAAACTTATTCCACGCGGACGAAGTCGCGGGCATAATTTATAAACACGAAAGTCAAAAATAACGTAACAATATGGCTTTAAGCGTTGACAATATGGCCCCTGTAATTAATTAAAGCAATACTAAACATACTGACATTGTTGTCAAAAAAACAATAGTGGATAACATCTCGAATCAAAGGGAATGTTCAGCATAAAAAAGTCTGGTTCCGTATATAGGAAGTAATGTCGCAAAAAACATTGCGTAGCGCCACCGTACCAAATCGCATGTCATAAAGCACGTCAAAGTGTACCGAAATGTCCACAGCAATAAATCCAAGGACATTTCGCCGCCCACAAAAGGAACAAAAACAAATAAAATTATATTTAATAGGGTCGTGAGAACTGTCGCCCACCACCCACTGAGGGTGATTCTTTAAATATTTTAATTGCACCGCTAAATCGTCCCAAAATTTTTATTTCTCGTAAATCAAAGCGGTGTCCACGGTAGTGGGGTCCCTGTGCATTTTTTTCTTTCAACCATTCCCCAAAGATAGATATCCCTTTTTATGCCCTATCAAATGATTGGGTAGCAAAAAATAAGACATTGTTATTAGAAATTTCAATCGCACAAATTCACGAGACTAATTTACCTATTTCATGAAATTGAATATTGTTCAAAAAATGGAATTGAAACTAAAAGATGGTTAGCCAAAATTCATCAGCTAATCCATACTAATATTAAAAGTGCCAAAGTGTGCCTGTATGTCTGCTGCGCTATAACGGCACATCTTTTCAACCGAATATGATGAAATTGGGTATAGAGGTGAGTAACAAACGGGGAAAGAAATAGGCTAGGTATATGAGTTCCCCCGGGAATTAAAAATGACTTAATTCACGCGGACGACATCGTGAGCATCATCTTTTTTTTTTTTAATCCACTACAAGCTAGCCCTTGACTGCGATCACACCTGATGGTAAGTGATGATGCAGTCTAAGATGGTAGCGGGCTAACCTGTTAATGGCATGGCAGTTATATTAAACCCACACCCCTTCAGTTTCTACACGGCATCGTACCGGAACGCTAAACCGCTTGGCGGCACGTCTTTGCCGGTAGGGTGGTAACTAGCCACGGCCGAAGCCTCCCACCAGGCCAGACCAGGGAAAATTCAGAAATTATAAATTCCTAAATTGACCCTGCCGGGGATCGAACCCGGGACCTCCGCACGTTAAGGCAACAGCGCTACACACTGCGCCACGGAGGTCGTCATCTAGTAGAGAAAAATTCCTTTACTTTATAATAAGGAAATTATAAACGTATCTGTCAAAAACAACGGACGATTAACATCGCTGCCTACGCTCCGTCAACCCAATGTTTGCTCAAAAATTTCACAAAACTTGATATATTTCTCGTAAACGATTTTTGATGAACAGATAAACCCACGAGACCCCTTCTGAAGTAGTCCAAAATTTGACAATGTAGACCGCCCACCAACAATATCTTAACTTCGCATGATTTAGCGTAATAATACTATATCATAATAACAGTATACCTAATATTTGCTTACTATTTTTAAATTAGATATTACAAAGTCAGGTATAATTTTGAGCAATCGGAAGCTCCATCCGTCAAAGGCCGAGTCATTCGAAATCCATCATTCATCCACAACAAGACATACTAAAACGAAAATTTCGAAGTCAATAAAATGTCTCTGTTTGTTTTTCTAACAGGAAATCTATTTAGTTTTGTAAAAAGTGCGGTAAAAAAGAAAAAAAAGACCGTGTGGGTGGCTGACGACAGTTTAAGTAGTGTAACTCGATACGCGAGTCCAGTAGTTTGTTTTTATAAATTGTCGGAAACACGAGAAAGATGATATTATTATTTAAATTAACATAGTTAATTTTTTAATTGAAATCCTGTTTTAACTGTTACTCCTAAGTGGTGTTTCTTGTCTTTGCAATCAAAATATAAGGCGAAAGGCTGCGGGAGCGAAATATACGAAATACCACCTTGGCTGCCTTTCCCCCAGAGCTTTGCTACGTTGCTAGCATACGTATAGGTGCTTAGCAACGTAGCACATCACTGGTGGAAACTCACCCTTTCGCGCACAGCGTATGGATTTTATAGGAAAGAACGCATCTTTTTAGACTGTGAGTATAGTATGTGGTGATAGTAGTAGTAGTAGTAGTGACCAAGTGACATTGGTATCTTCAAATCAATAGTAAATAGTCAAAAAGTCTGATTGCAGCCAAGCGCTAGTCTATATAATAAATTAACGGGTCTGTATTGCTATCCATTTCCGCAACATTACTTATTTGAGATTGTGTTTTATCTCATTATGAATGATGATACTACCTAAACTCTGAATAAGAATCAAGGCTTACTACATTCGTTTTTAAATCTTCATTTATGAACGAATTACGAAAATAATTATTGCATTCACAAGCAAAAGCAAACCAGTCGAATAATAGCATCAATCGCATGGATTTTTTCCCGGGATCAATAAAGTAATCGGGGGTTCTCTTTATCTATGTGTGAGTGAGCGTTTGAGAAAGGTCACGTGGCAAAACCCTCGGTGCAACCCCTAATAGATGCTCTATCTCTTTCTTGCATGATTTTACTTCCTGTTGTTAAAGAAGGACAAATTATTTACATGTGTGCAAGTAAAGTGGCGCGGGCCTAAACATCTGCCAGGCTTGATATTTTTCGTTGATTAACGTAGTATCTAACAGCAATAAGCCAGATTTATCAGTGATTTAATAAAAAAAATACTATTTTAGAGGTAATCAAAATAATTTAGTTTTAATGGAAACTATTCACAGAAAGCCTCGTGAATCGGGATTAATAGTTAAGAGGTGCTTTACAAAGTCGTACAAAGTCTTTGGTCTTAAATTCACCTTGAAATCCCTGTTGGTTGCATACAGAATTGTAAAGCACTTGCATGTAACGGTTTCGCCTTTGAAAAGTACTAAATTGAACGGAACAACCAGACTCGATCTTGTTCTTTCACCAAAGAAAACCAAGTCGTTGCGTAACCTACTGATACACCCTTAAATATTGGGACGCTATGTTTATATTCGCATAAAATGAGATGTTTTGAGCGCAGAATATGTAAGTAAATAGGACGTAAGTTCATTGAAAACGAACTCGGTAAGAAGGTCCTCGAAGAAGGGGGTTAGTTTGTGAACGGAGTTCGTCTGGAGAGAAACAATGAATTTGAAAAGCGTTTTGTGTCTGGACCACAAATTGAAAGCGCATTGGATGCTATTATTGTTATTTTTGCTCTACATATTATTGTGAAAGGGAACGTTAAGCCGTGACTATGGGAAGTCGCTTGTTTGGATTTTTTTAGTACTGGAATTGCAGGCTTGTACTAATGTGTTGCTTCAGCTTATTTTATAATTTCTGCGAGTGCTTTATCTTAAATTTTAAATTTATTTTTATTCATAAAAAATCTAGCCACGACGATTCACTACTAGATCAAAATAGGAGGTTAACTAGGGGCCTCATTACGTAAAAATGATGGCTGCAGCTTAAGGATCTCAGTAACCTTTGACTGGTTAACGCTTTGTTACTATTGACATCCATAAATGTCACAGCAAGACTATCAAAAATTTGCCGATGAAAACAATTTAGATTGTAACAATTAATGATGCAGCTAGTTAAAGTATAATAGGGATTTAAAGGTAGGTATGCATTACAATAACTCTAAGTTTTAAAACAATAACTAATTAGGTACTTACTTAGATAATCTTGGCATAACCGAAGAGCTGGAAAAAGCTGGTTACTGAACCGATTTCCAAAGAAGATATAATAGTAACGCATGAAAACTTTTGCTCGTGCAAATCTTACAGCATTAAACTATACCCATCAGGCACCAATGCACACTGCAAAAATCTAATCGATTTGTGAACCTTGCTAATCAACCACCACGTTAATTATAATATTATATTACACTTTTGGTCCAAATAGGTACATACGTATTAATTTAGAAACAGAACAAAAAATACAACTAAATTAACACATTGTAGTACTTATTGTTTTATTTTTTAAATCGTGCATCGATATTGCAAGGCCCAAAAAAATTTAATGTGTTTTTTAAAAATAAATAAATACTTTTGAATGAATTCATAATCCAAAATTCTACAGCATTGAGGACCGGATATTATGCTTTTATACTCCCCCTTGCACAGATCTAGCCCTC
Organism: Erebia aethiops; assembly: GCA_923060345.2. Taxonomy (NCBI): domain Eukaryota; kingdom Metazoa; phylum Arthropoda; class Insecta; order Lepidoptera; family Nymphalidae; genus Erebia; species Erebia aethiops. Next base: position 6,763,986 of record OV281092.1, on the reverse strand, counting down.
TAGATTCAGACCGTGACCGTGTATACCTCCTTTGTGCTACTGACCGGTTCCCTATTGTTCGTGTTCTAATGCTTTTGCTCCTCCTTGCTTTGGATAATATTGAAATACCTATGTAAATTTTCAGATATAGCATGAAAATTAAGCTTTTGCTAGATAAAAAAAATTGCCTCTAGTGCTTCTGACCTTAGCTTACCTATTCTATAGGTACTCTCGAGTGTTAAAGGTTCTTTATTATTTTTTTTCAGCATTACTTGCGCCACTTTGTACCTAATTATAATATTTAAATACCGATAATGTCTAATAATTATTTTGCCATTAAATGCGATGAAAATGAAATTTTTGATTAACTAAAATTTGTGCTATTAAACTTGCTTTAAATATTTTACTCTCGTCATACTATTACATATTCTGTGCTCTCATGTTGAAGTTTTCTTTTATTTGTTTTCTGCAGATTTTATTGCCCTATGGGTGCTACCCACTTCACCTGAGACATAAGATAGATAGATAATAATAAAGTATTATTGCACACATGAGAGAAAAATACAAAGTAAAGTTAACTATAACTAGGTATGCAACGGCGGCCTTATTGTTTACTAAGCAATCTCTACCAGGCAACCTTTGGTGAGATGATAGAACAAGCCATAGATAATATACTATATACGGATAGAACAAGCTATGTAGGGTCTTATAGGTTTGTTTTTATTGTTGAAAAAAGAACAATATGACAGCGACTGTTAATGATTTGATAATTTAAACAAAATTTGACATAATATTATATTGACTTAGTTTGCAAAATAGATTGATTATTATATATTTACAAGAACTAAATGGCTGGAAATGGTTATCAGTTCATATTGCTTCTATAAGTACAAGAATTAATGGTGTACCTACTAAGTTGAATAAGGTCTCACCTAAAAGAAGTTTAGGTATCTTAGCACCTTTACACTGCGTTAAACCATTATCACAGCATCAGGTAGGTGTAGGTACGCAAGGGACTAATCCATTCTAATATTATAAATGCGAAAGTGTGACTGTCTGTCTGTCTGCTACGCTTTGACGTCCCATCTATTCAATCGACTTTGATAGGTTGTATCCCGAGGAAGGACATCATCACAAAAATCTTAATCCACGCGGAAGAAGTCGCGGACATCAACTAGTATATAATAGTTATCGCATAAGACTCGGTAAAATCCCAGTGTAAGCTTTTTATTTGTTTACATTAAAGTCATTTAAGGCGCATATTGTGACACCTGTCATAGATTGTACATTTATCAATTTGTGTAATTATTTTAGTTTGTAATTTTTTCAATGTATCAATTTCTTGGTCGTCCTAATAAATATTTTTTTTATCCAATACAAGCTAGCCCTTGACTACGATCTCACCTGATGGTAAGTGATGATGCAGTCTAAGATGGTAGCGGGCTAACCTGTTAGGGGCATGGCAGTTATATTAAACCCATACCCCTTCGGTTTCTACACGGCATCGTACCGGAACGCTAAATCGCTTGGCGGCACGTCTTTGCCGGTAGGGTGGATTGCAAATATAAATATAAAACAGGAGCCTAAACATAATAATACGTCTGGAGTTCTGAATAGTCTAGCTACGAGTATTTCAAGGCAACCTGTATTGAGATAGGTTATTGCATTAGAAGGTAACTCGGTCGGGAGCTTTACAAAACACAGCTGTTTATTGAATGGGCAGGTTAGAGCTGGTATGTGTTAGTTTTTTTCTGCGCTCTGTATAAAATCTTATTCATGATCTTATTTGACTTTAGGTTCCTGTTAGATTTCTGTTTCTATGTGGATTTATTGGAGGCAGAGAAAAAGAATATTTCCTTTTACTAAGCTCTTATGTTCTGTGATTTTGAATTATCAAGTAGGTACTAGCTAATAGCTTCGTCCGCGTGGTTTAAGTTTTTTGATTCTCACGGGAACTCTTTAATTTTCCGGGATAAAAAGTAGTCTATGTCACTCTCCACTCCTCAGCTTCCTATGCCAAAAATCATGTCAATCCGTTGCTCCGTTGCGGCGTGATTAAAGGACAAACCAACAAACAAACAAACACACTTTCGTATTTATTATATTAGTATGACTTTGCTTACAGACTATTGTCTATTAATTTAGGTAGCTACTTACATGCTTAGTTATTACTTATTATATTTCTGAGATGTAAAAATCTACACCACCACCACTAAAATTCCATAATCCATTAACGTTGCTTACTCAAAAAATTGTACTTACTACTGAAATAATGCTCGTTAGGACAGCAAGTTTGTTTTATTTTTTCAAAGGTTACGCTTGGCTGCAACTAGACCTGCTTAAAAGTGATGGTGCAGTCTAAGGTTGATCTTACAAGGGATGGACGTGGTGTCACCAGATGACCGATATACATACAATTACTAGCTTAAGCGCTACTTAACCAAAGCAATCCATACTAATAATTATTATAAATGCGAAAGTGTGTCAGTCTGTCTGCTACGCCTTTGCGACTCATGTGTTGAACCGATTTTAATTAAATTTGGCATACTAGGCTGATTTTATCCCCGGGAAGGACATAGGTTACTTATTATGCCGATACATTAAGGAGTTCCCGTTGGAATAAAAAAAAATCCACGCGGGCGAAGTCGCAGGCCTCATCTAGTATTAATATATCCACCCTTATATTCATAACTAAAACATAAAGGAGTTTAAAAGTGTTTAGACAGTAATTCGTAGTCACACATGCAATTCCCCCTTAACGCGGATTTGCTACACCTTCCTCTCTAGACCCATTAACATATGGTTAAGCTAAATATAGCCTTAATCTGTGCACCGTGTACGGAACCCACATGTTCGCAAGATGGCGCGACTCACCTTACTGAGAGGATTGGCCGAAAAAATCTACATCTTGAATTACAGGATGCACTTTTGGAGTATTAGAAGGATTCTACTCTTAAAATAAAACAAAGTTCGTAAAACGTATTTTTATTCAATATATTGTATTATAGACACACATTCACATACTCATTATTAAAGTACCTTCAAAGATCACAAACATGTAATAAGTTCCTTCTAGCCAAACGTGTGTCTAAAATTAATCGCCTTCATTATATTACGAACACAAAAATGAAAGAAACTATTAATTTCTTACTTCTGCTATGTAAACTCACCATTTTGTTAACCACGTACATTGATGTAGAATTTTTTTAGTACCTACCACGTAGCTAAAAAGTCGTAATTTTTTTCTTAATATAGTATGTATCGATGTTCAGCTTTCAGCAGGACGACCGCGTAACTTCTGCATCAATCATTGTTACAGTATCAATTCTTGTGATTGGCTGAATTTATGGTATTCTTGCTGCGTCAATGGATTTTGTCCAATAGTGGAAGAGTGTAATCCAATCAGAGGTGTTTGCGATCGTTAGATACACTTTAGCTGTCAGTTTTTGCCGGTAGCCCTCCAGAATTCGATGTTCAGTTTTTGATGGTTACTTGATTTTGTGAGGCTCTTAAGGCTTTAATTGGGACTATGTATGTATTTTAGTATTGTATATCTATGGTAACCTAATTATTTTTATTTTGAACATAAAACTACATTACATTAAGAGTTAGGCACTTATGCATTCATAAATAAATACTTTAAGCTCATAATTAACAAACAGAGCAGGTACCTACTAGTTCTGTTCGCCTTGAATGTAAACGAAAGCTTTTGCCCATTCAAGAACATTGCCGTAAGAGAAACAAAGGCGTAAATATATTCGAATACGACGAACTTTGTTCCCAACGAAGCTCAAAAGGTTAACACTTTCGTAAACGATTTCTTGATTGATACAAACCTCATCCTAAAGCATTGTTAAGCTTTACGTTGTATTACATTGTACTATTACCTATTATGTTGTTGTACCTAGTACTTTCATTAGATTAAATGTATCAAAGAATTGGTATGCAGGTATAGTAAAAGACAGCGATCTTTTGTGGTAAAAGTTAACAATACTCTCATATTATTTCATCCCCTACTCATTCTAAAAGGAGATTCTTGCTTAGTTGTGAGCCGGCGATTTATTGAAATCACAGAATTGAGACTGGACTGGAATGGGACTTGGGTGGGAAAGGACAGGGTTTCACTTACTACCATGACGTGCCGTCTGCCTTTTGAAGCTATAAATAAATACCTCCAATCCCAAAAGCCTATGTACATCAAGCACACACGTTACTCTACAACAAGATAAGAAATTTTATTTCAATAAATCTTTATAAACCAGTGAATAAAGTTCAATTTTGATCAATACTCTATAATAATACCTAGTTTTATATTTTATAGATAGCAAAGAATACTCATAGAACGGCGCGTGCCATCATACAAAAGCATAAAAGGTTAGCAGCTGGCGTGGGAGAACTCACACATACACAGACACACATAATAGAGCAAGTGGTGGTAACTGGTAACAGAGATAGCTATTAATAAGGACATTTCTTGATTCGCTCAAGTAAACTGTTAACAGGACATTTCCGCTCAAAACAAACATTAAATGTCTTAAAATATTACACTAATTAACTAGGGTCACTTGCAATTAAAGATGATCTTTAAATAATAGTTCTCGTTTTAGGTCAATTTATGCTATCCCATGGCACGTACGAACACGCATTGTGTATATCCCACCCAGATTCTTGAGCAGGATGGCTAAATCGTGCCGGGCCGTGTCCTTCCGGGCACAAGTCTAGGGCCTATGAATCCGAATCACTGCCTAGCAAAAGCACAGTTAATTTTGATCCTAATTAAGAAAGTTCAAGTAAAAATATAAATTAAGGATATAAAACAGTATCTTTCTTTAAAAAACGTTTTAAAAACAACAGCTTGTTAGCATTTACTCGTAGCTTTCTAGTTTAGTTTCTAGTATAAGAAAACGTTTAAATTGCAAGCTTGACAATTTCACTATTAGGAATGACACTAATTAGCTACCAATTTTTTATCGACTGAAATTCCAACCCTTGCTCTAAATAATGGGTACCTACAGCAGGTAAAAAAACACTAGATTCTTATTTTTTAATAAAAAAAAATATTCTAAATTAATTTCATGGATCCCAAAAACTTTGTTATAATTCACTCCAAACGCACTTAGCATCCCCTGCACATTCGAAAATTCCATTGAAAACGCGAACGGTTTGAAGCCCGTTATTTCACATGTGTATCTATAGACATTTCATCTGATACGACTACGTGTGCGGGAGATACACACACACACACATGCTTTATATCGTAGTTGGGTGCGACACCCCTTGAAATTATTGTCCGTTGTTAGGGATGGTTAAGGTTGGAAATACTCGTAGCATCGATGTCGGTAGAATCATAAAAGGTCGATAGAAATTAGAAATATTACAAATAAGCTTTCTTATGTATAATATTTAGATGTTCCAAATACCAAAATAATTATGTTAAGATCTTTATAGAAATCGATAAATTTATACAATATTAAAATTTCACATTTAGATTTTCAAAGTAAGTAAATCAAATAAAGAACATTTTCAATTAACAAATAACATATTTTTCTTGTAAATCTATTCTATTTTTCTATACTGTAATAACCTAACCAAACGAATATGGATTTCGTAGTTAGAACATTTAATACTATTTTGTTTGACATAATCAAAATATCGATATGTAGAAAGGTAACCATCTTTCCAGCCCTATAAAGGGCATGTGTGCAACTAGTAAACGTAAGTACCTACCCCTGTTGATCCCCCCATGAGCCGCGAGCCACCCCAGGTGCGGACCGTGGCACGCGCCATTCTCGCGAAGGCCGGCGCTCTGACGCCACCTAAGCCTCATTACATCCTTCTAACAGTTCTTACTAACAAGTTACGTGATCTCATCTCCTGAAAACCGGATCTAATCAGGAACAAACAGTTATAACATGTGAAAACCCAAATCATCGTCAAAATGAGCTCCATAGGCGTCGTTGTATTCCGCAACTCGCCACTCAAAGCGCAGGTGCTCCAAGAATCCGTGAATAATTCCGTGAATATAACCAATAATGACGTGAACAATGTTAGACGTGAAATTATTATAGTGCGGAAAAAACAAAAGGTACAGTCTCCACCGAGTAGCGTTTCAGTGTCCTCTTTAGTGCGTGTAGTAGATCCTGCGAATTCAAACACGTCATCGAAACGACTTAAACTCCGAGAAAGTGCTCCAGATGAAGCCACGAGAAGCCCCACACCATTAGCAGTAGCGCGCCGAAATGCGCGGGAAAGGAACAGAGTGCGCCAAGTCAACGACGGGTTTGCCGCTTTACGTCGCCATATACCAGAAGAAGTAGCTGCAGCTTTTGAGAACGCAAACTCCAACAGAGGGCCGAATAAGAAACTCAGTAAAGTGGAAACTCTACGTATGGCTGTAGAATACATTCGCAATCTTGAATGTCTTCTTAATATTGGGCATACTGACAAAGAAAACTTTTCTCAACCTTCAATGGAATCGTTTCCTTCACCGGCATCATCATCGCCAAGAGAAAATAGTCAAGAACGTAGCTACTATTCACTCAATTCACCTGGTATGGATGACGAGGATATGGATGAAGATGAACTGGATGGAACGTTACACCAACTGCCCGCGCAGCAATACCTCGATCTACAGACATCTGAAACATTTCAATTAGTTTCTACTCCACACTTATACGAGGAAGATGAAGGTGCTGGACAACCGCTGACGCCTGCTTCAGACTTATTAGGGCATGAAGAAGTAAATGCACATATTCTCGATGGCCACTTTCCCTTTCCAAGTTCAGCGGAACAGTTCACAGTAATACCCGAACAAAGCTATTGCAGTGAAACGGATGTGCCTTTGAGTGAGGGTGACTTCGAAGTGAAATATGCGGAAACCATACATCAACAGATTCACTCTAACTTTGAAGAAGACTCAGAATTGCCATTAGACGCAATAAACCCTGATCTAATTTTGTCACATAATCAATATAAATTCAAAGAAGGCTCAGATTCTTATCTCGAAAATCAGCAATATAGTGATTTAGAGCTGAAAAAGGAACTTCCAGATATCCAAGTTACTCCTGAAGATCGAGAACAGTTTGAAGAAACATTAAAATGGTGGCAAGAGAAAACTAGACAAGCTCGTTCACTGTCTAAAAATAGCCATTAATAGTGTTATTGATAGTGTTTAGTTAAATTACTTCTAAATATTTATTGCCATGTTAATATATTGTAATTATTCAAATAAAACATACAGCTGTTGTTGCCAAAGAGTGTACTCGACGCGGGCGCAAGGTGTTCTGTAACGGTCACTCGATATAATTCTACTTTAATATGTAACTGTAGTATAATCATGTACTAAACCATTTGAATAATGCATGACTATATGTTCTTTAATAGATTTATTTATAATTTTATTTAACTCAACAACATTTTGTAAACTGCTTTGAAATTAAAAAGAAATAAAATAGGATAGATTAATCGAGAGTAGTTAAATTATTATAATTTATTTAATATTTGCGATTTTCATCGTCATTAACTGTCGTGTTTCTATTAAGAATATTGTACTTAATATTTTTTTTCAATGTACATAAATACGTAATAATAATACAAATTATGTTAAAACTACTTCATAATATTAAATTGTGCCTTCATAAAAATAATGTGATGTTAGATAATAATTTAAGTGTAATAAATTAAATGCTTTTATCGACACCTCGTAGTTTTTATCAAACAGTCTTAAGAAAGACCCCATGCATTATCTTAAACTAATTTCGTCATTCTATAACGTTAATCACACTATTAACGACACATCTCGAATGCCAACCCCTTGAGACAAACCCCTATGCTAATGCAGTGAAATTGCTCAACATTAAATGACCTACTTTAAAAGCTTTGTGCTTAAAAAGCCGCCAGCCCCGTTCCACCGTTACCTGTTATTTTTAGTTAATCTAAGATTAAGGTTGTATATTCTACATGAATTTCTTTTATGACTCAAAATAGTACAATTGAATTTATGAGATAGAAAATAGAATTTTAATTAATTAGGTTAGATGTTTCTATCGACTACTTGGGAATAAAATCATGATTTGGCAGGTTTTCATTTGCAAACCTATCAAATTAAAAAAACGTCTCTTGATTGCAAATAATACGATGACTGTATTAACATCAATGGCATCACACAGGCCTAAGATAATTTAATAAGTTGAGAATTAATACTTTTTTTTTTCTTTTTTTAATCCACTACAAGCTAGCCCTTGACTACGATCTCACCTGATGGTAAGTGATGATGCAGTCTATGATGGTAGGGGGCTAACCTGTTAGGGGCATGGCAGTTATATTAAACCCATACCCCTTCGGTTTCTACACGGCATCGTACCGGAACGCTAAATCGCTTGGCGGCACGTCTTTGCCGGTAGGGTGGTAACTAGCCACGGCCGAAGCCTCCTACCAGGCCAGACCAACGAAAATTCAGAAATTATAAATTCCCAAATTGACCATGCCGGGGATCGAACCCAGGACCTCCGCACGTTAAAGCATCAGCGCTACACACTGCGCCACGGAGGTCGTCATAACATATACATATCATAAATTGAAAGTAGGTAAACATAAACAGCCATAACGAGAACAGATTTCATCCCGTTAACGAGAAATGAGAATATGGTGTAACTGGGCTCTCAGATCGGTCCGTTAACGGTAAGGCGGTATCGCTATTATGATTGTAATGCGCCGCCGTTACCCGAAAAAAAACCCAGGATTCGAGGGAGCGAACAATCGGCCATCTTTGGGATTCCGGATCCAGTAATGGAAATTAAATCTTATGCAAAGGAGTCTGTCTTTATAAGTTTTAACTGTTCGACTCGTATTGCCTTTGTTTTGGCCCGCATTTGTTGAAATGCGCAAAATATCATCAAAATATTATGTTCACCAATCTTGCGCTGAAAATAGAAATATATAGTAGAATGTTCTAAGAGAATGTGCTGCAAAACTAATTACCATCAGATGTGAAAAACGAAATATGGAAGATAGAAAATACACTGCCACAATAATAAAATTAAACACTGCCATATCGTTATAAACCTTTTAAAAAACAGTCACTATTTTACTAAAATTCTAGACTATATTATTGGGTATAATATTCCTTTTTTATGCTTGTGGTTCTTCGAGTAAATAGAACATTCTTAGAATTCATAGGCCTACATGTTTTTCTAGTTAAAACAGATGCACTCAATAAAACTTACATTCTTTGGGATCGTACGTTAGGACACAATGCATAAATGATGATTATTTTTACTTGATCTATTCCAAATAAACTATAAAATGCAAATTGTTGCTAGTATACATAGCTACAATTGCCTTATTGGGCACTTTAAGATGCATTTGTAAATACTTATAAGGTGAGACTTTTTAGTAATAAAAATATTCAGGCAACAGGCATAATTTTAGCAATAGAGTATATACAACTGTAGAGAAGTTACTCTTCAAATACAAATAATGGTGTCATTTGCTTTTTACCTGTCAAGTTTCTTTGTTCACAATCAGCCGATTCTACAAAGTAAAATGGAAACTTGCTAAGCGAATTACTTACGAAGCGAATATTTTCTCGCTCTCCAGATTTTATTTAATTGTAAATTATTGTATTTTTGTATTTATTAAATTATTGTAATTGAAATAGGTTAGTTAAATAGAAGAGGCATGAAAATTTAGCAAGCATACTTATTTTGGGAATACTTAACACTAATTTTATAAATGCGAAATTATGTTTATTGTTTGGTTTGTTAGTCTGTCCTTCAATCACGCAACAACAGAGCAACGGATCGACGCGACGTGATTTTTTACATGGGCATAGTTGAGGACACAAAACATGAGAATATATTAGACACGTATAAAGTCAATTTTCTATGGGAACCTGTGTCGTCAAATTCATATATTAAGTACATTTTGCTTACAATACGATGGCTATGTTTTGATTAGTAGTAGAAATGGCGAGCCAGCTTACACAATAAGACGTAACACTTGAAATTGTAAACATTAAATTGAACCTTTAGATGCAAGTTAAACTTCAAATTCTCTTAATCAATTTGATCTCCTTATGACTTTTTTATTAAAAACAAAAAAAAATCTTTCAAGTAAGACGCGCTAGATGGAGTTGAATATAATTATGTATACATAAATTCAAATTATAATCTTGAGTGGAAATAAGTAAATAATAATACTAAATAATAATAAATAAATAATAATACTAAGACGTATCTGACGTCTTAGTTGCTCATCTATGTCTACACGGTTCACGCCCACTTGGGCTTTTCTTGCTTAGTAATAAGCAGATTTCTAGTTCTATGGTTGAGGACCTGGAAAGTGAACTTTTTATCCAAGGATATTGAGGAGTTCAAACGGGAAATAAAAAATACCTAACCCACGCGGATGAAGTCTATACTTCTATATTATAGTTAAATACGAAAGTTTAGATGGATGGATGTTTGTTACTCAATCACGCCAGAACGGCTGAACGGCTCTGAGTGTTTGGCACAGAGAAAGATTATAGTCTGGAATAACGCATAGGCTACTTTTTATCCCGGAAAATTAAAGAGTTCCGGTGGGAACTAAAAATCCTCAATCCACGCGGACGAAGTCGCGAGCCTCAGCTAGTTTCTTATATAAAGACAGAAGGTTGAAAATGTCCAAAAATGCAAACTATGCCAAAGTTTGTAAATACCCCGCCTCGTTCCAATCGCTCCACATGCGTCCGGTTTCCGGGAGCGTTGAGAATTTTAATTCCTTCAGAACTTTTTATTTATCAAATATCATATTTTACGGTGGAGCGTTGTACGGTATTTTGGCTTCCATTTAAATATTTTCCGCCTCATTCGTCAGGCACTGTTCCCTGTGATTAGTGTTTTAGTTACACGTGAGTGAACAATATTGAATCTTTTCCACTATGTTGTATCATGACTTGAGGTGACGTGACAAAAAATATAATTGACTAGATTTTTCCTGTAAAGTCTTTTCTTTATCAAATTATTGCTATACTTGTAATTAAGCATTACCTGAGTAAACCTAAGGATCTTACTGAGAAACCATAAGCAATCGTAATAAAGTCGTATACGGTTAGTAGGTATTTGGGAAAAACAAAATTTTATCCATACAATCATCAGTTTTTTTTTTTAATTTATATTTTTGTATCCTAAGCCTAAAAGCTGTTTACGTTTCATATTTTTAAATGGTGATACAAGCGTCTCTCTCAAACTCTGCAAACGACTCCTAAGTAAGACCGATTAAGTAAAGTGGTTAAAAACAAGTGCGTTTTAAGATAAGTAGATACCAGCTCTATGTATAATTATCTCTAATGGTATATTATATCTTTTAAAACAAAGTTGTAAACTTTTTACACGCTTAATGAATATTAATAGCTTCTCGTGTAACATCAATGATAGACTTATTAGAAAATCAAACAACTTGCTTTACATCCATCTCTACTTAGTTGTACTTACCAGTTACCATGTTAACAATATTTATTAACTTATCTTTCATTTAATTCTTCCCCTCATAAGTGCGTTTTTCAAACAGGCATGTGATTTTTAAAAAAAACCTGGATAGAAGCAGGTCACATTGCGGAAGTCCATGACAATGAAAAAACTAGAAGTTTAATTCGCTATAATGCGCCACAGAAGCCAAATCTATGTGGTGCAGTACGTATCTTGAACTTGCTATATTCCGCCCGCTACTATGCCCGCGATATTCACCACACCACATAAACCCTCGAAAATACCCTCAACGTACGTTTCAACATCTCCTGAAGATGCTCCGTACGTTTTTATAAAAAAAAACTTGTTTATACTTATTTATATTACCTACTTTAACAGGTTAGGTAGGTTTAGGAATGGTAGGATATCTAGATAATGTGTTTTGTAATTTTATACGCGTGAGAAGTAAATCAACATAGCTTGAAAATCTAAAATCTTTTATAATATACCTACCATTATAACTACCTTTACACACGGAAGAAATCCTGATCGATGCATCAAAAAGTCCGTTAGGAGCCGCTACGCCTTTTGTTATTTTGGGTGCTGTAGTTAAAATAGCCAATCTTGATACTTATTAAATATGTAGTAGGTGGGTATATAATATTATTTCCAAAATGCGACCATGGTATTGCACTTAGGAATCAAGAATAAAAAAACTTGAGAGGTGTCAAGCCACCCAAGGACACCCGAGTGGAACGAAGTTCCTTTCGATTAATAAGTGAAGGAATTGTAATAAAATTTTATTTTGTTTAAGTTATAATAATATGTTTTTGTCTCTACTTACCTAACTCCATCAGCAATATCCGGAACTTGTGCAGCAACACAGTCAGGGTTAATTATTGTTATTAATTCATTTTTTATTATTTATTATGTACAAAAAACCTGTATACACTCAACAAAAATAATCGTCGCGACACCACACTGTTCCATGCGAAATAGAAAGACAAAACGAAAAAACTATTGAAAACATAATTCTTTAAAATTATTTCATAAAAAGTGTCGTTACAACTTTTGGTCTTAATTTTTTCCGTCTAGCCCCCTTCGCAACGCGCGATAAGGAACTCCGTTCCAATACTTGTAATAACACCAAGTTTTTCTAGTTTAGAATTGTATGAAAATTAATGTTGTAAGTCAATTTGTTTATTCTTTAAAATTTTCAAATAAACATGCGATGGTGGGCATTAAATACAATTTGAACTATTATTTATATATCTCCTATCTAGGGATAAACAGGTAAAGACGTAGATAATTTGTTTATTTTTCGGCATAGTCCTGTAGAATAAAAGTATTCAAAATTAATCCTGTTAAGTGTATTCAATAGTTAATTGTTATCACGAGATACGTATGCGTATCGTATAATATATTTATGGTACTAAATATCCGATGTTGTAATGTTCTTGAGATACTACGATACCAATACGATACGGTTTTGCATTATCGCTTGCTACGAAATTTGTAACAAGTCTCAAGTATCAAAATGTGTTCAACCCTCAACATACGCAAAGTAAAGTCAAAGAAGCCACCCTATTGTTGTAATATTTATTCTTGCGTGGATCTTCGGTGCTTCTTTCATCGAGGTCGCCTCCATTGTCGCAGGGTTCATGGGAACGGGCAAAAAACGGACTTTGCTTTAGGGAACTAGCAACTTACAACGTACAAAACTGAATAAGCACTTTTTCATACTGCATGAGGATCCACGTGTTCGAAGATTAGGATGACGTTTATAATCTGAGAATCTTATGCGACCCTTGGATCCTGAGATATGAGTTATTGTAATTACATATTATTATGTCTGATTTTTATTGCAAATAGGTATATTATGTATCTAAATATGATAGGTAATACCTATTTTAGGATTTCTAAATTTTCCATACTTAATTCCAATTACATATATAAAAACTTACTGACTCACCATGCTTCGTCGCGTGTCGGTAGATCTAAGTATAATAATTATACTTATACGTGAATAATATGCCACTAAGTATTCGAGTTTCTTGTCAGTACAGGTTATTATGTAATCGACCAATAAAGGATATCTTTATATTACTACTTATAGTCAAAGTTAGAGAAAGATAACCAATAATATAAAATATATGTTGCAAAATACTTATGCTGTTTATTCTAGATTGGGGCTCAATACAACCTCGCATCCAAAACGTATAATGCTGGAAGAAACTGGAAATAATGCTGGAAATCAACAAAGACAAAAACGCCTGGGAATTAATGGTTCTAACGGCTCTGATAATTCTAATTAATTTAAATGTTTTGTGAGACGGTTATGATGCAAAATTTGTTTTTTGTGGGCACTCTTCAGACCAGAGCACGTTTGAAACCCTGGGAGCATCAGCCCCCCAATTGTGTAAGTAAATTGTAATCGTAAACGTTTTTCAAATTTCAATTTATTTACTTTGAATACAACAATATGTACAAAAATAGTATTAACCTTAAAAATTGGTCAAGGTATTATTTATTTCATAACACATGAACAGTGCTTAGACACTAGTACTCGTACCTACTAAGATAACTTGTGTTACGAGTGTCGTCACCTTCCTCCGAATCTGCGTAAAACGTTTTAAGCTGTCAAAATGATTACGTTACCTAGACAATTGGGGCTCTGTTTTAAGATATTGCAGTATCACCTCATAATTAATATAATATATTATTGACGTTCGTTAAGTGTAGGTACAGTGTAACTTTGAATAAATATATTTAGATTGATTGATTGATTGGTTTGAACTTTTAAACCTTAATTTGTAAAGTTTCATTTCATTTTTCATTTCATTTATTTATTTGTGAATACAGTAGGTACAAAAAAGTTAGATGTCATTTAGTAAAAAATCGATATTTCTGTATAATTTCAGTTCTTACAATAATAAAATTATACGTATAACACGAACCCATCTATTATTCTCATAGTCTTGACAATAGTTTTGATAACCTCCGTGGCGCAGTGTGCAGCGCTGTTGTTGTTGTTAAGGGTCAATTTAGGAATGTATAATTTCTGCATTTTCCCTGGTCTGGCCTGGTGGGAGGCTTCGGCCGTGGCTAGTTACTACCCTACCGGCAAAGATGTGCCGCCAAGCGATTTAGCGTTCCGGTACGATGCCGTGTAGAAACCGAAGGGTTGTTTAATATAACTGCCATGCCACTAACAGGTTAGCCCGCTACAATCTTAGACTGCATCATCACTTACCATCAAGTGAGATCGCAGTCAAGGGCTAGCTTGTAGTGGATAAAAAAAAAGTCGTATAGAATTTCGTAATCTAAGGTTTATTTTTACGTAGATACTCAACCCTCTACTTTTTATTGCAACAGACGTACACCAGATTATCTCAGATAGTAGACAGAGAAATTGCCAGAATCCCATGCATGGTGCCGCCATACGGCATGCGAAGCAGCGCCATCTGGCGATCTACTCAACATTCGTACAAAAACTTTTACTAAATTAACTACAGAAAACTTTAAAGTCACGGTGGCATATGCGTTTGCTTGAATGCAATTAGTATAATTCGATTCAAATAAGCTCTACCATCCATGAACAGCGTACTATCTACTGATTGCATTTTACTTTGCAGTCACAGTTTGCACCCTCAACTTGGTATATTTTTTATGTATGTTCTATCACTCAATTCATTCATCATTCAATATTTTTTTACTCCACTACAAGTTAGCCCACTTAAGTTCTCACTACATGGTAGGTAAAATAATATGATGCAGTCTAAGATGATAACGGGCTATCCTGTAACGTGGTGCAGTTAAATTAAACCTATGCCTCATTCTACTTTCTACTTCGGCATCGTACCGGTACGTCAAAGCACATTGCGGCACGTCTTTGGTAGGGTGGTAACTACTTAGCCACAGCCAAAAACCAGTCGAGACCAGAGAAAACTCAGAAATTGACCCTGCCGAGTACTGAGCCTGGGATCTCCTACTTGCAATGAAAAATGAAAACAACTTATGACAATTTTTCCTTATATCCCACCACCCACATGGTTATGGTTACCCACATTACCCACACTAGGTATCGTGGGTACCTATGCCGCATTAACAAAGAAAGATTTACAGAAGCTAATTGTCGCTCGGTAAAAATACCGAACATAGAGATAACATAGAGATTTTTGTTGCATTTTTTAAAAATAACATAATTTCTAATTAACAGTGAATGTTGATTTATGTTGATTTTTACACTTAAATTTGTTGTGTCTTTAATAAAGATTAACAGTGAATAATGATAAATGCCCAAGATACATTTTTCCGTTGCGTAGTAATTCGATGACACAGCACACACAATTGCGGATCAGTAGAGCTTGAGTTTTTGAAAGCTTAAAGCATAATTTTGTTTTTTTACATAAACAAAAAATTCAAGTATCAGATTTTTAAGCCTGTACAATGTAGTTTATCTACCGGCGGATTTTCGAACACTAAAATATAAAACTACCAACGTAGCTAAATCCTAGCTATGATACAAATTGACACACTCTTTTGAAGTTACCGTAAACATTATTTGATTTTATATTTGTTTGGGTACTTCAAATAAATTAATTACTATATTTACAAAGGCCATTGAGTGATAATCATAATCATTCCCTTATGTCCACTAGAATAAATGAGTGCTGTTATTGAGTTTATATAAACGATTTATTATTGATTCTATATTGCTACGTCATTGATGTCTGTATGTTATGACTAAAATGAAATATTTATGATATTCTGTCAGCTATGATTTATTTAATACTAAGATGATGCCCGCGACTTAGTCCGCGTGTATTAAGGTTTTTATATTCCCGCAGGAACTCTTTAAATTTCCGGGATAAAATGTAGCCTATGTCCTTCCCCGGGTTACAAACTATCCTTGTACCAAATTTCATCAAAATCGGTTGAATAGATGGGCCGTGACAGCGTAGCAGACAAACAGACAGACACACTTTCACATTAATAATATTAGTATGGACTAGATGATGCCCGCGACTTCGTCCGCGTGGATTAAGGTTTTTATATTCCCGCGGGAACTCTTTAATTCTCCGGGCATCAAGTAGTTATCAATAAATATAACGATGCCGTGATAGACCCTTGCTGCGTTTAATATAACTACCAGGAAGATAAGCCCGCTTTTATCTTTGACTGCATCGATTACAATCAGGCGAGATCGCAGTCAAGGGCTAACTTGTAGTATTATAAAAAAACAACGCAATGGCGGTTCCTCTGGTGCTGCTAATTCGGTAGCTGTAGATTTAAGATTCGGTATCAAATACCCTGAAATAAGATATGCACACTAGTCACTACTCTCCATTCATAATTATCGTCACAGTAAAAATGTTTAGTATGCAACTTCCTGGTTATATCACACATGAGTGTCTTCTATTTTGGAACCCCATTTATTGTATCTTATGCAATACACGTGTTTAAGGGATAGTGCCTGACAGACACCATATGATACAAATTATTTTACATAAAGTTGATTTACATGCAAAATAGAACTATTGTTATATTATTTCAGATAGTTTGAAGAACTCGTTCCAATGAGCTCGTTCCAACCTAGACCTTTACATCAGATGAGCGTCGTCGGATGCAAGTCTAACAGGCATTAAAAGTCAAAAGCTCTCTAAAAAGCGATATAAAGCTACAGTACGCGCGCGAGTTTTTGACGACCTCCGTGGCGCAGAGTGTAGCACTGTTGTCTTAACGTGAGGAGGTCCTGGGTTCGATCCCCGGCAGACTTAATTTGGGAATTTATAATTTCTGAATTTTCCCTGGTCTGGCCTGGTGGGAGGCTTCGGCCGTGGCTAGTTACCACCCTACCGGCAAAGACTTGCCGCCAAGCGATTTAGCGTTCCGGTACGATGCCGTGTATAAACCGAAGGAGTATGGGTTTAATATAACTGCCATGCCCCTAACAGGTTAGCCCGCTACCAACTTAGACTGCATCATCACTTACCATCAGGTGAGATCGCAGTCATGGGCTAACTTGTAGTGGATAAAAAAAAGAGTTGAATGCAGAGTAAATGTATGTGTCACCATACGTTTAACTGTAAAGTTAATATGAATAAATAACATTTGATTTGATTGTAACCACCGCCACCCCTGCACCCCATTTGTATCTCCGGTTTGGAATCACGGGGCCATATTGCACACACGTAGATGCACAATTCAACCATGATTCCTTTCCACGTGCACATGTCAAGCCTTAATTATTCAAAAACATGTAAATTATTAAAATGTTTTTGTGTTTATGTGACTGGCAAACGGCTGGTTTGAATATCTGCCCTAGAACCGACTAAGATTATTACTCTACTGTTTTTAGGGTTCCGTAACTCAAAAAGAAAAAATAGCTAACCTTTATAGGATCACTTTGTTGTCCGTCCGTCTGTGTGTCAAGACCCTTTTTCTCAGGAACGCCTCCATGCGTTATCAAGCTGAAATTCCTATCAAATACTCAGGTCTCCTGTCGCTTGGAGCTGAGAAAAAATCAAACTTCTAAGCCAAAACAATCAAAAGACACAGCCGTTTATGCTGCAAATTTTCGACACTCGCAAGGGAATCAAAACCTACAGGGTACTTCCCGTGAAGTCAGTATCTTGAAATTTGGTACGAAGCAACGTCTTATAGCACAGATAAAGGAAAAATTGCGAAAAGCATAAATTTTAGTTACATCATATAATAAAAATATTTTAACCTTACTAATGGATTCATTCAGCAATAAAAATACCGTAACTTTTACTTTTTCGTTTTTTTAATAGTGATTAGAGGCAAAACTTAAATTAATTAAATCTGTTCTAAAATAAATCTTAAAGTCTTTCTGCTCTCTCTCTGCGTCGAATTCCTCATTGCCGAGGGTCGTGACCCCTCTCCAACGAACGCTAAATCGCTTGGCAAGCACGTCTTTGTCTTCTAGTGTGGTAATTAGCCACGGGCGAAGCCTCCCACCAGGCCAGAACAGGAAAAATTCAGAAATTATAAATTTAATTATAAATCCCAAATTCACCCTGCCGGGGATCGAACCCGGGACCTCCGCACGTTAAGACAAGAGCGCTCAACACTGCGACAGGGAGGTCGTCAAATTATCTCTGGTCCATTGGAATTGAAAATAATCGCAGTTGGCTCGGTTAATAGTTAAGTAGTTATTACAATGCATGCCAAATTGAAATTAAATTAAATCAATATTTGTACACCACACTGTTAGAATCTAGGATCCTCTATTTTTTAAGAACATCTATGTACCGTATTCGAAAAATAAATAAATTGAAGTTGAAATTTACAGATTTGTAGTCTAGTCATGTCATTTTTCTTAAAAAGTTACATTAAGGTCTCATAATGCGTAGATCCGCTTTCAGCAGCATGGAAAGGCTTAGAACTAGGTGTACCTACCTATTGGAATGAAACGGAAAATCTGCCAGTGAAGACGTGGCTAAGAGTTATCTCTCAGCCACGTCAAATTATTTTTATCTGAGAGAGCTCAGCTATGACGCCCTGGCTAAGAGATAACAGCTCTTGCCGGGCAAATAGGTAAATATAATTTATATTTGAAGTAGGTGGGTTTGTTCCTAAGGTAGCTAAGTTTAAAAAAAATAGTAAACCGTATGATCCGTCAAAGTTACGACTGGTAATGTATGCAACCTTTAGTCGGATCAAATTCCAAAATGCGGAAAACGCGCTAAATTCCTTTGGAATACAACGGGGTCGTAATGATATGACGGCGCTGCTAGGAGAGCGTAATCACGGAACAGAAAAAACAGGCCACAATATTATCAGAGTGCAGAAAAAAACGCCGAAGTGACTATTCGCGTCTTTTCCACTTGAATAGTCCATTACCATGCATACTCACTGCCTTACCTTTCTAGTGCTACATTCAAAGGAGGGAGAATTCATATTATATCGTGATAAGTTTGACAGGAGGTCGATCGTCAAAGTTCAAAGATTAAACTGACTGGGCATTGCGCAACAACAAAAATCAAAGTAAAGAAAACTCACATTATGACTTTAATATTTACAATTACAAATATAATTTTCAATATAATTAGCCTTAATTTTATCTTATTTACATCTTCTAAATTTTATTTTATTTTTACTCGAGTATTACACAATAATTGCTCATGCACAAAATACGTTATTTACAAATACAAAATGATAACGATTGGACTAAATTTTAATCAATATTAATTTGTATAAACTAAATAACGCGTACGAGTAATTTTCCTGCAAGTACCTACTATAAATACAATATTACCTACCGCTACCATCTTAGACTACATCATCACTTACTATCAGGTGAGATCGCAGTCAAGGACTAACTTGTAGTGGATTAAAAAAAATCGGTCCTAAATATAAATGAAGTCTTTTATTTTAATGAGCGGACGCGATTGGCGAAGCGAGATATTTTCATAAATACTAAAATATACGGAACAATCATACTACCTACATACTAATATTGTAAATGCGAAAGTGTGTTTGTTTGTCCTTCAATCACGCCGCAACACAGAAAAACACTGAAAAAACACAAAAAATACTGTACCTAAGTACAAAATATAATTTCCTTTTTTGATCGTATTCTGGTCATTTATATTAAAGTTAAATTTATTAATTCATAATTATTCATTTTATATTTGCCAACTTCAGGATTATTATCATAAAATATATCTGCACAATATGACACGTTACATTATTTATCACTGTGATTAATACACACAATCGTCTTCATACAATGTAAATGATGAAACATAAAACGCAATTACATTTAATTTATGACCTAATAATAAACCATTACCGATCTAACTATCTATCGAACACAGAAACGCGTGTCTTACATATCCCTATAATAGGTCAACGATAAAACCCTGGTTGTTTTGTTAACAACTCCGCCCACTTAAGGGTGAGTTTTTGGATTATTCTAGTCATTTTTTATACCATTCCACTCTAATTGATAACACGTGTAGTTTCCGTTCTGCCACGTGTCTTATTATTAAATATTCGTTCCGCTCCAAGCGAACCATCGCATAAGCCATGATATGATATGCATTATACACAATGGAATAAACAAATGAAAGCACGGGAACTACTTGACGTGGAAATAAAAGGCAATTTTGACGCGTTCCCTCAACTCCAACCTTTTATAGGTTTTCTTTTCGTTTTAGGTCCACATTTTTATTAGCCTCCTTCGATTGTGTGCTATCACATACATTAAATTGTCATTGATTTCAATGTTGACTATAACTTTTTATTCGGTATTAAAATTAACATCAAAAATTTGAAGTACATAATAAATAAAACTTATGACATGTTTTGAAAAAGAGATCATCAGGTTCAATATAACTAGACTACGAGACACAATTATAATATTATAATCATGCGATGTCGCAGACGCATGCACTATGAAGTGATATGAAAATTACATAAACGTTATATAAACTTGAGCATTAGGAACACATGATTTGCTTTGTTACTTGATAAATATGCTATCAGTTCAGTCGAGATTTAAAAATAATACCCTGCGTACCAACTCATCTTTTTTGTGAACACTTTCTTCATGAATTGTGGTAATCTAAAAATAGTCATGTTCCATATCCATTCCCCAGATGTTTTCCTGATTTTTTGTTTTTGACAAAAACACGTCGCGTTTCATCCAACGTGGGAATTTCTGGATTCGGAAAAAGTGCTTCGCAGATGTTAGCGAATCATCGAAGAGTGTACACTTTAAAGGTCACATCCACGTGTCAAAACAGGAAGATGTTTGTAATTTAGGGACGACGCGTGCCACTCGCCCGTCTCTAACGTACTGTGAAATAGACCTCAGGTTTTTATTAGCTAGAGCGCATCGATGCATCACCAACTTTCCTTCTACCACAGAACTTGTCTTGTCTTGTACTCGTACTTGTCTTGTACTTGTCTTGTACTCCTTGTGCTACGTTTATGTTGGAATGGCGCATTCCGACAACTTATAGATAGCTACTAGATACTTCAAATTATTGTGCTGTAAATAATAATTTATAGCGCAATGCACCAACCGTATCGTTGTAAGCATCAATAGATAAAACCATTTGACCTACGATAATATTTTGAAAATACCTTGAAAGCATCCTTCTTGTAATCTACCATTGTCAATCTACTATTTTTCATCATAATATAACTATCGTTCATAATCTATATATATAAAAATGAAACCCGTTTTCCTTGGTCACGGCATCACGCGTGAATGGCTGGACCGATTTCACTAATTCTTTTTTTGTTGTATTTGTTATTATTAGGAGAAGGTTCTTACGGAAAAAAATATTAAGAAAATCTCTCAGAAATATTTTTGCATACTAAGGCGGTACGAAGTTCGCCGGGTCAGCTAGTACTCAATAAAACTTAAGGGGTTTAACATTGCCCTCAATACATTTTAAATAATAGATACTATATTATTATCTCACTAGGTTAAGTAGTCAGTTGTGATATTGATCTGTCAGTTACAATATACCTATATTTGATTGCTACATTAAATCTGATTTATTTATGTTAATTCGATTACACATACAATTAATCATTATAACAGTGTTTATAAAAATCTAATCAACCAGAACAGGTTAAAGCAGGATTTCTAAAATTAACTACTTAAATTAATAATTTTTTACACTTCTTATGTGTAATCTTTCGTTCATCACAGAATTATTTATTCATGTATTCTGAGGTGATTAATTTCGTTATCAAAATTTTACCTACTTGGCCTGTAATCAGGCCTTTGTTAAATTGGTTAACTCTCTGGGTTTGCCTTTTTCGCCATACCTAAATTCTTCAGCTATTTGCAATAACGTTTTATTTCTAGTTTCAGGAAGATAATAGTATAAAAATATTGTTCCTAGTAAAGTAGATAGGCCATAAAATAAATACGTGCCGTGATGGCCCAAACCTTTAAACATAGCTGGTGCAGTTTTGATAGTTCCAAAATAGGCTATTGACGTCATCATGACGCTAATACCAGAACCCAAGCCTTTTGTTTCTGTGGCAAATAACTCGCCTACCATATTCCAAGGTAAAAGAGATATTCCTAAGTTGGACACGAATACATAAATTGCCATTAAACTTAAAGATATAATCGGAGATATGTGTCTTATAATACGATATTTAACAAGACATAGATAAAGTGCTAATGAAATAAGAGATAAAGTAGTAAAAACTCCACTAAAGATAGCTAAGGGTCGACGACCTAATTTTCTTAGTAAAATACACGCAGTAACTAACGCAATTATGCGCAAAATATCAATAGCTAGCATAGCAGCATATGTATTTTTATTATTACCGAGAAGAACTTCCATAATATCAGTAGTGTACGCACATATGACGTTTATACCAGATAACTGTGTAATTAAAAAGAACACAATCATTATACACAAGGGTTTCCAAAATTCAGGTTTCTTTATATTCTCCGTCAGTGTTTTAATTTTGCTCTTTTGTACTTTCTTCTGTGTCTGGTCTGCTATCATTTTCTCAAGTTCAAGTTTCATAATTGGACTGTTGCCTCGGTACCATTGAAAAGATTGCATGCACCTCTCGATTTCATTTTTCGATGCCAACCAAGCGGGCGATTCTGGTGCAAAATAAAGTATGATGCATCCTACTAAAGGAAATGCTCCGCAAAGAAAGGAAGCATGACTCCAGTGCAAATACGTTCCAAATAGATGTGACATAAATACACCAGACGCTATACTTAAGGATAAGCCAGCTAAAAACAATCCTCTATACTTCGGTGAACTTATCTCTCCAACAAAAACTGGTCCCAAAGGACCCAGCCATCCTTGGCAGAATCCTGTGAGAAATCTGCCCAATAATATTAATTCTATGTTGCCAGCAAAACCAATAATGGTCCATCCTCCTATGTAAAACACTGATAGTAGAATTTGAGATGCTCTTCTTCCCAGTTTTTCCATGAGATATCCAGATATCATATTCCCAAAAAGTAACGCCAACGATGCCATAGAAGCTAAAAAATATGCAATAAACTATTAGAATGAATTTATATTGAAAGATAAGTGTAATAGTAAAAATTTAGTCAATGACTTTGGCACCTAACAAATATAATTTTATGGTTTTCCCCAAGATTGTTGTATACTGAGTGAGACGTCCCATAACTCTATGAGTTTTCCTCAAAATATTAATGAACGACATGGGTAACGAACTTTTATACATCAAAAAACTATATAGGGACATACCCAGCCAAGACTCCATTTCAGTAGATAATTTATTATTGTGCCCTTTTCTGCTTTGCAGCTGTGGTAAAAGTATTGCCGAGAAACCCGCCGTCGCTCCACCACCAAAGGACAGCATGAAGGTACCCAATGCTATGAAGGCCTGAAATAAAGCACAATATAACCATGAATTTCTTTTTCAAGTTTTCCATTTCATATTTATCCAAAACCTAATTACATTACATTAATACACAGGAGCAATAACATGCGACAGTGCCTTATCGCAACTTGGTACTGTAGAACGAGAATAATAAGATACAAACATTTGCAAATATTTAAAAAAAAGTCCTTATTTGTTTTGGCAGAAAACCAGAATAAGGTAACTTGGTAAGTGTATTGGACTTCGGAGCGTGCTCCATATAAAAGAAGTTTGAATATTGAGGTACCTTAGTTATATGAAATATTGTAGACACGTTCTAAAAACTAACATCTGTGTCTTGTATAGTTTGAAAGCTTATTCAAACGGGGCGCGATCGGAAGCGTTCTAAGAGGCGCGTCACAAGACGATGCGACGTCCTTAGATGAGATGAATAAAATAAGAAAATACTATATTTTTTGAAGTGAAACTTCTTTAGAAACGCTGTGATTTGAAAATTCGATGAAACGAAAAAGCGACACTAAAAAGAGACAAACATATTAATTATAGGATTTAGCTTGCGAGAGAATGAGATAGAATACAAGTAGTAGGTTTTGACGACCTAAGACCTCCCTGGCCCAGTGTTGAGCGCTGTTGTCTTAACGTGGGAGGGTTAACTCGGGTTCGATTCCCGGCAGGGTCCATTTGGGAATTTATAATTTCTGAATTTTCTCTGGTCTGGTCTGGTGGGAGGCTTCCGCCGTGGCTAGTCACCACCTTACCGTAACCGGCAAAGACGAGTAGAAACCGACACGGGGTATGGGTTTAATAGTATAACTGCCATACCCCTAACAGGTCAGGCCGCTACCATCTAAACTGCATCATCAATTTCCATCAGGTAAGATTTCAAGGGCTAACTCGTAGTGGCGTAAAAGAAAAGGCTACTTTTCTGAAGTCTCACTTCTGCCCTGTGAGACACACACACACTTTTTTGAAATTTAGATATTTTTGTTCGTTCTATATTTTGTTGACTGTGACAGTGATGTGAATTTAATAAACAATTTTTATACGCAATAGTGAAGACTGCAATTATTACGTTATTACTTTAGAGGTCAATTTGTATTTGCATACCTAACTACTAACTACTCGTATACCATGAAAGTTTTTTTTTTATCCACTACAAGCTAGCCCTTGACTGCGATCTCACCTGATGGTAATTGATGATGCAGTCTAAGATGGTAGCGGGCTAACCTGTTAGGGGCATGGCAGTTATATTAAACCCATACCCCTTCGGTTTCTACACGGCATCGAACCGGAACGCTAAATCGCTTGGCGGCTCGTCTTTGCCGGTAGGGTGGTAACTAGCCACGGCCGAAGCCTCCCACCAGGCCAGACCAGGGAAAATTCAGAAATTATAAATTCTCAAATTGACCCCTGCCGGGGATCGAACCCGGGACCTCCGCACGTTAAGGCAACAATACTACACACTGCGCCACGGAGGTCGTCAAAATATAAATCACTTGATATTTAAGTTACATAAGTGTCATATTATATTATTATGTAACACTGGCGATCCAGTAAGGTAAAAATAACTAACCCATATGAAGTTATAGATCAAAGACCAGCGGATGCATGATTCAATCAATGAGTTCCGTTATCGTTCTCGCCACGCTTGAAATTAAAAACTTCATCATATTATGACAAAAGTGAATAATTATTTATAATGAGAATCTTAGAATTTTATGAACACTATTCAGCTGTTAAAATAAATTTTAAGCATCGTAGCATCGGACGTAAAATAATAAGTTAGTATTCTAAAAAAGGGACCGCTCGCGACAACGTTTAAATTGAAATTTCAAAAAATCTTTCCTCATTTCTTGTCTACATTATAAAAGGAACCTCTAGGTATACAAAATTCTAGCATTCTTGTCTAAGCCTTAGGCCTTTATAAATCATCATACTTACTAATATTAATTTTATTTTTTTAATTTATATTATAAATGTGAAAGTGTATATGTGTATTGGTTTGTCCTTCAATCACGCCGCTACGGAGCAACGGATCGGCGTCATATATGTTTAATGGTGAAACTAACTTTATATAACTTTAATTTACATGCACCATCAGCATCATCATCATCAACCGATAGACGTCCACTGCTGGACATAGGTGTCCTGCAAGGCCTTCCACATGCGGTCTTGCGCCGGCTAGATCCAGGCTACCTGCGACTTTTCTGATGTCGTCCGTCCACTGAGTAGCGGGTCTGCTTTGCTGCGCTTTTCAATGCGAGGTCGCTACTCCAGCGCTTTAGGACCCCAACGTCTAACGGTTTTTCGTGCCGCCTTTTGCCACTTCAGCTTCGTAACACGTCGAGCAATGTCGGTTACTTTAGTTCTTCTGCGGATCTCCTCATTTCTAATTCGCGCAAAGAAACCCCGAGCATTGCTCTCTCCATCGCCCGCTGAGTGACCCTGACCTTCCTTAAGAGGCCCATAGGTTTTTTTTGTTTTTAATCTTTTATGATGTTCTAAAAGATCTTAACAATGTTAAGCAACAATTTGGCAAAATTGGTTTAGAACTAAATTTTTCCAAATGTGAACTGTTTTTTACAGAAAATCTGTCGCAAGATAGAATATTATCGGCTTCTGAATTATTTAACGAAATTGCCCCTAATATTAAGATCCTTGATAAACATTCACTTTGTCTTCTTGGTGCTCCTCTTTTTAACGAAGCCATACAACCAATCTTGGACAAAAAAGTCAAAACATTTTCGGCACATTCTGACAAATTGGGCGCTCTAAATTCTCACATTGCATTTTCGATTCTAAAATATTGCCTATTTGTACCTAAATTAATTTATATTCTCCGTGCGAGCCCAATTTGGAAATTTCCTGGACTACTCGATATCATGGATGCCACCTTAAGAGATACGCTAGAAAAAATTCTAAATTTATCTTTTGATGATCAGTCCTGGAATCAAGCTACTTTACCGGTCAAGTATGGTGGCATCGGCGTGAGAAAAATTTCCAGTGTTGCTCTTCCGGCTTTTCTGTCCTCTGTGCATAGTATAAAAGAGCTTAGTTCTCAGATTCTTAATTCTAATTCAGTTTCATTGATCTATGCCACAGAGGCCCTAGATAGTTGGAAGCTCAGGTGTCCCAATGACGACATCCCGAAGGAATGTTTCACACAAAAACTTTGGGATGTGCCGTTGGTTCGGCTGACACATACAAATTTGGTTCAAAATCTTACGAGTGAAAGAGATCGAGCAAGGCTTCTAGCCTTATCTGAAAAAGAATCCGGGTATTGGCTTCATGCCTTGCCATCGAAAAATCTCGGCACTCTTTTAGATAATGAAAGTTTTCGTGTGGCTCTAGGTCTCAGATTGGGAACACCCCTGTGCTACGAGCACAGATGTCCGTGTGGAAAAGAGGTTGATAAATTTGGAATTCACGGACTCTCTTGCCAAAGGAGCGCTGGTAGGCTTTTTCGGCATGGCTCTCTCAATGATACGATCAAAAGGGCTCTTGCCACCATAGATATTCCTGCGCTCATTGAGCCGGCAGGAATTAGTCGGGATGATGGCAAGAGACCTGATGGATTGACGCTGGTTCCCTGGGAACGGGGACGGGCGCTAATGTGGGACGCAACATGCGTAGACACATTGGCCCCGTGTCATATCAGGGAGACAGCATCAAGGCCGGGAGCCGCAGCAGAAAAGGCTGAAACCGGCAAGCGGCGGAAGTATGCCTCTCTCATAGAGAGTTACATATTTGTTCCGTTTGCCGTGGAGACCCTGGGGCCATGGAGTCTTAGTGCCAAAAATTTTTTACGAGATATTTCACCGCGGTTAATTGCCTCATCTGGTGACAGAAGGGCTGGCTCATTTTTTGCGCAAAGGATCAGCCTGGCTGTCCAGCGCGGAAATGCAGCCAGCATTCTTGCCACCATTCCACGCGGGCATGATTTATATAGTAATTAGGTTAGGCTAGCTAGCATTAAGTTCTATTGTATTATTTTCAATAAAAATCTTTTATTTTTTTTGAGTCCCATAGTTAGCGATCAAGTCTCGCAACCATCACGCACGTATGTCATCACGCACTGTGTTGGCACACGAAGACCTTGGTCTTCAGGCACTGTGGAATCTTGGACCGTGTATGCCAGGCATAATATGTACTCGTCTTTAATTTCGAGTGCATTTCATGCATAGAGTTCATTAATTATTATGTTACATATTTTATGATTATCTCTAAATATATTATTAAGACATAAGGTAAAAATAACATAGGTAGTAAGAATAATATACAAAAAATAAAATTAATTAAAAATATATGATTATAATGTAAATAGGTAGAGATTAAAGGACCTACTTACATTATAAATCAAGTTTATTTTTGGAAGAAACAATATGCAAAACACCCATTACCTACATAATGTAGTGTGTTCCATTAAATCAAAGATAAAAAAGTTTAAACAAGTTTAATAATGTATCCATTTTATGTGTCCACTAGATAATGCCCGCGGTTTTGGTCATGTGGATTTACGTTTTAAATGGAACCTTTCTATGTTACTGGGATGAGTACTAGGAATGTATGTTCGTTCCACTGAACCGATTTTGAAGTACGATCAGCAGACAGACAAACAGACAGGCAGGCAGTTCAGCATTCATAACATTGGTACCACACCTACCCGAGTCTTAGGGCCATACTGCTAACACATAAAGCCATAATATTGTTTCACTATTGTTGACTTTAGTGTTTTACAATTACCTATAATCCTTAATTTAGGAAGGTCAAACAGTCATTTTGAGTAATATTGCATAAGAATTGCATTAAGTTAATAATCCACGACAGTGGGTATTCTTTCCTTTTTAACCGACTTCAAAAAAAGAAGTAGGTTATCAATTCGGCTGTGTGTTTGTTACGCGATTTCTCCGCCAATTATGAATCAATTTTGATGCTTCTTTTTTTGTTTGATAGATAATATAGGTTGATTGAAATATAAAAAACTTCGCAACCAGTGTAGCAGGATTTGCCGGGACGCCCAACGTCAATACATTCATTCCTCAGTTGATAGCAAGGATTCTGGCAAAACCTGGCAATTCTTGGCCTCATTGGGTATTGGACGTCAACGTCAAAGCATCTCACGTACAGATGTTCTTAATAAACACTTCACTAATACGCTTCCTTTTGATGTTTTAACTAAACAAGGTACACTAAATCATCTTAACTCTATTCCTTCACATGGTGGACCTGAATTTCAGTTTAGCACGACGACTTGTAGTGAGATTAAGAAACACATCTTGGCTGTGAAATCTGATGCCGTTGGTAGTGATGGAATAAGTAGGAAGATGATATTATTTTCACTTGAAAGTGTCCTTTCGGTGCTTTGCCATATTATTAATTCTTCACTTTCTTCTGGTACCTTCCCCACTGCTTGGGCCAAAGCTTATATTATACCAATTTCTAAGGTTCCTAATCCTTCGACTCCTTCTCATTTTCGACCAATTTCTATTCTTCCCTTCTTGTCCAAAGTGCTTGAGCGAATTGTGCATCAGCAATTAAGTATCTATCTATCTAGAAATAATATTTTAACCGATTTACAATCGGGGTTTCGGCGGGGACATAGTCCAGTCATCGTCAGCAGTGTGTTCATTCAGATGATAAGTTATCTTCACTTATTCCTCTCAAATCAGGTGTGCTGCAGGGTGGTGTCCTCTCTCCTCTTCTCTTCTCTATCTATATAAACTCTATTTCTTCAGTAATTTCTTCATCTTATCATTTATATGCTGACGATTTACAAGTTTATGTATCAGCAGCCATTGATGATCTTGCTGCAGCTATTGATTCCCTTAATGCTGATTTGAATAAGATTAGCGCTTGGTGTCGATCTTATGGTCTCTTGTTAAATCCAAATAAGTCACAGGTTACTATTATAGGTAGCAAAATAATATATATAATATTATACCACCTGTTGTCTTAGATGGAACAGCTATACCTTACACTAATGCAGTTAAGGATCTTGGCCTTATTCTTGATAATTCTTTGTCTTGGGTTCCGCAAGTTACAGAGCTAAGTCGTAAGATCTTTGCTGCTGTTGGGTACTTGCGACGGTGGAAACATTTTTTACCGATTATAACTAAGATCCTATTAGCTAGTACTCTGCTTTTACCCATTTTAGATTATGCGGATGTTTGTTATTTGGATTTATCTGAGACCATGCTCAATAAACTTGAAAGGCTGCAAAATGTTTGTATACGATTTATCTTTGGCTTACGCAAGTATGATTATATATCTGAATTTCGTGCTCAGTTAAAGTGGCTGCCAATTCGTTCCCGTAGAAACTTACATGCTCTTTCTCTCTTGTACTCCATATTATATTATCCTCAAACGCCACCTTACTTAAAAGAGCGGTTCAACTTTCTTGGCAGCAACGACTTGTCTATTTATTTGCGGTCTAAAGATGACAACAGGTTGAGAATACCTTCTAGTCATACGGAGGTGTACGGGAATTCCTTCACAGTAAAGACGGTTAAGCTTTAGAACGTCCTACCGAATGACATTAGACAATCGAAATCTATAAATATATTCAAGAATCGTTTAAAGGATCATTACTTATCTAGTGCTAGTATGCTATAGAATATTTAAGTATTGTGTATGTAGGTTTATATAGGTATATATTTATTTTTATATGTATTTATAAAATTATTTATGTATTATTAGTATGTAAAGTTTATGTAGTATATTATTATAGCTGTCTATATTGTTGCACTATCCCGCTCCTACCTTAAAGGTCCTTAATTAATGGGTTGACTGGAGGAGATCACTTTTAGTGATAAGACCGCCCTTGCGCACTTTGTTTTGTTTTGTTTTCTTTTCTATGTATTTTTATGTCTTGTGTAGCAATAAAGAATTTATCTATCTATCTATCTATCTAATACTTCAGAGGTGATCCCATATAAATATACATCTTGGTTATTACACATCTGAATATTCATGGCCCAAGAGCTGACGACGAATTTCGGTAAGGTCCTTTTGCGGTTATTTCGTATGTCGTACTCATTTGAAAACTTTATTCACGTCTGGGAATTGATTGAAACCGCAAAATTTTTCTGGCTATTTGCAGGTATTATTGAAATTACTCAATAAATAAGTGATTAAAATTTCAGATTGCCAAAAGTATATTTTTTGGAAATTTATATAAAATATTTTTGAAGAGGTCTGGTAATACTAAACCAACAAAAACGTCTGGGATTTTTTTTCGAATTCTATAAGTATTAACTTAAAAGATTTAAAAAAAACAAGTTGCCAAAATAATATTTTGCAAATGTTGTTTGCACATGCTGCGCAGTAGCGAAATAACCACATACGCTCTACCAGAGTAGCAGGACTGGATTCGCCAATAGACGAAATTATATTTTTTTACAATTATTTCAGATTGCCAAAAGGACCTTCCGGAGGAGTTCTCCGTCTATCAAGTTCAGCGAGCTTATCTAGTTGCTACATAAATTATTTTATTTTATAAAAAGTTCTGCATACAAAAAGACTTTAAACAGATCCCATAGTTTAAAGCAATTTTTATCCTTGAAACTAATAATTCGCTCTAATACTACATAAAATTTCAATTTCTTAATCAAATAAATTGTCGGATTATTTTTATATTGAACACCAAGTATTTACTTTTTTATGAAATATTTTTTCTAATTTTTGCAACATGCGCTTGCTCGATTTCAACATCATGCGTCTAATATTTTGATCTCGTAAGCTGAGAGCGCCTTAGGGAACTCCTTAGTATAGATTTCAATACATAAATCTATACCAAGAATCTATACCTTAAGGCGCTCCTTCAGTACCTACGCAATTATTAAGCGACTTTGAGTGCAGCAGTAAGAATATAGAAAATTTGCAATGTAGATAGAGAAATAAATAATTTCTGTCACATATGATTACGAAAACAAACAAAGACCATGAATGTCTCACTATCTTTAAATCAGACAACCTAGACGTGAAGTAATACATACTTTACGTAACACACCTGTCTCCAAAATGGTACATGTGTAGTTTGAACATCACTGTAAGCTTTGTGCTTCGGGATTTCCTTCAAGCTTCCATTCACGCTTATTTTCTCTAACTCGGGCGCGGTGGCGCGGTCCATCGCGTTTCGAATCTTTGGTGCCACTGTGTCGCCAGTCCGAAACAAGGGCTTTATGATACACCAATCACTATGTTTGATGGCACTATATCTTATCAGTCACTCGTAAACACACGCATTCCCTCGTTTCTCGTCTTTACTCAAGTGCAAGGAATACTAATTGAACTAAAAAACATTAGATTAATTAATTAATGAACTTTGTCTTGAATGTTGTTTTGAAACGATCTTTTGTTTAGTTGGATTAAAGTTTAATGAGATCGCTAAGGTAAACAAAGAACACAATCAGCTGACATATTGGCAACATAAGATCCAAAAATTCACGTATTGCTTCACTGTTAACACTCGTATGTCAACTGTTTTTCATAACATATTATATTTTCATTCACATACACTAATCTATACTTCATCACCTTATCAGTTATTATGAAAGTTAGATAATAATTTATTAATCAGATTATTGTATCAAGATTGCACTGATCTCTTAATACCACTTCAAGTATCAGTGTGTAGGTACCTACTACTTTTCACATTATTTTTAGAAAGAAAAATAGATTTACGTCTTGTTTACGTGCACCATGATCAGCTTAATCCGGCTTATTGCTATGCATTTGAAAACAAAACTTGTTTATATAAATAAACTTTTAAAATGAGGCGCCGAAACTCGCTAATCAAGACTTGTTTTTTTCGAAACTGTTTTGTTCGGTGTTTGATTCGAAATACTGTGAATGAACTCTATTTGGCCTCTCCATATATACTTTCACATGTTGTCTTTATGCCCTTGCCAGATTATCGTATAGGTACCTGCCTTTGCAAGGTTCGCATCGAACTCGATGTGATAAAGGTATTTTGCATAAATATATAAAAAACTTGCTCATAAGCCATACTAAGGCAGCAGTAAACCGTTATTTGATAAAATGTGACTTTAATCGTAAGACCCATAGCAAGCTGTATGCTAAAGGCTGTACTTATAAGAAGGACAACCTCAGCATCAGCAAAACCAAAAACCAAAATTGGTTACGTATCAACAATGTGAACAATATTAGTCTCATGACAACCTCCGTGGTGCAGTGTGTAGCGCTGTTGCCTTAACGTGCGGAGGAGGGGGAGGTGCGATCCCCGGGAGGGTCAATTTGGGAATTTATAATTTCTGAATTTTCCCTGGTCTGGCCTTGTGGGAGGCTTCGGCCGTGGCTAGTTACCACCCTACCGGCAAAGACGTGCCGCCAAGCGATTTAGCGTTCCGGAACGATGCCGTGTAGAAACTGAAGGGGCTTAATAGGCCTAATATAACTGCCATGCCCCCAACAGGTTAGCCCGCTACCATCTTAGACTGCATCATCACTTACCTTCAGGTGAGATCGCAGTCAGGAGCTAGCTTGTAGTGGATATAAAAAAACATGAATGAGTAAGGGTTAAAATATTTTTCATTACTAATTTATACCAGTTTGTTTTATTCGTAATACAAAGGCTTACGCGAGATAAGTCTATCTTCCCGTATCTTTACGATGCTTGGTAGAGTCAGAATAAATATTATAATAGGTACTTATTCTGACTATCAACATTGATGTAGAATTTTAGTACTTACCTATTTCTATTTCGATGTCTATCAAGCAGTAAAAAGTCTAGGGCTGCTGAAAGAAATCTCTTCAAGAGAGAAGTTGTCCTTGTACATGTCCTTTAAATTTGTATGTTTAGTTCTAAGTTTGGTACCAAATATATAAATAAATAAATAAATCTCTATCTATTGATTTACCACATAGTAACTGTAACGTAGAAATTTAGTTACTACGTGAATTGCCTATGCGTAATTTCTGCTAGATTTCTATAAAAAAAATATTTTAATGGTATAACTTTCAAAAATGTTCGATCCACAAAAATACGCCTCAAATTTTTATCTCAACAGGAAAATTGCTCAATTTTTTTTTTTTTTGTAAAGTCGTGTTTAATGGTCTTTTGTAGGTAGGTACACACTTTTATATCATGACCAATATGTTTACATTCAAGTGTGTAACATGCTTTATAGCTTCATGATCTTCTATATATTATTATTATATTATTATTATACATATAAAAGCGAAATACCACTCTTTCACTCACTGACTGACTGACTAATCACGATCTTTCAGTAACTATTAAGCATTACTATTGGAAGAAGGTTCCTTATATGGTGTAGACACCAGCTAAGAAACGGTTTTACGAAAATCCACCCAACAAAGGGGGTGAATTGAATTTAGTGACTTAAAAATCGACATTTAAAAACCGACATAAGCTCTAATATAAATAGCGGAAAAATTTCATAATCTCATAGGAAATCAGAAATTGTACGCGGGCGAAGTCGCGGGCGACCTCTAGTCTTACATAATTATAAGATAATAAATAATAATTATAAAAATTGCAAAAACTTAAAGCCAGCTAGCCTAAGTTATTCTAATTATTATACAAATCATGCCCGGGTTGATTGGTGGCAAGAATGCTGGCTGTATTTTCGTGCTAGATAGCCCGGCTGATCCTTTGCACAAAAATGAGCCAGCCCTTCTGTATACAAGATGGATTATCTCCGCAAACGCTGCCGTTACACTATGCGTCTGTCAAGTCTTTATTCATATTTATTTTCTTAGATCACGAGATGTAATAAATTTAAATAAGTACCTTCTATTTGTATTTCAGATAAGGTATCATGATTAATTATAATTAAATAGGTATGGTATAAAAGGCAACATGAGTCCGCTAATTTGATGACTTTTGAATAAATTTTACCTAATGGCTATACCCAAAACAAGGAATGTAAAGCGATTTATGTGAATTAGTCAGTTAGTTAAATTCTGACTTCCTTTTAGCTTTAGGTACTTACCTAGTAGGTACGTAGTATGTTTTATTGTCTAAAGCCCCCGCCGCCAGTGGAGAAGTTTCGATATTTTTGTTATTATGAAAATAAAGACAAAATAAATCAAAAAATATGAAAGAATCATTACAATATCTCAACAAATGAAAAAGTTATGGAACTTTAAAGTTGAGCTTGCATTACGGTCGTGTCATCATAACGTCCAACTGGGTAGACATCAAAACAGAACCAGCCGTGCAGAGGTATCGCCGCCGGAGTGAACCAACTCATATTCCACAGGGCCCAACTCAACCTGCGATAACTAATAATATGATAAATGTGGTCTTAATACGTGTAAGTAGGTTGTATTTAAAGTATTTTTCAAATTTCCAAAAAAAGTTACCAGCCGACTTTCAAAATTCAAACGTTCACACGTGTCTCGATAAGTTTCTCAACTCTTGGTACTATTCCCATCTCGATCCTTTCAAAATCCTCGGAGCTATGGCCAAAAATACGTCTCAGGCGATTTGCATCTGATAACCATTTTCAATGGTAAAATCGCGCCCATTCCCCACAACTCCTCCTTCCCCTCTGCGTGCCTCTGCCAGTATGCGATGCGCCTAAGTAAAATAAGTTTACTACCTACTTACTTACTTGTTATCATGATTAAAGTAGTTATTAAAGCCTATATTTGCATATTTAAGTAATTTACTTAATTTTTGAAGAAGGTAGGTAACTTACTTAAATATTACCATACATGTAAAGTTACCTAAGGTGACTCAATATACCTAACTACCTTGTAGGTCGACGACAAACAAAATAATTAACTGCTTTATATTTTCCCAGTTCCACCTACTTCGATAAACAAAGAGCGTTTCGTAAGCGTGTCATCAATTCATCAACGCCAACTTATTTAAAAATCTTTGTTATATTAATTTAGCAAAACAAAATCGTTATTAAAATTCTCCATAATATATTTTGTAACATAAATCAGCAAAACTTGACCCTGACATTAACAGTCCTATTTTCAACTATTACTTAAGCAGTAGGTACCTCTACTATATACATCAAATGCCATTAACTTCTATATTATGTCACCGTAAGATTGCAAAAACCGTTAGATTGTAATTTAACTGGCGAAATTGTAACTTGACAATCTTACGGTTTTTGCAATCTTACGATGACATATCTATATATATAAAAGCGAAAGGTCACTCACTGACTGACTCACTGATCATCACGACATCTCAGGAACTATAAAACATACAGACTTGGAATTTGGAAGGTAGGTTCCTTCTATGGTGTAAACGTCAGCTTAGAAACGGTTTTGGGAAACCCCTAAGGGGTTGAAATGGGGGTTGGAAGTTTGTTTGAAAGTCCTTTGTTTTTGAAGTAAGACACATGAAAATTAGCATTTAAGTTACAAGTTTAAAATAATAAAAATTATAATTTTTTTTCCGAAAATCTACCCCAAAGAGGGTTAAATGGGGGTTGGAAGTTTGCATGATGGTACTAAGTTTTTGAAGTTACAGACTAGAAATCAGCATTTCGGTTATAAGTTTGAAATAATAAAAACCTGCATAAGCTTTATAAAGCCTCTTTAGATAGACTTTTTACAGCGGGAAAATTTCATAATCTCATATGAAATCAGAAATTGTACGCGGACGAAGTCGCGGGCGACCGCTAGTAATATATATAAAAACGAAATACCACTCATTCACTCAGTCACTTACTCACCGACTAATCACGATATCTCAGGAACTGTAAAGCATATACAGACTTGAAATTTGGAAGGTAGGTTTCTTCTATGGTGTAGACTTCAGCTAAGAAACGGTTTTATGAAAATTCACTCATAAGGGGTTGAAATGGGGGTTGGAAGTTTATATGAAATTCCTTTGTTTTTGAAGTTAGAGACATGCAAATTGGCAATTAAGATGGAATGGATGGTCATTCTATGGAATTTAGACTAAGTCATCCTAGGCTGAGCCTGAGATTTTTGTCAAATAGGGATGTCCCATTCCACAGTAACACAGTAGGTACGACGTTAAAGATTATGGCGCTGTAGTAATTTTTTTTACCAACTACAAGTTAGCCCTTGACTGCGACCTCACCTGATGGTAAGTGATGATGCAGTCTAAGTTGGTAGCGGGCTAACCTGTTAGGGGTATGGCAGTTATATTAAACATGGGTTTAATATAACTGCCATACCCCTAACAGGTAGGTTAGAGGTATGGACCTCTAATCGGTTTCTACACGGCATCGTACTGAAACCCTTAATCGCTTGGCGGCACGTCTTTGCCCGTAGAGTACTAACTAGCCACGGCCGAAGCCTTCCACCAGACCAAACCAAAGAAAATTCTGAAATTAGAAATTCCCAAATTGACTCTGCCGGGGATCGAACCCGGGACCTCAGCCACAGAGTACGTACCTCAGCGGCGCTCAACGCTGCAACGATGTGTGTTAAAAAGTATATATAAAGCCGGTAAATAAATATTATGCAACACCGAAAATTATTATTTTAGGGATTATACTAATAATCATATCATTATACCTAAAAACAAGTCAACAAACTCAAATTAAAAAGGATTTCAACAAGAAAATATTGCTGGAGTTGTTTAACTGAAATTTTAGAAGCTCTGCGTTCTTTGACCTCACGAAAACGAAAAATTTATTGACCGAGCGAAGCGAAGGTCTCTGAGTCTACTTGGGTGAATTGGCACTCGTCCGTCCGTCCGTCCGTCCGTCCGTCCGTCCGTCCGTCTGTCCGTCCGTCTGTCAGAGCATTATAACTTCTGAATTACTGAACGCAATTACTTCAGCTTTAAATATAATATGTAAACCAATGGCCTCCCGCCGAATATGGCTTAAAAAATAATAAAAATCTTTATTTCAGGGGGGCTCTCATAGAAGCGAATGCGAAGTAAAATATTTTTTATAAAGTTACATAGGGTTGCGGTATATCATTTTAAAGATAATTAGGAATAGAGTCCAAAAATATTTTTTTTTTAATTTTTCCCCCAAAATTGACGAAATGGGGGGCTTTCAAAGTGGTGATTTTCTAACGTCCAAAGATGACCTCAGAACTCTAAATTTTCTGAAAGGATGAGCCTGAAACTTGATCAATTATTTCAATTATATCCTGTACTTGAACAACAAATACTAAAATTAGATAAATATTGTAAGGAAACGGAATTATTTAATTTTTAATGAGCTTCAGTATTTTTAACAGAACTTCACATTTATGTCAATAGATGGCGCCGCGAGGTCTTAGTTCGGGGCGAACCACTAGTATATATACCTACAATATAAGTTTCCAGACCCAGCGTCAACAAAATACCGATATAACTAACGAGATGATGCCCGCGGCTTCGTCCGCGTGGATAAAGATTTTTGATTCCCGCGGGAACTCTTGAATTTTCTGGGATAAAAAGTATGTTACACCGTGCACCGGCAGGGTTAAATCGGAATTTATAATTTTTGAATTTTATCTGGTCTGGCCTAGTGGGAGACTTCGGCCGTGGCTAGTTACCACCCTACTTACAGAGACGTATATCCATAACAGGTTAGCCAGCTAACGTCTTAGGCTGCATCATCACTTTCCATCAGGTGAGTTCACAGTCAAGGGCTAACTTGTAGTGGATAAAAAACCTTAATCAACAATATCTTATTGTGAAAATAAATAATTCATATTTTGCTCTTACTTAATTATTGTTTTAAGACAGAAAATATGGATGGATTTTGTTACTCAATCACGCGGCACGCCCCAACGGCTGAACGGATCTGGATGAAATTTGGCACAGAGATAGATTATAGTCTGGAATAACACATATGCTACTTTGTATCCCGGAAAATAATTAAAGATTTGACTTTTTAAACTTGACCATTTCTGTTAGAATTTGAAGACAAGACTGCGAACTGTTTTTTTTTTTTTTTCAAAAAATTTAATGGTAAATCCTTAGTTCGTTACATTAAGATTCATTATGATAAACAAATTTTTTTTTTTTTGAGATAATCGATGGATTTATCTAAAATTATTTGCCTACGCTTATTGTCATAGCAATTCTTGTACAACTCATTATTGCCATACTCTTTCTTTATATTTTAGGGCTAAACCAGTCCCGGACAGGGGGCAAAGTGACATCGCTAAAAGCTGTATTGTTCTAATATTGTTGTCGTTCGTGTTGTAGAATACAATTATTATAATCCTTATTTTCAGGGACGTCGAGGTACCGTGACACAAAACTGTCATTTTGTTGAATTAATACTGCTCTATGCGATAGTAGTAAACCCCCAGTTCCTGATAAGGAACTTTATTGGGCCTGACGGAAAAAAACGGCCACACTGACCTTGCAAGTGTGGCCGTTTTTTTCTGGAAAACTCGAGAGGTAAAAGCTGAAACTTTGGCTTAGGATCAAGAGCTCTGACTGTTACTTGATTCCCTAGGCCAAACACGCTGAGCCCGCAATTTGACTTTGGACCTATTCGCCAGGCATGCCATGTCCATCGCCACGATAATAAGCTATGCAAACAGGCATCTACATAAGTACTTACAATGATATCACACGGTAAAGATACTAAGAAGGCTTAAAGTATCTGTCTGGAATAATGCTGAATTTCACGGCCCCATGGTTAAGGTGTCCATCCCACGATTGACAATTCTTTTTTTATCAGTGAATAGGCCTGCGCTTCAATCATGCTTACACTCATGCTTAATACAAAGCAATGATGAGGCCTAGGTTGAAGCGCGCTTGCCTAGGAGATGCCTATTCACTCTTGTGAATGGGCAGTCTAGTCTCATCTGAGTTCTAATTTTCTAAATACTTAGTGAGTACCTACAGGGTTATCCTACGTAATAAGTAAAAAGCTTAAATGCGACATTTTTGAAGTCAAGCGTATATTACTGTGCACACACTATTTACGCTGAACATACTGAACTCAGACCTCTTGACCGTTGGTTTAAAGGAAAATTAAATTCCCGCACGTCATCATAATATTAGCAACTTATTCGTCACAACTGTCTTCGATTAGCAAACAATGAAAATTGCTCAGGTCAAAAGCCAAGGTGTAAAAACAAATTAATTTTTTTTTAGTTAAGGGGTGGTTATTAGAGAAAAGATATAATTTAATAGAGTTATTTTATTTTTAATCAATTTGTATTTTCCAGTAGATTTTCACCGCTAATCATGGGTAAGGATTTTTCTACAGAACACGGTCTTGTGATAATAACGACTTGTTTTAAGCGACCATCGTCGCTTGCGGCTTGACTTCATCCATTCACCAGACATGGGGCTGAAAAACAGATTCATAAAGGTTACAGGTTGAATTGATAACAGAATCAAATCTGTAACCGTTTTAAGAATAATAATGATGTCCTCCCGACCGATTTTCGGTCACGGCGGCCTATCTCCATAGAGATTAGCCATCTGCGCGGGAGATATTATAGTGCACAAGTGTGTGCGCATACACAGGTGCACTCTCTGTTCCTTTACTCTCATAGCCCGATGGGACGGAAAATCCGACACGACCGGAGAGAGATCAGGCGCAGGACCGACGGCTTAACGTGCTCTCCGAGGCACGGGGGTGTAACACCGCCAATTTCCTAACTCCGGGCTAGTACTGAGAATTTATTTTCAGAAAAACCCAATACTTGCTATGGCCCGACCCGGGACTCGAACCCGGGACCTCGTCGGCCGCAGTTGAACATGCTAACCACTAGACCAACGAGGCAGTTTTAAATGTGTTTTTGAATCTGTTAACATTTATATTTCTGTAACTGAAATGAATCTGTAATAGAAATGAAAGTCTATAACACTGTTTTAAAGTGTAACCGGAAATTTACTGTTGACGCGTATTCAAATTTGAACCTAAGGTGAAAGCACCAATGGTTGCAATTGTTTTGTCAAAACATGGTCAATTTTGTGTCAGTGTGTATTAAGTATTATTTCCGTCCATTGAAGTGAGAAGACCGCGTTGTCAAACAGTGCAAAAGTGAAGGAGGCTGTGGTGCAATTTAACGTGCATTGGGTTGCAAACCCAACGCACGCAACGTGGGTTGTTGGGTTACAGATAAAAACATTTATTAACAGAAATAAACGGTTACAGATTAATTGGGTTACAGTATCGTTTCTGTTTCTGTGATAAGTGGTTTTGTTCTATAACGGTTTCAAAGAACAGTGTTTAAGACACTTATTTCGGTTACTGTTTCAGTCCATAGCACCGATGAATAGGAGGCTTCCTAAATCCACTATATTTAAACATATTGGAAACTATATTATATATAAATGATGCACGCGACTTCATCCGCGTGAATAAGATTTTGATTCCTCTGGGAACATTTTAATTTTTTGGGATAAAAAGTAGCTTATGTCCTTCCCTAGGATACAACCTATCCCTGTACAGAATTTCATCAAATCGGTTGAACAGATAGGCCGTGATAGCATATCAGACAGACAGACTGACACACTTTCGATGCATTAATCATTAATGTGAGCACGGAACCCGAAAGGGGATCATTGTCAATTAGGTACTAAAGGATTTATCTTTAAGGTTTTAAATTTATAAACTTATAAAAGTTTCACGGTTCCAGTTGGTTGGGACTACGTCTTCGAGCGTTTTATCGTCACGATGAAAATAGACAGAATAGAGTATTCTAAAAATATGAATTAACAGGGTTAAATTGGTACCATAAACTTATAGGTAGGTATGTCTTCCTCATTCGATATTATAAACATACCTACTCATTAAACAATAATAAATAAACTCTTCCGTACGCATATCTTCGCCTTAACAGTCAGTGGTATAATTTATTTTCAATTGAAATGAAGACATTGGTGAAATTATAAAAAACTCTACTTAAACAAAGTGAATGTCATTTTCGAGTAGTTTTATAATTGTTTGTGGAGTAAAGAGGACAGCCCTGAAGGATAATAAAAAATAATTGGGTAAGGCTGACTTTTTGAAACAATAATTAACAAAATATTAAATAGTATAAAAGATTTTCGTTTTTATTTCAATTACTCAATTTAATAATATAGGACTGAAATATGTTTATTTTTAAGTCTGACTATTACAATTATTACGTTTGCCTCAATGTCAAAATGGAGACGATTGTCGCATCATTTTAGAGATTATACTATATTATGTCACCGTAAGATTGTAAAAACCGTTAGATTGTAATCTAACGTTTTTTTATCTCGATAGATTGTAAACTGTCGACAGATTATGAACCGTAACATAGTAACTGCTTAAAATTTAACGCATTATTTTTCGGTAAACTGTAATCTATTGGGTATATTAATCCGATAGAACCTAAGTGCCTGCGGCCGTGCCGATATTATGTCGCACTATATTGCTTTTGCGTAATTGAATTTATTTATTTATATATCTTTATTGCACACACAAAATATACAGTATACACCACACAGTTAAAAAGCAGTAGTAAGACTACATATAATTGTGCAAAGGCGGTCTTATTGCTAAAGCAATCTCTTACAGGCAAACTTTAGTGAAAGGATAAATAAACTGGAGCACGGGATGGTGCTGTTTTTACAAATAAATAAATAAGTAATGAATACACGATGAAGTACATAAATTTTAGACCAATAAATAGATATAAATATATATATAATATATAAATATATATCATTAAAATACTCAATAATAGAATAAAATATACACTAATAATTACAA
Source organism: Erebia aethiops (assembly GCA_923060345.2). Lineage (NCBI taxonomy): Eukaryota > Metazoa > Arthropoda > Insecta > Lepidoptera > Nymphalidae > Erebia > Erebia aethiops. The sequence goes on along the minus strand of OV281092.1, from coordinate 6,721,550 downwards.
AGCGATAAATCATGATTGTACAAACGACTATTGAAAATTGAGAGCGATCTTAAAGGAAATCTAAATAAGTTTCAATCTCCATTCAGCAAAATGTCGGTCGTCGAAGACATCCAGCCACATCACCTGAATGCTACGCGGCTGATCTTTTACCCACTAGTCCTGCTCGCCACTGGCCTATGGCTGTTCTACAGATGGCAACAACAATCCAAGCTATTTAGATTGGGGAACAAAATTCCTGGACCCCTCGCGCTACCAATTCTTGGCAACGCACTCTTGGTGTGGGGCAAAAGGCCAGATCGTAAGATATTTTTTATTGATTTTTTTAGTCATAAAAATATATGTAAGTGGCTTTAATTTTTTGATAGCCACAAAATTAGAGAACAGGGGGCTGGGTGTTATACCTACTCATGTGGTCAGAGCGTGATTTTATTATTATGCCTCGGCTATTTTTTAACTATGTCCCTAATTATTCCAAGTCCCGACAATTGATTTAGCATCATGTAATATATACATGACGCTAAATCAATTGTGAATGTAGATTCCCTTTTTAACTGCTTTAACTTTAACTTAACTTTTTAACCTTTTTAACTGCCTCGTTGGTCTAGTGGTTAAGACTCGACTGCGGCTGACGAGGTCCCGGGTTCGAATCCTGGGTCGGGCCATTATGAAGTATTGGATTTTTCTGACAAGACATTCTCAGTACTAGCCCAGAGTTAGGAAGTTGGCAATGTTTGACCGCCGTGCCTAGGAGAGCACGTAACACCGTCAGTCCTGCGCCTGATCTCTTTCCGGTCGTGTCGGATTTTTCTGTTCTATGAGAGTAACGGAAAAGAGAGTGCACCTGTGTTTGCGAGCACACTAGTGAACTATAATATTATCTCCCGCGCAGATGGCTAATCTTTGTGGAAATCCATTACAACTATGGATTATGCAGGTGCATTGCTATAAATCTTCTAGCAGTCTATCCGTAGCCGCTCCTATTTAACTTTTATTTTAGAACGAAGTTAAAATTTTAACAAAATATACTTTATATGCCTTTTCTGATTTTTTTACTGTAAATAAAATTAGGTTTCAATTTTCTTCTCCATCGCGTTATAAAATTGCAGCTAATTTTCCAAAAAAAAATCCTTATTTTTCTTTTTCAACAGAACTGATTCGGGTCGCCCTAGAATACTCAAACTATTACGGGAATGTGGTCCGAGCGTGGATAGGATCCAAACTGCTCATTTTCTTAACGGACCCCAACGACGTGGAAGTCATTCTTAACAGTCAAGTTCATATAGATAAGGCCACCGAATACAAATTCTTTAAGCCCTGGCTTGGGGAAGGTCTTCTGATTAGTACAGGTAATATTGTAATTTCATTTTTTTTATTCTCCCATTTATTTGTACTAAACACGTTTTACATAAATATGTAAATTGTTATTTTATTATTATTATGAATTCTCTAAAATTTCAATATACCTCTATCGTGAACGGTTACGTTATCTTCGTTTTATATAATATCAAAAGCAATGATTCACATTTGTGCTCTGTCTTAGACTCAGGCGACATAAAACTATCAATTAACGCTGATTTTTTGGGATATATAAAACATAATATTCTGAAAGTCACATATTTCTTAGCGCCTGTAGCCCATACACAAATTTTCATGGATGTAACTCGAAAAATGACGGACTTTTATACAAACTTTGATGGTGGAATTTCCATCCATAAGGGAATGAAACCCTTATTGATTGAATTTTCGAAAAATCTTTCTTAGTGCGTGTCGTTCAAGATCAGTCTTTTTATAAGAATTGATTAAAAAAATGTTCCTAGTATTTAACTCAAATATAATATATTCACAAAATGCATTTTGTCGTCTTCATCTTATTTCAAATCTGATATAAACAAAAAGACGAACGTAAAATGTTCTGCCTAATAGATACCAACTGACTAGTATTTTATACTAGGTGAAAAATGGCGTTCCCACCGCAAAATGATTGCTCCAACATTCCACATCAACATCCTCAAGTCTTTCGTGAACGTGTTCAACCAGAACAGCAGAAATGTCGTGGAGAAGATGAAGGGAGAAGTCGGCAAGGTGTTCGATGTTCACGACTACATGAGCGGAGTCACTGTTGATATTCTACTTGGTAAAAATTTACTTTGTCACTTTTTGATTAATTTTAAGTTCTATGGTCCTACTAGCTTATTTTAACATGTTTGTTTGATCTGATTTAGCATCCTCGACGTATGTAGCATCAATTTTGCTTACTTGTTGTATAGTAATTATTATAAATTAAAATAACTAAGTAGATAGATGAAGATAGATGACGACCTCGTCCGCGTGGATTATGATTTTTTGATTCCCGCGGAAACTCTTTAATTTTCCGGAATAAAAAGAAGCCTTTGTCCTTCCCTGGGATACAAACTACCTCTGTACCAAATTTCATCAGACAGACATACTTTCACATTCATAATATTAGTATGGATTATTGCAAGCACTATATAGTTTTTGAGGATATGTTAATGTAATACTTACATCATGCTATTTTTCTAGAAACTGCAATGGGTATCACAAAGGAAACTCAGGATGAATCAGGATTTGACTACGCTATGGCTGTAATGAAGTAAGTAGAATACTTTGTTGTTATTTTGAATTGCTTCTTTCCTCAACTACTTTTCTTTTCTCCCTACGTCGTATTGTTGAGAGACATGATTCTATATCCTAAGCCTTTTTAATTTTTTCAGGATGTGTGACATTATTCATCAAAGGCATTACAAAATCTGGTTGCGTTTCGACGCCATTTTCAAATTCACTTCCTTCTTTGAAAAGCAAAAGAAACTTTTGAGTACTATTCACGGGTTAACAAACAAGGTGGGATATTTATTATTCTACAATGATCTGTATTATGAGCCAAAAATTATAATTTATATTATTTGAAATTAAATGTTTTTTTAGGTAATTAAAAATAAGAAGGAGAAATACTTTCAAAACAAAGCCAAAGGAATTATCCCACCTACACTTGAAGAGCTATCGAAGCCTGACTCTGAAACCGTTCTAGCTAATAGTGAGAAAACTCTAGCAGACACAGTGTTCAAAGGTTACCGTGATGACTTGGACTTCAACGATGAAAATGATGTTGGTGAGTATATAGCTAAATGACTTCCAACAAAAAACAAAGCAAATCCTAAGACTTTTTGCTCATTATTAGGCCTATTGCGCATTGTAAGAAAATATCTTGTATCTTATGAGTAATATCTTATAAGAAATTCAGGCGCAATGGTTGTTGTATGAGACCATATTTAAAAGATATTTATTCTTGTGTCGGATCAGACACGCGCATACAAAATATAAGACTTTACTCATAAGACAAAAGACAATTTCTTATAATGCGCAATAGGCCTTAAAAACAAAAAGATTTGATCCAATTTCCTATTACACTTTGTACCTACTTGTATGTATGTAACGTTCTTTCGTTATATAAGATTTTTTTTGTTTAAAATTACCGAAATCTATATTTTTTTCAAAAGGTTCGAAGAAACGTCTAGCTTTCTTGGATCTCATGTTGGAGTCAGCTCAGAATGGAACAAATCAGATCACTGATCATGAAATCAAGGAGGAAGTTGATACGATTATGTTTGAGGTAAGCCAAAAGTATCTACGATAACATAAGTTTGTGGGACTGTACTTGCTTTACTTTTTAAGTAACTCTGCCTTATCTCTGAGCAAGTTTATGACTTCAAATTTAGTCACTTTTAATGAAATGGGAACACTGATCTTTAAAAAGATGTTGTACTAGTTTACAAGTAGATGCGAACTTATTAATGGCGTAACAGCCTTAGATATATTTTCATCTCATATGCAATCTATGTTTCTCTATAATATGTTTAACTTCAGGGTCACGACACAACTGCAGCTGGATCCAGCTTTGTCCTTTGCCTCCTTGGCATTCATCAGGAAATACAGGTAAGATTTACGCTGCATCTTTATTTCAAATCCATCACTTTTAAGAATAATAATAATCTTAAAACTCTTGACCCAGGCGAGAGTTTACGATGAGATCTACTCAATTTTCGGAGACTCGGACCGCCCCGCTACCTTCGAGGATACTCTGCAAATGAAGTATCTAGAGAGAGTCATCTTTGAATCATTGAGGATGTACCCACCAGTACCTGTGATTGCTAGGAAGTTAAACCACGATGTTAAGATCCGTAAGTACCTTTGATAACGTTTTATCTTATCAGTCTTGTCGTAAAGGACTGCTTACATCTCAAAAGCATTCTTATCTTTTACGCAATTAGGTGGAAGTAAAGCTTCGTTACCTAAAATTTAAGGAAGAACATTTTAGCAGTTTATGACCGCCTACCTTCATTTTGAGGATGGCACATTAATGACTAAACTGCTAACTAAATAATAACATAATTAATTATGTTCGACTGCGGCCGACGAGGTCCCGGGTTCGAGTCCCGGGTCGGGCCATAATTAAGGACCTATTGGTTTTTTCTGACTAGAAATTCTCAGTACTAGCCCGGAGTTAGGAAGTTGGCGGTGTTACACCCCCGTGCCTCGGAGAGCACGTTAGGCCGTCGGTCCCGGTTATTATCACCAATATGATAACAGACGTTAAAGCCCGCCAACCCGCATTGTGGTGGGTTTAAGCTCTAATTCCCTTTCTCCTATGAGAGTGGAGGCCTGTACCCAGCAGTGGGACGTTAATGGGATGTAGTGGATTTAATTCAACTGGGTCACATGAAATCCTGGTCCCTAATATAATAAAGCCCGTATACACACGCAGGCCAAACATAAGTTATTGAGGAGACGTAGGTATTTCTTTAGCAAGTCCATGCGATCTACTGAAGTAATTCGCAGTCAGCACCATGCGGCGCCCTTGCGGCGTCGTGTGGGCTTATCCATGTATGATCATTATATAGGTAAACTAAAAAGTCCCTATCAAAAATTTCCAGATTTCACTCAAAAATATTTAGAATAATTTTAAATTGCTCTGATAAAGTTCATCAGTGCACAACTGTGACTTATAAGAGTATGAGCATTGCCAAATTATGACACAGAAGGAATTAAAAAAAAAATTAAAAAAAATTGGCCGATAGAAGTGTTAACGAATATTATATAATATATTTTTCTCTAATTCAAAAAAAAAGGCATAAAAGTTTAATTACGAATGTTCTATTTATACTTGGTATTGATCACGCGTATTCACATTTTTGCCCCCTACCAAAAAGTGCTCAACGCGCCTAAAGAAGTTTTCACTTCAATATTTTTCTTTTCAGCAACCAACGACTACGTACTTCCAGCGGGCGCGACTGTTGTCATTGGCACCTATAAAATACATAGGAACCCTAAATTCTACAAGAATCCTAATGTGTTTGATCCTGATAACTTCCTGCCCGAGAACACTTCAAACAGACATTACTACAGCTACATTCCATTCAGCGCCGGGCCCAGGAGTTGTGTAGGTAAGTTTATAAAAAGATCTTAACTATCTTGATGTGAGATGTCACTAATGTAATATACTAGAACAAACTATAAGGACAGATAATGGACTGTAAATTAGATGTAGAAATTTATTTTATAAGTAGAATTTTAAGCTAAATTAATATTACTTATTAGCCCATAGGATAAATGGAAGTGGACAATAAAGTTTGCCATTATAAAATTGTAATGTTAAAAATGTTAATAACCTTTAAAGGGCACTTTCTCTGTATAAAACTGAAAAATGTAATAGGTATTATGTTCTACAACTTTATTAACTTTTTCTATATATAGTACTCTAAGTCGAGTCGTATGCGGAACTCGGAAGGACCTGGGAACCCACCGCATTATTATCCCAAGAAAACCCCTGCCATTATGACGTGATTAATCAAAAGGGGTCACGACCAATAAGAAAGAGAGAGAGAAATTTATAATTCATCATCCTCTTTTATATGAAAATGATTTTTTGATTGCTGCATTATTTGTTGCAAAAATTGCATGATTTGTGTTTTAAAAAATGTTAACGCTTCAAATTTAAAAGTAATTAAAATCAAAGCACGCGAATTCGTGTCGTGACAACGATAAATCTTATTTCGATTTAAAAGATAATTAATTAATTGATTACTCTATAATAGTGACCAATATTTGTACCTATTCATTACCTACGTACGTATAAATCTGACTGCCTCGTTGGTTTAGTGGTTAGCATGTTCGACTGCGGCCGACGAGGTCTCGGGTTCGAGTCCCGGGTCGGGCCATAACAAGTGTTGGGTTTTCTGACAAGAAATTCTCAGTACAAGCCTGGAGTGAGGAAGTTGCCGGTGTTACACCCCCGTGCCTCGGAGCGCACGTAATAAAGCCGTCGGTCCTGCTTCTCTCTCCGGTCGTGTCGTGTCGGATCTTCCGTCCCATCGGTCTATGAGAGTAAAGGAACAGAGAGTGCACCCGTTTATTGTACGTACACACTTGTGCACCCGCGCAGATGGCTAATCTCTGTGGAGATCAGCCACCGTGGTATAAATCTATATTTGATTAAAAAGCGGTTTTTTGCAGGTCGCAAATACGCCATCTTGAAGCTGAAGGTTCTGCTTTCTACAATCTTGCGGAACTACAAAATGGTGTCAAACATTACTGAAGACCAATTCGTCCTTCAAGCAGACATCATTCTGAAGAGAACCGATGGATTTAGAGTACAAATCGAACCCAGACTCAGAGTCCCTTCCTCGGCCTAAATTACCTTCCATCACAAAACTGTGGTGTTCAAACTTACTGTACGGAAAAGGCTTGATATTTGACAATATTCTAGCAAACCTACTGAGGATATATATGTGGTTAGTTAGCCTGATTAATGTTTGGGTTCTTAGATATAACTTTATATATTGTAATAATTTAAAATACATCTCATTATGTTAATAATTGTATATAATATTGTGTTGTTGTAAGAATGCGTTTAAATGTAGTTTTATATATTTTATACATATATATTATTATATAGTGTAGCATTTCCGCGAAAACTGGGAACTTTTCTGCCCAATAAAAACAATTATGTTTCCACAGTTTTCGCAATTATATGATTAAATATACACTATAAATATTTATAATAATATGCTCCTTATTTAATAACAGTTTTTATTAAAATTTAAAATAAATTAAAAAATAAAACTTTTCAGCCTCCTCCTCAGCCGCTGCCGCACCATGGATAGGCATTTGCCTACCAGTGCCGCAACGCTGATTTCTCAAGAGGGGCCCATATATATTTTTTTTCAATTTTCGCGTTTGGGTAAATTTGTAATCGAATATTGTATAATTATATTATTATAATATTATTTGTATAATTATATATCATAATATTATAATACATAGGCAACATATTTAAAGTACTCTTAATAATTTAAGTTAATGATGTTTACTTATTTATCATGTTTAATTTATTTATTCATAAAGTAGTTGTATACCTACCTATTTATATTATTAATTCGTCACCAAAGGTGTTGTTATAAAACTAAAAAATAAATAATGGTAAATAACATAAAACTCTTTAATTGTACCTTGGCAGTTGAGTTACATAAAATTCTAATTATTTATCCTAATTTTTTATTTATGTTATAAACTATGACAGGACAAGTATAGTAATGGATATATCACCAACATCAACTAAAATTCTACATCAATGGGTTAAAACAATCAATTTTCGTAGAAATATTTATACAAGATAATTAAAAACAAGTCTAGAACATGTTTTAGATTTAAATAGCTAGTTCTACATACTATACACAGCACATTTTAAGCAATTTATTGAATAATTCCAATTAATAGATATAAGAAAACATTTATCATACAAAAGTCCTACTAAATAATGTTGTAGTAAACCATAATTCCATACTAATATTATAAATGCGAAAGTGTGTATGTCTGCTACGCTTTTACGGCCCATTTGTTCAACAGATTTTGATGAAATATGGTACAAGGATAGATGATGTTCCGGGGAAGGACATAGGCATCTTTTTATATCGGAAAATCAAAGAATCCACGCGGACGAAGTCGCGGGCATCATCTAGTATTTTAATAATTATAGGAATTATATTATAAAAATCGTATCCAAAATAATAATTATATTATTATTATTTATGTGTATAAATATCTATATTAATTCTTCAATCAAATATTATGGAGTCGCAGTTGCGGATTAAGGGTGAAGTAGATAGTAGGTCCACCCCGAGCCTCGAATCTAAAGGGACCTCCAAACCTTGATAAGTATCGTATTTAGTGAAATCCCGAAAAGAGAGCAAATTTGTAGTTGGAAGTAAATAAATTTTCGCACTCGCTTCACTCGCGCTTAGGTTATATACTATAAGATCAAAATTGAAAATTCAAATGTTTTTAATTCAAATAAACTTAAAAGTGCTTTTGAATCGTCAAGTGAAATTTACCACTGGATCTGAATGACATTCCTAACAAGAAGTACCAGCAAAAAACTCGACGGTTGCTCTTTTGAAAAAATTAATTTAAAATTTCATTTGATCATTATTTTATTTGGTTTCCAAATCGAATATCTAAGCCTGAATACCTATAGAATAATTAATTAGCCGTCGTGCTCACAACTGAGAAAAAAATTCACACGTGCTTGAATATAAAATATTCTCCGACGCGACGGTTAAATTTTCAAAAAATACTGAAAGGGGCCTCGTTTAGTGATACTGATAACGCTCAGCCCTTTGCCGGCGTGCATAACTACGCGCCTCTCGCTCTCGACTTTCTGTCTAGCGACACTGTCAGGAAAATTTTATTTGATTTATCTAATCTTCTCTCATAGCTAGCAAACGTTTCTGTTTTTTTTAAATGTATTATTGGTTTACGAGATGACATATAACCGAGCTATAATTTTATAATAAAATCTGATTTTTTGCCTTCAAAAGTTAGCCTTATTATTTTTATCCGATTTTAGAATAGTTTGAGAATTCTTAATTTTTTAATGACACATCTGACATCCCGTATCCGCATGTGTGTGAAAATGGAACTGGCACGCGCGAATCAAATAAATTAATACTTACAATAGTCCTATTTTTGAGCCCATTTGAAATTTGATGAATAATTATGAATTCAAATAAAACCTGCACGTGCCACGCGTTGTTATTGACATGCGACCATGGATTTATAAATAGCTACCTACTTATATAATATTTTTTTTAAAAATGTAAGTTAAATATTCTTCCTATTTTCACGGGACAAAACCCCGATAAATTAGTCATAGCTTTTATGTTAAGAGGATAATTATTATTACAAACTTCAAATAAAATATTACACAATCGAATTAGGATTTGTAATTCGAAGTGTTTTTTTTTAAAGTGTAACTACACAATTTCGTCTAACAAATAAAATTTCTGTGTACAAAATTGCTATGTCTCCTGCAGTATTCTTATTAAAAAAAATTAACAAAATTAACGTCAACAAAAATCTAATTTAGATAAACAACGACCTCTATGTTTTCTAATATATTTCAAAGGTAATAAAATTAATTCTAAGCCAAATAATGGAGCATCTCTTATTCACGCTATAGACGTAGATTTTAAACATTATTTTATTAAAATTAATTTTAATTTTTTAACTATTAACTATATTTCAATATAAATAAAAATTAGATAAATTATTATAAATTGCTGTTACAAGTTTTGTCTTCTAAATAAATTATCAAGCATACTTAATAACAGATTTTTTATTTGTATCATGAAACAAATTGTAAACTTACATTTACCTAATTGTTACTTACCCATAGGAATCTTCAACATTTTTTATATCATTGATGAATTAATCTTTGATCTCTGATTAGATAACAAATCACATCAACATTACAAAACAAACATTAAATAACAACTTATTAATTATTATAACTAAATTAAATTATTTATTATAACTAATACCATCCCATCGAAATATGAGAGTGACGTAGTTGGCTACCTCGCTCAATAAAATTTAACCAAAAATTTCATTTAGTAATTTTATGGAAATTTCAAATTTTAGATAAAAAAAACTTGTTCAACATTCGATATCAAGACCTTGATCTCTAAAGAAATAACGAATATAAAATTAAAATAACCATATCGACCGGCTCCTAGCCGTTGATACTACTTTTTGGTTTTCAATGTATTAAAAATTAACAGCTCGGTTCGTCTTCGAACTGCTGTCAATCATAGTTTAAATTAAAAGTTTCCTAGTTATATTAGTCCTTTCTAGAACTTGGACCTACATCGATAGTCAACAGCACAGGTTGACAGCTGTTATTAATATTAATTAATTATTTATACTAATATTAAAGCTCTCAAACTAATAAGAATACGTAATTATTTTTAGGTGGCTGCGAATCCTTGGCTTGCGGCTACTTGTATTTACTTTATTGATTATTCTGCCTCATTAGTTCAATTGATCATTGTTTAATAATTTTTACGCTGACAGTCGATTTCAACAATGTTAGGCATATATCACACTATATGCAGATAGGCTAGGTCCCAAAGTATTTGAATGGCAGCCTCGTACCGGTAAGCGCATTATGGAATAGGTACGTTAGGTGGACGGATGATCTCAAGCAAGTAGCTCAAGCAAGCTGCTGGCAACAAGCAGCACAAGACCGTGTCCTGTGGAGGACTATGCAGGAGAACTTCGTTCAGCTTCGTTCGGACCTTCTTTCCTTCCTTCTTCTTCAGACCTTCGTCCGGACATAGTAAATTGGGTGAGGCGACGACGACGACGATGTGCCCGTACCAGAGGCCCAATTGTCTGAACAAATCGTGATCAATTGACAGCTTTAAACGTATAACTCGAACTGTTTAAGGAGTTCATACATGCTTTTTGACGTGCAGGCATCTATGAACTCCTTAAACAGGTCGGATTATATGTTTGGCATACGATACCGATTACGATTTCATTACACAATCGGGGGGCTGATTCCAGAAGTGCTTGCTAACTGCAAGCAAACTACGTGCAGGCCGCGGACCGGAAAGTTGGCATAAAAAACTGTATGTAAAGCCTATCAAATCTAATTCACCAATTTTGAAGCATGTTTACGGGTGATAAAATAGTCCACAGTCCAAATCACAATGCACACTAAGCAACAACAGCTCATTGCTATAAAACAGTTCGCGTAACTGCCAGTCGTTTCGTATATTATACCTGTAAAAGAAAAAAACTAATTTTAGAAGAAAATAACGTTCTTCCATAATATTTGACGACCTCCGTGGCGCAGTGTTAAGCGCTGTTGTCTTAACGTGCGAAGGTGGGAATTCGATTCCCGGCAAGGTCAATTTGGGAATTTATAATTTCTGAATTTCCCCTGGTCTGGCCTGGTTCGGCCGTGGCTAGTTACCACCCTACCGGCAAAGACGTGCCTGCGAGCGATTTAGCGTTCCGGTACGATGCCGTGTAGAAACCGAATAGGGATATGGGTTTAATATAACTGTCATGTCCCTAACAGGCTAGCCCGCTACCATCTTAGACTGCAACATCACTTACCATCAGGTAAGATCGCAGTCAAGGGCTAACTTGTAGTGGATTAAAAAAAAATTACCTAAATGTTTTTTTAAATATTTAAGCTATTTACTACTTCTTGAAAGTCAATTGATAATTCAGCCAATATACGCAATGAAGAGCCTATCTAAAATCAGTCCGACTAAATTGGCCGCTACAAATCGTATTCCAAACAATTGGAACAATCACGTTCAATTATTGTTAAAGTATATTATAGAAATAGGCTTACCTATTAACGGATCAGTTATGAGCATTAAAAATCCAGAAAATAATATGTGTAAGGCCAAAGCAGCTGGAAATCTGTCAGGTGCTGCTGTCACTAAAACTAAAGGAAACAGCACTTGTACTGAGCACCTCACCAAACCTGACACTGCAGTTATTGATACAACAAAAATCAGGTTATCTGAACATATCAACGCTGAAAAAGAAAAAGAAGATTGGTTGAACATAAAGGTGAATTTTGAAATTCTGTCAAATATACATTTAAATAGAGATCAATATTATTGAAAAATTTATTTGGATTATAAATTGTAAAGTTACTATATTAAGGTGTACCTATCCATACAAAACAAGGTCTAAAATCAATAAGTAAAGTTATTGTGTTTTTATAAAAAAGTTCCGAAATATATTCTGTTGTAGGATATATTATGGAAATAAAAACGAGAAACCTACCTATTCGTAAGACCATAGTAATACATGTTCCATAGAAGAAAAGGGTTTTACTATCTACGTTGTAAAAGTAAGTAAATATTGCGAGACCAAATCTTGCAAGGAGATCAGCAACGGCGCCTATCATAACGCACGTTGCTACTTGCATCTGAAAAAAATGACGTAAAGCTCTTAAAAAAAGAGATATTAGGTATGTGATGAAAAACAATAATTGTATAATTTTATTACATTTAATCATTAACTCTCATAATGCGAAGGATTAATTATATGTTTAAATGAAACGATATTTTATTAAGGAACGCATAACTGGAATGAAAAAAACATTAGGTACTTTGCGGAAATACTTATATAGCGAAAAAGGAAATAGCAGGCCTACCACCGAATTCACAATCATAAATGTAATGATCGCTTCCTACTGTCTGAAAACCGATCAACTATATATTTTGAAGAGACAATTCCACAAATTTTGCTAATCACAGCGATTGCGATGGCGTATTGCAATAGAGATACCCCGCAGGTTAGTTTTCGGTCCAGCCCTAAGTTCACTATGCAATAATCTACAGTTAAAAAGGACAACCTCCGTGGCGCAGTGTGTAGCGCTGTTGTCTTAACGTGCGGAGGTCCCGGGTTCGATCACCGGCGGGTCAGTTTGGGAATCTATAATTTCTGAATTTTCCCTGGTCTGGCCTGGTGGGAGGCTTCGGCCGCGGCTAGTTACCACCCTACCGGCAAAGACGTGCCGCCAAGCGATTTAGCGTTCCGGTACGATGCCGTGTAGAAACCGAATTAGGGTATGGGTTTAATATAACTGCCATGCCCCTAGGTTAGCCCGCTACCATCTTAGACTGCATCATCACTTACCATCAGGTGAGATCGCAGTCTAGGGCTAATTTGTAGTGGATTAAAAAAAAAACAAAAAAAAAGTGCAAAAGCTTGCAAATTGAAGGTACTCGTAGTTCAATTAGTGACTTTTAGCTACGACGGAAAGGACAACGGTATATGTGTTTGCCCTAAGAGGTTGTGCGATTGTTTGCTTGTTCATTTATTTGTTTGTATGATTGTTGTGAACTTTGTTTCTACCATTTTGAAGAACGATCTGACCGATTATTATGGGGTTTTTTCATTAGATTATATCTAGATAGAGATGGCTTCTGAGAAGATTCTTAGACATGTTTTACGGGCATAGTCCACCAAGCGCTGCAATCGTGATTATTATTTTTTAATGTGTTTTTTTCAGAAAAACTACTGGGGCGACATATTAGATGAGATTTTTTGTTTTAAATAATATTTATACTTCTAAGAAGTTCTAATTATTGTTTACAAGTTATAGGCCACAAAGGCATTCATCGTGAGTTATTTAAATTTTTAATTATATTACTTGTTTACCTTAGAATATCCATACGAGAACAACAGCATTGGTTCCATTGCTAAATATGTCACGTCTGAAACAAATGCGAATCCAAGTCCAATCAGAGTGCTCACGAAACGAGGATCTTTAAGCAAATCTAGCTCGACATTATCGTATATTACTTTCCTGAAACAAATATTGTTATTAGTTAGATATTATCACTATGTCCTCTATCATAATAGAACTTTAAATTGGTAGGCTAGCGCTTGACGACAATAGAAAGTACATACATGAAGCGCGCTCGCTTGTCTTGAGTCATCACGTCATAATAATTGTATGAGGCATTCCAAACCCGGGCAGTTCGATTATTAATCTTAAAATTAAACTAAATTTATTGCATAACTTTGAGCAAAAATAAATTGTATAACAAGTTTACGATCATCAAGACTCGATGGAGACGCAATTAGAGAAGTGACTGTACGTTAGCAGAAGTCAAGGCACCACTAATCTATTTTTTTTTAACATACACATTCTTCACTCAAATACATTTTACGTTTTGGGAAATGTGATGTGTGTACTAACACCCCTTTCCTTCATTAGCTTCACTTTTGTATTTCGCCTCTAACGTGTCTTGCGGATTATCTATTGCTAGTACATTAAAATCATTGACTCACATTATACTTTTTTGAATCGACTTATGGTGGCCTGCATTAGTCTTTATTTCAATGGCATTCTCATCCCCAGGTAACATTTTAATAATGGATTCATCATAGATATCACTTTTTAGTTTGATTTTTTTGGGACTTTTTGATTCACAATTCGGTGTTAGCTCTGAAAATGAACATATAGAAGATCATAGGTTAATTATGGAATGTGATGTAAACATTTTAACTTTTATATATAACTTATATATATACTTCGGAATTTCTTAAAAAAACATCAGCATTTTACATGTCAAAACTAAATTTATTATATGTATAGTTCATTGGAAATACTATTTCTTCATTTAGAAAACTCAAATCTGAATATACTATATTATCACTTATTTTGGAAATGATAAAGGCTTCTTTAACATACTCGCAGACTTCATACAAATTTTACGATTAACTAACTTACCAATTTCAGGACATCCTGGTATTTTTATCATATGCCACTCAACTGGGTGCATGACCAGCATCGCAAACACCAAGTGAAGATCCAAAGCCATAACCAAAGCGAGGGTCCATCTGAACCCGTACTCAGACAACAGGAAAGTCACCAATAGAGGGAACGTCATTGAAGCCATACTGCTCATAGTTTGGTTGGCACTCATCATGGCTGTGCGTTTTTTTGTAAAGTAACAATTAAACGCTGTAAAACTTACTGGTATCATTACACCGAAGCCTGCACCTGGAAACCGGAGGACAGATCAATTATATAAAAGAAATAAGTTTTTAAATTCCCACGGGAAATCCTTAATTTTTCGGGTTAATATATAGCCTATGATACTCACAAATAATGTGGCTTTCTATTGGTACTAGAATTTTTAAAATCGGTTCAGTAGATCCGAGATTACCCCCTACAACCTCACAACCTCACAAACTTTACCTCTATTATAATATTAGTATAGATATAGCAATGATTCTGTAATTGGCCATACTGATCCTGTTAGTGTTTAAGTATTATTGTTTATCAGAATCGCTGTTGATTTTCCTATGATAATAAAAATAAAAAATAAAAAATGATTCTAATAATAAATCTAATCCAATGATTCTAAAAATAATAATTATTATTAAATGATAGGATTTTTTAGGAAGACAGGTATTGAGTATGCTACTAAATTTTGATTAATTGATAAATAGGAGAATTTCATACAGAAATAACATGGAAAAAATACATAGGCATGCCAAAGTCGGTAACAAAGCTCGCAGAAAGGAAATTGGAACTTTTAATCAATTGTTTACGCAACGTAAGTGACTTCCTTACCCCTTATTACTCCAAATGTGAACACAAGTTGGTACGTTCTCTCTACGAATATAGTCAAAATATCTCCTAATACAAAAAGACCAGCTCCAACAAAGCCAACTTGTCGAAATGAATACTTCTTGAGGGCAATCCCGCTCAAAAATCCTGAAACATATGCAATAGATAATTCAAAAAATGTATTTAGGAATAGGAAAGAAGGAACAGAGGTCATAACTCTTAGGCCATAGCACTAAATATTGACATACAGCAGGATGAACTAGTGCGACTTCCAATCGGCTGACACATTACATTTTCTGCTTTTATCTAGATAATGGGGCTGATTCTGTATAACACAATCTCTAAACTAAACTAAAATGGCAGCTTTAAATCTAGTTCTGTCCCTTTCCGTAGGAAGTATTATGAAAGGGTTAGCAATATTTGTAATGCTCTAATTTTAGTTTAGTTTAGAGATTGTGCTATACAGAATC
This sequence comes from Erebia aethiops, assembly GCA_923060345.2. NCBI lineage: Eukaryota > Metazoa > Arthropoda > Insecta > Lepidoptera > Nymphalidae > Erebia > Erebia aethiops. The sequence goes on along the minus strand of OV281092.1, from coordinate 6,705,608 downwards.
AGCCCCATTATAGTTAATATTAGTAGAATAAATTCAGCCTATAATGTAAATTACCTACATTCAATACTCAGACATTTCTCTAAAGTTTTATAAAACTTACGAAATATCTACTGTGTCACATTACAGTAGTAGATTATTTCTTAATGAGATACGTAACTTCCTTCATGATAATATTTGCTAACTCAAGTGCGAGAGCCGGTGTATAATTTATTTCGAGTTTGAATGATTAATTTTATTTCTGCTAAAATCAACATAAATCTGCTTAGGCCGTCCCGCATAACAGTCTAAACAGATGCAGTTAAATATTGTGATGCGGTTTTTGGTGCGTTTATTTCAGGGTTGACATAAATAGGACAGATCATGTGCAACCTTGCGGGACCTTAATAAGATTAATAATTATTATTCGGGCTTTGCATGAGCAATAATGTTTGTAACAATCTTTATATCTTCTTTAGATGAGGAATAAATGTGACTAATATTTATTGACGTATAGAAACTCTCTCTTACAGAAAATTAAACATCGACCACCTTTATTATCTCAAGACATATTAGTCTGTGTAAGTAATTGCCTAATTTCAACCAACATGGTCTCTTAGTGCACAATTTACATTGGATAACGACCGTTGGTATCGAGTGTCATATGTAACCTTATCCCGTACTGGACTTGGCATTGTTGCTATCTAAATATCGGTCAAATTAATAAACGATATAGATGAATGGATTTGCTATTGACAATCATAAATCGGCTTCTTTAATCAATCAGCTTTAGATTACTTTCAGATGAAGGACTGTACAAGATCAATTGTGGTCATAAACGAAATCCTTGAAGTTTGGCCTGATAACGATCCAATTAGTGAACAAACCAATTCTATAGCATGAAATTCATCGAGATATTGTTAACGATGACAGAATTATAATTCAAACAATATATTCAATTGTTCTTCTTTGATTTCATCCGCAAATCGCAATCGAATCAATCAGCTACAGAAATGTTCTGTTACAAAATATAAAATGCTTACTTTATACCTACGTTTGCATTCAGGTTTTAAAAAGTTCTGCAATTCCTTGCCTAGATTGTATTTAGACTTCTGTGCCAAGCCGTAAGCAAAACTTTTGCATACATAATTTCAGCTATAATTTTACTTTACTTAGCTTACCTACAAAAGAGTAGGTGCGGCAGTTTTATGGATTCATACTCCTAATTTATTTCAACATTGGACCGGAATAGACAACATCTAAGTCGCCTGACAGTGCCACCTAATGAATATATGTGGTACGGTTCAATAATTTACCTTTTCCAAATTAACAATTCCATTTTCCAATTAGCAGTTGCCAATTTCCTTCCTTTTCAATTTCCTGGATAAAAAGTTTTTTATCCAGGAAAATAAAGAGTTCCGCGGAAATTAACCTTAATCCACGCGGACAAAGTCACGGGCACTATGTAGTTAAAAATAATGATACTCATAGATAATTCTGCCCATCCACGACCAAACATAAACTTATTCAACATTAAAAATTTAGAGATTATTTACCTGACACAGATAAGGCTCCGTTATAGACACCTATAACAAGAGGGAGACCGCTAGCACCATCTTGTTCTATGAAGAAGTTATTGAACAAAATCCCGAACGCGTTAGATGAACCAAATCCTAGCATCTGAAAAGAAACAATAAACACTTTTAATACAATTTACGAAAACACATTGAATTCCAATCTTCTCTTATTTATCTACACCTCAAAAATCAGTCGAGCACAATAATTGAGACGATATAATATAGAATGATCGAATGATTTTCATAATAGGGCATAGTTACTAATAACTGATAGAGTGTGCTTTATTTCACACAGTTTGAAGATCTAAGATCCTGCATAGTTAATCTTATAAACCAAATAACTTATAAAAAGAGTAAATTATATCGTCGGTCCTCTCATATTAATAACTCATAAAATCATTAAAAAACATTTTTAAAAACAACTACGATACAACGTCCGCCATATTGAATGACGTCATTTTATTTTTGTATTCTTCTCAGCAAACCCTTAATATATTTAATAAAACTGCCCTCTTTTTGAGTCATGGCGGACTCAAAAAGATGGCAGACTAAGTTATTTTGGATATAATTGAATATAAAACAACGTCATGGTCAGGTTAGCTATCATGCATTATCATCCAAGTCACGTGTACGCAAAATTTTAGGTCAAACGGTTGGAAATAACTGTTGCAACATTTGACCTGAACAAACCCACAAACATTGCAATTTTTAACTTGCAACGTTAAAAACTTAAACAACATTTTTAGAAGCTTGTAAAAATTGAATGTCATGGACCATTACGGTTCTTTTAATAAAAATCTAATAATTGGCCATTAAATCAACAACAAACTGCTTTCCTTTCCAGACTACTGATTTTATATACATAAATCATAATTCATTTGAATAATAAAACCGTTAATATAATTTTACCTCAATCAGGTATAATTGTTTAAATAAATTATAATTCAAACATTTCTCTTAGAATTGATAATATTATAATTATCTGATCTTAGACATCCTTTTGTTTAATTGATGTTTATGGACTATTAAAACAATCATTAAGAACACTTTAGAACAAGGATTTTCTGGAAAATATTTAATTGGTCCCGTCGCGTCGTCATCAGAGCAGGTAGGTACTAAATTTTTAATTTAATTTATCTTTTTAAATTCAGTGATGATCTGCCCACCGATTGTTTAAGGAAAATGTAAACGTTATCGTTTGTCAAACGAATAATTTGACATATTTATAATATGTAGGACGTTTTTCTAAAAATGACAGCTACAGTGTAACAATCTCAATCACCTCTGATTGGTTAACAGTCTTCCACTATTGGCCAAAACCCATTAACGCAGCCAAAACACTCTAAATTCAGCCAATAAAAGCCAATTGTTGCAGGTTTTACACAATCGCCCTGCTGTTTAAGGAATGTATAGATGCCTGCACGTCAAAAAGCATGTAATGAACTCCGTAAACAATTTGAGTATACATACGTTCTAAGTTGTCAAATGGTTACGATTTTCTTAGAAAATTGGACCTTTGAAACATTTTTTATCTACTCCAGCATCGAAAAGTTCCAATTTCGAATTTGACAACTATATCGAATTGAACCCTCTTTCGTGTTTGCTTCTCATAACGATACAGTTCGTTGTATGGGAGCTGTATCGTTATGAGTTGTAGCTGAATCGATATGGTTATCTTCATAAATAGGATACCTATAGCTCTTAGCGGCTCTGGGTTCTGGCACTTTCCCAACCAGTCAATTGATTTGACTTTTTTATTAATTTACAAAGTAAAAAATTATAAAGACGTCCTTGTCGTAGATAAAATCTTGTATGCAACTGTACGTAATTAGTCATTTTAATTCTCGTACTATCCTATTTTGATACTCGGCAAGCCTCGTATCATAAAACAGCACTCGAATTAAAATGACCCTCATTACGATACAGTTGCATAAATAGCTATATAAGTACAACTCTGGTTTTTAATTCCGTGGAATTCTGACGTTTGTGACTTTCAGTTGTCACAAATATTTTTGTATTTTTTTTATCAAATGCAGATATTATCTGAAATAAATAATTTATCAGCTGTCACAATTGTATCATAATTGTAAATTTCGGTGACGATGATAACGATGATGACGATGATGATTATTTCAATAATTCATTATTTACAAAAAAAATACTATTTTTATTCTTTCTAATTACATAGGGACTCTTTCAGTCTTCAGTCGGTAATAAGTACCTATTTGGATTCTGCTTAAGCATGTCATTTACATATATTATATTGTATGCAAAAATAAAATGTCCGTAACGTTTGTCACTTGAAATTAAAGTAGTGCTCTATTAATTAATTAACAATTTAATGTAATCTGACACTGTTATAAATTTAATCTTTAGAATCCATATAGCATTACTTTACTTATATTTTATTAGAATTTGTTACCTTTTTTTTTGTGGGAACTTTTTTAACTATGGCATCACCAAGAAACGTCAGAATTCCAAAAAACCGACTTCCAACGCCACTGTAAAGTAAAAAATAATTTTGCTTTCTACCCACTATGTTGAAGTCGGGCGAGCCTGATGCGTTAACTTTGCTTATACCTATTATACCCGCCCGACTTCAACATAGTGGGTAGAAATCAAAGTTTACTTTACAGTGGCGTTGGAAGTCAGTTTTTTGGAAAGAATTTTTATTTTTAACTTTTTAGTATCAGGGTTGAGGATTTGGAGTCAGGTGTGGTCCCACCTCGAGAGCTCCCTCTAACGACTGAAAAAAACATTTTTCAAATCGGCTTAGAAACCACTGAGACCACTGAGATATGCGGTAACATACATTAAAAAAAAATAGGCGCCGAATTGAGAACCTCCTCCTTTTTTGGAAGTCAGTAAAAAATCAGAGTTTAGTGCATGACGTATTGTTTTAGATGAAAACGATAATTTTCAGCGATATGAGGAAGAATAACTATAAGTAAGTGCGTTAAATCCAAAAGTTGCGAATATTAAGTCAAAACAATCAAGTAGGTACACACTAACACACTCGCATTTATAATATTAGTATGGATTAGATAATTTATTCGCTTGGATTATGGAGGTGAAAACTAATTTTAAAAACTCTAACGTAGGTACACGTTTTAGTTAATCGATACTAATTATTATCACAAGAATTGAAGATTATCCTTTTAATTGAAATCAAGTTTTGCCCTGACGACTGAGGTGAATTAAAAATAATGTCGGCCTAATTAGTTTTAGGGTGCAAAAATTAGGTTAATCTACTCCACAACCGCGAAAGCAGTTCACTAATCCTCTTACTCGTAACAGGTCGAGTTCACAAATCCTATTTTAGCTACCAGACGAAAGCACACTATCCGGTGCGATAAAATATATTAGAATACCTGTAAAATACTTTCATATGCCATATACCTAGGAAACCAATAAAAAATAATTTAAACGTTTGAAATATCTGACTGAATAAAGAGAGAGCTACAAATTTAGGTTACACAACGTTAGATAGACTAAGGTTTGTTTTACAAAATAAACTAGAGGTTAGACCAACCCGCATTGGAGCAGCGTGGTGGGTCTAAGCTCTAATTCCCCTCTCTCCTATGAGGGTGGAGGCCTATGCCCAACACTGGAACGTTAATGGGCTGTAGTAGTGGTGGATAACTTCTTCTGCGGTGGACCAATCCCCTAATACCATAAAGATCGCCCTAATATTGAAAATAATACAAAAGTCTTTAGGGTTCTGAAGGAATTAGTTTAATCCGCGACTATAGGTAAATCTATGTGGTACAGTGTGTATCCCGCACTTATAGCCCGCGATATTCACTACACCACTGAAATCTTCAAAAGTACCTCAATGTACGTTTCACTCCGATACCGGAGCATCTTCAGGAGATGTTGACTCGACAATGCACGATTGTGAAGACTTCACCTATTAACCCGGCTGAGTTTTTTGTGGGCTCTTCTCAGAACAGGGCGCGTTTGGAACCCTCGTAGCTTTAGTTTTAAGATACCGTAACTGATTATCACCATCATGTCTTATATATTTTTTAACGTCAATAAGTATACCCACAGTGTACCTATATTGAATAAATTAGTCGATTGATTGATTGATTGATTGTGAAGATTTACCTATTGTCGTGGATTAACTGAATTAAACTTCTAATTCATTCCTTCATTGTCATGGACTTCCGCAAAGTAACGCCTGCGTCTATCCAATATATTTAGGGTTCCGTACCCAAAGGGTGCCAATGGGCAACAAGACCCTTTTACTAGCCTCACTAAGGCTACTACTAAACCTCCGCTGTCCGTCTGTCCGGGCTGTATTCTCATGAATCCTAACAGCTAGACAGTTGAAATTTCCAGTGTGTGCATTTCTATTGCTGCTATAACAACAAATAATAAAAATTAAATTAAAAAGTACAAAACGTACTAACAAAGTAACGTAAGTAAACATGTATTAAAAAGTACTTAATGTTAAATCTTGTACGGAATCCCTCGTCTGAGAGTGCAACTCGCACATGGTCAGTTTTATTTTTATTCCCTTCAGTTGACATTTATTTCATCTGTGCCTTGACTGCGATCTCACCTGCAGGAGTGCAGAAGATGGCAGGTTGACTTTTTAGGCGTATGAAAGTAATATTAAACCCATATCGTATCTTACTTCATACTCTTACTAATATTATAAATGCGAATGTTTAGATGGATGTATGGATGTATTTATTTAAAAAAAAAAAAATTTAAATATTATCTTTATTGCACACACAAAATATGCAGTATAGGTACAGTTTAATAACTATGTGCAAAGGCGGTCTTATTGCTAGAGCAATCTCTTACAGACAACTTTTGGTGAAAGGATAAATAAACCGGAGCGCGGTTTATTTATCCTTTCACCAATGTATGTATGTATGTTTGTATAAATGTATGTATGTTTGTTACTCAATCCCGCCCCAACGGCTGAACGGATCTTGCTGAAATTTGGCACAGAGGTAGATTATAGTCTGGAATAGCACATAGCCTACTTTTTATCCCGGAAAATTAAAGAGTTCCCGAACCGCAGACGAAGTCGCGGGCGTTAGCTAGTATTCTATAATCTGTTTCTACACTGCATAGTACCGGAACGCTTAACTGCTTGGCAACACGTCTTAGGATGTAAACTAGCCACGTTCAAAGCCTCTCACCACACAAAACCAGAGAAAACTCAGAAATTATAAATTCCCAAAATATTGGGTCTGCCGAACATCGAAACTTGATCCTCCCACGTATAAGACCATAGCACTCACTACAGATCCTTCTCCTCGGAGTCCTCGTACTCAAGGGATTTCAAATTCGTGTCTATTTTTTGATTAATATTTGCGTGAAAAATATTTCACTTTTTAGTTCATGCTGTAAGTACTTAAAAAATCAGATTTTTTGCATGCGTCGCTTATTAATTTAGATCACACTACATGAGTCACGTGTTAGATTATTGAAATATACAAGGTTTTAAAAACCTATAAAAGTTATTTTTGTAGGCAAAATTCCTAATAGTATATCAGCGATAGAATGCGTAGTATGCTAATTCTTTTATAACTATTTAAGTACCTAGTCTGAGTGCCTAGATTTTCTTCCCATGCGATCGCGAAGTTTTTTTTACGTGTTCGATCGCGATAAACGTTAACTATGATTTGTGTGGAATTGTCAACAGCTAGCGCTCGATCAATTCCATATAAATGGTAGTTAAAAAAACTCCCACTCGGCCTGATGATCATTAGTTGACATACAAAGTACCTACCGTATAACTACATAATATTATAATATTTATATTCAACCGACCGGTTTTTTTTATTTATTTAAGTTTTTATAACTAGCGGCCGGACGCAACTTCATTCCCGTGGAAGTTTTGTGAAAATTCGGCATTATCCCTGATTTACTTTACATATAAAAATTATTGAGTTTATTTATTTATTACAAAGAGATAAATTAATTAAAAAATCACTAATAGATAATGAATAAAGTTAAATACAAAGTTCTTAGCGCTCAGTCCGAAGGCATTGTTATACACAATGACAATTGATGTTCTCCTTTAAATTACTACTGTTATCATCTCTTTTTTTCTCGTTCTCTTATTTACATCTTCTTGTGTCATTCAGTGACTTAATCGACTTTAGTCGAGTCAAAACTGCATAAGTGCTCGAAGAGTTGACGTAAAACGATGAGTTGTCTTGAAGATATCTTGACTAGCCTACTAGGTAGTTATATCGTCTGCCCCTTCTAATCATGAAAATATAAACCATTAATTTTCCATCTTTCTATTTTTTTCATTTTATCAAGTCACGAGTGGCGCTGTGTGCTCATGTCCATTGTGTCTATAGTTATTAGTTAACGGCCATCACCTTGATAACACATATCCGATTGACAAGGAAAGCCGATATTCTGACAAAGCTGGTATAATAAAAACCTGCTTTGCATTCTATTCAGAATATTTCTCATGGATCAATGAAATATACATAAATAACTTGTTCTGCTGCGACATCCTCTGCGAAGAGTAGACGGAAATAGTATAATTTTTTCATCCATCTTTGAGGATATAATATTTAAAAACTCCTAAAACAAAAAGTTTATATACAACAGCTTACGAAAGCAAAATAGTACCTACCTATAGGTAACCGCCTTATCTAACCAAAAAAAGAGTTTAGTACATACTAAATTATGTTAAAAGTATTTTTTTAATAATTTTTTCAAGACATCTCATCGATTTACGTCGATTCGACTAAGTCGATATCATGGGATGACATAAGAAAAGGTAAAAAAGAGAGAATGAGATGATAGCGGTAAGTTGAAAAAGATGCAAAAGGAGAACATTTTTGTGTACTTTGTCTTTGTGTACATACAATACCTTCTACTAAGGTCTTAGGTAAGTACCTACTTATTAAATTTATTCACTTTGATGCAGTTAATAATTGATTTATATCTCGTTGTAATAAATAAATTAAATATTTATATGCAATAACTTCCAGTGCGTTATTTGCAATATTTATTGAAAGGGTAAGGTGAAGGATGAGTAAAATAATCACTAAAGGTCTGACAAAGCAAGGTCTTTGAGTCTACTTGAGTGAATTTGAACTTGTTCGCCTGCCCTTCCGTCCGTCCGCCTGTCCGACTGTCACTCAGAGCCTTAAATAACTATATTAGTGAACATAATAGGGTTGACGCCTGTATCAGTTCTTCCAAAAGACCTAAAATTCACAGCCTCGGTTAGTTTTAAGTTTGATAACCATTTTAAAATATAGATTAAAGAAAAAAAGTGCGTTGAAATTTGATGACGTCACTGTTGTTAATTCTTAACTTCCATACTAGAAGCGCGTTTTAAGTTTGATTGTGTTGCATCCCTATTATTAATTACCTCAAATTTATAACATTAAGGTTTTTTTTGGCTTTGGCATAAGCTAGTGGGTCATCAATTTACACCTTACGTTGAACAGAGTACAAAGTTATTATTTTTTAATTTTCCCTCCAAAAGTTGACGAAATGGGGTCTTTGCCAAGGCACTGCCATTTCTACATCTACCTTTATTCTCTTGTACAACAAGTACTAATTATGTCATTCAACTTATTAACAAACAGAAATAAAACTATTAATAAGTTTACGTCGTTATTTTTGCAACAGTTTATTATTTTAATATTGTTGACACATGTTTGTTTTTTTAAATATTGTTGAATGTTGACCCAGAATTATAATCCTTACTAGCTGATGCCCGCGACTTCGCTTGGTTAAGTTTTTTTGATTCCCGCGGGAACTTCTTAATTTTCCGGGATAAAAAGTAGCCTATGTAGCCAACTATATCCATGCTAAAAACTCAGGTCGATCCGTTGCTTCGTTGCGGCGTGATTGAAGGGCAAACCAACAAACTAATAAATCAACAAACAAACACACTTTCCCATTTATAATCTTAGTAAGTAATATGATTTAACAGACGTCAAGGTAGGTCATATAAATCTAACATTTTAAAACAATACTGCTTTAAACGATGGTAGTACACAATGTAACAAATACCTACACAATATTCCTATTTAAAAAACTGTGACTAACGGTAAGGTGCTTAAAAAAATACTTAACTTTGTAGGAAGTACTATATTTTATTTTCACATTTTTATAAAATGTGCTAAGTATATATAAAGGAATGAATTGTTTATAACGGCAATATATATCCTGGGTAATTGTTTACTTTACATAAAATTGATAATATAGAAATCACGAGAAATCGTTACTAAAAGGTAAACTGTTCACGTAGTGAAGTATTAAATATGCGAAACTCAAACTGAAGTTAGCAGCCGAAACCAACGACCATACAGTATGGTCGATGGCCGAAACATTGTTATCAATCAATCAATCAATCAATCAACTCATTTATTCAATATGAGTACACTGTAGGTACACTTATTGACGTTAAAAATTACTTATTTTTAGGCAATATGTTTATTGCATCGATTCGATAATCGATGGTTTATTGAATTTTAATTTAATGATGACGTATATTAAGTAATTGTACTTATAGCAATTTTAGTTATCTGATTAATTTCATTTAATTATTTACTTTTATTTAATTAATATCTACTTGTGTTTAAATTAATAAATTGTACTTTTATTAATTCATTGTACTTAATTAATGACTATTTTATGCCACCCATGCGTTTTTATACTACCTACTTTTAAATAGGTAAATCATAAGTACATACATTAGGTACATCTGAAATATTGTGTAAGAACATAACAGCGCTTTCTTAACAAACTTAACTTACAGACAAACAGACAAGTATTATCTTTTTCGAGCACGGAACACAATTTTTTTATAAATGTGAAGGATCTTACTTTAAACATTTCGTTATTTTTAGGAAGCCTGATACAGTAATTTATGAAATGTAAATTTAAATCCATGCAGATTGCACGGATGTATGCTAAATCAAGAGATTACGATTATATTATGTAAAATGAATGCATAATACAAAATTATCAATGATTATCATACTAATATTATAAATTCGAAACTGTGTTTGTTTATTGGTTTGTCCTTCAATCCCGCCGCAACAGAGCAACGGATGGACGTGATTTTTGACATGGATATAGTCATAGTCATAGTCATTTATTTATTAAATATCGGTACACTGTAGGTATACTTATTTTCGTCTAAAAATTACTTAAAAAGCATGATGGTGATAATGGGTAACGTTATCTTAAAACTAAAGCTACGAGGGTTCCAAACGCGCCCTGGTCTGAGAAGAGCCCACAACAAACTCAGCCGGGTTTTGTTTTTTTTTATTATTATCACTATCTCACAAATATTCTTACTAAGGAACTATCAGAGACTTTAGAGCAAATTATTGCCAGGCTTCCTTGTCGTTTAAATAGTCCTTAATTATCACTTACATATAGTTGAGAACCTGGAGAGTGACTGACATAAGATACTTTTTATACCGGAAATTAAGGAGTCCCGTGTGAATTAAAATAACCTCAAGAAGTCGCGGGCATCACAGCTAGTAGGTAAATGATAATTATTGAAATATCAAATCCATACTATCCAAATTAATATTATAAATGCGAAAGTGTGTCTGTCTGTCTGTCTGCTACGCTTTCACGGCCCAACTACTCAACCGATTTCGATGAAATCTAGTACAGAGATAGGTTACATCCCGGGGAAGGACATAGGCTACCTACTTTTATCCCGGAAAACTGAACTGTTCCCGCGGGAATCAAAAAACATCAATCCACGCGGAAAAGTCGCGGGCATCTTCTATATAGTTACCTATAAATACTCGCATAATTTTACCCAAGCTGTCGTAATTAATAATTATTTCAATCTAATTTTTAAATAGGTAAAATATAGTTACCAATAAATACTCGCATAATTTTACCCAAGCTGTCGTAATTAATAATTATTTCAATCTAATTTTTAAATAGGTAAATTAAATAAATATCTATATAATCTTACTACTATAAATGTTAAAGTTTGGATGGATGTATGGATGTTCGTTACTCAATCACGCGCCAACTGAAACTTGGCACAGAGATAGATTATAGTCTGGATCTGGAATATCACATAAGCTACTTTTTATCCCGGAAAATTAAAGAGTTCCCGCGGGAACAAAAAACCTCAAACCACGCAGACGAAGTCGCGGGCATTCGCTAGTTTTGCATAGGTAAATAAATGTACTTGTTACTCACAGAAATAACAAAAGGCCATCCAGGCGATCACAATTAAAGTTTTATTAATGTCGTTTATTATAATTTATCATCTAAATAATTATATTAATGGAATCGATATGTATCCGTAGTAAATTGCATGCTACTTAATATTATATTTTTCATCGTATGAGGAATCCAATAGCTACTTATCGGCTATAATATTTTTAAAGATATGTAAACTCCAGTCTATATTACGACCGATTTTTTCTCAATAAAAGGCTATCTCATCGATTTAAGTAAGTCAATGGGCTATCTAGATAAATAACTAATTATATTCAATAGATTCCGCATCAACATTGAGAGTTCAATTTGATTTCCTACTCAAAGCCCCTGCATAATATTTCCTAGGAGATTCCAAATCCTCACGGTTTTAGCTTATCAGTATCCCTGAAGCATCATGATTGAGGAGTTGGAATCCAGAATTCACCTATTAAACTGTCGTCAGAACGAATTTCATAAGCGAAGTTCCGTAAGAAACGTTTGACGGTTGAGCAAAAATTTAAAAAGTCCGTAGATTTACTTAATAGCTTTAAATGTAAGCTGTAAATTAGGATGCTTTCAATTTTAAGTATAAATGTTTAACAAGTGAATATTATAATTAAAATTATTAAAAAATACGACTGCTTTGCCCTAAAATCTTATTCACATTTTTATTAAATGATATTTTTTTGTGAATCACTGGATATTGGATTGATATAGTGTTATATATTTTTGAAATCTACTCATCATTTTCTAGATGATGATTATATAGTCAATCTTATTTTCGTTTTTTTTTTTAACTTTAGTCTTTAATGCGGGACCATGATCACCCCATCAATTTTTTTTTAATTTTACTAGCCTAGGTATGTCACCCGGAATAAGCTAGGGATTCTAACGATACCTCATTTATCAAAATCGGTTTAGCTGTATAGAAGTTATGGTGGAATATACAAACTCACATACATACATACATACATACATGAACCCTGAAAACAATATACTCCTTCTTTCAGGCAGTCGTATAAAAAACAGACCCACATAAAATTCACGCTAAAAATGGTGGACAAATTAGGTAATCAATCATAATACTTACGAAAGTAAATCCAACGCCAATGCATACCACATAGCCCCAACCCCCATCTGGGGGCTGAAGGGATTTCTTGTGATCCTTCAAATTATTTCCTTCAAGATGCGCGTACGCTTCGTCCATTTTAAGACGAAATTAAAATTCCCAAAAAATAAACACAACACTAAACTGCCCACTTAATAAAATAATTTTTAGAGCAAATATTTATATAAATTAAATTAATTTTTATAAGAAATTCATGTTAGATCGAATATTTTAATTCGATTTTAATTTACTATTATAATTTTACGTAAAGAAGTTGCATATTGATGTATTGTTTTCTAGGGGACAACACGCACCAATAAGAGTCAGCCCGCTTCTGCCTTTACGATATTCGTGAGGCGAAATAGGTAAGGCTGCGGAGTCATTGTACTTAAATAAATACGTCATTCAACCCTGGCTCTCGGAGTTTATTCCCGACATTATCACATGGTATGTCCTTTTTTGACCTCCCTGAGTTGTGAGCACTGTGGGCTTTTAAATGGAACGCCGCGAGTTCTATTCCCGACAGGGGCCATAACAACTCTAAATTCTAAAGTGTCTAGTCTAAAGTCTAGCCTGGTGGATAATATAATATAACTAGCTGATTCCCGCGACTTCGTCCGCGAGGAATGAGCTTTTCGTAAGAAACGTTTTCGTTTGACCGTTTTTTCTCCGTCTTACATTGCAAATCCGACATAAAATAATGTAAGCTATCCTATCTTTCAAGTTGGATCAAACTGCACACGGTGTGCAAATTTAATTTAAAATCGGTTAAGTAGTTTAGGAGTCCATCCGCGGACAAACAACGTGACACGTGATTTATATATATTTAGATAATATATATGCAGTATGCTATTATTGCTATTATTACCACGCCATGCCGCCAAACGATATTCTTGTTAGATAATATTATGGTGCTTCTTACAAGTGACAAAATTAACTTTAGATTGCTATCGTTACACTGTAGCAATCAATATTAATAATTATAGTATAGTCCATGGTAAAGGTAAAAAATAGGCAAATGACTTCCAATAAAAGTATCGTTTACTGATGCTTTTTAGCTGATGCCCGCGACTCCGTCCGCGTGGATTGAAGTTTTTCAGTTCTCGCAGGAACTCTTTAATTTTCCGGAATAAAAAATTGCCATGTGTTATTCCAGACTATAATCTATCTCCGCGTCAAATTTCATCCAGATCCGTTCAGCCGTTCTGGCGTGATTGAGTAACAAACATCCATCCATTCATACATCCGTTCAAACTTACGCATTTATATTATTAGTAAGTAAGTATAGATTATTTCCATACATAACTAAGTATGTTTTTCATTAACAAGAAACCGGTAGTATAGGTTTGTAGTTATGTAGTTATTATTATATAAAATGTGGTAAGGTATACGGTTCCTACCAACAGACGGTTGCATCAGATTGCGTAACAGTTGTCTACGACGACCCCCCTAGCGCAGTGGTGAGCAGTGTGGTCTTGCAAATGGGAGGGAGGGTTCAATCCCTGGGTCAGGGTTTTTTTTATTTTATTATTATCATCATTAAAATCGATATAGCTTTGTTGGGTAGCACTTTGAAAAACCAGGAAGGTTTAAAAAAATTTTTGAAATGAAATTATTTATTTATTTAATGTAGGACAACTTTTAAGACTCTACCACCGGTTCGGAAAACTGATTCTACTGCGAAGAGCCGGCAAGAAACTCAGCAACTTTTCTTTAAAAAGATTACAATAAGTAAACGATTTGTAACAGGGTCCATTGGTGAATTTGTAATTTCTGAATTATCTCTGTTCTGCAGCCTGATTCTGTAACTCAGTGGCTATCAAAGAGTGAAAGCCACTGACATATATTCTTTATCCATTGAAGGTTTGCTATGAAATAAAAATTAAGTTTTCATAGCAAACCTTCAATGGATAAAGAATATATGTCAGTGGCTTTCACTCTTTGATAGCCACTGAGTTACAGAATCAGGCTGCTGATATGGTTGGATCAAGGTTGGATGCTTCAGCCGTGGCTAGTTACCAGATACCACCCTACCGGCAAAGACGTAGTTACCGAGATGTACCGCCAAGCGATTTAGCGTGCCGGTACGATGCCATGTAGAACTAGAAACCGATTAGGAGTAATTAGGTATGAGTTTGTTACTTGTCATACCCTGAACAGGACAGTCCGCCTTTTTTTTCATCCACTGCAAGTTAGCCCTTGACTGCGATCTCACCTGATGTTAAGTGATGATGCAGTCCGGAACCGGAATGCTAAATCGCATGGTAGCGCGTCTTTGCCGGTAGGGTGGTAACTATCGAAGGCCGAAGCGACTGGATCATCGCTCATCTACCATCCTTAAAAGAGATAGCAATTAAAGACGTACTTGTACACATTAGAATAAAATAAATAAATAAAAACCTTTCCTATAGGTAAAGTGACGACTTGTCTAAAGAACCAATAATAATTATGCTAGTTCAAGCTGGAGCAACACTATGCGACAATGCTGCATGCCACAATGAAATCATCAATTATTTTGCAGCCGTAAGCAGCATGCTTTGTTCTATTTAATTGTTTATACGTAGACAATATCCATCTTGCTGTAGAATTGGAATACCTAGGTATCTACATTAGTAAGTAGGTAGATACTTATTAAAGGTATACGAGTATCACACTGCCTCGTTGGTCTAGCGGCTAGCATACTCGACTGCGGATCACGAGGTCCTGGGTTCGATTCCCGGTCGGGCAAAAAATTGTTAGGTATTGGGTTTTTCAATTAAGAAATTCTCAATGCCAGCCCGGAGTTGGAAGTTGGCGGTGTTTCACTCCCGTGCCTCGGAGAGCACGTTAAGCCGTCGGTCCCGGTTATTATCACTAACATGATAATAGTCGTTAAAGCCCGCCAACCCGCATTGGAGCAGCGTGGTGGGTCTAAGCTCTAATTCCCTCTCTCCTTCGAGAGTGGAGGCCTGTGCCCAGCAGTGGGACGTTGATAGGCTGTAGTGGTGGTGTAGTGGTGGAGTATCACACAGCTCTGTGGCATGCCATGATGTTGCATTTGTCGCTACTTAAGTAATGAAGTCTTGATGGTAATGCTAATATCCTACTTACCTACTTGACGTCAATTAAATCCTAATGCCCGAACCGAAATTATTAATATCAATCATTTAATGATACTTACCTACTTACCTACCTTGGTGCGACTACGACTTCATCGCTTCTCCCTCCCGCGCGAATAGTGTTGGCAAGTGCTGTCTTTGACATCTATCGTACGATATACATACCTACGTATATGGAGTGATTTATATGTTAAAGTTGTTAAAACCGTTTATTTTCACACTAGATGATTCCCGCGACTTCGTCCGCGTGGATTAAGATTTTTGATTCCCGCCGGAACTCTTAAATTTTCCGGGCTAAAAAGTATAAGTAGCCTGTGTCCTTCTCCGGGATACCATCTACCCCTGTACCAAATTTCAGCAAAATCGGTTGAAAAGATGGTCCAGGAAAGCGTAGCTGACAGACAGACAGACAGACAGACACACTTTCGCACTTATAATATTAGTATGGATTAACGTATCAAATCCGTTAGAGTTGGTATAATTGTTTTGTTGCTCATACTACGGAGTAAACGGATACGGAGTACGGGAATTTTTGTCTAACGGTCAAGCACTTAACGGTCGAGTTGAGAAAATACGTTGAGTTGATGTTGGTGGTGATGGTGGACTGTCCCAAAACCGAATCAGCATAACCCGAATCAACGTAGTCTTGTTTGCCCTACCCCTAGAGTGTTTTAGTGAAGTATGAACCCAGAAGCTCGCGAAGGAGGTCCTGAATGAAGCGAGGTGAAGCTCAATGAAGGGGCGACGAAGCGAGCCTTCTGGTGTAGCCCATACTTTATACTTCTACTTTTAATGGACACCCAATATTAGACGTTTGATCATAATATAATCAGGAAATCATTCTTGATGAAAACTATGACCATTCAATGATATATTTGATTATTTCATGAAATGATCAATTCAGCTATAATATGATTTCGCGATTTAACAGTGGAGGGACCGTTAATGTTTACTATTCCTAGATTAAGTTCTTAAATCATAACTAACATTATTCATGACTCATTGTTCATTGACTAATTTCGAGCTCTAATGTATCGAAACCGTTTATGTCGACATTTCCTAGGAATTGCTGACACACTCTTTGATCGAACGCTTGTTGCTTGTTTGTCGCTTAATAATCAAGTTGCTTTCCGTCTAAATTTTTAAAAATTACTGATTTAAGAGGTTCAGTAACAAAAAAACGTGTTTTTATTCATCGCTAAGCATGCGAAATGGCGAAAAAGCTTTGGATATGTGTACTGAAGAAAGGCAAAATAACTTTTTGACCTTGCCTTTAACGGCAAACCGAGTCGATATACCGGAGTATCAATAAGAACATTATCTGTAATACAAAAAGAAGCTAAAGAAGCTGATTAAAAAGATGATTTTAATCGTACTGTAATTCACAGAACTATAGACTTTTACCTGACTAAAACAATCGTTCCTGTTTTTGTAATTTATCGATATGACTATCGGTAATAAGACCACAGCACTAGCACATTCCTAAGCTCTGCATTCAACTCAGGTGCTACACAAACCTTACTAATAGGTACTAGGCTGATAGTCTTCTATTGAAAGTGTTCTAGAAAAATAACAATGCATTTGTAATAGTTATTTATCACGCTATAATTGTAACAATTTATTATTTAATTGTAGGAACCTACATTACCTACATAATAGCTTTTTAAATTAAATCTAAAAAGAAGATTCGTATGGGGCGTGGGTCCGGTCCTTTTACAAGTAGAGAAATGAAAGAAAAAAAACTACTAGACCAGTTTTGATCGTCCAAATCTACGAATTCGGTATATATCCTCTATTCATGGTAGAGTGTACAAAGAGTCCACCAAAAATGAACCTTCTCTCAAAAACAAACAAACATTTCCAACTAGATGATAGCCGCGAAAAAAATCCGATTAAAAAAGCAGAATATGCCAATCCACTCTTGATTTGAAGGTGGCCTACCTTCAAATCAAGAGTGGATTGGCATATACCTAGGCCTAGGCCTAGGCCTAGGTATATTAAAAGAGGTGGGGAAAACGGCAAAAGGCATTCCATACCCATCCTAGCGGTATGAATTAGGATTTAGGAATTGCTTAAAATGCATACTTAACTCCGAAAATTTAAGAGTTATTGAACTACATTTACTTAAAGCCTTTTGCTTAAACTTTAAATCCCTTAGGTTTAGTTTTAGAAGCCTTTTCAAACGATTCTTAAGTTTCTGCTTTCACGAAGTTACTCAAAAATTGTAGTGGTCATTCATCCGGAAATGGTAATGAAACCAATGAAATAAGTTAATCCTCTTAAATACGGTTCTATGTTAAAATGGCTCGTGTCGAGGATAAAGAAATTGTCTGTTGACCTTATTGCTACATTTTCGTCTCACGTTAGCCGTTGCTTAGTCTTACCTATAATAATTAATATATTATATTCCGCTCTTACCTCTAAATATACGTACCTAGGTACCTACGTAACAGCTCGAGCTAAGATATGGGAATAAGAACAACAGTTACAAGAAAGCGCGCGATAACACTTGCTAGAGTAGCATAGACTACAAATTTAGCAGTTATCTACAACCTCGTACACTTGTAACCTCGTACAATGCAAGAATCACCGCGCCTAAAGAAATATTCGTGAGAAATCACTATTCACTAGCCCAGGCGAATTTCAGGAGGTGTTGTAGGCTAGCAACGCTTACAAAATATCGCATAAATACAAGCGGTCTCCTATTGTATATTATGTACATGTACCTACAGCAAAGAAAGGCAAAGTTGACGCGTCAGGCTCGTCCGACTTCAACATAGTGTGTAGAAATCAAAATTATTTTTTACTTTACAGTGGCTTTGGAAGTCGGTTTTTTGGAAAGAATTTTTATTCTTATAAATAAATAATTAATTAATGAGAGTGGTTTATGTGATGTGGAATAATAAAATTAAATCAACTATTAGGTATTAGGTGTAAATGTGAAAAAAATTGGCACAATTAATAGCCGCCAAAAAAACTCGAAACAAGTCTGG
The DNA here is from genome assembly GCA_923060345.2 of Erebia aethiops. Lineage (NCBI taxonomy): Eukaryota > Metazoa > Arthropoda > Insecta > Lepidoptera > Nymphalidae > Erebia > Erebia aethiops. The sequence continues at coordinate 6,686,674 of OV281092.1, read as the reverse complement.
GCGTGACAACTTTTTTTTAATATACATAAAGCGAGCAAACGAGCAGGCGGGTCACCTGATGACAAGTGATTACCGCCGCCCATGAACATTTGCAGCACCATAGGAACCGCCAATGCGTGGCTGGCAACTTATTTTCTAGCGAGTAACTAAAGTAGTGTTATTATCTCGCTGCAGACTCGGCAAAAATTAAACGTGTTTTTATTTCTATCACCCATTTAAAAAGATACCAAAAAAACAACTATCGATATCACTCATCGACTGCAGTAATGCACAGGGGCCGTGCCATAGGGCCCGTGAGTGGGAAAGAGAGCGAAACACTCGAATGATTTATAGCCGAGTCTGCAGCGAGATAATAGCACTACTATAGTACCTACATACCTATTACCTACAATCAAGTTTTATTTTCATGTTTTCTCACAAATTAAAAACGTTGTGTGATACATGGGCGTAGGTTTCTATTTACTCGTGAGTCGTGACGATGGTAGCCTTCGCCTGGCGGTATCGAGCTGACTCGAGTCAACTCGTAAGGCCCGGACTCCACCAGAGCGGAGATGTGCGGTGATGTCTGAAGCGAAGACGAGAAGAGATGTTTTTCAGCTAGGGTGTATCCACCGAAGCTGTATGGAGATGCGTACTGGCTAGAGCGGGACTGAGCTGCGTGCGGTGAGCGTTGGATGTTGAGATGAACGCGGCGCCCTGTGGCGGCGCCGCTCACAGCACGTCTCCTCTCGTCTCCGCCGCGCGCCGCCGCCAGCTTGCGAGCCACAGCTCACATCTCCGCATCGATCGCGCCATACAAATATGATACTTCTCCTCTCCTCTCGTCTCCTTTCCGCTCTGGTGGAGTCCGGATAACGGAAAAAACCTACTTACCACATCATTACAAACTAGTTACCCTAGTTAGTTAGTTAGTTAGTTAGTTAGCTAGTTAGTTAGTTAGTTAGTTACTAGTTAGTGGCTGTGTCCCTATTAAAATAATATAAGAAAGTAGGATTTTCCTCCTTTGTCTTTCCAGTACCTACTTACCTAGTGCTAACGTCTTTAATAATATGACCTGCTATAACGTTTAGCTTTAAACTCTGTGTACGGTCTACTTACTCGTAAAAATTTATAAAACTAGCAAACTCCTACAACTTCTAAAACTAATTTCTAAAACTTTATTTATAATTTACCAATTAATATTTAATATTTTGTATACTCTACTTACCTACTTGTAATTTTGTTGACAGTTCAAATAAATTAAATAAATAAATAAACTCGCATACACTTTCTGACTTATATTACGGTAATTACCTACTCATAAAAAAATTTTTAAAAAAATTAAAACCGACTTCAATAACCACAAACACTAAAAAATATTTAAATTTATTACCGAATATATTATATTTAGAAAAGTTAATGTAGTTCTATAATCCATACTATCCATACTAATATTATAAATGCGAAAGTGTTTCTGTCTGTCTGTCTGTCTGTCTACGCTTTCACGGCCCATCTGTGCAAACATACAGCCGAATTGATAGCCTCCTCCTTTTTTTTGAAGTCGGTTAAAAAGGGAGTTCATTTTACGGCGTAATCACTCCAAATAAAACAAAATATTTTCGGTAGGTTACCACTACAAAATTTAATAGATATTACTTACTTTCTTTAAAAAAGTCTTGCTTTTTTTACAGGTATTTAGACAACATAATATTATAGGTATTTCAGTTATTATTATTAAAAAACAGTCACAAATACCGAACATTTTCCACGTATAAACCAAACTAAATTGACAGATCTGCAGGTCTATTTGTACGTATTTTGCAAAGTTCATAAAATATGTCAAAAGTCAAAACTAGGTACATACAGATTTTTTTTTTATATTGTAAAATAAATGCCTAGAAAAACTTAAAAATTAAAATCTTAAATATTTCTATAAAAATTTTACAGAAATGATAGTAGGTACTTATTAATTCTTAATTCTTTCTCGATTTACCAAGGAATCATTTGTCTTTATGTGACTAATTTTGAGGTTTCTCACTTCACAATAAAGTTTAAAACTAGTTAGCATTAAACTAGTGGTTCGCCCCGAACTAAGACCTCGCGGCGCCATCTATTGACATAAATGTGAAGTTCTGTTAAAAATACTGAAGCTCATTAAAAATTAAATAATTCCGTTTCCTTACAATATTTATCTAATTTTAGTATTTGTTGTTCAAGTACAGGATTGAAATTATTGATCAAGTTTCAGGCTCATCCTTTCAGAAAATTTAGAGTTCTGAGGTCATCTTTGGACGTTAGAAAATCACCACTTTGAAAGCCCCCCATTTCGTCAATTTTGGGGGAAAAATTAAAAAAAAATATTTTTGGACTCTATTCCTTATTATCTTTAAAATGATATACCGCAACCCTATTTAACTTTATAAAAAATATTTTACTTCGCATTCGCTTCTATGAGAGCCCCCCTGAAATAAAGATTTTTATTATTTTTTAAGCCATATTCGGCGGGAGGCCATTGGTTTACATATTATATTTAAAGCTGAAGTAATTGCGTTCAGTAATTCAGAAGTTATAATGCTCTGACAGACGGACGGACGGACGGACGGACGGACGGACGGACAAGTGCCAATTCACCCAAGTAGACTCAGAGACCTTCGCTTCGCTCGGTCAATTATTCTAAAATACATTCTCAAGAATCTTATAGTCATGGTTGCGCTAAAATTCTAGATATTAAGTAGGTATATCAAATAATAAATTTAATAAAAATAGAGACGCCTTTTCGGTAAATAATATCTCTCTAAACTCAATTAAAAAGTCAAAAATGCTCCACTTGAATCAAAATTAGCTGTTTTAAATTTACCCAAAGCATTTTTAAAAATTGTGGAAAGCACTACTTTTGACCTGAAAATTTATCATAGCATACTAACGTCTCGTGTTGCGTCACACTTTAAAAGCATTTAACATGGTTAGAGACACACGATAGTGGTGTGGCGACTCTAACTCTAACCGTAAATGTATGAAACGATGTGCTTCTGACGCGTCACGACAACACGACACACTAGTATTTCCAACTAAAGAGTTTTATATGTATCCTAATCGAATTTAAGTACCACTATTTTTTAGGATTTTGAGCAGCACCATTAAACCAACAGCTTACAGCGTACATCTTATAAAAAAAATGTCCAAAATTCATACCTACATTATTATTATTATTTTAGTCATGTTAAGAATTGCAATAAAATCTATAACTAAACAACAAGATTTGACAGCCTATTAACTGTAAATGCTTCTTTACTAAATAAGTAGAAACTCGCTTAAGATAAAAAAAAACCTTTAACAATGATGCAGTAAATTCTACTTACCTTAAGTATTTTAATAAATAGCGTGAAAATGAGTCCATATGAATGAGTTAATTGTATAAAAGAGCTAAGTATTTCTTTTTCATTACTAAAAATACTTTCCGATCAAATAGAATTCTTATGAATTAAGAAGAATTTACAGCGAGAATGAGTAAATAACATTGTAAATACATAATAATATTATCTAAAATACTACTTGAGTAATTCTAAAACTGTCATCATTGTCTTGACACTTGTCATTTGGTTTAAAAGAATGAGCATTTTAAAATCCAGACTAGCACTGGATACATTTCTTAATTATCTTATAGATAAACTAACAATAACTAGCGTCTAACACAGCTGCATATACATTATCGTGTTGTGCTGTGTCGCAAATATCAATAACTCTAAACTCAGAGCGGTCGAGTAACCACAATAAAATGCGACGACAGGTCATGTCATGTCTTCATATGAATCGCCATCGAATGTATATGTATCGCCTCACAACACACCACAACAAAGCAATGTGCTTGCGCCTTTATTCGACTTTCTTCTCGCGTACAATGACCAAAGTAGGTATGCCAAATTAAAGTAGGTACAAATAACAATAAAACAAAGCATTTATAATGTCTTGTGATAGCTTGTCTTAAGCTGGTCGCACATCAAGAGGCAACCCGCAAGAGTTATAAAGGCCGTTTTATATCAAAGCTACACAGCACAACATTTAGGCACAATGATTTAAAATATATCAAGAATCGGCGGACTTAATAGGATAATCTTTAGCATGCCGCATTGTTGCAACACCTTAAGAACCGCATAAGTAGCACACAATTGCGTCGGATACTTACAGTCCTATTGCTTAAGATACCCGCATTTCTTTGCCAATTCGAGCAAATCTAGCTCAGTGATTCGTAATTTCAGAACTGAATCCGAAAAGTCTGAGACTTACTGTCGCAGTTATTCTGCGAACTTCAAAAGCGTCTGATCCAGCTCCGGGTCCGATTTTTTTCTGAAAGACAATGTCTGAAAATAATATGTGGCCAGCCTAACATCCCGCCTCTAGTTTGCGATCAACTGTAGATTGCTAATTAGAGCAATCTTTGGAGTACAACCTCGCACTAAGTACAGTATATTGTACTATATTTGTACCACTTTACGCCGTCTGGTGAACGTCAGAACGTATTCTATTCCCCAAACCAGTACGCATGACATGATCATTGCGTTTTGCACGTGGATGCAAATCGCAAAGCTACCTGTGTAGTCTCTAACGTAACCTGAAAATAAAGAATAATATCCCCGATTACTACAATAGCTACAAATGAAGAGCTCATTTCCAAAAGGTATGTATACCTATCTGCTTTTTTACATTTTGGTATTCTTGTTAGATTGTTATCTATAGCAAAAAACGGAACAACCTACCAGTAACAATCTTCCTAGTCATTTGCCGTACACAGTGTTTTTCCTTAACTTGAAAGTATGTAAACAAATAGTGGATCGTGGATCGCCGGAAGGTCGTCGCTTACGCGTTACGTTAAGAAGGCTTGTACTATTTGTTTACCTTTTCTATATTCTAAGGAAAACTTTGGAACTACAATTGGATGTTAAAAATAAGGATTTTTGAAAATTTAATCTCTAAAGGGGTAAAACATTGGTAAAGTTTGTACGGAAATCTAACTACACGTGAGCGAAGCTACGGGCCAAAACTAGTCATAATTATGCAAAACAAAAAAAAGTCTTACCAATAAGCGGTCCACTAAGCATAACTAAGACCCCCTTGCTAACCATATGAAGGCCGAAAGCGGCGGGCAGTTTCTCCAAGGGACAGTACTCCGATATGGTGAGGGTTAAGTTACTGAGACACATTCCTCGGAAGAACCCGCATATTGACAGCCAAATCAAAAGTTGGGTCCATTCCGTCTGCTCAGCTAGAACTGAAATAAAATGAAACTCTTAATAACGTTTTTTATTTAAATATTGCTCTAAAATAGCATTACACTAGCTGAATGCCTGCCAGGAATGTTTTGGACCTCCGAAACTATCGGATATCTGAAATAAAAATGTATCCCTAACCGTATCCGAATCCTATTTCGAGGTAGTATTAGGGTTCCGTAGTCAACAAAGAACTCTTATAGTTTTACCATGTCCGTCCGTCCATCCGTACGCGGCTAAGCTCAGATACAGTTATTACAGATACCTACTAGAAAGCTGTAATTTGGCATGAGTATACGTATATTATTCACGTCGACAAAAAAAAGTTTTACGCAGAAATTAGTTAATAATAATATCTTCTTATATATATAAAAATGAAACCCGTTTTCCTTGGTCACGGCATCACGCGTGAATGGCTGGACCGATTTCACTAATTCTTTTTTTGTTGTATTTGTTATTATTATTAGAAGGTTCTTACGGAAAAAAATATTAAGAAAATCTCTCAGAAATATTGAAAAATATACATTTAATTTTGCATACTAAGGCGGTACGAAGTTCGCCGGGTCAGCTAGTACCTAATAGTTATAAGAAGAAGTTTGAAAGTAGCGCCAGTGATCGAAAAGATGAAGAGTAATAGGCTAGTATGGTATGGGCATGTAATGCGGAGGGAAGAAAGGCATATTACGAGAAGAATGATAGATATTCATGTGGAAGGAAGAAAGAGTAGCGGGAGACCAAAGAAAAGATGGTTGGATTGTGTGAAAGAGGATATGCGTATAAAAGGGGTGAATGATAGGTTGACGGATAAAAGAAGTGGAAGAAGAAAACATGTTGTGCCGACCCCACGTAACGTGAGACAAGGGCAGGAAGAAGAAGAAGACGCAGAAATTAGTTGGCTGCGGGATCGACGCTAATGAAAAAAAACTTTCCAAAAAACCAACTTCCAAAGCCACTGTAAAGTAAAAAATAATTTTGATTTCTACACACTATGTTGAAGTCGGGCGAGCCGGACACGTCAACTTTGCCTATCTTTGTATACTCGCCCGACTTCAACATAGTGTGTAGAAATCAAATAATTTTTTACTTTACAGTGGCTTTGGAAGTCGGTTTTTTGGAAAGAATTTTTATTTTTAACTTTTTAGTGTACTCTAAATCCCCACATCTTAAGAATGCAGTACCCTACAACATCAGAGTTGAGGAGTTGGGACTTGAGTTTAAGTATGAAGTCGTTGCTTGACACCTATAATATGACTTCACCACAAAAAAATCCTAAATCGCAATTTTTTAGAAATTCTGTACCCTGCAGCATCATGGTTGAGGAGTTGGAACTCAGAGTTGAATCGTATATACGTGACTTGATACCTACTATATGAATTCACCATCAAAATTTCCTAACTCCCTAGTTTTGAGGATTTCATGTAGTACGGTACACCTACAGCATCAGGATTCAGGATTTGGAATCAGATTTTTTATGGGACCACCTCGGGAGCTTTCTCTAACCACTGAAAAGAAAAAATTTCAAATCGGTTCAGAAACCACGGAGATATGCACCGTGTGCATGTACATAAAAAAATAAGAACCTCGTCCTTTTTTGGAAGTCGGTTAAAAAACCAAAACTAAACTCACCTGATCTCGTCACGCCCAAGAAGAAACTTGACACGAAGAAAATCATTTTCTTAGTTAATTTTGTTCTATCAAAAATCGGCGGCAACACCAATCGCACACCGATATCAGATATGGCAGTTATAGACAGACAGAACGCCGTGTCATTCATATTATAACCTAAACTTCTAATAAAGAATGGCGTCAGCATCCTAAACTGTAGCTCCCCACTCCAAAACATTGATACGCCAAGTAAAAGGTTCAAAAAGGACCAATCTTTCAATAGATCTAAGTCCATAAGGCTAATGAACTTTTTCAAGAAGCCTAGCTTCTTTTTATCTTCCGCTGGCACCTTTAAAGCCTTCATTTGTATCGCATCGTCTTCAGCTTTCTGGAAAGAAAAACTATATTTTAACTTCCATGAAAAATATTATCAATGATAAAAGTAAAATAAATTGTGACAGTAAACGTGCGTAGTTCCTAAGTATGCCCGCGAATGGTAAGATAAGCTTCGCATTTTGTGTGAGTGCCATAAATAAGCAGTACAAACCGTGTCCGTGACGTGGACGTGAAGGGTTGACAATTAACACGCTTCACTCGGTTCGCACGCCCTCACAAAAGCTCATATCACGCCTCGCGGACTGTACTTTCTTGCGTGTATGATGGCGATGCATGATCTAAATATATAAAAGGAAAAGGTGACTGACTGATTGACTGACTGACTGATCTATCAACGCACAGCTCAAACCACTGGACGGATCGGGCTGAAATTTGGCATACAGATAGCTTTTATGACGTAGGCATCCGACTATTTTTGAAAATTCAACCTCTAAGGGGTTTGAAATTTGTATGAAAATAGAACTAACGTGAGCGAAGCTGCAGACAAAAGCTAGTTGTAAATAATTTGCGTGTGTGTTTATGAGCTTACCTATATTATTACTCGCAATTAGTCATTAGTCATTAGTCATTAGTCATTTATTTATTAAATATAGGTACACTGTAGGTACACTTATTTTCGTCTAAAAATTACATAAGTACTTAAAAAGCATGATGGTGATAATGGGTAACGGTATCTTAAAACTAAAGCTACGAGGGTTTCAAACGCGCCCTGGTCTGAGAAGAGCCCACAACAAACTCAGCCGGGTTTTTTTTTTTTTATTATCACCATCTCACAAATATTCTTACTAAGGAACTATCAGAGACATTAGAGCAAATTATTGCCAGGCTTCCTTGTCGTTTAAGTAGTCCTTTACATGGTAATAAGATTTTTCCATGAGTTTACGTTTTACATTAACTTTGAACTTATTCAGAGACATCTTCAACATGTCTTCTGGGAGCTTATTATAGAAGCGGACACTGTTTCCAACAAATGAATTGCTAGTTTTACTAAGCCTAGAAACAGGCATTCGAAGTTTATTTTTATGTCTAGTATTGACATTATAACAATCACTTTTCTTCTTGAATTTATCAATGTGCTTATGCACGTCTCTTATCTTATCTCTTACGTTATCTCTTTGTTATCATTAGAAACGACATATTATTTTATTGTTTTCTTTCTTATACTTATTTATGTATTTATTGGTATGTCTATTTAGTTTATGTATGTCTATTATTATTATTTTGTATATATTAGTTTATCATAATATTTGGTATTGGTTAGTTTGTTTAGCTATTAGTATTTATGTTTATTATTATTTTTGCACCACCTCCCTTTATCTTCTTATTCATTTTCTCCTTAACGTTAAGGTTGTCTGGAAGAGATCGCTGCTTAGCGATAAGACCGCCTTATTGTACCTACTTATTGTTGTTTTCTTATTTGTAACATGTTGTTTTTGTAAATTTGTGGTGTACAATAAAGTATATACATACATACATACATACATACACGTGTACTAAATTTTCAAATATATTATATTGGTTGGTATAATTTTATTTGTGAAACCAAGTTCGACACACAAAATCATAATTAAGCTCCCAGCTCCATATTAGGTACATAAATTCGATACTGTAGGTCGCCCGCGATAAGAATCTTCTTGTAAGCATCCAACCTCCATTTCACCCCCGTTGGGGTGGATTTTTGTAAAACTGGATACACAGGTTTTTATTATTTAAAACTAATAATTTATGCCGATTTTCATTTCTCTAAATTCAAACTTTCGCACAAACTTTCAATCCCCATTTCACCCCGTTAAGGGTGAATTTTCTCAAAACAGTTTATTAGCTGATATCTACGCCATAGAAGGAACCTACCTTCCAAACACAGTTTTTATGCTTTATAGTTCCTGAGATATAGTGATGGAGAGTGAGTGAGTGGTATAAATACATATATCACCGGTTTTAACTCAAACCGGTTGCTTTACTGAGTTAGAAGGTGATATATTCATAAAATAGTTATAATGAATGTCACTCACGATAGTTTAAACGTTAAAATGAGTGAGTGGTATTTCGCTTTTGTTGATATATATATAAGATCACAGATACTTTTCTCTTCCTAGCCTCTTCGCTCATACTGCTGCTAGAGGTCACCCTCTGCATCGCGGCCACAGACGCGGCAGTCGTCAACCTTGTACCCAGTTGGGAGTTCATTTCAAATACCCTGTAACGGTTTTTCACAGGTCTTAACTGTTGGAAGACCGACCGTTATTCCAAATTACTCACTAAAAAGTTTCGAAGATTCTTTAAAATTTAATTAAAATTTCTGATTACAATAAAATAAAATAAACTAACCTTTCCAAGTTGCATCTCACAATCCACAGGCTCATCTATAAGATGCCGCTTCACTGGCTGCAATAAGCACGACCCCAAAACAGCGTGGAAGGCCATACCTCCCAAAATCACCACAGTCCATCTAGACCCGTATTCTCCGAGCAATATTTTTACCAACTGAGGCATGACCATAAGGCCGAAACCCGTCCCAGCCATGGACAGACCGACAGCCTGGCCACGCTTTTTAGAGAAGTAGTGATTTATTGAAACAAAAGACGAAGATGACGCGAGACCCACACCAAACCCTGAAATAAGTATGGTTTATCTTAAATACCTAAATTTAAATCAAATCCAAATGCTTTTTATTCAAATAGACTTTTTACAAGTGCTTATGAATAGTCGAATGAATCTACCACTGGTTCGGAATACATTTCCTACCGAGAAGAACCAGCAAGAAACTCGGCTAAAGATACATAAGTAACAGCAGTACTGAGCATTGCTGGAGCGAGTCAAATCCATATTCAATTGTTATTATTGGTAAGCGCATGACTTGAGGAAAATTGGACCGATTTGGCAAATGTTTTTTTAATGTTCGTGATAGTCCGAATAAGGTTTTTAGGAAAAGAACAATTGGAAGAGGTAAGTAAGTACATGGAACTTGGAAAATTTGGGAAAAACTTAGTGTTTCTTTAGGTATTTTTGTATGAACTCGGGACAGGACAACGTCTGTCAGGTCAGTTTTTAATTCGAGATAATAATGTGACATTTCAAGTTTTGCATGTTTTTCCATTTCATAAATTCGTTTGTCGCCGCGTTTTCTAAAAACCTAAGTTCCCAAAATCGCAACCAAGAATTAATAGTAACAGCAGCATCACGCTGCTAAGCCTAAAGAGAGGATCACCTCCCCTGGAACGAGCCCATAAATGGGCGTAGCACTTGAGAGGCACCGGAGTGGGTTCTAAGGAGTTCCTGTGGCCCCTCATTATGAGCTGAGAACGGACACCAAGGGGTTTCAGCGGGTAGAAATCTCACATAACTCGTTAGCAAAAAAAAAATTGACAGTCATAGATATAAGTGAAAACGAATATTTAATTTTTTGTTTTTGGTTTTTGATTTTGTTTTCTTTTTTTTATTAAAATATAAACCTTAACACTAATGCTTTAAAGTTTAATTTCGAATATAGTATGTAAGACCTTTTGTCTTCGTAACAACGCGAGCATGTCGCCGGTTGGAGGTGACGCGAATCCACAAGTTTACCCCCTACCAAAAAGTGCTCAACGCGCTTAAAGAAGTTTTCAATTCAAAAAGGTTGTATTTTGCAGCTCAGGCACCAGTGCACCACACACATATTTTGTCCCTGCAGTACCGTCGATACAGTTATTTACGTGTTGTGACATCTTATTACTATCATCTATTTACTAAAATAATTTACATTGTGTGGTGGTACCCCTTATGCAAGAGTCTGACTCGCTTTTAACCGGTTTTTAATTATTTATTTGTTTGAGGTTTGATTGTTAAACTTTCTACTTCATGCTTCCCCTTAAATCATTTTTATTGTTGCAAGTTACTTGCACAATCAGATTCTCCTGGAACTAGGAAGTCTACTTTCAACAAAGTGACAGATTTATAGAAAGTAGGTATATTTTTTATCTATACTGAAAACCGAGCTATTTTAAGAAATGATATTTACGCGCTACTGTTTTTATAAAAAATACCTGATATCTTGCATTCCAATTACTGAATAAGCCTCATAGACTAAGCTATACAAAAGATAAACACGGCTGTTTTGTAAACATATACAAGTTTATCGAAATAGCATCACAGCTCTAAAAGATAATTTGAATGCACTCTCAACGCTTTAAGAAGATACAAAACTTACCTCCTAATATACTGTACGTGGCCAAAATATGGGTCATGCTGTTCGCAGGTGCGGTGAAGAGAAGACCAAGGGCACATATCACGGAGCCCACGAAGCAGACCTTTCTATACGAGAAGGTCTTTATGACGGGGCCCACGAAGAAGCCGGAGAAGTTCACCACACAAGCATATGTACTGGCGATGACTGCTGCACCCGTGGTGTGGACGCCCAGGTCATCTAATAGTTCTTTGAAGAGGAGACCGAAGGAAGGCTCGAGGGAACGTGTTGAGAACTATAAATATAAGAAAAGTAGTTTGAAGATAACAAACAACAGTGATATGATAAACGTTGCCTACCAAAGTATGTTCTTTTCAGTAAGTTATAATAGTCTAGTGAGAGCATTAATACAATAGTAGGTAGGTATCTATTTGCATTCTTAAGATATGAAGAAAGATTAGTTGAAGTGTCCTATAATATATCCCCAGCAGTCAACAGTCTCACTGCGGTGTTGTGGTATCTGATTAGTGACTAAGTGCCTACAATGGTGTTTTTATAAAGCAAAACAAACTATTAACATTGTTCTAGTTCTAGAGCATTGTAGGTACATAGAGCATTTTTCGTCTCATTTTTTATATTTTGTCTTTATGAGTGCCGAGTGGATTAGGATGTAGATGACGATTTGTAATAAAGAAAATGGAAAACTTTGCTACTTATTTACTTATGTATTATGTTAATTCTTAAAATGATACCTACCTAGTGTTGGGTATTATACATTGTCTCACTCCTAGACGCCCTTTGACGTCTGGTACAGTGTCTTCTTTCTCTATTTTCTTTTCTCCACCGTCCTTTGTCACCTACTGATAGGATCAGTGGCAAGTAGATTTCTTTAATAAACAAGTTGCAATACTCACGTTGACTAAGCTCACTCCTAAACACACCATCCACGCCCAACCACCGTCTGGTGCGACCTTCCGTGTCGCCGGCGGCAGCATCTTCTCTGTCTCTTTGCTCTTCTCCACCGTCATTTTGCCCTTTGTCACCTACTGATCTATAACAAATAAAGACTGGTAGGTATTTAGAAAAAGACAGATATTATCTTGAGCAATATTATAGTCTTCTAGGTATGTCTGCTTGAAGGCAACACAGTTTTACCTCCCTGTATGTCTGTCTGCTATGCTTTTACGGCCCATCTTTTCAACCGATTTTGACGAGTACATTAATTGGTGCATCCCAGGGAAGTACGGTCGACGTCAAAAGTCCATACATAGATTAACTGCTACGAGTGTGTGCAAGGAATCTGAATAACTCATCCACACAAACATAATCTGTACAAAATGTTTACCATAATTTAACAACATTAGGTTAAACCATTACTATTCAGTACCACTTTCGCAAACACTTTTGTACAATCGATCTTATCTACACAGTCAAACAGCAGATAGAAAAGTATAATGAATATTAGACCTCTCTCCATAGCTTTCATTGATTTTGCCAAAGCTTTTGACAGCCTTTACCACATCTGTATATGGGCTAGCCTGGAAGAACAAGGAAACAGCAGTAGGTACGTATATAAACTTATCAAAAGCATCTACTTGAACAGCAAGGCACAGAAACAATAAGAAGCTTTGTTGGCGATGTTATAATCCACAACTTTTGTACCATGCCCATTAACGATCACTTGGACGGCGTGTATTTTTTGTAAATCTATATATATATAAAAATGAAACCCGTTTTCCTTGGTCACGGCATCACGCATGAATGGCTGGACCGATTTCACTAATTCTTTTTTTGTTGTATTTGTTATTATTAGGAGAAGGTTCTTACGGAAAAAAATATTAAGAAAATCTCTCAGAAATATTGAAAAATATACATTTAATTTTGCATACTAAGGCGGTACGAAGTTCGCCGGGTCAGCTAGTATTATATATATCTATATATATAAAAATGAAACCCGTTTTCCTTGGTCACGGCATCACGCATGAATGGCTGGACCGATTTCACTAATTCTTTTTTTGTTGTATTTGTTATTATTAGGAGAAGGTTCTTACGGAAAAAAATATTAAGAAAATCTCTCAGAAATATTGAAAAATATACATTTAATTTTGCATACTAAGGCGGTACGAAGTTCACCGGGTCAGCTAGTATTATATATATCTTCTATATATATAAAAATGAAACCCGTTTTCCTTGGTCACGGCATCACGCATGAATGGCTTGACCGATTTCACTAATTCTTTTTTTGTTGTATTTGTTATTATTAGGAGAAGGTTCTTACGGAAAAAAATATTAAGAAAATCTCTCAGAAATATTGAAAAATATACATTTAATTTTGCATACTAAGGCGGTACGAAGTTCGCCGGGTCAGCTAGTATTATACATATATATATATATGTATATATATTAATTTAGATTTAAATTTGTGTCTTAGTTTTAATTAAAATTAATTTGCTTGTGTAACACAATATAAATATTTTAAAAAAAAAAACCACTACTCCGACAGAATATCTGAACAGATTTCAATAGTTTTTTTTTTATTTGAACGAACCTATAAAAGGTTGGTCCAATTTAATTTGGTGAAGAACTGATGAATATCTTCGGAGATGGAGGACGGAACTCCTCAATGAATAAGTACCATGCATAGTAGGTACATATTATCTTAGCAAGTAATAAAATTATTTTTTTTAAAAAACCCACGACGAACTGCAGCGCTCCATTGTGACCTTATAACTTTGAAACAACAATTAGAACTTCGCAGAAGTATATAACATAATATCAAAAACACCAAACTGCATTTTTGTCGGCTCAGTCGTTTTTTTAATCAGCGTGGTGGTCTATGACCAAACCCTTCTCATTCCGAGTTAAGACTTGCACTTGGTAATGAGTAGAGGTGTCAAATAGTATTAAATTTTAATATTGTGATAAATAATTGTTAAAAATATATACATATATCAGTTCAAAAAATACGTTAAAAATATTATGAATTAAAAAAAATATGATCACTCAAGGAGTTCCTGGGACCACCTCCTGGCTCCAGCTCCTGACCCTGGGCAGCACCTAGGTTTAAAGTGCTTGTCAAGACAAATCAAAAGAGTCCAAACACGACGGGGTTACGATGAGAACTTGAGGAGTTCCTATGACCACCTCCTGGCTCCATCATGGGACCCTGAGCCGCATCTAGGTATATAGTGCTAGTCAAGACATATCAAAAGAGTGCAAACACGACGGGTTTACGATGAGAACTTAAGGAGATCCCATTACTAGCGCCTGGCTCCGTCATGAGACCCTGAGCAGCATATAGGTACAAAGTACTTGTCAAGACAAATCAAAATAGTTCAAACACGACGGGTTTACGATGAGAACTTAAGAAGTTCCTATGACCACCTCCTGACTCCATAATGAGAACCTGCATCTAGGTTAAAAGTACTAGTCAAGACAAATCAAAAGAGTCCAAAAACTACTGGTTTACGATGAGAACTTAAGGAGATCCCATGACCACCTCCTGGCTCCATCATGAGACCCTGGGCAGCATCTAGGTACAAAGTGCTATTCAAGACAAATCAAAAGAGTCCGAATACAACTGGTTTACTATGATAACTTAATTAGTTCCTATAATGTTCCACAGCATAGTGGACTTTGACCTTAAAATAGATCCTAAGAACCTTTTCACAAGGCATACATAATAATGCAACAAACAGCATCTCAATCGGCTCAGTAGATACTTTTTCAGAGAAATGGTAACATACTGAAAAATAAAAATCACGATTGCAGCACAGCTTGGTGGACTATGGCCTTAAAACATATTAAGAACCTTCTCAGAAGCTAAACATGTTTAAAACAAAAACCGCATCTAAATCAGCACAGTGGTTTTCAGAAAAAAGGTAACATATATAATAAAAATAGTAAAAATCACGATTGCATCGCAACGTGGTGGACTTAGACCTTAAAAATATACCTACTAAGAACCTTCTCACAAGCTATTTAAATCTAATGCAAAAAACCGCTTCTCAACCTGCCCAGTGAATACTTTTTCAGAAAAAAAATTGTAACAAAAATAAAAATGACGATTGCAGCGCAGCTTGGTGGACTATGATCCTAAAACATATTTAAGAACCTTGTCAGAAGTTATGCATATCTAATGCAAAAAACCGCATATTAATCGGTCCAGTAGTATTCCAGGAAAATGGTAACAAAAAGTGCACAAACATACAATCAAACAAACACGCACAACCTCTTAGGGCAAACACATATATACCGTCTCCGTTCCGTCATGGGTAATAAAGAGTACGAGATAAGAAAGACCTCCACCCATCTGATAACCACTCCGAAAGTGTTTGTATGAATTAGAGTAGATCAAGTAACATGCTTCGAATTGCTTGCCTAATAAAATCAGTTCAAGGCTACCTTAAATTGAAGTCCGATTAACCGATATTTTTTATTTGATTTCTTCACCCATTTACCAAAAAAAAATTCGCCCTCAGAGGTGCAATCATGTAAGGATTGCCGATGAAATCGTTAAAGTTCGGCTTCAAAGTAAAGGCTTTAGTCACGTGAGCTAGCTTTGTCGGAGACACAGATCTCTCGGAAATACTACTGGATCTCATCATCTCATGTTCCGATCATGGTATCTTTATTATGCCTGGTATGAAAGTTTCATAAATAGGCACCTATTACGTTTGTGCTTAGATTTGCCTTAATAATCTGTCGGTAAGCAAACACACCTGCTGTAGACTGCAGTCTCATTCCTTTTCTACTTTCTTTGAGCTTGAAATGAAGGTTTGAGAACGTGTTGTCTTTTTTCGTACGTATTTTAAATAACTAGAATCCATCATCCAACTGAACACTTTTCAATAGGTATCTTATTTAGGTACTGTTTAGATCTTCCACTGATTTGCAATTGTAAAGGTTTTCCAGTTCAACTAGAAAGTGTTAAGCCCTTTCCAGCTTTTTATAAAGATTCAATGTACCTACCTCTAAGCAAACGGTGATCGACCTCCGTTTTCACATTGCATAGGTACACAGAAATTGTTGCATATTTGCCACTTGCTTTTAACATGGTGAAAGAAAATTCTTGGTGAATTCATCTTATTTGTTGTTGAACCATCCAGTGTGCTTAGCATGCGCACAACGAGATAATCTCGCGACGAGAGAGATCACGCATTTGTCGTTGCCGGCAAATATTTCATTTACCCTAACATGCACAAAATGCGGTATATTACAAGAAAAAAATTGTCGACATGTAAAAGTTCGTAGGGAAAAATACCACAGATAAAAAATATTACGTTTATCTCTACTTTTGACGTAACGAGACAAGTAACCATGTTAGCTTCGGTAGACAGAGAGAGATAACGGGTAGACATAATTTTACTCGTAGTGCGCATGCTAGCCATACCTACAGGTCACCTAGGTAATTTTTCTTTTTGGCCACTTTTAGAGTTTCTTCTCCAAAAAAAGACATATAATATATAAATCACGTGTCACGTTGTTTGTCCGCGATGGACTCCTAAACTACTTAACCGATTTTAAATTAAATTTGCACACCGTGTGCAGTTTGATCCAACTTGAAAGATAGGATAGCTTACATCTTAATTTATAGCCGTAATATTATTTTATGACGGATTTGCAATGTAAGACGGAGAAAAAACGGTCGAACGAAAAGCTCATTCCACGCGGACGAAGTCGCGGGAATCAGCTAGTTAACTATATAGCACGTTATTAGTAGCCAAGCCTTGTTTTGCACAATATCATTGGATTTGCAAACCCTAGCCCATAAAAAATATTTCTCGTTTTATAAAGTTTCTCTAATCTCAGTGAGGGTCATGATCTTAGTGGTGATAATTGTAGTCCTTGAAGTGTTATCAAATTCTTGTAAGTGGGTAGGTAACTTCCTAGATTGTGGTCCTCTCGCCAAAGTTTGCCTGTGAGAGATCACTCTGAGTAATAAGTCCGCCTTTGGATACTAGGTTTTGACTATGTTATTTCATACTATAGGTAGGTACTTAAGCAGCTGTTATTATTACCCACAATTTTGCAAAATAAATGTTTTTTTTATCCACTACAAGCTAGCCCTTGACTGCGATCTCACCTGATGGTAAGTGATGATGCAGTCTAAGATTGTAGCGGACTAACCTGTTAGGGGCATGGCAGTTATATTAAACCCATACCCCTTCGGTTTTTACACGGCATCGTACCGGAACGCTAAATCTCTTTGCGGCACGTCTTTGCCGGTAGGGTGGTAACTAGCCACGGCCGAAGCCTCCCACCAGGCCAGACCAGGGAAAGTTCAGAAATTATAAATTCCCAAATTGACCCTGCCGGGGATCGAACCCAGGACCTCCGCACGTTAAGGCAACAGCGCTACACACTGCGCCACGGAGGTCGCCAGGGAGGATTTATGTTCTGGTTTTTGTGTGAATATAACTAATTAAATCCTCGATTTCCTTCTATGGATTTCTAGAATTTCTCATCACTACTTATATCTAAGTATACCAAATTGTACTATAGGTACCTACGTAACCTTGATTCTATCACTGTAGGTACCAATTACCAATTATGTAGGTACTTAGGTCAAGATATACATAAACAAATTAGAAGAATGAGAACTCTTTAGGTACTTGTGTATCAAGTCATCAACAGAACATAAATAAAAATCCGATGATAAAGCGAGAATTAGTTAGCTGGTTCAAATTTAACTGCGTAAATTGATAAATGGTAGATATCAATTTGCACAGTTCAATTAAAAAAACAAATTTTCAGTCCAATAATTAATAGAAAACCGTATTAATAGAAAACCTTAATAAATAACAATAAAGTAAATGTTACTTACGTAAATACTGTAATAGGTGGGTCAGGATGTAAAATTATTAATACGTATTTCACTTCGAAATGTTTATTAAAATCTTAAAAACTGTACTCGGGTCGAGTGTTACAAAAGGTCTGGCCCGACTGGCTTGAGCTGAGCCACTCAAAATAAAACATAACCGGCCCCAAGCTACAAATCATAATAATACTATACCTACAATAAAAAAATTATCTTACACTTCAGATCCAGCATTCAAGACAATTTCGAGAATCGAGAATTTGTATCTTCTATTGTAATTCACTTGCTAGTACCTAGCATATAGCATATATAATATAATACCGAAGTATTTACAAACAACAATTATCTACTACTACCTCGTACACCAACTTAATACAAGATTGTAAATCTCCGCGCCTGAAGAAAATAATATAGGTACCTATTGGCGGAAAATCACCATTGACTCTCAGGCGAATTTTTAACCAACATCAAAAAAGGGGGTGTTGTACCAATACTTACAAAATATCGCATAGATGTAAGCGGTCTCCTATTGGATAAACTTGTACCTTCTTTCTATTGTGCTAAAAAAACAAATTACGACCAGTCTTCTTCACCGTTTTACCACAGAACACACAGAACCCATGAGCGTGGCAACCTTGTGAAGTTGATATCTAGTCAACTCAAGTTTCTAAATATTAGTAAGTAGTAACTAACTTAGTTACTTACAGCTAGTTAACTGTGAAGCACGGATAAAATAACGGTCATTGAATACTTACTGATCATTTCACGGAATATTCACTTTGTATAATATACAGAAACTAACTAATCTTTTATATAAGAATATTAACAGGTATCTATGACTTCTCATATCAGCTAGATTGGTAGATTCAAAACTAGCAATTCGTTTGTTGGAAACAGTGTCCGCTTCTACAATAAGCTTCCAGAAGACATGTTGAAGATGTCTCTGAAGTTCAAAGTTAATGTAAAACGTAAACTCATTAAAAAATCTTAGTTATTACCATGTAAAGGATTACTTAGAAGACAAGGAAGCTTGGCAATGATTTGTTCTAATGGCGCTGATAGTTCCATAGTATGATTTGTGAAATGGTGATAATGAAAAAAAAAAACCCGGCTGAGTTTGTTGTGGGCTCTTCTCAGGCGCCTTTGGAACCCTCGTAGCTTTAGTTTTAAGATACCGTTACTGATTATTATCACCATTATATTTTATAAATAACTAGACGTCAATAAGTGTAGTTTAGGCCTACCTATATTGAATAAACATTATTTGATTTGATTTGATTCACTTGACGATCCAAAAGTACTTGTAAAAGTTTATTTGGCTGTGTCCGTAATATAGATACCAATACTGTGGTAATAGGTTTAAGAATTCATCTGTCTTTCCAGCACTTACTTACTTAAGAGTGCTAACGCCTACCTATAATGTCCTGCTCTATGTCTTTGTCTGATTTTTAATAATACTTATTATATTTGTCCAACCATTTATTTTACTTTTGGCAGCTCGATTCATTAGAACTAATGCGTTGCTGATTCGATTTTTGATAACAATCGACTTTCTTTATGAAGAAGTTTTTAATCAATTTGATACATTGATATTTATCTTTGCTCAATATTTTTTGTTGTTTTTTAAACTTACCCAAGCGTTTAAATGACGTAATTACTAGATGAGTATACGAGTTACGAATTATCGAATAAAAGGGCACCTCGCTTCACAATTGTAAAAAACGATAATAAAGCGCCTAATGCTGGGTATCCGCTACGTTCGCGAACCTCTTGCGCTCCGCGCATCTGCAACCGCTCTGATGGAGACGGTACGCGCATCTCCATTAGCTCGCGGCCACAAACAGAACGAGCTCCCCTTTGTGTTCGCCCAAAAACCGCCACCGACTGGAGCGCGGAGCGCGCACCGTTGCACGCTCCGGGAGCGCGAGCGTATCCACTTGTGGAGCAGTTGCAGGAGCGCGGAGCGCAAGAGGTTCACGAACGTAGTGGATACCCAGCATAATAATTGTCATTTCATAGACGTGCGTGCATTTAACAAAAGTAAAATAAATGGTTGGTTGTATGGTTTATACTGTACCTAATTTACTCAACAGGTAACTAGTAAGGTAATTTTACATCGCATTTGATCACTCCAAATAAAACAAAATATTTTCGGTAGGTTACCAATAAGAACTTTAATAGATATTAATATAACTTCTTGTTTTTAATAAAAAGTCTTGCTTTTTTAGGAAGTAAGTATGACATATTACAGTTATTAAAAGTATTTAAAAAACGGTCACAAATATCGAACATTTTCAATATCATACATTTTTTTTAGTTTTAAAAGCTCAAGTAACATATTATCATAGTTAACAGAGGCATTTTATTAGAGAAATTGCATTTTTGCATTTTTTTGTATATAAATAAGTACATTTGTAAAAACTTGATTGTAAAAGAATACATAAGTAGATACATCGCAACTGTCACGTAAATTTTGTCACTGTTTGTCTTTTGGCACGACGGCTTTTCTTTTTAATACGACGGCGGCGCCCCCGAAATTTACATCTCAATCATTTAAGGTGGAAGACTTGTCTTCCACCTTAAACGTAATATGTAACTAAATGCATGCAGCACGAATTTGTTTGTTTATGACGAGGAAGCCCCAGCTTTCGTGTGTCTCCTTAAGTAGTAAGTACCCTTTCCACTATAAGTCGGTCAATCTTGGATTGATGAGACCACAGGAAATGAACACTGAGGGTAAGATCTATAGAGCGAACTTTGACTTTGCTTAGACTTAAGGCATTGTTAAAACGAGATAGATTTATGTTACATTAGTCCGTCAAAGTCTGAGCCAAGCCAAAGTACGCTCTATAGATTTCAGCCTAAGTACTATTAATATATCTATTAGAATATTTATCTTTGAAGTTTGGCCGAGAATTGTTTGAAATTGGATTAATTGTCTAGTTACCACATAACACCTACTATAAAGGTACGATACAAGTTTATTTTGGAAATATTTGATATACACATAAATATATACAAAGTGGTTGGCACATAAGTTTCATTAATTGATTCTTAATTATTAGGATGCAAAAAATTTCTAGATAACAATATTCTTCTAAAATAGCATTGCAATTTTTTTAATTCTAGTACAACAATGTATTTATCAAAAGTTTTTACACTATTGGTCATGTGAATATAAAATAGGCTGTGTCAAGACAAAACATAAATGTTTGGAAGACGAAAAAACGTTAAAAAAACATTCAAATATTCAAAAACATAGATAAAAAGTGTACTTTTTAACATATTGTTATACAACAAGAACAAAATATTATTTTGCAACATTGTTATAAAACATTATATTATAACAATGTTGCAAAATATAATGTATTTTGAAGTTTTAACACTATTGGTCATGTGAATATAAAATAGGCTGTGTCAAGACAAAACAAATGTTTGGAAGACGAAAAAACGTTAAAAAAACATTTAAATATTCAAAAACATAGATAAAAAGTGTACTTTTTAACATATTGTTATACAACAAGAACAAAATATTATTTTGCAACATTGTTATTAAACATTATATTATAACAATGTTGCAAAATATAATGTATTTATCAAAAGTTTTAACACTATTGGTCATGTGAATATAAAATAGGATGTGCCAAGACAAAACACATTGATGTTTAGAAGACGAAAAAACGTTAAAAACATTTAAATATTCAAAAACATTGATAAAAACTGTACTTTTTAACATATTGTTATACAACAAGTACAAAATATTATTTTGCAACATTGTTATAAAACATTATATTATAACAATGTTGCAAAATATAATGTATTTATCAAAGTTTTTACACTATTGGTCATGTGAATATAAAATAGGCTGTGCCAAGACAAAACACAAATGTTTAAAATACGAAAAAACGTTAAAAAACATTAATATATTCAAAAACATAGGTAGATAAAAAGTGTACTTTTTAACATATTGTTATACAAGTGCAAAATATTATTTTGCAACATTGTTATATAAAACATTATACTATAACAATGTTGCAAAATACATACTTTGACTGTAGGAAATATATTTACTTAGATTTTCACTTTTACTACACTAATATAATTACTTCAAAGTATAAATCACTAGGTTTATGCACTCCGCGCGGTGTAAGCTGAACTTAGCATTTGGGTGAGTGCAATTTAAATAGTCCCACCAATTTATCCGGAATGGTGGCCAAAACTGGAACTAATTTTTAAGCCTGTTTATTTTTGTTTCTATTTTATTTTTCATATAAACTAGCGACGCTTTCACCGGGTCAGATAAGTTTGTGGAACTGTACACTTGTTTAAACCGTGCATGGGACACGCGGATTTATTTTATTAAAAATCACATTGTTAAGTATAGTCAACATTAATATTACATAAAATTTGAGTGCAGTTTCTCACGCTACATACGCCCACAAATGCAAAGCCCAGCTAACACCTTAAACGACTCTATAACATAATATTAACTCATCATTGGAAGTTAACTGGAAGAGTTTAATTAATAGACTAATAATATTTACTATTAGTTTAACCCATCTAAATGAGAATCGAATGTGTTTTTGAAATAATTGACCAAAGAAAAAAAAGTTTGTGTGTGAAATTCACACACAGCGGTACGCTTACTGAGTTTCTACATTGCAAATTCGATTGACGTTTTGAGCGTTCGATCACATTAGCGTCAAAGTAAAATGGACCCAAAACCTCTTGCTTAGTCACACATTCAGCGTTTGGAGCGCTGGCTGTGAATAATTCAATGATGAAATGAGCTAGCTCTAAACCAATGCAGTTAAGGTTCATTATTCTTTAACGCTAATATTAGCGTTAAAGAAAAATGAACCTTATCATATCATCGAACATATGATCGAACGCTCAATACGTCAATCGATCGATCGATTTGCAATGTTTTTTACATTACTCAGAGTAAGCGTACAAAAGTGAAACTTCAGAAAAGTAGCTACGAGAGAAAGAGATAAATGTAACTTGTATTCTACCTCATTCTTTCGCAGGCTAAATCCTATTATGTATGAATATATTTGTCTCTTTAGGTGTCGCTTTTTTGTTTCGTTCACGTTTTATCACAGACAATTACAAAAATGGAACGCTTTGTATACACGTTCGTCTAGTGGCGCCACTTGTACCGTGGCGACAACATCAGTTTCATCGAATTTTCAAACGATTCTAAAGAAGTTTCACTTCAACAATTAGTTAAAACAATTAAACCTAAGAACGTAAAGAACGTCATGATAACAAGAATTACGGATACATTTGTCTTTTTAGCCCCTTGATGTTGTTAAGATACTTTTACTTTTCTTTCCCCTTATTTTGTACATATCAAAAAGGAGATAGGCAACACAAGCTGTTATTTTTAAAAAAAAGAGGTCGAAGAAAAAACAAATTTTAAATATGTTGAAGAGATAAATAATAACCTATGCACAGTCAGTAATGTATAATTGAAATGTAAAACACAAAAGAAACAAAATAACTTGGAAAATGGGTCAGACGAAAAACTATACTAGGTACTATGAAATGAACGCGCGTACACAGCCGCTGGGCTCGCAGAGGACTATCGGCATTTTGGGAGAGCGGGGAGCGGGGTAAGACGCGCGCGCGGGTAATCGTACGACCGTTACCTTAGTTAGAGTTTAGATGCCTACTATAAATTGGGTATTAGACTACTAGTGAAATAAATTATTTTTAGTGATTATTAAATAAAGGATCTCCCAAAAGTGGTAATATCAAGGTCCCCTGCTAGATTTATTTTGAATAACCATGTTAAACTTTCGATTAAAGTAAAAAAAGTGCCTCGAACTTTGATGACGTCACAACTTAAAATTTCATACAAAATCCATACTAAGCTCGCGTTTTGACGTTTGAAAAAAAAGTTGCTGATTTGACTAGTTATCAAATACCCAATTCCAAATCTTTTATGAAAAATTCAATGAAATAATTCTTTATGTATATTCTTCTCTTCGCTGAAAATTACACCCTGTGAATCGTAAGAGCCGATTAAAATTAAGCCGGTACGATAAGACTCGATATTCTTATCAGTCACAAAATAATATGTAAGATTAAAAATACGTTACAATAAAAGAAATGGGTAGATCATAAAAGGATCATTCTGCGAAGTCGCGGTGATAATGGATTATTGGCCGGAACCACACTTTACACCAGTCCACCTTACGTCATACGTGGGGTAATTAATGACAATAAGACACGTCGGGTGATTCGATTTGATTGGACAAAAAATGGGATGGTGTTAGGTATAGTTCACGCACGAGTTGAATGCAGAGCAAATGTATGGTGACACATACATTTACTCTGCATTCAACTCGCGCGCGAACTGATGGTTGGGCGTTTTACAAGTTTGCAAGGCCCATAAAATATGTCAAAACTACATATAGATATCAAAATATTGTAAAAGGAACGCCTAGAAAAACTATCTTAGTTATTTCTATAAAAATTGTAGAGAAGATATTAGATACTTATTAATTCATGATTACCAAGGAATCATTTGTCTTTTTGTGACTATTTTTATGCTTTATCACTTCGCAATAAAGTTTAAAACTAATTAGCATTAAATTCTTCTAAAATACATTCTCAATCATTGTATAGGATCAGTCATGGTTGCGCTAAAATTCTACATATTATTTATAGAATAATAAACAGAAAGATACAGACGAATTTATGATATCTTCCTAAACTAAACTCAATTAATAAGTCAAAAAAAAAGCTTCACTTGAACCAAAATTTGATATTTTAAATTTAAATAAATTTTAATGAATTGTGTTTTTTGACCTAAAAATTTATCATAGCTTAGACTTTAAGCTAGTACTAGACTAACGTGTGGTGTTGTGACACGCTTCAAAAGCTTTTGGTACGGTTAGAGACACGCTACAGTGGTGTGGTGACTCTCTCTCTATCCATAAAATGTATGAAACGATGTGCTTCTGACGCGTAACAACACGCTAATATATATTTCCAACTAAAGAGTTTTATGTTTAACCGAATTTACCCCTATTTTTTAGGATTTTGAGCATCAGCTCAATAACTTCAAAGTAGCAAATCAGTAGAATTCGCTCAACAATAATAATAACACCATTCAACCAACAACTAACTACATCTAAAGTCTAAACAATAAAATGTCAAAATTCATACATTGGGGCTGATTCTGTATAACACAATATCTAAACTAAACTAAAATGGCAGCTTTAAATCTAGTTCTGTCCCTTTCCGTAGGAAGTATTATGAAAGGGTTAGCAATATTTGTAATGCTCTAATTTTAGTTTAGTTTAGAGATTGTGCACTACAGAATCAGCCCCATTACATTATTAAAATAGAAATACATAATTTGGGAAGCATTTGATTTGAGTCATGTTAGAATTGTAATAAAATCTCTACACCTAAATAAAATTAAAAAAAAAACAAGATTTGACAGTCTAAGTATAACTGTAAATGCTTCTTTCGCTAAGTAGAACTTCGCCAAAGATAAAAAGAATCTTTAAAAATAATGTAGGCGTAAATTCTACTCACCTTAAGTACGTTACTAAGTAGCGTTCAGCTTTTAGTAGAAAAGCTAAAAATGTTTTCCGATTTAAGTAGAATTTTGATAAATTAGGAAGAATTTACAGCGACTTGTATTAAAATAAAAGTAAGCGAGAATGAATAAATACCACTGTAGGTAAATACACAATATTATGTTAAAAATACTACTAAGTTAATAATTCTAAAACTGTCATTTGGTTTAAAAGAAAGAGCATTTTAAATACGAATACTAAAAAATGAAAATAATATAGCCAGTTAAACTATCACTGGATAAAATCTTATAGATAAACTAACAATACCTAGTGTCTAATAAAGCTGCAAACACATTACCGTGTTGAGCTGTGTCGCAAATATTGATAACTCAGAGCGGTCGAGTAACCGCAATAAACAGTCAGGTCAGTATTCATGTCTTCAATTATTATAAAAACATGTATGTATCGCCTCACCACACACCACAACACAGCAATGTGCTTGCGCCTTAATTCGGCCGTACTATAACTACGATATGCCAAATTAAAGTAAAAATAACAATAAAACAAAGCATTTAGAATGTCTGTGTGATAATTTGTCTTAAACTGGTCGCACATAGAGGCGACCTTGCGGGTCGCCTCTATTAGTTGTAAAGGCCGTTTTATAACAGAGCTACACAACAATATTTAGGCACATTTAAAATATACCAAGAATCGGCGGACTTCCATAGCATGCCGCCTTAAGAACCGCATAAGTTGCACACAATTATTTACCTATGCGTCGGGTATTGCTTACGATACCCGCATTTCTGTGGCACGCCCGATGCGACCAAATCTAGCTCAGTGATCAACTTCAGAACTGAATATTGCATTATGATTGGCACGTGCAGTTCATGCAGCTCTTAGGCTAGGCGCATATTATCCGAATCAGTCTGTCAGAAGATTTCGCAGTCATTCTGCGAAATCTTTAAGCCTGATCGTTCGTCCGATCAGGCTTCGGATCCGTTTTTCTCCTGAAAGACAGTCTGTGAAAATATCTGGCCAACCTAACATCCCGCCTCTAGTTTGCGATCAACTGTGCATTGCTCATTAGAGCAATCTTTGGAGTACAACCTCGCACTAAGTACAGTATATTGTACTATATTTGTACCACTTTACGCCGTCTGGTGAACGTTAAAACGTATTCTATTCCCCAAACCAGTACGCATGACATGATCATTGCGTTTTGTACGTGGATGCAAATAGCAAAGCTACCTGTGAAGTCTCTTACGTAACCTGAAAATAAAGAATATCCCTGATTACTACATCTACAAATGAAGAGCTCATTTCCAAAAGGTACTATATCAGTTTTTTATTTGAAGTAAAAACAACTTTTGTTGAGCACTTTTTGGTAGGGGGTAAACTTGTGGATTCGCGTCACCGACATGCTCCGCGTCGACATGGTCGCGTTGTTACGAAGACGAAAGGTCTTAAATATAAATATACTACATTCGTAATTAAACTTTAATACCTTAGTTTTAAGGTTTATATTTCAATAATAAATAAGGTTAATTTTTTAATTTTTTTTTTAAGTTTTCACTTCTATCAGCTGTCACTGCCAATTTTTATACATTTTGTTATTCTTGTTTTTATCGATGGCGAAAAAACGGAACCAAACTACTAGTATAGAACATAGTGTTTCGGATCGCCGGGCAAAGCTCGTCGAAGTAAGATTTGTTTACCTTTTCTATATTCTCTATATTCTAAGGAAAACTTGACTATATAATAGGGCGTTAAACTAAGAAGTTTGTAAAAATCCTTTTTTTGTGGATATACCTGCCCTGGATATACCTTTGTAAGCATTTATAATACAACCCGCCCCGGTTTCTCTTCGATGGAATTTCTCTATGGGGTCTACGTTACAAAAAACCTGTGTGCATAATTTCAAGTCTAGGCCATTTCGATATAGATAATAGGCATGATGACCAATAATTAATGAAATTATGAATTTATCTAATGAAATAGGATTCATGGATTATAAAAAACCTATTTATTTTTCTATTTCGAGTGAGATTGCTATTTATTTCGATAAAATAGAACTATAAAATACAGCAATCCGCCATAATGGATTAAACGCCAAGAAGCGAATGACGTCACAATGGTTTGTTTTCAAGCTTTGACAATCACAAATTGTTTACTGCACACTGCACAGAATACATTGGTAAAAATAATAGTGACGTCACAAACGACGCCATGACACCGGCGAACTTTGGCGTGAATTTTAAAATATAAATTTCAAATGGCAATTTTATCTACTTAACCTTATTTTTCTGCTGAAATAAGATATTTTTTCGAAATAGTAGAGTAGTAGTACACTTCCGAACATACTCGTAATCTGACCATTTTTCAAAATCAGTCATCATGCCTATTGTCATAAATATAAACGGAAAATCCGCTTATGCTGCACTAGCTATAACTTATGACCAGAAAGGATTATTTGTTTGAATTATTATTATTTACTAACTGATGCCCGGGACTCCATCCGCGTAGTTAAGGTTTTTTGGTTCCCGCGGGAACTCTTTAATTTTCCGAGATAAAAAGTAGCCTATAATATGTTATTCCAGACTGTAATCTATCTCTGTGCCAAATTTCATCCAGATCCATTAAGCCGTTCTGGTGTGGTTGAGTAACAAACATCCATCCATCCATCCATACATACATCAAAACTTTCGCATTTATAATATTACTAGCGAATGCCCGCGACTTCGTCTGCGTGGTTTAAGGTTTTTTGGTTTCCGCGGGAACTCTTTAATTTTCCGAGATAAAAAGTAAACTGTGTTATTCCAGACTATAATCTATCTCTGTGTAAAATTTCATCCAGATCCATTAAGCCGTTCTGGTGTGGTTGAGTAACAAACATCCATCCATCCATCCATACATACATCCAAACTTTCGCATTTATAATATTATAGTATAGATATACAATAAAAATGTCTTACCAATAAGTGGTCCAATAAGCACAACTAAGACCCCCTTGCTAACCATATGAAGGCCGAAAGCGGCGGGCAGTTTCTCCAAAGGACAGTACTCCGATATGGTGAGTGTGAAGTTACTGAGACACATTCCTCGGAAGAACCCGCATATTGACAGCCAAATCATAAGCGGGACCCATTCCGTCTGCTCAGCTAGAACTGAAATAAATTAGAACTCATATTAACATACCATTGTACCTTGTAGTTAATACAGTCTATACCTATTTGTGGAATATAAATTTTAACTGGCGGCTCTAAAATAGCATTACTCTACGCGACGCGCAACCGACAAACATCGACAGAGTTTATCGACCAACTATATGGTGCCAACTAAAAACATAGAACTGAATAGTGTATAGAGTGTACCTACATAAAACAGTTTAATGTTTGATAATTGTAATACTTAATTCCTTACTTTCTTTGAATAACTGTAGAACATATTTTTCACTATTATGTCAAGAAGTTACCCTTAAGAGGTAGTATTTTAAGTTAACTCTGTATGACATAGAGGTTAAAGTGAACGCAGAACTTAGTTGACTTTAGGATCGACGACAAAGGTATAATGTTTTATGTGATGAAACTAAACTCACCTGATCTCGTCGCGGCCAAGAAGAAACTTGACACGAAGAATATCATTTTCTTAGTTATATTTGTTCTATCAAAAATCGGCGGCAACACCAATCGCACACCGATATCAGATATGGCAGTTATAGACAGACAGAACGCCGTGTCATTCATATTATAACCTAAACTTCTAATAAAGAATGGCGTCAGCATCCTAAACTGTAGCTCCCCACTCCAAAACAATGATAGGCCCAGTAAAAGGTTCAAAAAGGACCAATCTTTCAATAGATCTAAGTCCATAAGGCTAATGAACTTTTTGAAGAAGCCTAGCTTCTTTTTCTCTTCCGCTGGCGCAGCTTTTTTGAAAGCCTTCATTTGTATCGCATCGTCTTCAGCTGTCTAGAAAGAAAAAGTGTCATTATTTTCATGTAATTAACAATAATATCAACATTAAAAGCAGAATAAATTGTGACAATAAACGTGCGTAGTTTTTAAGCATGTCCACAAAGGTTGAGATAGGTTTCGCATTTGTTGAGTGCCACATGGTCTGTATAAACCGGCTTAAATCGTGTGCTGCAGGGCGACCGCGTATCTTCTGCATCAATCATTGTTACAATATCAATTGTTGTGATTGACTGAATTTATGGTAATCTTGCTGCGTCAATGGATTTTGTCCAATAGTGGAAGAGTGTTATCCAATCAGAGGTGATTGCGATGTATCAATGATTGATGCAAAAGATATGCGGTCGCCCTGCGGGACGCGAAGGATTGATGTTCTACAAGTCTACAGTCTACAACTCTACACTATCGGTTCGCACTAGGGTTGTAACGGAATCTCGCCTCCGCCTCCGTAAGTGCGGAACTTTCGCAAGAAATCGTACCTCCGCTTCCGCATCCGCCTCAGCAGTTTTTTTGCGGAGTTGTAATGGAGGTTTATTTACGTTGACTTACAATACGAGATTTACAAATCGAAACAGGTGACGTCAGTTTCACCATTACAATAAGCAAAAAGGCACCTGTCCTTAGAAGAATCCTCAAAAAAAAAAACAAATGTGGGATTTATCGCATCCTAAAGCACAGAAAATGGACGATGTGATCGGAGAAATCCACCTCCGCCTCCGTTAACCTCCGCGTCCGCGGAGGCAAAGCCTCTTCACCTCCGCATCTGCCTCAGCTTCCACTAAGAACGCCTCCGTAACAACCCTAGTTCGCACTCTCACACAAAATCTGTGAAACTGATCTTACGCCGCGCGAACTGTACCTACTCGCTTACAAATAAACTATTTGCATGCGTGTTTACGAGTCTGTATTATTTCAAGAATTCATTTCTTGACAAACAAAATCATAACTTACATCAAGATACAGTTGAAAATAGCTCCCAGTGAAGTCCATATTAGATATATTCGATATCACAGATACTTTTCTCTTCCTAGCCTCCTCGCTCATACTGCTGCTAGAGGTCACCCTCTGCATCGCGGCCACAGACGCCGCAGTTGTCAACCCTGTACCCAGTTGAGAATTCATTTCAAAGTCCTGTAACGGTTTGTCACAGGTCTTTGCTCTTGGAAGACCGACCGTCCTAACGGAAGGATGGTTCATGTTGCCATGGGAACGCTGTTTGGTAAGTTTCGGTCTGGCTTTGGGATGTGTTACGAGTGGATTTATCTCGAACTTGTCATCCGCTTCTTCATCGCTTTCGTGAATGCACTCCATTTCCTGCAAACAGAGAAATCTAAAATCGTTTGATGATAATGTACGATTAACAAACAACACAATGTTCAAATCATTTATTACGCAAACACAGCATATATTTTGTTTGATATATTAGTTGTAGGTAGTTTCATTTTAGTGTTCCAGTAAATAATGCACACCCAATGACTCATTAGTTTGGATATAGGGATAATCCAAATTACTCACTAAAAAGTTTTGAGGACATATTCCCATTTAATTAAAATTTCTGAATCACAACGTGTACAAACTTAAATAAACTAACCTTCACAAGTTGCATCTCACAATCCACAGGCTCATCTATAAGATGCCGCTTCACTGGCTGCAGTAAGCACGATCCCAAAACAGCGTGGAAGGCCATACCTCCCAAGATCACCACTGTCCATCTAAATCCGTACTCTCCGAGCAAAATTTTGACCAACTGAGGCATGACCATGAGGCCGAAACCCGTCCCAGCCATGGACAGACCGACAGCCTGGCCACGCTTTTTAGAGAAATAGTGATTTAGTGAAACAAATGACGATGATGACGCGAGACCCACTCCAAATCCTGGAATAGAAAATAGTATTTTAGGAGACTTAATGTTGTATAATATGTATATTGTATACTTTTTTTATTCGGGAGCTTACTACGTGGGTACTGGGTATTAGGATAGAATGATTTTTTCATCCAATTTAATTAAACTTGGATAGTGAATGCATGTTACATTTTTATAAAAAGTAAAGATATCCTAATCAAGAAACCATTGTGTCACATTCGAACGCGGACACCGTGACTGGAATCTACCAAATATATGTACATAGTAAATAGTAGAGATTTTAGTTTTAGGGTGTATTTTCTCGGATCCAGATCGGGAGCGGTTTTCCAGTCCATCAACAGAGACGGATTTTTTTTTGTGAATGGAAAATCAGTATTACTAAGGGTCAAATTTGCAAATTGGACTTTAACCATAATCAAATGGTTAACGTTAAATTTGATCACCTAAAAACCCTTTGCGCTGCAAGAGTCAGGGTGAACTTTAATCATGGATGTAAGAATACTATGCCACTCACTTTGCTAGCTTTTTGGTGGTCAAAAAGAACATAAACAATATCAGTTAAGGATGGTGCTATTTATCCTAAGGGTCGATTGCACCATCGATGGTAATGGTTATCGTTAAATTTGCCCACCAAATAATTAGCTCACAAGTCAGTACTCTTACATCCATTAAGATTTTAAGTTAATTTATAGTGAAACGTGGAATAATTATTTGTAGCCCAATGTGGTTTTTAGATGGGCAAATTTAACGATAACCATTACCATCGATAGTGCAATCGACACTATATATTGTAAATTATAGATTCAGTCAGGGTAGGCAAATGTAACCTCAATCAATTAAGTGCCTATAATTACTTATCTCAGTATCGAAAAAACTGTGATATAAAATTATCTAGTACAAAGTAAAAAACCTCGATAACAATTAGATTGCAATCTTTGAAGATCATAATAATATAATCTACTACCTTCCGATAGGTTGCAATAAAAATGAGGACAATTATTGTTTCTATGTCAAGACCGCATACTACTCGATGTTATCATATTATCTTTAAAACTATCGGAAATAAAAAATATGGTTTGAGGTTTCTGTAAATAGAAAGAAGAAAATAGTAAAAATATTTGAGAATTATTTATAAGTATATTATGTAAGCGCGATTTTATAAATCAATCAACAACTAAATTATTGTACAAGTCATATGGATGTCTTTCGCTTTCTGTGCATAACCAAGTCATAACTCAAAAATAACTTGTTGTGCTATTATTTACAATATGTATACAGTTACGATACGTCTTACTGACGTAGGGTTTACAGAAACCTATGTATTCAAAATATTGTGGTGCAACTGACCCTTCAGGCTCGAACGTCGCCTCGGCTTTACTCGAGTCAACTTAGGCACAATAAAAGTAACCTAACCTAAATTCACAAACAGAAGCTTGTACAACTTTCGATTTGAGCTTTTTTATATACTCACTCACTACAGCCCATTAACGTTGTGCTAGGCACAGGCCTCCACTCTCATAGAAGAGAGGGAATTAGAGCTAAGACCCACCACGCTGCTCTAATGCGGGTTGGCGGGCTATAACGACTATTATCATGTTAGTGATAAGAACCGGGACCGACGGCTTAACGTGCTCTTCGAAGCACGGGGGTGTGGGGGGTGGTGTTTCACCTCCAACTTTCTAACTCCGGGCTAGTACTAAGAATAACAAAACCCAATAGGTACTTAATTATGACCCGACCCGGGACCTCGTTAGCCGCGGTCGAACATTCCTAACACTAGACCAACGCGCCAGTTGAGGTGTTTTTATATATTAGGTTTCAGTATTTATCATCCTTCCGATCCGGGCGCAAGAGTCGCGGGTTAAAGTAAGAATTTAAACACGTTTGTATGCGAGCGAACTTAGATAACCTACCGCTTGAAAGGCAATCAGCAATTTTCCTTAAGGCCAAGCTAAGAATACAATAATTCTAGTAAAGGCCGTCTATATTGTATAGTAGTTATGGGTACAGATGAGCCATACTTTATTCATAGATTTCCGGAGGAGCATAAGGAAAATGGAAGAACTTAACAGTTTTCATAATGATTTTTATACTGTGCTGATACTCGTAGTTTTAATTAATTCTCCAATGCTAGTAACTATTTTGCATATTTAAGCTCTAAGAAATAACTGTCTCAGGTATTGAAAATGTACTTTCCATAATATGAGAGTAAATTAATGCTTCAGCAGAGTGTATAGCAGTGGTTTCAGCTTATATGAGTTATATAATATGGTGTTACATGCTCATGCTTCTTATAATCCTATGCATGATCGATGTATGCACGTAGTAATAAATCACTAGATCATATTTTTAATGACATATTGCCCCGATATTGTTACGCGGCAGAGATAAGGATGTGGTGGTCATCGTCAAATACCTACCAATCGTTTTGAATATTTTAGCAAAAAAAAAGTGAACCAAGCAATATCAAATCAAAATCAAATATTTTTTATTCAAGTAGACTTTTAACAAGTGCTTTTGAATAGTCGAGTGAATCTACCACTGGTTCGGAAATTCGGAATGCCGTTCCTACCGAGAAGAACCAGCAAGAAGTTTATTTATTTATTTATTTATTTAGATATTGTGTGCAATAACACACACAAAATATACAGTATTCAGTTTAATAACTAGTCAGACTACATATAAATGTGCAAAGGCGGTCTCTTATTGCTAGAGCAATCTCTTACAGACAACCTTTGGTGAAAGTTTATTCGATTTTGAAAAGAGCTAACTTGAAAATTAATGGATTTTTTATAACACTTTCAGTTTTGGCATCACCGACCACTCCCGAATACCTCATTCTTTACATATACAAATACCTACTAGGTATAAACACACCTACAGACCTACTGACCCAAAATAATGTCACTGTTTCTAGTTTCTGCAAATTTATATGCAAAGTAAAGGCCCGGAGCCAAGCTGTCTGCAAATCCTGCGGTTTCTGAGGACAACATATTATTATGTTGTGGTGATGGTAATAAATAGTTTTAGCATGTTTTTTAAACATGACGAAAAGAAAAAGATTTATTGAACAAACAAATTAATAGTTTCATGGATTTTATTTGAAATTTTATATTTGGTTATTTCGTCTGCCAATATAAAATTCAGCCTTGAATTGACAAAACTGGCGGTGAATGTTTGCGTCAGTAGGCATTGCTTGGTCAATTTTGCACATTCGCAAAAAAGGTTCCCGCTGCGGTAGGCTGCGGAACCTAATTTGTGGTAACCAAGGTTGTTCACACGCACCAACGCATTCACGTAGACAAGCACGCACGCACGCATAAAGCGTAGAAGTGGTTAATATAACACGTATCGCAATATCATAACGCGTTATTGTTCCATAACGTGGATAACCTGTTGACGTGAACGTCATCTTTACGTGTTACGAAATTCAGCGCGCTACGAAATGTAGCCTGCTGCAAGACATATTGCGCCTGCTGGCCGCCCACACGTTTTCTTATAACAAGCACGTTATAACATACCGTTTTTAATAGCGCGTTAGAAATTTATAGTTTATAGTCCGTAGCGTTTTATCGATTTATAGCAGTTTTGAAGAACTCTAATATAGCGCACACGAAGTTACGTGATGCTAGAGTTATGCTAATACCATTATAACACCTACTGGCTTTATACTATCGGGTAAATTAAATTAAATAACCGTGATTTCTAACTAACAGCTTCATCAATTTGGCTCAAGAACCATAAAATTGTTATGTAGTTACCAATGATGTCTATGTAGTTAGGTGCTAGCACGAATATAATTCAATGCTAGTTAGATACTTACGCACATACATACATATACATTATACAGTTTAACTATAAAGCGTTCACGGCACGCGATCTAGGAGTATCACAATCGAGTTGATCATATTAGTTCAGAACGTTGTTAAGACTACTGCCTGCCTGCCTTGCCTGGTGGGAGGCTTCAGCCGTGGCTAGTTACCACCCTACCGGCAAAGACGTGCCGCCAAGCGATTTAGCGTTCCGGTACGATGCCGTGTAGAAACCGAAGGGGTATGGGTTTAATATAACTGCCATGCCCCTAACAGGTTAGCCCCCATCTTAGACTGCATCATCACTTACCACTAGGTGAGATCGCAGTCAAGGGCTAGCTTGTAGTGGATAAAAAAATAAAAAAATAGGTACTTTTTGTGGTTTTTATTACTTGTTCGAGGTTTGATTATAAAACTTTCTACTGCATGCTTCGCCTTATGATAATTTTTATCGTTGCAAGTTACTTGCACACACAGATTATCTTAGACCTAGGTCTACAAATTGCAACAAACTGACAGTATCTATACGTATTAGTTAATTTAGATTTACAGAAAGTTGGTATATTTTCTATGTATCTATACTGAAAACCGGGTTATCTTTCTGGTTTGTTATAGGTTCTGAAAACCAGGTGGTCCAGGTATCTGGTGTTTTATGGGATACTTTAAAGGACTTTTAAATAATGCATTCCGATTACTGAATAAGCCACAAAAATAAGCTATGCAATAATTAAACGCGGGTGTTGTGTTCTGTAAACTCATACAAGTTTATCAAAATAGCATCACAGCTACTACAAGATAATTTGAAGCTATAATAAGTGACAAAACTTTCAAACTTACCTCCTAATATACTGTACGTGGCCAAAATATGGGCCATGCTGTTCGCAGGTGCGGTGAAGAGAAGACCAAGGGCACATATCACGGAGCCCACGAAGCAGACCTTTCTATACGAGAAGGTCTTTATGACGGGGCCCACGAAGAAGCCGGAGAAGTTCACCACAGAGTCCAATGTACTGGCGATGACTGCTGCGCCGGTGGTGTGGACGCCCAGGTCATCTAATAGATCTTTGAAGAGAAGACCGAAGGAGGGCTCGAGGGAACGTGTTGAGAACTATAAATAGAAAAAAAGTAGTTTGAAGATAATACAAACAACAGTGATATAATAAACGTGCCCTATTTGCCTGATTTGATCTTTATCTGGAAACTTTTCAATTTGAGCTTGCTTTTAAAACAAAATTAAGCTTAAATTCTAAGTCTTACCGGACTCATTACTTTCTTGAAACTAACAAAGGTGATGCATTGTGGTCCGTGGTAAATGTAGCTCAATTTAAAATATTTGGCCCTATTGCACAAAGCCGTAAAATATGTTAAAGTTAAATTTTCTCTACCTGCCCTTTTCATGTCAATAAATTAAATCAGTTTAGGCAGTGTTATGCAAGTGGGCCTAAGTAATAAAACTGCATAATAATATAATAAACAACAAAAAATCGTTTTCGTTGACAGTATTGGCAGAGTGGTATTGGCTTACGAAAGGTCTGCGTGGGAAGACGCTCTTCCTTACAAAATAAGAATTTTATCATCTTCTATATATATAAAAATGAAACCCGGTTTCCTTGGTCACGGCATCACGCGTGAATGGCTGGACCGATTTCACTAATTCTTTTTTGTATTTGTTATTATTAGGAGAAGGTTCTTACGGAAAAAAATATTAAGAAAATCTCTCAGAAATATTGAAAAATATACATTTAATTTTGCATACTAAGGCGGTACGAAGTTCGCCGGGTCAGCTAGTATATATATAAAAATGAAACCCGTTTTCCTTGGTCACGGCATCACGCGTGAATGACTGGACCGATTTCACTAATTCTTTTTATGTTGTATTTGTTATTATTAGGAGAAGGTTCTTACGGAAAAAAATATTAAGAAAATCTCTCAGAAATATTGAAAAATATACATTTAATTTTGCATACTAAGGCGGTACGAAGTTCGCCGGGTCAGCTAGTATTTAATACTATTCCATTCACAATACAAAAATCCTGTAAAGTTTATGTTAGAATACACTTAAAAATATATAATTGTTAAAAATTAAATTGTATTTTAGTGTAAGATTTTATGAACTGAATAAAATATGAACTTTCCGATCCATAGTTGCCGTCTTTATCCGTATCCCTATCCGTAGTTAATTATCACCATCACGTCTTATACCATTGTACTATTACCTATTCTGTGCTTGTACTTTGTAAGCATGACGTTCAGAACACAGTAAACAGCTACAACCAGAACCAAACGTTCGAAACAGCTCACTCACACAAACGTTCGCATCGAACATGCGATGACGCGGCACTCACTACTGACGGCACTGCGACGAGCGCTTGGGGTCTCGTCGATGCGCACGTTTGTGTTAGTGAGCCCGTTTCGAACGTTTCTAGGTAGTTTCCATACTGGTTGCATCTGTTTACTTTGTTCAGAAGGTGTACTTTGTAGGTACCTAGGTACCTATTTTCAATAAATATGTTTTGAGTTTGAGATTTATATTGTTAATTTGTTTTTTTTGTTAGTTGTTGTTTTATATTATAGGTTAACAACCTACCCAATATAGATTCTCTCAATATAGGTTCTCTTTAATTTATTTAATACTACCTATCCAAAACTGTATTGCCACGTACGCGTACAAACCTTTCGATTTCCAATTGAAACAATATTAGATGCGTTTCAAAATGGTCTAAATGGAAGTAAGTTATTGAAGCGCACACGAACATACTCGTATTACAAATTGGATCATCATCAATATCAATAGGCATTCCTTACAAATTATAATCGGAATGTAAGTAGAATTTATTTAACAGTATCTCTCTCACTGCCTTCCACGCTTCTTAAAAGCATTCCTTTTTCAGGAACCTGTCTCGAATAGTTTTTAATACTTGCTATCGAAGCAAATATCAATCCTGCAATCCTGGTGGGAGGCTTCGGCCGTGGCTACTATCACCCTACCGGCAAAGACGTGCCGCCAAGCGATTTAGCGTTCCGGTACGATGCCGTGTAAAAACCGAAGGGGTATGGGTTTAATATAACAGGTTAGCCCGCCACCATCTTAGACTGCATCATCACTTACCATTAGGTGAGATGAAAGTCAAGGGCTGGCTTGTAGTGGATAAAAAAAAACCAATTTTCTTGGTTTTACTTATAAGGTTTCATTTCTAAAAGTTTGGAATATCAGGTCCTATTTGATACCGAAAAATTTTGCAATCACAGTGCTAAAGTTTCCTAATTTTCTAAAAGTAGGCAATCTCATAGCTGAAACACAGAATCCATACTAACATTATAAATGCGAAAGTGTGTCTGTCAGTGTGCTACGCTTTAACGGCCTATATTTTCTACTGATTTTGATGCAAATTCTGTACCAACAGAGGTAGATTGCATTCTCGGGAATGACATAGGATTTTTTTATCCCGGAAAATTAAGGAGTTCTATCCACGCGGATGAGGTCGCATCACCTATAGTAGTTACTATTACTACTGAATCCTCAGATTAAGAAACTAGCCATTTGTGGTTGAAGCAATATAAATGCAATCAAAACATGCTGAAGCCACAGTAGCCGGCAATAATTGTGTCACTCAAGACGAACATGTGACCGCTAGATAGTCATAGTTTATATTTATAATATAAGTAACCGTTCATTATTACTTTGATAGTCAAGGACCATTGAGATAAGTCACAACGCTCGTAATCTATATAATGTATTGGGAAACTGAAAACTAGTGTTCTTGTTTTACGAAACTAGAACGAAAACAAATCGAAAAGCACTGATCAGCAATTTTGTAAACCACTACATTTTAGCGTTTGAATTCATGCGAAGATGGTAGAGGGAAGACGGTAGGGGTATGTCCGTTATGTTAAACTAATCAGTTTCGACACGGCAACGAAACATTGTCGCTTGTCGGTACATATTATAGACCAGAGGTGCAATCATGTAAGGATTGCCGATCCAATCGTTAAAGTTCGGCCTCTTTACGATACCCTTAAACGTATGAGAATGGATTTTTTTTTTTTTTTATTGTGAGATAGGCTTGCGCTTGACGACAATCATGCTTAGTGCAAAGCAATGATGAGGTCTAGGTTGGAACGCGCTTGCCTAGAAGATGCCTATTCACTCTTGCCTTGAAGGTACCTAAGTTATACGTGGCAGGAAACACGTGCGCTGGGAGGGTGTTCCACACCCTAGCGGTTCGGATCAGAAACGTCGAGCAAAAACGTTTTGTGCGGGCAGATTGAACATCAACCACATAAGGATGCCAACGCAGACGGTTTCTCGCTGTTCTGTGGTAGAACGGGGAAGGAGGAACAAGGTTGTGAAGTTCCTGAGCACACTCTCCATGGTATATCCGATAAAAAACCGATAAGCAGGCGACATTGCGTCGGTGCTGTAAACTGAGCAATACACGAAATTGAGCTCTAATTCAATGCTGTTATGGTTTATTTTACTTTGAGGCCGAACTTTAACGATTGGATCGGAAATCCTTACATGATTGCACCTCTGATCAGAAATGGAGTAGAAATTATTATTTCCCAAATTACTTACCCCTTCTGGGGTTCATTAAAGCAGCCAACTCCCATGACGAGTTAGTAATATAGTTAAAACTGCTATGGTCGTATAATTTCTCAGCGAGAATTGGTTCCGTTTGTTGACCGATCGTAAAATCATAGTACAAAGAAAGTACGACACGTGATTACTCGTAAAACGAGTGGCGCATAAAAGTAGGAATTTAAAACTGGCTGACTCAATTTTGCATCAACAGTGAACATAAACTATTTTTAATTCTTTCTTTAAAACGATATAATGCACGACTAACTATAAGCATGACAGACAACACAATTAGAAGAAAGAGTTGATAAACATGTTCTGAGAATAATAACTTCAACGTACAAAATACATGGTGTACACTAACTACTGTAAACCATGTACAAAGAGCATAAAGAACCAGGGGACCATGTATTAGTAGGTACTTGTATATACAATGAGATACGAGTCTGCATGAACCATGTGATGTTTTGTGGAAGTTTCCGAACTTCCTTATACAGGAGCTGTAAGAATACACGCCGTAAATATTTGAGACCAGCCGTAGACTTTACAAAATAGC
Organism: Erebia aethiops; assembly: GCA_923060345.2. Taxonomy (NCBI): domain Eukaryota; kingdom Metazoa; phylum Arthropoda; class Insecta; order Lepidoptera; family Nymphalidae; genus Erebia; species Erebia aethiops. The sequence continues at coordinate 6,646,125 of OV281092.1, read as the reverse complement.
ATAATTAATTTGGTAAATGTTTATACATGACGCAAGACGGAATCAACAATATGAGGACATCAAAACAATGAAATTAAGGATTGCCTTTAGCGGTCCCCACTTGAATACTTATGTAGGGTACCTACCATGTCGAACAGCGAACCAGTTAGGCGCAGTGAATAAGTCCGTTTTTTTCAAATATTGCAACGTTGGGAAATACCCCCGTTCATAGTGTGTGGTCCCTCTCCTACATCACTGTGCGCGGGTGCGTACATAATATACCTAACAGATTACAATCTACCGAAAAATAATGCGTTAAATTGTAATCTGTCAACAGTTTACAATACCGCTAGTTAGATTGCAATCTAACGGTTTTTGCAATCTTACGGTGACATATACATACTCAACACACTGCTGGGTGTTTCGCACCAGAAAATTATTTCTTTGCCTTTCTGTTACCTACATTTTCATATTATTAAGATCTTTATTTTAACAAATAAATAGTCACATTCACTTTACCTGCCTTCACCTAGTACTTACTACTTATTACGTTTTGTGCATCGAAATTTGAAATGGATTAATTATCTATCATCCATAAAACTGGGGCTGGCGTGTCCGTGTCGGACAAAAGTCCCTAATAAATTAAGATTAAAAATATAAAAAAAACATTTAAATAAATGTTAATAATTACAACTAAAAAATCTATGATTTCGCAATGTGCAATACCAACTTTATTTTCTCCGTATCGTTATCAAAAAGGAATTCAAAAAAATACTGTAGTACCATAGACATAGATCTGTAGGATAATGGTAGGATACGATGGGTAACATTAACATTCAACTAAGTGTTATTTTTTTGGCTGTTGATAGTAACCATACCTAGACTAAAAATTTTGGATAACCGAATGAGGATATCACGCATACCGATCTGAGAATAGTACGGCAAAAATTTAAAAAAAATTACGTACTTTGGTAGGTATGAATTTTTCAGTTAGTTATATTTTACTAGTGATAGCGTTAATATATTTAGATTTGAAGAAAGATTAGTTGAAGTGTCCGATATCCCTAGCAGTCAACAGTCTCACAGCGGTGTTGTGTTGTAATATCTGATTAAAATGGCTTTTATAAAGCAAAACAAACAAAAGACGCTATTTACATTGTTCTAATTAGACTTTATCGTGGATTACTTTTATATGTCTTATTTTATTAAAAATATAATTTTTGGCTTTATGAGTGGATTATGATATATCTTGATCTTGTATCTTGACGACTGTATAATTTTATTACAGTGCTTCACACACGAGGAAAGTTTCTAAACTTACTTAAATACAATATATATCAAAAATTAGCGGCACCGGCAGGATTTGAGCCTGCGTCTCTCTGGGAATCGCGCCCTGAGCGCCTTGACCACTCGGGCACGGTTCACTTGCCTGCCAGTGCCGAAATTTGAGATATGCATCTTTTTTAATCCAGTCTTCTAACGCGACTTTTTATGCCATATATATTGCAGTATCGAGATTCGAGACTACTTTCAAGGCCCATATTCGATGGAACTCATTGAACGAGGAATCTTGACGATTAATACACTACAAAACATTTTCAAGGAAAATGGAAGACTTATACTACTACTAATACTGTTTACACTTATAAGTAGTAATTACATAAGTGTAATTCTTAAAATTATCTAGTTTTGGACACAAATCGTATAAGTAAAGAAAGATGGTCAAGACCGTATATATGTGTATGAACTATGAACACCACGCCACACAACTGGATCCTATACATGGAGTAGCAAAGCGTTTAGCATGTGTTTTAAGATTAAAACTAAGTGTTAATGCAGCTAACAAGAATCGTCTAACATCCCTAGACGCCAGTCTGCCCGAAAACGGACAAAGACTTGTCTGGCCAAACTCTACCTTTTATATATTATCTTTACAATACGAAATTTCCATATGCTGGTAGTACAAATACACACATTGTCTCACTCCTAGACGCCCTATGTCGTCTGGTACAGCGTCGTATCTCTCCATTTTCTCTGATCCACCGTTATATTGTCCTTTGTCACCTACTGATAGGAATTATAATCAATGGATTTCTTTAATAAACAGTTTACAATACTCACATTGACTAAGCTCACTCCTAAACACACCATCCACGCCCAACCACCGTCTGGTGCGACCTTCCGTGTCGCCGGCGGCAGCATCTTCTCTGTCCCTTTGCTCTTCTCCACCGTCATTTTGCCCTTTGTCACCTACTAATCTGTAACAAAGACAGACTTTTATTTAGTAAAAAGTAAAAGGCAGATATTATCCTAAGCAATATAACAATCAAATGATAAATGATGAAACGTTAAGACTCTACCACCGGTTCGGAAAGCTGCCTCTCTTCTTTATATTATCTGCTTGAAAGCAACACAGTTTTACGGATTTCATTATTAGTAGGGTTTTGTATTTATTTATGCGCTATGCCGTTAATTTCCATTCCATTCGGGCAGATGGTTTTCCTTATTTAGATTCACACAGAAATCGTACTGTTTCATCTAACAAAATGTGTTTGTATAGTTCACCATCTGTGACACTGTTGTATATCACCCAATTTGAAGCAAAAGTTCTTTGTGTGATACTCAGATATCGAATATTTTGTAGAATGATTCATATTGGTGTGTGTAAGTAAGTTAGGAGTGGTTGCATAAACTCAAAAACGGTTGCCCATTTTACGGGCCTTTGTGACAGGCGTCACGTATACACAGCTGCTACACATAATACAAGGTTACATGTTACAACTGATCGTTATAATGAGATATTTATTGTACTTCGGTCACTTAAATTAGCATTATTATCAATTTAATGTAGTGTTTGCCTCTGAAATGTTTATCGTTCATTACACCATAGAAATATTAATCGGTTGTCGGTACTCACTACTGAATAACTCAGAATCCAAATATATCACATGTCCTTAAGACAGAGAAACTTATTACATACTTCTGTTTTCTTATATTAAGGATAGGTCCTAAATCTATGTCTGTACTCTCAAAAAGAAAAAAATATGAGATTTTTGTTTGTAGAGTTATCAGAAGCGTGCCGAAATAAAACATAAAACAAAAGAATGTACAATAATATGATAAATGAAATTACATACTTATATCATTCCCTGTACAATTAAATATTCGTTGAATATTTTCTGCTTCATGCACATAAATTATTTATTATTAATTTGTGTGAAAACAACAAATCCGTTACATGTATTACTTAAATATCATTGTAAGAAAAAGAATTCTAGGAAAGTAGACTCAACATACAATTGTGTACTATTATGTATCCAACTATCCACTAGATACATTCCCTATTATAACCAAAAGACAAGAGACTAACGAACGTCAGGTCCCACTCCCAAGGTGCTGGAACGAAGACACCATACCACAAGTCACAACTACCAACGGCGTCGGTAGATACTGCAAGTGGACACTGGATAGACGATAGTTATCATACAATGTAGAGCCGTTGCTGCTAGCATGAAAAACACGTGAATTATTAAACCTCCTACGGGAGGACCATCAGATAAGACGACGATGAGGAGAGGAAAGAAAGCATAAAAGATGTAAGAGGGACTCCATTACGTATATTATTAGTGCCCGTACCACATGAGTAAAGAAACGGCCGTACTCCGTAGTGCATCCTGAATTCCTAACACGTTTCTGAAGCAACGGATTACGAGTTACGACTAACGAGACTATTGATTCGAGATTCGTGATAGTGCCGTGTGAAGTCAGAAACACTGATATTCCCTTCTTTTATTGAATGTTTTAGTTTGAGTTATCTAGTATCTGCTCATTGAGTTTGTCCTCTCTACTTCACACTTGATAAAGCTTGAGAATCATTCTGGAGACCTTATACTAGGTCGCTAGTGCCCAGTTACGCATAAGCACCCAAATGTCTACTTGGCCTTGTTGGGTAACCGTCTCCGAATGTATCTTAAATGTTTAGTCTTTATTGTAAATTGGAACGAAACCATCTTGGACTTGGAATGAGCATGGAAATTGGAAATCGCAGTCAGTAGCAGGACATACAATAATCATACATCATACTGTAGATCACGCTAGAAGCACGTGCACGCAAAGTTCCGTGAGCACGTGCGACTGGCGACGCATCTCTCGACTCTCGAGGTCATTGGTCAATCCACAAAAACTTATCACCGAACGCTACGTAGGTATACACTACACAAGAGACCACCGCTAACTTGTTTTTGCATGTCACTGTAAAATTGCTCAAACCGTTAGATTGTAATCTAACTAGAGAGATTGTAAACTGTCGACAGATTGTGAACTATTCAATGTTCTGAGTGTCAATTTTTGAAATATTCGTTGTATTTATGTTTTCTTGTCTCTTTCTTGTAGGTTAGGTTAGGGTTCGACATAAATATGTAATCAGGAAGTACTACCTGATTATTTAGGTTCTGTCCGGTTAATATACCTAACAGATTACAATCTACCGAAAAATAATGCGTTAAATTGTAATCTGTCGACAGTTTACAATCTAACGGTTTTTGCAATTTTACGGTGACACATAATATATTCCTCCTGAGATCAACGACTCGCAGTCGCTGTAATCATGAGTTATTACTGGCGACAAACAAGATATCGACATCGATCAAGGGGCTAACCTAGTGTCCACTAAACCAAAATCTAATTTACGGATACTATGCAAATGATTACACATAGTAACAGCGACAACAATGAAAACTATTGTGTACGCTAAACAGGAACATAATATCTACGTTGTCGTATGCCGCAGCAGCCAGCAACGCTATTGGCGTGCAAAATAAAATGTTGGAAACTACGATTGTAAAACACATTCCAACCATTTCCTACGACGTCAACAATAGGTTAGCGAATGGTGATAGGTAGGTATATTGTTACAGACCTTTTGCTGTAGATTTTGCGTAACACAATAGGTATCACTATCATACCTACTCAGTGCGTATTGTCTCTAAATATAAGCACACAACATATTATTATGTACAAAAATATACCTGTTGATATACCTAAGTACTTTTTGGCTAAGATTAAAAATTATAGTATGTATTACCTATTAAAAATGTATTATGTTCTTACAATATTATACTTCTTAGAATACATATTATATGTACTTATACTATGTCACCGTAAGATTGTAAAATCCGTTAGATTATAATCTAACGGTTTCTATCCCGCGAGATTATAAACTGTCGTAAGATTGTGAACCGTTCAATGTTCTGAGTATTAATTTATGAAATATTTATTGTTTTTACGTTTTGTTGTCTCTTTCTTGTACAGTTCGCGCGCGAGTTGAATGCAGAATAAATGTAAGTGTCACCATACATTTACTCTGCATTCAACTCGCGCGCGAACTACCTATAGGTTAGGTTAGGGTTTGACATGAATATTCAGGTAGGTTCTATCGGGTTAATATACCTAATATATTACAATTTACCGAAAAATAACGCGTTAAATTGTAAGCAGTATGTTACGGTTCACAATCTGTCGAAAGTTTATAATCTATCGAGATAAAAAACGTTATATTATAATCTAACGGTTTTTACAAACTTACGGTGACATACATTCTAAGTTATCGCTGATTTTATTATTTAAATTAGGTGATCGTCTTTTAATATCAAGACAAAATTGGACGAAAACATGAATTAATTATTTTACCTTTGATTATTATCACAAAATAGAGAAAAAAATCTCTTAGGCAAAGCGTGCTTTACTATAACTTAAATATATAATATCAACTTACTCTGAATTAGTAAAAGGAACTGTTTATCATGATAATAATAGAAAGACGAAACAGCTCTCAGAGTTGACACATAATCACACAAAATTCTGCTAGTATGCAACCAAACAGGCGTTTACTGGTAACGAAACTTTTGCAGTTGCAATATTTTACTAAACGAAGGCATTCACGTTATAACGGCATCCGTTCGACCGTCCGTTATCTGTTCTCTAAACTCTACCTTCTACAGCACTTACCTACCTACTTTACATTCTGTAAAAACTTAAAGTAAGACAAAAATAGTAGAATATGAAGGACGCCTTAAAATTGTAAACATCTGTACATACCTACTCATGTTCAGCAAATAAATTTCATTTCATTTCAAAACTATGAACAACTTAAATAGTTAACTAACAAGTGAAAACAAAAACAATTTAGACTTCAATTGAATGAATACAATTTGTTGAATAGTACGCAATTCTTAACACGAAGCAGAATATCAATGAATGTAGACCAATGTACTACCATGAACTTGCCAGCTGTTTGGCTTACAAGTTACAATTAATAATTAACAATCATTAGATTCAACAAACAAGTTCTAACATTGATTAAAATACTTACTATGTATCACTTTGTTCAAATTTTGATACATATTTAAAAATATTTCAACAAGAAAAGAGCACGATACGACCATAAAAGGGTGGGCTACCTTCACCTACATTTTACGAAACAACAACATTGTTCAATAAATACCTACGAGATGATAATGTCAGTTCGAAGTAGCAAACACAATTAGAGCAATTCGATTTTGGCATAACACATAAATCTCCATCCACGCGAACCAAGTCTCGGGCAATTTTTAAAGGACTTCCGACTTTTTTGCACACAGAACCGTAAAGGTTACCAAAGCTCGCAGTAGATCGGTCCTTCAAAGGATCATTACTGCCTACTGTAATTTCGTTCTTACCACTCTGTTACACAACAGAAACCTTGGGATAAAACTTATTAAGACATGCTGAGAAGTAACATTTTCTCCAAACATCATTTTACTGGACAAGAGCGCAATTGAACAAAGATGACCACCACCACCAGTCTATCACTTCGAAAGCCAATCAGTTAGATCACTACGTGCGTTGGTACCTACTAAACCAGTAAAAGTCACAACAGCTATGCAAGTAGAGCTCTACTTGCATACCTATTGACTTTTACTTACATTGAATTGGTAAAGTATGCTATTCGGTATTACACCAATTTTTAACCTATACTAGGTATGCATTCCAGAATTCAGTTGCTACGGACACTTCAATTGGATAATAAAAAACCACTAGCGGAATACCACTGGAATCCGAACCGCTTAACAGACATGTAACATGTTAGTTTTTCAATACATAAAATAATTGCAGTGGTAAAAAAATACGAGGGCAATGACCGAGATGATGTCAGAACTCGGAACAGATAAATACACAGTGTTACATGAAGATCTACTCGAAGTATAGCTCGAAGTAATTTTTTTTCACTTTAATTTCATCGTTTGAATGGAAAAACGGAAGTATCGTTCTTTCAACCAATGCCAACTGGGCAAGTGTCCTCTTGGGACATTTCATTATTGATCTTGAATGTCATAGCTTTTTTTACTACTGATATTTGAGGAATTTTAGTATGTGCGGTCGAACCACGGCCATAAGAAAAAAATCAACGGCAAAAAATTTATAGACTGACGTCTCTTGCATAGATTTAGTATTGGGTTCGCGCTTCACCGCGCGAACCCATCTATGTTATCTATGGTCTCTTGATATCAAATATAAATACAAGATCTTCCCAGGCCTTACTCGAGTGTAATTTCTGAAAATTGGCGATCTAACAAGACTTTAAAAAAATTAAACTAAAAAGAGAAGGAAAATAAATAGGTACTAAAATTCTACATCAATGGAAAATAAGGAAGAATTTTCTAAACTCAGCGGTTTTAGTCGTCTATTGTAATTTGTATGTCATTTTCTCTGAGCTAACCATAGAAAAAGAGCTAACCATTAAAACAGCTATAGGTATTTAATAATGAATTATATGTTGAATATGGATATGTATTGTATATGTTGATATAATTCAGTAAAAACAAAAGATAGTTGTCATATCTTCATTATTACATAACGCATATTATTTTATTTCATTGTGAGGCTCTATCTCTAATAATTAGCAATTAAATAGATTTTGGCCGACGATTGTTGCCGAGTAATAATAAAACGATATTTTTTATCAAAATATAACTAGATTACATTGCTTAGATCACGTGAAAAGTGTTTGACTCAAACACTTTTCACACACACACACACACACACACACATCATTTCAATCACACACATTCATCCTAAACCCTCTATAGAGAGGGTTTAGGATGAATGTGTGTGATTGTAGATTGCTTAAATTGTAAACTAATTCATACCGACAACTTTGCTTAGGTTTCACTTACTTACTTATTGTTTTAAATTATACATAGGTATCAAAGGGCTGATGATTTTTATTTTTTCACACCACATGCTCGACAATGCCGAATTATATGTCATGTAAACCTTACCGAAAGCAAGACATTATATCTCTTGGCTTTAGCCGGGTTATAATGTTCTATTGAATTTCATTATAACCCGCTGGTCAATAATGTGATTTTCACTTTCATAATTCTTATTGCAATGTCGATAAAGTCTAATTTCGCTAAACAGAATGTGTTCTCAGCGGGCGCGGCCAACTCGATTTTCTAAAACCGAAGCCGTGGCCCACTAGATTCGCACTGAGACGAACTTCATTTGTTTGTCAAATCGAGTAGGCCACGCCAGCTGAAAGAAGTGGCTATATAGGCCGTGGCCCACTAGATTCGCACTGAGACGAACTTCGTTTGTTTGTCAAATCGAGTAGGCCACGCCGGATTGTTCTAATTGGACTAATGTCTCCAATATCAATTTTTTTGTTTAAACACACTTATAAACACTATCTACTATAAGCCTGGTTTTTTTATTGTCTCGCATAAAGTGAGAAAAGTAGAGTATACACCACGGGGATAAAACTGTTTTTTTCTTGGGCGCTTGAATCCCTCACTGCACTCAGGACTCAATATTAATTCCCTCGCTTTGCTCGGGAATTAACTTATAACACCCTCGCTGCGCTCGGGAGTTAAATTTGGAGTCCTTCGTTACGTTCAGGATTCAATGTAGCGCCCGTGACATAAAACAGTGCTTTATCCCCTTAGTCTTTATCTTTCTGGGAAAGACACACAGTACCAACTCCATCTTGCGCGCTATAATTGAGGATTTGAGCAATCCTTTTGCAAAATATTGGTCTGGCCTGCATCGGTGCAAAAACAACGCTTTACGCTTACGCATTTAGATTTTAGATTTCAACATAGTAGATCTTATATAGTTTATTGACGTATTTTTAAATTGTTGAATTTTACCCTATTTTTATTTTTGAATTATTTTTATTTTTTGTCATTTTAAGTATTCTAAAATTTAGCTTTTATATTAATAATCTACTTTTTTTTTTTTTTCTCTTAATGTTATACTGTTTTGTTAACTACCTATGGGTTTGTACCTGAAATAAAGAATTTATTATTATTATTATTATTAGTGTATAATCTACTATTATATCAGAGGTGCAATTATGTAAGGATTGCCGATCTAATCGTCTAAGTTTGGCTTCAAAGTATAATAAACCTTAACAGCATTGAATTAGAGCTCAATTGCGTGTACATCCATTCTCATACGTTTAGGGTATCGTACATACCTATGGTGAATGCTGTTATGGTTTATTTTGCTTTGAAGCCGAGCTGTAACGATTTGATCGGCGATCCTTACATGATTGCACCTCAGATCTCTTATTAAATTAGTGAATATCGTATGAAAATCTGTAAATGTTATAAAATATACATATTTTACTAAAATACTTAAATAATTTATTAACTTTTACTTTTCCTTGGTTTGAGAACTTTAAGCTTCAAATACAATTTAATAACATCGAGCTATGGTAATAAAAAATAATAATGGTAAGTAAAAAATTATTTCCAAAACACCGACATCCAACGCCACTGTAAAGTAAAAAATAATTTTGATTTCTACCCACTATGTTGAAATCGGGCGAGCCTGATGCTTCAACTTTGCTTATCCTTGTTATACTTCAACAGTGGCGTTGAAAGTCAGTTTTTTGGAAATAATTTTTATTTTTAACTTTTTAGTGTCAGGGTTGAGGATTTGGAGTCAGAATTTTTTATGGGACCAGCTCGAAAGCTTCCACTAACGACTGAAAAAAACATTTTTCCAATCGATTTAGAAACCACTGAGATACTCGTATGCGGTAACATACATTTTTTTTTAAATACGCGCCGAAATGAGAACCTCCTCCTTTTTTGGAAATCGGTTAAAAATACGAAAGCAAACATACTTTAAAAATGAGCTTGTAATATATGTTGTTTTTGAATTTTGTCAAGACGTCCATCTATTGTGTATTGATGCGGTTAATAACCCATACCGTTATCGTCAATGATGCTGACTCAGCGTATCTACTCACTGCTATACATATTATTATGTTATATATTATACGCATGTTTATATATTATATACTATGTTTTGGGAGATGGTAGCCATAAACCAGGGTCAAACTGGCCGCGTTTCATATCCGTTTCCATTTCGATTTTCATAACGAATTATTATCACGCAGCGTTCACTGCTTCACCGCCTCTATACGATGAATTTCTCGCCTGATAACGAAACGCCGTTGGCCGTTATGCAATCCTATACTTAATTTTGTGTAACATAACATAAATATGATACCTATTATGGTTGAGGTTGGCATGATGATTAAAAAAAAATATAGTACCTTTATGTACTAGAAACAAATTATTCATCTAATACTAAAATATTCTATTATCCAATGTTAACTACGCATCCGCGGGTTATCTAGGACTCCTAGTTTCTAGAAAAACTTTCTCCATTAAAATAACACGTTGCTCCTCACATAGGCCAGTAGTCTATGGATTTTTTTTGCTTTATAACCCACTTGGATCGACATGTACTTACAGTTAGATCTTGTTACCGACACGTTAGCGTTACCTCTCCTCAAAGATTTTGTAAATAAGTTCGAGAAACTATCACTAAGTAGATAATATATAATATATTATATATATATTATATTATAATTATATATATTATATTATATATTTCAGATAATATTATAAATATGTACCTACATACGATAATGTAGAAACATACTATATCTTATTTATGTAATTACAACTCAAATTTAGTTAATGCTGATTGACATTTGTTAATAATCCAATCATAAAGCTGTTTTATATTACAACTAGCTGACCTGGCGAACTTCGTGCCGCCTTAGTGTGCAAAATTAAATGTACATTTTTCAATATTTCTGAAAGATTTTCTTAATATTTTTTTCCGTAAGAACCTTCTCCTAATAATAACAAATACAATAAAAAAAGAATTAGTGAAATCGGTCCAGCCAATTCACGCGTGATGCCGTGACCAAGGAAAACGGGTTTCATTTTTATATATATGTATATAGATACATATATACATATATACATACAAATTACTTATAATTAATTATTAATTATAATATGTGTGATAGTAAAAATATATACTTACATATAATATAATATGTAATTTCAAATAATGGCAATTTTTATGAGCGGTAAGTACTAAAATAAATTTAGCCGTAACAAACTATGAATTATGGATATCGCGCCGTGTTAATATTAGTTTTCATTAGCTATGTACTATGGCTATACTAAAGTGATATACCTACTCAGGTACTAAAGACATATACCTACTTAGGTAAGTAAAGATGTACCTACCTACATAATTTATATTGTACAACATGGAATGTTTGAAATATTCATATCACGAAGCTTTTCAGACTTATTTCTACCAGGAAGTGGTTTACTTAGTACCTAACTAAGTAACTACCTACATTGTACATCTAATGATGTACATTCATGCAAATATCTTACTAATATTATAAATGCGAAAGTTTGGATGTATGGATGTCGGTATAGATGTATGGATGTATGGATGGAAGTTTGTTATTCAATCACGCCACAACGGCTGAACGGATCTTGATGAAATTTGGCACAGTGATAGATTATAGTCTGGAATAACACATAGGCTACTTTTATATCCCGGAAAATTAAAGAGTTCCCGCGGGAACCACAAAACCTCGATCCACGCGTACGAAGTCGCGGGCGTCAGCTAGTTATAAAATATGTGAAAGTGTGTCTGTCTGCTACGCTTTAACGGCCCATCTTTTCAACCGATTTTGATGAAATTTGGTACAGAGATAGGTTCCAAGTTCCAACGTACATGATACATTCCGGGAAGGACAGGCTACTATTTATACAGGTAAATTGAGGAGTTCGGGAATTAAAAAACTTAACCCACGCGGATGAAGTCACGGGCATCATATGTACTTGTTTAGATTAAAAATAAAAATATTGCTTAAATAAATAAAATAAATACAAAGTATTAAAATTTAATGCATCCATGCAAATTGATACTGGTCATCATACATGGTATCAATTTGCACAGTTAAATTAAAAACCTATGTTTTTGTGTAATTAATAGAAAACCTTATTAAATAACAAAATAGTTATTTGTGTTATATGGGCCAAAGAAAATTTTTGTTCCCCGAGGGCGCTATTTTGAATTCAGAGCGAAGTGAAGGATTCTAAAGTAGAATCCTGAGCGTAGCGAGGAATTCAATATACGCCGCCCGAGAAAACAAAATTTGGCCCCGACTGACACACACTATTTCTCATCATTAAGTATGAGAAAAAGCTAGGAGTATCAACCTACTATGTATGGACATTACCTATACGTTTAAGCACCAATCAGAAGCACGAACGCGGACCAACCAGAAGATACTCCTATCAACCTTCTATGTATAGACATTATTTAGACGTATATTTAAAGTTTAAATAAAACACAAATAAATTATTATGAAATAATTAAACATTAATATTTATGTTGGATACATAACAAGAAGATGACCTTTTTTCAGCGCGCAATGCCGCCAGAACGTAACCGGCCAGTTATAGGTAACTTCATACATTATGCGTTCGACCTAAATAAATGCAGCCATAATTCCGTTCGAAATTAAAAAAATGTAAAGACGTATATCCGATCAACAAATTGATCACGTGACTTATCGGTATACCTACTAAAGCACGAACGCGGACCAATTAGAACAGAGAAATGAAAAGTCCCATGGGCCTAAAAATTACATTTTGCTCCCGCTATCCTCTGAAGCCATTAGCCAATATTCGTTTTTCGAATCTAAGGTATGATGAAAAAATATATGTGACTCTTACGTTAATAGTAAATGAGGTTGAATAAAATGTTCAATATTTTTTTACAAATGTTACTTAGTGTGATCAAAGTCCATACTCCGTACTCGTATTTATTCCTAGCACAATGAGGTTCGCAGAAATCGGTACATTCTACTGCAAAAACGATTTGAGTACTCAGTTAATTTCCATTTGTATTGAGTTACTATTCGTGTTAGTCATGGGTCAATGATTCAGACGATTAAAATATATTGGACATTGGTTTATAACTATAACTATAGTGTATCACTTACCATATTATTATTCAGGCGAAAGTGTTTGTTTATAGGTTTATAATTCCTACGCAGCTACGCTGAAGCGGAAAGACGAATCGACGGACTTGATTGTTTGTGTGGACATACTCGTAGATAATGGCATGGGGATTTCAGAGCGACATCTAAGAGTACTTTTTATACCAGAAAATCAAAGAGTTTGCAAGGAATTTTAAAAAACCACGCTGACAGTTGGGCATCATCATTTAAAGAAAAATAATGAATATACCCATATAGACTAGGGTTGTAACGGAGGCGTTCTTAGTGGAAGCAGAGGCGGGTGCGGAGGTGAAGGGGCTTTGCCTCCGCGGACGCGGAGGTTAACGGAGGCGGAGGTGGATTTCTCCGATCACATCGTCCATTTTCTGTGCTCTAGGATGCAATGAATCCCACGTTTGTTTTTGAAGTGAAAACTTCTTCAGCCGCGTTGAGCACTTTTTTAGTTACGAAGACAAAAGATCTTAAATGTAAATATACTACATTCGAAATTCAACTTTAATGCCTTAGTTTTAAGGTTTATTTTATAATGAATATTTTTACATATTATAAAATTGACTTTTTATTTTGGATTGAAAGGTTTCCTACGTTTTCTCTGATGACAGAACGTCTTAAAAATTAATATTTTCCAATCGTAATGTAGCTTTATGTGTTAGTCCTAAGGTGCATAATTGACTGAAGTTGTTGTAAAATTGAATGGATTTAGTTTTCACTTCTATCGGCAGTCCCAGTTGAGGATTCTTCTAATGCAGTTGCCTTCTTGCTTGTTGTAACCAGTAACTGACGTCTCCTGCTTCGATTTGTACCTTTCGCATTGTAAGTCAACGTAAATAAACTTCCGTTACAATTCCGCAAGAAACGGCGGAGGCGGATGCGGAAGCGGAGACCGTACGATTTCTTGCGAAAGTTCTGCACTTACGGAGGCGGAGGCGAGGTTCCGTTACAACCCTAATATAGACTTAAATTAACATTTGCTCTTGGTATCGAAACAATAAAGTAGACTTTTCTCACCCTTGGGCGATGAAAATATTACCGCACAATTACTAACCTAACTAGGAGACAAGAGTGCGGTAATATTAATAACATAATGCCAACATACAAAACCACAGCTGTTTCGAAGCCGCCATGTAGTTATTGGTTAATAATTAGTATTATATCAATTAGGTAGTTAGTTCGATAAAATAGTAAAAAAACTTTTTGACATGACTATTGTTTGTTAGTATGGAAAACGCAATTTTATGAAATTTTGACTGTTTTTACTCACAAATCTATTGTAAAACGTTGTTTTGCCACACTTGTTCGTTGATAGTTTAACTCCCGGCGCTATTCGTTTTACAGTTTGCGCCTCGAGTGTAATTTTAATTATGTTGCACTTGTAGTATAAATATAACTATTACATATCATAAACTTTTAACTTAGTTCACTATTGGAATGTATGATACTGGATACTCACAGCATATGCTCTAAAGAGATTGCAAGTTATCTTATCCGCTTCTCGAGTTTTCAAAAATGGCTGATATTAAGTATATCAATTTTATTGCCACATAGTTATCTTTAAGAATAATAACCGGTAATATAGGTCGGTATTTACAACTTTTACATTGCAATTTTCTCTTATCATATCATATTATACAAGCAGCAGCAGCAGAATAAAATGCGCATGATGAAATAGCCAAGCAGCAGAATAAAATAGCCAATGTCCCTATTGAAAGCAGTTATCAGCCCCCATTAGTTTTGGACTAGTCGATTCTGAAAAAGCTGCATCTTAATTATTATTTTGACTGGCTGAATTTAAGGCATTAAAAATAAAAAGAGAGAGTAGTGCTCTCCAAAAATTGTATGTTTGAAGAGCTTTGCTATTGCTGTTTTTAGAAATTTAGATATTAGCTAAATTTAGAAAATTAGGGACGATGCGGATGCCCTAGCCAGCAAAAAAACGTCCGTAACGAAAATGCGTAAGATTTTGAAGTGAAAACATGCTCGAGTAGTTACGAAGACAAAATGTCTTAAATATAAATATGGACATTTACTTCACATTCGAAATTAAACTTTAATGCCTTAATGTTAAGATTTATATTTAATTTCAAAAAAAATATTCGTTTTCTCTTCTATCGGCAGTCTCTATGACTGCTAATTTTTTTTATGTATAGTTTATGTATCTTTGCTATACAGAGTCTTATTATTATTATTTATTTAATGAATCATTGTGAATAAAATAAGAGTGTTAAGAGGCCGGGGAACGCCGCTCGCAACTTCTATTCGAACCGCAAATATAAATTTGCCGGTATATTGCTAATTGCTATCTCTATTTGGTTGATGACACATGATCGCGTGCAAGCGCGATAGCAATATGAGCGTACAGAATTTGTTATACATTTAGTCATTCTAGTAATATAATAAGTCTATGACATTTAGTCCATGTTCCGTGAATACCAAAAATTATGAATGAAAAATTGTTGTGTTTTATCTTCGTGTTGTTATTCTGTAACTTGACAATATAGGCTAAGTTCCTGATCAAGATATCGTTGGTTTTAACATGAAACAAATAAGGAGAAAACATGTCATTTATGTCGTAAAAACATGCAAAACGCAACGCATGAAAAACATTTAATTTTGGGAAAGTATTTTGAAAAAATAATTATCCAGGAACCTAGATAAATACAAGTTCAATCTTAATAATTGCATACATTTTTTTTTTTTTTTTGTAATATGGTAGAAATATTCTCGAATTACAAATTATTTGGTATTACGTTTGTATGGGCAATTCCGGAGCCACCTTAAGATAATTTTGTAAAGTAGTTTTTGATTTTTATCAATTAAAAAATTATAATAAAAAATTTATACTTACCTGAATAATTAATTATTTTCTTTTTATCTCGACTAGAACTTGAAGTTAATATTTATGTACCTAATAAGGAACTTCATTCCTGTCTGGTGTCCCACGACACCACACGTTTTTTTTTCTATACTTGTGCTGTGAGACCTAACTTCTTACCAAATACCATGATTCTAGGTCAACAGGAAGTTTAGGTTTATACCTATAGGTTAACCTATAGGTTTTGAGTTTCAAAATATGCGGCATAAATGGCTGTACTTTTTCATTGCATTGACTAAGAAGGTTCTTTTTTTTTTACGGCTGTAAAAAAATGAACCTTCTAAGGGACCGTAGACCTAAGTATTTGATATTAATTTCAACTTGATACCTTATATGCATATCGCATTCCTGAGAAGAAGGTGGTTGAGAGACAGACAGATGGACAACAAAGTAATCCTATAAGGGTTCCTTTTTTCCACTTGAGGTACGGAACCCTAAAAATGAGAAACCATTAAAAATTACTTGCTACTAACCGCAGTTGTGTGAATATAAAATAAACAGGCTTAAATTGGCTTAATAAACATTTCCTATTTCACTAACTAGTTGTACTAATGAACATGAATGTAGCATATAAATAGAAAAATTGGCATACAAAACATTTGGTATGTTTATTTAAACATCAACTAATTGATTTAAAGGACAGCCTCTGCATCATGCAGGATGCCCTAATATCGGAACCTCAGCTGTCATGACTTCAGACTTAAAATGAAATGGTCTGTGATGGATATATTTACATCTTTCATTATAGTTAGATTCATTCAGATTTCTAATAATGCTAATGTGTAGTGACCTTACAGGACAAATGAACAAGTCCAATAGACAATAATAAAATTTTAAATCAAGAATAACTGTCACTTATCTAATATAAAATTTGAGTTAAAGATATAAAATTATTTCGGATAGTCTCAACTTTATCAAGCAGAGCAGTACCATAGCCTGTCATAATGTGTGACATATAAAATTGGGACTTTCAAAAAATGTTTTGTAGTTTTCTAATAATATATTTAACTGCAATTAAGGAAGTACTTACTTAGTTCTTTTTCCAATTTTATGTACGTACTGTTTAATAAAGTAAAATCCTATGATTTTGTGGGCAGGTAAATTTGTTGTGGAACAATCCATGGAATACTGAGATGGAACTTATTGATTCTTTTCCTACAGGTTGGAAAAAAAATGAAATACTTTATTTTTGCAAATCTACGTTCTAAATATCTATCTATCTAAATTACTAAATTATGAATGTAGATAAATTCTAAAACTTGATTTGATTGTCCAGGCATAGAAAGAAATGTATAGATTGACTAAAACTCCAAATAAAAAATCGTAAAGCAATTCAAACACACATCCATCTATTGGTGTACTGTCATTTAGTGATAATCAGGACCGACATATCAAAATTTCATTTTATTATTAAGTACTTACTTCTAGGTCTACTGACAATCACTTACACTAATACCTCAACAAAAAACTGAATCTAACAAATACAAGCTAAGTGTTATTATTACTTGAGTAAGCTAGTGAGTAAAATGTAAGTGACCACCTGTTGTGCTTGAACTTTGTGGGCAGCTTGGCAAGGGTACTAGGGGTATGTCATAAGCATAAATCTTATGGGAAGCCTCAAAACTGACTAAGAGCACCCTCATTGACAAATATTTAAAATGAAAAGTGCTTGAAAAAAAATTCGATCACTGCTTCATTACTAATATTATAAATGCGAAAGTTTGGATGGATGGATGTTTGTTACTCAATCACGCCAGAACAGCTCAATGGATTTGGATGAAATTTAGCACAGAGCTAGATTATAGTCTGGAATAACAGATATGCTACTTTTAAACCGGAAAATTAAAAAGTTCCTGCGTGAACCAAAAAACCTCAATCCACGCAGACAAAGTCACAGGCATTTGCTAGTGTTATTACAAAACAAAGTGGTATGC
Organism: Erebia aethiops; assembly: GCA_923060345.2. Taxonomy (NCBI): domain Eukaryota; kingdom Metazoa; phylum Arthropoda; class Insecta; order Lepidoptera; family Nymphalidae; genus Erebia; species Erebia aethiops. The sequence continues at coordinate 6,627,941 of OV281092.1, read as the reverse complement.
CTATTTGCACTAATTTTGTTTGATCAGAAACTATTAAATCATTGACACAGCATGAATAAAAAGTCATAACAATAAATTGGTTTTGGTAGGTTCTAGGTACATGTAAATGAACCTACTTACCTAGTAGTAATACAATAATGTACTAACTACTTAGTAAGTTATGTGCTTTCTTATTTCTTTTTATATTGTATGGTTCTTATTAAACAAAAGATCGTCAAAACTTGATAAAAGCAAAATGTGTAATATCTTGTAATAAAGTCCTTACTGCATAATATGTATGCCAAGGCAAATAACTTTGAGTATCTAGGTGCTTACTTAGTTTGCTATATTTTTACAATAAATACCTAAATGAAACTTACCAATCGGCGAATGTTTCCCATAAAAGCTTCGTCGAACAATAAAATGTTATAATTGCATAGCCTTTAAGATTGAAGCCTTTAATTGTATAGGACCCGCAATTCCTATTTAAAATATTTAATACTGTTTACTTATAAACTTGCACATTTGATTCCAATTTTAAAAAGTTATGTATTTGCATAAATTAGGACAACGTTCACTCAACAACAAAAGAAAAGAACACTGAATTTTTATTTTTTTAAAAAGTGATTACTTGATTTGATGAGCAATGTTGGTGAACACTGAACAATGACACTTGACAGAATTTTATAACCTCAAAAACCCCTAACACTGCCATGGTGATGTGCAGTGCACGTTTGGTTCCTCTTAACATCGATATCGATCAAAATTACAAGCAAGATCACAACAGCAAAGCTACGGCATCAAATCTGAACTTGTTATGCTCTTCAAATACGTCGAATAGGGTTGGTTTTAAAATCTGACTGCATGAATTTGGGATTACTGAGGCGTGGACGAGATGCAGTTTGGCCGACGCTTTCTAAATATACCTTTCATCTTTGCGTGAGATGCTTGGTTTTTAGTGTTATTTTTTCATCTATTTTTATTAAATTCCACCAACAAGCGTGTAATGGAACGATATTTATAATTTATAATTTTCTCAAGCAACGCCTTATGAAAGCGTGGTTGACAAACACACTTTCGCATATTTTATTAGTGAGTAAATGTGAATAATATGTTGCTGACTGCAGTTGCGTGTAATTCCCAAAAGTTCATTACATAAGCCTTACACAAAGTAAAATATAATATAATAATTGAGTACTCTCTCGTGCTATTTAATATCTAAGGTATCGTCATTAACAAAGTGGTACTTATCGTGAATGGAAACCCAGCTACAACTCTAAGCAAAGTTTGTTGCCCAGACATGTACTAGCAATTACTTTAATATGTATGTATGGTAATTGCAAATACAAATATTTCAAATATTTGAGTTAAATTCATGGAATAATCGTTTTAGAAAATCGAAAATAGACATCACTACCTCAGTAGCTACACAATCTGACAATGAGCTGAAAAAGCGCGGGAAACTTCTAATTTGGCGGACGTGTTAATTTTGGTTTCTTAGATTAATACTTGAAAAAGTGGATCAGTGGAGGTTTTTAGTGTATAAAAGTAGTTAAATAATAGTTACTAGATATTTATATTTTTATTTTAGTTAGTAAATAGTGTACATACATAATTTTGATTTGGTAAGTTTCTTATTAGTATGGGGGTTGATCCCCCGGATGACCCTGGACCTACAGGAGGTCCAGGGCCATACCCTGGTCCCCCTGTAGCATATAATGTTGTTATCGATGAGTCTTCTATGGACACGGAGGATGGTCTTATTAATCTCTCTGACAGAAAACGCTCTAAACCCCAAAAAAGATGCCGCCATTGCAAGTCTAAGAGAAGTCGGAATAAAGAAGGAAAATTAAATTCTCAAATATGTCAGTGTGATGACTCTGATGAAAAAAAGACCCCTATTGTTGCAGATAATGTTCAAAATGAGAAATATGTCTCACCTGTTAATACTGGTGCCCCCTCTACACAACCCATTAATTCGACAGGTCCCTCACAACCGCAAATAGCAAGAAAATATGTTAGCACTGATTCAGGACCTTTCACTGTCCACATCCAAAGAGTAACCGCATCACCTAATGATCCAGTTACTTTGCATCCTGTACAGTTTGGCAGAGATTTGAAAAAATTTAATATTAATAATATTGTAAATGGCAGCCTCAAACGTATAGGCAGAAATAGAGTTTCGATGGATTTTAACAATTATCAGGATGCCAATTTGTTTACAGAGAACTCACAAATAGCTAGTCTTTCCTACAAAGTTTTTATTCCCAGTTTCACTGTTACACGAGTAGGTATAGTAAAAGGTGTGCCCCAGGACTGGTCTGAGGAAGAAATTCAGGAAAACATCACTGTTCCTATGGGATGTGGTCAAATCATTAAGGTGAGGCGAATTAAAAGAAAAAATGTAACTGATGGTACAGCTATATTTTCTAACACTAACATGGTTGTATTGACGTTTGATGGTCAAATATTACCAAAAAGGGTGTACATGTGCTATACAGCTCTTTCGGTTGAATTATACATTTTTCCTACCATACAGTGCTATAATTGCTGCAAATTTGGACACACTAAGATACAATGCAGATCAAAGCCACGTTGCTTTAAATGTGGGGATGAACACCCCTCAGACACTTGTAGCGTTGTTTCTGAAAATGCTCATTGTTTTCACTGCAGTGGTCGCCACTTTGCCATTAGTAAATTATGTCCAGAATTCAATAGACAGCAAAAAATTAAAATTTCAATGGCCCAGAGCTGCATATCATATGCAGAGGCAGCTAAAATTCACCCCCCATCCTCAAAACCTTATGCTGATGTAACAGCTTCCTCTCCGTCCCAATCTGGAAATAAAAATCATCCTACCTCAAACTCAAGTTCATATGTACCTCCTACACCAAACAGTTCTCATAAAAAAACTGTGTTTGTCCAACGTCGTGTTCCTCCTAAACAAACCGGAGGGTATGATCACACTATGCATGAATCGATTAACAATGAATATAATAATCATAACTCCCAAATACCTGATGGTTATGTATTGAAACACAGATCAAATACAATTCCTCAAAAATCTATAGCAGAATTAATTTTAGAACTTATTAAATTACTTTCTAATTCTAGTAATTCATTTTCTAGTGATAACTCTTTACCGCCCAACGCCGCCAACTCATTATTGACAGCTTTAAACCAAATCTTTAACTATGGACCACAAAATCCTACAGTGGAACTGCAGGAGTGCCATAAGTAAAAAAACTGATATTATTTACTTACTAAACAAATATAAACCTATGGTTATGTGTCTCTCTGAGACATGGCTGAAACCAGAGTTTCTTTTCAGGATCTCTGGTTTCATTACTGTGAGAAATGATAGACTGGATGGGTATGGTGGAGTGGCCATACTCATTAACAAAGCTTTCTCCTATAAAATTTTTTCACTCCCTTCACTCAGTGATGGTATTAATGCCATTGCTGTAATTGTAAATAAAATTTGTATTATTTCTGTGTATATACCTCATCCTTCTTCTTCCTTATACAATGAGTTTAGTCAATTACTTACTACCCTACCTAGCCCCTTTTTAGTACTCGGGGATTTCAACTGTCATAATCAATCATGGGGCAGTTCTAGCACTAATTATTATGGTGAATTAATGACAGATATTTTAGACTCTCAAAACATATGTATATTGAACAATGGCACTCCAACTCGACATACTGGTCCTGGTGAAGGCCTGAGTGCTCCTGACTTGTCTCTTTGCTCTCCGAGTTTGGCGTCTTTGATATCTTGGAGTGTACTTGAACATTCTTATGGCAGTGATCATATACCAATTATTCTTACTTTACCTATATCTTGCCCTCCTTCTAACCTACAACACAGTTCTAAATTAAAGCATAAACTACCAGATGACTGGAGTACATTTAAACATTATGTTGAACAAAAACTATCTAGCCTTCCTATTGTTAATGGTGGTAATGAAACAATATGTGCAGAGGAGTTTACTAAAATTTTAATTGAAGCTGCGAATGCTTTATTTCCATTAAGAAGTAATAAACAGGGTAAAATTCCATTTCCTCCTTGGTGGGATCATGAGTGCACTATAGCCATCAAGCAACGGAAGGAGGCTGAGAAAAAATATTGTTTTATGATGACTTCAGAGAATTTCGAAATTTATACTCAAATAGCCCGTTCCACTCGCAAACTCCTCAAAAAAAAGAAATTTGAGGGTTGGAGACGATTTTGTGAGTCTTTAAATCCAGATATTTGCCCATCGGTAGTTTGGAAAAATATAAGAAGATTTAAATCAGGTTTCTATTCGTCTTCATCAGGTACATTATCTATTGAACTAGCCGACCAATTTATGGACAAGTTGGCTCCTGCATCTGCTCCCGACTTTAATAATACCCAGTGTTGTATACCTTACTCGGTAGCTTGTAGTTATACAGACCTTAATGCTCCCTTTTCTTTTTCTGAACTAAAAGGCGTGTTGTCTTATGTAAAAGATTCATCTCCAGGCGAAGATGGCATTACATACTCTTTCTTGATAAACTGCAGTGACGCTTCTTTGAACTACTATTTGAGTATTATTAATGCCATTATGTTGTCTGGTAATATTCCTTTTTCTTGGAAAACTCAAGCCATAATCCCTATACTAAAACCAAACAAACCAGCCTCCGATGTTTCTTCTTTTCGTCCAATAGCCCTATCCTCAGTTCTTGCCAAAATAGCTGAGCATCTTGTTAAAAACAGGTTAGAATTTTTCATTGAAAATAGTAACATTTTGACAGGCAATCAGCTGGGATTCAGAAAAGGCCGTAGCACCATAGACAATATTAGTATTTTTGTTTCGGATATTCGGATAGCTTTCTCGAATAATAAGTCAGTTCTTGCGGCCTTTCTTGATATCAGCTCTGCGTATGATAATGTGTTGTTCTCAGTAATGCATAAAAAATTGCATGACCTTCATGTACCTCAATTATTAATTACATTTATCATTAATATGCTTTCTGAAAGGTGTATTAAATTAGACCTAAACAATGGTACCCAACTATCAAGGCTTGTATGGAGAGGCCTGCCCCAGGGGTCGGTCCTTAGTCCATTATTGTACAATGTATATACCTATGATTTAGAGACCTCCTTGAACTCAGATGTAAATGTCTTGCAATATGCTGATGACCTTCTTTTATACAATTCGGACATTTCTATAGAAAAAGCTAGTAGCTGCTTAACCACTAATCTTAATAAGCTAAATGATTGGTTAGATGTCAATGGACTGGAATTGTCTGTTGGTAAAAGCACCGTGGTTCTATTTTCTAGGCGGAGAATTATACCTGATTTCAGCGTACTTTATAGGGATAATCCTATTCCTGTAAAGTCTGAAACAAAATTCCTGGGAGTTATTTTAGATTCCAAACTTACTGGAGTACCTCACTGTGACTATATTGTAACTAAATGTGAAAGAAACTTAAACATGATCAGGTGTCTAACCGGTGTATGGTGGGGTGCCCATCCTTTGACCTTGCGTCTTATTTATAACGCCCTCATTCGTAGCTTACTAGATTATGCCACTTTTATTCTAGAACCCTGTAATGCTGCTGCTCTTAGCAAATTAGATTGTGTGCAGGCTAAAGCTTTAAGGATCATCCTTGGAGCCATGAAATCTAGTCCTATTAACGCTATGCAAATAGAGTGTGTTGAACCACCTCTAAGTTTAAGACGTCAATTTCTATCTGATAGGTATTTATTTAAAGCCATGCAATTCTCTCATCATCCTTTACGTGATAAACTTCAACTCCTTTTGAATTTCATAGATACTTGTTCATACTGGTCCCGTAAATCTGCTCCCTGCCTTATTAAAAGCTATCGAATATTTTGCTCCATACAAGCGCCGATGTATAATACATATTGTTATCCCATTTTTGATTGTAAATTTAAAGCATTAATAATCTCTCCGAATGTTAGGATCAATCCAGATATTCCAAGAAACCAATTGGAAGCTCCTCAATATGTGAACATATTGAAAGAAAATGAATTTACGGATTTTCATTACATATATTGTGATGCTTCTAAGCATGCACCAGATGGCATGGTCGGAGTAGGAGTGTTCCATTTTCAGTATAATATTGTCCAAAAAATAAAACTACCTCCTGAATCATCTGTATTTACTGGAGAATGTCTTGGTCTGTTTAAATCTGTTGAATATATACTTCTTGCCAAACTTAAGAAATCTATTATATTTACGGACTCTATGAGTGCTCTGCAAGCTTTATCTAGGTTTCCATTTAAATCTGCTCAGATTAACCATGTTGTTATAAAAATAAGAAACCTCCTAGTTACGTGTAATGAAAGAGGCTATACAGTGGTGTTTTCCTGGGTACCAGGTCACTCTGGCATTTCGGGAAACGAACGTGCTGACCAGCTTGCTAACGAGGCTATTTCATGCGGAGATATGGCAGTTGCAGACTATTGTAACTCTGCCTATGATTTGTGTACATTACCAAAACAATCCCTTCAAGAATCTTGGAGAGTGGCTTGGGCGACCTCAAGCCAGTCAAAAGGTAGAACATATGCTAGGATTCAAAACTTTATTCCGTCAAAGCCATGGTTCTCACGTTTGAGGTTGGGCAGGAGGGTGACGTGTATCTTGACGCGTATGCGTTTGGGCCACGTTTGCTCACCTGTTCAACTGGCAAAATTTGGAATTGTGGATAGTGATTTGTGTGAATGTGGTGAGGTGGGTGACTTGAACCATATATTTTTAACATGCCCAGTATATAACAGGGATGCATTTTACCAGGGTCTTATTCAATGTCATATCCCACTTCCGACTTCTGTTGACATCCTCCTATCCTCTGATAAACCTTGTGTATATAAACTTTTTTCCTCATTTATTTTACTTAATGATATTAAACTGTAAATATGTAGTTAGTTAGTATGAATATTCCATTTTATATTATTTTCTACCCCTTTCTGATCCTTCCCAAAATTCCGTATTTTAAAAATTTTTGATTTTACTATTATAAAATAAGTTTCTCCGTTTTAAAAAAAAAAAAAAAATATTTGACTATGGCTCAAACGCTCGACGCGCGGAGCCACTAAAAATGAAGAAGAAGAAGAAGACAATGAGCTGACAGCAATGATGACAAGATATTATGACAACTGACAACGTCATAATATTTTTGAAAATCTCACGGCTCTGCGCTCTTGCTTTTTTGACCCGTATTGTAAAATAATAAATAAATAATTAATTGAATGACTTTCTTTATAATATATGCAACAGAGGCCCATGGTTGTTAGTACAATACAATCTTAAAAACTATGTGAGTATTTTATTTTATTTTTAGTATAAATTTAACAAGATTCCATATAAATCATCGAACGAGAACTTTAATAAATTGTTGCAGGATCGGTGACTCCAATTTCTCTAAACCCGCTATCATCATCAGGATACTGTTTGAGCCTGAATGCAGCCTTGCCAGGAGGGATGCAGTCTTTTTTCTCATGACGACATAGAAATCATCAGTGCGTGCCTCTGCAAACATGCCTGATGCTGAGCAAAATCGCGGCAAGCCCAAAAGTATCCTGAATCTATTGTTGTACTCTACTCGCAGTGTATCTAATATAGCCTTTTGAGTGTAGTTAGTCCACAGGCCTCCCGTGTAGCAGGTTTGCCAGTAAGCTTTGAATAGCGTTATTTTTGCTTCATTACTACAGCCTACTACTACTTATAATGTGATTCCAACGTACGTAATAAGTATTGGTAGTTACGTATATTACGATTACAATAATAAATAATAATTTTCAATACTGTTGCTCGAAAAATGCACTTACAGAGGCAAACACTGTAATTTAAATTTACTGCTCTCGTGCAATTTTTTTGCAGTTTTTTTTGCTATTGACTTTGTAGTTTGTATTGTAGATAACCAAAAAAAAAATTTAGATGTGGATTGTCCTTGATGAAATTAATTCATTTAATTAAAAATTGTATTTAATATAATTTTTTTTTTAATGTTTATAAATAAAAAAATTAAGGTTGAATAATATGTTCTAGCTCTAAAATTCCAGGCTTGGATTTAAAAGATAGAACCTAGAGCCATAGAGTCAATTTAAAAAAACGCGCCATAGATAAACTATATCTTTAATCTGTGCGCGCTATTTTCAAAATTATTGTGAAAATAGCGCAGCCGCCAAAAATCCCTAACTATAATATATTTATTATGTATCTAAGGATAACTAAGTATGGACGTGAGCTAAATCATTTTCTAGTGAATACCTACTACCTACTATTTTATTTCCTACTCGAATTTTATGACAGCCCGTCTTGTAAAATAAAATTCTCTCAATTATTATTAATAAACTCTCTAGGATACATTCCTATGATACATTCAGAGCAATTATTAATAGTGGATTTTCGCAAAAATAAATGCATAGGCGCAGAATTAAACAAACATATTAAGAGCTCGTAATATTACTTACTAAGTACTTAGTTACATATTGTAAATATTATATGAGAATATTATTATGTATCGACTGAAAATAATTTTAGCCAAAACATCCCTAAGTAAGCTCCTATTGTAGTAAGTACTTACCTAAGTACAGGGTAGATAGTAGATACCGATGACACAATATGATTTTATTCCCTAACGAGTCGGTAGATAAAAATAATATCAATTTTATTACCAAATTTATTATTCAATTGATTTAAAATTTTAAATTGGCCATAAGGACAGAACGTGATAACTGCAATATCAATGTACCTATCTACTTAAATTTGTTTTGATCTATTCACATTCTATAGACTTTACTAGTTACTATTATGCAGGTACCTACCTATAGTTATATAATTATGAATCCATGTAATAATTATTATAAAATTGCAGAACCGCTTTACTCTACGTCTACTTGTATAGATACTTAATCGATTTTAACGGGAATAAAGATATATACCTAGCTTCACTTGTATTCTGAAGATGGATATAATCCTATGGACAATAATATTCTCCCGGAAAATCATAGAAAAGCAGTGGTGGGCTAATGTAGTGGTGGCGCTCCGTCCTGGGCCTCGGCGCCTAGGGGGCCTCCAAACCTTGAGAATCTATTACTCACTAGCTGATGCCCCCGACTTCGTTCGCTTGGATATATATTATAATAAGTTTTTTTATTCCCTTTTTATTAAAGGCTATTTTTGTCCCGAAAACCCAATGGGTTCGTTCGGGATTGGGAATGAATGTTTTGGTCGATTTTACTCCATAACTTGGTCAATCCTGTACGGTGTACCTATCGATTTTGACAACTCTTTTTTTTTCATTTACTCTCCGAATATCTTTAGGTACTATCAGGTTCTCATATCTCATTTTTTTCGGTCGCGCTTACATTAGTTAACTTACTTCTTTTCTTAAATGTTGAATTATTCATGTCTCTGGAGGCTACACGTAAATAAATGTAGCAGAAGAACGAGGGCCTCGTTTAATGAGAGTGCCTCGGGCCTCCAAATGGCATAGTCCACCTCTGGATAAAAAAACCGTATCGTATCAATTGTCGTTACATCGAATTTCATCTCAGATAAAATATGGTTGTATGTTCCTTGTCTTTCATGTAAGCGAAGTTGCAGTTTTTCGCTAGTTTAACAATTTTATGATAGAGGAAATGGCGATACCCCTATACGTATTTATAACTGCATTAGGCGCCATGAGTCGGTATGAATGTATAATAATATTATTGTATTGTAATCTGTGAGCCAATCTACGATCACGCGTTAGGCAGCGTGCTATTATTTTATTTGTTTTCTTATAGTTGTGCTATGTAGATTGTCTACATATTCATTAAGGTATGTAGCTATATTTTATAATTATTCATTATATACATTATAAAGAAATTATAATGCCCAATCGTCTAAATCACATTAAAGACATTCCCATTAATTATAAATTGTACCTACTACTGGAATGACGTTTAGGTATATAGCGTTTATATACCTAGTATAGCAGTAGTAACGATTATAAAAGGCTCTCAGCCTGCAGTCCCGGGGCCATGGCCCCTAAGTCCTTGAGTAAATACGCCACTGATCTACCTGGTACAACGGAAACAATAGGCTACTTTTATCCCGGAAAATTGAGGAGTTCTCGCGGGAATTAAAAAAAAAACAAACCACGCGGAAAAAAGACCCGGCCATCAGCTAGTGTACTAAAAGATATAATAATATGTACTAAATATAGTTCTAATGTGTATAGGTTAAGTAGTCATAATTCGTTTGCGGTTTTTATCAATAGTAATTAATTATTTTATTACTCTAGTGCCGATTTTACCAACTCCGCGTTATGTTTAAAACCTAGGATTAAAATTGATGTTTTGATAGATGTTATGTAGTAATTCTGTCAACTTTTCAAATTTAATCCTAGGTTAGACGTTATTCGGAGTTGGTAAAATCGACACTAATTTAGTTAACCGTATTACAGTACAATATTTATCATGTCCAGGCGGCACGTGGCGACGATCTAGTTCGTTTGATTCACAAATTACATAACATTATCATATGACCACAATAGGCAGGGGAGAGCAGGTAGAATTCGTACAGCGGGAGCATTATTATCTGCAATACTAAACACGTCGAAGCGAATAATTCATATTTGACTTCAATGCGGACAATGCGGCCGCTGGCTAGTGGCTTCGCTGGAACAAGTCATTACGTGTTTTATTGTCATTACGTGTGTTACGTGTAATTATTAATTATAAATTTTGTAAAAAATAGTATTTAATTATCATGGTGTGCGTAGGCTCCCCACTATATGTGCACTATGTACGAAGCTACCTAGAAAGCTAGAAATTCGTACATTTTCCATTTTTTTAGAAAAGCTGGCATAGCTTGCTGTATATATTAACCTTGAACCATACTATGAATTAAGCCATATATACATATATATGTAATATGTATTGTAGTAGTATTGATACTGTTTTGAAATAGCTATTAGTTTTTATTTAATGGGCATTAAAAACTGTACGAATCCTACCTGCTCTCCCCTACTCTAATAGCTGATGTACTCGTAAGTTGACACATCGACTGTCATTAGCCATTCTGTGAAGTATCGCAGACGCCCAATAAATAGTTGGTTCGAACTTCGAAGTTTCGAAATCGTCGTTCGTCGGCGTCTGCAACCTGCAAAGCTGAGCTATAGGTATCATCTAAAGACCGCGCCGGAGTAGAGCTTTTGGCTCCATCGGCTTCCTGCCAACTGGGCTCAGGAGTTTGATCACAGAATAAGTTATACTTAGGGTTTGATAACGCTGCGCTTTTACTGTACTGTGAACACTGTGTACTATAGAACAAAGGTCATGGAGGACAGCCCACTGAGCTTTCTCGAGCATTAAAATATATTATTATGTTTGTCTGGGACACCACCCTAACTGACACACACCTACAGATGCACAAAAGGTTCGTTGCAAACGACACAATAAGCAAGATGGTTTTCCGCGTGCGTTTTTCCGCTCGCTTTAAACTTGGCGGGATAAAAGTAAGCAATAGACCTTAGAATCGGTCGTTTGCGGTAAACGTAGCTCGATAAGCCGATAAGAGGAATAAGAGCACTGTTACTATGCAAATTAACAGTTTTATTTAGATCACTCTACCCCTCTTTCGATGCGTCAGTTTTTATTAAAATTACTTCGACTGATAAAATTAAGCATTTTACATAGGTGCCTACATATGTACTTATTTATTTTTTTATCATCATTGATTCATTACTGCCTGAGTACTGGTGCAGTGTGTAGACAAAACATTATTTTGCTTGCTAGTTTTAATATCTGTGACTGATAAATTAGTTCTGTGAGTTAAATGTAAATTCCATGTAGATAAGTATATTCAGTGGTAAACTGTACAACATAACTGAGTAAGTGAATATGTCTATTTACTTGGATATTGTTACAAGCGGTTTAACGATTTAAAAACTGTTCAATTTACTTATGATAAATGATTTATTTATTTCATGTAGGACAACTAGTGTCACATAAGAGTTAAGATACGTTAAGATTCTACCACCGCGTTCGGAAAGCTGATTCTACTGAAGAGCCAGCCAGAAACTCAGCAGTTGCTCTTTTCTTAAAAAAGAAAATTACAATAAGTAGGTAACCAATACAACACAGAATAGTTAGATACTACAACTTGACAAAATTTTATTTAAGTAAGTTCAATAAAGATAAATATTCTAAATCTATGGGTAGATAGACAAGTCAAGCAGATCACTAAACAAGGTTTGTTTAACTGATCTGTGGTCGGTATAGTTCGCTTAGGTACTTTACCTTCTTCGTTTTCAGTCTCCTATAAACTGGTAATTTTAATGACTACTTAGGTAGGTAAGTACCTAACTACCTACATAAAAAGTTGTTTAAAACTTCTGTAGTTTAAATATAAATTAAGATTTAAAAATATTTTTAACTGCAGTTAAGCTTTAGGTGTTATGAGTGAACTATGTAACTCTTATTCTGTGTAATTTCCGAGTCATAATTCATGATATAAACTCACAAAGACTTCTAAGAAATTGATGAGATACCTAGTATCTACCTACGTGTTTCATAAGCTGATAGTGATTATACCTGCGGCAAAATACTGGAATGAAATCCCTCCACCTTGGCGAAACCTTAGAACGACCAGAAGTTTTAAGATAAAGTATTAATGCCTAATAAAGTAGGCAGTAATAATTATTATTAATATTCGGTGCTAATACCTAGCAAGGAACCCCCATACCCCATACCCCTAAGACCTAAACCTAATCGATTTCTACCACGGCATCGGTACGTTGTTTTTGAGACAGCACCCGACAAAAAATTGGTCTATGTTTTTAATTTTTATTAAAAATTTAAAAATTATAATATGTTTGCTATCGGGTTGAAAGCAGTAATTCCAGGATATCCCACAAGCCTAGGTCAAATCAAAAATAATATTTTTCTTCCCATTTGCTTCTATATGAGCGCCCCCCTCAAATAAGGGTTCTACGGTTCACAATAAAAGGATGAGATGACTGTCTGAATGCTTTTATGACGTACCTAGTTAGTTAAGAAAGGATTTTTGAACATTCAAACACAGAGTGAGGTTCAAAATCTCTATGAACTTAACGCGAGTAAAGCAGGGGGCAAAAGCTAGTTTGTAATATCTTGCTTTGAAGCTTTTAAAGTAGCCATCATTTTGAAGCCTTCCAGCCTGCAAAGTTTTCTTCAAGCTTCATGCAAAACTGACAATGATTATCGGTTTAAATAATTGCTTTAAACCTACCTACTACTAGATTTGCACAACACTGGAAACTTACCTAGCCTAGATAAGCTAAATAGGTACCTACCTTCTTATTTATAATATATTACTCTTGTAAAGTTTCCACAAAATATATTAGATACATAAATTATGTACCTACCTAGTTACTTAGTGAACCTACATATATATAGGTGTGGGGGCTTGATCGTATTTCTGATATCCTACTTCTATTATTAGATGCTCATACAAAACAAGTTTAGCATCTTGTTTCTTACAAGGGGCTCTTGAGCTTACAAAAATTCTATTGATTTATAAAGAAATTGCTCCACTATGCGAAAAACTACACGAGTTTTCAAAAAACTTACCTACCACAAAACATAATATTTTATTGACTTTATCAACTGTTAAAATATGAATTCACTGTTTTTAATCACTAATTAATGTAAGTAAAATACGGTAAATAGACTAAGTAGGCAGTTTACAGAGATAAGTGAAGAAGATCCAGAAAATATTATATAGGTAGCTACTTACTCCGAGTTTATTATTTTTATCTAACATGTAAATTGTTCCATTTAATATTTTTCAATACACTTGCTCGAAAAATGCACTTACAGAGGCAGTAAACAGGGCTTGTAAGTTAAATTTACTGCCCTCGTGCAATAAATATTTACCGCCCTCATGCAGTTTTTTTTAATTTTTGTAAGTCCACGTTACTTCTAAATAAAAAGTTTTCTTGCAAGAAGGTTCATAATGATATTGACTTTGTATGTAGAAAACCTAAAAAATAATGACATTTAGATGTGAATTGATGAAATTAATTCATAAAATAAAAAATTGTATTTAATATGATTAAATAAAATTGTTTTAGGTTTTATAAATCAAAAAAGTAAAGGCTGAATAGTTCAGGCTGTTACTGAGTTAAGAACTAGAACCTAGAGCCATGAAGCCAATTTAAAAAAAAGCAATTACAACAACGCGCCGTAGATACTATTCATACAAATCTTTAATTTGTGCGCGCTATTTTTAAAAGTTTCATTGAGTATTTCTTATAAATTATTAAATAATTTATGTGGTTTAAGTGATGTGGGATCATAAAATTAAATCAACAATTAGGTATTTTAGCTGTGAGAAAAAAATCGCGCTTGTAATAGCCGCCAAAAATTTCGACTAAGTATGGGCGTGAAAAGCCATTTTCTAGTGAGTACCTTCCTACTCGACTTTTATTTTCAAGTTTTCTCACAAATGTATTGAAAAATATCGTGTGATACACGGGCGTTAAGGTTTCTACATACTCGTGACGATGGTCAGCCCTCGACTGGCGTCATCGGGCTGACATTAGTCAACTCGTATGTAAAAACCTATTTACCGCCCTTATATCACAAACTACTATTATACTCCCATGCTATAAATCCTCTATAACAGGTTCTGAAACAGTTAGCTTATTGCTAACATTAAAACACCCAATGTCCTAATAACCATAACATCATCCAAACGGGTGATGTAATGTTGTACTGAATTTCATAACAACACTCCTTTGTTTTTTTTTCGATCCCCTCTGCGCAAAGGGTTTACTCAACAGATAGCCACATCTGCTCGATGCGTGGTATCTGTATGAATTACAAAAAAAAGAACATCTATACGAATTGCAAAAAAGAACATTGTCATACACGCGCGTTTCAATACCAGAACGCCGCGCGCTGTAAAAAAAAGTAGGTTATTAGAATTTTCCCCGCCATTTTTCTTCGTTTTTTTTATTGTTTTGTTAACACATTAAAACGGCACGGCGGATGGAAGTCTACATCTGTTGCAGAGGGTTACATTAATGACTCAAAACCAACAAAATCCACGTGTCGAATGTAATTTCGAATTCCATAGAAAATAAAAATAGTGAAGTGGTAAATATAAATATTCCGCCGAGTACATCGGGATCAGGACCTTCCAACATTAAAGAACATCAAGTGAATTTTAATAATTGCACTATACAAAATGTTAATTACTACTACAATATATAATTCATTCATTAATACTTAGTTTATTATTTGTATATACTCAGCAATGGATGATATTAGGTTACTAGGACTGGATGTTTTAATGTTAGCAGTAAGCTAACTATTTCAGAATCTGTTATAGAGGATTCATATTATGAGTGTAGATAAAGTCTTGTATGCAACTGTTGATAATTAGGTATTAAAACACTCATATGATACTATTATCACACTCCACTTCGCGCCGTGTGATAAACCCACATTCGTCTTTTAATACACAACTGTAGCATAAATAACTAATATGCATACATTTAAGGTATCATTACAAATCGTAACGTACTTCGAGACTGTCCACTTTGAGTGGATATAAAATAGGTACTATAGTAGTGATCATTTCAGAGTGATAAAATTGATATTTTATTTCAAAGTTTTCCTTGGTCAAAGATTGTCCGTTTGAGACAACTATTTACTGTGAAAGTTTAAAAAGAACGCAGATACTTTTTCGTATACCTACTCTAGGGTGCGTACCAATTTTTTTCTTCTGCATGTTACCAAGCGTGATCACAGCGATAACACCAAATAGTATGTCAAGGCCCCAAGGGTTTTATTTATCGGCTTTAATCAAGAAACTTTATGGTGATCCCCTCCTTTCTTAGTACTTACCCTTCTAATTCTTTATTCAAAATTGGTTTTTGAAATCCGAAATTGTATTTGCCGTAGAAGAGCTGCCAACAGCTGGAGGTAACGACGTTTTTTTCTTTATTACGAGGTTTTTCATTTTCATTTGCAGGCGATGGGGAATTCTAAAGCTATAAAGATGAAGGTGAAGAAAGAAGAAGACTTCATCCCACCTGATGGAGGCTGGGGTTGGATGATAGTCGTCGCTGCCGGATTTTCTAACGTAAGTCTTTTGATGTGTTTATTGCTGTGAAGCATGATATCTTTTTGCAAAATTGTAAATCATAATTTGTACCATTTGAAGAATTGGAATTGTACAGTATTGAAAAAAACTCTGCTAAAATTATAAGCGACTAGCTGATGCCCGCGCCTTTGTCCGCGTGGTTTAAGGTTTTTTTGTTTCCCTCGGAAACTCCTTAATTTTCCGGGATAAAAAGTAGCCTATGTCACTCTCCCAGGTCCTCAACTATACCCATGCCTAAAATCCTTTGCTCCGTTGCGGCGTGAAGCGGCGTTGAAGGACAAACCAACAAACAAACACACTTTCGCATTTATTAAATAAAAAGTATAATATTAAGTAGGTACTTGACATTGATAAATATTATAATGACAGATGATGACGAATTACAACCAATCCATAAGATATGGATATCTCATATACCTACATAATATTATAATGCACAAGATTTTCTTCGGATGATTTCACAGTCAAGGAACATAGGTATAATACTAAATACGTAAACATCAATTTCATTAATCTTATAAAATTTAAAAATGGGTTTTTAGAAACATACAAAGTGTATGTTTATTACTAGTCTTATTGTTAATATTTTGGTGTCGTTTGATAAAACAACAGACAACAGAATAATATGATCAATCAGTACTTTTCATAGAAATATTATGTATAAGTAATACATTAATTTTCGTAGAAATATTATGCATAAAAATGTACTTAAAATTATTCCAGACATTGTTTTTGTTATGGCACGTATAATGCCGATAAGCGGTTCTAGATACTGTGAAGGTACTTATTAATTACAATCAGAGATCAAGGCTAGAAACAGTCTGGAAAATCATTGCGTAGGTATAATCGTGGTTTTAAGTATGCATGCCGTTAAAGATAACTTACTTTTTAATATTTATTTTCTACTTTTTGTGTTACTCAGTTTGTTGTATGGTTTACGAATAAGCAACTATACTTACCAATATTATGTTCAGTATTTTCAGATTTATCTCTTGCTATTTTATTAACCATCTCAAACCGTTGCCTTTTCCAGCTATCAATGCTTCCGATGCTACAACAGTTCGGCTTGCTGTTCCGGGACAAGTTCACAAGGCTCGGCATCAGCAGCTCAGAGACCACAACCATTATCAACATGAACTCCGCTCTGACCTCTTGCGTCGGTGCGTGACGCGCCTCGCATGGTAACTCTTTGATACCATACCGGCCAATCTGTTTTTTTTCTTTTGTCAATTGATTATTAGATTTACTAGCATCTAATCTAGCAGAACACCAATATTTTGATGCTTTTGAGAATTATAGAACCACAAATAATCCAGTTTCCGCTAAAAGTAAGCTTTGTATCTTATTCAAATCAAATCAAATCAAATATTCTTTATTCAAATAAACTTTTACAAGTAATTTTGAATCGTCAAGTGAATCTACCACTGGTTCGGAATGCCATTCCTACCGAGAAGAACCAGCAAGAAACTCGGTGGTTGCTTTTTTTAAATAATTCATTTACAATTACTATATCAATGTGTACATAAGTAACCGCTGTCCCCAGCATTGCTGGAGCGATCAAATCCATGCTCCTCTATCATTTACATAATCTTCAACAGTATAATAAGCTTTTTTCAGGAGCATACTTTTAATGGATTTCTTAAATTTGTTTATTCAATTCAATTCAATTATTAACAGAGATTTATGTGATTTTTATAATTAATCGATCTTATAATTATTTATTCTCCTTTTTATACTTACCTTATTTCCTCTGTAGCGTTCTTAATTAATTTTAGGGTTGGCGAATGGACCAGTTTTCAAGACATTCAGTTATCGTCAAGTTTCTCTCACAGGAGCAATCGTTGTATTTATTGCGCTATTATGTACAACATTCTCAAATAGCTTTACGACATACCTGATATCTTTCTCAATTTTATACGGTTAGTACTTTTAATTAGGGTTGTAACGGAACCTCGCCTCCGCCTCCGTAAGTGCGGAACTTTTGCAAAAAATCCGCTTCCGCATCCTCTTCTGCCGTCTTTTTGCAGTGTTGTAACGGAGGTTTATTTATGTTGATTTACAATTCGGGAGGTACAAATCGAAGCAGGTGACGTCAGTTACACCATTACAACAAGTAAACAGGCAACTGTCCTTAGAAGAATCCTCAAAAAAAAACAAATGTGGGATTTATCGCCTCATATAGCACAGAAAATGAACGATGTGATCGGAGAAATCCACCTCCGCCTCCGCCTCCGTTAACCTCCGCATCCGCGGAGGCAAAGCCCCTTCACCTCCGCATCCGCCTCTGCTTCCGCTAAGAACGCCTCCGTTACAACCCTACTTTTAATATTACAAGCGTAGAGGGAGCTTAAATAAACGACTTTACATCAATATAATGGAATACCTTTAAACAATTTCAGGTGCTGGTTACGGTATAAGTAGTTCGGCCAATGCTCTAGCACTAAATACTTATTGGAGAAATAGGAGACGACTGGCAACGGGGTTATCATGGACAACGACAGGTCTTGGTCCAATTATATGGCCACAAATAATAACTGCACTCTTTGCTGCTTTCGGCGAAACAGGAGCTACTCTCATTATCAGTGGTTTTGCAATACATGCAGTTGCATTCGCTCTTCTGTTACAACCTGTGGAATGGCACTCTAAGTCGACAAACTCAAAACCACAAGATGAAGAAAAATTGTTAATACCAGATAAAATCGGGTCAAGCCCATTGAATGATAAAAAAAATGAAGACAGTGGTTATTTCAGTCACGTATCGAAATTTAAAAATCTTAGTGTGTTTTCAAGCCAATATCTCTATAACGAAGATGATCCCAACACTCCGGGCTACGAAATAACAGACCCAGGAATACCTATGATGGTCAGAGCTAACGATGGCTACTTTAGCCAGTCCAGACAATCCAGAAGTCGGTTATCTTCTAGAGATGGTTCAGCTAAAACATCTCGTCTTAATTCCACAAAGCCTTCAATGTCAAATTTACAAAATCTAGAAAATCGATCACGAAAATCTTCAACCTTGTACCTTAATGAATCTAAGAAAAATTCCTCAGCTAACTTAGGTGTTCTTGGGCTAGATCGTGATTCAAAACCAACAATTAAACCAAAACGTAAAACATCTGTCACACTTAATACTCAGATCCCCGAATCTGAAATAGAAGATTGTCCAACGCTTAAAGCTCCTCAAGATTTAAAAGCCGATGAAAAAGCTGCTGTAGAAACAATCGACCCCCAAAAGGCTAAATATATTGCAGATAGAGCAGAAAAACATTTAGCTGGTACAAAAAGTATAAAATCTTTTAAGATGGATGGACAATATAGTGAAAAGTACAATAAAGATAATCACAGCAATATTTCTTTTAAAGATGATATAGAAGAAAGAAAATACTTAAAAGACAATCATAGTAATCAGTCAAACCGAACAACAAGACAAAGGCGAAAATCAAATAATTTCAATTATGAGAGTGAAGTCCTAAAACAAGCTTCCTTAAAGTTAGAAGAATATTTAAAAGAGAGTGAAAATAAAACTGACATATTCAAACTAATAGTAAATAGTCCATTAGATGATAATGTTTTTGAAGATGCTAAGGAAGAAAAATGTGAGGAGGATGAAGAAAATGAGAAAGAATTAACTTTTTGTGAAAAAGTTGGATTGTTTTTTGATTTAGATCTTTTAAAAGATTTTACATTTATAAACCTAATGTTGGGTATTACTTTAGCAAATTTTAATGAATTAAATTTTTCAATATTGACACCTTTTATCCTTGGTGATTATGGATTAACAAAGCCACAAGTAGCTTTTTTTATGTCTCTCTTAGCTGGAGTAGATATTTGCGTTAGATTTTGCATACCATTCGTCGCTGGCAAAATTGGTTGGGATAATAATTCCTTCTTTTTATTTGGAGTGTTATCTATGGCTACAGGAAGAGTTGGTAAATAACATATTTTGTTAGCTTCCAAACACTTTAATATCTGGATTGATGTATATATTTTGACCATAACAAATTCTTTTTCAGTTTTAGCCTATTGGCAGGATTATAGCGTAGTTCTCTTGGTAGCAGTAATTATAGGATTCGGAAAAGGTCTACGAACCGTATTCATGGCACTCGTAATACCCACGCACGTGCCTCTACATAAACTGCCAGGAGCGTCTGGTATACAGTTATTAACTGCTGGAATTGTTTACTTAGTCTTAGGACCTGTAGTAGGTAAGAGATATCTAATACAATATTATCTAGGTACTCTTTCTAAAGCTCTCTTTTATTGCCAAATGATACCATATGAAAAGTAACTGGTATATTATGATTTTTATTGCATTATTAGTTTATTAGTTTTACTACGACAAAGCGATTATTAGTTTTACTACTACAAAGTATATCAGTATTATTATTTATTAAAGAAATTCTTGTATTTCAGGCTGGATCAAAGATAATGCTACGACCGCTGTTACGTTGCACTGCCTTAACATCTTCACGTGGCTTACAGCGGTATCGTGGGGTTTAGAGAAATATTTCATCTTAAGAAGACAGAAAGACAAAATCGAAAATGACCCAATTAAAGCATGATAGATAAATATTTACATACTTAATCATCCTGTTTAGGAGAACAAGGAGAGTGAAGTTTGGAAAACTTTGATCAGACGCATAGTGTATTTATTATCTATGATCAGACGGCTCTTTGATGGGTTTTTAATTGAGTTTTTGAGAACTGACAGAAGAGACTGACAAAAATATACTAAAATAAAACCAGAGTAAATATCTGTGATGTGATGATGTCATTACTGCGCAGTGCGCAAGATTGAGCTACTTTAAATTACCTTTTTTGAGAAATTATTTATACTTTGAGCTAAATGTATATATTAAAATGGTCGTCTAGACTTTGAAGTTATTCAATATTTTAACTTTTTAATTAGAACGAGATTTCCATTATTCTAATTAGAGACGAACTTTTTCGTAGCCACGTGGACAATATATAGGCTTATAAATATTCCTAATGGCTAATTGTTCAGTTTCAAAGTTTTAAATGAATAATACCCGAATAAATGCACCCTATTAACCAATTAGGTGCCATGAGGAGTCAACCGAGCTACAGAGGTCAATACAGTCTGTAGTAGCCATAGGTTTGTCGTGTCGTGATAGCAAAATGTAAATTTTATTGTAGTTATTTATCGTTAAGCTTGTAATTAATGTTATTAACGGTTAATAAAGTGATTCAAAAGTGTTGTGAGATACGGTTTTATTGTAGAAAATCCTTGTGATATCTAAGGCCGAGTTTCATGTGACCGAATTTAAAAAAGTGATAAGTACTACTAGATAATATTTTTAAAATATGAAGGCAATAGGAATCATAAAAGAAATACTATTTTAATATCAATAGTAGTGTAATATTTGATTAAACTTAGTTATGTTTTAATTACACGCCTAAACATTTTAAAGAGCATGTTGAGGTTATGGTACATTGGCATTTCATAATACGTGAGGCTCATGAACTACTTATGTTTTTTGTTTTTCGGTTACTCACTAGGACAAAATAATCACTACCAATCATAATACTACAAAAGGGGATTGCGAAATAGGTTTCATTAAAATTATAATTAAATCTTAATGCGGCTGATTCTGTAGTGCACAATCTCTAAACTAAACTAAAATGACAGCTTTAAATCTAGTTCTGTCCCTTTCCGCAGGGAATATTATGAAAGGGTTAGCAATATTGTTCTTCATCCTGTCCTTTAGTTTTGTTTAGAGATTGTGTACAACAGAATCTGTCTGTCTTGAGTGGTCTTGATGCAGGCACCTAGGTACATTAAAAACTACAAATGTTAAATTAATGACAAACCCTAAAACTAATCTTGGTATTATTTTAATATTGTACTTAATAAATAAATTAAACTTTAGTAATTCAGTCAGCCGTATTCTTGTTATATTTCTTTTCTCAAATTTAAACAGGTAATAATATGGATCAAGCAAAAATCATCAAATTTCTATAATTTCAATTCATTAGTACCATATATTTAATTAACTAGTTATTCAATTGAAGTTATTTCAATTTCTTTGACGATGGCAAAATACGAAGCTATAGGTACGAATTTGTTATTCATTTGAAAAAGTGGAAATGCTTTACAATGCTTAATTGTGTGATGTGTCACTGTTCTTTTAACGTTCATTGACAGCGGTAACTACGCACCTATAAACCTAATGAGGAAATGTCACAATTCACAAATCATCTTGATGAATGAAGGTTCTAGCACGTTCTAGCTATCTTTTATATTATAACTATTGTACCTACTTCTATCAGCTATCTATTTAGGACTGAGAAAGTCTGATTTTAAAAGGAGAAGAGGACATGCAAGAGATAAAAGGTCTACTTAGTTAGTCTTTAAAGAAGAGACTTCTACCAGGAGGCCAAGAATGTGAGAACAATAAATAATAATTATACTAAGTATGAAAATAAAATTTATAATTAGATCGTGTTTGGTCAAACTAGTTGAATAATGTAGACAATAGAAAACTCCCAATTTTTTGTACAAATTCTTCAAAGATGTGAATATGTTAGATTTATTTTTTACTACATTTTCAACTTTGTTTGGATTTGGTTAAGCTGGAATTTGAATAGATAGGTAATTGTCTGTGGTTAAGATCTGCCTCTTATCAGATAGTAAGTACCTACATAGAATACTTAGGTACCTAATATGTTATCGCTAAAGTAGAGTAGGTACGAAAATTGAGTGTCGGCAATGACTAGATAATTGTTGACCTAGGTATAGGTATATTCCATAAATATAATAAGTAATTTATTTATGTAATTTAAGTAATTCGATTTATGGTACAAACTCATTTATTTTTCAAAGAAAATTGAAATTGATTAAGTATTAACTAAGCAATATGTAGCAAGCTTTTATCTGGAATATAATATGTAGGTACCTAACGTAATTTAACATTTTGAAATCACTATCAGAACAAGGAATTTAATAAACATAGATACTATCGTTCAGAATAGTGATAAGTAACATATTCGTAATATGTATCTGGAGGTTAAATTACTACCAAAAGTACTAAATTATTATAAAAATATATGAGTTAAGTTTTATTTGAGAAACGATGACAAAAATGATGTGTCACTTAATAATATTATGGTAAATTTTAAAATTATAAATTTATTAACTTTACAGCTGACCTATTTCCACCGATCGTGAATTTTATATTGATATCAAGATCTCTAGAATTACATGAAGTGATCCATATTAGTAATTGTTTTACTTACCTATCAATTTTAATGATAAAATGAAACGGGTGCGTGACCGTTATATCATTGATAGCGTTGGACGTGAGCATTAGGTATAGGTATAATTTATATTAATGTACAATCTCTAAACTAAACAAAAATGGCAGCTTTAAATCTAGTTCTGTCCCTTTCCGTAGGAAGTATTAGGAAAGGGTTAGCAATATTTGTAATGCTCTAATTTTAGTTTAGTTTAGAGATTGTGCACTACAGAATCAGCCCCATTGTATTTTACAGAAAATATTATTAACTATGTTGTTATTTTATGCTTAATTCGCAGAAGTTGTGATTATTACATGGTCATAATCGCATTGATTGAAATTGGCGAAAGTGGGTGATAGAAGGATGATCATAGCCACCGTAACACTGGAGCTGACCTCGAATGTGCAGGGCGCAGGCCTACTGAATATGACTAGTGACAAGCAGCAGAGAATTTTCAAAAATATTGATTGAGCGCCTCTATAAAGTTTTATTCGGTAGTACCTACCTAATAGTAAACAATTAGGAAGATACTGGTTTCAATCTATCCTTTTCTACAGTTTATAATATGTATTATACAACTACACGAGTAAGGATAAGTTTGTTAGGTTAATTTTAATTTAGACAACGTTTGGCTAACTCTGCAGGGCGACCGCGTAGGTGTCTTTTGTTTTGCATCAATCATTGATACATCGCAATCACCTCTGATTGGATAACACTCTTCCACTATTGGACAAAATCCATTGACGCAGCAAGAATACCATAAATTCAGCCAATCACAACATTTGATACTGTAACAATGATTGATGCAGAAATTTGCGGTTGCCCTGCTGGAACCCAGAGTCAATTTATTTAAAAAAAACTCACTGAATTTTAACGTTTTTAACGTGACGTTGACATTTACACCTTGATTGACACTGATGTTGTACAAAATGACAGTTCTAAATATTTTGCTATCCCTTTCCGCAGGAATTATTATGAAAGGGATTATATATTTAGGGGTATAATTTTAGTTTTTAGCTTTAGTTTAGAGACTAAATTATCCAACGTGTCCATGATACAACCGATAAGCAGCAAGATAATAATATGTCAAATATCACTAGATACAAATTAATATACCTTACAAAAAAACAAGTCTAGAACGTCACTATTACTCACTAATAAACCAAGGATTAAATATTTTTCGAAATAGGAACTACTCGTAGGTTTTATTAGGTAGGTAGATCTACGTTGATAATACCCATATTTTTATTAGATATTTCTGACTTGCAATTTTAAGTGTCGTTTTACAAAAGTAATTTTACTGAGAAGTGCCCTATTAGATACTTGATACTTCCGTAAAACATATTTGATTATTACTTATTATTATGCGAAAGTTTGCTGTTCTGTTCGTCCGTTTGTCTGCCTGCTACGATTTCATGCCCTGTCTTTTCAACCGATTTTGACGAAATTTGTTTCAGGAGATAGGTTGCATGGTTGTCCAGGGAAGAGCATACCTAAGCTTCAAAAAAAATTTACTAATTATACCTTAGAATATCTTCTGTTTTTATAATTATCTTCGTGTCGTACATAGATAGATAGTGGATAGATACGACTGTAGGTACATTGCTAATAGGTAATTGGCACACCGCTATGCCTAAATATAAAGGTCCAAATTCTAAACTATTATAATCTATCTCTATGCTATTCCAGACTATACTCTATCTCTGTGTCAAATTTTTGCCAGATCCGTTCAGCGTGACTGGCGTGATTGTGTAACAAACATCTATCCATCCATCCATCCAAACTTTTACTTTACAATATTAGTATAGATATATTATATGCTCATTAGTAGTTACACATTACATTTGACAAATAATAATATGAGACTTCGGTAATCTCATCCACATTTGATTTGGATAATAATATATATAATGGGCAATAATCAAAATAAATGTCACGGTAATCATAATGAACAAATAAAATATGAGTAAATGGTAATTGAAGACTACCGTGTTATTAATACACAGTTAGACACTATGTAAATGTCTTTAGGCCAACTACATATTTTGATAAAACCGACATTTAAGTCATTACGATAAGAAATATCACTGCATGCTTTTGTGCCATTCGTTAGTTAATATTACCACATGCGGGCTGATCGTATGTTGGAGTACCATTATTAAGTGATTAAGCTTTTTTATAACGTTAAATTAAACCAATAATCATTTACGCACCTCATGTGCTCAAGCATAGAAACAGGTGAAAATAAATCAGCAACTTTATACAAGAAGGATGAATTAAGGAAGTTTAATGAGAGGAAGTGATTAGTTTGTGGTTATTTAGTGCTTTTCAAGAAATGCGCCAGTTTAGCACCCGGATACATATCCTACGATGTCTGGTGCAATGAATAAAGTGCCCCCTGATGGAGGGTATGGATGGGTCATCACCTTCGCCTATGCTTTGAATAATGTAAGTTGATCAGTATATAACATACTTATTCGCTATCATCTAAAACAAAAACCGACTTCAAAAGCATTATTTGGGTATATATTTTGTTTTTTGTTGATTTTCTCAAGAAGCGCTAAATCAATTTCGATAAAATTTATATGGGACCACCTCTGAAGTATGATCTACCAAACAAAAACAGAATCATCTAAATTGATTCACAATTGGCGGAATGATCGCGTAACATACATACAAAAAAACATACAGTCGAATTCAGAACCTCCTCCTTTTTTGAAGTCGGTTTAAAATTTATGTGCGACCACTTCTGAAGTATGATCCACTAAACAAAAAAAGAATCATCAAAATTGATTCACAATTGGCGGAATGATCGCGTAACATACATACAAAAAAACATACAGTCGAATTGAGAACCTCCTTCTCCTCCTTTTTGAAGTCTGTTAAAAACCAGTGTGTGTGTAAGTAATGAACAGTTAAACAAATAACATATTTAACTATCTAAAGTAAATTAGAACGTAATGATAAAATTGAGTGTAATGATAGCAAACGCACCCGGCACCACGCAATGGTATGAAATATTGAGATGATGTTTTACTAGATTTGATTCAAGTACCTACCTGTGTTTTCAAAATGTTCGGTATACATCATCATATATTTTATGAAATTCATTTTGTTTCTGTCCTTCAAAAGTTCAACTATTATTTAAATCTATAGTCTTATTTTTAACTTATAATTTCAATTAATTGATATGCTAATTAACTGTTTTATTCTAGGTAGTCGTGCTACCTCTCATTGCTGGCTTCGGATTAGTTTTCCAAGAAGCCTTTGATGAAACTGGTCTAACCGCAACGCAGGGGACTCTAGTAATTATTTTAAACCATGGGCTCGGTATGCTTCTATCGCTTTTCGGCGGTCCCGTACTACGTCGGTTCAGCTACCGAAAAGTTGCAGTTGTCGGGGCTTTATTAATCACAACCGGCCTCATTTTAACAGCCTTTTCATCTACTTTCTGGCTTTTTATAATTTCCTACAGTATTATTAATTGTAAGTACTCGAACTTGTAACTTTACATTTGGAATTTTTTTATTTAACTCTGATATCATAAGCTATCCGATATCGTGATAAAATTGCTCGATAAATAAGATAAAAAATATTAATTACAATAATTTGGATTTAAATTATTTTAAGTCTTGTATACCGGTTTTCACGTGTTAACATGTTTTCAAATTACTTTTTCAGCAATGGGAGTAGCAGCAGTAATGGCGGCATTTTCTTTAGCTATAAATTCATTCTTTAGAGAAAAGAGAGGACGAGCAATAGGTATTGGCATGTCACTCACTGGTTTAGGAGCCATTTACATGCCAATATTAATGAGTGTACTTATTTATGCGTACGGCTGGAGATACGCCGTCTTAATCTTGGCTGGTATCTGCCTACATTCCCTTTTGGCAGCATGTTTACTTAGACCTGCTAAATGGTACTTAAAATATCCAGTACTTTCTGAAGAAGCTGTTCCATTAAGAGAAGCTGGTATCGAACTTGTGAATGGTAGTATTACAACATCATCAAAGCACACAGGTAAGAGTCCGCATTTGGGTTCTTTTGTACTTAATTTGCTAGAAGTCATTAGAAACATGATTTTTCTGATTGTATAAATTATTTTGTAATTTTAGATATCCAATCGAATCCAAAACTAGAAGAATCGCTAGAAAATGGAGTGCCAGCACCAAAAAGTGTTTCCATGCGGTCTCTCATAATTGCAAATGGGCTTCAAACCAGAAATGCCATTTCGCACCCTGATATTCGAAAGAACACGTCTGATCCTCCTCTGGCTGAATCTAAATATAAGTGGTGGGAATCTCAAGAAATAAATTTGGGTAGCTCCATTAACATATTCAAGGAGAAAGAGTTAATTAATAAAAAAGAGGTAGATGAAGATAAACTTAAATCGGATAGTAAATCGAAAAGTCTATTCGAGAGATTTGTAGATTTTTTCGATCTAACGTTACTAAGCGACCCGATATTTGTAAATATTTTGTTTGGACTATCGATGGCGTCCTGTGTTGAGACAAACTTCTCTCTTTTACTGCCAATCATACTGAAGGACATGTTACAATTCGAGACAGCAGATATTGCGAAGATCATGTCTGTGATGGGGTTTTCTGATACTCTTTTCCGATTTGTGTCACCATTCATTGGAGAGTGGTGTCATAAACCACCTAGAGTCATGTACCTGGTCAGCCTTATCATAATCATCTTCACCAGAACCAGTAAGTTTATAATATTTAACTGTGACTAATTAACTTACCTATAAAAATAAAAATATCAGCCAGGTTGATCGTTTGTGCAAAAAATTAGCCAGCCCTTCTGTCACCAGATTAGGTAGTTAACCGTGGTGAAATATCTCACAAGTCTTTGGAGTCTTCGTGCCAGGTCTCAGGGTCTCCATGGCAAGCGGAACAAATATGTAACTTTCGATGAGAGAGGCATATTTGCCGGTTTCAGCCATTTCTGCTGCAGCTCCAGGACTTGATGTTGTCTCACTGATATCACACGAGGCCAATGTGTCAACGCATGTTCCGTCCCACATTAGCGCTCGTCCCCGTTCCTAGGGCACCAGCGTCAATCCATCTGGTCTTGCCATCATCCCGACTAATCTCTGCCGGCTAAACGAAGTCATTGGCTCAAATAAAGATCACCCTAAAGCACTGTGTATTACTATATATACTATATATACTGTGTAGTATTACTGCTAGGTACCAGTGTAAGCTTTGACTTCAAGTTAAAATGCAAATGGGACTGCTAGTCATAATACGAATAGTCAAAATTAAAAAAAAAAATTTAATGTAAGGTATTATGCATATATGTGAGATGCTATTTGAACAACCTATTTACGCTTTTTCAAATACTTTGAGTCTCGTTTGTGACTAACTAATTATATTCGGATGTGGTAATCTTTATATTTATTCAACTGTTGGCCTACTTTACAAACAGCTCTATTTCTCAAACAATTGTGGCGCAAAATATTAGCCTCTAAAACAAAATATTCAATCCATGACTAACTTTATTTCTCTTGATTCCCATATTTCTTATGTTAATCTGCAATGAGTTTTTATGAGCAAATTTGAAGCTGTAACATCTGTTTATGCAATGATAATAGCTTTGGTCGTCGTTCGTTTTAGTCAATAGTCGAGAGTTTAAGAGGGATCTCCCGGGCAAGGACCGGGATGAAACCTGCACGTCTGAGAGTTCTCCATAATGTTTACAAAGGTGTGTGAAGTCTCCCAAACTGCACTTGGCTAGCGTGGTAGAGAGTCTTACCTTTCTCGTTTTTAAATGAGCCCATTATTCGGTAATGTGCTGGCGATGAGTTGATGATAATGAAAACAATATAATCATTATGTAAAAATTATTAAAGCTTTAGATAACACTAACATAACACTAAGTAAAATCTTCTCAACTCAATCAACTTTCCTACGTCCTATATATTTACTTCTTTGGTTTCCAGTTATGCTCTTCACAACATCATTCAGTGGGATGGTGTTTGTGGCACTGGTAATGGGTATTACTAAGGGTGTGAGGACGGTGTACATGAATATCATTATTCCTAGTTACGTGCCCTTAGAACGCTTGCCCTTCGCCTCTGGTATCCAGATGTTCATGAATGGAATCATAATCATCACTATTGGATCTCTTTTAGGTATATTACTTACTTGGAATATTCTTAGCTATATTTTCATGTTTATTATAAGTAGGTACCTATGTAAATTAATTGCCATAAAAGCCATCTATAAGCAGAATAGTGCCAAAAATTATTGAACACTGATTAACCAATATTTTTCTGGATTTCCCGTTAGATTTTAGACAGATAGTATTTAATTTATTGGATCGATTAAATGAAGATAACATAATAAGCTTCAATTGGGCAAGTTGAAGATAAGGACAATTTTACTATACGCACGTGTTTTTTTCTAAGTACCTTTGCGCAAACAGCTACTAGTTACAGTTCTGAGTCTTTATGATATTTTTTCTTTTCTAACGATTACATTTGATAATTTTATTTTTAGAGAATCATTACCATGTCTCAGTTTTTAAGACCACAGTTTAACTTCAATATCAATTCTATCTTTTCATTTTTTTGTCATGGCCAAATTTTTTATCGGTATGCAATCGTTATAATAATATGTTAAAGTTATCATTTAATACATTTTAGATAGTCTGCATACCTACACTATGTGATTCTATTAAAATGTAGATAAATAAGTTATGTACATACCTTTTAGTTAAAATTTATAATAATCTATCTATTAATACTATCAACATCATATCTATTATTATTTTTATACTAGCAAGTCCCACTACTTCGTCCGCATGGATTGAAGTTATTTGGTTTCCGCGAGAACTCTTGTGTTATTTCAGACTTTAATCCTATTAGTGCCAAATTTTATCCAGATCCGTTCAGCCGTTCTGACGTTATTGAGTAACAAATATTCATCTATCCGTTCAATACATCCATCAATCTAAAATTTCGAATTTATAATATCACTAGCTAATGCCCGCGACTTCGTCCGCGTGGATTGAGGTTTTTCGGTTCCCGCGGGAACTCTTTAATTTTTTGGGATAAAAAGTAGCCTATCTGCTATTCCAGACTATAATCTATCTCTGTGCCAAATTTTAGCCAGATCCGTTCAGCCATTGGCGCGTGATTGAGTAACAAACATCCATTCATACATCCATACATCCAAACTTTCGCATTTATAATATTAGTAAGATAAGATTTGATTTTACAATTTTGTTTCCTCATTAGTATTTAGTACCTAATATCGAAACAATTTTCAAAGAACTTAAAGAAAACTAAGTACTTATATTATTTTATGTATTTGTTTAAAGAAATAAATAGTTTTCTTCAAGTCACTATGAAGTCACTCAGAAGCTAGAAGGTTTTTTATTTTTAAAATCTGAATTGATGTAAATAAGGGGATTATAAAATCTGTCCAGAACTCGATAGATGGTTATATATTTACAAGTTATTTGTTCAGACTTCAGAATGCTGAAGGCTTTGCAGAGATGGTTTTTCTTCAAAACGTATTAATTCTTGAAAGAAGAATGGTGTATTTGGTAATACAAATAATAATATTTATTTTTTTATAATTTTCAGGTCGAATACGAGACTATTCTGGGTCTTACAAGATTCCTATTACAGTCCTCAACGTTGTCACAATGCTCACTGTTGTTTTCTGGAGTTCGGAGTTCCTGTACTTCAGGATAAAGAACAAAAATAAAGAACAGTCCTCTGAATGAATGATTTATTACTATTTTTAACTGAGCTTCTATTTATACAGGGTTTTTGGTAAATGACTGCAACCTTGAACTTACATTCAGAAAGTTAAAATTATGTGTATCTAAAATTACTAGGCCATTTATAGTTATTTTGTTACAGTCATGTACCAGTACAAATTCATTATCCAACACAATATTCTATTAAACTTATATACAAATGTGTTCATACTGTAAATACTTACGTATACAATTCTTATGACCTAATATTAATTATTATTTACAATAGTTTAAATATTTACATTGTTGTTAGTAATAGGTAAGTTATAATAAATGTAAATAACAAGTTTGTTGGTTAATTACATTTTGGATACCAAATGGCAATACTTAACCCTAATTTAAATTAAATAAGTACTAAAGATACCTATCTACGGTTAGGCAGAATAAAACACAAATTTTAACTTTGGTTCACGTAATAATATAGGGGCTCACTTTATGATTATAATTATTATTATACTACTTAATACGATACGAGAAACAGATAGTATTAATAATTAGCAAAATTACAGGATTTGAACCTGCTTAGCCTGTGGTACTGCTCATGCAAGCCGCTCAATGCATTTTGATTCTGCGCCTACATTAGCTTACCGAAGTGTACACAAAAGAGTACACAATGGTAATCAATACACTCAAATAATAATTTGATCTAATTATGAAGAACATATTTTTGTGCTCTTCATAATTTGCTCATGTCTTATAAAATACTTAATTTAACTTATAAGGCTTAAAACGCTATTTTGATTCAGTCTGTTTAATGTTTTTGTTTTGTTGACACTAAACTGCACTCACACTTGGCAAATATTGAGAGAACTTTAGTTCTCCAACTACAAATTTTACTCAAAATCAATATCCAATCTCTTGAGCAAAATTTCAAAAGAACCTCGACATATGCCATCTTGCGCTGATAAAATACTTAATCTTCAAGAAAAGGCTACATAATATTATACATAGACTGATACTCAAATGATAAATAATGGCTTTCTATCCTATGAAAAAAGTTCTCTCAGGCAAAAATAATTGTACTGAGCATATCACTTTCAAGCTCGAGAATCAACTGTCGAACTTTCGCGCAAGGTTCCAGAAATTGTACCTATACTACGCAGCAATTTTCCCACTGCAATGTTCTGATATTTTTCTCAGTTATTTGCTTCTTCAGTCTCTTGAGTTTTTGAGTCCTGAAAATAAAATTATCAAAATAATTCAAATTCTAATAATGTTTATTCAATATAGGTAGGTACACTACACTTATTGACGTCCAGTTATTTATAAAATATAATGGTGATAATCAGCTAAATACTTACTAAATACTGGTTTAGAAAGACAAGGGTTAACCTTTTTATCATCTCATCAAAATCTCATCAATACTTTTGATGAGCAGCGCCAACCTTTTTATGATTGATTTTAAATATTTTTAATCCAACTCAATTTTTAATCCCTTAATATACGATTAATAAAATAGCAATACCTTTTCAAAGTCTTCTTCAAAAGATCCTTTTTCAACTGATGTCGGATGCTCTAGATTGTTTACTGAAAATTAAAAAAAGACATTATAATACAGTAATTTAATGTAGTAGAAAAAGAGTCATGTATATTGTACTAGCTGATGACCGCGATGCCTCGTGGACTCTTTTTAATTTTCCGGGATAAAAGGAGCCTATGTGTTTTTCCAGACTATAATATATCTAATTTTATAACTTTATTGCAGTGCTTCACACACGAGGAAAGTTTCTAAACTTATTTAAATACATATCAAAAATTCGCGGAACCGGCGGGATTTTTTATAATATAACTCTGTGCTAAATTTCATCCAGATCCGTTCAGCCGTTCTGGCGTGATTGAGGAACAAATATCCATCCATCCAAACTTTCGCATTTATAATATTAGTATAGATTATGCTTACTTCTGCGGTACCATCCTCTCGAAAAACCATAAGGAGAGTCGAGTTTTATAGAATCGAATGCATCAGCCGTAAATCCATATGAAGGTCTATTGGTAAATCGTGGTGATTTAAATGGCAAGTTTTCAAATTCAGAGTCATTGCTATCTGAATCTGTATCATTTGACTCAGATTGATTTATTTCGTAGTCATATTCTCTACTCGCATTTTTTTCCCGCCATGGTTTTGACGTCACAACATATATTTTTTCATTGGTTAGAGGTGATATTGACGTTTGTATTTTACCCCAAGGAGCAGGAGTTGTAGTTGTGGTACTTCTAAATGTTGATGCAGCGGTATAAATATGTAACTTTTTAATATCATTTTCTTCTTCATTCTTGCCACTATTGTAGTTACTTTTCAATCTCTCAATGGTGTTATATTCTTTTCGTTTGATGGAATTAAAGTTAGTCTTATTGTCAGTCACTATATGATGCATACTGCTAGCTCCTTCATGGTCATATAAATCAAAATTATAATAATTTGTTTCAGTTGGATAATTATTCGTAAATGGACTTATTGTTGTGAAAAATTCATCAGGAATTTGTTTTGCATATTTTCCATTAGAACTAGTTCTCTGTGAGGCACTGTAGTCTTTTGAATACTCTTGTTCTGTCCAGTCATCTATTGTGTGCTGTAGTTTTACTATGTCGAATGGCGGCTCCTTTACATCGTAAAGATCTGTAGGTGATTTTTGCCGATCTAAGTCGTAGTTTTCTGTATTCGATGGCAAAGGTTCTTCAGTTGTTGTTTTCAAAGTATTGTATCCTTCCGTTGCAATAGTAACAAAGACATTTTCAGTATTAGATTGAATTTTACGCGCCTGGTATTTCTGCTCAGCGCTAGAAATTGAATTTTGCTGAAGAGCAGCAAAATTGTCTCTGTTGCGATCACTTCTTTGTGCTGTCGTATAAGGAACGATAATTTGAACAATTTTTGGGTGGTTAGTATCCTCTTCTTCTTCAATTGGAGGAGATGAATGTTCTGTAAAATAATTTCTACTCTCATCCCAACCACTTGTGGCTTGGGTGGATTCTGTTGTTGTTGGAATGTCATCATAAATTTCATATTCTTGTTGTTTACCCGGTGTAGTTGCCATGAAAAAGAAATTGTTATAGTTTTTGTGTGGTGCGCTTGGCTTTAGGTAAAGAAGAGGTGAATCAATATGCTGCAAATTGCTTTCGGTGCGATATTTATCAACATCTTCATCCTTGACACCTCGTAAATCGGCAAAACTAACTTTATGATTATATGGCACATTAGACGGCCTCTTTAAATCCATTGGGATATTGCTGTCATATAAATCATTTGTAAAATCATTTCCAATGCTTTCAAAACTTACATCTTGGTTAGATTTAGCTGCTGAAATATGATCTTCCGAAGCTTGAGGCGATATATCCCGAATTTCATCTATCACATAACTATTTTGAATGTTTCTGTAACCCTTTGTATGGTTAACATTGTTCAACTCGTCTAAGTCAATAACAGGGGACTGAATTATAGTAGTAGGATAATCTATAGAATGTGTATACTCTGCAACAGGAACACTTTTTGCTATGTTGAATTGATTGGGCCCATGGTGTTGTATATGTAATGGTGAGCTATTAAAAGGATATGTAGATGTTATGACTCGAAAAGGTCGAGCATTAAATATTGGAGGCAGTGGTGAAACACTGAGATTAGGTAATGCAACTGGTTGTAATGTATGAATATTCCTACCTCTATTTAAACTAAATGGAGCTGGGTTTGCTAACTCTATCGTCATATTAGAACCATGTGGTTTAATACGGTGTTCTGGTAAGGTTTCAGTCTTTATTTTAGACGAAGCTGCGCCGGCAGCTGATACAGAAAATGGAATATCTAAAGCATACGTATTCAGAATTGGTTCTCCATAGGAATTTCTAAAACCGGTAGGATGTGTTACTTTCGGCAATTTTAACTCTGAAGATGGTTCTAATTCACTTAAAATTTCAACATCATTCTGAGTAGGTAAATAGTGATTCAATAATTCAGGCTTATAACTTGCTGAAATTAGAGAATGTGTTGTTGACGAAAAATAGTTTTCATATGCTATAGATGGAGTACCGTAAGAAGATAGCGGTGATTTATATGTTGAGTCTGTTACTCTATATGGTGAATTTGGTATTCCATAAGAAGAAGACGGTCCTAATGATGTGTTAGGTAAGTCATAAAAGGAGCTGCTACTTATAGGGTATGGGGAATTTAGAGGTGCTTGATGGGACGTACTAACAATATGTGTGGGACTTGGTGGTCCATAGGTTGAGCTCGGAGGGTTAAATGAACTACTACTAATCTGGGAGGCTGGTGGAGGTCCGTAACGAGCATGAGGTGTTCCCGTGGAAAGTTTGATTGGGGGATTGTAATTACTTTGCGATGGGGTAAATGGTTGAGGCAAATTATGAGCGGAGTTCAAATTAGTAGTAGTTGTTGGACTCGGCGGACCATACGTAGGCTGAGTATTGAGACGTGCATTATTAGGGGCCAAATCATATCTAATCACTGGTATCCATGGTACTAAATTACAAGGATTACAATTCCCCTTTAGCGGTGCAATATTGTGGTTGTTATTTACTTGTGATTGTAGGTCAGACGATGTCTGTTGTGAGGGAAAGAGCCACCCAGAGATTTTCTGGAACATTGACGGCGATGGTGTGGTTGTAAATGGTTGGGGCGGTGGTACGAAATTGAAACTATACTGCCTGTAAAACGGAGCGGGGAATTTGAAATCTTTAAGAGGTAGAAATGGCGGGGTCGTAGCAGGCAATGGCGGTGGCGATTGGTATTGATATCCGAAGTCATTCTGATTCTGCAGTTTGCCTACGCCGCTGTTAAACGGCACAGGCAATATTGGCAGTGGAGGTGGCGGTGGTGGTTTTAACAGCTGTCCAAAGTGGGAAGCATCGTTGCTGTTATAGTTATTATATCCATTTGTCGCTTCGCATCTACATTTCGCAATCACCGCTGTTAGTAGAAGGGGAATTACCTGCAACAAAAAATACAGATTAAATACTTATCTATAAAAAAAAATGGATTGCTCACCCATCGCTTATAATAAAGACAAATAAACTTAACTGAAAATTTGTTAGGAGAGATATTAGAAGATAAAAATACGGTACCTAATAATTGCTTAAATATTCAATTTGATATTCATTATGTATATAAATTACGAATTCTCCTAATCTTTCCAATAGACGTCGTGTATGTGAAAAGTCTAAAGAGAAAAGTCTGAAGAATACTGGCTCGTGAGAAGCAGTTACAATAGCATGGATGTGCTTTGTTTGTTTCTCTTCATTTTCTAGCTAATTATTAACTCCTAAGCGATATTTAACATTAGCTGATAATTATTTAATTTCTAGGTTATATCACCAAGTCAAAATTGTTCGAGGCTGGAGCTCTACCATATCCGCAAATATAATATGTTGATATTATAATTAATTAGCGGCATCTATTTCGTGGTAATTAAAAAAAAACAGACTTTTTTCTTATCTACATTATAAAGAAACGAAGGTTCTGTCCAAAATTTCCAGCTTTTCATGTCCTATGATTTGGTCTGGGCGGGCATTGATGATCAGTGAATGACTGAGGAGTTAAGATTTTTCATTTTACTATAAATATGTTACTATGATGTTCGCGACTTCGTCAGATTAGATTTAGGTTTTTAGAAAATCGTACGTTCGAATGTCTTTGATTTCAACTACCTATGTACATAACTACCGGATAAAACTCACGTGTTATGTCTTTGATTTTAAGGGATAAAATTGTGTGTGAGGACTAAGTGACCATAGTTTAGGCGGCATATCATTTTAATGAGTTCCTTACAAAGTCGCGCGTTTTACAAATGTTTTGCGACTTTTACTAAAGCTTTTAGTCATTAAAACTACAAAAATCTATGTGGTTACTCAGACCTCACACACACATAAAATCCCGCCCATAGGATGCAACTAGGTAAGTATCTATATGTCACCGTAAAATTGCAGAAACCGTTAGATTGTAATCTAACTAGCGAAATTGTAAAGTGTCGACAGATTACAATTTAACACATTATTTTTCGGTAGATTGTAATCTGTTAGGTATAACGCGATAAAACCTAAGTGCCACTGGGCACTACCTGTTTTTGCAATCTTACCTTACGGTGACATATAGCTCACAATATTTCACCAAAACTGATCAAGCGATAGGCCGTAAAGAAGGCAAAAAGCTAACCTATTATTAGCCTATTTACGTAGTTGTAGGTAGCTGATAGGTATATTGCATCCTGACACTAAAGTTATTCTACCAGTGACTTTATGATAGAACAAGTACTCAAAATGCGAAATAGGTAGCAAAAGCGATCTTCTAAAATCTAAACATTGCCCATCAAAAATTACCAATTCTGTGCCCGTATTGAGACCAAATTTCGAAACTCTTACGTGTACATGTACCATTTATTTAAGGCATAAGTATATATTGAAATTGAAAGAATACGAATAAGTATACGTGATGATCTAATAAAAGGTTCCTAAATATGCATAGCACGGGTGTGTACCTATCCAAGACTTCTACGTGCTTGCTTTATGTGACATAACATCTGAATTTAATGTTCATGAAGAAAATAATTCAATGAAGTTAGCGGTATCTATAGAAAGTATAGAATAACATAGAGTAGTCGAGGACTTTATAATATAACTAGCTGATGCCCACGACTTTGTCCGCGTGGTTTATGTTTTTTTGATTCCCTGCACGGCAACTCCTTAATTTTCCGGAATAAAAAGTAGCCTATGTCAGTCACCAGATCCTCAAATATACCCATGCCAAAAATCCTTGCTCCTTTGCGGCGTAATTGTAGGACAAACAAACACACTTACGTATTTATATTATTATTATGATTATTGCTTATATAAATAATATGTAAACGATCTGAAAAACAGTCATCATTATTCATGACCTATGATTCTTTAGAAAATATGACTTCAAGGATGGATAGGACGTTGATACTATAGAATATAGATATATACGTACTAACAGTTAGTATTACGTACTTTAGAGCAAGAGATAATAGAGCTGCATTCGGAGACTGTGGGTATCAGGCCCCAAGAAAATATATACTTACAAATTACATACCTAGACTATGTTTAGATTACCATAAAACAAACTAAACATGGTAAAGGTTCATCTCTGTAATGTAAGCATGATACCGCATATTAAAAAAGCTCAGTGAGCCTGCAAATAATGACGATAGCCTTCGGACTTAGTCATTTGAATACCTAGTGAAAGTAAACGGTATATCAAGCTGTAATCGCCAATAAGTTAAGACCTATTTCGTGCTTTAACGATATAGCGGTGGTACGATATGAATTAAGAACCACGATAAATACATAGATACAATATGGATCATACTCATGATCAATGGTGTTGCGAGACTTCACGTTGTGGAAGCTGCCAAGTGCCACGGGCAAACTGCGCCTTGTATTTTATGTCACCGTAAAATTGTAAAAACCGTTACATTATAATCTACCGGTTTCTATCTCGCGAGATTGTAAACTGTCGAAAGATTGTGAACCGTAACATACTGCTTAAAATTTTTCGGTAGATTGTAAATTGTAATCTTTAAGTATATTAACCCGATAGTACCTAAGTGCCCTACCTGGATATTTATGTCTAACCCTAACCTAACCCATAGTTCGCACGCGAGTTGAATGCAGAGTAAATGTATGGTATCACATACATTTTCTCTGCATTCAACTCGCGCGCGAACTATACAAGAAAGAGACAAGAAAACGTAAATACAATAAATATTTCAAAAATTAATACTCAGAACATTGAACAGTTCACAATATTTCGACAGTCTACAATCTCGCGAGATAGAAACCGTTAGATTATAATGTAACGGTTTTTACAATTTTACGGTAATATATATACTATATATATATAATAATCTAGCTGATGCCCGCGACTTCGTCCGGGTGGATTGAGGTTTTTCGGGAACCGCGAGAAAATAATAATTTTCCGGGATAAAACGTAGCCTATGTGTCATTTCAGACTATAATCTATCTCTGAACCAAATTTCATCCAGATCCGTTCAGCCATTCTGGTGTGATTGAGTAACAAACATCCATCCAAACTTTTGTTTTTAAAAATCTAAGTTTAGATCTATGGTTTATATCATTGTCAATATCGAATAGGTACATACCTAATATTTAGAGGAATTTGGAATAAGCTAGCTTTCATTTATCTTAAGATGTTACTCCAATTCATTACATATCAAACTCCAAACACACTTACATTTTTCAGTACAATGTAACTTTTCCTTTTAGAGGCAACTCTTATCCTTAAATCTCACAGGCTGGATGCTTTAATGGTGTCATGAACCTTTACATTTTTGGGTGACTATGCCGTTCCGACATTATTATACAATTTACAAAATGTAAATATGTATTTAGAAGAGGTCTCAACACACCTAATTCTATCGAAGATTTCCAATATCATGGAAATTTATATTATGAAAAATATCAAGAATTCAGTGAAGTGATACTTGGCCAGTAGCCGAGTAATCTGAAAAATAAAGTTTTACAGTTGTATAGTTTGTAAATTCATCGTCAACAAAAATCATAACATAACAGTTAGGTACACCCAAATACGGGTAATTATTCGCTATCATATAAAACAAAAACCGACTTGAAAACTACACAGACCTTTTTATGTAGGTACCAACTTAAACTAAAAAGTAAAAAACAATTTTTTTTGTTCAAAAAGCGCTAAATCAATTTCGATAAAATTTATATGGGACCACCTCTGAAGTATGATCTACCAAACAAAAAAATAAATCATCAAAATTGATTCATAATTGGAGGAATGATCGCGTAACATACATACAAAAAAAATACAAAAAAACATAGTGTCGAATTGAGAACCTCTTCCTTTTTTGAAGTCGGTTAAACACACCATTTATTTTAACAGAAAGAGGACCTAAAATTCTTGTAAAAACCAAAATAAAATAAGCTATAGGTATTAATAGGCTTATCATGCTTGATCTTGAACTTGTCAATGCAAATTTTATTCCAAATAGATACGTAAATTCATCAAAATTAGTAAGCGTCTAAAATTAAAGAGAAATTTTTAAATTCAATCATATGCAAAACATCGCATAATTGCGCTATTAACCTTCATATTAACTTTTAAAACGATTATAATAAGTATTATTATATTTTAAGAGAATTTTTTGTTCTAAAATTCTCTTACGAGAGAATTTTTTATTCCTCAGTAATTAATTGGGTTTGCTAAGTAGTAAGTAAAGATGTTATTTTATTTGTCTCGTAGATGATGCATTCCGAATTCTTCTGTCTTCGTCCTTGCATGATCTAGATCATAAGATAGGGTTCATCCTATTTTATGCTGGGTCTACTGAAATCTAAAACGTACGCTGTAACTCACCAACTAGAGATAACATTAGTAGAAACTACTAGAAAGTAAAATGTCACGAACCTATGCCTGAAAATATCTTGTAGCAACGTTTAGTCCGACATGGGAGGTGCCCCATTATTTATGCTTTTTTTGATGACTTTTAATGATTCGTCATGAAGTCTACAAACAAATGGAGTAGTTTTAAAACTTTATGGGAAACTATTATGAAGCGTGCGCCGATGATTTTGTAGACAATCATCATCATACCCCGGGGTGAAAGGTCATTTGTCAGTTTAAATATAACTTTACGTAATGACTAATGAGAAAAAAGAAAGTGAGCAGGTACAAGATTCCGGGAAACATCACTGGTTATGTAGAGACACGGATAATCAAAAAATCATTTTGTATATTGTAACAATTTTAGTAAATGACACATCTAAAACAAAATCTTTATCCAGACTATCTCATACCTACTCTTCGATCAATGGTTACAAAACTGACTTAAAAAGCATGTTTTTAAAATACATAATAATATATTTTGGCATTAAAAATATCCCTTAGGCAAATACACGGACTGCTTCAAGCTGTGACTGCATAGTGAACTACAGTCTTCTATGTAGGTACACACATACATGGACCGCTCGAGCAGTTGCGACTTGCGACTGCTTCGGGCGGTTGGCAGCAGCGTGTCAATGGTAGCTTCAAGCTGTTGACTATGACTGCTTGAGCGGTCCGTGTTAAAGTTGATCACTGGCTAACTGTTCGAGCAGTCCGTGTATGGCCGCACTTACATTGCTTTTGTGATTACAAATAAGAATCAAATTTGATTTTCCACAAGGACTAAGTAATCAAAGGACGGCAGCTGAACAAGATTTTGAACACGTAAGAATATTAAACCGCTCAAATCAAAACATTGTAATGACAACGAACTTGCTTATTACAAGTGTTATTGTATGCGGCGAAATGTTAATTGGTCACTAATTAGCGATGGATGTATGTACATACATTTGTGCGTGCTGAACGGCTATGGTTTTAATTCCGCACATTGTCCGCGGTAACATAAATAAAACTTCATAATATAGAACAATGAAGGAAATCATTTAGTTCAATGAGATGAGTTTATTTTTAATGTGGATATCTAGATAATAGATAATCATCTTTCTGGGTTTTAATATCATAATACTTACTGTGTAAAACAGTAGGTATTACTGTGTAACAATTAGGTCTTTCTAATATTTAATGGACGCGTTGGACGGCGACCAAGCGGCCTCTTGTCAGAGTTTTATAGAGTAAAGAGGAACCACGTCTATAGGAACGAAGTCTCAATACTTGGTATACAGTAAAGACTATTATAAGAATTCCACCTTCTGTGTCAAAATCTTATGATCCAAAGGCTTCAAGAAGGCTTAAAGACTGCTTTTTAATTTAAGTTGACCTAAACAAATTCAAACATTCATTTACTTAATTTAACGTCTCCAAAATTTTAAAACTCCTATTTTGACCTCAATAACAATAATGTATGTATTGTATCTGGTCACATAAGAAATGAATCAGTAAGAAGGCAGGTAGACCTACTCGTATCTATCTACATCATAGGTGGTCAATAATCTCATTAAGCGGAGTTTTGTAAAATAAATGTTGAGATTAAGCGCTTTAAAAGGCAGCTTATGTCGCGATCTTCGAAATCTAAAGGTTAAGTGGATGGAGTCATTCAATGAACTAACAATACAATTACGCTCGTGGGATCATTCGGTATAAGCACCACTATCGCAGTGATAGGCAGGTGAGAAAATACGCTTTCACGGCCTTACAAGCACATATTCCCAACGTAACAATTGCATGAAATCATTAGTTCAAGAGCACTCACTCAGTGGTATAGTCTAAAGACCGAGTGACAGAATCGTTACCGCAGTCGGACGAAGATTTATAGATTAGCGGAAGTAAAAGTCAGTGCTTTAATAGGTCAGAATAATAACCTCGTTTAAAATTAATTATTCATAATGAAACGGTGGGGAATTAATTAAAATTTCATTTTAATATCAATCTGATGATTTTTGTCGACTAGAGACTGTTAAGGTATAATATCGTCATATTCAAAAAAACTCGCCACATGTAATAATGACAGAGGGGATAAGTACTTCTACTCCTAATTTCAATCAGTTATCGATCCTCATGTACCTACCTAATAAATACCTGTACCTAAGTAATCAGATTAGCTGAAGTAGGAGCCTGCAATTCCTGTTTGTTTGAACTAGGTCAGAATTGCAGGCATATTATTAAGTATATTATATGACACAAAATATAGAAGTATATAAATCTAACAAGCAACTAGTCCGTGAATCAAAGAGCTTTGATGGATGAGGAGCTAGCGGAAGTAAGAGGCGCCGCGTGATGTTTTCGCACTGGGTCAGTCCGGCACTTGAGAAATGGCGTGACATTTAGAAATTATCATCAACGCACATGCGACAACTCTTACTTTTACTTTAAAATCGTTACAGGAATTCTTAATTAGTTATTTATAAAATATTTGTTAAAGCTCTTTTTCTGCTTGACCTCTTAGCTGTAACCATCAGACGATTGAAAAAATTCTTTCAATCATCTCATTCATAACATGAACATCAACAACATTTCTTTTTGTACAAGGAATGTAGTTGTGTTGTTAAATAATAACCGAATTCAATAAGTATATCACTATAAATTTAGTTTTCATTCGTATCGATACATCCAAATCAATGCACTCGGCCTATGGAGATCACGCGACCAACTCTGAAGCAATTATTATGGTTGTCGTGATAAGTCCATGGAATAGTTTGTCATCTCGTTAATGGCAGACCCACGATCCGGACATCACAAAAGTTGTTATCGATTTCTAGCTGATCTTTCTAGTCTTACTTTGCAAAATTAATATTCAGATACAAGTTAGCCCTTAAGACTGCGATCTCATGCGACGGAAGTGATGATGCAATTAAGATGGAAGCACGCTAGCCTGGAAGGGATTTAAATGACAGTAGGTAATCTATTCTGCAACATCTTGATCATATATAAATATACAAAATTTTGTTTAAAGCATCTAATTAACTAATTAATTGGGGCATCTGTTCTATATTTTTGTAAATGTTTAATGAAAATTAGGGTTTCAAATTTAATCTATCCTATCTACAAGAAATATTGATATTCATTACAGATATCAAGTGAGTGTCATCTATTACGGATATTTACTTTGAAAACGAAAGTACGATGCGCGCACGCACGAGCGTTAAGCATTCAAATATAATATAATCGGACATAACGAACTTAACACTATCCATTTCTAATTACGTAGGTAGTATTTTTTATGGATGATAATTTTGCGCTTGACCGCGATCTCATCGAACTGGTGAATGATGATGCACTTTACTGTACGCGCGTGATAGCACAGAATAGGTAATAGTAAAAGTCATAGCCACTGCGTACCTCCGGCGCTCGATTGGACATAATTTACCATAAGACCATAGGAATAAGGACGTAATTAAGCTAAGTAAATGTGTAAGCTTTACCAATAGACCATAGGAATAAGGACTTAGCTTTAGCTAGACTTAAGTCCTTTGTTGGTGCCCCTAGGCTAAGAGAATAGACAGCGAGTGAGCAAAGAAGTGACATTTTATTCAAATCCTGAATATAACACTTAGTTGAACCCCTTCTTTGATACTCTTGCTATCCCTATCACGCGCTACCATTTCTACAGGTTATGGACGAC
This sequence comes from Erebia aethiops, assembly GCA_923060345.2. Classification (NCBI taxonomy): domain Eukaryota; kingdom Metazoa; phylum Arthropoda; class Insecta; order Lepidoptera; family Nymphalidae; genus Erebia; species Erebia aethiops. Next base: position 6,583,717 of record OV281092.1, on the reverse strand, counting down.
GCGACTTAATTCTCTCAATAATTTAAAAAGATTATTCTTGTTGGTGTAACTTTTTCATATTTGTCTTTCTTTCGCTTTTTTTAACCTCCTTATCTTTTTTCTGGCTCTTTTTTAGACCCCAGTTCCTTAAGATCCTTGTTTTTGACTTGTACTGTTTAAAAAATTTGAAGTATTTATTTGAAATTTTTGATTACTCCGAGTACTTGATTTGCTGACTTTATAAATCTTATTGATTGATTATTATCTTATTGGTGATTATTCTAATCGCAACAAGCAATAGCCAAGCATTTTAGTATCTAATATAGCAAGCAAATACCTGAGTTTTAAATTATAAGCTATTCTTTAACGAATATAATGGAATGTATCCGCAACCAAACAGCAGTATTTCAGTCCCGTATGGACTATCTTTCGCCTCCTTCGCCGAAGACAAAACATCTAAGTTCTAAAATTGGATATAACCTACATCCCAATTCTTACATAAATCTTACATTACAGTTGTCTGTTGTCCAACTTTTTAATGTTTAATTTCACAACTAGACGTAATTTCTTCATTTAACTTGGAAAGCAAGCAACTTGTTCTCAAATTTCTATTCCAAGTGTCAAAATACAATCACGGAACATGACAAGATTTCGTCAAATCATCCACACGACAAAAGGCTTTCGTAATACCATAAAATTAAGCGGGAGTCTCTGCACTATAGCTATACCTAATGGTACCTACTCGTACATTTTTTTCTCATGAAAAGTTGTCTTCCATAATGTTATTGTAGGCGCAAGCAGGGCATTATACGCAATACAAACTGATCCTGTATACAACTAGAATATTCTTAATAGTATAATAGGTACATTTTCTACAACACAAAACAGTAAGCTTGTAAAAAGCTCAGGCCTTGTCCTGATATCTATTTTTTTTGACTTAAGTAATCTAGGTTTTTTTATTTCTACGTTGCTTGATTTCAAATCTGTTTAATCTAGACGCAAGGAATCTTTAAAGAAACAATAGAGTCTCAAAACCTTACAATACAATAATCATTATTGTTAAACTACGTTGGATATATTAATTGCTGCTTTGTGAATATAGTTAAGTTGTTATATACTTTAGGTGTTTCGTTTTTTTTTGTTTATCCCAGTTTTATGGTTTACACCAATCAGTTAAGGAACCCAAAATAATGGATGATCCATTATTTGTATAAAACGTGGCCTTCGTCGGTTTACTTAACGTTGCTTATCGGCTTCAGAAAAAGCTCTCAGGCGATGTTTTGTGAATCAACGTTTACTCTCGTTTGAAACAATTTCTCACAATTAAAAGAATAAGAAAAGCAATTAAGTAAGTAGTCGTAACTTTCATCGTAGTTTTAGTAATAATTTCGTTTACCTACCTATCTAAACATATTCGAAGTGTCAATTCTGTTTTTTCCAATTTTAATTATTACTGTACTGATAGTAATTTTCTTCTATACGTATGTCTGTCTGTTAGCCTTTCATAGTTCAGTAGGATACTTTCCATCCTGAGAAAAAAAGATTTCGAACAGGAATTTAATCGATCAAAATCCAAGCGAACTAGGTCGTCAACACAGCTGATTCTTCAAATGTGTGTCAGGTAAATAGATAAAAAACTTGTACCTACCATAGGAAGAAAGGTATTAGGTACGGAGGAGTGAATAAGATCATAATCAAAACTCTTTGTACCCATGGTTCATTCAATACCAGATATTGGTAAGGTGGTGTTTAAATATTAATTGGTATCTAAGGCGGCATTTATAATTTCAGAATTTTCTCTGGTCTGGTCGGGTGGGAGACTTCGGCCGTGGCTAGTTACCACCGTACCGGCAAAGATGTACCGCCAAGCGATTTAGGGTTCCAGTACGAAGCCGTGTAGAACCCGACTAGGGGTACCTATGGGTTTAAAATATAACTGTCATACCCCTAACAGGTTAGCCCGCTACCATTTTAGACTGCATCATCACTTACCATCAAGTGAGATCGCAGTCAAGGGCTAGCTTGTTGTGGAATTAAAAAAAATGTGAGTACCTACTCGCCAGAACACGCAATATTTCAGTGCGTACATTAATAAACATGGCAGGGCCAAAATACATGGCCAATCTTTCAGATGTAATGCAAAGATTACCTGAAAGATAGAGTTGCGGAGGAGATTTTTTAAAGTCCGTAGACAATAATTGAGCAGCATTCACAAATGGAGTCGAGCATGCCTGAAGGTCGAGCATGCCTGAAGCACTGATGCATTAATGAGAATTTTTCTCTTATCCAAGAAAAAAGGTTCAGAAACACAGGTAAGTGTTACATTTGACGCTTTTAACACAGCAAACTATTATCGTTAAGATAATGAAAGCACTCTACTGTTTGACGAAAACAGCAGAAGCTTTTGTCTTGATATCAGTACAATATCAGCTAGGGGTCACCCCATTAGTGTTCAAGCTTTTATATGAGCTGGATCAAGAAGTTAACAATTTTTGAGCTTTACACACCTACAAAATCCTCGAAACTATTTCAAAGTAGAATCTTAGTATTAGATATGGTCTTTATTGTAGTTTTAAGTGATACCGCGGCATCACTTAATAATAATAAGGATATACATAATTGTAAATACAAAAATCGTTTTTTTTTTTACTATTTATTACTTATGTAGTTTATTAAGTTGAAAGTTTTTAAGAAAAACAAGTGTAATATGATCTTTGTTCTCATAATATCCAAAGCTATTCTTGACCTTTGAACATGAACACCTGTAAGAATATTATAAAATAGAATAAAGATGCAGCACTCGCGTTTGAATTTCAGTGGCAGTCTCAAAATATACAAAAGACTAAAAAGGTTTCAAAACGATAGGTCAAATACTATTAAATATATTTCATAGATTCACTTTTAAATATTTTTTTAAATGAGAAATATCTAAAGCTAGTGTAAGACACATAAAGTTTTCAATTTACCTACTGATAATATCAAAGTGCTAAACGAGTAATTTTAAAAAGGTAAACATCTACAAGAAAGTATCAAAGATAAGATAAAACAGATGACAAAAACTATATTATGTAAACACAGACATGAGCTTTTAAGTGTTACATTAAAAATTCCATAACAAAAAAGCTTACCCGCGGGACTGCCATCGCTCCCCTTGCGCTTATCTTTAAAAAAGATAAAGAACCAAGTCTGTTTGATCGTCACATAACTTCTACACAAATCCGATTTGAATCACACAAGTTTTACATGACTTCATGCTTCCGTTATCACAAAACAAAAATAAGCACCAAAACACTCACAGCCAGTAAATGGTTAGAAGTTTCCAACGTGTTATCGTAAGAGATGTACACGGAGGTGTAAGCGGGTAAAGCACGAAGAAGACCAAGTTCCCACGTGAGAGAAATGCTCGTAACAATAGGCGGTTGCGCGCGCGTCGAAAGGTGGGCAAAAAGCGAATGAACGCAGGCACCGCGCGCGATGGGGAGGCATTTGTACCTGCTGACCCATTTAGGGTTACACCACTGTGAAATTTAAATTATGAACCCTTAAATCAGCCGACTAACACCGGTAAAGCGTCGTAACTTGCGAGATTAGAATTCCTGTTGAAAGTTTTTTTTTTATTGGAATCCATTTGAACCTTATGCCGATTACTATTATTTATAAGCTCTTACTTTAAATCCTTTATATGTCGAACTATGAAGCTCCATGTGTGATTCTACTTTTTTAGATCATAAAACATGAATGTGTATTAGAAAGTAAGACAATTATCGATATATTTTTCACACAATAAGTTTAAACATAATTTTCACAATTTTCCGATAGGTACATTGTTCTCAACAATTACGAAAATAGAGATGTGAAAAATGGTACTTATCTTCTTCCAATTCTTTGATGTTATGAAAATACTGTTGGTTTACTTAATTATTTTGGAGTGCTAATATTCATCATTTAGTGAAAAGGTTGCGCTGAAACATAAATAAAATATAATACCACCGATTAATCAACTCTTAATGTAGTTTTATTTAAATAAAAATATACGCCTGCAATTAACTTTCTTATGACATTCACTTATTTTAACTATGATGCGCATATTTATGTCAAATAGAAGTTTAAGGTTCTTGACTTAATCCCGCGACTTTGTCCACGTGATGTTTCCTTATTTAATGGAAGTTAATTTAGTTATTTTAGGGTATAAAACTATCTCTGTTCAAATTTCCGCAAAATCGGCTATGTTGGGTCGTTAAGGCGTAACAAACATCCAAACCTTCATATTAATTATAATATTACTACCTACCTACCATAGATTTAGTATCTATGATTACTACCTAAATGATGCCTAAGACTTCGTCTGCGTCATTTTCCGGCATAAAATGTAGCCTAAACGTCAATTAAAGTTAATAGAAATCTCCAATCCGAATTTCAATCCAAACATACAAACATCCAAACTTTCACATTTTAAATATTGCTAAAGTAGGTAAAGTGGGAATGTTGCTCAAATAATATATTATGAATAATATAATCTTCACTAGGTACTTAATAAAAGTTTCAACGTTTCAAATATCTAGTAGGTATAAAAACACTCACTAAATCATTATTCCTCTAAAAAAAATTGGTAAGAAAAATATAATATGCTAAAATCTAAATATTAAACTAATTAAAACAAATCCTTAATAATATACCTACTCAAAAAAAATAAAAATAAAACCCTAAGTAAGAATGTTACGAGCATTCTAATTAAATCGCTTACAGACCATTAATGATTTATGTGATGACACTTTGTTCCGTAAATGTTCAGGAAAGCAACGGATCATAAACTTGCATGCTAAGGTTACGTAAATCTACTAAAGTAGGTACCAACACAAATATATTTATTTAAACAAATCTGAGTCACAGCTTCGTGAGTAGGTAAGCACCTACTCTATTTATGTGTTAGTGATATACTCGTATACCCTGTACCTATATAGTAGTCAGTACTGTTCTGACCAAGGTGCTGACTGCTGACAGAACAGATTGCAAAATTGCACACCTCTCAACCCGTTTTTTTTTTTAATCGTATGGCGTTTGGTACATAATAAGCGTTTTTATAAAAAGAACGCTTATTTCGCCTGCAAGTTCGTCGCTCGTTTAGCACCACCCAGGGGACACGTGCAGGGGCCAGGGAGGCAGAAGGTAGCTCCTGCTGACGTGAGCGACGGGGCATCCCCCAACCTTAATCTCAACCCGTAGACTTCACTGATCCACCTGAGATCGTCCGGGATCTTTACTATAAGTTACAGCCCCGTTCACTATAGAAAAGTAGGTCATCTAATTAAGTACCTACCTATTTAAAAAATAGCACTAAAGGACTGGCCGTTTAATTCTTAACTATTTACCCCGTCCTGCAGCAATTTCCACTGCATTTCCGAACATGAGTTATGAAAATAAAATTCGGCTCCTTTGTCAAGTATGACGTATTTTAAATGAGGACCATAGAGGTAATAATATAGTAGCTGAGGACCCACCATCAATATTCGACTTTAGGTCAGCATTTAAATAATAGGACACCTATTTATATATGTATTTATAGCGCGTGGCTGCAATCAGACTTGCTTGCAAGTGGTGATACACCTTCACCTACACCCATAGATGATAGGATATACAATATACATATAACATCTAAGCCTACGCCAAATATCTAGACTAGTTTTTAAAAAAAAAAATTTAAACCACAGTCTCAAGAATCTAGATAGGTATTTGTAATTGATAACTAATTGATTTCTTTACTCTCAAATAAAATACTCTCTCAAAATGTCGATTCATGCTTAAACAATGATGACGTAATTGTGGAATCTAACGAAAGGATGGCAGAGGTTTTTTTAAACTAAGAGCTTTTAACATTCCAAAATATAATTTGAGAGTCCTCAATATTTTAAATGTTGGTCCTTCTTAGGACATTATTAGGATAAGTTAAGTACAAAAAAGTTTTATGGCTTTGCTGCATTTTTAAATACTAAATTTTATTTAAAATTAAATTATTTAAAAGTACTGCACTATCCTCCGAGATAAAAGAGAAAATAAACTTTATCCATTAGTATAATTCCCATAAAATACATACCTACGCTTCAAATAAAATATATTCAAAGTACCTAAGGAAGAATTAATTAGTTAGTTTTATATAATAACAGTAAATGAAGACCACTACTTAGGCCACGATTACACTTCTAAGTTTTTAGATAAGTTGAGCACGTAAGTAACTATCATAATATAATAACTAACATTTTGCATCCAATACTTACGCGACTTGCAAGACTATATTTTACATTTCGGAAGTTACAGTTAAGGTAACACATTATCAAATGTAAATAAATAAAAAATTACAATTTGAACAGGGTCTTTGATGGTACCATCAGTTATTGTCATTTTTTATGGCGTGGAGGAATCAGGATCTCTTCAAGGTTTGATCAATGCGGTGAATATCATATAATTATTATTGACAAGTCATCTATCACTGAAAGTCACGATCACGAATTGGTTCATCATACCTCACAATCTACCTACCTCATCAAACTTGACTTTGACCCTTTAATTCTTTTGGTTTATTTTGCTACTTCAAGAGTGATTATTTAGTCATGGCCATGGGACAGCTGAATGAGGTAGGTTACCTACTTACCTAAGATTGTTATCTACCAAATCTAATAAACCTGCAGATACCAAACTTGCAGATGGGAAATTAGTATTAGCTCTTATTCAATATACTAGAGCTGTAGGTATCTACATAGGATACAATATACAAATGTCAATCTAATTGGTGGGGAAAGGTCATGAAAAAACAAAAAAAAATGTGTGTCAGCTCCGACGCACGACTGGAGTTTACTCTTTACGAACGATTATAAAATATATAGATTAGTCAATGAGGGTAAATGAACGCTTTTATTATATTAAGTACTGAAAGCATGCTTGATACATTTATATGATTAATATATTATTTTATATTCATCAAAATACATTACATAGTCATGGAAAAATAAACAAGTGTTAAGGAAACATAAAGTTAATAACGTAATAGAGAAAATTTGATTTACTCCCCATAATTTTTTATACCCTATTTATGAAAATCGATTCTAAAGGAGGTAAACTCCAAAAACCTTTCAAAATCGCATGAATTAATGAAAATTTCTCAGACACGAAAAGTTTATATATGGTTTATACGCAAGCATACTTATCTGATATGTAAAATACGTAATACACGTTAGTATTCACAATGCTGCAGCTGGTCAGTTATTCAGTGAAATTGTTAAATTTCGAAGAGCGGTCGTACCTATTTACTAAACAGACCGCTTTCGCAAACTCTAGCAAATTCCCATCACGTCCCATTAAGAAACTTTTACTTTTGGCTTTATATTTGTTGAAATTATATTACGATCCCTTGTTACGAAATACTTATTGCTTGCTTACTTTGATTTTTGGCAAGGAAGATCGGGATCTAGTCAAACGTAATGTACCTAACCACAGTAACGACATTGCTTCGTAGATCATATTATATAAGTTTTTCACTTGATTATTATTTGCCTAATATAAGAAAATATAAATTAGAATGGACTTGTTTATCTAATGTAGGACGTACATGTCTGTTAAATTGACAATACCACCGGTTCGGAATGCAGATATTTAATAAATCTAAAACTAAATATATTACATTTAGGCTAACTGATAGATGTGCGAATGTAGGTGAAATCCGCAACATAAAACTCAATAATTTATAACGACATTTCGACATAAAGACCATATAAACTTAATTCCGTACAGGAGTAATAATTCTTGAAGGCATTTGCAAGACAAATAATACGGAGTGGGGCATTTAAATTTCTTACAAGTAAGTATTATTTCATCGATTGCAGAACACATAGATTGCAATATTGCCAAAAAGGGAAAATGCAGTTAATTTGGAAACTTGGCACGAGGTGATGTTGTTATTATTCCATTAACATAAACAGTAAGCAACGATGTGCCGTGAATGTGGGACTTCGGTCGAAAGTATAGTGAATATTCGCGAAACTGCAGAATTGCCTCGTCATAGGCTCATCGGCCTAGAGAGCCTATGCATGCGAATTTCTGCATGTAACGCTTGTTACGTCGAAGGTCAATAAAAGCGATTGCCAAATGATAAAAAATACCTTTACCAACTAATGCACTTAATGAATTTACACACATAATATACTTACTAAGATATCTATGTGTGAATCTATCAATTAAAATATGGTATCAATGTAATAAAGTACTTACTTAATTATATTTTACCAAAAATAGTTACCTAAATGAATAGTTTCTTCATTAATTTAAGGTTTTGTCATGATACCTAGACAGTAGCTTATTTATATGTATTTCTGCTAATGCTTAGTACTGTCCAAAATCTTTGACCTTAACGTATCGAGTTCCAATATGAATATTAAAGAGACCTAAATTACGATATTATAGTGTTCTTAATATTCAAAATGACGAATTCGATCGGAATACTTAAAAGTAGTTGGGAATCGATCAACGAGGTAGAGACACGCAAGTGACGCAAGTGAAAGCGTATATCACACGACAGCAAATTAAGCAAATATAGAAAACTATGGAGTAGTTAGAATAAAATTAAGAAAATCATATCCGGTTTTCTTTAACTGAATTTAGATATATTATTTTCTCGTCTCATAACAACAGGAACCAGGATACATTCAGTAGAGCTAAAGACGTAACTCAAATCGATTTCGATTTCGATTTCGATTTCGGAAATTTGCTGAAAATCAAAGACCTATTGAGAATCTTACATTTCATTGTTTAGTTTATCGACTGTTACGTCCGCAAGTTCGCGGAGCTAATATATATAATCAAAACCCTAATCTAACGAAAAATATAAAATGTATGGGAAGGGAAATGTTACCTTGTGGAGTGTCCTCGTCGGTGTATCGGGCCCGATTCTTCTTATCGAGTTTGCACTTCACTTTGTGTATGTATTTAGTAGTTAGGTGGGTGAATGTGGTGCAGTATATTATGATAAATAATGCCGAAAATATATTCCGAATGGGGAGCCGAAAAAGGTTATTCGAAACCAACCGAAAGATGCAAGCGGAAACAATGCAATGACAGACAACGTCATCTGTCAGAATACGACACTTGACGTTTAGGGTTGCCGTTCAACAATTATACTAATAAATAAACATTAGTACTAAACATCGACCAATTTGCTATAGGTAACTAGCACTGCCATTGTAGATTTAGTATGTCCATCCAGCACTTTTACGATACTTGACAAAACCAATCTGCAATTCATTGAAAAACAAAATCAACTCACAATATGAACTATCTGTTTTAACTGCGCATGCATACAAACTTGAACCTCATAATGATAACTTAAAATTCATCGGTAAATTCTGTCTTTTATTTTATCGACTCTACAGTTGTTACTGTCCATTTGAGGAAGTAACGATTAAGAAGCGTGCACTCGGTGGCATTGAAAACAATGGCACTATCGGGAGCATTCCCAGACTCTTCCCCGACAATTTGTATATAAATAAACCCTTAATCAACAATACGAGTTCTATTGGTAAAGGCATAATAGCGTTTATTGCGTAAATTTTAATTTCCGTCGGAATGGCTTTGCAAGTTGCAAGAAGATTCTATTTGGATGAATAATTGCCAGACACATCTGACCTTGATTCTGGGGAAGCAATTCTTACTTTATTGTGCAGTTTCATTCACTTTTTACGAGAAAATTACATAGAAACTTGTTGAAAGTGGATTATTGAGTTTTCCAACTATATACTCGTAGCTAATTGCGTATTTTATTTATTGGTAAGAACTTCAGAAAATACATCATAATATGTACCTACTAACTTTTTATTTATTTTTAGCATTTAAATAAATCAATTTATGCATTCAATTTTCTCACACTTCTTGTGCGACTAACCGATTACGATCAGTTCTTCTAATGGCGCTAAGATAACATATTTTTCCCCAATCACTTGTAAAATATAATTGCACATGTTAGCTTCGCGGTTCGCCTCACGCGTCCGATGTCATAAGATTGATTGACGATAACTAAATTAATATTACTTTCCGGTCTGAGATTTATTGGTTGCGGTAAATTATATTTTCAATTTAATAAACTAGAAGCACTGCCAGCAGTAGCCTATTAAGTATTAGATTAAGATCGACTGCAACTCTATACGGCCGGCCATACACGGACAGCTTGAAGCAGTCAGGATGGACTGCTAACGACAGTCTTCTACGTACACACATACATGGAACCACTCGAGCAGTTGCGACTGCTTCGAGTGGTGGGCAGCAGTTATCAATGGTATTGGTAGCTTCAAGCTGTTGACTATGACTGCTTGAGCGGTCCGTGTATGTTGATCACTGGCTAACTGCTCGAGCAGTCCTTGTATGGGCGACCTACTACACTTTAAAAACTAAGTACTTAAGTAAAATTTTAACAGCTGAACAATAAAAAATAATCAATTAACGAATTTCTTTTGTTTTCATAAACCACCTACTTTTTCTCGTAGGTAACTTTTACATAATAAAAACTTTTTCAAAATATCTAATGGTCAAAGAATAACGACAAAATGTCAACATTAATATCAGGTCATGAGGCGTAGACAGAGGAGTTTTATTATTCTATATATGTCATGGTTTAATATCAATCTTCAATCATAATTCAGTTTGACAAAATGGCTCAGAATTGTAAACAATATTTTGAATACTTTATTTGATGTTTAATGATTGTTCTTAAAACAAAGCATGTTTTATTCATGCAGTGGATATTAACAGGCCTTGTAACATTTTCGTGTTCAGTGAAAACATTTCAAGTAAACAGATTGAACGAGTCCTCGTACATTGTGACCAGCTTACCTGATATGCCTGATACCGATAGTAATATATGCAGACCAAACTTAAAAAGAAGTAAAATTGTAACAATTAATAGCGATAATTACTACCCTACAACTAGCTTGGTTACTGTCGGTGAAAAAAAGTATTTGAAACCAAAGATACCCGCATCAATAATAAAACAGGCCCGCGAAAATTATTTCAGCAAATATTATTCAGTATTGAGCAAATCAACGTTTACCTATCCATTCTATTCACCAAAATATTCAAACGAAGACTTTTCGTTATTTACAACATCGAAACCCTTGCATTTGCAAGAGAACTTAAAAGTTGCTAGAAAATTAGCATCGCGTTTAATAGTAGAGGTGAAAAACGAAGCTTTGAGAAAACAAACAGAACATCTTCAAATCGTGAGAAGAAAAGTGCGACATATAATAATAGAGCCAAAAAGAAACTTAAAGAAAAGAAAATTCTTAAGTATTAAAAAAAATAACTATTGCGTTTAATAGTAGAAATGAAAAACGAAGCTTTGAGAAAACAAACAGAACATCTTCAAATCGTGAGAAGAAAAGTGCGCCATATAATAATAGAGCCAAAACGAAACTTAAAGAAAAGAAAATTCTTAATTAATCAAAAAAAATAACGCATTAAATCCATGTGGAAAATAGGTACCTACTATAAACAAAAGGAAAATTGGTACTATAGACTATATAAGTAGGTACTTAATGATTATGATATATAAAAACACACAATAAAATAAAAAATATGACAAATATACAGACAGATATGACCATAATTTGTGAATAACAAGGATAATACGGTAGAAGAAATTAAAGTTAAAAAGTCATTACACATGTTCTTAATTTACTCTTCCTCAAGGTTTTATTTGTGAGTGATATCATTATTTATTCAAATTTACACTCCTGATAAGGCCTATTAGCAACCCTATTAGGTATGTTATAGATACGTCATGGTATTATTCCAAATAGATACACTGTTAAAACTTACAACCCTACTCCAACAAATTAGCTTTTGTGATATACAACTTAAACTAACTAACTAGGCTTAAACAGTAATGGTATTACAATAATTAATAGAGCATATATATTAATAGAGGTATTATAATAATTAATTAAGAGAGAAATTAATATTCTTGCATTAAAAAAACACACAGAGATAACATAGACCACTACATAAAACTGGCCCGTCTCGACCGAGTATGTATGTACTTTATATTTTATTTTACCTTATATTTTATTTACAAGATTACATTTCAGCTAAATCATTATGGCCAGAAATCCTTGCTTTTATGTAAGGAACTGTCAAGGTTGTAGAGCTGTATGAGCTATATTTATTTTCAGTTGCTCCTTTTCTGTAGAAAACATACCCCAGGGTGCATTTATGAAAAACAATAAATAAAGCAAATATTTACTTACATGTTTATTCATAAGTTACATAATATAAATTGCTTATATTATAATAACGAAATTTACAAACACACACAATCATAAAATAAAAATACTAGTTAGTTATCTACTTTCTAAGAAATTAAAACGCATTTATTCACTTTCATTGAGTTGAACTTGGAATTGTTAAATACGACTCATATATACCTACCTCTAGATGCCTAATCTTAAGTTTACTCGTGTAACTGCTAAGATGTTGGACAAGTATATGAGGTTGTACAAACACTTGTTGTGGGACTGAATACTGAAGTTGTCGGACATTGATACGGATACTGGGAAATTGTCCCATTATTAGCTCTAACACACAAGTAATAAGACTGGCAACTCCTATCCGCTGGATTTGCGTATCTTCCAGCGGCTGAACAAGTGAACGTACAATTATAATCTTGTTCACATAAAGTGGTGACTGGATTATAAAAGGTATCAGGAGGACAGTTCAAAGTGGTTTGAACAAATGTCCCACTAACGTTCACGCATGATATAAATGTTGTACAAGTTGAGGAACTGGGATCTTCAAAGAACCCCTCGGTTGTGCACACGGAATTTGTGACGTTACAGACGTAGTTGGTAGTACACTGTGCGATGGCAGGGTTAAATAGGGATGTAGTAGGACAAACGTAATTGTAGCCTATGAAACTACCATTGAAGTAGGCAACACAGAGGGTATAGTTCTTGCAAGTGGTGTCTTCTGGATCGGGGTAGCGACCGTTTGCTGTACAAGTGACAGCGCCTTTGGCTTGCCACGCGAAACAAAATATCTGAAAATGTGACACAAATCGTTGATGAATTTAAAATTATAGACGCACACAATATGCCATAGTTAGTTAGTTATTTGTGTGTTATGGTGAGAGAAACTTTGAGGAAATACCAAACTATCACGCGAACGGGTTATAAGGAAACCTTATTTTTAAAAAGCAGATAATTTTGTCATGGTAATTGAAAATATATTATAGTTGATACGTTTCGATCGATAATAAAGGGGATATTATTTATATATGTTACCGTAAGATCGCAAAAATCGTTAGATTGTAATCTAACTAGCCAAATTGTAAACTGTCGACAGATTACAATTTAACGCATTATTTTTCGGTAGATTGTAATCTGTTAGGTATATTAACCCGATAAAACCTAAGACTGATTATTTATGTTGAATCCTAACCTAACCTACAAGAAAAAAACAAGAAAACGTAAATTCAATGAATATTTAAAAAATTGACACTCAGAACATTGAACGGTTCACAATCTGTCGACAGTTTACAATATCGCTAGTTAGATTACAATCTAACGGTTTTTACAATCTTACGGTGACATATAGGTACCTACATTATACAAATACCTCGACTTTATAAAATACGAAACTGAATCAATATTAACCCGATAAAACCTAAGACTGATTATTTATGTTGAACCCTAACCTAACCTACAAGAAAAAAACAAGAAAACGTAAATACAATGAATATTTAAAAAATTGACACTCAGAACATTGAACGGTTCACAATCTGTCGACAGTTTACAATATCGCTAGTTAGATTACAATCTAACGGTTTTTACAATCTTACGGTGACATATACCTACATTATACAAATACCTCGACTTTATAAAATACGAAACAGAATCATTTACCAGGAAAACGGCGATACTCCACTTTCCCTGCATCTTTGTTATCTCAATAAATGGAGGAAATTAAAACTGTTTTATATCACACTGAAAGGATTAACTCTATGATTACATTATCTCCTAATACTGTCACGATTACGTGAAGCGGTTCTTCACGATTAGTATTATGTATAAGCAACTTTATGGTTTTACTGGAATTTTCTTTATCCATTCTTTTTTTAAAGCTTGTTCAAATATCCATAGTAGGTAGGCAGTCCGTAAGTCAGTTTTATCGTGATATACCCATTACATGATTGCCATCTCATTCAATAGGCATGATGACAGTAACGAAGAATAAATGAAATTATGAATCTATCTAATGAAATAGGATTCATGGATTATAAAAAACTTATTTATTTTTCTATTTCGAGTGAGATTGCTATTTATTTTGATAAAATAAAATATAAAATACAGCAATCCGCCATGATGGATTAAACACCAAGTAGCGAATGACGTCACAATTATTTGTTTTTGAGCTTTGACAATCACACTATTGTTTACTGCACACTGCACAGTACTCTGGCACAAACAATAGTGACGTCACAAACGACGCCATGACACCGGCGAGCGTTTTGGCGTGAATTTTAAAATTTAAATTTCAAATGCCAATTCATCTACCAAACCTTATTTTACTGCTGAAATAAGATATTTATGACCATTATTCAAAATCAATTATCATGCCTATTGCCATCCCAAAAAGAACAAGCAAATTAAATAATATCAGCAGTCAGCACCAAAAAAGGACCGAAAAGATATAGGTATAGTAACGGATAGTTAAGCTAGCCATTCGCATAATATTTATTTAATAATCTCTTACAGGTACTATTTAATAAGTATTTAGAATGTTTTAAAATTTGCCCAGTACGAAAAAAATATGTTTATTTGGTTTACTAGATAACTAATATGATTCATATTCCACATAAGACTTAGACTATAAGTATAACAATTTGACATTCGGTAATTCCTCAGGATTTCATAGAAAAAAGTAGTAGGTACCTACCTACTTTTAAATCACAACAAACATCACATAAACATACTAACTTGGAATACTTTTGCCTGATAAATGGAGCGATTACCCGTGGTCCCATTGGATAGGCCCATAAATGGGACCACGGGTAAATATAAAGCTTCAAATGCTAATGCTTCAAATACTTATAATGGTTAATGCTTTTGCTAATGCTATGTTATGTTTGAAGTTCAAACATGGTACCTATGTGCAATTTAGGATTAAGTAATTTACCCGCGCTATGTTATATAAGTAAGAAAATCTTTCAATTTAAATCTAAGCTATGCTAACAACGAATCATAATGCCCATTATAATCTAATAACAAATATAATATAGTACTGTAAGAGATATTTCTGTACAAACAATAGCGTCTTTTATCTAAAGTCCATAATATTGTAGTGATGTATTCAATTCAACGTCGATCTTAGATTTAATTTGAATAGTCACTTTAAAAAAATCATTCTTCTTCTGTGCTGCTTGCCTACCGTTATAGCTGTGTATATTGTAAGAAATTGCAAGTAGAACAATTAACAAAAGTTTGTCAGTAGTAGGTATGTAGAGAAGTTGCCCTTAAGAGTAAGTATTTTTAAATTAACCCTGTATATTTTACAAAAAAAAAACTTAAGTAATTGAAACTTTTCGCTGTAGTACACTCTACAGATGTACCTAGTAGCCGATCGATAACCGGTCCGCCGACTTTTGAAACGCCAACGGAAATTCGAAAACTTTAATCCACGTGAAGTCGTGGGTAGAGTAAAAGAAAAAAACCCACCAAGTGCGAGTCGGACTCGCGCTCTGTAGCGCTAGTAGGTATATAAGTAAAACTTATGTACCTAGTAGGTAATTAGCTAAATGGAATCCATAACATTAGTAAGTTTAAAATTATTAAAAATATTTTTGTTATACAAGTATATGATGTAACTAAAAATTTATGCTTTTCGCAATTTTTCCTTTATCTGCGCTATCTATAAGACGTTGCTTCGTACCTACCAAATTTCAAGATTCTGAGTTAACGGGAAGTACCCTGTAGGTTTTGATTCCCTTGCGAGTGTCGAAAATTTGCAGCATAAACGGCTGTATCTTTTGATTGCGTTGGCTTAGAAGTTTGATTTATTCACAGCTCTAAGGGACAGTAGACCTGAGTATTTGATATGAATTTCAGCTTGATACCTCCATGCGTTCCTGAGAAGAAGGGTCTTGACAGACAGACGGACAACAAAGAGATCCTATAAGGGTTCCGTTTTTTCCTTTTGAGGTACGGAACCCTAAAAATTACGTTATTTATTAACGATTTATTAATTATTTCAAAAGATAGTATTGAATCCATAAATTAATTGTATGTCTTGTTTTTACAAGCACGTCTCTAACAATCTTACAGCGCCATTTTAATGATAAAATTTCTCATTCTCAGTTTCCGTTTATATACCTTACGTTTATATCTCGCGAGTGATGTGAGAATTTTAAAGTTAAAAAGTACATCAACAAAATAGAAAAAGGATTTCCAAATTTCTAAGCATATTATTGAGGATAGATAGGATATTTTGTACATAAAGATGTATAAAAGTTATATATTTTCTATAATCATCCTTTTTCTTGTAAGTAAAATTTGATACTGATATTTTGTTGTACCGGAACCCAGATGTGCCCAGATCGCTTGACGGTACGCTTGCGGTACGTCATTGCCGGAAGGGTGGTAACCAGCCACAGCTGAAACCGGCGAAACCTCCAACAAGACCAGACCAGAGATAAATTATTTTAATCAGAGGAAATTATATTTTCTTTTTTCTCGAATTGGCCACTAGCTTTGAGAAATCACAAGACCTACCAGAGAAACCTAAATTGCTTAGGCTTATCCGTCCGTTGAATAGTCAGTCTATATTTGTAAGTATACAGCAGACCTGGATTAACGAGAGGTTAACCCAGGTTAAGGAAAACCAGGCCACCAGGTGCTGCGAATGAAATGTTTTCTTCGTCGGGATACGAAGACGGGAATGATCATACATCAGGGAAGGTATTATTATAGAAATTAGAAATAAACTCAGAGGACGTCGGAGATGAAATACTTAGAGTAGGATGTGGCGACGCTGTCTCTTCGATGCTCTAAGGACCCTCGGGTTGCTTGTTGGAGTCAACGAGCAGTCATTTTGGGACTGTCGCCACGAACTTCCCGCTTTTGTGTTCGGTCAAATGCTGGTATTTGAAAGCTTTATTCAAGGGATCGTAGATATTTGCGCTTTATTATATGTATAAGTAACTAGCTGATGCCCGCGACTTCGTCCGCGTGGAATAAGTTTTTTTACATTCCCACAGGAACTACTCAATTTTCCGGAATAAAAAGTAGCCTGGAGTGTGACATAGTCACTCTCCAGGTCCTCAACTATATCCATGCCAAAAATCACGTCGATCCGTTGCTCCGTTGCGGCTTGATTGAAGGACAAACCAACAAACCAATAAACCAACAAACAAACACACTTTCGCATTTATAATAATACTTAGTAAGTATGATTACAGTAGAACCGTGTGATTGAACGTGAAATATGTAGGTACCTCATGGCACGGAATAGATAATAGTACCTCTGAAGTTTCTATGGCTCCGTTATGTTAGTGTTAAACACCCCAAGTACGCTTTATGTACTTAAATTAAATCGATACTTTTTCTCGTAATTAATGTAAATAATAATTATGTTAAGAATTTTATTTACCTTGCAGAGTGTTTATGAAGGAACGAGTATAGATACGGTGTGTACAACTCGAGGACGTTTCCCAAACAATGCGATTCCAGAATGCCGTGGATATACCATGTGCTTGATGGGAGCAAGCGGCTATGCGAAATTTGACCTTCAGTGCCCTGAAAACTCTACCTACAGTCATATAGACAACCAATGCACTAATATCACTAATTACCAATGCTTACCAGACTACAACTGCACTCAAGAAGGCAATTTTGTCAACCCATCAAGTGAAAACTGCACCTCCTACATAGCTTGTGTGAATGATTTACAAGATATTACAACAGCCAGACTTATTTCCTGCCAATCCAACGAAGTTTTCAGTCCCACGGAATCTACATGCGTTAATGAAACTTTATTTATGTGTAATTTCAATACTGAATCACCGAAAGTTCTTCTGGTGTCCGTCGATCAGTTCCCTAGCATCTCGGGAAATTTTTCTCTCAATCATGGCGCTTGCCATAATACGCTGAGTGCAATATTAATCTTCATTGTTGTATTGATAGTTTTGAAATAAAATTTGTTGGATTTTTTGTTGTTTTGTTTTTGTGCCTGCTGCTTAGGATCTAAAAAACAAAAATATGCATTCAAACGAGCTTGTACCCTCCTTTATATAAAATCAAAGGTACCGTCAGACAATGGACGGACTGAATCTATAGGGAACATAGTAAATAATATAATATGAAAGAAAGAAAGAAAATCTATTTATTCTCACCATTGTGCCACACATTATAAAATGTTACCATGGTGCCTCCAGTACCCGAGCATTAAACTCATGGTCAAGTCCTAGAGGCACCCTGACAAACACTTGTTGTGTGTGGCACAACCTGAAAGAAGGCATCAGCTCAGCACGGTGCAGAATGCCTTGCAATAAATAATTACAAGAGCATTCCGCGCTGATTTTCAGCTGGAGCCCTACTCCAGTGACGCCACGGCTTGGTAACTATATCTACTAATTATTACTACTTAGGTAAATTATTTTAGTTATACTAAAGGGCTGTACACGTAAATAAAATATTTATTATAATATATTCAAATTAAACAATGAGGCTAGTTAGAAATAAAAATAAAACCAATCAAATATAAATAAATAAACAGTACATGCAAAATTAATCTATTTATAACCAGGTACTTTTAAAATAAAAAAACAAATAAGAAATAATATTGTAATATCTAAAGAAAAGAAAAGTACGCCACATGATCCTGGAATTCTAACTATTTGCTAAATGTAGTTTAAAGGAATACTTGTTTTTAAGATCTTTTATCGGTGGTGGTATATTATTCCAACATTTAGTGGCGGAGTATGTAAAAGATCCACGAAATGCAGCTGTACGATGAAATGGCGCACAAAGACGATTCCTGCGCACACTTCTTAGACGATCAACTTCGCCGTCGCCTGCCCAGTAAATTTATTAATGAGGTATAAAGGTTTTCCCATTTTAGACATTCCGAAAAGCAGAAGATGTAGTTTTCTCCTAGACCTCAACATAACCTCAATAACGGTTCGACATTACAATTTCTTTTTTTTTGAACGCAACATCTCTGGGTAGCGGAACCATAGACATAGGATTTTTTCGCTGCGGAACGCAATTAAATTTCAAATGGCATGTTTTGATTTGAATTGACTTGGAATTGACCAACAATCTACCAGTTGAGTTTGACACTTGACGTTGACTGTGACATTTTCATCTTGCATTTTGCAACATTAAGATTTAAGGTTATGTTTTAGTTTTAATAAAAACATATTTTATTAAATAAAATATATACGCTGATTGTTTATTAAATACAACAATTATTACATAAAAGTATTAATAAAGTATACTTAGGGTAACCTAAATGTATTCTAACATCGTGGTATCGAGGTAAGTTTCTTGTAACATAAACACTTTAAAAAATTACTTTATTTATTATAGTTACCTTCTGGTTTTAATACATCCGTGTATAATACTAGTCAAGTTGTAGCTAGTGTTGCTCAATCAGTTTTGATCTCAATTCCAGCAGTACTAGTCTGTCTAAATGCTTTCGAACGATTAAAAGCTTTGCCGCTATCCACAGACAAACTATTACTATTCTACCTTGTTTGAGAAGATAATTAAGCTTTTTGATAACAGACAGTGGTCTCGGCTGGCGTGTTTCTGCCGATATGTATCTACAATAGAGGCACAGACTCTTCCACAGGGAGGGAAGTCAAGTGATGGAATATCGCCTCCGCCGCGCATTCCCAGAGGTCCTACTGATATCTTGCAGGCTTTAGCCGCTACCGTTGGCACAGACCCTACTGCAGCACATTACAAGTATATTTCTATCTACATTTTTCTTTATCTTTATAATTTGCTAGCTGACCTGCCCCAGCTTTACTTGGCTGAAATTTCTATAAATCCTTTTTTGTGGTGGTTTACTTTGTAGAAAAAATCTTTATGGAAATTGGTATTGGAACACAAGGAGAAAGTCCTCTGTAAATTAATAACAAACAAAATAGGCAAAATTCATAGTAAGACTGTCTTAATTTGGACTTATTTTAATGTGCATTAACAATATTAAATATAATACACATCTACCGAATGTGCCTGTTTACGAAAGACTTGCAAGCAGCACATGTGTATTTCTTAGTGCAATCTGTTTGCGCATTACTCCTGTGCCGGCCATGATTCACCCTAGAGCTGAATATGTGCAGTGAAAGAGCAACCTTACAACTGAGGGGTATAAGGGAAGCAGTTGGAACTACATTATGAGAGACCAGAGTGAGAGGCGCACAGAACAGTTTTAATACCAGCATGCATGTGGAGCATCCTAATACCACCTCCTTTATACTTATCACCATTTCAATAGTTTTAAGCAAAAAAATCTCTATTGGATGTATGTTTCAGATATCATGATGATCCATATTTAATACCCCAATCAAATTACCGTAAGAGAGCATATGCCCTGTCAGCTGAAGCTGGAAGGAAAGCAGCAGCTTGGATAAGAGATGAGCATGCAGAACTTTTCACTATGAGAGAATGGGACCCTCCTATGAAGATGAAAACACCGTACTTTAATGCAGACCCACAGATTGAGGCATTTGCCCCTAAACCTATTTATAATGATGAAAGTAAGGTATGGCAAATATTTCAAATTTTTCTATAGTTTTTTTTTCCACTACAAGTTAGCCCTTAACTGCGATCTCACCTGATGCTAAGTGATGATGCAGTCTAAAATGGTAACAGGCTAACCTATTAGGGGTATGGTAGTTACATAAAACCCACACACCTAGTCGGTTTCTACACAGCATTGTACCAGAACGCTAAACTGCTTGGCGGTACGTCTTTGCCGGCAGGGTGGTAACTAGCCACGGCCGTAGCCTCCCACCAGACCAGACCAGAGAAAACTGAAATTATAAATTCCCAAATAAACTCTGCTGGGAATCGAACCCGGGCCCTTCCACCTTAAGACAACAGAGCTAAGCACTGCCCCAGGGAGGTCGTACATGAATTAAGTTATCCATAATTACATAAGTACTTAGTTCTAATTTCCCTTTTCGAAATAGTCATAAAACTGCAACACAAGTTCTCTTGATTGTCCTTTAAGCACCTTTCTTGATCTTTGACGATGGATGGTTTCTAAGACCTGCCTGATTCATGTTACATTTACTGTACTGTTTTACATAAAGGATTTATTTTAATACATACATTAATATTCTTAGTCATTAAACACATATGTTTATAAAACAATAAAATATGTTGAGC
This sequence comes from Erebia aethiops, assembly GCA_923060345.2. Lineage (NCBI taxonomy): Eukaryota > Metazoa > Arthropoda > Insecta > Lepidoptera > Nymphalidae > Erebia > Erebia aethiops. The sequence continues at coordinate 6,562,310 of OV281092.1, read as the reverse complement.
AAAAATAATCATCAATGTGTCAAATCGTTTAAAACTTAACATAAAGGAAGTCGATTGTTATCAAAAATGGATACGGTTATATCAGTTACGCATTTGAACATCATTGACTCAAGGTGCTTAAAGTAAAATAATTGATTGGACACAAAATATCTCTTTTTAAGCCTCTGGCATTCAAGTACGATATCAGATTATTGCCCAAACAGCACTAAATTTAAAGATAAGTCCACTCCATCTATGGGCAATGTAGAAAAGCTTTCTTAACAAATTCTTCCTCTCCTATAAGAGAAAGTACTGTACAGGTCTCGGCCGAAATAGCAATTCACAGCCTCGTTTTCTTAAATTGGCCTCGCCTCATCCTTCTAATATTACTCAGCAGTGTATTACTTTATTTCCGGCCTGGGCAGTAATGTTCTATTTATTTTTTGTGGAACCAACCAATTATTTATAGATATATAATTAATTTTAGGTCACAGAAGAAGACTTGAGATACACCATACAAAATGCACTTCTAGAAGATGCTATAAAGGTGTTTGAGCTTCTAGGAGGAGTGGACAATTTGAATGATGAGTTGAAGCTGTCTCTATTGCAATTATTGTGTTTTTATAATGAGAAGGAACCAGTTTCCATGGAGTGGGTGGAGGAGAGGTGGTTTTCTGCAGCCACAAGAGAAAGACAGGCTGCTACTTGGCGGTACGTTTTGTATCTAACAAAATCTACACTCACTGAGGTTTTATACAAAAACTGTGGAAACCTCTGATAAAAGTTATTTTCTGATACATCTGAAGCCCAATCGTCTAAGCAAATTGTAATCATTAATTGACAGCTTAAAACATATAACTCAAACTGTTTAAAGAGTTCATACATGCTTTTTGACGTGAAGGTATTTATGAGCTCCATAAACAGGTCGGATTATCCGTTTGACAAACAGTTACAATTTCCTTACACAATCGGGGGGTTGATATTGAGTGAAAGATTTCATTATGAAATTGATTTCAACAATTCTTTTGTATGCAATTTACTTAATTTACTTATATTAAGTATTATTTTACTTATTAGGCTAGGTGGTCTTGCTGACAAAATCTTCACAGCAATGGAACCCAAAACCTCTGAAGCATACTGTGCTATTATACAAGGGATGGCTAAATATTTTCAAGTAAGATACTAAGCTTTCATTACTTACTATAAAAGGAAAAAACGTCTCCTATTGCTTTTAATTTTAAATTAAGAGAAAATTGCAACAACAAAACTTAAACTTATGATAGAATAACACTCGCTGATGATGATAATAATAAATCTGCCTTGCAATCAGCGACTTTTAAATTGGCGCGCAATAACATATTTTCGCGCGTAGTATGTACGTTGACTTTGACAGTTTGTATGAGAACTGCACCAACAAGCACTCGCAATTCAATTCAGAGTCGACTATTTGATTGGCGCCAACTAGTCTCATTCATTTTCTTGGTAGGTTGTTTTCTTATCTTCTACTCTATATAATTTTTTCTAGTTGGTTAATTCATTGTTTTATTATGTTTACTTTGTTTTTTATTATTTTATGAAATTCATTAGGAAAAAAATACGAAAGAGTAGCTACATTTAAAGGTTATTTTTATTGTAAAACAAGATGGTGCCCGCGACTTCGTCCGCGTGGATAACAGTTGTTTGATTCCCGCGGGAGCTTTAATTTTCCGGGATAAAAAGTACAGACAGACAGACACACTTTTGCATATGCGAAAGTTTGTCTGTATGCTACGCTTTCACGGTCTATCTGTTCAACCGATTTTGATGAAATTTGGTACAAACTATCCCTATGGATAGTTCTACTACCCTATGGATAGTTTGTATCCCGGGAAAGGACATAGGCTACTTTTTATCCCGCAAAATTAAGCAGTTCCTCCTGGAATAAAAAAAAACTTAATCTACGCGGAAAATGTCATGGGCATCATCTATTTTATAATATTAGTATGGATTATAAAGGACAAAATAATTACCGATTCTCTCATAGCATTAATTTGCAGGCTGAACGAGCTCACGCCTTAGCTCAAGAGGCGAGAGAACAAGGCATCCAGCTCTCTACCAGCGTTTATAACTCCTTGTTAGGTTGCGTTGGCTTCTTGAAGGAAGGGGTCACGCTACGCATCGAGGCGCTAAAAGGTTTACTGAGAGAAATGAACGAACAGGTAACTTTTCATAAAAATGTTAAGTGTGAAAATATTAAATGCATAAGAAGATAAAAGCATACATTGCAGCAATCATTTTTACGTAATATCATTGAAATATTTGTCTCCCAAAAGGCCCGTAGGGACCTAAGGGGTGGTTTAATTTACATGGAATCGAATAAGCGCCGGCAATTTGTACGAATACCTATCGTAGTACAAATCGTAGTTGAAGGAAAAGGTTCATTTTAGGCCTACTCTTGTACTATCTACCATGCATAGAGGAAAATTCATAGATAATAATGAATGAGAAAAAAATAAAAAATTTATTTCTAGTTTTCGATACGTTTCCAAGATAGTAGTATATTCACTTCACTTCACTTCTTATGTGAATGGCTTTACTCGTGCACTAGGCACAAATATTTTGCCAATGTCGCGTTGAAGGAGAGTACACACTACTGGAGAAACCGGTGAACTTGTCTCGCATTTGCTAGCGTTCAGCCTGAGTTAGTATTAGTTCTACAACAACACAAATATAAATTATTAAATATATTACTTATTTAATATCATTATTATTTATACATAATATTATTACTTACTAATATTAATGAACACATAAAAGTAGTTATTATATTAAAAATAAGTTTCCAACACAGTATATTAAATATATACTGTGCAGGCAAGGTGAACTAGATCAAACTCTTTGCAAGAGACAATTAAACTTTAATTTTGTTGTAATCTTTATATTTGTTCCAAGATGTAGATAGTAGGCGCGAAATATATCAAATGTCATTTCTGACAGTCACTGTCAAAATAACGTGTTTTTCTTTTAAAAACGTCAAAAATATGAATCCGCCATTGTTACCCACCCATGTTTAGTGTTGCTTATCTTGGAAAGATTATAAATAATTTCGCCACTGAAATTACGACGAATTCGTGGATTTGACCAATTAAAACTGGTCTAGTATTTTATTTTCCTTCATTTCTCTACTTGTACAAGACCAGGCCTACGCCCCATACAAATCTGAACCGTCTCTTTTAACGCGATCGCTTCTACCACTGTTTGGAGTCTCTAACTCGTACAGCAGTTTCGATGACGTCATTGCTTTAGCCGCGTTCATCAGTTTTGTTTGTCAGGGTCTGTCGCCGAATGCCGAGACAATGAACGCGTGTCTGAGGTCCATATCGTCGTGGGGCGGCGGCAAGGCTCTTCAGACCATAGCACTGCAAATAGTAGCCGAGTTCAGACAACTAGGCATCGAGCCCACTCTGTCCGCGTATTATTACCTGCTCTGCGTGTTTTGTAAGGAACGTAAGTATCTACCGATAAAAACATAGTCTAAGGATAAACGTCTTTTCTTTCCAGCCGTTAGACAGAGGTGTCTAGACAGTAATTGCGTATTATAAAAAAATGTCTTGCGTCTTACAAGTTATATTTTGTATGCGCGTGTCTAATAAGACACAAGAAAAAATATCTTCTAACTAATGCCCGCGACCTCGTCTGCGTGGTTTGAGGTTTTACGGTTCCCGCGGGATCTCTTCAATTTTCCGGGATGAAAAGTATTCCAGACTATAATCTATCTCTGTGACAAATTTCAGCCAGATCCGTTCAGCCGTTGGGGCGTGATTGAGTAACAAACATCCATACATCCATCCAAACTTTCGCATTTATAATATTAGCAAGATATGTATGGTCTCATACACCAACCATTGCGACTGAATTTCTTATAAGACATTTCTAGACAAGGCACAAGAAATTTACTTTTAATGCGCAATAGGCCTAACGGTGCGGGGTGACTGGTACCTGACGGAGGAAACTTGCAGAAATTTCGATACAAAATGTACTGTCACTCTCACGGAATAGATAAAGGGAGATGGAATGGCCCTTACACAAACTTTACTCGAGAACCGATGTCGCCGCACTCACACATTGTAAAATTAATCGTATTTTATTACACAAACAAAGAGTCACTGTAATAGGTTCTTTGGTTTGAAATCAAAAGAAGTTTATAATCCAAACATCATCGTTTTTGATTCATTTATTACTTATAACTTACGTACAAATTAGCCTACTAACCACTAGATGGCGTGAGTATTTGATGCTAGCTCTAACGCCTTATAAATAGTGCTCATAAGGTTCAATTTCCCGTAACTACGACTGAAGTAGACTCTTGCATACCTAGGGATGTGATGTTCTCGATTTTGACATGTTTTTGACAGTAGGTATTACATAGTTTTGAGTTCCATTTCTAATGAAATGAGGAATAATAATTGCATTTAATTTCATTTGTAATGGGGCCAAGTTTAGGATTTGATATTATTTTTTGATTTACATGTACTTATGTAGGTATTTCCGCAGAAAAGATAAATAAATAATGACCCTCATTATTAGTGATTATTAGAATCTCGGTTTTGTCTAACTAGTTTATGTCACCGAATATAGGGCCTTCAAAACAAAAAGTCTGTAGATAGAAATTAATGTTTTTTACAGAAAAGACAGTCAAAGTCAGTTTACAATAAAATTACGATTTTTCTGTTATGTTATGTTGAATACCGTAAATGCATCTTTTAAACAGTATTACAAGTACTAGTAACATTGACTAGTAAAAATAAATTTTATATTGGTTGTATAGTGTCGTCAAAAAGATATGAACACTTCTTCTTCTTCACTTGCGTAAATTCGTTTGTGTTTTATACTCATTCATTTGGTATAAACTGTAAATAAAAACCACAAATAAAAAAATACACTTTTTATTGAAAAAATATCGTTTGCTTCCATAAATATAGGTATCATACGAATATTATAAATGCGAAAGTGTGTTTGTTTGTTGGTTTGTCCTTCAATCACGCCGCAATGGAGCAACGGATCGACGTGATTTTGGGTAGCCATTTGGCATTTTGGCATGGGTATAGTTGAGGACCTGGAGAGTGATATAGGCTACTTTTTATCCCGGAAAATTAAGGAGTTCCCGCGGGAATCAAAAAAACTTAAACCATGCGGACGAAGTCGCGGGCATCAGCTAGTTAGTAATAAATACTAAATAGTCATGCAGATTATTAAAAAAAATTCTAAGAGTGACAAGAAGAAATCTCTAGCAAAAAGAAATCTTTTTTTAAACAAAATTTTGAATGCTTTTTAAAACCTACATTAAATAAGTTGATTTATTCCTTCAAAATTGCATTTTATATGTAAACTAGCTGACTTTTAGAGTGGCGACACTTATATTTCGAGTTATTCTCAGCAAGCCATTTCATTATTATTTTGATACCCATATTGTAGGAGTTCATTAAAAATAACTAGTCCGCCATCTAGGATGTTCCGCCATGTTGGATTTGACGTCACACAGCTAACTATGCATTGTCATCCAAACTAAACGTGTATACAAAATTTCAGCTCAATCGGTTGAAGATATCTGCTTCAAAATTGAGTAGCAAGATTCAACTCGAACAAACATACTCGTACATTGCAAGTTAAATAAAAGCTTATAATTATTATCGATTCACGTTCACGATTTTACTTAAATGTATACGATTAGAAAATTTAGTCGATAATTGACAGACTGTCAATTAAATGAACTGAAAACATGAGCACAACCCTAACCCTAACTCGGTGAAAGGTCCAAATATTGTGGCGATAAAGCATCAGTGAACGAGATACATTGCAAATAAACACGATGGTTGCATGGACAATGTGCGAGTTTAGCGATCAATGTATATTTTGCTTACGTGTTGCAATGATGTCGTAAAGCAATGATTTATAGAGATTAAAAATTTTAGATTGTAAATTATAAAGTAATTAGATATAAATTCGACTCACCGGTGAAAAGAAATACCTCCTCGATTGATACTTGATAAGTTACTTCTTTTTCTGCACGATAATATTGCACAACTCGGCATTTCTCTTAATTTTTGTCGCACCTATTGTTGCCGGCACACTCTCAAAAGGACTACGCGTAGTGAACTACTCGGTCAACCGGGAATGTGAGCATTTAATCATGAGTGTGACACGCACGAAACGTCTGCATTTCCCTTCTAGCTGTATTTATTTTTTCTATGGTCACTCTAATGTCAAATTCGTAACTCTCAGTGATACATTGAACTGTCTCTCATATCAATATTCTCCGAATATAATATTTGAAAAACTGCTTTGAAAATCTGCTCAAAATCCTAATAAGTTATTAAATTTTTAGGAGGTCCACGTATCGACATCCTCACCGACATTATAGCGGATCTAGAAAAGAGGGAATCACTAAAAGCCACCCAAGCAACTGACACTAACTTCTTTATCACCGCCATGGGAGTTTGCAGCGATCATTTACAGGTAATTTTGAGAATAATAATTAAGGTTCACTTTTCTTAACTGATAAATAGTTAGATAATGAGGCCAAATCTGTTGTACGCCTTGTCTAAACAAAACTAAAATTGTACAGCTCTATTTATATTGCTATATTTATATTTATATTGTTCTATTTATTTTGACGACCTCCGTGGCGCAGTATGTAGCGCTGTTGCCTTAACGTGCGGAGGTCCTGGGTTCGATCCCCGGTAGGGTCAATTTGGGAATTTTTAATTTCTGAATTTTCCCTGGTCTGGCCTGGTGGGAGGCTTCGGCCGTGGCTAGTTACCACCCTACCGGCAAAGACGTGCTGCCAAGCGATTTAGCGTTCCGGTACGATGCCGTGTAGAAACCGAAGGGGTATGGGTTTAATATAACTGCCATGCCCCTTACAGGTTAGCCCGCTACCATCTTAGACTGCATCATCACTTACCATCAGGTGAGATCGTAGTCAAGGGCTAGCTTGTAGTGGATAAAAACAAAAAAAAAACAAAAGCTATCCCTTTCATAATGCTCCCTGTGGAAAGGGGCAGTTAGAGCTGTCAGGATTTTTTCATCCGAGATAATCAAACGATTCCCTGGAAATTTTTATAACCTAACTCATCATCATCATCGGTATCACCTACTTAAGTATATAATAATAATAATGTCTTCCCGACCGAATTTCGGTCACGGCGGCCTATCTCCATAAAGATTAGCCATATGTTACCGCCTAACCGACCGAACCCGGACCTCGTCGGAGTTAAGTATATACAGACAAGTCAAAACACATTCTAGTTCAAGATAATCTTATTGTAGGATGTGAACCTAGCAGAGCGAGTCCACGCCCTGCTAATGAAAGATGACAATTATAAACTGGTGGGCGATGCGTACAAAGAGAGTATTTACTACCGGCACCTCGTGACTGTTGCTTGCAAGTAAGTTACCACATCTATACTAGTATTATAAATGCGAAAGTTTGGATGGATGGATGTTTGTTACTCAATCACGCCAAAACGGCTGAACGGATCTGGATGAAATTTGGTAGGGAGATAGATTATAGGCTATTTTTTATCCCGGAAAATTAAATAGTTCCCAAAGGAACAAAAACCTCAATCCACACGAACGAAATCGCGAGCATCAGCTAGTAATTAATAGTGCCCTCTTGTCCAAACGAATAGTCCCGTGCCTCGCGTCTTTGTAAGTGTTTGGGTGGTGGTATTTTGTTCCTTATTTATGGTCCACCGTCAACATCGTAACACAAATTGGTATAATGACAACTCAATCAAATCAGCAACTCTTTATCAACCTTGAAAACGCGCTTCTAGTATGGAAATTTGTATGAAATACGTCGTCAACATTTGTGTGTCATCAAATTTCGATAGTTTCAAATGATTATCAAACTTAAAACTAACAGAAGATCTGAATTGTAGGTCTTTTGGAAGACTCTATTTCGAAATAGTCATCAATTTAATGCGTAAAAAGATTTTACATAGAAAATCCTGATGGTGCTCTCTCCCTCATAGGAAAAAGGGTTTAGTTATTTCATTCTTGATTATAGTTAGTTATTGTTTAACTATTGTTAATTATTGTTTGTAATTAACAAATTATTTTGTGAATTACAATATTTGTTTTTAACACCACAAAAATGTATCATTGTTAAATCTAAAGGTAAACAACGATAAAATATTTTTTTGTTTAGATACGCCCCATTCGAGAAGACAACAGAATTATTAGACACATTGGTGCCTAATATATACGTTCCTGAACCGACTGTGATGGAGGAGGTAAGATCAATAATGTAAATTGCTATGTTTGTTTTGCAGAAGTTGACTTGCTGGTTTCTTGCCGGTTCTTGGAACGAACCAGTGCAGTGGCAGATTCACTCGACGCGACGATTCAAAAGCACATATCAAAGTCTACTTGAATAAAAAATATTTGCGTTTGAGTTTGCTGCGCGTGTTTACATAGAGCTAAAAGTTGACTTCTGCAAGAAATTGCCTAAGTTGCTAGACGTTTCGGCCTAAGCTCCGTTAACTTTGCAATATTTCATAAAATATACGATACGCCACTTTAACGCTGATTGTCCTGCGCGCATTTTAAGTACTAATTACTACTATAGTAATACCTACTATATTCTATCCGCGTTAGTAAAATAGTGACTCATAGTTGGAAAACTAAGTCATGCCCCCGACCAATTTTATCCGACTATAGTGCGATTTGTTCATTCGATCATATAATTTTTTAATTCCTCTTAACAGATAATAAGGACATTGGAAGTGGGAGGCGCCGGGGACAGATTGGCAGAGGCGTGGTCACAACTAGTGGTGTTCGGGCACGCTAAGCGAACCAAACTTGTGGAAAAACTGCTGGCTGCCTTCTGTAATTGTTACTCATATCAAGGTACCATAATCTAAATATATAAAAGTAAGAGGTGACTGACAGACTAACTGATCTATCAACGCTCGCCTCAAACCACTGGACGAATCGGGCTGAAATTTGGCACACATAATATAGCTTGTATGACACAGGGATTCGATAAGATATTTTCGGGTAAAATAGGGGTTTGAAAATTGAATGAAAATACAACATAACGTGAGTGCAGCTGAGGACAAAAGTTAGTGCTTAATTGATAAAGATAAAGAAATTGTCCTGCCTCACTGACTCATCGACCGGCCCAAACCCTTGAACCCGACAAGCTGATTTTTCTCAAAGGTTCCTGGTTTCAAAATTCCCACGGGATCGAATTACGGGTGGCCGCTAGCAATAATCATAAATCTATTCTCATTTCCAACGTTCCTGATTTACAGCGAAGCGAATGATCGAACTTTAATGAAGCGTCCACTCACAAAGATTGGACCGAATGTTAGCTGTGGGAATTTAGGACAAACCGGCCTAATTCCTTGTCTACCATATAAAAGGACCCTTAGTGCACAACTTTCTAGATTTATTTATTTTATTTATTTCACAAATAAAAAATACATATTTTATGGTTTCTTCGTGCTCGTAAGCGCTTGACGGCTTGTCTGAGCACTGCACATTCCTCCATGCTTAATAACTAAATATGTAGGTGTAATAAGTATAATAAGAGATTTAAGTTACAAAAGTTAGGTTCTTACTTATTAATTTTTCCTTATAATTTAGTTGTAGGTTGTTTTAAAATTTTAAAATAAAAGTAAACTAGACTAATGTTGCGCATACAAATCAAACTTTTATGTATACAGGCTGCTTCACTTGGAATAATACTAAGTTTACTCAATGTTTAGTTTTTAATAGATAATTTTTAATTTTGTACTTGATGTTGTTTTTTTTTATTTTAGATTTAAGTTCTATCGGGAGTTCATTTATTAGCCTTGGAAGTAAATAATATGTAGTTCTTTCGCCGTAATAGTTATTCGCTTTTGTTGTAATAAGTTTCCGTTCCGTTTTATTTCCTACTAGCTGATGCCCGCGACTTCGTTCGCGTGGATTGAAGTTATTTGGTTTCCGCGGGAACACTTTAAATTTACGGGATAAAAAGTAGCCTATATGCTATTCCAGACAATAATCTATCTCTGTGCCAAATTTCATCCAGATCCGTTTAGCCGTTCTGACGTGATTGAGTAACAAACATCTATCCATCCATCCAAACTTTCGCATTTATAATATTAGTATAGATAAGAATTGTACTTTTGCCATATCTGTCAGTCACATGAGTGAATGTGGCAAAATTAACTGTTATCAAAACATAATTATGATCCAATGGATGCCTCAAGTGTTATCTAAGATATGAAATAAATTGTTCGTAATACTTATTTGTAGAAGACGAAGTAAAAGCAAAGATCCGGAACGCCGCTGCGGACATTTTAAAATTTGGAAAACTTGTGGAAGAACGAGAGGAAAACGAGGATCGCCGCACACCTACACCGAAGTATGCAAAAATCAACATATTATAACTTAATTTTAGATAAAAATCGAAAAGCGGTCTCGTCCTATTTAATTTCTGTTGAATTGTAGTTTTCCGTTCCTTTAAAATTTGGAGATAAAAATTTTGAAGTTCATCCCTTTCAAGTTATACTTTTTATTCTACAACCTTGCATCTCATTTTTTTCAAAAAACTTATAATCTACGCTTACTACTTAATTCTTTTTTGTGTAGGTATAATAATTTTTTTTTGTATAATTATTAATGTATTAAAATCGCCTTTAATCAATTTATACAGTAGTAGAGGGGACGGGGCGGGGCTATAGTTTGAGTCATGCCAAAAAGGTATAAAAGCCGGACTTTTCGACACGATCATCACTTTACAATTGTACATTGTCTAGTCGACATCTCCGGTATCGGAGTGAAACGTACGTTGAGAGTAGTTTGGAAGATTTGTATGGTGTGGTGAATATCGCGGGCTATAAGTGCGGGATACACACTGTACCTACCACATAGATTTGTCGCGGATTATAGCTTAAACTTTTAGTTCCTTCATTATCATGTACTTCCGCAAAGTAACTCCTAATTATTATTAATGTTGATTTTGTGTATAAAGTAGGTATTTGTACGCTAATTTCTAGATTATCAGCAACAGCCTTATCAAACATAGCGGAACTATGCTCCGATACACAAGACAGGTTAGACCCCAACTGGACAACGGTAGAGCACGCGGTACAGAAACTAAAAAACGAGCAAGCCGCCGGTGTACCCGCGAAACCGCAAGTTTTGGCTGACGTCGCACATAGGGCCGCTAGTGTTGGAAAACCTGAGTTGGCTGCTGTAAGTAACTTAAAATAAGATGGATTAGTGATGTGTATATATTTGCAAAGCGAGCGCAATGAAACAACAGTCTGCTTTCTTAGTTGATTTTTAATCCACTACTAGCTAGCCCTTGACTGCGATCTCACCTGATGGTAAGTGATGATGCAGTCTAAGATGGTAGCGGGCTAACCTGTTAGGAGCATGGCAGTTATATTAAACCCACACCCCTTCGGTTTCTACACGGCATCGTACCGGAGCGCTAAATCGCTTGGCGGCACGTCTTTGCCGGTAGGGTGGTAACTAGCCACGACCGAAGCCTCCCACCAGGCCAGACCAGGGAAAATTTAGAAATTATAAATTCCTAAATTGACCCTGCCGGGGATCTAACCCGGGACCTGCGCACGTTAAGACAACTGCGCTACGGATTTCGTCAAAATAGTGTACATAATAATATTATTCTTTCATTGCGCTCGCTTTGCACCTATATTATAGGTGCAAAGCGAGCGCAATGAAAGAACCGTCTGGTTTCTTAGTTGGTCTATTACTGCAAGTGCACCGTAGGTATGTTTATACATTACAAGTAGACGATGCCGTTCAAAGAACAAGGGATATAATAAGAAGAAAGTTACCACAAGATCCCGAAACCTTGTTTTAAACAGTTTTAGCTGATGTTGCACACCAAGAAAACCTGGCGATTATTTTCTTTTAAAGTTTTTTGTGTGAATTTCTCCGACCAGTGCGCTTAGCATGCGCACAACGAGATTATCTCGCGACGAGAGAGAGAGATTTTGTCGTTGCCGGCTAATTATATATTTACCATAACATGCACAAAATGCGGTATATTACAAGAAAAAAATTGTCGACATGTAAATGTTCGTAGAGAAAAATACCACAGATAAGAAATATTACTTTTATCTCTACTTTTGACGTAACGAGACAAGTAACCATGTTAGCTTCGGTAGACAGAGAGAGATAACGGATAGACATAATTTTACTCGTAGTGCGCATGCTAGCCATACAGGGCGCGCCTGAAACCCTCGTTACTTTAGCTTTAGTACAGTTATTAACTATTATTATTATTAGTTAAATTTATTGACATTCAAAAAGTGTACAGTGTACCGAATGCCTTTGAGTACGCGGCCTTACAAGCATGGCATGAGAACATATTAATTATTATTAGGCCACAAAAGAATTGAAGTTGAATTCTGTAAAAAAAGGGTTACCATCTACTTTTTTTTCATACATCATGGCCTGAATCTAATACAGCCCTAAAACGCATTGAACTCCCTGAGAATGAGCAAAATTTTACCCATTACCCATTATACTTGTTTCTAAACATGTACCGATAACTTGATCTATACCAGGAAGTCTCAACTGATTGATCTTTTCTATGTAATACATGTAAGTCAATCCTTGTAAAACATCTCTAAACTATCTCTAACTAAAAATGAGAAAATTTCGAGTAGAAACAAATTGATTGATATTATCGATAGAATTTCCGCAATAATCACACGTTTATGGAATGAATTATTTATTATAAGAGATAGCTGCACTTTTTGTGACCATCCCTAGAAAAGCTGATTCAGTAATAGGTGGGTGTTACACTCTCCACTGATGATGGTAGTGAAAGTCTGACCGCATGCTTATGGGCCTTTCACTAGATATAGCCGATCAAAGACGTGTTATCGTTGCCAAAAATGTACCATAATTAGAAAAGCTGATTCTTGTACAGTATTCAAGTATACGCAATACCTATGTAAACAGTATAAGAACTGACGCTATACATCGGACCTTTTACTAGATATCACCTCTCAAAGACGTTATGAACATGCATACTGTAAAAAAATATTAGAAAATATTCACGTCACGTTGATTGCTATTAAAATTATGAAGGCGTAAGAATTTATTTAACAGCAATCAACGTGACGTGGTTACCAAAAGTGCAGCTATCTCTTAGTCTATTTGTTCCTACTTCTATTATCTGATGTAACTTACAATCTTTACAGCTAGCAGTCACCTACTTAGCGGAATGTGGTTTCGAAGAGGCGACAGCAGCTAGCATCCAGACGTTAGGCGTGATGCTGAACCGGCCCGCTGAAGAAGTTGAAACCTTACTCCAAGAGCAGAAATCTTCCCTTGCCACGTCGCTGCACCCGTCCGCTTTGGCTGTAGCTCAGGCGTATCATATGTGAGTGTAAAAACTCTACTTACCCTAGTTGAAAACTTCAATGCTTATTTTTTAATCGACTTCCAAAAAAGGAGGAGGTTCTCAATTCGGCGCGTATTTTTTTTTTTAAATGTATGTTACCGCATATCTCCGTGGTTTCTGAACCGATTAGAATTTTTTTTCTATCAGTCGTTAGACGAAGCTCTCGACACCTCGAGAGAGGATTTGGAGTCAGATTATTTTATGGGACCACCGTCCAATAAAATAATCTGACTCCAAATCCTCAACCCTGACACTAAAAAAAATTTTTTTTTTAAAATCTGATTTATTTTGGGGACTAAAAAGTTAAAAATAAAAATTCTTTCCAAAAACCGACTTCCAACGCCACCGTAAAGTAAAAAATAATTTTTATTTCTACCCACTATGTTGAAGTCGGGCGGGTATAACAAAGATAAGCAAAGTTGACGCATGAGACTTCAACATAGTGGGTAGAAATAAAATTATTTTTTACTTTACAGTGGCGTTGGAAGTCGGTTTTTTGGAAAGAATTTTTCATCGTGCCCTGTCTGAAAATAGGTATCTACCTAACCAATGCCTACCCTGGCTCCAAATACTGTGCACGCCGCTAAATTACCTATACTTTGTTCCATTAGTTTTGTAGTGTCAATGGTCTTGGGCCATATGTCCAACGTTTAAAGCAATATTTAAGCAATATTACTTACAATTACTATTGGATGTCATGTACCTTGACGTTCCTAAAATAATGATTTTAATTCTAAAACACGAAAGTCAACAATAATGAAACAATATGGCTTGGCGTTGCCCTGAATTATATTCTGATAATCCAATCAAAAAAAAATTAAGAAAATCTTCAGTCACTGAGAGCCGCTGGACCACAAGCAACACAAAATCATGTTTTGTGGCGTTTCTTGCAAAAACCTACATCCACTATCGCTATTGTCGCTATCGACCATATAAACATCAAAATATACAGTTATTACATGATATGGTCAAACATTTATTAATCATGTCGTAAAATAGTTACAATAATCAGCGACGCCGATAGCGTAATGTAAAACTTCTTTAGGCGCGTTGAGCACTTTTTAGTAGGGGGTAAAAATGTAGATTCGCGTGATCGTGACCGACATGCTCGCGACCATATAAATATACTACATTCGAAATTAAACTTTAATGCTTTATTGTTAAGGTTTATCTTACTAATATTATAAATGCGAAAGTTTGGATGTATGGATGTCGGTATGGATGTATGGATGTATGGATGGATGTTTGTTACTCAATCACGCCCCAACGGCTAACCGGATCTGGATGAAATTTGGCACAGAGATAGATTATAGTCTGGAATAACACATAGGCTACTTTTTATCCCGGAAAATTAAAGAGTTCCCGCGGGAACCACAAAACCTCGATCCACGCGTACGAAGTCGCGGGCGTCAGCTAGTATTTAATAATTTTAATAAAAATAAAAATTTCATTTTCACTTCTATCGACAGTCGCAATGAGTCTATGACTGCAATTTTTTTTCTATGTATCATAACGCAGGCATAAAAGATGGCGGTTTTCTTGCTACCAATTTTGGCCACCAGGTCAGATTTGACGAACTGTTACAATATTTTTCTTAAATGTGGATCTGTCCCAAAACTGAATCAGCACGCCTTGACTCCACGTAGTCTTGTCTACTCTACTCCTAGAATGTTTTTGTAAAGTACGAAGCCAAAAGCTCGTGAAGGATGCCCTGAATAAAGCGAGCTAGCGACCCCGAAACGAAGGTCTTCTAGGTGAAGCTGAAAGAAGGTGTCACGACGAGAGACTTCTGACGTATTCCATTTTACGTCTACATTTGTAGAGGCACTCTACATTAATCATTATGGTCTAACGTCATTGAACAAATCGACATAAGCCACTCAATATGGCTAATAATAGTAGACTAATTCATGAAACAAAATTTCACGGAAAGCTCGAGATGATTTTTTTTTTTTAAATTAAATGATCAATACGATATGTGCAGTGTGCACGACATATACATTCAAACATTGACGTAGCTTTGTCTGGTTGCAATCTTTCCCCAGCATCTCAGCAGCATCTGGTTGCAGTTTAACTTATCAATTATCATTTATCTTGTCACTTTATTCACTTGCCCGTCAATGTTATCGGATCAGAATTGAGATAAATCGTACAGCATAACTGATAAAATTAGAATGATATGGAGACCTTGGTAGAAGATCAATACCAATGTCAAGAATCCATACTAATATTATAAATGCGAAAGTGTGTCTGTCTGCTACGATTTCCGGCCTATCTTTTCAACCGATTTTGCTGAAATTTGGTACAGGGATAAGTTGTATCCCGGGGAAGGAATTATCCCGGAAAATTAAAGAGTTTCTGCGGGAATCAACTAAAAAAAGTATGGTGTCGTGGGACACTAGATAGGAACGATAGTTCCGCTGGCCTGCCGTCGGCCGTTGGGCTGGTATGGAACCGGAATTCCTCTGTATTAATATAATATAAATTAAAATAAATATTTTATATAATACGCCCTAAACTCACCCGCCCGTTGTATGGTTTTCTTTCTGTATGGTTATCATCGTTTCGGAGTCCAGATAGTGCACAATAACATAAATTTATCACAAATTAATCCGTCCCGACCGCAATTAGAATACAACTCGCAATTTTACACTTTAAAAAAAATTACGTGATATTTGCCGAGACCACGTGAGCTTGAGTGAGATTTCGCTTCGACCCCCTCCCGCCCCTAAATGCCTCACGTAATGAATGGATGCCCCCTTCATTACGTTTATGTGTCAATCAGTGTCCAATATTTTGTACGTGAAGATCAAGGCGTAGATACGAGTAGATATAAAGCACTTCTTATTGCACTAGTAAAAATACTGCTTCTATTTTACAGAGCCAAAGCTGGAGCGCCGTTACATGAATCCTCGGAGTCCTCAACGAGTTCCGGAAGCGACAGCGAACCATCGTCCGATGATGAATAGTCATTATGTTAGTAGTATTAATTATTATTACTTAGTATTAATAAATTGCATTTAGATATTCATATTTTGCATTATTATTATTATCCCAATTTAGGTTACAATAATTGTGATTCGCTGAATTTATAGTATCCTTGCTGCATTGGTGCATTAGAAGTCTCAGGCATTCCACCACCACCACTACAGCCTATTAACGTCCCACTGCTGGGCACAGGCCTCCACTCTCATAGGAGACAGGGAAATTAGAGCTTAGACCCACCAGGCTGCTCCAATGCGGGTTGGCGGGCTTTAACGACTATTATTATGTTAGTGATAATAACCGGGACCGACGGCTTAACGTGCTCTCCGAGGCACGGGGGTGAAACACCACCAACTTCCAACTCCGGGCTGGCACTGAGAATTTCTTAATTGAAAAACCTATTTTTATGCCCGACCGGGAATCGAACCCAGGACCTCGTGATCCGCAGTCGACTATGCTAACCGCTTGAACGAGGCAGTCTCAGGCATTCGGTTGATTGCAATCGTCATATGCAACGACTGTCTCGATTAGGCGTGTTAGTAATAATAATTTGATAATAGAACATTTGCTTGCAATTTTGTAACAGTTATTGCCTTAACAGAATGTAAACCTACTAAAAGAGTCTTAAACGTTCGAAATCTCGACAAGTACCTACGAGTACGTACCTATGCCTTTAATGAACCATATTGCAATTTTAGAATAACAATCTTAAACCCCTCTTCTATTAGTCCGGATATATTCAGCTCTTAGACCATAGGTAAAGAAATCTTTACAGACTTACAAACCTCCGACCTCTTTTGACGACCTCCGTGGCGCAGTGTTGAGCGCTGTTGGAGGTCCCGGGTTCGACCCCGGCAAGGTCTATTTGGGAATTTATAATTTCAGAATTTTCCCTGGTCTGGTCTGGTGGGAGGCTTCGGCCATGGCTAGTTACCACCCTACCGACAAACACGTGCCGCCAAGCGATTTAGCGTTCCGGTACGATGCCGTGTAGAAACCGAATAGGGGTATGGGTTTAATTAACTGCCATACCTTAACAGGTTAGCCCGCTACCATCTTAGACTGCATCATCACTTACCGTCAGGAGAGATCGCAGTCAAGGGCCAACTTGTAGTGGATAAAAAAAGAGCAAATATTTTATCTAGTTACACCTACGAGCAACATTATTCATACCGCAAAGAATTCAAAGAGAAAGAATTGTACCGCAATTACGACAAACAATATGTAAATAGTTTGCTCGTACGAATTGTAAAAGAAACGGTGACATAGTGTTCTAATGACATGGAACCATTTCTCCAAAAGGTGTTAAAAATGATAATTGGTCGTGACATGCGAAGTTTCAAGAAAGCAAGTGTCTCCGTTAGTTGTCCTCTGATCGTCTCTCAAAAGCCTTGACTTTGATTTTAAACTTAAAATGTTTAACTACAGTTCAATTTTCGGAATATTCATTGTAAGTAACCGAACTAGACCTATTTATTTTTGTTTTCAATTATGAAGTGTTAGATTAACTTTCATAACAGTATGTTTTTGTACATTTCCAGCTAAATACAGTGATCAACATTAACTCAGTGTTAGCAATATTCACCAGTAAAAATGTTGATTGTGGCAGTTACGGTTTTATTTGCGACGGAGCTTCAAGATTAAGGCTATGTGAGGGTGACAAAATTCTCGGTCCGGCGTTCATTTGCCCAGCCAATACTATCTGCAATGAGGAGTCGGCTGACGTCTGTGAAGACACTATAAACTACATCGATCCTTCGCTCACCAGGGATCTACGTTGCTACCGCAGTGAGAGAATAGCTGACACGAACGTCCCCAATTGCAAAGGATACATTCTGTGCATTCCTAACAAGAACCGCTTTCAAGGAATCAAGTTCAAGTGCTCTGGAAACACGATTTTCAACGGATACACGCGAACATGTACCGCACCTGAAAAGTACAAGTGTCCTTTGGGCAATTCAACTAGAACAAAAGTGCAATACTTCGTTCAAACTAATAGAAGAGCAGATACCGATCGCGGGGAAGTTTCTCACAGTCCTAATTCGAATGGTCAAGGTATAAGGCCCATTGATTGTAAAAGCTACAGATTCACAGTGACACAAGACGACAGCCCTCCTCGGGCGACTTACTTCTGTCCTTCGAGACCCGTTAGAGGAGAGTCCACTGTACGATGCACGGTGTTCTCAAATAATTTCTGCATAACTTTGGAGAGAGATGACCAGGATCAATTTATCCAAAACTCGGGCGCGGCGTACCGGAAACCTCGATAGCTTTTGTTGCAACAATCAATCGATTCTATAGCGACTACGTCCGCAAGGAATATATTCGGTGTTATCATTGTAGATTAGGTCTTTATTTTATTCAATTGCCTAAACTGTAAATAAGACTGAATTAAAATGGAAACTCAAATTAGTTACTATTATTATTTAGTACTAGCTGACCCGGCGAACTTCGTACCGCCTTAGTATGCAAAGTTAAATGTATATTTTTCAATATTTCTGAGAGATTTTCTTAATATTTTTTTCCGTAAGAACCTTCTCCTAATAATAACAAATACAACAAAAAAAGAATTAGTGAAATCGGTCCCGCCATTCACGCGTGATGCCGTGACCAAGGAAAACGGGTTTCATTTTTATATATATAGACTATTCAATTTAACAACAAATAATTTAACAGATTATAAACAAAGAGTAGATATATGTAATCAAATTATTTTTTAAGATACTTTAAATTTCCTAACAAGATCAATAAATAACAATTAATAAACAACTACCTACTGCAATAATTTCTAAATTCGTTCTTAACATTCATAACTTTCTTCATCAACACATTTTCTCATTTCACTGTCAAAAACTTCGTCGGAATCACACTTCTTAATTTTTCGACGAAACTTCGATTCCCCAGTTTTTGTACAATGGTAATATTTTCTACAATCATCTGGGTACAGAAAATTGCCTTCCTTCTTACATTCAAAATCCTTTTTTTGTTTTTTTGAATCTTTCTCTTCTTGAGATCTACTTTCGATGGTGCTTTCCTCTCCATCTGTCTTTGAACTCTCTTCATTAGTACTATCCATGTCTAATGATAGAGATTCGTTCGTGTCTAAAATACATTTCAGTTTTGATTGATCCAGGTGATATCCTTTCTGACATTGAAATTTAAATCTTATGTATCCTTTTACTTTCTTAGCACAAATATAATAAAACTTATCTGACAAGATATCGACGAACCTGCCTGCTGATATACACTGAAATTGATTGTTCCTGATACAATGTGAAAGATTCCTAGTGCACTGTTTTAAAATTTCACTGAAAACTGTATTGTTAGGACATTTTCCAATAATTGGTTCCACTCTTCCAGTGCATATGTAGAAATTTTGACAATCATTTTTGTCGGAATATTTACCACGTTGGCGACTGTCACAGTTGAATTTAAATTCCGTTCTTTCGATCTCGTTACTAGGTAAATTATTTACTTTAACTGGTGTTATTTTAGTTATGTTTACTTTTCTCTTATCTTCATTTGCTTGCACAGGATTACTTAAACTTTGTTTTTTATCAGCGTTTATAACAAAATGTAATTGCATATCACCTATTCTTGTTTTATTTGGTACATTTTTATAACTGCTATTTTGGTCATGTCTTGTTAAATTTTCAACATTAATGCTTAAGTTATTAAAATTTACAATACTTTTACTAACAGGGTCCAAGGTTTGGTTCTGTTTTTTCTCAGTAATTTTAAATTTAATATTTTTTACATTAGCATTATATAAGTTTGCATTGGTATTCACTACTACACTGTTGTTAATTTGTTTTGTAAAATTATATGTATTATTGTTTTTGTGATATTTCGGTGATTCATTGATAATAATATCGTCAAATACACTATTATATCTATCTCTTATTAGAGCACTGGAATTAAGATCCGTCCCTAGAGTGTTCATAGATGAATTTTCATTTAGCAGCGTCGTCTTTAGAATATCTCCTTCAGTTAAATGACTACTTTCTCCTGTTCCATCTCGTATGTATGAGTGAGTAGTGATTATGTTATCATAGGCATTATTTACAGTACTTTTTTGATACTCTGTAGGTGTAATTGCATTACCAACGGTCAAGTTAAAGATTGTTTCTAATGCTGACAAGTTTAAACCCGTATCATTTAAAGTAATCCTTTGTTGTATCGCTGATGTTGCTGTAAGATTTCCAATAATTGTAAGATTGATGCTGTGCTCTGTGTTGTGTTCTGCTATGTATTTAGTATTCGATTTACTCGTAGAATTAGATAAGTTTAATGGATGAGATGAACCATACATCATTTTGCTATAACTGTCGTTTTCCTTTAATCTGTTATCAAACGGTTCTGTTGAATTATCATTATGTTTTGAAAAATGTAAAAACATAGAAGATACGCTGTCAAAAGTAGTATTTTTTTCATGTTGTTGTATCTCAAAGTTTCGCGTACTTCCATGTTCATCTTCTGTTCCATCAAGTGTTTCCGTTACTATATTTTGAGTAGTTGGGTTATTCTGTATAGTTTCATCAATTGTTGAGAATATTGGAAGTTTCACTTTTGTCACGTCAATGTGCGGTTCCGTATTGACTACGTAATATGATTCAGTGATATCTGATAATAAACTTGTCTTGATTATTTCTGAAACGGAAGGACTCCCATTAGTCACTGGTGGAGATAAATCACTTGTTCCTGTCATTTGCAATTCTTGTACCGTGTCATTTAAGGAACCGATAAAACTTGCTGCAACATTTTCAGCCTTAGCTGTTGATTTAATATCTGCAATTTGTGGTAAAGGTGTCGTTATTTCATCGATGATATTTTCGTATGTACCGTTTTCATGCCTTAAAATTTCTTCTTTGGTATTATTAGAAATTTTCTTCGCAACATTTTTATGTAATTTGTTACCATTTACTGTAGGTTTTGAAAGATTCACGTCATATGAAATATAATTAACAGTCAAATCAATAGTTAATTGGGGTTGTAACGTTGTTGTTTTTAATGGTTCGTTGTTAATTAGATCAATAATTGCATGATTTTCACTTTTCTGTGGAGATATGTCACTTTGTTCCTTTGTTAAAATTGTAGGTGTTGTATGCTTTGAAACTATGTTAACAGCTGTCTTAGAATGTAATTCTTTGTCGTATCCAATGGTAGATGGGAAATCGGAAAGTGGTATGGTTGATAAATCGTTTTCATAGATTGAGAACTCATCTACCTGAATTTTTTTATTCGTGACAGTTGTATAAGTATCGCTCACGTTTTTCGTAGTTGGTGATCGAGAGTTTGTATCTCTGTCTGGCGTATTCTCTGGAACATTTGTTTCAGAAGAATCTGATCTAGTTATCAAAATAATATCAGTCGATAAGTTTGCAGTATTTTCACGCATTAAATTATTTTCATTTATCGTAACCTCTAATTTAGTAGTAGATGTACCATCTGTATCAAGGATTATATTTTCGTTAACAATTGGTGCTTTGGTGTACAAGACGTTTGCTTGTGTGTTTGTTTCATTCAAATCAGTCACAGTAGTAAATTTTGTTCTATCTGATGATGTCAGGTTTTCAGCATTAAGAGAAACTACGCTCTCGACTGGTGAAGATAGGTTATTCTGTTCATTTATTGAAAAAACCTGTAAAGTGTCCCTTAAAACTACGTTTTCTGTAGTCGTAGAATTGAATTCAATCTGAATTAAAGAGGAAGATGAAATTTTATCAATCTTATTCATGTTCATGTCATTTTCATTCAAAGAATAACCATCTAACCTGCTATCAGAAGTTTTTGTCACATTATTTGTATACATTTGGTTTGTACTTGCTGAAGTTTCTATTGGAGAATTATTATCTCTCACTGTAGAATACTGTTCAGTACCTGCTGAATTAGAATCAGATGGAACAGTAAAATTAATTTTAATGTTTTGACTATTTATAAGACTCTCGGTAATTATAGGAGCAGATAATGTAGTTGTTGTGAAATGTGGATTAACTTCATTATTCGTTATCAATGTCTCATTTGTAGTACCTATACCAGTAGCAGTAGCATTTGCATACATTTCGTTTGTAGTTGTTGCAGTTTCTGTTGGAGAATTCTTATAATTCACTGTTGAATACTGTTCAGTGCTTGTTGAGTAAGAATCGGGAGTATCACTCAAATAAATTTCAATGTTAGGAGTATTTACAAGACCCTCGATTATCATGGGAGCAGATAAGGTAGTTGTTGTGAAATGGGCATTTACTTTATTATTCATAATCAATGTCTTATTTTCGGTACCTATACCATTAACATTAGCATTTGTATACAGTTCGTTTGTATTTGTTGCAGTTTCTGTTGGAGTGTTTGTGTCACTCACTGTCGGAAACTGTTCAAAACCTGTTGAAGAATCGGAAGTATCACTCAAATAATTTGCAATATTAGGAGTATTTACAAGAACCTCGGTAACCATGGGAGCAGATAAGGTAGTTGTGAAATGGGGATTTACTTTATTATTCGTAATCAATGTCTTATTTTCGGTACCTGTACCATTAACATTAGCATTTGAATACATTTTGTTTGTAGTTGTTGCAGTTTCTGTTGGAGAATTCTTATAACTCACTGTTGAATATTGTTCAGTGTTTGTTGAATAAGAATCGGAAGTATCGCTCAAATAAATTTCAATGTTAGGAGTATTTACAAGACCCTCGATTATCATGGGAGCAGATAAGGTAGTTGTTGTGAAATGTGGATTTACTTTATTATTCGTAATCATTGTCTTATTTTCGGTACCTGTACCATTAACATTAGCATTTGTAAACAGTTCGTTTGTAGTTGTTGCAGTTTCTGTTGGATTTTTTGTATCACTCTCTGTCGGAAACTGTTCAAAACTTGTTGAAGAATCGGAAGTATCACTCAAATAAATTTCAATGTTAGGAGTATTTACAAGACCCTCGATAATCATGGGAGCAGATAAGGTAGTTGTGAAATAGGGATTTACTTTATTATTCGTCATCAATGTCTTATTTTCGGTACCTATACCATTAACATTAGCATTTGTATACATTTCGTTTGTAGTTGTTGCAGTTTCTGTTGGAGAATACTTATAACTCACTGTTGAATACTGTTCAGTGCTTGTTGAATAAGAATCGTAAGTTACAGTCAAATCAATTTCAATGTTTGAAGTATTTAGAAGACCCTCGGTAATCATAGGAGCAGATAGTGTAGTTTTTGTGAAATCAGGATTTACATTATTATTCATTATCATTGTCTCATTTCCAGCACCTGTACCAGTGACCGTAGCAATTGTATACATATCGTTTGTAGCTGTTGTAGTTTCTATTGCATAATTCTTATCACTCGAATACTGTTCAGTACTTGTGGAATAAGAATCAGAAGTAACAGACAAATTAATTTCAATATTTGGAGTATTTTGAAGACTCTCGGTCATCAAAGGAACTAATAGTGTAGTTGTGAAATGTGTATTTACTTTATTATTGGTAATGAAAGTCTCATTTTCAGTACCTGATTTTCCTGTAGCGAGTGAGCTTTTTAAACCGAAATCATCAGTTTTCAATGGGACCGACGATATAGTTGTGGCAAAATCGTCACTTCCTTCGATATTCTTGGGTGTTGTTTCAACTTGTTCAAGCATAGAAATCGATGTATCAAATTCAGTAACTTCGTAGTTTTTGGAAGCTTCTTCTGCAATATTTACCCTTAAATCATTTGACTTGAGTGGAAAAGATAATGTGGTTGATATTTTATCTGCATCAGGAAATGCTGTTATAAAAGATTTATGATCAATCGAGATCTCACTTTTAGTGCCTGAATAGCTTTCAGTTGTTAATGCTGCTGTTAAATTATTTTTGTTTAATCTATCAGTTATCACAGAATTAAACAAATTAGTTGATTTGAAATATGCGTCGTCTTTCGTACTTGAAGATGTTGTCATAGAGTCGAATACATCCATCCATATCTTACTTTCAGTAGATGAGTTATTTCCTATAGTTACTGATGGTGATGTAATGTTTGCGCTTATATTATGTCCACCTAGATCATTAGTTTCGTCAGTTATTGCCAATGAAGCCATATAACTATTGGGTATTGCATTTGAATAATTACTTTCACTTAAATCACTTGTTGTCGTTTTATCTATTATATACTCGCTTTCTGTAGTAATTTCGTTTATAACTTCATTCACAACATTATAATTAACAGTTTCAACTGTTTCCGTACCTGCTGCTGTCGATACTATGTCAGGTGAAGCAATCGTGCTGTTTTCCAACCATTCTACACTTTTCTCGTTATTATTTATAGGAGATAATGTAATAACATCAAGAAGTTCCCAAGGAGATGTTACTGTAGTTTCGAAAAGTTCGTTCGTTACATCACTCTGTCTAGCCAATGGGGCCGAAGTGGTCGGTATTTCACATTCATAATAATTACTATCTGTGCATTTTGTGCTCGGCGGACAAGGTATAAGGAAGTCATCGACTGTTTTTGAAACCCCTCCGAAATCGACGCATATTTTAAAATGTGTTGAATTAACGCAGTGGAAAGCTTTCCCTTTACAGTCTACGTTCGTTGTCGTTATCCCAGGTACCAAGAGGAGAGCCGTTGCCTGTAAAAAAATATTCAGTAAATCGAAGGATAATAATCAATAATGTTATAAAATAATATTAATCCAATAAATCAGCCTGTGAACGGATGCAAGCTATAGGCAGTATAGGCTATTTAGAGATCGTGTCACCCAACACTGTCCTCTGCCTTCACAATCCACATACTTAAGTAAGTCCGTTCTCCTTCTCGAGATCAGTGGTTCAGCGATATGATATTGGTCCTACATTGCGCATTCGCAGCGTAGTCTTGGTGAAATTATGGTGAAATATCCAGAACACGTACAATAAATAAATGTATGAATTGTACGTGTTCTGGATATTTATTAAATTTACGTACCAAAAAGGCGTTAATAAAATCACTTTGTTTATTGAAAGCCATGATCACATTTCAGTCAAATCGGCATGTGCCGAAACCATAGAGTTAGGAACGCAAGTATTATGGCATGTGTCGAAACCATGGAGTTAAGAACGTCTTACACACACACTTGAAACACACTTGTTATATCACTGATTGTTTTGTGTAGAGTAAAGAGATTCACTTCATCACATGTAATTTGAACAGTCCCTGAAGACATTTGTTAGCATTATGACAGCTCATTATATTTTCTGTATTAAATGATAAACAATGTGTCCAAACATCCTATTTTTGTAGGACAAAATGTAAAAAATATTTAAGGTGCGTTTTTCTATACACAATGATGATGATGATGGAAATTATATTATCTGACCAAAATATCTTACCTAATTGATCTTGATATCAGATAAAGTCCCACCAACTTATCTGACCCGGTGGCTAAAATTGGAACTAATTTTTATGCCTGGTTAGTTTTTGTTTTTATTTTATTTTTAATATATTTCTAGCGACTCCTTCACCGGGTTAGATAAGTTTGTTGGTCTATATACATACTCTCTTCTTCACTTCACTTTATTTTATTTGAAGCTATAACGTCACTTTATTTGAAGCTATTATTTATTTTCTTCTTTTGTATGATTTCATCTCTTCTTCGATCTTCATTTGTTATTGGCGAGTATTTCGTGTATATTATGTGTGGAGATCCAATTCTGTCTACTATCATATCCAGATGCTATTAGGATAATAAAAATAGGTTTATCACTTTTCCTTTTATGGTTACAGTTACTCGAGAGAAATTTAATAGAACTGGCCCACGGTTCACATCGGCTGACACGTTAAGGATTTTTTAATTCTTTAATAGTGTAATTACTAATTATTCCATTCATTAATTTATTAGTGGCCACCATACACCTAGATAACTGGTGATGTTGATACTATACAAATACCCGTGACACCTTATTTCCTGCCGTGTTGACTGCGTCTTGGTACCTGCCTCCTGCATACTGTAGTGTCTCATTTATTTGTCTAACTATAAGATAGTAATGACAATCATATAACATCGATACGTATTTATTGTTTAATGCAGTAAAATACGTAATTTCGCTATTTTAACAGATATTTGCTGTATTTTCTTTAGAAGTTTTATATTTTCTTGGACTGGTTACTAGAATCCGTCCAAGATATTGTATTTCGTACTAACTATACATTTAGGTTTTAGCCTTGTTAATTATTTATTGGTCGGCACACTTTGGTATCTCTAATTAATATGTACTTATATACTCGTAATAAGTAAACTTAGGTGCATATATGTGCATATCGTTATAAATATGCATACTTCGAATTGCTAGTAGATAGGTTAGTTTAAATGAGCGACAGTGTTTATAATAACTATATTGATATTTGTTCTGCAACAATAATTATTAAATCTAGAAAATAACTCCAAGCTCCATACAAATATTGACATCCTACGGTTTTACCCCACTAGCTGGAATAAATCCAGTTAAGTAGGTAAATATTTGATTATTTTGTAATCTGATCAAAACAAGATAATAGGTACATTGAGTAACTTATGTGTTGTTATTTTTACACACCCACACTTTATAATGTTACTAAACTCTTTCACAACTGAACCGCAAAACGAATGTTAATGAAATTTCGCATAGGGACCTTTACATCTTACCATCAAAGAATTCGATTTTCTTTTTTTTTATTAGGTACATCTTAAGTATTCTTATCTTAAGATCTTTATTGCATCTAGAGCAAATCAGCTGATCGATGTTCACATGTTCTTATCTACTATCTTTGCATCCAATGATTTGTTACTATAATCAAACCAAATGTATTATTTCTAAATATATATTTTTGTCATAAATTATTATAGTAAAGCTATACAGACTACAATATGATTACAATATTTAAGCATGACATATAATGTTTCATAATATCACAACCATGTCTTTCAATTCTCAATTTTTCTTCGTTAAGTATTTAAATTATCAAATGTATTAAAATAAATCATAAACAATAATTAATAATCGTTTCGAAAAATTAATTCAGTCATAGAGAGAAGTAGAATATCATGAGTTAAAAATTCATTGAGTATTAAAACGTCCATTTTCGTCTCAAGCTTAACGTCCGCACTTTGGTTTTATAAATCGACACACCCGCTATTATAATCCATACAAATGACACCACAGCTGTCAATAAGCCCAATATGAACATAGTGAACTGAAGTCCATTGTCTTGTTCCACCACGAACGATACGCCCACAACAAATATGACCAAAAGCGTGGCTGAAAGGGTTTCTAAAGTGCTGTGAAGTTTTGGCCATTTCCGTGCACCGACAAACTCTTGGACTGTAGATTCCCAGCACGACGTTACCGCCCCGTATCCAAAGCCGGCTATGACGCAGCCGATTGCAAACGAATCGTGGTTATTAGCTTCTGCTAACACTGAAAAATACGTAAAAGTTGAATAAATTCGGAAGTTACATAGAAAGATAAGCAAAAATTTAAGTCGGATTATCGGTTTATAATCTGCTTTTGCAGTCGGGATAATAAACAATTTCAATTGCTTCAATTAAAATCATACTAATCTTACTTCTTACTTAATATTATAAATGCGAAAGTTTGGATGTATGGATGTCGGTATGGATGTATGGATGTCGGTATGGATGTATGGATGTATGGATGGATGTTTGTTACTCAATCACGCCCCAACAGCTGAACGGATCTGAATGAAATTTGGCACAGAGATAGATTATAGTCTGGAATAACACATAGGCTACTTTTTATCCCGGAAAATTAAAGAGTTCCCGCGGGAACCACAAAACCTCGATCCACGCGTACGAAGTCGCGGGCATCAGCTAGTATTATAAATGCGAAAGTCAGTTTGGTTGTTGGTTTGTTGTTGTGTTGTGCTGCAACGGAGCAACGGATCGACGTGATTTTTGGCATGTGTGTAGTTGAGGACCTGGAGAGTGACATAGGCTACTATTTATCCCGGAAAATGCAGGAGTTCCCGCGGGAATCCAAAAAAACTTATTCCATGCGGACGAAGTCGCGGGCATCAGCTAGTACTTAATATTTTGACCTTCAAAATAACGGTTTGCATTTCAGTTGAAAATTTCGGTATGTAGGAATTCAGGTCAAGCCTAGTGTCCACATTAGTCACACGTTTACAGATAAAAATTGTGTTTTTAGAATTTTATGACTGAGCTAATAGAACCAAGCATTTGCTTAAAAATTATGATTTCTATGAATAATATTATGGAGTGAAATGAGTGAGTACAAAAGATAATAAGTATCGGTACGTACCAAAACAGGCACACGTTGATACAACGAGCCCGAATGCTACCACGTACTTGAAATTTCTCTTGGGCGTTTGTGCCAGCCATGGGGTACACAGCAAGAAACATATCCACGTGAATCCATGCAAAGACATCAAAAAATTTGTCTCGTACATTGCTATTTTCGGCCGAATCTGCAGACCAATCAATGGCATCAGAACGATTCCCACTGTCATCAGACTTAGTTTCGTAAAACTCAATAGTAAGGCTGGATAAAATTTTCCACAAGACAGTGACCTCGTTAATGGCTTGAAAAATGTGTCATTAATATTATACATCAGGTACAACACCCTTCTCCTTATCCTGTAAACTCTGTACGAAGGTATCGACATTTTCCTCTTCATATTTACATAGGCAGCCTGACATCGAAAACTGAATGTATTCAACAGTTTTTCTGTTTGAATATCTGTTATTGGCGCTATTGTATCATACCTAACTTCCAATTCAGAATATTCCCTATTTTCAACTACATCTCCATTCGGTTGAGAATCTCTTCTGACCTGATTTACTATACACTCATCGAAATTGTCGCCTATTATACTTAACCTTTTTATAGCCAGACTAAAGCGTTTCTTATTTCTATTAGCGTTTCTTTCACCGTCACTTTCCTCGTCAGTCTCACTCTCTTCGGTCTCTTCAGGAATTTCTGGTAAAATGTCAACCCCGAAAATGTTCCTTCTCTTTTCTTCAGGGCTTGGAGGTGGGGTAATCGTTTCGCCTATTTTATCATTATCATAATCCGCATCACCTAATCTATGTAAGTTATCATCAGAGGGACTTTTCCAACATTTCTTACTTAAATTGTGCAATTGTAGTTCAGTGCCATAAAACTGGTCGATTTCGTTCCTGTATACCGTGAAGGTTTGTGCTAATTCTTTGTATCTTGTGAAGAACGCTGATCTGCTAGGATCATCGACTTTTAGGAGAAGTATGACTGGCAATGTTTGGAGCATGATACCGGCTAATAATATGTAAGAGAAGGTATAGCCGTAATATTCTACAAGGATGAATAAGATATGAGGAAAGAGAGACTGTCCAATTGCTTGGCCCGTGTAGCAGAGGCCTCGAACAAGTTCAAGTCTTGTGTCATACGTTTCGAACATAACCGCGTCTACTTGCGCTGATATAAGCGATGATCCCATGCCTGAAAAGATTGCATAAAATGAAGTCAGTAAAAGATGAGAATAGTTATCACTTATCAGGCATCGTACCCGGTCGTTCCAATTTAAACAATATTCCAGGGTTACAGATATCTTGTTTGTCGTCATGTACGATCGGAAAATAAAGGCGTGAAGAAAGATATGTACCTACATTGCTACTATCAGATAATAAATATAATTTGATGATGTAAATAGTTTACACAGTTTACAGTCCAGAGGGTGGTTGCGCATTAGAATCGTTATCAGCATAGCGTGAATAATTTTATTGAAGCTGATGATCAATGTGATTTGATTGTACCTGTATGGTCTGAATAATAATGCTATGACGATCTCCGTGGCGCAGTGTGTAGCGCTATTGCCTTAGCGTGCGGAGGCCCCGGGTTCGTTCCCCGGAACGGTCAATTTGGGAATTTATAATTTCTGAATTTTCCCTGGTCTGGCCTGGTGGGAGGCTTTGGCCGTGGCTAGTTACCACCCTACCGGCAAAGACGTGCCGCCAAGCGATTAAGCGTTCCGGTATGATGCCGTGTAGAAACCGAATAGGGATATGGGTTTAATATAAGTGCCATGCCCCTAACAGGTTAGCCCGCTACCATCTTAGACTGCATCATCACTTACCATCAGGTGAGATCGCAGTCAAGGGCTAACTTGTAGTGAATAAAAAAAAATGCTATCTACTATCTTCATTACGCGGGAAAATTGTTAGACAGCATTAGTTTTCACTTGTAAAGAGCTTGTACCAATATCCAACGTACTTACCTCCTAAAACACCGTAAGCAAGCAGCTGAAAATACAGCGGTACGAACGCGCACACGAAGAGGCCAGTAACTACGGTCAAAAGTCCAAAGGAAGCCATAACTCTG
Organism: Erebia aethiops; assembly: GCA_923060345.2. Taxonomy (NCBI): domain Eukaryota; kingdom Metazoa; phylum Arthropoda; class Insecta; order Lepidoptera; family Nymphalidae; genus Erebia; species Erebia aethiops. Next base: position 6,531,599 of record OV281092.1, on the reverse strand, counting down.
TAACCATTCGAGCCGCCCCATGAGTCCGCCGCTTCTCTGAACCAACATTCTGAAAAACCAAAAGATTATTGTAAAGTATTTAAAGCTTGGCACACAATAATTATCTACCTAGCGCATTGAAGGTAGGGGCTTCTTGGCAGGCAGATCATGTTATGGTACTAGGTACTAGGTATAACATTCATGTAATGAGTAAATCACCTACAGCTGTATCTACATAAATACGAATCTGCTTATTGTGATGAGCGATTCGATATTCGAATTTGAATACATAACTAGCTCGCAGACGTAGGCACTGGCCGGTGTGAATCAAAGAGGCCAGCTAGCGGAGCACCACACAGTAGTGCATAGTTCGTTTCTATAGCAGGAAAAACGGGCGATTGTTTTTCCCCATAACTCGCTTATTTTACCATTGAACACCACCATTTGAACAAGCGTTGTAAGGATTAAGTGCTTGAAAATTTGATTAACTACATTTTTGTGGTCAAATTTTAACCATGCAAGCTATTTTTTTTTAATTAATTCAAACGTACTTTCATAACTATGAACGAAATTCTACCTGCCCTACAAACTAGGACTAGGATAGGAATCACCTGTTGGGTAAATTCATAAGTAAAATTCGTATATATAGCGCATGCAACGTAGGTGTATTTCATTTCGTTCATATGCAGCACCAAGGGACCCCTCCTTTAAAGTGCACATTATACCTAATTAATTGATACACACCATAAAGTAGGTTCTTCCTGAACTAGACTTAGTACGTTGGTGAAAAGACGACGTAAATACCAAAAGCAAATCGATCAAGCTTAGGTGTCCAAATCTCTTTATGATAAAGAAATATCATTGAATGGTGATTGACTGATTTCTATACTTTGTTTTTGATTCTGATTTATGCTCTATTATATTGTTTACTCTCCTAATATAAACTAGTCAGATAATACTGCAGAGTACAATGATCTTAAGTTTTATATTCGATGAATCTACAGGTAAATGCACTCTTATCAATATATTTTTGGTTTAATGACATTATTGATAAGAGTACCTATCCCTCGCTTCATTGAGTTATATTGACCATAACCTGCATTGTTAACCCGAAACTAAGCCCTACTCTACTACCCTAATTTAGTACCAAATTAGGAAATGAAGTTAATTATATTATGTTGGAAATATTCTACAGTTCGCGCTCGACTTGAATGCAGAGTAAATGTATGTGTCACCATACATTTACTCTGCATTCAATTCGCTCGCGAACTATACCTATTCTTTGTGTACGACCTTTCCCCCTGCCCAGCGTTACTGGTAGAGATCTCTTGTAGAGATAAGTGTTTCCTTGTCCACTATGTTTCTGTTTATCTACGCATTTTATTTATGCAACATTAAAAAAAAACAATAAAGAAGATTGACTGGCATCATCGCACAACAATGGGGAGTAGAAACTAGATATGTAGGTAGGTTTTTTTTTCAGTATTGATCACTGGTTACCCTTGCCCTTTCTTGTCCCAGGAAGCTCTAACTAATAAATTATTTTCACAAATATTTTCCCTCCCGAGCGAGACAGAATATAATATTTTCACTCTATATTTTCTGAAATACTATATCAAGAGGAATGAAAAATGCTTACGTGTTAAACCGTATGTGAAGACGAATATTGCTGGTGTTGTTAGCCCGAGCCAAAGTGGGACGTCATGGTTGGAAAAGTACACCCACAGAACTCCATAAGACAGCACAAGACTTGGCAGGCAGATCTGTAAAATAATTTACGAATATTCGTGTACTCAGTACTTGGACTCAGTAGCGTGCCGGTCATAAAGGCATACAAGCACGGCCTACCCTTAAGTTGAAATACCTCAATGTGGCATTTCCACTGTGGCCTGAAAGCATTAACTCTTCGCTGGATGAGGTTGGGTGTTGTATATATATAGGTAAATTGTCTACTAGGTGTGCTGGATATTTCTTCATATAGGTATATTTTTTTATCCACTAGGTATAAGTTAGCCCTTGACCACAGTCAAGATCACAATCTCACCTTATGTTAAAGATGCGTCTGAGATGTTAGCGGGCTAACCTTTAAGGAATATGAGAATTATACTAAACCCCCCAATTGGGCTTACAGTGGCGTACAGTTCATAGAGGCATAAAGGCACTGCTTACCCAGGTGGAACTACGTCAATGCTCATTTTTCATCATGACAGTCAGTATTTAAATAGGTATTCTGACTAATAAATGCCTACCCTAGTTTCAAAATCTGTGCACGCCACTGTGGGCATACCTAGTCATGTAATTTTATAAGTAGACTTGAAAGTTGAAATACGTTTAAATCTCAATTACTAAAGGTAAATGTTTTGTATCTCTGTAAATCTACGTCGTAAAAGCTATCAGTTAATCTTTTCAAAACGGTGATAGGATATAGAAACATATAAATCATATATCGGTAGACGGTACTATGTAGTAAGATTACCTAATTGAAAATTTATTACTGTCAATTAACACGTGATTTGAAAAAATATCAAAGAAAGTGGATGAAGAATGAGTTCAAGCTCAAACAAAACCTATGCCAATAGAAAACTTTATGTATTACTATTCAGTAGGTATTTCCAAAAATAAAACCGCTTTATTAAATGGCCTATATTTAGAACTAGCTGATGCCCGCGACTTCGTCCGCGTGGTTTAAGTTTTTGTTATTCCCGCGGGAACTCCTTAATTTTCCAGGATAAAAGTAGCCTATGTCACTCTCGTCCTCAACTATATCTATGCCAAAAATCACGTCGATCCGTTGCTCCGTTGCGGCGTGATTGAAGGACAAACCAACAAACAAACACACTTTCGCATTTATAATATTAGAATGATAGAGTCATTTGTCATATTTGTTGGTTGGTGAGGTCCGTGGACAGGTCGATAAATTAAAAGAGAGTCGATAACTTTTTTTTTTTTTTTTTTTTTAATCTGATTTATTTTGGGGCTTTTCTTCACAAAACAAAGAACGTCAGCCCCATCGTTCCCTGTGACAAACTTATACCTATCTATACATTATATCTATTAATAATTATCTTAATTTAAAATCAAAAAGCATTCTGGCTGCCTCTGAAGCAGGGTCAGCCAGTATGCTTTGAAACACCCCCACATCATTGGTATTCAAATCAAACTTATGAAAAATTTCGCGTCTCTTTACTCCGTTCCGGACACATTCACTCAACAAATGTTGGGTATCTTCTTCAACGTTGCATAAATCACATTTCGGGGAATTTACTTTTTTCATCATGAACCCAAACTTGTTAAGAGGCACATGTCCAGAACGGAGTCTTAGAGCCATAACCACTTGTTGGCGTGTCAATCTCACATCGCAAAACCACGGGACACGAGGAGGTTCGCATTGTATACTCTTAAACCAAATTCCCTTGCTTTTTGATCTTTCATCAAAATACACTTTCCAGATATCGTAACATTCTTTCTTATACTTTCCTAAAATTTCAGAGAAATTTGGTTTAACTACTTTTTCAGTCCCTTCGGATAATGATCTTTTTGCCAAATCATCGGCTTTCTCGTTTCCCGTTAGCCCGATGTGAGAAGGAACCCACTGCAATTTTAAAGATACATCACCGGATTGTAAACTATTTATAATGTTTAATATCTTATAAGTCACTGATGTACCTCTTTTTCCTTTTACACTACTCATCAAGTGAAGTATTGCACTTTTACTGTCCGTGTAAATTACAGTATTTCTAATCCTAAGACTTACAGCATAGCACATTGCCTCAAATATAGCAGTGAGTTCTGCAGTCATTATTGAGACGTTACCATTTATCTTAATCATTTCCCCTGTATTACAGCCTGGATCATAATAGGCACACCCCACATTTAACCTGTCCTTTGAGCCGTCCGTGTATAGCGAATACCATCCAGTATATTTCTCACTGATTTCCTGTATTGCTTCCTGTCTTAATGTATTCGGTTCATAGCTTTTCTTAGAACTCTTCATACACTCTAAACTACTGTTAGCAATATTTTCAATGTCAATATTAGACACCCACGTTTCCAAACTAAACATTTCTAGAGGATTTGAGGAGCTTATCGTTTCTTCCTTTGTTTTTAAATAAGTTTTCGGAAGTAAAGGTTTACTTTTATTACTCCAGTAACTTTTGTCAAGCAGTAAACTAAGTTCTGAAATACACTGAATGGTTTCGCTCTCTGACCAAGACTGACACTTTAGACAATATTTCACGGCAAGATATAGCCTTCTTATACACAGAGGTGGTATACAAAGGTCGCTTTCCATTACGTGTATAGGGGTAGATCTTATGTATCCCCCTATTACTCTCATTGCCTGGTTTTGTATTTTATCTAATTTATACAAGTGAGTATATGCACTGTTATCATATAAGAAAGAGCCATAATCTATTCTACTTCTTATTAATGCTATATACAATCTTCGTAGATGTAAGGGGTGTATTCCCCATCCAGAACCAGCAAGAACCTTAAGAACTTGCAGAAACTTCCCTGCCTTTGCACAAGTCTCATTAACATGTTTACCCCAGCGAAGTGACCTATCCAGCCATATACCTAAGTATCGAAAACTATCAACAAGTTCTAGATTAGAATCATTTACACTTATATTTATATCACTATGTCGTCTATGGCCTCTGCTAAAAATGCATAATTTAGATTTAGCACTCGATAATTCTAACCCCAATTTATTTAAAAGAGTTATTAATATATCTAAAGCTATCTGTATATCTACTATACTATCTTGAATTTTCTTACAACTAGAATATAAAACAATATCATCAGCATATTGACTTAAGAAAACGTTTTGAATGGACTGACATATCTCTACAGTAACTACATTAAATAACAAAGGCGAGAGTGGGTCTCCTTGAGCAAGACCTTTACACGTCCATCTCTCGTAAAAAGAATCGTCAACGTCGCTTTTAACTTTTAAATGTCGTTCGTTCAAGAATGACCACAAATATTTACAAATAAGAGACCCAACCTCTAACTTATCCAAAGTATTTACAAGACTTTCAGTTAACACATTATTGTAGGCTCCTTCTATATCAACAAAACAAGCAACTGTTTCGACATTTTTGGTAAATCCAATTTGAACATGGGAAACAAGCCGCACTAAGTTATCGAGGCAAGACTGAGCTTTTCTAAACCCTGTTGTTCGAGAAGAAAAAATGTGATTTCTTTCAAAAAACCATTCAAGTCGTTTGTTAATCATGTTATGAAAAGTTTTAATAATACATGACATCAAAGAGATAGGTCTTAATTTGTTATTAACATTATTATCACCCGGTTTAGGAATAGCTATTATTTGGATGTCTCTCCATTGACTTGGCACAAAACTAGATTTAAAGATTAAATTAAATATTTTTAACAAATAAAGTTTTACATTTGTTGGTAGGTTTATTAACATTGAGTATGAAATCTCATCAACTCCTGGCGCAGTATTCTTTGCCTTTAAAATGTTATTTAATTCATGAATACTAAAGTTCGACTCCAGGATATCGTTTTTAGAAAAAAATGTAGGTACTTTCGATGGCACAAAGTCAGGCGTCAAACTTCGTAGAAGTTTTTTCTTTTTCTCATCTGTTATACATGTTCTAGCCCTTCTCACACCTTTCATCCATTGCATCTTTCTCCAAACATCCGTTGCAGTCATACTTTCATCTAAGCTATTACAAAATTCGTGCCATCCATTTGATTCAGCCTGCATTATCAAAAGTCGTGCATCACAAACCTTTTGTTCTAGTATAGTCAAGTTATCAGGAGTTGGGTTTCGCCTAAGGTTTTTTAACGCTAGTCTCCTTTCTGCAACACTTTTAGACAGCGATTGATTCCAAAAATGTTTTGGGATAAACTTCTGAGCTGGATCTGTGCAAAATTTAATGAAAGGTATACATTTTTCAGCCGCTAGATTAAGTTGTTGAACAAACCAATCATACATTTCCTGAATATCATTCGATTCAACAACGAATTCTGAAAATAAATTGAACAAAATTTCGTTATACCTTTTCCAATCGGCTTTAGCATAATTCCTTTTTTTTATACAATTTAGTGGTCCTTCATAACTAAATGAACATTTTATTAGCAAATGGTCGCTACCTAAATTTTCATTTGTTACTTTCCAATCCATTTTCACCGCAATATCGGATGAACAAAATGTAATATCTGGAGACGACTTCTGGAGCAACCCATTTACAAGTTTAATTCTAGTAGGACTATTATTATTAACTGAAATTATACCGAATTGAAGAGAACTATCAAAAAGTTGATTCCCTCTAGTATCAGTTTTGTCAGACCAACTAAAATGTTGACCATTAAAATCCCCAGCAATAATAGATTGCTTCGGAAATAAACAAAATAAATTATCCCAATCAGTTTGATTAGTATTGATATTAGAAGGGCAATACACAGAAATCACATTCTTTAAGTATTTACAATTAAAGATTTTTACATGAATTACTTCAATTCCATTATTATACATGTCAAGATTGTTTGCTGCTGTTTTTAAAGATTTATGCGTCAAAATAGCAACACCACCATACGAGTCTATTCTATCATTTCTATAAATATTATAATGACTTACATTAAGACTGGATCCAGGCTGTAACCAGGTCTCACTAACGATAGCAATATGAACATTCTCCCTGTTTAACAATAACTTAAAATCAGCTAGTTTGGGTCTAAGGCTTTGAGAGTTCCACTGCATTATATTTAAAGCAAACTTTTTATTATAATTAGCCATTAAAGAATGATAATAATGTCTTCAACACTTGACCTCCTTTGAAAAACTTTGTAAACATAGTGCCCACTTCTTTGATGACTAGCAAAATTGCATCGAAAATTTTTTCTTCGATGTCTTTGTTGGACAGCAAAACTTCTTTCAAACCCTTGAGAATTTTCCTAAACGTGGATATCTTTCCTTTGTCTTTCTTATTCATATTTTCCTTCCGATTAATATCTTCCTTAGATAAATTGCTATCATCTACATTAAGATCAATTCTCTCCTCCTGATTAGCCCTCTTTCTCTCCTTCTTACGAATTGTCTTCTTTTTTCTGGTAGATGGACTTAAGTTCGTAACCACTGTATGAATTGTTTCGGAGTCACTTTCCGTACTTGGCGGTGCTTCTATCAACACATCCCTATAAGATCTTTCTCCATTTGCAGTTTCATTAAATATAACATCTTCTTGTGAAATGCCACGCACGTCTTCCCTTGGTCTCGATTCAGTTGCCTTACCTTTCTGCTGACGATACATCTCCAGAGCCTGTTTATAAGTGAAATTATTTTCGCACATAATTGCTCTAATATGTTTTTCTTTGATAAACATAGGACACTGCTTATTCATTGCCATATGAGGTCCTTTGCAATTTATACATACGAATTCCTGAACGTCGCAATTCTCATGTCCTCCTCCACATTTTGGGCATCTAATCTTTTTAGTTGGGCAAAATTTAATAATGTGCCCAAAAAGCCAGCATCCAGAACACTGCGATACCGGGAAGGTGTATGGCTCAACTTTAAACCGGCACCCGTATCCCAAAATATACGAGGGTAAAGTTGAGCTTTTAAAACCTAGGCGCACCGACGAACTTGGCACCCACTCATTTTTCTCATTTAATCTCCTCAACCGTCTTATTGAAACAATGTTTACATCACTTTCGAATACTTCCAATATTTATTTCTCTTCCATATCCAAATCAACATCCTTAACAACGCCATAAGTAATGTTAACTTGGTTGGTATAATGACATCGATAATCAAGCTCAACAAATTTTTGACAGTTTAACAATTTTTCAGCGTCATTCTCACTGCTCAACGTAACAAAAACTTTATATGGACCCTTATATTTAATTCTTAGAATATTTTTAATATCTAACGATCTCATTAATTTGGCCATTCCTATTTGTTTTGGCAAAATATTTGTTGATGAAATGCAAATTTCATAAGTTCTGTCGGTTTCAGACGAAGCTTTGTGGATACGTTTTGTTTTCCTCTGTACCGTAATAAATCCATCGTCATCATTCTTACTTTCCTCACTATCCTCCCGCTGTCTTTTTTCCGTTCCGCGTGACATCTCGACCGCTACGGTCATAACTCGTTGCTCACAAACTGTATTACACACCACTGAATCCTCTTCAATATCACTTGAATACATCATGATTCGATTTTCGTCGCTTAAAACGCATTGTGGGACCAATGCCATAAGACGGTATATTTAAAATTCGCAACTAATTACACTGATACGCGTGTGATAGCCACTGCTTACATCCGACGCTCGATTAGACATAGTTAACCATAAGACGATAGTAATAAGGACGTAATTAAGCTAAGTAAATGTGTTAGCTAGACTTAAGTCCTTTGTTGGTCGACCAAATGATTTAATGTGCCCCTATAATAAGGTAGACTAAGAGAGTAGTATCGATTAGAGACCTTGTGAGCGAAGACGTGACGTTTTATTTAAATCCTGAATATATTACTAATTAATTAACCCCTTCTATGTTTAGCTTTGCTAACATCAGAAGTGGGATGGAATTCGCGTACCACAGTTTAAATAAGAGACAGTAAATAAAGTTTATTAAAACGGACATTAAAATTTTAGTTTGTGAAATGTGTAAATGAGTGACAAAAAATTAAACAAAAGGAACGACTGAGACTATTCAGAGAGTGAACTAGTGTTAGAGACACCATAGTTTTATGACTCAAGAGTGAAGATATTTTATTGCGAAATTTTGACCCAAGTATCGGAATTCTGAACTATAAAAAGTATACTCATGAGTTACTTGTGCACTCAAGCTAACACTTGAAGCTTTGGCATAAACTTTAATTGGAAGAGGTTGGAACTCGGAATAGAGCGTTGGAATTACGTGTAAATAATGGACTTTAGGCAATCTAAAGTGAGAAGTACCTACTTAAATATTATGTTTCCAAACTATGGAGACCTGTACACAGAGATTTCAAGATTGCTGTAAAAATATTGATAGTGATCAATTCGTTAAAGTGTCGAATTATGCAGCGAAAATAAATATCCTTAAGTAGTTGAGATTAATTCGAAGAGAGAATAAATAATTTAATTTATCAAGGGAGATACGTAATTTTTACGTTTTCAATCAATTTAATACTGTAAAGAAAGGAGACAAAATGTTGTATTATAGGGTGTGAAATATGAATGAATGAAACATTCTTTATTGTACACCAATACACAATAGAAATTAAGCAATAGCGGCAGTCTTATCGCTTTGAATCAATCTCTACCAGGCAACTATAAGGAAGGATTAAGAAATTGAAACAAAAATCAGAGGTGTCTTTGTTGGTATCGAATCGAATCTTAGAATCGAAGAGGTATCTTGTTGGTATCAATTATAATCTTCAAAGAAAGTACTGAACTAGTGTGGATGAGCTGCCATTAAAGGCAATTATGCAGACTCTAGCCGCTAGCGAATGACCATCAAGACACGAAACAGAAATCTGAGGATGCTACAATTTGTTGCAAGAGAAGCTGAAACCTAGTAGGGCTGGAAAATCAAAGGTAGATAGATAAATCAAAGATATCTTTGATTTTACTGAACAGTGACATACTGATGTCTAAGAAAAACAAAGAACCACAAAGTCATCCAGTTAGAAAATATCTCATTGGAAACTGATTTTCATTTTTCAAGACAAAGGATTACGCTAAGATGCAATAGTTAGCAAGACGGCTATTATATCGAAGGCACTTCAATCGTTCGATTGTTTCAGTACCAGTTATGTTGAATTGTTTATAATTTGGAGGACGCCATAAAAAGCGGTGAGAGTTAAGCTTCTAAGTACAGGTTCAGTTACGAGAACTATTTTAAAATACTCTGGGCTTATCGCTTCAAAACTTAAAACTAAAACAGGCACAAAGGAAATAAGAACCACCACTTGTGAATCAATCTTTTATCACCCTTACCATTTGTCAGCGTCTAAACGAGCTAAAGTACAAGAAAATAATGGCGGAGCTTAAACAATAATATAATACGAGAATTGAGTTCACCATAATCGTCGTCTGTTATTATATAGTAAAGAAAAAGGAACAAGCTACAAATTGTGCGTAGATTATTGATGATCAATTGAAAATGGAAAATTGATGAAAAATTCGGAAATAAACAATATTTAACTGTGCTTTATTTTCATGGCTTGTCTATGAAGAAGATTCAATAAATATAAAAATAAAACCGCCTTCATCACACTTGAAGGACACTTGAGTGGATGAGGATATCTTTTAGTGTATACAATAGAATTGGTAAAATCTTTTAAAGTGACGTAGAAATACTTAACAAAACAATAGAGCAAAGTTTAGAACGTTTCGAATAACTATTGAAAGGCTTTAGCTGGATTTATTTTAGAGATTTAAAAAAAAAATGCAAATTCTTGCAAACGGAAATGGAGTACTTGACCGGAGGTATATAATATTAAGATGAAATCCGCCGAGGGTATATAAAGATTGAAGCGTTTTAAAAACAAAGCAGTAAAGTATTCACAAGAGGGAAAAACAGGTCAGATAACTGATGGACTTAGGGAAGTACTTCCAGAAATCATGCGATCAATCAGATCCGATCAGAAATTGTGTCATTCAAACAGTATTTCTTTAATTACTTATTGTTTTAAAATGGAAATATGCTGAAGACAAACAAAAAAAAGAATTTGAAAGATCACGGAAGAATTTGATCAAAATAAATAACTTCTATGAAATTAGTAAGGCTTGATGATTGTCGAATATTATCGAGTAAGCTTAATGAGATACCTATCAAGTTTGAAGAAGTTACTGACTGCATTGTAAGAGTACAGGAAAGGCAGTAGCATGAAGTACGAAGACTAATTTTCAGTACCTACAGCAAACCAATTAAGATCACTAATCAAGAGCTAAAAAAAAAAAAAATTAATCATAATAAATGATCAAGTGACATAACCAGGAACAATGGATCTAATGAGACGATAAAAAATGGAATTGCAAAAATACGATGTTGATGATGATAACTGGAATTTGGAATATCGCACGGTGGAATATTGTTGAGAATTTTTGAAAATGTGAACTGAACATGGTATTTCCTGTCATCTTTGATGAGATTCAATTTAACTCAACTGTAGGACGAGTAACAATGCCATAACAGAGTTGACGAATTATTAGAAGCATCAAGAGCCAAGTAATGATATCCAAAAATAATATGACAATGAAAGGTTACTATATTACCTGTTTATTTGCAAAACTTCCAAATAAAAAATTCACGATGCACGACTGGAGTTTACTCCTTATGAACGAATAGTGTTACCATGGAAACATAAATATATGTTTCCATGGAAAACATAAACATAATGTAACTTAACGTAACGGGGAAAGTTTTACTTTACTTCCCATACATTTTTATACCCCGGGCTTATATGCGATAAAGGAATAAAAAAAAAAAAACATCGACAAAGAAACAAACGAAGTTACAAAAATGCACTTTGAAGTGGCATGGATAGAACAGGACAAGTGGCATGATGCGCTTTCGAACCTATTGGAATGTTATGTAGATAAAGGATCAGAATGGTCGAGACGTTTATAAAAAAAAGCAGTATATTCGGCAATGGTGTCACAGACAAAATATAGATACAAAATATGCAACAAAACAACATTTATAAATGGAAACGGCTGTTAACACTTAAGTCAATTAAAAAAAAAACTCGGTTACACAACAATATAATTATTAACAGCAACAATATAATTATTAACAGCGATTCATAAAGTGCCTGCTTTAGAGTGGTAACTAGAAATCCTACCTGCACAGTTGTTGGTTTTCATTCATGGCACTTTACGAGTTACAGCAGGGCCGAGACAAAGATAAGATAAAGGATTGATAAATAATTAATTGCGAAGAAACAATATGCAGTAGAAAGAAGGCGATGTTGTTTATGTACAACAACGGGGAATTTGTCTTACAAATTAGAACCGCGTTATAATGAGCCGTTTATAATAAAAGTGTTTGCCGAGAGTTTAAAAAAATCTGTATCACAGGGACAGAACAAAATTAGGCTATAAAAGCCGGTGACAGGTGATACTGATGGAGCCGAGATAGCCAATAAAATGGAAATTAAATAAAAATAGGTGATAAAGGAGAAGGTTAAAACGTGATAGATGTGAAAGCCAATACCAAACAATGTTAAAAGGTTAGGCAATAATGTGATAGCCAATAAAATAGAAATTAAATAAAAATAGGTGATAAAGGAGAAGGTTAAAACGTGATAGATGTGAAAGCCAATACCAAACAATGTTAAAAGGTTAGGCAATAATGGCGAAGGTAGCTCATAGAAGCTAATAAAAGAATTAAAAAGTTATTGGCAATAATAGAGGAGGTAAAAAAGTTATAGCTCATCAATAGGTAAGTATAAAAAAAATGAGGTATACTTAAAAGTATGCTGATGCGCGAGCGACTTCATAAAGTACGCTAGGACCGCAACAAAATGAAAAAAAAAAAAAAAAAAAGAAGTATACTGAAAAGTATGCTGGATGCGCGAGCGACTTCATAAAGTACGCTAGGACCGCAACAAAAATGAAGTATACTGAAAAGTATGCTGGATGCGCGAGCGACTTCACAAAGTACGCTAGGACCGCAACAAAAAAAAAATTAAGCGTTAGCTACTATTTCATAGTGCGCGAAAATCGCTGATAGAAAAAATACAATGGCGAGAGCGACTATTTATTAGTGCGCGAGAATCGCAAATTAAAAAAATTATAAAAAAAGATCTAAGCAGCTTACACCCGTAAGTGTGCCAGTATTGCAAAAAAAAAAAAAAAACAAAAAAAAATACAACCCCAAACAAATACTTAACGAACTGCATGTGGCAGTTGTAAACAACAAAAATCCCTAAAGGGACACTTAGCAATCGGGTCATTGACCGCGCCTGAAGTATGGCAAAATAAAATTGCTTTTGTGTACTTTTGCTTTAATATTTTTCTGTTTACAGGTAAAATAGAGAAGAAGCTTTGAGATCAAAGCTTGTTGCAGGAAGGCCGTGATAGCCACTGCTTACATCCGACGCTCGATTAGACATAGTTAACCATAAGACGATAGTAATAAGGACGTAATTAAGCTAAGTAAATGTGTTAGCTAGACTTAAGTCCTTTGTTGGTCGACCAAATGATTTAATGTGCCCCTATAATAAGGTAGACTAAGAGAGTAGTATCGATTAGAGACCTTGTGAGCGAAGACGTGACGTTTTATTTAAATCCTGAATATATTACTAATTAATTAACCCCTTCTATGATTAGCTTTGCTAACACGTGCGTGAAATCGCACAAAACAGGTACCGTGCGCCAGCGTTGACTGACAGCGCGCGACTGAGTCGATAACTTGAAGATGTATTTATTACAATATTATAAGTATAACTCACTTAATTAAAGGAGACCAAGCAGTGACCCGAGTTGGATGACTTGACAGAAGGAAGAGGAAGATGGCGGTATTGCCAAAGATAATTATTGCTGTCATAGACAAACATGACATAAGGCATAGTGTTACATTATATTATTACAATGTTCTATCAGTACTTTGTTTGTATGTTGTCTGTCCTGTTTGTCTATCACGATGGAGGTAAATGCGCCTATATACTTAACCCTGCAACATTGTGATACCACGAAGTCGGATGCACTGAGATAAGATAGGTGACAGACATGAGACAACCTACTCATATTATACCTAATTAGTGGCTATGTTATTGGTGTCTCTAACGATGCAGTGAAAATACTAAGTACCTACTTCACATTTATGTGTCGAAGTATTTATTAGACAGGTACCTCTATCGTAATAAACTCCACCGGCCCTGAGTAAATTATATTATTATTGTAAACATCTATAAACTATAATTAATTAATTAATTAATATTAATCCATATTATACTAATATTATAAATGCGAAAGTGTGTCTGTCTGCTACGCTTTCACGGCCCAACTGTTCAACAGATTTTGATGAAATTTGGTAGATATAGGGATAGTTTGTATATACGGAGGAAGGACAAAGGCTTCTTTTTATCCCGGAAAATTCAAGAGTTCCCGCGGGAATCAAAAACCTACTGAGGCTTGATGAACTTCGTCCGCGTTATAGTTTGCGGGCATCATCTAGTCTAGTCTAGTCTAGTCTAGTTGAGTCTAGTCTTACTAATATTATTATTATACTTATGAATGCGAAAGTTTGAATGGATGGATGGATGTTTGTTACTCAATCACGCCGGAACGGCTGAACGGATCTGGATGAAATTTTGCACAGAGATAGTTTATAGTCTGGAATAACACATATACTACTTTTTATCCTGAAAAATTAAAGAGTTCCCGCGGGAACCTAAAATCCTCAATCCACGCGGACGAAGTCGCGGTCAACAGCTTATTAAATTCATACAAATATTACAAAAACAAGAGAATCTGTTTTAGGGTGCCTGTCCATTAAAGCGGAGCGGAGCGGAGATCTGTTAGGCAGACCGATACCTAATGTTTTCGAGTCACTTGTCAGGATGTCTGATTGGCCCTGTTCGCACATCTCCGCTTCAATGGACAGGCACCCTTACCCCTGAACCGATCTTAGCACAGAGACAGCTTGCATATTCAGTAAGGCTACTTAGCATGCGCACAACAAGTAAATTTATGTCTACCCGTTATCTTTATCTATTTGTCTACCGAAGCTAACATGTTTACTTGTCTCGTTACGTCAAAAGTAGAGATAAAAGTATTTTTTCTTATCTATAGTATTTTTCTCTTCGAACGAAAAAAATAGTTTGCATGTTCTTAGCCGGTTTTTTTTTCTTGTAATATGCCGGATTTTGTGCATGCTTAGGGTAAACGAGAAATTAGCCGGCATCGATATCATGTCTCTCTTTCTCGTCGCGAGATATCTCGTTATGCACATGCTAAGCCTGCTGGATATCCATATTACAAAAAATAGGTAAACCTGTAAAATTAATAGTTGATACGGGATTTTTAAAACCCATCTAATGCCAATGTTGTGGCGGCATTTTGAACCAGCAGATTAAGACACGACGTGTAGGCATATCTTTGCATTAGGTAGGTATGTGCCTGTTCGATGTGTTCTTAAGTTTGCTAATTATAAGCCTATAGTAAAACTGGTACCTAATATCTATTAGACATCTAACACCAATTTAAGCTGGAGCTCAAATATCTACCATGAATAAAATATTAAATGAATGTCTAAACATACCTATATCTTGCTTACCTATTGACGACCTCCGTCCACCGTACTCCGTGGCGCAGTGTGTAGCGCTGTTGCCTTAACGTGCGGAGGTCCCGGGTTCGATCCCCGGCAGGGTCAATTTGGGAATTTATAATTTCTGAATTTTCCCTGGCCTGGTCTGGTGGGAGGCTTCGGCCGTGGCTAGTTACCACCCTACCGGCAAAGACGTGCCGTCAAGCGATTTAGCGTTCCGGTACGATGCCGTGTAAAAACCGAAGGGGTATGGGTTTTGATATAACTGCCATGCCCCTAACAGGTTAGCCCGCTACCATCTTAGACTGCATCATCACTTACCATCAGGTGAGATCGTAGTCAAGGGCTAGCTTGTAGTGGATTAAAAAAAAAAAAAAAAATTATATATTGCTTATTATGTTTTTATATAGGTATCAGTAACCATCCTATACAGCAGCTACGTATGTACATATAGATACCTATACCTACGTACTAGAATATTGCTAAACATATTTAAATGATATACTAGGCACATAGTACATAATCTGTAACAAATGATCACGTGTAAAAATATGGAAATCACGTTCATCTTACGTGAATCCTTATTGTATTTACGATATTTAATAGCTGTGGCCTGTGCCATAAATTGAAGAAATATGTAAAAAATGCCCCGCGACCACTGCGGTCTGCGATCTCATCTGGTGGTAAGTTATTGTCTAAGATGGTCCAAGGCACCATCTTACCTGCAAATGGGATGTAGTAGGCCAGTGGGTATCAGACACACTTACTTATCAAGTGGATATAATACTTAGACTGTGTAGAGCGCCTTAATCATAATTCATAATTCATAACTCGTAACAATACATACGTTTAGAACAGCGACCGAGACGAGAACCGGCCAACGCCAAGTCGCGCCTTGCGATCTCTCGTCAACTTCCATTTAGTGTCCTGCCTCCGAGCATTTTTCCAAACATTGTGCAAACATTTTTAAACTTCGTAGGTTCTTGGTCACACACTTCACAACAGGCGGATCATTTTCAGCACTCCATTACTAGTACGGTCGACGAGTCATATCAAAGTAAACGTCTCCGATAGAGCATGACGTCGTATTGACGACTCCATGTATTAGGTACATATTACAAGCATCGACAATGTTATCGGAAGACTCGAACTCTTCGCCTTATCTTATCGTGTTATTAATTCGTATTTCGTGGCTATTTTAAGTGCCTAGAGCATTCAATAGAATAACAAGGAAACGAAACAAATACTTGCGTACGAATGTTAGGTACCTTTAAATTGCATGGTATATTGCTGGACGTGATCCTAATTATCTTCCATCTTTACGTAATACCAGTTGTAGTACTATTTACCTGTTCTGTTGGAATACCTAACTCATTGTGCCCCTAATAGTAGGGGAGCCCAAGAGGGGATTTTTGGATTTACTCAAGCGCGGCAGATTAATATAAAGAGGGATTCTTTGGACCCTGAAGAGTAACTTCACCATAGGTATATGAGCCTAGGAGTTAGGACAGCAGATCAGAATAGTAAATAAATAAAATCGATCATCAGAAATACTCGAGCGCGTGAGTTAATTACATGCTGAAAAGTTGTACACTTTTGTCCTCAAATAATCTCGACGATTTGAGCGAGACCTAAAGGAGTTGGAGTTTTTTAAGTTTGTAACTCTCCAACTCCTTTAGGTCTCGCTCAAATCATCAGATTATTTGAATTTACACTTTTAACAGGGCTGATAAAGTTATGGTGAAGGTAGGTACTGTACAGGGTCCAAAGAATCCCCTTTTATATTCTGCCGTGGTGGAGTAAATCCAAAAATCCCCTCTTGGGCTCCCCTACTATTAAGGTAGTATTATTTACCTATATAATGAGTGTACGACTGATTAGTGATTAGACTTGAAGCATTAAATACGTCGCCTTAATTGAACCCTATTGTTTATTCTAACTATTGTTGAACAATTAGAACAAAAATTCAGAAACTCAATTTAAAAAATCCGCCAATTGTAGGTTCATATTCCACGGACCACCCTCTTTACGAAATAGTGGTTTTTTAAAACGATTCGTGTAGGGGTCATTCCCATCCTTTTCCATCCATTCCCCATCCTTCCCCGTTAATGAACAACGGTCACCCTTATAGGTTGAGATTTGAAACAAACCGACCGTTGACCGTTGAATTTAAGCAAGAGGCTCCATCTTATGAGTTACTAGCTGATGCCCGCGACTACGTCCGCGTGGATTGAGGCTTTTTGGTTACAGCGGGAACTCCTTAGTTTTCCGGAATAAAAAGTAGCCTATGTGTTATTCCAAACTATAATAATCTATCCCTGTGTCAAATTTCATCCAGATCCGTTCAGCCGTTCTGGCGTGATTGAGTAACAAACATCCATTCAATGGATCCATCCATCCAAACTTTCGCATTTATAATATTAGTAAGACTAGACTAGACTAGACTAGATGATGCCCGCAACTTCGTCCGCGTAGATTAAGGCTTTTTGATTCCCGCGGGAACTCATAAATTTTCCAGGATAAAAAGTTTATTTGATTTGATTGATTAATGACCACAATGAATTTTTAGGCATCGAGAATGTTCAATCCGTATGTCATAAATTAGGTAACCCGTAACTGAAGAATATAAAATTACAGAATCAAAAACTCCAGTCTTCAATATGAAGAAATAATCTCGAAAATAACAGCACACACGGTACTTATTGGTTTTATTTTATTAGAATTGGTTAAATATAAATCTGCAGGAGGGCGACCGGCTAAAAATGACAGCAACAGTGTAACGAATTAACGATCGCAATCACCTCTGAGTGGTTAACACCCTTCCACTATTGGACAAAATCCATTGAACCAGCAAGAAAACCATAAATTCAGCCAATCACAACAATTGATACTGTAACAATGATAAATGCAGAAGTTATGCGGTCGCCTCTAAAAATGACAGCTACAGTGTAACGATCGCAATCACCTCTGAGTGGTTAACACTCTTCCACTATTGGACAAAATCTATTGACGCAGCAAGAAAGCCAATCACAACAATTGATGCAGAAGTTACGCGGTCGCCCTGCTGGAACCCAGAGTCAATTTATTTTTAAACAACTGTCACAGTATTTTATCGTTTTTGTGAATACATATTCCTTAGTCATTGGTTTTTAACGTGACGTTGACAGTTGACATTGACACTGCAGGGCGACCGCGTATCTTTTGCATCAATCATTGATACATCGCAATTTATGGTATTCTCGCCGCGTCAATGGATTTCGTCCAATAGTGGAAGAGTGTTAGCCAATCAGAAGTGATTACGATGTATCAATGATTGATGCAAAAGATACGTGGTCGCCCTGCAGACTGCAGAGTTATAATTGGAAAATGGAAATTGCCATTTGGATTTGCACAGAACATTCAACTTAATACTCTCGGTCTCGCCATTCTGATTCATTTGGCATTTGCCATAGAATCTCTGCAGAAGATTTATTTTGTTGAATTTTGATAAATTGTGAATACGTAACTTTTTAGGGTAATTATTTACATAACTAGTATATAAAACATATCGATGATGCATATATGCATAATCATAAAACGAGTGATAAAATAGTACATAGTACTATTTAGTTTTCGTAGGTACTTGGCCCAAGAACCAAAACAGAATTGAGAATAGCGATGTAATCAGTAATCATGCCCAACAATCGAGAAATATTAGAAGAATATTCCAAATCTATCAACAAACTGAAAAAAGAAAGCATCAACGCAGGAATAAAGGAAGATGAGTTTGAGGAAATGTATTTTAAGAGCCTAGAAGAATTACAAGACAATGCAAATAATGTTTCAAATAAACACTTAAAGTTTTTTAAGAAACTAATATCTGCGCTTTTGTTCCTTAGTTTTCTATTATTAATAATTTATAACTTCAAAATAATATATGGATGTATGGTCTGTAAAATGCAGGATTATATTTACCCTGGTTTGCGATTGTTGAGGAAATTTACAATTCCATTCATTTCATTATTCCCTGCTTTAACTGGTAAGTAGTTACCACTTATTTCATACTGTACTATGAATGTATTATACTTTTCATATTATTTTTGCATCTTAGGCTTGGACCTGGTCTGGGGGAAAAGTTTTAGTTCGCAAAAGATTTTTAAAAGCCTAAATTTAAGTGAACAAAATTTTGTTCACCTACTTTGATACTGAGATGTTATGATACTAATATAATATGGAGATGCCAAGTTTTATGCCATGTATTACATGATGTGAAGTAATTTCATGGGTTGTTGAAACTAATTTATAAAATAATGTATAATATTTAAAAATGTTATTAATTAATTAACACATCATGTGAACCTAGTGAGATAAAGATTTCATTTAAAAGAGTTGCAATACTTACCAGTGCATTGTTATGTTTTCTTATTTCTTTGGGGCTGATTAGAACCTTAGTTCTCCAGGTAGTCCAATTCACTACAAATTTTTCCCTTACACTGTGTATTGTAAAGTGTAAACCTCAAATATTGCAAGTTTTGATGTCCTCTTTATGCTGATCTACTGAAATATTATGCTCATAATTTCAGAACTGTACCAAGAAACTTGTTTGATACAAAACCCATACTTCACTGTGGCTGACATGGACTGCTGGCCGTGTACCACGGTCAACAATGTTGGAGAGGTATTTAATCCACAGCCTGTTCACAAACAACAGAGTGCTCCTTTTATCTACAAGGTATGACTTAACTCTTGCTGCAAAAGTTACGGACACTATAAGTAGTAGCAGTTACTACTTAAACTAACTGGCCTGTTTTAAAGTTTAGGATGACCTTTAAAACATCAATAATAAAATTGCCTGTGTCTAGCGCCTACTTCGTACTACCACAGTTCAATCAAAATAATATGAAGTTAGTAACAGCTAATAGTAAATTTGTAATAATTTAACAGCAACAAGACATTAAACTTATAATGTTATTAAATAACTATTATTAAATAAAAACACAAGTGCTTTCATTCATGTGGTTGTTTGTAGAAAGAATAATAACTAATAGAAACATTAATAGGTAATTATTATAATTTAGGGTACATGAGTAACAGTCCCTATTTGAATCCCTTTTAAAATAAACTAGGTATTAATTTACTATATTGTAATTATTTTACCAGTTTCATTTTTTTTTAGACTGAACAACAGGAAATAGATGTGGATAAATTGAGGGAATTGTATCACAAACACAAAATCTTGTTTGATAAGGAAAGCCATAAAGTGTTAATTAACAACCAATTTTATTGGACACCAAGAGATGTTTTTGATCCTGAAATATTAAAGGAAAATCTTTACTTTTGGTAAGTTGCATTTTATGAGGCTTATTAGACACTTATTATTTAATAGTATGAAAAATGTAAGTCACTTAAATTATTTGTGGTGTTTTATCCAAAATCTTACAATTCACACATGCTATAATCTTAATTCTTTTTTAACCAACATATTATACAATGTATACCAGATATCAAAAGAAAAAAAAACATTTAAAATTGTTATTGTGATACAGGGACTGCTGTGTACTATTTTTATTATGTGTTTTTCTCTTTAGGAAGTTCAATGACTATAATGCAGCAAGAATATTACGTCAAGTTATCCCAAGGCCCAAAGTTGTACCTAAATTTGGTCAAAGCACTGAAAGGTTTATCATAATAGACTCGAACCATGATAAATTATTTCATATACCAGATACAGAATGCAACTACTCTTTTTTGCTCGCACTGAGTGGTTCAAGAATTATTGATTTAAGACCAGCTGAGGAATGCAAACATCAATGTAAATCTTTTAGGATGGAATTGAAACAGTCATATTTATGTAAGTATGAACTTAAAGGTGTTTTTTTTTTGGGAAAATGCTTCCATCATTTTTAGTTTGTGATTGTGTACAAAGATTAAATATATTAAATTCCTTACAAAGTAGATAATTTAGTGTAATAATTCTTATCATGAGAAAAAGGACAGTGACAGTACTACTAAATTACAGTAGTAGTCAGACTAGATTGATTTACAATATATCTGTCCAAGCATTTATTTAACTTTTAACATAAAAACACCTACGAAGTTTCATAATTATTGACAGGCAACCCAAGACACTTTCCTTTTCAAATAATCACGGAGCTGGAACACTAGCTCTTTTGATGCACCATACATCTTTGGCGATGAATGATTTCTATGACCTGCCTGATTGGTGTACTACTGTACTGCTTTACATAAACGATTTATTTTAATACTTGGAATATAGCAATTTATACGCCTGGGTATGTTTATAAAACAATAAAAAAATTTAGCAAAAATAAATAACATTCAAATGTCAAATGAATTAAAACTTCATAAATAAAGTCAATTGTTGTCAAAAATCACACGGTAATTCATAAATTAATGAATGGACAGAGTATAATTATTTGAAATGGCATCTTTAGGGCAGTATATCACTAGGAAGTAGGACACAGTGGTAGCTCTATACACCAAGGTGGCGCGACTGGTGCCGCCGCCGTCTCTTTTTTATTTCACCAGAGAGATACATTTTTAAATTAAAATTCAGTATAATATTTGGCACCAAGCTACCTTTGCCGTACGTCACGGTTAGCTGGTGCCGCTGCAGAATCTGCTGCCGCGAGGAAGAGGGCCAAATATGCACCTCTCTTGGGCCAATATTTATTTGTCCCACTGGCAGTGGAGACAATGGGATGCTGGGGTACAGATGCAAAAAAATATATAAGAGATCGGCTGTTGTTTGAGGGAAAGGGACTGTGACCCACGTTCTGGTTCCTACCTGGTTCAAAGGTTATCCATCGCCATACAGCGTGGCAATGCTGCAAGTTTGATGGGTACGTTTGGCCCAGGGGCAACCAGGGGTGGTCTTTTTGATTAGGGTTTTATTTTTATACTTTGTTAGTATGTATATAAGGATTTGTTTTAAATTTATTGTATGGTTTGTATAATATTTAGATTTTAGATTAACATCTATCCTGTTTAAATTAACATATAATCTGTGCAAATAAATCTTAAATTATAACCAACTTATACTATAATTAATAATATAAATAATTTATTATTGCAATTTAGCTACAATTTTTTTTCCAGTGTGGTATAATTGGTGGTACTGGAGACCTGTGGCCCAACCGTCAGGAAATGAAACTTTCATAGCACATGTAGGCTCATATTGTTAACATTAAAATAGTCAAATCTCATAACATGAAAATTAAAAAGACTTTTATGGAATGTACAAAGCTTTTATTACATACCATTATGTACTTTTACTATTATTAATTAATTAATACCCAATTATATTTTATAAAATAAATTAACTAGAAATAAATAAATAAATTCATTCAAACTTTTCTCTTAGCCTCTGCTTAAGTAATACGGGGACTAGTGAGATGAGAGCAAAGAGGGTTAGCACGGTAACTGAGGTCCATGACCAGGCATCACTGGTTGACGTCAATGTGTGTAGAGTTTGACCAGCCTGAATGGCTACAAACGATGGTGGTGCCACTCCTGAAACGAAGAAAAGATAACATTATAATACTACTCACTATTTTAGTGCAGGACATTTTAAGAATATAATCATAATAGTAATAGACTGTATAATTAGTATAACAAAGAGGTCGGAGATTCTACTCTAAGACCTCTGCTTTCTATTCTATGTTGATAATTATAAAGCTCATATTTCCAGGCTTTTTTTGAGTTGAATTGATTTCAACGATTTCTGAATGTGCGAATACCTTAATAGACACCAATAACACAAAATGTTAGTAGTACCTACAGAATCCATTTTTGACTTTCTAAAAGTATAAGGTCATGTTGATAATTATTCAGTACTTGGGATAACTTGCAGCTCAAAAGTGGTATTCCATAAAAAGTTGCCAAGATTCAATGCAACCAAAACTTAATACACTGAACGTAGATGGAGCTAAAAAAATTATAAGCTACTAAATCTACTACTACTGTAGGTAAAGTGCTTACTCACCAATGAACGTCCCCAAAGCGAAAGGTATTAACGGCACTCCAATAACAGGAGCAGACATATTAATAAACCAGTTTGGCAAAAATGGTGTCACTCTCAAAAAAATTATATAATTGAGCAAGTTATTTTTATGTTTATTAACAGCTTTCGACCATTGTGCAGCTCTCTCTGGGAAGAATCTTTTGACTAATTTCTTCCCCAGTAAATTAGATAAAAAGAAACATAAACTTGCACCAACAGCAGAACAACAACAAACTAAAATTAATGCTAGATAGAATGGAAACAAAAATCCTGACAATATACTCAGGAATATTGATCCCGGTATTGCAAATGTTTGCAAACTGAGATAATAGTTATGGAAAATAAAGGCTTATTATTTCCTTGTTCATGATTATTATGGTAGGTGTTTTTTATGTAGGTACTGATAATAATTTGTAAAGTTCTAATGAATTATGATGAAAATAAATTTCACTTAAATGATGTAATAGTAAAGCTTACTAAATGCAGTGGCGGCCTTAGGGGGTGGCAAGCAGGGCAACTGCCCGGGGCCTCGCTTTTGCAGGAGCCTCGCGCTCTTGCGCTACAGCCCAAGTAGAAAAATTCATTAGGTACTAATGTGTACTTATTTGAATCTCACTACTCGCAAATATCTACAGCCCAGAGCCTCGCAATGGCTAAGGTCGCCCCGGACTACATGTAGGACTACTTTTAAAAAACTGAACAAATTATTATAATCTTGACCATGCATTTACTTAATTACATGGGTACATCATGATAAATCTTGATGACTATACAATCATCTTAATAATTATGATTTACAAATTAAATTAATGAATGACATACTCACAAACTGCAGGGTGAAAAAGGATACAATATATAAACTAGAAATACTCCCAATAATACTTCATAGAAATATTTGTCCTTGTACCGATCTAAAACAAGACCCAATTGTTTAGCATCCTCTAGATCCCAGGGTAATTTTAAATGCTGCTTTTCATGCCTAAAATTGAACTGTGGTTAGAAATTATCACGTCATCATCATCTTTAATGCATATCTAAACTAATGTTATAAAGAGGAAAGATTTGTTTGTTTGTACTATATATTTTATAGTTAAGCCAGTGTGTCACCTTAAAATTGTAAAAACCTTTTTATCTCGATAGATTGTAAACTGACGAAAGATTGTGAACCATTCAATGTTCTGAGTGTCAATTTTTGAAATATTCATTGTATTTATGTCTTCTTGTCTCTTTCTTGTAGGTTAGGTTAGGGTTCGACAGGCCAGGCACTTGCATTCTATTGGGTTAATATACCTAACAGATTACAATCTACCAAAAAGTAATGTGTTAAATTGTAATCTTTCGACAGTTTACAATCTTGCGATTTAACGGATTTTTCAATTTTACTGTGACATATTATTAAATATGGTTAAGATATTTTGGTGTGAACCTTTGCAATGTTCTACATATTTTATGTGAGTTATTAGCTCATTCATCTTACACTCGTTAGAAAAAGCACTAATTTAAGAAAAAATACTAGTTAACTTAGTGAATATTAGAATCACTACAAAATACTGCCAAGAAATATTGTATATTTTGGTGTGAACTAAGCAAAGTTCTACATATTTTATGCGAGTTATTAACTCATTCATCTTACACTCATCAGGAAAAGCACTAACTTAAGAAAAAATACTAGTAAGTAAATATAACTAATAAACTTACTCTTCTAGTTTCGGAAATTGTTTGTATAGAAGTCCTAACGCTATCAATGATGATATAAAGATTAAGGCTACAAGAATAAGAGCTTTGGAAGTTGACAACCCAGTTTTTGAGGCATCTGTAGCTGGTATGTCTGAAAAATAAAACTACAAAATGAATTTTAACTTTTAAACTAAACTCCTGAAAATAATAATATTAGTAGGATAGAATTGATCTCCTATAAAAACAACAACAAGGAATGAAGGGCCTGCTGGGCATTTCCATCAAAAATACTGCCAAGTCATATGTCTTGTTTATCAAGTTAGTAACTAGTTTTGATGCATATAAATACGTTAATAAACCCAACTTACACCAACATACACAGAGGAAAATAAAGGATACTAGGGATACTATCTATCACAATATGATCAAGGAAAATATATAAAAATGGAAGTAGGTACTTGGGATGGGATAGTACAATCCAATGCAATCAGTGCTGAGGTTACATTTTCTTGGTTTAATGTTAGACGTGGATGAAACAGAGGGATCTTGAATATCACCTTGAACTAGAGGCTCACGGAATTCACTTCTGCGATTTATTGTGCTCATTTTTGATTTTATACAATCTGGGAGACACAAACCCGTAATAAACTTGCAAGGCCAATAATAAATAGTAAATTAGAACAAAGATCAGACTTTTCAGTCAGTAAATTTTAAATAAAATAATAAGAAAACTAATTACAAATTTTGAATTTTTAAAATGACTGAAAGGAAATAGTTATTGACTTTTCACGTCACGCCACAGAATGACAGAAAATAACTCTGATCACAGAGTACTTTTTATATTAGGGACTCAGATCAATGACTGACAATAGATATTTAATCTGAGGAAATTAACAATAATCATACAAAAATAATACTAAAACAGTAATCTGTGGCTAGAGCCCAGAGCTACATAAGCTTTTCGGCTTTGGGCACTCTGGGCTTCTGGAACAATTTCCTCATTTGTGATCAATGGGAACCGTAGACAGAGAAAGAGATAGACATGGCGTCAGCGTATACAGTATGCGATAGCGATAGTTTTAATGCGATATTTTCTTAAGTATTTTTTTTGTTATTTCTATACATGTAGCATTCATGCGAGTCTTTACAAATATAACCTGTTTTTATCTGTAACAATCAGGTCAAAATTGTAAACTTACGTATGAAAGGTTATGTTTTCGTATTTACGTTCAGTTCAGCTTTTGCAGCCAGTAGTAGGTACACAGTAATATACGCCGTCTGTATGTTAAACCATTTTATTCGTAATTCCGATTTCGTACGAATAAGGGCGAATTAACACAACTGACACACTAGGATTGTCTCACCTAAACTCTCGGATGAGTCAAACAAGATAAGTGATACGCTGCAGAGCAGGATCAGAAAACATTTTCTCGCTCTGTTACTCCTTGGCATTAGCGTACGTACTCATTTTAAAAAAATAAATAAAATAAAAATAAAATAAATATTAACTAGGAACCGTAGACAGAGAAACTGGGAGCCTAAGATGATTTTGAAAGATATCCGTGT
Organism: Erebia aethiops; assembly: GCA_923060345.2. Taxonomy (NCBI): domain Eukaryota; kingdom Metazoa; phylum Arthropoda; class Insecta; order Lepidoptera; family Nymphalidae; genus Erebia; species Erebia aethiops. The sequence continues at coordinate 6,505,147 of OV281092.1, read as the reverse complement.
CCGTCTCACGAGTCACGAAAGAAGTTCCACCGCAATGAAGTCTAACCAAAGTGGAATTACATTTTCCATAGGTTAATATTTGCACATCCGTGCAGCTGACGCCGTCTCTAGACGACTTCTTTCAAACGACGGCCATCTTGGATTTCAAAATCCACATTTCCGGTATTATTAGATATGTAATAACAAACTCTACACTCTAACTCTAACACTAAACTGCATTATTTAAACGTGTCTTAAATGCTGTATCACAATTCACAATGCCTCGTTAACTGGTGGTAGGTAAGTATGTTCCACTGCGAATGACGAGGTCCCGAGTTTGATTCCGGTCCGGCCCAGTCGGGCCGTAATCAAGTATGTAATTGGTTTTCCTAACAAGAATATTGCTCAGAGCCCTGAGGCCGGAGCACGTAAAGCTGTCGGTCCTGCGTTTGATCTCTCTCCGATCATATCGGTTTTTCCGTCCTATCGAGCTATGAGAGTAAGGGAATAGAGAGTGACCTGTGTTTGCGCACACATTTGTACACTATAATTTATCTCCCGCGCAGATGGCTAATCTCTTTGGAGATAGGTCGCCGTAGGTGACCTCGTCATTAGTCGGGACTCGGGAGGACATTACTTATCACTCATGTAAACTTCTAGGTAGTAGATCCTAATGGATTGAGGGTCCAAAAAGACACTCAGCTTATTTCTGTTGTAATTTGGAACCGAAGCGTATCTAAACGCTGCATCTATCATTGTTACATTCTCCAAAAATAATATTGGCTGATTTTTAAGGTAAGGTTTTTTGCTGCGACAGCAAAAGAGTCATTACACTGTAGCAAGGATTTACATAATAAGGCCGGCCAGGGATGCCGCTGGTTTCGTCGTTCGATTTGAGTCCGCGCGGCGACTCCGCCTCGTCTCGTCGGTTGTTGACTAGTCGTTCTACAGACGCAATTTAAAGTGATTGTGTTTTCGACGTCTCGCGGCAACGCTGGCGTCTTTTAATAAGAAAGTGTAGCTACTTATAAATCAAAATGCCTTACACGCATTAATAGAGTGACGTTTTCATAAAAATTAACGGGATTAATATTTATGAACAAACGTTTCGAAAAATGTGATGTGCCAGTGAAAGCCGGATTTATGTCTCAATTAAGTAGAGATGAGGACCTTTGCGAGACCATAGCAATAGCCAGATCTACATGATTTTAAGCAATAAGGTAACTAAAGATATTTTAATATTAAATACGTAACTGTTAGTTAGTATATTGAAACCAGACCTTAATGCTACAATAAAATTTTGAGGTATGGTCAGCATGTTTTCAACTATATTTGTAATATATTTATAATTGTAATATTAAACTATATTTGTAATTGTAATATTAAATGTAGTTGAATTAAGATTATATTAATATTTCTAATATAACTATATTTGTAATTCATAATTGCCTAAAATTACTTAAGAAAATTAATTTTTTCTTGATGCAAACGTCAAACACAAAGTAGATTGGTACTGTTGGCACAGCAATTAAAAGCTTTATTTTCTGACACAACTGGTACTTAGTTCAATTACGCATTTATAAGTAATTTATAAAGATATAATAACTGTAATTCTACATTAATTAAATTCACGACTTACGTGAAGTTCTTCATAAACAAGTCTTGCTAGTTGCTATTCTTAGAATCTGGAAATGTAGGACTGAATTCCAAGACCAAGCTAGACTAACGTAATGAGATTCAAATTTAATGGAAAATACCATCTTGTTCTTCGGATAATCCCACTTATCTAACGACAATTATTGAGATTCAATTGTTATTGTACCTAAGTAAAAAAAATATTCAGGTAGGTAGGTACCTTTTTTGGTAATATACATACCTACTTAGTTACTTAAAATAAAAAATCCTCAAAACTTCGTGGTGTATTAATTAAATAGCCACAGAAGGCTCTTTTCAGTACTGCAAAGATTATGGTCAATTTTGAAGACAATTTTATTGGAATGCAAATATTGATGTTCATAATATATCAGTCTCGACTCTCGCCTAAAAGCCTTCTGTTTGTTCAGGTAATGCGAGGAGAGATAGCGAAGTTGTGTTTGGTGATCGCTATCCTGGCGCTAGGAGCCGCGGCGGGTGAGGGCGCGTGCGAGCGGGGTCACACTTGGTGGCACCGCCAGCGAGGCGCCTGCGAGCCCTGCACCCGCTGCGACCCGCGCCGCTCCGTCGTCAAGTTCCCCTGCGAACTGCACCGCGACACCATCTGCCAACCTCTCCAAGAGGTCCGCATCTGGCCGTTCAACACAGAAAAAGACAATGACACCAGTGAACCAGCCAGTGATTACGAGTATTACGAGTACTCGGACTATAGCGGTGAAGTGAAAGATGAGCTCGAGTGGGACGTACAAACCTCGACACTGACTGTTGCTGTGAGTGGGTGTGTAGTGTTCTTTGTGGTAGTGGTAACGTTGACGCTATACCACGCGAAGCAATGGAGGACGTTGAAATTATCCTTAAAGTCAGGTAAGCTTGGCCAATAATTATCATGTTATTAAACTTTTGAAGCAAAGTTTCTAAGACGTTTGGGTTATTGATATCTAAACTGTAAAAAGTGAAACGAGTTATCGCAGCACTACACTACAGTCTACAAAGCACCTCATATTCGGGCAGCTAGAATTTTGCCCATAAGAGAAAGTAGACGCAAGAAGTTTTCTGCAATATGTACCTACTATGGAGTTGTAATGTAAAATTCTCCTATTTTTAAATTACTTTTTAGTACCTATTACCAAGGGTGAACTGTCTTCAATTGAAATAATATTACCAGATGATGACCGCGACTTTGTCCGCGTGGATTGTTTTTTTTTATTCCCCATGAAACTCTTCAATTTTCGGGATAAAAATTACATCCTCCCCGGGATGTAACCTGTCTCTGTACTAAATTTCATTAAAATCGGTTGAGTAGTTGGGTCGTGAAAGCGTAGCAGACAGACAAACACACTTTCTTATTTATAATATTACTAGCGAATGCCCGCGACTTCGTACGCGTGGATCGAGGTTTTGTGGTTCCCGCGGGAACTCTTTAATTTTCCGGGATAAAAAGTAGCCTATGTGCTATTCCAGACTATAATCTATCTCTGTGCCAAATTTCATCCAGATCCGTTCAGCTGTTGGGGCGTGATTGAGTAACAAACATTCATCCATACATCCAGACATCCATACATCCAAACTTTCGCATTTATAATATTAGTAAGATAGTAAGAAGTAAGATATATTAGTATGGATTATAACCTTCGTCTTGCGTTATTCTTTTACAAACTAAACATTGATAAACATGGGATACAAAAGTTGGCCACGGTCCGTGATACATGAAGTTAAATCATAATAATATCAACATATTGCTGTCGTCGTCAATATTCATACTTTACATTTGGATGAGGAAAAAATACCAATGAAAAATACTTTAGCTCATAATAAAGAAAGTAATGACGTCATAAATAAAAATATAAAAATGTTCAATAAATTGTATGGTATTCATAAATTTCACTCTGTATTCATAAATTGAACATATTTTACAGTGAATAACATTTTCTTACGTTCAGAAATGAGTCAAGTTTTATTGAAAGTAATATTTTCACAGAAAAATCTGGAGGCGTAATGTTTTTCAGTATAGGAGGCGCACTGTGTATAGAGTTAAATATTTCAATGTAAAGTCACAAAACATAGTTATAATTTATACAAAACATGATTACTTATGCCTCATGCAAGACTATAACGAACTCTAGCTAGAGTAGGTATATATTATACGAACAGAATAATGCACAACTTTGATTTTATCCATCGTTGTTTTTTAAACTGCCCAAACAAACAAGATACAAGATGTAGAAATAGCATTAGGACAAGAATTAGTTTCAATAACAGTTTATTTATTCAGGACGCTGATGTACGAACGACCTCCATGTTAACTGCGGACAAGGCTTAGCCACTAGGTATCTATAGTATACTTAGCTGTTCATATATAGTCAACTCTAACGAAACTGACGACGCTTATTGAATATCAAGAGATAAGTACATAGCGATTAATATCTCTGACCTCAACGTTGGATATCTAGTCATATAAATAATCCCTGTAACTTTTCATATTTTTCATCTGAGATAAAAATATACGGGACTAGATACGTTCTTATACCTAGCACAAACGTGAAAGTCATGGGAACTAATTAAGTTTAATTATTAAGTTTTTTGCGCCAGACTTTATCGTTCTGCGAAAATAGGGCTTCAAAAAGTTTAATTCAGATTACGTTTAATGCTCCTAAAACTAAACATCTCGGTACTACTTTTAATAATTCTCGAATATCTGCCAACTCTAAATTTGTGCGATATGGCCTCATTTCACATGTACACTAGATACACGCAGCAGGACTGTAACTATCTTCTGGTAACAGATTTACTAGCCAGCGTCCGCGTGGCATAAGGTTTTTTAAATTCCCACGGGAAGTCCTTAATTTTTCGGGATCAAAGTAGCCTATGTCACTCTCCAGGTCCTCAACTATACCCATCCAAAAAATCACGTTGATCCGGTGCGTGAAGAATTTAAGGACAAACCAATAAAGCAACAAACCAACGAAATACACTTTCGCATTTATAATATTATTAGTATGATACTTGTTTTATTCAATTACCTAACAACAGTTTCTCAAAAGCGAGCGCAGAACTTGTTACATAAGTAATAGCTATTCAAGGTGCACAAATTCGGTGTTACAGAAAGGGTACAGCCTTAAAAAGCAGTTAATCAATTACATATTATTTGGGCAACTGTTTTGTTCTCTAAATATTTTTTTTTTGTATATCGATATTGGATTCCTTCCAAAACAAGATTTTTATAAAGAAACTACTTGCAACTGGACTGTGGTATTATTTTATGTTTCTCCCAACCGCCCACTGAAGGCGCCATGAATCAGTATAGCTACGTATAGACTAGCCCACACAAAGATCGAGTATGCTTTCACACCACATCGTAAATCTAGCTTTGGCGCGGCTCCGTAGACGCCCAGCAACGCAGGCGCAACTCTGCGTAAACAATACGAGTTTGTTTGAACATGTGCGGTACTAATTTTGACCTACGTGGCCTGCTTTGGAACAATAGCTAACGGTCTTTTTTGTTTGCGTTGCTTATACCAAAACCAGCGTACAGTAGCAAGCCTCAATGCCCCATTTGTTCTCTGTCTTTGTATCAACCGTTCTAATTGTTGACATTCAATCAATTATTAGTTCTTGTTTTGAGTCGCGCTATTTAAAAAAATGATTAGTTGGTAATTCTTATTCTGCTGACCGTACTTAATAAGTGTCAAAATAGGCAAGTCGAAAAAAACTTTGGGTAAAACGAAACTCCTTTATCCTTACGATGCAGCGATGGTCGATTAATATTCAGGCTGTACCTACTTAAGCATTGGTGTTAAAAGTAGCTGTAAGAATGTATTAAACACGCAATAAACTTTCACTTGACACCATTTTCGTCAGCACGGTCTCTTAACGGCCCTTAGTGTTCCTTAACTAGTAACGGAAGGTGCACCAAATATTTCAAAGGAGTAACTACCGTAAGACCCTACTCAAAAATCACAACGGACAATTAAAATTCATGAAACAATCCTGGTGATTGTTTCATGAATTTCTCCGAACTGATACTTCACATTAAATATTTTTTTTGATAACGCAGCTTTAAATTTTTTTTAACAGGATTTGAGCAATACATCGATGAATAGTATACAAACATAACTGACCCGGTGGCAGCGTCGAAAATAAAAAGAAAAACTAAACAGGCATAAAAAAATGTTCCAATTTTGGCCACCGGGCCAGATTTTTTTTTTTTTTTTTAATCCACTACAAGCTAGCCCTTGACTGCGATCACACCTGATAAGTTGATGGGACTATAACTTCTTAGCTTTTATTTTGTATTTCAGGATTGACAGGTCTTTATTTGTTTCACGCAGATGTACAAGATTTGTCAGCTAAGCTGAAACTGATGGAGGCTGGAATAGAAACGCCGGCCGAGCCGGTATCCACCGATCACCACATCTACTGCAATATACACGTCGGCAAAGATGCTTTGTTAGGTAAGGTATGAATATATTTTTACTTAATTAAATTATCATTGTTGTAATGTAGCTTTTGCCTACACCGTCTTCCTCATGAAATTATGTTTATCTCCTCTCCTTTTTATCCTCTTGTACAAATATAATATTTGGTTGTGTCTAGCCCAGAAAGAAAAAGACTTAAGTGCAAATGTTCAAATCGTTGTGGTCGCCAAGATCATTTCAGTAGAAGCTATGTCATACTTTCGCAGGTATTAATATTTTCTCTCCTACTTCTACACTTCTACGGTTTTCTCGCTAAGTATCTAATTTTACATCTTAAACCTTGTCTTAGGTAACCCACAGCTTATTCCCAATACGCTCCCTATATTAACGCTACGCTAATAATAAATATTTATCGCTGCCGGCAACAATGACCTTAGTAACAAAGTTAGTCTTTAATTCTAAAAATAAGCAGACGCGTAAAGTAAACTCATGACGTTGCTCGTACTTACATGAAGGATGAAAATAATTAGTTCCCAAAAAGGAATGTCTAAAGGCTTTGACACACATAAAACGGAAAATTGTTTCACACGATCTCTAGAAGTTGTACTGTAGTCTGTAGGTATGTTTCTCAGTTTACATTCAAAAGAAGTGCGGAAGCCGCACTGCTGCAGTCTTTAGCCATCATTGTCGCACTCAGCAGTTCACACTTTGTACATGCTTTATATTGTTCCATGTATGATTATTATGATGTATCATAGATGGTACTCTATTTTTTCGCAAGTTCTGTGTGTACAAGCCTTGCCATAATGTTAACGTCACCGTACCGAGCTCGTAACTCGTTGGCTAGCAAGCGCGCGGGATTGCGCGCAGGTTAAACACAAGGATTACTGGCGGCATGCCAGTAATTGAATCCAGTTAAACGCCTAAAATAAAGACGCGTGGGCGTTTGTGTTCTCTCGGATTTATTTAAGGCTCGTCGCAAACGGTCCTCTGACCACAGCCACCTCTTCTCAAAAATCGCTGAATCAATTTTGATAAAATTTATATAGGACCACCACTGATCTGCCAAACAAAAAAATAATTATCAAAATTGATTAATAATTGGCGGAATGATCGCGTAATATACATACAAAAAATACATACAGTTGAATTAAGAACCTCTTCCTTTTTTGAAGTCGATTGGTCGCTGTGGTCAGTGGCCTGTTTGCATCTAGCCAGAAAAAACATTTCTAGGTAGGTACTTGATTCTCCTATTAGTTTAAATGTTTCAAAAAAATATGCAATTACATCCTACCTAATATTTAGGACATAGTATTGTGGTAATTATTTTTCCTATAATAATTAATTTTGTCTAACAAATGTTTGGGAATGTTTTCATTCACACCCTAACGGCTATAATAAAAAGTTATCAAAAATAACATTAATGTAAAAATAGTTAAAGCTCTCTCGAATCGCGATTGTACGGATCATATTCCAATTTATTAGAACTGACCACGAGACGTCCATCATCTAACAATTTAATTCGTTAAGCATAATAAAGTAATTGAGTAGTAATGATATGTAATGGCTCACTTGCCCACAAAACAAAACACTCACAACACTCAACTCACTCACAAAGCTTCTAAAGTTTTCGAATGTTTAAAATAACCGTTGAAAATAACTCACTCATGTAGAAGTATTCATTATTTTATACTTGGTGAATGTTTTGCTATTCAGATTTTTTTGCTGACTCTACGACTTGTAAGTCGGTAATATTAGAGTGCGGTTTCAAATGACACTTTAAAACTTGATTTTAAGTATATTATAGAACTATAATATTCTTATAATTTTTTTTTCAATTATGATCGTAAACTCGTAACAAGTTCTTACTTATTCCTGAAAGTCGTGACTCCTTTCGCACATGATATTGGTAGGAGAGCGGAAGACTCAGATGTTCATACAACTATGATATTTTTTTCTTAGAATATGTTTAAAATACTTTTACCTTTAGAGGTTAGAATAATAAATAAAGATAGGTGTAATAATAATAAAGAATGCCTATGCATTATTTATCTTAGTATGCATGATCTTCGCTAGAGACTGCCGTCGGCCATCGTGGACTGTGTACCTAGAGCCTAGGCACGGGCAATCCATAGATGTAGGATTGGTCTTACGACCCAATCCTAAATCTATGGGGCAATCCTGCGGGGTCACAGGCCGAGCCCACATGTGGCGAGACAGGGGAGGTTTTTTGTTACCCAGTAGATGATCTAGAGTCGTTCGGGTATGTACTATGTAACCTAACATCCACAAACATCATGGGTGTTGTCAAATGCAAAAAAATAGGAATCTACTTTCTAAATATGTTTACACTGCGCAATAGCTGAGACTATTACCACAATAATTATAAACTTTAATACAAATCTTCGTCCATCGATCAAACGCACTAATACCGAAGTCTTGAGTGGAGAAGCGACGCACGTGTGTTCATTTAGTTGTCATTTGTAATGCAAGCTTGTCTGCGCGGGCGCAGCGCACCGCACCGCTTCCGGCCCGGGGTTTCACTCCGAGCCGCCGGGAAGCCTCTCACTTCCTGCTTCGATTTTTGACAATAAATAACGATAAACAAAACATCGATCGAGGATTTATCGGGTTGATAAACTGCGCTCTTATTCTAAAAAAATATATCGGCTTCTTAATTTCTCTTTACCGTCATACAATGCTGTAGGTACTATAGTAAAGATAATAGGTAGGTGCCAGTGCTGAACGAATTTTCATTTTGGGTAAAGAATAGCTAAACTCTTAAAGGTTCCTTATACTTATCAACGAAACCGAGGCAAATCAGTTCTTCTTCATTTGTTTAGTGTTAAAAACAGACTAAATACTCAATAATTACCTACTTAACAAAAATAAATCCCTTTTGGTATGATGTACCTATGTAAAAATGGTGGATTGATTTATTTACTTGTACTTATTGTTCCCGGCTGTTTTGCAGAAGACCATTCATATTGTTAAAAAATAAAAATAATTGACGACGTGTAAGAATTCATTGTGACGTGCCAATGGATATACCTATTTGAACCTTTCGTATCGACCTGAATAAGATTAAAAGTCCAAACACTTTACTATAGTGTCGAGTGAGTAAGGAAAGACTAAGTACGAGTGTAAACAAATTCTGTGAAAAGAGAAATATTGGCCAGGTGCTTTTAGAACTTCACAACGGTGTATAGGCTATGATCTATCTATAACTAATAACCAAAAAGCAACAAATCACAGGGGAGATATTATAACACCTATCATCCTATTCCAAACTCGTCATTTTGGAAACATAGAAAGCCATTTTTGGATCACCGGGCGATTATGTTTTAACAGACATTTTTTAATTCCCAAGCACTGAGTGGTCTGTGTTCCCAAGTTATGCATTTTTACGCCAAATCGCATTATTTATAATTTGTATTGAAACAAAAACCTGCATGTACCTAATTAACGTTACTCCGAAGTCCGTACTTATTATTCATCGTGGTGCCTAGTATGTCGTGGGATAAACCACAGAATGTGCCCAGAGAAATAAGGCGTACCATCACGTTTTTATATCAACGCGCATATGATGGTATAGGTAGGCATAAATAACATGTTTGTCCTAAACATTAAGGTATACGTACCTACTTACTTAAATAATCTCGCACAATTTTTTCGATCTCCCACTTGCAGTTCAGCTGCTTCATTTTTTAACATGCGGTAGACGGCGCATGTGACTGATGAATGAAATGAATGATGATGATTTTTTTTTATGAATGAATGAAATGAATGATTTAACAAGCAGTTTAGCTGCTGCCTGCTTCATTTTCACTGTTTAACTTACAGTTTAAGGCGAGTCACCTGCAAGATTTTAGGAGGTGAGGTGTGGGGTGCCGCCCGCGCGTCGCGCGGTACGTTTCTCGTAAAGACTGGCGGGGAAGCGGGCAGCGCGGTATATTCTGAAACCGCTTGGCAACGTTCAAGTTCTGGGATTAATTTGAATTAAATAAATATAGGACTTCAGTTTGAAATAAAGTTTAGCAGGTTCTCATTAATACTTCATGAGGAATTTATCCATATAAAAATGATGAGCAAAGTCGAAAATTTTATTAATAAAAAATTCGTTTTAAACTTTTAATTTAGTCTGTTTCAAGATTTTTTTTGATCGAGTAAAGTACATCCTATCGTGTAACAAATTAGCACATTCTTTAGACAATATCTTTAAGTGTATCGGATATTTTTTGTAAGACCGTTATTTAATAGTAAATACCTACCGAAAACATTTGATCTAGCAAACCAGTTTTCACCGCTGAGCTGAGGTGACTCGCCTTAACTGTTTTCATTTTCTGATAGATTTCGCTCACCCTAATTTTTTATCCGTAATTACTTATTGTCTTGTCGAGTTGTCGCGATTCTGGGAGTCTGGGCCGTGAAATTTCAGGGCGTAGTTTACGTCTAAACTCCTATGCATACATGAACATAGGTGCTTGTTTGTTTTTACTTTAAGGTGCATTATTAATGGAAACAATGTTTTATGTCTACGAAGAACAGGTAGGTACCTATTAGAAAGGGTAGTAAATAAAACAAACTTCAGTCATGTCACGTTAAATCGTGACCACATGTCTTGTAGACATCGCTTATGTTGTATTGTGCTGGTGCCCAACGATTATATTCGTACTACAGCTTACCTACTAAACTTATTGCCTGTGGCAGTATTTATTTATCTATGTTCAGAGAATTCTGTAGCTTTAACTTTGTGATCATTTAATAAGCATATTTTATAGCCCTTAGGTACAGCATTTTTAACCTTCGTAATAAATTTAGGCTTTTCTAATATCTATACCAACTTCTGCCCTTTATTGTCTCCAAATTGGTATGATTTGCCGCGTAAAGACATATATTATCTGTGCTTGATACATAGTTAATGGTGTAGGTACTTATTATATTTATTTTTCTGATTAGTCTTAGCGAAAAGAACTTTTAGATTTGCCAGTGCACAAATTTAAAAAAACCGTAAAAGAACACTTGTTGAGTCGGGGCTATTATAGTATAATTGACGGATTTCTTAATGACAAACTCGTACGGAAGCAACCGACCTTGGGTCCAGCTCCCCACAGGATAGTATAATAACTTACACTATTGTATTTAATTTACTTATATACTTACTTACCTAAGTATTGTAATATATTATTATAAAAAAAAGAGCAACTGTTGAGTTTTTGGCGGCGGACCCGGGGGTCCAATTAGCATGTTTTGTTATACTTTTTACAACTGTTAGTTATTGTTTTAAATTGTTTTTGTGTTTTTACATATAGTTACTTGCTTAGATTAACTTAATATTAATTTTCTAAACATAATTGTAGGTACTAATATTGGGAGATTGATTTATTTGTTCAGTGTATTTACCTTACGGTTTGAACGGGGAATACTTAACTACTAACATAACTAAATACATTTTAATAATATGGAGGAGGAACTAAAAAGACTATCGGAGGAGAATGCTGCTCTGCAAGCCCGACTAGGGGAAAAATCCCAAGTTTGTAAAGTTTCAGCCAAAATCCCTCCTTTCTGGGCGCACAAACCTATTATATGGTTTGCAACTGTAGAGGCTCAATTTGAAATAGCTGGAATTGTGACAGATAGCACTAAATATAGCTATGTTCTGGGTCATTTAGACCAAAAGTACTCTCAAGAGGTTGAGGACATTATCACAAATCCTCCCCCAGTTGGCCAGCGTTACACCAAACTAAAAGAGGAACTAATAAGGCGTCTCTCCATGTCCGAGGAAGAGAGAGTGAGACAGCTGATCTCAGATGAAGAAATAGGAGACCGCAAGCCGTCCCAGTTTCTTAGGCATCTGCGGTCACTAGCCGGATCAGCCTTGTCGGATGAAAACATTCTCCGGCAATTATGGATGAGGCGCCTCCCTCAGCAGGTTCAGGTGGTAATTACCTCCCAGCTAGAGCTGCCCTTAGATAAGTTGGCAGAGTTAGCAGATAGAGTCACTGAACTTGTTAACCCTAAACAAGTTTTGGCCTGCGCCACTCCACCCGCATCCACCTCTGTTCTAGATACCCTTATGGAGAAGGTGGAAGAGCTGTCAAAACAGGTTGCTAGTTTGACAACCTCACAGCATGCTCGCTCTCGCAGTACCAGTAGAGCCAGACGTTACAGAAATTCTAGAGAAGGCACACCAGCCAAACTTTGTTGGTACCATAAGAAATTTGCAACTAAGGCCAGCAAGTGTATTAAACCTTGCAATTGGCCGGGAAATGTGACCAACAGTCAGTAAAGGCGGCAACTGACTGTTCCACAAGTAGCTCCAGCCGTCGATTATTTGTAACAGACAAGTCTACTAATATCCGGTACTTAATTGACACAGGATCAGACTTGTGTTGTTACCCTCGATGCCTTATAAAACATAAATTATCTTCAGCAGATTATAACCTCAGTGCTGCAAATGGTACAACAATTAAAACTTACGGTAGCATTCAATTAGATTTAAATTTAGGATTAAGGCGTCTATTTCGGTGGAATTTTGTTATCGCTGATGTCGGACTACCAATAATTGGTTCCGATTTTCTCAGCCATTATAACTTGTTACCAGACTGCCGGAACAGTCGTGTTATAGATGGGAACACCAAACTAACTGTCTGTGCGGTTATAGCAGATACAGAGGAAACTAGCATTAAAGCTGTTTCTTCTGACTTGCACAGCACACAATTTGCTGACATACTGGCTGGGTTTCCGGACGTAACACGACCTCCGGGATTACCTAGATTTGTAAAGCACACCACTGTGCATTACATTAAAACCACAGAAGGCAGTCCGGTGTCGTGCAGGCCGCGTCGTTTGGCGCCTCATAAGCTCATTGCTGCCAAGAAGGAGTTTGAGAGCATGGTGCAATGTGGCACTGCACGACCCTCAAAAAGTTCATGGGCTTCTCCCCTGCATTTAACAACTAAAAAGGATAACACCTGGCGTCCCTGCGGCGATTATCGCGCCCTGAACGCCAGGACTGTACCAGACAGGTACCCGGTGAGGCATATTAATGATTTCGCCAATAGTCTCACTGGTGCAACTATTTTTAGCACCATTGACTTAGTAAAGGCATATCACCAAATACCAGTTCATGAGGATGACATACAGAAGACAGCCATCATTACCCCGTTTGGCCTCTTCGAGTTTCCATTCATGACCTTTGGTCTGCGCAATGCGGGTCAAACTTTTCAGAGATTTATCGATGAGGTCACACGGGGTCTCGATTTCTGTTTTCCATACATTGATGATGTATTAATTTTCTCCCCAAATGTTGAAAGCCACAAGGAACATCTTCGTATTCTTTTTAAAAGATTTCAAGAGTACGGAGTGGTAATTAACCCATCCAAGTGTGTTCTGGGAACTAAAGAAGTACTATTTCTTGGTTATGTCATAAATGCTCAAGGTACCCGTCCCCCACAGGACCGTGTCCAAAATTTACTGGATTTTCCACCACCTGAAACAGTGCAGGCCATGAGGAGGTTCCTTGGCATGTTAAACTTTTATCGCAGGTTTATCCCTCATGCTGCACGATTTCAGGCACCATTAATTGACGCTCTTGTTTCTACTAACAGCAAAGGTGCTAAACCATTTCCATGGACACCTGAGCTTTTGAAACAATTTGAAGAGTGTAAGAAAAATTTATGCGATGCAACACTCCTACAACATCCTGTAGATGGTGCAGAATTAGGTCTTTTTACTGATGCTTCTAGTATACACATTGGTTCCTGCTTACAACAGCAAGTTAATGGCGAATGGGTTCCTCTCGCTTTCTTTAGCAAGAAACTCACTCCTAACCAGTCAGAATGGCCAGCCTACTATAGGGAACTTTTGGCGGTGTACGAAAGTGTACAGCATTTCCGTCATATTCTCGAGGTTCAGCATTGCACAATCTACACGGATCATAAGCCGTTGTTGTACGCTTTCGTACAACGTCGAGAGAAACTCCCTCCCGCGCAACTTAACCAGTTATCTTTTATCAGTCAGTTTACTACTGATATTAGATATATAAAAGGTGAGGACAACGTAGTAGCTGACGCATTTTCACGAATAGATGCCATCAGCCTTGAGCAAGAGTATGAAGCTCTTGCCAAAGCTCAGGAAGCTGACCAAGAGCTGCAACAACTTTTGCGGTCTAGTTCATCCAGCCTTAAATTGACAAATGTCAAAGTACCAGGCACGGATATAACTTTGGTTTGCGATGAATCAACTGGCAAATTTCGTCCTTATGTCCCACCTAATTCCCGTCGTATGATATTTTCTAAATTGCACAACTTGAGCCACCCAGGTGCGAGAGCGACTGTTCGCCTCGTGTCTGATCGATATGTTTGGCCTTCAGTGAACAAGGACTGTCGAGAGTGGTCTCGCTCTTGCGGTGCTTGCCAGCGAAGTAAAGTGTCAAGACACAATTCTGCTCCGCTGGGCAATTTTGATACACCGACTGGGCGCTTTTTGCATGTCCACATGGACATAGTGGGACCTTTGCCTGTCTCTGACGACTATCGATACTGTCTTACGGCAATTGACAGAGTAACCCGGTGGCCGGAAGTTTGGCCTATGCGAACTACTACCGCGGAGGAAGTTGCCTCTACGTTCACGCGTGAGTGGGTATCCCGTTTTGGCGTGCCTTCGGTCATTACAACAGATCGAGGAACTCAATTTGAGTCCGATTTGTTTCGCCGATTAATGCACAGTTTCGCCACCAAGCGGGTTAGGACCACGGCTTATCACCCTGCCCTGCGTTTGGATCAGAACCATAGAATTCTATATTCTTATATCTATGACCTTATATCTTTGTTCCGAACGCAGTCGTCACTGTCAAGTGTCAACAGAATGTGACAAATGTTGGCGCGAAAGTGCCCGCTTTTTTGGTGCTCTCTGTCATTGTGACTGTCACTACTATATACGATTAATGTACTTACTGTTACTGTTTTTGTAAACCTACTGTTTGTAAAACCTATAACATTGGTAACAACTAACAATATATACTAATCAACGGAGCTACAAGAGTTATTATTGGACCCCCGGGTCCGCCGCCAAATTGGTGACCCCGACGAGCGAATCGGACTAACACTTGCAGTGCCCCTTTGCCCCGTCGTCGACGCTATAAGCAGGCCCAGACTTCGGTTGAGAATGCCGCGATGCTGGCACCGGTCGAACGTTCGACATGTGCTGTCGCAATTGCGAAACAAAATCGGCTAAATCCTGGGAACCGGGTGGTTCTGGAACTGCAACCACAATCTCTCCTGGAAGACGGAGTGTCTCTCCATATACCAGCTCTGCAGCAGTAGCTTTAAGGTCTGCTTTAAAAGCTGAGCGCATTCCTAAAAGAACTAAGGGAAGAGCTTTCGTCCATGAATCTCCATGGCACATTAAGGAGGCTTTTAATTGCCGGTGCACGCGTTCTATCATGCCATTAGCGGCAGGGTGATAAGCCGTGGTCCTAACCCGCTTGGTGGCGAAACTGTGCATTAATCGGCGAAACAAATCGGACTCAAATTGAGTTCCTCGATCTGTTGTAATGACCGAAGGCACGCCAAAACGGGATACCCACTCACGCGTGAACGTAGAGGCAACTTCCTCCGCGGTAGTAGTTCGCATAGGCCAAACTTCCGGCCACCGGGTTACTCTGTCAATTGCCGTAAGACAGTATCGATAGTCGTCAGAGACAGGCAAAGGTCCCACTATGTCCATGTGGACATGCAAAAAGCGCCCAGTCGGTGTATCAAAATTGCCCAGCGGAGCAGAATTGTGTCTTGACACTTTACTTCGCTGGCAAGCACCGCAAGAGCGAGACCACTCTCGACAGTCCTTGTTCACTGAAGGCCAAACATATCGATCAGACACGAGGCGAACAGTCGCTCTCGCACCTGGGTGGCTCAAGTTGTGCAATTTAGAAAATATCATACGACGGGAATTAGGTGGGACATAAGGACGAAATTTGCCAGTTGATTCATCGCAAACCAAAGTTATATCCGTGCCTGGTACTTTGACATTTGTCAATTTAAGGCTGGATGAACTAGACCGCAAAAGTTGTTGCAGCTCTTGGTCAGCTTCCTGAGCTTTGGCAAGAGCTTCATACTCTTGCTCAAGGCTGATGGCATCTATTCGTGAAAATGCGTCAGCTACTACGTTGTCCTCACCTTTTATATATCTAATATCAGTAGTAAACTGACTGATAAAAGATAACTGGTTAAGTTGCGCGGGAGGGAGTTTCTCTCGACGTTGTACGAAAGCGTACAACAACGGCTTATGATCCGTGTAGATTGTGCAATGCTGAACCTCGAGAATATGACGGAAATGCTGTACACTTTCGTACACCGCCAAAAAACCCATTCCCCCGACGATGGGTTTAACACCAGTTAATATTGCAATGGCTATCTTAATATCGATTAAAAAAGCTGTAATAAGGCCCAATGATGTTTTCTAGTGAATAAGGCCAATCATTCGCGACAAAATATTACTACGCAAACTACATATAATTACAATTCGTGGCGATAGTACTTGCTTTGCTATTGCTTTATTATATATCTGTGCTCTGACTTTTAAAATAGGTGCATGGCCTTCCTCAGTAGGTAATCTACAAAAGCATGCAAGCAAATTGTAGAAAAGAGCGTAAAAACAGAAAAAAGCTCGTACAACGGCTGGATTGTGTCTGCTATCACGTCGGGGTCACCAATTTGGCGGCGGACCCGGGGGTCCAATAATACTCTTGTAGCTCCGTTGATTAGTATGTAATATATGTATTGTTACCAATGTTATAGGTTTTACAAAACAGAAGGTTTACAAAAGCAGTAGGTACAATAGTCGTATAAAGCAGTGACTGTCACGGTGACAGAGAGAACAAAAGAGCGGGCACTTTCGCGCCAACATTTGTCAGCTTCTGTTGACACTTGACAGTGACGACTGCGTTCGGAACAAAGATATCAGGTCATAGATATAAGAATATAGAATTCTATGGTTCTGAGCCAAACGCAGTCGCCACAAGTTTCTTGCCTGCTCTTCTCGGCAGAATCTCCTTTCCGAACCGGTGGTAGAGTCAAAACATGACGTAGCATAAGACACCTGTATGTCCTATACATGTTTAAATAAATAAACTGAAACTGAAACTGTAACAATGAAGTTGTTAGCCAGTAAACTCAACGAAAGAAACCCAAAAATCTTGCATTGATGAGTTTATTCTTAAATGTTTAAAAAAATATGAACGAACAAAAAATACATAGGTATTTTGGTTAGATTGCTGAAATAATCAGTGTTCACTAATCCGAAACCGAGTACAAAAAATCGACAGCATTTTTTTTGTATGTGGCTTGGGAGTTGCAAAGTTGCGTCGTATAAATTTGAACTTTGAAATATTAAGATGTCTAACAGCAACGCAAGAGATCTCAAATGTCCTCTATGACCTAGAACTAGATACCTACCTAGTAGCTCTAGCAAGTAGCACTATAGGTACCATTATTTTGTGCTATTAGGTAGGTAGTTGTAACTACTGTTTAGTAATATTACGTTGTAAATGTAAATAAATGTATGTAGGTATGTAGGAAGTTTTCTAAACATCAAAACACAATTTTTTAATATTTTAAAACCCTTTTGTGCTTAATACATTGCTTGGTTACAAAGACGGAGAGCAACCTATTCATCAATCAGCGAAAAAAATAACAAAAAGCAACAACTGGGAATCAAAGTTGAGTGTGCGCTCGCAAACGAATGCAATAAGACGACAAAAGTGAGCAAAAAAATTGCAGAGTCAGAAATACCAACTGTGTTTGAACTTGAAGTAGAATCTAAAGATAAGTACCGACTTGAGATGTCTCGACAGTATGCATTATTACGGGAATAGGTTAATAAAAATAGAAAGTATTCGAGTTCCCGTCAGCTTCAATTAGTAGGATACGTAAAAAAATCTTCGGCTTATAAATATGAACGGATGTAGAGGTGAAACCGTGCGTCACGGCCCCATTTCTCTCGCCAGGAAATGGTCCAAAAGCTTCCCTTCAAGATGTTTGTGCAGTCAATAATAGACTTCAACCAATCTAAACTGTTTATTGACGATCTATCATAAACGCCAGAAGCTGACGTAGGTACGGAACAAGTAGCCACGCTCATAGCAATATAAGCTTCCACTACGATAATAGGTAGCTGTTTCCAGCACCGTTTTTATTGTTGCAAAGTATTTTTTTTGAATCAGATAGGTATTATTATCGATTTTTTTACGATATATTTTATCCGAAGTTATTTTTAAAGTATATTTTAAGGTATATTTTGTGAACATTGTCATCATATTGCCAGCCCTAACGCAGATTACGGTCTGTAAGGGCTGCAAATTACAAACACCAGCCTGTGTTTTAGTCTAATGCTTTGGTTTGCAAAATTGTGGTGTAGGTAATTTACAATTTTTTTTTATGGCAATAAATAAATTAAATAAATAAATAAAGTAATTAAGGTAACTTACCTTACTTAGGTACTTTATTTATTTATTAAACTGGTAAGACGAATGTAGGCCCGAACCCCGTCTACCAAAAAGGATCAGATAGAATTCGCAAGTTGCTAAATGCAAAAATCTAGGGTATAGCGAAAAGTCTCCTTTCAAAATCTGTAGACCTTTCGCTATACTTACCTTGGCGCAAAATTGTCGCATTTGCCATGGGTCATGAGAAGCCAAACCTGGCCAATATCAGGGCCGTGTTTAGAACCACAACGCGTACTATTATGTATTTATGTGAATTTCCTTCCCTTTCCGAGCCACGGAAGTTGACATACGAGTGCGATATGGACATCTTCTTAACATGCAAAACGTTGGTTGGCGAATCGTTGGCAAATGTAATTTCAATACTTATTTAGGTAACGATCGTTTAGAAAGTTTCCATGTGAATTACATATATACAAAGAGTTTACATATTATATTTAAAGCTGAAGTAATTGCGTTCAGTAATTCAGAAGTTATATTGCTCTGACAGACGGACGAACGGACGGACGGACGGACGGACAAGTGCCAATTCACCCAAGTAGACTCAGAGACCTTCGCTTCGCTCGGTCAATTATGGTACCTACCTAAGTAGGATATATTTTTTTACTAGCTGACGCCCGCGACTTCGTACGCGTGGATCAAGGTTTTGTGGTTCCCGCGGGAACTCTTTAATTTTCCGGAATAAAAAGTAGCATTTGTGTTATTCCAGACTATAATCTATCTCTGTGCCAAATTTCATCCAGATCCGTTCAGCCGTTGGGGCGTGATTGAGTAACAAACATCCATCCATACATCCATACATCCATACCGGCATCCATACATCCAAACTTTCGCATTTATAATATTAAGTAAGATAGTAAGATATTAGTAAGAAGTAAGATAAGATAAGATAGTAAGATTGAAATGCGTTATAGAGCAACTTAATGGACTGTATCATGATTCATGGAGGTCTACGACGTCGCTCGATGCAACTACTATAACAATACTACGAGTACCTATAGTGTGCATAAAAATACAACCTCATTAATTCACTAGTCACGCGTCATTGTATCGCACTCATCTGTGGGTAGGTGTACAAAGCACGACTAGTTAAAGAAACGCATTAAAATTGTCACCCGTTTTATAAAGGAAGACTTTTTAACACGCAGCGCTTTACCAAAAAAAAAATATGTAGGTAACTATACCTAGTTCGCGCGCGAGTTGAATGCAGAACTAATGTATGGTCATTGGTCAATGGTGACACATACTCTACATTCAACTCGCGTGCGTACTATACTTATTTATCTAAATTCTAAACTTATAAAGTAATATTAATGCGAAAGTTTGGATGGATGGATGGATGTTTGTTATTCAATCACGCCGTAACGGCTGAACGGATCTGGATTAAATTTGGCACAGAGATAGGTTAAAGTCTGGAATAACACATATGCTTCTTTTATCCCGGAAATGTGTCCGGAAAGGTAGCCTATCATGTGTTATTCCAGACTAGAGTTCCCGCAGGAACCGAAAAACTTCAATCCGCGCGAAGTCGCGAGCGTCAGCTAATATGAGATTTACCTTACCTATTTTTGAGCTATTTAACCGATTTTGATGAAATTTGGTATCTATAGGTATAGTTTGTATGACGGGGAAGGTCTACTTTTTATCCCGGATACCTAATTAAAGAGTTCCTGCGGAAATCAAAAAACCTTTTAATCCACGCGGACGAAGTCGCGGACATCATCTAGTTAGTGATAAGTAATTATTATGCCTTTGTGTGTATAGTTACGCATTGTTGATTTCTTCTCATCAAAATCTATAATATCCGAACGGACGGATGGACTCAAGTCCTTGAAATTAAAATCACTTAAATGCACCGAAGAACATTTAAATATCCGAAGTATTAAATGTGATGAATGGGCCTTGAAAGTCAATCAAAACAAAATAAATGGCAGACGCTGAGACGTTGAGTACAGTCCTTATCGTGCTTTAAATATCTCGTCGCACTCAGACTGGACGGCAAATGATTTATTATGTTTATGCAGCTCGTCTCGCCATCCATGAACCCGCCAATCGTTGCAAATCATACAAACGGACATACCTACTACTACAGCTAGGATTCATGACTTTGTAGACATTTTTGGGCTCCCGTGACGTGAGCCTCGCACCTGGCCGGTTTTTTTGTTTTCCGCGAGAACTCTAATTAAGTATCCGGGATAAAATGTAGCTACATTTTATCCTACAACCTCCGTGGCGCAGTGTGTAGCGCTGTTGCCTTAACGTGCGGACTTGCGGAGGTCCTGGGTTCTATCCTCGGCAGGGTCAATTTGGTCAACCACCCTACCGGCAAAGACGTGCCGCCAAGCGATTTAGCGTTCCGGTATGGGTTTAATATAACTGCCATGCCCCTACATGTTAGCCCACTACCATGTATGTATGTATGTATGTATATACTTTATTGTACACCACAAATTTACAAAAACAACATGTTACAAATAAGAAAACAACAATAAGTAGGTACAATAAGGCGGTCTTATCGCTAAGCAGCGATCTCTTCCAGACAATAACGTGAATAAGAAGATAAAGGGAGGTGGTGCAAAAATAATAATAAACATAAATACTAATAGCTAAACAAACTAACCAATACCATATATTATGATAAACTAATATATACAAAATAATAATAATAGACATACATAAACTAAATAGACATACCAATAAATACATAAATAAGTATAAGAAAGAAAACAATAAAATAATATGTCGTTTCTAATGATAACAAAGAGATAAGTAATAATTTTTAACGTCAATTTTAAACTTATTAAGGGTTTTAGCACGATGAATATGTGAGGGAAGTTCATTCCATAGACTAGTGGCCCTTTGTGCAAAAGAATTTTGGAAATATTTAGTCCGATGCGAAGGCACCTCAAGAATTAAGTTTACCAGCCGACAGGAGAACCCTATCTGGTCTATCATGCCCGAGATATTTAAACTTATCCTTTAAATAACCAGGAGTCATGGGATTGAATTACCATCTTAGACCATCATCACTTATCATCAGGTGAAATCGCAGTCAAGGACTAGCTTGTAGTGGATATAAAAAAAAACCCTAGCCTATGTTAATTGAAGGTTTGGTAATTGGTATAGGCTATCGTCATTACAATTTTTAATACTAGTAAGATAAGTGACGGTCTCCCTCTATGAAAACTGTAGTCATTCATGACGACTGACGGTGTTCTTTCTGAAATGAAATAAGTAGTAGATAGGTGTAGTGTGTACCTACTTCTAATAAGATTTGAATTGTACGTCTCGCACGCCAGACGGTAGAGCTTAGCGAGCGTTTGAAGGTTAAATCAAATTAAAACAGTGAGACTGGAGTTTAGATAGGAAACTTCCTGGAAACGCCGACTGAAATAGGCGGTTCGCGCACGCTCCCGTAGGTACTCTTGCCAATATCACGGCTGTTTATATAAACACACAGCCGCTTTATAAACTAACGCCCAGACGTAAATAGAAACTTCAAATAATTAATTCATGTAATCTCTTTTTACTGTAAAGTAGGTACCTACCTAACCACCTACGTAATGTAGGTATACCTGTGATCTTGATACATCATACTTACAACGCGATGTAGAAACGATTACTTAGGTAGTTTAAATGTAGATAATTTTAGAAACTCTATAGGTAAACTTTATCTGTATGTAGGATACAGGCCAACACCAAGAATGTCCTCCCGACCGAATTTCAGCCACGGCGGCCAACCGGTAAAGACGTGCCGCCAAGCGATTTAGCGTTCCGGTAACTACGATGCCGTGTAGAAACCGAAGGGGTATGGGTTTAATATAACTGCCATGCCCCTAACAGGCTAGCCCGCTACCATCTTAGACTGAATCATCACTTACCATCAGGTGAGATCGCAGTCAAGGGCTAGCTTGTAGCACACTTGGATAAAAATAAAAATAAAATGTCCACAGAGATTAGCCATCTGCGCGGGAGATATTATAGTGCATAAATGTGTGCACACACACAGGTGCACGCTCTGTTCTCATGGCCCGATGGGACGGAAAATCCGACACGACCGGAGAGAGATCAGGCGCATGCTCGACGGCTTAACGTGCTCTCCACTCAGGGTGAAACACTGCCAGTTTCCTAACTCCGGGTTAGTACTGAGAATTTCTTGTCAAAAAAACCCAACACTTGTTCGAAAACCGACTCGGGACTCGAATCCGAGACCTCGTCGGCCGCAGCCGAACATGCTAACCACTATAGACCAACGTAAGTTATACCTACCTACGGAGGACATAAAAGGTACACCAATTTTGATTTCCGTATCTAAGCTTGATAACCACCGCCGTGAAATGCGAATAGCAACCGGCAGCTGCGAGCCGTTTGGGATTCCACGCGCGCGCGATCATGCCATAAATACAAATACGGTAGCAGCAAACCGCAATTAGCATAAGCTCGTTTTGAAAAGACTTATTTTTATTGCGGTTGGCAAATTATGCAACATCAGTTGCATCTCACGTTCCGGCAGTATTGAGTAAGGTAAACAAAATAGGTAGGCCGTAGTTGCCTCAAGTTCAACCGCCTTCCTGTTGGTTCCGAACTTCCGTTATACGTACCTATTCATACACACACGTATCATCGATTCAAAAATGGAATGGAATGAATATCGTGTGCAGTGTGCACGTACAATAGTCCGTGTCACGAAAGAAATCCCGCCGCAGTTAATGGATTTTCGAGAGACTATTAGCGCCGCTGGAACAACAATTTTACCCACGACGGAACGGAGACGGTATAATATTATGTGTTTGCCCTAAGCATCGATTTAAATGTAGGTACTAAATGGGCCCTTTCATCGAAAAAAGTCGCGGGGCGTCCGACTTTGAGAGCGCGCTTCTAACCTGGCATAAGCCTGTCATGGTCCCCATCGTAGCGCTGTCACGGTTGCTCGTCGTGTAGACTAGTGGTTCGCCCCGAACTGAGACCTCGCGGCGCCATCTATTGACATCAAATGTGAATTTCTAAATACTGAAAATACTGAAGCTCATTAAAAATTTCATTATTCCGTTTCCTTACAATATTTATCTAATTTTAGTATTTGTTGTTCAAGTACAGGATATAATTCAAATAATTGATCAAGTTTCAGGCTCAGCCTTTCTGAAAATTTAGGGTTAGAAAATTAGACTGAGGTCAACTTTGGACGTTAGAAAACCTCCACTTTGAAAGCCCCGCATTTCGTCAATTTTGGGGGAAAAATTAAAAAAAAAAAATTTTGGACTCTATTCCTAATTATCTTTATAATGATATACCGCCACCCTATGTAACTTTATAAAAATATTTTACTTCGCATTCGCTTCTATGAGAACCCCCCTGAAATAAAGATTTTTATAACTTTTTAAGCCATATTTGGCGGGAGGCCATTGGTTTACATATTATATTTAAAGCTGAAGTAATTACGTTCAGTAATTCAGAAGTTATAATGCTCTGTCAGACGGACGGACGGACGGATAAGTGCCAATTCACTCAAGTAGACTCAGAGACCTTCGCTTCGCTCGGTCAATAATTCTAAAGTCTAATTAGTTTGGCACTTGTATAATTTTTATTTTAAGGTAGGTAACTAAGTGTTACAATTCACAACTATACATTTCCAAAAAAAGGTTATTTTATCTTCTATTTAATATTTCTATCCATTACGCAATCATTTAATTTACGCGGCAATGGGCAAACTGAATGATATATTTTTTTTACTTACTGGCCTCACCAGTGCTAGACCAGTGCTATGACCTATATTATCTATGACCGAATCATACGTTTTCAATATGGAGCTCTACCCTCCATAGTTTTCAAGCTGTCATTCAAGATGGCGCATATGTTGCAAGCAAGTTCCCGCTAGATGGCATTAATAAAAATACGCCCACATTCTTTGTTTGACAGGGCCCGTCTATGTAAATTGAGGTCTTGCGTATGTTTGCTTGTTTCCAGTTTCCTGGAAAACTTCCGGACCGATTATTTGTTGTTGAGTTACACCGACTCCAAAAAATATTATTATAGAACTACTTACCTACATTAAATTTTCTAAATAATATATTCGGTAATAATTAAAAATATTTTTGTTTTGTTTGTGGTTATTGAAGTCGGTTTTTATTTATTTTTTATTTCACAATTTTTAGTGGGTGTCTGGTTAAAAACCTACTGTATAGTAAGGCTATATTACACTGATCGCCAGCAATTTAGGTACTCTTATCCATTGAGGAGTTCCGTTCTCCATGTCCGAAGATATTCATCAGATCTTCACCAAATTTATACAAAAGAAAAAAAAACTTAAATCAAAATCGGTTCATCCCTTTGGGAACACACAATCCCTCTGGAATTAACTAAAGACCTCAAAACCTAATTTTTAAACTATGCTTGGGATTTGTCACCATAATACCTGCCACTCCAGATTTCTCGTCAGAGTAGGTTCATGCTTCATGGGGTTTCTTAGATAATAACCTACTAATGTAATTTTTTTATTGTTTCAGGTCCAGCCACTGGAAAAGGTTTAGGCAACGTGTACACAACTCGCGATAAATAAATTAAAAATTGTGCGTGTAAATCTTTACGCGCGGTTGAAGTAAAACCACGTGAAACTCTTGGCAAAATAGGTACATACTTCATTCGTGTAGTAGATAAATATTAAATACTCGTACCTAAATGTACCTACCTATTAATACGATAGAATTCAGTACTTTTGAAAACCAGTTGATTACAACAACTGATTTTATTAATATTACTACTTAAGTACTTGGAATAATTGATGGAACTAACTTTAAACTAATATTATATTGATGGAAGTTTATAACATCAGTTAGATGCCTTAGTTTAGGTATAAGTCAAAGCCATTCTTCGAAGCTCCATCCTCCAACGCTACTTCCGTCCGAAAAAGATCTTAATAATTAAATACTTACTCACAAGTCCCAAATCGCGCCTAAAGTTTTACCTAAGTATTATACTTCACATGGATTGTATTTTAAGTAGGTATTAATTATTTGACCACCTCAAAACAGCGCCGCAAGTACAAATAGTGAGGAACCTCGCACATCAGCTAGGAAGGAATAAAAAATATTTTTGCAATAAAAATATTATGTAAATCAAAACTGGGTTGTTTCATTTATTAATCATCCATCAGGGCATTTTGTTTTGTATTGCTGAAGTTGCCTTGAAAGTATACCTGCCTAACTTTTGATTTTAATCCAAATCGGTTCAGCCTCTATGACTATTTTACTAATTTCCAAAGATCTCTTTGGTAATATATAATAATTTGTCTGATAAACAGATGAGCCGAAATCTAGGTCGAACTCACTTTGAAAGATTATAGGTACCAAACACACCGCCTGATTCCGTTTCTGGATACAAAATACTTAGGTTCGCAACAATTCGTTGCAATCACGGGTTGCAATCTTTTTGGCGACTGAGAATAACGCACAAGAGGTGTCGCAAGAGTAATTAATTATTATTTTGAGTATTAGTGTGCCTTTCCACTAGAGATGTGTGTTATAGAATTCTTCACAGCGCCTATTGTTGGGCCTCCTTAATGTTCTGACCGTATGTTTATACTTTGCCCGATCTTGCGAGTTGCGTAATTATTAGGAAGTACCTATCAATGGGCTTTTGTTTTAGCGACGAGATGTTTATGTTACACGTTGAGATCGCGATTACAGTTCGGAGCTTTTATTATTTCCTTTGTGATTGTTTCGGCTTAGTGTAGGATAAGTTTTGTTTAGGTTAACTGAAATATGATTATTGTAACTTGGAGCCGGTGATATTGTATTTGGAGCGACTCAAGTCATAGTTCATACCTTTTGTAACACTCGTCCCGAGCACAGCTTTTACGGAATATAAATTGTATAAAGTGAAATATTGAATAATTATTTAACATCCTGACCCACCTTCTATTACACTTCAGAAGTGGGTTGAAGAACAATGTCCGGCCCATCGAAAAAATTCTAAGTCTATGGTCCGGCCCATATATCGACGGCTTAGGCAAACGGAGACATGAATCTATGACTTCAGTGTCATCAAACGAAGAAGAAAATGAGAATTTTTTTTTGGAAACTCCGGACTCTCAGTCAACCAAGAGATTACGTGTTACTCCAACGGATGCTGAAGTGATACCAAAGTTTCGTCCGGACGATAAAGGAAGTAACGTGACAGGTTGGTTACATAAAATAGATCAGCTCGGAGACGTCTATGGCTGGGATAATAAAGATCGACAGTTCATCATGCAAATTCGTTTACGCGGCTCTGCACGAGCATGGTACGATGACTTAGAGGATTACAATTTGACTTGGGACGAATGGAAGCAAGCACTTCGTACCGCATTTCCGCGATCTACGGACTACGTGAACAGACTTGAAGAAATGTTAGCAAGAACGAAGTCAGACTTTGAAACAATGACAAAATATTACCACGCAAAGTTGTCCTTGCTCAAGAAATGCAACATTGACGGAGAAGCAGCCATTTCCTGCATCATACGAGGCCTGCCGGTAGAACTGAGAGCCAATGCTAAGGCTTATCAGTGCGACAAACCAGAAAGTCTCTATTTCGGCTATTTATCGTCGCTGGAAAATTACAAACGAGTTGAAACAGCCAACACTATACGGAAGTCTACTTGGAGGAGAGGCTCATATGGCAGCAATAATTCTGCAACCACAACAAGTACGAGTGACATAGTCAGCACATCGAAGCAGCTACTACCGAAGATTTGCTACGCGTGCCGAAAACCTGGCCATGAGGCGAGGGATTGCAAGACTCAGCCGCTACGGTGCGAGGTGTGCCAGCGAGTCGGGCACGCCACCGCGAACTGCTGGTTTGCTGCGGCCTCTTCGCGACAACAATTAAATAAGGTCAGTGACATCAAATTTGTCACATATTATTTATTTCAGGATTTATATAAAAGAATAGTACATGTCAACAGATTAGAATTACTAGCTTATATAGACACAGGCAGTAAATTAAATATAATTACGGCGGCACAAGCTAAAAATTTAAAACTAGAAATTAAACCATCTAATGTGATTATGAAGGGATTTGGAGGTGCATTTACACAATCTTTGGGTACGTCACATATTAAAGTCCATATTGATGATGTTGTTTTAAAAGGTGTAATTGAAATAACAGATTATGATCTTTCTGATGTAGATTTGATTATCGGGCAAACAATGATTAATCAAAAAAATATTAGTTTGGTTACAACGGTAGACTCTGTGACTTTTGTATCAACCTGTGGCCTTGAAAGTGTTCTATCAGATATACAGTTAAACATGTTAGATTACGTTTCGAAGTTCCCAGTTTATCTGAAATACGATACCGTCTTACCAGCGCTGAGTTATAGTTATGTTGAGGTAAATATTAAGCTTCAACACCACGATCCAGATATTACACTATTAACGAAACCAGTACACTTCCAGTTAGGTAATTCTTCTTATTTTATTCCAGAAGGTATAATAAGTTCGAAGCAATCGTATCTAAAGGTCATTAATGTTGGTGATGAGCCTATTGAGTGGAAAGCGAATAAACTATTAGTTAGGGCGGAGTTAATTTCACAAACTAAATTGACCAAAGAACATAATAATACCCAATCAGTGAATCAGATTTCTGTAACTAAACCGACTGTGTTCACAATGACTGACCTAGATGTAGGTGAACTTGATGACATGGATAAGGATCGACTCTTACGTTTACTTAATAGATTTGCGAAATCTTTCGCGTTCTCTACGAAAGAACTAGGATGTACTAATTTAATGGAAATGAATATTCAGACTACAGTAGATCAACCCGTATACTTTAAACCCTACAGGTTGTCGTTCAAAGAAAATGATATTGTGAATGACAAAGTTCAAGATCTTATTGATGCAGGCATTGTGCGAGAATCTATGTCAGAATATGCCAGTCCTGTAGTGCTAGTGAAGAAAAAAGGGGGGGACTATCGGTTGTGTGTCGATTATCGTGCCTTAAATGCACGAACTGTAAAAGATCGTTTCCCCTTACCTCATATAGAAGACCAGTTAACACGTTTGAGTGGAAAATCCTTTTTCACTACTTTAGATCTTGCGCAGGGCTATTATCAGGTACCTATGGCTGCAGACTCTATAAATAAAACTGCTTTCGTAACATCTTCGGGACAGTTTGAATTCTTAAAAATGCCGTTTGGGCTTGCCAATGCACCAGCTGTATTTTCTCGATTAATACGCATGGTTTTACGTAATGTTAAGGAAGAAATAGCACTGTATTTAGATGATGTTATGATTCCTTCTATATCCGTCGAAGAAGGATTGAAGCTGTTAGAAAGGGTTCTGCAAATACTTACTGATGCAAATTTAAAATTAAACTTGAAGAAGTGTTCTTTTCTCAAGAAGAGCACTAACTATCTGGGTCATGAGATTACAGCCGGTACAATACAGCCCGGTCAAGCGAAAATAAAATGTGTTGCCGAATATAAAGCGCCGAGGAATGTTCACGAGATAAGGCAATTCATCGGCTTAACGTCCTACTTTAGAAAATTCATTCGTGGTTTTGCTGAAGTTGCACGACCTTTGACAGAATTGACAAAAAAAGAAACTGACTGGGCATGGGGACCGGAGCAACAGCTTGCATTCGAAACTCTTAAGCAGAAACTCATAGAGCGTCCAATATTAGGTATTTATGATAGAAATGCAGAAACTGAACTCCATACAGATGCAAGTAAGCTAGGTTTGGGAGGGATTCTCTTACAGCGGGGAGATGATGGTTGTTTAAAACCAATAGCATATTATAGTAGGGTCACAAGTCAAGAAGAGCAATTTTACCACAGTTACGAACTTGAAACTCTTGCCGTGGTAGAGTCTTTGAAGCGATTCAGAATTTATTTGTCAGGCATTCATGTAAAAGTAGTCACGGATTGCGCGGCATTACGCACGACTCTGCTGAAAAAGGACTTAATTCCTCGTATAGCACGCTGGTGGCTCACCATTCAAGACTTTGATTTGGAGATAGAATACCGGCCAGGCGAACGGATGAAACACGTAGATGCCTTGAGCAGGAATCCTGTCATGAATACAGTACTTCTGATCGATGATGCAGATTGGTTACTGACTCTACAATTGCAAGATGATAATATTCAGAATATATTAACTCAAATTCGAGAAGGTACCACCAATAGAGATATCACAAATAACTACATGATTAAGAACGATGTTTTGTTCAGAAAAACGCTATCAGGCGAACGATTCGTGATTCCAAAAACCGCTAAATATAGCTTACTCCAGAAGTTTCATGATCAGATAGGCCACCCAGGTTTCAATCGATGTGAACAAGTTATCAAAGAGCAATTCTGGTTCCCAGGCATGACGCGTTTTATACGCAAGTATATTAACTCTTGCTTACAATGCGCTTACGGTAAAGGTGACCATGGTAAACAACAAGGGGAATTGCATCCCATTAACAAGGAACCTGTTCCTATGCACACACTACATGCAGACCATCTCGGCCCATTCGCCAAGACACGAAAAGGACACACATACGTTCTTGTAATTATCGATTCATTTACAAAATTTGTATTTGCCAAGCCGGCCAAAAATTGTAGTTCCATTGAAACGATCAGACTACTTAAAGACGTTTTCAATTTGTTTGGATTTCCTCACAGAGTTGTGACGGATAGGGGAAAAGCATTCACAAGCAGATATTTTAAACAATTCGCAGAAGAAACTCAATTTAAACATGTTCTTAATGCTATAGCGAGCCCTCGATCGAATGGACAAGTGGAACGCGTAAACCGCACGCTTCTAAATGGTCTTAATTCAACATCTGAGAGTGAGTGCACATGGGATGAAAAGCTGTCAGATGTTGTATGGGGCATCAACAATACTCCCAACACTACGACAGGCATTTCACCCTTTAAACTCATGTTTGGACACGGGAACTCTCGTCTGCCAGCTTATCCTAGAACCGATTCAGATAATTACAATACCCAGCAAGAAGAAATGCAGGCGCGTAGGGCCACTGCTAAATTACGTATAGATCGAAATATGACGCTAATGAAGAGCAGATTTGATCGCAACCATAAGAAATGCAATAAATATACTGTAGGGCAGCTCGTTCTATGGAGAGGCGGAATAGCTAGAGATACAAATGCTAAAGTTGTAAGAAAATTAAATGGTCTCTATACGGGACCTTATAAAGTTTGTGCAGCCAACCACTCATTAGATCGTTACACGATTGTTAGTGTTAAAGGTATGAAGGGGTACAGAAGATTTAACGCTGTAGTACCAGGTGAAGCTCTTCGACCTTATAAGCCAGCAGTGTCTGATGATGATAGCTCCGGTAGCAATAGTGAGATAGATAGAGACGACTTAATTGATTTGTTAGAAAGTTAAAAATCTTAAATATTAATTTTAATCATTTCAAATAATAATGTGATATGGAACAGAACAAACGGCGAATATGTAGATTATTATATTACTATTAATAAACCAATGCGAATTGTAAACTACACCAGAGAACCGTTATTTTGTCCCACTCTAATACATAATATGAAATAGTAAATCTGAGTGACATGTATCAGTAATATCGAAAATTTAAGTAAAGAAATAGATAAGTATGGAGCTTATTAACTGTGTGAACACTGTGTGATAAATCAATAGCGCACCTGCTGTCTGATCGTGCGTGATAAATCGAGTAGACTGTGAAATGCATAACTGTGTGATACGCCCTGCATCATGTGTAGAGCATAGCTGTGTGATACATGCTCTAGACTACTCTTTCAACTTAACTGTGTAGTAGACTAATCCAGAACACTGTGTGAAGTGCATAGCTGCTGTGTGATACGCTTTGCACTGCATTATATATGTATAACTGTGTGACATGATGAGTAAAACTGTGTGATGATAGGTTTATATTGCGGATTCTTGCTTAGCATTTTAGTGTCTAGCTACAATTGACAATTACTGCGTTATTTTTTTTTTTGTTGTAGGTGCCAGAGGACAAACTACATTGAGCGCCGTGGGACACGACGCGATTGCAGGAAGGCCGAGTGTTATAGAATTCTTCACAGCGCCTATTGTTGGGCCTCCTTAATGTTCTGACCGTATGTTTATACTTTGCCCGATCTTGCGAGTTGCGTAATTATTAGGAAGTACCTATCAATGGGCTTTTGTTTTAGCGACGAGATGTTTATGTTACACGTTGAGATCGCGATTACAGTTCGGAGCTTTTATTATTTCCTTTGTGATTGTTTCGGCTTAGTGTAGGATAAGTTTTGTTTAGGTTAACTGAAATATGATTATTGTAACTTGGAGCCGGTGATATTGTATTTGGAGCGACTCAAGTCATAGTTCATACCTTTTGTAACACTCGTCCCGAGCACAGCTTTTACGGAATATAAATTGTATAAAGTGAAATATTGAATAATTATTTAACATCCTGACCCACCTTCTATTACATGTGCTATGTTCCTAAGCTACGGATGTGCGTCAAACCCACCAATACGAGCGCTTCATCTAAAATCTCTAGCGATCTAAGCTATGAAAATCAAGCGCTCCTATTGGTGGGTTTTACACACATCCCCAAATAGCTTACGTACAATACGTAAATCATATCTAATGTAAAACCACCTCTCTTTACTACTCAAACAATAATAAATTATGCCTGAAATCGTGTCGTCCTGCGTTATTATAAAGACGTGTTTGTGGCCTATCGGTTCTTTATGCATGATTTATCTTCAAATAGGCAACTTCGTCTAGCATTACAAAATCTATCTAGGCACCTTATTGCATAGACATATGAGCTATAATTGAGTTCTGGAAACTTGAAAGGAAACTATCACGACATCGGGACGAAGTTTCGCTTCCACTGCATTCCAAAGGAAGACCATTAAGGCGTACTGTGTCAACACCTCACGAGAGCAAAAGCGTTCAAAGAAAACACCGTTTATTTCTAAATCTATATATTTACCATTTTAGGTCCCTACCTTCAGTCGCAAAAGTGGAGGAGCAAAATATGGTTTTTACTATATTAAATTACATTAAAAACTACTTATCAATATTAAAAACATACCTTATATCTCAAAAAAATAATAATAATTTACTAACAAACATGAAAATAGGAGCTTAGAAGTGGTATTTTTAAAATAAACATTACTTCGTTAAAAATCTGAAGTCTTACTACACAGGATTAACTTTTTTATGCTAGTGCAGTATTGCTTGTCCGGTTAAACTTAATTTAAGATAACGCTAAAAGTTGACCGATATTATTTTTCAAAATACCGTCATATTGTTCGATTACAAGTAAGTTGGTCCCACAAGTTTATCACAATACAACAATATTTTATCCTATGAAATAAGTCTTAGCAGTTCGCAAACTCACAGATAATAAATCAGTACGATAGATACTACACACGAAACTTTGACAAAATTGAAAACAAAATTGGTGAAAAACTATTTCATGATTTGACTATGCATCATTTTTGTAGCTTCATATTTTTTTTAATTTATGTAACTTTTTTTGTGATGGTTCCACTATCGATAAAACTGGAGTAACAATAAATAAATAAAACAAAGCGATCTGTAGACAGTCGAGTCGGCGTAAAACATAGCTTTTATTTCCATTGGAAAATGTTACAATCTAAATCTATAAACATGATATTTATGACTTCACGGATATTTTTAAGGGAGTCTTAACTTTAGTAAATGCAAACATTGAACACTGAAAAATTCGATGAAATGCCTGTACTAACCTCTTCTTTGCTAACCTTTGAACAGAAAGAAACTAGGATTTCTCTAGGTTACCCAAGTTTAATGAGATTTCTCACGCCTGAACCTGAATAATTCAAATAAATATTATATAGGCGCACTAACATAAAAACATAGGCTAACTACGGCGAACAGACATGGTCATGCAAATCTAGAGTACTCTACAGTATCTAGGTACTTTGACTTTCCAGTAAAAATAAACTCAAAGTACACTCCATTCATACATTGTAAATTTTAAATATATTCCAAACCTCTTTAGGGTTCCTTCATAATGACAACTTTCTACAACTTACAAAAAACTAGACGAAATTGGCTGCCCGAAATGACAGAACTCTAGTCTCCGCTGCGCACGACCAGGGAACTTACTAGCATCGCCTAAAGCAGTATTATTCTAACTTTATTG
Source organism: Erebia aethiops (assembly GCA_923060345.2). Classification (NCBI taxonomy): domain Eukaryota; kingdom Metazoa; phylum Arthropoda; class Insecta; order Lepidoptera; family Nymphalidae; genus Erebia; species Erebia aethiops. The sequence continues at coordinate 6,471,448 of OV281092.1, read as the reverse complement.
ACGCTCTCGTTTCAGAATTATCCTTATTTTAGGGACGTTACGGTACGTCATTAAAGGTAAATTTTAAAATAATACTGCTTTAAGCAATGGCAGTAGGCCCGCAGATCTGTGACATAGAACTGAGTTTACAACAAAAACTTCAAAATAATGTTTTGGTGAATATATTGATAACAGTAAGCTTCTGTACTATAAAAAAAAGTTACCCTCAGAGTTTTCAAATATTTTCAAATTAACCCTGTCGATCTCAGCTAGATTCTGTGATACCTACTTACGCCTAAGTACAGTAATCGACAGTAAGATAACTCGTCGAGCTATAGAAAGAGATGATCAGCTGTTCTGTAGTGTAGTCTCCATCACTCATACCTTTTGTGCATTATGAGAAAATCTGTTGTCTTTATGTCTTAAAAGAAATTCAGCCGCAATGGTTGTTGTATGAGAACATACATATTACAAGATATTTTTTCTTCTGTTGGATCAGACTTGCGCATACAAAATATAAGACACTAGCTGATCCGGCGAACTTCGTACCGCCTTAGTATGCAAAATTAAATGTATATTTTTCAATATTTCTGAGAGATTTTCTTAATATTTTTTTCCGTAAGAACCTTCTTCTAATAATAACAAATACAACAAAAAAAGAATTTATGAAATCGGTCCAGCCATTCACGCGTGATGCCGTGACCAAGGAAAACGGGTTTCATTTTTATATATATAGATTACTCATAAGACACGTAGACATTTCGTTACAGTGCGCAATAGGCTTAATGTTTAGTTTTGTGGCTGACTTATCAGTCTGAAAGACAGAGACGAAGGTTTACGCAGCCGATTATCTCTTTCTAATCTCGATATGTAGGGTATGTTCCGATATACACTGCGAGCACTGTTCAGTCATCAGTGCTCTTACTGGGGAGAAATTCGTTCCGTTATGGACTGACAGTAGCCGCAACTACTAGGGAAATATTATGACGTCATAAATCGTCGTCATTTTTGTAATGCGAGCACTGATATTTTCGAGGTAAGGCTCTCAGTGCTTTGATCACGTGATCGTTTTAAACAGTAACCAGTAATAGCCTCCTATAAAATAACGGCTTCGCAGTAAACTAAATTGACGTCACACCTTAGTGCTCGCAGTGTATATCGGAACATACCCGTAATGTTTAAGCGCAAACCACATAGGGAGCGGGCGCGTGCGCGGCTGATTGAATTCCTTATATTTATATGGACGAAATCACACAGAACATGGCCGCGTGTCGGACGCTGTGTGATTTCGTCTATATAAATACAAGGAATGAGGGCTACCGTTTTTATGTTCACTAGTTGGCGCCACTAGCGAGTAAGGTCCTTAATATAGCTTTAAATTCAGTAAACAAGCATACTTTTGACGAAAAATACGGTTTTAAATAGTAAGCACACAGGAACCAGGGACATGATGTACTAACTTCTGAATTCTTCTTCTTTCAACCCGCTTAATTTTGCACTATTTTTCTTAGTTCCGCTTTCAAAGCGCAGAGCACTGACATTCATTGACACGTATCTGGCATCTTCATTAATAAATCCGGTATTGCTAAACACATTAATGAAATAATTAGACCCGCGATAAAGGCCCAGTGATAATACCTATTTGACATTTCGGAGACCTCACTCTACACTAGCGCCTCTAGCGGCGAATTTAAACGCGGTAGCCCCCATTCAACCAGCCGCGCACCCGACCCGACCCGCGCCCCTTCCCTGTGTGTTTTGCCCTTTAATGTCGGGTACTGTATTGTGTTTGGCATTACGCGTAGTTTCGTGTGGCATGAGGGCTAAAGGGCTATCGTGTGCGGTGACGCTAGCCCGCCTTGGGTTCAGGCGGCGGCGCGCGCGCGGCAGCCGGCGCTTGGTACTTGGGCACGGGGAACATTGGCTTGGCTTCGATTGTTGAAACACCGTCGTATCTAGAATGTAACACGAATATATAAATAAACATTTTTTTTTATCCACTACAAGCTAGCCCTTGACTGCGATCTCACCTGATGGTAAGTCATGATGCAGTCTAAGATGGTAGCGGACTAACCTGTTAGGGGCATGGCAGTTATATTAAACCCATACCCCTTCGGTTTCTACACGGCATCGTACCGGAACGCTATATCGCTTGGCGATACGCCTTTGCCGGTAGGGTGGTAACTAGCCACGGCCGAAGTAACTCCCACCAGGCCAGACCAGGGAAAATTCAGAAATTATAAATTCCCAAATTGACCCTGCCGGGGATCGAACCCAGGACCTCCGCACGATAAGGCAACAGCGCTACACACTGCGCCACGGAGGTCGTCAAATACATACTTTTTATACAGCCTAAGGAGTACTTTATACCAGTCATCTGGCGCAGATGTCTAGAAGGAGCAACACTGCTGGGTGTCAGGTGCAAGACGGGGACGGGTTTGTCAGAATTGACAAAATAATCGATCAGTCACTGCTGCAGTGCCAATTTTAACCCAGAATTCTCCGTATTTGACACAGGTGTCATTTCCGAGGCTTTTGAGGCAAGGGGCAAAATGTACATTATTTTAAGAAAATTATGCATATTTTGAAACACAAGCTAGATTTACTATAATTTCAGCCGTTATAGCCTAGTCCTTAAGACACCCGACCTCCTGTATGGGATCGCGGTTTCGATCCCCGGGCACGCACCTCCAACTTTTTGGAGTTATGTGCGTTTTAAGAAATTAACATTCAAACGGTGAAGGAAAATTTCGTGAGACTCGTACTTAGTAGTGAGCCGGCAATAGGTTGATAAGAGAGAGAATCATTGTCTAGGATTCTTTGTGACAAAAAAAGAGAAGAGTGGTCTCAAATTAAAGAAATTTAGAGGCCATTTAAAAATTAATGAATAATTCTTTCCAAATAATAAGCCAAGCTATAATTATATTATGAATGCGAAAGTGTGTCTGTCTGCTATCATACATCGGCCCATCTTTTTAACCAATTTTGATGAAAGGCATAGAGATAGGTATGAGAGAGGTAGAGATGTATCCCGGGGCAGGACTTCTAATCACGGAAAAAAAGGAGTTCCCGCAGGAATAAAGAAACGTGGACGAAGTGGCGGGCATCTAGTAATTAATAATTTTACTCAACTCATTTTACGTGATCTAAAAAATGTAACTCTTGGCTCTCTGTGGCATGAAAAAAATTGTTTGGATAGCAGCAGCTCAGCCTCAATAAAATGGCAATTAATAACACTAGCGTGGGCTAGGCGAGGGCATGTGTACTCACTTATTGTTCTTGTACTTGTCTGGGATGGCCGAGTAGGGCTGTAGCGGCGCGTGCGCATGCGAACGGCTCAGCTCGCGCGCGCACGCGGCTAGCTCCGACAGCGAATAGCCCGCGTTCGCTGCGAGCTCGGCCGGCCAGGCTGAGGGGGAAATATCATTTTATTAGCACAGCGTGAAGAGTCGACAAAAGAAATATTGCAGAATGAAGGGTGTAAGCCCGTGGACGTCTTCTTTCTCAAGTCGTTTATCGCAGGAATGGACCTATTTATTTAATTGTATGGCATTTGATTCATAATAAGCGTATTATATTATACTAGATATTTTAATTCATATGTAAATTTTTTATGCCAAATTATTATCGGTCAATTACAATTAATATGTAACAAAAACCCTGTTGTTCCTTTTAAGTACGTATACATAATCATATGGATGTACCAAAAATGAAAATCTTATTTAAAAAAAATCATGAACTGGTCAGTTATTGTTCATAGTCAAGATAGCTAATAAAATAGACAAATTAAATAATTGTTTGAAACATCTGACTACATCGCGAAGTCGGCTCGCTCAAAAGCCCGCTCAAAGGATTCCGCCGCGCCGCCGAATCCTTTGAGTACGCCGCCGGCGCCGCCTACTTTTAACTTCCTACTATTTCTTAGTCGCTCGCGAAACTTACTATCGAACGGACGTACGCATTGCGTTGCGAAATTACGTGAAATGTCTTACACGAATGAAGAAACATTCGACGAAATAAAGTCCGATTCTACGGTGTTACGACGCGTACGTGCAAATAAATTCTCAAACGGTGTGAGAAATGCCTATAGAGGTACAAGGCGGGCATATCGAACAACATCTCCGTAATCGAGAAGTCGTTGACATCATCATACATTAGTGTTACGATTAAATTTCATAGGTACCTAAGTACTTAATTAATAATTCTTTACCTAATAATTGCACGAACTGACATTTCAAAAGTTGCAACAGTGTTTAACAAAAGTGTAAATCAATCAATCAATCAAATCATTTATTCAAAATAAAATAAAGTGAACGTTAAAAAGTCCAGCAAACAACTGAGTGGTTGTTTGGTGACTCGCGGGTGACACGTGACGAGTTCATGACCTCAGTACCCTCAGTACAGTGACCCTAGAGCGCGCGCGGCTGCCGCCTGTCGACGCGCTCGGTCGGCACCTTTGGTACGATTTGCTATCTCTCTCGCGCTCGCTCTGGCTCGCATCGCCTCGTAGAAGTGCAGGGGTGAGCAATCATTTTCATTTTACAAATAATATTGATTTAATATTTAATTTGAATATTTTAATTTAAGAGTTTTATCAAATAAGTTGATTTTTTATGTTTGAATATCGATACTGATAACGCAGCTCAAAGGGACCACAGGGTTTTTGTTACACATTGTATGTCAAGGAAAGAAAAGGACTTGGGATGGGCGATACAAAATACACGATCACCGCCGATGAACCACGTAGGATACAAAGGTAGAAAAGAAGATGCGCGATTGATGATACTGAAATGGCTTTAAAATACATACAAAATCTCTATATATAAAGTCTGTTTGAAGGTTTCTAAGTATTATGTAGTTTGAAGTATTTTTGCGCGTATTTGACGAAGTATTTTATGAAATTTCCACTTTTGATCTTAAGAATAGCATGTCAGCATTCACTTTGGTAAAATCATTGTAATAACTGTAACATTTTTTACCACAACACATTGTAATAAAATATAGTTTCGTAATCCAATATCAAATATCGATATACCGTAGTTTGAAACCGTAGTATGATTCAGAAAAAGCGTTATTACCCATTCCTACGTAATTAGGGCAAGTGAGTTATGGTCAATGCTGAGTATTAGGCAGGGATCATACCGATATCAGCGCACTCCCGGCGCACCGAGTCGTCGTCTCCGTCTCGCTCGTGGCAGCCGTCCCGCTCGCACAGCAGGCAGTGGCGCGCGCTGGCGAGCGCGGCGGCCGCGATCACAGACGGCTTGAACTGCAGGTACGGCTCCGCTTCTAGCAGCGACAGTTCCGCTATGTACTGGAACATTGAAACACAAGCATTATTAGCACTCCGCACTCCAATCCCTTTAGATTATACTAATATTATAAACTAGTTGATGCCCGCGACATTGTTCGCGTGGAATAAGATTTTTCAATTTGCACGGGAACTTAATTTTCCGGGATAAAAAGTAGCCTATGTCACACTCCAGGTCCTCGACCATACCCTTGAAAAAAAATCACGTCGATCCGTTTACGGCGTGATTGAAGGACTTCTTATCTTACGTCGCGGGCATTACCTAGTATCATGTAATTATTAGAGTTTTTTTTGGGATAATAATCTTCAATTTTCTGTATACAACAAAACATACAACTTATATTTTCATGACAATATGAGTAGTATACGTCAAAACTGATAAGTACAGTTAAATTCTACATAGCAAAAACCAGTTATTAGCTATAGGTTATGTTTTATGATTTTAAGAATATGCAGAAAAAGCTGTTGCGTTTCTTGAACAAATAAAATAAAAATATTAATGTGGTGGCCTTCTCAGGCCTTTCCACATACCACTCGACTAAGGACCAATTTCTCCAACTATATTTCTACACAACACATTATGCCAAAACATCAAATTAATTCAAAGTTATCTGGATTAGGAAATTTTGGCCCTAACAGTTTTTTCAACTCATTCCTTGATCTCAATCAATACATGATCAGTCTTGATTGTCATCAAATAAAAACTTGTCTTGCACCAAAAATACTTAGAAACTTACACTCTATAAGTATGTAATAATTAGTCTTAGTGATACAATGAAACACTTACGGCAGCTAGGTGGAAGATCTTCTTAGAGTATCCATTGGTGATGCAGAAGTGTGAGAGGAAGGCTAGAGCAGTTGGCGTGGAAAGGTCAAAGGACAACACTTTGAGGATCAGATGCTCCATACGTAACACTTCGCGTTTAGTGTATGTGTCGTCTGTGATATACACAAACTCTGTCACTTCTGGTGGATACACCTCTTCATATTTCCTGGCGATAAAGAAATGCTCATTTGACTTTGGAGAAGTGTACAGAAACATCATTAACCATTGCCCAAAATAAAATTTTGGTTGTTAAATGGTTAGTTAAAAAGTTTAGAAGGGCTGTCTGGTGGGAGGCTTCGGCCGTGGCTAGTTACCACCCTACCGGCAAAGACGTGCCGCCAAGCGATTAAGCGTTCCGGTACGATGCCGTGTAGAAACCGAAGGGGTATGGGTTTAATATAACTGCCATGCCCCTAACAGGTTAGCCCGCTACCATCTTAGACTGCATCATCACTTACCATCAGGTGAGATCGCAGTCAAGGGCTAGCTTGTAGTGGATTAAAAAAAAAAAAAAAGAAGGAAATATTAATAATGTCCTCCCGACTGAATTTCGGCCACGGCGACCAATCTCCAGACAGATTAGCCATCGGCGCGGGAGATATTATAGTGCACAAACACAGGTGCACTCTCTATTCCTTAACTCTCATAGCCGGATAGGATGGAAAATCCGACACGACCGTAGAGAGATCAGGCGCAGGACCGAACGGCTTAACATACTCTCCGAGGCACGGGGGTGAAACACAAGCAAATTCCTAACTCCGGGATAGTACTAAAAATTTCTTGTCAGAAAAATTCAATACGAATTGTGATCCAACCCGGGACTTGCGTCCGCAGTCAAACATGCTAACCACTAGAGCAACGAGGCAGTCAAGAAGGAAATATTATTAAGGTGCCAACATTCTTACTTTCCAGGCATTAATATTAATAAATATTAGCTGGAATATTACCGTGTCCAAAATCGCTAACCAACAAATTACTTACGAGGCAATGTAAGTAGCAGCAGTGCCCACAAGCTGAAGTTTGGTGCGTACTACACTCATATAGGACAGGAAGCGGTCCACATATGACACAGCAAGGTGTAGGGTCTCAGTCTGTTGTCCGTACTCATCACACACTTCCACCAGCCAGTCAATGAGAATGGACCTCATGGTGTGGGTGATATCTGGCTGCTTTCGCATGTAACGAGGATTCGCTCTGTTCTTTACCTTAAAGGTCAACTTCAATTAATCACATAGTGAAATGGGTTGACATCAAAAATCTTCATCAGTGTGAATTTAGGCTTTTGTGGTCCCCAGGGAATCTATCTTTGTACCAAAATTTGTCAAAATGAGTTGGACAGATGGGCCGTGAAAAAGTAGCAGACAGACACACTTTAGCATTTATGATATTAAAAGTTTGTGAGGTCATAGGGGGTAATTCCCGGATCTACTGAACCAATTTTGAAAATTCTGGTACTAATAGAAAGCCACATTATTTGTGAGTGTCATAGGCTATATATTAACCCGAAAAATTAGGGAGTTCCCGTGGGAATTTAAAAAACTTATTTCATGTGGAAGAAGTGGCGGACATCTGCTAGTATAATATAAGTATAAAAATATGGACAGAATTGGTTTTTTATTCAAATACTTTTTTTGACAAACTGTATACAAATAGTTATTGGAATCTTAGACCATTGATTTGGTACTGTAACTATGCTAATAGTCAAGTAAGTATTAAAGTTTAACATAAAAACAAAAGTAATATTCTGATAAAAATTAATTAAAAGAAAGTGTGTGATACCTCAATATTCCTCATATAGTCATAAATATCCTGTCTGTACTCTAAAACATGGAAGAACATCTCTCGATCAGTCTGTGCTGTGGTTGTTTCCTCATGGTCTTCCAGGATTTGGCTCTCGTTCTTGGAGATTGACATAGACAGGATGCTGGAGTCAACAACTGACATGGGGGACTCCACAACCACATTTTCTTTTTCAATGTCTTTCTTTTCTTGCAATGGAAGTCTATGAATATAAGAAAATTATATTTAGAAATAACTCTTAGAAAGTGTTGATTTTGTAAAAAATCTGCAACAGAAACCTGCATCAATCATTGTTATAGTCTCAATTGTTGTGATAGATTGAATGTATAGTAATTTTTCTGCGACATTGGATTTTGGCGAATTGTGGAAGAGTGTAAATGTGATTGTTGAACTGTAGCAATCAGTTTTACGTAACAAAGCCCCTGATATAAATGAAGTAGTACAGATCATGTGATTCCCATGCCCATGAACATTTCCAGTACCAGATTTACTGCCAATTACTTTTTAATTTTGTGTGCCAATGATACAGCAACAGACCATAGAATAGGACTATGCAATATTATGGATGTGGATTGTGGATATACTAATTTATACATTTATATGAATAAAAGCGGGCAACACATTGGTGGTTCCTCTGGTGCTGCAAATGTTCATGGGCAGTGGTAATCACTTAACATCAAGTGTAAATGTAAATAATTGCAGTGTGAATAGACCTACAACTTCTAGCAAACTCTGAACAATATTAAAACAGTTTTGCCTTAATGATATACTAAGATCAAATCCACAGAACCTTTGCCAATATGATAAAGTTTGAACTTGGTTTTACTTGAGTGACTACTGCTACTGAGATTACATTAAATTTTAAAATTACATCTTATGTAAGTAATATTTTGAATATGGTCAGTTATCATTTTCAAACATTACATTATTATTGAAAACTGGATATGCAGCAGAAAGTTAACCTACTTTTAACTACTTATCTAGGTATAACAAATAATTTTGCTAATGCATGCTGATTTTCATAAAATCACAATCATTACTAATATTATAAATGTGTGTTTGTTTGTTGTTTTGTCCTTCAATCACACCGCAACGGAGCCACGGATCGACGTGGTTTTTGGCATGGGTACAGCTGAGGACCTGGAGAGTGACATAGGCTACTTTTTATCCCAGAAAATTAAGAAGTTCTCGCGGGAATCAAAAAAACTTATTCCCCGCGGACGAAGTCAGCTAGTAGAAAAATAAAAGTGCAGCATTTTTGGACAAACAATTATGCAATAAACAATGCATTAATAGCATTTTCAAAATTAAAACTAAAGCAAAATTTTTGTCAGACTAGAACCTAATAAGAAAACGTTAGTTCGTGCGCGAGTTGAATGCAGAGTAAATGTATGTGTCAACTTGCGCGCGAATTATAGATAAAGATTATTGAAAACAAAGTCACACATGAATGCCCACAAATGCTATACAGCTCAACAACAAAAAAATTGAGGACTGTAAACAGTTTTTTGCTGATAAACTGATAACTGGTATCTTAAAATTTTTATTAAGCTTTACAGATCAGAATTTTAGGTCATTATAGCCATTTGATAAATTTAATGCAATGAAACAGCCCTTATCAATTAAGGACAGTGGGCAAATTTGGTCTAAGAGCCACTATATGCAATATGATAATATTTTCCCTAATAGAAAAAATGGTTGTGGAAAATAGGCTTAAATTAACCAAGCTTGTGTACTTTATGGAGAATCACAATTAATGATGAAGATTTTAAAGAAGACTACTTTAAAAGGCAAGCGCATTCCAACCTAGACCTTATCACGCAATAAAAAAAAGAAAAAAAAATAATATCCTCTTAAGTATAAATAAACATATTTTTACTCAATATCAGTTGGACTTTTGCCTGTTGGAATGTCTTTCATTTGGTATGCTCATTCTTGGACCAACTCCCATATTTACCCATTCAATTTTACTAAGTTACAATCTGTAGTATGTGTATAATTCATTTGAGAGTAAGGCCGGCAGACAGCTTGAAGCAGTCAGGGTGGACTGCTTCAAGCTGCGACTGCATAGTAAATGACAGTCTTATATGTACACAAATACATGGAACCGCTCAAGCAGTTGCGACTGCTTCGGGTGGTTGGCAGCAGTTATCAATGGTAGCTTCAAGCTGTTGACTAAGACTGCAAGAGAGGTCCAAGTACGTTGATCACTGGCTAACTGCTCGAGCTGTGTATGGCCAGTCTTATAAATGTTAGGTTTGATCTTTTAAATGCTGTATCACGTTCACAATATTACCATTTAATGAGGAACTTTTATAACACATTAACATTATGTACAATGGACAGAGAACATCTAAGGGCAGGAAAATAACCCAGAAGGGAAGAGGAAGACTAAACCAAACTCTAAGGCAACTGTTTGTCCAAAGCAAGATGCCACTGGCACTGAGTGCTCATTTGACAGCCGGAACTCAGCACAAGAGTTGAATCATTCTGTAAGTTAGGTATATTATTACTTAACACTTATACCCAGCTACCTATCACGTGACACGTCCGACCGTGTCAAGCACTGGTCAAAGACTGCCTCGCGCTTGCTATTGACAGCTAACCAACACAACCAACCAACACTATAAGCTGGTATAATGTGAGACAGTGTTTAGTATCTACTGAATAGATACACTATATATGAAAACACTACACTTACCTAACTGGAACAGCTTCTTTTCTCTGCTCTAGCTCTTTTTTCTTTTCCATCTGAGCACATAAGGCCTTAACATTCTCTGCTGCATTGATAAAGAAGTTGTCCTTTCTGATCTCTTTAGCTACAAAAGGCTTAAATGTGGGCTCCCGTTTCTTAACTTCGTTTTCTGTAGGTTTGTCTTCGTACACACTAAAAGCGCGAAATTGAGCCACAGGAGGTACAATATTTTTTTCATTTTTGATTTGAAGCACCGTTCTATTCTCATCTTGAACTTTGCAAGGCCCATTTGTCATCGCTGCCTGCAAATTATGACAAAAATAATTACAACTATTCCTAGAACTTTCTTAACCGCCGTTAAACGTGGCATGTACTTGAAATAAAGGAAAATAAGACAATTGAAGTCGCTAAAATACCTTTATGATAAACGTAAGCCCATATTAATAGGCAATAAACTGAGTTTAGACACAAAATTTTCTTCCAAGTAGTATTTACTTACATGTTTTATACTTCGGTTCTGATGGCAGGCGAATTGACTGAGGTCTCCGAGGGCGCGGCGTTGGGTGGCGGCTGAGAATACTTCAGCATCTTTTCTCAAACCCAACGCAGTATTTTCCTGATCCTCGTGAATTCTAAACGAAGCCATTGTCCCGCTTCCGTAAACTTTGACAAAACTTTTGCAAAAATTATGCGGGCGGAATTGCAGAGAATGGGTCGACAAAACGGAAATGCGGTTGCAATTTATCACGAGGTAAGCATTATTAAGTAAAAATTGTGAGTAGTTTTAAAAACGTGCAGGTTCTAAATTGAAAACACCCTCGAAAAACTACGCGACCTCAACGGACAACAGACATTTTGGCATTTTTTCGGTTTTTCAGCTGTTGCAGTTTATGGTAGCCTGTTGTTTAAACTATTTCAAATTCTAGCCAATAGCATTATGGCGGTAAAATTTGCTTGTCTATGGTAGAACATATGGATTAAAAATCAATAGGTATTTAATCTGAGAAATCAATGTAGATCAATCGTTGACCGATGGATTGTTTAATTATTCGGAACTTAGATTCGGGGCGCTTGTATAAAACTTTATAAAGTACCAAAACCAAATTTTATTTCTCGGACGTGTCCGCAAGCGAAAGGGTTATAGTTCCTATCTTCCTATTTTGCTCAGATTAAAAACCTAATAGATATAGCAATGGTCTGCTCGGTCGTGAGACAGCCATATTCAAGTATATTATATACTGTCTTTGACAGGTATATAATAAGATGTTGCCATATTCATAATTTACTCCCAAAGTGGTGAATCCTGGCAGATAGTTTAGGAATAATAGGAAATAAATAAAGTTGACTAACACAACTACAAATATAATATAATATTATATTATAATAAAATATTATCAATAATTAATAGTATCACGCGAATGTTTAAATAAATACCGATTTATGTAGATTCATTTATTATTTTATCTGAACTCATATGTTAAAATCAAAACCATAAAATTTTAGTAACATACCTAATATATACCCCAATATACCCATAATAATTTACCCTAAACTTTTCTTCTTTTTCGTACCTTTCATTGCTATTTGTATAATGCCAGATGACATGAAACATTTCACAGTATTACAGAATCAGAAATAATTATTTATTGCATAATACACAATATAATATTACAAAGGTGGTAAAAAATAAAAATACAAGTGTATTACCATCGTCATGGCGTGCAATACTTAAATACAATCGATGTAGCAAATCACGGTATTAATTAGATAAATAGGTGACCAATTAAGAAAATTCTTGAAATATGGACAATACCTACATATTATTATATCAACTGAACCTGAAATTGAAAATGTCATACATTTAGATTAAGTATTATCGATAAATTAATATAAAGCACTTGTTAAGAGTCAAAGAAATAGTCCATTGTAATTATAGTTAACCATGTCAATGTATTTGCATAAACCAAGCATATAATTTAGCTAGCCGTCATTGAAAAATTCATCTAGGCTGTAGTAGGCTTTGCTTATTAGCCAATTCTTTATCACTCTCTTGAATTATTTAGACAAAGAAAGTACTTTGATGCTCATCGGTCAAGTTATTATAAACTCGTATGACCATAATGAACTTACTTTTACGGAAAATATTAGAATTACGTTAACTATAATACACATTTTCTCCTTGAATTTAACTTTTGACAAACAAAAACAGAACAATAATTTTTTATGTAAAATAAGGCGTCATAATTCATTTAAACGCGCCATAGACTACGCACAAACTAAAAAACATCTTTTTTCAAAATAGGTACCTACAAAGTAGTACACCTTCTGAACGTCATGCTTACAAAGTATAAAACGTGATGGTGTAATTACGGTATCATAATAGAGTATCGGTACGTTAAGAGAGAAAAAATCGGCCATGCGCGCTTGCCCGAATGGAAGGATTTGAATTTGGGTCCTGGCAACACTTCAAATATACTCGTTAATAACCTCCGATGTACATAAGCTGTACATAAGTTTGTGTGCCAAAGATGTACGTCAAAATGAACTTTGGCAGGCAAAAAAATTGCGCACGCTGACAGGGACAAAAAAAAAGTATTCACTTTCCTTTCTTATTTTTTTTTTTTTTTTTTTTAAATATATAGGCTAGCGCTTGGCTGCAATCAGACTTGCATGCAAGAGGTGATGCAGCCTAAGGTGGAGCGCGCTTGCCTAGAAGATGCCTATTCACTCTTGATTTGAAGGTACCTATATTAAAAGAGGACGGGAAAACGGAAGCCGGAAGGGCATTCCATATCCTAGCGGTTCGGATTAGAAACGAGGAAGCAAATCGCTTCGTACGAGCCCGCGGAATTTCGACTGCGTAAGGGTGCAGACCTTGTCGATGCCTTGCGGTTCGATAATAAAAAGGTGACGGAGGAACCAGATCGAATAGTTCTTGAGCACACTCTCCGAAATATATCCTGTAGAATACCGACAGACAGGCAACTTTGCGCCGATAAAGCCGATAAAGGCAATACGCCATAAAGCTATCTCGTTTTTGCATTGACAGTTTGGAATATGGCGAAATCTTTAGGTTTTTAATCTGAGCTATTTTGCCTACATTGCCATTTGCCAATAGATGTACGAAAATAACGATTTAGGAGAATTTTCTACGAGTTGGTGTCCCTCTCACACACATGGCCACTGCCATAATTATTATAAACAGGAGACAATAATTATTATGACACACTCATTAAATAAATCTATGAAGATCTATGATGACACATCTCTGAGGAAATTCAAAGAAAGGATAATTTTGGGGGATCATTGGGCATGGCATTGGGTGTGCGGCATACCTTCGTAGTCATCCTAGTTTGAGGGTCTAGGGTAAATCACAGATTAAGTACTAGTTACTTCGGTAAACTATGAAACTTTGTACCTACTATTTATTTTGGAACAAATAAAGATTTTATTTATTATTTATTATTATTATAGAGTAAATATAGCAAGAGGAGACGATGTTATAATAGTTACTACCACAGTTGAGCGAAATTAGTATATAATGTCACCGTAAGATTGCAAAAACCGTTAAATTGTATTCTAACTAGCGAAATTGTAAACTGTCGGCAGATTACAATTTAACGCATAATTTTTCGGTAGATTAATTCCAAGGAGTGATAGAGCGAAAAAATGTGCTGCTCTGCGTGTCACTTATTTGTTTGAACTGTCCGACAGTTTAGATCAGACAATCCTGTGTCGTTTTTGCTATTCGCCCATATTCGTACGAAATCGGAATTGGACAAAGTAGTAACTGTGCTCGTAGCTTACGAAAAAAGTGGTTTAACTTATAGAAGATGGTGTATTGCTGTGTGTTAGGCTGCAAAAGCCGAACTGAACGTAAATATGAAAACATAACATAAATAACATAAGTTTTCATTTTTGACCTTATTTTTACCTGATCGTTACAGATAAAAACAGGTTATATTGGTTAAGACTCTCATGAATATTACAAAGTATATAGAAATAAAAATTATAAGATTATCGCTAATCGCATACTGCTTACGCTGACGCCATGTCTATATCTCTTTCTCTGTTTACGTTCGTAGTCTCAGTTCGTAGTTAAAGTTACATACTATGGTCATTCTATGAATGTTCTATGATAAAGCCACCATGACATAATGATGACCTAGGTGGTTATAGCCTCAGATTTATAAAGCCCTGAGTACAATTAGTATTCTGTGATAAATCCATAGAGCACCGACCAGAAAAAGAGCATCACAGAACACTTATACTCCTTCCTCAGAGACAAGTTAACCAGGAGCTCCTTCAGCCTGCCTCCTTCCTTGCCATAGAGCACATAGATCCCCGTAGTAAATAAGAGTACATTGAATAAGAGTCGTGTTCCTGGTCGTGTTCTGTGATAAGAGTACTCTGAGCATCAGCAAATGTTACTTGTCTCTGCTCTGAGCTGAGTAGTGAGTACAGTACATGAGTGCTGAATCCTCAATCTAAATAATTCAAAATCATTAATCAAATAAAATCAATAAACTTTAGGCCTTGGAACCGTAATTGGGAATCGATAGTTAAATACTTTTAACAATATAGATAGAGTGCAAGTGCAGTCTTTCATAAATAATCGCATGCTAGGATAAATAAATGGCTTTCAACAAGCTCACTGTCTAAAATCTAAAATATTATCTTGATCAATAGTCACTATGTTTAATAAAATATTTATTAGCTTATTAATAATTTTAACTCTTAAGTGTAACATATGCTTATCCCTAAGAGAATACAGTAAAGATGATATCATAAAACTAAGGTAACATACATAATCAATAATTTTACCAATCAGTACCTATCACCAAAAAACAATGTTATATTATGTTCTTTATGTTTCTCTTTTATTTCAGAGAAGAGGTAAGGGAAATGTTCCAACATGCATATGATAGCTATTTAAGATATGCATATCCTTATGATGAATTACGTCCACTAAGTTGTGATGGTATGGATACTTGGGGGAGCTACTCTCTAACTCTGATTGATGCTCTAGACATGCTTGTGATTATGGGAAATTATACAGAGTTTAATAGAGTGGTTGATATTGTACTAGAGAAGCAAAACTTTGATATGGACATCAATGTGTCAGTATTTGAAACCAATATTAGGATTATTGGTGGGTTGCTTAGTGCACATCTGTTATCTTACAAGTGAGTATAAGTAAATGGCTAGTCTAGTGTAGTAATTGGAGAACAAGGAATCTTAAGATTTGTTTATGCTTTATAGAAATTATTTTATTGCAGCAGCAAGTTCATTAACTGGTTCTCTATTATTTTTGTATTTTACCCTCCCTTTAAATTTGATTTTCAATTTATGACATGCTTATTATTATTATTCTTTTATTTCACTTAGATTCATATTTTTTACATTTTTAAATATTTAACTAACACCAAAAAAAAAAAAACCATTTCAAAATAAAAAAATAGCGTTCCATCGGTCTCGGGAACAGGTTCCAAGAAACCGACGGTCAGGGTTCCAAAGAGAGGAACCTCCTGATGATGCGAGCCGTGTCCAGGAGTACAGCCTTCTGGATCTGGCTCTTGACCCAGCTACCCAATGAGAGCCTTGAAAGATGTTGGTTGAGGCTCTTAGCTATAAGACCGTTAACAGTCACGACTATTGGTATAATGATTGCAGAGTCCACACTCCGCATGGCGACAACCTCATGCGCTAAGTCGAGATACTTGGTTAGTTTCTCTTTCTCAGCTTTCACGAGGTTCTCGTCATGCGGGATAGTAATATCAACAATCATTACACGACGCTCTGATCGGTCTATCACCACTATGTCAGGCTTATTGGCTACAATAGTCCTGTCTGTAATGATAGACCGATCCCAGTATAGTGTGATATGACCATTTTCGAGAACTCGTTCGGGTACATACCTGTAGTACGGTACCTCCGATTCCACAAGACTGTATTTCAAGGCCAGTTGCTGGTGGATAATCCTGGCCACTTGGTTATGTCTGTGCAAGTATTCGCCGTTAGCCAGATGAGAACAACCAGAGACAATGTCACGGATAGTTTCTCCAGGGCGATGACATTAAAGAGAACTCTGAGAATTAAAGAATCAGTAAAAAGAATATAGCAGAATCATATATTTTTTTTTATTTTTTTATTATTATTATTATTAAAGCTTTGTTTATGACATGCTTAGCGAAATACATTTTTGTAAAACAATACTGATAAAGTAATATTCTGCTACTGTATAGGTGAGACAGCTTCTATACTGTGAAAAACAGTATAGCAAACTAAAGACTTGTGCGATGTTGAGCAATAGGTAAAATTAACTCTGGCTGTGCTACATATTTAAAATAATGCCTGCTTTTGATTAGTCTAAATGCTTGATTTTGAATTCAATGCAAATTTGAGTGCGTAATTGTGTAATTTTTGAGTATTGTAGAGAGAGATTGTATAAACTTCATATCTATTCTCATTTATGTGAAGCTTTAGCTAAACAATCTGAGAATTAAAGAATCAGTAAAAAGAACATCACAGAATCGTATATTTTTATTTTTTTTCAGCTGTAATATTATTTTCCATGATGAAACATGAGCTCCCAATGTGACTAATTCAGTTGTATACAATCTCCAAATCATACTAAATTACATTTCTGGTGTTGTCCTTTTCGGCAGGTAGTGCTATGAAAGGGATAGCAATTTTTAGTTTAGTTTAGAGTACTTTAGTTCAGTTATAGAAACCTGTTTATGGAAGCATATGTATTTTTTTAAACAAAATTATAAGTTTATATATCAAAGTATCACCAGAAAATGCAAAAAGAGAGTAGAAAACAAAATTGGTTTACACCCTCACTTTAAACCTTGTTGAATAGATATTTAAATTTCATTATGAGGTTTCTTGGCAGTTTTTGACAAAAAAAAAACATTTCATTTTACAGCATATCAATGTTTTTGGGACTACATAGGACATACTACTAACAGGGATGATGCCTATATCAAAAATAAATTATTTCTTACTGATTATTAAATAGAGATATTCCAAAAGACCTAAAATTCACATCCTCGGTTAGTTTTAAGTTCGAAAACCATTTTAAAATATAGATTAAAGAAGTATGTTGAAATTTGATGACATCACAACTGTGTATTTCATACAACTTCCATACTAGAAGCGCGTTTTTAAGTTTTATAAAGAGTTGCTGATTTGATTGAGTTGTCATCATCCCTATTACAGTATAAATATTGAACGTAGCCTTTTTGTACTCTGACACACACTAGACCACTAGGCTTTTTTAATTTGTTATTAAAATATTTAGATCAGGAATGAAACTAGAACCTGGCTGGCCTTGCAATGGGCCCCTACTCCGTCTTGCGGAGGATGTAGCTCAGAGATTGATTGCTGCTTTCGACACAACAACTGGCATGCCATATGGCACTATAAACTTGAGATCAGGAGTTCCACCGGGAGAGACCAGTATAACATGCACAGCTGGTGTTGGCACCTATATTATTGAGTTTGGTACACTGAGTAGGCTTACTGGAGATCCTTTGTATGAAGAGGTAAGGGCTTTCGTTTTTACAGTAACACAGTAATAATATTATAAACTAGCTGATGCCTGCGACTTCGTCCTCATGTTTTAAGTTTTTTTTATTCCCATGGGAACTTCTTAATTTTCCGGGATTAAAAGTAGCCTTTGTCACTCTCCAGGTTTTCAACTATGCCTATACCAAAAATCACGTCGATCCGTTGCTCAATTGCGGCGTGATTGAAGGACAAACAAACCCTTTCACATTTATAATATTAGTATGATGTGAAAGTGTAACTGTCTCATGTCTTCATATACCTACTTACAACCCATGAGCCATAGTTCAACCACTAATTAAAAAAATATATATGCAGCTTACATTCTTATCCCTAAAAATGGAAGAGATCCCATGATTTTCAAAAAATATAAATTCGAAAATATGCCTGTCCCTTTTTTATACTTCTAGGTTACAGCTTGCATCCTGAAATTGGTCACAGGATACTTTTATTCTGGGCGACGAGAGAATTACTGCAGGATTTAAAAAACAATACAAACAGTCATAGGCAAAAACTAGTGAAGTCACTTATTAAATAAGTTTAATAAGCTTAAGTGATCAAATTGCAGGTGGCGTACAATGCGATCAAAGCCTTATACTACCACAAGTCGCCAATAGGACTGGTTGGTAACCACATAGATGTGATGACTGGACGATGGACGGCCCAGGATGCGGGCATAGGCGGTGGAGTTGACTCCTACTTTGAATACTTAGTAAAAGGTATGTATCCAGCTTCTGGAAGTAATTAGTAATAAGTTTAACTGAATGACAGACTTTTCTTGCCTAAAAACATTATCAAATCAATCAATCAAATCAAAAGATTTTTATTCAAATTGGGTACGCTATACACTTTTTGAACGACATGTTGATGATAATATTTATTTAAGTATCTTAAAACTTAAAGTTATGAGGGTTCCAAATACTCCCTAGCCTGAGAAGAACTCAAATAAAATTCAGCCGGGCTACGTTAATTGACTGTCAGCTTTCACTAGACAAGACGAAAGTGTGTGAGAGAACATTTTTACATTGATGTTCAAACACAGCCTAGTAGCACAGTGTTAGTATGTATTATTATCCTTACAGTGGATCAACCCCTATACAAATTGCAGACTGCAGGCTACCTACCTATACCTTCGTATAGTGCTGCATAGTAATTTTGTGGTACCCTGTCCGATCTCTCCTGGCACGCGGAGTCACAAAACGTGGGAAAAGAAACATGAAACATGGGAAAGAACAATTTATTTATTTACTATATTGCTATATTGCGCGCTTACGGGCCTCAGTAAGTGCAAGGAAGCGCGCAATATGCACTACCATTCCCACGAGCGATCGTACGGGATCTAGAATGACCATGAATGAATTTTATAATTAAATATCAGCTTTATCTTGTCCCTGTCACGCCGTACCATTGCTCTGTCTAGACGTGTCAGTTGTATGAATGGTAGGAAATAATGTATCTCCTTTGACTTATAGTAGATACCTTAAAATAGTGTATTGCACAGTTTTAACTTTTATGGTAGGTCCATACAACTTTGTTTATTATATCTGTTTTACACAACTGCCTCAATTTACATAGATTCCTATCAAACAAAGAATGTGAACTTATTTTACTAACGCCATCTAGTCTGAAAAGCGGAACAGCGATTTGTCGGGGACAAAACCGGCTCAAGACACCCACCGGGGCACAGAGTTGCCCCGCGCCCCGCCCGGGTAAGGAGGCCCAGCCTCGAGGCCCGTACCCCCGCTTGGCCCTCACGGGCCAAACGGAGAAGATCATTTGACGAAAGACAGGCTTATACAGGTGTGGAGCGTGCTCTACAGGTCGGACGCCCAATGTTTTCCTATGAAAGGGCCCGTTTAGTACCTTCATATATCGATGGTTTTACAGGAGCAATACTGCTCGAGCGTCCAGAACTGATGTCAATGTTCAATGAAGCTCGTGAAGTGATAGACAAGTACTTAAAGAAGGATGATTGGTATGTGTGGGCCACAATGCTGCGCGGCCACGTCACGCTGCCTGTGTTCCAATCGCTAGAGTCTTACTGGCCGGGTCTGCTTAGTTTGATAGGTAAGTGACCTTCACTGTTAAACATAAAGGGAATTTCATAATCACACAGTATGAGAAACTTAATAACATTTAAAGCATCTAGGATTATTTAATTAAATTATATTAATAATTTTAATTAATAATTTCTGAGTGTGTATATTAATTTAAGTAAGCAGGGTTAGACTAGAAACTTAATTCTTGTATTAGTTTATCAGGCTTATTCCTTAAAAAATTTCGGCTTTCACACCATTTTTATTATGAGTATTTTTCACTCACGCTCACTGCTATTTAATATTAAAAATGTGAAATTCAATCGATTTTTTGATTACCGTTGAGTACCGTATGAGTAACGTTGGGAAAAATTAAGGTTAAAATTAACACGTTTTTGGCTTTTACTTCGGTTCGGGAGTCATAAAAACAGGTGTAGCTGCCGTTTAATATTTAATGTACTACTACACTTAATAGACAATTCAGTACATGTGTGTAGTAAGTGTGTAGTAATCTTAACTTGAGTATTGTTTCTCAAGAAAAACACCAGCTCTATTCATACATTTCAGGGGCCATACTGCTAACGCATATATACTTAAGCAATATTACTCAAAATGACAGCTTGATGTCACGTACCTTCACGTTCCTAAAATAAGGATTATAATTGTAAAACACTACCACAAAAGTCACCAATAATGAAACAATATGGCTTTAAGCGTTGGCATTATGACCCCAGAAACAGATCTTAGTTACACATACATTATACCTACTCATATAAATATTTTGTAACGGGACACGAGAGACCCCATACTGTTTTTTTAATTCGATGGCAAGTTAGCCTTTGACCGCGATCTCATGTGGTGGTAAGGGCTAATCTGGGAATTGTTATTACTAAAAAAATAATAAAAATAAACCCAACCCTTTATCGGTTTCTTATCGGAAAGGCACCAATATCGTGATAGTTTAGCTTCGACCGAAGCACCTGGTCAGATGCTCGTGTGGTCAAACGCAGATACAATTTAGAAATTAAAAAACTTCAAAAAGCTTCTGCCAATTTAAGCAAGGACAACTTATAACACCGTAAGGCTCAATATTGAATATTATTCTCGTAGGTGAAAGCGACACAGCAATGCGTATAATACACAATTACCACAGTGTATGGAAACAGTACGGTTTCACCCCAGAAGTATACAACCTCGGTACAGGCGAAGCCTCCTCCGCCAGAGAGAGCTATCCCTTGAGGCCGGAGCTCATAGAGTCTATCATGTATTTGTACCGAGAAACTCGAGACCCCGTACTGTTGCAAATGGGGGAAGATATATTGAGGAGTATACAGCACAGTGCTAGGACGCCTTGTGGATTTGCTACGGTATTACATTTTTTAAATAACTTTGTATATTTAAGTTTATCCTATCTCAGATTGCACACAGCATTAAAAAAAAAGAAGCTAAAGCCTCTACAGCAGTTATGAAATACACAACTAAGAGTGCTATTTTGTTTCTTGGGTTTAACTGTTAATTATTATCCGATGTTAGTGGTAATAACCAAGGTATTCTGATCTTCAACCACCCATCCAGTTACTTCCTTCGGTAAACATTGCTTGACCAGCGCAAAACGACTGGCGCAACTGGAAACCACTTTTTTAAAATCTACTACAAGTATCCCTTGACTGCGATCTCACCTGATGGTAAGTGATGATGCAGTCTTAGATGGTAGCGGAATAACCTGTTGGGGGCATGGTAGTTATATTAAACCCATACTCTTAATCGCTTTCTACACGGCATCGTAGCGGAACGCTGAATCGCTTGGCGGCACGTCTTTTCCCAGTAGTGTGGTAACTAGCCACGGCAGAAACCTCCCACTAGGCCAAACCAAGAAAAATTCAGAAGTTATAAATTCCCTAATTGACTCTGCCGGGAATCGAACCCGGGACCTCCGCACGATAAGACAACAGCGGTCAACACTGCGCCAGAGAGGTCCTCACTTCCTAAGCCAAAATCGGCATTATTGGCAAGGTGCGGTTTTACATTCCTTAATAATAAAATTATGACGGTCTTTTCTTGGTGTCAAATCAATTGAAGTATCCAAAAATTATGTCATCGCTAAAAAGTACAGTATACCCTAAGAGCTTTATACTCGTATCTCGGAAGTCAGGGACGAAGTATGTAAGATACCAAATGATTTCAATTCCAGATAAAAGACGTCCGGGATCACCGTAAGGAAGACCGCATGGAATCCTTCTTTTTGTCCGAAACTACTAAATACCTCTACTTATTATTCGACCCGGACAATTTCATCCACAATCCGGGCGTGCACGGCACAGTCATAGACACGCCCAATGGGGAATGTATAGTGGACATGGGGGGTTACGTGTTCAATACGGAGGCACACCCCATAGACCCCACCATGCTGTATTGTTGCCATGAAGCTAGACAGGGGTGAGTATTGTGAATTGTTAACATTTATTGAACTTTGATGTAAGCTTGATCCATTTAGGGTTAATATGTTTGATTTTGATCATCATTTACCTTGATGCGAAATTGTGGCCGATTCTATAATGTCTAAGCTAAACTATTCTCTGTCCAATCATTTATTTTACTTTTGGCAGCTCGATTCAATGATTTTCTAATGCGTTACTGATTCTATTTTTGATAACAATCGACTTATTTATGAAGAACTTTTAAACGATTTGACACATTGATCTTTGCTCAACATTTTTTTATTGTTTTGTAAACAAGTGTTTAAATGACTAGTATATTAATATACTTATGTATTAAAATAAATCATTTGTATACAACGGTACAACAGTATGTAAATGTACATGAATCCGTCAGGTCATAGAAACCATCCAATCGCCAAAGATGCATGGTGCTTAAAAGAATATCAAAAAAGCTAGTGTTGTAGTTCCGTGACTTTTTTGAAAAGAAAAGTCGTACTTGTAAGTACTAGATAGCTAGATAGATAGATAAATTCTTTATTGCTACACAAGGCATAAAAATACATAGAAAAGAAAACAAAACAAAACAAAGTGCGCAAGGGCGGTCTTATCACTAAAAGTGATCTCCTCCAGACAACCCATTAATTAAGGACCTTTAAGGTAGGAGCGGGATAGTGCAACAATATAGACAGCTATAATAATATAGTACATAAACTTTACATACTAATAATACATAAATAATTTTATAAATACATATAAAATTAAATATTTATACTATATATAGCTCAATTACCACTGACTCACTGACTCACTCATTGACATAATTGTTCTCCTAGAAAGAGACAGAAAACGATACAATGATGTACGGGAGATGTGTTCGGGTGCGGGAGTCGAGTAGGGAAAAATTATGACATTTCGGAAAAACAAGATGGCGGCCGACGTGACTCTTGCAACTCTTTTGTTTTCCAACCGATTTCGTTACAACTCGCAACGATTGAGGAAACTAGGAAACGATTAACAGAAAGAGTGGAAAAAATTGGAAAAACAAGATGGCGGCCTAGCTGTAGTGTTTTGAAATTTTTGATTTTTCGACCCCGAACCGCGGCGCCACAGATCCGAAACGGCGTGGTCGAGCATAATATTTTTTTCTGTTTTCGCCTACAACTATCCTGTATTTTGACAGAAAGGGAGTGGTTTTTAAAAATTCAAGATGGCGGCTGTCGCGGCGGCCGTTCGGTCTGAGGTACGAAAAAACGCAATTTTAAAATTCAATTTTCTCACAGTTGGCAACGTCGGAGCGTTTCGACTTCTATGGGGCGATTGTGTGTACCGACTCGAAGAATGGATTGGGGAAAAAAAATTACCCCATTTCTCGGGAAATTTTCAAGATTTTCCCCAAAAATTAAAAAATCGAAATACGTATTTTTTGCAAAGTTCGAGTACGAGCGACCACGTGTCCCACTTGTACGAATGATGTTTGGGTATTTCCGTCGCCGAGGTCTGGCAACACTGGAATTTATCAAAGTAAAAGTGATTTTCGACATGGTCTCTTTTCAGGAGCTATCATTTCGGCTGGGTGCGAGCGAGATGAAAAATTGAAACGTCATCAGGAGCGGTATATCCTGTAGTTCACGGGAAAATTATGAAACTGTGTAAAATGTTTCTGTGAAACGAGTTGGCGGCCATTTTGTATTATTTTTGTGTTTTTGAAAATTTCGATCACGATTTTGAGGCAGTTGGCAACATTTGGGAAAGTTGACATGTATGGATCGATTGTGTAGCTCGACCGGCAGTATCGAGATATCTTAACAGTGTTGCCACATTATGGGTAGTTTTCGAGATTTTCCCCAAAAATGTCCTCCTGTAAAATTTTGTATGAAAAATTTTTTTTTCACTGATGGCTTCGTGTAGAAGTCAGGAAATATAACTTTAACAAAAATATGGAGACAGCTGATGATTGAGGATTTCGGAGACGGGTAAAGGGCACGGCCAAGGTATTGAAGATAGGAGTCCTCGAACTAATGTCACTCGGAACCTCATCCAATTGACGAAGAGCAAAAAAAAAATTCAAAATGGCGGATTTAAGATGGTTGCCATACAAATTTGTTTGGTGTCTATCTCAGAAAGTATAAAAGATGGAAGAGTGGTTTCGTGGCAAAAGATGATCAGGACGAGGAGGTGTACTTACCGAAATGAAAAAAAATTCAAGATGGCGGAATATATTTTCTCATACCAAATTATATGGCGATTAGGAACTTTATAAGGACTGGGTACTTCTAACGAATATTTGGGAGAAAAATGTGAAGCGAGTTGATTATTGAGGATTTCGGAGACGGGTGAAGACCACGGCCAGGATATTGTAGAAAGAGGGGGTGTGTTCGACCAAATGCATGAAAAAAAAAACAAACATAAAACTTCCAACATACCCGCATAATTGTTCTACTAAAAAGAGGCAGAAAACGATACAATGATGTATGGGAGATGTGTTCGGGTGCGGGATGGGAGTAAAGAAAAATTATGACATTTCAGAAAAACAAGATGGCGACCGACGTGCTTTTTGTAACTTTTTTGTTTTCCAACCGATTTCGTTACAACTCGCAATGATTGAAGAAATTAGTAAACGATCAATACAAAAAGTAGAACAAATTAGAAAAACAAGATGGCGGCTGAGCTGTAGTATTTTCAAATTCTTGATTTTTCGACCCCCAACCGTGGCGCTACAGATCCGAAACGGGGTAGTTCATGTAGAGGTCATATATTCGCGTGCGGGATGGGAGTAGGGAAAAATTATGACATTTCGGAAAAGCAAGATGGCGGCCGACGTGATTCTTGCAACTCTTTTGTTTTCCAAGCGATTTTGTTTAAACTCGCAATTATTGAAGAAATTAGTAAACGATCTATAGAAAAAGTAGAAACAATTGGAAAAACGAGATGGCGGCCGAGCTGTAGTATTTTCAAATTTTTGATTTTTCGACCCCGAACCGCGGCGCCACAGATCCGAAACGGGGTAGTTCATGTATAGGAGATATGTTCGGGTGCGGGATGTGAGTAGGGAAAAATTATGACATTTCGGAAAAACAAGATGGCGGCCGATTTGCTGAAATGAACCGATCGAAGCATTGCAGGTAGATGGGGGGGTACTCAATAAAATGTCATTCGAATTCATCTTATAGACAATGAGCTGAAAAAAATTCAAAATGGCAGATTTAAAATGGCTGCCATACAAATTTATTTGGTGTCTATTTTAGAAAGTATAAAAGATGGTAGAGAGGTTTCGTGGCTAAAGATGATCAGGACCTGAAGGTCTACTTGATGAACAGGAAAAAAATTCAAAATGGCAGAATTTATTTTTCCATAGAAAATATATGGCGAATATTGAAGAGACTATAAGTGTAGAACTATGCAAAATTTTGATACGGTTCCATTTTACCCACGACGGGGCTCCCTGGGATTACAAAACAGGAAACTGTTACCACATTTTTAAAAAATCAGCGCCATTTTGAAATTCTTTGTTAATTGTCCGATTTCGTTCAAAATCGATATTTAGGGCTCCCTGGAATTACAAAACAGGAAACTGATACCAAAGTTAAAAAAATAAGCGCCATTTTGAAATTCTTTGTTAATAGACCGATTTCGTTCAAAATCGATATTTAGGACTCCCTGGGGTTACAAAACAGGAAACTGTTACTAAAATTTAAAAAAATCAGCGCCATTTTGAAATTCTTTGTTAATTGACCGATATCGTTCAAAATCAATATTTAGGGCTCCCTGGGATTACAAAACAGGAAACTGGTTCCAAAGTTTTAAAAAATCAGCGCCATTTTGCAATTCTTTATTAATTGACCGATTTCGTTCAAAACCGATATTTAGGGCTTCCGGGATTACAAAACAGGAAACTGGTACCAAAATTTTAAAAAATCAACGCCATATTGTAATTCTTTGTAATTTGACCGATTTCGTTCAAAATCGATATTTAGGGCTCCCTAAGATTACAAAGCAGGAAACTGATACCAAAGTTTTAAAAAAATAAGCGCCATTTTGAAATTCTTTGTTAATAGACCGATTTCGTTCAAAATCGATATTTAGGACTCCCTGGGGTTACAAAACAGGAAACTGTTACTAAAATTTAAAAAAATCAGCGCCATTTTGAAATTCTTTGTTAATTGACCGATATCGTTCAAAATCAATATTTAGGGCTCCCTGGGATTACAAAACAGGAAACTGGTTCCAAAGTTTTAAAAAATCAGCGCCATTTTGAAATTCTTTATTAATTGACCGATTTCGTTCAAAACCGATATTTAGGGCTCGCGGGATTACAAAACAGGAAACTGGTACCAAAATTTTAAAAAATCAACGCCATTTTGAAATTCTTTGTAAATTGACCGATTTCGTTCAAAATCGATATTTAGGGCTCCACTAAGATTACAAAACAGGAACCTGATACCAAAGTTAAAAAAATAAGCGCCATTTTGAAATTCTTTGTTAATAGACCGATTTCGTTCAAAATCGATATTTAAGACTCCCTGTGGTTACAAAACAGGAAACTGTTACTAAAATTTAAAAAAATCAGCGCCATTTTGAAATTCTTTGTTAATAGACCGATTTCGTTCAAAATCGATATTTAGGACTCCCTGGGGTTACAAAACAGAAAACTGTTACTAAAATTAAAAAAAATCAGCGCCATTTTGAAATGCTTTGTTAATTGACCGATATCGTTCAAAATCAATATTTAGGGCTCCCTGGGATTACAAAACAGGAAACTGGTTCCAAAGTTTTAAAAAATCAGCGCCATTTTGAAATTCTTTATTAATTGACCGATTTCGTTCAAAATCGATATTTAGGGCTCCCTAAGATTACAAAACAGGAAACTGATACCAAAGTTTAGAAAAAATAAGCGCCATTTTGAAATTCTTTGTTAATAAGACCGATTTCGTTCAAAATCGATATTTAGGACTCCCTGGGGTTACAAAACAGGAAACTGTTACTAAAATTTAAAAAAATCAGCGCCATTTTGAAATTCTTTGTTACTTGACCGATATCGTTTAAAATCAATATTTAGGGCTCCCTGGGATTACAAAACAGGAAACTGGTTCCAAAGTTTTAAAAAATCAGCGCCATTTTGAAATTCTTTATTAATTGACCGATTTCGTTCAAAACCGATATTTAGGGTTCGCGGGATTACAAAACAGGAAACTGGTACCAAAATTTTAAAAAATCAACGCCATTTTGAAATTCTTTGTAAATTGACCGATTTCGTTCAAAATCGATATTTAGGGCTCCCTAAGATTACAAAACAGGAAACTGATACCAAAGTTTTAAAAAAATAAGCGCCATTTTGAAATTCTTTGTTAATAGACCGATTTCGTTCAAAATCGATATTTAAGACTCCCTGTGGTTACAAAACAGGAAACTGTTACTAAAATTTAAAAAAATCAGCGCCATTTTGAAATTCTTTGTTAATTGACCGATATCGTTCAAAATCAATATTTAGGGCTCCCTGGGATTACAAAACAGGAAACTGGTTCCAAAATTTAAAAAAATCAGCGCCATTTTGAAATTCTTTATTAATTGACCGATTTCGTTCAAAACCGATATTTAGGGCTCCCGGGATTACAAAACAGGAAACTGGTACCAAAATTTTAAAAAATTAGCTCCATTTTTAAATTCTTTGTTAATTGATGGATTTCGTTCAAAACCGATATGAAGGGTTCCCGGGATTACAAAACAGGAAATTGGTACCAAAACTTAAAAAAAACAGCGCCATTTTGAAATTCTTTGTTAATTGACCGATTTCGATCAAAATCGATATTTAAGACTCCCTGGAGTTACAAAACAGGAAACTAAATCCAAAGTTTTAAAAAATCAGCGCCATTTTGAAATTCTTTGTTAATGGACCGATTTCGTTCAAAATCGATATTCAGGGCTCCCTCTGATCACAAAACAGGAAACTCATACCAAAGTTTAAAAAAATCAACGCCATTTTGAAATTCTTTGTTAATTGACCGATTTCGTTCAAATTCGATAACTGAGGATCCCTAATATCCCAAAAACCACAACCCGTGAGCTGCTTTAGCAGCTCGCGCACAGGGCGAAACACTAGTTATACTATATATAGCTCGATTACCACTGACTCACTCACTCATTGACATAATTGTTCTCCTAGAAAGAGACAGAAAACGATACTATGATGTACGGGAGATGTGTTCGGGTGCGGGAGTCGAGTAGGGAAAAATTATGACATTTCAGAAAAACAAAATGGCGGCCGACGTGATTCTTGCAGCTCTCTTGTTTTCTAACCGATTTTGTTCAAACTCGCAAATATTGAAGAAATTAGTAAACGGTCAATAGAAAAAGTGGAAAAAATTGGAAAAACAAGATGGCGGCCGAGCTGTAGTGTTTTGAAATTTTGGATTTTTCGACCCCGAACCGCGGCGCCACAGATCCGAAACGGCGTGGTCGAGCATAATATTTTTTTCTCTTTTCGCCTACAACTATCCTGTATTTTGACAGAACGGGAGTGGTTTTAAAAAATTCAAGATGGCGGCTGTCGCGGCGGCCGTTCAGTCTGAGGTACGAAAAAACGCAATTTTAAAATTCAAATTTCTCACAGTTGGCAACGTCGGAGCGTTTCGACTTGTACGGGGCGATTGTGTGTATCGACTCGAAGAATGGATTGGGGAAAAAAAATTACCCCATTTCTAGGGAAATTTTCAAGATTTACCCCAAATATTAAAAAATCGAAATACGTATATTTTGCCAAGTTCGAGTACGAGCGACCACGTGTCCCACTTCTACGAATGACGTTTGGGTATTTCCGTTGCCGAGGTCTGGCAACACTGGAATTTATCAAAGTAAAAGTGATTTTCGACATGGTCTCTTTTCAGGAGCTATCATTTCGGCTGGGTGCGAGCGAGATGAAAAATTGAAACGTCATCAGGAGCGGTATATCCTGTAGTTCACGGGAAAATTATGAAACTGTGTAAAATGGTTCTGTGAAACGAGGTGGCGGCCATTTTGTATTCTTCTTGTGTTTTTGTTAATTTTGATCACGATTTTGAGGCAGTTGGCAACATTTGGGAAAGTTGACATGTATGGATCGATTGTGTAACTCGACCGGCAGTATCGAGATATCTAAACAGTGTTGCCACATTTGGGGTAGTTTTCGAGATTTTCCCCAAAAATATCCTCCTGTAAAATTTTGTATGAAAATTTTTTTTTTCACTGATGGCTTCGTGTAGAAGTCAGAAAATATAACTTGAAAAAAAACATGGAGACAGCTGATGATTGAGGATTTCGGAGACGGGTAAAGGGCACGGCCAAGGTATTGAAGATAGGTGGGGGGTCCTCGAACTAATGTCACTCGGAACCTCATCCAATAGACAAAGAGCAAAAAAAAAATTCAAAATGGCGGATTTAAGATGGCTGCCATACAAATTTGTTTGATTTCCATCTTAGAAAGTATACAAGATGGAAGAGTGGTTTCTTGGCAAAAGATGATCAGGACCTGAAGGTCTACTTGATGAACAGTAAAAAAATTCAAGATGGCGGAATTTATTTTCCATAGAAAATATAATTATGGCGAATATTGAAGAGACTACAAGTGTAGAAAGAACTATGCAAAATTTTGATACGTTTCCGTTTTACCCTGGGATTACAAAACAGGAAACTGTTACCGAAATTTTATAAAATCAGCGCCATTTTGAAATTCTTTGTTAATTGACCGATTTTGTTCAAAATCGATATTTAGGACTTCCTGGGATCACAAAATAGAAAACTGATAACCAAGTTTTAAAAATCAGCGCCAATTTGCAAATTCTTTGTTAATCGACCGATTTCGTTCAAAATTGATATTTAGGGCTCCCTGGGATTAAAAAACAGAAAACTGATACCAAAGTTTTAAAAAATCTGCGACATTTTTAAATTCTTTGTTAATTGGCCAATTTCGTTCGAAATCGATATTCAGGGCTCCCTGGGATCACAAAATAGAAAACTGATACCAAAGTTTTAGAAAATCAGCGCCATTTTGAAATTCTTTGTTAATCGATCGATTTCGTTCAAAATCGATATTTAGGGCTCCCTGGGATTACAAAACAGAAAACTGATATCCATGTTTTTAAAATCAGCGCCATTTTGAAATTCTTTGTTAATGGACCGATTTCGTTCAAAATCGATATTTAGGGCTCCCTGGAATTTCAATACAGGTAACTGTTACCAAAGTTTTAAAAAATCAGCGCCATTTTGAAATTATTTGTTAATTGACCGATTTCGTTCGAAATCGATATTTAGTTCTCCCTGGGATCACAAAATAGAAAACTGATACCCATGTTTTAAAAATCAGCGCCATTTTGAAATTCTTTATTAATCGATCGATTTCGTTCAAAATCGATATTTAGGGGTCCCTGGGATCACAAAACAGAAAACTGATACCAAAGTTTTAGAAAATCAGCGCCATTTTGAAATTCTTTGTTAATTGACCGAATTCGTTCAAAATCGTATAGTAAAGTCTGTACTACTTGTAAGTCAAACCACAACCCGTGAGCTGCTTTAGCAGCTCGCGCACAGGGCGAAACACTAGTATACCTATATAAACCTACATACACAATACTTAATTATTCTATAGCATACTAGCACTAGCATAGTAGAGTATACGAGTTAGGAAATATCGGATAAAGGGCACGTCGCTTCTCTATTGTATAATTATTTTTTACTTTTTAGTGTTTGTGGATTTTGAAGTCGGTTTTTATTTTATTTTTGAAATTTTTTTATTTCACAATTTTTAGTGGCCCCACTGTTTAAAAAAACAGGGTGTAACCAGAATGCTAGTAAAAACTTAGCGTTATTAAGAATAACGTCGTTTAATCGTTACTCGTCGACTTGTCTAACTTAGACAAGTCAAGTACAAAGTCCTTTCATATGATAACCCACTTGGTATAGTTATCCTACTTTGAAATTTCAAACCCCTGATTTTCCCCACTTGTTGAATTAAACTTAAAATAATTTCCAATTTTTTTGATTTCCATGATATTGGGCCACTATTACGAGTATATACAACTATTCCAAATTTCATGTCAATAGCTTTAATAGTTACTGAAATAATCGACTGTGACAGACGGACGGAGAAAGTCGCACCATAAGGGTTCCATTTTTACCATTTTGGTACGGAACCCTAAAAAAAAAAAAGATATGCTATGCATGGTTAAAACATACTGTTTACAAAACTATCACACTGATCGCGAGCAATTTACTCTTATCCATTGAGGAGTTCCGTTCTCCATCTCCGGAGATATTCATCAGATCTTCACCTAATTAAAATGGGACCACCTCTGAAGTATGACCTACCAAACAAAAAAAGAATTATCAAAATCGGTTCATAATTGGCGGAGAAATCGCGTAACAAACATACAAAAAAAAACAAAAAAACAAAAAAACATACAGTCGAACTGAGAACCTCCTCCTTTTTTTGAAGTCGGTTAAAAACGATATTCGTCTACGGAGTATAATTAATTTTTTTGTCGATGGTTGCCTGTCAATTATTGACACTTTATAGTTCATATCTTATGCTTATGTCAAAAAAAAAATGGTTGGACAGATATAAATGACAGCTGTAAATCTAATTATGTCCACCCTACCGGCAAAGACGTGCCGTCAAGCGATTTAGCGTTCCGGTACAATGCCGTGTAGAAACCGAAGGGGTATGGGTTTAATATAACTGCCATGCCTCTAACAGGTTAGCCCGCTACCATCTTAAACTGCATCATCACTTACCATCAGGTGAGATCGCAGTCAAGGGCTAGCTTGTAGTGGATTAAAAAAAAATGTTCCTTTCCGATGTCCGTATTATGAAAGAGTAAGCAATATATTTAATGCTGTCATTTTAGTTTAGATTGTGTATAACAGAATTAGAAACAGTCTAACACTGTATAATTAAAAAAATATATAGCCACCCTATAACCTATTCTGAGGGCCTTTTGCGTTATCGTCATTGAATTCTATGTGTTCTTAAAAATAATTAATCTAATCCGTGTAGCATGTTTGGAGCTACGTTAGAAAATCTTACTTACTAATATGTGTGCAAATATGTATATTAGACCATTTGTTATTTTATATTACAGCATAAACGTCAGCGAAGTGCACAGAGTATATAAACTGTTAGACGAAGAGGACAACATTCACTTTATGAGCATGATAGATGCAACAACACCAGTCAAAAACACAACCAGTTATTATAAAGAGGCCGTCTACTACGGCGATCCGATGAACTCCGCTAAAATTATGGATTTGAGTAAACGTAACCTTTCAAACGCCCAGGAAATGCCAATAGTTCCCATTAAGACTGAGACAAGTACAGGATACGTTAACATAGATGGTATTGAAAGGGAAAAAGTAAAAAATGAGAGCTTGGGTGATATACTGAAAGAAAGTATGAGCAATTATTATAACAATACCAGCTTAAACGAAAGCGAAAAAGAGTCGGCCACTGAAGCGCCTGAGATAGAAGCTGATGGAAAAGTTGAAGTAGACGATATAATTATACCTCATAATTTCGAAACTGAGAAGTTGCAACCACCGAGTAGCACCAAAGCCAAAGATGCAGTGAAAATGTTACCGAAAGCTATACAGGATTTCTTGAACAGTGACTGGAAAACGAAACCGAAGTGCGAACCCCAGCGTATGATAGAAAAGATTCGCAAAGAAAAGAGATACCCAGAACACCTGGACGTCGGCAAATACAAATTCTTACTAACCCCAGCCCCCTCTTTCATGCAGAGAATATCTCTGGCCGGCGAGTTCCTAAATAAGAAACAGTTGCAATTATGATCCGTCGCCCACTTGGCTTTCATCTTGGGAAGTCTCAGGTGGATCCTGGAGTTTCATTTATTTTTTCAATTCATTATTCATTTCTCATACGTTTGATAAAATTGAAGTCAAATAAAATTATTTACAATTTGTTTTCAAAAATTCCAATTAAGTATTTTATTTTGGAAAATCCCACATTTTTTGATTTTTATTATAAATTCGTCTCATAATTATCAAAATGCCTATTTTACTATCAAAATATAAACGTAATATCCTCTAAATGTTAATAATTACAAATTAAGCAACATATTAAAATTTACAAAAAATACACGTAGATGGACGCAGGGAGCCAATAGGGAAGCACATAAGCACCATAGTAGAAAAAATAGTAAATAGAAAAAAAAATAGAAATTTGACCATAGATTAAGGTAAACCATTTTTTTCCAAAAAGTATTTAATTCAGACATCTAGAAGATTGAAAGAAAAATCTGTTTCTGCCAAATCTTGCCATTATAGTCACTGTCATATTTGACAAAATGTCACTGTATCAAGCTAAATTTCAAAAGATGTAAAATAATAATACGAAAAAAATAAAAATGCCCTCACCTTTCCGCGCGAACCCACTTGCCGACCGAGGAGTAGTTTCGGAAAGTGGGGTTTACGACGCAGGATGTTTCACGTTTCACTTTGATCCATGTTATCATGACCGAACTGAAAACTACTGCCTCAGAAGAAAATACGTTATCGGCTAAAGGATACAGATTAACCAAATTCGTTGGCGAAGGAGCTTATGCTAAGGTAAAACGTTCAAAGAAACAACCATACCATGAAATCGGGCTCAATATTGTTACATCTATAGCTGATCTGCCACTTTGTTCCACAGGTATACCTCACTGAATTCACGGGAAGAGACGACTGCAAAATTACTCTCGCGTGCAAAATTATCGAAACATCAAAAGCTCCAAAAGATTTTGTCATTAAATTTTTACCGCGCGAAATAGACGTCCTCATCAGACTAAACCACCCCCATTTGATCCACGTGCACAGTATATTTCAGAGGAAAACAAAGTATTACATTTTCATGCGATTCGGCGAAAACGGCGATCTTTTGGGATACATTCTAAAGAACGGATGCGTATCCGAGAACCAATCGAGGGTGTGGCTACGTCAGTTAGCACTGGGCTTGCAATATCTTCACGAACTGGAGATTACACATCGAGATATTAAATGCGAGAACGTTTTGTTGACCGCAAACTTTAACGTGAAGCTATCTGACTTTGGATTCTCGAGGTTTTGCGTGGACGAAGAAGACCAGCCGGTGTTGAGCGATACATATTGCGGCTCCATGTCTTACGCGGCTCCAGAGATACTTCGGGGCAAGCCGTATCTTCCTAAACCGACGGATCTGTGGTCCGTAGGTGTAGTGTTGTTTGTGATGTTGAATAAGTCTATGCCATTTGATGATACGCGAATGCGGAAGCTCTACGAGCAACAGATGGGAAAGAAGTACAGATTCAGATCGAAAGTAGCAAGTGTTGTCTCTTTGGAGTGCAAATCGGTAGTTAAACATTTGCTCGAACCTGACCCGGGGTTGAGACATTCGGCTGCACAAGTGCTCGGCTCGGATTGGATTGCTATGGACAGCCGACTTACAAGTAAACTTTATTTACCGTTTGATACTAAATGTATTGCCAATTCGGTCATAAACATAACACTCTATTTCAACTTGTAGCATTAAACGCAGTAGAAGCAGCGGCGCTTCAAAAAGCTAAGGAAGAGCGACAGAAATTGTCTGACATTCATAAAAGTCCACCAAAAAGACAAGGTGACATTTTAGAGCGAGATCACAAGGAAACCAATAGGGTACTTACTATGTTTTATTATTCGTCAAATGGTAATTTTAGTTACGTGGTATATGTAAAACGACTGTATTAATTATCTATGTGTGTATGCAGGTTAGTGAAATGATAAAATCTTTGGCAAATATAACAGCCAAGCAAAAGAGATTGGATTAAATGGAGGGAAAAATTAAAGTAAGTATTTTTGATACTTAGTTTTAGTATGGCAAACAATGAATGTTATTATAATTTGCTATGTGAAATGACACAGCCGACTTATGAAGATGATTTGAAGTTAACTGGCTCTGAACAGTTGACACTTGCTTCTCGAGGTTATAAAATGATTAAAAAAGTGAACGAAGGATCTTACGCTAAGGTATTTCATTCGTTTTCAATATTGTTTATTTATAACTGTAATCCGATAATGTACTACAATCGTTTCCACAGGTTTATCTCGCTGAATACAGAAACCCCAATAAGAATGATAAGCTATCAATATTGGCGTGCAAAATTATAGACACGAATACGGCACCGAAAGATTTTGTGAGGAAATTCCTTCCGAGAGAGATAGAGATGTTGATAAAATTAAATCACCCGCATTTGGTGCACACTCACAGTATATTCCAGAGGAGATACAAATATTTTATATTCTTGAGGTATATGGAGCATGGGGATTTGCTGGAGCATATTTTGCAAAAAGGGGCAGTCCATGAGGACCAGGCGAGGATATGGACGCGGCAACTTGCGCTCGCCATACAATACATGCACGAATTAGAGATCGCACATAGAGACATCAAGTGTGAGAACGTGCTTTTGACTGCCAATCAAAACGCTAAGTTATCAGACTTTGGTTTCGCGCGCATGTGCGTCGACGATAGAATGAAAGACATTCCCAGCGAAACTTTTTGCGGTTCCTTATCCTATACCGCCCCGGAGATTTTACAAGGTGCCCCGTACTTTCCGAAGCCCACAGACATCTGGTCTCTTGGCATTGTGGTGTATGTTATGTTAAATAGAGCTATGCCGTTCGAGGATAAACACTTAAAGCAGTTGTATCACGCACAGATTAATAAAAATTGGAGATTTCGCTCTCGTTACATAGACTCCTTGTCCGCGAACTGCAAAAAACTCGTGACGCTAATGTTGGAGCCGAATTGTCAACGCAGATTAAAAATAGAAAGTATAATTAACAGTGAGTGGATCGCAATGGATTCTAGGTTACTAGGTTAGTTACCTAACGTACTAGATACGTGTATCAAATAGCTGCTCACCTCTTAGTCTGTGCTAATTACCCATCTAACTGTATCTCGGGTTCTAATTGGACCCGTTTTGATCATCCAATAGGACACAATTTTAAGTGCGGTATAAATTTTTATTATGTGCTTTTGAAATGTTAAATTATCTTATATTGTTGACTTCAAGTCTTGCGTAATGCTCTCAGAAACAAATTAACAGTTAAAAGTATTATTAGAATAGATGAGTTGCTTAGAAAGTAGGTGTATTTTAGAATGGACCCCACAAGAAACATCAGCCTATAACAAGGCACGGGAAGAGAAGAAACATTTGAAAAGTAAATTAGAAATATCGGAACCTATCAAAGAACCTTGTATCACAGACACTTCAATTGTAAAACCGACATGTGCTGGAGGGTCCTCGTCTTCTTGGTAAGAGCTTGAAATATGACGAATAGAAAATTATTTAAGCTTACTATACTTTGGATTAGCTCTGTCCGCATGCTCTTCCTACGCATAGGTATAACTAAGTACGTCCTTAAATAATTTCAAAAGTTGTAAATTACTATGAAAATAAGGTATTCTATAAAATTATCAAAACAAGGCTTGTTTGATAACGCTCGCAGGTAGACGGCGCTACGTCTTGTCGAGTTCTGTAAACTATATTGTAAAATTTATATTTGAATAAGCTACATTTTCGCAAGATAATCGTCGCGCCGTTTCGAGAGTTTTAACTCGTGCGATCCTAATTGATATAAAAACTGTACCGAACAGATTCCATAAATATTTTCTTTTTTATTATTATTTTACGTCATACCCTGACATCTGTTTAGCAATTTCAATGTTGTCAAAATGTAGCGTAATAAAACAATAATCCAAAAATGTAATCCAATTTCTAGATAATGTTTGGCAATGAGATCGGTGTGATTCTGCCACCATGTTACCGGCGAAGGTGAAAATAAAATAAATTATGCGCCACAAGCGGCAGTCTCACCAATGGGCCCTACGACCGAAAAATTAGACCTCAGTACCACACAGTCTGATATCGCAGTTCTAGAAGAGAAAGGCTTCATTTTGGACAAAATTATCGGAGAGGGCTCTTATGCAAAAGTAAGTACCTACTGACACCATGAAAATATCCTTTGGACACAACTTCTGTTCTTAGATGCGGTTTAAGCCTCGTATTCACTAGGGGATATGTCCCGCGACACGTTGGTAGAGGGCGGGTGACGTCGCTTAACATTGCGCGACATCACACGACAAGTCTATCAACAGGCAAAAGATTGCGATACAAGATGTCTTATGACGTTGCCCGACATCTCTAGAGACACGTGTCGCGGGACATTTGTCCCCTTCATGGATATATGTCTCACTCTCAAGTTAACGAGTTATTAAAGAATAATAAAGTAATTTGTATCAAGTGAATGGCGTAAGTTACGCCATATTTGGGAGGAGAAGAACACTATCTATTATAAAATTAATGCAGTTTATATTAAATCTCACCCTATTTTTACCATATATATAAACGGCAAACAAAGTGCAAAGAAACATTGGTTGTTGCAACACACTCTGGTATGATGATCGACCAATGAGAGCGCGGCATGAATGTCAAAGCTGCAAAAGAAAGCAAACTTGAGCACGTTTTCTTAATTAAAAATTGCAACACCATACACCATACATTGTTATAGTTTGTCTGCACCAGCAGTCGTATGTTATACATTATTTTCGTTTGCCTTATTTTTCTTCAACTCTCTGCAGTCCTTCGTCAACTCATTATCCACTCTTCATCTTTCACACCATCCATTAATCTTTTCTTTGGTCTTTCTCTGCTCTTTTGCCTGTCCAACTGCATATTCAACATTCTTCTAGTAATATGGTTTCCTTTCCTCCGCATTACATGTCCACACCATGCCATCGTCATCCATTCCATCCGCCATTATCGGTCCTTTTTACTACCCGTAATGTTATGCATTTAAGTTTTAATTTACAGGTATTTAAAGCTACACACATGGTCGACGAGACTCGTCACACAATAATGGCCTGCAAAGTGATAGACACGGCGCAGGCCCCGCGAGACTATTTAACCAAATTCCTGCCGCGAGAACTGGACATTCTGATCCGCGTCAACCACCCTCACATTGTGCACGTGTCAAACATATTCCAACGCCGCGCCAAATACTTTGTTTTCCTTCGCTTTGCTGAAAACGGTGACTTGCTTGATTTTCTGTCCCAAAACGGTGCTGTGCCCGAAAACCAGAGTAGACTGTGGATGCGGCAGATTTTATCCGGTGTTCACTACATACACACTATGAATATAGCCCACAGAGATTTAAAATGTGAAAATATACTTATAACAGCGAATTATAACGTGAAGATAACAGATTTTGGATTCGCACGGAACGTTCGTCAGAGAGATCGCGACGTGTTGAGCGAGACGTATTGCGGCTCGTTGTCGTATGCCGCCCCCGAAGTGCTAAAAGGCGTTCCGTATTTGCCCAAACTGGCGGATATGTGGTCGATCGGGATAATTCTGTACACGATGCTCAACAAAGCGTTGCCGTTTAATGAGACTTCTGTGAAGAAGTTATATGAAAAACAGGTGAGAGGTTACACATTACTCAATGCGGACTTTAACTATATTCGGAATTTTAATTAGGTGCAGGCAACTGACGTTTCAAAACGCAACACATGCTCCAGAACGCACCTCATTGAGGAGTTACTAGTTAGTGTGACGTAACCTGGCGCCGGTAAGCGGGATTTAAACAGGGTATTATTTACCTTAAACAGGGTTATTTATTTATTTATTTTCAAAAGAGCAACCGCCGAGTTTCTTGCTGGTTCTTCTCGGTAGGAATGTCATTCCGAACCAGTGGTAGATTCACTTGACGATTCAAAAGTACTTGTAAAAGTTTATTTGAATAAAAAACATTTTGAAATTGAATTTGAATTAACACCCTCAAAGCTCGTAAAGCTATACTCAGTTCAATCCACAAAGACGAGCTTTTGCAATATGGCACCATTTAGCATGCGATAAAACCTTGAACTGCCTCGTTGGTCTAGCGGTTAGCATCGACTGCGGATCACGAGGTCCTGGGTTCGATTCCCGGTCGGGCATAAAAATAGCAATTAAGAAATTCTCAGTGCCAGCCCGGAGTTGGAAGTTGGCGGTGTTTCACCCCCGTGCCTCGGAGAGCACGTTAAGCCGTCGGTCCCGGTTATTATCACTAACATGATTATAGTCGTTAAAAGCCCGCCAACCTGCATTGAAGCAGCGTGGTGGGTCTACGCTCTAATTCCCTCTCTCCTATGAGAGTGGAGGCCTGTGCCCAGCAGTGGAATGTTAATAGGCTGTAGTGGAAAACCTTGAATGCTCAAATATTGGTTTATAATAGGAACGTAAGTATAAAATTGTTTGTAGAGCAAATCCCTGATGAGACGAAAAATAGTGGACGCGCGTCTTCGTGGATTGTACTTACTACCTATACCTGTTTACCCCACAGGTGATGCGAAAGTGGCGCTTCCGGACCAGCATAGTGAACCAGCTATCGACGGAGTGCAAACAGCAGGTGACTCAGCTTATGGACCCTGAGGCTAAGGCGCGCCCCACCGCCGCCATAATCTTCAACGGGCCCTGGATAGCAATGGACCCGAGACTTACCAGTGAGTAGCATCGGTAATATAACCCGTCGAAATATCTGCTGACCACGCTGCAATGAGATTCTCCACTCGACTCCCGCACCGCATCCCGTGTTCGCCTATTTACTACCGTTGGTTTGTATGACGTCATTTTGACAGGGCGGCGGATATTTGCTTAGGTTGTACTACACAGGTGACGCAGCTCTTGGACCCCGAGGCAAAGGCGCGGCCCACCGTCGTCCTTTAACGGGCCCTGGATAGTCATGGACCTAGGGCTAAACAGTAAGTGGCATTTTGGGGCTCGAGGTACCAACCACTTGCAGGTTATTTCGTGTCTCAGTGGTCAATCAATGCACCCTAAAATTATGTTTTCGCCAACCCGGTCTCGGCATCAGCGGCCAATCTCAACACTAGCCAACTAACTAGCAGGAGATTTTATGGTGCCCAAACACTCTATTCTCTCAGAAATAGACGCCATACCATCTCTGGTCATCAGACGAAGAACCGATTTCAGAAAGTAACTGATAATTTCTTGCCAGAAAAAATACAGTAGTTTTAAATGCCCTAACCTTCTCATGCCATGACCTCATGTTCCTTAGCAGGACTAGCTAGCCGTCAACGAGGCCATAGCAGCCAATACCAACAAGGCATTCTAGGGCTCGAGGTACCAAAAGTAAGCGTAGGTATGCCATATGATTTGTTGCTGCTCCTGAACATGTTCAACGACATGTCCAACCAATCCCCCGTCGGTTTCTATTATTTCACCAAATTGTTTACCGATTTAGCTGATAACAAATTAGCGAAAAATTACCCAGTCACGTTTTTCAAGTCTACTTCGAACTCTTCTGGGGCCCTTATTCATGAAGCAGTTAACGCGCACGAGGCGCAAAGCAAACTGCGTGCTGCGTTGACTGACGGTATAATTTGTGATTTTTTTTCCATAGAACTAACATTTCTGGAAGAATCGTTGCTCAAACAAGCTCAGGAAGAGTCGCATAGAAGAGAGAAAGAACATCTCGAGGAGGAAACCGAAGCTGAAAGACTCGCTGAACTGCGACGCAAAGGAAGAGGGAAAGGTTCGTAATTAGTTGGCAAAAATTTTTCAATCAACATAAACGTTTTTACATTTATTATCAGTAAGTTGATCATCCGGCCTTTCCAACAGAATAATGAACCTATTTAAAGGGTTCCGATTTTCGACATTTTATCCATAGTTCGACGTATGGGAAGCATGCAAATAGTGTGGCCGAAAACGCACAAGGAAATGGACAGGACATAATGGGGCCAATTTTGTTTAGCACAATCTCTAAACTAACCTAAATGACAGCTTTATTTACATTGCTATCCCTTTCCTTTCTATCCTAATATATCTAATCTAATATCTAAAGTTTGATACTACCTACGGAAAGGGGCAACACTAGGCTTAAAGCTGAGAGCGAAAAGTCTGGGCCTCTGAGAAATTAAAAAAACGTGTGGTGCCGTGGGACACTAGCTGGGAACGAAGTTCCTTATTACATAAATATTAATTTCAAGTTCTAGTCGAGGTAAAAAGAAAAGCAACGCGAGTATGTCACCGACATGGTCGCGCTGTTACGAAGACAAAAAGTCTTAATATATTAATATACTACATTCGAAATTAAACTTCAATGCTTTGGAACAATTTCGAATAAACTATACATAAAAATCTTACTCCACGCATTTTCGTTACGGACGTTTTTTGCCGACTCACTCACACCTCCGCATCGTCCCTTTTGGAACTTTTGTTCCAAAAATTTGATAATTGAGTGATTCAGTTCCAAGTTCCAACCACACTATTTATCAAGGTTTGTACAAAATACGAAAACAATTTGTTTAATTGATTTCAGAGGGCCTCAAGGTATTAAAAAACGCCGACTCTAATTTTGGTAAATCACAGCACCTGTTCGAAGATAAGGATTAGAATTCAAGAAAACATATATTGATTCATTCATTCAGTGTTTATTAACTTTTACACATCATATTTATTTAAGTTATTGTAAAAATTATTTAATACATTATTGTATAAACGAGCTGTTGTTTTTATTGATATTCTGACGATCATAAGTAATCCGTCGGTTAATACTTGGTATTCTAAACATTACAAAGCTATGGAAGACAAGGGTCCATTTATAACAGTCAAATAGTATTTTGAGCGCATTCAAATTCAAACCTCGAGAAGAACCCTTGTAGTTCAGGTTTATAAAATCTATAAATATACTTTTCACGAGCTTCGATGAGAACGCAGCTTAATGAATACTTTTCAACCGTAAACATTACAACATTTATATATAAGATTTGGCACAGTTCGGTAGGAACAGGATCATATTACTGTTTAAATTAAATAACATCTTTATGATAAAAAATGTTACGACTGTATCATCAAATATGTCATAAAAATTCTATATAAAATGTAAAAATTGGCTTTTTTACCATTTGCAAAGAAAAAGTTATTTTTAACATTTACTTCTCTTAAAAAATGACATATTAATTTGTTTTATACATTTTAAGGTTCAATTTTTATTCGTACAGAACCCTCGATAAATAAATGCTGTA
The DNA here is from genome assembly GCA_923060345.2 of Erebia aethiops. Classification (NCBI taxonomy): domain Eukaryota; kingdom Metazoa; phylum Arthropoda; class Insecta; order Lepidoptera; family Nymphalidae; genus Erebia; species Erebia aethiops. The sequence goes on along the minus strand of OV281092.1, from coordinate 6,428,720 downwards.
TTTTTAAATGTTATATATTGTGCGATTATGCTTGAGTTAGAAACCTCTATATGTTAATATATAATATAATGATATATTTTAAGTGATTTATTTATATAAATACACTTATTTTATTCTAACAATGAAAACTCTTAGAAAACTCAACTGAGCTACAGTAACAAACCTTAATGTTATAACATGCACCTATTTCTTTTAAAATAGCAGCAAATAGAAATGAGACCAGTTTAATATTGTCATTTCTCAGTCATTTTCTAAATCACTAAGTAAATAATCATTGTGATGATTAATTATCAATCTGAAAACTGTAAATTAAAAATGGCTAATTAATTATTTAATTGTTCGATAAATATAATATCGAATCAATAAATTTCTATAGTAAAACTGTTCCTTCTTCAAACATTTTGATTTGTTGTTGAAGATTAAACTGTCTATCGTAGATTGATTTATTCCTCGAACATTGGAATGTCTTATTCAAAATCTGTGAAATTATAACAGTTTTTTATTATACACTGAAATAATCCTAAGGCTTAGCACGCACTGCGATTAAACGCACGCTTTTAACCGTAGGTCTGAAACCGCAAAAAAAAGTAACACATAGCTTTCTATACAAGCGCACGCATTAGCGACTTTTTTCAGTGACTGATTTTAAAAACGTAACTTGCTACATTTCGATCGCGGTTTGTAAAAGCGCGATTTTTTTGTGTCCCATAGTAACAGTATGGTGGCGCCCGCACGGCGGTTAACCGCGTTCGGTTTTTATTCAGTCTTGGCTGAGCGAGCGCAGAGGATAGTCGTCGTTTGCGGTGCAGATTATGGCATGTCGTCCGACTCATGAAACAACGCCTGTAGACTTTTTTTTTATCCACTACAAGCTAGCCCTTGACTGCGATCTCACCTGATGGTAAGTGATGATGCAGTCTAAGATGGTAGCGGGCTAACCTGTTAGGGGCATGGCAATTATATTAAACCAGTAACCCTTCGGTTTCTACATTCGTCGTTGTACATTTTGCAAAAATATCCTTTCAAATGTCTTTGATCTGTTAATGGGTGTACCCAGTACCTATGGCGGCGGCGTTGTTTACGTTTTCTTTTTTCTATTTTGAAAACCAAACCCGCAACACACGCTGCTCGCCAGAAATCCATGGTGGTACTGAAGTAAAATTAAGCAAAACGCCAGCCGCAGTGCGTGTTTGTATGCGATTTTGCGTTTTCAGCTATTCCTAAACCGCTCGCCTTTAATCGCAGTGCGTGCTAAGCCTAAGTCATAAAAGTTCGTATATCAATAAATTAATTCATAATTTAATAAGTTTTTAAATACATTTTCCTTCTTAGCCTACCTATAATATTCAATGTTCACGACATGATTTTTGGCAGTTAAGACTTGGTTGCGGACGAGAGTAGGTATCTTGGTTAGATTTTTAGGCAATGGAATTTTAATTAAAACCTATCTATCGTCCGCAAAGTGGATTTTTAAAAATGTAAGAGACCCTTGGACTTATAACATTGAACATAAAAACAACTCTAAATTGCAAATATAGCACCAATATTGTGTTGCCAAGTATTTTAGTTGCCAAAACTTATTATTGAAAAAAGCACTTTGTATTATTTCCATCGATATATAATATGTAGGTACTAGATGGGCCCTTTCATAGAAAAAAGTTGGGCGTCCAACTTGCAGAGCACGTTCCACAACTGTCATAAGCCTGTCTGTCCCCGTCGAAGCGTCGTCACGGTCACTCGTCGTGTAGATAATTTGTTATGCAAGCAAGTTCACGCTTTTCAGACTAGATGGCTTAACTAAAAAATACGCCCACATTCTTTGTTTGACAGGACCCGTCTATGTAAATTGAGCTCGTTGATTATTTCACCTTTGTGTTTTTTACTACAATCAAAGTATTTGATTACCTATATAATTTGTTACAGAAAAACACAATAAAAATGAAATAATAAAGGTAAAACTTAGCACTGCTTTACGGAATACGTAATAATATAGTCCAAGGTACACAGCCGCACAGTTTAAGTGCGACAGTTTATCCTTTAGTGGTCCAGTATTCTACGGCTACGTCCACACCAATTAAGGTCAATAATAACTGGAGATGTTCTGACTACACAAATAGTTCGAGCTTGTTTATTATAATATAATTATTGGTCCATTCGTTGATCCAAGAAACGCATTATTATCGATTCGCCTTTTTTGGTGTGCACGAGCCTTTGCATACAATGATTTTTCGCGCGCAGCTGAGACATCCAAATACGAATTTTTTGTTATTATAGTTTACTAGTACTAGTTTATTTTTATCCCAAGAAAACCCCTACCATTAGGTATGTGATGACTGATGACTGGAAAGTGGTCGCGACCCTCAGCAATGAGGAATACGAAAGAGGCAAAGAGAGAGTACTAACTACTAATTTACTAGTACTACTTTTTATAGTTTTCGAAAACGAATTTAAAAATCAAATACCCCATACATGTACAGCTAACGTCAGGAGCAGTGTAAAATAAATAGACACAAAGTTTCTGTTTTAAAATTATAACAATGGAGCTACTTACTTATTCTGAGAAATTTTGCTTGAAGTTGCAATATCCAAGCTCACACAAAGTCATCCAAGTTTTCAAGTTACTCCTATACTCCTAGCAAACCTAGGGAATACTTACTGATGATGATTCAGGTTATGTAAATTATCTTTAAAAAGCAAATTCGTAAAAGCGAGTCGACCGCGTGCGAAAAAATCATTCTGTGCAATAGCTTTTAACTCTGCTAGGACCGTAGCTGCTATTCGCTCACAGGGCTAGGCTAGGTCACCTAGGCTCACAGAGTTAGATGAGTCTAGCATAGTATAAAGCCCGTGAGTTAGGGATGCTCTAGTGCGTTCGCGCGTCGTCACGCGGGGGACAGACAGCCGACGCGACGCCCGCTGTTGCTGATTTTACTTTCATCATCTGTTGATCACAAAACTTATATATATCACCGTAAGATTGCAAAAACCGTTAGATTGTAATCTAACTAGCGAAATTGTAAACTGTCGACAGATTACAATTTAACGCATTATTTTTCGGTAGATTGTAATTCTGTTAGGTATATTAACCCGATAAAACCTAAGACTGATTATTTATGCCGAACCCTATTATAACCTAATCCACAAGAAAGAGACAAGAAAACGTAAATACAATGAATATTTCAAAAATTGACACTCAGAACATTGAACGGTTCACAATCTGTCGGCATTTTACAATTTCGCTAGTAATATAAATTCAATCAACACGTTTAGCTATATATATCAAGATATTACAATACATAAGAACCTACATAACTGCCTCGTTGGTTTAGTGGTTAGCATGTCAGACTGCGGCCGACGACGAGGTCCCGGGTTCGAGTCCCGGATCGGGCCATAAGTATAGGTATTAAGTATAGGGTTTTTCTGACTAGAAATTCTCAATACTAGCCCAGTGTGAAGAAGTTGGCGGTGTTTTACCCCCGTGCCTCGGAGAGCACGTTAAGCCGTCGGTCCCGGTTATTATCACTATCATGATAATAGTCGTTAAAGCCCGCCAACCCGCACTGGAGCAGCGTGGTGGGTCTAAGCTTTATTATTCTCTCTCTCCTATGAGAGTGGAGGCTTGTGCCCAGCAGTGGGACGTTAATGGGCTGTAAAAGTACAAAACACTGTATGAAAATATTGGCAAAAAGCAAAAACTTCCAAAAATCCAATTCGCCATAACTAGATAATTATACCTACTAATAAATAAATCCACACCATCCCAGGTTAAATTGGTTAAAATGTAAAGGTGCAAAAGCATCTATTTTATACTCATCATGTTTTATGCAATTCCCAAGAACTATAAATAAAAAACACACACGCGTAAAAGATAGAATGAATCAGGTATTGCTTTCGAACAACGATGTTATGGCTCTAAGCCCTGTTGTTACATGGCATAAATGTTATGTTATCAAATATTTTTTAGTAACTAGCAAAGTTAGGAAATGAGTTTCATTATAAAAAAAGTTCCTGATAGGTACCTACTCTTTTTGTTGAATTCAATACTGGAAATTTTTTGATAATTTCGAAAGGTAAGGTAAGGTATTTACCTTGCTAACGCGTTCTAGACCTTACTGCACGCAGTGTTATAAAGAATCTAGTTTGAAAACTGGTAAACATTTTCAGACCGCGACCACTTGTAAAGTATTTCTCTTGCGAACCGTAATTTTCAAGTGTCAGGTGACCGGCAGAGGTCATTGACTTCCCTATCGTTACTTTGAACTATGAAGGGTAGAGATAAGTAGAGATAAGGAGTGTCATCTCTTATGGGAGAAAAGTTGAAAAAGTGTCCAGAGGTTGCTATAAATAACAGTTCAAACCTTCCACAGTGGCGCTGGTGTAGGCAAAGGGTATAGTATGAATGTAGCAATTGTTGATGAAGTGAAGTATGCAGAGTTAAAAAATTTAATATAATTGCCGACTAAAGTAGTTATTTTTAAAATTTCAACAATTTACGTTGTACAAAATAATAATGAATGTTTTCTTTCCTTGTTTATTTCTCAAACCTACTCTAATAATATTTGGCGCTCCCTTTTAAATTTACCCTGATGCTAATGTGGCGCCCCCAATTTAATGCATTTCGACGGACACTTTTTATATACAGTACAGAGAGAAACGAACGTTAAAGTAAAATGAACCTTAACTGCATTGGTTTAAAGCTCATTTCATCATTTCGTGTATTTATTCACTGCCAGCGCTCCAAACGCTGAATTTGTGACTTTAAAGCAAGAGTTTCTGGATCCATTTTACTTTGACGTTCGCTTACACTTGGCGTGGTGAGCTCTCGCGTCGATCAATCGTATTTGCAATGTTAAAACTCAGAGTAAGCGTACAGAGATGATTCTCCTTACCTCTACCATGGAGGGTAGTTTGATATATTGGAGGTGCATTAGTAGTGTTAGTGCGACTTACGGGCGAGGCGGTTAGGTCACCTGAGCAGTCGTCGTGCAGAGGACACACGAGCTCGCCCAACTCCAGGCCGTCTTTACTCTTCTTGCGCTTCAGCGAAAACTGACTCTTCTTTGGCACCTGAAATCAATGTTATACGAAACTATGAAGGAACTAGTTTAATTCGCTATAACGCCTTTAGTACACCTACGCGTTCGTATGCGGCAGCGAAACAACAAAAAAACTGTAAGTAGGTAGTATGGCAGAATTTCGCATACGCTATGTCTCACTCTAGCACTAGCTACATGAATTAGTTGCGTCCTTGTCGGTTATTGTTTCGCAAGGAACTGCGAAATCGTCGTTACACAGACGCAGACGTTTCCTAGCAGTGTTTCACTATAATTGCTACCGCAGTAGTTTCGCAGTGACTCGCTGCCGCATACGAACGCGTAGGTGTACTAAAGCCGTAATCCACGACAATAGGTAAATCTATGTGGTACAGTGTGCATCCCGCACCTATAGGCCGCGATATTCACCACACCAATGAAATTCCCCAAACTACCCTCAACGTACGTTTCACTCCGATACCGGAGCATCTTCAGGAGATGTTGACTTCACAATTGTACTCTGAAAAGGTTTTTCTACTTCTTGTATGAGAGTACATCAGATGTATTGAATGTAACTCAATTATATTACGAACAGTGATTTTTTATGGACAGTAAAATAATGATTTATTTATTTATATTATTGATCGAAGCATTTAGTACCTTAACTTTGCTGCATCTATACGACAGTCGAAGAGATTGTCCAGAATAAAAAAAATTGAAAGTAGTAACTTTCAGTACGTACCTTCAGATTAAATATAAAGACGCGTTTAAGTAAGACACAATTACCTTATATTTGGTAGTAGCTGTAAGTGGCTGATAGCCTAACGTTTGTTCCGCGTTACGCTTCTGTTGTATCACGTCCCGTCCGAGTAAGTCGTTAAATCTGAAAAATACAAACAAATCGTACAATTATACGTGACTGTGAATAATAAAACCGTTATAATATGAATGTTAGTCGCTTTATTGACTCTACTACTCTTGGGCTAGCCGCGAATCATAAGGCCTCGGGTTGTACTAAAAATTACTCGGTTTTTCCGATAAGAAAATCCTTATAGCATCCCTGAATTGAGAAGTTGTTGTTACACCAAGAGAACGTAACGCTGTATATTTTTCGCCTGATTTCTCATTGAGTCAGGGTTGCCAACTGTCCCCATCGGGCTATGAATGCCGTTACCAAAACTCGATCATGGAACATGGTTATTCACAGAGTACATTATATATGTCACCTACATATACATATACATATTGCAATCTAACGCTTTTTATCTCGACAAATTGTGAACCGTTCAATGTTCTGAGTGTAAATTTTTGAAATATTCATTGTATTTACGTTTTCTTGTCTCTTTCTTGAAGGTAAGGTTAGGGTTTGACATAAATAACCAGGTAGTGCCCTTAGGGCACTTAGGTTATATCGGGTTAATATACCTAACATATTACAATCTAACGAACAATCAGAAAAACATTATTTTCAACGAAATAATACCTCTGTGTGAGATGCCGCCGCAGTAAGGTCTTGTTGGCGGGAATGTTGAGCAGCGCGGCGAGGAGCTCCGCTGTGAATCGCGGCTCCAATAGCATGAGGCCTCCGTGAACTCCTGAAATTAATTTGCCATGACATATGATGCTTCAATATACTATTAGACGGAAACTCGGTTATCCACACAAATATACTTTAATTTAGCAATTCACACAAACGCCGCAGTCGGCGCCATCTTCACACAGTGCTCGATCCTAAATTAGTGTTGCCAGTAGCGTCCACAACCACCAATACAATAAGGCCCTGAATCTTTTAAGCCTATAACAACACCTATGCTTTTTGGGTCTTGAATTCATTATGTGACAGAAGCACGATTGGCTACAATTTTCTCGATACAATTTTTTTCCAAAGAATGGTCCTAAATTTATTTTTTTAGTTTTATTCAGAGACTACACAGAGTCCTGTGTATTTTTTAACTGTCCTAACTTAACCTAATTTTTTTGTCCCATTTTTGGACATGATCATTTTTAAAATAAAAGATTGCAACTGGATTCGTTTAAGGTCAATCATTTTGAGCCACTGCATGACGCGGTGCGAGGACCATCGCGCCAGTTCCACGATGTATGTTTAGGCGGTCACTTGTTCTCCTCAAACGGGAACTTGTACTACGTTACCGACCTGCTCCTCTAAGGTTGGGCGCATACTCGGCGAGGTCGATCTCTTTGAGCCACTGCATGACGCGGTGCGACGACCATCACGCCAGTTCCGCCATATACGTTTAGGCGGTCACTTGTTCTCCTCAAACGGGAACTTGTACTACGTTACCGACCTGCTCCTCTAAGGTTGGACGCATACTCGGCGAGGTCGATCTCTTTGAGCCACTGCATGACGCGGTGCGACGACCATCACGCCAGTTCCGCCATATACGCTTAGGCGGTCACTTGTTCTCCTCAATCGGGAACTTGTACTAGTTACCGACCTGCTCCTCTCAGGTTGGGCGCATACTCGGCGAGGTCGATCTCTTTGAGCCACTGCATAACGCGGTGCGACGACCATCGCGCCAGTTCCGCGGCGGGAGTGGCGGCGGTCTCTTGTTCCCCTTCTACTGAAACTTCTATCACTTCGGCTTCCGGGGCGCGACGGATCATCGTTTCAGGATTGAATTTATTGTCGCGTAGCACTTGAATACCTGAAATAAAATGACAATAGGTTTACGTATTTCGTACTCAGATATACTTTAATTTAAATGTTATCGTGTTGGAAATAGTATTTAATCTCATCACATTAAGACTGAAAACAGGCTGGAGAGAAAAAAGTTAATGTTCGTTTTTTTGTATTGATGTTTCTGGTTGTCACTCTGCAGAAAATCTTAGAGAAAAATGCTTGTAACATGATGTTTTAGTTAAATAAATATTTTACTTAATTGAGTTGGGTGCCTTTTATTATATCGACCGACAAAGGGAATAAGAATTTATTAGCGTAAAAAAATATGGATAGTGTAAATAAGCCGTTTTAAGAAGTCATTCTTCGAAGAAATTAAAATTTTTAGTCCGCCATATTAAATTTAAAAAAAAAATGGACGCTTTTTTTCGCAACCATTTTGCGTATGACCACCCTGAAAATCTTAGGAGTTATACACTTAAACATTAAACTAACATGGTTGCACCTCTCTCACATTTAATATTATAGCATGTCAAACTGACCTCGTCTTATAGAGAGCGCGTGTAAAGCGTGCGCGACCCGTAAATGCGTGTGAAGGTCGGTATGCGTGAGGCGATGCAGCCCGCGGCCGTCCAGCGCGGCGTCGGCGGCGGCTGCGCGCGCGCCGCAAACCCCGACGTCCTCCAGCCATCGTAACGTCCACGCCGTGTCTAGTCTACCGGCTGCTGTTAATAACGGGTCACCGTGACCCCCCTGTTGTGTAAAAACATAAATTGTTACTTTGCTATCGACAAATCGCTTAAGATGATATCTATAGGCTTAAATTCTATTCGGTCTAATGAAAGAACTGGAAGTTTAACTCGCCATAATCCGCCACAATAGGTAAATCTATGTGTGCGATATTCACCACACCACACAAATCTTGCAAATTATTCTCAACGCACGTTTCTATTCGGTCTCTCAAAGCACATAAAGTGATTGCTCTGTCACCGTAAGATTGTAAAAACCGTTAGATTATAATCTAACGGTTTCTATCCCACGAGATAGTAAACTGTCGAAAGATTGTGAACCGTTCTATGTTCTGAGTATTAATTTATGAAATATTTATTGTATTTACGTTTTCTCTTGCCTCTTTCTTGTACAGTTCGCGCGCGAGTTGAATGCAGAGTAAATGTATGTGTCACTCTACATTTACTCTGCATTCAACTCCCGCGCGAACTATAGGTTAGGTTAGGGTTTGACATGAATACTCAGGTAGAGTTTGACATGAATACTTAGGCTCTATTGGGTTAATATACCTAATAGATTACAGTTTACCGAAAAATAATGCGTTAAATTTTAAGCAGTATTTTACGGTTCACAATCTGTCGACAGTTTATAATCTATCGAGATTAAAAACGTTATATTATAATCTAACGGTTTTTACAATCTTACGGTGACAGCTCTAAATCATTCTGCTGAAATGTATTGTTGTACAGGTGGCTGAGTTTGCTGAGGAGTTAAGTATGAATCATTCATAATTTAGTCCACGAAAATGTTAATTAGTTACTAAGTCAGTTATTTATAGTTTTTAAATTTGATAAACACAATGTGTTGTTCAAATTAAAAAAAAAGTTATCTGCCAGGATAGGAATAGGATATTAGGTAATGGTTACCCATATTGAGAAAATCAAGTTTCCTCACTTATCGCAACATGAAAATTATCATAAACCTAAGTGATGTCACTCACCAATAAGTCCGTAAGAGCCAGAACTATCTTCTTCTTGTGTAGAGGATGTTTGATGGCTAACTCCTTTTCTATCGCAGTATGCGACGCTGAAGCGAGCAAGCCCCTTGCTTCAGGCGAGGCGTTGAGCCACGTGCGTGCCAGGCCTACGTATGACTCCAGACCGAGGCTTTCCAGCCAACCGCATGTCGTCTCACAGTCCCACTGTCGAACGTCTGTCGTTTGCCTGAACATACATAGTACGTATTCTATTGAAGTACAAAAGAAAGTCCATAATTATGTCCTAGAAATAAAACTACTATGTGAAAGTTTCCCAAATAACGCCGAAATAAATTATCTCTGTACTAAATGATGAAACGAACTTTATGTTGTCCAGACTAACAACAAAATTTTGAAAATATTACTTTATAAATTGGCATATTATTATGAAGTTTTTTGTAAAAAAAAGGTCTAGAGTGAGCAGAGATCGAAGAGAAATGCAGAGTAAACGTATGTATGTCACCATACATTTACTCTGCATTCAACTCGCGCGCGAACTATATATTTGGTTTTCGAGTGATGGCAAATTGACAGCAATTATTGAACTTTCTTTTGGGAGACTTTACGCCATTTTCCTAAGATAGGGAACACCTAAGGGCATTAGGTGACAGTTATTGTACATGAAAACTGTTACGTACTGGCCTTCAGTGTCTAGGCATCGTTGGTAAAAAGGTGTAAAAAGGGGATATAAACGACCAAATTACGGGTAGTCTTAAGCGCTCACCAAGGCATAGTTTGCGGGCGCTGTCGAGGCGCGGACGCTCGGAAGGAAGACCGCGAGAGTTCGTCCCCTTCCAAGCGCACGCCGCCGCCGCTGCCGAGTCGAGAGCGCACTTCCCGGAGCGAGGGAGACGGGCTACCTCGCGGTACCACTTCGTCTTTCTCGGCTAGCAAGGGAAAATTGTTGCTCAAATGCTTGCTACTACAAATGCGTCTATAATTTTTTGAAGTGAAAACTTCTTTAGGCGCATTGAGCACTTTTTGGGAGGGGGTAAAAATGTGGATTACGCGTGATCGACACCGTTCTTCTTAAGACAAAAGGTCTTAAGTATAATAATAAAGTACATTCGTAATTAAACTTTAATGCCTTAGTTAGGTTTATATTTGAAATATTTTTATTATTATTAATAATTTGTTTAATTAGAAAAAAATAAATATTCGTTTTCACTTCTATCGGCAGTCCCTATGACTGCCAATTTTTATTTTGATAAGTAACTAATTTGTCTATATTTTTTTTATGTATCTTAATATATGTCACCGTAAAATTGTATAAACCGTTAGATCATAATCTAACTGGCGAGATTGTAAACTGTCGAAACATTACAATTTAACGCATTATTTTTCGGAAGACAGTAATCTGTTAGGTATATTAACCCGATAAAACCTAAATGCCCTACTACTGATTATTATTTATGTCAAACCCTAAACCCTAACCTAACCTACAAGAGACAAGAAAACGTAAATACAATGAATATTTCAAAAATTGACACCAGAACATTGAACGGTTCACAATCTTTCGATAGTTTCGATAGTTTAGTCTATCGAGGTAAAAAGCGTTAGACTACAATCTATCGGTTTTTACGGTGACATATTATATACTTAAGTAACTAATTTTTTTTTCATTTATTTATTTGAAAAATCACCACAATAGTATATAATGTATTTTAACTAGTCGGGCAGTAAATTCCACGTTAGAATTCCCTGTATCATGGAAACGTTAACCCTAAAAATGACAAATGCGTATGAACTTTTTGTAAATCGAAAATTAACCGCTGTCCTACGTGAGCGACAAACGCGACACCGCGACTCTGTACGACGTGACGCGACATTATCAAACAGTAGCCTTCCTTCACATTGCCTAAGTTCTCGCGTAGACAAGTTTTTCATTTTCTATGGCGTCGTCTCGCATCGCGTCGCTTCTGTCGCTCACCTAGGACGAGTTACTGTGATAGCTCGAATTGGTTCATAAAACTTTCATAATTTGGCTCAGAATTCAGTCGTTTCTTGAACAAAATAAAAAATTTAAGGACACTTACTGCTGCAATCAAGAGTTACTCAATCATTATTTAAGGAACTCCTTAGTATAGATTTCAATACAAAATCTATTACTTAAGAGTTCGTTAAGTTAAGATTAACGACTCTGAGTGCGGCAGTAAATTTTTAAGAGAGCTTAGTTTTAAATAAACTATTTTCTCCGTTGTCAAAATTATTAAATAATTATAAAAAAAAACCGGCCAAGTGCGAGTCGGACTCGCGCACCGAGGGTTCCGTACTGAAAACTGTAACGACCAAAGATGTAAAACGGTAATAATTACCTTTGTTAATGAACCGCAAAACTAACTTTGTTTGTAGAGGTTTACTGTTAATATCAAAAAAACTATGCTAGTTAGAGCATTGGCTATAGTTTTCCTGTAAAATATACATAAATTCCTATTGACCATAATTATTTCAGATTTTTCGATTGGTAAACTCCGGAGATAAGGGGGGGGAACGGTATTTTTTTAGACTTTCTCCCCGATAAATCAAAAACTATCATGACTAAAAATAATTAAAAATCTGTTTTAGAATGTACAAAGTAAACCCTTTCATATGATACCCCACACAGTACAGTTATCTCACTTTTAAATTTCAACCCTCCGATTTTCCTCCCTTTTTAAATAAGAACAAAAATAATTTCCAATTTTTTTTAATTCCAGTGTCTTTGGGCCACTAATATACACAACTATTCCAAATTTCATGTCGATACTGAAATAATCGAGTGTGACGGACGGACAGACAGACAGACAGACAGACAGACAGACGGAGAAAGTATCATAAGGGTTCCATTTTACCATTTTGGTACGGAACCCTAATTACTAATTCTACAATTGGTGCAACTAAACGATAGTCTGTGTAAATTTGAATTCCGAACAGTAAGATAATTTATAAAAGTATCTTGAACATTTTTAGACCAACGGTAAAAAAGTGTACTTACAGTACTACAACATACAATATAATAATGTCTTACTACAACAAATCAATACAAGTAATTTAAGCGGAAGCAGGGTTAAGTACGAGTTTTAATTAACGACAGTTTGCAACTATACACAATATTATAAGCAGCGTAATGAAGGCGAAACAGTTAATTTTCATTTAAATTAATGCTAAGCAGGGGAAATAGTCGAGGGCTAATGTAAAAGCGCCCTTATCAAGTACGTGATAGAGTCGTCGGTTATTAACAAAGTTCACAAGGACTTTAGTTTATGTGGCTAGTGTTGCCAGGTTTTTGGTAGTATAGTGGACATCCTAAATTTCCTAATAATAGGTAAGTAATTTAATTTGTAGATGTTATAATACTTCGATTACAAAAAGTTCTTTACCTACCAACACAAAAATTACAGTACTGTAAAATTACCGAACAACAGATTGAAACTACACAAAAATGGCAAATTGAGCTAATGATAATTCGTTACCGAACCCAATCAATCGAATTCCTTTTCTAATGTTGATTAGTAACAGAAAACCTGGCAACAGTATCAAACAAAAAGGGGCATGCTTCTGGGGGTGTCTAGTTAGAGCAAAAGCGACCGTATCCGCTGGGGATAGGGTCGTCGTCCCCAGAGACCTAAGTTCGGCACAGAGTGTCCGCGGCCGCGCGCCACCACCATGTTGTGTTTACCGAACGCCACTCGCGCCTCCGAGCTCAGCGCCGACGAGCGCGGCAGGGATGAGTACATATGCGTGTTGCGCTCGATCTGACGCCCGTAGTTGGCGGGCGGCGTCTGCAACAAACGGGTTCTTTAAATTCTACTTTACTGCAGCTCAGCTAAATGCAATTGAAACACACGCATCCCTACAAGAAACACATTTGCTCATTTTCCCCACTTCTTGGAACACTGTCCGCAGAATGTGCAACGTTGCACGCTTCAGGAACGCGAACGTATCCACTTACGGAGCAGATGCAGATGAATGAATGAATATTCTTTTATTGTACACCACAAAGGAAAATAAACAATAGTAAACTTAGCTTATAACAAAGTAAATATGCGTGCAGCCTTGTCGGAGCTCGTTATTAGTTGTTACCCAGCTTAAAGGAAATCTCGTACTCTATAGTGTGTTCGCGTTAAAAAAAAGTCATTTCCCCCCCATAAATCAATAAGTTTTTCTCGGGTGGCGTGGCTTAGCGTGCAGACAGCGATAAGGCAATATTTATTAACGCGGACACACTATACTGACTAACTAGCTGACCCATGAACGCCCAGCCCAAGTCCAGGACTTGAAAACTAAAATTTTGCAAATGTTCCTTTTATAACGTAGACATGGAACAAAAGTCTATAAAACTTATTTTACAAAGATACGTATTGCAATCCACAAGACAATCTGGATCATCTCGTGGTCGTCAAGCATCAAAGCTCAGCTAATGAACCCCGCTTGTGTTTGACGCACATCGTGACGTCTTTTAGCGAAACGTCTCCCTTACACAATAGGCCAGACGATTGTTGTTGAAGTACCATATTTTCGTTTATTCATCAAAGTAAGTTAAGAAAGAGCAATACAAACGGTTTTTGTAGGTCCGACTAATTTTGACAGCAAGTTTTTAAATCAGTAGGTTATAAAATTATTATGATTTTATATTTCAGTAAGTCGATTCAAGGTCAAGACTGGAGTTATCACACTCTAATTCACTCTACCTCTACCAAATGTACTAATTTAATTATATTGTAATTAATTCTTGTTGCAACCCAATCCAGATGCTATTACGATAATAATTTGTTATCTCTTTTCTTCTTATGATTACAGTCACTCGAGAGGAAATGATAGAATGCTGTCATCCTAATAGCATCTGGATAATATGATAGTAATATATTTAAAATGACAAGATGACAGTGTGTTCAATATAATATGGTGTGTAATGATAGCACGTCTTTGTGTGTAGGTACCTATTTGATTGGGTGCATATATGCACTTTAACGTAGTGTTTCCTAAACTATCTAAAACAACTTTTTTAATGGAAAATTACAAAACGAATTTACAATAATTAATAGTCAGGGCATTATTAATAGAAAAATTATAACACCAGGGCCGTAGATGTGCTCTAGGTTTAATGCACGTCCTGGCGACTCGCTGTTTCTAAGGTGTTAATTAAATTCTCTTTGATAATGTCATAATCTAGCTAATCCTAGTTTCCTTCGAGCTAAAGAGATCTCGGTGAGATCCTATTTAAATAATTGAATCCGCATTACGCTCATAAGGTTCATTACAACGGTTTTCACTTAGCCCCGTTATCTAAGCAGCGACTTGCGTGCTAGAAGCTTTATCTCGGGTTAATGGAATACGTTGTTAGTTGTTAGGAACTAGGATTCCATAGAGCAGGTGGAAAATATTGGGTTTGGCCGGAGTTTTCTGAACGTCGAGACGAATGACGTAGCCGGTAGAAGAAGAAAGAATAAAAGGAAAGAAGAAAGTTAGATTTTCCTAGGCAAAGATCAGAAAAAGTCCTTTATTCGTACTTTAATAAGTGAAGCTACGAGTAAGTCACACAACAAGATTGTATTTGTGTGTGACAGGCACGTGCGGAGCAGTCTGCCACAGACAATAAAGAAATTAAAGTTTGAGCAGCATGAAAAGTTAGTCATGCGAGCCGGTCTTTGGCGGATACACGAGTAATGAATTTTAGACTGAAATGCTCTGCAAATGTTTTAGTGACTTAAGTGAATAATGAAAATGAAATTATAGTTTTTTATTAACATGCTGACTGATTTTAATCATACAATAATTGATTACAGATTATATTGAGAATCCTTAAACAATGAAATGCAATGACATGTTATATTTCTTAGTCACTATAAAATCTGGTACGGTTTTTATTATGTAATTCCTCAAATTTTCCCACCATCTCTGCGGCTATTACGTCTGCAGTGCTAGGGTATATGGATCATCAGCCACTCGTTAGGGCGCGTATCGCGACTAATCCCGCGTGTCTTTGGCTCCCTGGTGACATCCCATTACCAAATCGCAAAACAGTCCCTATATTGTGTACATTAAAATTTACGACTATAACTTATATGTATTGTAACTAATATTACTTACTCCTACAACCCTCTAAAACTTGGGGTTAGATGTTAAAGCCTTTTTAAAAATTTTATATCGTAATTCGTATGGCACAGTTAAACATAGTTGTGCACAGTTTTTGTATTGTGTAATCGTGCATACTTGCAGTACAGACTTGTCACTTTCTGTGATTGTTCTGTTGTCTGGCGGCAAGACAGCCATCTCACAGACAGGCAGGCTTTGTCCAACTGTATGGTTGCTAAATGATGGCCATAATATAGCAAAGCAAGAGAGTTAAACAAGAACACGATCACCACTACGTTGTTCTTTCCTACTGTATGTTAAGATAAGAAAAGAAGGTAAGTCATATCTGTGGTAGAACCTACAGTTGCTGAGGAAAGACGCATTTAAAAAAAATGTGGAGGGCTGATTGCTTTGAGACGACCTCCCTCCCGCGAGATGAATCGATGATCTCAACAAGCTTGTGGGAACAGCTTAGATGACTTTCTACAAGTCAGCCCTTGACAGCGACCTCACCTGAGGTCCGAGTTTTTCAATTACTCAATCGCGTTAAAATCACGCTGTCATGTCATCAAACACTTTACAATTCCGTACATATCGTGGTTAACGTTGACGCGATCGAATGGGTAGAAAATCTCCCACTAGACTCTGGTGGCAATTGATGATGCAGTCCAGATGGTAGCGGGCTAACCTGTTTAAAGTCAGTTATACTAAACCCATAAACGGTTTCTACACGGCTACCTACGGCTACGGACTTATGTCTAGCATCTGATAATGATGATTTCTAAACAACGACCTCAATTTACATGGACGGGCCCTGTCAAACAAAGAATGTGGACCTATTTTATTAACGCCATCTAGTCTGAAATGGCGGATGCTATAGCGGGGACAAGGACAGCGCTATCCAGGTTAGGAGTGTGCTCTAAAGGTTGGACGCCCAATTTTTTTCTATGAAAGGACCCATCTAGTACCTACATATATATGTTGGTCACTGATATTGAATCAGCTGTTTTAAGGGTTTTAAGTTTTTGCCACCTGAACATCTAAGCTAACATTTTGAAGTCCTCATAACTCCCCCAAGATATGAGCTACGCGTCTCATGACATTTTTCCAATATATCTATACACCATCTAACATGGTTAGCCGCGGGTATATTATACTAATTACCTTACAGCTTGTATATCGAGGTTTCTAAACAATGGTATGTTATCTCTCGTACCCTAGGCGGCGCGGGTCTGGAGACGGGCGCGGGCTCGGGCGGCGGCGAGCGTTCGACGAGGCCTCGCTCCGCCGCTCGCAGCCGCACTTCGCTTAGCTTCGATAACAGTTCCAGCTTTTGCGTCTCCAGCGAAGAACGCTGTAACATTTCCTGGAAACAATATGTTCATGTTTCAATGATATTATAAGAATACGCGCCAAATTAAGGTACGTAAAGTCAATAGTCATTTATTGAAATTGGGTAGCGCTGTGCACTTTTTGAATGTATTTAGAGGTGGGATTTATAACTTTTTCTCTCAGTAGAAATTCCGAACCGGTGGTAGAGTCAAAACATGACGTAACATAAGAGACATCTGTATGTCCTACATGTTATAAATAAATTGAGTATTGAGTATTTTTGAAGGTTAATTTCAATTTTAAGGGTGATATTCCTCCAAATATCCCTCGTGTTAGTTGCTGTATTCCCGACCAATTTCGAACCAGCCTCGGTTCCTTAGTCCCAAAGTTCATTCGACTTCATCACTTGAGAACTATAGTCTGGTATACACTGACCAAAATCTGATAGTCCAGCCATCTGAATTCTCAATTTTGAATTTTGATAATTTTGAATATGAGCACTTATTACATACCCGACAAAAATAATACCCAAGTTTTACAGAAAAACAACTCAGGTTCAGGGCAGGTAGGTAGATACCTATAATTTCTTTAGATAATGTTACTCTGAGAGGAGTAATATAATGACTACGGTAGATAACAGAAGACTTAACAAAGCGCATCTGGAACAGGCGTCGGCCCCGGTAAGAAACTTTATCAATCAAAAATTTTATACAATGCATTTACCTACTCTAGAAATTACATTTATCTTTAGAAAAATTTAGTTCTTAAAGAACGTTAGCAAAATAATGGAAAGAAAGAAAATTCTATAACTAGTCTATAGTCTATGTTCTAGTGTTTATCCAGTCGTACACAAATCTCTATTTTTTAAACTCAAATAAATTGATAGTTCTAACATAAGTCGGCGTGATTTATTCGTAGAATTTAGTAAAGAGATTGGATATTTCACATCATAAATCAAAATCCTGCGACTTCGTCTTACTTCGTGGATTTAGGTTTTGAATAATCCAGTGGGAACTATTTGATTTCGGGAACTTCGGAATAAAAAGTAGCCTATGTCCATTCCCGGGATGTGACCTATCTCAGTTCTGTACCAAATTTCATTAAAATCCGATTTTCCGATAATATAACCGAAAATACACAAAGAACATAGTATACGTCAATAGTCAACAGAATAATAATATTATACTGACAATTTTAGGAGTTGGTTCTACGAGTTTAAAGGAAACCTACAGTAAAATACCACGTCTCTTGCGGACTTACGAAGTACGCACGCACGTAGAATACGAAATTAGAACCATTTGTCTTATCACACTATTCCTTATACCAATTGCTCCGCGTAAAAATGTGCAAGATACATTGAAAATATCAAGTTAGAAAACTACAATATAACTAATACTTGCTATATTTTACAGAAACACTTGGAAGTAGGTAAGTATATTTTTATAAATAATATATTGCCGGAATCTACTGATTTCGTCCAATGTTTCTAAAGTTCTTTATATATTTTTCTTTTTAAGTCAGCTATATGCTTATGATTCGTTTGGGAGTTACGATAAAACGTACATACCCACAAACAGTTTGTCTGTGGGTATCTACGTTCTATCGTAACGTAATCTATCAAATTAGCATTCTGTTGTAGAGGAAAAAGTATAAACAAACATACATAGTCATAACACGGTCATACATATACTGAACAGAAATACCTATTTTACAAAAAAACTTTTATAACTAGCTATTTTATAACTATAATAGCTTTTATATCCATTTCTGAATGTATACGCCAGACGTATCAAAGCGATAGTACGTTTTAGCTTTTTTCCCTCATTTGCGTTTTCATACACATAACTTTGTACAAGCATTTGAAAATAGGTCGGAGTGGAATAACTATAAAAGCTACAAAAAGCTAATTTAGAGCACAACCTACTTACTTACCTATGTTTATATTAATCTGATTGTAAACTACTTTTAGCTTCTCTACTTAAATGTAATAGTGTGTTTATTATTTGGGCACGCATTACAAACTACACTGATTGAGTCGAAACATTCGCAGTTCGATAATCAAATTGATTTACTATTACTAAGTAGTTAGTCTATATTTAGTACTACATATAGGTACGCAAAAAGTAGTGTGTAAAGAAAAACCTCCCCTAATACCTCAACTATCAAAATTTCGAAGGTTAAGATAGCCGATCGGTGTGACGTATGAGCCATGATAGGTAAACAGATAGAGAGACGCACTTTCGCATTTTTATACTCGTAATAACACACCTATGGCTTGAAGACGGACAGATTTCATGCACCCTATAGGCCGTTTTATTAATCTTCCAGACGAGGCATGACTCACAATTACTTTTAGTTTGCAAGATCTATTCCAAACACCGGCAGCGATAAACGTCTCGTACCTATCTAATCCTTGATGGAAACCAGACTTTACAACGTTTTAAAACGTCATAATAAATTGTGTCTTGATTGATATTTTTTTTACCCGACTGCGGAACGCACATAGCTTTATGTGTTCATCATAGCCTATATTATTATGTTTGTTTGTTTGTTTTTTTCCCGGTAAGCTACACTACAGCCTAGACGCGTGCACCGATTTTGATGATTCTTGCACCAGTATAGATGCCGAGTGTCACTATGGAAGCCGAATTTATAAAAAACAAAATGGCGTCAACGAGAAGCCAAATAAAAAAATGAAAGTCGATAGACTATGGCAAGTGGGGTATCGCTGAGTAGGTCTTGTAAAATCACGACATTATCATTGATATATAAGTAATTTGACATTATGATGAATTTTGAAGAAAAATAATTGATTAAATGCGTAAGGATATAATAAATGACATCTTAAAATTTATTTTATAATATGTACTCAAATGAAATGTATTGAGACTAAAATCTATAATAATATATATAAAATTCAAAGTCCTGACTGACTGACTTATATATCAACGCACAGCCTAAACCACTGGGCCTAAAAACTTGAAATTTTGACAGTAGGTTACTTTTATGACGTACGCGCACACTAAGAAAGGATTTTTCAAAATTCCACCCCTAAGGGGGTGAAATAGGGGGTGAAAGTTTGTATGAAACTCCGTCATTTTTCAAGTTATATCCATGAAACTTGGTATTTTGGCTTTAGGTAATAAATAAAGAAGTACGTGTGTCACAGTTTTTCAAAATTTCACCCCCAAAGGGGTAAAATAGGGGTTGAAAGTTTGTGTGAAAGTCCTTCATTTCTCAAGTTATAGCCATGAAACTTATCATTTGGGCTTTCAGTTAGATATGCAGAAATAAGTGATTTACAATTTTTCAATATTGCACCCCTAAGGGGGTGAAATAGGGGGTGAAAGTTTGTATGAAAGTCCGTCATCTTTCAAGTTATATCCATGAAACTTGGTATTTAAGCTAACGGTTTAAAATAAATAATACGTGTTTCACAGTTTTTAAAAATTCCACCCCTAAAGGGGTGAACTGGGGGATGAAAGTTTGTGTAAAAGCCCATAATTTCTCAAGATATTTCTCAAGTAATATCAACAAAACTGAGTATTTTAGCTTTCGTTAAAAAATAGAGAAGTACGTATGTGACCAACAGACCAACAGTTTTTCAAAATTCCACCCCCAAAGGGGTAAAATAAGCGTTGAAAGTTAATATGAGAGTCCTACATTTCTCAAGTTATAGCCATGAAACTTGGTATTTAAGCTAACGGTTTAAAATAAAGAAATATGTGTTTTACAGTTTTTCAAAATTCCACCCCTAAAGGGGTGAAACAGGGGGTGAAAGTTTGTATGAAAGTCCTTCATTTCTTAAGATATTTTTCAAGTCATATTAACGAAGAAAAAGAAGTATCTGTGTCACAGCTTTTAAAATTCCACCCCCGAAGGGGTGTAATAGGGGTTGAAAGTTAGTATGAAAGACCTTCATTTTTCAAGTTATAGTCATTAAACTTAGCATTTGGGCTTTCAGTTAGATATGAAGAGGTACGTGTTTCACCATTTTTGAAAATTCGACCCCCAAAGGGGTGAACTGGGGGATGAAAGTTTGTGTAAAAGCCCATAATTTCTCAAGATATTTCTCAAGTAATATCAACAAAACTGAGTATTTTAGCTTTCGTTAAAAAATAGAGAAGTACGTATGTGACCAACAGACCAACAGTTTTTCAAAATTCCACCCCCAAAGGGGTAAAATAAGCGTTGAAAGTTAATATGAGAGTTCTACATTTCTCAAGTTATAGCCATGAAACTTGGTATTTAAGCTAACGGTTTAAAATAAAGAAATATGTGTTTCACAGTTTTTCAAAATTCCACCCCTAAAGGGGTGAAACAGGGGGTGAAATTTTGTATGAAAGTCCTTCATTTCTCAAGATATTTTTCAAGTCATATTAACGAAGAAAAAGAAGTATCTGTGTCACAGCTTTCAAAATTCCACCCCCGAAGGGGTGTAATAGGGGTTGAAAGTTTGTATGAAAGACCTTCATTTTTCAAGTTATAGTCATTAAACTTAGCATTTGGGCTTTCAGTTAGATATGAAGAGGTACGTGTTTCACCATTTTTGAAAATTCGACCCCCAAAGGGGTGAACTGGGGGATGAAAGTTTGTGTAAAAGCCCATCATTTCTCAAGATATTTCTCAAGTAATATCAACAAAACTGAGTATTTTAGCTTTCGTTAAAAAATAAAGAAGTACGTATGTGACCAACAGACCAACAGTTTTTCAAAATTCCACCCCCAAAGGGTCCTTCATTTCTCAAGTTATAGCCATGAAACTTAGCATTTGGGCTTTTGGTTAAATATGAAGAAGTACGTGTTCCACCAATTTGAAAATTCGACCCCCAAAGGCGTGAAATAGGGGATGAAAAATTGCATGAAAGTCCTCCATTTCTCAAGATTTTTTCAATTTATATCAACGAAACTTGGAATTTCGGCTATCGGTAAAAAAAATAAGTACGTGTGTCACAGCTTTTAAAATTCCACCCCCAAAGAGGTAAAATAGGGGTTGAAAGTTGGTATGAAAGTCATTCATTTTTCAAGTCAAAGCCATGGAAGTTGGTATTTGAGCATTCGGTTAAATATGAAGAAGTATATTTTTCACCATTTTTGAAAATTTGATCCCCAAGGACGTTAAATAGAGAGTTTGTCCTTCAATCACGCAGCAACGGATCAACGAGATTTTTTGCATGGGTATAGTTAAGGACCTGAAGAGTGATAAAGGCTACTTTTTATACCGGAAAATCAAGGAGTGCCTGTGGGGAAAAAAGCTTAAACCACGCGGATGAAGTCCTGACTTATATATCAACGCACAGCCTAAACCGCTGGTCTTATAGACATGAAATTTGGAGGGTGTGTTTTTTGTGAAGAGTAGGTTTGCACTAAGAAAAGGTTTCTCGAAATTTCACCTCCCAAAGGGTAAAATAGGGGTTGAAAGTTTGTATTATGACATTTTTGCTGGTAAAAGCTGGAATGTCGATTAGCTTTTCTTCTGATGGTAAACAATGTTAATTATTATCCACTTCTGGTTTGTTTTGTAATTAGGAAATTATTTAGATCTCATCACACACGCTTTGAGTTCTGTTAAAACCGTACTACTCTCATTCCAGAGATTAGTTTAGTTATAGAACTTAGAACTTCGTGCTTATTGCTTTGTTTGAGATATTGTCAGTTTGTATATTCAATTGAGAGGGAGTGAGAACGCTTATGATGTTTGTTTCTGAAAAAAATGACATTTGGTTCTTGTAGGCCACGCGGGCGAAGCCGCGGGCAGAAGCTAGTCATGATATATTATAGTGACAGTTAATTTTGAAATTTTATAGTAGTTAAATTAGATTAATTTTATAAATATGTTGCACGCCATAATTGGCAAACTGTAGGTGCAATAATATTCTATAGATAAGACCTTTACTGTAACCCAGTTTATGCAATAAATAAATGAAAAATGAAAAAAAAAAATGAAAAAAAATCATAGTTAGGTTTCATTGACGTTTTTTTTTTCATTAATTAATGATGATTTAGAATTTACGAGGTTCCTATACATAGTCACTTATGCGTAGACCTCTTCTGATGTCGAACTCTACGTACGCCAACTATAACTATATTTTTTCTTGGATACAAAATAGGATTTCAAATTCACTTTTCCCGACTGTCGCTAGCAACTCTGATGCATGCTAGCTAACATCGTTAACTGCGAATAGAATCAAATTATGGAGATGCTACATACAAAGGCTCATAATCCACTTCCATGCGTTCGGCGTAGGAAGATAAAGCGACATCCATGTTGGAGTGCGGTGCGCTAGAAATTACGCCTCCGCCATGTTTATTCAATATCCACCAGGTGCTAGACGTTTTGAATTCTAAGCAGTTTGCTGACTTATAAGATGGACCGAGAGCCCGCGAGCGGCGATTGCCAGACCTTACAGCCTTGCCAAAAGCTATATTTGCCAGGTAAAGTGCCGGATTTGGGGTAAAAAAAAAGTAGTAAGGGTTTTCTATCAAAAGTTGGGTATGTTCGAACGCTAATATAAATACTCAAAAATTGATATATGCTTTATAAGTGCTGCGCAAAATTAAAATGCTCGATTTATTTGATACCAACTCTCTATAGATAGTCACGGTTGGCTACTCTTGTCCTTTTCACCGCAGAAATTGTGAATAGGGTGCCAAACAAGAATATTTAAGCCGTTCTTGGTGACACACGAGTAACTCGGAGGGCATTAGTTTTACACCTGATCTTTATGTGGTCATATCCGCAGATAGTCTTGCATCGGACTATGAAATGAAGGAATAAAGTGAGATACCACACCTTCCGCTGATGGATAGTTGTGTCTGACTAGGACAGAAATTCGGTCTATAGGTCATTATCTAGACCGAATTTAATTGATTAGACTAGACGTAATTTTAAGCATGATACTTCTTGCCTAAAGTTGTGTACAAGCGTTTATAAATTTGCAGGTATTAATTTCATAAAATAATTTAAGCAAGCAGGCAAAATTTTTTTATAGAAGCTAAGCCAAAAAATAAAGCGATTATACGTATTGATCAGTGCTTGGGCAAATCTAGTGACAGTGGGCGCTTGGTCTAAAACTACTTACACCGTATCGTCCTATAAAATTACCTACTGCTATTTAATTGTTTTGGGTCCTTTGATTTGGAGCGAGCGGGCAATAAAATATCCACGTTGGAATACGTTGAGCTAGAAATTACGCTTCAGTCATATTTATTCAAGGAGCATTCCACCGGGTGCTAACCCTTGAATGCTAAGGAGCTTAACGCCTTATGAGATTGTTTGCCCTCTTTAAAGAATTTGTATTTTATCATGTTTATATTCTCATTTTCATTTTTTAATACAAAATCCTTTTTTTATTGAATAATGAGTTCAAATTAATAATTATGCCGCATTATGATTACGCGTTAGCTGGAAAAATTTACTAAGATTTAGTTAATTACTAATGATGTAATGACGATGAGAAAACATCGACCTATATGCCAAATTGCTCAGTATTTTGTTTAGGGAATAAAAATGATAATTGACCGAGCGAAGATAACTTGGGTGGATTCAGGATTGGCTTGTCCGTCTGACCGTCGTCCGTCTGTGGATTTCCATTAGAAATTGTGATGCTATTGGGAGGCTTACATTTAACAATACGTAGAATCATACCATTTTGTTTATTACGACAAATACGCAATTCAACAGGCAAATACCTTATCACATCTCCACGGATCCCTTCGCTTATTCTCGTAACATTATTTACCCTTCCTTCGTTCCTTTCATTGAGTTTATTTTCGAAGATACCTGCCGAATTTTCTGTACACACAATTTAAAAGGAACAGGAAAAAGAAGCCCTTCATACCTATCTATCTTCATTTTTAGATAAATGTAGAAACATGCATAAATGCGCTTTTATATTCACTTTTTGCTTTCTGACAAACTAGTGGTAAATGGTAATATCTAGAACAATAAATTAAATCGAAGACGCTAAATCTCTAGGACTTTCCTGCGCTCAGTAGGTCAATAATACTAAAAATACCGTAATTTTTTGGGAGTCTCAAAAAACCTTTTTTCGGTCATCTGCTAAGATTACCGCCTTTTAATGGACATACTACAATTACACCATGGAAACGCCAATGAGTTGCCAGGAGTTGCCAGGTATCTACAATATTTACCAATCCGCCTCATCATCTATTGTAATAAAGATGTATCCTATGGTGTAACCTATGTTTTTGGGATTCGGTAAAATATTTGAAAGAACCCATTTGCTCTATTTAAAGCCATGTCTGTTTTACATGATTTACTTCAAATCTTTCTCTGCTGCAATCTTTATAGTGATCATCAGGAAGTACTTTTATTGTTTGATTAGCAAATACCCTGTTTTGACATAGACATTATATTGCATTGTAAAGATATAGTTTTATATAGTCTTAATATAAAAAAAATATGGTTGGAGGCCTCTTACCTACTACCTTAAAACCTGTATTGTTCCATCTTAGGCTGTAATTATAAAATTATAAGTATCAGGTTAAATTGCAGCTTTTGCTTGATTTATACTTGGAATGGAAAATTACCATTTGTAGCCTGTGGCCGGTTTTGTCAAATCGTTTCGCCTATTAGTGACTTGTAACTACAAGTCACTAATAGGAGAAACGATTTGAAATTCGAAATAATCGCTCCAGGACAGCGATAGACTACATCGTAGTCAGATATGTACCTATAATGTACCTACCTACTATTAAATACAAACACTGGTTATGCAGTCCGTTATTATTTATTGCTTATTTTACACAGACACGGCTCCATTTTGACATTACATACGGATCTCCCACCAAACGCCTCATATCGCGCTGTCACTGTCGAGAGCCATAGAGACAGTAAGACCATGGATTTAATCTGTCAATGCCAGTCTAACACTACCTACGTCACGTATCTTCAGGTGCAGCTAACAGCTATCTTTTAACTCAGACAATTAGGTACCTTTTGTAGCCTTTGGTCCGTGTCGTCAAGTCGTTGCCTCGTGTCGTGCAGTGATCGCTCCAGGTCGGCCATCTTCTCAGTCTGCGCGGCGATCTGCTCCGATAGCACCTGCACTTGCAGCTGCAAACTCTCCTTGTCAGCTTCGAGCCTCCGCACCCGGTCCTCTGCATCGTTCTGCAATATTATATACTGTGTCAGTTACGGGTACGAGTTTCTTTAAAGTACAAGGTATCGTTCAGGAAAGTATCTGATTGTCTAAAATTTACGGTAGTCATTTTAACATCGCTAAGAGCGAGGGGAAATTGTGGTAGGTATTTTACTTGATTTACAGCCGCAAATCAAAGTGAATAAGTGAAATCAAAATAAAGAAATATCTTTTTGACCGTATCTTAATTTCAAAAACTCCATACATAAATTACATACTCCGACTGTTTAGAAAGTATAATTTGATCGTGGTTACATTTCTAATATAATAAAAAACAACAAAGTTATGAACAGGGTTGAGTTATTATTAGATAATAATATCTGTTATCTAAGCACGTTTTAGAATACATCTAAGGCACACAACAACGACTAAATCCGTTAAATTAATTAAATATTATATTGATTAATTCACTTGAAGCACTTGTATGTACCTTGTATGTATGTGACGGTACCGCTAGGGCCGGGTGTGAGGGCCAGGGCCGCTCGTGCATGCAGCACGGCGGCGGGGCGGGCGGCCCGTGGCACCAGCACATCGGGGGAGGCCACCATCCGCCTTCAGGCCAACGGAAATGTTCATAAGAGTTCCACCGCCGCTCTAAATCCGGAGGCGTTTCCTCATTTCTTGACGAGTGTCGAGAACGCGGTGACGCGCGGACGCTTGATGGATGTTGAGGTGGTTTAGTTGACAGTGACGACCTTGTTTTCCTGTCACGGTCACTACGATCACTCGGCGGACGCCGTCTTCGATCTAAGCTAGCGTTCGAAGAAAAATCTTCAACCCGAGCGCCCAGAAAATTGGGGTCACCTGGATCATCCATCATTTCTCCGCTCGGCATCCACTTGAAATCATTGTCACAACGTGTTGTATTATCCACTTGTCGGCTAGGAGTCAGCGTCTGATAATCGGCAGTGCGGCTGCCAGTTTCATATTCACGTTCTTCTGAGTCTTCGTCGGAAGTAGAAGTGTCACAGTCGGATGAATCAGCTCGCGTTGGTATGCCGGCTCGATCCGTCCAATTTGAACATTTCAAAGTCGCTTCGTCGGGACTATCCGAATCACCGCCTGTCACGATATTAAAGTGTAAGAATCGATTGTAAAAACGGAGCCTCGTGAGCGACAGTGTTTCTCAACCTACCCATTGGGGAATACGTGTAGGAGCGCAGGGTGGCTGGCTCGAGGCCTGCCACCACACGCTCCTCCTCCTCGTCGAGGGGTTCCGTGAGAAACTCTTGGTCGGACATGAGGCTCCCAATAAACGACACTGCGCGACAAACTCTTAGTACTAGTCACCAACATGCCGCTATTTTAAAGCTTGGCTGCGTTCCAGTATTATACGAGTACTACGTCAGTGACTCGTTCATAAACAGTGAGTTACGTACACTCTCGCAGGGGTGGCGCCTCGCTAGAATTGACGGAAGCCGAATCGCGTTCCGATGCTTCCGAAGCGGTTGACGCGGGGCGTTCGCTGGCTCCCGAAAAACGTTGCGAGGAAAAGTCTTCCACTTCACATTCTCTCAGGGGCAGCAAAACATTTCTATTCTCCTCGGTTGCCGACCGTGGATTGAACGGCCGAGACTTGGTATCGCTAGTGGACCGACTGTGCAGCGCCGCTATGGTTGCCGCCACGAGTGAGCCCCCGCGGCCGAGCTCACGCATGTTTTCCCTCAGAATGAGCAGAGCTTATACTAAAACGGCAATAGCCCGCGCCCGGAAATAGATTTCGATACGAGCGTTTAATGCATTTCGAACACTGTAAACTTTGATCCTTTTTTTACAGTCAAAACAAGCGTTATTATAATCGCATAAAGCGCATTCTTGATTAGATTTAAGAACAGACGCGATACGTTAATCACGCTTTTGATAAATATTAAATCTCGTTAAACTAAACACAGAGGATAGCACGATATCATGCGTAAGCGCAGTGAGAGCGTGCTGCGCGATGCACACAAGAAGCGCTACTTGGGCACTCACCGCCACCCAGTTGACGCCTTCGTACAACGAACGGCGGCGCCCCCGCCCGCCGCTATTATCTTCGTCCTCGCAAGACCTTATGTATCTCACAGCATAACATACACCCCAGCCGGACGCAATACTAGCTTTACTCTCGATGTTTTCAGAGGCGAATTCGGGATTGTATGGCGGTTGCGGTGGATAATAAGGCGGGGCACTCGCTTCCTCCACGTGTTTACGTCGTCTGCTTCGTGGCGTCAAGCAATTCATAATGTTCTTGATCGATCTGTATAATTAACGTAGTGGTCAATAGGTAACATTTACAAAATAAATTACTTGCTCGTCAATGTACCTTTAGTTGACTTGTCTAAACAAATCTAGTTTAGTATCAGTAAGAAGGTGTACGGGTTGTAAGAGCTTGTTTGTTTGCATTGCATTTTATTTGGGCGGAAAATTGGGAAAGGCGGAATACTATGATGCAGGGCGGTATAACAAAACCTTGTTTATTGGGGAGTGCACGTAATGGGAAACAGTCTCAAACAGGGAATGAAAAAACATCCCCTTCGTTTCGGAAATAGAACGACAGCTGTCCCGTCTGAAAATGCTATAAATGTAAGAATTTATTTTTAACTTAATGGGTGTGCGCACGTGTTTCATAAGTTCTTAGGAAAGTTACTTGCTTTTTATTTATTTTTCCCCTTGGATTTTTGTTTTAGCGCTGAAGCAGGAAGCAGGCTAAGAATATAATTTTGTAAGCTGAAAGACCAGAAGATTTAACATAATATTATGTATATGGACAGACATTTAAAAAAAACTACTCAAAAAATAAATATTAACTTCGCAAGAGAGTTTGCAAAAGCGGTTATTACTAAAGAAATATCTTTAAAGTTGAAATCAGTTTGTTATTATAAGTTATCTGCATGTTTTTCTCTAATCAATTTCAAATTTTCCATTATATAAGTATAAATTGATTGCACACGTTTATTAGCATAATGTGTGGAGAACTTTGCCCCATTTCCTTCATGAAAACTCATTTACGTATTGTAACCTACACGTATTATGTTTCCTTGTTTCTAAACTCCATATTTGTTAAACGAAAGTATGCAAGGTAAATATAGCAAGATATATAACTGTACTGTTTTAAATAAAGTAAACAGTGTCGCACGAGGAAAACTTCCTATATTCAAATCAAATGTTTACCATTATCCATGCACCTGAACCTACGAGGTAAAACATTTAAATCTATACAAATCAATGTTTTCTAACTTCATTTGGCATTGCGTTCGCAGTTTTCAAGAATGTTGATTGAAGTGAGGGTATAAATAATTCATTAATCAAAGTCGATAGTGTGTCGTCGCGCGCGGGTTCCCAGTCTTTACTTTCGAAGTCAGTGACAACGGTTCGGCATGGAATGCTTTCACGTTACTTAATGCATCATATAATATCGTGTAATACATCTTTATTATACAAACATAAGCGCTGATAGCCTAGTGGTTGATACTTTATTGCCTCCTAGACGGGGGCGCTGCTGGTTCAATCCTCGGGACATCTTACTTTTCGCTTTCGACAAGACCCGGGAAATGAACCTAGGAGGTCGTCATCCGTAGTCAAGCACTACCCACTAGAGGTAGAGTGACTAGACCAACGAGGTAAGGCAATTCATGATTGGTTATCCAGTAGACCAGTAGGTACCCGAACTTAGAAAAAACTTAATTATTAGTCGTTTTCATGAAAATCAAATCAGATAACAGATAAAATCAAGTATATTCCATTATAAGAGTAATTAAAATTCCTTATCTATTGGAATTATAATTATTGAGATGTCAGAGCTATGTCACCATAAATGCAACCCAAATTGCAACTTATTATTCGTAATTAACTTTCGCGCGCACGCGCACAGTGACGCATATAAATCGTACGTTCAGTTTTAATTTCTGCTGTTCTTTTATATCATCATCACATCAGCTCGAGTCTAGACTGAATGTGCTGGAATGGGGCCTTATTACGTAAAAAGCATAATATAAAATAATTTTAAAAAATTAGTAAAAATTCTTGTTAGGTACACTCTAACGATCACAATCGCCTTTGATTGCTATACTCTTCCGCTTCTGGCCAAAATCCACCGTTGCGACAAACACAACAATTGATACTGTTGGTTTTACCTACTAGGGCTATACATTATAGGCAATTTTTATTAGCAAAAATTATGAAGGCACCTTCATAGTTTTTAATAGTAATCGACATGACGACATAATAATTGCTAATATTTTTTTATAGTTTGTAAGCTTATAACGTTGAGAGGTGATATCTAGTGAAAGGCCCGATGAAGACCGTCAGTTTTTGTACTGTTTACATAGGTACTGTACAAGAATCAGCTTTTCTAATTATGGTTAATTTTTGGTAACCATATCACGTTTTTGATCGGCCATATCTAGTGAATGGCCCATCAGCATGCGGGCAGAATTTCACTATGGACATCAGTGGAGAGTGTAGCACCCACCTATTACTGAATCAGCTTTTCAAGCGATAGTTACAAAAAGTGTAGCTATCTCTTAGTCTAATAACTGGGCACTGCTGTACGCTATGGACTGACAAATAGCCTACCGATATTTTGCACGTCACAACTCACAATATACCTAATATTTGAATTGTACGCTACTTCAAAAAATCTTACGATTTATCAATAAGAAATGATAAGTACTTATAGAGTAGATATAGACGCTTAAGAGATTTCGTGCTCCCTGATATCATTGTTGGTAGTCGGTAGAACCTCTGTCAACTCAGTAGCGTGCAGTCTATATCTCACGATATAATATACCGTTGCATATAGTTGTTCTCGATACCAAAAAACTGTTAGCGATCGATGAATAAGTAGTTAATAATGACAATGAGATAGTTTACCTCGTGAAATACATGTCACTAACGGTCGCTTAGATCGATGAAATAAACATTACTAACTTAACTATTCTTGTCAACTTCAGCCGACAAGGAAATCTGATGTAATGGACAACGGATAGTTATAATAATTTTAATTAACTGAATAGTTCAAGGCTCGTTATTAAAATACCGATAGCGCGGACTTAATGAAAACGACAAGTCCTGAGGGATCGATGGAAGTAGGTATTTCTCATGAAAACGAACAAGGCTCTGTCAGAGTATAAATTGAGTTCCAAGCTTGGAGGCTCTCAAATTGAAATTTACTTTGTTAGTACAAAATTGAACAAGCTCATTGATCATTGCGGGGCTTAGGAGCTCATTATTTTTCTTTTGGCAGCCGGTGGTAATTTGTTTAAAAAGGTCGAAACAAAGAGAGTAAATAAAAATAAGCATATGCGTACACTACCAACCTCCTTTATAATTTTATATTTATAATTTTGTATTTTTAATTAAATTTAGACGAAAATAAGTGTACCTACAACCGATATTTAATAAATAAATGACTATGACTATGACTATGACTAATATAACCAGCGATTATGGGAGATACGCATGGTAAATGCGGGTGGAATATCACAATAAATTAAATAATTAGCAACAAAACTTGACCTGCACCAATTGAAACAGCTCAGAGCGAAATAAAAAAAAGTCAAACCCTAGATGTAAGTAACTATATTTTGTAGTGCTTCTAATAGTAGCGACTTAACTGTTCACAAAGTTCACGCAGTTAGGCACGTCAGACGGAGAAAAAAGTGTACCCTATAACGCAATAATATAAAGTTTCTCAAGAACTTACCAGCTACGGCAACCGACTGCCGTGGGCTTCTCGGCTGCAAAACTTGCTAGACGCAAGTTTTATTTCTCTGTTGCACATTTTTCTAATTTTCCCGTGGAAGTTAAGTTCCATGATTGCTAGAGACATATTTACAGAACCGTATATTACGTGAACGGGCTGTGATCTTTAAAACATCGAGGCACCTTCTTTCACCACGTTTTAAATACCCATTTTATACTAATTTATTCAAACTGGAACTTTTCTAATTGAGTGAAGTCTCCAATAAATAAATGTCTATCACTCAATCAAAAGCTACCAATAGAAAACGATAGCTATAATTCGCTGAAGAAAGAAGTACGTAACTCGTCCAGTCTATTAGCTCGTAGAGATATCTTGTAGAGTTCATGAAATACCTAAACTGACGTCATTATACCAATGTGTACCCAAGATTATCATAATATGAGACCATAGTACCTAGCTTGAATTAATTTGAAACTTTTGAAAAACCGCTGAAATACATCTAATCTTTAGTAGATGAAAATTACCAGTCAATAATAATGAATAAACTTTTGTATCGTGTAGAAATTCATAAACTTTCAATTTATTTCACAGGATTATAAATAAAGGGAAACTTCTTCCATTTATGAAAAAAGAATATGGTTGTAAATTAAACATACTACCTTTTCAATTTTGAAGCTCAGGTTTGGCTGAAAATCTTTTTGTCCCTCACAAAAAGCTTTTTAATCATCCCGAGGAAAATGTAACAAAGAAGTTTAATAGAACGCTATAGGTGTACAATATACTTACATATAAGTAAAGACGGACTGTTAGATTTTTCCGCCTTGCCCTAACCGATTGTTACGACAATATTTCCACAATTTTGTGTGGGGAAAAAGGAAGGCTCATATTTTTCATAACATAGAAAGTGTATCATCATTTGAAACAATTGCTTGGGCGGACACAAACTGATTTATAAGCTGTCACTTTTTGGCATTGAAAATTTTTGCTAAATCTATTTAGGAATCCTTGTGCAAGTGAGCCATCTGGCTCACTTGCACAAGGATTCCTAAAAAAATTTCACTTAAGTACCTACCTAGGTAGGTAGGTACTTAAGTGAAATTTTTTTACATCTCTAAATTTATCCCAAGTTCTCTATGATGTTTGTAGATACATCGCAGGGTCGCAGTTATGAGGAATGAGGATGCATTTAAGGATGCAGTTCATGAAGTTTCTTTTTTAATGCAGTTCATGAACTTCATTCAATTTTAATTTTGTTTGGAATTTCAAGTTTCCATAATGCATCTTTTATGATGCGCCCGCGATGCGTTATGGATCTTTTGACCCGCCCTCAACCACCGCACTCGTTGGGAAGTAAATACGGAATTACTGACACGTTATAATAGTGACCGGTAACATAGTCATTATTTCCGGGTCGACACCCTCCTTGCCCAGCAGGCGGCAAATGATGCTTAGGCGGCTATAAAAATACTTGCTAACGATAATAATACACTGTTCCATTTAATGGTTGCCTGTTAAAATAGGAAGAGCAACAGTGTTTACACAATATACGGATTACGGCCTACGGGCAACGCTATTTCTGATATTTAGAGCAGAGTTACAAAATATGTTGTATGCAGGGAATGCTGGTTTCCGTCCGTACAGTCAAAATAAATTCACATTAAGTGCCAGTTTATCTCCGCCTCATTTAAACAGTATGTACCATTTTCGGCTTAAAAAAGTTAATCATGTATTTAGTTACTTCAATTCTATCTTTACTCTTGACTGGTAAAAAATAATACGGGATCACTCAGTAGCATCAGTTCAGTGGCACCGGCACGGTTGAAACTCGCACCTACGTGAGAAAAACGTAAAACGTGAACGTATTTACTGTGTATTTAATCGATCGATTGCAGTTTTAACACTGCACATCGAATCAAAAGTTTTCCTTTCACAGACGCTGATTGTTTACCCTTAAATCCACAGATAGACTAATCACAAGGAACTTCTTCCTGCAAGGATGTACATTGTAGGTACATACATTGAACTGCCCGAAATCCTGGTCAGTAAACGAGCGCGTTCATCAAGTAGTATGTCTCACACGGTATTCTATTAAAGCGGGTTTATCGAAATTAAAAACGGGCTTAAATAAAAAAATTAAGTCTATATCTGGGCCAACAAAAGGCTAGATCGAAGAATTCTCAATATTTGTATGTAATTTCATGAAACCGTTATAAATAAGCCTCAAACTAATGTATAGCATTTTTTTACATAATTTATTTGAAGGTTAAACGCTTAATAAAATTATTGAACTCCAGTTAAAGATCGGTATTGAATACTACTACTACCTACCTACCTACTGTAAATAGTATTTCAGCCGAATTCAGTGTTTCTCGAGGATTCCAAGCGAACACCAATCTCTTGAGTCTTGAGATACTTTGAATGCGTGCTTCAAAATCTCTGAACTCCGTTAAATAAATTCATTTGACCCGTTAATTCTTACAAGAGTTCAGAATTTTTGTAGAGGCGATGATTTATTTTAAAGGATATGGTTAAAATTGAACAATATTATGATCACACTATAAGTAAATACCTAATTACTAATAAAGATAACTTAATTTGCTAACAATAATACGTTGAACGAAGGGTTTGAATGTTAGAATAAAAGAACATCGGATATGTAGTATGTACTAACGCTTATTTAGCATGATTAAAGAAAGATGTGCCGTACTTAGAGTAGCTTAATCATTACTTAAGACCCTCCTTGGTATAGAGTTCAATACAAAAACTTAAGTGATGATTATGCGATGATTGAGCGTCTCTGAGTACGGCATTAAGTGATCGGAACAATAATTGTTAATAATAAGAGGGGAAAAAACAAATGCACTGGAACTAGAAGCAATAAGTAGCGAATTAAAAATTATATTTAAAAAAAAACAATGAGAAAATAAACCGCTTACCTTTCAGTTGGCGTAGTATAAAATATAAAAGCAAATAGTTTATTCACTAAGTGTACCCAGTTACTTTGGAAGGAAACTAAACACGGAGTCCAAACAAGAACACAATACAAAGTTTAGCGTGAACTTGACAGCGACAGACTGCCATGATAAGGGAGGGTTGCAGGAATTGCTAGACGCAGTTTTATTTTTCGATTAACTTCACTTTGAAGGAGAGTCAGAACTCAGTATTGCCAATTACCTACTGATAATATTGCAGGTGAAGTTTCAAAATTAAGCTGATTAAATTAAACACACTATTGAGTCACTAATCTATTAAAAACTAAAGACTATGAACTCTGTGGAATCTTGATGCCAACTGCTAAAATTGTCACGAAAACGTGGTCACACGATAACGACAACGTGAGACCACTTTTATCCTTTACCCAAATAGAATGGGAAAAGTTTAAAATTAAGTTTAAAATCACCTAAATGCAACATTTTGAATTAGGTTATGTAAAATTTTATTCCCGCCTCGTAAAACGTACAGTTATTTAAAACTACTTTTTAAGGAACCAGGGCTGAAAATAATACTTCATCCTTTTGTAAGAAAGGAGGCCATAAAATTAACACAAATACACTCTGCTGGTGCTGTTTGCGGTTTATATTTCAAACAAAGGAGCTTTTTTAATCATTCCGACAATTTTTTTTACAACAATGAACATAATCTCGTACAGGAAATAATAAATCTGGTTCGAGTATGAAATATTTACTGTCTTGTAATGTTTACAACACTATTTCTGATATTATTATTTAAATTCAGAAAAACTTGTAATCAACTACATCTATTCAATATTTTAGAGTTTAAAATTCACCTGAGTTTAGTCTTTTATTTAAGTTTATAACCGTTTCAAATAGGATACAAAATGTTACAGTACTAAAGAATAATTGAGCCAATGTTAAGGCGATCCTCGTCCTAGAATATTACCAACGCATCAAAAATTTGTCTAAAGGGACGACTCTGCGGGAAAATTCCCACTTCGCTGGATCTTTGCACATAATATGAGGCTCGACGCTGACGTAACAGAATGCATTGAATTTTAAATTAATCTTTGTGTCAGAAGATCCGTTGAGGCAGGCTGAAAACAATTCGATATTGGTCCAGTTGAGCGTGTAATGTCTCGAATATTGTAACTTTTTATTATTAAAGAGTTACAATATTCGACACATTACTCGCTCATGTGGACCAATATCGTATCGTATCGTATTGTCGTAAAAAGTCAGGATCAGGATAAATTTATCATTTTTTTTTATCCACTACAAGACTTGACTGCGATCTCACCTGATGGTAAGTGATGATGCTGTCTAAGATGGTAGCGGGCTAACCTGTTAGGAGCATGGCAGTTATATTAAGCCCATACCCCTTCGGTTTCTACACGGAATCGTACTGGCGGCACGTCTTTGCCGGTAGGGTGGTAACTAGCCACGGCGGAAGCCTCCCACCAGAAAATCATATCATATATCATACCTTATCATACTCATAAGAGTATGATAAGATCCTGACTTTTGAACGTAATGAGGAAGGGAGTTCCGTAGATTCGGTAACATTTAAGCTGACATGACTCTAATAGCCTTACAGAAAATTTAGTAAGTGTAAGTCTTATATCTATGAAAAACCTTTTTTGGCAAAATAAATAAGTACATTTAAGTATACATGTACTTTGACGGAAATAGAATTACTATGGTAGCATAATATGAATAGAAATCTGTATTTCTCCACTCAATCCAAGTAAAAAAAGGTTGTGCGTTGATTGAATCAGTCAATCACTGATATAATGACGTCAAATTCGTGGGCAAAGTCGAAGAACCCATGACGTCAATAACATACAAACTTGTTTCCAATCGATTTCCAATATTTTCAAATAAAAGCGTCACTAATTCGTCCCGCGCATACATTACCAACACTCATGTAAGCCAAAACTGTATGTTAACTGTTTGCAACGAAAATAACTACAGGCGCAACCTTTTTTTCTTCTGCTTTTGATTTGCTGTTCATAGTATTTTATATATTACTGTAAATGATAAACCAATTAAATAAAATCCTAACCTACCTACCCAGGAAACGGTAAACAGAAAGCACATGAAATAGTGCTTAGGGTGTGTAATGGGCGTCGCTCAAGAGAGGGGCACCGGCGTAAGTTCTTTAAGAGTTTCCGGGGCCCCTTATCATTATGAGCTGAGGACGGTCACCGAGGGGGTTTTAGTGGGTAAAAATCCCACATAACCCGATCCTATGTGGTCGGGTATATATGGAAGATTTCCCCACCGTAAGAAAAAAGGGGTGAAACAAGACAATATCAGACGAGGGTGAAGTTGCCCGCCGAGCGAAGCGAGGTATTTCTTATTTATTTTAGTTGCTAGGTTGTTATTTACAATAAAAGGTTTGAAATAAACAAAAGATACTCTGACAGGATTGAAAGGAGGGCTGCTACGTCATGCAGCGGGTAGAAAACCATCTATGGTTTCTATGTTTTTTTACCCGCTGCATGACGTATTCGACTGAAATTAACTAGTTTCAGGTGGCTCAACAGGCATTGCAACTCACATTTTCAATGTAGGTTACATGAAAAAAAATTGTCTACAAAACAGAAAAGCACAAACAAAAGCACACACAGGGAATTGTTTAGAATTCTGCAAACTGTTACATTTCCGTTTGTATTGCATGCTCATTGACATAAAGGTATAACATGCCGACTAGTTTTTACGATAAGTTGCTTGTCCTCAGATGCCAGTAATGAATGCTAACAGTTTTCACCGAATCACACAAAAACCTGTTCATTAAACTACTTGTAAGTCCTTTCTGGTAACCCTAGACCGTGCTCCCGCATTTAGGGCACGAGACTCTACCACCGGTTCGGAAATTTGTTCTACTGAGAAGAAACTCAGCAGTTGCTCTTTTCTCAATAAAAGAAAGAGGTTACAATATTTAAGTAACACAATACATACTTAACGTTACAAGTAGGTACCTATTACACTGACTTGTGAGTAACTGGATGCGAGGCCGGTTACTTTCATGCAACTTTGTCGTTAATAAAATCGTCGATAGTATAATAGCCCGACTTAACAAATGCTGTTTGACACAGTCTTTAAATTTATCTATTGATTTATTAAATAATATCCTCGGTACGCTTACAGCAATGCCAAAACGCATAGGTACCGAGTCAAGAATTACATATTTGACAAAATTCATTAAAACTAATATTAAATACGTCTAGCGGTTGGTGCTGAGCAATCAGATCGTTGAGCAGAGTAAGTACTCGTAGGGTTGGCGCATTATCTGCAAAATTTGTTCGCGTTACTTTCAAATAAAAAAAGGGCAAACGCCTACACGAACGGACAGCCTTATCCGGCGCCCTCACCGCCAATGCACACCTAGACAAAGTGTCGAGGTTATCAACTTTGCCGTGGAGTAAAAGGTAATAGTGTAGCAAAATAGCTCTGTTTCTCCTTGTTTCTAGAGTTTCTAACCCCAACATACCCAATACAAAAGCCGAAGGATACAAGTATGGAATAAATGGAATTTATGTAATGGCAAATCTAGAAACTCTTTTGAAAAAAGCTATACGTATAAAATTAAATATTTTAAATAATAATACATACTTTCATTTTTTTACTTTAAAACAAAACATATGTAATCAATACCATTGAATCAGCAAAGACTAAAATCTAAATGTATAATAGAGATCTGTTCTAACTGCAGTCTACTGAATCCAGCATAATATAACGTAGTAAGCAATAAATATAGGATAAAATTTTGATATTTTCTGTAAACCAATTTTTAGTAGTAAGCAAACGTGCTAGGCTGTGGGGCACTCGAAATAACATCACGTCTAGCTATATAAAAAGTTGTAGTGGTGAGTTACACTATGTTACGTCGAAATGTTTCCAATTTAATACGACGAGTAACTTGTAACTAATTACTTCTACGCTACACCTTCATGCTATGGCGACTTGATAGGAGCAATGGCCGTTGGAGCCGGAAAATTCTAAAGTGGAGACCGCGTACAAGTATAAATGTATAGTGTGGGGCGCCCTCCAGCATGATGGACCGACGATGAGATGGCTAGATGAGGAACGCTGTAAGTGCGATCTTTGGTAAAAACCTATGTTCAGTAGTGGAAGTCCGCTGGCTGAAATGATGGTGATGATGACACTGAACGTCAATGTCCAGACGATTGACAATCAATCAACTCATTTATTCAATATATTATAGTACACTGTGGGTACACTTATTGACGTTAAAAATTACTTACTTATAAAACATGATGGTGATAATCAGTTACGGTATCTTAAAACTAAAGCTACGAGGGTTCCAAACGCGCCCTGGTCTGAGAAGAGCCCACAACAAACTCAGCCTGGTTTTTTTTATTTTTTTATTATCACCATCTCACAAAATATCATCTTAACTTTAAGGAACTATCAGAGCCATTAGAGCAAATCATTGCCAAGCTTCCTTGTCGTTTAAGTAATCCTTTACATGGTAATAAGATTTTTCAATGAGTTTACGTTTTACAATAACTTTGAACTTATTCAGAGACATCTTCAACATGTCTTCTGGGAGCCTATTGTAGAAGCGGACACTGTTTCCAACAAATGAATTGCTGATTTTACTAAGCCTAGAAGCAGGCATTACAAGTTTATTTTTATTTCTAGTATTGACATTATGACAATCACTTTTCTTCTTGAATTTATCAACGCAAATAAGCCAGAATATTGATTGGAATTTAATGTTCTGCCTTCTAGCAGTGTAACACCGATAGAGTCAACATGTTTCACAAACAAGTTTCGACGAAGTGGTGAGCGCTATGGTCTTATGAGTGGGAAGGTCCCGGGTTCGATCCCCGGCAGAGTCAATTCGGGAATTTATAATTTTTGAATTTTCTCTAGTCTGGGCTAGTGGCATCGACCGTGGCTAGTGACCAGCCTACCGGCAATTACGTACCGCCAAGATATAGCGTTCCGATACGATGCCATGTAGTAACAGATTGGGTAAATTGGTGGCATATTGCTTAAATATAGCTGCCACACCCCAAACAGGTAAGCCCGCTAACATCTTCACCACTTACCTAGCATCACATCAGGTACCTAGCTTACATCAGCATCAGGAGAGATTGCAAGGGCCAATCCAAGGGCTAACTTGTAGTGGCGTAAAAAAAGATCCGAATGGAATGGAATCATATCGATATTATGATACCCCACCCTGGAGTAATAATGAGGGGCTCGAGCCCTGACTCGGCTGAACGCACTGAATTTTAAATTACTCTTTGCGCGAGCGAATTTGCTGAGGCAGATAGTAAACAAAACGACACAGCGAGCATGTCGAATATTAAGCTACATTTTAATAAAAATATTTTATTTAGATGTAAAATGATGAACTTCGTCGTGTTTTATGACATGTTTACATTTTTTGCTTTTAATACTCCCACTCAAAAGTCTACAAATAAAGGTTGTTGTGTAGTAATTGTTGTGTTAATACTACAGGTCTCAACTCAAACATTTTAAAGATTACTTGTGAAATTGGACCTTCAAGTTCAAGGCTTCATTAATCTCCTCAGTTTAAAAAAATAATAGATATCGGTATTTAAAATAAGGACATCATCAAAATATTCAGTAAGTCGG
This sequence comes from Erebia aethiops, assembly GCA_923060345.2. Classification (NCBI taxonomy): domain Eukaryota; kingdom Metazoa; phylum Arthropoda; class Insecta; order Lepidoptera; family Nymphalidae; genus Erebia; species Erebia aethiops. The sequence goes on along the minus strand of OV281092.1, from coordinate 6,388,461 downwards.
CAACTGAATTGATGGAATTTCAGAACAAAAAGGAGTTCCTATCTATGCCGAAATTTCGTATGCACGGCACACCTGCCAAAACAATTATGGATTCGAACAGATAATGCCTCTGTCGAAACATGCACAGTGTTGTGCGAAAGATGGAATCATCGGTTCGGATTCGGAATATGCAATAACAATTCACATTCACATCCTCGCTAACATATTGCCGCGCAATATTGGCATTGCTTGCCAATACCGCTTACATCGCGCACTGTTATTATGTCGCGGATTAAAGCTATCCCAACAGCATAAACAGCCAGTTTACCGAAACGATTGACATTGCGGCCAGTACAATCTCTAAACTAAACTGTTTGCTTGGTTGTCCCTTCGGCAGGGAGCATTATGATAGGGTTAACAATATATTTAATGCTGTAATTTATAGTTTAGTTTAGAGATTGTGCACTACAGAATCAGCCCTATTGTCACTACATGAGATATTTTCAAAGCCTCCAAGTCTTTAAATTAGCTAAGTGCGAAAACTGATGGGACAGGAAAAAACGTCCACACGAAACGTCGGCATCTTGTGGGAAATACGTATAATCTTGTCTTCTGTGCAGCTTCATATTATAAAAGTGCACGAACGGACTTTTGCCAAATAGGTAAACTTATTGGTGGTGTGTTTTCGCCCTAAACCGCTGTTTCTTAATATTCTTCCTTATATTGTGTCCAACGATTTATTTTACGTTTGACATAAGCACACCAATGAAGTGTCTTAATTATTGACAGGCAACCATCGAAAAATGCAAATACTCCATAGACCAGTGGATTTCAGTGATCTACAATCAAGGGTCGTAATTTAATGCACTTTCAGTAAAGTTTTTTAGATTGAAACAGTCGACCAAGTGGATTAAGAGAGGATAAAATTCAGTTCATTCGTTCTACGGTTGTTCAAAACCCAAAAGGTGAAAAGCATTTTAATGTCGTAAAAGTGCACATCGCAAGACTATTCGAAATTTGCGTAGGTGGAAAATGAAATGAGAGCAAAGTAAAAATGGTCAAGTACGAATCAGTCAAGGGGAGCGTGGAGAACTCTTGAGCGGAAGCGGGTGACGGCGCTCGCCGGAAGCCGGACGTGAAGCCTACTTTCACGCTCACTGATGAGTTTGCCGTCGCACTGCAAAGTAAACCTTAACCCCATAGACATATAACTAAAGCCGCTACAGACAATTTAAGGACTTTAATTTTAGATAAAGATATATTTTTCGAAATCACTTCTACCCCCATTTACGAACTCTTCCTAAAGAAATAACATCATAAGCAGTTAAGGCCAAATAAACAAAAAACTACAAACGCAGTCAGCCAATTATTATTACCCAACTTAACAATTCTCAATGGCTCCCGGCTGGATTGCCTAAGGTATGATGTTGTTAACAATAAGATGTACAATATACCTACAAACCAAAATAAAAATAGCTGCTTCGTTTGGAGATACAACAACGTTGGAAACATAAAACCGAAAATATGCTCTTGAATGTCATTTCTCTTCATCTATTAAAAATCTTGCGATTTTTAGATTCCATTTCAAACTCCAACCCACTAGTCGATTTAATAAGTTCTATTTGAAATAAATAAAGAATATAACTTCACGTTTTTTTTTCGTTACCTAGTAGGTAACTTTCAGCTTTTATCGGGCTTGTTTCTAACACGCTGCACTATATACATGAAAAGAAACATAAGTACCGACAGAGCTTGCTTACTAACAGTTACGAGATACGAGAACAATTTTAATTAATATTGCATCGTCCGTGTTTCGTTTACAACCGTTTCCGCTGGAAACGAGACCTTGTTCCAGTCGATGCTGCTCAAAACAGAATGCTATTTATCTCGAGCGCCCGTTGCCGTTTATATAGGAACTTCGAATTAAATCATTGCTAAAAGGAATATGCAGGAGTAGTATGTATGTATTTATATGTATTTCTTATCATCTTCAAACATTATTACGAGTTACGACACATGGTATTAAATTATACACCTTTCTTTACACCTGTCCTAGCAACGACACACGAGTCCCGAACATGATATTAAGAATTTGCTTGTGTTCAAATCAACCAATAACTGCGCAAACGTGGACACAGTTTGTTTCCATTTGCTTCAACTTGACACTCAGGAATTGCCAATCAAAAAGTGGGAAAACCACCGTTTTCTGTTCCGGTGTGCCAAAGTGTCTACGTTTACGCAGCGCCTAAAGATCGTGGTTGGCTAAGTCCGCGGAGTGTCTTCCCTCCGCCTAATCAGTAGAGACTAATAGTAATTTATTTAAGCAATACATATTTCATAGCTCATAGGTTTTAGAAAAACTTATGGTAGAGCCCAAATAGCTAATTACATCGAACCGTTAGAACGCTTCAACAATTCAGGGACGCCGGACGGTGATTCTGGTGACTGCGAGAGAGTGATAAAAAGTAATATGCCATAAATCCCACTGGTCCGGAAATGAAAAATTCCAACCTTAAAATGATTTGTATGTTAACTGCTGAATATTTAGAAAAATTGTTGTCCAAATGAAATCCTATATGGATGGATGCAAAATTCCAAAAAGCTCGTAGATAACTAATTTATGCATAAACATAGACATTACGAAGCTGTAAAGCGTGCATCAAAGAGGAAGTACGCCAATATCGGCGCTAGGCAGATGCTTGGAGAAATTCTAATTAGCACTAATGGAGGCGCGCTCACCTATTAGATGGCGGGAACGCAGCCTACCTTGATTAATTAATTTTAAAACCTTTTCGGGTTCTTAGGACGGTGACCTGACATTGCGTGTTATGTTATACTCCAAAGTAGTCACAAAAAAAAAGTAAAAGTTCCGGCATCATAATCATGGTATAGGCGACAATTACCTAATGTAACTGCATTGCATGGGGAACAATATTTTTATATGTTTATCGAAATGTCTTTAGGTTTATCCGGTGGTAGTCTTCAAGAGTTCTAGTAAATAAATAGATATAGAAAATGCTAATTCGCCAAACCCTATCTCGAAAAACTCTAGTTTAAAAAAAGTTTCTTGCATAGAGGTGTGATAGAGGCCCAATTGTCTAAGCAAATCGTAATCATATGACAGTTTAAACAGTATTACTTGAACTGTTTATGGAGTTCGCATCGCATCGCTCGTGCATACATCTATCAACTCCTTAAAAAGGTCGAATTATCCGTTTGACAAAGGATTACCTTACACAATCGGGGGGCAGGTCTAAATAAATTGTATCACAGGACAACTCATGCAATCTCGCCCGTGCAAAAGTTTATTCAAATCCTTCGTGGAGCAACAAAGTTGGTTAAGAAAATGTTAAGATGTTATTTGACGTCAAAAAAAAGGTTTTCTATTTATAATTCGTGTAAGCGTGAGAGGTTCCTAAACTAACATTGTAGATGTGAAAGCTTAGAACCCTAAATGTACTTGAATCGAAATTCGACTGTAGAGGATAAGCCATTTGATAAATTTGGTTTGAATGTACACTGAGAAGTACTCGTCGACATACGGGGCACGGGCTAGTAGTTTAGGAGGTTATTCACCCAAGGGCTAATTGCATCCTCTCAGGGATGCACCACTGAATGGACACGAGTGCATACGATTTCTATTGAGGCGTGCGCAATCCTTGTCAGTAGACAAGGTCCTTTCATCTCGAACGTGTCGTGTCACCTGCTACCCCAGTGCGGGCTCTCGAACTTAAAAGCTGTTTTATGATTAAAGCTTTGAATTTTTTGTATGATTTGTTACATTTTTGTTTTCATGAATAAGACACGGTTTCTATGATGATAAAATACATAAAATAAATATAACTAAAAATAGCTTTATTTAAATGCTTAGCCTAATTTAACTATTTCAATTAGAACTAAAAAAACTATTTATACAGGGTAAACATGAATTCTCCAATATAAAGCTAAAAGAATTTATATTGTTTCTAGGATATGCAACCCGAAGTTCAGTTAGTAGACACAACCTGACGACCCTAGTTCCTATTTCTATTTTAGCTTTAGCACTTTTAACACAAGTCTACCGTGTCAGAAACAGTCGGAGGTAGAAAAGTTAGCTCGTTAGAAAATCGTTACAAATATAAATTGTAAACATAGCGGCCTAACATGGTGTGTAAGTTATGGTTTGTTTTGCTAAAGTAAACTAAAGATTTTTCGAAAAATGTTTGAACGATTATTTTGAACAAAGAATTTCTTTTAACTTCTGAAATTCTGGCTTCATAGGCGTCTAAATAATTGCTTTTGTCGAAAGTATTTGTAAACTAATATTATACGCGAAAGTTTGTAAGTATCGAGGTATGGATGTATGGATGTTTGTTACTCTTTCACGCCAGAACGGCTGAACGGATCTGGATGAAATTTGGCACAGAGATAGATTATAGTCTGGAATAACACATAGGCTACTTTTTATCCCGGAAAACTAAAGAGTTCCCGCGGGAATCAAAAAACCTCAATCAAGTCGCGTACGTCAGCTTAGTTTGTAAATATTTTTGAATGTAAGTAATCATAAGCGCCAGTTATAGTTAATGTTCACGAAGTCGTGTGCTTCGTCTAGTTATTACATAATTAGTCGGTTTATCATGGTATTGCCGTAACGGAATAGGCACAGTAAGGTTTATTGTCACAGAGCCAAAACTAGACTGTGAAACTTAAATAAGTTACGCTAGTGGCCGATTGCGGCAACTTTGATTTTCGATTTTCCCCTCGATGCCGGAACCACGGCTTTCATAAAACTTGAACTAACAACGATAACGAAGCTTCAGATACATTGAAAATCCAATAATTGACTTTCGTAACCTCACCAGACTTTTCGAACACAGCAACGACACCACAGAATGAAGCGAACATGCTCTAATTCAGTGATAAGTAGAAGTACTAAGTTTACAGCTGTTAATAAAGTAAGCACAATGTACTTACTTCATCACCAAAAAAAATTATACTTCAAACATTATTTTGGGAAGAATATGCATTATGCATGTAGTAAGTGATAGCAAGTTTGCATTTTAGAACGTAGGTCCCAACTTATACTTACTCATAATTCTCTCGAAGATTTCGAAATCTTTCAGTAATATCTACGATTCAATTTTGTAGAAACTAAAAATAAATTTTCTTCCGGTTTCTATTTTGAAAACTGGAATTACATTATTAATAATGGTTGTAGTAGAAAACAGCTTCTGTTGTCCCGCTGAGTATTGTAAGAAAATCTAATATCGAGTAGATACCTGCTTTCATAAAACATATTATTTAGTCGTACCTTTATCAGGCCGTGTACCTATTTATTATTATAAATCGGATACATATTGCAACAGCTGTTAATAAAATAAATTTCGACGCAACACAAACGTAACTTCGTACGAGTAGAGTGTAACCCACAAGGATACAGAATGGTAACAGTCCTAATGCTCCTACAGATTTTCGAGACATTTACCCGTCCATCAGTCAACGCGTAGGCGAGGAAAAATGGGGAACAATTCTACAACGGCCCTTGTTAATGCATGGACTTGTTTTCTTATTGTTTGTAACATTTCTTTTTTTGTGATATGTTGAGTAAAAGCCTAACCTTCGTTCAAACCAAGTGACGCTGTGAAGCTCATAAACAAAAATGCGACGGCGTTTTTAAAACGGAACAGCAATACGTACCGTTTAATCGACCGCAGCAGAATTTATGGATACATTATGAGTAGGTATATACTGTAGTCTTTACGCAATAACACGATAATTATATTTGGTAAAATTATTCGACATAAAATATCCACTGTTACTAGAGATTTTAAAGCTCTCACCCATTTAAAAGGCGATTAGCCGTTCATCAGTCACAGAGTTGGCGAGGATAAATGGGGAACAGTTTTTCAGCGAGCCTTGTTAAATGCACGGAGCACTTGTACTCTTACGGGCACGAGACGTCGCATATTTTGTATTATTCCTTTTTTCCAGCCAAGTTAAGCCGGATCCGCCGTCTTGTTCAAACAGCTACACTAAGTCGTTGTGCATGCAGAGATTTATAATCGTTTCATATTTCAGACACAGCCTAATAACGAGCGTCTGCATTTTATCCTTATGATATATCTAATGGATATTCCATGGATTGTAATTATAACATTGCTGGTTTATTGCTATATTCATATTTATTGAAAATATTTATATTCAGTAAATATTTAAAGCTGTTCGTTTAGAATTGAACTCGAAGCTCGAATATCGAAGAAATATAAGATCCTAAGTGCTTTTACGAACAAAGGTCTTCACTCTTCAGCTATGCGTAACAACAACTATGGATCGCAAAGCCACTGATGAATGACCGAAGGAGCAGAGAATTAGATATTAGGTATACAAACATCAATCATCGCAACAGACAGTAGCTTATCCGTCAAGTGACAGCAGGGATTGAGGCGAAACTGCCCACAAACCTATCGTATCCCGAAACCAGGAGGCATACAGGGTTATAAACGTACGGCACATTTACGGCCTATTTGATGCACACGTAGAGCTATCAAAATTGTTCGCTGACGAGGCGACGGTGTTACCAAAACTCGTCAAAATCAACAGTTAAGAACTTACGAGTGCCACGGAGTTGTTGTTCTGCTGTAGCCATCGTAGAATAGCGCTGGCGGTGGTGAAGTCCGGTCGCGGAGGAGGCGGGATGGCGTGCTGCAGCGACGAGGCGAGCTGCTGCGCGAGTTCGAGGGCCCGCGCCCGGGCGGCTCGCCCTGGTCCTGTCGTCCCGCCGGGGCCCGCACCTCCGGCCTCTAAAACAAAGACATAGTAGATTTTAGTTCTGCCTTTGCCTTTCCCCTAAATACCTTTCATCTCCCAATACTTCTTATCTATAGGTACGCGATAGATCGCGTACTTGCAAATTTTACAATCTTCTCCTACCATCTGTGTGCTTTCAAAACTAAAATAATGTCCCATTCAAGGGGCGGATCAACAAATTCACCAAATGCCGGCAAAGCATTAGCGGTTCCTCAAGTGTAGCGGATTTTCATGAGCTACGGACTACGGTTATCTAACTCATTTTTGTTAGGTATTTAAATATTTCTTAAATTTTAATTACAAGCTTCGATCACGTCACGGCGACGGAAGAAAGCCGTGATCGATGGTTCCACCTATTATATTATTCTGTGGTTCCACTTCACACAAGTACTAATGGAACATACTTTTTTGAAGACCAGCAGCCTGATTCTGTAACTCAGTGGCTATCAAAGAGTGAAAGCCACTGACATATATTCTTTATCCATTGAAGGTTTGCTATGAAATAAAAATTAAGTTTTCATAGCAAACCTTCAATGGATAAAGAATATATGTCAGTGGCTTTCACTCTTTGATAGCCACTGAGTTACAGAATCAGGCTGCAGGAATTAGCATATGATCATTATTCTAAAAACATTTGACAGTTCGGGAAAAAAAATTATAAAGTTGCAATTGCACATCTCGGGACAAATCGCACGTGCCATACGCCTGATAATAAATGAACAGCATAGCAAAACTGAAGACGGCTTCCGACTCGCCAAAAAATGCGAACAGCCTTTCTTATGCGGCTCGTGCAAAAGTACCTACCTACTGAAGACATCATTCGCATTTTCAGTGTGGCAAAATGAAATGTGCGATAACTAGGTATTATTAGGTATACCTCTACTCCATCAGACTCAGCAAATGGAGTGAAACTATTATTATTTCTTGTGTTCCCGTCTTCTGCTCCCGTAGACTTGATTTTCACACATGCCACACTGGGCTAACTGCACAAATTTAGAATTTGAAGCCTGCGCGGTACGAAGTCCTTACACGCTTATTTTTATCATTAGAATTTGTGACTGCAAATATTTTTTTTATCTATTAATTAGTTAAAAAATAGATTTTGAATGAATGTAGAAGATGGATGTTTGATACCAGTTCAGATTTTTTACAAAGAAAACAAATGACATACTTATTTTTGGAAGTCAGTTAAAAACATGGGGAATTCAACTCGTAGCATACATTTTTTCTTTTTCAAATGTTGAGGATAAGGAAAATATAATGAAACCGTATTTTCAGGTTATGAGAAACGCACAGGGAAAACCAACAGATAATACAGTAATGTGTTTAATATTATAGTAGAAAGGAGTCCATTTGGGAGCTCGACGACATTGGGATATTTTTCAGGTATCCAAATGCAATGACAATATTGATACCTACTACATAGTGATGCACTTGTATTGTATGTATATGCGTTTCTTATTACTTTAGGAGTTAGGAAGCAATCATAATATCAATTATTCTCTAATGGAAGTAGCATGGACGTAATCCATGCTACTAAAAAAGCTAAGTGGCTTACATCAGAGTAAAGATCAACCTCCTATCCTATGCAAACAGTATACTTACAGTAGATTGAAAATATCGTTTCAGCGGAATAATAAATTACCAAGAAAAACCGTAACACAGCGTTAGCGGCTTTTACTTAGTAGGCAAGCGTCCGGACAAAAAGGTTCATTACTTGAGAAACTTTACGGCTCAGAGTATCTCCATGTGAACAATTAGTAATGAATATATATATTTTTTAAATATGGCCCTCATATATTACTAATGTATACAACTGTATATGTATGTTTGATCGCGCATCACTCAAATACAGCTTGTTCAGCTTCATTTGATTGGTATGCGCGAAACGTAACGTTTTGGCGATTTTTTCTTAATAAAAAAGTTTTTTTTTTAAATCCACTACAAGCTAGCTCTTGACTGCGATCTCACCTGATGGGAAGTGATGATGCAGTCTAAGATGGTAGCGGGCTACCTGTTAGGGGCATGGCAGTTATATTAAACCCATACCCCTTCGGTTTCTACACGGCATCGTACCGGAACGCTAAATCACTTAGCGGCACGTCTTCGCCGGTAGGGTGGTAACTAGCCGCGGCCGAAGCCTCCCACCAGACCATACCAGGGAAAATTCAGAAATTATAAATTCCCAAATTGACCCTGCCGGGGATCGAACCCAGGACCTCCGCACGTTAAGGCAACAGCGCTACACACTGCGCCACGGAGGTCGTCAAACTGATACTGGTGGAAGAACTATTATCTCGATATTTTAACCTTGGGAGTGTCTTCAGCATTGAGCTCAGGTTACTGAACTTAATATAGATCTTATTTGAGCCAAGTAGAGCGAATCAGTGAAAGATAGCATGTGTATCTGTCTGTATTACTAGTGGTTCGCCCCGAACTGAGACCTCGCGGCGCCATCTATTGACATCAATGTGAAGTTCTGTTAAAAATACTGAAGCTCATTAAAAATTAAATAATTCCGTTTCCTTACAATATTTATCTAATTTTAGTATTTGTTGTTCAAGTACAGGATATAATTGAAATAATTGATCAAGTTTCAGGCTCATCCTTTCAGAAAATTTAGAGTTCTGAGGTCATCTTTGGACGTTAGAAAATCTCCACTTTGAAAGCCCCCCATTTCGCCAATTTTGGGGGAAAAATTGAAAAAAAAATATTTTTGGACTCTATTCCTAATTATCTTTAAAATGATATACCGCAACCCTATGTAACTTTATAAAAAATATTTTACTTCGCATTCGCTTCTATGAGAGCCCCCCTGAAATAAAGATTTTTATTATTTTTTAAGCCATATTCGGCGGGAGGCCATTGGTTTACATATTATATTTAAAGCTGAAGTAATTGCGTTCAGTAATTCAGAAGTTATATTGCTCTGACAGACGGACGGACGGACGGACAAGTGCCAATTCACCCAAGTAGACTCAGAGACCTTCGCATCGCTCGGTCAATTAACTAATAATACAGATAGATCATCCTAAGTAGCAGATTACCTAGACCTGGGATTAAGTAAGTAATCACCACTTACTGAGCAATGAGCATCGATCGTGGCTGTCAGAAGCTGTATGCAGCTACATCTATAGAGATTAGTGAAACGATCCCGATTCCCGACGTTCCAAAGCCCGCCTTGTGGTCTGCATCAAAGATTCCTTTATGATATCTAGGCATAGCCTGTATCGTCTAGTACTTCTCTATTATGAAAATACCGACCCGAACCGATAAACAATATCTTTAGAGAGCTAGAGATAAATTTTTTTTGTACGTGTTTTACGAATTTTTATGAATTTAATTAAACATTAGTTCACTCGGTTGTAACACAAAATACCTAATATGAATACTGGATAAAGTAGCTTCACGGACCACGGTATGTAAGTGGAAATATATTAGGTATGTAATGTAATGTATATCTATAATGTAATGTATGTGTACCTAATGTATACTTACCTACCTAATAATAATATCATTACAATTTACCTAAACATTTAAGAATAAATATGCGCCTATAATTAATAGATTACGAATTAAAAGTAGCTTTGTAATTAAGTTAATATTCTCGAAACGGTCCAATTCTGTATTAATTATAGACTCCGTCCCTAAGTTGCCAACAGTTACATTAAATTTTATTGGCTCTTTATTAAGCACAGGCCAGCTAATATGATATCGATATAAAGGCTGCCTATCCATCGGATATAAGCGCATACGCGAATCGGGAGATGTATGTGAAGCCTCTATAGGCTCTAAGAATGGGACTGTATGGGGTAAGGACTGAAATAGTAACCGAAATAAGGGGTTTAAATAATGTTTTTTTAAACTGTTATAAAACAGAAACATAACAGAAACAATACTGTAACCCAATCAATCTGTAACCGTTTATTTCTGTTAATAAGTGTTTTTATCTGTAACCCTAATAGGTACGACGGTACATGCCCTAACAAACTGCACGGTATGACAACGCGTTCTTCTTACTTCATTGGACTTAAGTTAACGCGTTGTCAAACCGTGCAGTTTGTTAGGGCATTTACACACACTACACAACATGGCCATGTTTTTTTTTTAAACAATCGCAACCATCGGTGCTTTTAACTTAGGTTCAAATTTGAATACGTTTCAATTTGGCAACGTCGCTATTTCAGTTACACTTTATAAAACTTTCATTTCTGGTACAGAATAATTAATAATTTATTCTGATATAACCTGCATTATATTGACGGCATTTACACATATTCATACGTCGCGACGTATGAATATTTGTGTGAATCGCACATCTCTCGTGGACGCATAGCAGCGAGTAACAGCGAGTCTACTTTCTGACAAAGGAAATAAGATATTCGAACTAGCTCGCTATAGCTGTACCATGCCTACAGACTACCTACAGTGGAAATCGGTATTGGCGTATTAAATTCTGCTATCGAATCTTTATAGCCAAGAAAAGAAAAATCCATTTTTCTTTTTATCGCACACGGCTCGTGTAGGGAAATTGAAGACGTCATTAGCATTAAAACACTTGCGGTGCAAATTGATCGCACATTACGGGACGACCGTCAAGTAAGCCATTTTTAGTACTGAAAATGTGAATGATATCAAGAGAAGTCTTATTTCTGGGCGATGGCGACTCGTGTAGGAAAACTGATGACGTCATTAGGATCAAAACACTAATTAAACAAACACAACAAACACAAATTAATCGCACATTACGGGACAAGCCTCAATCAAGAATGAAAGAAAATCAATTTATTCAGGGGTGTCAGTCCATGTCACAGATACAAATGTAGCACTTTCGTCTGTGACACCACCCACAAAGGGTGTACAGCCAGCGTTCGCTGTGTACAGCTCAACATTATGCCCTGCGTGATATGAAAAAAAAGCAAACAAAGCAAAGCGCTGGTCTTCAGCTGTGAACTGGGGAAAATGCATTTTTTAGTGCTGAATGATATCATGCAGAAGTAATATTTCTCGGCGCTTGCGGCTCGTGTAGGAAAACTGATGAAGTCGTTAGCATTTTCAGGATTGCAAAAAGAAAACAATAACGGAAAACAATAAAAGGATGACATGGATGAGGTTGATTTCATTGATACGGAGCGGCAACGTAATTTTACAGACACATCAGATAATAATGATGTATGGCTGTTAATTTAAGTTCGTCATGACTGTGTAAACTAATTGGCGTAAATCTTTAAGTTTCAGTCATGGAACTTCATGGACAGATATCCTACAGATATCTGTCCCTGAAGTTCCCTGAGATCTGCACGTTTATTTTAGATAAGTAGAGTAGGTCCTAACTCTTGTAAGACACAGGGATAGAAACGTGGCTAATCTGGTTTCCGTGGTTAATCTCTATGAATCTAGCTCAATAACTATTTTTTAAAAATTCTACTTCAGGATAAAACCGTGATCAATCAGGATCTTTCTAGTAGCAGCCAGGATAATAATTACCAACGCATACAGATGGATGAAGCTTATAAGGGTTTATATATTACATAGGCCTGGTGCATGATGTTCGCTGACTACATTGTGCTTGTCGGGGAAGAGGAAGCGTCCGAGGTTCAGAGCAGACTGGGAAAATGGCAAGAGAGATTGGAGAGTGTTGGCCTGAGGATCAGCCGAACGAAGACAGAACATCTGTTCTGTGACTTCGGTGGCTCCTCCCGTTTCTATGAAATTGCCTTAGATGGTGTATCCCTACCGGTCTGTTCCGATTTCCGGTACCTTGGTTCGCTCTTTCAAAACGACGGCAATATTGACCGAGATGTGAACAAAAGAATGAATGCGGGATGGATGAAATGGCGACAGGTCTCAGGTGTTATATGCGACCCACGAATGCCCCTTAAACTAAAAGGGAAAATATATAAGACAGTCGTTAGACCTGTAGCATTATATGGTTCAGAATGTTGGGCGGCGAAAGGGACGGATGAAAGAAAAGTACATGCGACCGAAATGCGAATGTTGAGATGGATGTGTGGTGTGACTAGAATGGATAAGATTAGGAATGAATATATAAGGGGAAGTCTGAAAGTAGCGCCAGTGACAGAAAAGATGAGGAGTAATAGGTTAGCATGGTATGGGCATGTAATGCGGAGGGAAGAAAGGCATATTAAGAGAAGAATGATAGATATGCATGTGGAAGGAAAAAAGAGTAGAGGGAGACCAAAGAAAAGATGGATGGATTGTGTGAAAGAGGATATGAGTATAAAACATAGACATAGGATTTTTTCGCTACGTACATTCTAAGTCTATGGTATAAAAGGGGTGAATGAGAGGTTGACGGATAACAGAAGTGAGTGGAAGAAGAAAACACGTTGTGCCGATCCCACATAGCGTGGGAAAAGGAGAAGAAGAAGAAGATAGGCCATAGTCCACCACGCTGGCCAAGTGCGGATACGCCAAGTCTAATACTTATAAAATGTATTCAATCAAATAATAATAATAATAAATATTATAAATGCGAAAGTTTGGATGGGTGGATGTATCTATGGATGTTTGTTACTCAATCACGCCCGAACGGCTGAACGGATCTAGATGAAATTTGGCACAGAGATAGATTATAGTCTGGAATAGGTAGCACATAGGCTACTTTTTATCCCGGAAAACTAAGGAGTTCCCGCGGGAACCTAAAAACCTCAATCCACGCGGACGTAGTCGCAGGCATCAGCTAGTTAATTATAACTAAAAAATATTACACTCGCTGAATTCGTTCAGACATCGACACCGATAGATGTACGCATGAAGGGCTCGTAACCGGTCAAGTGCGAGTACACTATACAGCCTCGTGATTATGCCCTAAGCTTGCTAGTCGCTACATGTTTTATGGACAACCAAGCAATGTAACGTATAATAAATAACAAACAATTTGTTGTTGTTCGTTCTATACAGCTTCCGATGTAGGCGGTAGTCAATTACCCTACTTATAAAAAAAAGCTATCCATAAAAGTTCACGGCGTGTTAAGCCCACAGGCGTTTGCGAAATAATGAGTTTGAAACTACATAAAAAACATAGATTTATTCTTGGGTTCGCGCGCTTCACCGCGAAGCCAAGAATAAATCTATGTTAAAAAATATATAAAACAAACCTATATTTGGGAATTTTGTCTGTACAGCAGAAATGGCAATAAACATAAACACCCCAAACTAAGGCTGTTTTTCTTTGGGAATAAAGATCAACATTTTTCTTATAACACGCAACCCTAACCGACGCGACGTCTACACCAACCTAAGCGCATCTTTATTGGGTGTTGTAGTATGACGTACTTTCAGAACGTACTTTCGTATGACAGAACCATACAGATATACCAACGACGTCTAACTTATTTCGTCTATTTATTTCAATGCCATAAACAAATGACATTGGATGTTCTAAGTGTATGCCATAAACATACGATAAACACATCTGCCTCATCAGGCTTCGAGTACCGTTGGATAGGGCTTAATATTTCTGTCTGGCTCATTATCTTTTGCCATCAATAGACCCTGAAATATAGGACAGCTCTACAAATTGGATACCTTATAGGTATAATACATAATATAGTGGATGGTAATAGTACAAAGGAAATGATACTTACTTTGTAGTGAACAGGTTATCGTGAATGATCAATGATCATAGGGCTTACAGTTTAAAATGAAACAATCATGCCATTCACAGAAATATATTTCTGTAAGGCCAGTCTGTAATTGGTTATAGTCTGCTTCGATAACTAGTAGAAGCTGTTGATCCACGGGCAAAGACGTATCGGGAATTGTCTTCACGTATTCTTGTATAATGGGAGCCCGGGCGAAAGCAAAAGAAAACCACTGGCAACACTATAATTAAATAAAATATTATATTGCTGATACGACAGTGTCTGTTGTTGATCTTTTGAAACTAGAGTATATTATCGGGGATTTGGGACAGTAGTACCTACCAGCAGACAAATGAATAAAAGAAAAACCTATTCATTATGCAGGGCATTGAAATCTCTTCAAAATAACTCCACTAGCGCAAATTATGCGGAGAAAAACTGAATTGCATCCGTCTAGGAACAATGACGCTTAAGCTGCGGGCACGAAGCTCCACCGTCAGGTTTTCCTTTCATAATAAAATGGAGCTGTACGTAAAACAATATACTTTTGAAGACTAATCACGCATTTACATCTGTTGAGCAAACTTCGCTAAAGGCTAATTGCTGCCAATCGATCTTTTCACGTGCACTACATATAGAGCAAGTTCCGCAGGGGCTCAACTTCAATATCTCTCAACCAATTTACCAGCAAATAATCCACATTCCAATGCGAAAGTAATATTGATTTCTTATTAAGTATTATGGGATATTACGAGAATGTCCCATAGATCGAGCATGTCTTGGATATTTGGATACAATTGACGTATAATTTTAGGAATGTTGGGATACAGACTTTTGAATGCAGTAAAAGTTACATCTATGTTCATTAATCTTAAATCGTAGACGCCATAGTGCAATACATACCGTACAGCCCTAGACATAGACTGTTTACAGACTAGTGGTTTTAAACAGCCTCCTGTTGCGAGCGCCTGCTTTACCCGACGAGGTAGGTAAGTATTCTGCACAATGAGATCCCACTACAAAGGGTCTGAGAGAGAAAAGCCTCCGATGCTTACAGACTGCATCAAATTGTTTTTCTGAACTCGTCAACTGATGGTTCAATGAACTTGCGTAGAATAAAATCTATGACGTTCGTATGTCTCCTCTCGTATCGATAGAGAGAGGCATCTTAAAGAATATTGATGATGATCACTTTGGATGGAGAACAGATGCTTGGAAATTATTAATATATTATCATCTTTATGCATCAAAAATTCATGGTTGCACAAAATCATACGAGTGTTTTTTTTAAATTGATAAGCAATTAGACCTGCATGCAAGTGGTGATGCAGAACAATAAATATCAACGAACAAGAGGCAACCTTCGATAATTCCAAAGATCATGGTTAATACAACTGAAAGTAATATAATTCGCCAAATTTAACCAATTTAAACTTTCACTGGTCATAAATCACCTAACATAACCCCGACAAAATCACTGTTATCTACACGTACTAGAATACAATAGGTCCTATCATACCATATCATGATTGTTGTCACGTAATGTACGCAACGTTAGAAGCTTATTCGCTTCCACTTTCTATACCCATTTCAACGTGGGACATGTTAATGAATTCCAGCATTAATTTCAGTCGTGAACGTGGGGTGTTAGTCTACATTAACATTAAATATTCTACTCTACGGAATACAAATATTACACTACTGGGTGGCAGTTTAGTTATAAGTTTATAATATGTAGTTTGTGACTAAGGTTTAATAAAGTTCCTGACAACCTCAGAGCTTTTTGCAACTGTATGTAAATCACAAGGGCGGATACGCGAATGTACTTCGTATTTCGCACCCTCAGCTGCATCTTTTGTGCAAAAATAGCTCAGAATTTCTTCAAAACTAAGCAGGTTTACTGAGGATGCTCTCCTTCATGTTTAAATGCTTTGGTACGTTGACCATTACGCTACCTACGGTTGACTATGTCATCAGTTCAACACAGGGTATTGTCTTTTCAAACTACTCGTACTTCGTGTGTACCTTTCTTGTATCCTAGGAAAACAAAATATCATAATTCATATCTAGCGGACACATTTTTTTCATTGGTATAGGTACTAAAAAAATTCTACATCAATGTTGGCCATACAAATAAAATTGTCAGATTGACGCCAACTACTCTGACGATGTCGCTTCTGCGATAACTCAAGGAATAACAAGATATTTGTTGCGGATTATTATTTGTATCCTTACTGTTGAGAGTTTCAGGTGTTTCTCTTTCTACCCAACATCCACTTAATATACCTACTGTTACGTGTCAACTGATGCGGAGCGGAGCTGCTTAGCAAGACAAAAAGATGATTGATGACGCTTTCAACTTTATTGTAATCTCTGTGATAGCTGTTGGTCTACCAAACACGTCTCAGCTCCGCTCTGTACAGACTACAGAGAACAGGCACCCCAAAGCTTTACGTACGTTGTGGTATCTGAGACTCGGTGTCATCGGTGAAGATTCTGCGACTGCACACGTCGAAGAGCCACCAGCGGGTGACATGTTCCGGCCACTGCCAGCACCCGGGCATGGCGGCACTCACTCGCAAGTTATCATCACACACACTCACACACAGGCCACAGCTCACTGATTGTCCTTCGATCACTTAATTAGGTGACCAGACATCAATCTATTTGATTTGTTGCACATAACGATAATAAAGGATCTTTTTAAAGCTAAAGCACAACTAAAGGAATAGATTTCAAAAAGTTTCTATGCTGCAAATGCTAATTTACGACCACAACCTGATAGTAAAAAACAGCTACTGTCTCTGCAATCTACTTCGTCTGAGAACAACGTCTGTCTGGTAAACGGATTTGAACACGGATTTCACAGAGAATAATCGTGTAGTTAGGTATAACTTAAAAGAAAAAAAATAACCTTTAGCATTATAAAGGTTGCATATTTAGTCACATGATGTTTATTCACTGAACATGATAATTAATATAATTTATTAATTATTATCTAGATAGAAAAAAACCCTTTGCATTGTATCTTTGTGAAAAGGAAACACAGAATACTCGTAAAATATTATATTGCAGCTACGGGCATAATTCGCCTACTTTTAACTCGGACAAAGGACGGAAGGAACCCAAAGTAAATTCTCGTAGTTATTAGGTACCTATTAAAAATATAAACATGTGAGTTGAATGCTATTAACACTATCATTCTTGAAAAGATAGGTACATTTTGTTTTGGCACAATATCAAGAATAGGTATTAAGTAAATAATTAAAAATTGTAATTAGGTAGGTATCAGCCTTATGGAATTTTAGTATTTAATGAATAAAAGTTCTCATTAGATAGGTACTTATCTATAAAAAATTTAGCTCAAAGAATTTCTTTCGGAATAAGCTTGATTAATACAGTCGACTTTAAAATAAAATTTGTAGATTTTAATGGTAAAACTGTACCTATATAATATTTGAGAGTAACTTTTGGTAAAATATTCTGCGAAACCCTTTCGCGGTAGGTAAGTGGAAACCCCGTCTATTACAGAAAAAAATATGCTTGAATGAAACCAAATTTTCGTTTCAATCAGAAACTCGTACCTATCCAAAATAATATGAAACTGTATTCAACGACTTTGTTTAGATACCTTTATACGTTGTTTGAAAACAACCACAATTTAATTCAACCTAAGCTGTATCCACCCTAGCCTAGACTATTCCACGTTTGTGTCAATGCCTACCTCCACTCCACTCCAATGCGAAAGTGTGTCTGTCTGTCTGTCTGCTACGCTTTCACGGCCCATCTTTTCACCCGATTTTGATGAAATTTGGTAAAGAGATAATTTGCGTCCGGAGGGAAGGACATAGTTTTTATCCCGGAATATAAGCAGTTCCCGCGGGAATACAAAAACTTAATCCACGCGGACAAATTCTAGTATCATCTGGTATAATAATATACGATACTTATCTCAAACTCATAACGTCATCGTCGATTTGGCCTGCCATGTCAGAGCGAATGTGATTTGGAAATTCATGTAGAACAAGATTTCGCCCACAATGTTAGAGATTTTAAAGGTACACATGACGCGTCTAATGCCATTTAAGTGGAACGTCCAAAATGAGCTTTTCGTATTTAGGAGTTAAATACGAAAAAATATATATAATATTATACTAGTTCAAGAGTTGATGATGATCTCGGGTAATTTATTGAAAATTGGCTGAGGATGGCTTTGTTTATACAACTAAAGTCTGAGCGTGCTAATTCTCAAAATGTATGTGGAATTTTATGCAGTGATGAAACTAAAAAGCTTTTTGGGTCGCACTAAAATATAGGTTGGACATAATGACTTCAATGTAGCACACATCATACCGCAGCCACCCGTAGCTATGTTAGCGTTTATTATGATATCGATTACTTTTAGTAGGTTTATATCCAATAATGAAATGTTATCGTATGAGGAAAATCTCGTTTGTTGCTACAACATTAGTATCGCTTGATATCCCTTCGTTTAATAAACAGGACATAATATTCGCATAACTACGGCAAAGCCAGCCGTATCGGCAAATCGTTGGGGGAAAGAGCGGATTAGGGTCGCCAATGATAAATCCAAGGATAATTTTATCCTTTCAATTTTCCGCCGATACTACGACAGCATAGGTACTATAAAGTATTCTGTGGTAACAGGTAGTGGGTACCAAAGTACTAATATTTTTTCACCATCAACCATGAGCATATAAACTTTTCCCCAGCATCAGCTAACTATATAGAATGTATTAACTAAATAACATCGCAGCTGAACAAACACTTGAAGATGAGGAAATTACGATAAGATTGTCTATGATGCATTGCGACTTTCATTTCATGATTAGCCGAATCGAAGAATATTTTTGATTTTTCTACACAAACATTTTCAAAACTACCAAACTCTGATAACGCATTATTATAATTAACTAGCTGACCCGCCCCTGCTTAGCTCGGGTGGATCATAATATGAAAATTCTTTGGGGATAGAAGTCCCAAAAATCCGGATAACATAATTGCTGTTCGTTTGTCTCGCTAAAACTCGGAACGGCTTGACCGATTTTGATTGAATGAACCGATGAAATTTTTTGTGCGTGATTGAGTGGGTCCTGGAATGGTTTATATTCATAATTGGACCCGGTAGGGGGCGCTGCAATCGGGTTCTAGGTTCAAGGCAGGACAACGTCTGCCGGGCCCGCGAGTTCATTAATAAAATATCATTGAATGAAATGGAATTTGCAAAAATCCTTTCTCAGCGAATTTTTCCTGGCTATAACTTGAAAAGTGACGGACTTTCATACTATAGGTAATTATTGAAAATGTATTTTGATGTGATGTTATCGTCCCGAATTATAAATGAAGTAAAAAGTTATTGACGAAAACGAACTTTGGTTACTACTTAAGGGGAATGAAGAAGTAGGTTCAAATTGTGATAAAAGTCATGAAAACACTGTACAATAATACAAGTACTTGGACGAGTAGGTAATATCAACAATATCAATCTTTGCATGCTTATAAATCAGTGCTTAAAAATTGCTATAATATAACAATATTTCAGCTTTAAAACACCATCTCATTCTTATTCTCAGTTATATTATACGCAGCCGAGACACGACATCTAGATAAAGTTGCGGCGGGTGGATTTGAGAGAGGGTCCCGCCAACATACAGACCTATTAAATACTATTTATTATGTGATGCACAATATATTGTAGTTGACAAGGTTTTATCAATCATGTTTGCATTGAGCCTACTACATCATACATGACTTATAAGTTATGGTTACTACATGAGCCTGGCTTCGTGATTTGGCATACCTACTAGGTGCAGATTTTGAGGAATTTACGTTAGCCCTAGTCAAAATGTCAAAAACTAGATATGCCTGGTGGGAGGCTTCGGCCGTGGCTAGTTACCACCCTACCGGCAAAGACGTGCCGCCAAACGATTTAGCGTTCCGGTACGATTCCGTGTAGAAACCGAAGGGGTATGGGTTTAATATAACTGCCATGCCCCTAACAGGTTAGCCCGCTACCATCTTAGACAGCATCATCACTTACCATCAGGTGACATCGTAGTCAAGGGCTAGCTTGTAGTGGATAAAAAAAATAAAAAACTATAGATGACGCCCATGTCTCCGTCCGCGTGGATTTAGGTTTTTGAAAAATGTGGCATCTCTTTGATTTTCCAGTGTAAATGTCCCTTCTATTGAACAGTCGGACCTTGAAAACACAGCAGATAGAAAAAATGGATCAAAGAAATGTACATTACATATTTTATACCATTAATTGATAAGGAAAAATATATTTGCTCTCATAATGCAATAATTTTCAAAATAGGTAATGTTGAGCAAAATAGTTTGCAGTGAAAATTATTATTTTCATAAATATCCATTGAAAATAAAATATAAGTACCTACCTATAAAGAAAATATAAACTAATAAGCCCCCTAGAACAAGCAATGTAGTAAACAGCGGGGGGGAAAAATGAACTGTAGGTGTAACAACCCAACACTGCTAAAGAAATAAAGTTAAAGTTACTCCTGTTTTTGAAAAATTCATGCCAAGAGGACTAAATTACATGTCACATAGAAAGCAGAGAAATTATTCAGTAACTATCTACCTACATATTATTTAAATAGTTACTTAGTATTCTGAAATTACTGTTGTAAATAGTATTATTTGAATTTAAAGAAAACAATTTACAGAAACTTCCGACAATGAGTACGTCAAGGGATGTACCCCACATCACTTGAACTCTGAGCACATACCGCGCGGGGCTTTTGCGTTCGCGAAATTCGCCGATTTCGGGAGCGACACGTCCGTAGGGGTCGCGAATTGCGCCCGACTGGCGCCTAGCCACCCCTCGTTCAACAGTTAGCACCCTCCTATACTATACAGTTACACCCCTATAAGTATCAGTGGATATGTATCGGCACACCGTAATTATTATTCTGCTCGTGTTTTGTGGGCACTTATTTTTGGTTTTCCAAGTACAATCTCACTGAATTTGTTGGTAGCATTGAATACTGATTGAAAAATATGTATGTTAGGATTATGAGAGCAAAACAAAATAATTAGATAAGGCTGCTGAAATATTTCATAAATATGCTTGTTATATTTCTTAGTGAGACAAAAATTAACTTAAATATTTGAATTACTTACTGAAAAAAGCTTAAATAATAGTATGCCGAATCTGCATACAAGTAGTTAGGATGCCACTAGCACCAAGTGTTTAGTCGTGTTTAGAGTTTAATCAAGAGGATATCACTTTCAGGAAAATATCAATTACTTAATCAAATGATTCAATAGCACATAGAATTGTCTTATACTTGATAATTATAAATTACATGGTTTGAGTTGACATGAGTGGACTGTGCAGGGCCCGTTTTAACCAAGTATAGTGGCTTTGTAGAGCTCTATAACTAATCTAATGTGACTTTTCCTCTATGACTTGTACAGTCGGAGCGAAGTCATAGCTGCTGATTATTTCCTTTTAATGCCTGATGTGTAATCTTTACAGCCGGGTACTGTAGGGTAATTAAGGGTAAATTAAGGGGAATAAGGGTGCCAAATGGTAGTTTGCATTGTATGAGCCAAATAGCTTAGTGGCTTTGCCACGGCCTAAATTCGGCTGTGGCTAGTTACCACCCTACCGGCAAAGACGTGCCACCAAGCGATTTGGCATTCTGGTACAATACCATGTAGAAACCGAATAGGGGTATGGGTGTAATATAACTGCCTGGCCCCAGTGATAGCCTGGTACCATCTTAGACTGCATCATCACTTAGCAAGGGCTAACTTGTAGTGGATCAAAAAAAAGGTTTAACAATGAAGGATGAAGGAACCTGCATACCTGAGAGTTCCCCATATAAGTACTTGAATGTTCTTAAAAATGAGTGAAGTCTTCTGATCCACTACAGGCTAAACTCTTCTGATACTGAGAGACCCGTGCTCATTAATAGACAGGTGATAATTTCGAATGATGCTACTTACTTATCCGTTTTCTATGATGAACGTTATTCACCGAAGAAGTTCATTTCTTCCTAACTATACGCATAAAGCAGTGGGGGTATGGGGTACCTATAGATTTATGTAGAAAAGTAAGCATTTTGTACACGTAACCATAAATTAATACGTATTTCTCTGAATTTATCAAAATAGGACGAGTAAAACGTATCTCATTGAAAAAAAATCTAAGCAAATAAACAATCAGGAAATGAAGACCTAAATGTTTAGTCAAGCGTAAGCTAATAAGAGAATGTTACATATTACTCATTTGGTCAACGTTTTTAAAGTTCGTAACAATTATATAATTAAGTTTGCCACATACCGGCTATGATCCCATCCATCTGTAGCAAAGCAGCTTCCAACAACTTCGCGGGATCCGATTCCGTTGCTGGGTTGTTGTCGCCATCAACCTGTGTCGATTTTCCCATCACAATTATACGAATATCGTTCTTTCAATCTGATTTCTCACTAAAACTAGCGCTAAGTAAATATTGAACCGTAGAAAACTTGAAAATTGAAATCTAAAAAGTTTAGGTCAACAAAACTCCAAAACTTTTTTGACAGATAAAACTTGAAACTGACAGAAAGAGACAAGTAACAATGACAGACATGTGTGATGTGACAGACGCTGGCGACCTTCCACAGACTTTAAAAAATCACATGAATCTAGGCTCGGACTAGGTAATACCTTTGATCATGTAGCGAAAAAATCCTATGTCTATGCCTTTGATTATGTATATTTAAACCCTATATCCAATGTACTCTGTGATTTAAACACAAATGACTTGAAATAGGTAAACTTTAAACCACAGAGTAAATAAGATAGCAATTATTTTTACGCCTTCATATTTATTTCTATTCAATTCGAGTTTTTTATTCAAATAGACTTTTTACAAGTGCTAATTGAATCGTCATCGGTTCAGAATACCGTTCATACCGAGAAGAACCAGCAAGAAACTCGGCGGTTGCTCTTTTGAAAAAATTAATAAGTAACCGCTGTCCTTAGCATTGCTGGAGAGTCAAATCCATGCTCCTTTGTCATTTACGTCTCACACACATTTTTTGATAGCCCCTATTACGCAACCGTTTCATTATCTACAAATTATTATAATAGTATATTTCATTACAAGTGTGGAAAGGCTGTCATTGCAGAGTTCCGACAAATGTCTACCCGAGCCGAGGCGCAGCCGAAGGCGAGGGTTGACAGTCGGAACAAGTTGCAATGACGGTTCCGCACGTGTACTGAGGTACTGAACGACTATTTTTAATACAGTTGCGAAAAAATTAAGCAATTTAATAAAATAATAAAAACACAATAAACTCAACTAACTTAACATTTATTTTCGTCGTATGTACTCGTAGATATGTAGCGACTTTTTGACTTTTCCGGTGAAATGTTCTCCGAAGCATTTTGTGCAATAATACTGAGTTCCTGTGGTGTTAATTCAAAAAAACTAGGGTCGAAATTATTGATTTTGTACAACAAACAACTAAACTCGCAAAGAAAATTTCTGAAAAATGGCGCCAACCGTAGAATATAAGCAGAGTTTTTTTTTCTTCACCCATTCTGGTAGGCAAAGGGCTAACTATGCCCATACAGCCAAGTCTTCAGTAGAATTTTTTTATTGATATGAAATGAAAATGAAATTTAATGAGATGAAATGAAATGAAACCTAACCAAACTCATTCAATTTAATCATTAAATCTGATATTGAAACAAATTATTAGCTTCTTTTTAGAAATATACGTATTTGCATGAATCATAAAACTTCTATGATTTTTTTTAGTAAAAACTTCATGGTTGGTTTTTCTTTTTAATAGACATTATTTTGACAGTTGGGAAAGAGAACGCACGAGTTCGGGAAAGGTAAAAAAAAAGCACGAGTATGTAATAGCTCGCATCCCGAACGCTATACGTCCCTGCAATACGCCACTTTTTGAGCAACTGTATTAAAAAATATCATTTATTACCTACCCTTTGCCAACGCCCCAATGACACCAACGCAAAAGTCAGCGAACTTTGGTCTCGAAACTCCTGAACGGTCACCTCATAGAAGAAACAGTTAAGATTTATGTTTTTTTAAAGCATACCTACTTGAAACTGAGTAGGTACTACTGCTGAGTATGTCCCCGGCTGAAATATTATCCAGCACTGCAGAAATTATTATTTATGTTTTGAAGGCTTTTGCACAGCTGGGTTTCTTTTATATTTAAAAATCATATTTTTATTACTTAGGTACAAAATAAAGAAAAAACCAAAATTAATTTATCTCATAGTTTATTAATGTTTCATTAGACCCTTTACCAAATTATTATACGTAAATAAATAGAACTACATACTTGGTAAGTACCATTCCATTATATTTCTAGATCATCATAACAAGAAGACAATTTAACTGCAAATAAAATTTTCCATTATAAAAACAAGCAAAACAGCCATATTGCAAATATATTTTCACTATAAAGAAATAAATAACATTCCATTTATTTTAATACTTTAGTGTAAATATATATTTTTTTATGTGACACAATATACTTACTTGGTTAAAAGTTAAAACATCACACATCTATATGAGTTGAATAAGTTTCGAAAACATGATATTTAATTTATTATTCTCGTTTATTTAAATTACTGATCTAAGGCACAATCTGCTAAAACTTGATATAGTTCACTATCACTCGAGTTTAGAACTGGTAGATCATAAATAGTATTTTTTCTTTATTAAATATTAGTAAAATATGTAAGTATTACCTTTTATTAATGATAACATAATAAATGTAACAGCAAATATCAACGATGATCTAACTTGCCTACCGTTTATAACTAATTGCTTTTAAAACAATTTACTTACGCTAGGTTTTACACACATATAACAACTTAAAACAAATTAAAATGTTGGTAAGCTGTGTTTTGGTATTTAGGTGAGGACTGCTACACTACAGCATTTCTGTTTGATAAAGTATATTAGCGAAAAGGAGGCTATTTGTACAGTTATCAATAGGGATGATAACTCAATCTAATCAGCAACTCTTTATCAAACACAACAAAAACACTTCTAGTATGGAAATTGTATGAAATTCAAAATTGTGACGTCATCAAATTTCAACGCATTTTTCACGCATTTTTTTTCTTTAATCTATGTTTTAAAATTGTTATCAAACTTAAAACTAACCGAGGATGTGATTTTTAGGTCTTTTGGAAGACCCTCTATTTGATAATCAGTAAGAAATAATTAATTTTTGATATAGGCACCATCCCTATTTAGATTATACTTTTTCAAACCAAGAAACAACTTACTAGAAATTTTGAATTGGTAATTTAAAATTACATTGATGATTTATACTAGGTATAGGTTTCCAAAAAAAAGTAGAGATCGATGCTATATGCTACTATACAAGTAATTGACACAATGGATGATATGAAAGGACATATTATGTACAACTATAATATAAAGGTTAATTTCATACAGTATGAAACTTTAAAATACACATTATGATAAAATTTTAACTCCACAATATTGAAAAGCAATACAAATATTTCATTAAATTAACTTTATTAAAGTCCATGCTGGATTTTCCCTTGAACTTATAATGAAATATACCGCCATCTTTGGAAACCTATGGACTATATAAATGCAACTACACGCCTATGTAAATACACTGATAAATAATCGTCATAGGAGTTAAACACGTCAAACCATTTCTATACATAATTTGAAATACGGCTAAAAATTAACCATACAATTGACGTCATTTAGCAAGAATTGCTTTAAAAACAAATAAGTATATCTGTTCCTATAAATTATCTAAAACCACACAAAAATAGAACATTAAGGCCCACTTGCACAAGCCCTTTAAATGTGTTTAAATTAATTTTTCTACACCTGTCCTTTTTGCGTCAACCCTGGAATAAACTTATTAAAAAGAGACAGCATTAAAATATTTAACCACATCAGTTTAGGCAGTGTCGCGCAAGTCGGCCTAAATTGTAACAATTTCAACGTCTGTATTAAAAATAACCAAGTCGAAGTTCCCGAAACTACCGCTCGATCAATTATTCAATTATCAACGCAAAATCGTTCGCCCAATGAGGGAACTACAAAATGTATACAATCAACGGACCTACGGGTAAGCTGATTAAGGGTATATTCCGATATACACTGCGAGCACTGTTCAGTGCTCTTAACGGAGAGAAATTCGTTCCGTTATGGACTGACAGTATTTTGCCGCAGTATCCTAAGGAAACATATGATAATATGACGTCAGAAATCGTCGCCATTTTTGTACTGTGAGCACTGGTGTTTTCGAGGTAAGGTGTTTTAAACAGTAGCCAGTATAGCTAACTTTAAAGGAACACAGCTTACCGTGCTCGCAGTGTACATCGGAACATACCCATTGTTACTATCACTAAGACGATTACGTAAGAGTGTGCTAACATATGATTGGCTAACATTCGCTACTGGCCAAAATCCATTGTCAGTGAAAGAATACCATAAACTTAGCCAATCATACAATTGAAATAGTAGAAATGATTGATGCAGCTTTTCCGTAATCGACCCGCCGATAACTTCTTCTGCTGATCTTAGTAGGTACTCAATACTTTTTTGCAGATCCCTATGTATGTCTATGTACGAAACGACAAGTGCGCAATACATAATATAAATTTAACTACTTCTGTAAACCTCTTTATATCTGTAAACGTATTATAATTAAGATCTTTTCTTATGGTTTAAACACTAATATAATCTATAAATATATTATCTCTATTAAATATTAAAGGCAATATCTATCGTTAGATATGGACGGATTAATTAAAGGCGCCCAAGTGGGGTTACCGATTAATAACATTAATAGCTCTTATTAAGTTTATACCTACTACGCTAGCTCGCGGCGCGGCGGTCGGGACCAAAAAATTATCCAAGACTACACAATAATAATAATTAAAAAACCAACAATGACAATAGAAAATAAGAATATCTATAAATAAATATGTGTTGCTCGTTCAGGTAACTCACTAGGTCCTTGCCGCGAACCGACTTCCTTACCCTACAGCAGTGTCAATAACAAAACAGTAATATAACTTCGTTGGTAAACATAATTTCAGTTCCACCTAAGTCGACTTCGTTTAACTTAACAGGCAAGACCACAACCGATATTAAGTACTTATCAGCTACAGGAATGTAAATCTCAGGTTTGAGGGTGAAATACGCAAGGTAAATGGACCCAACCATTAAGTGTGAGATCTATAGAGCGAACTTTGACTTAAGACATGGTTAAAACGGGACAGATTTATGTTACTCATATAAGTCCATCTCGTTTTAACTCTAAGTAAAGTCTGAGCTGATTCAAACTAAGCTCTGTAGATATCAGCATTAGTACCCGATTCTTATACAGGTTCATTTTCATATTGCCGTAGCAAAGTTTTAAAATTGCAATGCGAATATCAGAATCACTTCCGCGGCATTGCTTGACACTCAACTATTGGCTCAAATGGATTGTTTTGGCAAGTATCGCATAAATTCAGCCAACAATAATTACTTAGTGATTTTCACAACTTTATTGCTACGCCAACTGATTGTAGACGTCTAATAGCATCATTATATCGAAATGATATTGCAAATACAACCACTATAAGAACCGAGCACACTGCATCTCAAAAACGAAAGTGACCCAATCCTGACAAAGAGTTAAATCTCTATTTTTATATGTACATATACTTACTATGTGTATGAAACTTCAGAATAAATTACTTAATTATTTTTACCGAAAATCTGGTTAAAAAGAAGTAATAATTCAACATAAACATAAATTTAGTAACACAAGAAAGGAAGTCATGAGAGTAATAAAAAGTAAAAGTTGCGTAAAAAAAACTAACTTTTGGAATGGATAACTTTCGTCAAGAAGTTGCTAAAAGTCAAATTTTATGTTTAAGTACAGGTCTGAAGTGAGAATTCTAAAAGAGAATGTTTAAGGTGCATGACAAGGGTCTGCCCGCGAAATTCAAATTTAATTTGGTTTTTCACAATTTGTAAACTAATACGACAAAGTAGGCTTATGGCATTCAAATTGCGAGCGTAGGAATATCATCTTCACAGGTTTATATAAAAATCTTTACTTGAAAGTGCCCAGTTTAAGAAATTAGTCAAATTAATGACTAATTTGTGAGTAACTCACGTCAAACTCATTATTTTGACTAATTTCTTAAACTGGACACTTTCAAGTAAAGATTTTTATATAAACCTGTGAAGATGATATTCCTACGCTCGCAATTTGAATGCCATAAGCCTACTTTGTCGTATTAGTTTACAAATTGTGAAAAACCAAATTAAATTTGAATTTCGCGGGCAGACCCTTGTCATCGACCTTAAGAAGCCTACTGCTTATTATCTTGTATTTTCTAATGAAAATAACAAACGAACGAGTGTTGGTCGTTGAGCATATCTTGCCTTACGCGCTTATTAAAACTACCGAAAAATATTTAGGTGATTCTTAGCTAAAATCGATTTCCATACCACAGACAATCTCATTATGTGACGGATTTATTACCAATTAGAATTAAGAAAATAAAAATTAAGTAATAATAGTTACAATTAGACACCATTATAAGCACGCAATATATTTAAGTGTGTGTGAAAAATCAATCTTTTTGTGCGAGGAACGACGCAACCAAATATTAAGCACTTTTTATATATTTTGTTGAGCCATTTTCATGTTATTGAGCAAGTGCGTTTTTCTTATAATGGTCAGTTTTCGTTTCACATTATAACCTATTTGCTACAAATCGATAAATTTTAAGTACATACGACTGTATTGCTACATAATTATAATCAATTTAGAAATAAATAATAAAAACAACTTGTACATTAAGTATTAGTCGTGGACTTGCATTACATGCTTAAGAAAAAATAAAAAGAAATATAAATTAACGGAATGTAGAATTCATAATTCCGGTCTGATTAATCAATCACAAAAAATTAAACAATCATGGAAATATAAGGCTTTGCCTTTCTATATAAACATCATCGTGTCAACAGCGAAATGTAAAAATATATTAATTTGTACACTCTTTACCATAGGTTTTAATAAACATTTGTAAAATTCACTATCGCACCAAAAAATACTCTATAAATATTGTTTTGAATAACGCCCGTGTACAGTTAAGTACAGAGAAATTAATTAAATAATAAATAAAAATCTTTTAAGATAATAATATTTCAAGTATCACTTCATTCCCCACCCAAAGTTCTCCATTTAAGTATCTCAATCTCGAATAATAATGGAATGCATAGATTGCAATTTGGAATGTCAATTTCTGGACGAAGATTCATCGCGGTCGAATTCAAAGGTTCGAAACTCGAATCGCACCCGAATTCCGAATTAATCCTATCAACACAATTTTAACACTAAAAATATCCATACAAATATCGTCGCTCATTTACCTACAATTACCACTAAATAACCCTCAAAAATAATTTGCACTTTTTAAGTTTTAACAGCTTCGGGGGGACGTTCAGCGTATAGCATAGTCGAAGCACTTCGATAGACAATGTACAGGCCAGAGAAAAGGAAACCACGCAGGATAAAGTGTAAAGGTGAAGTGGGGTAAGTGGGAAGTGCTTACAGTATGCACACGTATAGAGTGCACTACAGTACTACCACGTTTATAAGTTGCAACAGTGTACATGAAATTACGTATTAACATGACTGATAACATGTACACTGCTATTGGTCGATTGCGTATGCGCACGTAATCGCGTCTGCGTAATTTGCCTAAACTGCGTCTTATAACCTTTTGTAGTTTTATTTTTGGTCTGGATACTATTGTTTTACGTATTCTTTCGGAGCGATTAACATAAGCCACATTAAATTAAAGGTACCACTGGTGTATTCTAGCATTAAAACTTGCAGATATCAAGATTTGGCAAGGTACTCGCACCATACTTGAAATAGTACAAGTTTTGTGCAAGTGACTGTCCAAAGCTGCAATATCACTTACAGAATTGGGAGATACATGCAGTAACGATCTGACTTCTGTAAGTTTTATTGCTAGTGGCTAGCTTGCTTTAGACTAAAAACGCAATAAGCGATATGCATACTCTAAAAGTATGCCCGATATGCAAACAATAATATAACTTATATTAAGTGGTGGTACTGTATAAAGGCATGGACAGACTCAACGCGTGACTGCAACGTCACTGAAAACTCGTGACGTTTCATCTGTCAAGCAAACCTGTCCCATGTCTCAGTGGCTTAATTTGTATACTAAGATATGTTTTCAACAATTAATAATTTCGTAATAAATACTAATTATTTTATATAGATTTTATATAATAGCCACTGAGATATGGAACAGGCTCACTGGCCTCAAGAGTCAGGTCAGCGTTGGAACGGCCCCCCAGCCAGCAGTCATTGGTGGCTCTTACTTAGCAGGTGCGAATTGAACTCATACACATTACAGCACTGCTCACCACAGATATTGCACTTCCAGGGGTTTGAGTCACAGTGGCAGCCCTTGTGCAGGAAGTATAGCGTAGAGTCGGGGAAGGTGATTGAACAGAAGGTGCACACTAGCGAGGCGGGAGTTAGGGCTGCCTCCCCGTGCGTCGATGTGATCACTCCGCCCTCCGACGGAGACGCTCGGGAAGCCTGTAACATTCAAACATACATAATATTGTGAACAAACAAGATGATTAACAAGCCCCCCCCTCAACTTTTTTTTTATTATTATCAAGCGCCCGCCCCCAAACAAGGTTTATAAAAAAATTATTAATGTACTAGCTGATGCCCGCGACTTCGTACGCGTGGATCGAGGTTTTGTGGTTCCCGCGGGAACTCTTTAATTTTCCGGGATAAAAAGTAGCCTATGTGTTATTCCAGACTATAATCTATCTCTGTGCCAAATTTCATCCAGATCCGTTCAGCTGTTGGGGCGTGATTGAGTAATAAACATCCATCCATACATACATACATCCATACCGACATCCATACATCCAAACTTTCGCATTTATTTCGCATTTGACGACCTCCGTGGCGCAGTGTGTAGCGCTGTCGCCTTAACGTGCGGAGGTCCTGGGTTCGATCCCCGGCAGGGTCAATTTGCGGCAATTTGCGGCAAAGACGTGCCGCTAAGCGATTTAGCGTTCCGGTACGATGCCGTGTAGAAACCGAAGGGGTATGGGTTTAATATAACTGCCATGCCCCTAACAGGTTAGCCCGCTACCATCTTAGACTGCATCATCACTTACCATCAGGTGAGATCGCAGTCAAGGGCTAGCTTGTAGTGGATAAAAAAAAAAAAAAAAAATTATAATATTAGTAAGATAAGATAAGATTTTATGCCTCTGTCATCTATCAGATTACATATAAATTTTTAGTAAGTTTAATATTTCAGAGGTTGTGGTAGATGGACAGACCGACAGTACTCAGGTCTGACACCAATAAAGGATACTTTTACCTTGCTTGACATGAGATAGGAGACAAAGCCAAAAGAGAGCAACCACCGAGTTTCTTACTGGTTCTTCTCGGTAGGAATAGTATTCCGAACCAGTGGTAGATTCACTCGACGATTCAAAAGCAGTTTTAATAAGTTTGTTTGAATTTTAGAAAAATATGGACTAAGTTGGAGACAAGTCAAAGTATACAATGACTTCAATTTACATAGACGGGCCCTGTCAAACAAAGAATGTGCACTTAAACAGGTGTGGAGCGCGCTCTACAGGTCGAACGCCCAATTTCTTGTCTATGAAAGGGCCCATCTAGTATCTACATATATATCGATGGCTATATAGATCTTAACATCAGAGTTCTCCAAAATTGGTCAATTTAGGTCATAAGTAGTCCTACGTACATTGTTGGCGCGCGAGCGTCCTCGGGCCGAGATGCGCCGGCGCAGGTCCTCGCGCAGCAAACTCTTAAGCGGCGACACCTTGATGAGCGATGACAGACTCGACGACACGTCGCGTTTGTCTTTGCCGTTGGTCTCGCCCTCGTTGTCGCCTTCGCGGCCTGATTCCTCTTGAGCGTTGGGCTCCTTCAAACACATTGTTAACATTGTTTTTTATCGGCTTTAATCAAGTATTTTATCTGAATCCATACTTATAAATGCGAAAGTATGTCTGTCTGTCTTTCTGCTACGCTTTAACGGCCTATCTTTTCATCTGATTTTATTGAATTTTGATATAGAGGTAGTTTACATCCCGGGGAAGGACATAACCTACATTTTAAACACTTAATCCACACGGATGAAGTCGCAGGCATCATCTAGTTATAAATGTAATACAATACAATATAACAGTTATAGGTAGTGACAGCCATGGATGCCTACATCAAAGATCTGTATGATTTTTCTGAGATTGCTACAAGTGTTAATTTTATCTTGTCTTTTCTATTTGTTGGCCAGCTTAAAAATTACTTGGTAATATCTTAACTTTTGGATGTGTCTGAATATAGGCTATTATAGCTTATCAGTTAGGTATCAGTCTGAATCAGTCTTATGGGATATAGTATAGTTCACTTGTTTGATGGGTGTGTATAGCTTACCTCTTAGATTGGTATAGCTTACCTGTTTGATAGTTACAGTTTACCTGCTTTTTGAGTGGATGTAGCTAACCTGTTTTATAGATAGTGCTTACTTGATGGATATGGCTTACCTGTTTGTTGTAGCTCACTTCTTTGATGGGATACCCATCCTTGTTGTCTAAATGTTAGATGGGTATAGCTTACCTGTTTGATGAGTATTACTTACCTGTGGAAGGCAATCTATTTTGTTTTACTGTTTGATGGGTATGCATGTGAGCAGTGACGTGGGCAGGCCGGCCGACTGCGTCAGGCTGGGCCCTTCGCCGTTCACGCGTTTGTCGAGTGGGTACAGCTTACCTGTTGCTTGGACAGAGCTTACTTGTTGGATGGGTAAAGCTTACCTGTTTGATGGGTATTAGTGTGATAGAGGGCGTGATGTTGGTGGGCAGGCCGGCAGTTAGCGAGCTGCTGGCCACGGCGCTGTCGCCTGACTGTGGCGAGCTGGGCCCTTCTCCATTCATACGTGATTCTGCACAAAATACAAACTGTTAAGTATTCCATTTTCGAGATTATTAACGTTTACCGATATTATTTAAAAGATTTTTTTTCACAATAAATTTACTGAACTGGGGTAGTTCCTATGACAAAATAAATTATTTCTTTATGATTATATTTAGAGGGTCTTCCAGAATACGTAAAATTTAATTTTAAGTTTGTAAACCATTTTAATTAAATTATCTACAAATGTGAATAAGTACGTTTAAAGTTTCGACGCACTTTAATGACGTCACAAGTATGTATTTCATACAAACTCTTCTACAGAACGTACCAACGATTCATAAAGAATTGCTAATTTGCTTAGTTTGGCACCATTCATATTAAATAAAGTAAAGATCCCGACATCACCAAGCTTGCGGGGAAAACATGGAGAAGGCTTGCCTAACATCGGGAAGAGGCGTGCACATGACCAATCAAACAATCAGTGGCGTACAGTTCATAGAGGCATAAAAGCACTGCTTACCTTAATGGAAATGGGTCGATACTCATTTTTCATTCTTACAGTCACTAAATAGGTATTCTGACTGACTAATGCCTACCCTAGCTTCAGACCCTGTGAACGCCTCTGCAAACAATGGATGAAAAAAAGCTCATAAAGAAGAAGAAAGATCCCGACCTTGGTGGTTATTCTGTTGCGGCGAGAAGGTCTCGTTATTGTCGGCCATGGATATCTCGACGTGCGGGGTCAGGTAGTGCATGGGCGGCGTGGCGTTGTCCACAGAGCGCGCCCCGTTGCTGTCCCCGCTGTCCGAATACGCAGCGGCCACAGAAACTGACAGCCCTGACCCCAAAGCGCCTAAAGCGCTTATCGCGCTGGGGTCCATGGTCCCGTCTGCGTACGCCGCGTTGGCGATACCGGCTGCGAGTAGGGAAACAGAGTTGTTGCCGGGGCCTGGGTTATCCAAGTCTATACCGTGTCTGCAATAGTAAAGATAATATTCAGAATGTGGACCATTAAATTCTCAATTATTTGCAGGTCAACGAGGCATCTATAGTCCAAGCACGAGCTCCGAGGAATCGGGATCTGAAGAAGCGACGGCTGTACGCCACCCCCGATCGTCGCTCTATATCCAGGTCGCTCCCGGCACTAGTTTCGAGCTTGACGCGTGTAATTTTTCGGTAGCAGTATTGTTTTGTACTTTAAACAACTCTACGAGTAGGTCATTACTTTAACTATCCATAGGATTCGTCAGAGCTCGCGCGCGAACTATAGTTATGTGCTTACCTACTAATAATAACGTGTATTCTATTGTACCACACTACCCTACACATCTTGTTCAGTCCTCTCACCAAAGGTTGCCTGGTAAATTGCTTCGTAAGCCTTTGCATACCTAGTTTTTAGTTAACTTTACTTTGTATTTTTTCATGTGTGCAATAAAATATTCATCTATCTATCTATCCATCTAGTTTCTGGTGAAAATGATGTTCGTTTTAGCCAAATCAAAGTTGGCCGCCGTATTTAAATACGAGTATCGAAGATAAAAAAACAATTCGACAACCATCTTGCCTTTAAATATATTTACGATTTTTGTCATTTGCGCCCCGAAGAAATTACATCCACATCAATGTCTTCGACAAAAATACGACAGCCATTTTCAGACTAGAAGAAGAAGAAGAAGAAGAAGAGAAGAAATTGGAGAAGTAACATAATCACAGTATTTTAGAGGCTAAACAAAGCCTTGCTTACCTGTTAAAGAAGTGAACTCTGAGGCTCTTCATGGTGGGCGCACGGTAGCTGCACAGCGGGCAAGTCTTCACCAGATCGTGTTGGCCGACATGTTCATTCTGGAAGTGGGCGCGCATCGCTATCTGCCGCTGGAAGCCTCGGTTGCAGATCGGGCAATGGTAGGGCAGGCTCTTGGTGTGCGTTGTGAAGTGCTCAGCGAGATGGTCCTTGCGGAAGAACCGCTTCTGACAGACGCGGCACTCGTACGGTTTGACCCCCGTGTGCCGCATCTTGTGGCGCCGCATGTTCGCGCCGTTCGAAAACTTCATATTGCATACGTCGCATTCGAACAGTTTCCTGTCAAAGTATGTTTTTATGCTTGGGTATAGCACATACTAGAATGTTTAAAGTCGCAACTCTCTTAACTATGAAATCTTTCTCACCATCATTTAGGAGATAGCGAGAAAGTTTTTAAACAATAAAAAGATATCGTAGTTGTGAACTCTTGTAAGGACCTCCACATGTATTTCGTCCACTGAGGGGGTCTGCCAACTGTTTGAGACCCCAACGTGTATATTACGTTTATAAAATTTAATATTTCTTTTCATTTCATTTATTGGAACGAAGTTCGTTATGGGACGATGCGGAGGGGTACCCTAGCCGGCAAAAAATGTCCGTAACGAAAATGCGCCGAGTAAGATTTTTATCTATAGTTTATTCGTAATTAAACCTTAACACTTAAGCATTAAAGTTTAATTTCATATGTTATATATATATTTATGTATATTTAAGACCTTTTGTCTTCGTTACAACGCGAGCATGTCGGCGACATGCATGTCGATGACGCCGCGAATCCACATTTTTACCCCCTTTTTTTTTAAACACAGGAAATGCCTGACGCATGCCTCTCCGTCAGGGGAAACGGAGAGGTTATGGGGGCTTACACCCACTAAAACCTGTGTTGTTCCTCGACGGACCGGTGCGGTTGCGCGGGCTACACTTAGGTAAGTATTCTCCGCGCTCCCGCAAGTCTCGACTCGCCTAGGCGAGTCCCGTCACCTTAGCGCTGGTCGCTAAATCCGTCTCGGGGGCGCGCCCGGAACACGGCGCGCCACACATTTTTTACCCCCTACCAAAAAGTGCTCAACGCGGCTAAAGAAGTTTCCACTTCAAAAATCATAATAAAAAATTTATACCTGAATAATTATTTTCTTTTTACCTCGACTACAACTTGAAATTAATATTTATGTAATAAGGAACTTCGTTTCTTCTGGTGTCCCATGACACCACACGTTTTACAGGTGTTTTATAATATTTTAACAGCAGCATACAATCTGCTATGGTATGGCATGCTAAATTCAGACATAATTATTATTATTCTTAACATGATACTTAATATTAACATCAGCAGTATGTTGTACTACTAAAATTATCAGTGAAGAAAATATAACAGTACCTGTGCGGTCTCGCGTCCGCGTTCTGTGCGGCCGCCACATTGTTGTTGTCGGGGGAACACTGCGCCATGTGTGTGGTGAGCGCGCGGCTGCTCAGCGTGCTGAAACTGTTGCATGTGGTGCACTTCAGCAATGTGCCGCTACCCCGCTTTGGGGTTTCTTTGCTTGCTGTGGGTGCCTGCTAACAAAAAAAACAGAACTCATATCAGCCGATCAGGGGGAGAGGGGGCGAGGGGCAAGGCAAGGCCACGCTGGTTTCCCCTTGAATTAATTATTGCTAAAAATGCACACTACTCCGAAAACTTAGAGGTTTCGACTGACATTATAGATTGAAAGTATACATATATTGCTTAAAACACACCCAACCCCTAAAAGTTACAGGTTTATCCCGGATTATTATTAATTTTGGCCATTGGTAATAGGGAACTTTGAGGGTAATAGCTTATATTATATTATAGCTATTGCAAACATATCAAGATCAAATTTTGGGTATAATTAATAACAGAAACAATAGGTAGATGAATTCAGTTAAATATTATGAAAACTATAGTATCAAATCAGTAATATATTTTAATCGTAAACTATTAGGATACCTTGGTCAAAGAAAAATTGAATGGATTAAAATTTTTTTTCATTAACTACTTAATTACACAATTATTTATAAGCACATTTATTAATTAGGTACAAGTTAATTTAAAACTATAAGTTAGTTACAAGGCATATTTTGTTTTTCACCACCAGAGATAGACCAGAATCAACATGATGTGATTGTAGAATACTAAACAAGATACTAAACTATCAACAGTCCATGTTATATAATACATTAATTTGATTGCATGGGTATAAATTAATATTGAAAGCTGATATTACCTAAGCTGTCCATGTTTGTATTTTTGAATTTTTTATCGCTTTTCAAAAAATATCATTGTAACATGATTATTTCATGATCACAAACTAAGATTTCAATGTTGGTTGTGAAATCATATTAATATTATAAATACGAAAGTAACTGTGTTTGTCACCTATTCATGGCTCAAAAATTTCCAAATAAAAACTGAAAACTAAGTGGAAACAACTAGTTTCTTTATTCACAAATCTCTAGGTTAAACTAAACAACATAGTTTTCCCTTTTTGCCTATTTTGAACATAATTGCACTGCTTTTGTACACATCCATGGAAACTACTAAAATATAAAAAAACAAAAAAATTACAATATATCAATAAAATATATCTAACAATTCATACAGTAGTTATTATCGAAGTAATGACGTCACAGTGACGTTAACTAACACCATAGAGGTAGCATACGTTTGCGTATACCTGCTGTTGATTATCACAACCGGCACCAGCTATCGGGACATCTGAACGCACCAAAGTATGTTATAATTTGATACGATGTTTTCGTTTTAAAAAGTATTTAAACATAAATCTTTCCCAGAGTGCACTTTGATCTTCATTATCTCACTTATTTTCAAAGATAAAAAAATAATAACAACACAGGTTTCCTTGTAATTTGATTGAATAGTCCAGTTGTTTTACCTGGAAAGTTTTCCGGGAGTTTTGAAAATTGGTGATTTTATAGATTTCGACGTGCCCTTTTCGAATTTTTACTTTGCCACCTCTATCTTTGCCGCTAGCGCCGCCATATTGGAAATAAGGCGCCCAAAAACTGTTTTTTGACTTTTGATGTGAAAATTCGGAAAGAGCACGTGGAAATCTATAAAATCACCAATTTTCAAAACTCCTGGAAAACTTTCTAGGTAACCCCCTTTTTGAGCACCAAATGACTGGACTGAACTCTCAATGTTAATTGTGCTAAAGATGTGGACATCAATTTGCGGGCGTCGCGCATACATTCAACTATTAAATTATTATTTTATTTTTTTATCCTCTACAAGCTAGCCCTTGACTGCGATCTCACCTGATGGTAAGTGATGATGCAGTCTAAGATGGTAGCGGGCTAACCTGTTAGGGGCATGGCAGTTATATTAAACCCATACCACTTCGGTCTCTACACGGCATCGTACCGGAACGCTAAATCGCTTGGCGGCACGTCTTTGCCGGTAGGGTGGTAACTAGCCACGGCCGAAGCCTCCCACCAGACCAGACCAGGAAAAATTCAGTAATTGTAAATTCCCAAATTGACCCTGCTGGGGCTCGAAACCGACGTCCGCACGTTAATGTTTTATATTCAAATTTCACAAGTGCTTTTTAATCCACCACTGGTTTGAAATGTCATTTCTAACGAGAAGAGCCAGCAAGAAATTGGCAGTAGCTTAACTATTTGTTTACACTTGGTTTATGTAGTTCACTTGGCATACAGCTTGTATGTTTGCGTTACTTCTTAGTACTCAATGGAAGATAACACATTTTCGGATTTATACTATTAAAAAAATAAAATATGGATATTAAGTTCATAGTGTATAATCTACCCCAAAGGAGATGAAATAGGGATTGGAAGCTTACATGGTTCTGAAAAAGGAAGTTTTTGGAGCTAGAGACTTGAAAGTTGGGATTAAGGTCATTAGTTTTAAATAATAATAACCTGTTTATGCAATTGTACGAAAATTCACCCTAAAGGGGGTGAAATGGTGTTGGAAGGTTACATAAAAGTTCTATAATTTTGAAGTATAGGCATGAAAATCAGCATTTAGGTTATTAATTTTAAAATTAAAAACCTGCATAACTTATGCCTCTGTAGATAGGCTTTGTGCAGCAGGAAAATTTCATAATCTCATAGGAAATCAAAAATTGAACACACAAAGACGCGGGTGACCTCTAGTATTATCTATTACCTAAATTGGGCTAAAGCCTTAAACATAAAAGGTCGTACCTAATCTATATTTAACAATATAATATTATCTGTTCATATTATCAGCTGGGAAACTTCAACTCAAGAAAATTAAGCTTGAGGATAAATAATTAAACTTGTTCCTACCCAAGAGATTGAAAACATCATAATTATGTAATTAAGGCCCACTTGCACAAGGCTGTTACTGTCTTACAGTTAAATTTTCTATACTTGTCTCTTTAATGACAACCCAGAAATAAAAAGGGGCGGCATCAAAAAAACTTAACTATATCAGTTACGGCAGTGTTGTTTTTTGCAAGTTGGTCTTAATGCGTTTCATAAAATTTCTGTCTAATAAATAGTAAATCCAACAGTAGGTAATTGGCATGTTTGGATTTTATTTTAGAGGAAAAAGAAAATTTTTTATTTGAAATTGTGTCCAAATTTTTATTTGAAAGTAACAAATAAGTTTTAATAACATCAGTTTGTTTTGGTGCCACAAAGAAATTTAATGCAACACTATTAATTATTATGACACAGTAAACATGTAATCACCTACAAGATGATGCCTGTGATTTTAGAAAATCCTTTGATTTTAAAGGATACGAATCCGATCTTTGATCAAACCTAGATACAGAAATATAAATAAAAAACCACCACCACACCACTGCAGCCTATTAACGTCCCACTGCTGGGTACAGGCCTCCACTCTCATAGGAGAGAGGAAAAAACAACAGATATAACATACCAACACAATTCACATCACATAACTATAATGTTAGTAAATTAGTATGGATACATAGGTATATAGACCTAAGGAATAACTCTAATTTTTCCTTATAATATTTTGAATAATTACTTATTATGCGAGAAAAATTTAATGGGATATTAAACAAAGTTATGATGACAAGATTATAATTTTAAAGAGGATAACTAGGTACTAATACCTTGTACCTACTAAAAATTATGGCTAAAACTAAAAACCACTAAGTATGCAGGTAAAGTGGTATTTTACCCACATTACTTAGTTACATTTTAGTGGAAGGTAGGTATCTGTTGTTATTTTTACTCAAATAGAAAAAATGTCTTATTTAAAAGGTTTGTCTTGATGGTTTATTCTTGATTTTAAACATTTTTTTTGAGTCATTTTTGTTCACTGACCAGTATTAGTATAGTTTGTCAAACTTATCTGACCCATAATAATAATCGTAAGATGCAGTTTTATAAGCATGTATTATTGTAATTTTATTATGTACAAGTTTACAACTTTTGATACCCATGAAAAGCCGCAATATTTTTTGCCATCATGATAAACACACAAACTGCAAATAATTGTGCCTATTGTAGTACTAGCAAAAAATTATACAAAAGGGATAATAATTTTGGGATGCTCACTGGTTCATTTTTAACAGCTGACAGGTTTGGCGACACGGTGCCCGAATCGGCCTCTGTTTCCCCTTTTGATGACATCACATTAGATCGCGGCCTTTCTGATCATCACTCTCCCGCCTCGCGACTCTAAAATGTAAACACACACGAAACATGACAATTTCAATAAACACAAACTTAACCACTAATTGAATAAGTTTTAGAAACTAGAAATCAACATTACAAGTTATTCTAAAAAGAATGGCGAGGTGACCCATTTACGAAAACATACAAATTATCGACTCACGATAGACTATTTATAAACTTTATCTATTGTATCCTCTGCGCAACCCGTAGTTATTAAAATGAACACCAACATAGTTATTTAATCTTAAATGGTAAAAACTTCACACTCACTTGATTGCCCGTCTTGATACGTCGACAACCAGAACAGCGGTATTTTAGGGAGAGATCGCTATGTGGCCTAATTCGATGCTTGAACTCTATGCACAAAATACGTGTTACACGAATAACTGTAAATGCACAAATAAGTGGGTTCCCACCATTAACATACGATAATTGGACATTTAATATTGTTTAACACTTTTTTAACCTAGTAAGTTCCTGAATTCTAAAATGAAATCACTAACATTTTTATC
The DNA here is from genome assembly GCA_923060345.2 of Erebia aethiops. Taxonomy (NCBI): domain Eukaryota; kingdom Metazoa; phylum Arthropoda; class Insecta; order Lepidoptera; family Nymphalidae; genus Erebia; species Erebia aethiops. The sequence goes on along the minus strand of OV281092.1, from coordinate 6,347,065 downwards.
AAACCAATGAATTTGCCCATTCTGTTTCACTACTCGACAGTCGACTCCAGAGACCAGATAAGTCGACTCGTTCATCTACGAATTACGATTTGATTCGATTCAAATATATTTTTTTTCTCCAAGTTTTCAACTTATTTTGAAACCTAGCAACACTAGTGCTAATTTCTCAAAATTACGTTTTACGCTAGACAAAATGACTTTAATATCGGCTATATTGCAAAAAAAAGGTTAACTCGCAAAAATTCACGGACTGCTTAGCCATGAAAATGAAAGATTTATCCAATTAAAACTTATTTTAATATTTAACAAGTCTGATGTTGCAAAACATGTTTATGAAAAGGCTGCAACTTGTGTAGTAGTCGTCTCATAAGTTCTTATTATTCTAATATTTCATTAAAGTATAGTAAGTGGACCCTCAGATTATAATATTGTAATCGATTAAAATCGATATTTAGGAACCTACCTAGTACCACCAGTACTACCTATTTTTTTCATGCATCTCGAGATTTCAATCATATCGTACCTCAGTTAACCTAATAGTTAAAGCAGTGGTCTGCTCGGTCGTGAGACAGCCATATTCAAGTATATTATATACTGTCTTTGACAGGTATATAATAAGATGTTGCCATATTCATAATTTACTCCCAAAGTGGTGAATCCGGGCAGATAGGATAGGCTTAATAGGAAATAAATAAAGTTGACCAACACAACTACAAATATAATGTAATATTATATTATACTAAAATATTATCAATAATTAATAGTATCAAGCGAATGTTTAAATAAATACCGATTTATGTTCGGTATGTAGTTTCATTTATTATTAATTTATCTGAACTCATATTACGTTAAAATCAAAACGATAAAATTTTAGTAACATACCTACATAATAATTTACACTTAACTTTTCTTGATATTATTTCGTACCTTTCATTGCTATTTGTATAATGCCAGATGACATAAAACATTTCACTGAATTTCTTCCAGATCCTTTCAGCCGTTGGGGCGTGATTGAGTAACAAACATCCATCCATACATCCATCCATCCAAACTTTCGAATTTATAATATTAAGTATAGATTCAGTAACATTTTTTCCATTATATCTAGGTATTCCAACTAATTAATTAATTAATTTAAGAATTCAGTTGGGCTGGGCAGCATTTTCTAAGCTTCGTCAAGTCTTCGATTCGTCGATACCGCAAAGCCTGAAGACTAAAGTCTTCAACGAGTGCGTCCTGCCGGTAATGACGTATGGAGCGGAAACGTGGACACTGACGGTAGGCCTCGTCCACAAATTAAAAGTCGCTCAGCGTGCTATGGAGCGGGCTATGTTGGGAATCTCTCTCAGGGATAGAATCCGGAACGAGGAAATTCGTAGAAGAACTAAAGTGACCGACATAGCTCTGCGGATTAGCAAGCTGAAGTGGCAGTGGGCAGGTCATATCTGTCGCAGAACCGATGGCCGCTGGGGCAGACGTGTTCTGGAGTGGAGACCGCGTACCGGTAAGCGCAGTGTAGGACGACCTCCAGCTCGCTGGTCCGATGACCTAAAGAAGGTTGCGGGAAGCGGGTGGATGAGGAAGGCGGAGGACCGTGTTTGGTGGCGCGCTCTCGAAAAGGCCTATGTCCAGCAGTGGATGCATACAGGCTGATGGATGGATGGATGGATTCCAACTAATAAGATAATGAAACAGTTTTGTTTGTAAGGTTTACATTCAACTGATAATATTAATCTATACTAATATATAAACGCAAAAGATTGGATGTATGGATGGATGGAAGATATCTCTTCCATCCATGTGTGTTATTCCAGACTATAATCTATCGATTATAGTCTGGAATAACACATCGACTACTTTTTTTTCCGGAAAATTCAAGAGTTACCGCGGGAACCAAAAAACCTCAATTCACGCGGACGGAGTCGCGGGCATCAGCTAGTTCATTATAAAATACGAATACTAGTGTTTTTCAAAAATTTTGTTTTATTATTTATTAAGTATATTTGTGATATTTTTTCGATTATTTATGTATCGATAATACCAGGCCTAACACTACGCCATTTATAGTTTACCGGAAGCTTCAATTTAAATATGATATTTCGTATCCCCTCCTATAAATAAAATCAAAGGTCGGCTAGGGCTAGTTCATCTAGTCTGAGACCCGCATAAATAAAAATAAAAAGGTGAAGGTCGTTCTAAACAGGGATCTTAGGCTAAGGGGTTCTTCTTCTTTTCTTGGTTTTTGGAGGTTTTTGGCTTTAGTACAAATCTGTAATAATTATAAACTCTTAAAGCTCCAAGTGTCAAATCTTTGTCAAATCCATGGAACTAATAAGTTGTTAGTTGTTTTGTTGTTGTTTGGTGTGTGGCTTTTGTTAGTGCCAGCACAGTATTACGTACAATTTGCGTACAATAAACTTATTAGTAACAAAAGCGCGAACTTATTAGTTCCATGGTCAAATCTTCTTCTTCTTTGTTTGATTTTTTACTTTTATTTAAGCCAAGACAGCACAATGGTCAAATCTAAATCTCAATGTGTAATGTCAATGTCATAGGTAATGGCAGCAAGGCAGAAGCTCGGCGATCGAGTAACTTCTGCATCAATCATTAAAACAGTCTCAACTCTCAATTGTTTTGATTGGCTGAATTTATGGTATTTTGCTGCGTCAATGGAAATTGGCCAATAGTGGAATGTGGGTTTTTCGATCGTTACTGTAGCTGTCATTTTTAGACATTCATGATTCGCCTGAACGTCAGTCATCAGATCACTATAGTGGTGGGTCGTTATCGTATTTTTGACGGACGAAACGCAACCGTTTTCCTGGCGACGAAAACGGTTGCAGAAAACGGTTGTCGTTGCAACTAGTTTTGAAGATGGCTTAAAAACCATCTTCAAACCAGTTGCAACAACGTGTGTGGTTAAATCAATTCATTCTCGACTGTATGTCATGGGCATAAAGTTCACTTTTGATTGTAAGAACTGTTTTTACAACGAACGTGGAACGAGGACGACTACGTTCGCGACGACGTGTGTCGTTGAATCAATTCATTCTCGACTGTATGTCATTGGCATAAAGTTCAGTTTTGAATGTAAGAACTGTTTTGTGAAAAAACGTGGAACGAGGACGACTACGTTCGCGACGACGTGTGTCGAAGACTGGTTTGTGCAACGAAGACTGTTTTACCCAGGACGTAAAAACGGTTTCACCGTCGCAGAACAGAAAACGGTCTTTAGAAACGGTTCGTCGTCGCAACGCCCACGACTAGATCACTAAAATCATGGAGATGACTAAAATCGACCCATTTTCATCATAAGACATAACTTGCACAGAGTACAATAACTTGTCTCTGCCATTTAATTCATTTCAACCGCAACAAATGAAAATTAGAATAATATTAAAACAATTATTTCGCAAACTTGAAACTAGTTCTGGCGAGTGGCGTCATTCTTAATTAATATTAAAAGGACATCATCCAAATATTCGTGTGAGGTTTTCCGCTGTTGAATCACTAGCTCCAAGTGCTCAGTGTATAACTATAATACCAATCCTTGTAATGGGAACAACTGTTTTATAGATGAGCAAGAAAAAAAAACTATTTTTGTTTGTTTACAATGTGTTCAAGGGCGGTCACATCGTTTTTTAGCCAGTGGAGGCTTTGGATTCGACCTGTATTTATTACCAGTTACGTTTTACTTGTGATCGTATTAGTGCCACTGCTGATAGTTCAATCGCTTCAAAATGGTTTCACCCAGTCCGGTCGAGCTACCCTTATTGGAGGAGCATTTGTGCTCATGGCGGTGCCTATATCTGTGTGGCAGATTACCCAACATATAGTTCACTACAGTAAGCCGTCTTTACAAAAACACATAATTAGGTAACTATTTTATTATTACCTATTTAAAATCCTGATACCCTTTGTTACATGCTATTTATTTCATAAAAATAAAGTATAGGTATTATGTTGGTATATTTTTTGTCTGACAATTAGAAAAAATGTTCCAATTATGAATATAAATGTTCTAAAGTTCATTTGATAGTTTAAACTTTTAACCTGGGTTAACTTGGCATACTGAAGTGCAGTTTTTTTTGTACTATAGGTAGTATAAATCAGTATAATAAATAGATTTTATTTCAAATCTTTCAGGATATTATGGATGGTGCCTATTTATGCCCTTAATGCATGGATAGGCTTACAATTCCCAGAACAATCAATTTACATGGACTCTCTGAGAGAGTGTTATGAAGCATATGTGATATACAACTTTATGAAGTACCTGCTTAACTATCTCAATGAGGACCAGGACTTGGAGGCTGTGCTGGAGACCAAACCTCAAGTGAAACATTTGTTTCCGTTATGCTGTATGGCACCATGGGAAATGGGACGGTATGTAACTAACTACAGTTTAAATCATACTAATATTATAAATGCGAAAGTCAGTTTGTTTGTTGGTTTGTCCTTCAATCACGTCGCAACGGAACAACGGATCGACGTGATTTTTGGCATGGGTATAGTTGAGTACCTGGAGAGTGACATAGGCTACTTTTTATCCCGGAAAAGCTCCCGCGGGAATCAAAAAACTTAAACCACACGGTGAAGTCGCGGGCATCAGCTAGTCAGAAATAAGAATATCTAGACAACTAATTATTATCTTCTTTAACTAAAAATAAATTGCTGTTCATTAGTCTTGCTAAAAACTCAGAACAACTTGATTGATTTTGAGGGAATTTTTTGTCTGTGTTTGAGTGGATCCAGATATGGTTTATATGCATAATTATTAAGACCGGGGAGCTGCAATGGTGTTCTAGGTACAGGCCAGGATAAAGTCTGCTGGGCCCACTAGTTAGTCATAAAAACTGTAGTTTTACTACATCTAGTAGTAAAACTACCACTACTACTAGATTTATTTTTTGTTTCAATGATTTCTGCATTATTTATTTTAACTATGAACTCGTGACAGATCAATTCCTTAGTCACAATTAGGGAACCTCTGTGCTAAATAGCTCTAGATAGATAGATTTAACAGGTTGGGTGTTGTTCGAATAACTCAGGAGAGGAAGATCTGGAAGGTTCTGGAGGAGGACTATGTCGCAGGACAAGCTGATGTTGACTTAAAATTTTTGTAAAAAAAAACAACATTATATTATTATAAAAATGTTTTTATTCAGCATTATTGGCAATGATTATGTGTTGATGAGTCTGAACTTTTATTTTTATTCATTTTTGATTTTTCCAGTGAATTTGTCCACAACTGCAAGCATGGAATACTCCAGTACACACTAGTGAGGCCGTTGACCACTGTAATATCAATGATATGTGATTTATGTGGGGTTTACGGGGAGAGTGACTTCAGTCCAGATGTGGCCTTCCCATACATGATAGCTATCAATAATCTGTCGCAGTTTGTAGCAATGTACTGTCTTGTGCTGTTCTATCAGGCCAATAAGGAAGAGCTGAAACCAATGAAGCCGATCGGAAAGTTTTTATGCATTAAGGCTGTCGTCTTCTTCTCCTTTTTGTGAGTAACTTTGATTAATAGATATCTTTCTATACTCTGAGGAAGTAGGCCCATTGACCACACAGTTTTAAATTAAGTAGAATACATATAATACCATTTAAGTTAATTTGTTATAATTTAGTTATTGTGTGGGTCAGGGATTTATTTATTTACATTTATTTATTTAGATATCTATAAAAAGTACAAATAATTATATACATTTGACATTTGCACAACATAAAACTCAAATAATTACTTACTTAACAATAACAATTATTATTTTTGATCTTTGAAATGGCTAAACCAGTTTTGATAAGACTATTAAGAGTAGCTAGAGGAAGGCTATTTGTGCTTGGTAGTGCTTTATCAATGGTGTCATTTTGATATTATTTTATTACAATATCATTCATTCATTCATTCATGCATTTATAATCTAAATTATATGAAAATGTTTTTGTTTCCAGCCAAGGAGTTATTATCAATATTTTGGTATTCTGTGGTGTGATATCAACAATATTCGATATTGACAAGACTGATAATGACAAGATAAAAATCATATCTTCCAAACTTCAGGTAAGAATACTCTTGTAAATTACATAAACTACTTCCTTCCTACAGTGACAAACTCAAACATTTCAACATGACCAGTTTAATTAATTGCAGAAAGCTCCTCGATATGACCTTCCTTTACAAAGTGTTTAACAATAAAATAGACTGCCCACCACTCCTACAAATAAACTACGAAAGTTACCTAAAATCAACTTTAAAACAAATTTTTGTGAGGTGAATAATAAGAAAACGGAAGTGGAACATGAAAGTTCAAAGAACCTTCCAAAAAAACTTCGATATTTTTCGATTTTGTCTTGCACTCAAATAACGCACTTTACTCAGCAAATAAACAACAAATTTTCGTTATACTACTAATTTCTCATGCCTCCGGCCACTATCACTCACGATGACATCCAAAACTGCCCGAATTGATCCGATCGCTTTCGCTGTACCTGTGCGGCGCTAAACTTGTCACAACCTGCAACTAGATCACGGGCCGGATATTCGGCCATCCGGCTTCGGTATCTTTAATTATTAGTATTAATTTAATCGATAAGATATAGATATATATTAAGTTTTTCATTACCTACTCAATATTAAGTTATCAGTTCAACTTATATCAGTTTTAATTATTAAGAAATTATTTGATGACCTCTCTGGTGCAGTGGTGAGCACTGTGGTACTTCGAAACTGACCCAGTGGGAAATCAAACCCAGGACTTAGGTACTCATGTTTCAAAAGAGCAACCACCGAGTTTCTTGCTGGTTCTTCTCGGTAGGAACGGCATTCCGAACCAGTGGTAGATTCAATCGACTATTCATAAGCACTTGTAAAAGGTCTATTTGAATAAAAAACATTTGAATTTTGAATTTTTGTGAGACACGACTGTTAAACATTGTTGAATATGATGTGAGTGTTGTTTTTTCCAGGACTTCCTCATATGTATAGAGATGTTCTTGGCCGCTATAGCACATCACTACAGCTTTTCATATCGACCGTTCATGACGTCTAATGACGATTCCACGTCATGTCTTGGCTCTTTCCTGGCCATGTGGGACGTGTCTGATGTCAAGAGAGACATCTCTGAACATCTTGGAGTTGTTGGTATGTACTTAATGTAATAGTACTTACTTATGCTGACTTAAGTACAGACTTCAGAGTTTTGACATATTGTTCTAAAAATCGTTTGTACAATCAAAGTAGTAAATGAAAAGATATTAAAGTACCAATTAACTTTTTTTTGTGGTAGATAACATTAAAGTTTCTAATTAATGACTTATAGAGATGAACGATTGAAGTAAAAACTGGACCGATTTTGATGCGTATTTTTATAATAAACTATCAATCACCTCAAAAAAGGTTCTTTGACATGTTTGACCGTTAACAATCAGCAAAAATCACTGCTAGCGTAATTTAAATTATTCCCATATAATTGTCGATTAAGTTTTGATTCTAACGGGAATTTTTCAATTTTCCGAGGAAAAAAATCTATACCTCCCAAATTTCATCAAAATCTTTTTTGGTTGGAAACATGGGTCGTGAAAGCGTGGCAGACATACATACACACTTTCAGATTAATAATCTTAATATGGATATAGTTCTATTTCTTTTTATTTTTGATCTTTGTACCTAATCTGCCCTGTGATGTGGATTTGATAGCCCCAGCAATGCTGGGGACAGCGGTTACTTATGTACACATTGATATAATAATTGTAAATGAATTATTTAAAAGAGCAACCACCGAGTTTCTTGCTGGTTCTTCTCGGTAGGAATGGCATTCCGAACCAGTGGTAGATTCACTTGACGATTCAAAAGTACTTGTAAAAGTTTATTTGAATAAAAAATATTTGATTTGATTTGTGAAAAATTTAATTAATTATTGAAATTTAATTTTTCGCTTCTTCAACACAGGGAGTTCGTTCAGCAGAAGATTACGTGGCAAGTCGATGTACCACATGGCGCGAGGTTACGACGAGAGCAGCCGCCTCGTTGCCGAGCCTGTACCCTCCAGCTCTGTGCCAAATCTTACCATAGAGCCCACAGAACCACCCTCCGTAGAGGTCCGACCCTCTGTTTACGGGTCTCTAGAAAACACTATGACGTCAGCGTCCATGGCCTCTGACACTGAGCCATTACTGGATCATTCCGATGATAGGAGTGATCCAAAAGTGTGAATGAATAAATATCTAACTTCTGGTGCAATAATGATTCTAGTGAACCATACTCTGTGGAGATAAAACCATCTGCATGGAACAAAACGATATACCCGATATAAAACGATATATATCTGTAGCCTCCGATACCGAGCCAACAGGAGTGATCTAAAAGCGTGAATGAATAAATATTCTAAGTTCTAGTGCAATAATTATTCTCGATCTATAATATTGAATCCAGCTCCGCTACTGTCCTCGCATATAGAGCCTGCGGAACCGTACTCTGTGGAGATCTAACATCAGTGTGGAGGTCCCTAGGGAACACAATGATATTTGGATACACAATTTGTACACAGCGTTTGTAACCTCTGACACCAAGCCCTTACTGGATCATTATGATAACCTAGGAAATCCTAACATATGAATGAATAATTAATAATGGTCACTTAACATGGTAATGATTACTTGACCTAGTAAAGTGGTTCCAACTCCACACCTAACATCAGAATCTGCAAAAACAACCCTCTGTGTACAGATCCATAGATAACATGATGACATCAGCTTCCATAAACTCTTCAAAAGAGCCCATTCTGATGACAGGAGTGATCCAAAATTCAAAACTAATAAATATTCTAAATTCTGTGATCAAGCATGTTAAAGTATAATTTCTACTGAATTAAGCAATAGTAATTTTCGATGCTACTACCTGCAGTGAAATGTTTTAGTAGTCAAGGCCAAGGTGTAGAATCTTCCAGAATCCGTCTTCCCAATTGTTTACAGCAGGAGTTACCCAAAATAAGCATCTTTAGAAAATCATCTAGACAAGAATATCCATAAGATGGAAAATAAAAAACGTCTGGTGGGACACCAGATAGGAACAAAGTTCTTATTACATAAATATTAATTTCAAGTTCTAGTCGAGGTAAAAAGAAAATAATTATTCAGGTATAAATTTTTTATTACTTATGATTTTTGAAGTAAAAACTTTTTTAGCCGCGTTGAGCACTTTTTGGTAGGGGATAAAAGTGTTGATTCACGGCGTCATCGACATTCATGTCGCCGAGATGCTCGCGTTGTTACGAAGCCAAAAGGTCTTAAATATAAATATACTACATTCGAAATTAAACTTTTCAAAATCGAAAGAATCAACTATACATATAAATATTACTCCACGCATTTTCGTTACGGACGTTTTTTGCCGGCTAGGGTACCCCTCCGCATCGTCCCATAAGGAACTTCGTTCCTTTGAGGAAGAAATTAATATAATTAACCATTTTAAATTTTAGTTTGTAAAGTTAGTTATTCAAGTACAATAAAGTGCATTCATAAAATCTAAGCAACAATTAAACAAATTCTTATGTGTTTCTCTTAGTTATAAGAGACAATCCAGAAGTAGGTATTAATAAAACACTTTTAATATATTTTGTCCTCCCATTTGAAACTTGCACGAGTAAATGGTTAAACAATTAGATAAAAAATGACAATATTCATTTGATCCGGCCACGATTGCTATCGCTAAGCAACAAATCAAATTGCGATCTAAACACAAAAGTATTCAATAATCGCTGAGTCTGCCGGCAGGAGACTGAATTACCATCGTCACTCGTATTGATATTATTTTCAATATGGCGTCCGTATCCGTGGAATGATTCGTGAATATTAAGGTGGAAGACAAGGGTCTGCCCGCGAAATTCAAATTTAATTTGGATTTTCGCAATTTGTAAACTAATACGACAAAGTAGGCATAAGGCATTCAAATTGCGTCCCTAGGAATATCATCTTCACAGGTTTATATAAAAATCTTCACTTGAAAGTGTCCAGTTTAAGAAATTAGTCAAAATAATGAGTTTGACGTGAGTTACTCACAAATTAGTCATTATTTTGACTAATTCTTTCAAGTAAAGATTTTTATATAAACCTGTGAAGATGATATTCCTAGGGGCGCAATTTAAATGCCATAAGCCTACTTTGTCGTATTAGTTTACAAATTCTGAAAAACCAAATTAAATTTGAATGTCGCGGGCAGACCCTTGTCTTCCACCTTAAATGGAATGACATGAAACGAGTCAAATTGATAGATATTATACTTCCTGTTTCATGAGATATAATGACAAATAGTAATAATGCTAACATAATTTGAGAAAAGGACAAGTTTATATATGTTTTAATTAAGTAGGTACTTTATTAGTAATATTCTTGGCATTGGATAAATAAAAATTATAGCCTAAGTATATTATAAAGTAGACGATGCCCGCGACTTCGTCCGCGTGGATTAAGGTTTTTGATTTCCGCTGGAACTCTTATTTTCCGGGATAAAAGGTAATGTATTATCCTTTTCCGGGATACAAACTATCCATATACACAATTACATCACAGTCACTTGAGCAGATGGGCCGTGAAAGCGTAGCAGACAGACAGACATAATATATACACTTTTGCATTTATAAATTTAGGATACCCATAGATTTTGGTGATTATTTAGCTTAAATTGTAGCTGCATTTGAAAAACGTACATAATAATATAGTATAAATGAATTGATGTAATATATTTTTATATATAGATAGGTACCTACATAATCAAAGTATTATTCTGTAAACAGAGAAATAATAATATAAATTATGAAATACTTTTTTAAGTTAACTATACCACTATACTAAACAATAATTTATAGTATAATAAATAATTATATAACTATAAGGAATTAAGGAGTCTGGACTCTGGAGTTTATCACATCACAATATTAAACAACATACATCTCTCTGCATATTATGCACTATTTTAAACAAGTACAATACAAGTCACAAAATTTAATCAATTAATATATTATACTAGCGGATGCCTGCGACTTCGTCTGCGTGGTTTGTTTTTGTTCCCGCGGGAACTCTAATTTTCCGGGATAAAAAATTTCAGCCAGATCCGTTCAGCCGTTGGGGCGTGATTGAGTAACAAACATCCACACATCCATTCAAACTTTCGCATTTATAATATTAGTAAGATAAGATTTTAATAATGATTATTTGTACCTATTTGTCTGTACCTATACATATACTAATTATACCTATGTTAGGAAATTTTCAAAAGCCCAATAGCTCAATGGTATAGTGGCGGACTGGAATCCATAAGGTCAGAGGTTCGAATTACACCGGCCGTTAGGACTTCTGTCGTACCTATTTTGTACCTATTCCTAGAATAATCCTTCAGTGATGTCTTATTTTAAGAGAGTTGCCTGTGTGAGCTAGTAATCTTTCAAAGCTAGTAATATTAGTTACATATTAAGTATGTATAACCTATGTTGTTGGCACTATTAATATTATAAATTATAATTATGTAGGTATTGAAGCTAGAATTGTGATATTTGTTTATTTTATATTGATACGATTGTATTACTTAATTGTTAAGTTTCTTGAATAAAATATGATATTTCTCTATAAGCTAAGTTTTTTGCTCAAAAATTACCTTACCTTTTAAAATAATTGTAAGTAGGTTGCACCGAGTTATATTTTTGGAGTGTATATGTCACCGTAAGATTGTAAAAACCGTTAGATTATAATATAACGTTTTTTATCTGATATAAATTTTCGACAGATTGTGAACCGTAACATACTGCTTACAATTTAACGCGTTATTTTTCGGTAAATTGTAATATATTAGGTATATTAACCCGATAGAACCTAAGTGCCCTGCCGCACAATCTTAATAATCGCATAGTGGAAATATTCTCGAATTCTACAAATTATTTTGGTATTACGTTTGTATGGGCAATTCACCCTCCGCTGGCACCTTAAGTATCAAAATTTGTTTGGCCTCGCCATGGTCGCCAACAAAATGTTCATCTTGCTTGCGAGTAATACTGGGTGGGCGACCTTACATTTTTGAAATCCTGTAGACGCTCCCCCCTCTGGTGAAAGGGTATAGCATCATATAAACTTTTTTCTTTCTACCATGATGAAATAAAAATTAAACACATTACACTTGATAAAATGTTTATATTCAGTATAATTATTACATTAATATATTTTCCGATCATTGTATTATTTATGCTTAAGTCGATAGATAATACTCGTAATTATGTGTGATTTAAACAGTGGCGGATCCAAGGGAGGAGTGTGAGAAGACAAATGAGGGGCTTAGAAATGTTTATGGACCATCTCGCGAGCTTCCTCTGACCATCGAAAAAAATTATCTAATTAGTCTAAAATCTCGGTGAATTCGGTGTACACTGTACAGGTGCTGAATTGAAAACCTACTTTTTTAAGTCGGCTAAAAAGAGAAAAATGATTTTGTTATGGATGATATATGATTCCCTCGGACTCGAAGCCTGGATCCGCCCTCGCATTTTAAGGATCAGTAAGTTGTAACTTGTGCATGATGTACAGTACAATATTAGTATTAAGTACATGCCTTCAAATAAAACACCAAAAATATTTAATGAATTCACTTAGTTTAGTTTTTTTGGTACACACTTTGCTATTATAGAATAGGTATATATTATGTAAATAAAAAAATATGTATGTATACGTACATGGAAATGGCTTTAGGAATGATAATATATCAAATTTTTATTATAATTTTAGTTACAATTTATTATTAATTTCCACCTACTTTTTAATGGTTACTGGGAATGTATATTTATATTAGATATTGCATTCTTTTTTATCGAACGAAAATAAAGATATAAGTTAATGGTACCTGCTCATAATCTCATTTAAACTATAGGTACATCTTAAATTGATATGGTATTTATTTAGTTACGTATAAAAATACTGATAAGTAAATTTCACTTTTAAATACAAATTCATTTTTACAAAAAAAAATACAGTCGTCATTTGCTATATATTTGAAAAGTTAATCAAAGAATTTTATATCACTTCTACTTGTTCTGAAATTCTCCATCGCAGACAAACCAGCTTTAAGGCTGTTCATTTCAATTTTATTCCATAAAGTTCCCATTGTAATGTAATACAAGCATATACCTGTCATTATTATTTTCAATACATCTGCTGTTATGTTGTTTGGCCAATAGCTAACGGAGCCTAATAGAAAAAAAAATATGAGGCTGCCTGTTGTAAGGAACAGTTTTTTTGTCTTCCTTATAGTTATGGTGGCTTCTTTGCAGATTCTTATCGCTTCATCGATTGTCTCTTGAAAGCGTTCTTCGGCGCTTTGTTGTCTTTGTTTTAAATATTCAGCCGGCTTTATTTTAAGTTCCAACGCGACAGCATTGTGGTCCGAGTAGGAAAACGCTTTTCCAGGCACCCTGTCTTCTAATGGATTCCCGAAGTTCACGACATCAGCCTAAAAATCATGTTTAAATTAAATAACAATAGTTCCATTTTACATTAATCAATTCATCAATAATTATAATTTTATGAAAATTGATAAATTATAAAATGTTAACGCCATTATTATGCTGTATGAACATAATATTGCTTGTTAACTTTTTTTTTACTTGATTGGACGACAATTTCAGCATTAAAGAGCCACTATGACCATATATAAATAGGTAAGAATGTTTAAGATCTATCATTATTGTACATGACATTGTACAATCATGATATTACTAGCTAATGCCCGCGACTGTGTCCACGTGGATTGAGATTTTTTGGTTCCCGCAAAAACTCTTTAATTTTCCGGGATAGAAAGTAGCTTATGTGTTATTCCAGACTATAGATCTGTTCTGCCGTTCTGGCATGTTTGAGTAAAAAACATCATACGTCCAAACTTTCGCACCTATAATATTAGTAATATATTATTAATATAATGATATCTTTGAAGTAAAAAATTACCCTCAATGTTGGGTGAACATTGAACAGTATGTGATCTATTCTCTTTCCTTCTGGACATGATTTGACTAGTCTTGGATCAGAGTAACTGTTGTTAATATTGTCGCACGTTCCGGCAGGTTTAATAGCTTCATTTTTACAATGACTTAAAATACATGGATCAACTAATGATGGTAGCTGGGAAATTAACCTGTGAAAGTAAAAAAAAAGTACCATTAACATACAACACAGTCTAGGAAATAGGTAGGTTTGTTGTATGGAGACCCCTGCATTAAATCCTCAGTCATTGCAGCCTGGCAGGATTGTAGTATAGTATGAACCAAAACATATACAAAAAGATCTTAAAGAATCCATGCGGAAATTAGGTACCTATTTATACCTAAAACTAAATATTTTTGAGGGAATAATATCTCAATTTCTTTTTAAATCATAGTAGGTTGTATATTTAAACTCAAAAGTAAAATATGAAAAGAAATAATCACGCAGAACATCGATATTTAAACCGATTTTATTATAAAACTTAAACTGTGTTCTTGCGATAAATCGATAATATACCTTATATTTAACAATAATATGGGTATAGCATAAAAATACATTACTGCCATTCTAAATTTTTTTGGATACAATTTATAAAATATGCTAAACTTATGATACTAAAGTGCATGATACAAAAAAGTGCAAAATATTTAAAACTAGATGATGCCTGCGACTTCGTCCGCCTGAATTAAGGTGTTTTGATTCCTGTTTTAAACTTTTTAATTTTCCAGGATAAAAAGTAGCCTATGTCCTTCCCGGGGATACAAACTATCCCTGTACCAAACATCAAAATCGGTTGAACAGATTGGCCGTGAAAGCATAGCAGACAGACAGATAGACACACTTTCGCATTTATTAGTATGGAAGTATGGATTATTTAACTATAAGCTGGGTAATATATTAAATTGGTAAAAAATCAAAAGTAAAGTAGAATTGCTGTGACACTAATTATTTCATTAATTAGTAGAATGATAACATAGTTAAACACATGGGAGCAGGGGATCTTAATCCTCCTATCTGAAATCTAGATACCTCCATGTATTAGAGTTTAGTTCATAAGTGCAAGCAAAAATACTTAGATGTTAGTTTTTACCTAAAAGATATGTCCCCTGGAGCAGTATTGAGGTCGCCAGCTAATATGGAGACATCTGCTGGTGGTGTAGTCAAGTTTACAAACTCAGCAGTAGAATATGCCTGTAAGACTCTATGGGCTAAGTATATGTCATCTACATTGTATTCTGCATGTAGCTAAAATGTTTATAGAAAAATCAAGAACACAAGTAAAAGAGTATTTTTTTAAAAGTAATAAAAATTAAGCATAACAGAAACTGACTGGAAGTTACTACAGTTGAAGGTTAAAACTTAAAACCATAATATAGGCTTACTTACATGAGTACAGTACACATTGATAAGTCTATCATGGCATTTGATCCTGCAGAGTCCCACACCTTTACCTCCAAACCAGTCGCCGTGGTGTATTTTGTGTATATAGCCATTGAGCGGCCACTGATGGAAGAATACATCTTGGATCAGCCATTTTGAGAACACACATAGACCTGAACCAAGCACACCACTGAAATGGAAATGGTTAATACTTATTACACTAAAAACTTAGGTTTTCTTCTTATACAGTTTCTTAGAAATAGTTATTTGTTGAATACATTTAATACAATATTGAGATAACATTATTGTTATTTATCACTGATCTACCTATACAAATAACATCAAAATAATATGAAGCCCCACCACTAAAAACTGTCTGATAAGAATTTGATTAAGAAGATAATTTATATTGATATTCACTTCTTATAAATATAATTAACTACAAGGATGTTAGCAATTAGCATGTATTAACATTTTCAGTTTCATCCATGTGGATTATGATTTTTTATTCCTGGACTCTAAAATTTCCTGGGATAAAAGCCTAACCTTTCTACTTAATGTTACTTTTGTATTGAAGAAAACCTTACCTGTAAAAATAATGAGAATATGGGAGATTAGTTTGTAGTTGCTCTTTCAAGAACAAATAGTCCTTTTCACTCCAAACCTCTTGAAGACAAACAATATTGTGAGGAGCTTTAGACAAATAGTCTGCGATCGCTTCTATTCTGTCTTTTCGATTCTTAGAAACAACTGGAATACCCCTAAACAAATAATAGGAATAAAGACTTTTAGTTCTTATGATTTCCTTTATTAATTAGATGAAACGACGTGTAACCACTTACCAACAGTTCAGTGTAAATACATTTAATGTTAACTCCATTGTACACAAACGTACCGACAAAATTAATTAATTAATGGACTAGAATACTTTAAAGTATTGTTACCAACTTTCCACGACGCTTTAAAGCTTTATACAAAAATATCTAGTTCAAGTACACAGCAAGCAATTTCTCCCAACGGGAAGTGGGAACAAATTATGTATTGTTTTTATTTTTTTTACTGCTTCTCGGTCAAAACTCAAAGGTCAAGTAGAAGTAGCTAAGGACTAAGGTTGTACATATTTATCTATGAGTAGCTACTAGCTACCAGTTACCACCGACCAGAAAAAAAGCTAGCTACTAGCTTGGATGTGGAATTTATAAATTTAGGTTATTCAACTGTCATCTCTGTTAGCCGTGCTGTCATCTTGACAGCTGCTTGACAGTCACAGTATGGATTATAGGTAGAGTCAATGAATAAAGCCTTATGCCTAGTTCGCATTATGCTAGTATTTTAATCTAGTAGCGAGTTATTTAGTAGCTAAAATACTCGCTTCTGCAGCAAAATCGTTCGCACTTCGTTCGAGTACAGTTTACAAGTGAGTGGTGTTTTGTAAGATGAACAGCCTACAGCGCAATAAAGTAAATAAATAACGGCGATTTTAGAAGAGGTAGATGAGGGTGATTAATAAAAAGAAGCTATGTAAACGAAAATGGATCGATAGAAGGGATAAACTAGGAGCTACTAATTGTCTTCTGAAGGAATTAGTATTGGTAGATCCCAAAGAATACTTCGATAGTTAACGGTAACTAATGAACTCGACTAATTCGACAGGTTCAGACTTGTTTAGCCGGTCCGCCAGTGAGCACGGACGCGTGGTGGGAGGTGCTACTTGCCTGATCTTTCAGACTACTTTCAAATGGTGGGAATATATTATATACCATTTGATACCATACTACTCTATGGTGGGAATCCCAGAGAGACGCAGGTTCTAATCCTGCCCGTTCCGCATTGTTGAAAAACCAATTAGTGTGAGGAATTTCTTTTCTAGGTCCAGGAGTGTGGGACACTATAATAAAAATTAGGATATCGTTAAATGGAAATTGCTTCAAAGGTATTAGGCATAGATAATACACTAGTATTAGGACTTTAGGAGTGCTTGCTCTATTCTTTACCTACTTATAACTTCGTGGGTAGAGGCTTAGTGGATATTATTAACGACCATAGGGGTACATGGAACTTTTCAGAGTTAAAAAATAGTAATAGTCTTAGATTATTTACACGACGTGTAAGAATTCATTGATAATAGTTTTTAAAAACAAAAAAACACGCTTTTGACGCAGACACTCCGGGTCTCAGGAAAACAAAAAAACGCTAATCCTGATTATCCTAGTAAGGATAACGGGTCAAACTGTTTAAAATATGGAATTGTCATCGGTCCTTAATAAGTATGCCAAATTTCGAGTTAATTCGACGTTTTAAAGGGGGTCAAAATCATGTTCAAAGATTCTGAAGCTAATAAAAAGCGTGTAAAAACACTTTTTCAAACGTTTAACGATCTATGAAAACATCGCTAGGAAACCAAACCACGTATGCTCGAAAGTGCTCATCATAGAGTAGTATGGTATATAGGTGCTCATAATGTTCTTGAACGACGAACGTGTGTGAAGCAGTGTTTCCACAATGAGGGGAAATTCCCCATTTGAGGGGAAATTAGGGTCCATAGGGAAAGAAAAAGGGGAAGACATTAAAAGGGGAAATTGCGGGAAATCATGGATAAAACCTAGCTTAAAATATTTCTGTAAATTTCGGAACAAATTTTTTTATGGACTACCGTGGACTAGCGTGTTGCCGTATAAAAGAAACAGTGACAACACGTGCAGGTGGCGTATAATTACCCTTATTACCATTCTGTTTAAGGCCTAAAATATTATTCTGTGCTAAAATGTATGTGCTGATTGCGTAAACTAACTTGGAATAAGAGGTGAGTATACAGTCCCAAGTTTTATAGATTTCTGGTGAGGCTATAAATAAAATACGAATCGTTTAATTATACTTTATTCATGCTTAGTCTATTTTTTTTAGATTCGCTTGCAGTTGCATTGGACTGTACAAACTTTAGGTGTGGTATTTCTAGCTGATTTTTCATTAGTTATACAGAAGTTGTTCCCGTTCTTTTCAAGCCAGATTTTACACACAGGATTGATGCATATTCTGATAAGACAGTAATTTATATTATTTATTTTAGTTAGTTTAGTTTAGTAAAATGTAAGCAGTTACGTGTGAAAGGCAATATTATCACTTCTTTTTTGTTTTCCCGATGAGTTAATACTCTTCTTTACTACGCAAGCGGTCATTTTTAATTACTTTTCGCGCGCTGTGTTTGACAAAACAACCGTCACAATAAATATTTCTAGTTTTGTTTAATTACTGGAGCTCTCAACCACTAAAACCAACCACAAATTAGAAAGAATATTTGTTACCAACATTACAACGTAAAGAAATTGACAGCTAGTGATGTGTGTGTGTGATTTTGTTGACGCATTTAGTGTAAATAATATTATCATAGTATAGTATCACCAGAGGCGTGGGCACTTGGGCAGGCTATAAAAGAAAATCGATAAAGACCTTTTTTTTAGTTACTACACTAGGGCCAAAAGTAAAAACTACAGCAGAAAAATTTTTGAGGGGAAAAAAGCCCTGAGGAGGGGAAATTTGAATTGAGGCGCGGGGAAATCAAATCATTAAAGTGGAAACACTGGTGTGAAGTCTGCCAATCGGCAAGGGTTGTAACTTGTAATGATGACTCGTAATTGCATTATCGCCTTTATTCGCTATTTTCTATTTATCCCTAGCATTATTTATTTATTTTATGCTGATGGCGCTTTCGGCGTAGTTAACAACTTATGATCGTTATTGTACTACAATAATTGGCGTCCACTAACTTATACGCGGTATTGTAATACGAGTATTATCTATATACGCGGCGGAGGCTATCAGTTATAAATAAGTAACAGTGGATGAAATTATGAGGATGATTGGTTGATTAAATGAAACAATTTATTTTGTCTAACATTTACTATATGTAATTTTATAATACATAGCTCAAAGGACAGTCTGCCTTATAAATAGCTTTTTAACCGTAGGTCCACACAAATAATTTGAGGTTTCATGTGACGTAGTTACAGCAACCGCTGTTTTCAAAGTTTGTGTTTCGACAAATTAATAAATTTAATCCTCGTCGAGGATGCTGCATGACTTACACTATCCCTATTCTGAGGACGCACATTATTTGATTCTTAGTATTACACTTAGTCTAGTCACTTCTAGCTTCGTATATCGAGGAATACGACGCAGAGAGAGACATCATCATCATTAAGTCCTGTCCCCACTTCGGGGCAGAGGGCAGACACTACCTACTCTTTTCCAAGCCGATCTGTCGAACGCCTTATGCTTTAGCTCGCCCCATGTAAGGCCGATCGTTTTCGCCTCATCAAGTATAGTACGCCGCCAAGTCTGTTTCGGCCGCCCGCGTTTTCTTTGAATTTGCGGGTTCCAATCCAACGCCTGCTTGGGTATATCGTCAGGTGCTCGACGCAGTGTATGCCCGACTAATTCCATTTTCGGCGTCGGATTTGAAGATCTACGGGTTGATCATGACATAGTTTCCATAGGTCTATGTTGGAAATAACTTCCGGCCAAAATATCCTCAGAATATAGCGAAGACAACGATTGATGAATACTTGAATTTTGTGCGTGAGATCTTTTCTTGCCTTCCATGTCTCGCAGCGTATAGCAGTACAGATTTAATTAATGTTTGTGTTGAACATTTTAAGTTTCACCCTCCGGGAGAGGTGCTTGCAGAGAGAGACATATTAAAGTTGAATGTTTGAAAGTACAACAATATTATGTACTAAGTACCTACTTTAGTATAATTTAATGTTATCAGAATTTCTTATTAACTCTATTTATTTAAAATAAATTAATCGTCTTGTTTCGAAACAGTCGTGCACAATATAGCATGATAGAACGTTCAACTAACTCATTTGCTTTTTTGTCGAACCACTGCTTTTTATCTTTCTACACTATTTTTGAATGTTGTAGCTACATTACTTAATTACACAAATGCAAATTGCAACTTGCTGCTAGAAAATACAAGAAAGAAGTTTGTTGAATATAGTCATATTGTATTTGACATAAAAATAAATAAATTAACGAAGTAAATATGGAAAAAGAAAAAATATATGAAAACGTTAAATAAAATAAGAAATATAACTTGGCAAAATATAATAACGGCAGAACTCTTTCTCTAAAAAAACATGTTTTTTAGAGAAATAGTTCTGCCGTTCCGTGTTTTTGGTAACGTTTGCAACTTTATAGCGGTCTGACTACCTGCAGTGCCTGTGCAGCGTTATACAGTTACAAACTTTACAAAGAACGCGGAATTCAGAACTCAGAACGGCTAAACTCTGTCTGTCTGCGCGGGATCTTAGTCTGTTTATTGAAGAATGCAAAATGAAAAAAATTAGGCCGTGTATCCCCAAAGTAGAGTAATTTTTATATTTTGGCTTAAGGTTTCGCCTCTCAGCTTTCAAGATACACTTTAATTAATTTATTTTCGATTATAAAATAATTATGCATGATCTAGACGTCTTGATAATTCAAAACAGTCTTCCAGTAAAGTTGCAATAAACCAGATAGTGCATTATTGGCGGCTGAAGACGGCATGTTGCGGTAATTCAATGAACCATCTCGAATATTTGCTTGAAAATTTACATCTTTATTTATATTATTACTCTGATCATCTGTTTCATGCTCTACTTTGATAATAATTTCAGGTACTTCTTTTTTGACTGTACCAGCCTTTTCTGGATCTATGGATCGGTTGAAAACATTAGAGGACTCAGTATTTTCTTCAAATTCGGAAGTGTAGTGTTCATTGTTGTTATCGGCTTCAATTTTTACTTGAACATCTATGTCCTCAACGGATATTTGGTCAGAGGTACTTGCTTGTTTGCTGTGATCAATTATTATGCTTGGTCGATTTAAAATTTCTATAAGACTAGTTGGTGGGTTAGTATTTACTTTTTTTTGAAAACCTATACCTTCACGTTGCCGACTAGACAAAGTGCTGCTTTCAGATATAGGTGATTCAGAAGTGGAATGTTCAACTCTATCTTGAAATTCTGTGCTTTCATTTGAGTTAGCTTCAACTTTTATATCAATACTTAGGATTCGTTTCTTTGTGTCACTACTCACATCATCTTGAGAATCCTTTCTTTCTTCTACTTTATTATGATTTGTAG
The DNA here is from genome assembly GCA_923060345.2 of Erebia aethiops. Lineage (NCBI taxonomy): Eukaryota > Metazoa > Arthropoda > Insecta > Lepidoptera > Nymphalidae > Erebia > Erebia aethiops. The sequence goes on along the minus strand of OV281092.1, from coordinate 6,325,538 downwards.
GGTTAAAATCACCATTTTGAATACAAGGATTAGTATTATTGGTACAATTTTCAAAGCTTTCTTGGTAATTCATAGTTTCCGAGTAAATCCTAGTTATGCCTTCTTCTATTTTCTGTTTGACAATGCCAGCTAGTCTCATTGCAGTTTCGAATCGTATCGTTCCCGCATCTTTTCGTTTCTTTCGACCAGTTTCTAGAGTTTTATGAACTTTAACAGGTAACTCTGGTCGATTGTGCCGATCCATGTGTTCATTTAATTTCGCCTATAAATAAAATAAAAAAATTTTAATCTAGAGGAAAAATTCAAAATTTCCTAAAAACTTACTGAAAGTATTCCATGGAACAAAAAATACGAACTAATTTGGCGCTTGAAGTCGTATGCAGAGTTATGTTTAAGTATATGGCTCTGCAGCACTTTTACTAATTTTCCCATACTCCTTCTACGTCGTCGTCAACCGGTAGACGACCGATGCAAGACATAGGTCTCTTGTAACGACTTCCAAACGCCGCGTAAGTGTTTCAATTCACAATTTCATAAAACGTTACATTTCATAAAAAACGTTTTTTAATCTTCCTATTTAATATTTCAATCCATATTACGCAATAATTTCCGCGATAAACTGTATGATATTTTTTTACTAACTGGCCTTACGGCTTCCGGTTCCAGCCCTAGAATAGTCCAGTACGATAAAAAAGCAACCAGCATAGACGGGCAGATCGGACAATAGGCATTAATACCTATCAAGACGTAATATTATATTATAATACGATAAAATTAGTTACAACTTCAATAAATAAATAAAGAGAATTTGTCTATTAAGTTTTAAAATCTTAATGTTTTAAGTTTTCAAAAGATATACATATCTAATGCAAAAAACCGCATTATAATCGGTCCAATAATTTCCCAGAAAAGTGGTAAAAATAACAATATCATACTAAAATTTATCGTTTACTTTTTTTTTTTTTCATCCACTACAGGCTAGCCCTTGACTGCAATCTCACCTGATGGTAAGTGCTAAGATGGTAGCGGGCTAACCTGTTAGGGACTTCGGTTTCTACTCGTACTGGAACGCTAAATCGCTTGGCGGCACGCCTTGCCGGTAGGGTGGTAACTAGCCACGGCCAAAGCCTCCCACCAGGCCAGACCATGGAAAATTCAGAAAATATAAATTCCCAAATTGACCCTGCCGGGGATCGAACCCGGGACCTCCGCACGTTAAGGCAACAGCGCTACACACTGCGCCACGGAGGTCGTCACCTCAGAGAGTACACTGATGTGTAGGTTTTGTTTTCAACAAGCGCATTATGATGGCGCATATGTTGCAAGCTCCCGCTTTTCAGACTAGATGACGTTGCTAAAAATACATCCACATTCTTTGTTTGACAGGGCTCGTCTATGTAAATTGAGGTCGTTGTCTCTAATATATCGGTAATTCGGTAAACGGATTGGAAAGTAAATTTACAAATCAAAATCGAACTGAACAGGAGCGAAGTCATGGGCAAGAGCTAGTACCAAAATAAAAACAAGAATGAAGTACTATTTTTTCAATTCAAATGTGAATTGTTCATATACATAAATAATGATCAAAAAAATGTTTGCATTATGGTACCAACTTTTTCATAAAGATCTTTCACGGTGGACACCTAGATTCTTCATATTTACAATTCCCGCCAGTTTCTTCGCGGTTTCGTACTTAAAATCTCCGGCGTCATGTCTTTTATTTCGACCATTTTCTAAAGTTTTATGAGTTCTTGAAACTATTTCAGTTCGATTGTGGTGTTGTATGTGTTTGGCTAGTTTTACCTAAAAAAAACAAACGACTTACGCAGCCATCGACACTAAAGATAATAATATGGAATGAAAAATTGAAAAAAAAAAGCTCACGGATAGTATTTTGCTGTCCAGTGTTTATTGAGCGGCGTGCACTTCATATAAAGGAAAAGGCACTGCATACTCCCACACTATAATAATTTGAATAGTAAATAAAAGATGGGAGAGTTAAATACAGAATTATTACTTCAAGTATAGATTCTTAACACTTATCACAGATAAATGGTATTAAATGTTATTGATAAAAATAAAGGTCGACTTGAAGAAGAAATGAATTTTTAAAGTAAGTACTTAATACATTTTTATTTTCTTTAATATATTCAAAGAGTATCGCGAATATTTTCAAGGAGTAGAAAATACATATGTATACAATACGACCGCAGCGCCAAATTAGACTCATATTATTATAATTTTATTATTATTTTTATTATTTAATCACCTTAATTTGTTCCGTGAACATTAATTGCAAACATAAATTGCAAATTATGTCTTATATTTATAAATACATGTAATTATATATATCTGTCAAAGTATAATTACCTTTGTAGATAACTTGGCTCCACAAACAGAACAATCGAATGTCAGCCCTTGATGTTTGACTAAAATATGCTGTTTTAGATTACTGTTGCGAGAGTAGTGTCTGGAATAAATATTTTTTGAATCAATAAAATATAATTAACGAAATAATTAAACAGATTAACACTGGTTATTAGCCAAAAATCTTCATTTCTAAGAAGATTTTCAGTTCTAAGTTATGTTACTACTTTACAACTATTTTGATGTGTGTGGAGCCATACAGCACAATTTCTTTGAATTTTAGAATAGAATTATTTTTATTCAACTCCTAGAAAACATAATATATTTACAGAGAACAGGTACTTAAAACCTACCAAATAACAAAGTATCTAAAATATGTAGTGCTAACAACAACTAAATGACCTAAACTCAGCTTTGGCATCTAATAATATGTCAGGGCTGGGGTGCGGGTCTTTCTGATAATAGGTCAAATTAAGCTTTATTTAGAGGCTTTATGTACACACAGGCTGTATGTGAAGTTAAACTTCTTCACAAAATATCAAATCATTATTCATTAACTCAGATTCTTTTTAGACAGAAGTAATATGAATGTGACTCCCGCCCACCAAACAGTACAGCTGTTTTGATGCCGTCAATTTTTCTCAAGGTGTGTTTTCACTTTATGTACTAAGTAAGTTCATAATATCATGGATTAAAAGCTCAAGCTAATTTTCAAAACCATTATGTTTTCCTAACACGATTTATTTAATTAATTGTTATATCTGTGTAAATGTTACATACACATAATATGATATTATTAAATTAAATTACCTGCAACAATTATCATACGGGCAGAAAAATATGTTAACTGTTGTGTTGGGCATGTGTTTTTTGACGTGTCGTATTATGTGCCCTCTCTCCTTGAACACTTTCCCACAGTCATGGCAAACATATTCTGGAAAAAAACATACTCATATAATATTTATGGGTTTCATGTCATAATAATAAATGCATATGTCACCGTAAGATTGCAAAAACCGTTAGATTGTAATCTAACTAGCGAATATGGCTTAAAAAGTTATAAAAATCTTTATTTCAGGGGGGCTCTCATATAAGCAAATGCGAAGTAAAATATTTTTTATAGTGTTACATAGGGTTGTGGTATATCGTTTTAAAGATAACAATTAAGAACAGAGTCCAAAAAAATATTTTTTTCCTCTAAAATTGACGAATTGGAGAGTTTTCCAAGTGGAGATTTTCTAACGTCCAAAGTTGACCTCAGAACTCTCAATTTTCTGAAAGGCTGAGCCTGAAACTTGATCAGTTATTTGAATTATATCCTGTACTTGAACAACAAATTAGATACAACTTGAAGAACAAATTAGATAAATATTATAAGGAAACAAAATTATTTAATTTTTAATGAGTACCAGTATTTTTAACAGAACTTCACAATGATGTCAATAGATGGCGCTCTGTAAAAGTTTATTCGTTGGTGCTTACAAATAATAAACTATCTTATGGATACCGCGAGGTCTCAGTTCGGGGCGAACCACTAGTTATTGTGTTGACTTAGAAGCTTGATCTTTTTTACAGCTCCATGGGACTGTATTCTATATTAATTTCAACTAGATACCTCAACATGTTCCAGAGAAAAAGGTGGTTAACAGACAGACGGAAAACGAAGTGATCCTACAAGGGTTCCTATTTTCCTCTTGAGATACTATCTAAGAATGACATCAGGAATAAACCAAAAGATAACTATATTGCTTTATCATATTAAAGTGCAAAGTTCACTAGAATAGGAGATTAGATATTTTTTACTCAAATAAACTCATGCAAATGCTTTCGAAACTTTAAGTGTTTTGATATACCTTTCTTTTTAATAACAAGTGCAAGACATAATTACATTTAATATTTTTTTAAATGTACATCTGTAAATGCGGTCTCACACATGTCCCTATACCACCCTGAAAATATACAGAAATATAAATAAAAATAAACTATATAAAAAAAATATACCTGGTGATACATGGTCCACTCTTTTATGGTGCATCAACTCAGTCCATCTCATAAACTTTGTTTCGCAATGCTCGCACTCATATGTCTTGTGGTTTCTCATGTGTTTCTTTTTCTCATATAATGTTATGAAGTCCCTATCGCACATTGGACATCTAAAATATGAAATTGTTGACACAAATTTATTAAATACACAGTAATTGTATGACGTTATAATATATACAAAAATTTGAAATCTTTTATTAATACTTTCTGCTGGTACAAAAATTATCAAAATCAGTCTAGCCATTTTATACATTTCAAAATGAACCTTTGGGTTCTTGAAGCTTAAATATTATATATATTTTGTAAAACCTATCTCCTATCTTCAATCTAAGCAAATAAATAAATGAAATGAAAAAAAATGAAATGAAAATAATCATTCTCGCTTTTGACAATGGTATTTAGATTATTGAAGGCAGCTTAAAAATAAGTACCTAAGTCCCAATATAATGTAATTACAATATAATGTAATGAATAGAAATTAACGTTGTGACGTCACACACGCTTGGGTTTATTCGGTGTGTTTTCAGTACTGAATTAAAAATTTATTTTCAATTTAATATAACTTTTAAATTATAGCAAAAAAACATGATCTTTCGATTTATAACAAAAAAATTTTTTTTTCAACAATCCAATTGGCCCCAGGGTTAGTTATTATAAGATGAATTCCTGAAATCTGTGCTTAAACCCATTTGGAAAAGCAAGTTATACCTGAACGGTTTCACCCCATTGTGGACAAACATGTGGGCTTTCAACTGGTGTTTTTTCTTGAAATATATTCTGCAAATAGCACAACAGAATGGTTTATTGTTGTCAACATGGCTGACTTTTATGTGTCTCTTCAGATTTTGTCTGTTCACATATTTCTTCATACATTTTGGGCAGCTAAAAAAAAACAAAAGTATTATATATATACGTATGATATGATATTAAAGTACAACAGGATCTCGAAGGAACATTATTAATATTATTTATTAAGCAACCCACAACTTCATTCACGTGGTTTTAGTTTTTTTATTCCTGAGCAGACTCCTTAATTTTCCGGGATAACATCAATCAATCAAAATCACAGTATTTAGCAATTAATGATGGACCACAATATTTACTTAACGTCCTAGTCTTAAGCATGGCAATTTCACTGTTCCCTTTGTACATAGTTTTGGTTTGACAGTGAATAATTGCTCTAGTTATGCAAATGGTAATTTATAGAGTGGGGTTTTTTTCGAACCATTTAAAGTATTGGAACAGTTACAACTTACAATCAACTAGTGTTTGGTTATTATAAGTAATAATAATTACAATTACAGCCGGCCGGTTATTGCTATTATTTAGTTCAACATACCAGTATAGTAAATTCACTTCTGAAGCCTCTGTGTGTGCAGTTTTGATGTGACGGTCCAAGTGACTCTTGCTTGTATATGCTTTTTCACAATTGAGTTCCACACAAACAAATGGTTTCTGAAAAATATAATAGTAATTTTTTTTCCTGTTATATTATTTGTATACAGAATGATCCTCCTACTACTACCGGACCGGAATACCGGAATACTCCCAAGTCAGACTTTGTAGGTCTGATAATCGGGCCAACTTTATCACCAACTTTTTGACCAACTCAACGCACACGTCCATCACTTTGTTGGTGGCTGTCTTAGGAAGTGCATGTCATGAATTCACTGACTGTCCAACCTAGACCTCATCATGACTTTGTATAAGCGCAAATGTATCTTGCAATTTAAAAAAAAGTGTGTGTGCAATTCACACATGGCAGAAATGAAACATCATAAAAGTAGCCTACGAGAGCATGAGATAAATTTAACTTGTATTTTATTTCATTCTCTCGCAGGCTAAATCCTATTATGAATATGTTTGTCTCTTTTTGGTGTTGCTGTTTATTTTCATTCACAGTTTCACTTCATAAACGTAATCTTAATAATGATAATATAATAATATGAGGATGGGATTTAGTATCTTAAAACAATTCGAATATTTAGAAATATCCCTGGTTTCCAAGCATGGTTCTAAAGGCACAAAAAAGAAAATTATTTGTTAGAAATATTAGAGAAATCTTGTAGGAACTTAATGGTAAATGCAGAATCATAATCCCGTGATACAAGAATCCCAGTTGTATCCATACAAATGATATTCAGGTTGTTCAACCCCAATTTTCCCAAACAATTCATTTTCCATATTACCGCTGAGACTCCTTTTTTGCTCTTTCCTATACCAATCTCTATACCAAAATTTCATTAGGATTGGAGGAAAAGATGAGCCGTTAAAGCATAGCAGACAGACAGACAGACACACACACTCACATTTAAAATATTAGTACGGATAATGTACAGTGAATATCTAAAATGATGTGATTTTATCACACATGCATGGCTTTTAGTCTTGTCTGGAATAAAACTTGTGAAACTCAAATGTGGGTACCATTAGGTATCACTTAATAATAATAATATGTTTGCCTAATCGCAAAAATCGAGGTAGGTAGATATCACGAGTTACATAAGCGAGACCCCATTAGGGTACATTGACTGCATTCGACATTGAATGGTCGGTACTTACCACATTCACGTGGACCAATCGATGTTGCGCTAGCCTGTAAGGCCTATCAAACACTGATGTACACCCATCAAATGGACAAGCATATATCTTCTTATTTGGTTCCGAAACTTGAACTTCGAAATCCATTTTTAGTTAAAATACACATTCAAACAATCTTCAACAACATAAGCTTGCAGCACATAATATTTTATGTATGAACACTGAGATACTGAGTTTCACCAAATTACAAAATACATAACAATTCACTACATATTATAGAAATGTTGATACCAGAATAGAAACTACGATCAATTGTATATAAATAAGAAATCGTGAAAACCATGCTCAGCTTCAATTAGGAATTTACAAGCAACATTTTACATTAGTGAACATTAGTGGAAAAGTGGAAAACTATTTTTTTTTAAATATTTTCATGTCAATTTGTTGACAAGCCACAAGGTGTCAAACACCGGTGTCAAACACAGAGACAATAACATTAAACATCATTTCATCATTCATCAGGATAGTCAAACACCCATTGCCCATCACCGACCAGAAAAAAAAGTTGCCCATTACTGCCCATTACCTCCATGCAAACCATAGAAAAAATAAGATGCAAACACTATTTAGAAAATTAGTACGTCAATAATTCACTTGTTTTCGTGTTGAAGGCGGCAATCGTAGTAGTAATAAAAATAAAAACGTTGCAACCATGGAATTATTATGTACTATGATGGTTGCAACACAAACGGCCATTTTGATGAATCTTACGATAGACGAAATTTCGGGTGACATAAATTTAGGTACCAAGTATACGGGACAAGTATCGTAAACTATGAAACACGAATTATAACAGGATAGATATTTTTTTCATATTTCAGATTACCAAAAAATGATACATTGCGTGAAAAGTGGTTAAGCATTATACCTGGTGGTAACAGAAAAGTGACCCAAAATTCTGTAATATGCAGCAAACATTTCATGCCAGAGGATTATATTCCTAATTTATCACGGCCCGTTTTAAAAGAAAATGCTCTTCCCTCACGATTCCTCGTGGTAAGCAAGATCAATTTTATTTTTATCTTGAATAGGTACAACGGCGGATCCAGGGGGGGGTCATGGGGGTCATGACCCCCCCCTGAGCTGGTCCCAGGACTTGACCACTAATTGAACATAATGATTTTATTTATATATATTTTGTCACCATACAGATTTTATGTAACTACCTTCAATATTTAATTAATTTAATATAATAACTTTGTATGATGGCAAACGTTTGGGAACGAACGCATCGAAAATTTGAATTTTACCGCGCCACACTTGCGCGCGCTTGTCGATTACTTAACGTCTAGCTAGACCTAACCTCAATCGGAATCGGAACGACTAAACTTCAACATATCATAACAATAACTAAGTTAAAAAACTAAAATTTCTTTCTACCTATAATACCTTTATAAGTATTCTTAAAAATTGTTGCTACAAATTCTTTAATTACAAGAAATGGTAAGTAATCAGTTTCTCATTATTCCAGTGAGTTCGTGTGTTTTAACTTAAATGTTATTGTTGTTAATGCTCATAAAGTACCTCATAGGTAGATATGTAGTGAAAGAGTGCTGCGTGACTTATGTACCTACTTATATATATTTTTTGGACGATGGAGATTGAAGAGCATTAAGGCGTTTCCCGGACCCAATCCCGTTTTTTCGCTATCTTTAGATGCTATACCCTTAAAAACTGAAGAGAGAAAAAGTAAATGTAAAGTCCACATAATTCTTTAATGTTTTATCTTTAAAATCCCCATTTAGTTTTTTTATTAAGCTTCGTATTTACTTGGTTAAAAATTCCCAAAAAAAAATTTTCAAAAAAAAAAAACCGACTTCAAAAACCACAAACACTAAAAAGTAAAAAATAATTTAATTTATTATGTATACAAGAGTTAATGTAGTTCTACATATAATAACATTTTTTGGAGTCGGTACCAATTAGCCGCATGAACCGTCTACCTACTCTTCATTATTGTTGACGTGAGTCGTGACTCCACATTGGCACCGACTCCAAAAAATGTTATTATAGAACTACATTAACTCTTGTATACATAATAAATTAAATTATTTTTTACTTTTTAGTGTTTGTGGTTTTTGAAGTCAGTTTTTTTTTTTTTGAAAATTTTTTATTTCACAATTTTTAGTGGCCCCACTGTTTTATAATACAGGGTGTAACCAGAACGCTAGTAAAAACTTAGCGTTATTAAGAATAACGTCGTTTAATCGTTACTTGTCGACTTGTCTAACTTAGACAAGTTAAGTACAAAGTCCTTTCATATGATACCCCGCTTGGTATAGTTATCCTACTTTGAAATTTCAAACTCCTGATTTTCCCCACTTTTTTAATTAAACTATAAATAATTTTCAATTTTTTTTGATTTTCATGATATTGGGCCACTATTATATACAACTATTCCAAATTTCATGTCAATAGCTTTAATAGTAACTGAAATAATCGACTGTGACAGACGGACGGAGAAAGTCGCACCATAAGGGTTCCATTTTTACCATGTTGGTACGGAACCATAAAAAAAAAAGATATGCTATGCATGGTTAAAACATACTGTTTACAAAACTATCACACTGATCGCGAGCAATTTACTTTTATCCATTGAGGAGTTCCGTTCTCCATCTCCGGAGATATTCATCAGATCTTCACCAAATTAAAATGGGACTACCTCTGAAGTATGACCTACCAAACAAAAAAAAGAATTATCAAAATCGGTTCATAATTGGCGGAGAAATCGCGTAACAAACATACAAAAAAAAAAACATACAGTCGAATTGAGAACCTCCTCCTTTTTTGAAGTCGGTTAAAAAAACACTAAAATAGAAGTAAATCTTCATCTCCTTCAAAAGTTGATTTTATTTGTTTTATTGGTTTACACCAATAGATAGGAAATTCAATAATTTAAATAATGCCCATTTCATTTCAAGACAAATCATTCACCACGGTTATGGAATATAAAATTAATAGGCTGCCTCATTCCGTTCGTGATAGTGCTTCTCTGGATGTCTTCAAGAGAAGATGGCAATATGTACGTGTATATGTAAAAGTTATTATGTGTTAAGTTTTTCAAGTGTACAATAAAGAATAAATATTTTTAAGTACCTAGTACTTACGTACATTAATAAAATACCTACTTTTTATCTATTGTTATCAAAATTAAATTATAATTTCTTGACTTGACCACGACTATGTGACCCCCTCCTAGCACCAAAGCTGGATCCGCCCATGAATAGGTACGTTTACAGATAATGATAAAAATCCAGCCCGTAACTGTTCCACTACTGGGCAAGGGCCTCTTCTCACTAGGAGAATGCATGAGCATTAATCACCACGCTTGCTCACTGCAGGTTGGTGATTTCAGACTGTCAAGTCCAGGTTTCCTTACGATGTTTCCTTCACCGTATGTGCTGTATCACCGTACTTCAACAGAATGAAATTAAAAACATTTTCAAACATGGAGACTGGCATAGTGATGAGATGAGTTCAGGAGCGACAAAGAGTTAAAAATATTTTTTGTATGAAAAATTTGAGCATGTTGATAATTTTATACACCCAGTATGTTCGAAAAGTCAAATATGTATGGCTCGAAAAGCCAAATATGTATGGTTCGAGAAGTCAATTTATGTTTCGCTTTACAGCAATACCAGTTTTATTGAATTTTTAACCGACTTTAAAAAAATATTTTTTTGTTAAACCATCACCGATAATTATCTGTTTTTACCTAAATGCTTCGTAATTATCGATTCTAAATGGATCGCTGGATCCAGGCGCCGCAAGACCGTGGCTTGTGGAGGACCCTAGAGGAGACCTATGTCCAGCAGTGGACGTCCATCGGTTGACGACGACCTAAATGCTTACTTGTGTAAGAGACTTAATAAGAGGCAATAGGCACTACATATAAAACATCAACATCATTATAAATATAAATATGTTAAAATTATTTGCTGATTTTTATTTCTTCATAGAGGTATATTTATATCCCGTATGTTGAAGTATCCCAAAATTCAAAAATAGTGTGGTCACTCTTGTGGAAAAGGGACAGAACTGTCAGTATGGTATCTCTCACTCGGCACACTTTATTAACAAGAGCTCATTCCGGTTGTACGTAGTACTTATTAGTTCCATGAATTGAAATAATCACAGACCATGACCAATTTTGATCTTTGTTCATTTTTATTAACTGGCTTTACGGCTCTTGGTTCCAGCCCTTAAGATCCACAATTTCATTTTTTTTATTAACTGTCACCACAGACATAAGACAGTCATGGCACAGTTAACTGGCTTTACGGCTCTGGGTTCCAACTCTTCTGAGCCTATCAATAATTATTATATCCGCTACTTATTTATTTGAAGGTCTTCGAAGAGTAAGACCACGTTTTTAGTGTACTGTAAGGTGTGGCCATGAAGGTATATGAAGTACTAGCGATCCGCCACGGCTTCGTACTACTAGCACTTATTATCATAATAGTCCATACTCATACACACAGGTTTTACAAATCAGCACTTTGTACTTTGTAAGTAAGAGTATTAAACATAGCGTAACATACCCCGGCCGCGCCCTGCCTGCGTCTGCCGGCCGTGGCCGCGCAATTTTCTGTTGCACGTTATTTTATTTCTATGATATCTCTTAAGTTATTCATCTAAAATTAAAGGGTATAAAGAGCAATTTTGGTCTAAATTAAATACTTGAGATGACTAACATATTGGACCGAGCGAAGCGAAGCGACCGAGTGAGTCTACTTGAGTGAATTTGCACTTGTCCATCTGTCCGTCCGTCTATCAGAGCCTTCTAACTTCTAAATTACTGAACAATTACTTCAAAAAATATATTGATGCTCTCATAGAAGCGAATGCGAAGTAAAATTTTTTTTTATAGAGTAACATAGGGTTGCGGTATATCATTATTAAGATAATAGAATAATAGATAATAGAATAGAAGAGGAATAGAGTCCAAAAAAAAAAGTTATTTTATTTTTTCCCCTAAAATTTACAATTTCTAACGTTCAAAGTTGAATCCACCATCTTGCGTGGAATAAAAAAATAGTCTACTGATGTCTATGAACGTAAAGATGAGCGCGCATTATATAGTTAATGTTAACTATCTTAAGGAAACCGCGAGTTTTTAGTTCGGGGCGAACCACTAGTTATTTTGAGGATTAATACTATGTTGGTAAAAACACCTTCGCAAGTAAAGCATAGTTTTAGACCAAATTTTAAAATCATAAACTCACTTCAACGGCCGAGCGAAAGCAAGAGATTGGACATCACTGGTGTCTGACGTCTCTCTCTTATTTGTTTGTCGAAGTACGATAGCGTTAGCGATAAGTAAGTAATAGATATTCGCTTCAAGTCGATAAGCAAGTGTAGGTAAGCATTCCAGTCTCTATAAAAATGGAATTCGCTTCGAACATAGAGTAAATATTTAATGTGTATTTTTGTTACTTTTTTTTTCTTTTATTGTGTTGTGGTGTACAAATAAAGTGTAATTTATTAATAAAAATATTATAAATATAGCACGAGGAGACAATGTGATAATAATACCACAGATGACCGAAATGAGTATATATAATATGTCTGTGGTATATATACGCTAATGCCAAGGAGTGACAGAGCAAGAAAATGTTTTATTGTCGTGACAGTTCCAGTCAGACAGTTTAGGTCAGACAATCCCGTGTCGTTATTGTTATTCGCCCATATTCGTCGTATTGGAATTGAATAAAGTGGTAGCTGTGCTCGTAGCTTACAAAAAAAGTGGTAGTGGTTACGATGGTGTATTACTATGTGTTAGGCTGCAAAAGCCGAACTGAACGTAAATACGAAAACATCCATACTATATATAATATTATAAATGCGAAAGTGTTTCTGTCTGTCTGTCTGTCTGCTACGCTTTCGCGGCCCATCTTTTCAACCGATTATGCTGAAATTTGGTACAGGGGTAGATAGTATCCCGGGGAAGGACATAGGCTGCTTTTTATTCCGGAAAATTAAAGAGTTCCCGCGGGAATAAAAAAAACTGTCTCTTCACCCGATTTTGATGAAATTTGGTACAGGGGTAGATGGTATCCTGGGGAAAGACAGGCTACTTTCTATCCCGGAAAATTCAAGAGTTCCCGTGGGAATCAAAAATCTTAATCCACGCGGACGAAGTCGCGGGAATCATCTAGTAATATAATACGTCAGTTTACAATTTCGACCTTATTTTGACCTGACTGTTACAGATAAAAACAGGTTATATTTGTAAAGACTCGCATGAATGCTACAAAGTATAGAAATAACAAGAAAAAAACTTATTAACCAAGAAAATATCGCATTAAGACTATCGCTATCGCATAATGTATACGCTGACGCCAAGTCTATATCTCTTTTTCCGTCTACGGCTTTGAATAAGTACAAATAATGTACTCTGTGGTGGTGTATAGCAGGTGTATCATAACCTCTTAATCTTACTCTGTGGTGAAGTGCAACTGTGAATTGCGATCAAAATCTTAATTTTTCATAAACATTTCTCAAAATAAAACACATTTCTTGGTTGTCGATACAGAAAAAATATTTTATAATTATCATCTTTTTGTTTAGGCTAATGTTAATTATTTAGTGAATTTATTTTAATTATATTTATTCGAATGAAGTCAGCTGACGAACATAAACAAAGGGTTTATGCCAACATTGAAGTACTGAGACTCAAAGAAAGTGCCTGTGATTTAGTTATAAGCATAATGGATATTGATGGTTCCGCTGGGGCTGGAGAGGTCGGTCAGACTCAAGGAGAAATAGACCAGAACCTCCTCCTACAGTTCAGCTGTATGAACACCACTGACAGAGAAGAGCTCATAGGTCAAATGCAAAGACTTTTAGGCCGCAGTTTAAATTATAACACAGCTAGTTTTTTCTTGGATATGAGTAATTGGTAATTAAGATTTTATTAAAATTTTAATATCTATTTGTTATAAATTAATTTATGAATTTTTGTTTTAGGAATTTGCAAGCAGCAATTTGTTGTTACTTAGATTATAGTTTACCACAGAAGCTTCCATCTATGGCATTAAAAGCAGCTCAAACACAAGAATCTGCTGTTGGACCAGCTACACAGTAAGAGCTAATATAATTTGATCATTTTGGATGTTGCCACTGACTGCCAAACTGCAAAAATCAAACTTTTCAGGAGAGCAATAATTAAAAAATACGAATTATTTTTAATAATTGTTCCTGCAAATCAGGGTTTACAAACTCTTCAATCAAGCGCATGAATTAGTCGTAATTGATTGAGGTTTTTCTTGTTCCCTTTAATTTTCTGAAATAAAAATAGCATAGCCTATGTGTTTTTCCAGACTATAATCTATCTCCATCCAAATTTCAGCAAAACCAGTCCAGTAGTTTTTGCATGAAAGAGTAACAAACATACAACCTTCCCCCGTTTATTATTAATCCCACTAATATTAGTGTGATTTCATCCTTTAAAATTTATTAATAACGATATTAAAGCAGAATGGTACATTTACCCTAGTTACAATAAGTAATTTAGATGCATCAGAAATGGCCAATGTCGCCAATTTAAGTAAGTTGACTGCTTTAAGATATTCTGCATGGATTGGTTATTACATGATATTATCTTTTGTTTATTGCATTTACTTGCAAATGTAGTAACTATTTAATGTTCAATAAAATACTTTCTCTTTTTTTGAACTACAGTAAAGTATTAAAATGAACCACGTAGCTAGACAGTTGTGATATTTCTGAATTGTGGTTCTGTTTTGGTATATTGTATTATTTTCATATAGGAGAGTTCACTTTTGTTACAACGGGCATCCTGTGCAGATAAGCATAACAAAATATCAATATCCCTAAAATTACTCATGTTGCAGATTTGATAAATCCAAAGAAAACATGAATTTTGGTATATTTAAGTCAAAACAGCAAATTGGCAAGTTTATTAATGGACTAACAATATGTGAACAATGTGTTAGCATCATTGTATACCTATTACCTATCAATGTTTTGTTTATCTAAATATATATAAATCACGTGTCACGTTGTTTGTCTGCAATGGACTCCTAAACTACTTAACCGATTTTAAATTAAATTTGCACACCGTGTGCAGTTTGATCCAACTTGAAAGATAGGCTAGCTTACATCTTAATTTATAGCCGCAATATTATTTTATGTCGGATGACACGCAGATGAAGTCGTGGAAATCAGCTAGTAAAAATATAAATTTTCAAAGAAAAACAATTCACACTGAAGTAATTTAGGCCACATATAATTAACTTGACCAAGTTGAAATCATTTAGCAGTATTTAATTACAGTTTTGAACAAAATTGGAGTATTGCCAACACAGGAACAGAAGCATGGCCTGGAAGTTGTAGATTAATACAAGCTGGTGGTGAACCATTGGGAGCCACACCAGTGTATGTGCCACCCCTGCCTCCAGGACATTCCACTACTGTTTCAATAAAGTTATTAGCACCCAGTGTTGCTGGTGTGCATAGAGGCTACTTCCATTTAGTTAATGATAAAGGAGAGCAAATAGGAGGTGAGCTTTCTTTCAATCTAATAAATAACTTTTCTCAATGACGTAGAACCTGACAAAAAGAGTTTTCAGATATTTGACCTAAGTTAAGCCTGGTAAACAATAATTAAAAGTGGTGAGCTGAGGCCAACACAGTAATCGCACAAACACAGTCATGTATTGTTTGTGTTGCTTTTCTGTCATAAATCAAACTTAATATTGTATGCGAAAGTGTGTTTGTTTGTTGGTTTATTGGTTTGGCCTTCAATCAAGCCGCAATTGAGCAACGGATCGACGTGATTTTTGGCATGGGTCTATATCCATATATGAGGACTTTTTGGCATGGGTCTATATCCATATATTTGTCCTACTGACTGTAAAAATCCAAATAACTTAATATTTTTGTAGAAAATATTTAAATTCAAAAATTACCTACTGCAATTAGCCATAAAATTGTCAAAAATAGGCAAAACTCAATTTTAAGAATCAAATTTTAAGTTCAGAAATTACCGCCTTACCACATTTGAAGTCAGATTTCTCACAATAATGACCCCAATGATGATAAAGTACCAAATTTTTTAACTAATAAGGGAAGCTTAGGAACCTTTTTGAAATTAGTCGGAAGTGACGCAGACAGGTTTAAGTATTTTTAATCTTAAGTTGAAGTTTAAGATTTGTCTCTACTTCTGTCGAACGTAAGCTTTTCACTTTCAACCAAAAATTTTCTGACTTGGGTTAATGTTAATATGATGGTAATTTCATAGCAAGCATGTTCACAAAATGTTCGAAAAAAAAAACTCCCTCAGAAATCTCACAAAAAAACTTTAAAAAATTATAATTCGAAATCTAATTTTTTTCTTTGGACGTCACTATTTGGGCCATCCTGTATGTGGTCCTCTCAATAAATAGAGTTCACACAAAGATCTCATCTTTTCATCCAATTTTTTAACACAAACATTTGAGAAAAAAGTGCTAAATTGGTCCAGCCGATCTCAAGTGATACCAACTTACCAACAAACATTTAATTCTTATTTATATTGATCATAGTATTAAATTGAGAATAATTTAGGCCATAATATGCTGGCCAAGTGTACCTTTGAGAACATTATGGAGACCTCTCTGACATGCAGGTTTTTTCACAATATCCCTTATAAAACTCCATGATCAGTTGATCAGTAGAGAGTTGGCGATGGGTTGACGATGATGCTATTCTCAGTTATTATGAATCATATAAATTTTTTTCAAATCAAATCAAATCAAATTATTCTTTATTCAAATAAACTTTTACAAGTACTTATGAATCGTCAAGTGAATCTACCACTGGTTCGGAATGCCATTCCTACCGAGAAGAACCAGCAAGAAACTCGGTGGTTGCTTTTTTTAAATAATTCATTTACAATTATTATATCAATGTGTACATAAGTAAGTTTTTGCCTGGTGGGAGGCTTCGGCCGTGGCTAGTTACCACCCTACCGGCAAAAACGTGCCGCCAAGCGATTTAGCGTTCCGGTACGATGCCGTGTAGAAACCGAAGGGGTATGGGTTTAATATAACTGCCATGTCCCTAACAGGTTAGCCCGCTACCATCTTAGACTGCATCATCACTTACCATCAGGTGAGATCGCAGTCAAGGGCTAGCTTGTAGTGGATTAAAAAAAAAAAAAAAAAACCGCTGTCCCCAGCATTGCTGGAGCGATCAAATCCATGCTCCTCTATCATTTACATAATCTTCAACAGTATAATAAGCTTTTTTCAGGAGCATACTTTTAAACCAACAAATACTGCAACAAATAACAATACTAACTAGAATAAGACAAACACTAACACAACTAACACTTATTTCATCTAAAAAGTAGTTATATACAATTGTAAATATCATGAGATTAGAAATAAAAAGGCTTATTATATTATTATTATTACTTTTAATGGATTTCTTCAATTTGTTTATTCAATTCATGTCAAAGACGTGCAGACAGAAAGTAGCCCCATTCCCGCCGGTGGCACCCGTTCACGAGCATGACGCATGATCCAGCCATTGCTTCGCTCGACCATATTTGAGGGAACGTATTTTTACATATTTTCATGTTATAATAAGTATTTATTTGCCTTTTCAGAATTCCTATTCAAATTGTTTCTTTTCATTTCGCAGATACCTTATGGGTAGAAATCACAGTTGAGTCTGAAGTAACTATGGCTCTTACAGAGCAACTAGCTGCCTTACCAGTACCGAGTAGTCGATTGGATGAATCAGTATCTCAGGTAAAAATTTTGTTTCATTATTATATAATAGAAACTTAGATTACAATGTGCTTTTGTGACAGATGGGTGGGCATTTGTAAACCCAATTTAAATTAAAATATATTAGGTAAATAAATTTTTCAACACACTTGCTCAGAAAGTGGCTCTATATTCACCACAATTAGGCACATAATGACACCTATAATCAAACTGTGACTTTTTCATTACTATTATTCACTAGTGAGTTATAAAATTTTTATTTTATTTTATCTACTAAATAATTTTTTTTTATTATTATTCATCTTCTATAATTAGAAATTTAATTAAAATTATTAGAATTATTTTCTTCACAAGTGTGTTGAAAAACGTCGTATGATACACGTGTGTATTGATGATTACCGTCCTCGGCTATTTTTAGACCCTCACCTAACGGCTCGGGCCTCAATGGCACCTCAGCGGTAATCACCAACATTACACACTTGTACCATAATGTACTATTATAAGACTAACCTGTATTAGCTAATGATATAATTGTACAATGTGGCCAGTATCTAAATAATTGTAATAATGTCAAGTAGATTGTTAATGCTTAGGCCAGAGATATAGTATGATGAATGATTATTACTATTCATTTCAGTCACTAAATAGTGTCTCCTTTTCTTTCAGGTGCCATCACAAGATGACCAAATGTGTTGAATCAGAATTTACTTTTATAACTTTTATTTACAATCAATCAGTTTTAGGAGTTTATATCATTTTTATAATTTATGACATCAAAATTCAAAATGCAATTATTATAGCTATGCATGTTAAAGTTGAAAAGACTTAATACAATGAAATAAGACAATGTACAAATTACAAGCCCTATGAAGTACTTTAAAATTATTATTAAGATGTGAATTATGAATTTGTTATTGTTGAAAAGTTTGTAATTGTATAATTATGGAAAATGATTTTATTAGAATCACTTAGTATAGGTATGAAATTGCCATTAATTAATAATTATGGGGGTTTTACTTTGTAGTACTACATACCTTATATTATATTTTTAGTTTTAATTTTAATAAACATTTTGATAATATTGTGTTTGTTTCATGAGCTTTGCTAGCACACTTTGGGTTTTCATGATTGTCCCACCAAAATCAAAATACATGTTATTATACGTACATACATACATACAAAAGGTATGTAAGAACTTTTAATCACATACTATCTATTGCTGAAAACGTGATAAAATTAATGCAACACTTATTGAGATTGCCACTTGAAGAGAAAGTAAGTGGGCTCAATGTGGGAATAGTGGGAATGTATATGACACACATGTGATGTAGTAATAAAAAAATATTTTTAATTAATGTTCCACACCATAAAGTATGAATATTAATTGCAATAGAAACATTACTTATTTTATACAGAACTTTGTTTAATACTTTTTCTGACTTAATTATTCTGGTAGTTTTAAGTACACTTGTGAAAAAACAACATTAATTTAAATTACACAGCCATTTCCATATCAATCTTTGGGTAAGGGTTATAATTTTTAATAATAAAATCTTCATACTTGAAGTCATCAATGGAGTCAATCTTTCGAGCAAACTCCAAAGTAGGGAAAGGTCTTGGTTCCCTCTCTAATTGTTTTTTCAGTGGTTCAATGTGGTTTAGATATACATGAGTGTCGCCAGTGGTGTGAACAAAGTCACCGGCCTAAAATAAAAATATCATCAATGACAGATTTAAGTAGGGGATGGATTACTTATATTTTAATGGTAATGAAAGATACTTGTTTACCAAATAAATAGCAACCACTGGACAAAAAAAAATTGTTTTGAACTCTGTATAGAGCTTCTCACAATTCAAATTATAAGAAAGAAAGAAATTGTCCCATTAGTTTTATTATATGTATAGATGATGCATTCAGGACCAGTAAGACTTACCTCTAATCCAGTAATATGTGCAATCATATGCGTCAAAAGAGCATAACTCGCAATATTAAATGGCACTCCTAAGCCCATATCAGCACTCCGTTGGTACAGCAAACACGAGAGCTGTTTACTGTTAGCTACATGGAACTGTGCCAGGCAGTGGCAGGGAGGTAGGGCCATTTTGCTCAGGTCTGATGGGTTCCATGCACACATCAACATTCTTCTGTCACTGGGATTGGTTCTAAAATGAGGTTATTGGTGAATACATGTTTTTTTTAAAATAAAACTGTGTTTATGTATAATTCAGTTTGAATGTACTTTGGTTTGGAGTGTTACGCATCTTATTTTTATTTATTATAAGCTAAGGCTAGACAATAATAATAAAAATCTAAACACAATTTTTGATAATTGCTATTTTATATTAATAAATTATAACTTAAATGTTTTTTATTTTATTGAAACAGATTAAAGGAATAGTTACTTGATAGTGTTAATAACATTTTGCAGCTGATCAATGCCTTGTCCTGTGTAGTCTGTCCTGGCATTAATATACTGAGCTCCACTGTGTCTCCATTGGAACCCATACACCGGTCCAAGGTCACCTGTAAAGTATGATGTTAAGTGGTTTTTAATATTAGAAATTTTGTAATAAAAACATTTATCTGAGAATGAACTAGGCAAAATAAATTCTTCGCACTAAAATTACCTTCTTCACGCTCACTAAATCCTAGTTTATCAAGAAATGCTCTGGATCCATTAGCATCCCAAATATGTACTCCCTTGCTAGCTAAAACTTTGCTATCTGTAGATCCAGATATCATCCACAGTAGTTCCTCAATTACTCCTCTTATGAAAACGCGTTTAGTTGTCAATAGTGGCAGAATATTGTTACACAGAGAGTATCTCTGCATTGCTCCAAGAATTGATAAGGTTCCAACGCCGGTCCTGTCAATTCTTTTGTCGCCTGCAAGTTACAATAATAAGTAGATTTATAGTAGTTCGTAACGTGTCATATAATTCTGCAGATAAATTAATACATACCTGTCTCAATAATTGTCCTCACGAGGTTTAGATACTGATATTCCTCGTGCATTGCCAATGGTTTTTCAATGCCATTTTGTTGCATGTTTTCGTCGTCACCTTTTAAAAAAGCTTCGCAAATTCAATTATTAATAACTAAATACATAAAGGGGATAATTAAAATTTTCAAATCAAATCAAAAACTGAAAAGAAAACTGTTGTGGATAGTGGATACTGGATGTTGTGACTTGTGGACAAGGAAACCACAATTTTCGGCGGCAAAATTTGACCACAATTTGACAGAAGTCAGTAATAGACAATAGTTGTCAGGGAGTTGTCAGTTGGTCTTATCTCCATCGGTTTATAGCTTATTAGTCTGTGCTGACCATGTAGGAAACATAAAATTATTTAGCTAGATTTGCTATCAGCGTACACAACTACACAGTATGCGAAAGCCATAGATTTTAATATATAAGAGCGAAAGCAATAAACACTTAAAACATCTGTGCAAAACATCATCGATGAAACGAATTGATGTTCATGAACCTAATAGGTCCATGAATAATCAATTCGTAATTTTATTCCTTTTTACCCTCGACGAAACGGAGACGGTATAAATGTGTTTGCCCTAAGAGGTTGTGTGTTTGTTTGTTTGAGCTTTTTGTGTTACCATTTTTCTTAAAAAGTACTGGGCCGATTGAGATGCGGTTTTTTGCATTAGATGTGTATAGCTTGTGAGAAGGTTTTTGGATATATTTTAGGACCATAGACAACCGAGCAGAGCTGTAGTCTATGATTTTAATTTTTCAATATGTTACCATTTTTCACAAACAGTACTGGGCTGATTGAGATGCGGTTTTTTGCATTAGAAACGTATAGCTTGTGAGAATGTTCTTAGATATATTTTAGGACCATAGACAACCAAGCTGAGCTGTAGTCTATGATTTTAATTTTCAATATGCTACCATTTTTCACAAAAAGTACTGGGCCGATTGAGATGCGGTTTTTTGCATTAGAAACGTATAGCTTGTGAGAAGGTTCTTAGATATATTTTAGGACCATAGACAACCAAGCTGAACTGTAGTCTATGATTTTTAATTTTCTATATGTTACCATTTTTCACAAAAAGTACTGGGCCGATTGAGACGCGGTTTTTTGCATTAGATAAATGTATAGCTTGTGAGGAAGTTCCTAGATATATTTAAGCGTGGGTTTTTTAATAAAATTTAAAAAACCCACGACAGAGACGACGAACTGCAGAGCTCTGCAGTTCGTGGGTTTTTTAAATTTTATTACTTGTATTATTTCATTTTCCTTCATTTAATTTTTTCCGATTACTATCTCTATATAAAATATACATACATACAATATTAACTTTAATTTTGGTATTTAAAAATGTTCTACAGCCTAATATTATCTATGAATACGCCATTTAAATTATATTTTTTTAAAATCGAGATCACTAATTTAATGGGTAAACTTTTTTATTATAAGCTACGTTCCACTTTTAGTTAATTTTCATTCACTGTTACTGAAATCCGAGGTTTTCATGTTTTTTAACGCTCCAACTTCCAAGCGTTCCTCTATAACCATAATAGCGCTCCCGCTCTCAGACTAGAAAGAGAAATCGGACCACACAAAAAGAGAGCTCTCTTTCTCTGTGGGCCAAGGGGCGGCTTCCAAGTTCCAAATACAAAATGCCATAAGCTCGTCATTGACGGTAAGTCACTGGTAAGTCATTTGACTTAACTCCAATGGATAGACGCCAAAATTTTTGCTCTCTCATAGCACATATACTAACGAATAGTTGGAATCATAGACATAGGATTTTTTCGCTACGCTCAAATACAATACTATGCTAGAGTCAAGACAACACTATTTCACGCACACATTTACATTTCATTTTTTGTAACACCGTAATCTGTCACTGTTGGTCTTGTACATTCTAAGTCTATGGTTGGAATAGAACGTGTTACTATTATTATATTAAATTTAAATTATACCTACTATTATATTAAAATTATACTTGGTGAAAACATTCAGGTAAAACAATCTTTTATTATACGATAACTCAGTCAAAAATCAAAATGTAAACTTATTCAAAGTATAAGTTAATTATACCTTCCGCCTACTGTATACATGTCACGTAGTACTTATTAGTTCCATGATACATGTATACAATTAATGTTATTGTTGCTATTAGCAACAGAGTTTTGTTATCACATATTTATTTGGAGAAAAAAATAAAGTATTGTTTTGAGATAATTTCTATTGCCCACGTTCATCCTAACTAATTAGCAAAGTAACTATTCTAGCAAGACCTAAGCTATGTAGCTTTAAAAATATAGTAGTTCGGTCGCAAATTAAATGCCCACGTAGTAGGTAAGTAGGTACCCCCCTAGGTATACAAAACAACACTGGAACTGATTCAACTCAACTATTCATAGAACCTTTTCTTCATAAGGAATTTTGACGGCAATGCCAGTTTTGGAAGCGCCGAATGTGGAGCTGGGCTCGGCTCCACGGACACCCAGCGTAATCGCATCACCATCACCGCGATCAGAAATTTCCAGTGCAAGTTCTCCAGAACCGCAGAATGTTCGCGCCACTCCACTTTTTAGGTATTTTCAAATTTCAACATTGACGCGTGTGCTAGATTACTCGAAATAGTCGTTACCGTTAATGTTAAACTTATCCAACAAAACCCTTAAGCAAAGTGGGTCAGTAGGTACTTAGCATTGTAATTCGTACCTACTGTTAGGGTGACTTAATTGATAAAATGACCAAACCATTACATAAAAACCGCGCATCACCATGTTATTTAAATTTTTAACGCCCGACTTTGTTTTTACCGTGTTTTTATGTCGTCACTCGAAATTTGGTATTAAACTAACCTTAGTAAGTATGCATTAATCATTGTTATTAATTCAATTAAACTTTTACTATCTACGGTCTACTTACATTGGCTGAATTAATGCTAATATTCTTGCATGGTTGCATTTCCAACAATGGATTTTGGCCAATAGCGGAATTATTTTACGTAAAAGCGCCATGGTCAATTGCATCGTTGGTTTAGCCGCTAGCTGCTAGTTATCTACTTGTTGCGTGTCCTTTTTGGGGACAACAATGAGTGAGCGTTGGTCATGTGCCGGATCTCTCCGGTTGTGTCGGATTGCCGACCCATCTCACTAAGAGACCGCAGTTCGGTCAGTTAATATAAAAATTTCTTTATTCAAAGAATAAGTATAATTTGTTTGAATGCTTTGTTTCAAGGATGTTGGCAATGCCTCCGCCTGACCCGGAACAGCCGCCGGGTCAAGATGAACTGGAGAGAAGATTGCCCGGGTACAGGCGCATTGTTATACCCCGAGAATTGACACTCATTGAACTTTTGGTAAGCAATCTTTTGGCAAACATATTATCTGACTAGCTGATGCCCGCGACTTCATCCGCGTGGACGGAGGAGGACGGACGTGGAGGTTTTTGGCTCCCGCGGGAACCCTTTGGATAAAAAGTATCTCTGTGCCAAATTTCCACGGGACGGGCAAATTGAAAAGTAACGTGATCACACGACGTCAAGTGATTAATCAATCAGTGTTAATTCGCTAAAATCCCCTAAAACAGACAAATCTATGTAGTAGGTACCACGTGCAGCATTCAGAGTTGTATTTTTTTAAAGAAATTAAGTACTTAGGTAGCTTTGAACTGACTGACTTACTGAAGCTACTTGTTCCTTGGTTAATGAAACATAGTTAATAATAATAATGTCTTCCCGACCAAGTTTCGGCCACGGCGGCATACGGATACCTATCTCCAGAGATATAGAGTCTGCGCGCATACACAGGTGCATTCTCTATTCCTTTACTCTCATAGCCCGATGGGCCGGAAAATCCGTCACGACCGGAGAGAGATCAGACGCAGGACCGACGGCTTTACGTGCTCTCCGAGGCACAGGGATGAAACACCGCCAAATCCTTGACGACCTCCGTGACGCAGTGTGTAGCGCTGTTGCCTTAACGTGCAGAGTTTTCTGGTCTGGTGGGAGGCTTCGGCCGTGGCTAGTTACCATCCTACCGGCATAGACGTGCTGCCAAGCGATTTAGCTTTCCGGTAATCATAAATCATAAATAAATCGTTTATTTGCTAGAAACATTGTGCAATAGGATGACAAAGACTAAATTTGACCATAGATACATGTTTCGTCATTAGGTACTGACATGAGTTTAAACAAACCAAATAAATATATTTTATAATTCTCAGAAATTAAATGACAGGACTAAATAAATTCATTCTAAAAATTCCTTCAGCGAGTAAAAACACTTGTCTATGAGCCATTCATGCAGCTTTCTTTTAAATACACTAACTGGTAATTTCTTCAAGTTTTCAGGCAATCGATTAAATATTTGAACAGACATAGGTACTTTATCAGTTTCTGCTAAAAAGCGCAGTTCTGCGTGAAGGTATCGGCAGTCTATCTGGATATCTTGTAATAAAGTTTAAATATCTATCACTTTTTTAATAAATAAATCAGACATATTTTTCTTTACAAATAGGCTAACCTCATATATAAGCACGGTAGTGCAAGAACTTTTAAGTTTTTAAATAGAGGCCTACAGGAGGTCAGGGGACCCACTCCACATATTATACTCGTAGCTCGTACGATGCCGTGTAGAAACCGAAGGGGTATGGGTTTAATATAACTGCCATGCCCCTAACAGGTTAGCCCGCTACCATCTTAGACTGCATCATCAATTTCCATCAGGTGAGATCGCAGTCAACGGCTAGCTTGTAGTGGATAAAAAAGAAATCATAACTCCGGGCTAATACTGAGATTTTTTGTCAGAAAAAACAATAATTAATTGTCATGGCCCGACTCGGGACTCGCACCCGGGACCTCGTCGGCCATAGTCAAACATCATAACACGCTAACCACTAGACTAACGAACAGTTCAATTAAACACATTCTTGTAGAAAGAGAGCAGTGGCGTAACAACAGACGAGGAGGTGCTTACGACCCGCGAGGCGAAGCTGCGCGTGATCGCGGAGCGCGTGGGGCTGCGGC
This sequence comes from Erebia aethiops, assembly GCA_923060345.2. Classification (NCBI taxonomy): domain Eukaryota; kingdom Metazoa; phylum Arthropoda; class Insecta; order Lepidoptera; family Nymphalidae; genus Erebia; species Erebia aethiops. The sequence continues at coordinate 6,299,784 of OV281092.1, read as the reverse complement.
GTCTGCGTTTTTTGTCAGAAAAAACAATAATTAAATGTCAAGGCCCGACCTGGGACTCGCACCCGGGACCTCGTCGGCCATAGTCGAACATCATAACATGCTAACCTCTAGGCCAACGTGGCAGTTCAATTAAACACATTCTTGTAGAAAGAGAGCAGTGGCGTATCTAACAACAGACGAGGAGGTGCTTACGACCCGCGAGGCGAAGCTGCGCGTAATCGCAGAGCGCGTGGGGCTGCGGCGTCTGCGATTTTTTGTCAGAAAAAACAATAATTAAATGTCATGGCCCTACCCGGGACCCGCACCCGGGACCTCGTCGGCCATAGTCAAACATCATAACATGCTAATCACTAGACCAACGAGGCAGTTCAATTAAACACATTCTTGTAGAAAGAGAGCAGTGGCGTGACAACAGACGAGGAGGTGCTTACAATCCGCGAGGCGAAGCTGCGCGTGATCGCGGAGCGCGCGGGGCTGCGGCGTCTGCGATTTTTTGTCAGAAAAAACAATAATTAAATGTCATGGCCCTACCCGGGACCCGCACCCGGGACCTCGTCGGCCATAGTCAAACATCATAACATGCTAACCACTAGACCAACGAGGCAGATTAATTAAACACATTCTTGTAGAAAGAGAGCAGTGGCGTGACAACAGACGAGGAGGTGCTTACAATCCGCGAGGCGAAGCTGCGCGTGATCGCGGAGCGCGTGGGGCTGCGGCGCCTGCACGTGCTCGCGCCGCGTCTGCGCACGCTCACGCTTGACGGCAGTGCTATCTCGTCTTTGCGCGATCTTGGCATTGGATTGATTCATTTAAAAGTACGTTACTCTCTCTCTGCGTCGTATTCTCCATTACTGTGTAGCGGAGAATTGCAAGCTGCAAGACTATTGTAGAAAATTAAACTCACAATAGGAATGATGACAGTAACAAAGAATCAATGAAATTATAAATTTATCTAATAAAATTGGATTCATGGATTGTAAAAAACGTATTTTTTTCCTATTTCGAGTAAGATTGCTCTTTATTTTGATAAAATAAAACTATAAAATACAGCAATCCGCCATATTGGTTAAAACACCAATGAAGCGACAATGACGTCACAATAATTATTTTCGAACTTTGACATTCACACAATTGTTTACTGCACACTGCACAGAGTACATTGTTAAAAATAATAGTGACGTCACAAACGACGCCATGACAACGCCGAACGTTTTGGCGTGAATTTTAAAATTTAAATTTCAAATGCCAATTTCATCTACCAAACCTTATTTTTCTGCTGAAATAAGAATTTTTTCGAAATAGTAGATACTTCCGAACATAATCTGACCATAGCAGAAAAATAAGGTTTGGTAGATGAAATTGGCATTTGAAATTTAAATTTTAAAATTCACGCCAAAACGTTCGGCGTTGTCATGGCGTCGTTTGTGACGTCACTATTATTTTTAACAATGTACTCTGTGCAGTGTGCAGTAAACAATTGTGTGATTGTCAAAGTTCGAAAATAATTATTGTGACGTCATTGTCGCTTCATTGGTGTTTTAACCAATATGGCGGATTGCTGTATTTTATAGTTTTATTTTATCAAAATAAAGAGCAATCTTACTCGAAATAGGAAAAAAATACGTTTTTTACAATCCATGAATCCAATTTTATTAGATAAATTTATAATTTCATTGATTCTTTGTTACTGTCATCATTCCTATTGTTTTTCGAAATAGTAGATACTTCCGAACATAATCTGACCATTTTTCAAAATCAGTCATCATGCCTATTCTCCGCTTGGTGGTGACCCCAACGCTGTAGATCTGCCTGTTCTAGCTTCAAATCAAATCAAATCAAATCAAATATTTTTTATTCAAATAAACTTTTACAAGTACTTTTGAATCGTCAAGTGAATCTACCACGTACCTTCGAAAGGACGTATCGGTATTTTTGGGCATCTGATGTCTTCAAGGGATCGACGACTGCCTCAAACTGGACGAACCAGGCTCTTGGAACAGTGCGCCAAAATGGAAGGATGTCTACTTAATTACTACTTTAATTTACTTCAACTGATCAACACCGGTTCACATGTTTACACACTTTATTGGGTTTTGCTATTTCAACTGGCTGGCTTAGCTAGGAGTCTCATGGACCGAATTCCGCACCAAGGTCTCTGTTCTCCAAGAACTCGGCACTGAACATAAGCGGCTTTCAGCGCTCGTACAGAGTCGCATATCACAATTTTTCGGACACGTCGCCCGTCGTGAGAATGATAAATGATTCCACCGAGCGCCTCGTGGTACATGGCACCAGACGGCGACGAATGGCGCCCATGCGATATGGACTGACCAAATTAAATCGGCTGTGGGCGGTCCATTGCACGAGTGTACCAGGCTTTCGGCCAGCAGGGAGAAGTGGCGGATGCTCGTGAGGCGTATCCCATCTGCCACTAAAGCCGTCACTTCGTGATGACTACGACCGCTCTGTCAAGTCAAGAAGAAGAAAACTATTTCAATTAATAGTAGGTCATGGTATTGGTAAACCTTCTGCCAGTGAGTAACTTACTAAACTGGCAAGAATTGCAATTAAGTATATGCGGTTAAGCAACACACTTATAAAAAAATTTGTTTCTTGTAGAATTTAAGCGTAAACAGATGTGGCCTGACATCCTTGGATGGCATCTGGGGCTTGGGCGCCTTGAGGGAGCTCCACGCCGCCGCAAACCGCCTTCGCGAGCTACATCCACTGGCGGCCATGCAGAAGTTACACACGCTTAATTTAGCTGAGTAAGTTTATTTTCCTATCCTCATTCCGAGTAGAGACTCGTTCTCCGGCAATGAGTGATAGTGAGCCGGCAATGAGTCGATATTATGAGGACATGAAGATTCTTTTTACGTTAAAAAGCTCAATATATCTAAAAAATATGTCTCCTGAACTCTTCATTTTATTTTTATTAAAACCCTAAGATAACTTCTCATTATAAGTACTTACACAATGTTGTAGTAGGTATTTGAAGAAATATCACAGAACAGAATTCTGGTATTCTGTGGGCAGTATTATACAATAAGTACCTATAAACTAAGCAGAACTGATTAGCAGCTATTCGTTCAGGAACTCCATTCTTCGTTTCCGATTATCTTCGAAAAAAAATAGGTAGGTACTTAGATATACGTCGGATTGGGATACTGATGTAAAGTTATGCTATTTAGGTACGTATACTTACCAAATTTTTGTTTAACGCTGATTGTTTCAGTAACCCTATAGAAGAATCGAGTCGCTTATGGACCATAGGAGTATGCAGTTCCCTGCGCCGATTGACTTTGCGAGGGACGCCCATATCGGACACGTTTAACTACCGCACACTTGTTGCGTCTGCTTTACCTATGCTTGTGACTTTAGATGATATCCCCTTGAATCCAGAGGAAGAAGGTAAGTCGAGAATAATCTTAGAAATCCTTGTTAGTTCTTCTTTACTCCTAATGGCTTAAATAAGCGACCTACGATCTCTTAATTCAATTCAACTTTCGTGTCGTTTACTGAATGAATTGCTTTTTTAAAATTTTATTTTTCACACTTCCTTTTTTATCGTCTAACGTGATTGCACAGAATAGAGAAAATAGTTATCGGTTCTGTATCTATCGTAATCCGAAAGATTGACTGGACGTTGCGCCCTGACCAATATTTTTTATATGGGTATATTTTTTTATCCACTACAAGTTAGCCCTTGACTGCGATCTCACCTGATGGTAAGTGATGGTATGTCTGCCATGTATCGTTTGCACCATTAAAGCTGCATTTCCACCATTGTGCTACGGAATACGGATGTGTGACACCAATAGGATCGCTTGGTTTTCATAGCTATAGTCACTAGATGTTAGATCAAACGCTCCTATTAGTGCGTTTGATGCACATCCGTAGTTATAACACATCTCTGGTGGAAACACACCGCAATGATGCAAACTGCACGGGTTACGACTAAAGATAATACAAGAGGTGGCTACCTAAGCTTCCACTGCCACAAGTATGGTACGTAAAATGGCAGCCTGTCATACTATCTGCATCATAATTTACTAAAGACTCTTGGCGGTACAATACAGATGAAATTCCTGAAGAAATACTATCGGAGGGGTCTGCTCATGATAGCGCGGAAAGTGATACAGAGGCCGATAAGCATACCTCATTGCCTACTGATCTAGGAGCGATACATGAGCCCAATGAGCCTCAAGCTGGGCCTTCAAAAATGTCACAAGTAAGCTAAACTATTAACTAAGTTTTTGGACTCGTCCGGGAAAGTCTGCTTTTAAATCCTCGATGCATTTTGTCGCTTTTGCATACTTACTTTAAGAATAGCAGTTAGTTGTTTCCGAACTAACACATGAAAAGCAGTTTCAAATTCGCACAAATGACTTTTGCACTTACCAGCGGCAGCATACATATCTATAATTAACAAATTATTTTATGTACCAGCTTAATTAGGTACCTACTACGAACTACTTTTTTATGGCGATGCAACTATAAAATATGTAGATGTACCTAACGTAGTACCGACTTACAATCTCGAATCAGAAAAATCAGATTTTATTGTGCAGGTAAGTTTTTTCATTGAATTAGTTGAAAAACTACTTAATTCTAGCTCACGACTAGGTACGTAGAAACCAGTGCAGTAGATTTTATCGAAGGTTTTAGAAAATACTACTACTAAAAGTACCTACTTATACAACAATATCGTCTACTAACGAATTTGCTATATCAAATTTGTTAGTAGAGGATATTGTTGTTTTAAATCCGTACAGCCTCTTGCGTGATTAAGTTTTAAGCATCCATCTCAATTCTCACCAAATCGAATAAATTACTACACTAAATGAAGTTAATTTTGCTTTGTAAGAGTCCAGACGACAACCCAAAAGAGGAATTATTTTGCAAGCGTTCGAGATTATCACGTCAACGCCCTGCCACAACAGAATGTGCTGGAGCTCGACCAATTCAATCTGAACTACCACGACGACCAAAGACAGCTCTAGAAAGGACCATTGATGCTCCAACTAGGTTGCAGATTATGAACACGCTTATGGGTAAGTTAAATGTAACTTATTGGAGACTTACATAATAATGTAAGAAAATAAAGAAATTTGTTTTGCCTGCGAAAGATATTGCTAGATAGATTGCTAGGATAGAAGATTGATATTGGTAATAGGCATGAAAGACACCCTCAATACTTTGGTTAAAAAAGCCTAGTTTTCTCGAAAAAAAAAACATTCTTGAAATGATTTGAGTTTCTGTAAACATGCTTTTATTAATAAAAAATTAATTGTTTCAGATGAAGGATGGCGTTGTAGTGGAAGTAAATTGACATCACACGATCCTGTGTGTGGAAATCTAGCGCGGGCCTTGCGACGATCGCCGAAGGAAAAACTTCGCAGCTCGAGTAAGATTTCGAAATAATTCACAAACGCATCAGAAATGTCAGTTTTTCTATGTTTTAGAGTAACATCTGAATCGTAATTTCTATACTATTTAGGGCCGGTTGATTCAAAGCATTGGCTTTCGTAACTTAAGTTCGATAAAATTTAACACACGTAATAATATGTCTATTAATTTACTAGCACAAGTATTCATGGTAAATATGGTGAATCAACGTGTTCTTTATCTAACGTTCGTTAAGAGTCATATTATGTGTTGATGCAACCCAATCTAAATCGTCATTTGTGTCTTTTAGGGTAATGTGGTAGGTATGTTGTAGGTACCCAGTTTATAAACTAAATTGACAGATTTAAATATAACTAGTGCTATTCTTTTCCGCTGATTAATTTCTATCTAAGGTATGTAACAGTTTAGAGATAGTCTGCAATTTATTTATCCAAGTGTACAACAGAATTAGCCCCAAAATCAATGGGCTGAAAACTATATATAACAAACCTACGTTACGGGCTACTTCTAAATACGGCCGGATGTGTGCAAAAAATTAGTAGGTCACCGAAGACAGTTTAGAACTATGTACATATTTTTTAAAACACTTAAACAAGTCTGTCCTACTTTTGGCACGACAATGTTGGAATCTAATAATTATGTTTATTGCCGATTCGTGAGAAGCGTTGTTGCATCGCGTCGTGCCACTCAGGCGTTTTTGTGAGCATTAAGCGAAATAATTCGCATGTTTGTGCAAACTGCAAAATTGCATCAATTTCCCTTTTGTAACTATGAAATGTCGATTGTAATTTGTAGTGTACACGCGTTTATAATTAACTACAAAGTAATAGCACGTTGACACTGTACGTATTCGGCGCTAATGACGTCATTCGCATTATTGTACTGCATTTCAGCTTGGTTTACACTTTACACCGCATCCGCACTCTAGCTGTGTTGTGATTCGTTCATCGAATGCTGAAAATATGTTAGGTTATTTTTGGTGGTGGACCGTGGAACCTGGTGGAACCTTACAAAAAGTGTAGGTAAATATAACGAACTTACTAAGGTTGAACTAAAAACGCACCATACTGGCTGGGCAGCGCTCCCCTATTCTTATTGTTGGTTTAATGAGTGTGTGAGACTGTGTCAGAGTTTATACTCGTATAGTCACATTATTTAGTTCACTCCATTCTTGGATGTCTTATGAATATGATAATATACATCACGGCTTTCTTTATGGGTTCACTAATGTTTCGCAAAAAACATTTAACAAATGATCATTTCACAAAAAACGTTCCAAAAACTAATCATTTCACAAACGTCGTATTCCGCAAACATATAATTTATTAAAAGATTATTTGACAAATACTCAATTCACAAATACTTTACTTTGCAAAAGTGCTGAATGTAAAATTGACATTTACTAATTTATTATTTCATAAAACAATTCATTCTTCAAATTCGTAATTTTACAAAATAATAAAATATAAATTGTTATTTGAAAAATAAAACTAACTATAGGTCGCCCACAACTTCGTCCGCGTACAATCTCTGATTTCTTATGAGATTGAGATTTTTTATGATATGAATATATATATATATAATATGTTACGGGTAATGCTAAGAAGATCTTGTAAACCTAGGTTTACACGAGTTTACTTAGTTTTGGGTAAAGTTCGAATAATAAGTAAAATAAATTTAATTCGGAATTTACCCATACCTACTCACCTAGGTCTACCCAACTCTGGCTGGATAATGTTAGGGATATGGGTTCTCTCCCTCTCCCTCTCACCCCCTCCAAGGCCCAGTCGACGGAGCCCCGCTTCGCGGGGCTCCTTATTTCTGGGTGGTAAAAAAAGGAAATAACCACGAAGAGGATGGCGGGGTCTTTCAGACCCCGCCATCCTCTTCGTCACCTAAACCAGCCGAGTCGGAGTGCCCCCAGTCCCGAGCTCGCTTCGCTCGCTCTTGCATGAATAGGAGTGGTGCCTAAAAAGGGAGTGAAGCTAAGCTAGGAAAACCACTCGACCTTCCGGGTCTGTCCGTCCTAATTGTTTGTCTGTCCTACCCCTAGTAGGACAGACAAGACTGCGTGGAGTCTAAGTGCTCAGATTTGGACCCAAGAATGTCAACTTTTTAAAACGGGCTACGCCAGAAGACTCTTACAGTATTTATCAAACAATTCATTTTATCAAAAAAGAAATATGCTTTACGTTGTTTTATTACATAACACGATTTATAAATCAATTGTTTGTCAAATTATATTTTATGAAATGATAATTTGTCTGTTATTTGTTTTGTCAATTGGATTATTTATAGGACCAAAAGTTTTAAAACGATTAATATATGATTCTTAATTTTGCGAAACGTTGTTTGTGAAATGAAAATTTGTAATTTGTTTTTTATGAAATGATCGGTCACCTTCTTTATGTGATGGCGAAAGTGACGTAATATAATGGCAATATGCATTTAAGTAGGTAAGTGTGATAAATGGGCAACAATAACAAACTAATGAAGCACGGATTTGGTTGCAACAAGACAAAAAAGAGGAGATGACTAACAAACAAGTAGGTAAGCGTCAACTGTTAATCGACACAATTAGGCTGTATGAAAATGATTCTGCACTTGCAGTTTTTTTAAGCTTAGGCAAGGTACCTATTTACCTTCAACACTGGTTTGTACTTGACTGCGGAATAGTAAAATAAAATAAAAAAGCCTTTTATTTCTACTACCACATTACACACACTACACATACTACATTATTATTATTATTTTCTTTACAATATTTTTACATTTCATTATTATTACACATACATTACATTATTATTATTATTATTTGCGCGTTGTGGCAGAAGTCGCCTCCTCGGCGTAGGCCCCCAGTTGTCGCCACGCCCTTGCCATTGTCATCCAGTTTGTACCGACTATTTGCTTGAAAATATCTCTCCATCTTTTACTTTGTCGTCCCATTTTTCTTTTTCTGTTTCTTGGGATCCATTCTGTGAGACATTTAGCCCATCTTGTATTGACCTTCCTGCACAAATGTCCTGCCCATTTCCATTTTATCAGCCTTGTTCTTTTTGTTGTCACATAATTTTGTCCTTTCTCTTATGTCACAGTTTCTGACTCTATCTTTCATTTTTAGTCCTAATATACTTCTAGGTATTCTAGGCATAATGCTACTTTCGCTTCATCTTCTTTTCTAATTGCCCATGTTTGACAACCGTATGTTAGCGATGGCAAAATTACTGTTTCATAGACTTTTTTCCTAATGTTAAGGTTGACCTCGCTTTATAAAATTTCTTTCAGACTCCAATATTTGTTCCACGCTAGAGCAATTATTCTTCTTTGAATTTCATTTTCTGACTGGTTCTCAAAGGATACTAGTTGGCCGAGATATATGTATTCTTTGACGTATTCGATTTTGCCGCTTTGCACGACGACATCTATAAACTAGAAATATATATAGAACTTTCCCGTTTGTTAGTATCTTCGTTTTTGTGGCATTTAGCGTCAACCTCACGCGTTTGCTTTCTGCATATGTTCAAGCTCTTGTGCATTTTCTGAGAAGATTATGATATCGTCTGCGAAGCGCAAGTGGCTTAGGTATTTCCCATCAACCCTGATTCCTTTCCTGTCTGGGGCGATAAAGTAAAGGAGTAAGACAGGGAGACCCCCTGTCTTACTCCTTTTTTGACGGGAAACTCTTCCCCTTCCCTTTCCAGTTTAACTTTGGCTATGCCTTTGGAGTAGATGTTGTGGATTAGTCGAACATAGGTACTGCTAACACCTTGTTGTAGGAGTGCTTCTTATATAGCATTGTGACTAAGAGAGTCAAAAGCTTTTGTAAAATCTATAAAGCATAAATACGTGGTTATGGCGGTTCACTAATGTTTCGCAAAAAACATTTAACAAATGATCATTTCACAAAAAACGTTTCAAAAACTAATCATTTCACAAACGTCGTATTCCGCAAACATATAATTTATTAAAAGATCATTTGACAAATACTCAATTCACAAATACTTTACTTTGCAAACGTGCTGAATGTAAAATTGTCATTTACTAATTTATTATTTCATAAAATAATTCATTCTTCAAATTCATAATTTTACAAAATATTAAAATATAAATTGTTATTTGTAAAATAAAACTAACTATAGGTCGCCCGCAACGTCGTCCGCGTACAATCTCTAATTTCGAGATTGAGATTTTTTATGATATGAATTCAATATATTACATAACATGTTACGGGTAAGGCTAGAAGATGTTGTAAACCTAGGTTTACACGGGTTTACTTAGTTTTGGGTAAAGTTCGAATAATAAGTAAAATAAATTTAATTTGGAATTTACCCATACCTACTCACCTAGGTCTACCCAACTCTGGCTGGATAATGTTAGGGATATGGGTTCTCTGCCTCTCCTTCTCCCTCTCACCCCCTCCAAGGCCCGGTTGACAGAGCCTCGCTTCGCGGGGCTCCTTCTTTCTGGGTGGTATAAAAAGGAAATAACCACGAAGAGGATGGCGGGGTCTTTCAGACCCCGCCATCCTCTTCGTCACCTAAACCATCCGAGTCGGAGTGCCCCCAGTCCCGAGCTCGCTTCGCTCGCTCTTGCATGAGTAGGAGTTGTGCCTAAAAAGGAAGTGGAGAAGCTAGGAACACCACTCGAACTTCGTTTCGTTACGGAGGTCGCCGGTTCGCTTCGCTCGCCAGCTCTTCCCTTCGCTCCACTCGGCCTCGTAGGCTCGCTTCATTCAGGACCTCCTTCGCGAGCTTCTGCCTACGCGCTTTACAAAAACACTCTAGGACAGACAAGACTGCGTGAAGTCTGAGTGCTCAGATTTCGACCCAAGAATGTCAACTTTTTAAAACGGGCTACGCCAGAAGACTCTTAAGCATTTATCAAACAATTCATTTTATCAAAAAAGAAATACGCTTTACGTTGTTTTATTAAATAACACGATTAAAAAATCAGTTGTTTGTCAAATTATATTTTATGAAATGATAATTTATCTGTTAATTGTTTTATCAATTGAATTATTTATAGGACCAAAAATTTTATAATGATTAATATATGATTCATAATTTTGCGAAACGTTGTTTGTGAAATGAAAATTTGTAATTTGTTTTTTATGAAATGATCGGTCATCGGTTATGGCATATTTCTTGGCCTTTTCTATTATTTGCGTTACTGACTGGAGATGGTCGTTTGTTGAGTTTTTTTTGCGAAAACCTGCTTGTTCTGGTTGTTGATTCTCTTGTAGCTTTTTTAAAATTCTGCCCAAGATTATCTTTAAGAATATTTTGTATATATTTGACATTAAACTTTTGGGGCGGTAGTTGTTTAAATCGTTTCTGTCACCTTTCTTGTGTAACAATATGATTTTCGATTTCAACCATTGTTTAGGGGTTATTCCAGTCCTCAGAATGTTGTTAAATAATGCCTCCAGGGGCTTTGCTAAATTTCTAGTAGTGTTTTTAGTGCTTCATTTGTAACATTGTCGTCCTGGTGACATTCTTCTGCGTCTTTATGGCTTGTTCTATCTCCGACCCTAGAACGCTTTGTAGAGGTTCCGTATTATCGGTATATAGGAGTTCATTATGAATGCGTATGGACATAACTTCATGTGATGAGTATAGATCTTTATAGAATTTTGTAGCTTCCTTTATAATATCTTGACAAGTAGTCAATAGATTGCCTCTTTTGTTTTATATGTTAGCAGTCCATACCGATGTCTCTCTAAGCTCTTTAAGCTCTCTTTAGAGCTTTCCGCAGATCGCCCTTTCTATATATTTTCATTTCTGTACTTATATTTCGGTTTATTTTCTTACTAATGTTTGTTATTTTCACTTTAACTTCCTTGTTTCTTTTTTCTTTATATAAAAGCATTCTCTCTTCTAAAAGTTTTAGTGTTTCTGAGCAAATAAGTTCTTGCAAATAAGGTTTTAGTCTTCGGAATAGTACATGTAAATAGTAAATACGTAGGCAAGTTAGAAAAAAAATTGACGTAGGTTATAATCGTTACTATGCCATTATTTTGTTGGAACATGATTTGGCCCATTTGTATTCTTAGGGATACCTACTTAAGTTGTAATAAGTACCTACCTATGTGGTATACCTAATCATACTTACATGTTCACTTACATAAGACAGTACCTAGGTAGTAGGCACTTAGGATGATGTTTCATTGAATACATTCAGTAATTCAAGTTTAAAACTGGTTCGTAAGTTATTAATAAATAATTAATAAGGTAAAGGTAGTTTTCTTCAATATTTTTCACGTTTTAGGGTTCCGTAGTCAACAAAGTACCTTATAGTTTCGCCATGTCTGTTTGTCCGCGGCGTAGTTAAGAGAACAATTTTTTTAGGGTACCTCCCTTACAAGTATAGGGGATGTTTTTTTTTCTCCTCTCTACCATGGTGTGTGTTGTTGGATAGGACTTTCAAAAATATTGCGGAATGTGGGAATACCATTTTTCGATTCAGGTATCCGTTTGAGACATATTAAGCTTTAAAGTACCAATTTTTTTAGAGCAGCCGGCTCTACCAGCAGTCAGTGCTGTCACACTGAAGTTCATTTAAAACCGTTACAAGAGCTATGGTCTGCTATGGCCATCCTTACTTATTGAGTCATTGTTTCCTATTTTTCAAGTCTTGTTTTTCCGCTGTGTCGAGATTCCCCCGTGTACTTAGTTAGGTACTGCCAAAAATACCGAAGTTTAGGCTCGGTTGGTCGGTTGCGTAAACAGCCGTGTCATACTTTGCTTAATGCTTACATTTGAAATTTCTCTTTGTGTGTCTCATTACACGTTATTGACACTTCGAGTGGATTAACAATGATAACTCATCCCATAACGCAACTCTCGCTTGCATAAATAAAAAATACTACCAACTGAATTGTCCGTTATGATAGGTTATGTAACACCTATATTCCAAACTGTTATGAATATAAGATGATGTATATTTAAGTGCCTGACTACTATGAAATGTAAAATTTTGTAATTAATGTTACAATCTACAATGCATGAAAATTAACGGTCATGTTTCCAAAGAGAGATTGGAGAGTGTTGGCCTGACTTTGGTGGCCCCTCTCGTTTCTCTGAAATTGTCTGGGTCTGTCTGACCGGTCTGTTCCAATTTCCAGTACCTACCTTGTTTCGCTCTTTCAAAACAACGGCAATATTGACCGAGACAACAAAAGAATTAATGCGGGATGGATGAAAAGGCGACAGGTCTCAGGTGTACTACAGTTGTACTAGTAGAAAGTACCTGTTTAGAGCTGTTCCCAAATAAGGTAACTTTTGTTACAGTGGAATTAGAAATCGTGGAGAATACAATGGAGACAGCTTGTCGAGCTCTCGCAGCGGAAATACCACGTGCGCCCAACGCTGAGCAGTGGGCCAAGTTCAAAGAGGACACTGGGTAAAATACTGTGATAAATACCTAATTCATTTGCCTGATTTTAATTGAGCAACATCTACCGTTGGTCACTTAAATATGGAGTTTCATAATATTATAAAAATAGAGCTTTTTGAGATACTAACATGAACAATAATTTAAATCCCGTGGGCACATCTTGACTTATACTTGTATGTATATTAAAAGTAGCCTTTGTCCTTCCTCATCTGTACCAAATGTTATCAAAATCGTTGCAGACTAGTATCCAGACTTCATTAATAAATGACAGGTTACCCCGCTACCATCTTAGACTGCATCATCACTTACCATCAGGTGAGATCGCAGTCAAGGGCTAGCTTGTAGTGGATTAAAAAAAAAAGGTCTAAAGGTGGGACTACCTGCTGAAATCACCAATGAAATTAACTGTTATTGTTTTCAGAATTGAAATAGACATTGACTTTAACGCAAGACCAAAAGACGCAGACCCATCGAAAGTGCTCGAGCGTTTAGAGCGTATAGAAAAGGAAACGATGGAGAGACTCAATGCGAACCCAAATCAAGATTGTCCTGATATTGTTACTGCATTCAGTTTGGATCCTTCCAGGATACTCTCTAGAGGTGTCATGAGCGACTACGATCTGTGGAGGGAGATAGAAAATTTGGATATAGTACCTGCACCAGATAACGTTGAAGATCTTTTTAGGGACATAGCGCCGATTCGACCTAGACGTAGGACAGCATTAGAAAATGATTAGAATCTTGATTTCAATGTTTCATATGGCAATTTATATCATTTAGTTAACAGTCGTTGGTGTCAAGAATGTAGGTACCTAATACTGATCTTGTGAAAAGTTACGATGGTCATAAACTCATAAGTCATAAAAGTCATAAGTCGTCTCATACGACTTGCAAGGGACGTAAGAACTGCCAGATTTTTTAGAGTTTTTTTTTGTGTGTAAGTTGGGGATGCAAATGTATAAGTTGCTCCTTTGGGGCGCACAGAGGAAGACGGTCTTGCAGTAGAAAAAATCGCCTCCAGGGTCCGGCAGGGCCTGAGCACCAGTTAACTAAGTTTTGGCAGTTGTATTATTCTGATTTATTCTTAATAATAATTAATTGAAATAGTAGAATTTCTCTTTTATGTAAGTACTTACATAATTGGTTCTGCATCTGCACGCCATTTGTCTTTCGTGTTTTGTTTTTCATTAGGTATACCAAAATTAACCATAATATGTTGAACTAAATATAGCTGAGTTTCGGTTGTTATAAAAAAGACGCTGCACCTCGGCTTCACTTCTCGTATATGTGTATAATTGTATGCAGTGGGTACTGGGTATATTATTATAATATAATATTGTAAACTACCTACTTGTAATTTGAAATCTATTCAAATTTTAATTTCTTGTTTTTTGGCATAAATTTTGTGTTAAGTACTAGGTTACTAGGTATAATCTTTAATTTCCTTAAATAAACTTTTATCAACGTTGACCTGAAGTTTTAGATTTTTGACCTAATAGTAATGTCCTCCCGACCGAATTTCGGCCACGGCGGCCAATCTCCTCATATTATAGTGCACTAGTGCACGCAAACACAGGTGCACTCTCTGTTCAGTGTTCCTTTACTCTCATTTATTTTTTCTATGACTCTCATAGCCTGATGGGACGGAAAATCCGACACGAGCGGAGAGAGATAGATCAGGCGCAGACGGCGTCCGACGGCTTTATGTGCTCTCCAAGGCACAATACTAACTCCAAGCTAGTACTGAGAATTTATTGACAGAAAAACCCAATATGTACCTATTGCGTTGGGATGCTTCATTTTTTCACAGCTCCAAGGGACCGTAGACACAGCCGTAGACCTGAGTACCTATTTGGTATGAATTTCAGCTTGATACCTCCATGCGTTTCTGAGAAAAAGGGTCTTGACACACAGACGGACGGACAACAAAGTGATCCTATGAGGGTTCCGTTTCTCCTTTTGAGGTACGGACCCCTAAAAATAATATTCGTTTTCACTTCTATCGGCAGTCCCTATCTATGACTGCCAAATTTTTTAGTTTTTTTTTTATATTTCTAAAATGTTTTTTTGCAGTTGGGGCAGCAAACCTTGTAGGCCCAGGCACCATAATATTATCTTAGAGTAAATCCATGTATTCAAGAATATGTTATAATGACCGTACGTTGACATTAAACAGGGGAGGAAGCTATGGTGTGAAGAAGTCCTCCCTGAGACCCCAGTGGAAATGAGGCAGGATTTACCTATTTAAATGGGCCATGAGAGGCCAGATAATGTTATTACTTATTCCAATGGGTTATTCGCACACCATAAGCCATATTGATTTATGCATAACATAATAATATTATGAATGGGTAGGCTGGTAGGTATGGCTGCTACATCCAACATCCTGTTTCGACCTTATCTTGTGATTTGAAGGACGTTAATTTACCCTTTGACAACACAAAGCGTTGTTACGTAGTCGTTCGGCTTCGGTTACAATTCGTCAGTCCGATAGGAGAAACCGGCAATATTCAACGTCTGTAGTAACTTGGAAGTCGCGTGTACAGTGAAGTGCAAATATGAGTTTCGAAGTCGTGACAATAGTGTACCGCTTTTTCGTAGCCAATGTTTTAACAGCATTTTACAGCTTCATGGTGCTGTTTAAAATTTTTTTGAAGTATATAACAAATCCGTTTAATGATCCATGGGCGGTGAAACTGAAATTGGTACCACCGGAGTGTTTGGCTGACCCAAAGTATGGAGTACACAAATATATTAAAGTAAATGTGAGTATCCATTAAGAATCTACGTACCCACCCACCTACCTACCTACCTACGTACCTATTACCCATTACATATTACAAAAAACAAAGTAGGTACAAAAAGAATTTTATGTACCTATATCTACTATAAAATTTTGAATTACAGTTCGCACGCGAGTTTAATGCATAGTAAATGTATGTGTCACCATACATTTACTCTGCATTCAACTCGCGCGCGAACTATACCTACTCGTCTCTGAAAGGCCATGTCATAATTATAATTAATACCTATTATAATTTTTAAATTTTTGCCCGCTGAGAAACAAAACTGGATCCTATCACAATCACCTAGGCATCCTCTCCGGTACCTATAATAATATAATTAATTATATTATCAATAGTCGTCGAGGTGATTTAATTATATTCATGAGATGCATTTGAAAATCAGCTTTGCAGAAACTTGAAAGCGTAACAAACATCATTTAGCTAACTACTACCCAATATTTAAATGAACTCGTAGGTATTTTTTTTTCCACTACAAGTTAACCCTTGACTGCTATCTCACCTGATGGTAAGTGATGATGCAGTCTAAGATGGCAGTGGGCTGACCTGTTAGGGGCATGGCAGTTTATTAAACCTATACCCGTATTAGGTTTCTACAGGGCATCGAACCGGTAACGCTAAATCGCTTGGCGGCACGTCTTTGCCGGTAGGGTGCTAAGGGTAACTAGCCACGGCCGAAGCATCCCACCAGGCCAGACCAGGGAAAATTCAGAAATTATAAATTTCCCAACCCTGCCCTCAACACTGCGCCACGGAGGTCGTTAGACACAAACAAACAAAGTAGGACTACTTATGACCTACTTGATACTGCCTATTAGGCTAACTTAAGTTTTTAACAATTATAATCGAGTTTGCAATCAAGATGCACAGATCAATGCATGCATGCATTAGCACAGAATAGGTAATATAAATATACTTACTATATTATAGCTAACTATTAGCTACGGCCTACGATTAGCCCAACTACGAAAATTTTATTATTACCTACAGTTTGGCAAACCAATCTGCGCATGTGGCGAATGCGTCACTGTCTTTGAAAAAAATCACCATTTCAGGGTCAACCTACGTCAACATAGAGTCGGTTTTGTTATGCTCGAACTTCGTCACATACATGCACAGTTATGCTTGTCAGCGTGTAATACAGAATAGGAAATGAAGAATGGCCTTGAGTTTTGACCGAACGAATAAGATCGCGAAAATAAATGAATAGGAGTAGGGTAAAGCCAGCGTGGAGCCCGTAACAAATATGAACAGGGGGCCCCTTGAATTTAATTACCTATTAAAGAATGTTTACAAGGTATTCCCCGTGCATTCTGGTAGGTATCATAATAATTAATCTATAGAATTACAGTTTGATCAGCGCTCACTTTGAGAATAGCTACTAAGTAATAATTACTAAGGTAGGTATGTGGCTTATAATTTTTTGAAGTGAAAACTTCTTTAGCCGCGTTGAGCACTTTTTGGTAGCGTTAGGTAAAATCTTATGAACTCGCGCCACCGACATGCTGTGACGTATTGTGCAACATTATTAATATGATTGTAGGTATATTAATTGTTATTTCAATTAAATTGGATTTATATTTTGTCATGATCTTGTACAGCCCGTTATATGTATATTTGAATAATAAATAAACCATATAAACAAGTTAAAAGTTTTCACTTCTATCGGCAGTCCCTGGGACTGCAATTTTTTTTTTATTTGTAGTTTTCCCGCCGCGGGGCCCCCCAAGGCGCGGGGCCCGTAGCATTTGCTGCCTCCTGCTCTACATAGCTAATCCGGCCTTAGTATAGGACATATTATTACTTTGATATTATGTATATAAATATTTTAAATGTTGCATAAATATTTAGGTAAGGCAATTTACTTGCTAACAATAATCCAGCTACCTACATACCTAATACCAATGATATTTTATCCTATCATGATACCTATTATATTTATCAATAGCTGGCATCAATACCTAGGCATCAAGCAACTAAGCAAGGAAGTATTTTATTGAGCAATAACCAAGCAATAACAATGAACTCAATTTACATAGACAGGTCCTGTCAAACAAAGAATGTGGACCTATTTTACCAACGCCATCTAGCCCGAAAAGCGGGACAGCGCTATTGCGGGGACAAGGACAGGCTTATACAGATGTGGAGCGTGCTCTACAGGTCGGACGCCCAATTTTTTTCTATGAAAGGGCCCATCTAGTACTACCTACTTATTATATCGATGAGCAATAATGAGACAATATTAATCTTCTAATCAAAGAAGCTGTACTGATTTCGCCATCATCCAGAAGACTATACCTACTTAACTTATACCTATAATATTATATTTATATCTCGTTAACCTGTCGTTTTAGAAGATTTACATAGTCACATCATGTTATAAATTATATTACGAGTACTTCCTTGTATTAATTGCCGCTATTTCGACAAAAAAAATAAAAAAATAGGTACCTAGGTACCTAGGATAATATTATGTGAACTGTAGGGAAGGTGAAGCCTGAAGGTCGTCACTTCAACCATATTTTAATCTCAATAGCGTCATTGAGATTAAGTTAAGTTCGTAACCTCGTTATGATAAGCCAATTTTTTCACAAGTTTGGCGTAAGTAACGAATAATAATACCATTCGCGACTTGGTAGGCAGTAGGTACAAAATCCATAGGTACCTATACCTAGGCTCCGCACCTAACAAAATATCATGAACATAATTATGTAACTAAGTCCGTATTTTATCATAATATAATTATTCATAAGTGTAAATATCTTTCGTAGTAGGTATAAGATACCTACCAATACTGTGGTATGAGGTAATGGTACCTGAGTAGTATGTTAGGTATTTTTTTTGAGTGTCGACGTATGTTAGAACTTAGAACTACCTGATGCCGGCGACTTCGTCTGCGTGGATTGAGGTTTTGTGCTTCCCGCAGGAACTCTTTAATTTTCCGGGATAATAATGGGTTATTCCAGACTATAATCTATCTCTGTGCCACATTTCATCCAGATCCGCTCAGCCGCTCTGGCGTGATTGAATAACATCCTTCCATACATCCAAACTTAAATTTATAATAAGTAATTAATTAGTATGGATTGTAATACCTAAGTTATCAAGAATTAGGTATTAATAAATGCAATCAGAAGTACCTACTGCGAAACAGTTTCAAATCAGGATCCACGGTAGAGCTCATGTAAGTACCAGAAAGCGTAACGGCTCGCGTGGATCAGTTTCAGAAGGTAACATAACATTGCACACACAACTAGGTTAGACCGGCGGCAGCTTAGAAATTATTTTACTAAAATTATTCATACCTTAATCAAGAATATACCTACAGTAGGGCACTCACAGAAAATGACGTTAGGTACCTAGAAGCGGTTATTATCTCAAATTAAATAGGTAAGTACTATCATTCATTTCGTCCTTGGGTAGTGTCTAGGGTCTAGGATTTTAGGGATAGGTTTTTTAAGTAGGTTATATAAAGGTTTGTAATGTAGGTATACCTACCTATAATAGCGGAACAATCAGCAGAATCAATGTTAGAAAAAAAATGACAATGACCCGCCAGCCAGTGGGTAGGTATTGAAAGTGTACATCACCGACCAGAAAAAAAAGTATACATAGAACACGCAGCTCGAACCGCTATAGTCTAGTCTCTAGATTAAAATATCAGCGAATTCGACAATTTTAGATTCCCCGTAGTAAATATAATATTACGAGTATGTTCCTTGATTTTGACATGAATTGAATAAACAAATTTAAGAAATCCATTAAAAGTATGCTCCTGAAAAAAGCTTATTATACTGTTGAAGATTATGTAAATGATAGAGGAGCATGGATTTGATCGCTCCAGCAATGCTGGGGACAGCGGTTACTTGTGTACACATTGATATAGTAATTGTAAATGAATTATTTAAAAAGAGCAACCACCGAGTTTCTTGCTGGTTCTTCTCGGTAGGAATGGCATTCCGAACCAGTGGTAGATTCACTTGACGATTCAAAAGTACTTGTAAAAGTTTATTTGAATAAAAAATATTTGATTTTGATTTTTTTGATTTTGATATACCTAGTTACACACGCTTGCAAAATAATTGACACACGTTGTAATAAAGTCGATATAGCTCAAGACCGGGTTGAGTCAGGTCAGTTGTCACTGGTCACAATCACAAAGTCACAGTTCAACAATCTTCAATAATTTATTTACGTTTATAATATATAATATATATGCATATATTATAGGTATTTCATATATTAATTTACATATGTTATGTTTAGATAAGAAGATAACTCTTTACTACCCAGTTTTATAAAAATATTTTTGTTGTTTTCAGAATACAAAACTGCATTACGTGGACAGTGGTGACCAATCCAAGCCACTGATGTTATTTCTTCATGGATTTCCTGAGTTTTGGTATTCATGGCGCCATCAAATAGTACATTTTAACAAAGATTATCGGTAAATTATGAAGACAATTTATGGATTCTTACTTTAAAAAAAACAAAGTTTTTTTATATTAGAATAACTATTATTTATATTGTTATGTGCTTCTTCAGGTGTGTAGCTGTTGATATGCGGGGTTATGGAGATTCAGAGAGACCCGAAGGGGTTTCATTCTATATAATGGAGTTATTGGTTGACGATATCAGAGATCTCATTCGGCAGCTAGGTAGGTCTGTTGTTTTATTAAATGATAAATGATTTATTTATTTCATGTAAGACAACTTGTGACACTTATGATACGTCAATACTCTACCACCGGTTCGGAAAGTTGATTCTACTGAGAAGAGCCGGCAAGAAACTCAACAGTTGCTCTTTTCTCAAAAAAGAAAAAGTTTACAATAAGTAACAATACAACACATACATTACGTTACAAGTGTTACACTGACTTGTGGGTTACTGGATGCGAGCCCGGTTGCTTCCATGCAACTTTGTCATTCAGAAAATCATCGATAGTGTAATAGCCTTGACTTAACAAGTGCTGTTTAACACAATCTTTAAATTTATGTAATGGCAAATCTAGAAACTCTTTGGGAACCATGTTATAAAAGCGTACACTCGACCCCACAAAGGATTTCTGCACCTTAGGCTTGCGCACGCGATATGACGCTGTTACAAGCTTATGGCGGTTTCTAGTAAATCGATTGTGAGAATCAATTATTTGCTTATAAAGATTAATGTTTCGCTTGAAATTCTCTGATAACTTCTGTACCCTTCCATATTTCGCCTTAATATTACGTTTAGGTAACTATAGGTATGAAAACATATTCGTAATTCACGTTGCATTCTACAATAAATAATTATTTACTTACTTATATCAAACTATTTGACAGCTACATAACTGCTAGGTACTTAATGTAATTTTAATGTCTCATCATGTAATTTTGTCTACTTCAGGTTACGAGAAATGTATCCTTGTATCACACGACTGGGGCGGTTTGGTGGCCTGCAAACTTCGCGACACTTATCCCGAAGCATTGCATGCCCTGGTTATGTTAGCTAGCACTTCTCATGAGGCATGGACTGAGCTAATTTGGTCAAATGACGAACAGAGGAAAAAGTCTGGGTGAGTGGGTAGTTGGGTACTTATTCAGATTATCGTACCCCACCATCGCATCGTACGCTACAGACGAGTGGTCGACGAGTGGCCCAAAAAAAGGGTGTCTCATTTTTGTATAGGATTTCAGATGAGGATAAATTGATTTTCCGGTAGCTAGTGAAATACAAACATTAAGCAGTGGAAATGGTGGCCTAGATCGAGGTACCTATGGCCGACCTTTAGCCTATTTAAGTAAAGATTGTAACATTTAGGTAACTGGTCCCAACATTTGTAAAACAAAACTTCTAAATACGAACAGTGCAAAAGTGTATATTTCTTTCTTTCGGTATAGTCCAGTCTAGGCGCCTATTACAATAATTATAATATGTTCTTTCAGATACGTGTTTTTGTTTCGGGCACCTAAGATTCCGGAGCTATCTCTGCAAATGGATAATTTAGCAATGTTCGACCAATTCATGCTCGTCAAAGGAAAAGACTCTATCACAGACCAAGACATTGAATGTTTCAAGTATTGGTTTGCAAAACAAAGTAAGTTAAACATGTGGAGATCATAATATCTAAACTACCTACCTCCTGAACAACATATCCATAATATGATAAAACTAGTCCTTAAAATTTGTTGGAATATAAGGCTTGTTGTATTTCTATATTTTTGGTTCTCAATTTACCTATTGCAGATTTTTTATTAGGTACTTGATTAATATACCCCTAAACTTTTTTTAGAGTTACCCTTACCTTAGAGACCCTTATAGTTTCTATAAAGTACCGAAAATCCAATCAACCACTATAATCGTCTAATTTATGTCCACCACCTATTGCTTGCTATTCCAAAGATTTCTTCAACTACCTACATATGGATTTGATAAAATTGTGCACTTGTTAAAGTTTTTTTTCTCATTTTCAGTGGCATTCACTCCACCCCTCAACTATTACCGAGCGAATTTTTCTTATACATTTACGAAGAATGTTCACAAAGAGAACGTGCCATTCCTCGCAGTGCATGGTGGTAACGACCGTTACCTCAGCCATTCCTTGCTGGACGTCATGAAAGAAGCATACACTCACATTGAAACCATGGTTATCGAAGGGGTTGGACATTTCATGCAGCAAGAGGAACCAGCTAAAGTTAATAAAGTTATAAGAGAAATGTTGGCTAAGCATAATCTATGATACCATCTCTCATTGCTTAATTTCCAATTTCTAAATTAGGTAAAGTTTTAATAAAAAAAAACGAGTATGATTTAGACCACACGACTGAAGTAAAACTTCTATTAGGTATGAGAAATAAGATACATAAGTGAAACATACACATACGAAACGTAACTGGCTATGAGAGAAAGAGAGAAGGAAAATGTGTGCTCGCACCTCTCTCTCTTGCCCCTACAGTAGCATACGAAACGTAACTCTCTCTCTTTCTATCTTCACTAGCTTATATCTCCCTCTCGTCTTTCATTCGCCTCGCCCGATCACACTTTTTGTAACGCTCTCGTCATGCATTCACTAGCTTACTCCCCATCCCCAAGTCAAGCGTGCGTAAAAAAGTTTTACTTCAAAACTTATTACTTATTTGTGTCATTGTATTTAAAATTATTACAAGCTATTGCATTGTTTGTTGTTACTGTTTAGAATGTGTTCAGAGGCCATTAAGTATAAGACTGAATCAAAAGTCAAAAATCTAGGATCTGTATTATAGTAAACTTACTAAATAAATTATTTAGTGTATTAAATTAAGTACATTTCGCACTTTCAGTCTGTTTGGATTTCTTTATTAAGTATAGTAAGTTTTATAAATTCTATTACTATAGGCAGCGACCTTCCTTTTACCTACTATACTTAGTAGTATTATTAAAAAATAAACATTCGCAATTTTTAAAGTGTCGTTTTATTTTATTTTTTCTCCCATACACAATATTAACTTTAGGGCCAGCCATAGCTTGTTTCTGGACATGGATTGTGCAGGCGTGTTTTAATTTAACTGGATGCCGATTTCCTGGTACATATTGGATATCAAACGAGTACATAATATAACAGTATATCTTACTAATATTATAAATGCGAAAGTTTGGATGTATAGATGTCGGTATGGATGTTTGTTACTCAATCACGCCCCAACGGCTGAACAGATCTGGATGAAATTTGGCACAGAGATAGATTATAGTCTGGAACAACATTAACGGAACGGAAAATTAAAGAGTTCCCGCGGGAACCACAAAACCTCGATCCACGCGTACGAAGTCGCGGGCATTAGCTAGTATAATATAAATATAACAGTGTACCTACAAATAGAAGCTTTGTTGATATTATTGCTCAGTAATTTTGAACTGCGGTGTAGGAGGATTTACAAAGTAAACTTAAGTAATAAAACATTATGAAAATGTAAAATTATAACTGAACCATAAAAATGAAGGATAACATAAAAACACCACCTATTTTAGCGTAGAAAGTTATATCTTTTAAAATTCTTAGGTAGGTGTGAGATTTTATTCATATTTCTGTAAACTTAAAACCATCGCTTAAAACGGAAGTTCGTTGCAATCTTTGTAAATGCTATCAAGGTCATGTCATAAATATTTTTTATTATCCTAACAAATTATGTTGTCATAGTATAAGCTACTAAAATGTTGGGTTTCTCTTTTACACTTACATAAGATTCTATCCATTATCTGAGCATTATCATTTATCTCTGTCTGGCACGGCAGCCCTGTTTTGTATTTGAAGGTCATTCCAATCTGAAGCATTATACCCAGCATCAAATGAAAGCTAATGGCTGCCGAACTCCCTAATCACGAAACAGCTGATGTGCGTCGTTTGGGGTTTTTAATTACAATTAGTGTTTTGTTGAATAACCTTAAAATTACTAATTAGATGATACGCCACTTGTGTCAATATATTGTGTGGATATCAGGGTTTGTGCCGTAAATATATTTGGTTAAAAGTTTCAGTTCATTTCTTGGTAAATTTGGCCGTGTTGTAGCTGATTGTTGGCTATTTCAGATGTCACTGACGATCCAACAAATCATTTTGGATGCTAAAAGACTAGCCGGCCGCCTCAAGGAACGGGAGACCGAAGCGGATGCTTTGTTGACAGAAACCCAAACCGCGTATCGACAAATTTATACAATTAAACAGGTAAGTGGAACAACTCAACTTGCTAACGATGTGAAGACTCCAGGTCTTCAGTTTATTTAGCCGGTATTTTTGATTTTTGGAACAGTCTGTAAACAAAGGAGTATCAATACAACAGTAAGTACAAACACCACACAGCTTTGTTTCTTGAAAACACTTTATAATAAATAATAATTCCATTGTACAGTGTTGTTAAAAATACTATTGCCTCCCAAGAAAGGCAATAGTATTTTTAACAACACTGTACAATGGAATTCTGAGAGTGCAACATTTCCCACAGCTATGGAAAGTATCACAAATATTAATGATACTCAAACCAGGCAAACCGCCGAATGAAATCACTTCGTACAGACCAATAAGCTTATTGCCAATTCTTTCAAAAGTATTCGAGAAACTGTTACTACGAAGAATACAACCAATTCTGGATGCTAACCAAACAATTCCCAACCACCAGTTTGGATTTAGGCAGGAACATTCTACCGTCGAACAAGTGCATAGGGTTTGTGAAAAGATCAGAAAAACATTGGAAGAAAAAGAATACTGCTCCTCAGTCTTCCTTGATATTCAGCAAGCCTTTGATCGGGTATGGCATGAAGGTCTCCTTTATAAAATAAAAACACATATACCTCATAGCTACTACTTACTATTCAAGTCCTACCTCTCAGAGCGACTGTTTCAAGTAAAAGAAATAGATGCAACATCCAAACTCTGTGTAATAAAAGCCGGTGTTCCTCAAGGCTCCGTATTGGGACCAGTGCTATACACCTTATATACAGCAGATCTTCCTGTAATAGAGGGTGTTACAACGGCGACATTTGCTGACGATACTGCTATCTTGGCTAGCAATAAAGATCCTGCAGTAGCATCAAGAAATCTCCAAAAAGGCTTAAACATGATATGCAAGTGGCTTCATGCAAATAGGATAAATGTCAGTACGTCAAAATCCGTACAAGTCACATTCACGTTGCGTAAAGGCAATTGTCCGCCAGTCTATCTAGATGGCATTGAACTCCCACACAAGGATACCGTAAAATATCTAGGACTGCACCTCGATCGTCGAATGACATGGCACCACCACATCAAAACTAAGAGAGAGGAGGTCAACCTAAGATATAGGAACTTGTACTGGATAACAGGCCGGAATAGCAAACTCTCCATCGACAACAAACTTTTAATTTACAAAGTAATGCTGAAACCAATTTGGATGTACGGAATACAGCTGTGGGGAAGCTCCAGTGATTCCAATATATCGATTTTACAAAGAACGCAAAATATTATACTTCGACATATAAGCAATGTACCATGGTTTGTCACCAACAACGAAATCCACGATCACCTGAAAATGACAACTGTTAGGCAAGAAATTAACAGTATAACTAAGAAATACAAAGGGAGACTGGAGAACCACCCAAATGAGCTTGCTTTTATGCTATTAACCCGAGACTATACAAATAGACTAAAAAGGAAAAACATCATCTGATATCAGAAAAGCAAAGAGTAGATGTTCTCAATGGAGAACACACTTAACTAGCGAAATAATCATTGAACACATCTGCTAAAAGTTGCCACTGATTGCAGATTAACGGAGATAAAAAAAAAAAAAAAAAACTTTATAATAAAAACATTGCTCCATCATTAATGTTGCCACAAGGAGAACTGTGTTCTTGCTATTAAAGCGTTTAAAGTTAAGTACATTAAAACAAACTCAATGCATTGTTAACTTTAAGGCATTCCCACACACTTGGCCAAGATGCCTGCATTGGAATTATTTTAGAAGTCAAGGGAATGCTTAGGTATCCAGTCCCTTGTCTTTATCCACTACAAGTTAGTCCTTGACTGCGATGCGAGAAATGATGCAGTCTGAGATGGTAGTTTGCTATCTGTTAGGGTTATGGCAGTCGCTAATCCACCCACTTTCCAACCTGTCAGCTTAACCATCATAATTTGTGGAATCATTTCATACCTTTCATAAATAGGAGTTCTTGCTTTAGCATTGTTTTTCTCGTCTCATAGTTACAAAACAGTAATTTTTCTTGCTTTTGTAACATACAAGCAAAGCTTTAAGCTTCTGGACTTTATATTGGTCAGTTAGTTTATTCAATTAAATGTTTGTGATTGGAGTTGCTGAATGTCAATCATACTTCATACTAATATTATAAATATAAGTGGGCTCTTCTCAGACCAGGGTGTGTTTGGAACCCTCATAGCTTTAGTTTTAAGATTTTGACGACCTCCGTGGCGCAGTGTGTAGCGCTGTTGCCTTAACGTCCGGAGGTTCCGGGTTCGATCCCCGGCAGGGTCAATTTAGGAATTTATAATTTCTGAATTTTCTCTGGTCTGGCCTGGTGGGAGGCTTCGGCCGTGGCTAGTTACCACCCTACCGGCAAAGACGTGCCGCCAAGCGTTTCGTTACGATGCCATGTAGAAACCGAAGG
This sequence comes from Erebia aethiops, assembly GCA_923060345.2. NCBI lineage: Eukaryota > Metazoa > Arthropoda > Insecta > Lepidoptera > Nymphalidae > Erebia > Erebia aethiops. The sequence continues at coordinate 6,273,063 of OV281092.1, read as the reverse complement.
GGTGTGGGCTTAATATAACTACCATACCCTTAACAGGTTAGCCCGCTACCATCTTAGACGGCATCATCACTTACCATCAGGTGTGATAGCAGTCAAGGGCTAGCTTGTAGTAGATAAAAAAAAAAAACTGAATATCACCATGTATCTAATTTGAATAAATGAATATTTGATTTGATTTGATTAAACCTTGCAATTCCAGTACAAGGAAGAAGTGGATACACTTAATGAGGCATCTCGGGAGAGGCCAAGAGGTGAACTCATAGCCAGCATGGAGAGGGAATCGCGATTGATGCGGGACGTACAAAGGGAGAACGGTGAACTCAGAGCCGCTCTTGAAGATCACAGGAAAGCATTAGAGCTGATCATGTCCAAGTATAGGCAGCACACAGAGAAGAGAATATGGGAGTCGCGGATAGATTTCACAGCAGCGATTAATGAAAAGCAACAAGAAGTATGTTTTCCTAATCTTGATTAACTTTTAATTATAAAATTAAATAAAAATAGCCTTTATTCTCTGATCAATTGTTCCTAAAACTAAGTTCCTATGCTAATAATAATTAATTTTATGCTATTTAACTTAATCTACATTATTAATTTAAATTAATAACACCAGGACTAATTTATATTTTGATCAGGTTGTCCTCCTTTGACATAGGCCTCCTCTAGAATTCGCCATTTTTCTCTGTCGAGTGCTAATCTACGCCATCCTTAATTAATTTAAAGTTAAAATAATATTTCTTATTTGGTGAGGTTTCATCGAACACATTGTGTGTTTTACACACTCACTTGAGTACTACCTCTGTTTGGTTTTTGACGACCTCCATGGCGCAGTGTTGAGCGCTGTTGTCTTAACTTCCGCGGGTCCCAGGTTAGATCCCTGGCAGGGTCAATTTGAGAATTTATAATTTCTGAGTTTTCCCTGGTCTGGTCTGGTGGTAGGCTTCGGCCGTGGCTAGTACCACCCTACCGGCAAAGACGTGCCGCTATGCGATTTAGCGTTCAGGTCCTATGCAGTGCAGAAACCAAATAGGGGTATGGGTTTAATATAACTGCCATGCCCCTAACAGGTTAGCCTGCTACTATCTTAGACTGCATCATCACTTACCATCAGGTGAGATCGGAGTCAAGGGTAGTGGATAAAAAAAACCTTTTGAATACCTATTATTCTATTTGGAATTTGAATCCAAAATTGCATCCAAGTATGAACCAGGATAAACTGAATGCTTTCATTTCTTTTTCATGGGGATCTTTTCATTCCATCACTATGTTGCAGTTTTGTGCCATTTTGATTTTTTAATCGTTTTCTTATCTAGTGTTAAATTAAGTTAAGTGCCAAATTAATCAAACTCGTAGTATAAAACTTCTATTATTTATTTCAGTTGATTCGACAACAGGCAGAGAGAATCAATGAGATGACTAGTGTAATGTACAAAGCTGTTAATATGGACGAGAATGGTGACTCCAGGAAAGAAGAAGAACTGTACCAAAGGCTTATTACTGAGAATAAGGTAACACGTGGATGTGTTACTATCCACACTAATATTATAAATGCGAAAGTGTGTCTGTCTGTCGGTCTGCTACGCTTTCACAGCCCATCTGTTCGACCGATTTTGATGAAATTGGTTACAGGGATAGGTTGTATCCCAGTGAAGGACATGGGTTACTTTTTATTCCAGAAAATTCAAGAGTTCCCGCGGGAATCAAAAAATTATCTCTTCAACAGATTTCGATGAAATAAGGTATATAGATAGTTTGTATCCAGGTGAAGGACATAGGCTACTTTTTATCCAGGAAAATTATATACCGCGATTTGTTGAAAAGAACATTTACCAACTTCCTACAAACCAATTAGGGGGGCTTATTATAACGTTATGTCATGTTTTCACACTACCACCGGTTCGGAAAGAAGATTCTGCTGAGGAGAGTGTCGGCTCTTCTCAGAAACTCAGCAGTTGCTCTTTATATTATTACGAGATAATAATATCTTAATAGGTATATAAAAAAAGGTTGGGTTTGTTCGAACACTTTTAGCTCTAGAACGGTTGGACCGATTTTCGTGGTTTTTGATTTGTTGTATTTGTCTCCATCCCGAATAGAAGAATAACTATTAAAAACATTGGAAAATTGACGGAAAAATAAAATAAAAGACTATACATTTTCTCTTGATTTTCCCATACAAAATGTTCATGGGTAACTGTCAAACAGTTAATGTCCACGCGAACGAAGATATACTATTTTATACTAGCATGAGCTAGTATAATAGTTCAAAAAAACTAAAAAACACGCTTTTGACGCTGACACTCCGAGTCTCAGGAAAACAAAGAATCGCTAATCCTGATTATCCTAGTAAGGATAACGGGTCAAACTGTTTAAAATATTGAATTGTCATCGGTCCTTAACAAGTATGCCAAATTTCGAGTTAATCCGACGTTTTAAAGGGGGTCAAAATCATGTTCAAAGATTCCGCTACATACTAACATACATACGTCTGAAGTTAATAAAAAGCGTGTAATAAAATAAAGCCCGCCGATTCTACAAGAGCGTTTCTTGGGCAACTGCAGGGCCTCAGGGAAATGCTGAATCTGTCGAGGCGGTACGGATCGGACCGCGCGCACGCGCCTCCCACGGAGGACAAGGACGTGCAGACCGACGGGCCGCCTCTGTCGTGCGCGTGACGACCCGCGGCCTCGCCGTGCCGCCTCTGAACACCCGCGCACGAACTGTTCCCCCGCCTGTGTGTGTGGCTTGCACGTAGCCGTGCGCCCGTGCGCTGAACGTGGCGCACGTCCCCTATACACTATACAACACACTTCACCTCCCGCAGACTACACCTGAGGTTCAATTATGTAAATTTTGCCGATCAAATCGTCAAAGTTCGGCGTCAAAGTAAAATAAACAGCATTGAATTTGACCTCAATTTCGTGTATCCATTCCCATACTTTAGGGTATCGTACATACCTAAACGTATGAGAATGGATACACGAAATTGAGCTCTAGTTCAATGCTGTTATGGTTTATTTTACTTTAAAGCCGAACTTTGACGATTTGATCGGCAAGCCTTATATAATTGCACCTCAGGTTAGTCCCAGTTTTAACATTGATTGTATTTGAGCGTTCGAACAGAATGCTTCAAACCGATATGGACCCTAATTTACTTGATTTAAAGTCACGAATTCAGTACAACCGATTTTAGTTTCGAAACGCTTCCGTTTGGAGTTCTGGCTGTGCATGCGTAGGTACACGAAATTGAGCTATAAGACAATGATGTTAAGGTTAACTTTACTATAACGCCAATATGAGCGATCGCTTTAATACGGTCAATCGAAATTCCAATGTTAAAACTAGGACGATACAGGGGGCCTAGTGGGAGATTTTTTACGTATTCGATCGCGTTACAGTTAACTACGATTTGTATGGAATTGTGAAGCGCCTGATGGCAAATAACGTACGGCGCTCGTTCAATTCCAAACAAAAAGCCATTAACTTTAAAGAGATTGAATAAGTAAAAAATTCCCACTAAGTCCGCAGGCTGCGAGGCGTAAGCCGAATTATGCATTTAAATACTATGCATCCCAAAATCAATACAAACTGACTTAAACCGTATCTGGGATGCTACAACTGTGACTGTGAGATCTATAGAGCGTTCTTTGACTTTGTTGAGATGTAATTTCAACAGTTAAAACGGGACAGATTTATGTCACTCTCGTAATTGTTTCCTTGTAACTCAGTCTTAGATCATAGTAAAAGTATGCTCTATAGATTAATTAGCCAAGCCTTACACTATTAGTGTGCACACTCAGAGAAATGTAAAGCTTAGCTTACACCTCGCAGCTTATACAGACTTGATGAACCTGATAGTTGTGAATGCTTCGAGAATGTTGGTTGGTTTACTAAACTAAGAGCCTACAATCTCCAATTTGCTCGCACGAAACGTTTTTGCTCGACGTTTCTGATGCGAACCGCTAGGGTCTGGAACACCCTCCCAGCGCACGTGTTTCCAGCCACTTATAATTTAAATACCTTCAAGGCAAGAGTGAATAGGCATCTTCTAGGCAAGCGCGTTCCAACGTAGACCTCATCATTGCTTTGCACTAAGCATGATTGTCGTCAAGCGCAAGCCTATCACGCAAAAAAAAAAAAAGAATATCGATATCGCGTACATGCTATGTATTTGAGAAACGCACATCTTGCGCGTTTCTCAAAGAATATCATTTTCGTTATCGTGTATTTTTTTGAGCCAGTTAAAGACAAATCGACTTAACCGTGATTGTTATCTGATTGTACACAAATCTCTGAACTGAACTAATTGAATCGTGATGCGGACCTTAAATTCTTCATTCATGCATTTAAGGTCGATTTCACACGGGTCGCAAGTTTTCTCCTTGTCATATTAATTTTGTGCTGTGTTCCTATTAATTTGGTGTTTAAAAAGGCATTGAAATTTGTTTTTTTCGTGTTCTCACGTAAGAAAGCCAACTATCGGGTGATCAAAGTTTGTAATCTGCGGGAGCCTTTACAGATAACTCACACAGATTTTGGATTCTAGGTCTTTTGACAGTGTGTATGTTTCGGATGTCTTGTATAGAAGATTGTAACTAAATTACAATGAATAAATATTAAAGTAATCTATTGCAATAAATCGTCTCTTCATCAGTTGTAATCTATTTGGAATATGTGACGAGACAAATATTTAGGGGGTGCAATGATTATAACGCCTGAGTCAGGTTTTCGTTAATCAGCAGGGCGACCGCGTATCTTTTGCATCAATCATTGATACATCGCAATCACCTCTGATTGGCTGAATTTATGGTATTCTTGCTGCGTCAATGGATTTCGTCCAATAGTGGAAGAGTGTTAACCAATCAGAGGTGATTGCGATGTATCAATGATTCATGCAAAAGATACGCGGTCGCCCTGCTGTAGTAGCCATATTACGAAAAGCTACATGAATCATTGTTACAATCTCAATGATTGCGATTGGCTGCATTTATGGTGTTCAAAGGTTTTTATCCAATAGGGAAAAAGTTTAGCCAATCAGAAGTGATTTTGTTCTTTACACGTCTGTAGCAATGATTTTACTGCAAAAGCTCTTTTGGAAGGAGACGATTACCAGGCATTGTCATCATTGTACACCTTGGCAACTTTGGCCGCAACATATTTAAATAATGGAATCTTTTATGAATATTTCAATTAGAATAATAATATTATTATATAATAAAATTATTATATTTTAATATTGTTATTATGATTATATTTTAATATGATACTTGAGTGGCGTTTGAAACTCACAAAATATAATTTTATTGAATATTTTTCTAGTAAATTGTGTAAATTAGCTTCTTCAAGAGACAGAGCTCATAATACAATACCTATAATTTTTATTTGTTAAAAATATAGCTTTACCTACTTAATGAATAAAATAACAACTTTTATGGATTATTCATTGAATAGTGCTTTGAGTTCTATGGTAGTATTTAATCTGTATTACATTAATGTGTTACTGTTAATTTGTATTTTATCTTAATTATTAGCGAACTAAACCTTCTGGGATAAATTCATACTAATATTATAAATGCGAAAGTGCGTCTGTCTGCCTGCTGAGTTATGTTAATTTATATCCCAAAAAAGTGTGAAAACAATCCTGAGTATGTAGATTCACGCAGTATCATCTAGTATTAACTTACTTTTAAAAATTGGCGTGTGGAATATAATTTAGATGCTACGATACTATAACATTATGATTGTTCTAAATAATAACTTAAATCATTCCATCAAAAAAATTATATAACGTAAAATCATTCAGACAGGTCGTCGACGAGGCCTAAGGGTGCTAAGAAAGTTATGCACCCATATTGTTAAATGTTTTACTTTTGTAAATAAATCAATGATAAATGATTTATTTATTTCACATAGGACAACTTGTGTCACTTATGAGAAGTCAAAACTCTACCAACGGTTCGGAAAAATATTCTACTGAGAAGAGCCTATAAACTCGGCAATTGCTCTTTTCATAAAAAGATATTTACTTAATAAATTGAATATAATCAATACTAACTAATTATTTGTTATTCAAAATAGTTTAAGTTAATTTCAATTCAATATTATATTGAGACCATATTATATGCACAAAAAAAAAAAGCCGTGGTTCAATAAAATGCTTTTGGTAATATTTACAAAAAAATCTTTTAGAGCCATTTATATGAGAATAATTATTATTAAAATATAAAACAAGTAAATGAATGTTTATTGGTCTTAAACACTGCTCGAAGTTCTGTATATTTTTTAATTGATTAAGTATAAGATACAGTAATTGGTGCCAATCAAATAGTCTCCGAACTAAGGTGCTTGTTTGCGCAGTTCTCATACAAACTGTCGAAGTCAACGTACATCCTAGTACTACGCGCGAAGATATGCTAAGTATTGCGACGCGTCTTGCAGTCGACTTCACACACGACTATTTAATTGGCGCCGGCTATATTACATTTTTAGTTAGATAAACTTACTTTTATTCCTAAATTACATAAATTAATGGTCTAAGTTAACTATGGACTATGGTAAGTTGGTAAGTTACCATAGTTCATAGGTAACTTCACGGGTCTGTTAACCGCTTAAGTTATATACCTATCAAAATATAGGTAATTTTTTATAGCAAACGCGATGGTTTAGCAGTGACTACAATAAACTTGTCAAAAAAAATTATTAATTTAAAAATAGCCTGGTCAGGATTTTGATAGGCAACCTATTTTAGGCGTAAATTTATCTATTATTAAATAAAAATAAAAAGTATGTTTCATCTGGTTAACAGATAGGTGAAGGTCGTGGTATATCCCGCTCACAGACTATAAGTTGAATTTCTTTGAATTTAATAACAATAAATGTACTTACATAAGTAATATTACCTATTAGGTATAATATGTTTTTAAACAAAACCAAATTCAAGTTTTTACGTCAGCTGATTCGAGACGATTAATGTGTTGTCGTTTTTCATAGTATCCACACAAGTATGGAGGGTAGAGGTAAGGAGAATCATCTCTTATGGGAGAAAAGTTGAAAAAGTGTCCAGAGGTTGCTATAAATAACAGTCCAAAAACCTTCCACAGTGGCGCTGGTGTAGGCAAAGGGTATGGTATGAACGTAGCAATTATTGTTGATGAAGTGAAGTATGCCTAGTTAAAAAATTTAATATAATTGTTGGCTATAGTAGTTATTTATTAAAAATTTCAACAACTTATAGTGTACAAAATAATGATGAATGTTTTCTTTCCTTGTTTATTTCTCAAATCTACTCTAATAATATTTGGCGCTCCCTTTTAAATTTACCCTGATGCTAATGTGGCGCCCCCAATTTAATGCATTCGACGGACACATTTCATATACACAGAAGATCCTCCTTACCTCTACTCTCCATACACTGACTGAATTTTATTTTGGTTAGGTTTCCTTCCCTGAACGACTTCCACTTGTAAAGACCTTTCAGGCCAGATTCTCATTTTAAGCACCCGACGTTACATGGTGGGGGCTTTTTTTTGTATTGAGTTTAATTCAAATCCAAGTCGAATTAGAATGCTTAGATATCATCATGAGATTCAGCGGGTTAACAAGGAAGTTGTGATCGGCTCGTTTAGCGTAGACGCACATCAATACTTACGCTATTTAATTGACCAATATACGGCACTGTTTCTAACACAATTATTTGTTAATTTTATAAGATTAATAATAATAAATAAACATTAAAAATAGCATAAAAACAATTAAGAATGTACCAGTGTATGATCACAGCTCCCGCAATCGAACTCTGGTAAAGTTCCAAGATTTGATTTGACTCGAATCTCAATACAAGTCGCATATCATGAGGTCGGGTTGCGTATTTAATATTAATAAGTATTCGCTATATCAGCCCACTCACGACTTAGTGGGGAGGCATGAAGCAAATTAATGTATTGGCGTGTATATCACGTCACGGAGGAAGAGCTCTGATCAGTAGATTCATTGATAGGTACGAAGTAACGCGCGATTGGTTTGTCAGCTGCGCGATTGGTTTGTCAATCGAAAATTCGTCTCCTGAGCGATTAAAGAGGTAGATACATAGGTAAAGGTGCGCACGCGCTGGCACATTGCCTCCAATGTCGTCCACAGTTCTTTCTATCCATGTAACCTACAGTTCTTTGTAATTTTAATGACCGCGGCGAGCTCAATTGACCAATAAATGCGTTGTGCGTATTGACTTACGACTATGACGTTCAAAGCTGCTATAAAGATTGCTTAGGGCTGTAGTTACATTTGTTTGTCCGTAGCGCTACGTTATCGGCAGGGCGATTATGTAAAACCTGCATCAATAATTGTTACAATCTCAGTGGTTTTGATTGGCTGAATTTTTGGGATTTTTGCTGCGTCAATGGATTTTGGCCAATAGTGGCAGAATGTTAACCGATCCTTACACTGTCGCTATCATTTTTAGACAATCGCCCCCCGGTTGTACCGTAATAGTCGTGGGCGGGGCCTAGAATAAATATTTATATAACTATGTATAGTAGCAGCGACTGCGCCAAACAATTTCCTCAACTAACAATAAATTCGTAGTTCATATTGATATGCAATATTTTTTGATGCGAAAAAAAGCTTTGGATGTTAGTAATGTAAACATAGATATCGGTAGACTTTTGGTAGAGAATTCGTAATTTTCCATCGTGCTTAGAGCATGTAAGCAATACTATTGACTGGTTCATACATATAGGTAAATATTATATAGTCTAATCAACAAATTACATTGATAATTAATTAATTAACTGAGCGTCATTATTATTGGCCGTCCTTGTGGCTTTGGCGTTATCTGTGTGCGATTTCGCGATTCTTATGTGTATTCAATATGGCGGTGGGGTAACTTGTACTTATTTTGTAAAAATCTGATGGTCCTCTAGCGATATTATGAAGGTTTCAAGATGTAACAGCGATTTCGAAAGAAAAACTGGGATCGAGGCTGACTATTTGAGGTGATATGCGACCTCCGCGCCATATACGATCTCCATAGTGTTGTCAATACCAAACGTGTCAACTGTCATACTTTGTTATTTTATTCAATATGATTGTCTAGTCGAATTCTTTCAGTTAAATAAAACCAATATTTCTCTTGGTTTCTCGTTTATTATGCCACAATTTATTTAACTGAAAATGCCTGACGAAAAACTAGGCAAATCTTTGCTATCAAGATATCTGCGACCCGATAAGTTTGATATCGAGCCTGATGTCGCGGACGCCGATGCAAAATGGCTACATTGGAAATCGACATTCGAAAGCTTCTTAGCAGAAGAAATTACCGAAGATGTACCAGACTCCCTTAAGCGTAAGCTACTAGTTAACCACTTATCGGCATCGATTTACAAGCATATCAAAACATGCTCCACTTATAAAGAATCGATAAAAGTTCTAGAAGACATCTATGTCAAACCGAAAAATACTATTCTAGCTCGACATATTCTCTTCAATCGCAAGCAACGAGCCGACGAAACGATCTCTGATTATGTTAGAGCTCTTCGACTTTCCGCGAAAGATTGTAAATTCGAAGACGTCATAGCCCAAGAGCATGAAGACCAAGCAGTTCGTAGTGCTCTCATATCCGGCTTACTATCACGAAGGATTCGCGAGCGGTTACTAGAAAACTCTAAACTCACTCTCTCAGAAGCACTTAATCAAGCCGTAGCTCTGGAAACGGCAGAGGATGCAGTTGCTATTGGTATCATCTCTCCGCAACTTACTGCCATATCGCAAGGTAGTTCACGAGACAAGGAATCCGAAAATATAGCGGCAGCTCCATCGTCACGAACTTTTCAAGCCGCCCCGACCACGCCACCTCCGGCTAAACCCTGCTTCTATTGCGGCGGGAGTCTTCATCCAAGGTTCAGATGTCCAGCCAACAAAGCCATCTGCAAAAAGTGCTCAAAGAAAGGACACTTCGCAAGCGTCTGTAGATCGGGCAATATTCATTTGAACTCCACGACAGTTGAAGATCCTACGACCTCTAACAACGATCGGCTCTACAGTGGAGCTATTTCTGCGGCCTCTCCTTCGAGCCTTAGGAGTGCGACGATTCCAATCATGGTCAACGAATACAAGGCTGATGCACTCGTCGATACAGGAAGTTCGGTCAGCTTTATTAACGGTAAAGTTGCTCGCATAATGAAACTACGAAAAAAACCCTGCAAGCAGACAGTCAATCTCGCTTCTCTCAATCAAGTTTCCTTTGTCGAAGGTATCTGCTTTGCTACCATTACGATGAATAAGCATACTTACAAACAAACACCTCTTCTAGTTGTCGACAACCTCTGTGCTGACGTTATCGTCGGCCATGACTTGCTCAAACATCACTCGAGCATTCATTTCAATCTTGGTGGGCCTGGCGAACCTTTAGAGATATGCAACGTGTTACGAGCTTCGGTGCCGCCAGCCTCCGTATTTACAAATCTATCGCCGAATATCCAACCGATCGCCGTGAGAAGCCGACGCTACAGTAAGGAAGATGAGGACTTCATAAAAGAAGAAGTGTCTAAATTATTTGAAGATGGAGTCATTGAAACAAGTATTTCCCCCTGGAGAGCCCAAGTCCTCGTAACGGGAGGAGGAGTTCATCGAAAACGACTTGTCATTGATTACTCCATGACCATAAACAAATTCACCTATCTGGATGCCTTCCCCTTGCCAAATATAGAATCAGTCGTGAACAACGTATCAAGATATAAAGTGTTTAGTCAAATCGACTTAAAGAGCGCATATCATCAAGTACCCATCTTAGAAAATAAAGATATATACAGCTTTCGAAGCATGCGGCAAATTGTACCAGTTTACACGTATTCCATTTGGCGTGACTAATGGCGTTGCGGCTTTTCAACGAACTCTGGACTTCATCATAACAGAAGAGAAACTACAAGGAACATTCGCCTATTTAGACGATGTAACCGTCTGCGGCAAAGATCAAAGGGATCATGACCACAATCTAAATCGCTTTATGGAAGCCGCTAATAAATTTCATTTAACTATAAACGAACAGAAGAGTGTTTTCAATAAGCCTAAAATCAACTTGCTTGGATATAATGTTATTCTTGTTCAGGTGCTACTTATTCTCATAAATTAAACTTTATATATATTATATTCCACTTTTATTGTTACATTTTTGTTATATCGTTACCCCATTTTGAATTACACAGAGGGGAGCAGAGACAAGGGACGCTCACTTGACAGATTAATACAGACTACAACACCACCCCTCGATTCATAATCTTTTAAGATATGAAATCGCATACATATTACAACTTTTCTTACAAATTACAATACAATACTTTAAGATAAGCACACCTACATCATCCAAACATTTTTCTGTATCTTACTTAATATTTATCTCTAACAATTTTAACTTTTACCTTTTTAAATTCTTACATTTTACTTTTACTTAAATTATCTTTACACAATTTTTAATGAATTTCTAATATAACAAAGTTTCTCACATGACAATATTTTAGTAAATAAATCTGATAAATTTTTCTCTGTAGTTACATAACAAACATCAAAAATCTTTTTTTCAACCAAATCTTTTATGAAATGCATCTTTATATCTATGTGTTTAGCTCTCTTAGAGTTTTCAAATGATTTTGTTAGTTCAATCGCACCTCTATTGTCCATTAGCAAAGAAAATTTAATGTCACTCACACTTTTCACACACAAGTCATTACAAAGACCTTTTATGTATAACAAGTCACATGCACTGGTGGCTGCCGCTACATACTCAGCTTCTGCTGTTGATAATGCGACACAGTTCTGTTTTCTGGTTAACCAAGCTACTACATTATTATTATACAGGGTCACTGAGCCGGTAACACTTTTCCTGTCCACATTACATCCAGCCCAATCTGCATCGGAGTAGCATACAATGGAATTGTTTTCTAAACTTTTATTGTATTTTAATCCAAGATCTATTGTTTCTTTTAAATATCTTAAAACTCTTTTTGCTTGTGTCCATAAGCTCTGCGTTGGTTTATCCAAGAATTTACTTAAATATGATGTTGCAAATGTTATGTCTGGCCTTGTTGACGTAGAAACAAACATCAATGAGCCTATTAACTCTCGATAAGGAACATCAATAGTCTCTTCATCTTTGTTGTATTCAAAACCTTTTATCATTGGTGTGGATGCACCTTTACAATCTATCATATTGAATCTTTCTAACATTTTATTTATCTGTTTCTTTTGTGTCATTTTTAAATACTGTTTATTTCTCTCAATTTCCACCCCTAGAAATAAACTTGGTTCACCAAAATCCTTGATACCAAATTCCTTTTTTAATTCTTGTACTATATTTTCCACATTTACAGACTCTCCGGTAATTAATATGTCATCCACAAATATGACTAACCAAACTCTTATATCTTTTCTTAAGTAAAAAACAAAAATCATTTTGAGATCTTTCAAATCCTTTATGTTTTATGTATGAGTCAAATCTTCCATTCCAACACTTGGGACTCTCACGTAAACCATATAAACCTCTATTTAGTTTTAGTACTTTATTGTTATTTACTTTTATTCCTTTTGGTGGTTTTATGTATACTTCAGATTCCAATTTTCCATTTAAAAAGGCTGTTGGAACATCTAATTGCTTAATTGTCCAGTCATTTTGAATTGCGTCTGCCAACACTGCTCTTACTGTAGACAATCCAGCAACTGGTGCATAATGTTTTCCAAAGTTAATATCTTCCTTTAATTGACATCCTCTTGCAACCAATCTTGCTTTTTTAATACCATTGTCTTTAATTTTAAATACCCAACGAGTATCAATTATTTGTTTATCTTTAGGTATGTTTGTCTCAGTCCAAGTGTTCATTTTCTCTAATGAATTTATTTCGTTTTTTATTGCATCATCCCATCCATTTTCAATTGCTTCTTCATATGTTTTAGGTTCATCGTCTTCACCTATAAAACAATATGCTTCATATAGCTCATAGTCATTTAATAATGTAGGTTTTTTAATAATTCTGCCATGTTTTGTAGTTCGCTCTTCATTTCTGTTATTAGTGTCACTGTTCTGATTTTCTTTACTCTGTTCTATTTCTTCTTGCCTCTGTTCATTTATATTTTCCTTCTCTAATGTATTTTCTTCTTCGTCTTCATACATATTTCTATAAACGTTATTAGTTTTATCTTCATTTTCTCTATATCTTGTATCACTTTCATCAAATCTTACATCTCTTGAGCTAACTACTCTATCCATCTTAGGGTCCCACAATCTGTATCCTGTTCTTGCATACCCAACCAGTCTCATTTCTCTTGCTCGATCAACAAGTTTATCATTTTTAGGTATATTCATCATCCAAGCTTTAGATCCAAAAATTCTTAAACGTTTCAAGTCTATATCTCTTCCAAAACGTTTAGCAGGTATATTAAAATTAATAGCCCTTGAGGGTGTAGAGTTTAAAAGATATGCTGCACAAAGTGTGGCTTCACCCCATAAATGTTTTGGTAAGTTTGATTCATTCAACATAATTCTAGTTTTATCATATAGTGTTCGATTCATTCGCTCTGCTGTGCCATTCATCTGAGGACTGTATGGATAAGTATACTCTATTCTGATACCTTTCTTTCTACATAAGTCTTTGAAAAATCTTGAGGTAAATTCGCCACCATTATCACATCTAATTCTTTTAATTCTTTTCTCTTTTTCAGTTTCAAATCTTCTTATATAGTCCAGTAACTTGTTTTCAGCTTCACTTTTATTTCTCAATAGGTACACAACCGTATAATGTGAATAATCATCAATAATGGTTTGTATGTATCTATAACCTTCTTTAGTTGGAGTTCGCACTGGTCCGGCAATATCTGTGTGAATAAGTTCTCCAATTTGATGAGATTTAGGTTTAGTCACAGTTTTAAATGGTAAACGGGTACTCTTCCCTTTCATGCACGCATTACATACCTCTTTACTGTACGGTAATTTCATAATACTTAAATATTTTCTGTTAGGATGACCCAATCTTTCGTGCCATAAATTGTCCTCTTTTAATGTCACATTACAAATTTCACTGCTATTTATGTTCATTTTTAAAATACACAATTTGCCTGCAATTTCTCCATAGAATGTTTTCTCTCCTTTAATAATTTTTAATGTATTGTCTTTAAATATTACTATATAACCCTTGTTCATTAATTGTTTCACCGACAACAAGTTATTACATAGACCAGGGACAATCAGTGCTTCTACATGTAAAATAGCCCCTTGGCATTTTGCTGATAATATTCCTTTTTTTTTAGCTGTTAAATATGACCCATTAGCAATTTTAATTTTTACTTCCGTTCTTAAATTTTCAATTTTTGTCATATACTTCATATATTTATCTTGCACCAAATTTTCTGTAGCACCTGAATCTATTACATAATTTATTATCCCATCACTTTCTATAAAATTAGCTTCATTCTCATTTGTACTGGCATGCATATGATATTGATAGTCCAAATCCTGTAAATTTTTCTCTTGTTGATCTTCACTCATATTAGCTTTTTGGTAATTTCCTTGATAATTATTTCTCCGACCTCTATAATTTGCTTGTCTGCCTCTATATCTGCCAGGATAGTTGCCTCGACCTCTTGCAAAGCAATCAATTTTTTTATGGCCTGGCTTTCCACACTTAAAACAAAGTTGTGCACTAAAATCTACCGCATTATCAGACTCACTAATCTCTTTCTTTTCATCTGTCTTATTATCCTCATTTTTCTGAGTAAATTTAGTCTCTGCGTCTAATAAGCGAGCTTTTACAAAATCTGTGCTTAATTCTTTCTCACAGCTCATAGTTTCTAAGGCAGTTATCACTCCTTCATATTCAGCTGGCATGCCCAACAACAAATAACATACCTTTTCGCTCTCATCCATTTGACACATGTTTTCTAATGAACTTATTATATCATCGAAAGTCATGAAGTATTCTTGTAAGGTTTCATTTTTGTTTAATTTCAACGTTAACAACTTTTTCCGAAGATTTAATTTATTTAAGACCGATTTTCTTTCAAAGAAATTGTCTAACAAATTTATCATGGACTTAGCACTGTCCGCTTTTTTAATTATTGAAATATATTTTTCTGCGACGCATTGCGCAATAATAGACCTTGCACGGGCGTCATCTTTTTTAAAGGAGTCCTTTTGATCCTTGGTCTCGTTTAACACGTATGATACTCCCTTTTCTTCCAAAATTAATTTGAGTCTAAATTTCCAGTTACCGTAATTGGATTTGTCCTGTAGTTGAGGCAGGGAGTGCGTTGCGCAGTCTGCTGGCGCCATAACCTAATGTTATTCTTGTTCAGGTGCTACTTATTCTCATAAATTAAACTTTATATATATTATATTCCACTTTTATTGTTACATTTTTGTTATATCGTTACCCCATTTTGAATTACACAGAGGGGAGCAGAGACAAGGGACGCTCACTTGACAGATTAATACAGACTACAACAGGATATACTGTTGAAAATAATACAATCAGGCCTGACCCGGAAAGACTAAAACCTCTTCTAGAGCTTCCCGCTCCAACTAAAACTAGTGAACTAAAACGAGTCCTAGGGATGTTTGCTCATTACGCCAAATGGATCGCGCGTTTCTCCGAAAAAATAAAGCCACTTACATGCGTTAGCCCAGGCTACTTGTGCAAAGTATGTATGGGAACCCTAAAATAAAAAATGTAAAGCTGATTTTTGGCACAAGCGTTCCTTGGGGTCTGAGAAGTACTTCTTAAAAATTCCCCCCCCCTAGGCCGCGGGCTTAACCCCCCACCCCCCCAAACGTCTCCCCAACCGCAGTTTTTTCTAATTTTCTCAAAAAATATTAGTGCTAGAAAAAAACCATCTATGGCGAAAATAATTAACATTAAATAATCTACCATATGGCACTTAAATCATTATGATCGGATAAATAGTTTTGCAAATATGCCGGCTTATTTGACGCATTTGTTTTTTTTTTTTTAAATCTTGTAAGTTTCTTGTGATTTGCACAAAATGTATAAGAGCTAGGAAAAAAACGACAAAAACAAAATGAAAGTTCATAAAATCTTCTACAAAATGCTTTTTATTTCATTTCAATCGACCGAATACTTTCGGAAATATGACGATCGAAAACGTGCATGACAGAAAAATATTTTGCAATAATTTTGACTTTGTAACTACACATTCTATTTGATAATGATCGATGCTATATTACAATAAATTAATAGTAGATAATAATCATGATATCTTTATCTACAAAACAACACTACACTCAGTAAATAATATATTAAATATTATTATTTATATACGTTCAAAGTTCTAACAAAGACAAGGCGTCGCGTCGGCCGAAGAATAACGAATAGGAATGCAAAGGAAATGCGGGTGGAATGACATGGTTCGTGTGCAAATGTTACCATTGATGGGGAAGAAGGTGATGATGACGACCATGATGATGTGCTTTAATAATATCTACTAATATAATAATAATAAATACCTACGTCTCGAAGTCCTTTCAACTATATGTAGGTATGCAATATGCATTTATCTAAAAAAATATGTAAATGAACCACCAACATCCAACAGCTATCTTGCAGATAATTTTATCAGATTAACTTTTAATTGTTAACGGCATTCCGAACCAATGGTAGATTCATTGGACGATTCAAAAGCATTTGTAAAAGTTTACTTGAGTAAAAACATTTGATTTGATACTTGAATTGTAATACGATTACAAAAAAGCACAATCGGCTAGATATTTGAGAGGGGGAGGGGGGTCGTGGTAGGGGGGAGGTGGGAGGTGGGAGGGTGGTTGTGGGAGTGGGGGAAAAGAGGACATCATTTGCGCCTAAAATCAAAAATACGTTATTTATTTAGAGGTTAATTTCTATTTATTCCATAGTACTATGCTAAGTCTACATGACTACCACCGGTTCTTACACAACAGCAAGGTATATTTCGAAAACTATTTGTCCTATCATAATAAACTAAACACTATTTTATAGGTAAATTAATAATCTTTGTACTAAGTCCTGACAGCTTTTTTCCTAACTCTAATACTTTTTCTTGAAATTACAATAAACATTTACGGATTTTACAAAGGTTTAGTCTTTTATTCCAGTTAGGCAGCCATATTTCCGAAACTATTAGTTCTATCAAAATAAACTAAAAATTATTTTGAAGATAATTTAATGAAGTTCATTTTTGCTTATTATGTTTTTTTTCCTAGTTCTAGTAGTTTCTGTGAAAATTAAAAATTATAGGAACGGTTGTCGAAAAAAAAAAAAATTCTTGGAATATAGGTTGCCATATTTCTCGAACTATTGGTCCTATCTAAATTCACCATAAGACTTTTTTGTGGGTAATTTAGTGACATTAATTATTCTTCCGAGGAATTTTTTCCAGCTCTAATAGTTTTTGTGGAAATTGCAAATAACATAGGATTCTAGCAATTTTTTTATTTTTTTTCGTACACTATACATGGATATATATTCGAAATTATTAGTCCTATCTTTATGAACTAATTTTTTTTTAATAAGTGGTTAAATGGTGTTTATTTTTACTTCTGGGAGTTTTTTGCCTAGCTCTAATAGTTTTCTAGAAATTACAGAAAACATATAAAATTTTGAAAAATATTGCTTTTATGTTAACTATGACAGGTATATTATCGAAATTATTAGTGCTATCAAAATTAACTAAATACTATTTTGTAGGTAATTTAACTATGTTTCTTACTGTTTCAATCAGTTTTTCCTAACTCTGTTATTTTTTTTTCGAAAATTAAAAACAACGTACACGATATTTGCATATTATTTTCTTTATCTTACACAATAGGTAGGCATATCTCCAAAACTATTACTCTTATCAAAATAAACTAAATATCATTTTATAGCTAATTTAATAGCCTTTCATTTTGCTTCAGACAATATTTTTGTAGCTCTATCAGTTTTTATGGAAATTACAAGAAACTACGTTACAAAAAGCCATACATGCAAAATATTTTCTTTTCGTGCACAAAGGGTTAACATATCTCCGAAACTATTAGTCTTATGGAAATGAACTAAAATATTATTTTGTAGATAATTTAATGAAGATAATTTTCACCATAGAAAGTTTTTTTCTAGCACTAATATTTTTTGAGAAAATTACAAAAAACTGCAGTTGGGGAGACGTTTGGGGGGGTGGGGGGTTAAGCCCGCGGACTAGGGGGGGGGAATTTTTAAGAGGTACTTCTCAGACCCCAAGGAACACTTGTGCCAAAAATCAGCTTTACATTTTTTATTTTAGGGTCAATGTTTATTAGTCCCGTACTACGTAACTACTTTCCCGTTGCCACCTGATGCGCTCAAGAGTTTTGAAGAACTCAAGCAAGATATCGAGGCAGCCGCTCTAGTAGCCATTAACGACAATGAAATGTTTACAGTCGAAACAGACGCTTCGGAATTCGCGCTAGGGGCTACGCTGACTCAACATGGAAGACCAGTTGCCTTTTTCTCTCGGACACTGAATAACTCGGAATGCAAACAATCCTCAATCGAAAAAGAGGCTTGTGCGATAGTAGAGAGCCTAAAGAAATGGAGACACTACCTGATTGGTAGACATTTTCTTCTTAAAACAGACCAACAATCGGTAGCCTTCATGTTCAATCAAAATCATAACAGTAAAATAAAAAATGAGAAGATCCAACGTTGGCGATTAGAACTGTCTTGCTTCAAATACGATATAGTTTATAGACCAGGCACTGAAAACGCTGCTGCGGACGCTCTATCTCGCGTATGCGCCTACATGAATATAAACAAGTTGAAAGAACTACATAACGCACTCTGCCACCCGGGAGTAACTAGAATGTATCACTGGGTAAAATCTAAAAACTTACCCTACTCAGTTAATGATGTCAAGGAGATGACCGCCTCTTGCCCTACCTGCGCCGAAATAAAACCGAGGTTTCTTAAGGCTAAAGGTCAATTGATAAAAGCTACGTCGCCGTTTGAACGGATCAACATAGATTTTAAAGGACCACTACCTTCTAAAACAGCCAACAAGTACATACTTACGATTATTGATGAGTACAGTCGGTTTCCTTTTGCTTACCCATGTAGGGATATGACCTCAGCCACCGTCATTACTTGCCTGAAAGATCTTTTTCTGACATTTGGCCAACCTCTCTACATTCATAGTGATAGAGGATCGTCATTCATGTCTGAAGAGTTCAAATCATTCCTGCGACAGTCTAACATAGCCTCGTCCAGAACGACGCCCTATAACCCCCAGGGTAATGGCCAAGTGGAACGCCTAAACGGAACGCTCTGGCGAACTATTCAACTCAGCCTTCGGTCAAAGGGATTATCGGTGGAAAATTGGGAAGTAGTACTGAACGACGCATTGCATTGTGTGCGCTCCCTCCTGTGTACGGCAATAAACGCTACTCCGCACGAAAAACTTTTCACATACCCCAGAAGATCCCCGAACGGAGATTCACTGCCATCTTGGCTCACGCCGGGACCGATCTTTGTTAAGAAGAATGTCCGCTCTTCAAAAACGGACCCTCTTGTCGAGGAAGTCGAGCTCCTAGAGACCAATCCCTACTACTCTCTCATAAGACGGGATAATGGAGAAACCTCAACGGTATCAAACCGTCAATTGGCTCCTTTCCCCAGTTCCGCTGATAATAGCAGAGACGATAACTTTGAAACGGCCTCCGAAGATGATAACCTCACGTTTCCATCTGAAAATAACTCCACACCTCCACCTGAAAATAGCGCTCCTTCGTCACCGCCTCGTGTAAAAGAGCCGTCGACGTCCTCGCCAGTTCTTCGAACTAGACTCCACAGGAAATCTAATAGGACGCGAAAATTACCCTCCTACTTAGCGGACTTTGTGGTTGATGGGAGTGAGAGTGAAAATTGAACCGGGGGAGAATGAGGTGATATGCGACCTCCGCGCCATATACGATCTCCATAGTGTTGTCAATACCAAACGTGTCAACTGTCATACTTTGTTATTTTATTCAATATGATTGTCTAGTCGAATTCTTTCAGTTAAATAAAACCAATATTTCTCTTGGTTTCTCGTTTATTATGCCACACTATTGCTCTTCCATACTTTGGTATGGAAGAGCAATAGTCAGCCTCGATCCCAGTTAATACCATCCCATCTTAATATCTTCGCAACCCTTTACTAACTATGACTATGGCTGAGAACCTAGGAGTGTCCGAAACTGGCATATAATTATATGCCAACCATGGACTTATACAATAACTCCAAAAACAACACTAATATCAACGAAGCCACCAAGCGGCTTGATTATAAATAATCATAATATTGAGTAGCACTCGCGACATCTGTTCAAAAAAGTTTTGTAATGAAACTTAAGTTTTAATTAATAATTAATTTACTTTATTATTATATATTGTTAGTTGTTAATGTTAATCTATTAGGCTCTCGCTTTATATTATATATTAAATATGTCGCCGTAAAATTGCAAAAACCGTTAGATTTTAATCCAACTAGCGAGATTGTAAACTGTCGACAGATTACAATAATTTAACGCATTATTTTTCGGTAGATTGTAATCTGTTAGGTATATTCTCTGTAAACCTACCTGATTAGGTAGATAATATGTCGAACCCTAACCTAACCTACAAGAAAGAGACAAGAAAAAGTTAATAAAATGAATATTTCAAAAATTGACACTCAGAACATTGAACGGTTCACAATCCTTCGACAGTTTACAATCTATCGAGATAAAAAAAATCTTTTCAAAAAACCGACTTCTACTTTACACAGTGTACAGTGTGTTACAGGCGTTACTGTAAAGTAAAAAAATATTTTGATATTTACCCACTATGTTGAAGTCGGGCGAGCCTGATGCCTCCATTTTGCTTATCCTTGTTATACCCGCCCGACTTCAACATGGTAGAAATCAAAATTAGTTTTTACTTTACAGTGGCGTTGGAAGTCGGTTTTTTGGAAAGAATTTTTATTTTTAACTTTTTAGTGTCAGGGTTGAGGATTTGGAGTCAGAATTTTTTACGGGACCACCTCGAGAGCTTCCTCTAACGACTGATAGAAAAAAATTCAAATCGGTTCAGAAACTCTTTTTTGGAAGTCGGTTAAAAAGCGTTACATTACAATCTAACGGTTTTTGCAATTTTACGGTGACATATTATATACATAGATTTTAGTTTACAAAGTAATAAAATTAAGCACAAATGAAGCACCGCCACCTGCAATATTGATATCTTTAAAAAACAGAGGCTTTTGGCTGCCCAAATTTCACAGTAACTTAGCAATAGGATTTGGAATTTCTGGGTTAACTAAAATTAAAATTATTGATGAAAAATATTGTTGCTATATTGAAAAGTTATACTGTTATTTTTAAGGCAGACTGTTGCAACTCAAACTGTGTTGTTAAATAGAATTTTATACAGTATCATCGAAATTTGTTGTAACCATGTTGTAAGTTGTAACTACCAATATACAATTAATGCAGGCTACAACCATAGAGCTGGTTCCAGAGCTTACACAGGTTTAAATAAATAATAATAACTGTGTTTAACGTGATAAATCCTGTAAAAATATTTACCTCAGTCTATGCTAAGAGGTCTTTAAACTTTAAAACTAGTTTAGTATTACTAAAAATATAGGTAAAATATAACTTGTATTGATTGATAGAATGTAAAAAAAAGTTTAAACAAAAGCTCTAACAGTTAGTGTAACAAGTTTTTAAAATAAATATAGTTAAGTACTATATACTTTTCAAAATTTATATAATAGTAAAAATATTGTTCGTTTATGTGCCGCGGTCAAACCTTGGTTATAGTAATTATACAAACAGAAGTAATAAAACAGCAAATAGATAATTTAGATAACGGTAATACTCATTAATAATGTCCAGGGAATTATAGAATTTACTGGAAATTTTAACCTAGACTTTCCCCAATGCTGGAAATCAGAGAACAAGTACCAATTTAGTTATGTTGTAAAGTATAGAAGATACATAAATTAGTTTTCTGCTGTAGAACAAAAAGTAGTGCTAAAGTTAAATAAAAAATGTATCTTTAAAATTGACAAATATACAATATAAAATATTAAGTTTTTAATTTCACCCACCACCTTAGAAATGAAAGAGTGAAATATATGACATAAAATATTGAGCAAGGCTGAACCATCTAAAAAGGGTGTAAGTATACTGCTAGATTTAATAATAAAATTAAAGTTGAATTTTTAGATATGATAGAAGTTTAGTACCTAACTTCTTTGTTTAATTAAATTGATATTTGACTCATTCGATGTATTTCACTCGGTTAGTTCGTTGGCGGGAACGCCATATTGGAATAATTTAGATAAATACGAGTATTTTGACGTTGGAAACATATGCTGAGATTTATAGAGCATGTACTTTGACTTTGCTCAGACTTTACTTAAGAGTCAGAGAGAGAAACGAGATGGACTTATGTGAGTAACATAAATCTGTCTCGTTTTAACCATGTCATAAACCTGAGCAAAGTCAAAGTACCTATGCTCTTTATATCACAGCATACGTTTCCTGCCGGCCATAGATAAATATGTACAACCTCTGCCAGCACACAACGATAATTATTGAATTATTATTGCCCAATTCTGGAATGATACGATGAATACATGAGTAGATTATAGAGATACCAACAATCTCTGTAACTATCATAAAAATCTGTTGAACAGGTGGGCTGTTAAAAGGTAACAGACACTTTAATAGTACCCTCTTACGAAATTCAAATATTATGAAAGAAACCATATGCAATATTTGAAGGTTCTGGTGAAATCTTTGGAATAATATCTGTTAGAAACATAAAGGGCTGGGCTTGTTGAGAGAAACATGAAGGGCTGGGCTTGTTGAGGGGCTTACGCTCACCTTCTTGATACTAATACATACAATACACATAGGGACCAATGCACTTGGCGAAAATGTCCAGGGTCCATATTTACTGCAAATATGTCCTTATGCTGCTGGCTTCCAAACTAAGTGGATTGAATATCAAAGGATCTTTTTGCAAATAGTGCTATCACATTGGCCAATAATAATTGTCAAATACATTTTGGCAAAGCAAAGAATAATATAATTATTTTGTTAAGTTATGGTACCACTTATCAAGAAATAAAATATACTTTGCCAGATTTAACAGTTTGAAATGGTAAATGTCCTGCCACTGATGAGTGATGACTAATGAATGATGATTGATAGAAGTTACTAGAATTATTGACAAAAATTGGAATCTTTGCAATGATATTTAAATCAAAGTCAGATATAATAATAAAATGTATATTCTGTCTTATCAAATAACACACATTTCATAACTTCACCTACTCAAGTTTTAAACGCTCCTCTGTAAATCATACTCTTGTTTGAGTATACTCTACTGGAAACTTGAACGAATGTTGGCCAATGGCAGGGATGTTTGGAAGTAAGCCTGCGTTGGGGATGATGTTCCACGACAGAGTTAGTGTGACGTTGCTGTGACCTCTGGAATAAAATAACGAAATTATAAGAAAAATACAGTAAAAGCTTGAGCTAGGTGTATGTGTAACAATAGTGGATCAGACAACTTAAAACCTCTGACCACCCCTAAACCCTAGTTTCTGAGGTTTCACTTATCACTCAAAGTTACTTTTACAGCACTTGATATGCTGCCAAAATAAAATTTGAAACTTAGTTGTTATTTACAGACAATAACAAAAACATTGCCAAGTTATAATATCATTGACAAGTTTTAATAGGAATATCCTGTTTTTGCATTTCATTTCTTGGTTTTGATTACCTCCCTGGTGCAGTGTTGAGCACTGTTGTCTTACCGTGGGCCGTCCCGGGTATGATTCCCAGCCCAATAAATTTGGGAGTATATAAATTTCAGAATTTTCTCTGGTCTGGTTTGGTGAAGGATTTGGCTATTTACAGTTCTGGTACCATACTGTGTACAATATATGGGGTATGGGTTTAATATACCTGCTGTACCAGTCCACTACCATCTTAGACTGCATCATCACTTACCAACAGGTGAGTTACCAACAGTGGATAAAAATATAAAAAAAATATTCATGCATACTGAGAGATCGGAAGACAGACTTCTACCTTTACTTGTATCACCATATTGGCCCTAATCCATATCTGATATTTTAAATATGAAATAAAACAGTAAGTATACTAACTTTAAACCATTTCCATCATCCCAGAAATAGTATTTTGTGTTCATGTTCTTAAAATCTAACACTGCATTCTCCCCTCTCAATATGATTTTGTCCCACAGAACAACTTGATTTAATTCATTATTTGGCGTGACATATTCAGCAGTAAGATACAAAAACAACTGCTTCACATTCCAGTTGAATAGGTTCGACAAATCTGTCTTGAGATCAAATGTTAAGTAACCAAGATCATTTCTTTCTCTAGAGGCACCATAGTCTGGAACATTCTTGCTGTAAACATAGAACAAATAAGTGATGACAGCACCAAAGCATAAAGACTTTGGGTATACTCATAATATCAGCGTAGAGTTTTGATCTACAATGGTTTTATAAAAGAAAATATGTTACAACTCCATAAACATTTCAGTAAACATAAACTTGAGTTGCAAAGTCAAATTCAATCATAAGTCTATGAATTAAATACACACAGTAGGCATGACAAAATATATTTCATTCAGCTATATTTTTAGGTTATATTCTACTGCGGTTTCGCTAGAAGAATAAAAGATGTTTTTTCTACTTACACTACAACTTTAACTGTATTCATTTGAGCGGTAGTTCTGTAATCTACAGTTAATGTGGAGAGAAAGCACAGAAACGTTAGACATGCTAGAACACTGAGGGTATACGTTAATATCGCATTTACTCTTGTTAGGACAGAATACATGTTGGCAATTTAATTTAGTATTCTGCTCTGGTCACTGGTGAACGAAAATCCACCGTAAAGGAATTAAATTTTAAAATTTTTGAATTGACTACAATAACTTTTTGTTAGGAAGCTGACGTTGACATTATTTGATGTTATCAATTTGTTGACATTTCAAGACACGTCATGCAATCGCATTAGTGACGTTGTCTATGAAAGTGACTTACTATTGATCATTCAATTTTAAATTATGTTTTCTATGTCTAGAAAGTCTAAAATTGCATGTCTGAACTTTAAGTGCCATTCCATTTTACGGATTGTTTTTATTACCTATGGTTTTTAGTTTTTGACAATTGACCCATTTTTACTCGTCTACACAGAATATACATAGCCCTGTGCTGTACGTTGCGTGGTATAAATCATACTAATATTATAAATGCGAAAGTGTGTTTGTTTGTTGGTTTATTGGTTTGTCCTTCAATCACGCCGCAATGGAGCAACGGATCGACGTGATTTTTGGCATGGGTATAGCTGAGGACCTGGAGAGTGACATAGGCTTCTTTTTATCCCGGAAAATTAAGGAGTTCCCGAGGGAATAAAAAAAACTTGAACCACGCGGACGAAGTCGCGGGCATCAGCTAGTCTTTAGTAAATGAAGCAGTCGGGTTTATTCGAACACTTATAACTCTAGAACGGCTGAACGGATCTGGAAGAAATTTGGCACAGAGATAGATTATAGTCTGGAATCAAACGTATAGGCTTTTTATCCCGGAAAATTAAAGAGTTCCCGCAGGAAACAAAAAACCTCAATTCACGCGGACGAAGTCGCGGGCATCAGCTAGTTGAATATAAAAAGTCTATGATATTTATTCAAAACCATTTGAATTCATATTTTACCAGTTTTAATAAATTATGAATCCACTATGAAATCATTTCTTTATTCTGAGTTTGCGGTCACTACATAAAAATATAATAATACAAAAATAATTACTATACATTTCCTAATTACTAGTTAGATAAACTATAACCGGGGCACTCCAATAATAAATCTATGGATTAGGTAACTATATAGGTACTAATCTAATAAATATTGTATAAACCTATATTAAGGAGGGTAGTTAAAGGTAATATAAACTTTTATGACATGAATGAAAAAGAATGGTTTTGAATAAATATCATATAAATATTTTCATACGTAGGTACTAGGCCCACTTCTAAATGTAAAGTAATTAATTACTACCTTAATGGCCCACTTACACTCTCGTCGAGGAACTTCAAGTTCTACCGATTCCCAATTCTGGTTCTACCGCTCGCTCGAACACACTACGACGTATCGATTAACGTTTAACTTCAGTACGGTGCCAAAAAGTAAGACAAAATAGAGTTTGAGGTCTTATCCAAGAAACATATTTACTACGGGGAGGTCATAACGTTTCATATGGTAGGTATTTAAATGGTCGAAGAAAGGAGATAAACATGTTTAGGTAATTTTATAGATATTTTATTTGTCCATTAATTTTTACTGTATTATACCAAGCCAGAATATAGGTTTGTTTAAAATGAAAGGTATTAAAAAAAATATAAATGTCACAAGCATCAAGGATAGTCGCACCGCTGAATTACATGGTACGGTGCCTGGCCCACTTCGACAAAAGCACACTCTCGTCGAAAAACTTCCACGTGTCTCTTGGTAACACCCACTCGTTATGGCAGTATTGTTTGAATCCAGAGCTCTTGTGCACATGTAAGTCGAATTTTCCACTGAAAATTATGATTGTTGCTATATTTTAAACTTGAATTTAAGGTCAAACTGTTTATGTGAACACAAACATTTTACGAACCGCTAAGGTCCCCTACCTTAGCGGTTCGTAAAATGTTTTTTGGGTTGCCCTCCCAGCTTCCGTGTTTCTGTATAACTTGAGTAACTTCAAGACAAGAATGAATAGGCATCTTCTGGCAAACGCGCATCAACCCAAACCTCATCACGGCTTTCCATAGCCTTTCCACTTTACCCTTTTTGGCACTTGCTATGTCGCAATTTAAAAAATCATTCGCTCATACTTTTATAATTAGATAGTTAGCAAATAAAGAATTAGTACTTACTAAAAAATCCATACTTAATATTATACATGCGAAAGTGTTTCTTTCTATCTGTCTGTCTGCTACGCTTTCACGACCCATCTGTTCAACCGATTTTGATGAAATTTGGTACAGTGATAGGTTGTATCCCAGGCAAGGACATAAGCATATCCTTGAATATTCAAGAGTTCCCGCGGGAATCAAAAACCTTAATCCACGCGGACGAAGTCGCGGGCATCATCTAGTATAACCATACATGAGATAAAGCCTTAAGGACTTAGGGAGGCTGTTTCTTCGACACACGTAAATCACGTATGTAGAAGAAAGAAATTAACACGAAAGATTTATGATTAAAATACTTTGATGTCTTACCATGTCCATTAAAAAAATATGTATATTGCGCACAGACGTCATTATCGGCTAAAACACAGGTGGCTTGGTCTGCATGATGTGTCCATATGTACTCAACATCAGGCCACGTCCCGTCATCTGTATGGCACAAAAAAGACAAATAATTAAATATTTTCCTTTTGATTTTACCCATAACATTTTATGCAACAAATAGTTAGGTATGGTTTTAGAATTTACAGATTTGGAGTTCAAGTTCCGATCAAGACTTTATTACTCAAACCTTATTGTTAGCAACTCTCGTTGCTAACAATAAGGTTTGAGGGGAACTTGAATATAAAGTCCGCCTCCTAATTGAGTACTCATGACCAAAATCTATGCCAAAATTCAAATTCACCATATCATACTTATTGGATCTTTTAGCAAAGAAGAATATAAAACCAGCAAATCTTACAGGATGCCACGAGCGGTTGCTGACAAGGAACTCCACTAGCCAGCCTCGTCGCGTCTCGACACGTTGCGTTCATGAATACACTCTCGTTGTGAAATCGAGGCCCAAGCCATGTGAACTGATAACATCGGCTCTCGTTTCGACTCCTCGCTTCTATTACAACTCCACCTTTGTGAACAAAATGAAGGTCGTTATAGATAAAATAAAAAAGTGTCGGACCACGCGCAGTGTAGGATTCTGTACACAATGCGGACAGTTTGTCGGCATGGTCAATATGTATAGTAGGTACCTACTAGAAAGCTGTAATTTCTAGTAGGTACTAAGAGCCTAAGAGCTAAGCCGCTGAATTTTTGTGTGTGAGTCGGTCCCGGAATGGTTTAGCTATATGCACAATTGGTAGGCGGCGCTGACTTTGATTTTGGGCTGTAGTGTAAATTAAAAATAAGTAGGTAAGTAGGTACTTAGGTAGGTACCTAATAATTAACTAATTTCCAATAGGCAATTAGACGTAGTAAAGTAAATTCTCCACAATATTTCTCTCAATTTTACCAAAAATAGGCTACTATATCTATTATACGTACAAAAAAAAAAGTACGAGTGGACTGTATCCAACCTAGTTGAGCGACAGAAGCGACGCGACGCGTGCTATCGCTTCTGCCCCCGATAAGGATTGTTAAAAGGTCTCCGGGGGGGGCTGATGTGGCTTTATTTTTTTTTCTATGGATGTGACGAAGTCCCGCCAGAAGACCTATACTGAACCCTCGGGAATTTCCGTTCCGACTCGCTTTCGGTCGGGATTCTCCCGGGCGTTTGAAATTCGAATCAGTGAATTCTGAACCGACGACGGGCGGCCGCGTACGCGCATTTTTGTCCGGCTAATTCACTCAGTACCAACTGTACTTATTTAAGCTTCTGCCGCTCACCTAGGACAACGGGTAATTACCCTTGTGGCGACTATTTTATAAACTAAATATTATAAAATAAATCCAAGGCAACGTTAATTATCTTACTAATATTATAAATGCGAAAGTTTGGATGTAGATGTCGGTATGGATGTTTGTTACTCAATCACGCTGAACGGATCTGGATGAAATTTGGCACAGAGATATATTATTATAGTCTGGAATAGCACATAGGCTACTTTTTATCCCGGAAAATTAAAAAGTTCCCGCGGGAACCACAAAACCTCGATCCACGCGTACGAAGTCGCGGGCATCAGCTAGTATTAATTAAGTACTTACACAATGCTACTAAAGCTATTATAAAAAGAAATTTCTTGCACATGATCTCGCACTGAGAAACTCACTTTTCAACCTGCCTTTTGTTTTGTTCATTTATAATATAAAGATCACTACGAAACAAAACTTATTGACGTTCATGTTATCTGTTCAAAATATTGGTCTAATTAGATTTAAGTTTAAATTCATACTATGCTTATCTTCATTGTTCGTAATGTATTTCGAGGACTGATTGCAATGATTTGATTGTCCTGATAAAGTATTATCAACCACTATCGTGACGACATTCTTTTATAATTATTCATGGAGAGGTTGGAGAGCAAGCTTCATTATATTCTACACTTTTACACTACTGACGGCACTGCGACGAGCGCTTGGGGTCTAGTCGATGCGCATGTTTGTGCGAGTGAGCTGTTTCGAACGTTTCAAGGTAGTTTCCATACTGGTTGTATCTGTTTACTGTGGCAGTTTACACGAGCGCATATAATATAGGTACACAAATAAGTACCATCAAGTTATGCGGCCAGTTGAATGATCATTAGCATCAGTCCACTGTAATAACCACCACCACCGCCACTACAGCCTATTAACGTCCCACTGCTGGGCACAGGCCTCCACTCTCATAGGAGAGAGGGAATTAGAGCTTAGACCCACCACGCTGCTCCAATGCGGGTTGGCGGGCTTTAACGACTATTATCATGTTAGTGATAATAACCGGGACCGACGGCTTAACGTGCTCTCCGAGGCACGGGGGTAAAAACACCGCCAACTTCCAACTCCGGGCTGGCACTGAAAATTTCTGAATTGAAAAACCCAATACCAAATTTTTTTCCCGACCGGGAATCGAACCCAGGACCTCGTGATCCGCAGTCGACTATGCTAACCGCTAGACCAAAGAGGCAGTTACGAGGAACGAGGCAACTGTAATAACACGCGCGCATAATAGACTATGAGATAGCTGTACTTTTGGTAACTATGGCTAGGAAGGCTGATTCAGTATTTAGTAGGTGTGGGGCTCTCCACTGATCGCAAAACTGCCAGTCTGCCTGCATGCGGCTGGGGAACTGATAACTTATCGCCGCTCAAAGATGCGTTTCGGTTACCAAAAATGAACAATAACTGAGAAGGCTAACAAGTGGAGAGCTCTACCTCACCCCTAAATACTGAATCAGCTTTCCTAGTGATAGTTACCAAAGGTACAGCTATCTCTTATATTATAAGATGGGTTAGAAATTATGAGTATGGTAAAAAGCACGGTAAAAAATCAAAATTTGTCAAAATACTCTTACAAATTATGTGATGAATCTGACTAAGACTGTAGCCTGCAGGTTGAGACTCTTTAGCTAGATTATACTTTAAAATATCGTCCTAGACAGCTTAGCTAGAAATTGGGATATTGAAAAAAAACCTAAGCTTGCTTAATTCAGATTTGTATTCAATGCAATGATAACTGAGGTTTCAGACCAATAATCTACCCACATTACTAATTTAATAAACTTTATCAACAAAATCACTTACAAATTATGAAAGATAAATTGCTTTTGCAAAACAAAACCCAATAATATGATATTTTATTCACTAGTACGAGTATAATACAATATTTACATCCTCCTACCTCACACATCTGTTTTTTTGTTTTACTCTGGTTTTTTTTATAGTGCCAAACCAACACAATGCACTTAGCCAGTTTCAAATGGCTTTATCTGATAATAATAAAAAGAAATTTTTGTTCATTTATATATAGACATACACACATTTGGTGCTGTGCATTCATGCAATTCAGTAGAAACTTTGTATAGTTGTTATCAGCACTTGCATGAGGGTTTCTGTTATATCAACATACTTAACATGTGTTGCATTGTGAAACATGCCGGGCATCATATATCTGGTGTAGGTACATAGAACTCCTATGGCGATACTTCTATAAAGAGGCTAGCACCAAATGCCACTAAATAGGTATGAATTTTGTACAAACTTTTTGTCTTACCAATACTTACGTTCGAAATGAATAGATAATTAACATATCTGTATATTGAGTTACATTATTAATATATATTATTATATATTGTCAAAAAATACTATAAACTTTTGATAAATATACAATATGTAACTTATCGACAGATAGATTAATTAATATTAATTTTGGCCATAAGGTAATATCTACAAACAATTAAATTAAGCACAATGTACTAATCACACAATAATCGGCATTACAGACTACATTTCACAAAAATATGAGTCAAATATTTCATTTCAAGTAACTGAGATACAACAACAGAGAATGTGCAGTGTCCTTCTCTTGCTCCATGAGGAACAGCATATCTCGCAGGTTGATGCGTTTTAGCCGTGTGCGAAGAGCTAATTGACTACGGCCAGTTAATCCACTAGGACCTTGTGAGCTTGTGGGGAGAGAGGTATCGCCGGCACCACCCGGCCCATCTAAACGGGCCTTCTTCCGAGGACCAATAGCTTGCAGAGCTGTCAAGTTAGCTTCACGCTGCCTCAATTCCTCTAATTCTACTCTCTGCATCTCCTTCGCTTTTGCCTTGAGCTTAGCTTGCTCAGGATCTTCGTTTTTAGATCTGGACTTCGCAGCTCTGAGCAACATCTCACGCTCTGAGTCTTCGCGCCGCTTTTTGTCTACTCTATCTAGTTCCTCTAAGAATTTTAATTGCCCCTTCACATCCTGTGAGACTTCATATCGAGAGTCAGTTTTTATTTGTGAGTCGATCCTATGCTGAGCAATGACTGCCAACTTTTCTATTAAGTTTTTTAATCGCTCCTGTACGGCGTGGTTGATAAGCGCAGCAACATCCGGTGATGGGTCTTCAAGACCATGCTTAGCAGTTATTAACTTCAACCTTGCTTGCATCAAGCTCGACGGCACTAAGTACTCATCCTTACAGGATCGGATTTGAGTGCCGATCATCTCAGTTGAGCCTAGAATTCTTTGTGATTCCTCAGCTAAGTTCACACCACCCATGGCAGCTACGTCATTTATATCATCATCACCGGCCATTTTATCATCGACAAATGGTTGAGAAGTAAACTGAGCTGATGCCTTTTTCTCCTTTTCCTTCAAAAGAGATTTCCCAGCAGTTAGAACAGTGGAAAGACCGGAAGATGATGCAGCTGGTCGTGCAAAATTGGATTTGCTGTTCACTGTCATGGTTTTCCCAGCCTTGGTCACATTGATTTTTGTATGAACCGGAATATTTTGCAATACAGCTATCGTATTACCAGCAGTAGGAAGTGACTTTTGTATTGGCATAGTAGTTGTGGCTGCCACAGGCTGTGGTGCAGGCACCTGCATACTGTTGAATGCAACCTGAGGTGATGGTGGATTGATTCCTTCGATTACCAACTCTTTGGTGACCAATGATTGTCGAAGCAGCGGTAAACTTTTCTTTAGAAATCCAATTAGACAAGGTTGCGGGCTTGCATTAAGTAGTCGCTCTAACCTATCACAAAATTCTTCTGGTTCCACTTGAGCATCTATTAACTCTTGGATAAGATTGCGAACATTACGTTCAACCGACTTTGGCTCTTTGCTTGACAAATCTAAGAGGTTTGCTAGGAAGTTCCTACATTTCTCTTTGGTATTGTCGAGTGGTTTCTGAGTTGTAACCGCGGGCTGCTGTGTGACCGTAGAGACTACAGGTGGTGCTGCAACTGGAGCAGAGATCTGTCCAGTTTGTATCTGCCCAGCCATTGGACCGGCTACACTCGTCGATACTGTTTGGACTCCAGAATGCGCTGGAACAGTTGAAAGCCGCAGAGTCTGAGGCTGCTGCGTGCCAAGGGTGCTACCAGTAGGCGCCGGACCTACTCTTAATAACTGATATTGACCATTTTCAGTTTTTAATAACAAGTGACCTTGCTGTCCCTGTGGAAGACTTTGAAGTGTTTGAAGTGTAATTCCAGGAGCAGTTGCCCTTGTCCCAACTACTTGTGGAGTTCCTATGACAACTCGAGGGGATACAGTCGCTACAGACTTCTGAGCAGCAACTGACGGAGCACCTGGTCTCATATTTAAAATTTGAACATTTGGCAATATGGCTTGTTGTCCTGTTCCAAGATTCTGTGTTGTGACGACTACATTCTGTCCGCCTGGCTTGTTGATAGTCATTACATTGGGGATTGAGCCAGCCATGCTGGAGTTTACTGATACTGGTACCATGTCAGATGACTGCATGCTCTGTTGACCTGTAAACAAACCAAATTTTATTTTCTAATTGTTATCTTTTATTATTTTAGTCGCAATAAGTATGGAATAAAACGAATAATATTAATTTGTAAAGAAAACAATATTGACAAATTAGGATCCAATTTAGCCAAGTTATTACTTGTCTTTTCCAGAAGTAAACAGGTACAAATGTTGTTATAAAAATAGTTTAGTAGCAACAACTATGGATGCAATTCAAACTGTGAAGGAAAAGTCACCAAACACTCATTTTTTTTACTTACAATGAGGTGTCATGTCAGTCGTGTTTTGTGAGCGAAGCTTAGTTCGTTGAGTTAACGAAATACGCTCAAATTAATAATAATATGGACTCGACATTATCACAGATAATTCAAATTACCTATTCGATGAAAACCTTGTTCCTGTCCTCCATTAGCGTTGTTTGCAACGATTGCGTCCGATCACCTATGTAACGCCACGTCTTGGAATAACATAAGCAAGCAGGCCGATGATACTTTGTGCACTACACAATTTTAGTATTTGAAGTAAGTTTGAAGTAAATATTCACAATAATTTGAATTCACATTCAAAAAATTAAAATAAAAGTAGTGAGTTGGTGACTCAATTTGAGATTGCCTTGCCACAGACAACTAATATATTTAAAAGTCAAGAAGAACAGTTTCATTCCGCATTCGTCAGTGCCAGTGTCACTCTAGTTTGGTATGTCTATGGCAAGTCTAATAGTGCTTTCTCTGTCTACGCTATGGTGTGTAGCAGAGACAAGTAACTTTTTTTTATTTACTGGCTTTACTGCTCTGGGTAGTAACTTAAAGAATAGTGCGATAGCACGAAGCTATAGGTAAAGACTGGAGTGCTTATTAACTATGGACTAAAACAAACTTTCTTATTATGAAATAAAGCATTGCATAGCTCATAAATCAAAATATTACAGTGGGATAGCTATAAATGGGATAAGTATTCTCAGCAGGATGCGTTTAGAACACGAGGGTTCTAGTTTAGTTTAACTGATTATCACTATCATGTACCTACCTATGTATTTGGACGTCAATAAGTGTACAGTGTACCTAAATTTGAATAAATGAATATTGATTGATTGTTATTTAATCGCTAATGCCAAGGAGTGACAGAAATTTACTTAAATTAAATTATTAATTAGCTTCACATGTTTACAAAACAGCATCTAATATAATATATTCTAATCTTGTTCCATAACTTGAGATCTCTTTATTTCTATATTGCTTCCGTTCTCCATGGAACGCGACGGTGTTCAATAAAATAAGATATTTACAAGCTCTTTTTGAAAGTATAATTAGCTAAGTATGTGTTGCGTTGCGTGGATTTCGTGGTTCCCTGTAATTCGAGCGCTTGCCCATAGTCCCACTAGGTTGACCCATTGATTGATTGTTTTCATTTTATCGATAAGGCCAAGATTCTAAAGTATTAATCGACTTTTAATCCGTAGTATACTGAAAGGGTCTACGAGCAATTAAAATTACCCGTGGTGGGTCGTCCGTCCACCTAGTGTGCCGTCTGCCATTGTTATTTGTTGCTGTGCTTTTTACTGCGATGTTACTATTCCACGAGTAGGTACTTAGTACTTACCTTGAACCCCCGTTTCGAACCTATGTACCCTATACCTACCCATTTTCACGTCAGCTTTGTTGAATCTGGAGCTAAAATACCTAACCTAATAATAATATGTTACTCTAGTTCTACCTACTACAGATCTGATCTCGTTATTTCTGTTGATCATAAGAAACTCCGAGAATAGCTTTCTTCATTGCATCACCCGAGCTTTCTTTATATACTTACTTCAACTAGCGAATTGAATGGATTAATTAACCTATGTAGGTTTTATTTTCAAACACTATTAAGGCTGGCACGCGTATACCCACGTAGTGCAGTGCTGCCGAGTGCCGAGTCTGTTTGATAACAAGTAACAACATAATTAACTGAGCTTTAATTTATCATACGGGTGTATAAACAAAAACAAAACACATTTTTTTTATTTTTATTTAACTGGTTTAACGGCTCTGGATTCCAGTCCTTCTGAGCACAAAACACAAAGAAAGTTCAAAGGCTCAGATCAATAATCTCAAAGGCCATAGTGTCATCACCGCTTTGCCAAAGTAAAGAAAGCTTAGTTTGAGTTGTTATCAAAAAGACGCTGCTGAATACTTTATTCTGCAGGTGTGCATTGAGCCTTGACTAAGTCGTGATGATAGCTCACAAAGAGAAGCCGAGAAGTATTCTAGTTGGCCCCTTAGTTATGTCACCGTAAGATTGTAAAATCCGTTAGATTATAATCTAACGGTTTCTATCCCGCGAGATTATAAACTGGCGAAAGATTGTGAACCGTTCAATGTTCTGAGTATTAATTTATGAAATATTTATTGTTTTTACGTTTTCTTATCTCTTTCTAGTACAGTTCGCGCGCGAGTTGAATGCAGAGTAAATGTAAGTGTCACCATACATTTACTCTGCATACAACTCGCGCGCAAAGGTTAGGTTAGGGTTTGACATGAATATTCAGGTCACTTAGGTTTCATCGGGTTAATATATCTACCTACCTAATATATTACAATTTACCGAAAAATAACGCATTAAATTGTAAGCAGTATGTTACGGTTCACAATCTGTCGACAGTTTATAATCTATCGAGATAAAAAACGTTACATTATAATCTAACGGTTTTTACAATCTTTACGGTGACAGTTACATCAAATTATGGTATGCCCTATCATACCCCATAAATTACCTAATAATTATATTATAATACTAGATACCTAGCTTCATTTAATTATGGTTAATACTTGATAACATATAGAAAAATATGAAAATACTTTTTGTCTTTATCTTACTTGTGTACAATCAAGATTTAGTCCATGAAGTTTCGCCATTGTTCTTTATCTCTTACTAGCGAAAATGCCCACGACTTCGTCTCCGTGGTTTGAGGTTTTTTGATTCCCGTGGGAACTCTTTAATTTGCCGGGTAGCCTATGTCTTGGGATGTTACCTACCACTATACAAAATTTCATCAAAATCGATTGAATAGGTAGATGGGCCGTGAAAGCGTAGCAGACAGACAGACAGACATATAGACGGACAGACACACTTTCGCTTTTATAATTCTAGTATGGTTAGGGATTAATAATCTATATATATATATATATGTATATATAAATGAAACCCGTTTTCCTTGGTCACGGCATCACGCGTGAATGGCTGGACCGATTTCACTAATTCTTTTTTGTTGTATTTGTTATTATTAGGAGAAGGTTCTTACGGAAAAAAATATTAAGAAAATCTCTCAGAAATATTGAAAAATATACATTTAATTTTGCATACTAAGGCGGTACGAAGTTCGCCGGGTCAGCTAGTATGATATAATAATAATTAGCACAACATAATAATTGACTGCCTCGTTGGTCTAGCGGTTAGCATAGTCGACTGCGGATCACGAGGTCCTGGGTTCGATTCCCGGTCGGGCATAAACATTATTAGGTATTGGGTTTTTCAATTAAGAAATTCTCAGTGCCAGCCTGGAGTTGGAAGTTGGCGGTGTTTCACCCCCGTGCCTCGGAGAGCACGTTAAGTCGTCGGTCCCGGTTATTATCACTAACATGATAATAGTCGTTAAAGCCCGCCAACCCGCATTGGAGCAGCGTGGTGGGTCTAAGCTCTAATTCCCTTTTTCTTATGAGAGTGGGGGCCTGTGCCCAGCAGTGGGACGTTAATAGGCTGTAGTGGGAATAATTGATATAATATTACTGGCTAAGGGAAACCTGGGAACTAGAAAGTTTAAACCGATTTTGATTAAACTTTCTGCAGTATGTTTTTGTCTGCATTTTCATTATAATATATAAAGATACAATTATTGTTTTGCGTAAAACTAGCTAGATGTGTTAGTTAAAGACTATGATGTAATAAAAATACCTGAACCTTTACATTCTAATATTGAACCATTTTATTTAAAGCATAAATTTACAAAATGTATAAAAATACAATAATGTTACTTAAAATTACGATGGTTTACATTTCATTACAATTACAGAACTCATATTTTAATATTTACAAGATAATGATAACATAAATTACAAATATTTACAAGGCATATAAACTAATAATCAAGTAAATTGTGGTACATTTATACCTACTTGTAACAATCCCTATAATAATTAGTAATCCTCAGGTATTTTACAATAAAAAGGTTACTATAAAACGTTTTACATACACTTCCTTCTATCACTTTAGTAAAGGAACACTTTATGTAAGCTTACAGTTTATTATGTTCTTTGACAAAAATGTTCCTACTATAATAAGTAAGTACCTATAACTTCTACGTCGCTGCACGAGCAATAGATATTGTCCACTTTCAATAACACGCACTCTCGCTTCTTAGTTCGTTTTTGTCTTCAAAACATAACTATTAAGCTAGCACGATCACTGACTTTGACTTAGTTAACTCCCATTTACTAAACAAAATACTGGCCTGGTTATCCTACGAAGGGGTAGGGAGGATATGGCGCTGGGAAGTATCCTGGGAAGTTTGCGCTCGGTTGCACCGGTATGGATGTCGTAACGTAAGAGGTCAACATAGTCGGAACAACTTTAGTCGTATATAATGTCGTTAATAGTGTCTTGGCACCAAATGTCAATTTTAGAACTTGGCTATCTGTAGCAACCACTTCTGTGTTCACAACAACCGGAGTCGAAGTTACAGTGTATTGTTGCTGTGGGAACAGTGGATTGATTGGCAGCGCTGGTAAACTGCTTGTGCCTAATTCGTATTCCGTTTTAGTTATTGTTGCTACCGGTCTAGAAAGTGTACTGTGAATAGTATTTTTCCCATCAAATAATGGAATCACGTGTGATTCATAAATGGTCTCGTATTTAAGGATTGGCTTTGATGTCGTGATGACATTTGGAATTTGCGCAGCAGCCGCGGGATTCAGCAGTCTTAGAAGGGCCAGTTGTTGTGCTTGTTCAGGGCTCAAAGCAGGAGTAGAAGGATTGGGTGCTTCTGTAACCTGGTTGTTTTTGTTCTGTCCGTGAGCTTTCTTCAGTCGCAAGTGATTATCTCTATATTTATCGATTTCTGTTAAATCA
Source organism: Erebia aethiops (assembly GCA_923060345.2). Taxonomy (NCBI): domain Eukaryota; kingdom Metazoa; phylum Arthropoda; class Insecta; order Lepidoptera; family Nymphalidae; genus Erebia; species Erebia aethiops. Next base: position 6,234,763 of record OV281092.1, on the reverse strand, counting down.
AAGTGGGATCCTATATTTGCGAGGTCTAAGTCTGGTGGGAATACGCGACGTGGTGTTCCATCTTCATCTTCATTGCTGTCACCAAAATCTAGCTCCAAATGTAGTTCTGAACCGGCTTCATCCAGGCGACTGTTAAATTCCTTAAGGGTCTTGCTTGGTATAAACTGGAAGAATTCCATTGGAGGTAGTGTTTTCGTAGCTGTTACAAGTCTTGTAATCTGATATGTCTGAATGAAGGTAAGACTACTTGTTATATTAGGCTCTCTTACAATGGGTAATATATGTGTTTTGAGCATATTTTGTGTTGTACTAAATGTTTCAGTAACAGTTTCTAGAGGAGGAGTTTCGACATCCGAAGAAAGTGTTATTGCAGGTAAAGTTACTATGCTGGAATCCAACAGGTAGTTATCTTTTCCATAAGGTGAAGCCGTTGCCAAAATGTTTTCAGTCAATGGTTCATTTAACGAATTTTGAGAGTTAAAAGGTACTTGGGTAGGTTCGATTCGTTTTTCAATCGTTGTCGTCACAGTTATGATGCGTGTGTTCTTTACACGTCCAACCTGTATAGCAAAAAATTGGTTAAAAATTGCACAGTATTAAACTTTTGAACTAAGAGTAAATATTTTAAAATACCTGAAATGTGTAAGGTGACTTGAGTGTAGCAATTTCATAATAAACATCTCGAAAATCAGCTGGAGTGGAAATTTCTACTTTAATTGTTTCGATTGGAGGTGGCTTTTCTAATGAGTCGTCATCAGTGTCGTTCTCTACTAGAGTGCCAGGTCCACTTTGAGAGCCAGATTGTTCTAAATCATTATCAGATCTTGCTTGGAGCTCGTTAGATGGGTTATCATCAAACAGTGGATTTAAACTTGGCGTTGTTTGCTGTTCATCGTCACCATTTGATTTGCGAATAGTAACTTTAGGTTTAGGACTTGTTTTATATTGCCAACGTCCGGATCCTGGTGCTCTATTCAGCTTAAATTTGTAAACGCTTGTCTGTGCTGGTGTGACTTGCTCTACTGCTGTAGGTTGGATACGAGATTTGAAACCACGCTTCGATTGGCCGTCACTGTTGCTTGAAGGTGTCACTACAGTTTTATGACCAGAGTTTCGGTTGCTTTTTCGTCTATTAGAGAACGATTGTGACGAAGATTCACTGAAAACAGATACGGTTGCCAGTTGAGGTTTGTTTGCTGGTCGACCAAAACGTGTACTGAAAATCGAGAATTAGTGTGTAAAATAATTAACGCGTGCGAAATTACTCGTGATAATTGACAAATCATAAAAATGTTATGCGTGATGATCGTGCTGTGCTTTAAATAATATTTAATTAGCTGATAAAAGAACAAAAATATATATTCAATAGTAGGTTCTATTTACTACTAAACTTTACTTTTGTCATCTTATTGCATTTTAAGTTATAACAAGGTTTATAATATTATACACAAATAATAAAATAATAAAAGCGATACTAGCATGACATAGAGATGAGTGCATAATTTATTTGAGATGAAATGTTACCTCTGAGTACGTTGAGCATTTAAGGAATTTCTGTTTTTGAATTTTTTGCTTTGGCTACGTGGCTCAGCGCTCTCAACATTTTCATTATTTTGAGATTTGTGACGATTTTTAAAAGAACTTCCATTATTTCCCTGTCGGCGTGGTGGCTTACTGCTATTATCTCCGTCACTTAAAGATGGTGTGGGTTCTAAATTATGCCTGTGATTCTTGCTTATGGCAGGTGCTGCTGTTTTTAAGATTCTGTGTGGAGAACTTGGTGATATTTTGGCTTTATGACCAGCTTGCAATATTTTTGAGTTACTGTTTAAGACCTGGGCGTATTTTCCTGAAATGTATGTGCCTATGACACTGGTTTCATGAACTGTTGTAAGGCCATCTTTAACAATAGTTCCCCCAAGAGTAGTAACCAAACCTATGGGATGTTCATCATCTTCTGGAGGTGGGGTTGGGTGGTGTCGGTTTTTTAAGTTATTTTTTGGTTTTGGAGGATGAGCTTTTGATGGGCGTAAATTAATTACTCTATATGTTTCTTCTACAAATTCAGATGGTTGTCGTGATAGATAATCATATTCTGGTTCCCCAATGTTGTTAGAAACTAAAATTGCGGGTTCTTCTTCAGCCTGGCTAGATTTTATTTGAATTAAACTATTAATTTTGGAGTTTACTATGGAAGTTGGTGCAGGATTATGTTTGACTTCAACTTTACTACTTACAATATTAGTAACACTTTTAACTGCTTGATTTTTTGGTTGTTTTTTGGGTTGGGAAGATTGTTTGTTAGGTTTTGCAGCAGTCTGTTTTCCTGCGTTATTTTCAACAATTTTAGATGGCCCAGCGACAACTTCAACTTTTGTTATTATTTGTTTTTGCTCTTTAGGTACAGACTTCGGAATATTGATAACTTTATCATCTTTTTTTGGAGGAGATGTTACAACAGATATGGCACTTGATGCAATGATTGGAGCGCCTGCTTTGTTCGTTTTGTCCTTGTCCGTGGTTTTGCTAGGCTTGATCGCCTCCGGCTTTACGTTGTTGATTGGTGGTGGCTTCGTTTCAATTATATTTTCTTGGACAGATTTTTCTGTATGCGGTGGTTCTAAACAGAGAAGAGTCAGTTAATTTATGTTTCAAAATATTAAAATTAATTGTTCATTCTGCATAATATCATGTAGGGTCATATGAAAAGAAGCGGTGATACCTCAGTGGTTAGCTCATAGGCCTCGGCGGCGGAGGGAAAGGGAATCTCAGGTAACGTGTACCTCTGATGTTTTGGAGTTCTGTCCGTTTTATGCGATAAAATATCTCTTGTTTTAACGGCGAAGGAATTCATTGTCAGGAAACCTGCATGTATGAGAGTTCTCCATAATACTTTCAAAGATATGTGAAGTCACGCACTCAGCCCATTTAGTGAATTATGGCTTAAATTCTTATCATTTAGAGACGAGAACTGGTATGACGATATAATTATCTAAACCAATTTATGATACGTTTTAAATAAAATTTCAAGGAAGTTAATAGATGCTGTACTACTTATGAAATATAAAACGACCTGGTGGCGGAGCAGATTGTGGGGAGAAGACCATAACAGTGTTTCCTATCGTAGTCGTGAAGTCCAGGAACCCGTAGACTGTTTGAGTGATGAAGTTGTTAGCGGGGCCTCCGCCTGATGCTATGCAACCTGGAATGTTATAAGATAGTTTTTAAATAAATTATTGATACACAGTAGAAAAATCTAGAAAATACTTTACACTGATGAATTTATATTAATTCTAAATTAGTTGAGCGGATGGGCGGTGAAAACGAAGCACACAAACAGACGGAAAGACATACTTTCGTTTTTATACTATAATAGTGATTTCGTTTAATTCTAAGGCGGTTTTTTAAGCTTTTCGAGAGAAAAAGCTATCGAATGTGTTACTTCAATATCATTAAGCTCTAAATGGTCTGTAATAATACCTAGGCTTGCTTCAAAACGGAGGCAGATACGATGAAAGCTACGCGTAATGTATGCGTGTTCTTGCTACACGGATTAATGATGTGTGATGTCGTTTTATTTAATAGATTTTATAAAATGGAGTGAATATAATACTCGAAGGGCACATACATACGTGGGTAAAGAGCTATATTCTTTATCATCTTAATCAATTTTTTTTTTATATTTGTTTTGCCCTGGCTCCTCTTGGATAAACTTTGAAAATCTTTGCCTTTAGGCTTACAATACCTACTTGCAAAATCTGCAGTCTATACGTTGATATTTCACTCAATACTCAGTCAGATAATTCTTTTTAAGTATTTGATTGCTCTTATGATCGCAGTGAAAAGTATATTTTGCAAACTATGGATCCTGAGGAGATGCAGGTACAAGTTGACTTTTTGAGGAAGGCTTTGAAATTTTATTTATTTCATACAAGATGATGCCCGCGACTTCGTTCGCGTGGATAAGTGTTTTGATTCCCACGGGAACTCCTTAATTTTCTGGGATAAAAAGTAGCATTTTGTCCTTCCCCGGGATTCAAACTATCCCTATGCCAAATTCCATCAAAACCGGTTGAACAGATGGACCGTGAAAGCGTAGCAGACAGACAGACAGACAGACGGATAGACAGACAGACACTCTTTCGCATTTATAATATTAGTATGGATAGGACAACTTGTGCCAATTATGAAAATGACGCAAGCAGTGGTACTGCTTCAGAAAAGCACTGATACTGGAAAGAGCCGGCAAAAAACTCTTGTGTTAAGTAATCACATTGTTCATTCCATACCTGTTTATTACGTCTTAACTTATATATATTGTTGGTATCAAGATAATAAGTTTTTCGTGTGCTCAATTTATCTCAAAGTTAAGGAGGAATTGTAGTTGCTAAAATTTGGCACAAGCTACCGTATTATACTGCTTAGCTCAAACCTTATCGTGCGTTGCCAAATACAAATTTATATCCCATTTTCATAGAAAGTGGGGCCCGAATTTCTGACGAGGTCGTGTCGCTATATCCTTGTTACTTCCGGGCCATTTGCCCTCAAGTGGGCTGAGATAGTCCACCTTAGATCCGATCGGGACCGCCTCCCTATTCCAATCTATGTATTTTCAATTACTTTGCTCTAAACATTTTCATTCGCTCCGTAGGTACTTTATATGCATCGTTTGTTCCGTATAATGTTTTTGGGTCTAACCAGAATGAGTATTGTTATTTTTGTTGCCATTTTAGTAGGTTCTCGGACTATTTGCGGGGTGTGTTGCTGATCTACACTGTGGCCATTCGCAACCGGTAACAGACGTTGGAGTGTGATCGCTGGTACCTTGCTCTCAAAATGAAATTTCGGCTCGAGTAGCATCCAGGGGTCTTAATCCATTTAATCATTTACAGTACGAACTTTTTTAACGGTTGATGTTAAAATAATCACAATAATACCTATACATATAATTATTTTATACCAATAGGTTTCAGTGAATTCAAGTAGATGTCTATGAAGATAAGGATAAATGACGGCGAGGGAATAGAATTGAATAATGTGCACAGGCACAAAATAGGTACTATAACTATTGGCACAGGCAAACTCTTTTGAAAAGTAGAATCTGTCTATTGACTTATGATTATAATGACCTGATGCCCGCAACTTCATCTGCGTGGTTTAAGTTTTATTATTCTTGCGGGAACTCCTTAATTTTCCAGGATAAAATTTAGCCTATGTCACTCTCCAGGTCTTAAACTATACCCATTCAAAAATCTCGATCTCGATTGAAGGACAAACCAACAGACAAACATACTTTCGCATTTATAATATTAGTGATCCGTTGCGGCGTGATTGAAGGACAAATCAACAGACAAACATACTTACGCATTTATAATATTAGTATATTAAGTAGTATGAAGTATACTATAATGTGTTAGAAAAATGTAAAAGATACGTATATTAAAAATGGTACTTATTAGCCAATTCTGTTTAACACAACACAATAAATCTTGTTCTGTCCCTTCCCGCAGCGAGTATTATCGAAGGGTTAGCAATATTTTTAATGCTGTCATTTTAGTTTAGCTTAGAGATTGTGCATTACAGAATCAGCCCCTTGTAAAAAAAGAAAGTAGAATTCATTAAGCAATCGATTAAAAAAAATATGAATAGTGGTTGCAACTTACATAGGTGGGCGGATACCGCCAGGAAGATGACTATCCGGTGATCCATGGCACGTTTTTGTGTTTTCCTCCTTGTTAAGTTATTACGCTGTCAGGAGACTGTGGCGAGCTCGCATTGTGGTAAATGCGACTGCTTAAAGCGTGTACCTGGAACCAAATAGAATATTTTATAAGTTTAAATAATTATAATGATCCATTATCTAATCTATTCTTAGAAGTAATAATTTCACGTTCATTTTAGTCTAGGTATACTAATATAATAAAGAGGTAAAGTTTGTGAGTTTGTGACGTTGTAGGGGGTAATCTCTGGATCTATACTGAACCGATTTTGAAAATTCTGGTACCAATAGAAAGCCACATTATTTGTGAGTGTCATATTAGGGAGTTCCCGTGGGAATTTAAAAAACTTATCACGCTTACGAAGTCGTAGGCATCTGCTCGTTTGTCATAATTTAATAATGTCATTGAAGAAGCGGTGCTAGCCTCGTGGTTAAGACTTCGGCCTATATATTTTAGAAATGTTTCACAACAACTTGATCAGCGTGATGGACTAGTGCCTTAAATACTTTTCATTCTGAGAGGAGACCCGTGCTCAGTATTCTGTCTGTCTGCCTGCTGCGCTTTAGCGGCGCATCTATTCAACCGATTTTGATGAAATTTTATTCAGGGTTAGGTTGTATCCCGCGGCAGGACATAAGCTACTTTTTTCCCGAGAAATTGAAAAGTTCCCGTGGAAATCAAAAAACATTAATCCACGCGGACGAAGTCGCGGACAGCAGCTAGTTATAATCATAAGTCAATAGACAGATTCTATATTTTCAAAAGAGTTTGCCTGTGCCAATAGTTAGTAACACCACGCGGACTAAGTCGCGGGGATCATCTAGTCAGTAGATATTACTAGGACATATACCTACGCGTGCTTACTGCCTACCATAACGCGCGCCGAAGATTGAGGTAAAAGTGTATGAAATTGTAAAATGCAACATCGTCACCGTCGCTGAAAAATGCTGCAATTTCCCCTCAATCTTTTCCGTGCCGGTATTGGCCGATGGAATAAAACACCCATCGCCGTTTCAGTGGACAAAATAATCGCTGTATATACGAAGCAACGTGACGCCACAGAGTCTCATTCCAGCGGCCCAATTTATAGTGCAGAACCGATGTCGCGTGTACTGGTAACAGTACATAAATATGTCGGGGGACATTTAGTTTCCAGTATTGGGGTTTCACAACAAATTAAAACTTTATTTACGTTCACATTAACATCGTGCATCACTAGTGCAATTAAAATAAATTTATAGCAATGTGAAATTAATAGCTTATTAAATGACCCCACATGGGAGAGAGGGTATGAGACAATATCAATCATGATTTTCAATAGGGATACACAGTTATATATAGATAATATAAAGTATATAGTAGTAGATAGATAATATGATTAGTCTCATATTCTTGTAATATTGAATGTCCTGGAATTAATCCCAAATACCTCGACCTCGATCGAATTAAAAAAAATATTTATAATTAGAACGTGGAAAAGAACTACCTATAATAAATTTTGTTAATCTCGGTTAATGAAATACAACTAGTTAATTAATTAATTAATTATGAGCACATTTTATTAAAATTTAGTTAACTCATATTTAATTACAGTTTAATTAATATGGAGTACCTAATGGAGTATATGTAGAAAAGGCTAATTGGTTTGCAAGACCGCAAACTGTTTACTATGGAAATCAGTTAAACCCGAACAATCTACCTAGATAAATAATCAAAATTGTTTGCAGTAGGTCATATTAACATTTCAATCTGACTACACAAAATGGAAACTATTAGGTACAGAAGTTATAATAGGTATAGGTTTCAGTTTGTAATAACTAAAAAGCTTTAAGGCGAGTCACCTCAGCTCAGCGGTGAAAACTGGTTTGCTAGATCAAATTTTTTCGGTATTTACTATTAAATAACGGTCTTACAAAAAATATCCGATACAGTTAAAGATATTGTCTAAAGAATGTGCTAATTTGTTACACGATAGGATGTACTTTACTCGATCAAAAAAAATCTTGAAACAGGCTAAATTAAAAGTTTAAAACGAATTTTTTATTAATAAAATTTTCGACTTTGCTCATCATTTTTATATGGATAAATTCCTCTTGAAGTATTAATGAGAACCTGCTAAAATTTATTTCAAACTGAAGTCCTATATCTATTTAATTCAAATTAATCCCAGAACTTGAACGTTGCCAAGCGGTTTCAGAATATACCGCGCTGCCCGCTTCCCCGCCAGTCTCTACGAGAAATGTACCGCGAGACGCGCGGGCGGCACCCCACACCTCACCTCCTAAAATCTTGCAGGTGACTCGCCTTAACTCCCAGACTCTGAAGCAAGCATAACTTTTGCAGAAGTTGTAAGTGTCATGCGTCCTGACTGTTCTACCGTTTAGGTACGGTAAGACAACGGGAAATCGTTATGTATCTAGGTACAATATTATTTTTATAAACTGTGAGTAAATACGAATATTCCTTTACGAGAGGCATAACGTCGATATTCAAGTGAAACAAATAAAGAATTATAAATTTTCCATTAAAACGCGAAATATTTTCTTAGTAGGAAATATTTTGTCTTTTACCAAGATCAACGAACGTTGGAAAATTTAATAATCTTCGAAAAATTCAATAGTTGGAGCACTTTGAAGTACTTATGGAAATATTTGTAATTTACGATCAGTCGAAAGATTGCGGTTGGTAATTCACGACTTGCATCCTTTGTGGGGCTCTGGCATTTGAATTCATGAGCGAAGGACCAATCTTAAGGTCGGTAAGGTTAAGGAATTTGCAATGCACTGTATTGATGTGTTGTAAGTTTTATTGGAGTACCTAGATAGCAGGTGTAAGTATTCAAATAAGCTCCGACCTCCGCCTCCGACGACCTTCGTGGCGCAGTGTGTAGCGCTATTACCTTAACGTGCGGAGGCCCCGGGTTCGACCCCCAGCAGGGTCAATTTAGGAATTTATAATTTCTGAATTTTCCCTGGTCTGACCTGGTGGGAGGCTTCGTTCCGGTACGATGACGTGTAGAAACCGAAGGGGTGTGGGTTTAATATAACTGTCATACCCCTAACAGGTTAGCCCGCTACCATCTTAGACTGCATCATCACTTACCATCAGGTGAGATCGCAGTCAAGGGCTAGCTTGTAGTGGATAAAAAAAAAACAAAAAAAACAGTTTATTTCCAAAGAGAAAAATAGAGATGTGCGAATGATGTTCGTGTTGAAAGACAATAATATTACCGTACTTGTCTTATTTTATGTTAGCTTAGTAATAATTTTTGGAAAATAACAAATTTTAAGCGAGAACTTTATGCTGACTTTGGTTAATAGGTACAACGAAAGTTCAACAGATGAGCTGATGATGACTAGACTAAGATATCTCTTATAATATTATCTAATTCATGGTTACTATTATTAGATACTAATATTTACTTAAACTCCTACTGATGCTAGTACCTTTACATTTGTACATTAATGAAATCATATAACAGAAGAAAAGCATATTCTTAATTCAGTGCCTATTTACGTAAGCAATTATCATACATACGAGGTAAGTAAAGCTTATGTAAAACATCCAGCTTTTTTCAAGCAGCACTTATACTAAGTCGTGCACGCCACCTGTCAACGTCGTAGACCGTATGTTCAAAAGCGGCTATGGTCTGTATATGTCACCGTAAGATTGTAAAAACCGTTAGATTATAATATAACGTTTTTTATCTCGATAGATTATAAACTGTCGACAGATTGTGAACCGTAACATAACTGCTTACAATTCAACGCGTTATTTTTCGGTAAATTGTAATATATTAGGCTTAGATTATTTACACGACTAGATATAGTATGTAACGCACGAAAACGTCCTCAAAAATCCTCTACTAAATATGGTAGACGACTCTCTCGCCTACTTCAGTAGCACTTGACTCACTACGCAGTGAACGGCTCCCGCAAAATAATTAAATATGCCGGTTTGTGCGGTTAAACTGTGCCACAATTATCCGTCAAAGCTTAATACGAAGTCCAAGATCTCATATCATCAGTAAGTTTTTATATTTGCTTAAGATTTTTTAAGAAAACACGATTTTTAATTTCGATGTTTTTTAGGTACGACGAACTGACCGGTGTTGCCAGCTAAGTATTGTGGTATTTTGCACATTATTGTGCAAAATAAATAATTCTGTTGTATGATACACGTTGACGTGTGTGAACATTAATAATATCACATTATCACACTAATGTGTGTGTGTGTGTGTATCTGTTTGTTCCTCTTTCACGCAAAAACTAATGGACCGATTTGGCTGAAATTTGGAATGGAGATAGATTATACCCTGGATTAAAACATAGGCTACTTTTTATCCCATAAAAATTACATAGTTCCCGCGGGAATCAAAAAAACCTAAAATCACGCGGACGTTGTCGCGGGCATCATCTAGTCTAGTTATTAATAAAATCAATTTGTTGCCAATAATAGTAGTTTCATTGCAGAGTTCCGTTAAGCACCTTTCAGCGCCATCGTCAGACCCTGGATATCATCTGCGAACAGAGTACTTGTCAACACGAATCAAACGAGCCCAAACTCGATAGAGTTACGTAGTTTCATTGCAGAGTTCCGTTAAGCACCTTTCAGCGCCCTCGTCAGACCCTGGATATCATCTGCGACCAGAGAGCTTGTCAAGAGTTCACTTGAATCTCCAAGAGATATCACGAGAAAACGGGTAGACAAATTTTTAAGATTAATAATAAATTGTATTTAAATTATATTTTGAGTTTTATTTTGATAAATTAAAAAATCACCACTGGAAATAAAAAATGGCAAATTATATAATATGATTACATGGTTATGAATAATATATGTACATAGTCTTGCAAGAATATCGATTTTGAAGGATTTTGAATTCATTGTTCTGCTCGGAACCTAGAAACCGATTGCAGCGCCACCTACCGGTTCCAATTGTAGATAACTATCTTGGGACACTAATAAGCACACACTAAAAATTCCATCAGAGTCAGTCCAGCCGATATTTGAATAATGAAATAAATAAATAATTAATATTCAATAATAAAGTAATTACCTACTGATTAAGGTATTTTCCTTGTAAACTATTGATTTACATTAAACAAACAGTTTTACAAACGCATAGAATAAATATAATCATTAAAAACATAATTTTATCCTACACCTTATTTCGAATTGATTTATCTACAAAATTGTGCAAACTTTTACGTTGCTGGTATCCCTAGGTTGAAGCTACGTCATGACCCCGCCCCCCGCTACACTCACACATAGACGTGGCGGGGCCGGTTTATCGCGCATTGTTTGTTTGCGTTACTCCTTCTAGAATATTAACCCGATAGAACCTAAGACTAGCACTAACTGAATATTCATGTCAAACCCTAACCTAACCTATAGTTCGCGCGCGAATTGAATGCAGAGTAAATGTATGGTGACACTTACATTTACTCTGCATTCAACTCGCGCGCGAACTGTACAAGAAAGAGACAAGAAAACGTAAAAACAATAAATATTTCATAAATTAATACTCAGAACATTGAACGGTTCACAATCTTTCGACAGTTTATAATCTAGCGGGATAGAAACCGTTAGATTATAATCTAACGGATTTTACAATCTTACGGTGACATAATATATAGAGTATTTGAATGCCTGGACAGCCATGTCAGAGCGCCGTGCGTCCGAGGCATCCCAGACCCAGCCGAATTCCCTTGTGAATGCAATACGCTGGTCTAGTGAAGTCTGCATAGCTAGGCGTATTGAGAGTAATTGAATGCTAAGTTCCGATTGCAGCCCGGCTTATGGAAGCACAATTTATGGATGCTATAACGTGTGCATGGATGTGAATTATTAGGTCCCTATGCAATTTCGCATACATATTTTATAACAGAGCTTCCCAGTTTATTCCCCTAATTCTTATATTTGAACAGGCCGTATTAATAAGCCTACATCTGCTAAGAAATCTTTCTCAAGTATCAGTCTTAAGATGCTGCTATGATAATATAAGTCATAATCTTGGAACCGATACTTGAGTTCCTAGTTCTGTTCCTAGCTGATGTCGGCTTATTAATATGGGTCTAGGTTACAAGAGAAAAATTTTAATAATGGCAAGAGGGCGATAGAGAGGCAATACCAAGGGCACACGCATTTTTCAATAAGTACCGAAATCGTGTCGCGAACGCACCGAAAAAAACATTAATGTCGTCAACGTTGAAAAATACACCTCTTGCACATCTACTCCACGCGTCTTTAATTTTCCGGGATAAAAAGTAGCCTTTGTCCTTTTCCGGTGACTGTACCTACCTAATTTCATCAAAATCGGTTGAACACATGGGCCGAGAAAGCACAGTAGACAAACAAACACACTTTCGCATTTTATTAGTATTAGTATTAGTATGAAATATTTTAAATGCGAAAGTGTGTTTGTTTGTTGGTTTATCCTTCAATTACGCCGCAACGGATCGACGTGATTTTTGGATAGGTTGAGGACCTGGAGAGTGACATAGGCTACTTTTTATCCCGGGAAATTAAGGGGTTCCCGCGGGAATCAAAAAAACTTTAACCACGCGGACGAAGTCGCGGTCATTAGCTAGTTTACAATATTAATAATATGGATTTACGCGACTACAGCTACATTTCAATTAGTCAACAGACTATATAATATTAATCTTAATATAGTAGCTATTGAAAACCAATAAAGCGAGCATACATCTCTATAATAAACCAATTCCGTTGATGCGAAGTGACGTCTGCCTTAATCATCAAAGCGGCTAGATGGCTATAGGTAATTCAATGACGCTTGACGGCCGAGTCAGTAGTCACTAGTCAGAGGCTTTCAGGCCTGGTTGCCGTGTAAATTGGCATGCATTGTGCTCGCCCAGTCAGTCTGCATAGCTGCCTATTGTGAGCGTATCAATTGATAGTAGATATATAAATACTAGCTGATGCCCGCGACTTCGTACGCGTGAATCGAGGTTTTGTGGTTCCCACGGGAAGTCTTAAATTTTCCGGGATAAAATGTAGCCTATATGTTATTCCAGACTATAATCTATCTCTGTGCCAAATTTCATCCAGACCCGTTCAGCTGTTGGGGCGTGATTGAGTAACAAACATCCATCCATACATTCATACATCCATACCGACATCCATACATCCAAACTTTCGCATTTATAATATTATAAGTAATAAGTAATAAGTAAGAAGTAAGAAGTAAGAAGTAAGAAGTAAGAAGTAAGAAGTAAGAAGTAAGAAGTAAGATAGTAAGAAGTAAGATTCGTATTCCAGGCTGATGCATATAAGCAGTAGCCAACTTTGTATTTGATTATAATTTAACGCGTTTGTTTCAGATAAATACAAGTTTCATTATTAGTTTTTCAGCAGCATGAATTTCTGGGTACGAATATAAAACCCAAACAGGACGCAAAAGAATTGGTCGGCATAAACTGCCATGTTTTTATGGGATTTACCACCATGCAAAACAGATTGGAATGAGAATTTAGAAAAAGAGGACAATCTCTATTTTGTCCTCTTTTTGTATGTCTCAGTGGAGATATTTTCAGGAGCAGGCCCGAGCTCACCAAGGGCTGTTGATTCTGATAGTATTATTTAAAACAATTTGTGCCCTATGGGAGTCTGCACACCTGATTCGTCTTATACCAGGGCCTTGTTTGTGTTTTTTTATCCACTACAAGCTAGCCCTTGACTGCAATCTCACCTGATGGTAAATGATAATATACGGTCTAACATAACAGCGGGCTAACCTGTTAGGGGTATGGCAGTTATATTAAACCCATACCCTTGATGTGATTTTTATATAATATTGCTAAGTGGGTATTTTGCTAATAATAAAGTGTCAGTTCTCATCAAGTGCTCGTTTCATTCACAACATGGTGACAGCGGTTGAAGTTTAAAATAATAATTACGGAGAATAGAAGCAGTGTATAATTGTGAGATAAGTTTTGGATGCAGTGTGCATAAGTTTTAAATAAATAGTGACGATGGAACACGCGCGGCCGCCGTCGGAATTATGCTTAGAAGGAGGGCCGGCGTGCCGTGCAACTGCGTGGCGAAAATGGCGGCAGCAGTTTTACGTCTTTTTAAAAGCGGCCGGTGTTCACAAGGAGTCAACGGATGTCCAAGCCAGTCTGTTGGTCAATTTGATAGGACCGGAGGGTTATGACATTTATACGACCTTTAAATATGCAAAGGATGAGAGTCGTGAAGATATCGAAACTTTGGTGAAAAAATTTAACGAACATTTTGGCACTAAGCAGAATACCACTATGGTTCGCTTCAAGTTTTTTACGCGAAATCAAGAATCCGGTGAGTCGATCGACGAGTACGTGACGGCTTTGAAACTTTTATCGGAACACTGTGAGTTCGAGCACTTAGAGGAGGGCCTTATCCGCGATAGAATAGTTTGCGGCGTAGCGGATAGCAAAGTACGGGACAGATTACTAAGGGCAGAAGAGCTAACTTTACAAAGTGCCTTGAAAATATGCCGGGCTAATGAGATGTCAATTGAAGAGAAGCAGAACATCGAGGGCGCCAAGGCGAAAGCTGATGAGGCGTGCGCGTCATCATCAACGGCAGTGGACGTCATACGGGGCGCGCGGACAGGCGGCCGAGCGGGCGGCTGGGCGCCGCGGGCGCAGCGTGGGCGCGGCTGGGCGCGCGGCGGCGGCGGCGGCGCTCGGAGCGCTGCGGCCCGCGGCCTAGCGCGGCCCGCGCAGGGATTCTCAGCGGATGCGGCGCGATCGCGGTCTTGTAAAAAATGTGGCGCGTTTCAGTGCGATAGTGATAATTACTGCCCGGCTCGCAGGGCTGTGTGTTTCTCGTGTGGTTCAGTAGGCCATTTTAAAAAATTGTGTGCTCTAAATCCACGAAAAAATGTGTATCAAATAGTGGAAAATAGTGATACAGATGAAGAATTATACATGATCTCTACGATGGACGGTGACTTAACTTGTAAGGACAATAACAGATGGTATGAAATTTTGCAATTATATAATAGTGTTAAAAAAGAGAAATTTAAACTCGATACCGGATCGGACCTAAACGTTATGTCCTTGGAAAAATATAAACAATTAGGTTTGCAGTTGTCATCCTTGCATCAAAACAACGTTAAGGCTCAATCTTTTTGTGGTAATGAAATACCGATACTGGGTTCATGTTATATTTCCTGGATATATAAAAATTGTCTGTATAATCTCAATTTTTGCATAATTTGTAGAAATGATTGTGAGAGCGTGTTAGGCAAATATGCTTGTGAGAAATTAGGTATTGTGAAACGTGTGTACACTATAAATATAGATATGTATGCTGATTTATTTAAAGGATTAGGTAAGTTACCGGGTGAGTATAAGATCATTATTGATTCTGGGGTACAACCGTCGGTCTGTCCGGTCAGAAAAATACCTATTGGCGTTCGTGATAAGTTAAAAGTAGAATTAGAGCGTATGGAAGGTATGGGTGTTATAAGGAAGGTATCGCATCCTACCGAATGGGTGAACGCGATAGTAGTAGTAGCGAAGAAAAATGGTAGTTTACGTGTATGTCTCGATCCGCGGCCGCTAAACCGGGCGGTGCGACGCGCGCACTACCCGCTGCCGACGCTCACGGAAATAGCTGCCAAGTTGCAGGGCGCACGATATTTTAGCAAGTTAGATGCTAGATCGGGATATTGGATGATTCAGATTGATAATGAAAGTGCGGATTTATGTACGTTTGGAACACCCTTCGGACGTTATCAATTTTTACGCTTGCCTTACGGAATTAATTGCGCCTCGGAGGTATTCCATGCTCAAGTGCGGCAACTTCTGGAAGATCTGGAGGGTGTAGATTCGTTCGTGGACGATATCATCGTATGGGGAACGACTATGGCGCAGCACGATGAAAGGCTAAAATGTTTATTAGAAAGGGCAAGGCAAGTAGGTATAAAATTTAATAGAGAAAAGTGTGAGTTTAGGGTTCAGGAAGTGAGTTATTTAGGGCACACGTTCAGCTCGGAGGGCATGGCGATCGACAAAAGTAAGCTTAAGGCTATCGAGGATATACCTACCCCGCAAAATAGGTCTGCTTTAGAGCGGTTCCTCGGTATGGTCAACTATTTGTCTAAATTTATTACGAATTATTCTGAAATAGCATCACCTCTGCGCGGCTTATTGAAAAAAGACGTAGTGTGGTGTTGGGAAGAGGCGCACGAGAAGGCCGTGCGCGAGTTGAAGCAGAAGTTGTGCGCGGCGCCCGTGCTGGCGCTGTACTCGCCGCGCGAGCCCGTGCTGCTGTCCGTGGACGCGAGCTCGCGCGCGCTCGGCGCCGTGCTGCTGCAGGCGGGCCGCCCCGTCGAGTTTGCGTCCTCCACTCTCACTGACACGCAAACTAGGTATGCGCAAATTGAAAAGGAGTTGCTTGCCATTGTATTCGCTCTAGAGCGATTTCATCAATATCTGTTTGGCCGAGGTGACATCACAGTCGAAACGGATCATAAGCCTCTAGAAGCCTTATTTAATAAATCGTTGGATGCGGTACCTGCGCGGTTGCAGCGCATGATGTTAAGAATTCAAGGTTACAACTTTAAGGTAGTGTACAAGCCGGGCAAATATATGTTCGTTGCGGACACACTGTCGCGCGCTCCGCTGCCGGAATTGATGAAAAATAACGTCTCGGTTGAAATAGAGGAGCAGTCGTGTTTTGTTATTAATAATGTTCGATTTACTGATGAAAAAATTAAATTAATTAAAGAATATATTGACTCGGACGAAGAATGCCAAAGTATTATCAAGTACATAAAAGATGGATGGCCAGTAAATAAGTATAGTGTCGATGAATGTGTGCGGCAATTATGGTCTTATAGAGAATGTTTCGAATACATAGATAACATTATTTTAAAAGACAACTTGGTGTATATACCTCGAGGCCTTCGTGCAGAAATGATAAACCGCGTTCATGAGGGCCACATGGGCATCGACCGGTGCAAGCGACGTGCTCGAGAGGTAATGTTTTGGCCGGGCATGTCGCGCGACGTGGAGCGTGCGGTGCGCCGGTGTGCGACGTGCGTGGAACTCAAGCCGCGACCCTCGCGCGAGCCCATGATACCACACGAGATACCGGATATTCCATGGTCGAAGGTAGGCTCGGATATTTTTCAATATCGGAATAAATACTTTTTGATTCTCGTAGATTATTTTTCAAACTTTATTGAGGTTAGCGCGCTGAGTAGTATAGGAAGTAAGGCGGTAATGCGAGCTATGAAGGATCAATTCGCTAGGCACGGAATTCCAGTCCAGCTGGTGACGGACGGAGGTCCAGCTTACACCTCAAAGGAATTTGCCGATTTCCGGTCCAAATGGGGTTTTGCGCATGTCACTACGTCACCCAACTATCCTCAAGCTAATGGCCGAAGTGAAAAAAGCGTACAAACAATTAAAAACATATTAATTAAAGCGACTAACTCAGGATCTGATTTTTATTTGGGTTTGTTGAACTTTAGAGCGTGCCCACGCGACGGGTTAAGTTCTCCGGCTGAACTGCTCATGGGGCGCAGATTAAATACCAGGCTACCGGCGCATGAGCAGTCCTTAAGGCCCTGCCGTGATAATACCGCAGATTACCAAAGCATCTTGTTTAAGCAGGCTAAAAGTAAAACTTATTACGATCAACATTCGCGACCCTTGCCCGAGCTGGTGCCCGGGCAGGGTGTTGTTATGATCGACGAAGGCAGACGTAAACATGCTGTAGTGCAAGGTACGGCGCCTCAACCGCGCTCGTATTTCGTTCAGGACAACGTGTCCGGGAGGCGATATAGACGAAATAGACGTCACTTGCTTGGTATACCTCCAACCGAAGTTTGCGCAACGCCTAAGGAGGAGGATAAGTGGAGTAGCGCGGAAAGTGACGATCATAGTACTCCGCAGCAAACTCGTTCCACTGCTACTACTACCGCGGAACCCCCCACGGTCTATGATAGTGAGAATTCACCAACCATTGATGATAAATATGCAAATAAACTGACAACACGCAGACCGGCGGCTGTCAAAGCTCGCATGAATTTAAAACATATGAAATGATGAGATTGTAAGTAGTGAATAAATAGTAAGTGCATGAATAGTATTAATATAGGATATTAAAAATGTATAAGATAGGATTAGGTGCGTATTATTTAAATATAAATACATATGCCTATCATAAAATTAAAATAAAACTACATGTAATACTTAAAAAATAAAAGGGAAAGATGATGTGATTTTTATATAATATTGCTAAGTGGGTATTTTGCTAATAATAAAGTGTCAGTTCTCATCAAGTGCTCGTTTCATTCACAACACCCTTAATCGGTTTCTGCACGGCATGGTACCGGAACGCTAAATCACTTGGCGGCCCGTTTTTGTCGGTAGGGTGGTAACTAGCGACGCCCGAAGCCTCTCACCAGGCCAGACCATAGAAAATTCAGAAATTAAGTATAAATTTCCGTATTAACTCTGCTGACGACCGTCTGGGAAGGAGGGAGGGTTTCCAGTAAGGAAAACTTGACCTTATCTCTATGAGAAAGGGGCTTTGGACAGTATGGATATATAAGTGACGATTACGTGTCACATACTTACTTGATTCTTCCCGTTCTACACCTACTGTTGCAGTACTTACCTACATTGTCTTACAACCGGATTATTTCTTAAGTTATTAGTTATTTACCAAATCGTTGCAGCTAGGCACTGAGGACAAACCTCTGTGGTTTTTTCGGTGTTTTTAGACGAAGCTTTTTGTATTGTATTTTGATTTGATAATAAAAAAAATAAAAAATAGTAGTTTATACACCAAGGGGATAAAGCACTGTTTTATGTCACGGGCGCTACATTGAATCCTGAACGTAACGAAGGACTCCAAATTTAACTCCCGAGCGCAGCGAGGGTGTTATAAGTTAATTCCCGACCAAAGGGAGGGAATTAAGATTGAGTCCTGAGTGCAGTGAGGGATTCAAGCGCCCAAGAAAAAAACTGCTTTATCCCGGTGGTGTATACTCTACTTTATACTTCTACCATAACAGTAAAACAAACTGTAACGGTTAGATATTTATTGCAAATCATAGTAAGTAGGATACATAGGTCTAGTAAATAATAAAAAGAAAAGACAAATTAAAAGTGAATGTTCACGTTCGATAGAGTCATATTTGTCCATTTGTCATTTTGCTTTTCATGCTGCCAGTGTTTATGCAGGTAGGACACATACTCCTTGGTTTAAAAACTTTTATGTCAAATGGTACGATCGTTTCGTCGACCAGTCTGGAGCCTAGACTCTGTTGTGCATATTTACAGTATGGGGTTGGTCAACTAGTTGGGCGATCGATCGACTAGATTACGGCCCTAGGGCATGAAGACTGACTTTAGACCCGCAAAAGTATGATTAAAACAGTAGTAAAGGTATGGTAGAAGTATAAAAGTATTAACGCTTCAGTGTGTACTTATTGAGTGGTTACAGTTCCCAAAATTCTTCGAAACGATTTGTCCCTTTTTGAAATTGAGAAGTCAATTTCCATTTATTCCATAGCGAAATAGCTTTTCCAGTTGAGTTTTGAGAGTTTTGATGTATTTTGCACTCATATGTATCAAATATCGAGAATATGTCTGCTTACACTACAAAATAATGTTAAATATATAAAGTAATGTTTAGAATAAAATAAACTAGAAGATGCCTTAAAAAAAAAAAAAAAATAGAATGATTGGGAGTAACATACGGGCATGATGAGCAATCTTAATCAAATCCGGCCATTTTGTGGTTGCAGCCAAAATCCAAATGGCAAAATGCAGGTACGACCCAAAAGCAATACGGTCCGCCAGGTTCGCTATTCGCTATAAAGTGATTGGATACTCCGAGAGCTTTTCGTTAATTAAATGAATTAATGAAAATATATGTAATGGGCAACTTTTAATTAATGTAAGTAAGACCTAATCTCACGAATTCAATTAATTGAAGAATTCAGGTTATTGAAGTGAAGAATTGTGTCTGTTAGGTACAACTTACAAGTATGTATTTTTGATAGGTGTATAGTGGCGTTGGTTTTTGATTCTATTCAATGGACATTTTTTAAACTTCTTATTATCCCAAAATAAATATATACGCTTTATATTTATTCAGATTACAAGTATGTACATGAATCGCATTTATCGTGGAACGAAGGTAACCGTCATTATACTTTATAATATATCGTCAAACAACGACGTAGGTCTAGGTATGTCTTAAAAACTATTCTCACTTTCTATTAATGTACCTAAACTACGTCATATGTTAAGTACTCGTACCTGGAACGAATAGTAACAAAGATTATAATATTTTCCTAAGGGGTATCGTGTTATAGTGACAACCCTGTGACTCCAAGACAACACCAGCCCTACGGCTTTTAGATTACGTATGCGCTTCATCCATGGAACTAATAAGTACTTTGTACGTAGTACTTATTAGTTCCATGGCTTCATCATAGTGTTACAGTGAGTGAAAGTGTTAGATTAAATATTCTCACGGACAACTATTTTCCTTAATTCGGATTAGGTCGCACGTACATAAGTAATTATAAGAATTTTAATTGTAAAATTATTCAGTAAATTTTAATTATGATAACTATGAGCTAACTTTAAGTAAGTAAATTGTAAGTAAATTTAGTATATTAATAAGTTCAAACATTGAACTGTGTAGGTACAAAAGTTTGGAATTAAAGGGCTTTTTTATATATTTTTCTTATTAAGGGCTATAGCTAGGGCGACGTACACGCAGTGTGTTTGTATGTGTTTATTGGGCGTGTATATGAATGGGTTGGAGTGTTTGCTCGCGAGATGGATGCGGTGATGGCGTCAATGTTTGGGGCGGCTCTTGCTGCCTCCGACCATTCATCCGTGTACCTACGGTGCTGATGCATAGTTTAGTGTACAGTTAGCAGGCTGATACGCAGTTTAGTGTAGGCAGTAGGCACAGTTAGGAAAACCTGATACAGGGAATGTGATGATTTTATTTAGTAACTAGATTATGCCCGCAACTTCGTCCGCGTGGTTTAAGATTTATTGAATCCCGCGGGAACTCTTGAATTTTCCGGGACAATAAGTAGCCTATGTCCTTCCCCAGGTTACAACCTATCCCTGTACCAAAATCCATCCAAATCGGTTGAACAGATGGGCCGTAAAAGCGTAGCAGACAGACAGAAAGGCACACTTTCGCATTTATGATATTACTAGATGATGCCCGCGACTTCGTTTGCGTGGATTAATATTTTTTGATTCCCGCGGGAACTCTTTAATTTTCCGGGACAATAAGTAGCCTATGTCCTTCCCCGGGATACAACCCATCCCTGTACCAAATTTCAGCAAATTGAAAAGATGGGCCGGGAAAGCGTAGCAGACAGACAGACAGACAGACAGACAGACAGACAGAAAGACACACTTTCGTATTTATAATATTAGTATGGATTAGTATGGAAATACCATTGCCGAAACTGCTGCATCATGGCTGCAAAACTCCATGTTTCAATCTCAATTGTAGTGATTGGCTGAATAATTTATGGTATTGCCATGTCATGCCATTAAAATGGATGACGGTTAATTGCGAAAAAGTTATCGATGTAAACAGGTAACCGCTTTTAGGTACGTTAATCTTTTAATTAATTTTAATATATATATTTTTTTAATTAATTAATTTGATGAATGCGCTCGTTACACCGAAGCAATCATTTTAATACCGCATAGGGAATCCGATAAAAAAGTAAGAATTTTATAATTTTGATTTTTAAGGGATTTTTGAAGTGGTTTTAAAAAACGATTCTTGTTTTTCCTATTTAAGATACATGAGATTCAAAGTTAGATCAAAAACAAACCCCCTCTAGTAGGTACGATATCAACACCTAGGTATACATATACCTACCGACTATATTATAACGAAGTAAATATTAGTACCTACTGTTTTTAATATTTTAGAATTACGGCGAATTTTTGAGTTCGCTTACTTACTTTTATTCAGTTAAGCGATACGTTATTTTATGCTGTTATGGGAGGAATGCAAAAAAAAACAAATTATATATGTCACCGTAAGATTGTAAAACCGTTAGATTGTAATCTAACTAGCGGTATTGTAAATGTTCAATGTTCTGAGTGTCAATTTTTGAAATATTCATTGAATTTACGTTTTCTTGTTTCTTTATTGTAGGTTAGGTTAGGGTTCGACATAAACAATGAGGTTAGGTTAGGTTTTATCAGGTTAATATACCTAACAGATAACAATCTACCGAAAAATAATGCGTTAAATTGTAATCTTACGACAGTTTATAATATCGCTAGTTAGATTACATCTAACGGTTTTTACAATCTTACGGTGACATATACAAAACAGATCGATCATAGAAGCATCTTCTTATATGAGTCTTTCAATGGGACATCAATCCATCATCAAATAATAAGCTTAAGCCTCCTTTTTCCGAAAATATTTCTTTGCAGACCGTACTAGCTCCATCTGACCAGTTTGGTGGAGTTCATCCCTCTATTCAAACAAAATTTAATGAGGCGTACGCCTCTACAGCACCGAAGCCTTCAGAGATCATATGGGATCAACGCTTCATTGTGCCTCCGTCTATGCTTCAAATACGCAAGTGTAGATTATCAAAAAGGAATTTGAGATAGGAAACCTAATAACAGACGTGTATATTTTGGGGCAATACTAACAAATGCACCTGATAGTATTATACACCCTGACGAAAAGTTTGTCAAGTGGTTACACATAATGTTCCTTACGAAATTATGTATGGTTTGGTGGATTATAGTGACTTTTAAGCTACTAAGCTACTTGTAACGTATAGTTCTAGGCAAACGCGTTCCAACTTAGACCTCATCATTGCTTTGCACTAAGCATGATTTTGGTCAAGCGCAAGCCTATCACGCAATAAAATAAAATAAAAGTTTAATTGGTGGTGCTTAATGATACCTAGCTACATTTAGCACAAAATGCCGTAGGATAGCCATGTCAAAGAACCGGAATTGGAGCCACGTATTTATTATATTGACTATCAGTAAGTGAGAAACATATCACTATGGTTTTATCTCCTAACTTACGTTCATCGAGATATACGAAAAGCAACATTTTCACGTCTTCCAATCATATAATAGGGCCTTAAGTAGGCTTTAGTGGAATGTTTTATGAGATTCTATTCAATTCTGGAAGCGTAAGCCTCTTTGCAGATTTTTCAAGCATCTTATAGAGGCTTTAATCCTCGCCTCGATACGAGAGTTGATGCTCCACGTTAATAATTTATGCTCTTTATGGAATTCATATGATAATCAGGAAGTAGGAACGCACTTTATTTAGATTATGTCCTAGGCATATTTCTACTTGGGCAACTATAGAAATGGGGCTAAAAATTTTTTTAAACTTTTATTTTACAAAGTAGGAGACACATAATTGTTTGGAAAGTTTAGGATTTAGGAGCAGACTTTTTCGAAGGTAAAACTTACGTTTTATCTTCGAAAAAGCTGTGGATCATACATATTAATATTACATACCAACAATTTTTAATAAGTTACCGTAGGACATTCTTACATACTCGTACTAGGTAAGTACATTCTATTTAGATTAAGTAGGTCGATCTGATAATTATCTATTAATTACTTATTAATATATGAAATCATTTAGCCTCCTAAGTATTACATTTTTACTGATTTTCCGCTCTGTACCAAGTGACGTGCACAGAAAATTTCTATTTAAAGGGGCTTTTCCACCCATACGAGTTTTTACTTCAGCCGATCTTTGCGAAACCAGAAACTTAGACGAATAAGTATAACCATAACTCACCACTCACAAATAGCGTTGGCAGCAGTGCCTTTGGTCAGACAAACAAATCGGCTTGTGGCCAAATATCCAGATAGATATAAGTTTTGTGCACGGGTATGCCAAATAACCTTTCAACTATAAAACTCTTACTAAGCGCGAAGGAAGGGAAAGATACATATACCTACGTAAACATTGGCTATAGCAGAACCACGTGGGTTTGTCAATGAAATCTAAGTTTTGGGATTATTAGAGAGAATTTATTAGTGGGTACTTACCTATTACTTCAATATTATAAAAACGAAGGTGTGTTTGTTTGTCCGCAACCGTAGATTAATAGTTAGTATTCTGTGCCGCAAAAGGACAACAAATCGACGAGATATTTGCACGGAATATAGCAGATAGACCTGGAGAATGACTATTTAACAAGGAAACTCTTTTTGACAAAGCGTTCCCACAGGATTTTTAAATCGACGCGTTCGAAGTCGCATAAGTAATCATAGGTTTTTAAGAACATTATTTTATTCCTGTAACAGTTTAGCTACTTCAAGTTCAAGTACTCGTAGGTAATGTCAAGACTCAAGATGCTAAATTGCAAACGAGTTTATAGTAGTTTTAGATAAAGGCGAAATACAACGACCTCAATTTACATAGACGGGCCCTGTCAAACAAAGAATGTGGGCGTATTTTAAGCAACGCCATCAACGCCATCTAGTCTGAAAAGCGGGAACTTGCTTGCGACATCTTGAATGAAAGCTTGAAAACGTATGACTCGGTCATAGATAATATAGGTCATAGCCGTAAGGTCAGTTAGTAAAAAAAAAACATACAGTTTGCCGCGGAAATTAAATGATTGCGTAATGGATAAAAATATTAAATAGGAAGATTAAATAACGTTTTTTTGGAAATGTATAATTGTGAATTTAAACACTTACCTTAAAATTAAAATTATACAGTGCCAAACTAATTAAACTTTGGATGTTAACTTAATAATAACAAATTATCTGCACGACGAGCGATCGTGACAGCGCTACGACGGGAACAAAGACAGGTGCGGAACGTGTTCAGCAACTCGGACGCCCGGCGTTTTTCTATGAAAGGGCCCATCTAGTACCTACATATATATCGATGGCGAAATAAGAATAAACTATAGCTGAAGTTACAAATATAGAAACCTATAGTAGTTTTCGCTCAAGGTGCTCACAATTGTCCTGGCTGCAGCCCAGACACGTTCTGCATTTTATTCAAAACGCTGACGTGGAGGATAAAGTTTTATTATTTTACTACTCTGACGTGATCCGAATGCACATTCACAGTTGCTCCTTTCATTGTGCCTAGGTAGCTCATAGTGTTACATATGTCTGAATATTTTTTTAACCGACTTCCTAAAAGGTTGAGGTTATCATTTCAGCGTGTATTTTTTTGTCTATTCAAACTCAACCTTAATTTTTATTTATTCAAGTAGACTTTGACAAGTGCTTTTAAATCGTCGAGTGAATATACCACTGGTTCGGAATATCATTCGGATGTATTTGCTCGGGTTACTCAAAAGTGTAACGTGTCTATTACCTATTCATCCTAGTGATTGAATTGCAGCTCGTCTGAGGCTTATAGTTCTACTATTTATTCAGGATTCAAAGATATAATGGTTATTAGGTATAACATAGATAAAGGATATAAGGATTTTAGATTAACGTTTAGTCTATAAGTTTTTATTATATCGTGTAATTGTTTTTTCTTAAATGTAACAATACATAGATAAATATTTATTATTATAAGATAGATACTATATACCATAACACCTAACGAAAAATCGATCTCTAACGTAATAAAGGAACTATACGTTTAATTCGCTGTAATCCGCTAAACAGATAAATCTATGTGGTTTAGCATGTACCTAGCTAGTGATATTCTGTCACCACCCAGTAAGCCAGCAATTCGCACCGGCACAACACCACACCACACAAATTTTCCAAATTATTCCCAATGTACGTTTCATTCTGACATCGGAGCATCTTCAGAAGATGTCGACTCGACGATGCTTTACAATCATGCATTGTCGAGTAGATATATAGATTTGTCTGTTTTGACGGACATAGGAGCATCTTCAGAAGATGTCGACTCGACGATGCTTTACAATCATGCATTGTCGAGTAGATATATAGATTTGTCTGTTTTGACGGACATAGGAGCATCTTCAGAAGATGTCGACTCGACGATGCTTTACAATCATGCATTGTCGAGTACATAGATTTGTCGAAGATTGTCGTAGATTTGTCATTATAGCGAATTAAACTTCTAGTTCCTTTATTATCGCGGACTTCCGCAAAATAACGCAGTGTTTCTATCCAATATTCGATCTCTATCTATTAATATTTAAATTACTTCGTGCGGAAGATTTGCGAGGATGAACCAACTAAATTAACGTCGCTTCCATAGCTCAGCTAATAATTTAGTATGTATTTTTAAGCCGCGCGAACCTATAATATCGCGGTTTGAAAATAGAGCGATATTATATGTATAATTGTCAACCAATTTATCTCCCTGACGAATGGTAAATAAAATTAAGGTTCCTGGAGAACCTTATTATAACAGGACGTGAATTTGTGGTAGACATTATATACTATCGCCTATCGGAATAATAACCACCGAAATAATAAACCGTTGAGGCTCAACAATCGTATATTAAGCAAGTACTTAAGTAGGTACCTGTCACGTGAATTCAGATTCAGTGAACATTACGCGTCACTTCAGGAGTGCTCGGGGCATTTTAAATCAGCCTGTGTTGATGTTTCATATGGATTTACGTTTTATTTATTTCTCACTCGCATATAAGGGTTCTTTTAAAAATTTTAATACAATGACAGTGTTTAATACACCTTTAGGTATGTCTAATCGGTTTCCACGTGGCATTGTATCGTAACTCTAACCAGCAAACCTGAGCTGCGCAGTTGCTTAAGCTCTTTTTGGTAGGGGGTAACTGGGCACGACCAAACCATCCTACCAGATCAGAGGTGCGATTGTGTAAGAATTGCCGATCAAAAAGTTCGGCGTCAAAGTAAAATAAACCATAATAGCATTGAATTAGAGCTCAATTTCGTGTATCCGTTCTCATACGTTAAGGTATGTACGATACCCTAACCTGACCTGACCTGAGTCAATTTAGAATTATATTTCATTCGCTTTATTCGAAGATATTATTATAAACGTAGTACTTTTTACCCACTAGGTAGCCTTCGCACGACTTAAGAGATGTAAATCGACACTAGTGTCGAGTTTTTACAACACAAATCGATTCGTCCACATGCAGTCACATCTCTATGTGAGCCGTCATTCTTTTTTCGTGCGAGGTAGCACGCGCACGCATATTTTTATTCTATTTTATTCTATTTTATTTTAATTTTTCAGCAAAGTGAAAAAATAAAATGCCGAAACGAAAATTAAAGGAACGGCAGAAGCATAATTACAAAAGGATTTTTATAGAATCGTCATCAGACTCCGGTATGTAGATACATATTTGAATCTTTGAAGGTACCCTCTTACAAAAATAATTTTTCACTATTGTAATTCTGTGTAGAAATAGAAGCCTGGCGGTTAACCGAGAGTTAACACGAAGGTTATAAATCATAACATAAATAGCAAAACCATATTCTATGGCTTTTAACTAAGTGATTTAGCAAAAATCCGGCATATTCGAATGCAATCGCCTAGCGGTTAACCGAGAGTTAACACAATGGTCGTATTATACCTACATAGGTATGCATTATATATTTATGGTATCTATAATTGTACCTTTCATCAGAATTTATCACAAATTATTTTGTAACCTAGCGGTTAACCGAGAGTTAACACGAATGGTCAATAATGCTAAAAGTTTCGTCTTATACGTTTCAGACGAAAATGCATCTTCAGATTCCGGTCAAATACCGAAAACCTCCATCGCCAGGGTAGCTGACGATACACACGGTGTTGAAACCGATACCACAGGCGCTCCATACGGGACGGCTTCTGAGCCGGACACGGGACTTACGGGCGAGGAAATCGATGCCACCCCTGATCTCGATCCAGAACTCCTCGGAGCACTCGGTGAAGAGACAGGAAATGACCCAAAATATGGTGAAAAAATCCATCAAAGTTTGGCCCAGCGATGGGAACCTCTTCTAAAGAAAGGTTTATCGAAGGAGGCAAAAGAAAAACTGCTCAAGGAGTATCTTGTACCCGAAAATTGTACTCTTCTACAAGCGCCCAGGTTAAATAGCGAAGTAGCGTCAGCTATTTCAGAAGCATCGCGCCAGCGAGATAAGAAAAAGGAAATTGAACAACAACAATTAGGAGTAGGCATTTCAGCCATTAATAGGGCGTTAACTTTAATGCTCACAAGCGACAATAAAGTCGAAGCAATAAGAATAATATGTGATGGCTGCCGAATCCTCACGGACCTTCATCACCTACAAACGCAAGCTCGAAAGAGCGTTAACAATTACCCCTTAGCTAAACCATTCTTAAACATAGTTCAAGATAGCGAGAGGGACGACTTACTATATGGAAATAAATTGGCAGAAAAAATTAAAGCATCAAAAACCATCGAAAAACAAGGGTTGACCATTAAAAAGTATACGAAAATGTCAAAAACCAATTTACCGACGGAACAGGTGGCATCCAGTAGCAGTACCCGTCCGCAGTATAGACCAGGTGCATACCAGGGAAACTGGTCCGGACCCTCGCGTTTCCAGCAGATCAGGGGGGGGCGCAGAGGGTCGAGCAGGACTTACACCCCTACAACGAGTCGCCGCGCGCCGTCGCTGCAGACAGCGGGCGCGACGGGTCCGAACAAGCCGAGACAGTCTGCGACGCGCCAATAGACCAGGTACGACACGCTGGTAGAATCTCATATTTCTACAATTGCTGGTTAAATATAACATCTAATGCTGTTGTCTTAGATTGGATACGTAACGGTTTCCCGATACCTTTTGAATGTAATGTAACACAAACACATGTACCAAAAGTTAATTTGTCAGCATCTGAAAAATTAGATATGGCCATTGCTATTAAAAAGCTAATAGGCCTAGGCGCAATAAGCCCCTGTGTGCCTTCCAATGATCAGTTTATTTCAAAAACATTTTTGGTAGCAAAACCGAACGGTGACAAACGATTTATTTTAAATTTAAAGAACTTAAATTACTTCGTTTCAAAATTGCACTTTAAGATGGAGGACTACCGAACTGCGTCAAGACTAGTACCTGCTAATGGGTTTATGGCTACTATTGATTTACGGGAAGCCTATTTTCTTGTCCCGATTCGAGAATCAGATCGAAAATTTCTGAGATTCCAGTTCGAAGATAAATCTCAGACTATCAGTACTTATGAGTTCAATGCTATGCCATACGGTCTTTCGGTAGCCCCCAGAGTCTTCACTAAGATAATGAAAGAAGTCGTTTCCCATTTACGGTACCAAGGCTACAATAATGTATTTTATTTAGACGATATACTCTGTATAGGTGATAATTACCATGAATGCTATGAAAATGTTAAAGCTACTTTAAAACTTCTTGAATGTCTCGGGTTCGTAGTAAATTATGAAAAAAGCTCACTCGTACCCAAACAATCTTGCAAATTCCTAGGGTTCATGTTCAATTCTAAAAATCAAGTAATTTCTTTGCCGTCAGAAAAACGTCAAAAAATCGTCAAACTTGTTGAAAAATTCTCGGAAGTGCGAAAATGCACAGTAAGAGAATTTGCTCAACTCATTGGAGTTTTAGTAGCTGCGTGTCCCGCAGCCAAATACGGTTGGTTATACACCAAAATTCTTGAGAGGCAAAAGTATCTAGCCTTACAAAAATGCCCCAACTATGAAGCACAGTTAAAATTACATCCTGTAATTTTAGACGATTTAAACTGGTGGAAAGTAAACGCGTTGACGACCAGTAACTCTTTTAAAACAAATAAATTTGAATTAGAAATTTATACGGATGCATCTCGTACAGGCTGGGGAGCAGTGTGCAATAATGAACGAGCTCGTGGAGCTTGGAAAGATAGTGAACTAGAATCACATATTAATTATTTAGAATTGTTAGCTGTTTTCTTGGCTCTAAAATATTTTGCGAGTGAAATATCTAACTGTTCCATTTTACTGCGCGTAGACAACACGACAGCAATCAGCTATGTAAATAGAATGGGTGGCATACAGTACCCTCATTTAAATGATCTGTCCAGGCAAATTTGGCAGTGGTCTGAAGAAAGAAATATCTGGCTATTCGCTTCTTATATAAATACTAAAGAAAATATTGAAGCGGATGAAGAATCTCGAAAGTTTAATCCTGACACTGAATGTCAACTTTCAAATTTAGCTTTCGAAAAAATATTAAGATGCTTTGGAGAACCTGAAATAGACCTATTTGCTTGTCGGGCCAATGCTAAATGCCAGAACTATATATCTTGGAAAAAAGATCCTGATGCTTTGTCCATAGACGCCTTCACAGTAAACTGGAACACAAGATTTTTTTATGCTTTTCCTCCGTTTTCACTCATTCTCAAGTGTCTTCAAAAAATTATAGAGGAAAATGCTACTGGTATTTTAGTCTTCCCATTCTGGCCATCTCAGGCCTGGTATCCACAATTGATGAAAACAATTGTCTCCGATATTATTTGGTTTGACTCTAACGAACATCGTATTAAATCATGTTACAGAAATCCACTTATCCTGGGTGCCGCAGTGCTCTCGGGCAGGCGTTCGCATCGCGCGGCGTTCCCGAATCAGCTATTAACCTGATGCTGGCATCTTTATCGAACAACACGATGCAGCAATATGCGGTATCATTCAAGCTGTGGTGGCAGTTTTGTAACTCAAACGGGTATAATATCTTTGATTGCTCTGTTCCTTCGGTTTTACATTTTTTAAGTTATCAATACAATGAGGGAGCATCGTACGGATCATTAAATAGCCATAGGTCGGCGCTATCTCTCTTGTTAGGCAATAAGATTGGATCCGATGACCGCGTTAAAAGACTCTTAAAAGGAGTTTTTAAATTAAAACCTAGCTTTCCTAAGTACTGCAATACATGGGATCCACATAAAGTGCTGAATCACGTTTCTAACTGGTACCCTAACAGAGAGCTCTCTAGAGAAAAAATTACGAAAAAATTGGTAATTTTATTAGCAATATGTACAGCGCAACGTGTACAAACGATGTCATTGATAAAACTCGAAAATATTAAAACCAGTTTAAACGGAATCGACATAGCCATCAAAGATATTTTGAAGTCATCTGCGGCCGGTCGAGATCAACCGAACTTATTTCTACCGTACTTTCGAGAAAACCCGCGAATTTGTCCCGCGACCGTTCTCGAGGATTATATCCATGTCACAAGCAAAGACCGACCTGCTAACGTATCCAATCTCTTAATAACTGTGAAGCGCCCATACAAGAGCGCGACAGCACAGTCAATAAGCAGATGGATAAAGCAGGTTCTGGCGGAAAGCGGCGTAGACGTGACGACGTTCACCGCGCACAGCACGCGGCATGCCTCCACGTCCGCCGCCGCTGCCGCAGGGGTCTCCATTGACAATATAAGAAAGGCCGCTGGATGGACTGAAACCTCGAAGGTTTTCGCCAAATTCTATCATCGTCCTCTCGTAGATGATAACAATTTTGCTCAGTCGATATTACAAGATGTTACAAATGATTAGTAAAACCTTAAAATTATTAAATGAGCTAGATTTAAAATAAGAGATTCATTTAAGTTATATAATTAAGAATAATACATATATTTTGTTAGTAAAAATAAGTATGTTGATTAAAACACTATTTTATACCAAAATTAGTTGTTTTATTTCAAACAAATGCAAAAATCTCTAAACATCTACGTTTATAATAATATCTTCGAATAAAGCGAATGAAATATAATATATGATCAAACGAACTTCTGTGAAGTTCGATCAATATTATATGAGTTGCTTTATTCGAAGATATAGGGACCCTCCCAACCCAAACCCATAGAAAGTATTTTGCATTTGCTTAGATCTCTAAAAGAATGACGGCTCACATAGAGATGTGACTGCATGTGGACGAATCGATTTGTGTTGTAAAAACTCGACACTAGTGTCGATTTACATCTCTTAAGTCGTGCGAAGGCTACCTAGTGGGTAAAAAGTACTACGTTTATAATAATATCTTCGAATAAAGCAACTCATATAATATTGATCGAACTTCACAGAAGTTCGTTTGATCATATACTATGACTGCTTCGCTTTACGCATTTAATCTTCATATGTAACTTCTAATAAAAAGGTTTTTCTTACCATTAAGTTCCATTACAATGTTATAATGGCAACTTTAATATTGTCTACTACCATCTAGCCTATGGGTTAAGTAATAAGTAATATTTGACCGAGCGAAGCGAAGGTCTCTGAGTCTACTTGGGTGAATTGGCACTTGTCCGTCCGTCCGTCCGTCCGTCCGTCCGTCTGTCAGAGCATTATAACTTCTGAATTACTGAACGCAATTACTTCAGCTTTAAATGTAATATGTAAACCAATGGCCTCCCGCCGAATATGGCTTAAAAAATAATAAAAATCTTTATTTCAGGGGGGCTCTCATAGAAGCGAATGCGAAGTAAAACATTTTTTATAAAGTTACATAGGGTTGCGGTATATCATTTTAAAGATAATTAGGAATAGAGTCGGAAAATATTTTTTTTTTTATTTTTCCCCCAAAATTGACGAAATGGGGGGCTTTCAAAGTGGTGATTTTCTAACGTCCAAAGATGACCTCAGAACTCTAAATTTTCTGAAAGGATGAGCCTGAAACTTGATCAATTATTTCAATTATATCCTGTACTTGAACAACAAATACTAAAATTAGATAAATATTGTAAGGAAACGAAATTCTTTAATTTTTAATGAGCGTCAGTATTTTTAACAGAACTTCACATTTATGTCAATAGATGGCGCCGCGAGGTCTCAGTTCGGGGCGAACCACTAGTATAAGTAGAATTTAAAGCTAAATTATTAATAAAATAAAATCTCTATGTAAAGACAGTTCAAAAATTGTGTGATTTTGCGAAAAGTAACCTCCCAAGCTACCGAACACGATTTAAGTCAAAATGTCCATTTCGCAAGCCCGCGAGGTGTTCTGATCAGCATCGCAATGACTCATTGGCGTAAAGCACGAAGGGCGTAACCTACGTTACCTATAGGGTAACCATATTGTAAGATGTTTCTATAATATTTTGGAGGAGATAATTTATATCATTCACGCCACGTGACTGAACGACCGTAGCGTGTACCAAGCGACGAACTAATGCTGTTACTACCAATAATATATTGAATTATGTGTGTGCCACAATGCCACATCTAACATAAGTACTATAAACTTTCTACATGTTGGAAGTTCTCATGAAATAAAATAAAGTTTAAATTCTGTCGGTTGTCCCACTACACCAGGATTTCTCAATTATTTTAGTACACGAAGGCCAACTTATGGCTTTTATGACATGTCGAGAGTCGAGACTCTACCAACGGTTCAGTAATGTATTACATAATGTACACGGAAATCCGTATGTATGGTAACCCTTCACACAGCATTGTACTGTCAAGATAAGGACAATAGATCTGCTGAATGCGATGCCAAGCGCGCACCCACATTTGAAATTCCATGAAGATGATAGCTTACAATGCCTACAAGTTATGGGTCGTTAAATGTCGTGTTATTTTGCTGTAGATCAATATATCTGGAAGATTAAACAGAAAGATTGTGTATGTTTCTACTTGATCTAACTAAAATTGCTGTCTTTTTACTATAAATATATTAGCTTTAAGCTTTATGAACTGAACATAGGTAGGCTCTAGGTATCCCATGACACGCATGTGAATCAAAAAAGTCGTAGGTAATATTTTGTGTGACCAGTAGCTCTCTACCGAATTTCGGCTACGGCAGCCAATCTCCATCTATCAGCGTGGGTTATATTATAGTGCCATAGTGCACAATTGCGTGTGTATTGTGTGCTCAAACACAGATGCACTCCCTATAACCTTACTAAAGTTTCTGACCGGTCTAATGATATAATCTGATACGACTGGACAGAGATCAGGCTCATAACCGACCAATTTACGTGCTTTCGAGACAACGGGGTGAATCACTCTATCTATCTATCTATAATATATCCATCTACGAGCCAGTAGGTAAGTAATTTGAATCTGCCGGTATGATGTGATGAAGCTTGCTTTAGGTTGCTTGGGGCCTCGCCAATTTATATCTGACAAAATTCATTTTTATCGAGACTATGTCTTACCTAGTAAAATATAGGCGTGCGACCTGATAAAATAACGGCAAAGGTCATAAACTCAACCAGAAAGATTTACGAATTCCTATTACCTACCACGCTATAATTTGATATGAAACTCAATTTCCATGCTGGTAGGGTTACATTACAATTTTATAAATGACGATATCGTTGGGGGGACGATTATGTGACTTAAATTCGATTTTTTATCCGGGTCAGAGCATGAAATTTATTCAAACGATATTTCACGGAAGATTATTCGAGAGATCGAGAGCGGTTCAGGAAGGTATCTAATATGAATGGAATTTGAATGACTATGTAATAATATATTCTAACGGCTAATATGAGATCCACGGTGACATATTGATAAATAGTTTAATAATCAAGAGTAAGGAATATATACTACAGGTAATAGTAATAGCCAACGGTAATAGTACCTAAACTTAATTTAGAAAAAATCGAAATTCATTCTGTGCGACAAGAGCAGCATTTCTTCTTCTCCAATTGGGCCGTCAGGGCCAAGCGGAGGTACAGGCCTCGGGGGAGGCCATGCAGGCATACCCGGGCGGGGCGCTTGGTCATTTTGTACCCCGGTAAATGTCTTCTAGCCGTGAATCGGCTAGGGCTTGCCTTGTAGGCTACAGGCCCCGGGGCCAGTTGTCATCTCCGGAGTTAGGTCTTCGCTGCGGCTGGCAACATTTCAGCACCAGGGGTATTCTCCGGTTGGCCCGTGAGGGCTTCGAGGCCTGGCTTCATTACCCGGGCGGGGCGCGGGGTAACATTGTACCCCAGTGATTGTCTTCAAGCCGTGTGTCGCCTAGGGCCTGCCTTGCAGGCTACGGGCCCCTAGGTCTAATAGCGTCTCCGGTGTAGGGTCCGCACTGCGGGTGACGTCGTCACCACCGCGAGCAGGACCCGTGTCATTCATGTGACTCGGCGCTGCGGGCAATGGGGTCGCTCTCGCGCGCCGAGCAGTCGGCAGCAATTCAAAATAATTTGAATCAGTTCGGAGCTTTCTCCAGAGATGGCGCCACACGTATAATTTTAAGTTTTCCGAATACTTATACCGAATATTACCAATACGAAAATAGAGTCGGTTTCCACTGATATTAATTTATTGTCACGGGACTTCTTATAACTGAATGATGGATGCTAGAAATAATATATAATTTTTATTTGGTTTAAGGAACGGTCAAGCCAAAATACAAATATTTTTGTGACATATTATTTTTATATAACGTTAAAAATAACGGCCATTTACAAAAGAAGTTACCTATGCCTTATTCGAGTTAATTATTGGCGGCTTCGTCGACCTTAGTTTAGGGATATACTATGACGTAATCCACGTCCAATTTCAAATACGGAAAGACGTTTTATATACACACATACCCATGTTAAAGTCGTGACTCGTGACGCTGAATTAAAGACGGTCTAATTTCACACTATCAATTATAATTAACTCTTGTTTTTGCCAAATTAACCGTAGACCAACACGAACGTATTCGAAACACCAAAACCTAAACGGGTCGATGTGTTTTGAACGAAATACGGGGTCGTTAGACTTGTGTTCGTTATTTATAGCAGTGACTGTGGATAGAAAATCTTGAAAAAATAAAAGCACAATATGAAAGCTCACAAAGTCAAAATGGGATATGTTCAAAATTTGTACTTTTGTATGACATTCTTTAGAACTTAAGATTATTTCAACTTAAGATTGTTTTAAGCAGGCAAATTTTTTTAATTCTCGTATATGTTACAAGCTATCGATGTAAACCCGAGTCAGGTGGAGCGGCCTGTTTGGTACTTATTTACAGAAAACTATCAAGCAACTGTAGCTTTCTCAACAGTCCACAAAAGAATGATTTGTGTTATTGGCCTAGAACTTTCAATGCCTTTGCATTTCTATCCAAAGGCATTGAAAGCCCCTCAAGACGCGGCTGCGGCATTGTGAGGGCGATCGATGTTCACCCGTGGCCAGACAAAGGACATGGGAATATTGTTTGTCACAAAATTTATTATGGCGGCAGACAGAATGGAGCTCGGACGGGCGAAAGATATATCCTGTACATCACATACAATGCTGTGGTTTCAGCGCACTGTGTTTTATTTAGTGCGACAACCGCGAGCATGTTCGTTTTTCCAGTTTGTGGTTTTGCGTAATATATTATGCGCATGTGCATGCATTCCAATATACCTAGCGTCCATTGGTCGTAATTGGAATTTACCCATTTAAAATTAAATTTTTTCGAAAACACTGTTTTTTATGTGAGCTCATAATTTAACCCACACTACTTACTCTATAGAGGGAAGCTGGAAGAAAATTTTATTAGAGAGAAACCACCTCACCTCACATTCACTCATGAACGTGTCTATGCGTTCATGCCTTCACCTTTGTCCACGTATTTTTTTGTCAGTTATAAGCATCATGAATTTTGTACAAAAATAAATAATAATGTAGCTTACAAATTAATTTTCTCTTTTATTTATTTATTTATTTATTCTCCACTTATAACTAGCCTTAATCTTATTGCTGCAATACAGAGTAATATAACAACTACTGGAACTCAAAATAACGTAGCAAGTTAGTACCAACATTAAACGCGATGCACTTTTATCGTAACAGTGCGACACTGCAGTTGACGAATAATTTTTTTTATTTTTATCCACTACAAGCTAGCCCTTGACTGCGATCTCACCTGATGGTAAGTGATGATGCAGTCTAAGATGGTAGCGGGCTAACCTGTTAGGGGCATGGCAGTTATATTAAACCCATACCCCTTCGGTTTCTACACGGCATCGTAGCGGAACGCTAAATCGCTTGGCGGCACGTCTTTGCCGGTAGGGTGGTCAACTAGCCACGGCCGAAGCCTCCCACCAGGCACAAAGTCGACGAATAAATTCCAGTGACATAGCTCATTTTTATCGCGCTACAATAACCTGTAGTGCGCATTTAACTTGACGATCAGCAGTCTTAGCGCAAACATATTTTCGTGGCGTATACCAGCTACGGACCGTCTCTCTACATTCTACAATCTTTTATCAAATATCTCAAAGAATACTATGTTTGCGGTCGGAGTGAACGAGTTATGGGGCAATGTGACAGTAGTAGTCAGTAAACTCGGTAATACATAAATTATTATTGCATCCAATTTTTCCATTTACCTTAGTCTATGTTTTATGTAGTCTGAGCATTAAATGTTAATTTTTGGATGAAAATTATAGTAGAAGTAAAAAAGATGCTTCAGTTTCACACCTTTGAAAGTATAATTTAAAATTAATTAGTTTTCATACCATATATTTGGTTAATTTTACTTTAGTTTTTACTGTAGGGGATAACGAAAAAGCCCTTGCTTTCCTCTGTGTATGTTTCATTTATAAACACAAAAAATTATGAATTACCTACGTAGGTAATAATATATTAGTGTAGCAAAATTTTAAGAATCTTTCTTATTTAAGTATTGCATTTGTGTTCACGCTTTATACCCCAAATTCGGCTTATAAAGTCAATTATAATATAATATATATATATATATATATTTTAGAGATAAGGCCGCCTTTGCGCACTTGTTTTTTCTTTTTGCTTGTTAACTTTTTTTGTTTCTTTTTAATTTTTTGTGCGGCAATAAAGTGCATTTATCTATCTATCTATCTATCTATAATATGTATACCGAGCAAGTTGAACCAAGTAGCCATAGAGTTAATATACAGGCTATATACTAACTCTATGCAGGTATCTAATTGCATAAGTGCTCTTACCAAAATTAAAACCCTAAAAACATTGTTGTAAACATAGGAGTGAAATTAAAACGGATTCCATATCATTAGGTCACCAAACTAATGGGGATGAATAAGATTTTATAAATACATAATATTGTATAAAAATTTTCTTATCAGTTTACTTATGGGCCAGACAAAGTTAAGTTATGGGCCATTAAATGACTTCTAAAAATAAATCCATTAGATAAAGATGTCATCCAGGTTCAGGATGATTTAGGACATAAAGCCGCATATATATTTTATTTATTTATATTTATTTGAACTACCAACAGATTAACATGTAGAAGTTATACAAAATGTTAGATTGCTTAGGCACTAGGTAAACACGCCAATCAATACATCATGCAAATAAGAAAAGTCGTACATAATAATTAACAAGAATACATTGGGAAATTATTAATAAATTATAAAGATTATAAAAAATGATAATGTAGTACATTAATCTCAAACTCGTAACTAAAATAAAACCTTTGCTAGAAAGTAAGTGATATGTAGTTTATTTAGTAGGTATGTCTAATTTGTTAGTTTAGTTTGTTTTATATTGTGTCTAATTTTTATTTTAGTTTTAAGGTATTTGTAGCCCTGGGGAGACGAATTGGGCAACTGTAATGTCTCCCCAGGCGTCACAAATAAAGAATTCATATTTCCAATAATCGATACATTAATTATTATAACTAGTATCAATATCAATAAAATATATAAACATGAAAGCGTCAATCTAAATTAAATGTTACGTTTACAATTTATTATAAACAGGTAACGTATTAAAGCTGTAACAAATAACAATCTGGTCACGAATGAATAATGCTGTTCGAAGACAAAGCACTACAAAAACCAGTCCCAGTTGCTTCCTGAATATCTTGAGTTGATGCCAGACAAAAATAAATCATTAGATCGTGTTGAAAGTTGAAATAAGTGAAGCTTTGATTTGAATATAATAAAAATCACATTATGTCAACTAATGTTGCTTAACTTAAGAAATTGAATTTGAATTATCTAATGCTGCCCTTTAATCATTTGCGCGCTTCTGGGGGCGCCTCAGTGATAAATAATTTTTGAATAATTTTTTTAATACACTTACAAACTTATGTTTTCGAGTAATCATCATCACGGTTCACGTTTGCTTTTCACAAGCTACAATTTTCACTATTTGAAAATTATATTATAAATACCTAATAAATAATATTTTAAAAAAAAATATTCTTAACTTTTATTGAAAATAATACAATAGAACTTAACTTAACTTAACTTAACTTAACTTTTATTAGTCTAAAATATCATAAAAACCTTAAAAAAATATAAAAAACAATATAATAAAACTAAAATATATTATTAAAAGGAGTCCCTTTAGGCAAGGTTCCAAAGATACTGGCAGAGTTCCCCCTTTGAATAGCTAGACTAATTCTTTGTCCGTGGTAGCAATAATAATTATATTTATTAGATAGTCATAACATAATTGTCTCCTACTTTCCCTAGTTATTTATTATAATAATAAGTACTCCCTAGTTAGTATTTTCTCGCAGCAATTCCCCTATAGAAATAAAAAGTAATTAATTACTCGGTCTAAGTAATCTTTAAGGCTGCGACGAAGGTTGGCATTCTTTCCTACGTTAGCATTCTTTGTTGAATAATTCATGTGCATTTAATTGAATAACATTTAAATTCATTAGCCCGCTGTTCTTATTTATGGAGGGTGCGCTTTATTTTTCAGCTTTTCTTGTAGAATTGGAAAGATTTCTTTTTGTATTATTACTTTTTTCTCTAGTCTTAATGAACTTAGAGAATACTTGTCTGCATTCCACATTCTTCGCGAATGCCGGTATCTCTGGTGCAGTGTTGCGCGCTGTTGCGTTAACGTGGGAGGTCCCGGGTTCGATTCCCGGCAGGGTCCATTTGGGAATTTACAATTTCTGAATTTTTGCTGGTCTGGTCTGGTGGGAGGCTTCGGCCGTGGCTAGTTACCACCCTACCGGCAAAGACGTGCCGCCAAGCGATTTAGCGTTCCGGTACGATGCCGTGTAGAAACCGAAGGGGTGTGGGTTTAATATAACTGCCATGCCCCTAACAGGTTAGCCCGCTACCATCTTAGACTGCATCATCACTTACCATCAGGTGAGATCGCAGTCAAGGGCTAGCTTGTAGTGGATTAAAAAAAAAACATTTAACCTGCACAACTGTCGGAACTAGGCTACACCGCTTTCACAAATAACTAAATTACTGTATAACGTTTTATTATTCA
Organism: Erebia aethiops; assembly: GCA_923060345.2. Classification (NCBI taxonomy): domain Eukaryota; kingdom Metazoa; phylum Arthropoda; class Insecta; order Lepidoptera; family Nymphalidae; genus Erebia; species Erebia aethiops. The sequence goes on along the minus strand of OV281092.1, from coordinate 6,194,954 downwards.
GATAAGTAATTGGCGCAGCGAAAAAATCCTATGTCTATGATTGGCGCACCCACCTGTTCCGGGTAGGTACGCCCAGATTAAGTAAGTCGATAATACCTTTGCTCGGTAATAATCTTTGAATGTTTCATAAAAGAGTCTCAGGACCTCTTAAGGCATACATTTTTAATTTCCCCTCATGAAAGCCTCGGATATTTCTCGAGCATTAAACAAAATCTTCGTAAAATATCACATCGAAATATCATTTGTCATCCACATTTAATGGCGACATTCTTTCCATTTATCTGTTTGAACAAAATTTTGAATTTCAGATTTGAGACGGGGCGGTGCTGCCATTAATGTATGAATAATAATATCCAGAGTAGAATTACTAATGTATATTTTCATACTGCAAGATATTTTAATATCTCTATTATCTAGGAAAGAAATTAAACTCTGATTTCATAAGGTTCGTAGATGTTAATTTGTATTTGCAGATATTTGAAAGTTGTGTTAGCTATATTTGAGTCTTACTTTAATTTAATTTAATTTTATTTTTAATTGGACTACCAACAAAATTACATGTACATTAAACTTAGACATAAATAAACTTAGGGTAGCGGAACACACATAATTTCACTTATAGGCAGCCACATCATGCACAATATAAGGGTCGTACCTACTTACAAATTACTCAAAAACAAATTATTATGTTACTAAATGAAATAAATTATATAAACTATCTAATTACTTATTGCTAAAACAAAACAAAAAAAAAAATGAAACCTCACTAAACTTATTATTAATTTAATTAAGTAGCGCTTTTAAAAGTGTTGATAACTTTCGCTTTAAACTTTTTGATTTTGTCGTGGAACACGTCGATAGACTTATCCTTGCTCGTAAGTTCCCCATACAGCCTACTCAGCCGGGGTATTGTTGAATGATAACCAAGGTTGGTTCTGTTGAATTTGTGTGCAAACAGCTGTTTGATAGGGTGCCGCGGCAGATGCGAGGGAGTTTTGAGTGAGATCTGGCTTAGTAATTCTGGGTTATCTAAAGTTCCGTTGATAAGCTTATATAGGAATACCATATCATGTAACTTTCGTCTGTCTGATAGTGAGTTTAGTTTAAAGGTTTTGAGGCGAAAAGAGTAGGGTACTATTTTATTTGATCCGGAGTAGAATTTGGTGAATCGTCTCTGTATACTTTCTATTCTATCTTTATGTATCTGGTAACTAGGGTTCCATATCACCGTCCCGTACTCGAGTTTACTTCTAACTAGACTCGTGTACAAAAGCTTTTTGGTTTGGAGTTTTTTGAATGGTTTGGAGTTTCTAAATACAAAACCCAGCATTTTACGTGCAGATCTGCAAATGTTGTCAATGTGGTGGTTAAAACGTAGTTTAGTATCTAGCGTAATTCCCAGATCACGAACAAGATCCAGTCTTTGTAGTAAATTATTGTCTATCGAGTATTTGCCATCGAGTATAGTGTGTTTGCGTGCGAAACTTATAAAGGAGCATTTTGCAGGATTGAGTTCCATGCCATTCAGCTTACACCAATCTGCTACTCTGTTTATGTCCTCTTGTAACAGGATGACGTCATCTGCAGTATCAATTTTTTTGGCAAGTTTTAGATCGTCTGCGAAGATGAAGTACTTTGAATTTTGAATGCAGTTCGTGATGTCATTTATGAAAATGTTGAATAAAAGTGGTCCTAAAATTGAACCTTGAGGAACTCCAGATGGTACGCTGTAGGTTTGGGATGAGTGGCCCTTAACTGCTACAAATGAGTATCTGTCAGTCAGATAAGAAGAAAGCCACGAGAGAAACGATCCACCCAGTCCAAAACTAGACAGTTTAGCCACCAACAGTTTATGATTCACCTTGTCGAAGGCCTTCGAAAAATCGGTATAGATGGCATCCACTTGTAGACGAGAATCTACAGTAGCTATCACATAGCTCGTAAAGTTGACTAAATTAGTTGTGGTGGATCGGGCCGCCATGAAACCGTGTTGACCTTCCGAAAGCGCATGAAGTACATGACGTGATAGTATGGGATGTATGAGAGATTCGAAAACCTTCGGCAAGGCAGACAGGATCGAGATCGGCCTGTAATTGGCAATATTCTCGCGACCGCCCTTCTTATAGATGGGCACTATTCTGGCGCATTTCCATAAATCGGGAAAGCTTCCAGTATGAAGTGACTTGTTAAAGATCAGGGTGACGGGTAATGACAATGGTACAGCGCATTTATTAATAAGTAATGGGGGTAGATTGTCAGGACCAGCACCCTTCCTTATATCAAGTCTTTTTAGCTTCCGAATAACTTCCTTGACGGTGATATTAACGGAGCAGAGGTGGTTTGTACATATTATGTCAAGCATTGGATAATTATTGCTTCGAGGGTCACTGCTCTCATAGACGGAAGCAAAATATTCAGCAAAGATATTACATGCACTTGGTCCATCGGTAGCTTTTTTAGAGTTAAAGATCATTTCAGCTGGGTACGTGTTCGGTGAGTTTTTAACATTTTTAAGATGTGTCCAGAAGTATTTGGGATTCTTTGCTAGGTTACTTTCAATAGACTCAATATATACATTATAGCATTCCTGAATTAACTTGCTACTGTCAAATCTGTATGTTTCAAACCTAAGTAAATCTAAAGGATTTTTGTAAATTTTAGCCTTTATTCTGTATTTGTTTTTTAGGTTTAATATAGAGATAAGTTTATGTGTATACCAAACAGGAAACTTAAGATTTTTAGGCTTGGTCTTTGGGACATATTTTTCTATAATTGTGTTTAATTTATGGTAGAATATAGAGAGCATCGAATTGACATCATCACAATTTTTAAATAAATCTAACCATGGTGTATTGTCTAATTCATTGTTTATGGCGTTGTAGTTAGCTTTGTAAAAGTTATATTTTTCAGTGAGCTTTTCCTCGATATTTGTTATCTTGCCCAGTTTAATCTTTATGTTAAGTGGTGGGTGGTGGATGTCGATGATACTAATAGGGTTAAGGTGTTCTTCAACTAGTACTTGGGTAATGTTGGATAGAACTAAATCAAGTAGCCTATCATTGGTATTGAAAATGGAGTTAAATTGTTTTAAGTCATTTTCTTCTATAAAATCCACAAATGTGGAGTCTAAACAGCAACTACTAGATGGGTGTAAGTGGTTTACTTCAGGCACTTTTGACCAAGATATTGAACTCATATTAAAGTCTCCTATTAGTAGGACATGTTCATTATGGTCAAGAATTTTAGATGAGTTCGTCAAAAAATCGTTAAGTGTATCTTTTTTTATCGGTGGTGGCAAATATGCGGCGCAAATAGCTATATGACTTGATTTACCTTGAATTGTGTCTAGGTCCACAGTAATCCATAAGTCTTCGTGAATACTTTCCCATTCAATTATGCGGCATGATTTTAAATTATTTTTAACTGCAATCAAAACTCCCCCTCCATTTTTCATTTTATGTATGTTGGTTTGAGCCCTATCCCTACGGTAAAGCGTATAGCGGCTATCGATAAACTCGCCATCGAAAACCCCATCGTTGAGCCAGGTCTCCGTAAGAATTATTATATCAAAATCGTTTGATAAAATATTGAGTTTAACTTCTCGGGTTTTGCTACGGATACCCCTAACATTTTGATAGTATATTTTTAAAGAATCGTATGTTAACAAAATAAATATGATAGACTAGATATAGTAAAATCTAACACTTATGAGGTTAAATGATCCAGCTGTTCAATATCACGCACAACAATGTGTTCAGAAACTTCAGTTTTTCTCAAAAATACGCGACCGTTTTTTATCCATACGAATCTATATTTTAATTTTTTTGCCGTCAATCTAGCGAAAGCGTGTATTTTCTTTAGCTCCGGTGTCAAGTGTTCGACTACGTAGATCGGCTTTTTCTCTCCTCCCATACCAACGTGGCTCGTGTTCAGCTTGTCATCCTTGTATTTCTTATTAAACTTGATGACTCCAGCTAGGAATGTGTCTCGGATGCGCGGACTTGAAAACTTCACGATCACTGAACGCGGGCGTGCATTTTCCGGGTTTATCTTGGCTATTCTGGTGCATTTATGGATTTCTGCGTCTGAGATACTTGTGCCTGTTGCCTTGCCAATTTGTACGATAATGTTTGGAAGATTTTCTGATTTGTGCTCAGGCAAGCATTGTATCTCCAAATTACACATACGTGAGTGCTGCTCGATTATGTTAAGTCGACTGTTCAGTTCCTTTACGGTAGATTTAAGATTTTCATTTTCCACTTTTAGTTCATTTACTTGTGTCAGTTTTCCTTGTAGTTCCTTTTTAAAGTCCTCGTATTGGTTATTTATGAAGCAGATGGAATCCTTTATTTCGTTGATCTCCTTTGACATTTCTTTTGTTTTGTTTTCAATTATTTTAGAAATGTTTTTTTCTATATTTCCTAATAGGATTTTCATTTCTTCTTGGATTAACTGCTTGACATTGTCAAGGGTGAGAGAGTCATGACTGAGTGCTTGGGGCTGTGTACTTAAAATCCATACTAATATTATAAATACGAAAGTGTGTGTGTCTATCTGTTACGCTTCCACGGCCCAACCGTTCAAACCTTAATCCACGCGGACGAAGTCGCGGGCATCATCTAGTACTCAATAAGATTGTCAAACATTGCACAAATTTAACCATAGAATGAAAAAATGTAATGAACAAGGAATGGATTTTAATGTTAGACATTCTCATAATTTCTTATTTTTCTATTAATCAAAATGTAAGTATATAAAGTTACTCGATCATAAAACCTATACAACTATCACTACAGCCCATTAACCTCCCACCGCTGGGCACAGGCATTCTCATAGGAGAGAGGGAATTAGAGCTCAGACCCACCACGCTGCTCTAATGCGGGTTGGCGGGCTTTAACGACTATTATCATGTTAGTGATAATGACCAGGACCGACGACTACGCGCTCTCCGAGGCTCGGGGGTGTAACACCGCCAACATTTTAACTCCGGGCTAGTACTGAGAATTTCTAGTCAGAAAAACCCAATACTTTATCATGGCCCGACCCGGGACTCGAACATTGGGACCTCGTCGGCCGCAGTCATGCATGTTAATAGACCAACGAGGCAGTCACAACCTAGTAGTACAATGTACTATAATTATATTTTTACGAATCTTATACGACTGCTTACAGTGTACCTACTGCGTACGAATACAACCTAAGCACAACGACGTAAAGTAAAAGTAACACAAAAAGCGCTGAACGCATGCTCAATAGCATTTAACAGCAGAATTTTTTACATTTATCACAGTACTGCATCTCGAGGACTCTTTGTCTCCAGTTTAAATATAAAATGAGTTGTTGAAGCTCCTTTTATTAACAGGAAGCTTGGTTCTAGGTAAAACTATTTGTTGCACGAACTAGATATTCAACAAGGTACTTATGAGTAAAATTTTGCACTTGATGAATTGAAATTTGTGAAAATGACCGTCTAACTTCACTTCGAGAATGGCACACGATCTAATTTTCTTAAAAAAATATTATACACGCAATAGGTATTCATGTTATTCTAATCTTATCTAGCCTGTACTGTCCCACGACTGGGCAAAGGCCTCCCTCCGATTTTTTAAATATTTAATTAAAAAATTTAATATAATTAAAACACACATACAGATATTCTGTACACTATATTAATCAATAAATTGTATTGAACAAGTTTTGAAAATTGAATTGAACGCGCGCAAATTGGGCATTGAAAAGGAAATAACTTGTTTTGCCCCGCGTTCTATAAAGCGGTGTTTGTTAGAAACTTATACATGTATCAGTGTATCGGGACCCGAGAACACTTTGTCTCCTGTCTGAATCTTAAACGAACTATTGTCGCCTTATTTATTTATACTTCGAAGACATCTCCGCCTTATTTATTTATTCTTCGAAAGAATTTCCTTTCCATTTTTGTTAAGAACTCGTCTTATAAGTCTCGCCTTATAGGAATTCTTACAATTATTATTTACCAAATGAAGAATAATCCTTCGATCACGCCGCAACGGAGCAACGGATCGACGTGATTGGCATGGGTGTAGTTCCTCAACTATACCCATGCCAAAAATCAGAGAGAGTGACATAGGCTACTTTTTATCTGATTGATGAATTTAGATGATTTGGTAAGCTGTAGGAGTAAGTATATGCATCCGAATGAAATTCATTTCTTCGTTCCATTATCTCATATAGCATTCGTCATCAAAATTGAAATGGAAAAGTGTACCAATTTCATGCATGGCTTTCTTATTTTCTTTCGTTATTTTTCGATGCTCAGCGTTTTATAGAATTTTTAGCACTTCAAATGAAATTAGGAATTCTTCAAGGCTTATCTTAGCCTCTTTTGATTGTCACGCGTGTCCATTCATCGTTGATTATCTTTATTTGTCTGAGTAAAATAAAATAGTACACAGTGTATGGGACTCACGTCCGAGTTTTATTTGCGGTTTAGACCGTGCACGTTTACGAGTATTGTCCCGATACACTCTCGTTACAAGCAGTTTGCCGTTCGATGACCAGCATTGAAACAAAGCGCATACCTACTGCAATTATCGTTAGATAGATATCAAACCATAATATCCTTTTCAAACTTACTGCCTGCCTATAATTGGGTAGGTATTTGACAACTAGCTCAGCAACTGGTCTAAAATCAAACGTAGGCAAGTATTCGGTGATAAAACTAACAGGGGGCGTAGATTTTACGTCTTTTGGAAGATCCTCTATTTTATAATCACTTAGAAATATTTTGGCATAGGAAACATCCTAATTTTATTTCTGAAAATCCTTTTTTATTTTAGAGAGCTACAATATACCCATAGGTAACCTACGTGTAAAGCTCAAGTTTCTATATACGGCGGATTGAGCGGTATTGCGATGGTAAAAAACTTAGTTTTTAATACTAATAACCTTACTCTATGTTAAACTACGTTCTGACCATATTGATATGACATATATTTAATAGACTGGAAAATATCAGAAATCTTCATTTAGGTAGGTACTACCTAAACACACTTCTACTTCTTGCAAAAGGAAAAAGCTTATTTTTTCGGCTAGCGGTCAAATATAAGTAGGCCTATATCGACATTACTTAAGTGCTAAAATAAATTAATGGTTTATTAACACTAGAATTTTAACCTTAGCATCTTTCACACGTTCTCCGTTTGGGTTGTTGTGGGTGAGTTTCATTGTTATTCTTTATGTAAATAAATTGCAACAAAAACAAAATAATCATCTATAATTTGCATACGGTAATAAATAGCAGCATGTTACACAGAAGCTTTATTTGATTGTATTCAAATATAAATGTAGATAAACTCTTCTCATCGTGTGACATGCATCCGAAATAAGAGATTCTAATTTTACGCCGTAACAGAGGGTTCCGTCACATTAAAAAGCTAGGCGATCATCTTTTAAGGAGGAGACGGCATCACTAGGTTCCCTTCTTCCAAAGAAACGTCCAAAGAAATGAATATGTGTCTGAAATGTATGGCGAATTTCATTCATATTTAATCTATAACTTTTTGTATATTTTAAAATAACATTAGATTTTAACGATTACCGCCATTAAATAACTGCACGACCTGTGAATAAGATTTAAAAAAATCTTGAATTCAAATTTTCAGTTTACTTAAAATCAACGAACATATTTCCCTATTTACGAGCAGAATTTTTGTATCTCTCATAGTTTTAATTTTCGCTTTACTGACCGCTCCCAAAATCTCACTCGATCGAAGAAGAAGATCGTCGAAGGTCTCGAATGATCACCGAAAGACCTCGCAGTCTACTCTTAGGCGTACTGCTGTATGACATTTTCCTGACGGTTGCGGATATTTTCAATTTTCTCAGCGGTGGGCGTCTCCTCTTTATTACGTTATGTTTTGACTCGCATTTTAATGTGTGAATTATTATTTGTGATAAATTCTTTCTTTTTTATCGGTCCCAGCGATTGCTTTTAGAGCGCTTTCTACTTTATTAATTTTAAGAATACCTGAGTATGGATGTTATACTAAATAATTTTGTATGTATACAATATTTGATAATAAAATTCTTTGCTTGTTTTTAGGAGTTGCCGAAGAAAGGCTTGTGAGGTTCTTGCACTCCAAATTGGGGTTGACATTAGATATTGATATTGAATATCATCATTGATTATTGATAAGTAATAATAAAAACCAAGCTTTAGATCAAAATTAATTTGACAACACAAATACCCGTTAGTTAATTCCTAGGCTTTTGGAGTTTATAATTATTTATCGATAAACAGTGTATTATTAACTGAAAATATAAATATTTTAATGATAGGCCATGCAATAAATACGAAGCGGCAGTTCGATGGGCGCGATAATATGAAAAGTGATGTGTTTAATTAAATTATTATTAATCGCGGATAAAGTGGAGACCACGTACCGGCAAGCGCAATTTTGGAGGACCTGACGTTTAGTAGGTGGTAGGAACTAGGAAGCGGATAAATGAGGAAGGAGAAAGACCGTGTTTGGTGGCGCGCTCTCTAAAAGGCCTAAGTCGCATACAAGCTGATGGATGGAAAGTAGGAATGCAAACACTAGCGCACTATCAGCGCTTTATAGTGGTGGGCGATTAAATCTTTCCATGGATCTGCAAAAATTGCCGTAGGCTTTTAGCGTAAAAGCTATCAATTTTTTGTTACAGTGACAAAAAGATGACTTTTATACCTGAGCTCAATAAAAGTGGGCCTTGCTTGCCATGATCCGATAAAAGCTGACGGTTTTAACGTTTTTTTTTATTGCGTGATAGGCTTGAGCTTGGCGACAATCATGCTTAGTGCAAAGCAATGATGAGGTCTAGGTTGGAACGCGCTTGCCTAGAAGATTCCTATTCACTCTTGCCTTGAAGGTACTTAAGTTATAAGTGGCAGGAAACACGTGCGCTGGGAGGGTGTTCCACACCCTAGCGGTTCGTATCAGAAACGTGGTTGTAACTTCTACTCATCTGGTGATATTGATGGCAAAAAAGTCACTTGATTCATGTGTTTTCATATGAAATTATATTGAAATAGTTAGAATATTGATTACAACAAGCGTGGTCTAGCGGGATAGGTTGAGACAGGAAAAAAGTATCTACTAATAGCGCCACATTCTAGTTAAGTAATTCTAGAATATTGCACCTTGCAAGTTGCAACATACTTTGCCCAGATATAGGGAACTACTCGTATCTATAAAAAATCTTTAAAATGGGCCTTATCTTATTTTTCACTAATTTTTACCATAAATTATCCCTCTTAATTAGCTCATAATTAATCATATAGCAACAGCCTCATATTTACTGTACGCGAATCGGCGAAACTAATCCAATACGATAGGTCATTTATTAAAATACAATTTATTTGGTTCTTTGAGGGAACTTACTGATAAACAGACCTACATAGCTGCTGAAGATACTCATAACCTCCTGTAGACTCATAAAAAGTCGGTATACCTAGGAGCACTAGGAGCGAGTGAAATTGCAGCGTCGGCTTCACAGCGCTGTAATTAAAGCTGAACCTAATCTCCTGTCACCAGCGGAGGTGCACCTCGGCGAGTTAATTAGCTTTTTGATGAATCGACCCACTCCATTGTGAGCTATGGCTGCCACATTAATGAACTTGCCAATCATTAAAATCGAGTTCGGTTCGTGAACGCGGGCACCGGCATAGTAACCTACCCCATCCCACCCTAAGGCTAGGGATGAATTTAGCGGGAAATCATGAGCGTTATTTTGCACGCGGGACTTCTCATTGGGGTTTTGGCATTGATGTAGAATTTTTTGGCCACGCAGATTTGACATTCGTAACATTCTCAAGTGACATATGTTTGCTCGTGATTTTCCAGTATATTTTTCGGTAGTTCTGATTTTTGAAGAACTATTGAATAAAGGTTGAATGTAAATCAATCATCATCGTTACTAACGACGCTACATCTCTTATAGGCCAGGATTTAAAAAATAATTCATTATAGGCTTACGCTTGACCACAATCACTACTGATGGGAAGTGATGATGCGGCCTAAGATGGGACGCGCTTACCTATTCGCTCTTGATTTAAAGATACCCGGATTATAATTGGTGGGAAACACAGTTTTTGGTAGAGTGTTCCAGACTGTAGCCATGCGAATAAGGAATGAAGACGCAAAACGCTTCGTGCGTGTGGATTGAACGTTGCCGACATAGGGGTGGAAACTCGCACGGCGTCTTGCGGTACGATGTTAGAAAGGTGAAGGAGGTACAAGATCGAAATGCTCCTGAGCACACTCACCGATATATTATATATCCTGTAGAATACCGATAGGCCAGCTACCATAGGGCGGTGATCCAGAGTTTTGAGTTTCACCAGAAGAGGTGAATCTTCGCCAATCAATCTCCTAGCCCGACGATCTATGGCGTCAAAAGCAGCCAGTTGATACTTAGCGCCAGCGGAGCCATCATAAAGGTGACTGCAGTACTTCATGCACGACCGAACTTGGGTAACCAGTTGGCGTGGCGTGAAGTACTGCTTGACCTTGTTAAGTATACCGAGCAATTGATAGAGATCTATAAAGGTATTTGCTCCAGAAAATACCTTTATAGATCTCTATCAATTGCTCTCCCTTTTCCCTTTTAACCTTTATACTCCTTTCGAAAGTTGAAGTTATGGCCGATACATTAAATTCGTGAGATGCTAATTTATATTTTTGATGGTATAAATCATTTGACATAGTCGCGATGCAAAACAAAATTTTGCATACATCCATTTCACTTAAGTCATTTGACTTAGGTCAAGTGACTTTATCGTTAATAGCGAGTTTTAAATCTAAAATTATATAGCACTGAGAGTTTATCAAAAATATTCATATTTATTCTCGTCCTGAATAAAAGAACGATGGAAAGGCAAACTGCGAAATATTTCTGTACTTGTTTACGTAATGATCCGCCAAATTGCAAGTCTCGTAGATCCTGATTGAACATAGTCAATCGACCGTGACTTCAACGGAATTCGTAGCTGCAAATAAAAATGAGCAAAGCTACTTTGTCGGTTACTTCGTACACGTTGACAGTGGTCTTAAGACTATTTTTATGCCATGCCAACTTAGCCCTTAATTGCTACGTCAGTCGGCGTTAATTATCAATGTATTTTGAGACAGGCAACTCTGACGACATGTCATTTCCTGTCCGTAGCGTGTCTTATCCACAAATAAATAAATAAATAAATAATAATTAAACAGGCAGTAGAACGTCTTGCAGGTTACTATTCATGGTAATAAAATGTATTATGTCCATATTATATTCCACATTCAGTCAATGTTATATTCATATCATATCAACGTAAGTGTCGATGCCCTATCAGCTCCGGTAGCCCTGATAGCATTTGGATCAGATGAAATATATTCCTTTTTTTCTCACTGATCAAATACTATTTGCTTCGGTAACTTACGAGATTACATTGTGTAAAAACTTGTTCATAATCTCTCCGTCTTTTCCGTAGAGAGAGAAATTTTCCAGCTTTAATTTCGATGACGCGTTTCAGTACATAATAGGTATACAACGTGTCTACGTGTTGTCACATATAGGCTGATAATAATTAATGTTGATATTTTAATCTGTGCGATGTTGGGAATACACGGTACGACATAATCTTTCGATTCAGCGATTACTCGGTGATTCGAAATTTGTCGCACGATCGCACAATCTGACAACTCAATCGATGATGTCGAAGTCACGAGGGAAGCCTACATCTTTACTACTGAGGTTTCAGTTAACATGACATGAGATAAATCTGTCATGTAGTACGGAGACTTACGTCGTGATTTGAGTTTTGACATCTCTATTCACACTTTTATCACAGTAAAACTGTGCTTTTATGCAACTCGGGTATACTCGAGTGTCACGATTTTAACATGAAAACATACCTAGTTACACTTAGGTCATAACACGGTTTTATGTTTTTATAGCATTTTTCAGGACTCTATGTGGACGTGATATGCAACACAATCTCTAATCTGGGAGCAACTTTATAACCGCCGTAACTTACTTACAAAAGTGTGTACATTTCCTAATAGAAGATCACAATGGTTTATACCCCAGAGTTCAGATATAACCTTTGGCCCAATATTTTGATTGAAGCGTAACAGAACAAGGTCGGAGTATTGTAAAGCTATTGTTAATATCAGATGGATCTTTGAGTACCTATTGATGATACTATTCAGAACATTTGATTACATGATAGACAGGCTTATTCATGCCGAAATATCTGGGTGTTTCTTTGAAAATCACAGACACTAGACTGTAGCCTTGACATAACTTAGAATTAGAAATTAAGGCCCTTGACTTCTGATCTCACCTGATAGTACCTAAGGGATGATGAAGTTTAAGATGGTAGCGGGCTAGCCTTTTAGGGGTATGGCAGATATATTACTGTACCGATTATTGTATTGTGTACATTGGTAGCTGACCATTACCTATTCTGTGCCGTCACTGCACATCGCAGCTCTATATTATATATAATATATATATATAGGTACTAGCGAATGCCCGCGACTTCGTCTGCATGGTTTGAGGTTTTTTGGTTCCCGCGGGAACTCTTTAATTTTCCGGGATAGCCTATGTGCTATTCCAGACTATAATCTATCTCTGTACCAAATTTCAGCCAGATCCGTTCAGCCGTTGGCGCGTGATTGAGTAACAAACATCCATACATACATCCATACATCCAAACTTTCGCATTTATAATATTTATTTGATATTTGATATATATATATATACATTTTGACATTTAAGTATTTGACATTTATATTTATTTTACATAGACTTGAATAATTGCTTTCGTTCATAAAGATTTCACATTCTTTGTTATTTTTAAAATGTTGATTCCATTATTTTTTTCCAGTAGTAAATAATATTGTGAATTGAAAGTGAATTTTTGCAAATGACGTGCAAAATTTCAAGAAACATTTGGCAGATTGTAATATGTACCATCTTTTTATGTAACTTACAATCATGCAATAAATGAATAAACTAAACTAAAACTAAACTAATCACTACATTTTACTTTCAATTACCCATGGGTATGAAATTAGTTCAACCGCAGTGTTGAAAGGACAAAAATGGTTTGTAGCATGAATAACATGAAATATTGCATGTTAACTTTGGTTGAAAATATGTCAATAATACATAAATTAGTTTCTTTAGGTAAGTAGTAGTAAGATATTTTACTTTTAAGTTAATAAAAATTCAGATTGTTAAAGTGATGTATACAGTTTTGCAGGCTACTCGGGGAGTAAGGCACCATTAAATTGTTAATGTCCCCTCGGTGGCTGATAAGAAACGTTTCTTCTTGAAATTGAATGTAGCATGCCTCGGGGAGTCACGAAATGCTTATCAGTATAAATTATGGAGTCAGGAATGTTACCTAAATTATTTATTAAACATAAAATGAATAAAATTAAGTGTTTGTCTGTGACTTCAAAATAAATGTTTTTAATTGGGTCGATTGGACCACTTGTGGTTATGGTTAATGTTAAATTTGACCAACTTAAAAAACTCACTTTAGGTTGCCAAGTCGGAGTACTTACTTCTACTTTTTATCATAATTTGGCTTAGAGGCTTAATTGTGGACATAAGAGAGCTGAAATGTGTCACCCATGGGGTGTAAGTACATGGGGGGGACTTTGGGAACTTTCTATCAAACTCTGCTTTTTATCAAAATTTGGTTTAGAGGCTTAATTGTGGACTTGAGACTTTTTTAATGCGAGTTTTGCTCTGAAAAAAGTCCTGAAATGTGTCACCCACTTTACTATTTTTGGTGGGCAAGTTTTTAGTGTAACATTCAAACATAATTTTAATGAATAATAATTTCCTAAGCAAATAAAAATTTATTCAAGTCAATACAATAATGTAGTTACCTAAATATCTTAGAACAATCTACGTTGGATGGACATAAAAGGCCATCCCCGTTCAATAATTAGGAACGGCAATAATAATATATCTCACGTATTGTAATTTAAGGTGTCAAATCTGTGTATCTATAGTAGGTACCTATAGTTTCTGACGTGCGAGTTTAGACACATCGTCACGAGTCACGATCTAAGCTATAGTCATATAGTACTGGCCCTGTAAAGGTAATTATTTTTTGCTAGTGTTCGTTTATTATGAAAATAGTTATTTAAAGATAAAAAAGAAAGTAAGGACCCAGGCGTTGCGCTTAAAAGTATAATATTTTTTATTTTATGAGATTTTTTAATTTGTTCCTCCCGTTCTGGTGTCTGAATTGGTTTGGTACTTATTAAGTGAAAATTAGAGTAGTAAAGTCAAAATAAAAAATAACTTTGTTTCTTGCAAATTTTGTAAGTAAAAAAAAAATTTGCGGCTCCACTCCCTTGAGAATAAAAATCCGGTCTCATTCATACATGATCACCCATAATGATAAAGTTTAATTTTGTCATAAGTGCGTATTATTTCAAATGAAAAACTTCAATTTATATACCTACACTTTACGTCTGGGTATTCAAAAATAAGTTTCCAGTGAATTTAAAGTATAGTGTACAGTCTTAAAAAAGAATTACTCACTGTGCTCTACATAGATTAATGCAAATTGAAACTCACAAAGGTCAAACAAAAGCGCCATTTATGACAAAGACATGTTAATGCAGATTAGAGTGTTTTAATTCACATGTCTAAACGTTGCGCACGATGTGCAACGTTTTATGTCAATAGTTCAAGGGTATGAATAGATGTGCCATTGTTTTCGTGAAGTTGTTTTCGTCAAGTTGAGGGCGTAGACTATAGATCTTTGGTTGTTCAGTGTCAAAGATTATAGGTCCAGACTGATCGTATAATCGGGACGAGCCGCAAGAAACGCAAAAGCCGCAAGAAGCGCATGCAACGCATTTTCCAATCGAAAGGGTTTTGACTTACGACCACACGATCCTTAGCGTAGAGAAATACTCGTACGATGCAGAGAGAGACTGACAATGCAAGTGACGGAAACTGAATCGGAAGCAGGCAGAAGTAACTTCCATGCCACCGTTAATATTTCTTCCTACTGATCGATTCGGCTGAACTTATTTCATTTTTATTTTATTCATTACTAAAAATAAAAACCAAAATATAAATAAAATCTAAGTGAAGTTAAATAAGTAAACACAGCATGTACTAACTAACTTTGCAGTTGACTCGCATTTTTATTATTGAAAAATCCAACGTTAGCGTCTCTTGCGGTAGGTATGCGATCACCTTTAAGCTGCAATCGATCATGCAAGTTAATTGGTGTCTTGAAAACTATTAGCATACTTTTGTCGATGGATGCTAGGGTTTGGGCCGATCTTTATTTTCCTGAGCCGAGGTCAAATGTCATCTTTAATACGTGACGAATCATTATGTTTTCATTCGAGTAGTTCTATAGGGCTGATTGTAATTTAGGTATACTCGTAGTTGTAACTAACTTGTAAGTCGTGGTTAACCTCGTGAGCTATTATCGATATTATGCTTGATTATACATGAATCTGTGCTTAAGGCGGTGATTATTCGTTTTGCTATGCAGCAGAACTGTTCTATTCTAATAAGTGCAGGGTGTGGCTATTTACTAATACGTTTGACGACCTCCGTGGCGCAGTGTGTAGCGCCTTAACGTGCGGAAGTCCTGGGTTCGATCAATTTGGGAATTTATAATTTCTGAATTTTCCCTGGTCTGGCCTGGTGGGAGGCTTCGGCCGTGGCTAGTTACCACGCTACCGGCAAAGACGAGCCGCCAAGCGATTTAGCGTTCCGGTACGATGCCGTGTAGAAACCGAAGGGGTATGGGTTTGATATAACTGCCATGCCCCTAACAGGTTAGCCCGCTACCATCTTAGACTGCATCATCACTTACCATCAGGTGAGATCGTAGTCAAGGGCTTGTAGTGGATAAAAAATAAAATAAAATAAATAATAACTAAATACTAATGGATTGGTAGATAGGCCATGCGCTTGTCATAGGAGCGACGGCCGTTGGACCCGGTAGTATCTAGAGTGAAGACCGTGGCTTGGTGAGCTTAGTGTGAGTAAAGACGCGAGTTTATACAAGCTTAGCTCAAAGTGTGGTGCGTCCTCCAACACAATGGATCACGATATAAAGAGGTTGGTGGACTGGCTGGATGAGGGAGGCCTAGGATCGGGTGTGGTGGCGCTCTTTGAGAAATGCCTATGTTCAGCAGTAAATATCCGCAGGCTGTTAATATGATAATAATGAAACCACTCAAGAACTCATGATGCGAAGGAGGATTTTTGAAGTGAAACTTCTTTAGAATCGTTGTGATTTGAAAATTCAACGAAACGAAAAAGCGACGCCAAAAAGAGACAAACGCATTCATATAAAATAGGATAGAGAATGAGATAGAATCGTAGGCTACATTTCCGAAGTTTTACTTCTGCCGTGTGTGAATTGCACTCACTTTTTTTTCAAACATAGCTAGTTCTACTCGTATACAAAGTTTGAAAGTGGATAAAATGTAACAACTTCAAAATAGCTTTTTAAAATTGCCTTCTCAACTTCGGGACGTAGGGAGCTATCTTTTCAACCCATTAGTTCTGTAACACAATAGTGTCTTTAATTAGGAAGTGGGTAAAGAGTTTATTGTGCCGGGTTAAAGTTTGCGGGCTAATACTTGTCTTAGAGTTTATTTTAGTTACTCGTGCACTGCCTTGCAAGTTTCTTAACGATATTTTCTTTAACTGTTCCAGACGAGTAAATTAATCGATAGAAAACAGTTTCGTGATAATCTTGGACAGTGTCTTGTCTGTGTTATTGGTTTCAAAACAATTAATGCATTTTTAAATTTGGAAATCAAATATAAATTCTTATTCCGTCCGTCGTCAAAGAGCTCCAAAAAAAAAAAATTAAAAAAAAAATTAATGCACTTTTAAATTCGTAAATCCAAGAATGGGCTTTTTAATATTAATAATCACGTAACTATTATATACTCTAAGAAACTTTGTTTAACTTAAATGCTTATGGCTTATGATAATATAATAGCGTGATTGAAACATTTATAAAAATCTCTAGCTGATGCTCGCGACTTCGTCCGCATGGTTTAAGATTTTTATTCCCGCAGGAACTCCTTAATTTTCCGGGATAAAAAGCCTATATCACTCTCGAGGTCCTCAACTATATCCATGCTAAAAATCACGCCGGCCCGTTGCTCCGTTGGGGCGTGATTGAAGGACAAACCGACAAACAAACACGCTTTCGCATTTATAATATTAATAAGTATGATAGAACGCGTCCATTATATTGAAAGTCCGTTTTTCATTTTTATTCGTTTATGCGAACCTTTCCAAGAGTGCAGAGATAATAAAAGTGCACATGAATAGAGCTCATTATTCTAGAATGAATTTTATTATCCTCTATAGCTCTATTAGGTATAGTAATAAAGATAACGTGAAGTATATTTTAATATCATTTTATTCTGGAAAAAAACCATACCAAAATAGCTATTTATGCAACTGTATCGTAATGAGGGTCATTTTAATTCGAGTGCTGTTTTTTGATACGAGGCTTGCCGAGTATCAAAATAGGATAGTACGAGAATTAAAATGACTAATTACGTACAGTTGCATACAAGATTTTATCTACGACAAGGACGTCTTTATAATTTTTTACTTTGTAAATTAATAAAAAAGTCAAATCAATTGACTGGTTGGTAAAGTGCCAGAACCCAGAGCCGCTAAGCTATAGGTATCCTATTTATGAAGATAACCATATCGATACAGCTACGACTCATAACGATACAGCTCCCATACAACGAACTGTATCGTTATGAGAAGCAAACACGAAAGAGGGTTCAATTCGATATAGTTGTCAAATTCGAAATTGGAACTTTTCGATGCTGGAGTAGATAAAGTGATTAATGCAATGGGATCATCACGACGTAGAGGGTGAAGAAATTCAAGTAAGAATAGCGTATTTAATCTGTGGTATTATAATACGTACATGTGATAGATTTGATGTTTGTAAGTTTCTGTTTGGATGTTTGTTACTCCTTCACGGCTCAATGACTGAACCGATTTAGCGGAAATTTGTGATGGAAATAGTTTATAACCTGTATTGTTTGTATATGTACAAAGGCTACATATTACCCGAAAAGGCAAATAGTTTCTGCGGGAATCATAAAACATTACACGTATATAGGTAAATATTATTATTGTGATGTTGTTAACTTGAAAATTTACAAAACAGGTGTTTAAAAATTAGGTCGGTATTTGTATTTTTTCCGATAAACTAATATTTTACAAAATATCCTAAACTGTGGAGTCTGTAGGATAGGAATAAATGATTATTATGTATAGATTTAACGTTGGATTAGATAAAGATGGTCATTAATGACTTCAGCCACGTAATAGACAATATTGCATAGACAGGAAGAAAGATTTCCTTATTGCAAACCACTCTCTAGAGAATAGGTAATGCTATGACTTCCGATATAATATAGAATTACTTAATTGTGGTTGCTCTATAATTATTATGCATAGCTGCAATTAGTTATCTGAATACGTAAGTGCTTTATAACAATTATAGCATACTAGATGACCTATACTTCAACCGCGTGAATGTTTTCTTCCCCCCATGAGAACTGAGTTTTCCGGTATAAAAAGTAGTTTATGTTAGTTTCCGTGATGTAAGCTATCAAATTCATCAAAATCAGTTTAGCGGATGGTCTGTAAAATGGAATAATAGACAGATGATATAAATGATGGCCATGACAGACTCAGATGGTATATTATATTATTACTTATACATAGATAGATTATAATTTGACAATAATTGTTGTTTCGTTTTTATGCTATTATAAATCCATACTAATATTATAAACTAGATGATGCCCGCGACTTCGTCCGCGTGGATTAAGATTTTTTGATTCCCGCAGGAACTCTTAAATTTTCCGGGATAAAAAGTAGCCTATGTCTTTTCCCTGGATACAAGCTATCCCTTTACCAAATTTCATCAAAATCGGTTCAAGAGATAGTTTTTTATGATTCCCGAGGGAACTCTTGAATTTTCCGGGATAAAAAGTAGCCTATGTCGTTCCCCGGTTTCATAGAAACTATCCCTGTACCAAAGTTTTGCAAAATCGGTTGAAAAAATGGGCCGGGAAAGCGTAGCATAAAATAGTTATAAAATAAACTAGAAGACATTTTAAAGAAAGGCGTAAGTATATTATATTATTTACCTTAAAAAATAGTGAAAATTTCGACGAAATTCAAATTCAGGAAAAAAGACCTGATATGATGATGAAAGTACCCGATAGGAAGGTATATAATTACCCTTACAAATACCCATATATATTACCCTTATTATTAACCTTATATAATTATTATTTACCCTTACCAATATTAAAAAGCATTCTGATTATAATGGACGACGTGTTAATTAGTAAAACATTATTATCTAAAGCACTCCTTGGCGAAGGATATCACTATGTAGGTTAGGATACGAATGGATTTGGCGATATTTACAGAAACCGCTATTATCCCCTCATGAATAATTTATGTGTAGCTGCGACAGTTAGAGCGCTGTAATTATGTAAGAGCTGTCGAAGTGTAATTACAGAGCAGCTACAGCGCGATAGGGGTTGATATTTGATATTGCTCGAGGAAAACATGCAAATGAAAGGATCTCTCGCAGTTTGTTACCCATTCGACTGCACTTGTTTATTCGCGTATAGTCCATACTCAATTTATTAATAAAATTTAGTTTACAAGTCATTTTAAATATAAATGTTACAAAAAATATTGTATATGATTGTAATATATATTATTATTATTATTAAATATTTAATGCACACAAAATAACGGAAATAAAAAAGTAAGTTATATACTAAAAATACTGTCGTTAAAAATAAATAATTTTAACATTGTATTATAATTTATAATTATTATATAATTTTAGAATCTAAGAATTCATTGTAGCTATACAAGGACCTCACGAAAAACCAGTTCTTCAGTTTATTAAAATTTGTTAAACTGGGTGCATCTCTAATTATTAGGGGTATACGGTTGTAGACTTCCGCGCCCAAGTGCCCTTAACGGTTTTTGATGCCTTTTTCTCGTAAATCCATACTAATTTCACGGCCCACCTGTTCAACCGATTTTGATGAAATTTGGTACAGGGATAGTTTGTATCCCGGGGAAGGACATAGACATACATACTTTTTATCTTGGAAAATTAAGGAGTTCCCGCGGGAATCGAAAAAACTTAATCCACGCGGACGAAGTCGCGGGCATCATCTATTTATTTATAATTATAGATTATAGATATTTATTTATGTAGATAACAAGAACAATACCAGATAAGTAGTCATTTGCATCACAGAAAATAAAACAGCTAGGTTCTGTTTGTAACCTTCCTCCGGCCATCTTCCACGTTATTTCCGACCGAAAAAGATATCTTTTATGTCTCCTTTAATGAAGTTTTACTTTTAAAAAATATATTTACAGCAAAACTTACAGCATAATATGTCTGGGCTGTAATTCAGAGTTTTTCGTGACAGTTGTGACATATCATTTACATGCGACAGTCATGTTTTGTGAACTCAGAGACCATTGCATAATCGTCGCTTTGTTTTGTAGATAGATATTGTAGTGACAATATCTTAGACTTAAAATACTAATAAATAGTGAAAGACTGTAGATAGTCAGATTTTTAGCTCAACTTGTGGATGGATAAATGGAGAGTTCGGAATTCTATAATAAGCGTAATATTGTTTAAAATAAATATAAAAGCGAACGGGGAATAGGGATTACGTTAGTGGCGGCATTAGTCTTTAATGCAACGGCGACGATTGCCTCTACATTTATATCGCATATTTCGTTATTTAAACTGATCTTGGCATTTGAACGCTATATTCACAGTGTCACGAGCAAAGCGCTACGACTTTAACGTTACTATTATTATGTTACTAAATTATAACCGCGACTTCGTCCGCGTGGATTCAAAATCAAAATCAAATTCAAGTAGACTTTTTACAAGTGTTTTTGAATAGTCGAGTGAATATACCACTGGATTAAGATTTTTGATTCCCGCGGGAACACTTGAATTTTCATGGATAAAAGTAGTCTATGTCATTCCCCGGGATACAAACTATCCCTGTACCAAATTTCATAAAAATCGGTTGAACAGACAATTATTTTTTATTCCCGCGGGAACTCTTGATTTTCCGGGATAAAAATTACCCTATGTCCTTCCCCGGGCAACAAACTATCTCTGTACCAAATTTCATCATAATCGGTTAAACAGATGGGCCGTGAAAGCGTAGCAGACAGACATACAGACAGACACACTTTCGCATTTATAATATTAAGTATGGAAGTATGGATTTAAACTTAGGTATGTATGAGGTTAACTCATATTCGTATTCTAAACGTATGATCTACTTTGGTTCTAGTATCGAAACGAATGAAATTGGAGAACATTATTGTTAGTTGTAATAGTATGTGATCTTCATATATCTATAAGGTATGTTATATTATGTGCATTCTTTGCCGGCTCATTACTGAGCACGAGTCTCCTCTAGGAACGAGCCATAGTCCACCACGCTGGTCCAGTGTGGATTGGCATACTTCACACACCTTCGATAGCATTATGAAGAATTCTCGAGTTTTCCTACAAAGTTTGAATCAAGTGATAACGATAGCAGGGTACATCTACTGTAATATAACGGAACTGTAAAGTACCACAACAATATGCCTCAGTATAATTTAAGTTTTATTCAGCATCACGTGTGACGTGCGAGTCAGCCGCCAGTTGCATCATTATTCCCAGACATGAATGTCTGGAGCGCATGTTCACAAGCATGTGCAGTGGTAGATTCACTTGACGATTCAAAAGTACTTGTAAAAGTTTATTTGAATAAAGAATATTTGATTTGATTTGATTTGACATGCATGCTCAAGAGCTTTGCGAGTGCATACAGGCATAATGTAGTTACAGGCTGCGGTCCTTGCGCTGCTAAGATCCATGTTTGCTGTGACAATTATGTTCAAGCGTAAATGCCCCAGCAGAATGCAGATTCCTGATTGGCTGATTGTTTCGTTGGTTGCGCCAAATTGTGACCATACATAGGATTACTACTGGGTGCTGCAGAATGTGGTTGAATGTGGTGAATTTGGAAAACAAAAATTTAAAAAAAAAGTATCAAATTACAGATCGTGTCCCTCGCACGAAACTTCTACCCATAGATTTATTTCATTGAGTAGGCCCCCCACTGTTTCCTTGTCTATCCTATCAGTTTTTACCAAAGTTTGAAAAGAATCGAGATAGTAAAATGTTTGAAAATAACTCCAACACCCCTCATCTGCGGACATGGCTTCTCACGGACCATTTGACGCCTTTAGACTGTAGAGGCCCGGTAATTTTTTTCGACAGTCAGACTGCGTCACCGCAGCCCAAGGGTTGTCAAGCGACGTGTTGCTAGTGTGTACTGTGTACGCTAAAAGTGCGCTGGAACTTTTGTTGCAACAAGCGCAAAGGAAGAGCTTTTGCCCGCTGATAATAATTATATTGCTCGAGTTTTTGTATTTACTGTGCTTTAATTAGAAATGTTTTATAGTTAGTACCTAATTAAAACGTGTATGGACTTGTGCGTCGCATACAAACGAATGTTGTACGCGACGCACAAGTCCATACCTACATATAGTACCTACTATAATATAAATGTGTGTTTATTTCTTGGTTTTTTGGTTTGTCCTTCAATTACGGCACAACGGAGCAACAGATCGACGTGATTTTTGGCATGGATATCGTTGAGGACCTACTTATTATCCCGGAAAATTAGGAAGTGCCCCCGGGAATCAAAAATCTTAAACCACGCGGACGAAGTCGCGGGCATCAGCTAGTTGTGAAATAATTTTGAACAATAACATACGTACCTAATTTTGTTATGTGGATTGTTTAATACATAAACATAATAGCTATTTTATCTGTATTCAATTGGTTAATTACTCTGTGCTCTTTATTATTCATTACTCTGTACTTTTCATTAACCTATGTTACTTGTCACTTCTTGTCTCTGATTTGTGTACAAAATGGACGCAATATAAAAATTAATTACAATACAAACAAAGTTTTATTTAATAAAGCTTAGAAATAATAATTAAAGTTTAATCCACAATAATGGAACTAACATGGATTCATAACTTCCGGATAAAAACTAATGCAGTAAAGTCATAAAATATCAATCAAAATGAGTTGCAAGATTTGACACAAACTACTAAAAATGCTTGTATAAAAAATGTGAAACCATTATGAAATAGACTGAAGTTACGAGTACATACCGGTTTCTTTGTTCTCTTGATTGGATGATTGAAGATTAGATGATACCTGTAAACAAAAAAAGGGTATAAGTATAGTATAATAAAATTTATAGCCAGCTAGCACACGAGTATATATAGCTAGCCTAATCTAATTACTGTATAAATTATGTCTACGTGCAATGGCTGCGAGAATGCTGCGTTCCCGAGTTGAACAGCCGGGCTGATCCTTTGCGCAAAAATGAGCAAGCCCTTCTATCACCAAAACCCAGATGAGGCAATTAACCGCAGTGAAATTACTTGGAAGTTTTTTTACATAAGGCTCCACGGATTCATGCCTTCAGGGTCTCCACGGCATTCGGAACTTTGACTTTCGAGAGAGGCGTACTTGCGCCGATTGCCAGTTGCAGCCATTTCTGCTGCGACTCCCGGCCTTGATGCTGTCTCCCTGACATGACATGACGCCAATGTGTCAACGCATGTAGCATACAAAGAAACTACCTTTGATTTGAGAACCTGAGAACTAAGCACTTATACCATATATATGGAGCACAGAGAAGCCGAAAGAGCAATACTGGAAATATTATACATCAAACGGGACGTCAATGCAATGTTATCGTACTTTGAGCATTAAGTAGGTAGGTAGTTTGGTATGTGTACTTAACCCATATGTATGACTATGAATAGGACTGGGTACCTAAGCCTATATAATCTAGGTCTGCTATGCTTCAAAGGCTAAAACAGTAAACACTGAAGTTTCACATACCTAATTTAGTTATTTGCTAACATTAAGAAGTTTTTTAAAAAAGCTCTACGAGAAATCATTTCCGTTATTACGTTAATAATATTCTACTAAAAAAACAGTATCGTAATATGTAACTAGTAATAAAATTATAGCTATGCTCTTATTATAATATTGTTTTTCAATTTCTTCAATGCTACAACGTTAATTTTATACCATTGTAGCATGAATACAATTACGTGTAGATAGTTCTTAACAACATTGCAATTAGAATGCAAGCGCGAGCGGGCACCGTAAACGCAATTTCGCGATTGTGTATAGCGCAGTAAATGAAATTGCCGGTACGTTATTATTCCCGCTGGCACCCCTGGTTCATTTGCAATCATTATTCAGTAAACGAAAGCGTCCATCCGCTGTTATATTTTTGGTCTCGTTGATCCAGTGGTTAGTATATCAAATAAGGATGACAAAGTTCTAGGTCTGATTCTCGAGTCGGACCAAATAATTGTTAATTATTTTTTTGACAAGAAATTCCTAGTACCTACTAGGTCGGAGTTGGGAGTAAGTGTTCTGCCTTCCCTATGCATCGGAGAGCACGTAAATCCATTCGTCCTGCGGACTCCTGCGCCTGATATTATCTCTCCGGTCGCGTCGGATTTATGTCCCATTTATATGTCGGATTTGTACGGTCTGTGTAAGGGAATAGAGAATGTTTGCGCAAATATTTGCACTGTAATACCTCCCATACTATTGCAGTGCAAATATCTTAACTATATGGAGAAATTTAGTCGGGAGAACCGACCACATTACCTGATGTTTTGGATAGAAACTTGACATGACGTATTAAGAAAAGAAGATAAGAATTAGTAGTGTCTAGCCTATTTACCAATAAAAAAATGTGATTTGAGAGTTACTCTGTTCTCGCCACAGCCAGAATATTCTACTGAGTGGTCACTGCAAATCGTCGGAAATACCTAATAGAAACGACAGATCGGCAGACATTCGAATTCAGGTTTAATATTATGAATGCATAGAGTGCATTTCAATTCAATGCTCTCTGTTCATTAAGCGATGATTATTTCTGGATTCACCAGGCAGTAGGTATATGCGCCGTATCTCGTGCGTGTAAATCTCCGGATAGACTAGACATACCTATTTTGCACTAATATTCAAGAGCAAAGTTCAGTAGGAAACATTTGCCAGCTCTATTCAGCTTATTTACATGCTCTGTATCAATCATTGACACTATGACAATTGTTGTCGGCTCAAATAAGGTATCCTCGTTACCACAATTGGGTATTTGACAAAAAGTTAAACTAGCAAATTTTTTTCAAACCAAAGCAAAACGCACGCTTAGTATGGGATTTTGTGTGAAACTCTGAACAGCGACGTCATCAAAATTCGACGTACTTTTTTACTTCAATCGATAGTTTTGAATGGATAATAAACTTAAAACTAACAGGGGACGTGGATATTGCGACTTGGGAGATCCTCTATTTAATGATCACTAAAAAATATTTTATTTGACTAGTAGTGAAATGCCCAATTGAATGTGACAATAGTGAAAGAGTAGCCAATGAGAGGTCTGTTGATGGCGATCGATGTTCACCTTAGCAATAATTTTACCGTAATACCTTTAAGTTACTAGCTTTGATGTAAAATGAATCTGCGATCAGCTTTAAGTCGGACAAACATGGCCTTAATGAAAGGCTCCCGTGTCCACGAATAATGACCACCAAATGAACCGCGACAGCTGACTCGAATCGCAATGTGACACGAAATTTCATTAAAAAATCATTGTATTCACGGGTGCGGATTTAAACTCGATGCTGACTTGCATTTTGATAGCAATGTAGTAGTCAATTAGTGAGGCGGTTAATTCATTTTATATTGATTAAATACGAATATTAAAGGTTTAAAAAGCTTAATTTTTTGTAGTGCTCTGAAGCTGTAATAGAAAACATTTGCAATCTTTAAAGATCATCCACTACATATTCGTAGTATTAAACAAAGTCGCTTCCCGCTGTCTGTCCCTATGTATGCTTAGATCTTTAAAACTACGCATCGGATTTTGATGCAGTTTTTTTAATAGATAGAGCGATTCAAGAAGAAGGTTTATATGTATAACACATGCATAATATAGTAGAGAAACACTGATAATTTCAGCTGTTTCTAATGTCATGTCGTAAATAAACACATTTTTGTGCACTTACATTGCAAGCGCTGACTGAAACCTACAAGATACATCAAAATAATGTACTACAATATTGTACACCTTAAAAAGGTCAGGTCAAGGTACATGTCTATCTCTTAGGGATAACCCTTATCCCTATCTCTTAGGGAAAATTAAAGAGTTCCCGCAAAATCTTAATCAAAGCAGATAAAGTCGTTATTTTGCTAGAATTAAAATGCATGCCGCATTCTTTCGCATAGAATGATTTTTTATTAAAATTGGCTGACGCATCACAATTCCCGTCACTCAGTTTACTCGCTCTCCGCGGCTCATTTCGCGGACTATTATTCGTGGACATGGACGCTCTATGTAAATATCGGCCCGAGATATATTTTCAGTATGCAATTTTGGCCCATGTTCGTTGTGTAATTTTTGCACAAATGTTATATAAGTTTAACGGTTAGATTGAATTACAGTATATTTACACCATTTTGGTGTAAAGAAAGAAAAATAATAATACTGTCTACTTACTGTATATATTTTATGTGTGCAATGAAAATATCTAAATAAATAAATGAAACATTAATTAAAATAAACGAAAACGATAGGTTTTCTAACAATTTTGACTATCTTGATACGAGTTATCTCATCGTGTATTTGCAACCTAAGCACGTTAGTTTCTTATCCTTGTTCTAACTCGCGTTAAGTAATAGGATTTACATGGAATTTACCGTTAAATGAAATGACTAGAATGTACATGAGCTCTTTAAAGAGATCTTGAACTCGTTTTTAACTCTTGAACCGATGCCATAAAAGCTGTTATTGTGTGATGTGGCCTTAGACAGTTAAATACATCAAGTGACTTTGATCTAAAGATATAAATACTTAGATCTTATTTAATACTTACATCTTTATTAAATAAGTCAGACAATTTTATTTTAGACCCAAGATAACGCATCTTATCATTATAGATAAGACATATAGAAGAGCCTAGACTGGTCTTTAGGAAGGAAGTCTCTTAAATAATTTCCATCTCTCTCTCTCCCTCTAAAAATAATACAAGTTAAGTTTTTATACAAACTATGAAGATACACGACCATTTTTTTTTACTGCCGAGGGAATGTACCTAATGCTTTCCACAGTTTGGCTAAAGAATGCCTAATTTCCGAATATGATCTTACAAAAAAAATAGTACATCTCTCGTAGTTACAAAAGATGTACAATTTTTTTAATATGCACGAAACTGTTTTGCTTGCTTGAGACAAAAATTTTAGAAACAAAGGTTGTAAAACTTGTAATACCTAATCGAAAAAACAACGTATAAAATGATCACTAAGGGTACCCCAAAGCTCTTTGCTTCAAAACTACCAATTTTTATAAATACATTTTTGTGCCTCACACTCACTTTAGCGTAAACTTATAATGCTATTTTTTTACAGTGTCGCACTAGCAGTACAAAACTCCATTAGCCATTTGAGTGTTCGCAGTTTTATCCCAGTTTTTAATACGCCAGACTATTTTGTGCGACAATTGAGTTACCGGCGTGAAATTAAACGCGCAAACTTGTTTATTTCCAAATCGATACTTGTTTTCAATTACATGTCCTGAATTATTTCGTTGATATCATGTTTACCTAGCTGAAAGATAAAATATTGTAACAACAATATATTTAATACTATAGACATTATTCGGTTTAATTTATCAAAGCGCGCTGGAATGAAAATTTTAATTAAAAAGTTATGATCTTTATTATACCAATCTGCATAGCGGACCGCATGGTAGTCTATGGCCCTTCTCATTCTGAGTAGTGGACCGGCCATGACAAAAGTTAGGCCGGCCATACATGGACAGCTTGAAGCAGTCAGGATGGACTGCTTCAATCTGCGACTGCATATTGAACTACAGTCTTCTACGTACACACATACATGGAACCGCTCGAGCAGTTGCGACTGCGGCCGGTTGGAAGCAGTTATCAATGGCAGCTTCACAAGAGCGGTCCGTGTATGTTGATCACTGGCTAACTGCTCGAACAGTCCATGTATGGCCGGCCTAAGTAATCTGTGGCGGTGGGTTAAAAAGATAATGAACCTTATAATAAACGTTTTCAAATAAATGCGTTTTTAAAAATCCGGTGAGATCCCTCTGCGGGAAATTAACTCTAAACCAAATTTCGTCAAATTTGATTAAATGGATGAACCATAAAAAAGTTACAGAATACAGACAGACTCACTGTCACACTTTTATATTAGTAGGTTCTTATAATAAAGGGTTTTAGAGACAGATAAGTAGCTTAACAGAAAATTAACAATAAAACCTAAATTTAGTCTCCAATCGCTTCCAATTCGTGTAGGTACTAAACGAAGTTCTGTAAGCCGAGTACGGATTCAGCCAAAGAAATTACTTTGAACGTTAACGCTGACTTGATTGCTTTCAGAGTGTAGTTTCCGGGATTCAGTTTATCAAAAGGTCCCGTAACTCTCTCTGCCAATCGGCGACATTTCCACCGCTTCGTGCGAACGTGACTGCACTCGTGTTCTCGGCTAAATTATATGGATTCATACTCAATGAATGGCAAATTGGCTCGTTATTGACTTGCTTTGCTTTGAATGATTTGGCAGCTATACTAATATTATAAATGCGAAAGTTTGGATGGATGGATGTATGGTTGGATGGATGGAAGTTTGTTAATCACGCAGAAATAGCTGAACGGATCTGAATGAAATTTGGCACAGAGATAGATAATAGTCTGGAATAACACATAAGCTACTTTTTATCCCGGAAAATTAAAGAGTTCTCGCGGGATCCTAAAAACCTCAATCCACGCGGATGAAGTCACGGGCATCAGCTAGTGCCAAATTATACATAAACTAGCCTATGTGCTATTCCAGACTATAATCTATCTCTGTGCCAAATTTCAACCAGATCCGTTCAGCCGCTGGGGCGTGATTGAGTAACAAACAACCATACATCCATCCAAACTTTTGCATTTATAATATTAGTAAGATTGTAATATTAATGCCAAATTTTTAAAAGGAGATTTTTTTACCCCCATTGCATGCAGAGGGCGGTATCTGTATTTCTATGTGTGGCATCGTAGCCTTTTCGTATTCATTGCCACACTACTAAATCTTGCTAAGTATCAAGATTCGACCTACATATTATACGTATAATAATGTGATTATTACATACGAGGAGGGTTCTATTAATATGTTATCATTAAGCAACAAAACCAATTAAACCGCGTCAAAGCTCTTTACGCGTTAATTGGCGGATAAAGGAAAATTTATGGTGTAATAACGCCACGTTTTCCACACGCTTGTTTATTGTAAGTTTGTTATATTGAAAATTTGTGTTCATTTAAATAATCAGCAAGTTATAAAATTTAAGTGGTATTAAAATTAAACATTAGTTAATATTTATTTTAGCGTAAAATCTGAATTAGACTTTGTTATGTGGCGTTTAGCTACGTATATAAGCTGATAAGTGGTATGGGTTTTAACTGCCACCATGATAGCCCACTTTCATTTTAAACTGCATAGTTGCTTATCACAGGTGAGATCACACAAGAGATCTAACATGCGATAAAAATCAGTAATATGTACCAATAAGTATAAGTGTTTTCGATAACAAATAGTTTTATCGCCTCTAACAAAGTGGGTCCCAAGTGCAAGTAATTCTCTTCAGTCCGCACACAAATACTCCCCTAGGAGGCGACAATCCTCACGGCAAACAATAAAAATATACATAAAAATAAATTTGATACTTCGTAAACGTCGACCGCAAGGGATAAGTATTGAATGATATTGAATGACTGTCTCTGTTTGATACTACAAAATGTGATAGTTAGTATTTAGTGCTAATATACCTACTATTGGATAGAAGCAGGCGTTAGGTACTTTGCGGAAGCCCATGATAATTATAGAACTAGAAGTTTAATTCGCTATAATACGCCTCAATAGGTAAATCTATGTTGTACAGTGTGTATCTTGAACTTGTAGCTTGCGATATTCACCACCCCACACAAATCATCATAAGGTGAGAGCGCAGTCAAGGGCTAGCTTGTAGTGGATAAAAAAAAAAAAAAAACTCAACGTACGTTTCATTCGTTCACCGGAGCATCTTAAGGACATGTTGACTCGACAATGTAAAGCTCTGCATTCAACTCGCGCGCGAACTTATACGATTTTGACGTGACTTCAATCGTGCAGTGACACACAAAATATCACTCGTGTTTTTTTTGGACGTTTTGAAGGATACGGATTGTACTCGGGCTGGTAAAAAATTTACTTGAGAGGTCTCAGACTTTTTATTTATTTTTTATTTATCTACTACAAGTTAGCCCTTGACTGCGATGTCACCTGATGGTAAGTGATGATGCACTCTAAGATGGTAGCGGGCTAACCTGTTAGGGGCATGGCAGTTATATTAAACCCATACCCCTTCGGTTTCTACACGGCATCGTACTGTAACGCTAAATCGCTTG
This sequence comes from Erebia aethiops, assembly GCA_923060345.2. Taxonomy (NCBI): domain Eukaryota; kingdom Metazoa; phylum Arthropoda; class Insecta; order Lepidoptera; family Nymphalidae; genus Erebia; species Erebia aethiops. The sequence continues at coordinate 6,164,273 of OV281092.1, read as the reverse complement.
GCGGCACGTCTTTGCCGGTATGGTGGTAACTAGCAACGGCCGAAGCCTCCCACCAGGCCACCGTACCGTACCATGCGTACAGGACTTACCGTAAAACCACAACCAAATGCAATTAATTATACTCCCCACAATAGCACAATAGCAAATATCGTTAAATACATAAGGTAGGTAGATAGGGTGGGTTGGTGAGGAAACATCAACATGAGGTACGTGTCGAAACTTCCAACAGCAAATTGCATTGTGACGCAGACGACGCCGATGAAATTGGATTGCGCACTATCTAATAACTGTGATTGTGATTTTCGATGATGATATACGTGACAATCATCCATAGCTGGCGATAACTAAGCTCCTGTTTTAACGAACAAAAACAAACACGGAAAACGATTATAAACAGTTCAAAGCTTAGTGGTTAAAGGACATTATCCGCATACACGCTGCAAACTACCATTGCCAGTTTATTCACGTATTTGTGAGGCAATCAGTGAAGAGCAGTTGTTTGAAATTGAGTTATCATGTAAAGCTTTTAAGGCGGTTATTTCTAGCCTAAGGTTTTGTTTTGTCAAAGTTTACCATTTTTTTAAAATTTAATATGAAAATTAAGACAAACTAAAACAAAAATATGAAAGAATCATTAAATTTCTCAACAAATGAAAAAGTTATGGAACTTTAAACTGGCGTCAAGACGGGAGACGTGACGTCATAATTCCCTATCAACAGACTTTATAAAGCCGAATAAAAGAAATAAATGGACTTAACGTGACTTAATTGAATTAAAAGCACTTCATTTGTGTGTGAAGATAATTTTGAAGTATTAAATCTCGGCTAGGTATTAAAACTCACTCACAAAATTTCTCACTCGAGTAAGATACAGCAATCGGTGTACATTAAATAATTAAACTTTTAAATCATCATTTCTCAGTCATTTATTAGTTTTAATCTATATTTTACTTCCGTTGTGTTAAATATTCACAACATCGTGAAACTTCTCCATTATGGTTATCCATTTTGAGGATTTTACTAATATATAGCTGTATAACGATAAAATATTTCCAATATATAAAACTTAAGCAGAACTGACTTTCTCATAATAATTAAAATAATTAAAGAAAAAAGTCAAGAGAATGAATTATGTAGCAAACAGAGTTAATATTTATGACGGGTATTATTGATTTATTAGTCATGTAACCGTTCTATAAATACATAAATTTCTGAAAATGTATTTCGTGACTCATCGAAGTCGAAAAGTCATCCAGGAATTCAGCGATTCTTAATTGAACGTAAAAATATACAATCGAATGAACCATGAGAATTTTACAGTTAATATTATTCCAACTCCAATTTCGTATTTGATGAGTTTTCGTAACAGCTTTTTTTTACAAATATATTATTCGATGACATTTTGTTGATGTAATTTCAGGTTCCATTTTTTAAAAGCTAAGTTACGTACCTGTACTATATATTATACTGTACGTATCATGTATTGTACGTTGTTAAAAGATAAGCGAGTGAGGGTGTCTGGAATCCGACTCTCTAACATTTGACTATTCACGTACCGCATACTAAAAACTTTACGGGTTGTAAGTAATTTGTAAGAAAAGAGCACAGAAATAAAAGCTTGACACTGGGTCGATTTTTGGTAGAATGATGGCTAGGTTTTTTCTTGCCAGAGAGATAATTGCGCACACCTTCAATATCTACAATGGTATCCGTACTTTAGTAGTCAGTACTTAATATTATAAATGCGAGAGTATGTTTGTTTTGTCTTTCAATCGCGCCGATGAAGAGTCAGATCGACGTAATTTTTTGCGTGGGCGTAGTTTAGGACCTGAAAAGTGACATAATATGTCATTTTGTATCCGGGAAAATAATAAAATCTACACGGACGAAGTCGTGGGCATCATATAGTGGTACTATAATTATTATCGTACTTGAGTGGCCCATTAAAATTGGAGTTGAGTAGGTAGATAATTGCAACTGGAATTGTTTCATTTCAAAGCGAACCAATTGGCTTCAACTGTCAAATCGATGGTAGGTATGTTAATTGCTAATTTGCTAGTGCATAAAATGCGTTGCAAAATCACCCTCTAGGCCTTCAGTCTTACTGCACTAATTACAATTTATTCTTTTGTATAAAATTTTAGGAATTTAAGGCACGTTGTTTTAGAAGTTTAATTAAAGCTCTTGTCACGAGTTGAACTTGAAATTACCATCTGAAACAAGCTGAGTGAAGCAAGCCCCGGGACTCGGTAGCTCAACGTCCCACCTTGTTCTATTATTGCGTAAAATCCTTCCACTTTTTCAAAATTATGTGGACATTTCAGGCAGACGTTTGTCCTATTCGGTTCCTAGTGCATTCTCGCTTTAACTGCAGCTCAAGCCTAATCAATGCGAGGTGCCTTAGGGCTAAGACACAGTACAGCCCGGATAAGACTAAACCTCCGCGTTGGCATTTTCCCTGGAGTGTTGCGTGCCACGTGCGTGCGTTTGGAGCTGCAGGCCAAACAGTCTATCTCCTTTTCGTGTCCGATGGATGCCAGGGGCAGTATCACAAAAATGGCCCCCGAGATCTTTTTATGTTTTGTGTTTCATGAGCTTTTGAGGGACGCTTGAGAGATTCGAATCATGAAAGCTAACTGGATAAATCCTTTGTAGTTTCGAAAACTGAAAAACGGAAAATATAACACCGCCACATCATATTTGTATAATACCAGAATTGATAAGTCGTGCTGTAACAAGTTTTGTGGGCATTGTTTCTATGCAATACATATTCATAAGGATTTGTTTGAGCGTCCTTTAGCATTACGCCTCCACTATGAATGCTATTAGCATTGCGAGGGTAAGACAATGAGCTTATTACGGTAACGTTGAATATGTGGGAATTAATATGACAAATTAAATTATTCGCTGTTCGTAAGCTTGTAATTTATTATTACTGTAATATGCACAGTTTCTTCTTGTCCGGGATAAAAAGTTGCCTGTTCGTCCCCGGAATGCAAGCTATCTCTGTAATAAATTACGTCAAAATCGGTTGACCGAAAGGCGCCGAAGGAATAGGTGAAGAGGAAGCAGGCAAATACTTTCGCATTTTGAATCGATACTATTATTATAAATGAGAAAGTATGTCTGTTTGTCTGTTTGTTTGCCCATCTGTTCAACCGATTTTGATGAAATTATGTATAGGGATAGTTTGTATCCCGGGGAACGATATTCTACTAGGCTACTTTTATACCGAAAAATTAAAGAGTTCCCGCAGGAATCAAAAAATCTTTATCCACGCGGACGAAGTCGCGGGCATCACCTAGTATGTATTAAGTTTAGATTGCAAAAATATACTAAGTCTATGGATATCACTGAATCCTTGAAAAATTACACCTTAAAAAAAATACTCTGAAAATGTTTGTCAACTCTTTGAGTAACTTACTAGTTTAAATAATTGTGTGTGCCGACGGCGTAAACGTACTTTAGATACAGGAAATATACATAATGCAAAAGTTTGGCTAAACTCAATATTTGCGACGTGCGGAAATTGTTCCAGATTTGCTGTATTGCGTTTCCGCATGTTGGGAATCCATTGAAAAGAAATACGATTTAGTGGTTTCCTAATAATATTTTTGTTTCCTGTTTTGGTGCGCTGTGGTTTTACAGTGGGAGGTTTTAATTGCGGCAGGGTTAATTTGGGAATTTATACTTTCTGAATTTTCTCTGGTCTGGTCTGGGGTCTGTGGGTCTGGTGGTAGGCTTCGGCCGTGGCTTGTAACATTACCGCCAAAGACGTACCGTAAAGCTATTTAGTTTTCCTATTAAGATGCCGTGTATAGAAACCGATTAGGGGTTTAATATAACTGTCGTACCCCTAACAGGTTAGCCCGCTACCATCGTCGACTGCATCATCAATTACCATTAGGTGAGATCGCAGTCAAGGGCTTACTTGTACTGGAATAAAAAAAGTGTACCTAATACAAAAAGTGTGTATAAAAAAAACACACGAGGGACAAAAATTTACAACTAGGGAAAACAAATAACAGCTATATTGCAGGCGAATTCAAGAGAATACAAGTAATAAAATTAGAAATTTAAAAAAAACCCAGGACGAACTGCAGAGCTCCATTATGAAACAACAATTATTATTTAATGATTAATATTTAAAACACAAAACTGCATCTTTGATGGCTCAGTAGTTTTTTTGACCAACGTGGTGGTCTATGGCCAAATCCTTCTCATTCCGAGATAAGACTAGTGCTTAGTAATGAGTAGAGGTGTCAAATAGTGTTAAATTTTAATATTCTTACAGGTTTTCATCCTGCAGTAAGTCTTTCTTCTGTCATCATCATCTGTTCGTCTGTCTTTATGTCTGCTACACTTTTACAACCCATCTGTTCAACTAATTTGGATTAGGTACAGATATAGTTTGCAGCCCGGCGTTAAGGATATAATATAAGCTATATTTTATCCTGAAAAATTCGAAGAGCTCCCGTGGGAATTAAAAATCCTTTAATCACGTGTTGCGGGTGTCATCACTAAGTAGTTGATAATAATTTTAAGTAGAACTTATTTTATTCATCGATATATACTAGGTAGGTACTAGATGGGCCCTTTCATAGAAAAATGTGGGGCGTCCGACTTGCTCTTTGGGTCTTTGTCCCCGTCGTAGCGTCGTCACGGTCGCTCGTTGTGTAGATAATTTGTTATTATTAAGTTAACATCTAAAATCTTATTAGTTTGGCACTGTATAATTTTTATTTTAAGGTAAGTGTTTCAATTCACATTTATACATTTATAAAAAAACGTTATTTAATCTTCCTATTTAATATTTTTATCCATTACGCAATCATTGAATTTCCGCGGCAAACTGTATGATATTTTTTTTTATCAACTGGCCTTACGGCTTAGTACGGCTATGACCTATATTATCTATGATCGAGTCATACGTTTTCAAGCTTTCATTCAAGATGGGGCATATGTTGCAAGCAAGTTCCCGCGTTTCGGACTAGATGGCGTTACTTGACATACGCCACATTCTTTGTTTGATAGGGCCCGTCTATGTAAATTGAGGTCGTTGATTTTATTATGTACATAAGGAGTAGACGTATTACTTGACTGTTAACACTACGAGCTATAATTCCTTTACTTCGAGTATAATTTAGACAATACGAACATTTGTAACCCATCCGCTTTATACAGACAGCTCAGCTAAACAAGCGACTCGATTAATTATCTTAATTCGTCAAGTTTTACCCAGCTTATAGTAGCCTGAGCAAGTCCCAAGGCACGAATTGTTTCCCAAGTAATTGTAACACGTGGGATAGTCCCACGGTGTTGCGGGTTACGACCTAATAGTGCGCGCTTCTTAGCGATAAGGCACTGGCGTTTTGCAAACAAAAGGTAAAAGGTATTGTTGTTATTACCAATGTTTACTACTATCCTGGTAATCTTTTCGGCTGATTATTAAACACGACGTGAAACTTTGGAAATAAAGAGATATGTGTGTATTATAGTGTGATTTTTGAGTGGAGGACGTACAATTTGTTTAAATCTGTACTATCTATATACTGATAATATAAATGCGAAAGTTTGGATGGATGTTTGTTACTCAATCACGCCAGAACGGCTGAACGGATCTGGATGAAATCTAGCACAGACATAGATAATAGTCTCGAATGAGCACACATGCTACTTTTTAAGCCGGATGATTAAAGAGTTCCCGCGGGAACCAAAAAAATCTTAATCCACGCGAACGAAGTCGTGGGCATCAGTTAGTATAGTTAAACATTTATGTTGTGGAAAGGGAACAGCAAGCAAGGGTCTTTTTTTAGAAGCTTTATCAATCTATAACCGATCAAGTAATTAATTCTTGCTACATTTTGCTTCAATTATGAGTAAAGGACAATTTGAAATTATTAGCATAATTAACTAAATTTATAAGAAAAAGCGCAGGATTTTTGTTTTTTTTTTAGGAAACTCCGTACCAGAAGGGTAACATTTTTTAAGAATATTTTTTATTTTTAAAATAAATTTTAGTAAGCTTAACTGATAGGTATAACTTTCAAGAACGAAGAGAGGGCTAATTAGATTTTTGTAAGTGAAACCTTATTTGTAGACGTAAGTGAAATGAAAAAAAATGAAAATGTTTGTTTTCCAAAAACAACTTATGACAATTTTTCCTTATATCCAATGGTACCCACACTAGATCCTGTATCGTGGGTACCTATGTCGCATTAACAAAGAAAGATTTACAGAAGAGATGTAGAGGATTTCTTACAATATTTCTCTCTCTGAAGAGTATAAGTATAAGTAACGAAGCTTTATGAAACTCAAAGCTCCATTGTGCTGTATATGTTTATTTGTCGGAATGTACTACAGAAAAATATCAAAAGCAGACATTGTTGCATCTACGATAACTAGAAGGAACTACTTAGGTATTATTCTATCTACTTACTTATCCTTTGTTTATCTTGTGCTTGGCGGAGATTCAAATAGAATAGTACTTGTATCTAAATCTAGGATAAGATTAGTCTGCTTCTAATAGGATTTTTCCAAAAATCTAAATTCGTGTATTTATGAGTGCCGGGGTGAATGAACCGAACCCAAATTCTATGCGAGGTTAATCTATTCAACGGTTTAAAAATCATACCAATATTGAATGGGAAAGTGTATTCGTTTGTCATTCAATCATGCCGAAAGTCGCCACGGAGCAATGGATCGACGCGATTTTGGCGTCGGTATAGTTGAGGAATTGAAGAGTAACACTGGCTACTTTTTATTCTGAAAATGAAGAAATTCCTGTGGGAATCACACAAAACTTAAACCACGCGGACGAAGTCGCGGGCATAAGGTAGTTAGCTAATATTTTTTGTACAATGTACTACAAACAACTAAAATTTTATTATTAATTATATTTTTTTATTTTTTATTAATAAATAAAATATTATTTAAAAAAAATAACAGGACCGTTTCGAAATCTTGCATTTAAATATAAAGTGCAATACACACAGACGACGCGACGGGTGAACGGCGGGCGTACGACAACACCCCGACCCGCGTCCGCGTTTTTTGTAGTGTTGTTCTTATAAATACTCGTACATGGAATTACACCCACACTCGACCCCTGTGTGTTTTGCCCTTTAGCCTGAAAGGTACTTTTAAATATTTTGTGTCTTATAGTTCATATAATATTTCAATCAATCAATCAATATTTATTTATTCAAATTAGGTACACTTATTGACGTCAATTACTTACAAAACATGGTGGTGATAATAAGTAACGATATGTTAAAACTAAAGCTAAGAGGGTTCCAAACGCCCCGGTCTGAGAAGATCCCACAACAAACTCAGCAGGGTTTTTATTTTACTTATCACCATCTCACAAATCATCTTAAACTAAGGAACTATCAGAGCCATGAGAGCAAATTATTGCCAAGCTTTCTTGTCATTTTTCATACATGGAAGTGTTTTTCTTAAGAACGCAAAGTAGGACTTGCAAAATGCAAATAGACGAAACTGTGTAGATCTACTCACTGCTGTAGGTGCATTATATTATAATCTACATCTGATCTCAATCAGCAGTACTGTTATGATGAGGTACCTATGATCTTACAGTCTTCTTGGTGTAATTACACTGACGCAACCGCCCTACGATGTGAAAAACTTAAATCTCTATTCTCAAGGAGATTGCGTTTCATTGCGTTACGAACTCAGATTTAGTGCGATACAAGTAACAATTAAACATGTTTATCTACCGAATTTCCGGTTACATTGTTGGTTAATTACGTTAAGAGGATCGAAATTATGATCGCGTGCCTTGTTATTATCCGATTAGCGGAAAATTTTGCAATAATCTGATATTACGGGCCCATTATGATATCAACATCTTGAATTTCTAAGGTCCAGTGTAATGTTTATAGCTTGACTAGTGGATGCCCGCGACTTTGTCTGCGTGGTTTGAGGTTTTTTGGTTCCCGCGGGGACTCTTTAATTTTCCGGTGTAAAAATTAGCCTGTGTGCTATTCCAGACTATAATCTATCTCTGTGCCAAATTTCAGCCAGATCCGTTCAGCCGTTGGGGAGTGATTAGCGAGTAACAAACATCCATACATTCATACATCCATCCAAACTTTCGCATTTATAATATTATAAACATAAATACATATATAGCTTGATAATTTAAAGAAGTCAAAAGATAAGTTATTGTTCGAAGAATTACGAATTTACTAAGGAGCTTTTAAAGTGAAATTTTTAGAGAATAAATAAAATGAAAAAATAAACTACTGAGCTCGGGTAACCTCTCAAAATAAGGAGGACCGTGACAAGCCAAGACAGGCCAAGTTCGGACTTCGGATTCCCACAGGCCACACACCCCTTTGAAACATTACATATATTATAAGTAATATATACTAGGTAAGCCTAGTGCTTAATATTATTCAAATAGCATCTTCCACTAGAAATAATCTTCTTTGCGTTGATTTCTTCTTTGTGAATCCATAGTTTTTTTTTTAATCCACTGCAAGCTAGCCCTTGACTGCGATCTTACCTGATGGTAAGTGATGATGCAGTCTAAGATGGTAGCGGGCTAACCTGTTAGGGGCATGGCAGTTATACCCCCATACCCCTTCGGTTTCTACACGGCATCGTACCGGAACGCTAAATCGCTTGGCGGCACGTCTTTGCCGGTAGGGTGGTAACTAGCCACGGCCGAAGCCTCCCACCAGACCAGACCAGGGAAAATTCAGAAATTATAAATTCCCAAATTGACCCTGCCGGGGATCGAACCCGGAACCTCCGCACGTTAAAGCAACAGCGCTACACACTGCGCCACGGAGGAGTATACATCCTGTTAGCTTTTAGGTTAATATTGAGAGTATTTGCACCCAATTCACGTAAGTTTATTTTGTGATTTGAATCTGCAAAATAATACCTAGGTTAATGTATCTAATTAGTCATTCCAAGAAATAGGTTACATACATGAGGAGAATACTAATACTTAAAAAATTTTAAGTACATATAAAATGCTTGTCCCGACTCACTGACTGACTGAATGATCAATTCTATGCCTAGGCCGCTGGGGTCAGAAACTTAACTTAAGCGGCTTAAAGTATTACTTAGTAAAGATTTTAAGTATTAGTATTTTCGTCATGTATGTAACCTATAATTTAGATATTCTATGGGTTCAGCGATGAATTTGCCTGCAAAATTAGTATGTTGCAGACAATAACAACGTTAACAAAGTTAAGAGACAAGGATAACTCTATAATATAATGGCACATGTACAGAAAATTTGCTTATTTTCGTAATCGGCCTCAGTAAATGTCGTCTTAGAAACGCGTATGAATGGTATAAACAATGGGTGGATTGCAAAATTTTGTAATTTGGAGTCAAGACATGCACGATCAATTTATTTATGCCCATAGGGACCAAGGATCTAAGGTTTACCTACTCGTATGTGAATGCTAGAGGTTTGGCAATGCATAATAATAGGAGACGATATTTTGTTGCATATTTTACAATCAGTTCAATTAGGCGCGTTCTAAATATTGTTTAAGGGATTATGGCAACAATTGAATTTGCAGTTCCTGAAATACAGTGAAAATAAGTAGCGTTTCAATATGAAGTATATGAATATGAAGGCTGATAAAAAATTAAAGCGCATTGGGAAATAGTACATTATTCACCGAGGGGAGAAAGTGACCGATTACTACCGAGGGTGTAGTTTGAGAGTTAATACACGCGAGGTAGGTATCGTACTTTCTACCGAGTGATACATAGTGCTTTATACTACACCTGCGAGGAAAATAAGCGATAATAATTAGTGATTAAACGAACTTACAAAGTGAAGTTCTATCATAATTATATGAGTCACTTCATTCGAAGCTTCACTATCAAAACTAGACTATTTTAGGTACATTTTGAGGATTATTTCAATATAGATTTCGATATCGACAATCGACATCGACATCGACAATCGATATCGACATCGATACCGACAATCGACTACCATATCGACAATCAACATCAACACTGATATCGACTATCGATATCGGCATCGACATCGATAGCGACAATCAACAAAGATATCGACATCGATGTTGACAATCTACATCGATAACGACATCGATATCAACAAACGACATCGATATCGACAATCGACATCGACAATCGACTTTGACAATCGACATCGATACATCGATAGCGACAATCGACATCGATATTGACAACCGACCACGACATCGATATCGACAATCGACCATCAAAATCGACATTGATATCGACAATCGACATCCACCATATTTGACATACAAAAGTCAAGCTGCTTCTATTATATCCATATAAGGACATACCCAAATTCTCAACGTCCATATACCTAATTTACTTAAATTTAAAAAAAAAACAGCGCGTTAGAAATGGATTTTCATATAGTTTTTCTCCCCGCTTAGCACGTTAGAAATAAAATTTCATACATCTTTCCCTCCCGCATATTTGGTTTGTAGCAATGACGTACTTTCTACCTCGTTTTTAAAAAAGAATGAAGGTACTTTCTGAGCAGGTGTAGTATAAATAATATTTTTGATGTTCGTACAGTTTGAGTTATAACAAACATAATTTAAAAAAAAAGATACGATCGCCAAATGTCCTCACTAAAAACCGACTTCCAACGCCACTTTAAAGTAATAAATAATTTTGATTTCTACCCACTATGTTGAAGTCGGGCGAGCCTGATGCGTCAACTTTGCTTATCCTTGTTATACCCGCCCGGCTTTTTTTATGGGACCACTTCGAGAGCTTCCTCTAACGACTGAAAAAAACATTTTTACAATCGGCTTAGAAACCACGGAGATATGCGGTAACATACATTTAAAAAAAAATAAGCGCCGAATTGAGAACCTCCTCCTTTATTGGAAGTCGGTTAAAAATACAGTACGGACTGGACAGGGCAACAAAGTCCACGTCAGTCACTTTTATGTGAAGCGCGCATACTTGACAAAATACGGACAACACTTACCTTCTTTCATAAGAGATTGCTCGTAGTGATAAGGTAACCGTAACAAGTTGTAAATTTTGTCACGATTAGTGTTACCTCTGTTCTGTTATTTGTTTGTGTATAATAATAGTTATTTGTTATACAAGAGTGAAAAGTTGTTTTTTAACTGCGTGCTCAATTTTGATGACCGAGCAAGCGAAGGATTCTAAAATTCAAGAAGGTGAGTGTGAAGAAGTGTGAGTTTTAACAAATTAAAAACGGTTGTATGGAAATTCGGCACCATAGAGGTAGAAGTAAATAGGTTTTAATGATGTTTTGAATTCACAAACTTCATAGACGAGTGATATTTACTAACGTGCACACGATGTTCTAAATTCAATTTACTTTATCCTCAAGAGCTTTATAACGGCTTTTGCATTCAGATATCGAAGAGTAAAAATACTCTTTCCGAGATGGTGGGATGAAAAGTGTTTTTACTTACCTACTAACACTTTACAAGTCGACAAGACAAAACGTAGTTCCCCTATAACGCGGACGTTTTGCGTGAGCGTTTTGCCATGTCCGGTCCGTGGTGTGTTTTTATTCTCGAACAATGAAAGTATTATTTCGAGAAATTACTTTTTTCTGTAGACTTTGCGTAATTGTGTTGCTCTTGCTGATTTATACGGAAGTTAAGAAGTATTTTGAAATTTATACAAACTTTTTTCTTGGAAACCTTGTTAAATATTTTCCGACTCTAATAATGTTTATGAATTATTCGCTTTAAATAAACTTCGCGAAATTTTTAAAAGTTTTTAATTAGACTTAACCTTACTGCCGTTCCAGCTATAAGTATATTAAGCTACTTTAAAACAAATTTTAGTTCTATTAAACCTGAATGTTTATTTTTTGTGACTAGAAATTCTAGAATACATAGCCTGGAGTTAGGAAGTTGGCGGTGTGTCGGAGAGCACGTTTTAAGCCGTCGGTCCCGGTTATTATCATTAACATGATAATAGTCGTTAAAGCCCGCCAACTCGCATTGGAGCAGCATGTTCGGTCTAAGCTCTAATTCCCTCTCTCCTATGAGAGTGGAGGTCTGTGCCCAGCAGTGGGACGTTAATGGGCTGTAGTGGTTAATTTTTTAAAGTAAGTAGGTAACTAACTAACCCTCGAGATGGAGGAGTGAAATGTGAACATATGCAACAGTAGTCTGGGTTGAATTGGAACTTACGACATTTATAATTTCAGGTCTCTTAATCCAGTCCCTTGAGTATATGGGTCTCACCAAGTCTATCGACGCTGATCCGGCTTAAGCCTGTTAGAGAATCTTTATGTGAGCTATATGCAACGTTCTCAATTTACATAGGCGCGCCCTGTCAAACAAAGAATGTGGAACTTTTTTACTAACGCCATCTATTCGGAAAAGCGGGACAGCGCTATGGCGGGGACAAGGACAGACTTATACAGGTGTGGAGCGCGCTGTACACGTCGGACGCCCAACTTTTTTGTATGAAAGGGCCCATCTAGTACGTACATAATATGTATATACGGCTATATGGCATTACGAGTGAAAACGCGGCAAAATGCCGTTTTCGCGTCGGTAGCCGTCGCGTCGCCGGGGCGGTCGTTTTCTGACCGGCTCAAGCCGGTTCCGCGTCGATACATGTGGTGAGAGTTAGCTGAGTTTTGCTATACTCTACTTGGTTTGATATATGCCTGTTGTACAATGTACAGCAATCGCCTTGTATCGCCCGCCCTCCCATTACTTAAAATGCAGGAAAATCAGACAACGAATATCTGCGCACACCACATAGACGGCTTAAAAAACTCTAATTACGCAAGTTGCAATTCTACATCGGAGTACCCTCACGTGAAGAATAATGCAGTATCTATAACTCAATGCTTCAGATTTCAGTGCTATTTTGAAACTGCATCATTTAGTTCACCATTATTATAAACAAACATTAATTTAAATTCAATTATTTCAACGGAAAGGTCAAATTACACAGTAAGTCACACAAACAGTTGAACTTTGTACTATAACTTAAGACCAACAGCTGTTCGGGACAGTCGCCTCTAATCAAGGACCGACGCATCACAAAGTCGTGCAAACAAGCGGGCAACTGTTGTATTTGTGGCTTGACATTTGCACATAAAGGAGAAGGACTGTACAAGTTTGAACGCTTTGAATTTTGTCGCTCCCTACGACGAAATTATATTTTTCATATAATTTTTTACTAGGTGATGCCGGCAATTACGTCCTCATGGATTTAGGCCTATTTTTCTTGTCTAAAAATGTCTTATAAGCAATTCAGTCGCAAGATATATTTCTTGTATCTTATAAGACAATACAAAATATAGACATTTCTAGACAAGACACAAGAAATCTTGTAATGCGCAATAGGCCTTAGGTTTTCGATATCATGAGATCTCTTTTATTTTACATGTGAGTGAGTGATGACGTGGGCGGTCTAGTAAAATATGAATTGAAATATTAATTGACTTTAAATATACCTACTCCTGCACAGGTAAATAATAGTAAATTCAATAAAATTCGACAGCCTCAACAATGACGCAGCAAAATATTTAGTTAATTAATTATTAAGTTGTATCATGTTGAGCCTTTAACCTTTTTAACCTCAAAGCATAATTCAAAGAGCGTATAATATTATTGTTCGCTGTACGCCTCAATGGAAACACAATTTAATTCAATTATTTTTCACACCCGACGTCGTAGATTGAAGGTTGTGTGTCGCTCATAAAATCGTGACACCGTGTAAATACCAACTTTATTACTCGTACATCAAATATCAAATCAAATATATAAATATTATAAATGCGAAAGTTTGGATGTATGGATGTACTAGTTAATGCCCGCGACTTCGTACGCGTGGATCGAGGTTTTGTGGTTCCCGCGGGAACTCTTTAATTTTCCGGGATAAAAAGTAGCCTATGTGTTATTCCAGACTATAATCTATCTCTGTGCCAAATTTCATCCAGATCCGTTCAGCTGTTGGGGCGTGATTGAGTAACAAACATCCATCCATACATCCATACCGACATCCATACATCCAAACTTTCGCATTTATAATATTAAGTAAGATGGATGGATGTTTGTTACTCGATCACGCCCCAACGGCTGAACGGATCTGGATGAAATTTAGCACAGAGATAGATTATAGTCTGGAATAGCACATAGGCTACTTTTTATCCCGGAAAATTAAAGAGTTCCTGCGTGAACCAAAGAACCTCAAACCACGCAGACGAAGTCGCGGGCATTCGCTAGTAAACTATAGTTTACAAAATACTCAAGTGCGATGTTCATAATATTGACTGTACAAAAAAAACTTTTTTGGAGTTTACCTCTTTTAGAATCGATTTGCTTATATAAGCCCGGGATATGAAAATTTATGGCGAGTAAAATGAAAATTTGTCCGTTATGTCCCTCATTTACTAATTTATATATTTTAAAATCGTTCGTAAACTCCAGTCGTGCGTTGGAGCTGACACACACAATTTTTTTTCTATACTAAGGGTCATTTCTAAATGAATGCTACATAAGGTTTAACGTTAAATTTCATCACTAAAATGGAGTGACATCAAGTCAGTAAGTATTCTTACCTCCTTAATTAATTAAGTTTTTAATTTTGGTAGAAGTATTCTGATTATTACAAGTTACAAACCAAACTGGGTTTTTTAAAATGGTCAAAATATATACTAGCACTAATCATAACCATAGAAAATTTACCATGAAACGAATGTTTTTCTTAATTCCATCAATGGCATTGGTTTTTATCTTAAACTCATTTATAAATAGAGCATAAACTTTAAATGGAGCGGTCATTTAGAATTTTACGCTCCGCTTAGAACTCTATACTATAATAATATAAATGCGAAAGTTTGGATGGATGGATGTATGGATGGACGGACGTTTGTTACTCAAACACGCAAGAACGAAAAAGTCTCAATCCACGCAGACGAAGTCGCGGGCATCAGTAAGTATTATTTATATAACTTCACCAGCTGAATCCCGCGAAATCGTCTGCGTGGTTTGCGGTTTTTTGGTTCCCGCGGGAACTCTTTAATTTTCCGGGATAAAAAGTAGCCTACGTCCTATTCCAGACTATAGGTTCTGGCGTGGTTAAGTAACAAACATCCATCTATCCAAACTTTCGCATTTATAATATTAGTATAGAAACTCCTACTCCCTGAACCTACATTATAGTCAGTTCATCAATAAATTATGAACGCATCATAACTTATGATATGAACTGAGTGTTATTGTTATAATCCAATTAAATTCAACTACAGCGTAAAGTTAAGCTTGGAAGCACCTTCGACAGCCGTTACAAATATAATTAATGGCTTCAAACGTCTTTTACATGTGACGGAGAAATTAATTGCGTGATGTCATGATAATTAAAGTCTGATTTTGTTGTCACAACAAATGATATTCAAATGAAGAAACAGGATCCCCCAGAAGTAGATTATAATTTATTTCAATTTATTTATTAAACCATATTAATAAATTATAAATTGCGAAAGCGTGTCTGTCTGTCTGCCTGTCTGCTACGCTTTCACAGCCCATCTGTTCAACCGATTTTCATGAATTTTGATGGTTTGTATCCCGGAGAAGGACAAAGACTACTTATTTCCCGGTCAATTAAAGAGTTGAGGAATCAAAAGATCTTAATCCACGCGGACGAAGTCACAGGCATCATCTAGTTTATAATATAAATAACAATAACCTAATAAAAACAAATAATATGAACATAAAAATAAAAGCAAAGTAGAACTTACGCCATAATTTGGGCATTTGTGTGGGTGGTAGGTCTGATTCCTAATTAGTTTCCTGTATTTAGGATAACATTCCCAATTCCTGCGGGGCTTATGGCTTATAATACCTGTTTTGTTCACAGAAACACATTTTTTACCCGACTGCGGAACGCACAGGGTTATGTGTTCATCAGTCTATATATTATGTTTGTATGTTCCTTGCAGGACAGCTACAGCCTAAAAGCGTGGACCGATTTTGATGATTCTTGCACCAGTTTATGCCGAATATTTCATTAGAGTGTCACTGTGGAAGCCGAATTTGAGAAAAAACAAAATGGCGCCCTCTAGCAGCGATAATGTAACAAATTAAAAAATTAATTCTAATAAGTAACTCCTTTCATTTCAATAGCTCACAAAAACTCCAACTTTAAAACAAAAATATCAAATAATTTGTGTGCCTACCCACTATTGGAGCGGTCACTATGCGGCGCGTAAACATTATGTTGTGACCGATATGTCACCGTAAAATTGTAAAAACCGTTAGATTCTAATCTAACGGCTCGCGAGATTGTAAACTATCGAAAGATTGTGAACCGTTCAATGTTCTGAGTATAAATTTTTGAAATATTTATTGTATTTACGTTTTCTTGTCTCTTTGTTGTACAGTTCGCGCGCGAGTTGAATACAGAGTACAATATGTGTGTAAGAATATGTGTCACCATACATTTACTCTACATTCAACTCGCGCGCGTACTGTAGGTTAGATTAGGGTTTGACATAAATATTCAGGTAGGTTCTATGGGTTAATATACCTAATAGATTACAATTTACCGAAAAATAATGCGTTAAATTGTAAGCAGTATCTTACGGTTCACAATCTGTCGACAGTTTACAACCTATCGAGATAAAAAGCGTAAGATTACAATCTAACGGTTTTTACAATTTCACGGTAACAGATACATAGATCTATGCGCATCCTGCAAGAAGAGACACGAGCATTGGATAGTTGGGACTAGGTAGTAAAATAAAAGTATTTTTTTCAAATAACATAGTTGAGGGCTTGGATATTATTTTAATAATCATTAAAGGCTTAAAGATAAGGACGAATACTAGGCCTTAAATTTGTGAATGAAATTGGTTCCATATCATACTTATCTACTCCTTAAATCCCTGACTGTTTCAGTATCAATAGTATTGCAGAAGCTCCATATAATACTCCTTCCTTCTGTCCACAGTAATACTCATTTGTGAAGAAGAAAACATGATTCAAGTATGGAATGAATTTCAAAACAATGCTGTGTCAGGGACGAGCTTATAAAAGGGTGCGCGCGCTGCTGCCAGGGCTCTTCCTTGACAACCGTCGCCGTGTGTCGTTCTTGTGTGATTTTATTTGTTGCTGTAATATTTTTATCATGTTCAGGCAAATAAATGTGCCAGGAGAGCTTTTTGGTCTTTCTTCTTCAAGTATCCTCTAGAAATTTGCAATAATAGAGTATTACATACCTTCTTCTGAGTTGTATGGATTCCAACGAGCATGCCCATATAAGATGGTTTTTATTGATTCAGCTACGCAATAAATTATTAGCCTTGAAACAGACACATTTTGTATGGAACTGGGAGCAGACTTTGTATTTGTATTCGGTAAAATAAACTCACAACGTCACTTTGAACTTCAGACATCATCAGATCTCATACGACTCCAGCTTCGCTCCTCGCAGCACCGCGGTACCGTCGGGCAACGATCCATGCAACTGGGTCAAAATATCGATAAACAAAATCGTCATATTTATCGTGGTATGTACACAGAATATGTAATAGTACAGGTGGTATGTAACCGTTTATTACATTATAGTTTGTAATAGGTACTACAAAATGTCTCTGTTAAGATAATAAGTTTAAAATAAACGGCGCGGTGTTTTGAACGAGGCAGCCGACCATTGTGTGCGTGCGACGGCGCGATGGCTGAGTAATGATGCCGGGTGACATTTAATTTTGGATACAAAAGGCTCCATACTGTTTACTCTAATCCATTTATCCCTCCCTCCTCTTAGATTATATTGACAGCAACCTTTTAACTTTGCCCGACTTAATTATATTAACGAGATGAGAGATCGCTCGGACAGTACATTATTGAGTGATTGAGTGTTACAAAAGACGTTTTAATTTCATTTTGAGATTTACTAAGGCTATGGAGCAATTAAGCGGTAAATCGCGCGGAATTACTCATCGGCGTTTTCCGCAAGGGTTTAGCGCGTCTGTAGCATTTGAAAATTATTAGCACAATCCCGTATGCGGACCTCTGCGAGCGGAAAAACGTGGATATTAGCTTTATAAGAATTTACTCTCGGTTAGCTTCTAACCATTTGACAAGAACGCATACGTTACATAGTAAACGTAGGTAATAGGTATGCCAAAATTATAATGTAAGTAGATAGGGATCTACTAGTTTTAAGAAGGTATTTTTTACAATTTTTAGAAGAAGAGAAGCTTCTGTTAGAGGAGCTTCATGCTTACGAAAATAATTAAGTACCTACTTATAGAAACGTCAACATTTTTGTATGAAATAAAATAGTAAAACGTAAAATGAATATTGGAATTTTCCGCTATACCTACCCCAATTTATCCGCGCGCCGTCCTCGGGGGTAATATTGACAGTACCCTTTCAACTTTACGCAGCTTAATTACGTTAACGAGATCCTTCGGCCAGCGCAGTCAGCAATAATGATAAATGGTACTTTTCATTTTCATGATTTAACTCTCCAATTTATGAATAATGCTTATTCTCCTTTTTTAAATTAAATATCAAATAATCAACTTTCAGGGATACAGTCGGGAAAGGAAACCGCAGACATACCTACAGATGGAGTGGAGTGGAGTGGAGTGGAGCAGAGTTTATTGAAAACAACTTAAACTCAGCTATACAGAATTTATCTTGATCGAAATTAGTACTTACCTATTGAAAAGAAAATACGAGCAGGGTTCAAGAGGAGACAATGAGGCCAATTCTGTATATAACACAATCTCTAAACTAAACTAAAATGATAGCTTTAAATCTAGCTTTCCGCAGGGATTATTATGAAATACAAATACAAATACAAATACAAATATTTTTTATTCAAATAGACTTTTTACAAGTGCTTATGAATAGTCGAATGAATCTACCACTGGTTCGGAATGCCGTTCCTACCGAGAAGAACCAGCAAGAAACTCAGTGGTTGCTCTTTTGAAAAAATAAAGTATATTTACAATTGCATTAATCCAAAGATACATAAGTTACAGCAGTCCTGAGCATTGCTGGAGCGAGTCAAATCCATGCGCTTTTATCATTTATATAATCTTCGACAGTATAATAAGCTTTTTTCAGGAGCATTTTTTTAATGGTAAGGGAAAGCAATATTTTTAATGTTGTCATTTTAGTTTAGTTGAGAGATTGTGTACAACAGAATCAGCCCCAATAATTCAAAGAATGCCAGTGGTCTTCAGTGTGTTTCTCACAATGCGTGCTGTGCTTTCTTATAAAAAAAAAATAAAAAAAAAAAACAATCTTCTGACAATGTTCGAGGTATGGTGTGTCTTTGAGAGGGATACTCCTTGAGAAGTTTCCGTCTTCAGACAGCACGCATTCCTCGTCGATCAGTCAACTACCAACTTGTTATACAAAAGAGTTAAACGGCTGCTACAGCTGATGTTGTCCGAAATTGTAATATTGTTAACCGTAACCAATCGGTTTCAGAGGTTGAAATAATATGGGCAGCCTGTTAAGCAGTTGATACAGTAAGTGTTGAACTCTCTCATGATGCTTATGTTTATGTATTGTATAATGTATATGTATTTAGTTTGTGTATGTAGTAGTTTTATTTAAGTAATTGTATAACAATTTAATTATTAAGTATAATATATTGTAGAATTTTATAATTTTAATAAAATATAATAATTTTGTACCTATACCACTTCACAATTTCACCTCACTCACTTTCAAGGAAGGCTGGAAGAGGTTTCTTATTAGAGATAAGCTTTACCTTTGTCCACTTTTTTCTATTAGTTTTAAGACGATATTTTTTGCAATAAAAATAAATAAATAAATAAAATGCTTTTTATATTGTAATCCGAAAAGGTTTTATAGGAAACTTTAATGTACTAATAGGTTACATAGAATAATGAATGTTCAATTCTAGTCACTATTTGAAACACAGCGTATAAGCAAAATGATTTATAGATGAAATATTCAAGCACCCGTCAAAAGATCCATTCAATACGGTCTCCCGTTCATTACGTCTATTGTGGGTTGATTGTATCCGCCAATCCTATTACTGTACGACAAATAACTCGTGATTGAAATTCACTTTTAATGGAGACTGAGAGTCCTTCAATACGACTGATGTTGCTGCATTGAATTTAGACAAATTGAAGTTCTATTGATTTCGTTATATACATATTTATTTAGTTCCTACGTCAGTCTAAGACGTCTGATGCTTACTAGTTGCAGAATATTTTAAATCATTCATTGATTTAGAGAGCAGTGATTGACCGTTATATTATGATAAAAGATATAGTGTTATATAAAAAGTTATCATTTTTATATTATGAATACCTTACCACGATTTTTATAACGCTACGTAATTATTTAGAGCGTTGAGCTAGGCGTTGATAAGTAAATTAAAGAGTGAGTTAGTTGGGATTTTTGAAGTGAAAACTTCTTTAGGCGCGTTGAGCACTTTTTGGTAGGGGGTAAAAATGTAGATTCGCGTGACCGACAGGCTCGCGAACAGCGTCATGCTCGCGAATAGCGACATGCTCGCTAACATATAAATATACTCCATTCAAAATTAAACTTTAATGCCTTAGTGTTAAGGTTTATATTTTAATAATTTTAATTAAAAAAAATATTGAAATAAGAAAAAAAAATGAATTAAACAAAAATTTACAGTTCGTTTTCACTTCTATTGGGAGTCCCTATGCCTGCTTTTTTTTATTATTATTTACTTTTAACATCCACCAGCTGGTGAAAAGTGAATAGTGACGCATTAACTGAGTCTTGATCATGATTTTTTCGCACACAATGGCCTAGGTTTATCGTTCAATCTATTTGTAACCACATCCAAGGACGCATTTAATAAGCATTTTATGAATAACGTTAAATTACTTCACACGCTTCATCATACTTAATATAATAAATGCGAAAGTGTGTTTGTTTGCTGGTTTATTGGTTTGTCCTTCAATCACACCGCAACGGAGAAACGGATCGACGTGATTTTTGGCATGGGTATAGTTGAGGACCTGGAGAGAGACATAGGCTACTTTTTATACCGCAAATCTAAGGAGTTCCTGCGGGAATCAAAAAAACTTAAGCCACGCGGACGAAGTCGCGGGCATCAGCAAGTTTTTTTAAAACAATTATATTAAAGCCAAGTCTGCGCAAAATGCGACGTGATTTTTGGCATGGGTATAGTTGAGGACCTGGAGAGTGACATAGGCTACTTTTTATATCAGAAAACTAAAGAGTTCCCGCGGGAATAAAAAAAACTTAAACCACGCGGTGAAGTCGCGGGCATCAGCTAGTTTGTTTAAAAACAATTATTTTAAAGCCGAGTCTGCGCAAAAAGTGACGTTGTAAAAGTAAATATTATTAAATGCCGATAATTACAATTGAGCCTGCGACATTGTACGGGGAAAAATTGGACGGCGCTATATTCATTAATACGGCATTATAAAGCGCTGTGGATACTCGCCGAATGTATTTTTAATCAGTATTTAAACGTTTAACTGGTCTGCTTTTATGGCAATATTGAAAGAGATTATATTTTCCGGAATGTGCCATTATTGCTATTATATATCAGGGGTGGGTAATGCTCCCGCTGTATGGAGCGCTCTCGTTGTGACAATATTGAAAATTTATATGAAAACATTTGTGTTATTGCTTTGCATACTTGCTGTGTTTTTGCTTTTAATTCCGGAAATAAATCACGACCAAAGCATTCAGCTAGAATGTTTTGCAAGAAATGACAATTTGGCGGAAAGAACGCTGATAATAGTCATAGTCATAGCCATAGTCATTTATTTATTAAATATCGGTACACTGCAGTAGGTACACTTATTTTCGTCTAAAAATTACTTAAAAAGCATGATGGTAATAATGGGTAACGTTATCTTAAAACTAAAGCTACGAAGTTCCAAACGCACCCTGGTCTGAGAAGAGCCCACAACAAACTCAGCCGGGTTTTGTTTTTTTTTTATTATCACCATCTCACAAATATTCTTACTAAGGAACTATCAGAGACATTAGAGCAAATTATTGCCAGGCTTCCTTGTCGTTTAAATAGTCCTTTACATGGTAATAAATTTACACTTCTTATATAATAATTAATTTACACTTCTTCAAATAAACATAGGTACCACTCGTGCCAAGTACCTAATAAATAATTAATCAATAAGTTAGTTATTTATCGCTTTGTGAAATTCTAGAAACCCGTAAATTCTAGAAGCTTCCAAAAGGGATGCTCCAATATAGGTAATTACTCGCTGATTTCACTATTCATATTTTAGCTGGATTTTCTCTGAAATGAATTTCTAGAGATAACGACGTCTATCAATAGAAGAAAATTAGGTACTTTTGATTAATAAGAATTTTCAACTATCCTTTCTCGCCAGAAATAAAATAAATAAACAAGCGACTATATTAATATTTATGTACCTTCCTAGCTGCTGCACGCGACCTCGTCCGCGTGGATTGAGGTTTTATCATTCCCGCGGGAATTATTTATTTTTCCTTATTTTCCCGGGATAAAAAGTAGCTTATCCCTTCAGCCGTTCTGGCGTGATTGAGTAACAAACATCCATCCATCTATAGTCCATACATCCATTAAAACTTTCGCATTTATAATATTAGTATAGATTATTTAAAATATTTATTTGGTTTTTAGTAGACTTCTCTTTTTGTAAATACAAAATACTAAATAAAGAATGTTATGCAGATAAATAACTTGTAGTTACACCACAGTTTTTATCATTTAGCAAAAAAATTAAACGAACTGTACTTTTGATAACCACGTCCTATTTTGAAATAGGTAATAATATAACTATGCTTTATTTCAAAGAATAAATTATTAATTAAGTACTCACGTTCTTTGAAGTGCTCCTTCAAGCCGTTGATGGTCTCGCGAAAATCTGTAAAAAAAGAAGTATATTTAAAATGCATGACGAGTTATATTATTTCGTAGTAGGTATTCCTTGTCAAATGAATACTATACGCACACTTATAATAACTGAAAAATGCACGTCCGGTAGAGCGCGGGTCTTCATAAGTAATAGGAATCGTATATCCTTTTAATTTTAAATAAGTAATTCTAATTACCAACAGCCGTTCACTATGATGCGCGTTATATCCTGTTAAATTTTAAAAATATATAAAGATTCTAATTACCAAAAGCCATTATATCCTTTTCATTTTTAAAGAATACCTATCTATACTTCTATACTAATATTATAAATGCCAAAGTTTGGATGGATGGATGTTTGTTACTCAATCACACCAGAACAGCTGAACGAACGAATCTGCTTGAAATATGGCACAAAGATAGATTATAGTCTGGAATAACACATAGGCTACTTTTTATCCCGGAAAATTAAAGAATTCCCGCGGGAAACAAAAAACATCCATCCACGCGGACGAAATCGCGGCATCAGCTAGTCCTTAATATTTAAGATTACTCAGTACATGCAACAAGTTTATGTCTTGCGGCTATCCTCATTAGCACATAAGCAAGGGAGCATTCTAGAAATACGATAAACTAAACAGAGGGAAAATCTCCCCCTTTATTCCATAAGATTGGAGAAAATTAATTTTATGACTCGTGTGACGAAGGGAGGGTTCGCCGATAGACACATTGAATGTTCATTCAACCCTGCGGCCTTATTCGGTACGTCATTCAGAACGCAACCACGTGGAAAACGCGAGAACGCTAACGGCAACTTAACGTTCGAACAAACTTTTGATTGACGCTTTGTGACTGTTGGAAGTTGTATATTTTGGCAATAACTAAGAGTGAAAATACACTAGAAATAGTTTTTTTTAATCCACTACAAGTTAGCCCTTGACTGACTCACCTGATGGTAAGGGATGTTGCAGTCTAAGATGGTAGTGAGATAACCTGTTAGGGGCATGGCAGTTATATTAAATCCATACCTCTCGGTTTCTACACGGTATCGTACCGGAACGCTAAATCATTTGACGGTACGTCTTTGCCGGTAGGATGGTAACTAGCCACGGACGAAGCCCCCCAAGACGGACAAATATGACCTTAATATTACTGTACTGGTAGGTGGTGTAGCTAGTAACTTTGACTTAAATCTTCTAAACTTCAACAGTAAAAGGTTCTTGAAAAGACTTCTCATCAAAGATGTACAAGAGGCGAAGAGACCTGAAAAATTTCCAATGCGGAAAACCTGTGGCTTGTGATCACGAATAGGCTGCGTCTGAAGGCAATAACAATTTTCACTGTTGACTGGAGTATTTTGCTGTAAAGTAGTTGTTAACGAAGAATTCCCAATCTCAGCGCATTCAAGTAGCATATACTCGTAGTATAATGCTAAAGAGTGTGAATATATAAGTTTTGTTGTGAAATAACATCTCCTTTCTTATCGCAGAATGAATACAGAATAAGCCCTCATTCATATTGAGGGAGAATTTGTTTAGAAGCATGAGTTAGGTTAATTTGAAAAGTTTGTGGCCGCTTTATTTTATAGTCCAGTTGATAGTATATTTAACTATCTCGGTCATAATAGTCAAGATAGAGAGGGCAATTTAGTTTATTTTCTGTATACGCACGATAAAGATCTAAATAAGATAGTAAAAATAAAAATGGAGAGAGTTATAGGGTAAATCTAAGACATATTTGTATTATATAAGTCAGCGACTTGTGTAGCGCGACAAAGCTCTCTGACGACTTTTTTAACGTTTTGTTGATGAAAAATATTCATGAAAACGTTTTTGCACAGGTCATGCTTGAGATGTAAGTAAGCCTGTAATCCTGTTTGCTTTGATATTATTGTAAAGGCAAAATTGACAGTTAAGTGTATGATAACACCTGATCCTGCTTTCTGCTTTCCGAACCGGTAAGGTCAAAACATGACGTAACGTAAGAGACACCTGTATGTCTTACATGTTTTAAATAAATTGAATTGAATTGATACCATAAAGACAATATTTTCATGCAGAGTTGCGATTTCAATTCCCGTCAGCAGCTATTTAAGTATACCTACTGAGTAGATAAAGTATGGTGTAGAATCTTGGTGTCAGTATTAACGACGAGGACTAGCACAGTGTAGGTACATCTGCCGTTAGGATTATCCTATCCTAGGAGAATGTACCGATTTCCATATAATAAAGTAATTAATGTCGAGGTAAACTTCGAGGTAGAATCGGCACCAATAGTTCCAATAGGTCCTTGGGGGCTGGTATACAAGCGCATTATCACAACTCGCAAAACCGAATAATTCATGAGGCGCGAGAGGGCGGCTTCGGAGGTGTTACTCGCCGTTTTGTAATCGACAACCTGCCACCAAAGTTCGCAACTAGCTTTATTTTATAGCCCTTATTCCTTAAGCATTAAAAACGATTTTATTGCTAGAGTATGCGCATTCAGTGGTTAGTTGTAAACATCGACTCATTGTGCTATTATTATGCAAAGACGACCACCGATCGACAAAATGTTTTCTCGCGAATGCTAAACTACATTTCGGTTTGTTAAAAGGTTATTAGAATGTAGGTCTTGTAGTACCACAAGGTTATACGGGTGTGTTTTGGGAATTATTAAGAATATTTTCGCAACAGGTTACAATGGAGTAATGGCTCTTAATCGTTGTTGTAATGGTTATACAGGAATTATATTCTGTGTCGAATATCGGATATTAAAAATTACAAAGAAAATTGATTTGACTGGTTGGAGGCTCCGGCCGTGGCTTTTTACCACCCAACTGACAAGGACGTACCGCCAAGTGATTTAGCCTTACGGTACGATGCCATGTAGAAACCGATTAAGGGGGTTGATATATGGGTTTAATATTACTGCCATACTCCTAACAGGCTAGCCCGATACCATCTTAGACTACACTTCTTAGACTTCATCTTAGATTACACTTAGACTCTTTCCGAACCGGTGGTAGAGATTCTTAACGTATTATAAGTGGCACAAGTTGTCCTATGAAATAAATAAATCATGTATCATTTACATCATCCCTTACCACCAAGTGAGATCGCTGTCAAGGGCTAACTTGGAATGAAAAAATAGCTACCATTATAATTACCGATATCATACATATTTAATTTTGTCTACACAGTAATACTTAAACTAATGCTGTATGCTTATGATTTCACAAGCTCTTTTGAATTATTAACAGCTATTATATACGTCAATCAGCTCGTAATAGCTCATTAACGGTTAAATTACAAGCTTACCTACTCGCATGATTATAATTATCTATGTGTCTCTTATCAATAAACATAGTGCAACTTTATACTTTTAGCATGTAATTATCACGAATGATCCAGGTATTAATAAAATCAACTGCCTCGTTGGTCTAGTGGTTAGCATGTTCGACTGCGGCCGACGAGGTCCCGGGTCCATAATTAGGTATTGGGTTTTTCTGACTTCTCAGCTAGGCAGTCTAGCCCAGAGTTAGGAAGTTGGCGGTGTCTCACCCCCGTGCCTCGGAGAGCACGTTAAAGCCGTCGGTCCCGGTTATTGTCACTAACATGATAATAGTCATTAAAGCCCGCCAGCCCGCATTGGAGCAGCGTGGTGGGTCTAAGCTCTAATTCGCTCTCTCCTATGAGAGAGGAGGCCTGTGCCCAGCAGTGGGACGTTAATGGGCTGTTGTGGTAATAAAATTATCACTGCAATAATTTTGACAGCTACTTTTATTATAACTATAATAATTTTAGGATATTTATCGATCTACTTAATTATAGTAGGTATACATTTTTTGAGTGTAATACCACATAATAGGTACAGTGTAATACTAATGTTATTGAATATATAAAATCTAGTCAAAAATTTTATGTATAATAAATGCGAAAATATGCCTGTTTATCGCTTTTTTTACGACGAAAATGATGTTTTTGATTAAATTGAGGATAGCTTTTAAAACTATTCTTTCACAACAGGAAAATAGCCTTTTGAAAAACTCCGCGCGTATGATGTCGCAGACAATATCTAGTTATTAAATAGGTATATTAATGAGAAATTGTTTACAGCACCCAGTTTCAGTAGTTTTTTTCAATAGTTCAATAGTTTCAAACTTTCAATAGTTTTCCAGAAATATATTGAAATTCTATTCATTCTGTCGACTCTATCAGGTCGCTGACACACACCTAGCACACCATGGCCCATGGTAGGTCATGATTTGCGCGTAATTATCTGTAACAAACGTACTTAACACACAGCAAACATCCCTAATACGCCACAGAAATCTGATAGCCCCATCATGACCCTGAAAGCATTATTAAATAGCACGTGAAGGGCGCTTTATACCGTTTGCATGAAACAGTTTAAAGACTCGTGTAAAAAGCGCTTAACCTAGAAGTACGGTACATGAATTTCAAGTCTATTAACCTACGAGTTAATGAAGTCCGTTAATTAGTTCGAACTATAGTTATTAATTCGGCATTGAACATCACATTAAGCATTTCTTAAGTTCCTCCGCCTTGTAATTAAATTGTTACTTTGGTATCTACTAGGTATTCTACCTACTTGGTTATTTTCATTACAACCCTAATTTTTTTTGATTGTTTTAATGGGTTTAAAGGTTGCCATAGATTAATGCGTTACTTTTTTGATGGATAAAGCTAATCTCAGAAGATGAATAAATATCTAGATGGCATGAAAGTTGAAAAAGACGAGAGCTATACTGTGCAAGTTCGAGCTATAAATTGGTTGCGTTCCATATACCTACTTTTTTCTGATTCCTTTTCATCGTAAATCTGTCCTACTGCGTAGGAATTTAGCTCTACAATGTGGCCAATTCTGCATAATCAGAGACTCGTAGAGTAAAGATGTCATTTTAGTTTAGTTTAGTTTAGAGATTGTGTTATACCACAGCCTCTAAAATAAACTAAAATGACATCTTTATATCTAGTTATGTGCCTACCGCAGGGAGCATGAAAGGGTTAGCAATATTTTTAATGCTAACATTTTAGTAGGTATAGTTTAGAGATAAAAAAAAAAACAAAAAAAAAAAGTTTAGAGATTGTGCACTATAGAATCAGCCCCAATATTTTATTAAGTTTACATTGTATCTACTTACTCTAATGCAGTAGTGATTCGGAAGTTAAGTTTTATTTTATTGGTAGAGTAATACGAATTTGGGTGCCTATCACATTATTATTCCAAGAAATCCTGGCACTATTTCATAAGATGCATGATGCAGGATTAAATGTAGAGTAGAAATAAGTGTACTATCAACTTTTTTTATCCACTATACAAGTTAGCCCTTGTCATAATGCAGTCTAAGATGGTAGCGGGCTAACCTGTTAGGGGCATGGCAGTTATATTAAGCCCATACCCCTATTCGGTTTCTACACGGCATCGTACCGGAACGCTAAATCGCTTGGCGGTACGTCTTTGCAGGTAGGGTGGTAGCCACGGCCATAGCCATATCAGGGAAAATTCAGATTATAAAATCCAAAATTGACCATGCCCGGGACGGAACCCGGGACCTATGAACATACAATAATTATGTGAACAAACCACGATGTGAGGACTGGAAAAGTTTAGGTGTTCAAACTTCCAACTTTTTTATTATGCTTCGTACTAGTAGGTATTACTCAAAGGTAGATTTAATTTAGTACCATAATATTATGTTGACTTAACGACTCAACAAGGTCAACTCATCAATAATAGGTAAGGTATATCCATAATTAAACAACTAATTTATATAACGCTTACGTCATTTATACCTAAGTAAGAAGGTAAGTAATCATCTTTTTTTCCATAGTTTTTTTGTGCAGCATCCGATAGCAATATAGATTTTAATCGTGGGATGATTGAGGATGGGCTACGAATACGATTCTTACTCACAATACGCAATTAATTATTAGAATCAAATACCCATGACCTGTTCAATATTTTTATTAAGAGGTGACTCATAGGTTTATAAAAAAACCGGGCAAGTGCGAGTCGGACTCGCGCACGAAGGGTTCCGTACCATTATTAATAAATAATTACCTTTGTTAATGAACCGCAAGACTAACTTTGTTTGTACAGGTTTATTGTTAATATCAAAAAAACTATGCTAGTTAGAGCATTGGCTATAGTTTTCCTGTAAAATATACGTAAATTCCTATCGACCATAATTATTTCAAATTTTTCGATTGGTAAACTCCGGAGATAAGGGGGGGGGGGGTGTGGTATTTTTTTAGACTTTTTCCCCGATAAATCAAAAATTATCATGACTAAAATAATAATACCCCACACAGTAAAGTTATCTCACTTTTAAATTTCAACCCTCCGATTTTCCCCCCTTTTTAAATAAGAACAAAAATAATTTCCAATTTTTTTAATTCCAGTGTCTTTGGCCACTAATATACACAACTATTCCAAATTTCATGTCGATAGCTTCGGTAGTTACTGAAATAATCGAGTGTGACGGACGGACAGACGGACAGACAGACGGAGAAAGTCGCACCATAAGGGTTCCATTTTACCATTTTGGTACGGAACCCTAAAAAGGAAGACGAAACATGTAATCCCAGTCTGAGTAAACATACTTAATGTATTAGGTATAATAATTATTAACGTATTATTAATTAAATATTATTAACGCAGAGTTATTATATCTTCGAAGTAATTACGAGTATATCTTCGAATGAAGTGACTCATTTTTAGGGATGATGCCTATATCAAAAATAAATTATTTCTAACTGATTATAAAATTGAAGAGTTCCCGTGGGAAATTAAAAAAATCTTATTCCACGCGGACGTAGTCGCGGGCATCAGCTAGTATATATATCGTATGTTAACAAAATTAAATTTATGTGTTTACAATAAAAAAGATCGATATTGGTTTTTTATACTTACACTAGATCATGCCCGGGACTTCGTCCGCGTGGATTAAGTTTTTAATTCCCGCGGGAACTTCTTAATTTTCCGGGATAAAAAGTAGTAGGTATACCAAATTTCATCAAAATCGGTTGAATAGATGGGCCGTGAAAGCGTAGCAGACAGACAGACAGACACACTTTCGCACAGGTCTCCACTCTTATAGGAGAGAGGGAATTAGAGCTTAGACCCACCACGCTGGTCTAATGCGGGTTCTATTATCATGTTAGTGTTAGTGGACACGGGAGTGAAACACCGCCAACTTCCTAACTCCGGGCTAGTACTGAGAATTTATGGCCCTACCCAGGACTCGAACCCGGGACCTCGTCGGCCGCAGTCGATCATGCTAACCACTAAAACAACGAGTCAGTTTTAATTGCAATGTAAACACTCTTTTAAGTCGCGCGTTTACAAATGTTAGTTTCGTAAGTAACTTACGTACGGTAATTAAAACTTAAATTAACGTAGGTATTATAAAAAGTTATTATATCACCATTATTACAAGTTGGAAGGAAGATTTTGACATACATTAATATTTTTGATAATATTATGGTCGTATAAAAGCGCCAATCAAGCGATAAGTTGGCACATTTTTTAAATGTTTATTGTCCTTTGTGACAAAAGTGATAGAGTAATCTTGCCTCGCCTCGCCGCCCCTGTCAGACGTCGCAAATTTTTCATCCATAAAATTTGGGGGCAGTGTCAAATTGAAATTTATTGTACCACTGGTTAACCACCCCTTCTTATGTATAACTTTTTTCATCCATTATCTTATCTTGGTGGGACCAAAATTTGATGGTCGGTTTGCGTTGAAGAAATCAAAGTTTATTAAAGATAAAATATGTAAATTGTAAACTCAAAATATAATAATTATAAAAAAACTCAAACTCAAAAACTTTTTTTAGACTAAGGTACCTATTTTTTTTTTAAAAACAGTGCTTGTATGAATTACATTCCCCTTTTAGATAGTAATTTTGTGTTATATTTTTTTGAAAATAATCTTTTAAAATCGTCAGCGAATAATCAAAATTTTGAATTTCATCTTAAACCTGACTTAAAATAGAATATTATACAAAGTACACACACGTCAAACTTTCATATGAAATATCGATAACCGGACCGCCTCCTTCTATTAAAGCGAAGGTCTTTTCAACTAGTCCCATTAATTATCTACCTTTAGAATTGTTATTGGGAACTACGAGTAAATTGTCATTTAAGCCTTTCTATTCACTTCCATACAGGTAAAACAAATAAGCAATTCGAAAAGGGCAAGTTGCAAAATAGAGAACTAGAATAATAAAAAAAAGAATTGTCGCAAGATCGGAAGTCAAAAAATCACCACTTTTAAAACTTGTTCGTTTATTAGTTTGTGGGTAAATTCCGAAATCAATAAATACACGAATTTTGCAGTTCTAAAAAAAAACGTCGATATAGGTAAACTGCTGAATTATATATAGTAACACAAGGAGAAGCTAGTACTAAAACTAAATGAATATTAATCACATTATTTCCTACCTAATACCAAAGCCGTAGTAGGTAATACATTTTTGTGACTAAAATTGTAGAATCCTTACACAGGGTAATTAATCTTCGTAAGCTCGTACACAAAGTCGTTACACTTACTTTTATACTTTTTCTAATATAATATGCTAAATATAGGTAGGTAAAAGGACACAATATGTTGTCCCGTCTGTCTTGGGTTTCCGGAAAATTATATCTATATAATT
Source organism: Erebia aethiops (assembly GCA_923060345.2). Classification (NCBI taxonomy): domain Eukaryota; kingdom Metazoa; phylum Arthropoda; class Insecta; order Lepidoptera; family Nymphalidae; genus Erebia; species Erebia aethiops. The sequence continues at coordinate 6,132,720 of OV281092.1, read as the reverse complement.
ATTGGTCTACGTCATAAAGCAACCCTCAGTGCAAAATTTCAGCTTTTTAGTTCCAACGATTTCGGCTGAGCGTTGACGAGTCACTCAGTGAGAGAGTAAGTGAGGAATCACGATTATTAGAGTTATTGTATGACGAGGAAGAGATAAGCAAGAGGTATCACAACTCTTTTAGCCTGCGACATCACCCTATAATGATTGCGCAAGAGCAATATCACAGATGTTAAATTAAAACTCAAATATGCAGAAATAGCTGTGTTCTAATTCTTCCAAGTTCTGATATTAGGTATCAATTTAATATCGAATATAAGCCCAAGTCGTGAGAGGACAATTACTTCTGTGTCTATGTATAGGTAAACAAATAATAGATCTTTCGATAATGTGATTGTTGAATTCCAAGTGAGTTGTATAATACCAACCACATGGCAGAGCCTTCACCTAGCCAGCCATCAAGGCTATTCCACAGGTCATGCGTTAGTGGACCTGTTTAGAATGAAGGTTCTATAGACATGCTGGTGCAGTGAAGTCTGAGTTTATAAACACAATCAGCAGGCAAGGAATCCCAAGTTCGATTTCCAGTTAAGCGGGCAATTTTTAAATCTAACAATTTGTAACTACGAGATCTATATAATATAATAAGTATTTTCTTATTTTGTATTTTGATTGGTAATGCTAAAATATTTTGGTTACTCAGTCAGTTTACGTCTGGTTTAGTTTGACGACTGCTGTGGTTTAATCCATACTAATAATATTATAAATGCGAAAGTGTGTCTGTCTGTTTATCTGCTACGCTTTCACGGCTTACCTGCTTAACCAATTTTGATGAAATTTAGTACAGGGATAGGTTGTATCCCGGGGAAGGACAAAGTCTAAAAGGCTTTTTATCCCGGAAAATTAAAATGTTTCCGCGGGAATGAAAAAACATAGTTCACGCGGACGAAGTCGCGGGCATCATCGAGTTGAATGAATAAAAAATAAATAGTGATAGTAAAATGCAGCTAAAATTAGCAATTACATTAAAATAATCCGGAAGTTTATTTGTTATGTATTTGTTTATACTATAACATAAACAAATACATAACAAAGGACAGTTAATTAAAATGTTATTGGTCTCTGCCACTCTTAAAAATGTTCGCAATGTCATGGTCACTACCGAACCAACCAAACGTTTATCTTATCTGGCATGTATCTAATTGACATGTGTTCTATTGTTCTTCGCGGTCAAATTCCTAAAGAAACACTTGTCGTTGAAGGCGGTTTTGCCTATGCATATTTTTAGTATCTATTTCAACTTAATAAAGTTCTAATCTACGAACTTCTAGTAGAAAGTTTATAGAGTTCATGGGAATTTCTTTGTAAGTTGTTTAAATCTATGTCCTAAAATAGATGTCTACAGCCTAGAAAAAAGAAACAATGGGGCTGATTCTGTATAACACAATCTCTAAACTAAACTAAAATGGCAGCTTTAAATCTAGTTCTGTCCCTTTCAGTAGGAAGTATGAAAGGGTTAGTAATATTTGTAATGCTCTAATTTTAGTTTAGTTTAGAGATTATGCACTACAGAATCAGCCCCATTATATATTTCCAATTCGATATCTTTCGAACATAGCCGTAACCAGAATCTGGTAATCCGAGGTTCAGTAAAAAAAAAAGGAATTTCACTAGATTCCTAGTGTAAATTAAATTATCGTGTTTTTTAAATAAAGTCAAAGTAGTTCATTCGAAACCTAGTGTGTCAGTATATGTATTGTCTTTAAAACAGGTGCATCAAATTAAGAGAAATCGCTTGTTAGTTAGTTTCAATTTATATGCTGTATTTTGTATATTAAGGAGTGACTAGATTTGCTTATCTTATCTGTTACTACTACGCTCTAATCAATTGGCTGTGTCGGTTAACATAGATTGGGCTGATAAAGATAATATTTGTTAGGTTGTACTGATCTAAAAACTGGAAACCTTTCAAATTAGGACCATGAATATTAATTAGACCTTGAGTGATTATATGCAACGCATTTGAATAATGTCGGGAAATAGTCAAAGAATGAAAGGAAACTAATTGATAACTTGGGCAACTCTAGAAAACAGGATTTTTTTAAGGCAAACACTTCGTAATTATTTCATATCGTTAAGGTCTGGCCCCACTACAGAGTCGCGGCGCGGCGCGGTAAGTAACGGCAAGATTTCTTATTACAATTATGTAGCAGTGCATCTCTGACCTCCGTGCCGCGTCGCATAAGTGGGCTCAGCTCCATACAAACTCATTCATCTTTATGAGTTTGGTAGGCCTCTGTAATGGGGTCTCTATGTCCGATAGGTCCTTGGGGACAAGGTTGATAAGGTATAGTTACTGATAAGGTAATTTAAATTTGAGAAATGCATGATAATGTGGCCAGTTTCATTTAACACAATCTCTAAACTAAACTAAAATGACAGCTCTAAAACGAGTGCTGGAGTGAGTTTCGGCAGAAGTATGTTGAAACGGAGACCAATATTAAATAGAGCTGTTATTTTAGTTTATTCCAGAGACGGTGTACAACAAAATTGGCCTCATTGTCTGGTTAATCTTTTTGAGTAGAAATATTTTAGTTATGAGAAGATGTCACCTACCTATCCCTTATGATGCTGACGTAAGTATTATGTAGCATCTAAAAAGTTTTCTTTTGTTTCTCTAGTACTCTGCTTCTCTACTGATGTGGATGAGGAAGGCGGAGATTATTACTTAGTGGCGCGCTCTTGATAAGACATATGTTATCCAACTGTGGACATTGATAAAAGATGATAGATCGACGGATTGATGGTTCGAGATAATTTTATATTCCTTGTAATACTGTCTTACTCTGATTGTGAATACCTTCGAATAACCAAGTGCTAATGAAGGGTCACTGATTGACAATGAACTCAAAATGCTCACCGATAATTTCGGCTTGATCAATTCATGTTAATCCATTGTCCAATAGTCATAACAACCCGCTTTGATGTCTTGATTTGATCGACCCACGAAGAACCATTGTTCAATACCAGTGCTTTGAAGGTGATTAGAAAACAACAATGTTTTCGAACTCAAGGTGATACTGTGACATTTATGCAAATAATAAGTAAAGATCTGGACAAACATAACGCGAAACGGCAGAAAGTTGTGATGAAACTACGTCATAATGCAACTGCTGTGAAATCGTTCATAGGTACTGTTGAATATGCGTATGTATAGGGCTGTTGCAGCTGCCATCACGCTCGGAAGAGTGACTTCCCAACTACATGCAGACTCTTGAACACAGTTAAGTCGTTAGTTGTTTAACATTCCGCCAAGAGACTAGCGGTAGTAATGATACTCTCGTTGGTTGTAATGTACATTCTGCCATTAAACTTTGTGTAGGCTAACTAGGTGATGCGAACGACTTCGTCCGCGTGGTTTAAGTTTTTTAATTTCCGGAGAAACTCTTGGATTTTTCGGGATAAAAGTAGCCTATTTCACTCCAGGTCTTCAGCTATATCCATGTAAAAAGTCTATTCGATCCATGGCTCCGATGCAGCCTGATTGGAGGACTACCCAACAAACAAACACACTTTCGCTTTTATAATATTAGTATGATTTGAACAGAAAACAGCTAAGGACTGATCTAACTAAACGTAGATCTCAACCCGTGACTGGTTCTACAATATGGTTCACCATTCGGAGGATCTTTTCACTATTTTGTTATTTAGCTTCACATGAAATAAATCTTAGGTCCGCACCACACGTGGTCCCCACCTTGCGACGCCTGGGAGTGGAATGCTTACGCAAACGTCACGCGATGCTCCTGACCGTTCCGCTTTGTGTATGTCGAGGCCTTAATGGTCTACATGATGCTGCGCAAAATGAAACGTCTATAGCCATCAAAGTAGAGATCATTATCATACAATACAGCAAATCAATAAGTTTTATCTTCCAATGGTGAAGCCTTTCAAAGGAGAATAAGTTCCCACAACCATCATTGCTCGTGTCTGGCTTATGACCGGTCTATTAAAATGACCTTCATAATGCTGGGTTGTTGAAGGGCAACAGGGGCTTTACTACCTACAGCAATGTGCCACCACCACCACTACAGCCTATTATCGTCCCACTGCTGGGCACAGGCCTCCACTCTCACAGGAGAGAGGGAATTAGAGCTTAAACTCACCACGCTGCTCCAATGCGGGTTGTTGGGCTTTAACGACTATTATTATGTTAGTGATAGTAACCGGGACCGACGGCTTAACGTGCTCTCCGAGGCACTTCCTAAATCTGGGCTAGTACTGAGAATTTTAGTCAGAAAAATCCAATACTATGGTCCGACCCGGGACCTCGTCGGTAGCAGTCGAACATGCCAACCACTAGACCAACGAGGCAGTTCAGCAATGTGCGAGTAAGTTCAAATAGCTAACTTAGAGGAGGTAAGTACGTTACCTCCACTAAGGCGCTTAGGGACATCGCCTTGCTAAAAGAGCTATGGTGGAAGCCTTGTGGAAGCCTCGTGACCGTAGTTGACCTAGCCGGAAATTGAGCCCGGCACACTACCTAAGATCTGCCTAAAATATGACTCAAATTTGGAATATCAGAATATTATCGTTCACTCATAGATTTCACCGCGCAACCCAAGAATAAATCTATGCGTTCACTCTGATATTCTATACTTTAGGAATTTTATAAAGCTTTTTATTTGAGTCTTCGTTTAATGCGACCTTCCCAATACATTATATTTTATTTATAACTAGAGGATGCCCGCGACTTCATCCGCGCGCACTAAGTTTTCCCGCGGAAACTCCTTAATTTTCCGGGATAAAAAGTAGCCCATGTCCTTCCCCGGGAAACACCCTATCCCTGTACCTTTCATTAAAATGGTTTAACAGGTGGGCCGTGAAAGCGTAGCAGACAGACACATTAGCATTTGTAATATTAGTAGATACTTAATTTAATTTAATTCATCAAGAAATCCTATAATTAATGTGTTTGGTTAAAACAACGCGAGCGATAAAATTACAAGTCGATAGAGCTGATACAGTCACGGATTTTGTCGTGAAAAATGAATGCAACTTATGGTCGCAATAATTTTCGGTCTATTTTTAGGATAGTATTATTATTTGGAGGTTACGTTTGCCAAATATGGTGCCCATGATAAATGCCATACCTTAAAGGGATGCATTGCAGGTTTTTGTTGATTGTGTTGCTTTTTGGGTGAATTAGTTCAACGTATTGTTAGTGCTTTAATGGTGTTTGTGATAAACCTATAAAAATAAAACCCAACTGTAGGTATATTATAGCCCGTACAATATATTTTTACTTTATCAATATTTGAAGACCTTGAAGTGAGATAATAAAGAATATTAATTTTCATTCTGGCAACCTTGCGGTGGTTATTAATTTTTAAAATGTTGGTTAAGTATCCTGACAGCATGTATCCGCTTCACATTAGATTGCGAACGCGCAGCCTATATTTATTTCGGCTAATAATGATTCTAGCGTTTTATTTTAATCCTACGTTAAGAATATTATTGATGTGGGATACATTATTAGGTGCATGTAATGTCTTCCCACTTTATTAAATAAATAAATTATACCTACCCGCTTACCAAGAAAACCCTTGCCATAGTGTGATTATTCGAAAGGTTAACGATCCCCAGCAGTGACAAATATTTCGCAGATAATGTAATGAACATATGAATAAATGCTTACAGCCGCAAGATCCACAGATGTCGAAGAATCAAGAAATGTGACTATAGTAGACAAAGCGGCTTGAGTTTCTCAGCTAGCTTTATTCTATTTTCAAATATGTGTCAAGGCAAACGAAAAGTTATTTATTTCTTATTACCCACACAGCTGATTGTATTTTCTAGTAATTAAAGTTCCAAATTACACATTCAGTATTCGATCATAATAATTGTATATCAATGTCAATACATGCAAATTAAGTTTATAATTGGACAAGAGTTTAGCATTGTATTATGGTTAAGTGCGATCTATCGATCAAAAGCTTGAGCAATGTACCTACGGTCACAGATTAAATAATAGTCAGTAATCGACTAACCGTAAGGGCTGTGTCACTTGCGCAATGGTGAATTTAAAACTGACAAATAAAAAAAAATATACGCAAACTGTACGACATAACTTTACGTCAGGGGACGGTTTACTCCCCGGAAACCGATTAGGGGTATGTTGTGTGTTTAATATAACAGCCACATCCCTAACAGGTTAGCTCGCTACCATCTTAGACTATCATCATTTACCAGGTGAGATTTCAATCAGAGCTAACTTGTAGTGGGGTAAAAAAAATAGTTTTATTAAAATACTGACCAAAAAATGCGACTGTAGAAGATGCAGCACGCCAAATATAAGTACCTGAAAAAGTAAAGAAACAGTTTTTTCAGATTTTTTTAAAGAAGCAAAGAAGCAAAAAAAAAGCTTTCGGTAAGCAAATAATATTATATTGCTTGGGAATATATTTTTCCTAGAGAGATTAAATTTTAATCAGATCTGAGTAAAGGAAATCACAAATTACTCAGTGTCTTAACTCTGTTACTTTACTAACTTGCCACACAATTTCAAGGTTAAATATTTAAAGTATCAATAACAGAAATTGCAGAATGAATAGTGCACATTGAAAAGTTACAAATTGTCAATTAAATACATTAACTATTATTTCAAAATAACGTGAAAGTGTATTTTCGTTACAACCCTATTGCAACTATCGATCAAGAAGCCGTAACAATATGCAGTCGCCGAGTATCAATTATAGGCGAAATGCTAGTTATGTAATTCGAGACCTTGAGGCTTGACCGTAGTCGTGAGACGTTGACCAGGTGTGGTCCAAGTACGGGAGAGAGCGTTGCCAAACGAGTATATTGCCGTTCACCCTTCACTGCCAAACTATGAAGGACATAATGGGGACACATGGGGTGCAAGTGGCCCAATCTCCACCTTAGTGGCCAAAGTCAACCTCACCTGCACGTGGTGCACCCTGCTAATTAACAAACGAGGCTCTGACGTCCCCAGTCCCCCCCGGGTTGCTGTGACTGATACCGCACGGCATAATCTTGATGGTATCCCCGCTTTGTGGTAGGATTCTATCTCGGATCCGCCTGGCTAGCGACCACACTCCAGTCGTAATCAGCCGCAAAGCATTCCATGCGTTCCGGCTGCGAGCTGGAGAGCCAGTCCCCCCCCCCCCCCCCCCTCGAATAGTGCAATGTGGGTGGTCTTTGGGTCCGTAGTGGGGCAGAAGTCCTTCTCGCTTGCGTAGGCGTGATATATTGGCGCGGGGTCCAGGGAGACCCGATGAAACGGTTGTCCGCTGGCCGCCCGTCGGTCCGTAGGGGACCCGAACCTAGGATGTCCCGTCTTAGGAGGCTGTCCCGCCACCGACGAAAAAAGCCCGGTGAATGACCGGAGTGCCGGAGTGGGAGACCGGAGTGGAACCCGCCGGTCATTCAGCGGATCGGATTGGGGGCCCTTCCGTCCCCCGTACCAGTAACTCACACCACCTGTGCAACCGAGGGCGGCTGGTTCCTCTTCTTTGACCTGGTGACCACCAGCAATGCACGGTTCGTTCGTCCCCCTTTGATTTACCCCCATTAATAATGAAATTTAAAAATAGAAAGAAACGTTCTACAGCGGCGCCTCGTTCCACACTCTGTGTGAACTTTTGTAACATCAGAGGCTTACACTCCAACCTTAACGCCGTTCATCACCATCTTGAAACGGTAAAACCCGCCTTACTCTTTCTGACTGAGACCCAGATTTCACTTCCTGATGATACATCATATCTGAACTACCCTGGATACAAACTAGAACATGCATTTTCGCCGCGAGCAGGTGTGTGCGTGTTCATCAGAGGAGACATTTGTGGTCAACGATTGCATAGACTTGAGGTCGGGGATCTGTCCTTTCTCTGGTTGCGCGTGGATTACGGCGGTCAAACCCGGGTCTACGCGTGCCTGTACAGATCCCATAGCGGTAACGCTGAAACGGATCGACTTTTCGAGCACATCCAACTAGCGATAGATTATGTGCTAGAGCATATCCCCTCCGCGGAGGTGGTGATCCTAGGGGACTTCAACGCCCACCATGTGGAATGGCTAGGATCGCGTATCACCGATCACGCGGGAAGGGCTGCTCACAACTTCGTCCTGGCATATGACCTCACTCAACTAGTATCTGTACCAACTAGGATACCCGATATCGCTGATCACACTCCATCAATTTTGGATCTTTTCTTCACCACTCACCCTACCGGCTACCAGGTGGTCGTCGATGCTCCCTTGGGATCATCTGATCACTGCCTGGTACAGACATCCGTGCAACTTCCATCCTCCGTTCGCACCCCTGTGGCCGGTACCCGTCGAGTGTGGCACTACAAGTCAGCGGATTGGGATGGACTACGTGAGTTTTACGCCTCGTATCCCTGGGCGCAGCTTTGCTTTTCGGATGACGACTCTAACACCTGTGCTGAAGCCGTAGCCGACGTTATACTCCAGGGTATGGAATGTTACATTCCCAACTCATTAATACCCATTGGAGAACGTGCTAAGAAGTGGTTCAATGGGATGTGCAACAAAGCTAACAGCCGAAAACACAGTTCCTACCAATCTTGGTCTTCAGCACAAAGTAATAATGATCCTAACGTAGTTAATCTGAAGAAAAGTTATAATGCTGCCTCCAGATCATATAAAAATGCCATAGCCAGGGCAAAGTTCCTGCACATTGACAGAATTGGACACAGGCTTGTCACATTACCTTCTGGCACCCGTGCATTCTGGTCCCTATCCAAAGCCATACAGGGCAACTTCTGTCGCTCAACCTTTCCACCTCTACGAAAACCGGACGATACGCTGGCCCACACCGCCAAGGAGAAAGCAGATATCTTGGGCGCTCTCTTCGCTGGTAACTCGACACTTGATGACGGAGGGAGAACACCGCCAACCATCCCGCGGTGTCAAAGTTCGCTCAGTGACATTCGCTTCACTCAGAGCGCTGTGCGTAAAACGCTTCTCTCTCTCGACGTCAATAAGGCGAGCGGGCCTGACGGTATCCCTGCCGTAGTGCTTAAAATGTGTGCTCCCGAGTTGACTCCGGTATTAACGCGTCTGTTTCGGCGGTCTTACTCCTCCGGCACTGTTCCGTCTTCGTGGAAGACTGCCTTAGTCCACCCTATTCCAAAGAAGGGCGATCATTCAGACCCATCGAACTACAGGCCTATTGCGATAACCTCCCTGCTCTCTAAAGTTATGGAGCATATAATTAACATCCAAATGCTTCAGTACCTGGAAGAGCACCAGCTGATTAGTGATCGTCAGTATGGTTTTCGCCATGGTCGATCAGCTGGTGATCTCCTAGCTTACCTTACTCACCGCTGGGCGGAGGCAATCGACAGCAAGGGAGAAGCTTTGGCGGTCAGCCTGGATATTGCTAAGGCCTTTGATCGGGTTTGGCATAGGGCACTTCTGTCCAAATTACCTTCTTACGGACTCCCCGAGAAGCTGTGTGATTGGATCGCCAGTTTTTTGAACGGGCGCAGCATCAAAGTCGCCGTCGACGGTTTTTGCTCTGAATTGAAGCCCATCAATGCTGGCGTTCCGCAAGGATCTGTGCTCTCACCCACGCTGTTCATACTGCATATTAATGACATGTTACGTAGTAACAATGTTCATTGCTACGCGGACGACAGTACGGGTGATGCCTTATATAAAGGTCGTGCTCAGCTTTCTCGCGCTCAGCTGGAGGAGTGTAGAAGTACGCTTGTGTCGAACATCGAGTCTTGTCTCGACCAAGTATCACAGTGGGGCTTACAAAATATTGTACACTTCAACCCCACCAAGACACAAGTATGCGCGTTTTCGGCAAAAAAGACCCCCTTTACCACCTCTGTTCTCTTCCAGAATACTCCCCTGACTCCATCTAACAGCATTGGGATCCTCGGTGTTAATATATCGAATGAAGTCCAGTTCCGCGAACATCTGGAAGGTAAAGCCAAACTAGCCTCCAAAAAACTCGGGGTGCTCAACAGAGCGAAAAGATACTTTGCGCCTAAACACAGGCTTCTGCTGTATAAAGCGCAAGTTCGGCCCCACATGGAGTATTGCTCTCACCTCTGGGCCGGAGCACCCCAGTACCAGCTCCTTCCACTTGACCGGATACAAAGGCGGGCAGTTCGACTCGTAGATGATCCCAAAATTACTTGCTCGTTGGAGTCCCTAGAGCACCGACGAGACGTTAGTTCTCTTTGTGTGTTCTATCGTCTGTACAATGGGGAGTGTTCTGAGGAGTTATTCAATCTAATACCACCTTCCGTGTTCTCCAGTCGCACCCTACGTCGCAGAAACAAATTTCATCCTCACCACCTGGATGCCTGGTCCTCATCCACCACCCGTTATTCCAGGTCTTTTCTGCCACGTACCCGCAAATTGTGGAACCAGCTTCCATCTACTGTGTTCCCTCATGATTATAATATGGGGCTCTTCAAAGGGCGGATAAACAAATATCTTAAAAGCCAGCAACGCATTGGCGGTTCCTCTGGTGCTGCAAATGTTCATGGGCGGCGGTAATCACTTACCATCAGGTGACCCGTCTGCTCGTTTGCTCGCTATATATATATAAAAAAAAAAAAAAAAAAAAAATAATCCTGCCAACACTAGAGTTGAGTACTAGAAAAAGTGCGTCTTTGTACGATTTTAAAGGACGTTTTTTTTCATTTGTCACGATTTACGCATTTGTTTTATATGCTAAGATCTGGATCTAAGATATAATTAATATCATTGAAACGTGCACATAGTTTTTATAGTATTCATAATGTTATAACATTATGAAATATTATAAAAACCGCGCCTCTCTCTTTCTGCCAAAAGTATACTTTTGCGACGAGGCAGACGGAGTCACAGGAGTATTTGTGATGCAATGCGACTCTGGAGTAAAGTGCTATTTTATTTTACAACTAGATAATGCCCACGACTTCGTCCGCGTGGATTGATGTTTTTTGATTCCCGCGTTATCTCTTCAATTTTCCGGGATAAAAAATAGCCTATGTCCGTCCTCGAGATGTGAACTATCTCTGTACCAAATTTAATCAAAATGGATGGATGTAATACCTACATCATTGCCTACTGGTCATACCTGGAATCAATAGGAAAAAGTCAATACGAATTTTTGAGGATTTTCTTTACAGCTTACACTGGAAGACATCTCTCATTCATTTGTTATTAATAAACTACAGTGATTATCATTTTAAAAATATATTTATGCGAGTATTACTTCTTTTCAACAATAAAATTCACAATAAATTAAAATTTTAAAACGCTGACGCTTTCATTTGGGCTGTTTTGTCCATTACAATCGTGATAGCAGTGTTTTGAGTCACAACTTTAGAACATATTTAAGCCCACGATAAAGTGATTGATACGAGCGACTGAAAATGTCATGAAGGGTGTCTAATGGATACTATCCTGGCCAGTAAGGCTAGCTGTCCACCAAAGAATAGCGATGAAAAAAAAAGTTCACTGGTAGGTACTGTTGATTTTCCATCTTCACGTTTTGAAATATTTTTTGCCCGTGAATATTTACACCAGCAAACTAACAAATTAACCAACACCTTATGATTGAGCAGTGTAGCCAAGCAACGAATATTTTCAAGAACGCAGTGCAAGTAAAGCTTCTCAGATCTACAGGTACTCCAATCTTCTTTCTCATACCTATCTCTTGCTTTTTAACCGACTTCAAAAAAAGGAGGAGGTTCTCAATTCGACTGTATTTTTTTTTTCTCGATTACTTGTACTCTTATCTACAAGAGTTATACTGAACTACTAAGCGATGATAGATCAACTCATGTTAAACTTGATTCATTTTTAGCTCCTCGCTCAGCTTCCTCGTACACAATATTTGGTGGAAAGCTAACCTAAAGCGTTTACCCCAACAGGCTCACATAATAAATTACTGTGTGATAGAAAGCAGAAGTCCACCCCGGTCCTTGAGCAATTATTTATGTAGACAAATGACCAGGAGTCTCTCCATCATTTGTCAATCGAATTCTGGGGGAGCTGAGTTCGACAAGTGGCATACTATTTGTTTCAAATATTGTAGTTTGTAGTAGGTATGTACATTTGTGCATTCTCCTGAACAACGATGAAATTTGTAAGTATTTTTTTTAAAGATACATAATCGGAAGAAATTTTGTGCATAGAAGATAGATTTTCGACAACAATTAGGACCATTTTTTTATTTTAGTCACAATCACAATCCTAAAAAGCGACATAATTGTTAAATTGTACCACAAAACAGTATTTACACTTCGTGAACGCAGAGCTAATGTATGTGTCACCATACATAAGCTCTGCATTCAACTCACGCGCGAACTATACTTGTTGTACTGTGTTGTTGGTAGAGCTAATAACGAACTTACTGAAAGTAATTTTAAATTATTATATTATTTAGATTGGCGAATACTATAATTATAATAACAAGGACATAATGACATCTAAAATGCAGGGTTACAACTCTATAAAACGGAAGTCCAATAAAAAACGACCTTATGTAGCGCTTATTACTACACTAAATATTATAACGTTTGACAATATAAAAAGGCGCTAAAGAATATGACCTGCATAGTCACACCTACACGTTTCTTATTGAAAAGGTTGTACCTATTCATTCACACTAAAACGTTAGGTACCTATTGCTGATAATTAAATCAAGTTTTTCATTACATCCGTCAACAAACGGACGTGATGCTATTTGACTATGTTTTTATTACTTTTTGTTAACTTGTCCTAGCTTTTTTTTGTGAGAACGCAAATAAGTATCATAATATTTATATATATATTTTTTTTAAAACACTTGTCTCACTAGATGTGTTTTTAGTTTTTCGCAGCTAAAAATAGCTAGTCTTCGATAGGTAGGTAATATTATAATTTCCGTTGTCATTAATTTTATTAATTAAATTTTATAACCGTTAGTTTTTATTTTTTTTAAACCTAATTTTTAAATAAATTTTCGATTTATTTATTGCTTCTATGTAGTCATTGCTTCCGTTAAAATTATACCTAAGCTTTAATGGTTTAAAAAACTTACGTTATAATTTTTTGTCTACTATAAAAACACATATGTACTCAATTTTATAAATAATAAACATTCACTGACAAAGCGTCGCGCTCAAAAACTAGGTAGTTTTAATTATTTTTACTACCTAGTTTTCATGTACTTATAATTTAAAAAAAAACATGTAAGATGTTTCATTTGTTCATTCTACTGTACTTACTTACTCATTACAATACTAGGTGATGCCCGTGACTTCGTCCGCATGGATTAAGTTTTTTCAATTCCCGCGGAAATTCCTTAATTTGTTCGGAATAAAAAGTAGCCTATGTCCTTCCCCGGGATAGGTACAACCTATCCCTGTACCAAATTTTATTAAAATCGGTTGAACAGGTGAACCGTGAAAACAGATATACTTTCGCATTTATATTTAATTACTTAGTTTATATTTAATTAGTTTATAATATAGGTAAGGATTATTTAGGTGTCCACTAGTGTATTAGGGAAAACTGTAATGCTAGTTGCAAGTTGGAAAAAAAAAAAAAGTATGGATGAAACTGAACGCTTCAATTTATTTTCGCGGTCGTCATTTTCACTTCGAATCTAGATATAGATGTTTGCATCAGTTTTTACAAAATATTAAGCAATTACTCTTTATACCTAAACGAATCGCAATGACAAGTAAAGATTATGCTATGGACAAAATTATCTAGGTCAAATTACGAATTGTTACGTTATCACAATACTTGTGCTTCATGTAAAAAATATAGACTACTAGATGATTCCCGCGACTTCGTCCGCGTGTATTAAGATTTTTTATCCCCGCGGGAACTCTTTAATTTTCCGGGATAAAAAGTAGCCTATGTCCTTCCCCGGGATACCATCGACCCCTGTACCAAATTTCATCAGAATCGGTTGAACAGATGGACCTCGAAAGCGTAGCAGACCGACAGACACACTTTCGCATTTATGAATGAAAAATGAATGAATGAATGAATATACTTTTATTGTACACCACAAAGGAAAATAAACAATAGTAAACTTAGCTAACTAGCTTAGCTTACTGCTTCGTTGGTCTAGCGGTTAGCATAGTCGACTGCGGATCGCGAGGTCCTGGGTTCGATTCCCGGTCGGGCAAAAAAATTGGTATTGGGTTTTTCAATTCAGAAATTCTCAGTGCCAGCCCGGAGTTGGAAGTTGGCGGTGTCTCACCCCCGTGCCTCAAAGAGCACGTTAAGCCGTCGGCCCCGGTTATTATCACTAACATGATAATAGTCGTTAAAGCCCGCCAACCCGCATTAGAGCAGCGTGGTGGGTCTAAGCTCTAATTCCCTCTCTGCTTTGAGAGTGGAGGCCTGTGCCCAGCAGTGGGATGTTAATAGGCTGTAGTGATGATGATGTGAAACTTAGCTAATAACAAAATAAGTATACAATTATAATATTAGTATGGATTAGTTACTATTAAAAATATATCTATCATTACTAATATTTACGCTATTACAATACAATCGGAGTTGTAAATAGCGCTCCGTGGGATAATTCGCTTGCTTGCTTGTGTTTCGTCAAGTGAGATACGAGTAGAGTTGCGTGGCCAGTTGGTAAAAAAAATTTCGCAGAGTATTTTTCAAAACCTGCCATAATATAATCCTCATAGTGATTTGAAAATACCTATTCAATGACGACAACTTATAATAACATAAGCTACATAATTTATAATTTGAGGGGTACAAAAACTTCTTTATCGACCCTCGCTTTTTATATTACCATGATATTTTTGTCAAAAGTTTATAACTAAAATTAGCTTTCTGTGTGAAGGTATCGTATTTCTTTAATAAAATTCTTGTGCTGACTTTTGTGTGATATACATTGACAGATTATCATCAACTTTGCAAATACTTTGATATTAATTAACTATGTAGATATTATTTGTGTACAACAAGGAGTGCAGACACTTGAGAATTTTCGTATTATTTTATGTTGACCTTTTTAGCTGCGATTGTAATCTGACCTTTGTTACAAGTTAGAGCTAACTAATACTAGTAAACGTTTAAATGCCTCAAAGAATAAATAATTACCTACCTTCAGGTGTTGACGTCTATGGCTGCATTATGGCAAATGCTTTTTGTATTTTTATAGTATCAAGTATGCAAAAACCACTACTGTATTTGGATGGACAACTACAGTTCGCGCGTGAGTTGAATGCAGTGTAAATGTATGTGTCATCGTACATTTACTCTGCATTCAACTCGCGCGCGAACTATAGTTGCTTATGTACATAATATTTTTACCCGACTGCGGAACACAGGGTTATGTGTTCATCAGTTTATATAATGTTCGTTTGTTCCTTGCAGGACAGTTACAGTGTTTCACTTTCTTTCTCTCCTGTTCCGTCTTGCAACTCATATTTTTCTGTATGTACCTATTCTGTTATGTAAGCACTATTTTTAAGAATACTATGTAAGATTGGTAAAATGCAGAACATACTCGTATTTGTTTTTATATATTTTGAGATCAATAAACATTTATTTATTTATTATTTATATAACGATCTTCCTATCCTTAGCCTTTCTCACTCTCTCTACCTTTACCCATCCCTCCTTTGCATCAACTGCTCTTCTCACCCTCTCCAAGACTTCTTCCCCAGTTTCCTCTTCGCATCTCGAGGAGACTACCACGGAGTGTAGGGGTGCCTGATCCGGGTTTATGCCCCTGCTTTTGCTTCCTGCCGCCACTTTCGCGTATGCTGTCTTTTCGAGGTTTGCTCTTTGCTATTTATTAGATCGCGCAGCAGATCCATACCTATTGTTAGGCTCTATGTATCGATAGTCTATAATGGGCCTTATATGTTTAATCTTCTGTCTACGTGGTCTACGGTGGGAGGACGCATCTATGGTCCTCTCGGAAATGGCGTTACGCAGAGGCGTTACGTCTGTGTCAATGTAAATTGCTAAATTAAAGTAATCAATACTTACTAAAATTATAAATGCGAAAGTGTGTCTGTCTGTATGTCTGTCTGTTACATTTTCACGGCCCATCTGTTTACCTAACTGATTTGTATGAAATTAGGTATAGTGGTAGGTTACATCCCGGGAAAGGCTATTTTTAATATCGGAAAATTAAAGAGTTCCCGCAGGAATTAAATAAATCATAATCCACGCGGACGAAGTCGAGGGCATCTAGTAAATTATAATTATGTGGATATCCAGTGTTTCCTTCTAAAACTATTCATGTCTCGACTCGATTGGCGTATAAATGATCACGACAGACGACGAAATGATGAATTGAATTGTAATTGAAACACTGTAAAGTAATATTAAAATTAATTGAAGCACTTCAAAAACACAATCAAATTTATTATATTTGCGGATGATAAACGGTCCTCCTCAATCATCAAAGGCTGAGATAGTCATCGCTCATCTCGCCGCGGGCCGCTATCATTACCAAATTAATTTAAATTGAGCTCCGCGCGATATCACTTAAGATAAAATCTCCTCTGCCTAATCAAAAATTAATGCAACGTCTTCATGCCGCCTTTTTTTTTTTTTAATCCACTACAAGCTAGCCCTTGACTGCGATTTCACCTGATGGTAAGTGATGATACAGTCTAAGATGGTAGCGGGCTAACCTGTTAGGGGCATGGCAGTTATATTAAACCCATACCCCTTCGGTTTCTACACGGCATCGTACCGGAATGTTAAATCGCTTGGCGGCACGTCTTTGCCGGTAGGGTGGTAACTAGCCACGGTCGAAGGCCTCCTACCAGGCCAGACCTGGGAAAATGCAGAAATTATAAATTCCCAAATTGACCCTGCCGGGGATCGAACCCAGGACCTCCGCACGTTAAGGCAACAGCGCTACACACTGCGCCACAGAGGTTGCCTGGTTGTTTACCGTCAACTTTAACTTTAACTTAGTTCAAATTTTTTTTTAATTCTGTAGATAGGTAGGTTGAGGAATGAGTGACCTAGTTGTGACAACGCATATAGGTCGGTTACGATTGTTAAGCAACGTTGACCCAAGTCGGTAACTGGATTGGTGACCGCATTTGGAGGTTCAAATTTGGCCTTTTCGTTTCCTCCGTGCCTTGGAGAAGACGTTAAGCTGTCGGTCCCGGTTATCACCAATCACTTAACATCTGATAAGAATCTTTACTAAAACCTGCGGAAGGACGTGGGAACCCACCGCATTATTATCCCAAGAAAACTCTTATACCATTATGTGATTAATGGAAAGGGGTCACATCCCTCAATAATGAGGAATACGACGAAATAAAGAGTCCAATTATTTTAAAATTTTGTATATAGATAACTTGAGATTTTCGGTTCATTTCCCCATGTAAACATTGTTAAAAGAAACAATAAAATTCTGTTAAAAGCTAGTCGCGTAAATGCCTCGAGGGTATAGCTAAAATAGGTCATACTAAATCTTATGATATGTTCTTATCAAATATGTTATGTAATTTAAACTCTATATCTATGTAAATAAAGTATGTTTTTGTGGAAAATATGGTAGAAGATCGTTCTTTTCCTTGTAAACAGCATGATAGTATGGTATGGATATAGCATCTAACGTTAAGAGTCCAACTCGCTGGAGTAAAACTAATTTAATTAGCATGTGCTGTATAAGGACGTATATTGTTGTCTTGTTTCTTATGAATTACTTGCTTGGGAGCTTTTCTGAAGAAAGTTATGCGTTTGAGAGCTATATGGTTCTGAAGATTGGAATTAGTTTTAAGAAGTAAGTGCTGGGGTATTATATCTTTAAATAATAGACAAAGCATACTTCAACATTTACACTACTTAGAGAAGAACAAATTATTATTATTTTTGACACTTTTTTATTTAATTTAGTTCTATATAAAACAACCCATAATTAACTCATTAGGTTATTAATAACCAAATTTAATGTTTCCGCATTTACGGCCTTCGATAGTTCAGGTTACACCGATATAATGGCAGGATGCTACGCGTAACGCGATCCAGATTTAATCTCTGTACTTTGGCCTCGGTGTGGTGAATTTTCATCGGATTGCAACACAGCAAGGTCTCCATGTTTCTGCTTATTCTTGGGGGCTCCCGAGACTTTTGCACTTCACTCTGAAAGATTTATTTTTTGTCTGTCTAGCACAAATCCGAAGAAAATTATTTTTTGGTTTTACCCAACCTCTTTCACTGTTATCCGATATATTATAAGATGGCCGACCTCCGAAGGAACACGAAGGAACGCCGTTGGTATTTTCTTAGGTTGATAATAAGAAAAATCAAACACACAAACAAATTCATTGCGATAATTATCTCTCGCGGTTTTTGCATCGACAAAGCTTTGCTAAAGCAACGAGAAAGCTAGGTCTAATTGTGCTTGGGCTGCTGGTGATCAATACAAAGAATAAAAATTCTTTCCAAAAATCCGACTTCCAACGCCACTGTAATGTATTTCTACCCACTATGTTGAAGTCGGGCGAGCCTGATGCGTCAACTTTGCTTATCCTTGTTATACCCGCCCGACTTCAACATAATGGGTAGAAATAAAAAATATTTATTACTTTATTTAGTGTTGGAAGTCGGTTTTATGGAAAGAATTTTTATCTTTAACTTTTCAGTGTCAGGGTTGAGGATTTGGAGTCAGAAATTTTTATGGGACGCTTCGTCGAGAGCTTCCTCTAAAGACTGATAGAAAAAAAAAATCAAATCGGTTCAGAAAACACGGAGATATACACCGACATACATTTAAAAAAAATATATATGCGCCGAATTGAGAACCTCCTCTTTTTTGGAAGTCGGTTAAAAACGCGACAAATTACCACAGCAGTCACTTATGTTTCAATCTCAGCAATCATCATAAAATTGCACTCTGTTTACAACTTTCTATGAATCTCGACGATTTCTTAAGCTGTTCCAAAACGGAATCCCTTGAGAAAGTTGTCCAACTCTTTAAGAGTTACTAACACTTCAGTTAACTTTAAACACAACCCATTTACTTAATAAAACAAAAAAAATTAAAAGTCTGTTATTCTCATATTCGGTAAGTACAGTACCCGGCAATAAATATTGCACATCGACCTTTGGAAAGAGACAATCGGTTATTTCGGCTTCGTATAGCGTTATCTCTGTCGCACACTACCGATCGGTAGGTTTGATGAAAATTTGCTTGATTGAAATTGAAAATCTTCAAAAAATATATCAGCTCTACTTTCCCAGCCGGTAATAGGGATCTTAGTTATAATTTAGGTACAATTGATGTTTTTATTTTTAAAGTAAACGATAACCGATTTATTACTGCTTTTAAATACTCAATGTTAGGTGATAATATTCTCATTGCAAACGCACATCAATCACCATTCATCAAAATCAATCTACGGTGTAGTCTTCTGACCTGTTACGTTCAAAGTGCTTCGTCTTCGCCCGAAACCAATCAATAACGGAACGAAATATATTATTATTAGTCTAAAATTTATGACTACAGTAGACCTACAGGATATTACTCACTCTACCAACATTAATGATACCTAAGTAGGTAGTGCTATTTTGCTTAATTACGACATATTTCCTTTTTTTTGAATAAATAATTGATTTCCATTTATTAATCGAGTGAGTCGTCTTCATCCTTTTCGGGGTTTTCCATTAATTTTAATTTTCTTATATGAGATAAAAATGCTTCACGACCTGGAACTAAGTTAAGACGTGTCGTTGCACATTTCTATTACCTCGCAACTAAGATACGTAAGTAGGAAGGTAGCGCTTTTTTATCCACTACAAGTTCACCCTTGGCAGCAATCTCACCTGATGGTAAGTGATGATACAGTTTAAGATGGTAGCGGGCTAACCTGTTAGGGGTATGGCAGTTAAATTAATCCCATACCCCTAATCAGTTTCTACACGGCATCGTACCGGAACGCTAATTCGCTTGGCGGCATGTCTTTGCCGGTAGGGTAGTAACTAGCCACGGGCGAAGCCTCCAGGCCTGCCCAGGGAAAATTCAGAAATTATAAATTCCTAAATTGACCCTGCCGGGAATCGAAACCGGGACCTCGCACGTTAAGAAAACATAGCTCAACACTGCACCAGGGAGGTCGTCAATAGTCGTCAGCGTAATTTTATTGTGGGATTGTCACTTTGAAAATAATCCCATCCCTCCAGCCAGATTAAATGGCCGAAAGAATTCCTAAAGCGTCAAAAGTTCCACATCATACAGATAAATTCATTTCATTCACAAGTCAAGTAGAGGTCAGCACCCACTAGTAGTTTCGAAACATCACAGAATCACTTCCCGCAGTCGGTAATATGGCTAAGCTTATTACGTCTGCAAATAGGACTTGACCATGACTCTCAATGCATCGGAAAGTTATTGACTTTTGATAATGAAACCAGTTTGCGGCTATCTGACCAAGAGGCAAGAGCGCGCCCCAGTTCAATACCAGTTGTGCCTATACCTCTTTCCCTACAATTTCTAACAAGCAATATACATTACAGGTTTTATTGCTAGATATCGCTGTATTAGCTTGATAAACAAGAAATGTACGCAGTTAATGTTGTATAATCGTGTGTTTACGGCCACGCTTGGTAATAGATGTAGTATTAAGAGAATATGGTCAATGGTAGCTCTTAATTCGTGGCCAATTTGCTCGGAATGTGTGTCGATTTTTATCTCAATTTCCTAAAACCGGCTGCTTGTATATGTCAAGTACCAGCTAATTGAACTGAAATAATTTCGAAAATAAATAGAGGTTGTTTACTCACGTCCTTTGCAAAAGTATTTTACATTTTGACATCCTTTTTATTGAGTACTAAATTTTATTAATGTGTTTTCTGCTATTTATAGGAATACTGATTATAAATAACTTTTCAATATGGACAGGTTTAGGCAAAAGTCGTGACACGGTTGACCTATGAATTACGATAAAAAATATTTAGATTATTTTCTAATCACATCTACCTAATGATGCAGATTAAATCTACAAGTTGCATTCGTATAAGATAGATCAGTAACTAAATACATAGATATGCATATAACATTCGCTCACGATTGATAATTAATAAATGTAACTAACTAGCAGCTATAGGTATCGATATTACGACCTTAATATTATTCATTTTTATTTTATACCACTACAACTGCGATCTCACCTGATGGTAAGTGACGATGCAGCTTAATAGCCTGGAGAGACGAATTGAAAAACTGTAATGTCTCCCCAGGCATGGTTCACAAATAAAGAATAAAGAATAATATGATAGCGGGCTAACCTGTTAGGGGTTTGGCAGTTATAATATTAAGCACATACCCCTAGTCGGTTTCTAGTTTCTACACGGCATCGTTACGGAACGCTTACGCTTACAGTTTAGCGTTTACGCATGGCAGTACGTCTTTGCCGGTAGGGTGGTAACTAGCCACGGCCGAAGCCTCCCACCAGACAAATATGACCTTAATATAACTGTACTGGTAGCTGGTGTAGCTGGTAACTTTGACTAAAATCTTTTAAAGTTCAACAGTAAAAGCAACGTACTATTACCTATTCTGTGGTAAAAGGTAGCTTATTTCTTAAAAAGACTGTTCATCAAAGATGTACAAGACGCGAAGAGACCACAAGAATTCCCAATGCGGAAAACCTGTGGCTTGGGATCACGAATAGTTTCGCAAAGTCATTAGATACTGACACCAGATCAGAATGTGTCGTAAGCTACGAAACGTTTTTGGTATTTGCTCTTGGTAATTTTCCCTCGCCCTCGGCATACATCACGTAGCAGTGTTTAGATATTATTGGTTTAGTCTAGATTTGCGTGGTTAGACCTAGACCTGGCTTGTTGCGAAATAAGCAAATAAGTGATTTAGCTACTTTGGTGTATTTAGTTTAATTGGTATACTTATGATACCCATGTACTGTACGTTAAAAAGTTTATTTCGAACTTAACGGCTATTTTGGACTTTGTACTGCATGTACAAGTTGTAAAATGTTTTTAAAAGGTAGGAACCAAATAAAGCAGAGGTGCCCATACGCCGAGAATAGCTAAAATTATCGACCTTAAAACTGTAGCTTTTTGCTAAAAAAAAAAACGACGTATACACAGAAACATGAAATTTTAAAAAATTGTTTTAAAATCTGATTGCCGTTCTCTCTTTCGGGAGATGGAGCGCGCAGTAGGTCGTCAGCTCAGCACAGCCACAAGGTACCACCAATAACATCGGCTTCACGATAAATTTTCATTTTTAATATTGTACCACTTATATTTGAATTTCTTTTTGTAATGATTAAAAATTTAATATAGATTTGACACTTTGCACCCAATGTAGTTTAACTTATGGAATTTTTTTTCTTGATAATTATTTGGTGGATTAAACGGTGACATTTTATTAAAATGTCGCAGTCATAAATTTTTGCTAGGTCGATCTCCTTAAGAAACAGTATGGGCACCGATGAAATAAAGGTACTTAAAAAATCTTGTAACACATATAATCACAAAACTAAATCACATAATATTACTAAATATTGAGTCACACAACTAGGTGAACGCAATGTCTTTCCCATGTAATTATTCACAACAAAAAGTCCTTTATTCATTAATTATATTACGGTGTATTTAACAAAACAATATACTCGTACAAGAACGTGTGAAGGCGACAAAGCCGTGACTCAAGGTGTGATAGTTAAATTTATTCGTGTAGGAACGGAAAGAACACCTCACTTTCTCGCTAAGGCAGGAAGAAAACCATTGTTATACCACCCTAAAAGGGACCGGCAGACTTACATTGGCTTATTGTTGTTCACATCCACAACCACATACCTACAAGCCTTTATTAATATTCAACGAAAATAGCTTTAGTTATGCAAATACGCTCACAAAAGCCCGATAAAACATATTATAAACGTAAATAATATTTATAAGGGCGGAAACTTGTTACGGTAATAACAGCGTAGCTATCGCCGGACGGGCTTTCAACGCCATGTAATTTGTTACTAAGTAGTTGTAAACAGTCTAGGTACATTCTAAAAGGGAAATTCTCTAGGAGTTTCTCCTCTAGAAATAAACTTTTACTTGTTTAACGTCGAGGAAATGAGGGGTTGTGAGACGCGTCAGAGATAGTTTTCTTAAAGTTTGTTTGGTTGTCGTCTGCGGCGTGCATTAATAAGGAGAACTTTACCTCGAGGCTGGCAATCTCAGGAGGAGGCCGCTGGAGCGAGCCTGCATCTCTCAATGATTCAAAAGCCGTCATCACAGAATTCAGAAACTATGTAGAATCTGTGAGGAAGCGTAAGGGTGTCACCGCGCAGGTGTATAGTGAAACATTTGTACTACACGTCAGTGTTATGCCGGAGTAAGCGATGCGAAATGCTATAGAATCTGTATAGAAGAAGAGTACATGAGGGTACGTTAATGTAAAATAGACGTATTTTCAAACCGTTGCAGTTCAAATCTGAACTGCAACTAGTAAGTAAGTGTAATAAGCAACTTAATCAAGTTGCTTTTGGTTTTTTACTTGGTTTAGATATTTGTTTTGAATTATTTTTCTATGAGCGAATTATTGAAAATCGGCAACACGCTGTGAGGTATAAAAGAGAGCATATCCCATTTCTACTTCCATGATTAGAATTCTGTGACCGACTCCGTACGGCTGAACTGCCATCAACTTTGAATGAGGTGGTATAAACGATAGTCTCAGCAAATGTTTGATGAAAGGAAAATTTCGTAATTAATTTTGTTTGCTATAATCTATACTAATATTATAAACAGGTAAAGTTGGTGAGTTTGTGAATTTGTGACGTTGTAACCGATTTTGAAAATTCTGGTACCAATAGAACGCCATACAATATTTGTGAGTGTCATAGGCAGAAAATTAGGGAGTTTAAAAAACTTATCTCACGCTGACGAAGTCGCGGGCATCTGCTAGTTATTTATAAAATGATCGTCAAACGTACGTTCATGATTGATATGTTTTGAATGACTTTTTATAACTTACAATTTTTTTGGTTGTTGTTTTTACAAGATGTCTATGATTTATTGTGGGATTTTTTTTGCTCGAAAATAAACTTGTTTAACGAGGCGGCAAAAAATGTATTCTCTTCATTGTCAGCCATAACGTATTTCATATTGTGAGATTAGTTATGTTTTTGTGTTAAAATATGTACATATAGGAAAAATACTCAGATCACAGAGCATTTTAAATATTAACGATGGACCCTGCTACAGCTCTTTGTAAGATCACTTCTATTTTAGACATCGTCACTTAGTGCGGAAATACGGACAAATTTTTATCTAGCTAACAAAAAGTTCGCGAGCGCTTTTATAATATAGAGCTGCACAGACTAACGCTACAAGATGAAACGTGTTTACCATACGACGCGGGCGTTTCACGTGTGTGTTTTCGTTATGGGCCTTACAGTCGAAACCTCGAAAGTAAAATAAAAACTACAATGTCATTTTCTCTTGTTTGCATTAATATTTTAATTATTTTGTTAATTAGTATTGTTGGCGTGACCTCTGCGACGTAGGTCAGTGGTAATTAAGGCCGTTGTTATTTGATTAGAGATTATAATGTAATAGATCCGACACGACCGGAGAGAGATCAGGCGCAGGACCGACGGCTTAACGTGCTATCCGAGGCACAGGGGTGAAACACCGCCAACTTCCTAATTCCGGGCATCGGGCTATGAGAGTAAAGGAACACAGAGTGCACCTGTGTTTGCGCACACACTTGTGCACTATATCTCCCGCTCAGATGGATAAATCTGGAGATTGACCGCCGTGGTCGAAATTCGATCGGGAGGACATTATTATTTTATTATAATGTAAGAATGCATCAAACTGAATATTGAATACTTGATGTTATTTTCATGCTACCTTCACTTCAAATAACTCTAGCAGACTCAATTTAAAAAGGTATCTAAAATAAACACACACAGACACAATATATGTAGATAACCATGCTATTTTTTTAAATTAAAAATCTAAAAACACTTTTAGTAAAAAAAACTATATTAGAAATTCCGCGGCCTTTGTTTCTTTTATCCGCGAATTTAAAATCTAATATAGGGTAGATTAAGGCGAGTCACCTCAGCTCAGCGGTGAAAACTGGTTTGCTAGATCCAATTTTTTCGGTATTTACTATTAAATAATGGTCTTACAAAAAATATCCGATATACTTAAAGATATTGTCTAAAGAATGTGCTAATTTGTTACACGATAGGATGTACTTTACTTGATCAAAAAAAATCTTGAAACAGGCTAAATTAAAAGTTTAAAACGAATTTTTTATTAATAAAAGTTTCCACTTTGCTCATAATTTTTATATGGATAAATTTCTCTTGAAGTATTAATGAGAACCTGCTAAACTTTGTTTCAAACTGAAGTCCTATATTTATTTAATTTGAAATAAATCCCAGAACTTGAACGTTGCCAAGCGGTTTAAGAACATACCGCGCTGCCCGCTTCCCCGCCAGTCTCTACGAGAAACGTACCGCGAGACGCGCGGGCGGCACCCCACACCTCACCTCCTAAAATCTTGCAGGTGACTCGCCTTAAGCCTTTAAATCCCGTGGGAAATCTTCGATTTTCTAAGATGGATGACAAGTAGCCATTCGTCGATCAGGGCGTATGCTTATTTTTGTTTCGTTTTGATGTTGAATAAGTTACAATATGATTGGAATGAACTGTAACGATCTGAAAGTTCAGCAATTATTGCTACTAAGTACTTTGCTCTACTGATTTGATAAAGGAAATTGAGAGGAAATGGCAATTGGTTTTATATTTTGTCATGTCAAACTACAAAGTGACTTTGTAAGAACGATTTCTTCGATTTTCATATAATGTTTCGAGCACTCTGATTTAGAGCTTGGGGGTGAAACGCTTTCGCTTCCTGAATAGATTTTGGCAAAGGAAATCGAGAGGTCGTTACGTAGGTAAGTACATCTACGACGCATTTGTAAGCTTTGTATATTAACGAAAATTCGATATTTCTATTTGTCACACGATAATATAATTCGGTAGCGTTAAAATTAAGGATATTTAGGTATTTTCTAGAATAAAAATTACAAATGATGTCTTTATTAATGCTTAGAATGTAGCATTAGCAGTTGAGCTTATTTTTAGCAGCTCAGGTTTCCTTTGAGACGTTCGGAGGCGGCTCGAGTGCACATACGGACTAATTTTAGCATTTCATAGCTGTCGTAGCGAAATTTAGCACCTTTTTTATGCGCTATGGCTGTTCGTTAAGTAAGACTCTCGGGTTAGTAACTAATGTGCGTGCCCCCTGCTTAGGTGTATGCAAGGTTTCACAATGTTTTCCTTGAACATGCTTGTTTGCAATGTTTACATTTAAACGGTCTGATCTCGAAAGTAATTAAGTACGCAATTTACTAGAGCAGTTCTAAGGTTAAAAATTTATATGGGCTATAAGAGTGATTGAAATCACAATAAAATCATGAAGTTGGCAAATACCGCTCTGAAATTTCGCAATAAGAATAAACCAACCATTTTGCGAAATTTTATGGCTAGCAAAATTGGTGTACCGCACGGCAATTTCTATGGCGCCATAATATGATTGAACTTTTGTGATCTGCTGTGAGATTTTGCAAGATTATTTATCCTTGCAGTATATGCAGTTAATTTCTATTAAGATACCTATTGAGATTTAAAAAACACTGTCTAATTTTTACAAATACAGGAAACTAGCAAGGCGGTAAAGTCATTGATAATTGACATTTATAGGTTAGGGAATTATTTACATGTAAGTTTTATGCTTAAAATGCAGAGAATCATTTACATGTACCTAAGTTTTATGCTTGAATATAAAGATAAGCTTTAGGCTTGGGTTTATGTTAAATATTTTTTTATCGATTTAAAGCTTTGCTTTGTAGAATCATGTTATTGTGCGTAACTATTCTTGCCTATTATAAAATTAAAACCTTATTAAATCGTAAGACATGATTTTATCTACCAATTATTTCTTCAAACAATTTTATAAAATATCTGAATTACTTAATAATTTTAATATGTATGTTTGAATACGTTTTATATTTTTTATAGCTTCAGGTCAGGAAGGTTACTAGGTTTAAACCCTGAGCGTTGCGTTATTATCAATAGCTCACATCAAAACAGAAAGGATACACTTAATATGACTTAACATAAAGACGTCTTAGAATTATTGTTATTTTAAAAAAGAAAAGCCTGATATATTTTTATAAAATGTTCTAGCATATAGAATATTTTATCTTAAGACATTTTTATTATTTTGTTCAGTATATTTATAGTCAAGAATGTGTATTTGAACCTATAACCAAGTTTATGCTAACAGGATACTTATTAAAAACAATTATTTAACTCGTAAATTTCGTTTTACTGAAACAACAATTTTCGCTTAACTAAAGTAGATAGTTGAATAAAACATCAGGTTGTGGCCTAGTTGTACATGCTAAAGTTTAAGTCATTTAGTGTTTTAGGCAGAATTTACCTTAGATGTTAATTGGAAGGTTGATTGTTACAATAAACATAGTTTTACTTGCATCAATTTACATAATAGATATATTATTTCGGATGAAAAATGTAAAAAAAATAATTAAACGTTGTTTTTGAGGTTAGCGTAACCTCGTTATGATAATTGTCAGATTAATTGTTTAAAATAAAAATTGAATTTTTAGAAATGATATGAGTTTACAAACTTCTTTGTTTGTAGTAGTATCTATAGTAATATTATAAATGTGAAAGTTTGGATGGATGGATGGATGGATGTTTGTTACTCAATCACGCTTGAACAACTGAACGGATCTGGATGAAATTTGGCACAGAGATAGATTATAGTCTGGAATAATATATATCGGCTACTTATTATCCTAAAAAATTAAAGACTTCCTGCGGAAATCAAAAATCCTAAAATTACGCGGACGAAGTCGCCGGCATCAGCTAGTTGATATTTTACTCATTCAATGTATTTCACTTGATCCTTTCTTGGCGAACACGACATTTTGGAATAATTTGAAAAATACGGGTGACTTTGAAAATTCAGGCAGACTCAGCGACTTTCGTGTTTAGGTCGCAATTTCATTTAGAGCTTGCGATAACAATCGCGCACTAATCAAATGAATATTGTCTTTAGGCTAAGACAAGTGTAATAATAATTAACCATTTAGATTAAATCTCTCGTGAAACCCCTACACGTTGCAACAGTTTCCAAATTGTCCAGCGACATAATATCTATTTCTGAATGATATTCAGTGGTATTTCTGTCGTTCCGCCTCAATTCCTTGCGATTTGCCCGACGCGACGCTCAGTCCAACGACCCTTGCATTTTCACAACTCCCCGCTCGGTCGTAGTTTCGCTATGACATCTGGGTCAGTGCATTTTCGATGAGGTTAGGTTATGCTCTTCAGTGATGTAAGATTTTTTGCCGCTTAGATTAGTGTTACAGTGTTCGATTGCCCTAAATACATAATGTTAAGTAGTTCAAAGTTAAGCAATTAGAGCAAAGTGTTAAAGTTGAAGAGTTCTTTTAGCGATAAGCACTAGAATAATTTCGAAATCTCACTTGATTGATATTATCAGATTCAGTGCAACAGAATACTTAACTTTTTTGTCACACACATACGTATGACCGGGGTGTAAAATGTAAATAGGTATAGGAGTAGAGATTGCACTATATTAAACTTACGCATGTTAGAAAAAAACTGTAATATGATCTAGGAATATGTACAGAATTTGACTCAACTAGAAATCGAACTCGGGACTCTTCCGTGCGGCTATAATTATTAGAGGCCAACAGATCTACAATTCAATAATTGTAAACGACATACGCTCCTTTTACAGTCATGACCTCAGTTAATTACAGAATAGTATATTTCTAAGGTCAAACATGTATTTCTATCAATCGCGTAAACGAAGGATATGTATGCATGGATCTAATTATGACTCAATAGACTAGACTTGCCTACAAAGGACAGTGGAATAACGCCCGTTTAATTGTAAAAGCACATAATTGTAAAAATATGACATCATAGTTTAGTATCTGATTAAAGCTTTTTTGAAATAAACAATAACAAAGTAGACCATAAACCTCGTCAAACTTAATAAAGTGAAATTATCTAATCTATAAGGGAAACTAGGTAAATAAACACATAATTTATCAGCTGTTGTTGTGTCGAGAACACTAAAACCAAACCTAACCGAACTCAAGATTATTTTCTGTCTGTACTTATTGCAGTTAAAGAGGAGAATTTAAAACTCTAATGAAAAAATTCTTTCCAAAAAACCGACTTCCAACGCCACTGTAAAGTAATAAATAATTTTTATTTCTACCCACTATGTTCACTATGTTGAAGTCGGGCGAGCCTGATGCGTCAACTTTGCTTATCCTTGTTATACCCGCCCGACTTCAACATAGTGGGTAGAAATAAAAATTATCTATTACTTTACAGTGGCGTTGGAAGTCGGTTTTTTGAAAAGAATTTTTATTTTTAACTTTTTAGTGTCAGGGTTGAGGATTTAGAGTCAGAATTTTTTATGGGACCACCTCGAGAGCTTCCTCTAAAGACTGATTGAAAAAAAAATCAAATTGAATCAAATTGATTGATTGAACCACGGAGATATGCACCGACATACATTAAAAAAAAAATTCGCCGAATTGAGAACCTCCTCCTTTTTTAGAAGTCGGTTAAAAATAACTCACAAGCATGTGTTAGAGCTTTATCATTCAACAATACATAATATAACAATTTGCACAAAGCTTCCTGTCTGCTACAGGTGTACGTGTTGCTACACGTCATCATTAGCTTAACATAGTCATTAATAACGAGAGCATAACCCAACACCTTGAGCTAATCTGTAGTTAATTCAGCTGTTTCTAGCGCACTTCCTTTTCCTGTCCGTTATTTATAGGCCTCGGTCACATACAACGCGCAACGATCGCGTGTCCAACGAGGCTCTAAGAAAATAAAATACAAGGAACTGTCATAAGTAGGTATATCAAACAGAATTACTTGACCCTTCACAACGTGGATGTCGTGTTGCATAGGCGCTGACGTCACATGCTGATAAATAACGCTTGACAATGTGACGCCAAATGGAGAAGTTTCATGTAAATGTAATAAATCAGTGTTTTTTTACAATCCATCAATAAATGACTGAGAAATGACGATTTAAAAGTTTAATTATTTAATGTATCTTACTCGAGTGAGAAATTTTGTGAGTGAGTTTTAATACCTAGCCGAGATTTAATACTTCATAATTATCTTCACACACAAATTAAGTGCTTTTAATTCAATTTATTCACGTTAAGTCCATTTATTTCTTTTATTCGGCTTTATAAAGTCTGTTGATAGGGAATTATGACGTGCACGTCTCCCGTCTTGCAAGCGCAACTTTAAAGTTCCATAACTTTTTCATTTGTTGAGATATTTTAATGATTCTTTCATATTTTTGTTTTATTGTCTTAATTTTCTAAATTAAAAAAAATTTATGGTAAACTTCTCCATTGTACATCCCCAAGAGTTGAACGCCTAGCGCCGCAGTTAGTTATACCTTGACGATCACCATCTCTAATTTGTTAAACAAGGCAGTTAAGCTGATTGACTGATGTGATTCGCTGATTAACCAGTATGAAAATCACAACAATTGAGATATGCGATTTTTTCTTTTATGTATCGGCTAAAGCTGCAATATCACGCAATTAGTGCTACTTGGATTGTCTAGGAAATAACGATATTCTAAGGCATGATTTTTGACAAGCGTATAAACCTACCTGGCAATAAAAAAAAATACACTACTTCTTGATACTGCCGGCCGTGGTACTGCCGCTGCGCGTTCTGTGTATTGGGGGCTTTAGTTAAATCTTAATAGTAGCGAAGTAATTTTTCATTCTAGATCAGCGACCGTGAAGGCCGGCTTTTCTATTTCTAAGGTCGCTACATTTTTGCTTTTGTTGCAACGGTCAATTATTCAATCAGCGGTACGATCGGACATTTGAAATTACACGCTAATAATGTTGTTGGCTAAGAGCTGGCGAAGTATTTGTTAAGTGATTTGTAACGTTTAAAACTTAACGTGTTAATAGCACATAATATATGTACACCAAAGTTTTGTTAATAATGAGCGTAAAAGGAAGTGTTGTGTTTTCAGAAGTTTCCTAAAGCGTCTTTATACTTGATGTTTACTTATTGCAGCCTATTTCATTTGGCCCACAGAATAAAGTTAACGTTTAAGTAATTTAACATTTTTGTTCTGACCAGAATGATCTTTTTTATTCCACTACAAATTACTTAGCCCTTGATTGCGATCTCACCTGATGGTAAGTGACGATGCAGTCTAAGATGAAAGCGGGATAACTTGTTAGGGATATGGCAGTTAAAGTGATATGGCAGTGTAGTCGGTGTCTACAGTGCACCGTCCCGGTATGCAAAATCGCTTGGTGCTACGTCTATGCCGGTAGGGTGGTAACTAGCCACGGCCGAAGCCTCCCACCAGATAGATCTGTTCGTATTGTTTACAAAATTAAACACTTGAGGAATAATTCATTGTCAAAACTTATTCAGCACAATATTTGTAAAACAAACTATTGTCAAAACTTGATTGTTCTTAGATCGATAATTTTACTGTAAAAAATTAAACACCACACTATATCGTGCGACTTACTCTTAGACAATAATAGCGTATGTAATTATGATATTACAGTTGTAATTCACAGGTGTTAATGCGAGTGTATGTTGTTGTGTGAACCTATTGAGTGCATTGAAGTCATAATAACGAGACCGGCAAAATGCTCTATTAAAATGCACATTGGAATCGTAAGTGATTGTTAATAATAATTATGACCTTTGGGTACCAACAATTACTGTCAATTTTATCTCGGGAAAATATTATAACAGACATGAACAAAAATAAAGTATATCCTTTTCAGCCACCCTAGCATGGATTAGTATCGGGCCTTATTACACGGGACGTTTGCAAGGTTCTGTTTTTTTTTTTCAACTACTGGTCGCTATTGCCTGCGATCTCACCTGATGGTAAGTGCAGACTAAAATGGTAGCGTTTTTTTTTTATCCACTACAAGCTAGCCCTTGACTGCGATCTCACCTGATGGTAAGTGATGATCCAGTCTAAGATGATAGCGGGCTAACCTGTTAAGGGCATGGCAGTTATATTAAACCCATACCCCTTCGGTTTCTACACGGCATCGTACCGGATGAATCGCTTGGCGGCACGTCTTTGCCGGTAGGGTGGTAACTAGCCACGGCGGAAGCCTCCCACGAGACCAGACCAGGGACCAGAATTCAGAAATTTTAAATTCCACATTGACCCTGCCGGGGATCGAACCCAGGACCTCCGCACGTTAAAGCAACAGCGCTACACACTGCGCCACGGAGGTCGTCGAAAGCGTGCTTAAACAGTAAAAGGTATGACAGTTATATTATACCCATGTACCTAATCGGGTTCTAAGCGACATCGTACCGGTACGCTAAATCGCTTATCGGTATGTTTTTTCGGTAGGGTGGCAACGAGCTACGGCTGAAGCCACCGACCCAACAGACCAGAGAAAATTCAGAAATGATAAATTGAACCCTGCTGAGGACCAAACCCGGGCATTCCCATTTTAAAATGCGCTCACCACTTGCGTCAAAATATGTCGTCAAATCATCGGTTAGGTTAATGCTTAGAATTCGCAACTTTTCGTTAAATTCTCTGTGTTAAAATGATTGCAAACATAACCATTCGATTGATTGAAATTAGCTTTCGTACTTGGTTTAGAATATTCAGAGATAGCTCTACCTTGATTAAAATAACAAAAAAGTAACTTACAGAAAATGCGTGGGCAAGGTATAGTATGGAACATCCAATCCTCTCATTTATCTCCAATGTTAACAAAATAATCCTATCTTTACTATTGTAAACATATTATGTAGTATCTTCATAGTGTGCCCGATTAGAAACAGGTTTCGTAAGTGTCACTTTTACTTTTTTATAAAGCGTGAGCTCACGCAGTGCCAAGAGAAAGTATTGCACTCGCAAGGCGTCGCAGGCGATTATTTGACGCCTAGCATTTCGCCATTGAGATGCCATACCGACATAACTTGACTTGCCATTTGCACAACAGCATCTTAGACAAAGAGTTGCTCGTGCCAATAGACATATAGTCCTACTTAAAACTAAACGAGGATGTGAATTTTAGGTCTTTTGGAAGACCCCCTATTTAATAATCAGTTAGAAATAATTTATTTTAGATATAGGCATCATCCCTATTAACAGGTCTGGGAAGTTATTGCAAGAAAAATTGAATTAATAATAATATATTTATAATTATTCATAATTTTATCAAAGTTTAAGTTTATTTAGATGACCTTCCTTAGTGTTTTATTTAATGTGGGACAAATTGTGTCACTTATAATGAGTCTCTCTACGGACTTTACAATGGGTTCGGAAAGCTGGATGGAAGGGAAATTAACTCAGCAGTTCTCTAAAAATAAAAAAAAAGATAAGATTTTTGATAAGTATTTGTCAGTTCGAGATCATCAAATTGAAAAATAAATATTGGAAAAGGATGCGATCTCATTATACCTAAAGAGGTAAAATCAAAGAAAAATACCTGCACTATAATGAAAGAAAAAATTATTAATTATTAATTTTTTGGTAAAAATAAATTGAGCCACAGCTCTTTTACTATATTGTCTCTAATGTGAAGGATCTGTCACAGACTCGACGCAAAGTGCCGGTAATAATATGACAAATGTGACACTCGTCATAACGAATTAGTTGCATTGCATTTTGTGTAATTTGTTTGCTTTATCACAATTTTCATTAAGATCATTATATTTTCTTAGAAAATAGGTAATTCTACAAGGTACTTAAGATAAATGCGAAAGATGACTTGTCTGTCTGTCTGCATGTCTATTATTTGGATGAAATTTGGTACAGAGTTAGGTTGCATCTCGGCTAAGAACAAAGGCTACTTTATACCCCGGAAAATCAAAGAGATCCTGTAGGATTTTCTAAACAACCTATCCACTATCATATTTGCGAGCAAAATTGACTTCTAACAAATAAATCACACATCAAAATGTGCACGGGATAGTTACGTAAGTGTAAATCAATGTTTATAGCATTCGTGGAAGTAAAGAGTTGTTATAGTCCTTGTTTAATGCAGTTAAAATATGACTCAAAAAGTTTTTAGAAAGAATAAATAGTGGTCAGGTATTCTAGATTTTATCATTTCGTGACAATGTGACGTTATGGCTGATTTATTGATGTCTTAAATTGTCTGTGAAGGGAATGTCTTGGAAGGTACTATAGTTCACGCGCCCATTAAACAAACACCTATTTGTTCTAGGCGTAACCGACAGCCCTCTATGCAGAAGTTGCATGGAGACAGACGGAACACCGAC
The DNA here is from genome assembly GCA_923060345.2 of Erebia aethiops. NCBI lineage: Eukaryota > Metazoa > Arthropoda > Insecta > Lepidoptera > Nymphalidae > Erebia > Erebia aethiops. The sequence goes on along the minus strand of OV281092.1, from coordinate 6,098,337 downwards.
GCATGTGATACTAGAATGCACAGGCGTCACAGACCAACGTGAGCAACACCTCGGATCCCCAACCTTGCTACGAGAGGCCCTAGACAACCTGGGCGGTCTTCTAGGCTTCTGGAGCGAGCTTGGATGGCTGGAGTGAAGACTCCGGCGGGGAGGAGCAACACACGTACAACAGACCCCCAACTGGGGTTTAAGTGCGGAAACCTGCCCAGTAGGAAGAAGAAGAAGATAGTTCACGCGCGAGTTGAATGCAGAGCTTAGGTATATGTCACCTCAGGCCCCGACTGCATTAAACTCGCGCGCGTACTATACAAAATATAGTCATATATTTATACAGTGTATTTGTAACAGGGGCAGTCCATACTGTTAAAAATATGAATATGGCTGAAAACTGTCGTAGGAACCTTTTATTTGGAAAGCGCGCGCTTGACCAAAGGTAGTTGCTGATTTGACTAGTTGTTAAATACAAAATTTCTTTGGGTTGAACGGGCTTGCAACTATGCTAGTGATGACTTCGGTTGAGTCAATTTGAAAATGTCATTTCCTTGTCTTGTTAGGAAAACTTCTCGCTTTCGAAAACGTATGCCACGGAGGTAGTACCTTGGAGATCTCAATGGCATTGGTTGTGATGTGATTCTTGTCAAACGTGACTCAAAATACTCGGACTTGAGTCATTTTTGTTGCACAGAGAGCAATGGTACCTACTATGTTAAAATCCAATGGCGGTTCTTTTGAAACGCCTTATATTCTTAGTTGGTTAGACTTATGAGAAATGTGTTACGTCACCCTACAAGTGCGTTTCAAGTCGCAATGTGTAACGAAATGCTACGTGAGTTAGCCAAAATTTCACGACTCCATTGTCTTTTTATATATAGCTCCACCTACGTAGTTAACTCAATCGATATTAATGCAATTAATACGAATTATAATGCTCTAGTAGGCCGTCTGTGGCTATGCTCCTCTGACGAAATATCTGGCCTTATTCTTCGTCTACATTATAAAGGGAAAATATGTGCAAAATTTCAACTAAGTTCAAGGGATGGGTGTTGATCAATCAATCAATTAGTGAATCCAATCAGACATTTCATTTTATTGTATGGAATTGTCGTATATGCCACAATATCAAACAAACATATCGTCTTTTTATACTAGTCTTTTGAAATTGTGACAGAAAAAAAGGAAGAAAGAAAACAATTTATTCGACAATTGTGTCACAGACAAAACATAGATTACAGATATTGTAATAATTTCGTTTTGACACCACTCAGAATGGGTGTAAAGCTCAGCCACGTTAAGCCCTGCATTATATGCCAATATTCCATACAAAGCAAGGCGCTGGTTTTCAGCTGTGACCCGGGTGACGTCACAGTAACAAAATTAACAAATTTAAACAAAAAAAAAGTTTATAAGTTATACCTAGTCCAAGTAAATAATAGGTGACTGTTGTTATTGATCAGTACATCAGAATACTATCTAATTATATCTGTGTACTGAATGTACGCAGATGTAATATTACGTATGTTGTATCGATTAGTTGTGACAATGATAGTTCAATATTGAGTTGTAAGGAAAATTATACCCGGGAAGGGATAAAAGACACTATGACGTCATCACAATTTCACAAGTGCTCTATGATAGAGGGACACTTAATTGTAACCCTCTTGATATGGGTCTCGGGATAAAAGGGATGGGTTAGAGATATTGTTATTCAAAAATCTTATATCGAGCACTATAAGTGTTCAATCCCGTTCCCAGCAAGAAAGGTTTTGAAATCATATTAACAAAAGAATAATAAGAATAATTACCACTAACCACCACCACCACCACCACCACTACAATCCATTGACGTCCCACTGCTGGGAACAGGCCTCCACCCTAATAGGGGAGAGGGAATTAGAGTTTAGATTCACCACGCTGCTCCAATGCGGCGGAGTTTAACGTTGGGGCTGGCGGTTGGCGGGCGTGAACGACTATTATCATCTATACTCTATACTAATATTTTTGTTGTATGGATGTATGGATGGATGTTTGTTACTCAATCACGCCCCAACAGCTGAACGGATCTGGATGAAATTTGGCACAGAGATAGATTATGGTCTGGAACAGCACATAGGCTACTTTTTATCCCGGCAAATTAAGGAGTTCCCGCGGGAACCAAAAAAACCTTAATCCACGCGGACGGAGTCGCGGGCAATTTTTTTTTCACTATAGTGACACTGGCGCTATTGTCTCTCTGAATGCCAGGCTAATCCATCCATACTAATATTATAAATGCGAAAGTGTGTCTGTCTGTCTGACTGCTACGCTTTCACGGCCCATCTGTTCAACCGATTTTGATGAAATTTGGTATAATGATAGTTTGTGTACAGGGGAAGGACATAGACTACTTTTTATCCCGGAAAATTAAAGAGATCTCGCGAGAAACAAAAACCTTAATCCACGAGGACGAAGTCGCGGGCATCACATAGTTGTAAATAAAACAAGAAATGTTTAGACATGTCAGTGGCTAGTATACTTTATCTACAGGTAGTCAATAATATACTCCCTCGTACAGAAAGGTGATCTACTAATGACAAAGACAAGTAATTATTAAGTACGGCATTTCCAAGGCGATCTCCCCGATTCTAACACTTCTTGTATCAACTGAGTGCATTTTCCGCATTTTTGTGTAATTAACTGTAGTTCTTTGCGGCTAGGCTGAGGCTAATAAAGCCTTCAATACATCCGTGAACGTCCAGGACAATCTTTTCCGCTTAGCATAAAATAACTTCTGCATAATAATAACAACGCGTAATTAGTATTTTTCACATATCAATATTCACGTCGAGTGGTTTGCGTTTACGTGGTTCACGTTGAGTTAACTAACCTAACTTAAATTTCCAAACTTATTTTATTTTATATTTTCTTTAGTTCACTTAAAATGTTATTTATATACATGCTTATTATACGACTGCCTGAAAAAAGGAGTATATTGTTTTCGGGGTTCATGTATGTATGTATGTATGTATGTATGTATGTGAGTTTCTATAATCCACCATAACTTCTATACGCCTGAACCGATTTTGATAAATGAGGTATCGTTAGAATCCCTAGCTTATTTCGGGTGACATAGGCTAGTAAAATTTTAAAAAAATTGATTGGGTGACTATGGTCCCGCATTAAAGACTAAAGTTGAAAAAAAAATATTCGAAAATAAGGTTAATTATATAATCATCATCTAGAAAATGATGAGTAGATTCCAAAAATATATAACACTATAGTTCAATATCCAGTGATTCACAAAAATATCATTTTATAAAAATGTGAATAAGATTCCAAAGGTAATTTCAATACGGGCTACGGCAGAGCAGTCGTATTTTTTAATAATTTTAATTATATTCACTTGTATATACTCGTATTTTAAACTGCAATGTGAACTCGCTATCCTCGCATAAACGTCAAAGTTTTAGAGGATGGCTAGTGTGTTTAATAACCTTAATATAAATGATATGTTTATCTTGAACAAAAAGAAAAGTATAATGCTTTTATTTCCTCTTTTGTCTACGACTTTTACTGATAGCTTTATTTTTATTTGCTGCTAAGTACTAATTATGAAGTTACGCATTATGTGCGTATGTACTTCATTATATGCAACAAAATCAAAAAAAGGATTGGTTGCGTACTGACAAACAGACACACGTTTGTATTTAATTTTTATTATTTAAATACAAACGTGTGTCTGCCTTCCTACCCTCACAGTAAAGTACGAAGGAATTATATGCTCCAGAAAAATAGGATCAAAAGTGCTCGTCTATACTAAAATATTATAAATGCGAAAGTATGGATGGACGGATGGAAGTTTGTTACTCAATCACACTCAAATCACTGAACGGATTTGCATGAAATTTGGCACCGAGAAAGGTTTTAGTCTGGTTTAGCACATAAGATACTTTTTATCGCGAGAAATTAAAGAGTTCCCGTAGGAACCAGTATGGCTGGCATGCACACATCGAGTAAAATTATGTCTAACCGTTATCTCTATTTGTCTACCGAAGCTAACATGATTACTTGTCTCGTTACGTCAAAAGTAAAGATAAAAGTAATATTTCTTATCTGTGGTATTTTTCTCTACAAACCTTTACATTTTGTCGATTATTTTTTTCTTGTAATATACCGCATTTTGTGAATGTTAGGGTAAATAAAAAATTAGCCGGCAACGACAACATCTCTCTCTCTCGTCGCGAGATTATCTCGTTGTGCGCGTACTAAGCACATTGGAAACCTCAATCCACGCTGACAAAGTCGCGGGCATCAGCTAGAGTATTATAAATAACGAATGTAAAGCATTTATTCGATGTATTATTTTAATTAATTATTCTGTATAATAAATTAAGTTCATTATATTTGTAGGCTTTATGAAAGATGGGAAAGCAATTAAAAGTTAGGCAAACTTTGTTTCGTATCCATAATAAAGCATTAATTTTGGAGGATGTTAACAAAATATTTGCGATCCTAAAAGTTCGTTCATGTAACCGTATTTACTTATTCATATACTCGTAATGTTAAAGTAAATGGCTTCCTGTTAATCTAAGATACTTATTATCACTCTGATTCAACTTATTCTCCCGATATTCCCCTTTCTTTATTTTTCAGTTTTTTTTTATCCACTACAAGCTAGCCCTTGACTGCGATCTCACCTGATGGTAAGTGATGATGCACTCTAAGATGGTAGCGGGCCAACCTGTTAGGGGCATGGCAGTTATATTAAACCCATACCCCTTCGGTTTCTACACGGCATCGTACCGGAACGCTAAATCACTTGGCGGTACGTCTTTCCCGTTAGGGTGGTACCTAGCCACGGCCAGACCAGGGAAAATTCAGAAATTATAAATTCCCAAATTGACCCTGCCGGGGATCGAACCCGGGACCTCCGCACATTAAGGCAACAGCGCTACACACTGCCCCACGGAGGATATATTATTATTCAGGTTATATGTAGGTACGTATTTATGTACAGTACAGTGCTCATCTGCAGAGTGGAGCAAAGCCGAGGCGCAGGCGATATTCAGTGTTACAATATTAGGAAAATGAAAACAAAACTCGGAAGAAATTATCTTGAATTTCTTTTGATTATAGTTTTCATATTAGGCACTTGTGCCGTATTTCTTTAAAGTCTATAAAGCTGAGTTTATGTAATTATAATAAAATACTTGTCACCACTCCGTTGATATGCGTCGGATCTAATTCAAACTAATATTATTTGCGAAAGAGTGTCTATGTGTCTGCCCGTTAGGTACGTTTTTACGGCCAAACTTTTAACGATTTTGATGAAATTGCAGTGTAAAATTGACAGAGATAGCTAGTCCCAGAGAAGGACAAAGGTATATTATAACCTGCACTGAGAAATGAAATAGGTCTGCTCATGGCCTGCTTAGTAAGTTCCTTAACATGTTATGTAACATTTATATTATAGAATATAAAATCTAACATGTGTAGAAATACACGTGTTCTGCTCCTTTTAATCGCAACAAAAAATGTTGCTGCTGAAATAAATATGAAACATAAACCTAGCTTAACTTGAAAATAAATAGGATAGAAAATAAATCTAAACCAAAAGATTAAAACTTAACTAAATTAAACTTAACTGTACACAAATTAAAAACTAAGCCAAAAATGTCTCCGACCACCACATCGGAGGAAACTGTCTCTTGTCAAATATGACAAGAATAAAAAAAATAAAAAAACATATCATGTTAGGACTATTTTATATTTTTCCATAAAATACTGCATTCTATTGTCCGGTGATAGCACAGAATTATTATGTGCATAGAAATTCCACTAGCAACCTGGCTAAGGGCCCTTTTAGCACTTTGTTACCATTTCATATATTTGCGGCTGCAATAAAAATGATATACGTGATAACTTACAGCGCTTGCTGTCGTATTTCATTGTATGATGAAAGATATGCGTTATATACTTACATGCGTCGGAAATATTTTGATGTATAACTTTTCTTGTTAAAATAATTTTTTGGTACTATTTTTCAAAAGTATATACTGCGGCTAAGGGTAGTGATGTTACGATGTTCCAATTAAGTTGATTATGAGGAAAATGAGTTTATTAAATAAAGGCCTTCGCATAGTCATAATGTTATTATTATTTTGATAAAACGTTAGCCAGAGCATAGATATTAATTATTAAACATTTTTCATCATGCTTTCAAATATTATGTAAAAATAATATAGTCTATGTACTGTTAACAGAATTAATTATTATAGCAGGAAGTGGAATGAGGTAGAAAATCTCATGTGGTAAGTTTAGGAGAGGCCTAAGTAAAGCAGTAAACGTAAAATCGCTGAATATTAAAATTCCAATTTTTAAGATTAGAACATTTCATTAGTTACATTTTGCTAACACTTCAATATTTTACATTGCGCTATTATTATTTTTAATCTCCCGGGCGCAGTGGTTAGCGCTGTGGTCTTATAAGTGGGAGGCCCCGGGTTTGATCCCCGGTAGGGTCAATTCGGGAATTTAAAATTTCTGAATTTTCTCTGGTTTGGCCTGATGGGAGGCTTCGGCCGTGGCCAGTTACCTACAAAGACGTACCGCCAAGCGATTTAGCGTTCCGTTACTAGGCCGTGTAGAAACCCATTAGGGGTATGTGTTTAATATAACTGTCGTACCCCGAACAGGTTAGCCTGCTACCATCTTTTGACGGCATCATCACTTACCATCAGGTGAAATAGCAGTCAAGGGCTATCGTGTAGTGGAATAAAAAAATAGTACTAGTATTTCGTAGAGGCGTGCATGTTAAATCGTAATAAAACAATAGCGTCGAGGCAATCAACGTTAAACGTGAATAATTACTAAATATGAGGCTGGCACGCCCCGGTGGGCATTACAACAGATTTCAACGATATAACATAGTACTGCTTAATACATAAGAATATTTAGATAATATACTGGTTTTCATCTGATTAACTCACTTATTATTGCTATTGATGTAATAGCGAATTATCCCTCAGTAGGGAAATTAAATACTAAAGCGTACAGCTATTTAAAGTGCCTGTATCTACTGAAATGGGGGTAAATTGAAATATTGGGGCTGATTATGTATAACACAATCTCTAAACTAAACTAAAATGGCAGCTTTAAATCTAATTCTGTCCCTTTCCGTATGAAGTATTATGAAAGGGCTAGCAATATTTGTGATGCTCTAATTTTAGTTTAGAGATTGTGCACTACAGAATCAGCCCCATTGTTGATGCAGTTCTAGTTGTTGGAGGTTCGTACCAACTCCTAGAACAAACCTAAGGTTTTGTTTAATTCTACTACAAGTTAGCCCTAGCCTTTGATGGGATCTCACCACTCATAATGCATACGTTGATGGGAAGAAAATGTTTATTTTCTAAACGTAGATGTCATAGATAAGTATTTGACTACTCTCAGGTGTGACCTGAGAATAAGTTGAAATATAGCCTCAGGCGGAGCGTGTACGTTCTATTCCCCCTTTATTTGAAGGGTTAAGTTATCTTAACCCTTCAAATACAACCAACAATAATGTTGGTAGGTTTCAACTTATTAGCATTCTTTAAATATTATTATAATTTTTACGAAAAGATAGGCAATTCTGATGAACTTTGATAAATAACCGAAATAACTCTACATGAAAGAAGTCACAAATAACAACTAGCTTTCCATCTACACTTATACTAATATCATAATGTATGATGATGTATGGATGGATATTTGTTACTCAATTACGCCCCAACGGCTGAACGGATCTGGATGAAATTTGGCACAGAGATAGATTGTAGTCTGGAATAGCACATAGGCTACTTTTTGTCCCGGAAAATTAAGGAGTTCCCGCGAGAACCTAAAAACCTTAATCAACGCGGATGGAGTCGCGGGCATCAGCTAGTAATTAATTAAATTCTTATACAAAACCGTGAAAAATTGACTAAGTAGCCGTTACTTTACTTCTAATTTCATTTTTTGGCCTTGAATATCTCTAAGGCCTCGTTTGCAGACGTAACAAAACCAAAAAATGTATTTTTGTAATGGCGTTATTTTTACGTTTCAGTAAATCTCGATTATGCACTGAAAGCGTTTTGCTGTACAGGTACGTCATTCAGGACACATTCTGAACTTCGTAATACAAACAATTAACAACTTTAAAAAGTAATGGTCTTTTCGTGTTCAGCAGTTTGAAAACAGTTTTTATTGTGGGAAGCATTTTTTAAAGATACTTCATTGGTCCTTAATAGAACTACAGACTTATTTAAAAACTAGATGTTTTGCGACTTCGTCAGCGTTTATTAAGTTTTTTTAATTCCTGTAGTAACTCCGTTATCCGGGTTAAAATAAAGATAAAATAAACTACCCTACGTCCTTCCGCGGGATACAACCTATCCCTGTACCAAATTTCATCAAAATCGGTTAAACAGATGGGCCGTGAAAGCATAGCAGACATAGCAGAGAGACACACTTTCGCATTTATAATATTAGTATGGAGTTTGAAGTCATAGTTCATAAGAAAGTTGGGACGAGAACAGAAAATTGTATTCATTGTAAGATTGTAACATGTCCGTGCCAATCTGAACCACTCGCCATTTCTGACACAGTGCTTAATACTTGCTTGTGTTTCTGATACTCCGTAGCTTTAATGAAAAAATAGAGCTCTTCTTATCTTAAAATGAACAGCACTAAATGTTGCTACATACTTTAGATGGTCATAGAAATCATGTCTAAACAGCCAATCACTGAACGAACAAAGATGACGTCATTGTGTGTATTGATATACCTAAATTCCTTCCATATGAGCGTCGAAAGCCATCTTGTCGTTTTTAGCAGCTATTTAGCAAGCTAAAGATGCCATATTTAATTTTCACCAAGAAACCGACATCATGCTTTTGAGTCAGATGCGAAATCGACGTGGAAACACGTAGGATATGGTCAGCTATCCAGTTTCTTAATTTCCCGCGGGAGTGCGCGTTGTCCGCGGACAAATCGAAATGTTCCTTACGTATATGTCATAGCACTTCTACCCTCAGGGATCGTGTTACTTTTGTAAACAGCATTAAGGTTGGTCCACATAAAATGTCTTATTTTATAACCAAGTTTTAGCAAAGAGTTTTTAGAGTCAAAACAGTATTTCCCCGGACCTATCGAAGGAAGCTCCGCCTAAATTAGACAGCTTGAGGTATCTAGAGCTGAGGTCCTTGTTAGAATAAGAATGCTTGCAAATGTTTGTGAAACATAGCAGTAACAGAAAAGTTGGAATGTGAAAGAAGTGAACACTAGGAAAAGTAAGGGACTGGATGATGAACAATCACACAAAGTCTTCTGCTTAGTGAGGAGAATGAAACTGATCGCTGACAGTCGATTAAATAATGCGTAGATCATGGAAAGATAAACTTTCAATTCTTTTCAAATTATAATTCGGAAATAATAGTGCAATCTAAGAGCCTTTGTACACAGCGTATTTAAAACGCACAGACAACGCGCGTTTTGCTGAGGCGCTGCATCTGCGCATTTTCAGTGCAAAAAGCAGATTGTAGCATTTATATCGAAACAAACGCGTCCACAACGCGCAATGAAAGCGCTTCTATATTGCGTTGTTCGCGCGTTAATGTGGTGTGTACTGCGCGTACTGTAAATGGATCAAACGTGCGTTCACAGCGCGTCTGTATCGACATATTTACGCATTCGTATCGATACAAACGTGTGCCTGAATCTGTGGACATGTGTAAAGGTTTCTGGCTGCGCCTGACGCGCGTATGGGTTGTGTCAGTATCGCGTCATCTGCGCGAAGTAAATAGGCTGTGTGGATTCACTCTTATATTATGTATGCGCCAACAAACACTTTTACTGTCTATCATGCCATGCGGCTTAAAATTGCCGGACGGGTTCTAATCCAGTGAAAACTGGTTCAATACGCTACGCTATAAAAGCAAACTTTTCTACTTGTATTGCCGCGTGGTATCCGCGCAAATATCTGTAGAAAAGTCAGCCTAGTGCATAGAAAATAATAATATAACAAAGTAAGTTTAAATATATTTTCAAAGTTAGTGTGAAACGAACCTCAGAAGTATGCGTCAGACTCGACGTAACATGATACTAGACTTGCTTACTAAAAGCCGTCCTTTGCCTCGGAGAAATAGATTTTGATGGATGTTTTTGTTGTTTTAACGGCTCTGAGAACGCTTGGTTTGTTCAGTTATTTATACCTGCTTTTGAGGCTTCTAAGAACTTTTAGCCTCCGTTTTAAGTTTTTCGTTGAGTGGTATCCAAATGTTATGATAGCATAATGTACGGTCGACGTCAAAAGTCCATTTATAGCTTAACTGCTAAAACTATGTGCAAGCAATCTGAATCACTCATCCACACAAACATAATGTCCAAAATATTTAATTTAATTTAACACCATTACTATTCAATACTACTTAGATTATTTGCCCTAAATTGTTACTTGTTGCTCACCGCTGTACGTTATGATGTTATTAGGTTATGTTTATGATAATTACTGATAAGTTCTCATTAAGTGAAATTTTTTGTAAATTTATTTTGAGAATAAAAAATTCTTTAACCACAAATTGTCAACAATGTCAATCTACAAGATGAATAATATTTATGAAGTTTGAGGGTGACTTTGTAACTAACAAGCTATCTTGTTTGCTTATTCTATATGGACTTTGGACGTCGACTGTACGTAAGCAACTACAAAGCTAGAAAAATACAGCAGCAAAAGTTTTTTAATTTTCTCATAAATAGTCATCTCGCATTTTTAATTTATGTTTTCGCATACCTAATATGAATTAATTTCAAGAGAAATCTGTTCTACAGATTCAATCAGCGATGCAGGGGAGGGGGCATAGGGGGGAGGCGATACATATCGAAAAAATAAATATGAAATTCAATTTGACGTAAAGCCCCGAACGATTTAGATTCGAGAAAATTTAATAAAGGTACCGATGAGCGATATTAAAATTTTCGCTTTCGGATCAAACGTTCGAATGTTGGAACACGTGTCGTGCTTAGCTGAAATCCGTTATCGGGAACGACTCTCAAAGGATTTAATTTCCTGTCGGCGAAATGAAAATCGATTAGTTTGATTTCCGCCGGCCTCCGGCGCCGGTCGATAGTTTCCGATTCGGGCCCGGCCCAACTTAATAAGACATGTGAGTTAATCTAACTGGGGCGAACCTTGCTTCCTGACTTAAGTTTATATCCATCCTCTATTTGGCTTGGAACATTACATTGTATGTCCTACCTTTTCTTTTCTAGGATAAGATCGTCGAAGTTTTAGCGAGTAAGTATCATATTTAACAGGAACTTGAATATTTTTATGTTAAAAATAAAGAAATTAGAAAAAAAGCCAAAGTGCATACAATCTCTAAAACTGTATTGTTACGCCTTTCACAATGCTCTCTATGAAAAAAAAGGACAGCACTAGATTTGCTGCTGTCAATTTAGTTTAGTATACAGATTATGAACCTTTATCAGAACTAGTCTTTAATATACATATTATTATGCTACTTATTTATAACAGGTCTCTTAACATTATGAAATAGAAGCTTTTTACGTACCTTTTCGTGGAAAGCGGTGTTTTTGTCGGATCTGGAAGTAAAATAAAAAATATCTTTAGGAAAATTTGAATTAAGAAATCCAAAATTTATAGCAAATCATCATTTTAATAACTCTTCGAATCATGATACATGGAATACATGCTAATATTATAAATGCAAAAGTGTATCTGATTGCTTCTCCTTCACGACCCAACGGTTCGGAGCTTTTTTTTAATCCACTACAAGCTAGCCCTTGACTGCGATCTCACCTGATGGTAAGTGATGATGCAGTCTAAGATGGTAGCGGGCTAACCTGTTAGGGGCATGGCAGTTACGTATATTAAACCCACACCCCTTCGGTTTCTACACGGCATCGTACCAGAACGCTAAATCGCTTGGCGGCACGTCTTTACCGGTAGGGTGGTAACTAGCCACGGCCGAAGCCTCCCACCAGGCCAGACCAGACCACGGAGGTCGTCAAGATAGCTTGAAAAATGAGAAACACCGACGAAGTTGCGATCATCTTCAGCTATCTTATCTTATCTTACTTCATATACTTAATATTATAAATGCGAAAGTTTGGATGTATGGATTTATGGATGTATGGATGGATGTTTGTTACTCAATCACGCCCCAACGGAAAAATAAGGAGTTCCCGCGGGAACCAAAAATCCTCAATAAACGCGGACGTAGTCGCGGGCATTAGCTAGTTTAGTTATAAGTTAATTCATGAATGTAAATGTCATTATGTAAGGAAAGTGAAGGATTATCATGATAGTCGACCGTCGTCAAGCGCAATCGTGCAATAAAAAATCCAGTTTACAAGATAGCAGGCAATTCGTTTTATTAGGTATCAGATTTTTCCACGTAGTACTACAGAATTGATAGCATATCTAAGTTAACCTCTAGACGATTTGTAAGTTTGTACGTACGTGACTTGTGTTATAACGGGTCATTTAACATTTTCATCTACAGCTGAGTCACTGCTTTTTATTTGCAACAGGATAATCATTAAAAGATCTTTACGTCCGTCAGGTTGTTTCATAGCTTCCTAGTATTACGCTGTACCTAACTGCACTTTACGCAGATGTTAGATAAGCATTTTTTGTGTCAGCCTTCTAAATACACTACAATTCTACACTTATATTCTACTAGATGATACCCGCGACTTCGTCCGCGTGGATTAAGTTTTTCAAATTCCTGCGGGCACTCATTAATTTTCCGGGATAAAATAGCCTATGTCCTTCCTCGAGATACAAACTATCCCTGTACCAAATTTCATCAAAATCGGTTGAACAGGTGGGCCATGAAAGTGTAGCAGACAGACACACTATCGCATTTATGATATTAGTATGGATATAATATTAGTATGGAATTATGGATATGGATTCTTGTATTTTACACTTCACGTACCTACATAAGTATAAAAAAGTTTAGACAACACCACGCACTGTGGGCAATTTAATAATGATGTATGATTGAAATAATGATGTATCCATACTATAATCTAAATCCACGCGGACGAAATCGCGGCCATCATCTAATACTAAATAATGTCCTTGCCATCAATTAATTTATTATTTTAGTAAGTGGCACCCAAAATCTTATAATGCGGGCAACTGTCAGCTCATATTACGTCAGCATGTTAGTATAAAACAAAATACTTAACCTACTCTTATACCTACGCCTCGGAAAATCTATAAGGCCCTTTGGGGCCGCCTAGTGCGGACAATATTCTAGCCACTTCAATGAGGGCTTTCCACGAGGGCATAAAAATGAGCACCAGAAAAATTAAAAAAAATATTTTTTAAATTTTATCATCCAATAAAGTTAGTGAGATAGTGATAATCAAAGCACGATTTTCATGGTTTTCAGTAAGATGGTAACAAGCTACGGCAAAAGTCTTCCATCAGACCATAAAATACCCGTGTTAAAAATATTTTTAAATTCGATTTAGTGATAACACCAAGAATGTAAATAAGTTTAAAACAAAATCGGATCTCCCGTAAAGTTTATAAAGATTGAAAAAGTAATCTGCAGTGAAAGTCCTCTCGATTTCACAAAGATTTATAATGTTTCTTTTCTCTTGTATCTCATCGAGTTATAGACCGTAGAGATGATAATATTATTCTAAAGTGTTACAAACAAACTTACATGTTATAATTTATATTAATTATCTCTTTCACTATTTTGTCTTCACAAATCAGATATAATATCACAAGATGAAGTGGCATCTAATATGTAACACTACGACATACGATACGACGGGGCGGAAATCTCGCTGAGATACCAAATCTCCGGGGGAGGAGATCAGGTTATGTGGGATTCCTACCCACTAAACCAGCCCCCCGTTATTTTTAACGTACCGGAATGCGAAAACGTAAATTTTAATACCTAACTAGAATTTTTAGGGAAACTTTGAGGAGGAATACTAGACAATAATAGAGAATAACAACAAAGAAGATTTTGATTTTCGATGAGTACTGAATTTACTGATAAGGTAATGTTTCAACATATTATCATCCTACCGGAATGATAAGACGTGATTTTTTTGACCAGACTAGGATTTTAAAGGGGACTGTGCGGCCTCTAGTAGGCAAGGCACCTCTCTGTACCTACTCATTAATCACGTTAAAACTTTTCACACTTTTTGCAAAGTTTCCACGGGAAATAAGATCTGGGGTACTGAGATAACAGGCAGTAAATAAACATTAGACGATGACAAGGCATTTATTTATTTACGAAACGGGAAAATTGGAATTTTGTCCTTCAGGTCAAAGAGGTTAAATTTTAAAATTCTTTACCCACTATAGCTGAAAATTTCAAATTATTTTAAGAGAAACAGCGATAATAATGACTGCTGATAATATAATGCTTTGACGCCAAATACCAGATACCAACAGGTACAACAAGGTATATTCTAATACTGACGAAATCTGTTTATTGTGCTACTTCTAAAAAATAATACAGCTGTTGTTGAATCCCTTAAAAGGGGCTTAGATACTCTTGCTCTTACTGTACTGAAGCCTAGACAGACATAATGCGTGAAAATACTAACTATTGTCGACAGAAGTTCGAAGAGATGTGAGCTAAATGTATGCAAACAGAGCTACAGAGGAGCACTCCTATAGGGCGAAAATGCATAACGGACAAAGATATCCATCGGACGTAAACTATACGTGTACTTTTATATAGAGCTGCACAGACTACCGCGACAGGGTGCAATGGGTTTCCCATATGACACCTGGCCGTATAGTGTTTTCGTCCACGCTGTTTCTTGTACAAATTGCAAACTTTAACAACCATATCAGGCACAGAGTAATACTACGTACTCCGGTGTGCGGAGTTTTTTTTTAGTTTTGTTTGGCGTTTAAATTTTTTTAGGATGATCTGAAGCTGGGTCGTATAGTGTTTTCTTCCTAAGCGCGGTCATGCTGTTTCGTGTACAAATTGCAAACTTTAACAGCCGTATCAGGCACAGAGTAATACTAAGTACTCCGGTGCGCGTAGTTTTATTAGAGGTTTAATTTTTTTTAGGATGATCTGAAGCCTTTCAGTAGTACTGTTTTTGTTTCCGGTTTTATCGGATAAGCGGAACGTGTGAGGGTGGGCTAAGTGCGAGGTATTGCCACACTAGTGTTGCATTATTATGAAGCCGCAGCCCGTGGCAGACTAACCGCAACGGATGTCGCCCTAATTTCAAATAATGCTTCAATAAACTTCGATGTAGGAACGTTACAGAGTTAGCCACAAATTTTCTCTATAAATAGTGTGCTTTTGCGACACCTATGTCGCCATTTCAAATTTCACTTTCACGAGTTCGTATTAGAGCAAACTTTTACTGTTGCATTACATTAAAATAAATCGGTACTAGATGATATGTGCGACTTTGTCCCTGTCAATTTGATCAAGTTTTTTAACAATTCCGTGGGAACTCTTTGATTTTTCGGGTCTAAAAGTATGTGTCCTGACTCTGTCCTTTCCCACAATGCAAACTACCTTTGTATCCGTCGAAATCATCTGCTATGTTTTTATGGTTCGTCTGTTCTACCAGATATGCTATGGAAACTTCCATAGATTTTTTTTAAATCCGCGATGTGGACTATGGCCAGACTTTCATTCTGAGAAGAGACTCGTGGTTAGTATTGAGCCGGCAATGGTTTGAAGCAATGATGATGATTGAGTTGATGCATTATGAATCGAAACTGTTAACTTGTTTTCCAACTGAAAATATTGCCATTTCTCGCTATTGAAGAATTTATCACATTATCAATCATCAAAAATGCATTTATTTTCTATGCACATATCGGTATACTAACAGTTACATTATGCAGTTATGAAGCCCTATGTCCGATGTCTAAGAAGGAAAATCCAAACTTGAAATAATAAATGTGAAAACTCTTTTGCTTCAACCGCGAGACTAATCTTGACGTGGCACAGAAGACTTTTTCTTCCGGAAAACTAAAGAACTCCCACGAGATTTAAAAAATAAACTTTAATCCCATGTGAACAATAAACTGGCATCAGCTAGTTCAGAAATTAAGTTAGTGACTTTTTCATTGAATGAATTAGTTACATGATAGTGAATGTTATCAACGTTTTGTCACTCAGGTTTTGTAATAAAAAATAACCCAATAACCGTAACCTTTGACTGCTGAGAAGATAAAGGAAATCTAGTTTAACTAATTTTAAGTATATTATGTGAATGTGATATTTTGTTATTGAGCATACATAACGGTTACGTAAACATGGAGACAAGTCGGGTTAAAGGTTGCAGTGAAAGTGGAATGTGGTCCCGATTCGACCCGACGCGCATCATGACATCATAATAATTACAGTTTTTTATCAGTATCTTAAATGGCATGGGGGAATTGTGTGAGACCGGATGTGTGATTCTACTCTGCGGTAACACCCCAGCGGCTAAGACCGCGGCTTCCTATTTTAGGTGTCTCCGATCAGTCCGAGCCTCAGGCCCGTATATTTTTTTGGAGTGAGGTGCGTTTCAAGCATTAAATATCACTTTCTCAATCATAATATTGCGGTGAAAGAAAACATCGTGGGGGAGCTTGCATTCATGAGAGTTCTACATACTGTCCTCAAAGGTGTGCAAACCAATTTCCGTTTGGCAAGCGAGGTAAGCAGTAGCCTGAACCCTATTCATTAGGGGTGACTCCTGCCTGGTAGTGCGGCAAGTGATAGGCAGGCTTCCTAACAATGTTAAGCCTAACAATATTCACTAGGAGACAAATGTCCCGCGTCACGTGTCCGTAGAGTCAAGCGACGTCGGATGATGTCGGCAGACATCTTGTTTCTCGTCCTTTGCCTGCTGTTCTCTGTTGTCAAAATTGTCGTTCGGGGTGTCGGGCGAAGTCGCGGCATCATAAATTAATCTAACTTAACAAGAAGTTAGAAGGTCATCAAATATATCTTAAATAACAGAAGTGCTTACATTGTAGCTGTACCTACAAATTCTATTTGAATGTAATTTCTAACAATAACACTTCGGACAAGATAAGCCATCTACAACGAGTGTCTACTTATTGAATTAGATGCTTGATTTGATAAAAAATTTGGTTTTATGGAGTAAAACTCTCAAAGGTTGAATTAACTAAACTGTTTCTTTGTTCTTTTTTTTCACTACAGATTCCATGCCCCAAAATCATCAAATCATAATGATAACGGCTACTCTGTCACTTAAGTACTACAAGAGGAATCTCTTATTTTTAAAGTAATCCTGCTATCAAATCAACTACTAAAATATTTAATTTACATGATTTTAGTCAAAGCAAGAATTAAATTTCAAAGTAGAACATATACAAAAAAAGGTAATATCAGAATAAAGTCTAAAGAATATTCAGGAATTTCGAAATTCGATTCGCACTCTACTTTAAGTAAAATGAAATTGGAAGAGGAACAGATTTGAAATAAGTACTTTATTTCAAATCTCCATCCTTATTAATATTATAAATGCGAAAGTGTGTCTGTCTGTCTGCTACGCTTTCCGGGTCATCTTTTAAATGGATTTTGATGACATTTGGCACAGAGGTAGGTTTTTTATCCGGATTTCTTTTCCCGGAAAATTAAGGATTTCCCGCGGGAATCAAAAAAGCTTAATTTAGGCGGATGAAGTCGCGGGCATCATTTAGTTTAATATACATAATCGCTATGTACGATTTATGACAGCCCTAATTCGTAGCTTTATTCAACGAAAATGAGAATGGGTTCCGAAAATTAATCAGTAAGGTCCATGGAAATGAAACTTCTTAACGGAGGGACGAAAGCGAAGAAATTAAAATTTATTCTATTTGAAAAGTCACTGAAGTTGATTAGCATAATACAAGATGAAAACGAACGCCTCACCTGGCGTCCGCAAATCGGCCAGTCTTTAAGTTTTTGTCGTCCAAACGTTAGATGTATATGGATAGGGTACTTAGTTTATTTGTGAAAAGTGGTGGTTAGTAAATTAGTTTGAGTTCCATTACTCCTAGAATCCCAAGTCTTCAATTATAGACTCCAATAATAACTGTCTAGTGTTTATAGTTACGTCTTAGTAACAGAACTAGAATTCTCTTAACTTTGGCACTGAGTATTCTGCTTGTCTATCAAGTCCCTCAAATCTTAAAATTCCAAATGTATATGTATTCTAAAAAAAATTTAAGAATGTTATAGGAATCATTTAAAGATAATTTTTAAGTAATATAAAGTGTTATATAAAATAAAATGATACCACTACAAGTTTCAAAAAGCCCGTCCTGTATGTTATATTAACGGTTAGTGGTTTCACTTTGAAGAAAGGTTTTGTGATAGATATCATACATAATAATATGTGGATATAATATATTTACTCATATTGATATTAAACTTTATAGATTCAGTTTGTAAAACTAAAAATTCAAAATTAAGTGAATTCGTCTTATCCACGTTTCGCTTTACATAAAACTCCATCGAAATTTAATTGAATTTGAGCTTTCATAATATTCAATACCTTATTGTCATAGTATTCGTGGAAACTCGCGATTTAGTTTCAAAAGTCACAATGGTAAGGAGCTAAAGAAATAGGAATCTCAATCCGAGTTTCTCGCTTTTAATGAGGATTTCGTATCCTTTTGCTTCGGATACTCTTTTCGGAGAATTGATAAAGTTTCGCTTAATGTTGCCGTTTTGAATCGTTCACTTTGAGCTACTTGAATACTAAGGGTTTTTGTTACCTGGATTGGGTGCTTCGAGCACTGCACTCTGAAATTACCTTGACTATCTTTTCAATTCGGATGCAATTCAAATTTGTTACCTGTCCTTATTTGTTTTTGTAGAATATTCTTTTCAATACAAAAATGAATGAGGACTTATTCGTTTTTGTGTTGAAAAGGATATTCTTGTATTCTTGGACAAGAAGGGATAGGTGTACTTCCCGAACGGATTTAGATGACGGCGGACAATCTCCACAGAAAGTTTAGCCATGTGCGCTAGAATAGGGAACAAGTGTGTGCGCACACACAGGTGAACTCTCTATTTCCTTACTCTCATAAACCGATGGGACCGAAAGTAGGACAACCAGAAAGAGATCAGGCGTTGGAACGACGACTAAACAATTAGAAATTGTTATTTTTAAAAAATGCAACAAAAATCTCTATGTTAAAATAGCGAGCCGAGCGACAATTAGCTTTTGTAAATCTTTCTTTGTTAATGCGACATAGGTACCCACGATACAGGATTACCTAGTGTGGGTACCATTGGATGTAAGAAAAAATTGTCATAAGTTGATTTTGGAAAATAAACATTTTCATTTTTTTTTCAATTGTTTTGTATTTGGCTTCTGTATATAGGAATAATACTTATCAGTGAATAGCCAACAGGTCTACTACCGTAACGGCTGAAACCTGCAAAATGGTTCTGGTCTGTTCTTACCCAAATTCGTCCACAGCTCGTCCTTATCGTTATTTTAAAAGCGGGTGGAAACTCCAACTTGTTTGCGTGTCCCAATTTAAAACGTAATGAGTACAAGTTTGGCCATTTTGAAGTTTTGTCGGTTCAGATTGTAATTATTACCTGGACTGGGCGACTCCTGGCGCTAACGATAAAACTCCGCGATTTATTCTCGTGGCCAGCTGTCGGCTATTGTCATGGAAAATTTTGTCCCTTCCTCCATTTATCTCAATGTTTATGATCAAAATGGAAATGTGTTTAGAAGTTAAAAATCTTCTTAAGATGCTCCGCTATCATAAATCAAAACGTGGCTTGTTAATGAAAATGTATAGGGTCATACAAGATCTGCGTGACAGTGTGTGAGATGGTGCTGCTGTGTAAAATTGATCAAGTACTTTTTCTTTGTGTGTGGTAGCGGGACACTAGTATACGGTGGATAGCGATTAGTGCATATTGTATTCTAAGACCTTCTGAGTTTCTTGCCGGCTTTTCTCAGCAGAATTACATGCTCTGTTCCCTCTGAATTCCGAACCGGTGGTGTGGTCATGACAAGTTATTTTTATGCACTTGAGATTTAGAATGGTTGAAAATAAACCTTAGCCAAAAATCTAAATTCTTCTAATTTTACCATTTTTTTAACTTTATAATTACCATAAAAAAGTAAAAAGACACTTAAAATATCAGTGCTACGTTCAGAAAAGAACACGGAACCTTTTTTTGTGATACAAAGTACACATGAGGAAGCTGGCACCTTGTCACGACTAAAATAGAGGTATTATCTTATGGTGCGCGTGCGCTCGTGACGTGACCTCACGCTTCAAATGTCGTTTTTATATATTTCATACTTCCAATATGCAAAATCCTAAAAATCTTTCTGTATATCTGTTTATCTGGGAAACTTAATAAACAAAAAAATTTGGTACTTTTTTATTTAGTTTTAGTTCTGCGTTGTTTCGTACTCGGGTAACTATTAGGCTATTACTGGCCCTATTTATGATATTTAACTAATGTACGAGAGAAGATCTTATTTGTAATTCAACATTTATGATGTTTTTCAGAAAACGGTCTCTATATTAGGTTTATGTAAAATGTAAATGTAAATTTATTTATTCCTATTATATTTTTTATTATGTATTTATTATCATAGGTCATACCCTAGTTCATAATTACACATATCGGCAGAGCCGCATTTTAGAGTTAGTATGCAACACAGTGAATAAAAAATATATTTGTAATACCAATATGAGTTGTCAAGGAACAAATCGCCGTGACGGTTCGGGCAGCTTTTAAGGGCAATCCATTACAGCAAAGTCACGCCGGGCTAATGTATGTGGAACTAACGCAGGATTGTTTTTTTAAGGCGCTGTGTGTGGTCAGGGGGGGGGTCTCCAAAGCAGTGTATCCATTAAATGGTGGCATATGGAAGATTGAAAAAAATATATGATGTTTTCAAGACCTTAACTCAGATATTGTTTTATCCCAAAACACGATTTAAACAACTTCGCTGCATAAAAAATAAATTCAAACATACCTCTTATTTCAGTTTTGAAATCAACACATCTCCAAATTGAAAACCTCAATTTACTTGAAAAATATATCATTAAATTCCAAATTCTAAATGACATCCATTGATTTATTAATATTTATTAAAATGTACACATATTTTCTGTTTTCCATTGTATTCCGGTTTTTCGAGAAGCGCTAGCTCATTTTCACCTCCACCAGTGTTCGAAAGAACTTCACAGACGATGGATCTGTGCTCCTTTGCTCCAGCGTTTAAATCGACATTTTAAAATGGTTTTCAAACATAACATGAATAAGACTAATGTTTATTCAACATGAATTGACAGAAGACGTGGATATTACAACTTTCGTGACCTATCTTCTTTTATATAACTAAAAATACATAATCAAATAAATTATGAATATGTGTTCTCTGACCAAACTTTTGACAGCTCGAAATAATGATGCCGTAATGCGCTATCCATTCGATTTTTGACAACAATCGACTTCATTTACGAAGAAGTTTTAATCGATTTGACACATTGATATTACAACTTTTTGTATTGTTTTATAAACATACCCAGGCGTCTAAATGTCTTTTTTATGTATTAAAAAAAATATTTTTGGTGAAGCAATGCTGTAAATGTATATTTTTACCCTCAACGAAACGGAGACGGTATATGTGTTTGCCCTAAGAGGTTGTGTGTTTGTTTGTTTGTTTGTTTGTTTGTGCACTTTTTTGTTACCGTTTTCCTGAAAAACTACTGGACCGATTAATATGCGGTTTTTTGCATTAGATATGTATAGCTTGTGAGAAGGTTCTTAGATATATTTTAGGACCATAGACAAGCAAGCTGAGCTGTAGTCTATGATTTTAATTTTTCAATATGTTACCATTTTTCTCAAAAAGTACTGGGCTGATTGAGATGCGGTTTTTTGCTTTAGATATGTATAGCTTGTGAGAAGGTTTTTAGATATATTTTAGGACCATAGACAACCAAGCTGAGCTAGTGATTTGGTAAGTGGTGTCGTGTTTAGACTCTTTTGGTTTGTCTTGACTAGCATTTTGTACGTAGATGCTGCTTAGGGTCTCATGATGGAGCCAGGAGGTGGTCATAGGAACTCCTTAAGTTCTTATCGTAAACACGTCGTGTTTGGACTCTTTTGATTTTTCTTGACTAGCACTTTGTACCTAGATGCTGCCCAGGGTCTCATGATGGAGCCAGGAGGTGGTCATAGGAACTCCTTAAGTTCTTATCGTAAACCCGTCGTGTTTGGACTCTTTTGATTTGTCTTGACTAGCACTTTGTACCTAGATGCTAATCAGGGTCTCATGATGGAGCCAGGAGGTGGTCACGGGAACTCCTTAAGTTCTCATCGTAAACCCGTTGTATTTGAACTCTTTTGATTTGTCTTGACGAGCGCTTTGTACCTAGATGCTGCCCAGAGTCTCATGATGGAGCCAGGAGGTGGTCATGGGAACTCCTTAAGTTCTCATCGTAACCCGTCGTATTTGGACTCTTTTGATTTGTCTTGACTAGCACTTTGTACCTAGATGCTGCCCAGGGTCTCATGATGGAGCCAGGAGGTGGTCATAGGAACTCCTTAAGTTCTTATCGTAAACCCGTCGTGTTTGGACTCTTTTGATTTGTCTTGACTAGCACTTTGTACCTAGATGCTGCTCAGGGTCTTATGATGGAGCCAGGAGGTGGTTATGGGAACTCCTTAAGTGATCACATTTTTTTAAACAATTTTTATCAAAATATTAAAATTTAACCCTATTTGACACCTCTGCTCATTACTAAGCCCAAGTTTTATCGCGGAATGAGAAGGGTTTGGCCATAGTCCACCACGCTGGTCAAAAGAACTACTGAGCCGGCAAATATGCAGTTTTGTGTTTTAGATATTATTTTATATATACTTTTGCTAAGTTCTAATTGTTGTTTCAATGGAGCTCTGTAGTTCGCCGTGGGCTTTTTAAAATTTTTAATTTTATTACTTGTATTATTTGGCAACATCAATAAGGCAGGTCATAGAAACCATCCAACGCCAAAGATGACGCTACTTAAATGACAATCAAGTGAGCTTGTGTTGCAGCTTCGTAATTATTTTGAAAACTATTTTCAAAATTAAAATCGTACTAGTAATTACTAGATTGACATACGAGTTGCGAAATATCGCATAAAAAGGCACGTCGCTTCACTATTTAAAAAAAAAACTCCTGCTGGTTGTAACAATGACGTCTTTTAATATTTCCAAGAAGTAGGTAAGTTGTCAAACATCCAATTACTGTCAGAGGGTTCACTGCCATCGCTTAAAGCAGTATTACTTAAAAATGTCAGTTTTATGTCACGTACCTTGAAGGTCCTAAAATAAGGATTATAATTCTAAAAACACGAACGTCAACAATATTAAAACAATACGGATTTAAGCGATAGTAGTATGCCTCCAGTGCAATTTTTGATATGAATGGAAAATAACAAAACAGTGGTAAGACAGAAAGGAAAACTGAAAATCAAGCATTGCCACTTCAGCTTGCTACTGCCTACTCGTCCGCTCTCATTGGACCAGACCGACCAGATAATATTATTATATCGAAAGCTTGCTGAGTAAGGACCTAGTAGTGTCTCAAATACTTCAAATAAGTGCCTATTGCAAGTTTTATTACTAATTGATTGGATATTAGATACCCTTAGGGTTTCGTTTCTGGGACCCGGGAGTTAGAAATTTCCGGGAAATACGTCGTTGGTTTTTTTTGTGATTTCCCGTTTTTGTGTACAGAGTATTTTTTTAACTTATCTCTTGAGAAATATTTGAGAACAAGTTGATCTCTTAACTTGTTTATTATAATTCTCCCTGACTACTAGGGCATGCATTCGGTGCTGTGTTTGAGTACCGGGAAATTTTGGACCGATATTGGCACGGAACCGGGAATTCCCGGGACTTTCGATACTTTCGATACTACCTTAAATTATCACAAAAACACGGCTAAGACATTACAGAAAGTATGAAATAGACCAAATATTACTGTTCATTAGGCGTTATACAAAAATTTATCGCATAATATTTCACACAGGAATATACTGAATATTACTATTCATTAGGCATTATACAAAAATTTATCGCATAATATTTCACACAGGACTGTAAATTCATGATTTTTTCATGTACTTGTACCATAACTCGCTTCGTTACAAATTTCAAAGTTTTATTGTAGTTCATAGGTTTTACAGAGATTGCGTCTTGTATGAAAATACACTTTGAAAAGTTGAAATTTTTTTTATCGTGATACGCTCATATGTAACTACTTTTATAGCAATTAGAAGCCAGTGCAAATATAAATTTACTACATCAAGCAGTTTATGAGAAACAAGCCTTGAGGCTTGGATACACGGACAACAAAGTGATCCTTTACGGGTCTTTTTTTATAGACAGGCGTACGTAGTAACCTCACCTCAAAGAATTACAAATGTTAATCTAAATCAACAATATTTTCCAACCCATACTCAGTATTCCCAAGAGAATCTCGTGAAGATGTTACTCTCTCCTATTCTGTGCCGTTTTTTGGTTTTGCCGCACGCTGATTTGGTCTCTACAATTATATTGGATATGGTACCTCTTAGTATTTTTGGTATCCATTCACCGTCCTCCCCGTACGTATGGAGGATCCTAGGATCGAGGACCCTAGGATTTTCTAAAGACGTTTCCTATCAGCCATAAAGAGCCTCGTTACTGCTGCGTTACTGTCCAGGATTCACATCCATACATAAAGATTGGACTGTTCACAGTCTTGGTTTTTACATAACATTGTATGGAGAACTCCTGAGCATCTTAGGGAATTATGGATACGGATATCCATATTTTCTTTCCCTATGCTATTGGTATAATTGACAGTGGAGTCAAAAATCAAAATTGAGTATCCTCGGGCTTATGAGGTATATTTTATATTACAGTCATATTTTCCTGTCAATCGTACATATTTTCCTGTCAATCTTCATGTGAAATTTATGAAAGTAACGATACAATTAACAGAATATAGCATAATCTACTGTAATTTATTATGGCTGAACAAATTTTATTCCAGTGACAGATCCATCAATTCATTGATCTTCAAAAAAGCTCTTCTCTGCTGGTAAATAATACTTACCAGAAAGACTAACATACGAAACTGTACGAAGTGGCAGTAAAATAATCGTTATAGCCAAAGTAAAAATAGGGGTTTTTAAACTAATACCTCGAATTTGTGAGTATAAAATACAGTATAGTGAATTAAATGATTGTTACATGCAGAAATATCCACACTTAATTAGAGAAGAATCGACAGAATGTATGTACTTCGAGTCTCAAAAGTATCAAAAGTACCGGTTTTATGGTGTGGAGAACCGGGACTGAAAATTATTCAGAAGTACCGGGAATTTTTGGTACCAGGAATTATCGGGAGCATGCCCTATTGACTAGGTACCTCACTCGCGCAGTGCTGAGCACTATTGTCTTAACGTGGGATGTACCGGGTTTAATCCCCAGCAAAGTGAATTTGGGAATTGGGCGTATTTTTGTAAAATTGTACATGAAATAAAATCGATATTTTTTTTTCATCATGTTTTGTTATTTTATTGATAAATTTGTGTTTCTTAGTTATTTATCTTTATGAGCAGTAGCACTGTTTACAAATATTATGTTAAATTATAGTAAAAACAATCATTTTAAAATTAAGTGACGGAGAATTATTCCATTGAGTAACTAAACTTTATCTCACAAAAGGCACTTAAAAAAACAACTTTAGATAAGATTCACAGAAGTGTTTAGTAGTCTTACCAATCATGCCAATCACAAAAATAGGACAGCAAACATAAAATAACAGAAACACTATCAAAATTTGATAATTTTAGTTCTTTTGACTAACGTAAAGGCAAATTTATGTCATAATTTATTATATAACTTCTGAAATAGACAATGCTTTTTATTTTTGTTTTTGTAAGTAAGTTAGTTTACGATAAAAAATATACATTTAAATATAACATAACAATAACTTATATTAATGATAAATTGTCAATATTATAAGTATTTATGCAATACTAGCCGATGCCCGCGACTTCGTACGCGTGGATCGAAGTTTTGTGGTTCCCGCGAGAACTCTTTAATTTTTCGGTATAAAAAGTAGCCTATGTGCTATTCCAGACTATAATCTATATCTGTGCCAAATTTCGGCCAGATCCGTTCAGCCGTTGGGGCGTGATTGAGTAACAAACATCCATACATCCATTCATACATCCATACATCCATCTGTCCAAACTTTTTGGAGGATTTTTTGAGAGGACAATTTGTCAGTGGAACCTTGACAATTACTCAAAGGAAAAGTAAGGGCACTGATCACAATGTTAAGAATTATTGTACTTTCTTACCATAAAACTATAATAGTCGTAGTAGGTACTTTTGAGTATTTTAAACTCTTTATTCTTTATTTTGTACTTAAATTATGTAAAATGTCGTCTATAAAATATAAGTAGAACTTCCAACCAATGTATAGTATGTTAAATCACATTGTAAGAATGATTATAAGTAACAATTTTTTTTTGCGTTTTGTCTTCTTCGATTCTCCCTTTCTGATATTTTATCTCACCTCGGATATTTTTCTTGTTCTAGATTTTACGAGCTCCAAGTGTTATTTTCTTATATATTATTGTTTGAACTTTTAAGAGTCCCTCTTTAATTTCTCTATATGCCGCCTTGTTATTTCACCAGATGTCAGCGCCATTGTTACACCTGAATAATTTAATATATACAATACTCGTTTCCAATGCAAAACTCGGGGCCGTAAAAGCTTAACCGTGTACAAACCTTTAGAAATCCATTGAGTACCAATTTGTTCAATTGACTGACAATTTCGAAAGAGTTACTTAAAGGACCGTAATGAATTCACGGCAACAATATTTTCTTGCATTGTATTTCAAGAATTTAAATATTCTGAATTTTCTCTGGTCTGGCCTGGTAGGAGGCTTCAGCCGTGGCTAGTTACCAATTACCACCCTACCGCCAAAGACGTGCAGCCAAGCTATTTAGCGTTCCGGTAGGATGTCGTGTAGAAACCGATTAGGGATATGGACTAGGGTTTAATATAACTGCCATACCCCAAACAGGTTAGCCCGCTACCATCTTAGACTGCATCGTCACTTACCATCAGGTGAGATCGCAGTCAAGGGCTAACTTGTATTTAATTTAAAAAAAACTGGATATAAGGTACATAAAAGTAGCAATAACTTTTTAAAAAAAAATCCCGATTCTCGGGAATTCCCGGGAATCGGCCAATTTTATTCCCGTTTCCTTGAGTTGAAAATTTGCCGTTCCCGAGATTTATTTTTAATTTTGATTGAGTGGGATTTTTAAAAAGTTAATTTGTTTAGTTTCACCCAACCTAATTCCAGTTAATTAATATAATAGGTTTTGCTTCGGACATAATATTGTCAATCAAACTTATAATTTTAGAGTACGGAAACAACGTACAAATTTGAAATTTTACATAAATTGGCTAATTTGCGGTTTTGGCTCTTACGAAGTTCTACCATATAGATAATTCTGTATGTAAAGATAAAAAATTGTAATCATGACACCAAAATTGTATGATTTTCTTCGTTTTTTATTTTTGAGTATTTTTCAAACACTGTAAATAATACTATATGTCTGCAAAAGACTAGAAATTGATTTCAATGATCAATTTCCAACATCTTTTTGCTATTTAAATTTTTGAAATAACATCTGTATTTCTTGTTTCTGACAAAAAATGAATATCAGACTCTTAGTCGGTAAGTACATTGTATATACGTATGATATTGATTTATGCCACAATTATACTTGTATTTAACTCACGTAAGTAGTTTATGTACATAAGATACTTATGTAACTCTAGATGATGCCCTCGACTTCGTCCACATGGATTAAGATTTTATGACTCCCTCGGTAACTGTTTAATTTTCCAGGATAATGGTTCCGGGTAGCCTATGTCCTTCTCCGGGATGTAATCTATCTTTGTATCAAATTTCATCAAAATCGTTTGAGTAGTTGGGCCGTGCAAGCGTAGCAGACAGACAGACACACTTTCGCATTTATTATATTTTGTATGGATATTACGCTATGCTGGTACGCTACGCTTATGCTGGGCTAACTAATGCCCGCGACTTCGTCCGCGTGGTTGAAGTTTTTTTTATTCCCGCGGGAACTCCTTAATTTTTCGGGATAAAAAGTCACTCTCCCTCAACTATACCCACGCCAAAAATAACGTCGAACCATTGCTCCGTTGCGGCGTGATTGACGGGCAATTCAATTAACAATCACACTTTCGCATTTATAATAATATTAAGTATTAAAATGGATTTGCACACGATATGCGATTTACAATAGGTATTTTGTCAATTACCTACTCATGTAAGAGACTTTGGTACGTGATTTACTCACTTACGTTATTCTATCAATTTCACAAATTTTGAGTTACCGTGTTTTGTCATCCGAGGGCATCCGTGACATGCTATGACAAGCGCGCGAAAATAATGAAAACCGCGACGGGAGCGCCACCCGGCCGAAGTGGGCATAACTGACGTGAGGGGTGAGGACTGAGGAGAGCCAACGTCTCGATTTGTGTTTTGATTTTAAGAGCTGACAGCGCCTTAATTTAAGAAATTCTAGTGCAAGGCCGCGTGATGTGACCTAATCATTGGAATGACGTGGGAGCTAACCTGTAGTGTGAAATACGAGGTATAGAGGTGAACAAAGCGAATTGTTTTTGAGAACACGATTTAATAAATAAAACATGATAAGTATTGCAGTTGTGTATTTAACTTTACGGTCACTGGTTTCCTAACTATGTAACTATTCGTATATAAAGTTTGTGATAGTTTTACACCTAGGTAGTCTTATTCTATAACTTATAGCTAGTTTATTATTGTAATAGTTGCATTTAGCTTTACATTTCATATCTAGATGTTTCATAATAGCGTAATTTAGGATTTACTTTGGAAACGATACAAATATGGTATGGTTAGGTTAGGTTTCCTAGAAGAGATACTGGAAAACAAAAGCGCTGGGCTACTTGTATAAGTTCTACGTCCATTATCCAATATGTTTAGGTATTTGCCGAAGTTGGTGATAAATATTGCCAATCGTAGGCATTTTATGGCAAAGACGACGCTATAACAAAACATACCAAAAAAGTTGTTATTCTATAACTTTGATGTATAAATGTTTATAGAAACATTGTATCTACTAATTAGTAACATATTACATCTTTAAATATTAGGTAGGTATATCGTAATTTTCCTGGACGCCTATAAACAATTGTTCTGAAAAAATATTGCGCTATAAAAGCATGAATCAATTCTCATGGGCTTCCTGAGCGCATTTGAAATTGTAATTTGATAAATAATACATAGGAGAAATATAAATCACCGGTGATATATAGTGGAATGCGATAATTTTCCGGGTCGAAGTGTGTTACCTACATGTGTTACTAGGAAATGCCCATACATTCTGTCTGCTATACTATGTCGTAATAAAATTATGCCAATTAAAAATCGATGTACGAGAAATCGATGTAGCATCTAATAAAAAAAAAATAACACATCGTTTTTCTATCAAATCCAATCATTTTTCAGTGCAAGTTTTTGAGTAAACTCTTCTACTTAGTTGATTATATAGCAACAACCGAAGTTTTTATTACTTTGTTGTATTCTTTTTTGGCAATTTTGCTTTTAGAAATTTTCCACTAACTTACCTATTTATGTTGGCATGTTGATGAGTTTTTGACGTTGAGTGTACCGATGTACATCCAAGAACCGCCCATTTTATGTATTTTCTCAGATACTCCGATACTATCGCAGTATCCAGCGTGTGTGGAAAGGAAAGTGGGCAAACACGTTTGTCGCTTGAATGATGCCGGCAGTCGGAGAGAGCGACATTGTTGTCTTGTTGCTTAGTTGGAGATTTCAACCGGAGGATAATGCTTGTATAAAAGCTAAAAATGCTTATTTGAGTAATTTTTATCTAGTTACTATAGCACTAGCAGATGTATCTTATCTTAGACTGATTAATCTTTCTATTCCAAAAAGCTAGATGTTAAATAATTTAAAATTTATACAGTTTTGCCCACACGGATTTAGGCTATTTTAAAGCCTGATACCTGAAGAAAAAATACTTATTTTTATCCGTAATGCAAGTCCAACTGTAGTATTACATATACTGAGAAGTAAACTCTGTGATTTCAACGTCAAGATCAGTTTAGAGGTACAGGTACGACTTATTTAAATATAGTTAAAGAGGAAATACGATAAAGGATTCGTTCCGCTAGCTTGCTATGTTCTATATGGCGTAACATTATTCAATGCGCGTACGCAAAGACGTGCGTTGATGTCTTTTATATCGCCGCTACAGTTCTAAGCGTAGCAGCTGTGATATCAAATTTGTATACTGTGCAATAAGCAAATAGGTACTTTTATACAATAGTCGAACGCGTCCAAATTTTATAATATAGTGAGAATGGCTACCAACAGAAGCCAGTGGAAACAAATAATCCGTTCGAGGCCAGGGCCACGCATCTTCAACAATGAAGAAACGACCGAAGAGTCAAGAGAAGAAGATACAAGAGTTTCTTTTTACAAGCTTTTATTTAACTTGCAGTGTTTGTGTGTTTGTTTTAGAAAAAATATTTAATTTAGTGTAGGTATTTTTCGTCAATTAATTTTGCCTGGTTTCGTGAAAAATTATAAACGTGTTTACAACCACCACCACCACCACTACTAGAGCCTATTCTCCCACTGCTGGGCACAGGCCTCCACTCTCATAGGAGTGAGGGAATTAGAGCTTAGACCCACCACGCTGCTCCAATGTGGGTTGGCGGGCTTTAACGACTATTATCATGTTAGTGATAATAACCGGGACCGATGGCTTAACATGCTCTCCGAGGCACGGGGGTGAAACATCGCCAACTTCCAACTCCAAAATAATGCCCTAATCACTTGTTTATTTCGAGTTAAAAAAAACAAAAATTATTTCAAAAGTCTATAAATCTAGGTACGTAACTTAGATAACTAGGTCATAGTTATGCATGGTGGTCGTAGATAAACATTTTAAAAACTTAGCATGTTTGGTACGATGTATCTAGGCAATAATGATAGGTACAAACACTACTAAGTGATAAAATATCTTAACTTCGACGATGAGGCTTTTAGGTTAAGGTCTAAAACTTAGGCACTTTAGACCTAAGCTTAGGTAGGTTAAGGCTTATTATGTACTTATTGTAATGAATATTATTAAACGTTTTTGCAAGATAATATTATATTGTTCATCATAATTAATTATAGTTATTATTATCAACTGCGCAGTTATTCATTTGATAATAAACATGATTTTCATTAAGTTTGATTTTGATTTAAACCCCTATTTAACGCATAAAGGGGTTGAATTTTCAATATTATTTTGAAAATTCAACCCCTTAATGCCTACGTGATATGCCAAATATCAATAGTTATTAATATGCCAAAGTTCAGCCCGATCCGTAAAGTATATTGAGCTGTGCGTTCATAGATCAGTCAGTCAGTCACCTTTACACTCTCCGGTACGCTCCGTTCCACACCTACAAAACTTTTTCCTATTGAGTGTTCATTTCGTTTTAACCGCTGGATCGAATATGATAAGACTTTAGCAATCTGAAAGAATAGATATAGTGAAACTTAATATTATCGATGTTCGAAGTATAGGTCAGAATCGAAATGGAATCGGAGCCATATAACATAACTGGCAATTTCCAGCAACTTCTTCATAAGTTTTTTTACATAATATAAACCCTTCTCGTGAATATAAATCATAATCCATTTGAGTTCCAAATAAATGTGGGTCATAGTTTGTTAGAGACAGCTTGCAAAATTATATACCAATTTAGGATGTTCAAAATATAATAAGCTATATAAAAATTACTTAAAAGATTATAAATATACGAATTTCAGTTTGGTTTTATACCTGTAGGTAATTAAAACAAGAAATGTGCATCAAAACACTTCTTAAGTGGTAGCGGAAACTCTCCAACTAACTTTAAATTAATTCATCGCTAGAAACGTAAGTAGTATACTTAAGGCAGTCGAGCGGAATCGAAAACCGCAAGATTCTAATCCACTCTACGGTCAACCGAATAAACCGAAGTTAATGATTAGATACGCTAGTTTGTTGGGAAGTTTAATTCCAGTTCCTGGGTTTCCGGGGATCGTAGCTTTGCTAACGTAGAGGGGAATTTGCCTTTCTCATTCCAAGTTATATTTTTGTCTATTTTCGTTCCTCTGGCGTTTGAGCCACAGTAATTTATTGGTAAACTACTTTGGTTAAGGTTTAATCTTTTAAGCTTCAAATAGTTGGACGGCGACAAGTTCAAGTTTCTATTGATTTTTGACTAAATGTTTCTTTGTTGCGGCTAGCTTTCTGTGAACATTTCAGTTTTTTTATATAATATATAGGCTAGCGTTCATGTGTTTGACTCCACTAACATAAATAAACATTTAGCGCACCGTTGTATTTAGGTATTAATCCATAAAAATATTATAAATGAAAAGTGCGTCTGTAATAATAATCTATTATGGTCCATCTCTACAACCGATTAAAAAATAAATTGGTTCCTGTAACAATTTTTTTTTTAAATCGGTTGTATACCAGCGAAGGACATTACTTTTTACCGCGGAAAATTACAAGGTTCACAGGGGATCTTTAAAAGCTGATCGACGCGATCAAAGTCGCGGGAGCCACATTATATAATCCATCCATCCATCCATCAGCCTGTATTCGTCCACAACTGGACATAGGCCTTTTGGAGAGCGCGCCACCACACACGTTCCTCCGCTTTCCTCATCCACCCACTTCCCGCCGCCTTTTTAAGGTCGTCGGTCCAGCGGGCTGGAGGACGTCCCACACTGCGTTTACCGGTACGCGGACATTATGTAATATCATATTACGAAACGACTCTTCATTCTGCTTCTGTTAATTAGCTACGTTTTTGTGACCTACTTAAGTAGCACAAGAAATAATTCACTGACACAGCACTTATGCACTTTTTACACTAATAACTACACTAATTTGAACGGTTTTGTTCTTTTAAGTCGTTTCTTATCAATGTTTCAAAAATAAATTTGAGCACGTAGAGAGTCAAACTTTTTATAAACCAATACTCGGTCGAATATTGGCAAACTACGCTACCGATGTCCACAGGCCGTTCCAAATGCATTGCAATTACCGCTCTTTGGCAACTCCCGACTGGTAACTGAACTACATAAATAGCTGTACAAAATATAAAAGTGAATAGCTGTTCGCTCTTCGCCACTCGTTTTGCACTGAAATACTGAAATTAGTGGTGGGTGATTTTATTTTTGGTCATTTGATTTTTATTTGACACCTTACTTTTTTCAGTGGTGGCTAGTTGCCATATCAAGTGCGGGTAAAAAAGAACACGGGTGAATAAATCAATGTTAAGGACAGCGAATATTTATGTGTCTACAAGATTATTTATTTTTATTTATTTGGCCACCAAAACCGATTACAATAATTACTTATGTACTGATCTAACTGACAACATTTGAATCTTATTGTAATCCTACAGGGTTGCACTAAATCAGGGATTCCCAAACTATTTTGGGCAAAAGACCCTTTTTCCAAAATGAATACCTTAGACCCCCAAAGCTTAATTACATTAAAAATCCTATCTTTAGGTTTTTTACTACTGTTACAAAATACTTACCAAAACTTGACGTCATTTTCTCATCAAAATTTAACAAAACAAATAGACACAAAATAAAGTAAATAACAAGTGTAATAATTAATAATTATTAACACAAATTACGTAAAAATACTTAAGTAGGTAATTATTTTTTGAAAAAACCATTAAAATAAGTGTCGATTTTTAGACCTCGTCTGTTTTTCATCAGTTTTCGTCTGTGTCGACCCCTGAGCAACCGATATCGATCCCAAGGTGTATATCCATCTGTAATTAAATATTTATATGGATTCCAGTCCCAGATTTCTTGTCTTACCTGTATCTTAAGCTAAGCCTATTTATATTAGGTACGAGTACAATAGCTTACGTAGCCTTCAATTTTCCATAACATAAAGCAAGTAGCAACTCATAACTCCTTGACCCAAATCGCTCTAAGCCAATCCTTTAAACGGTTATTGAAAATGACAGTGTATTGACTCAACCTAACGATGATTAAGTAGTGTTATTATTGTGTCATCTTCATTGAGTCCCATTCCAACCTTTAACCTCTTGTCATAGAACTACTCAATTCAAAACTAGAGATGCTCGAGATCCCCGACTCGATATTCAGAGTAAAGGCGAGTCACCTCAGCTCAGCGGTGAAAACTGGTTTGCTAGATCAAATTTTTTCGGTATTTACTATTAAATAACGGTCTTACAAAAAATATCCGATACACTTAAAGATATTGTCTAAAGAATGTGCTTATTTGTTACACGATAGGATGTACTTTACTCGATCAAAAACAATCTTGAAAAAGGCTAAACTAAAAGTTTAAAACGATTTTTTTATTAATAAAATGTTCGACTTTGCTCATAATTTTTATATGGATAAATTTCTCTTGAAGTATTAATGAGAACCTGCTAAACTTTGTTTCAAACTGAAGTCCTATATTTATTTAATTCAAATTAATCCCAGAACTTGAACGTTGCCAAGCGGTTTCAGAACATACCGCGCTGCCCGCTTCCCCGCCAGTCTCTACGAGAAACGTACCGCGAGACGCGCGGGCGGCACCCCACACCTCACCTCCTAAAATCTTGCAGGTGACTCGCCTTAAATTTTTACATTTCATGTTGAGTAATTACTGACAGAAACTAGCTTCCATAATTATTATAATAACTAGCTGATGCCCGCGACTTCGTCCACGCGACGAAGCTAACTAATTTTTCCATATTTTCTCACCGTTTAAATCTGACAACGACAAACATTTCAAAACCGAAATCAGCTAAATCGATCCAGCCGTTCTCGAGTTTTAGCGAGACAAACGAACAGCAATTTATTTTTATATACAATACTAATTTACTAAATGGTTAATCATAGGGCCGATTTCTCTAAATCCAAGTAAAGTTTAACCGACGAATAAATTCGATTTTTTACAGAATCCAATATAATATCAGATATCTGTCAAATAATCAAATTTATACATCAGTTAAACGTAACTAAATAAGGAGCCTAAATATTGTTTTAAATTAAAACTATGAGGTATATTACTTAATGATATAAGAATTAAGTAACGATCTCTATGGTGTTAAGTAATAAAAAACGCTAAGATGGTCGATGGTCGTCTAACAATTTGGCGAAACAAAAGACAGGCCTCGCTTTCATTGGAAAGTTGCGTCTCGTCGCCGGAACTGGCCATAGGGTTAGGGTCACCATGCTCAAAATTCTATAAATTTATATATTCTTTCGTTTTCGCACTCTACTTCGAAGTTCCTTCCAAGCGATGCTTAACCAAATTAGCTCAAAATTTATTTATTTCTCAATTAACGACTAATTAACCATTATAGCAATATTATTTTGAATTGCCAATTATGTCTTTCAATTAGCTAGGTGTACATTAAGTAAAACGAACTTTAAGTAGAGTATGTGTAATGTTAGTCACAGTTAACTTAAAAAAATAATTTTATATAGGTTAGGAAAAGGTTATTTAATTTTTGGTTATCGGAAAACCTAAACATATTATTTGCGAATAAATAGCTACATGTTTTATGTTAGACTGCAAACCTAATCTGATTTATTTTTATTCACAATTGTTATCAATGTAGTGCGACGTGAGTGATATTCATCGTTCATAAATTTACAGCAAACAAACACATCTGAACTCGCGTTTTTGGTCGGGGTATATCTGAATAAC
This sequence comes from Erebia aethiops, assembly GCA_923060345.2. Lineage (NCBI taxonomy): Eukaryota > Metazoa > Arthropoda > Insecta > Lepidoptera > Nymphalidae > Erebia > Erebia aethiops. The sequence continues at coordinate 6,062,458 of OV281092.1, read as the reverse complement.
GGGCCCATACGTGATTTTTATTCATGAGCTTGATCACGTGATGTAGCGTAATGCAAACTCCGAAACTCGTTAGACTTACCTCGATAAGAACGTGGGTTAAGCCGTGGTATATATTTAAGACTACGTTAAAACCTTTATATTATGTAATTCGGAAGTTTAATGGAGACTCCGTCCAAATATTTGTGCGTGGTCACCCTAAATCCGCCACACTTCCTCATAATTCACGGCTCTCTGGTTTTTACGAGAAAATTACACCCACCACTCGTTCCATCTTAGGGTGTACGGTGTACACATTAAGTTTTGTTTTATGATGATTGGGGCAATGCAGGTGTTCTTGGCAAGTTGACAGTTATAAAGAGTGTTTGCGTAAATTTTTAGGGTTCCGTACCTCAAAAGGAAAAAACGGAACCCTTATAGGATCACTTTGTTGTCCGTCTGTCTGTCTGTCAAGATCCTTCTTCTCAGGAACGCATGGAGGTATCAAGCTGATATTCATATCAAATACTCAGGTCTACTGTCCCTTGGAGCTATGAAAAAATAAAACTTCTTCTTATACGCAATCAAAAGATACAGCCGTTTATGCTCCAAATTTTCGACACTCGCAAGGGAATCAAAACCTATAGGGTACTTCCCGTGAACTCAGAATCTTGAAATTTGGTACGAAGCAACGTCTTATAGCACAGATAAAGGAAAAATAATGCGATAAACATAAATTTTTAGTTACATCATATATAATAAAAATATTTTTATTAATTTTGAACTTACTAATGTTATGGATTTCATTTAGCAATAAAAATACCATAACTTTTACTTATATACCTACAGGTTCCTACGGAACCCGCGGTGCGCGAGTCTGACTCGCACTTGACCGTTTTTTTTTTACTTTTATTAATAACTAGCTGATGCCCGCGACTTCATCCGCGTGAATTGAGGTTTTTTGGTTCCCGCGGAAACTCTTTAATTTTCCGGAATATAAAGTAGCCTATTATTATTATAGTACTATACTAGCCTATTACTATTTTCGCGTTTATAATATTAGTATAGAAGTATAGATAACAATAAATAAAAAAATCCATAAAAAAATAATTATAATTAATGTGCCGATTAGTAATGTGGTATGTGTCCATTTTGTTTGTAGTAATTTGTAAGAATACTTCTTATATTAATCGAGATATTTTTGGACACAATATTATTATATTCTATATTATACTACTATCAGTTTATCCGGAAGCCCGAGCATCATCAAATCTTAAAAACACGTGGGATCGGACAGCACGAAATGTCTGCGTGCGCTTCAGATAAGAGTTATTAAAATGTTTTATCTTGTTGTGGTAGTGCCTATATATTCCACTAAATGATGCCCGCGACTTCGACGGCTTTTATTCCCACAAGAACTACTTCATTCTTGGGGAAAATCATAGCCATGTCCTTCTCGGGGATACAGACTATCTCTATACCAAATTTCATCCATTCATCAATCAAAAATGGACCGTGAAAGCTTAGCAGACAGACAGACACACTTTCGCATTTATAATCTAGAAAAAAAAGAAAAGAAAATCTATTTATTCTCACTGTTGTGCCACACATTACAAAACCTTAAGGTAAGTGTTACCATGGTGCTTCCAGTCCCCAAGCATTAAACTCATGGTGAAGTCCTAGAGGCACCCTGACAAACACTTGTTGTGTGTGGCATAACCTGAAAGATGGCATCAGCTCAGCATGGTGCAGAATGCCTTGCAATTACAAGAGCATATCGCGCTGATTTTCAGCTGGAGCCCTACTCCAGGTGACGCCACGGCTTGGTAACTATATCTACTAATTAATAATTACTACTTAATAATTTATTCTAAAATAAAAAAAAAAATAAAATAATATTATTAGTATGGATATACAAGTGACCTTTTTTACTTAGCGTACTTGCACTCTCATTGCGATAAGATTCTCTCGCGGCTTTTTCAAAGTTAAGTTTCGTTTGTCAATAAAATAGTAGCAAACTCACTGAGTGGTGGAGTCCATATAAAAAATTAAATTCCGTGGTGGAGTCTCCGAAAATTTGAACAGGACATGCCAGCCATTATGTGCGGCGATGGAATGATTTTTTGTACTAAGATTTATTGTTCTTTTGAAGTGAATGTTTAACTAAGTGGTAAACGAGTAATTTTATAAGTACTGGCCGGAACTTGTTGAGGTTTTGGGTCCAATGTGAATTTATTCCTTGTAAATATTCACGTTTTAACCTTTACCAAGCAGTGTAGGCACAGAAAAGTGGATTACATTAAAACCGGTTGAATAATTCTCGTAATTAGAGCATTCATAGGCATACCTAGTTATATAGTTGAAACTAGACTGGAAAATGTTTAAATGCTGGTAGGAAAGGCACAAACAGGCTCGAACTTTTTTGAAATTATAACTTATCAACATCATCAACTTTTCGCAAGGTTGCTGTAAAGCGCAAGTCTCTTCTCGGAATTAGAAGGGTATTAGCCATAAGCCACCACACTGGCCAAGTGTGTATTGGCCTTCGAGAATGTTATGAAGAACTCTCATGCATATAAGTTTCCTTGCGATGTTTTCCTTCACCATTAGCAAGTGATATTTATATTCTAAAAATGCATAGAACTCCTAAAAGTTAGAAGTTTGTGCAGGAGGATCGAACCGCCGCCCACCCAAATAGGAGATTGGCTTTGACTTTTCACTAGATTAGCGCCACTTTTCGTGTTATGTTTTCCACATCAAAATAACTAATTGAGAATCTCATAGAGAGCGAACACATGGGCCGTGAAAGCGTAGCAGGCCGATAAACAGACAGTCGGACAGACATACACACTTTTGCATTTATGTTATTACTAGAGTATGGACAGTATGGATGAGGATCGAAGTTTTGCACTCTATGCACTTGCATTATCACTAACATGATAATAGTCGTTAAATCCCGCCAACCCGCATTTTAGCAGCGTGGTGGGTCTAAGCTCTGATTCCCTCTCTCCCATGAGAGTGGAGGCCTGTGCCCAGCTGTGGGACGTTAATGGGCTTTTGTTGTGGTGGTGGCACTTTCAAGTATTGATTATTGTATGCGTGTATCTTTTTAAATGACAGGTATATTTCATCGAACGATTAGATTTAGGTGTATAATTGCTTTGAGTTAAAAATGTTGATTTAAAAAATATTATAGTCGCAATTCTAAATTCGTATCAGATTTTTTAGCATTAAGAAGTTCATCTTAAAATCATTTACAGTTTCAAGTTACGCAGCTGGGCCCAAAGTCAATTTAAAGTGCTTATAAATATTAATATAATTTATGATAGGTACTTAATGATTAAACGAACTTACCTGTAAGTGAAGTTCTATCATAATTATATGAGTCGCTTCATTCGAAGATATAAGATACACACACTCGTAGTTTCCAAACGTACTAGCAAATAATCGCACGTTGTTCAGAGGAGTTCTATAAAAAAAAGAACCCCCACTACCCGCGTCTGTCTCGCACGACAGAGCGGATTCGTTCGTCATTTAGTTTAGAGATATACCTATACTTAAAGCTCTTGCGAAAATATATTTCGGGATGGGTGGGTTGGGAACTTAATATTATATCTTCGAATGAAGCGACTCATATAATTATGATAGAACTTCACTTACAGGTAAGTTCGTTTAATCATTAATTATACTTCGTCGCTTCATTCTTCAGATATAAGATACACACACTCGTAGATGTTAAGAGATATTATATATTTTTGCAAGAGCTGTATCTACGCTGAATAGATACTAATTATTGTTATAAATAATTTTATTTATTCTTCTTATCTCTTATTTGAACTGTAATGTTTTAAACAGTTTATGTTTAAGGTAGGAATCATGAGCTGATTTCCCCGAGATGTTTATTTACGTACATTTAAGATGACATTAAAATTTCTCTTAAGTATTTATTGTACTTAAGTTTCAATTTAAATACCAATATTACATTTACCAATAATACAATCTTGCGCTCTTTTGCTTTAGTTGCTAGTAACAAGCATAAACGCATTATAGTTTCGATGCAATCGAATGGAACTAAATAGTTATTGATGTCAATAACTAGTAGCAAGATTTATAATCTAATACCAAGTGTATTAGCCGGGACAATACTTTATTTTATTTACACAATTAGCACAACAGACGTCCAATGGGACGTTTAAGTGCGAAATCCTGCCCAGTAGCTGAAGAAGGAACATTTTGTTTTTTGGAAGCGCGGCGAGAAAAGAACAGGTTTATTCTGGTCCTGTTCTGAAGGTACTATCTCGAGTATTGCTTTAACTATATATTTGAGTAAAATTTTATATTAAAATACCGTTTTAAGATGTTTGTCGAACAATCATATCGTCAATAAGGTTATGGAATGTAATAAATTCCTATCCGCGTAAAAGTTACCCCGAAATTATAGGTGAAGAATGAATATTCGGTCGATATTGTGACAGACTACTAATATCGACTTTGAAGGTTTAATCGATTGGTTTGAACGTTTTTGCCCCACTGACGTTAGAAGCTTTAAAGTAAGTTATCTAAGGAGTCTTTCTATACTTTTTAACGATGGGTAACCTAGCTGTGCAGGTCATTGAATATTGAATTTGAATAAAAAACCATTTGAAATGAAAAAAAAAAATAAGCATCATTATAAGCTATTTAATTAATGAGAATCTTTGAACCGATGCATTAATTCCCTGATATTTTATGGAAAATGCACTGACACCACTGATCCTATGTGAGGTAAGTGTGGTCCAGAGGTTAGATTTGCGGCCGCTGCTCAATGCCGATTTTTGGTTTTCATTAATGTCTTTATTGGTAAATCTCATTCAGGGTCTGAATTGACTAAACAAGAATTTTAATTTTGCAAACAACTCTATGCAAGTGTTGCGGGACCATATTGTTTACGCGAGTAAATTGTACCATGTTTTCGATTACGATGTACGAGTAGGTACGTAATATTATAACGACAGTTTTATAACAGTTTTTCAAAGATTGTTTCCAATATGCGGATAATGGATCTTTATGGATGGATCTTAAAAAATTTTTACCCAACACTTATGAAATATTTAGAAAAACAGAAACATAGTGGTCAAGGAAGCACTTATCTCTATACGAGATCTCTACCAGTTACCCATGGCACCCCGCTTGGATTCGCATTTCGGGTAAGACAACCTACGCGTTTTACTGTGTCTGCAGAAACAATTTCCAACGAAATATTTTTAAAACAGAAAACATTAATACGATGGAGATTTTAACCTATTACGTAATATTCGTTACGTTACGTTACGTTACGTATTACGCTATTACGCTATTACGTTATATTAGTATATATAGTATAGTATATTAGTCTTCATCCGGTCGTTAAAATACTCGCCCTTAGATTATCTTTATTTTGAACCGACTTCCAAAATGAAGAAGGTTCTTTATTAGTTTTTGGTTTTCCGAACTCTTTTATGCATAATCAATCGTATTACATGTCAACGGGTGTATGATATATGCTTCCCGGGCACTAAAGAGTTGTAAAACTCGAGAGTACGTTGTTAGGGAAAAAACATAAAACTTGTGGGTAATTTTGCAATCTAACCACACAATTTAACAATAATATTAATTGTAATTAATAAGTTAAAATATTTGTGCACCACACTGTGGTAGAATACATGATACCTTATTGTAAAACTAACATCTATGTATACCTCAACTGTATTCACAAATAAATAAATCTGAATCTGAATCTGAATTTCCTTCGTAAGTGTTCTTTGCATACCTACCACGCTGAGGATAGAATACAAGCAGTTTTTTTTTTTTTTTTTTTTTTTTAATTTAACGTTTCTGTATCATATTAGCAAACAAATTGATTTATTGCTGAAGTAGCTGATAAAAAAGATAAAGATATTTATTACCTCAGAATTGTCAGAACTTTCGTTACCACTCCGCAGGTGTACCTATGTTTGGTACCGAGAGGCTTTGCATTGTAAACAATTACATCTGAAAATTTTGAGCCCCAGATCTTGAGTCTGCATACACTGCATGAAACATTTATGTTTCTTTTGTCCATAGTGACTGCGTGTAAGGCGCTGAAATCTGTAAAAGCTGAAAACTTAAATAGCGGTGTTACGCTGAATATTTGTATTTTTTTTTTTTTTTTTTTAAGAGTGCTTCAATATTACTATATTGCAATCTCAAAAATAAAAATCTGAAATGTGAAATGAAAATCTTTTCATGTTTTAGTCGAGCAGATATTATGTAAGTAACGTTTGCAGAAATGACTAGAATCACCACAAGTGTTTCATTAAAAGTAAAAACACTGGTATAGAATTTTACTAGTCTTCTTTATAGTCGATTAGACATACCTACCTTTTTTGTAAGACGGTACTCCAAAGATTATATCATGGAATTTGTTCCGTAGGTTTACATTTTAAAATAAGGTTCTGTGATACTGATATTAGAATAATAATTCTTTCAAGTATTCTGTTTATCTGTCGCCGTAAATAATTAACACTTTTATTGTGCTATGCCCATGCTAATAGATTTATCTTAAAAACATAACCTCATTAGTATTTAAAGGTTTTTTGGCCTTATCGGTGATAGTGTGTGAATTATGAAGACAAAGCAAAAAAAATGGTAGGCGATGCAAACACTAATAATATTATATCTTACATTACATGGTACTTATGATTGAATAAATCATGTCCACTATTTTGAGCGGTAACACCTAGGTACCTACAAAAGATAATATTTAGCTTTGATTTCGAATTAAGTAAGTATCCATACAATCTTTGACCCAGTGAATCCTGAAGATTGTTAATAATTTACCGCAGTGGATAAATAAAGTAGAAGGTAACCTTCTTTATGGTAGGTGCATAGTATTTACCTGAGTTCCGATTACTTCTCAAGTATTGCTCGAAATCACTTTGTGTTAGGCGTACTAAGCTGGGCCTTGGTGACGTATCCGATCGTTGGTCCACTTTGACCCCCAACGCCTTCCCCCTGGTTCAGAGGACGGTGAACAGCTTGCTAAGTGCCAGCTATCTTGATTTAGTGGACAAATTCTTCATTGCCGGACTGCTAATTGGGCAGATGTCATCGCCCGGCTCGTCTAGCTGAAAGGTTTGATTTCCGTCGTGCTACTTCGCGGGCGACCTCCCAGTGTACCATTGTCGTACTTTAACATGTCTTCGTGTAAGTACCTATTTTACTTAGGTTTATCATGCTGAAACGCTTAATCTTCGTGTTACCTTTGAGGCGACCCGCCGGAAAGTCCTTTAGTGCAATTAAACACTACATGGACGAGTAATCTCTTAAGTGCGTTCCATGCTGAAAACGTTTATATTCTTTTGTATTAGGTACCTCTCGAGTAACCTCCCAGAAATCCTTTAGTGCAATTTAACATTGCATGAAAGTATATAATTCCTGTAATGAGCGCGTATAGCTGATTCAATACTAACTTTTATTTTAAGTACCCTCCTTAGTAAATCATACATTTTATATGGTATTGTACTACAATTCCTCAGGCGCGTCGTATAGAAAGGTTTATTGTCTATCATGTTGACTCTCGGGCAACCTCCAGGAAAAGACTTTAGTATAAATAAACACTGTATGAAAGTATACCTAATTGATTAGGCGCGCCATGCTAAAAGGTTTATTCTCCTTCGTGTTGACCCTCAGACAACCGCCAGGAAAACCTTTAGTGTAAACCAACACTCCAAGAAAGTAAGGCGCGTCATGCTGAAAGGTTTATTCTCCTTCGTGTTGACCCTCAGACAACCGCCAGGAAAACCTTTAGTGTTAACAAACACGGCATGGAAATACAGTTGTTTAGGTGCGTCATGCTTAAAGGTTTATTCTCCTTCGTGTTGACCCTCAGACAACCGCCAGGAAAACCTTTAGTGTAAACAAACACTGCATGGAAATATAATTGTTTAGGCGCGTCATGCTGAAAGGTTTATTCTCCTTCGTGTTGACCCTCGGACAACCGCCAGGAAAACCTTTAGCGTAAACCAACACTGCATGAAAGTATAATTCATTAGGCGCGTCATGCTGAAAGGTTTATTCTCCTTCGTGTTGACCCTCAGACAACCGCCAGGAAAACCTTTAGTGTAAGCAAACACTGCATGAAAATATAATGGTTTAGGCGCGTCATGTTGAAAGGTTTATTCTCCTTCGTGTTGACTCTTGGCCAACCCCCAATAAAACCTTTAGTGTAAAATATAAACACTGCATGAAATAATGATTACTCAGACACGTGGTGCTGAAATAAATTGCTGAAAATGAAAGATTAAACACTCACTTGTAAAAAGCACTTTATAACACTATTTAATACTATCTTAATTTTAATATTATTGTATTTTTAAAGATAAGATTATCTTTGTGTGTAGAAAGTAGGAACGTGTGATCGTTGCTACGCACGAAAAAGGAATGACGAACGAATCCGCTCTGTCGTGCGAGACAGACGCGGGTAGTGGGGGTTCTTTTTTTTATAGAACTCCTCTGAACAACGTGCGATTATTTGCTAGTACGTTTGGAAACTACGAGTGTGTGTATCTTATATCTGAAGAATGAAGCGACGAAGTATAATTATTATCATATTTCATTACACGGAGTCAATAAAATCATATTATTCGAGTTTCTTTATTAAAAGAAAGTCGAGTCGATATTTGCGTAATAATATTTTGTATAGTCATGATTACTGAGATCAATTGATCAGTGACGTAGAAAGTTGTAAATAAATGCTGTCTCTAAGGTTTTCTGTGGTATACTTGAAAACTATTATTATTATCGTATTATTTTATGAAATATTTATAAATATCTCAAAAGCCAGCAACGCATTGGCGGTTCCTCTGGTACTATAAATGTTCATCGGCAGCGGTAATCACTTACCATCAGGTGACCCGCCTGCTCGCTTGCACGCTATACATAAAAAAAAATTGTGGACTAATGTCGACCTCATAGATCTAGTTCAGCAAAAATCAGTAAGTTACTGTAGAGATTTTCATATTTTTTACATTTTAACACAATTTAAAAAAAAAGGTTTTATAATTATGTATTAATGTTATTTTATTGTGTTATATGTTATATTATGTATATATTTCTATGGGCCTAGTTGCCTGATGTAAACAAATAAATAAAATAAAATAAATAAAATAAAGGTCGTATTCCTTGTTTACTTCATAAAGCTGTGCTTAACTTTAGCTTTCTAGGTCCTAACTCCTGGGGTTTGGACTGCGGGGTTTTCAATATGTCAGTGAATGAGTAAGTAATGGATTTTATTCTTATTGTAAGAGATTTATAAATTGTATACTGTTGACAACCAAATCAACTTTTAAAAGACCCCTCCATAAATTCTTATTTTTTCACAAGTATATGATAGAAGATACTCATAGTTCGAATGGAACTTAAAATGATTAAGATTTCATAATAAAATTATAAGTGTAAAATTGTTTTTAAAAATTAAAGCACTCTTTTTGCGGTAAATAGAGGGTGTAAGCATTAAGTGGAATAGTTTGCGAGATTCTTGTTTGAAGTTCCGCCTCGTTGACCAAATGTCTAGCGCTCGCTGCATCCAATTTTTTACCTTGTTTTCTCGTAATTTATCACTTTGTATGAATGTAAACAAAGAATGTTAGGAAAGTCGTTGTGGAAACAGAAAATTAATGTATGAAAAATTCATCACAATGAACTTACAACGTTTAAAGAAATACCTAGACATTTGGCTGTAATGAAGGTCTGTTTAGTTTATTTATTGGAGGTTGTTTTTGTTTATTGTAAAGGACATTGACCAGCTCCCATACAAAGTTCGCCTAAGAACCAACAGTCATAAAACATATATTATCGGATTCAAGATAACAAATAAATACTATTTTAATTAGATTTGAACAACGGACACTTCAGAGAATTTATTTAATACCAGCAATATTTTCAATTTTGAGGTTATTTCGACTCAATCTGCTTGAAAAATAAATATCATCGTCAACAAGTTTCGCCGTAGTTCACCAAAAACATTACAGATGGCGTTATAAATATTAATTTACCGTACTTTCAATAGATGGCGTTGCGCGATTCGGAATATTCTCTCGGAATATTCGCACTCAGCGCTTCAAGCTGCTTTTATCTTATTTCTTAAGTTACGGAACCAGCGCTCAAGCGGTGGTATCTATTGTTTATTATTTTAACCTGTAAGTTATAAGTCGGAAAAGAACGGTAATCAATTTAATACCCATTTATTTATTTTTTAATTAATTTGAAGTATCCGTTGAAATCTAATATTTGGAATAGAGGTTAAAAAATTAGCTAAGAATTACTGTATATTTCAAAAGTATGTTGATTCTTAGGCGAATTTGGACAATGTCCTTTTATAATTTTTCCGTACTCAGAGTGTCTCAATTGCAAATAATGGAACTCTTGGTACAGATTTAAAAATATCACTCTCAAGTAGTTATTGCTTTGAATTGTTTAAGATACTCAGGAAGTACCTTGTGAAAGGTAAAAATTTTACTCCAATGAATGTAAAAGCGCGCGTACCACAGATACTTACGAGTATATTATAGGAAGAACTAACAAAACCGCAAGTGTAAAATCGAATACAAGAGAGACGCGAGCGAAACTGTACTCGTAGAATTAAAACATTGAGCTGTTCATCTTGTTTCAAAGTTGTAGTTGGCCTCCTTCCAGTCCATCTCGCGCTCCACGAAGCTAAAATAAAATTACACGGTAGCAGGCCAACTCTTAAGTAATGGAATGGACCTACGAAATGGACAGACTGCACAAACTCAAGTAATCTCAACTAAGATTAAGTCCCAAAGTTACAGTATTGACTGGTCGAAGTGCATTATTTCGTATAAGAGCTCCGATCGTTTTCCAACTTTAGAACCAAACCAACTTATTTTTATAAACGCCAAGTTAAGTAATATAGCCGTTGGAGGGATCGTAGTTTGACCCAATGTTCTCTCTGTGTCGACGCTATAACGGAAAGAGTTCTGAAGAGTTGTTTGATAATACTCATACAACCTTGCCTGTTGTACTACCAGTTCCTGCCTGGTGTACTACCGCACCTTTACTTCGTTGAAACAATTTGTATCCACTAGGATTCCTGGTGATTTTCAATTTTTCAGGAAATCGAGGTAAATCTACCTATCTGCAAATAATTGTGGAACCAACTTTTTTCACAACTAAAATATTATTATATTAGTTATTCCTTTGGAAGATGAACTAACTTCTTAAGAAATGTACAGGCAGTTCCTATAATGCTGCCAATATTTAAAGCAAAAAATGAAAATAAAATACTAATCTATTGAAGGTAGTATTAGGTAAGTACGAAGTTAGGTGAGGTCTACCAGAAATGTCGGTTTTCTTTAAATATTAGTATGCAGGTCTGTACGAATACTTATAATAGAATTTTTTTGGAACAAAATTCTTCTGCAACTCGATTATGGAATTTCCTATATACAACGTTACAAGAATACAAATTAACCGGGCATTGCGAACAACAACACTATAAAATGTTGGAAATCATCAAATTCATGTCATGTTCCAATGGATTACAATCAATTTGACAGCATTTTTCTGAGTGTTTTTTTTATCTGAATATTTTTGATGTCCTATGTTTTATGGATTCTTTTCTTTCACAATGTATTGTGCAACTTTCACGATGTAAGTACAGTTCGCGCGCGAGTTGAATGCAGAGTTAATGTATGTGTCACCATACATTTACTCTGCATTGAACTCGCGCGCGAACTGTAATTCAGAATATTATATAGTTAATTTTCAAATAGAATATTTATAATTTTGGAATTAATGTGTCCTGATATTTTTCATACACTATTTTTTGTACCTACGCAATGAAAAAGTATCTTTGGGTATACTTTTACGATTCGGTACTGCACCTCTCAATGTGATTACTGAATTTGGTCGAATATATTTTTAAAACTTATTATACTAGAAAGTATCATAGCACTAAATTGTGATATTTTTGTATTTTTATCTTTGCGTTATCGGTGGTCGCTTGTGTTTGCGACGGCTAGCGAAGTAGAAGCTTTCGCTTTTCGAAGCGAACGACATTTACGAATTATTTTGTTTTGATTGATGGTTTGTAGGTCAGTGACGCTTGGCATCCGTAGGTAAACATGGCTGAGTAAGAAACGTGTTTGCAGCCTCCTTGATCTTGACATAGATTCTGTGCAAAATAAATCTTTCTGCGACTAAACCTGTTTGGTCGTTCATTTGCTACGTATCAACATCAATATACGCTTAGGAATATTGATTTTAGAAATATGCGTAAATTGAATGAACGCTTTCTAACTTTCATTTCACATAAACAAGAACGAATATCTATTAGTTGTAATCTATCTAGAATTTAATTTTAGTCTCATGCTCAATTTTCACTTATGCCTACCTAGTTTATTGACCTATGTTCATCACCTGTCTATGTCCGAGTCTTTATTTCATAAAAAATTAAAAATGATTGCTATCATTGTTTCTGTCTCATCCCTGCCAATTGCACAGTCATTTGTTTCGAAATCAATGTAGTTTTGTTCGTTTTGTGTAAACTTTAAGTAATAAGAACTTAACAAATGGAAAGGTCTATGAATAGATTGCATTCCCATCTTATCTGTAACAGAAATAGTGTCATCTAAAGCAATTTTTTTACGTAATGTCGATGTTATATAAAGCGTTAAAACCAGCTCTATTTATTACACTAGTACGCGTAATTTAACCGGATGATAAAAATGTACCTAGGTCCGCCATTGAGAATGGGTATATTCCGATATACACTGCGAGCAATGTTCAGTGCTCTTACTGGGGAGAAATTTGTTCCGTTATGGACTGACAGTATACTGCCGCAGTATCCTCGGTAAATATATGACGTCATTAATCGTCGCCATTTTTGTACTGTGAGCCCTGGTGGTTTCGAGGCAAGGTGCCCTCTGATCTGTGTTCCATTTTAAACAGTAACCAGTATAGCTAACAATAAAGGAACGGCTTCGCAGTATACTAAATTAACGTCACATCTTTACAGTGCTCGCAGTGTATATCGGATCATAGCTAATGTAAATGCTGTGTAAGATCATGTTTATTTATGGTAATAGCCGAGATATAAACTGGGAGAATATGGACAGAGTGCAAGCGGTTCCTCTAAAAAAAACTGAAATTTACTGCCGGGTTTTAGTACTTAAAAACATAGTTCTATATTACGTTAATTCTAGACAATATTCGGCACTGGAATTTTCAACGTGTAATTTTAGAGTAAGAAAACATAAAAGTACGAGATAACATAGTTTTAACAGAATTTATGTTGCAGGTTTCTGCACACAAAATAAAAAATACATTTGACCGAAAATGTCTACATTAGAATTATCTACTTAAACTTATTTGGATATTTTTTGTACCCAACAGAAAATGGATGTAGAAATAAGAAAACCTATTTCCTTACAATAAAGTATACCTTTAAGCAACTACCATTGAATTTACATACATAAAGTTGCACGTTCAACAAAATTGATTCAATTTAAACTAAAGCAGTTCACAGTTTCCTCTTAGTCGGCATTCACCCTGCATCTAAAGTCAAGATCAGAGGAATATATCCGTCCACTTGACCGACTTCGAGCCAAGTTCCATCTTTGTCACAAACTTTACCTTACTAGACTGTATATTATATAGGTAAGGTACCTTTACCATATTAAGTTTACTCAGTATCATCGATAATTATTATAGCTACAATATTTAGAGGTCGTGTCTAGGCATAGATTGCTTTAATTAAAGGAAACACTTAGAGCGCTATGTCATACGACACCTTGTAGATAATTTGTATTTACATACATACATTATGTAAGCATCAAGATGATCAATGCTGCGAGCTTAAATTGTTGTTGTAAATAATAGTTAGAATGGGTTCAGGTTCATTATAACAAGAATCTTTACACTTTTTACAAGCTTGCAATGTTTTTTTTTTTTTTTTTAATTTAAGCATGGACATGTTTGTGTTTGTTTAGGTCGAATCTTACAAGAACTTATACTTAGAACAACTTAGAATTTTAAACAGTTACCTCCAAACGATTGAGCTGAAATTTTGCATACGCGTTTAGTTTGGATGACGATGCATGGTTAGCTAAGTGACGTCATTCCAAATCCAATATGGCAGACTCCCGAAGATGGCGGACTAGAAATAAAATGACGATGGACGATAAAAGCTTGTTTTAAAAATGCTTTTTAATAATAGCTGTAGGTACATTTTTGAATAAATTTAATTGCTGAAGTGGTTGCTTGAGTGGTCTCTTTCTCTAGAGAAAGATACCAACAATCATCAACGAACAAACCTTTAGACTTTGGTGCATTTATTAATTAGTTTGACATATTATATTTAGATCCTCTTGCACCAAACTGCCTATACTAATTTAATTAAATTTTGTGATGCTATCACTTGGGGATAATTTTATTCTAGGTTTGACATGAGAATATTTGCAATATAGAAAATTGGACTCATATACATCTAAGAACTCAGTTGATTATTATTTATTTATGTTAGTTTTTACCTACTTAAGTAACTTAGTATGTAATCAAATAAAATGATAACATTGGTATATTTCATCTTGATTCCTTTTATGTTAAGTCCAGTGTTCTTGTCATGCCGACATGGACATAATAAATCATCTGATCTGTACGTAGGTACATGTCGTGTTAAAAAGTACAGTTGCCTTCCAAGAAAATCTTTGGAAAGAATTAATGTTTGTTTTGTATTGTGGCGATAAATATCGGAGGTGTTCAATAATTTGATGTAAGGAGGCAAATTCTTGGGTACAAAAAGTTAGTATTCAGGACGTGTTGGGACGGGAGGATTGAACTCGGTGGGTGCATTGACTCTGGTTGATCTCGTACTTTCCATACAATTGCATGAACAATACGCCATCTTGGAAACTTGAAGAATTTTATACGATTCCGTTGTATATAGATTTGTGATTCTTTTACTTGCATGCGTTATGGTAGGTTTATTCAAATGAGTTTATTTAGACAATTCGCTGCCATGGTAACCTTTAGAAATAAATATTGTAATTTATCTGTTCTCAAATAATAATTTAACTAGATGATACCAGCGATTTCGTCAGCGTGGATAAAGTTTTTTTTATTAGGTTATTTCCATCTCTATACGAAATTTCATCAAAATCGGTTGAAAAGATGAGTCGTGAATGCGTAGTTGACATACAAACACACTTTTGCATTTATAATATTAGTGTGATTGATAGGTTGGAATAACTATAAGATACTAAAAATAAACATATAAAAAGTTATTTTTTTACGGGGGCGACATAATCACCAAGTGTGACATAATCATGAAGTGTACACAAAGTAAAGATAAAAAAGGTAATTATAACTTAATAATGCTGTACCTATTCTGTGGCTAAACTTAGAATCCATAGACAACAAAATCTAAAATAGAGACAGTTATAAGAAAACATACCACAGGACTGTTGTCGAAATATTTTCTTTTGTCGCGAAGAAAGTTTCGTAATTGGTTTCAGAATATAACTTATTTCTGTGACTGTACTAAAATCGTGTCATTGTACTCATATTGTTAACAAGATGGAAACCTATTTCGAGTGTATTGAAATAGTTGAGAGCTTTTCGGTGATAATAACAGGTCCTTTTAAAAAGAAATTATATGCAATAGTAAAAAAATCCCTACTACACATAGAAATGTATTGTACCTTTTTCTTATGACTGTACTTAAACCAATAGCAATTGTACGAGTATCTATTTCCATAACGAGAAATGTAATGTTTGAAATACAAAATGAAACCGAGGCGCGGCAATTAATAAATATAACACGATTTACAGTTTAAAATGAATACGTAAATTAATTAGCGTATCTACAGTCGGCAACAACTTAATAAATATCGAGATTTAAATTAAACAATTGATTAATGTAATCGTTAAATTTTATTGTACTTAAGCCAATCCTTAATTGGCGACTGGTTTGGTTTTGGCTTCGCTAGGGTAAAATTCTTTACGTAAACGAAAGAGAATATTCATGCAAAACTTCAAGTTTCTAGACCCAACGATTTGATTAAACGGCTATTTTGATCAAAATTATGCTCCTCAAAGCTGAACTGAAAGAAAATGTAAAAAAAATGTATACATTAAGTGCGCAAACACATTACGGGTAAAAAATAATTGTCTGGTTTGAAGTCCGCGCAGGCGCGTTATATGGAGCAGCCTAGATCACCGCGACACGACAAAACACATAAGTTTTGTCTTGTTCTGTTCGAAGTGTTTTCGCGTTAACGCTTGGCTAAAGAAGCATGCTTTCTTGACTACAAATCGCATCAAAATTTTCTTGGTTTTCGAAGCGATTTGCTTCCTCATTTCTAATTATAGGATAGGATTATGCTAGGATACGGAATGTCCTTCCGGCTTCCGTTTTCCCCTCCGTTTTTTAATATAGGTACCTTCAAATCAAGAGAGAAAAGGCATCTTCTATGCAAGCGCGCTCCACCTTAGGCGGCATCACCACTTGTAAGCAAGTCTGATTCCAGCCAAGTAGCTCATAAATTAAAAAAATTAAATGGTTGGAATGGACAGCAAGTACATTTATAGAGATCGTTGTTCATGATAGTGTGTTCCTAGTGTGTTGATGAAATTACGAATATACCTACTAGTATCGTCATTGTCACGTTTTTTTACCCAACTACATTTATTACGAAGTGTTGTCTAACTTTCGCTAGAGTACATATTATATTTATGCGAACAGTTTTTATAGCGAGGCGTCGTATAATAAGTTGCGTCAGAGTACCGGTACGTGCTTTATGCTTTATCGCCCGAGGACACGTGACGAGCGGACGCGTTTATGGTGGCGTATGTTTAGTTCATGTAGCTTGTTTATCGCTTACTGATGTAATCGAAAAAATCTAATTTATAATATTTTATGTTTTTTTAATGTAAGGTAACCTGCAAATGCTTCTAAGTCTAACTGTGAAAGTATATATATTTTTTAATGCTATTTCATTGAGAAGAATAATTAAAAAGTAACTTTAACACAACATTTGGACGGCCCTCCACTTGGTGGACGGACGATATAAAGCGAGTAGCTGGGAGCCGCTGGAAGCAAGCGGCACAAAACCGTGTTCTGTGGAGATCTTCGTCCAGCAGTAGACGTCTATGGGTTGAGACGACGAAGACGGCAAAGATTACAAAATTACTTATTTCACGCTGTTTATTTGATTATGTATCGCTGTTATAAGGTTTAAATATTTCGATTGAAATCAATAGGTATATAGACCGATTAAATATGACCTACACACTAAAGTCCACCTTTTTTATATAAGCTTCACTTATACAATCCGCTGTTTCATATCTACTATATGAAGGGTCTTAACGTCCGTGGTTTCGTCGCGTGTATGGAATATCTTAGAAGCAGCTACTTTCACAAGCGCGAGCAAATCTTCGAGCGCCTGGAACGACGCGTTTCGCGAATCATCGCACGAATTCTGTATTCATATAATTTCATAATTAAGCATTTTGCTAATATTATAATTTATTATTATTCATATGAGATCATTATTAATAGTCTATACTTTCCAGTTTTTATTTGGCTAGATGGTGAAGATCTAAGAAGAAAACAGGAATGCTAAGAATTTAGAATCGAAAGCTAGTATTGAAATAAAGAAATAATTCAAAAGAATACTGGTACCATTAATTCCTCAAAGCTTAAAAGAGCAAGTCAAATCAAATCGACGTAATTTTAGATATTATAGATTTTTGATACATTCTAAAAGGCATATCTACATTTTTTTTATTCCACTACAAGTTAGCCCTTGACTGTGATCTCATCTGATGGTAAGTGATTCATCATCATATCGCATTTCGAGTGTTAAACTGTCACCGTAGCTATTTATTTACATTTTATGTAACTTATTACGAGGCGCTAGACTTGAAGCATGGTTCGTTAAACGCGATGTGTGAATAAAACGCGAAGTTTTGCTTTCTTATTTGGTTAATAACGCTTAAAAATCAACTAGGTAGGTGTTGTAGGTAAACTTTTAATTTAAATTTAATGTGAACATTCTAAGAGTTTTTAAATTGGCCGTGTCTTCCATGGAACTAGGAATCTGCTTATTGTGCCTTCGATGATACGAGAACTTAACCTTCCATGGAACCAGGATTCTGCTTATTGTGTCTTCGATCATACAAGAACTTAACCAAAACATTTGAACTTAAAAGAATTTATCGTTTGCAACATTTATTTCTAAAATACTAGATGATGCCCGTGACTTCGTCCGCGTGGATTGAAGTGTTTTATTCCCGCGGGACTCTTTAATTTTCCGAGATAAAATTTAGTCTTTGTCTTTCCCCGGTACATAAAATATCCCTGTACCAAATTTCATCAAAATCGGTTGAACAGATGTGCCGTGAAAGCGTAGCAGAAAGACAGACAGACGGAGAGACAGACAGACACAATTTCGCATTTATAATCGGATTATATTTATAAATTATGGATTAATAGTCAGATTACTAACAATTATAATCTATGTGAAAAATGGATTAGACATCAACTGAAACACACTTTAAATATCTTTATTTTATCAAATTAAATAAGAAAATTTTAATTTGTTCTGAATTTTTTGACAAGTATAATAAATTGCACACAAATAATAGCCATATAAATCAACGACCTCAATCTACATAGACGGACCCTGTCAAACAAAGAATGTGGACCTATTTAATTTACGCCATCTAGCCTGAAAAGCGGGACAGCGCTATGGCGGGGACAAAGACAGGTTGATACAGGTGTGGAGCGCGCTCTACAAGTCGGACGCCCAATTTTTTTCTATGAAAGGGCCCATCTAGACTTGAATTTGATGCAATCAAATAATATCTAATCATGAAATAGATTAACGCAGTAGGTAGTTACCTATATCGGTAAATTCTTTATTGCGGCAATTTAGCAAATTAAATTTTTAGCAAAAAACATTATACTTTGCATTTGCTTGCAAAAGCGAATATTACTATTACAAACAGTTTTTACCTTCATTTTAGCCTTTATGCCTAGTGACTCAATGAATATTCATAGAGGATAATTAAATAATTTGCTTATATATTTTGCTCGTTGCATTAGTTTTATATTTCCGACTGAAACAATTTAATCAAGTCTATGAATTTACTTTTTGGGACTCTCCTTCACTGAAACCTTAAAATATTATAATTTTTAAAAAAAATGCAGTGCAGCGGTGCCTGTACCAGGTCACACAAAGCTATTCGTCCGAAATTTTCAGAAGACATGGCTCAGAGAATTAAAATAAAACTCATAATATTCCCTAAAATCCATCAGGAAAAACCAGGTTACTTAAAACATTTGGGCCATGGTTTTTACAACTTCACCAATCACTTCCTAGCCGTACGTGATGGTTAGCTGGTGCCGCTGTAGAATACGCTGCCGCGAGGAAGAAGGCCAACTATGCACCACTCTTGGGCCAATATTTATTTGTCCCACTGGCAGTGGAGACGATGGGATGCTGGGGAAAGGAAGCTATATTTTTTTTATAAAAGAATTATAAAAGAGATCGGTCGTCGTTTCAGGGAAAGGGGCTGCGACCCACGTTCTGGTTCCTACTTGGTTCAAAGGTTATACATCGCCATTCAGCGTGGCAATGCTTGATGGGTGGCCTTTTTGATTAGGGTTTTATTTTTCATTTTTGTTAGTAAGCATTGTTTTTTAATTTATTAAATAGTTAGTTTAATATTTACATTTAATTAATTTATAGAAAGCTGTGCGAACAAATAAATGAAGCTTCTCAGCTTACTTTTGCCTAGGATTAGCAAGTATCAAATCATGATAATGAATCCAGAAATCTACAAAAAATCGGTGAAATATACATAAAAAAGATACGCGCCAATTGAAAATCTTCTTATTGGAAGTCAGCTAACTTGTTAGTTATTCTTCATAAAAGTTTCATTTAATCAAACTGAACATTAGACATTGATACTTTACTCTTTGAGCGACCATGAAAATAATTTCTGAATATTAATTATCACAATGAATGAACGGTGAGAAATAATACAACAATAGCCTATAACTTTGCTCTTGTAAACTAATTTCTCATACGCTACTTTGTAATTGCCATAATGAAATAGATTTTTTAATTAAACTTGAAATAATATAAATAGCTGGTATGTCGAGAAATCAGGATCGTGTTTTTAATGCACTTGAAATCATTATTTTACCGCTTTGAGTAATACTCAACTACTATTTAAGTAACTGTTCATTTTAAATTGTGTAATTTATATGGGATTATATTTTATAATTTATAAAATTCTCGTGTCACAGTGTTTGTAAACAAAACTCCTCCGAAACGGCATGACCGCGATTCTTATGACATTTTTTGTGTATATTCAGTAGGTACGTCTGAGAATACGACGTAAACTATTTTTCATACCACGCGGACGAAGTCGCGGGCATCAGCTAGTAATAAATAATATATTTATTTATTTATCGCACTATAATTTTCTATTTCGAACAGAATTTTCGTTCGTCTACCTGAAAATATGATTAAATGTCTAGTAAATACTTAGGACCTATTCAAGTGAGCGAACCATTTACTTCTAATAATAAATTGTGTTTCATATACTTAATACTAATTTAATATAACTGAATTTTAATATAATTTACAATAATTATTGGCAAGTCCTTATCTTTTATTTATATAATAAATTATTTAATTTCCGAAAATAGTTGCACAATACTATGCTAAGTATGTATGAGAAATGAGTGCCACTTGCGAATGCATTAATATCATAAATGTGGAGTAATTTAAATGGTAACTCATTAATATTCCAAGTCGATGTGTTCAAATCAACTTATTATTAGTTATAATAAATCAAGACACAAATTAAGTCGTTTGTCTGCCAATGGTAGCCTATGCTAATTGCGAGTAATCGAGCAAATAAATTTCACAAAGGGCTTCATAGAGCGATATATTATAAAATCTAAGAATTGTAATAATGTTTTTCACTTTTGAACTACTTAAGGCGCTGTGAGCTCACGAGCTGAAAACACAGGCGCGCGGGGGTGAAATCGAGCACGCGCATGTCACAAAAAATGCAAGAAATCATTTGTAAAACAATAAATATTTACTTTTCAATACAAATTAACTTAAGACATGGTTAAAACAAGATAGATTTATGTTACTCACATAAGTCCATCTCGTTTTAACTCTAAGTAAATTCTGAGATAAGTCAAAGTACGCTCTATACACCTCAGCATAAGACTAAGATAAAATATTAGTTAAATGAAATTAGGTGTGGTTGCATAACACCATCCTAAAGTTTTTGCTTCCGTCCGTTGTTCGTGACAGTGAGAGTGGTATGTGCTTAGTAGGTCGCCGAGATCGCACCTTAGAGTAAACTAGCGTGAGATATTTAGAGCAAGAGAAAACTCCTATGATACCGCATTTTGCCGTAAATTATACAACAATAAATACTGTATAAAATATAGTGCAGTAAAACTAAGCTACAGGATAAACCTTCATGGCTTAGTGGCTACAAGGTTTCGAATTAGAATTTCGGTCAATGAATTTTCGATGATATAATATTATAATAGACAGCAAAAATCTGACTGGCCATAGGCTACCGGATCTTTTTTCCAATCTTTTCATACTATTTAATCTGACTTTGAAATAGTACCTAATAGATTTAGCATTGGTCTTTACGACGTGCGAGCCCAATACTAAATCTATGTACCTAATAATATAATTTTCAATCTATTTCTAAAAACTTATATATGTACTCCTAATTTATTCCAAACAGTTTAAAATTTTATTTATTACACATAGAGACGTTATGACGTAAATAATGCAGTGGTAAAGTCAAAATCAAATCTTATTAGTAATGGAGTAGAGTGAACAAAAGCGCAACAGTTTCGTTTTGGTATTTTTAAGGAAAAGTGACTATGGCTTTTGTGGTTAATTTACGACCAGTAATTGAAAAGGAGTACAGTACCTACGGGTTTCGAAACAGCATATTGGATTCATTATTGGGGCCAATTTTGATTTATTACTTACAATTAACTACCTTCCCACAGTAGTAATAACTGAGGTTATTACTTTAAATTGGAAAATACTGAGCTTGTTGGATTTGATTTTTCGAATAATATTATGGAATTAGTTGCCTTATTGCCACTAATAGATTCAAAGAATTAGGTTAGTTCACAACAATAAACTTCTGTTTTGATTAGTTATTTTTCGATTATGTGTTTGGTTTAATTTTTTTTAAAATGTAAGTTGACTTTGAAAATAATAGTTAATTTAGTGCATTTGAATTTGAATTCGGTTTAACGTGCTCTCCGAGGCACGGGGGTGAAACACCGCCAACTGTTTGGAACGAACCGGAGTTGGAACTCCGGACTGGCACTGAGAATTTCTGAATTGAAAAACCCAATACCAATTTTTTTGCCCGACCGGGAATCGAACCCAGGACCTCATGATCCGCAGTCGACTATGCTAACCGCTAGACCAACGAGGCAGCTAATCTAAGGAATCGAAGGAATCTATGTTTTCACAGAATTTGGTACCTAGTCATTATACTCAGTCTCGTTAAATGAACCGCAGTTTGCAAGTTTTAACGCTAACAGGCTTTCGATATGGCTCAACGATGTTACATATTGCGTGCGAACCGTATCGGACGTTGCGAAATTAACGCGAAAAACTTCATCGATTGTTACAGGCGTACTAATTTGAGTGTTGCCACGCTGTTTTCAAGATTACAACATTATCAGCTAAATTTGATGACGCGGCTCCGTTGCAAATTTTCATTACTCGTATTATTTCGCAAAACAAAACGAAAATGGCGTAAATAGACTGGTTATGAAGTAAATTTCTTAAATTCATAGTTTATAATACTACAATGCTTTTTATTTCATTTCAATAATTCAAAATTAATTTTAGCAATAAAACTTAGGAAAAAATTACGAGTTACTGCTTAGGTTGAAAGCATTTTTTGCAAATAACGTCAGAATTGAATTACCTTTAATACATACGTACGCTGTCATTTTAATCAGCAAATGTTTTTTTAAATTACTGTCGCAAATTTTGTATATGTCACCGTAAGATTGTAAAAACCGTTAGATTGTAATCTAACTAGCGATTTTGTAAACTGTCGACAGATTACAATTTAACGCATTATTTTTCGGTAAATTATAATCTGTTAGGTATATTAACCCGATAAAACCTGCGTAACCGGCCTGCGGCTGAGCACTACCTGATTATTTATGTTGAACCCTAACCTAACCTACTAGAAAACACGAAAAAAAGAAAACGTAAATACAATGAATATTTCTAAAATATATACTCAGAACATTGAACGGTTCACAATCTGTCGACAGTTTACAATATCGCTAGTTAGATTACAATTTTACGGTGACATATATATTCAGTTGTTTCCTATTTTTATAATTATGAGTCTTCCAACTGATTTAAATAAAACCGGATTTTTAAGGTGATTGAACTTGTCGTCATCATTGCTGCTAAGCCTCCAACAAACTTACAAAACCAAATTGATCGTGTGGTAATTCTATTTATGTACGTTGACATAATGAGTAGCTTCATACATAATTATGATGCAAGTTGACTGTGAACTTGAAAACTTTTTTTAATGGCTGATTAACTATAAGGTGGTAACTTAGTGTTGACTTTTAGAAATTGTCATAGAAAATTATTATTTTTTAGTTTCAAAATAATGATCAATAATTTATTTTATTTATTTTTAACAAGAAAAAATAATTTTTAATGAAATTTATAAAATTAATTTTACAATATTGATATTATGATTATTTATTTTAAATAAGAATAAATTTATTTTCATTAAATAAAGACACCAATTAGCAAAATTTAGAACAGTTAATAAAATATTCGTCTCTTTGTTTAGGTAGGTTCATTCAATAAAATTTCGGTAGCTTATTATCATATTTTATTTTATGCTAATGACCTATTTTGTACCGTTTATTGACACCGTTTACGTTTACAAATAATTTGTATTTTAAACTATTGATTTGTATTTTTGATCGCTTAAAACCTGTTAGTTTTATTCTTTCTATAAATCCTTAGTATCAAAGTTTTTATATGAAAATCATCTTCAAGTTTTGTACTTATCAGTCGTGATGTTAAGTTACGAGTAGGTTTGTAATATCAAACGCCTAAATGATTGGGTCAAAGTTGTCGAATTTTGGAACAACAACAGAAAGTTCAGTAGTTATATTGTTGTTTCAGGAACTGAATAATTAGAACCTACACTCTCCAATATAATTATAAAGCATCCCATAAATTAGGATATAATAAGGAGTACCTACCTCTCGTAAGAATATAATCGAAAAACACACACCAAATAAAAGCACAGGAAAGTTCAAGTCACAGTTCACAAGTTATGCTCGAAGCGCGTATCGTTCGTCTTAACCTCAACTTAGTTCGTACTCAACCACTGTCGTTATAACACTGAGCAAAACGGAAGAGTGCTGCCTGCGCGAACGCACGCCTAAAAGTAAAACCGAAACCGATCGCCGCATAAATCGTAAAATACAACCAATCTATTCAACAATGCGTAGATTACATTAAGGTTAAGGTAAGAAACAGTAGCAATGGGTACTATTCGATAATCGATTCGTAACGTTGCATTGCTCTCTCTAATTCAGCTAATTGATAGAAATGGGAGCGTGTGAGCATGTGATAGCAGATATGTTCAGTAAAGGCAACGTGTAACAACTAGAACTAGTTGTGAAAGATCTAAGAATTGTTTCTTAAGGGACGCGTGCGATCATTAAAGATTTATCGGTAAGTTACGGATGCAAGATTAACGATATAATTTACTCAACTACTTGTATACATGCCTGTGTAATATGTTTGTAATGTTGTTAAAACTGTAACAGTGCTTTGTTCAATTAAGTATGAAATTTTAATGCGATTGCAGTTAAATTAAAACATCGTAAAGATGCATTTTAACAACACTTCACACTGCATTCAATCAAACATTAAAGAAATACGAAAGTCAATTTTAATCTTATGCAATGATTTTTTATAAATTATATTAAAATATTACATAATATGATAGACGAGCATTGCGCGAAAATAACGTCTAGGAATCGGTTGTTGCGCGCTTGCCTGGAAAGAAAATGACTGTTTATTGTTAACGTTTTTTTTTTTTTTTTTTTTATCCACCACAAGCTAGCCCTTGACTACGATCTCACCTGATGGTAAGTGATGATGCAGTCTAAGACAGTTATATTCAACCCATACCCCTTCGGTTTCTACACGGCATCGTACCGGAACGCTAAATCGCTTAGCGGCACGTCTTTGCCGGTAGGGTGGTAACTAGCCGCGGCCGAAGCCTCCCACCAGGCCAGACCAGGGAAAATTCAGAAATTATAAATTCCCAAATTGACCCTGCCGGGGATCGAACCCAGGACCTCCGCACGTTAAGGCAACAGCGCTACACACTGCGCCACGGAGGTCGTCAAATTTATTTGAATAAGAAAATATTTATATTATTTTCTATTACGTTTATTTGAATAGTTTGTTGAAATTCAATTGAAGTCCACGTTTATTTGAATAAGAAAATATTTATATTATTTTCGTGAAATACCAATTACCTTATCCATATTATAAACGCGGAAGTGTTCTGTCTGCTATACGCTTTCACGGTCCATCTGTTCAACCGATTTCGAATGAATTTGGTACAGAGATAGATAGATAGGTTGATTCCCAAAGAAGAAATTAGTCTACTTTTTATCCCGGAAAATCACGGAGTTCCCACGGGAATTTCAAAAAATATCTAAATCATCTAGTTAGTCATAATTACTATAGTCTATTTCTATATTGCAAAGAGGTTATACATAGGTACAGGAAGTCGCCGTATTATGCTAGGAGAAACTCGTAGATATATTGTCTAACCTGCTAACATAGTATAACTTGCTGACAACTTAAGAGTTTACTCTCTCTTTGCTAACGCTTTTTCTGTATGTGCTCCTAACTGGCGTTTAAAACTGTTAAATTATATTAAAGACAATCATATCGCCATGATAGTTAAGTTGTTAGTCTTCATCATGACCTCAATCACTTGCTCGGGTATCCTCTCAGAATGAGAAGACTTTAGGCCATAGTGACCACGCTGAAGTGCGGATTGGCAGAATTTACACAAATTTGAGTAAATTATGAAGAACTCTGAGGCACGAAGGTTACCATAATGTGATTTTCTTCTCAGATATTAGTATATCAATGCTCATAATTCCAAACGTTAGAGACCAACGTAGATAGATAGATAGATAGATAAATTCTTTATTGCCACACATAACAAAGAGAAAACTTAATTATAAACAAAAAGCAGAAAACAACGCGTGCGCAAGGGCGGTCTTATCACTAAAAGTGATCTCCTCCAGACAACCCATTTCTTAAGGAACTTTAAAAAGAACAACGTATTGCAGCGGCATTATTTTTTTATGTCCAAATAAAAGGTCTAGTAAATAATACAAGTCCACCACCATAAGAACTATGACGATAATAAAATAGATGTCGTAAAACATATCATATTGACATTTTATGACACGAATTGGGCGGTTTCTTGCTTGGTTTTATTATGTTTTTATGAGGTGTATTATAGGGAATGTAACAGATTTTAATATTAGTTTTCAAGTACATAGCTTTTATTTCCGCTGCTAAAACTGCCCATCATAGATTACAGAATGTGGAATGCAAAGCCAGACCTAATAACTCAAAATTTGGTAGTGGCGCTGCAGTTGGAAAACATTGGCAGTGAAATCGACGATTAAAAAGTGCAAAGTTTACACTGATGATATTCTAAGTTCAAAGGAAAGGTCGTCGTCGTCGTCGTCTCAACCTATAGACGTCCACTGCTGGACGAAGGTCTCCTGCATGGATCGCCACAGAGTACGGTCTTGTGCCGCTTGTTTCCAGCGGCTCCCAGCTGTACGCTTCAGATCGTCCGTCCACCTAGTGGGGGGTTATCCAGCACTGCGCTTCCCAGTGTGAGGCCGCCATTCCAGCACTTTTTGACCCAAACGCCTATCGGTTCTACGAACTATATGCCCTGCCCAGTGCCACTTGAGCTTGGCGACTCTTCGAGCTATGTCGGTTACTCTGGTTCGCCTACGGATCTCCTCATTTCTGATTTGATCACGCAGGGATACTCCGAGCATAGCTCTCTCCATCGCCCGCTGAGTGACCCTGATCCTTCTTATCAGGCCCATAGTTAGCGACTATGTTACCAAATTAAAGGTAGTTGGTTCCAATTATTTATCATCGTTAATGACTGATTCTAAAAAATATATAATTAGTAAATGAAAACGTCCAACATTTTGAAAACATGATAAAGAGTGTCGAAATATTTTACGATAAGAGTACTGCGACTGTCGGAGGAATGAGAAGCGTCAACGATGTCGCTAAACAATTAACTCGGAAGTGAAATCTTTAGAAATTCATGGGCTTTTGTACGGAATAAACTTTGGGGGCGCTCGTTTATTATAACTTTGCTTGTTTTGGAAATTATATTGTTCCTTTACAATGGAAACATAAGTCGGCGAAATGGAAAGTGCAGAACAATCATCGAAATCGTTTAATTTTAAAGTGGGGTTTGTTTAAACTGTATATAGCCGTGCTCTATTTTAGACATTCAATCTAATGAAAACTTTTTATTAAGCTTTAAATTAAAAAGATGCTTGGACATGAGAAATTTTATAAAATACTAGCTGATGCCCGCGACTACGTTCGCGGGGATTGAGGTTTTTATGGTTCCCACGGGAACTCCTTAGTTTTCCGGGATAAAAAGTAGCCTATGTGTTATTCCTATAATCTACCTCTGTGCCAAATTTCATCTAGATCCGTTCAGCCGTTCGGGCGTGATTGAGTAACAAACATCCATCTATACATCTATTAAAACTTTCGCATTTATAATATTTATATATTTGACTGATTCATTATATTATTATTATATATTATATATTTTACTTGATATTTGATTGACTAGTAGATGCCCGCGACGATTGAGGTTTTTTGGTTCCCGCAGGAACTCTTTAATTTTCCGGGATAAAAACTAGCCTATTTGTTAATCCAGACTATAATCTATCTATGTGCCAAATTTAATCCACATCCATTTAGCCGTTCTCGCATGATTCAGTATAAACATCCATCCATTCAAACTTACTTGGAAACTACAACATACTTGTGTGAATACGTCGATGCCACAATCGAAGCTTGTAAATTCCATCCATCATATTCATCAATTAATGTCGAAAGTATATCATTTATTGTGTGTCGGGAATCGGCCAGGAATCGATTTTTTATTATGAGCGAATCAACAAGGGATGTATGGAGGATGCAGCTTTTCCACTTTTTAATGATAAAAACCAACAAGCTTTTTTTTATACAGATATCTAAATATGTAATTAAATGAGAAGAAATTTTGTTTCCGCATTGCTCTATAAGATTTTTAGTTTTAGTTAAGTTAATTATGCACATAAGTGGTGGTGGTAAAAATATTCTATCTTTGTCATAACCTAACCAATCATTTTCATTCCTGGGGTTTTATTGGCTTCAGAAATGTTGTAAAATTGAATATATTTTTTCTTAACGTGGAGATCGATATATATTTACGTCATGAACAGAAACAGAAGGCAGATGTAAAACGAAATATCACTAAATTGACGTAGTAGAATTACATTCTGTTATTTTTAATGTAATTTCTGTTTTTTTTTTTAAATTATTGAGTTGTCCATCTCTATATAAGCCAAGTTTTATCCAAAGCGAAATCTCGTTTCAAACAACTTTGTTCTGTAGGAGATCCCCGTAGATTGTACTGACCAATCTCGGAGACGAGTGCCAGTTGTGTCGAGAAACTTATGACGAACATAAATCTACGTCGCACCCTGTTTAGCTTGTATGACTTCTGAAATAAGGTGAGGTAGAGCAATTTGTACGAAGCTTCCAAACAGAAGGGCAAAATGTTATGATAAAAATAAGACTGAAATATGAACACCATGAAACTTTGAAATTCACTTGTGTAATATGGTCGCAGATTTTTTTATCACTGTATCCTATACTATAATTTATATAATACATCTTATCCTGATTCTAATCTAGAGTTAAAAGGATTCCCTGTTTTGAGAATAGATTCAGAATAAGAGCAGATCCAAATGAAGGGATCCCTTCAAGATTTTACCTACTATTGAGATACAATTGAATAAGATCTACTGATAAGAAATCATTTAGTAATTTTTATTACCTACAGTTGAAATCCTTATAAATCACAAAAATATCACAAAAATATTCTGGAAGAATTTGAAGGGACATAAACCAAAGTAAACAGATACAACCAGTATGGAAACTACCTAGAAACGTTCGAAACAGCTCACTCACACAAACGCGCGCATCAAACGGTGACGCGGCACTCACTACTGACGGCACTGCGACGAGCGCTTGGGATCTCGTCGATGCGCACGTTTGTGTGAGTGAGCCTGTTTCAAACTTTTCTAGGTAGTTTCCATACTGGTTGCATCTGTTTACTGTGCATAAACTATGCGCATTATATTAAAAAAAGAAAGACACCTGTGATCTTTATGTAGGTATATTTATATTTGTCTTCTCTTTATTTTCCCCTGAAGGTAGAAATACATGTAACTTAAGGAAACGTTAGGTGTAGACTGTCACAATTAGCGAACGAGGCGGTACAGAAGTCGGCAGCCGAGACTCACGGCCACAGAGATTGCTGAATCATTTGCATTGCACATAATAATATCTAGTAGCTATGTTTGTAGCTAATAAATTTATTTCATTAATAGCCCGCCACTTCGTCCGCGTGGAATAAGTTTTTTTTTTCCACGGGAACTGGTGCCTGGGAGCCTGGTGGGAGGCTTCGGCCGTGGCTAGTTACCACCATACCGGCAAAGACGTGCCGCCAAGCGATTTAGCGTTCCGGTACGATGCCGTGTAGAAACCGAAGGGGTATGGGTTTAATATAATGCCATGCCCCTAACAGGTTAGCCCGCTACCATCTTAGACTGCATCATCACTTACCATCAGGTGAGATCGCAGTCAAGGGCTAACTTGTATCAATCAATCAATATTTTTTTGCCAGAACATGGTACATGCAACATTTTGACATAGATTGATTATAGATTTGACATAGATTTGTAGTGGATAAAAAAAAACTCTTCAGTTTTCCGGGATAAAACAAAGCCTGTGTGTTAATTCTGCCAAATTGGATGTTGGTATTAAGTCTTCATGAATTATAAATGTAAAAGAATTGATTTCTAGAGATAGATATCCCAGTAAGATTTTATCTTAAGGCGCTGTGAGCTCACGAGATGAAAAACACAGGCTCGCGGGGGTGAAATCGAGCAAGCGCATGTCGCAAAAAATGCATGAAATAATTTGTAAAAATAATAATATTTACTTTTCTATACAAATGAAACCGACAGTGTGTTTGATTTAGAAATATGAATTTTATCTTCTATTTCTAGAGCTAATTATTGATTTCAATGAGGAGAAAAATTGCTTTGAAAGGTTAATTAAGAGGTATGTTTGAAATAAATTTCAATGCAGATATTTTTTTTAAATTATGTTTTGAGATGCGTCAATGGCTGCTCAAAGGTCTTGAAAACAGCACATAATTTTTACAAGCATACATTATGTCACTGTTTGATGGATACACTGCTTTGAAAAACCCCCTGTTACGCTACACAGGTCCATAATGAAATAATAATGAAACTTTACAAGTAAGAACCGGATATGGTTTGTACAGCTTTTTCACTCTGCTGCCACATAGTACTTATTTTTATTACATAAAATTAATAAACAAATGACTAAATAAGTCTTAAATTGTAAGTCATTAACCATATAACGGTTTAAGGTATTTTATCCACAGTAAATAAAGAAGCTAATTAGAATTTTATTCGTTCATATACACGTACATATCAACTTAACATAGTTTCCGATACTAAATATGATAAGAATGCGAGATACATTCTAAGCGATTACATATAATACACATAATTATTAACCATCTTGGTTATTAATAAGAAAATGTTAATCAACATAATTTATTTTTATTATAATCGCATATTGTTGTAACTAAGCATTTACCTTATAATTATATGACCTGACGCATAATATATCTGACGCAATCAATAATAATGTAATAAAAATTTATTACATTGAAGATCTTTATGAATTAGTATCGACGGAATCCGATCAAGTTTATTCGTTCGTCCAAACAATTGAAAAACATCTTTTTGGCCAAAACGTAAATCGTCTTGCTTATAGTCAAAAGAGTCAAAAGTGAGTTATGTGTGTAACGCAGGGAAAAATCCTGAACTTCAAACTGTAGGATCATACTGGCCGAAAAAAACCTAGAGGGAGAATGCACAGGGCATTGACGGAGAACACGAAAAGAGACAGACGGAGCATCTCATTAAAGGGCAAAACACGCAGGGTAAGGCGCGGGTCGGGTGTGGGCCGGGTCGGGTGCGCGGTGGATGACATATGGACGACATCACACAGCGCCCGACCCGCGGTTATGTGTGATGTCGTCCATACAAACACAAGGAATTCAACCTGCCGTGCACCCGACCCAGCCCGCACCCGACCCGCGCCCGTTCTCTGTGAGTTTTTCGCTTAAAGAGTGACTTTGAAGTTCGAAAGAATCTGTTACTGACCATCTCCGAAGTAGAAGCCTGAATGACCAAGCCAACGCCTACCGAGGACTCTACAGCTTAGATGATGTGAATATTAAAAAAGAAATATTTTTTATTTTACTGGCAGTTCTTTCAGTCCGTGGGTCCCAACTGAAGACATCATTAGACGATATCCTCTTATCGCCAATTAAAACAATTCGGTAGGATAGTCACGCTACCGGCCCAACGCAAAAATTACGTTAAATACCCACCTAGTAAATAAGCTGATAAATACTTGTTCATTTTAGTTTTCTATATGGTATTCTTCGTTCACAAAATTATTAGGTTCACAAAATAATAGACAGGTAAGGAATATATAAACAAAAACTGATTCTGGGGGTCGACGAGGTCTAAAAATCGACCCCTATTTTAATGTTTTTTTGCAAATAATAATTACTTACTTAAG
This sequence comes from Erebia aethiops, assembly GCA_923060345.2. Lineage (NCBI taxonomy): Eukaryota > Metazoa > Arthropoda > Insecta > Lepidoptera > Nymphalidae > Erebia > Erebia aethiops. The sequence continues at coordinate 6,030,341 of OV281092.1, read as the reverse complement.
TATTTTTACGTAATCTGTATTAATAATTATAAATTACACTTGATATTTACGGAATTTTATGTTTATTTATTTTTCTGAGATTTGTGCCTACATATATTACTCGCTTTCACGGTGAAGGGAAACAGCGAGAGGTAATTTTCATGTTCTAGAGGTCTGAATAATGTTCTCATAGGTATGTGAAGTCCATAAATCTGCTTGTGGCCAGTGTGGTGGACTATAGCCAAACCCTTCTCATTATGAGAGTAGACTCGTTCACGCAGTAGTGAGCCGGCGATGGGATGAAATGGTCGAAATATTGATGATGATGATGATGAAGAAAGATCTATATCTATAATTCAAAAGATGCTGGTGTTTCGAATCCAAGATAAAGAGAGGCACAACAGCATCTTTTAAGAAATATTGACGGGTGGTGCAACCCGCCATATATTTTTTTCTTTTTTTTTTTTATTGCGTGATAGGCTTGCGCTTGACGACAATCATGCTTAGTGCAAAGCAATGATGAGGTCTAGGTTGGAACGCGCTTGCCTAGAAGATGCCTATTCACTCTTGCCTTGAAGGTACTTAAGTTATAAGTAGCAGGAAACACGTGCGCTGGGAGGGTGTTCCACACCCTAGCGGTTCGTATCAGAAACGTGGAGCAAAAACGCTTCGTGCGAGCAAATTGGACGTCAACCACATAAGGGTGCCAACGCTCACGGTTTCTCGCTGTTCTGTGGTAGAACGGAGAAGGAGGAACAAGGTTATGAAGTTCCAGAGCACACTCGCCATGGTATATCCGATAAAAAACCGATAAGCAGGCGACATTGCGTCGGTGTTGTAGACTGAGCAATTTCGCCTGCGTGAGTGATTGATCGCCAATTATTCTTCGGGCCCGGCGATCTATCGAGTCTAATGTATCGAGTTGGTACTTGGCGGATCCATCCCAAAGGTGGCAGCAGTACTCCATGCCAGAACGAACTTGTGCCTGATAAAGAGTGAGGCGCTGTTCCGGCGTGAAGTACCGCTTTACCTTGTTCAGGATACCAAGTTTTTTGGCAGCTGTTTTGGCCTTTGACTCGATACATTTCCCGAAATTGAGGTTGCGAGAGATGTCAATACCCAAGAGCTCAATGTTATCACTAATCGGTACGGACATACCATGGAAAATTCGTCACTTCGTTGATGTTCCGTAAATTCTGCTGCGGTCTAGATAATCCGGGACCTTGCAATTACAAGGTCAAGCTACCACATTTCTGGTAACGTGTTGCTCTACTATGACAAGACAAATCCTCTTCAAAATAGCAGTATTTATAGTCAACACTTAATATTTGTTTTGACGACCTCTGTGGCGCTGTTGCCTTAAAGTGCGGAGGTCCTCGGTTCGATCCCCGGCAGGGTCAATTTAGGAATTTATAATTTATGAATTTTCCCTGGTCTGACCTAGTGGGAGGCTTCAGCCGTGGCTAGTTACCACCCTACCGGCAAAGACGTGCCGCCAAGCGATTTAGCGTTCCGGTACGATGCCGTGTAGAAACCGATGGGGTATGGGTTTAATATAACTGTCATGCCCCTAACAGGTTAGCCCGCTACCATCTTAGACTGCATCATCACTTACATGTGAGATCGCAGTCAGGGGCTAGCTTGTAGTGGATAAAAAAAAGTTTAATATTTAGCTTGCTAAGAATTTCGCACAAGCGAAAGTGTAATGTTGGATTAAAACGCGTGGATTTATCAAAAATGAAATGTGCTATTTACCAACATTAATATCGTTCCGATACATTAAGTATTAGATGAAAGAAACTCGATTTTTAACAACGCCTTTTCACATAGCAAAAGACTTGCTATTTCAAAAGAACCTATTGAGACCAGCTCCAATTGTAAATTGTATTGACAGTATATTACAATTGGAATTGCCGACTGTTAAGTGGTAAGAGTTACTTAACCTATGAAATTATGCAAATGTCGTTACGGTTAACAGCCATGTATTTCATACGTGAATTTCACAACTTTACCTTCGTGGCCTAAGACCGTACGTGACACTGTCCTATCTGGGGGTTTAATTAGCCGAAAATGGGCTAAAGTATAGCCAAGTGGCTATAAAATGAATAAATGTTAATCTTTTGGGATCATCTGCGTGGCCAATTAGTTTTCTGTATGATTATGTGCATGTAATCTTTAAGGACACATACATTTGATATACCTATGTCTAGTGTAGCCTTGCGTGCAATACCTAACAGTTTTATGATAGCCGTTTAGGTTATTTACGCAATTTTTTTTTAATTGGCTCTATAAACGCTTACGCTCTAGGATGCTTTAGCTGCAATTTCTGCTTAAACCAGAATTGTGGAACATTTGCTGTTAGCCTGTCAATGTACCACTTTATGCATTGAGGTCAAACCTCTGTGTTTTTTTTCAATGTGTACTAAACTATTGTACGTGTATTGTGTATTGTAAAGCACTTTGTTAAGTAAATTAAAAAAAGCTAAATATTATGCATAATATGCTACATTATACTAAGCTCTAATAAATATTCAATGCGAATACACGTACTTACGTGTATTCGTTTAACCCAAAATGACTTTCAATCGAAGAAGTTTAATTTCTCTTAAAAAATAAAAGATTTATGTCAGACGTTTATGCCAGTTACTATGAAGATTTAAAGTTAACGCTATTCAATGAAATTGCGAGTAGAACTCGTAAATGTTTTATAAAGCCTGGAATGTTCGATTGTCTAGACAATAGCTCTCTTCGTAAGCACTCGTGTAAATAGACTTGCATTTTATTGCCTGGTGTATAGAAAGAATAAATTGCTACAGGAAAATACTCTATTCAATACACAAGTTTATTTATTACTCGTGTTGCGAACTTATTTATTTACAGGGCAGTTGGTATTTGTTTAACAACCTATAACGAGACCAATCCGTGATCTTGAATAACGATAAGCTTTGGAGCTTTATTGTAGATTTTTAGATGAAATTTTTGCAAGATTTATGAGTATAATATATGAGAATGTAAACGTGGGTAACTGCAATAATAGTCAGAAAAGCAAATTAAAGTCAAAATTTTTTTTTTCATTTCCTCCGTGCTTCTGACCGCAAGTGAAATTGAAAACTTTTTTCGGTAAATATGGGATATAATATATTATACGAGTATATTTAATATATATTTATTGGATATAATATTTTGCGTCTTATAATGCTATTTCATGATGTAGTATAATATATCAATATTACGATCTCCGTTTAATCTGAGGATTTTCTTTCAAAATGAACATAATGTATCTTTAAAGTTATGAAATTGTTAATTATTTTACATATGGTAAAATTATCTCAAGGTCCAAAATTCAAAATCCACATACAACGAAATACAAATTTCGCTTGTCTCAGATTTTTTCTTATACCTCGACGCATTCAATAATTTCAACCTTTTTAAATGGAATAGGTACCATACCAATCTGGAACTATATTTTTGTTGGAAACGTAGGGACAGTGTCCTTTTATTTTTATGTTTTAGGTAGCCATTTGTTACTCGCAGTGACATTTTTATCAGTGTTAGTGAATTTATAACAAGCACAAAAGGAATAATTTATCAAGTTTACTAACAAAGGGTTAATGTGTTCCTAATGTTAATTTAATTTATTATAAAGATCGCCATATTTTTACGAGCTACCGCTTTTAGTTTAAGTTTTTTTTATAGTGGTAAGTATTACTATACTCAGAACTAAATAAAAAATACACCATGGTGTGGAATGGCTATATAGCTAAAAAGAAAAGTGTAGGTACGTTATAATATACATATACTAGCTGATGACCGCGACTTCGTCCGCGTGGTTCAAGTTTTTTGATTCCCGCGCGAACTCCTTAATTTTCCGGGATAAAAAGTAGTCTGTATGTCACTCTCCAGGTCCTCAAATATACCCATGCCAAAAATCACGTCGATCCGTTGCTCCGTTGCGGCGTGATTGAAGGACAAACCAACAAACAAACACACTTTCGCATTTATAATATTAGTATGATGATATATTCGTTTATAAGGTAGCGTTGAATGCAGCATTTAGTACCTTTTAGCAGCATAATATTACATTTTTTGTTGAGCTGTTGAGAGGAAATTGAAACTTATCAATACAAGTACTTAGTTGTGCATATACATAATTCACACTTAAAATTTGTTTAGCAAAACATAGTTGAGCTACGTTTATTATTTTAATAACAGTTTAAACATCCTTCTCAAACAAACAATATTCACTTTTATGAATATCCGTGCATGACCAAATCGTCATTGACTGTTCAACATGACGTCAATTTTATTTTAAGTGGTCATTTAGCATTGATTGTTTAAAAAGTTTACCAATTATTTCTGCCGTGTCTATTTATTTTTTAAAATTAATTTAATCACAGAAAAAAATGATAAAATGCTTATCTATGTCAACGTTAAGACAGATTACAATATTAATACAAAAAGCGTCCATAACAGTTCTTTCGCTGTACATTTTTTTTTGTAGTTCCAGTTACCTACCTTCAAAACTAAAAGGTAAAATAAGAAGAATTAAAATGCTTAACGCGTTCATATTATTATGCTTAGGTATATAAAAATAACGACATTGATTGCAAGTAATAGAAAACTTTTAAAGCTATAATGGATAGTTTTAACTCGCTTTTATACTCACTGACAGGCTTTTATGGTTGACCAATATTTTTGTAGTAATAACAAAAAGCGGCTGCTATTGATTGATAGTCGTTTCATTAAAAAGATAATGTAGGTAAATATTATTATAAAGTGATTTAGCAAATTGATGTTGAATGTTATTAATTTAGATGGCAATTTGTAATATAATATCATCGATGAGCGGTATAAAAAATACCTTTAATCATGTACAACTGGGTAAACTAATATTTCACATACTAAGTAGGTATTCATAGATGTAATTATTAACATTCGCGTTTTTAATATTCAGAACCAAAAACTTGCTTATTGTAAACTAGCATCCGCTAGTTAACAATAAGCAAGGTGGTTTAAGGTTTTTTTGGTTCCCGCGGGAACTCTTTAATTTTCCGGGAAAAAAAGTAGTCTATATGTGCTATTCGAGACTATAATCTATCCATGTGCCAAATTTCAGCCAGATCCGTTCTGCCGTTGGGGCGTGATTGAGTAACAAACATCCATACATCCATTCATACAACCATACATCCATCCAAACTTTCGCGTTTATAATATTAGTAAGATAAGATGATGCATGTATGAAAAAGCATGTAATGAACTCCTTAAACAGTTTGAGTAATACATTTTAAGCTGTCAAGTGATTGCAATTTGTTTATACAATTGGCCCTCAAGAGGCACTCTGGCATGTAGATACAGCTCACTTTTTTTATCTTTTTTTTTTAATTGTGAGATAGGCTTGCGCTTGACGACAATCATGCTTAGTGCAAAGCAATGATGAGGTCTAGGTTGGAACGCGCTTGCCTAGAAGATGCCTATTCACTCTTGCCTTGAAGGTACCTAAGTTATACGTGGCAGGAAACAAGTGCGCTGGGAGGGTGTTCCACACCCTAGCCGTTCGGATCAGAAACGTCGAGCAAAAACGTTTTGTGCGGGCAGATTGGACATCAACCACATAAGGATGCCAACGCAGACGGTTTCTCGCTGCTCTGTGGTAGAACGGGGAAGGAGGAACAAGGTTGTGAAGTTCCTGAGCACACTCTCCATGGTATATCCGATAAAAAACCGATAAGCAGGCGACAGTGCGTCGGTGCTGTAAACTGAGTAATTTCGCCTGCGTAAGTGATTGATCGCCTATTATATCCTTCGAGCCCGGCGATCTATAGAGTCTAATGTATCGAGTTGGTACTTGGCGGATCCATCCCAAAGGTGGCAGCAATACTCCATGCCAGATCTGACTTGTGCCTGATAGAGAACTTATTTGTTACTAGCTGATGCCCGCGACTTCGTCCGCGTGGAATAAGCTTTTTTGGATTCCCGCGGGAACTCCTCAATTTGCCGGGATAAAAAGTAGCAGGCTCTCTCTAGGCTCTAGGTAGTGGCACTCTCTAGGTCCTCAACTATACCCATGCAAAAAATCACGTCGATCCGTTGCTCCAATGCAGCGTGATTGAAGGACAAACCAACAAACAAACTGACTTTCGCATTTTTAATAGGTATTAGTATGATTATCTATATATGCAAAAATAATGCGGCGTAAATATGGATCTGTGTGAAATGCTGCATTGTTGGCAATGCTTGGTTTGGGCCTTATTTTGTGGTGAAACAAAAATGCATTAGTTTAATATTATTAAGTACTAGCTGACGTCCGCGACTTCGTACGCGTGGATCGAGGTTTTGTGGTTCCCGCGGGAACTCTTTAATTTTCCGGGATAAAAAGTAGCCTATGTGTTATTCCAGATTATAATCTATCTCTGTGCCAAATTTCATCCAGATCCGTTCAGCCGTTGGGGCGTGATTGAGTAACAAACATCCATCCATACATCCATACCGACATCCATCCATCCAAACTTTCGCATTTATAATATTAGTAAGAAGTAAGATGCGGCAAACTTATTGATTTTTCGGCCAAAATTCAAACCTAAAAATGTAGAGATACATGCGATTTGGATGAACAAAGATGATTATGGTATAGCTTGTATGTCTTGAAAACCAATATTTTCAGTGTACTAGGTAGTATAGCGTATCTACGCTAACACCCTCCTATTTTGTGCTCCCACTGCGAGATTTATATCCATTTCAATTCCTTCCGTCTTTTGTCAGTTTTACATTTCGTTTTACCAAAAAAAATGTTTTGCTCAAGCTTATTCACGAGTAAGTATATGCAGCTTCACACGGTTTCCGTAATGTCACAGAAAATCGAGAGAAATACGTTCAACAGAAATGTGGAGAAGTAACCGATTGGTAATTTTCCACATCTCTGATTTAATCACGTTTGTGTATTATATTCATAGTTACTTTTGCGTGTGTGCGTAAGTACCTGCTTCCCTTACTAAGCTGTTGAGCGGTCACCTTTATGTAGTGAAATGAAGATAATTGCAAATTAATGTTTTAATTGATTCGTAAAATATTCGTTTTATTGCTGTAAATTGCTACTTATAGATAAGACAAATAATGCATTTAGGTTACCAACGTACCTGGTAATTAAATCATACGGGAGTGTGTTTAAATTTGATCTGCGCTTGAAGTTTTCATACAGAATTAAGTTGGAGTCAGCATGGAGAAAAAAATTAGTTTTATTTTTGTTTTGTGGTTTTGTGCCTGTCTTATCGGTGAGAATACAGCTATTGTTTATGTATTGTTTTTCTTTCGCGCAAATCACTCAACAACGAAATATTACAATTACAATCCGATTTTAAAAAAGTCACATCATATTGCACACTGTATAGATAGATGCTTTATATATAAACCTACATTAAAAAGAAATTATTTAAATATTCTATAGCATATTAGAGAAGTAATATTCCGTTACACGACTCCTAAAGCTGTTTAAAGACTTTGACTGCTTAATGTCGCTCGGCAATTCATTCCATAACAGTACAGCCTTAACTGTGAATGAATTACCATATGCCCCTGTGTGACTAGGAGGGACCTTTAACTTATTGTCATTTTTCGACCGCAAACAAAGACCCACTAGTATTTTGTTTACTAATTATTTTGATATCTTCTTCATTTGCGTCACTCAATTCACTTCTATTATAATATAGTTGTAGGCTTTACATTATGGCTGACGATACATGCACTGACTGGGCGACACTTTCCTAGCAATTTAGAATGCACCGGCATTCTACATTGGACACCGGTATGTGTCCTTATAGTCTAGGCAATGGGTAGGTTTGTTGTATGGAGACCCTCGCATTAAATCCTCAGTCGTTGAAACTTGGCAGGGTTGTAGTATGGTAATGAACCAAAACTTACACAAAAATATCCAACAAAAAATCCAACAAAAGTTAGGTATTTATGCCTAAAACTTGATATTTATGACTGAATTGTTTAACGATTTCTTTTTAAAATAATAGTAGGTACTATATTTACACTCAAAACCGAAATAATCATGCAGAACATCGATATTTAACCGATTTTATTATCAAAGCCAAACTGCGTTTACGCCATAATATACCTTCCTGCTTTAACAATTAGGTGCATAAAAAACCTTACTTCCTGTCTGATTTTTTATTGGATATTTACAATAAACGTTTAACTCGTGATACTTTATCATACTGTAAAGTTTCGTCGCGAGAGGAATTATTGTTGGGGTCGATTAGCTTTATTGCCTATTTATTATACCACAGAATATTTAGTAATATGTAGCACTTATACTCCTGCCCCCCGATTATGTAAGGAAATCGTAATTTCAATCGTTTGTCAGACGTACATTCCGAGTTCATAGATACCTTCACGTCACAAAGCATGTATGAACTCCAGTTCGAGTAGTTCGTTTTAAGCTGTCAAATGATAAGGGTTTGTTTAGAAAATTAGGCCTCGTTGGCGGATACATACACTATGAGCAAGGCAATGCTCAATGAGCAATTTTTAACGTTTTTCGATTGTATTCCATTGATATTCTTAGAATAAATGTTGAAAATGACTTTTTGTAATAATGAAATGGATTTAAAAATCTACGAAAAAGATTTCTATTAAACCCTTTGTTTTGATTTTAGATGTTATCTCTGGTGTTCCTGTTGACAAAAAACGATATGGGAACGACAACGGCAATAAGATAGTCGGCGGTTACAACGTTACCATACAGGAGTTTCCCTACTTAGCGCGCTTGTTACTGAAACAGAAAAGGGATTATTACCAGTGTGGTGGTTCAATCATAAGTACACACTACATTTTAACAGCAGCGCATTGTTTAACAAAGTAATTTGTTTTTGATCTCCTCAATCCGGAAAACCCTTCCACCAAATGTGAAATCATAATAGAAATAGTGCAAAAGTTAAAGAATATTCTTTAACTTTTAATTAAGGATACGTTAAGATTTAAATTATCATAAGCTGCACATCTACTAAAAATAGATAAAATGACTGGGAAATCGTATTAAAAATAGTGAAATATACGAATGTAAGAGGGTGATGGGAAGTGGCTGGGTCGGGAAGGCTAAGGACAGGGTACGGTGGCGTCTAGGAAAGGCCAACTAACTACATCTAGAAGAAGGAAATCCACTAGGCCTTTCATTTTTTTCACATTTCATGGTTTCGAATATTGAATAGTGATATAATATTATATACTTAAGCCATTACGGTTTTTTAGCTTACCGTATAGTTTATTCTCTTAGCTGGAGTTAAGTGTAGCTTGCGCTAGTTATAAGATGGTTGAACACGGAATTTAAGCCTCCTGTTTTGGGAGATTATTGTTTGGTGTTTCTATGAGCTGTTCCCTTAAATATCTTATGTGTTTTAGAACATCTAAAGTTATTGCCAGGGTTGGCAGTACTGATGCAGACAGTGGTGGTACTGAATACACATCTCGTACCTTCCAATCACATCCTCGCTACAGACGCTCAACCTTCGATTACGACGTTGGATACGTCCGCTTTACGGATCCTATTCTCATAGATGGAGTGAACACTGCTATTGTAACGCTCGTAGAGAGTCATACTTTCGTTCAAAGTGGCACCTATCTTACAGTTATTGGCTGGGGAGCCACGTCGGTAAGGTTTAAACGTTTTATATTGCTAGTTTCGTCTCTGACTTCGTAACATTGTAAAATGATTACCTAACAACTAAGTTTTCCCTTCTAATAATGGAGTAAGTTCTGAATCAAGTTTGGGCTTCTTTACTTGATAGTGATTTTATTATACTGTTAAAAATATTAAATGTAATTTTAATGTACCAATTAATCATCTGTTTCATCTACTTTGATAGGAAAATGGCAATGTATCAGAAAATCTAATGGCAGTCCAAGTACCAGTGGTGTCTAGTGCGAGGTGTAGGCAGTCATACAGTGTCATCACATCCAGAATGATTTGTGCTGGCGAGCCTGAAGGTGGCAAGGACTCTTGTGGGGTAAAATGACCCATACCTAATAATTACCTATACTAATAATTAACAGACTTCACACACCTCTGAAAAGATTATGGGGAACTCTTAGCATAGCTCTGGACTATGGCTTTATATGGAGAGAAGACTCGTGCCTCGTTGGGTTGAGATATATATTATATTATTATTCATTATAGGCTTACGCTTGATCACGATCACACCTGATGGGAAGTGATGATGTGGCCTAAGATGGGACGCGCTTGCCTAGAAGATGCCTATTCACTCTTGATTTAAAGATACCCGGATTGTAATTGGTTGGAAACACAGTTTTTGGTAGACAGCTATAAGTTTATCTACCTACACTACCTCTGTAAAATTTCGATTCCAATATATTTATTTTTTTGCATTTTGAAAATCAAAATCATACCTATGATATGACTTCTATCAATTTGTATGTTCCGTTGAGCTAAAAATAAGTTAAAATATTTTCTGTGAGATCAGTGCATAGTCTCTTTAAAATTATCGACAAAGTTCTTATAGCCCTCGCCTATCTGTACCTATTCTAATATATTTCATATTGTGGCTTCACTGATGCAATGATGATGCTGACGAAAATTCATCAATTCATCATAGCACTTTAAACCTAATTTTAGATACTAACGTTTTAATTTTTTAAGGTTTTGTTTAGATAACCTCTTTTAATTTCTGGTTTCACATCCTAGGGTGATTCAGGAGGACCTGCAGTATCAGATGAAAATGTTTTAATAGGAATAGTTTCTAATGGAATTGGCTGCGCCAGACCTGGGATACCCGGAGTGTACACAAATGTCTCAAGTGTCCGCGACTGGGTTACACGTTACACAGGCGTTTAGAACACAACTAGCTGATGCCCGTGACTTCGCCCGCGTGAATTGAGGTTTTTTTGGTTTCCGCGGGAACTCTTTAATTTTCCGGGATAAAAAGTACCCTATTTGTTATTCCAGACTATAATCTATCTCTGTGCCAAATTGTATCCAGATTAGATCAGCCGTTCTGGCGCGATTGAGTAACAAACATCCCATCCATACATCCATCCAAACTTTCGCATTTATAATTTTAGTATAGATATAGGATTGTGACAGTTGAAATAAATAGTGACGATTAATAATTGATTACTTGTTTTATTCATACCCAGTTGCTATGCCCTATCTGAGCTTCATTTGGTGAAATTTATGAAAATCTTTTTTAGTCTTGTTTACATGCAATATATTAAAGTGACATGGAAAGGAGACTGAACAAACACAGGCCATGCTTGTGTCAGAAGATAATTATTTTCATAATTTAAGTTTAATTTTTTAATTCAGTTTGGCACAAAAAACAAAGTGCTGCCTATCCCGAGATTTTTTCATCATTTTAAAAGTACTCCAATTGTATTTGTAAAACCAGACTCCATTTTTATCCGTAGACATACCTTGTGATGTTATTGTTGAAATCGATGAAATAAAAACGGGCGGTAATCGACTTTTAATCGATTAAAAACTATCATTTTCATAGTATTATAAAAAAATATCGATATTTATTTGCAAACCATTTTGATAGAATCGACTCAACTCGGTGCTAGTTGAATCACTTGCAGGTTAGTTGTCTGTGGTTTTTGCTTACTGACATTTTTGCTATTTTCGACAGCAAAGGTGATTCGAATTTAATTATTTTGTTCCCATGCCGTTGTCTTGTACGTCGAGTTGAGATAAAGTATATTATTTCCTCCGTATGCGCTAAAACTTCTCTAATGTTGCAGCTTGCGTTTACGCGTTTGTGCAGTGTTGTTATTTTTGGAGCCCTGTGACTCTTATTTTAAGCTCGTTGACTTTATTAGTTTATTGTTTATTTTAAGTGTTTGAGCTCGTTGACTCTGTTTTAGTTGTAGTTACCTAGTACACTAGTTCGAATAGCTGGTAGGCTTCTGGTAGGTATAGGTAAGCGTTGTCTATTAGCAAGGTCAAAGTAATACTCACTGGTACTGTTAAAGACATTATTTAAAAATATAAATACAATGGCACCTTATATATCTTCAAATATTGATTCATTGGCAATAACTATTTACTGGTTTTACCATAGGCAGCAGTAGAATCGTCCTGGTGAAGTGTGGTACCTACTACCATACCTAACCTAACCTTTTACATAAAATTGTTTTTCTCAAAAACTGGGAGGAATAAATTAAAAATTGTTTTTGTTTATGAAAGTAGGGTTATCAAACTTTATTTTAAGCAAACTTTTATCGAGACACAAAAATATTTGTTACTAGCCCAAACTCCATATAGTTTTGCTCAGTCTCCTTTCTAATCTTTAGACCTAGAAGTTTGAGCTGTTATGTAATGCTAGTATTTTTTCAGATTAACTGTACCATTGTTTTATAATTATATTATAAATGAATTTAAAGATATCAATCAGAAGTTATAACGCTCTGACAGACAGACGAATGGAAATTAACCAAAGAAGACTGAATCTCCTCGCTTTGCTCAGTCAGTAAAAGAAAGGATACTTTTTAAATGCTAAATCCATGAATGTTGCGGAAAAACCTTATTGTTAATAGTTTGCTATGTATGAGTAAATTAGCGTCCATATATTTTTTAATTGCAAAAAATTCTAGCAAAGCAAAGATATGCTTGCACTTTACGACAATTACGCTTCTGATGTTTCACTAATAAATAAAACTAAAAAGATTTTTTTTAAACAAGCTTTCATAATAAAATAGTATTTTTTGGAGTCGGTGCCAGTCCAGCGTGCTAGTGTCCAGTACGCTTACTCTGAGTTTTTACATTGCAAATACGATTGATCGACGTGAGAGCTCACCACGCCAAGTGTAAGCGCACGTTAAAGTAAAATGAACCTTAACAACATTGACAACGTTTAGAACTCATTTCGTCATTTCGTGTATTTATTCATAGCCAGCGCTCCAAACGCTGAATTTGTGACTTTAAAGCAAGAGCTTTTGGGTCCATTTTACTTTGACGTTCGCTTACACTTGGCGTGGTGAGCTCTCACGTCGATCAATCGTATTTGCAATGTAAAAACTCAGAGTAAGCGCACAGATAGCAGACGTGGTTGGCGTTTGGGTCCTCGTTTAAAATATTTATTTCCTTTCAAGCGTTGTCAATACGCGTCGAATTGGGAACCTCCTTTTTTGCGGTCGGTTAAAAAGCAATGATGAGATCTAGGTTGGAACGCGCTTGCCTAGCAAATGCCTATTCATTCTTGCCTCGAAGGTGAGTACTCAAGTCATACACGAATTAGCAGGAAACACGGTCGCCGGAAGGGCGTTCTAAACCTTAGCGGTTCGTATCGGATATGTGGAATAAAAACGTCATTTTGTGATTATTTGAACATCTCATACAATAGAAAGAAAATAATGAAAATAAGTAAGGTGGAGCGATGGTACCCGGAGGGTGGCCGAGGAAAGAGCATGTTGGTGCTACTTGAAAAAGGCTTATGTCCAACAGTGGATGCACAACGGGTGATGATGTGATGATGATGAATGAAAATAATGAATCACTCACTGGCTCACTCACTGACTGCTCAACGCATAGCCCATACCCTGACGTAAAGAAAGCTTTGCACAGAATAGGCAAGTAATAAGATCGAGTTTTTCAAAATTTCCTCGGGAGCGAAGCCGCAGGCGGTCGCAAGTATCTATATGTAAATTATAGATAATATGTCAATAATAATAATAATTGTTCTTCATAATTAACAAAATGGTGGCTGCAGGCATACGAGGTTAATATTAAATACATACGGGAGAGTTAAGAACATAAATACCTATCTGATATACGTACGAATCTTTCATATTGCGTTTTGCTCCCAATCAGAATGGAGAAATATTTATTGTTAATTTTTGGAGTATTGTTGTGTGCTCTTCCAAGAAGTAAGATTAGCCATTTATACTTTCCTTATTAATTAATCCATTTTCTTTCATCTTTTTTTTGTTTCCAAGCTGTAACGTTGATCGTTGGAAAGATTGTTTTATTCCAAATTAAATTAAAAACTTTGAAAGAGGTAGAGACTACCTCTACTAACTATACAATACTACAAATAAAAACAAAATGAATGTTAAATCCATACATAATATTGTAAATGTGAAAGTGTGTCTGTCGTTTTTTCTGCTACTTTTTTACGGCCTATACTAAAGATCCCGGAGAAAGACAGGCTACTTTTTAACCCAGAAAATTAAGGATTTCCCGCGGGAATTTAAAAATCTCGCGGACATTATCTTGTATGTAAATATGCCCAATAGCATTATTATATTAAATAAAATTTTCGTTTTGCTGCAAGTTTTTGTTATGACGTAAATTATTAATAGGTATATTATTATTATTTTCAGAAAAAATAGGTAAAGTTATCTTTATAAGTAACGCCTGCAGCGTTTGTCTATTTGGAAGTGTAATTCTGGATGTTTGGATGGATGGATTGATTATTCAATCTAATTATTCAATACTAGATAATGCACGCGACTTCATCCGCGTGGATTGATGTTTTTTGATTCCCGCGGGAACTCTTTAATTTTCCGGGACAAAAAGTAGCCTATGTCCTTTCCCTGGGTACAAACTATCCCTACACAAAATTTCATCAAAATCTATTAAAGAGACAGATCTTTTTATTCCCACGGGAACTCTTTAATTTTCCGGGATAAAAAGAAGCCTATGTCCTTCTCCGGGATACAAACTATCCCTGTACCAAATTTCAGCAAAATCGGTTGAAAAGATGGGCTGGGAAAGCGTAGCAGACAGACACACTTCCGCCTTTATAATATTAGTATGGATAATTGAAAAATTTTGAGATTTGTTTAAGTATTCTATAACGATACAATTATTTTGTCTTTTTGTTTGTCTAGACACCATATCAAGATTTGCCTCCAGGGTAAACAATGGCAATGAAAATAAAATAGTCGGCGGCCACAATACAACGATACAACACTTTCCTTACCAAGCGCTGCTTATGATATTTAAAGGACTGAAAAGCTTTCAATGTGGAGGATCTATTATAAGCCGAAGATACATTTTAACAGCCGCCCATTGTATACCAGGGTAATAGATAGATAAATACTTTATTGCCACACCAAAAATTAAAAAAGAAACTATGTAGTGAACAAGCAAAAAATTTTTTCCTAAAAACCGACTTCCTTTAACCTTTTATTATTTGAAAAACTTTTTTTTATGGGACCACCTCGAGAGCTTCTTCTAAAGACTGATAGAAAAAAAAAACAAATCGGTTCAGAAACCACGGAGATATGCACCGACATACATAAAAAAAAAAATACGCGCCGAATTGAGAACCTCCTACTTTTTTGGAAGTCGGTTAAAGAGAACATTACATAACATAACAACAGGGTAATGTTGCTATTTTTCTGACCTCACGAAACTACTTCTGCAAGTCTACTTGGCTGCATTTGTATTGATTGTTTTTCATCCGTCAGTTTGAAAACCTCATATCTTCTGAATTTCTCAACAAAAATTAATCAGTCCTAACCCTAAGCCGAGCGAATATTAAACTTATTTAAGTGTCACTCTCTCTGCGTCGTATTCCTCATTACTGAGGGTCGTGACCCCTTTCCATTAACCAAATTTTTCTTGGGATAATAATGCGGTGGGTTCCCACGTCCTTCCACATACGACTCGACTAGGAGTAGGTTTAGATTTTTGTAACGATTATTATCAGACTAGATGATTCCCGCGACTTCGTCCGCGTGGATTAAGATTTTTGATTCCCGCGGGAACTCTTTAATTTTCCGGGATAAAAAGTAGCCTATGTCCTTCCCCGGGAAACCATCTACCCCTGTACCAAATTTTATCAAAATCGGGTGAAGAGACAGTTTTTTTTATTCCCGCGGGAACTCTTTATTTTTCCGGGATAAAAAGTAGCCTATGTCCTTCCCCGGGATACCATCTACCCCTGTACCAAATTTCATCAAAATCGGTTCAACAGGTGGGCCGTGAAAGCGTAGCAGACAGACAGACAGACAGACAGACAGACAGACAGACACACTTTCGCATTTATAATATTAGTATGGATATGGATGTTAGTGATAATAACCGGGAGTCAGGACCGACGCACGAAGGAATCGAAAAGGCCAAATTTGAACGTCCATATTCGGTCATCCATCCAGTTACCGGCTTGGGTCAACGTTGCTTAACAATCGCAATCGATTTATATGCGTTGTCACAACTAGGCCACTCGTACCTTAGGTACCACATGTTCGGTATTTTATTTTAATTCACTACAAGCTAACCCTTGACTGCGATCTCACCAGATGGTAAGTGATGATGCAGTCTAAGATGGTAGCGGGATAACCTGTTATGGGCATGGCAGTTCTATTAAACCCATACCCCTTCGGTTTCTACACGGCATCGTACCGGAACGCTAAATCGCTTGCCGGTAGGGTGGTCGGTTTAAGAGATTTGAGCAATCTAAATAAATCTCAGCATTACAAGTTTATTCTGTTGGTGAATTGTTCACATTTTATTAATTTTTTTTTAATCAAAATTCTTAAAAGTTATTTATCGTACAAGTTTTAAAATTTGGTTAATTTATGCTGCAGGGCGACAATGGTAACAGCCAGAATAGGCAGCACAGATGCTGACATCGGCGGCAAACAATACGATTCGTTCTTCTTCAGAGGTCACCCTTTTTACAATCCTGATACTTCTGAATACGATGTGGCATTCGTACGCACGAACTATTTGATGAAGTTAGATGGAATGAATAGCCGGTCTGTCAAGTTGCCACACATTGGAGATCATGTTGAGCCCGGTACATTGCTTACAGTGTCAGGTTGGGGAGCAGACGTGGTGAGTTATGCTTACTGAACGAATTTTTAAAACAGGCAAAGTTATTGTATTGTATCAAATCGCTCTCTGGCATAAGCAATCACTTGGAGTGCACTTCTAATTATCTTCAGGTTCAGGCGAGCCATTATTTACATTAATTTGTTTTCCAATTGAACTTTAACTTAAGTACCTTCAAGGCAAGAGGCATCAATGGCTCTGACTAAGCATGATTGCTGTTAAGCGCAAGCCTATTCTTCGATAAAAAAATAAGCTTTTCTTTGTTTCATCCGCGTGTGGGATTAAGGTTTTTAAATAACATGTAATTTCTCAGAATTTTTCTACATAAATTTTTTTTAATCCAGTACAAGTTAGCCCTTGACTGCGATCTCACATTATGGTAAGCGATGATGCAGTCTAAGATAGTAGCGGGCTAACCTGTTAGGGGCATGGCAGTTATATAAAACCCATACCTCTATTCGGTTTCTACACGGCATCGTACCGGAACGCTAAATCGCTTGGCGGCACGTCTTTGCCGGTAGGGTGGTAACTAGCCACGGCCGAAGCCTCCCACCAGGCCAGACCAGGGAAAATTCAGAAATTATATATTCCCAAATTGACGCTGCCGGGGATCGAACCCGGGACCTCGCACTTTAAGACAACAGCGCTACACACTGCGCCACGGAGGTCGTCAAAAGCAAGAGTTTGTTTCCGGGAAGCAAGTTATCTGTGTTCCAAATATCGTCAAAATCGGCCGTGAATAGATAAAATAATAGCACATTATGGATTTACGATATTTTTCCACCAAGCGAGCAAAGCATTTCTTCAAAGGAGAAGAATCTGCCTGCCGTCTGTCTTATTACTTTACGCAATTGATGCACATTAATTGATATGTTACTCGAAGTTCCAACGTCGAAAATGACAAAAAATTATAATAAAATTTATTTTTATTGTTTTATTTTCTTAGTATCAATCTACAGCGTTATCAAGTAATATTAACAATTATAACTTGGGCACTATAAAGCCATGAAGGATTGCAGATTTAAGGAGATGATCATAGAAGCAATTAGAAAGTTATTGTTAAGTAAATCTTAGTAGGTACTTACTATAATTTTTTTTTAATCCATAGCCCTTGATTGCGATCACACCTGATGGTAAGTGATGATGCAGTCTAAGATGGTAGCGGGCTAACCTGTTAGGGGCATGGCAGTTATATTAAACCCACACCCCTTCGGTTTCTACACGGCATCGTACCGGAACGCTAAATCGCTTGGCGGCACGTTTATTAATTTACTTAAATTATATCGCTATGTAATTCGGTAGTAACCATAAGTTACGCTTACGTAAGTACATTAATACGTAATGTCCTGTACATATGAATCTGGACATTTACATTCATGTTTACAGGAAAATGGCACTGTTACTGAGAATTTGAGGGCGGTGAGGGTACCTGTTGTATCTTATGAGGAGTGCAGAAGGGCTTACAGCGCGGTCACTCACAGAATGATTTGTGCTGGTCTACGAGAAGGTGGCAAGGATTCTTGTCAGGTAAATTGTGTTTTTAAATTTTGAAATGAGAAAGAAAGAAAACTCGTTTCACAAATTATGCCATTTACACCTACCTACAAGTTAACACGTTCACTGCGGATCACACAGAATCGGCCCGCCACGGTGCTTACCGCCTGTGCGTACGGTAAAAACTACATCTTGCTCGCTGGTGCGGAACGATTATCTTAGGTATTTGTAGGAGTTAGACAGAGACAAATATAGATTTCGGCTCGTGGTGTCAAATGTAAATATTTGGCATTAAAACATCGTGGCGGGCTCTTTTCGACCACCATCGCACTGACGGTAAAAAACATCGCTCCTTGCGGTGGCGGGCCTATTGTGGTATATGACCGGTGCCGACCTGTTGCCGCAAGGAGCGCGCGCGCAAGCGTCGAGTCACCAGTCAGTGTTGTGCTCTCTACATGACCGTACGTGTGCGTATCGTTATTTTATCGACAGGTATTTAAGTATGGCGCAACGCAAATGTAAAAGAAAAATAACCCTGTACAGTGATAGTGAAGATAGTTTAGATGAAAATGCACAAATATGTCCACCTGTAAAAAAAAACAAACACCGTCAACCAGCAAGATTTGTATTCTAGAAAACAAGTTGATTTACCCCGCAAATAATGTACAAAAATATGACAGTGACAGATGCAAATGTAAAACAAATGCAATCAATCTCTTTGCGTGCAGTGCTATAAAGAAAGACACATATAAGTTCACTGTTCTTGTCTGGCTCATGTGATTCGCTTAATACATACTTTTTATTTCTTTTACAATAATTCTGTTTTATTTTCGATAACCCAAATATTTTTGTCTGTCCCATCACTATGAAAAATACTTTCTAGTGCGATATCGGTCGTTTCCGACCTGACATTTTCCTTGGTTGATTTCTCATTTCCTGGTATTCAGATTCAGGGGCGAAGCGAATGTAAACAAATGGGGTTAATGATCATTTTAGCAGTATAAAAAAAATTATTATACACCACATATTCGCAAAGTTATAGCTCTTTAATCTTTCCTCGCGGTGTCAGGTCAAAAAGGATTGATACGCACTGTAGAAAAGGTCGATGGATGCATATTTGGACCGCCACCGCACCAGATGAAAGTTTTAAGGATTTTTGCCGCAGTGAGCGTGTTAATACTACCTATGTAAAAGTCCGAAACGACCACACGTAATTGAGGCGTGGCGCGTCGTGTGGCTGTTTGGGACTTTTGACGAAACAGAATGCAGCAGATATTACGCGACTCACAAATCAAAAAAATAAGATCGTTTGGTCTCGCCCTATGTCATGTTACGCAGAAAAAAGGACTCAATAAGCGTTACTTATACTGGGTCTAATACTGAAATTGACAGGACATAGCAGGGAACAAGATACCTGTTAAATCTTATAACAGAGATTATCAAACTTATTTCTTTTACCGCCCCCTTTGAAAATCAATTATTTTTCAGCGCCCCCAATTTTTTATACACTCCTAAAACTTATAAACCACAATTTCATTAGGTACTTTAATTAATTTAGTTATGGTATGCTATATTACTTTGTTCTTGTTTGTTCTTAAACTTACATTCTAAACTAGACATTATCACCAGTGAGAGCAATTAAAACGCAACTTTATAATACCAAATTAAAAGAAATTGTTTCTTAATGGATAGGTAATCAATTTTAGTTTTAAAAGTAATCGAATGAGACCTCTAGGTCTCCAACGCCCACACGGGGGAGTTATCGCCCACTTTGAGAAAGACTGTCTTATAAGAAAGTGGAGGGGACCGAGAGGCAGATGACGAGTGGGAAGTGAAATCATGAACATAGCAGAAAAATCTGGGATAAGTGCTGCTACCTAAAATGGGAAAGGATGTATAGCCGCGGCGTAAGTTGAACTCTGCGTAAGTTGAACACATTTCGGGTGTCAAACGAAGTGCGGTATGAGGTGCGCCGCGAGGGGCCGCGCGTTACCATACCCCTCGCTCCCCGCGCATGCTCCGCTCGGCTCGGTAGCACAATGTACCAGCGCAGACAACCGCCATTTTGGGTCAACTTACATACAGTCGATTGTAGTAGGCCTGTACCCGCAGGCGGCCACGCACAAAACTAAACGCGCATAACTAAATGTTGTGAAAAACCATCGATATATATATAGGTACTAGATGGGCCCTTTCATAGAAAAAAGTTGGGCGTCTGACTTCCCCGTCATAGCGCTGTCCCGCTTTTCGGACTAGATGGCGTTAGAAAAATAAGTCCACATTCTATGTTTGACAGGGCCCGTCTATGTAAATTGAGGTCGTTGTGAAAAACAAATTGTAAATTTGTGGGAAATTAAGCTATAATAAATGAATAATCTTTCTAGGTATTTTTTTTTGTATATATTAATTCCTATTTTGTAATCCAGGGTGACTCTGGGGGTCCAGCTGTAACTAAGGACGGAGTTCAAAGAGGCATAGTTTCTTTCGGCTATGGATGTGCCCGACCACGATTTCCTGGTGTTTATGCAAACGTATCATCTTTTCGAGAATGGATCTATAATAATACTGGTGTTTAATTTGATAATTTCTTTAAAAATAAATATGTGTAAAAATATTTTGAAATTAAGATTTGTCTCAATATTATAATTACTTTATAGTTCTGTTATATTGTGTTTTATTTAGCACATAGTTGAAAATATTCAGGGTCAGTTGCACTACAGAAAGTTATCCTTTTAGTACAACTTGCCTGCCAAACACCTAACAAGTGAGTGCCACGCCACAAGTATTCTTACATCTATACTTAAATCCTACCCTGATTTTTGCAAACCAAAGTGACTTTTTAGGTGAACAAATTTAAAGTTAACGATGGCCGCCTTTGGTGCAACTGACCCTTGGCCCAAAACTAATCCTATTATTAAAGTTTTATAGTTGAGACGATTCTTCAATTATTTGGAAAAATATTCAAAGATATACAGTTAATTAGGTACCAGCCCAGACATAGGTATTGTCCGTGTCGTTGAACAATGGAACCAATAATTTGACCAATTCACACATAATTATCTTACGTCATACTTACGAGTACATCTAGCTGTTCAACGTGCGCTAGTCCAGGGTTCGATCCCCGGCAGTGTGAATTTGGGAATTTATAATTTCTGGATTTTCCCTGGTCTGGCCTGGTGGGAGGCTTCGGTCGTGGCTAGATACCACCCTAATGGCAAAGACGTTCCGCCAAGCAAGCGTTCCGGTACGATGCCGTGTAGTAACCGCTTAGGGGTCTGGGTTTAATATAACTGCCATGCCCCTAACAGGTTAGCCCGCTACCATCTTAGGCTGCATTATCAATTACCATTAGGTTAGATCGCAGTTATGAGTTAATTTGTAGTGGATAAAAAAATTGCTTGTAGATTACAGTGGTGGCTTAATCGTACCGGAACACAATCGTTTAATGTTAATTTTAATTATTGATTTTTGTTTTGTACAATTATAAAATATTCGAGAAATAAATTAAATATCTACCAACTTATTAATTATTTATTAATGTCAATAGTAGGTAATAAATAACTCTTATCAGTATAAAATGGTGGCTCTAGGTGACATACCAGGCTTTTATCAGAATACGGGAGTGTATTTAAATACCATTCATAAGCGAAAGAGTCTTTCATACAGAACTTTGTTTTGAATCGGAATGGAGAAATATTTATTTTTAGTTTTTATAGTACTGATGTGTGCTCTTCCAAGAAGTAAGATTAAATCTTTGTTTAAAAAAATATTTCTTATAAATTACATTTATAATTGCTGCAATTAATTAAACTCTCGGTATTTCTGCCAGAAATTAGGGAGATCCGAATAAGACTTACTAATAAATAATGTAAGATAAATTATTACAAGTACAGAAACAATTCTGTTATTAAAAATCGTTTCAGAAATAATCCTTTTCTAATTTTAGAAATTTATTTTAATAGAAATAATAATTTAAATTTTATTTATTATATTAGAAATATATTTTAATACAATATTCTTTAATATTAGTGCTCTAATAAAAATATTTGTGTTCATAAAACAATATTGTGACTCAGGGCCACTTGTACAAGGACATTTAAACTGATTTAGTTCATTTTTGTAATGCTATCCCTTTTTGGCAAATGCATGCAGTTGCCATTGCTACCCGTCATTTTTAATGGCCGTGCCATAGGAAGGGATAATAATATTTAACAAAATAAATTTAAGAGTCCTTGTGCAAGTGGGTCTTATATTTCAAAATAAAAATAATAATATAATAGACTTTCTTTGTATTTCAGTATGTTTAGACATAGTGTCAGGTATTCCTCCCAGTGGAAATAAAGATGACGATGGAAAAATAGTCGGTGGCTACAATGCAACAATACAACAGTTTCCGTACCAAGCATTTCTCAGTATATTTAAGGGGTTCCAAGTGTTCCAATGTGGAGGATCTGTTATCAACTCACAGCATATTTTGACAGCCGCCCATTGTGCTATTGGGTAAAGTCACCATTTCGTTATCTTTATCAGTTTTTTACTTTAAATATATTTTGGAAGTTATTAATACTTTAAAGTCATTGATATGGTTATGCTAATTCTAAGATAAAGAAGTTGCTTCAAATTAATTTTTCATACCTAGCGAATCATACTAATATTATAAATGCGAAAGTGTGTTTGTTTGTTGGTTTGTCCTTCCATCACGCCACAACGGAGCAACGGATCACCGTGACTTATTTGAGGACCTGGAGAGTCTCATAGGCTACTTATTATCCCGGAAAATTAAGGAGTTCCCGCGGGAATCAAAAAAATTAAACCACGCGGATGAAGTCGCAGGCATCAGCTAGTTTGTAATATAATTTTTTTAGTTGTTCTGCAGAACAATGCCAGCGTGTAATAGAATTGCTAACCATATTATATCAAATTAAATCTAATCAAATGTTTTTTATTCAAATAAACTTCGAACACACTTGACGATTCGAAAGTACTTGTAGTACTTTCGAATCGTCAAGTGAATCTACCACTGGTTCGGAATGTTTCCTACCGAGAAGAATCAGCAAGAAACTCGGTGGTTGCTCTTTTTAAATAATTCATTAATAATTATAACAAATTTCTGCTGCAGGGCATCAATGATAAGAGCCAGAGTAGGCAGCACATATGCTGACAAAGGTGGCGCACAATATACATCGTTTTTCTCCATGATTCACCCATATTACAATCCTATGACATCCGATTACGATGCAGCAATCGTACGCGTGTTGCGGCGGATGGCTTTAGATGGAACTAATGTTCGAGCTGTTAAGTTGGCACCAGCTAATACTCTTGTAGCTCCTGGTACTACATTCATAGTGTCAGGCTGGGGAGTAACGATGGTAAGATGTCCACAGTTTAGTATTCAAGCGTATGTTCTTAAGGCACTAAGTATAGTATTTTAACTGTTTTGCCTCGTCGGTTCAATGGCAACATCCTGGTTTAGATTACTTTGTCGGGCCTAAAACATGTGTTGGGTTTTTTGTTTAAACATTCTCAGCCTGAAAATTTCTCCGGAATAAGAAACTTGGCGGCATTTCTCCACCGTGCCTGGAAGAACACGTACCGGCCAACTTCACAGAGATATCTGTGAAGTTGGCCGAATTACGGTCCGAGGCACATATTTTATTTCTTTTGTTTTAAAGTCCTTATAGCATTTAGAAAATAATATGCACAAAGGCCAACTTAATACCTAGATGTATTCTCTTCCAGTTAACCTTTGGTAGTGGGGACAGGGTTAAAAGACAGCGCGTATAATGTAAAGAGAGAAGTTGACGAAAAAGTAAACATTTAGGTAGTTAGATAATATAGTGTAGGTATTATTATATTATGTTTAGATTTTTCTCGATTCAAATAAAAACAGTTCGGCAGAGTTACTGTCATTCAGTGCAGTATTAGGCTGGCCATACACGGATGGCCCGAGCAGTTAGCCAGTGGTCAACACACATGGACCGCTCTTGCAGTCATAGTCAGCTTGAAGCTACCACTGATAACTGCTACCAATCACCTGAAGCAGTCGCAACTGCTCGAGCGGTTCAACGTAGAAAACTGTAGTTCACTATGCAGTCGCAGCTTGAAGCAGTCCATCCTGCCTGCTTCAAGCTGTCTATGTGTGACCGGCCTTTTAGTACTAAATTAGTAAAAATATATTTACAGGAAAACGGCAATTCGTCTCCGACTCTGATGGCAGTAGAGGTCCCAGTTATAGCTTCAGAAGAGTGTAGTAAGGTTTACCCGATCACGGCCCGAATGGTTTGTGCTGGCTATCCAGACGGTGGCAAAGATTCTTGCCAGGTAAATTGTTGGTCTTTTATAACAAGTATAGGTAGTTGAATATTCCCACTTTCCTGAATAATATTATTTTGCGTAGGGAAAACATAATTAATATCATAGTGGAAAATATCGCGATTACCAAATCCATACTAATATTATGAATGCGAAAATGTGTCTGTTTGTCTTTCCGTCCGTCTGTCTGTCTGCTACGGCCGTAGGGGCCGGCCAATCGATGTTCAACCGATTTTGATGAGATATGGTACAGGGATAGGTTGTATCCCGGGGACGAACAAAGGCTTCTTTGCATCCTAGAAAACTAAAAAGTTCCCGCGGGAATCAAAAACCTTTATCTAGGCGGACGAAGTCGCGAGCGTCATCTAGTCGTATCATAAATTATTATCAGGATACGAGATTTGACTGTGCATTATAAACTTGTATTAAGGCGAGTCACCTCCAAGATTTTAGGAGGTGAGGTGTGGGGTGCCGCCCGCGCGTCTCGCGGTACATTTCTCGTAGAGACTAGCGGGGAAGCGGGCAGCGCGGTATATTCTGAAACCGCTTGGCAACGTTCAAATTCTGGGATTAATTTGAATTAAATAGATATAGGACTTCAGTTTGAAATAAATTTTAGCAGGTTCTCATTAATACTTCAAGAGGAATTTATCCATATAAAAATGATGAGCAAAGTCGAAAATTTTATTAATAAAAAATTCGTTTTAAACTTTTAATTTAGCCTGTTTCAAGATTTTTTTTGATCGAGTAAAGTACATCCTATCGTGTAACAAATTAGCACATTCTTTAGACAATATCTTTAAGTGTATCGGATATTTTTTGTAAGACCGTTATTTAATAGTAAATACCGAAAAAATTTGATCTAGCAAACCAGTTTTCACCGCTGAGCTGAGGTGACTCGCCTTAACCCGAGTTTTTAATTTGTATCTAATATTTGTTCAGGGTGACTCAGGAGGTCCAGCTGTGTCGCCAGAATTAGTGCAGTATGGCATAGTCTCTTTTGGAAAGGGTTGCGCTCAAAAAGGATACCCTGGTGTTTATACAAACGTATCCGAGGTGCGAGAATGGATCCGGCAGGTTTCAGGCGCATAAATAAATAATCGAAGATCTCCATTATAGTTTTTTTAAATTTAATAAGATAGAAGATAGTTAATTTATTTTTAAATTAAAATATGGAACTTTATTATTGCATTTTACTTGTCACGTAATCATATTATATCCCCGAAATCCCGAATCCTGGAAAAAATATTTTTATCCCGGAAAATTAAAGAGTTCCCGCGGGAATCATAAAAAAATATCTCTTCAACCAATTTTGATGAAATTTGGTCCACGCAGACGAAGTCCCGGGCATTATCTAGTCATATAATAAAATTATTTGTGGGAAACTGGGAGGAGGAGTATGGGATTAATTTCTCCTTTTTTATTTTATTACTCTCCATTGAATCGCACAATCGCACGTCGACTTGCCACCAACAATATCACAGCCTCAACTTGACTGCAGTAGAGAGAGAACTTTGTAAACATAAATACAAACAAAATTCTCGTAATAACAGTTATTAAGAATAATAATATATGCACATTTACTTAGAAAATTATCTACGATACCTAATAATTATCTGGTGGAAACTAATAAATGAAGATGGTTTTTTAATAGCGGCTTTTTATCTAGAAAGGAACTAAAATACTATGATTATTACTCTTTAAAATAGTACATACATTCAACAATAGTATAAAAACTTCACGATAGCATTGTATGTTGTACCTTTAGTTTAGCTGAAAATGAAGGTGTCACAGCTATATTTCTTATGCCTTTATTCAATTCTTTTCTTCGGAGGTATTTATCATCATTTTCTAAAAAAAGCACACTCTGCAAATGAGACAAATACTAACTTGTAGTAGAAAAAAAAAGTTTTTATTTAAATTCTTAGCATCCATTTTACACTCTGTTTTGATTTTATACTATTCTAAATTAACGATTGTCAATCGATATTTTTCAGCTGTTACATGCAAAAAACATGAGCTCCGTGATAAGAAGACAGATGGTAAAATAGTTGGTGGCTCTGTAGTTAGTATTAAAAGATTTCCGTACCAAGCACATTTATTAATTGAGACAGATCAAGGGTACTTTGGATGCGGAGGATCGATGATTAGTGACACTTATATTTTGACGGCAGCACATTGTTTGGTCGGGTGAGAATTATTTAAATCATTTAAAAGTTTGACGACTGTTGCCTTATCGTGCGGAGGTCCTGGATTCGATCCCCGGCAGGGTCAATTTGGGAATTTATAATTTCTTAATTTTCCCTGGTCTGGCCTGGTGGGAGGCTTCGGCCATGACTAGTTGCCACTGTACCGGCAAAGACGTGCCGCCAAGCGATTTAGCGTTCCGGTACGATGCCGTGTAGAAACCGAAGGGGTATGGGTTTAATATAACTGCCATGCCCCTCACAGGTTAGCCCGCTACCATCTTAGACTGCAACATCACTTACCATCAGGTGAGATCGTAGTCAAGGGCTAGCTTGTAGTGGATTAAAAAAAAAACTAAAGCGTAAAATACCAAATGTACCGGTATTTAATTTGTATATAGAAAATAGGTGACCGGAAGGCTGGCAGTTCGGCCAATATAAGTTTAAGTTCAGTGTAAGTTTGGCTATTCAGCGGGGTAACGCAGCTAGTGTTCTGGGCACATTGCTTCATTGCAGCGGCATAGATGAGATTATTTAAAAAAAAAGAAAAGGTATCTAAATTGTCAGATGGGTACAGCAACAAGGATATTATCTTTTACTATATTTATACGTTGCAGTGAATGATAACTAGTTGGTTGGCTAGCAAAAGCTAGTTAGAGGTAGGCTCCAGAAAAGACAACACAGTCGAATATCAAGTTTATGTTAAACAAGCAATCAATAGCTTGCCAAAGCTGCTCTTAGGGATTTATTATTATTTTAATAGGCATTATTTCAAAATTGATTGATACGTATTTTTTAAATTTCAGAGCTTCCAAAGTAAACGTCAGAGTAGGAAGTGATTATGCTGATCAAGGCGGAGACTTGATTGAAACTACTGTTATCACACGGCATCCTAAATATAACTCTACCACACTAGACTTCGATGTAGGGCTGTTGCGTCTACCATCTCCAATATCATTTGGTAATACAAAACGAGCGATAAGGTTGCCAGCTAGAGGTAATCGTATTCCACCGGGTACTAGGATTACTGTTTCAGGATGGGGTGCTACATCTGTAAGTATTTAAAAAGTTTTACTTATGCAGCAGAAAAAAATCCTTAACTTTTTATCCCATATGGACCATTAATTGTTTAAGGAAAACTATACGCTAATGTCTTTCATTGATTTTTAAACTTTATGGTGAACTAGACGATGCCCGCGACTTAAACCTATGTAATGCCGTAAGATGTAACGTAACCTACCTTTGTACAAAATGTCACCAAAATTGGTTGAAAAGATGGGCCGTTAAAGTGTAGTAGACAGACAGACAGACACACTTTCGCATTTATAATATTAGTATGGATTAATTGAAATTTGGGGAAAATTACACGCTTATGTTTTTCATGGAATTTTTAACTTTATGGTGAACTAGACGATGCCCGCGACTTTGTCCGCGCGGATAGTTTTTTTAATACCCGAATGAACTCCTTAATTTTTCTTAAAAAGACTATGTCCTTTCTGGGGGTGTTACCTACCTCTGTACCAATTTTCATCAAAATTGGTTGAAAAGATGGGCTGTTAAAGAGTAGCAGACAGACCACAAACATACACGCTTTCGCTTTTATTATATTAGTATGCGTATTTGTTTGTTATCATCTGGTTGCAATGATGTGAAACAGATTGTATTTTTAGGAAAATGGAGAAGGCAGTAAAGTTCTCATGGCGGTGACAGTACCAACTTTATCAAACGTTCGATGTCGCGCGACATACAAGTCTCTTACAGAAAACATGGTTTGCGCCGGTGTTCCTCAAGGAGGAAAAGATTCTTGCCAGGTAGAATGGAATTGATACAAAAAACTTTAAGCAGTAATGATAAAGTTATGAGAAGGCTGGAATATTTCTTTTATCTGGTTTTACTTAAATGGCAAGAGAGACTTATGGTAACTTTGCTCCTATGAATTAATCGTGTCATTCGGCAATACGCAATGAATAAAAATAGGGTTGAAAGCCGTCATAATTTTACCAATTTTAGAAACAATAAACTGAGCTCTTCGTTTTCTCAAAAGGGTGACTCCGGAGGGCCTGCAGTGGCGAGGGGAATGCAAACAGGGACAGTATCTTTCGGCGTTGGCTGCGCTCGTCCGGGCTACCCCGGCGTCTACGCCAATGTAGCAAGTCCGCCGATACGTGACTGGATCAAAGAAATTGCTGGCATTTGATACACCAATATAACTTTTGACTTCCGAAAATCTACCTTAAATAGGATTATTCTATTAAATTGGTTTTATTGTGTGATATAATAAAGGCACTGTTTACTGTACCGCAAGTTTATTATTTTCTCATTTAAGATATAAATAATCATGTAAAAGTCTATTATTTCGCAGTTTTGTAATTGCAAAAAGAGTGAGGTCGATGTGAAGTACAATCGTGTTTGGACATTTGTAAGGTGAACTAATTCAGTAGTTCGACTCTGCCTGTCACTGTTTTATCCCATACATGGCATAATTGTATACCAAGGAGGTCTCCAGGCGAGTCTCCTAATAAATCTTATAGGACCAGATGGATACGACATGTACTCGACATTCAAATTCCTCAAGGTCGAGAGCCAGGATGACATTGACGTTCCCGTTAGAAAGTTCAACGAACATTTAGCAACCAAAACCAATACAACGGTTTCTACACATCATCGCACTGGAACGTTAAATCACTTGGCGGCCGTCTTTGCCGGTAGGGATATAAAGTAGACACGGCCGAAGCCTCCCGGTAGACACGGTCAGAGCAGGGAAAATTCAGAAATTATAAATTCCCAAATTGACCCTGCCGGGGATTGAACCCGGGACCCTCCGCACGTTAAGACAATAACATAATAGGAGCAGGGATTGGTTTTATGTATCTTTTGATGAGTTTAATTTATTAGAATTTATTAGAACTACAGATTAAAGTTAGTGAATTATATACTATACAGTATTTTAATATCGAATTTAAGAATCAAATAGTTCAGAATTTCTCGCCTTACCACCTTTGAAGCCCGATTTCTCACAATAACGCCCCGTAAAGTACCAAATTTTTAGACTAATGAAGGAAGCTTAGGAGCCCCAAAAGTTTTTAAAATTAGTCGGAAATGACGTAGACAGGTGTAAGTATTTTATAAAGTGAATTAATAAATAAATAAGATAAGATTTTAGTAAAAATAACTTTACAGAAGCGAATTATTTATAGTTACCTTGAGATACATGAACTTCAAACCGTATCTCACAAGCATGCTTGTAAAGTATAACAATATATGGAACACACACAACACAAACGAAACTTTGCATAGCATATGCAGCCCGACTGCGCGTTCCGCGGGCATTTTGTATTATATTAGCGTAGCACAAACTACCAGGGCGTAGAAAATTTTTATACATAGATATAAAAAGTAAAATCAGTAAGTAAAATCCACAATGTAATTGAACAATAGCGCAGAAACGTATATACTAAGGACGAAAACACATTGTCTCAAAGACAAAAAGTTCATGTATCCACTTACTAGCACGTCAGCCCAAAATGACGAACGATGAATTTATAATTTCTAAATTTTCGGACTGGCCTGGTGGGAGGCTTCAGCCGTGGTAAGTTACCACCCTACCGGCAAAGACATGTCGCCAAGCAATTTAGCGTTCCGATACGATGCCATGTAGAAACTGGTTACGGGTATGGGTTTTTTAAATTTAGCTGCCATGCCCCTAACAGGTTATCCCGCTACAATCTTTTATCAGGTGAGATCGCAGTCAAGGGCTAATTTGTAGTGAATAAATAAAACCTTTTTGTCCCGTCTGAGCCGTAGTGTGATATTGCTCTTGACGAATTTGCTCTTGACGAAAAAGATAAAGATAGATTAGTGAAATATTCATGCGGGATGTGTAAACCTGTACAGAGAGCGAGAAAAAATGACAAAAATTCTCAGTAAGTATTGGTTAGATTACAATCTAACCGATATGGTTGATGGATCGTTGGACCGTGATGGATCATTAAAAATATGCCAACCTAACCTAACTTATGGCTGTTTGCACTTCCTAAGGACCCTTAAAGATAAGTTTGTATTATTTGCTTATCTACATATACATGTACCTACCTACTTAGAGTTCTAAACAAAAGTAATATTAATGCATAATGTGGTTAAAATTATTGTGGGTGTGGGTGGGCATAATTAAGATACAGTTTTAAACAAAAGTAAATTTATACCATAAGTTGTATCCAATATTAGTGATAGCCTAATGGGTAGACGTCAGCCTCGTCCTCTTTCAGAGGACGAGGCTGTACGTACCTCCAACTTAATTAAAATATATCACTTACGGTGAAGAAACAATCGTGTGAAAAGTTGAAACCAGACTGAGATTTCTATAATCATTTTAAAAAACTCTAATATTATGTCTCTAAAAAAAATTGGCTAGGATGGAGGAATACGGCTTAAAACCTTCTCATTCTGAGAAAAGATTCGTGCTTAGTAGTGGGACTAGTGGTACATTAGTAAAGAGATGATTACTTTTTCTCGTACACTGTGGCATGGAGCATACAAGTGTCAAATTTTCATTGATATTTTATAACTAGATGTGGCTTATATTACGATGTTTAAGTCAACCGTCGCTACACGCGCCACGTCCGAAGGGATAAGAGTTACGCGATAGAAAGAGAAAAATTTCGTAGGTATTAATTATTATTTTCACTCGCAGCGTTGTGCGAGCTGAATTGGGCTTTATTTCAACGTTACAAGAGTCACTGCTTGTTAAAAGGTCTTCGCGGAGTAAGATTTCTGTACAACGTACTATCACCTATTCTGTGGTATTAGGCTTTACGTTGATCAGTCAGCCAGATTACCATTTTACATGTTTTCGTCTTGTATTTTAACCGAACAACTAAAACAACGCAAATATAAATGTCTTTTTAATGATTCTATAATATACTAACTAACTACCTAAAGATAACAAAACATATAGTATGATTATTCTTTCACATAGCACTATCTTTGATATATAAAAAGCCAGTGAGCGTATGAACAACGTAATTTACCTTGAACCTCAAAACGATGAAGAAGTTTATGTTGTATACATTTTTAATTTTTAGTCTTCTTTTTATGAAAGGTAAAACATATTTCATTTTCATTTACCAAGATTCTTATTGTAACTGCAATTATTTTTTTAGAAAGTGGTCAGAATTTTTTTAATTTTATTTTTATTTTCGAAAGGGCATATCGTGCATGGTTACGATTCTAATATATTATTATATTAATAGAGAATCTGACCCAATATAGTTCTAGTACTAAGCATGATAATCTTTACTTCTATACTTATATTATAAATGCGAAATTTTTGATGGATGGATGGATGTTTGTTACTTAATCACGCCAGAACGGCTGAACGGTTCTGGATGAAATTTGACACAGAGACAGATTATTGTCTGGAGTAACACATAGGCTACTTTTTATCCCGGAAAATTAAAGAGTACCCGCGTTCCCGGAAAAAAATACCGGATATAGTTGATAAGATAATTATAAAGACCAGCTACAGCTGGTACATTCTGTACATTACAATATATAGTGTAATTTTTGCAGATGTTTTGTGCACAAAACACGAACTCAATACTAAAGCCAATGATGAAAAAATAGTAGGTGGAAACGAAATAGATATAAAAAATGTGCCCTATCAAGTGCGGCTAAGTATTATAACTGACCAAGGTGCATGGGGATGCGGGGGATCCATTTTAAGCCCTAGATATGTACTGACGGCGGCACATTGCATAGTATCTGGGTAAGATATAGTCAGAAATATTTCTATAGCGCTCGGTCTCTAAGAAGATCTGTTAAAGTATATTGTCTTGATCAAAAAAGACTTAGCTTTGGTCTTTTCCAAATGTTTCTAGTAGTTCTTGTTTTAATTATTGCTATTGCTAACATATTTAAGTAATCTCATTGGAAACCATTTCACACTGTCAGTCTCCCGCTATATAAATACTACATTCCACATTAATTCGACTCGCTGTGCCATTGTTTCGTGTAAGAAAAGAAGCCTATAACTAACACACTTTCGCATTTTTAATTCATTTTAGTTGTTTCTTCATCAAGCTGACAACAATTACTGAATTATAATTATAAATTACTATTATTTTTAAAAAACATTTTTATGCTTACTTAACTGTACAGATGTACATTATGTTACAAGTGTGTAATGTTGGTGATTACTGCTGAGGCGCCAAGGTGAGGGTCTTAAGATAGCCTAGGACGGTAATCGTCAATACACACGTATATCATACGACGTTTTTCAACACACTTGTAAAGATACTAAAGAAGATAGTAAAAATATACTAAAAATAATTTTATTTAGTAGACAAAATAAAATAAAAACTCTTTAACTCACTTGTGTACAAATAGTAATGAAAAAGTCACAGTTTGATTTAAGTGTCATTATGTGCCTAATTGCGGTGAAATTAGAGCCACTTTATGAGCAAGTGTGTTGAAAAGATTGTTTATTGTTACTCATTCATATTTCAAATAATATTTATCGACTTTTCGATCAAATAATAAATTAATGCTGATATTTTTTTTCAGAGCTAAAACTATATACGTTAGAGCCGGTAGCAACTATGCCCACAAAGAGGGTGAACTGTATACGTCCACAAAATTTTGGCGACATCCTAATTACAATAACAGAACAATTGACAATGACGCGGGAATCGTTAGTCTTGATAAACCAATTGTGTTTAACTCAAATACGAAACCAATTCGGTTGGCGAGAAGAGGCAGGAATATACCGCCTGGGACTGAAGCTCTTGTTACTGGATGGGGACTTACTTCAGTAAATACTTGGGAGAAGTTTACCATTTTTTTTAAATCTTATATGAAAATTAAGACAAAATAAAACAAAAATATGAAAGAATCATTAAAATATCTCAACAAATGAAAAAGTTATGGAACTTTAAAGTTGGCAACTTTCTACATTAAGCCGTTTTTCATTTTCTAAACATTTTCAGTGTTACCTAGGCATGACTGTTTGTTGCAGTAATTTTGAATACATTAGATTTATATCGGTTACATTAATTAATATACTAATGTCCGTTAATACGTCAACCTAATTTTTAAGGTGGTTGGAATAAGTAACAATTATTAAAAGCAACTAAAATGATAAATAATACAACCGTTTCGAGAAGTTTTAAAACTTTAAAATGATTATATTTTAAATGTACGCGTCATTGTATGTCTAATTATTATTTATAAATAAAAAATAAAATTGGACATCTTAACTTATTATAGGAAAATGGACAAGGGAGTGACAAGCTGATGGCAATTAGAGTGCCTGTTGTATCGACACAAGACTGTCTTGAGAACTACACCTATATTTCTGAAAACATGATTTGTATTGGGGCGCCTGAAGGAGGAAAGAGCGTTTGTCAGGTAAAAACATTTATTTTCTATTTTAAATGTTAAATGGAACACTTAAGCTAAGTACAAATAGCAATCCAGATTTTATGATTTGCTGTCTGTATTTTCTTTTAGCCTAGCTTTTCTTGACATAAGTACATAGGGCATCGCTGTTTTTGAAGTGAAAACTTCTTTAGCCGCGTTGATCACTTTTTGGTAGGGGGTAAATTTGTGGAAACACGTGCCCGACATCGTGACCGACACCGTCACCGAAACTTCGCGTTGTTACGAAGACAAAAGGTCTTAAATATAAATACAGTACATTCGTAATTAAACTTTAATGCCTTAGTTTTAAGGTTTATATTTTAAGTATTTTAATATTTTTTTAAAATTAATTTAAATATTCGTTTTCATTTCTATCGGCAGTCCCTATGACTGCCAAATGCTTTATTATTCGGTAAAACTTTTTTACAACGACCAAGGATTTTCTTCTGACTTGAGCTTTATTTCTGGCTTTACCATATTTTAAGTTTCCTTAATAAAGGGATTTTTACCCTAAAAATCCCTTTATTCATACTAATATAATAAATGCCAAAGTGTGTCTGTCTGTCCGTCTGTCTGTCTGCTACGCTTTCACAGCCTATCCGTTCAATCGATTTTGATGAAATTATATAACAGAGAACTCTTAAGGATTGATTAATTGTAACTGCGTATTGAGAGTATACATGAAGGTTACCCTTCCACTACAGCCCATTAACGTCCCATTGCTGGGCACAGGCCTCCACTCTCATAGAAGAGAGGAATTTAAAGCTTAGACCCACCACGCTGCTCCGATGCGGGTTGGCGGGCTTTAGCGACTATTATCATGTTAGTGATAATAACCGGGACCGACGCCTTAGCGTGTTCTCCGAGGCACGGGGGTGAAACACCGCTAACTTCCTAACTCCGGGCTAGTACTGAGAATTTCTAGTCAGAAAAACCCAATACTTTTAATTATGGCCCGATCCGGGAATCGAATCCGGGACCTCGTCGGCCGCAGTCGAACATGCCAACCAACTAGGCCAACGAGGCAGTCTGACCGCGGTGAGGGCTTAGATAATGCTGATGATTATTCTTTCAGGGTGACTCAGGAGGTCCAGCTCAATCTAAGTATGGGCAAATTGGAATAGCGTCTTTTTCAATTGGTTGTGCTCGTCCTGGTTACCCTGGCGGCTATGCCAGAGTGTCAAGCCCTAGCATACGCAACTGGATCAAACGTACTACTGGAATATAATAATCTTATGTGGTTCATTCCTCCTATTTACCATACTGATCTAAATTATCAGCAGATTTACGCTCTACTTAACACTGAAACTTTTTTAAAAACGTCCTTCCCATTATGTAATATTTTGCTATTTGGTTGTTAAAATTATATCACTAGCGTTTGAAACTTTGTAATCGAAAATAGTTTATGCATTCAATCGTTAGGATTTATGAGATTTTCTTCGAAACAACTGCGTTAAATATGTTTCACAGTTTGTCATAGTATTGCGTATTAATGCTTACTTATATGATCAGGATATCCCATGTAATTCAATTAACGCATTCTTTATGGATTATGATGTAATTAATTAATTATGGCACTGTTTACTTTATCATATTGTGTTTCAATAAAGGGATTTTATTGATTTAGTGTGTTATTATTTCATTTAGAATGGTAATTAATAATTTCAATAAATTATTACTGAACTAAATTCACGACCATAATTATACCAAAATCGGTAATTTTGTATACTTAGATCATTTTTAAATAAGTTTAGTTTAATTCTAAGTCTCGATAAATCTTCAATCTCGATTATTATTTTCAATCTGAATTTGTAAATTAGTCTATTCAGTGCATACAACCCATGAATTTGAACGTTAGTTTAAACTGCGCATAACCTTTTTGAGGAACGAGTGGCCTGGTGGTGACAACGCATATCAGTCGATTGCGAATGTTAAGCATCATTGACCCAAGTCAGTAACTGGATGGGTAACCGAGTTTGGAGGTTCAAATTTGGCCCTTTCATTTCCTCCGTGCGTCGGAGAGCACGTTAAGCCGTCGGTCCCGGTTGTTCACTAACATCTGATAATAATCGTTACAAAATCCTAAGAGTTTAATACTCTTAGTCGAGTCGTATGCCGAAGGACATGGGAACTACAGTAAACAGATGCGACCAGTCTGGAAACTACTTAGAAACGTTCGAAACAGGCTCACTCACACAAACGTGCGCATAGACGAGATCCCAAGCGCTCGTCGCAGTGCCGTCAGTAGTGAGTGCTGCGTCATCGCATGTTCGATGCGCACGTTTGTAAAGGAAAGGGGCCACGACCTTCAGTAATGAGGGATATGACGCAGACAGAGGGAACCTTTTTGTAGTAAGACCCAAATGCTAAGTAATAGTTAATGCTTAGTAACAACCGTTTATAAACAACTATTTTGCACAGAAAACTATAAATTCACACGTCCGACTAGACTGAGCATTGTTGACAACAGGTAAACTACGAGCGTGTACGACAATACTCACAGCAAATGCTAATACGGAGTCTGCTAGAATTTAAATGAATGGGATCTGTGCGGGTGAGTGGAAACTTTTTTAATTTCGCAAAAACTCGGGATTCAGGTGTTCTGTCGACAATTTCACAGACTTTATCTCCTGACCCGTCACATGATAAAAAACATTCCTTCAGGGTACAGAGCTGCTGGCGAAATAAAATTATAATTAATTAATCTTTTCCCACTTTTAGGAGTTGAGTGCACCTACCGAGAAGACGTAATAACACATAAACCGTGTGTGGTTTCATCTTGTAGTCTGTTATTTTTTCTTTTGTATCTAGTGGTTCGCCCCGAACTGAGACCTCGCGGTATCCATAAGATAGTTTATTATTTGTAAGCACGAAAGAATAAACTTTTACAGAGCGCCATCTATTGACATCATTGTGAAGTTCTGTTAAAAATACTGAAGCTCATTAAAAATAAAATAATTTCGTTTTCTTATAATATTTATCTAATTTTAGTATTTGTTGTTCAATAACAGAATATAATTCAAATAATTTATCAAGTTTCAGGCTCAGCCTTTCAGAAAATTGAGAGTTCTGAGGTCAACCTGGACGTTAGAAAATCTCCACTTTGAAAGCCTACCATTTCGTCAATTTTAGAGGAATTTTTTTAAAATATATATTTTTAGACTCTATTCCTATTTATCTTTAAAATGATATACCGCAACCTTACGTAATGCTATAAAAAATATTTTTACTTCGCGTTTACTTTCGCTTCTATGAGAGCTCCCCTGAAATAAAGATTTTTATAACTCTTTAAGCCATATTCGGCTGGAGGCCATCGGCTTACATATTATATTTAAATTTGAAGTAATTACGTTCAGTAATTCAGAAGTTATAAGGCTCTGAGAGACGGACGGACGGACGGACGGACGGAGGGACGACAAGTGCAAATTCACTCAAGTAGACTCAGAGACCTTCGCTTCGCTCGGTCAATAATAAAATTCTTAGTAAGTACTTTTAATTTAAAAAATTAAAATTAAAATATGAATTAAAATGCATAATATACAAACCGTTAGTCTATGTGGGTATAAATTTAATTTATATCGTGTGAATTAATCCTAAATAGCTCCAGTTCAAGCTGTGGGTTTTATTATGTTTCAATGATACGAGTATTTTAGGGTTTTATGTTAAGGTAGAGCGAGATGGTAGCTCGACTAATATACAAGCTAATGATTATTCTATGTATAAAAAATCATTGATACAAGCAAACTGATTGAGCTACCTACTAATGCTAACAAAAACGCTATGCATGATACCACTAACTATTCGTGCTACTGCGTTGCGGGCTGCGAATAAATTACAAGCAGGCAAGGCGGGGCGGATTAATAATAATAATAATAATATACTCTTTATTAAAGCAACTAGGGCTCAATTTGTTAGTTCACAACCTTAAAAACTAATTAATTAATTACGATTACAACAACGATTACAACCTTAAAAACTAATTAATTAATTACGATTAAGCGTCGCTTCTTTCCGTAGCAATAATGTTCTTTGGCATTAGTTTAAGAAATATTTTTAACTTTGCTTAAACATTTCCAGAAAAATATTGCCGAAACCTGAAAGAGATAAATTCAACGCAACAAAGAAATAATATAATATTATCAATAAATCAATGTAAATAAGTATTCTTTTGCATACAAATATAGTATCTATCGCTGTCGATGGAACGTAAAACTTTTTAGCGTGAATGACAAAACTCAGAGCGAGTGCTAGCACCGAATCCAGAATTCAAATGAACCAGCGAAGTTAAGTGTGAGATAAAACTTTTTTAATTTCGGATAGAGCCAGGTGCTCGACAATCCGACGAACAATTGGTATCTACTGACCCGTAACTTGATTTTAAATATTATAATTTTGTATGCCCTCGCTAGGCAAATCGAATCTTTTACGTTATAATTTCAATTAAAATTAAAATTTGTTTATTCAAAAAGCCACACAAATAGTATTATCTTTACTAATACTCTAATATTATAAATGCGAACGTTTGGATGGAGGGATGGATGTATGTATGTATGGATGTTTGTTACTCAATCACGCCAGAACGGCTTAACGGGTCTGGATGTAATTTGGCACAGATATAGATTATAGTCTGGAATAACACTTAAGATACTTACCGGCAAAGACGTGCCGCCAAGCGATTTAGCGTTCCGGTACGATGCCGTGTAGAAACCGAAGGGGTATGGGTTTAATATAACTTCCATGCCCCTAACAGGTTAGCCCGCTACAATCTTAGACTGCATCATCACTTACCATCAGGTGAGATCGCAGTCAAGGGCTAGCTTGTAGTGGATTTAAAAAAAAAACTTTTTGATGAAGTCGCGGCCATCAGCTAGTGTACAATAAACTTACCAGAAAACTTACCTACTAAGTAATAATATGGCCATTTGCGTGGGTGGGTTATTGTCTTCGTTAAAAGCAACATATTAAGTTAAAAATAACAATAACAAGTCTAATATTTACAAATACCTATATTTTTATACGAACTTACAATAAGTAGGTGTAAAACTCAAGCTTAAAAATATGAATACAAACACAGAAAGAGAGGGGAAGTGTATAAATCACTTTCAAAAAATAACACTTGTGTATCTGACAGACAATTCATCAAGGAGGCAAACGTTAATGCATTGCGGATATTGTTCATTATATTATTATATCGTATCGCAAAAACATGAAAAATAATAATAGCTTTTATTTAGGAAAAGTGTAAAAATTTGTTATACCTACTTACCTACTAAGTATTTAAGAAAAAATATCGATCCCATTGATTATGGGTTCGATATTTTTTGGTGAGACTGATATTTTTGGTAGGTACACAATTACAGACAAACGTCTGCATCGGTGCTAAACATAAAAAGGGTGGTGAAAAGTGGCTGCTCTCTTCTGTCCTGAGCCCACCTTGATGGCTCAAGACAGAGAGTTATGGCGCATTCTAGGGAAGGCATATTATGTTCAACATTTTAAAGACGTACGCAGCTAGTTTATGATAATGATGATTAAAGAGATCTTGTTAATACACTTTTAAAAATGACTGGATATATTAATTTTCTATAGTTATGGATAGGCCAATAAAGAAATACAATGTTATTATTAGCGTTTCGAGACAAGGTAAAGTAAATATTATATGTTCGTTCTGTAGATAATTTCGGAAATGGAGGGAAGATTAATGAAAACGTAACAAAGTACAAAGAAACTTGTAAGGGGCGTCAAAAGCTTTCTCGTCCCTGCATTATTTATATCATCGTGCTATCAAATAATGTTATTTATTTATTCCAACAGCCTTCTAGTTCACCGATTCACTTTATTATATAGCGAGATGATACACTTAAGATAGAAGTGAGCTAACTGAAGTAGTAGTGAGCTCTACGCGGAATCGTATGTATAAAGTATGAAGAGTTTTTTATATAGTTGCTTGTACGGACAAACAGACAGGGCTAGAGGTCATTGTCTTATGAATTGATAGATCATGTAGAAGGAGAAGGAGAACGTAAAGCGATATGGCGTGAATAATAAAAATAGTTGTGTCTCCGTATTTTAAATAATTACTTTAGGTATGTACGATACCGAAAAACGTATGAAAATGGATACACGAAATTAAGCTCTAATTCAATGCTGTTATGGTTTATTTTACTTTGAAGGCGAACTTTAACGATTTCATCGGCAATCCTTACATGATTGCACCTCAGTTTTGTATTGAATTTTAGTAAAACTGTTATTTTAAAATATTTGTAGCTTTTTTGAAGACAAAAATAGAACTGTTCTCAAATAATTATTATGCGAGTTAACTGCAAAGATAGAGCGTGTTGTCTACACGATGTCTTGTATCTTCAGAACGTATACGAGTATGTATTTTAAAGTGGAACCAAACAAAGTACTGGGTAAGTATATAGAAGTTAGTATAGGTGGCACTGCAGATCCGCGTGTTACTGCAAAGACCGCCTCCCCTAATGAGGAGGATTTAGAGCGTAAGCCATCACTGCACCCGCTCTTGTAGGGCTTATACGCCTTGGAACTAGTTCTTTGAACTGAGAATATTGCGACATGCAAATAAGAATTTCACCCCTATTATGTAACAACTCAAGATTAAAATATTTATGAACCAAATTTTGTACATAGATAGAACAGATATTACCTACTGTATGAAAATTCAATATCAATGAAATTTTTACAAAAACATGAAAAACCTACTGCCCCCATGTACACAACTTTAATACGTTACAGTTAACTACAAAAGTATTTTTAAACTGCATATGATATTATGATACATAAATAATAATAAAACCTAGGTACAGCTAAATGATTTGTAAAAAATCATCGCAGTTAGAAGACGATAAAAAGCCTTAGGAAATGCAAAAGGCTGAACACGTAAAAAAAGCAAAATATTTAAAAAAATCTTTTTAATTAATTTTATGTTGAAAGCATTCACTCTATTATGGAATACTTCAAAGGAAAAAATAAATAATAATTATAGAATAGCCGTGATTTTGTTTTTTTGGGAAAAATTCAGACACGGAGAGGCAGTAGAATTAAATTTTGGTTTTAATTTAATAAAATTTACCGATAAAATCGTGTCGGTATTTTCCTAAATATAATAATCCCGTATAAAAGATACCTCTCATTGAAAATTATTACGAATCCCTTATAATTAAGGCATTTCTATTCACCGTGAGGAATATCAGAAAGACTTTGTTACGTAGAAAATGTTATTTCTTTTCTCTCAAATTCGCCATTCTCGTAATTAGCTTCTCCATGAGAGCAGGAAATACGTAGCGGCATTATAAGCCCGGGGCAAAATTCTCTTTTCTGATTTTTCAGATCCGACGTAGCGAGATTGCTTGCTGAATTTAACACGTCTTAATGGCTACTTGGGTCTACGCCGGAAAATTATGAAGTCCGAGTCTCTCTTTTGCGTTCGGTTCCGTAGTGATTTGAACTTTGAAGCTTCGAGAAATTATATCAGTGTGATGTATAGTGATGATATTGATTACATTCTGCGAAGTACTGCTGTTAGTTTTTAAAAGCAATAATACCTTTATTGACGTAATAAATCATAATTTTTGATGGCGGGTGAAGTTTTAAGCACTGCATATTACATTGTAGCAGGAAAGGTATTGGATATTGAGGAGTACAAATTTAAACTCAATATTGATATCTTGCTAATGCCCGCGTCTTCGTCCGCGTGGATTGAGGTTTTTTGGTTGCTGCGGAATTATCTCTGTGTCAAATTTCATCCAGAATATTTCAGCCGTTCTGGCGTGATTGAGTAACAAACATCGATCCATCCATACAAACGATATTTTTTTCTTACAAGTCTACTTTTATTACCTACTAGCTGATGCCCGCGACTTCGTCCGCGTGGATTGAGGTTTTTTGGTTCCCAAGGGAACTCTTCAATGTTCCGGGATACTAAGTATGTGCCATCCAGTACATCACCGTACAGTACCAGGCCATCTATCTATCTCTGTGCCAAATCTTATCCAGATCCGTTCAGCCATTCTGGCGTAATTCAGTAACAGTATGGATATCACCAAAAATGCATGTATGAATCATCCATGCATCCATCTAAGCTTTCGCATTTATAACACTAATATAGATCTGTCGATCCAGTTTTAGAATTGCTGATGCGGGCCCAGGTAAAAATGGGTGAGATGGGTCTCTTTTTATTTTAGTTCCCCGTAAAATTGCGTTTGTACCCTAAATTACGCGGAAATATTTAAAAATAATGCGGCAAAAAAGCAGTGAAATACGACTTGAATTTGAACGAGCAGGATGGATGTTCAATTTAGAAAGGCGGTAAAAAAGATGAAGGATTTCATCACGTTGATAAGATAAGAGATTTAATTTCCTCCAGACAGTTTGATGACGGAAAGTTGACATTTTATGAAATTAAAAGATTCCCACCCAGGTTTGTTTGAAAAGTAAATAATTATGAGAGGTAATATACACCTTTGTATTTAGAAGTTGTTTTTAGAAATAGCCGCTTTTATTTTCAGAAGGTTTCCAGAAAAATCTTAATTCAAAATGCAAGATGTCAAATGAAAATTGTGATGTTATCATAATTTGTATAGAAATCAGTTTGATAGGTCTACCAAACGAAACCAACCAAACGAAACCAACCAACCAAACCAAACGAAAGATTTCATCGATTCAGTATTGATTTTACTAGTAAATAATTTATAATTAACTAGCTGATGCCCGCGACTTCATCTGCGTGGTTCAGTTATTTGATTCCCGCGGGAACTCCTTAATGTCACGGGATAAAAAGTACCAGTTTTTTTTAAATAAATTACCATAAATAATTCAAACGCGCATTTGTTTTATTTAGATTGACGTTGACAATTAACGTCAACTGTTTGACAGCTAGTTTTTTATGTGAAAAGAAAAGTGTTGTTTTTACTATTGTCCACGCAATGTTTCTTTTTTTTTTAATTGAAACTTTCCGTGTGCCAGAAGAAAGATACGAAAAAAAAATTGCCGAATTGGTCGAGCCGTTCTCGAGTTTTGCGCTTAGCAACATTTATTTT
Source organism: Erebia aethiops (assembly GCA_923060345.2). NCBI lineage: Eukaryota > Metazoa > Arthropoda > Insecta > Lepidoptera > Nymphalidae > Erebia > Erebia aethiops. Next base: position 5,987,100 of record OV281092.1, on the reverse strand, counting down.
CATTTATATAGAAAGAAGATATAGATACATATTTGAAATTATAATATATTAAGGTGAAAAATACCACAATGCCACCACCACCACCACAATACCACAATGATGAGGTCGTAAGAACTTGTACAGGACGCAGTTTAATCTTGGCAACTTTGTTGGATATGATAGTTAGACGAGACATATTGCTCGTAAGGGATATTACTAGTGGCACCCTTAATGGACTACTGTGTATACTTACATTGTAGGTTTCTTAACTTGTAGCTTGTACCACAGAATAGGTAATAGTATGCTTGTATCTACGTAATATTTTGTATCATTGTCATTGGTCATTGGTAATATTATATTATTTATAAGTATGTGTATGGTAATGTCATTGTAAGTATTTGTAGGATAGATAGGATTTAAGATACCTAAAATCTGATTAATATGTGAAAAATAAATTTAAATACACACATTTCCTAAACAGCAAAATCTGGACATTCAAGGTTTTCTGGGTGGTTAAAAAATCACGAAAGCTATGGCATCAATGGTAAAAATTTTTGGGTGCACTTTTACACAAATCCTTTAACATATTTCCTTAATTGGAGTCAAAAAGTTGTCCTTTTGACTCCAAGCTCAAAGCTGTCCTTGTGGAAAGAGTTTTCACATACCTGCATAAAAAAATAGTAGCCCGAATTGTTGAGACGATTTATGAATTCGCATAAAATTAATAACGGTTCAGAATTTCATATCAGGCAAGTAATATGAACTCAATAATATTACTTTCAATACGTACGGATTCACAGTAAAAGCTTACCTCTATAACGAGATCCCTGAAAGGATTCGAACGTTACCAGAGCAGTCTCACAAAGAGATGCAATTTGCATTACAATAAATTTATATTGGAAGCCTTAAGAGTTCCGTGATCGGTTTGAGATCTTGAAATTGAAGGGAAATAAATTCTCGGTACATTATAAAAAAATACAAAATCTTCAAAGACGTTTTACCAAGTTTAAGCTGTTAAAGTGAGTTTTTCTATCGAACGTTTGTTATTATGTTTGTGATACGTAGGTAGTAGGTACTGTTATATAGGCCGAGCGCTGCTAAAACTGTTTGATCTTGTAAAAACTTTTTAACTGAGGGAGTTCTGAAGATGTCGACCTTGGAAATGTCCAGGGTGCGATCCTCAGTACAGAAAAATTGATATTTGGGTGTGTTGGGAGGCTTCGGGCTTGACTTGTTACCGCCCTACCGGGACAAACGCAATTTGATAGAAGCGTAGAATTAAAAAGTATTGTTCGCTGATACCATTTTTCTTGTACCAAATGGATGTCTCGTAGACTTAGACTTTCAATTATTATTCCAGGTAGTTTCTTTCTTGCAAATAAAATAAATATAACCAACTTTCGTATGAACTAATTAAATAAAAGTCAAGATTCTGTTACTGCTGCAGATGACTTAATTTCTTAACATCAGATAATAATGCATCCATGACATCTAGATAAATCAGGTAATTACTTACTTCCAAACTACACAATGCGAGCTTAGGCAAGGATTTCTTATTCTTATAATGAATTGTTACGTCATCAGTCAAGGCACTTTTTACTTTAATCTCATAGATTTAGGATTGGTCTTTACGACCCAATGCTAAATCTATGTTTAATCTATAATTAATAAAGGTTGTGAAACATAAAATTAACAGGAGACGTGGATTTAACGTCTTTTTTCAGACCCTTTATTTAATATTCACCAAAAAAATAAATTATTTATTTGACTAGTTGTCAAATGCCCAGTTGTATGCATAAATGAAAGCAAAAAGGAATCTGAATCATAATTGTAAAATTGTAAATAAATTATAGTAATATAGGCTGAATATGAGAACCCGCATAGAAATTCTAACAGAAAATGTACATACGAAAAAACTGCATTAGTATGTTGTTATCTCAGTAGAACGGCCAAGGTCGCAAATGTTGATGATAAGTACAAAGTAACTGATCAAGACCATATAAACTTACTTTTTTCTAATGGGTTACTGGGATATGGAATGAGGGGTCATTGTTTGTTTGTTGATTATATTGCCTTATTAATGTATAACATAGATACTAATCTATGTTATACATATTATCGCTTCATATTAGGACTGCGCAATCTCTTGCATCATTCAAAAGACATATCAAAGCGCACTTTCTTCCTCCCTAGATTCCTAAATTACCTGTGTTCCACTAATCTATCCTTACTGTCTACGTTAAGTCTTGTGGCTTCTATTTTTAATTAGTTTACTCCGTATCTAGGTATATGTTTATAAGTGAATGTATATATTATTATGCATGTATGTTTTGTTATGTGTATGTATTATATGTATGGTATTTATTTATATTTGTGTATTATATTATTAGTTAAGTGCTCGTTTTTTTTTATTTGTTACTTTTACGTACACTCATATCCCTCTATCGCTGGTTCATATTCCTATGTGATTTGGTTGCCTGGCAGAGATCGATTAAAAGCGATAAGGCCGCCAATTGAACCGACTCGTATTTTTTATTTTTTTTTGTTTGTTGTTACTGATTCTTTATGTTAAGTGTACAATAAAGAGTATTTCATTCATTCATTCATTATGTATAGATGAAAATATTTAAATAAATTGTTTTATATATTTTTCTATAATATTCCAAAATTAATTAATGTAGTATAAATAGCGTCTACCCACGTATTTGCCCTTGTGGAAATTCCGAAAAATCTAGTTTGTTTCATACATTACAAAAGAGAACCTCTGTGCATGATTTTTTTTCCAAGGGACCAGAGGTTTTGGCTGGGCAGTGACCGACTCTTCAACCCTTGATGAGAAGGAAGTAATCATTGACCGTTATGACTTGTGAAACACAAACACTTTTAATATTAATTCTATTTATTCTTGATTTATCCGACTGATGGAAGTGCGGTCGAATTCTAACATCTTCTATAGGCGTTCAACTCTATGGACTGGCAGTTATGAATGACCAACTCGGAGCGAAGCCTAAAAGTCACATTACGAATGAAAAACCGCGGGATTGCCGTAATTGAAAATTCCCTGTGTAATATACGACTTGCAATTTCAGAGGCACGGCACCCAATCCTGGGGCGGGAACATTTTTCTTTACGTTTAACGATATTATTTAACGCCACAAATTTTACCATTTTTCTTATAGCCTTCAGAACTGCCGGCAATTTCATTATGATAATCGCGCGTTACCTCGCCTCTACCTTTCAAGAAATGCGTTTAAGTAGGTACTTTTGGAAAATAATCGAATCCTTTATAGTCGGATTGTATTAAATAGATCTATTTAATTATTTTTCGCATCGCAAAGATCACAAACTTTTTATGCGGGATTGACTTTCGCTTGGGTATAATCGTGCCTGGTAGAAAGCACTGATGGCTTCGGTTAGTGCGCACAGCCTAATTTTCGCTTGTCTTGAAGGTTAATTGAAGGTAAAATATATACGGATGTGGTAAGCACGTTAATCACACTTTAGTACCATTATGTATTCTGTAGTAGAAAATTACCTTGAAATAATATGGCAAAAAGCTTCTTCTTTTTATAGGTACGAGAAGTGCTCCATGTTAGTGTTTCCAACTTTGTTCAACCCTATTCTGTTCTACTGGCATAGAATCGTACTAATACTTTCTTTTTTATTTGCCCGCGCATACTATCAATCTTTAATCTTTTTCCTTCATGATTAATTTCGGTTTTTGTTATTAACACCAACGCGCTCGTTACCGAAAATGACAATGCCAATAATTGCGCTATGCATAGTCTTGGCAAAAAATGCAAACTATGAAGCAATAGATTACAAAATCCAAGACAATATCTAAAGAATTCATTAGTTTTTACTCTTCTCTTGTGTGACAAAGGACTAACAAAAAGTATTGTCACGCGTGAAACGTTAAATTCTATGGTATTGCTTTGTTATGACCGTTGTATTGAGTAATATTTCTTCTACAAGTACTTTTGTCAACCTTGTCACAGTAGTGATGCATTGATCTTATAAAAGGGAGGTCCTGGGTTCATGTTCCGGCTTTTACAATGGTTCTTCACCTTCTTCCTCGCTCACTCACGACAATGTATAAATTTGTAATGGAACGGAAATTTAAGTACGTCTATCGAAATGGGAAACGACCACATAATATGTCTTCCAGTTGACCTTGTTCCACGAGATGAACGTACGTTTTCATTATGTTATCAATAAGAACATAGGGATCCTTGTTCTTGGTTTCCTATACGCCCTAAATTTATTTACCAAAAGGAGTACCTCTCCTTTTGGTAAATTTATTTTAATTTACTAAAAGGAGGGGTACTCCTTTTGGTAAATTAAAATAAATTGGCCTCGGTGTCTATAGTGACTGAAAAGCCCAAAATAAAACTACGCAAATACTGTAAAAAAACCAAATTATTATAGAAGCTTCTCGTTTCATCAAAATGTTCCCAAAAATCGTGGACCAGTCATAAAATAAAAACAAAAACATGGAATAAAAATAACAACAACGTAACACGAATAAAGAATAAGTATTTTAATTAAAATATCCAGCATATAAAAGCTGTCATTGCGTCTATATTGGAAGAAATAAACTTCTATCAGCAAATAGCTTTAGGCGTCCCCGAGCATTATTCTGATTGTTATGTCCTGCGAAACCAACACGTATGAATGTTTATGGCACCAATACCGGCCGAGTTGTTCCATAAACTGAAATTGACTGCGTGGATAGACCTAGGCCCCCTTTTTACGGTCTTTTTGGCCTAAGCTTAGCGTGGCGCGGCGCATTGAACAGCAAAAGCAATTGTTTGAATTAGTTTTTTGACGACCTCCGTAGCGCAGTGTGTAGCGCTGTTGCCTTAACGTGCGGAGGTCCTGGGTTCGATCCCCGGCAGGGTCAATTTGGGAATTTATAATTTCTGAATTTTCCCTGGTCTGGCCTAGTGGGGCTCGTTACCACGTGCCGCCATGCGATTTAGCGTTCCGGTACGATGCCGTGTAGAAACCGCACGGGTGTGGGTTTAATATAACTGCCATGCCCCTAACAGGTTAGCCCACTATCATCTCAGACTGCATCATCACTTACCATCAGGTGAGATCGTAGTCAAGGGCTAGCTTGTAGTGGATAAAAAAAAGTTTTTGCTCCATATAACCCTGGTAATTGGTAAAACTAAACAATGGCTCTAAATAAATATATAGGGCTAAGTTTGGGTTGATATCAATGAAAAAACCAGTTTTAATACTGTAGTTAAGTATCTTTTTACATTATATGCAAGTAATTCCCAACTTTATATAAAGTAGTGAGCTTGGAAAATATTGCAACTGCTTAAAATTCCCAAGTATCTCTAATAACGATGCAAGTATGGAAAGACTTTCCAATATTACATTAATTTATTTATAGATACAGCTAAAACTTTGTAGACACTTTGCCATAGCTGTGCTATTCTCAAGGCTCTTTTAGTTCTCAAACCCTCAATAGTTTTAGCTTTCAACAACGAACATTTATACTAATATTATACTCGTAACTGCGAAATTTTGGACGGACGGATGTTTGTTACTCAACAGACATAGATTATAGTCTGGAATAACACAAAGGCATAAACCAAAAAACCTCAATCCACGCATCAGCTAGACAATATTAAATCGTCCAATTTGAGCCTTGCCTTTAGTCGATTATCTTAGCTATCAATATGATACTTATCATCGTTCTGGTCTCTAATTGAAGTTCAATTTTATGTGGATTTACTATGCTACGCGTTATTTTGAATTTACCAAAATTCCTGATAGCACAAGTGTCAATATTTGATTAAAATAAAAAAATGCGGCAGTAGGGAACATTAGTGCATCGATACAGAGATTGTGTAATAATATGTGCATTTTTCTAAAGCACAACTTTGCCTGCACATCTTGCTTTTGCACATATAATATTCCGCACCGCTGATTGTATCTATATATTAACTTTACACTACAAATTGTTACTTAGGTATTAATAAGCAATATCCTTGTAATATTAATTTTAAAAAAAAATGTAGAGCAATAAACATTTTGTTTATCGAGACTCGAAATCTTCAATAGCGACTGGAAAAATATCCTGTGAGCATGTGCAATTTGTCACCATCAATCATTCCATAAGGTCATTTTGCGGGTGTCTATTGTACTCAGAAATAAACGCCAAGACAAACGTTAATGGAAGTTGCACACCATATAATTCTACCTATTTAAATTGTTGGATTTTTTTTTCGAAATATCTGGCATCATATTAATATTTGAAAATGCTTTAAATAGTTATTTATATTACAAGTGATGAAAATCAAACTCGAGAGTCGAAGCTCAAAGCGCGAGTTTAATTTTCAATGCGCACGTGTATCATAAAACATGTTGCAAAAACGGAGTTCTGTAGTACTATCATGTACTATCTACTATTAGATTAACTCAGCTTTTAAGCGCATCAAAAATTATTAACTTTTGAAGCCAATCAAAAATTATTTTGAATTTGAATGTGATTTGTTTTGAGAAGAGCTAATAGAATACGATTGAAATCTGAGCATAATTGTTGTGATATGATAGCGCAAGGGAAAACCAAACAGCGCCATTTTTGGTAAGGCTAAAGACTACTACGAGACAGCAAAAAAATCATAGTGGCTTGTAATTTTATAATGCTTTCCTTTTCTTATTGCTCCTATAAATTTAGTTTCGAGATTATGTACAACAGAATTAGCAACCTTATAATAACATCTATGTATCAGTATTTGAATAAAAGCTGGACGTCATTAGTCTCAATAGACGAAACCCAAAGTTTAGAGTGTATGTTGTTAAAAGCTTTTCATTGATCTTGTAGACGAATATTCCTTTTATTTGATGACGAATTTAGGAGATAATTTGTTAACGCTAGACTTGGGAAAGGATCAGTCGAAATTTACGAGATTTATTTAATTTAAACTATTTACATTGTACAGTAGTTTAGATAATTTAAGAGAACTATATAATAATAGTTATGTTCTGTAGCAATCGAAAACTTTGCCAAAGATGAAAAATCTGTCATAATTCTGTAAAAAGTACACAGGACAATAGCCTGTATAATTTTTATAGGACATTTTTTAAAATAATAGTAATAATGCAGTTGAACCATCGATACAGTGATTACATGAGCAATTAAGCATTAATTAAACGTAAAATCTCAATTGCTTTCGAGAATAATTGCACAGATTTCATTTATTTCCCTGGCGTGGGTTGGACCAATTAAGAAGGGCTTACAGTGGACGAATTCAAATCCCACTAAGCGAGTTTTAATAGGAGAGTCTTAAAAGATTGAGAAGTCGGAATTCTGAATAAATGCCACGCTTTTCAAATTAAACTTCCAATGACAAGTAGACAGGAAATTACCTATAGAAGATCAGGATTAAATGAACACCTCTTTCATTTGTTCAAGAACGCGATATGAATTTTTAATCGAGATCCAATTAAATGTTTCGATCTGTTCTTTATTTAAATTTATTATATTTTTATGTTTTATGGAAAATCATTATTTTTGTTAAGTTCAAATGGTTGAAAATTGCCATGATTGCTCAATTTATGAAAAAAATCACAGGATATAATTAGATTTATTGATCAGTCTCATCGTGACCTCAGCTTTGCCCGTGCGAAATTAGAGTCAAATTCTGTCCTTTGCTTCGAGCATTTTTGAATTTGTTTCCGATTCTAGCCAAATCAATGCCAAAGCTTAGTTGTATGATTCAAAACTTTCATACAAACCGATTTAGTTGTTTTGGATATTGTACACACGAATAAATAAACGAACAAACAGTTTTATATATAAAAGTGTGACGTTACTGGTTTGGGAGAGAATTAAAACCCGCAAGCCAACACAAAGAATTTATTCAGAGAGCGGGTCGTGAGCCGAGAGGTCAGTCAATAATTTGGCTTCCTAAACCTGCAGTGGGCGAGTAGTGGGAGGTCCAGCTGGTATTGGGATGCACGCAATGACCTTCTATACACAAGGTCATTGGATGCACGGCGAGATCTTCAGCCAGGTAGTGTACGGTGTAAGAGGAAAAATCGTCGAATCTTGCCAGATTCCCTGGTACTCACCCGTCCTCATAACCCCTAAAAAAGACAATAAGCTTAGGTCTCGATAGCTGTAAATTCTGTTACTAGAAAAGATGCTTAGAAATTACCCTATGTATCTGAAATATTAGACAATCTCAAAATCTATACTAATATTATAAAGAGGTAAAGTTTGTGAGTTTATGAGGTTGTAGGGGGTAACCTCTGGATCTACTGAACCGATTTTGAAAATTCTGGTACCAATAGAAAGCCACATTATTTGTGAGTGTCATAGGCTATAATACATTAACCCGAAAAATTAGGGAATTCCCGTAGAAATTATAAAAAATTACTCCACGCGGACGAAGTCGCGGGCGTCTGCTAGTGCTACATATTTGTCAAGTATCGATCTATCAAAAGCATTCTTAAAATACCTAGGAGGATCAAGATGTTTTCTTTTGTTAAAGTCGGTTGAAAAGTCATGACAGTAGGCAGCATGAACCGTAATTAAGCGAAGACTTCTAAAAAGAAAGGAAAAAGTATTCTTAATTAAAGCGGAATGAAGCCCAGAAAATGTCTTATGTTTTTAATTATAACACTTTGCCCTTCTATCATCAGTCTGAGCAATAAAACCGGCTTAATTATGATTATTGTTGTAAGTTCAGAACGCGTAAATATTTTTAAGCGCCTAAACATTTAAACGCAGTATTTTTACATGCTTTTAGGAGACAGAAAAAGTAAACTTAGTTGAACTTAGATAACTTACGGGGTGCCAGGTTTTCACAATCCGATAATTATTATATAAGGTCGTCAAAACTCTTTGTGATAATATGAACGAACTTATTTTAGTGTAGTGTAGCTTCCCTAGAAGATACTATTATAATAAGTACCTATTGAGTTGGTGAATGTAATACACATGATTCTGGGAAGTGTTAAAGTGACATCATTTTACATTATCTTACTACGGACAAAAATAATCTGAAAACTGTTCCACACAAATTTTCTCGAGGAAAAGTTTGTCTTAAAGTGATAAAAATGTAGGATTTGGATAATTTATGTATCCCACATTTTTATTCAATTTTATAATTTTCACTAAAGTTATATTATCATTCAGTTTTATAAGAAAACTAATTATTTCTAGAGCCGATTTTGAGTGACAAAGGACTCGACAACCGTACTGACTCCCCTATATCCATTTATTCCTTTACCAGCACCACCTTTTCGATGTATTTTCAAAGCAGTATACCTTAACCCCTTTCAAAAGTTCCATCATTATAATATTCGAGGCGAAAGTTAAGTCTACCATTCAGATTCACCTTTCAAGGCATTTTGCGTTCTTTTATTACTTTCCCAACATACTTTCTTTTGTCCTTGGTTCAGCCTATGAGTCCCATATTTGGAAGTTAAATAATTTTAAGTAAGTCTGACTGGTTTGTTGTTGCTTTTATGCTGCAAAGTTCTGTCTCAATGAGTTTAGTAATTCGGGCACCCATTTCCCCAATATTGCTTTAAGTAAATAAAAAACCGACTTCCAACGCCACTGTAAAGTAAAAAATAATTTTGATTTCTACCCACTATGTTGAAGTCGGGCGAGTCTGATGCGAGATACGATGCGTCAACTTTGTTTAACCTTGTTATACCCGCCCGACTTCAACATAGTGGGTAGAAATCATAATTATTTTTTACTTTACAGTGGCGTTGGAAGTCGGTTTTTTGGAAAGAATTTTTATTTTTAACTTTTTAGAGTCAGGGTTGAGGATTTGGAGTCAGAATGTTTTCACCTCGAGAGCTTCCTCTAATGACTGCTAGAAAAAAAAGATCAAATCGGTTCAGAAACCACGGAGATATGCACCGACATACATTTAAAAAAAAAAAGTGCCGAAGAGCTTCCTCCTTTTTGGGAAGTCGGTTAAAATATATTTTAATATTATTTAAAAATTGTATAAGATAATGTGATAGTCAATCTACAAAACTTTGCTAAGATGGATCGTTTGTCTTAAATTAATATTACTCTTTACACTTAAGAATAAGAAGCTATGAAAATAAATTCAAGATTGTAGAGACTTCTCTCTGAGACTCCTTAGCCATTTTTCTTTCTACAACATACTAGCTGACGCCCGCGACTTCGTACGCGTGGATCGAGGTTTTGTGGTTCCCGCGGGAACTCTTTAATTTTCCGAGATAAAAAAGTAGCCTATGTGTTATTCCAGACTATAATCTATCTCTGTGCCAAATTTCATCCAGATCTGTTCGGCCGTTGGGGCGTGATTGAGTAACAAATATCCATCCATACATCCATAGATCCATACCGACATCCATACATCCAAACTTTCGCATTTATAATATTATAAGTAAGTAATAGTAAGATAACCCGCAGGGCAGCTTGTGGCGAGCTGTTGGGCAGTAGCGACCCCACGGACCTGATCGCTCCCGGGAGAAGTCTTGTTCCTCATCTCTGGCTTGCCTTTATCGGCCGGCTGGAGTGAACACTGACGAGGAACAGAACTCCCACCTCTTGCTTGCCTTCATTGGCCGGCTTGAGTGGAGATTCGCAAGAGCATCTGCAAGATGCTCGGAGGAAGGAAGTATTCCAGTAAGATGCTTGTAGGGATCTTGAATGGACTACCAGGATTGTCCTGAGAGCCGTGGAATACCTCTCCACTCCTCAAGCACCTCAGGTTATGTTGCCCCCTTGTCGCTACGTCACTATGTGCCAGCGGCTGTTTCCGGGGGCCCATTTACTGAGTATGCGAGTCACCCCCTGCCATTTTATCCGTGTAAAATAACATTGGTCAGGCAGGGGCCATAGTACTTCCATAGAGCCATTTCACCAGTCCATAATAGCAACCCAAACCCGTAGACCCATACCTATCATTTGTGTCCATGTTTTGCAATAGTCCTGCACTAACCAGGGATTGTCCTTGGGTGCACTCGCATAGTGCATATAGGGATATTCGCTGATTGGTGTCACATTTCCTTTAGAGTAAAATTGTCTAACGGGCCTCTGCGAGTTGGTTTCGGCCCCTCGTATGCCTTCCAAAGGTCCGGGATCCCATGGTCCCGAGATAGAAGAGACAAGATAAGATAAGAAGTAAGATAAGATAATTTAATTAAAACTAAGAAATAAATTAAAATCTAAATGTAAATTTATTTTTCTTTTATATATTACATTAACTATTTATCTAATTCATTGCTAAGCATTGATCTATTTCTAATTTCATTTCATTATACGAACGCTGATTTTATCAAAGTAAGGTTCTTCTTCACGGGGCTTTCAGTTTTAAGGTTTTCGCTTTGATGAAAATAATGTCTGAAACTTCTAATTGAGCAGCTTCAAGTAGATCAGCCTCATATGACGCTGCTCGAATGATTAGTTCTACTCGTTCTTCTCAATTGAACGCCCATTTCAGACGCGGTACAGATTAAGGATGCTTTGAGTATGGCCAAGCCCTGGGAGGAAGCGCAGCGTGCCTCAGGTTAGGTTAGGTTTTATTTTAGTGTCTCTTTTTAACGTATCATATTGCTGCCTAGAGGATATGAAGCTTTGCAAAATAATTAAGGTCGAGCCTCAAACTAAGCTGTTTGAAGCATGCTGATCCTAAAAAAATAATCCAAATGCATAAAGAAAACCGCTACCAATAATAATTAAAACACCTAACGGGTTTGCATTAGATCTAAATGACGCCTTATATTTGGCATCTGGTTTTGCGGAGTCCGAACTTTACAAGGGTCAGTTGTGAAACAATCCCACTAAATATTGGAGCTGGGAAACAATGGGAGTCTGGTTTGGACAAAAACTGGCATAATTTATGGTTCAAAGTTAGCGGACGAGACAATTCGAGATATTGTCCCTTCCTACTATTTTGTACATAAATCTAGGGGAGCAAGGGTTGATTCGTTATTGGTTTGGGGATTTCAATATTTATGAGGGAAAGTTTTTGGTTGAGTAACTTGCCTATTTTATCTAATCTTGATGGTTTGGTAGATACATAGTTTTACTTTACACAAAAAAAAGAAAATTATTATTTAAATAAGATAAAATTAATTCGCAGAGTTCCTAAGCTTCTTAGATTTCAATGAGATTTTCACGAATATTTTACACGAAACACCTCTCTCGAATCCGGGGCAAGTCAGTTAGTAATTTGACTTATCTCTGTTTTTTTGCTGAAATGATGTTTAAAACTTATTAACTATATTGTAGCCACAGCGAAATAAGATATTGTGACGAACTCTAAATTTAAATAACATATTTACTAGCTGATGCCTGTGAATTCGTTCGTGTGGTTTAAGTTTTTTATTCCCGCGGAAACTTTTTGGTTTTCCGGGATAGGCTACTGCCTATGTCACTGTCCAGATCCTTAACTATGCCAAAAATCACGTCCATCCGTTGCTCCTTTGCGGTGTGATTGAAAGACAAACCAACAAACAAACGCACTTTTTTATAATATTATGTATGATCACTATGCACCATAGACATAAAATAATTATTTCTATGGTATGTATTGAAGACAAGAGTTCTCTTGTGCTTCTTAAAATTTGGTTTAGTGACACAGGTAGGATACCTATGGAAGTTTGTTGACGCTTCTGCTTGTTGCAGAGTATAGCACTAATAAAACGGAATTTCTAAAGTAGCACTTAGATAATACACAACGCTCAAATATAAACGTGAACATGCATGTAGACTCGTATGGAAAACATCCGAACTTACTTTATACCAAGTTTTAAGCGCAAAGATATCACAACTTCGAGCCAGACATTCGCTTAATATTACAAGGATTACCTTTTAACCTACAAGCAAATATCAACCTTTGTATAACGGAATTTAAAGCTTACAATCTGATGATATAATATGTCTTGCTTATCTACCTTTATGTGGTCGACTATACGCGTGACTTTCTTATCTGACAACAAACTGGAGTTCGTGTGTTAATCACATCGTTTTGTAACTATTTTGTCTCTGACATTGTTGACAGTCTGAAGTTAGAATTTTATGGTGAAATGAATGGCACGTCAGGTGCAACTTGAGCAGTTAATGAATAATGTATCTACCTACATGATATAATATTATATAATGTAGAAAGTCATACATTAAAACTAAAATAAACAAATATTATACATATACTAAAATCTAAATATTAAACTACTATTACATCCAAACTCACAATTCACTCTATTAATATTTATTGCTTATTGTATATCACAAACACAGTGGCCATTTTCTAAACAATCATGCATCACGATAATCGTCTCTGGATTAGTGTTGCCACCCTACAAAATCATAGAAATGATCTAACACTACTTAAATAAAAAATAAATTTAAAATGAATCCTTATATACCTGCTAACAAAAAAAGCTCTAATCAAAAAACCACCCCTGGTTGCCCCCAGGCCATCGATACCCATCAAGCTTGCAGCATTGCCACGCTGAATGGTGATGGAACCAGGTAGGACCTTAGGCTGCATCACCACTTGCAAGCAAGTCTGATTGCAGCCAAGCGCTAGCCTATATATAAAAAAAAGGTCCATATTATTACATTTTCTGTGCCAGAACGTGGGTCGTAGCCATTTTCCCTCAAACAGCGACCGATCTCTGTTATAATTTTTTTTGCTTTTATAAAATGTAGAAAGTGATATGTACCATGCTGAATACGCCGATTGTGTGTAGCCTAGTAGTTAAGAACCCCAACCGATAGACAATATAAAAAGTAGCTCTACTCAAAAGAAAAAGTAACCTTTGCAATTTCTCATGTAGAAATAAATTAATTTCAAGACTCGAGAGACTGCAAAGTTTATATTTATCAAAAGACAACTTATTTTGCTACCTAAACTCAGCCCTCTAAATCCCATATAACAAATTTAATAAGGAACGTCTCTTATACCTTTTGTGATCCGCAAGCCGTGGGACAGGATCTGAGCATTCGAAAGATATCACGAAGTTGGTAAAATATCGCCCGGTGTGCAAGTTCGCATTCCCTTTGTTATTATCGTATTGAGTTTAGAGCGGTATTATTGGAAGCGTGAGTTTTAAGAGCTAGCGACTTTTACATAAGCTGGAGAAGCTAATGATTTTCAGTAAACTAAAAACTGTACAGAGCTCATAAAAAAAGTTTCCCTAAAGAAAGTACAAAAGATTTCTGCAGAAGAACCGAGGACATGAACAAAGCTCCAACCAAAGCAAGTGAAAGTGGCAGCGTGAATGCTTATTTGTTACAGATGATAACTGCGACTTCGTCCGCGTGGACTAAGACTTTTCATACCTTTTTTAACACCTTAATTTTCCGGGAGAAAAAGTGGCCTTCCCCGGGATGCAACTTATCCCTGTACAAAACTTCATCAAAATCGGTTGAACAGCTGGGCCGTGAAAGCGTAGCAGACGGAAAAAGTAAATTAACAAAGTATCACGAAGTCAATATCTCTGAGTGAATGAGTTTACTTCCTTTGTTTTTTTTTTAATCGTGTTTTCTGCTACTATTGATACGAGTAGTATAGCACCTTTGTGTACTATAATATATAAGTTTAAGTAATAAATTGAACTCATCCATCATCCATCCATCCATCAGCCTGTATGCATCCCCATGGACATAGGCCTTTTCGAGAGCGCGCCACCAAACACGGTCCTCCGCCTTCCTCATCCAACCGCTTCCCGCAACCTTCTTTAGGTCATCGGACCAGCGAGCTGGTGGTCGTCCTACACTGCGCTTACCGATAGCACTGCGGTCTCCACTCCAGAACACGTCTGCCCCAACGGCTATCGGTTCTGCGACAGATATGACCTGCCCACAGCTTGCTAATCCGCAGAGCTATGTCGGTCACTTTAGTTCTTCTACGAATTTCCTCGTTCCGGATTTTATCCCTGAGAGAGATTCCCAACATAGCCCGCTCCAAAGCACGCTGAGCGACTAAAATAAAGCGATAAATTGAACTAAAACTACTTACCTATTCTAATTACCTAGTAGTCTTAAAAATAAATATCTTATTAAATTGTTGATCCATTTGCCCTGGCTGCTGTTTGGACGATCTTAATGGCACACCGGCTTATTTATATATAATTAATATTTTATTTTTATAGCGATTTAGCGTTCCGGTACGATGCCGTGTAGAAACCGAAGGGGTATGGGTTTAATATAACTGCCATGCCCCTAACAGGTTAGCCCGCTACCATCTTAGACTGCATCATCACTTACCATCAGGTGAGATCGCAGTCAAGGGCTAGCTTGTAGTGGATTAAAAAAAAAATACTTCAAGAAGGCAGCCCGACAATTTTCGTCTTTGACCAGCTCGCAGATGCTATCCACTTCTATTTCCCTGTCCGATCTGTGTTTGCAATCCAGTCTTTTGCCCAGAAATCTGGGGCACTCTGTCAGGATATGCTGACTTACAAAGACTTGTGTTGTCTAAAAAAGGTTAGACACGTACTTCCTTTGTTAGATACGTATTGATGCTTATTAGTTGCCTCCAGTTGTCTGAGGCGTGAATTATAAGAGAAGGCGTTTGTGCTATACAATGTGTGCAACAGTATACTAAGCAAAATAATAATATTATAGTTACCCAAAATACTTTTATGACGATTGTATAATTAAGCTATACGTTTGGAAGATACAGTGAAGAAAGTGCTTCCAAAGAAGCATTGTGAAACTCATTTTTTTATTATGCTTGCGAACTTGGGCTAAACCCTAAACTTTGCACTTCTATCCATAACGATCGAGTCTGGCATTCTCTAGTAGAGAGGTCGTTAGAGAAACTTAGTTTGACCATAGCGAAAGAAAACATAAACGGTAAAACAACCCGCTGGCTTTTAGATAAAACTACAACCTCAAGTATACCTTTACGTAACATAATACCGATCAAGTACTAATACTGTACTAATGGTCGCAACTTTACCTGCACCTCTAACACAAAGGCTAGATAGTGGATGTGCCCTTTAAAAGTTCCTCCACGGATCAGCTTTGAGCACCGATCGGCCATCCGTAGAAAACAAACTTATCTAAGCCATATTTGGTCTATTATTTTCGTAGTAGCAAATTATAGGCTGCGGTCTATGGATCAGTAGATATTTATTTCATTCTTGACTATTTCGAAGTATTTACTCTAACATCATACTGATATTATAAATGCGAAAGTGTGTTTGTTGGTTTGTCCTTCAATCACGCCGCAACAGAGAACAAACAAACAAACAAACAAAGGCTACTTTTTATCCCGGAAAAATAAGGAGTTCCCGTGGGAATAAATAAAACTTATTCCACGCGGATGAAGTCACGGGCATCAGCTAATTAAACAATACCATGCTTTTTATGTTTTTAAAGCGTTTAAAAACTTAACCGTTAATCATCGGTAATGATTTCTTCAGTAAATGTATAGGTAAAATTTTCAAAGAGCGCTTGCTAGTTTATTTCAAAGTTTGTTACTTGCTAGTGTTTTAGGATGTTGTAAACACAGATATTTGATAGCGCTGTGTGGCAAATGTTCTCGGGCCGGCCGTAATCCTTTAAGCGTCGATGAACTGATCCAATCGTTACACTTCGGCTTTACAACGAATAATTATAGCTCTATACTAACTTCTAAAGCTAATTTCTGTGCTACGATAGGATGCAAAATAGCTTTAAAAGTTTAAACCTTTAACATGTTTTTACAACTTATTTTAATCTACTACAAACCTTGACTGCGATCTTACCTAAAAAGTAAATGATGATAAAGTTTAAAATTATTGTAGCTGGCTAAACTGTTAGTGGTAATTATGCAGTTATAAAAAATGGGCAGTCATAGGGACTGCTGATAGATAGAAGTGAAAACTTATATGACTTAGAATTTTAGTATTAAAATTTGAAATAATATAAAACTTTTTAAACGCCAATATGTATATACGAATATTAAAAAAAAAAATATGTCACAGCATGTCGGTGTTGTGAACCCATAAGATTTTCCCCTACCAAAAAGTGCTCAATGCGGTTAAATAAGTTTTCACTTCAATAAACCCGTACTCCTAAACGGTACATGATATGGCATTGGAACGCTTAATCGCTTGTTATAGTTGTGTGTTGTTTTATAAGTTTTTAAAGTTAATGGTCACAAAATATCTGAATACATCATTTGTTACAATCGATAAACGCAACTGTCTCTTGATTGAGATCATGGCCCTGTGATCCTTTCTCCCGTGCCGCTGTTGCCTCATGGTTCCCTTTAGTTTAGATCATTCATCTTACTGATATAGGGTCTCCCAATGCTAAAGTTTCCTATGTAAGATCTCGCTTCAAGACCCCAACGCATACCTGTGCTTCAAACTACATTGTATCGAATTAATACAATAAAACAATTATCAAAATAGTTTTCTGGGATATAATAAGACTAGGTATGTAACTGGACAATAGGTACAATTCCAATAATACTATTTACTGAACTATAAATTGCACAGGTTTCTATTAGTATTATTTCTTGATTCCTTAATCTCCGAAGATCATCATCTATTATAAGTCATCACATCAAATATTGATGTCGAATAATTGAAAGGTTAAGATTTATTGCATTTAAATTATCGTATTATCCAAATACATTTCTCAAAGCTATCAAACTTTGTCAGTAGACAATCGTAGCTTGAATCTACGATCAACTTTAGTATGCGAAGTTTGTCTACAAATTATATTTGCGCAATTTCAAACAATTGCGACTATTATAAAGTTTTCATGATTGGTTTATGTAATTTTGTATGGACGAAAATATATTTGGAAAATCTGTAAGCGTTCATAAAAGCCAGTTGGCGTTAAGCAACAGGTAAGGCACGTAAGGTAAGGCATGTAGCAGGTAAGGCATGGTCGTGGCTTCTAGCGTCGTAGGGCAAGATATCTTTTAAGACAATGAACCTTAATTATTTAGTAGAAAACAGTACTCCAAAGTAAAACATATCTCAGGTTAAATTTCTTCTTCTCTGAAATGTTACAGAGACACATTGCAGTTATAGGATTGCTTTTGCTATTAGCTATTTATTAGCAAAACAACAAAATACTCTCAAATTGAAGAATTAAAAGAAACAACATGGCGTTTATTGATCGATTGAAAAACTTGTTATGTTTATTCAAGTTAGTAACAGAGTTGCTACAGTTTATCACTGTTACTTTGAAATGTAAAGTGTTTGAACTTTGATGTTATTTATGAGGTTATAAAATGAAGTGGAACTGAAATATCGTTGAACTTTATTAGGTTTTAAGTTGAGCTTAACGCTTTTTGTTTAATCAGGTTTTAACTTTAAACTTTGTAGCCTGATATAAAAGTCAAGAAAATATCCATTATTCACATTGTAGTACAAGTTCTGTATTACGCATCATAGTATAAACCACACTATAAAAATTCCGGTAGATGTGTTCTTTATTTTTTTTTTTCAAAGTTTCGCTGAAACATAATAATTTCAAAATTTTAAAGTAGTAAGAGATATCATATTAATATTATAAATGCGAAAGTGTCTTTGTTTGTTGGAATGTTGATTTGTCGTTCAATCACGCCGCAACGGAGAACGGATCGACGTGATTATGGCGTTGGTATAGTTGAGGACCTGGAGAGTGTCATAGGCAGTGTCTATAAATCTGTCCATTTGTTTTTAATAGCCCATTTCTTCAACCAATTTTGATGAAATTTGGTACACAGATAGGTTACAGCGATCTTTTATACATATATATAGTGATAGGATAAGTATCCTGGGTAAGAAAATAGGCTACTATTGATTCCCGAAAATTAACTCCGGTAATTAGTTCCTTTGTAAATTTAAAAAAAATCCACACGGACTAAGTCACGGGCATCAGGTTGTTCATTTTTAAAGCTCTTTATGCCAACTGTAAGAGCATAATAAATTTTTTAAAGTCAAAGTTGCTAGCGCGGAATGCCATCGAAATGTGAGTGTGCAAGGGTTCAGAATTTAGTGCCCAATATGATTCAGTCTAACTTCGCATGAAGTTGAAATGGTATCATATTTCACCAGCACTTTATTGCAGACCAAGTTACGCCTTTGACTAACTAGATAGGTTAAATAATTCTCTTGTGAACTACGAGCGGGCACTCGTAGATTTGGCGTGTCATCACTTTTGAAGTGTTATAAACTCAGTTGGATAGGACCGATAGAAACATATTAAAATCATTGGATTTGACGTCTTTGTAGATAATATTACAATTGTTATATTATGTACAAGATACGTCCACGTGAATAAGGTTTTTTATAATTTCCGCGGGAACTCCTTAATTTGCCGGGATAAAAAGTCACCTATGTCCTTCCCCGGGACACGCCACCAAATCTCTGTACCTTTCAAAATTTGTCAAAATTTGTGGAAAAGATGGGCCATTTAAGCGTAGCAGACAGACATACATATAGACACACTTACCCATTATAGTATTAGTATGGAGGTTACTTTAACATACAGTAGGTATGACTCAATTCTATCTAGATCAATTTGTTGTTGTTTCTGTTGCTTTAAGAGCATCGAGCACTGCTTAGTTTTGTTCTACAGAAAGCCTGTTAGTGTAACAATACATTTACATGAGAGCCAAGCTTTACATTGGAACAAAATACTTATAAAGAAACCTTATATCCAGTTGAGAAAAACGGAATTAGGCCACATTTGCTTACATGGCTCATACGTCAGCCATCGGAAACTGATATCTTGACCCAGTTTAGTAAAACGCGCCTTAGGTCACCCATGTCACGACGATATGTATTGTTTGGCCAATAGACGGGTCAATATAGTAATACATCTCGTGCTATCTCCTGTGTTTTTTGGTTGTCTATCCCACCATTCTAAATACCAGTAGGTAATTAGGATTCTAGAAAACTTGAGTAGGTACCTAAATTGGTGGATTTTTTCTCGCAAGCCACAGCTACTTAATTATTGTTTAAAACCAAATCAGACTTACCTATTATTTTTTCTTCTATTCGGAAAAGTTAAAGAACTAGAGTTTTGAGAGCTGTTTATAAGATCTAACTCAACAATAGATAAAATTAATTTAATTATATAAAATGTATGAAATGGAAAATCAATTTTAAAAGCTGACTTATATTTTGGATATTTTGGACTTGATTAAATTAAAGTTCGGATCGGATTTAACTTTGATAAACTTTTCCCTGAACTGACAAAAGGCAAACAAGCTGTTGAAGGTTAAAATGAGCTAACTTGTCTTCAAACAATTTGCTTATCATTTGCTTTGACTGGAAATGATTTGATTAAAAATACAAACTCTTTCTCGAAAACGAACCCTGTAGTGTGTATCTGAAAGTTACGTTAGTATTAAATGTAAACACATTGCATTTTTCGCGTCTACATCTACAACCTTGTGGATTTAGGATTTTTATAAGATCCCGTTAGAATACTCAAAATTATTCTTTTGTAGAGTTTGTTTTTCCTTAGTCCAATAACTATTTTGATTATAATGAAATTGTAATATATTTTCTGTTTATTTATTTGGATTTAATCTTATGAGATGATCATTCGAAACGCTAGACGTAAGTAAATTAGTGCCTCTAAATCAATCCCCGAGGAAATATAAAACTGGACTTGAATATCAGGTCTTAATACAATTAAAGCTCTTACTCTAAATTATTAATTTATATTCATAAATTGTTACATTGAATGGATTAAACTTTACTATCCGAGGACAAACATTCACGAATCTTTAACTATAGGGCTCGGCGCACTAATAATTGATTTATACCTACTAGATACTGTGTAACATATTTTATTGACAACCTAGAAAATTAAGACCCTTTGTAAGCACAAAAATAATGCCAAAAAACTTGTTATGTATGATGATTGCACATGTGTAATAAGGCACCATACGCACAGACCGCACGCGATGTAGACCATATCGCTACTGCACACGCGGAAAGAAACGCATCTTTATAGTTATATAAATGCAAATAACCACCCTTAATAAAATGGACGAGTAGTGAATAAGGGTCGTAAGACTCGTGTTTGTAATGCCATTTATAATTTTTTTGATATTATCATCATGATCACTATTCAGCTATCAAGCTCACTGCTAATACCTAATGAACGCAATCATACCCGATCGCCATTTGTTCTCATTTTAGTCACAGCCCTTACCCTCTATAATATGAATATATTGTTTATGTTGCTGGACTGGACACTAGCTTGCCGGTGATCAGCGCATTTTTCATAATGTTAAGAAAGGACTGTTTGTGACGCGGACGTAGTATGTGTCTCGGTTGTAATGTGCGATCAGTATTAACCGATAAAAAGGTGCTCACATTGAACTGAAAATGTGCGTGCGAATTGTAGATTTTTTGTAAGCTCAACTATTTTTAGGGCACAATGGTACGTATAAAATTGAGGTAAAGTTATATCACGTTCTTAATATGGCCTAAACTGAAACCTCGATAAATAAAACATTTAACAGGCCATTAACAGAAGAAAAACACGATTTGGTGTATAGCATTTACAATTATTAGTTCAAAGATATTCATTAATACTTCATAAATCTGTCATATTAATAAAATTAAATAAATTGTATGGGTATTGTAAGTATTAATTGGGATACCAGAAAGGTTATTAAACGTGCTTTTAAAGGCTTGTTAGTTTTAATTTAATTTTGCTTTTTTCTTCCCATTCATATTAATTTCAAACGGGCCCACACTTGGTTGTAGCGTAGCAATAGTTAGGTAGTGTTCTATGGCTGTAGTTTCAAAACATGTATTTTTTATGATCCCGTGAGTTTTTCCCAAAATCCTTTCTGCGCCAACAAGACGAGTGGCAGAAAAGCTGTATGTTAATATGTAAGTCATTAAGTCCCTTTTATGTATGTAGACAGAATAGCCACTATTCTCATGCGAAACGACGACCTAGACGACGTCTTCGAGCATAGTTTGGGCTGAAAAAAAATACATATTTATTATAGGTGTTATATCGATATCTATTATGTGTTTAATATTTTATATACTATAGGTACTTACTCGTAGTTCGGTTTGAGAGGCGACCGCGACCGGTATGTTACCGTATCCGAGAGCTATTTCGGTTCTGAAAAAATAAAAAAAAATTTATATGTATAACTAAACTGGCGGTGTCTCACCCCCGTGTCTCTGAGAGCATTTTAGCATTGCTAGCATCGATGCGGTCTGCGATGTAACATCGAAGAGATCGACCTTGACTGCAACGGTTGTAAATTTTATTTTGCCTTAGAGAATCACATAGCTGGTACTGCATTCGGTCAATTGTTTCAAACTGATACCTGTACCTGTGCGCCATTGGCACCTCATCGCACATATTTTAAATGCGAAAGTTTGGATGCATGGATGGATGTTTGTTAATCGATCACGCCAGAACGGCTGAACGGATCGTGATGAAATTTGGCATTGATTAAGATTATAGTTATAAAGCTGTTATCACTAACATAAATGATTTATGATTTCAGTGCACCCATTAAGTCCAGCCAACGTACAGCTTCTGACGGGATATTTCTGATTTGACGTATTTCGTCTTGATTTGTTTTAGAATATCTACTAACACATTCCCGATGAACTTGAGGATGGAAGTGTTGATATCTTAACGCAGCCTGTCTATGTATTTCAGGTTACGCAGCTGTGTACCGTTGCACGGCTTTTCTGTTAGATTGTGGTTTGCGTTTCTGGTGACGCAAAACAGCCTCTTTATGCTTCTCTTTTTGTGTATTAATAAAAACACTTTTAATATATTTGTCTTCTCATTTGAAACTTGCATGAGTAAATGATTAAACGTGTAGAGGCTCCACTAGAGATTTAATGTAATTGGATAAAAGTTGCCTAAACTTAAAGGATAATATTAATTAATTGACCCGGCCACGATTGCTATCGTTGAGCTTTAAACCAAATTGCGATCTAAACACAAAAGTGTTCAATAATCGCTGAGTCTGCCAGCAGGAGACTGAATTACCATCATCAAAACATTCGTATTTATACTAACTATTTTCAATAATATGTTGTCCGTATCCGCAGATTAAATCGAATGACATGAAACGAGTCAAACTGACGGATATTATACTTTCTGTTTCATGATATAATATAATGACAAATACAAATATCGTAATAATGCTAACATATTAAGTATGTATGTACATTATATTTGTTAAGTATTTTTTTATATCATCTATAGATACAATAGCTAGATAAATAATCGAGACGACGAGACGAGACGAGATTAATTTAATACCCATTTATTTATTTTTTAATTAATTTGAAGTGTCTGCAGAATTCTAATATTTTGAATAATGGTTTATTTATTTATTTTAAGGTTAAAAAATAAGCTAAGAATTTCTGTACAGTATATTTCAAATTCGCCTGAGAATTAATCAAACGAATTTGGGCAATGTCCTTTCATCAAATCGGTTGAGCAGATGAGCCCTGAAAAGGTCACAGATAAAAACACTAGCTTATATAATATTATTTGTAAGTATGGATTTTTCATGTGTTGGGCTAATAACAATTTCAATCTCTACTATGTCAATTATGATGCATTAGAATTGAAATCTTATGGTTCAATTGTCAAAAGCTAAAAAAAGTTACTGCTTAGGTCTAAATCCAGGCTAACTCAAGTTAATTCGACACAAAGTAATACTTGTATCGACACATTGTTTTACATGTTGCAACTACTGATTAGAAATCAGTGTACATAGCATTAAAAAAAAACCCCACTCTTCCTTAATGGAAATCAGATAATATATCAAAAGAATGCTGAAAATCCTTCGTTATTCCTCAACATAAAAAATAAAAGCTTCATGTTACCAAAAACACTGGAGCAATTTACAGGCAGTTTTGTTTCAAATCTCCGCAATCAAAACAAAGCTTTTTCTATTTACGAACATTTCATAGAGGACCGAGCTGGCAGTTTGTCGATGCTAAGTGATTTACGCGTCGGACGTATTCAACATGCATGCATCCAGGGAGGCGTCATATACTAGAGATTGTGATGTCCCGTGTAAAATAGCTTCAATAAACCAGAGGATACTGTGTCGCTTTTTGTCTTTTGGGCCTAAGACAGGCCAAAAAAAAAGTACTCTGGCGGAAAAAAAGTTCATGCACGCATTTTTGCACATGGAGATACATAGACTGCCACGACACGATGAAACGTCTTTCACATACGATAAATTATGTTTTCCACGCAGATGTTTTGTCCTGTTCTGACCGTAGTTTGTTTCCGCCTTTAATAAATTGGACTTTACCAACTCTGTCATTAATATTTAAATTTTGTTGAGAGTTTGTTTGTGTAGACAGAGTTTTATATTATTTTCATAGACAACGCAAGATACATCAGTGATGCTGTCTTCAAATTGCGAAGGGACTTGCGTATGTGTAAAATCATCACACAAAAAATTACAACGCGCGCTCTTAATTAGAAATCTTAAACAATATTCGTTGTGTAACAAGGGAAAGAGACGTTATTAGAACAAGAAAGAGTGGCACTACAGCCCATTGACGTCCCACAGCTGTCCACCACGCTTCTCCAACTGGACTAGAACTGAGAATTTCAAGTCAGAAAAATCCAATACTTAATTACGGCTCGATCCGGGACTCAAACCCCAGAACATCGTCGGTAGCAATCGAACATGCTAATCACTATACCAACGAGACAGTTGGTTTACATAGTTACTTAATATTATGTAACTTTTTGTATAATTATTAGATGAGGGTTGTCGATTCATGCTCGAGGTCTGTATCTCTATGGCTTACAACTCAATGCACGAGTCATTTCGTTCCAACTTCCAACTGCACAATTGATCCCAGAACATGTGTCAAGATTCGTACCTATGCGATTGGAAATTAATAGCAGAAATAGTCAGAGGCAATCGCGTTTAAGCCTAAAATTTGTGCAACTTGACGTGCCAAAATTGATAATTTGCAAATATATCTTGATTGTGACTGAATATTGAGTTAAATTGTGATACAAATAGTGTCTACGGCCTGGCAGAGATATAGGGCTAAAACGTTCTTTGATATTGATCAGAGTTGCAATCATGTAAGGATTGCCGATGAAATCGTTAAAGCTCGGCTTCAATGTAAAATAAACCATAACAGCATTGAATTAGAGCTCAATTTCGTGTATCCATTCTTATACGTTAAGGGTATCGTACATACCTAAACGTATAAGAATGAACACACGAAATTGAGCTCTAATTCAATGCTATTATGGTTTATTTTACTTTGAAGCCGAGCTTTAACGATTTCATCGGCAATCCTTACATGATTGCAACTCTGACTTCATTCAGGACCATTTTTATGATGTTTTCGGTCGGGGTCTCTGAGTATTTACGAAAATTTTATTCATTTAATCATAGAGATACAAATAATGACTTGTAATGCTTGTAACCATAGGTTTTTTTATCGGCAAGATAGATATTGGTGTACAGGCATAAATCTGTACGGTTTTTTGATCAAATTTTTTATTGTAGGGTGAAATATTTAAAAATAAACTTTACCTGATCCGGAAAGATGATATTCAAATATATTTTTGCTTTTTCATATTGATGGATGGACGAGTGGGTGATGATAGTTTCATAGCGTAACAAGGTCGCAGTTTGTCGATGTTAATTGGTTGACGCATGTTCGCTATTCTACGCGCATCAGTTACTTTGTTTTCTAGTAGGTATACCTATACTTCCCAATAAAATATTATATGTAATTTATTAATCATTTACATACCTACTAACTAACTGAAAATTTCCATTTTGTCTGTTTTTTTTCCTAATTTAACTAATATATTTTACGTCATTATTTTTCTTTCTAACCTAACTAATTAATTAGCTTATTTAAACATACCTATATTATAATTATTTATAGCACTAAGTCCACTTATATATATGTAACTTTATAATTTGTGGTTTAGGTACGTGGTTGACGCCACAGTTATTACTGTTATACTAAGACCTATGTAATACCTACTGTGTTGTCGTTTGTGAGCCCAAAGAAATAAAATAAAATAAAAATCATACCGCCTTTACACCGTAACAAGTTGTAAATTCTACCACGATTCGTTTTACCTGTTTTGTTATTTGTTTCTGTGTAATAAAGTGTTTTTACTTAGGTACATACTAATAAATAGGAAAGTATTTATTGGTTTACCCTTCAGTCACAGCCGCAACGGAGCAACGGATCGACGGGATTTTTGGAGTAGTTGGGCATAGTTGAGGACTGGCTACTTATTATCCCGGCAAATTAAAGAGTCGCTGTGCGGCGGCGACAATATCGCTTGGCGGTCCGTCTTTTGCCGGTAGGGTGGTAACTTGCCACGGCCGAACCCTCCCACCAAACCAGACCAGAGAAAATTCAGAAATTATAAATTTCTAAATTGCCCCTGCTGGGAAATGAACCCGGGACCTCCCACGTTAAGACAACAGCTCGCTCAGCCAGGGAGGAGGTCTGATCTGGTGAGCGGCTTCGGCCGAGGCTAGCTACCATTCTACCAGTAAAGACGCGCTGCCAAGTAATTTAGTATTCCGGTTCTATGCCGTGTAGCTAAACCAAATAAGGATATGTATTGGTTTAAGTAAATTGCCCATACTTGTGTCAATTTAAAAATAACAAATTCCCAAACGTCCTGAAACCTCTCTCACTTAAGACCAAGAGATCTTTTTAAATATAGAATAACTCTATGCCAAACTAGTAAATCTGTTACCCAAACTTTTTTCTATTGGCAAAATAACATTGCAGTATTTCGACGCTAATAGATTTACGCGTGTACGTTGTTCGACTGCATGCACGAATAATTCCGATTGCATCTATCTATGCAATTGATTCCTGTACGTGTGTCGAGATTTGTCTGTGACGGCAAATATTTTGTCTCGTATATTGATGTTTGTTTTGTACATCTATGTTACCTTAGTAGCTCCTACATTCCTCGATTGATATATAGAGAGTTGCACCATAGTAAACAGATGCAACTATTAGGAAACTACCTAGAAACGTTCGAAACAGGCTCACTCACACAAACGTGCGCATCGACGAGACCCCAAGCGCTCGTCGCAGTGCCGTCAGCAGTGAGTGCCGCGTCATCGCATGTTCGATGCGCACGTTTGTGTGAGTGAGGCTGCTTCGAACGTTTCTAGGTAGTTTCCATACTGGTTGTATCTGTTTACTGTGGTTGCACTAACATGGAAGGACGGACGTACGACGGACGACGTGGCTTTATCTATGTCATGGCTTCAAAATCATAACATTCAACACCATAAGTAATATTATAAATGTTTGTTTAATGTTTTTTTGGTTTGTACTTCAATCATGCCGCAACAGAGCAACGGATCGAATTGTTTTTTTGCATGGGTATATTCGAGGACCTGGAGAGTTACATAGGCTACTTTTTACAACATTAAGAAGTTCCCGTGGGAATTGAAAAAAGGTTATTCCACGTGGACCGAAATTAAAAAAAAAACAAAATTCAAAATGATTTTTATTCAAATAAACTTTTACAAGTACTTTTGAATCCTCAAGTGAATCTACCACTGGTTCGGAATGCCATTCCTACCGAGAAGAACCAGCAAGAAACTCGGCCGTTGCTCTTTTGAAAATAAATAAATAATAATTTACAATTTCATAAATTTGTAAAATACATAACAGCTGTCCTTAGCATTGCTGGAGCGAGTCAAATCCATGTTCCTTTGTCATTTACGTAATCTTCAACAGTATAATAAGCCTTTTTCAGGAGCATAATTTTAATGGACTTCGCGGGTATCAGCTAGTTATAAACGCATTTTTTTAAAATCCTTTCATCATTATTCATTATCCTCTCATTATATCATTCTTTATCAATTTGGGTCTGATTCATCAACCGATTTGCTAAGGGTACCGACTTTATCTTAGCTTTATGTTAACGAATGTGCTCTGAAGAGACTTCTCATCGTTCAGTATTTCATGTATTTCACGTTACGAAACAATAAAGTTCAGAAATAGGTGTTAAAATTATACTGTGTACAATTTAATCTATAAAAAACGCATGGAATGCTAATTACAATGTACGTTGTATTAAATTATAACACATGTGCGAAAAAATAACCGTTAAGATACCAATTAAAATAACTTTGATGTCTAACAGTTTCAATTATAAAAACATAAATGCCCACTTCCTTTCGGAAGTTATGAGCTCGCAAGTCGCAACTACGCGACCTATGAAATTAGTGCTTCAGGTTATAGAACAACATACCTACTCGTAAGTCTTCTATCAGTTCCAGTGAGATAATTGAGATAATTTTTATTAAACGAAACACGAACGAGCATGTAATCTGTCGGTCCTGCACTTGATCTTTCTCAGGTCGTGTCGGATTGGCATTCCATGACAATAAATGTTGGTAGGTTCGTATGGGTATAGCCTATGTAACTATAAACCGTTTTCATGCGCTTAAAATCCATACTAATATTAAAAATGCAAAAGTGTGTCCGTCTGTCTGTCTGTTTCGCGGCTCATCTATTTTAACGATTTTGATGGAATTTGGTACAGAGATAGGTTGTATCCCAGGAACGGACAAAGGCTTTTGTTTCAGGCTTGAAACCTATGGGGTAGCACTCTCAATTTTCAGTCTCACCGTCCAATGAATTGACAATCCAACACGTCCAAAGAGAGACGCTGGAGCGATGGTTTAACGTGCAAAATTACTCTTACTCTTACTTGGCTTTGTGATACTCAGAAGGGAAGGTGGAATTTGCAACGAAGCTTCTTTCTCAAGCTATTTGGCATTTCAAGCCTCTGTTATGCGGATTGAAGAGATAGGTGCGGTACACTGCCCTCCGAGTACTGATATTAACCTCGAACAGCCGACTCCCACAGTTAAGATACTGTTTCACAATATAATTACCATTGCGCGATGGAAAGGGACTGACATGACCCGCGCAGGATTTCCTATTATACCAAATTAGTAGCCAAATTAGCATCCAGAATTTGCTTTATATTTTCCTCATCTAAGTTTTTTTCACGGCATGCAAAACCACGTTATTCTTTAATGTAACCAATTCTTTACCAATCACACGCTTTAAGGTAGGTACAATGCACGATTTTAAACTTTAAAATCGTGCATTGTCGAGTTAAAATATTTTTATTTTTTATTTTATCCACTACAACCCTTGACTGCGATCTCACTTGATGGTAAGTGATGATGCACCCTAAGATGGTAGCGGACTAAACTGTTATGGGCAAAGCAGTTATATTAAACCCATACCCTTATTCGGTTTCTACACGGCATCTTACCGGAACGCTAAATCGCTTGGCGGTGCATATCGTCTGTCAAATCTCACAGATTTGTCTACTTTGGCGGATTATAGCGAATCAAGCTTCTTGTTCCTTGATAATGTAACTCTACATTAACGTATGCTACAACTTTGCATCTTTCAGGTTCCATTTCATCTGAATCTTTACATGAATGTTACTTATAATAAACTACATGATGCCTGCGACTTCGTCCGCGTGGATTAAGGTTTTTTGATTCCGGCATGAACTCTTTAATTTTCCGGTATAAAAAGTAGCCTATGTCCTTCCCTGGTTATCAACCTATCCCTATACCAAATTTCATCAAAATCGGTTAAATAGATGAGCCGAGTAGCAGACAGACTGACAGACAGTCACACTTTTGCATTTATAATATTTGTATGGATAATCGAAACTAGTTGTGAGGCAGGAAAATTAGATGACTTACTGGGAAATGAAAATCGTATAATTTTTAAACTAGGCACCATAATTTTTAAATTGTATCTAGGTATCTAATGCCACTGAAAATTTTAAGAACTGACCATACTGAAGTGCTAATCCTAGTTGTACCTATAGGTATTGTATACTATCTACCTAGACCTACCTACCTAAACGTACCTATCTAAATCTTCTAACGTTTATGATCAAGTTTTAATAGGTATTCTCATTAGCAATCAAAACTTTAGTGATAGCAAATCGATATTATCCACATAGATATTCGTAGATCGTGAAACGACCTATCTGAAATTGACAATTACTTTGAGTAACAAATGACCTGACCAAACCCTGTCAACCTTTATCGAAATGCTTTTAGGATTTAGGTTGACAAGTCCGGACCGTTAGGTCGAGCGCACACGGTTCAAGGGACGAACTAATTAATTATTTTCAATGACACATTTTACTGGTCAGGTAGCATGTTCTGGTAACGGGGGATAAAAATCCGTATATCTTTTTTTTTATTCCACTAGAAGTTAGGCAGTTGACTGCGATCTAACCTGATGGTGATGCAGTCTAAGATGGTAGCGGGCTAACCTGTTAGGGGTATGGCAGATATATTAAACCCATACCCCTCGGTTTCTACACGGCATTGTACCGGAACGCTAAATCGCTTGGCGGTACGTCTTCGGTAGGGCGGTAACTAGCCTCGGCCGAAGCCTCCCACCAGACCAGAGAAAATTCAGAAATTATAAATTTTCAAATTGACGGGAATCGAACCCGGGACCTCCCACGTTGAGGCAACCGCGCTCAACACTACGCCAGGGAGGTCGTATCTTATTATGAATATAATAAATCCTCCTAGCTTCACATACCTAATTACATTAATGCATCTCTAGCCATCTATGTACATATATGGATCATATCAGTTGTAGCAGACAACACAACGCTCTCAATCGTTAAATATAAATTATTTCGTTTAAGTTTAAAAAAAACGACGATCTAAAAGAACGAGTGTGCTTTAGACCACACGACTGAAGTTAAACTTCTATATGGTATGAGATATAAGATTATACATACACGAACCGTAACTGGCTAAGGGAGAGAGAGAGAAAGAATCGCACCTCTGTCTCTTGCCTCCACAGTAATATACGAAACACGTTAATTTTTTCTATGATACGAAACATACCTCTCTCTCTTTCTATCTTCACTAACTTATATCTCCTTCTCAACTTTCGTTCGCCCCGCCCGATCACACGTTTCGTAACGCTCTCGTCACGCATTCGCCAGCTTACTCCACAAGTCAAGCGTGTGTAAAGAAGTTTTACTTCAAAATCCTGCAAGTCTTACTTATCAGGTAAAATAAAATTCTATGAACGAACGGACAGACGGACAGACAAACCTACATACTTTCAAATTTTTAATAATGGCATGGATTTCCGTCTTATTTTGACGTAGGTACCTACCTTCAAGCTATTTAGCGTTCCGATGCGATGCCGGGTAGAATCCGATAATTATAAACATTAAAACATATTATGCGCCAGGCTTTAGCTTTCGACTCGCTATAATAATATAAGCTATCGTGCCATACCCTTGCGTGCGCTTAATTATGTAATAAAATTATTTTATCGCCCGTGTGTTTTTTGTAAATAATTTATAGCGGTCATTGAATGACTTGGATAGCCGATAGATTGATTAGGCGAACTGAATTGGACGTAATTACTTTGTTAAGAAAATTTTATGAAACCGGTTGTTTCTTGCGAAATAAACTTTATGCAATTTAGCAATTCTGATTTTTGTTCTCTATCTATATTATCATAACTGCTATAGGTACTTATCTGAGTTAATTTTGGTAGCAACGACAGATTAAAAAAATCCTTTGAGCGTACTTGTTTGACTTTTATTTAGCTAAAATTGGCACCAAAATTCCTTTCATAAAAGCAAAGTCAGTGTATATTATAACATCTGGAATCTTCATTAATGAAGGCCGCGAAAAAAATAATTTATGCCAGTCTTCTGGTTCCCGAACGTAAACATTTTCAATTACTTTATTGAAAATGAAATGAAAAGAAAATTTGAACATAACATTCTATATACTACTCGATAAAAATATTCTTTGTGTAATTAATTGTGAGTTATTAGTGGTGTCAAATCGAAAAAAAATTAGGCTACACCTGATAAGTATTTTCAAGTCTTATGCAGGTATAATTTAAAAACTTAATTCCATATGTCAACGTTATCAAACGTTATCGATGTGTTATCGATATCAAGAAAAAAGGCATTGAACTTGCTAGTTCGTGTAGCGATTTATTACAATGAAAAATGTGTTGATTGGAATAGTGTTGCAACTCACTCTGTTCACGCTCCCATTAAAGCACCTGTATACTTGTATAAACAGCATTTCGCAAAGCTGTGCAAGTACTCGTAGCTCTAAGCACGTGCAAAAGACATAAAAGTTCCAAACTTAATTAAAACCATTAAAATGTTGGTTTGGTGATCCAATTTGTAGCAATACTTTTAGGTAAACCTCTATTGAATAAAATATACCTACATTTGTACCTCACTAAACAAAAATTAGTATTTTTAGCTTAAAACATTTGAGTTTGTGTTTATAAGTTTCAAATATCAATAACTAGGTGATGCCCGCGACTTCGTCCGCGTGTAATAAGTTATTTTGGATTCCCGCGGGAACTACTCAATTTTTCGGGATAAAAAGTAGCCTATGTCACTCTCCAGGTCCTCAACTATAACCATGCCAATAATCACGTCACGTGCAGCGTGATTGAAGGACAAACCAACAAACAAACTGACTTTCGCATTTATAATATTAGTAGATATGATATAAACATCGTTGAACTAACTAGTATTTAGTCACTGTATTTTTGTTAAAACAATTTTGTAGGTAGGTATGTAATGTGACTATTACAAATTGTTAACTTTAATCTGATTAAAATTAATCTAATGTTCACGTCAGTCACGACAATCGTATTCATATAACTACATGCATACGAATTCAATTCATAAACAGTCGCTATTACCTACGAGTACTACTTTGTTTGAATTATTGCATTCATGTTAAATCCTTCTAGAAATTTACGAATTAACCGTTGGTATGTATCTGAAATGATTTCCAAATGTAATATTATTATGTGATGCACATAAAAATGCATTTAGCTTAACATCCTTCGATTATGATGTAGATACGATTGAAAAATTTGAATTCTTATAAGCTGTTTTACTTAGCCTATGTTAACGGTTTTATTTATCGACTACAAGTTAGCCCTTGACTGCAATCTCACCAGATGGTAAGTGATGCTGCAGTCTTTTCCCTATCCCTCAATCTGTTTCTACACGGTAAGTATCGTTCCGGAACGCTAAATTGCTTGGTGGCACGTCTTTGCCAGTAGGGTGGTAAATAGCCATGATCGAAGTCTCCCACCAGACCAGA
The DNA here is from genome assembly GCA_923060345.2 of Erebia aethiops. Lineage (NCBI taxonomy): Eukaryota > Metazoa > Arthropoda > Insecta > Lepidoptera > Nymphalidae > Erebia > Erebia aethiops. The sequence goes on along the minus strand of OV281092.1, from coordinate 5,954,005 downwards.
GAAAATTCAAATTGATTCTGTCGGGGATCAAACCCGGAACCTTCGGCGTTAAGACAACATCGCTCAACACTGCGCCAGTGAGGTCGTCAAAACCCCTCAAAGACCGAATTATGTAGTGATTTCTACCAATCGCATTAATTAACTTTCCTGTTACAGTAAATCGTAAAGTTTTGTATGGCTCTATAACCTTCACTCATAAAGGTATTTCCTTTGACATTTAAACTGCAGGTACTGAACAATAGAATACACAATAAAGTTACCTAGCTGCCTACCAACAAAATGTAACATTCCACAGCAGCGTATTACGAACATTATCACTGTCATAATACAAGGCACACAAGCCCTAAATAATTTGTACTTTGACTTTAAAGGTTTAGAAACTGGAACAAGGCGTATTGCACAATCTTAGCTATTAGGGTTCAGAACCCGAACAACCTTGATCGAGCGCCTGTTACTTAATTATTATGCCAGCCGAATTTGATACAGTTTGGCCTATAGATTTTTGTTTAGGTCTTTAGACAACATAGCTCATGAATTCATTCAAACCGTTGCACAAGAAATGTTTATAATATTAATAAATCACTTCAACCTTAAGTTCAGGAGCTTAACTTCAAAGATTTCGATCCGCTTCAAATCGGCCTTCTTGTACCTTGTCATTTTGTCATTGATGAAGATTTGTGTACAATAGCAATTACATACTCATATTATGTATGTATACCTAATTTATGTAATAATATGTTGATTTAAACGTCCATGCCATGCCATATTATTTAATTTGAAAAAAGCTTTGCACTGCTCAAATAAAGCATAAACGGTACCTACTTCAGAAGAATCATACGAATATTATAAACTAGCTGATGCCCGCGACTCCGTCCGTGTGGATTAAGGTTTTGTGGTTCCCGCGGGAACTCTTTAATTTTCCGGGATAAAAAGTAGCCTATGTGCTATTCCAGGCTATAATCTATCTCTGTGCCAAATTTCATCCAGATCCGTTCAGCCGTTGGGGCGTGATTGAGTAACAAACATCCATCCATACATCCAAAATTTCGCATTTATAATATTACTAGCGGACGCCCGCGACTTCGTACGGGTGGATCGAGGTTTTGTGGTTCCCGCGGGAACTCTTTAATTTTCCGGGATAAAAAGTATCCTATGTGTTATTCCAGACTATAATCTATCTCTGTGCCAAATTTCATCCAGATCCGTTTAGCCGTTGGGGCGTGATTGAGTAACAAACATCCATCCATACATCCATACATCCATACCGACATCCATACATCCAAACTTTCGCATTTACAATATTAGTAAGATAAGATTACTAATAATATTATAAATGCGAAAGTTTGGATGAATGGATGGATGTTAATCGCGGATGTTATGTGAAGTCGCAGGCGTCAGCTAGTTAGTATAGTAAATGCAAAAGTATGTTTGTTTGTTGGTTTGTCGTTCAATCACGCTGCAAAAAAGCAACGGATCGATGTGATTTTTTGTCTGGGTATAGTTGAGGACCTGGAGCGTAACATAGACAACTTTTTATCCCGGAAAATTAAGAAGTTCCCGTGGGAGATAAAAACAACTTATTCCATGCGGACGAAATCGCGGGCATCAGCTGTAAATATATATAAAAATGTTCAACCACGTAAAAATATTGCAAGTAGTACCTATCTACTCTACTCACTAATTGTTTTACCACATAAAATACCAATTAAATATTATTTGCAAAAGCGGTGAAAGAGTGAGTTCTTTATAATGGTTCAAGGAGTTTGATGCCTGCTAATCCGCACTTGATCAGCGTGGTGGACCAAATTGCCTCAGTCCTTCTTACTTACTTCTTATCCCGGGTTCGATCGACGGCAGGGTCAATTTGGGAATTTATAATTTCTGAATTTTCTCTGGTCTGGCCTGGTGGGTGGCTTCGGCCGTGGCTAGTTTGGTGGCTAACCTGTTAGGGGCATGGCAGTTATATTAAACCCATACCGTCGTCTGTGCCGGTAGGGACCACCCTACCGGCACAGACGACGGTATGGGTTTAATATAACTGCCATGCCCCTAACAGGTTAGCCCGCTACCATCTTAGACTGTATCATCACTTACCATCAGGTGAGATCGCAGTCAAGGGCTAGCTTGTAGTGGAAAAAAAAAATACTTCGAATGTTTTATCTCTTGATGGATCACGGACGGACCGTACATCGGGTTTAATTCCCTATCGCAGTGGGTTAGGTAGGAGCATATACCAATTGGCTAATGCATTTGTCATGATAGACTAGATTTCAATTTGATGAATCTGGTATCGCAGTCCGGACTCCATCGGTCAAGGTAGAGGATTGATAATACATCAAGGCGTAATGGCATTATGCAGCCGAAATCCAGTAAAGCTTTCGTTTGATGATTGAATCGGCTTAAATATTCATCTGTGAGAAAGAGATTCTCAATTTAAAACATTTTTATTTTTATTCAAGTACAAGTGGTGATGCAGTCTAAGATGGTGTAGCGGGCTAACCTGTTAGGGGTATGGCAATTATGTATATAAATAAAAACACTTATTTCATAACTCAATTTTTTTAATTCAAATATACTTATTTACACGGTGCACAGTAAAACCGACTGTGGTTTTTGTGGCACTGTTTGCAACACAATTTCATGTAAATTTTTTAAGATTAATATAAATAAAAATAAAAAATAAAATAAAACTTATTATTATATACTTAAATAATAAAAGTGCTTTTCAATCGTCGAGTGAATCTACCACTGGTTCGGAATAACATTCCTACCAAGAAGAACCAGCAAGAACCTCAATACGTTACGTCAGTTGTTACGTTCCCTCAAATATGGTCGAGCGAAGCAATGGCTGGATCATACGTCATGCTCGTGAACGGGTGCCACCGGCGGGAATGGGGCTACTTTCTGTCTGCCCGTCTTTGACATGAATTGAATAATCAAATTTAAGAAATCCATTAAAAGTATGCTCCTGAAAAAAGCTTATTATACTGTTGAAGATTATGTAAATGATAGAGGAGCATGGATTTGATCGCTCCAGCAATGCTGGGGACAGCGGTTACTTATGTACACATTGATATAGTAATTGTAAATGAATTATTTAAAAAGAGCAACCACCGAGTTTCTTGCTGGTTCTTCTCGGTAGGAATGGCATTCCGAACCAGTGGTAGATTCACTTGACGATTCAAAAGTACTTGTAAAAGTTTATTTGAATAAAAAATATTTGATTTGATTTGATTTGAATACTAGGTACGAAACTATAGGTACCTACTTTTAATGACAAAGCGATATTGTGTCCGTCGTTACGTGAACTTTTATCCTACCTATACTTAAACATAATTTGGCAAAATATATTGAATGCATTTTACAACGGCCTAACTTATGTACTCGACTTCATCGGTGGAACCTACAGGATCTGATAGAGAAATATTAGAGGCCTACATGTTTGCCATACATTGTTTTCACTTATGTACAACCTTTTAGGTATCCCACGCGAATAATGCAATAATGCTGTGATTGTTTCTGATTTGTTAGAAAAACACCATGATAGTGGGCTAAAACCGATAGGTACATGATTTAGCTTTTAGCACTCGGGGTTGATATATAGCAAAATCATCCCCATAATCTGAAGTAACTTAATTATTTTATCTCTTTAAATATTAAATTGAGCAAAGAAATACACACAAAATTATACATGAACATTATCATTGGAATATCAATGACAAAGTGTAGACGCATCTGCAGTAATAATCCCAAATGCACATTCGGTGTCAAATTCGCAAAGACATGTGCCTTGGAGTACTGTTGCTATTGATACCTTGTGTAGTATTAATGTGGGTGATTCTGGATTATTCGGTATGTTTAGGTCTCACAGTAATTTACTGTGAATACCGATTGATTTTTTCGTAATATTGAGAGTAGACGATTTTTATTTGCAAATCAATTGCCAATAGATCAATAAAGGTTGAAAAATAATTACAAATACAAATACATCAAGGCTGACTCACAACACTGCCTGAACTGATTTAGTTAAAAAATTTCATGCTGTCTCTTTTTATTTTGGGGTTGATATTATGAAGAGGAAAGGTATAGAAAATTAAAAATTTAATTTTCTTTTTTATTAATTTTTAATTTAATTGTCTTTTGCAGGTGGGCCTGAGTATCTCACAAAGTATTATCCGGTTTTATCGTCTTTAACAACAAGAACAATATTGAACTCGGCGCTAACGTAAAATTTGCATTCCATAGACAATGTTGTAAAACCGATCTTCCGATGCTGGGAAGGAAGTCTCATTTGCATTTTGCATAACCGCTCTATTAGACAATATGAAAGTTATGTAAAATGCACATCAATATTCAGATATGTTAAAGGCGTTTGGATTCAGTTTAGCTCGCTGCATCCATTTTGATCCGTGACAGTCATTTGTAGTGAAGCCAAGGTTATGGCTATGAAAAAAGCGTTGCATCATTATAATTATCATGTGGTACCATTTTTGCTTTACATCCGTATACGAAAAGCTCGGTGGTCAGCCGGCGAAAACAATATCAATTAAATAAACAATTAATCCATACTAATATTATATATGCGAAAGTGTGTCTGTCTATACGTCTGTCTATCTGTCTGCTACGCTTTCAGGGCCCATCTGTTCAACGGATTTTAATGAAATTTGGTACTACTGGCTACTTTTTATCCCAGAAAATTAAGGAATTCTCGCGGGAATTGAAAAAATTTAGTCCACGCGGACGAAGTCGCGGGCATCATCTAGTTATTAATAATAAATTATTATTTAAAAAAATTGCCAAGAATGTTGTACAGTGACAGGTACGAGTATAACAAAACAGCATGTCAGTGCGAGGCTTGTATGAGAGGCCATAACATTCATTTGCGGTATTCTTTATTTCTGAATAGTTGATCAATTTCGGAGAACCACTTTCAGGCTCCAGCCTTGTCGCTCATGTACTTTTTCCAGATAAATTACCATTGATGGTCAACCTTGTAAAGTAGAGGGATTCCCCTTGTAAGATCCGCGTTATTGATTGCTGTAAATCCCATCAGTTTCATTAATGTTTTAAAATGTGTAAATTAGTCTGTTCATCTGTATGTTGCCTTTTAATGGCATAAGCTTATCAAATAAGGCCCATAAGATTTTTAAAACCTAAATGCATGCAGACAAAATTTAGTCCTTACTTAGATAAAACCTATATAGAACATTTCCTACACGTAAATTAGAATTTCCTGTACGACTAATTCGTTCTCACTGATAAAATGCTATTTCCACGACACCCTTCTTTCCACGTCGCTGGTTTGGAGGCCCTACTCGAGAGCACTGAGCGTCGCATCTCTCATGAATATTTAAGCACTCATCAATGCTCGGGCTCAAGATATCGGATTTTCCGCTTGAACAGTGATATTAGGATATTATATAAAATATGCCTATGAGAGATGTTCCTTTGTCGGATGAATAAGTGATGCTTACTTTGAGCTGGTTTTCGCCTTCCGTTTTGTCTTGTTTTCCTCACATCAATGTAAAAGAATACATTATTTGTTGCCAAGGAACAATAAGCTTTATTTAGTTTAGTTATAATCCACCAAAACAGGTCAATCTATGTGTAGCTTGCACGTGTACCTTGCAATATGCACCGCCCAATAAGCCAGCAAATTGTAAAGCAACAACACCACACCAAGCTTTTATCTACTACAAGCTAGCCCTTGACTGCGATCTCACCTGATGTACATTGTACCACATAGATTGGTCTGTTTTGGCGGTTTTTTTTTATCCACTACAAGCTAGCCCTTGACTGCGATCTCACCTGATGGTAAGTGATGATGCAGTCTAAGATGGTAGCGGGCTAAGCGGGTTAAATCGCTTGGCGGCACGTCTTTGCCGGTAGGGTGGTAACTAGCCACGGCCGAAGCCTCCCACCAGACCAGGGAAAATTAATTATAGGATTAGGAGGAAGGGATTACGGCGAATTAATCTTATTGTTCCTTGATTATCATGGACTTGCGCAAAGTATCGGCTGCTTCTGTCCAATTTTTTGTTCGTCGTGAATTTACATCTTTCGATATTTCTTTTTCTGGGGGGCATGAACAAATTTGTTGCTTTCTCCTATGGAAGAGACAATCATCACTTAACAACAACTGCCTCGTTGGTCTAGTGGTTAACATGTTTGACTGCGGCTACGAGGTCCCGGGTTCGAGTCCCGGGTCGGGCCATATTAAGTATTGGGTTTTTCTGACTAGAAATTCTCAGTACTAGCCCGGAGTTAGGAAGTTGGCGGTGTTTCACCCCCGTGCCTCGGAGAGCACGTTAAGCCGTCGGTCCCGGTTATTATCATGATAATAGTCGTTAAAACCCGCCAACCCGCATTGGAGCACCGTGGTGGGTCTAAGCTCTAATTCCCGCTCTCTTAAGAGAGTGGAGGCCTGTGCCCAGCAGTGGGACGTTAATGGGCTGTAGTGGTGGTAGTGGTGGGCTGGACAGAAAAACAAGTCAGCGTATACTTCGGGGAGGAACGACGTTTTGTGCTGTCGGGCTAGTGTGCTTCACATAAAAGTGGGACTATTTAATTGTGAGCTTTCGCTCTATAATTAATAACTTATTATAAGTAATAGGTACTAATTCATAAATTAATACAAAAACACACTGAGCTGAAACTGCTCCAGAGGTCATCAATTCATAATGTCGCTTCGTTCCACCTGTGATGTGCATATTTCAGGTGCAATCTCGAATCGATCTTTGTTAAGTCAGACGTCCCGATCAACTATTCATACGACCTATTTGAATTCACTGTTTCCCTATTTCACCAAGATTCTAAATTCAAATTCAAAATTCAAAATGATTTTTATTGAAATAAACTTTTACAAGTACTTTTGAATCGTCAAGTGAATCTACCACTATACTAAAGGAATATAAAAAGCACATATAGGTCATCTTGCACAACACTGCATTTTTTTATATATGTCACCGTAAAATTGGAAAAATCGTTAGATTGTAATCTAACTAGCGAAATTGTAAACTGTCGACCGATTGTGAACCGTTCAATGTTCTGAGTGTCAAGTCTTGAAATATTCACGTAGTGCCCTTATATTACTTAGTTTTTTAGGTTTTATTGTGTTTATATACCTAACAGATTACAATCTACCGAAAAATAATGCGTTAAATTAATAATGTTATAATGCGTTATATATAATATATATAGCGAGCAAACGAGCAGGCGGTTCACCTGATGGTAAGTGATTATCGCCGCCCATGAAAATTTGCAGCACCAGAGAAACCGCCAATGCGTAGAAATTTGTTTATCCGCCCTTTGAAGAGCCCCATATTATAGTCATTAGAGAACACAGAAGATGGAAGCTGGTTCCACAATTTGGAAGTACGTGGCAGAAATGACCTTGAATAACGGAAGGTGGAAGAAGACCAGGCATAAACTAATTTAGTTAAATTTTGTGATGCTGTCACTTTGATAAGTTTATTCCGGGTCGAGCTAAGGGTCGCGCCGGTTTACCCGTACAGAGTACACTGTAGAGTTAAATATTAAAGTTTATAGTTAATTATAGTTAAATGAGTTAACAGTTCCCTGCGTAACTATATAGTACTAGTAGTGCGTACTATATAGTATTGTTGCATGTTTATTATCATTGTTGCACTTTCCCGCTCCTTTTTAAAGTTCCTTAAGAAATGGGGGAATACTGAGGGTCGTGACTCCTTTCCAGTAATCACATAGTACGGGTTTTCTTGCGATAATAATGCGGTGGGTTCCCACCTCCCTCTGCATACGTTTCTATATCTCTTTCTGGGACGGAGTAGTGGAGACGGATTGTAAAGACGAGCAGTTTGCCAAGACCTAAAAAGCCTAAGAAGAACCAAGAAGAGACCTAAAAAGAACTACACTTGGATCGAGTATTGCCACATTGCAAGAAATTTGCAAGCGCTAATTTCTACACGGTTTATTGCTGGTGTACAGTAGGCATAAGTTTGTATTAACATTGAGCATTTTAAAAGCAGCGAGTTAAATGATATTATGTCATGGAATTAGGAGATATTTAAAATAATTGCCTGCACCTAGAATAAGCACTAAAGCTAGTTTACCGGCTCCTTAAAGAATTTGCCCTTGACTATAATTTGCGTTCAAATTATAGAGCGTTTCGTGTATTGCATAAATTTAGACATATTTTGTGGTTAACAACTTGATTTTGCCCTGGTTACGTGAGCGGAGCGCATTTTCCAGCTTATATAATAATTATATAATTACGGTCATTAAAAATTCACACAAGTTTGAATACTAACTAAAAACATAAAATTACTAGCTGGCCTGCCGCCATTATGAGAAAATAATTTGTTATTAATGGGAGTTTACATATTAACGAAAAGTCCTATAACGCCAATTAATGTTCATTTTCCGAGCCCAGTTAAATTAGGTAGGTATGGTTAATTTATGGTAGGTCTGAATTTCTATGTAGAAAAACGACATCAAAATCGGTTTAGTACTATGTATTAAGAAAACTGGGGACAGGTTAATCCACATTAAATGATTAAATACTCTCACCCTAAATACAAACTAATATTAAAAATGCGAAAGTGTGTCTGTCTGTCTGTCTGCTACGCTTTCACGGCCCAACTACTCAACCGATTTTGATGAAATTTGGTACAGAGACAGGTTACATCCCGGGAAAGGGCATAGGTATGCTACTTTTTATCCTGGAAAATTTAAGAGTTCCCGCAGGAATAAAAAACCAATCCACGCGGACGAAATTGTGGGCATCATCTAGTGTATAATATTCTTTTTTTTTTTAATCCACTACAAGCTAGCCCTTGACTGCGATCTCACTTGATGGTAAGTGATGATGCAGTCAAAGATGGTAGCGGGCTAACCTGTTAGGGGCATGGTAGTTATATTGAACCCATACCCCTTCGGTTTCTACACGGCATCGTACCTACCGGAACGCTAAATCGCTTAGCAGCACGTCTTTGCCGGTAGGGTGGTAACTAGCCACGGCCGAAGCCTCCCACTAGACCAGACCAGGGAAAATTCAGAAATTATAAATACCCAAATTGACCCTGCCGGGGATCGAACCCGGGACCTCCGCACGCCACGGAGGTCGTCGAATATTCTATAGTCTCCATCCTTTCGTGAGTAAAAAGATCTTTTTAATTGCATCCAAGTCCGTTTCCATTGTCGATCGCAGGTTTTAATGAAGCGCTTTTAAATATCCCTGCCCCAGGACTCACATTAACCTCGAAGCTATGCTAAAGTTTCTCGCTACAAAAGAAAGCGGTCTGAAAAGTTAGACAGCTCTTAATTATTGCAGGTTAATTAACGTCCTCGTTTTACTCTATTACTGTTTTAATTTGTGACGCTTTATATTACTATAGCTTTTACTCAAGATAGGTTAGGTCGTACGAGTAGGTTATTGATTTTGTTTTCAAATGATGGAATACTAGCTTGTTTATTTTGGAGCTAAATTTTTTTGGGGTAAATATCTTTCAAACATTATTAATAATTCCATACTAAAGTAAAATGGGAAAGTATGACAGACAGACACACGTATTTATAATATCAGTATCGTTATGAATTTTCAGCTTTCAAGAGTAGCCAGCTAGCTATTCTTTGAATATGTTTGTACCACGTCATATCCGCTGTAGTAGTATACAATAATATATTCAGAAGTACCTATAACATGAAAATACAATCTACGTAATCAAAAGCCCGTATCGCGTATGAAAATCGTATTAAGCTGCGGGGTTCAAAGGGCAAATGACCGTTCGTAACGAGCGGACTGTGTGGTGGTTCGCCCTCTCGCGATCGCTGCTGGGCCACGACCTTGTTGCTTAAGCGATAAAACCATACAGTGCTACAGTTGACTAGTACAAATTAGTAGAAATGCATTGTCGCCGCGGTTTAGAAACACATTGCCGCCACGGTTTATAGCCGTGCCCTGCTTCACGATGTATCGCTCAGATGTTAAAAAACTAAGGGCAAGTGACCGTTCGTAACGAGCGGACTGTGTGGTGGTTCGCCCTCTCGCGATCGCTGCTGGGCCACGACCTTGTTGGATAAGCGATAAAACAATAAAGTGCTACAGTTGACTAGTACAAATAAATAGAAACGCATTGTTGCCGCGGTGCCCTGCTTCATGATGTATCGCTCAGATGATAAAAAAGTAAGGGCAAATGACCGTTCGTAACGAGCGGACTGTGTGATGGTTCGTCCTCTCGCAATCGCTGCTGGGCCACGACCTTGTTGCATAAGCGATAAAACAGTAAAGTGCTACAGTTGACTAGTAAAGATGAGTAGAAACGCATTTTTGACGCCGTGTTTTATAGTCGCGGTCTACTATATTATAATGTAGATCACACAGATGATTGAACAATGTTGCACATCGCGATTTTATCCCTGGCATAGTGGTGAGCGCTGTGGTAGTAAAATATAACTGTAACTGTAGTGCTGTAAATGGTAGGTCCTGAGTTCGATCCCCGGTAGGAGAATTTATAATGTCATAATTATATCTGGTCTGGTCAAGTGTTTATTTGGCATCGGCAAATACGTGCAAGCGTTCGCACTTCGCGAACCAAAGATTTATATCGCGTATGGAAACCAAATAATGACCGGCTAAGATGGTAAGCTGGTAACTCACATGGCCAAAAGATATTCACGAGCCCGCATCGAATTATGCAGCTTCCACCTACAGACTGACTTCCCTCACAACTGAGACCCTCTCCTCTTTCATGCAAATTCCTTAAATGCCAGCAACACATTGGCGATTCTTCTAGTTTTGCATGTTCATGGGCAGCAGAAATCACTTAACTGCTCATGCCAAGCGTGAGCCGCCTGGTTGTTTTTATTATTAGTTTAAAAATCATGCGGACTTAGCTTGGTTTAGTGGCGTGATCGATATAAGCGCCGGCTTTGAGTCGCTTATACGAGAAGCTCGTGGCCTTGCGGTTACTGTGGCAACAACTGTTAAAATATTACAGTATGTTTCTCTAACAAGCTTGCTACTATAAGCTTGGTAATGCTTGATTTTCCAGATTGAAGATTCTTATAAAAAATACAGAAAACAGCTGAGTTCTTTAACACCAGACAAAAACTACAGACAGAAGGATATATTATCAAATTGAATAATCGGATAGCCATTAGACCAACCAAATTCAAAAAATTCAGTTAGTTTATCAGAATCAGAATCAGAAATCATTTATGGCATTATACACAAATATAAAAAGGTGGTATAAAAGATAAAAAAGTCAAGTGTATTACCATTAATTAGCGTGCAATACTTAAAAATAATCTTAATTAAAGCTAATAGTATTCAGTTAATTATTGTAAAAATATTTAATATAATATGTCAATTTTTTGAAATAATGTTTAGGATGGATATGTTTTAGGAGTCCTAAGTATTTTATAAATTTCTAACTTTTAGTTTCTACTTACGAGTAAGACCACAACGTTCACCTTTTCGCCAGCAATTTCATGAAAAAAAAAATATAAATTCAAATAACGAGCTCTTGAATATTTATCCTCCAAACGCGGTGTAGCATCAGATAGGCGCGGAAGTATTTCGTAATGGCCACATTTAAAATGTAGCGCGCGTTTAGTGGAGATAGATGCAGCGAAATTTTCTTTTAGAGAGGTATAATTTTCACTCACTCCCCTCATTAGTGTGGGTAACTTTGTAGGGTGCGATTTCCGTCCTGTCTGCAATGTACTTTCACATTTACGCATTTTGTATGCCATGTTGAAGCTTAACGATTTAAAAGATTTTTTTAAATTCGATTACTAGTTAGTCATTGACTGCGACTTCAACAACTGGTGATAAGTGATAATGCTTTTTTAAGTTCAGAATAAGACCGTTTATCGTTAAAATAACCTCACAGAATGTTTCATTAAGCAGTCCCAAGCCTTTATAAAGCCAGAATAAGTGGAAAAAGAATACATTTTATAACTTTTTCTGCATGTGGTTCCCCCTAGTAAAAAGTCTAAATCAATAAACTGCGCTATCACGTACGTTTGGAACATAAAATTTGTATTACCAGCCTTCTTTTAGGATCTAACGTATACAGCGCGTAATGGCTAAGCCTTTTTATGTATTTTGATAGGACCATGTTTACTCTTCCTTGGTTATAAACAAGCTATCTCTATTAAGACGTCATTGACTGATGTTTTCTTTATGCAACTTCAGTAAGATGGATACTGCTATCTATAACTGGGCTCTGGCTCTTCTGGCTAGGCTCTTCTCAGCACAGGGCGCATTTGGAACCCTTTAGCGCGCGTTTAGCTTTAGTTTTAAGATACCGCAATTGATTATCACCTGCAATACTTATTAGACGTTCAATAATTACTGTGTACCTAATTTGAATAAATGAACATTAAATCTTGAAACTTGAATCGAACAGAAATTTCCTAGAGTACGCGAGTAATTCTTATTTTTATTTTCTTGACTACTATATTATGTTATATATATAAGATATTTATATTATTTTTTCTTTACCTAGAGGAAAGATTCTTTTTTTGTATTTTCGTCAGCTCTTCGTCTTATTTATAAAGGTCAGTGCAATCAATTTGATAGGTATGTATCATAATTAAATAAATAACAATTTATAAACCAACAAGTAGACTTTATTTAACTATTTACTAAATTATACCTACTATTAATTACGAGTAGATTATATTAGGTACTACCGTCGCTGGGCATAACTCGTCCTCCACCACATCCTGTTAGCCTCAACCAAAAGGTTTTTTTTATATTTTCTAAACCCAGTTTTCCGCATTTACGTACAGATCTAGTTATTTTGCAATCGGATGCATTATGCCACAGACATATTTGCAACGGCTTTTACTTCCTACTTTTAAAAAAACGTGTGGTTTACTAATATTTCCGTGATACTATATTGAAACCTAACTATATTATGTTATGCATACGCAGATGATGACGTATTCTCTAGAATTATTAAAAATCATGAGTATACAAGCAAACAATATAAATGTGTCTCAGCAATTTGCGAAACATTCCAAAGAGTATGAACGAGATTCGAATTACAGCTCATAAAGTAGTCTACAGCGATAGCAAAACAAGGAGCCAGAGCTGAGGACGAGACATACAACCACACGAAAAACGGATATAATATATACTCTTTATTGCACACACTTAAAACAGAAACAATAAACAAAAAGGTAAAAAGATAATAAAGAAGAGTGCAAAGGCGGTCTTATTGCTAAAGCAATCTCTTACAGCCAACCATTGGGGAGAGGATATTATCAACAAGAGCGCAATAACAGATCTTAATTAGGCACAGTTATTTCTACAATAGCTAACTTCTCCTGAGTAACAGGGCTGCTTTTGCCTGCAGTTGTTTGTACATTCACAAACCGCCATGTTGCAAATTTAAATTAGACTAGGTACTTGTTTTGCAATCACCATACTAAAAGTTCTGTTCATCTACAGACAAAACCCTGACGCAGCACCCTGCGCCATTCTCCTTTGGAAGCACTTGTCCGTCTTGTTTATCTTAAAACTTGAATTTTAAAGAGTGAAAAAGACCTAATCAACTCACTCACTAGAAAAGGAATGTAGACAAGGATTTTTCAAAATTTCCGCTTAAACCAAGACGTGGGCGGTCACTAGAGACTGGATAAAGCTTGACTTACCCACCGGATTTGATCTGGCAGATTCAATTTTACTAACCAAATAGGATTACGAAGCGGGCGGATGAGGAAGGCTGAATACCGTGTTTGGTGGCGCGCTCTCTAAAAGGCCCTATGTCCAGCAGTGGAGGCATATAGGCTGATGGATGGATAAACCAAGTACCATACCGTACCATACCAAATAGCTGACCAGATTTAATTAAAAGAAATATATAATATAACCCTAATTAAGAATGTAATAGAAGATTAATTAAACAAAGCTCTATATTTTACAACCTTTGCCCGTAGCACAAGAAATATACTGAGCTTAATAACGAACTTCTTTGTTCTATTTAAGTTAATAAGATACCGATTTTCTCCCGTTGCAGGAATAAAAGTGAATTGCAGATATAAATTTGATGTTTAATTCTGGTTCTTGCTCACGTAACTTGTTGAGGTAATTTATTTTTTTCTCTACTGGAGTCTTACTCTTAACCTACCTACGACCGAATACTACTAATATGAAACGAACTATTTGTCCAACAATTTACTTTATTTTTGACATAAGCACGCATATGAAGTGTCATAATTATTGACAGGCAACCATCGAAAAAAAATGCAATACTCCATAGATGCATATGTTTTTTACAACAGTGAAGCGACGTGTCCTTTTATCCGATATTTCGTAACTAGTATATTCATCTAATAATTACAAGTACGACTTTATTTTTCGAAAATAGTCACGGAGCTAGGAGAGTCAGAAAGCTAGAGTTGCACTAGCTTTCTTGATAGTTATTTAAGCACCATACATCTTTGGCCTGCTATTTGGATGGATGGTTTCTATGACCTGCCGGATTCATGTACATTTACTGTACTGTTGCATATAAATGATTTATGAAATATATATACTTAGTACTAAATATACTTAGTAGTAAATATACTTAGTCATTTAAACGCTTGGGTATGTTTATAAAACATTAAAAAATGTTGAGCAAAGATAAATATCAATATTGTGTCAAATCGATTAAAACTTCTACATAAAGAAAGTCCATTGTTATTAAACATCGAATCGAGCTGCCGAAAGTAAAAAAATGATCGGACAGAGAATAAAGGTGTTTTAGTAACTTTATCTATCTAAAAAATAATGTCAATTGTTACTTTGAGTATTTGTTCGTAACAGTCAATATTGGTTTGATATCCGATCGCGACCAAAACGCGCCAATTTAGGAATCATGCTATATACGGTATAACATGTCAAATTACATCTATCAACTTCCACAACGGTATACAGAATATCGTATAAAACTGTAAATCAATGCGATAATCAGAAACGTCCTTATTTGGCTGACAGGTTTGACATATTAGCGTAAGTTCACAAGAGCATAGAAGCATAGCCACATGAGTATATATCCGACCAGAGGGGAAGCTTCCTAAGAACGTCGAAAATGTATACCTATTCTGCTAGGGTTGTCACCTGACGCATGTCAACAATTTAAAAAAAAAATGTTATGTAGTTATTTAATGTATAAGTTCAGTTGTATCCTGAAATTGAACAACAAATACTTAAATTAGACAAATATTATAAAGACATGAAATTATTTATTTTTTAATGAACATCAGTATTTTTAACATAACTTCACAATAATGTTATATGATGGCACCATCATTAATCATCGCAAAAACAGTTTTGCGTCGACTATTATTATTATTACAACCTTTTATTTGACTTGCAATGTATTTATGTATTTATGTATGTATACATGTATGTATGTATGTTTAAGTCAAATCTTTCAAGATGAGTTATTCGGCATTTTTGTTGAAACAGAACACTTTATACATAAATAAATCTAAATAGTTTTGTTTTTAATACAAAATCAGTAAACTTGTTCAGTCACGAAATTGTTCCTCTATTTATTTTGATTAAACGCACGACCCTTTAGCGTTAGTTAGCCCTTACGTTCGGACCCAGACCGAGGCGTCGCTGACCCAGATGGCGTGTCGGTGAGAGCTCACGCACACATGAGCGGTGAAGTCGCCGCGAGCCGTTTGTATGAAGCTTCCCCTCTGTATTACTCTGTGGCATAGCCTACTTCTAGTCAGCACAGTTTTAGTGAGTGTCATTCAGCCAATAACAATGATCGGTCATTTCCGTAATAGGACCTAATAAGCAGTCTATTTGATCGTACCAGGACAAATTGAGGCTTGGACAAGGCACGGATTGAAAATTTTTTGAGCTTTTGAATGAAGTTTGAAAATTTTATAGAAGCACTAGCTGATGCCCGCGACTTCGTACGTGTGGATCGAGGTTTTGTGATTCCCGCGGGAACTCTTTAATTTTTCGGAATGAAAAGTAGCCTATGTGCTAGTCCAGACTATTGTAATGACTAGTCTATCTCTGTGCCAAATTTCATTCAGATCCGTTCAGCCGTTCTGGCGTGATTGAGTACCAAACATCCATTTGAGGTTTTTGGTTCCCGCGGGAACTCTTTAATTTTCCGGGATAAAAAGTAGCCTATGTGCTATTCCAGACTATAATCTATCTATGTGCTAAATTTCATTCAGATCCGTTCAGCCGTTGTGACGTGATTGAGTAACAAACATCCATCCATACATCCATACATCCTTACATTCATACATCCATACATCCATCCATCCAAACTTTCGCAGGTGAACTGTCAGGGAATCATCAATTATATTATACTGGACAGTAAACGCGAGGTATTATTGTTCAGTAGGTATATGTACTGACCATCATATATTATGCTATAGTTTTCTCTGGCACATCATGAAACTCGGTTAAAAAGATGGCTGAATCAAGCCTCTCAAAAATCTCTCTATGGCTAGAGGCTAATGTATTAACGTTAAATACTGAAAAATCCAATTATATATGCTTTACAATAAACTCTAAAACACAGCCTAGTAATGATTATCAAATCAAAATTCATAAATGTAATAATATAAATCCTGTAAATTGTAACTGTCTAGTCCTTAATAAAGTAACTACAATAAAATATCTGGGTGTAATGTTGGATTGGCGACTCTCATGGCACCCCCATGTTGAATTTGTCAATGGTAGAATTAGGAAACTTATTTGGATTTTTAAAGCACTGAGACATGTGACAACAAAAAAATTGTTAACGCAGATTTATGTAACACTGGGCCAATCTATTCTGGGGTACTGTATCCTAGCATGGGGTGCAGCTTCGAAAATAAAGTTTCTTGAAGTAGAGCGTGGTCAAAGGTCTTTACTGAAAGTAATGTTCTTCAAACCATACAGATTCTCAACCATAGACCTTTGTAGACATTGTGAATTGCTAACAGTTAGAAAATTATATCTATTAAACTCATTATTAAAAGTCCATAAAAGGGTACCCATTGACATTGAAAAATCTAAAAAGAGGAAAAGAAGACTGGTATTACACACAATTCCTAGTAAAACTGAATTTGCTTCCCGACAATTCAAAAGAAAATCGGCTCATCTTTACAACATAATAAATAATAAATTGAATATCTATACACTGTCACTTCATGATTGTAAAAAAGTAGCTTCTGAGTGGTTGCTTAAATTAAATTATGATGAAACAGAAAAACTAATGCAACAAGTTTATATATAACAACACGTGCATGCTCTGACCCACATGTCCCTTTTGTACACTTACAGAGCAGAGAGCTTAAATAAAATCACTGCCAAGTGGCACACCTCATAGACACACACACGTTTGAAAACACTCATACATAACACACCACACATACCTATTTAAGATATTAATTTATAAAACTACCTTTCTAAATTTAACCAAATTTTGTAATTTAAAATAATGTTATGGAAGAGCGGGGTCGCCCGCCACAAGTACTAGTTGCTACTAGTAACTTACTGGGATGGCCCCAATCACTGTATAATTTTGTAAGCTATTGGTTAAAGAAATAAATATTTTTAATTAATATTAGAACCTATAGACCCTCTCGCTTTACCCTCAGTCCGTCTCTGCATAGATCATACTACTATTTTTGTCGTTCAATCACTCTGCAACGAAGCAACAACGGATCGACGTGATTTTTGCATGGGTATAATTGAGGACCTAGAGAGTGACATAGGCTACTTTCTAACCCGGAAAATTAAGAAGTTCTCGTAGGAATAAAAAAATCTTATTCCACGTTGACGAAGTCGCGAGCATCAGCTAGTTTTCCCTAGTCTGGCCTGGTGGGAGGCTTTGGCCAGTTACCACCCTACCGGCAAAGATGTGCCGCCAAACTATTTAGCGTTCCGGTACAATGCCGTGTAGAAACTGACTAGGGGGTATGGGTATAATATAACTGCCATGCTCCTAACAGGTCAGCCCGCTACCATCTTAGACTGCATCGTCACTTACCATCAGGTGAGATAGCAGCCAAGGGCTAACTTGTAGTGGGTAAAAAAAAAGTTAATAATATTTCATCCGAATTCCGTTATAAAAACAAATCATTTAACTTGAGTTCGTTCCACGGGTGGTTAAGTGTCTCAGCGAATAAGCCTGCTCGGGGTAGATTGAATATTTTTCTTTCGCCTTTAGCTACGTACCGTCACCTTGTGCCCCGAACCCATTATCGTTAGTCTTGCAGGAGCAACATTAAGATAATAATATTCTCCAAGCGCTCGTTGAAAAAACACTATCCAACTTAATACAAAGATTCCTCGAAATAAAGATGGAAGTAATTGCCGCTTTCTACCTTTTATATCCTTACAAGTTGCCGTGTTTAATGTCAGATTTTTTAATACGACCGAGGGGGTGTGGAATGACAATGGGGTTTTTCTGAGAATTGTAAGTGAGGAGGAGGATATAACTGGAGTATTTTGTGTTCAATGTTAAACAAAAATGTAATGGAATAATAATCTAAAATAAAAATGAATTGAAAAAAAAATATCATTATTTAAACAAACGTACAGTTCAAACTGTACTGAATCTAGAAACTTTTTTATTCGAACTTATGACTTATGTAGGTTCTCGCTATAAGCACAGAATAGGTAAAAGTACAGTTGTACTATGAGTCTTGTTTTAAGGATAAAAATTTATATCTGCCTTATGGCAATACTATCGACATGACAGTCAGTTAACCCATCATCATCCCATCGCCGGAGAACCCATCTCCTCCCAAAAGAATAGCCATTCACCACACTGGAGAAGTGTGGATATCTTCAATCATGAAGACACACACTTTTGTGAACATTATATGGAGAACTCTCAGAATGCTCTTCACGATGTCTTCTTCTCTGTCTTCTCTTCACCGTTATAACAATTGAAAATTGTTTAAGACGCAAATAAATAAAGGTACAGGTCAAGACGCTAATAACAGCTAGGTCACCGCATGTTTGTATCACACGCAGTTTAAACAAGAATTCATTTGTCTGAAATTCAGTCAATTTGATTTCTTATGTTTCCGAGCACATTGACCTTCAAATGACGTATATAACATAGTCGTCAAACTTTGTTGGCCGTACAATTTTATGCCTATAAAGCCGTATTTTAACGAAGCATGAGCTATCGGCATCGGCCAATTTAAAGTTTTAATAGTAACGTACGCTTGCTCAGAGCTCCACGCTCCGAACGGGTAATCCGTTCTATCCATACAAACGAGTACTTAGCTCCCAACTAACCTCATTTTCATGTTATTGTGCTGCTATTATGCTTTATAGTCTGTCTGATACGTGATACAGAGGATTTATATAATCTGAAATTAGCTGCTTGTTAGTGTTATTCGAGAGTGAAATTAGGATATTCTAAGATTCTAGGGCATATGTTTGGTTTACCAGTAAAATAAACATAAACCCTAATTTTTAATCATTTTATGGCAGAATTATAAAAAAAAACACTTGCAAATCAATTTAGTGGTTTTAATATATTTTACAAGCTTTTATTTACCTTACAATGTGTGTTTGTATAGGTCAAATTCTACTGAATTTTTAAACAGTTAACCCCAACCTATTGAGTTGAAATTTTGCAGACACGTTTAGTTTGGATGACAATGCATGGTTGTCTAAGTTACGTCATTTTTAAACCAATATGGCGGACTCCCAAAGATGGCGGACTAGTTATTTTTTATGTACCCCCATGAAGCATACTTACGTCAAATAAAATTATGTCACAAGTTAAATTAATTTAATATGACAGACGATAACAGCTTGTTTTTAAAAATGTTTTTTTAAACGATTTAAGACTTATTTATTATTATATTATTCTACTACCAGTTATCTGCGATCTCTTCTGGGTGGGAATTGGTGATACAGTCTAAGGTGGGAGTGGGCTAGCCTTGTAGGGAACTGGCAGTTATATTAAACCCATAACCCCTAGGCCCAAATCGGTTCCTACAAGGCACGGCAACCGTAGTGGAACGCTAAATCGCTTGGCGCTACGACTTTGCCGTAGCCCGTCTTACCCACGGCCGAAGCTTCCCATTAGATCAAGCCAGAGATAATTTATTTATAAATTTTTAATGCCCATATTTCCCATGCCACTGAACCTGACCAGATCGAACAATGGTTCCGAATCAGCGTCGACTGACCTCTTCATCTCCCTTGTGTTACTAGTTTTAACTAGATCTCTAGATTGATTGTTGTTTGTGGTACTGAGTATAATATAAACTATCAGATAATTCTAAGTTTAACCATACAGTACGGTTAAAAGCCTAGAATGCTTATACGCCCCGAGCGGGAAATCCGTACTCTCCATAAAAGCGCGTACTTAGCAAAACTAATCTAATTTTCATATTATTATTGTGCTGTTATCAAAGTTTCGTATTTGGCCTTTCCCGATGCTCCCCATTTAAACTAAGGAATTAGTTAACCTGTTTAATATGCACGGAGGATTCTAAATTTACATATTAATACAACATTTAAATTAAGTTTTAAAAGCTTCTAACTTCACTTATCCTCAGAAGGCTAAGTATAATAGTAGTACTTCTTAAAGGAGACTCTTGCCTAGTAACGAGCCGGTGATGGATTGAAATTATGATACTTAAATTGTTTCTCCTTTTTTACTACTACAAAGGGATTGCACCTCCTGATGGTTTGTAATGATGCAGTCTGATATGGTAGCCGGCTAACCTGTTAGGGGTACGGCAGTTTTTTAACCCATACCCCTAATCGATTTCTACATGGCATCGTACCGGAACGCTAAATTGCTTGGCGGTACGTCTTTGCCGGTAGGGTGGTAACTAGCCACGGCTGAAGCTTCCGACCAGAGCCAATTCAGAAATTTTTAATTCCCAAATTGAATCTGCCGGGAATCAAACCCGGGACCTCCCATTATAAGACCACTGTTACTCTTATTATCTTCGATGTTATTAACTACCGCATAATTTAAATTTGCTCGCACGAAGCGTTTTTGCTCGACGTTTCTGATACGAACCGCTAGGGTGTGGAATACCCTCCCAGCGCACGTGTTTCCTGCCACTTATAACTTAAGTACCTTCAAGGCAAGAGTGAATAGGCATCTTCTAGGCAAGCGCGTTCCAATCTGGACCTCATCATTGCTTTACACTAAGCATGATTGTCGCCAAGCGCAAGCCTATCACGAAATAAAAAAATAAAAAAATGAGCTGATGAATTCAATCGGATATAGTATATTCTCAACTTAATTAAAAAAGTTATATAGAGTTTTAAGGTAAGAGGAACACATACACCAGGGCTGTAGAGTGGAATATTAAAATAAACTTACAACACTGTATCATATTGTGAACTTCTTCCAATCAACAAACTGTACCTGATCAGAATGTGTGGAAAATAAAAGACGAATATGCGATTAGAGGAACGGAAACCTACCCACAATAGAAAATTTCCATATCCAATTGCGGCATTCCTCTTTTTCTATCTCCCTATTCCATTTGGATACGACCGCTATTTTTATCCCGAGCAATAAATGACTGATCCATGCATAGAGGCGTGTGTCCGGCTCCAATTTATCTCGTCAGGAACAATCCAATTATATTTTTTCCAGCAAATAGACAGACCCCGATGCGCTGGAACACATTCGTTTTGATCAGACATCGATGGCACTGCAACGTTGATTCTGTCTGCCTTTTGCTCTACCATTGGAGCTTGCTCTTTTTTAAAATCAGAGATTTAAAAAAATCATTCACTGTGCTGGCAATTCAGATGATCCATTTTTCCTCAGCACCCAGCACAATATGGTACTCTGTTTAAACAATAGTTACTTTTCATGCTGTTTTCGGGGTTCAATACTAATTTAAAACACATATTAAAAAGGTTTATTTTAGTAACGAATTAATGAAATTAACGCTAAAGCAATTGAACAAAACAATTCTACTTATACCTACCAGCTGTATGGATTAAAATAAAAACGAATGTATTGGAAAACACTTTGCATCCATTCCACTAAAATGATTCCCATTTAAACGGAATACGAAGTGTCAAGTCCGACAACAGGCATATGATTAATATTGAAAAGCACTCCACGGTTGTGATTAACGATGAACAATCGGTTCAAATAATAGCATTTATTCAGGGCGCAGAGATTTTATTTAACGGACAGAAAGCGATGAAATTAAATACTTAATAAAATAGCATTAAAATGATTGATTGTCAGTCAGTATCAATCATTATAATGGGATTCTCAATAAAGCGGACTTATTTAAGGTTCTTTACATCTATGTAAAGAACCTCAAATAAGTCCGCTTTAAGAATTGCTCAATAAGAAAGCACGATATTCGCCTATCTCTGTCTTTGTTCTAAAGTTCTAAGTTTTAAGTCCCGATTTGACAGATAGTCGCAGTTTAGCGCAGTATTCTGCTTTAATTATTATTAATTAATTCTTGCGACAAAAGTTTTTTTCTACGGGAGTTTAGTAGATTACGACATGAATAAAATATTATCAACAAATAAGCTGACAAATATAAATAATATTATATACTTATCGACGTTACAGGAAAGCATCGGGAAACTTGTACCTGCATCCGGTGAAACTATTACTATACAACGCTAATAAAAGACAATCCAATTAAATGTGAAAGTTTCTACGGTAGCTCTCAGACTGAAGAGCTTCTGAGACGAGTATCTACTTTAGCCTTCACAATGCTTCATAGCTATAAAACATAACTTTTCTTGTAAACATGCAAGTTGTTTTGTTACGGAATTGCAGAAAAATGTGGTATTTTTATCCTCTACAAGATAGACCTTGACTGCGATCTCACCTGATGGTAAGTGATGATGCCATCTATGATGGTAGCGGGCTAATTTGCAAGGGGTAGGACAGCTATGCTAAACATCCCTAATCGGTTTCGACACGGCATCGTATACCGGAACGCTAAATCGCATAGCGGCACGTCTTTGCCGTAGGTTGCGTGGTAACCGAAGCCTCCCACTAGGCCAGCCAGCCCACTAGGCCAGCCGGCCAGGGTACATCAAGGGCCTGAAGAAACTGAAAAAACTTGGTATCAACTTGCTACGTATAGTATTACAAATCACCCTATTTGGCTATCACAAGCTCGACCATGAAAACCAAGCTACGTCTTCCCTGTCCTGCCCCAACCTGAGCCACGTCAGCCAGTTTTCTGAACCTCTGAAAGGAACGTGAGTTCGTTTTAAAAGATGAGGTATGTTTACAATAATGTGGTAGATATTATGATTCACCAATATTTTTTACTCATTTATATGAATACACTACCTATTATATACGCAATGTAATCATCATTATAATTGCCATCATCACTAACAAAGTATAAAAACATAGCGAATTATTTAGTTGATCAAGCAAGATCAAGTTGAGCAATTAATTTTATAGTCCTCGCATTAATCAGAGATTCATTGATTGAAACATAAACATTATTATATTACAGGCACACGAAGACAATTAAAAGGATTTTAAAATATTAAAAGGATTCAAGCAATTATCGCCGCAAACGTTCGTCAGGATATTTTAGTAGGTATGAAACCAGCAATGTTTCTTCTCTACGAAGGAGCACTCTGCGTCTAGCTGTAGTGATGATACTTTTTGACAAAGTACCAGACCACTGGGTCAAAGTAGCTCATATATGTTTAGATATTAGAAGTGTAGTCTGGTAAAATGTCAGCTATAGTGTTATGCTGACAATCGCCTCTGGATAGTTAACATTCATTCGCTGTTGCCCAAAATTGTCTGTTGCATCAAGAGTTCCATAAATTTAGAAAATTACAACAATTCAAGTAAGACTGAACAGCTTTAACGTAATCGACAAATTATGAATTGGCAAGGTTTGCGCTTTACATTGACATGTCAGCCAATCAGTTTCTCATATGTTATTCTATACAACACTTGGTAAGTATGATATTTTTTTCTTCAACTGAGCATCGAGTAGCAAGTACCCTTACTTTTACCCTTGCTTTTACTATTAAAATATTGAGGCTAAATTATGTTGCAAAAATGTATATATTCAGAGCACTCTCTGAACAGTTGCACTCTTACGAAATTAGATTTTCATACTAAAATTAAAAAACTTAAAATACCAAAGATCGTTGAAATGCCAAAGATTTAGGTAATGCCAAAGATGATGCATTTCAATGCATCATCTTTGGCATTTACGAAAAAAATTGTAGCAAGTGCGTTCGCTATGTCCACTTTTCAAAGTATTATTCTATGACGAAAGTAGTACGAAATCTCTAAGTGGTGCCGCTTTAATTGAGCCCATTAGGTAATTAAGGCTGGTTTCGTACCTACTAAGTATGATGTAAGGATTTTTTGCGAACGTATTCTGACTCACTGGTTACGTAAGTGTACCTACACTTTTTCTTAAACAAAACTTATAACTATTATTTTTAATTCGAAAATAGATAGACGTTTTATTCCTGTTTTAATTAAGAATATTCTTTTTGTTCCATCTTGAACGAATAACTATCTTGTTTTATTAGAAAATATATAATGATTTACGAAATTCTTCCATAATAATTATAACCTTTGGTTTTTCTAGTTTTAGGAATCAATAACCGGATGACCTTCAAAGACCCTTTGGCATGGTAATATTAGCATGACTGATGATTGACGGTTCGGTTGTACACACTACACAAACCTTACAGTCCCACAAACACTACCGGTGACAGCATCGCTAGTATATTAAAGATAAAATAAAAACAAAAACTAAACAGGCATTAAAATTAGTTCCATTTATGGTCACCGGGCCAGATAAATTGTTGTCCCATATACTAAACTCAATAAAAAAATTAGAGCTAATAGGTATCCCTTTCGTAGCACTCCTTGCGGAAAGGGGCAGCACTAGATTTGGAACTGTCAGTTTAATTTAGAGAATGCGTACAACAGAATTAGCTACTATTTGGATTCATATCAATTGCAAAAAAACCTTGTTAAAGCTGCAATAGCATACCGCGTTCCTACTTCCTAGGGCTCGGTGTGGGAGTTCAGCCACTTCACTCTAGAGCTCTATGGCTCGAGAGATGCCCGTGAAAAACTTTCAGCTTTAATTGGAGTGCCTTTTATTAGCTGTATGAAATTGGATTTACCCGAGCGGATGCTTTCAGATCTTCACAGTTTCACTGTTTCCAATTAAAAACTCAATAGTTCATGTAGTTTTTTAATTTATTGGTATAAAAGTTACTTTTTTTATTAAAAGTTTGAGCTTAATTATGATCTTATGTGCTCATAAAGAATTCTGACATTATAATGGTGTACCATAGTACTAATCTTACTAATATTATAAATGCCAGCGATTACGACAACGTAGATTAAGATTTATTGATTACCGCGGGAACTCTTTTTTTTTAATTTTCCAGCATAAAAGAATAATTTGTTATCTATTCAGGTTATAAGCTATCTACATTCTAAATTTTAGCCAAATAGGTTATTTTATTGTTGCTTAAAGGAGTAACAAACATCCAAACACACAAACTTTTAAACCTACGGATAGTCAAACATCCAAATTTTCACATTTATAATAGGTACACTAGCTGATGCCCGCGACTTAGTCCGCGTGGTTTTAGTTTTTTTGATTTCCGTTCGAACTCCTTAATTTTCCGGGATAAAAAGTAGCCTATGTCACTCTCCAGGTCCTCAACTATACCCATGACAAAAATCAAGTCGATCCGTTGCTCCGTTGCGGCGTGATTGAACGACAAATCAACAAACAAACACACTTTCGCATTTATAATAATAGTAAGTATGTTATTACATTACATTTTCATACAATTTCCAAATTATTACGTAAAATTAAGTAAGCTTTAATAGCTATAAACTCTAACAATATTGCATTAATATGAGAGCGGTATTAGTAAGGCGCTAATTACACGCTTGTATGTATTGAATGGATTTAGCTAGGGGCGTATAATTTAGGGAGGCAAACTTACGGAGCTCACTGTAAATATGCTGATAGCTTACTTCCTTGTTACGATCTGTATAATTTTCTACCTATTTTGAGCTTACTACCATCGCTTAAAGCTGTATTATTTTAATCATGCTGACGCCCTTGTTTCAGAATTATAATCATTATTTTAGGGACTTTAAGGTACGTCACATAAAACGCCAATTTCAAGATAAGACTGCTTATAGCAATGGTAGTAAACCCTCTGTACTTTGTATCTAAGTAAGGAGCTTTTGTTACGGATAAGGTAACAAAATGAAGTAAACTTTTGACGGGTAAGGAAAACAACACTATAAAACCAGCATATCTTAGTTCTTTATTATGATATCAAAGTTGTATGAAGTCCAGCAATTTGCACTTAGCGACCTACGTAGTGGACTATGGCCTGATTCCATTTTCATTCTAAGAAGTGCTACGAAGCTCAGAAGTGTGCTAATGTTTATGCCTTGTCCCAGCAAAATAAATAATTTTCACATACGTTAGCAAGTACTTAGATTTCAGTTCGCAGGACTGATATTCCCGTACCTTTCCTTTTTTTACCATATTATTGATCTGCTGGTACTATTTTTTTTTTAAGTTTGGGTGCTGTAGCCCTTAAATTGGCAATTAATCGAGGTACTATATAATTGGGTATCGTTTTGATAATTCTTACCTTCAATAAGTAGTTAGTACGAGTGATATCCAGTACTTTGACGCAGTAGTGGGTACCACCAACCTGGTCTATCTAGTCTTGTAAAAAGTAGTAAGCAAGTTTTACCAAAGGATTTAAACG
The DNA here is from genome assembly GCA_923060345.2 of Erebia aethiops. Classification (NCBI taxonomy): domain Eukaryota; kingdom Metazoa; phylum Arthropoda; class Insecta; order Lepidoptera; family Nymphalidae; genus Erebia; species Erebia aethiops. The sequence goes on along the minus strand of OV281092.1, from coordinate 5,927,277 downwards.
GTAATAAGTAATTATATAAAGTTGTAAGGCACTAAATGCAATCAATCAATTTATTTTTCCCAGTCACAAATTTGTAATATTCATAATACTAAACAATTATAGTGTTGGGACTGGTGCTTGAGCTAGGCATTTACCTGTGTTTCAAGACACCAGGCCCTTTCCCCAGAACAATGTTAATTAATGTTTATATGTATGTAGTTTACAAAATTGGGAACTAATAAGATTAGGCTTAATATTATAGTATTGGCATGCAATATACTATTTACTATCTATATTATATTTATTTACTGTACTTTGTTAAATTGTTTTATTGAGCATTAATATGTATTAAAAGTCTGCATGTTTTAATTTATTTAGGTTTGTGTGTGTATGTGTGTTTGTGTGTGTGTGTGTATGTGTGTGTGTGTGTGTAAGAAAAACTTAAATAATAGTAAACCATCATGGCCGATCCAAATAACTTAGCTTGCATCCGTGTTAAAAGGAAAACTTTCGGAAATAACCAATATAAACTTTTGCGATGTTACAATAACATGAAAATGAGTTTGAGCAACGCCAAATAGGCGATAAGGTCGGGCGCTATACGCTGTACACTTTATATTAGCTTCGTGGTGCTAATAAAACTTTAAAATCGATAGTTTACGATAATAACACAGCGTAGGTAAATATGTATTTATTAACATATTTAGTCTGAGATCCCGATATAGGGCGACCTTCACCGATCTGTTTAATGGATGGAAACTGCTTTTTATTTTTATTTAATAACTAGCTGATTGAAAAAATTCGTTTTTAACTTTTAATTTAGCCTGTTTCAAGATTTTTTTTGATCGAGTGAAGTACATCCTATCGTGTAACAAATTAGCACATTCTTTAGACAATATCTTTAAGTGTATCGGATATTTTTTGTAAGACCGTTATTTAATAGTAAATACCGAAAAAATTTGATCTAGCAAACCAGTTTTCACCGCTGAGCTGAGGTGACTCGCCTTAAAGTAAACTTTAAAAAAATAAATTAATTAATTATAAAATAGTCTGGATCAGATTTTGATAGGCAACCTATTTTAGGCGTATTTATGTATTATTAAATAAAAATAAAAGTAGGTAATCATCCATTAAACAGATCGGTGAAGGTCGTCCTATATCGGGATCTCAAACTAATTAGGTCGACGTCTATACAGATGACAGATCCGGCTACCACAACAGTATTATTATAATATTGTATGTATATGCCATGACAGTGAATAGCATCTATTGTAGAGGTACGTCTCATCTATAGTTGACAGAGGTAGGAAACTGCACACAAATTTGACATAAGAGTGATAAAATTTTTTACCAATGGAAAATTCTGCCAGTTTCCTCTGTCACGTCATTTACCTGTCACCCCGCAGCGTCGCTCTGTCTAGACGCCTCCGTCGAACGACTGGTAGGATAAAACACATCCCCTATCATAGCAATATGTACCAAAATTTTAATATGTACGAAGAACGCTTGAGCCACAGAATATCAGAAGAAATTATATCTGCTCATTTTCTTATAGAAGTCTACCTCAAAAGTAACGAGACGGGATGGTGGCAATTATATCGAATAAACTTAGTGTTGTCTCAGATCGAGGTATTGTTCGAATGGGCGCTTGGTGAATATTATTTTAGCTCCCACAAGATAAATGGTAATGGATTCAGGACAAGGTGACCTTACCGAAGCTGAAAGCCAAAGAAAAATATTATTTCTCATCAGTAAAGTGTAAAGAGCGAGACACACATAACGCGTTACGTCAGCGTGTCCAAAACGACTAGCTACTCGAACTATTAAGGAACTGTAGATAACACTATACGGAAACAAAAATCGTATGACTTACTTTTATATGGAACCACAAAAACTAGAGTGACAGAAAAAAACGTCCATTCAGTCCAATGCGGACCTTTTACGTATACGTTTCTTATTGTCTGATCTTAGACTATGCTCGCACTAAAAAGTCCTATTAGCAATGCAAGCTGCGCTAATAGAACGCTGGCTATAATAACTCGCTATTGCCATTGAAACCTGTAATATTATGACGTGCTTAATACAGTCGTTTGCGTGCCCGCATGATTTGTAAATCATGCACGCATACGCGCGAGCTCCGTATGAAAGGCTTGCCATGCTGTTTCCGTAGCGGGTTACTGCCGTCGCTGCTTGTAACTGCCCTAGCTTTAAATAAATTAACTCGCAGATAAGGTTTGCGAGTTCGCTATGAAACCTCAGTTCGGAGCTATATCTGTAATTCATGTTTATTTCTACGGTGAGAGAAATTAGAGTCCAATTAACTTGAACGGAAACACGGAAAATCCGTAATTAAGTAACTCTGCAGTTTTGCTTTTATTAATAGACTACCTACTGACTCGACTTCGAACGCGTCGATTTAACTAGTCTCCTCTTCTGATATCCACCAAAACCACGATTTGACATGAGGTTGTTTCAAGCGGTTGTTTTTTACGCTCTTCCGGCGTCCAAGTTTCCTGCCACGTGCAACATAAGTGCCTGTAAGGCAAGAATGAATAGACATTTTTGGTAAGTCCGCTCCAACCTGTCATTGCTTTCTATAGGCATGATAAATGTTGTCTAGCTTAAGCCGATCGTGATATAAAAACAAGCGAAAAAGCACACTAATAGCTAGGGAAATTTTTCCTCACGTGTGCCTACGTTTAAACATGCCACGGCATTAGGCTAATTTCCCTGAATATTAAGTATTTCTACTTATATTAAAATATAGTTTTGCGAAGGACTTTATTGGTGAAATGTCTATACATGGGTAAGCGCACATTATGGCTCATTGGGTATAGCTGTTGTTGTATCTATGTCACCGTAAGATTGCAAAAACCGTTAGATTGTAATTCTAATCTAACTAGCGAAATCGGAAACTGTCGACAGAATAAAATTTAACGCATTATTTTTCCGTAGATCTGTTAGTTATACTAACCCAATAAAACCTAAGGGCACTACCTGATTATTTATGTCGAACCCTAACCTAACCTAACCTACAAGAAAGAGACAAGAAAAGAATAAATACAATAAATATTTCAAAAATTGACACTCAGAACATTGAACGGGTCACAATATGTTGACAGTTTACAATTTCGCTAGTTAGATTACAATCTAACGGTTTTTGTAATCTTACGGTGACATCTATACCATCAGCTAGTAAAAATATATCATTAGGTCATCATCATCATCACCATCATGATCGTACCCATTGCCGGCCTACTACCACAGTAAACAGATACAACCAGTATGGAAACTACCCACAAACGTTCGAAACTGCTCACTCACACAAACGTGCGCATCAAACATGCGATGACGCGGCACACACTACTGACGGCACTGCGACGAGCGCTTGGGGGTCTAGTCGATGCGCACGTTTGTGTGAGTGAGCCTATTTCGAACGTTTCTAGGTAGTTTCCATACTGGTTGCATCTGTTTACTGTGGTACTACTGAGCGGGGTCTCCGCTCTCTATATGAGAAGGTTCATTATTGCGTATACTTCAAATATTTCACTAATAATATAGCATTTTACTACGAGTATCTAGCTACACGAAACTATTATTTAATAAAACCGGCTAAGTATGTGTCGAGCCACGCACAGTGTAGGGTTTCTTGGGCCCCTTTCAGTAATGCGGCAATTTTGAAAGTTAATCGAAAAATGGTTTCTACGCGCCTGCAATAATTTAGAACGACCTATGCAATGACACCCCATAATATTGGATAGAAGAAAAAAAATCACCTGCTTTATGTGCAGTGGAGGTAGGATCCCAAATAAAATTTCAAGATTTTATTTTTACCACTCTGTAGGCGTGATTAAAATTGTCCACCCATGTGAAATTACTGGCTCGGAGCTAAGCCGTCGACAGAAGGACACATGGCTACGCATTCCATGTTGACTACGGGACCCTAAAAATGTTGTAAAGTATAAAAATGTTATGAAGTAACATTACGAGAGGAGGAGCGAGAAAATGTGAAAGTGAATTGCAGACATAAAGCCAGGATGCGCGCTCACACAAACATTTCCTCGCTAATGAGGAGGTTAAGTGGAAATTTTTGCCCATCTAAAAGTTTTCACGTCCGCGTCTAAATGTATGTTACATTTTAATTATTTTTTTATGCCTGGCTAATTACAAAGTGCTGTAACTAGTGAAACTGCCTCGTTGGTCTAGTGGTTAACATGTTTGACTGCCGAGGTCCCGGGTTCGAGTCCTGGGTCGGGCCATATTAAGTATTGGGTTTTTCTTACTAGAAATTCTCAGTACTAGCCCGGAGTTAGGAAGTTGGCGGTGTTTCACCCCCGTGCCTCGGAGAGCACGTTAAGCCGTCGGTCCCGGTTATTATCACTAACATGATAATAGTCGTTAAAGCCCGCCAACCCGCATTGGAGCAGCGTGGTGAGTCTAAGCTCTAATTCCCGCTCTCCTATGAGAGTAGAGGCCTGTGCCCAGCAGTGGGACGTTAATGAGCTGTAGTGGTGGTGGTGGTAACTAGTGATACGTGTATTAGATAGTAACAGACATTTTTCATCGTTGAAGTTAAAACTGCCAGTGCTTTAGACAATTTTTAAACATTTAATGCATCGCGTACAAATAAATAAGCTAAAAATCCCCGACATATTATCCATCTGGATAATGTGCAGAATCATCTGATTCTGCACATGAATGATAATAATTCTTTTCAACTTTTGTGATCTGTACCTCCTATCCTATACCATTAATAATAGCAGATTGGAAGATTATCCACAACCTTTGATTCGTCATCCTCGCCTCGACCAATAATTGTAGACATTCACTGCCGCACGATGGTCTCAAAAAGTCAAAATCAAAATCAATCAAAAATATTTTTTTGGAACATATTCAAATCAAATCAAATCAAATATTTTTTATTCAAATAAACTTTTACAAGTACTTTTGAATCGTCAAGTGAATCTACCACTGGTTCGGAATGCCATTCCTACCGAGAAGAACCAGCAAGAAACTCGGTGGTTGCTCTTTTTAAATAATTCATTTACAATTCAATGTGTACATAAGTAACCGCTGTCCCCAGCATTGTTGGAGCGATCAAATCCATGCTCCTCTATCATTTACATAATCTTCAACAGTATAATAAGCTTTTTTCAGGAGCATACTTTTAATGGATTTCTTAAATTTGTTTATTCAATTCATGTCAAAGACGGGCAGACAGAAAGTAGCCCCATTCCCGCCGGTGGCACCCGTTCACGAGCATGACGCATGATCCAGCCATTGCTTCGCTCGACCATATTTGAGGGAACGTAACAACCCGCACCTGAAATATTATAAATGGTTTACTATAGTTGGCAACGGTGGCACTGCAATAGTGTTAAACTGTGCTGCAGGTTCCACCGCCCACCTCCGAGTTTCAGAACAAGTAGACTTTCTATGAGGATTTCTACAGAATAAGGTCTTATGCGTCTAGATTTCTAGAATTCTGGAGTCTAGCAGCTCCCATATATATTTTGCTTTAGATCATCCGTCCAGCTAACTCCAAATTACAACTTTCTTTTTGGCTCCTTCTCTTCCACTCGCTCTGGCTTCGTTTTTTGTATTCCGAAGCTGCAATTAAGCATCTTGGTAAGTATATTTTATTTATTTTAACAATACTAGATGATGTCCAGCAACATTGTCCGCTCTAGTGGATTTAGTTTGTAGCTAACTCTTTGATTTTCCAGAACAAAAGGAGCCGATGCCATTTTTCAACTTTGTAACTATAAAATTATTATCTATGCAAAAAATAGATCCGTTATACACGTACGTAACGTACACGTTGCGACGTAATTTAAGGACGTGATCATAGAGACCTTGTTATAGTTCTTAAATGCGAATTAAGGTAGATACTTAGATGAAAAATTACTGTGACAGCAATATTATTATATTCCACAGACGAGCTAATAATATAATTATAGGGCGAGCGAGCGCACCTGACGTCAGTTATTCATATCCAATTTGGAGAGATTATGTAAAACATGGCAAATTGTTTGCATTTGTTTATAATATAAGGCACGCGCCATCGTAATAAAGTCGTAAATGTTTCGGGACAACAAAGCCGCAGGCGAGTGGCTTCATATATTAAAATTCCTTTATTTGAACCAACGAATATACTTCTTTTTAGTGTTCCGTCTTTTAAAGTGAAAAACTGTTCACTTGTAGAATCATCTGTATGTTTGTCTGTTCTTCAACAAACAAAAACTTCTAAAGCTATACATTAAATGAGATTTAGGTACTACTAAATGTAATAATTAAGGATATATCATTAGCGGGGGCTCTTATTTTAAGGGTAGCTTCTTCCAAAACTTAAAAAATCTATTTAAAACAAACTAAGTATTACCATTGTTCTATTACCTATTATATGGTACGTACGTAGTTCTACGTACATAATAATTATGTAGTAGGTACGTCGTTCCAAGCGACAGCCCCTCGGATCGGGTGTTGAGTAGGTTTTAATAAAATCAATATGTAATTAAAATTATCACCGGCACCAATTATTGCAAAAATCGAGTAGTTATAACTGCCTAACAAGCTTGAGCGAGATTAAGGCCACCTAAATAATTCGGAAATCTATGGAGATAAGCCGGAAGAGACTTTTTTTCATAAAGAAAAGTTTTAATTACGGAACACCGATTGTACATAAACACAATATACGTTTGTCTGTTTTTTTCACGTAGTACCTCTCTGTGGAATTCGGTATTTGGATCACGTTGAGTATAATTTTATCCACTTCATGCATAGAGAAACAGTTATATTCGAATATTGTTCCAATTTGATCAAACTGAATAATGAAATGGTTTACCAATCGTATCGTAACGTGGCTTACGGTGTTTTACGTATTGATTTAATTGTTTCATTCACTGAATAAATAACTGTCCGTGACTATTTCAAGTTAATTAAGACGAAATTAATTAAATTAATTAAGATTAAATTTAGGCGTCGTCAGTCAATTCTATACTAATATCAACCTATTCTGTGTTAATATCATAAATGCGTAAGTAGGTCTGTCTATTCACGGCCCGAACTTGCAACCTATTTTAATAAGATTTGGTACAGAAATAAGCTGTCTCTGTATCATCAATATTTACACTTTCAGACCCTATTCGTCCTTCGACAGAGATCGGACGTAATAATTACGTCCAATCTCTGTCGAATAATAATAATGGTTAAATAAAATAAATTAAAAAAGCTTCAAGAAACACTCCTCCATGTTGAACAAACCTATAAACCTACATATTTAAAAACGAGTGAAAACGTCGAGATACAGAAGTGTGGTGAATTGCAGACGTGAAGCGAGATGGGCGCCTATTCAAAGGTCCCGTCGCTAATGAGGGGGTGAGTTTAAATTTTACCTCTCCAAAAGAAAATATTCGCTGCATATATCTCCACTAAACGCGCGCTACATTTTAAACGTGGCCATAAAACTTATTTCGTAACTATCTGGGTGTAGACTTGCTATGAGTATTTTTGAAAAGTAATTAAATTTTGAAACTATTATATATTTTATTTTATTTAATTTTAAGATTTTCGATAAAAACACAAAATTATGAGAACTATTTTAATTAAAGTGAAATTTTAAAACTATGTGTTCAATTAATCGTGTCACGGTGTTTTCTTCATCAAACTTTTAGCTCTGACTATAAGTATTTTGCTTCAATACCATGCTGCATGTTTGATTCATCATGATCATCACCACAGAATTCATACCTACTTGCCAATATAATCAAAGTACTAGCTAGTCTAATTTTCATGTTTCTTGCTTCTAGCACAGAATACTTATTAGTGCCTTTCCAGGCGATAGACACCAATTTCCGTTTGCTTGCCTAGTTAGTTTCCTTGCTTTCGTCCAACTAGTTTACCAAAAATACAAAGGACTTGACATATTAACAGAAAATTTTCACTGAATTACGCTCAATCTACCTTCAATAACTAGCGCCTACCTCCAATAACTCGATATATTAGGAAAAAAAAAGAATTGCGCGCTGACTCGACGCGGAATATACGATGGGCCGTTTGATCATGTATGTCACGTGCGGGATTATAAAAGCTTTTTCCAATTCTCTATTGTAGGAGCGATTGGCGACCACGTAGGCGCTATATCTTTCGCTCTCTGTACGCTTTTATTTTAACGAAATTTACCCCCGCTCGCTACTGACAAAGCCGATCACATTAGCCGATCCGATATCGATATCGAATGCTGAACCGAAGTGAAATTAAGGAAAATTTTACCAATAAATAACCGGAAATTAATTTTTTCGTAATTTACCTAACTTGGCGATAAAAGCAATGATAAGCTTCTTAATTTTTTGATCACACTTTCTTAACTTTGGAGACCCGAATAGTCACTTGTACCTTTTTGACTAGTGACTTTTTATTTCTTTTGGTAGGCGAAGAATACTAGTAAATTACTTTTCAACACACTTGCTCATAAAGTGGCTATAATTTCACCACAATTAGGCACATAATGACACCTATAATCAAACTGTGACTTGATATGTGTTCCTATAGAGTTTTTCTTATTTTATCTACTAAATAAAATTATTTTTTAGTACTATTTTCTTCACAAGTGTGTTGAAAAACGTCGTATGATACACGTGTGTATTGATGATTACCGTCCTCGGCTATCTTAAAACCCTCACCTAATGGCTCGGGTCTCAATGGCGCCTCAGCAGTAATCACGAACATTACACACTTGTACCATAATGTACTATTATCAGCCACACATGCGTCTGACCGTTAATGCAAACATTCGTATCAATAATAAGCAATAGCCAAAATATATCCTACGATAATCAATCTGGGCATATATTATGTATAAAAAAACAATCGGTTACCGATACGATTTGGTATCCCGTATACTGATAATATCGTATCGGTGACTGAAAACATACTGTCACTGTCGATTACCTCCCATTGTCTCCGCGGGAAGCGTATACCGAATCAAATTGGGAAATATTGAAAGAAAACGTGCTAAGCGATACCGTATCTGTTACCGGTTTATTTTGAGAACGCGAATAACAATAAAATAGGTAAAAATATTGTTTTAGATGAAACTTACTATCGTTTCAATTTTTATAAATAATACACATAAAAGTTAGTTTCACAGAAAAATATTCATTGGTAGACCTAGGTTGCCTGAAATAAATCACTTTTAGTGAAAAGGTTACCTTTTCTTTACATCTTATATCTACTTATATCTTGTACCCTTTCTTTATTAATAAATGTACTTAATAAAGTAGTACCTACAATAAATAAACCTAATATTTTTCTATACAACAATAACAAAGTCATCGTGTAATAAAATTATCATAACAAGCAGCCCGTTATTCGTATTTTATTGCATTATTTGTTCACTCTAACGTCCATTATTTCCAAGCTACCTGAAGTGGAAACCAAAACACTCTCAACAGCGACAAATAAAGCCATAAAGTTGCCCACAAAAATAACATTTGTCGTGATTTTTTGAGCGTCCCGTCCCCACAATGGGGCAGGCTATTTGTTGTTCCCATTCATACAGATCCGGAAAAATAAAACAGATAATAAGGGTCCTCGGCCCTGCCGCCTTGCACATTAGTGCCGCCGAAATTGTGACCATTCATATACAAATGGTTTTGTTGTGACTTATTTTGTTTTGTTTCTAACTTTAGATGTAATCAAATAAATATTATAAATGCGAAAGTTTGGATGCAGGTTTCATACACCCTCAGCTCGTCTGTGTCATGTGAGATGCCAAAGTATTATTTTATGAAACTTAAGCTTCTTGGTTCTTCCAAACAGGCCTCTTGAGATATGTATATCTGAGACTCAAAATTAAACATTAAATTTAGCAAAAGTGAACAACCCTATATTCAGAACTAACAAAGCAACTAAGCTAACCTAACTGTGCACACATTAAAACTTTGTTCGAATTGAATTTCTCTTGTTTCCCAATAAGTGCATTAAACAAACCACTGCGCTGAATCAAAGTTTCAGTCTTTATCAAGTAACTTTGGTGCCAAAAAACTTGTCGAGTAAGTATTAATGCAGTCTGTACTTTCGGTTTAACTAACTTCTCTGTTACTTTCAATTTATGAAATCTTAGTAAAGAAGTTCGTAGAGTTCATTTGTTATTGCAAGTTAGTTTACCTTGCAAGATAATAATTTTATTTGTGACAACTTATAGTTGTTAAATTTGTCATACAATTTTCCTTTAATGTTACGAACTTCTGCGCCGTAAAAAGAAAATAATGAAACATCATACTAATATTATAAATGCGAAAGTCAGTTTGTTTGTTGGTTTGTCCTTCAATCACGCTGCAACGGAGCAACGGATCGAGGTGATTTTTGGCATGGGTATAGTTGAGGACCTGGAGAGTGACATAGGCTACTTTTTATTCCACGCGGACGAAGTCGCGGGCATCAGCTAGTTTAGTATAAACGTGACTGTCGGCCTACTTCTCTTCCTCGTGTTAGAAATTGATAGAATAATATCACCACTTCTTTAGGCTCACTTCTGAGCACGAGTCTCTCAAAATGAGATAGGTTTCGCCATAGTCTATTACGCTGGCCAAGTGCGTATTAGCAGACTTCACACGCCTTTGAGATCATTATATAGAAGCTAGAGCTTTCGGGCATGCAGATTTCCTCACGATGTTAATTCAAAAATTAAACTAGGTAAATTTCTTAAAACGTACACAGGTAAATCCAAAAAGAAGAAAAACAACATTTAATTATTTTATCCTAATAATCTAAGTCTAACCATAACAATATCATCTATTTTATCCGTTACGAAAGGCGTGATCTCTTCTGACTTTGAGGTAATAGTTCATGAAATTTCACTTTAATATATTTAAAATATTACAGTTATAGGGAACATCTTCAGCACTGTACTTGTCACAGTGACTGTACTTATGCATGCAGCGAAGTACTAATATGCTGTCCGACAAAAAATAATAACAAGAAATGCAAAGTTTTCGCAAAATAAAATCATGCTATTCTATCAAGACATGCCCGCATTCATAAAGCCGGCGTAAAATTGTTTTGCCGCGATGCAGTTAATATCTTGGGCTTAGCGAATGTGGAAAATATTCGGTGAAATAACAATTTGCACATACATTGCATTCTCTTGGCACCCGCTTCGCGGCCCGCGCGGTCCACATTCCGTCCCTGTACGGCTCAATACCATTCCTATATAACAACGTTTGTGTAAAAGGAAAATTAAATTCTTCGTGGGAAATATTTCATTTAATTATTTTTTTAAGTTCTTTTTTTAATGATTTAATCCATGATTAATAAATTGAATTGTTTGCAAGAGTTCGGTCTATAAAGATGACGTTAATATGTTAGTAATACTTACACTTATTGGTATCCTAATTAGTTCAAAAATATTATGTTAAGTAAAAAAAATTACAACTTCATTAGGTCTATGTTAGTAGTTGACTAGCGGCCTAGTGAGGGATGGAGGGGAATGAAATAGTTGCAACAACGCATTCTTTCGTTGATTCTGAATGTTAAGCAACGTTGACCCAAGTCGGTAACTGGATGGGTGACCGAATTTGGAGGTTCAAATTTGACCGTTTCTTTTCCTCCGTGCCACGGAGAGAACCTTAAGCTATCGGTCCCGGTTATTATCACTAACATCTGATAATAATCGTTACAAAAACCTAAGAGTTTAAATACTCTCAGTCAAGTCGTTATAGACGTTGGACAGGGGAACCCACCGCATTATTATCCCAAGAAAACTACTACCACTATATTTTGAATAATGGAAAGGGGCCAAGACTCTCAGTAATGAGGAATATGACACAGAGAGTAGTTACTAAGTTGCGTAACTCTACCATAGAGTCATTAAACCACAAGATATGCCCATCAGAATTTATACTATGACTGATCAACTCTTCATTAACTTCAAAAGATAATACGGCGAAAATACCTAGTAAACATTTGGTTATCTTGATAGGCATGATCTCGTTTACTCTGTTATCAAACAAATTAATGGGCACTCAATAATAAGAGCTAATCCTTTTAACATTTTATCTGTTACCATTAACCCAACGTGCCTACGTCTACACTACATACAAATTGGCATTAATTTCATGAACCGACCTCATCGTAATGACAGTGGCTTCCGAATTATACCGTATGGTTTAATATTACCGTACGTTTTAACGAGCTGTATAATAACTCCTATTTGTAAACGTTTGCTTATAAAGTAATATTTTGAACTCGTTTAGCACGCATTTGGGGTTTAATAGCAATAATTTGTATTTAAACTAAATTGTAGGGATTAAGGGGGACAATTAAATAAATTGAAACTATTTAAACTGACACAGACAGATTGTATTGTATATTTTCGCTACTACAGAATAAGAATTACTAGTTGATGCCCGCGATTTGTTCCGTGTGGATTGAGGTTTTTGGTTCCGGCGGTAACTCTTTAATTTTCCGGGATAAAATGTAGCTTTTGTGCAAATTTCATCCAGATCCGTTCTGGCGTGATTGAGTAACAAATATCCATCTATCCAAACTTTCACATTTATAATATTGAAATAATTAAATAAGTATAGATTCCGTTGGCACTCTTAGATTTTCCGAAAAAAAAAAGTAAACAGTACATCCGGAGGATGTAAGCTATCTTTGTACCAAATTTTGTGAAAGGCAAACGAATAGACAGACAGACTGATGCATTTATAATATTCTTTTGGATTACCGATATAAGATCTCATTAATTATTGACATAGCAACTATTAACCTAGATGATAAAATCGTTTTCCTACAGTAAAATGTATTTCGTGGACAGTCCATACTCCACTTAACTTTTGTTCGGATAAAAGGGTGGTAATAGGTCGGTACAAATTGACCGTCCGCTTGGAGTATTTGCTAAGCGATCCACGTACAGGCCCGATTACCGATCGAGAAGGTAATTCTTCGATGTGTGGAGACTGTGAAATAATTTTATTGGCACGTAATAATAACGGTACGATTCGAATGGTCGACCCTTAAGAGCACTTGAGGGTTTTGGCTTTTCACTCTTGGTTTCCCTCACATTTAGTACAATTTTTGCGGTGTATGATTTCGACAATTGCTTTTAGATTAGCAAGTAAATTAAATGCTGAGCGTTGATTAAAGTTCTAACCCTGTTTCCTAATTCCTGAATTTCAATTAAATGATTTCATAAATATTGTATATAATTGAGACCATAGTGTTCATCCCTGGCATAGGGATGAATGCTGTGGTCTTCACTCCCTAGTTCGAGGTTCAATATATTATAGCAGGGCTATTTGGGAAATTGTAGACAAAATTTCTTAATTATTAGGAAGGTGTCTTTCGTTAGGGAAGGAATAAGTTAAATAATTATAGGGTACTTCAACAGTCACTACCAGTTCCTATCTTAGAATGCAACATCATTTACCGAAAAAAATATATATTCCGTACTTGATTCATCATAATGCTTAATTTTTTGTATTTTTTTTATATGTCTTTCCCATATAAACTAACATAAAGTTTAAAGATTTTTCAGAATATTTTGCGGGTAAAAACGAATTTAGGTAGGTATACTGAGTATGTACCTAATTTTTATTCGGGCTTTACAGTTCAAACATTACACTAAGCTTATAAGCATTACATGTTCAAAACCCTTTGAAAAATTATAATTTTAACCAACACTAATTTGCAAAATATAAAAATAAAACTCGCTTTCGCCTTTCAAAGCAAACATTTTTCAGTCTATTCATGCTTTTGGTCGCTATTGATAATATATTTAATAAATAATGTTTATCTAAAACGACCTCTGATTTATGTTTGGTAATAAATCACGCTTACTTTTATTGGTGGAAACATTAATATAGCATTCGGAACCGTTGGTATTTATCCGTATGATAAAATAAAACCGTGTTATGGCTATGTTAGGTGATAAGCTTTAAACCGTATTGTTATCCAGCTAAATCACTCTCATGCTACCGACTGTTGTCCTAGTTTTGAGGATTAATTGTTGACAGTACTCGTACAATATTATAATAATCAATTTTTAGGAGATCAACCCGGAAAAAACTATCGACAGATAACAATGATGATGTGTGAAAAGAAACTGTTTAATGTGCTATTTATCACGCTTTTTATGATGCTACATAATGGAAAAAAAAACTAATAATAATATAAAAGTATAATTTTGTTCTATAGCGATAGGTACATTATTACTAAAGACTATTTAATTTAACGGAACGGTTACATAAAGTGAACGAAAGAGTACATTGTTAGTCCTTAATTGAAACTAAATGAAACAAGTCGCGAACAATTAAGTTTTTAATAGTTAGTAACATAACGTAGACCGTTATAGCTATATAATAGAATTTGCAAATGATCGTAATAAAGGCCGTGTGTTATCAAACGGTTACCAAATTGATGACTACGGGGAGTAGCATTACATTTCATGTGCTTGTTTGGAACATCGTCGTCAGATTTATCGAGTCCCGAACCGGAGGCGCGTTCACATGCTAGATAAATTAGCTGTCTCTCGTTTGATATACTGCGGAATTTTCTATTGTGTACCTATCATCCATTTTAGACTGTTATCTGATTTTATCGAATTAAACTCATCGTGGATATTTTTCAGAACTTCAGCCAATCTTACCTAATAGCTATTCGTATTAAAGCAATGTAATCTTAGATCAAAAATTTGACATGGAAGAAATTGTCGGATAAGATCCATGCAAATATAGACATTGTCTATGACAATTTAAGTTTATATTATTCGGCGTTATATTATAATATGCAGATATAAGTTTTTATTGTTGCTGCCTGTCTATGAAGTTAAACATATATCTATGATAATTTATCCGAAGATATCTTGTAAAATATATATCATTAACACTCACGCATGTCAAGCTAATTAGCAAATCTGAAATTAGTTGCCAGTAAACGATTAACGAAGATACCCGCATTTTGATTTATAAGTCCAGTCAACGAAAAGTGAACCTTAAGTTAATGTACAGACATCTTTTCTATACCTACTTATAATGAGAGATTTTTCTGCTCAGTGCTCTACTATAATATGCAGATTTTTCTGATTAGATACCAGTTCCTTATCATTGCTTCAAATTAAAAAAAATATAGTTATTATAGATATATTTGCTAACTAAATTATTTAAAATATCTAGATATTGCTTATAAAGCTTTATCGAAATCCTATGTAAGTCCTACATAGCTGAGATGTTGCTGTTAATCGTTTTATAGATCGATACGATAACCTTCTTGGGTGTTAAACAGATTCAAACCTGCGAATAAACACGTAATAAATTAATTCAGCTGGCGTCTATTGAGTAAATTGCATGAGCTTTCGATGCTCGAATAATGATAAGATTATAATAAGGAGAATATAACCAGATAATACAAAGAAATAATTTAAGTTATAGAGGATAAACTTTTGCACAGAGATTAAGATATGATCTGGATTTATTTCATAATTTGATAACGTAATACTAGTTTAATAGTTGGGTACTATTCTTTATGAATTCGATGTCGCCGCTCACTGGACTTTTCGATTTCTGGGAAATAAAAGGTCAGAGGGCGATGCCGAAGGTTAGGATAGAAATGAATACTAGCATCCGTATTCTTTCAATTGAGTTGTAAAATTACGCAAACAGTGTGTGAGTAATACCTATTTCAGATAATTATTCTTAACTTTAATCTTAGTTACTAAAATGTCAAGCATTTTAAAAACTTGTCCTCAAATAATGTATAGTATGTATGTAGTAAATTACAAATTCTGACTAAGAGAAAACATTAGTAGTTAAGTTACAACAGTAGCAGAGTACTTATTTCTCCAAATAAGGTTCGACTTCCTCTAATAAACTATTGCTTGTCTAAAAATTATAAACAGCTAACTTTATTTTGTATTGTTTTCCAAACAATTTACAGTTGTATAAAGCAGTTTTTACCTGTGGTAAATTTACCTAGTAAGTATAATAGATACTAGTATGTATGAACCTTATACTGCGCGTGACCCGGTGGATATTATGCAGTTTTTTTATTTATTTATTTCACAAGTAAAAAGTACTTAATTATTTATATTTTATGGTTTCTTCGTGCTCGTAAGCGCTTGACGGCTTGTCTCAGCACTGCACATTCCTCCATGCTTATTAACTAAATATGTAGGTGTAAAATGTATTAATTTTTATATAATCTAATCTAAGGTGTTACTTATGTATAAGTTAAAACGTTATGCCTCAGTGTCGTCTACGTTGTACGTAACATAACTTGTCTTACAATTGAGGTACTTTATAATAATCTGACTTCGTTTGTATGGGCTGCACTTGAAAGATACTTCTCAAGTGCACCGCAGAATATAATCACTGGAAAATAAATTTTAATGATGACCGCTACGAAAAATAAAAATTCAACCGACTGTTTTCATTCAATGGTAAAATGCTCACTTTATTCATTGAATGCAAACCTTATTTAATGCTATGAAGAGACGAGTTGCACGCGGGTAGAAAATCTTTCAATAGGAATTGCTCTATTTTTTAGTATCTATATAAAAAAGTTTGTGTGTGCAATTCACATACGGCAGAAGTGAAACTTCAGAAAAGTAGCCTACTAGAGAATGAGATAAAATATATACACAATACATGATACATACATATCCCTTTTGAGCACAATAGAGCAGTAGCGCGACTCAATATCGTCCAGCGCCATCTATTGGTCGTAAACATATAGCTTGTATTCTAACTCATTATCTCGCAGGCTAGATCCTATTTATTTATAAATAATATGTTTATCTCTTTTCTGGTGTCACTTTTTAATTTCATCGAATTTTTAAATCATAACGATTCGTTGCAAAAACTCGTTTTTTGCAGCTGTCAATAGTCCCTTGATTGATGTTAAGCCCACGAAAAATTGTGATTGAAATTACATGGTCCCATAACTTATGGTACTCGAGGGTACCCTAAGTCCGTATGCGTAAAGTACTTATAGGTTTTTAAGCATCCAGTGGAAACTTTTGAAGGTACTTTTACTTTAAAATATTATAGTCTGTGAAGCCTGTATAGGCTGCGAGCAGTAGGTACGCTTACTCCGAGTTTTTACATTGTAAATACGATTGATCGACGTGAGAGCTCACCTCACCAAGTGTAAGCGAACGTTAAAGTAAAATGAACCTTAACTGCATTGGTTTAGAGCTCATTTCATCATTTCGTGTATTTATTCACAGCCAGCGCTCCAAACGCTGAATTTTTGACTTTAAAGCAAAAGCTATTGGGTCCATTTTACTTTGACCGTTCGCTTACACTTGGCGAGGTGAGTTCTCACGTCGTTCAACCGTATTTGCAATGTAAAAACTCAGAGTAAGTGTACTGTCTATGTACGTTTCTTTAAATCGATTAAACGGATAAGCCATGCAAAGACAACAGACAATCACACTTTCGCAATCATAATATTAGTAAGTATGGATTATTAAGTTACAGCCCTAGATATAATAATTTAAAGTAAACACTCGCAACAGCCCCAGGGGTCTAAAAGGCCGCCTCGTTATTTTAAATAATCCAGATTCCGGGGGCGATTGTCGGTACTAATGACTTAATCGTAATGTCGAATAAATTGTTTCATAAATAGCAAAATTTTGTCACGAGCATATTTTAGATTGTTCTAGACATTATATTATTTACTTAAGTACCTATATTGGATCCGAATGATCTAACGAATTATCCCTATTTTTTATGCAAATGCTGCTTCGTGCTAAAATGTACTACGGATAAAAAATAGTTAGGAGTTAGTACGGATAGAACATGACGCACTAATTTTTGTGCTACTAGTAGCACAAAAATTAGTGGGTCATGTTCAACGCGCACACTAGACTAGGAGACAAAACGTCGTTTGTCTCCAACGTAGTCGTTTTGTCCTGTCCCGTACCTAGTGTGTTGTCGTTCTGACAGGCCAAGATGGCAGGGTGTGTACAACTGCATATCCCGGCGCCGGCACGGCTCATAATATGCGATATTTGTATAAAATCCGGTTACATGACATGTAGCCGGAGCCGTACCAGAGGTGCACCAGAGATTATACACGAAGTCTATCAGAAGGACTAGAATCCAGAGCCGTTAAACCAGTTAAATTTAAAAAAAACACGAAGTCTAACAGCGATACAAGCAAATATTCATACTCCAAGGCAGGGCAGAACACAGTCAAGAGTGCAATGAACTTCGACGTTTGACGCCGTGGTCTTGTGGAGGTCCTGAATTCTATTTCTGACAGGAGCAGTTGGAATATTTTTTATTTGTTTCTGGTCTGATATTACTGGAGGCTAAGGCAGTTATTCCAATTTCCAATAATATTTTCCCATCAAAAGTTGAAAGGATTTGCACTACCTTTTATTTATAAATTGATCATAATTTAGCGATCGTGACAAAGGGTCATATGACTTATATAGACATCACACCGTAATAAAATAAGAGTAGGTGTTTGAAATAAACGTGATTCTAGGCTATATTGACCATTACTTTATTTTCCTTGGCCTGACTATTAATTAAGATGCATTAAGTCATTAATCTATACTCTATACTAATATTATAAGTGCGAAAATTTGGATGGATGGATGGATGAATGTTTGGATTGAACTCAATCACGCCAGAACGGCTGAACGGGCCTGGATGAAATTTGGAACCGAGATAGATTATAGTCTGGAATAACACAATAGGCTACTTTTTATCCCGAAAAAATAAAGAGTTCCCGCGGGAACCAAAAAACTTTAATCCGCGCGGACGAAGTCGCGGGCATCAGCTTGTTTGTTTTATATAAATATCTAATAATATTTATAATATTAGGAAAACCTCGATCATTGTTCGATTTGGCTCGACGTAATTTTATAATTCAATTTTAAATTCATTCATTTTTTTGATTTAGGCTTGAAAAAAGCTCTTACGAATGTGAATAAATAAAATTATAAGATAACAATGAAATCAATTAAAAATAAGATTATTAAATAACCACTTAAATACAACGACCTCATTTACATAGACAGGCCCTGTCGAACAAATAATGTGGGCTTATTTATAACGCCATCTAGTCTGAAAAGCGGGAACTTGCTCGCAACATATTAATGCCATAGATAAGTAAATGACTCGGTCATAGATAATATAGGTCATAGTCACAGAAACCGTAAGGCCAGTTAGTAAAAAAAAAATATCATACAGTTCAGAAATTAAATGATTGCGTAATGGATAAAAATATAAAAATAGGAAGATTAAATAACGTTTTTTGGAAATGTATAATTGTGAATTGAAACACTTACCTTAAAATAAAAATTATACAGTGCCAAACTAAGTAGACTTTAGATGTTAAAATTATCTACACGACGAGCGATTGCGACAGCGTTACGACGCGGACAAAGACAGGCTTATGACAGGTGTGGAACGTGCTCAGCAAGTCTGACGCCGCCTTTTTTCTATGAAAGGGCCCATCTAGTACCTACATATATATCGATGCTTAAATAAGATAATAATAACTAACAACATCACCTTCATACTTACAGCTGTTTTTGTTCGACCAATGTCCACTGCTAGACATAAATGATGTAGTTAATAATTGATACCTATATTTATGCTTCTTATAGGTAGGTTTACCTAATTTTCTGTTAAGTGTTAGGTACTAGTCATTATAAAATGATTGATAATAATGATGATAGGTGTATTGGAACCTATCCTTTTTTTTCGTGGGGAAATGCAAAGGTTATGTCGGACTCTTACCGACTAAAACCCCACGGTGTTCCTCCCAACGCGGAACGCCTTGGCTGGATTGGGGCCGGGGAATTCGCACAACCCAGCCACCAGCGTCGTCGTCTGATTGACCCTTCTCCGCGGGACTCCAATATTCCCTACTCACCGTCTGAGGCACACCAGGAACACCAACGTGTGTCTCCCGGCTCGAGGACCATTTTTTTTCCTAATGTAACTTAACTAACCTAACCTAACCTTACTATGAATTATTTGAAACATTCATTGGTTCGAACAATCATAATGGTAAAATAATACATCAATGGCATCATCCGAAAGCAAGTATCTTCAAAACATATTAATGACATCCATATTAATTATTAGGTACTTAATTAATAAACCAATCACAAATAAAGCATTTAGAAAACATCGCATGAGAATGATGATATAGTCCCCCTATGTGTATATTATTAAAAATAAAATAAAATAAAATATTTATATATTAAATTCCTTTTTTATCAAATCTCAGTCTCATTTACGCAACACGAGTCTCAGGGTGCGTTTTCACCATACATGTTGAAAAGCTATTGATGTGAGCCAAACCCACCCCTATAAGAGAGAGCTGGATTGTTATACCTTACATCGCTAGATGGGTCCTATCGCATCCAAAGTATCCACACATCCGTTGGTTAGCAACGTAGTACATCTCTGGTGGAAAGGCAGCCTTATACATATTTTTTTTATCCACTACAAGTTAGCCCTTGACTGCGATCTCACCTGATGGTAAGTGATGATGCAGCCTAAGATGGTAGCGGGCTAACCTGTTGGGGGCATGGCAGTTATATTAAACCCATACCCCATTCGGTTTCTACACGGCATCATACCGGAACGCTAAATCGCTTGGCGGCACGTCTTTGCCGGTAGGGTGGTAACTAGCCACGGCGAAGGTTCCCACCAGGCCAGACCAAGAAAAATTCAGAAATTATAAATTCCCAAATTGACCCCGCCGGGGATCGAACCCGGAACCTCCGCACGTTAAGATAACAGCGCTTAACACTGCGCCAGGGAGGTCGTCAAATCCATAGACATAGGATTTTTTGGTCAAATCTGTTATTCCCACGGCTGCCTACGACTAACGCACACTTTGAGTGTTCTGTATCTAAGACTTTAATTTTCAGTGATGCCAGCCGATGCTCTTAAAAAATTAATAGAGCATGATTCTTCAAGGCCCTGTGAAAATTGATAGAAGTTCTTATATCAATGTTGCGTTCAACAAAGCAGAAACTTATGGCATTTGATCCGATTTTCGATAGCAATTTCATCAAAGCAGCTTTGGGAGAATACTGATTTTGTAAAATATGGCCGAAGGAGCCTGTACAAATTACTATTGTTTATTTGAATAAAATAATATAAGTTAGCTACGTTCGGGGAATGAATCGCTTACAAAATATTCGCTTGAATTCGTTTTACCGAGTGGAAATGAAAGGCACTAGGCATTCAGCATTTCATAATGAAGTATTGTTATAATCACCGCGGACGATATCGTCACAGTTAAAACAATACTTAGGTAGTTAATGGATTTTATTATTAGAATATCTTACTCGTACAAGTAGTTGTTCTAAATTCGACAATAGAATCTCTGCGAACATTTTTTGTACTTTTCAAACTTACTGCAACGTATTTCCGTTTGTCTACACCTGCCCTATAGTTGCTTTGAAAAGGATCGATACATTCTAATGTTAATATGCAGGTAGATCGCATCGATTCCATAGCAGGTGACCTTGGGCACATCGCGAAGACAATCACCGCATTACAACGCACCCAGGTCGGACAATGAGTTATATAGGTGCCGGAGGAAGGCCGACTCGTCACGTTCAGGTTAAGGACAGAGGCAGGTCCACATGGCAAGAGATCCTTTGCTATGATATAACTGAATGACTAATTGGCCCTTTCGAATAGATGTGATGCAACGAACGATCACATGACGATTACATCTTAACAGACCAGTTACGTAGGTTTGATAATGCACATGTTAGATATTGTAAAGAAATACGTTTTTATATACTAAATATTAAAGATAACATCTAAACCACTGCATGAGGATATGCACAGAATGCTGGCTGCGTTACTTCGTTGAATAGCCAAATTTATAAGTTGACCGAGGTAACTGCCAGCCTTCCGGTATGTGGACCTACACTCTGTGAGACGAGAAGAAAGATCCTTACACTACCGAGACTACGAGTACTACTTACTGCGGCTTTGGAACCTTTCCCCCTAGGATATTAAGCTATCTCAATCTCTTCCTATCTTCAAAACTAAATTGAAACAACACTATCTATCATTATAATCTATTTATTCATCTGTCGTCTATTACCTATTACTTTTATACTGTGTATGTATCCTATATATTTTTACATTGTAGGTACATACCTGCATTTTTATGTATATATTTACTATTATGTCTCAGTATACCTTTCTTTTAAAAGTTTCCTCTGCCCTACGGTTTCCTGGAAGAGATCTGTTGTGCCGTATCCATTAATCTTTTGTCTTTTTATTTCTTTGTGTACAATTAAGTATATTTTACTTTTTACATTTTACCGGGGTCGCCTGCAAGTGAGACATCGCAAGCCGTATGCACGCATGTGGTGTCCCAAAAAAGCAACATTCCTAACATTGATGTAGAATTTTAGTATCCTTGCTCCCACGGAACAAGAGTCATACCGTCAGGTCTCTTACAATCACTGCGCGCCAAACCATTAAGTTCTAAAACTAATGTCTAAATCACTATTTACCATCAGTTAAGATTGTAGCAAAACCAGTCAGCGATAAAAACTAAATGCTAACCAGTTGCGATACTTGGCAAATCATATTATTGTTATCTTATATCTCACTTTAGCTATTAGGCTTTAATAGATTTAAATAAATAAATTACAATCAATGTTTTATTAACCTATTACAGTTACGTAAGCGACACATTAATTAATTGATGTTTAAATATGTTTTACTTTAGAATTGCGACCTTGCTTTGAGGGGACCCAAAAGTAGAGCGTGGGAAATTAAATAAGGAAACTTTGCAAGCTATTAGGAAATCGTTACAGTGTTTTGGAAAATTAAGGAAACTTCACTCGCACCCACTTTAAAGTTTAATTGGCGTTATAATTGCATCGTGTCAGAATTTAAGGTTGAACAGCCAATCAAGACTGACAAAATCAATTAGACATACACTTCCCTGCTACATTGATGTTCTCTTATATTTTTACCCAAGACGGAACGGAGACGGTATATGTGTTTTCCCTAAGAGGCTGTGTCCGTTTCTTTGTTTGTGCACTTTTTTTTAATTTTTGGACAGATTATAATGCGGTTTTTTGAATTAGATATTATGTATAGCTTGTGAGAAGGTTCTCAAATATGTTTTAAGTCCACCAAATTGCACTGCAATTGTTATTTTTATTTTTACGTAATTTACCTTGTTGATAATAGTTGGCTTTTACCGAAAATGTAGCTTAAAGAATGACAGAACTAGGTACCTAAGAAGTTTACTACATATTAAATAACGTTTGTTAGTCGCCTATAGGTACTTAATTTTTTCACAGCCAAAGCTGCATCTACATCAACCGCAGTATAATAGTAAGTAATTAGTATTTTGTGCCTTTACTATTTTCATTTCATTTCAGTTTTTTTTTAATTCGTAGATTTTGTGAAATGTGTAAATACAGTTAGAATGATTTCAGTTTTTACCAAAAACATGTCTGCAATTTTTTAACAATATTATCTATACTTACCTATTACGTATATTAACATTCAGTCTTTATAATTAGTAACTCGGTAAACGCCTAAAGACGCTCGTAAACTCTTCCTTTGAACATGATTTATCTCGCCTTCTTCACTCTCCGGTTATTTAGGCGCGCGTTGAATAAATTATGGCGGGCATTTTTCCGAGTCAGTACACACCACTCATTTTTCTAACGAACGCCTTCCCCGACGCACATATTTCAAGTTTCAACAGTAAAATACAAAATGAGTGTGTTCTGGTAAATAGGCTTTCATGCCCTGCCCAAGATGCAACCTATCTATCACCAAACCTCTATACCAAATTTCATCAAAATTGTTTGAAACGATGGACTACTAGTGGTTCGCCCCGAACTGAGACCTCGCGGCGCCATCTATTGACATAAATGTGCAGTTCTGTTAAAAATACTGAAGCTCATTAAAAATTAAATAATTCCGTTTCCTTACAATATTTATCTAATTTTGGTATTTGTTGTTCAAGTACAGGATATAATTCAAATAATTGATCAAGTTTCAGGCTCAGCCTTTCAGAAAATTTAGAGTTCTGAGGTCAACTTTGGACGTTAGAAAATCTCCACTTTGAAAGCCCCCCATTTCGTCAATTTTGGGGGAAAAATTTAAAAAAATATATTTTTGGACTCTATTCCTAATTATCTTTAAAATGATATACCGCAATCCTATGTAACTTTATAAAAATATTTTACTTCGCATTCGCCTCTATGAGAGCCCCCCTGAAATAAAGATTTTTATAACTTTTTACGCCATATTCGGCGGGAGGCCATTGGTTTACATATTATATTTAAAGCTGAAGTAATTACGTTCAGTAATTCAGAAGTTATAATGCTCTGACAGACGGACGGACGGACGGACGGACGGACAAGTGCCAATTCACCCAAGTAGACTCAGAGACCTTCGCTTCGTTCGGTCAATTAAAGTATTAACAAGTTTCTTAATGATACGAGTATTATGACGTGAATTAACCGAGAGACATCCACAGCTGGACATTATTGGTCCATTGTTATTATTGTAGAGACTTCCATTGGCGTCCATCCATCCATTGGATTCCATTGGGTCTTGTGCGAAATTTTCAAAGGGTCTTTGATTTCGTCTGCCCGAGAGAGTTATTTTTCTACACTAAATTTCATTAAAATCGGTTGAAAAGATGGGCTGTGAAAAAGTATCAGAGAGACAGACAGATACACTTTCGCATTTACAATATTAGTAGGTATGGATTAGATTAATAATGGCTGAATTTGTATGAGTAATAATTTATTATGAATTTCCATAAATCTCCATCATACAAATAATATTAAATACTAACAATGACTAACTGATACTTGCAAAAATCAGCCAATGTTTTTTTCTTTTATGATTTTTTGCCTTTATCCTCTCTGTAGGTATCTAAAATGGCGTTTAAATATTTTAGGTGCTCGTTCATTTTGTCGCCAAATGTACGTGATTGATGTGAACCACTTTTCTTGTTTTTGTTTACAATGCGTTGAATTTTGCGAGCATTCGGTTTCATATTTTTCACGTCTAGTTGGTTTCAATTTATGGTTTCCAATTTTTAAAGCTTTATGTTTCATTTCAGGCAAAATTTAAAAAATAACGATTCATAATGCATTGTCGGTTGGCTAGGCGTAGATTGTGAATATAAAGGGTTATCGATGGTTATCGAATAATATTCTCGAATTTTATGCCACAGACGTCATTGAACAATACGCACTGTGGCATTCACCTTCTGTGGCGAATTATAGCGAATTAAATTTCCAGTTTTTTTCATTGTCATGGACTTCCGCAAAGTAACGCCTGTTTCTATCCAATAGACGTCATTGGAGTTAATTCCATTGTAGTCTTTAAACTAAAGTTAACTATTCTAAATCTACTGCTGTCCCTTTTCACAAGGAGATGCATAAAGGGGGTAGAAATATTATAATATTTAGAGCTGAGTGTAGTCACTGAGTTTAGAGATTGTTTACAAGAGAATAACAGGCTAGATCGTTTTGCAGTACCGGGAAGGACGGCCAGTGAAGGGAGGAGGTTTTAGTCCGTAGGGCACCGAGAAAGGTGAAGTCGGACATACCACCAAATTATGGCGGTATCCATGAGGATTTCCTTCTCCCCAGGGGGAAAAAAAAGGCTAGATCGTTTTATTCTTTCTCAACTCAGACATTTTAGTCTAAGGCGGAAACGGACAAAATTTTAGTTTCATTAAATCTGTACCTAATCGGTCTTTACGCAGCATAACCAAACCTATGATCTCTCTTTTATTAGTCCACAGCGATTACCACAATACCAGGGAGGTCTATAAAACAATGTAGTTTTCATAAATAACCTGCATTGTAAATGCGAGTTTCAATGGCTGTTGAGCCACCTGAAACTAGTCAATTTCAGACGAATACGTCATTCCCCTACACCATGCCCTAGGGCAGAAAGTGGTGGTTTTTTACCCGCTGAATGACGTAGCAGCCCTCCTTTCAATACTGTCAGAGTTTAGTTTATTTCAAACCTTTTTAATTGTCATTTTACCCATCAACTAAACTGACAGATATGATATTAGTAAACAACAACAAAGCAACTAAAATAAAAAATAAATACAATTTTAATAAAACTCGCACCTTCAATGCAGATTATATGAAAAATAGTGTGTGTGCCACGGGATGAAACACGATTTCAGATTTCGGGTGATGCCAGGCCTCTCTTCGCTCAGGCAGGCAACTTCGCTCTCATCTGAAATCGTCTTGTTTCAATATACTATTGTACCTACTTACTTTTATTTCACATTGACACATTACTTCGCTGAAGCAGAGATGTGATTTTTCCTCTAAAACAACTTTTAACTTGTTTCCCGACGTAAGAGCTGACACTTAAAAAGCGGTCACGTCGTGAATTACACTTGTACGCAACACGCTAACATTTTTCTTTGTAGGGCTGATAAAGTGGTCTCTTTGTCTCTCACATACTTCAATAAAAACATGTCTTGACTTTATACACTATACTCTACAATATAAAAAGTCAAGACATGGTTTTATTGAAGTAAAATTGTATCAATGTAGGCATGCTTGGAGACAAAAATTTGCTTGTTATTTTGCCACACGGGAGAAACTTATTAACATGTTTTTTTTGCATCGATTACTATTAATTGACATAGTTTGAGAACCTCTCACCCCAACTGATTTTTAATCCACGTGGATAAATTAGCTGAATAGATCTATAGTAACATAATTATCCATATTAATATTATAAATGCGAAAATGTGTCTATCTGTCTGTCTGCTACGCTTTCACGGCCCATCTGTTCAACCGATTTTGATTAAATTTGGTATAGGGATGTTTTGAATCCCGGGGACGGACGTAGGCTACTTTGCATCCCGGAATGTTAAAGAGTTCCCACGGGAATCAAAAAACCTTAATCCACGCGAACGAAGTCGCGGGCATCATCTATTATACAATACATTGTTAAAGAGCTGATTGCACTATTGATGGTAAAATACAATTTCGAATTCAACTGAAACCTGATTACGTCCTCGTATAATGCGCGTCAAATATAATTTCGTTATCGGGACACATTTAGCAGTATTTCAACATTAGCGATAGTACAATAGTATTAATTCCAGATGCGGAATTTCAGTCCACATTTACAAGCGGTCTAACGTTGTGTAGCCCGAGAGCAGATGGCCAAGGGCGATGCTGGTTTATGGTGTACGTGTCGTCCGCCATTTTAAGGAAAATTAAGGAGTTCCTGCGGGAATCGAAAAAACTTAGTCCACGCAGACGAAGTCGCGGGCATCATCTAGTATTTAATATTAGTCGGTAAGTTCATAGGGTATGAATGTCGAAGAATATTTGCGTACAAATATTTATTTTTAAAAATAAAAGGAAAAGATATCAGAACAATCAGTTTTAGTGAAGCCTTCAGCTATTTGGTCTGTATACTTTGTAGAACAAATACGCTAGCCATTTGGTTTTATTATATAAAAATAATATTCACGAGCTCTTCATCTATTGGTGCATACGTATATTAATGCAATTATGACGTTTCACGAGTTTCAAGCTTGGTTTCAAGGTAATTAAATAATCAAATTAACGTTACATATTTTAGTTCTTTTGTTACTAATTAGTACCTGATATATAACTAGAAATACCACTTTATTTTACGTTCAATGTATTAAAAAAGTTGAAACTATATTATTTTATACTAGATAATGCCTGTGACTTCACACGCGTAATTCCCACTTGATAAAAAGTAAGCCTATGATGACCTTCTCCGGGAAACAACCTAACTCTGTACCAAATTTTATCAAAATTGGTTGAAAAGATGGGCCGTTTTAAAGCGTAGCAGACAGGCAGACACACACCCTTTCGCATTTATAATATTAGTATGTAAATGATCCAACCTATATTATAAATGCGAAAGTATCTCTACTTGTCTGTCTTATTCAGGGTTCATGCATTTAAACCCGATTTTGTAGAAAAATTGACAGAAAAAGTTTGCATTTCGGACTCTTCAAATAAAACTAACACGACTAACGAAAAATCTTATTACTAACGCTATTACAAACTTGCTTAGTATGGAATATAGAAATAATTGGTGGATATACCTAAACTTGATTAAACATCACAATAGCGAGGTAATTCTATATATGTACCTAATGGAGCTATTCAAACATGCATACAAGGGGTTTACTCCAGGTTTAGGGTCAGTTTATAATTAAACCAGTACCTGTTCAGATTGAACGCGGTTAGCTGTTACTATAATTAAATCGGTCTATATTACCTAATTTAGAAGGCGAGATTGCCTGTTGGGTCACCACCGTATTTGGCAATGTCAGTGTAAGGTTCACATAAATACACGTGATTTTCATCCTATCTTTCTCTGTCTCAAGACCTAAACGATCTTAACCTATCGTGTTAGTTAAATAAATAAATAATTAATAATTTATTCATGAGAATGTAGATGATATAAAGTTGATATGATTACAGTTTGAGAGCCATAAACATTCTACCAATTTATGGTGTATGAATATTTGGTATAAGTTGAATTACATATAAAAGAAAATTAGTGAATTAAATTAATGAAAGGTCATACAAAAAGAAAATAATATAAAATAATCAATAATAATAATATGATAATAGTACTTAATTACAATTACAAATGTCAAGTTCCATTAAGAGGGGATACTCAATTATTGCACTATAAAACCAGTTAGTAATTTATGTCATCATCATCTTTACATATTAAATTATTTGAGATACGTTACTTGAGATTATCACTAAGGAATTGTAAGGATTACGAAGGATAAGGAATTAAGTAACTGTAAGGATAGATTTAATTAGTGTTTAGTAATAAATAAATACGAAGGTATGTACCCACATGGCAGCCTCCCAATACTGCCTTACATCGACCATTTGGTCGATGCTGCCTTACCACCCAGGGATGCGCGAAGGTGATTAATTATTATTATACTTTACTCATATTTTAAACGTATATCTGTATTTCTTTTCTATAGATTATTAACGTATTGTTTTTCGTGCGTTTAGTCAATTGCAACCAATTGTTATCATAATTTTACTACTAATGAAACTGAAAAATGAGACACAAACAATATAATGATATAAAAAGTGTCACTTGATTGATTGCTGCAATCGACGAAAATCACACTTCTGAAGTGACTTTTCCTACGAGGCAGTGGGAGATTTTTTTACCTATCCGAAGGGAACTACGATTTGTATGGAATTTTCAAGCGCTTGAAGACATAAGTAATGACGGTGGGCGCAAAACTTTACGCAAAGTTTTACCTAAATCGGTCCAGTTGTTGAGCCGTAAAAAGGAAACAGACAGACAGATACGACACACTTTCGTATACCTATTTTATCATGGGTAATATATATAACTACCTATACGTACGTTAAATTCATACGTTAGGAGATGGATAGTTGAATCATCTATCCATCCATTAATCAGCCTGCATTCGTCCACTGCGGGACATAGGCCTTTTGGAGAGCGCGCCACCACACGCGGTCTTCCGCCTTCCTCATCCACCCGCTTCCCGCTACCGTTTTAAGGTCGTCGGTCCAGAGGGCTGGAGGTCGTCCCACACTGCGTTTACCGGTGCGCGGTCTCCACTCCAAAACGCGTCTGCCCCAACGGCCATCGGTTCTGCGACAGACAATGCCTGCCCACTGCTGCTTCAGCTTACTAATTTTTTAATAATAAATACCATTACATGGCCAAAAAATATCAAAGATGGCTTAATTATAATTTGTTTTATACTGATGATTCCATTTCCTTTCCCGTAATTGCATTAAACGCACGGGTGAATGAGTTGCTCGTCAGAGTTAGAGCTTTTGGAATATTAAAGTATTTCCTCGAATAATGCTGTTAAGTCTTCGGCGTTTTCGTAATTTATTACTTAGGTACGGAAAACCCTGAGGCATTAATGTTATTACTTATTTCTACCGAAATCTTATTAACCTACTTTGATACACCCTGGTTTTGCACGTCTGGCTTTACCTTAAATACTACATACTTAACTTAACTTAAGCACTTAAGCATATAAATAAAAAAACAACAGTAATAAAATAACAGTTTGGTTAAAAATCAAGATTTTTAATTAGCTGTCTGTTACTCGATGACTCGGTGAGGACTTCGGTCCATTCAAATTTCAAATCTGTCCAGTAGTTTCAGTTTGATGCCGTAACAGAGATTCAAAAAACTGTAAGGAAAGATTGCTATAAGTTAAATTTTCAAAAAGTATTCAATGTACAGTTACCGTTTTATTAAAAGTAGGTATATCATCTGTATATACTCGTATCTTGAGTGACTAAAGTAAAAACCTAAAAAGCATGACCTTTGGGACTGCGGCCTGCAATTCGAGAGTCAAATCCTATTGACGGTAACTCATAGCTTAAATTAAATCAATACCCAAATTACATAATGGAATGACAGCTGATAGAACTGACGAGATATTACTGCCGGTGCAGAAATATTTCGTTAATCGATTTAAAACCTGTTGAGGGTAGACTTGAGAATGAGAC
The DNA here is from genome assembly GCA_923060345.2 of Erebia aethiops. Lineage (NCBI taxonomy): Eukaryota > Metazoa > Arthropoda > Insecta > Lepidoptera > Nymphalidae > Erebia > Erebia aethiops. Next base: position 5,896,748 of record OV281092.1, on the reverse strand, counting down.
AAAAATACACTTAAAGTACAGTCTGAAAAGCCAATCTAGTTTTAAAATCAACAAAATTTAGACCACAGCCAAACCAAGGCAGACAATGCACAGTGACGCAGCTTGCATAGAAACTAGAAATCTAGTAAACTTCCCTCTGATACAGTACAAATATCCTTAGCCGAACGCTTGGGACGTTGACTGAATAGAAATAAGCTGAAGCTGCGGTAAACTACACCTTTACCTACTTAACTTTAAAATGTAGGGTAAATATTATGAACGTTGCTGTTTTTTAAATTAAAAAGTAAATTTAAAAATCTGAATCTTTAAAAAAACCTGTTAACCCTTCCTGTTAAAACGTGCCGCTAAGACTAATCCCATCTCAGGCTCCTTCAATACTTACCAAGTTATCACCAAGCTATACTGAAGATGGCGAGGTATGAAAGTAGGTAGTGTATTTTTTTAATTTATATGAGTTATATAAAAGCAGCGAAATAGTTTGTTTTTGCATCACAATTTAGGCTTACGCTTGACGACAATCATGCATTTGAAAAGTAACGACGAGGTCTAGGTTGGAGCGCTCTTGCTTAGAAAATGCCTTTTCATCTCTTTCCTTGAAGCACACAAGTCATTCTTGACACACGGATGCCGGAAGGGCGTTTCAAACCTAAGCGGTTCGTATCATGAAATGAACAATTTGGAACAGAATCGTTTTAGAATGAATTGATTGTAGATAGTTCATAGGCCCAAATAGACTAGGTTTGGAAACCTAAAAATCGCACAATATAACGTAGGCCACCAAAACTATAATAATAACTTTATGTATTCGGTCTCCAATTTCAATAATTCGCTTCGCTTGTCACGGCAGTAGATCCATCTATAAGGATGTGATTTTTTAAAATGCCGTCTGCTAAGTTTTCTCATATCATTTAAAATCTTCCAGTTTCAGCAGCTTTACCTGTCAATTTTAAAAGTAGAACCATTTCGTTTCAAGAAATTTCCTATTGAGATAAAAACGAGTTCAATTTAAAAGAGCTCTATGAAAACTTAAAATATATTGCGCACGAGGACCCTTCTGCTCCGACCGTTCAAAGTTGGAACGGTCTATATATAGCGTTATTCTCAGAAAACTTCGATATCGTGATTCAGGCTTGTATGTAACTTAAAAGTTTTCAGTCGATTATCTTAATCTACGGTGAAGATACAATTAGCGCCATCTAGTTTGCACTGTGGTGACCGCTATAAGTGACGTACGCAGCGCGGAGCTCAACAATATTGACACTATCTCGGCACGCGACGGTGACCCTCTCGTCCTCGGCGCCGAGAAGGATTTGACACGGATCCCACGCGTGACGGTGATGACGTCAACCGCAGCGAGGACCCAACATCAGAATTGACAACTGGTCCAGGGGCCTGTAGCCTACAAGGCAGGCCCTAGCTGATTTACACGGCTAGAAGACATTTACCGGGGTACAGAGTTACCCCGCGCCCCGCCCTGGTAAGGAGACCATGCCTCGAGGCCCGTACCCCCGCTTGGCCCTTGCGGGCCAAACGGAGAAGACCCGTGCTGATCTGATCTCTTTCGAATTTAAGGACGCGTAATATTATGGATCTGACAATTTTTGTAAAATACCTACACTGTTTGTAAAATTGAGTTGTTGGTTTGTAATTAAGGGGCTCTGCCCGTGCAACCTCATATTAAAAAGTCCCTCTACCATGGTGACCTCGTGCTTGTTTTGACAGATCTCAGAAACTACTGTATACGTTTTACATCAGCAATTTTTGTGGCTCTGAAGGGAAACAAAAGAAGAAAAAGATCATAAGATATCAGAAGACGTGAAAATATAGGTTCCAAATTATGATATATAGGACGCGAGGTCTTAAACTATAGGGCGTACTTTGACTTTACTCAGTAACTTAGAGTTAAAACGTGACTTACGTGATTGACATATATTAATATATGTCTCGTTTTAACCATGACCTCTTAAGTCTGAGCAAAGTCAAAGTTCTCTCTATTAATCTCTCACTTAGTTCGGGGCGATCGCGCAAAGTTTCTTCGTGCTAGGTATTATAGCTTGTCAAGGTAAATAGCATCCAATACGATATCCACCACCGCCACTACAGCCCATTAACGTCCCACTGCTGGGCACAGGCCTCCACTCTCATAGGAGAGAGGGAATTAGAGCTTAGACCCACCACGCTGCTCGAATGCGGGTTGGCGGGCTTTAACTACTATTATCATGTTAGTGATAATACGACGGCTTAACGTGCTCTCCGAGGCACGGGGGTGAAACACCGCCAACTTCCAACTCCGGGCTGGCACTGAGAATTTCTTAATTGAAAAACCCAATACCTAACATTTTTTAAGCCCGACCGGGAATCGAACCCAGGACCTCGTGATCCGCAGTCGACTATGCTAACCGCTATTGAATTTAAAACTTGTTATCCTCGTAAATACAATATAAAACCAGCCAAAATTCGATCTAAAATTGCAAACTAATAACAACTACAACGCATAAATAAGTTCGGCGCTCGTTTATACAGAGTTTATTGCCAACAACGGCTAGTACAGATCAAAACTCATTAAAGAACATTTTGTCCTATCTGACTTTGACATTCTTGTCATGTTGATAGACATATGTCCAATGATTTTTTACCAAGTAAACTGCTATACCTTTTAAATAAACCGCAGATAAATATAAATATAAATATTAAATAACGTTCTCATTAGGTAAATTAAATTAATTAAAGTATGATATTTCACCGCGGTTAATTGCCTCATCTGGACAGAAGGGCTGGCTCATTTTTTTTGCGCAAAGGTTCAGCCTGGCTGTGCAGCGCGGAAATGCAGCCAGCATTCTTGCCACCATTCCATGCGGATTTGCATGATTTGTATAAGAAATAAGATAGGCTAGTTAGCTTTAAGTTCTATTGTATTATTTTCAATAAATGATTTAAAAAATGCAATAAATAATTTAAAGAATTATATAAAACACTAAGAAATTATTGTATCAACTAAAAAAAAGGATAGTTTTTAAATAAAAAAGCAACATACAAGTTAGAGACAAGTTAGACACAGCGCAATTTGATCTAAATAACTGTTTGTTTCGTGCTATATACCAAATTTTTCATTTTAAGTTGAAAAAAATAATATAACTGCTAGCTTTTGGCCTAAAGCAGACATTTTGAATATAACAGCAAAATCCTGCCACTTAAACGAATCATTATTTTTATCTTTTGAAATCTAGTTGGAATACATTTACTGGGTTTTGGCTTAGAACGGCCATTGTGGTATAGCGAAAGAGAAGCTGCAGTTGGTAACGAAATTACGCGCAACCATAACTTCATTGTTGCAGAGGCCGTGAGTGATACGTGCATTGGATTTGCTGGCGGAATTCAGTTACTTTGTATGGGTACTCGAGTAATTCCATCATACTTTGAAATGTAGAATGGAGAGCAAAATTCTATTTAAATATTTCGTATTTGATGTTTTTAAATTCATCACTAGCGTCCTATGAATCATTTATTAGAATCTAACTAAGCATTTAAAATTGTTATCTGTTTACTTAGGTACTACTAGCGAATGCCAACTGACAACTAAACTATACCTATAACTATATTAAACACATACCCCTATTAGGTTTCTACACGGCATCGTACCGGAACGCTAAATCGCTTGGCGGTACGTCTTTGCCGGTAGGGTGGTAACTAGCCGCGGCCGAAGCCTCCCACCAGGCCAGACCAGGGAAAATTCAGAAATAATAAATTCCCAAATTGACCCGCCGGGGATCGAACCTGATCGAGAACACACTTTTGAACATGATACAAACGTACGCGCGCAACACCTTGTAACTATACGTATCTTACTATTCAGGGGAAAATAATTTATTATTAAAAAAAAAAAAAAAAGAAAAAGAAAAAAAAAAAAAGAAGAAGAAAAAAAAAAAAAAAAAAAAAAATTAAAATATATTATAATGATAAAATAATAGTAAAATAATATTAAAACAATAATAGAATAATAGTACATACTATATGTACATAGTAGTATATATGATCTAATCGAAGGTGCATGGAAACTTACTAATGAGCTTCCCGGCGTCCGGTCCACTCGGCAGAACGAGGATTGCGACGTGTATGTGTGCTGAGCATTATTGAGGCATTGAGACCGATTCATGTTGAGTGTGGGTATGCTCGCTCGTTGTGCCAATATTGTATTGCATACATACTAGTTGTTGGATGCAATCTGGTAAGGGAGCCTTAGTACTTGTACTTCGTGAACCTGGCTGGATGGCGTCCTACGATATTCAATCTACCTATGGTGGATTAATAACATATATAAATATAACATATTACATATATACCCATAACATACAATTATCATTGCAGGTTGAGTTGGGCCTGTAGAATATATCACTCGCTCCGGCGATGCATCGGCACGGCTGGTTCTGTCTTGATGTTTACCTCGGTAGGACGTCAAGATGGGATAGGTTGTTGTTGAACCAGAGAGCTTGCTTTCTGTGCGTAGTACACTTCGTGTACATTTCTATGTTCTACAGTACGTCTGATTTTACCATGCGATTTTATTGTAACAACAAATTATCCTATTATATGAAATTACGATGTTCGCTATGGTCGAACGATAACTAACTATTATATAAAATTACTACGATGTTCGCTATGATCGAACGATAACTAATCATGGTTGATAGGACTCTGTTTACTACTACCAATATCAAACTTACTTTCAAACAATGTTCTACTACCCATGTTGGTTACGCGCTACATTTGATTAATATATTATTACTGAAGGTTGCATCACGCCTGTGGATTCTGTTTCGTTGCGGCGAACATCCCTGCAGTGCGCCTGGTGTATCCTTGAAACCTATTACAGGTATATGTGGGATTACACCACTTTAAAAATGTAATTATCCAGCTTTATGCTGACATAAGTGGAACGCACCACTCTAAAGTACACTCGAGTACGTTGCGCCATTTCGCGGTTGATGCCTAGTGGTTTGGGGGGGGAGGCTTGTTGGCTTTTGGTATTTTATGAGGCTTATTGGCCCATGTTCTCATGTATCGATATGTCTTTTGGAATACCAAGAGTGGGAAGAAGACTACCGTTGATGGCGGGGCGGAGCCAGTCAACCATCATATATTTTGTTAGTCAAAGTATATGATGCCAATCAAAGCACCTTCCTTAATCAAGGAAGATGCTTGCCACTAGGAATAATTAGCTTCACCACTGTGTGACCTTATGGAGTCTTATGGAACAACTTAAATGTATGTTACATAAGATAGAAATCGAAACTCTGAGTGACTATCCATATATAAGGTCAACTCTCTTGATTTTAAATATATTTCGCATAGAAATATAATATGATTGATCCTATACATAAGACTGACTTATTGTGTATGTTAAGAGGCAAACATAAATCTGGCTTGCTGTGTATGTTAAGAGGCAAAACATTAAAACGAACAAAGCGCAGTATACTTGAACAGGATCGTATAGCAAAAATACACTTCTAAATGTGTGTCATGGTTGTATACTATTTAGATACTCGAACACGTTAAATATAAAACTCAAATAAAACGTGTGTCATAGTTGTATACTAGTTCTATACTCGATCACGTAACAAAGCACTTGCCTTCAGTTTGTTGATTTATACTTGATCATTTTTACAACTTTTCTATAACTCGAACGCGTAATTTAAGCCAGTCTTATGTAAACTGAAATTCATTGAAATCAGTTCTTAAACTAGTCGTTGGGTTGATTGAATTCGAAGCTTCTGAAACTCTAAAAGATCTTGGATTATTATGGACGCAACGATGATGAGGGTTTTACTGCTAGATGATTCATGAGCCATTACAAAGAAACATTGAGTTTTATTAGTAGAGAAAGGTATAGATGCTTAGGGACCCCGTCAGGTTAGTTACAACCTGCGTCGTTAACACGTTTCGTCCTGTCAGCAGGTGCGTAGCTGCACCTGCTGACAGGACGAAACGTGTTAACGACGTAAAAACGCGCGTATACGAACGTATACACTCGTAAAAGTGTGCGCACCGACTATATTAATACTATTTACTAGATAGGAATCTAGTGATGACCTCACAATCCCCGTGGTTTAGACATCAACCTTAGTTAGGTACAAAGTTTGTGCCTGCTGCGGGGGCGAGTCAAAGTGAAATTGTATTTGGTACAATTAGAGCGGTAAGTACTTTGAATCTAGTTCGGAAGTTGTATTCTGCCCTGAAATTTGACTCAAATAGCTCTCTCATCCCTAAAAGTGCTGGAATGGCATCCCCGCACTAGAAACCGCCGCGTCGGTAGACTCCCTCGCTGAATCCAGGCGGCGCGGCAGCACAAGAGCGCGGCGTATGGAACACCCTAGATCTATGTTCAGCCACAGAATAATAACTAGTTCAGCGGTATCGGTTTTCAACGAAGATGAACCTATATTAGACCTATTAATTCTTTTCTAGTTCTTTCCGTATGGTGTAGCTGCAGTGTGTGCATTTTTTCGAATTCGTATTTAGCAATGTATACCCACTCATATAGACGGATTTCTGGTGGGAGGCTTCGGCCGTGGATAGTTACCAGCCTATCGGCAAAGACGGACCGCCAACCGATTTAGCGTTCCGATACGATGCCGTGTAGAAACCGACTAAGTCTATGGGTTTAATATAACTGCCATACCCCTAACAGTTTAGCCCGCTACCGTCTGAAACTGCATCAACTGCAGAACGCAGTCAAGGGCTAACTTGTAATGGAATTAATAAAAATACATACTCTATTTCTTATCTATACCGTGTTTTGTTCATGCCCCTAGAAAGCATAAAACTTGAAGATGAGTAAAAAGTATGATACACCCTAGAATCTTGTAGTAAGTATTAATATGATATACCTAAAAAGACTTATATTTAAGTTCGCGGTTTATAAGGCAGATGAAAGCATGTTTTCCAGTGAACACGTCCGTGTAAATCTTTATTTTCACGGTTATATCTCGTCCTTTCACGACGCAATGGCCCGTAACGTAACATGGTTGTACTAGCTTTCTTATATCTAGAAACTGGGTTTATTTATAGCATGTTTGTAAAAGCTCGAAGATTTTATTATAAGTACTAGTTTTTGGCATGCGAATTTTAATCAAAAATACTTTTGCTTCCGTAAAAATCAAATGAAATAAAACTATGAACGTATTTATTTTTTAACTAGCTGATGCCCGCGACTTCGTCCGCGTGATTTAAGTTTTTTAATTCGCGAGGGAATTCTTTAATTTTCCGGGATAAAAAGTAGCCTATGTCACTCTCCAGGTCATCAACTATACCCATGCCAAAAATCACGTCGATCCGTTGCTTCGTTGCGACGTGATTGAAGGACAAACCAACAAACCAATAAACCAACAAACCAACAAACAAACTGACTTTCACATTTATAATATTAGTATGAAGTATGATGAGCGGTGATCCAAGTTTGCTATTCAAATATTTCATGGAGGTAGGAAATTATTAGTACCTTCTCGATGCTTTCTTTCATTCTGAGTTTTTATAGTAGAAATCCATGAACACTATGTTATACTCTTATTCTAAGTTAAAAAGCTTCTTGATTCTTATCATATTCAGAAAAAAAAACGCTCAGATGTTGTCATGTGGCCATCAAATTTTTTGAAAGATTCAACAATGTTTTGAAACGTAAAAATTTTAGTTTTCTGAAATATCGTAATATGTTTATTCATTTCCTCCAATCGTTTTAGAATATGCTGGTCCACAGAGAGCCAGAAGATACAACGCTCCAAAAAATACTTTGTTATGGAACAATTTTGTTTTTAATTCTGTACGCGTACAGGTTCGTTAAATATTTGGTTACACGCAAGAAAAACTGTGATGTCTTGAGAGTAACTTCGCGACTCCAGCTCGGGAACAATTATCAGAATTCACAGGAAACTAAATCTGCGAACGAGGAAAAACGGAGCAGGAAAAGGCAAAGAAGAAAACGACAAAATCGTGTTACGGGTGCTTATACTCCAGGACACTGGTATTTAAGATACGGCCTCGACTGCGAAGATTACGAATGAAAAATTGTTTTCTAAACAATTTCGTCCAGCCCGCTCTATTGTGAAAAGTTCCCTGAAGAAATTAACCTTGCCAACAATATTCGAGTCAAAATATTGTCATGTCTATGTAAAGTTTAGCGTAAGCAATTAAAACTTTTTCAAAAGAGGAGCAAGTTTAACAAATTATGAGGCAACCTTAGAAATGATGAGTCAGTGTTGAAGATCGCCCCTTCAGATAGTTTAAAACATGATTCTGCGAAATTCTTTTCGTTTAAAATTTTGAATGGTTTAAAGTTTGCCTTCACAAAATAGCCGATTCACGTTTTCCAAGAATAATGGCTCATAAGAAATTATTTCCACCTAACTTTATTATTAATTATGTACTAGTATTGTTAACTCTTCGGACCTTTAATATTTTACGCGCAAACAAAATCTTCTTTATTACAAGGTTCAAAATATAAGATTACATTAGTTTTAATACCGAATCATCAACCTTGACTTCTTTGCTCATGTTAGTGCCTCTAAGCTATATCTTTTACAGAAATAGTAACCCTTTTTTAACTTTTATAATTAAATAGTAACCCGCTTAACTATAGGTATTCATATTTCCACAGTTTTTGTATTCTGTGAACAAACTAATGCTGAAACGGTTTTAAGGTTTGATACAGATATATTCTAATAAGTAAATTAGTACCATCAAAGCCTTTCATTTTCATTTTTATAATGTTACAGCGCTGGTTTATTTTTTAGCCTGTTGCATTACGGGTTTCATTTTTGTGTTAAGTTCTGTAATGCAAAGTTACCTAGGTAATTAAAAAGTAACCTAATTACGGCGGTTCGCAAGCTCAACGGCGTCAGAACAGCCGCAAAGTAGGCTTTAAGTGTTTAAACATAGTTGATGCAAAATGAATGAAGAAATGGGCCTTCTAATTGCGGTGCACTATTTTGTGGTGTAGGCTCGAGAGCCAGTGGGAAATTTTGGGGTATTTGATAACAGCTGAAAAAATGGTTCCTATAGTTGATAAAATATAGCTTGATACCTGTGACACTACTATAATAACTTTTATATATATATAGGTACTTAATAACTTTGATAAAATATAGCTTGATACCTGTGACACTACTATAATAACTTTTTTTTTATATATATATAGGTACTTAATAACTATAACGAATCATGTTCTTCAGTCATCCGACAGAGACATCTAGATAGGGCAACAATGCGAGGTGACAGGGGCGTGCCAGGGGAGGTTATCTCCAAGCTAGCAGAATTTCGCTGCGCACCCACTGCACCTACGTCCGTACGACGCGGGGTGTAAAACGATACCAGCGTTCAAAATTCTGTTATTCTAGCACAAAGTTAGTATACAGCTTGGAGGTGTAGTGTACGAAGGCGTAGGTGACAACACCGGAAAAACGTTTTTTCTTGTTACCACTGTCACTATTGCCTAGCAATTATTTCCACGAGCTCTCGGACCATGTAATTCTTGGTATAATTAAGAAATGAAATTTAGAACGTGAAGTGAGTACGAATGCTTTTGCGAACATTCCATACAGCTCGCACTCTAGCTTATTAGAGAGGAAATGTATGAGGAAATTCTTGACGAATTATCGCCACTTGTCGTAGTTCTTGGGTAGGTATTTAAAAATTCATATTATAGGGATCTCATTATGATTTTAAGTATAATTTGTACTCATTAATTATTATTTATGGCGTAGTTGTGACAACGAATATTCAGTCGATCGCGATTGTTATGCAAGGTAGTAACTGGATGGGTGACCAAATTTGAAGGCGACCGTTTCCTCCGTGCGTATTATTATTATTGTCCGTTTATCATCACTGATATCAGATTATAGTTGTTACAAACCTAATAAATCCTCTTAGTCGAGTCCTAAGCGGTAACCAGGGATTTCATCAGTCTTTGTCTGTCTATTAGCTACGATTTCACACGATCCATCTGAACTTTTAAGAAGTTTGGTAAGAAGAATAGAAAGAAGACAAAGGCTACTTTTTACTCTACTACGGCAAAGCCAAAAGGAAGGGTTAAAATTTTAGCAGTCTATGTATGTATGTACGTTTGTATTTATGTATATTCCACCTTAACGCCTAAACTACTGAGCAGATATTGATAAATGAAATGTCAATCGGTATTTTGGTCCGGGTGACATAGACTACATTTTACACGAGCAAAATCGATATGACGTCTATTATTATACGATCGATATTTCGCCTCTGAAATTTCTTCCGTAGTCGGGTTACAGTTTTTAATACTTTGTGCTTGTTATCCTGAAAAATCAAAGAGTTCCCAAAGAATTTTCAAATAACCTTCAGTCGCGACTCGCGAGCATCATTTTAGTTTATACTAATAATATTATAAATGCGAAAGTTTGGACGGATAGATGGATGGATGTATGGATGGATGTATGGATGGATGTATGGATGGATGTATGGATGGATGTATGGATGGATGTATGGATGGATGTATGGATGGATGTATGGATGGATGGATGGATATTTGTTACTCAATCACGCCAGAAAGGCTCAACGGATCTGGATGAAATTTAGCACAGAGATAGATTATAGTCTGGAATAACACTAGGCTACTCTTTACTCCGGAAAATCAATGAGTTCCCGCGGTAACAAAAAAAACCTCAATCCACGCGGACGAAATCGCGGGCATCAACTAGTATAGTTACATTCGGTGGCAGTAGCAAAATTAAATATAAGAGATTTTCAATATTTACTGAAATCTTTCCAATAATGCTACTTCAACTGCCGCATGCGTCTGACATTGCTCGATACTTTGATCAAAACTGGAAGATAGTACCAATTCTAAACAATTTACTAAAAATACGTTCAATACAGAGCGGCTTTTAAAATAGTGCACGCTGATAGCAATAAGCTAGTTGTACAGTTGCTGTCAAACTCAAGGAGTTGCGGTTATCGGATAATAAGACCGCAGTCTGTACACGACATGGCCTGATGGTAACAGCCAATGTACTTGCTTGCTTATTATTATTTGGAGATTAATAGAAATTATTATAATACTAGATGATTCCCGCAATTTCGTCCGCGTGGGTTAAGATTTTTGATTCCCGCGGGAACTGTTTAATTTTCCGGGATAAAAAGTAGTATATGTCCTTTCCCGGGATACTATCTACCCCTATACCAAATTTCAGCAAAATCGGTTGAAAGGATGGGCCGGGAAAGCGTAGCAGACAGACAGACAGAAACACTTTCGCATTTATTATATTAGTATGGATTATCTACTACTAACTGATTCGTCCCAGCTTTTCACGGGAGCTATGATATACCAGTACAATGCCTAAAATAAAATCTGTGGAGTTCAGAATTAATATAATAACATTAATTAATTATTCAGAGCTATTAAATACTAATTCAAGACACTAGATCGCCTTTGGGCCAGTAGGTTAGCTGGCAAGGATTATGTAGGGATAAGTTCGCCTTTACATCCTAACCAGGTTTACATAGGCCTGGTTAGGATGCATCACGTAGTTACCCCGATTGCAGGCAGGCCCGCAAAGTTGGTGAGCTTTCGCGTTATACTTCCTTCACAGAATTAAACAAAGGACTAAAAAAATTTGGGTGCATCCAATGATTCAGGAAAGAGATCATGTTGTCAATATTATTAAGAAGCATATGAAAAACTATTTAGTTGTGAAACAACCGATCGCAGAGTGCGCGTGATGTCTGTGAAATGTTTTTACGTACCTCAATTCTGCATTCTACCTGTGATTCTAGGAAGGCCGCGAGCCCGAAACCGCTCCGTCTATTGTTAAACTGAGTAGTTAGCAATCCCGAACTTTTTTTCCAGATGGTTAGATCAATCGAAATAACAGTCTAACAGAATTGAATATATTAGACTGACCGTCTAAATTTAAGAGTTAAGTGGATGAAGTGAAAAGTGGAGTTCAAATAGGCATTAGCTTGTTTCCAACGTATCTATTTATTGTTGAATTTTACAACAAGTGTACATAAGTGTCAAAAACACTTTCTTTTTCTCTAAGCCAACTTAGCAAATCAAATTAAACTGTTTTTGGATAACCCACATTGAGTGCGAACATCATAGAGACTCAACAGGATCAAGTCACAAGTGATATTCAAATTGGAGCACTCCATAAAGCGCTCGTTCGGCTGCCACTTGCAATTCAAGTTATTTACATATCTTAGTTCTAACGGTTATTATAGTCATAGTTCTTGCCGTTGTTAGTACGAATTTCAGTTTCGTTTTTCAGAGCCGTCGCACACTTGCTATTTTCTCGACCTCGTTTTATTTTAATCACAAAGTTCGACTGCAACTGATGAGGTTATTGGTTCGATAATGGGTTTTTCTGTCACGTTAGTAGTGTTTGCCTGGAACTAAGAAATCGGCGGTATCTGACTGCCGTACTCATTGGATTATGAGAGTGAAGGAATACAGAGTATAACTATATTTGTGCAAACAATATTATAATAATAATAATAAAATATATTTATTTGCAAAAATTACATAGGTTCACTTTTTATAATACTTCATTAATAATTTGGCCTCTATCTTCCAAAAAAGTAAAAACTGTGTTATGGGAGCTAGTGACTTCCCTATTGCAAATATTAACTGTGGATTAAAATGACATCTCCTGCGCAGATGGCTTATGTCTGTGGATGTCATTCGTCGAGGCCAAAACGATCAAATTTGTATAACTATTAGGAAACATTACGGAATATTTTACGTGATACTGATATAGGTAATTATTATCACTGACGAGTTTAAATTTTGTATTATAAACACTTAGTGTGTAGTAAATCTAAATTGATCTCCAAATTATATTATTTTTCATTGCTTTTAATAAAATATGTACTTTATAGTTAAAGTTTAGTTATAGATGAATATAATATTTTTATCGATTGTTGTTTTACGCACGCAATCTTGATTGTGCGACTGCGAACAAGATCACGTTCGTGACAATCTTACCGTTGCGCCGAGCAAAAGTCGCGTCGATTTGTTATTTAAAAAGTCTGCGATTGCGACTGAATTTACGGTAGTGTGCAAAGGCTCTAACTCATATGTTGGGTTAGTCTAAATTAGTGCAGTCAGATAGGTATTTGTTATTCAGATGGATTCACGCAGGTAAATTGTGGTTTATTTGCGTAAGTTTACCTTATTATGTCTAATGAGGATTGATTTCTAGTCCAATTCAGTATAGTTCTTATGAGAAGAGCTTTTGTTATTCATCGTTGTCGTCGTCAACCGATAGACGTTAGTTGCTGGACCTATAGAGGTCTCTTGTAGGGTCCTCTACAAGCCACGGTTTTGCGTGGAAGTTGATAGTAGTATGTTATTAGGAAGCTTATATTATGTTAACCTGCGATTATTTCATATGGGTATTTCGTCAAATTCAAACGTTATTTATTAACAATATAAGCTTTTACAAATAGTTTTTTCTTTTGAATCATCAAGTGACTCTTCCACTGGATTGGAACACCCTTCCTATCGTTTGTCGTCGTCAACCGATAGACGTTAGTTGCTGGACCTATATAGGTCTTTTGTAGGGTCCTCTACAAGCCACGGTTTTGCGTGGAAGTTGATAGGAGTATGTTATTAGGAAGCTTATATTATGTTAACCTGCGATTATTTCATATGGGTATTTCGTCAAATTCAAACGTTATTTATTAACAATATAAGCTTTTACAAATAGTTTTTTCTTTTGAATCATCAAGTGACTCTTCCACTGGATTGGAACACCCTTCCTATCATTAATATTTCACGGTTGACCCATAATAAATTAGATTTTTCATTTCCAGATTTGTCAAGAATAGTATGTCAATTTTGGTTTAAATTAATTTGTGTTGTTGAAACTATTCTTTTTAAGTAGGTATCTACTAGGTAGGTATCACAAAGCCTTAATCTAAAGTGTTAAAGTTTGCTACTTATCCTACCATTTCTGATGCGGTTTGTCCTTTTGATGCCGTATCTTCTAGTCAAAGGAACTACGTCCAACTAAGTTTGTTAATCTTGTCTGTCTTACCTTTTGTCTCTGCAAATTCTCTTCCGATACAATTTTGAAGATAGTCGACACTAAAACACGGGTACGTATAATTTGATTGTAGCCGTCAGCGATATATTTATTACTAGACGATGCCCGCAACTTCGTCGTCCGCTGAATAAGTAGATTTTTTTGAATCATACCAAAGAAAAATCTCGAATGAGTCAGGTTTAATTTTTTTGAAGTAAATACTTCTTTAGGGGCATTGATGTAGAATTTTTTTAGTACCTATACTAGATGTAGGATTAGCGCTTCAAAAATGTCCCCGACAAATTACAGCACAAATACGAATGTGCTCTTATTTGACATTAGTACGGGCCAACCTTAGCCAACATAACGACGTGTCAAAATGCTGCAGTGCTCATATAAAAAGTGTGCTAATATCCTTTGGCCAATGTTTGTGACAATGCGTCAAATATTGTAACAAACATTGACTGTTCTGGATAGACGGGATGCATGGAGTAGTGTTGGTGTTTTAAAAGTATTGTTGCTTAGTGATTCCCTGGTAATCCATTTCGTTATGCAGTAGAGTTGTTTAAGCCATCTAAAATATACAGATAACATTAATTATGTTAAAATTCATTTTGATAAAATTGATATTACTGGAAACACACATACCTTAGTTACATAAATACACATAAAATACATGGGTACATAAAGATATTATATACTTTACATGAATATTTTATAAAAAAATGTAGTAAAAAATAATAAAAGCCGCAAAGGCTAAATCTGAATAAAGTTTACTTGGTACTTTTTAAGTTTACGTGTAATACGTCAATAAAACGTAGATTTTTAACCTTGATATTAATTTTAAAATGAAACTAAGTAAGGAAAATTTAATTTTAAGTTAAAATCTTACTTCTTTAACAAATGTTAGGTAGTTTAGTTTTAGTTTCCTCATGTTTTTACACAGATACTTATGCATATCATAACATTGTATAGTTATAAATATTGATAGAAGAGGAGAGAGTACGCCATTTAAACCTACGTGGTTTTTCGCAGTGCTACCCACCAAAACTGTATCAATATTTATTTTGATAAATAAAACATACTGTACAAGTATAACACATAAGTGAGTTGCTGGGGCGCGTAAGCTAGTAATAAATATACACGACCACATACCACCACGATATACAACTTTTAAAAAATCAGCAACTCCATGTCTCCATTGTTCTATTTGAATTTCGTTCCATTGAATTTTTTTGTTTTTGCCTTTTTACAAAGATAAAAGGTCTTAGATATAAACATACTACATTCGTAATTCAACTTAAATTCTAAGTTTTAAGGTTTATAATAAATTGACGTTGTTGATATTGACAATGTGATGCCAAGAGTTGCGTCTTGTTCCAAAATAGTGTAAAGGAGTCAATTTGGCAACGTATGAAGTACCTTATTGCTTACATATTAAGTTTTATTTTAATAATAAATATTTTTGTACTTATTTTAAAAATTACTTTTTGTTTTGGATTGAAAGGGTAGTCCTACCTTTTCTCTGATGACAGAACGTCTTAAAAATTAATATTTTCTAATCGTAATGTAGCTTTATGTGTTAAACTTAAGGTGCATAATTAACTGAAGTTGTTGCTAATATAATACCTTTTTCTACATTTCCCACTCAACATACAAATGTTTATGTGTGTGTAAATTGGGACATTTTTGCGATATTTTTTGTTCGTGACCCTGTTTCTAGTACTCATTCTATTTCAATGTTTAGGGGCGTTGAACACTTTTTGGTAGGGGGTAAAAATGTGGATTACGCGTGATCGACACCGTTCTTCTCAAGACAAAAGGTCTTAAGTATAATAATATAGTACAGTCGTAATTAAACTTTAATGCTTTAGTTTTAAGGTTTATATTTGAAATATTTTTATCATATTATATATATATATATTTTAATTAGAAAAAAATATTTTCACTTCTATCGGCAGTCCTTATGACTACCAATTTTTTAAAAAATTACAATCGGTTTATCCTTTTGGGAGCTACGATGCCACAGACATATACACATAAACACACGTTAAACTTATAACACCTGTCTGTTTGCGTCGCGCGTTTAAAAGATACTTCCTTGTAAAAATAAATTCCTACAACAAGCACCTACCTAAATATTTCACTAACACTTAAGTATAATACAGCTTCCCCAATATAGCAAAACATCGTAAAGCCCTACGTCTTAGATATTCAGGTGAAATAAGCCGTGAAAGGCATCGGAGTGGATCCGGAAACGCAATTAACCGCGTCGCAGCCTCATTCGAGCCATCTTATATACAAGTCTCTATAATATTGTATAACTAGCATGTTAAACGTTGTATGAGTATTTAAGTGAAGTAGTTACGTACTGATGAAGCATCTAAGCTTATAAATAAATAAACGTCAGTTAAAAAAGGATGTTAAAAGTTAAAATACAATAATTACTTTAAAACTTTTGGTTTATCACGGGAAACACAGCAGGCGGGCAAATAAATTAGTGTGGCCACCGGTAAACCTAAGAAGAATGTATATTGTAGGGCAATTGAAATCTATAATAAGTTGCCAAAAGATCTAATTGACCTACCATTGCAAAAATTCAAAACGAAGATAACGGATTGGTTATTGAACCGCCAATTCTATTCTGTTAACGATTACTTGAGGCAGTAATTTAATAGTATTTTATTTTTTAGGTTCAGTAATGTTTATTTAATTTGTAATTTATTTTCATAATTTGACGGTACCTGTACAATTCATTTTTTTTTTTAAATATTAATTGGACATATTCGTAAATATTTTGACATTGGGTGATAAAATTAAAATTGAGTATAATTGTATTTATTAAGTATTATATTGTATCTGTATTCTATAATAATTTGCACGCCATATGATTGGCAGATTGTGGCTTGAAACTACATATAATATGATTACTATTGTAACAGCTCTTTTGTTGTACCTACAATCAGCAAATAAATGATTATGATTATGATTATGATGTGGTCTATTAAAAGGAAAGGTTTTCATATCGAAATGAAATATGTAGTAAACTTAAAATGTAGTCATGTAAAGACGTGTAATGATTCGATCAGAGAAAGCGCCTAACGACTCATCCCAATAATTGAATTTAGTCTTGGTTTAATAAGTTTTCTTAAAGAATGCACTGGGCTTCTAAATTGTTCAATTCCTAAATATAAGTAGCTGCATCTTTTCCATTATAATTATTATTCCTAAGGATTTAATATGGTATATACGAAAAATCGCATTCATACAAAAGCACTTTCCACTAGAACTACGATACTCATTAGGCACAGAGCCAACAGAAGCGAGATTTAATTTATTACATAAATGCTGATTCATCAGGGAATTTTTAATTTTCAATTATTCATTTGTACCTACTGTAGAAAATGGGTCATATTATGTTGAATGATAGAGCTCATTATATTAATGTTTATTATTTAATTTTGTTCAATAAAAAACTACTTTACTTTCTTCAGGAATTTCTTAAAATCCCTTTTAAGAGAATTATGCAGTGATTCTTCACGCAAAACGTAAAATATATAGATCTATAGCGGTTTTAAAGTCAATCAGTTTATACATACACATAACTAGATGAAGCCCGTGACTTCGTCCGCGTGGATTGATGTTTTTATTTCCCGCGGGAACTCTTCAATTTTCCGGGAGTAGTAGTTGAGTTGAGCCGATGAACAGACAGACAGACAGACACACTTTCGCATTCATAATATTAGTATGGAAGCATGGAAGTATGGATATAATAGGGGTAAAAATGCACAGAAGTGATCCTTAATAGGTAATTAGTATTTTTAAATCAACCCTGTAATCATAGATCGCAACTTTGCCTGTACCAATAGATAGGTACAATAGATAGAAAAAAAAATTTGAGATAGAGTAAGTTAGAATGATTTTTATTTTTGTATATTATTATCTCTATTCAATGTTTGTGAGTTCTACATACATTTCAGCAGTATTCTTATAGTATTTTTTCTTTGGCTTTCATCAGTTCGCCTTCGCTCCAAGTTTTCTTTTCGGTTTCCACAAGACAAAGAAGATAAACAAAAGAAACTTTTTCTGTTAAAAGTCCGTAAGCGAAAGAAAAGTACAATTTCTTTGGATTTAAATATTTTGGTCATTAGAGACTTGAGTCGGGGCTTGCGAACATTTGCGTTGTTACGTTATTTAAATTACTTAATGAAATAAACTGAGTGTACCGCTCAAGGGATCTGGAGCTGTGCTGAAATTTTGACGGGCTGCCTGGCTCAGCGGTTAGCGCTGTATCCTTAAAGGCGGGATATTCCGGGTTCCGGCAGGAGAAATTTGAGGGCTATATCTTAATTCTCTCTGGTCTGTTCTGGTAGGAAGCTTAAAGAAATCTAAATACAAATGTATCTATCGCTAGTCCGGAATGTCATTCTCACCGTGAAGAACTAGCAGGAAATTCGGGAGTTACTCTTTTTTTTAAAGTTTAACAATAAAATCAAATACAAAGTAGGCATGCATAATGTAACCGCACTTTGCCAGCTGCTGGTTACCGAAAAGACGTACCTACCGCCAAGCGATTTATATTTCCAGTACGATGCCGTGTAGAAGCCACATTAAAGGGGTATGGGTATGGGTTAATTATAACTATTACACACCTGCAAGGTCAGCATTTTTTTTTCTTTTATTTAAACTGCATCATCAATTTACTGATTGGTAAGTGATGCTGCATGGTGACATTGCAGTCAGGAGCTAACGTGTAGTGTAAAAACACTGACAAATCATAGGCCCCGCCCAATTAATTGGTAGTAATTATGTTAACTGTATGGATTGGACTCATAATATAATTCAAGAGGGAAAGACGAGTATAGTTTGCGCGCGAGTTGCATGCAGAGTAGGTAAATGTATGGTAACACATACATTTACTCTGCATTCAACTCGCGCGCGATCTTTATTCTACGTAAATTGGCTTATTGATTATACTTTAACTAGAGAATCTAGAAAGACGACCTCCGTGGCGCAGTGTGTAGCGCTGTTGCCTTAACGTGCGGAGGTCCCGGGTTCGATCCCCGGCAGGGTCAATTTAGGAATTTATAATTTCTGAATTTTCCCTGGTCTGGCCTGGTAGGAGGCGTCGGCCGTGGCTAGTTACCACCCTACCGGCAAAGACGTGCCGCCAAGCGATTTAGCGTTCCGGTACGATGCCGTGTAGAAACCGAAGGGGTATGGGTTTAATATAACTGCCATGCCCCTAACAGGTTAGCCCGCTACCATCTTAGACTGCATCATCACTTACCATCAGGTGTGATCGCAGTCAAGGGCTAGCTTGTAGTGGATAAAAAAAAAAGACAAAAATGAATGTAAGTCTCTTCATATAGGTAACTTTATATAAAAGTTTATATTATTGTTGTTGTTTGTATACTATACTCAATATAGTTTATTTTTCTTTATCTCCAGGATGAGATTTATTGTTGTAATTTTGTATCCGACGTGGTGTATCTCACATAAATAATGTTGTTTTCTTCTTTAGAGTGTAGAGTTTAAAGTGTACAAACAACCTACATCGAAAACAAATCTGTTTTCGTTTATACTGCACTTTTAACGTTAAATATTCAAAGGATTAATAGAAAAACAGATAGGTATTTGTTTTAAAATAAATAAATAGACGGCCGAACTTTATTTTGCTATTATTATGTTGCTGATGCCCGCGACTCCGTCAGCGTGGATTAAGGTTTTTAGTTCCCGCGGGATTTTTCGGGATAAAAGGTAGTATATCTGCTATTCCAGACTATAATCTATCTCTGTGCCAAATTTCGTCCAGATCCGTTCAGCCGTTGGGGCGTGATTGAGTTACAAACATCCATCCCTACATCCATACATCCATACATCCAAACTTTCGCATTTATTATATCTATTTGATTATTTGATATGATAATATTTAAGTAATAAGCTTAAGTATAGGTTAGGCTCAGGCTGATGAAAAAAATAATTCAAAAATATTTACAAATTAATAGGGCATTGATCAAAGTTTAATATTATACTATATATTTATCCATACTTATAGCTATTTCACTCGAAAAATCATTCAGTGAATAAGTAACATAAATATAATGGTTTTACGAGTGTGCGCTGTTTCATTTAAAACTTCGGTAGGTGTTTAATCGAATGCTTTTAAATCAAATTACACGGTTGGAACACTTGAGCGAAGTGTAAGCGGATCACGACGCGTTTACTAAGCGCATTAGAAGCCCAAAATCACGTTGATAATACCAGCGGATTTGACCTCCTGTTCCTTACACGAAACCTCCTTACAGATCCCTATTTGTATGCATAAAGAAGAGAGGGGAAGATCAATTTAAAATTGGCAGTGTACCTTATAGATGCGTATTTGCTAGTTGTTATGATAGAATTACTTGAACCGAGTAATGTCTTTATTACTAAGCGAAATTTGTGATGACTGAACAGCCGGCAGCTTTCACGCTTAGAAATTCAATTGTTATTGTTTTGTTTAGAAATGTAAATTGTCTTCTTATTTAGCTACTTAACTCTTATACCACTCAGTAACTAAAGTCGATGGGACGATTGTTGACCTCAATGGTTCTACGCTTGGTGAGTACCTTCGGGGAGCCTTTTGTTCACAGTTTAACATCAATTACATTAACATACACTAACAGATTCGACAAAACTTTTCACGAGCCTTTGCAAGGCTTAGTACAACTATGTGTGAGTGCAGCTAACGGTCTTACTGTGCGGTATACCTACAGATTCCAAAATAGGCCGAGCGCACAGTTGAGCGGGCGGGATTACGAGACCCCTAACGCAAAATCATTGCGACACATACAAAAGTCTCTCATTTGGAAGTGATGATAGACGATAGAAGTAAATCTTCGAATATTCACTACAGCCCATTATCGTCCCACAGCTGGGCAAAGGGTTCCACTCTCGTAAGAGAGAGGGAATTAGAGCTTAGATCCACCCCGCTGCTCCAATGCGGGTTGGTGGGCTTTAACGGCTATTATCATGTTAGTGATAATAACCGGCTTAACGTGCGCTCGGAGTTACGGGAATAACTCACCACCAACTTCCAACTCCTGAAAATTTCCTGAAAGTCCCAATACCAAACAATTTTTAAGCCCGACCGGGAATCGAACCCAGGCCCTCGTGATCCGCAGTCAACCATGCTAACCAACCAACGAGGCAGTAGTATGACGAGATCTTAGAATATGCTGGTTTGCACACACTATTCCCCATGGCTAATCCCAATTATAAATTACGAGAGCCAACCAAACATTCATTTGAAGGCATTTTTCTTCGTATAACAGTTCTAAAACGCAAGATTGATTCCTGCATAAAAATGCAGTTTATATTCGTCAGGACTTTTATAAGACGATATAAAATTTTCCAATTCGACTGTTGGCAGTCCTCACTGGCATTAGTTCGTGCAGTCACAAATCAAGTGTTCCGACGTTCTGCCGAGCGCAGCCATCTTTGTTTTTCGCGATATCTTCCCCGCATGGAAACCTTGAGGAAAGTGCCGTGAAATACGACATCGCAGTCTGCCGCGTTATCTACCATACTCTTGTAGCATTTCCTTATCTTAACATTTTATTATTTAAATTCGCCAGGATTTTGGAAAATAATAGCTTCAATGTAATAATAATAATGTTCCCTCGACAGAATTTCGGCCACGGCGACCGATCTCCAGAGAGATTAGCCATCAGCGTGGGAGATATAGTGCACATGTGTGTGCGCATACATAGGTGCCCTCGCTGTTCCTTTACTCTCATAGCATGATGGACGAAACATCCGACACGACCGGAGAGAGATCAGGCGCAAGATGGACGGCTTAACGTGCTCTCCGAGGCACGGGGGTGAAACACCGCCAACTTCCTAACTCCGGGCTGGTACTGAGAATTTCTTGTCAGAAAAACAGTATACTTGTTATGGCCCGACCCGGGACTCGAACCCGGGACCGCATCAGCATGCTAACCACTAGACCAACGAGGAATTTCAGCCTCAATGTACCAAGACCTTAGTTAATGAGATTTTTTGTTATAGCTGGCCCCGGTTTTAATCACTAACTTCATATTGGCATCTGCACTACGATGGAGAAACGATAGTGTGTAAGGGCTTCTAAAGCCATAGCTTGTTGTAACTTCTGGCCAGCTCGTTAAAACTCCCAGGCTTATCCATACCTGTAGATAGAAGGTAGGTATAACGGTATAACTGTCTGTTACGTATCGTGTGTTTGGGAGGTCTATCTGTATCCATTAGGGAGTTGCAATAACGGCGCGGCGGATTCATCAATATTGCTCTGATTCCACGCTGGTCGTATAACCTTCTATTGCTTTATTTTTGGGTACGGGATAAATTCTTTTTCCAGTTATTTCATTGAGATTTTGTTGCAATGTTATGCGCAACGTACACCGACAGACGTCGAGCCAAGATTCGGAGGCTTCCTTGAGAACAACTTAATTTTATTTATTTCAACGTTATTTCAAAGTCAACATAGTTTTTAGGACTATTTTTTATGTAACTCGCAAATTAAAAATTGAATTAAATTAATTAAGGCAGATCGCACGTTGACTGCTATTAGACCCAAAAATGTAAGGATGCGATGCAAGTACAAAATTCAATTACGCTCCTGAGGTCTTACTTCTCCATAGTTACCTACTAAATTAAAATAGACAAAAGTTACATAAACTGTAAGATAAGTAGGTAGGTATACCATGATAACTTCAAGAAACCTCATACTAAACTTAATTAAAACTTTTAATTAAAAATGTATTAATAGTTGTCGCCAGTATATTAACTGTATGTTTAGAATAACGTCATTTTCCATAGTAATTAAAAGTTATAATACATTAATGCGGATTAAATGAGCATTTACCTACTTACCCACCGCAGTAGTCAGTCAACCGGCTATCTTGTCACATGGTAATTAGACAACTTAATTAAGCTGTTTATAATAATTATTATGCATAGCTTCTGTACTAAATTGAAGCTGAAGTTAGCAAAATACTATGTTTTGAGATTGTCTAAATTTAAAGTATTGTAAAATTGCAGTAGCTTTATTTGTCTGTTTGTGCTATAGATACAATATAACAAGGTAAGTATTCCTAAAATATTTTTGACTAAAATAAAAACCAAACCATTAGAACTTTTTATATGTTTAGTGCTTATAATATTAACTCTAGTATCAGTGGCGTGCACAGGACTTGAAGCTAGTGTAGGCATTAGTTAGTCAGAATATCTATTAACTGACTGTTATAATGAAAATGAACATTGACATATTTCCAGCAGTGCTTTTATGCCTCTATGAACTGCACGCCACTGCCTAGTATACATTTCATGGCGCAATGCATTGGGTATTGCATGGCACATTGCACTGCATATTCCATGGCGCATTACATGACCCATTCCATGGTGCATTGCACAACGAATCACCCGGGTACGAACTAATGTGTTACCAACGCAAATATTTTTTCACGCTGAAATCTTTAATTTGTGCGCGCTATTTTTAAAAGTTTCATTGAGTATTTCTTATAAATTATTAAATAATTTATGTGGTTTAAGTGATGTGGGGTCATAAAATTAAATCAACAATTAGGTATTTTAGCTGTGAGAAAAAAATCGCGCTTGTAATCATACTCGTGACGATGGTCAGCCCTCGACTGGCGTCATCGGGCTGACATTAGTCAACTCGTATGTAAAAACCTATTTACCGCCCTTATATCACAAACTACTATGTACTGTAGATGATGCTCACGATTTCGTCCGCGTGAATTAAGGTTTTTTTATTCTAGCGGGAGCTTTTTTTATTATTAGACATTGCCATTCTCCAAGATAAAACCGATCATTGTACCAAATTCCATCAAATTTCGATGACTAGATGGGCCGTGAAAGCGTACGCAGATAGCCAGATAGAAAAACAGACAAAAATAAACCAACACTTTCAATAATATTATACTTAATGGAAATGAAATGAAAATACACTTTATTGAACACCAAACTAGATACAAAACAGAAGAAGACATACATACATAAAGAGAAGAAGCTGTAATAGAAGTTTGGATACAGAATATCATGTATTCTACTTATAAATATTCTATGTGAACTATCTCGCACTTCAAGGTCATCTGTCCGCTGGCATCGTAAATATTCCATTAACACACCGCGGTCGACACTCCACACTAACCGATCCTATCTCTCGTGTCATCTTAGGTAACGTTGTTATAGTAGGGTCTACCCTCGGGGGATGGCTATAGATTGCTATCTGCTTCTACGAGCCAGAGATAACGACAGTCAGGTAAAGTGATGTTATGAATAAATCCTGTTACGACAACATGAATTACAGATTGCATAATAACATTAGCCGTTGTCTGCGACTTCGTCTGCGTGGTTTAAGATTTTTGAAGTTATACATCTTTTGGCGCGTTGGGGAAAAAATATCAGAGTAAATTTTTACGATGCGCGCGCACACCGACACCCAAATTCGACACCTTGAAGTTAGTTGATAACTTATGTTTTGCAGAAAAGGGCCTACCAACAAAATAAAAATAAATAGGTACATTTACTATAATCAAAATATTTATTATTTGTTATCAAAAAGTATAATTTCTTGCGTGCGTACACAAGTACACACACACACACACACTTTTTTTTTAAATTTCCGCGGGAACTATATTTTTCGGGACAAAAAGCCTAAGCCCCTTCGATCTATGTCTGTAGTCATTAAAAATTTTGTTGAAAATACGGGCCTTAAAAGCGGTCCAAACAAACATAATATATTTCAAAACATTTCAGAATTAACCCACATTATTTAGAAATTAATCGGAATTGTCTCTGATCTAATTTCGTGGGAGTCTTAGGCATTGGCTAATTATCAATAATCAGTAACCACAATAATTAGCATTCCGATGCTACGATCTTGTGTGGATTACTACTACTACTACTACTACTACTACTACTACTGCCATATCCCCTTTAGGTTACCCAGCTGTCATCTTAAGCTTTACAACATCTTCTTCTTAGTTTAATTTTTGGCTTTTATTTATGCCAAGACAGCACAATTTACTTCGCCAATGACACGTTGCTTCGAGAAAACACAAAGGAGGTTGACCGGTTGTTTGTTGATGCAAGTTCTGGATTATTCCAGTCTGTTTTGTGACGCAACAGAAGGGGTTGTGATATTAGTAGTTATACACCTACAACAACACAATAAGAATTTTACTTACATAGATTTACAATAAATTAATATATGTATTTACAATGTTATTTTGTTAGATTTTATATATTTACACAAAAATTATCTATCTCCAAATTTGACAGTAAAATAGTATTTTTTTAATTTAAAATTACCATATAATATTAATGTTAGGCCGCTACAAGATTTGCTATAATAAGGACTTCCATCAGTTAAAATAAAAACGATGATTTCAAAACAGTCACAAAAACTTCAGTGTGAACTATTAAATGATTGTAACCATATCTGCATAATATTGGATAGAAGCAGGCGTTATCTTGCAGAAGTCCATGCAAGACAATTTAAGTCGATTGTAAGTCTTTAGAATGGTACATTGTCGAGTCAACATCTCCTGAAGATGCTTCGGTGTCGAAGTGAAACTTAGAGAATAATTTGGAATATTTGTGTGGTGTGGTGAATATCGCAAGCTATACTAGTGCAAGATTCACACTGAACCACATATATTTACCTACTGTGGCGGATTATAGCGAATTAAACTTCTAAAGTGTCTCCATAATATGTCTCTCAATATCTCCATGAGTCAGTACTTTATAGAAAAGCAGCAAAATATATTGATGGTAAACTTCTATTCCAAGGATGCCAAGTTATAATGAATCTACTCTATCATGAGAGGGGGCAATGTGGTATGGTTACGACAACATTTTAAAGTTCTCGAGTAAATTGTTAAACTTGATTGATAAAGCAGTTTTCATGTAAGCTTCACCTCATAAAAATCTATAAAACGTGAAATTTATTACAAAAACTAAAAGCATCGAACCGAACGTACAGCGCCAGTGCTAGACAGACACTATTAATCGTGAAAACAAACCTCAAGAACTTTAAACTTTAAATGTAATTCTTCAAATAAAGAATCAATCCTTGAATAACAATGTATTTTGTTTTCGTTAAGGCATTTATTAGTTATTCCATTGTTTAGGTGAGCCACAGAAGCGACGCCACTCGACGCGACGCGATACGACACCATAGACAATGACAGACGCATCTACGCAACAACGTAGGCCACGTAAAGAGTCAGCTACTGTTTGATACTGTCGCGTTGCTTTGCATCGCGTCGCGTTGCAGCGTTTGTCGCTCACCTAGGACTCACCGGGTCACTCAGTGATAGCTCGGAGCTTAGTTTTCACGGTAATTAGCGGGCTAACCTGTTAGTGGCATGGCAGTTATATTAACCCCATACCCCTATTCGGTTTGTACACGGCATACTACACCGCTAGAACCTTAAATCGCTTAGCGGCACGTCTGCCAGTAGGATGGTAACTAGCCACGGCCGAAGCCTCCCATAGGCCAGACCAGGGAAAATTCAGAAATAATAAATTCCGAAATTCACCCTGCCGGGGATCGAACCCGGTACCTCCGCACGTTAAGACAACAGCGCTACACACTGCGCCACGGAGGTGTCTACAAGGTATTATAAAAGGTACCTCAGTGCTTTCTTCAAGCTTTCTAGCGTTTGGGCTGGGCGATGGTTAGTGTCTGAATCCAGACTTTTCTTTTTACCGTGTGATACATAAATATTTTATTAAATTTTATTAATACATAAATTTCTATTTCTACCATTGGCAATGCTCATTGAAGTCCAAGCATCATAAGAGTCTCTCTTGCGACTTTTGCAAGCAACTCACTGACGATGAAAAGATTAAGAAAATGTCGTGAGAAAGCATTGTCGCACTAGGGTTGCTAGTTATTTAGTTGGTGGAGTCACAAATCAAGTCTACCGACGCGTTCTGTCAAGAGCAGACATCTTAGTTTTTCTGCGACTTTTACTCAAGAAGGCGCGGTGAGTGAG
Organism: Erebia aethiops; assembly: GCA_923060345.2. NCBI lineage: Eukaryota > Metazoa > Arthropoda > Insecta > Lepidoptera > Nymphalidae > Erebia > Erebia aethiops. Next base: position 5,869,654 of record OV281092.1, on the reverse strand, counting down.
GAGTCTCCTTAAAGAAATACGCTTCTGTTACCTACTGCTATTGAATTACACCTTTAATATACAATACAATTTGTATGTTTGCTATATTATACAGTTTAGATTTACCTGACGAAGTCATGGATCTTAAATAGAGTGCTTATTTTAAAGTACATTAAAATCAATAGGAACAGTGGTTATAAAGTTTTTATGGAGCCTTAATCTGCAAGTCTATTCAGCTATTGAAACAATAGCTTAATCAGCGACCAGCTCAAGTTTACTCTTGCTACATAATAAGGACACCTACTCGGTCCAGTACTCCAGTAAGTACGTTATGTTCGTGTTTGAGCGTATTAATATGTATCCTTTATTGCATAGTTGATCGGTTTTCATTTTTAATAATATTAGAAATGAATGATCTAAAATTCTTAGTATTGGCACTATCAAAACACGTTCTATAACTTCAAATTCTTTATTTTGTATGTAGATTTTTTTAGCAATAAATAAGCAAGGCATTTTGTTTGTTTCACATCGTACCGAAAAATTTAAATGAAAAATAAATGACAATCATTGCAAACTATTATTATTAGAATTATTAAAAGTACGTATATAAATATTATTATTACTGCTCAAAAAAGGTAAGGAAGACAGTAGGCACAGACTACGAGTATCTATATGACGGGGTTATTTTGTTTCGCTATTAGTTAATCTAGTGAGAAAGATTGTAAATGTGTTGTTACATTTATATTGTTCAATATAGGCAGGTACGAATATTTTTCTTACGTCTCGTGTTTTCTCGCTATTGGGGTAAAAAGTTGTATGCACACGAAACAAAAAGTTTTTTTTGTTTCTTGTAGCATTAAATCCCTCACTTCACCCAGGATTCAGAATCCATTCTATTATAAAATCATTCGCTTGCTCGGGAATCAAAATATAGACACTTGCTGCAAAAATGAACTTTGCTATCTTGTTGAACAAATAACTATTTCCTAGCTCTCACTCACTATTAGATTTCTAACTTAGATAATGTCACGCAATAACTTCACCCCATAAATTTAAGACAACATGGTAATATTCGCATTGATTCTCATGTCTACGAGAATATTGCTAGCATAAATCTCACAGAATAGTGGGAACGAAAATAAAAACAGTTGTTTCGCTTTCTTATGAAGCCACAGCTGTCTCCAAATATTAAAATGTATGCTAACTCGACTCTCTAATGACCGAAAGATTTAAATCTAGAGGCAATGCTTTTGTTCTGACAACGGATTTTAAACAAGAAAGACTTTTCTTTACACTTTTTCTTTTTGATGGTTTTCGTAAACAAAAGAGACAAATAAATCAACATTATTTTCTTCTTATCATGTTAATGTAATAAGTTATCGCTTTTATCAGAATAAAATATAGGTAAGATTGTTTTATTATACTTTTTATTAGGCTTGATAATTTTGTAACCCAAAGTTTGATAAAATCGTAAAATATAACGGTGATAAAATTTTATTATCCTGTTTTCATAACATTTTCTTTAAATTGCAATCTCTACAAGTCTAAATATTACAAATTGTATTTCTTTATTAGTTTTGATTTTCTAGATTTGAATCCAGAACGGGTGAACGGATCTGAATGAAATTTGGCACAGAGATAGATTATAGTCTGGAATGGCACATAGGCTAAGGATTTTTATCCGCGAAAATTGAAGAGATCCCGCGGGAACCAAAAAACCTAAATCCAGGCGGACGGAGTCGCGGGCATCAGCTAGTACTTCATAATATTATGCATTCAAAGCATAATATGTATCTGATAGGATAAAACTCTAAAAGTTTCCTCTAAATTTAAAAGAGTATCCAGAGTAAATTTTGAACTAGCGCACACTTTGTCCAAGTCGAGAACTTTATTGGCCAATATACAATTTTCCAATTCCAATGTTGGCACTTCCATATCTTTTCACCGAGGCTTCTCGTTCTGCTTGCACGAGGGTCTCACAAATCACTTCTATTGTGTTCTTTCATATTTGTTTTCAGTTAAAATGTTCTACAGCTGCGAGGCAATTCCATAACGTCTCACGTGAAAGGCAACCGAAAATGGAATTAGTTTCACAAAACAGAATGGTTTTTTTATCTAAGGATTTTCCAATTAGGCACCTGTTATTTTTATCGGACTTGGGATGACAACATGTTAAAATAATTGAACGCTGGTATTTTAGAATCGTTTATTTTAGGTTTACAGTTCGCAAATATTTTGCAAGATTCCTGATGATCTAATAAGTTTTAAGGGAGAATTAACCTTGCTATTAGAAATACGGTTGCAAAGGTACATAATAGTACAGAATATGTAGTTAATAGTTTTTTTTTCGTATTATTATCAGTAAAGCTTATAGCTTTAGCGCTGGGTAAGCATCGATAATTTAATCTAAGGCGGAGACTGGACGGGTGACAACTCTCTCGGGCCGAATTTGGCTTTTTCTTTTTCTCCTTGCCTTGGAGAGCACGTCAGGGGTCCCGTATACTATCACAAACATATAAAAACGAATAGTAACTTTAACCCGTATTTGTAAGAGGAAATCTATTCCATTTTACAGCTTATGGAAAGGGTTCACAACCCTCAGGAATGGGAATATGATTCTGAAAAGTACAGATAATCCTAAAGAATAAAGAAAATATAAAGTACCTTCCGTGTACAAATCGCTTACAATTTGAAAGAAAGAAGCGCAAACTTCTAAAGGAAATCAATTCGGAAATAAAATAAAGGCCGCAATAAAGAGTTACACGTAAATGTAAACTTTCAGAAGTCGATTGTTTTCCTTGTTTGGTTCAGGCGTTTCGAGTAAACTTACACGTAACTTGGTGATCATTGAAACTTATTCGGCTTTGTAAACTTTATCCGAATCTTGTGAAGAATATTTTAGAGAAGAGAATGGTTTCATCTCTTAAAAAAACAAATGTACAATCGAAAACACACATAATATTGCACTAAAATAATTCAGTTTTGAATTTAAGCTGCATGTTCGACTGCGGAGTCTCGGGTCGGGCCATAATTAAGTATTGGGTTTTTCTGACTAGAAATTGGCGGTGCTTCACCCCTGTGCCTCGGAGAGCACGTTAAGCCGTCGGTCCTGGTTATTATCACTAACATGTTAATAGTCGTTAAAGCCCGCCAGCCCGCATGGTAATAGCGTGGTGAGTCTAAGCTGAGTCTAATTCCCTCTCTCCTATGAGAGTGGAGACCTGTGTCCAGCTGTGGGATGTTAATGGGCTGTAGTAGTAGTGGAGTGCTGAGTCACAATAATAAAATTTGCTACTCATAATTTACAAAATGTGTAAATTATGAGTAGCAAATTTATAAATAGAGTGTAAGATTATATTTTATCTTCGATAGTAAGTTCGGTTCCCTTGTAAACTCAAAGGCAAATAAAACAAAATAAAAAAGCTATAAGACTCTCGCTATCAAAAGTGAGATAGCACGTAATGAAATGACGTCTTAGATTGTTATTTTACCCCGGCCTCCCCTTGATTGTCACGAGCATTCTATTTTAGCAGCAGCATATTATCATTAGTGACATGCCTAAAAGAAGCTTTCCCGTCTAGGATATAATTAATGTGCTGGTACTTAATGCAAAAAAAAAATTAAACAAAAGTAAAAAATTTAATTCAAATTAAACTCAGTTTAAATTTAGAGACTAAGTACAAAGTGATTCTTGAACAGCTGCGTTGCTTGTCAAAGATTTCGCTTTATCTGTAAAAGTGGAGCTTAAATATCACAAGTGCAGCCTTTTTTCCAAACCTACCAATATTTTAAATCCGAAAGTGTGTCAGTCTGTCAGTCTGTCCGACTGTCTGCTAGTTGCCTTTTCACGGTCAACTTTTAACCAATTTTAATAAAACAAAACAAATGAAAAGGTTTTGTCCCGGGGACGAACATGGCTAGTTTTTCTCCAAAGTTGTTAAAAGTGAATAAAAATATTAAGCTTACAGAATTAATTAAAACAATATATTCAACAATTCAAATACGGTGTTCACGATATCTCCTCATAAAAGTTTTGACCAAATGTGACCCGGCGTCCTAGCAAACGGGTCAATGTGGATTGTGTATGTCGCCTCCCCATCAAGGGAAGGTGCTTGCTCATTGTGAGTATTAAATAAACGACAGCTAATTCAGACAAGGATGTGCTCAGAGACACGAATGCTTCAAGTCTCAACATTTAATGAAGGAGAGGAGAACAATGGTTCGTTGATTTGACCCCCGAGTTGTTTCATGTAAAGTGAAAGTTTATTTTAAAATTATACGCCGCTGCTGAAATTTTCTTGCGCTGAGTAATGAGATCCCGAGGTGTGAATATATACTGTAGATTGTACTGCAGTAATTCAGTTACATATTGGACGTATATTGTTTAATGAAATTTATGGATGGTAGTTGATACTGCGAGAACAAGAACTCAGGAAGAACTTGAAAAATAATTTACTTATTTATTTATTTATAATATATTCTGTACCAGTAACTTAAAAATAAAACATAAACATTGAAAGGACATGCACAAGGACAACTTATCTCTTGAAGATATTTCTTCCAGATGCCCCATAATTTATGCCTTGATGAAAGTCTAAAATTTTAACGATAAGCTTATGAAACGTATGAAGTATTGAGTTTTATTCAGGCTAATGATTGGACGTACAGCACGCCAGCTTATGATTATAGAATTGAGAAATTTATCACAAATTGGTAGATAGATTATTGTCATGTTACGTACATGTCTCTATCACTATAATGTCCTCTGACACGCTATAAATATAGCATTGTACAAGAGAATCCTTTGTCTTTTCCGCCTCCCCTCTAGTATACTACATTCACCAATCCCTGTGACCAATCCTGACTTTTCCTTTCAAATTCAAACGCAAAATATACCTCTTTCCATAGTTTCTACTGAAACGTTTTAAAACGTTTGTGTCAGTGTCAGGTTCTGTTTTTTGAAGACTAAAAAATAGGTGTCGAACATTCGTACTTTATTATTCAAATAGGTATTTATTCCGGCCATGAACATAAAAGTGATACTTTGAATTCAATATCAGCAAACTGTTGTAACTGTGCCAGGTTGGCAGCTCTCGTGTAAAATATCAATAATTGGCAACCAGAACACCAATATATCACGTACTATTTGGCCAAAATACATAGAAAAGTTTGCACGTTTATTAAAATTGTCGAACGGAAAGGTTTTTATTTATTATATTTAACTCAGTTTAATGAGAATACTCACTAAAGATCACTCATATGAGTTGATCTTACCCTTCGGGGTTAATAAATTCAGCGTCTGAATTTATTTTACGCTGATACTGGTCGTGCTTTGTGATTCAGGGCTTAGAATAAGGATGAATATTTTTTTCTCGAGACTTTTATTTAATAATTGTAAAAATCTAGCATGTAAAATAATAATTAATAAGATACACTCGCTCTTCTTCATTTAAACGAATTTCATAAAGTTTCTTTTTATTTTTTTAATCCACTACAAGCTAGCCCTTGACTGCACTCACCTGATGGTAAGTGATGTTGCAGTCTAAGATGGTAGCGGGCTAACCTGTTAAAGTTCATTACGAATGAAGCGTGAGAAGCTCCGAACATAATACTATTTTCTGACTTATTCAGATTTAAAATCTGTTACATCAATAAAGTACTATTATGTATTTTTGGCAAAGCAAGGTTTAAGTGCTAAATAGGTTGTGCCATATGCGTCTCATTAAAAACTCGTAACTATTAAATTAACATACGCATACATCACGACATCATTATATCAATTTTATTTGTATAAACACGCAAATGTTTATTAAATTTAACATGTTTTTCATTAATTACAAGTACAACCATTTAATAAACATGCATGCGATCGGAATACTGAATTTAGCCGCAGTAAAATTAACCGCTACAAAATTTATAGGGCTTCAACCCGGACAGCTGTAATTAATGGTTGCCCCACTGGTTCCCATGTCGTCACACTAAACTAACATGCCAGGGTTTCCCAAGAAATAGTTTACGAAGTGATTAGTCCCCGTAGTTTTTAAGGGAATATTTTACAATGTTCTTATCTAACGACAAAGAAAAAAAAATAGAATGTTTGCATGCCACCAGCAATTCAGCAAGGCCTATTTTCCTTTTTTCGCAATCATCCCTATGCGAGTGAGAACATAATTTGGAGTGAAAGTTGTAAAAATCTGGTGGAATGGAAATGGACAAAGAGTTGAAATATAATATTTGCTAATTGCAATCTTCTTTATTTTTCGCAATATTATAGCGGATGCGGTTAGCCATATAACTACTATTTTCGCCAAATCTTGTAAAAGTATTGAATTAACTTGCTAGTTTATTTTGTGTGGCGTGTGTTGTGAAAATATCATGAAGATAGCTTTTGCGTTCAATGTCACGGTGCATGCATGAACCTATAAATATAGGTTCAAGGATGCATGGCGGTCATGTCCTCAAAAATGTTGTACACAACAAATTACGAGGTATCGGAAATTTGATTATTAATGTTGATGGCTGCGGCCTGCGACGTAACAATTGTATATTGTTAAGACGCTGTGAGCTCACGAGATGAAAAACACAGGCGCGCGGGGGTGAAATCGAGCAAGCGCATGTCGCAAAATACATTTAAAAAAAAAACAAATACGCGCCGAATTGAGAACCTCCTCCTTTTTTGGAAGTCGGTTAAAATAATTTAAAAAAAAATTAATATTCACTTTTCAATAAAAATGAAACCGACAATGTGTTTGATTTAGAAATAGGAATTTTTTCTTATATTTCTAGACTTAAATATTGGCTTCAATAAGGAGAAAAATTGCTTTAAAAGGTAAATTAAGAGGTATGTTTAAAATAAATTTCAATGCAGAGATTTTTTTAAAATTGTGTTTCGAGATGCGTCAATGGCTGCTCAAAGGTCTTGAAAACAGCACATTATTTTTACAAGCATACATTATGTCACCGTTTGATGGATACACTGCTTTTAAAACCCCCTTTTACGTTACACAGGGCCTTAAGTGTGTACGTCCGTTTATATTATATCGATCAAGATTCACGTCAATCACTTACCGTCAGGTGACTTATTGACAGCTTATAGATAAGCAATAAATTAATGGTAATCTACCTACAAGTCACGAAGAAGAATTTAAATATACTCATTCAAAGGTTTAGCATTAGAAAAACCTTTTCCAAGAGCAATTTGCTAGACCGTAAAACCAAACAGTTAATCCGGCAAATTCTTCGAACAATCTGATGGATTCTCGCAAACAAACTTATAATGACTTAATGTATAAACTTTTTATCGCGGCCTAAGAGCTGTTCAGAACTTGTAATTAATTTTTAATCCTTTATCTTTGCTTTGCGGCTTCACACAATAAATTAATTTTATGGCCGCTGAATCGCTATCATTTTAATCTGGGGCTGTAATCGGTTAATTTGGGGCTTTCTTGTCGTAATACATAATTTAGTCGTGCTTTTACATTGGTGATCCCAACATTTTCTTGTCTTAACTTTGTAATTCCATCAAGAAAACAACATTGAATAGGTATATCTCTGTAAGAGACAGAGAGATACCTATACAATATTGTTTTCTTTACTTTTGGAGGCTTTAATGGAGCTGTCCTATACCTATTGTCCTCACAGAATGAGACGTGGATTCTAGATGGACTGTAGCTTAAGTACAATTTGTCAAACAACAATTTTTTTATGGTTTAGAATAGTTTGTTGGTAATTGGGAATCAGTCTAGTGTTGATTTTTTGTTATTTTTCAAAAGAGAAAACCTATTTAATGTATCGTGTTATAGTTAGGTATATCGAAGTTAGGATATTAAACTACTCACCCAAGATTAATTTATATTATTTTATTTAAATGGGTATTTTCAATCTTTGAAGTTCTGACACGAGGGTACATCAGGTCACACCAAATGGAAGAATTTAAGCCTACATGTTCATGTAGCGAGTAGCACATTTATATAGCGAGTATACAAATTCTGCATGGGAAAATTTTCGCGTCCACCAATTCTCCGCGCAAAACACGTTTTGACGACCTCCGTGGCGCAGTGTGTAGCAGGTTCAATTTGGGAATTTATAATTTCTGAATTTTCCCTGGTTTGGTCTGGTGGGAGGCTTCGGCCGTGGCTAGTTACCACCCTACCGGCAAGACGTACCGCCAAGCGATTTAGCGTTCCGGTACGATGCCGTGTAGAAACCGAAGGGGTATGGGTTTAATATAACTGCCACGCCCCTAACAGGTTAGCCCGCTACCATCTTAGACTGCATCATCACTTACCATCAGGTGAGATCGCAGTCAAGGGCTAGCTTGTAGTGGATAAAAAAAACGTAAACGAGAAAACGCAATTATTCTCATAAATTAAATTAAATAGCACAATCAAGGAAACGTCAGAGTCTAATTCGTTGGCTTTGATTAAAACAATACGTGATATGTCGAGATCACGTCGCGAATATTTTCCAAGAGATTGCTCGGCTGACAATTCACGTGGTTACTTTGAATAAGCAGGCTTTATTAAAACAAATAATTCAATTACTTCGTCGCTGAGTTGTATAATAAGATTGCTACCACTTTGAAAAGGCTGTGAGCAGAGCCATATTATTGCTGGATTAATATTATTCTTAAAATTTTATACACAAAAAATAAAATTAAAAAAGAACACAAACTGTATTTCCTCTCTCATTGCATCATCAAGTTGTTGATAAAGCGTAATAGGATCTACTTGTAACGATCCTACGATACCATTTTTTTTGTATACTAAAGCAAAGCATGCCAAAACTTGTACTCGTAAATCTAACTTTTGTTCGAATATAATTTTCCCAGAAAGAAACTATCGGCAATTCAATTTAATAGCAACGACGAACGCGAACTTTGAATTATATTTCCCCTGAGGTTGAACAAAAACATTTATCCTCCCAAATGGCCTATATGTAATGGGAAGGCTAGATTTATTGTCAATTGACGAACGATTATGGCCCATATAAAAGATTAGAAACGTTGATTGTTGATTGCTATCATGTGGATGAGTAAAAAATATAGCGTCTACCATAATAAACAGGTTACGTTGATAGAAAATTAAAATTATTTTATTTTGATGGTAACCAGTTTTCTATAATTATTATAGAGACCCATAATTATATAATGCTGTCACTTTTTTGCAACCGCAATATTTATTGCCAAAAAGTGACTTACAAAATTTAACTAAATCAGTTTAAATGTTCTTATGCAAGAATCTGCGAAACACTCTGTGGCATGGAATACGGTCTCAGGGAGTGCTCGAGAGTTGTAAGTCACACATTTTGATTGAAAATGGGTCAAATACTAGCTCAAAATCTACAATCTACCGCCAGTCGCAAGATTTGGATTTAGAACGGCTGTTTGTTCTGCTTTCCAGAGGTAGATTTGATTTGGCACAATATCGCATAAGTTATACGTTACTACGTACCTATGTACGTACTCTATCACCTCGTTCACGTGAGTTTAAGTTTTTGTAAAGCCCCGTGGGAATTTTTCGATACTGATTTTTCGGGATAAAAAGTACTTACCTGTATCCGCCTCGAGGATGTAAATTATTTCTGAGTCAGATTTCAACGAAACTAGTTCAGCGAATTATTCGTGAAAAGATAAAATAACAGACAAACATAGTTTTGCATTTACACATAACATTAGTATGGATGACCAAGTAGCGTTTAATAGTGACCGCGAAACTGGTTCCCACGTAAAGGAACCTCAAATCTCGTGGCGTTACTGATTTTTGCACGTGAGTTGGTAACTAGTCTCGGATTTCGGCTAAAACTGCCATCTCTAATCGAAAGTGCTAATAAGCTTTATTCACCGCAGCCTTCAATTTAGTACTCGCGTTTAAAACTATTTGAATACGTAGGTATCAGATATTGAGACTACAGAAAAGCTGACTTTGAAAATCAATCAAAACCTATAAACCCAAGTATACCTGTAAAATTCGAACCAGGGCCTTATTGTAAGTGAATAAGCGTCATTCCATCAGATCTAGAATTGTGAAAAGGTACAGAAGTTGAGTTTTCCAACCGCCTTTGTTTCACCCAAAAAGAGTGTCGGTTTGTTTACACGCGGCTTAATTCGAAAAAACGTCAAGAGCGCACCGCATTTTCAGTATACGAGAGCTAAGAGCGTGTTCTTGGGTTTTCGGTTGAAAATGCGAGAGAATTCAACTCAAGAGCACTTCGCTCGGGCGGGATTTAGAAACGCCGCGCCGTGTGTTCTGTTTCGTAGCGCAAGAGCCGCCGTTTGCAGCGGGAATTATTATCACTTACCTAAACGTCGTTCGTAAAGGGTTATCTTAAGCTCATCGCACATAAGGTACGCTCCAATTCACTTCAAGTTAGCCCTTGACTGCGATCTCACCTGATAGTAAATGATAATGCAGTCTAAGATGGGCTAACCTGTTAGGAGCATATTAAACTCATACCCCTATTCAGTTTCTCCACAGCATCGTACCGGAACGCTAAATCGCTTGGCAGCACGTTTTTGCCGGTAGGGTAGCTAAATAGCCAAGTAACTAGCCACGGCCGAAGCCTCCCACCAGACTAGACCAGGGAAATATTCAGAAATTATAAATTCCCAAATTGACCCTTTCAGAGATCGAACTCGGGACCTCTACTTACTACATAAGTACTTGTTTTAATCGGCAAGAAAGTTTGATAAACGACGCTCCGAAATCCAAATTGCATTTTGATAGTTATTCAAAGATAAGCTTCAATTGTAGCATAATCAGAACACATGAGTAAAGAAATCAGACATCTCACTCTAGTCTAAGAGTCTATGGCCCGCAATTTCGCTCGCTTTGGAAAATAACATATTTAAAATTTTGGGACTATCTCTGTTCGCGCGAAGCAATGACATGATCTTCTCATGTCCCTGGTCTTAGTCACTATGGTAGACTGATGATAACAATCACTCTCCACGTACAAAAAAGTATTTGATTGCGGTGTGCGACCAACATTACCTCAAGCGTTTACGTTAGGTACGTGTTTTGGTTGTAAATGTGCGGAATCTTCATTCAAGAATGGGTAGTACTACTTCAACGGTTTAGAACTGTTATTTTTTCTCTTTTCTCAGAGCAAAAACGTATCTAGGTCTGGAATTGTTTTTATTTTCTTTAACTCTACACATAGCTTTCCCTTGAATGTTTGCGTTGCTTTTTGAGTGAAGCCAACGATTACAGCTGAGTTCAACATTTTAGTTAACTTTAACTAACACGCAGTTAACTAGCACGTGCCCCAGCGCAGTTAACAAGTACGTAGCCCAGGGAAATATGTGAATTCTAACTTAACTTCTACACTAATATTATAAATGCGAAAGTTTAGATGGATGGATGTATCAATCACGCCTCAAAGGCTGAGCGGATTGGATGAAATTTGGCACAGAGATATAGATATATAGATATCTGCAATAGTACATAGGCTACTTTTTATCTCGGCAAATTAAAGAGTTCCCGCGGGAACCTAAAAACCACAATCCACGTGGATGAGGTCGCGGGCATAAGCTAGTATTTCATAAAATTCTTAATACAGCATTAAACCTTTAAAGAACGTGAACCTTATATTGACGGAGATTAAAATTAATGATATGCATACGCATGTCTTCCCGTCTTTCCTGTATTGTACGGGTTGGTTTGTGTTCGCAGGGTAGTAGGGTAAGTACTCGTATAATCCCGAGAAAGCATTCAGCCCTGTATTAAAAAAAAAAGCCTATATATTAAAAAAAAAATGCGATATTCTTATTAAAGATCACTCTGTATTCCTTAGGATTATAAGGAACATAGTTTGCTGTGTTTCCTGACTAATCAAACCATTTCGTACTCAAGATTAATACTCGAAGTACCTGAATGACCGAGCTATGCTCGGTATTTTTATTTTTGGTAAATTGATTTTTTTTTAGAAATTATACTTTAAAAAGCTTTAAATGACTGGAGACCTCTGGACTCGAACCGGGGTCTTCTGGTTTCGGGACCGCCCGAACTTGATAGATGGTGGCGAAATGTATTATTATATTATTTATATTATACACTTTATTTGTACCACCACAAGTAAAAATAACGAAGACAAAAATTCGAAAAAAAAGTAAACACATACAGAAGTAGGATACAAAAGGCGCCCTTATCGCTTAGGTAGCGATCTCTACCAGGCAACCTTAAGAAAAGGACAAAATAAGGGAAAATAGACTGCAGGTGGATCTATAATATATACTTACATTCAAATAACTACATACTAATACATAAACCAATAATAAACATATAAATTATATATAATATAGCTAATTATAAAATATACCAATATAGTAAGTATTTCAACTATGCTTAAAATAATTTTTCCTGTCGTCTTTAGTTTGCAAGATGAAATGAAAGAAATGTAGCAGTTTTTCATTGCCTGAAAACACGGATAAAACGACATTTTCAAAAATTGAATCCTAGCTAGATCGATTTATTGCCTCCAAACCCCCTGCATACTAAATTTCATGAAAATCGTTGGAGCCATTTCCGAGAATGATAATATTATATATTGTAAACAAGAATTGTTTGTTTAAAGATATTAGATTCCCTACCCGTTTACCCTGTATGTAGGTTAACATTTACCTAATTAACATTTAAAATGCTCTACGAGCCTCCAATAACTTAATATAAACAAGTACGCCACAACATGGTCTTTTGTTTAAACAAGTAGATTAAAACTAAAAGTAGTTTTAAAAAACTAGGTGCTTGTTATAAATACAATTTAAGGGTAGGCATACATACTCGTACATGTAGACTTCTGAAACGTGAAACGGAGCAGGCATTTTTTACTCTAAAGTAAGTCATATCTTTTAATTCTACTTACTACACGTTAGCCCTTGAATGCAATCTCACCTAGATGGTACGGGCATTAGAAAAAATATGTACCTAATACCTATGTATTGGGGCGAACCCAGTAGGGGTATAAAAAGCCCATATCCCGTCGTCGTCGTCACACGACATCGTACCGGAACACTTAATCACTTTGTGGTGCGTCTTTGCCGATAGAGTGGTAACTAGCAAGGGCCGAAGCCTCCCACCAATCGAATAGTTAGGTTTTTATTATTCATTCGTATTAAAATAAAAATTGAATAAAAATTACCATCATATTGTTTTTTTTCATTCTTGCGCTAACAAACATTATGAGATTTTAAAGCCATTTAGGTCAAAGGTGCTTCGCATTTAAAACGTCTTGCGTTTTTAAAGTGTTAAAGCCACAGTTTGTCTAAGAGGTTTATTTTTTATGTTCATGGGAGTTAAAGGTTTGCCGTCATGCTAGTTTGACCACGTTTGGACAAAGGACCACCAACGATAAAACAACTATTATAATACGTCGTATATTATGATTATAGTAAACAAAACCATCTTTTTTGTGACCCATGTTGACATTTATCAGCGGTACAAAAAGCGTGACAAGCAATTTAGATGAAAAGATAATTAGGTTAAGATAGATAGAACATATTGGACTAGCATAACTCACTAGGTACTATGCACAATTTACTATGAAGCATAACAAATGAGGAACAAAAGTTACAAGGTCGTGCCTTTCCAGATTTCCTTATTCGAAAAGGCCAGCATCTAATAACATGAAATTGGTACTCCATATACAAAGAACCTCGAATTGTAAATCAAATAAATGGGCAGCAAAAAATAACCTGCACATCCATCTCTGAATTGAACTGACAGAAATAAAGTGGTTCATAATTCGTCATGTCAAGTTGTATCAAGTAGACAGACAGTCACGAGTCAAGCTCAAGGTTCCAAACTTTAACCCTGCGGTTCACCGGACTTAAAATACATTACGAGGAGATTGACTTCACAAATAAAAGGATACATAAAATATCATGATGAAATATCTGCTGATGATATGGACGCATAATTTATGAAGATAAATTTATATTTATGCATAAATACAAAACTATTGCAGAATTGTAAGTTTTTTCAAAGACAGATAAAAATGAAAGACTCACAGTGGAGTCTGTTTTTAACAGACTTCCAAAAAAAGAGGAGGTTCTCAATTCGGCGCGTATCTTTTTAACCGACTTCCAAAAAAGGAGGAGGTTATCAATTCGGCGCGTATGTTTTTTTTTTTTTTTTTTTTGTATGTTTGTTACGCGATTTCTCCGCCAATTATGAACCGATTTTGATAATTCTTTTTTTGTTTGGTAGGTCATACTTCAGAGGTGGTCCCATTTTAATTTGGTGAAGATCTGATGAATATCTCCGGAGATGGAGAACGGAACTCCTCAATGGATAAGAGTAAATTGCTCGCGATCAGTGTGATAGTTTTGTAAACAGTATGTTTTAACCATGCATAGCATATTTTTTTTTTTTTTAGGGTTCCGTACCAAAATGGTAAAAATGGAACCCTTATTACTTTCTCTTTCCGTCTATATATATAATAGTTGTATATATTGATGATTCCTTTGCCGGGTTCGGCAACAGCGACTGAATCTCTGTTAAATTTAATTTGAATAAGGGCTTCGCTCATGTGCCCTAATGTGACTGATGTACCCTATTTTAGCACGGAATAAACGCGCGCAGTGAGGACATGACAGGGTACCATCAACATAATTATAAGCTATATTGGAGGGTGGTCTACTTTTAGACCCAATCAATAGTCAATAGTGGCTCAATATCATGGAAATCAAAAAAATTGAAAATTATTATTAGTTTAATTAAAAAAGTGGGGAAAATCAGGGGTTTGAAATTTCAAAGTAGGATAACTATACCAAGTGGGGTATCATATGGACTTTGTACTTGACTTGTCTAAGTTAGATAAGTCGACGAGTAACGATTAAACGACGTTATTCTTAATAACGCTAAGTTTTTACTAGCGTCCTGGTTACATCCTGTATTTTAAAACAATGGGGCCACTAAAAATTGGGAAATAAAAAATTTTCAAAAAAAAAATAAAAACCGACTTCAAAAACCACAAACACTAAAAAGTTAAAAATAATTTAATTTATTATGTATAAAAGAGTTAATGTAGTTCTATAATAACATTTTTTGGAGTCGGTGCCAATGTGGAGTCACGTCAACAATAATGAAGAGTAGGTAGACGGTTCATGCGGCTAATTGGTACCGACTCCAAAAAATGTTATTATAGAACTACATTAACTCTTTTATACATAATAAATTAAATTATTTTTAACTTTTTAGTGTTTGTGGTTTTTGAAGTCGGTTTTTATTTTTTTTTTGAAAATTTTTTTTCTTACAAAAGTTATGCTAGAAAAGAATTCCTTGAAAAAGAACGTCGGTATTTTTATAATGTTTAGGAAAAAAATACCAGGAAACATCCGGAAACAAACAAAGTTCCGTATCAAAGAGTAATACGAGAAATTCCATTTGTAGCTCGCACCTGCAAAATATTTTAGTCAACATAGAATTTTGGGAATTGAGAGCGCAAATTGAATGAGCCCCCAGCTTTGGAGCAACGCGTTATAATATTACAATGGCTAGTCTATTTTGGCTACATTTACGTTGTTTTTCAAACCTATTAGGTACGTACGAAGGGACATAAGAACAATGTTTAGAAAAGTAATAAAAGAAAAATAAGCCAACTGTTTTGGATAAATTTTAGTAAAAGAAGATGCATTTCCTAATAAATTTTAAAGCTAACCGTTCTGATTTTTGAAGGTTCTATAATAAATTTTGAATTTTGGTTGAGGAAGTTGTCAAGGTTTGATGTTTCTATTGCAGTTGTTATTTTGTGATGAAAGTTCTAACCTTAATTAAGCCAGAGGTAAGTTCTACTAACGAGACCGAATCGTAAACAAAAGTTAGTCTTCAACCGAAATACCTAATCTTATGCTAACAAGAGAATAACCGTGAAGAATCGCACGGAGCGAACCAAATACCTTTAAATTCTAAGGTCAACGGCATCGAATAATTGATTTGTTTTGCAAAATAATATAGTTTGATCATTTTTAAATATTCGATAACATTTATATCATCAAGACGTCGGCGTTGCTAATTTTAATATCCATATTGCGGATAATAATATAATTGCAAGATATTTTTTTGATTGTCTCAGTGTCAAGCTCAAGTCAATGACAGAGTAAACTTTTGAGGAGTGAAGATGTGGCGTGCAGGCATTGAAATAGAATGAGTACAAAATTCTACATCAATGCGTGCAGGGCTTAATTATCTATGCTATAATATTATATAGAGGTAAAGTTTGTGAGTTTGTGACGTTGTAGGGGGTAATTTCTGAATACTGAACCGATTTTGGAAATTCTGGTACCAATAGAAAGCCACATTATTTGTGAGTGTCATAGGCTATATATTAACCCGAAAAATTGGGGAGTTACCGTAGGAATTTAAAAAACTTATTACACGCGGACGAAGTCGCGGGCAATTTTTTTTTTATCCACTACAAGCTACCCCTTGACTGCGATCTCACCTGATGGTAAGTGATGATGCAGTCTAAGATGGTAGCGGGCTAGCCTGTTAAGGGCATGGCAGTTATATTAAACCCATACCCCTTCGGTTTCTACACGGCATCGTACCGGAACGCTAAATCGCTTGGGGCACGTCTTAGCCGGTTTGCATCTCCTAGTAATATATACGTTTATAAAACTAAAAACAACCTATACATGATTTTTAAGTACTTCTTGACCAATTTCATGGTCACCTATTGGCACAAACCCTAAAATACACAAAGGAACAAAAGACCAATTTAATTTTAGTAGATCTTTGTGAGACAAATAACAACTAAATAATAGGTATAAAAGGTATAACTTTTTAATATTATGAACTTTATCTTTTGACGTCAGCTTAAAATCATTGAATTTTCAGTTTCTTTTAGCGCATTAAGCACATTTTGATGCCGGCGCCACACATTGGCCGAGAGCTTGTCGAAAGCTTGGCTGTATCAATAGCGAGCCAAGCCAAGTGCAATGTCCACACGCTCTTTAATGGTGTTTGTGAACTATTGCTGTGACTCGCCGTCATGTACATAATATTATATAAAATTTATATAATACATATATAGTCATAGTCATAGTCATAGTCATTTATTTATTAAATATAGGTACACTGTAGGTACACTAATTATTTTCGTCTAAAAATTACTTACTTAAAAAGCATGATGGTGATAATGGGTAACGGTATCTATAAAATTTAGTTTTCAATTTTTTAAAAAATAATGTCCTCCCGACCGAATTCCGGCCATGGCGGCCAATCTGTATAGAGATAGAGAGAGGGAGAGAGAAAACATTTGAATTTGATTTAATCTGTCGATATTTCGACCCGGTTCAATCGTGGTCACGATGGTTTATTACATTGTATTACCTTCCTATGTAGTTAAACCAGTTATAGTACCTATTCTGTGTTAAACAACGAAATAAGTCTTAAACTTTGATACGTAAGTATAAAAACCACGGTCCATACTTATACTACATTGATGTAAAAATTTTCCTTCTATTTCGATGTTATACCTACTATCACCAACTCAGCCTTTCATGCTATATTTTACTGAATTAACATGGCTCAATTTATTTCGGCTTCGCATTAGGAATTCCGTAATTATTTTCCTATTTATTAGTGTTTAAGATCTATAGAGCGAACTTTGACTTTGCTTAGACTGAAGACATGGTTAAAACGAGACAGATTTATGTTACTACCATAAGTCCATCTCGTTTTAACTCTGAGTAAGGTCTGAGCCAAGTCAAAGTACGCTCTATAGATCTCAGCACAGACTCAAATAAAGCAATAGTTTGGAGAATTTTATTGCAAGTAAAATACCTATCACTGAGATGGCCTACCTAGTCATTGCTCGGTGGAATTCCTTGAAATCCTTACTCTCAGAGCCTACTAGGACTACGTCATATAGAGAGACTGAGGATGTTGTAAAATTGTAAGCATCGGGACCCAATTTGAGTGTTGCTTAACAGGTCTCCCTTTATGTTATGTACCTATGCATAAATCACTGGCACGTCACTAACACTTGTACGGCATAAGTGGCACTCATGTGTGAACTAACCACTTTTTCGTTGTTTCCGTATTTAGTCATACATTTGTTTGTTGTAGAATAATCATCGAAGCCTCATAAAAATCTAATACTACCTATAATTTACAAGATAATAAAACTGTCGATCACCTTGCAGTAAAATAGTGAAACTAAAGTATAGCTATAAAAATAATTATTCCGTAAACGAATCGTCAAGTATTTTAGCATATAACTGTTAAATGTTATTGTTCGGCGATGAATAGTAAATATTTCCTCGACGCCCACAAAATGACGTTATTGAATATAAACCATACAAAAATGATTGCGTATTGCATGAGGGCAGAGGATGCAATTCCGCCTACAATGGATGAGATAGAATGCAATTTGCTAAAAATCGAGATAAAAACTGTAGTGAAACTTAATTATTAAAAAAAAGGCAAATGATGTTGTTCATATCTGGTTATCAGTAGAGATGTCATATTTTTCTAAACATTAATCTTTATGTTAGATAAAAGTAAATTATTGTTTTCATCCAAGATAAATTATGATGTAATGATGTCACTCTAAAAGCTCTCAATGACGTGCCGCAAAAGAGACTAAAATGTGACACACAAATCGTAGTTTGTTTGTGAGTATGGTAGTTCGTTTGTACGTTTAATTTACATGTACAAAATATAATTACAATAATTAATTAATGCGTTCAACGGTTGTCACGAACGTGTGATCTCAACACTAACGTTAACCTAGCCACAAACGTAACCATCCGCGGTACGTACACTTTTTTTTTTTAAATCTTTTTATTTATTTATTTTGACGACCTCCGTGGCGCAGTGTGTAGCACTGTTGCCTTAACGTGCGGAGGTCCCGGGTTCGAGCCCCGGCAGGGTCAATATGGGAATTTATAAATTCTGAATTTTCCCTCTGGTCTGGTGGGAGGCTTCGGCCGTGGCTAGTTACTACCGGCAAAGACGTACCGCCAAGTGATTTAGCGTTCCTAAACCGAAGGGGTATAGGTCTTATATAACTACCACGCCCCTAACAGGTTAGCCCGCTACCATCTTAGACTGAATCATCACTTACCATCAGGTGAGATCGCAGTCAAGGGCTAGCTTGTAGTGGATGAAAAAAAGGCTGGTTTAAGAGCCATGCAGGAATAAGACGTCAAAGCGGACTCTACGTATCCGGATGTCTAGCAGATGGGCCGTCCATACAGAACATAGGCCTTACTCTCGAGCACTACCTGGCCACGTTTTCGCCGCTGTGGTGTAGTTAAGGTGTGGTCGGTTTGAATAGATATTATAGTCGTAGACAAAAATACTTGTTGTATGAAAGCAAATATTATAACAGCACGTTTAATATAAATAACAGAAAGGTAACAGGATGTAGATTTTGCACGAGTGGAGTGTATGGATAATAATAAACGTCTCGTATTTTTTGTAGTTTTGAACACTTGCAAAATATGTTTATACCTATCTGAGTCTAGGAATCGCAGAACCTGAGTATGATCTATGAAATTCATGTAATGCTAAATCATCCATGTAAATACGAAAGTGTCTGTCTGTTAACGTTTTTGTTGTCGTCTGCCCGTCTGTTGACAAACCAAACGGACCAGTACGTACTTTTAATTAGGTTAACCTTATTATACGACCCCTAATATTTTTAGCACTCTTCAAAATAGAGATTTTGTATATTTTATGATTTTGTGTGAAACCCATTATTTTTTATGCACTACAAGTTAGCACTTGACTGCGATCTCACCTGATGGTAAGTGATGATGCAGTCTAAGATTGTAGCGGGCTAACCTATTAGGGGCATAGCAGATATATTATACCCATACCCCGTACCCAATGATCCGATTTAGATGTCTTTTTCACTAAATTAATCTGTATAATTTCAGGAAGGTTTTAGTTTTAAATAATACACCTAGTTATCATTTACCACACAAATGTTATCTATAAAATTGTTGCTTCCGTTTTCCACACCTACCAAGAAACTTACTAAAGGACTTAATATTAATTAAAATCTAATTTCCGTCAAAATTTCACCAAGGAGCCGTCGCGTCGTGTATGAAATTTTATGTGAAAACAAAGGAAGAGCTTTAATTATGTTGTTTCCTTCCATAAGTAATTAATTTCTTGTAAGCAATCACCGAAGATAAAGTTTATAGCCTACTTTTATTAATGAAACGCACGAAAGTAGAGCTTTTACGCACTACTGTTTTCTTCTGTATTGGGATACCTGCTATTCGTTTCAGATGTTTTTGACCATACTTTACTAAATGTTCTGTTTTTTTCATGTCTTTGTCCCTTCGTTCAAATATAACGATCTTTTATTAAATTGATTTATATCCTTTCGGTATTTCCTCAATTATTCCTTTTTAACTGAAATTAGGTATACTTTCCGTTACCATGGAAAAGAAGTAGTTCGCCGTGTCACTGTTTTTACATGTTTTCAATATAAGCTTCGCTTAATTATGTAGCTACGTAACAATTCAAAAGATATAGGACTAAAATATTTATTTTACCAATCGTAGGATACATTTTTAGGTAAAAAATACCTAGCTAAGAATAGTTTGTGAATTTATTTACTTTGAATAAAAAAATTATGAAGAAATTATGTATGTATTCAAATTGGCCACTTCAGTGCGCGTAGGGCGCAAGTCGCAACCCTTGCATATTCAGAAGCAATTAGAAAACTTTTGTACTGATCCATTACGTAAACGCAATGAATAACAATTTTGCCTCAACACGTAACAAAGTTATAATACGATTTCCTTCGCGCCCGCTCTGTCGCTTGCAATTATTAGTTCAATTAGTATTTTGATATAAAAGCAAAGGTATTTAAAGATAAATTCATCGGTTTATTATTGTTCTATGTTTTTTTTAGCTACTACAAGTTAGCCCTTGATTGCGATGTCCTTATAGTAAGTGATGACGCAGTCAAAGATGGTAGTGGGCTATGGGACCTTTTAGGGGTATGGCAGTTATACGATTAAACCCATATCATCCTTAATCAGTTCCTACACGGCATCGCGCCGGAACGCGAAATCGTTTCGCAGCACGTCTTTTCCAGAAGGATCGTAACTCCCAAATTTACCCTATCGGGGATCGAACCCAAGACAATTTAAGACAACAGCGCTCACCACTGCGTCAGGGAGTTTCTATGTAGTCGTACCACGCATGGATGTCATTAACAACTAAAGCAATTACTAAACCTACAGACCTAATAGTTCATTAGTCAAACTAACGACGACGTCGGATGCTGGACAACGATCTCCTGCTAGGATCTCCACAGATCGGTCTTGTTCTGCCTGCAACCAAAGGTTTTCAGCCATTCAATTGCGCTTTCGTGATTGAGATGAACAGTGGCGCGCACGACATAGAGGCATAAAGGTACTGCTTACCCTAGTTAAAAAAGATTAATGCATAATTTTCATCATTCCCTGCCTGAAAGTAGGTGTCTACGTAACTAATGCCCAAACCAGGCTCCGAATACTGTGCACGCTGCTACTCAGATGAAGTCGTTATTCAAAGTTAATTGAATATTTTGAGTGTGCGTGAATTCATTAAGGAGTGATCAGCCAATCAAATAGTGAAGCATTACTGTTTAACAACCACGAGTATACGAGAATAATTATTTTAATCAATCAATGGATAGAAGCGCTGACATAATACAAAATAATATTATCGAACATTATGTCCAACCAGAGGGCATTCTACCAACGCTTAAAATCGTATTATTTCAATATTGTTAACGTTCGTGTTATAGAATTTTAAATCGCTATATTAAAGATTCAATTCAATTCAATTCCCAGATGATGGCTTTTAGGTATGCCACAGGGGCACAGGTTGTTTCGCCAGTGTCAAGTATATGTCAAGGTATCTACGTGACATAACTCTGTCATTTTGAAATAATATTGCTTTAAGATAAGATAATAGCTATTTATGCAACTGTATCGTAATGAGGGTCATTTTAATTCGAGTGCTGTTTTTTGATACGAGGCTTGCCGAGTATCAAAATAGGATAGTACGAGAATTAAAATGACTAATTACGTACAGTTGCATACAAGATTTTATCTACGACAAGGACGTCTTTATAATTTTTTACTTTGTAAATTAATAAAAAAGTCAAATCAATTGACTGGTTGGGAAAGTGCCAGAACCCAGAGCCGCTAAGCTATAGGTATCCTATTTATGAAGATAACCATATCGATACAGCTACGACTCATAACGATACAGCTCCCATACAACGAACTGTATCGGTATGAGAAGCAAACACGAAAGAGGGTTCAATTCGATATAGTTGTCTAATTCGAAATTGGAACTTTTCGATGCTGGAGTAGATAATAGTAGATTATACACCAAGGGGATAAAACACTGTTTTATGTCACGGGCGCTACATTGAATCCTGAATGCAACGAAGGACTCCAAATTTAACTCCCGAGCGCAGCGAGGGTGTTATAAGTTAATTCCCGAGCAAAGCGAGGGAATTAAGATTGGGTCCTGAGTGGAGTGAGGGATTCAAGCGCCCAAGAAAAAAACAGTTTTATCCCGGTGGTGTATACTCTACTTTTCTCACTTTATGCGAGACAATAAAAAACCAGGCTTAGTAGATAGTGTTTATTACAGCAAATTAAAAGTGCAAATTGATATTGGAGACATTAGTCCAATTATGGAAAAATAACGTTATATTTTTATTTGGTACGCTTATCGAGGTTGAGCTAGAGTTTATTTAAGTTGTGATAGAATCTTCTGAAGGTACTACTAGCTACGGCTATAGCATCTTCTTCCAGCTGGCGTGGCCTACTCGATCTGACAAACAAACGAAGTTCTTCTCAGTGCGAATCTAGTGGGCCACGGCCTATATAGCCACTTCTTTCAGCTGGCGTGGCCTACTCGATTTGACAAACAAATGAAGTTCGTCTCAGTGCGAATCTAGTGGGCCACGGCTTCGGTTTTAGAAAATCGAGTTGGCCGCGCCCGCTGAGAACACATTCTGTTTAGCGAAATTAGACTTTATGGTTATAGCAATAAGAATTATGAGTGAAAATCACATTATTGACCAGCGGGTTATAATGAAATTCAATAGAACATTATAACCCGGCTAAAGCCAAGAGATATAATGTCTTGCTTTCGGTAAGGTTTACATGACATATAATTCGGCATTGTCGAGCATGTGGTGTGAAAAGATATTTATTGATTGCAAAAATACACGTGAAGAGTTCTTACAACATTTTTGGAATCAGTGTACAATCGACTGTATGTAAGTTGACTCAAAATGGTGATCGTTTGCGCAGGTACATTGTACTACAGAGCCAAGCGGAGCATGCGTGGGGAGCGAGGGGTATGGTAACGCGCGGCCCCTCGCTGCGCAGTGCGCAGTGCACCTCATACCGCACTTCGTTTGAAACCCGAAATGTGTTTCTGCGCAGAGTTCATCTTACGCTGCGGCTATTATACTACAAAAACCGGATGCCCGCGACTTCGTCTGCGTGGTTTGAGGATTATTGGTTCCCGCAGGAACTCTTTAATTTTCCGGGATAAAAAGTAGCCTATTTGCTATTCCAGACTATAATCTATCTCTGTGCCAAATTTCAGCCAGAGCCGTTCAGCCGTTGGGGCGTGATTGAGTAACAAACATCCAAACATCCATACATCCATATATCCATACATCCATTCAGCCATACATCCATACCTCCATACTTCCATACATCCAAACATCCATACATCCATACATCTATACATCCATACATCCATCCAAACTTTTGCATTTACAATATTATACGAAGAAGTAAGATAGTGTCAAGCGATGTTAGTAGCCCCCCCGGGTCGTTAATCTCATAAGACAGCTAGTTTATGTAACGAATGCATTATGCAGGCAATGCGTGTAATGACAGGGTCTTCAACGCGCACGACGTTGGTAATAAAACACAGCCGTGAACTGTCGGCCATGACATGGCCAAACATTTGTCAAAGGTTTCGCCAAATTAAGTTATTTTGCATATTAGTATTAGGTAATTCTATATCGTGGAATTGTAATTTGTGTGACTGAAATCGGAATTTGCTCATGATTTGATTAAGGTTTTTGGGGTAATCGTTATTATGGCTCGGCCAAAGTTTGATTATTGTAGTTTTTGCTTAGTTATTTGAATTAGGTGCTATTAGTTTGATTGTGATTTCATATTCCATGTATGGTATAATTAGGTACTATATGCCAAGATTTTAGCTTGAAACAAAATTTGTACGTATTTGCACGACGGCGAATCTTTATGTTATTTTTTTAAATATTATTAAAAGGAATTTACATTATTGCAAAATTATATTATTATTGATGATATTTTTAAGTCAGAGGGTATATTTTATAAAAATATTGTAGGTATATTTAGTTGTAGTATGCAATTTAGTACGTAAGGACGTAAAGTCTCTATGAATTATTGCAATGATATTGTAATACAATTATACTCGTAGAATTCACTGCAATTTAGTGCTACGATGAAACCCCTTATTCAGCTGGAATAATTGCGGAAGCACAGTTCGTAGGAAATGAGCGGGCTTAATTATGCCAACCTTTGTTCTATTGTAGTCCAAAACCTGTCTTGATATGCATATTATAATACCACATCAGTTGTCGCACGACGCATGTCAATCAAACCTATTTTGTGGGGGAAGAATGAGATTTCTATAATAATTAAAAAAAAGAATATCGCAACACTTAATATTACCAGTGGTTCGCCCAGAACTGAGACCTCGCTGCGCCATCTATTGACATAAATGTGAAGTTCTGTTAAAAATACTGAAGCTCATTAAAAATTAAATAATTTCATTTTCTTACAATATTTATCTAATTTTGGTATTTGTTGTTCAAGTACAGGATATAATTCAAATAATTGATTGAGTTTCAGGCTCATCCTTTCAGAAAATTTAGACTCCTGAGGTCGACTTTGAAAGCCCCCCATTTCGTCAATTTTAGGAGAAAAATTTAAAAAAAAAAATTTTTGGACTCTATTCCTAATTATCTTTAAAATTATATACCGCAACCCTATGTAACGCTATAAAAAATATTTTACTTCGCATTCGCTTCTATGAGAGCCTCCCTGAAGTAAAGATTTTTATAACTTTTTAAGCCATATTCGGCTGGAGGCCATAGATTTACATATTATAATTAAAGCTGAAGTAATTACATTTAGTATTTCAGAAGTTATAATGCTCTGACAGACGGACGGACGGACGGACGGACAAGTGCAAATTCACTCAAGTAGACTCAGAGACCTTCGCTTCGCTCGGTCAATAAATGCGAAAATGTGTCTGTCTATCTATCTGTTTGGCTGCTATGCTTTGACGGTCCAAATTCTGTTAAACTGATTTGTTGAAATGGAAGTGTCAAATTTTTCAATATAATCTCAAATAATTAAAAAGGTACAGGTATTCTGCCTGAGTATATCCATATCCATGTACACTAGAGGGAAGAGACAGCTAGTGAACACCTTTTTTATCACGTACTTTTTTCTAGGCTACGTTTTCGCGTTCTAAAGTGCCAAAATGAACAATGTTCTAAAAAAGCTTTAGGTATATTTTATGAGTATGTATACTAAAGTTACTTAGATTTTTTACTAAGAGTGATTGTGAATTTTCAAGTCGTCTTTATTACAGCAGTGAAATTGTACTTTTTACTCTATAGGTAAACTGTACTAATTTCTTATACTTATAATTATTACAATACTATTTAGTCTTTATTTAGATCAAATTTTGTTATAATTTAATTAATTGGTATCTACTCTGAGTATCTGAACAATACTCAAGCAAAATGTTTATTGTATTTTGTTTATAAAAAGGTTTTCACCCTCGATAAAAAAATTACTCATATTTGCGAAATGTATTGAATGAGAGTGAATAGGCATCTTCTAGGCAAGCGCGTTCCAACCTAGACCTCATCATTGCTTTGCACTAAGCATGATTGTCGTCAAGCGCAAGCCTATCTCACAAAAAAAAAAAAAAAAAGTATTCATAAACGTTAGGTCATTAATATAACTTCGTTACTGGTATCTTATTAAATTCATGTTTCAGACTTCATTAATATCAAAAGACGTGAGTCGTGATTTTACATATACAAACAAATTCGTGTATATCTTACAATCTAAGATGAGATTAGAAATAATATGCAAAAGATGTCACTTAGTTAACAGTTTGCTTTAAATTATGGCGTATCTTAACTTACTTGTGAATTGTGATTTAAAATATTTATATTAAAATAGTAAGTATTCATTAATATTTGCGTCTTCTTGTAAGTTGCACGATACTACATAAAGTGAATTTATAATTGTAATTACGAACCAAAGTGTGTTATAATCGTAATAATTAATGTTCTAATAAATAATAAATTCACACGAAATTTATGTCTAAATTCAATACTAGGTGTGCCTTAAAGTCAAGCAGTGAGTCACTGATAAAGTTGTTCCATCAAACACTACAAGGAGTATAATTGTTCAGCCTGGATTTTGCCAGGACATGGCTAACTTATTTATAAGTTCGTAAAAATTAAACACACGTAAGAACTTTGACCTTAACATTGCAAATTCGATCGATGCATTCAAGCGTTCGAACACGTTAAAAAGTATTGATACATAAGTAACGTAAGTACCTGCAATGATGTTCCATATTATATAAAAAGAGGGTGCATTTATTTATTTATTATACTTACATTAATTGATATTTAATCTTATTATACTTTTAGCTTTAATTGGGATGTAAAAACTTGGCAGCTATTCATGCAGTTACCATAATATGATTAATGTCTCATTTGTTATGATTGGTTGAATTTATGGTACTCTAGTTGCAACAATGGATATTGGCCAATGACGAAAGTGTATTAAGTACTACCTAAAACGAGGTGATCGATCGTTACACTTTAACAATTATTTTTAAAAGGACCTTGACAAAATACAAATTATTACTACAATCATACCATGATGTGTCTAATTTTACATCACAACTCACAAATGTACGTAAAAAGCAAGATACATTCAGGTATAGAGAATTAAGGACCTAATTCAATCCTAATAACATTTCCACGTGAAAACGTGGCTCTATGCGAGTTGACTCTAATTGGTACATTGAGATCTCGATGTCATTCCGGTATCGACAGGAAAATGGCGCGACCACACGCTGTGACACAAGACATGGCATATCAATGTAACAAGTGCCATTCGGCAAAAGCGTAAACCGACTTGATCGTTCTGTATAACCCATTTTGTTGGGAAAATTAATAAAAAAATTAAAATATCCATAGTAATAATAGAAACACGAGTGTGAAAGTCAGTTTGTTCCTCTGTTTTAAATCTCACCTTTTCCCATCCGGAACAAATAAATAAATAAATGAAATGAAAAAAAAATATTTATATTTTTGGCTACTGCGTCATAATGATTTTTTATCAGTGTGCAGGTGGAGGGCACTCGGTATAGTAGGGTGAGAAGGGCTAAAATATTATGGCAGAATTAATTGAATATTATTGGACGACATCGAGCGAGTCACAGAGACCCGCTGGCATGGCATGTGGAACCAGTGGCGTTCAGTTCATAGAGGCATAAAAGCACTGCTTACCCAAATGGAAAGACGTCATTGCTCATTTTTCATCATGACAGTCAGTAAATAGGTATTCTGACTAATTAATGCCTATCCTAGCTTCAAACCCTGTGCACGCCACCGTGTGGAACTCCCTGCAAGAAATCGAATGTGTCCAGCAGTAGGCGTCTACCGGTCGACAACGAAAACGACGACGAACGAATTGAATTAATCATAAGCCCCCGGGCTGGTTGAGCCACAATATTGATGCTTAAAGTATCTATGTTACTAATCGTGTCATTCAACTAAGCGACATACCCACACTATTTTACCATGTTACACCTGTGTCTCGAAAATATTTTGGTACTTACAGAGTGAACGAGGTACTTACTTGTGACTTGTTTGAATAGATATTTGACTATGTGCTTGTATAGTTGCAAAATCTATCTTCTTACGTTTTTATTTTCCTTAAACAAGAATTTATTGTACCAACTGGACTCCAAATTATCTTAATAGATTTATTTTTCAAATTATCTTGTAGTAGTAGAACCCCCTGGTGTTTATAATGTTTCACGGTCCGGAAATACTATTAAGCGATCTTAATTTATTTCCGGGTGTACGTAGGTTCAAAACGTTTCTCAAACTAAGCTAATATTTTGTTTAGCTAACAGTATTTGTGTTAAGTTCGGGCCATTCTGCCAAAGCATAAGCAATATTACTCAAAATTACAGTTTGATGTCATGAACCTTGACGTTCCTAAAATAAGGATTATAATTCTAAAACACGAAAGTATTACAATATTGAAACAATATGGCTTTTAGCGTTGGTAGTATGGCCCCAGTACTATCTATACTAATATTATAAAGAGGTAAAGTTTGTGAGTTTGTGACGTTGTAGGGGGTAATCGGTAAACTACTGAACCGATTTTGAAAACCCTGGTACCAATAGAAAGCCAAAGAAAGATTATTTGTGAGTGTCATCCATATCCATACTTCCATACTAATATTATAAATGCGAAAGTGTGTCTGTCTGTCAGTCTGTCTGCTACGCTTTCCCGGCCCATCTTTTCAACCGATTTTGCTGAAATTTGGCACAGGGTTAGGTGGTATCCCGAGGAAGGACATAGGCATACTTTTTTATCACGGAAAATTCAAGAGTTCCCGCGGGAAACAAAAAAAAATCTCTGTTCAACTGATTTTGATGAAATTTGGTCCATAGGTAGGTTGTATCTCTGGGAAGGCCATAGGGTACTTTTTATCCCGGAATTCACGCGGGCATCTTCTCCGTGGCGCAGTGTGTAGCGCTGTTGTCTTAACGTGCGGAGGTCCCGGGTTCGATCCCCGGCAGGGTCAATTTGGGAAATTATTATTTCTGAATTTTATCAGGTATGGCCTGGTGGGAGGCTTCGGCCGTAGCTAGTTACCACCTATCGGCAAAGACTTGTCCTTCCTCGAGATACCACCTAACCCTGTGCCAAATTTAATCAAAATCGGTTGAACAAATGGGCCGTGAAAGCGTAGCAGACAGACAGACAGATACACTGTCGCATTTATAATTTTAGTATAGAAAAAATTACTCGTATCAAAATTCACTTAGTAAGTTGGCATTGCTATAATAAATAGGTATAATTATATTCTATAGACTTGGTACAATGTTACATAATAAAAGATTAAATTTTCCACATTAAACTACCTAGGCTACTTGGACCCTGTATGGTACTTAGAGGGTGCTGTTAAGAGCTATGTACGTGTAGTGCCAGTAATTGACCCGCCCAGTTTTGACTTGGTGGATTTTTTCAAAATTTTCTCTCATTCTTTACCTCATAAAGATAATTCATGCAAAATTGCAAGTTTCTAGAACACTAAATCCGTCGTTTTCAGGTTTGATATATTGTGTCAGTTCTCCTAAATTTCCACTAATTTTGCACTTCTAAAAACGCGCGTACTCGCGGTTATTCCGACGTTTTCGCTCGGACCCGTGGCCCCCGTGGGCCAGTCAGTAGTAGTAGCACAAAATAGGTTAGTACGTTGTAGTAGTAGCACGTAGTAGTCAGAGGCTCAGCTTATAAGCGCGTCGATGCTCGTAAGAGTTGCGTGTGTGGCATATACGCCTAAACGAGCTTCAAAAACGAGCTTATAAGCGCCAAAGAGACGTAAATCTGAACTCGCCCTTAGAGAGGATTAGGGCTTCTTGACGATATCTCAAGTCTCTTAATAAGTACGTACGTGTAAGATTTAACTGGGAAATAGAATATCTTCTTGGTATATATTTCCATGTTTTTGTTTTTAACCGACTTCCAAAAAGGAGGAGGTTCTCATTTCAGCGCGTATATATATTTTTTTTTATTTATGTATGTTACCGCCGATTTTAAAAATGTTTTTTTTCAGTCGTTAGAGGAAGCTCTCGAGGTGGTCCCATAAAAAATTCTGACCCCAAATCCTCAACCCTGACACTAAAAAGTTAAAAATAAAAATTCTTATATTTTTTTAATTCATAGTTTTCATTGTTTTTTGCCAAAACATACAATCTCCTATTTCTTAATTGAGTTCTAGAGAATAAATCAATAGATATCCAAGCAAAGCGCTGTCAATATTCCTCAGATGAACTTTGAAGTTTGATCCATAATAATATAATTGGCATGGACTCAAGGCTTAACTGTATGGAACCACTCTGTCCACTTTTGTACTTTTCTTTTACTCCATATAATTTATCATTTTCCTTTTACTGCATATACTTTGAAGGTTAAAACAACGAATGTCTTACCGCCTACCTATTTCAATACGCGTGATAAATGGCCCGATTTTAACGCGATTGTAAAGTGTAACACACAGATTATAATTACAAGCCCAAAATAGTTTCCTGATAAATGCTTTTAATATTAGTAACCATAATCTATTTTACCATTTTGACGCCAAGGAGACCAAATAATATCACGCCTACGTATTGAAATAATTTATTGCTGTTATACAAAATATTGTACGTATTATTTATTATTATAAATTGTATTAATTGTTACCCATGTGTCTATAATATAAAACGTTAATTTACGATGTAGATATTTTGTGTTTATTTTAACAGTGACTTTGGTAGTGTTTTAATAAATACAATAAAACGGAAAACTGTTTTATTGCTGTAAAGCTTTTGAAAAAAAACAGTCAGAATTCCACATTCTGATGACAAACACTTTTTTGTAATTATATTTGTAATCAGGTGCTGAAAAGAAGTTTTTTTTTTTAAATTTTCCTCAAACTGATTCAACTTGTGTGGTATAGATGCACTTAAAAGACAATATTTTTACCTTATAATTATGGTAGTTTTTTAGTTCCTCTCAGCGATATAATTAGAAAGGAGATGTATAGGTCAAGGTATATGTATATATAGGCCTAGGCCCAAACTATTTTCAAGTTGAAGGCTTTATTTGCAAAGCTGAGAACTGGATAAGTGTATAATATGGCGCCTACTCTGAGTGTGAGTTCTTTAAAGCGAACTTTGACTTTGCATAGACTTGAGACATGGTTAAAACGAGACAGATTTATGTTACTCACTTATGTCCATCTCGTTTTACTTTGAGTAAAGTCTGAGCCAAATCAAAGTACGCTCTATAGATCTCAGCATAAGGATATCCCGAATCCAATAGTGATCGTCCATAGATTGACGATGATGATGCTGGTGATCATTGGCAACATTATATTTAAGTACCTATTATTTCTTTATGCATCGAGTCGTAGACATTCCTATAACAATACGTTCAAAGATTCTTATTCAAATAAGAGGTAACACAGAGACAAATTACGTCACGATGAGTATCCACATACGGCCATAAAACGTTTGTTATGCCAAATCGCTGCCAAGTGTATATGTCACCGTAAGATTGCAAAAACCGTTAGATTGGAAACTAACTAGCGAAATTGTAAAATGTCGACAGATTGTGAACTGTTCTGAGTGTCCATTTTTGAAATATTCACTGTATTTACTGTATTTCTTGTCTCTTTCTTGTAGATTAGGTTAGGGTTCGACATAAATAATCAGGCACTTAGGTTTTATCGGGTTAATATACCTAACAGATTACAATCTACCGAAAAATAATGCGTTAAATTGTAATCTATCGACAGTTTACAATTTCGCTAGTTAGATTACAATCTAACGGTTTTTGCAATCTTACGGTGACATATACAAGCATCGAGAACATCTCGCCACCCAGCAGCCATTCCGAGAATTTGGTCACGGTTCTTACCGTCAATAACTCAACAATTATGTCGCAGTTAAATAATAAAAGCTTTAACGACATAGCTGTGATGACGGAAAATGTGAAGTGACAGCAAAACAACAAAACAAAAGAACTGGCCTCTTCCAACATCCACATTTAACCGACATAATATAATGAAACAGTGTGCAGGCTATGTCTATTCCAGAACCGATGGAGACGGTGATTGCGATACAGAAGCGTTGAAATGGAGGCTGCGCGACAAGCGCATTGTAGAATGATCTCCAGCTCGCTGGGCTGACGACTCTCCTAAGGTTGCAAGTCGGTCTGCTACTCTTTCACGGCTCATCTGTTAAACTGATTTTGATGAAATTTGGTACAGGGATAGGTCCCGGGGAAGGACATAAGCTACTTTTTATCCCGGAGAATTAAAAATTCATATTACATTAACATCACATCACTCATAATCACATCGTCAATGGATAAGAATAATGTAAATTACTAGGAATCCATACTAATATTATAAATGCGAAAGTGTGTCTGTCTGTTACGCTTTCACGCCTCATCGCACCGCATTTAATACAGGTGTATAGGTTGCATTTCGGGGAAGGACAAAGGCTACTTTTTATCCCAGAAAATTAAAAAGTTGTCGCGGGAATCAAAAAAACGTAATCCACTTACGAAGTCGCGGCCATCATCTAGTAATTAATAATTGGCTTTATTGAATGTGGGAATTTTTGAAAAATCCTAATATTAGTCTGTGTCTGCTACAAGAATATTATGTAGCAACTAGATAAACAACAATCCTTTTAAGTGTTATAATGGTTGACTGCATCGCATTGTATAATACACCGGCAGTAAAATCATCGAGATATTCAGGTAAATCGGACTTTACCTTAAATAATGAGTTGTATTGATTACTTAAAAGGACACGTATGAACGTAAATATGCTAATGAACCACGTTAATGAGCTGTGGATGTATTTAAAATACTTGTTAATTACGCGAATTTGCATTAATTATTTAGTGGTTTAATAAGTATTTACATACAATGTATATTAGAGCGACGCAACGGACTTTGTTTTATATATTTCTGAATTTGACGACCTCCCTGGCGCAGTGTTGAGCGCTGTTGCCTTAACTTGCGCAGGTCCCGGGTTCGATCCACGGCAGGGTCAATTTGGGAATTTATAATTTCTGAATTTTCCCTGGTCTGGCCTGGTGGGAGGCTTCGGCCGTGGCTAGTTACCACCCTACCGGCAAAGACGTACCGCCAAGCGACTTAGCGTTCCGGTACGGTGCCGTGTAGAAACCGACTAGGGGCTTGGGTTTAATATAACTGCCATACCCCTAACAGGTTAGCCCGCTACAATCTTAGACTGCATCATCACTTACCATCAGGTGAGATTGCAGTCAAGGGCTAACTTGTAGTTGATAAAAAAAAATTCGTGAAGATGAGATGAGTAGTGTAGACATGGAGGGCGGAACTCCTCAACAAGTCATAGCAAATCAATTGCGAGTCTTGTAATAGCATTTTACTTCCTTTTTTTTTAATTTATTTGTTTTTTAATTTGCACCAAAATATACATAAATTATGTTTCTCGCCAAACTATAGAAGTAGTTTGTTGGCGAGTTCGCCCTCAACTAATATTACGCCGTGCACTAATTATATAGACAAAACTATTAAACCTATAATATATAATTATAATTAATAACTGTATCAATTGGTTTAGCGGTTAACGTGTCCGACTGTGGCCGACGAAGTCCGGGTTTGAGTCCGGGCCGGGCCATAATAAGTATTGGGGTTTTCTGATAAGAAATTCTCAGTACCTACTAGCCCGGAGTTAGGAAGTTGGCGGTGTTTCACCCCCGTAAAGCCGTCGGTCCTGTGCCTGATCTCTCTCCGATTGTGTCAGATTTTCCGTCCGACTGGGCTATGAGACTGAGAGTAAAAGAACAGAGAGTGCACCTGTGTTTATGCACTCACTTGTGCACTATAATATCTCTCGCGCTGATCTAATCTCTCTGGAGATAGGCCGAAATTCGGTGGCGAGAAGGTTATTATATTTATTAAAAGAATTAGGTAGATGTTTAGCTATTAAGTAGTTAATAAGGAAACTTGCTCAGCCAGGACTAGGTCAGCAAGTTGAATATAAATCTACGCGTACGATGTCACGAGCATCAGTTAGTACTAAACGGGTTTATCAAAATGCATAGTGTTAAATCTATTGTGAACCCAGTTAGCAAATGGGGCATGAACGTTGCGCAAGTTAGTTGTCAATGCAATGAATTCGTCATTTGCTGCTTCATCGGTTTGCTATTTAGGGATTTATTGCGATATACCTAACAAATATAACTTCGAACTAGAATTAACGAGTAAATCTATAATAGGGATGATATCTATGTAGAAATAAATTATTTCTTACTGATTTTTATGCAGAGGGTCTTCTAAAAAACGTAAAATTCACATCTTATGTTACTTTTAAGTTTGATTATCATTTTAAACTATCGATTAAAGATAAAAGGGGCGTTGAAATTTGATAACATCACAACTATGTATTTCATACAAACTTCAATACTTACTAGAAACGCGTTTTTAAGTTTGTTAAAGAGTTCCTGATTTGATTGAGTTACCATCATCCCTATTGTCCGTATCTATGTAACTTGGTTATTGTCAGTTTTTCAACAACTTTCCTTGGTTTCAAGTTTTTTATTATTAATAATTGTTTACAGGTCAAATAGTAACAGAAGATATAACCTGGGACCTCTTGTGCGACACAGTAGAGATATCATTCGTGTAAAAATTTATTGTAAAGGTTAAACTTTATTAATGCGAAAAACTAACTATCATTTTAGTTTATTTACACCTACTAACCAGATGAACTTGCGTTTAACGAAAACAATGCACCTAAACCTAACCTATATCAATTTATTTGATTAGGGTTTTATTTTTATTTTTGTTAGTAGGTATATAAGGATTTTAGATTAACGTTTAGTCTATAAGTTTTTATTATATCTTGTAATTATATACATATAAAAAAATCACAAATATAGATAACTATATTTAAAAAAAGAAAAATAAAAAATAAAGAAAAAATTTAAATACCATAATCCAAATCACGATCTGAAGCTGGTTTGATTTTCCGCGTTTGGTGAGAGTACGGAGCCTTGGTCGAGATCGTGGTTCGTATTGCAGGAAAAGAATCATTGATAATAATGACTGGTATAGTTTTTAACATTTAAATAATGTATGAGCATGACTCATGACTATGCTTTTATAAGTTCAGTTGAACCTTGCTAGATATCATATAATCACACACAAGTAATCTTACTAATATTATAAATGCGAAAGTTTGGATGGACGTATAGATGTTTGTTTTTCAATCACACCCTAACGGCTGAAAGGATCTGGATGAAATTTGGCATAGAGTCAGAGAGCCGATTATAGTCTAGAATCGTAGGTTCCCGGAAAACTAAGGAGTTCCCGCGGGAACCAAAAAACCTCAATCCACGCGGACATAGACGTAACGGGCATCAGCTATAAGTAGGTAATAACGAATTATTATATTTTAAAGGGTAATGTTTTTTCCATTGTTAAAAAGTTATAATAACAGCCAGTAAACAATTATATTATTCTGTGACAACATCAAGTGCGTTACTTTACTTATCAAAATGTAAATCGTAACCGATATTTATATTTTAAAGGGCTTATCGCGTCAATCAACTTAGCGTCTTGTCGAATAGCTGCAAATTTTAAGGCGGAGACAAATAATTCAAATAGCCGAAACAATTAACGTCTTAACAAAAACAGTATGTTGAGTTAATCTGAACTGATAGAGCTATGAAATTAGCTCCGGCACCAAAGAATTTTGTAAGAGTTATTAAACGGCAATTTGCTGGCTTTAAAAGGTTTTACCTTTTTAAAGCTTTAAGCTATCAACTGATTTCAATTTTCTTACACAGATATTTGAAACTTCTTCATAGAAATTGCCATTTTAAATTCAAATAAATCATTGAAAAGTCTCTAGTACTTAAAATATTTTTAAACTGTCAGTAATTAAGGAAGTGTCATAACAACTTTGAAAAACGAGCGCACACAAAACGGACATGAAAAAACCCTAACGTAACAAACGATCTAATTAACCAACAGCTAATTAGCTTTGTTCTAATTTGAATTTGACCAAAAATACTCAATCATGGCTGATAAAATCAACGTCCGTAGTTGAGGTTTTACGGTTGATAGCCACCTCCAAAATGCAGATAAAAAATGAATGTCTTTTTACTATTGGTTCGGGTTTGAATGAGAGAGCCAGCATTTTTTTAGCCTCTTTTACAAACGGCTCTACTCTGAGTTTAATGAAAACTGATATTTTTTCATCCGTAGTTATTAGTCAAAAACTGTATTTCAGAAATACAAATCCTGGGTTAGCTCGTAGTTACATAGGAAAACATAAATCTTTTATCATAATACTAGATGATGCCCGCGACTTCGTCCGCGTGGATTGTTTTATTTATTCCCGCGTAAAGTAGTCGTGCTTTGAAAGCGTAACATACAGACAGACAGACAGACAGACACTTTCGCATTTATAATGTTAGTATGGATTTAATACCTAATTTAAGTTTTTGTAAATATTATAGTAGAATTACTCATGGATTTCTTAGAATAAAAATCCTATATCGGCAAAGAATAATTACTTAAAGAGTAGAAATAAGATTAAAAAATGCGCAAGCAATTTCAATTTGTATAACTAAGAAATAAAGAACTAGGTAAATAAAGTCTCTTACTTAATATTTTAAAAATAAACTGCTACTACGAGACTTCATTACCTCGTCTCTCGCAAGAAAATTGTTGGAAACTTTAATCAAAGGTCTCATATCCCTGTCAGGATGTTGAACACTCGTTAAATATTATGAAGATGTTATGAAGTTTCTCGACAGGGGTCCCCACGCTTAATCACTGTACGTTCACTCGGAATGAACTTCACGACAATGGTGGATATTGCAACAGAGTGCAAAGATTCGTGAT
Organism: Erebia aethiops; assembly: GCA_923060345.2. Taxonomy (NCBI): domain Eukaryota; kingdom Metazoa; phylum Arthropoda; class Insecta; order Lepidoptera; family Nymphalidae; genus Erebia; species Erebia aethiops. The sequence continues at coordinate 5,832,900 of OV281092.1, read as the reverse complement.
CACGCCCGTGAATTACTGTGGGGTCACTAAATCTATACTAATATTATAAATGAAAAAGTTTGGATGGATGTATGGATGGATGGATGCATGGATATTTGTTACTCAATCACGCCAGATCGGCTGAAGGTATCTGCATGAAATTTGGCACAGAGATAGATTAAAGTCTGCTATAGCACATAGGCGTTTTATCTCGGAAAATTATGGAGTTCCTGCGGGAACCAAAAAAACCCCAATCCATGCGGACAAAGTCGCGGGCATCATCCAGTGATATATTTTTCTGAGAGATATCCGAGTTTTCCTTTAATATAAAAACAAAATGCCACTTATACCTCGTACATAGTCCACATGCATACAGTCTCGTAACGTTTTTAAGTTATTTTTTTAACTGTCCTTTTCATGTCAAACCATCACAAAAAACTAAGTCAGTTTAAATAGTGTTGTGCAAGACGACCTTAGTGACTAACATATTCACGTACAGCTCAAACTTATAAGTAAACAATCACTGGACATGATATACACTAAACAATGCACTGTTTGCTGGGTTGAGTTGGTTGTTGGGAGTTTTTTTTTAGTTTTTATCCACTACAAGCTTGCCCTTGACTGCGATCTCTCCTGATGGTAAGTGATGATGCAGTCTAAGGTGGTAGCGGGCTAACCTGTTACGAGCATGGCAGTTATATTAAACCCATACCCCTTCGGTTTCTACACGGCATCGTACCGGAACGCTAAATCGCTTGGCGGCACGTCTTTTCCGGTAGGGTGGTAACTAGCCACGGCCGAAGCCTCCCACCAGACATAACCGACACAGACAGTTAACCGGGGGATTACAAGCAAGTTTCTCTAGTGTGGTGAATATCACGGGCTATAATACCTAAGTGCGGGATACACACTGTACCACATAGATTTACCTTGTTTGTTTTGGATTTTTTGCTTTTGTTGTTGTTGTTGTTTTTTGCTAATTGTTGCGGATTATAGCGAATTAAACTTCTACTTCCTTCCGTACAAGCTTGGTAGACGAATTTACTAGTAAATGTACAAAAAATAGCTTTTGGCTTCGGATTTCAGATCCACGGTTGAAGATTAAGCCAACTAGCGCAGGTTTAAAGTGTACCATAGTTTTTTTTTTAAATCTTTATTTATTTTAAAGGGCTTTTATACAATATGTATATGACAGTCCTATTGTAGCTTATCCATTATTTTTAACTATTCTACTTAATTTATTTTACTACACATAAATTCTAATTATGTATCTACTAGATGATTCCCGCGACTTCGTCCGCGTGGATTAAGATTTTTGATTCCCGCGGGAACTCTTTAATTTTCCGGGATAAAAAGTAGCCTATGTCCTTCCCCGGGAAACCATCTACCCCTGTACCAAATTTTATCAAAATCGGGTGAAGAGACAGTTTTTTTTTATTCCCGCGGGAACTCTTTATTTTTCCGGGATAAAAAGTAGCCTATGTCCTTCCCCGGGATACCATCTACCCCTGTACCAAATTTCATCAAAATCGGTTCAACAGGTGGGCCGTGAAAGCGTAGCAGACAGACAGACAGACAGACAGACAGACAGACAGACAGACACACTTTCGCATTTATAATATTAGTATTATGTATCTATTATATTTTTTATACTATTAATATAAAAGTTAAATAGGATTTTAGCTGAAACGGATTCCGGTTCAGATAAAATGCTATTTAACTCTCAATATTATAATTTTTTAAATTCAATGATGATAGAGAGATTTTTTTTTGTTATAATCGCTCGTTTCCTAGCCCGATTACATTGCGCAAGAAAATGGTTCATTGCGCTTATCATCTTACGTCTTACGTCGCGCCGTGAGCTGAAAAGCGTGTGATATTCCGTTATTTTAAAATAACATGTAACTTATTTGCAATGGATGAATGGCTGAGCTGAGCTTTATTGTAGCTAAAGGCTTGTGCAGACGCTACTGGTCCGCAGTAGGTACTACAAACAAAATGAAAGCGTGCCTTCTATCTACACTATCTATATTATAAATGCGAAAGTTTGGATGGATAGATGGATGAATGTATGGATGGATGTTTGTTACTCAATCACGCCGGAACGGCTGAACGGATCTGGATGGAATTTGGCACAAAGATAGATTTTAGTCTGGAATAACACATAGGCTACTTTTTATCACGGAAAATTAAAGAGTTCTCGTGGGAACCAAAAACCTCAATACACGTCGACGAAGTCGTGGGCATCAGCTAGTCTACACAATATGTCCGGTGTATACTTCTAGCCTAATGGTCACAACTCACAACAGCCTTTTTATAATGGAGCTCACTTTTACCACAGCTTGTACTCTCTGTTCTTTCACTCTCAATTATAATAGTACAATTTTACGGGAGACAAATTTGGCAGATTTCACGTGCTACAGAAATTACTAGTACCTACTGGAAACTTTAATTAATAGTTGATATTCATGATTAATGCATGTAAAAGACTTGTTTGGTTTTAAAAGTATCTCATTGTTGTCTCCCAGAAGAAAAAATCTTGTCACGTTTAAATTTATTACAATAAATTACTTAATTATTTATTATTGATATTTATAGAAACTACACCATAATGATAATAATTGTGAAATCAACAACCTTTTTTAAAACGTCAAAACGCGTGATTAGTATGGGATTTTGTACGAAATATTGAATAGAGACGTCATCAAAGTTCAACGCTCTTTTTTATTTTAATCGATAGTTTTAAGTATTTATTCAACATAGAACTAACAGTGAACGTGAATAATACGACTTTTGGGAGATACTCTTATTTTAATAGTTGTCAAATACCCAAATATACTCCACGAATAGGTACCTACTCGTATCTACAAATGCAATATCATTAAACGTAGACTACTGATTATGGTCAACATCAGCAACGTGTCGTGTAGTAAGTATTTTTTTGTATTGGTGTGCGTTGAGTTGGTTAAAGTCGGACACGGTTTCTATCGTTTCACAGTCTATAGTTTTAGGATATCTGCGGTTGTCTGCTCTAACCCTTAGTCGTATCTCTTTCTAAGGTATTATTAAAAGTGTGACAACCTTATTTATTGCGTAAATTAAGACGTAAATAATTTCAATGTCCGATTGAATGCCATAATAGCCGGTCATAAAATGCAATTAAAATACGAAAGCCTTTGAACATAATAATTTTCCGAATACCATTGCAACGTAGGTATACTAGGATATAAGGCCATAAGTAGAATGTTATGACAATAAAATATGTACTAGATAATGCCCGCCACTTCACCTTCAAGGATTTATAATTTTACTAACTAAACTGTAGGAGGGAATGTATCTCTAAGCAATAGAATATCTCTAAGCCAGAAAGTAGAATTTGAAATTCTACTTTCTGGCACAATATTTCCATGCACCTTATAGGTGTATATGAAGGTGTAGGTGTGGACATTGGAGTATATTAATCAGCGTTCGCAGGAGCACGCTCTGCAGGGTTTAAATCGCAAGTTTTGACGACCTCCGTGGCCCAGTGTGTAGCGCTGTTGCCTTAACGTGCGGAGGTCCCGGGTTCGATCCCCGGCAGGGTCAATCTAGGAATTTATAATTTCTGAATTTTCCCTGGTCTGGCCTGGTGGGAGGCTCCGGCCGTGGCTATAGTTACCACCCTACCGGCAAAGACGTGCCGCCAAGCGATTTAGCGTTCCGGTACGATGCCGTGTAGAAACCGAAGGGGTGTGGGTTTAATATAACTGCCATGCCCCTAACAGGTTAGCCCGCTACCATCTTAGACTGCATCATCACTTACCATCAGGTGTGATCGCAGTCAAGGGCTAGCTTGTAGTGGATTTAAAACAAAAAAAAAAAAGTTGAGAGTGTAGAAAACACTAGGGATCGGACAGGCATGTGACCTAATACCATGTGACGCTTGGAAGACGGCAGCTAGCTATGGGTCCAGCTGTTGGAAAGAACATGAATTCGGGTTCAATTTGGCCAGGGACGAGTTCAGCATGGGCGACGCGCAAATAAGGCTTCGGCGTAAATTCTTAAGAATTCCCGGAGACTTTCATCGTGCGTTTTAGTGGGTACAATCCCACATAATCTTAAGAAGATTTCTCCCCCGTCAACAAAATGAAAAAAGGATCGGACAGGCAAAACATCTGTATCGGAGGCTATGTTGACATTATGTACAGTCGCACTAGTGTGCAGATCGTTAAAAGTAAGTTACGCGGACTCTTCGTCCGCCAGATATTTTTTTTTGCCTCTAGATTAGTTCTGCCAACAGAACTCATAGAAACAACTGGGTACTGCAAAATGAGTAGGTTTCCGCGCTTCGTACTCTACTTTACTGCGCTATATACTCTAACAATGTGCACTCGGCTTTAAAGGCGGAAATATCAATATAGTTAACAACTTAAGCGACAAAAAACACAATTAACACAGTTTGATCCGTATTTGTAAACAATTAAGCAACACGCGTTTATAATGTTCATAAAAAAGTTCACGGTCTATGTATATTGTACCTGCTGATACAATTTAGATAGACCGTGACATGCTACCTACTTTATGTGGTTACGCATATACCCTACAAACATTTTGAACGAATTTAAATATTACAATTATAGGTAAAATAAAACAATATTCACTGTAAACAAATAAGTAATTTAATGCGTGCGCATTTGTTTTATTTTGTTGTTGGAAATAATAATTTCGTTTAATAGAGTCATCCGGCCACTATTTTACTATACATACTAAAGTTTAAAATAAAACGAACTAGGTACGTTATTAAACTAAAGTACACGCGCGCGAATTGAATGCGTTCCAAAACTACTACCTACTTATCGATATACGAGTGAAAAATATCTACTTTAATTTTTTTGACTCCTGCGGGAACTGCTTAATTTTCCGGGATAAAATTAGCTTATGTCACTCTTCAGGTCCTCAACTGTACCCATGCCTAAAATCACGTCGATCCGTTGCTCCGTTGCGGCGTGATTGAAGGACAAACCAACAAACAAATACACTTTCGCATTAATAATACAGGCCTATGCAGGCCTATGCAGGCCTATGCAGGCCTATGCAGGCCTACGAGGGAGTTGCTATGTGTGCGGACGTCGAGAGGAGGTTCTAACCGGTTTATCTCAGGGCCTGAATGCATTAAATTCGCGCACGTTTACTGCAGATAGATTTTCACTTAACTGTAATCACGCTTGATAGCTGCAATTGATGATGCAGTAAGTCAGAGCAAGCCTATGCATATAACCTCCTGGTCTCCTTTTAAAGCAAAAACTCACTACGAGCTCTCACTCTGGATAAGTAAAACGTAAACTCAGTGAAAAATCTTATTAGGTGCCATGTAAAGGATTACTTAAACGACAAGGAAGCTTGGCAATGATTTGCTCTAATGGCTTTGATAGTTCCTTAGTTAGGATGATATTTTGTGAGATGGTGATAATAACAAAATAAAAAAACCCGGCTGAGTGTGTCGTGGGCTCTTCTCAGACCAGGGCGCGTTTGGAACCCTCGTAGCTTTAGTTTTAAGATACCGTAACTGATTATCACCATCATGTTTTATAAGTAATTTTTAACGTCTATAAGTGTACCCACAGTGTACCTGTATTGAACTAGCGAATGCCCGCGACTTCGTCTGTGTGGTTTGAGGTTTTTTGGTTCCCGCGGGAACTCTTTAAATTTCCGGGATAAAGCCTACGTGCTGTTCCAGACCTCTGTGCCAAATTTCAGCCAGATCCGTTCAGCCGTTAGCGCGTGATTGAGTAACAAACATCCATCCATACATCCATACATCCATCCAAAATTTCGCATTATAATATTTATTCGATAAATGAGTTGATTGATTGATTGATTGAGCAGGCAGGGTAAAAATGTGTATGGGAAAGACGTTTTGTCCCGTTGACTTTTTGTCTGCCACTCAAAATTGTTTGTCCAAAAACCATAGTGTATTCTCGCCCTTACGTTAGGTGTAAAGCTCTGCAATTTACCTAAATCCAAGACTAGTAATTTGCACGTGCATACAAGGAAAGACAATTTCTACGTATGCCAGTGCAATTATACTAAGAGTGGCCGTTGAGAAGCGAATCACGTTCCGCCGCTTGCGACAGCTGTTTGCTGCAAGCTAAGTTTTGCCATCAATCAACACAATTGTATGGAATTACCTATTTTCATTAAGTTTTTATAAACTTTAGGGTGTATTTTGAATAATAAATACTTTAATACATAACATAATAATACTAGCTGATGCCCGCGACTTCGTTTGCGTGGATTGAGGTTTTTGGAACTTTTTAATTTTCTCCGGGCTAGTACTGAGAATTTCTTGTCAGAAAACCCAATATTGATTATGTCCCGACCCGAGATTTGAACCCGGGACCTCATCAGCCGCAGTCGAACATGCTAACCACTAGATCAACGAGGCAGCCTATATATAAACAAAGGAAGCCACTAGGCTATCACCGCTACTAAAAATCTAAATTATTGTACTTATTATGTATGGTACTAATTAGCAGTACTTTACTGCATATATATAAATTAATCGTTAATTCCATGTTGTACAGTTATATTTTACTAGCGAATGCCCGAGACTTCGTACACGTGGATCGAGGTTTTGTGGTTTTTTTTGTCCGGGATAAAAAGTAGCCTATGTGTTAGTCCAGACTATAGTCTATATCTGTGCCAAATTTCATCCAGATCCGATCCGCCGTTCTGCCGTGATTGAGTAACAAACATCCATTTGAGATTTTTTGGTTCCCGCGGGAACTCTTTAATTTTCCGGGATAAAAATATAGCCTATGTGCTATTCCAGACTATAATCTAATTCTGTGCTAAATTTCATCCAGATCCGTTCAGCCGTTGTGACGTGATTGAGTAACAAACATCCATCCGTACATCCAAACTTTCGCATTTATAATATTAGTAAGAAGTAAGATAAGATAAGATAAGAATAAGTAAGATTACGTTGAATACTATCAATATACGACTTTTGACTACAATTGTCTTGACTCTACCCATTGATGTATAATTTTAGTACCTATACTCTACCACGGCACAACGAGTAGCAGATTTTACAAGACTTGGAAAATAACACATCAGTTACTCTTTATAAAACAAATTATGTATTCAAAAAATAATTATTATAGCTTTATCAATCATTTTCTGCATTCTGCATCGCCAATTACGATCAAGTAAGATCACTGAAGGTCTAGCCCCACTTGTGTTGCATGGAGCGGCGCGGCACGGAGCAATATTATTTGTATGAATTTGTATAGGGCCGCGTCGTGGATTGCATCTCCGTGCCGCGTCGCTTAAGTGGGCCCAGCTGGTTATTCTGTCTCCTGCCGGCAGACTCAGCGATTATTGAATACTTTTGTGTTTAGATCGCATTTTGATTCAGAGCTTAACGATAGCAAGCCAGATCAAATGAATATTCTCTTTACGAGTAGGTAAGTTTAGCCATCTTTTATCTAATTACATTAAATCTCTCGTGGAACGTCTACTCGTTTAGCTATTTATTCGTGCAAGTTCCAAATGAGAGTGCAAATATATTAAAAGTGTCTCATAAGTATCTACTTCTGGATTGTCTCTTACACATATTTTTATCATATTATTTTGGCGACCTCCGTGGCGCAGTGTAGCGCTGTTGTCTTAACGTGCGGAGGTCCTGGGTTCGATCCCCCGCAGGGTCAATTTGGGAATTTATAATTTCTGAATTTTCTCTGGTCTAGCCTGGTGAGAGGCTTCGGCCGTGGCTAGTTACCACCCTACCGGCAAAGACGTGCCGCCAAGCGATTTAGCGTTCCGGTACGATGTCGTGTAGAAACCGAATAGGGGTATGGGTGTAATATAACTGCCATGCCATCTTAGACTGCATCATCACTTACCATCAGGTGAGATCGCAGTCAAGGGCTAACTTGTAGTATATAAAAAAAAAGCTCCAAACAACCTCATACAAAGAATGCTTGCCGCTAGGTGCCGCGCCGCGCTGCGCCGTTATAGTGAGGCTAGACCTAAGCTCAAACCGGAATCCCGTTAATAATAGAACATAAGCCAAGTTGGGCCATTTTACAGCTAATCGCTACATTTAAACAATTCAATGCACAAATCTCATTATTTACGATACACATGAATCACCGATAGAAGCCGATTATGATAATTGCTAAATAACAAAAGTTTTACTGCTAACATGGGAATACCAGTTATGAAATGATTATGTAGATGTTTTTTAGGGTTCCGTACCTCAAAAGGAAAAACGGAACCCTTATAGGATCACTTTGTTGTCCGTCTGTCTGTCTGTTCACCCATCTTCTCAAGAACGCATGGAGGTATTAAGCTGAAATTCATATCAAATACTCAGGTCTACTGTCCCTAGGAGCTGTGAAAAAATGAAACTTCTAAGCCAACACAATCAAAAGATACAGCCGTTTATGCTGCAAATTTTCGACACTCGCAAGGGAATCGAAACCTACAGGGTACTTCGCATGAACTCATAATCTTGAAATTTGGTACGAAGCAACGTCTTATAGCACGTAAAGGAAAAATTGCGAAAAGCATAAATTTTTCATTACATCATATTATAATAAAAATATTTTTAATAATTTTAAACTTACTAATGTTATGGATTTCATTTAACAATTAATTTAATTTAATTTAATAATTTTAAACTTACTAATGTTATGGATTTCATTTAACAATAAAAATACCATAACTTTTACTTATATACCTACAGGTTTGTACGGAACCCTCGGTGCGCGAGTCCGACTCGTACTTGTCCGTTTTTTATTTTGTATTTGTTTATCTGTACAGTTTATCATTTATTTGAATATTGTAGAAAAGCTGCAACAGAGCATATCAGGCGATCATGCTGGGTAAGCTAACGTGACCCAAGCCGCTAATTGGATTGCATTGTATCGGTGACGTACTTAAAGCAGGTCCGATATGGCTTATTCGTGTTCTTCGTATGTCGGAAAGCACGTTAAGCAATCGATCGTTAGCATCTGAACTCCGATTGTGTAAGGAAATCGTTATCGTAATCGTAATCGTAATCGTAATCGTCTGTCAAATGGATTATATATCCGACATGTTTAAGGAGTTCATAGATGCCTGCACGTCAAAAAGCATGTATGAACTCCTTAAACAGTTCTAGTTATACGTTTTAATCTGTCAAATGATTACGATTTGCTTATACAATTGGGCCTCTGATCCTTGCTGTTGCTAAAAATAATTTTATACCATTGATCCAGGAATTAACCCAAACCATTAGCAAGCTGAAGTGGCAGTGGGCAGGCCATGCTTGTCGAAGGAGCGATGGACGCTGGAGCCGGAAAGTTTTAGAGTGGAGACCACGTACAAGTAAGCGTAGCGTGGGGCGCCCTCCAGCACGATGGACCGACGACATCAAGAGGGTGGCGGGAAGTGGCTGGATGAGGAAGGCTGAGGACCGGGTGTGGTGGCGTTCTTTGCGAAAGGCCTATGTTCAGCAGTGGACGTCCGCAGGCTGAGATGATGATGATGATGTTGATGATGATCCAGGAAAATCCCTACCATTAAGTGATCAATAGAGAATCGTACGCTTTTCTGATAATTATATTGTCGAGTTAAATAAATTATTAATGTTAATTAATTTAAGCTATAGTTTACACACAATACCATAGGCTTGAAGTGAGCAAATCTATGAGCTACGTAATATGGAATAGCCTGTATGTAAAGCTGTTACACACCGTAGACTTGTGATCTGTTATAATTTTGATTTCATTTGTTAATACATTAATCATCTCCATGATTAACAGTGAATAAATTGAGAGGTCAATTATTTATTTTAAAAATGGCAGTCATAGGGACTGCCGATAGAAGTGAAAACGAATATTTAATTAAATTTGAATGTAGTATATTTATATTTAAGACCTTTTGTCTTCGTAATAACGCGAGCATGTCGGCGACATGCATGTCGATGACGCGAATCCACAATTTTACCCCCTACCAAAAAGTGCTCAACGCGGCTAAAGAAGTTTTCACTTCAATAATATTTTCATATTAAACATAGATGGTTGGACATGATTAGAAATTAAAATGCACCATAAATGATATAGACAGCAGCTTTGATTATGTATATATTATTGCAGAAGCTCCATATACTCCATCCTTCTGTCCACAGTAATACTCATTTGTGAAGAAGAAAACATGATTCAAGTATGGAATGAATTTCAAAACAATGCTGCTGTGTCAGGGACGAGCTTATAAAAGGATGCGCGCGCTGCCAGGCTCTCTTCCTTGTCATCCGTCGTCGCGTGTCGTTCTTGTGTGATTTTATTTGTTGCTGTAATATTTTTATCATGTTCAGGCAAATTAATGTGCCAGGAGAGCTTTTTGGTCTTTCTTTTTAGTATCCTCTAGAAATTTGCAATAATATATACATAATCAAAGGACAGCAGCTTACAATTTGACGATAGCGATATCTTATAAAATGGAAAAAAACTTTCTTTTTTTTCCATTATTTTTGGTGCGCAGAAAAATATTATTAGCCATGAATCAAAATTAATTTAAAGTCGATAACTAGACCATAATGATGTATTTAATAATGCCTACTTCGACACATTGTATGTACTTCCCTTAGATCTAAATCACAATCTATTCAGCATAATTGATTAAATTGGCAGGCGATTCGATCGGTCATAGTAATTATTGGTTCGCATCTAATCCATAAGTCAATCAACGGTGTGTAATTTGCATTGCAATTTCTTAATTAGTCAGTGCTTTGTTGAAGATATTTGAAGTAATTACCGCACCATAACTTAGCATAGAGCTTAAAGTTTGGATAATATTATTATTCATAGCACGCATTTGGAATTTAACAAACGAAATTATTACTTCTTATACATAAACATGCTTTTACTTTATCTATGTGAAAGTATATGCGTCTGTCTTGCATTTTCGTCGCAGTGGAATCTGTACTAGTCTTAACGCATCATAATTCATAAGCATTAAAATTCTACATCAATGATCGTCAATTTTCGAGTTGTCTTAAATGAATGAATGAATGAATGAATGAATGAATGAATGAATGAATGAATGAATGAAATATTCTTTATTGTACACCAAAAAAATACATTAAACAATAACAATAAAAATAATTAAAGAAAAATCGGTACAAATGGCGGCCTTGTCGCTTTGAAGCAAGATCGCTTCAAAGCCAGGCAACCACGCTTTATAGGAATAAGGCCTAGTGAGTCGAGCGTGTACGTAAGTATAAGTGGGTGAAATAAAATATTTTCATTTCATGGCTCATCCTTTGACCAGTTTTGACCACCGAAAACCACCACAGAAAATTTGCGTACGGATGCTTTTTTTTCGAATAAAAAACGGAACTGTTTTTACAAATTAAATAAGAAAAGTCACGGGCAGCATCTCTTACTTAAAAATCGATTTCATATAATATCACTTGCTAACCTTTACTGTATTTTTATACACAAAATATAGTCGATTAAAAAAAAAGTATACCTAATTTGTCAAAGAGAGGAAGGGGTAGACTCGATAACTTCAAGCACTCATGCCCTAACACATTTCGAACTTGATCTATTCCCCATTCTACGCGCAGATGGCGAAAACGATCACACGATAGTATGTAGGGATGCTTATTTGAATACTCAATGCGCTATTTACGTAAAAGGGTTTATCGGTGGTGGGAAATTCGATGATACCGTAATGCCTCTTTAAGGTTTTATTTATAGTGGCGTGGATGTCAGCACCTTCGTAATGTATATGGCAGGTGCCATGCTACTTAAGTGTGAGGTATCATGACATTAAGTATTCGATACTAGTAACAAGTGAATATAATTAAAATTATTAAAAAATACTACTGCTCTGCCACAGCCCGTATTGAATTACCTTTGGAATCTTATTCACATTTTTATTAAATGATATTTTATGTGAATCACTGGATATTGAACTATAGTGTTATATATTTTTGGAATCTACTCATCATTTTCTAGATTATGATTATATAGTTAATCTTATTTTCGAATATTTTTTTTCAACTTTAGTATTTAATGCGGGACCATGGTCACCCCATCATTTTTTTTTAAATTTTACTAGCCTATGTCACCCGGAATAAGCTAGGGATTCCAACGATACCTCATTGATCAAAATCGGTTCAGGTGTAAAGAAGTTATGGTGGAATATACAAACTCACATACATACATACATGAATCCTGAAAACAATATACTCCTTTTTTCAGACAGTCGTATAAATTCTCCTTTTTTCAGGCAGTTGTATAATAACTAATAAAGTTCGTGATAATAAGACATTGACTCTCTGATGTGTATTGCAATACACATAATAATTAGGTAAGAACAACAACAGTGACTACACTAATAGGAAAATAACATCTATTGGCAATCAAAAGTTCCAGTGGTCTTTCAAAATGCCCCCAAGAGCATTCTTGTACAATCGGTAACTACTTATCAAATTCTAGATATAAAAGCTCGTATAGACTAACGCGATCATTCTACAGAACGGTAGCGGTTTTATCGCTACACTTGATTTTGCCGGGGAAAATGATCAAGTGATCACTTAAAATATAACATATCAAGTAACAATAGAAGAGGGGATTACCGTATATTATAACTATACCTATATATGCTATGCATCGTTGCGACTCAAATCTCTTATTATGTGCTATTAATGATTTTCTTTGTGTGTCACCAACGCAAGATTATGAAGTGAGCCAAAACAACAAAATACGGAGTTCGGAGGGAGGCCTTTGCCCAGTCATGGAACCACCACTACAGCCTATTAACGTCCCACTTGCTGGGCACAGGCCTCCACTCTCATATGAGAGAGGGAATTAGAGCTCAGACCCACCACGCTGCTGCAATTCGGGTTGGCGGGCTTTTAACTCCTATTACCGTGTTAGTGATAATAACCGGGACTGACAGCTTATTGTGCACTCCGAGGCACGGGGGTGAAACACCGCCAACTTCCAACTCCGGGCTGGCACTGAGAATTTCTTAATTAAAAAACCCAATACCTAACAATTTTTATGCTCGGCCGGGAATCGAACCCAGGACCTCGTGATCCGCAGTCGACTATGCTAACCGCTAGACCAACGAGGCAGTAGTCATGGAACAGTACAAACTAATTTAGATTTAGCTAAGATAAATGCGGGATGTCACCTATAGGCGGGTCGAGCTACCATATTGGTACATAGGTACATCAAAAGTAGCAGCAGATAATATAACGTTTTATTGTCTAGAGTCTGATGTTCCAGTAGCAATTTACAGAAGCGCTTGCTTACTCAACGGCGTAATGAAATGATATCAGCAGAGCAGAGTAGAACAATGCAACTATTTAGTGTTTATCAAGTCAAAGATACAATCTTTATTGCATCAGAAGCGGCAGTCCGTTTCAATTTCCTGTTTCACGCTTTTCTGTCCCAGTAGTTAAACTCCAATTTTAATTTTAATGTTAAGAGATGCGCTTTTATATTTATAAAAAATTTGCTACAAATTTGTTTTTGGAGATCACAAAGTATTTAAGTATATTATAGTAGCTGCGATTACACTCAATTTTTAGAAAAGACCAAGTTAGTTTTTATTTAATCTAGAATCTGTTTCAACTTTTATCCCACTTCAGATACCCGCTGCTCCGCCACAACTTTTGCATTTTTTGTGCCAACTTAACAACAGGCTAGGGAATAATAAAATGAGTAATGTTTTTGTGAGCAAGCTAAATAATTACGGCAGGAAAACCGAAGAGTATTTTACCTAGGCAAGCTTTGTTTGGTCTTTAAGCAGCTTTAAAATGACGTGAAGCATAAAAATAATGATCTCGTTCCTAAGTTTTGAAAACGGTCTGCTAACTTTTACTGCCCTTTATTTTCAGAATTTAGAATTGATGTCAATAAAAGGGCTTAAGAACAAAAAAAAAGGTTAAGTACTACGCCACAACTTTCTGCATGTTTTATTTTATTGAGATAGACTTGTGCTTGACGACAATCATGCTTGATGATGAGGTCTAGTTTGGAGCACGCTGGCCTTAAAAATGCCTACTTAAGTTAGGGAATACATGCGTTGGATCAGGAACGTAGAGCCCGTTTCGTTCGAACTGACTGGACGTCAACCACATAAGGATGCCAACGCTTTTTAGTAATTCATTTGTCGGTAGCAGTATACGTTTTTATAATAAACTCCCAGAAGACTTATTGGAGATGTCTATCAACAAGTTTTTGTAAAACGTAAACTAGAAACTATTGAAAAGAGATATAGTGTAAAAGGTTACTTGATATTTGAAGATAGGTAGCCATGGGTAGGAATTGTTCCAGCGGCTAATTATGTTATAATTATAAATACTAGTGGTTCGCCCCGAACTAAGACCTCGCGGCGCCATCTATTGACATAAATGTGAAGTTCTGTTAAAAGTACTGAAGCTCATTAAAAATTAAATAATTCCGTTTCCTTACAATATTTATCTAATTTTAGTATTTGTTGTTCAAGTACAGGATATAATTGAAATAATTGATCAAGTTTCAGGCTCATCCTTTCAGAAAATTTAGAGTTCTGAGGTCATCTTTGGACGTTAGAAAATCACCACTTTGAAAGCCCCCATTTCGTCAATTTTAGGGAAAAATTAAAAAAAAAATATTTTCGGACTCTATTCCTAATTATCTTTAAAATGATATACCGCAACCCTATGTAACTTTATAAAAAATATTTTACTTCGCATTCGCTTCTATGATCTTTATTTCAGGGGGGCTCCCCTGAAATAAAGATTTTTATTATTTTTTAAGCCATATTCGGCGGGAGGCCATTGGTTTACATATTATATTTAAAGCTGAAGTAATTGCGTTCAGTAATTATTCAGAAGTTATAATGCTCTGACAGACGGACGGACGGACGGACGGACGGACAAGTGCCAATTCACCCAAGTAGACTCGGAGACCTTCGCTTCGCTCGGTCAATAATTGAGTAATTTCCTATATTTGTGAGATGGTGAAAATAAAAATAAAAAAATGTTGTGGGCTCTTTACTTTGTAGGTAACTATTTTGAATAAAGATGCTTTGAGTATGAGTTTGACGGCTTCGTGCTGTTCTGTGGTATCTGGTAGAAATCTCTTCAAGACATATTGTATGTCCTTGTTTCAATGTTGCATGCTTGCGTGTTATGTGCATGTCCTTTCAATATTTATGTTAAGCTCTTGATATGTTAATCGTAAAGAATAAATAAATAATTGTACACTAATATTATAATTTAGGTATAGAATATAAATGGAATTCCTTAACTATACTTATCAACTTAGATCTGGTGTTTTTAAACCCAGCATCAGATAGTACCTACAGTTTTCGTTTTGGATTTTTTAACAATAGATTAACCTTTGTTATTCAAAAGAACCTGCAAATTTATGAGAACTTTTTGAATAAATTATCTTTTAAGTTTCATGCTGGAAATGTTTCTTGTGCCGATTACCTACAGTAAAATGGAGGTATTTCTTCAGACGCTACCTGTAAAGACTTCTTCCTTTGTGCTAAGGCTTTTTTTTGCCAAGCTTTTCTATATTCTGAAATGAGTCAAATAGTGTAATATTAATTCCTCGAAACGAGCCGTAAAAAAGTACGGAGCGATGTCAGTGCCATCTATAATTATCTAACTCCACAAAGAACTTACGTCTTTAAGACATTCCTAACTCAATGGTGCCATCAGTAAGATCTAGCCGCATTAAAAAATTAGATCTAATAACGGTGATAAGTTGAGCTGTCGCATGTTTAATCGCACGCTTGACGCCACATATTATAACACTAAAATTTGTGGCTGCGGCTTTGGCAGCTCATACACCTCTTTCAGGGCTTGTAATTTTGACCTGAGTATACCCTGTACAGTTAAATAGATAATCATCTATAGTAGATGTAGGTAGGAATAGTGTCGCACAATATGCTTAAAGCTCGGGGCGATCTGATTGTTAATCTTTGAGTATGGAGCTGACCATTTACGGATCCCGCTCCCAGGAGAGCCGTGAATGCGAAATGCGGTAAAACGTTGCATAGTTAAAGGAAATTGGAATTGAACGTAACTGTCCAGCGAGCGATTAGATTCTATAGTTCTAGGGTATCTCGTAGGACTCACGGATATATAATATAAATTGTATGGATGTGTGTTCGAGATTGCATGAACTATGAAGGTATTAGAGTATTGCGAGTGAGAAATAATTATACCTAAAGTTAAAAGTTAAACATGGGGCACGCTCTTTTATCTTATACCTAATCCGACGACTCTTTTGACGACCTCCGTGGCGCAGTGTGTAGCGCTGTTGCCTTAACGTGCGGAGGTCCTGGGTTCGATCTCCGGCAGGGTCAATTTGGAAATTTATAATTTCTGAATTCCCTGGTCTGGCCTGGTGGGAGGCTTCGGCCGTGGCTAGTTACCACCCTACCGGCAAAGACGTGCCGCCAAGCGATTTAGCGTTCCGGTACGATGCCGTGTAGAAACCGAAGGGGTATGGGTTTAATATAACTGCCATGCCCCTAACAGGTTAGCCCGCTACCATCTAAGACTGCATCATCACTTACCATCAGGTGAGATCGAAGTCAAGTGCTAGCCTGTAGTGGATAAAAAAAAAATGGCCTGGGAAAAGTTACGAGATTTGTGTCAGCAATGTTTCTCATGAAAACACATTCACACATCGTGGGATAGGCTGTAAAACACTAGGTAAAATTAAGGTGAATTATTATAAAAACAACTATTACCTATATTATTCTGCATCAATTCGCATTTTGTCTATTGAAAGTAACTATTTTTTATGAAGATGCGTACGAATCAATTGTCCTGTCCTTTATACTCAACTTCAGTATCTTCAATAGACACAATACGAATCGATGCCTAAATTTGATTTATTATACCATCATTTTTTTAAAAACCTACTAGATGCAATATCATCACATCAGCAAATTTATCATAAAATCTATACTAATATTATAAATGCGAAAGTTTGGATGTATGGATGGATGTTTGTTACTCAATCACGCCGCAACGGCTGAACGGATCTGGATAAAATTTGGCACACAGGCTACTTTTTATCCCGGAAAATTGAGGATTTCCCGCGGGAACCAAAAAACCTAAATCCACGCGGATGAAGCCGCGGGCATCAGCTAGTATGTATACTTATACTTTGTTCATAAACTGTTGAACTGTTGTCACAATAAAAATATTTCATTCCATTCATTACAATAAACAAATCCGATCGTTGGATATTTTATATCAAACAGATAAGTAATTGATATAATAAGGAGAGCGTCATAAAAATCCTTGTGAAAAACAAATCCCAATATCTTTACTTTTATTGTACCTAACTCACGAAATAAATTAAGTAGATGGTACAGTAAACAGCGAAAAGCCTTACAGCTTTATAAATCATGATTTATTCACTGTCTGGCATCAGGCGCCGGTCTGATTACCGATACGAAGATGTGTACGTCTCAGACTGATAGAATTACTCTATCCACCGCAGCTGGTAAGGCTGCTATCGAATACGGGCGGAAGCGTTTTAACTCGTCAAGTGCCATATTAACGTCTCCCTGTAGGTACTAAAATTCTACACCATTGTCTCCCTGCCTATATATTTTAAGTAGATGTCATAAGAATACTAGTTGGCTAAAATAAAAAGATAAAATGTTTTTTTTCATGTAGGACAACTTGTTTAAATATATAATATAATATATAATATACATATTATATATATATATATATATATATTTTATTATATTATATTATATATATTTTTATATGTTTTATAGGTATACCTATAAAACATATAAAAATATGTATCTAACATATATATCATATAAAATATGTAAGTACTCAACCACTCAATTGGATGTTTCTTCGTTTAACTTTCAAAGAAGAATTCACTGAAACAATACGGTCGTTCGTGCCTAAAGTAAACCAAAATATTCCAAAGTTACCTATTAATTGATATTATGGATGAATTTTTACGGTTTCAATGTATAGAAATTCAGGGCCCAGTTTGTATTACTCAAAACGCTTTTCGCTGACTCCTCGCTACTTTACCCTCATCATTAATTCTCTGAAAAGAGTAAACTCTGTATTTTTGTAGGAAACGGATGCTTTGATTGTATACGAAGGAATCAGGAACAACTGAATAAATAGCTTTGCAGTCTAGTGTTTCCTATACAAACATTTGTCTCGATGCTGCTGGTAACTGTGAGCGTACCCAGTATAAGCCCTTCCATACACAAAACGCGCCGGCAACGAGACGCGATGGCAGCAGCAAGGCAAGAAATTACAGTGATTATTCGTTAAAATAACAATAAACTGGCAGAGATCTAATCCGAAGCTTATATTTTTCTAAGTACCGACGCATAGCTATTAAGACGAATGAAACCGAGGGACAGTGTTTTTTAAACAACATAAACTCAGTTTTAAGCCTTCTATTCACTAGCGCAAGTGTCCCGCGACACGTGTCTTTTTTTTTATCCACTACAAGCTAGCTAGCCCTTGACTGTGATCTCACCTGATGGTAAGTGATGTGTGAAGTGTGAAGTGACCTGCAGTCTAAGATGGTAGCGGGCTAACCTGTTAGGGGCATGGCAGTTATATTAAACCCATACCCCTTCGGTTTCTACACGGCATCGTACCGGAACGCTTAATCGCTTGGCGGCACGTCTTTGCCGGTAGGGTGGTAACTAGCCACGGCCAAAGCCTCCCACAAGGCCAGACCAGGGAAAATTCAGAAATTATAAATTCCCAAATTGACCCTGCCGGGGATCGAACCCAGGACCTCCGCACGTTAAGGCAACAGCGCTACACACTGCGCCACGGAGGTCGTCAAAGTGTCGCTAGACATGTCTTGACGTCACCCTACTTTGCCCGTGACATCACACTACATGACTGGCAACAAGCAACAATTGATAAATGGTCTCGACACAAGATGACTGGCGACGTCAGTTGTCATCTAACAAAGTCGCTAAACATCTCTGGCGACACGTGTCGCAGGACATTTACGCAGGACGTGGAAGGTTTGAAGGTTTAGAGATTGTAGGCACTACCACCGTAAGGCTAAATCGTCTGGCAAAATCAAGGGTGTCATCTTACTGTATGTTCTTACCTATTTACGCTATCAATTCGTGAAAAAAAGCCGGTCTGACCCTGCACTCTGCACTTGTTTGTTGCGCATTACAAATGTATATAGGCACATAGTTTGGATATTAAACTGTATGTAATTGATCATCGATCCCGACGCAGATATGCTCATTAAATTCGGATACTGTTATAAATGAGATCGCACAGCAAAATACATTGTTCCTGTATTATTAAATAACTTGACTGTGCGCGTAAATTCCAATGCACAGACCAAATAAAATGAATTGGTGCTCCATATTATGTATTATAATATAACTTTGTTCTTTGAAATATATCTAATCATGTTTAACTTATATAAAAAATATATAATAAGTGGGCGCCTACTAAGTCCGTTAAGCAGTTTCTTCGATCTGCAGATTAGTATATTATTAATATTGAAAAAAATTACCAATATTATTAATTAGATCATAATACAACTGATGTTAACTGCTTACCTACAAAATATTCAAACACAAGTACCCGACGAACAGACATACCTACTTACCACCGTAGTAATTGTTAGAATTTTATGCTTACACAACTGTCTTCTCTGTGGCAGAGTTCTAAAAAGAGATATCATCTAAAAATGACAATGGCCATAACATCGATATCACGTCAAAGAGCAGAATATAATCATACTAATATTATTAATGCGAAAGTGTGTTTGTTTGTTGGCTTGTCCTTGAATCACGCTGCAACGGAGCATCGGATTGACGTGATGTATGCATGGGTATAGTTGAGGACCTGGAGAGTGACATAGGCTATTTTTATTGCGAAAATTAAGGAGTTCCCGCGGGAATAAAAAAAACTAAAACCACGCGGACGAAGTCGCGGGCATCAGCTAGTAATATATAAAAGACTAGATGATGCCCGCGACTTCATCCGCGTTGGTTAAGAATTTTCGATTCCGGGATAAAAAGTAGCCTACGTATGTCCTTCCCCGGGATACAACCTATCCCTAACCAAATTTCAAATCGGTTGAACAGATGGGTCGTGAAAGCGTAGCAGATAGACAGATGGACAGACAGACAGAAACACTTTCGCATTTATAATATTAGTATAGATATAAATTTCCAAGAGGAATTTTTAATTTGAATAAAGATTAATTTAATCAAAAATTAATCAAAATAATACGTAGCCATTTCCTTGTTAAGTTTTATAAGAAAATTGAACCACTAAGGACAATTGGAATCCATCTCGGCATCATTGTTAAGAAAAAAATATGGCTAAGTAAATCATAATGGGAGTAGGATGAGGGTTTTTATAAGAGATCAAGAAACAGTAGCGCCTGTGTTTATATTTCAAGCTATGTTTTCTTAAGACGTATTTCGTACGTAGCCACCATGGCGACCTACTTTACATTATAATTAGGACTCACTGACCCTAAGGACGCTTCCAAGTTAGAAAGCGTCCTTGAGGTCATTGAATATTCAAAATACAAATGCTTTTTATTCAAATAAACTTTTACAGGTGCTTTTGAATCGCCGGTTCAGAATGTCATTTCTACCGAGAAGAACCAGCAAGGAACACTGCGTTTGCGATTTTTCGAAAAGATTTAAAAACAAAATATGTACTTACCTTTTGTTTAAACAAAAATCATCATTTCGATCGGTAAACTCTTCGCGACTTTGGAGCGCCATATCTACAGTCCTCCGCCTTCGTCATCCATTTTAAAGAAAACAATAGGTAGGTACAATTTAACTTAAAGCTAGCTAGCCTAAACGAATTACAATATTAATCATGCCCGCGATGTATTCAATCATGAAATGGTGGCAAGAATGCTGGCTGCATTTCCGCGCTGGACAGCCAGGCTAATCCTTTATGAGCCAGCCCTTCTGTCACCAGATGAGGCAATTAACCGCGGTGAAATATCTCGCAAAAAAATTTGACACTCAGACTGAATTTGATATGACACGGGGCCGATGTGTCTACGCATGTTGCGGCCCACAGTGGTCCCACATTAGCACCCGTCCCCGTTCCCAGGGAACGTGTGTCAATCCTTCCTCATGGTATACAGCATATTATAATATTTCTGAGTTAGGAGGCGGAGAGTCTAGGACATCTAGCCTTAAAACACAGTTTATTCTGGCACTTCATCTCTTTGAGATCGTTTAGCTTGTGGTAAACTGAGCGAGAAGTGGAGGCGTTGAGGCAACCTACCTTTAGGAATAGTAAGCAAGGGATAGCACAATTTATAAATAAGCCTCTTTTTCCTTCTACTCAGTTGTAAATCCAATAACAATTGTTTTCGCTCAAGTTTACAGACCGTTATTAAATTTCCATTCACAGTGGCACAGTTTTTGCAAACTGCAGTCGGCCACAAACACTAATGACTTGAATATTACCGTGGAAATCTTCCCGGGGACGCCGCATTTGCATGCTAACAAGGAGCCCGGCTTTCTTTATTAATTGCCATCGTACTGCACTGCAATTTACAATAACGAGAAAACTATTTTACGAGGGAGGCAAAGTTGGAATAAAATTCAAAATACTAAGCCTAATTTATCAGTAGGCACTAGATTTTTTTGCAGAAACTCGAGTATAACACAGAGATATTCATAGTATGGTCATAATGGCCTTCCAACCGAATTTCGGTCACGATGGCCTCTCTCCAGAGAGATTAGCCATCTGCGCGGAAAATATTATAGTGCACAAGTGTGTGCGCATACACATGTGCACCCTCTGTTCCTTTACTCTCATAGGCCGATGGAACGGAAAATCGACGAAAACTACGAAAAACGACACGACCGGAGAGAGATCAGGCACAGGAACAACGACTTAACGTGCTCTCCGAGGCTTGGGGGTGAAAAACCGCCAACTTCCTAACTCCGAGCTAGTTCTGAGAATTTCTTGTCAGAAAAACCCAATACTTGTTATGACCCGACCACCCGGGTCCTCGTAGCTGCAGTCAAAGATGCTAACCACTAGACCAACGAGGCAGTTCATAGTACAAACATTTCAATTCTCACAGTTTCAAAGTAATGCAGTTGTTATCGTTTTATATTACTAAGGCTTATAAGTAACGGATAAATTAATAAATATATTAAAAACTAAATAATTATAGTAAAACCTGTGTACCTGAAGTTTAGGTTGGTACAAAAAAAAAGCTGATTTTGGGTTCGCTCCTTAGACCATTCGATGAAGCGTTTCCAATCACGATAAAATCATGTAAATTATGCAAAGCTACATTCCGCCATGCGTACTCATTTTAGCAATATTTTTTGCTGCCCAACTAATGCAAACACGTCATTCGATCGCTTATTTCACGTTTTTTGAAGTTTCCCATCTCAACTTGTTCACATTTGTGGTTAAGGTGCTGTGAGCTCACGAGATGAAAAACACAGGCGCGCGGGGGTGAAATCGAGCAAGCGCATGTCGTAAAAAATGCATGAAACAATTTGTAAAAAAAATAATAATATTTACTTTTCAATACAAATGAAAACGACAATGTGTTTGATTTTGAAATATGAATTTTATCTTATATTTCTAGTGCTAATTATTGGTGTCTATAAGGAGAAAAATTGCTTTAAAAGGTAAATTAAGAGGTATGTTTAAAATAAATTTCAATGCAGAGATTTTTTTAAATTGTGTTTTGAGATGCGTCAATGGCTGCTCAATGGTCTTGAAAACAGCACATTATTTTTACAAGCATATATTATGTCACCGTTTGATGGATACACTGCTTTTAAAACCCCCCTTTTACGCTACACAGGGCCTTAAGAATTATAATACTTATTTTAGGGACGTCAAAGAACGTGACATAAAACTGTCACTTTAAAATAATACTGCTTTAATCGATGGTAGTAACCCCCCAGAGCAGCTTCGCGTCAAAATATCGAAGTTCTAATTCATTAATACTGCATAGGTTACAACGGGCGCACGTGAAAATAAAGTGAATATCAATTCCGCTCTCAACTCCACATAATATTCGGTTTGTTGCACCTTTTAGAGTGCAATAAAAATAATCTTCTTTGTTCAGTGGTCCGTTTGAACACACAAACAGGCGTGTGATATCAAATACGTTGCCAGAACGACACACCGTGTTATTCCAAACTCGAATTGGTACCTACAGGATACGTAGTACGTTTTAATCACGGGTAAACCCTGTATAACTGAGCAAGTATGTAATCTGACCCTGTACATCTTTTCTAGAAAAATATATATGTCGCCTCTAAATCGTGATCTCGTAATATTCGTATTTTTATACGCCGGATTCTACAATTCGGCTGCAATATACTATACACTGCCAAAAATAGGAAGGAAATGTGTGAAATAATTTTTTTAATATACATTTCTAAGGAGTTTTATACATTTCGTAAACATTAATTTATGCGTGCTCAAGTATTTCTGGGTGGTTAAAAAATATTAACCACCTACCTAACTTATCTAGTCTATGAATAAAGTTACAAAAAAACATAACTTCTTTAATTATTTAGCTCAACTTTCGCCTTTTCTATCAGTTTCAGCTGCCACTAAACCTCACCGATAAAAGCATTACAGTGGTACAAAATATTGCGGCATGATACCGCTGCAGCACTGAAATTGTACTGCTGATGACGTTTGGCACGTCGCAGAGAGACCTACGCTTCGGCTGATTTGAATGAACTAGGTATAAGATTAGTTTAAAAATCTAGGTATAATTTTTTGACGACATTGACTATTTGGCATTGACTGTACCACCAGTACACGCAGGATCCAGGCAGCGCAAGGCCTGTAGAAGTCATTGCAAGAGACTTATGAACAATAGTAGTTTAATCTATTAGTTGACGTTGACGACGATTCCATAACTTCGGGAAGTAGATTCTTCTCAGCAAATGCCGACATGTGTAATCTAAAAAAAATCTTTTTCTGTCAATCCCTTATAAAAATCATTTCAAGTTCATTACTTGTAAATGTACTTTCTGTAGGTACATAATACAAATACAAATCGATAAAACGAACATTAAGAAAAATAATATGACTCCAAACTCACTCTTTATTAAAAATGTCTTCTTCAGTATCAACACAGTATTTCAACGTTCAACTTTTCAGACACATTTTCCCAAGAGAAAATATCTCAGCCACTTTTCTTTCCACTCACATTTAATTTTAACTAACGATATAGGTATGTACTTTGTTACTAGCTTTCAAAGAAGCGTGTCTTATGGAACTTTCGCAAGTGAGGAATAACCGTTATTGCAACTTTCATTGAAGCACGCCCGGGACTTGCGAGAGATATTTTCGTGCAATTAAAATAAAAGAAATTACACCTTTTTTATGAAAAAGAATATTGGTGACATGACTGAACATTTATGTATATAACATCGTACATAAGAATGATTCCCAGGTAAATAATATACTTTTAACCTTCCTGAAATTGGGGAATTCCCCGGAATACAACCTATCCCCATACCTTGAAATAGATGGGCCGTGAAAGTGTGATAAACAGACACACTTTCAAATCATCATCATTTGAATACAAATCTTTATCCAAGCGGACGAAGTCGCGGACGTCTAGTAACGATATAAATCATCAATACAGATTTTATCCAGGAAGTTAAATGTTCAGTGACCAATACAGAATGACATCTTATGCTTAGGTAAGCCTTAAAATTAATGAAGTATATGCTCAACGCAATGCATGTTTCAAATTAAAGCCTTATTTTGGTTATAAGAATATATATATATAACATACGTGATATATGTATAGTCTAAAGCGGTAGATTTCAGCTAAAGTTGGCAAATAGCACGGTAATTCCTAGGTGAATGCAATTTGCTTATAGTATCCCCCTACGTGGCTCCTAACAGGCAGACGGGCAGGAAGAGCGAATTTCTCGCGGGATTTTCTCATTTCGAGCTCAATTTAGAAATTTGTCGAGTATACCGTCTACTTAGCCCGCTATATGTGGAATTTATGATTATTTTAGTCCTGTGTGCTACTTTCATTTCTCATTTTTGTGAATTGCTTTTGGTCTTTTATTTGTATTATTATAACAACAATGAAAATAATTGAACAAGTAGCATAAAGTTACAATTTAACTACATTCAGAAGATAGGTAAAAGTGATGCATGCAGAAATCTCGTTGTAGTATAGGGAAAAATATCTAGTGGTTCAAAACTATTCGGGGGACATCCGGTCTTTGGTTCCGGGCACTCGCCTCTATAATTAATTAAAATCACTAGTTTGAATGGTAAAGAAATCGTGAGAAAAAAAAATTGTAAGGAAACCTGCATGCCTCAGATTCTTGAGGTTTGAAAAAAAAATCGGATAATTTTGACTACCAGTCAAATAACTGCCGATTAAAGTAAAAAAGTGCGTCGAACTTTGATGACGTCACAATTCTGTATTTCGTACAAATTCCCATACTAAGCGCGTTTTGACTAGTTGTCAAATATCCAATTGTGAGTGAATCAGCTAGTTTTCAATGTTATCTATCGGTTGCCATGTTATCAATAAGGTATCTTCCTCCCATGTAAGTGGTCTGTGAAAACTCACATCGATAACCTTTCACGGTCATACAAAAGGGGTATTCAGCCGCGAAAGGTCCAAATTGATTTTCGTACGTATTCAGCACAATGGACCTTGTCTAGATAAAGTTCCTCCTAGAATGAGTAGGCTTTGTAGTTCGATGTCTCTTATATGACAGACTGGGCACAAACATTGCATAGTCAGTGTTCAGGATATATCCGATCCGTGCTCTATTGGTATTGTCCTGCTACAATAATTCGTTCAAATTTGCTGGGGTGAAAATTATTACACTAATGTGTTGATGTCAGTTGAGACCACGTACAACAGACCTCCAACTGGAGGTTTAAGTGCGGAAACCTGACCAGCAGAAAGAAGAAGTCTGTTGAGACTTCCCCAGTTTATTCTGCTGAGGCTCTTCTTGCTAAGAGATGTTTTTTCACTCTCATGTCGTCGGAATGGATTTAGTGGCGCAGCTGTCGCACAAAATAATAATACGTTTCTGGATTTGTAGAATTATAAACAAACAGTATTTAGCGGAATTTCGGAATTCAGTTTTGTTACCAAAATAGCAAAATTTAAGAAGATTTTCCGCCTAGATTTTTATTTGAAACACACGTGGGTTCCCGCGTGCTATCGATTCTCAATCAATAAATACTGTGACATACATACTAACATACATAATATAATATTAAGATTGTTTTCTGTACTTGCTGCTTCCTTTCAAACTTTTGGTTTTGTTTTACTTTTATTATTGTTGTAACTGTGACGTCACCCGGGATCACAGTCAAAATCAGCGCCTTGCTTTGTATGCATTTATGGGCATATGACGCAGGACAAAACACTGTACTGTACACCTTTTCTGGGTGGTGTTACAGACGAAAGTGTTACATTTGTGTTGTCTGTGACAACAGTGGTGAATAAACTGTTTTTCTTTCTTTTCTTTCTTGACAAAAATAATTTGATGACTGATTTCGGTCGTTACCCTTTTTACGTATAAAATAAAAACATATTGTTCGACACATGGGTGAACTTCATGTTATAAAACTGCTGTGTAACCCCATCCCCAATACTCCATGAAAGTCTTTGTTCCGTGGCCCGTGGCATTTCGCTGACATTTCGCTTGGTTGTGAATTAAATTATTTTGCCATGTTATGTGTTATTTTCAAAAGGGCGAATGATATTTTTTCTGAATAAAGTTAATACATGACGCCATTCTACTTATATTTTGTACCTACAGCTATATCTGGTATATTGTTTAACTAGCTGATGCCTACGACTTCGTCCACGTGGTTTAAGTTTTATGGATTTCCCGCGGGAACTACTTAATTATTTTCCGGGATAAAAAGTAGCCTATATCACTCTCCAGGTCCTCAACTATGCCCATGGCACAAATCACGTCGATACGTTGCGGCGTGATTGAAGGACAAACCAACAAACAAACAAACAAACAAACAAACTTTCGCATTTACAATATTAGCATGATCTTCTCTTTGCTAATGTTATAAAATATAAAATAAAATTGAATGTTTTGATTGAGATTTGAGATCCTTTTCACTAAAATTAATATAATCTGGCTTAATCTTGTAGTTTAATTTGATCCAAGAAAGATTACGCCGTCCGATCTGTATAAATTAGAATTATTTACGGAATTAGGAAACAAAATCCACGTAAATCCGGAATAATTTGTCTCGGCTTAGCGTACAAACACTCCGACAGCCGAAACCCGTTTAATCAAAATCGCAGGAAGAATGGAGTAATCAGAAATAATATAATTTTCGTCTTCATTATAACTTGGTGAGGGAGGCGGAATTACTTATGGCTCACAGCAAATGAAAAGATCACAATCGGCTTTATTACGAAGCTGACTAGGCATTCACTTATTTCTTAGGATGGAGACTTTTCTCCCTTTTATTTGCTTACCCAATTTTAATGCAGGTAATATAGATGCCTATTTAATATTAATGCTGACTGATATAATTTAATGTTATACACATTTAATGTATATTATTTAATTTTTACGATTTAATGCTTTTATACCTATGGTGGTAATTTATCTTGGCCAATAAATAATTTTAATTTAGGTAGTATTAAATTGAAGAAAAAATGATTTGTCTGATTAAATTATCGCATATCAATACTTTTGATGTTTGGGACAGTAATCAGAGAGTTCTTTAATTAACGAGCCCATAAATTATCAGTAAATCTTAGATTTTGAAATACCTTTATCTTTTAGTATAGTAAGTTTTTCCAATCATTTAGTTGTTGACAATAGGTAATCATTTGGTTGTCGTCATTAACGCCTGAAGAATATGTGCTATACAAAATGTATACAGACAAGTATAAACAATATAAGATAAACTAATCTTAAAACACAGTCAACTACGTCTCATTATTCAACCATAAATGCTTAAAATGTATTATATGTATAAAAGCGTTTGCAGCTAAAAAGTATGCAGGGGAGTTACTACCATCGCAATAACAGTGTTATTTAAAAATAAGAATTATAATAATTCTAAAACACTACCAACAAAACAATATCTACGGATATCTAAAAAACAAACAATATCTATGGATTTAAGCGATGGTAGTATGCCCCCTTTTTATATTTGCTGGAAAAATGCATTTACGCATCCCGCACAAGGCACCCGTATGTGGGACTCACAGATGAAGCAAAATACCCACTAAGAAACGAGCAGCACAGTCTAGAAAGAGAGGTCGGGTCCCAAGACGTATTGGATGCAGGCGGATGCAACTGAGACGTCGCGACGCTGAACCGACACTATTGTCGGTTCAACATCGCGACGTCTCAGTTGCAGAGGTAATAGTACTAAGTATAGGTGTTTAGGACCATAGGGTCCTACTAGCTGATGCCCGCGACTACGTCCGCGTGGATTGAGGTTTTTTGGTTCCCGCGGGAACTCTTTAGTTTTCCGGTATAAAATACTAGCGAATGCCCACAACTTCGTCTGTGTGGTTGGAGGTTTTTTGGTTCCCGCGGGAGCTCTTTTAATAACTCTTTAGCCTATGGGCTATTCCAGACTATAATCTATCTCTGTGCCAAATTTCATACAGATCGGTTTAGCCGTTCGGGCGTGATTGAGTAACAAACATCCATCCATACATCCATCCAAACTTTCGCATTTATAATATTTATTTGATTCTGTGGGGGATGCCCCGTCGCTCACGTCCGCAGGAATTACCTTTTACCTCCCTGCACGTGTCCCCCGGGTGGTGCTAAGCGAGCGACGAACCAGGAGGCGTAATAAATGCCATACGATTAAAAAAAAAAAAAAAAATTTGATTCTGTGCACTAAGGCAGGAGAAGGTGAGCAAAGCGTCGCCTGCTTCCCCCCTGTCGTCTTCTGCGCATCAGTGGAAGGACTCGGCCTAGAGCTTTAAGAACGTTCTTAGTAAGGAATCACTTTAGTAAGTTTTTCTATAAAATATTTTGAGACCTAATATATCTTTATTATGATTACATATGACAGATCCTGAAGCATTATTTATAGGAAGGCCGGTGGGTGTTTTTTCAAGTTGGGCACCGAAAAGGACGATAAAAGTTATGAGGGCAGGGAAACTCTCGTAAATAGCAAAAAGGGAGAGGGGATAAAGGTATAATATATCAATACGAATCTTTAATATTCGCACGCCAGCATCATAAATCAGATGGAATGAGACCGGACGGTAAATCAAAAAGTTTTTATGTGTGTGCACTTTGTATGTAGGTAACTACTTGTGTCTGTTAATTTTTGCCCTCAATACATCGTCGGCGTATTATTAATTTAACTAACCAAGTACTATAATTAATAGATATTACAATATAGTCATAAAGTTGAGACCATTAATTGTTTTAATGTACACGGCAATGACAAAGCACATACAAAAACAAAAATTATTAGAGAAAGAGAGTGGTGGAGTCAAAACATGGCGTAATTGAGTAATATACAGCGCTGGGCCTTATTACTTACTAGCTAATGCCCGCGACTTCGTTCGCGTGGATTGAGGTTTCTTTTTGTTCCCGCGGGAAGTCTTTAATTTTCTGGGATAAAAAGTAGCCTATGGGTTATTCCAGACGATAATCTATCTCTGTGCCAAATTTCTTCCAGACCTGTTCAGACGCTCTGGCGTGATTGAGTAACAAACAGCCATCCATCCATCCAAATTTTAGCATTTATAATATTAGTAGGTATAGATTTTTTTTGATTACAGTGCAATTTTGCGACCTGAATTATTAGGGGAGTAGGTATCTACGGTACCAATGCTTATATCATTGAAACCCGTCTAACAAATATCTAGCAAGACCGTTCTAGTTTGCCTACTTATGGTTTCCATAGAGCTATTGAGACATCAGTTTAATTATCTGTACCATCTCCCATAAGGCAGAGTTACGTAAGCAAAATAAACTAGCACCAAAATTAATATTTAAACCTCCATCTTGGCGCTACTTACTGTGCAAATATTATAAAGCCGCTAAGTCACGACGTTCTGCCAGTTCTGCCAACAATATACCTACACTGAAAGCCATACATTTACATAGTTTAGCTAAATTAACTTTAAGGCACGCTCCTAATATAGTTAGTTAATGTAGAATTTAGATGACGACCGGTGCGCTTTCCAAAATAGAGTATACTCATAACTGAACTACCTTTTTTTGTTATCCACTACAAGTTAGCCCTTGACTGCGATCTCACCTGATAAGTGATAAGTGATGATGCAGTCTTAAGATGGTAGCGGGCTTACCTGTTAGGGGTACGGTAGTTATATCAAACACAAAACAGGGGTTTGTGTTTGATATAACGCTTCATCGTTCATCATGTTGGCAGCACGTCTTTGTCGTACCAGAACGCTTCATCGCTTGGCGGCACGTCTTTGCCTGTAGGATGGTAGCTTGCCACGGCCGAAGCTTTCCACCAGACCAGATTAGAGAAAATTCTGAATTTATAAATTGCAAAATTGACCCGGCGTGGGATCGAACCCAGGACTTCCCACGTTAATACAGTGATCAACACTACAGCAGAGAGGTGATCAAGATCGCTTCGTATTTTTTCGTACATTTTTATAAACATTAGGCTTTTCCTTATGACTGTCCAGGCCTTCAGATCCCCAAATTTGCTTTTTAAGATGCAGGGTTACATGGGTCCCTTGGCTATAGGGAATACATTTGTAAATTGAAACCGCAGATGTTCCCAAATCTATAATGTTGTGGTAGTGCACACGTACTAGACCTTTGACAATACGTTTAAAGTCCCTATTCCTAGTAGACATAACAAATAAACCTATATATACCAATAGAATTTGCTTTTTTTTTTAATTTTAACTTAACCCCAGAAGTTGTCATACAAGGAATTGATACCATTTACCCGTACTCAATTAAGTGGATGGATCGTGTTACCTACCCAAACAGCCAGATACACTAACTTTATAATATAACGACACTATAGAGTTCAAAACGTATAGGTAATAAAATTTTACATCAATGTAAAAGCCAGATAAGTATGTATTTTGAGTAATGACGAAGCGTGAAACTAATTTCTGACCTTTTTGTTGAAGAACGTCACAAAAGAGAAAGTTATACCCTCAGTGGACCCTTTAAACCTTTCAAATAGGCGAGCACATGTGCTCTATTACATTTCAGAGTTATTACTTTGCATTATGACATCGCTATTATATAGAAATTGAAAAAGTTTCGTAGAGTTTATTAAAAGAAGGAAATGACGACCTTCGCCCACACTTTTTTGTGGGAGTACAAACCTACTCATTGAAGAAAAAAGAAAATAGAGAAATTTTGTTAGTTGATAGTCATAACTTCGGTAGTCAATCACAGGAAAATAGTTTGCCCTATTATTAGAATTTGATTACTTCGAACCTTAGTTTTACATTTAATTTCATGGTGATGAATACTGACTTTTTAACTCACTTCGTTTAACGGTTACCGTAACATAATAATTTTATCAATACACTT
This sequence comes from Erebia aethiops, assembly GCA_923060345.2. NCBI lineage: Eukaryota > Metazoa > Arthropoda > Insecta > Lepidoptera > Nymphalidae > Erebia > Erebia aethiops. Next base: position 5,801,382 of record OV281092.1, on the reverse strand, counting down.
GCATTGTACAATTACTACAATTACAATACAATTATTTTTTAGTATTATTTTCTTCACAAGTTTGTCGAAAAATGTCGTATGACACACTTGTGTATTAATGATTACCGTCCTCGGCTATCTTAAGACCCTCACCTAACGGCTCGGGTCTCAATGTCGCCTCAGCGGTAATCACCAACATTACACACTAGTACCATATTGTACTATTAACCATTTGTCATGCAACCGGCCCTCAGATTCATGCCGTGGGGACGCAAAGCTGCATCAATCATTGTCACAATTTCAATTGTTGTGATTAGCTGAATCTATGGTATTCTTCATTTGACTGGGGATTTTGCCCATCAACAAAGGAGTGTTATACAATTTAAAAAATCTTTCCAAAAAACCGACTTCCACTGTAAAGTAAAAAATATTTTTTATTGCTACCCACTATGTTGAAGTCGGGCGAGCCTCATGTGTCAACTTTATATAAGGCATATCCTTGTTATACCCGCCCGACTTCAGCATAGTAGAATTAAAAATTATTTTTTACTTTACAGTAGCGTTGGAAGTCGGTTTTTTGAAAATAATTTTTATTTTTAACTTTTTAGTGTCAGGGTTGTGGATTTGGAGTCAGAATTTTTTTATGGGACCACTTCGAGCGCTTCCTCTAACGACTGATAGAAAAAAAATTCAAATTGGTTCAGTAACCACGGAGATATGCGGTAATATACATAAAAAATATATATACGCGCCGAATTGAGAACCTCCTCCTTTTTTGGAAGTCGGTTAAAAATGTGATTCCAATTGCTACATTGTAGCTGTCATATAGTTACCATTACCACCCTACTGAGTTAACTGCATGTTTCATCGCTTCGCACGACTCTCTCGACAACAAAACGACAAAAAATCTCGTTGAGTTTAAGCTCGGATGTATCTCGTCTCAAACGGAATTAGTTTTCATTAAATGTTGCATTTTAAAAGCATGAGGTCTGCAACAATTTTTATGCAAGCAGCAAATATCTCGGGCGCATCCTCAGTTTTAATGAAAGTTGCAATAACCCAACGTCTACTCCTCAGACGCGAATTCCATAAGACAGCTCTTTGAAAGCTGGTAACAAATTACATACCTACCTTTTTCCGTGAGCTATAATTAAATATGAGAGGAAACTAAAAGAAGAGCGCTTACGCTATTGTGTTGCTGAAAAATATTTTCTAGGAACTGGAAATTTTTGTTACGTGCGAATGCAAGCGTTTCACCATTTTTTGTGATTTTCTAGTGCTGAAAATATCCATATTTTCCAAAGTTCTCTTTTTTAAAGCTTCCTTTGCCCTCGGCGCAAAAGTAGTATCGTGGCCGATGTAATGGAATTAAGTACAAAATAGGGTAGGTAAGTATATCTTCCAAGATAGAGGCGATTCTGCGAAGTACTGAAAAACCTGTCAGCTTTGGTATATTTTGACTCGATACTGATCGACTGATACTTACTCAAACTCAAACTAAATTTATAGTCAATAGTCAATAATGTTTATTCAATTTAGGTAGGTACACTACACCTTCAATATTGACGTCCAGTTGTATATGTCACCGTAAGATTGTAAAAACCGTTAGATTATAATATAACGTTTTTTATCTCGCTAGATTATAAACTGTCGAAAGATTGTGAACCGTTCAATGTTCTGAGTATTAATTTATGAAATATTTATTGTTTTTACGTTTTCTTGTCTCTTTCTTGTACATATCGCGCGCGAGTTGAATGCAGAGTAAATGTAAGTGTCACCATACATTTACTCTGCATTCAACTCGCGCGCGAACTATAGGTTAGTTTAGGGTTTGACATGAATATTCAGGTAGTGCCTTACTACACTACTACACTTAGGTTCTATCGGGTTAATATACCTAATATATTACAATTTACCGAAAAATAACGCGTTAAATTGTAAGCAGTATGTTACGGTTCACAATCTGTCGACAGTTTATAATCTATCGAGATAAAAAACGTTATATTATAATCTAACGGTTTTTACAATCTTACGGTGACATATATAAAAAAAAATCGTGATAATCAGTAACGGTATCTTAAAACTAAAGCTGCGAGGGTTCCAAACGCGCCCTGGTCTGAGAAGAGCCCACAACAAACTCAGCCGGGTTTATTTATTTATAAATAGTTTATTTATATTATGTAGGACATACAGGTGTCTCTTAGCAAAGCAATTTACTAGGTAAAATAACTGTTTTATTATTCTACAATTTTGCATTTTCACTACTGAGAATGTTTATGATTTGTGACTAGGCCCTAAAGAAATACAGTCATCTGCATGGGTTGAGTTATTACAAAAATAATAAAGATATTTTGCACGAACACTTGAAGGAACATTTAATTTCAGACTGTTGACATTTATATTCACAATTCTCACCGAGATCTTGTGACGAACAAGTCACAAGCCGCGCGCCCAGCCAGTACAGAAACTTCTCGAACGTTCCACGGCCGAACACGACACCGGCTCGACGACCCGAACGGCCAATCAGCGAGCACCGCGACATCAGCCGAGCGATCACGCCACCGAGGAAGCCACGCCCCCCAGACTATAAATACGGCGGCAGCCACGAGTCAGTCAGTCTCTCGGCGCCTTCACCCGCGACGGTCGGTGTGATTTCTCGCTGCTCGACCAGGGTGAAGAGGCTGAGAGACTCCGGTAGCCTCGAGCACCGTACCCCCCGCGCGTCCCGCTCTCCTCCTCCGTCCGCGACGCTATCCGCGTCACATACCTACCGTAGGTAACCGCGTACCCCCCCGCGCGTCCCGCTCGCCTCCGTCCGCGGCGCCATCCGCGTCGCATACCTACCGTAGGTAACCGCGTACGCATCCCCGCGTCTAATTAAACGTCCCGCCGCCCGCGCGTATTGTTATAATAGATTGTAAGCTTAGTCATGTAAATAAGTTTGTGTACTAATGTTGTAGAACTGAGTGAATAAAAGGATCATCCTGTTTGTGTACAATCCGTGTTTACTTTAGAGATCCCCCAGTCAGTTGATAAAATCCCTATCTCATGGACGTAGTAAGGACGTTGTAAACCCCAACCTCCTTGCTACGTTACATTGGCGCCCACGTAAATAACCCACCGTCCGGGTTCCGCGCCGCGTAAAGAAACTCGCGCCGCGTCCGTCGGAATAAAAATCCGTACCGAAGACATAGGGAACCTGACAATTTTGTTACACCCGGATATTTTCATGGAATAGCACAGATACAAACCCTCACAGGCGGTGTGATTACCCTCGCTGCTCGCTCGTGAGAGTGAATATCTGAACCGCGTGTAACTTACACAAACAAAAGATCGTATTTTTACAAAACAAGTACGGATACAAGCCCTCACAGGCGGTGTGATTACCCTCGCTGCTCGCTTGTGAGAGTGAATATCTGAACCGCGTGTAACTCACACAAATAAAAGATCGTATTTATACAAAACAAGTACGGATACAAACCCTCACAGGCGGTGTGATTACCCTCGCTGCTCGCTTGTGAGAGTGAATATCCGATCCGCGTTCAATAAAGAAACACAACACAATTACTAAGGGACACACCCGCGGTGTTGAAAAACAAAAACAGATACAAGCTCTCGCATATAAGTCGGTGCGATTACCCTCGCGTCGACTACGAGTGCAAATATCTGACCCGTTTTGAAAACAAAAGACAAAGTACACTCTAAAGGACACAGACTATAACTGGAAAACGCGAATCGAAACACGACCTTACAAGGAGACCAGAGGGGAACGCATAGGGATCAAATTCAAAAGACGGGACATAGTTTTTTCAAAAAAAAAAAGTAATAAATATATATAAGCTTCAAAGATAAACCGTGTAATATAAATAAAAAAAAAACCAAAAACCGTATAAGTAATAAGATAAACCCAGCACCCGCGGAAAGAAAAAAAAAAGCATTAATAAATAAGTCAACCCCATACGGCAATGCCCACGGCTTGGATTTATACCCTAAATAAACAAGAACTAAACATAGAATTAGAAAAGAGAAATATACAGGTTGCGACAACAAGTACGGTTGACGAGTTACGCAAACAACTAGCCCTAATAATCAAAGAGGAAGACAAAACAATCCAAAATAATACAATGTCCAACGAAAACAAAACAAAGGAATTCGACAAAGCCATTTCCCGATGGAAAATACAGTTCGATACGACAGGTGACGCGGTCGAATTCCTAGAGCGAATAGAAGAACTCGCCGAAACCTTAGACGTCGATAAAAACAAAATTATTCATGTAATACCGAGATGTCTAACAGGAAAAGCATCGTTATGGTATAGAAATAATAGCCAAGGATGGAAAACTTGGGAAGACTTTACAGATAACTTCAAATTATTTTATTACCCAAGAAACTATGAGAAAAACCTGTTAGAAACAATCATCAATAGGAGACAGCAATTTCGGGAAAACTTCATACAGTACCTAACCGACATGCAAACCTTATTGAGAAGATACGGAAAACTAACCCCAGAACAACAGCTAGAAAGAATCTACGATAACATGAAGCCGAACTACCAATATTATATAAAACGAAAAGATTTTAGTACAACCGCAGAACTAATTCAGTTAGCAGGAGACTATGAAAAAATAAACGCAGAACGGTTCAAAGAGACAACGAGAAAACCCACATACCAACGGAAAGAAAATCCACCGACCCCAACAGGAACACCGTCCGGAGTCCCGAAACCGGAAGACCACAAGAATGAAAGGAAACCAATACAGGCCAACTATGATCCACAAGATTGTTGCTGGAAATGCGGCAAGAGAAACCATACAACTCGAGAATGCAAAAACCGACAAGTAATTTTCTGCAGCAAATGCGGATTGATGGGAAAGCTAACACGGGACTGCTGTAAAAAGACAGGTGAAGCCAACCAAAGAAGGAAACCACAGGCTTACACTGCAAACACTCAGAATAGGGAGGATAACAGAATGTTTATCAACGTCAAGATATACGGAAAAACATTCAGGGCACTGGTAGACACAGGATCAACAAACACCTACATAAACAAAGAGATCATGGACCAGATTCAAGGAAATATTAAAAGAATCGTGGAGAAACAAACCACAATAAAACTAGCTGATGGATCCCGAATAAAAACAAGTAAAGTAATCAATATTAACATAGAAGCAAATGGAAAGGAACTAACTCACCAAGTCATATACTTACCAACAACGACGGTAATGATTATAGGAATGGACTTATTAACAAGAATAGGGTTGTCCATAGGGTGGACAGAAACAACGTGCGAACAAACAAGTACAGAAAAACGGGAAAAAGAGCCCAGTAGTACAAAAACCTTAACAATAGAACAGGAAAAACACCTACAAGACTTCCTCAACGAAGAATTCGAGAAAGCCGAGAAAAGTCCAAAGGGAAATACATGGGTAAAACACACAATAAAATTAACACATAAAGAACCGATCAAGCAAAGATATTATCCGAGAAATCCAAAGATGCAAGAAAAAATTAACGAACACGTGGACAAGATGCTAGCAGACGGAGTCATTGAGAAATCAAGCAGCCCGTACAGCTCACCGATAGTAATGGCCAAAAAGGAAAATGGGCAATACAGATTCCGCATAGATTTTAGGAAAATAAACGAAATAACGGAGAAAGATGCGTATCCGATACCTCAAATAGACGACACGCTAGAAAAGTTAAATAAAGGAAAATATTTCTCTAAATTCGACCTAAAGAACGGATATTGGAACGTTAAGCTAGACGAAGCGAGTAAACCAATAACAGCGTTCACAGTACCGGGAAGAGGCCTATTCCAATTCAAAGTGATGCCATTCGGACTACATTCGAGCGGCGCAACATTCCAGAGGCTATTAGACAGAGTAATAGGACCAGATCTAGAACCAAACGCATACGTGTACTTAGACGACATAATAGTGTGCAGCAAGTCGTTCGAGGAACACTTAAATCACTTGAGGGAAATATTTAAAAGACTACGCGAAGCAGGCCTCAGAATAAACAAGGAAAAATGTGAATTCGCCCAACACCAAGTGGAATACCTGGGTCACGTGGTAACAAAGGAAGGTCTCAAAATGAACGAAGGGAAAATTCAAGCAATAAAAGAACTCAAACCACCGGAAAATATCAAAGATGTAAGACGATTCATAGGGATGACGTCATGGTATAGGAAGTTTATCCCAAACTACGCAGAACTAACTTCACCATTAGCACAATTACTAAGGAAGGACGTAAAATTCAACTGGGGAGAGAAACAACAACAACACTTTGAGAAAATAAAAACATTACTAATACAAGACCCAATCCTGACCCGAGCAGACTTCTCGAAACCATTCATTTTACAAACAGACGCAAGCGATACAGGCCTAGGAGCCGTTTTAATGCAGGAAAGCGAAGGAAGAGAAAAAGTAATAATGTACGCTAGCCGCACCCTGCAGCCACCGGAAACCAAGTACACAACCACGGAGAAAGAATGTCTAGCGGTAGTATGGGGTATACGAAAAATGAGACCATTCTTAGAAGGATATCATTTCACCATTATAACAGACCATCAAGCGCTCAAATGGCTAAATACCCTAAAAAACCCTTCGGGCAGACTAGCACGATGGGCACTGGAGCTACAACAATATAGCTTTGACGTTGTGTACAGACCGGGAAAACAGAATGTTATAGCAGACGAACTGTCGAGAAACCCCGTTTGCACCATAACGACAGAAGGTAAAGAGTGGTACACAAAGAAATTCGACAAAATAACCGAAAATCCGGAAACAGACCCGGAGTATTGTATAAAAAACGGAAAACTGTATAAGAAAGTAATTAACCCAAAATATGGAGGGAAACTCGACCCCACCACGGAGTGGAAACTATGCGTGAGAAACTCGGACAAAGAAAATATTATCAAACAAAACCACGACGAACCAGACGCGGGCCATCTAGGAACGTCAAAAACGTTTAACAAGGTAGCACAACGCTATTATTGGCCAGGCATATTTAGAGATGTAGCAAAATACGTAAATAAATGCGAAACCTGTCAAAAACATAAACCGTCTCAGAAAAAAAAACCAGGACTCATGCATATAAAAAACGCCGAAGAACCATGGGAGGTAGTTACAACAGACCTCATAGGCCCACTCCCTCGATCTTCTAAGGGATACCAGTGGATAATCGTATTTCACGACAAATTCACCAAGTGGTCGGAAATAAAACCCTTACGGACGGCGACGGCAACTACCGTCGCGAGCGCACTCAAAGAGTGCATATTAAACAGATACGGCGGAATTAAGACATTACTCAGTGACAACGCCAGAATTTTTACTAGCAAAATTTTTAAGGACACGTTAACAAAATATAGAATAGAACAGAAGTTCACCGCACCATACACCCCACAGTGTAACCCGACCGAGCGAGTAAATAGAACGTTAGAAACCATGATATCCGCATATATAGAAAAAAACCACAAAAAATGGGACGAGTATCTAGCCGAATTCAACTTTGCGTTGAATACATCGATTCATGAAACGACTAAATACACCCCCGCATTCCTACTATTTGGCAGAGAACTGCGAAATTTCCGCGACGACAACCAATTTCCCACCCCAGCGCTGAGAGAGAAGCAAAAACTAGAAGAAATTTACGAAATAGTACGAAATAACCAAAGTGTAGCATCAACACTACAAAAAAAGTATTACGATATGTCAAGACGGGACTGGACACCAGATATAAACGATCTCGTATTAAAAAAGGAATATCCATTATCGAATGCAAACAAACATTTTTGTGCCAAACTAGCCCCTAAGTACTCCGGCCCGCATAAAATAATCGAACAAAAATCACCAGTAATATACCTACTCCAACCTGTACAAGGCGGCAAAGTGTGCACCGCACACATTAAAGACATGAAGATATTCCGTCACTAGACAAGCGACGTAACTATCGTTAGACAGAGCACACAGGCACATGCAAACCAAAGATGCAGCGATCTACCCTCAAATGGATCACTTTTCTCGGGAACAATCCATAAATAGCGGAAGCACATGCAAACACGTCACATTACTCGGAAATGGAACACGGGGTGAAGATTATAAGCGACCAACCCAACATGGGAAAGGTCACATACCAACCCGGCCCAAAAGTAGAAGGAAGGGCCAACGAGATAATATTGTCGCCAGGGGATCCCGGGGACAAAGTAAAAAAAAAAGAAGATGAATACCTCGACCTCGACACCCACATCCAGTCCGGGGAGTACGAGGCATTTGTGGCCCAAAGCGAACCCGCAACTCCGCCCAGAAAGAAACGACGGAGGGGCAGGAAACGGTTGGGCAACCACAGAAAGGGAGTGGTCAGGCTGCCCAAATACAAAAAAAACAAATTAAAAAGAAAAAAAAAAAAAAAAAAAGGCCGGTCGTGAAGATACGCGCCGGTAGATTATCTATATTTTGAAGAAAAAATAGAAAAGGAAAAAAAAAAAAAAAAAAAAAAAAAAAACAAAAAAAAAAAAAAAATACAACACATTTCTTTGTTCTTTTCATACAGGGATTTTTTCCTTACAGGAAAAAATCTTCCAGCGAAGGAGGGGAGTGTGACGAACAAGTCACAAGCCGCGCGCCCAGCCAGTACAGAAACTTCTCGAACGTTCCACGGCCGAACACGACACCGGCTCGACGACCCGAACGGCCAATCAGCGAGCACCGCGACATCAGCCGAGCGATCACGCCACCGAGGAAGCCACGCCCCCCAGACTATAAATACGGCGGCAGCCACGAGTCAGTCAGTCTCTCGGCGCCTTCACCCGCGACGGTCGGTGTGATTTCTCGCTGCTCGACCAGGGTGAAGAGGCTGAGAGACTCCGGTAGCCTCGAGCACCGTACCCCCCGCGCGTCCCGCTCTCCTCCTCCGTCCGCGACGCTATCCGCGTCACATACCTACCGTAGGTAACCGCGTACCCCCCCGCGCGTCCCGCTCGCCTCCGTCCGCGGCGCCATCCGCGTCGCATACCTACCGTAGGTAACCGCGTACGCATCCCCGCGTCTAATTAAACGTCCCGCCGCCCGCGCGTATTGTTATAATAGATTGTAAGCTTAGTCATGTAAATAAGTTTGTGTACTAATGTTGTAGAACTGAGTGAATAAAAGGATCATCCTGTTTGTGTACAATCCGTGTTTACTTTAGAGATCCCCCAGTCAGTTGATAAAATCCCTATCTCATGTACGTAGTAAGGACGTTGTAAACCCCAACCTCCTTGCTACGTTACAATCTTATTTTTTTATTAGAAGGACTGATTTAAACAGACTATTTTAATATGGACACTGGGACTGCAAATATTATTCAATATTGCTTTGAAGATCTCTTAGTTATTTGCTTAACTTAAAGCTAACTACTAAGTAGTTTATTAAAACGTCGTTCGTACTGTTTAATAATAAATATGTTTAATTTATCTCATCACTGGTAGTTATTATAAAAGATCAAAGCCGCCCGCCGAGTTTGTCTATCTTTTTTTTAATATCCACTACAAGTTAGCCCTTGACTGCGATCTCACCTGATGGTAAGTGATGATGCAGTCTAAGATAGTAGCGGGCTAACCTGTTAGGGGCATGGCAGTTATATTTAACCCATACCCCTATTCGGTTTCTACACGGCATCGTTTTGGAACGCTAAATCGCTTGGCGGCGCGTCTTTGCCGGTAGGGTAGTAACTAGCCACGGCCGAAGCCTCCCACCAGGCCAGACGAGGGAAAATTCAGAAATTATAAATTCCTAAATTGACCCTGCCGCGGGGATCGAACCCGGGACCTCCGTACTTAAAGACAGCAGCGCTACACACTGCGCCACGGAGGTAGTCACAATCGTAGGTAGTATCTCCTCGTACTTATTTCAGAATTCTTTTAAAGAGTTTCTTTTTCGCTTTTACCAATAGAAATTTTGAAAAATTACGTGTATAACATTGTTAGGCCGGTCGACTGTGATGATAATAATGTCAAAAAGGTCGTAATTATCATTTTCCTGCTAAATTCATGAATTGCCTCAAGACGTTACCCACCCCGGCCCCACCTCACAGGTTATCCCGCTACCATCTTAGACTGCATATTCACTTACCATCGGGTGAGATCGCAGTCAAGGGTTAACTTGTAGTGGATAAAAAAAGTGGCCCGAGAAATGCATCAAATATAAAGAATACGGTGCTAAATTAAATCACAACGAGACTGTATAATTTAGAACATTGGCCTGTTGGTGGTACGACCATAGCCTATTGAAATAAATTTTCCAATAATTTCAATATTGGTAATAATAATTCATTCTGATTCCCTTACAATATTGTAGATTGGCTTATTTCCGAATAGGCTCCGAGGAATAAATTTTCCAATCGGAATATTAGAGAAGTTTTACAATAGACGCTATTCTATTTCAAAACTTAGGGTTTCAAATTCTATGTTTTGTCTGCGATATAAGAGGAATTGGTTCCTAAATTAGTTTCGTAGAACATAATTTAGGTCAGCATTATATTAAGGTTATTGTAACGTTCTACTATTTATAGATTTTTTTGTAATGTAACTTTTAATTTTTCGTGCATAAGCTTTTACTTTTTATTTATTTTTTTAGTGAATGATGTGGCGTGGCACCTTTGATAAATTGTTCATTTAACAAGTGTCCTAAATGTGTCTAGTTTTAAGTTTTTTATATAATGTAACAATTTTTGGTTGTCCAAATAAATAAATATAATATAATATAATAAAGATACGATAGATAAATAGATAAAACTCTTTAATGCACACACGTGTACGGCCACGAAATGAGCGGCGGCGGGGCGATGGCGGCAGTGGGGCGATGCGATTAGTCGGAGAACTGGCGACGAATTTCACCGCAATTTTGTCGTACTCATTTAAAACTTTATTCACGTTTAAAACCGCAAAATCTGTCTGGCGATTTGCAGGTATTATTGAAATTACTCAATAAATACGTGATTAAAATTTCAGATTGCCAAAAGTAGTAGAGAAATAACCGCATACGCTCTACCACTCTACTGGATTTGCCAGTTGACGAAATTATATTTTGTTACAATTTCAGTTTGCATACAGGGCCTTCCCAAAATTCGTCGCTAGCTCTCGTACCACATCGCCCCGCTGTCGCTGTCGCTCAGCCGTCGCTAGTTTCGTGTTTGATGCCTTAGAACAAAAACAATAAACAAAAAGGTTAAAAGATAAAATAGAAGGGTGCAAAGGCGGTCTCATTGCTTATGCGATATTATCTTCCAGACAACCTTTGGGGAGAGGAGATTATCAAACAAGAGCGCGGGATAGTGCAACATCTAAAACTTAAATCCATACTTTAATATTTAATATTATAAATGCGAAAGTGTGTCTGTCGGTCTGTCTGCTACGCTTTCACGACCCATCTGTTCAACCGACTTTGATGAAATTTGGTAAAGGGGTAGTTGGTATCCCGGGGAAGGACATAGGCTACTTTTAATCACGGAAAATTAAAGAGTTCCCGCGGGAATTAAAAAAACTGTCTCTTCACCCGATTTTGATGAAATTTGGTACAGGGGTAGATGGTATCCCGGGGAAGGACATAGGTTACTTTTATCCCGGAAAAATAAAAAGTTCCCGCGGGAATCAAAAATCTTAATCCACGCGGACGAAGTTGCGGGCATCAGCTAGTAATACATAAAATGCTTTGAAATAGTTCGCAAGAAGTCATGTTTCAGACTGGCAGGTAAACTATCAAAGTTATAAAATAAATGGCGGGAGTTTGCGCAAAAATTCATACTTTAACGACTTAGAGTTAGCAATAACGTGACCAGAATTTTCTAGTTTAGAAGCAGGACGCCTTCAGTTGAATATTTAATTAATTGAATGTACTATGATCATCGCTCTCTATGTATTTATCTTTGAGTATTCAACCAAATCAATCCAACGCTGGCCATCAAAATTAAGCAAAGCGTAAGATTCCCGCGGGAATAAAAAAAACTTAAATCACGTGGACGAAGTCGCAGGCATCAGTCAGTTTAAACTATTAGTATGAAGTAGGTATGATTGCATGACGTGTTAGTCAACTGCATGAATGTAACATTTTGACGAGTCAACCTTTCAACAGATTTCGATAACATTTTTGGTACAATGAATTAGCTCACAATCACGGAGGATACTTTTGATATCGGATAATCAAATACCTACTCTAAATTGATAAACAAGTAGGTATTTTTCAATTTTTGATAGAAATAGTCCCACAAATGCGGGACTCAAGGGCAGCTTAGTTAGTGAGAAACTTGCAACATTTACTCCGTGATTCTCTTCAAGTTTTGATGTCAATTACGGCTCTTGGCGCAACGGCGATGCTTAGTCTACAACATAAGTATATCGCATAGATGAAGATTATGAAAGTCTTTTATTAAATCTTTAGTTTTATACCTGGACTTCTGGTTATTCTTATCTGTAGATCAGTCGGTCTAAAAAGGTCATTGCGTTTTCCGGCCAAGTTAGAATAGTAGATGACCCGTAAGTTGGAGAACAGGTAAAGTCGTTGATCCTACGCCTGATCTCTCTACGGTCGTGTCGGATTGCCTTCCCATTGGACTATGAGGGTAAGGGAACACGGAGTGCACCTGTGTCTGCGCACACACTTGTCTACCTTATCTCTTGCGTAATGCGCAGTATGCGCATCCGTCACCTTTTGCGTAAGATACAATAATTTTAATAATATTATTACATGTTTTCAACGACCTCAATTTACATAGACGGGACCTGTCAAACAAAGAATGTGGACCTATTTTACTAACGAAAAGCGGGACAGCGCTATGGCGGGGACAAACACAGGGCTATACAGGTTAGGAGCGTGCTCTAAAGGTTTTTTTTTTTTTAATAGTAGCACCTCTGACGTAGTCAAAGCCTTTATTTTTCTAATTATTAATTGTTTACGGGTCATTATTAATTTGAAATTTATATTTATAATATTTATTAGTTATATTAAGTCTATACTAAATTTATTTTACCTATGTGTTGGACGCCCAATTTTTTTTCTATGAAAGGGCCCATCTAGTACCTACATAAATATAAATCGATGCATGTATTATGGATAAATATGGTTAACGGTAACTATCGAAGCAACTATTCGAGAATTTTCCTAGAGCACAAATAGCCGTTCTATTTTCCGTGTTTTGTACTTTTTACTGCTTGAAGTTTCTAAAGCTAACATACAAAATATAAAAAAATATATCACACCATCGGGTCGCCTGTCTATCCAGATCCACAAATTGACTGTCATTACAAAAATATGTCACCAAGTGATATCTCTAATGACCTGTCATCACTGAAGCGGCTGTAAATTCATAATTACATTGGTCGTTACCGTCCTATAAAAACCAGTCATAATACAGCTGACATTCTTACAGCTGTTTAACGATTATTACATTCTTTGATCGGTTTTTGAAGTGAAAACTTCTTTAGGCGCGTTAAGCACTTTTTGGTTGCTTGTTGTTTGGTTGGTACAAATGTGGAAACGCGTGACCGACACCGTGACACACCTCACGTTACGAAGAGAACGTGTTACGAAGACAAAAAGTCTTAAATATAAATAAAGTACATCCGTAATTAAACTTTAATGCCTTAGTTTTAAGGTATATATTTTAAGTATTTTAAATATTTTAATTATTATTTTAAACAAAAAAAAAAACAAATTAAAAAAAAATTATTCAATATTCGTTTTCACTTCAACCGGCACTCACTATTTTCATTTTTTTGTTATTATTTAGGTTTCTGTCATATTGTTACAGAGTCGAAGAATATTTCACCATTCCCACAAACATATTGCATCCTTAGTAATAAATTTTCGAACAAATCTTTCTTATCAGATGCCTGTTATGCTCTGCCCATTTCACATCAGATGAATTTTAGAAAACTATTTAGTATCAGACGCCTGTATTCTAGGACGTACCTATCGCTAAAGTTAAAAAAGTTAGTGTTCAATATAAACAAATACGAACGACGCGACGTAAATACATAGCAAGACTTAACCGCTATATAATAAAAACTTTAGGCTCAGTTTACACTTACCTTAGTTAAACTCGTGCTTTGTAAGGGACAACCGGGCTTAACGTCAGTTTACACATTACAACAGGGTCTAAAAATTTTTGTACTAAATAATACAATAAAAGTTTAAGGCTGTGTATATCCCTTTATGCTGTGATTAGTCAGTGGTTAGTATAATACGTTTACCTGGTTTTACAAAATATGTTCTATAAACGGGTATCTACATTTATTGCATTGTAGTTGATAACATTACAGTTCTAGAACATTAAAAGGCTGGAACAGACCATTAAATCTGTGGAAATGGGTGCGCAGGTGCCAGTACTGACTCTGCGAAGTATCCGATGTTACTTTGTTAATGGCTTCTTAATTACTATCCTATGTCTAAACTAAAGTTATAAATTATTTCAGTGAATATTTAAAAATAGCGAAATTAGCTATGGAAATTAGGTACGGTATTTTAATGCACAAATAACAAACCGGCAACAGCCTGTGTTCTATAGAGATCTATGCGGGAGACCTACGGCAGTAGACGTCTACCTATATGTTGAGAGGACGACGAAGACGTAACAATAAATATAATTTGTTTCTACACGAGAAGTGACAACGTATCGGAAATTCGGAACGCCAAGTCTATCTCAGTTCTCACGAATTGTAAGTGGACCAATTTGTGAATGTGACGACATGCGAATGGGATGTGATGCGAATGGGATGACTTGCTTCGAACCCATATACGTAAAAGAATATGGTAACCCACCGCAACAATATCCCAAGAAAACTCCTTCCATCATGTGTAGACCAGGCCAGACCAGGAAAAATTCAGAAATTATAAATTCCCAAAGGGAGTTTATAGCCCGGAACCCGGGACCTCCGCACGTTAAGATAATAGAGCTTAACACAGCGCCAGTCGTCAAGAAAAGGAAACATAACGCAAGGGAGTCACTGCCCCTAGCAATGAGAAGTGACGAGCACGGTGCAGAGAGAGGAGTTGCAAACAAAATAAAGCCACAAAATTGGCACTACCAAAATACATTAACCAATGTCTAACGGAGTTTCGGAAAAGTTCAGTTCCGAATCTGTTGCGATCAGCTTGCATGCTTTCAATACGACTAAAGTCGGATTGCGGAAAAGTTAATATTAGAAGTTTAGCTTCCGTTGCAACCGCGCCTACCACTACAGCACTCAGCACTTTTGACTTTGTTGCAAAGTACATCGCTTTGTTTGCATCTTATATTTTTATTCTACCTTTTTTATAGTTTTGTACGTTTTCCTACACATTCCTGATTGTATTGGCGCTGTTGCTTTTACTGATTATGGCCCACTTGCACAAGGGCTCTTAGTTAATTAGTGACAACATTAAGAAATTAACTAGGTTATAGGTTATATTATTTTAAATGCGAAAGTTTGGATAGATGGATAGATGTATGGATGGATGGATGTTTGATACTCAATTACGCCAGAACGGCTTAATGGATCAGGATGAAATTTAGTACAGAGATAGATTATAGTCTGGAATAACACTTAGGATACATTTATCCCGTATTCCCGCGAGAACCAATAAACTTCAATCCACGCGGACGAAGTCGCGGGCATCAGCTAGTTAGGTTAAATTTTTTAATGCTTTCACTTTTAGGCAACTTCAATATTATGCTTTTTCCAAAAAGTGACAGCATTATAAAATTTAAGGTCATTTCGAAAAGACTCTACTCAAAACCAGAACTTAGTATATTTTGTAGTCTGCGCCTAAGAACATAATTATTTACTAACAAACATACAAGCTTACAGGTAAAATTTTCATGATCTTATTTTACTCATGATAAATGACTTTTAATTATACCAAAATGGGAAATATTTCGACTTTGCCCAATCCGTCTATATAGTACCTATATTATATTGTAGGTAGTCGGCACTATATCACACGAGTATATATATATACATATGTGACTGTATGGTCTGTGGTAGTTAGTATCCAATCATTCTAATATTATAAATACAAAAGTGTTTGTCTTTTTGCTACGATTTCAAGGCTCATCTGAAAAACCGATTTTGACGTTTAGTTCGGTGATAAGTTTTATACCTATTCAGTGTTTGTTTGCATCCGAGGAGAAGGACACAGGCTCCTTTTTATAAAATAAAAAAACAAATATTTTGCATGGGATTTTCGAAAACCGAAACCATCTAGCTTAAGATATTATCGTCTGATACAACCACACACTACAATAGTTGAAGCGTCGAGACACATTGTTAGCTACATCAAACAATCAAGTATCTATTCTACCCTTACGTCGCCGCTGTATACAGCGGATTCCTATTCGGTAGATACTATGTTGATCGATTGGAATAGTTCGATCGAATAGTTTAGGGGCTTTATAAACTTCTCCGTATTGAAGTGTGTTGGCAAGTTGGTAATTTCAGCAAAATAAAGTCCTGTAAGGATTAACATTCTCAATGGGTGTTTGGAATCAATTTTCTCTGCATTAGCGCATGATTGAATTGGATTCGAAATAGATTGCAATTAAATCAGCGTGTCTTACCGAAAACTCCCCAGTAGTGAGTTTTTATTTAAGTCCCTACTCTAAAATTTTAAAGCTTTCAACAACTTACATTAAGGATTACATTATATGATCTATAGATTTAAGACTTACCTTTACACAGGTTTAAAAAGTCCAATAAAAGTATGAGCCTTAAAAAGCTTATATTATTGTTGAAGATTATGTAAACGATAAAGCAGCGTGGATTTGACTCGCTCCAGATATTCTGCGGACTGCTGCAGTTACTTATTTAGCTCAATAATTATTGTAATTTTAGATTTTTTAAGACTATAAAGAAAATAAACAAGAAATATTCTGTGGATGTATTTTAATTATGTTCATTGATCAGGTTGAGTTGAAGCTAAATACAGCTGAAGCAGTGATAGCCAAAATAATGAGTAAAAAAGAAAACCCACGCTTGCAACGCCCCCTTATTGACCAGCGTGGTGGACTATGGCTTTTCCAGTAGTGAGGTTGGAAATAGTGCTGATGATTTAAGTAGGTATATTCATGTATTCAGTCATGTGGTAAAACTGCAATGAACGTTAAATTCTCTACAAAATATTATTTCGCGGAAAGTAAACAGGATATTATTTGCTTGCTTTTATATTACTCATTTTCTATAAAAGTTATTGTTGGATACAAATTGCGGATTTTAAAACCACAACGCAAATACGCTTCGTCGGTAATCAAGAAGTTATGGCTTGGATCTCTATGTATTTTTCATTCGCTAAATCTCGCCTTCTTCATTTTCTGCACCAACGGCAGGAAATAAAATCGCCATCAAAACGTTGCTCGTAATTTGAGAATAACTGCAAAAATTCGTAAGAATACGCTGTGCGGAGGCGAATTGCGGTATGGCCGGAAGGCGCCGCGCCGGTGGGTCGCCTGAGTTTTCATTGAACTTAAGAAAATTGATGGTTATTGTCGAAAATAAACATTGATAGCCTAGATTGAGACTTCAGCTTCGTCTGAGGTTCCAACCCCAGGCGTCTAGGAAAGGAAGCTAGTGGACCTCAGAAGAAGTTTTTTTTTTAAAATTATTATATAGTTGCTTTGATTCAGACTGTAAATAATGTAATACTTATATGTGCTTACTACTTAAACTTATAGATCTCTATAAACATATTAGAATAGATATTGCATTCGTAGTTTGTCCGTGACTTCACCAATTAAGGTTTCTACTGAAAACCAACACTGCAGCCTGCTGTAGCATGATGATAGAGACCTGTATTTGGTCATACAACTTTGTTGCTGTACCTGATTTGATAGTTTCTTGACTAGTACTTAAATTGTCATCAAATAAAAAACATTTTCTTTCTCAGGCGATGAACCTTTACAGCATGATACTTCATGATACATGGCTTTTTTTGGAAAGTTTTGTTGCAACAACCCTGCTAAGTTTCAACAACTGAGAACTTAATGCAGGGGTCTCCATACAACAAGTCACCCCGTTTCCTAGACTACTAGAGCACCACTACATTTTGTGTAATAATATGGCAATTAAGTCTACTTGTCTACCTTTTGGGCGCAGTGTGTAGTGCTGTTGTCTTAACGTGCGGAGGTCCCGGGTTCGATTCCCGGCAGGGTCAATTTGGGAATTTATAATTTCTGAATTTTCCTGGTCTGGCCTGGTGGGAGGCTTTGGCCGTGGCTAGTTACCACCCTACCGGCAAAGACGTGCCGCCAAGTGATTTAGCGTTCCGGTACGATGCTGTGTAGAAACCGAATAGGGGTAGGTATGGGTTTAATATAACTGCCATGCCCCTAACAGGTTAGCCCGCTACTATCTTAGACTGCATCATCACTTACCATCAGGTGAGATCCCAGTCAAGGGCTAACTTGTAGTGGATGAATAAATAAAAAGCCTGAGATTCCAAAAAATCTTCTTTTTGTGTTCTCATTTGTTTAGTCTGACAGTAGAAGATTTTTCGCTAGTCTATCAACTAGTGGTAAGTTCGATTTGTACAATGGATTTTTTTAAAACTGAAGCTGCTACCTGTGTTATTAACTGGAATATTTTAGAGGTGAATAATATCTCCCATTATCTTACTACTTACATAATATTATAAATTGCGAAAATTTGCATGGAGGGATGTTTGTTTATTTTTTATTTTTTTAATCCACTACAACCTAGCCCTTGACTGCGATCTCACCTGATGGTAAGTTATGATACAGTCTAAGATGGTAGCGGGCTAACCTGTTAGGGGCGTGGCAGTTATATTAAACCCATACCCCTTCGGTTTCTACACGGCATCGTATCGGAACGCTAAATCGCTTGGCGGTACCTCTTTGTCGGTAGGGTGGTAACTAGCCACGGCCGAAGTCTCCCACCAGAGCAGATTGTTACTCAATCACGCCAGAACGGCTGAATGAAATTTGGCACACAGATAGATTATAGTCTGGAATAACACATAGGCTATAGCCCGTTTCACGAAAGAAGTCCCCTACTGGCGGCGCTAGTAGTCGCATGTTTATGCAGTTATTGTATGTAATATGCATTAGTTCCACAAATCGCCGCGAGTCTTCTTTCGTGACACGGACTATACTTTTTATTCCAGAAAATTAAGAATTTCTAGCGAGCTAAAAACTTTTTTTTTTATCCACTACAAGTTAGCCCTTGACTGCGATCTAGGTTAAAAACTTAATAGGTTTAAAAAAAGTAATAGTGGATAGCAGGCGTTACTTTGCGGAAGTCCATCATAATGAAGGAACCAGAAGTTAAATTCGCCATAATCCGCGACAACAGGAAAATCGATGTGGTGGAGTGTTTTTTTTTACAAATAAACTCATAGGTTTTAATTAAATAAAAATGTAAGACACCCGTGTTGGTACCTACTCAGTACTCGCAAGTATTCAATGTGACTACGTTAATGACTTCTTAATTGCTTCTCTATAACAAAACTTTAATCGTTAATATGAAAACGTCACTTTGCAGTCATTTAAATTTTAATTACCAGCCATTGACTCAGCAGGTCAGTACTTAGTACATATTATTTAATAGATATTTTCCGACTTTCTGAGGTTGAGGATATTATTAAAATACTAATGCCCTAGCTGATTCCCGCGACTTCGTCGGCGTGGATTCAGGTTTATTGGTTCCCGCAGGAAATCTTTAATTTTCCGGAATAAAAAGTAGCATATGTTTTACTCCAGACTATAATATACCAAATTTCATCCAGATCCGTTCAGGCGTACTGGCGAGATTGAGTAACAAACATCCATCCATACATCCATCCATCCCTCAAAACTTTCGCATTTATAATATTAGTTTAGAAGTATAGGTACAAAATTTAACGCTGTGTCCAAGGACAGAAAAAATGTGCGTTTCATATTATACTCAAGTAATCCGGTTTATTTGTCCCAAGATCCGATTAAAATCTGGGAACGGACCACAGTTGTAACAAAACAACTCACCGAGTTCGGTGAGTTGTTTTGTTACAAAGATATTTAAAATATTTTTTGTGAATAACAGGTTATAAGAATAGGATACAAGTCAAATAATAATAATTTAAATTTATTACTATGTCTTCAAAAAAGTTGTCACTTTGGTACAGCTCAGCAGCAGGTGGTGGGTGGTGACTCACCCTAGCCTAAAATTAAATGTTTAACCAGTAAAGGATATAAACACATTTAAATTTTTCCTCTTATTTCTTCATGGTTCTTATTTTAAATTCAAATTATTATTAATAAACACTTTTAAAATACGCCATCAAACAATTTGGCTTTGTTATCTGCATATATAATCTTGAATTTTTCACCAAATGCATTTTCATTGAAGTACGGGCAAGTACGGGGAGATACCTGTTTTTTTTTCTTGTTTTTATTATATCTATTTGCCGCTCTAACTCTTCAGGTAAATCTCTTCGGTTATTCACCAACATATTAGCAGCAATAATTTAGGGATAACGCTCGGGTAATTTTGCTCGAGCCGCCCGCGAAATCTATGGTCTTTAATAAACGCGAACAAAGTACGGATATAATTATTTTAAGTAAATTAGTGCTTTGAAACATACCCTTAATGAAAACACTAATTATGTTGAATTCACCGGCTTTAGCTGACACTTTAAGCTCCCGTACTTGTATATCGTACCTTACAACAAATCTGTTACAATTATTCTACAAATAATTACATAAAAATCCTTGAGATCGTATATATTTTGCATAATACATTAACAAAAAACTGACAAATCACAGATGGTAGTTTCTAGATTGTGTATTATTTCAATCATATCAAATTTTTCAAAAATAAACTTTGCTTGTACCTATGGGGCGCGCCCGAGTGGCCCGCTTCCTCTTTAAAGACTTTTAACACAAACTAAACTAAATATAAAAAATCTTATTAAAAATGGATGTTCCTTTTCCTAAAAGGCTATTCAAGAAAATACCTTCAAAATAGCTCATTTTGTGAGGTAAAAGTCTTGAAAGTGGAGCGTTCAACGATTTTTCCCAACACTTTTCAGTGTCATTACACCATTCTTGAGACGCGACGAGTAGTGCCTCAAGTTGGTATATTCTTCGCGGATAATGACTTTAATATCCCTTTAAATCCTCTTAATGCCGTCTGTCCCTCATAAAAGCTTACCTAGTCTTGTTCTAGATGATACTTTAAGAGTAGGCACTAAATATGTAATGATTGCGTATGTAATCATATGAAAAACTGCAAAAATAAGATTACTGCAAATATAGTTTTTCTTAGGTATCTACTAAGTACGGTAGGATTTATGGTGCTACGTTTTATAAATGGGAAAGTGTAGTCTGTCTGTCTGTCTGCTACGCTTTCACGGCCTACCTGTTCAACCGATTTTGATGAAATTTTGTACAGGGATAGGTTGAATCCCGGGGAAGGACACTTTTTATCCCGGAAATTTAAGGAGTTTCCCGGTGAATTGAAAATACTTAATTCACGCAGACTATATCGCGGGCATCATCTAGTATTTAATAAATCAAAAAGTTTTACTTACTAGCAATAATATTTTGATGATCTAAAAAATTGCAGCTGCCTGTAAAAATATTTTCTCCTTTCTAAATTAAAATTCCTCATTGCAGCGGCTTAGATGATATTTTTAATGTTTAGATTTTAATATAGGTATTCAATAATTTATTTAATTAAAATAATACGCCTTTCATAATTTTTTACCTAACACCACGGGCAGAAATACAAAATTATACCTATAAATGTGTCATGACTCTACCACAAGTTAACTATTCAATTTTGTAACCAATTAACACTTGTTTGCATAATTATTGAAGTTTACTAAAATCTTACACCTTAATTAAGCCTTTTGCTGACTTGTAGTATACCTCATTATTAATTATACTAAACAGAATTTGTAAGGGATCGAATTATAAATCCTATAGTATTTCCTCGTACCTTCCCCCTAATTTCTCCCTTCTCACGGCTGAAATCACGTTTAAATTATACCCATCCTTCGCTGGAGTCTAGCGGTAATACGCCCGTTAATAGCCCAACGTATTACATAGTAAATTGCATCGTATAATTATAACATGAAAGTCTATCAAGGAAATAGCGCTATAATAACGTGAACTTTATGGAGTACCTACTTATCTAAAAACTGTATTGTATGAAGAATTATCCTGATTGCCTAGTAAATGGTGAGAGGTGAGAGCCTAGTAAGTATTTCAGACGTCAACCTCTCTGGGTGGATCCGACCCCCAGGTATCGCGCTGCGAATTTTTCTGATTAATGTGCGTTTCAAGCAATTGTTGTAACGGTGAAGGAAAATCTTGTGAGGAGAGAGTTTGAAAAAACTAGAAGTTTAATTCGTCCGCAATGTACTGTACCTTATAGATTTGCCTACTGTGGCGGATTATAGCGAATTAAACTTCTAGTTTTTTCATTGTCATGGACTTTCGCAAAGTAACGCTTCTATCCAATAGGAGACTGAGTTTTTCATAATTAGCTCAAAAGTGTGTGAAGTCTGCCTATCCACACATGACCAGCGTGGTGAGTTCTAGCAAAACTCTTTTGAGAAATAAGTTAAAGTGGGTTGGCACCACTTCAAATGATGATGGTGAAAGTTATTTTTCACAAAAAAGAAAGAAAACAGCTTTCTAGTTTTTGTTGTGACAAAATGTTCGATGTTGTTTTGGATTAGGTATAGTTTTTGGCACATAATCACAAACTTACGGTCTTTTCACACTTGGAATGGTAACTATTTAAATGCATCTCATCGCCGACTGATTTCGAAATTTAATCGTAATCGAGTACCTTTATAATTAAAATATGTACTTGATAAGCTACAAGCCTGAGTTTGTCACAAAATTTACAGCCAGTGCCCCTAATAGCAATTTTAGCGGAACCATGACTTTTGAAAAACAGCTTTTGGGTACATTTTTCTCCAACGTTGTTTACTGACCCTGATACTCGAAATGTCGTTGTCGAATTGTACTAAGGCAACATAATGCTGAGGAGGACCGATGGAGATTCCGTTCTCAATGCGACCAAAACAATATCGGTATATTGAACAGTGAACAAACGAATCGCGACTGCAATACAATACATGCTGCTCTTATTGAATATTTACTCAGGCAGGCCGGATTGACTCTTTAGTTTGTGGTAGCTTTTATTAACATATTGCTTTTGCTCTGACATCGCATTGCATTGTATGTTTCTATCAAAGTATCGGAAATTTATGTTTATTCGTCATAGACATTTCTCCAAATGGGACTTGGAGGTATTTTATTCGTACTTAACGTTTACTTATTTGAAGACTTTTTTGAAATAGATGTCGCATTGGGAAATCTTTGTAAACTAAAATACAATTATGACACTGGGTAACGATTATGTTTCAGATAACATCGGGAGAGATAGCTTAACTTGCTATGAAAAAAAAGAAGGAAAAAACTACATTCGAACACACAACTAACGTACACAATACAAAGAAATAGAACTACCAAGCGCATCGCAGTTAGACGACATTTTGACGACCTCCGTGGCGCAGTGAGTAGCGCTATTGCCTTAACGTGCGGAGGTCCTGGGTTCGATCCCCGGCAGGTTCAATTTGGGAATTTATAATTTCTGAATTTTCCCTGGTCTGGTCGGGTCTGAGGCTTCAGCCGTGGCTAGTTACCACCCTACCGGCAAAAACGTGCCGCCAAGCGATTTAGCGTTCCGGTACGATACTGTGTTGAAACCGACGGGGTATGGGTTTAATATAACTGCCATGTTAGCCCGCTACCATCTTAGACATCATCACTTATCATCAGGTGAGATCGCAGTCAAGGGCTAGCTTATAGGGGGTAAAAAAAAACAAACGCTATCATCTCAAATTATCGCGAGCCCACTTCTGTGCACGAGACTTACCTTATCATAAGAAGAGTTTGGAGAAGCCAGAAAAAATAAAAATAACGGGAGATAGAACATCCAAGCAGTGAGGGGCAGAAAAAAACTGCGAAAATATGGGTAAATTAATGCCAATACAACCTGAGGCGTTTGTCGAAAACCCAACCCCACTAAGTAGCCTGTCTTAATTACTTTGATGTAAGACCCGTAATAAAAGGCAATTTGGCTGATTTATTGTAACATCCATTATAACTGTTCTCTGAAGGTTAATTGTAGGTTTAGTGTGACTCGAGTCTGGCAATATCTGCCAACCACTGAATTATTATTTTCATGTTGATTACGTAAGTATTTAAAAAAAAATATTTCGATTACAATTATTTAACGTAAGCTGATCAATTTATGTTTCGATTTCACCAGAATTAATATCTATGATTCCTACTAATAATAAAACGTTGGCGAAAATATCAATTCTGGGGATTACGTAGATTTCATTTTCGTAATTAATATTAAAATAAACATTGATGGCTAATAAGTTTAAATTCATTTCATTTACCGAATCGCTATTATAAATGGCATAGTTGGCATTAATTTTTGGCTTACATATTGTTATTAAATTCAGATAAGTGGTATACTAAAAGCGATAATGTACCGCTTTTAATGGGTAAACAAGTGGACCAAGTGGAAAAATGATTGTTTTTCATTTAGCTTGCACTTGAGTAAAAATTTCAATTGTTGCGATTAGTTGAATTCATAATATTTTATTTTTATTTATTCATAATACACACCTGCCAAGACTTAACAGCTTCCCAATTGGGTATTTGACAAATAGCCAAATCAGCAACTTTTTTTCAAACGTCAAAACGCGTCCTAATGATGGGATTTATATGAAATTCTGAAATATGACGTCATTAAAGTTCGACGCACTCTATTCACTTTAATCAATTGTTTGAAATGGTTATTCAACATAAAACTATCAGGCGACGTGAACATCACTACTTTTGGGAGATCATCTATTTAATAATCACTAAACAATTTATTTGAATTAAAAAATTGAAAAATAATTTATTTGAGTAGTCCCAATTGGGTATTTGACAAATAGTCAAATCAGCTACTTTTTTTCAAACGTCAAAACGCGTCCTAAGTGTGGGATTTATATGAAATTCTAAAATGTGACGTCATTAAAGTGCGACGCACTTTTTTACTATAATCGATTGTTTAAAATAGTTATTCAACATAAAACTATCAGGGGACGTGGATATTATGACTTTTGGGAGATCCTCTATTAAATAATCACTAAAAAATAATTTATTTGAATAGTAGTCACTAGTCAAATACCCAATTCGTCTCCCAATTCGTCTTTTCAGGTAACAATATTATTCTAACTGCGCCCACGTAGTTTGGACATTATAGCACAGACTAGGTATTATGGGAACAGTGTTGATCAATCGAAAGTGATTAAGATCCGTACACTGTAGCAATCACTTTTATGTAATAAAGCCCCTGATTTCACTCTGTATCTATCTTTATCATAATATTTATATAATATTCACTTTTTGATGAAATGTCACTTGCTCAGTCTATTTAGCTCTACGATATTTCACCAAACTAGATCTTAAAATACGTATAATAATATTAAAATGATATTCGGGATATTCCCTAGAGCGTCGGCTCAAATAAACTTTACTAGCTCTAAAACTTCGGATCCCAACTAAATAAGTACCAATTCCGCTAGAATTATGATTTGTCGCCCCCAAAGAGCGGGGCTGAATAAATTTTATTAAATCCCGGAACAGTTTACGAGCATCGCGTCAGCACTGCGCCACATCCACGGGATAAACGTGGCCAAAAATATTTATTATTGTCGTACTTGGCTCCGTCTAAGGATCTTGGTTATTACGCCATTTGTTTAATGTACCTCCCTACCTTTTGTTTAGGGACTTACGAAGACATTTATAACTTTTTTAAATCTTTTTGATTTTCGCATGTAAATAAATTTTCAGAGTCTAATAAATAAAATTATGTATCATATACTTTAATGCATACCTATGAAAAAAATACAATGAAACTTAGTAAAAGTAGTTGTGTACACAAATATGGTCAATAAGGGTTGTAAACCTACCTTTTAGGAACGTAACCCTAAAAATGATTGTCTTAAATAAATACTGTATTAATTCAATTGCCACTTAGGTATATTATCAACATAAATTTTGGTCCTTTCGTCCGGGAAGACATCACTACGCTTGCAAAATTAAATGATACTTATTTTATTTCAATGATAATATGATAATTTATTTATCTTTGAAATCATAAAATAAAATGCAACATATTTCCTTGGGGATAGTGTTTCTTTATTTATTTTTATTTATTTTATTTTTTTTATTTAGTACCAAAAAGTTATAAAATACGAAGAAAAACAGATACATAGTGGACAAGGAAGCACTTATCTCTATAAGAGATCTCTACCAGTGACCCTTGGCAGTGAGAAAGGTTGTGGGGGAAGAATAGGTACAACAAGATATGAGATAAGATATTATATCATAAACTTACATAAAAACACACAAATACTATATACTATACTAATATACTAATGACATAAATATATATATATATACATACTAACATACATATGACATATTATATAATAAATTATTTAACAGATACATATTATTAATTTATAATTATGATAAAGAAGACAGATAATGCTGTTTCAGACGAAGTTTAAATGTGTGAATAGATGGATTATTCCTAAAAATACTATCAGGTAGTGAATTCCATAGGCGCGTCGCAGCTACCGTAAAAGATTTACCATAATAAATAGTTTTATAAGCTGGCACTGCAAGTGATTTTAATTTGACACACGATCGCACTGGCATCACACGAGGAGGGGCCTCGTGGAAGCGCTCACGTAAGTATGAAGGGGAAGATGAGTTTAAAATCCTAAAGAGTAACGTGAGAATATGAATATTCCGGCGAAGTCGGATAGGGAGCCACTTTAACTTGTTTCGAAATTGAGATACATGGTCGAATTTGCGCAATCCGTAAATAAAACGAATGCACAAGTTCTGAAGGCGATCTAGTTTGTCAAGCAGCTCTTCAGTCGCATCTAAATAGCAGACGTCGGCGTAATCAAGAAGTGGGAGCAGAAGGGATTGTGCAAGTAAGATTTTAGTTTTCAGAGGAAGGAAATTCTGCAAGCGTTTCAAAGAATGAATAGAGTAGTGCATGCGCCTACTAACATTGTTAATGTGATTTGACCAAGATAAATTACCATCGAGTATCACCCCAAGGTTTTTTGCTTTATCCGTAAGTTGTATCGGAACGCCATCGTAGGCTATGATTGGAACATTTTTAAAATCAACACGACTTCGCAATTGCCTGCTCCCTATTATCATAGCTTGCGATTTGGTAGGATTTACTAGCAGACCATGTTCATCGGCCCAGTCCTTTATTTTTAATAGATCCTTGTTAATGTCATCAACTGCAGAAGCAAGGTCAGTGACAGCGGCATGCCTATAAATCTGCAAATCATCTGCATAGAGATGGTAGTGAGAAGAAATGATTTTTGTGATTTCGTTTATAAAAACAGAGAAAAGCAGAGGTGACAATACGCCGCCTTGAGGAACACCGGCAGAAATATCAGCCCAGTCAGAGTAAACTCCATCTGAACAGATTCTCTGACGGCGACCGAGAAGGTAGGACTTAAACCATTCAATTACGGACGGTGAAAGATTAAGTGAACAGAGAATGCAGAGTAACACGTCAAAGTCGACAGAGTTAAACGCATTGCTAAAGTCGAGAAGAACAAGCACTGTTAGTTTTTTATTGTCCATAGCAAAGCGAATATCTTCAGTAACCTTGAGTAAAGCTGTAGAAGTGCTGTGTAAAGGACGGAAACCTGATTGAAATGGACTTAAAAGGTTATGTTGAAAAAAGAAAAAGGAAAGTTGTTTAAAGACAACATTCTCTAAAATTTTAGAAATAATGGGGAGGATTGAGATAGGACGATAGTGAGAGAGTGAAGAAGGATTGGATATTTTGGGCAAAGGTAAAACGTGGGCTAGCTTCCAAACTGTCGGAAAAGATTTAGATGAAAGAGAAAAGTTGAGGATATGGGTAATGATAGGCGATACTACATCGATGATAAGAAAAACTATACAAACAAAACAAACAATATTCTTAAAACTATACAAAGAAAGAATACATCAAGTAACTATGGACTACGGTACACAGAAACTTAGCTACTTTTTACAGAATAGGTAAGTATAATGCGATCTTACAGACGCGCACGTCTTAATTTTGCTTCATAATCAAGGTAAAACAGAACTTCTGGAAATTTCAACGGAACAGATGCGATGAAAGTTCTAGACTGACCAAACTTTCCCGTCGCGCAAGGTAACCTAATTGACAGCAAAACTTGAGTACCTATCACGAGGTAGATGTTGCAACTTCCACAAACTCCAAGTCGTTAAAGTATGAATTTTTGCGCAAACTACCGCCATTTATAGGGAAACTTTCATAGTTTTCTGACAAGCTGGTCTAATTCTGAGCCACGATTTCTAGATTATTTTGAATTGAATTTAAAAGACTGAGCCAATTGACACTCGCAACCATTTAGGTATTTTTACTTTTTAAAAAAAACTAAATTGAAATTGAATTCACCTGTATTTAAAAAAAAAAAGAGAACTGTGTGTAATATTTTCCGCATTGACGATTTATTCGACACAATGTTCTACATTATACTAATATTATAAATGTGTTTGTTTGTTTGTTGGTTTGTCCTTCAATCACGCCGCAATGGAGCAATGGATCGACATGATTTTTGGCAAGGATATAGTTGAGGACCTGAAGAATGACATTTATGCTACTTTATATCCCGGAATATTATGGAGTTCCCGCGCGTTATAAAAAAAAATTAAACCACGCGGATGAAGTCGCGGGCATCAGATAGTGTGTGATAAATAACAGAGACTATTCAGTTCATGAAAAATCGAACATGCAACTCTTCACGGTAGTGCTCGCCGCGTTGTTAAAATCGCGCTAAAACAAAACGTTTTCAACGCTCCCGTTCAAAAATAATGTCACCCGACACGCAACACTGCCTAAGCATCGCCATCTAAAATGCAGCTCCAGCTAGTTTTTAGGAAACAAATAGGTAGTACTCCAGCGTGACATTTAAAACCCTCTATATGAATTTCAGTGTTTAAATATAGTAACTAAAATTCTACAATTTATATTTTTGAAGTGAAAACTTCACTAGGCGCGTTGAGCACTTTTTGGTAGGGGGTAAATATGTGGAAACGCTAGACCGACACCGTTCTTCTGAAGACAAAAGGTCTTAAGTATAAATATAGTACATTCGTAATTAAACTATAATAGATTAGTTTTAAGGTTTAAATTAATAAGTGCTGCGGAACCGTGACCGACACCTCGCGTTGTTACGAAGACAACTAAGGTCTTAAATATAAATATAGTACATTTACACCTAAAGGGAGAATGTTTTTTTGTCGTTTATCGTATGGTGTAGGCTGTAGGGTATCGTAGGATAAGTCGTTCAAAAGTATGTGGGTGTGGGAAAACCATTTTTCGATTCAAAGGTTAGTTTACGAAATATTTAATAAATAAATGACTATGACTAAATATTAAGCTTTAAAGTGCTAATTTTTGGTGCTGTCAAGTTAGTTAGCTTATGAAACGTCGTCAACCGATACAGCTGGACATTGATCTCTTTTAGTAATAATATAACTTCCACACTCAGTCTTGCACCATTGTGGATCCAGCAGCTCAATTTGGAGTTCCGGGTAGCGCACACTAAATAGAGTATTATGTAAAGTATATTTGACAAATTTCTAGTGTCCTTCCCAAATATTTTCGTGGCCTTTAGTAAATTGAGGCACATATTGGGTCCCTAGTAATATCTTACGCAATTAATGAGGGTGCAATTGCCTCGGTATTAGACCTTCACAATCTAGTGAGAACATAAACTGTAAGACATGAACGCGGAAGGC
The DNA here is from genome assembly GCA_923060345.2 of Erebia aethiops. Lineage (NCBI taxonomy): Eukaryota > Metazoa > Arthropoda > Insecta > Lepidoptera > Nymphalidae > Erebia > Erebia aethiops. The sequence goes on along the minus strand of OV281092.1, from coordinate 5,771,526 downwards.
CCGGGGGCTTGTTTAATTTCACGACTGAATAAATCCGAATGCTAAATCGTAGACTGTCCCGCGTCATGTTGACCCTAGCACATTAATAAATCCGTATGTCAAAAATGAATCCCATTAGGATGTATTATCGCAATGGGTAATATTAGACAGTGAATTCTTACCCGATATTTTGGGGGCAATTTTTGGGAAAGGTAAAGGGTTAAATAGGATGCAGGGATATGCATGACTTTGCAGGAGAAAAAGTTTGAAGAAGGAATGCAGGTTACCTAACGATATTTTCTTTTTGGCAGTTTTTTTCTGATTCCCGTAAAACATCTAACATAATATATAGTCATTTATCATAGGTATACATCTGTTTAGCATCCTAGAGGCTGGATAAAAGTCTCAGTTGCATATTTACATAGCAATTCAGGGATAAGACAAAAATTTGTTATCTTTTGCATAAGCGCCGACTTTTTTCAATCGCCTAACTTTTACGACTTAAAGAATAAGTATGGATTTACTGTAAACCCCGCTTCTCTAACTCGAAAATTTTACTTAGGGAACAAAAGTACTCTAATAAAAGAAGAACAATCATAAAGAGAGACGTACGAAAGCATTTGATTTAAAAAATAGGGGTTACGCGACAAACGTATTTTGTTCACCCCAAACAAACTTGTCAAGCTTTAAACTTTTCACTTGACATACCTACTTTACATTTATTTTCCTCTTATGTAACAGAACTTCTCACTCTGTGTTTCTAAATTAACATTTCACTTTACTGTGTTTCACTTAGAATCTGCCGTTTTGTAATACGGCGGAGTTTACAATTTGGCGGTGACATCGACATCATAACCAATTTAATATTCTTTTTAATACAGGGGAAAGGGACGAGAACTTATCTTATAACATTCTTTATTAATAAGATTCAAGGTTAGATTTCTTTTTAATTTTTCAAAAAAGTAATTATATTGTAAGCGATCAATATCATTCAATTATCATAAAAAATACCATTTCCTTAGCATGATAGTATTTCGAATTGATCGATACAAAGATGTGGTATTAAAAATCTGCGAAATTACGGTTCAAGAACACCACTTGCCGTCAGCTGTCCTCTTGTTTCATTTGTCATGGTCACGATGAGACTACATCCATGCGACGAGCTCTGTCCTCTTATGACAATACGTAATCTGTCAGTAAGGGGCTTGCTACTATCGCTCAAAGCCGTATTGTTTTAATATTGTTGACGTTCGTGTTTTAGAATTATAATCCTTATTTTTGAGACGTCAAGGTACGTGACATAAAACTGTTATTTTGAAATAATACTGCTTTAAGCGATGACAGTAACCGCCTGGATCGCGTAAGTGGATCTGGCTCTTGTACACCGTTCTGAATACGAAATAATAGTAACTAAGGCGAAAATGCACTAATGACAGAAAAGTACAAAACGTATGGGAAACACGTTTTGTCGTGTCATGTAAGTCTGTAATATAGCTCCCGTCGACCCATTGAGTCCATGCCTATTTCTGTTACAAACGTTTGACTACCAATGTACCAAGAAAACAACTAGACAGACATTTACTTGAGGGTAACTAGTGAAGTTATAATTGATAGATAAAGGGAGGCGTGCAAGGTGTCCCATACCTCAGCACTTTCATTACTAGAAGTAGCTTTGTAAATCTCGGATTAAATTTATTTTTCTAAATCTCGGATTAAATAACCATTTATTTTCCCAATATATTTAATGTCCATCAACAAAAATCAGGCTTTTTATTATTTTCACACAAAGATACTTTGCGTTTATCCTTATCCTTTATACGTAGGAAATTGGATTTTATTGTATTTTACCTTTGCTGCCGCTGAAAATCAAGTATATTTACTAGAACTTTAGAACAAAACAATAGATTCGAGAATGTAGAACGTTACTCAGTTATCCAGTTAAACATAACAAAGCCACACGACTTTGCTCTGGAAAAGTTGAAAAATAGAGTTTTTAAACAAGCTAAATAGGACATACAATTGAAAAATCCCAGCGGAATCTAAGCGTCAACTTTAGCGTTCACTTGCGACAATGCAAGGGTGTTTTGTTAGAGTGAACAATATTGCCGGAGTGAAAAATGAGTAAAAGCAAAATTCTGTATATTTAAAAATAGAACACGCCACCCTTTATGGTACTTACTGTGTTGTAAAAATCCCATGCTGTCGGCCATATCAAAACATTTCGAGTGCTCTTGTTTCGAAATAATGTTCCGTGGCATACTCGTCTCGTAAAGCAGTAAAGTCCAAGCAGATACTATGCTATTTTTATGAATACTAATATAATCATCAAATCAAATTAAAATAATCAAATCAATCAATCAATCAAATCAAATAATATAATATTAATATAAATATTATAAATGCGAAAGTTTGGATGTTTTTGTTTGTTACTCAATCACGCCCCAACGGCAGAACAGATCTGGATAAAATTTGGCACAGACATAGATTATAGTCTGGAATAACACATAGGCTACTTTTTATCCCGGAAAATTAAAGAGTTCCCGCGGGAACCGAAAAACCTCAATCCACGCGGACTAAGTCGCGGGCATTAGCTAGTACTAATATAATCATCAAATCAAATTCAAATAATCAAATCAATCAATCAAATCAAATAATATAATATGGATGGATGGATGTATGGATGGATGTTTGTCACTCAATCACGCCCCAACGGCTGATCGGATCTGGATGAAATTTGGCACAGAGATAGATTATAGTCTGGAATAACACATAGGCTACTTTTTATCCAGAAAAATTAAAGAGATCCCGCCGGAACCGAAAAACCTCAATCCACGCGAACGAAGTCGCGGGCTAGTGTTAAATAAATATGAAATAAATACTCTTTTCACACCACATGCTCGACAATGCCGAATTATATGTCATGTAAACCTTACCGAAAGCAAGACATTATATCTCTTGGCTTTTGCCGGGTTATAATGTTCTATTGAATTTCATTATAACCCGCTGGTTAATAACGTGATTTTCACTCTCATAATTCTTATTGCTATATCAATAAAGTCTAATTTCGCTAAACAGAATGTGTTCTCAGCGGGCGCGGCCAACTCGATTTTAGAAAACCGAAGCCGTGGCCCACTAGATTCGCACTGAGACGAACTTCATTTGTTTGTCAAATCGAGTAGGCCACGCCAGCTGAAAGAAGTGGCTATATAGGCCGTGGCCCACTAGATTCGCACTGAGACGAACTTCGTTTGTTTGTCAAATCGAGTAGGCCACGCCAGCTGGAAGAAGTTGCTATAGCCGTAGCTAGTAGTACCTTTAGAAGATTCTATCACAACTCAAATAAACTCTAGCTCAACCTCGATAAACGTACCAAATAAAAATATAACGTTATCTTTCCATAATTGGACTAATGTCTCCAATATCAATTTGCACTTTTAATTTGCTGTAATAAACACTATCTACCTACTAAGCCTGTTTTTTTTATTGTCTCGCATAAAGTGAGAAAAGTAGAGTATACACCACCGGGATAAAACTGTTTTTTTCTTGGGCGTTTGAATCCCTCACTGCACTCAGGACTCAATCTTAATTCCCTCGCTTTGCTCGGGAATTAACTTATACCACCCTCGCTGCGCTCGGGATTAAATTTGGAGTCCTTCGTTACGTTCAGGATTCAATGTAGCGCCCGTGACATAAAACAGTGCTTTATCCCCTTGGTGTATAATCTACTATTATATAATAGCAAATTTGACTCAATTTTTTAGAAGAACAACATACAATTTAAAACCTTACAAAATAATGTTAGTAAAGTATGCAAGTATTTAACACTTGTCATATTTTGACAAGTTAAAAATTATTCATTTATAACTTTTATTCTATTGATAGGTCATACTTGAGAACACATAATTTGCAGTTGTCCAAATTGTTTAACTAAGCTACAAGACCAGCTGATACATAAGCATACGTGTAGTATAACCTATTCTATGGTTTCAGTTCAGTATTTTTACCCCGTGAGAACTTTTTCATTTTCCGTGATAAAACATCACGATGCAGAAAAAAATTATGTCATCTCTACAACGTCACAGAATACTAACTATTAGATATGAGTGATTGGTACGTGGTTAAAAAATCCACTTTACATAGCGTGCTCCAGTGATATTTCGAATTAATTTTTTACAATATCACCTAAGTTTTACCACACGGTATTCAAAATACCCACTATGGAATGCATTAACTTAATATATTGTTATTGCAAAAAAAACACATTTAAAGTTAAGAGTCAAACCAATTTAATCAGTTAAAATAAAACGTAGAAAGTGTCCTGAGGGGTCCTATTGTTATATCTTACTGCGCTCTGAAGGGTAAAGCAGAGAGATAAGAGGGAAGGTATAATATTGCTGCAACTGGGAAGTGAAACTTGTTTAAGTCTTGCAAAATAGTACCTACTGTACTTTTTAAGATTGAAAAAAACTAATTTCTAAATTGTTTGATTTCTTGACGATCTGTTTTATTTTTAAATTTCAATCTTTGTTTTAAACTGAAATGATTAAGGTCAAAACAATCTTATATTTTACCAATACATTAGGGTACAGCATTTATCAAGATCTGTAATGTTAATTTACTTAGGTAGGTATAACATGTTAATATTAAGAACTAGATGATTCCCGCAACGTCGTCCGCGTGGATTGGGATTTTTTGATTCCCGTGGGAACCCTTTATTTTTCCGGGATAAAAAGTACCCTATATCCTTCCCCGGGATACAACCTACCCCTGTACCTTTTATCAAAATCAGTTGAACGGATGAGCCGGAAAAGCGCAGCAGATAGACAGACACACTTTCGCATTTATAGTATGGATAAGATTAAAGTTTAGTCTTCAGTTAAAAAAAAACCCCGGGCAAGTGCGAATCGGACTCGCGCACGAAGGGTTCCGTACCATTATTAATAAATAATTACCTTTGTTAATGAACCGCAAGACTAACTTTGTTTGTAGAGGTTTATTGTTAATATCAAAAAAACTATGCTAGTTAGAGCATTGGCTATAGTTTTCCTGTAAAATATACGTAAATTCCTATTGACCATAATTATTTCAAATTTTTCGATTGGTAAACTCCGGAGATAAGGGGGGGGAACGGTATTTTTTAAGACATTTTCCCCGATAAATCAAAAACTATCATATCTAAAATAAATAAAAATCTGTTTTAGAATGTACAAAGTAAACCCTTTCATATGATATCCCACACAGTACAGTTATCTCACTTTTAAATTTCAACCCTCCGATTTTCCCCCTTTTTAAATAAGAACAAAAATAATTTCCAAATTTTTTATAATTCCAGTGTCTTTGGGCCACTTATATACACAACTATTCCAAATTTTCATGTCGATAGCTTCGGTAGTTACTGAAATAATCGAGTGTGACGGACGGACAGACGGACAGACAGACGGAGAAAGTCGCACCATAAGGGTTCCATTTTACCATTTTGGTACGGAACCCTAAAAATGATTTGATTTTACTAGTAATTTATATGTTGTTCTGTAATAGCTATTTTATTCTGAAAAAATAAAGTCTAACTTACTCATTAATTACAGCAATAAAATCACACACAAAATTACGCCCTAGTCTTGTCAAGTCCAATTAATGAGGGTGCAATATAAGATAACATCACGACTCCGGTATTAGACCTTCACAATCTAGTGAGAACATAAACTGTGATAGAGGACGCTACTGGGCTTGGGTAATTTCATGACTGAATAAATCCGAATGTTAGACCTACCGCGGATCTCGTGCTTCGCGTTGACATTTCTGTTGTCCCTTGTCTAAAATCCTCCCCTTTCGACGGTATATTCAATTCGTACAATTTATTTCAAGTCCCTGTTTGACTGTGATAAATCAATTATTAACACCTTACCTAACGTTTTACCTTTTTTATTCATGGATCGACTAAAACTGTATTAGGAATTTATATTAGAGCTTTATTAATTTGCTTCAAAAAGTCATACGAGAGATTCATTATGTCTTTTTGCCGTTGTTTTATCAATTTGTATCTCATTATTTCTTCAAGCGTACCAAACATAATATTATATCAAGGATTTATTTTCTTCATAATGATCAGTATTTCCTTTCCTATCGATATTAATAAATAAGTATCTCCGGCAAGCAATTGTATTGTTAGGAATAAATCGCTGAATTACATTCGATATCCTCCGTGATAGCTGGGACATTGTTATATTAATCTTGTCTAAATGGGAGAGCATATTGGAGGGATTGGTAACGAAGGGCGACATCAAAGGTAATATTAAAAGTACAAATGATGGAAATATGCTGGAGACGCTGACATGACAGAATAATTAATGAGGACATCTTTTCCAACTAAGGATTTTTAAGGAGAAAATAAAAATATGTCAAGCGAACGTCGAATTTGAGATATTAATTTTATACCTATTGAAGGCACCCGCGAGTATGTTCGCATAATTTTAGATGAAATGGAATCAATTACGTAAGAAAAATATGATTTACGTAGGAAGATTATTTATTTCATCTCCGGAATTTTGGGAGATATAATTAAAGATTGACATGAAAAATAGATGGCAAAGCTAAAGCTCATAACCCAACTGTGGGAGAAATAAATAGGTCAGCAAGATTATGATTGATTGTTTTAATTTTTATTTATTTATCAAAAATTTATTTTAAAAAAACTATGGCTTACTGAACATACGTGAAAAGCCCTCAGTTATGATTGGGATTTTAAAGGGCGATATTTGGTACGTGTAATTCAATATCATAATAAAGTGCATTGCATAAAATGCATTCGAACCTACCACGATCTCAGCGCCAGATAAGTCGTCTTTTGTTGTTCTAAAAAACGAGTAATAGACGGTAGACCGATATTTAACGACGAATGTTAAACGCTGATTTACCGGGAAAGATTCAAAGTTATGTTTTAAAAATTTGATGGAGGTAGTCGCCAATCTTTATGAGAGATTACATTTATGCCTATAATAAACCACATTTACAGATAAAGCATGTGTTTCTCAAATTATGATAACATTGATGAAGTATTACGTATTACCAGACTGGACAAAGATACTGCTTATTTCGGAACTACTCCTGCTCTTGAAGTTGTGGCCTTATTACTATCCCATAATTAATTCAAGACAATGCATTCAATGCTCACATGCAGCTATGCCCCGTACACTACACGGGCCAATTGATTGTCAAATGCACATGCTATAGCCAGGACGAACAATAAATCTCGCCTAGAGAACGGGTTTACATCAAGAATAGTAGACCATTAGTAGTTGTTAACAATGCGTACTTAATTGCAATCAATTTAGATCTGTAAGCATGGTGGTAAACTTAACAAAAGAGTCATCCAACGTATAATATACTAGCTGATGCCTGCGACTCCATCCGCGTGGATTAAGGTTTTTTGGTTCCCGCGGGAACTCCGGGATTAAAAGTAGTATGTGCGGAATATTCAGCCGTTGGGACGTGATTGAGTAACAAACATCCATCCATACATCCAAACATCCAAACTTTCGCATTTATAATAATTGTATAGATTAAGCCGTACTTTAAATTTTATAGGTAGGATAGGAATTAAAAACAACGCCAGATAATTCCTAAAATTATTACTACGAGTAGATGTTTATTTATCTGAATATAACTACAAAATTAAAACAATTGATAGATCTAAAATTAGAAAGATTCAAATTTTATTAATTATTTCGAGCATCTAAAAAAATTCTACATCAATGATTTCGAGGCTCTAATTACCTAATAAAATTAGATAATATTCTCTGCGGTTATCCTCATCCTTATGGATAGCTCCACAAAATAGTTGTCTATTCCGTGGATAGCTCCAATTTAATGGCTATGATTTATGATAGTACTAGCTGATACACGACTTCTTCCGCGTGGAATTTAAGTTTTTTTATTCCCGCGGGAACTCCTTAATTTTCAAGGGTAGAAAGTAGCCTATGTCACTCTTCGTCTTCAGCTATACCCATGCTAAAATCACATCGATCCGTTGCTCCGACGCGGCGTGAACGAAGGACAAATCAACAAACAAACATTTCGCATTTATAATATTAGTATGAAGTATGATATCATGGGATAATACACCCTGCGGTAATACAATTTTCTAATGGTTGGAGACTGTCCAATTTAAAACGAAAATAGTACCTACTTAAGTTATTTTAAATTGGTGGTAAACCAATTTAAAATAACTTAAGTAGGTACTATTTTCATTCCATTAGATTTATTAAATTAAAAGAAGTTATTTTATTTTCATTAGAGTAAAAACGTATGGTTGTACTTAATCCGACCTCCATTTTAAAAGGAATTCCTACGGACCTACAAGCTAATTGGAAAATATTTTCATCTAGGATAGAGGAAAAACAGCTTGGGTATTTCGCAGTAATCAGTGCAAGGTAAGTAGTGATAGCAGGATTAGACGAGATGAAATTATCCACCGACCGCAGCTACGTTGCAAATTGGATTTTTTAAATAAAATCTGTGATGCAATTTTCATTACAACGAGTTTTTTTTTGTTCACTGCATTCACATAATATTATTTTATGCGTTGAATAACTTATATTTTATGGTACTGATTTAATTTTTTTTAATTAAAATTGTTAGCCATATTTTACAATAGTTAAATTTTGTTTATTTAAATGGGCTATTGAAAAATATGAATATGAAGTAGGTAGTATTTTCTTTCTATTAGATAAAACGTAAAAATACAGTCTTCAGTTAAATCGTATAATCCCACCTGTGACGAAGTGTACGTTTCGTTACCACGTGATGTTTTTGGAGCTATGACGTCACCCGAGCCTCACCTGAAAATCAGCGCCCTGCTTTGCATGCGTGTTTGCGCATATCATGCCATGCAAGGTATTTGGAGCTGAGCACACCCATTTCTAGTGGTGTCATAGAGGAAAAATGTTCTGATCCATACTTCCATGCTAATATTATAACTGCGAAAGTGTGTCCGTCTCTCTATCTGTCTGCTACGCTTTCCCGGCCCAACTTTTCATCTGATTTTGATGAAATTTAGTACAGAGGTAGGTTGCATCCCGGGGAAAGACATAGGCTACTTTTAATCCCGGAAAATTAAAGAGTTTCCGCGGGTATCGTAAAATCTTAATCCACGCAGACAAAGTCGCGGGCATCCGCCTAGTTAAAATAAATTTTCCACATCTTACTCGATCTGTATTAAAATGTTTTGTTTCTTCAAAGCCTTCGAAAGTTCTTCACCTAATGCTTTGAAATTTGAAAACAGTAGGTATTTACGTGCTTTGTTTCATATTTTTTGGTTATCTGTACAGCGTTAACCTCAAGGGTAAGTTCTTTACATAATGCTGAAAAGCTTTTGTTCTACAAATTAAAAAAAACTTTATAAATTCACTGAAAAGCTGAAATTTAAAACTTTTCTTTTTGGACTCTAGGCACTCTTCAACTCCGTGTTTTTATTGGTTAGTCAACTAGTCGAGTGATATTCGGGTCCACCGTGTGCCGAGTGCAAGTGACGTGGAGTTATGCTGTGTTAGAGTAGCCAATTTGAAAAAAAAATTTTGGTGCTTTTTTTCTCAGAATTTTAAAGATTCGTAGAACAAAATTTGTTCAGTAGGTATTATGTACCTTAAAAGGTTATTAGTATTTTTAAATCAACCCTGTTTAAAATAAAATGTAAATATTCGATCTTAACTGACAATAAAACGAGAAAAAATATTATGTAAGTACCAGTATATCTTTATTATACATATTATTTCTAATCAAATCAAATCAAATCAAATATTTTTTATTCAAATAAACTTTTACAAGTACTTTTGAATCGTTAAGTGAATCTACCACTGGTTCGGAATGCCATTCCTACCGAGAAGAACCTTCTAAAGATAACATTATCTTAAGCATAACATTGCGTGATTCTGACGTCCCATACTGAATCTCAGCTGATAATGGCAGTATGCAAATCTTAGGCAAATGTTTGCTCAGGCACGGTTAGTATCTGATCTAGATATTAATGCACTGTTTGAGTTATGGACCGTCTTTACTGTGACTAAGAACCTTGATTGCTAATAATAATTAAGAAATTTTATTTAGTAGGTACCATGATGATATTATTTTTATTGTGGACTTTATGGCATATGCTTGGAACTTTGTCGGTATGGATATGTAACTCATCTATATTATTCTTTAGAAATATTATTTGCTCTAAAAAATGAATGAATGCATGCCTAAAACAAGGGTTACAATACAACATATTATAATGCTTTCCCAAAATGTAATGTATACTAATTGTACCCGTCAAATTCGGTTGAATTGTTGTGGCACAAAAACGTAGAAGATATTTATTAACATGAGTATGGATTTTAAATAAATAAATAAATAAAATAAAATTAGCCTTTATTGCAGTGCTAGTGCAGTTTTTTTAACTTAATATGTATTACATAAATTAATCTGATATTTGCTCTGCCTGTCCTCCGACATAGTTTTTTTTAACCCTCCTCTAAATTAAATTACAAAAAAAATTAGCAAAAGTTGTGAACGAAGTCACGAATTTTTTTTTTTTTATTAATTATTTTTATCTTAACTAAAATTATCAATCAAATAAATATTATAAATGCGAAAGTTTGGATGTATGGATGTATGTATGGATGTTTGTTACTCAATCACGCGCCAACGGCTGAACGGATCTGGCTGAAATTTGGCACAGAAATAGATTATAGTCTGGAATAGCACATAGGCTACTTTTTATCCCGAAAAATTAAAGAGTTCCCGCGGGAACCGAAAGTCCACAATCCACGCGGACGAAGTCGCGGGCATTCGCTAGTTAAAATATAAACCTTGACACTAATACATTAAAATTTAATTTCGCATGTAGTATATTTATAGTTTGTCACGCGAGCATGTCGGTCACGGTCACGCGAATCTACATTTTTACCACCTACCAAAAAGTGCTCAACGCACCTAAAGAACTTTTACACTTCAATATAAATTACCAAAAAGTGCTCAACGCGCCTAAAGAAGTTTTCACTTCAAAAAAACGTATCAGACATTTATTAATATTAGTATGGATTGTAATAGTCGCAAGGAACTAAAAATAATTGTATTAAAAAAAAAAACCGTCGTAAACGAAAATCTTTATGAAAACATAAGCGTCATGGTATCGCGTGCTTCTTAAATTATCACCATCTTTATTAAAATGTACATGACCTCATAATTAAAACTTTACGACAATAGGACCCCACCTTTGTTATTTATGATGCAATAAAACAAACCTCCCATACAATGTAAGGAAAAACTCACTTCGTTATTTTGAACGTGATAAAGAATCGTAAATGAAGTTACCATTGTTTTAGTTTTAACGTAAATACGAGCATTTATAGCTCAGTCTACGAGAGTCTACGTTTTTCACCGTATTCATTCAAAAATTAATCTAACGTGCTACGCATACTCATCTACGAATCTTCCGATGTTAGTATTTTATGTTAGCAAGTACTCGTAGGTACGTACTAAAGCGTATTTTGTTAATTTTTTTCTAGAACTTTGTGTGCGATTTTTCAATCAGCGTGTCATCTTTTAAAAATTATCATTTTAGGCAAAAAGTAGGGCAGTGCAATCTTGCACAAAAATTACTATCTTCACTGCCTTCTCAAGCACAGCTCCGTTTTAAAACAAAACTGGTATAGGTTTTTGAAGAAAAGTGTGTTAAGCAGATGTAGCAGCCATCCATCAAACATCATCACTTCATTCCATTGCCGGCAGACTGAGTACGAGTCTCTTCTCAGATTGGGAATGGTTTGGCCTTAGTCCATCAGGTTTGCCAAGTGCGGATTGGCAGAATTTAAACACCTTTGATAACATTATGTAGAACTCTTGTTATAAGACATAGCAGTAGGTACATCACTAGAAATATAACTTTTCCCATCCAACTCGAGTGGATAGTAAATAGGGTCCATTATTCGACTTATCTGTGAAGGACACGTGCGGTTGACAGCATGTTATAAGACGCTCTAGTTTATCTATAAATTGTATTATTACATACAGTCATTATATTGTGTTCGAAGCTTCTGGTTATGCATTAATTACGAGAGTCTCTAACAAGACAGCCGTGTCAACAGCTGCCTGAGTTTCCAAACAGGTTTGCTCTATCGCTAGTTAGACACTTCGATAACAACAACTTTGTATTCGTATCGATTATATTATAAGCATGAAGTTTAATAGATGTACCGAAATGGTTACTACTTTATTAGTCAAAGTCAAAGTCAAAGTCAAAGAACGTTTATTCAATTTAGGTAGGTATACTACACTTATTGACGTTCGGTTATTTATAACATATACGAGTAACAATATAATGGTGATAACGACAGTACGACATCTTAAACTAAAGCTACGAGGGTTCCAAACGCGCCCTGGTCTGAGAAGAGCCCACAACAAACTCAGCCGGGTTTTTTTTTTCATTATCACCATTTCATAATCATCTTAATTAGTTAAATCTTAATCTTAAATCTATTCTATACTTAATATATAATATACCTATTATAAATGCGAAAGTTTGAATGTATGGATGTATGAATGGATGTTTGTTACTCAATCACGGGCGAACGGCTGAACGGATCTGGCTGAAATTCGGCACCGAGATAGATTATAGTCTGGAATAGCACATAGGCTATTTTTTATCCCGGAAAATTAAAGAGTTCCCGCGGGAACCAAAAAACCTCAAACCACGCAGACGAAGTCGCGGGCATTCGCTAGTATAGGATATTGAATTGGATTGGAAAGTTGTAACTCTAGATAGTTCCTTAGTTAAGATGATTTGTGAGATGGTGATAATTAAAAAAAAACCCCGGCTGAGTTTGTTGTGGGCTCTTCTCAGACCAGGGCGCGTTTGGAACCCTCGTAGCTTTAGTTTTAAGATACCGTTACCCATTATCACCATCAAGTCTTATTCCTTATTATTATTATTATTATAAATATGAAGAAGGTGTACTATGTAGGTACCTATTTTGAATAAAGTTGCTTTTGAGTTTGAGTTTTGAGTTTGTGAGATGGTGATAATTAAAAAAAACCGGCTGAACCCTCGTAGCTTTAGTTTTAAGATATCGTATGTTATGATCACCATCATGTTTTATAAGTAATTGGACGTCAATAAGTGTATAGTTTACCTTGAATACATAAATATTGATTGATTGATTGATTGATAAAATTGTGTTCTAGGTCTACTAAAATGGTGACGATTATATTAATGGCTAGTTATGTTAATTTAAATATCTCCTATTGCTTTGATAACGATCAAAATATATATTTGTTAAATCTCATACCTATCACAAAATCATCGCAGCTGCAGCTTTAAGAGTATAAAAATATTACATAAAATATGAGATTCCATAAACGAACTAAAGATTAAAAAAAATAATCCTTTTTGCTTTTTTATTTATCGAAAGTACCAGACCTATATAAAAAAGCGGCTATTCAATCAACCCGCATCTTTTTTGGCGACTTTATAATATCCGCCATTAACTGAAATCAATTATTTTTGGTTTTACTTTCATTATTTTACAGCCAATTCTCACTGTCTTCATTAGCTGCGACTAACTAGTCCATCTATTCATTTCAATTTCACGCCAATGTCTCCGGCTACTATATTATGTGTGTCCGTTCGAGCAGATAGCTTATTGCTATGAATTAATTACGGTCTCTCACAAGACAGCTATCTTAACAGCTGGTTTAGTTTGCGAACTGTCAACAGACTGCTCCATAGTTTGCTAGGCACTTGGGTTACGTTAACTTTGACTTCCTTTCCATTCAATGACCATAAGGTTCAATTGCTGAAGTTCGGTGTATTCTTGTCCGACTCAGCAACGTTACTTTTAGGGGCTACGCAAACGAACCGTAGCCAAACGTAGCCACAAACTACGGAACGGCTACGCAGACGAACCGTAGCCACACATAGCCACAAACCTACAAACTACGAAACTACTACCCACAGGCTGATGACTGAAGTACATTGCTAGCAGCCGTCATTCCACGTCATTACCAACGTCACCGCACCTAAGTAATAAACTTTTATTAAAGAATACATTAGTCTGCGAAAATATCAACTCGACCACAATAGGGAATATGCATGTATTTTTTTTATTTTTCTAAACTATTCTATAAGTGATTATATAACCGGAAAAAAATATAACACATGCAAATTTTTATTAAATAAGCTAAAAAATAATAATTAAAACTACTATCATTTTCGGACGACTTAAACGCCCCCATTTTGGCGCGCTCGTTTTGTGACGTCACCGTGCACATGAATAAATTAACAACGAAGTGTTTGAGTGAAGTAAAGCGTAAAAGATTAACTTATTGTGATGGAAGAGCACCCAAAAGCTTATTATAATTATTGTATTGTCCCTATATGCATTATTACATTATTATTACTGCACCTGACAAGATATATTAATTTCATATGCCCAAAGATGCAAGTACATAATATAAGGAAAAAGTGGTGTAAGGTCAATGAATATAATATCATTGTGTAAGGTGATGAGGAGAGAAAATGTATCGTGCTTGAGTACCTAGTTTATATTGTTGTGAAGATTATTTCGACGTGGGTATTAAATATGTATGTACCTACCTACCTACCAAAAATCATTTCATTAGGAATCGCGAACAATTTAAACAATAAACTAACCTAAAAAATTAATTACATGTTCATAAAACTATTCTGATTCCCAATTATTAATGTTACAAATTTATTAAATATATTATGGTTTTCATTGGTCAACAGTGTTGATTTTGATCACAAAACGTTATACTCGTAACTAGGTTTTTTTGTTTGCACTGTTGAAAGTTCCTAATACCTACATATCTTTGATTATATTATAATGTATACTAGCGCGTTCCCGCGAGAACTCTTTAATTTACAGTTTACGACCAATAGTTGTTTATTGTGGCGTCTTTTTTCACAAGAAATCACTGCTTTCAGTTAATAATTCCCAAAAACACTAATCATTTATCATAAACAGCGGCAAAACAATGCGAATAACCTTCAATAATCATACAAAACAAACGACCTGTTAACAGTCGACAGTCGACACAGACTACAGGACTACAGAGTGGATGGTGACGTCATGTTTAGTTCCGCCAATAGCGTTGCGTTTTAGAAATTTGAGCGGGAACTTGAAAAATACTACTTTTAAATAATTAAAATTAATAGAAACACGATAATTTGTAAAAATAATCATCTGTATATATTTCTTTAGCAATAAAGATTACACATAATTTTTTTTGTCCATTTCTAAATCACATGCATATTCCCCATTGAACAAATCTCGTACAATAAAAAGAAAAGTCCTTACTCATGACTCACTGGCTGACTCATCAACGCCCAGCCCTTGGAACTAATGGGCTAAAAACGTACATTCCCTTTACAATATAGGCAGGAGAGAAGCCGAGTGCGGTTGCTATTTTGTATACGATAAATACATTAGAATTATCAGAATAATCCAAGTTTCTTCTGTCAAAAATAAAAATCAAAATTACTTTATTTGTTGAAATAGGTTAAAGTAGGTTGGTACCTACATTTTATAATTTTAGAAACCCTTTTCATGCCGTGCATAAGAGGCGTACAAAATATTGGTCTTAAACTTAAACAAATTAAGTAATATCCCAGCAAAATAACACTATGCTGCTGGTTATTGAATTGGTCAGATTTTGTATGAGACTAATATTTTATCACATAAGGTGCTGGCGCACCGCGGGTGGGAAAGCGCAAGGGAAGTGGCTCGTTTGCGCTGTACGCAATATAATTAGTAAGGTAGATTTAAAAAAATATTATACCTAATTGTAGACAGAAAAATTCTTTCCGAAAAACCGACTTCCAACGCCACTGTAAAGTACTAATAAATAATTTTTATTTCTACCCACTATGATGTTCCCCGAGATCTTCGAAGACAGATGTTCCCCGATTACTCGAAGACGCCTGGACCGATTTGGAAAATTCTTTTTTTTTTAAAGGGTATACTTTCCAGGTGGTCCCATGGTCATTAGGTCTGATGATGGAATCCTGGGGAAATCAAAGGAACTTAAATTTTATAAGGACACGAACCCAGATAGTTATTAGGTACAGGTCTGTCTACCTTTCGAGAACCTATTTTTCTTTTTTTTTTATATTTACAGCACTAAAAAGCAAACAATAAAATTATTAAAAAAAAAAAAAAACCGCCTTCAAAAACTAAAAAGCAAAAAATAATTGGATATATTTACATATTATTATTTCTACCCACTATGTTGAAGTCGGGCGGGTATAACAAGGAAAAGCAAAGTTGACGCAAGGCTCGCCCGACTTCTACATAGTGGGTAGAAATAATAATATGTAAATATATCCAATTATTTTTTGCTTTTTAGTTTTTGAAGGCGGTTTTTTTTTATTTAAAAATAATTTTCCTTATCCTTGTTATACCCGCCCAACTTCAACACAGTGGGTGGAAAAAAAAAAAATTTATTACTTTACAGTGGCGTTGGAAGTCGGTTTTTTGGAAAGAATTTTTATTTTTAACTATTTAGTGTCAGGGTTGAGGATTTGGAGTCAGATTTTTTTATGGGACCACCTCGAGAGCTTCATTTAACGACTGATAGAAAAAAAATTCAAATCAGTTCAGAAACCAAGGAGATATGCACCGACATACATTAAAAAAAAAAAAAATACGCGCCGAATTGAGAACCTCCTCCTTTTTTGGAAGTCGGTTAAAATATCAACGAGTACGTATCTAGTAGGTACCTACTAAAGTTTGTCACGCTACTGAAGCGAAAAAAACCCTATTACCAGCATGCTACTCTCATGCAAAAACATAAAACTGTACCGGACGTAGTGGATTGACTAATAAGATTAGCATAACTGCACCAAAGCACCGCACGCGAGGCCATAGCTTTAATAATTAGAAACTTCTCGTAAAGTGCGCGATACTACGCGACATTGGCAAAGTAAATTCTGCCCGGTTGGGACAAAAGTTAAAACTTTATCATAACATTCTTGATTTTGTCAATACGGTCAATGTATGTTTAACTAGCTGATGCCCGCGACTTCGTCCGCGTGGTTTAAGTTTTTTTGATTCCCGCGGGATTTCTATAATTTTCCGGGATAAAAAGTAGCCTATGTCACTGTCCAGGTCCTCAACTATACCCATTGCAAAACAAAAACACTTTCGCATTTATAATATTAGTATGATTTACGAGCATAAACTAGTTTAACAGTTTCTTTGAATATTTACGTGTCTAGAGTAAGTCAGCTTATTGAAACTTATTTGGAGTTAATTTATATTATAACTGCCCTAACATTATTAAATCCCTACCAGATTTACCCGCTACCATCTTACACTGCATTATAACCATTACATACCGCTAATTTATCCAACTGGAAATCGAAAAAAAATACAAGCGAGTTGACTACTCAAACCTCTGTGAACAAAAAATCTCCAGTTAAGGATTCTAATTTTTTAAATTTGTTTTCATAGGTGGTAATCGGTACACGTATGCTTAAGATTAATCTTAGCTTTAGATAGATTTATGTAAAGTATATACGGTTCAGTCCGTCACGCTATTATGGAAAAAAAATATAGTAAGTTGGTGGCACGCTCGTGCAAAAATATAAAATTTTAATGTGGTATTATCTAAACGCTTTCGTCGCTGACGCAGCGATTAAATTATAAATTAGCTGATGCCCCCGACTTCGTCCGCGTGATTTAAGTTTTTTTTATTCCTGCGGTATCCTTAATTTTCCAGGATAAAAAGTAGCCTATGTTACTCTCCCTATCCTCATCTATAACAACAACAACTCTACAAACTACAAATCTAGTGAATACGTTGCTCCGTTGCGGCGTGATTGAAGGACAAATCAACAAACGAACACACTTTCGCATTTAAAATATTAGTATGATTACTGTTTACCCTAAATCTTATACTTTTCATTTCGTTGATACTATAAATATATTTAGATTGTTTTCTATTTTGTGACTAGTGAAACCTGAACATATTAATATAATAAGTCATCTGAAATTTAATTTTTTTTAGTATGCTTATCACACAGATTTATAAGACAATGTTATTTTTATTACATAGGTGGTAGGAACATAAAGCTCGGCCGAAAGAAGAAAACCGGCCAAGTGCGAGTCGGACTCGCGCACCGAGGGTTCCGTACTGAAAACTGTAACGACCAAAGATGTAAAACGGTAATAATTACCTTTGTTAATGAACCGCAAAACTAACTTTGTTTGTAGAGGTTTACTGTTAATATCAAAAAAACTATGCTAGTTAGAGCATTGGCTATAGTTTTCCTGTAAAATATACATAAATTCCTATTGACCATAATTATTTCAGATTTTTCGATTGGTAAACTCCGGAGATAAGGGGGGGCGAACGGTATTTTTTTAGACTTTTTCCCCGATAAATCAAAAACTATCATGACTAAAAATAATTAAAAATCTGTTTTAGAATGTCCAAAGTAAACCCTTTCATATGACACCCCACACAGTAAAGTTATCTCACTTTTAAATTTCAACCCTCCGATTTTACCCCCTTTTTAAATAAGAACAAAAATAATTTCCAATTATTTTTAATTCCAGTGTCTTTGGGCCACTAATATACACAACTATTCCAAATTTCATGTCGATAGCTTCTGTAGTTACTGAAATAATCGAGTGTGACGGACGGACAGACAGACAGACAGACGGAGAAAGTCGCACCATAAGGGTTCCATTTTACCATTTTGGTACGGAACCCTAAAAACACCAGAAGCAAATTTTTGAAGTTGAACCACAACTGAATTATGAAAATTGAGATATTAGTCTTGTGGTCAAAACGGTCGCTATGGCGAGCTCAACGACGACTAGATCGTACTACAGAATAAGGAAGAAAGACAGAGTGGATTGACTAATAAGATTAGCATAATTGTGCGAGGCACTGCACGCAAGCCCATAGCATTTCATAATTAGTGCCCGTTGTTATAAAGTGCATGTGTTACTTTGCGCACTCCAACTTATATTGCACGTAAGTGAAGGAAAGTGGGTCGTGTACTCTTTGTCCTTCTTGCGTGCAGTTTTTTGCTGATGGTATGGCGTCATGAGCTATGTTGGTTTTAGCGAATTAACTTTTTAGTGTAATCATTTTATTACAAGATTCTACTCTAGTTGATGTAATTTATATAAACTGCACAAAAATATTGCGGTGTTTTTTCATGATATTATGCTTATGCTGTGCGTTGTATTTATGTAGAAGAGCTAATACCTAGAATATGTTTGTGAAGTACTAGCAATAGCATTCTACACACCGTTATTATTTTTATAAAACAATACAAAATCATTGTAGTTCATTATTTTCGTGTTCGTGTCTCTATTGGGTCCAGCTCCCCACAGGATAGTATAATAACTTATACTATTGTATTTAATTTATATACCTACCTAAGTATTGTAATATATTGTAAAAAGAAGTCGGTTAAAAAGAGCAACTGCTGAATTTCTTCTGCTTCTTCTTTCTGCTTTCCGAACCGGTGGTAGAGTCAAAACATGACGTAGCATAAGAGACACCTGTATGTCCTACATGTTTAAATAAATAAACTGAAAAAAAATGAACTATTAATAATTCTAAGCCAGGATTTTTAAGTAGGTATTAAGCATGATAAATAACCCTAATGCCTCCACACAAAATTTTGTGTTTTGTAAATGAAAAAAGGCTCGATTACCAATAAATAACTACAATTGTCATGTTTTCTTTCCTCAGGTCGTTAGTCCCGCTGGGGTAATGTGCGAGACCATTAAAAGAGCATAAATATATTCCCCTGTCTATAAATGTCACTGGGTTTCGTAGTTTGCCACTGTAAATAGACCGTTCGATGCAATCTACAATGTTGTTGACGGAAAACTTGGTTGGTAGACATTTTTATCTACGAAAGAATAACGCTAATGACATACTTTTCTTGGAACTCGGCTTATTTATGTTCGAGCGAAGAAAAATTGTGCACATAATTTTGTTTACCTTCTATAAAGGGTTTTTTACAGATGCTAAGTCCTGGTCTTGTTTAGGTCGTGGTTTTAAAGTTACAACGTATAATACCTACCCTATTGATTACCCATAGTTTTAATATGCAATTATGTCCTTTATGAGAACTTTTTGGAGCGACTGCTGACTGACGCGCTAGTACCTACGATAAATTCATTTGAAGATTCAAAGCACTTGTTAAAGTTAATTAGAATTTGTAAGTTTTACCAATTTTGAAGGAATTTACCGTGATGGCATTGGTGATGGCTTGCATTCCCAGGACATACATAGGCTAATAATAAACCACCTACTAAATAGCAGTGTACCATATATTATAGAGATTGTGGCATGGCACTAACAAACTACAAGTTCGGATAGATACTCGAAGTGAGAAAATCTCCGAATAAAACAAGGAAAAATTTGCAGTGGAAGACTGTTCTCATCTTCTTCCTCATACCAATATTTTAGGCTTGTTTTTTTAATTCTGGTAAAAAATTACAACTTCATCAATCAAATGGTAATTATAAGCAACCACAAAAAAGGAAGAACCTATACACAAAAAATTCTCAGATATTTGCTTACATTTTAACAAAATACACTTTTTAGAGAGCACGCAACATTTTTTAGGGGTTGACGAATAGGGTGGCACACAAGTTTAATTAAAAATAGTCACGCGTTACTATTTCCAGTGTGGCGTGAGAGATTCGTTTAAAATTTCACCGAACTAGGCTTTTATTAAACGCTCTTTCAATTTGATTGAATGACTTTTCTGTCGGTTTCCTATCGCGACTGCGTGTTGAAGATTTTTTTTTTTAATCCACTACAAGCTCGCCCTTGACTGCGATCTCACCTGATGGTAAGTGATGATGCAGTCTAAGATGGTAGCGGGCTAACCTGTTAGGGGCATGGCAGTTATATTAAACCCATACCCCTTCGGTTTCTACACGGCATCGTACCGGAACGCTAAATCGCTTGGCGGCACGTCTTTGCCGGTAGGGTGGTAACTAGCCACAGCCGAAGCCTCCCACCAGACCAGACCAGGGAAAATTCAGAAATTATAAATTCCCAAATTGACCCTGCCGGGGATCGAACCCAGGACCTCCGCACGTTAAGGCAACAGCGCTACACACTGCGCCACGGAGGTCGTCAAAAAAACGATAGAAATGTTGATACAGTTTTTACGAGTATTTTTATCATTGGAAATTAAAATAACTTAGGGATGGCGTAATCATAATCATCCAGACTAATATAATAAATGCGAAAATGTGTCTGTCTGTCTGTCTGCTATGCTTTGACGGACCACCTGTTCAACCGTTTTTGATGAAATTTGGTATAAGGGTAATTTGTATCCCGGGGAAGGACATCTACATCTACAGCTACTTTTTATTCCGGAAAATAAAGGAATTCCCGCGGGAATCGAAAAAAAATTAGTACACGCGGACGAAGTCGCGTGCATCATCTAGTAATTAATAATTAAGTATTAAATTCAATGTTGATATTCTAAATTTACTTTCTTTCGTTTGAGAACCGAGCCCATCTCGCATTACCCATTTTCATTATTTAGTAAAACGTGGGCTTGGAATAGTAAATCAAAGATGTCATACTCATAACGTGCTTGAGTCACATCAGGTTCACCGGAGGTATAGGTACAATTTTAAGTCCAGTATTTTCACATGTATGTTTGAAACAAGCAGACACATTTTTCGAATATCTTTGGAACAGGTACTTAATACGCAAACCGCAGTATGAGTACAGTCGCGGTCTGAAAATACTTACCACCTTAAGGTAAATAATTATTACATGCACACATCTGTGTCAGAAGGTCGATACATGATTTGATTTGATCAGAGTTTTTTTAACACATTGTATCAGACGCTGCAGTAGGTGGCAACTAGATAGATGTAGAAAGCCTTTTTATTACATGTCACTTTAATAAGTGTGTGTGTGAATGGAATAATGATAATGTACCAAACTTGAAAATAGGAGAAAAATGGAGTTTAATAAAAAAAAAGTTATTAATACTCTATTAAATTCGATGCGTGAAAAGTTTTGTTAGCTTTGAAACCTAATAAATAAATCGATAACGCCATTGAACGCAAGGTATTGAACTTACTGCATACAGTGTTATAAAGAAATTTGAAAACTGCAAATATTTTCAGACCGCAACTGTAGATAGAGGTTGTTGACACTAACCGAAAATATATATTTTTGCTTTATTCGATGTCCATGAAAAAGGCGTTATAGGGCGCGTCGATTTATTGTACTCCGCAAAGACCCAGATGGCTTGCCTCATAAAATACACCGAGTGGTTCTGTTAGTAGCAACGCTACACTCAAAGATAATCACAATTTACGGCATCCCTTTAGCGGAAATTTTCCTCTTAATAAGACATTATTATAGCAATTATTAGGCTTGGTAACGAGGATATCTGCTGCTAATTAACCTTCAATAAAAGCAGCACTTTTTGAGAGTAGCGTTGTCTCTTTCTTTCACATTGAGAGATGTAAAAATCTGAAAAAGATACAAAGTACGATATAAGCAGATTCCGAGTTCAATGGAGTACGTAGAGTAAGTGAGGATAATTCATTTCTTGGCGGACTTTTCAGCGTTGAAGCCCCGTCGGTTTATTTCCACAAAGATATTACACAAAGAGTAGAAAAAAAAATACAAAGAGGCTTACGTACTCGACATTGTAACTCCTGGCACACGAATTCAAATAAAAGGAGCGAGTATCAATAAATCACGGATATAACAGCAAATATCGTACGTCTTAATCGTAAATCACTGGTGTAGATAAAATAGAGGCAGCTCAGATTTTCTTTATTTTCACGTTTTTATATGTAACTGGAATATGAAAAATGGGTTATTTATACATTCATAGCACATTGGTGAGAATAGCTCGAAAGTCGAAACGGTTTTATGTTATATCGGATTATAGATTATAGCTGTTCTAGTGGAACTTATAAGCCGACAGTGAGTAAGTATTGTAATATAAAATCTCTGACAAAATTATGAATCGACAAATAAAAAAGCTTTTCGTACCACTTGCTCAAAAAAGTGACATTCTATGCCACAAAAAGCGAACATAACAATAGTCATTTTTAATCTGTTAAAAACAGGGAAAGAAAATTGTACTGAATTTCATTCATCCTCTAGGGGGAGAATGTGATTTAAATTTGGAATACTTACCGAAATTTATAATCTGTGTTTATACCATATAAATCACTATACATCTTTTTGAAAAAGGAATACGCATTTATTATGCAGTTATGATTATTCAATAAAATTACGAAAACCGACGAGGCCGTATGAGCTTGATGCCTTTGCTTTTCCGACAAAAAAATATTAGTCTAGGAATTTGCCGCGTTTTTGTTTTCTTCAAATACATAAACGTTAAGTTTATTTTAATTTGTTTTTATAAATAAGTTAATGTTCTGAAAATCTTTTAATTGTCATTATTTTTAATAAATGCTTATCTCTTATTATTATTGTGTTAATTTTTTCGCAAATGGTACGTAAAGTAGAGTATTTTCCTCGGTGATAAAGCTGTCTTAGTCTTGGGTGAACTTAAATCCCTCGCGACACTCAGGACTCGTCTTAAATCCCTCGCTTCGCTCGTGATTTAAGTTTTTAACACCCTCGCTACGCTCGGGAGTAAACCTCGAGTCCTTCGTTACGCTCGCGATTTAAATCGTCACCCGCGACAGAAGACACTGCTTTATCCCTGTCTGTTTTAGTTTAGTTTAGACATCGTGTATATACCTTGGCTTGCGTTGGTACACTCTCTGTCGTTGCAGCACAATAATTGAACGACAACATTTTAAAGAGTGTATTTTACAGTCCACTCCATATTGTAAGCAAAGAATGTTTCTGTATACCAACCGGTTCAATCGAATTTTTTGTTTAATTAATTTTTAGACTAGTGCTTCGCTGTAAACACACCTGCTTGCAAGTGGTGATGCAGCCTAAGGTGAAGCGAGTTTGTCTAGAAAAGTCAATGAAAGGTAGATATTCTCAAGAATCTAATATCTATGTGAATAGTTTGCCAGATTTCCGTAAAAGTTTACAGTCGAGCTTTTATTTAAATTTATGTGTCCGAGTTACTAGAACTGAAACTAGATATTTTTAATGAAATCTGACAAACCTTACACACAACCGACCGAGTCTACCTAATATTATTTTTAAAAACATAACGAGAAAGTAATAATCAAAAAAAATTGGTGTTGCGTTCATTGTACGCTATCGGGTTAGTATACCTAACAGATTACAATCTACCGATAAATAATGCGTTAAATTGTAATCTTTCGACAGTTTACAATCTCGCTAGTTAGATTACAATCTAACGGTTTTTACAATTTTACGGTGACATACATTTCTTTGATAAACATTAACAAACAGGCTATACATAGATATTGAATCAATAATAATAAGATCTTTTTATCAGATTACGCTAAATATTATGCAGTTTCCTAATCAAAAAATATAGATATTTATCTAAGAAACTGTATCGCATGTCCTCCGGCGTTCCTTCTCCCGACATCCCGTCCTATAAACTCTCATCAGAACCCCCCAAGCTTAGGACAAATTCTTTTGATCTTGTTTAGAGTAAATCTTTCCATTTATATGTAAATTTACGAATCTAAATCTTTTGCAGATAAGGATATGATAAACAATATCGAGGTAATAGGTGTTTGCTCTATTAATTTTTAGATATCGAAATGGCCAGTCTCCAAAAACGTCTCAGATATTATGTTACTTTGATTACTTATAAAAACGGACTGGAAATTATTGTCTTTGCTGTTGGACTGGTCCATCTTAATCCAAATGGCAATCCATGGCAAAAACATTTCATCAAACTAGACCTGACCTCTTTCTTGTACAGTTCGCGCGCGAGTTGAATGCAGAGTAAATGTAAGTGTTACCATACATTTACTCTGCATTCAACTCGCGCGCGAACTATAGGTTAGGTTAGGGTTTGACATGAATATTCAGGTAGTTCTTAGGTTCTATCGGGTTAATATACCTAATATATTACAATTTACCGAAAAATAACGCGTTAAATTGTAAGCAGTATGTTACGGTTCACAATCTGTCGACAGTTTATAATCTATCGAGATAAAAAACGTTATATTATAATCTAACGGTTTTTACAATCTTACGGTGACATATATATTAGATACATATATATCGATGGAGCCAAATTAGAATTATAAATTTCACAACCACAATCTGGGAGTTCTACCCTAGATCTCCTACTTTTAAGACGCTCTCGACTAATCCAGGTCGCTATAAAGTAAAGAAAAGAGGTGCAATATCTTTGAGCGGCGTTTTATCGATGACTCGTCACTTTCTTTGATCCCTCATCTGTATGCAATAATCTAAAGATTCTTAGTAAGCGAATTCATTAAAAGAGTATGACGTGTGGTGTGATATAGTATCCTACATCAATTTACGTGTACTATCTGTACAAATATTTAAAGATTCCATTGTTTGACTGATTAGAGGTCTGTTTAGTAACAAATAGGTAAACTTGTAGTAAATCTAACTGGTTCATACACCTAAGAATTGTTGTAATCATAATAAGAATAATACAAAATCAAAATATATATATTTTTTTAATCCACTACAAGCTAGCCCTTGACTGCGATCTCATCTGATGTTAAGTGATGATGCAGTCTAAGATGGTAGCGGGCTAACCTGTTAGGGGCATGGCAGTTATATTAAACCCATACCCCTTCGGTTTCTACACGGCATCGTACCGGAACGCTAAATCGCTTGGCGGCACGTCTTTGCCGGTAGGGTGGTAACTAGCCACGGCCGAAGCCTCCCACCAGGCCAGACCAGGGAAAATTCAGAAATTATAAATTCCCAAATTGACCGTGCCGGGGATCAAACCCAGGACCTCCGCACGATAAGGCAACAGCGCTACACACTGCGCCACGGAGGTCGTCAATAGGCAATATTATATGTATTTCAGTGAAGATTTACCTAACTTGTCGAGTCAAAAGCTTAAAGCATTCCATTTAATTTTATGAGGAGACCATTTCTCCGTAAATCCAACTAGACAGTTACCAAACATTGTAATTTATGTACCGCTTTCAACACAACTGTCTGTTGCAGCCTCCAACTGTAACTTTGGCGCCTAGGCGTCCTTCGGGAGTCGGGACAAATTATGACTTAAATAGTATACAATGTCTTAGTTACAAGTTAGATTCACTAAGGATGTCTATTTTAACAGACCCACACACACCTGTTTACCTTTTAGTAGCAGATTCCTAACAAGGTCTACAGTCCGTCGAACGTATCTGACCAGGTAACAGCGCCGCTAGTTGCTTTGAAAAATTAAAAAAAAACCAGGCATATAAATTAGTTCTAATCTTGGCCACCGGGCCAGACCAGTTTGATGGACCATAATAAACAAGCTTTCAAAATTCGAATCGATAAACTGTATCATTGAGTGGGTCTAGTGGGCGATTTTGTGTCTATTCGATGACGTTAAAGTTAACTGACATGTGTATGGAATTGATCGAGCCTCGTCATTCTATCATCAAGCGCTTGAAGATTCCATTTATTAACCGTAGTTAACTTTAACGCGATCGAATAGGTATGATACGAACCTATGACGAATCTGCTACTAAAATATGTCTGTGTGGGTGACATATTATGAAAGCGACATAATATTATCCTGGAAAATCAGAGTTCCCCGGGGTTTTTAAAACCTAAATCCATACGGATGAAGTTGCGGGCAACATCTAGTTTATACCTAATATAAGAAAGGAAGGAGGATGGAGAAGGAGGTTGTATGAATTTCAGAAGAGTTAACGTCGAGTTAGGAGAACTCGAATATCTCTCTCTTGAATTATTACGTTACGTGTGCGGTTCCGTTCATACGTTATGCAGCGAGTGGGACCGTCGCAGCTGCGGTTTCTCAGGTTGCGGTTTTTCATCCTAATGTAGGAAATTATACCCTCTCAAGAATTTAGGAAGCTGCCACGAAAGAATGAATGGATGACACGGGTTTGTACCTTTTAGTAATGAATTTCGTGTAACGAAATTCGTGTCAACGTATAAGTTTACTTACTTTTTTTAAATATATATGTATATATAGCGAGCAAATCAGCAGGCGGGTCATCTGATGGTAAGTGATTACTGCCGCCCATGGACATTTGCAGCACCAGAGGAACCGCCAATGCGTTGCTGGCATTTGAGAAATTTGTTTATCCGCCATTTAAAGAGCCCCATATTATAATCATTAGAGAACACAGAAGATGGAAGCTGGTTCCAACAATTTGCAGGTACTACTACTATTACTGATAATTTTGATCTAAGTAAAAATTTTTTTAATGTATGTAATACAGTGATGTTTTTCAAATAAAACACATTCAAACAAATTCTATGTTCATGATATTATAAAGTATCTGAAAGTAGGGATACTCGAAACATAGCCCACTCCATTACTCGCTGAGTGACCCTACTTTATAATATTATAAATGCGAAAGTGTGTTTGTTTGTTGGTTTGCTAGTTTGTCTTTCAATCAAGCCGCAACAGAGCAACGGATCGACTTGATTTTTGGCATGGATATAGTTGAGGAACTGGAGAGTGACATAGGCTACTTTTTATCCCGGAAAATTAAAGAGTTCCCGCTGGAATCAAAATACTTAAACCACGCGGACGAAGTCGTGGGCATCAGCTTGTAATTATATGACTACGGTGCAGAGGGAATACTAGCATCGCTTGAAGCCGTATATTAATATTTTAATTATTTTAATATTGTTGTTTTGGAATTATAATCTTTATTTTAGGTACGTCAAGGTACGTGACATAAAGCTGTCAGCATGAAATAATACTGCTTTAAGCGATGGTAGTAACCCCCATGACCACAGTTGAATTTTTCTTTAATCCGTCCGGCAAAAAATACATAGAAAATTTGAAAATCCTTACGCCATCTGTTATTTAATTGAGACATTAAGCGTGGGATCGCTCGAATGGGTCTGCTTTAATAACGCGCATACATAACTGATGGCGGACCAAATGTACGGGAATTACACGAGCGGCGCCCACCCGGCTAAATGATGGCCATTGCCCGCAATCGTCGCCGGGAAAACTCCGGGATAATTGACACGAATATGGCGAAACGAGCGCCCAAATACGCTCAACTGTAGGTTGTCCTTAGTTTGAGCTTGAGACTTCTCGACAACATTGATAGATTTCGAGTACTAGCTAGTTTTTAACCGACTTCCAAAAAAGGAGGAGGAGGCCAATTCGGCGCGTATGTTTTTTTTTCTTTTTTTTAATGTATGTCGGTGCATATCTCCGTGGTTCTGAATTTGAAAAATTTTCTTTTCAGTGGTTAGAGGAAGCTCCCGAGGTGGTCCCATAAAAAAATCTGACTCCAAATCCTCAATCCTGATGCTGTAGGTGTACCGTACTACATGAAATCCTCAAAACTAGGGAGTTAGGAAATTTTGATGGTGAATTCATATAGTAGGTATCAAGTCACGTATATACGATTCAACTCTGCGTCCCAACTCCTCAACCATGATGCTGCAGGGTACAGATCTCCTTAAAAAGAGCGATTTAGGATTTGTTGTGGTGAAGTCATATTACAGGTGTCATGCAACGACTTCATACTTAAACTCAAGTCCCAACTCCTCAACTCTGATTCTGCAGGGCTTAAGCCACAGCTTAAGAATGCAGTACATTCTTAAGCTGGTTCCATTCTGTGGGGATTTAGAGTAGGTACACTAAAAAGTTAAAAATAAAAATTCTTTATAAAAACCGACTTCCAAAGCCACTGTAAAGTAAAAAATAATTTTGATTTCTACACACTATGTTGAAGTTGGGCGAGTATACAATATACAAGGATAGGCAAACACAATACAATACAACAAACAACTACAGCAGAAAATATAGTCTACAATTATCTACCTCAATAAAAATCTTTGAATTTGATTATATTAGCGTTACTAAAATCCAACAATGTTAATGTAGATTAAGGGATATGGCCAGACTTTTAAATACTACTGATTTTTATTTTATAAAACTTCCCCTAGGAATACTGGCCGCAGGTGTATCAACGGTAGGTTAAAAAAGATGATAGAGGCCATTTTAATGTTTCGATATTCGAAATCTATCAATGTTTTTTAGATGTGAAAACTTATACTAAAGAACGTAGATGCTGTGTTTGTAGGAGGACGTCAACAATTCTCTTTCAAAATGGCCTAGGGACACTTGATGTTTATCCCTGAATATATTCAGGCAATTCGTGACTATTTAGACTTTGGAATAATTATTTTGACAGTGAACCGTCGTCGCCTTTTGGCTCCTTGTAATTGTAATTTGTGTAGAAATATTGTCGGACTAAATATTTTATTAGGAGTCTCTAAACCGCGTTTCTGGTAATAAATGTAAGATAAAATTGCCATAAATTACTAAAGTTTTTATTAGTGATTATTTTCATTCGAAATGTTGATGACATAGTCATCCTTTAAGTTGATATCATATTATCTGCAGTGCCCGACCTAACTTCAGAATTCTAGACTCCCCCGATATCCCAGGTGAGCGGCAGAAGCAATGCGACGCGATGCGACGCCATAGAAAATGACAAACTTGTCTACGTGAGCACGTAGGCCGCATGAAGGGTCAGCTACTGTTTGATGCTGTCACGCCGCGTCGTATCAAGTCGCGGTGTCGCGTTGGTCGCTCACGCAGGACAACAAGTCAGCTTATGCTGCCTGTATGCAATGCAACTGCAACTTGATTGATGATATTGTCTATTCACTCTGCAGAGTGGTCTAACACTTTTCCAAAGCGGAATCGCCATTTCAGCATATTGGGACCTCAAACATAGACTAAAAATAATAGTTCTGTCACCAAATGCATAGTATACTCATGACAGGCAATAGTTTACAAATAATAAGCAAATAATAGACATTAATTTTTCCAAACACGACCAAGTGTAGGTTGCAAACGTGTTCCAAGTTCCGAACTCTAGGTTGTTGTCCATTATTCATTGCTGTTATTTTACAAGTAAACAAAAAAGAGAAATCGTATTACAAAGTAAGTCTTTCTCGTAAATGCGAGATCCTTTTGTTAGTTCCACTATAAATGTTTTTGTCTCTAACAGCGGTTTCACCAGAGTGATTTATCATAAGGTAACGTGGTCTGTGGTTGATATGAAAAATAAAAGTAATTCTTTATAGATTAATTGTCGACAGAGGCTCGTTTAAACAATAGTTTAGTATATAATAGGACCAAATTTCCAAAAAAAACAAAAAAGGCAGTTACGTACCTTTTTAAAGCATGGATAAGCCTGAATTCAGGCCCAGTGTAAGCTAAAACCATTCCTTGCATTCCGTAACCCTATTACGTAAAACCTACAGCAATCATATTCGCATTTCATTTTCATTCAAGATTGATATACAATTGTTGATTTGCTGAATTCATGGTATTTTTGCTGCAACAATGAAGATCTGAAAAAAAATGTATGCAGCATCCATTTTTTTTTGTAAAAGGGGGGAATATTGTGGGGATACAATGTGCTTACGAAGCACAGGGTGGCACTACGTATAGTCGCCTGCGCGCGACCGACAGGCAGTGCTAACCCATTCATCATACGTGTAACATCGGTATTTCAAAGTTATAATATATCGGACAGTGAAACGCCATACGTCTTTGATTTAGCACTCAACCCATCCTAAGTTGTGGTACAGTAAGTGGTGCCGCAACAGGCTAAAAGCGGAAGAATGTTAACCAATCAGAGGAACCAATTTTACGTATCTGGAAGTTTCATTTCAAACATCATAACCATTGCCATGACGGAGCCAGACGCAAATCTGTCCACGTTAAAAACACTCTAGTAGTTTTAAGTTAGTAGAAATAGGTAACTTAGATGCCCATGAAAAAGACGTAATAGGGTGCGTCGAATTTATTATTGTCGACAAAGACCCAGATGGCCGGCCTCGTAAAATACTGCGAGTGGTTCTGTTGGTAGCAACGCTGTACTTAAAGTTAATCACAATTTACGGGGTCCTTTGGGCGATTACTTGGAAAAACTTCCTTTATTTAGGTGTCTTTGGTAATTATACGCTATAACTATCACTCATTGTATTAGAGTTATTAACGTCTTTAAAGAATTGCTCAGGATTGTGAGATGTTGTCAGGGTT
The DNA here is from genome assembly GCA_923060345.2 of Erebia aethiops. Taxonomy (NCBI): domain Eukaryota; kingdom Metazoa; phylum Arthropoda; class Insecta; order Lepidoptera; family Nymphalidae; genus Erebia; species Erebia aethiops. The sequence continues at coordinate 5,740,355 of OV281092.1, read as the reverse complement.
TGATTTGCCGAAAAATTCTATCCAAAAAATCGACTTCCAAAACCACCATAAAGTTAAAAAAATATGATTTCTACACACTATGTTGAAGTCGGGTGCGTCAACTTTGCTTATCCTTGTTGTACCCGCCCGACTTCAACATCAGAAATGTGTGTGGGTAGAAATCAAAATTATTTTTTACTTTACAGTGGCTTTGGAAGTCGGTTTTTTGGAAAGAATTTTTATTTTTAACTTTTTAGTATTTTGGAGCCATGGGACTGGGACTGGCCATGGGGGGTGGGTTTTTTATGGGACCAACTCGAGAGCTTCCTATAACGACTGAAAAAATATATTTTCAAATCGGTTCAGAAACCACGGAGATATGCACCGACATACATTAAAAAAAATATGTATGTATAATATATATGCGCCGAATTGAGAACCTCCTTTCTTGGAAGTCGGTTAAAGACATCGTTTGATATCACCCGTGCCTCCGGTCCTCCGTCATTCACTATCGGTCTTCCAACTTCTTCAAAGCTACAATTGCTGCGACCATTTTGCCATTAGTTTCGCATGATATAGGGAAATGATGCTTACTCTTCTACAAATCTTCTAATTTCTGATCAGCTTAGGAACAAATACCTACTCAAAACCCATCTGGCCCGAAGAGAGTATTTTGAACCATCTGTAAAATCAAATTTGTAATTTAAGAAATGAGAATAAACCGATACGACCCAATTACGATTCTGACAACCTCTTTGGCACAGTGTTGAGCGCTGTTGTTTTAACATGGGAGGTCCCGGGTTCGATCTTCTATAATAAGCTCCCAGAAGACATGTTGAAGATGTCTCTGAATAAGTTCAAAGTTAATGTAAAACGTAAACTCATTGAAAAATCTTATTACCATGTAAAGGACTACTTAAACAACAAGGAAGCTTGGCAATAATTTGCTCTAATGTCTCTGATAGTTCCCTAGTTAAGATGATTTGTGAGATGGTGATAATAATAATTAAAAAACCCGGCTGAGTTTGTTGTGGGCTCTTCTCAGACCAGGGCGCGTTTGGAACCCTCGTAGCTTTAGTTTTAAGATACCGTTACCCATTATCACCATCAAGTCTTATTCCTTATATTATTATTATAAATATTATGACGTTCAGAAGGTGTACTTTGTAGGTACCTATTTTGAATAAAGTTGCTTTGGGTTTGAGTTTTGAGTTTGATCCATAGCACAGTCAATTTGAGAATTTACAATATCTGAGCTTTCTCTGGTCTGGCCTGGTGGGAGGCTTCAGCCGTGGCTAGTTGACCCTACCGACAAAGATGTGCAGCCAAGCGATTAAGCGTTCCGGTACGATGCCGCGTAGAAACCGATTGGGGGTATGGGTTTAATAGAACTGCCATACCCCTAACAGGTTAGTCCGCTACCATCTTAGACTGCATCATCACTTACTATCAGGTGAGATCGCAATCACAATGAAAAATGTAAAACCTGCGGTAAAATCTTAACACACGCGGGTGAACACACTTGCGAAAGCTAGGTTAAAAAAGTTCCTAAAAGCTGTTAAACTCCTCGTGCATTTGCATTTTGCAAGCACACAGCCTTTTGAGAACACGTCAACTTCGCAATCTTGAAGTATTGCCAACTGTACAAGCCCATTTACCTGTACGTTCGTATTGACTCGTATCGGGAACGATGCATTGTTGAAGGGTGCACGAACCCGGCTGCACTATTCAGCTCGTCACAAAGAGAATTGAATGGATTATCAGATTTGATAGAACCGAGGAAATTAAATTTTGCTCTCCATTGTGGGAACTAAGATGATTAAAATTGTGAGACGAAATATATTAGGACTAATTTTGGTTTCCACGGGAATTCTTTAATTTTCTCGCGGGCTATAGGTGCGAGATACACAAAGATTTGTCGCAGATTATAGCGAATGGAGAAGTTTACCATTTTTTTTGAAATTTAATATGAAAATTAAGACAAAAAAATGTGAAAGAATCATTAAAATATCTCAAAAAATGAAAATGTTATGGAACTTTAAAGTTGCGCTTGCAAGACGGGAGACGTGACGTCATAATTCCCTATCAACAGACTTTATAAAGCCGAATAAAATAAATAAATGGACTTAACGTGACTTAATTGAATTTAAAGCACTTAATTTGTGTGTGAAGATAATTTTGAATATTAAATCTCGGCTAGGTATTAACTCACTCACAAAATTTCTCACTCGAGTAAGATACAGCAATCGGTGTACATTAAATAATTAAACTTTTAAATCGTCATTTCTCAGTCATTTATTGATGGATTGTAAAAAAAACCACTGATTTATTAGTTTTAATCTATATTTTACTTCCATTGTATTATGAAACTTCTCCATTAAACTCTTAGTTCCTTCATCAACAACGTTTCCATTATTTTGATTTATCGACACATCTGTATAAATTATAATCAATTGCCGAAATGTATGTTCTCGTATCGCAGACTTCGGCTGGACCGTTTTTCATGGAAGTTTTTGTATGTATGGTTTTGACGACCTCCGTGGCGCAGCGTGTAGCGCTGTTGCCTCAACGTGCGGAGGTCCTGGGTTCGATCCCCGGCAGGGTCAATTTGGGAATTTATAATTTCTGAATTTTCCCTGGTCTGGCCTGGTGGGAGGCTTCGGCCGTGGCTAGTTACCACCCTACCGGCAAAGACGTGCCGCCAAGCGATTTAGCGTTCCGGTACGATGCCGTGTAGAAACCGAAGGGGTATGGGTTTAATATAACTGCCATGCCTCTAACAAGTTAGCCCACTACCATCTTAGACTGCATCATCACTTACCATCAGGTGAGATCGCAGTCAAGGGCTAGCTTGTAGTGGATAAAACAAAAGGTAAAACAAAAAACAAACATGTATATTTGAGTTGGTCCCAGTATGGTTTATATTCAAAATTGGACCCGGTAGGAGGCGCTGCAATCGGGTTTTAGGTTCAGCGCAGGACGACGTCTGCCGGGCCCTCTAGTTATAAATATTATTGAGTATTGAAACTGTGAAATTGCATTATTGAGATGAGCATAGTCTGTGACCACTATAGATTCAGATTTCCACATGCTTTTGCGAGCGAATTGAATTTCATAGCCTCCGATTTCTCTGAACTCAGATTAACATGCAAAGCCGGCTTAGCAAAGTCCATTTCCAAAACTGGCTTTGTAGATTCATTAGCTAGCCACGCGCACTACGACTCATCGGTTTTTGTCTAATGCATGTCCATCGTTATTCGTAGTAGCCTGTTCAAACGTATATATAACAGTGAATAGGCATCTTCTAGACAAGCGTGTTCCAACCAACGACTACAATTTACATAGACGGGTCATGTCAAACAAAGAATGTGAACTTATTTTACCAACGCCATCTAGACAGCGCTATGGCGGGGACAAAGGCTTATACAGGTGTGGAGTGCTCTCTACAGGTTGGACACCCAATTTTTTTCTATGAAAGGGCCCATCTAGTACCTGCATATTATTATATCGATGGTTCCAACCTAGACCTCATTATTGCTTTGCACTAACCATGATTGTCGTCAAGCGCAAGCCCCTCTCGTAATAAAAAGAATGCATCATTGGATGTTTTTCCTCTAGCCACCATTGGCATAATGCCAGTGACTCTTCTTTGGCTGGCATACCGTGGTTAGTTGGCGCCAGTTTAGCAAGCAGTAGTTAAATAGCAGCTGACTCGAATGAAAGTGTGTGATACCGGCTAGACCACGTCTAAAAGACTTCGCCATGTGATTGTCAATTTAAATTGAGGTTAAAGGTGGTGAAAGAAGTTGAATATAACGTTGCAAATCAAACACGGCACTATATTAACGACTTACGGGTATTTAAAAATAGTAGTAAATCGTACTACCTATTCTGTGATTAGTACCTAGGTGATTATACAAATAAAAAGATAATATCTAAACAGCCTGAGTTCGTTGTGGGAACTTCCCTTGCTTGGAACCTTCGTAGGTTTAGTTTTAATATACCGAATATAAAATCATCAACAAAAGAGATTTTTTTCAGTCCCGCAGGAACTCTTTTTCTGGATTAAAAAGTAGCCATGTCCTTCCCGGGACATACAACCTATCAAAATTCATCAAAGCGGTTAAGCGGATGGGCCGTGAAAGCTTAGCAGACAGACGAACAAACATACAGACACACTTTCGCATTTAAAATAATATAATATATTAGTATGGAAGTATGGATTGACGTACGAAAAAAATATACAGTGTACTATTTCTAGATTAATTGAAGCAATAATAATTCCACTATGGCATTTCAGACAAGCTGAATAAGCATCAGAATAAAATGACAAAAAATACATTGGGAAGATCCCATCCCAAGATCTTAGCAGATCAAATAAACATGGCAAACGATAAAACTTTTTCAATTTTCCAAATACTTTCCCAAACAGACTCCGAAAAACTTTTCCAAAGTGACTTTTAGTCACTTTGGAAAAGTTCCAGATTACTGAATAAAATACCTAATGGCATTAGACCTTTTATTTGAATTCTACCTATGTTCTGTAAAAATACAATGAAAAGGAGACTAAAAAGATCCAAATAATTTAAGTTTAGTCAGTGTTTATTTAATATTATCATTTTTAATTCAAATAACAAAACATATTAATCTAATTATTTCAACAAAAAAAGTTTAGGGAAGTGGTAATATTTTCCCCAACGCTTAAAGTATTTAGGTTTTATATGAAGTGCGATAACATTATACAAAATAACCTTATTATGTCTTTGTTTACCTTTAACACAGTTTATCCAAACATGAACCTTGGGACGGTCACTTCAAAGTTTAAAATAGAATGGCGGGACTTTCGGAGTAGTGTTCCCGTGGTAGCCCAAATACGAAGGTGAAACACGCGATGTGGCACTTCCATAACTCAGTGTCATAATTGGCTGCCGCGTTAATTAGTTGCAGCGTGGTACCGTGCTCTTTAATAGCCTTTTAGGCCTAGCCCCTAAGCTCTCTCAGTTTTACCTAACTATACGTGTTCTATCCCCTCAGTGTACCTACCTAATACCTACTATAAATGCTCAAAAGCCTAAATACTATAATAATATAATTGTAATGTGCCTTGTACATGCAAATAAAATACCTCACTAGGGAACTCCTATGTTCAACAGTGTACGTAGGGACTTACGTCCACAGACTGACATGATGATGATTATGCATCCATAGCCTAAGATCCCTGTGTAGAACGACCTTCACCGGGCTGGTTAATGGATGAAACCTACTTTTTAATTTTATTTAATACTAGATAAATACCCATAAAAAAGGTTGACTATCAAAATCCGGTCCAGGCTAATTTTAAATTAATTAATTTATTTTTTTTTGGACAAGTTTATTGTAGCCAATGCTACACCATCGCGTTTATTATACAATTACCTATATATTTGATATATAACTCAAGCGGTTAACAGATCCGTGAAGTTATCTATGGACTACGGTAACTTACCAACTTACCATAGTCCATAGGTAACTTAACGGATCGGAACCATGATTGCCAATCACTCAACGACGCGTGATCGCGTTACTCAAATCAAATCAAATGAAATATTCATTTATTCAAATTAGGTACACTGTAGGTACCTATCACTTTTTGACGTCAAATTACTTGAAAAACTTGATGGTGATAATCAGTTACGGTACACTTTGAGGTCATGCTATTTTGTTCGGAGTATATTACGCTGGCAGTAGCGTAAACGCAGATAGTTTTGTTAGGGGCCTCTAGGGAAAGTATGGATCTGGCGGGAAGGGGACGTGGCTATTAGTGTCACGCGTTTGTTTTTTCGTAGCGTAATAATTGGTTAGTATTAAAAAAAACCATAGGCCCACCCCCAAAAATTTGTCATTCTTGCTTGGCAATACTAGGGCTTAAGAAGGCGGTGGTCTTAATATGAGATGCTGGCTGAGCACGCACTGCGAAAAAGCCCTGGTGTTTTTTTTCCCAAGTCTGTAACAAAACTCGCGTGGATGTTTTTCGTACTGCGGGCCTAGCCTTACGAAGGAACCTTTCCATAAAACTCAAGTACTTGGACAGGCACGTGCAATATTGTAAGGCACTGAATGTGACCGTATTTCACGCTTCACGCACCATTACAGGTCCTTACAACGTGTACATTCGGGTGTGTGTCGTAGAGAAAAGGAAAAAGCATAAATATAAAAATCTTAAATCCCTGAAGTAACGAAAATGATCGAAAGGAGATATTAAATTTGGTATAGAAATACTTAAGTCTTTTCAGAGCACCGATTTCCATTACATTTGGAGCAGTATTTAAATCTACATGATAAACACAAACGAATAGAATGGTAACTGTTTATAATAGCTAGAGAATTTAGTCATACTATTATTACTATTATTATTTAGGCATAATATAAGATTTAAAAAAAAAATGGCTATTTTAAGTTGCATGAAGATGCTCTGTGACATAATAATTGCACAAAGAATATTTGCCGCTACGTGCACCGCTGAGCGGCGTCTTTATAGTGGGGCTAGACCTTTACGAAATGAATCATAAGGGATTCAAACCAGACTGAGGAAGCCCAAATTATCTTTTTAAATTAATAACGATAAAGAAAAATTATACCTATAATTTAACTCTATAACCATGCTTTAGGAAAATCGTGCTATATTTTAAGTTTAATTTTGAGTAATAATTTAAACGAAGCTCCCAAGCGCAGCCTGAATATCTTTCTAATTAAAACGGCTAACGATCTTTTAGGAACTGTTCACTGCCAGCCAGGTTTAATTTGTAACGAGTGCTTAAAGCGTTAAAAGGATTACGCCAACATAGTAAATGGCACGGATCTATGTAGATAATAATTATGAGTTCAGAGATATGGTATTCAGAGTCGTCATAAAAATATAAATGAATGAAAAAAATGTTTGCTTTATATTATACTCGTAAACTGAATTGCATGGTATGCCCGCTACTTTGAAACTCACTGAAAGATGGACGACGTTTTTCATCAGCTTTCGTTCGCTATTTATAAATCCATGTATAGTCCGCACGCAAGCTCTGAGGAATCGGGGGCTGAGGTAGCGGGCGGGTGCGCACCGCGCTCGACCGTCCCTTCATACCCCGCATACTCCCATACTAGTGCCAACCTTGACGCGAGAGTACGCTTTATCAAGTCCTGTTTTTAATTTTGCGATAGCAGTATTATAATGTACTATAAATAGTACTAAACTTAAAAGTTTCTATAAGTGTGCAAATGGCTGTTAAATTTTTAAATTGCTTAAAGTTTTTTTTTAATCCACTACAATCCAGCCCTTGACTGCGATCTGAGTAAAGTAAAGTACTGATTATTCTGATTGCGACAGTGATTAATTAGATTTTACGTTCATTATAATTAAATTGTATGATACAATTTGTTTTTTCTTCCTTATTGCACATACCTACTACCCTCATATAATTATGATGTCATAATTAATTCAATGCACGCCCACACAGATACTAAAGATATGTTAGTATCGATAACGTTATATCGACTAAATCACAACACTATCTCATTACGTCAACATTCCTTAAGATTCCTCGGACGTCGCACGCGGCCGCGGACTGTAGCCTGTACTGACTTTTTGAGCATTAACCTCGTCTTAGAACGAGAGCATGTTACTACGCAATAATCCTCAGTATGTTGTTCTCCTGCATCTCGTTTCTATCTCTATTAAGTATAAAACGTTAGTATTTTTAATAAATCTAACACTGTGAAATGGACAGGAAGGACGAGAGAGATCGTTTGATAAAAAAATCTACAATTTACGTTCTACAATGCTTCGGTCTCCGAAGCACGTAGGAAAAGCCGGTACGACTAGATACTTATACATACTTGGATAACTATTGTTTTTCTTAGAAAGAAGGAAAATGGCGTAAAAATTAGGTAACTAGTCCACCAGTAATGGAACCAAAATACACACGCATATCTTTATTTCGCTCCAGACATAAACAATGGATATCAAAATTTGATATCCATTACGCCGTCAGTCTTCATTAAATGAAGACTGACGACGTAGAATCGAAATCCTAAACATCGTCTACCATTTATTTATTCATCAACCTCTGTCACTTGCAAGGCTATCCTCAGTAGGTACTAAGTTAACAAAGAAAAGGGTTATTAAGACCTTTTTTTAGTGTGTATTCCATAGGTTCCTACTAATTACGTGTTCATACCAAAAACCCGGCTGCAGTTTGTATTTCTAGTGTGACATTCCAATTTTTTTATTTTTTTACTGAAATGGATGAACTACAACAATATAAAGGATACGAATTACGAACGAACAGACAAACGTGAATATTTTTAATGCTATAGGTAGATAGGGCGTGATCTACAAAAATATTTGAGAGACGAGTGGCCTAGTTGTGACAACGTATACCAGTCGATTGCGAAAGTTAAGCAGCGTTGACCAAAGTCGGTAACTGGATGGGTGACCCGTTTTGAAGTTTCAAATTTAGCCTATTCCTGTCCTCCGTGCCTCGGAAAGCACGGTTAGCCGTTGGCCCTGGTTATTATCACTAACGTCTGTTAATAATCGTTACAAAACAAAAACCTAAATAGTTTATATACTCTTAGTCGAGTCGTATGCAGAAGGACGTGGGAACCCACGGCATTATTATCCCAAGAAAACTCCTACCATTATTTGATTTGATTTGATTTTAGAGAGAGACGCGGAAGTTCTGTTTTTCACATATTATCCACTCCGAGCTGCTGTGTTTTCACCATAATTCGAAGAATGTTCAAAGAATGAATAACGATTGTAATAAAAGCTGAATGAAAGCGCTCCCCTTGGAAAGGGGCGTGATTAAGGAGCTCCAGCCATGTAAAGTGGAAACCGCACCTTGAGTGCGCTGCGAAATTAATAAGCCGAATTATTCACCTTTAGCGACACGTACAGTACAGATGGTGACTGAAACAATAATAATTATGGTGGGAAGTACTCGCAGTTAATAATATAATTTTCACTAGCTGATGCCCGCGACTTCGTCAGCGTGGATTGAGGTATTACAATATGCCTATGTGTTATTCCAGACTATAATCTACCTCTGTGCCAAATTTCATCCAGATCCGTTGAGCCGTTTTGGCGTGATTGAGCTACAAACATCCATCGGTCCATCCATCCAAACTTAATTAAATACATAATATTAGTATAGAAGTATAGATTTTATAAGTCATTGATGTATAATTTTAAAATAAAATGTGATTGATATTCCAAACTTTGGATTTTATTTACATACATTTTTTTACTTTTTAAAAGAAAGAAAAAGCCCAACTTGCACTGGGCCGTTAAATGTTAAACAACAATAACTAAATTTTATACGCCTATCTTTTTCATGTCAACTTGAGAAAAATCTTATCCAGAAGTGACAGAATCACAAAATTTAATTAAATTAATCAGTTCAGGCAGCGTTGTGCAAGACAACCTAAGTTGGAACAGGCCTGGCTTACTTGCCTGGCTCACTTAAACTTAAATTTGTGTAATAATAACATCAATTTCCCATAGATTTATTCTTGGGTTCGCGCGCTAGAATAGAATAAATCTATGCAATTCCCCAACTAAAACGCGAGCCGGTTTCTTTTCCCATTGCTGTCACTTTGCTGTCATTCCAAAAACGCGCGAAAACCCTCCGAACGTCAAAATATGTCAAACGGGGCCTCATGTGCGCCATAGACATGGATAGTCTAGAGTGAATTTGCGTTCCGTTGTACAATTTTCATCCGCCTAACAATACCAATAATTTTCTGAAATGTGTCTGCCAAAAAGAAATTGGCCAGCGTGGAGAAATATGGCTTAAACCTGTGCTTAAACCCTTCTTATTCTGAGCAGTTCTGAGAACACGGGATAAACTTCATTACGAAGAATCCTGTGTTTTCATATAACATCGATTCTGATTACGGAAGAGTCTATTGTTTTCGATAGGTATCATACCGTAGTTGGTCCGTCGATTTGAGTGCACAATGGTATCCCCCTGACATGCTTACAATGCCTTGACAGCTTGGAAAACCTTCACAATAATAACGTACAAAACAATAGAGTCTAATGAAAATGAATACGTTTACGTTTCATATAATATTTATAGTTTTTTTTGTATCAGGAAATTATTGATTGAATGATAGATTGATATCAAATTGAGATTACGAAAGTCAAGTGATCCGACCTGGCTTTGATCGGGTGATTTTTTTAAGAATGGGATTAATGGAACAATTAGAAACAACATATAAAAACTAAAGTTTGTAAATCAGTCCGAGATTCACTAGTTGATTATGTATATCAGTCAGTTTATTTTCTTACAATTATGTACTTGCCTGCAAGTGAATAAGATGTAGCTAGAGCCCTGCTATAAATGTTAAGTAAAAAGTGGTATTGCTTACCATTCTTGGTGTCCCAAGGGTGAGCGTGCGTGCTGCGACTCGTTTGATGTCATCCGTCCACGGAATTGGGGCGTCTGCCAACGCTGCGCTTTCCAAATGCAAGCAAAAATTCATATCCACACTATCCATACCAAAATTATATACGCGAAAGTGTGTCTGTCGTCTAGAGGTCATCGTTCTGTATGTCTGTCTGTCTTTTACGCTTTCACAGCCCATTTCAATCGATTTTGACGAAGTTTATAGATATTCGTAGGTGGCATCACGGGAAAGGGCACTACTTTGTCGTCGGAAAATCAAGGAGTTCGGATGGGATTTTTCAAAAACCTAAATCCACGCGGACGAAGGCGCGGGCGTCATCTATATGATGTAGTAACTAATTTTACTTGCAACATTATTACCCCTAGGAAAGCCCTAAGATATTTCAAGCTGAAGGTAATTGTAATGGCGCCAGCATTTATGGTTCGTTTAACTGCTGCCAGTCACCATCAATATTATTTATGTGACGTTGAGGAGAGTAATTCTGAGTATTAATTTCGCGACGTGTTAAAGGTGCGCCCTTACATGATTCGTAACTCTTAATCACACTAAGGGGAGCGGGCTTTTATTCAAAGTCAAAGACGGGATTTATAACCACCATTTTTTATTTCTCTCGAAATTTGAAATGTAATTCATTGAGTTACCTTTGATTAATACGGAACATTGTTTAACATTAATAGCCAAATATACATATATTGTGTATGACTTTGCGTTGGTTCTATGAGTTTGCATATTAATTACTAGTTACAGTTACTCTAGTTAATAGCAAAAGGTATGTGTACAAGACTCCCTCCTCCTATGAGGGTGGATGCATGGGCCCAGCAGTGGGACGTTAAATTTGCTGTAGTGATGGTGGATGTGTTTTTGACGACCTCCGTGGTGCAGTGTGTAGCGCTGTTGCCTTAACGTGCGGAGGTCCTGGGTTCGATCCCCGGCAGGGTCAATTTGGGATTTTATAATTTCTGAATATTCCCTAGTCTGGTCTGGTGGGAGGCTTCGGCCGTGGCTAGTTACCACCCTACCGGCAAAGAAGTGCCGCCAAGAAATTTAGCGTTCCGGTACGATACCGTGTAGAAACCGAAGGGGTATGGGTTTAATATAGGTAACTGCCATGCTCCTAACAGGTTAGCCCGCTACCATCTTAGACTGCATCATCACTTACCATCAGGTGAGATCGCAGTCAAGGGCTAGCTTGTAGTGGACAAAAAAAAATGTGTACACGAATTTATACCTACTTTTGTGTAGAGTGGTAAGCTCAAAGTCTACTGATGTAAACGGTGCGGCTGTACACTACTTATAGACACATTACTCTGTCGCTGTACCAAACTCCTCTCGCCGTCACGCTTCTTTTTACCAAAATCATCTTCATCTTCGACAGCCTATCATCGTCATCATCATCAACCCTTCACCAGCCCAATGCTGCACGAGCCTCTATCTCAGAATGAGCAGAGTTAAAGCCATAGTCCACCAAGCTGGCCAAGAGCAGATTTTTAGACTTCACACACCTTTGAGAACATTGCGGAGAACGATATTACGTCACGATATTTTCTTTCACATGTAAAGAGAGTAATATTATTGTAATTGCTTAAAACGGAAATAGAGTAATTGCTAAAATAGGTCGTATAAAATCGTTTAACATTTCAGGATTTGGTAAAATTATGACTCCCTCACAAATGAAGAAATATTTGATTTCCTATTGTTACACGAAAGAATAAAATGCCCAATAAAACTTATGTTATTCATTACATCGAGTTATTCTTATCGTAACAGTAAAATAACAGAAGTCGGTTTCATAAAACTCTTATCGCTAAGTATGATTTCATTTTGGGATCATAAAAGTTGTGCTGTAAAAGTTTGTTGATAAAAAAGCTATATCTTATTTACTACGTGGACTTTTATTGAGTCATAACAATAAAATAATACAATACGATGCCGTTGTAATGAGACTCGCCGCTAAGTTTATTTATTTGAATTATTATTTTGTTGATCTGTAAAATTTATTAAAAATGACTTTGATTTTTTTAATTCTGTATTGACTCAGCACTCAACAATATACTATAGAATCTTAATTATATTCAGTACTTTTTAAACTAGGTGACACTAGATAACTATCTTATGGATTTTCTAATGAATAAAAGTGAACTTTTAACTTTGTATGAATTACCGAAGCTCTAAAAAAAGTGTACTAATGTAAGTGTAAGTGTAAGTGTAGTAATGAAGAAAAAATTATTACTAACAGTGCTTAGTTGCCACTTCTCTGTGACGTCAACAGTGTATCTGTCACAAAGCAGTTGATAAACGGGACATGGAAAAAACCTTTCCTTTATTCCCTTGGAATATTTTCTAATGAGGACACGGATTACGTTTCTTTTGTAGCCATAATTAACCATACAAAACTACACTGTGCTAATAAAATGAAGAATCTGATCCTTGTAAGTACCATACAAATTAATGATTAACTTTAAATTAATTCAAATAATATTATTTTTTCATCAATAGGTATGCTTGGTAAACATTTTAAATCTTTGCATTATTAAGCACGTATGATATAATACTTTTAAATACAAGTATATATTAATGGAAAACGATCAATAATTACTAGATAATAACAGTACTATATTGTTGTACTTATTTGGTATACCTAATATTGGTAAAACTAAAAAAAATATTTAAAAAAATTATAAGCAAACACAAGTGTATAAGATAAGAAGGTTAATTTATTTTCGCTGATTTGTATTGTATGACTGAGATAATAGTAGAAGCATAAATTAATAATTCTGCTAAAAATTGCTGTGTTGCCATATCTCACTTCACCCAACCTTCACACCCTTCAGCGACGCAAGATTTTTATTATTATACGTTCCCCTTTTCGCCATAACACACCGCGCCGAATGTATACGTTGTAAGGAGCAGTAATGATGCGTGAAGCGTGAAATACGGTCACATTTCAGCGCCTGCGAAATGGAACGCACCTGGCTCCTTAGGTTTTATGTGAAGTTTCCTCACCTTCTTACGGCGCTTGGTAAGGGCTGCCAATATCGCCGTCCTCACTTTGTGACCCCTCATAATACGAGTAATACTTCTTGAGAGGGTATTGAACGTGGGTGGGTTCCGTCGCGCCGCTGTAATTTTACGACCGGCCTTTTACTTAAGCCTTTCGTACACAAGGCAGTGTCCGATATTCGGCAACATAAGTGTCTGAGCGCAATATGTCTTAGACATACTTGCGACAAAACGTTGTCACGTAACCGACACGACGTTTTAACCTGATTTCTCTATGAATTAGTAAAGTATGGTACAACGAGAGCTATTTTAACCATACAATAATTATAAATACGACAGAGACTGACAATTTTAAGAGAAAATAATGACGACAAGTGATAAAATGTTACTTTTTTCAATGAACGGTTTTGATGACGTTGTGAAATACATCACAAATTTTAAGGATTAACTTTTTGTCGTGCGACAAGTTGTTATTGCGATATCAGGTTCAGGGTTTATTTACGGCCTTTTACTTGACTGTTTTTGCCTGTTATAAAAATGTTGCGCATAAAGCTTTCAGCGAAAACAAATACTCTTGTTATTATTCTTATGAGAATTGGAAAAGATTTTCACGTTTGAAAGAAATTTTCTTTGAGTTCGGTTGATTGTATCTGATTTAACGATAAAAGTATAAGGCGTCATCACCTACACAAATATAATATTTTGGTTACGGTACAAGATGAATAATAATAATAGACATGGCAGGAAATTCTAATGAGCGATATTTCTTACTTGTTTGCCCGAAGCGTCTTTTCATTTTAATGGGTAAAATTATTATACGTTAGTAGGTAGTAGGTACTCGTTCTTTTTATACAGCGTGGCCCAAATAGTGACGTCCAAAGAAAAAAATTAGATTCCTCGTACCTATCAGAATATGCCCCATGTATGTTCAGCGATTTTTGGTAGTTTTCGAGTTATAATTTTTTTATGTTTTTTCATGAGATTTTTGTGGGAGGGAGTGTTAGATTTTGTTTCTTTTTATTTAGTATTTTTTCCGAACATTTTTTTGTGAACATGCTTGCTATGAAGTGTGCTACTTTGCATAAAATAATTACCATCATAACATTAACCGAACTTGTTTTTTGGTCGAAAATGAAAAGTTTAAGTTCGATAGAAGTAGACGAATTTTCAACTTAAGATTTAAAATACTTAAACCTGTCTTCATCACTTCCGACTAATTTCAAAAACTTTTGGGGATCCTTAGCTGCCTTTATTAGTTAAAAAATTTGGTAATTTAGGCGGCATTATTGTGAGAAATCGGACTTCAAATGTGGTAAGGCGGTAATTTCTGAACTTAAAATTTGATTCTTAAAATTGAGTTTTGCCTTTTTTTTACAATTTTATGACTAATTGTAGTAGAGAATTTTTGAATTTAAGTATTTTCTACAAAAATAATCATTATTTTTCGTTTAAGTGACATCAAGGTTACATAAAACTTATTTGGATTTTTTTAGTTTTTTACATAAAAAAGCCGAATTGCACCCAATTAGGCACTTAAATAGCTTTATCTTATTATCCTTCTGTCAATAAAGTATAGCTTTTCCACACCTACAAGTTTTTTTACCTGTTTTTGCCAGCAGTACTTTACAATGCTGCCGACAAATACAGGAAAAAAAGCTTGTAGCCAATATTGGGCCACCTGTATATTATTTATTTTTTTACATTACAAAAATAGATCTTGACCTTCATAACATCGATCTTTGATGTTTATATAGAACAAATTTTACTCGCAACTTCTTCGGCGTGGATTGAGTTCTGGGTCCCGTCAAAAACTCTAATGAGGCTAGGTCTTCCTTTCAGAGCTCTAATGAAGCCATCTAGATTTACCTTTTAGAAAGAACGTCGATGCAAAATCTCAACTTTATATGCTTAGCATTTTCGGCTCAACTGTATTTTATGTCTGTCACTTATTTCCTCCTCTTTTGAAATTATGGCTTAAGCCCTTCCCATTGTGAGAAGATACCCTCTATTGTAGTGAATCGGGGAAGTCGATGATAGTAATAATAATATGATTACAACTGACTAGATGAAAATTGCATTAAAATCCACTCTTTATCTCATTATTATTCTTTATTTATTTTCTCTTTAAAGCGCTTTAGAAGTTATAAATGAATGCAGAGGACTTTGAATGCAAATGGAAACTATTTAGAGATACAGATAAGAATAAAGTGTTTATTTCTAACAATATTATGTCTAGAGATAATGCGCAAACAGAAATATCTTTCTCGACATACGGAGTAGATCTCGTACCATTTTGAGCAAAATATCCCACACAGCAACGTTCCAACAATGGAATACAAAATTTGATTCGCTCGGCTCTGTCAAATCTGATAAGCGCTTCTAAGCTCTGTGACTAGGGTATTCAGTATTCTAAAAATACTAGGATGGTCCGAAATCAAGCCCTTTTAAGTTTATATTCGAAATGGATTATTTCATCTGTAAAAGAAAATCCTATTATGATTATTGTGGTATAATGCTAAAAATTAAATGTCACAAGATGGCGGCGTGTGGATGTTCCAACAAGAGACCTATGCCCAGCAGTGGATGTTTCTTGGTTGACGACACCTCCTGGGCGTAGTGGGTAGTACAGCTCGGTTACAATGCCTCGGAGAGCACGTTAAGCCGTGTCGTGTCGGATTTTCCGTCCCACTGGACTATGAGAGTAAAGGAACAGAGACTGTCTCGAAATTGGCCGTTGTGGCCGAAATCCGGTCGGGAGGATTAGGACTGCTGTCTTACAGGCTAGTCCGCTACCATTTTAGACTATATCATAACTGATCACTTACCGCCAGGTGCGATTGCAGTCAAGGGCGACAGATTAAAAAATCGACAACGACGTCAACGATTAACGACAAAAAAAATATGGATATTTGGAATTTTTATTACCACAGGCAAACTAATAATATGATGTTTGATAGCCGGTATATATATTTTACCGGTATGTATGCCCTTATTGCAATGCACATTTTAGTTTGTCCTTTCAAAATATGTTTCTTGTTTATTATCGTTTAGTGGTTAACAGTACAGAATTGGGAATATATCTGGAATTAATTGGAGTACTAGATGACGCCCGTGATTGCTTAGATTTAGGTTTTGATTCCGCGGGAACTCTTTAATGTCGGGACCAAATATTGCCTCTGTTAACCCAAGGTATAAGAGGCTTTCTCCATTTTAAATTTCAGCCAAATTAGTTCAATCATCGAAGCGTGATTAACAAACATACCAACTTTCACATTTATAATTTTAGTACAATATATTTTGGAATTTATTTTGTCTCTGAAAATTTTTCTCATGTCTGTGTTGGATACCCTACCTGTGAGGTTGTCATGCAGATTCGAGTTTCTTGACCCGCACAACAATGCATACCCTGCGCATAGCAGAAAGTCTACCAAATATGTATCTAAAGGGACACAGATTTTTGCAATTTTACTAGTTTTATACAGCGAAAATGACACTTTTTCATCTGAATATTTGTATTCTTTAGAAGCGGTCGTTGTTTGTACTTTTAACCGTTTAATAAAGTACCTAATATTTATGCCACCATTGTGAAATTTTGTCTGAATGTTCCTTGCTTGTTTAATTATAGCGAAATTGAAATAAAGTACAAGTGCTTTTAATTTGTATTATGATCCGCTAATCGTGTAACTAGTCATCTAAATTATACTTCTGTAAATTTTTCATGTCACTACTCTGACGAAAACTAATGTCAAAATATTAATTTTTTCACCTCTCAAACCCTAAAAGTGTATTATTTTAGCTATAAGCGTAGGCGGACTAGATTGTATCTTTAGCCTCCAAGTATTTATTTTTTAATGACAGACAAGGGCTTGCTTGTAGTGGATAAAAAAAAAGCTACCCAGTTCTCAATTATTACAAAAATCCATTATTAGGTACTGCATACCCATTAAGTATGCAGAAACGCCGGGTAACGTTTAACCCGGAATACATTTTAAATTTTGAGAGAAGTTTTATACGAACTCAAATTAGCAGCTAACTCTGAGTTAAAAGGATAACCCATACAACCCATTTCTGCAATAGCTACCACGAGCCCAGAATAAAAGCCCGAACTTTTGACCACAGGGCTATCATAGCTTTTTCATATAAATAATGTACCTTTAATATAAAGGCGAATTGAGAATTTATTTCGGCAGACATTCTTCATGGAAAAGGAAACGGAGCTAAACCTTCGTTACGTCAAACCGGGACCATTATTCACACGTTTGGCATATAGTGCGCCGCAGTCGGCAAATACAAAAGGAATTACTTTTATTTTTCATCTCAACCGCAGCATGTTGCCTTATGATAAATCAATTTGGCGCCAACGCTGCACAGGAAGAGACAAAAACATTTAGAACACATCTAAAACATACATCTTTTTCTTTTATTTGTAGGTATCATCTTTCTTACTTTATTTTACTTGCTTATTTTATTTTTCTATGATACTATCTCTGATGCGCTTCGTATAGTCCTCCTTAGAAGGTAAGTTGTGATATCCACTACATACCATTAACATCCCACTGCTGGGCACATGACTCCACTCTCATTTATCATGTTAGTGATAATAACCGGGACCGACGATTAATGTGCTCTCCGAAGCACGGTGGTGAAACACCGCAAACTTCCTAACTCAGGGCTAGTATTGAGAATTTCTAGTCAGAAAAACCCAACACTTAATTATGATCCGACCCGGGACTCGAACCCGGGAACTCGTCGGCGGTAGCCGAACTTGCTAGCCACTAGAGTAGACCAACGAGGCAGTCAACTGCAGAGGCAGTTGTGATATAAAATTGCCTGATTTCTATATTGCTACAATCTCAATAGTTATTGTTGTGATTGTCTCAATTTAGGCTATCCGTTACAAGTACAGCATTTTAGCCAAAAGTAAGGGAAAGTTTCAACCAATGATTAGATTAATGATGAATAAAGATTACAATGTGATGGCAATCGTATCTGGTTGGTTGACTACTCAGGCTGTAGTTCAATATAAGTCTAAACTACAATCTCGAATCGGGATTTATTTCCTTTCGTCTAAATAGACGTTCACTGGTGGGCATAGTTTTTCCACATGCGGCGGATCCAACCGCTCCATGGGATCTACTGTGCCATGATGCCATCAGTGTATCTACCATTGGAACGCCAACATCTATTGGCCCTTCGAACCATGGTTGAAAAACCATGTGTGTCTCGTGGCAGAATTTAACTCTGTATTTCGGTTTCAGGTTCGCAACTGGCTTACTAGATAAGTAAAATTATTAATTTTGCACAGTTCACACGATCTTCCCTACTACTTGTCAGGCTACTCGTGCAACAACCATAAAATAAATTGTCATTTATACCCAATCACGTTCGTTTGTGGTAAATCGGTTTTTATCGGAATAGCGCTTTCATAAAGAAGGTGGGTTATCCAGCGGTCACTTTTCCGAGGGGCCGATTTAGAGGAAACCGTACGTGTTAGCAATTTATGGCGGCGATAATATCTGGATATAAATTCAAAGGATTACAATAAAACCTTTTATTGCCTTCGTTGTTGTCACAAAAACGATTCGGCGGGCGATGTAGAGGTTTTTTTGCGGACATAAAATTGTTATATCATGTAACTTGATAAACAAATCTACGCATTACAATGTAGCATGTTTATCGGGATATAATATAATTTTGGTCGACCAAAATTATTTTTTACTAGATGATTCCCGCAACCGTTCGCGGGAAATTTTTATTTTTCCGTCATAAAATGTATCCTATGTGTTAATTTAGGGTATACACTATCTGTGTTGCAAAATTTGTAGTTGCGCGAAGGAGTAACAAGCACCTTGTGAATGTTAATTATAGTAATAATAATCTACTAAACATATTATATAAAATCTAAACTATGTCCATCTTGGAAATGAAATTTTAATTAATAAGTTTTAATTGTTTAAAGTTACATTCATTCGGTTGAGATGGTTCACAGACACAAGATATTTTTACAATAATATCCTTTCATGTTATTTTTAAAACATTAGATTTTTTAATAGTTTCTTAAGCGTGTCTTCATACCTACGGAAATCAATGCATGTGAAAGTTAAGTGTTTTATAATTATTGACAGAAATAAAGATACTCGAGTAACAACACTATTTTAATGAAAGTAATAATTTGGAATTGGTCGAATGAGAGCACGAAAATTTTATATGAGACGTAACGATGCTCGGATCATTGAATGCAAATGAGGGATCAAAGGAAATTACGAGTGCTTTATAAAATTTTCGCTGAGCAAAGAAATCCCGCCCTCTTACCAGGCATTTCCCATTTGCATGCGTTCAACGTTAAAATTGAAAAGGTAATTTTTAGGGTTCCATATCTGAAGGGCAATCGGGACCCTATTACTCAGCCTCCGCTGTCCGTCCGTCCGCCTGTCTGTCTGTCTGTCTATCTGTCTGTTAGCGGGCTGTATCTCATGAACCAAAATAGGTAGACAGTTGAAGTTTTCACAGAGTGTGAAATCTATTCCCGCTTTTACAACGAATAAAAATAAATAAAAATGAGGGCCTCCATAGATTTTTTCCATCACCTCCATAGAAACGTGATTTTTCGGCGTTTTTTGCTGTAGGTAGGTACCCATCTCTTGAACCGTAATAAGTGATTAAATATAATACCTTTCTGCTAAATAACAAATAGCGAAAATATAATAAAGTTATACATTAAGGGTACTTATAAATCCATACTTCCATATTATTATAAATGCGAATGTGTGTCTGTCTGTCTGCTACGGCCCATCTGTTCAACCGATTTTGATGAAATTTGGCACAAGGATAGGTTGTATCCCGGAAGGACATAGGCTACTTTTTATCCCGGAAAATTAAAGAGTTCCCGCGGAAATCAAAAACCTTAATTCACGCGGACGTAGTCGCGGGCATCATCTAGTATACAATAAACTTGTATTTAAAAAGTACATAGTGTTAAATCTTGTACTTACGACGGTACGGAACCCTTCATGTGCGAATCCGACTCGTACTTGGCCGAATTATTATTTAATGCATGGCTGGCTTATGGCTTCAAAATATGTAAAGTATATAATTATTATCATCATTGTTAAATAAACTCTTTATTGCATACACTTAGAACAAATACAGAGAGGTAAGGCATCATACTTAAAACTTTTAAAATAATAAAATATCTCCTCACTCAAGGCTCAATGTATGTATTTATATTATTACTAGCTGATGCCCGCGACTTTGTCCGCGTGGTTAATGTTTTTTACCATTGAAAATGGTTATCAGATGGAAATCGCCTGAGACGTATTTTTGGCCATAGCTCCGAGGATTTTGGGAGCATCGAGATGGGAATAGTACCAAGAGTTGAGGAATTTATCGAAACACGTGTGAGTGTTTTATTTTTGAAAATCGGCTTGTAACTTTTTTTGGAATTTTGAAAAATGTAAAATGTCGGGTTTTTTGGGGAGAGTAGAAATTTTTTTCGGATTTTTCGGGATTCTTGCGGGGACTAGGAAATCTGTGAATTTTTGATTCCCCCGGGAACTCCTCAGTTTTTCGGGATAAAAAGTAGCCTATGACACTCTCCAGGTCCTTAACTATAGCTATGCCGAAAATCAAGTCGATCCGTTGCTCTATTGCGGCGTGATTGAAGGACAAACAATAAACCAACAAACAAACACACTTTCGCATTTATAATATTAGTATAATATATAGTATGATATGATGATCATGATCTACATTTATATATCTAGATAATAGATACCTACCGAGAACCAGAACAAATTGTAATGTTGAACCAAGTCCTTGATTTCAAAACAAACACCATCCGTTTGCATACAAATACAACTATTTGAATTCAAAATAGTCAAGTGCTGCCAGTCCAGGATCATGGAGAGTTTCATATTATTTTCATCTAAGCAGCTCCTTTCAAACCTCTTTCAATAGCGGAGAAAATTTCATTGCATTTCTATATGTAAATGCAGACCCGTCATGTTGGAAATTGACTTGTATTGGGTTTATTCCACTTACCTTATCCAATAGGTAATATAAAGTTTTTATCTATTTCACCATCTTTAGTCTACAGGTAATACAGTTTTTGTACTTATTATAAATTAGGTAGGTATTTCTAAACGATTGTCTTAGAGCGAAAAGCCGAAAAGAAATCAATGGTTTATTTTATGTTGCAGCACCACGCGGTTCGTTATAGATCACGGGCATGGAGAATGGTGAAAAACACTTGATCTTCTATCAGATTTTGTATATTTAATTTCATAATTTAAGTATTTAAAGCGTCGTCGAATGGTAGACACTGTGAATGTCTCACAGCAAAAAAACAGTTGCTCTTTTCTTAAAAATAAAAAATGTAACTATCATAGATTTAGCATTGGTCTTTACGACCGCGTGAGCCCAATACTAAATCTATGGTAAGTATAATATTATGTAGATCAAAAACTAAATAAGTATAAAAGGAAAAGGTGCATGACTGACTGACTGATCTATCAACGTGCAGCTGAAACTACTCAATCAGACTGCAATTTGGCGTACAGATTTTTAAAGATTTATAGATTTTTAAATTACTTACAAAGGATTTTTGAAAATTCAATCCCTAATGGGGTAAAATAGGGCTTTGAAATTTGTATGAAATTCGAAATTCGAATACATTGAGCAAAACCGCAAAGGCAAAAACTAGTAATATTACAATAGTAATATTAATACGCACGTCATGTTACAATTATCACACCGACTTGTATGCTGATGGATGCGAATTTAAATACCCACACTTCAAGTTATCATGGTGTTCCATCCAAAAAGTTTCTCTACCACACTAACATAAAGCCCGGGATCGTCTTGTGCACAGTTTGGGCCTTGTTTAGCGAAAGTGAAATAATTATTCTGGGTCTAAGTATCAACAATTTGGCAAAACATATTAACGGATACATGCAGTCAGGGTCTGGATCATTCCAAAAGGAGAATTGTCGTGGCCCGCCCTCGAATACAGTTGTAAACATAGAGTTGTCATTATAATACTGGAGGCATTAACGTCTTACACATAAGACTCAACCTGAATGGAATGACCAAAATTTAATGGAACAAGACACTAGTCTTGTTCCATTAAGTTGTCGGGCACTAGCCCAGCAGTGCCTTTGTCATTCAGTAAATAGGTACTGCAACTGCTTTCAATCTAATGCCACTTATTTTGGAGTACCTATTTTATCATAAGACGCAACCTTTAACGTATGTTTACATACTTAAATACGACATCGGGGCTTGGCTCCCCATTTACTGTTTATACATTTTTCAGTGAATAGGCTAGCGCTTTGCTACTATCAGAAATGTTTGCACGTGGTGATGCAGTAAGTTGGAGCGCACTTTCTTAGAAGATGCCTATTCACTCTTGGTTCATTCACTATATTAATACCTATTATTCATATTACAAAATGGAAGCCAGAAGGATAGTTCATTTCCTAACGTTTTAAATTAGTAATGAGGAAACCAACTGTCATCAGGATGTCACGCACAGCCTTTCCACATTGCAATTTGTAAAAAAATGTGGTAATAGGTAGTAGGTGAAAATAAAATAAATGAATAAAAATAAAATAGTATTTAATCTGTTTTTTAACTCTGATTTTATTCACATAATCATTCTATGAAAGCGCCTAAATACTTAATCATAAAGTTTGAGTCTCCAATAATATAACATCTCTCTGGTTGGGCATATAATGGCGGTCGCTTTGAAACATCCGTGTCAATTATCCGGGAGTTCTCCCACAGTTTTCCCGACGGGAATTGCGGGCGATGGTCATAATTTAGCCAGGCAGCTTGCCTTGTGATGCTTCAGTCTCCATTATTTGGACGATCCCACATAATGTCTAAATCCAGAAAACTGGCGCTCTCCATTTGTTTTTACCGTTCAATGAACAAATGAATGAATATGCGCGCTATACCTATATATATATATATAATGGATTAAAATATATATATATATATATATATATATATATTATATATATATATATATACGACGCTCTTCAAATACTTCAATAATATTCCATCGAGAATATTATATCTATAAAGTGGCGAGCATCTGCTAGTTTATTGTAAGTGCATAGAACATATTAACCACTCTCGTAAAGTGGCGGACTTAACTCGCGGTCAGTTTCATAAGCAACCGATTTGGAGGAAATCGTAGGTATTAGCTATTTATGGGGGCGATAATATCTGGATATAAATTCAAAGGATAACAGTAATTCCCTTTATTGCCCCCGTTGTTTTCAGAAACGGATCCGGTAAACGATGTAGAGATTTTTTTGGGAAAAACGGTTAATGTCTTCCTTCATGCGAACGGCTGGGATGCTACTTACATAAGCTGGCTTATAATTGTATAACATTACTAACTGATGCACGCGACTTCGTCCGCGTGGATTAAGTTTATTCAATTCCCTCGGGAACTCCTTAGTTTTCCGGGATAAAAGTACCCTATTTCCTTCCCCGGGATACAAGACGGGAACTCGCGACCGTGCGCATGCGCATACCTATTGTTCGCGCACAATATTTGATGTTTCCCAAAATTAATGTTCGCAAACAAAATATGAGCTATACGTCAATTTCATGGAATTTATTACCTGCAAATTATGGAATCAGCTTCCATCTTCTGTGTTCCCTGATGATTATAATATGGGACTCTTCAAAGTGCGGGTACACAATTAATATCTCAAAAGCCGGCAACGCATTGGCGGTTCCTCTGGTGATGCAAATGTTCATTGGCGGCGGTGATCACTTACCATCAGGTGACCCGCCTGCTCGTTTGCTCGCTATATTTTTTTTTAATCCTCATAATATGATGTGCATCTACCATTTTTTTAATTCTACCAACCTCTATCATTAGCTATAAGTACTTAGCTAAGTTGTATCTCTATATCAATTACTGCATTAATGTGAAAATTAACATTATGGCCAAGTAGATAGTTTTCAAATACCAAAAAATATTTAGTCGAGGGCCCAATGCGATGTAAAATATAAGGCGCGTAGAAAACTGAATGGTAAATACATGTGTTACATGAAAACGTTACTTCTCTTCACAAATAGTGTCATTTACGGAAGCATTCATCCCATAAGCCGGATCGTAAATTCCTAAGAGGGTATAATTTCCTACATTAGGATGAAAAACCACAACCTGAGAAAACACAGCTGCGACGGTTCCGCAATGGTACCGTGCTATGTAGGTATATATGTCACCGTAAAATTGTAAAAACCGTTAGATTATAATCTAACTAGCGATATTGTATACTGTCGAAAGATTGTGAAACGTTCAATGTTCTGAGTGTCAATTTTTGAAATATTCATTGAATTTACGTTTTCTTGTCTCTTTCTTGTAGGTTAGGTTAAAAATAATCAGATAACCAGATTAGGTTTTATCGGGTTATTATACCTAACAGATTACAATCTATCGAAAAATAATGCGTTAAATTATAATCTTTCGACAGTTTACACTATCGCTAGTTTGATTATAATCTAACGGTTTTTACAATTTTACGGTGTACATAATGTATGAGTAAAACCTTAATCTTCCTTAGATACTCTATGTAAATAAGATGTTTATATAGTGGCGACTATGCTTATTAAAAGCAACTAAAACCCAAGTGGGTACCTAGATGGTTAAGTAACTTTCAAATTTTTGTATGAATTTTACCGTTTAGTTTCCTCGTCATTTTTGTTTTTATTAGACTAAGATATGATATATATTAATTTAAGTTGAACACTTAATATGTGATTTTTATTGCATATTATTACTAGGTATAATTTATGGATTAATTAATGTGTGCCAACAAAATATAATTATAATAATGTTCATTTTTAATATCGTACACCGGTTACGATAGAACATGCAGACCTTTCCAGGTTATAATCTGTAATATTATGTACCTACTTATATTATAATCTTTCTTACTAATATTATAAATGTGAAAGTTTGGATGGATATATGGATGTATGGATGGATGGATGGATGTATGGATGTTTGTTACTCAATCACGCGCCAACGGCTGGACGGATCAGGCTGAAATTTGGCACAAAGATAGATTATAGTCTGGATTAGCACATAGGCTTAGGCTTTTTATCCCGAAAAATTAAAGAGTTCCCGCGGGAACCAAAAATCCTTAAACCACGCAGACGAAGTCACGGGCATTCGCTAGTATACCATATTCTGGACAATAAATATCAATCAATTAATCACAAATTTATTTAATTTAGGTACCTATACTGTAGGTACACATATTGACGTCAATTGCTTACATATAAATCATGATGGTGATAATTAATTACGGTATCTTAAAACTAAAGCTACGAGGGTTCCAAACGCGCCCTGGTCTGAGAAGAGCCCACAACAAACTCAGCCGGGTTTTTTCTTAATAATAAATAAATTATGAAATCGCCTTAGTTGTGTCGCATGCGGAAAGTTCTAGAAGCCCATCGTATAATTATCGTCCTAAGAAAACCCCTATATTATTGGACTAAATGATCGTGGTCACAACCCTAAGAAATGGGGCATATAGCGCATAAAAACCTTAGAAGTCTTTCTCTTTTTAGGCTCGAGAAAAATTCAGCGAGGAGTTTCTTATTTTGCTATAGATGCAGCGTTGAAGCGTTCCAGAAAATTAGGACAATATTATGCGCATCAGTTTATCGTTAGAGGTGTTAGTCATTCATCACTGGCATCATTTACTGCTGGATAACCGCTGAATACCAAAATGATAAGCAAAATGAAGTTGCCTCCATATCATAGAATAAAGATGAGATGATCTTGGGATATTGCGCGCGGCGTAGCGGCCTCAACTTACGTGAAAAGCTTATGCATTGTGACTTCATTTGACGTGAAAATTTTATAAAAGTACATAAAAATAATTTCTTAAAAATAATAAGAGGTTCAAAATAGGTCCTAATTCAGCTATTTAAGAGGTACATATCAAACCGTATATTACCCTGACTTATCCCAAACTTCGATATCGTACAGTTTTAAATATTATTAATATTTATTAGGCTACACAGTTTTCGCTGATATATCAAATCTTGTGCTTTGTCTTTCCAGTCTGTTT
The DNA here is from genome assembly GCA_923060345.2 of Erebia aethiops. Lineage (NCBI taxonomy): Eukaryota > Metazoa > Arthropoda > Insecta > Lepidoptera > Nymphalidae > Erebia > Erebia aethiops. Next base: position 5,713,833 of record OV281092.1, on the reverse strand, counting down.
TTGAACTGATTTACAGAGGTTGAAATCACCACATCCTCGGGCAGTTTGTTCCAATGTTTTAAATATGATCTACGAATTATTTTATAATCTTTAGGAATTACAGTACCTGCAGCAATAAAACTTCAGTAGTATAATAAATAATTGAATAATAAGCTTTATGTACAGGGAAACCTTATTCTAAATATAAAACATAATATTAAGGCGCTGTGAGCGCACGAGCTGAAAACACAGGCGCGCGGGGGTGAAATCGAGCAAGAGCATGTCGCAAAAATGCAAAAAATGCATTTGTAAAAACATAAATATTTACTTTTCAATACAAATTAAACCGACAATGTGTTTGATTTAGAATTATGAATTTTATCTTAATATATTTTTAGAGCAAATTATTGGTTTCATTAAGGAGAAAAATTGCTTTAAAAGGTAAACTAAGAGCTATGTTTAAAATAAATTTCAATGCAGAGTTTTTTTTAAAATTGTGTTTTGAAATGCGTCAATGGCTGCTTAAAGGTCTTGAAAACAGCAAATAATTTTTACAAGCATACATTATGTCACCGATTGATGGATACACTGCTTTTAAAAACCCCCTTTTACGATGCATAGGGTCTTGAGTACTTTACCTTTTACTTTTTGGTACCTCCATTATGAACTAGAAACTATACCAAGGGAACTTTCCCTTGGTATAGTTATAGAGTTAGTGGTAGTCATCTTCAAAATAAGGTATAAAAGAACGAAGAAAATTGATGGGATGGGTTTAAGAGCATACGAATATAATGAATCCGCTTACGAAGCGTTACGATGCGCTTGGATCATTGAATATAGATGGAGGTTCAAAGAAAATTACGAGTGCTCAACAAAATTTGCGCTGCGCAAAGAAATTCCGGTTATTTTCTCATTTGCATCGTTTCTAAAGTCAAAAGTTGGAAGACGCTTTCCGGAATCGATAATTTAATGCATTTAAAACTGTTTTATTACAAACTAAATTTACTTCGATTCTGCATCTTAAGAATTTAATATATAGATCCCAGAATTTATTTTCTCTTTAAAGAAAACAGAAATGTACTAGAAGTACAAAACTTGTTCAGTGGTAATTTCTGCAAGAATCTAAAGTGCTTTCAGCAGAATTGTATCGGTTATAATACTATAGTGGAGCTATCCGTCTGGATTTGCCTTCAAGCGCCTGTATGACATACCAGATGATGCCTAGCGACTTTTTCCATATGGATTGATATTTTGAAAAAATCCAGTGAAAACTCGAGGCAAAAAGTAGCCGATGCTGTTGGATAAATATTTATCCCTATGCCAAATTTCCTTAATTTTGGTTGATCAGATGGGCTGACGTAGCAGACAGAAAGACAGAGAGACACAATTTGACATTTTAAATATTAGTATGGATAAGAGTTCTGTAACTTAAACATTTGCAATAGGTTATTAAATTAACATGTTAATGGAAAAATTGTCTCTAAATAAGACCAACAGAATTTGTTCTAAGCTTATGGGAAGCTGATGGGTGTTTATGGGAGTGATTACCGAGACTGCGCCCGAGGACTTAAGATACAATATCCTATTTACATTTTGAATACTAAATTGATCCGGCGATATTCTGATATTAAAGTGTTATTACCCTCCAAGTGGAAAGTTTTATTTCTCAGATCGGTGTTTCCTACATCCGTGGACTTTTTCCCAAAATCCATATCCATATCCATACTACCATACTAATATTATAAAAGCGAAAGTGTGTCTGTCTGATACGCTTTGACGGTCCATATTTTCTACCTATGTTGGTAGGGAGGAAACACAGGCTACTTTATATCCATGAAAATTATGGAGAGCAAGAACTAAAAAAAACTTAATAGCATTAAAATAGTATTTGAGAACCAATTGTAATCAATTAATTTTCTACTAGAGTTATTAAGTAGAACACCCATTAGAAATACTACTACCCTACCTTTGTTAATTTACAGGCATATTGCCCTCAATTCGGCTTTTCTAACAGCAACAAACTAATCTCTAAATCAAATGGACACCGTGCTTAGTACAAGGCTACTTAGTTAATTTTCTGGGAAACTCGACTTATCCTTGTAACAGAATCGCGTGACCATTTTTAATTAAACCTGTAAAGTCGGTCCATTCATCAAGCACTAAAATATTGCGTGTTTTTTAAATATTATGTAAAGGTGATCGCATACTAGCATGCAATAGGCCCAAAAGTTGCCACAATATATTATGTGCCTATCACTAAAATCTTGACAATTCATACCAGCAGAATTATTTGTCTACTAAAACTAACAAGAGAACTGGCGGGATCGGAAGAGCGAACGTTGGATGTCGCTGCCATACAGGAGGCGTGGCGGCGGAAGTAAGAAAGCGGCGCGCGCTTGCTCCGCGCCCATGCCACAACTTCTGATGACTTGCGACACGTCAGCTGTAATACATTTTGTATGAAAAAAGCGTCGCCGTGACGCAGCGGCCATGCCCGCGCCGGCGTTTTCTGTACCTGTACCGTGCCTTACGTAGAAGGTAATAGTTAACGAGTCTTATCCTAAGATTTTCTTTGCGTTTTTAGCACTAAAAAAAATCCCTACTTGCAGGTACGGTAAATTCTGAATGCTGAAAAATACAACTTCTGCGTCCTCTCATCGGTTGTGTTAAATACTGCAGTGTGCGATCTCCTTAATAAAAATAATGTAAACGAGTACTTGTAAGCCCAATTTGACCTTTTATTTTAAAGTACTTTTCTTTGTAAAAAGTCAAGAATTGTTAATGTACGACGTGTCAACATTCCTGATAAGGTTATGCTATGTTTTGTTAGAACTTGTAAGTATTGTTTTCTTGACTACTAAATTAATATCTACCCTTTTTCATCGCACATTCTCGCGTGCGTAATACGAGGCCACCAGCTTAGGACCTGGATCATCCACACCCCAACCAAATAATTGTTTATTGTTTATTTGGTACACAAAACAGGAAATAACCTAATAACAGGATATAACATTTCAGGTGAGTTAGGTGAGTATTACTATTAAGGCGTGTCCAAACATAACGTGGTTTCATCTGGTTAACAGATCAGTGAAGGTTGTTGTATATCCGGCTAAAAACTCCATTACTTTTAAATTTAATTCTCAATTTAAATCGATGTATGAGGCGTCCGTTCCATGGGTATGTTTATTTACTAGAAAATTCCTTGCGAGTGAACGGCGTTATCAGAAAAAAACGTCGTTCCATTTTATAGCTTTTCCAATAAAGCTCTTTATTCAAATTCAAACCGAATTTTTATGTGCAATGAAGCAAAGTCCTTATAATGGGTATCTGTTCAATCGGTATAAATGTTTTATTTTTTGGGAATAAGTAGTCATTGAGTTATAGAGACCAAATTATGAGTGGCAAATTTCAAGCAATAGACGTCAAAAAACCTCTTAACCCAATTAACGTATGAAAACGTAACGTAACGTATGAAATAAGCTTGCACTATTTGTAAGTACCTATAAGTAGATATAACATTGAAGAGTTAGAACCTAGTAGTTTAGATACCCGGCTTCCTATTCAGATGATCAGGGTAAGATCCCCGGACACGCACTTCAAATTTAACGGAGTTATGTGCATTTTAAGAAATTTTATACCACATGCTATAACGGTGAAGAAAAACATTGTGAAGAAACTTCCATGCCCGAGAGTTATTTATAATGTTCTCAAAATAACATTAGCACTGCAATTCACACCGCCAGAGCTGAGGTGCGATGAATTTCTTATTAATTACTCAAAGTAAGATTTATTTACTTTTTGGCGGCCAGCAGATAGATAGATAGATAATTTATTTATTTGCCCACGAAAAGAAAAACTTACATTATTTATTTAAGTCATTAAATCTCTTGCAACAAATAAGGCTCCTCACTCAGCACCAAGCCGCAGAAAGCTGCAGCGCTGGTTTCCAGGTGCAGACTCCCACAAGCGCGGCATGCGTAGGTAATACATGAGTACATATTGTGTACTACGTGTTTTTGTGTGTATCAATTACAAAGATATTTCAATGCGTAGTACTTAGTACTTTCACATGAATCACGTCGAGTCCGTTTGCAGAACATTGCGTACCTACTCTATGAATATGACAACTCTCCGAGTCCGGGTATCATTATAACTTTCAACCGTTCGAAAGAGTGAAAGCTTCAGGAAATTGCTTTAATGAAAGAGAATTTGTGGTTTAGGAATTCTTTTCTAAATTTTTGTATCAATTTGGTCGTATTCAGTTAATAAATAAATGATAAAATTATTTCGATGTCTTTTTTTGCTACACTTCAGTAGAGATTTCAAACCCTATCACAAAACTCGAAATAAGATAATAGAAATGATACTGTTGTCTTTAATCCTAGGACCATATTCTGTTATACACAATTTGCACGCCAGTGACGTCTACCTGTAATTCTAAAAATCAAGGATCCCTACGGAATAAAAAAAATCTAATTCCTTGATTAATGTGGGAACTAGCTGATGCCCGCGACTTCGTCCGCGTGGAATAAGTTTTTTGGATTCCCGCGGGAACTCCTCAATTTTCCGGGATAAAAAGTAGCCTTTGTCACTCTCCAGGTCCTCAACTATACCCATGCCAAAAATTACGTCGATCCGTTGCTCCGTTGCAGCGTGATTGATGGACAAACCAACAAACTGACTTTCGCATTTATAATAGTATGATGAAGTATGATGATGATATGATGATAAGATAATCTAGCATTAAAGAAGTAGGTATCTAAGGCATTATATTGCATCCTTAGCTTTATTATCACGTCTCCCTTAACTCTCTCAATATGAATACACAACTCGTACATCAGTTATAAAAAATATCATAAAATATTTACCCCACACACAATATGTCGTCCGTATTGATGGCCCGTTATAAAGTTTATGAAGTTGTTAACTTTTATACAGGCGATATCGGCGTTAGTCTATTATAGAAGTTCCAACACTCGAGGTCGTAATGGCGTCCATAAAGTGGTTTGAAGACCTGTGATTCACTTAACAACCAGTAGCTGAGACAAGTTTAAAGCAATTTAATTGACGATGATATTTTATTTCAGTAGGGGACAAATTACACTTATAGTCACACAAACTTATCTGACCCGGTGGCCAAAATTGGAACTAAGTTTTATGCCTGTTTAGTTTTTGTTTTTAATTTATTTTTCTTAGATACTAGCGACGCTGTCATCGGGTGAGTTAAGTTTGTCGGACTATGTTCGATTCATCTTTCTTTAATACTTCTATGCCCTTTTATGTAAAAACTGCATCATTCGTTGTGACAAACACTCAATGTTTTGATTGGCTTATATTTCTGGTTGCGACAGTCGAGTTTGGCCGATAGTTACACTGTATTAATATTTTAAGGCCCCGGGTGTTACATTCTGTGGAAATACTCGTACATACGCACTCGATGGATGGACATGGAGAGTAAAATTCCAATAAAGATCGTCAACATCGCTTTTGGCATACCTATAGTGTGACTACAGAACCTTATAAACATCGCTTATTTGACCAGTTCAAATAACTGCTATAGCTATGATATAGCAACGTACTATATTACCTATTCTGTGGTTATAGGCCAAAGCCTAAATACGGGCGCATTACAATTGACCTAGGCAATTCTCAGAAATGGCCAGAGCGCTTGGTCCAAAGTTAAAACTTCGGCTTTTGCCTATCGAGTTTAGCCCGATCTCGACGTGCCTAACTAGTCAAAAGCTGAATTAGTGAAATCGAATATTGGCTTTTGACTAGGCAATTTACGAATCTTTATACACAACTAGATGATGCCCGCGACTTCGTCCGCGTGGACTAAGTTTTTTCGATTCCCGCAGGAACTTAATTTTCCGGGATAAAAAGTAGCCTATATCCTTCCCCGGGATACAACCTATCCCTGTACCAAATTTCATCAAAATCGGTTGAAAATATTGGCCGGGAAAGCGTGGCAGACAGACAGATGGACAGACAGACAGAAACACTTTATAATATTATATAGTATGGATAGTATGGAAGTATGGATTGCAAGAAAATAACAAATGGTGACAAGACAAAACATACGTATGGTATATCGGAGCGCTGGCAAAAAGGGATAATATGTCGTTGTAGGCACGATAAATGAGCCTCGTTAGTGCCGTATAACAAAGGGCCAAGCGACTAGCGAGAAGTCGCCGACAACTAATAAGTGTCTGTTCGCATTATGACGAACCGGCAGTTTTATACACTAGTGATATAATGAAAATGAAAATGAAATTATTTATTTCACGTAGGACAAATTGTGCCACTTATGATAAGTTTTAAGATCTACCAACGGTTCGGAAAGATGATTCTACTGAGAAGAATCGGCAAGAAACACAGCAGTTGCTCTTTTACAGTCTTTTCTATAGTCCGTTCAGTAATTTTACCTCTCGCTGTAAGGTTGGCTAACCAGAATGTCCGTGTTTTCACTTTACGACTTTATTCCGTAGTTCAGAAATATAATCCACTAGCTGACGCCCGCAACTTCGTACGCGTGGATTGAGGTTTTGTGGTTCCCGTGGGAACTCTTTAATTTAATTAATTGATAATTAGTAACGGTGTCTTAAAACTTAAGATACGACTGTTATTCCCCTGGTCTAAGAAGAGCCTACAACAAACTAAACCGGGATTCGGTATACTTTGTTTTTGTTGGAGTTATTATAATTTATTGCGTTTATGATCTAGACAAGGAATAAGGCCAGGTTCTTAGAAATTACCACGGGAGCAACGGGTGGTCGCTAGTAAAACAAGCTACTAATAAATATGTTTTACACCATAACACACCATTTACACCATTTTGGTGATAATAAACAAAAAACAAAACCCGGCTGAGTTTGTTGTGGGCTGTTCTCAGACCAGGGCGCGTTTGGAACCCTCGTAGCTTTAGTTTTTAAGATACCGTTACCCATTATCACCATCATGCTTTTTACCCTCGACGAAACGGAGACGGTATATGTGTTTGCCCTAAGAGGTTGTGTGTTTGTTTGTTTGTTTGTTTGTGCACTTTTTTGTTACCGTTTTCCTGGAAAACTACTGGACCGATTAATATGCGGTTTTTTGCATTAGCTATGTATAGCTTGTGAGAAGGTTCTTAGATATATTTTAGGACCATAGACAACCAATCTGAGCTGTAGTCTATGATTTTAATTTTTCAATATGTTACCATTTATCTCAATAAGTACTGGGCCGATTGAGATGCGGTTTTTTGCATTAGATATGGATAACTTGTGAGAAGGTTCTTAGATATTTTTTAGGACCATAGACAACCAAGCTGAGCTGTAGTCTATGATTTTAATTTTTTCAATATGTTACCATTTTTCTCAAAAAGTACTGGGCCGATTGAAATGTGGTTTTTTGCATTAGATATGGATAGCTTGTGAGAAGGTTCTAAGATATATTTTAGGACCATAGACAATCAAGCTGAGCTGTCTATGATTTTAATTTTGCAGTATATTACCATTATTCTCAAAAAGTACTGGGCTGATTGAGATGCGGTTTTTTGCATTAGATATGTATAGCTTGTGAGAATGTTTTTAGATATATTTTAGGACCATAAACAACCAAGCATGAGCTGTAGTCTATGATTTTAATTTTTCAATATGTTACCATTTTTCTCAAAAAGTACTGGGCCGATTGAGATACGGTTTTTTGCATCAGATATGGATAGCTTGTGAGAAGGTTCTTGGATATATTTTAGGACCATAGACAACCAAGCTGAGCTAGTGATTTGGTAAGTGGTAGGAACTCCTTAAGTTCTCATCGTAAACCCGTTGTATTTGAACTCTTTTGATTTGTCTTGACGAGCGCTTTGTACCTAGATGCTGCCCAGGGTCTCATGATGGAGCCAGGAGGTGGTCATGGGAACTCCTTAAGTTCTCATCGTAAACCCGTTGTATTTGAACTCTTTTGATTTGTCTTGACGAGCGCTTTGTACCTAGATGCTGCCCAGGGTCTCATGATGGAGCCAGGAGGTGGTCATGGGAACTCCTTAAGTTCTCATCGTAACCCGTAGTATTTAGACTCTTTTGATTTGTCTTGACTAGCACTTTGTACCTAGATGCTGCCCAGGGTCTCATGATGGAGCCAGGAGGTGGTCATGAGAACTCCTTAAGTTCTCATCGTAACCCGTCGTATTTGGACTCTTTTGATTTGTCTTGACTAGCACTTTGTACCTAGATACTGCCCAGGGTCTCATGATGGAGCCAGGAGGTGGTCATAGGAACTCCTTAAGTTCTTATCATAAACCCGTCGTGTTTGGACTCTTTTGATTTGTCTTGACTAGCACTTTGTACCTAGATGCTGCTCAGGGTCTTATGATGGAGCCAGGAGGTGGTTATGGGAACTCCTTAAGTGATCACATTTTTTTAAACAATTTTTATCAGAATATTAAAATTTAACACTATTTGACACCTATGCTCATTACTAAGCCCAAGTTTTATCTCGGAATGAGAAGGGTTTGGCCATAGTCCACCACGCTGGTCAAAAGAACTACTGAGCCGGCAAATATGCAGTTTTGTATAGATTTATTTAGATTTTGTATAGACAGTTGCAGTTTAGATATTATTTTATATATACTTTTGCTAAGTTCTAATTGTTGTTTCAATGGAGCTCCGTAGTTCGTCGTGGGTTTTTTAAAATTTTTAATTTTATTACTTGTTAAGTAAGTAATTTTTAGACGAAAATAAGTGTACCTACAGTGTACCTATATTTAATAAATGACTTGAATCTAGAAACCTAAGTATTTTTACATTTGAAGAAATGGAACTAAAAGGGTAAAAATGTCATATATCTCCGGTGCAGTAAGCCGGACAATCGAAGACGTTTCTCTTCTCTAATGGTAGTTCACCCTTGGAATGGCTCTTGCGCAACGTCATCCATTACAAAAGCACCGACATGTAAGTGACTCTTAGTTTTATGTTTAAACTAATAAATTAAGTCCAAAACGTGATGAATTCATAAAATATTGAATGTCATCGTAGTTATGATCGTAGTATGCAAAATAATATTTTAAACTAGCTGATGCCCGCGACTTCGTGCGCGTGGTTTAAGTTTTTTTGATTTCCGCGGGAACTCCTTCATTTTTCATTTTCATTTTCATTTTCATTCATTCAGGTCCTCAACTATACCCATACCAAAAATCATGTCGATCCGTTGCTCCTATGCGGCGTGATTGAAGGACAAACCAACAAACCAATAAACCAACAAACAAACACACTTTAGCATTTATAATATTAGTATGATATGATATTATACAAACGTTATACCTACTCATACATTATGTATTCAAATATCCCTTATTTTATAGCTAAGTATATAATTATATTTCCTCGTGAGATAAGAACACACAGAACACAAAAACAAGACAATTGTTATTTATAAGTATGACTCCGCCATTAGCGGAAACATATTCCAATCTAGTCCGGCAATTAGGTAGGTACCTTTTATTATTTTAATATTGAAAAGTTTAATTTAAAAATTATATATAGCTAATCATTTATTCTAGATAAAATAGACGAATCATACTAATATTATACATGCGAAAGTATGTTTGTTTGTTGGTTTATTGGTTTGTCTTTCAATCACGCCGCAACGGAGCAACGGATTTACATGATTTTTGGTATGGGTATGGTTGAGGACCTGGAGAGTGACATAGGCTACTTTTTATCTCGGAAAATTGAGGAATTCCCGCGGGAATCCAGAAAAACTTGTTCCACGCGGACGAAGTCGCGGGCATCAGCTAGTATATAATAAATTCAAAATACCTTATCCATGATCCAATATAAATTATTTTATTACGATTTTCCAAAGCGACCCTTAGTAATAATGGAAACGAGCTCTAATATATCACGTCGACCAACGATAAGAACGCGCGGATTTATGTTGTCGATTTCTGAGCGATACCAACGTATAAATTATATAACTATATTATGGACACTAATTCCGTTTGTTTGTTTAGTTACGTTACGAATATCAGTCATGCTAATCCCTCCTTTTTTGTCACTGTTATGTAGCCGCATAAAATTTTATTTTCATGAATTTCTTTGTGTTGCCATTGTTTTTTTATCCACTACAAGTTAACCCTTGATTGCGATCTCACCTGATGGTAAGTGTAGCGGTCTTCGCAGTCCGCACATAATCCAATAGATGGCATTACTAGTAGCGCACGATGAACACGAAGAGCCTAACTCACGCTAACGAAGCGTTCTCTGAATTACGCCTGTATACGACCTCCAACGATGAACGGTTGGACCAGTGGTCCCCGAGCACAACACCCGCTCGGTGGATGATATCATCCTTTGTTACGGTCGAGCCATATCACCTGCTCCCGTACAGTAAGTGACGATGCAGTCTAACATGGTAGCGGGCTAATCTGTTAGGGGTATGGCTGATAAATTAAACCCATACCCGTATTTGGTTTCTACACGGCATCGTACCAGAACGCTTAATCGCTTGGCGGCACGTCTTTGCCGGTAGGATGGTAACTAGCCACGGCCGAAGCCTCCCACTCCAGATCAGGGAAAATTCAAAAATTATAAATTGCCAAATTGAACCTGCTGGAGATCGAACCCGGGACCTCCGCACGTTAAGACAACGGCGCTACACACTGCGCCACGGAGGTCGTCAAAAATTCGGTCGTTATTGATGTTTAATTTTAGTAGTACAACTCATACATTTAGTATAAATACATTCTATTTCGATGATTCAGGCACAGAATAGGTAAGTAACAGTTCAAGGTTCAGGGGCCATGTTGCCAACGCTTAAAGCGATACAAGTACTAAAAAAATTCTACATCAAAGGATACATGAGTAATAATACTCAAAATGTCAGTTTGATGTCACGTACTTTGACGTTACTAAAATAAAGATTATGAATCCAAAACAGGAAATTCAACAATATGGCTTTAAGCTTTGGCAGTATGCCATGCACAAAAATTAAAAGGTATCCATTGCATTGAATGGCAATAGACAGACAGACCAACACATGGTCAGTCAGTTTATTACCTTTTTACCAGTACCCAACCCACCCGACCCAACAATTCAATGTTGTTATGGTTTATTTTACTTTGAAGCCGAACTTTAACGATTTGATTGGCAATCCTTACATGATTGCACCTATGTTCTTAAATTAAATTAATTTAACACATATTTTAGAAGTTATTAACTTTAATCAATAAAGTTGACAGACATCTTTACATAACAAGACTAATGAAGTAATTAATACTTTAATTTTTGTTTCCCTTTTTCCATTTCAGTAAATGGAAAGAAGAAGAGTTCCATTTCAGTAAAACACCAATTTTTCTTAATAATATAAAAAAATTAATGAGAGAAAAAATTTAAAATTAACAGGATAAATAATGTATTAAAATAAAATAAGTCATAAAATTCATATAGTCAAACGATTACAAAGTTACAGTTAAAACGCGTTCAACAGATTACCTCGTTCGCTCCAGGGGGAGCGATAGATCGTTATCGCTTATAAATCGCTCAGGGTTATCGCATGCATTCAGAGGAAATGTGGAAAAGGTACTTTACGAAACGCTATTCGTTCACGTTTTCGCTAAATTCTAAGAACCAAGACGTATGAACTGTTAGTTTAATAATCTATAGACTACACTGTGAAGAAGTGTGAGCAGTGAAGTCTCCTAAATCATATCATATCATATCCTAAGGAGCGTTGGAGGACCTCCCATTAGGTGGGCGGACGATCTCAAGCAAGCTGGGAGCCACTGGAAACAAGCGGCAATCGTGTCCTGTAGCAATCCATGCAGTAGTCTACTATCGATTGAGACGACGACGAAAATTCTTCAATTAGGTTCTCAACTTCTCATCTTGACATGCCGCCCTATATGTCCCGGAGTCCCAACACTAGCTGAGTGGCTTACCTGTTTGTTGCACTGCTGTACAATACAGTTGATTTTGTATGTGTTTACTTTAAGTTTATTTCTGTGCAGTGCCTCAAAAAAAGATTTTTCTTTCTTCTTTTTTAATAAGTTACAGTTTACAGTGCAACCACCATAATCACCACCACTACAGCCCATTAATGTCCCACTGTAGGCACATCCCTCCATTCTCATAGAGAGAGGGAATACGATTACTGTAAAAAAATGTCGATACTAATAATTTAAAAATTTCAAATTCTCTATAAGAACCACAAAATCATCTTTTATATTTTAAAATAGCTATTTTTTATTTATTTATTAAATAACTAAAATCAGTGTGCAACCAGTGATAACTTTGTAATATTACACGTATATTTTTAGTGTTAAAATAAAAAGAAACAACGACATGGCGTTTCTGAAAATTTTATAGAGACATATAACATGTGAAAGCGCGCGGGGCAACTGGTTATTTGCATAAAAGCGTCCTGTATAAAGCTTATGTATATATTTACTTTTTATGTTTATATCAAACTACGGAGGATTTCACGATCGTAGTCTTAAAATGCCCCTTATCTTTGTACTTTGTTGGTTTACCTAGTCAAGTACCCATTTCAAAAACAAATTTCGTCGCGTTGCGTCGTTTTGCTTTCATCCGCGTGAACTGAGTTTTTTGGTTCCCGTGAGTTGGTATACTCTTTCATTTTCTGGGATAAAAATAGCCTATGTCCTTCCCCGGGATAAAATCTCTATATCAACAAAAGATGGGCCGTTAAAGCGTAGCAGACAGAAAGACACACATTCTCATCTAAAATATTGATATGGAAGTATGGATTAATTGCTTAGTTAATTGGTTAGTTTTAGTCAACGTATTTTTTTTGTTATTGAAAATAGAATTCGTAAAATTTTATTAAAATTCATCAATGTAAACGGTACTAAAATTCTACATCAATGATGTAAACAAACAACAATAATAAAAACCAATAAATTGGTTTGCTATTTGCTACGGTGACAGATGGTAATCGATTTTACAATGTTCCGTACATTGAAAAATACAAATAGTGTTGGACATTGGAGACAGCTGAAAATTAAAAATTTATACAATGTAAATAATTACTATTACAATTAACGATTTAATAAATTATTATAGTTGTGAAAACCCACGATTAAAAATTGTTATAAATTTCTATCCAATGATTTATTAATTTAAGTTCACTAATCTTTCACAAAAAACGTTTCAAAAACTCTTTAGGTGATAAACAACGAGTTCCGCAAAAATATCATTTTATAAAAGCTCATTTAACAAATATTCAATTCGCAAATGTTTTCCTTTGCAAAATTTCTGAATGTTAAAGTATCATTTACAAATTTATTATATCACCAAATAATTTATTTTTAAAATTCGCGATTTTTTAAAATGTCGGTACATTTTACAAACTGCTGCTTCTGAAAATACATTTTTCCCGATAGAACATAAGTGTCCTGCCTGAATTATTGTGTCTAATCCTAACCTAACCTAACATTTTGACAGTTATAGTACATTTTTTATTATGTGTTTTTTTAAATTTGTATGCAAAAAATCATTTATAGAACCAACTAGTTGTTTGTATAAAGATGAATTTTTGATTCATAAAAGATTTTACCAAACATTAGTTGTGAAATGATAATTTGTCTATTATTGGTTTATTATGAAATGTTAGGTCACCATTAATTAAGACTTTCCACAATAATTAATAACAAATTTTAAGTAAAACTAACAATAATAATAAATAATTATGATTATGAACGAAATAAATTCATTCTTTATAATTCCATAGACCAGGGGGCCATATGACTTAAACTTATGCTACAGTGTAACGATTGCAATGACCTCTGATTCTATACTCTTTCGCTAGTGCAGTTTATACAAAATACTTATAATAATATAATAAATATAAGCGAATGCCCGCGACCTCGTCTGCGTGGTTTGATGTTTTTTGGTTCCCGCGGTAACTTCTTAATTTTCCGGGCTAAAAAGTAGCCTATGTGCTAAGAGTATTCCAGACTAAAATCTATCTCGGTGCTAAATTTCAGCCAGATCCGTTCAGCCGTTGGCGCGTGATTGAGTAACAAACATTCATACATCCATACATCCATCCATACATCCATACATTCTTCCATCCAAACTTTCACTTTTATAATATTAGTAAGATTGTTGCAGTACTTACTAAAATAAAAACTAATTACTTAAAAGAGGAACGAGTGGCCTAGTTGTGATACTGCATATTATCTATCAGTCGATTACGATTGTCCAGCAACGTTGACCCAAGTCGGTAACTGGATGAGTGACCGAATTAGGAGGTTCAAATTTGTCCTTTTCGATTCATCCGTGCCTCGCACTTGTTAGCACGTTAAGCCGTCGGTCCCGGTTATTGTCACTAACATCTGTTAATAATCGTTACAAAAACGTGAGTCGTATGCGGATGGACGTTGGAACTTGGAACCCACCGCATTTTTATCCCAAGATAACTCCTACCATAATGTGATTAATGGAAAGGGGTCAGGACCCTCAGTAATGAGGAATTCGACGCAAAGAGAGAGACTTACTAAATTAATGACACGTTACATCACAGCAACTCCGATTTCCACGAAGCCTTCGAAGTTCCAACATTAATTGAACTACTTTCGATAATGAATAAAGGTTATTTAAGGAAATTTCATCAATATGAAACAGCTTCATTGAAATCACCTGGGAATTGATGAGGTTGCCTTCTATTACGGCGGGGCCAAGACCGAGAAGTTAAAACGTTTCCATTTGAATTGGAAATCATTAAAAATTCTATTATATTGCTGAGACGCTGTGCTTAGGTGTAATGCACACGACTGCTTTATGCCTGTATTTTACGCCGACTGAACGCACACATACGCGTTTTCATTCGTAGGTAGGTATCATCATCCATCAGCATGTATGCATTTTTTTTATCCACTACAAGGTAGCCATTGACTGCGATCTCACCTGATGGTAAGTGACAATGAAGTCTAAGATGATAGCGGGCTAACCTGTTAGGGGCATGGCAGTTATACTAAACCCATACCCCTATTCGGTTTCTACACGGCATCGTACCGGAACGCTAAATCGCTTGGCGGCACGTCTTTGCCGGTAGGGTGGTAACTAGCTACGGCCGAAGCCTCCCACCAGGCCAGACCAGGGAAAATTCAGAAATTATAAATTCCCAAATTGACCCTGCCGGGGATCGAACACGGGACCTCGACACGTTAACGCAACAGCGCTAAACACTGCGACACGGAGGTCGTCAAACATGCTGACATAGGCATCCACTGCTGAACATAGGCCTTTCGAGAGCGCGCCACCAAACACGGTCCTCCGTCTTCCTCATCCATCCGCTACCCGACACTTTTAGGTCATCGGACCAGCGGGCTGGAGGTCGTCCTACACTGCGCTTGCCGGTACGTGGTCTCCACTCCAGAACACGTCTGCCCCAACGGCCATTGGTTCTGCGACAGACATGGCAGCCAGGTATATCATATTTCAAACTATAATATTATTCGATTTATGCCTACGCTAACCAAATGGCGACTTTAACACGTTTTCATTCGTAGGCATATCATACTTTATACTAAAAATTATAAACGCGAAAGTGTATTTGTTTGTCGGTTTGTCCTTCAATCACGCCGCAACAGAGCAACGGATCGATGGATTTTTAACATGGATATAGTTGAAGACCTGAAGAGTGACATAGGCTACTTTTTGTCCCGGAAAATTAAGGAGTTCACGTGGAAATCAAAAACTTTATTCGCGCGGACGAAGTCGCGAGATTAATCTAGGCTATAGGCTATAGGTATTATATACAAATATAATTTATTATATTTGCCCATTTTAGCGGTCTTTCGCTACAGTTTCTACCGACTACAGTTTCGCTCGTCTGCGGACGGAATTACATTTCGCGTTGAATATTATTCATGAAATATAAAAAAGCCTGGAACGACTGAAGTGACTGAAAAAAGTTTCAGTGTCTGTACCGAAGCTCTACAAAAAGACATTTAAGCATATTTTGTATTTTTAAGAGAAGTCAAAGTGTATCTGTCTGTTTGTTAATTTTTTCACGATTAATTCAATATTATATAATATGATCTGAAACATGAAAATAAAATACTCGTAACTATATGCACTAAATCCTATTTTGAAATCGTTTAGAAAGGCATTAGGTATAATTTATTAATTTTAAAAATTCAGTATTTTATCGAAATCCATAGGTACTAATATTTATATAAGTTCAAAGTTAATGTAAAACGTAAACTCATTGAAAAATCTTATTACCATGTAAAGGACAACTTAAACGAAAAGGAAGCCTGGCAATAATTTGCTCTAATGTCTCTGATAGTTCCTTAGTAAGAATATTTGTGAGATGGTGATAATAAAACAAAAAAAAACCCGGCTGAGTTTGTTGTGGGCTCTTCTCAGACCAGGGCGCGTTTGGAACCCTCGTAGCTTTAGTTTTAAGATACCGTTACCCATTATCACCATCATGCTTTTTATGTAAGTAATTTTTAGACGAAAATAAGTGTACCTACAGAGTGCCTATATTTAATAAATAAATGACTGTGAATTGCAACGCTTTCAGGGCACAACTAACTACTCAACCGATTTTGTTAAAGAATAATAAGATCTAGCACACAAACATTGAAACTGATTACCTATTATAAATTATTGGCTGAGATCCGCTACAGCTATCCGCATGTATTTATATTTAGTGTATCCGTCACACAGGAACCGTGGATTTTCCGGTTTCACATTATTTATTAACCTAGACGCTTTCAAATTGCATTTACTTTTATTCTTCGCACCCGCACTATATATAGTCCGTCAAACTTAACTGACCCGGTGGCCAAAATTGGAACTAATTTGTATGTCTGACAAGGTATTTTTTATTTTGCACTAGCTAATGCCCGTGACTTCGTCCGCGTGAATTGAGGTTTTTGGTTCCCGCGGGAACTCTTTAATTTTCCGGGATAAAAAGTAGCTTAGGTATGTGCTAATCCAGACTATAATCAATCTCTGTGCCTTTTATACAGATCAGTTCAGCTCTTCTGGCGTGATTGAGTGACAAACATCCATCCATCCATACATCCATCCATCCAAACTTTCGCATTCACAATATTAGTGTTGCATATCTACTAGCGGCGCTGTCATCGGGTCAGATAAATTGGTGGGACTATAATAGGAATGATGACAACTCAATCAATCAAATCTGCAACTCTTTATCAAACTTAAAAACGCACTTTTAGTAATATGGAAGTTGTATGAAATTCACAATAGTGACGTCATCACATTTCAACGCACTTTTTTTCTTTAATCTATATTTTATAATGGTTAACAAACTTAAAACTAACCGAGAATGTGAATTTAGGTCTTTTGGAAGACCCTCTATTTAATAATAATTAATCAGTTAGAAATAATTTATTTTTGATATAGGCATCATCCCTATTACCTACCATAGTCAATCGATCAATCGAAAATCTTCCAGTGGATAGTGACACTTGATGGATTAATTATAAGTCTAATTTATTTACAAAATCTCTAAAAAAAAATACCAGGTGCACAACAAATTGCAGAAACTATAACTAAATATAAAACTTGGCAAGTTCTAATAGTTTTTTTCCTAAGCTAGCCCAAAGGGCAGTACAATCACCACGTTTTTATAAATAACTAGCTGATGCCCGCGACTCCGTCCGCGTGGATTAAGGTTTTTTGGTTCCCGCGGGAACTCCTTAATTTTCCGGGATAAAAAGTAGCCTATGTGCTATTCCAGACTATAATCTACCTCTGTGCCAAATTTCAGCCAGATCCGTTCAGCCGTTGGCGCGTGATTGAGTAACAAACATCCATACATCCAGACATCCCGACATGTATATGTCACCGTTATATTATATTATATTATAATCTAACGGTTTTTAAAATCTTACGGTGACATATACATCCAAACTTTCGCATTTATAATATTACATAGTAAGTATAGTACAGAAGATTAGAATCACAGACTATTTTTTTATAAAAGATTGCGATTTGATTATTTTAGGATGAAGAAGTCTCATAGTTTTATCTTATCAAACTAGGTGGAGCCACTATCAAATAATGTCGCGCTATAGGGTCCTCTTCAGTTTCGATTGTATACGGGCTGTAGTCGTAGGTTATAATGAGCTAGAACTATAATAGGTATAATGCAAAACACTGTATAATTTTTGAAGTGGCTTAATATTATGCCCTAAAAATTAGAACTTTTCAGAAGTCATACATTTTAACTAAAACACAAAACCGCATCTTTGTCGGCTTAATAGTTTTTTGACCAGCGTGGTGGATTATAGATTATGTCCAAATACTTCCGATTCCGAGATAGGATTTATGCTAAGTAATGAGCCAGCAATGGGTAGAAATGATGAGTGAAAAATGAAACCACGATTGCAGCGCAGCGTGGTGGACTATGGCTGTAAAAAAATATATAAGAACCTTCTCAGAAGCTATACATAATATCTAAAACAAAAAACCACATTTATATTGGCCCAGTCGATTTTTTGACCAGCGTGATGGACTATGGCTTATCCCTTCTCATTCCGAGATGACTTCTGCTTAGTAATGAGCCGATAATGGGTTGAAATTATGAGTAAAAAATAAAACCACGATTGCAGCACCCCTTGTTGCTGGCAAGCGTAGTGGACTATGGCTGTACGCTTCGCGTTGCGTGAGGGGACTCTTGCTCAGTAGTGAACCAGCAATGGGTTGAAATGATGAGTAAAAAATATAACCCCGATTGCATAAAGTGTGTCTGGGCCTGCTACGTTTTTATGGCCCATCTGTTCAACCGATTTCGAAGAAATTTGGTACGAAAATAGGTTGTATCCCGGGGAAGGACATAGGCTACTTACGAATCAAAAAACGTTAACCTACGCGGATGAAGTCGCGGCAATCGTCTAGTTCTGGAATAAAAAACACAACTTCTTGTATTTCTGCTACAACAATGTTTGCTATATCAAAATATGACTTCTTTTATATGAACAGTCGAATAATTTAGACAATAATAATACTCAGTAGGTATAAATTGATAGATTTGATTCTACGTTTTCTTTCCTGTTTCACTATAAGCATCTCTCGAAATCCAATTGCAGATTAAAAGTTGAGCGTACCGAAGTGCGGTTTCGAGGCATTACTAGATGTGCTTCTAGGTAAAGCCACCCAGTCTGGTAATGTAATGGAATTGGTTACCTGCAACGCTGCTGGCGGGCAGAGATAAGGTCGAAGTAATCTACCGACTCAACAATACAACTTTGACCGTACTATTTTGCTGTTGCAGAATCCAGATGCTATTTTCGATTAAACTGGTTCGATTAATATTGAAATTAACTTGATTGGAGCTTATTTTGTTTCAGTTCTGAAGGCATACCTCAGACGATCGTTTGTACTGTTTTCTACAAAAACCATTGTGACTAACAGATAATCTAGAGGAAAGACAAAATGTTATTCTTACTAAATAACATTTCATTAGGTAGGTATAGTTCGTTCAATCCCCGAAGACGCGCCCCACTCTTTAATTTTATTGTGATGATTGCAATATTTAGCAAGCAGTAGGTAAACCTTTGAATGTAAACGTATTTGTTTACAATAGGAAAGGGTGTACGTAGCTTAGTAACAACAAATTTATAGAAATAATGTAGGTATGTGTTGACGAGATCTCTTGATGAGACGAAGAAGGGTGATACCCATGATTGATATTATATTATTATTGATTACACTGAGGCTGATTCTGTATTGCACAATCTCTAAACTAAACTAAAATTAGAGCATTACAAATATTGCTATCCCTTTCATAATACTGCCTACGGAAAGGGACAGAACTAGATTTAAAGCTGCCATTTTACTTTAGTTTAGAGATTGTGTTATATATGTCATCGTAAGGTTGTAAAAACCGTTAGATTATAATCTAACGGTTTCTATCCCGCGAGATTATAAACTGTCGACAGATTGTGAACCGTAATATACTGCTTACAATTTAACGCATTATTTTTCGGTAAACTGTAATCTATTAGGTATATTAAC
This sequence comes from Erebia aethiops, assembly GCA_923060345.2. Classification (NCBI taxonomy): domain Eukaryota; kingdom Metazoa; phylum Arthropoda; class Insecta; order Lepidoptera; family Nymphalidae; genus Erebia; species Erebia aethiops. The sequence continues at coordinate 5,693,851 of OV281092.1, read as the reverse complement.
CCAATAGAACCTAAGTGCCCGGCCTGCGGCCGGGCTCTACCTGAATATTCATGTCAAACCCTAACCTAACCTATAGTTCGCGCGCGAGTTGAATGCAGAGTAAATGTATGGTGACACTTACATTTACTCTGCATTCAACTCGCGCGCGAACTGTACAAGAAAGAGACAAGAAAACGTAAATACAATAAATATTTCATAAATTAATACTCAGAACATTGAACGGTTCACAATCTTTCGACAGTTTATAATCTCGCGGGATAGAAACCGTTAGATTATAATCTAACGGATTTTACAATCTTACGGTGACATATATACAGAATCAGCCCCATTGCCTCGTTGGTCTAAGTGAACGCATGTTCGACTGCGGCTGACGAGGTCCCGAGTTCAAGTCCCGGGTCGGGCCATAACAACCTATTGGGTTTTTCTGGCAAAAAAATCTCAGTACTAGCCCGTAGTTAGGAAGTTGGCGGTGTTTCACCCCGTGCCTCGGAGAGCACGTTAAGCCGTCGGTCCTGCGCCTGACCTCTCATCGGTCGTGTCGGATTTTCCGTCCCATCGGGCTATGAGAGTAAAGGAACAGAGAGTACACCTGTGTATGCGCACACACTTGTGTACTATAATATCTCCCGCGCAGATGGCTAATCTCTCTGGAGATAGGCCACCGTGGCCGGAATTCGCTCGGGAGAACAACTGAACCGCCGCCCCCTTTCGCAAAAAACAAATGCGCTCCCCGAGACCACGATAGTAATTTATTTCCGTAGATGTATGAAACTTTTAGAGGTCCTAAATGAATGTATCCATGGTAGCCTGAACCGTTCTAAGACATGTTTAATCCTAGTGCAAAGTAAACTTCACTATTATGCACAGTGAAATTGGATATTTTAGTGTTGAAATATCTAAAGAATATAGAATAGAGTTTGACGACCTCCGTGGCGCAGTGTGTAGCGCTGTTGCCTTAACGTGCGTAGGTCCCGGGTTCGATCCCCGGCAGGGTCAGTTTGAGAATTTATATTTTCTGAATTTTCCCTGGTCTGGCCTGGTGGGAGGCTTCAGCCGTGGCTAGTTACCACCCTACTGGCAAAGACGTGCCGCCAAGCAATTTAGCGTTCCGGTACGATGCCGTGTAGAAACCGAAGGGGTATGCGTTTAATATAACTGCCATACCCCTAACAGGTTAGCCCGCTACCATCTTAAACTGTATCATCACTTTCCATCAGGTGAGATCGCGGTCAAGGGCTAGCTTGTAGTGGATTAAAAAAAAAAAAAGAATAGCAATAAAATTATTTCAATCTTTTCAGTCTACTTTAGAGATTGTTTAAATATCAGTACTTTATATTTGTTTATTATATTTAAAATAAACACTTACACTTTAAGAAAAATAAAATAATCATACAAATACAATCTTAGTGCCACATAATAATTAGCCACAGTAAACTTGTATCACAAAAAATATATTGCACAGGGAAAAATTCATCACTTTTAAAAGATTTTAGAGATTGGAAATGTACTCTTTTTTCACCGTAAAGACGTCGCATGGTAATCCAGAAAATTATTTACTCACATCTGGGTGCGTTGTAGTGAAATTGATGCAGGGTTGCCAACTTACGGCCAGAGGCTATTACTTTAGGTACCTAATGATTGAGGTCTGCTTTTACCTTATTAAAATATTTTTTTTTACCAAGGAATCAATTTGAGATTTAAATACAGTAAGGGAATCTGTGAAATTTATTCCTCAGCAGATAAATCCATATAATAATAAGTACGTGCTTTACCGTATCCTCATAATCTATGTATTAGTGTAAAGCAACGTTGAAGAAGGAAAAATTAAGGCGGCACAGGAGGAGTTCGCAAAGAGCTATATAAATAGTCACAGCTATGGTTTCTCGCAGGAAAATTATTTCTAAGATAACTTACAAAGCTGGTAATAGAATTAAATTTAAATATTTAAATTAAAAGGGGCAAACCTAAATCCTTTTGCCGGAACAATAATTATGACAGCACAATAGTTTGCCAAGAGCTCTGTAAATAGTCATCATGGCATAACGCAGATTAATTAAATCATACTAATATTATAAATGCGAAAGTCAGTTTGTTTGTTGGTTTGTTGGTTTGTTGGTTTGTTGGTTTATTGGTTTGTTGGTTTGTCCTTCAATCACGCCGCAACGGAGCAACGGATCGGCCTGATTTTTGGTATGGGTATAGTTGAGGACCTGGAGAGTGACATAGGCTACTTTTTATCCCGGAAAATAAAGGAGTTCCCGCGGGAATCAAAGACTTGAACCACGCGGACGAAGTCGCGGGCATCAGCTAGTTTTTAATATTAATTGAAAGGGACAACCTTTTGCCGGAACTATTATTTTTGCTAGGAGCTCTGTAAATAGTAACCGCTGTGGTTTCTCGCAGATTATTTCCAAGTCAAAGACTGAAAGCTTGTAATAATTGAATTAATTTTTAGTATAAATTGAAAGGGACAACCCTAAATGGTTTTGCCGGAACTATTATGACGGCACAAGAGAAGTTCGCTAGGAGATCTGTAAATAGTTACTGCTGTGGCTTTTCGCAGATTAATTCCAAGTCAAACGTTGAAAGTTGGCTATTGAAATTAATTTTAATTTATATTGATAGGGACCACCGTAAGTCCCTTGCTGGAATAAAAATGTGCCAGAGTTCATCAGGAACTCTGTAAATTCTTACTACTATGGCTTCTTGCAGATTAATTCGACGTCAAATCTCAAAACAGGTAATTGAATTTAAAAGTTTAAAGTTGGGAAAGGAACGACCCTAAATCCTTTTCCCGGAACTAGTATGATCATGCTGGAGTTCGCCATCGGAGCACTACAGTGCTACACTACTATACTACAGTACTATTTACAAATAGTCGCCGCTATGGCTTCTCACAGATTATTTCCAAGACAAAGATCGAAAGCTCGATCAATAATTCATTTTTAATATAAATTGAACAACAATTTTTGAAAGGGACAACCCTAAATCCTTCATATGTTGAATGTTGGTAATTGAATTGATTTTAATTTAAATTGAAAGGGACAACCCTAAACTCTTTTTCTGGAACTATTATGACGGTATAAGAGGAGTTCGCTAGGAGCTATGTAAATAGTCACAACTGTGGCTTCTCGCAGATTAATTCCAAGTGAGGGTGCATCAACCTTTTTTCTGTTCAAAGACTTGAGCCCGCTTGCGACAGACAATGTAGTCCTACTTTTATTAAACCTTTACCAATAGGATGCAGTGTGGTGAAACATAATCTGTATAGTCTGAATATAAGGTCTCGATAGCTTTAACAAAATATAATAAGCAAAAGGTTGTCGATTCTAATCCGAGCAATTGCACTTACCTACTTAATTGTTAAAATCAAGCCGTAGTACAAGGTTTTTTCACTCTTAGGGAAAATTATATAAAAATTTACTTATTAGTCGATAAAAAGCTTGATTAAGAATTTGCCGTTATTGCGCTATCTTACACTTATCTTTCAAATATTGCCAAGAAGTCTGATCTTTATTCTTTATTATTATAAAAACATACCAGGGAATACTTTACAATTGCCCAATTTGTCTCCCCTGGCTACAAAAATACCTACAACTACAACAACAATTACAAATTAAACATAACAATAATAGATAAAGGTAATTACTAAACTAAATCTTTACAAAAAAAATGTTTACTTACTAATTTTTTACAGATAAAATTACACTAACATGACCATAAAAATTGAAAGCTAAATTATTTCCACTCTAAAAAAGTTTTTATTTGTTTAATGAGTTGGAGCGGTCGGGTCTAGTCTTGAAGGGCAGCCGAACACAGAGAGTTCTTGTAATTGATTGTTGAATAAACAGGCATTCTTTTATAGTAAAACTTAACGGAAAATTATTATATACTTAGTTGATTTTGCCGTGACAGTATTTGCACGATACAAGCTTCGAACGGGTACGTAACGTTATTATTGTCCCGTCGATTTGGAACAGGAGCTCGATGTTTGCGGAAACCACGTGACGTACGAATTCTGGCACGTTGAGACTCATGCGTCATTAGGCATCGATCGGTTTTCTCAACAAGAATGGCTTCAACACGTACCTTTAGACTGAAATTCGAAACAAAAGTAGCGCTGTTGGCAAAAAAAATAAGTAAGTATAGTAGATCGTTCGTTCCTACGTACCTAACTAAAGTAGGTATTTTATTTATGGATTGTTTTTAATTAGTGGGTTTCGTAGGTAACTGCTCACGAGTCTAGCTCCAAAATATTATGAAAATAGTCCATATCAATAACACGATAACTATAATATCCCCTGAAAATCAGCGTTGCAGCATGGTAGGCAAATGCATATCATGCTGTGACACAGGCTGAGGAGGCGGGCCTATTGACCACACAGTTTAAATTAGGTAGTATATACATATATTACGTACGAATTGCTTCCGTTTGTTAAAATTTTGTCCGTTATTGTGTGGGTCAATAAAGATTTATTTATTTATTTTATTTATTTATTTAATATTAGAATTGATTTAGATGCGACAGAATTTGCAGGATACAAGCTTTGAGGGGGTACGTAACTTAGATAATTATTGTCCCGTCGATTTCGAACAGGAGCTTGATGTTTGCGGATACCACGTGACGCACTAATTCTGGCACGTTGAGACTCATGCGTCATTAGGCATCGATCGGTTTTCTCAACAAAAATTGCCGCATTTAGACTGAAATTCGAAACAAAGGCTGTTGGCAAGTATAGATTTAAATATTGTCGATTGATTGTATCTACGAAACTTATATACTTAGGGCCACTTGCACAAGGAATTTTATAATGATTTAGTTAAATTTTGCTTTTGCCAAAAAATTCCTTGTGCGACCTTGTGCTACCTTGTGCGCTCGGCAAGCAGATTATGACTTATTTTGCAAAGTGTTAAAACTACCCCGATAAAGGTATTCCAAGTCTAAGATTCCTCGGCAATGAGGTTGACGATGCATGGAGAGGGATGAAATTTAAAATTTCTGAATTTTCTGTGGTTTGTTATAGTAAGAGGCTTCGGCCTTGGCTAGCACTCTACCGGCAAAGACGTACCGCCAAGCGTTAGCGTTCCAATACGATGGCGTGCAGAACCGATTAGGGATATGGGTTAAGATACTATCATACATCATCATCACTTGTCATCGCGGTTGAAATAAAAAACCAATTAGGGCTGACTTGTGGTGTGATTTAAAAAAGTGCTCCTGCCTCAGAAAAAAGTCTGAGTGGAGACCTTCATTATGAGACTGTATATTTAATTTTAAGTGATATTTGCGTTCTTTAACTATTGGTTCCAACTATTTTATGTCTTTTAATAACTTTCTAAAATAGTAGAATTACAGTGGAACCAGACTGTTTCAATTTACTGAGAAGCACTTAAAATATTCAGCGGTAATTAAATACAGAGCTTAGTGTAAAGAGCGCTGATTGCTCAGAGTCACTGGCTGGGATTTACTAAAATAATTTCGCACTTTCAACTTCCGAAATTAGTATGTAGAATTTAAAAACACTGCAATTTTAAAGATACCTGTAATTTTTATTAAAAAGTTTTCAGCAGTTATATTTTAACTAGCTGATGCCCGCGACTTCGTCCGCGTGGTTAAAGTTTTTTTGAATCCCGCTTGAACTTTTCCGAGACAAATAGTAGCCTATGTCCTCAACTATACCTACCCATGCCAAAAATCACGTCGATCCGTTACTCCGTTGCGGCGTGATTGAAGGACAAACCAATAAACCAACAAACAAACCACTTTCGCATTTAAAATATTAGTATGATTAGACTATGGATTAATTTTTATCAGTACACCGGATTTTAGCAAAAGAACTCGATTTATTTTTATTCTCGCTAGTTACTAAAAACTACCTACTGGTTGGTTTTTAAAAAATGACAAAATCTGAAGCATTTTCTATCCAGTTATCCGTTTCTTAAAAACACCTGTTTAGCAACCTAGCTGATAGATGAGGAATGGAGATGTTAAGTAGTTGTTGTTATAGCGTATAAAATAACCTGTTTAACCACCTAGCTGGGAAAAAAACAATGGAGAGATAGTGTATGTTGTAGATTTACTTCATTGCACTGTTTGAATGTTTAGTGAAATTTATTAAAATAGTTCCAAAATAGATAATATTTTGGAACCATTCAAATAATGTTCACTGAATGTGGTTGTAATTTATAAACAAAGAAGGTTTGATATAATATTAAGAGAAATAAACTGTATACTGTAGGTTTATTTTGTGTGTGCAATAAAGATATATATATCTAAGAGGAAATCAACGTGTTTCACAAGTGGATGGGTGTACAAATTAATGTAACTATTGCCAAGCATTGTTCGTGTGGAATCACGTCAACCATTGCGCAATGTGCATGGTGGATATTGGTAAAATTGGAATGTCATGAAATATTAACGAGTCATGTTTATTCAGGCGACGCAGCTTTTCACCGTAGTCCCATTGTCTCTGTTTGTTTCAACTTTTAATTTCCGTGTGAAATTTTGTAGTTAGAAATTATGATGAAACTGAAAATAAGCCCATCGATAAACCCTTTGTTTAAGCATAAATAACATTAGTAATGTAGTCTATTGTATCATCATAAGAAGCTGTACTATCCCGCTCCTTTTAAAAATTCTTAATGGATGGGGTTGTCGGTCACTTTTATTGATAAAACCACCCTTGAGCACTTTGTTTTCTATATTTGTTTACTTTATACCTTTATGTTTGTGTGGAAATAAAGAATTTATCTATCTATCTATGTATTTATATGGTATAAACTCAATTTTTCTTTTCCAGAGAGGTTGAATTTTCAGATATTGTTTAGCTTATGCCTATATCATCATAGCTGTCTGCATGTCCAAATGTGACACACACTCACACTACTGATGCTCATTGATGATATTGATGTGTCATAAACACACTACTTATAGGACATGACAAAATGCCATCGCGAAACATCCTTTTGTTTTCGATCTAAGGAAGATTACTGCTACAGCGCATGCCACAACCGCTGCATAATATTATACTCATGAAATAGCAGCCAAAATACATAGGATTCATAATAATAGGATTTGCATATTAAAGAAAATCCAAGATCATCCGAGACTATTCACCATTGACAGCATTAGCAAGATTACTCACCAAGTAAATCTTTTAACCCTACAGTCCTATCTTCATGATAGAATACTTATCTAATTCCTGTCAACACAGTGGTAACCTCGCTTACCATGAAGCGCAAATACACGTAGTAAACATTAATGTTAATTTACAACACGCCTGCACCAGCACCTATTGCAATAAACAAATGGATAACATCACGGGAAGGCGATGCTCGTAAAAAGCATAGCTGACACGCGCGCCCTCACGTAAAACACTGGCTTTATTCTCAATGTAACAATCGCAACGCGGGTCTAGTAGAGAAATTTCGATTTTCCGATCTCGGATCTTGGTGAACAATTTCGTTACTAGTTTTTCCTTTCTTTTTCCACATTGTCACATTTTGACGACCTCCGTGGCGCAGTGTGTAGCGCTGTTGCCTTAACGTGCGGAGGTCCCGGGTTCGATCCCCGGCAGGGTCAATTTGGGAATTTATAATTTCTGAATTTTCCCTGGTCTGGCCTGGTGGGAGGCTTCGGCTGTGGCTAGTTAACACCCTACCGGCAAAGACGTGCCGCCAAGCGATTTAGCGTTCCGGTACGGTGTCGTGTAGAAACCAAAAAGAGTATGGGTTTAATATAACTGCCATGCCCCTAACAGGTTAGCCCGGGCTACCATCTTAGACTGCATCATCACTTACCATCAGGTGTGATCGCAGTCAAGGGCTAGCTTGTAGTTGATAAAAAAAAATAAAAAAAAATGTTATTCATATATATTTAATTTCACCTCGCTCTGGTAGTAACAGTATCAAAATGTATTCACAGGTTTCGAGTGTGATTCCAGGCTGCGGCAATTTATTGAAGTGAAACTTATTTAGAATCGTTTTGATTTTAAAATTCAATGAAACAAAAACGAAACGAAAGTGTTAAACAAAAGAATTCGTTTTGTATATTTAGTTTTTTTATATTATTATCTATTATTAGTTGGTCATAGTTTGTCACCTTCTATACTCGTATCTATAGTATAATCATAGATTTAGAAATTGGTCCGTCGTAAGGACCAATTCTAAATCTATGAGTATAATATCGAAAAAGTACTATAAATTGAATATGATTGAACAATAAATTAATTCTTTTTAAAATAATGTGTTTCCTGAGAAAAGATCCTTGTACTCTTACTTCAACAAAAAGCGACACCAAAAAGAGACCAACATAAATATAGGATTTAGCCTGCGAGAAAATGAGATGAGAATACACTTCTGAAGTTTTACTTCTGCCGTGTGTGAATTGCACACACACACTTTTTTTATTTTGCTTCGAAGAAACCCCACGCGCCAAGCCACCACAAATTAACCAGCACTGACCGCATACATGCAAGATTCTTGTCTACTTCTTCCAAAGGAATAGCATGTGTGATTAACGTACCCAAGGGGCATAATATATTATGTTATACCTATCTATAGCTGATACATGCAAACCTTCGCGTAAAATACCGGCTTTATTCTCAATGTAACAATTACAACATGGGTCTAGTAGTGATTTAGATTTTTCGTACTCGGATCTTGGTGAAATATGTACCTAACAATCGCAACACCGGACTACTAGAGAGATTTCGATTTTCCGATCTCGGATCTTGGTTACTAGTTTTTCGAGTTTTTTTTCTTGTATATTCCCTAACAATACATTCTGCAAGTTCATTGGTTCGGTTTGACCATGACGTAATGTAACAAAGAGGCTCATGATATGATAATCATGACAGGGCAGTCCCGGTATTGACTGCTGTTTTTTCTGGTCCAACTAAACTACAGAGCTAACTGCAAAGTATATAAGCAAATTCTTTAAAATAGACCTGATCAATTCTTAAGAAACTGAATTCCACACTGAATGCAAATGTATACGTGTTTGGATAAAAGCATTCTAATATTTTCGATCAAAAACTTTTAGAAAGGAGCTTTCAGGATTTAACCGGAGCGTCAGCTGCGGTTTTAAAGGCGCTCGTAAATCCGATAATGCTGGGAGAAACCTACTTTTGGAATAATATTCCAGCATTCATATTTGTCTGGAATAATATGAGAACTTATCGAACCGCGCGCTGAAGCCCTGCAGTGACGTAACTAAAGGGGTAACAGGTATTTTTTTCACAATATCGTACCGTTACTACATGCAAAGCGATGAAAGCCTAGTGGCTCCTAGACACCCAGCTTCCTATTCGGATTGTCGGGGGTTCGATCCCCGGGCACGCACCTCTTACTTTTCGCAGTTACCTATGTGCGTTTTCAGAAGTGAAGTGTCACTTACAACATCGTGAGGAAAACTGCCTGAGAGTTCTCCATGATGTTCTCAATGGTGTGTGAAGTCTGCCAATCCACACTTGACCAGCGTGGTGGACTATAGGCAACCCGTTCTCATTTTGAGAGGAGACTTGTGCTCTGTAGTGAGCCGGCAATGGGTTTAGGTGATGAGTGCTATACACGTCTTCTCCTCTGGCTATAATTGCATTGCTTTTTGCATTGCATTCTACATTGTGTCTAAAAAAAAAATATTTGATATTTCTATATATTTTTAGAGATGTAGCGATAAGGCCGCCAAATTGTATACTTAAATTGTTTTTTGCTAAGTTTACTGTATTTTATTGATGTATAATAAACTAGATGATGCCCACGACTTTGTCCGCATGGATTAAGTTTTTTGATTTCCACGGGAACTCCTTGATTTTCCGGGATAAAAAGCAAATTTCATCAAAATCGGTTGAACGGTTGGGCCGTGAAAGCGTAGCAGACAGACAGACAGACACACTTTCGCATTTATAATATTAGTATGGTTATTATGGATATGGATAGTATGGATATCCTTTGTGGTGTAAAATAAAAGTGTATTCATTCATTCAATCAATCAATCAATCAATCATTTATTTATTGCACATTTGGGTTTACTTGGTGTTATTCTAGATATTGTACATCCAAATACCTTAATACGGCATGCAATATTAAAATTAGTAACATAGGTACATAATATTATCAAAATACGATTCTACATATAATCATTTGTTCAAAATTTTCTAAGTTTACATATTATTTCTTATTATCATATTTATTAGAACATTTAAGTATGTCATAATATAAGAAAAGATTGGACTTAAAAATAATAATGATGTCAAGGTAGGTGCTTAATAAGAGATTACATACCTATTACATTTACAACTATATCATAAGTAAGAATAAAATGTCAAATTATTAAATAAAATAGTAGTCAAATTATTGATTTAAGTATTCAGCCACACTATAGAAACAATTGAATAAGAGCCATTCAAAAAGTTTACGTTTAAACACATGTAACGACATATTTTTCTCTTTAACTCCCTGTGGCAGCTTATTGTATAATTCTACACACATTGCGTAACAGTTTTTTGTGTAAAATGCAGAGTTAACTTTCTGTGGAATAATTAGTCGATTTGAGTTGTGACCATTTCTTGCGGGTAGTTTTTTTTCGGCGGCTTTTGTAAATAAATTATTGTTTTTCCTAATAAATATGATACTTTCATATATGTACATACATGGCAGAGGCAGTATTTTTAGCTTTTTAAAAAGGGGTTTACATGAATCGAGAGGTCCTGCTCCACAAACCGCCCGAACACATTTCTTTTGTGCTATAAAAGCCTTATTTATATCACTCGAGTTTCCCCAGATAATTAGTCCATAACGAAGATTACTCGATATGTAACCATGGTAAGCCATTAGCGCGCTATGTTCGTTAACAGTTTTATATAACCTTCTTAATGCAAAGACAAACTTGTTTAGTTTACTGCAAATCTTTGCTATATGAGATTTCCAGTTACAGTTTCGGTCCAGTTCTATTCCCAAAAATCTCGTTACTTCATCTTGTCCAATTTTTTGTCCATTATATTGAATATTAAGGTCATTCGTGACTATATTCGGTCTTTTAGTAAATTGAATATATTTAGTTTTATTTATATTAACAGTTAAGTCATTATTATTTAGCCATTCAATAATATTTTTTGTTACGTCATTTACTTCAGAGGTGTAATCGGTATTCTTTTGTTCTATTACAACAGAGATGTCATCAGCAAATAATGTACAGGGTTGATTAACACAATGGGGGAGGTCATTTATATATATAATGAATAGTAAAGGACCGAGCACACTTCCTTGAGGCACCCCGGTTAGATTAATTTTATTATCAGATCTAACATAAGTTATTTCTGAGTCAATTACTCTCTGGATTTCCACACATTGATATCTATCTTTTAAATAGCTTTCTATCCAGTTTAACGCCACTCCCCTTATACCATAATGTTCTAATTTGATTAATAATATATCATGGGCTACAAAGTCATTCATATTTTTTCAGTACTTCGAGCTTCCTCATGCATTAAATTCTCTATCATATTCTGCCTCAGATAATAAAATACCAGTAAGTACATCCATTAATTTCGGTAAGTACCTATCCGAGCGCTGTGGCTTCGCAAAGAGGTGCGAGGTGCGTGATTTGAATCTAAGGAAGTTCGCGTTAAAGCCTGTCGAAGCCGATTTGAATATGAATAGAATGCTAATGAAAAACTTGCACCCGAGCATAATGGCTCCAGTAAAATTGTTTTACTTAAGTGAAACACATCCGGATGATAGATAACAGGTAATATTTAAAAAAAATTGTGTGTGAAAATTCACATACGGCAGAAGTGAAACTTCAGAAAAGTAGCATACGAGAGAATGAGATAGATAAAAATCGTATTCTATCTCATTCTCTCGCAAGCTAAATGCTACATAATATTATGTTTGTATCTTTTTGGTGTCGCTTTTTCGTTTCGTTGAATTTTCAAATCGAATTAATTCAAAAGAAGTTTCACTTAAAAAATTAAACTCTAGAATAAAGTGGACAATGCGCGCGACTTCGTCCGCGTGTATCATGTCCATCCCTCAGATGCAACCTTTGTCTATACCTACAACGTTTTGTCAAAATCTGTTGACTAGATACCTGAACGTAGCAGACAAACTGACAGACTCTCTTTCGCATTTATAATATTATTTGTATGGAGTTATGTCTATCTATCTGTTACCTTTCACGTCCAAACTGCTAAACTTATTCTGACAAAATTTGGTACACTATACCTATTATGATGACTTTTTACCATGAACACACATAGAAAGCCAAAGATCCCCACGAGGTTTAACAATAAACCTAAATTCATGCGGACAAAGTCGTGCGCATAAATAGACAAAAGATGTTTTAAAAAATATGCGCAAAAATTTAAATTACTCGCGTAACTTTATTATTTTTTTAATAATTTTTACCTGGTCTCTAGTAAAGTAATTAGTGTTCTCTTTGTTTTATTAAAATAATAATTATTTGGACAGCTAATTTATCACTATAAAAATTTGCCAAGTGGGTGTCAGAACTACCAAGGCAGGGTTCCGTTGTGAAGTTACTATATAGGTACATTGACGGTCACTTTTTTTTATTGTAGTTTTGTTCCTAAAACTGACTTAAACAGCATAATATAAATAATAAATTTAGATACTTATATATGTCACCGTAAGATTGTAAAATCCGTTAGATTATAATCTAACGGTTTCTATCCCGCGAGATTATAAACTGTCGTAAGATTGTGAACCGTTCAATGTTCTGAGTATTAATTTATGAAATATTTATTGTTTTTACGTTTTCTTGTCTCTTTCTTGTACAGTTCGCGCGCGAGTTGAATGCAGAATAAATGTAAGTGTCACCATACATTTACTCTGCATTCAACTCGCGCGCGACCTATAGGTTAGGTTAGGGTTTGACATGAAAATCCAGGTAGTGCCCGGCCACAGGCCGGGCACTTAGGTTCTATCGGGTTAATATACCTAATATATTACAATTTACCGAAAAATAACGCGTTAAATTGTAAGCAGTATGTTACGGTTCACAATCTGTCGACAGTTTATAATCTATCGAGATAAAAAGCGTTATATTATAATCTAACGGTTTTTACAATCTTACGGTGACATATATAAGTTTATTCTAATATGTTGGGTTGAGATATCTTTCAACGTGGCATCACAAAAACATTTAAGGGGGTAAAATATATCTTTCATGTTCAGGTGGAGCACCGAATTAAATTGTTTAAAAGTACTATGTTACTTGTGGTGGTAACACGTTGCTATGACTGGTAAAATCCAATTTTACAGATCAGATTTTATATTTTTTAAATTGTTGAGATACGCAGCCACATTGACTGTGACAAACTGAACGAAACTATAAATAAATATATTTATTACTGATAAAATATTAGAAAATATCGACAATTAACTAAAACTTTGCACTTTAAAATCCAGCTTTCCGAACCCTGGTGGTTGATTCTTACGACTTATCATAAGTGGCACTAATTGTCCTACGTAAAATAAATCATTTCATTTTTTCATTTTTATAGTGCCCCAGCCATCTGCTTTATATCGTCAACCCAGCGATTCTTTTCCGCTTTGAACAAAACTTTGCGGTTTCCTAATTTAACAACAGAACCCTAAAAAGACCACCTATAGTATGTAGGGGAAGCTTAATAAATATTTTTAATTTTGCTAAAGGTTGTTCATAAACGGTGCGCGTACCGAACTCTAATTTGCTAAAACTAGTGGGATTTGCATGAACAAGTCGCGATAAACGAAACGAATATTACTCAAGAGACTGCTAGAGGGTGTTTATTTAAATACAAGAATATTATAAATATTTTCACATTTAAAATTATCGTTAACTAATTTGCGTTTCTTTCAAAACTAGACTTTGACGCATCATTCATAAAACATTCAATAGTTAATTTATCGTTGAGGTCGTTGACTCAGTCACTAAACACAAAACTCTTAAATATAAAATGAGGTTTAAAGTGATGTCCCTAATAAAGTTGTGTGGTATATTAGAAACAACATCAAATTAAGTTGATGAACGTCAAATATTCAAAGATACCTACATTTGGTTCACGAGCGTCTCGTCGTCGCTTTGAAAGAGGGTCGCAATGCACTCTCACTCAAAATTAATCAGCGAGAAGCTATTGCGGCGACTATTTACAAAAGCTTCCTGGCGCACTCTCCCGCTTCATCATTTTGTCGTAAAAAGGAGCCAGGGATGTCTCAGCCAAAACTCTTACTTAAAATAAAATTAAAATATTACGTATTATAAATGTGAAAGAGTTTGTTTTTTAGTTCTTTTGCTTATCACTCAATCACACCGCGACAAACAGGTTGACGTGATTTCTTGCAAGAGTTTTTTAAAAAAGTTTTTAAAACCCATGCGAACCATGCGAACGCTATCACGGGCATCATCTAGTATTAAAGATGTTATGTGTTGGAATTCAGCAATAATAATCTCAGCAAGAACCTGGCAAGAAGCAGTAATTCTTTCTAAAATTTGGCTGTTTGACCAGAGTAATTGCAGAGTTCTTCTTGAGTAACTGCGATCGCTTCCAAAATAAATTGGTCGAGTTTGAGTTCCCAGAAAAAGGTTATTCAGGTTCAGTTCTATTTCAGTACTCAGATCGTAATCAACGTTTTGATCATCAACGTAAACCCCATCACCGACAGGTCAACAAAAACTATTCAATCTTTCAAAAAATATTTATTAAAATCGACCAAAAAATATTTAAAAAATAAATAGAGGCAACCCTAAATGTATTTCGCAACAAGGCCCACAGACATGAGTAAATAATTTTCCTGATTACCGCGCCCCGTCTTCGGCGAGCAAAAGGAAGTCTGGAGACTCGACCTCGACAAAAATAATAAAACTTTCCTTCTCCTCGTTTCTTATTTAGGCCCGAGAGCTGGTATGATTTTTAAGAAGGTTATTGATAAAAGCTGAAAAATGAGATCGCAAGTTAGAAGATTGTTAATAATTATATTTTATTAAAAAGAGCCATTATACTCATGGTAGCGATGGTGAAAGGGATGAATTGATGTTTTTAACTAATTTGAATTTTCAAGGTGGACTACTACTGGTGCAAGGTGGTTTTTACTAGGTGGACGGACGATCTCAAGCGTGCAGCTGGGAGCCGTTGGAAACAAGTGGCACAAAACCGGGCTATGTGGCGATCCATGCAGGAGACCTTCGTCCAGCAGTGGACGTCTATAAGTTGAGACGACTACGACGACGAATTTTCAAACAAGTGACTCTGTTGGTATTAAATCACCGTATTTAATACTATAATATGTAACCAACGACCTCAATTTACATAGAAGGGCCCTGTCAAACAAAGAATGTGTACTTATTTTACTTACGTCATCTAGTCTGAAAAGCGCTATGGCGGGGACAAGGACAGGCTTATACAGGTGAAGAGCATGCACCACAAGTCGGACGCCCAACTTTTTTATATGAAAGGGACCATCTACTACCTACATATATATCGATATACGTAGCAAGTTTGCCTAAAGTTGTTTTTGGATAAATACCAGAATAGACAGACACCCACTTTGTTTTTTTTTTTTTTTTTTTCTTCGGGGGAGGAAAAAATCCCTACGGACTTCTGCCTGATGGCAGGGCATGTCCGACTTGCACGGACTAAAATAACCTCCCCCTGTCTTCGAGGTCAGCACGGAACCGCCGCTGCATTACTTCATGCTGACCCTCTATTCTATTTTATTCGCTCTTCTTCTTTTCTTCTCTTTCTCTTTCTTCCCTCCTCAACATTATGCCCCTTAACATCTGGGCATACCTTTGCCACGCGTCTGCACCAGCCAACATGCGTGGGACTAGATTTTGGGCATCCACTCTGCTTTCGCTCATTCCCTGGGCCGTCTCTCTCAGGTCAACACAAGCGGGACACTCAAATAAGGCGTGTCTCGGGGTGTCCTCCTCGCCACAGAAGTAGCACTTATCACTCGATGCTTTTCCAATGGCAAAGAGGTACGTGTTAAACACCCCGTGACCGCTGAGCGCCTGCGTTACCCACCGGTCTACCTCTCCATGTTTTCTTTTGTGCCATATTTTGAGATCTGTTATTAACTCTCTTGTCCAGGCCCCTTTTCCCGCTCCAGACCATTCCCTTTCCCACTCCGTTAGGGTATCCTCTCGCATCTCTATATTCGTTTTCGTCTTGCATCGAAACAGCTTAGCGCGTTCCCTGGCCAGCTTGGCTATAGGCACCAGCCCTGCTATGACCAGTAACGCTTCAGTAGAAACTGTCCTATATGCTCCGCAAATTCCAATTGCCAATCGTCTTTGGACTAACTCCAGCTTTTTTCGATACAGTTCTACCCTGATTGCTCCTTCGAAGATAGGGGCCCCGTAAAGAATCACGGAGTGAGCAACTGATGCCAGCACTCTTCGCTTACTTGCTCTGGGACCACCTTTTGTTGGCATGAGTCTTTTCAGCGCTTCCGTGAGTTTCTGTGCCTTACTCGCAACTTCCTCAACGTGCTTCTTAAAACTTAAACTTTTGTCGAGCCATACTCCTAAGTATTTCACATGCTCTTTAGGAGTCACTGTAGCACCTTTTATTCTAAACTGTACTGGGTCTAGCCTTCGTCTCCCGCTGAATACTATAGCTTCTGTTTTTTCTGGGGCTAACGTCAGCTGTTTTCCTTGCATCCAGTGATTTATTCGCTCGAGCGCCCTGTTTGCTCGAATCATGAGGGAAGCCTCTGTTTTGGCCACCACTACGAGCGCCAGATCATCAGCGAAGCCCACCAGTTGGATACCCTCCTCTTGTTTCAGCTTAAAGACCCCGTCGTATAGAATGTTCCAAAGAGTGGGCCCAAGAATTGAACCCTGTGGTACTCCACTGCTGACCTTAATAACCTCGTCCATTCCCTTCGAGTCTCTCACTATTATGGCCCTGTCTTCTAGGTAGCTACTTACGAGATTCTGGATGTAGCCTGGGAAACCTCTTTTCCGCAGTTCTAAGAGGATCTCCCTCCAAGGAGCAGAGTTAAAAGCGTTCCTCACATCCAGACAGATGAGGGCACACAGCTTTCTAGTACTACGCGTGCCCTGTCTTGCCTTTGTTGCTGTCTCTACGACTCTTTTTACAGCCATAAGTGTGGATCGGCCCTGCCTAAAACCATACTGGTGTTCGGAAAGACCCCCGTGATCTGGCAGCAGCTTTTCGATCCTATTGAGAAGGAGTTTCTCCATTAACTTGCCGTAACTGCTAAGCAAACATACTGGTCTGTACCCGGTCGGATCTTCTGCTGGCTTATTAGCCTTCCTAAGGAGGATCAAGGAAGCCGTTTTCCAGGCCTCAGGAAAACTGCCTGATGCAAAGGCATCGTTTAGGACCTTTTTTATTTTCTCGGGTATAGAGTGCACTGCCAGTTTGACAACCTCTGGACAGATAAGATCTGGCCCTGGCGCTTTCTTTGGTTTGAGGCTTTCCGCTGCCGTCTTTATCTCTTCCTCCGTTACTTCAGTTATTCCAGACGCATCTCCCATTATTCGGCCGAAGTCTTTATGGACAGGGAACAAGACTGCGACCACGGATTTAATAAGTTCCATATCCAAGCTGGGTGGACTTTGCCGCAGTTTTTTAGTGACTATTCTGTATCCCAGTCCCCAGGTGTCTCTGTCTACTTCTTCGCACAGCTGTTGCCATTCTTCCGCCTTTGACTTTATGATGGCTGTTTGCAGGTCTAGTTTCGCCGCTTTGTACTCCTCTCTTAGTTTATTTATTTCCCCTTCTTTAGTTTCGTCTGTTTTCCCGTTTTCCTCAGAACTTCTTTTCCTCTTACGCGTATATCTCCTCCTGCACTGTGTACAGTGATCTCTTTTCTCTTCTATAAGTTTATTCCACCAGTAGATTGGTGGTTTTCTACGCGATCCTCTTTTGGGCATAGCACTGTCGCAGGCTCTTTTGGTTTGCACCACCAGTGATTCTGAGGTTCCAATCTCGCTTTCCCTGAGGAAACCCACTTTGTTTTAATTAAAACTTTCAACATCAATTCAAATGATGCTTATTTTAAATAATATGGCAACGTGTTATACCAGTATCACATATAACTTAAAATCGTAAACAAACCACTAACCAATTTGGAAGATTTGGTTTACTGTAACTTTTTTTCATCCAATACAAGTTAGCCCTTGACTGCGATCTCACCTGATGGTAAGTGATGATGCAGTCTAAGATGGTAGATGGTGGATATTAAATCCAAACCCCTAGTCGGTTTCTACACGGCATCGTACCGGAATGCTAAAACGCTTGGCAGCACGTCTTTGCCGGTAAGGTAGTAACTAGCCACGGCCAAAGCCTCCTACCACATAAAGAGAAATACTATGCTAACATTTAATATGAACACATCCACAAAATTTACTAAGAGCTCGCGGACTATTTAGTTTTTTTCTAGCCAACTTGGTATTGCAAAAGAAATTTGATTTCCTGTAACGTATTTTGAGTGCAATAGTGCGAAGTACTTAGTTATATAGGTAGAAGTCTTGGATTGCAGAGCACTCCATGATAGCTTTTAGTAGATACTTGGTGACGAGAATTGCAATTTTCATTTGCAAAATATCCAACGGCGATTCCAGTGAAATTGAAATCAAGTTTGTATTATACCGCATAGCATCAGGTGAGATCGCATTCAAGGGCTAACTTGTAGTGGAATAAAAAAAAAGTTGAATGTAATCAGGACTCCTGCATGACGTGTCCTCAATGGACGACTTGATGACATTGTATAGGAAAATGAGCTTCTAAATCGGAAATTCTTTCATCACCCTTCAGGTTTTACATTTGTAGCCTATTACGCCGCTATGCATCAACGCGCACAGCGGATATTACAAAGATCCAATTAATAGATAAATAGCGCATTAATTCCATTTTAGCGCACAAAATCATTACGGCACGAGTAAGCTCGAAATGCAAAAAAGGCATTAATATTATTTTGATTCCGACATAGAGTTACATTATAACTAGAGCCGACGTTGCATGAAGCAATGATCAATAAATAAATTGACCATGGACTTGCTATTTTTTGCATTGACTATAATTTTGGCCAATCCTGATTAATCTGATCTGATCTGACAATAAATTATTCTGATAATTAAACATATAAACTTAACTAAAATGGCAACTCTAAATCTAGTGCTTCTCCTTTCCGGAGGGAGTATCATGAAAGGGATAGCCAAACGAATAGAGCTGTCATTTTAATTTAGTTTAGAGCTAGTTTGTACTACAGAATTGGCCTCATGTAGCTATGGTTTTCTTATCCATGTTATGTTACTCTTAATTAAAGGTAATCAATTCAGATTAAATTATTGACGTCCAGAAAAAAATCAAGTGGAATTCCATTTCAAATCGAATGAGCTGTATATAAATGTTAGAAGAACGCCCTATCTGTATGGAAATTGGAAACATGCCGACATTCGAAATGCGAAATTCTGCTGGGCTTGCTTACGTCTCTTTAAAGTGGGGTGTTTTATGCCGCCTGAGGTCTGAATCTCTATCCATAAGTATTTAATACTAGATGATGCCCGCGACTTCGTCCGCGTGGATTAAGATTTTTTAATTTCCGCGTGAACTCCTTCATTTTCCGGTAAAAAAGTAGCTTATGTCCTACCACGGGATACATGCTAACTTAGTACCAAGTTTCACCAAAATCGGTTAAAAAGATATGCCGTTCGGTATAACGTAGCAGACAGACAAACACACATTTGCATTTATAATATAAGTATGTGTTATAAATAAATAGTAAAAGCAAAAATAATATACGGTGACGGTTAGTGTAGTTACTATGATCTACACTAATTTTTATACCTTAAAATCAAATACAATTTTACTTTTGAAAACCTGGAAGTAATCACGGGCAACATCCAGCAGTCTACAACTCAATGGCATCCTATAAATGAGATTGATTTCGAATAAATCTTGGTATCACATCCTAAAAATTCGGAAGAAAGAGAGCGGAATAAATCCATGACGCGAATTAATAAAGGCTTCGTTTGAAGAAGATTGCTTTTATGTGTAAGAGGAATTCGGCACAGGTGGAGAGCGCAATTAAATTGTGCAGGTCGAAACGCTCGCGTCCCTGGGAATGTAATAAACGAGTCGCCATCGAGCAAATATTTAGGAAATTACCCGTGGACATGTGGGAAGAAGCGGTTAATTGATTTTTGTAACAATTTTATTCATCTTCCCTTGGTTTATTTTATAGATATTACTTCTGGTTCGGCAATTCTCTTCTATGTGGAAGATTATGGACTATGGATATTATATGGGTGAGTAAGATATGGTTTCTATTAAATGGATGGACAATGGAAAATGCGATGCAATATAACTATGCCAGAAACATTCAATCCAGTGTAAATTCTCTACGACTCTAAAATTTAATCCATACTAATACTTATTACAAATGCGAAATTGTGTCTGTCTGGTCTGCTACGCTTTCGGGGCCTTTCTAATGAACATTTTGATAAAATGTGGTATATGTATAATTTTTTTCCCGAAGAAGTACATACTTTTATCCCGAAATCAAAAAAAATCCGCGTGAATCAAAAAATCTGAATCCGAACGGACGAAGTCGCGGGCATCATCTAGTCTTCAGTAACTAATATTATAAAGAGGTAGGTAAAGTTTGTGAGTTTGTGACGTTGTAGGGGGTAATCTCTGGATCTACTGAACCGATTATGAAAATTCTGGTACCAATAGAAAGCCACATTAGTTGTGAGTGTCATGGACTATATATTAACCCGAAAAATTAGGGAGTTCCCGTGGGAATTTAAAAACTAATTTCACGCGGACGAAGTCGCGGGCATCTGCTAGTAATTAATAAACGCACGAGTAACGATCGATCACTCTGGTACAATATTTTGAATATTCAATGTTTACGGACACACGTGACGTTATGCAATTATTATAGACATACGCGTGACTGGTGTATCGAGCTGTTTGATTAATAATCTGGCCAAACTAAACAGTAACATTAATGTAAGCCTGTAGAATATCCCTGAAACCCAATGTGTAGAATGCCTAAACAACTAGGCATCACGTTAATTTGAACATAATGCTCAATATTTAGAACTAGCGATGCCAGCGACTTCGTCCGCTTGGTTTAGGCTTTTTGGTTTCCTTTTAATTTTACGGGATAAAAAGTAGTAGTAAAAATCTCTGTACCAACATCCAGATCCGTTCAGCCATTCTGGCGTGATCGAGTAACAAACATCCGTCCACTCATTATAACTTTTGCATTTATAATATTAGTATACAAGTATAAATGCTTGCTCGCTGAACGAACTTGAACCCCTGACTAGAAAGTCGAAGTCTTAGACACTAGACTATCACCACCCTACTAAAATAAGTAATAATAAGCTATTTTCGGAGCTGTGTGTGTTTTATGAAAATAAATATCACTTGCTAAATCGGTGAAGAAAAACGTCGTGAGAAAACCTGCCTTCCTGAGTGGTTCTTCATATTGTTTTCAAGCATGGTGTACGTTAGTAAAACCCTTCTCATTCTGAGACGACGACCCTGGTCACTTGGGAGGAGTATGGGAGTTTAACTCAACCAAATTCGTTTCTACTCAGCAATGGACTGGAACGCTATCTAAGGCTGGGAGCTATAGAGCCTACTTTGCCTTTGCTAGAAATATCTTTAAAACTTCAGGTCAGGTTGTTGTTAGTAAGTGATAGTTCAATTTTCAATTTATATCAAAACAGCTTACAAAAGTGATGAAGTTAAGGGGGTGATAGAAATTTATATAGACGTTCAATGCAATAGCGAAATAGCGAGTGATACGGTCGGTATAGCAGTCAAATGCAATAATTTAATAACAAGTAATAAAATTAAAAATTTTAAAAAACCCACGACGAACTACAGAGCTCCATTGCAACAACAATTAGAACTTAGCAAAAGTATATATAAAATAATATCTAAAACACAAAACTGCATATTTGCCGGCTCAGTAGTTCTGGCCAAACCCTTCTCATTCCGAGATAAAACTTGGGCTTAGTAATGAGCAGAAGTGTCAAATAGTGTTAAATTTTAATATTCTGATAAAAATTGTTTAAAAAAATGTGATCACTTAAGGAGTTCCGATAACCACCTCCTGGCTCCATCATAAGACCCTGAGCAGCATCTAGGTACAAAGTGCTAGTCAAGACAAACCAAAAGAGTCCAAACACGACGGGTTTACGATAAGAACTTAAGGAGTTCCTATGACCACCTCCTGGCTCCATAATGAGACCCTGGGCAGCATTTAGGTACAAAGTGTTAGTCAAGACAAATCAAAAGAGTCCAAATACGACGGGTTATGATGAGAACTGTAAGGAGTTCCCGTGACCACCTCCTGGCTCCATCATGAGACCCTGGGCAGCATCTAGGTAGAAAGCGCTAGTCAAGAAAAATCAAAAGAGTTCAAATACAACGGGTTTACGATGAGAACTTAAGGAGTTCCCATGACCACCTCCTGGCTCCATCATGAGACCCTGGGCAGCATCTAGGTACAAAGCGCTCGTCAAGACAAATCAAAAGAGTTCAAATACAAAGGGTTTACGATGAGAACTTAAGGAGTTCCCGTGACCACCTCCTGGCTCCATCATGAGACCCTGAGTAGCATCTAGGTACAAAGTGCTAGTCAAGACAAATCAAAAGAGTCCAAACACGACGGGTTTACGATAAGAACTTAAGGAGTTCCTATTACCACCTCCTGGCTCCATCATGAGAACCTGGGCAGCATTTAGGTACAAAGTGCTAGTCAAGACAAATCAAAAGAATCCAAACACGACGGGTTTACGATAAGAACTTAAGGAGTTCCTATGACCACCTCCTGGCTCCATCATGAGACCCTAAGCAGCATCTAGGTACAAAATGCTAGTCAAGACAAACCAAAAGAGTCCAAACACGACGGGTTTACGATGAGATCTTAAGGAGTTCCTACCACTTACCAAATCACTAGCTCAGCTTGGTTGTCTATGGTCCTAAAATATATCCAAGAACCTTCTCACAAGCTATACATATCTGATGCAAAAAACCGCATCTCAATCGGCCCAGTACTTTTTGAGAAAAATGGTAACATATTGAAAAATTAAAATCATACACTACAGCTCAGCTTGGTTGTCTATGGTCCTAAAATATATCTAAAAACCTCACAAGCTATACATATCTAATGCAAAAAACCGCATCTCAATCAGCCCAGTACTTTTTGAGAAAAATGGTAATATACTGCAAAATTAAAATCATAGACTACAGCTCAGCTTGATTGTCTATGGTCCTAAAATATATCTAAGAACCTTCTCACAAGCTATCCATATCTAATGCAAAAAACCACATTTCAATCGGCCCAGTACTTTTTGAGAAAAATGGTAACATATTGAAAAAATTAAAATCATAGACTACAGCTCAGCTTGGTTGTCTATGGTCCTAAAATATATCTAAAAACCTTCTCACAAGTTATCCATATCTAATGCAAAAAACCGCATCTCAATCGGCCCAGTACTTTTTGAGATAAATGGTAACATATTGAAAAATTAAAATCATAGACTACAGCTCAGCTTGGTTGTCTATGGTCCTAAAATATATCAAAGAACCTTCTTACAAGCTATACATAGCTAATGCAAAAAACCGCATATTAATCGGTCCAGTAGTTTTCCAGGAAAACGGTAACAAAAAAGTGCACAAACAAACAAACAAACAAACACACAACCTCTTAGGGCAAACACATATACCGTCTCCGTTTCGTCGAGGGTAAAAATATTCCGCTTGCAAAATATCCAGTAAGTACAACTTATTTATAAAGTAGCTTCCTGAATACTGAATAGTATCCGTTTAGGCGAAACAAACGCGAAATGAGCAGTCTTGATAGTGTAGCGCAAGTTTTTCATTAACATTCTATTCATATTCAAATCGGCTACGGCAGGCTTTATCGCAAAACACTCCTGGATTCAAATCACGTTCCTCGCACCTCTTTGCAAAGCCACGGCGCTCAATGATGAGATAGTCAAACTCTTGATTACCTGCATTCTACATAAACTTACTTCGTTATCCATAATATAATACAATATACACGTAGACTACGTAATATTTTGACGACCTCCGTGGCGCAGTGTGTAGCGCTGTTGCCTTAACGTGCGTAGGTCCCGGACCCTGCCGGGGATCGAACCCCGGCAGGCTCAATTTAGGAATTTATAATTTCTGCATTTTCCCTGGTCTGGCCTGGTGGGACGCTTCGGCCGTGGCTAGTTACCACCCTACCGGCAAAGACGGCCGCCAAGCGATTTAACGTTCCCGTAAGATGCCGTGTAGAAACCGAAGGGGTATGGATTTAATATAACTGCCATGCCCCTAACAGGTTAGCCCAATACCATCTTAGACTGCATCATCACTTACCATCAGGTGAGATCGCAGTCAAGTGTTAGCTTGTAGTGGATAAAAAAATATTTCGTTAAATTAATCCACTACAGCTCATTAACGTTCCACTGCTGGGCACAGGTCTCCACTCTCATAGGAGAGAGGAAATTATAGCTTAGACCCACCACACTGATCCGATGCGGGTTGGCGGGTTTTAACGACTATTATCATGTTAGTGATAATAACCGAGACCGACGGCTTAAGGTGCTCTCCTAGGCACGGGGGTGAAATACAGTAAAAATAATTATCTATACACTATACTAATATTATAAATGCAAAAGTTTGGATGGATGATTGTATGGATGGATTAATGGATGTTTGTTACTCAATCACGCGCCAACGGCTGAACGGATCTGGATGAAATTTGGCACAGAGATAGATTATAGTCTTGAATAACACATAGGCTACTTTTTATCACCGGATTTTTTTTACGTTTACGAAAAGTTTACGCGGGAAGTGGGAACCAAAAAACCTCAATTCATGAGGTTTGTTACTCAACGTAAGCATCTGATAATATAATCCTTAAAAAATAATCTCTTGCGAAAATCTTATATAACTTCCACTTATTATATATTTCATGATCCCTATTTCTATAATTCTCAGCTAATTTATTTGGAAACTTAACATGAAAGTCAATAGGAACTAGTTCGAAGTGTATATCGTTGAATAAATCATTCTCCACGACATATATTGATGAAATTCGAATGCTATAAAACATTTTTGATTTACGTTTATTCAAGCAGCGCGTCCGTCTATACACTCCTTAACCAGTATAATATTAATTTATGTTTTACTTCGGACATTAATATTACGTTCGTGTTTTATAATGTTCGTACATTTTATGGCATTTTTAGTACAACGCGGCAGGTTGTCTGACTAAATGGGTACTGATCAGGCAAGGTTTGCTAAAGATCTAGGCGTAACACACTTCTGGCAATCACGTCTCATTTTCTACCTGCAAATAGATGTAAATTGACCGAATCAATTCGATTATGTTAATTAGTGTCAACAAGGAGACAGCAGGGGTTTCAGGCAGTAAGAGTCCGGCACTACCCAGCAAATGTCCATGAGGATTTCAACTGCTATATATTTTTTTACTATAGTGCTTCTCACACAAGGAAAGTTTCTAAACTTACTGAAATAGATATCAAAAATTGCGGAACTGGACTCAAGTTAACTCGAGCAGAGAGAAGGTAAATCAATGACACCATCGCTCCCGATAACAAGGGTATAACTGACGCAGGAGCCTGGACAGGACATTTGTTATTAGAATTGATTTGGCAAGCCAATAGATTTACAATCAAAATTCCTTTATGTGATTAGATAGATTACATGTATAATAGAATAGATCGATATATATATAAATATATTTAACAAGCTGATGCCCGCGACTTCGTCCGCGTGGATTGAGGTATTTTGGTTGCCGCGGGAACTCTTTAATTTTTCGGGACAAAAAGTAGCCTATGCGTTATTCCAGACTATAACCTATCCCTGTACCAAATTTCATCCAGATCCGTTCAGCCGTTCTGGCGTTAAAGAGTAACAAACATCCATGATCCATACATCCATACTCACAAACTTTCGCGTTTATAATATTTGTATAGATTTTTACATAAACTTTGGCTAGTGTTATTGAATCGATAATAATTTCATTTCATTTCGATAATCTGAGATTAATTATTGATGATTATTTACAACGTAATGAATTTAAGTCCAAAATAGTCATAATAACATTATTTTGTAAAGCACAGCTAAATATATTTGGCACAGGAGATAATGAATTTCAAATTCAGAGAGTAGGTACAGTACACGTAACCTGTTTTGTGGAAATTACTTTGCAAAGCTGACTTTACATTGTAGCTAGACCAAGCGGCAAGAGAATTATTATCCACTAGCTGATGCCCGCGACTCCGTCCGCGTGGTTGTATCCCGGGAAAGGACAGCTACTTTTAATCCCGGAAAATTAAGGATTTTCCGCGGGAATCGTTTAAAACATAGTCTACGTGGACGAAGTCGTGGGCATCATATAGTTTAAAATATTAGAATGGATTGTATAAAAAGCAATTCAACGCATCACTAGGACGAGAGGAAATATATTGAGAATCTCTCTATCCTTGCAGTCCCCCATTCCGTGAGGCGTAAAATAAATCAAACTTAATCCTCTTTCCTTTCCCCTAGCAAATATAAAAACTAGTTGCATTAATACGAGGACCAGTCCACTACTGAATAATTCATTGACAAACTTAATTAAGCTAATTACCAACCTTTACGTTCAAATGAACGCAAGGCGCAGTGTTCGGTATCGTTTTGGCCCATCCGTCCCTCTTCTGTCCAATTCCATTACACCAACGCATTTTCTGAGGTACAATAGGGAATATCCAAAGGAACCTTACATCAGGATTTCTGATTTTATACGATCTCTCTCTCTCTCTCTCTCTCTCTCTCTCACTCGATAACAGTGGTAACACCTGCGCTTTCCCACCTCAGTCATTTTTGCTCATGGTTTGAATGATCTGTAAAAACCATTTTTAATGCCATTATCTCCCTTATGAAAATTTAACAACGCAACATGTCACGCCGCACGCGTATTAAGTTCGTTTTACGAAAGAAGTCCCTTAGAAGCAGCGCTGCAGTCGCGTGTAAAATGTATTAGTTCAACTAATTGCCACGGGACGTCTCTCGTGGCACCACCACAACCACCACCACTACAGCCTATTAACGTCCCACTGCTGGGCACAGGCTCTATAAAATAACTAGCGGATGCTCGCGATATCGTTCGCGTGGCACAAGTTGCTTTCAATTCCCACAGGCACTCCTTAAAAATAGCCTATGTCACTATGCAGGTCCTCAACTATACCCATGCAAAAAATCACGGTGATCTGATGCGGCGTGATTGAACGACAAAGTATCTATTTAACGTCCTTGGGGATAGAATTTTCTATAACTGTGAATTTATAATAATAACTTTCTCTCAATGATACGATCAAAAGGGCTCTTGCCACCATAGATATTCCTGCGCTCATTGAGCCAGCAGGGATTAGTCGGGATGATGGCAAGAGACCTGATGGATTGACGCTGGTTCCCTGGGAACGGGGACGGGCGCTAATGTGGGACGCAACATGCGTAGACACATTGGCCCCGTGTCATATCAGGGAGACAGCATCAAGGCCGGGAGCCGCAGCAGAAAAGGCTGAAACCGGCAAGCGGCGGAAGTATGCCTCTCTCATAGAGAGTTACATATTTGTTCCGTTTGCCGTGGAGACCCTGGGGCCATGGAGTCTTAGTGGCAAAAAATTTTTACGAGATATTTCACCGCGGTTAATTGCCTCATCTGGTGACAGAAGGGCTGGCTCATTTTTTGCGCAAAGGATCAGCCTGGCTGTCCAGCGCGGAAATGCAGCCAGCATTCTTGCCACCATTCCACGCGGGCATGATTTATATAGTAATTAAGTTAGGCTAGCTAGCATTAAGTTCTATTGTATTATTTTCAATAAAGGTTAAAAAAAACTGTGAAACACGTATTTCTTTATTTTTAACCGGTGGCTCACATACCAAGTCACATGGATATAATTTGAGAAATGACGGACTTTCATACAAATTATCACCCCTTATTTCACCCTCTTAGGGGTGGAATTTTGAAGAATCCCTCCATAGTGAGTGCCTACGTCACAAAAGGAACCTACTGTCAAAATTTCAAGTTTCTAACCCCAGCGGTTTAGGCTGGGCGTTGATCTCCAGTCAGAGATTATTTCTACAGTGTAATAATAGTTTGGTCTGTAGGCCAAAATTCATTGACGCGGCAAGAATACCTATCTAAAATTTAGCCAATGATAAGAATTGAGACTGTAACAATGATGGTTTGTCTCTCAGTTTGAGTTTAATAAAGAAAGAAGACATCTATGTTTGTATGCCGAGCGCTTAAGTTTTTTTTTAATTTAGCTACATTTCATATTGTAAACGAAGCAGAAGGCCTAAGTTTCTTGTTTGTCTACAGAGAAGATTATAAGTACACTAACTAACAAGTTTCTATTTCGCGCGTTTATCACTTGTATACCAGAATACACTGGTCCATTCCATTTATCCGAAAGTTCTGAACAATCTTACAAAAACAATTAAGTACGAAAAAGGCGACATAACGGAGGGTAGGCACCTATTTCTTCCACGCGATATTCCCCATTGTCTCTTAGAAAAGTATTGCAGTAATGGAATTGGATGGCGAAGGGACGGATGGGTTAAGCAGATACCGTGCGCGGACTTGAGGAAAGATGAAGATAAAACTAATTAGCGAAATGAATTATCATTACAATGGACATTACATAATGAACCTTTCTCACTTACTCATGTGATATAAATCAGGTAGGTATCTATGACTACCTTAAATACTATGTATGTTGCCTGGTTGAGATTGGAATCTCCATAGCGCTCAAAAAAATAGACTTTAATTTGGGAATTCTATATAGATTAAAATCTTATCTGTTTGATTAAGTCAGGACTCAGAATAGGCCTCTAGTAATAATAAATCTATGGAACTGGGAACGATCTAGAGATTGTGTGATCGACGGACAGCTTCCGACACTTGATACTATGTCAGGTTTCTGGCGTAGTATCTGGTCGGATTCCATAGAACACACTGTAGGTGAGTGGATGAACGTTGTTAGGGAGGAATGCGATGCGGTGGTAGATATGAACCCCGTTACCATTAGTGCTGAAGATGTAGGTTGTGCAATCCGTTCGGCTGCGAACTGGAAATGCCCGGGGCCGGATGGGCTGCACAACTTCTGGCTAAAATGGTTTCGTAGCGCACATACAGTCTTAGCAACGCAATTCCAGAACGCCATTGACTCTGGATCGTTACCGACACTAATGACAACAGGTGTCACGTTCCTAATATACAAGTCCGGTAGTACCGCAGATCCAAAAAACTATCGCCCGATAACGTGCTTACCTACCATCTATAAGCTACTTACATCCATTCTAACTAAAAAAATAACTATGCATGTTAATTCAAATAATATTTTGGCCCAAGTTCAGAATGGATGTAAGGCTAGGACACGCGGTACTAAGGAACTCCTTCTCATAGACACCACTATTTGCCAACAGGTACGGCGAAATAAAAAAAATCTAGTTGCTGCTTGGATTGATTATAAGAAGGCCTATGATTCGGTGCCTCACACGTGGCTCATGGAGATCATGAAGTTGTATAAGGTCGATGCAACTCTATGTTCCTTTCTCGACTCATGTATGAGGCAATGGATGACAGTTCTTCGTCAACCAGGGAATGCTAGATCTTTTGAATCAGCCGAACCGATAAGGATTAAGCGAGGAATTTTCCAAGGTGATAGTTTGAGCCCTTTATGGTTTTGCTTGGCACTTAATCCACTCAGTACACTACTGAAGGATTCAGGGCTAGGCTTTCGTCTTCGCAGGGGTGGTGAGGTCATATCTCACTTACTGTATATGGATGACCTCAAGCTGTATGCATCAAAAAGACCAGACCTCGTGAAGTTGCTAAAGATAACTAAAAAATTTTGGAAAGACATTGGGATGGAATTTGGTGTGGACAAGTGTGCGGTTATCAATATAGAGCGAGGTAGGGTTGTGAACTCTGAGAATCTATTGAATCGATTGTTGTACCGATGGTTGTATCAGTTAATGGTCTTATTGCGAAAAGTTTCGATCAACACCTTAAGAAGCTTTCGCTTGGTTGTTGGCTTAAGGGTCGGGTACAGAAGGCGGTTATCCTTGAGACGGCACGAATTGTGAGGAAGTTCCTCTCTCTGGAGCCCTGACCACCGGCTGCTTGGGTCTTTAAGACCCCGCAGTGGGTGAAAGTTTTATAAGGTTATTTTTAAATGTGTTTTGTATAGTATTTTATATATTTATGTAAAACGTGTTTAGAAATAATTTTATAAATTTGTACAAATAAATGAGAGAAAATCTATGCCTCTAACTCAGGGACTGAAAAACAGATTCATAAAGGTTACAGAATTATAAGTGTAACAGATTGAATTGATAACAGAATCAAATCTGTAACCATTTTAAATTTTTTTTTTAATCTGTTCACCCAAAACACTTATATTTCTGTAACAGAAATGAAAGTGTTTAACACTGTTTTGTTGCCAAAATTGTTGGCGCGTATTCAAATTTGAACCTAAGGTGAAAGCACCGATGGTTGCAATTGTTTAAAGAAAAACATGGCCAATGTGTTGTCAGTGTGTGTAAAGTCCAATGAAGTGAGATGACAATTTATTAGGGCAAATACCTATTAGGGTTACAGATAAAAACACTTAATAACAGAAATAAAAGATTACAGATTTGGGTTACAGTATCGTTTCTGTTTCTGTTATACGTGTTTCTGTTCTATAGCAGTTCCAAAAAACAGTGTTTAAAACACTTATTTCGGTTACTGTTTCAGTCCTTAGCCTCTATCATACAAATATCAAAGAAAACAGAACACAAGCTATGATTGGAACATGTCATGGTTGTCGTCGTCCCAACCGATTGACGTCCACTGCTGGATGAAACCGTGCCGCATGCGTCCACCGGCTTCCAGCAACTCGCTTGAGATCTTCCTTCCACCTACTGATTCTGTGTCTTCCAACGCTACGTTTTAACATGCAATAAGTACAGAAAAACTACAAAAATGCTTAGAAAAAAGTCTTCAACTTCATGTTGTTCATTTAATCAAATAAATATTTTATTTTACAAATATTATTGAATTATTACTTTTGTTTTATTACTGTAGGTATTTGTATTATAATTTTTCATGTTTTTGAGCGTTATCCGCAATTGTAGTCGGTTTTGTGGATTAAATAAACCAAAACAAAATTACCATCGAATAATTATTGTATTTATCATTTCTCTTAATTGTATAACCAGGGTCTCAGAACACAAAAGTTAAATAACTAGTTTGTCCAAAGTAAATCTCGTATTTGTCAATCACCCATTATAAGGCAATGCATCCAAGGGAATCATCCCGAAAACACGGTGCGGAGATTTCGTTCGGAAATTCGAGCGTAGGGAACTTCACCGAGGAGATTTGTGTTCAGGGGCCATACCACCATCGTTTAAAGCAGTATTGTTTTAATATTGTTTACGTTTGTGTTTTTGAATTATAATCCTTATTTTAAAAACGTCAAGGTACACGATATAAAACTGACATTTTGAAATAATACTGATTTAAGCGATGGTAGTAGGTAACTAGTAACCCCCCAGGAATTGAGTGAAGGCCATTGTTGCGCACTGACTGGAGCCGGATCGCGCCCATACTTGATATTTTGTGGCTTTCGGTATTTGCTGCAAAAGCTTTCAACGGTTTAGTTTGTCGGAGCAGACAGCCATTCTAGTTTGGGGTGGATATAGTCGAGTACTACTTCATTTGCAAACAAACTTTATTTACTCACTGTTTATTCCTAAAATATATTTTATGTTTAATTTTCAAAGTAGGTATAGTCATATCTGACCCGGTGACAGCGTCCCTAGTTTAAATCTTACTAATCTTACTAATATTATAAATGCGAAAGTTTGGATGTATGGATGTATGGATGGATGTTTGTTACTCAATCACGCCCCAACGGCTGAACGGATCTGGAAGAAATTTGGCACAGATATAGATTATAGTCTGGAATAACACATAGACTACTTTTTATCCCGGAAAATTAAAGAGTTCCCGCGGAACCGAAAAACCGCAATTCACGCGGACGAAGTCGCGGGCATAGTGAAAAATAAAATAAAAACAAAAACTAAACAAGCATAAAAAATAGTTCCAATTTTGGCCACCGGGCAATATATATAAAACATATTTTGACACTACTTTATATATATATATTTATATAATCTCGATAGAAGTGGTACATCCTGCGTATAAGTAATTAATTAAAATTCCTACTATATTTATTTATCGCATAGTTAGGTACTAGACTTATCAACCTCGCTTCACAAGTTATTAATAAACTTCTATATATATGAGGTACCTAATGCCACGGCGGTTTCCCCATACAATCGTATTTATCTATTTTCTCCGTAGATAATATTATTACAATAGAGAAAATATTTTTGCATCCGTAAAATCCATTTATATCCGTGCCAAGTCCCTATGTTTTGTTTTTCTCAATAAATTAATAATTTTAAGAACTTTCAAAATATGGCTCAGTTTTCGTGCTATCATCCGACATCCTTGTTCAATACCTCTTAATAAACTCTGTTTTGTGTAAACTTGATTTGAAGATAAATTAAATTATCTGGTGAGCCTACTTTATTTTATTCTATGTAGCAATTGATCGAGACGACCAACTCATTTTCTTATCGCTTTTGGTTGCCCGAAATAGTACTGCGACAGGGAATAGGCGAGGTTTAAACTAGTGTTGTACTACATGTAGGCTTGGGAGAGCAAATCGGTGTTTAGTGTTTCCGTAGATATAGCGTAGCTCTGCGGTATTTAGTACATGGGCATTTATGTCAGTAGGTAGGCACAATGTGACGGATATTACACTCGATTTTAGGATCAGTACTTGTGTGAACAAGAAATACATACACAGAAGTGTTGTAAGGCCGTTTTCGAAATCGAACTTTCAATAAACCGATCGTTAATTGCAGTATTTAGCTGCCTGTTAATAGTTTTCTTTTCAATTTCAATATTATATTATTTAAATACTATTTAATTACAAATACGAACCTCCAAAATTTTGACGACCTCCCTGGAGCAGTGTTGAGCGCTGTTGCCTTAACGTGGGAGGCCCCGGGTTCGATTCCCGGCAGGAACAATTTGGGAATCTAAAATTTCTGAATTTTCTCTAGTCTGGTCTGGTGGGAGGCTTCGGTCGTGGCTAGTTACCACCCTACCGGCAAAGACGTACCGCCAAGCGATTTAGCGTTTCGGTACGATACCGTGTAGAAACTGACTAGGAGTATGGGTTTATTATAACTGCCATACCCCTAGCAGGTTATTCCGCTACCATCTTAGACTGCGTCATCACTTACCATCAGGTGAGATCGCAGTCAAGGGCTTACTTGTAGTGGGGTTTTAAAAAAAAGAGTAGGTACAGTGTACCTAAATTTAATTAATAAATATTCATTTATGGGCTGCTTTTTATCCCGGAAAATTTAAAAGTTCCCGCGGGAACCAAAATCGCAATCCACGCGGACTAAGTCGCAGTTATCAGCTAGTATACAATATAAATTCCATGTATTTACATTGATAAAATATTCCCGAACATTTCAGTCAATAGTACCGGGGAAGCTGAACACAATAGCTCGTTTGTGACAACTGTCTTCCGCCATTCAATTAAATTAAATGGATTTGCTGAAACACGATTAAAGTTTGCAATCAGCGGCGTAAACAGTACTGTTCCGTCGCTGAGAGCGACAACGACGAATTTATGTGAACTTGATATAATTAAAGTATTCAAGCCTTTGCCTTGCTACCTGGCATTAATTTTATGTTCGCTGGAAAAACCGGACAGCTTTATTTAATCTACTAAAAGTCAGCCTTTGACTGCTATCTCATCACTACGCTTATGCTGAGTTTGAATTCGATTGATCGTATAAAAATTCTATGACCTTAGCGTCAAAGTAAAATGATCCTTAAAACCATTGCTTTAGAGTACAATTTTGTGTATGCATCGCTCCAAACGACACGTTGGATACGGTTGTACTGAATTTGTGACTTCAAATCAATGATATTATAGTTGAATTCGATAGAATTCAAACTCAAGAAATTCAATTCAAGCCTACTGGTATATATGGTAGCGTGCCTACCTGTTATATCGAATAGAGACCTAACAAAGATCGAAAAGGGATTAGGGTTTAATATAACTATTATCAAACGCCTTGGCGTCACTACGCGGCATTATACCTACCTGAACAGCAATTTTGCTTGGCGGCACGTCTTTTCCTCCGGTAGATAAGGTGGTAACTAGCCGCAACTAATGCCTCCCATCAGACTAAATCAGGGTAAATTAGATTGATAATTGACCGAGCGAAGCGAAGGTTTCTGAGTCTACTTGAGTGAATTTGCATTTGTCCGTCCGTCCGTCTGTCAGAACCTTTTAACTTCTGAATTACTGAACGTAATTACTTCAAATTTAAATATTATATGTAAACCGATGGCCTCATAATAAGTAAAACATTTTTTATAGTATTACACAGGTTTGCGGTATATAATTTTAAAGATAATTAGGAATAGAGTCCAAAAATATATATTTTTTTTAATTTTTCCCCTAAAATTGACGAAGTTTTTCTTTCTGGGGCTTTCAAAGTGAATATTTTCTAACGTCCAAAGTTGACCTCATTCAATTCAATTCATTCAGTTCAATTATTTGAATTATATCCTGTACTTGAACAACAAATACTAAAATTAGATAAATATTGTAAATTATTTAATTTTTAATGAGCTTCAGCATTTTTAACAGAACTTCACAATGATGTCAATAGATGGCACTCTGTAAAAGTTTATTCGTTTGTGCTTACAAATAAAAGACGTTAGCGCCATCTTACGTGGAATAAAAAAATAGTCTACTGATAGTACCTACTGCCCCCCGATTGTCTAAAAGTTGACGATCAAATCGTCAAAGTTCGGCATCAAAGTAAGATAAACCATAATGTTATTGAATTAGAGTTCAATTTCGTGTCCCTATTTTTATACGTTTAGGTATGTACGATACCCTAATTCTCACACAGTCGATGTCACACCTCTGATGTCTATGAACGTAAAGATAAGCGCGCATTATATAGTTAAAACTATCTTATGGATACCGCGAGGTCTCAGCTCGGGGCGAACCACTTGTATAAAGTTAAAGCAGATTATTATGTTACACTAAAATATAACTCAATAATTTTTCCAGGCAAGCGCGCTCTACTTTAGGCTGCATCACTACTTCGCACTTCCAGCAAGTCTGATTGCAGCCAAGTGCTAGTCTATAAATACATTGAAAAAAAATTGGCAGTCACTAATATTTTAATATTTTTTTAATAAAAAAAAACTTCAAATTATTAAAATATAAACCTTAACAATAAGGCATTACAGTTTAATTTCAAATGTAGAATAATTATATTTAAGACATTTTATCTTCGTAACAACGCGAGCATGTCGGTCACGCGCACGCCACAAGTTTACCCCCTACCAAAAAGCGCTCGACGCGGCTAAAGAAGGTTTCACTTCAAAAAATAGCACGGTGGTCGGTGAGGTTGAAAAGTTCACATGAAAAGCACTCCAGTGGTAAGGTATTAAGTCCACATTCCCACCTCTTTTATAAGCATAAGCGTATTCTCATTACTATGGTTATTAATAATCATGAGGTACTTATAATGCAGTTTGATTAATTTAAACCATCATCATTTCATCACCATAATTAAAACCGCCTCCCGATTTAATAAACGTAATGGAACCGGGACACAATGAAAAATTCATGGGTGCTAAAACATTCTTTTTATAGCGGACACCTTTCAAGAAAATAACAGCTATTCGAAAACAAAGACACCACCACTCTCGTCAACAAAACAGTGAATGTTCTCTCCAACCTCTAAGTAGACGCAGGCTTTTTCAATCTTGACGTGTAAGCGCAGAATAAACAAAAGTCTACCTTTTAGAGATGCGCCGAGGATTTCACTTCAGCGTTCGGAGTTTTCGCCAGTGTTCCTAGCCTGTACAAGATACGCGAGTAAGTATATCACTCTTCGTCTGCGGCATTCTTTAATATTAATTTTGTGATCTAATGATAAATGATTTATATAATTATAATTCATGTAGGATGACTTGTGTCACATAAATGATATAGTCTTAGATAGTATTATATATACGTCAAGCCAGTAAATATTTTTTTTAATTCAGTGTTCGTTGATTTACAATAGGTATAGCTCATTGGCGCAAAACTTGTACCTAGTTGATAAAAAAAAAACAATCCACTCTACACGATCAATCTCGATCGATCATTGATCGCGGATCACCAGAGATCAATTGCACTAATTAGCATAACCTGTTTATTTGACAGTATTGACAGTTGTTGATACTCTCAAATAAGCTAAATAGGTACAGATCTTTACTGGGTCTTATATTAAAATTGCGACACTATCTGAAAACTATCAGTAAATTACGTTTCCCGTCGAAATATTAGGTATAACTTAGTGAAGCCGAAATGTTACACTATTGATTTCCATCGAAATTAAATAATTAAACACCGAAACCAACTCGATAATCGATTATTCGCTACCTAGTATTAATGGCGAGCGCAGCACTAGTACCTACTTTCTTTCGGAAAAACGAAACTTTTCTTATTATTTAAGAGCCCCGAATGTTTAATGCATGAACAACGATTTATCGAGGAGTGAATAATGTGAAGTATAATTTCAGTGATTGCGTTCCTACACTCAGCATTTTATTTATTTTGTTTCAAAGTGGAATTCTCTTTATGCAAATAGTCATGGACAAATAGCACAATACATACAAAAGCAGTTAATATATTATTGTGCGGTTTTTTTTTCTGAAAATATTTACCTGTTGCATATTAAGCCACTTTTGATGAAAATTTTGAATTATAGGTGCATTGCTTAAGTAAAAAGTGTAAAAAGGCTTAAGTTGATGATCGCTTGAGTTGAGAACAATAATTTTATTTATTCTAGTTCAAACATTGTCATATAAACACATATATTATATACAATATAGTTTTGAGAAGTAAAAGTTTAAGTACCTAAGCTTTGTTCTTGTTAGTTACTTAAATGAAAATCTTCATCCCTCTGGGTTCTATGACAGTTACGCCAAAAGGCATTTATTTTCAAAAATTCAAAATTGAAAATTAAAAAAAAAATCAAATTCTAAAATTATAAAATTTGGTCTATGAGTTGGTGAGATCAAAAACAATGTTGGTTTCTGGAAAAAAACTGTTTATTTCACACCTTGAGGCTCAACGTGATACCTTCGTAAGGATGCATTTCCTCTGCAGAGGCTTCGCTCCGAGAAGAATAAATATCTCTATATTAATTAATGCCCAATAGACCAATCAGGTCAGGTATTGTTAGATGATATGATAATTTTATCACGTATTTACCTTATTTTTTATTAGTGTAATTGGTCGACGCGCACACTCCGCTCAACTCCGCTTCAGTCAAAACGCACGCCACTTATTAGTAGCCTAGATTTATCACAAACAAAGTTTGAAAAAACATTAGCATCTATATAAACATAGTCAAATACCTAACACAGTCAACTAACGACATTATATTATTATAATAATGAAGAAGATAAGAAATAAAAACTCAACAGTGTATATTCCTCGTAAATCCAGAAAAACTTTCACGTTTGATACCAAACAGACAATTTAGAGTGCTGATATAAAAATCCAGTAAGCGAAGCAATCCTGCTGCGAGCGAGACGTGCTGTGATTAATGGAATACTATCTCTTGCATCTTCAGGAAAAACAACGTGTTATTTCATTGAAGTGACGAGCGTGAATAACATGATAATACTTATAATATATTATTCAGGTTGTTTACTTGAGGGTTGTTTTGTGAGAATTGTTAAACTGCCTTCTAGGTGTTTGACGACCTCCGTGGCGCAGTGTGTAGCGCTGTTGCCTTAACTGGCGGAGGTCCCGGGTTCGATCCCCGGCAGGGTCAATTTGGGAATTTATAATTTCTGAATTTTCTCTGGTCTGGCCTGGTGGGAGACTAAGGCCGTGGCTAGTTACCAAAGGCTGGCAAAGACGTGCCTCCAAGCGATTTAGCGTTCTGGTACGATGCCGTGTAGAAACCGAAGGGGTGTGGGTTTAATATAACTGCCATGCCCCTAACAGGTTAGCCCGCTACCATCTTAGACTGCATCATCACTTACCATCAGGTGTGATCGCAGTCAAGTACTAGCTTGTAGTGGATAAAAAAAAAATGCTTATATTATTCTTCCGCCTTCTTTCATTTATTGTCCTTACCATAATGATGTATCTCTGCGTCGTATTCTTCACATTTTGTACTATCATTATTCCTTTGAAAATACATACATATTATCTATATTAAAATGAATACATTGAATAGTCTTATTACAAAATTTTCCTTTGAAAATACGAGTACATACATATTATTATGTATATTAAAATGAATACATTGAATTGTAGTCTTACTACAAAATTTAAGGCGTGTTTTAATCTATCTCGTGTAAAGTAGGCTGGTATGGAATAGACAAGTTTAACATCACAGGTTTTGGTATAAGATCATCAAGTTTTAACGATAATTATCAAAAAAAAAAGGTAGGTAAGATGGTTCCACGTGATCTTTAAAGTGTATTATCAGAATTGATCTTAAAACTTTTATTTTAGGTATGATAGAACAGTGAAATTCCATATTAAAGTATCTACTGAAAAAAATCTCCAAAAATATTATCTTGGGCCAGTTTTACAATTTTTTCCGTATTTGTGGATTAATACATCATAAATTGGTATAGAAAAATATCCTTTGTACACCAAAATTGCGAAAATTCTTCGATATAATAGGTCTGTACATGATACCCCCTGTCAAAAGGTTAAAAGGTTACCAGAAAATGTATTTCTTTGATAATGCCGAAAGAAGCTATAAAGAAAATAGAAATGACCGGATAATATATTTCGCCTTATCGTTTTCTATCAAAGCAGAAAGATAATTGTCTCGAGATAACGTCTGGTTTATATCAGTATTTCATTTTGTATGGGATGTTTTGTACGCTAGGATCCTTCGGAAATATTGATAAACGAGCGCTAGGAACATACGAGCAGCATACAAATATTGTGTTTCAGAGACGTTTCATATATATGTATTTTTAGGGCTAGCACAGCCCAAGTCTAGTGATGCAACACTAACTGATGCCCGTGACTTCTTCCACGTGGAAAAAGTTTTTATTTAAATTCTCACGGGAACTCCTTAATTTTCCGGGATAAAAAACCTATGTCACTGTCCAGGTCCTCAACTACATACATGCAAAAAATCAGGTCGATCCGTTGCTTTGTTGCGGCGTGATTGAAGTACAAACCAACAAACAAACACACTTTCGCATGTATGTATGTATGTATGTATATACTTTATTGTACACCACAATAACATAAAAGATACAGATTACAAAAATGAAAACTTAAAACGTAGGTACAATAAGGCGGTCTTATCGCTAACCAGCGATCTCTTGCAGACAACCTTATCGATACGGAGACAATGAGCAAGTGGACAGTAGGAGGTGGTGCATAAAATTAAACTTAAATACTAATAGATACATAAACACATTCGCATTTATAATATTAGTATGATATGATAGTAGATTATAGAAGTTACGTCCTCAATATACTTTACAGTATACATATTATACAATTTAATAAAAGTTGCATGAATCAGAGTGTTAGTCACTCAGAGGTGATTGCAGTCGCGAAAGACTACCTAACAGAGTAGACACGTATAATCCACTGGTTACGAAGGCACAGTGTCATTCCTTACAGTCATTCCAACCCACCAACAATTTCATTAACGTCAAAGTCAAATAATGTTTATTCAATTTAGGTAGATACACAACACTTATTGACGTCCAGTTATTTATAAAATATAATGGTGATAATCAGTAACGGTAGGTATCTCAAAAGTTACGATACCTCTGATTCCATGCATAGGTAAGTTGTATGTGTCACCGTAAAATTGTAAAAACCGTTGGATTGTAATGTAACGCTTTTCATCTCGATAGATTGTAAACTGTCGAAAGATTGTAAGACGTTCAATGTTCTGAGTGCCAATTTTTGAAATATTCATTGTATTTACGTTTTCTTGTCTCTTTCTTGTAGGTTAGGTTAGGGTTCGACATAAATAATCAGGTAGGTTCTATCGGGTTAATATACCTACAATCTACCGAAAATAATGCGTTAAATTGTAATATTTCGACAGTTTAAAATCTCGCGAGTTAGATTATAATCTATCGGTTTTTACAATTTTACGGTGACAAATGTACTACACTGGCCACTATTCATATAATTTATGGTACCTAATTAAAAGTGTTGGATCCGCACAAGTTAAAAGAGGAATAAAACACAGCATTATGATTGAAAAGCAGCCGCCCGGCGCAATAATGGACGTGAATCATAAATGTTTTATGGATTTCGAATTTAACCAATATTCACATATGCGGGTTACACTGCTGTCGAACATTAACAATGCGTGTTACAGCCCTGCGTGTGAACAGTTATGGAATTGAAATTACACTTTAATAAAAATGTGTGATCAAAATTAATATTGCGATGCGAGCACCTCTTAGATATGCTTGCCCAAAACTCAAGACGTCTTATTAGGGGGTCAAAACTTCAACCACCTGAAATGGCAACTCCGGTTAAAATAGTAAAAAAATTATAAGTATGCATAATTTTTGCCCTGTTTCTCAAAAATATCAATCGTTCGAAAGTTAACAAACACTCGGTGTTTGTTTTATTGATTACACAAGGATTACTACACTGTTAACTGTAAAGCAAATGTATATCCAATTAGTGAGAAAACTAGGTACCATGTGTTGTTTGGTTTAAGGTTTTACGTAATCCATTAACGCGACTAGCGTACCTACCACCTTGGTATTTATGTACATATTAGAGTACGACTAAAATAAAGACCAGTGGGTCCCAACAAGTACAGCTGTTTCACTTTTAGATCTTGAATTTAAAATAAATTTCATCATCATCATCATCAGCCGTTGTGCATCCACTGTTGGACATAAGCCTCTTTAAAGTAGCGCCAACGAGCTCTGTTTTCGGCTTTTCGCATCCAGTCGATGCCAGCCACCCTCCGGATATCATCGCTCCACCTCGCTGGGGGGCGCCCTACGCTCCGTTTACCAAGACGCGGTCTCCACTCGAGGACCTTTCGAATCCAACGTCCATCGGTCCTCCGACACACGGCTAACTAGCCACGGCTGAAGCCTCCCACCAGGCCAGACCAGGGAAAATTCAGAAATTATAAATTCCCAAATTGACCCTGCCGGGGATCGAACCCGGGGCCTCCGCACGTTAAGGCAACAGCGCTACACACTGCGCCACGGAGGTCGTCAAGAAGAAGGTATGTATGGAGGCAGATGGAGTTTCTTTAAAAATTAACCATTTTAACGTGGTCTCTGCTATGTATTAGGTCTCCTTCATAATTATAAGGTTGCTAAATGATGCTTGCAACTTCGTTCTGTTATAAATTATTATTCTATGTCCACTGACTCGCTGCATCAGCACTATTGCGCTTTAAAACTGGCGGTTCACGATGCGACCAGTCAGTCAGCCATCAATCAGAACTCCGTTTCGAAAACCCAGCTTCCTGTTGCTGGAGCGCGTAGTTAGTAAGAACCGTGTCTTTTGTATTTCCATTTTTAGAATTTTATTAAATTCAGTGGAAAGTTTCAGTGGTTTTTTTTCAAATAAAAAGACTGTCGACCCGGCCCTCGTAACAACTGGTGTCAGAAGTGGAACGCTGAGAAGGTTCATGCAAGAGAACCCTTAGCATCCAAAGAATCCTGAGGGCATCGCAGTCGTGGTCGACGGTAAGCCTCACCCCATAGGGTTGAGCCCGCACCACAACCACAGCAAGCACCGGTCTTCAAGATCGACGGTAAGCCTCAGCTCCGCTGGACTGAGCCCGCATCATACGCGAAATCTACATCTACAACATCTTGGCTTGGCTGGACTCACCGCAAAATTTCAATATCTTACAATATCTTCAATTACTTCAAAATTATAAAACTCCATAAATCGTGCCAGTTTACGTCGAAATTGCTGCCGCGCGAAATATCTACGTTGCAAATTCCGACCCGTTCATTGACTACACGTGTCAACGCATCGACCTGATTTAACTTT
Source organism: Erebia aethiops (assembly GCA_923060345.2). NCBI lineage: Eukaryota > Metazoa > Arthropoda > Insecta > Lepidoptera > Nymphalidae > Erebia > Erebia aethiops. Next base: position 5,651,628 of record OV281092.1, on the reverse strand, counting down.
ACCTAACAATCATCAAGTGCAGTGAAATAATATCTAAATTAGTGAAGTGAAAAAAAAGTGTGATAATTTTAAGATGTTGGTCGCTATCCTGTTGGTCCTATGAGTAATTTAGTACATTGTTTTTACTTTAATTCTTATCCCATATTTATAATATCTCAGTTTCAGTAAATAAATAAATAAAAAAATGAGTACCAAATCAGAGCGAGGAGAAAGTTCCGAACCTAAAGTGCCTCTTTCTGTTCTCACCAAATTCATAAGATCATATGACGGAAATCGCGAGACTCTTGCCGCTTTCCTTACAAATTGTGATAATGCACTTAGTTTAGCTGCTCCCGATCAACAAAATATTTTATGCAAATTTATAATCTCCCAACTTGAGGGCAAAGCGCAATTAGCTTGCAGCCTCAAAAATTTCAATAATTGGAATGAATTAAAATTATACCTCAAAAGTACTTTCGGTGAAAAAAAGCATTCGTCTCATTTACTGCTAGATCTCCAAAATTGCAAACAAGGTCAATCTGAAAGTGTGACACAGTACTCCGTCAGACTAGAAGCATGCCTAACTCGAATTCAAGCTGATATCCAAAATTCATGTACAGATCGCAACCTTCTTCTAGGCAAAATCTCCGCTATGGAAGAACTCGCTTTAAGCACATTTCAGTTAGGTCTTAATCCTAATATTTCTAATATTGTCCGCTGCAGAAACCCTTCTACTCTTAATGAAGCAATTTCATTAGCCGTTGAAGAGGAAAAGATTTTTAAACTTGTCAGATTTACACAACCAAAATACCCTACTAAATTTTGTTCTTTATGCAATAAAAACAACCACACTTCTTCTGAATGTTATAAGAAAAAGCACGATTTGACTCAGAGATCATCTTTACACATTCCTCCTGATAACTCTCAATATCCTGCACGAATAAATCAAAGTCCATCAAAGGACTCAAATTTCATCAAATTCTGTACTTATTGTAAACACAAATTTCACACAATTAATGAATGCCGTAAGCGCGAATATAATAACAATCAGCGTCGAATAAATTCACACCCTTCACCGGGTCCTCCTCATAGTAATAATGCTAATGTTAACAAGTACGAATACTCTGAACCTTTAAATGAAGTGACGAACAGTAACTTCCCTGAATCAAAAAAACTCAAACTGATTTCGGATGCGTGCCTGCCGAAATCAGCAATCCAAAATGGCACTCGAACTACTAAATCTTTTATTACCAATTCTACTAAATCTTATTATACTAATCCTCCCAAATCTTTTATGTCTCGGCAATCGCTACATGACTGCCCGAGCACCACTGAATCGTCTTCTAAATATTTTCCAACTCGGCAATCGCTACATGACTGCCAAAATATCGCTGAATCTTATGCTAAATCTTCACTGACTCCTACAAAATCAAACACAAAGCATCTCAAAGAAGATTGCTCGAATATTGCTATAACTAATTCTAATTCTTATACTAGCTCTTATCCTACTAAATCTTTTAAATCTCAGTTTCCTATAAAGGATCAACTGAATCTTACAATGTCTAATGTCATCCAGAATGACTCCCAAGGCAACGCAAGCAAAAGCTCGTCGCCTCTCAAAGAAGTCCCGATCTTTGAAATAAGCACCCTAAAAAAGTGTGTGTCTCTACCTCATGCATATTTACATGTAGAATGTAATAAAAAACCTCTCTGTTTCTTAGTTGACACAGGCGCAAGTGTCAGCATTATCAAGCGCTCGTGCTTAACAGCAGAGCCCAAACTATCTCAAGAAATTATAAAACTCAAAGGCATAAACGATAAAGACTCCTATAGCGAAACATTGGGATCAGTTGTGCTTAAAATTAATATAAACAACTGCATCATATCTTTTAAATTCCATGTCATAACTGACGCTCTGAATCTGCAATCGGATGGTATCTTAGGTACCGATTTTCTACAATTTTTTCATACTAATATCGATTATAATACTAAATCTCTTACTATTTCAAATCATATTTTGCCAATTCACTATTCTAGCCCTAAATATATAATACCGGCTCGCTCCGAAGCCATTGTTGAATGCACTGTCTCAAATTACAAGTCCGAGTTACGTCACTTAAAAGACGCACTCATACTCGATCACTCTATATCTGAATGTGTGTATATAGCAAACTGTATAGTAAGTTTAAAACCTAATTATAAAGTCAATGTCTCAGTCTTAAATACCACCGAATCTCAAGTAGAAATCCAAGACTTCAAGGTCCATTTAACTCCCACAGATTTTTCCGAATTACGCCAAGTGTCTCAATCCTCTGAAATTATCAACCACGTTTCTAATTCTTCATCAAATCGACTCGATCGTGTTTTAAATCTTATACGACACTCACAAGCTTTACCTCTTTCGAAAAGCAATATTATTGCATACCCTGTTTCTCTAGATTTCGACAACTCTATGCCGCATTGTGAGGAATTATTATCAAAGATATCTGACACCGCTTCATTGTTTGAAACCGAACGTAAACAATGCACGGTACAGTCAATTACAAATAATAATAAAACATATTATTTTCTTTTTACCAAAGTTCATCATTACGATGAGACAACTTTTCTCTCTATTTACGACCCTTTGATGATATTTCGTGATGAACTTATATTACATCACCCTAACATTGATGAACTAGCTATCTCCGACTTCTCTGAACCTTTTACTAAATTATTTTATACTAAAATTTATAATATTATTTCTTACATCTTTCATAGCACTAACATCAAAATATATATTTATAAAAATCAAATAATATTTCCAACCCGTACTGAAGTTCCCAAGATTCTCAAAGAAAATCACGACACATATAATAACGTTACATACCACGAGTATGTCCGTGCTCTCCAATACAGAATGAAAATAAGCCGTGAAAAAGCTTTAGAATACATTAGGTCAAGTAAAGAATCCTCAAAACAAATCTATGACTCAAGTTCTAACCCTAACATAGAATACAAAATTGGTGATATGGTATATTTAAAACACCATCACCGACTTCGCAAGGCCTTATCTCCCATATGGAAAGGCCCATACAAAATCATTAAAATAAATGGAAAACATAATGTCACTTTATTAATTAATAGAAAACACGTTAAATATCATACTAACTTAATTAAACTCGCTGTACCTTAATCTTATCATTCTTTTCAGATTTTAATCCTAGATTTTAGACCCACTTTATCTTAAGAGTTTGGTGGCGAAACCCTTATGTTTCCTTGGCACTTTATATCCTGAACATGCTCGATAATAATATTATGCTGCAATCATTTTTTTGTCAGATTTCTGAATTTGAGATATTAACTCATATTAATGAAAGATAATATTCAAGTATTTTAATTATTGTACTATTTCTAGCATAAATCAAAATGAGATAAAATCAAATTCTCATATTAATAAGTTAAATATTGTCTCATGCTACTAATAATGAGTTATAATTTATATTTTAAATTAGCATATTTAACTACATTTTTATAACTTAGTCACTGTAATTCAATTCCAAGCTCTTTATTAGCTACCTATTTCTTAATTTTTTTTTCAATACTGTAATAGTGTAATCTTGTTTTCTAACATTAATATTCTACAATATTATTATTATTCTATTTAAAAACCTGTATGTTCTTATTGATGTTATATGGCATAAGCTAAGAAATAACTAGTGGATATAATAATTATGTACAATCCAACAAGTAAGTTGTCTGTAATAATTATAATTAATAATTAAGTTAAATGTTATTCCATATCTGTACTATACTATTCAATTTATACCTTTTTCTATTTCAAATTTAACAATTGATTACGACAATTTTAACATTAACATAAGCATAACTAATGATGACTGCTGCAATCAGAGAAATCTTATTTTATAAAATATAGCACTTATCATTCTACATTTACTTACATAATTATATCATTTATTTTCCTATTTTTAGATATACAATTTTCAAATGTTATAAGCAGAAAGAAAACAATTGTCTTCAAATATTAGCGCATTGAAAAGAACTCTGTCCAATAATTAAATTAAGAATTTATTAATGTTGGCAAATATTTTAATTTATTGTTAAATAACCTGTATGTCAATATGTATCCTGTAACTCAGAAATTGTATCAAAATATTTACATTTTACTAAATCTCTCCTTTTAGCCTAGTTCTTTTTTTACTACGCTTTATTTTAAATTAAAGCTTCGTCTAAAAGGGGGGAGATGTTATAAATTATTATTCTATGTCCACTGACTCGCTGCATCAGCACTATTGCGCTTTAAAACTGGCGGTTCACGATGCGACCAGTCAGTCAGCCATCAATCAGAACTCCGTTTCGAAAACCCAGCTTCCTGTTGCTGGAGCGCGTAGTTAGTAAGAACCGTGTCTTTTGTATTTCCATTTTTAGAATTTTATTAAATTCAGTGGAAAGTTTCAGTGGTTTTTTTTCAAATAAAAAGACTGTCGACCCGGCCCTCGTAACAGTTCGCGTGGATTTTGTTTTTTTTTTAAACCGTTGATTTTCCAGGATAAAAATTAGCCTATTCCTTCCCCAAGATTAAACATAAGCCTGTACCACGTCAAAATCGGTTGCATAAATGGGCCAGGAAAGCGTTGCAAGCAGACACATTTCGCATTTATAATATTAGCATGGATAGTCGAACTAAAAACCAGAAAGACACCTGTCTGGAGACAATTTATAATTAATGTTAAAAGAAAGTTCCAATTCAAAGTAGGTTCCTCCCGAGTCCATTAAAAGCTTTAATTCTTGCCAACGACAAAGTGCTCCCACTCTTATATTTTAAACAGTTCATACTTGTAAAAATAAAACCAACATTACTCCGAGTCCAATATAAATGAGAGAATATCTGACCGCATATTTTTCAAACTAAAGTAGGTCATTTGTTGCATTCCAAAATCCACTGCATTAATGTTTTCCACTGTCTGTATCATTTTTTACACTCTTACACGATCTTGAAGAAATGCTTAAATGCTTGAAAAAACATCTAGGTCCAACGGGAAACGAGATTCAAGGAACAGACAAGCCGCGGGATAAAATATTACAACATCCTTGGCCACGACTATGAACGCGGGATATGATAATAATTTTCTCCATCTCATAAATTTTTCTTCTCTCTCTCATCTCAACTCGCTCAAAACGAATGCTGAATTTTATAAATGCAGTATGTTTGTCTATCTCTTTGATTCCACACACAACTGCTAAACTGAAAATGGACGGAGACAGTTTGTAGATTTAAAAAAACCCTGATGCGATTTTATTGATGGATTGATTTTATAAATTATTTATTGTCAATAATTTTTGTTACAAACATTCTGTAGAATTTTACAAAATATGAAACATAATTTTTACGTACTTAAAAACCAACTTACGACTATTAAAGTTTACACACAGAAAAAATATCCATCTTTTTAAATCGTGAGCTTCTAATTTAATTACTATATAATATGCTTAGCAAAAAGTAAATTGCAAAATACTTGTTACACATTGCAAACAAATTGTAAATATATTTGACTAGATGGTATTACTGTATGAACATGCTATCGCACACATGCGAATTAATTAAGTTGTGGGCTTATACCTACTAATAATAAACAAAAATTAGTTGATAGAAAGCGAAGTCACAGCCAGCAGCCGGGATACAACGTATCTCTACACCAAGTTTTATCAAAATCGGTTGAATAGGTGGGCCGTGAAAGCATAGCAGACGTCTGTCTGCACGAAAGTATCTGTTTGTTTTCACGAGTATCCACCAGAAACCAAATTCAATTCCAACTAATTATTTTTATCAATTTGTTTAATTTAGAAATCAACAATGTACATCTTTTTTTTGAAGTAGATATTATTTTAATAAAATATTATATTACCAAATTGCTGTCCAATTATACCTACAGCTCTCGATTCAAGTATCGTTGAAAATTGTTTGACGTTTCCTCTAAGAATTGTATATTTCCTCGAAGACTTGGGTTCAAGGGAGGAAATTGTTAGTGTAATAATATCGTCGGTAAATTCTGTATCGAGCTCAAACTCAAATTAATATCTACGCTTGAAAACACTTTAGAATCAGTATAACAGGAATGTAGCTGCTGAGATGCGAAAATTGTCGTTGGCGTCAAACGATAGACGTCCACTGCTGGATATAGTACCTTATTGTACTAGTAGCACAGAATAGGTAATAGTACGTTAACTAGTAGTACTAATAGTACGTAATAGCACAGAATAGGTAATAGTACGTTAACCAGTAGTACTAATAGTACGTAAAAGCACAGAATAGGTAATAGTACGTTAACTAGTAGTACTAATAGTACGTAATAGCACAGAATAGGTAATAGTACGATAACTAGTAGTACTAATAGTACGTAATAGCACAGAATAGGTAATAGTACGTTAACTAGTAGTACTAATAGTACGTAATAGCACAGAATAGGTAATAGTACGTTAACTAGTAGTACTAATAGTAAGTAATAGCACAGAATAGGTAATAGTACGTTAACCAGTTGTACTAATAGCACAGCATAGGTAATAGTACAGTTAATAGTACTGGTAGTTTTTGATGACCTCCGTGGCGTAGTATTGAGTGCTGTTGTCTTAAGGCCTTGTGTAGCGTAAAAGGCGGGGTTTTAAAAGCAGTGTATCCATCAAATGGTGACATAATGACATGAATGGTGACATGGTGGTGGTTGCTGTTTTCAAGACCTTTAAGCAGCCATGGACGCATCTCAAAACACTGAAGTAGACACCCTACATGTGTTCCTAGCGATTCCATGAATTATTTCGAATTTTAAATACATAGCGCAACACTCGTAAAACTTCGCCAGAGACTTAAAACCAAGGGTCAAATTTTTTATTGAAAATACAAGAGCTTTAGAAATTATAAAAGTTAGCTTAGGATATTTTTTTTTTTTGAAGCAATAAACCATAGAATTTCACACTAACTAAGCTCAATAAAGCTTTGTAAGTTATTACGGTTGAGACAAAGAGGTCCAAATTCTGACAAGCCGCTTGAAAAGGGCGAGGTACGTAATTGACGGGGTTTTTTTTTTTGCGGCATTTCTTTCGTGGACAAGCGTCAAGACAAAAACTTTAAGATACCAGATGTGGCACAAAATTGGCGCGAAACATGCTAAAGCGGGAACGTGACCATGCGTTCGACTATTGGCTAACACATTGACGCGTCATTGTTTGACGAATCATGTTTGAGCATTTGATTGTGGCGGAAATTTGTGTTTTGCAGTGGGAGAAAGGAGCCAATGGAGGGAGAGAGAAGGGAGATCTTTGGCTCGAGGCGTGCGGAACGACACTTCGATCTTAAAGCTCCGAGAGAGCAGTCACCTATATATAGTCTAGTAATAGTTTTGATATAGTGTTAATCTTAGTTTTGTAATATAAAAACTACATTCTGATCTTGTATCTCCGAGTGGGCGGTCAACTAGCCAATAGTCTAGAAGTAGTTTTGACATAGCGTTAATCTTAGCTTTGTGTAATATAAATAATATAAAATTGTTTAAACTTCAAGGTATAAGGCTAGGTAAAGTGTTTTAGTGACAGACGCCGAGTTGCTGTTATTATTGGTAATGTACTCAATTTGTTTTCTTAAGGTGTTATAAACGAGGCTCACAGTAAATTCTAGTAATTTAAATCATTCAATAAAGTACTTATTTATTATAAGTGAAGTCAAAATGGATCCGGACACTAGTTTGGATATCATGTATGAAATGACGGGGAAAAATAGAGGAAGTACATGGTCAACCATTGACATTATTACATTAATAATGAAAATTATGGGTATTGCATTTCTACTTATAATGTTGTATAAAAGAACCAAAGTAGGAGCCAGATTATATAAAATAATCACATGTTGTTGCATCCAAAATACCTCCGGATCAGATATAGAATCGGAACCGATAAACTGAATTAATCAAATTAAAGGTATATAGCCGTGAGCCTTGTCGACACATTGTAAATATAATTTAATGTCTAAATTTATGTGTGTGTCTTAACGCTTTTTTTTTCTATTGAACTGATGATTCATAAATGTGTACGTGTGTGTATATAGTAAAGTATAAGGTGTATTTTAGGTTAAATGGTCGTAAGGGTTTTTATCTTGGATTTCTCTTTTCCCTTACAAATTAGTATGGCCTAGGAACGAGAAATTCCACCGAAGTAAACGTTTGCACAAACACTCGAATTCGGTGTAAATAATTTAAACCAGTGTCTCTCTTCTTATTATCACTCAGTGTCGAGTGAAACAAATTAAGTAAATTTTGGGAAAATAAAAGTAAATTATATTCATAACCATTCCTTTTTATTATACAGTTAAGTTTACCTTACAGATTTATTATTGGAAGTTTATTTTGGTCTAAACTTTAATTATGGTTTATATCATAATATATTACATTAATGACTTGTGTTAAAGATTATGGATAACACTCCAACAATGAATTTCATCCCACATGTCCAAGTTACAGTCACGATTCTTAACCCTGAAGAAATGAACTAGGTTAATTTTATAGGTCATCGCAATTAATTTAGGTCTACAGGATAATTTCATAGTTCGAGCCTATGAACAGATTTTGTTGTAAACAAAAATCCATTCACTACTTTTTATACAATAGAACAGATAACGGCTCCTCAGAAAGTTTTCAAATGAGATAAGACGACCTAATGCAGTCTAAGAGGTTCCGACTTACCCAAATTTGGCATAAGGGTTAAAATAGATCTAAATTATATACATAAGATATTTGCGAGAAATAGGGAACAATAGGTTTTATTAATATAGGTATATAGCATCCGAACGAGAAGGCGGTCTACAGCGACGAGAGCGAGAGTGAAAGCGAAACGAACGGGGCATACGCAAAACAAAAGAGTCAGGCTACAACTATTGTTTCGAAAGCAGGGACGTACTCGCAGAGTGTGGAGCACTTTTGGTTGATTGGGGAACCAAATCAATCTTGATAACATGTTTGACAGTGATTGACAATATAGTCAAAGTAATCGGCTACATGGCTGCGTGGTGACAAGTTGGCAGCAATGGTTCAGCACACCATACACACACTCCTCTCGCAGATCGACCTCCGACCATGAATTGGCCAATTCATAAAACTTACTATATGAAATGATAAATAAATAAAAGTCCATGGACCAGGGGCGAGCTATTAAGCTCAATCAAAAGAATAGTACCAGCCTTTCGAGGTGTTCGGGAACAAAAAGTACCAGCCTTAAGTGTTCGGGAAATGTAGTACCAGCTTTTAGGTGTTCGGGAAATTCGCTTCTCAGCGCTTATAGGAGGTTGACTGCTGCCCCAAATAACAATGATTAATGGCCTCGTGCAGGCGTAGGAACCATTCCCCGTGCTCGGTTACCATTGGTCAGCTAAGATGCCTTTTAAAGGAAATACATGTAACAGCAACCACTCAATCCGGCCCTGATTTGCAAACTCGAATTATATACTTGTTACTAAACTGTAATTTAAACATTTCTAAGATAGACTTCGCGCTAAGGTATCAATAAAGAATACTATGATTCAGGCGGATTGATTAGGTCTGCCTTACAATGTTCACCCAGCGTACTGTGCTAAGTACCAGTTTTACTGGTAAATCATAACCAACAAATACGACGACCGGATACCTAAAGTGCTACTAACTCTGCAGTGCTATTTTCCGTTTCTAAGTTTATAGAATTTTTTTTCTCTTTTTCACATATACAAGCCACGATATTTAACTAGCCAAGACGATCACGCCGGTGCCATCACAGAATTTTGGTGCCGTGACCAGGATTTTGGTGCCGTGACCAGGATCTATGTCCTGTGTCACAGATCTGTGACCATGTAGGTCACAGAATTTTGTTGCCGAGCGACCAGGGGTCTATGTACGTATTCGAAATAACGGTATGACTAGATCTATATTTACAAAAAAAAAAAAAAAATATAAACACAACGTAGGAATCGTGACTGAAAAAAGGGAGAAAAAAAAAAAAAAAATTTTTATATATACATAAAATAAATAAAGAAAGGGTTAAGACACACTGTGCATGTTATTGTATAAGAGATGTGTTTTTCTTTATAGGAATAGCCGAGATGAGCAGTATATCTTATAAATGTAAAATTTACAGGGATCGTCGGGAGATTGATCGCAGTGACCGAGATACTAATCTTGCCTTATATCTTAGATTTATTTTCTTGAATTTAAGAATTCATAAAATCAGTATATACTCCTAAGTTCAAACATCTGGTGTCAGTATTGCATTGGTTTTACATTATTACAATAACAAACTGTCTGACGAGTTCACGAAAGTCGCGCAAGTAAAACGAGTGATTTAGCATTTAACGGGAATTTAGCGAAAAATAGCAAATAGAGAGGTTTAAGTCGAACTAGAGACGATGCCAGCAGGTAGAAAGGGCCGTAGTGCGAAGCAGGTAGCGGAGAACGGACCCGAGGCGAGCGTTGTAGGTACGAGCGAGCAAACAGTGACCGTAGGGAAAGCGACATTAGAGTTGATTTTACAAAAAATCAGTGATTTCGAGAAGAAATTACAAAATTTGGGTTCGAGTCCCAGTACGATATTGAATGAAAGGGCAAGTGTCACGTCACACGATACGGTTAGCGTGGTACGAGGTGAAGGTGATGAAAGCGAAAGGCAGGGATCTAGTGTAGAGTCTACGAGTTCTAGTGTAGCGTCTTCCGAGACTCGGAACATTTATGTGGTACAACCATCGGTTAGCAAACCAAATTTTGATGGAAAACCCTTCACCAACCCTATTGCATTTTTAAAACGATTAAAGAAGTATATAAGGGCTGTAAATGGAACGGATCGCGAGATTGATATAGCGCTAGGATGTATATCGGGACACGCGCGAAAGGTTATGGAGTTGTACTCAAAGGATTGGGTTACGTTCGCAGATTTCGAGGCTGACTTTAGGCGAAACTACTGGACCGAACAGATTCAGGAATCTGTGAGATATAGGTTGATAAATGCAATTTATACGAGCGATTCAGGAATGACTATGTCTGAGCACTTTGCCGAACAAGCCGAATCAATGCAGTCTTTGACTATTGCGTTTAGCGAGCGAGATTTAGTAAATTCTATTATGCGACACTATGCGATAGATATACAGCGATTATGGTTTACTAGAACTGAGGAAGTTAGCATCATGAATGGAGCGAAATTCCTAAGGAGCCTAGAACAAAACATTGTCGAGAAACAAAAGGGAGTCGCGGGAGGTATTGTAGGTAGTGGATTCAGGGGACGGAGGTACAATGAGTCTCGGGTGGCGCGTCCCATTGTTGCAACAATTTCAACTAACAATTGGGCTAGTAGAGGTAATTCGACAAGGGGACGAGGTTATCGTCGAGGTAGATTAGGTTATAGAGCGAATTTTAATAGACCTACATTATCCGAAACTGAAAGAGTCAGACCAGCTATTACTTTTGTAAAGGAGGGCGAAAGCTCTAATTCATCGAAACATGTGGGGGAGGGAAATTCAAAAAACTAAATTTCCCCACACAAGTAAGGTCCGATAGCTTAGTGTTGTGTAGAACGGGGAATAAAGATATATCGGGACATGAAAGAATAGGCTTGGCTTATAAGATCCTAACGAACAATGGATGGAAACCGGGACAAGCTTTAGGGGCCGGCGGAAATGGAATTAAGCAAACGTTGAAAGGCGGAACGAACAACGGTGGTTATAATTTCCAGTCAGAAATTGATAGCATAGGGATCTTATTGGAAAATCATTTTAGTAACATATTAGAATGCGACGAGATAGATAACGCATGTAAGGGTTGTTTGAAGCGAGGTTTAGACGTGTGTACAATGTTTCACGAACTCGATGAGACGATCGATGTAGACATTGACTATTCTTTGCCTAAATTACCAGAAGTATGTGTGAGATTGTACGGTAGAAACATGAGTGCGCTTATCGATACGGGAAGTCAGATTAGCGGAATAACTAGGGAGTTGTATGACTCGATCGTAAAGGAAAACATAATTTTACCAGAGATCGCGATCCCAGCAATTCAGATACAGGGAGCATTTGGTTCACGGAGTGAGAGTACGAATCGGTTAGTACTGATAGAGTTTCAGTTAGGTAGTACTTTAGTTGAAGCACCTGTATTGGTTATGCGACGGTTACCCAGGTCATTAATACTAGGGTATGATTGGTTAGAGCGAGTAAAAGGAGTAGTTAACTGCGGTAGCGAGCGAACCTTGACGATCGAACACCTAGGCGTTAGATGTTGCGTAAGATTAAATTCGGAATGTAAGATAGAAAGGCTTGGGGGAGTGGCAAACGCCACCACAATTAATTTAATATTAAACCAAAATATTAGTTCGATAGAACTTGGCTTATCGAGAATAGGAACGGACGGTGAAGTTCAAACAGACTATCACTTAGATGATTCGTGTTTAAGTAGTGAACAAAAGAAACTGTTACTGCCTGTGTTAGACAAGCATCGTGAGGTATTTACGGACAAATTAGGGCTAACTAGCAGATACGAGCACATTATTGAGTTGGTAGACGAAACTCCTTTTGTAAAGCACAGCTATCCGGTACCTTTGGCGTATAGGGAACAGGTAAAGAAGGAATTGGAGGAATTAGAGAGGTTGGGTGTGATAAGACAGGAGGCAACACCTTACTGTAGTCCACTCACATTTACGAAAAAGCGGGATGGGTCAATAAGACTCTTATTAGACGCGCGCGAACTTAATAAGAAAATGATAGGTGATGCAGGTTCACCACCACTCACATCTGAGATTTTACAATCTTTTCATGGAGTGAATTATATCAGCTTGATTGATTTGAATAATGCTTATTTCCAAATACCTTTGCATCGGGATTCTAGGAAATATACAGGGTTCTCTTTTATGGGGAGAACTTATATCTATTGTGTGCTGCCTCAGGGATTAAAAACGTCTGTGGCAGGATTTTCGAGGGCAATGGATATTATACTAAAAGAAGTGCGTGAGTTTTGCGTGAATTATCTAGATGACATTGTCATATTCACTACAGGGGACATAGAACTACATTTAGCACATTTAGACCAGGTACTAGACAGATTAGAGACCGCAGGATTGACAGGTAGGCTAGGAAAGTGTCGATTTTTATGCCTAGAGGTGAAGTTGTTAGGGCACATAGTGAATACAAACGGGGTACGGATGGATCCAGAACGAGTAGAGGCCATATTGGATTTTCCCATACCTCGAACAATAAAACAATTACGGGGATTTTTGGGATTAATAAATTATTTCAGAAGATTTATTTCGAAATATAGCGAAGAGGTTAGACCGCTCTACGACCTATTAAAACAAAATAACAAATGGTCATGGACGGAAGAAATAAACGATTGTTTCGAGAAAGTCAAGAAATTATTCTTAGACACAATACTTCTCGTACATCCAAATCCGAAAGAGATTTATTATCTGCAAACTGATAGCAGTAATCTTGGAGTTTCGGGATATGTTTATCAATTGAACGAAGTAGGGGAAGAGTGTATAATAGGATTTTGTAGTAAGTCATTGTCGGAGGCAGAGCGTAAATGGACGGTTACAGAACAGGAACTGTGGGCAATCATCTTTAGTTTGTCGAAGTTTGAAACTTATTTGAGAGGAGCACGGTTAGTGATTAGGACAGATCATAAGAGTTTGACATTCTTACAAACATGTAAATTACTGAGCGCACGAATGATACGTTGGGTGCATTACATGGGTCAATTCGACTATACAGTAGAACATGTGAAGGGTAAATCAAATACAGTTGCGGATGTATTATCCCGGCACATAAAAGGGACCACCGATGTATTGACAAATAAGGCGACGGGGCCTGAGATGAATTTATTCAAAACGACGTTGGGACGAGTGGTACAGGCGAGATGGGGAGAGATAAGTAGTTATCAAGGGCGTGATAAGGTTGTTAGCGAAATAATTAGGCGTATGGAAATAACAGGTACACCAGAATCAAGGTATTATGCGACAAAGGAAGGGATTCTATATAGGACGGATAAAATTGGAGATAGATTAAGACTATATGTCCCCGAGGACTTACAAAGAGATTTAATTATTAGCATACATGAAGAGTTAGGACATTTCGGACGTTACAAGGTATATGCTTTGATGAAGCATCGTTACTATTTCCCAAATATGTCTCGTAAAATAGGGCAAATCGTAAGGGCTTGCGAGTTATGTCAAAAGTCAAAACTTGCGTTAGAAACCCACACGGGACCGATTAAAACTGTGATAGCAAGAGATATAGGAGAACGAGTCTTTTCCGATATTTATGGACCATTGCCAACAGGACGGTTCGGGTACAAATACATATTTGTGATGCAGGACGCTTATGGCAAGCTAATTAGGTTATATCCATTACGACAGGCGAGCGGAAAAGCTACGTTAACATGTGTGAAAAAGTTCCATAAACAGGTTGAAGTTAGGACATTATGCTCGGACAGAGGCGCGAATTTTACTTCAAAGGTCTTCGAGGCAGGCATTCACCAGTTAGGTATTGTACTAACACACACGTCTGTTAGAAACCCACGACCAAATTCAACGGAGAGGGTAAATAAGGAACTAGGTAGGTTATTCAGAACGTACTGTGACAAGTCACATCAATCTTGGGTAGATTTGTTACCGGACATAGAAGATTGTTATAATCAGGTTATACACACTACAACTGGTTATTCACCTAACGAAATAGTTTGGGGAAAGCGGACCCTGCTATCGACCGATTTTGATAAAGGTAAAACAAACGGGACCGGTTTACAACGGGAGTCGTTAGAGCATATTAGGGAGCAAGCAAGGTTGAACATAATAAAGGCGGCAGAGAATAGGGAGTTTCATTATAACAAAAATCACAAGATAATCTAGGTCCAACGGGAAACGAGATTCAAGGAACAGACAAGCCGCGGGATAAAATATTACAACATCCTTGGCCACGACTATGAACGCGGGATATGATAATAATTTTCTCCATCTCATAAATTTTTCTTCTCTCTCTCATCTCAACTCGCTCAAAACGAATGCTGAATTTTATAAATGCAGTATGTTTGTCTATCTCTTTGATTCCACACACAACTGCTAAACTGAAAATGGACGGAGACAGTTTGTAGATTTAAAAAAACCCTGATGCGATTTTATTGATGGATTGATTTTATAAATTATTTATTGTCAATAATTTTTGTTACAAACATTCTGTAGAATTTTACAAAATATGAAACATAATTTTTACGTACTTAAAAACCAACTTACGACTATTAAAGTTTACACACAGAAAAAATATCCATCTTTTTAAATCGTGAGCTTCTAATTTAATTACTATATAATATGCTTAGCAAAAAGTAAATTGCAAAATACTTGTTACACATTGCAAACAAATTGTAAATATATTTGACTAGATGGTATTACTGTATGAACATGCTATCGCACACATGCGAATTAATTAAGTTGTGGGCTTATACCTACTAATAATAAACAAAAATTAGTTGATAGAAAGCGAAGTCACAGCCAGCAGCCGGGATACAACGTATCTCTACACCAAGTTTTATCAAAATCGGTTGAATAGGTGGGCCGTGAAAGCATAGCAGACGTCTGTCTGCACGAAAGTATCTGTTTGTTTTCACGAGTATCCACCAGAAACCAAATTCAATTCCAACTAATTATTTTTATCAATTTGTTTAATTTAGAAATCAACAATGTACATCTTTTTTTTGAAGTAGATATTATTTTAATAAAATATTATATTACCAAATTGCTGTCCAATTATACCTACAGCTCTCGATTCAAGTATCGTTGAAAATTGTTTGACGTTTCCTCTAAGAATTGTATATTTCCTCGAAGACTTGGGTTCAAGGGAGGAAATTGTTAGTGTAATAATATCGTCGGTAAATTCTGTATCGAGCTCAAACTCAAATTAATATCTACGCTTGAAAACACTTTAGAATCAGTATAACAGGAATGTAGCTGCTGAGATGCGAAAATTGTCGTTGGCGTCAAACGATAGACGTCCACTGCTGGATATAGTACCTTATTGTACTAGTAGCACAGAATAGGTAATAGTACGTTAACTAGTAGTACTAATAGTACGTAATAGCACAGAATAGGTAATAGTACGTTAACCAGTAGTACTAATAGTACGTAAAAGCACAGAATAGGTAATAGTACGTTAACTAGTAGTACTAATAGTACGTAATAGCACAGAATAGGTAATAGTACGATAACTAGTAGTACTAATAGTACGTAATAGCACAGAATAGGTAATAGTACGTTAACTAGTAGTACTAATAGTACGTAATAGCACAGAATAGGTAATAGTACGTTAACTAGTAGTACTAATAGTAAGTAATAGCACAGAATAGGTAATAGTACGTTAACCAGTTGTACTAATAGCACAGCATAGGTAATAGTACAGTTAATAGTACTGGTAGTTTTTGATGACCTCCGTGGCGTAGTATTGAGTGCTGTTGTCTTAAGGCCTTGTGTAGCGTAAAAGGCGGGGTTTTAAAAGCAGTGTATCCATCAAATGGTGACATAATGACATGAATGGTGACATGGTGGTGGTTGCTGTTTTCAAGACCTTTAAGCAGCCATGGACGCATCTCAAAACACTGAAGTAGACACCCTACATGTGTTCCTAGCGATTCCATGAATTATTTCGAATTTTAAATACATAGCGCAACACTCGTAAAACTTCGCCAGAGACTTAAAACCAAGGGTCAAATTTTTTATTGAAAATACAAGAGCTTTAGAAATTATAAAAGTTAGCTTAGGATATTTTTTTTTTTTGAAGCAATAAACCATAGAATTTCACACTAACTAAGCTCAATAAAGCTTTGTAAGTTATTACGGTTGAGACAAAGAGGTCCAAATTCTGACAAGCCGCTTGAAAAGGGCGAGGTACGTAATTGACGGGGTTTTTTTTTTTGCGGCATTTCTTTCGTGGACAAGCGTCAAGACAAAAACTTTAAGATACCAGATGTGGCACAAAATTGGCGCGAAACATGCTAAAGCGGGAACGTGACCATGCGTTCGACTATTGGCTAACACATTGACGCGTCATTGTTTGACGAATCATGTTTGAGCATTTGATTGTGGCGGAAATTTGTGTTTTGCAGTGGGAGAAAGGAGCCAATGGAGGGAGAGAGAAGGGAGATCTTTGGCTCGAGGCGTGCGGAACGACACTTCGATCTTAAAGCTCCGAGAGAGCAGTCACCTATATATAGTCTAGTAATAGTTTTGATATAGTGTTAATCTTAGTTTTGTAATATAAAAACTACATTCTGATCTTGTATCTCCGAGTGGGCGGTCAACTAGCCAATAGTCTAGAAGTAGTTTTGACATAGCGTTAATCTTAGCTTTGTGTAATATAAATAATATAAAATTGTTTAAACTTCAAGGTATAAGGCTAGGTAAAGTGTTTTAGTGACAGACGCCGAGTTGCTGTTATTATTGGTAATGTACTCAATTTGTTTTCTTAAGGTGTTATAAACGAGGCTCACAGTAAATTCTAGTAATTTAAATCATTCAATAAAGTACTTATTTATTATAAGTGAAGTCAAAATGGATCCGGACACTAGTTTGGATATCATGTATGAAATGACGGGGAAAAATAGAGGAAGTACATGGTCAACCATTGACATTATTACATTAATAATGAAAATTATGGGTATTGCATTTCTACTTATAATGTTGTATAAAAGAACCAAAGTAGGAGCCAGATTATATAAAATAATCACATGTTGTTGCATCCAAAATACCTCCGGATCAGATATAGAATCGGAACCGATAAACTGAATTAATCAAATTAAAGGTATATAGCCGTGAGCCTTGTCGACACATTGTAAATATAATTTAATGTCTAAATTTATGTGTGTGTCTTAACGCTTTTTTTTTCTATTGAACTGATGATTCATAAATGTGTACGTGTGTGTATATAGTAAAGTATAAGGTGTATTTTAGGTTAAATGGTCGTAAGGGTTTTTATCTTGGATTTCTCTTTTCCCTTACAAATTAGTATGGCCTAGGAACGAGAAATTCCACCGAAGTAAACGTTTGCACAAACACTCGAATTCGGTGTAAATAATTTAAACCAGTGTCTCTCTTCTTATTATCACTCAGTGTCGAGTGAAACAAATTAAGTAAATTTTGGGAAAATAAAAGTAAATTATATTCATAACCATTCCTTTTTATTATACAGTTAAGTTTACCTTACAGATTTATTATTGGAAGTTTATTTTGGTCTAAACTTTAATTATGGTTTATATCATAATATATTACATTAATGACTTGTGTTAAAGATTATGGATAACACTCCAATAATGAATTTCATCCCACATGTCCAAGTTACAGTCACGATTCTTAACCCTGAAGAAATGAACTAGGTTAATTTTATAGGTCATCGCAATTAATTTAGGTCTACAGGATAATTTCATAGTTCGAGCCTATGAACAGATTTTGTTGTAAACAAAAATCCATTCACTACTTTTTATACAATAGAACAGATAACGGCTCCTCAGAAAGTTTTCAAATGAGATAAGACGACCTAATGCAGTCTAAGAGGTTCCGACTTACCCAAATTTGGCATAAGGGTTAAAATAGATCTAAATTATATACATAAGATATTTGCGAGAAATAGGGAACAATAGGTTTTATTAATATAGGTATATAGCATCCGAACGAGAAGGCGGTCTACAGCGACGAGAGCGAGAGTGAAAGCGAAACGAACGGGGCATACGCAAAACAAAAGAGTCAGGCTACAACTATTGTTTCGAAAGCAGGGACGTACTCGCAGAGTGTGGAGCACTTTTGGTTGATTGGGGAACCAAATCAATCTTGATAACATGTTTGACAGTGATTGACAATATAGTCAAAGTAATCGGCTACATGGCTGCGTGGTGACAAGTTGGCAGCAATGGTTCAGCACACCATACACACACTCCTCTCGCAGATCGACCTCCGACCATGAATTGGCCAATTCATAAAACTTACTATATGAAATGATAAATAAATAAAAGTCCATGGACCAGGGGCGAGCTATTAAGCTCAATCAAAAGAATAGTACCAGCCTTTCGAGGTGTTCGGGAACAAAAAGTACCAGCCTTAAGTGTTCGGGAAATGTAGTACCAGCTTTTAGGTGTTCGGGAAATTCGCTTCTCAGCGCTTATAGGAGGTTGACTGCTGCCCCAAATAACAATGATTAATGGCCTCGTGCAGGCGTAGGAACCATTCCCCGTGCTCGGTTACCATTGGTCAGCTAAGATGCCTTTTAAAGGAAATACATGTAACAGCAACCACTCAATCCGGCCCTGATTTGCAAACTCGAATTATATACTTGTTACTAAACTGTAATTTAAACATTTCTAAGATAGACTTCGCGCTAAGGTATCAATAAAGAATACTATGATTCAGGCGGATTGATTAGGTCTGCCTTACAATGTTCACCCAGCGTACTGTGCTAAGTACCAGTTTTACTGGTAAATCATAACCAACAAATACGACGACCGGATACCTAAAGTGCTACTAACTCTGCAGTGCTATTTTCCGTTTCTAAGTTTATAGAATTTTTTTTCTCTTTTTCACATATACAAGCCACGATATTTAACTAGCCAAGACGATCACGCCGGTGCCATCACAACACGATTAAAAAAAATCTCTGCATTGAAATTTATTTTAAACATACCTCTTAATTAACCTTTTAAAGCAATTTTTCTCCTTATTTAAACTAATAATTTGCTCTAGAAATATAAAATAAAATTTACATTTCTAAATCAAACACATTGTCGGATTAATTTGTATTGAACAGTACTTAAATATTTATTTTTTTACAAATGATTTCTTGCATTTTTTGCGACATACGCTAGCTCGATATCACCCCCGCGCGCCTGTATTTTGATCTCGTGAGCTCACAGCGCCTTAACGTGCGAAGGTCTCGGGTTCGATCCCCGGCAGGGTCAATTTGGGAATTTATAATATCTGTATCTTCCCTGGTCTGCCCTGGTGGGAGGCTTCGGCCGTGGCTAGTTACCACCCTACCGGCAAAGACTTAAAGCCAAGCGATTTAGCGTTCCGATACGATGCCGTGTAGAAACCGTATAGGTGTATAGGTTTAATATAACTACCATGCCTCTAACTGGCTAGCCCGCTACCATCTTAGACTGCCTCATTACTTACCATCAGGTGAGATTGCAGTCAAGGGCTAACATAAAAAAAAAGTATTGTAGTATCATGTACGGACTCGTTTGATATCATCCATCTACCTTGTGACAGTGGGTGGGGTCCATAGTAATCAGAAGTGATCGAATTTGGGGTCGAAAAAGCAAAGGTTGAAAGAGCAGCTTTGGCAGACCTCCCCACTGGTGGACGGAAAATGATGATGTACAAAAAAAATTACAAAGCTGCGCTTTCCAAGGCATTGTTCGCCATTCTTATCGATGGAAAAGAACCCATGCTCATCGAACGTGAGGAACGGGAGGAATTTTAAGATATTTAAATTAAATAGTTTATTCTATAGATCTTACTGTCAAATAGGTTCCTTACTATATTATTTTTCATACTTTTGATACCGTTGCAATGTATTGACAAATCACTCAGACTACTTTTTAACAAAATTAAATTTACGTAATGAAAACTCAGTCGGGTAGAAGTTTTCATTATCTACCGTGAAGTTTCATTAAAACAGTATCGCTTCCCGTTGTAATTTTATCCCTGCTCGGAACGGGTTCATAATGAATACTTTATTGATAACTTTGTGACTAAGGAGCAAGACGCAACGTTGCACATTCTTATTAACGGCCCATTATCCCGGTTTTTAGCGACTACGCCACTTTTCAAACCAATTCAAAGTCATGAAAAAATAGTTTTTTTTCACTGTTAAAAATACATATTAAAGATACATGCCTTATCTCTTTAATGTACTCATGAAAACACGATAAGTTAAACTTGCCTCGATCATAAACATTTTTGAAAACAGGTTGTTTTTGTTCATTTTTCTAATGGCATTTCCAAAGCTTTAGACTAAATTTCATAAAAATTATACGTAAATTAAGCTCATTGTATTACCTATTCACTGTACAGACAGATTTTAAATAAAAAAATTGCTGCAAAATTTCGCCTAACAGAAGTCATAAAATGATCTAACGCATCGAATAAGCGATGTACTCAGTGGCTCACGAGCCTCTATACGAGAAGGACTTGCGCAAGTTTTCACGAATCACGCTCCTTTCGCGCTAAAATTATTTATTTTTTAATTATTTGTAAATAAATTCTTTTGCTACATTTAGTGATAAAATTAAAATAGTTTTAGTTAGCCTGTAAATATAGTGTTTCTTTGCTTGTGATTTTTATTTAAAATGGGAAATTAAAGTGCCGGAAAAAAAACGATCTGACAGGAAGCGAAGGAGAAATAAAAAAAATATATGGTAAGTGTTTCTTGAGTTTATCAAAATACCTAGTCCTCAAAAGCTCCGAAGAAAATCTGATACGAACTAAGAAAATTATGATAGGTAGAGTAAATTCCGCCACGTGCAAATACCATCACGCGTAACCACAGTTTATACCTATATACAGTCAGTAAGGGAGACGAGGTTTTTTTTGTTTGGCTATACTGAGTTTCTCATGAATACATGATATAATAATATCCTATCCTAAATCTCGACTTTATTTTGGCCATGGCGGTCAATAGAAATTTACCAACTGCGCGGGAGATATTTCTGAACTTCCAACCCCTAGTTTGGTTCATACTAAATAGAAATACCTCACCTACCTACTAATTAGTTTTTAGAAAAATACAAATAATATTAAGGAGCCCAAACCCGGGGATAAACCCGAGACCTGCAGTCGAAGATAGTAGTTACCATAAAACCAACGAGACTCTGTTAGCGATTTTGTACTATCAAAATAATAATTCTTTAAATTTTTATTTCAGTTCAAATATCCCTCGTAAAGGAAATAGTTTTGCATCAAAAAAGAGAGACGACACACCGCTTGAAAAAGATGACATGTGAGTAGTTTCCATACAGATTATATTTTGTTTGATACGTGAGAAAGTGAGACAGTAGCGGACTAAGGGCGATAGGGCACACCGGTGGCCGGACCCTTGGTGTAGAGTTCCCCAAGAACCTTATATACCTAATCTATACCTAATATATCGAACCTATAATAATTATATTTTCAAGGCTTATAAAATTTACATTATATTGTGCTCGTAATTTAATTATTCACTAAAAAATAAAATATTTGTGCTAGCTTCACTCGCATTTCTTTGAAATACTAAATTCAATTTGCTTAATTTTTTTTAAAGTGGGGCCTCCAGTAACTCACCCTGTAATCAAATTATATTCAAGTTCACCACCTCACCGTAATATTATTTCACCTTTATATAATTTCAAACAGTGAATCTGTAGATGCAGTTAGAGTTTAAGGTGGTTTAAGAGCTTTTGTCAATATTTTTTTTCATTCGGTAACAAATACCTACTCTGTGAATTTTATCAAACCTAGAAACGTACCTAAAAATATTTTTGTTGTTACAGGAAAAGTGTGTCTGCTTGGAATCTGGGCAGGCGAAAATGAGCCTTTATATACAGAGTACATCGATAAAGATGATACTTTCTGGTTTAAGAACATGGAGCCAAAGATATTACAATTTTATTTAAAATACCTACTGCCTGAAATTATAGATAGTTGATATGAACGTGGCATGCCTATACGAGACCAGGAAGATATAGAAAACGTGCAGCCTAAAAAACATTCATCTAGTACACCCTCTGATTTGCAACCAGATTTGCAGCAACCAGGTCCAAGCTCACGCGTGATTTTTTACAATGAATTTTGATTGTTTTTGTAATAATAATTTTATAAGTATGTAGGCGCTTTTCAGTGGTTTAAGTTTGTTCATTTAAAAACCAAATAAAAATGTGTGTATTTTATTTTAATAAACTTAATTAAAATTTTCTTAGCACAAATTAAAAAAACGAAGTCTATATTAGTATAGTTAGTTAGTTTAGTTATAGTATTGTTGCATACCAAAAAAGTGTCGGGTAAAAGTAAATTAGTGAATCAGTAACAAAAGAGATTTTCACCAATGTATTTACAATACAGCAACCCCCACTGAGATTGCCGCCCCGGGCTCCCAATGGACTTAGTCCGTCCCTGACCACTGTATACACGATATTGACAGCTAATAAATTTAAAAATGCTTGATGCAAAAAAATCTGTCAGTAGGTCTATCGGCTTTAAATTATAAAGAGATTATAAAGATCTATAGAAATTGTGTTGGAAAATCCCCTTTTAGTAATTATTTATTTTTATTCCCTTTTAGTATTTATTTAATAAAATTGGGGATGACAATTAAAATGGGAAAGTTTTAATATTTTTACTCTTATTTTGAAATTTGGAATGTAAGTTGGCTGAAATTTGCAATATAGATACGAGTAGATTATACCCTGAATTTCATTTTATATAGTCTAAATCAAAATATAGGTAAAAACGCAACTTCCAACATGTATTTCGTGAAGCGAATTATAATGTAAATAGTCCAACTGTAACAGTTCATACTGTGACGCAAATATTTATGATAGGGTCACGGAGTTCATTTGAACTGCGCGACTCACGGCAATGATCGGTAGGTATCGTAGCGCGGGTCTGAGTGAGCGACAAATGCCTAAAGTGCTGGGATATAGTAGCCTTAAATTGCTTTTTAACTACATTGATCTATTGGATAGTAACAGGCGTTACTTTGCGGAAGTCGATGATGATGAAAGAACTTATAGAATCTATGTAGTACAGCGTGTAACTTGCGATATTTTCGCATAATTTTTTTTATCCACTACAAGCTAGCCCTTGACTGCGATCTCACCTGATGGTAAGTGATGATGCAGTCTAAGATGGTAGCAGGCTAACCTGTTAGGAGCATGGCAGTTATACTAAACCCATACCCTTCGGTTTCTACACGGCATCGTACCGGAACGCTAAATCGCTTGGCGGCACGTCTTTGCCGGTAGAGTGGTAACTAGCGATGGCCGAAGCCTCCCATCAGGCCAGACCAGGGAAAATTCAGAAATTATAAATTTCCAAATTGACCCTGCCGGGGATCGAACCCGGGACTTCCGCACGTTAAGGCAACAGCTCTACACACTGCGCCACGGAGGTCGTCAAAAAATCGTCAAAAATATTTTATTAGTAGAATAATTTTTCGATTAATTTATGATTTACGTCGATCTAAAACAAAGCTAATTCTGTTTAACTACCAAGAAAATACGTTTTCTAAAAGCTAGCAAGCTATATTTAAAAAAAAATAGTAATGTTACGCGTACATTCGCTGTGTCCAGTGAGTAAATTTTAAATGTGAATTATTTACGAAATGTAAAATGTATGCTGTTCCAAGTATAGAATTTACGGTGGCGCGTTTCGTGCGTGGGGATTTTCTAAAACGCCGTATATCTTCCTTATTTATGTTTACAGCTTACAGCACCCGCAGCCGCTGGTGGAGACTTTGGATCCCGTATATCGGATTTTGTACACGTTTCGATCGGAACTAAAGAGCTTAGCAATCTATCTAGTATGGTAGAGCGGATATTGGTAACAATTTCATAATATCAAAAGTGTAGGTGTAGCGTTCTTTATTTATTACTAGATGATTCACTCGACTTCGTCCGCGTAGATTACAATTTTTGGTTCCCGCGGGAACACTTTCATTTTCCGGGATGAAATACTTTTTATGTCCTTTGTCCTTCCCCGGGATACAATCTACCCTCGTACCGAATATTTTTAAAAAAATGCGTAAATTGGCTCTTTTCTGGTCGCTAATACTCAAACAGGAAATCAGATCATGTTTAAGCGTGAGTTAAGGTACAGTACCCGGCAATAAATATTGCACATCGACCTTTGGAAAGAGACAATCGGTTATTTCGGCTTCGTATAGCGTTATCTCTGTCGCACACTACCTATATGACTCATATAGGTAGTGTGCGACAGAGATAACGCTATAGAAGCCGAAATAACCGATTGTCTCTTTCCAAAGGTCGATGTGCAATATTTATTGCCGGGTACTGTAAGTTAACGTTATCTATATCGGCAATGTAGGAAAGCTTTATATAGTAGTACCTACTATACAATTCTCGGCCAAAATAGCAATATTATACTGATATTATAAATGCGAAAATTTGGATGGATGAATGTTTGTTACTCAATCTTGCCAGAACGGACGGAACGGAACGGATGAAATGCGGCACAGAGATAGATTAATTAATTATAGTTAGAGATAGATTGATTAGTCTAGAATAGCACATTGGCTACTGGTTAACCCAGAAAATCAAAGAGTTCCAACGGGAACCAAAAAATCTACGCGGACAAAGTCGCGGGCATCAGCTCGTATACTATTCAATCCAAAGAATTAATTATGACCAGTATGGCTAGCATGCGCACTACGAGTAAAATTATGTCTACCCGTTATCTCTCTCTGTCTACCGAAGCTAACATGGTTACTTGTCTCGTTACGTCAAAAGTAGAGATAAAAGTAATATTTCTTATCTGTGGTATTTTTCTCTACGTACCTTTACATGACGACCATTTTTTTCTTGTAATATACCGTATTTTGTGCATGTTAGGGTAAATGAAAAACTTGCTGGCAACGGCATCTCTCTCTCTCGTCGCGAGATAATCTCGTTGTGCGCATGCTAAGCATACAGGCCATCTCTGTCTTAATATTTTTGTGGAAGTTTTGTTCTAGGTTCTAAAATTATGTAAATACTACGAGGAAAAGTAGCCAAAGGGTCTCTTCTCTTAAGCTTAATTATAGCATGTGCTTTAACTAAAAAAACGATTGAATATCTTGGATCAGAACCCATATCAGTAGATTTGATTTAAACGGTCGACCTTCCTAAATTATAAGGAAAAATTTACCTCAAACGATCAGATCTTAATATTCGGAAAATACGAATGGAATTATATGGATTGGTCTCCTTTTAAGGCTTTGAGATATAATGCTTACGATGGAATATTTAAATGTTGTTGACGGTACAACGTGGATGGAACGCTCGCAGATCGGGTAATAATTTCCCGTTGAGGTATATTATCAATATTTTTTATTTATGACTAACTTATGCCCGCGACTCCGCCCGCGTAGATTGAGGATTTTTGGTTCCCGCGCGAACTCTTTAATTCTACGAGATAAAGAGTAATATTTGTGTTATTCCAGACTATGATCTATCTCTGTGCCAAATTTCATACAGATTCGTACAGCCGTTCTGGCAAGATTGAGTAACAAACATCCATTTATCCATATAATATACATCTATCCATTCAAACTTTCGCATTTTTAATATTAGTGTATAAGTATAGATAAGTATTCACCATGAATTCAACTCAATAATTTACCCTATACTTTTATTTTGAGAAACAAGGCATACAAAATCTGAAAGAAACTAAAAAATTGGTAAATAAAAAAATATATAGGTAGGTACTCATGCTGCGACTTTAATATGTTATGGATTACCTATATTATAGCATTGTATCTAACTTTGTGAAGCTAAAAGTTATTGAACTACGCTAAGAATTTCAAACTTCATACCAATGCAAGATTTGACTTGTAGACTTGCAAATAATATATATGTCACCGTAAGATTGTAAAAACCGTTAGATTGTAATATAACGTTTTTTATCTCGATAGATTATAAACTGTCGACAGATTGTGAACCGTAAAATACTGCTTACAATTTAACGCATTATTTTTCGGTAAACTGTAATCTATTAGGTATATTAACCCGATAGAACCTAAGTGAATATTCTACTACTACCTGAATATTCATGTCAAACCCTAACCTAATCTATAGTTCGAGCGCGAGTTGAATGCAGAGTAAATGTATAGCGACACTTACATTTACTCTGCATTCAACTCGCGCGCGAACTGTACAAGAAAGAGACAAGAAAACGTAAATACAATAAATATTTCATAAATTAATACTCAGATTATTGAACGGTTCACAATCTTTCGACAGTTTACAATCTCGCGGGATAGAAACCGTTAGATTATAATCTAACGGATTTTACAATCTTACGGTGATATATATAAATAGAGCCGCTGGAATGCTCGCCGCATATTTATATTTAGCTATGAAGATAAAGAAGAACTCTATATTGTACTTTGCACTGTAAACATTCTTAAAGAAAAGCTTTCAAATAACTTAATACATTTAATATTTCGTAGCTAGATAAATTTCATAACTCATCAAAAATAACATTATATAAGTGAATATTTTTTTGTGTACCTATCAAAAATAATATAACTTAACTATAATAAACTTCGATAAATTAATAATGTTTATTACTTTCAAATAAAAGCAA
Organism: Erebia aethiops; assembly: GCA_923060345.2. Lineage (NCBI taxonomy): Eukaryota > Metazoa > Arthropoda > Insecta > Lepidoptera > Nymphalidae > Erebia > Erebia aethiops. The sequence goes on along the minus strand of OV281092.1, from coordinate 5,624,289 downwards.
ATGGTACAATTTTATTTTTGTACTAAAAATTACACTAAAAATTCTCCAATTTTTTAAATACCACCACCCCTACAGCTCAGTAACGTCCCACGGCTGGGCACAGGCCTCCACTCTCATAGGACGGGAGAGAGGGAATTAGAGCTTAGACCTACCAAGCTGCTCCAATGCGGATTGGCGGGCTAAAAACCCGCTAAAAACAAAAATTGAAATTTAAACACTGTATATCTCATTATTTCTTTTGACAAGGTGTTATTAACAACACGAACAAAGCAAAGATAAACAGGTGTGGCAATCGAAGACCAAACTGAACCTCGTATCTTTTTCGAACCTTTATCTCGGCAAATACAGATAACCTAGCTATGTGTAACACTTTATCTTGCTGATAACGTACCAGTAACGATCCGATCGTTGAGTGGACAACCCTAAGTTCTCCTTTCTAGTAATAGTTTTCCTGTTTGTAGTGAAGTGAAATATTAAAGTGCAATGGCGGGGGTTGGCAGAGGCGACGGGCAGGGACCGGCGGTTGGAAAACTCGAGTCACAGATTTATTGCATCAAGTATACTTTGTTCTGCTTCAACATTGTACTATGGGTGTGTATTCGATATTGGATGTTCCGTACCGTTCTATTTCTCTTGTTTACTTTGAATTAGCTTTACGTATTTACGGTTCCACACTGGTTTTCTGTCTGTAGAGTGCACCGTGGAATTGGACGGCTGGATTTGTGGTGCTTGTTTTCTTAACTCTATGAAAGGTACACATTGCAGTGTACACGTTTTAGAGGACATAAGTACTTTATGACTCATGGTTTGTTATTTCCGTCATTTCCAGTGCATTATGATACATTTAGAACTACACAATATTTAAAGGGGTTCGGTTCAAATTCCTAACATTGGTACTCACTATTGACTTATACGGCAGCCATTTTGAATGTTACAAACATGTGAATTTTAATTTCACATAAACATTGATACAGAATTAAAAGACAGTAACTGACTGTAAACCGATAACTGCCGCTTTTCTTGACTGTTCTTTGGACGGCTTAAACTGGTGGTAAGAGCTATGTCTAAAAGTCTATAAAGTTGGCATCCATCATATTGTACCTAGTTTTTATCTGTTTTTAAATTATATTGCACTTTTAAATGCGATGTAAGTATACCTATTCAAGTTATTATAAACCGCTATTACCACTACTACCCATTAAAGTCCCACTGTTGGGCACAGGCATCCACTCTCATAGGAGAGAGGGAATTAGATCTTACACCCACCACGCTGCTCCAATGCGGGTTGCTGGGCTTTAACGACTATTATCATGTTAGTGATAATAACCGGCTTAATGTTATTTTAAACACAAAATTAAATACATGGTATTATAGTCTAAAATATGTGTAGTAAGTTTACTCTTACAGCTAAAATAATGTCATATCAGATTAGCCGAAATAAAGGGCTACGCATAAAGAATCCGTTTATCAGAATGTTATCATCACTTGTCCCGATTTCCAAGTACAAACGAGTCATAGCGTGAATCACAATATAATCCACTGAATTGAAACTATCATATAACAACACAAATAAGTAGTGTGTGTTATAAATAGATGAATTTTTTTCATCAACTGAACTTTTAAAAGCGCTTTTGAATAATCAAATTACTGAATCAGCATGAAATTAATTATTTAATAAATGAATTCATCAATACTCCATTATTATTTAAATTAATTTTATAAAAGCGATTTTGATCAAGTTCCTACCTGTACCTATAATATGATATTTAATTTGCATATACGTATATAACTGCCTCGTTGGTCTAGTGGTTAGCATGTGCGACTGTGGCCGACGAGGTCCCGGGTTCGAGTGCCGGGTCGGACCATAATTAAGTATTGGGTTTTTCTGATTAGAAATTCTCAGTTAGTACACGGAGTTAAGAAGTTGTCAGTGTTTCACCCCCTTGGTTATTGCCACTAACATGATAATAGTCGCTAAAGCCTGCCAACCCGCATTGGAGCAGCGTGGTGGGTCTAAGCTCTAATTCCCTTTCTACTATGAGAGTGGAGGCCTGTGCCCAGCAGTGGGACGTAATGGGTTGTAGTGGTGGTGGTAGTGCTAGGTATAGTTTTCCTTCAACGTTATAATATTGTAATATTATTGTCGGAGCCGGATTGTAGAATACGTCGTATATTGTAAAACTCGCCGTTTTACAATATACGGCGTATTCTACAATCCGGCTGTGCCGTTTTGTCATACGGCGGATTCTACCATTCGCCCCAACATATCCAAGATAAATATGACGTAATATTATTTATTCACATATTATTATCGAACAAAAGAGTCAAGAGCATCTCTATTTTAGGAGCTATTACACAAAATAGGGTTATCATAAGAAGTAATGGTACTATTTATTTGCAGAGTCAAAAGTTTTACAATCTCATAAATTCCGTAAAAACAAGCTACTGAATCTTCGGTAGAAAATAGTGTATTCGGTAATAGTATAATTCTTTCTTATGAACGTAATACCAAATGTAATTCTTTGTTGTTTTTGTAATAAAAAATGATAGGTTATAATATAAGTATCGGTTCTTTTTCTTTGTTTCTCTATGTATGTCTATGCGTACCTATAAAGTAAAGCAATATCCAGCAACCGATTTAGCGTTTCGGTACGATGCCGTGGAGAAACCGAAGGGGTATGGGTTTAATATAACTGCCATGCCCCTAACAGGTTAGCCCGCTACCATCTTAGACTGCATCATCACTTACCATCAGGTGAGATCGCAGTCAAGGGCTAGCTTGTAGTAAATAAAAAAATAAAATAAAAAAATCTTATTTTGGTTAAAGTATTTACTCTCATTGATTGATATTTAGTATCTTGCAAAACTTTACAAATTACTGAGATACCGTTGATGGTTGCAATGTTTTTTTTCTATATTTGCATATTCCATGAATAATTTCAGAATACTCCAGCTTAAAGATTTAAAAAAAAATTGTGTGTCAGCTCCGACGTACGACTGCAGTTTACTCTTTACGAACGATTATAAAATATATAGATTAGTAAATGAACGCATTTAATTAATTATATAATTTATATTCATCAAAATACATTACATAGTCATGGAAACATAAAGTCAATAACGTAACGGAGACAATTTGATTTTACTCCCCATAAACTTCATAGCCCGGGCAAATAAGCAAATCGATTCTAAAGGAGGTAAACTCCAAAAATCCGTTATCATCCTTCCTAAATCATACAGTACAAACTCCGAGCGAAACCTATGTTATTAAACTTGTTTAAAGGTATTTTTCTCCTAGAAACCCGGAGTAAGTAAGTATTTTAGCTATCCTAGAAATGTTTGGCTGGAAATATAACCTCCGCAGAGCTGACAAATTGCGGTACATCAACTATCGGGTGAAGTTTTCCACCTTGTTCAAAGTTGTTAAATATTTACCAGTGCTTGTCTGCTGCCCATGTTTCTCTGTCCAAGTGTTTTTATTTTGGATGTCTTAAAATTACATTTTAATATAAACAGTTTAGTAATGCTTAGTTATAGTTAATTAGTATAATAATAATTGAGTAGTAGATAATATTATAGAGATACATCCTATCTTTGCAAGATTTTATATTTCCGGAGAAGTAAATATTAAAAGGCTGTCGGCCGTCTTTAGCTTACGATAGTACCTACCTGTACCTACAGTTTTGAAATTATATTTTTTTCACCTCTCATGCTCTAAAAATATGTCATTATAGCTTAGCGTAGGCGGACTAAAGTTAGCATTTAGGGTCTAGAGTTTAAAGTATTTTTTTTTTAATATTTGCCGTATTTTCCTCATATCGGTATGCGTGATATCCTCATTCGGTTATCCAAATTTTTAGTCTATGGTTACTATCAACAGCCAAAAAATTGATGTCACTTAGTTGAATGTCAATGTTACCCATCGTACATCCTACCATTATCCTACGGATGTCTATGTCTATGGTACTACAGTATTTTTTTAAATTCCTTCTTGACGATACGGAGAAAAATAAAGTTGGTAGGTATTGTATTTTGCCGCGAAATCATAGATTTTTTTAGTTGTAATTATTAAATTTATTTAAATGGATGTTTATTGGATAATAATTAATTCATTTTAAAATTCTATGCACAATATGTAATTAGTTATACAAGGTGAAGGCAGTTAAAGTCAATGTGACTATTTTTTTGTTATTATCATCAAGTGAAAATAAAGATCTTAGCCCTAATATGAAAATGTAATAGAAAGGCAAAGAAATTAAAAATCGTTATTAATATTTTATTTTCTCGCAATCAAAGTGAAAAGTAGAGTGTTTACCACGGGACTAAAAGCCATTCTACTCGATTCTATAGCATACCTCGCTACGCTCGGTAAGCTAAACTTCTCGTATAAAATGGATCATTTTAGTCCCTTGATGAACAATCTACTATTTTTGGTTTCATATTTGTGTAACATGTAATTATTTAGATAATAATGTGCAGAAATACGAGAGTTATCTCTCAATAAGTCTTAATTATTGTAAAAGAATCGAGTATGACAGCATATTAAATGTGATGTGTGTGTGTGTGTGTGTGTGTGTGTTTTCTATAATGAACCCCAGCATGCCATATTATTTGTTATCATAGTAGGTATCTACTATCTACTAACTAGTGGTTCGCCCCGAACTAAGACCTCGCGGCGCCATCTATTGACATAAATGTGAAGTTCTGTTAAAAATACTGAAGCTCATTAAAAATTAAATAATTCCGTTTCCTTACAATATTTATCTAATTTTAGTATTTTTTGTTCAAGTACAGGATATAATTGAAATAATTGATCAAGTTTCAGGCTCATCCTTTCAGAAAATTTAGAGTTCTGAGGTCATCTTTGGACGTTAGAAAATCACCACTTTGAAAGCCCCCCATTTCGTCAATTTTGGGGGAAAAATTTAAAAAAAAATTTTTTTGGACTCTGTTCCTAATTATCTTTAAAATGATATACCGCAACCCTATGTAACTTTATAAAAAATATTTTACTTCGCATTCGCTTCTATGAGAGCCCCCCTGAAATAAAGATTTTTATTATTTTTTAAGCCATATTCGGCGGGAGGCCATTGGTTTACATATTATATTTAAAGCTGAAGTAATTGCGTTCAGTAATTCAGAAGTTATAATGCTCTGACAGACGGACGGACGGACGGACGGACAAGTGCCAATTCACCCAAGTAGACTCAGAGACCTTCGCTTCGCTCGGTCAATTATTTTTAATGCGCAAGTGTGTCTGTCTGTTTGTCCATCTGTCTGTCTGTCTGTCTGCTGCGCTTTAACGTCGCATGTCTTCAACCGATATTGATGAAATTTGATAATACAATAGGTTCTGTCCCGGGGGCTACTGTTGATCCCAGAAAATTCCTGATTAAAATAAAATAAGGAATTCCCGCAGGAGTTAAAAAAACTTAAGCAACGCGGCTGAAGTCACGGGCATCATCTAGTTAACAATATTTCTTAGGAGAAGTATTTTCTAGTTGCAATACCTATATGAAAAATACTAGCTGACGCCCGCGACTTCGTACGCGTGGATCGAGGTTTTGTGGTTCCCGCGGGAACTCTTTAATTTTCCGGGATAAAAAGTAGCCTATGTGTTATTCCAGACTATAATCTATCTCTGTGCCAAATTTCATCCAGATCCGTTCAGCCGTTGGGGCGTGATTGAGTAACAAACATCCATCCATACATCCATACATCCATACATCCAAACTTTCGCATTTATAATATTAGTAAGAAAGATAGTTCTGTCTGTATCCAACCAATTTCTAGCATCAAAGATGCAAATAATCAAGCTGAAACTGTAAGAATCAGGTCGTCACACTAGTTCTTTTGCAACGCTACATTATTCCGCAAGTAAAAGAGATCCACATCTCTGCGTCATTATACTTTGTCTGCAAAAACCTTTGTCGAGACAACAACACTGTTCGCAATCCATTAGGGCCCCGACAAATGACGCGGAAAGTTGACTTGTACGTTTGTACGGTTTGCTGCAGGAATATCATACAATGCTCTGGGTTGTAACCACTCATCAAAAGCCATTTATCAACTCAAGACCGTAGTCTGAAGGAAATTGAATAATCTACTCATGAAGCTGCCAATTTTACCAGACATATAATAATAACTAGCGAATGCCCGCGACTTCGTCCGCGTGGATTGAGGTTTTTCGGTTTCCGGGAACTCTTTAATTTTCCGGGATAAAAAGCCTATGTGCTATTCCGGACTATAATCTATCTCTGTGCCAAATTTCAGCCAGATCCGTTCAGCCGTTGGGGCGTGATTGAGTAACAAATATCCATACATCCATCCAAACCTTCGCATTTATAATTGTATTAATAAGATTCACGATGCTAGAGCTGTACAAGTAGCTAGAGGTATTTTAGTCTAAAAACTCAATTCTATCTATAATATAGGAATAGGTAATAAGTTCGATTCTGGATTTTCGGTGGGAATCGTTGGGTTATTTGAGTATTATTTTATTGTTGGGGAAATTCAGTTAAAAAATACTGTCAGTGGGATATATACTCGTACATTATTTTATTTTCATGCTGATTATAATATTTGCTGATTAATTATTCTTTTGACTGATTAAAAACAATGCATCTTGTGTTTTGTTTTTTGGCTTTTATTAATGACTTAACTAGAAGATGTCCGAGTGAATTAAGGCTTTTTCGATTCCCGCGGGAACTCTTTAATTTTCCAGACCTTCCCCGGGATATAACCTACCTCAATACAAAATTTCATCAAAATCGATTGAGCAGATGGGCCGTGAAAGCGTAGCAGACGAACAGACAGACAGACTGACAGACTGACAGACTGACAGACAGACAGATAGACACACTTTTGCATTTATAATATTAGTATGGATTTTAAGTTTAATAACAATGCTAAAGCTTATAAAACAAGGTACCTATCTATTAATGATTTATTGCAGCATTAAATTTTCAGAGCAAGTTAACGACATGAAAAAATAGCATGAATTCATAACTTTAACTACTTACTTACAATAGGGATGATGACAACTCAATCAAATCAGCAACTTTTTAACAAACCTAAAAACGCACTTCTAGTATGGAAGTTGTATGGAATTCGCAATAGTGACGTCATAAAATTTTAACGCACTTTTTTTCTTCAATCTACATTTTAAAATGGTTATCAAAATGAAAACTAACTGAAGATGTGAATTTTAGGTCTTTTAGAAGACCCTCTATTTAATAATCAATTAGAAATTATTTATTTTTGATATAGGCATCATTCCTATTATAATGCAGTAGTAAAATTGAAAATGTACAACATAAAAGCATGGGTTAATACATCAATCGCCTATATCATCAGCTTACTCATTTATATTCCTGCCGCATAATACGTACTCCATGTTTTGCTCTTCGCAACCCAAAAACAGACTTTTTGTGATGTTAAAAATTTATGGCGTCGTAAAAACTCATACCTACAACGTATTCTTTGCCACGGGTGTCTTTGTAAGTGCGGCTATAACACCCCAGTGTTGCATACTTGAATATTTAAGTTAAATATCTAACTCCTGAAGGTTTTCTCACTCTACATCAAATTCCTCATCGCTGAGGCTTATACTTAAACTTTTTCCAATAATCACAATTTCCTCACTTTTCCGAAATTCTTCGGTTCTCATCTTCGGTGTTCCTCTCGTTTTGAGATGAATCCCGTGGTCTGTAGAGATGCAGCTTTATGTTGAAATCCATACTAATATTATAAATGCGGAAGGACGTAAAAACCCACTGCATTATTATCCAAAGAATACTCCTACCATTAGATATATGTGATTAATGAAAAGGGATCACGAGTCACAACTCGGCGATGAGGAATATACGACGCAGAAAGAGAGATTACAAATGCTAAAATGTGTCTGTCTGTCTACTACGCCTTAACGGCCCATCTTTTCAACCGATTTTGTTAAAATTTGGTATAGAGCTAGGGTAGGCACGTTTTAAGGGGTAGGAAAAATAATCTAGTTAATTAAGTACTTCATTTTTTAACGTTTAAATTCTTGACTCCTTTCTTTTATTTTAATTCAAGAATTGTATTACTTCAAATTGTAGGTAAAACTCATAACTCAAGACAAAAGTAGCAGGTACCACTAGGTAGATATCACAAACATTGTAACAGAAATGGAACAAAATCCAGACGTGAGCGACATCTTGGCAAAGCTCCAAAAGTCAATTATTGGAGCAAACCGCGGCGTGGTCGGGTCGAGCCATTATTTCCCTTCAGTGTAGGAACCTTGGAACACCTCAACTAATGCTCAGTATTTGTACAAAATTTTAAGACACTTGCCGCAGAGAGACTAGGTATTTGTGGACGTGTGGGACCTTCCTACGGTCAAAGTAATGGAGAACACTGGTGTAGTGTGTCAAAATGTTAATATATGATGTATACCCCCTTGCCTCGGAGAGCACGTTAAGCAATCGGTCCTGCGCCTGATCTCTCTCCGGTCGTATCGAATCTTCCGTCCCATCGGACTATGAGAATAAAGGAACAGAGAGTGAACCTGTGTATGCGCACACACTTGTGCACTATAATAGCTCCCGCGCAGATGGCTAATTTCTCTGGAGATTGGCCGTCGTGGCCGAAATTCGGTCGGGAGGACATTATTATTATATGATGTTTACTATCACAAATTATATTGCTTAGATTACAAAAGTATAATATATAACACCAGTAAAAGTATAATTTTATTTTTTATTTTTCTATACGTCATTACAAGTAAGCCCTTGACTGCAATCTCACCCGATGGTAAGTGATGATGCAGTCCAAGATGGTAGCGGGCTAACTTGTTAGGGGTATCGCAGTAATGTTAAACACATACCCCTATCAGTTTCTACACGGCTTCGTACCGAAACGCTAAATTGCTTAGCAGTGCATCTCGCACCAGACTAGACCAGAGAAAATTTTGTGGACCTGTAGAACCGTCCTACGGCAAAAGTAGGTAATGGAGAAAACTGGTATAGTGTGTTAAAGTGTTACATGAAAATGAGATGAGATGTTTTATTTCAGTGCTTAGTTAATATAAGTATAAAGCACCAGCTTTTATTTCACTTCAATACTTACATTCAGGTAAGGGTAGGCGCTGAGCAGGGTTCCGTACCAAAATGATAAAAAAACCCTTATGATGCCACTATGACCGTCCGTCTGTATGCCTGTTTGTCTGTCACACTTACATAGTGAGGTTTTATAATATGGAATTCATTTTTTTTCAAGAATTCATTTAAAGTACATTCTTAGATAGATTTTTATTTGATCTTCTGGGATGCCTGTTCGTGTGATGGAAGATACCACTGTACCAAATTTTATTAAATTCGGTAAGACTATTACTATGTAGTGAAAAGGAACAGACACACTTCCGAATTTACAATATTAGTGTGGGGTTTTTCACGCTTCTACTCTAACTATAGCTCGTTCAGCAGCAGTTGAATTTGATTTAGTACAAAGTTAATTTACAATTTAAATTAGTAGATAATGTTAAATAGCTGTTACAAAAATGAGCTTTTGATTAATCAGCTGTCTGATCTAATTGAACCATTGATTAGGTATATGTGGATAAATTACCATTAAATTAAATTAATAAGCGACTTCCTACCTTTGATATAGTTGTTATTTTTTAACCACTAAGCTGTACTTACCATTCTGAGAGAAGACCCGTGTACACTGTAGATAACGATAAAAATGTTGATAAGAACATTGATCGCAGAATGTAAAAAAAACATCACCTCTATTTTTTCGAACAGCATCTCTATTTACTAACGTAAGGTTATTAAAGCTCTTTTGAAATAAATACATAGTAGGCCACTATGTATTTATTTTGGATGCTGGTGTGAGAGTAATTTATCTCGATAATAATAATAACTTTCAGTGAGATCCTCAAAACTATCGGCAGTAGTTACCTACCTGTGATACGAGTAAGCTTTGCAATGTTCTTGAACGGGACTTTTTTCCCGAGTTCTAACCTCAACGTGTTCTCTAGGGACATGAATATCTTATGCTGCAGATTTTATCAATTCTACGCAGTTCCCCGGATGGATACGTCATAAATTTTAAGTTTTATGCAAACAAACAAAATCTTAAATCTAAGATCACTGTCGGAATGTGAAACCAAAAATTATCACCAAATGAAAGCCTAACTTTTATTTGGTGACAACAACAGGTCAGGATATTTAACAAAAATAACAAATCCATAGCCATACTTAATACTTAATATCCTTAATTACTTAATATTACTTAGTACTTAATTTACTTAATATTACTTAATTACTTAATCCATATCCATACTAATATTATAAATGCGAAAGTGTGTCTATCTGTCTGCTATGCTTTCACGGCTCTTCTGTTCAACCGATTTTGATGAAATTTGGTATAATGATAGTTTGAAATCCTGGGAAGGACATACGCTACATTTTATACCAGAAAAATAAAAAGTTCCCGCGGGCATCAAAAAATCTTTTTTGGGACTTTGATACATAATAATGTGAACCAAGTATTTTTCAAATCCTTTTTAGATAAAATGCCCATAAATAACGATGTCTTCTATGTAACCTATTCCAGTGCCAACTATTGAGCTTGAATGTGTTCTTATTGCCTTCGTCACCTCGCAGTATCATTATGCCGGTGACAACTGCAGTATACTCGTGTCACACGTTGTATCTCTTCAGACTTGCTTCCCACTCCTTTGAGATTGCGGCTAAAATAATAAGGGCGTACCTCGGCGTTCCAAAACGGGACATTTTCTCGCGATTCAACCACGGCGCGCACTTAGGGGATTTGAATTTTCCTTATATCGGATTTTATCTATTTCAGACAATTTCCGAGACAAATCCGTCGTAAAAAATATTTTGTAAATATAAATATTAGGAGTGTAGTTGTGTGTGTCAAAACAATACCTAATCAAAACATCACGATAGAACGACGAATTTTCATACTAAATAAAATTAGTTTTTAGGGTTCCGTTGACGGTTTTTAGGGTTAACTACCTCGTTGGTCTAGTGGTTAGCATAGACGACTGCGGGTCACGAGGTCTTGGGTTCGATTCCCGGTCGGGCCTAAAATTTGGTAGGTACTGGGTTTTTCAATTAAGAAATTCTCAATGCCAGCCCGGAGTTGGAAGTTGGCGGTGTTTCACCCCCGTGCCTCGGAGAGCACGTTAAGCCGTGAGCCGTCGGTCCCGGTTATTATCGCTACCATGATAATATAGTCGTTAAAGCCCGCCAACCCGCATTGGAGCAGCGTGGTGGGTCTAAGTTCTAATTCCCTCTCTCCTATGAGAGTGGAGGCCTGTGCCCAGCAGTGGGACGTTAATGGGCTGCAGTGGATGGATGGACCCAAAGTGGAACCCTTTGGGTACAGGACCCTATAACTAAATCTCCACTATTCATCCGTACGTCTGTCTGTCAGCGGGCTGTCTCATGAACCGTAACAGCTACACTCACAGAGAGAGTGAGAGTGTGTATTTTTTATGCTGCTATATCAACAAATAATAATAAATGAACGTGATTTTTTCGGCATTTTTTGCTGTACCTATCTCTAAAAACCGTAATAGGTAAAAAAATAATGAAACTAAAATAAAGTAATAAATTACTATAAAATTGTATTTAAAAAAAAGTATACGGTTTTAAATCGTGTATGATGGCACGGAACCCTTCGTGTGTGAGTTCTTGGTCGTACTGTGCCTCGCGCTTAGCCGGTTTTTTATTTCATCATCATCAGTCCCTCTGAAATTCTTTTTTTCTTAAAACAATTTACTCAAATGCCTCAGTACCACTACTACTACAATTTCAACTTTATAGTTCGTATACTTAGCTGCTTTTTTATATGGTTGAGTCAAACAGACAGACAGATGAACAAACGGACAGACGCTCTGGACGAAACTTTATGCGTTCCTTGTTTATCACGCAACCCTTTAGGTAAAAGCCGAGCTAAATGTAGACTTATACCTGTAAGGCTGTAAGCCACTTTAAGGCGCTGTGAGCTCACGAGATCAAAATACTGGCACGCGGGGGTGAAATCAAGCAAGCGCATATCGCAAAAAATGCAAGAAATCATTTGTAAAAAAATAAATAGGTACAGTTTAATACAAATTAATCCGACAATGTGTTTGATTTAGAAATGTAAATTTTATCTTATATTTCTAGAGTAAATTATTATTTTCAATAAGGAGAAAAATTGCTTTAAAAAGTAAATTAAGAGGTATGTTTAAAATAAATTTCAATGAAGAGATTTTTTTTAAATTTTGGTTTGAGATTCGTTAATGTCTGCTTAAAGGTCTTGAAAACAGCAAATTATTTTTACAAGCATACATTATGTCACCGTTTGATGGATACACTGCTTTTAAAACCTCCTTTTACACTACACAGGGCCTTAACATTATGAATCCCTGACACACTGCGTTACTTTTATTAAATCAGTGCCGTAGCGTGACAGGTCAGTCCGGGCTTTTATGACAAAGACATTGTTAAAGTACAGAATAAAATTGCAAGGTGTCATTTTAATGCGAGCACAATATTGGCTCCGTTCCAAAAGTCAATTATTGCGAGTGACCTCGACGGCGCAAGCAATTATTTTCCATTGTGCAGGAACACCTTCACAAGTGCACTTTTGAACGATGCTAGACGTACAATATTTTTGGATTTTTGGCGCCGAGTCGACACTTCAATTTATTGCGTTTTTACATCAAGGTTTTATAACTTAGAAGACACCAAATATTATTACGCATTTATGCTTTTTTCATAATTTCATCCCTAACTCTTGAAGAATCTAGGAAGGAAGTTTTAGCCAAAGGTATAGTGTGCATACAATATCATCAATTAATTAATTTGCATCGATTGAAAGTAACTAGCATTATCAGGAATTGTTCTGGAGTGTAATAGAATGTCTCTGCAGTCTCAATAGATTTACCTAAGAGCCACCATTCATCGATGAAGGATCTAATGAAAATTATTTATGTATGTAAAACTAGCTGATACCCTCGACTTTGCCCACCTGGTTAAGGTTTTTTGGCTCCTGCGGGAGCTCTTAATTTTCCGGGATAAAAGTAACCTATGTATTATTCCAGACTATAATCTATCTCTGTGCCAAATTTCATCCAGATCCGTTCAGTCATTCTGACGTGATTGAGTAACAAACATCCATCCAAACTTTCGCATTTATAATATTGGTATAGTATAGATTAGAAACCCGCGTTTTAAGATAAAATACTATCTAAATATAGACTAAATCCATCAAAAATCGATAAGCCATAGACAGTGCATTTTATAAGTAAGTACCAAGATAAGCAATAACAGAGATCTGGCATTTATATCGCACCCTAATAGTTGATGTTTAATTTTGCTAATTAGCCCAGCTTAATAACGCTGTATCGGGCAAGTTGTGTAGAGCAAGACGATTTACTGCTGACGCCACGTGCCGCTAATGTTTGCCTTAGATAAAGCGGTAAAGGTTTGTCCATAATGGAGGATACTATTACGCAAATTTTTATTTTTTTTATTCCACTAGAAGTTAGCATGCAATTGACTGCGATCTCACCTGATGGTAAGTGATGAAGTACAATCTGAGATGGTAGCGGGCTAACTATAACTGCCATACACCTAATCTACAGTTATATTAAACCCATAACCCTAATCGGTTTCTAAACGGCACTGTTTCACTGGTTAAGCCGGATCACTTAACGAAGCAGGCATTTAAAGGTTTGGCTTTGGAAGACAAGCTGCTACGAACGTGCCTCGCTGAGGCTAATACGTGTCATTCGTTTCAGAAACACCGGAAAAACCAAAGCCTCGCGTAACTTACACGCTTTATGAGCTTTGTCCTCTTTATGACATCGGTTTGGTTTTTTGAAGTAAAACTTCTTAAGAATCGCTGTGATTTGAAAATTCGATGAAACGAAAAACGACACTAAAAAGAGACAAATATATTCATAATAGGATTAAGTCTGCGAGAAAATGGGATACAATATAAGTCATATTTATCTCATTATCTCGTAGGCTTTCTTTTCTGAAGGTCCACTTCTGCCGTGTGTGAATTGCACACACACTTTTTTTTATAATCTAGCACAATGATTCTTACTATCGCGTACTGCCGTTCTATAAGGACGACGCTTTACCTAGACTTAATTATTTATAATAACTAGTGCTACTTAATTTTCTTTATGGACGTAGCTTTAGGAGAGGGGTAACTCTACAAAATTACCGACCCGAGGCCATAATTCGTCTGTCCATCTAAAATTATGTGGAGCATCTGCCTTTTTATATAAGTTCCTTGAGCTTAATTTTGCTCTGAAAGGAAGCTGCTCACGAAGTTTTATCTATAAAAAGCTGAAATTTTTCTAATTTGCTTCTAGGATATTTAAAACAAAAAGTAGCTTCGTGGATTAAAGTTTTATAAATTAAATTAAAAGTTCAATATATTTTACCTTTACGAAACTTTACTATAACATATCCCTTGGACTGCGGAGACCCGTTCCAGCTCCATTAAGGTGTAATTGCTGAAAATGTTCTTCTACGTTCAGAATCAGAATCATTACGGCAATTATTACGGTATTTTAATGCTAAAGCAACTACGGTTCCAAATGCGCCCTGGTCTGAGAAGAACTCATAATATAGAGAAAGCCTTTATTAGAGAAAACGTACAAATTCAGCAAATCCTAAAGTTTCTAGACACAGTGACTTAGTGTCGGAAAAACGATTTTTTTGGTTGAGATATTTAAGGGCTAGCGCTTGGCTGCAATCAGACCTGTTTGCAATCGGCGATGCAGTCTAAGGTGGGGCGCGCTTGCCTAGAATACAGACAGCTATGTCAGTTGTTAGCGTAATGAAACGTTCCAGAAAACACTCCGCCTTTTGTTAAAAGGTTCTAACCTCTTTTCAGTTGTTCGGCGCATCAATATTCGCCCTTTGTCTGTGGATATGCATCGAGCCCGGGTTCAACGAGTGGATGAACATCCTTAAGCTACAAAAGTACTTCATCGGTGTCTACATCATACTTATTGGCTCTCTGGGGATCATGGTAGTCGCCTTCCTCGGGTGTGGTTCAGCGCTTATGGAAAATATTCAACTTTTATATGCGGTACGTTAAAAACATGCATTTTAATTTTTAATACAGTATGTACATCGATCAACTTGTTTGCGTCCCACCACCACTACAGCCCATTAATGTCCCACTGCTGGGCACAGGCCTCCACTCTCATAGGAGAGCGGGAATTAGAGCTTAGGTTATCTCATAGCCATCGGTTTATGTTAGACTTAACTGTGGCCAGCCCAATCTCTTCTATTTTTTTTTTCTGTATGGTTTGGCGCCGCCTACAAAAACTACCTACAATATAAGTTTCGGTTTTTTGTTCATTGGCTAAGAGTAAATTGGATAAAATTTATTAAAAGTTTAATCAATGCTTTTCAGTCCTTTTGAAGTCTGTTCACTTTTTGATGTCTTTTTTATTGTTTTTCAGTATATAATATCGCAAATAGCATCCTTCCTGTTCGGATTGGTCGGCGCTTGCGTTGTGTTAGACTTCTCAACTTATGACTCCAGCATCCAGCCTCTCATCAAAGACGTTATCATAAGGCTAATGAACAACCCTCAGCATGAAGGCAGCCGGCAAATCCTAAGGATGGTACAAGAGGGGGTAAGTTGTCATATTTCCCTAAGAAAATAAATCCGTTCCTTCATTCCTCGTTCAATTCAAACTCTTAGATTTTAAATTAAACGAGATCACCCAACCTCCATACATTTTTGGGATAATTTTGAAAGTTCCAGCCAATTAAAGTAAACTGTTAGAGTCTATCAGAGTAGATACTTTTTTTTTATATATAATTTTTGTATTTGTTTTTTTCTCCTGAACCTTTTTATAATGCACGTGGGACTAAACATGCAATTGACTACCTACCATTATATCACTTTTGACCAAAATAACTGTTTTACATCTATGCTGAGTGATACTTTAAAATTATTATAATCTCAGATAAATGACTTAGAACTTAGCATTTTAATAAAAAAATATATAATGCGTAGACTGTTTTTCGATTCCCGCGGGAATTCCTTCATTTTCCGGGTTAAAAAGTAGAAGAGAGATAGGTTGTACCTCTTCGTCGGGATACAACCTATCTTTGTATCAAATTTCATCAACATCGGTTGAACAGGTGGATCGTGAAAGCGTAGCAGACAGACAGACAGACACACTTTTGCATTTATAATATTAGTATGGAAGTATGGATGTGCAAAATGATAGGACGTAATTGTACAGCACGACAAAGTATCGGATGGAAATCAGAACCAGGCCCAAAAAACAAACAGTTGATGAATGACAGCCGCCGATGGAATGGAAGCGGGCGTAGGGAGCAGTCACACTGGCTGTGACGGCCGTAACTAATCAAATGACCGAAGCGCTTCGTTGATCAATCGGGCACAGGGACCAAAATCCGAATGCGTTTATACGTCGGTAAAAAACAAAAAGCCCAGCCCAATTTTCTTTAGGTTCCACTACTATGAAAAGGGATTTTTTTACCCAAATTTAACTTTCAAGGCGTTATTAAGTACATATTATGTTTAACTATGAAAAATCCATGCCTTTAATTACCAACACAATGGATTGAACAACCTACTGGTAACTTTAAGTTTTAGCCAAACTTTTAGGATGATTAGGAGGTACTAAAATTTTCTTTTATGAAAAAATTTGCATAGATCATCATCAGCACATTTTTACTATGTGCTGCGTTGCCAAATATTTATTTATACCGAAAATAATATATATAATTTATTTTGGTTTCCGAGTAGGTACTTAATGAACTTAATATGTTAATACCAAAAACGTTTGTGAAAAGATCTTTATTACAGTCATAACCTTTTTTTGGTGCCGTCAAACTATATCCGACTTTAATTTTTGCCCAGATCGGCTGCTGCGGAGCTGATGGTCCAATGGACTACATAAACCTGAATAAGCCTTTGCCAGCAGAATGCCGCGATTCTGTGACTGGCAACGCTCATTTCCACGGCTGTGTGGACGAACTCACCTGGTTTCTGGAATCCAAGACTGGATGGTTGGCGGGTATCGTCCTTGCATCTTGCATGATATGTGTAAGTTGTTTTTTTTTTCAACATGATAAATTGATCAAAATAGCCTCAGTTAATAAAAATGCTGATAAGTAAAACCTGGCTTTGGTCGGATGGAATTTCTTAAAAATATACTTTCTTAGTGAGGGGTCTGCTTTATAAAGAAAACCTGCATGGTAAATCTCATTTTTGTAAGCCCAGTTATTGTTCAAAATTGTTCCAACAACTTCGTCCGCAACTATTGGGGTTTTAAAAAATATTTACGAAAATCTGTATAATAGGATAAATTATGCGTTCTTGAGAAAAAATTCATGCAAAATATCAAGTTTCTAGTCCGAATGGTCTTCACGTTGATTTTGGGTTTTCATATATTATAATAATTTATAAACTGAAATTTTATTTCAACAGGTTATAAACGCAGTCATGTCCATGGTACTAATCCAAGCAGTCAAGAAGGAAGAAGAAGAATCAGTGACGTACAAAAACTGAACTGCTTATTTTAATATAATTAATGTTAAGTTTTAGGGTTACAATTAGATATATAGATATACAGTTAATTTTTATATACCTAAATAAATAAAACAAGAAAAAAAAATTATAACGATGTTACAAATATAAAATAGGAAAAAAACGGGAAAATGCACTTATTTTTGTTTAAAAAATATAAGTAAAATACAGTATACCTACTTACGCACTACGCAGTACACTTTTTACCACCGTCTTAGAATATTAAGTTAACTGAGTAAAATATATAATGATAATAGTTTATTTTTTTGTAATATAATAAATCTGTCAAAATGTCAAATATTTTTTTATATTCCGTCCATCTCCACTCTGGTAGATATCAGGCGCTAATTTTATAGCCAATGAGCGTCCTGCGTCACACAATTGGGCTGCAATAAAATACTTTCAGTTTAAGTTGTTGTACCTATCGGAATAGGTAACTATTTTATAATAAGTCAATTAAACTAACGTAGAATATTTTAGGTTGTATTTAACAATTAACGCGAAGCAAAGTAACAAAGTCTGAAATTCAAAGCTTTGGCTAATGCATCCACAGCTGTATTACGGCAAATTGTTGCTGCTACGAATACAACCATAGAACGCAACCACAAAGGCATAAATTCATGTTAAACTATTCGAATTGTTTTCCGTTACTGGTTGTTCAACCAATTTTAACATTTTATACATTATGCAACCATATTTTGTATGATTAGCAAGCCGAGTCAATAAAAAAATCTTAATGACTTTTTGGCAAGTTATGATATCGTTAACGATTATTAGGATAACGTAGTAATATAGTAAAGTTTGATAACTATGATGAAATTCTTTTCGAAAAGCTTAGGTATCAAAGAAAATTAAAAATACTTCAAAAGTATTAGCTTTTTTTCCTATCGAGTAAAGCTTGTGTTTTGACCTGTGGCTATTATGACCGAAACATGACATATTATATCCTCTGATACAATGAAAAATATTGTTATATGTACTATGTAGGGATATTTATTTCAATAATCGTAATTATCTTATAAATAATCGATGAAATTTGAGATAGGTATATTATTAGATAACCTTTCGTGTGCGGTCCGCCATTACCGCATACTTATTATTTGAACATAATTATTTTTGTTTTTTTTAAATATTCTGCACTGACCATCTCGAAAACCGTAACATGACCGTTACGCAACGGCAGAGCAGCGAGCGGCAGGTAAGGACTGAAACTCTAACCGGAATAAGTGTTTGTAACTTTTATATCTTACAGATTCATTTATAAGTGTTTTGGGTTAGCAGATTGAAAAACGCACTGAAAAGTCTTACAGCTTCGATTCTGTTATCAATTCATACTGTAACACATAATTCTGTAACCTTTATGAAACTGTTTTTCGTAGTCCCTGACAGCAGGAAATCAAAAACCTTAATCCGACGAAGTGGCGGGCTTATCTACACAAAAAACAGAAATAGGGGTGCTATTAGGCCATAGGAAATAAAGTTTCCAGCAACTGTAATTTGCGTCGTGTTCGATTTGAAATTATAGGAAAATACACAAATAAGGAACGCCCTGTCAATCACACAGAGCGGTTCCCCCTGGCAAATACATTAACTTTTTTTATTCGCACAGTGCTAACAAAATGATGAAACAGAGAATGGAAAATGCACATTCATTCTCTCCAAATGTAACGCTGTTTATTTATGTCTCTACTATAGCGAGCACCCACGGCTTTGCTCCCGTAGGAAGTTCGAGAATTCTTTGCTACCGTATAATACGGTGAACCTCTATGCAAAACTTCAGCTTTCTAAATCTTAGGCGTTGATGAGTCCAGTTTACCAACCGATAGCGAACTTTTATATAAAAAAAAAACCATTCCACACCATCCAAAGATTGACAAATTAATTAAAATATACAATGTACACCTCGTTTTTTCAAGTTTAATAAACTTAAACCAACGAACTCAATTTATATACATGGGCGCTGTCAAACAAAGAATGTGGACTTATTTTACTAACGCTATCTAGTCTGAAATGCGGGACAGCGCTATGGCGGGGACAAGGACAGGCATATACAGGGGCCCTACAAGTCGGACGCCCAACCTTTTTCTATGAAAGGGCCCATCTAGTACCTACATATATATATCGATGACTAAAACACTACACTACACTATAAGAATAAATAAACTTGTGTATATTGCTGCCTGGTTTCTACACTAACTGAAACTTTCCTGACGACCTCCCTGGCGCAGTGGTGAGCGCAGTTGCCTTAACATGGGAGGTCCCAGGTTCGACCCCTGACAGCGTTAATTTGGAAATTTAAAATTTCTGAATTTTCTGTGGTCTAGTCTGGTGAGAGGCTTTCGTCCGAGCTAGTTACCAGCAAAGACGTACTGCCAAGCGATGCGTTCCGGGACGATACCGGGTAGAAATCGATTTGGGGTATCAAAGAGTTTAATATAATCAGGTCATGGGTCATCAGGTGACATTGCAGTCAAGGGCTAACTTGTATTATTTAAAACATGACGTGGTATCATTATCTACTAAATAGGTAATAGAGTTAATATAGCGGGTAGGTTTACTCTGAGTTTATATCTTATACCTACCTTTAAACGAGCCATTCTTGTATATATTTATATATATATATAACGGCTCTAACGATTTACATGAAATTTAGGGGTTTCTGGGGCGATAAATTGATCTAGCTAGGATTCATTTTTAGAAAATGTCGTTTAATCCGTGTTTTCTGGCAATGAAAAACTGCTACAATATCATTAGAATACGCGCCACTTCGACCCCAGTTCGAGTCCAGATGTCTCCAGTCCGACAATTTTTTCCATTTTTTCATAATATTTTATCTTAAAAAAAATTTTAATAATATAATTGCCATAAAACACGATTTACCAAAAAAAATAAAGAGCAGAACTCGGTCATCCAGATATATTTATGTTTTTACACATTACGAGAATTTTAGCCTTGGAGTTTGGCAGTGAAATACGCACTAAAAGAGGAAAAGGTCTTATTAAAAAAGTTTCAAACAGTTAAACAAAGAAATAAAACGAGATATTTATCTATGCGGCCCCCAAAGTTTGCCTCAGGAAATGAAGTCACCCACTTGTTAATTAAGTTCACAGGCAAAAGAAAGGGACGTTCGAGAACAAGTTGAATCTTTAACTAGTACATAGTATTATAAATGCGAAAGTGTGCCTGTTTGTCTGTCTATCCCTCTGTCACCTTTTAAAGGTCTGCAGTAATAGTAGTGACAGGGATAGATTGCATTCCGTTTTTTATATCCACTACAGTATAAAGCATCGTGCATCGTACTGAAATGCTAACTTGCAGACCTGAGAAAGTTCAGAAATTACAAATTCCTAATGTCGGAGAAAAAAGGAAGGAAGACATTCAAAAAAAAATATATATATACCTTGCCGGGGATCGAACGTGGGACCTCTCGCTCACCAGTTATCCTACGCGACGCTATCCAGACGTGACGCGATACGACGCCACAGAAAATGACAAACTTGTCTAGGAGACAACGCAGGCCAGGTGAAGGGTCAGGTACTGTTTGATATCGAGTCGCGGTGTCGCGTTTATCGCTCACCCAGGACAACGGGTTACTCACGCTCGGCATACAATGTCAACGTACATAGGTTGCATCTCGGAAACGAACCAAGTTAACATTATTGTCCCGGAAAATGAACGAGATTTTTGGAAAACCTTAATCCACATGGACAAAGTCGCGGGCATCATCTAGTAGGTATATAAATGAGGGTAGGAATACACACCATGCATCCGGACAAGGTCTAATATCCGCTGGAGAATGTTTATTCGCAACAAACACCCAGTCGGCGCAAACAAATCCGTTGAGCCCCGATCCTAACTCGCTTCCTCTAATAATTGTTTACCGGCAACTTTGCTACAACCGCAACTAATATACCACTTGGGGAATAATCGACGTGTCTAAACACTCTATGGATACGGTCGATACTGACTCCTTGTTTAAGATGATGTACTAGTTACTACGTATCCATACTAATATTATAAATGCGAAAGTGTGTTTGTTTATTGGTTTGTCCTTCAATCGCGCCGCAACGGCAACGAGCAACGGATCGAAATTATTTTTGGTTTGGATATAGTTGACCTGGGTTACATAGTATAGTTACATAGGCTACTTTTTATCCCGGAAGATTTAGGAGTTCCTGCGCGGGAATAAAGAAAATAAACCACGCGGGCGAAGTCGAGGGCACCAGCTAGTAAATTTATAAATGCAAAAGTGTGTCTGTCTAATCTGTCTCTATTATGAAACCATTTCCGTTTAATTAATCGTTATGATTTTTGAAAAGACCTCCCTGGTGCGATGGTGAGGGCTTTGGTCTATAAGAACGGTAAGGTTCGATATGCGGTCAATATGGGAGTTTATAATTTCTGATTTGTTCCTGTACGCTTACTCTGAGTTTTTACATTGCAAATACGATTGATCGACGTGAGAGCTCACCACGCCAAGTGTAAGCGAACGTCAAAGTAAAATGAACCCAAGAACTCTTGCTTTAAAGTCACAAATTCAGCATTTGGAGCGCTGGCTGTGAATAAATACACGAAATGATGAAATGAGCTCTAAACCAATGTTGTTAAGGTTCATTTTACTTTAAAGTTCGCTTACACTTGTCGTGGTGAGCTCTCACGTCGATCAATCGTATTTGCAATGTAAAAACTCAGAGTAAGCTTACTGGTCTGTATAGAAAGGTGATTTAATCGTTACCAGATAAATGAGCGAGGAGCCGTGGTAAATTAAATTATACTATCGGATGAACGTTATTTCTGCCGTACTACAAAAATATTCTATTAATTATTATTAACTACATGATGATTAACTACTTTGTCGGGTTTTTTAATTCTCGGGGGAACTCCGAAACTTAATTTTCCGGGACAAATAGCCTATGACTTGTTATCTACCTAAACCGAGATGTAACCTACCTTTATACCGAATTTCAACCAAATCGTTTGAAAAGATGATCCGTTAAAACGTAGCAGACAAACAGATAGACAGACACGCTTTCGCATGTATAATATTAGTATGGATTATTATTAATAGAGTTATTTTGGAAAGGTACGAAATAAATTGAAGTGTCGAATCGCCGCCAAAAAATGCTGAACGTCAAGTGTCGTTCAAAGCCTGAACACCCATTAAGGTGTTCGTGCACAAATAAGAAATAATTGCTCGCGTCCCGCCGAGGTCACTCCCAATAATTGACTTTTGGCACTGCGCCAAGTTGACACCCGTGTGAACAGTCACTTTTGACTTCGTTCTGATTATGTAACATACAGCCAACTCGTAGCCCTCGGATACCATTACTTCATGAGATTCTTCATTTTCTCGCAAGTACACAAAAAAATAAGTAAATTTAACTCTCACACCCGCATACAAAATAAATAAATATGAGGTCAAAAGAGCTATGATAAACTTAACACACACACGCACACACACACTCGTACACACACACACACTCACACACACCCACACCATACACAGACACACTTAGGATTAGTTGTTTGCTATAATTATTGTATATTCCTATAACTGTTTCTACCATAATAATATATATTGCACAATTACTGGGAAGAGACTGACCCCCAAGATACGGGCCATCCTAGTTTGGGGGTCTAGGGTAATTTAAGAAACCTTTGTATTATTTATTTTGGAACAAATAACGATTTTTATTTATTTATTTAAGTTAATAAATAGAAATGAAATTACTTACATACATAAATACACAAATAAATAGTTCCAGCTGGCGGAGGATTACACCCAAGCAAGGGAGACCAGACGGCCGGAGGTCAGGGCGACAGGCGGACTATCCTAGCCAAGTCTAGCAACACCACTTTTTGCATCTTGGCTGCGAGCGAACTGTCACTATTATGGTTTTCTGACCTATCTATGAGATACTCACATATTATTTATCATCATCATCATCATCGAATCTTAGTTTTAGTATCAAAAAAGATCTAGACTTTGTATCTCGCTGTTCTAGTCCACAGAGAAACTTACTGTCACTCCCTTTTCACGACACCACCCACCGAGCCACCTGTGAAGCTGGAATAATAAAGAGTTTTACAACGCGCCAAAATGGGACTTTTCTCGCGATTCAACCGCATCGTGCACTTAAGGGATTTGAATATCTTATGGTAGATTTTATTTATTCTACGCAACTTACCGCGGACGAGCCCGTGACGAATTTTAAGTCTTTAAACAAACGCTTGACAGAAACAGCAGCTTATGAAGTCACGTTCGGTTCTTTCAGTTAATCGGCTTTCATTTCGCGTGAGGGATGTTATTATTTCGAGTAGGTACGCTGAATTTAAGTGAGTGTTTCTACGAACGCAAATTGTACTATATAGTAATAAAATAAGCTTAACAGGGGTCTGCTCAACTGCTGTGCTGTGTATGCTGAAGTGAACTCAACGAAACGGACTAAAATGGTTCGTGCGTTCTAACGGTCCTATAGGTTGAAGCCCCTCCCGTTGCACTGTTGTGTTTAAACTTTTTTTACCTTAAAACCAAAAGCAAAAATACTGTAAGGACTGGACAGGACCAAAAAGTCCGCGTGGGAGGAGACATTTTTTCTATCGCCTAGAGTGTGCGCTTCGTACAAAAAATGTAAGTTCGATGTCTTTATACAAAGACAAATAAACATAACTCAGTTGTCACGTTTTAACTTGAAAACTAGCTCCCAAGGCACTGATTTCATCCAATGAAAAAGCGAAAATACATTGTCGATACAGCTGAGCTTTTCCGCGTAAAAATATACGACTGTTATCGTTCTTAGGTCGAAAACTCACTATAAGGACGATAAATGGCACTTTTATAATGCATCAGGACAAAACAATTTTATCCTATGAAGCGGACGTTTTGTCCTATCCGTAGTGTGTTATCGCCCTTATGTTATCGAGTTCCTTGTACGCCTTACTTAGCCATCTAAGATCCGCCATAAAATTTAACGCTCACAATATTCACGAATCTACATTGTAATGTCATACTTGTGCTTAGAAAATGCCTCTGGCTGAATAAAAGCGGTGTGAGTTTTTACGGCGTCGTAAATTTTTAACATCACAAAAAGTCTGTCTTTGCTGGTGGAGAATCGAGTGGGTTCATAACATGCGTAAGAATATAAATTGCATTTTTTAGTGTTATGGCCATCTCTTCCTTATCTAAGTGCACCTACGTTTCCTAGTAATTACTTACGTCAACACATAACATAGGTACATTAAAACATCTAGAGTCACTCACTCACTAATTGACTCATTAAGCCCATACCAAACCTTTGTACCTAAGCTGAAACTTTGACAGAGGTTCCCTATATAAAATTGACCAGGAATAACTCTAGGTACCTATTCGAACAGTAATCAACGATTTTTTAGGTCAAAGGTCCCTAGGTACCAATACTGTCAGTAGAGCTTTTTCCAAAGCACTGTATTCACAACTGTACTGGAGTACTATTTTCTCACAAGCTGTACAAGGTGACTAGTCGTGTTCTGTCTTTATTGATTAGTGATTACTACGTCTTGAAATATGACACCTTTTATGATCTCGCGCGTAACTCTGGTAATAAGCCAAGAGTTACAAAATAGCGTATCAACCTAGGATCTTGATTTTGATACTAAGAATTAGGCCATATTAATAAAGAAACATCAGCTGAACACGATTTCAAGTACCGGCCAATCTATTCTTAAGACTTGAAAGAAAGATGATTTGTACTTAAATCTTTTCTTACCTGCTTTAAAATCGATTTATTAAAGGCCCTGTGTAGCGTAAAAGGGGGTTTTTAAAAGCAGTGTATCACAACACAATTTAAAAAATATCTCTGCATTGAAATTTATTTTAAACATACCTCTTAATTTACCTTTTAAAGCAATTTTTCTCCTCATTGAAACCAATAATAAGCTCTAGAAATATAAGATAAAATTCATATTTCTAAATCAAACACATTGTCGGGTTCATTTGTATTGAAAAGTAAATACTAATTTTTTTACAAATTATTTCATGCATTTTTTGCGACATGCGCTCCACCCCGCGCATTTCACCCCCGCGTGCCTGTTTTTTTCATCAAGACTTGAAAAAAATATATATTTGACAATGGCTTGGAATGAGGTTTGTTAATTCCAGGTTTTTTGGAAAAACGTAGTCCTTTATTTTGGGTAGGAAATTACCTGAAACATGTGCCGTGAACAAACTAAAAACATAACTACTCAGAACTTTTAAAGTATCATTCTTACTTTGCTAAAATCAGTTAGTTGGCTTCGCTCGCAATCTCTCAATTTATCATCACTAGACCGTGTGTCAAGGCTATGTTATATGATTTTTCCCGCAACAAAACGTACAAACGTAGAAAGCCAACTTTCCGCATCATTTGCTGACATCCTAATAGGTATGTAGTTTGAGATAGGGTGGCCGTTTCAATATGATGATTAGCACATCGTTGGGATAGGATAGGATAGATATTTTGAAGCTGACGAATAGGGTAAAAATTACACGCACTAAAGCTTTTAAAATAACGTGATCTCTTCAGAAGTGAAATCCTAGAAATTCAGATACAAATAATTCAGATACGTTAATAGGGATGATGCCTATGTCTAAAATCAATTATTTCTCACTGATTGTTAAATAGAGAGGCTTCCAAAAGACCTACAATGCACATCTTCGGTTCTTTTTTAAAATTGTTATTGTTTGCTAACCATTTTAAATTATAGATTAAAGAAAAAGTGCGTTCAAATTTGATGACGTCACAACAATGTTTTTCATGCTCAAACTTCCATACCAGAAGCGCGTTTTTACGTTTGATAAAGAGTTGCTGATTTGATTGAGTTGTAAAAACTATGTCACGAAACATTAGTGGCAAAAATATTATCAGAAACGAGGATAGCTTCGTTGTTTCGTCACCATCTTATCGACCCATTGCTGGCTCACTACTTTGCACGATTCTCATCTCTGAATGAGATGGGCCTGAGCTACGCTCTTAAAAGAGCTTAGGGTTTACCTATTTAAAAACGCAAGGACAACCAACATTATACCACGAGTTTGGAGTTGTTTCATAAAATCAAATCTATCTGATTACTAATTTTTCCTACTGCCAAACAAACAAGTAAGCTTATATATTTAGCAATCAGCTTCCTGTCTATAATGGATTGCGATTAATGTTGTCTCAACAAAGGTTTTTACGGACAGAGTATACTGTATAATTAAACAGATGTGTTCCTTTTTGTAACTGAGATAATGTGGCGTTGTAATAGAAGATCCGTGTGTAGCATACTGACCTGATTCTCACCGTTTTCGCTTGATTACTCGTGGGCTTAATCTTAGGAAAGCGGTTGTACTTGGGTGGGTCTATGGGGTGATTAGAGTTTCAATATCATACAAAAAAACGTGTTCACGTGATGCCTTTTTTGTCGTAAGGCCGCTAATGCGCGTACCTATATTAGGACTCCATATGCTTTTTATTGTAATAATTGCGTTGATTTATTGTAGAGTATATTATGTTTTTTCGCGTACTTATTTGATTGTTCTTCTATCACGCTGCAATAAAGTATGCCGAAAAATGCCCTTTTCGGGAATTTTTCGGCATTTAAATTCGAAAACAAAAACATATTTACTGTTTAATAAAAATTTATCTGGCAATGTTAGTAATTTAGAATTATTTATTTTTTCGAGTAAATAGAAAAAAATATTTTGCAAAAAAAAGCTAAATTGTTTAAATTGCTTTTGCGATCAAACAATGAC
Organism: Erebia aethiops; assembly: GCA_923060345.2. Lineage (NCBI taxonomy): Eukaryota > Metazoa > Arthropoda > Insecta > Lepidoptera > Nymphalidae > Erebia > Erebia aethiops. The sequence continues at coordinate 5,596,946 of OV281092.1, read as the reverse complement.
TGCATAAAGTCCTTAAAAACATCAAATATTTTTCTCAATAATACATATGCTACCGTTTAATAGATAAACTGAAAGAAAGAAAGAAACTGACTATCATAGAAATATTTACCTTAATAAATTAATTTAGTGATTCCCATAGATAATATTATGTGCCAATAAATCATACGAGTCATAAGAGAAACGTGTCCCATATATTACAACAAACAAAGTAGAAGGAACTGCCTCAACTTTTATCTATCACAATTAAGGAGCACAACAAAGCTATTAGATAGGATCACCTTATTACTGGATGACTTATTTCTCTTTTCGTATTTCAGTTGATGGCACTCACGAAATTTATGGTATTATCATTGAAATAGAGGTACTAAAATTCTACATCATTATAAAAATTTCAGACCTGACGTCGCTATTATCAACAAAATAAATAGAGCACATAATCTTGTATGTATATTTATTTAAATAAAAATCAATTGCTGTTCGTTTGTCTCGCTAAAGCTCGAGAACGGCTGGGCCGATTTAGCGGATTTTGGTTTTGAAATGTTTGTCGTAGTCCAGGGGAGGTTTAAACGGTAAGAAAATATGCAAAAATTTGGTAATTACGACGCGCGGACGAAGTCGCGGGCATCAGCTAGTACTTTATAAAGGCAATGAACTAAGGATTGTGTAGTCCTAGTAGAACTTCCAGTTAGCTTGAAAAGAGATGAATTGACATGAGCCGTTGAGGTGAATCTGTCATATGTCTGATGTTGCTATGTAAAAAAGCACCATAACCACCAAGGACCAGGATAACATATTTGTTCAGAATGTGCCAGCAAAGCGCATTGTACGAGTAGGTACATAAGGTGCGGAGTACACGAGCGGAGCTAAACGTCGCGTCGCTGAGCACACGTTGTAATTACTCAGGAACTAGATTTTCTAGCGTCAAGGAACTAAGCGCCACAATAAATCTACTTGATGTGATCGTCGCCAGTGGTAAGACGATTTTAACGTTAATCTGTTTCTGTATTTTATGGCTTGCTGTTTTTATTATATCTTGGAATGAAACGTATTCATATACATAATTGGGATTGAACTTCAGTTTCAGTTTCAGTTTCTTTATTATAACAATTCCATAGTTACATTGTTTCTTAATTAACATATTATAGTCATTAGTAAACAAATCATGCTATGGATGTGTGTTGTTCACTTTTGGGTGGTTCACTTACAGGTAAGTTAATTTAATCATCAATTCATCATCATTCATTATTTTATTTATTTATTTATCCACTACAAGTTAGCCCTTGACTACGATCTCAGCTGATGGTAAGTGATGATGCAGTCTAAGATGGTAGAGAGCTAACCTGATAAGGGGCATGGCAGTTATATTAAACCCATACCCCTATTCATTTTCTACACGGCATCATACCGGAACGCTAAATCGCTTGGCGGTACGTCTTTGCCTAGAACGAGTAGAAACCTAGTAGAAACGTAGCTTACAGACTGACAGACACAATTTCGCATTTATAATATTAGTGAGCATGAAGTTTGACAATTTTGTAATTAATTTTAACCACCTTCTTGATTGCAACGTCGATTTAGTTACCATTTTGTTTAAAAAAAACACTAATATTTATACCTAAACATAACACCGCAAAAGATGATCAACGTTCGATTCCTAACCACATTCGCTTCAAATTCTATCAAGTTATTGGAAGTGCGGAATTAAAGCCGCATATCCCGTGTTCATAGCACAAGAATACAAGCTCGGCTAATCATCGCTCTGCACACAGTAAAATTGTAATTACTCGGCATCGAGAAACGAACGCAGCATCATAGAATATACAACTCTAGTCGCCTGCGGTTGGTAGATTGTAACGACAGCTTGTTGTTAGGAAACTAACTGTAAGGGCAAAAAAAACTCCACCGATAGAACAAGGGGAATAAATACTAAGATCGCTTAAAGCCGTATTGTTTTAAATATTGTTCGTATTTTAGAATTATAATCCTTATTTTAGGGACGTCAAGGTACGTGACATACAACTGTCATCTAAACTAATATTATAAAGAGGAAAGATTTGTTTGTAATGGATCTCAAAAACTACTCAACCGATTTTAAAATTTCTTTCAAGAAAGATTCATTATCAGCGAGTAACATAGGCTTTATTTTATTTTCAAAAAAATTAGAGATCCCTGCGAAAATTGCAATTATATGAATTAAGTCGGAAAGAATCGTCACATCTGAGGGCTTCCGTGGCGTGCGCTGCGTAAATAGTAAAAGTTACACGAAAACAATGTACGGTGGAATTGTTTCACTTAAAAAGTTCTAAAAAAATCCGCGATAACATCTATCTTATCTATCTATCTATGATCTTATCTATGATCTATCTTTTTAAGTTGTCTCACAATAACCATTTTTATGATTTTCGAATTTGGTCTAAAACAAAGCTTTACTTTCGAATGTGTTTTGACTGACATATTAATAATCCTTTTCAAAATAAAATTGTTGGTCGTCTCAATTATTTATTATAGACCAAATGCGCCCTTTTCACCATTTAATTAAGATGAGTAATGAAAAATATCTTATAAGATATAATTAATGATTAAACGAACTTACCTGTAAGTGAAGTTCTATCATAATTATATGAGTCGCTTCATTCGAAGATATAAAGATACACACGTAGTAGTTTCCCACGTACCAGCAAATAATCGCACGTTGTTCAGAGGAGTTATAAAAAAAGAACCCCCACTACCCGCGTCTGTCTCGCACGACAGAGCGGATTCGTTCGTCATTTAGTTTAGAGATATATACCTATACTTAAAGCTCTTGCGAAAATATGTTTCGGGGTGGGTGGGTTGGGAACTTAATATTATATCTTCGAATGAAGCGACTCATATAATTATGATAGAACTTCACTTACAGGTAAGTTCGTTTAATCATTAATTATACTTCGTCGCTTCATTCTTCAGATATAAAGATACACACGTAGATGTTAAGAGATATTATATATTTTTGCAAGAGCTGTATCTACGCTGAATAGATACTAATTATTGTTATCAATAATTTTATTTATTCTTCTTATCTCTTATTTGAGCTGTAATGTTTTAAACAGTTTATGTTTAAGGTTGGAATCATGAGCTGATTTCCCCGAGATGCTTATTTACGTACATTTAAGATGACATTAAAATTTCTCTTAAGTATTTATTGTACTTAAGTTTCAATTTAAATAACTTTCAATTTACCAATAATACAATCTTGCGCTCTTTTGCTTTAATTGCTAGTAACAAGCATAAACGTATTATAGTTTCGATGCAATCGAATGGAACTAAATAGTTATTGATGTCCATAACTAGTAGCAAGATTTATAATCTAATACCAAGTATATTAGCCGGGGCAATACTTTAAAGATAAAATTATCTTTGTTTGTAGAAAGTAGGAACGTGTGATCGTTGCTACGCACGAAAAAGGAATGACGAACGAATCCGCTCTGTCGTGCGAGACAGACGCGGGTAGTGGGGGTTCTTTTTTTATAACTCCTCTGAACAACGTGCGATTATTTGCTGGTACGTGGGAAACTACTACGTGTGTATCTTTATATCTGAAGAATGAAGCGACGAAGTATAATGGAAATAAAGTAACGCGCAACAGAAATAGTTGCGTCCGCGACCTGCAGTGGCAGGCGAGGTTGTACTTTTCAGTGCCGACTGCCTATTATTGGGTATGGACTATTGTGATGATTGATTATGACACGTGCAAAACCGGGGCGGACCGCTAGTTTTGAAATAATGTTTTAAGTGAGGGTAGTTACTCCTCAGGACAAAACGAAAAACATCAACTTTGTATGGTAAATAAGTAAATAATTGAATAAAGCCTTTATTGAGTTACAATGATCTCAAAGTAACCCATAAATGAGACTTAAAAACTAATTTTAAACGTTTTGCCCGTGGAAACCAAGAATTATTCTCATTTTTAACAGACTTCCAAAAAAGGAGAAGGTTCTCAACTTTCTTTTTTTTTCATCTACTTATTGTCATGTCAGCAGCTATTTAATATCAACTACAAATATTTATTTTTCGTACTTAGCGTGATAAATCTACCTACCATTCAAGGCACAATATTTTTAGGCAAATTCTATCAAAACTATCGAAAAAGAAAAAAAATCGTATTAAAAGCCTGATGGCGTAGGTAGGTAGGCGTAGGTTTCTAGAAAATTGTAATGGAAATTTTGATTGGCTGTAACAGAAAAGTTGGGACTAGGATGACCTAGCAGTGCCATGTGGCCTTTGGATCACGTGTTCGTGATGATGAGAATTTCTCATTTTCTCCGAAATTAATAACCTTATTTAAAGTATTGAAACCTCAATAATGCCAAACCAATCAAATAAAAATCCTATTTATGATTGGAATATTATTTATCTTTATTGCGTTTCACGCTGTTTTTTTGGCGTTTAAAGTTTTAATGAAAATTTTCCACGTCTACTTTCTTTATTTATTGACGAACCAATACGTCTATTTCTACAGTTTCTATAGAGTGAATTTGTATTTTCCGTCTGTATATCTGTTTTAAATCCGTCCGTCTACCAGAGCATAATATAATGCCAAAGTTAATTATCAAATAGAAATTTTCAAAAAATTAACCGACTTCAAAATCACTGTAAAGCATTTAATAAATTACCTTATTCGAATTATGTTGCAATGAACAAACAATTATAAATTATATTGAAGGTAGTTATTTAGGTATTAAGTAAGTACACTCTTTATACTCCGCTTGGTTGATTGGTGTTCCGTATTGCATTCATATGTATATTACATGGAAAATATATTTAAAGTAGGTATAGGTCTTAGTTCAGAGTGAACCAGTAGTATAATTTTAAAAAAAAAACTATGACTAGATGATGACTGCGATTTGTCGGCGTAGAACCGACGCGATTTGTATGGGTGTTTGAAAACCTAAAGAACTTTTCCGGAATAAATCATAGCTAATTTCCTTGACCGGAATGCAACCTATCCCTTATGGAACCAAATTTCATCAAATCGGATAAATAGAGGGGGCATGAATGTAGCAGATCAACAGACAGACAGAACAAACCCTAATTCGCATTAAAAATAACTATCACACGAGTTGCTAAAAAGACGAATAGGTACTGAGATTTTCTAAAAATGTCATAAACTTTCTGAATGAATAAAACATTATTTTACTGGGAAATGAATAAAAAAAACGTCTAAGCAAAGTATTAATTTCAATAAAAAGCGGGCGATCTTGAATTTATTTCATCTGAATTTGCAAATTCGTTCGTAACGCCAATTGATCCGATCACGTTCGGAATAGAATAAAATCTGTGGATTGAATTTTGGTGTGATTCAAATAATTTATTGAAAAGTAACTCAGACTTTTAATTAAAAGGTACATGGATCTGCTCTTTAAATTGTATATGTTATTGTAAAAGCGCGAACTGTGGTAAATCATGGGGTTTGCCAGTAGGTCTAGGATTAACCAAGCCTTAATGGTAAGGGTCCAACAAATTAGTTTAATGGATCTCTCTCTAGTATAATACAAATATTACTAAAACTAATTATATTTTAGTTCCGTACCCCTGCTAAGAAAGGATTTTAAGAAATGACAATGGGTTTGTTAAGACATCTTATACTTATTTTTTTTTTATTGAAAAAATATAAAATATTTAAAAAAAAATCTTATACAATAAAAAAGTTCTGACTCACTCACCTAACGCTCTTTTTTTTGTTGGTATCGGGGCGGAAATCTTCATAGATATCTTGGGGGAGAAATCAGGCTATGTGAGATTTTTACTCCAAAACCCCCTCGGTGGCCACCCTCAGCGCTGTGTTGGGAAGCTCCGAGATCTCAAAATATGAACGCATCGGAGGATTCCCTTGACCCTAGAAAACTGAAATATTCTGCAATGGTTCCTTTAATAATTTGGCCAAGGGATAAGGACAGATTTTTCGAAATTGAGACGGAGAGAATTCGCAGGCGATCGCTAGCTTAATATAATTATTATTATAATTACTAAATTGTCTCTGGTCTGTACTGGTGGATGACTTCGGCCATGACTACTTAGTTACCTACCACCTTGCAAAAATTCGAGTTCAGTTTGCGTTCTACTTCAACGCTAATCGAACGTTCAATACGATCAATCGAGTTTGCAATGTAAAAACTTAAGATTAAGCGTGCTGCTTTTGAACTGAATGGTTGGTTATGTTGATCATTCCCTAAGCGCTATGTTAGTAGCGGTCTCTAACTAAGTTACAGTCAAATGGTTAGACTCATTAGAGGAAAGTTAGGCTCGGACTAAATGGATTTGTTTGAACGGGCTTGTTGTTTGCTGCCAATAAACATTCTTTAGTATTAGCACAGAATAGGTAATACTAGCAGAAAATCTGGTATTAGCCCTTCTAGGTTATACGTTTTGTCTTAGAATCTTTATTATTATTATTATATTATTATATTATTTAATCAATTTTATCTGCCTATTTATATAAACTTCAAACATTTATTTTATTTTAGTAATTTAATAATTCGACTAATCTTTTATGGTCATTAAAAGAGATTTACTGATTTATGATCTTTACATTACTTAAACTCTACTAGGCTTTTTAATTTATTTATTTCAAATGGATACAACAATTTTTTACAAAATATAAATCTCGCCAAACTGGTGGGCCAGTTTGTTGGCGAGTTGGCGCTCTAAACATAATATTTAAGTTGCATCTAAAATTAGCACATAGTACCTAATAATCTAACACTAACAAACAAACAATTTTAATAAGAAACCCATGCTACCAAAAACAAAAGAAAATACAAATTAACAATCTAAATAAAAGAGAAGAGAAATATAAAAAACTGTAAGTAATTAATCAATTAATTAATTAGTCGACATAGGAGTACTTAAGTGACCTTTTAACTTCTTAAGTATTGATATACTAACCTTATTTTCCTCCCTTAGCGCGCTATGCTATTGTAAATTTTGGGTACTAAAATATAACAACTCAACCTTTTACCGTAATAGTTACATACTTTTTGCAACGTGAATCTTATCTTTCTACAACTTCTCGCGTTATCTCTTCATTCAATTAAATCCGAAGTAGCGGGATAAACCTATATGCATATTGAATGAGTGCCTTCATTATTTTGCTAATGGCAAATAAATACCATTATATTTTTCAATCCCAAATAACAAGAAAGATAAGATACCAAAAAAAAAAACATAAAAGAAAATTGTTTCCGAACGAGAACGTGGCGTAAGTGTGCGAATGTTATTTCACGATAATAAGAAAAATAGAACGAGTCTCCATGACAAATAAATGTCTGAGTTTCCTTCAATAGAAACCTATCAAACGTCGGTGTATCACAACTTATTACTGAAGCAAATGAACCGATAACAGAGTTACATGTTTCTTCAACGGCGTAGCAATTCTGATGAGATCTCTGCGAGCGTAGAAAGATATGGTTCGTTCCTTTGACTGTATAAGTAAGGTCGAATGTATTATAGGTCTCGTTATACTGGTTTTTGTTACTCTATGCTACAGCAGAAATTCATATAAGCTAGGGACGCCTTCCGCCGCAATGCCTAGCTGTTACGTCGAGGAAATTGACTTCTAGTTCTGAACGGAAGAACCAAGTGAAAGATCTACCTATGTCTCACTGTTTGTCGTCATTACACTGTGTATGTGAACAAGAAAAAATAATACATACTGGTGTTTTCTTTAGAAAACTTCTTGCCACTAACGATTTATACCTGCTGAGTACGTACAATTTGTCAATTTTCACTTTACCTGTATTAGTGCTCTGTACCAATTTCTTCATTGAAATAATTGGAAGAAAAGTTGTAGGTACGCATGTAGAGTATGTCTATAGTGAAAGGTGAGAGTGCAAAATAGCTATTACTAAAAATTCGTCGGGTATAATAATATTATCTGTGTTCAAAACTTTTGCGACTTTGTCGATTGATACTTACGGTCACATTAAACTTTATGAAGCTTTCCTGTAGAAAATTTGTTGTTTTACTTTCTCAATACGAATATAAATATTACTTAACATTGAAAAAGAAATACGCACCAAATTGAGAACCTCCTCTTTTTTTTGGATGTCTATTAAAAAGCATCTGCCTCGTTGGTCTAGTGGTTAGCATGTTTAACTGCGGCTGACGAGGTCCCGGGTTCGAGTCCCAGGTCGTGCCATATTAAGTATTAGGTTTTTCTGATTAGAAATTCCCAGTACTAGCCCGGAGTTAGGAAGTCGGCGGTGTTTCACCCCCGTGCCGTCTAAGCTCTAATTCCCGCTCTGCTATGAGAGTGGAGGCCTGTGCCACGCAGTGGGACGTTAATGGGCTGTAGTGATGATGGATGAATTAAAAAAGTAGTCAGAACTGTCTAGTATCATACAGATTGCATACATAGGGAAAGTTATTCAAATAGCATGAAACGAATTTATCTCTTTGTGGCTGGCTGTAAGTTAGTTGTGGAACAAACTATTTGGCCGTATACCACGGGGAAAACATTAGCCAAAGCTTTGTGTTTCTGATTTATTTACCCCGCGTTCGCCTTTTGCAACGGAACGATTGAACATTTCTATTTTCTGTGTCATAATTTCAAGTTAATTTACTTGTTTGGCAAAATCGGCATTAATTTATTTCAACACGATATCTAATGTTGGGTCAAATATAATTCCTCGGAGTAAGGATTTTCTTTACGTGTTTTTTTTCCTCATTGCTATAGGTCATGACTAATGACCTCTTAATTTACTACACAGTGGAAAAGGGTTTTTTTTGGATAATGACTCAATTGGCTAAATACAACTATACAATATTCATTTATTTTCATTCCAATCTTTAAAATGACATGTGATACATATTAATTAACATTAATTTTATAAATGTCAAAAGTTATTTATTAAAAATCATCGAACACTTTTTAAACGTCAATGAAATATTGTCAAGACGTGATGATTACATTACCTTTTAACAAAAGCACGATGATTCCAAACGGGCATACCACCATCGTTTAAAACCGTATTGTTTTATTATTGTTGACATTCGTGTTTTAGAATTGTAATCCTTGTTTTAGGGATGTCAAGGTACGTGACATTAGACTTCATTTTCAAATAATACTGCTTTAAGCGATGGAAGAAATACTAGAAATAAAAATAAACTTGTAATGCCTGCTTCTAGGCTTAGTAAAACTAGCAATTCATTTGTTGGAAAGTGTCCGCTTCTACAATAAGCTTCCTGAAGACATGTTGAAGATGTCTCTTGTAACTAACCTGACGGGGTCCCTAAACATCTACACCTCTCTCTACTAATAAAATTCAATGTTTCTTTGTAATGGCTCGTGAATCATCTAGCAGTAAACCCTCATCATCGTTGCGTACATAATAACCCAAGTTCTTTTAGAGTTTCAGAAGCTTCGAATTCAATCAACCCAACGACTAGTTTAAGAACCGATTTCAATGAATTTCAGTTTACATAAGACTGGTTTTAGTTACGCGTTCGAGTTATAGAAAAGTTGTAAAAATGACCAAGTATAAGTCAACAAAGTGAAGACAAGCGCTTTTGTTACGTAATCGAGTATTGAACTAGTATACAACTATGGCACGCGTTTTATACGAGAGTTTTATAATTAACGTATTCGAGTATCGAATTAGTATACAACTATGACACGCGTTTCATACGCGAGTTTTATAATTAACGTGTTCGAGTATCGAATTAGTATACAACCATGACACACATTTATACGTGTATTTTATGCTATGCGTTTCTGTTCAAGTATACTGCGCTTTGTTCGTTTTAATGCCTTGCTTCTTAACTTATACACAGTAAACCAGTCTTTATGTATAGGATCAATCATATTATATTTCTATGCGAAATATACTTAGAATCTGGAGAGTTAAAGACCTTATATTTTATATGGTTAGAAACTCAGGGTTACGATTTCTATCTTATGTAACATACATTTAAGTTGTTCCATAAGATTCCATAAGGTCACACAGTGAAGCTAATTATCCCTAGTGGCAAGCATCTTCCTTTTATTAAGGAAGGTGCTTTGTTTGGCATCATTTACTTTGTCTAAAAAAATAAATGATGGTTGGATTGGCTCCGCCCCGCCACCAACGGTAGACTTCTTCCCACTCTTGGTATTCCAAAAGGCATATCAATACATGAAAACATGGACTAATAAGTCTCATAAAATACCAAAAGTCAACAAGCCTCCCCCCCCAAACCACTAGGTCATCAACCGCGAAATGGCGCAACGTACACGAGTGTACTTTAGAGTGGTGCGTTCCACTTATGTCAGCATAAAGCTGGATAATTACATTTTTAAAGTGGTGTAATCCCACATATACCTGTAATAGGTTTCAAGGATACACCAGGCGCACTGCAGGGATGTTCGCCGCAACGAAACAGAGTCCACAGGCGTGATGCAACCTTCAGTAATAGTATATTAATCAAATATAGCGCGCAACCATCATGGGTAGTAGAACATTGTTTGAAAGTAAGTTTGATATTGGTAGTAGTAAACAGAGTCCTATCAACCATGATTAGTTATCGTTCGACCATAGCGAACATCGTAGTAATTTTATATAATAGTTAGTTATCGTTCGACCATAGCGAACATCGTAATTTCATATAATAGGATATGTTGTTACAATAAAATCGCATGGTAAAATCAGACGTACTGTAGAACATAGAAATGTACACGAAGTGTACTACGCACAGAAAGCAAGCTCTCTGGTTCAACAACGACCTATCCCATCTTGACGTCCTACCGAGGTAAACATCAAGACAGAACCAGCCGTGCCGATGCATCGCCGAAGCGAGTGATATATTCTACAGGCCCAACTCAACCTGCAATGATAATTGTATGTTATGGGTTTATATGTAATATGTTATATTTAAATATGTTATAAATCCACCATAGGCAGATTGAATATCGTCGGACGCTCTCCAGCCAGGTTCACGAAGTACAAGTACTAAGGCTCCCTTACCAGATAGCATCCAACAACCAGTATGTTCGTAATATAATATTGGCACAATGAACGAGCATTGTCAATGATTCGTCCGATACCGAGTCTTCGTCTCATTCGAATACAACCACCACCAAAACATCATTCTTCATAGCATTGACACAGCGAACGCTTATTGTTTGTTAATCACAATCCTCGCTCTGCCATCTGGTCTGAACGACGATAAGCTCGTTAGTAAGTTTCCATGCACCTTCGATTAGATCATATACTATGTACATATATATAGCATGTACTATTTTTCTATTATTGTTTTAATATTATTTTACTATTATTTTATCATTATAATATATTTTTTTTTTAATAATAATAAATTATTTTCCCCTGAATAGTAAGATACGTATAGTTACACTCTGAATAAGTTCAAAGTTAATGTAAAACGTAAACTCATTAAAAAATCTTATTACCATGTAAGGATTACTTAAATGACAAGGAAGCTTGGTAATGATTTGATCTAATGGCTCTGATAGTTCCTTAGTTAAGATGATTTATGAAATGAATGTCGCCAAATGATGATCGCCAAAATTGACTCGGTATAGTATAATAATAATTTTCACTGTTGTACTCGATAAGTCAAGACAACAACCAATATTTTATAAATGCCCTTGCTTGAGTAGTATCTGTTTTGGACGTATACTTAATAAGTTGCGATCGTAGTTGTTCTGTATGCCAAGTGCAATGTTCTAAAGTTTACTGTTATTGCGAGCTCTTAAGGTTGGTCCACATCAGATTTTTCCGCCGATCATGGCCATGTATCATCGAACCAAGTGGACACTCGTCACTTCCCGTAAACGGATAACTAGTCTGGCTAACATCTTATGGTATCAATGATTAGTGAAGCTAATCTATGGAATGGGATCGCTAGGATATGGAATGCCATTCCGGCATCCTTTCCCTTCCTCTTTTAATATACCTTCAAATCAAAAGTGAATAGGCATCTTCTAGGCAAGCGCGCTCCACCTTAGGCTGCATCACCACTTGCAAACAAACAACAGCGCTTTGCTGCAAACAAGTCTGATTGCAGCAAAGCGCTGGCCCATATATTTAAAAAAAAAAGCTGTCTGTAGAATGGAAGCTACATTTTTTTCTCAAAATCTTCCATGATGATGATTCATGAAATATGATGAAAAGCTAAAAAGAGCCGGTAAGATAAGTATGAAGCGCGTGTGTATGCCGTATCAGATCGGCAATCACATAGCGTGTCCACAGATCCAAACTATCCGTCATGAATGCCATGAGGCTATCCAACAGTGATCGTGAACGGCGATACAACCAGGTGTGGACCCATCCTTATACTCAGGTCATATCGTAAGTTTATTTGTGCAAAATAACTGTTTATGTTGTACCAATTTCATAACATCAATAAATATGTTTATACTAAGACAATAACGTACCTCCCTCACTTCAGTTACTTTGATCGGTTGCCAACAATAACATTTCCGATTTCATGTCTCATATACTTAGTAAAGAAAATATCCTACGAGTAGGTATGTTTTTTTTTTAATCCACTACAAGCTAACCCTTGACTGTGATCTCACCTGATGGTAAGTAATGATGCAGTCTAAGATGGTAGCGGGCTAACCTGTTAGGGGCATGGCAGTTATATTAAACCCATACCCCTTCGGTTTCTACAAGGCATCGTACCGGAACGCTAAATCACTTGGCGGCACGTCTTTGCCGGTAGGGTGGTAACTAGCCACGGCCGAACCCTCCCACCAGGCCAGACCAGGGAAAATTCAGAAATTATAAATTCCCAAATTGACCCTGCCGGGGATCGAACCCGGGACCTCCGCACGGTAAGGCAACAGCGCTCAAATTAAGGCTTTATTTTTAATCTGACTACCCCAATTAATGTTTTTTTGTTGTTCCTCTTTCTATCTTCTGTACTCAATACGAAAATGCGTCTGTCTGTGCAACGCTTTCACTGTATTTGATTTTGACGAGAGATAGGTTGATCACCGGGAATGACATAAGCTTTTTTACGGCGAAAAATCAAAGGGTTCCACACAGGACTCTTCAAGAAAATAAATCCACGCGAATGAAGGCGTGGACATCATTTATTATATATTCTTCTAATTGAAAAGTATAATGTAAAAAACTTATATTAAAACTTACTTGTAAAAAAATACTATTTGTCACAATAATATTATTATTTGTCTAGTAGTTTATTTTTATATATTTTGATACCTACTGTTCCTTTTTCTTATGAGGTTTACGTTTATTTATTTGTATATTTATTTGTGAGTATATATATGTATGTATGTTTATTTATATATTATGTGTGTAGTATTTATGACTGATATTTTATTTATTATGTATAAATGTATATATAATATGTATTATAATTTGTAACTTTATAAAAATATTTTTATGTATTTTGTTATTTCTGCACCTTCTACCGGTTGTATTTGTAGCTATATCCTTTTAAACCTTTGGTTGCCTGGAAGAGATCGCTGTGTAGCGATAAGGCCGCCAAATTGTATACTTATTTTAATATTAGCTAAGTTTACTATTGTTTATTTTACTTTGTGCATAAAAGTATATTCATTCATTCATTGATTAAAAATTACTAATTCTAATTCACATCCTTTGTTTCATTACTTTATATTAAAAACGGAAAAACAAATTTTTTTCTTGAATTTATGATCATTTTCACCTCCACCACCATCTCCAAACCTCGTCCGCCAAGCGATAGTTGGTAGCGGTATAAGAGGGGCAAAACTTAGTAGGTACTCGTACTATGTATATAATACGTAGTGCATTATCCAATGCAATTACAGCAAGATCTCCACCGCGCCTCCATTATACCGGGTAATGATTTCCTGCACTGCAGGATGTAATGTGTGCAGGGCTGACTGGCAATCAACTAACTAAACACTATTTGCAAGCCGTATTACACTATACGCTGTACTATACTTTAATTTTCTTGAAGTTTTGTAATTTTTACAATTTTTGTTTTGATTTTATCCCAGTGCAAGCTTTTTATTTTTTACATTTAGTCATTTAAGGCGCATGTTGTGACACCTGTCTTAGATTGTACATTTAACAATTGTGTAATTAGTATGTAGTTTGTAATTTTTTCAATGTATCAATTTCTTGGTCGTCCTCATTGAAATAGAATGAGTACTAGAAACAGGGTCACGAACAAAAAATATCGCAAAAATGTCCCAATTTGCACACACATAAACATTTGTATGCTGAGTGGGAAATGTAGAAAAAGGTATTATATTAGCAACAACTTCAGTTAATTATGCACCTTAAGTTTAACACATAAAGCTACATTACGATTAGAAAATTTTAATTTTTAAGACGTTCTGTCATCAGAGAAAAGGTAGGAATAACCTTTCAATCCAAAACAAAAAGTAATTTTTAAAATAAGTACAAAAATATTTATTATTAAAATAAAACTTAATTTGTAAGCAATAAGGTACTTCATACGTTGCCAAATTGATACCTTTACACTATTTTGGAACAAGGCGCAACTCTTGGCATCACATTGTCAATATCAACAACGTCAATTTATTATAAACCTTAAAACTTAGAATTTAAGTTGAATTACGAATGTAGTATGTTTATATTTAAGACCTTTTGTCTTTGTAAAAAGGCAAAAACAAAAAATTCAATGGAACGAAATTCAAATAGAACAATGGAGACATGGAGTTGCTGATTTTTTTAAAGTTGTATATCGTGGTGGTATGTGGTCGTGTATATTTATTACTAGCTTACGCGCCCCAGCAACTCACTTATGTGTTATACTTGTACAGTATGTTTTATTTATCAAAATAAATATTGATACAGTTTTGGTGGGTAGCACTACGAAAAACCACGTAGGTTTAAATGGCGTACTCTCTCCTCTTCTATCAATATTTATAACTATACAATGTTATGATATGCATAAGTATCTGTGTAAAAACATGAGGAAAAACTAAAACTAAACTACCTAACATTTGTTTAAGAAGTAAGATTTTAACTTAAAATTAAATTTTCCTTACTTAGTTTCATTTTAAAATTAATATCAAGGTTAAAAATCTACGTTTTATTGACGTATTACACGTAAACTTAAAAAGTACCAAGTAAACTTTATTCAGATTTAGCCTTTGCGGCTTTTATTATTTTTTACTACATTTTTTTATAAAATATTTATGTAAAGTATATAATATCTTTATGTACCCATGTATTTTATGTGTATTTATGTAACTAAGGTATGTGTGTTTCCAGTAATATCAATTTTATCAAAATGAATTTGAACATAATTAATGTTATCTGTATATTTTAGATGGCTTAAACAACTCTACTGCATAACGAAATGGATTACCAGGGAATCACTAAGCAACAATACTTTTAAAACACCAACACTACTCCATGCATCCCGTCTATCCAGAACAGTCAATGTTTGTTACAATATTTGACGCATTGTCACAAACATTGGCCAAAGGATATTAGCACACCTTTTATATGAGCACTGCAGCATTTTGACGCGTCGTTATGTTGGCTAAGGTTGGCCCGTACTAATCTCAAATAAGAGCACTTTCGTATTTGTGCTGTAATTTGTCGGGGACATTTTTGAAGCGCTAATCCTACATCTAGTATAGGTACTAAAAAAATTCTACATCAATGGTCGTCCTAATAAATAAATAAATACCTACTCGATATCTATGCTTAATATTATAAAGAGGTAGGTAAAGTTTGTGAGTTTGTGACGTTGTAGGGGTTAATCTCTGGATCTACAGAACCGATTTTGAAAATTCTGGTACCAATAGAAAGCCACATTATTTGTGAGTGTCATAGGCGACATATTAACCCGAAAAATTAGGGAGTTCCCGTGGGAATTTAAAAAACTTATTTCACGCGGACGAAGTCGCGGGCATTTGCTAGAATGATTCTATTAGGTATTCGGTAGTTTAATGATGCCTACATACGTGTCCCTTCGTATTCGTTAATCGATAGACGTACATTGTTATATTTAGATATGGGTTTCTTATTAAGAGCAACCACCGAGTTTCTTGCTGGTTCTTCTCGGTAGGAACGGCATTCCGAACCAGTGATAGATTCATTCGACTATTCATAAGCATGCTTGTAAAAGTCTATTTGAATAAAACATTTGAATTTTAATTTGAATGTATAGTGACTGTGTGGTGGGAAGCCGTGGCTAGTTACCACCCAGCCGGCAAAGACGTACCACCAAGCGATTTAGGTACGATGCCGAGTAGATACCAATTTAGGAGTAGGTATATGGGTTAAGGTCAACACATCGGGAATACAAAGAATACACGTGTATAAATATTGTTTTTATATGGGAATAAATACTACAATTATTATTTCTCAGGAAGTTAAGGATCTTGCAATAATTGGCGATAAGGCTTTCCGTTTCGAGGAAATAGGGATGGAAATATTTTCACATTTTATTCATTTTATCATTCACCGAGCTTCAGAATATAGTGGGGTTAAGAGCACTTCATATGTGCTGAATTCCATTTGCTTTCAATCGGAATATGAAATATGTAATATTTTGAAAAATGTTTGGAAACTAGCGCGTTCCTCCACTTCCACAGTGTAGCAGGAGATTTAAAGTAGGGGCACGTACTTGAATTGTGGCAATATTTTGTGAAATCATACTAATAATATGAATGCGAAAGTTTGTTTTTTGTTTTATTGGTTAGTTAGTTAGTTGTCTTATTATACGACTGCTTGAAAAAAGGAGTATATTGTTTGCAGGGTTCATGTATGTATGTATGTGAGTTTGTAAATTCCACCATAACTTCTATATGCCTGAACCGATTTTGATAAATAAGGTATCGTTAGAATCCCTAGCTTATTCCGGGTGACATAGGCTAGTAAATTTTTTAAAAAAATTGATGGGGTGACCATGGTCCCGCATTAAAGACTAAAGTTGAAAAACAATATTCGAAAATAAGATTAACTTTATAATCATCATCTAGAAAATGATGAGTAGATTCCAAAAATACATAACACTATAGTTCAATATCCAGTGATTCACAAAAATATATCATTTAATAAAAATGTGAATAAGATTCCAAAGGTAATTCAATACGGGCTACGGCAGAGCAGTCGTATTTTTTTATAATTTTAATTATATTCACTTGTGTCCTTCAATCACACCGCAACGGAGTTCGGATCGACGTGATATTTGGCATGGTTATAGTTGAAGACCTGGAGGCTAGACATAGGCTACTTTTTATCGTTACTATTTTTATATATTTTACTTATTATAGGCTATTTTTTTGGAAAATAAAAAGTTCCGGCGGGAATAAAAAAACTGTAACCACGCAGACGAAGTCGCGGGCAATTAGCTAGTAAATAATATTAATATTCGTGCATAAATCATATCATCATAGACCTGGTGATAAAACTGGTTCACAAATATTTAACGAAAAACGTAAGTAGGTATAACAATTGAACATTTCACAAAAATCTTAAATAGGATTCAACCTATTTGTATAATTTGGTACAGAAATAGGATCTGACCTATTTCTGCACTAAATTGCATCAGCAACAGGCTACTTTTTATCATGGATAATTTAGTTCCCGCGCGCGGGAGTATGTAAAATCTTCAACTGCGCAATTGCAGTTGCGGGCATCATGTAGTTTAAAACATTATTATTAGATATTGTTAAAAGGGTCTAAGTTTGTCAAGAAAAACTAAGATGAATTTCTTAGTATATAAATTATAAGTTCAGGTTAAAATACTATAAAAATAGATCGTAGTTACATGAGGACCTCACTGTTACTCAATAATACCTATAGAATATAATAGAATAATTTATTTGCAAGAATGTGGTACAATTATTAGGTTTTAAAATTATTTTGCGCTGACACATTCAACTATTTCATTAGTGTGCAAATTATACGTAAAAAAAACATCACAGATGCATATAACCAGACAAGGAAGGTAAAATATTGTGTTTTCTACTTACTATACATAGAAAGTAGAATTTGGGGTTCTTGATGGAGTTATGGCTTCTTAAATCGACAGCCCTAAACAAACAGAATCGCAGCAAATATTATTAAAGCTAGTTACACAACAGCGAGTCGACGTCACAATCCGCCGCGGGCCGCGATCGCATCAACTAGATTTATTGCGTCGCTTTGTTCGCAGACGTTAGACGACCTACATCCTGAGTAATTACAACTTTATTGTGTGTTCGCGACGCTTTACCTTCGCAGATGTGATTTGATATCATAAATAATCTCTTGTTCTAATTATGATTTACACCTTCATTTCTTATGGTTACCGACGTAGGATTGTGAACAATTTAAATGATTTATTTATACAATTTAATTTGGCAGGGAATGATAAACAACTATAAATTTGGCTTTAAATATTACTTGCTATACCTATTAACGGTAAAAACAAACATCGAGAGTAATAAAATGTTGTAAAACGTGTGTGAAGTTTGCCAATCCTCATCACTTGGACAGCGTGGTGGACAATGGTCTAAACTCTTCTTATTCTGAGGAGATCCGTGCTCAATAGTGGACCTGCAATGGATTGATTATATTGTGAAGATAATATCGAACACTTACATATGCGTATGTAGATTAGGTACATAGCCGAAACCTCAGCAACACACCTTTGTCAATTTAGACAGATGCTTTTTTAAGTAAATTAAAATCAAACAATTTTCCAAGTGAAAACTTCTTAAGTCGCGTTGAGCACTTTTTGTGTAAACTTATGGATTCGCGTCACCGACATGCTCGCGTTGTCACGAAGACAAAAGGTCTTAAATATAAATATACTACATTCTTATTTAAACTTTAATGCCTTAGTTTTTTTTTTATTAGTTTTTTTATTTATTTATTGTAAATATTCGTATTTAAGGTAACTTAGGTAAAAAACTTATTACTTGTCGCTTTGACTGCCAATTTTTTTTTCTTGATACTTGTTCTATATTCTCCATATTATTATAAACTCTACCCCTATTCACTGTCTTTGATAAAGAAATGAAAGATCGTGCTCTAGTTTGTAAATGACAAAAAGTAAAATTTCATTAGCAGGTAGAGTATGTCTAGTGAACGCTGTGACTAGGTTATTTAACGTTTTCAGATACTAGCAAAACTGGGGTCATACAAAACTTAAGGCAATACAAGAAAACTTGTATAATTTTTTTGTTATATCATTTCGCATTCTCAATTTTCAGTAGACAGACTCTACCTACATTATTAAACTGTCAGTTACTTAGGTTAGTAGCATAGGAAGTACCTCTAGTTCTTAGGTGTTAAACTATATAGTTCCTGAGTAATTACAACTTTAATTTGTGCTCAGCGAGGCTTAACCGCCGCTCGTGTGCTCTGTACTTTATTTTGCACCTACGAACTTACGACTCAAGTATGTCTTCGGAATGTAGGCGTAATTAAAATTCAAGCTTCGGGTACAACTTGCTTAAGATTGAGAAGTTTTGTTAATTATCGCCATTTTAGCAATTATCGCTTCGAGGTTTTGGCTTTTATTTAATCATACATACCTATATTCATGTAACTTTTGAAATGCTTTGATATATTTTTTGTTTGGCCTGTTGCACATGATATCTAAATAAAACTTGTAATTTACATAACTCTTAAACCCCTCGTTTGGAGGGGAAGGGGCTTCAAGCCGTTAAACGGCTTCTTCCCTTTACATATTTTTGTCAAGAAATTTTCAGTAGCAGCCCAGAATTGAGAAATTGACCCGTTTCTCATAGAGCACATAAGGCTGTCAGTCATGCGCCTCATCTCTCCCTACAACTTTGAATGTGTGCACAGTGTGCATCTGTATTTACGCACAAACTTGCAGCAACGCTGAACTGCGATATTGCAAAAAAAAATGTGTGTGTGCAATTCACACACGGCAGAAGTGAAACTTCAGTGAGATAAATATAAATTGTGTTCTATCTCATTCTCTCGCAGGCTAAATCCTATTATGAATATGTTTGTCTCTTTTTGGTGTAGCTTTTTCATTTCGTTTTATCAACCAGAGATGGATTAAAATAAAACAAAAAGCAATTAACAAATCAGACTTTCTACTCCTACATTTAAACAATCAAACAGAATATTACAAAAATGGAACGCTTTGTATACACGTTCGTCTGGTGGCGCCACTTGTACCGTGGCGGCAACGTACCTTTCATCGAATTTTCAAATCACAACGATTCTAAAGCAGTTTCACTTCAAAATAATTAAAAAAACTTACTTCAAGCTCAGCGTGATTAAAACAAATGATGTTATCATTAATCGAAACAGCAGAAGTGGGAACTGAAGATTTACATTTGAGCAAATGGACGTGCATTAACGAAACATTGAACCGGGTTCGTTATTTATAGTGAACATTACGCCCTAGAAATGCAATACAACTTCATTAAGTCGAAAGGAAAAGGTTATAAATTCCAATCAACTCGGCACTTTCAATATAGCGTTAGATTCAGGATCGGTGTTTATTCGTGCCAGTACATTTATATTAGATTGTCTGAGACGAATTGCTCTGGGTATTGTTCGAAACAAGGTGGCCAAGGTGCTGTAATAAAACTAGCAAATTGGAAAGGCTCTCTCAGTGTTTAAAATGTTGTTAATTTATTTCAATTAAATGATAAACCATTGTTTATACGAAATTATAACAAAAATTTAACGACTAAAATAATCCAACTGTGCACACAAATCTCTAGTCATGTTGGTGCATTTAAACAAAGGATATATTCGAATAATTTTTTTACTCACCAAAAATCAAAATAAAACCGGCTATAACATTATTTTTCTAAAATACTAGCTGATGCCCGCGACTTCGTCCGCGTTGATTGAGTTTTTTTTGGTTCCCGCGGGTACTCTTTAACTTTCCGGGCATTATTATGTCAATGTTTCCGGGGTAAAAAGTAGCCTTAGATGTGTTATTCCAGACTATTTCAGAATATCTCTGTGCCAATTTTCGTCCACATCCATTCAGCTGTTCTGGCGTGATTGAGTAACAAACATCCATCCATACATCCATCCATTCAAACTTTCGCATTTATATTTGCAATCGCATATAGATAGATACTTTATACATACATAACCATTTTTTTGTCTGTGTTAGTCCGTCCATTCTTAACATAAAACGTACATTTTTAACCATACTTATTGTAATATAAATTTGTAAACACTCTAGTATGTAAGGAAAGTCCACCCATGCAAAGCCAGACCGGGTCAGCTAGTCGGTGTACCTACATTCAAGTTTTGTATATTCTGGTGTTCTAGATATATAATTAAAACAAAATAACTAAGTTAGGTTCACTTAAAAACACAGCCGTGATTGTATGAAAATTTTTAAAAGCATATCTTAGAAAGAAATAGAACAACAAAGGGCTTACAATCAAAACAGTTACATTAGACAAACTCCGCCAGCACGTCTGCCCCATTCGATTTGTGGTAATTGATCTTCAATTAAGGAACTACGCAAGTGATTCCCGAAGGATTGCCCAATCAACGCCTTGCGGTGCGAGTAAATTGCTTCCTGCGAATCAATTTTAATAAAGGTAGGAACCAATAAAACGAATTCGCAATACATATTGATGTACCACTGCTTAGCAAGAGCTAACACAGTCTAAAGGGAAGCGTGACTTAGTTGTGGGCTGTGGCAGCATATATCAAACGATACCGCTGGTTAAACAACGTTGACCTGGGTCAGTAGCTGAGTGGGCGACCAACTTTTAAGTTCCAAATTTGGACCTATAAGACATAGATAAATTAAACATTATTATTATTTTACTAGTTTTTTATTACATAATAGTTCCATTCAACCTGTTGAAAATAATCATATTTTATTACGTACGCCCAAAAGAATTGATGTACGAGTAGTAAGAGCATGTGGTATGTTGTAGAAGGAGCATGAAATATTATTAATCCGAAACTTTTTATTATTTACCTTTTATTTTTTATTAAATTGGACGTTTATAATAATGATAATGTTCTCCCGACCGAATTTCGGCCACGGCGGCCTATCTCCAGAGAGATTAGCCATCTGCGCGGGAGATATTATAGTGCACAAGTGTGTATACACAGGTGCACTCTATGTTCCTTTACACTCATAGCCCGATGAAACGGAAAATCCGACACGACCGGAGAGAAATCGGGCGCAGGACCGACGGCTTTAAGTGCTCTCCGAGGCACGGGGGTGAAATACCGCCAACTTCCTAACTCCGGGCTAGTGCTGAGATTTTTTTGTCAGAAAAACCCAACACTTGTTACGGGGCCGTAACAAGTGTTGGGTTTTCTCCCCGGGACCTCGTCGGCCGCAGTCGAACATGCTAACCACTAGACCAACGAGGTAGTTACGTGGACGTTTAAAGGCGAATGACGACTCCAACCGTCCATTATATAAACTACAAAAATGAAAAAATAAGGTGATCATCACCAAACTTGAATTGGAAAATTATAATAGAGAAAAACAACATTCGGCCGACAGTCCTCGGTTGTAACCTCGGTGTTAAGAACAGCAACTGAAGAGAATTGCAATTTTTTCTATACAAAAGTAACCGTTTTTGTATTTATTTTATTATATTTCGTCATTGAAAAATATAATAAATCAGAAGAAAAGGGTGCTAATTTTATTCAGACGCTTGTTTAAAATATGCCCTGACTTAAAGCGACTGCGTCCGGTTTCATTTAAATTTAAGCATCCTCGCTTAGGCAAACAAACGGAGCAATTTCACAGAAAGACAAACAATTACTCGGAGGCAAGACTGATTCTTAAATAAATACCAGTGTCCGTGAAATCGCCGCCGGGACATTTGCGTTGAGAACTCTTCAACTTTCCCACAGGAAAAAAAACCTATTGTGTGACAAAATAATTGTATAATTAAAAAGTCCATCTTTATTTTATGATTTCAGCATGCGGATGTCCACTGCTGAACATAGGTATTTCTTAACCGCCACAACACCGGGTCCCCGGCGTGCCTCATCTAACTACTCCCGTCACCTTCTTTGTATCGTCGGTCCATCGTGCCTTAGGGCGCCCCACACTTTCAACTTTCGTCATTTTCTACACAATGAACCAACCGGACTGCTGGAAAATGCATCCAGTAGGATTTTTCTATTCCATAGAACATATAAGTTCATAATATTATAACATCATTAATACGATACGAGTTTTATTTATATATTATATTTTTTATTCACTACAAGTTGACCCTTGACTGCGATCTCACCTGATGGTAAGTGATGATGCGGTCTAAGATGTTTGCGGGCTAACCTGTTAGGGGCATGCTAGTTTTATAAAACCCATACCCCTATTCCGTTTCTACACGGCATCGTACCGGAACGCTAAATCGCTTGGCGGCACGTCTTTGCCGGTAGGGTGGTAACTAGCCACGGCCGAAGCCTGCCACCAGGCCAGATCAGAGAAAATTCAGAAATTATAAATTGCCAAATCGACCCCGCCGGGGATCTAACCCGGGACGTTAAGACTACAGCACTCAACACTGCCACGGAGGTCGTCAAAATATGATAAAAATATGGGACCATAGCGACTTACCTACTCGTATTTTTGCAAACAAACCATCACGCGGTTCTCGTAAGCTGATTTGGTATGAGTAAAAAAGTTATAAGCAAATTAACTGAAATAATCCTCTTCCTCTATTATTAATTTATAACGCTTTTACGCTTCATAATAATTTATTCCATTGTATTTTATGACTATGTGTATTAAGGTTCGGTTCGATTGAAAAAAATTTGCTTTCCTCCCTCATACAAATGCATTTTCACCTCTCTAGCTCAAAGAGCAGCCAGTGAGTAAAATTCCTTTTGGTTGTTGAGTTGAGTGGGAACCTGTTGAACAAATAACTAATATTATCTCACAGATCCTATAGCCTACGAGGTTGATAAACTGGTACTAAATGTTTAATTGCAATGTTTTATTCAATCGTTTATGAGCTTCAAATACATAAGCCTATATAAAAAAAAATGGCAGTCGTAGGGACTGCCGATAGAAGTGAAAATATATATATATATATATATTTTTTTTTAATTAATTTCATCGAATTTACATTTTTACCCCCTACCAAAAAGTGCTCAGCGCGCCTATAGAAGTTTTCACTTCAAATACTACAAAAATTAAAAAAATAGTGGTCTCAAACTCCAATTTAGAAATTCTCATAAGTCAATCTCATAAATCAAGTTTTTATATAATGATCGACCGAATATAAGTGTATAACGAAAACTCAATAAGTAGTTCAACCATTGATGTAGAATTTTAGTAAGTTCAACTGTCGAAAAACACACAAAAGATGTTGAAAAATAGTACAAAATCAAAGCCTTTACGCATTCGTGGCACAAACTCCAATTTTGATTTTCTCACCGCTCAAACAGGACACACTACCAGTCGAAATTGATTTTTTTCACCAAAATATTCGAATTTTATTTCGATCAAACCCTGCACCCTAACAAGTAACTGGACTGATATTTTTAGTTTTTTATTGTAATTTTTTTTATGAAAGTTGAGTATCATTGAACTGGAAATGTACACACTTTTTTTATAATGTACCCAAGGGCGGCCTTAGCCATTGCTAGGCTCTGGGTGGTAGATATTTGCGAGGCTCGAGAATAAAATACATATTAGTACCTAATTACTTTTTCTCTCAACTGCCTAGTTGGTCTAGCGGTTAGCATAGTCGACTGCGGATCATGAGGTCCTGGGTTCGATTCCCGGGCGGGAAAAAAAATTGGTATTGGGTTTTTCAATTCAGAAATTCAGAAATTCTCAGTGACAGCCTGACTGCAGTGCAGTGACTTTTTCTACTTGGGCTATAGCGCTGTTGGGCAAGAGCGCGAGGCTCCTGCAAGAACGAGGCCCGGCCGCCACTGAATGTACCTAATAGTTACTGCGGTGATAAACTAGTGGTTGAGACAACCGAACATACAGGGCCGCGGGTACGATCCACGGGCACGCAGCTCTAAATTTTCAGAGTTAGGTATGTGCATTAAGAAATCATACTAATATTATAAATGCGAAAGTGTGTTTGTTTGTCGGTTTATTGATTTGTTGGTTTGTCCTTCAATCACGCTGCAACAGAGCAACGGATCGACGTGATTTTTGGCAGGGGTATAGTTGAGGATATGAAGAGTGACATAGGCTACTTTTTATCCCGGAACATTGAGGAGTTCCCGCGGGAATCCAATCAAACTTACTGCACGCGGACGAAGTCGCGTCCATCAGCTAGTTAAATATAATTTGCTTCAAACGGTAAAGGAAAACATCATGAGGAAAGTTGCATGCTGGAGAGTTCTTCATGACGTTTTCGAAGATGTGTGAAGTCTGCCAATCCGCACTTGGCCAGCGTTGGCTACGACCAAACCCTTCTCATTCCAATAGGAGACTCGTGATCAGTAGTGAGCCAGCAATGGGTTGCAAATTGCAATGATGATGATGAATCATACTAATATTATCAATGCGAAAGTGTGTTTGTTTGTTGGTTTTTTTTTATCCACTACAAGCTAGCCCTTGACTGCGATCTCACCTGATGGTAAGTGATGATGCAGTCTGAGATGGTAGCGGACTAACCTGTTAGGGGCATGGCAGTTATATTAAACCCATACCCCTTCGGTTTCTACACGGCATCGTACCGGAACGCTAAATCGCTTAGTGGCACGTCCTAGCCAGTAGGGTGGTAACTAGCCACGGCCGAAGCCTCTCACCGGACCAGACCAGGGAAAATTCAGAAATTATAAATTCCCAAATTGACCCTGCCGGGGATCGAACCCGGGACCTCCGCACGTTAAGGAAACAGTGCTACACACTGTGCCACTGGAGGTCGTCAAAAAAGATTTGAGTTTATCTCAAACTCAAATCTTACTAATATTATACCTAAATGCAAAAGTTTGGATGTATGAATGTATGGATGTTTGTTACTCAATCACGCCCCAACGGCTGAACGGATCTGGCTGAAATTTGGCACAGAGATAGATTATAGTCTGGAATAGCACATAGGCTTTTTATCCCTTAAAATTAATCAGTTCCCGCGGGAATAAAAAATCGCGGGCATCCGCTAGTCTTTTTATAACTACATTTTTACAACAAACAAAAGTATATTTTTATAATAGTTGTAACAATAAACGTTGTAGTAGTTATTTAATCCGCTCTGTGCTTTCAACGTATTATGATATTCGAGCGTGTGAGGCTTTAGGGGTTTATTCAGCCAATGCTCCCGCAAATATTATTTTTGGTTTTAAATTTTGTTTTAATGGGATCAATTCATTGGTATGTAGCTTTATTTATATCAATGCACACTGACATAGAAACTGGAATAATATCATCAGAGTACCATCTTGGTTTTTGATGACTTCCTTTCTACTTCAAGCTAAATACAAACCCAGTGGCAAATCTGCGCAGACATATGGCGTATACCTAAAGCTGCGGTTAAGAAAACGTCTTTTAAATATCATAGGGTTAAGATTCGTAAATAATGGCAATTATTGCATTGCCGCTTTTTTTAGTAATTTTTTCATCTGCCCGCTACATGGCCACATATTTTTACCTTAGCTTCACAGCAGGTGGAAGCTAGAGTTGTTAATTAACATAATTAGCTCATACGTGGCAAAGAAGGCCTTCAACAACGACAAGTGGAAAAAAAACTAGGAATCCAGACGAAATAAGTAGTTTAGTATTGAAAAATCGCACACAAGATTTTGAAAAATAATGCAAGAACTACAAAATCGAAGCCTATACGTTTTTATTGGCACAAACGCGAGAATTTACACGTAAAAATATAGCGATCCGAGTCCGTGCTAGCTGTTTATTCGTCCTGTTTTTTTTGGGAGTTTGTAAAGGACAGGGCATTCAAGGTTCCTAGGGGAACGATAACCTGAAAAACGGGGGTCTTCCGTGATTGATGAGGAACTGGGCTCAAGTGCCGGATAAACAGACCCTCACGTACTACAACGGCCTCGGGTGCTTATATTTTTAAATTTTCTGTGAAATTTTACGACTGTTTTCGATGTCTTGTTTGTAAGTTACCTGCTCAATTGCTATTATCCTGCTATGCTACCCGCTTCTTTTTAACCACACAGACCTTGTATCAGCTGTTTGTTTTAACCATAACCTTTTTACCGCAACGGTAACCGCCATTCCAGATAGTCAATTAGAGTCAATGATGAGGTCTAAGTGGGAGAGCGTTTGCTTTAAAGTAATCAAGTTATTTATTAAACGAACACGGGAATGGCTTTCCAAACCCAACCATGTTACGTAACGTATGCATTCTATATTATTTACGAAGTGTAAAATTTTTCTGTTCATGAAAACAGCAACTGCTTAGTTTCTTGCCGGTTCTTCTCAGTAGAATCAGTTTTCCGAACCGGTGGTAGATTCTTACGACTTGTCTTACAAGTTGTCCTACGTGAAATAAATAAATCATTTCATTTCTAAGCGGTTCGTATATCATGCGATATCATAGCGATGTTTACATCGCATAAAAATGCTTCGTGTGAATTAATTGGATGTCAATCATAAAGGATGCCAGCGCTCACCGTACCAAATTACAGCTCGATAAATATTATAATGATCCAGCAATAGCATTACTTATTCTCCATTTTTTGTTTGTTTTACCATAGTTGCAAACAGAATTATTAAGTGAAGATAACAAGGAAGAACGTAACAACGGGAGAAACATAGATTTAGCATTGGTCTTTACGACAAAGACCAATCCTAAATCTATGGGGAGAGATAAAAACAAAATAAAAAGATTCGGTGAAATACAACACGAGTTGATTTATAAATAAAGCATTGCTGGTGTTTGACATTTGACAGTGGGGCTGATTCTGTAGTGCATAATCTGTAAATTAAAATGACAGCATTAAAAATATTGCTAAACCTTTCATAAGTTTCATAAGCCTTTCATTGTAAGTTGAGACAAAAAAAATATAATACTCGCTTCGGAAAGGGACGGAACTAGATTGAAAGCTGTCATTTTAGTTTAGTTTAGAGATTATTTTTTACAGAATTGGCCACAGTGTACCATTATGATATACCTAATATCTCACTTAATTTCAGAATACTCGTAAACACTCATGAAACAAGTGTCCAAAATTGCTTGGAGTTTGATGTATTTGCACTGGCTCTAGAGATAATTTGTTTGAAAACTTTATGAATGTGAAAAGTTTGTAGCTGACTTCAATCCATTACTCGAATGAATTATTTCTTTGTTTACCATGTTTCGTGAAGTCACTGTACCCTACGCGACCTTTTATATCACTAGCTTATTATTTTTATTACAAAGAGCTTTATGCGTAAAAGTATGTGATTGCATCCAAAGACATCCATCCCAGCTATTCCCGAATATTTTTATGGGATGTCACAAAATGTATTACCTACCACATATTATACAGGTTCATATTCTTACGTACAGTCGCGGTCAGAAAATGTTTACCACCTTAAAGTTCATAATTACGAGTACATGGACCCATCTGTGTCAGAAAGTCGTTATGTGGTTTCATTAGGCATAGATCATAGATTTGTCAACTTTTTCGGTGGTGGCAAATGTGGCAACTACTTAGATAGGGTAGATATAGAAAACTCTTTTCAATATTTTCTGCAAATGTGACTTTAACAAATGCGATGATGCTAATATTGTGTCAAACTTGAAATAATAGTTTTTTTTTATTTAAAAAAGTTATTAATACTTCTCTTAGTTGAATTCGATGTTTGAAAACTTATGATAACTTTGAAACGTAATGAATACCTTGCTTAAGCGTTTTAGACCTTAATGCACGCAGTTTTAAATAATCTAATTTGAAAAATGGAAAACATTTTTAGACCGCGGCCGTACACACTTACGGTTGGAATTGATGACCTACTCTTTGAAATGGGTTAAATGTTTTTTTTCCAGCAGGATTTAAATTTAGCAGGCTTTATGACGCTGAATAAATAGATTAGCTGAGAAAGGCTTTACAAGAGAACAAGAACAAATGGGATCAACTTGACAAATGTGTCACAATAACGAAATGGGGAACTTGGATCGAAAGCAGGCCATTAAGCAAGAGGGAACTGACTCGAATCCTTGCTTAAAGATAATGGAGCATGAGAATTTTATGTTATTTTAAATTCTAACATATACGTCACCGTCGTGTAAACCCACAGACTTTTTGAACAGCCCAATAAGCTCGTTCAATGCATTTGAAGAACGTGCACATTGGCAACGGGTTTACTGTACGCTTACATTGCACATTCGATTGATCGTATCGAGCGCTCGATAGCGTCAAAGTAAAATGAACCTTAAATACATTATATTAGAGCTCAATTTCGTGTATGCATTCACAGCCATCGCTCCAACCGATACGTTTCGAAATTAAAATCGGTTGAACTGAATTTATAACTCTAAACCAAGACCTTGGGGTGGTCTATTTTACTTTGACGCTAATGTGATCGAACGCTCAATACGATCAAAGCTCAATAAGATCGAATGTGCAAAGTAAAAACTTTGACCAAGCGTACAGGACAACTTGTTGACTTTTGACTTGAGGCTTTTCAGAGAAACTTAAAATCTTGGCGTTATTTGGAAACAGGATTATTAATTTAATTTTTTTCTGAAAAACTCAGACTTGCTCCTAAGCGGGCAAGGTTGGTAGCATTAGTTAGTTTGTAAATAAAAACAGGTAGTTTCTTTCGTTTGTGAAGTTGGGGACCGCGCAAGGCGCAAGTTTTAACGAGGTAACACTGACTTGCATTAGTCGCTTGAACAACTTGTTAATCTTTCTATCTGAGCCAAGTTTCAGAAACGCGAGCTATTTAGTGGAAATACTACCAATTAGTACTATTTAGCAATAGTAAGGTACTTTCCGAAACTCTTAACAAGTTAAGTTAAAGAGGACGGAAGAGGATTGTGTTGCGAGAAGAGCATACTTGGATTGTCCTAAGGAAAACGTGTTGTTATACAGCTCTAGTGTTAGCATTATTACGTTTTGTTATTATATCTCATGAAACAGGAAGTATGATATTATCTGTCAATTTGACTTGTTTAATGTCATTCGATTTAATCAGGGGATACGGACGCCATATTGGCCTCCTACCGGCAGACTCAGCGATTAATGAATACTTTTGTGTTTAGATCGCAATTTGATTTAGAGCTTAGCGATAGCAATCGTGGCCGGATCAAATGAATATTGTCTTTCAGTTTAGCCAACTTTTATCTAATTACATTAAATCTCTCGTGGAACCTCTACACGTTAAACCATTTACTCGTGAAAGTTTCAAATGAGAGGACAAATATATTATAAGTGTTTTATTAATACCAACTTCTGTATTGTCCCTTACACTAGTGTTTCTGGATAAACAAAATCGACACAGATCCTCAGATGAGATTGGCGTGAAGCAGTAATAGACTGGTATAACTAGTAGGCTCTAGGGTCCTTGAGGCTGTGTCGTTGGAGTTGCACATATTATCCAGTATCGTCAATTTGGTAAGTGATCTATCTGTCCGGTTGTGCAATTTCGGCAAAACTACGGAAGCTCGCGCACCATTGGCACGTGAGGTAGTGAGATAATCTGTTTTTGTATACTTCTGCCCCAGTAAGAAGAGAATGTCCATAGGGACAAGGAACAATCAATAGTACGTTGTTCACTAAGGGATGAAAGTGACCGATCACTAATGAGGGTGTAGTTTGGACGTGGACAATACACGTGAGTTAGGACGTGCCTTTTATGCACGTGAGACCTAAAACGCAATTGACTACCATTACACCACTTTATATATCCCACATATTATATTTTTTTACAGTGTACCGATATTTAATAAATAAATGACTAAATAAAATAAAATGACTACTTTTGAACTAAAAAAACTGTTTCACATCTACGCTATTACCTATTTATTATTTGATACAAGTGCAGTCAAGCGCAAGCGTTTTTGTAAAAAAAAAACATTTGGTTCTATTTTTTTAATTTTTACAGCTTCAAATACTGATTTGATTGTTTCACCGCGCGCGTTTCTGATCCTTCATCGCCGTCATAATGCGCCCAACACTTCTTTTATATTCCCGCTGTTTTTGTTACCTCCGTCATTATAATCATTTCAGCCTGTTCGCGCTTCGGATAGGCACAAAGAAAATCACAACGCAATGTTGTCAAAAGCAAAAACTTTCTGCGTTATTCATTCCGGAGAAAAAGAAACCTGTCAAATATTTAAAAAATGTACCTTAAAATAAAACCTACCTCAATGATTAACACATCGGCCATTAGATATATCGGTAAAGTTTGTTGCAACTGCCTCGTTGGTCTAGTTCGACTGCGGCCGACGAGGTCCCGGGTTAGAGTCCCGGGTCGGACCAAAATATTAAGTACTGGGTTTTTCTGACTAGAAATTCTTAGTACTAGTGTTCTCGGAGCCGTTGCTCCCGGTTATTATCACTAACATGATAATAGTCGTTAAAGCTCGCCAACCCGCATTGGCAACGGTGGTGGTGGTGGTGGGTCTAAACTCTAATTCCCCCTCTCCTATGAGAGGGGAGGCCTGTGTCCAGCAGAGGGACGTTAATAGGCTGTAGTGGGTAAAGTTTGTAACACTTCGAGAGGAAACCTGCATGCTGTTCTCTATATTGTTCTTAAAAGTGCGTGAAGTTCTCCAATCCACACTTATTCATCGTGGTGGGCTATGGCCCCAAGCCCTTCTCATTTTGAGAGGAAACAAGTGCTTGGCAGCAGTCTGGTGATGGGTTGAGATTACGTACATAATATTGGATTGGCAAACTGGATCCAAAATCTAAATTGTATACCTATTTGAGACCCTAAAACACCATCCTATATAATTCGTGTGTAGGGTATATGTCGATTTTTATGTGCTTAAAAACCACCCACGCATGTTTTGCTTTAACTGAGACCATTAAGATTTAAATAAAATACCTAGCGTTAGTACCTACACATAAAGCACACACTTTACTTTAGCACTGAAAATCCATTGAAAAATTCATGACGTCACTGGATAGACCAACGACGTTGGTCAGACCAAATACGGAAAGTGACTGCCACACCCATCTAACATCATAAAAGGAAATACACATACAAGTGAATATAATTAAAATTATTAAAATATACGACTGCTCTGCCGTAGCCCGTATTTAATTACCTTTGGAATCTTATTCACATTTTTATTAAATGATATTTTTTTTTGAATCACTGGATATTGAGCTATAGTGTTATATATTTTTGGAATCTACTCATCATTTTCTAGATGATGATTATATAGTTAATCTATTTTCGATATTTTTTTTCAACTTTAGTCTTTAATGCGGGACCATTGTCACCCTATCGTTTTTTTTTTTTAATTTTACTAGCCTATGTCACCCGGAATAAGCTAGGGATTCCAACGATACCTCATTTATCAAAATCGGTTCAGGTGTATAGAAGTTATGGTGGAATATACAAACTCACATACATACATACATGAACCCTGAAAACAATATACTCATTTTTTCAGGCAGTCGTATAAAAAGGTGTGCCACGATCTTCAAAGTTGAGGGAACGTCGCATAAAGAAGAACTTCACTCTACTTAGTATATTATTATACAATGTACATAAACTGAAGAAACCTTTGCTCGAAACTACTTCAACTTTGATATATTTGCACTCGCTCATAATATAGAGATTTCGTTTGAAAACTTTGCACGATGTGAAAAGTTTGAGACTTCAATCCATTATAAACGAATGAAATGTCTCTTTGTTTAGTATATGAGAGGGCGTAGACTTACAAATTATAAGTTTATCTTCATTCTTATCCGAAGATATCTGATAGAACAACTATCACGAACGGTTACGTCAATTGTTTAAAGCTAAATCAAATTATCATGTGAATAAACCTTTAGGGAATTTTTTATTTCTACTAGCTGATGCCTGCGACTTCGTCCGCATGGATTGAGGTTTTTCGGTTCCAGCTGGAACTCTATAATTTTTAGGTAAACTTGTTTAAATTAAGAAACACACACACACACACACAATATCGCCTTGCCTCTATATATGTCACTATTCTAGCCACTTCACGAGTGAGGCTTCAGTGCTTCAGTCATGGTTTTTATCACCCTTCCAGCAAAGACGTGCTGCTGTGCAATTGAGCGATCCAATACGCCGCCAATATGCCGCGTAGAGGGTTATGGGTATAAGTTTAATTAAAACTTCCATAGCCCATTCAAGTTAACCCTTTACCTGCTAACGTAACTGCATCATCGCTTTACGCTTACCAGCATGTCAAATAGCAATCATAAGCTAAATATTGTTGTGCGCTGACTGTATAAACTATACTATCAAAGGGACTCGAAACGTAGCATTTTGCTACGATGCCGTGTAGACTTGTAGAGGCCGATTATAATAAAATCCGCTTACATGTTCCAAGTAAAATCGATACATATTAATGCTAAAGTGTGTCTGTCTGTCTTTTACGCTTTCACGATACATTTTTTCTACCGATAATTTGGCGAAACTTACATTAATTACAAAGGCAGACGACGAAGTCACGGGTTTCGTCCAATCAAAATTTAATGGACGATATTATACAGCTTTTTTAACTGTCTTTTATACAATCTAGAAATTATTTGAACTATGGATATTAAATTTAAACGCCTCAAAACATCTCAAGGTATCGTAATTTTACCTCGATCCGTCTCAGTCCACGCCTTACAAATCACAACATTAGCGAGACTGGCATTTGCGAGGATCGTTACGCAGATTTGCCGAATTCTCCACTAAGAATAAAGCATTTTCATTAATATTGTCGTTATTCAAATTGCCTACAGCGAGTTTCTGATGAGATGTATTAAGCTTTCCAGGAATAAAATCGAAGCGTTTTATCTCAACACGAATTCGTCAGGCTCGACCGCTTTGGAGAAAATAAAGTGGGAACCCTAGTGGCTTTTACTCCTAAAGCGAATGTTTGTAATCTGTATAAGTAGGTACCTACAAAATTTTTTGTGAAATAATTATTTTTAAAGCCTGCGAAATGCGAGCAAGTATACTCTAAACATAACAAATACAAAATTATATGATAAAGATTTTATACTCAAAATAGGAGATATTTAATCATAAAATAAAATAAATATGATTCCTGAAATTGTTACTCGCGTTTCTTTTAATCATTCTTATTCAAAACAGATTCAGAACTTAGGTCGCCGGTGGTCTTTTAAGAAACATCAGCGGACTTATAGATATTACGAGCTGTAATGATCTCCGAAGCACTTAGTATATTCCTTAAAATAATTTTAGGCCCTGAGTTGGGAATGGGAGCTCGGAATTAACAATTATGCGTTTTAAAAACGAACTGTTTAAGTGGTTCCTGAATAAATGCTTTTATTCTTTAAATGATTACCTGTGCATACAATCTTAAGCTGGTTGTGACATGTAAATTACGGCATTTAATTAATTTATTTTTTTATTTTTTTGACATCTGATTCACATTGCACTGTAAGTTCTATTTAATTAATTATGTTTTTGATTTGGATAAGTTTTCTATTAATTTGACATGCTAAGTATTATTGGATCATATCTATAGTTATACTTTTATAAGACCATTGGGAGTGTATAATCTGGATTTACGCTGACACTCCACTATTTATGGTTTAATATAATTTATTGTACCTTTTTTTATATAAATTAGTTCAAAATCATTCTGTACTGTACTGCCATCATGTGATCGCACAAAATTTTGCATGCCCATCGTATGGCGGATTGTAGATGGTAAAAAGTAGTAATTAAGACCTGTAATGTATCTACCTGCAATCAAGCAAATAAACTATTGTGATTATGATTATCAATGAGTAGGGTTTAGCCATGGTGTACCACGCTGGCCAAGCGCAGATTGGCAGACTTAACTAAGAACATTATAAAAAACAATGACATAGCTCGGGCATGCAGAGCGATCAACTAGGTAAGCAGTACTTTCATGCTTCTATGAACTGCAAGCTGCCTATTACTAAAGGCCTCTTATCCGAAGCCAGGCGAGGCAGCTAGTTAATTTATAAGAGTCCGCTGAATTGTACTCGCCGTACACAATGCCATTCAGTAATTACTGGCTGAGGGGCCCCGTATGCTCGTGACATTTATTAATAGACATTCTACTTGTCAATAGCAGGGTATCATTTATTTCTTAGCTAAGTAATCATCGTAATAAAGCCATTGACTTCTTTTGCTATTGCCTTTTCAAAACGAGTAGAATTATCTTGATTGAGTTGGTAAATACGTAGTAATTTAATAATTATGTGACTTGCTATCATTAAATTATTATTTGTATTGGATTAAAAGACTATATGCTTCTCAAATTACGTCAGACTAAATTGTGAAATTTTTAAGTTAATTGAAAATAATGTTTGGGATTGGGACCGAAATGAAAAAATGAAACAAACGAACGCGACCCATTATTAGCTATCCAGTATGGCTAGCATGCGCACTACGAGTAAAATTATACCCGTTATCTGTCTCTGTCTACCGAAGCTAACATGGTTACTTGTCTCGTTACGTCAAAAGTAGAGATAAAAGTAATAAGTATTTCTTATCTGTGGTATTTTTCTCTACGAACCTTTACATGTCGACTATTTTTTTCTTGTAATATACCGTATTTTGTGCATATTAGGGTAAATGAAAAATTTGCCGGCAATCTCGTTGTGCGCATGCTAAGCACACAGGAACGAGATAGAATAGAGACAGCTTCGCTTCTATCGGGAGGCCCACGACATTATTCTACTTTTTTTTCGTGGTAAGTTTGTCATAAATTTTATCACCAAGCAGAAACTTCTCCCATTATTAATTTGTCGGTACATTCGAAGTGCGAGATGGTAACCCTGACAGGTAAGTCCGCTACGATGGACTGCATCCACACTTATACCAGAAGGTGAGATGTGAGAGGCCAGCGCAGTCAAGGGCTAACTTGTTGTAAAAAAAGGTACATTACAATTGTCAAGTGGAGGAAAATATCGTATATATACGGCGGGAGGCCTGTGGGTCAACTATTCAAAAAAGGCCATAGACACTCTGAGGGTGCAATATAATAATGGATTCAGGATGCTGTTGGGCTTGCCGCGGTTTTGTTCGGCGTCGGTTATGTTCGCAAATGAGCGGACTGACGACTTCTTTGCCATAATGCGGAAAAAATTGTCCTCACTGCTGACAAGGCTGCGCTCAAGTACCAACCGCATCCTGAATATGTTTACGAGTAAGGTGGACTCGCCAATGCTTGGACATATTATTCAAGTGTTGGTGAGGCCAAAATAGTATATTGATAAAAATGTTTATATTTTTGGAGGTAATTACTAACATTAATTATTAAGATGTGTATTAAGTTGTACCTACTAACAAATTGAGCCTCTTGCTACCAATGAAGAGTATTTATTTATTTATATACCAACTTTGTGCTCCTGAAATACGGGGTAGTTAGATGCCATATTTTTTAGTTCTACGAACAAGAAGTGGTTATTCGACTAACAAGCCTATAGCATGTTATATTATGATAAGCTTGCTATATTACTTTAAATTGCACCCTATAACAAAGCACTGCAGTACTCCCTCATCGCAATGTTTGATCAGAAATTGTAATTATTCCTGTCACAAAACATGTGCGGGTTCCCTTATCATTCGCCATGATGTTGACATAGATTTTCCCTTTATGCAACGTCCCCGTTCATTCCCGATCCTCGACATAATGTAGCGCTCCTTTCATGCTCCCTTTTTTGTATCCTACATCATTAAAATCATCGCAGCCTGTCCACGCTTTGGGGTGATACAAAGAAACCGCAAACTTGTCAAAAGCATCCCCTGTTTCCCCTTTATGCAACGTAAAAGGTTTTTTGTAACAAGTTATTGAAGTTTACTTTCTTTCAGCGGTTTTACGGTTCCAGCTCACGTTTACCCAATGCTTTCGCAGTGCGGCAGCAAGGGCGTTATAGGCGAACATGAAGAACTCTCAAGCATATTTCCTCCTGTTGTCCTTCACCATTATAGCCAGTGGTATTTACAGTCCGTCAAACTTATCCGCTCCGGTAGACAAAATTGGAACTTTTTTGAAATGAAAATGCCTGGTAGTTTATTTTTTATCCATACTTATTAATATTATAAAAAGGTTAAAGTCTGTGAAGTTGTAGGGTAATTTCTGGTTATACTGAACCGATTTTGAAAATTCTGGTACAATAGAAAGCTACATTATTTGTGAGTGTCATTGGCTATATATTACCCCAAAAATTAGGGAGTTCCCGCAGGAATTTTAAAAACTTATTTCAAGCGTATGAAGTCGGGGGCTTCTGCTTGTTCTTCATATAAACTAGCGACGCTGTTACCGGGTCAGATAAGTTTATGGAGCTCTACTCTGTTGTTTACCTAATATTCACATAACTTATGAAATTGAGAAGCGGGTGGATCTAAACCACTAGACTATATGAACATTCCGCGATACTCGTAGTACGAACCAAATATTTACCAAGATTACTTTCACGAAAATTGGCTGTGTCGCAAATTCGAATCTGCTAGTATATTTGTATGACAGCAGCGAATTGGACGTCTATTTTCCGCAACAAAATAGTGGCTGAATGTAATTGGAACTGCCAAATCAAAACTATACGGGGCTGCAAAAATAGATTTGAAAACTTTTGCTCTGTTCTGTGTTGCTCAGATTTCTAGTTATCGTTAAATTGAATCAGCTCAAAGACTGGATGAACTAAAAATTGTGTTTGTATTACATTACATTGTTATATTTATACGTATGTGGTGAATATATCATCATATCTAGCCTACTGGTAAAGAGTTCTGTTTTGTATAATTCGGTGGCCACACCTCTAAGTTTTCGGAAATATGCGAATACCATAAGGTAGTCTTGCACAAAACTGCCAATAAACTGATTTAATTGAATTTTAATGATGATGCTGTTACTTTTAGATAAGTTTATTACCAAGTTCGACATGAAAAGGACAGGTATAGAAAATTTCACTTAGGCAATCACATTTGTGCAAGCGAGCCTAAGCAAAAAATATTCACTTACTTGCTTTAACGGTAACGAAAAAATCGTAAGCGTTTATCAACTGGCAAATACCGGCAAAGACGTGCCGCCAAGCGATTTATCGTTCCGGTACGATGCTGTGTAGAAACCGAAGGGGCATGGGTTTAATATAACTGCCATGCCCCTAACAGGTTAGCCCGCTACCATCTTAGACTGCATCATCACTTACCATCAGGTGAGATCGCAGTCAGGGCTAGCTTGTAGTGGATTAAAAAAAATATGAAAACTACTACTATTTGCATAATTGAAAATACTCTGCATAGGACCACTAGGCACTCATTGCAAATATATCTGAAATGAATTTAATTAAAATATTATTTGCCACTGTGGGGAAAGTTCGTCCTATTCATAGATTTAACGCATTGTAAAATAAGAAAGTGTGGCGAAAACGTAAGAGCAGTGCTGTTCGTCAAAGATTTACACAATGCAATGTGATACATGCATAAATGTACACAACCTATTAATGGATGTAGTAAGGCCTTTCTATGAAGTTGCTGCTTTAGGTGAAATCTTAATGACACCTTTACCTAATCGGAAAAACTACGCCCACAACCGTTTCTTAAAGTTCTCCGAAAGAAATTTTTTTTTGTTATTCTGAATAATAGATACACTCTCAAAGAAGACAGCAACGGACGAGAGAAGCAAGTTGAAAAATGAGCAACAATAACCAGTAGCGAAACTTGTAAGCATTTAAGTAGGTAGCCATTAAGCAAGGGAGAACTGCTTGCATTGGCGCCACTGGAGCTAATAAATCAAAAGTTTTTGAGCACAAAAAGCATTCTGTCGGATGGCTTGAATCGAGCAACTTTGCAAATCTACTTTTTATTCGACTGATTAGTTTTCATTCGACGCTGGTGAGGAGTACCTACCTACTTTAATTTTATATTCATCTGGTATTATGGGTGTGAGAGACCTCATAGTTAGATGGGCCACTATGTTACCATTTATAGATTTGGGCGAGTTTTCTGATACGTATTGACTAATGTCAATTAGTTTTTAGTTTTAAATAATGAAATCTGCAAAAGCTATATAAATCTTCTATAGGCTTTTGGCAGCGGGAAAATTTCATAATCTCATAGGAAATCAGAAATTGTACGCGGACGAAGTCGTGGGCGACCTCTAACAACCGATACGATAATAA
Organism: Erebia aethiops; assembly: GCA_923060345.2. Taxonomy (NCBI): domain Eukaryota; kingdom Metazoa; phylum Arthropoda; class Insecta; order Lepidoptera; family Nymphalidae; genus Erebia; species Erebia aethiops. The sequence continues at coordinate 5,557,818 of OV281092.1, read as the reverse complement.
TTTTTGACAAGAGGCTCAGTGAAATTATGGTATGTCAATTTTTACCAAAGTATAGCATGCCCGCGGCTAAATTCGTAAGGATATAATATGTTTTATTCTTTATCCCTCGGAACTCTTTGATTTTATCGGGGGAAATATTGTCCCATGGAGACTTAAAAAATCACGTTTAATGTGTTGCAACGTCATTAAAAGACTATAAAATAATAAAATACACTTTTTCATGTATAATATTAAAAATTATGGATAACGTAAGAAGTCATTTACCTGATTATCCTACTGCAGTTCATTATCCTATAGCAGCATAATGAACGTGGCTCTAATAGCGTTACAGCCATTAGCTTGAACGTGTATGAATGGGCTAAATGAATACTAGGTATTGAATGTAGCTTAATCAAATGTGCCTCGGAGAGCACTGTTATTATCACTACGACGGGGTCCCGGGTTCGAGATCCGGGTCGGGCCATAATTAAGTATTGGGTTTTTTGACTAGAAATTCTCAGTACTAGCACAGAATAGGTAATAGTATAGTACTAGCCCGGAGTTAGGAAGTTGGTGGCGCGTCACCCCCGTACCTCGGAGAGCACGTTAAGACGTCGGTCCCGGTTATTATCACTAATATGATACTAGTCGTTAAAGCCCGCCAACCCGCATTGGAGCAGCGTGGTGCGTCGAAGCTGAAATTTCCTCTCTCCTATGAGATTGGAGGCAGTGGGACATTAATGGGCTGTAGTGATGGTGGTGGTGGAGCATGATAATCGCGCTATCTAAATTTTCACTATGTATTTGTTTAGCTATTTATTAAGAAGATTATTATGTTTACCTAACTCTGTATAAAAAGTGTTTTTACGGGGGCGACATAATTACGAAGTGATAAAGCCCACAAAATAAAGATTTAAAAAAAAAATCACTTTATGCCAAGATATCACTTGTGAGTTATTACGTAAGTAGCGAACGTAAGGCACTCTAACTAACATTTAAATACGATACGCTACATAAAAGACTGTTTACATTTGGTAAGGTAGGTACTCATGTGAGCGATATAATATGTGAGTAAAACTTACAAGTGTAATTTTGGTCTTAGACTTAGTAGTTTCCAACATACATTAGCCCGGAGGAAGATATTTTTATCTTCCTATTGTCACGGTCGAGCCATATCACCTACTCCCGTACGGTATTGACCCTGAAGTGACAGCTATAGTAATTTCTTTCACGAGGAATTTTCTTTTGTTGCTGCTGTTTAGTTGTTGCTACTTTTGGGGTGCTTGGTCTGGGTCCCCAATATACGGAAGCGCTATAATAAGGCTATCATACTTATTAATATTACAACAGCTAAAGTGTGTTTGTTTGTTGGTTTATTGATTTGTCCTTCAATCACGCCGTAATGGAACAACGGATCGACGTGATTTTTGCCATGGGTTTAGTTGAGGACCTGGAGAGTGACACAGGCTACTTTTTATCCCGGAAAATTAAGGAGAAGTCGCGGGCATCAGCTATAAAAACAGCCCTGAAAAGTTCCTTGCCATTTGTCTTACTACTTATCTGTGTGTTTATAGGTACGAACTGATAAACTTTAACAAACTTCAATCTCACAACTAGCGTGGTCGTTTTGGATTCAATGTAAACAGTTATTATATTAAAGGTTTTGATTAAAACGTTTTTTTAATAAATGTATTGACCTATCTAGTTCCAAAAAAAAATACTGAAATGTTTTACAAATATTATTAAAGGTAACAAAATATCTCTAGAATTTTAATTGGATACACAATATTTTGGATTAGAATTCTTTTTCATTTTAGTATTTATAGATTGTTATAGGAAAAAAAACGTTTAATTTACGTTCAGACTTGTAAATTTCTGCTCTCAGAGTGTATCAACATTATTCATTGCTTATTTATTATTCTTTCGTGGGGTTGTAACCTTATTAAGCAGTATTCTTATATCTTACCAATTAATATTTTGAAGGGATGAAATAATAAAACACGGCAGACTTATTTATTTAAACGTAAACATGGATGTCTGTCTATCTGTTTGATCTGCAAGGTAGCTAAGCTGTGAGTGAAGTTAAAGCTACGAAATGATGTGCCTATTTCCACCACATCTTTATGCGTTGTAGCAGACCGGGTAATATGCGCTATGAGGGCGAATGGATGAATGAAGAAATATACTGTATTTTACACCAATAAACACAAATAATAAATAAGGTTGCCTGTCCAATGAAGCGGAGCGAAGCGGAGATGTGCTGGGAGGACCAATCGGATTGATGATCGATGACGCGATAATTTTTCGAATAGCCAGGCCGGAATCTGATTGGCCTCTTCGCTCGGTCCGCTTCAATAGACAGGAACCCCCAAGATGCGCTTTGTGGTGCAAGGAAGATTCACCAGCCACAAAGCGAGCTAAGCGATGTAGGGTAGCGGGGCGCGGTAAGGAAAAAGCTATGCTCCATACTTCGCTTAGCTACACCAATTTACTTCAACTATTATGTAAAAAAGCTTAGCTTCATTATAACCCCTATCCATCAAAGCTAACCTATGAAAATAGAGCACTCTTATTGGTGGTTTTGACACACATCTGTAGCTTAGCTACGAAACACGTATCTAACGCGTAGATATATGATTACTTATTCTGTGCACATGTATACCTATATTATAGGTATATCGTGAATTTCTATAAGATTAATCCCCAAAAAAGCTCGGCAACTAAAAAGCTTCTCATCCCATCCCAAAACTTGAGTCGCAGGTGCGCATTTGTCACCGAGATTCAATAAGTGACAGCGAGATAGGATAGAAAGGGAACAGGCAAGTGACGTGACGTGAATAGCGTAGATGTCCAATTTGTTTCAACGTAAATAAATGACGTTAAAGAGATACAGTTCCTAAGTTCTGGCTTATTATTAAAAGGAAACACTGTTTTATCCACCTATTGATAAAATTGTATTAGCAGTGCACACAAACGCCCGCCACAATCACGGATATACCATGGAGTCCAAATACCAGTGTTGCCATGTATGATATAAACCATAAAGCCAATAAGGTACAAACTAACTTTTTTTCCTGACTGGCACTATATTCAATCTGTATGTCTTATTGTCAGTAATTGATAGGTCTCTTTTGACAAAATTTAACAACGTTGCGAAATATGTATAATGACAGGCGAAAATATGATGTCTGTACCTTGGTTTGTCCTTCAATCACGTTGGAATGGATTGAGGTGACTTTTTGTATAGCTAAAGACCTGGCGTGTGTGCAGCATAGGCTATTTATACCGGAAAACCAAAAAATTAGTCAGAATTATCCAATTCCACGCGAACAAAATTGTGGGTATCAGATACTAGATTGATCATTTTAAATATATGTAAATTTATAACTTTACAGTTACTGTAAATATGTATTTGTCCATATATTATATTCTTCAATGGAAAATGTCTTGATAAAGTTACTCATGTTTATTTTAAAATACCAATCCAATCCAAGTAAGTTTTCATATCTTTGCATACAATAACCATTTCAGGAGAGACCAAATTGAAATCTTGTCTAGAAAGTTATGATATTAAACTAGATCCTATTAGAGAATATAATTTAAACTCTGAAAATGTGAAAACGAATGACTCAGTCTTCGGATATTCTGAATAATATTTTCTTTTAGATCCGAAACATTTTGAGACACTACAGTACCTACGGAAGTACTACTTAGGTACTGATATTTTTTATATTTTTAACCGACTTCCAAAAAAGGAGGAGATTCTCAATTCGGCGCGTAAGTTTTTTTTTTTTTTAATGTACCTATGTCGGTGCATATCTCCGTGGTTTCTGAACAAAGCTTCCGAGGTGGTTCTATAAAAAAATCTGACTCTAAATCCTCAATCCTGATGCTGTACGTGTACCGTACTACATGAAATCCTCAAAACTAGGGAGTTAGGAAATTTTGTTGGTGAATTCATATAGTAGGTATCATGTCACGTATATACGATTCAACTCTGAGTCCCAACTCCTCAACCCTGATGCTGCAGGGTACAGAACTCCTTAAAAATAGCGATTTAGGATTTTTTTTGTGGTGAAATATTGTCAAGCAACGACTTCATACTTAAATTCAAGTCCCAACTCCTCAACTATGTTGCTGTAGGGTACTGCATTCTTAAGCTGTGGGGATTTAGAGTACACTAAAAAGTTAAAAATAAAAATTCTTTCCAAAAAACCGACTTCCAAAGCCACTGTAAAGTATAAAATAATTTTGATTTCTACACACTATGTTGAAGTCGGGCGAGTATACAAGGATAGGCAAAGTTGACGTGTCAGGCTCGCCCGACTTCAACATGTGTGTAGAAATCCAATTTATTTTTTACTTTACAGTGGCTTTGGAAGTCGGTTTTTTGGAAAGAATTTTTTTAATCATAACACTAATAAACGTGTACTGCCGCATGAAATTAAATATGTAGTTTGGAAATAGTAATACCCTATACTATTATATATTGTGAATGTGTAGTAATACCTACAATAATAAACGAGTTTCTATAACATAACTTTTCGTTGCTGTAATGCTAAATGGCTTATCAAGGCTTGGTCTTTATGCTTTCCACCAGACTAGACTTCAACCCTTGACCAATTATTTATTCCTACATTGGTATGAACCCGGGACCTTGATGGGTGACTCTACGAACAGTCCTAGAAAGCCACAACTCTTACCACTGCGCCAAGTATGAAACATCAATTCAAAACTTTGAAACAGAACGATAAATAAAATATCTTTCACTATGATACCAATTTTATTAATATCCAATCATTAAAACTATTCCAGGCTAGATCAAATTGAAATAGATCATAGAGCCATATTGCCTTAGTTCTTGGAAACTCGCTCTACCATCGATCAAACCTGTCGCATGCTATTTAATTTTGAAGTAGGTGTAAACAAACGAGTTCTTTAATAATGTGTCAGTTTTTACACGTGGACTGTATCTTGTAAACGGCATTATCTGCGTGATACCTAAACGCGGAATATACGCTTTCAAACGAGATCACAAGCATAGAAAAAACAGAGATGAATTTAAATACCGTAAAACGCAACAAACCAGAAACAACGACGAAAGACAAAACGGTAAGCAATAAAATGATAATACCCGTAGCCTACCTTGCATTTAAAGCTTGATGCACACATTGCGCGACGTCAACGTGTCCTAGAACGTGAATTTGATAGAAAAAAAAATTAATGCTTTTCATCTTGCAAGGCGCGTCGTAACGGTCGCTAAGCTCGAGTGCCATACATTTTCTATACAAATCTACGTGGAAATGTAGTGCGAATCGCGGTCGCTTATCTCAAAATGTACCTTTACCATGTTTAGAAGGCTCACAGTAGGAGTCCTCAGTATTAAAGGTATTTTACTTCAATTTATATGGCATAACGTCGAACATTGCATCTGTCCAAGCCTTAACTTAAAGTTATCATCATAAAAGCCGTTGAAATCGCGGAGGCAAATAATACTCTTGGGTAGAAAACAATAAAATCCGTAAAGTCTACCATAAATTGCTGAGCTATATGAATTGCGATAAAATAACAGATTTGAATTCTTACATAATATTATAATAATTTGAAAAAACTACAAGGGTAACAACTACAGGCTGCAAAAATAAAAAAATTAAGTATTATTTTTAAACTATTCTAATTTAAAACTTACAAACTTAATTTATACAAGTAATTGTGCCATATTTTGCATCTAACACAAATATAATTGAAAATCATTCGAAAGATTTGAAGTATCAATTTATATTAGAAACTAGATGATGCCCGCGACTTCGTCCGCGTGGAATAAGGTTGTTTAATTTCCGCGGGATCTCTTTAATTTTTCGGGATAAAAAGTAGCCTATGTCCTTTCCCGGGATATAAACTACCACTATACTGAATTTCATCCAAATCAAATGAACAAATGGGCCGTGAAATCGTAGCCGACAGACAGACAGACAGGTAGAAAGACAGGCAGACACACTTTCGCATTTATAATATTAGTACCTATGGATAGAAAAACGATGCTATTATAGAAGTGTCTAAAATTTTTAATGTTTTCAATTATTTTGCACACTCGATATGCACCAAACGTATCAAATAGAAATACAGTTATGGCACCAGCTCAACAGCAGTGGCCTGAATATTCATTCGACAGCGCAACATTAGATTTAACGTCTCCAGCGCTGGCAGCAATCAGTTCATACATTTCTATAATGTTTCCGAACCCGACCATGAATGCCTGAGCGAGGGGATTGTTCGAAATGTTTTATTCTATTACAACTACGAGTTGAAACATTGAGTTGTAGACCATAGAGATGATGTCAACAAGCATCAAAACCGCTATAAAACATTTTCGTTGTGGAGCTAATAAGAAATAAGAAAACAAAAACATTTTGTTAGTTTTCTTAAAAATGATGATTTTGTAAATATTTATAATACCTAAATATTAGGTAATTATTCAGGGTAAAAACTAGACGTGTGAAATATGTGTTACTAGATGATGCTCGCAACTTCGTCTTTTTGGTTTTCGCGAGAGCTCTTTAATTTCCCGAGATAAAAAGTAGCCATGTCCTTCCCCAGCATACAACTTGTCCCTGTGCCGAATTTCATCGAAATCGGTTAAACTGATGAGCCGTGAAAGCGTAGCAGACAGACTTTCGCATTTTTAATATTTTATTTGACCTAACCAACTTCTGATGAAAGATAGCGATAGCAGTAATTTACTTAGTGCCAAAAATGCAACTGTTCCTCGTGTTTGTCAGTCAAGGCAAGTCCGTTTTGCAGGACATTACTGCCTCTAGTCTATGTGGCACCTCTCTGACTAGAAACTTCAAAGGGGTTCCCATGTCTGGGGCAGTTATAAGCACTAAATCAAAACTTTCTCCTTTTGAATATGGCTCTAGTGAATACGCTTGCCAAAGTTAGATGCAATAGATAATGCATTGAATCCTGAAACCCATGCAGCGACCATGAAGTAAAAGAACCCGAAGAAGTTTGAAAATTTCCGATATGAACCGATACATCTGAGACCCAAGAGGGCTCCGGCCTAGCCCTCATTTTTGATTTCCAACATCGTCATTCGCAACCCTATCTTGTAATATTAAAAAACAAATGCTAACACGGGCAATATTTTTTTAAATCAACATCTTGGTGACAACAGGCGACACTAGGTACCTATTTCACATATTACTCACTATTGATGAATCAAGCAAAAGGTTGTGAAAATAATAACTCGTCGCGACTTAGTCGCGTATCCGCCCGGTGAAGTTTGCAAAACAAAGAAATATTTCACCCGCATAATGGATTGAAGTCATCTACAAACTTTTCACATTCACCGAGTTTACGCAGTTTTATCTCAAAAGAAATGAATATAAAATACACCAAAATTTAACATCATTTTAGTACCTACAATTTATGTTTGCATTTTGCACTAGCCGATGCCCGCGACTTCGTCCGCATGGAATAAGTTTTTTTTTAATTCCCACAGGAACTTCTCAGTATTCAGATTCAGATGGAGACGACGACTATATCTATGGAGACGTCCACTGCTGGCTTTAGACCAGCACTTAAGAGTAATTTCCACACGCTGCGGTCTTGCGCACGCCGCTGCCAGGATCTAACGGCTTCCTGCGACTCTCTTGTTGTCCTTCTACGTGGGGATCTGCCAACTCGTTTACATGCGTATTGCGTTGCGTACCCATATTTACAAATTAGAAAGAAAAATAAAAAAGAATTAGGTTTTTAACACTTACACACAAAGTCTTTAATTTTCCTTTGATAGCTTTCATCAAATTTCGGTTAGTCAGATGGGCTGTTATTTAATAGGTAGGATTCTATGATAAAAGTTGTAAGTTTTGTAATAGGTAAGTATGTTTAAACTTTATACCTAAGTACCTACCTACCTTTCGCTTGACAAAGTAAGTCACTCTATTCTTGAAAAACGACTTACGAGTAAGTAGGTAGGAAACTTTGAAGATAACAAAGTTGTATGAAGAGGTGGTGTTTTGATAGTTGATCGCCTCGTCTCATTTTGTTTTAATACCGAAGTTTTGATTTATTACCTTCCCTTTCGCTGGGATCCGAGCGGTAGAAGTTCTGTAATGGTTTTATTGAAATAACTTTCCTGGTTTCTTAAGTATAAAAGCGCTTAATGTAGTTAGTGGAAAATATAAGATTTTTATCTATTTCAATGTAGAAAATAAGGAAAAAATCCGTGCATATAATATTGGCGGATATAGGTAGGTATTATAATATGCGGAACGGGGCACTCAGGGGTCTTTTTTTTTATCTACTACAAGCTAGCCCTTGATTGCGATCACACCTGATGGTAAGTGATGATGCAGTCTAAGATGGTAGCGGGCTAACCTGTTAGGGGCATGGCAGTTATATTAAACCCACACCCCTTCGGTTTCTACACGGCATCGTACCGGAACGCTAAATCGCTTGGCGGCACGTCTTTGCCGGTAGGGTGGTAACTAGCCACGGCCGAAGCCTCCCACCAGGCAGACCAGGGAAAATTCAGAAATTATAAATTCCTAAATTGACCCTGCCGGGGATCGAACCCAGGTCCTCCGCACGTTAAGGCGCTACACACTGCGCCACAGAGGTCGTCAAAACTTATTACTTAAAAATTATAGCTACAGTGTAAAATCACGATCGCAATCACTTATCACCTCCAATAAATCCCAAGCATAAATAAATGTAAAAGGCTAAGTAGGCTAGTTTTGCTGCAATATCAGCTATATTTCTAATGACGTCTATAATATCTATAACCTAGGTAGTCCAAGAACGCGAAGTTGGACTAAACGATAGCTCAAGTTACGTAGGTATAGATCCTGGGACTATTCCGTAGCTGCATGTGGCGCAGACGCTTAAGCATTGAGGTCAAACCTCTGTGGTTTTTTCAATGTGTAGGTACTTAACTATGTGTTTATTGTAAACTTGTACTTGGACAAATAAATTTTAAAAAAAACCCCACAGGAACTTCTCAATTTCCCGGGATAAAAAGCCTACGAGTATGTCTACAGGTCCTCAACTATATCCATGCCAAAAATCACTTCGATCCGTTGCTCAGAATTGCGGCGTGATTGAAGGACAAACAAACAGTTTCGCATTTATAATATTATATCTTGCTCCAATTTCTACACTGCATCGTACCGGAACGCTAAATCGCTTGGCTGTACATCCTTGCCGGTGGGGTGGTAGTTGGTACCTAGCCATGGCGGAAGTCTCCCACCAGTACGCTTACTCTGAGTTTTTACATTGCAAATACGATTGATCGAGGTGAGAGCTCACCACGCCAAGTGTAAGCGAACGTTAAAGTAAAATGAACCTTAATTGCATTGGTTTAGAGCTCATTTCATCATTTCGTGTATTTATTCACAGCCAGCGCTCCAAACGCTGAATTTGAGACTTTAAAGCAAGAGCTTTAGGGTCCATTTTACTTTGAACACAGCAATCAACGCTACACCAGGGATGTTGTCTCTTTAAAACATCTCTTCCGCAATCCCTCAAAAGCTTAGGGTTTCTGAATTAGTGACTGTACGTACCTACCTACTACTAAGTTACTAACACATTCACACACTTCCGTTAATCCGATCCGCAAATCCGCAAATGGTTCCACACAAAATACGCCTGCGTTTTGCTTCATACAAGTCAATAGGCGGAGTGGCAACGTCGCGCCCGCTTCGCTGCACGCAATCGGCCGCGTCATGCCAGCGACGCGACGCCGACGCGAAGCGGCAGCGTCTCAGAGCTCTAGCGTATGACGAGTGGCATGCACGTCTTTTGCACTTTCTACTATGGAAGCGGTGTTAAACTTTGTAAAGATAATCGAGCAATACCCTTGTTTGTACAACAATACTTTACCCGACTATTCAAGGAAGGATGTCGTGGACAAAGCATGGAATGAAGTTGCGGAGACTATGCACTGGTCTGGTAAGTAGATAATAATATAATACCTGAATATTACCTAATTACGTTCTCACTTATTGATTTATTTGTAGGTAGGTAGGTACAGGTTGGTACCTACTTGACACTGTACTGCATGCACCTATCTATAATAATTTATCAAGACATAGATATAGTTAGGTATATAGTTTTATTTAAAACTGCTAAAATACAGTAATTTGTTGCGTACCTATTATTTTATTACTTGCATTTGAAATCTGAACACTATTTTGCTCGCTCGAGTGGTTCGGGTTTAAAATGACCGCAAATGGACTTGGACAAATGATACTTAAATGATTTATTTACTTCACGTAGGACAACTTGTGTCACACGAAACGTTAAGACTCTACCACCTGTTCGGAAAGCTGATTCTACTGAGAAGAGCCGGCAAGAAACTCAGCAGTTGCTCTTTTCTTAAAAAAGAAACAGGTTACATTGTGTAGACACTACAACAATGTACGTTACAAGCATTACACTGACTTCAGTCACTGGATGCGAGTTGATCATCATTGGCGCTACAACCCTTTGTGGTCCCGGGCTTGCTCCAGATTTCTCCATCTATCCCTATCAAGTACCTATTAGGCACATTATTTTAGTGCAAAATAATTGTTCTGAGCTAAGAGGGGCTTTTAAGAAGCATCATAATATTTATCATTTCAAGCAAGTGTGTTACGTTGTCGGTCTGCCTCATCAGCGAAACGTGCCGCGAGTGTCAGATTCTGATGTGATTATGTCAAACTCACAGATGTTCTGTGGTCAAACTGGACAATTAGTGCTTTCGCTTACCTAACTTCGGTGCGAACAGACCTTCGATCACAGAAAAAAAAGTTTTTCTGTGATCGAAGGAACAGACATCTTTACTTATTATATTATTTTACATTTTGTTATACCTTTATACCTACCACTTGTTATACCACTTAATTAAATAGTTATACACCCCAAAAGGAATTCACCATTACAAACCTCCTTCGGGACAGCCGCCCTACACAACTAGTGTACCTAGATATAATTTATTTTCGCTTTGTTACAGTACACTACTGCCAAAATAAATGGAAAAACATAAGGAACGGATTTGTACGCAGCTTAAAGCTATGCGCCGACGGGTCATCGAAGAAACAAAAGAAACTGTACTATTTGCACAATGAGCTACAATTCATCCTACCCTATATTAAGACAAACATCCACATGGAAGAACTCGGAAATAGTTCTCCACAAGATGTATCACGTGAAGAAGTATATTCCCCATTCGAGGAAGAATCTGTAATCATGCCTGAGAACGTTTCATCACCGGCTGCGGTGGCTAATACGATCAAAAAACCCAAATACAGAAAAATTGAGACCGAAGTCGATTGGTTGAAAGATAGGGAATTTAACAAAGACGATTCCAGAAAAATGTTTCTTTTTAGTTTGTTACCTGACGTTGAGACTCTTTCCGATGAGCAAATGCGAGATTTTCGAATAAAAGTGTTACTGCTGCTAGAAGAGGTTCGAACAGGTCCGTCGCAGAATAACTTCAGTCAGCATCAGCGGCAATATCAGCAGTACAGGAACTCCCTGCAGTTTCCCCATGAATCGACACTGTCGATGCTTAAAACTGAAATGCCAGAAGAAGCAGGTGATACGAATTAGTACTTAATTATGTATGCTATTTTATGAATAAGGCTAATAATTATTAAGGCATATTTAAATACTTATGTTAAATAAATAATTCTTTGATAAAAGATAGGTACTTACCTGAAGGAGTGTTTTAATATTTTGACGGCCTCCCTGACGCAGTGTTGAGAACTGTTGTCTTAACGTGTGAGGTCCCGGATTCTATTTAAAATGAAACTCAATTAATTTATAACATGTAGGACATGTACACTGTACAGGTGTCTCTTATGTTACATCATGTTTTGACTCTAGCACTGGTTCGGCAAAAGATTCTGCTACGAAGAGAACGTCCTGTCCTGGTTGTGTCAGTTTGGGAATTTATAATTTCTGAATTTTCTCTACTCTGGTCTGGTGGAAGGCTTCGGCCGTGGCTAGTTACCACCCTACCAGCCAAGACGTACCGCCAAGCTATGTAGTGTACGATGCCATGTAGAAACCGACTAGGGGTATGGTTTTAACTGCCATACCTGTAAAAGGTTAGCCCGCTACTATCTTAGACTGCATCATCACTTACCATCAGGTGAGATCGCAGTCAAGGGCTAACTTGTAGTGGAATAAAAAAATATATGTATATTATTCTATTGTGTCGTATAGTTGTTGTTAAATTCTTTTAGCAAGTATTTTATGTCGACTCTGGTGGGCTAAAAAAAAATTTGATACAGATAGAGTTAGAGGCAGCCATTTTGTTACCACACAGGACTTGAAAACAAAAACCACCCATAGTTGAATAAGTTAATTGCAGCTGAAATAAAACTGACAAAAACCAGAACATTCACGATTTGCTGAAAACTCAAAAAAGCAGAAAAATTCGAAAATAACTTTCAATAAAAAAGTCAGCTCGCAACCAGTTTGAATTTCAAACGAAATAGAAACTAACTTTTATTAGCTGGTTGTTGACTAGTTTCGTTTTTTTTTGTTTGAGCAGTTTCAGGGAGGACTGAGTCCTTCGGCGATTGATGAGGAAATAGGGTTAAGCGTCGAATAAACATACTCTTTTGCGGTTTGTCATACATTGAACACAAACATTGGATTCGATCTTGTTATGAAGTACCTATACCGCGTGTCCCTCTGCTTGCTCTCTCTCTGCGTCGTAGTCCTCATTACTGAGGGTCGATTCATTAATCAAATAATGGCAGGAGTTTTCTTAGGATAATAAATCGATGGGTTCCCGCATCCTTTTTTTGCATACGAGCCGAAAATAAAAAAATATGGGCAGCTCTTAGGTTAAACGAGTACTTTATCATTAGAACTAGACAAAACAAGTGAGTTACAACCGGTGACATATTTATAGTCAAGTATAACGCCCGCGACTTCGTCCGCGTGGTTATAGTTTTTTTTTGGTTTCCGCCGGGAACTCCTTAATTTTCCGGGATAAAAAGTAGCCTATGTCACTCTCCGGGTCTGCAACTATACCCATTTCGGTGCAACTTACCCCTTTTGGAGTGCCTTCAAACACTTTGTAATAATATACCTATACGTTTTTTTTATGATTGCAAACTAGTAACATATGAATTTCGTTGCTTGCAAATGCCAAAAATCAAGTCGATCCGTTGGTCCGTTGCGACGTGATTAAAGGACAAACCAACAAACAAACTTTCGCATTTACATAGTATTAAGTATGATAATAAAATATCACTTACGATAGTTTGAACGTTAACGTTCACTCTCTCGCGTTTTCGCTCATTTGATTTCGAAAAATCGACCCTCTACGAAATTTCAGCTTGCCTTTGCCTTGAACTTGGACTAGGCGTTGACGAGTCAGTCATAAGTGAGCGAGTTAGGACTTTTCTCTTAAGTTTTAAGATAATGAATAATAAATTATCAACATTAGAGACGATTTGGTCAAGATTGTAACAGAAAAACACACTTTTGAATTTGTATGTTTGATCAGCCGATGAGCAGTTACATTGTCAATATGAGAAAAGGCTATTTAAATGCCACAAAGACATATTTAAATACTCGCCCCTGCCGGCTTTGTCAGGTTCCGAACACGAGTTTATGCTTTTAGGTCAACAACAAACTTTGGTATCGTATTGGAGACGAAAGTTAAAGTGCAAAATTCTAAGAGTTTTCAGTTTATATGGAGAAGGTATGTAGGTATGTACTTGAAACAAGAAAGTTATAACGAAAAACTTATAGTACAAGGTATACTGTTACAGCAAAGATTGGGCTTAAATTAAGATATAAAAAAAAAGATTGGGCTGAGTTGATTAAAAAGTTTTTAAGTAATAGCACAGAATAGTTAATATTACATCTGTCAGTCGATCTATTAAAAATTCATTGTAGTAGGTCTGCCTGCTATTTCAGTTGGAAAGCCTATTATATAAAACCTGCATCAATCATTGTTACAGTATCAAATGTTGTGATTGGCTGAAGGTATTATGACTGACTGTAACTGTGTATTTTGGGGTAGGTACTAACGGTCTCATTATGTACTTACTTAGATAGGTACTGAAAATAAAAAAAAATTGGCAGTCATAGGGACATTGCCGATAGAAGTGAAAACGAATATTCTTATTAAAAAAATTAATAATAATAATAAAAATACTTCAAATATAAACCTTAAAACTAAGGCATTAAAGTTTAGGTATACGAATGTACTATATTTATATTTAAGACCTTTTGTCTTCGTAACAACGCCAGGTGTAGCCCTCGGTTACACAGCACTTATTAATATAAACCTTAAAACTAAAACATTAAAGTTTAATTACGAATGTACTATAATATTTGACGACCTCCGTGGTGCAGTGTGTAGCGCTGTTGCCTTAACGTGCGAGGTTCTGGGTTCGATCCCCGGCATGGTCAATTTGGGAATTTATAATTTCTGAATTTTCCCTGGTCTGGCCTGGTGGGCGACTTCGGCCGTGGCTAGTTACCACCCTACCGACAAAGACGTGCCGCCAAGCGATTTAGCGTTCCGGTACGATGCCGTATAGAAACCGAAGAGGTATGGGTTTAATATAACTGCCATGCCCCTAACAGGATAGCCCGCTACCATCTTAGACTGCATCATCACTTACCATCAGGTGAGATCGCAGTCAAGGGCTAGCTTGTAGTGGACAAAAAAATATATTATACTTAAGACCTTTTGTCTTAAGAAGAACGGTGTCGATCACGCGTAATCCACATTTTTACCCCCTACCAAAAAGTGCTCAACGCGCCTTAAGAAGTTTTCACTTCAATAATATTTTAACCAATCTGCACTGGGTAATGTAATTTACCGGTCCTATCCTGGCAGTAAAATGTAGAGTACCTAATGCCTACTTATCAGGTTTCATACCCGCACGTATTGTTAGTATCGCGTAAGTCGAAATATAGAGCTTTTGTATCCAACCCTCCCTAAAGACCCATAAAATAAGTTTAAATAAAAAGACGCAAAAGGAAATGATTATTTCGGATCGCTAAAGCATTTAACTATAACCTTTTAATTCTGCCACATAGATCTTGAAAGCCGGGGGCAACGAATTGTTATAGGAAAATGGCAGCAAATGGAGGAGGAAGTGTCCATTGTCCGCTGGCTGGTCATTCAGTGGCTAGGATTGTTCATATTAGTGGATAAATGTGCGACGGAACTACCCTCGCTATAAAATAATTTTGGAAGAACTTATATTGTACTACAAAGTAATAGCTTTTTTTTTATTCATTAGATACTAGCTGATCCAGACTTCGTCGGCATTGTTTAAGTTTTTTTTATATAACTTCGGGAATTCCCTAATTTTCCAGAAAAAAAGAACCCTATGTCCCTCTCCAGGTCCTCGACTATACTCATGCCAAAAATCACGTCGATCTGTCGCTCCGTTGTGATGTGATCGAAGGACAAACCAACACACCAACAAAGAAACCCACTTTCGTATTTTTTTATTGGCTTACGCTTGTCCACTATCACACCTGAAGGGAGTGATGATTTGGCTTAAAATGGAACACGCTAGAAGGTGTCTATTAATTCTCGGCAAGTAGCGGCCAGTATTCTTTGCATGAGGTTGTATAAAGCTGGGCCAAAAGCGTTGCGTCTTTTTTTATTATCCTACACTGTGGTCATTCGCAACCGGTAAGGGACGTTGGAGTGAGCTAGTTGTTACCTCTCTCACAAAATGAAATTTCGGCTGGCATAGCATGCAGCCTTAAGCGACGCGGGTCGGAGATGCACTACGCGACGAGGCCCCGTACAAACTCATACAAATACCTGATATTTGCCGCTACGTGCCGCTACGTATCACAAGTCGGGCTAGACCTTTAAAGATAAACGGATTGTAATTGGTGGGAAGCAGAGATTTTGTCAGTGTTCCAGACACTAGCCAATGCGAATGAGGAATAAAGTCACAAAGCGTTTCATGCGCGTGATGGAACGACTACGACTGGGGTGGAAACTAGCTCGACGTCTTGGGGCTTCGGCTTTGGTTACCGAAAGCTTCGTTCAAGTTCGATTTTTGAAAATGACTTCAATAATGCATGATCATCTTTTTACCCTGAAACTAACAGTTAATTTCACGTACTTAGTAAAATCAGTGGGGGAAATTAATAAGCTAGGTGCAATGAATTTGAAATTGATAAGGTACTTATATTTTAAAAGTCGGTGAAAATGGAAATCTTGCAACAAATAATTATTTATGGAATAATTACTGATACTTAAAATGTAAATTCAGTCTATGCTTTCAATTTGATTTTAAAATCATAACACATAATAAAACTCTTCAGGGTCGGCACTTGGCGAGGGTAGAACAAAAGGGCCGTGACTTAAATAGAACGTCTGAACAACTCCATTGGCCATTACGGTGTTATTAAATCGTTCGACGCGCGCGTTCGACATGTTAGATACTATATTATATGTACTATGACGATTGATTTCATCTTTAGCTTGCTAGTCAAACGTTTTATACATGATCCCAAGGTTTTGATCTAGTTAAAAACTAGTTGTAGAGAATACCTAGCATCGTTTTATAACAAGGAAAATAATTTCGATTTACTACTTTACGGGAAAGTACAATCATTGAGTATTTGATAACTATTCAAATAAATTATTTTTTAGTGATTTTTAAATACAGGATCTAGCAAAAGTAGTAATATCCTCGTCCTCTGTTAGTTTTAATTTGAATACTTAACTATTTTAAACTATCGAGTAAAGTAAAAAAGTGCGTCGAACTTTAATGACGTCACAATTCATTAACTCATACAAAATCTAAGCACGCGTTTTGACGTTTGAAAAAAGTTGCCGATTTGACTAGTTGTCAAATACCCAAGATACAAATCAAAAATTTGTAAGCTCCGGTAATACTGGTCTAAAAGTTTTTGGTAAAACCCTCTGAAAGAGGTTGTAATAAGCCGTTTAATAAATTTATTCAATCCGTTCGCTTTTAATTTGAATTTAAAATTATAACACATAATAAAACTCTGCAGGGTCGGCACTTGGCGCGGGTAGAACAAAAGGGCCGTGGCTTAATTAAATACAACGTCTGAACAACTCCAGCGGCCATTACGGTGTTATTAAATCGTTCGACGCGCGCTCAACACGCTACAATATTATGTACTTCAACGTCGCTGATTTTATTAGAACTGCTCGTAATCAATTAATAATATAATATTATGTTCCATATAATAATATGGCCATTCGATTTGAATTTGCTATAAGGCGTTTACAGTGGTATGAACGACTAATCCAGGCAATTCTAATCTTGCCTTCTTTTTTATGTCAGTTTACCTAAAGTTAGAGATTAATTTCTAGATTTTATTTAGGTTTAAAATTCTTAGTTAATTATACCTGAAGCCAACATAATCTATATGTTTCTATTAAATTAAACGCACTCGCTTCGCTCTCATCCTCAAATCATTTTGATGTTTATTGGACCTCATTCAGCGATGCCACCTCGCCTTTCGGCCGTCGCGGGGCAAAACAACGTAGGTACTATTACGGATTTCCTATTCTGTGCTTCAGCCACAGCGTCTACAACTGCAAGTTTTATTGCTAGCGAACGCTTAGTATTAGCACGGAATACGTAACGTAGTATTAGGTAATTACGTGCATACAGCACGGGATTTAAATTAGTGATGAAGATAAATTATTCAATTATTTTCAATTAATTAATGTACCTATTCATCAATTAATTACCTTGTTTCTGCACACGAATGTCGATTTAACATGATGTTCAATCCTCAAGAGCTTAATAATTACTGCGCTGACAATCCAAACGTAAAATTTAATAGGTAAATAGATTTATTTCACAGTAACATCCCGGAGAGATAAAATTAGTAATGATAGTATAGTGTTACAGCGTGTTGGGAAAAAGAAGGAGATTCTTCTAACTGTAAAAAAGAGGAAACTGGAGTACATGGGTCATATAATAAATAATAATGTCCTCCTCCCGACCGAATTTCGGCCATTGCGGCCTATCTCTAGAGAGATCAGCCATCTGCGCGGGAGATATTATAGTGCACAAGTGTGTGCGCATACACAGGTGCACTCTCTGTTCCTTTACTCTCATAGCCCGATGGCACGGAAAATCCGACACGACCGGTGAGAGGTCAGGCGCAGGACCGACGGCTTAATGTGCTCTCCGACGCACGGGGTGAAACACCGCCAATTTCCTAACTCCGGGCTAGTACTGAGATTTCTTTGCCAGATAAACCCAATACTTGTTATGGCCCGACCCGGGACTCGAACCCGGGTCATATACTTCGTGGTCCTAAGTATGACCTAGTACAATTAATTATCCTGGACAAGATACAAGGCAAAAGATTATCGAAATATTACATGTGTATCCCCCAATATAAAGGAGCCCAAAATATTAACGAATTTTATGTGCACCCAGGGTCCATGTCACGAAAAAAGTAATGCGGCAATTTAATAATTGCATAAACATTACGTAACTACAGGCTGCCTGTAGGGGACTTATTTTGTGAGACAGACTCAGTCTATAATTCTATACTAATATTATAAATGCGAAAGTTTGGATGTATGGATGGATGTTAGTTACTCAATCACGCCCCAACAGCTGAACGGATCTGGATGAAATTTGGCACAGAGATAGATAATAGTCTGGAATAGCACATAGGCTATTTTTTATCCCGGAAAATGAAGGAGTTCCCGCAGGAACCAAAAATCCTTAATCCATGCGGGCGGAGTCGCAGGCATCAGCTAGTATGAAATACAATTAAAATAATATTATTGATAGACATTAATAAGACACCATAAACCTCTGCCCTGGCCCTCGGCTTACGACGCAGGTGCTCATTTGTCACGGAGATTCAATAAGTGACAGCGAGATAAAATGCCAAGGGAAACAAGAAAGTGGCGTGACACGAATCACAATATTATGTTCCCGAATTTCGTACTTATATAATATACTCGTATATGTATTATGTATTATATACTAAACGGGGCCCATAGTTAGACAAGGGCACAATGAAAGATTCATAATGATTATTCCATACCATTGGTTAATTATTTACCTACCTATCATACAAAACTAACTGGGCAGCCAAAACCGCAGGCCCTCTTTAATTTTTATAGCGTAGACTAAAATGATTTTTTAAAGCTAAAACTATTTGGACGAAGTCGAGGGTATAAGAAAGTATAATTTATGTTATTTCTCTATCTAGAACTAGGATAGGCCCGTTAAAAAAAAATGGCAGTCATAGGGACGAGGGACGATAGAAGTGAAAACTTATGACTTAGAATTTTAGTATTAAAATTTTTAAATAATATAAAATTTTCAAACGCCAATATAAATACGAATATTTAAAATAATTTAAAAAAAATACTTAATTAAAATATAAAACTTAAAACTAAGGCATTAAAGCTTAATTACGAATGTAGTATATTTATATTTAAGACCTTGACTTCGTAAGAACGCGAGCGCTCCGTTCGCTCCGTCCTCAAGTTTACCTCCTACCAAAAGTGCTCAACGCGGCTAAAAAAGTTTTCACTTCAAAAATTAAAATACAAAATTATAAAACACGCAGAACAATTCGTGAGCAAAACCCGCTTAGTACAAACTAAATTTTAATAAAAAGATGTTTAGACCAGCGCAATCAGAGAAGCCTTGCAACAATTTTTTCTCGCGACATTCGCAACACACGCTCTTTGTCAAAGAAAAATCCGCGATAAAGCTTTGTCGCTTGTCACCAAAGAATTCCAAAACTCATGAAAATTCGTTAGAGGTCACATCGAACGACCTTGGCATACTAAACAATTAGGAGCGTTTACACACGGCCCGAAACTCGTCAAACCTATGCATATGATCCAATCGGTAGATACTGGAGCCACAAAAAAGGCAAACGCAATCAAATGGAAATGCAAAATGGCGGGGCTGATTGCCGTCACATGTCGCGCCCTGTCACCAACATTCAGCAAGCCGCCTGCCGTGATTGATAGTCTGTACCGAATAAATCGGTCCGATATTACATTACAAACATTAAACAAACAAGATTGATCGACTCCTATTAAAGCCAGATAGGACGTTTCAATTTTATTCCAGTTATGTCCGGATAATTCATTATGTATCCAGCATTGGAATATTCACAGAATGCGTTAATAACTACAATACATATCGCTTAAAAAATATTGATTGAAATAATATCTAATATGGAAGGGCATTATTAGCCACTAAATAATGTCGTTGCACGCAAACGGAGGTAGAAGTACAAATAGATGTCACCGTAAAATAGTAAAAACCGTTAGATTGTAATCTAACTAGCGATGTTGTAAACAATTTTATCTACTCCAGCATCTAAAAGTTCCAATTTCGAATTTGACAACTATATCGAATTGAACCCTCTTTCGTGTTTGCTTCTCATAACGATACAGTTCGTTGTATGGGAGCTGTATCGTTATGAGTCGTAGCTGTATCGATATGGTTATCTTCATAAATAGGATACCTATAATAGCTTAGCGCCTCTGGGTTCTGGCACTTTCCCAACCAGTCAATTGATTTGACTTTTTTATTAATTTACAAAGTAAAAAATTATAAAGACGTCCTTGTCGTAGATAAAATCTTGTATGCAACTGTACATAATTAGTCATTTTAATTCTCGTACTATCCATTTTGATACTCGGCAAGCCTCGTATCAAAAAACAGCACTCGAATTAAAATGACCCTCATTACGATACAGTTGCATAAATAGCTATTACGGTGACATATACATAGCCAAAGAATGATCGTTGGATTATCATACTATAGCACTTTCAAATTAGCTGAATAACTTCCATAATATCATAACAAAAACTCCTTACCATATTATACTTTTAAACGAAAACTGCCCCCCGATTGTGTGAGGAAAACGCAATCGTAAACGTTTGTCAAACATAATAAAGTTAATTCATAGATGCCTGCACGTCAAAAAGCATGTATGAACTCCTAAAAAACAGTTCGAGTAATACGTTTTAAGCTGTCGAATGATTACTATTTGCTTAGACAATTTTATTGGGCTTCCTTATTCCTCGACTTTTTAAGAAAGGAGTCGGTTCAGATTTGTATGGGGCGTAGGCCAAGTCTTGTACAAGCAGAGAAATGAAGGAAAATAAATTACTAAACCAGTTTTTATTGGTCAAATTTAAGAATTCGTCGTAATTTTAATCCTTCCAAGTTATGGAACACTAAACATGAGTGGGTAACAATGGCGGATTCATGTATTTGACGTTTTCAAAATAAAAACACGTTATTTTGACAGTGTATGTCAGAAATGACATTTGATATGTTTCGCGCCTATTGTCTTCTCTATGGCTGAAGGTTGCCATCTGGCCATTGGGAACGTATCGAAAACTTGAAATACATTTTTATTTTTTGCTCGTTATTTACTTTACTGTTCTAAATTATTATATTTTTAATACAATCTATGTATTTTCCTCTTTTCATGGTAGAGTGTACAAGAGTAGGCCTAAAATGAACCTTTTCCTTTACTCACGTTCATCTTTATCCATTGTAGCTCTAATGCATGTAGACTCTACCAAAGTTACAACTTACAACCAATTTAAATACCAATCTTTAAAAAATTGCTTAGCCAAAATAGTTTATCGTCTACAATAAGTAGTCTAAGGTTTAGAAGTAAAAATATTATATATATCGAGGAGTGCCAGGTGTGTTCAGGTTCTAATCCTCTAATAAAATTTTATCACGTTCTCACAGAAGCAAATTGCTTTAACAGTTTAACACTGAATCATTAATATGATCCATTAAAGATTGACTTTTGTAGCTGCGTTCGATTTTCAAAGATACCTGGACACATAAGAAATCTTTTATCTGGCCGTTTGTATGGTCTTAATTTTCAACATTATAGGATTTCAACATTTTGGCAATTCAACTTTTTAGAAGTCGACTTTCTTAGTTGGTTTTACACTCTCGCGCCAATAGTGTAAAACCAACTAAGTCGTCGTCCGTCCATAGAGCCGTCCATAGAGCTGTCGATTCCACGCTTGATCTCTGTCCGGTTGAGTCGGATTGCCGTTCTATCCGACTACGAGAGTATATCTAAGTTTGCACTGTATCTCTCGCCTAATTAGCTGATATCCGCCATCCGCAGAGATTGGCCGCCGAAATTAGTTTTGCTACGAGTTGAGACAGGACATTATTTATTATGATAAAAATAAAAAACACTGAGCATCCGTAGAATGTAGAGGACGTGAGCTGTTTATTCGACCTAAGCCCGGTTCCTCATCAATCACCCAAGACCCCAGTTTTTCAGGGTTATCGTTCCCTCAGGATCGTTACATACCTGATTCCAAAAAACTGAACAAATCAACAGCCAACAGAGAGTTGGATTAGCTAACTTTTTGCCTGAATTCCGACGCCTTTTGAATCTGCGGTCTTTTTTAACTCAATTAATTTATTATAATTGAAAACCAGCGGTTTATGTTTTTGTTATTATTTTATTGTTTTTGTACTTTCAATGTTATTTTACCTGAAATACCTCTATTTTCGCAGAGAGCTGCGTCGTATTTCTCATTGCTTGACTCGTGACCCCTTTCAATTAATCAAATAATGACAGGGGTTTTCTTGAGATAATAATGCGTTGAGTTCCCAGGTCCTTTCTACTTCTATAATATGGTATATATATTACTAGATTGAATTTTCCGGGATAAAAAGTAGCCCATGTCCTTTCCTGGGATACAAGCTATCCCTGCACCAAATTTCCAAAGGCAGGAAAGGTCTAATGATCGAAGTATTGTGTATTTAGCTAAAAATATACAAAAGTTTTAAACTAATTCCCTATTAAACAATGAAATCCGCTTCAAACTTAGAATTTGTCAGATAAGTAGGTCCTGTACTTACGGAAACAGCAGATCACTTATAACTTTGCGTCTTAAAAAGCAAGACGGTACATCGAAAAGCTTTTACCACCATTCGCCTCAAACCGAATCCAAATAACCTAAGTTCGTACTATTTAGGGCATTTAAGGGGTCCCACACTTTTGCCAGCAAAATACGTGATATTTACAAACCTCAAGGTCGGACACATATCAGCTCATCGTAGTCAATTTATAGTTTCAGCAAACCTTTATCTAGAGCTTGATAGTAGTGAAATAAAATATATTGTAGAGTTAAATACGATTATTTTGAGTTTAAAATTATCATAATAACCAAACAGCTGAAGAATTTGTTTTAAATTCTTATTAGTGAAATACCTATACAGGACCTACCAAAGAGTTTTTAGAGGCTCATAATTCGAGATATCCTTGACATTGTCAAAAAAGAACTAGCTATGCTAAGTTCATAGAAATTACGGAAGCGATTTTTAACAATTTCCTGTTTACGGAGCGTCCGTAGATCTAACAAATAGTTAAACGTAAAACTTGAGCTGATTCCCAATTATACGGGAGCGTAGTCTTAAACTCAGAACAGTTATCAAGACACGTTCCAAATCTAAAATTGAAAAAGTTTACGAACTACAAAAATATGACAGAATACGATAAACTCGATCTCTGTTCGACTTTTGAATCTTGCCTCGTATCTAAGCCCCCTAACCCGAGCAAAATGTCGTCATCAACATTCAGCCCCCTACCACCCTACCTCGCGGGCATGCGCTCAGTGAAGAGGTCGGCTTAATCAAGTTGCTAGGTATATTATTCTATAATCATAGTTGATAGGAATTAAGTAATCGCCGCTTGTTACTGCGTATACAAATCAACTAGCGACCGTCATCGACTTTGCTCCCGTTTCGATAATCCGGCCTTAATCACATTAGAATAAAACCTTCAAAACTCAGATTTCTTTAATTGTTAGGGATAGGAGTTGATGGGTCTGTCAGTTGCTACCAAATGAGTTTTTTTTATCGAGGTATTTTATATATTTTAGTACGTAATTACGGTAATTACCAAGCTTTAGTGGCACGGAGATTAAAATTTGTATTTTTATTCACAACCTTCATGATCCTATTATGCGTATGATAAAAAATTACAACTTACTTTGAAAATGAAATCCTTCGCGCATTCTTTAAACTAACCTAAAACCTACACACTGGATATTTATGGCCATATTATATCGAATAATCTGCTGACTTATCTACCGAGCCATCGATGTATACTGCTAAGGATTTGTTAACAAGGTAATAGTATTGTATTGAATGAATGCTAATATTTATTTTGCCGCCAGAGAAGATCACCGGGACGCATGCGTGGTTTCCGAACGACCCGCAGTAAAACGACTGGTCACGTGACTTGACGCGGCATTCGTTCGTCTCACTTCGGCAGTCGTCGGCGAATCTGCCTCGCGGACGGGTGTGCCCGTGTTCGTCAGATAAAAATACCACTAATGTGTCAAATTAAACGATTCTGTTGAAAAAAAAGTGACATGTGCTCCGGGGGTGACGTAAACACGGGTTGTTATAGCGGCTTTTTGTAGAATATTAGTATATAGCTCGTACGAGACGCGTATTTCCTTAAAATTTTGTGTAGCCTTTAGTTTTCATTCGTGTTTGTGGTTCGCTGACATTCCAGGTCGGGTTCGCCGTGAATGGTATTTGCTTACAAGTTCGGGATTTGGATATAGTGTTGTGTTTTGATAAATTCAGGATGGTTTGATTAACGATGGACCGTGTGGGTGGTGTGTGTAGATTCGGGGGAGTGGTGTCAGCTGTGAGAACTCGAACCGGTCGGAGTCGGAGGAGGGTGACGGGGCCAACTCAGGCCCCTGAAGAGATACCTGAGGCCCCACGAAGGGGCCTCGGGGCAGTCCTCGTCCTCGCTTGTATAGTTGTCTACCACAACTGCCTTTACTGCGGCTTTGTTTTTGACGATATAAGTGCCATAAAAGAGAACCGAGATCTGAGACCACAGACACCAATCTCGAATATATTCCTCAACGACTTTTGGGGAACTCCAATTCACAAGGTGAGAAGTGCGGCTTGATATTATAAAAAGTTGCTTTAAAAGTTGGATGCCCCAGTTAGAATATATTTCGCCGTGTTAGATCCTAACTAGATTTGGATTAATTTTATGAAGTTTTGTTTATCCTATTTTATACTCGGAATAAATAAAATTACACTTGTGAATTAACCATTATTATCCAAACCATTAATATGTTCGGAGATATCGCATTGAAACTTTTGGAAACACTTTGCTTCTGATTATAACACAAACTCATAATCTAATTTGATTCGAGCGGGATTTATGCGTTGTCTATGTCCTAATACACAAACTCCACAAAAATTGGTAAATGTTTCGTCAACAAGAACATTACGTTGAAGAACTAAAACTATTGGATCGGTAGTCGCTCCCTATCAAAGTCGGAATAAAAAAAAATCATAAACTTACCTATGTTACAGTTCTGACTTTTCCATCAACCCACATAAAAAACCTAAGGCATAGGTAGTAAGCGGACCATCAACACGGCAACATTAATCTGTATCTACACTATATTGTAATATTATTATAAACCTATCAAAGTCGGAATAAAAAAAATCATAAAAAAGTCAAAACTGTAACAACAGTTTGGACTTTTCCATCAACCCACATGAAAAACCTAAGGCATAGCCCATAGGTAGGTAGTAAGCGGACCATCAACACGGCAACATTTTGATCTGTATCTACACAATGTAATAATATTATAAATGCGAAAGTTTGGATGGAGGATTGACGTGTGGATGAACGTCTGTTACTCAATCACGCCAGAACGGTTTAACGGATTTTGATGAAATTGGCACAGACAGAGATTATAGCCTGGAATAACACATGGCTACTTTTTATCACGGAAAATTAAAGATTTCCCGCGGGAACCGAAAACCTCAATCCACGCGGGCATTAAGTAGCTAGTTTTAAATATAAAATCCAAATAATCTTACCCCACAATATCTCAGTTCCAAACATCACAGTTGTACGATCCATATCCCCCTTATCAACCATCGCTAATCCAGCAATTATGCAATTCCAGCCCCTGCGTTAAAAAGGGCGTAGTTAATTTGTTTGTGCCGAATTGGACAATTTACTGCTAACGAGCACTGGCCACATGTGGCCGTAACAATCAAATTGTCATGGTGTCCTGTATCGAATTGTGTGAAAGAATACAACAATAATCTGGAGTTTATACTTAAATCATTCACAGGATAACTTTTTTAATGCGATGTCATATAGAAGCAAACCTGTTTTTGCCAAAATTCCAGCAACTATGAAAACAATATTTAAAAAAAAAGAATGATCTATATAATTATATGTGTCATCAAACTCTAAATTGACGACGTTAAATGAAATTAAAAAATACATCACGTTTATTACCTAATTCAATGTTAGTGAGAACCCTGGGCACATTAGAAAACTAGTTTCAATAAAAAAATCTTTGATCAGTATGAGAGCCCCCTGAAATAAAGATTTTTATAACTTTTTAAGCCATATTCGGCTGTAGGCCATCGGTTTACATATTATTTTTTTCGTATCCAAAATTTCATTAAAATTGATGCTTTAGTGTTGTCTTTTCAAAGAGATAAATTACGTGTAAGGTCTATTACTTCTTTAGAAGAGATTATGTGAATTCAACTTTTAAGAAGTCGACATAGAGGTCCTCAATGAATATGAAAGGTCAAATTCTTTTAGCTAAACCCCTTTTTATTACACAAAATATATTTTGCGCGTTTTTATACAACTCACGCTGTTTTAAACTGGCCAACATACTTTTATACCATTTTTTCTTACGTTTCGTGTCTGAAACCCAATTAATCATATAAATTGGAAGGTCGTGTGATACTTTGCCTTACCCTTGTCACATGTAAAAGAGCTGCTAGCGTTACATCTTTTAGAATATATCACTGAAAGTGATATTCATGTAAAACTCTGGTCGCAAATCACCGTGGATTAGTATGTTTTTACAAATTAATGCTAGACTGCAATCTCACGTGTTTGTCTGCACGAGTAACGATGATTTTAAAGCTAGAAGCTCGTTTGTAGCTACGGAATATAATATAATTTAATTGTATGGTACCTCAATAAGTTTCGTGGGCAGAAAGGTTCTATACTAAGCACTACTTTTATACGGTAATGTTAATTGTTGTAGTTACTTAACTCCTTAAACCAGGGATTCCTAAAGTGGTCAATATACCCCGACCCCAAGGGGTCGATATCGGTTTGCCAGGAGTCGACATAAACGAAAACTAATTTAGGGGGTCGACGAGGTCTAAAAATCGACCCCTATTTTTACGTAGTTTGTATTAATTATTAATTACACTTGATATTTACCTACTGAATTTTATGTCTATTTATTTTGTTAAATTTTAATGAGAAAATGATTTCAAGTCACTTAACCAACCGCTAAGTTTTTAAATTGGTAAGTACCTATTTTGTTAATAGGAGAAAAACTAAAGATAGAATTTTTAAAGAAATTTGGCGGTCTGAGGTATCAGTTCATTTTGGAAAAAAGGACTCTTGCCCAAAATTGCTTGGGATCAAAATGTAGTTAATAACTAACAGAAAAATCTACCAATATTATAGAAGAGACAACAAAGCAAAGCCAGCAAAGCTAGGCCTAATCGCAAGCGGGTGTTAATAGAAATAAATTATTCATCAACCATGGAACCAATTTCATATAGCTGTTGCATAAAATATTAAGAACTGTGAGAGTGGATCACGTGTATCAAGTATTTGCGGACGATTAAGAATTGATACATGGAAGCTTGCAATTTATACGGAAGTTTTATTGTGCAGCCTTCGCACGTCCATTGTTGTCAACAAAGATTTAATCGACAGTTACTCTTTGTGTTTTGTTCACATTTTATCGGCGAAAGCTTTTCAACGATCTCTATTAACAGCTACGCTTTTTGTTTCATAAACCCCGTTTATAGACACACTTTGTCACTATAAAGTGACGGATGCGGTGATTTTGGTGATAGGACGCGTTGTGTTTTTGTGTAGACGAAACACCATTTCGGTAACATCTTAAAATAAAAAGACAAAGTGATGCAATACGCTATCCTTACAGAAGCTGTTACCAACAACAGTTCCTTCCAAAATGCCGGATATACTCGATAGTCATTAACGAAATAAGCAAATTTTTTTTAACTTCCAATAAATAGGTCTTTGCTTTGGTACCTATGTTCTACCTATAAAATACTATGTTTTCATAGAGCTTACCACAGATCACGGAAACAATGATCTGTGGTCCTTACCTATATCTAACTATACATAATGCAATATTTTGGTACATACTGGAATCTTAGCGAAAAAATTGGACAAAACTGACGTCACTGACTCTTCCCCTCCGTATAACCTCGCTCACCCTAATAGCAAAGCATTGTTAAAAATATCGATTATGCTTTTGAGCAACATCTCAATCTGCGAACGGGGAACGTAAGAGGGATGTAAACTTCCCCCTGATTTTTCCAAACCCGGTTGAAAATGTAGACATATCTCCACCTCTCCCCCACTGTCCGTCTGTTCGTTT
Organism: Erebia aethiops; assembly: GCA_923060345.2. Classification (NCBI taxonomy): domain Eukaryota; kingdom Metazoa; phylum Arthropoda; class Insecta; order Lepidoptera; family Nymphalidae; genus Erebia; species Erebia aethiops. Next base: position 5,529,368 of record OV281092.1, on the reverse strand, counting down.
AAATATCAAATCGAATCAAAATATAGGTTATTCAAATCGACGTTTACAAGATCTTTTGAATCTTCAAACGTCTCCGTCGTCTCGTTTGTATCTAATGAATCTACTGGATCGGAATATTGTTCTCAGAAGAAGTTTCTATCTCGTTAGTTTTTGTATTTAAATAATCTACTCAGAATGCTAGTTCTAAGCCTCTAAACTAGTTATTCTATTACAACGAAGGCTAGTTATTCAGTTCTAAGAAAATCTTAATCATTTGATAGCTTAAAAGGTACGGTTACGTTTGTTTTTTACTCAAAATGTTTGATAAGTACATACGGTACGGTTACGTTTGTTTTTTACTCAAAATGTTTAAGAAGTTCATACAGTATTTTCGACATGCAAACATAAACGGACTCCTTATGTTGTTCGAATTACTTAAGTAGCTGTTTGACGACAGTTTACGTTTTTTTACATAATTGGTCTATAATTTTAAAAGTGAGTTGCCATCTTTATAAAAGATATAGTAAACTTATTTAAAGTAATATTATAATATTGTTATTTACTTAATTAAAATTTTACCCGAGGACAAAACTAAACTTTTTGTAATAAAACTACTTAAGTAAGTATTTTTAAGTGCTTTTAGATAGATTTCAATAATTAATGTAAGATTTAATCAAATTAGCTTTAGTAATATGTATTGCATACTTACTTACCTACTTAAATAGCAACAAAAACAGTTGTTTTTCTCAATTAATTAATTCATCAGATTAATGTGCGCGGAATTAATTAATTGTGTCACAAATTAAATTATGTTTATATCGTTGTTGTTAAGTAATTAAAAATTTATTTACAGTCATGGCTTGCTCCTCATTTGATTCTAGTTTAACGCTTTCGAAATAACGCATAATTCAGTTAAGTAATTTATGATGATTAATTATATTAAAATTACCTATTGTAAATTACGCAGTCACTTCAGTCTTATGATTCAATCAGATCATTATAACGTTGAGTTATGATATTCATGAAAGAATAATTATGTCCTGTCTACATCATCTGCCCATCTAATATTATTTGATGGGCCGCGGGATCCGCGACAGCTTTCAGATCCCCGCGAGACACCCCAAGGTTGTGAAACTGATGATGAATTGCGCCAAATCTATTCAAAGCTGGTTAAATGCTTTAAATCGGTTAAGCCACGTGTTAACTATACGGGTAAAGACCCGCTCCAGGCCGACCCGAAAATACTGTTGGATTGCAAAGTTAAAATAATAGGATAGTTCCAAACCTGGTAATCTAATGCCCGATTTCACCAACAATACCTACATTTTAGGGAACACTCGAGAAAAGATAGTTGAAAGTTGTCACGTACAATAATAGTCATCTTATGGACTTGTTGTTGTTCCCTAAAAAGGCATTGTTAGTGAAAATGGGCAGTAGGTATCTTAGTAGTATCCTACCTAGCCTTACCTACAGCCTACTATACCTTGGAAGGTAAATTGATTGAACAAAATTATGGCACAATCATAGATTTAGCATTGGTCTTTGTCGTAAAAACCAATCCTAAATCTATGGGCACAATTTAATGTTGACAGTAGTCTTGTGACACTTCGCTATCAAAGTCCTCACGTCGATAATGAGTTTCAAGTCAAAGTAAAAGCAAGAACAGCTAAGCAAAGCTTTGCCTTTTCGGCATATGGTATACGAGATACAGGCGAGACCCCTACGTAACACAAACAGAGATTCAGCAAACAGCAAACTTTGTCCAGTAATTTGCAACGTGCATTTGTGACTATCCTTATCTTCCCCGGTACCAAGTATAAACAGGATTTTCATCACAAGCATCTGGGTCAAACAATTTGAGGCATAAATCACTGTCACAAACCACGAGAGTTTCGCTCGCTAGCAGGAATGCTGGATTCCTTTACTGCGTTTGTTCAGGAATTGAAAAAAATTAGTTGCTTGCTATAGATATGCCTTGATTAAGCACTAACCAGCTTCATCGGAACTAATGTTTTGATTTTTGACCGACACTTTGAGTTGCAATTAGATTAGCAGTGCAGGTTTAAGTGTGCATCATGCTTATTTTCGTGATATTAATTATAGTACTTATGTGCCATCCAATTTAGGTCAAAGTTAGTTTAAAAGTAAAGATTATAATAACTAAGGACTGTTCTTGAAAGGAACTGGGACGAATAATCTGCAGGGGATAAATCAACGTCAGTGAAAGTTTTCGTGCTCTAGAATTTCGCCTGCCGGCATGAACGCTGGATTTCGTGATGCGCTTGTTCTCGAATCAAAAAAGTTCCTATAACACGTAGATATGCTATCGCGGATGATGACTGAAACTTCATTCATTATTATTTTGAAATGCGAACCAACTTCGTGAGTAACCTAGCTGTAACGATGCAATTATTTCGTTTTAAATAGTTATGAGGGTGAACTTTTCGAATGACTACTGCTTTTTTGCTGGTAGCATGGCTGAGACTTCATAACTAAAATGAAATTTGACTAAGTATTTACTTTAAATCTAAAAAGAAAACCCTGTGCAAAATTTCAGCTTTCTAGGTCCAGGTGACAACATATTTCCACAGTAAACAGACACAACCAGTATGAAAACTACCTAGAAACGTTAGAAAAAGCTCACTCACACAAACGTGCGCATCGAACATGCGAGCGCTTGGGATCTCGTCGATGCGCACGTTTGTGTGAGTGAGCCTGTTTCGAACGTTTCTATAAGGTAGTTTCGATACTGGTTGCATCTGTTTACTGTGATATTACTTATAAAGTAGTAAACGGGTTTTCGTGAAGTCCCTGCGAAAAGAAAGAGCAGGAGAGTAGGCGATACTGCTCGGGACAGTTCCAGCTTCACACCTCGCAGCACCGCAGTCCCGTGAGTCCCATGTAATTGGGTCGAAATATCGACAAATTATCTTATTTATCATGGTATGTTATCTTGGTGGTGGTACCGTTCATTAAATTATATTAGTTAAGTGTTAAATCGTTCTAAGTAATTACTATAAATGTTGCATTACTTTTGGAATATAATGTGGATTGAAAAGCTAAGAGAAAGATGCCCCATTTATGTTTGTAAGTACTCGAAACACCGTAATATTTTTTTTTCAGTAAATTTAAAATCCAGAATTATAAATCCAGCATTTACAGTTAACATGTTTCGCGAGTAACTGTAAATTTACGGACGTAATCACCATGAATGTTTCATCCGAGTACAGTAAAACGCCATCCAAGCTGGATTTATGCCCATATTTATTTATTTATGCCCAAACGGCAGAAGTAATTAGGCTACAAGAATGAATTTCCAATATGAGCGTTGACAGAAGTAAAAGAAAAAGAAGCCGCAATAAATGAATGGATTTACTTAACTAGGCCAGGAGATATTTATAAACAGACTAGCTGATGCCCGCGACTTCGTCCGCATGGATCGAGGTTTTTCGTTTCCATCGGGAACTCTTTAATTTTCCGGGATAAAAAGTAGCCAATGTATTATTCCAGACTATAATCTATCTCTGTGCCAAATTTCATCCAGATCCGTTCAGCCGTTGGGGCGTGATTGAATAACAAATATTTATTTGAGTTGATAACCTCAAAATAAATGCTACCCAGAATTCTAAGTAAAGGGTCGGAACTAAATTGTGTTTAAGTAATAAACTGTCAATTATTGCCACTATAAAACTGTTAACTGGAAAAGGTATTAAGTTATTAAGGTAGGTACATCTAAGACTCTAGGTATTAAGTTCGCCGTTTGTACATTGTGTTTTATGTGCAACAAAGACTTAAAAACAAAGAAACAAATTGCCAAACCCCTTCGAGCTCCCTGCTTTTGACGACCTCCGAGGCGTAGTGTGTAGCGCTGTTGCCTTAACGTGCGGAGGCCTTGGGTCCGATCCCCGGCAGGGTCAATTTGGGAATTTATAATTTCTGAATTTTCTCTGGTCTGGCCTGGTGGGAGGCTTCGGCCGTTGCTAGTTACCACCCTACCGGTGGTAGGGTGGTAACTAGCCACGAAACCGAACTGCCATGCCCCTAACAGGTTAGCCCGCCCCATCTTAGACTGCATCATCACTTACCATCAGGTGAGATCACAGTCAAGGGCTAACTTGTAGTGGATAAAAAATAAAAAATAAACATTTTCGATAGCTAATAATAATATTCCTTATGTATGTTCTCCTCTCAATTATCATACGAAATATTTTATGATAGTATTCACTATACAGACGTACCAATAGTGCACGACAATTTCATATTCAGATGTCACATGGCGTTTTCAAAAGCTTCTGACCCATTAGCAAATGAATAGTAAAAATGTTCGTGACTTCACCATTCAGGTTCGGTTTTATAAAGTACAAAATAGGCGAGGATAAAAAGATCTGTGTTCAATAGTGTTATTTCTTTGCTCTGTTATTCGTTACACTTTGATTAATACCATTGAATTGGATATTGAAATTGTATTTTTTGTAGTGTAATGTCAGACTAGCTGAGACCCGTGTTACACTCTGGTAGAATTTCTGGAGTTCATTGTTGGTTCTGTGGTTCTCATTGATGGTTTTTTTTAAATCGACAACATTTGACTCAATGACTACTTTGTTCGAGCGGACGAGTTATCCATCAAAAATAGAAATAAAATTGAAAGGGGCAACTCGGCCGAACGGACGTGTTGCTTTCGGTCGAGATGACCCCCAAGTAATAGTGGAAGCCTCCTAAAAGGAATTTTCTAGCAGAATTTCAAGTTTATAACTCCAGTGTAATAGGCTGTGTATTGATATTTGATAGATCAGTCGATCAAGCAGTCAGAATAAGAAGTATTTTTATAACTTACATCTTTATTACACGATACCCTATGGAAGTTTAATCTGAACCAGTGTTTAATTTACCTACTGTGCACCCTGTGTTCCTGTTGTGAAGTGCACATAGTATTAAAATTACCTACGCTGGTACGCAACCCTTTATGTGCGAGTCCGGCTCGCACTTGGCTGGTTTTGTAAAGGTTACAACCGCGGATCTCCTAGCACAACTGGTACCTAAGCAAGTCCTTACCTACTTTTAAATCTCGACTGTGTAGTTCTATCCTTCATGACCAGAGGAAGGGACAGAGAGCTTTTTGATAAGAGATTAGCGCCATTTCGCACGTCGCGCATCGGCTTACCCAACAAAGGCTTAAATATCTGTAGTAGTAATAATTAATGCTTTTTCATGACTTAAATTGAAATTAACGTGTTATTATATTTTAGCTTTTAGGGAATTGTTCAGAATAAAAAGCCGGTTCTTGTTAAATGGACCCAAGGAATTATAATACATTAGGTGCTCATAACATTTGCAAGAAATATTCATTTTAGTACTTAAATTTAGTACCAAAATATACTTAAGTAGTTACTTATTACAATTTTGAATTAGTTACATAATAATATGATATTGAAATTTCCGATTAATTATTGTTTGTTAAATATTAGATATTTTAAAAACCATGATATTAAATTTAAAAAAATCGATCTGATTTATCTTCTTTCTTGATCCTTGCGTAGAAACCCAATTAATCATACAAATTGGAAGGTCGTGTGGTATTTACGCCTTACCCTTGTCATGTGGAAAGAGCTGCCTACGTCGTTATCTATCAGACATATTGCTAAAAGCGATATCAACGTGAAATTCTGTTTGCAAATATCCCTGGTTAACCGAGATGCTAATTTTTCAGCCTCAAGTATCTATTTTTATTTAATCCGAATTTTCATCATAAGCAACCTGTCGAACACATTCACCAATGTCAAATAACCATATTACGCTTTGCTTAACTACTCTTTTTCGTGAACAGTGTAAACCTATTGCAGTTCAATATATAACAGAGGATTTAAGATAGTAGTTCTGTGATCTTATTACTTTTAGCATCTCCTGTCATTTAAAAAGTGTTTTGCGTAGAAGATCTCAACTTTAACAATTAACTCACTTACTTAATATTAGGATTAATGATCCACCGGACGTTGAATTTTTTCTTAGTGGATTTCAGTTTAAAGTGTTAACGCAAACGCAAGCGTGATAAACATTAAGCATCATTCCAAAGCAATAAATAATTAAAAAATTTAACGGGTTGGTTGAAATTTGCAAAGTTGAAAAGAAGGTCAGATTGTGCCAAAAACAACGGCCCAGAAAGGTACATTATCATCCAAAACGAAACGCCCATTTATTAAAATATTAATTAACCTGGCACTTATCTCCAATAAGGCTCGGAAACCCGGTGAAAATTTGGGAAGCTTTCGCCTAAATATAGGTGTAGTTACATTATAAATTTCTCATTTTATAGTAGGCAATGTTTCAAGACTTCCAGACAAGTTCTTTAGTAATGAATCAACAATGAGGCGAAAATGGTTCGGTGTTTGCTCTAAGTGTTTTTACAAAATGGTCGGAGGGTGATTCGCAGACACGCCTTTAGAATTTCGTTGTTAAGTAGTTACTTGCTCTATCTAAAATAGCTCGTTTTTGAAGCCTCTATTTTAATGTTATTATTCTGCCTTCTTTTTAGATTTAGTTTTCTTAATCTTTCTTTTTATTGCGGAGTAACTAGATGATAGATCTTATTATTTAGAGTCTGTGTGATTTACTTTATTACTTTCCCTGTAGTTATTCCCTAGTTGGTATACCTAGCCGTCTCTTTGTGTAGCTCAAACATTTACACGAGACAATACAAAACATCCAATCGAGGCGTATGATTTTGAGTGGCGTTGTTTATCACGCCTGAAACCGCGAGCGGGTGTCAATCGATAATAAATTATTCAGAAACCATGAAACACATTTCATATCGCTTGTGCATGTAATATCAAGAACCGACAGAGCGAATCGCGCGTATCGAGTATTTTGTCAAGTGATTATTTTCCGTTGAAGCCTGCAATTTATGTGAGAGCTGTGTCGTGTTACCGCGGTCGGTCCATTGTTGTTCATAAAAAGTTAATCGACAGCTTACATTCGAGTCTGTCAACTTTTTTTTGTTTGCTTGATTTTTAAAGTGTGGCAAACTAAATGCCTTTATCACTTCAGTTCATTAAAGTATATTTTTTTTTGCTAAAGTGGTTTTTCAATGCACTAATCACTCTTCTCACTCTTGATCTCTCAAAAGGAATAATTCTTAATTATGTTCTTAGAAGGATGTTTCTTATTTTTTAGATACTAGATCTTAACTAAATTCCAGTAAATTGGCAAGAATAATTAATTTATTTGTAAAAAATGGAATGTTTTTTGTTTCATATTTAATATTCAAGTTTGTCATTTTTTTCTTCTCATTTTAAGTAAGTACTAACCCAGGAATCATCTAGTTAGACTATAAAAATTAAAGGTAATCAATATCATAAATTATTAGGTATTAATAAGATTAATAAACATAATTATTAAGTTCGCGAAAACTAACAGAGCTAACTTGAATGGAAATACAACGGTAAGAATTCATGCAAATGCGGTGCGTCGTTTTATTATTATTCTACACTGTGGCCATTCGCAACCGGGAACAGACGTTGGAGTGCGATAGCTGATATCTTGCTCTCAGAATGAAATTTCGGCATGAGTAGCATGGGGCCTTAAGTATAAAATATATAAGAACTTATTGTGGCGACTGAGTAACTCACTTAATGTTTATTTCTTCGATTGGTAATAACTACTTACATAGTAATGTCCATTGTCCACGCCCTCAATCACCAGCGTAATTAGATTCCTATGACCTTTGCGGTTTAATATACGATGAGTAAATAAAGTATGAGAGTTTTGGTGGTCGCGTGACTGGACTTCCACGTGAAGCCATATTTCAACGACCTTTTCAAGAAATTCATTTGTACGTGAGTTATTTATGGCCTAGCGTGGTTTCTGTTACGTGCCACTACGGAGCAGTTAAACTTGTTTATTAACATAATGAAATAATACTAGCTTTTGAACTACCCTCGGTGCTAGCGAAAACAGTAATTCCTTTGTTTAATTCATAACCTTTAGAGCTTACGTTTTGGTTTTAATAATATAGTTATGAGTTCTGTATTCTGAGGGTATACACGAAACTATTGCATAATTAAGTCCCAATTTTATTTTTAGATAACATGTGGTAGTCAGAGTTGTTGTCATTAAAACTTTTTATGAACTTTAATAATGTCCTCATCACTTTCATAATTGAGAAAATTTTGTTTCTCAAGAACTTACTATTAACTTATCTTCCAGGATTATCAGCTTTATTTCCAAAGTTTGAATTTAGCCACATTAATCCAAGGCCAAAGACCCGTGCGGAAAACGTATCAGCAAACTGACTCCGGTAATTTGCAGCGTGCATTTGTATCCTTATCGCAACCGGTGGCCGGGACGAACCGGGACTTCGGAGGCGACCGGGACAAACAAACGGAGACATAAATCAATGTCACAGCGAGTTTATCGCGCCTTCGCGTTTCACCCGTGGACATGAACGCTGGATCCCCTAATGCGTTTGTTCTGGGGACGGAAAAAGTTTGTTGTACGCTGGTTGCGCTATCGCGGATGCGAAAGCTCCACTCACTATTTTAAACTGTGAGATTCTGTGCCTCGAACAGCGAACTATTTCGTGAGTTACTGATAGCGGTGCAGGTATTATATTTTGTGAGGGTGGAGCCGGGAATGTATTATTCAATTTTTTGTTCCATGAAAATGAGTTTGTCTTCTTACCTAATATGCTTCTGGGATTTTGTTTGTCAGCGTAGTTAGCCAGAATGGTTTATTTATTTCCAAAAGTGTAAGTAGTTCCTTTTACATATGGGCTAAATTTATATGATCAAATCATATCTTACTATACACTGTCGTTATATTTTTGATACCATTAAAATATGAGATAACTTTATAGAAAAAGATTGAAAGAGAAAAATTAATCCTTGTTTCAAGGATTAGTACCTACTTAATGGATTTGTATTAAAGCTTTGAAGCTTTATTAGTTCCGACGTTACTAGTACAAAGACTAGCAGTGTCGAAAAAAAGCCTTTTATGATGATTATTGACTCTAAGTCTTTATATTATAAAAAAAAATATTGTTCTCCAATATAGTCAAAATAAATTTGTGGTTGCAAGTTGAAAACTTATCTGCTAAAAACTTTTCCATGTTATTTTCGCGTGTCAATGGATGGTTACTTAAATATAACTTTTTTAAGCCTATGTTTCTCCTACTTTTTTTAAGCTTTTCGTTGACCACGCAAACAGTAACGTTCCATTACAGGCACGATTTTGGTCAAGCTTTTTGCTTAGTTATTGAGGCAATTGCCTCTTTATCGTCTACTTAATCGTGCAATTAAAGATATTTAATGATTTTTCTTAGAAAGTGCTAAGCCAAGGGCAAGCGTAGTTTGTGCACGAAAATGGCCGGTCTTAAAAGATCGGTTTTGTTGATAATAATTTTCAAGGACTGTAAGTAAGCTATTACGCCACAATTCAAATCCTTGAATACCTGCATCAGCTAATTCATTAACTACAAGTTTAGTTAGGTATAAGTTAAATGAACACTTGAGGTAAGTATTATTATTAAGAACTTGTAAATATGTAAAAATTACCAGGTCAATTTCCGACTGAAATATTTACAATATGATTAAATTATTATTATCCCATAAGTAATTTCACCAAATAAGATCGCGGTCAAGGGCTAGCTTATTCGAAAATAAAAAATAAATGTATACTATCTTGCTTTTGTTTAATAAAAGGGGTCGTATTTTGTGGTTGCATGTTTTTTTTAAATTGATACATTACAATTTACAATCTTACTTCTTATACTAATATAAATGCGAAAGTTTGGATGGATGTAAGGATGTTTGTTACTCAATCACGCCCCAACGGCTGAACGGATCTGGCTGAAATTTGGCACAGAGATAGATTATAGTCTGGAATAGCACATAGGCTACTATTTATCCCGGAAAATTAAAGAGTTTCCGCGGGACCCGAGAACCTCAATCCAAATGAACATGGTGTGAACATAAACTTTGCAAGTAAGTAAGTACTTTTTTTTTGGTCGTTTTTATTTTTCTCTATTGTTTTTTTCGCATTGAATACTAGGCGAACATAAAGAACTAGGTAAAGGTAGAAAGGTGCTATTTCTTATAGATCATATCTTGTTATTGAATCAATACAGTGGCAGAGACATAAATCTCTCTCGACACACAGCTACTTACTCGTAAAGCTTAGGACGAGATACAGGATTTCGAGGCGTGTTGCGGCTTTTTAGAAATCCCTTAATTCTGCCACTAGGGAGTATAAAATCCATCCCTCACGCACTCCAAGACGCGAAGTGTATTTTTCTCTAAAAGTATGTTAAGAATGTAGTATCTACAACCTACCGACTTTAGTTTACCACAGCATGTGGAATCCTACTAAGTAATAACTTAAATTATAATATCAGAAGAATTTTTGTCTTTTCTACCGTTCTTTCTTACAAAATCTTTAGGCTTTCATCCCAGTCAAACAAAATGAAATAACAATTACTTAAGTACTTACTTAATTGAAAATCAGTTTAAAAAATTCTGACTCACGGAGCACGGAAGTCAGAATCGCTTACTTCTAGTTACCTAAATATTTAATTACTCTTAAATTTCTTCAATAAGATCCGATTGATGAACTACAACATAATAATGTCTCAATCATCTTCAACTGTATAGATTAGTAAGAATAATTAATTCTCTATCACCTTCTATCTCAAGAGTTAGGTACACAGCAAATTCCATCTAATGCTGACAACCTATTAGCATGAACTTAATATCAATTACGGTTCAATCTCTATCCGAGCTACTGTTTATCTTAGATCCTAATTCCGCTCTGAGACGGTTATTATGAGCATCCAACAGTTTATTGGAATTTCAACGGTCTTTGAACTGTTGAACCGTTGATATTCTCTAAAGCGCTGCAATAGTGATTGAACTCTCCGTCAAATTATAATATATCATTAGGCACCATCGATGGTTGTGGTGTTTTTATTGTTACCTTAACTAAATACACATCTTGTTCGATCCTCTCACCAAAGGTTGCATGGTAGTGATTGCTCAGAAAGCTATAAGGTTTGCATTAGTTTTTAGTTAATTTTACTTTGTTATCTTCTTACTTACTTAAATTAAACACAATATTAAATTAACATTCGCCCAAAGTTAAAATAATTGCGTAAAGCAGAGACTCAAAAGTTTGTGTATTAAATATGTGGTCTACGAAACAGAATCTTCGAATCTACAATTTTTGACAATCTTTTCGAACTAATAGTGTTTCTTGCACAATTTTAGCCTAACGAAGTAGCTTAGGGTATGCACGCTACTATTTGTCACCAGCACAGGGTGCCCCACATACACAGATTTTACGTAACAAGAGTCGCCTTAATTGTTGTCTGCTCGAATTTATTATCCACAACATTTGTCACTCTTACAAGGAGGCAGGAGGCGGACTTGCTTGGCACCGCGCCGCGACCATGCTGCGTTATATTGAGTGCCAACCACTGCAACATTTACCCTGTTATGCTCAGTTTATTGCAGACGATTTTATGGTGCCGAAACGCATCTCAAGAATGTTTATTTTGTATCAACTGTTTGTGCAATACGCCGTCGAGAGATAGATTAAATTGCTAGAATAAAATTATTTGTATCAAAGATGGTATTGTTTGCAGCAAGATGGGTAAAATATTTTAATTTGAGGAATTCTATGAATGAAACTTCCTAGATTGATCGTTTAAGATAATTCTCATATGTTATAAGCACATCTAGTTAAGTTTCTGTAATACAATAGAACTTAATGCTAGCTAGCCTAACCTAATTACTATATAAATCATGCCCGCGTGGAATGGTGGCAAGAATGCTGGCTGCATTTCCGCGCTGGACAGCCAGGCTGATCCTTTGCGCAAAAAATGAGCCAGCCCTTCTGTCACCAGATGAGGCAATTAACCGCGGTGAAATATACCGCACTAAGACTCCATGGCCCCAGGGTCTCCACGGCAAACGGAACAAATATGTAACTCTCTATGAGAGAGGCATACTTCCGCCGCTTGCCGGTTTCAGCCTTTTCTGCTGCGGCTCCCGGCCTTGATGCTGTCTCCCTCATATGACACGGGGCTAATGTGTCTACGCATGTTGCGTCCCACATTAGCGCCCGTTAAAATAAAATAAATTAACTACTTAAATACGTATTTAAATAAACCTTCTTTAAAACTGATTTTGCAATGCCCTGTAGCCCAATTAAGTATGTATAACCTGCACCAAATTATTATTGTAACAGTATGAATACTTGGCTGAATTTTTGCTATTCTTGTTGCTAACTGTAGTGGATTTTGGCCAATAGTAGCCAATCCAACCAAATTCGAAATGATTACGATCGTTACCACCACCACCACCACTACAGCCTATTTACGTCCCACTGCTGGGCACAGGCCTCCACTCTCATAGGAGAGAGGGAATTAGAGCTTAGACCCACCACGCTGCTCCAATGCGGGTTGGGCGGGCTTTAACGACTATTATCATGTTAGTGATAATAACCGGGACCGACGACTTAACGTGCTCTCCGAGGCACGGGGGTGAAACATCGCCAACTTCTAACTCCGGGCTGGCACTGAGAATTTCTGAATTGAAAAACCCAATACCAATTTTTTTTGCCCGACCGGGAATCGAACCCTCCTCCTCGTGATCCGCAGTCTACTATGCTAACCGCTAGACCAACGAGGCAGTTCAGAGGCGATCGTTACACTGTGCAGGCAGGCGCCTTATTAACATTATTCTTCTGATATTATAATTTATTAGCAGGGAACGGGACTTCATGAAATTAACTACTAACATCAAACATTTTCATGAAATCATCAATGAAATTTTCATGAACGTTTACAAGCAGTTAATCCAACTGTAGACTTAACTTTTTACAGCCCGCCAGTAAGCCTTTCTGAAATTCAGACACAGATACGTTAACTAGTCAGAATTTGCCATCCAACCGTGAAATCCTATTTAACCCGTCCGGAGTAAATCGTCCTGAGGTAAATAAAGTCCACGGCAACAATAAAACCCTGCAGGTTTAAACAATAACAAGCGAACGAGAGCTAACATTGCACCGGCCTGATTGGATGTTGAAACTTTTAGAAGCTTCAACATTCCCAACGTAATAGGCCAAGAGTTGGGTTTTTGAAGTTAGCCCTTTATTGTGATCCACCTATTGATGCTGCAATCTGAGATACTAAATGATTTGTATGTTGACCATTATAAGTATAATATAAATTCAGTATTGGAAGGGGTGGTAGTTTAATTCTACTTTCCGAACCAGTGGTTGAGTTAAGTCAAGTGGCATAAGTTGTACTGCATGAAAAATATGAAAACTAGCTGATGTCCGCGTGGAATAACTTATTCCATGCCAACTCCATCCGCGTGGAGTAAGTTTTTTCAATTCCCGTGCGAACTCCTTAATTTTCCGGGATAAAAGCCTATCATTCTCTAGGTCCTCTACTATACCCATGCAGAAAATGACGTCGATCCTTTGCTCTGTTGCGGCGTGATTGAAGAACAGACTAACAAACAAACACACTTTCGCATTTATAATCAATACTTTCTAATCAATATTATAAATGCGATAGTTTAAATGGATGTATGGATGTTTGTTACTAAATCACGCGCCAACGACTGAACGGATCTGGCTGGGCACAGAGATAGATTATAGTCCGGAATAGCACATAGGCTACTTTTTATCCCGGAAAATTAAAGAGATCACTATCCACGCGAACGAAGTCGCGGGCATTAGCTAGTATTAGTTATATGATTTGTCTTATTTTATTAGCGGCATTGTACCAAAATGCTTGGAGGTATGTCGTTGCCGATAAAATAGTAACTAGCCACGGGCCACGGCTTTGCAAATCAGCAACTCTTTATCAAACTCAAAAACGCACTTCTAGTGTGGAAGTTGTATGAAATTTACAGTTGTGACGTCATCAAATTTCAACGCACTTTTTTTTCTTTAATCTATATTTTTAAAATGGTTATCATACTGAAAACTAACCGAGCATGTGAATTTTAGGTCTTTTGGAAGACCCTCTATTTAATAATCAGTTTGAAGTAATTTATTTTTGATATAGGCATCATCCCTATTTGCATTGCCGGAAATATAACCAGGTTCTTCCCGCTTAGAAGACAAAGTGATCTCCATTGCCAGACATACTATAAACATACAGGTCCAAATATTTTTAGCCTAAGGGATGAATACTAAATCCCTTTACTGTTACAATTTCAACGTTCGCAGAACCTGAGTCAGAAATTCAGCTAAACCAATTATCTATTTACTTAGCTAGGCACAAAGTTAATCTACAACCTACTAAGGTATTTCGTTGGCTTCAATTAATTGAAGTTACGAGTGTACCTACCTATCTATGATGCTATGTAGGAATATACTTGGGTTACCACGATGTTGTTGTGTTCGAATATTACGTTCTATGTATTTTTAAGGGTTTTTGAGTAAGTAAGCTATATTAAAAAGGGTTTTAGATCCATTTTTGTCTATTTCTACCCGAAGGTACTGGTAGAGTAAGATTTTTTGTAAAAGTTTTTGACTCCCGTGAAAACTCCTTAATTTTCCAGCATTTCGTAGATAAAAAGAGGAAAAAAGGTAGCCTATGTCCTTCCCCGGGATTTAACCTATCTCTATTCCAAATTTCATCAAAATCGGTTGAAAAGATGCAGGTCCTTAAAATTAAAAGGATAGCAGATGGACAGACAGACACACTTTTGCATTTATAATATTAGTATGGATTTTTTATCATTAGACCAGTATTTATTCAGTCCGCACATAATTAACTTAGGAGATTCTGCGCGCTAAAAATATTCAGATTAACTATATCTCTAGAGTTAGGATTTATTGTGTTCCTTTATTAATTACTTTCTCTTTTATCTACCTTGTCAAGGCACTTCTTTTATATAAAATATTCTGTGTTAGAGAAAATTGTAAAGAGCCTACGTTGCTTTGTTATTCAATTTGATTTTCTTTGTTTCAGGTACAATAATGAGCTGTACATTTCTTCACTTCGAAGTTTTTTATTTTGGGGTGGAGTACACTTTATCAACCTTCCAAATTGTGCCTACGTTTTTATAGGAAACTTGGTAAATAAACAAATTTCTACTTTGGAAGTTTTGTAATCTTGGCGCCCTTCAGACGGCGACTTTCTGAGGGCTTTTTACTTATACTAACCTATTCTGGGCTTAAAGGTTGTCGCATTGGCAGAGAGGGCGTGACTTCCGCTGACGCCATTAGCATATTTGATGCGATTGAATTTTTTGAATTTATCATGTCACGATTTCAGTAAATATGTTCAATAGGTGCGTTTCATTCGGCTCTTACTAATTATTAATTGCTATATTTACAAAGATCTTTCCTTCCTTACATAAATTTTTTCTTACGTGATCATATTTTCCTATGCGATTACATTAAATCTAATTCGACTTTAGGTAATTGATGAACTCATGTACTATCATGATATTCCATTGTACAAAGAATATTGTGGAATAGTCATCACTTATCACTTTGCTATCATGTTTTTTAATTTCTTTAAATTTTCCTGGATCATAGTGTAGTGTTTTGAGTTCTTAGAAATATTGGTGTTTATATTAAGTACGAGTAACATCCAAACTCTTAGGCTTCGTGTACTTACACGAAGACGGAGCCACACCGGCGGCGGACCGGAAGCAAACAAACAAAAATGGTATATGAGCGACACTGACACGACTTCGGCTATGGCTTCATGTATGCCACAAGAGGTCAATCCGGTCAAAACTTGCCTCATGCGTCAACTTTGCTTATCCTTGTTATACCTGCCCGACTTCAACATAGTGGGTAGAAATAAAAAATATTTTTTACTTTACAGTTGCGTATGAAGTCGGTTTTTTGGAACGAATTTTTATTTTTAACTTTGTAGTGTCAGGTTTGAGGATTAGGAGTCTATGGGACCACCTCGAGAGCTTCCTCTAATGACTGATATAAAAAAAATTCAAATCGGTTCAGAAACCACGGAGATATGCGGTAACATAGGTATATTTAAAAAAAAAATACGTGCCGAATTGAGAACCTCCTCCTTTTTTGGAAGTCGGTTAAAAATACCTGATCGATAGACCTATACCTACCTTGTAGCGAATTAATTAATCGATTATTACAAGAGTGATCGCTTCGGCACATCGTTAGATATACCTAATCCAATTAATGGAATATTAATAGGAATATTCGAACTAGAATGAGCCAGTAATGCTACGGTGGGTTAAATGTGATTAGGCTAAACGGCAATGTCACCAAAATTAATTTTAAATCGTATCCACGGACCACTTGTTTTGTGTTTAATTTTCATAACATCTGATTAAGCAGGTGGCATCAGCCGTATGTAGAAAACCTTTACGGATGATCTCATCAGACCAGACCAGAGACAATTTCGAAATTCGAAAATTCTCAAATTGCTAAACGGCAATGTCACCAAAATTAATTTGAAATCATGTCCACGGATCACTTGTTTTGAATTAAATTTTCATTACATCTGATTAAGCAAGTGGCATCAGCCGTATGTAGAAAACCTTTACGGATGATCTCATCAGACCAGACCAGAGACAATTTCGAAATTCGAAAATTCTCAAGTTGTCCCTACCAAGAATCGAGCCCAGTTCCGTCCGGCTATAAATCAACCAATGCCTGCAAGGTCGTTCAACCATGACTGTATATAAATTTCCTATATCGTGGCATTTTTTCCTTTATTAAGGAAAAATACCATTTCCCAAGCTCTAAGAAGCCACGCTTTTCCCACTAAGTTTATAAATGGTATCTATGTTACGAAATATAAAACGCTAAGTAGAAAAATAAATCGAGAAAATTTTGCACGAGGAAAATAATTAGGTTGGCTTACTTACTTTAAAAAATCTTCGTTCTAGTTATTCACAAATTTTCTCAAAGGACGCGAAAACGTTTCTTAAGCATTCTTGGTTCTAGTACCTAATATCAAAATATTTTCCTTGAATTCGAAGTTACTACGGTACTTACTACTACTTGGGTCGGGCACTGTGTAAAATTTGATCTCAATGGAAGATGCAATTTTTATATAGTGAGAGCTGTGAGAGTTTGTAAGAATTTGTAAACGGATGATTTATGTACCTAACAAGAAAAGAAACGTGTACTTGTCTAGAATTCCCCGTTTTCACCATTGATCCTTAGGAAGACCTAAACGATTATACTTAAGTGACAATGAGCAACGATTAAGGGAATGTTAAGACTTAGCTACCTCTAGGCGCTGGTTGTATATCTTTGCGAAGATATTTTGGAGTCAAGAAAAAGTCTGATGTCCGTTAGCATTTTTGATGATCAATAACTTAATTGAAGGTCACAGTGTTCTTAAACTTTTGTCTTTTTTATAGATCGTTAAAAATGTCAATGTCACTGGCACTGGTAATAAGTTTGTCTATGATTAATAATGCTGGTTTTACGCAGTTGTGAAATGTGTTTACAGCAGGGAGGCTATAGGGACCGAATTGCAGCTCCCTATCAAATCCCTAACTAGGGGCTACGTTATTTTGACAAACGTTAACTACAAATTTCTTGAAATCTGTTAATCGATTTTCTTTATCGATTGAACTAAATAGCAATTCCTAGATCAATAGCGCGTCCCGGTACCCACAATAGGTTAATAGGTTTATTCGCTGCAACCTTTACCGAACACCAAATAACTAAGGCGTCACAGATTTACCGGTCGGGTCTAGTCTAGCCAAGATTCATACTTACCAGACCAGACCAGGCATGTTAACTTTTGCAGCTTTTATAAAACACCACTGAAGAATTCAATGCCTGCTAGGCCATTTTTGGCAACAAAAGTTCAGAATAAACCGTGTAAATTAAACCTGTGGGTTATAACTATTTATTTGGACTACTCAAACAGTTTTATTTTGCGTGTTTTTTTTTTCTAATACTTTATTTAAACGCCACTGTAACTCTATGTTGTTGAATAAAATAAATGCCTAAACGTAAATTCTCCTAACAAATTGCAGCTCGTATAGTTAACAATACACATATAAAACGTTCAAAAAATACAGCTACAAAGCGTATCCACAAAAGCTTTCGTTTGTTTTAGGATACATGACCAAAACAAAACACCGCCATTTTCGAAGGCGTGATCACATACGCACGTTTCGCTTTAGCATCGCTCGTTTTCAAACGATGCCACGAGAAACGCATTCACAAATCGAAAAATGAATAAAATAAATTTCGACATCGCTGCGGCTATCGAATATCCAATTTTTCGTCCATTTGCAATTTTTTAAATTAAAATATCATGCAATGAGGTTGATTCTAAAACTAAACTAAAATGACAGCATTAAAAATATTGCTAACCCTTTCATAATCCCTGCGGAAATGGACAGAACTAGATTCAAAGCTGTAATTTTAGTTTCGCTAGATATTATGATAAACAGAATTGGCCACAAAATCAGATAACAATAAAATTCTTACTATGCCTGGTTACCCGAAATTACAATGTGGTTTTAATATTAATTTGCGGATGATTAAATTACGTAATAATTGGGCTACTTAGTTTCGTCACTGTTGAATTAATTTACCACAGTGATTTAAACATACAGATCTAAAAATGAATTGAGTTGTGGTTATAAAATATTATGGCATCGTTAAAACTAGGCAGGATTTCTCATCTATATCATACTATTGTTAGTACAAATCCGAAAGTGTATTTGTTTGTTGGTTTGTCCTTCAATCACGTCGCAACAGAGCAACGGATTGTCTTGTATTTGCATAGGTGTGGCAGACGATCTGGAGAGTCATCATCATCATCATTATCAACCGACAGACGTCCACTGCTGGACATAGGCCTCTTGCAAGGATTTCCACACGCCGCGGTCTTGCGCCGCCTGGAACCAGCGACTCCCTGCAACTCGCCTGATGTCGTCCGTCCAGCGAGTAGGGGGTCTGCCAACGCTGCGCTTCCCATTGCGAGGTCGCCATTCCAGCACTTTGGGACCCCAACGTCTGTCGGTTCTTCTAACTGTGCCCTGACCATTGTCACTTCAGCTTTGCAACGCGTTGAGCAATATCAGTTAGGTACGGTTAATCTGGAGAGTAACATAAGCTATTTATTGGATAGAAGCAGGCGTTAATTTGCGAAAGTCATTGATGTAGAATTTTAGATGGCGAAAGTCCATGATAATGAAGGAATTAGAAGTTTAATTCGTTACAATCCGTGACAATAGGTAAATCCATGTGATACAGTGTGTATCCCGCACTTATAGCCCGCGATATTCACCACACCACAGAAATCCTCCAAACCACTCTCAACGTACGTTACCTTCCGATACCGGAGCATCTTCAGGAGATGTTGACTCGATAATGCACGATGGTTAATTAATTTTAAGTAATATAATACTAGCCTATCTATGAAGTATTTGAACGTGAGATGAATATGAAATTCTGAGCAGTGATATTTATCGTTAAGTAATTAAACCGAAGATTGGATTGTAAATATTGCTTAAAATTAATAGATTTTTTATGAAAATGGCATGGGAAAATGGTAGCAAATTGAGTCAGCTTAACTATTTTATCGTAAGATAGCTATAGTTTAAAACTTATCGCCAAGCGATAAACATCAGATATCGAATTGTATGGCCTACAATTCGAAAACTTGTACAAGGACTCTTAAATTGATTTAGTTTTTTTTTTTTAATCTACTACAAGCTAGCCCTTGACTGCGATCTCACCTGATGGTAAGTGATGATGCAGTCTAAGATGGTAGCGGGCTAACCTGTTAGTGGCATGGCAGTTATATTAAACCCATACCCTTTCGGTTTCTACACGGCATCGTACCGGAACGCTAAATCGCTTGGCGGCACGTCTTTGCCGGTAGGGTGGTAACTAGCCACGGCCGAAGCCTTCCACCAGACAAATATAAATATAAATATTTTAATGCTGTCCCTTTTTGGGACATTACAAAATTAATTAAATGAGTTCAAACGTCCTTGTGCAAGCGGCCCTTAAGTCTTACTAAAAATCACGTAAAATATTTGTGATGAAAAATAGTAGAAAATTGAGTCATCTATAATAATAACAACCATATAAAATAATAACTTTATTACTATTTACAAAATGCATATAATATTATACGAAAGCCACTTCTTCTTACATTCAGAAAACCAAGAAATGTACATAACCTAAGTATAGGAAGTATTTTATCGTAAGATACTCAACTAAGTAATCCTGCCTAGTAGTAAAACTTAGGGTTAGTTAAGCGATAACACCAAAGATCGGATTGTGAATCTAGGCTCGCGAGAATCTGCGTCGTCGTAATCCCAGAGATGGAGTGTTTGGCGGCAAACTCTATTACGAAGTCTGCTCACAGAGCCTTATTGATAGCGCAGAGGTTTCAGCGGTCCAAAGTACGCGACCGCGCCTTTTGAATAATCTGGGATCATTTATTAAACAAATTAGTCGCTTAAGGCCGCTTTAGAAATTATGTGAGATTTCTGGAAATCTTTACATTTACTAAAAAATGTAACATCTTTCTTGTTTTAGATTACTTAAATTTTTTTGTACCTTAAACTATTACGGTTAACTTTTTAAGTCTGATGATCAACTGTGGGGTTTGGCCGTGGTTTTTTTCTTAATAACAGTAAGGTTAGAACCTTACTCGCTAAGCGATAAGCGGTCCAGTACGAATATGTCACGTAAAATGTCATAAGGGTACTGGTATACCTATTGTTATTATACATTGTCAGTATACAGCTGTATCTTGTTATTATAATATCGGCAAAACAGTGCAATAACTTCAAGAAGTGCTCGCTAATTAAGCTAGATCTGCAGGCGATATCGTGACATCGGAAAAAAAGTGATTTAACCTATGCGTGGAAATTACAGGATGCAGGAAACCCAAAACTATTTATCCGACACTATTTATCCGAAACCCAAAACTATTTATTCCAAAACTATTTATCCGATCATAATGATTCAAATGCCATTTGGTAGATTATTTAATGTAAACTATATTCGCCATAGATGGTTATTTTCTAGCAACAATATTTTTTGAGAAAATTACAAAAAAACTGCGGTCTGGGAGACGTTTGGGGGCATAGGGGGGATCGTCCATACAGCCAGTACCTATGGATTCCAACGTATCTACGTACTGAAAGAAGGTTAATGCCCGTTTTCCTTAGCCCATTTGGTGACAGCTTGTGTGAAAAATCTATTGTTCTTAGGTGTGCCCTAAAGTCTGGGCTTTATTGGTCAAAACAGGTATTAACTATCCATAGCTAGTCTCTCGAAAAACTTTCCCAGCGCCCACCGCCCGTTTAAAGGCGGGGCAACTCACCTAGTTTCTAATAAAGGGAGGCTCGCAGCGAACGCCAATTTAAAGCGGCTGATCCTCAGATAAGATAGTCTTTATTGATAGCTTCGTGGGCGACTTTGGTTTATGTATAAGCCCCTGTTTAAACGACGTCTTGCTATCCAAGCAATATGCTAGGATTATAATAGTCAATCTATCTGTAATCATAGTCTTTCAATACCTAGTTATAAGAGCAAGAGCAAAAGTAGAAGGAATTAAAACTACAGTTAGTAGTTAACTATCATCATAATCGCGCGTCTTCCTCGAATAGCGTTCGTCACGCGAAAAGCTTCTCCATTTATAGTAGGATCTGTTAATTTTGGGTAACTAAGCCCCTTTATATCGTCTTTACCCCTTTATATGAAGACCCAGGTCGCTGAAGACGCAAGTGGTTAGACGTGACAACCTGCGTCTTCGGCGACCTGGAGCTCTTTCCTTCGAACACTAGTCTTGGGAATGAGAATTTTGCTCCTCTCTGAAGGTGAGAGTAACTCTACTGTATAGCCCGTGTCACGAAAGAAGTCCCCTACTGGCGGCGCTAGTAGTCGCATGTTTATGCAGTTATTGTATGTAATATGCATTAGTTCCACAAATCGCCGCGAGTCTTCTTTCGTGACACGGACTATACTCTATAATTATGTAGACCCTCCCTCTATAGAACCAACCATGCATTTAAGCAGTAGTTATAGTTACGTTAAGATTGAGGGTAAGTAGGCTTATTCTTATAGAGCTTCTTTATAAGTCACTGCCTTTTGTTTACTACCCATGATAATAAACGCAATGTAGCTAGACTAAACCCAGTTGAGCTTGAATAGTTTCAGATAGATTACATTAAAGATCGGATT
The DNA here is from genome assembly GCA_923060345.2 of Erebia aethiops. Classification (NCBI taxonomy): domain Eukaryota; kingdom Metazoa; phylum Arthropoda; class Insecta; order Lepidoptera; family Nymphalidae; genus Erebia; species Erebia aethiops. The sequence continues at coordinate 5,507,213 of OV281092.1, read as the reverse complement.
GTAAATCTTAAGCCTGCAAGAATCTCCGTCTCTGTAATCCCAAAGATAAAGTGTTTGGCGGCAAACTGTGTTACGGAGACTGTTAAGAGAGCCTTATTGATAGCGTGGAGATTTCAGCGTTTCTAGAACATGACCGCGCCTTTTATATAATTTTGTATAATCTAAACATTTACTAGACGAGATACGTGCGACTACGTTTTCTGTTGGTTTGCTGTTAAGTTTTGTTATGCCAAAATTATTTATGCCGTTCTTCCTCAGTTCTTGTTTAACTTAAAGCTATTGTAGACAACCGATTTGTGTCCCTCAACGGCTGATATAGAGTTATTGATCTAATAGTTAGAGTAGCCGCAGAGGTAACAGCTGATTGGCCCTTGGTGCCTTCAACCTTTTATCTATTATATCCAAAAGCGTACTTATATTAAGAGCAGAAATAATAATTTTAACATGAAATCTTAATAACTAAGGAAAGAAAGAAAGAAAAATAGTTTATTCACCAGTGGTGTCACAGACAAAACTAAATACAAATGTAACACTTTCGTCTGTGACACCACCCAGAAAGGGTGTACAAGCTCAGCGTTTACCCTGCATTATTATATGTCACCGTAAGATTCCAAAAACCGTTAGATTGTAATCTAACTAGCGAAATTGTAAACTGTCGACAGATTGTGAACCGTTCAATGTTCTGACTGTCAATTTTTGAAATATTCATTATATTTACGTTTTCTTGTCTCTTTCTTGTAGGTTAGGTTAGGGTTCGTTAAGTAATCAGGTAGGTTTTATCGGGTTTATATACCTAACAGATTATAATCTACCGATAAATAATGCGTTAAATTGTAATCTGTCGACAGTTTACAATTTTGCTAGTTAGATTACAAACTAACAGGTCGAATTATCCGTTTGACAAACGATTAGGTACCATTACATTTTCCTTACACAATCGGGTGGCTGATTGCCCACTAACAGCAAGATAAATTAACCGATTTTGATGAAATTTAGTACATAGATTGTTTCCCGAGAAACGACATAGCTACATTTTATCCCGTATAATCAAGGAGTTCCCGCGGGAATCAAAAAACTTAAACCACGCGGACGAATTCGCGGGCATCATCCAGTTATACCATATAAAGTAAATAACTACCTATAGTATACGTTAAAAAAATGTTACAAAACATTTCGAATTCAAAAGCAATATTTAAACTTATTTTTAATCAGATTTCAAAACTACACAGCCTAATATGAAATATAAAATTCGACATTCAAATACTAAAATTGCTATTCAAATTGGCACTCGATTGTCTGTTTCAATCATAAATTTTAAAGCGCATCTAACTATCTTAGTAAAATGAAAACAAATCTAGGCTAACTGATTTATCGACTAGTACAAACTTTACTCAGTCGAAGATAAATCTAGATTTACTTACCAGATTAAATGATTTTACTGCACCTTTTTATCTCACACTAGCTGATGACCGCATCTTCGTCCGCGGGGATTGGGGTTTTGGGGTTATTCCAGATAATATAAATATCTATGCCAAGTTTCATCCAGATCTGGATGAAATTTTGATTGTGAACAAACATCCATCCATCCATCCAAACTTTCGCATTCATAATATTACTTAGGAAAGAAGACAACAAAAAGAAAATATTGGCTATCATAGGGACTGCCGACAGAAGTGAAAACTAAATCCATTCAATTTTACTTCACATAAACATTTGAGTTTCTGACTGGGAAGTGTAGAAAAAGGTATTATACTAGCAACGACTTCAGTTAATTATGCACCTTAGGACTAACACATAAAGCTACATTACTATAGGAAAAATATTAATTTTTAAGACGTTCTGTCATCAGAGAAAACGCAGGAATAACCTTTCAATCCAAAATAAAAAGTCATTTTTAAAATATGTACAAAATATTAATTATAAAATAAACCTTAAAACTAAGGCATTAAAGTTTAATTTCGAATGTACTATATTTACATTTAAGACCTTTTGTCTTCGTAACAACGCGAGCATCTCGCTGTTCGCGAGCATGTCGCTGTTCACGAGCATGTCGGTCACGCGAATCCACAATTTTACCCCCTACCAAAAAGTGCTCAACGCGGCTAAAGAAGTTTTCACTTCAAAAGTCTTGACTCAGTCACTGACTCATCAACGTCCAAGCCCAACCCTTGGTCCTAGAAAGTTGAAATTTTGCATAGAGGTTCTCTTTATAAGAAAACAAAAAAAGCCGGAGTTTCGTATTAACCACGAGAGTCGCTACTTATTATTAAAAAAAACCGGTCAAGTGTAAGTCAGACTCGCGCACAAAGGGTTCCGTACCACCACACAATATAAATTATTTTAGTAAATAACGAGAAAGATGTCATGAACGATGTCAAAGTATGCAAAATATGCGGCATAAACGGTCGTAATTTTTTGATTGCAATGACTAAGAACCTTGATTTTTTTAAAGCTGCTTATACGTATTTGATATTAATTTCAACTTGATACCTCCAAGCGTTCCTGAGAAAAATGGTGTTGATAAACAACAGACGGGCAACGAAGTGATCCTAAAAGAGTTCTTTTTTTTCTCTTGAACCCTAAAAATGCTGGCTTTTTAATGTCGAGTTTCGACGGTGAAGCCTGAAGTCTTGAGGTAGTATCAAACTATTAAACAGATAAGGAGATCATAAATAGTCAGCCTAGACCTCTGCTGACCCCATCAGGATTTTTTATGTAGTTTGCTGTTGTTTCTGGCGATAACTATATCGGCGATAAAAAAACGTGTTTAGTCAGTCTAATTTTTCTTGCGCGCTTGCTAAGTATGAGACGGTTTGAATCAATTGCTACGGTCTATATATTTCTCAGTCAATGTATACGAACTCTCACAAAAAAAATATGAATTCTTGAAAACTGTAATGAAGAGTAAAGTTGTATTGTAGTCCCTATTTTATTTTATTCTTTGACGTTCAAAAGGCCCTTTCATCTGAAAAGATGAAACGAGTCCCTCTTATGAAGGAGGCCTTAAACCTAACTTGAGAACTTCGGAGCGCGAATAACACTCAAGTGCTCATTTTCACAATAAGGCTTTGTTTGTTTAAATATGCTTTATTTTTCACATTTGTTTTGATAGCTGTTAGAAAAAAATGTCAAAACAAAGGTGAAAAATAAAGCATAGTTCTAAAAAAATCTCTGCATAAAAAAATCCTTAAACACACCCTTACCTTTTAAAGCAATTTTTCTTCATATTGAAACAAATAATATGCTCTAAAAATATAAGGTAAATCCAATTTCTAAATCAAATACTTACATTTGTCGGATTTATTTAAAGTTAATATTTATTTGTTTACAAAATATTATTTCTTCCATTTTTGCGGCAGCCGCTTTTATCCCCGCTCGCCTGTATTTTGATCTCGTGAAGTGAGAACCCAAGGCAGGCCAATCCTATCAAAAAGGACATCACAGGATTTTTAAAAAACATAAATCCACACAGAAAAATTCGCGCGCATCGTCTATTATTAAACTAATACTGTCATATACTAAATAGGTCCCTATTTACCATCTTCCCATCCATATTCTACTCGAACTAATTAACTGTATGATAACAGGTATGTTAACATAGAACCCGCATTATTGCTGAGTTGCTCAACATGACTTGGATTAGCTTTATTGATTGAAATCGTCGACACATTTGCCTAGCCATAATATTTAGTTAGCTAATATTTGTTAAATTATCTCGCACTAGTCGTATTTAACATCACATAGTATTTAACTTCATCAATAAAAAAATCGAAATATTGGAATTTTGAATTCTTAGTATTCTTCGATTTTACTAAAATCTTGGTGCTGTAAATTGTTTGTACGTCGTCTTAAATTATATAATGTTAGGACATTGAAAAGCATGAAAAGCAGTATTCCAATTTAATATCGTAAACTCAACGGTTTTGTAATAAAGCTCTTCTTTTACCGCTCCTTTTTCTTAGACCTTACTTTGATTAGTACAGTCCGGGCACGAGCTCCGAGGAGCTCGGGGTCTGAAGAAATGACGGCTGCACGCCACCCCCGATCGTCGCTCCATATCCAGCTCGCTCCCAGCACTAGTTTCGAGCTTGACGCGTGTAAGTTTGCGATAGCAGTATTGTTTTGTGCTTTAAACAACTCTAGGTCATTACTTTAACATTCCATAGGATTCTTCGGAGCTCGCGCGCAGACTATACGTCTTACCTATTCTAAATTCATTAAAACGCCATTACTGTCATTATTCCATCCATTTGATTATTTTCCCTTCATTGCTTATTTTCTGAGAATAGGCAGTCGCACTAAGTCAGCAGTTCCTGAGTAGGCTATTGTCTAGTTTTCTGCAGAATTGGTAAAAATCCTTACTTAGAAAAGCGTGAGAAAGAACTTTTCTGAGATCTTTCTGAGTTTATCAAACATCTCGGATACTGCGAAATCACGATAGTAGGTACACATTCATTTAAAACGGCTGATCTCGAGGTTCTCATAAGATCCCTGCTATCGATAGCGGACCCGGCTTAAGTCTTGGCTAATCCCTGGATACACTAGTCACTAGAATGTTAGATAACTATCAGTAGGTACTACACGAACTTAGATCGACTTTTAGAAATACGAGTAGTCATTCACATAGATAGCCTTTCTAGACCGTTTTATAGCGACTAGCGTAGTTTACTGGTGGGAGGCTTCGGCCTTGGCTAGTTACCACTCTACCGGCAAAGATGTACCGCCAAGCGATTTGGGTTTAATATAACTGCCATACCCCTAACAGGTTAGTCCGCTACCATTTTAGACTGCATCATCACTCACCATCAGGTGAGATCGCACTCAAAGGCTAACTTGTAGTGGAATTAAAAAAAATATATAACTTACCAATGTCTTTCTGTTTGTCTGGCGGACAAAAAGTCTGCGACGACAAGGACGATAAAACGACAAATCGTCGTTCTCTTCCTACGCCTCATTACCGACGTTTCATTGCGCGCAGACTTTTGTCTTGTCTAGATTATTATCGCTCCATTTCTGTGACTGTAAGGTAAATTCATCGTTTACCCATATAAATCTTAACAGTTCTTGCGTATTATATGAAATTTAATTATAAGTGTATCTACCTACCTACATATTACCACAGTAAACAGAAACTACCTAGAAACGTTCGAAACAGCTCACTCACACAAACGTGCGCATCGAACATGCGATGACGTGGCACTCACTACTGACGGCACTGCGACGAGCGCTTGGGATCTTGTCGAACTTTTCTAGGTAGTTTCCATACTGGTTGCATCTGTTTACTGTGACTGTGTTTACACAGTGTAGGTACCTTACTCCTAAACCTAATTTTCACCTAAAAGCCTTGTAAGCATTAATTCACACGATTAAAGTATGTAATTTCAAAAATCTATTTTCGAGAGGGAAAATCCTACGATACAGGAAAACTCGCTCATCTCTGCGAGCCACATCACTGTGGGGTTATTTTTCGGCTTCCCCTGGTAAGCCGAAACCGTAAAACGGCAGTTTACATTAATCAAACCCGTATTTCGATGGATCAATCCAATTCTTTATTCCGTTTTAGGATTACGGGGAAACTTTTTTGCTGTATAGGTATTCTTCCGAAAAGCAATTGTTAGATTTTGTGAGGCTGTGAAATAAGTAAGTAGGTAGGTACTTACTTTTTATAGAAAAACCAGGGTTAGGTACTATCTATTGTGCAGATTTATTCTCTGTTAATATGCTTTTTAGTTTGATTTATTTATGCTAATGACGGGAACTGAATTCATTTACTTAAGTAATTATTACTATATTACTTATTATGGTTGCGGCATAGAGTATATAATATATATATATATATATAATACTACTATATTACCTCTATGGATTGCGGGAACTGAATATAATATATTATATTATACTTCATTATCACTATACCACCACCGCTACAGCCCATTAACGTTCCACTGCTGGGTACAGGCCTCCACTCTCTTAAGAGAGAGGGAATTAGAGTGTAGACCCACCACGCTGTTCGAATGCGGTTGGCTTTAACGACTATTATTATGCCAGTGATAATAACCGGGACCGACGGCGAGGCACGGGGATGAAACACCGCCAACTTCCTAACTCCGGGCTAGTACTGAAAATTTCTAGTCAGAAAAACCCAAAAGCTAATTATGACCCGAACCGGGACTAGAACCCAGGACCTTGTCGGCCGCAGTCGAGCATACTAACCTCTTGAGTCTAGACCAACGAGGCATTTTTTTTTGTATCATGATATATGAATCAGGTAGGTAGGTACCTCCATCCCATTTAATTTCATCTTGTATTGAACATCGAAAATTGAAACCTGTATATTTAAAACTAGCTTTTGTCCGCGGCTTCACGTTCAAATTTCAAAGCCCTATTTTACCCCTTAAATGGCCTTAGGTGTTGAATTTTCAAAAATCCTTTCTAAGCGGATACCTTCGTGAAGGAGCGGAGGAATCCGTCCAGTGATCTGAGCTGTGCGTTGATAGATCAGTCAGTCAGTTAGTCCTTTTTATATAATTACTAGCTGATGCCCGCGACTTCGTACGCGTGGATTGAGGTTTTGTGGTTCCCGCGGGAACTCTTTAATTTTCCGGGATAAAAAGTAGCCTATGTGTTATTCCAGACTATAATCTATCTCTGTGCCAAATTTCATCCAGATCCGTTCAGCTGTTGGGGCGTGATTGAGTAACAAACATCCATCCATACATCCATACATCCATACCGACATCCATACATCCAAACTTTCGCATTTATAATATTAGTAAGAGTAAGAAGTAAGATTATGATTAAACAAGAAAACTAGGTGATGCCCGTGACTTCATCCGTCGTCGTCTTTCCTGGTTAAAAACTCGCCTATAGGATGCCTATATAAATGTATCTCTGTACCAAATTTCGCCAAACTTGGTTGAAAGAAGGGCCGTGAATGCGTAATACGTAAACGATATGTTTCGAATTTCACTTTATGTAACGTGCTACGCTCTACTAAATTAATATATTAAGGCCCCATGTGCTAGTTAGAGAACACGTCAGATACACAAAAGCGATATATTATTGAGGCAATGCGTATTAATACACATAAATCTTGTATCTAAATCCAAATTAATTCATCCAGCGGGAGCGTTTACCATGAGTATACAGTATATTACACATACCTAAACTAATTCGTATCAAATATCGCCAATGGATCTACGACTATATTATACCCAATAAGTAAGTATGATGCCCAGTGTTCGGTTGTTACCGGTTGTCAAATTGATATTTTCTCGTAACTCGTTAGGGATTAGGGACGTGTATAGTTTTTAGAAGTTATAAAAATATAGCACCATCTTTTTCTTCTTGTAGTGCTATCTCTAATCGTAGTTTAGTTAGAGAATATAATAACAAAGTGCCAATGCCAATGCAGCTGCTGCCAGCCAATGTCGAACTCATGAGTACTTTTAAGTACTGGGTAGACTATTAATTAATTAACCTATTAGATAAAGTGCGTTTCTTGAAATTTCGATTATAGACACGATAATATAATGTTTAATTTACCTACTTACTCGTAGTTCAAAAAATATATAGATAGAACGGTAAAAATTTGAAAACAAAAGTTGTACATAATTAACTGTTTTCAACTAGAATCAACTAATCACAGCAACTTACTTAAATGGTTACAAAGTTTATTAAAAAGTTTAAAATGACCAAGTGTTTGAGCAAAATACGCCACCTGCTCTAGAATCGGACTAGCTTCTGAAATACTACTTTAAAAATATGACGCAGAGTAAAATTGGTTTGATTTCTTTGAAAACATCAATTAGAATGAGGGCGGGCAGTTGTAATTTACGTCAAACGTGAACGTACGTTGCGTGCGGCTCCATTAGATTAACGTTCAGTAACTCCTGTGCCGACGTGTGTTCGGTCACAGATATGAAATGAAGCCAATAGATCGAGGTAATGTCTTTTCCATAACTTAAACATCACCACAAATCTCTGGTTGGAAATGAAAATATTAATTCACGTAGGTCAATAGGGATGATGACAACTCAATCAAATCAGCAACTATTTATCAAACTTAAAAACGCACTTCTAGTATGGAAGTTGTATGGAATTCACAATTGTGACGTTATCAATTTTCAACGCACTTTTTTTTTAAATCAATATTTTAAAATGGTTATCAAACTTGAAACTAAACGAGGATGTAAATTTTAGGTCTTATGGAAGACCATCTATTTAATAATCAGTTAGAAATGATTTATTTTTTATATAGGCATCGTCTCTCTAGGTGCCACATCGATCCATCCAAACTTTCGCATTTATAATATTATAGTATCGAAAAGTAAGTACCGGACTATACGGAAGAAATTTCAAAGGGGTCCACTGTTTTAGATGTAAATCGAGATAAAATCCGTCATATTGTTTTTTTAGTGTAAAATGTAGCATTTATAATATTATAGTATCGAAAAGTAAGTACCGGACTATACGGAAGAAATTTCAAAGGGGTCTACTGTTTTAGATGTAAATCGAGATAAAATCCGTCATATTGTTTTTTTAGTGCAAAATGTAGCCTGCCACCCGAACCGTAATAACGAATCGATTAACACATCATTCATTGAAATCGGCTTAGTAATTTAGGCTCTTCGGTGGAAAATACATAGGTACATAGACTTTTTTTCATTATGGGCTTATGCTTGACCACAATCACACCTGATGAAAAGTGATGATGCGGCCTAAGATGGGACGCGCTTGCCGAGAAGATGCCCATTCACTCTTGATTTAAAGATACCCGGATTGTAATTGGTGGGAAACACAGTTTTTGGTTGTGTTCCAGGCCCTAGCCATGTGAATAAGAAATGTGGACGCAGTTTGCCTGTCAAAATCATAACTATTCCGGCTTTGCTGTAGTCTTTTTTTTTTTTTTTTAAATATATAGGCTAGCGCTTGGCTGCAATCAGACTTGCATGCAAGAGGTGATGCAGCCTAAGGTGGAGCGCGCTTGCCTAGAAGATGCCTATTCACTCTTGATTTGAAGGTACCTATATTAAAAGAGGATGGGAAAATGGAAGCCGGAAGGGCATTCCATATCCTAGCGGTTCGAATTAGAAACGAGGAAGCAAAACGCTTCGTACGAGCCCGCGGAATTTCGACTGCGTAAGGGTGCAGACCTTGTCGATGCCTTGCGGTTCGATAATAAAAAGGCGACGGAGGAACCAGATCGAATAGTTCTTGAGCACACTCTCCGAAATATATCCTGTAGAATACCGACAGACAGGCAACTTTGCGCCGATGTTCCAAGCTTTGCAGCTTCGAACTGACCAGCGCTTTGTTGCCAATTAGTCTCCTGGCGCGACGATCCACCGAATCCAATGCGTCAAGCTGGTACTTGGCAGAGCCGTCCCATAAATGGCTGCAGTACTCCATGCACGATCGAACTTGTGCTTGGTACAGGATAAGAAGCTGTTCCGGCGTGAAGTACCGCTTGACTTTGTTGAGGATGCCAAGTTTCTTACCAGCTGTTTTTGCCTTAGATTCGATGCATTGTCCAAAGTTGAGGTTGGACGATATGTTGATACCAAGGAGCTCGACACTGTCGGTAATTGGAACGGATATATTTCGGAAAGTCGGAGTAAGTGGGAATGAACTCCGTTTCGCGGTGAAAAGACACGCTTGCGTTTTGGTAGCGTTAAACTTGACGAGATTGGCGTCACCCCAGTCGGACACCTCCTTCAAGGTCAAGTTGATTCGTTCTACCAAAGCCTCTCTGTGCTTAAGAATCTCAGCTCCACTAGCTCGGGGACCGGACATGTATCTCTCTGTAACGGTGCTGTCATCTGCATACCCAAAGATACCGGGTTTTAGCATGTCGTTGATGTGCAGCAAAAAAAGCGTTGCAGAGAGAACTGATCCCTGAGGGACACCGGCATTGATCGCCATGAGATCAGATGAGGAGCCATCAACGACTACTCGAAATGATCGTCCACCCAGGAAGTCTGATATCCAGTCGCAGAAGCCAGCGGGTATCCCATAGGCTGGAAGCTTGCTCAAAAGGCTCTCATGCCAGACCCGGTCGAAAGCCTTCGAGACGTCTAGTGAAACAGCAAGTGCTTCACCATACCTCTCGATGGCCTCACCCCAGATGTGCGTGGCATACACTAAAAGATCCCCTGTGGATCGATTACGTCGAAATCCGTACTGTTGGTCCGACAGGAGGTCATTTTCTTCGAGGTATGCCAGTAGCCTGTTGTTCAGCACACGCTCCAAACTTTTGCAAAGCATGGAGGTGATTGCAATAGGCCTGTAGTTGGCCGGGTCAGCACGGCTGCCCTTTTTTGGGACCGGCTGTACATTCGCAATCTTCCAAGCCTTAGGGACCCGAGCAGACTTAAGGGAGAGGCGAAACAAGCGTGTCAGAACTGGAGACAATTCGGGAGCACAGGTCTTCAAAACCATTGCTGGTATTCCATCTGGACCACTTGCCTTATTCACATCCAGGTTGCGGAGCACTTTTAGCACCTCATTCTGGCGAACGTGTATCTCTGACATGGCAGAGCCGCAAGATGGTAAACAAGGTGGTATAGCACATCCTGGATCTAGATGTGAATTTTCCGCGAACAGAGTCGCCAAAAGATTTGCTTTATCTGTCGCAGTAAAAGCCAGCGATCCATCTGGTTTGAGTAGAGGAGGCAGCGAAGGACGACAAAAATTTGATTCAACCGACTTCGAGAGAGACCAAAAAGCCTTACTACCACGTGGATAGGATGCTAGTTTGGCCCCAATACGGTTAGTACGGTTGAAACAAGCCTCTTTAAGAACCTTCTTGTAGGACTTGGCGGCAAGGTTGAACGCTCTCTTCTTTGCGTTGACGTCCGGAGCCTTAACGGTGCGGGCTTCTGCCCATGCTGCATACGCTGAGTCTTTGTGGGCCGCTGCTTCGGCACATTTAGCGTTGTACCACCGTGGAACTTTGCCGTCCAGTGATACGTCAGCGTATGGTATGAAGTACTCCATAGCTTGACGTATCACCCCGGATATGGCTTGTTCGCAGCTCGACGGATCACTCGAAAAGAAGCAAATCTGCCGCCAAGGGTAAGATGCGAAGAAGTGTCGCATCTCGTCCCAGTCTGCCGACTTATATCGCCACAGCCGCCTGGTTCCGGAAGGACCCGAGTCGAAAGGGCGATAGCTCGACACCGCTTTTACCACACAGTGATCAGAAGTGCCCAGGGGGGCCGCAACTGACACTGAGAACCGGTCTGGGTCGGTAGTCAGCAGAAGGTCCAAACAATTAGGTGTGTGACCGTCAACGTCAGGAACTCGCGTTGCTCCTTGGACCAGCTGTGAGAGATCTAGCGATAGAGCAAATTTAAGCGCCTCTCTCCCAGCGTGGTCGGTACTCTGGTATGGGAACAACCAATCCTGATGGTGAGCGTTAAAGTCCCCCAGAAATACCATTTGAGCAGTTGGGTATCGACGTTGAACGGTGTCTGCCGTCTCGCTGAGGTACTCAAACAATCGAGTTGTCTCCTGGTCACCACTGTGCGACCGATAGACACAGGCATACACAGTCTGCTCCACACCCGTATCCAATAAACACCACATGGTGGAAAAAGTGGGTACCTCCAGATTACGGAGACGCCGGCAGCAGATATCACTGCGAGCGAACATACAGACCCCCGCGCGAGCTTTAAAGTTATGCTCCAGCGAATACCCCGGGTACTGTAGATACGCTATATCTGATGGTTTTCTGATTTGCGTCTCCGTAAGAAAAAGTAAATGCGGCCTCTCAGTCTCTAGATGATGGTGGACTGCTGAGAGATTAGAGTGCAATCCTCGTATGTTCGAGAGGTGCACTTTGAGGGAGAGGATGTGCAGCCGCCGTTTAATCTTCTTTTTATTCTTTTTCCTTTTCATGGGTTTTTTGTGGGAGTGAATAGGAAAGGGAATGGCAGTTGTACGAGGCGCTGTGTTCTTAGACCTCGCAATTTACGAAGGGACTGCACGTTTGGAAGGCTCGACTGGAGACTGCGGGGACGCCCGAACCCCCCTGGGAATCGCCATCGGGTCCTCTCTCCGGTCGCCAACCGGCACGATGGAAGCCATCCCAGGATTTTTCGCGAGGTGGCGGGGCAGCCTTTCATAGTTGGCTTTCCTACAATTGGGCCCCCTACTGCCTGCGGTCGGCCAGCGATAAACCGTGCTTCGGATCCCGCTAACCTCCAGGTCGAGTCGTCCGGCGCAGCCGCTCCGCAAATCGGAACCTGTCACCAAACACAACGCAGCTGTGGTACATACCCATTCCCCTTGATCTGGCTAATACGAGCATCGCGCCGGAACACGACGCGCCCCATGGCACGACAAATCATGTCACGAGATGAGTCGCTTGGCGGCGCGGCTTTGCTCGATGGGTGGTTACACTAGCCACGGCCGAAGCCTACCACCTATGTTACTCGTTTGGCACCACCCGGGGATCACGTGTAGGGTAAAGAGGGTTATAACCTGACATGGTACATCCTACGGACGCGAGTAACTTCAATCCCCAAAGTCGGGTAAAAAATACCGTTTATTTCATGTAAAATAAAAATCTCCAACGAAAATACTAAGTGCAGCAAAAGGTATCGAGTTACGGACATAATTCGAAAGCGCGTTGAATTCGATCACAGTACGATAATTGCCGGTTAAGTTTATACCTTCAGAACATGCAAGTGGTATTAAATTTAAATTTCAAAGCGCCACAATGTTATTAACAATCTGGTTAAGGCCCAACCTTAACCAGATGGTTATTAAGTTTTAAAAACAATGTTTAAAGTAAACGTTTGTCAACAACTCAAACTAGATTCCTTCATCTAAAAAAGCATGCACACAGTTCGAGTATTACGTTTTAAGTAAAACGATTACGGCTTCTGTTTGTATAGTCAATCAAATGATTGCAGTTAATAACTAAATGTGAAAACGTAAACTGCAAGCTTTTGTTTTTCGAATTACATATATACAAGTTCGGTTTCAAGTTCCTATTATGTTATAGCTTAATAAGTAACACATTTGTCATCAAGTTGAGTATAGGTACCTACTATCTGTACTATATTGTATTCTGTGGTATAGGAATTAGGACCATTGCATGCCTATTGGTGTATCAAAATGTCGACATGAAACAAGTGCCGAGTAGCGAAATGTACCTCTTTGTAAATTGAAAAGCGCGTCAAACTTAATCACGCTTATGCCTAATCCCTTTTATCTGTTCAATATGCAAATAGCATTAAATATCCAATTAGAGCCTATACTATAGGATTCAATAACAGAACATTGGTATCCCTATTTTCAACCATTCAAAAAGCATCATACTAATATTATAAATGCGAAAATATGTTTGTTTGTTGGTTTGTCCTTCAATCACGTCGCAACAGAGCAACGGATCGAAGTGATTTTTGCGTGAGTATAGCTGAGTAGTTCCCGTAAGAATTAAATATATTCCATGCAGACGAAGTCGCGAGCATCAGCTAATAATAATATAATAGCACTGTATACGGAAATGTCGGCGTTTAAAAAAACAAAATTCAATTTTTTTTATTCAAATAGACTTTTTACTAGTGCTTATGAATAGTCGAATGAATCTACCACTGGTTCGGAATGCCGTAACATAACATAGAAGTGATGGGTAACGTCGAACAATTATTTCGTAAATTCAAAACCGCATCAAACTCAATTACGGGACGAGCGTAATCCCAAAATTTATACCTTACCTGTTAAATATGCAAATAGCATTAAACATCAAATTAAAGCCTTAAACCGATTCGATAACAGAATATAATCACCTTATAATAGATATACAAATGCTAAACGATTCTGTTTTTTGTATGTGTCACCGTAAGATTGTAAAAACCGTTAGATTATAATATAACGTTTTTTATCTCGATAGATTATAAACTGTCGACTGATTGTGAACCGTATCATACTGCTTACAATTTAACGCGTTATTTTTCGGTAAATTGTAATATATTAGGTATATTAACCCGATAGAACCTAAGTATTCATACTACCTGAATATTCATGTCAAACCCTAACTTAACCTCTAGTTCGAGCGCGAGTTGAATGCAGAGTAAATGTATGGTGACACTTACATTTACTCTGCATTCAACTCGCGCGCAAACTGTACAAGAAAGAGACAAGAAAACGTAAAAACAATAAATATTACATAAATTAATACTCAGAACATTGAACGGTTCACAATCTTTCGACAGTTTATAATCTCGCGGGATAGAAACCGTTAGATTATAATCTAACGGATTTTACAATATTACGGTGACATATGCACTACAATTTAGCCCTTTGACTGCGATCTCACCTGATGAATATCATGTAAAAAGTAGCCTATGTCCTTAACTACGAGTATACATGGGTATACTCTCCAAAAATGACGTCGATCCGTTGCTCCGTTGCGGCGTGATTGAAGAATAATCCAATAAACTAACAAACAAACACACTTTCGCATGATTAGTATAATGGAAAAGACATTCAGCAATTTTTAGCCCGTGACTGCGATCTCACCTGTTGGTAAGTGATGATGCAATCTAAGATGGTAGCGGACTAACCTGTTAGGAGCATGGCATTTATATTAATTCCATACCCCTATTCAGTATCTTCATGGCATCGTTCCGGAACGCTAAATCGCTTGTCATTTGCCGGTAGGGTATTAACTAGCCACAGCCGGAGCCTACCACCAGGCCAGACCAGGGAAAATTCAGAAATTATAAATGCCAAAATTGACCCTGAAGGGGATCGAAACCGGGACCTCCGCACGTTAAGACAACAGCGCTCAACACTGCGCCACGAAGGTCGTCGAATTCTGTAATCCTAACATAAAGTATCGAAAGTAACGTGTTTATTCATATCACATGCAAATGAACATTCCAGCTGCTAAACAAGTTACATGCATTGATCTAGAATTTTAGTTACTCATTCTATTTCAATGCCTGCATGACATAAATTGTCAATTTTTAGGGTTCCGTACCAAAATGGTAAAATGGAACCCTTATGGTGCGACTTTCTCCGTCTGTCTGTCCGTCTGTCCGTCTGTCCGTCCGTCACACTCGATTATTTCAATAACTACCGAAGCTATCGACATGAAATTTGGAATAGTTGTGTATATTAGTGGCCCAAAGACACTGGAATTAAAAAAATTGGAAATTATTTTTGTTCTTATTTAAAAAGGGGGGAAAATCGGAGGGTTGAAATTTAAAAGTGAGATAACTGTACTGTGTGGGGTATCATATGAAAGGGTTTACTTTGTACATTCTAAAACAGGTTTTTAATTATTTTTAGTTATGATAGTTTTTGATTTATCGGGGAAAATGTCTAAAAAAATACCGTTCCCCCCCCTTATCTCCGGAGTTTACCAATCGAAAAATTTGAAATAATTATGGTCAATAGGAAAAATTTACATATATTTTACAGGAAAACTATAGCCAATGCTCTAACTAGCATAGTTTTTTTTTGATATGAACAATAAACCTCTACAAACAAAGTTAGTCTTGCGGTTCATTAACAAAGGTAATTATTTATTAATAATGGTACGGAACCCTTCGTGCGCGAGTCCGACTCGCACTTGCCCGGTTTTTTTTCATTTTTTGATATTTCTACATAACATCAAGTATGGAAAATTATTATTCGGAGCTCAGTAACTAGTTATAATGAAGCGTGTCGAACTCAATTAGCTACAGGTAAGTAAATGGAAAAAAACTTAATTATTATCATCAATATTAATAACTGCCTATTAAAAGGTAAAAATCCATTTGACAATTTCACTCTACATTTTTTATGTTAAGTAAGCAATAATGTTTAAAAAAGTATTATTTGTTGCTCTGTGAGCTTACTACCATAGCTTAAAGCAATATTATTTTAAAACTATATGGTCCGCGTGGATTAAGGTTTTTTGGTTCCCGTGGAAACTAATTAATTTTCCGGGATAAAAAGTAGCCTATGTCCTTCCCCGGGATATAACCTACCTATGTACCAAATTTCAATAAAATCGGTTGAAAAGATGGGCCGGAAAAGCGTAGCAGACAAACAGAGAGACACACTTTCGCATTTATAATATTAGTATGGATGTCAGTTTTACCTGACATCCCTAAAATAAGGATTAAGTATAATTATTCTGAAAAAGAGCGTCAACAATATTAAAATAATATGGTTTTAAGCGATGGTAATAAGCCATCAGTAAATAACTACTGGACTGCGGAGGAAAGATCAAAACTAGTACGATACTTCCATATAATTAGTAATTTTGTAGAACACAGTCACAAACATACACTTGATACTGTACAGACGGTCTAGCTTTTTTTCAACTTACACCAATTTTTAATTTTTGAAGTGAAAACTTCTTTAGTCGCGTTGAGCACTTTTTGATAGGGGAAAATCTTATAGGTTCGCGACACCGACATGCTGTGACGTATTATTACTATTATTTTAATTATTTTAATTATTCGTTTTTATATTGGCGTTTGAAAATTTATATTATTTTCAAATTTAAGTTTTCACGTCCCTATGATTTTTTTTTCTTAAAGCACTAATATTATGCCCTAAGAAAAAATACTTCTCGGCAGTTAGATTCGCCGAAGTCGAGGATAGGCGTAATTAATTGAAGAGTCATCTCTTTCGCTTTGAATAATTTGAACTTCAAAACTTTCTCAAAAGGAAGAGACAGAAGTCGTTATAAATGACGAACCTTATTAATTTACATTAATTCGTTACAATTTACAATGTTCTTTATTGTATCGAGCTCTTAACTTTCCAAGCGACGAAAATTCAATTACTTAAAATTATAAATCACCCAGTAGGCATAGTAGAAGTTGTAAAAGAGGCAATATATTTGTTGTGACTAAATTAATAAGAAGAAACCATTAATAAAAGGTTATTGGTTTATTTAAATCAGCTCCGATAGTATAAGGGTTCATAAATAATAATGAATAATACTATCTTCTTAGGTTTAGTGTTTGGCTTGGTTAAGTTAAAAGCATCAGTTCTAATGACTTACTTAATTATATTTAAAGTAACTAGTGGTTCGCCCCGAACTGAGGCCTCGCGGCGCCATCTATTGACATCATTGTGAAGTTCTGTTAAAAATACTGAAGCTCATTAAAAATTAAATAATTTCGTTTCCTTATCATATTTATCTAATTTTAGTATTTGTTGTTCAAGTACAGGATTACAGGTTGTCTTTTTGATTAGGGTTTTATTTTTATTTTTGTTAGTAGGTATATAAGGATTTGATTTAAATTTATTGTATAGTTTGTATAATATTTAGATTTTAGATTAACGTTTCAAAGTGGCGATTTTTTAACGTCCAAAGTTTAGACGTTAAAAAATCACCACTTTGAAAGCCCCCCATTTCGTCAATTTAAGGGGAAAAATTTAAAAAAATATATTTTTGGACTCTATTCCTAATTATCTATAAAATGATATACCACATCCCTATGTAATGCTATAAAAAATATTTTACTCCGCATTTGCTTCTATGAGAGCCCCCCTGAAATAAAGATTTTTATAACTTTTTAAGCCATATTCGGCGGGAGGCCATTGGTTTACATATTATATTTAAAGCTGAAGTAATTACGTTCAGTAATTCAGAAGTTATAATGCTCTGACAGACGGATGGACGGACGGACGGACGGACAATTAGTGCCAATTCACTCAAGTAGACTCAGAGACCTTCGCTTCGCTCGGTCAATTACTTAATAATTAATTTGGATTCCATAATGGATTTATTCCATAATTGATTTATTCCATAATGGATTTACGCAAAGAGTAAATAATTTATCTAACTATTAGAAAATATCATTCATTCTGTTCCATTTTAAATTCTGCTCTGTTACTGCTACAAATAATTTATGCAACAGTACATTGTAATAATTGCCTTAAAACTATAATAATTCCATCAGTGGTTCTTAAAATACTAAAATAATATTATGGTTGCAGCAAAAGAGACATAATAAACTCTTTCCTGGCACAGAAACTCAATAAAGGTCACCTTACACGCGGTATTCCTGTGAGGGCTGAAGTGTTAAGTACCATCAAAGTCGATAGTTCGCCGTTCAGGTGCCATCGAACACTGCATAATTTCATAAATCGTTCGCGTGAGGAGGAAACAGCCTTAACTCCAGCGCTGGTGCAAATTGATCCCTTCCTGCGGAAGATAATATTACGTTAAGTGTTTTGTATTGGATTAAATTGTGTGTATGGAATTATGTTAGCCACAAGTCACGTGTTCACGTGTGGTGTGTACGTGTACGAAGGACTTTTTAAACCGTACTTCATAAAGCTCTTATTTTGTAATTTATGGTAAGTACCTCTTAGCTTACTATGTTTTTTGACGACCTCCCTAGTGCAGTGTTGAGCGCTGTAGTCTTAATGTGGTCTTAACTCGATCCCCGGGATCAATTTGGGAATTTACTTATAAGTAATTTCTAAATTTCCTCTGGTTTGGTGTTTGGGCAGACTTCGGCCATGGCTAGTTACCACCCTAAAGGTAAAGACGTGCTACCTAGCGATTTGCGTTCCGGTACAATGCTGTTGTGCAGGTAACTGATAAGGGGTCTGGGTTTAATATAACTGCCATAGTTACCCCTAACAGGTTAGCCCGCTACCATCCCGCTATCATCACTTACCATCAGGTGAAGGGCTAACTTGTATAAAAAAGTCCTATTCCAAGAGGCATTGTTGTTGAGATCTCACTGTCTAGGAAATATTATGCTTTAGTATGCTTTTTAGCATATGATGCAAGGCAAAACGCTGAGCTGTACACCCTTTCCGGGTGGTGTCACAGGCGAATGTGATACATTTGTATCTCGTCTTTGACACCACTGATGAATAAACTGTTTTTCTTTCTTTCTTTCTATTGAGAAATGTTCATCAAGAACCGAATCCGAAAGCTCGCTTGATAAACAAATAACCTCATTTCTACACCCTAAGGTCGCAATTTTCATACACCCCAAATTATTTGCCTCCTTCGCAAAATTCAAGCACGTCCAGACCTTATCTGAGACTATAGACTTAATAAAGCGAAGCCTCAATTTAACTTCGTAATTTTAAAACATTTTTTGCTATCGAAGCTGATGGCGGCTTCGAAAATGGAATCACCATTAAGGATCGAAGGTACTCCACCGTTTTATCGGAAATAGACTTAACGGTGACTTTTTGGGCCCCAAACCGACATGAATATTTATGAGGCTTGCTTCTTTTGCGGCCTCGCAGACGCAATTTATCTTAGATGCCCGATCAATTTTCTCTTTTTTCAATTAGATTATTATTATTACTTGACATTATCCGTTGTCAGCTTCTTAAATCTTTGTGCAGATAATTTAAGTAACCAGCTGCTATAATATTTATGCTGAAGATATCTTAGTATGAGTAAGTACAGGACACGTCTAGTGGGAGATTTTTGCCATGGTTAATAATTACCACCTAACCACCACCACCTTTCAAGTTAGCTTACTTCTGTCAGCATCATCGCCTAGCACACAAGAGCTAACTTGTAATCGAATAAAAATGGTGATAGTGATACAAAGTGAAATACCAATAAAAATGTAAGTTAATGAGATATATTCAATTCAAATAATTTATATGTGATTTTTTAGTGATCTGTTCACTGTATCACTTGATTTGTTCGTGAGTTTTCTCCTAATTTGTAATAGTAGATTGTTAGAGTTAAAAAGAAAGTATACTTACCTTTGTATGCTCCTTATCCATACTAAATCTATCATTTGATTTTTTTATTTTGCTTTGTTAATCTATTTTCTTATACTCAATTTAATTTTGTGTGTGGCTATAAAGAATTATTTATCTATCGGTCTAGAATTTACCTATCTTTGTGAAGTCCGCCTGGTATACCAGACTCCATGAATTTCTATGCACATCTGCAGTGGCGTGCACAGGTTTTGAAGCTAGGGTAGGCATTAGTTAGTCTGAATAGCTGTTTTGATGAAAAATGAGCCCATTTGGGTAATCAGTGCATTTACGCCTCTATGAACTGCGCGCCACTGCACATCTGTATAGTAGGTACGTCGTTAGTACCTAAGTATGTAAAAGTGCTTCACCACTATGACGAGGGTTGAAAGTATCATTCAGTTTCTACAGAATAGGAATTAACCACTTAGCGCACTGTTCTTTTGTATTGATCCATTGAAGGGAGAGAATATAAAAACTGAGATACCTACAGGAGGGGAAAAATAAAAAAGAGGTTTTAATACAGCGACAATGTAAAAAGATAACGTATGATTTTATGAGTGTATGAAATGGTTATGCCTCTGACAATTTCCAAGTTACTAAGCATCTGCTCTGATTACTGTAGTTTCATTGTTTAATTATAACTTAGAAATAAAACCCAGTATTAGATACTAAAGTATCGTAACAAGGAAACCTAAAGATCCCCTTTCTTTTCTAAAATTCCTATTTTCGATATCATCAAATATAACTTTGCCTACTTTATATACAATTTCAAAAGTCAGTCAAATGATATAATATACCTACACAACTAAGTACATAAGTGGAATAAAATTCTCATTTTATACCCAATTGAAATGAAATTTATGTAGAAATGTATGTCTTGAGTAGAAATAGATTCAAGATTCAAGTAGGTACACTTATTGTCGTCTAAAAATTAAAGCATGATGGTGATAATGGGTAACGGTATCTTAAAACTAAAGCTTCGAGGGTTCCAGGTTTGAGAAGAGCCCACAACACTCAGCCGGGTTTTTTTATTTTATTATCACCATCTCACAAATGATCTTAACTAAGGAACTATCCAAATATATGGTGCAATACCGTGAAGGTACGCCGCACGATCCACAAAGCTCAGGAACCATTAACCAACGCGAAAAGAAGATTGAAATAATTAAATCAAAGAAATAATCTTTTCATTTCAAAGCCCAAAAAAAAAATACGTAAGAACGTAAGTATAAATGCGAAAGTGAGTTTGTTTGTTGGTTAGTCCTTCAATCACGTCACAACAGAGCAACGGATCGACATGATTTTTAGTATGGGTATAGTTGAGAACTTGGAGAGTGACAAAGGTTTTTTATCCCGGAAAATTAAAGAGTTCCCACGGGAAGTAAAAAACTTTTTCTACGCGGACGGAGTCGCGAGCATCAGCTAGTCTAGAAATAAAAGCGTTTATAATTTGTAAACTCTTTTACCAAAACAAGTCGTAGTTCGACAACTGTTATTTTATAGTCATTGAAATGCGTTCGATTAGAAACGAGTTTCGGCCCTCCCTCGTAGAAAAAAAGAAAAAGGCAATCCCATTAGAAGTCTTTTCTCAGAACTATTTCGAGCTCCATTTTATTGCTAAGATATTTTTTATTTCCTTAGCACCGACATAGGTAAAACACATAATAAAATGTGCTTACTGCTTTCAAAAGTTCGTCCTTATACGTCGCGCAATAAAAATAAATCGACGGAAATCTAGTAATAAAATGTTTGTAAGAACATCAAACTCGAATATCTTTATTAAAGTATGAAAAGAGATCTTTTTAATATACTAACGTAGTTTTCAAGATCGTTTTTCGCATATAGGCGCAATGGCATGTCAATTACTAGGTATTCGAATGCTTATTTTAGTTACACTAAGTTCGCACTGCGAAAAATATTCGCGAACGTAGCCTAAAAGTTTAGTCAGCTGGTCGATTTCTGTCGCTGATCAATCGATCAATGCTACAATCTCGATTGGTGTGACTGGCTGTAGTATTGTTCCTTCAGCAGTGCATTTTAGCCAAATTTGTGAGAGAATGTTGGCCAATCAGAGGTGATTGCCATCTTTAAATAGGCGGTACTATAAAAGCCCCAAATTAAATGCCTGTCTCACACGGCAGGTCTTTAACTATATAAAATATACATAACCCTAAACCCCGTCAATCTGTTGTGTGTGTACGGTGTGATTGAAGTAGCAACTAACATAATTAACAAACACAAACTTATAGACAAACACTAATATTATGTTTACCTCATGCTGACTTTGGTTTCTCCATAATATTTTTAGTAGTTGAAGTATAGTTAGTGAACGATGAATTCTTTTCTTCGCGTGGCTCTCCGAGTCTCCACTATTGGTCTCTACATTGGATATCCCGGTCCATTCCCGAATGTTTCTAAGCCACGACTTTCTTCTCTCGTACGTTCGTCTTTTCCCTTTCCCCTTTCCCTCTCTCCTCTTCGCTCCTCTTTCCCTCAATTTTGCCCAACATGATGGTCTGGAGAAGACGATACCGATCATGTCTGAGAACATGTCCTAAATAACTACAATAACAATGAATTAATTCTTTAAACGAAGGTTTCGTTGGAGTGTTATTACCATTTTAAATTCCCATCGTCCCATTAAGACCGAATTAGTGTTTTTGTTACAGCAAAAAGTCCGCGCATCCTCGCATTTGTTAACATGTAAATTTATTCTGAGAACCAGCGCTGAGAAGAGTCGATGGGAACACAAAAACACTACGGTTTTAATGGTGGTGAAACATGCTCTCTTCGGGTAAACATTATCCTCTTGGTGGTAAGAGGTGGAATGAAAAATAACCGGTCAGGGAATCTGAATTGCGCACCGAGGGTTCCGTACAAAATTGTATTTGTTTAACATTACTGAACTACTGAAGCTCGCAAACTATGAAAGCACTGTATATTGCTCGAGCGAAGATTGAAGGACAGTTAAAATATAATTCCCATATTTTTTAATTTAGTTTTTTTAGATTCTTCATTTATTAACAGGTCCAAGGGACCGCAGGCCATATACTGAACGTCACGAACACTGACAACGAAGTGATCTTAAGGGTTCCTCTTTTCCTTTTGAGGTACGAAACCCTAAAAACGTTTATAAATAATCACATGCAGTTTAAATCCCGTTGATTATTACAATTTAATATTTCTCAGCCTTCCAATTACTCCAACTGGATTATCATACCTTTAGGCCAACAAAAACGACCGCATTTTGTTTGAGACCGATGTTTATCCGACAGGGGTCGTATTTGGAGTTTAGACGGTGACATGCGATGTCGGATTGTATGGCGACTCAGTGCATACTACGCGTGTTTGCTCAACACATTCAAAATTGTATCTATTTGTTTGTGTTAACTTTTCGTGGCCTATCCGTTTAAATGATCTTGACACGAAATTTGGAAGAAAGATAGGCCTAGGAAACTCGAATATGTGGATATCATATTATAGCCTTTTGCGCTCCTCTCCGTTGAGATTTTGTTTGAAAGAGTCATTTAGTTCACTATCCAGCATTAATTTTTTCAGTAGTATCAGTACTATCAGTAGTATTTAAAGTTTACTCTGCCCTAAGGTTGCCTGGAAGAGATCGCTTTTTAAGCGATAAAACCGCCTGTTGTGCAATATCCAATCCATTATGATTTTTTTTGTGTTTTTATTTATTTTACTTAGTGGTGTACAATAAAGTATATTTTACTTTTACTATTAGTATTTTAAAGAGATGTAAAGCACAATAATTTTCGTTCTTCTTGTTGAAGTTATCGTCTCTTACACTACAAAATCAAACCCAGCGCATCGACCGCGCCGCGTGTTACAAAAAGGGTGTGTTCACCCTTAATGACTTAAGCCCTGTCCGTAAGAACTTTGCGGCTTTAATGAGCTGAAGGTTTCATTAATATTTATTACGGCGAGGTTTTTTACAGACCCGCTCTGTCGCTTAAGCCCGGAGTCGACTAACTACAGCCGAATCGAGTTAAATCTAATCGAGTCGCATTTGTTCCGTATGCGTGAAGACTCGATTCGGCGTACGTGCGTCGCGTCGTCACGGCGCTGATCGACGCAGTTTCATAGTAAATATATATTATATAGGTGGCGAATTATTGCGATTCGATTCGAATCAGCTCGGTGAGTCTAGGGGGGACCTCCCTCCTTAACCCTCTTCGAAATGCAAACCCCGACTCTATTTGTATACTGTATTTCGACAAAGCCGGTTAAACAGATGGCCAAATTAACCCTGTATCCTATATTTCAAATTTGTCCTAACTACTAGTATAGATGCAAAGCAAATGTACAAGCTGTACCTACATCCTAAAACAAGCAAGCCGACTGATGTTTGTACTTTCCGGGTATTTCCGTTTAGACTAGGGCCTTTTGTTTCTTGTAAAGTAACAGAGCTTTGTCTAAGCCCTAGCCGTTTGTAGCACATGCAAATGTTTGCGTTTCCGTGGTTTCTGCTTTTGACATTTCTGTACGAGTGCTAGCACTGACATGAGCTTGCGACTTTGTTCATGTCTGAGTTGACTAAAACTTTTAATGAACGTTGACTGAGTATGGTTTTGTTTGGTACAAGTAAAACTATATAATTTATAGGTAAAACGACGTTTTATACTCTCGAAAGTTAATTATTTATTCTATTTCTCCAAAAATAAGAGACATCATACTTATTTAGTTATTTTTTTTTGTTGATAAGTTAGACGTTTGTTGAGAGAAAATTCCTTCCTGAACATGAAGTTACGAACTAAAAATACAATCATAAATATCCTTACTAATTACAATATTAGCCTGTGTATGAAAGTTTTTTTTTTTACAAGTTAGCCCTTGACTGAGATCTCAAAGTGCTCGTTAATTAACTTTTTTACTAGAATGATGCTTCTCAACATGCTGATCTTTTTTTTCTTATAAGGAAGCTTTCGAATTCTATGGATTTTTAATAATATTTTTTGATTAAGATTTTCAGACAAAGTTACTACTCAGTCCATAGCATAAAATTAGGTAAACGATGTTATAGCGAATTATGTGAGCCTCACTTTTACCATTTTAATTACACCGAAGTTAATTTAAACATCACAGATACTTTAGAAGATCGCTGTAAGTAATATCAATTTCAAAATTAAAGGTAAGTATATATTTGTGTTTAATTTCTATCAATCCATTAGCGGTAGGTAGTCGTGATTAATTAACTAGTTATTTTAGTATATTTAGTACATTAAACTGATTGCCAATTAATTTATTACTTTGATATTACATCACGATGATGATGATTGTAGAACACACTCAAACACACACACTTTACACATACACAAAACATATAATATTCATTTTAGGAATACACATTTCAAAAATTCAACATTTTAAAACCTCGTCATTTTAACAATTCAACATTTTGTCAAATCAAATTTTGAAGCAATCGATGTAGACGATTTAAATAGTTGAACGTACCTATCTACTACTAGGTTTATTGTACTAACAAGTATTTAAATTCAACTCTATCGATCGCAAATACAGCATGCTCGATCGACAGAGTTAAATTTAATTAAGTAATAATTTTGATTATTCTAGTCGTAAAAATGTTTGAGTTAAAATAGTAATATACTCGTAACTATAACCGACGACCTCCGTGGCGCAGTGTGTAGCGCTGTTGCCTTAACGTGCGGAGGTCCTGGGTTCGATCCCCGGCAGGGTCAATTTGGGAATTTATAATTTCTGAATTTTCCCTGGTCTGGCCTGGTGGGAAGCTTCGGCCGTGGCTAGTTACCACCCTACTGGCAAAGACGTGCCGCTAAGCGATTTAGCGTTCCGGTACGATGCCGTGTAGAAACCGAAGGGGTATGGGTTTAATATAACTGCCATGCCCCTAACAGGTTAGCCCGCTACCATCTTAGACTGCATCATCACTTACCATCAGGTGAGATCGCAGTCAAGGGCTAACTTGTAGTGGATAAAAAAAAAACTATATTCACTTATGCTGAAAGAGCCAAGAGGCGCAAATATGAAATTATAGAAAATAATTTCATTTTTGTGCCTTTTGATGTTGAAAACATGGGGTCGTGGGGCGAAGATGCTAGATCCCTTTTTAAGGATCTATCTTTTCGTCTCACGGAGTCCACAGGTGACCGGAGGGCTGGCAGTTACCTCGGCCAACATATAAGTTTGGCTATTCAGCGAGGTAACGCAGCCAGCGTTCTGCAGCCTGATTCTGTAACTCAGTGGCTATCATAGAGTGAAAGCCACTGACATATATTCTTTATCCATTGAAGGTTTGCTATGAAATAAAAATTAAGTTTTCATAGCAAACCTTCAATGGATAAAGAATATATGTCAGTGGCTTTCACTCTTTGATAGCCACTGAGTTACAGAATCAGGCTGCTGGGCACATTGCCTCATTGCAGCGGCATAGATTACATTTTTATTGTTTAGTTTTTAGTTTTTAATTTAGATTTTAAATACAATAAATATTTTTGATGTCAGTAGTGATACGTGAAATAAATAAATCATTTATAATATTTATAACGCAAGGGATATGGGACCGAGATAAAAATAAAAACGAAAAGAGGTATTGAACTAGATTAATTTCCCTCATAAAATATAACCTGTTAAGTACTTACTATGAAAAGATAACAAGTATGTACGTAAACAACTACGGTATGGACTGCTGGTATATGTAGCTTGTCGCTTCAATAAGAGAGATGACTCGACGTTTTCCGAGGCTTCTTTCTGAAGAGCCGAACATTAATATTATCGAGCCATAGCAATATGGAATTTCATCTTGGTGAAAGGTTCCAGCTATTCATGATTTATTTTCATTCATATCATAGCGGACAATTTACTTACTAAGAATATATCACAGATTCTTCAATATTATGATCACATTATTTCAAAGCTATTTGGATTTATTGGGGCTGTAGGCTGTAGCCTGTAGGTACACTAAATGATGTCAGTATAATTATTGAATAGGATTAAATTTTAATTTTGACTATAGTTTGCGTACTAATATTATCACAATAGAAATAACATCCATTTTTTTTAAAATACGCGTCGAATTGAGAACCTCCTTCTTTTTTAGAATAGAGGAAAAGCGTGTGTACCTAGTAAGTTATTACCTATATGATAAGAATTTGTAAATTTAATAAAATCCTAATGCGTCGTAAAAATTACAGTTTTTAAATGAACAAACATTAATGTAATTAATAAGTAATTTCAAATGGAAAATCTCGTATTGGTAAATCGGTGACTCGTAATCTTCGTATTCACCGTAGAGATGACTATAGTATATTATTGTCAAATACAAGTCTATTGGAAGGTACCTACTTAATTATCTGGCTTAAGCTCTGTATAGCTTCTTCAAGAATTTCGGGTCAAGGGTCGACCACTGAATGGTTTGAAGGTTGGAACGTAGAGGTCTTAAAGAAACCTTAAAAGCACCACTGATGATTACTTAAAAGTAATACTGAAATAATACAAGATGGCGCCCGCGACTTTGTTTGCTTGGTTTGAGTTTGTTTTTAATTCCCGCTGGAACTCCTTAATTTTCCGGGTTAAAAGTATGACAAGACGAGACAAGTAAGACATACGCTATGTCAGCCTCCAGTTCCTCAATTACTATATATCTATGCAAAAAATCACTTTGTTATGTTACGTAACACGGAAAGAGGGGGCAAGATGAGTATAGGCCGACCGTATAACTCGCGTATCGCCTGCGCGGTAAGAAGGGAGCGGGGGGAGATGTTAGCAGATTAAAAAAAATATACTTATTATTTTATTCTTTACCAACAATGTCTATCTCGAGATAATGCAATGAATGCAATAAATGAATAAATGAATAAACAATAAATCTTTGGATTATTGACTCCGTGTGTAGCGTTACCCGCCCCCGCTCCCTTCTTACCGCGCAGGCGATACGCGAGTTAAACAGTCGGCTTATAATTAATTATTGACATCTTTTGACTTTATTTAAAAACCAAAACCAACAATTTAGCAATCCGTGCAAAACATTACGTTCCATATGGTGGTTGCAGTTAGGTAAAAACAGTAAAATACTGCGGTTTCAATCAAAGTATAAACCAATAATATTAGCACATCTGAATAAAACAAAATAAAACTACCCAAATAGTGCACAAAGCATAATACGGAAAGCGGACTCAACTGTAGAGGAGAGACAAGTAATTATTGGAAACTTTGGTTCAATTTAAAAATCCAGAATAACTAAATATTTTAGCATTCCCATAACATTACCCTCCAATCTGCAAAATAACATGGTGCAATCTGATAAAAACAGTAAAATAGCCAAAAACAGTTAAATAGTGCGATTTTTATAATTAAAGTTTAAACCAATAATGGAACATCCAAGTAAGTATAAATAAATAAAAAATCTGCATAAAAAACAAAATTAAACTATCCAATTGCGAACAAAGCATTGCATTCATGACAACGTATTCGTAACACGGAAAGCGGACTCAATTACAGAGGGGGCAAATGGGGTAATGGCTGAGTAAGTTAATACCTCCACAACATGCAAATAGCATTAAATGCCGGAGCAACAATTAAAGTCGTGAACTTTAATTGATATTCATGGAGCCGTAATGGGAATGTAACAGGGTTCGGACGAAAACGGCACTCAGGGCGTGTTTTATTGAGTACCTTACTTACCTTAGAAATGAGGTAAGTAACGTAGCACTCGTGTGCTACGCTTTAAAGTGATAAATTGAAAAACTTATTGGACCGCTTTTGAATTTGTATTATTGTCCTACTTTGTGTGAAACCGTTTGGGTTCTAAATAAATTAACAATGCCTCACCTTTACCGAAATACTAAATCTTAATCTAATTCTTAAGTTAGGTACTTATAGTACCCGGCAATAAATATTGCACATCGACCTTTGGAAAGAGACAATCGGTTATTTCGGCTTCGTATAGCGTTATCTCTGTCGCACACTACCTATATGGTCATATAGGTCTCCGGTCACCGATTGTCTCTTTCCAAAGGTCGATGTGCAATATTTATTGCCGGGTACTGTACAATAGTACTGTATTATTTAATTTTTATACATCATAAATATTTCTTTACTATGAATACAGGTAGAAAAGAAAGTAAGTAGGTAGTATAGCCTTAAAGACTGTTTCACTACTGATACACTACGATAATTGCGTTTTATGAATTTTTAATTTAGGCATTTCGTTTTCGAGTAAAACAATTAAATAGGAAGAAAATTCAAATTTCCATACATAAATAAAACTTAATTGAGAATTATTCAAAAGGCCTGGTGATTTTAATTCTTGCGGCAGATGTAATATTGAAATTAAGTAATAAAACCCGGGTTAAATATCTGAAATAATGTGCAAGGATGTTGCAAAAGAGAGTATTATGGTATGAAATTCGATTTAAAACTTTATCGTGTAGCATTTAGGTTCTTATTCCCATAATTTATAACCACATTGTGCGGCAAAGTAATAAATACTTAAGACATACTTACCAACTCGTTGTGCAATAGTGGTGGTGTTTAAGTTTTGAAACTATCTCTTGGAGTTTACACTTTACCTTTCCTGTGGTTCGTTAGTATTTTAATCTTAGTTATTTGTAAAATATGACTGACTGATAATATTATAGCATACATCTCAAAATCATCTCATTTATTACACTGATGTTTTGATGACGTCAGGTTGCCGCAGTGGCTTTTACGTCGTTCCTCGCCGCAGTTGCGGGTTCGAGCCCCGGCTGTGGCAATCGTATAATTTGGGATGTATAACTTGTTTCTGGTCTAGTGGCTGCCATGCCCTTCACAAGTTCGCCCACCACCATCTTAGACTGCATCATCAGTTACCATTATGTAAAATCGCAGTCAGGACTGTTTTATAAGTTGCAACAGAATTTTTTATTAATGCCAATATTCTTCCCTTCCTATCTTATCTTATCCAAAGTGTTTTAATCAGTTAGTTTATATTCTGGAGTCATCAGGTGGTTACCTGTCTGGTCCTCTCTCTTTTCCTCATAATAAGGCAACCTAAGTACTAAAACTTTACAGTTTTTAGGATTTCAGTATCCTTGTTCATCATTTTCTATACAGTCGTTTTCACACGCTTTACCCATTAATTCTCAACATTCTATAATGAGTATTTTTATAAAAAAGTAAGTATTTTAAAACTTTTCTTAATTTTCTAGTCCGAGCAAGAAATGAAACAGATTTTTATTTACTATTTTCATTTTACTTAATAGAAAACTGACGACCGGCGTCGCGTCGTTCCATCGATAACAGGCGGCTTTACCTAATAGTGTATTTGACATTTTCTATTACTTTCTTGCTGTTATAAATTAATACAAGTAAATTAACATAAAAACCTTTAAGTTAAACCACTTCATCATCATCATCTCAGCCTGCGGGCGTCGACTGCTGAACATAGGCCTATCCCAAAGAACACCACCACACCCGGTCCTCAGCCTTCCTCATCCAGCCACTTCCAGTCGTCGGTCCATCCTGCTGAAGGGCGCCCCACACTACGCTTACTTGTACGCGGTCTTCACTCTAAAACTTTCCGGCTCCAGCGGCTGCATTGCTCCTTCGACAGTCATGAAAACCTAAACCTTTCATGATTTTCTAGTTTTATATTCTCTGGTACGACATTCGCAATAAATATAAGGCCTTAAAGGACTTGAATCCAGGGCCGTAGAATAAATTTATTAAAAAAGAATGTATTCTGGGGAACCAATCGGCGGGCAATTAGGCGGAGGACAAGAGGAAAAAACGGGGAATGTAATGAGGGGAGAAAATAATCAAATAAGGTACTCTAGAATATAATATGATTAGAAAGAATAAAGTATATATAAATGAACAATGGATTTTGATTTATCAAACTACTAACAACTCAATTGTGTCCTATAATATTTTAATTTCTAGCGTCTCAGATTGAGAAGGGTAAGTTTGGCCATAGTCCACCACGCTGGCCAAGTGCAGATTTGCAAACTTCACACACCTAAACCTCTCAAGCATGCACGTTTTGCAGCCTGCCCGTAGTGTGTTTTCGCCCTTAGATTTAAATTTAAAACAATATCATTTTCTGAATGCTATGATTAATGTATCCATTTTGTTGCAGGTATGTCGTTTCACCGTGAATATCAGATCATTGAAGTTATTGTAAGTTTCTAGTTAACTTTAAGTTCTAGAATAATACTTTGCTATTTTCATGCTCCTAAAGTAGAGTCTATCGATACTTATGCAATCTCGAACGATACTTTCGACTCTATTATGAGAGTATGACTCGGGCTCTGTAATAATAATAAAAATCGGTTCCATCATTGGAGTATCTATCTACGGAACACTGAAAAGGAAATCCTATTTCCTAACAATCAGTGTAAACTGTTATAAAAAAAAAGACAAAGCAATAGATAATGGGGCCAATTCAGTTTTGCACAATCTCTAAACTAAACTAAAATTACAGCACTAAACCTATTGCCCCTTTCCGTATAGGGAGCATTATGAAAGGGATAGCAATATAATTAGGGCTGTCATTTTTTTTTATCCACTGCAAGCTAGCCCTTGACTACGATCTTACCTGATGGTAAGTGATGATGCAGTCTAAGATGGTAGCGGGCTAACCTGTTAGGGGCATGGCAGTTATATTAAACCCATACCCCTTCGGTTTCTACACGGCATCGTACCGGAACGCTAAATCGCTTGGCGGCACGTCTTTGCCGGTAGGGTGGTAACTAGCCACGGCCGAAGCCTCCCACCAGGCCAGACCAGGTAAATTCAGAAATTATAAATTCCCAAATTGACCCTGCCGGGGATCGAACCCAGGTACGTACTTATTAAGCAAACTTATCCGATCATCGGGAGATTTCGTTGCTGTGAAACATGTTAATGGTTCATGTTACAGGTATAAGAACATTCTTATTATAATACTACATGATGCCGGCGAATTCGTACGCGTGAATACAGTTCGTTATCATTCCTACGGGAACTCTTTAATTTTCCGGGCTAAAAAGTAGAATATGACTTTCCCAGGGTTACAACTAGGGCTTCCAATACTATACTGCTACTACTTTTTTCGTCCATTTTCAATACCGGTATTGAAATGTCTAATACCGGGATACCGGTAAATGGAGACACTATAAATGAAACAGTGAATATTGCATATATTTCTTGTACATGCCACTGTTTTTATTCAGCTAAGTTAAAAACAATCTATCTAATTTTAAGTTTTTCCAAATACCGGGATCCCGGTATTGAAAAAAATCTTTCCGTTATTAATACCGGTATTGAAAAAAAACGGTATTCGAAAGCCCTAGTTACAACCTATTCCTGCACCTAATTTCATAAAAATCGGTTAAACAGATAAGCTGTGAAAGCGTAGCCGACAGACAAACAGACGCACTTTCGAATTTATAATCTTATTATGGATTCCAGCCATCCAAGTTTTCTTTTCATTCAAAAAATCGCAAAAATTTCACTGTAATTCCACTTTCTGACAGATTCTTTATTAAATAGCTTTCATCTACTTAAATGCCAATCACATTATTTTCATGAGTTTATTGTTATAATGAATTACTTGAACATTGAAATTCTCGCTGTATTTCTTTGTTTTATTTCTCGAAAAAAATTGTTGTTATTACTAACTAGCTGATGTTCGCGACTTCGCGTGCATTACATTGTGCAGCACATTGGCTACTAAGCTGGACAGCCCTCTCTGGAGGAGCTGGAATGGTGCACACATTCTCGTTAGGAGGCCCCAACGAGCCTTGTAGATGTGTCGAGGCTTTAGGTATAAGCGTAGGTTAGGTTAGGTTAGGTATTTGGTTTTGTTTTTTTACTAACATAGGTTAAGACGTGATTGTTACTAACAAATTATGGGCTGGCAGTTTGTAGTTGCCTGAAATAAAAACTTATTTATTATTATTACGTTTTTCTTAATTCCCGCGGGGACTGCTTAATTTTCCGGGATAGAACGTAGCCTATATATGATACCCATCCCCGGGACTCAGCCTATGTTTGTACCAAATTTCATTAAAATCAGCAGAAAAGAGAATTAATTTTGAATCAAATTTATTTTCCCGTAAAATATACACCGTCTAAATGATAATTCATGGGCATAGTGCCCAAGACACTGGCGCTATTACCTCTCTGGATTTAGGTTTTTAGGTTTTAATTTAAATGGAAAGTTAAGTAGTTGTCACTAGAAATGTATTAAGTAGTCAGCTATTCAGAGAACTCTAATGTAACATCACATAAGCCTTCTCCGAATAAGGGTAACTCAATAAGCATTATCTAGTATCTACCTCAACTGAAACAGTGTAGGTGTCAATTCCGATAGAAACTTTTAGCAATTTCATCGATACCCAAAGTCAGTTTCTCAGTCGGAGGGAAATCGACCAAACTAAAATAAATGGCGCATAGTTCGAACCTCTCAGGGAGATGAAATTCTGGGTCACCCCTACCTCGATATGATCGAATAACTCCGCCCATTCTGGCGATGTCTTTGCGAAACAAATTCGCTTCTAGGACACATATTATAATATAGTAACATAATATACGGATAGTGGATAGGTACATATTAGAATACTACCAGTACAAATCATAGATGATGCACGCTACTTGGTTCGTGTCGATTTCGGTTTTCTTTAATCCTGTGGGAATTTTTCCCGGATAAAAAATAGCCTAAAATATTCTTCCCCAGGATACAACCTATCTCAGTAGTTAGTAAGTACCTACCTTTCATCAAAATCGGTTGAAAAGATGGGAGCGCGAAATCGGTTGAAAAACGTAGACAAAAAAATGAGAAAAAAACGTAAAAACAACGTAAAAAATGAGACACAGTTTCGCATTTATAATATTAGTATGGATATATTTCCGAAAAGCTTTTGCCCTCGAATTCTTCTGCTTAAAACAATTTCCGCTTTCCGCTTCGTAAGAAGCTCGGAAGAACTAAATATTTTCTAGCCTAGATTAATCCGCATACTTTAGTCGGTTCAGCCGTTTCATAGAATTATTCACGCAAACAAACAGACATAAAAAATTCTTCTTCTTAGACTGTCATTATCACATATCATTAATGAGAATTAATCTATACTAATATTATAAAGAGGTAAAGTTTGTGAGTTTGTGACATTATAGGGGTAATCTGGATCTACTGAACCGATTTTGAAAATTCTGGTAGGTACCAATAGAAAGCCACATTATTTGTGTCATAGGCTACACCCGAAAAATTAGGGAGTTCTCGTGGGAATTTAAAAAAAATATTCTGCTAGTATATTACATAAGTATAGGTAGGCGGCCATGTATACGTATTCTTAGACTTACTACTACAAACGAAATAATATAAAACACGATCATTAAAACAATAGGCATGATGACAGTAACCAAGAATCAATGAAATTATGAATGTATCTAATTAAATAGGATTCATGGATTATAAAAAACGTATTTATTTTTCTATTTCGAGTGGGATTGCTATTTATTTTGATAAAATAAAAATTTAAAAAAAAAAAAAAAACTGACTTCAAAAACCACAAACACTAAAAAGTAAAAAATAATTTAATTTATTATGTATAAAAGAGTTAATGTAGTTCTATAATAACATTTTTTGGAGTCGGTACCAATTAGCCACGTCAACAATAATGAAGAGTAGGTAGACGGTTCATGTGGCTAATTGGTACCGACTCCAAAAAATGTTATTATAGAACTACATTAACTCTTGTATACATAATAAATTTATTTTATTTCACAATTTTTAGTGGCCCCACTATTTTAAAATACAGGGTGTAACCAGAACGCTAGTAAAAACTTAGCGTTATTAAGAATAACGTCGTTTAATCGTTACTCGTCGACTTGTCTAACTTAGACAAGTCAAGTACAAAGTCCTTTCATATGATACCCTACTTGGTATAGTTATCCTACTTTGAAATTTCAAACCCCTGATTTTCCCCACTTTTTTAATTAAACTAAAAATAATTTTAAATTTTTTTGATTTCCATGATATTCGGCCACTATTAAATACAACTATTCCAAATTTCATGTCAATAGCTTTAATAGTTACTGAAATAATCGACTGTGACAGACGGACGGAGAAAGTCGCACCATAAGGGTTCCATTTTTACCATTTTAGTACGGAACCCTAAAAAAAAAAAGATATGCTATGCATGGTTAAAACATACTGTTTACAAAACTATCACACTGATCGCGAGCAATTTACTCTTATTCATTGAGGAGTTCCGTTTTCCATCTCCGGAGATATTCATCAGATCTTCACCAAATTAAAATGGGACCACCTCTGAAGTATGACCTACCAAACAAAAAAAGAATTATCAAAATCGGTTCATAATTGGCGGAGAAATCGCGTAACAAACATACAAAAAAAGAAAACAAAAAAAAAAAAACATACAGTCGAATTGAGAACCTCCTCCTTTTTTTGAAGTCGGTTAAATATTATAAAATATAGCAATCCGCCATATTGGTTAAAACATCAAGAAGAGAATGAAGTCACAATGGTTTGTTTTCGAGCTTTGACAATCACACTATTGCTTACTGCATAATGCACAGAGTACCTACATTGGTAAAAATAATAGTGACGTCACAAACGACGCCATGACACCGGGGAGCGTTATAGCGTGAATTTTAAAATTTTAATTTCAAATGCCAATATTATCTACCAAACCTTATTTTTCTGCTGAAATGAGATATTTTTTCGAAATAGTAGATACTTCCGAACATAATCTGACCATTTTTCAAAATCAGTCATCATGCCTATTCTCGTAAAAATCCACAATATGTATAGCATAAAGTTTTGTAACGCTTCATTATGCGGAGATGGAAATTACGGCGGATTTCTTTTATACCAACAAAAAAATCCACGATTGGAGAGCAATTCAACAAACAAATGACCCGGTTTGCGCTCACGCTACCCGGAGAGCTCTCCACATAATCACGAACCCCTTGTTCGACGTGAGATTTCCTGTCAAGGTGTTTCAAAATTCATTTTTGTGAAAACGTCCGAAAATTCCTTAAATGCCGCAACGGAAAATGAAAAACCTCTCCATTTAAAAAAAATATACAGACTTTTAATCGCATTCAGTTCTTGCGTTTAATTCTTGCTTAATAAAAACATCTACATCAAAATAAATATCTTGTATATGAAATGAGTTATTGTTGCATGTTTTGATAAACAACCTACAGTTTTTTACTATAAAGCGCAAAGCTCATAGACGGAGTGAAGTTGTGCCGAGCCGTGACTTCTATTTTCTTATCTAGCAACAAACGGAAGCTTTTTTTTCCGGGGGACAAAAGGTC
Organism: Erebia aethiops; assembly: GCA_923060345.2. Classification (NCBI taxonomy): domain Eukaryota; kingdom Metazoa; phylum Arthropoda; class Insecta; order Lepidoptera; family Nymphalidae; genus Erebia; species Erebia aethiops. The sequence continues at coordinate 5,471,204 of OV281092.1, read as the reverse complement.
CGCATAACTAAAGTGTTTTTTAATCCACTACAAGCTAGCCTTGACTGCAATCTCACCTGATGGTCAGTGATGATGCAGTCTGAGATGGTAGCGGGCTAACCTGTAAGGGGCATTAGTCGTTTCTATTAAGTGATACAGAGTAGCGTGATAGGACAAAACGTTTTTCCCTCCGTCTCGGACGTTTGGTCCTATCAGGTCCCAATTGTGTATTAGCCCTTAGCTTATTTACTTTGACCTACAACTGAAATTGTTATAAACTAGCTGACGCCCGCGACTTCGAACGCGTGGATCGAGATTTTGTGGTTCCCGCGGGAACTCTTTAATTTTCCGGAATAAAGAGTAGCCTATGTGTTATTCCAGACTATAATCTATCTCTGTGCCAAATTTCATCAAGATCCGTTCAGCCGTTGGGGCGTGATTGAGTAACAAACATCCATACCGACATCCATACATCCAAACTTTCGCATTTATAATATTAGTAAGAAGTAAGAAGAAATGAGCAGGTTCTAACGGCTCGGCTATCACTCGCTTTATATTGCACGGTATCTTATACGCGCCTCTGCTTGCCGCCGCTCGCCGCGTTGCGACTCTACTCATTCAGTCTGCGCTTACCCTTATACCGGTAATAATGCAGCCTGCAAGAGCGGATGCGCTTTTAGATCTTTTGTACCTTTCCTCAACGGTCAACCGAGGTTGTTTCAATGACCTACTTAAGAAGACTATCGATCGCCTAGATTATGTCTTAGTTTCCTCGTTGGCTGAAAATCAAATACCCGATGTATTTGATTTTCAGCCAACGAGGAAACTAACAGACATTATCATTAGCATAGTTATTGCTTCTTGTCAGAAATATCTTAAGAATAAATATCGCTGATTTCCATTATCTTAAGAATGTTGGACCCTCGGAAGTTTATTGGCACAGAACTGGGCTTATAGGCGCAACATAAAAATGTAGGTTGTAAAACTAAAGTGTTGTTTGTATCTGTGGCATCCTATCGTATCCAGATTCTATTAGTCTATTTTCCTTTTATAATTACAGTCACTGCAGATAAAAGGATGGAACACTAATTATTTATTATCACCGTAATAGCTCAACTATGCTTTCTCCACTCTAGTAGTTTTTTCCAAAAGTTGTATTTATAGTTTCACTTTAAATATTCCATATTGTTCCATACTGTCCTAAAAACATGAGCTGATTGAATAAAACCAGACTTTTTCGACGTGGATTGCTTTATTAAGCTTGGTTAAGATACCCTTGGAATTCCTTAAATAGTTTCGTATTGGGGGTCAATGGTTAACCGGAACACATCTCAATATCAATACCAAACGTTAAGTTTCTAGACTTATGAACAGTTTGGGTTTATAGCTTTCTCGATTTCTGCTTCTAAAATGTTCCTATTTTGAAATGAGTGAAAACAATTACTTCTTATAATTGGCGGTCGGTATTTCATCCAAATATTCGTCACATTCGTAGAAAAAAAGTTCTCAGAGATTCATCACTATACAGATTAATTACATTAGCTTCATAAAGAAAACATCCCGGAAGCGACTCGTTAAAATGGCAGTGTTAATGTTTACCGTGTCAACGAGAGCGACGTGAAATGATAAAGTGTCTCGGTGAGTGTCGCTAGTCGTGCTCTATCGACACCCGAGCTTTTTGTCTCTATGATCGATGTCGCTCCCTCTAGGTCGGCTATCTGATCTCTTCACACTGTCTAGCTAAGAATATTCCTAGTACTTAGGTTACTGAGTCATTATTTGTAATGAACTTGTATAACGCGTTGACATTCTAAGCTTCAGTACTTAAAGTTTCACACCTCACTATGAAGCTATACTTGCTAAACTAAACTTGTGTATTAGGTAGTAAATAGTAAACCTAACCTAACCTAAGTATCATAGAATACTTGCCATGACCTAGTAATTTTCTTTCACCATCAATTTTCTCTAAATTAACTAAGTATTCATTAGTTTTCTTACTACAACAAGTACTAACTTTCTGGATGTAGAAGCATTTGTGGACAAAGGCTTAGATGGTTAGAGTCAACGTGAGCGGTGGAGCATGTCCGCACGCTCATAGGGATCCTAATAGGCACCATATAGCGCCGATTATGATGATAACTAACTTTCCCAAAAACCAACTTTTTCTAAGAAATCAACATTCATATAACTAGTGGTTCAAGTACAGGATATAATTGAAATAATTGATCAAGTTTCAGGCTCATCCTTTCAGAAAATTTAGAGTTCTGAGGTCATCTTTGGACGTTAGAAAATCACCACTTTGAAAGCCCCCCATTTCGTCAATTTTGGGGGAAAAATTAAAAAAAAAAAATTTTTGGACTCTATTCCTAATTATCTTTAAAATGGTATTCCGCAACCCTATGTAACTTTATAAAAAATATTTTACTTCGCATTCGCTTCTATGAGAGCCCCCCTGAAATAAAGATTTTCATTATTTTTTAAGCCATATTCGGCGGGAGGCCATTGGTTTACATATTATATTTAAAGCTGAAGTAATTGCGTTCAGTAATTCAGAAGTTATAATGCTCTGACAGACGGACGGACGGACGGACGGACAAGTGCCAATTCACCCAAGTAGACTCAGAGACCTTCGCTTCGCTCGGTCAATAATTTTAGTATTTACAAAAATAACTTACTCATCAGAAAAAATCTATAAGTAGGTACTTATTTATACAAAAAGTTGAGATACCCCTGACACTAAAAATACAAGAAATGGATACTATGAGGCAAACCTCTTATTGTCCACCCTCATGAAATGAGATTCACTTCATTATACCCAAAGAAGTTTCATATATAACGGAATCCAATAACGAGCCTGCTACATTTATACTATTGGGTACAGTCGAAGCGTAAAGTAAAAGGGAACTAATGACAGAAGTTTAAGGCGATGTATATGTCGGTCACGTCCCTCCTCCTACAGAACTGCCCTTTGTTTTCATTGATTGATGTTCCTCATCCCGCTGGTTCATGATTTCTTACTGTTCGTCGAGCAAATTCCTCCCAGAGTCCTTTGTTAAACTTTCTTGTTTGTCCACGAAATGGGTCTAACATCCAATTGCTTATCAGTTCGCGATGAAATTTGTTTTTAAAGCTAACGACAAGTGAAATGTGTTTCGCCTTTTGTCGACAACGTCGGTGTATGATAAGCTGCCGGGCGGAAAGGACGCGAACGTGCCAAAACTCCTATTCATTTTGTGTATCGCGAAATAAACTACATTGGAATTTTCTGCAAGCTCCGAAGAAAATTTGTTCTTGCACGGCGTCGGGAGTATTGTTCGCTTTTATATAGAAACGTATTGCCATTGTAGAATATTTTAAAATGCAATTGTACGTCTTGTTTTTTTTTATAATTTCTTTTTCGTAGATGGATTAACACAGAGCAGCGATCTGCCTTTGTTGTGCTAAGAAATAATTATTCTACTTAGTTACCACGTTCTGTTTTTATAATATGAAACTATAATGGAGAAGTTTCATGATGTTGTGAATATCATATTTAACACAACGGAAGTAAAATATAGATTTAAACGAATAAATCAGTGTTCTTTTTTTTACAATCTATCAATAAATGACTCAGAAATGACGATTTAAAAGTTTAATTATTTAATTTTCATCGATTGCTGTATCTTACTCGAGTGAGAAATTTTGTAAGTTTTAATACCTAGCCGAGATTTAATACTTCAAAATTATCTTCACACACAAATTAAGTGCTTTTAAATAAATTAAGTCAGTCCATTTATTTATTTTATTCGGCTCTATAATATAGTCTGTTAATAGGGAATTATGACGTCACGTCTCCCGTCTTGCAACGCAACTTTAAAGTTCCATAACTTTTTCATTTGTTGAGATATTTTAATTATTCTTTCATATTTTTGTTTTATTTTGTCTTAAGTTTCTTAAATTTTAAAAAAATCTCCCAGCGATGGGAGAAGATGATGATGATGATGCTGATTATTATAATCACCTTCTATCTAATCTCTATTTATATTTAAATAGCTTTTATAATCTTGATTTCAAGATTAAGCGAGAAGGCACAATCGGCGCTTGGTAGTGGTAGGTACCAGTGGCGTGCAGTTCATAGAGGCATAAAAGCACTGCTTACCTAAATGGAAATACGTCAATGCTTATTTTTATTATAACAGTCAGTAAATAGATATTCTGACATCTTATGCCTACCCTAGCTTCAAGCCTTGTGCACGCCACTGGTAGGTACCTATACAGTCAGCCTGTATCGCGATCCAGATTCGCCGTGTAACGGGGGTCCTATAAAAAAGTACTTGTAACACAATCAAGTAATATAATATATTAATATAATATAATAATAATAATAAATATTATAAATGCGAAAGTTTGGATGTATGGAATGTCTGGATGTATGGATGTATGGATGGATGTTTGTTACTCAATCACGCCCCAACGGCTGAACGGATCTGGATGAAATTTGGCACAGGGATAGATTATAGTCTGGAATAACACATAGGCCATAACTTTTTATCCCGGAAAATTAAAGAGTTCCCGCGGGATCCGAAAAAACCTCAATCCACGCGCACGAAATCGCGGGCATTAGCGAGTTAATAATTATAATTGTGCTAGCTGATGCCCGGGACTTAGTCTGCGCGGAATAAGTTTTTTAATTTCGACGGGAACCTCTTAATTTTCCGGAATAAAAAGTAGCCTATGTCACTCTCCAGGTCCTCAAGTATACCTACCCATCCAAAAAATTACTTCGATGCTCTTTTGCGGTTGGTTTGAAGGATAAACTAACAAACAAACACACTCGCATTTATAAGTATGATAAAAGCTGGAAGGTGTAAATTCAAAGATGTACACCAATCATACTTACTACTACTACTTTATAAATGCGAAAGTGTGTTTGTTTGCTGGTTTGTTGGTTTATTGGTCTGTTGGTTTGTCCTTCAATCACGCTGCAACGGATCAACGGATCGACGTGATTTTTTGCATGGGTATAGTTGAGGACCTGGAGAGTGAAATAGGCTACTTTTTATCCCGGAAAGTTGAGTAGTTCCCATGGAAATTAAAAAAAAGTCATTCCACGCGGACGAAGTCGCAGGAATCAGCTAGTATTAAATAAATATTTAGTTTAATCTTATCTCACAGATTGTTTTGTTAAGTAAGCAGTCTTATATAATGTTATTACGCTATATGTCTTACTCAGTACACTAAAACTTCCAGAGCCTAGCCATAATCAAGACTCGAGATCTTAAGCCTGACGTAATATTCCCTCGAGCAGAAAGATTAGGCAGACATTAATTGCTTTTGTAAGTATTACCAGTAAAAGACAACTAAGTAATAATTCTTTGTAACCAGTCAAGAAGGAGATGATTCTCTAATTATTCATCAGACATTCACTTATTTGTTCTCATTCAGAAGTGCGATTGTGTAAGAAATAGTAATCGTTCATAGCGTAAAACGTGTGGATACGTTTGCCAACCGTCTAATTTGAAATGTCTAAAGAGTTAAGGTTCCTGATTCGAACCGCCAGGATGTGGAATGCCCTTCCAGCGCATGTATTCCCTGCCAGGTATAACTTAAGTACCTTAAATGCATGAGTGAATGGGCAACTTCTAGGCAAGCGCGCTCCAACCTAGACCTCATCATTGCTTTGCTAAAGCATAATCATCGTCAGCGCAAGCCTGGCTTGGAAAAACAAGAGTTCATAAATACTTGAAAATAGAATCTATAAAGTCTGTCACTGTCAGAATTAGCCATCTTTGACATATAGCCATATCAGCAACTTTTTTTCAAACGTCAAAACGTGTCCTAACTCCTAAGTATGGGATTTATTATGAAATTCTGAAATGTCATCAAAGTTCGACGCACTTTTTTACTTTAATTGATTGTTTAAAATGGTTATTCAACGTAAAACTATTAGGGGACGTGGATATTACGACTTAGGGGACTTTTATTTAATAATCACAAAAAAATAATTTATTTGAATAGTACTCAAAATATACCCAATCGTCATCGTTAGAAACTCATTTAAATCCATCATTAATTTGCTAGCTTATCCATCATTCATTTCTTGGCTCTTGGTAAATTCACTTGACGATTTGAAAGCACTTGCAAAAGTTTGTTCCAATAAAAAGCTTTCGACTTTGTAAAGAAAGCTAAGGTTTGTGCATGTAACCTTTTTTTATAATGGGGGGACATTTTCTTAAGATACCTGATTTCTTCTGGGAGAAATTGGAATCCTAATCATAGCCAAAGTCTTGTTTTGTTCGGTTTTCAATGGTATATACCTAGTTCAGTTTTGTTAGAAATCTTTCAGCTACGAGTACATGTTATATTTGCAATGACGTCGCGGAAGTATCAAGTATACAGTTCTCAGCGGAACAATTATATCCCTTCAGTATATCTAATATTTTGATCAAACAATCTTTCCATACGTAATGATGATAACTACATAATAATACTTAAATAGGTTGATAGAGAATGGAATACAAACATGTGACATATTCACACAGCCTTGTCGTGACGTATACCAATAAGGAAACTCGACGTCCAAACGTAATACTTACAGCTTATACTTTACCAAAATAAGTATCTACTTATCTTCAAAAATAATAATACACTAGCTAAGTTTCTTTGTAGTTAACTAAGTAAATAACTGATTACTTAATTTATTTGATGAGAATTTTTTTTTCTTAAGTACTTAATATAATATGTATATTCATTGTATATATATTATAGTTAAATAAAATACAAGGATAACGGTACTTAAAATCTTAGTAATTGGTTTCTAGATAGGTAGATGTTGGGCGATTTCGTCCGAAGGGATAGTAGGTGCTACGCTTTCTGGCCTATCTTTATGGTCTTTCACCATGCTTATTACAACTAGACGGCAGAGCAGGCCAAAATTCAATTCAAACAATATTATGATTTAAACCAATATATTATGATTTGCATGAACGAAATACCAAAATTCAAGCGAGAATGTGCTGGACGCAGCTGGTTGTGTTGCAGCAATAAATCCTTGCAACTATCTGATTGAAAAACTTCAGAGCTTAATTTTTTGCCCGACTAACGCCACTAGATACTTAATTAATTTAAATAAATGTTATATTATTTTAAGAAAAAATATTTTGTATCTTAATTCTAACCTTAACTCTAATCTAATAAAGTAAAGTTTGATCTCCGAATTTAAGCGCCCGATCCAGATTGACTGTGTACCGGCCGCCCTGGACATTTCAACAGTCTCTCCGCCGCTTTTGTCTATTTGTATGCGGTTAAGAAAGTCTATTGACATATAAAATGAGTAAGAGCGAAAATCGGACCGGCTAAACCGACAAAACGTCCACGTCAAAAGGGAACTATATTAAGTCCTATCGTCTAATGTGCGCGCTTCATATAAAAGTGAATGACACGGACATTTTGCTCGCCATCAACAATATTTTACCCGTAGTATTTTCGGCTTTCGTCCTAAATATATCCAACGTTCAATCAATCCAATTTTAATTTGGAAACCTTCACCTTTCACTTCCAGTTTACAATTATTATCGTCAGACAACTCCGCTGGGGCTCCCGTCGTACGATATTCATTGAGTCCCGTATTGGCTATGAATAAAATAGTACATACCTACTTGTCCGAGCAAAACAATCTAGGAACACAGGCAGAGTTCAGACAAGAACTGTCTGAAATGAATCGCTTTTGACTCATATATCACTTTTGCAATCAGCCTCAAATAAACAAACATCATCACCTAATCAGGGGGTCAGTGGTTTGATACCCTGGCACGCACTTATGGTTTCTCCGAAAATGCGTGCACAATGTGCACTTGACCAGCGTGGTGGACTATGGCCAAACTCTTCTTACTCTGAGAGGTACTCGTCGTCAGTAGTGCACCGCCGTGGGTTGAAATCTGTAATTGGAGATGGTGATGAAGAACGATAATTGGTAGATTCATTCGAATATTCATAAGCACTTGTAAAAAGTCTATTTGAATAAAAACATTTGAATTTTGAATTATTTGAATCGGAGTCAAACGAAGTCCACAACTTCTTTGGATTCATTGGATCTTCTTAATTTCCACATTAAATTTTCTAATGCATAGATAAAATAAAACCGTCGAAAAATTACAACATTGAAAACGATTCCTTATCATGGTAATAAAAAAACCCACGAAAGTTTTGAGAATAGCACACCTATAACTGTAAGTCATTAAACTAGTTGATATAAACATAAAACTGGTGCTTTAATATCGTCATTATGCACGTGGAGCGTCGTGATATATAAGTCGTTAATAGAAAAAGTTTTTGCGCATAGCGAAGCGCGAGTTTCCTGATTTCCATATTGTTTGCATTTAGTTGGAATAGGTGGGCTAACGTTAACTTTACATAATATCCGCGAAAAAATTGCCGTCATAATAAAAGTTAGAATGAGAGCAACTTCGCGAACGAACCCCGTTTGGGCGAAATATTTAACTGTAATTTTATTTCATTCATATTTTATTTATCTTATACTTTTTTTCACTTTTTTAAATGTACTGGTGACAGAAGGGCTGGCTTATTTTTTGCGCAAAGGATCAGCCTGGCTGTCCAGTGCGGAAATGCAGCCAGCATTCTTGCCATTCTACGCGGGCATGATTTGTATTGTAATGCTAGCTTTAAGTTCTATTGTTTTGTTTTCATAAATGTAAAAAATATCCTTGTATATTTAAATTTGTAATGGGTGACAACAATGCCTGAAATAAATGACTATTTTTAAAGACAATTCTTTTCATGAATTTTCATGAGGTAGCGGCGATAGCCTACTAATTGAGAATTCAGACTCTTGTACAAGTGGTAGGGGATTTGATCCTCGAACATCTTTTCTTTTCGTGAGTTGTGTGTTTTAATTGAATATCATTTGCTTTTTAACGTTGAAGGAAAACATCGTGAGAAAACCTGCATAAAACCTGAACAAAACCTCTTCATAAAGTTCTCAAAGTTGTGTGTAGTGAAGCCTGCCAATCCACTTTTGGCCAGTGTGGTGGAAAGCCCAAAATCTTTCTCATTCTGTGAGCAGATTGTGTGTTCTCATTTTCAGTAGTGAACTGGCGATGGACTGAAATGATAAAATTATTGTCTCAAGGTAGTATCTAGTTCTAGACCGCATCAAGTAAGTATAGGCCATTCATTATTTAGTAATAATACATTTGTATTCCTTATATTTGAAAATGGTCATCTTCTTTATGAAAATAACATTCAAACTTCTGCATGAATACACTTAATAAGACTGACTTGATTATCCTAAGAAAATATTATGATATAATTTTCTATGAGAGAAATCAAACAGTCCCAAAATTGTTTTCATAAAAATAATAGCAAAGTCTTGTTGATACAGCCCTTGGTTTTGGCCGAACAATAATAAACTCTCTGAAGAATATTATTACATTGAAATCTACGTCGTCTTCGTCAACCGTTAGTATACATTGCTGGACGGCCTCTTGCGGGGATTATCACAAAACTTCCTTTCTGAATAGAATGTTAGGTACTGAGCGACATAGGTAGGATCATAGAAAGAATAGAGTGTGTGTCTGCAATTCACACACGGCAGAAGTGAAACTTCAGAAAAGTAGCCTACGAGAGAAATAAATATAACTTGTATTCTATGTCATTATCTCGCAGGCAAAACCCTATTATGAATATGTTTGTCTCCTTTAGTGTCGCTTTTTCGTTTCATCGAATTTGCAAATCACAACGATTCTAAAGAAGTTTCACTTCAAAAATTACCTAATAATTAAATACGGCTAAGGCTATACGGGGTATACGGCTGCCTAGAATCTAAATAAAGAAATATATAACGCTAAAAAAGAAATTATATCACTCCATCAATAGAAACAAAGCTCTCTCGGACACAGATAAAAAGTATTTTTAAAGTATCACCAAGAATACGGGAAATGTATTGTGGAAATTCCACCATTGCTAGAGGAAAGGAAAGGCTCTACATTGACTTTATTCTTAGTTCTTGCAAATCAGACTTTCATTGTTTGCATCGCATAATGTATACGGGGATGCGGTCGAGTCATGTGCCAGGCTCACTTGGTTTTTATCTTATTTTCTTATTTTATAAAGCACTATGCATTATTTTATTGAATAAACACGTCGAGTCGCATTTCTTACACATTTTTCATAATTTATAATATACTAGATGATGCCCGCGACTTCGTCCGCGTGGATTCAGTTTTTTTGTTTCCCGCGGGAACTCTTTAATTTTCCGGGATTAAAAAAAGTAGCCTGTGTCATTCCCCGGGATACAACCTACCCCTGTACCATATTTCATCAAAATCAGTTGAACGGTTGGGCCGTGAAAGCGTAGCAGACAGACAGACAGACAGACACACTTTCGCATTTATAATATTTTAGTATGGATGGATATGGATTGATTTTCTTCTGCTTTAGCAACAATGATCATAATTCTGTAATAGTATCATGGTATCACCCGCTTTCCACTTAAGGCCCTGTGTACGGTAAAAGGGGTTTTTTAAAAGCAGTGTGTCCATCAAACGGTGACATAATGTATGCTTGTAAAAATAATGTGCTGTTTTCAAGACCTTTGAGCAGCCATTGACGCATCTCAAAACGCAATTTAAAAAATCTCTGCATTGAAATTTATTTTAAACATACCTTTTAAAGCAATTTTTCTCCTCATTGAAACCAATAATTAGCTCTAGAAATATAAGATAAAATTCATATTTCTAAATCAAACACATTGTCGGTTTCTTCTGTATTGAAAAGTAAATATATTTTTTTTTACAAATTATTTCATGCATTTTTTGCGACATGCGCTTGCTCGATTTCACCCCCGCGCGCCTGTATTTTTCATCTCGTGAGCTCACAGCGCCTGAATATTAGTAGTAACGTTTCAGGCTCAAAACAAAGCACTAACCCTAGTTAGGCATTTCAGTAGCTTTTATCACCCTCGCGTGATGACGTGTACTCGGAAATATTTCGCGAAAATAAACATAACAATACACGCCAAAGAAAATGTTATTTCCGCTCTATTTGTGTATGATGTACGATCTTATTCGTCTTGTGCATTGTACGGGACCCTTTCTTATAGCAAATAGACCGTTCACTATAAGAGGGCGAGTGATGTTTATGTAAACTTTTATACCAACCCCTGCTACAGCCCCGGGAGCGTGTTTCGCCTCAAATTTGATATCATTCCTTTACGCTTCCGTGGAAATAAATAGGGGTATATTCAAACGTTGGGCGAGATAGGGTCATGATGGGACCGTAAGTGAAGTTTGCATGAAAGACTTTTTGTCGCAAAACTTTAAGTCCTGATTGCTAGAGTTTCTTGTGAAACGATGGCGTTAAGTGACAGATAATTTCGTTGATAATAATAATGTCTCCTATTATTTGTAAACTTACTTTCCTAAGTATTATCTCAAGCTTTTTCTGTCTCTTTTAACTATTTTGTGTTATATTAAGCAATTGAAGTTCACCAACCTTCAGTCATATACAATAGGTCTAACTAGTTTTTCTACAGTCAAATCTGAGATTGACCTGTGATGACCTGCCATCTGCTTCGATATTTGCTGATATTTGCACTTTAATTCTCTACTTAATCAATCATTCATTACTCATGTAATTTACTAATTCAAAACCTATGCCTAACAAGATGCCTGGCTATGATTGACCAGTTTGAAAAATATTGGAGCTCTTTTCCTTAACTATCGTAGCGTTCCTTCAGCAACATTTTGTAGTACGACAATCTTGTCGCTAGTGAGAACTTATACTTACTCGTGAGTGTAATGCGAATTACGTCCCCTGGACCCTATACATGCGTGGCTGTTTCATAAACGAATGGGAATGTACGTCTGTAAAGTCCCCCATTACATTTTATAAAGCCATCATCCTAGCATTATATAGCTCCTTAGAGAACAGAGGCCTCCCTTAATTAGGATCGATGTTGATGAGGGTACCCAACTACCAACCGATAAGATGTCTCAGTAGACAAAACTTGATATTAAAAATGTTTTGGTGAAGTTAACAAATCATTCATCTGAATATGGCCGCAGCGGGTATGCTTGTATGTTGATCTGCTACGTTTTCACAGCCTATCTGATAAACCGATTTTGATAAAATTTGATACAGGGATAGATCATAGCTTGGAGTATACTCACAAGAGGAAAGGGCTACTTTTCAACCTAGAACATAAGGTCTTGTACGGGATTTTCAAAAAACCACGTCGACGTAGTCGCGGTCGTCATCATCCTGTGGGTAAATTACAAGTTATTACACTTGAACTACACAAACACAGCATCAACAACAGTAATCTATTAAGTACTTTTCCTTAGTGATGTCCTTTGTTTCTAATAGCCTCGTATTCTTCTTTTTAAGTAGGCACCTATACATTTCTCACCTATTCCTGAGAAAACGTTTCGTTACTTCAAAAGAATGTTTACCATTTAACGTAGGTTGTTTGTTTTCATACTGTTACAAGTGAGAGAGAATTGTTTGGACTGTGTATTTAATGGGTATTTATCAAGTAGATTGGATTGTATTGGATAACATATTGAACATACCTAGTTCTTCTGTTTTTATTATTCCCTAACAAGTTTAGGTTTACGTAGATATTCCATCTAAATAAGTAAATACAAATAAGGTTTGGACGAAAATAATATTTTTCTTTGTTTAAGTATGAAACTCATTTTGTGATTGTTGTTTTACGAAGAAGATAGTCCAAAAATATAGGTAAGTAAATATTATGTAAAAACTATACCTAAGGTATTTATATAAATAAAAGCTAATCAAATTTCTGAAAACTATTTTCTGATATTAGGTGGCTGTACTTAACAATGTGGCATAAATCTCATGTTCTTATCCCAAATTCAGCTACAAGCAAATTCGAAATAACAAACTCGAACTCTATCTATAAACGCAAAGGTGCGTTTGTCAGTCGGTTTCTGCTTCATTCACGCTGCAGCTCGCAACAGAGCAATGAATCGACGTTATAGTTCAACATCTGGAGAGTGACATAGGTTTTTTTATGCCAGAAAATCAAAGAAACCCTCGGGTTTATAAAACCTAGATCCACGCGGTACATCCCCGTCACGGTCATCTTCTAATGGTTAATAACTCAAAATACGCCAAAATTAATCACTTAAGTCGGCCTCTACAAAGCCTTAACTTACGAGTAGCTGCGCCTCACCGATGATATACAGATATGTCAAGTCAGGTCAAGTCAAAGAACGTTTATTCATGTTGTTTTGTAATTAAAAATGTACCTATCTATGTTATTTTTAAGATTTTTATTCTATTTTATTTTGTTTTGTACGATGGGGCTGACATTCCCAAATGGACAAAAGCTTAAAATAAGATAAAAAGAAGTTTCATTATGAAAAGCTCAAGTCACCTTCACATGACCTAGGTTGTTAATTACTTTTCAAAAGAAAACTTTCAATTGAAACGTGACCTTACAATTTTACTATTATTGGTCTTGTTGAAAAATCCATGGTATTAATTAACGTTTATAAGTAAGTCTAGGTAAATGGAAATTCAAAGAAAATCCTGTAATTATACAGCACTGCGAGGGTCGAGTGGGAGTTTTTTACTTACTCGATCGAGTTAAAGTTAACTTCTATTTGTATGGTTATGATCGAGCGCCAGCTGTCATTTATTATGTCTTCAAGCGCTCGACCATTCCACACAAATCGTAGTTAACGTTGACGCAATCGAATGGGAAGAAAATCTCCCACTAGGCACTTTGAATTTGAACTACTAATTACTGTTATATTTTCTTTCACAATCCAATTACTTACTTCAATCGAAACCTAATTCATTAAGTTTTAACTGGAACAAAACATTTTACTCCAATTTGGTAGAAAAGACATTAAATATAAAAATAGGTCCAATAAAAGTGTTTATATATCAAGCACGGCCAATCCATTCTAATACTTATACCTACCTCTGCCTACACTTTGAATTAAGAACATGTTTGCAGATCCATACTAATATTATAAATGCGAAAGTGTCTGTCCGTCTTTCTGCTACGCTTTCACGTTACATCTTGTCAGCTCATTGTAGCTCAGCACCTATCTTTTAAATCGATTTTGACGAAATTTGGTACTTACATACTTAGGCTACTTTTTATTCCCACGGGAAAAAACGTTAATCCACGCGGAGGATGTCGATGTGTGTCTGTCAATCCGTCTGTTTGTCTGTTAAACGTAACATTGTTGCCAAAATTTTCAATTTCGGGAACAGAGCATCCAGGACACGAATATATTTAAAAAATTCTCGAGAAATCAAACAGTTCCCGCGGGATTTAATGAATGAATGACGAAATCGCAGGCATCATTTGGTAATAAAATGATGATGATGTCCTCCTTGGCGTATCCGCCAACGGCGACATCTTGACTTTGCTTATTTTTTGGAGTGTGCACGGATGTGGCTCGCATAGCCAAACTTGGTCAGAAAAGTCCGCCGGCACGACTCACAATAAATTTGACCACTGCTATTGTACACATATATGTACATCTGCTTCGGCCGAACTCTTCGTAGGTGGCGTTTTGCGTCAAGCTGTTGTAGACGCAACTCTTCAAAAGTTTTGCACCCGTCGTTTATCATTTTACGCCATTTAGGCCTCTGGAGCGCGAACTGTTCCCAGCTCTCTGACGGAACATTACAAGACGAAAGATTCCTTTTAAGGACATCCTTGAAACGCAGGTATTGACCACCAGGCTTACGTTTACCAGTACTAAGCTCCGAGTAAAAAACAGCTCTAGGTAGCCTGGCGTCATCCATGCGGACCAAGTGCCCACTCCATCTAAGTTTCCCTTTCAAAGTTAGTGCCTCAATGCCATAATACTGGTAATAAAATATAATAGCATTAAATAATAACGTTTTAAGTAGTAAATTGACTAAACGATTTATTGAAATCAAAGTTTCCAACTCAACTGTTTGATAACCGATACCGCAGCATTCTCAAATAACATCTCAATTTAATTTCTACGAATTCTGTAAATAAATAGTCAAAATAAGTACCTTGTAAAGTCAATACAACAAGTCAGCGAGGAGAAAATCGAAACGTTGCTATTACGCTCTCGAACTCGCAAACAGTTTAGGAAATTGTACTAAACCGAGTTTAAACTTAATTCCATTAGGAGCCGGTTATACGGGATCCCGTCGTTTTAAACTTTCGTTTAGCTGTAAGGGCTTGGGCACACAACGCGAGATAAATAAATAATAAATAAATAAATTCTTTATTGACAAAAACAGTACAATTATATACCAATTAAATCCACATTTCAAGAATTAAAATGCAGTATAAATAAATGCAGTAAAAATTGGGTTGAACCAGCAGCTAACTAGAATCGTACAACTCTGTGTTTAGCTGCTGGCTGTCTTCCAGATTGAAGGTTACAGAATTGCATTCTAAAGAAAGTTTGAAATTAATTAAAAATCGTACTTAATTAGATTTAAAACTTGTATAAATGAAAATTAGAATTGTGTGTGTGTGTGTGTGTGTGTGTGTGTGTGTGTGTGTGTGTGTGTGTGTGTGTGTGTGTGTGTTTATGTGTGTTTGTGTGTTTATGTGTGTGTGTGTGTGAGTGAGAGTGAATGAGGGGGTAGAGAATATGCTGCGAGATTATATTTAGTGTAACATACAGTAGTATATTAAAGGCACAATATTATAGTTATTTTGGAATTCTTAACAGTTTTTCGGTTTTATCATAATCAAGTGTCTGAAGCCAGGCTTTAACTTTTTCTTTACAGTCGTGTTTTGATAGGGAATAGATATGTATTTCTTTGCTAGCTGCGTTATATAGATACTTGCCTAGAAAAGATTGGTGTTTGTGAGCAAAAGAGGTTCTAAAAGGTGGGACATAGCAAATTTTATCTTGCCTTCTCTTTTGAGTATAGTTTTCTTTAAAATCATTTTTAACATGTTGGTGTAAGATGCTTTTATAAATAAATAATTGTCGAACCGTTAGAACTTGACATTGTAAATAGAGATCACGAGTGGGATAGTCATAAGGCCTACCAGTGGCAACCTTTAGAACCAATCTTTGGGCTCTTTCGAGTGGAAGCATGTGTGATGAAACTAACCCATATCCAAGAATTTGTAATACAAAGAGTCTAGGTACCTACCCGCAGTGTGACGACCGCAATTACCTATAATGCGACCGCAATCAAATTCAAATGATATAATATAATAAATATTATAAATGCGAAAGTTTGGATGGATGGATGGATGTTTGTTACTCAATCATGCCCCAACGGCTGAACGGATCCGGCTAAAATTTGGTACAGAGATAGATTATAATCTGGAATAACACAAAGGCTACTTTTTACCCCGGAAAATTAAACAGTTCCCGCCGAAACCGAAAAACCTCAATCCACGCGGACGAAGTAACCTAGTAGCTAGTAACCTATAATGCGTTAGTGCTCTACTGATCAAAATATCACCGGTAATACCATAAATTCAGAGTGTGGTAGTAACGTAATAATCGTCCTATTATTACTACTACTGCAGACTGTGTACTTATTTTTATTACGGAAAATTAAGGAGTTCCCGCGGAAACATAAACCAAGCGAATCATTTGATTGTTTTTCCTTAGCTCTCTCCCAATACTACGCTGCTAAAATATGTTCAGGCTTTTTAGTGGGTAGTGGGCATTACAAGTCGCCATCTACGCTACGGTTGTGTCCAAGCCTTTATACGGGGACCCATTTTAAACTAACTTTACTTTCGTTTAACTTTTACGATATAAAAACCTGGAAGATACGACTCAGCAAATTGACCGTAGCTTTTTCGCCGAGTAATATTGTTACGGTACCGAAAAGTTAAACTCTTTGTTCTTAACTTCTTTCTTAATTTGAAGTCGTTAATCATGTGCGGTTCTTTATTACAGTAGAGAAAAGTATTAAAATTGAGGTTTTATTATAATTGAGTTCTTAAGGGTGGGGTTGTCTACTAAGCAAAGCACGTGACGGCAATGGACCGCTTTCTTAGGGACGAGCCCAAGTGGCGTCGCGCAAGGGAGGCTCCACAGATCACGGAAACAAGGGAGATATGCCTATGAATCAAATTGTATTGAAACCTGCTGTCTCCAGTTTATCCCTACCTATCCCTACTACCTGCTACCAATACAAGCAACTAAATAAATACAATAGACAGGAAGTCTCACTCACTCACACGCATACCGATAGATCAGTGCATGAGGCACGAACAAATATACAATTTATTGTTTACCAAACAGGGTTCAATTTCAATCACCGTCTTACTCACACAAACGTAAAACGTTGTCGATGTGCTGTGCAAATTTCAAATATGATACAATTAGTGGTTGACTAAAATGGATCTATCGATGCTAAATTTCTTCATATTTGGGTTTTTGACAATGACTACCAAAAATAAGATGTAAAAAATCATCTCATATTAGATTATTTTAACCGACTTTCCGAAAAAAGGACGAGGTGAAGGAAGAGTGACATTAAATATATCAATAAATGAGTAATGAGTATCTACGTAAATTGACATTATATTAATTCACCTAGTATATTTTTTATACGTTTCGTCAGCTAAGTAAGTCGAGTACTTACATTAAAAAAAATAGTAATAATTATGACTAAAAATATAGTTATAATGAATTTTACTCACGATAGTTTAACCGTTAAAATAGCAATTATTGTTTATTAAGTTATAATTAAGGTACTATTAATTATTTAAAACTATCTAAACAATAACTAAATATTTAATTATTAAACGATCATCGTTTGGTCGTTAAAATATCGACAACTGCATTGTACTCGTACCTGCATCGTCACATCTCTAGTTCACGGCACGCCGACAGCGGCCGAACTACGAAATTTGATCTATCGTGCTAGTGAAAGAATCGGTAAAGAACACTTAACCATTGCGTCGTAAGACTGGCCGATTCATTGATAGATTTCTACTAAGCAAGCAATGGTTTTTGTTCATAATGAGGTATAGACTTGTCACTTTATTACATTATGATACCACTAAATAATGTTTTATTGATTTTAATGGAAAATTACAACAATTTATTTGTACTTACGTGTGAAATGAGATGCCATCTTTCATGTAATTCACTTTGCAGCTTGAATTTTTACAAACAACCACTGAACAACGCGGCATTTTGTTAAAAACCGAGAGAAGTGAACCAATCTTTGAATGACATGCGACTAAAGACAAAAACGGCCATCAGGCCTATTTTGTGCCTGATGAGTTCGCAAGCAACACGCCCCCTTAGCACATCTCCCTTGTTTCCGTGATCTGTGGGAGGCTCCGATTGCATTCATATAAGATCCCGAGCTTCCCGATAATATGTTACACATATTGATACATATAGTGATACATATATTATTGGCGCTTAGGATGGCCACCGTGGGGGTTTTAGTGGGTTCACATAACCTGGCTTTCATCCCAAGAAGCCAGGTATCTCCCCCAAACTACCAATATCAATAACTAGCTGATGCTCGCGACTTCGTACGCGTGGATCTTGGTTTTGTGGTTCCCGCAGGAACTCTTTAAAGGTGCATTTCATCCAGATCCGTTTAGCCGTTCTGGGGTGATTGAGTAACAAACAAACATTTGAGATTCTTGATTCTTTTGAACTCTTGAATTTTCCGGGATAAAATGTAGCCCATGTGCTATACCAGACTATAATCTATCTCTGTGCTAAATTTCATCCAGAACCGTTGAGCCGTTGTGACGTGATTGAGTAACAAACATCCATCCATACATCCAAACTTTCGCATTTATAATATTACTAGCGAATGCCCGCGACTTCGTACGCGTGGATCGAGGTTTTGTGGTTCCCGCGGGAACTCTTTAATTTTCCGGGATAAAAAGTAGCCTATGTGCTATTCCAGACTATAATCTATCTCTGTGCCAAATTTCATCCAGATCCGTTCAGCTGTTGGGGCGTGATTGAGTAACAAACATCCATCCATGCATCCAGACATCCATACATCCAAACTTTCGCATTTATAATATTAGTAAGATAGTAAGAAGAAGTAAGATTAATATTTAAATAGTTTTACTGTAAAAATACGGAATAAGAAAAAACTTAGTGAAGATTCAATTGTATTTAAGCGGTGTGATGTGACTCAATAGCAACATACCTAATGTTTTCCCCTCAACCCTTATATTCCCAGTGCACGAAGAAACCGAATAGAAAGATTCATCCCTAGGGCATAGAAACTAAACACATTCTGTATCTACCGCCAGCTTAGTTTCATATTAATACAATCCCTTTGTTTTGTGCCCTGTTTTATATGACTAGTGTACCATATCAGCTATTACGTAAAAGTTGAAACCACACAATTATAACCCTTGAAGGTTTCGAGGGACTCCCTTGCCTATTAAAATATCTATCTGAGGAATATAACTGGGTTAAAATGTATTTTCTAAAACTCACTATAATCCCTCAGATATTCCATTAAAGATTAATTAGGGTAAAGTAACCCATTGTCTTCCTATTACAGTACATACCCGATGCCTGATTAGTGATTACTATTTTATTTTACCGTTTTGTTTAGGTCATTTTTCAAAATTTTAACAGAACCCGATAGTTGATTTTTATCCAAGACTCGCTAATACCTGCGTGGTTTAAGTTTTTTTGATTCCCGCGGGAGTTCCTTAATTTTCCGGGATAAAAAGTAGCCTATGTCACTCTCCAGGTCCTCAACTATATCTATGCCAAAAATCACGTCGATCCTTTGCTCCGTTTCGGCGTGATTGAAGGACAAACAAACAAACAAACACACGTTCGCATTTATAATATGACTACTTGATACAATTTACATTATATGAATAAATGTAAAATATTAATGTTTATCACTGGATAAGGCTAAAGAATGAACATCTTCTTAGACACATCAAAATAGAAAAAAAAATGTGTGTCAGATTTGAACCACCATTGAGACTTCACCAAGACTTACCCAATTCAGAACCAGTTCCACTAATAAATTTAGTATGAACTACAAATATTTGTCCAGTTAATGTGCGTTTAAGCCAAATCCAGAGGAAGGCAAGGGCACAAGTTAATTGACCCGTCCTGTTTGCATTGGCGCGGCGCCGGTGTGTTTGCACGCTGCCATCTGATTGTCCTGGTTATTATCTACACGCAACTACCACTGAAATAGGCATGTTTACCTTAGCCACACCCAAAAGTAGAGCATACGGCCTAATGCGCATTATAAGAAAATTTATTGTGTCTTATGAGTAACTAGCTGATGCCCGCGACTTCGTCCGCGTGGAATAAGTTTTTTTGGATTCCCGCGGGAACTCCTCAATTTTCCGGGATAAAAAGTAGTCTATGTCACTCTCCAGGTCCTCAACTATACCCATGCCAAAAATTACGTCGATCCGTTGCTCCGTTGCAGCGTGATTGAAGGACAAACCAACAAACCAATAAACCGACAAACCAACAAAACCAACAAACAAACACACTTTCGCATTTATAATATTAGTATGATATGATATGATCTCACTCACAAATAATGTGGCTTTCTATTGGTACCAGAATTTTACAAGATACATATTACAACATATTTTTTCTAGTGTCCGATCAGACACGCACATACAAAATATAAGGCACTAGATGATGGCCGCGTGGATTAAGTTTTTTTTAATCCCGCGGGAGCTTCTTAATTTTCCGGGATAACAGGTAACCTATGTCCTTCCCCGGGATACAAACTATCCCTGTACCGAATTTCATCAAAATTGGTTGAATAGATGGGCCGTGAAAGTGTAGCAGTTGTAACTCACTTTCGCATTTATAATATTAAGTATGGATTATAAGACACAGGACATTTTCTTATAATGCGCAATAGGCCTAAGTGATAGGACCTATTCGTTCCCCGTTCACGGAATTACCTATATAAGTCTTTTTCTAGTAAAATATTTTTATCAATCATCAGAGTCACAGTTAAAAAGTTACCAAATTTTACTTACCTGGAAACATAAAATATAAATATGAGACGCAAATGATGACTACGACTTCGTCCGAGTAGATTTAGATTTTTCAAAATCCCGGACCTCTTTGACGGTCAAGGCGAAGACAGCTTTTGCTGTCTAAACTTCTAGTGTTATCATAATAGGTATTCAACTGTCATGTTTAAAACGATAAGCGGACCAATAAAATAATATCATTATCATTATCAACCATTTATCAAACCATCGCCGGCCATATTTCACCAATCACCACGCTAGCCAAGTCGCAGACTTCTCACACCTTCTTTTCAACCTCCAACCAGATTAATTCCTCGCGGTGTTTTCCGAAAATGATAGGCATTTACTTGCTTAAAATGCACATATCTAACTGCGAAATGTTAAAAGTCCGTGCCGAAAATCGAACCGCCAACCACCCTAGTTGGAGGCCGAAGTCTATGCCACAAGTGTCTTGAAATATCAAACCTCTTAAAATCTGATATTTGGCGCATATCTAACTGCGAAATGTTAAAAGTCCTAGTCTGAGAATCGAACAGCCAACCACCCTAGTAGGAGGCCGAAGTCTATGCCACAAGTGTCTTGAAATATCAAAGCTCTTAAAATCTGATGTTTGGCGCAAATATTTGCTTACTAAATGTAAATTTGAACCAACCCTGGTCCAAAGGCGTGGGCCAAGGCAAAGACGGCAGTTAATGGCCGGCGTGTTTGCATTGGCGCGCCTGTGATGTTTGCCCACTACCCTGTGTCCTATTGTCTCACTCATTGACTACTCGTTCGTACATACCCACTTTTACCGCTTCGTTTATTTTCGTCGCGTGAAAAAACTACGGTCATGATGATTTCAATTTTGCTCGTGTTTTATTCCAAAATTATTACTAAGTTATTTATTATTTGACTGATTGACTAGCACGGGTTATGAAGATATTACCCGTTGTCCTCACCGACCGAAACGATCAAATCAAATCAAATGCTTTGTATGCATAAATAGACTTTTTACGAGTGCTTATAAGAATGGTCGAATTAATCTACCACTGGTTCAGAATGCCGTTCCTACCGAGAAGAACCAGCAAGAACGTAGGCCACGAGAAGGGTCAGCTACTGTTTGATACCTACTGTCGCGTCGCGTCGTGTCTTGACAATACTGTCGGATCGCGTG
Organism: Erebia aethiops; assembly: GCA_923060345.2. Lineage (NCBI taxonomy): Eukaryota > Metazoa > Arthropoda > Insecta > Lepidoptera > Nymphalidae > Erebia > Erebia aethiops. The sequence goes on along the minus strand of OV281092.1, from coordinate 5,449,101 downwards.
CCGTGTAGAAATCGAATAGGGGTATGGGTTTAATATAACTGCCATGCCCCTAACAGGTTAGCCCGCTACCATCTTAGACTGCATCATCACTTACCATCAGGTGAGATCGCAGTCAAGGGCTAACTTGTAGTGGATAAAAAAAAATGAGACTTATTATTTTATTTTGTTTGTCCACATAATATTTATGTACTATATTTTAGAGGAATGTGCAGCCCCCAGACAAGTCGACAAGGCTTATGGAGTGCTAAGAAAACATTATATTTAAATGTAATTTTTTTAATGTTAAATTGAAATTGAAACTGTGCAGAAAATTAATATAAACCTTATAATTTAAAAAAAAATGACATAATTGGGGGCCTAGTTCATTGCCTGAATGAAATAAAGAAGTAAGAATTCTACCGGGGCGCTACGCCGTAGCTCACGGTTTACACAAGGTCTACGAACATGAAAGGCGAGTAAGTTATCTGAAATGTACGAGCACGGTATAGTTCGCATCTGTTCCGCACTGTAAATACTTTTCCGCGTCGACGCTCAGCGCCTTTGTGCTGGTGGCAGCTGCGGTTTATAGTGAATCGAGTTCGACTACGTGCTTAGCAAAACTCAGCTATTTTGAGCTTTACTTACGATTTCCGCTGCTGCAATCTTTCGAAATTTAACCTTTGCTTTTTATAATATACTTACATATTTAAAATAATTGACTGACTGATTGATAAAATATCAACTTAGAGCTCAAACTGAGTTTGCGAACTTTAATGTCGACTAATGAATTTCAGAGTAACCCACACGATTTATTTATTATTAAGGACGTTCGATTAATATATTATGTGTGCTATAATAATTCTACCCGAGCGCTACGCTGTAGCTAACACAAGGTCTACGAACATGAAAGGCGAGGTATCTGAAATGTACGAGTAGGTTATAGCACAGAATAGTTACGTTATAGTTCGCACCTGTTCCGCACTCGTAGATACTTTTCCGCGTCGACGCTCAGCGCCTTTGTGCTGGTGGCAGCTGCGGTTTATAGTGAATCGAGTTCGACTACGTGCTTAGCAAAACTTAGCTGTTCTGAGATTTACTCACGGTTTCCGCTGCTGAAATCACTGGAAACCTCACTTTAACATTATTTATACCCGACTATGTGCGGGTATTTATTACAAATTATATTATCTATATATATAAAAATCAATAGGTACCACTTTTCGTTGTAATTTTATAACTCAAGAACGGGCTCACGTATCCAAACCAAATGTTTAGGCTTTGTTTGGACTATTTAGTAGATGGTTTATGTAAAGGTTGCACAAAATCGGTCGAGCGGTTCTTCATTTATCACATTTTCTGTAACAAATGAATTCAATAAATGGCGGATCATTTTGTTAATGGGGATTTTGCTGTCAAATTGACACTTTTTACAGATGGGGATTGATATAATATATATTTATTTAATATAGATCAATATGGCCCTTTACAACATGAAATTTAAATGAAGACATTCTGTACCTATATTTAGTATCAGCATTGCACCCGTGCGAAGCCGGAGCGGATCGGTAGTATATAATAAAGACATAATAAACTACTTATGTGATTTTGTTAAGTCGTATAACCTATTCAACTATAGATATCCAATGAAAATGCAATGAAGGTTTTAAAGAGAATAATGAATTTATAGAGCCTTAGCCAGGTTCTACTTAAATAAAGTATAAGAGGGTATAAATATTAAATTAATAATATTCAATTTGAGCTTTTAGAAATATTTTAATCAAACAAGAACAAGTAACGTGAAGATTACCTTTGTGTTCCATATTACTTCTCTTTCCGCACGGAATATACATATAAAATACCCTCATAGAAAATAGCCCCAACCATTTATCTTCGTAGAACAATACAATGTAGTGAACGTGGAATGCCGTCGCGTGACGCGTCCACTTTTTCAAACTTCTAATCTTATCGCCGCGACGCCTGTTGACGTTTGTGCCAGACCGCACTTTACACAAAACCCTGCATTGTTGAAAATAATGTTGACTGACACAGTAACATAGAAATACACTTGAAACTTCTATGTTTGTATCCGAAAATCCTTAGGGACGTTATCAATGGACGTTATTCAATCCTAAGTGACGGTTTTCTTCCGTTCCCACCACAAAGTCTATAGTGTATATATACCTACTAATTATTATAACAAATACATCTGTACATTACGTTACATTTTAATATCGAATCTCTTCTTTATCGATTTGGACGAAATTTTGTACAGACTGCATCCTCGAGTCATCTTTCGCATGGATTTACTTTTTTTTACGCCATTACAAGTTAGCTCATGACGGCAATCTCACCTGATGGTAAGTGATGATGCAGTCTAAGATGGTAGCGGGCTAACCTGTTGGGGGCATGGCAGTTATATTAAACCCATACCCCTAGTCGGTTTCTACACGGAACGCTAAATCGCTTGGAGGTACACCTCTTTGCGTGCAGGGTGGTAACTAGCTACGGCCGAAGCCTCCCACCAGACTAGACCAGAGATAATTCAGAAATTATAAATTCCCGAATTGTTCCCGCCGGGGATCGAACCCGGGGCCTTCCACTTATAAGACCGCAGCGCTCGCCACTGTGCCAGAAAGGTCTTCAGATCGTCGTCGTTTTTTTTTAATTTATGCTAGAAGGCTGATTTTCCGAGATAAAAAGAAGCGTACGTCTGTCCCAGGGATGAAAGCTATCTTTGTAAACAGAATAACGGATGGGCCGGGAAAAGTTTACTGATGACACCAATGATATATTTAATATAATTCAGTACAAAAGTCTGCAATCAATTTAAACACTATGCTCTGTCCAATCATTTATTTTACTATTTACGTGACTATTTTAAAAAGGAAAGTCGTACTTGTTATTACTAGATGAGTATGCGAGTTACGAAATATCGGATAAAAGGGCACGTCGCTTCACTATTGGAATAAAGATATGCGTCTATTGAGTATTGCATTTTTTTGTCGATGGTTGCCTGTCAATAATTATGACACTTCATAGACGTGCTTATGCCAAAAGTAAAATAAATCGTTGGACGTTTAAACTCGGATAGTTAATCTTTGTCGATAAAATACGGATTACAGCAAAAGTGAATCACAACAATGTGGTTTTGGCTAAATTATGCCTACGCCACAAATTATGCATAGATTATAATTAAACACGATAAACAGGGTGGATTGAAAAGCGAAAATCTATACAAATTGCATGTATTGTATTCCTATTTGGCATAGGTACAATAAAATAATAGTTGGCACATTTATTTTTTGTCGCACCATTAGATTTGAATTTTGTTATGGGATAGGTTATATCTATAGATAGAGACTTCAGTTTTACCTTTCAACTTAACATTAATTTTAGTATAGACGAGAAAAGGACGGATAGCACTGAATTGCTCTGGCCTTTATAATCATAAATAATTGTTATGGAATCATAAATCTTATTATGTTCCTTGGGAAAATATGTACAGAAACAAAAATGATGACATAATAGAATATGGACTCAATACAAGATGATACCAGACAAAACAAACCCCGAGGAATTTTATAGGGCATATTATATTTCATCTCAACCCAGTTGCCAATTGCGCCGTGAAGTCGGATTTTTATTGGAATGAATCTATTTATCCATTCAAAATACTTGGCTCGGTACTAGGTATACCTAGTTTTGCCGAGTGCACTGAATCGAATTTAACTCGACATAGAATTGAATGCTCGAAGTTTATTACTTCGCTATTATCTGTGACAGAGCCAAGACGTAAATATTATGTATTTCGTATTCAAATTTTGTGAATTCATAATAAATGTTATGTCATGATAAAGGACAAGTATCTATTAGGTGGTATAGTTTTGTTTACGTTGCATAACCTAGATTGATAAGTGTAACTGGGTCGAATTCATTTGTTGGAAACAGTGTCCGCTTCTACAATAAGCTCCCAGAAGACATGTTGTATAGATCTGAATAAGTTCAAAGTTAATGTAAAACGTAAACTCATTGAAAAATCTTATTACCATGTAAAGGACTAATTAAACGACAAGGAAGCTTGGCAATAATTTTCTCTGAAAGTTCCTTAGTTAAGATGATTAATTGTGAGATGGTGATAATAAAAAAAAATACACGGCTGAGTTTGCTGTGGGCTCTTGTCAGACCAGGGCGCGTTTGAAACCCTCGTAGCTTTAGTTTTAAGATACCGTTACCCATTATCACCATCATGGTTTTTATTAAGTAAGTAAGTAATTTTTAACGACAATAAGTGTAGGCCCTATACAGTGTACCTATATTTAATAAATGACTTGAACTTGAACTTAAATATCAAGTATCGACGAATCAGCATAACGATCGTGGCCAAGAATATAGTAATACTAGATGATGCCCGCGACTTCGTCCGCGTGGATTACCTAAGTTTTTTGATTCCCGCGGTAGTATTTTAGTTAGTCTTAACCGTTTTATACGTATAGCCTTTTCATAAATGGAGACCCATGCTGAGTAGAAGACTGACGTGACGATGTGTTGAGTCTGTAGACAGTAGAGAGATGATGATGCTGCAAATGATAATATTAATTATAGCAACGACTTCATACTTAAACCCAAGTCCCAAGTCCTCAACTCTGATGCTGCAGTTTACTGCACTCCTCAGCCGTGGGGATTTAGAGTTCCATACAAAAGGTTTCACCATAGGTTTTACCACCAGAATATTGTTTAAGCTAGAAAGAAAAACAATATCTTGCAAACTTAAAAAGACAAAAGCATTATTTTGGTGGTCATTATATTTACATTATGTGTTTTGAATTAACTTTCAAGTTCTTTCACTATCCTTAACTTCTGCAAAATAACGCCTGTTTCTATACAATACAAACAAGAGTTTTACCGCCATAGGCTTAGCTACCTAAATATTTTTAAAGTTAGATACAGACATAATTGAAAGCAAATTACTTTCTAATTTATATTTTGTAAAGAGATAAAAATTAAAATAAACTTCGTTATTCTCTGAAGGATATTTAGGACAAACTCAAGGGCAAACTAAACGAAGTGGCCACATCGCACGTTTTTTGCTTTTATTTATTTTTTAGGAAAAGCAAAAAGGTGGTTCAGTCACTCTCCACGTCTACCTATTTACTAGTCGCTATTTACCGTAGGCTTAAACGAGATTCACTTCAATTGGAATTCAATTTACCGTCAAAACGGACGTCAGGCCTCATTTGGCGACGTATCACTTCGGCGAATGCTCACACCATTCGGTATGCTTGTTTCGTAAACAATGTTAGTAATTTTGCTGTAGTTTCTCTTTTCAGACAGTTTTTATTATGTAAACTATTATATAAATAAATTAATTAATTAATTGTCAAGTTTTCCTAAAATACTGCTACGGAAAAACTTAACATTAAAAAAAACATTAAAATTAATAGGTGCCTGAAATAGTGTTCACCTACTCTTTGGCTATGTCTCACAAATCAATACCTACAGACTGGCTACGTTTACTAAAGTAAATTGGCCTTTTCAAGTTTTTATTTGGCGTAACAAGAAAATAATTTAGAAGTAATTCTAATTAACTTTCCTTTTAATCTAAAAAGGTTTTATGGGACTTGGTTGCTATCAAATTGTAAAAAGAAAACCTTATAAAAATAATAAGTTGAGAAGATAGTTTAAGAAAGAAATTACAAAATCTTTTTAAAAACGATTCGTAATAAAACATCAAATACATTCTATCTTTAATTTTCTTTCTTTTTTTTCTTTTTTCTTTTCAAATAGATAACTTTATGTATCCACTACAGCCCATTAACGTCCCACTGCTAGGCACAGGCCTGCACTCTAATAGGAGAGAGGGAATTAGATCTTAAACCCACCACGCTGCTCCAATGCGGGTTGGCGGGCTTTTTAACGACTATTATCATGTTAGTGATAATAACCGGGACCGACGGCTTAACGTGCTCTCCGAGGCACGGGGGTGAAACACCGCCAACTTCCTAACTCCGGGCTATTACTGAGAATTTCTAGTCAGAAAAACCCAATACTTAATTATGGCCCGATCCGGGACTCGAATCCGGGACCTCGTCGACCGCAGTCGAACATGCTAACCACTGTAGGCAACCAATGAGGCAACTATCTATATAATTCACATCCATACTTCTATACTATGTATTACTATATAATCCATACTAATATTATAAATGCGAAAGTGTGTCTGTCTGTCTGTCTGTCTGTCTGTCTGTCTGTCTGTCTGCTACGCTTTCACGGCCCACCTGTTGAACCGATTTTGATGAAATTTGGTACAGGGGTAGATGGTATCCCGGGGAAGAACATAGGCTACTTTTTATCCCGGAAAAATAAAGAGTTCCCGCGGGAATAAAAAAAAACTGTCTCTTCACCCGATTTTGATAAAATTTGGTACAGGGGTAGATGGTTTCCCGGGGAAGGACATAGGCTACTTTTTATCCCGGAAAATTAAAGAGTTCCCGCGGGAATCAAAAATCTTAATCCACGCGGACGAAGTCGCGGGAATCATCTAGTAATATTATAAATGCGAAAGTGTCTGTCTGTCTGTCTGCTACGCTTTCACGGCCCAACCGTTCAACCGATTTTGATGAAATTTGGTACAGGGGCATGGTTGTATCCCGGGGAAGGACATAGGCTACTTTTTATCCCGGAAAATTAAAGAGATCCCGCGGCAAACTAAAAAAAATACCTGTTCAACCAATTTTGACGAAATTTGGTACAGGGGTAGGTTGTATCCCGGGGAATGACATAGGCTACTTTTTATCCCGGAAAATTAAAGAGTTCCCGCGGGAATCAAAAAAACTTAATCCACGCGGACGAAGTCGCGGGCAATATGTAGTACTATGTAAGGGTTTACATTTACCCAAGGACCTCCTCAGAACTTATATAATGATTCTAGTTTGTGGCAGTTATAGCGTGGTATCTAACCATATGCGAGACATTACGACAGTTGTTAAAGTTAAATAACTCCAACGATATTATGGTAAGTACCATGACAGTCATTATCACGCAGCCTTTGCATGAAATCTATGGTCGTTAAGTTCTTATACTGTACAATATAGATACCTACATACATACTCGTATTATGTACCATCCGCCAGTCAAGTGGAAACCAAAAAGAAGCTCTACTAAGTTCTAATTAGAAAATTTACTTTATCAAATCCACCACCACCACAGTCCATTAGAGTCCCACAGCTGGGCACAGGCCTCCTCTCTCATAGGCGATTAGAGCTTAGACCTACCACGCTGCTCCAATTGGCGGGCTATCATTTCAAATCATTGGTGGTTTTTCTTATAATCACCAATCATCATGAGTGAAACTACAATTGCCAATTTTCATGGACAAAACTTGTATAATATATAGTCATAATATAGTCAATAATCATAATATAGTCAATAATATATTTGACCGAGCGAAGCGAAGGTCTCTGAGTCTACTTGGGTGAATTGGCACTTGTCCGTCCGTCCGTCCGTCCGTCCGTCCGTCCGTCTGTCAGAGCATTATAACTTCTGAATTACTGAACGCAATTACTTCAGCTTTAAATATAATATGTAAACCAATGGCCTCCCGCCGAATATGGCTTAAAAAATAATAAAAATCTTTATTTCAGGGGGGCTCTCATAGAAGCGAATGCGAAGTAAAATATTTTTTATAAAGTTACATAGGGTTGCGGTATATCATTTTAAAGATAATTAGCAATAGAGTCCAAAAAATTTTTTTTTTTAATTTTTCCTCCAAAATTGACGAAATGGGGGGCTTTCAAAGTGGTGATTTTCTAACGTCCAAAGATGACCTCAGAACTCGAAATTTTCTGAAAGGATGAGCCTGAAACTTGATCAATTATTTCAATTATATCCTGTACTTGAACAACAAATACTAAAATTAGATAAATATTGTAAGGAAACGGAATTATTTAATTTTTAATGAGCTTCAGTATTTTTAACAGAACTTCACATTTATGTCAATAGATGGCGCCGCGAGGTCTTAGTTCGGGGCGAACCACTAGTTATTCAATTTAGGCACAATGTACACTTATTGACGTCCAGTTAGGTACTTATAAAATATGATGGTGATAATCAGTTACGGTATCTTAAAACTAAAGCCCACAACAAACTCAGCCGGGTTATTTTTTATATATTTCAAGTAAGGTACTTCAGAACATTCAACAACTACGTATTTAATCCTCTTTAGGGTGGAATTTCCAAGTAACTGTCTATTGAGTCAAAATTTTAAGTTACTTTATCCCTTGCGATAGGCGACGCGATGATAGTCAGGACGAGTCTTTATAGGTCTGAATAGGTTCATTGAATATTCATCATATCTATACATTTTGATATTTTATTAGCAAAGCCATAACACTTAGGCAATCTAAGATGCCGCTCTAATATAAACATACAAATAACAGGTCTCCCGAATCTTGGATTTGGCGTCAACCCAAGATTTGTACTAATGGGGTCACATGCAAAATTGTTCCAATGAATTTAATATTAATATTTCTTATAACTACTTGATATAGATGTATAAGGGCGAAGAACTAAATTAATTTCTAAGTTCAATTAAATGAATATCTACGCTGTTTTCTTTGATCCTCCTAGTAGGATACTAATTAACAGGACAGAAGTTCATAAGCGATAAGACCGCCTTTTCATACTGTTAGTTCTAAGTTTTACGTAATGTCTTTTGTTGCCATTTTAGTATGTTTATTTATTTATGAATCTTAATAATAAATAATTTTATAAAAGTCCGTCTTATTCGTCCGTTGGTCATCGTCGTAATGTAATTATTACTGACTAGATGATGCCCACGTGGATACATTTTATTTCGATTCCTGCGGGAACTCCTTAATTTTCCGGGATAAAAAGAAGCCTCGTACCAAATTTCATTAAAATCGGTTGAACAGGTGGGCCGTGAAAGCGTAGCAGACAGCCAGACAAACAGACGGACCGACAAACAGACGGACCGACAAGCAGACGAAAAGACAGACAGACACACTTTCGCATTTATAATATAAGCATGGATAGTGTCTGAGGTGCTGAAAGGATGGTTAGTAAAACTATCTAGAGAAACATATACCTACTTAGTTAGAAAAAAAATATTTTTTTGTATTTTAGTTTTGCTTTAACCAGCCCTGTCAACCCTTACAAGTTTAGGTATGCAAAGTGATTTGCATGCATGCTCGGGTAAAGAGATTAAGCGAAGCGGAGTGGCGGACAGTAAATACATCAGAGCGACAAGGACATTCATCTTGGGGATGAAAAACGCCCCACCTTTAAACGATTTACGAGAATTATCCACTGCGCTGTTGGACGCTTGTAACGTTACACAGTAAATATTCAAATAGTTAAAACATTGTTTTTTTTCAACACACTTGCTCATAAAGTGGCTCTAATTTCACCGCAATTAGACACATAATGACACCTATAATAAAACTGTGACTTTTTTATTAGTATTATTCACAAGTGAGTTATAGAGTTTTTATTTTATTTTATCTACTAAATAAAATTATTTTTAGTATTATTATTATTCACAAGTGAGTTATAGTTTTTTATTTTATTTTATCTACTAAATAAAATTATTTTTTAGTATTATTTTCTTCACAAGTGTGTTGAATAATGTTGTATGATACACGTGTGTATTGATGATTACCGTCCTCGGCTATCTTAAGACCCTTACCTAACGGCTCAGGTCTCAATGGCGCCTCAGCAGTAATCACCAACATAACACACTAGTACCATAATGTACTATTATTCAAATAAACCTCTACGAGGGCTTTCGAATTCGAGGGACGAGTAGCCTAGTTGCGACAATGCATATCAGTCGATTGCGATGGTAAAGCAACGTTGACCCACGAGGCGGTGACCGAATTTTGTACTCCGAATTTGGCCCTGTCGTTTCCTCCAAGCCTCAGAGAGCGGTCTCGGTTATTATCACCACCATCTGAAAATAATCGTAAGAAACCTAAGAGTTGAAATAGTTCCTACTCTTGAATGTGTTATTTATTTATTTTATTTATTTAATGCCTTTAAAAAAAACTAAAATTCCACTACAATTATAATTAAAAGTAATTAGTTATAAGTTCTGTCATGTAAAAGAAAATTACATGTAAATGTAAATGAAAAGCAAACATTCCAAACTTCTAAAGCGTAGGACTTTCTAAATAATGTAAATAAACCTAGTAAACATTAATATACATGAGCGAGTTTTCCCTTTAGATCTAGATTTCATCCTCCTCGATGAATAAAGAACATCTTTTCAGTTAGTCTAGGTATTGCGTGACTTCAGCTTTGATTTTATCTACGTAGTCTAGGTTCTAACTAGTTCTGCTATCTATTCCATGCCTTCACTTGTTATCACTGGTTAGCAAGCAAACGCAACAGCAATAATAAGCATAAAGTAGGTAAGTAAAGTTATTAGTTTTTGTAAATTAAGTACTACACTAAAGTCTAAAAAGAAGACAACACACTAACTGCTGCACAGTGCACTCAATGTGAGATCTATGTAAAGCTAACTTTGACTCTATATTTTAAAATGGTTATCAAACTTAAAACTAACCGAGGATGTGAATTTTAGGTCTTTTGGAAGACCCTCTATTTAATAATCAGTTAGAAATAATTTACTTTTGATATAAGCATCATCCTTAGATAGTATAATTTTATACGTTTGCAGTGTTTGCATTTCATAGTACCTTCAATCTTCACAGCAGCCATTTTTTACGTTAAAACGTACAATATTGCAAAAACCTCTCAATTCTACCATTCCACGCTGTATAAGAACTGTCAAAGGGTTCTCCTTTTGGCAGAACTCCAAAATGCTTGTAATTGTGTCACATACAAGGCCGCTTATACTATCAAGAACAAAGCACAAACGTATCTACTCAGACATATTCTAACATAAATGTTTGTTCATTAAGAAAACAGCTGTATTGTTAACTACTTTTGCAAGCGGATCTATTCACTTCATGTCTTCGTTTTGACGACCTCTCTGGCGCAGTAGTGAGTGCTGAGGTCTTATAAGGTCCCAGCTTCGATACCCAGCCGAGTTAATTTATAATTACTGAATTTTCTCGGGTCGGCTCTGGTGAGAGGCTGCGGCTGTGGCTTGTTACCACCCTGCCGGCGAAGACTTGCCGCCATGTGATTAAGCGTTTCAGTACAGTGAGTAAAAACTGATAAGAGGGACTACCGTCCTAGACTGCTTTTTTTTTTTTTATCCACTACAAGCTAGCCCTTGACAGCGATCACACCTGATGGTAAATGATGATGCAGTCTAAGATGGTAGCGGGCCAACCTGTTAGGGGCATGGCAGTTATATTAAACCCACACCCCTTCGGTTTCTACACGGCATCGTACCGGAACGCTAAATCGCTTGGCGGCACGTCTTTGCCGGTAGGGTGGTAACTAGCCACGGCCGAAGCCTCCCAGGTTACCAGGCCAGACCAGGGAAAATTCAGAAATTATAAATTCCTAAATTGACCCTGCCGGGGATTGAACCCGGGACCTCCGCACGTTAAGGCAACAGCGCTACACACTGCGCCACGGAGGTCGTCAAGACATACCACCAGATGAGATCGCTCAACTTAATCGTTCTTAGTTTTACTTTATTCCAGTTGCAAATTATCAGAATCAGCTTTCAAATCAAAAAACTTTCAAGGTAGCACCACTACAGAGGCGCGGCGCGGCGCGACACGTAGCGGCAAGTATTGTTTGTATGAGCTAGGCCCACTAACTGCGCGACGCGGCCCCGTACAAACTCATACAAAATATAATATTTGCCGCTACGTGCCGCGCCGCTCCGTGCATCTCAAGTAGGGCTAGACCTTTATTCATACTCACTCTGCGACTTATTTTTTCGAATTTATAGTGTTAAGTGTTGGAATCTACTAGGCAAACTAGCAGTGCTTTGTATGAAGATACAGCTACAGCTAGGAGTTCCTTGACGTTCTATAAATGGATTTTGAACTACGCACGACTCACGTAATTTAGTAGAAGCAATAACGTGGCTGTGTTCATAAAATTAATCGTTCACGGAACCAGTGTAAGCAGCGTTTGAGAGCTCCAACCGTAGAGAATTTCGTTATTGTTTCATTCCGTAGCCCCGCAAGCCCATGATCGATGCACGGTACATTTGAATAATCGCTTTGAGGGACGCCCTGTCACAAATATACTCGTACTAGTTCGGATTCCTTTGCTGGGAGAAAACAACGAAAAGGGTAGACGCAATCTTCTCTGAATTTACCTCGCTCAAAGTTTCGCTGGGTGAAAATTCTGCAATGCATTTTTAAGCAAATACAATATGTCTTTCTTTTCTTGTGAACCGAGTACTAAGGCGTTCGTTTATTATGAAGACTTTTTTATATCTGTGCTACAATTAAGAAACTAAAAAAAGTTTTGGGCTCTGTATCAATGATAAAGCTTCCTCCAATTTAAGTTTTGTTATAAGTAAGTATAGATGTAAAATACGTAAAAGATAGGGGCGATATAACGTGCCATAAATATATCAGACCGTATTCATCTTGAGGATGGGAACGCCCAACCTTTAAACGATTTACGACGGAAAAGGACGCTTTCGTGGTAAACACCAACACGTCGAGCTTCTAAAATATGAATAAATTGCTTTATTCATGCTAGGAACAGCCTTGACAGACGATCGGATATGATCGGGAGAGTTTGATCCGTCCGGTCCGTTCGATCATCTCGAAACAAAGCAAAGCCTTCACTCATCGTTCGTCTCAACCAATAGACGTCCAATGCTGGACGAAGATCTCCATTGATCTCCACAGAACATTCTTCTTCTTCTTATTTTGTTAAATGGCTTTTATTAGTGACACACCAGCACAATGCACTTTACCAATGCCACGTGGAGAGGACACGCTTGCTTCCAGCGGCTCCTAGCTACTCGCTTGAGATCGTCCATACGCCAATTGGGAGGTCGTCCAACGCTGATTTCCTGTGCAAGGCCGCTACTCAAGCACCTTGGGATCCCAATTCCCAACGCCTATCAGTTCCTCGAACTATGTGCCCCGCCCATTGCCACTTAAGCTTAGCTACTCTTTGAGCTATTACGGACACTTTGGTTCTCCATGATTTGATCACGTAAGGATACTCCAAGCATAGGCCTCTTCATCGCCCTGAATCTTTTTATCAGGCTCATAGTTAACCATCCAAAAGATTCAAACTCATAGAAATACTAAACTGGATCTAGAAACTTGAAATTTGGTTCGTTGCTCTCTAATGAAAGTAAAGAGAATGAGATGAATGTTAATGAATATAAAGAGGATTTTGAGGAATTGTAACGGGACCCTTAAAAACATCAATTCCACGCGTCACGGGAATCAACAACTTATTACTCATTGATTTAATGGTTAACCGTTTGAATTTGCTTTAATAGTATTTTCTTTTAAAAGCTTACAAGTAGGGGTTACTGAATTAGACTTATCTCATTATATAGCTTTTTAATGAGAAGTTTAAAGCGATAATAGGTTTGGTTATTTGCTATTGCGCCGTAAATGGGAACTACCACAAGCTGTCAAGACCGTTAATAGAAGGAAAACTAACCGGATTTATATTTCGTACCTAAAGTCTAGAATGGCTGGAAATTTGTTGCTTCCACCAAAATATTCCGCTTAGCACAGCTATTACATTGTCTCTGAATCATAAATAATGTGCACTAAAATTTTAATGGTACCCACTTTCGCCAAATTGAAACATTTCGTTGGGTTCTAAAAATATTCTACTTTATTTATTACTTGATAATGCCCGAGACTTCGTCCGTGTGGATTTTGGTTTAAAAAAAAATTTTCATTAAAATCAGCTTATAAGATGGGCCGTTAAAATTTAGCAGACAAACAGATAGACAGACAGGCAGACACACTTTCGTAGTAATAATATTAGCATGGCCTGCAGTTAACAAGCGATTTGCTTCCTTGTTTTGAATCTGAACTGGACGTAGTCGTAAAATGCTCTTCGGATTTCAGTCTTTACTTTTTTAATACCTCGCCTGTTAGTCAAGAGTTTTAAACATCAACTTAATCCTAAAGCTTTTATTACTCTTAACTTAACGATTAGTTTCATAGTAGTATAGAACGTGTTATCGCTTGTACCAACTTAAGTGGTGCCAGGTTTAAAGCCACCTTCGCGCGTTGGTGGCTCGATTTTATTGCATTTTTACACGAACACCGCGCTGGGCGCATTTTACGTACTAAGAGCCATGAATGAGCAGTTACAGCGAGTTTCCACTGTACTGGACCGACAATGACTGTTTAGATAGAAACCAGTGCCCTTGCAAGTTTATTAGGTACTTTTATATTATATGTCACCGTAAGATTGTAAAAAACGTTAGATTATAATCTAACGATTTCTATCCCGCGAGATTGTAAACTGTCGAAAGATTGTGAACCGTTCAATGTTCTGAGTATTAATTTATGATATATTTATTGTATTTACGTTTTCTTGTCTCTTTCTTGTACAGTTCACGCGCGAGTTTAATGCAGAGTAAATGTATGTGTCACCATACATTTACTCTGCATTCAACTCGCGCGTGAACTATTGGTTAGGTTAGGGTTTGACATGAATATTAAGGTAGTGCTTAGGTTCTATCGGTTTAATATACCTAATAGATTACAGTTTACCGAAAAACAATGCGTTAAATTGTAAGCAGTATGTTACGGTTCACAATCTGTCAAGAGTTTACAATCTATCGAGATAAAAAACGTTAGATTACAATCTAACGGTTTTTACAATCTTACGGTGACATATATATAATATCATTGGGTATAGGTCCATATTACACGGATCCTTACTTACTTCCTTCGGCGTTTGTGTGTCTTGGCCTCCTCTACTTACGATTTTCTGCATCCGGCTTTCGCTTCTTTCTACTATGACAGAGGCTTTCCGATTTTCTGCAGATCTTCTTTTCTTTAGGATAAAAAGTCCTATGTCGTTCCCCGTGATACAACCTATTTCTGTGCCAAATTTCATCGAAATCGGTTGAACGGATGGGCCGTGAAAGCGTTGCAGACAGACAGACAGGCACACTTTCTCATTTATAATATTAGTATTCACCCTTCACCATGTCACCCTTTCGTCCCTAGTTATCTATAGGTATTGGTAAACTGTGTTCCCAAAAATTGTGTCAAAAGTAGGTATTAGTCGTTGTACTTTGAAAATCTACCAACTCGTATCTACTTTTATGCCCATGGTGTCCGTCAAACATCTGTAAGTCTTTTTGACGCTCGGGAGAACGGGCAGCCTACAACAATGGAAACTCGCACTTACAATAGGATTACTGACGATAAAGCGCGCCGCGTTATACGCGCAGAGAAACATAATTCGCGCTATTTAGATGAAAAATGACTTCAGTGCGGCAAACTACTTTATACATTCCGCCACATAGTTGCTGTTATTTATAAGGGTGCTTCTTCAAACTAGTATGTTGCCGCTATTTTCACATTATCTGCTTAAGGCCCTGTTGTGATGGTACCGACGTGATCGTCTTAGCTCGTGATTTGCGATTAGATATATTGAAGGAAATTTCTTAAAACAGTACTTTGGGATAAAAGACACTTAGGCATTCTGGCAGTCATCTGAAAATTCGCGGATCTCAAGGGGAGTGGATGCGCAACACTCTGGCTTGAGTAGCACATTGCGTTAGGTGGACAGACAGGCTTACCAATTCACTCTATCTGCTTCGCGAGACTCGAGTTGAGCCTATCTCGACAAATGCTAGGGTGACTCTATCTCAACACTCTGAAGTACAGAGGGAGACCATGAAATTCTAATTTAACGTACAAGTTAGAGTGTATGGTTAGCTGATGTATGTATTTGCCTTTTTGAGGCCATCGTTCTGACCGAATTCCTCTAGCACTGGGGGACACCTACGCCTCGGAAAGGCCCTTAATCAATGTTATGTGGGGCACAGCCCGACTCCCTTGGACGCTGCGAAGCGTAAATTCCCGAGCACCTGAAGGCTGGTACTAAGATTTCCCGAACACCTAAAGGCTGGTACTTTTTGTTCCCGATCACCTCGAAAGGCTGGTACTATTCTTTTGATTGAGCTTTATAGCTCGCCCCATACCATGGTTTTGATTATTTATATTCATTTGTTTCAGTTAGGTTTAGATTTGGCCAAATCTAGGTCGGGAGTCGATGCTGTAAAGACATGACGTGTTTGGTTGTGCCGGAATTTCGCCGCCAGTACGCCACCAATAACCATGTACTATTTGGTTATAAAACTTGACTGGTAAAGTCAAAGTGCAATTAATAATTTAATGCCCAAACAACTTCAGTGTCTCTTATTCCTCAGTATCGTCATGGACGCCCTATCACTCTGTCTTGTCCCTTATTTCGCTGTATCATTATGGTCACCCTACGAACTAAAATTGGTAAAATGTAAAAACAATAGGACTCGTTTCCTACCTGCTTTGTAGGTCTCCCCAGCTGCATTGTAGAACGACCTCGCCGGCTCGGACAATACAATAAGATACTGCGATAACTAGTGATCTTATTCACTCAATTCTAAACTGTATTGACGTAATTTTATTCTATCAATTCATTTTGCAAACCAAATTAAAGTCAAATCTATTTAGACTGCGTTTGTATTTGACTTCTCTATATTCTAGGCCTGGTTCGGAAGGAATCTCAGTGTCCTAGTAAAACTCTATTACCTAAAGCTATTATTAAAATTAATCTATTAATATAGATTAATGTTGGTAGATAATTCTGTCTATTTTAACTTTCTGATATGAGAATCGTGATCTAGGTTAGGTAATATGAGAGGATTTAATAGCGGAGGTTATCAAGTTAGGGTAACACACTAGTTAACTTAGAACAAAGACATTATTGAGATTGTATTTTGACTGTTAAGACGCAATTAAACTCGTATCTCCATTATCAAAAACTCTAGGGAACATATTTAAGATAGGAATGAAAGAGTTTGGTTATGGTTCAAAGTAATAATCTTTTATTTAGAGTAATTAATTTAATTCTTTTACTCAACACTGAGTGATAATAAAGAAAGAGACACTGGTTTAATTTATTTACACCGAATTCGAGTGTTTGAGCAATCGTGCACTTCGGTGGAATTTCTCGTTCCTAGGTCATACTAATTTGTAAGGGAAAAGAGAAATCCAAGATAAAAACCCTTACGACCATTTAAAACTAAATTACACCTTATAATTTGTTATATACACACATACACACAGTTATGACTCATTACTATTTTCATATTTACATACGTGACAAGAAGAAACATAAGGTAAGACACACTCTCTAATCATGAAAACAGATTAAATTATAAAATAAGTAGGTCGTGCGTTTTCACAGTTGTATAATATCTATTTATTTCCAAACAAATTAAAAAGCTAGGGCTGAAGCAGGGTTGTACCCGACACACGTGTTTCTAGCCACCCTTGGGCTGTAACTACGGTTTCTGTATTTACAGAACCCACAACCGAGTCTATATGTTAATAGAAACAGATATATAGTAATTGATATAACGAAAAGACTCGTATATACCCACTTCATACTTGTTTTAGTTTAGTTTTACATACTCCATATAATATAATGTATCTACTGCGATCTCTGGGTTCATCTTAAATTAATTCAGTCAAATCAACACCTTAGTCTTATTTATACGATATTATGTAGAACTGTGAAACTACTCGAAAACAATTAATCAAATAGTGTACATTACCAAATACGACGGCTCGCCTCGCAGATCACTTCACTTTATTCTAAGATATTATTATTTCCCTTTTTAAAATCTACAATGGTATTAAAACTTTACAGAAATTGGAGCTAAAGTTACTTGACTCTACAATTTATATATAATCGCTCCTTTACTTTGGAATTTTGGAAGTAAAATTTAATAACACAATTTACAATATCAGGCGCGGAGATAACTTATGCTAAACTACTTCTCAATCTGGACTCTAGGACCCGAATGCCTGTGTCTCCAGCGTCCCGGCTTCTCGTCCCGGTTGTATCCCTTCTCCCAGACACCACTCTGCAATTTTGAAATTTACACCCAAAAGTAAATCGTTCTACGCAATTCATTGGTCTAAACCTAGGCTTATCGGTGTTTGACCAATCAGCTGTCAGAATAAATCTGCCACGCCCTTTTCCTCAGTTTGCATTGCGTTTCTTAATATTTTTCTCAAGACGCTATTTTTTTCTATTTAGGCACTTCAACATCTGCAAGCATTATTTCCAAGACATTCGACGAAGGATGCAAAAAACCCAACTTTATGACTCGCCTTTCGAAGTGGCTTGTCAGATTTTTGGCTTTTGTTTCGATGCAATAATTTAGAAAGCTTTACGAGCTTAGCGTGAAATTCTATGGTTTATTGGTTTTAAAAAAATATACCCTTAGCTAAACTTTTACGAATTTCTAAGGCCTTTCTTGTATTTCGAATAAAAAATAAAACCTCGCTTAAAATTCTGACGAAATTTTACGACTGTTGCGCTATTTATTTAAAATTTGAAATAATTCATGGAATAGCTAGGGTCACATGTAGGGTGTTCACTTCACTGTGATAGCGTAAAATCGGCAAAACTGGGTTTTTTGAAGCAGTGTGTCTATCAAACGGTGACATAATGTATGCTTGTAAAAATAATTTGCTGTTTTCTAGACCTTTAAGCAGCCATTGATGCATCTCAAAACACAATTTAAAAAAACTCTGCACTGAAATTTCTTTTTAACACATTGTATTGAAACCAATTATTTGCTCTAGAAATATAAGATAACATTTATATTTCTAAATCAAGCACATTGTTGGAACATTGTTTGAACAGTAAATATTTTTCTTACAAATGATTTCTTGCATTTTTTGCGAAATGCGCTTGATCGATTTCACCCCCCCTTAACTATTAGAACCCAAAAAGCAGGTTTTGTATGGTTTAATAGGCTTCCATATTTATGCAGCATACCTACCTATTGTTGTCTGATCTTAAAGCCTTAGTCAAATATTTTAAACAATAAATAAATAAATAATCTTTAGTGTGATTGTATTGTAGTGTTGGTCAATAAACTTTTATTTAAAGTTAAAGTTTTTTTTTTATTCCCGCGGGAACTCACTAATTTTCCGGGATTAAAAGTAGCCTATGTCACTTTCCAGGTCCTCGACCATACCCATACCAAAACTCACGTCGATCCGTTGTTCCGTTGCGGCGTGATTGAAGGACAAACCAACAAACAAACACACTTTCGCATTTATAATATTAGTATGATAAAACGCACAACTGCAGTGACAAACTTGGCAACTTGAGGTTGTAATTCAAGAGCGTTCTCCACTGCAGAGGCCCTTGATGTGAAGTGTGACGTGTTCACATATTATATTAATATATTATACGAGCTGATGCCCGCAACTTCGTCCGTGTGGATTGAGGTTTTTGGTTTTTGGTTCCCGGGAACTCTTTAATTTTCCGGGATAAAAAGTAGCCTACGTATTATTCCATACTATAATCTATCTCTGTGCCAATTTCATCCAGATCTGTTCAGCCGTTGGCGCGTGATTGAGTAACAAACATCCATCCATACATCCAAACTTTTGCATTTATAATATTTATTTGATACATGTTAATATTGTTAATTTCTTATATTACAAAGCAAGACACGCGCGTTCATTGTAACATTCTGCCTCATTATTTTCGCCGCGCTTTTTTGTATTTCGAACAATAGAATCGGTCAATATTTTGTTGGGAAAATTGAATTATTTTTTAAAGAACAAAAGAATTCAAACGGGTAGGGCAAATTCGGAAACTGTCAGCTTCAATCTACTCCTGTGCCGTCAAAATGCCAACCGCAGTTTCTTCAAAGTTCAAAGAGGATACCCGATGAAGAGAAATGAGAAAATTTGCATTTTTTCCAAGGAATAAACATCCAACAGATTCTTTTATGGATGAATTAGTCAAACTTTAATGTTACTCAGTAATTATTTATTAAATGAAGGTAAAGAAGGAGTATTGGAAAATATATTCACTAAATTTACTTAGTCCTACGCCTAGTACTTAATCTTTTATTTCCCGAATACTTGTTGTGTACCTTGTGTACCTTGTAAACAAGGTATTCGCTATTCGTACATGATTTAATTAGTTTCTATAATATTATATTATATATGCAATTTTGTTGACCATATTTGTACGAGAAAATTATTATTGTGTTTTCAAACAAAGCATCTTTATTTTCACTTATCAAGTGAATTGTCATTTTTTTAATATTTGTCATTTCGACAGTAGGTAGCTGCTGACCGTACCATAATTCTGTGCCGTTTTTTCTGGAATTCTAACCATATGCACATTTGCAGAAAATTCAACCAGTTTTCATACATACGAGTACCATGCCAGGAAATGCAAATCGTTGGAGCACCAAGTAGATATCACCCTGAAAATGCAAATCCGGTGGTCAAACTTTGCCAAGATTCATGAATTAAACATACTTCCTTCCTTCAATACTTGTACCTACATATCATAGAGGTCGTTGGCAATGTTACATAATTCCGACACGTCTATTGAAAATTACAGCTAACAAGCTAATAGAATAACATTATTAACATGATGTATGTAGCCTCTATTTGCACTTAAGGCTCATATTAATCAAAATCTTCTTGGAAATGGTTAAAGACAAACTTTTTAAAACTTTGCAGATTAAAATGAAATTTTCCGCGAACAGCTACTAAGTAAGTAATGGAATAAAATTAACATAAAACAGGTCTATATTTGGATTTGGGGCTTAGATTTTCGTGAACCTCGAAAATACCTCATGTATGCAAAAAAACCCGGCTGCGTTTGTTGTAGGCTCTTCTCAGACCAGGGCGCGTTTGGAACCCTCGTAGCTTTAGTTTTAAGATATCGTAACAGATTATCACCATCATATTTTTATGTAACTGAACGTCAATAAGTGTTGTGTATCTACCTTAATTGAATAAATATTTATGACTTATGACTTATTCCTGAAAAAAATGTAAAAACAAACAGTTACATAACTTACTTATGAGTTAAAAAAATTACACCAACAACTAGCCGAGTAAGGAATGGAATAATAATATGGGAGTTAATAATATGTATGAAACCCGTCTATTTAGATTTGGGGCTTAGATATTTCCGATCGTTATACAAAAAGTGTAAGGACAATTTCGACACTTGTAACGAAAAATTCCACAAACAGTAAAAAAGATAACATAATATTAGGCACTTAACATACATTTGTCTGTTTGTGGTTAAGGCTTTCCACGAATCTCCTTAATGAAGAAGGAAAATAATTAATTTTGTACGTTGACTGAAGTATGACACCTCGACGCGCTTAGTTATGTAAATAAAGTATGAAAATGTACGGCGCAACGTTCACATAGAGTGGAGTTGAGGCACGACTTTTTCACTTTGACTTTTACAGAAAGTAAAAATGAGCACGTTCTAAAGGTTCGATGATGGGCGCTGCGTGATAACTAATAAGCCAGCCGGTTATAGCTCTTATCACCGTGCAATACCATGCATTCATCGTGTCGCCCCGCTGATTGCCGCCCTTCCTCTCTAGCCGATGCCACAGAATAAATAGATACTTCGTTCAATGCCGATCACTCGTCATCGGTTTAGATTGTGCGGACTATGAAAGTTGCGTTTCCGGTGTAATAAGCGTCAACGTGTTAAACGAGGTTGTACGGGAGCAGGTGATGTGGCTCGACCGTAACAAAAGATCATCATCCACCGAGCGGGTGTTGTGCTCGGGGATCACTGGTCCGACCGTTCATCGTTGGAGGTCGTATATAGGCGTAATTCAGAGTACGCTTCGTTAGCGTGAGTTAGGCTCTTCGTGTTCATCGTGCGCTACTAGTAATGCCATCTATTGGATTATGTGCGGACTGCGAAGACCGCTACAGAGGCTGTTTTAGATCCATGCAATGCATACTAATATTATAAATGCGAAAGTGTGTATGTCTGTCTGCTACACTCTCACGGCCCAACTACTCATCCGATTTTGATGAAATTTGTTACATAGATAATTTACATCCCGGGGAAGGAGATAGGCTACTTTTTATCCCGGAAAATTGAAGATTGAAGAGTTGAGGAGATTAAAAACTACAATCCACGCGGGCAAAGTCGCGGGCATCATCTAGTTTTATATAAAAAATGGTACCAACTTCCGCATGTTTAGTTACTTCCTGTCATAGAGTTACCGTAGCGCGTCACTATATTATAGTCGCGATATGCGAGATATCACACCTCGGCGCGCTAAGTAATGTAAATAAAACATTAATATGCATGAGTCTCGTTTACGCTTAGGGCTTAGATTTTCACAAACCTCAATGAATAAACAACATCCAGTCTAACTCTTGTTACGTATAGCGTGACTTTAACTCTGATGCTATCTACGTTTAAACTGGCCCTCAACTTGTTATCAGAAGGGTAGTTTTATAGCAGGAAACAATGCGCCGAGGCCAGTAGTAATTGTTGATGAATATTTAAATAGAATCTTATATACGTATACGATAAGGTTGGTTAGAGTTAACGTTCCTTACAATATCAGCCCACGCTAGATTAGTAACAGATTTATGTGTTGGAATAAACAACAAAGCTTTTATCACACCACATTAGACGTTACTAACATAATTCTGTGTCGCAGCAAAATTGTATGTCACGCAATCTAGCAAGTAGCAACAATGTATGTAAGCCCTGATTTTAACATACCATATTTGGGATTTCCCCTTGACTTTTTATTCTATACTTTGATGAGGTAACAAAAGAGGCTTTATTATTTGGAAATCACAAAGTTTAGCTGAGTTGTAGCCATATCACATACATAATAATGTTCATGTTAAATTACTTAGCAAACTTTAAGAGGGCAATAATGGCAGGTCAAAAATTTAAATGACTTAATGCTTTTTACGTATCAATTTTTTTCTGTATTTTCTTTAAAGTGGCGTTATTATTTCCTAAGTAGTTGCTAGTTCTTACTAAGCTGATTCTTTTGACAGTTATATTAAATTATATTTATATAATATTCAATATTTTTGTATGGAACTCGACCTACATCCTACATCCTACTCGACCACCGACAGTTCGGCCATTTTTTTTTTGTATTAACGGCCATTCATGAAACCTATAGTTATCCACAGCTGGCATTTATAGAAGCAAATATTTTATGAGACAGAATCTTGTAAAGTGACAGGTTTCCGAGATGTAAAAGCTATCAAAGCCGTGCGGGTGGCTCCATTACCAAGTAAGTAGATTATAACTTTGATAGCTTATATTATCTTGGAAACCTACTAGCTTTGGAATATTTTGTCTCATATAATACTTGCTTGTTTTAACGGAAGCTATTGATTAATTAAAAATTTTATGATTAGCCGCTATTTCCACAAAATAGTAAAAAAAAGCCAAAATAACATGCAAGTCCCATACTCGGGCATATTAAAATTTATCAACGTTAGTGCGTAGGTGTAACGACTCGTCGCTCTAATGTCTTGTCTCGGAAATTTTCCTTTACGTCGCAAAATTTAGCCTCAGTTCGTCTCGTACGTGTGAGGCATTGTACGCGTTGAACACAACTTATTGGTGGGATGATGCTAAAGTTTTGCGAACGCTGAATCCCCTAATTGTTACAAACTTTGGTACAAAGTAGTAGTACATTGTATAATTCGAAGTAAATGCGTTCTCTTTGGTTATTTATGTGCTTTATTTTACAGAATTTGGCTATTCATAAAACTTTTTTAATATAATTTTAGCTATTTTTTTAGGGAATACCTAAACAGCTGCATTCGTTTTACTGTGACTTGTCTGTAAACTTACAGTTTCAACATGTACGTACGACCAAAACGGCGTCATGCAAGGGAAGCACCGATGCGTTCTTATGAGATCTCGAAGTCCTCATATAATAAAGGTACACTGCGCATTATCCATACTAATATTATAAATGCAAAAGTGTATCTGTCTGTCTGTCTGCTACGATTTCATGGCCCATCTGTTCAACCGATTTTGATGAAATTTGGTACAGGGATAGGTTGTATCCCGGGGATCCTTCCCCGGGATACAACCTATCCCTGTAGGCTATATATTATCCATCCATAGGCTATTTTTTATCCCGGAAAATTAAAGAGTTCCTGCGGGAATCAAAAAACTTAAACCGCGCGGACGAAGTCGCGAGCATCGTCTAGTTTCAAATAAATATGTAAATACAGGGTTAAAGTATATAAAGAGGTATGTAAACAAATAGGCCACAATTATATTTTATCTGCACATATTATTTTGACCGTTCCGCTTTGTATCCTATGATAACAATACTCGACTTATGTTTCATCCATATTTCACCCGACCAACAAAAGCCAACTCTTTTCCTTTATTCGGATTTCAATAGTTACGGCGCCGAGCCTAATTTTTGTTACTTTTTTGAGCTAGTGAAATAGGCCACTCGAGTTATTTAACGTTACAAGTTATCCTGAATAGGTATTGATAAAGTTCACACGTGATTTCTTATTCGCACCCTTAAAAAACATTTTTGGTCGTGTACCAAATTGAGTGGTGGTGATTTAATTACATCAAACTGAAACTCATATTTTTTATTTAAATAAACTTAAACTTATTACAAGTGCTTTTGAATCTTCACTGGTTCGGAATGTTATTCCTACCGAGAAGAACCAGCAAGACACTCGGTGGTTACTCTTTTTAAAATATTCATTTACAATTAAATCAATTTGTAGATATACAAATAAACGTTGTCCTTAGCATTGCTGGAGCGAGTCAAATCCATGCTTTATTATTATTTACATAATCTTCAACAGTATAACAGGTTTTTTTGGAGCATACTTTTAATGGATTTCTTAAACTTGTGTAAAGGCAAGTTATAATTAGGTTTTTAATTTTATTATAGAATAGATCCCACACATGACTTTCAGACTTTCTTGAGGCGGAGCGATGGAGTCACGAGCCTATTGCGGCCTCTAGTTTGATTATCGTGCAGATCGCATATTTTTTTGTAATTTGGATGTGCTGTTTTACGAAAATTTATTGCTGTAAAAGTATTGCGAGGCTACTGTTAGAATACCTATTTCCTTAAATTTATCTCTGATATTATATTTATCTGATATTAACTATAAAATAATCCTTAAATATTGCTGATGAAGAGATTTCAGTAACTTTTTAGAATTTTGTAAAGTAGCACTAATATGATAATTAAAACAAAGTAACCTCAAGATCCTTGTATCTGCACAACACAGACCTGCTTATAGCTCATTGAAACAGCTTTACTTCCGGCCCCATTAGCAAAGTTTTGGATTTTCGCCAAAACGAAAACTCTAGAAACCGCTCCATAATGTTCACGTCGGCGTCGTCGAGCTGGCAGCTCGGAGCTTCCCGCAAATGTTATTGCTTTGTCAATATTTTATGCGAAAACAAATTGTTTTGATGATGTGTGTTATTTAACACTTCATTTACTAAGCTAGGTATATGATAATAGTCGTCTAAGCCCGCCAACCCGCGTTGGAGCAGCGTGGTGGGTCTAAGTTCTAATTAATAATGATTATGATATAATAATCTTTTCTCCTATGAGAGTGGAGGCCTGTGCCCAGCAGTGGGACGTTAATGAGCTGTAGTGATGTTGGTGGTTACTAAGCTGGTTCAGTGACCCAAAGAGTATCCAAGACATAAAAGCTTCCGCTCACGTCTGACGGGTGGTTCCCGCTGATATATTAAAAGTTTGCTCCTGAAAAAGCTTTATAAATACTGTTGAAGATTATGTAAATGAATAGACATGGATGTGTCTCGCTCCACCAGTGCTTAGGACTGCGGTTACATTTGTCACTGCACATTGATGTAATTGTTTTTTTTTAAATACCAACCACGGAGTGTCTTGCTGGTTTTTCTTGGTAGGAAATTCATTCCGAACCAGTGGTCCACACGACAAGTTTATTTGAGTAAAATTTATTTGAATTTGAGTTTGATCGAGTTTTCTGGGGGCTTAAAGGTTGACCACTTCCTTAAATCGTTATCTTCTAGGTGTCCCAACCAGTGGAGTTGCGCCAACTTGGTCTCCTCAACGTAACTTTGAACTTTGAAGAGATGATTTAACAAGGAAGGTCCGTGTGTCGGCCATTCCGTGAATATCCCAGGCATTCCTATATGCAATGCTACGTGATAAACGATTTATTTATTTCACATAGGACAACTTGTGCCACTTATAAAATGTCAAGACTACACCGCTTCGGAAAGTAAATTCTACTGAGAAGAAGCGGCAAAAAACCGGCCGGTTACTTTTGCCAAACACAGTGCGAATAATTTGAATGCACTATTATCTTTGTTGGCAGACTGATATTCATGCAATACTAGCTGATGCCCGCGACTTTGTCCGTGCGGATTGAGGTTTTTTGGTTCCCGTGGGAACTATTAAATTTTCCGGGATAAAAAGGAGCCTTAGATGTGTTATTCCAGACTATAATCACTACTATCTCTGCGCCAAATTTCATCCAGATCCTTTCAGCCATTCGTGACGTGATTGAGTAACAAACATCCATCAATCCATACATCCATCCATCCAAACTTTCGCATTTATAATATTAAGTAAGCGTATAATATATAATAGATACCTACGTAAAATTCCACGCAAACGATGTCGCGCCGGGCTGTAATTGTATCAAGTTTTCCGTAAAGATTTGAGGGGCTTGTCCTCAAAACGAAAACTAATTTTGAACTTGTGTCAATAACATTTGGTACGTGCCCAGACGTAAAAGGTATTTAGATCTAGTTAATCTGATCACGTACAAAGTTCATATTGAATGGTGCAAATTATACCGGCCTCACATCGCAGGGTAGCTGATATCTTTAATAATAATAATCGAAAGACCTTTCACCGATAGCTATTCAGGATAATATCATTCCTATAACAGTTAATGAATGAATGAATGAATGAATTTATTTATTTCCAGACAACAAAAGTCCATAATGGTTAGTGTATACGCATTTCTGCTTATATATATTATTTATAAGTAATTTATATATTAAACAAGCACATTTCATAACTTGAACACTCCACACTCCTCAATATCTCTTGTTCCCTTCGTCCCATCTATCATCTGTGGTCAAAACGTCAAACGTCAGTGTCATATCGCAAGTGTGTGAAAAAACCGCAATGAACTCAAGTTTGAAATTAACTCTGAAAAAACGCTAAATCACCTCAATAATTGGAAACCTCGCGAGTGTTATCATAGTAACAATATAGACTGCAAATACTCAAAGTGAACTAGTGCCGGCCTGTGTTCTTGCAATCTCCGCAAATTGTGCACATTCTAAAACCAGTGACCTAAACATACCATTTACCAAGTAAGCGAACTCCCTCATCCTCTACCCTACAGTTAGTAAAGACTTATCCTATGTTAGTAATTCCAATAAGTTATATAATAAATAATAATAAACAATATGTGTTAGTATGACTTATTCTATGTTAGTTAATATAATTAATACACTTACAAACTAAGGCTGACATCCAGTGCACCATCTGTGCAGTGCACTTTGAAAGCGCTGTCCTGTGTGTCAGCTATCACCTTCAGAATAATATTGGAACTACTCTCCAATCTACTTTTGATATGACTTCGAAATTAGGTATATTCTTAACTAGCTGATGCCCGCGACTTCGTCCGCGTGGAATAAGTGTTTTTAATTCCCACGGGAACTACTTAATTTTCCCAAATAAAAAGTAGCCTATGTCAGTCTACAGGTTCTCAGCTATACCCTTGCAAAAATCACGTCGATCCGTTGCTCCGTTGCGACTTGATTGAAGGACAAACCAACAAACAAACACACTTTCTCATTTATAATAGTAGTATGATTCTGTGGAGTATTTAACTCAGAATAGGATTGTGATTCCCGTACGTTAAATTTCTACTCTATCAACCATTTAAAATCATTCCTCAATTGCGGGTCTTATGGCATTTCCATACGTTTTCAATGAACTTATCTACATTTCCTCAATATTACAGGAGAGCAAAAAATACTGTAAAAATTAGCCGCTGCTATCTTTACCTGCTATAGAGATAAATAAAGACGAAAAATATGTATATTTATATATTGACTTTCTAATAGAGCTTTGAAAAGTTAAGAATTATTTTTTCTTTCTTATACGAGATACTTACTATCTAATGCCCGCGACTTCGTTCGCGTCGTGTAGATTTTTTTGTAATCTCGCCGGAACTCCGTAATTTTCCGGGATAAAAAGCCTATGTCGCTCTCCAGGTCCTCAACTTACCCATGCCAAAAATCAGGTCAATCCGTTGCTTCGTTGCGGCGTAATTGAAGGACAAACCAAAAAAAAAATTTCGCATTTTTAATATTAGTATGATGATGCGTTTGGTGGACGCTTGATCTCAAGCGAGTAGCTGGGATCCGCCGCGCTGGAAGCAAGCGGCACCAGACCATGTTATGTGGAGATCCATGCAGGAAACCTTCGTCCAGCTGTCTATGAGAAGTTGAGACGATAATGGAATAGAAGAAACGTGAATAGCAAAAATACACCCACCCTTATAAATAACGTCACTAGAGGATTCGTAGGTGGAGCAAAACACACCTAAAGCGCGTTATGGTATATAAACCATTTTTCATCTAAATCGTGACTCTTGTGCGTTCGCGGGTGTAATATGGAGCACTTTATCGTCAGTAATCCCATTGTAGCGGGTTTTCTTTCGACTTTTTGTTCTCGCAGTGATACGCGTCTCTTGCTACTTCGTTTTCATGAGAAAATTCAATAAAATATACTACGAGTAACTGATCCGGCTGAAAAAATAAAGCCCAAGCACAATCAGTGCGACTAAATTGTAATCCTTCGCGGCTTTTGCAACGAAATATATTTATAAGGCGGGCAATTGTATGAATGATACATTCATATTTGACTTTTCCTATGTGCATGATGTTTCTATAAATTGAATTGCTTGTTACCTATTGCCTAAGCCATTCAACATTTTGTATATCTACTACTTGTAATTCTGTTGGTAGTTCAAATAAAATAAATTAAAATTAAAATTCATAATATTATTATAGTGAAAGTGGGCCTGTCTGCTATACGCTCTCTTCTTTCACATCTTTTCAACCGATTTTGATGAAATTTGGTACGGAAATTGGTTGCATCAAGGAGCTCCTACGTAAAAAAGGAAAGCTCCTATACGTAACGGTTCTTCTTGGACTGTTACTATTTGCAAATGTATTTGTTTCATGTGAAGGCTTTACCTTACACCACTTAATATAGGGCGGGAACTCATAAAATTAATCAGTCGCGTAACATTTTAAACGGATTGATACTGGCTTGTTTAGTGTATAGGACAAAGAACTGTAAAAAAATTAGTCAATTGTAACATTTATTTGTTTGGTGTAGCCGCTATAAAATACTTCTCTCGTGCTGGATACCTTATTTGCATGTGAAAATGCAATAAAACAGAACCAAGTGGACTTAAAACCACTTAATATTGTGTGAGCGATAGCGCGATATACCTACACAGTGCTCATACAATTAATCATTCACGTAACAGTTTAAACGGCTTGAATGTGAGCTTGTTTAAAGCTATAGAATCTTCACAAACTCATAGAACTGTACATATTTTTCCACACACTTGCTCATAAAGTGGCTCTAATTTCACCGCAATTAGGCACATAATGACACCTATAATCAAACTGTGACTTTTTGATTACCATTAATCACTAGTGAGTTATAGAGTTTTTATTTTATTTTATCCAATAAATAAAATTATTTTTTAGTATTATTTTTATTGACAAGTGTGTTGAAAAACACGTGTATCATACGACGTTTTTCGAGATAGCCGAGGACGAATACATGTATTCGTCCTAAGACTCTCACCTATCAGCTCGGGTCTCAATGGCGCCTCAGCGGTAGGTAATCACCAACATTAGACACTTGTACCATAATATGCTATTTTTGGTGTAGCTGCTATAAAATACTCTCGTGTTAGACACTTTATTTGCTTGTGAAAATGTAATTAAACCGAACCATGTGGGCTGTCCACTTAATATAGTGTGAGAGTTAGCGCAATGTACATGGTGCTTCTAAAATTAATCATTCACGTAACATTTTAAACGGATTGAATCTGAGCTTTTATAATGCGATAGAATCTGTGAAGATTTGTGAATACTCATAGAACTTTGATGAGCTTTTAGTTTTATAGGTCACATAAAAGTCATTTAAGTTTATACTTTTAGCTACGCATGTACAATTAAATACGAAAAAGAACGATTCAGAAAGGTAGTTCGATTTAGTCTAATTTGCAACATCTCTATATATATAAAAATCAATTGCTGTTCGTTTGTCTCGCTAAAACTCAGAAAGGGCTTGACCGATTTAGATGAAATTTTTGTGCGGGTTTTAGTGGGTCCAGGGATGGTTTATATTCACAATTGGACTCGATAGGTGGCGATGCAATCGGGTTCTAGGCTCAGGGCAGGACAACGTCTGCCGGGCCCACTAGTTTTAAAATAAAAGTAAACTTAAAATCTAAAAAACTTTACCGTATTGCACCTCGAACGATGGCCGATGGATATTAGATAAGTATATCAGCTAAATATCGGCTAGTAAGTGAAAGTGAGAGTCCGACCATTTTTAAAATGAATGATTCTATATTGTTGAAAAAAAACGCCACAACCACGCCTTATCTGCCTATCATCGCGTGGTGGGCTGTGGCCTGAATCCTTCTCATTCTACAAGACCCGTGCTAAGTAGTGGGACAGTTATGGCCATGGGTTGAGATTTTGATGATCAAACAACTAGCTAAAGGGGTAGGTGGTAACTAGCCACAGCCGAAGCCTCCCACCAGGCCAGACCAGGGAAAATGCAGAAATTATAAATTCCCAAATTGACCCTGCCGGGGATCGAACCCAGGACCTTCGCACGTTAAGGCAACAGCGCTGCACACTACTTTAGTTAAATAAATAAATAAATAAAATCTTTATTTGGGATTTAAAATACACAGAAAACAAACACAATAACAAAGTACATCTTATTTTACACGGCTATCAAAATTCTACGGTACGGCACAAGACTTTAATGCTGCAAGCAAAGTCCCATATACCATCGATTATTATCGGTGAACGGTTCATTTGAATTTCTTTGAAGCACGTCTCTTCACAAATAGACCGGCCGTGCTTCCTTTGCGGCGAGGCTACAAAGGAGCACGAGCGACGGTCTCTGAATAAAGCAGAATAATCCAAATTTTCTTACACTTTAAGATCTTAAGGAGTATTCATGCCTGCTAACCACACCGTATCGCTAATGCTTCATTTAGCAAATATTTAGTAAACTTTGGGGAACTATATTACTCATTTATTGGTAACTTGTATGAATTTACAAAGGCAGCAGGGCGAGCCGTTATTTGAATCCACCCTAACTAAACGCCATTTTGTTATTTAAATATTCCAAAAACTCACTTCATAACAGGTAATTTGATATTAACCGAATAGGCCTCAGCTTTATAATTATTAATTACCTATCAAAAGAAAGGCACTGAAATTAAGCCCTCCCCAGGGCGACATTTCATTAAATACCCGAATACACGTACCTACATTTACGAGCAAACATCAATTTATTAAAGCACACCAACTGTAACATATACCAAACATTTGTAAACGCACACACATACATTTCTCATACGCACACATAGATGCTCATCCTTCTCAATATCAGTCTACTCGAATATAATTCTATCCGCAGTATAAACTGAGGCAGCGTAAACACAGGCCCTAGCCCGACCCTTGTCACCACGTCACATATCTGTCCGACTTAATTTTAACGAACCCGTACCCTCAGCTTCGAGGCATCCGGCTTATTTTGTTTGAGCATAGAAAATCAGACCCAGTCCGCTTTCACGAGCTCGAATGTTTACAGTATCTGGCAATAAAATTGGCCTTTTAACACATAGTAGGAGTAGTAACTCCGATATTGGGGTTACAAAATTGAGGGTTGAGTTTGGATTAACTCTTAATAACTCTTTGTATATAGCATTGTATGTCCGTTCAAAAGCAGACAACTTTCCTAAGAAAGAACAATCATCAATGCAATACGGAGTTGATACGTAGGTACCTTACGATATTATCATAAAAGATTTGCTTTGTATCGTTAACTAGAAATTATTTTTATAGATCATACTAAAAAGATAATATTAGCCATCTTAATAAAATTTTGACTAGCTTTTCCCCTACCACTTGCTTGACATGTTTTGAGTCTTAAAAGCAAAGTAATAATACAACAGTACTAAGCCCCGACCCTTAGGAATGTAGTCTGCTCACTGACCGTAAGCGCGCAAACAGGCTACAGACAGGACATGTCAAAACGTCTGCGCAAAACACCAACGTCGAAGGGAAAACACGTTTTGCCAGGTAGAGCTGCACAGGCTAGCGTGACATAGTCTGTGCAGCTCTATCTAACAATTATTGTTCGTCACTAGTGTATTTGTAGATACTTAAAGCTATTGAGGCTCTCGCGCTTGGCCCATATGTTCATAACGCAATTCATCTTTTTGGCTAATTTTACCGAATGACGTAGCTTTCCCGTTTTCCCTCCCTGATATGATCCATAAAGATGACCCGCAAAGACGTCGGGTTCCCTCGTATATAAAGAATCTAACAAGAATTAAGTGTCTATTTGCATATTATAGTATACTTTACTTTATCCAATTTACTTCAATATTAAGAGGTAATATTTTAAGGTACTTTATGTATTTAATAAGGATAAAAGCATACCTACCAATTCTTTTTATTTTTAACCGACTTCAAAAGGAGGAGGTTCTCAATTCGACTGTATGTTTTTTTGTATGTATATTACGC
The DNA here is from genome assembly GCA_923060345.2 of Erebia aethiops. Lineage (NCBI taxonomy): Eukaryota > Metazoa > Arthropoda > Insecta > Lepidoptera > Nymphalidae > Erebia > Erebia aethiops. Next base: position 5,416,296 of record OV281092.1, on the reverse strand, counting down.
TATCATTCCGCCAATTATGAATCAACTAGCTAATGCCCGCGACTTTGTCTGCGTGGAATAAGTTTTTTTCCCACGGGAACTCCTTAATTTTCCGGGATAAAAAGCGGCCTATGTGACTCTCCATACCCATGCAAAAAACCACGTCAATCCGTTGCAACAAACCAACTAATATTCAGTATGAATTTGATGATTCTTTTTTGTTTGGTACATCATACTTCAGAGGCGGTGGTTTTGTGGGGGGTGGCGAAATTTATTAAGCGCTTTTTGAGAAAATCAACAAAAAACAAAATATATACCCGATAATGTTTTTTACTTTTTTAGTTTAAATTGGTAACTACTTATAGGTATAGTTTTGAAGTCGGTTTTTGTTTTAAATGAAAGTTATTAATCATTGTTATATAAATAAATAGGAGCACAATCTCTCTCAGAACAAATAACGTATCGCAATATGTAATATTTTTCTTGCCATAAAGATTTTGCACCGAATACAAACTCTTTCTCACATCTCAAACAAATCCCCATACTATCAATCCATCATTGACACCAGTTTTTTTATAATACAGTTGGTACTTGGTAGTTGGTATCTACTCCTATATCTCTCCTTGACTTTACGAAACAAGAAAACTGAAACTCTGAAGCGAGAAATATTGATTTTCGATTAACCTTTTTTCCATCATATAGGTCAAGTTCAAGAATATAGGAGGGTCCGGAGAATACACTCGTGCTCTATTTCCCATGGCGCCTCTGTTAATAATAAAAGAGTTTCTACTGTACGGAACGAAATACTTGAATCTATTTCTTTGTGGTCACTGGCTTACTCTGAACCTTTTTATTACGAAGAGATCTTTTGTAGACCGCTGCTCCGAGGATATTGCTTAATCACTTTCTTTTTGTGACTTGTTTTATCATTGTTGATTTTATGTACGCCTTTTCTGTGGTATAAACATCTTTTATTAAAATGGGTTTAGCTCGGGTTCCTTTCTAAAAGTTTATAGAGCCCTTCCTTTGTATTTTTATTGTCATCGCAGCGTCTCACACAACTATATATTAAATTTCAGTGTTACATCTGCGGGATTTAGCCATGTGGAAAATGAGACATGGCCAACGTCCAAACCAGACTGTGTAGTTATTGTATGTACTTACAGCATTGTTTCACATCTTTAAGATTTTGAAGTCTATGAAGATAGAAACCGCTTTATTCGTATTGTTCAATTTAATTTATATAATAATCTTTGTCTGCAATTTTTTAACTAGAAGACAAAGTTTAGGATATCTATTAAGTACTTATATTATATAAGGGACGAGCGGCCTAGTTGCGACAGTGCATATCAGTCGCTTGCGATTGTTAAGCAACGTTGAGCCAAGTTGATAACTGAACGGGTGGCCGAATTTGGAAGTCCGAATTTGGCTTTTTCATTTCCTCCGTGCCTCGGAGAGCACGTTAACCAGTCGGTCCTGGTTATTATCATTTTCATCTGATAATAACCGTTACAGAAATCTAAGAGTTTCAATACTCTTAGACGATTCGTGGGCACCCACCGCTTTATTATCCCTACAACTCTTATGTGATTAAAAGAAAGGGGTCACGACCCTCAGCAATGCGGAATACGACGCAGAGAGAGATAGGGAGAGATTAATTCTAATATAAACAATTTATTAGTGCTAAGGAAAATTTTAAAACAAAACATTTTTAATCAACTTTGAATAACTATCTTAACTTTAGACAAATTCAACGCTTTTGCAGCAATTAATCAATTACAATTAACACTCTCTCGTGACACTTGCATCGACAATGCTATGCAAAAGCCATGAGAGATGTATAATATATTATATTAACTCTTACTGGATTAGCTGTGCGTGTGGCGAAATTATGAACTAACAGAATCCTTAAAATAAAATTCAGATTTTTCATAGACAGTGGCGCCTCCTTAACACGTATATATTATATATGTATAAGTTTGCCAAGCTACAACTTGACAAACTTATACATATATAGCTTATAGGTCGGCTATAGGGCCTGCCTTCAAGGCAAGGACCTCGGCTATAAGAAAATCACCATTCAGGTACAGGGGTACAGTGTTCACTCCGCGCCCCACCCGGGTAAGGAGGCCAAGCCTCGAAGCCCGTATCCCCGTTTGGCTCGAGAAGACCCTCAACACAAACTAGCTGTATAAAGATACAGCTCACTCTTGTACTCAACTCACTCACACTTGTACTCAAAGGAGGACATATACAGATTCACTAAGAACAACAGTCTGATATTTTGTACCAACAAGACGTGAGCGAATTCTCCAAAAAATAATAAGCGTAACTGGCTGCACATGAGATACAAAATGTATTTTCTTCCACACCAGAGAAACAGTGTACGATACAATACCGCGCTGCATCAACTGAATTATCCGTCCAGCGCATTGAATCAGACGGTAGTTACATAAATTCATATTTGTTCAGCATGCACGGCCTGCGCTGTTGCTCTGTTTGCTTTCACCATAATTGGATTGTGTGATTGACTATAGTACGTGCGCTAATGCTCCTGCAGTATCTGTATATATGTTTGTTTGATCCATTAAACTGAAATTAATTAATTTAATTGGATTATGTGATTGACTACCAGTTATCACTGGGCCGTTGCTAATGTTATTGTTAATTCAAATGAAAAATGTTGTAAGTACCTACTTCATCTGTAATATATACGTAATTGAATATAGATTAAGAATCTGTTAAGTGATAGTTTTAATAACGTAGCGAGCAAATCACGATGCAATTTTAAGTTGCTTCTTACGGCCCATGAACATCTATAAGTTTCAGAGCATTTGTCAATGTATCACTGAATTTTCTGCCCCTCAAATTCCACCGCTCGATTCCGCAGCAGGTGGAAGCGGAATTCGCTTAATTAATAATAGAAAAATCTAGGAAATCATCTTCGTCAACCGATATTAGAAGTTTACTGTTAGTCATAATACTCGTAGGTATCTTTTAACGTGTATCTTTACCACTGCGATTTTGAGCTACTGGGATCCAGCGGTTCCCTGCGACTCAATTGAGGTAAAATCCAGACTTGCGCTATTAGTAAATTAAAGAAAATGGAAAACGCTGGTACTCTACGTATGTGAAAAATCTGCCTTTTCGTGTAACCACAGTAAACAGATGCAACCAGTATGGAAACTACCTAGAATCGTTCGAAACAGGCTCACTCACACAAACGTGCGCATCGACGATACCTCAAGCGCTCGTCGCAGTGCCGTCAGTACTGAGTGCCGCTTCATCGCATGTTCGATTGCGCACCGCGTTTCCATACTGGTTGTATCTGTTTATTGTGGTGTAACTTTGTTATGTAGGAGCATATAATATATAGGTAGGTACTTTGAATGCAACGGTTTTAGCATGAACGGGTTTGGTACTATTTGTAAATCAGTCGCCCGCTCTATTTCGTTGGTTTGTGTCCATTTTAATTGGATTTTGTGATTGGCCATATATCAAAGCGTGTAACGTTACTGTAGAGCTGAATATTAGTCTATTAAATTGTTATATATTTAAAACTGACAATTTCACAAAGCAATATAGCATAATTTCTAATATAAAACTTTTTATAATTAAATAAAATTAATTACATATAAATAAAATAAACTAAAATCTTAAAACTAATCCTCTTCGATGCCACCGCATTGAGGCATAGTGCCCAAGATGCTGGTAACATTGCCTCTTTGGCCAAGGTAGCTGCCAACTCTGGGATACCCAGTAGACATATCTAATATTAGACAAATTAAGTCGGAGGCAGCCATGCGTGGAATTAGATCCTGTGCACAGGAATATTAACTCTTTGAGGTTTGCAGTTTTAATGACATATACCTACGAAGCAAATAAAGTACAATTCTATGCGATACTGAAGAATGATGTCCGCAACTGGATGGATGGATTTAGGTTCTTAAAATTCCACGGTAGATCTAATTTTTGGGATAAAAAGTAGCCTGCGTACTCTCCAGGTCCATACCCGTACCCATATATACCCATATATAGGTTATACCCATGGAAAAAATCACGTTGATCCATTGCGGCATGATTGATGGTTAAAGCACAAAGCTAAGAAACAAACACACTTTAAACGTATCATCTATCAGTTGAAGCCTAGTCGCGTTGATCTATAAATGTAACCGACATACAAGTAAATAGTATAGGAGTTTTGCGATTTACTACCTTTTCTATATTATTAATTTTTAAAATTTTAAAAACGTTCTATGCTTGCATCCTACTGGGGAAAAAGTTCTATTCCGGTTCAATGCCTCGAAAGAAAATGGCGCACCAAAGAGCTGGCAAACAACAACGTTATAAATATATAAAACTGGTTTGAAAGTCTAGACTCGATTCGCTCACACGCCATTGCGTATGGCTCTTAAAAGAGCTTTATTAAAAAAAAGTTTTTATGTCGTCTCGGCGTTGCTGTCAGCCAAAACAATCAGTGCGTGAGGCGAAATTCGGTTTAACAGACAGACACACTTTCGCATTTATAATATTAGGATGGATGCATTTGACGCCTCCGACGAAAATGAGAATCTCTTAATAATACGGTTGATTAAACCAATCCTATACATACCAACTGCATCCTACCGGAATGCTTCTAATCTCTAGGAAGTAGGTGTTCATAGAGTCTATCAAAGTATCTCTTGACGGTATAACTGACGGTTGCTATATTCAAAAGTTTTCATATTAAGTATATACCATATTTTTTTACAAAATCTGGTTTAACATTCGTTTTCAACCATGGCTCAACAAACTGCAAAATTAAGCTCCTAAAAAAGCAAATACAAATTTTAGTACGAAATGGCACTTCCTCATAAAAATATCCACATCACGTTTCGTCATGATATTCAAAAAGTAAATTTGTGTCTCATGTTGGTTACGTTACATGCGTTTTTATACCGAGTTGCAATATATAGGATTTGAATTTCAGCATATTGCGGTTCCTGAAACGTAGTTCGTTAACGAAGTATGGATCATTTTTAACACATTTTACGCTGAAATATTAACAATCACGAACTCATTAGCTTCTGACCGCAGTTGAAAATTGGAAATAATAATTAAAATCACTAGCAATTGTGGTTGAATTTAACAAAAAGCGATTTGATTCCTTCAATACTTGAAATAAATTATTATGGTAATGTTATTGGGAAAATGAAAACGATTAACTGTATTATGAAACCTAATATTTTTCAATTAAATTGTGAGTTTTTCCGTGCTTAAATATATTTAAAAAGCGAATGTAAATAAATAATTCGAATAGTATGTTTTTTTTTGCTTTACTCTTAATCTTTTCACTGCATTATCATTATGTAACACAAAGGGTAGGATATAACCTAACTTCGTTCGTTAAAGAACAGTTGCAATACCGCAACTGTCTTAAATTAATCGAGAAGAGCTTTATTTACAAGTCATAGATGTTTCAAGTAACAATCGAACATAAAAAAAATTCAACTGGTTTAGGGACGAAAACGAACGTCACTGCCTAAGAAAATGGTTGGGACATATTACCCGCAATAAAGGCTGGTAGGTACCTACTATAAGACCTTATTAGAACAGGGACAGTGAACAAGAAAAGACCAACGATAGACCCCTATTGTGACGGCACGCAGACATAAAAATGATAGCGGGGAGAAGTTGAATAGAAGCTATCAAGGACAGACAAAAATGGCGGAAGTTGAAAAGCTAGACGAAATTAACTGTAGGAAAAGGCTGACGAATAAAAACTAAAGCTTTAGCGAAGACTTATCTACCATACTAACTTATTAATGCGAATTGGTTTCTGTCTGTCTGTTTATCCATCCGCTATGCTTTAACGGCACATTTGTCGAACATATTGTGACTAAATTTGGTACAGAAATTTTACCTCTCAAAATCGAAGGTTTCTTGGGATTTTTCAAATCACGTGGACAAAGTGACAAACATCACCTTAAGTAGATAATATAATGAAGCAAGACGAGCTCCGAGGATTAATAATTCATTAATGTAATACATTATCAGTAAATATATTGAAATATTGACAAATAAAGTAAGATAACTTTAGATTGCCTCAAATAAGGGGTAATTGACCTTACATGTAGAATACCTAGCTAACGAGAATTCTGGGAATAGTCGAATCGGCAAAAACTCCCTTTGAAAAAAAGCATGAAAATATGTTGTTAGTGAAGCAAGACGAATAATAATTCATTAATGTAAAATGAGTAAATCTATTCAAATATAAATATAAGCTAATACGACATAAATAATGTAATATAACTTTAGATTGCCTCAAATAAGAGGTAATTGACCTTACATGTAGAATACCTAGCTAACGAGAATTGTGGAAATAGTGGAATGGGCAAAAACTTCCTCTGTAAAAAACGTGAAGTGTTGGAAATGATGTGGGTACATCCAATTTACTAAAAAACATTCATGTAAATTATGCCTGTTTGTGACAACTTAAACAAAGTTGCGCAGCTATTAACTTTTCTCATTTCAAATTAACAATCCCACGTCGAAAGCTACGAAATTCCCTATAAAATATTTTCTGTTTTATTAGTAACTCTACTTACCTATCAGGGAAACTTAATTGAGACTAAAGTCATGCGGGCGAGTCATACACATTTAAATGTTTGCAACATGTGTTAGCAGTTAGAGCAATAATATTATTAGGTTGACAACCCCTCACAATGGTTTTGCGGCTTTAATTTCTCCTACTAGACGCATGAATATGAAACATTTGGTCTCTATTTTAGCAAATGGAAGTAAGTAATTTACAACGGACTTTAACGTTGTAGCCATTCTGCTTTTATTGAATCATTATTATTCGGGATGACATCCATCAAATTGAACATTAACTCTTTTATATTATTTACCATAAAATGTTACCATATTGAAGATTATATGAAAGTACCTAGGTAGTGTAGAGACTGGTGGTCGGAAAATTAAAAATTTCTTTTGCACATATAAGTAATATAATGCTAGGCTAGAATCCTTTTCCTACGTTCTCTACAAAATGTATAGTAAAGCGCTTGAAAATTTTTCGGACAATTATTCCTTTTAGGTGAAGCCTTGAAGCCGTGAAGCGTAAGCCAATTTTTAGTGAAAAGGAAGAGACATTTAACATCATAAAATATCGCTAACTTCCTATGTTATGTAGTTCGCAATGTTAAATACTTTGTATTATAAATGCATAATGTGATTGTGAATCTATTGTCTACGAGATGCCCACAATGATTCCGCGTGGATTCAAGTCTTTAAAAATCACGAGCGAAGTCTGTAATTTTCCGTGATTAAAAGTGGTCTTTGTTTCTCTTCTCTTTGTCACTAAGGCGCCGCCATATTTTCTTCGCTCTCGCGATGATGCGATGCGATTTCATCGTGCGATGAAACTGGTCGCGCAGCAAGCAAATAATATTAAGTAATGTATATTTGCTGTATACTTGGAGGAATTCAAGCAGTTGCTGATGAAATAGGTATGTTAATAATCTGGATCACCAATGAATAAATAGGGATAGTCAAATAAACCACAGCGTATAAATAAAGTAAGGCTTAGCCGAGACAAAACTAATACAAACCCGTATACATAACCAGGCGAGCATAAAGGATTCAGAGATTGAATAACGCTGAGCGGAAACTTACTTCGTTGTAATTTTGGAATTCTCAATAACAAATTGTTAGGGTTATTTCTAGTTGGGTAGGGGCCGCGGCAATTTATTTTTCGGTCGCGATCCAATTATTTTTGGGCAGGATAGTGGGGTATAAATCTGGCCCGCGGCCGCACGCGCCACGCACCCGATACCTTGTAATGCTTCCAACACTAACTTATTGCTTATACCTTCACAAATTTGTTTTCTTATCTCAATTTCACTAACTTCGTTCCGTTATGTATACCTGGTACCTTGATAATTAAAAGCTTGGATGGAGATCGTTATCCAGTCTATTTAAGAAGATACTAATATGAACTAGGTATCTATTCCTTACCCGTGGTCCCTCCCGTAGTCCCTGGTACTGGCTATCTAATATTAAATTTAACGACCCATTAAAATTGATCAACGCCTTTACTAAATCAGTGCCTAGTAACTTGTCTATGCTTTTGAATCTTGGTAACTTTGTATAATATAATTTAAGTACTTCTTAGTAACTTAATATTTAGGTATTTTGTCTCTTGTGTTTCAGGTAAACGACTGACTTACTTCAAAAACTCAAGTGTGAATAGGTAAGACCAGAGAAAATTCAGAAATTATAAATTTCCAAGTTGAACCTGCCGGGGATTGAACCCGGGACTTCCCGCTCCTAAGACCACATTTACCACTGCGCCAGAGTTGCCTTTTCCTAGTCGTTTTAACCAATAAGCGTACACGAAGGACGAAGGTCTCCTGCATGGATCTTCACAGAACACGGTATTGTGCCGCTTGCTTCCAGTGGCTGCCAGCTACTCGCTTAAGATCGTCCGTCCACCTATTTGGGGGTCGGCTTAGCTTTGCTCTATCGGATAGGCTTCAAGCAAAAAAGAATGCCTTGACTCTTATGTTCGGAGCTCACACGAAGGCTTAGGGGAGATCTCCCGAGTGTGGATTCGAGGTAAAGTTTACACATCTGGTAAATGTCTCGGTTTTTTACGACACAAGCCACGTCGCCGAAATGTTCCTGCGCAAAAATTAATTATTTGCCCGAACGCTTTGGTAAAATTTATCCATTTAACTTAATTACAGAGTAGGTAATGGAGTTTATAGCCCCATTATTAATCTTGCGAGACGTGTAGAAAGGGAAGGTGCCGAAAGTAACTCAAAATAACTCCAGAGGTAGGCGATTATGAACCTTATTTTATAATGAAACTAGCGACCGCCCGCAGCTTTACTCCCGTAGGAATTTCGGAAGGAACCTCGGTGTAAATTTCAGCGTTACAGGTCCATAGGTAGGTGCTGACTGCTGGGCGTTGATGAGTCATTCAGTGAGTGATTCAAGGACTTTTTATATTTTACGGGAAAATTATTTGAAATTATTACGTTATCTGAGAAAAGCTTAAAGGTAGAATTATTTATTACGTTAACTAAGAAAAGCTCTGAAGTTGACCGTAAGACGCGTCGCAATAGCATAATATTTTCGCGCGTGGCATGGAACGGACTTTGACAGTTTATTCGAGAGCTGCACCTGTGAGCTGCACAAATAAGCACTTGCACCTCAATTCGGGGAAGACTATTTGGTTGGCGCTCATTATAACTACATTAAATCAATATTGAGCCCAAAAAAGGTTAGGTTATGTTATAATAATATTAAGGTTTGAATCACTGAAAAGGCAATTTTTTTATAAACATTTCCACTTGTGACACGGCGTGAAAAAACCTAATTATTTTTCTTATCGCTAAACGGTAGCCAACTAGACGGAGCGTTAACGAGCATCCGATTACTTTTCCTGCGTATATATTATGTATATTATTGTTTGGAATTGGATTTGTAGCACGCAACAAATAAAAAATAAATATAGTTTCATTTGTTTTTGTATTTCATCTTTACAATAATCATTATGCGAACGATCTTAACATTTTTGTGACTGTGCGTATCATAGAGTATTAACAACTGACTATTACACACACCTTATTAACCAGTTTTACACACACAAATACAATACCTCTTTTTGACGACCTCCGTGGCGCAGTGGTCCCGGGTTCGATCCCCGGCAGGGTAAATTTTGGAATTTATAATTTCTGAATTTTCCCTGATCTGGCCTGATGGGAGGCTTCAGGAGTGTCTAGTTACCACCCTACCGGCAAAGACGTGCCGCCAAGCGATTTAGCGTTCCGGTACGATGCCATGTAGAAACCGAAGGGGTATGGGTTTAATATAACTGCCATGCCCCTAACAGGTTAGCCCACTACCATCTTAGACTGCATCATCACTTACCATCAGGTGAGATCGCAGTCAAGGGCTAGCTTGTAGTGGATACAAATTTCAGAGTGAATATAGTTGCAAGAGTCTCCACCAACTCAAATTAACGACGTTCACTTCGAACCCGGCCCGCCCGTTTGCTGTTCACGCTAAATAAAACCACAAGCCGTTCGATATGGCCGCCTATAAACATAATTACTGGGTAATGGCCCAAACGTTATAAATCTCGGATCCCGACGCGTCGATTGGCAAGGCGTCTCATTAATTCCGGCCGGTCGACATCTTGAGCAACTAATTGCTTGTTTCGTCCGATCTCCTTGATAGTGATTCTAATATTGATTGTAAATTATTCCTAATATCGTTATCTTATTGGAATTTCAGATAAGATATGTATGCTTCAAATTATTTAATTGAAAGGCACTGCGCCACTATAGTTTGATAGCAATATTGTGACCATGAAGGAACTAGAAGTTTAATTCGCCATAATCCGCCAAATTAAACAAGATAATCAAACTTCTAGTTCAAAAAAAAAATTTAAAAAAAGATTTAAAAAAAAAACTTCTAGTTCCATCATTATCATGGACTTCCGCAAAGTAACGCCTACTTCTAGTCTATTTTAACCGACTTACTTAAAAGCATGAGGTTATCAATTCGGCGCGTTTTTTTTTAATGTATGTCGGTGCATATCTCCTTGGTTTCTGAACCGATTTGAAAATATAAAAAATTCTGACTCCAAATCCTCAACTCTGACACTAAAAAGTTAAAAATAAAAATTCTTTCCAAAAAACCGACTTCCAACGCCACAGGAAAGTAAAAATAATATTTTGATTTCTACCCACTATATTGAAGTCGGGCAAAGGATAAGCAAAGTTGACGCATCAGGCTCGCCCGACTTCGACATAGTGGGTAGCAACGAATAGCAGAATAACTATATAAAATAAATAATAGAAAAACCGTTTTTCCCATACAAAATGTTCATGGGTTTCGTAACGTAATTTTTGGCATGGGTATAGTTAAGGACATGGAGAGTGACATAGGCTACTTTTTATCCCGGAAATTTAAGAAGTTCCCGCGGAAATCAAAAAACTTAAACCAGGCGGACGAAGTCGTGGGCATCAGCTAAAGTCCCGCGTCAAAATTAAGCGACATTATTTTGACGCGGGAGTGACAGAGACAGGTAGTAACAGGTTAATGTACGAAATTCTTCCTGTTACGCGACCGGACTTTAGTATTAATTCTAAATATAATTACAAAATTCAAGTTGCACCAAAATTAAGTTAAAAATTAATTAGTTCAGTGATATTAGACGAGAAAAGGTTGCTAACAGGCTTCCTACGCTTTTATTCTAATGAGTAGGCAAAGTGAAAAAGAACAAGACAAAAATAATTGCTTGCTTTAAATAGCAAAATTAATTTATGCTCCATAATAATTTTACTTAGCATCGTTTTATATACCTACTTCTTCAGAAATAAAGTTACTTATGAAAGCCATTAAAATAAGTAGGCGGGCTTTTGTTTTGAGTTGAATTAATTATCTGCTAACGAGCCCAAATGTGGTAGGTACCGAGCTTAGAATAAACTCGCAAAGTGACCCAAAATACATTTGCATTCTTAATTTCTCATGTGTTTATTACATCATATGTGTTTGTTTTTGTAAAAAAAATAAAAAAAACCGTAAAAGAACACTTGTTGAGTCGGGGCTATTATACAATTGACGAATTTCTTAATGACAAAGTTGTATGGAAGCAACCGACCTTGGGTCCAGCTCCCGACAGGATAGTATAATAACTTACACTATTGTATTTAATTTATATACTTACCTAAGTATTGTAATACATATATGTCGAATGTAGAGGCGCTGATGTCGCATTTAACGGCGCCCTCTGTCATAGAAGACGGCAGACGCGTCGGGAAGAGTCTCATTTTTCCTTTTAAATCACCAGAACCGCTGACCTTTAGTAGGTCACCGTCTCTGCTGTCACTATCTACCGTACTAGAACTGATATCAAAAGCAAGTGCCATTCAAATGAGTTACCGAAGTCAATCATCGAAAAGCAGAACAAGATTTACATCCATTGCGGATTCCCGCAATGACCGATCTTGACAATAATATGACCACCGCAAATGCAGATACGGCACAGATTGCAACTGAAGGTCACTCTTCGAATGAGTGGCTTTAATCACTGATTTTAATAGTTGCCCGGTCTATCACTGGCATTTACAATCACTAAATAAATAGACTACCCACAAATGCAATTCATAAAAACACTACGCTACTAGACGTAGGTTGTAATTGTAATTAATGCTTCTAATAGTTAATCCCTCACTGGCTTGCAAAAGCCTTACTATTGTCACAATTAAGGAAGTCACTAATAGCAAAGGTGATCAAATGAAATGCTTGGATTATTAATACATGTGGGTAGGTACGTAGGGAGTATAATAATAATGAACGCAGGTTGTAATTGTAATTAATGCTTCTAATAGTTAATCCCTCACTGGCTTGCAAAAGCCTTACTATTGTCACAATTAAGGAAGTCACTAATAGCAAAGGTGATCAAATGAAATGCTTGGATTATTAATACATGTGGGTAGGTACGTAGGGAGTATAATAATAATGATTTAACCTCACATATTCTAATCTTGAATTACTTTAAAGAAACACCGATTTAAATGATTGAATTCAAATGGTTTTTATTCAAATGAATCTACCACCAGCTCGGAAGGCCACCCTCACAGAGAAGAGCTGGCCAGAAACTCTGCGGTAGCTCTTTTAAAAAGGTTACAATAATGTTTTACAATATTAACTTAGTTTACGATGTTAAACATCGAAACCGATTCACAAATATTTATCACAACTCAAACATTATTTAAACAAAGTTAATTTAGTCTAAAATCAAACTAAAACCTGGCAAAACCTAGGCACACAATATAAATGGAAAATCAAGAATAAATTGGTCTTACAACCTTTCGCTTACCAGAGCTGGAACAATAATCCCCGTAATCGGCCATTACAATCCTTTTTAAAGCCCACCATCGCATCACCAACGCCAGCTCGCGGCATAACCACAGCCGACTCGCCCCGATTGGTGGAACGATATGGCGGGTAAACAATTGAAACTCTTATTATTAACAAGTCACTTAACTACAGTGTTAAACGAGCTAATCAAGCTTCTAAAATTATCAAAACAATCCACAATTATTTGAGAACTATTCAAACAGCAAAATCTCTGCACAAAATAAATAGTAAACAAACAAGCAGGCACCTGCCTGCTTGAACCGTCATTTAAATTCATTAACAACTATCTAAGTCTTACGAGGGTAGAAACAATGAGTAAACATTAACAATAAATCGCTAATATTATGATAAGATTCCTCAGATCGGGTTGCAGATTCGAAGCCCTTCCGGCTTCTCCCACGACATATATATTTTTAAAAAAAAGCAACTGCTGAGTTTCTTGCCGGCTCTTCTCGGCAGAATTTTCTTTCCGAACCGGTGGTAGAGTCAAAACATGACGTAGCATAAGAGACATCTGTATGTCCTACATGTTTAAAAAAATAAACTGAAACTGTAAAATCATACGCAGATAAATAAAAAGTGTACTTTCTTTGCCCTTATTTTTTATCCAACTTCGACTTAGGTTTAATTGCATAGACAAACAGTAAAAGTAAGGTTATGAATTCGTACTTCCATACTAATAGTGTACATGCGAAAGTGTGTCTGTTTGTCTGTCTGCTACGCTTTCACGACCCATCTGTTCAACCGATTTTAGTGAAGTTTGGTATAGTTATAGGTTGCATCCCGGGGAAGGACATAGGCTAAAGCCGGAAAATTAAGGAGTGCCCGCGGGAAATTAAAAAAAAAATCACGCGGACGAAGTCGCGGGCATCATCTAGTGTATAATAATTATGTATGTAAAAACCTCATTGTGTAACCCATAGTGGACCGTTTATTTGCGGTTAACTTAACTTTAACGTACTTTTACCGCCTTATATGCAATTGATTAACTTAAAACCTATACTTGAGAATATGTTCTCAAGTGATGTCGGTTTATTAATACGGGCTTTAGACATGGACTACTAGTGCGCGAGATTTCAATAACAACAAGCCACTGTCTTCACAAACACCGACGCAATGTCACCTGCTTATCGGTTTTTTATCGGATATACCATGGGGAGTGTGCTCTGGAACTTCATAACCTTGTTCCTCCTTCTCCGTTCTACCACAGAACAGCGAGAAACCGTGAGCGTTGGCACCCTTATGTGGTTGACGTCGAATTTGCTCGCACGAAGCGTTTTTGCTCGACGTTTCTGATACAAACCGCTAGGGTGTGGAACACCCTCCCAGCGCACGTGTTTCCTGCCACTTATAACTTAAGTACCTTCAAGGCAAGAGTGAATAGGCATCTTCTAGGCAAGCGCGTCCCAATCTAGACCTCATCATTGCTTTGCACTAAGCATGATTGTCGTCAAGCGTAAGCCTATCACGCAATAAAAAAAACAGTATAAAATTTACATCTCAATTCCATAATTCCACCTAGGTCATCGTTTAATTAAGAAAAACTTCTAAGTTACAAAGTAGAAATAATATTCTTATTTTCAGTCACGGCTGGCATTAATCTTGAATTTAATTTAGTGAATTTCTCGAGCTGGGTTAAATTCACCGGAATAAGATGGTTGGGACCGGCTACCTACTCGTATAATAGATTGGGATGCTTCGTTGCTAATAAGCGACTTAACAGTTCGAAGGATGGCATGAAGGCTCGGACGCACATGCTTTACGCTCTCTTAGATCTTGTATTTTAACTGTGTGAATGTGTACAGACTGCCGAGCGAAGCGAGCGTAGCAGATCTCTACTCTAATCCCACACCGCCCTCATCTCTCTTAACAGTGTGAGGTAAAATCATAGTTTTATAGGATTTTATTCATAGTGTTAGTATAAGATTGCCAATCTCATCATCATTGATAGAATTCGACCTGTCGAAAGACTTTGGCAAGGATATCTATACTTTGTACGTTCGAATTATACTATCAAGTTTTATGTGGAACAGTAGGTACTTGTGCACATTGGCGTAAACAAGTGAATATAATTAAAATTATTATAAAATACGACTGCTCTGCCGTAGCCCGTATTGAAATTACCTTTGGAATCTTATTCACATTTTTATTAAATGATATTTTTTGTGAATCACTGGATACTGAACTATAGTGTTATATATTTTTGGAATCTACTCATCATTTTCTAGATGATGATTATATAGTTAATCTTATTTTCGAATATTTTTTTTCAACTTTAGTCTTTAATGCGGGACCATGGTCACCCCATCAATTTTTTTTTAAATTTTACTAGCCTATGTCACCCGGAATAAACTAGGGATTCTAACGATACCTCATTTATCAAAATCGGTTCAGGCGTATAGAAGTTATGGTGGAATATAGAAACTCACGTACATACATACATACATACATGAACCCTGAAAACAATATATTCCTTTTTTCAGGCAGTCGTATTAATTAAAAATTGGCGACATGGAATTTTTTCACCCTCATGTCGCATTTCATGAACGCAGTCTCACATAGCTTTTATTATTACGTGTAAGTTTGAGACTATTCACTTGACGATAATGATATACGTCTTTGTATTTGATAAAATCTTATTCATGTTCATGAAAGTTTTGCAACTGCCTACAGCTTAGCCCCACTTCGTCTTAGCTGGTAAGACAACACAAAATATACCACTTTACAGCGATTTATGAGGCACATCCGGGCATCGTTTACAATGGACAGTTTGACAGACTAATTTGACGGACGTCTTCAACCACCTCTATGATTCCAATTATGAAATTTATTATACACACTTGTAAAACTTAATATGAGCGTTTACATAATAAAGTTTATGGTTCTGTTATATTATCACTAAATAATCTTAGAATTTCTTGGAATAAGATAGATTTTTCATAGTTTTCATTCTCAGTACCAACGGGTCTTTGGAACTTGGAAAATCTCGACGTTCGCTTGTTATTGATGTTTAGGTCCATTTTACTGTGGCTAAAAGCTGACAAAAACCTTAAAAGTTTTCGAGAAGTATAAACTCGTACTAGGATTACAACTCTTACTTCATACATACATTTTTAATCGACTAGGCATATAGAGTTGGTTACTGAAACCACTACTCTAAGTTTCATACGTTCGCTCTACCACTACTCGTGTGGCTCTACCACACACATTAATCGTTCACGGCAAATACCCTATCACGCATAATTTAAAGGCTAAAGCCTAGTTAACTCATTATCAGAGAAATTTGCTGTCATTTTGATCGGTTGAAGTATAGACTCAATAACGGCTGAATATTCTGAATGTGATTACAAATCTATAAGCTTAAAGTACGTAATCAAGTCACATGAAACGCATGTATTATTTCTCGCTCTGCGTCGTATTCCTCATTACTGAGGGTCGTGACCCCAATCCATTAATCACATAATGGTAGAAGGTTTCTTGGGATAATAATGCGGTGGGTTCCCACATCCTTCCACGTCATAGTTATATCGTGTTATATAAAGTGGACTACATGTTATATCATTTATAAAGAAAATGGTCATTTTATCCTGGAAAACCATCAATCAAAATTCCATGGGATATTTCAAAAACCCAAATCCACGAAGAAGAACGAAGACGTGAATATCATTATTGTATTTCGGACATGCTAAGGAAAGGTAGGTAATGGAGTTCTATTAAAATTTAACTCTTCAGTAGTTCAAATACAGGCGACATAATTTATTTATTTCCCTCGCAGTTTTTACAACGCTTTTGATGAAAAACCCGCTAGAAAGCGTGGCTGGCTGGCTGTGCTTATACATAAAAAGTAGATTCCTGTTTCTGTGGGTAGATATGACATTCGGTCCACTTGCACATGGCCGTCAACATGGCAATTTACTACTTTTCATGGCAGCTAAATTAGTTTAAGCAGCTTTGTGCATGAATTAAATTACTTCATAGACTATGCTCCGACGCATGTCTTTTTTTTTGGAATAACAATCGAAGCAATTCAATTAAACAAAGACCTAGAGAGTGCCAAAGACTGTAACATAAATCCCAACGTTCCCTATGGGGTTTTAAAAAAAATTAACTGATTTACTATGTATACTTAGTTAATTTATGTGCTGAATATGAGTTTCAATAGAAATCATTACTTTCGATTAAGAACCAAGAGAAGTTTCATAAACCAAACAAACTCAGCGGCTCGGAAACGAAAGTTATTCTCAACTAAGTTTCAGTTTCCAATTAAAAGTAGGTTCAGTTATGAACTTACAAAGTTGAATGCGTTGCAATCGCTTATCTTTCGGGGTTCTATTGCCTGAGGCCACTAACAAAAATAGATAAGGAAATAGCACAGGCCAATTTACAGTGGAATTAAGTCGGAAAATTAATAAACAATTGATTTTATTTAATTGACTCTCTGGCTATTTTAGGATACCTGCCTTATCCATGCAAATATTATAAATGTGAAAATGTGTCTCCCTGTGTGTCTGCTACGCTTTCACGGGCCAACTACTTAACCGATTTTGATGAAATTTGGTTACATCCCGGGGAAGGACATAGACTACTATTTATCCCGGAAAATTGAATAGAATTCCCGCAGAAACAACAAACCAATCCAGGCAGACGAAGTCGCGAGCATCATCTTAAAAATAAGAATATACAATATACAACATACAATACATAACTTACCTACTACAAAAAAATTGGCAGTCATAGATAGGGACTGCCGATAGAAGTGACGAATAAATCCATTCAATTTTACTTCACATAAACATTTGAGTTTCTGACTGGGAAATGTAGAAAAAGGTATTATATTACCAACAACTTCAGTTAATTATGCACCTTAGGACTAACACATAAAGCTACATTACGATTGAAAAATATTAATTTTGAAGATGTTCTGTCATCAGAAAAAACGTAGGAACAACTTTTCAATCAAAAATAAATAGTAATTTTTTAAAGAATGCACAAAAATATTCATTATAAAATAATCCTTAAAACTAAGGCATTACATTT
Source organism: Erebia aethiops (assembly GCA_923060345.2). NCBI lineage: Eukaryota > Metazoa > Arthropoda > Insecta > Lepidoptera > Nymphalidae > Erebia > Erebia aethiops. Next base: position 5,398,362 of record OV281092.1, on the reverse strand, counting down.
TATTTTCGAATGTAGTATATTTACATTTAAGACCTTAGGTCTTCGTAAAAACGCGAGCATCTCGCTTTTCGCAAGCATCTCGCTGTTCGCGAGCATGTCGCTGTTCGCGAACATGTCGGTCACGCGAGCATGTCGGTCACGCGAATCCACAATTTTACCCCCTGCCAAAATGTGCTCAACGCGGCTAAAGAAGTTTTCACTCCAAAAATCTATAATATTTATATTTACAAAAAATATGACACCGTCCAAATAATTGTTCATGGATAATAAATTAATAATCATTCCAGTATGGATAATAGAAAATTAAGTATCAGTCCATACTGGAATGATTATTAATTTTTTTTTTTAAAGTCGGGAAGTAGATTTACGAGGAATTTAGGGTGTGAGCTGTTGATGCTTTGAAAATACAGTAGGTATAATTCGCGCGTGAGTTGAATGCAGAGCAAATGTATCGTGACATTTACTCTGCATTCAACTTGCGCGCGAACTGTACTTAGATAATTTATCAGTATCGGAGTGTACCTAAGGTTGTACGTGGTTAAAATAAACTTCCAAATAGTAAATTTCTCTTACCATAAAGTCCCATAAGATTTCATTAAAAAAATTGTTATTTTAATAATGTCACTTGCCAACAAATAAAAAGGTTTTTTTAGTAATATTTCAACTCTAAATTAGGTGTCACATGGCTAAAAGCAGCAAATTAGGTTGGGGTGGACAGCGAAGAGCGGCCGGTTTTAATTACGTTGCGACGGCTTTATTTTTAAAAGCTAGTGTTTTATACAGGTTATGTATGTTCAGTTTCAAGTTTTTGACCGGCTTTACTTAGAAACAACATAACGTCTTATGAAGTAATCTAGACATAAAAGGTTAAACACTCATTGACATATTGCATTGATCTAGCAACATGAGCTTTTGATGACTATGACTCAAGTCGTAGATTATCACTACAACATAAACTTATACGAAGAAAGGATTCTTAAAAAAATCAACTCGCCCGTAGCCGACCTGGGTTAGCAAGCATAAAATAATAAGTGAACCATTATGTAACACGAGAAAAAATACTTTTAAACAGATTAGGGACTATGCTTCAAGTTGAATAAAAAAAGATTTCTCCTTTTTAAATGTCAAACGGATGCAACAGATCACGTCACACGGGCAAAGCCGCGACCTAAAGCTAGCAGGAAACCCGGTCGAGAAAAAGAAGGGATATTTAAATGAAAATATTTGCAAAGTAATTCGGAACAGGGCGGATTTGTTTCACAGAAATTACGAAACAATTCGGGCGGCCCCCGGGCGCCAGAGCGGGCGAGTAGGTAAATTCACAAGGGACGGATCCGGGATGTCCTTTCATGGCTTAATTCAGAAAAAACCTTAACATCGTCGGATCTTTGTGTACTGTTTACGAATCCGGCCGCTGATGTTTCGACCCCTCAATCGGTTAGTGGCTGTAATAAATAAAATGTTCGCTATTTTTTAAGGTTCCGTACCTTAAAATAAGATTACATTTACAATCGTCATGTCTCATGAGGTGAAAAAAAGAGCTGGCTTATCGGCTGGCTCATTTTTTGCCCAAAATATCAGTCTATTGTTCAGCGCGGGAATGCAGCCAGCATTCTTGCCACCTTTACAGGCTGGCATGATTTACTACTGTAGGTTAGGTTTGTACTTTGTAACAGCGAGTATAAGTTTTATTGTAATGTTTTATATAAAAAATACAATTACAAATTAAACAAAACTTTATTTATCTAAACTAATATTATAAATGCGAAAGTTTGGATGGATGGATGTTTGTTACTCGATCACGCCAGATCTGGATGAAATTTGGAACAGAGATAGATTATATAGTCTGGAATAACACATTATATTTTTAGCTATTTTTTATCCCAGAAAATTAAAGAGTTCCTGCGGGAACTAAAAATCCTCAATCCACGCGGACGAAGTCGCGGGCATCAGCTTGTTTATTTATAATTTATAAAAGCTAATGCACTCCTTGGTATTAGAAATCTGTTCAGGATTTAGAAGTTATTGTGAAAATAAACCGAGGAAAAAAGAAACGCACATACATACATACATACATTCTTAAACCCGAAAACATTATACTTTTTTTGGGCAGTCGTGTAAAAGCTACTTCGTTAAAGAACTTTATTTTACCACGACTGGGTCATCAGTGCACTCATTTGCTATTAACAAAAAGAAAAATCCGTCAAGTCATCAAATTCTAAATCCGCTGTCAGACCAGGTCCCTTTCCCCTCCTAAGCCCTGACACGAGCTGATTACAAAGTTTCAGCAGAATGCCGGGAGAGATTTTTTAATGAATATTAATTCGTTGCCTGTAAAACAAACTTTTCTCTCTGCCAGCATCGGTAATTGCCACGTTTTTCGTCCATGCTGGAGGTATTCGGAATCTTCTCCAAGGTTGGAAAGTTTTTGCTTTCCTAGTATTTGGAGAGGAAATCGTTATTTATTACTGGATCGACGCCTACGAGTGCCTAATCCAATTTTACGGTTCAACTGATACTTTTAAGGGATAATGAAGCTTTAATACATATCTCTAGTACAGAGTGGTTATTTTATTAAGTTTCTTAGACTAACTCTAAAGCCGAACCCAACACAAATTTACCACCTGAATGACTGCTTTTAGATTTTTTAATTTGCTATGAATATTCTGACCTGACGGGCAAAAAATTGGTATTGGGTTTTTCAATTCAGAAATTCTCAGTGCCAGCAAGGAGTTTTTGTAAATACAGATTTAAGTTGGCGGTGTTTCACCCCCGTGCCTCGGAGAGCACGTTAAGCCGTCGGTCCCGGTTATTATCACTAACATGATAATAGTCGTTAAAGCCCGCCAACCCGCATTGGAGCAGCGTGGTGGGTCTAAGCTCTAATTCCCTCTCTCCTATGAGAGTGGAGGCCTGTGCCCAGCAGTGTGACGTTAATAGGCTGTAGTGGGATTCTGACCTTCTTGTCTTATTCCTTTTTTGTAGTTATACTAAAGAATAAAGTTTTAATGCCTTTTGCAAAGATCCTTTGGTATGTCCTGGCTTCACTCGGATATAAATAATGTTTTTCACTTAGTAATTTATAGAACTATACTATTCAAAATCCTACGTACTGTCGAGAGTTCAGTTTTTGTAAATACAGAATTAGTCATACGGTTTGATGAAGTTAATTCCATTAAATCCTCAGAGAAATAATATATTATACCTCTGGTTAAATCTAAGAAAATATTTTTTTAATAATCAAAATAAAGCAGGGTTTTTTTATTGTATAAAAGCGAAAACTGAAGACCTAATCTGCGCAGTCCAGTCTCCTCTGGAAGACGACTCCGACTCGATCGGACTGGTAACTTTTTCACCCACTGCGGACTTCGACCGCAACATCCATACAAAGTTGGTATAAAAATATAGATGGAATTCGTTCAGTGCAATAAATCTGGTATAGTTTCGAGCATTATGAACAGTCACGTACGCGCGTTGGCGGCAGTGGTTGACGCGATTTATGAGTGTAGGGGGAACCCGACAACTTTTAGGTGTATTTTTTTAATTCCCACCCACTTTAATATAGAATATTTCTATGTACGGTGGAAACAATTGGAAATACGGTGGTGTGTGCAGAACGCGATTTTTTTCTCGTAACAAGCCGTGTGGTGTCGTTGGACACCCCATAAGAACATAGTTATTTTGCTATTCTATTAATGATATCTCTAATAATATATTGATGAAAAAATCTTTCTTCAGTTATGGCAGTTTTGACCACAAAGAATACACAAAGATTGATCCCGTATCTACATTCTACACTTTTCTCGCGGTGTTATTATCAGGGATTCTATCTGTTTTTTACCTTTATTTCATGGCTTGGTCGAACATGGCACTTTGCTAATAAATAAGCAAAAGGTTCAAATTAATTGGTTAACATATTTTTTTATCCACTACAAGCTAGCCCTTGACTGCGATCTCACCTGATGGTAAGTGATGATGCAGTCTAAGATGGTAGCGGGCTAACCTGTTAGGGGTATGGCAGTTATATCAAACCCATACCCCTTCGGTTTCTACACGGCATCGTACCGGAACGCTAAATCGCTTGACGGCACGTCTTCGCCGGTAGGGTGGTAACTAGCCACGGCCGAAGCCTCCCACCAGACCAGACCAGGGAAAATTCAGAAATTATAAATTCCCAAATTGACCCTGCCGGGGATCGAACCCGGGACCTCCGCACGTTAAGGCAACAGCGCTACACACTGCGCCACGGAGGTCGTCAAATGCTAACATGCTAGATTTGGAACTTGAGTAAATAGCTAGAGGACGTAAACTTAAAATAAAGGTCGGTGGGAACGAATTCCAAGCAGGCGTCTCTGAGATATTCGCTTAATTGATATCTCAGGGGAAATTCAGGCATACGTGAAGCCTTCTAAGGCAGCATAAAAACTATTTTAATCCCTCTTACCAAATAGAGCAAATTCTATTCTCATCAGTCAGTGACTATGGGATCCCTCTGGCCCTAATGGATAGAAGATGAGACCACTTTCATGGGAAAACTTTACTATAGATTAAAAAGTCAGATAAGAAAAAGATAGGCAAAGTTGACGTGTCAGGCTCACCCAACTTCAACATAGTGTGTAGAAATCAAAATTATTTTTTACTTTACAGTGGCTTTGGAAGTCGATTTTTTGGAAAGAATTTTTTTTATATTTTCTTTCCGTCTGTCGACCTGTACGGCATCACACTGAAACTACTGGACGGATTTGAATGCAACTTGACATGTACTTACTTGTGGATCCTTCCAGTGAGTAAGCATAACATATAAAATACTAGTGGTTCGCCCCGAACTAAGACCTCGCGGCGCCATCTATTGACATAAATGTCAAGTTCTGTTAAAAATACTGAAGCTCATTAAAAATTAAATAATTCCGTTTCCTTACAATATTTATCTAATTTTAGTATTTGTTGTTCAAGTACAGGATATAATTGAAATAATTGATCAAGTTTCAGGCTCATCCTTTCAGAAAATTTAGAGTTCTGAGGTCATCTTTGGACGTAAGAAAATCATCACTTTGAAAGCCCCCCATTTCGTCAATTTTGGGGGAAAAATTAAAAAAAAATATTTTAGGACTCCATTCCTAATTAGCTTTAAAATGATATACCGCAACCCTATGTAACTTTATAAAAAATATTTTACTTCGCATTCGCTTCTATGAGAGCCCCCCTGAAATAAAGATTTTTATTATTTTTTAAGCCATATTCGGCGGGAGGCCATTGGTTTACATTTGCGTTCAGTAATTCAGAAGTTATAATGCTCTGACAGACGGACGGACAAGTGCCAATTCACCCAAGTAGACTCAGAGACCTTCGCTTCGCTCGGTCAATAACATATAAAATATTTTTATCCCGAAAATAATTGAGTTCCTGCGGGATATAGGGAATGAAGGTTTTGATCGATTTTACTCTCCTTAACATCTTTACTTTTCTATAGAGTTTTCTACAGTTATTCCAATGCAGTATTCATGAAAACTTGTATAGTAAATAGTAACCTGCGTTTAAGTTTATTCTTTTACTTATTCCATCAGGGTTTGAAATGGAAATATTCTCTAGGTATTTTATAATGTCGGATCTCATCATAATGCGCATATTCTGGGTCCGCAAACATCCTAAGTAGCACGACAAAAGCCGACAGTATAAACAAGGGGAGCGCGCCAATCTTCTCTTATGGTATGCCCGGATATCTATTTATCACGGATTTGTGTGACGCGCAAATATGTGCGCTGGATGAAAACGGCTTAAATCCGGGAGTTTCTATGAAAATTTCTTGAAATGTTTCTTGCTTCAAAACAGACAGTCAAGCAAAAGCTTTGTATAAATTTGCCACAGAATACTAACTATTATTTATCTATCTCAACAGTGGCGTGCCCGACATCATACTAATATTATAAATGCGAAAGTATGTTTGTTTGTTGGTTTGTCCTTCAACCACGCTGCAACAGAGCAACGGATTGATTTTTTGCATGGGTATAGTTGAGGACCTGGAGAGTGACAAATGCTACTTTTTATCCCGTGGGAATCAAAATAACTTATTCCACGCAGACGAAGTCGCGGGCATCAGCTAGTAGAGGTATAAAGGTACTGTAAGGTACCTTTATACCTCTACTAGCTGAAAATTATGCATTGAGCTTTTTTTGACTAGAGTAAGCTCTAGTCAAAAAAAGCTCAATGCATAATTTTCATCATTCCCTGCCTGAAAGTTGGTATCTACGTAACCAATGTCTACCCGGGCTCCGAATACTGTGCACGCTACTGTATACCTGTGCTATTACTACGTAATTTTTTTTAAGTATATTTTTCGACCAACAAGGAATATTATTCTCAAGAAATAAAAACATTCTCAGCTTCCGTTGGTTTTGATAAGGCTGATTACTACATACAAGAATTTATAACCCATTGGCGGCTCACTTCAGAGCACGAGTCTCTGTGTAACCCTCAAGCAGGGGCGTACACAGTATTCGGAGCTCGGGTAGGCATTAGTTACGTAAATACCTAATTTCAAGCAGAAATGATGAAAAATATGCATTGAGCTTTTTTAACTAGGGTAAGCAGTACCTTTATGCCTCTATGTCGTGCACACCACTGCCTTCGAGTATTCGTAATAAGTATTCGAAAAGTTCAGACTATAAAAGTATTTTAGTGTAGTTCAGTATTCGAAATATTCGGTTAATTAAAGTGGACGAATTTAACAAGCGCTATCTTTATGCAATAAACTAGCTGATGCCTGCGACTGCGTCTATTATGGCGATTAAGGTGTTTTTGTTCCCGCGGGAACTCCTTAATTTTTAGGGATAAAAAGTAGTCTATGTGTTATTTCATACTATAATCTATCTCTGTGCCAAATTTCAGCCAAAGTAACAAACATGCATCCATACATCCAAACTTTCGCATTTATAATATAAGTATAGAATTATAGATAAAGCAGGATCATAATATTTCCATACTCAAACGCGTAGAACACGACTCGATTTACTCGAATATGATTCGGTGTATTCAAACATCTCGTAATATGATTTGTCATAGCTAAAGTTCATTAAATGCAGCAATAAGCCCAAACAAATCCGCCCCGACTTGATAAAGCGTGAGCGTGTTTTGAATTTCAATATTCCTGTAATTAGGGTGTATTCAGCGAAAATTTGATACACTGCACGAAGTTAAATGAAAACTGGGATAGTAGAATTAAGGCGTTATTATGGCTTATTAATGGGTTAAATGTAAATTGACTCTTCTCTTGCAAGTTAGAAGAGTGGTGTTTTATTGTATAATTCTTTATTTTTCGTACTAAGTAATATTTTAATTTAGAAAGTATGTTTATTGGCTGGTTTGTTCTTTCAAGCACACCGCAGTAGGGCAACAGATTGCCATGAATTTTTGTATGTTTTGTAGTTGAGGACCTGGTGAGTGCAGTAGCCCTTTAACCCGTAAAATTAAATTGTTCCCCCATGATATTTAAACCTAAATCGACGCGGACGTTGTCGCGGGCATAATCTTGTTTACCTAACCTTAAATTTATCCATTTGCGTAAGTATAAATTAAAAGATGAACATCTACTTTCAGAAACCTATTTTTCGGTCAAATTAAAGAATGTTTACATATCTACATCGTCTTTGGTTGTGAAATGTGCTGAAAAGTAATAAGAAATCAGATGATTGGGCAAAAGGTGGAGACTATAATCTTGTTAAAGAAAAGAGGTTGTTCGTTTTGTATTTAGTTTTTATTTAAAATATTATCTATTATCGATATTTTACTTGCTGTCTCTTACTAAAAAATATGAAAAATATGAATATGGTTGTACAATGAATTCAACAATAAAATAATTATTTATAAAGAAATGTGTTTCCAAGTATATATCCAAGGCCTCACTTCAACAAATCTATCGCTTTGCCAAATTTCACACAGATCCGTTCAGCCGTTCTGGCGGGATTGAGTAACAAACATTCATCCATCCATTCATCCAAATTTTCGCATTTATTATATTAGTATAGAAACCAAGCGAGAAGAATTAAAAAGAGAGATTTCACAAACGTTTGCGGTGGATTCACTTTAAAACAGCTCAATGCCTAGTGAAAACTAAAGGGCGCTGGTGTTTTTCGGGTTTTTAGGCATTTAGCACGCTTGCCGCCGCCCGCTACACTTTTATGAGCCGGCCGCTCCGTTCAAGCGCTCTCCTTTCTTTTTCAAGTGAGAAGCGATGAAATCCCGTTTTTGACCAGCCTTTTGTACATTTTGACTTGAGCTTTGTGTGCCTTTATTTCGGTGACGGCGTTGACAGTTCTGCGCTTGACTGTAAGGTCGCCTTTTCTTTTACTTAGATGATGCATGCGACTTCGTATACGTGTGGATTTAGGTTTTAGGTATTCCCCTGGAAACTCTTTCGAGTTTTTGGGATAAAAAGCAGTCTGGACTTCCCGGGACGCAATCTATCCACATACCAAATTTTGTCGAATACGCTAAGCTATTGCTGAGCCGTAAAGCGTAGCAATCAGACAGGAAGTCAGACCTATACTTCCACATTTAAATTATTGGTATGGAATAGTGGATTTTATCCCGGAAACGTACACAGTTAGAGAGTTGTGGACATCATCTAGTAAGTTAAATTTTCGGATATTTCTCTAATTTTAAACAAAATTATTCTTTGCAAGGCCACAAACAAAGCATACTTAATTCAAAGCCAAAAAAGTAAGTGTGCTCTTCGCCTCATATACCTAAGTTCCTGCAAAGAAATCATTGGGCATCGGCATAAAATAAATATAATCAAAAAAAAACTTAGCGCATCGAGACAAAGGCATTCCTTCATGAATTTTCGATCGCAATGGAATGGTTGAAATCCCTGCAACTTGACGAACTTCATACATATTCCATCGGCGCGCACATGTGATCACATTCCAAAATTCATAAGAACTGCTAAGTTTGCGTATAGAAAAACATAAATTTATTCTGAATCACAAAATTGTTTTATTTGTTACCTTGCATTTAAGCCTAAAACACACAACGCGCGAAGACATTCGAATTCTCTAGAACTTGTCAATACTAGAAATACTAGAACGTCGCGTTCTGTGTCAACTGTCAATATATTATGATTACAGAATACCTTTTTCTACCTTAACACCATACAACACAGTTAAGTTTTGGCAAAGTAAAAACGGACAGGTTTTCTCTCACTCTCTTTTCTCTCTCTCTCTCTCTCACACACACACACTCCTTTCTCTTAGGGACAAAAATGATAATTTTGTAACTGAAATACTTTGATACTTGACTAACAAATGAGAATGACCCAAGTAGACTCCGAGGCCTCGCTTGGCCCAATACCGCGCACTATAGAGAAATTCTATCCTTGCAGGACTCTGGATGTCTATTGGTTGAAACGACGAATTCTGACGAATTCGACGTTTCTGATACGAACCGCTGGGGTGTGGAACACCCTCCCAGCGCACGTGTTTCCTGTCACGTGCAAAAGTGAATCATCATCAGGCATCTTCTAGGCAAGCGCATTCCAACCAAGACCATTGCTTTGCACTAAGCATGATTGTCGTCAAGCGCAAGCCTATCTCACAATTAAAAAAAAAATTCGTCTGGCTGTGCCTACGTGCGTTTGTATCAGCCTTTAGACTGTACTTTTTCTAATGCGTGTCTTGGCGCTTTGAGAACTGTGAACGTGATATGAAATTCAATAGTTTATTATTTGTATTCCTACACATAAATTCTAAAGGCGTCTCTGTTTTGTTACGTAAATAGGTACAACATGATGATTAATGCTAATCTATATCAGTGGTTACTAATCCATACTACTAATATTTGTCTCTGTCTGCTACGCTTTCACGGGCCGCTTGTTGAAGAGAAAACTTCTTTAGCCGCGTTGAGCACTTTATGGTAGAGGGTAAACTTGTGGATTCGCGTCACCGACATGCGACATGGTCCGCGCCGACATGCTCGCGTTGTTACGAAGACAAAAGGTCTTAAATATAAATATACTACATTGGTAATTAAACTTTAATGCCTTAGTTTTAAGGTTTATATTTTAACTAGCTGATGCCCGCGACTTCGTCCGGTGGTTTAAGTTTTTTGATTCCCGCGGGAACTCCTTAATTTTCCGGGATAAAAAGTAGCCTATGTAACTCTCCAGGTCCTCAAATCACGTCGACCCGTTGCTCCGTTGCAGCGTGATTAAAGGACAAACCAACAAAACAATAAACCGACAAACCAACAAACCAACAACAAAAAACACACTTTAGCATTTATAATATTAGTATGATTATTTTAATTTTTTTTTTTAAATATTGCTTTTAACTTCTATCGGCAGTCCCTATGACTGCCATTTTTAGTCATTTCATTACAAGTGTCAGCCCTAGTGCGATCACACCTGATGGTGAGACTAAGGTGGTAGCGGGCCAACCTGTTAGGGGTACGAAATCCATACCCCTTATCGGTTTCTACGCGGCATCGTACAATCAACAAATAAGTTTTGACTGGCGAACAAAAAATCCACGTTTTTGTTTTTTTTATTCAATAAAGGCTTACGCTTGACCACAATCACACCTGATGGGAAGTGATGATGCGGCCTAAGATGGAACGCGCTTGCCTAGAAGATGCCTATTCACTCTTGATTTAAAGATACACAGATTGTTATTGGTGGGAAACACAGTTTTTGGTAGAGAGTTCCAGACCCTAGCCATGCGAATAAGGAATGAAGACGCAATGCGCTTCTTGCGTGTGGGTGGAACGTTGACGACATAGGTGTGGAAACTCGCACGACGTCTTGCGGTACGATGGAAGAAAGGTGACTCATATATGGAGCGCGCAGCATGGAGGCGAACAAAACTTGGTTCCCCATGACGCGGACGTTTCGTCCTGTTCTGTCGTAGTGTGTTTTCGCTGTAACAATAACGCTATTTTATATTTTAATGAGTTTACCCTGAAATAATAACATCGTGTAAATTATTATACGTAAAACCTAACAACACGTTAGGTTTTATGTTTATGCGATGCAATTTACGCTGCAGTAGCGCTCTACTATTGTTTAGTAATCGTACAGTTGGGCTACGAATTATGAGTAAGTAACTTAAAGATATTTCTGTGTTGGTCCAAACAAACTAAGAGATCACAGTATGCTTTGTCTAAGTTATACACTCGATTGATCATATTGAGCGTTCGATCGCATTATCATCAAAGCAAAATGGACTCAACCACTCTTTATTTAAAGTCACAGATTCTGTAGAACAGATTTTAATTTCAAAGCGTATCGCTTGGAGCGCTGGCTGTGAATTCATGCACGAAATTGAGCTCTAAATCAATGCACTTAAGGTTCAAATCGAATTTGCAATGTAAAATCTTAGACTAAGCGTAAAGCGCAAGTTTTAAGTTTCGCATCTTCGTATTCATTACACCTGGAGTCAGCCTAGATCTCAAGTTGAGGCAAATCAAATGGAGACGCTGTTTGAATTGACCCGAAGTCAGCCGCGTCATTAGAGAGACATTGTAGTTTCGCTATAATATGTATATTTTCTTTTATTTTTATTCGTGTATCGTAACCCTAGTTGCACTTGGAAATGATTTTAAGGTCCAACACTTCCTTCATTTTCTATTTTGAATAAACGAGTAAAGAGATAGAGAGAGAAACCTATATTCACGTTAAATTAATATACGCGGTGCTGCCGTAGTTGTTTGGATCATTATTATCAAGTCAAAATGTTGTGAACGTGTGGAATTATAAGACGTAGTTTGTACTTGTCTGTATGATTGTTTAACAATGGCAACTCAGCACTCCTAGCAGTACCCTTTATGAATTATAGCTAGAACAAATCAAAAACAATGCTATTTTATGCAGAATATGTTGCCAACGCCGGCGCCTCCGCCAGCGAATTGAATAAAACATGAATCGCTACTTATCTTACATTTCCCCTTACCATCTAACTTTCAAGATGGATCCACACACTTGCAGCTGTGTATCATTACTTCACTAGTGATATTGTAAAGGCGAAAGTGTGTTTGTTGAAGTGAAACTTCTTTAGGATCGTTGTGATTTGAAAATTCGATGAAACGAAAAAGCGACACTAGAAAGAGACAAACATATTCATAATAGGATTAAGCCTGCGAGAGAATGAGATAGAATACAAGTTATATTTATTTAATTCTCTCGTAGGCTAGTTTTCTCAAGTTTCACTTCTGCCCTGTGTGAATTGCATACACACACTTTATTTCTAAGAATCATACCGCAACGGAGCACATGTTTTTTTTATATGGATAAAGTCAAAGACCTGGGACATGACAAACTGAACTGAAAAGGCTACTTTTTATCCCGGAAAACTTAAGGGGTTCGATTCACGGCAGGGTCAAATTGGGGAATTTATAATAACTGAATTTTCTCTGGTCTGGTCTGGTGCGGGAGGCTTCGACTGTGGCTAGTTACCATCCTACCGGCAAAGGGCTAACTTATTGTAAAATTAAAAACCATTGATAGTAGCTATTCATTGGTAAATACTGATACCTTCACCATTTATTTATCAGTCGTGACCTTGTCATGAATCATGATTGACTGAGTTGACTGACGTATAACTTATCTACGGATACCTAACGCCTTGGAAGCCGTCAAAAAACGAGTTGCAAAATCGAACAAAAAATTCTCACCGAAAGTCGCTAAAATTACAACAGCGGGAAAAATCCATTTGGCAAGTCACTAAGTCCCTCCTCTTTTCAAACTCGACATCGCCTGATTACGAAGTTCAACAGAATGATGCTGAGAGGGAATTTTTTAATGAATATTAATTCTTCGCTTGTAAAACAAACTTTCCTCCACCTAAGATCGGTAATGTCGGAGTGAAAATGCTTCGTTTGACGTTCAAGTTCGATTCGGAATTCAAAAAGGTTAATTTAAATTCAAATGAAGGAAGGTTCTAAGTTAATACTAGACGGGTTATTTTTACGTTATTGCGAGAGGAATTATACTAGTTTGGTTTGAAAGTGATGCACCTACTCGTAAGTGATGCCAACCTAACGGCATCATGATTAGCTGTTTTGTGTTTCGGTACGTTGGCCATTGGGGGGTATGGGGATTATTTCATAAAAAAATGGATATACAGGGTGGAAAGTTTGAATGGGCCCTGGAGGGGAAGTACCTTAAATCCTTAAGTTAGATCATTTTACTTAAAGGAACCATTCTTTTATTTTTAAAAAGAAACAAAACTGCATTCAAAGATTTTTTAAAATTCGCATGTCTCACCCGGGAATCGAACCCGCTAAAATTCAAAAAATGGGCACTCGCTGTTTTGTTCCACTAATCGATACAGTCAATGTTAAAGATAAAATTTCTCCAAGAAACATTAGGTCTTACATTCGTTTTTCGTACAAGATAAACGAAAAGAAACATACTACAAAATTGCGTAGGTACATACATTTTAATAATAATAATTTAACTAATAAGTTGTTCGAAATGAGACCCCTCGTTCTGGATACACAAATTTATTCTTCGTTGAAATTCATTTCCTGTAGCCTTCTGCAAAGTGTTGTGGTGTATGCTCATAATAGCATTTTCTACCGCAACCTTTAGCTCTTGTGCAGTCTCATAAGACTTTTTGTAAATAACATTTTTTACATGGCCCCATAGAAAATAGTCCAGACACGTCAGGTCTGGACTTCTTGCAGGCCATCTAATCGTCCCGTTTGTACCTATCCAGACATTGAAATTCTCATTAAGGAAAGCCCTGGAAATTCTGCACCAATCGCCCATCACGAAAACATTTGTATTTGTACTTTTTCAGAACACTCAGTATACGTGTATGGCTGGTGTCTATCTCTTGAGCAGCTTCCCTACTAGACGCTTTTGGGTAACACTCAAAGTATGTCAAAATGCTTAAATCACAATCGGAAAAATCTAAATTTTGTTGCCGAGGGCGTTCTAACCGTTTTTTGAATCTACCAATGTTTACTAAATTTGTGACCATTCGCAAAAACACTTTTCTGGACGGTATTTGTCTGTCTGGATACCTCTCACTATACCACTGTAAAGCTAAATTATAATTCTTGTTGTTTAAAAAATAAGCTTCTAATAAATCAAATTTTTCTTGATACGCCATTATTAAACAATTATTAAATGGAAGCAAGACAAAACAAAATCGATAAATATGTTCCAAATTTTTGGTTGAATTTCAAAATTGCAAACCCGCACTGCAAACAAAGTTTGAACGTTCCATTTTTAAACTTTTTGTCAGAACTCCTCGTGCAGGAAGAAAATGTGCATAAACTTATTACATATTACCATTTAACAATTTTTTTACATCTAAGTCTTCAACAATGTACTTAGAGATAATTAGCAAGCTTATACTTAATAGATAGAATTAGAAAGCTCTTTGGATGTTAGCGTTAAAAGAATATTATAACGTGTCTTTTACTTGTTGAAAGTGAACAATTCTAGGTAATGTAAGGTAAGGAATTTGTGTAGTAAATATTCGATTTTATGGATATCTTGTACGAAAGACGAATGTAAGACCTAATGTTTCTTGGAGAAATTTTATCTTTAACATTGACTGTATCGATTAGTGGAACAAAACAGCGAGTGCCCATTTTTTGAATTTTAGCGGGTTCGATTCCCGGGTGAGACATGCGAATTTTAAAAAATCTTTGAATGCAGTTTTGTTTCTTTTTAAAAATAAAAGAATGGGTCCTTTAAGTAAAATGATCTAACTTAAGGATTTAAGGTACTTCCCCTCCAGGGCCCATTCAAACTTTCCACCCTGTATAACGCCTTTTAAGTTACTCGGCTTTTATCATCACCACCACCAGGTGAGATCCCAGTCACACATCTTCGAGAACATTATGAAGAACTCTCGTGCGTACAGGTTTACTCACGATGTTTTTCTTCACCGTTTGAGTGAGTGATATTAAATATCTTAAATCGCACATAACTTCGAAAAGTTGTAGGTTCCCGGGCATCGAATCCGCGACCTCGTACAGCATCTTGGATGTCTTAACCACTAGACTATCACGGCTTCACAAAAAATATTGATCGCTCTTAAATAAGAAAAAAAACCGTAGGTACTTACCACATGCGCTACATCCCATTAACGTCCCATTGCTGGGGACCGACCGCGGCTCTCGTAGGAGAGAAGGAATTAGAGCTTAGACCCACCACGCTGTTTCAATGCGAGTTGGCGGGCTTTAACGACTATTATCATGTTAGTGATAGTTAATAAACGGGACCGACAGCTTAACGTGCTTTCCGAGGCAAACACCACCAACTTCGTAACTCCGGGCTAGCACTGAGAATTTGTAGTCAGAAAAACCCATTACTAAATAATGGCCCGACCCGGGACCTCGTCGGCCGCAGTTGAACATGCTAACCACTAGTCCAACGAGGTTACCACATAAATGTCTGTATATATATGTTTGAGCATTATGTAAAATCACGTGCGAGTTCGCTGGGGGTGGCGGTTGTAGAGATTTATGAGCGTAAAGGGAGCAACGCCGCGTCCCCTTGAGGTTTTGTTACTAATTGCGACCCACTTTCGCAAAAACTCATACAACTATTCTATATTCTGATGAAGTAAATGAAACTTTGTTGTTTCGATACAGAAACTTCTAGACGGCTATATTTTGGAGTTTTCTCTAACTAAAACCGACCCTAGGGGTAATTAGCTAAGTATGAGAGCTAGCTTATGTTGTGTTATAACACCAACGATAGGGTTAGCGTAGTTTTAATAACACAAACTTTCTAAGTTATCTTGGAGTAAAATGTTGGCAAGATGAGTTTGGTAGGTACTTCTCCACTACAGCCCATTAACACTCCACTGCTGAGCACAGGCCTCCATTCTCATAGGAGAGGGAATTAGAGTATAGACCCACCATGTTGCTCCAATGCGGGTTGGCGGGTGTAGAATTTTAGTATGTTAATAATACTAGGTAAAAACTTGATGCAAAAAAATTTAACAAAATACGGAAAAATAGCATATTAGTTTTGTACTTTTTAACCGACGTCCCAAAAAGGAGGAGTTTCTCAATTCGGCGCGTATTTTTTTTTTTAAATGTATGTCGGTGCATATCTCCGTGGTTTCCGAACCGATTAGATTTTTTTTCTATCTGTCGTTAGTATTCTGACTCCAAATCCTCAACCCTGACTCTAAAAAGTTAAAAATAAAAATTATTTCCAAAAAACCGACTTCCAAAGCCACTGTAAAGTAAAAAATATTTTTTATTTAATTAAAATTTATTGCACAACCATAACGATGTAAAGTACAATAGGAGGACTTAAGGCTCGAGAGACCAGCTTTCTACCAGTCAACCCTTGGAACTATTGTGTAAACTTAAATCTCGTCCCTACATAAATAATTAATGCAAAAAGATTATGAATAAAGCTACTAATAGAAGTAGAAGGATTTGTGAAAATTCAGCCTAGGGGTTTGAACTGTTAAAGTACAGTTTTATAGTAAGAAAATTTTTGTGTAGTGCAAGCGGAAGAAGTACTCGTAGCAGGCCAAAGCTAATAGAAAGAAAAATTAGTAGAAAAATGAATAGCTCGTAGTAATTGTGCGGCTATAAGCTTATTTATGCACAATCACGTTACATGAGCGCGAATGGAACAGCACTCCAGCCCCTAGTGGTTGTGTTACTAATTGTGACCCACTTTCACAAAAACTCTCGCACTCTATTCTATTTTCTGATGAAGCAAACAGGCCAACTTTATTATTTCGTTGTTGTCACGATATGCATAGTTAATTTTAATTGCTTCAAATTTTTTAGACGCGTCTGATACAGTATAGAGGCAATTATGACTTTAGTCGAACTAGCTGATACCCGCGACTTCGCCCGCGTCGATGGAGGTTTTTTGATTCCGGCGGGAAATCTTAAATTTTCCGGGATAAAAAATAGCCTATGACAGCCTAGCCTTGTTATTCCAGACAATAATCTATCTCTCTGTCAAATTTCATCTAGACCCGTTCAGCCGTCCTGGCGGATTGAGTAACAAACATCCATCCATCCATCCATTTCGAATTCGCATTTATTAATTACTTAGTATGAGCATAGATAAATCTTGTAACAGCAAAAACACATGACAGGGCATTACAAAGTCAGCGTGACACGTCCGTATTTTATATACGTTTTGTCGGGTCGCCGTTGTCTGTGCAACATAATATAAAAGTACGAAAGTCAACGTATCGCGTTGAATTTCGTGTAGTTTCAGTGTGACTGAAGTTCTTTGTTCGTAGTGTGTTTTCGCCATTAGTATAAGTTATTTTACCTTCGACTACCCGAAGTTTGTACTCTATGATAACCCTGATTCGAACGATCCTTCGGCTTCTATTTCACAAAATTGTTGGACTAATGAGCTTAAATTTATTCAGGCAAAATTCGCACATGATCCGGATTACCGTACAATAAGTCCCTGAAATCCGTTGTTTTCGAAATTGGCACGTGGCATTGTGCATGAAGACGGCTGCAGAGCAGAGGTCTTAGTGTAAGATTGTAGATTTTATCAACGTTGATAGAAATGAGAAATCGACAACCGTATACTTCATCGTCAAAGTAAACTGGACCTTAACTGACTTGTCTTAAAGCTCAATTTGTCCACAACTCTCTAGTTATGGACAACTTGAGCTAAAGCCGCGCTTCAAGCGTTACACATTGCAAAATATAAAAATGGTGGTACTGAATTTTAGACTTAACTTCAAGCAGGTTAATTTTACTCTAACAATGAACTGTTTCGATTCTTAAATTCTATCAACGTTAGTGTAATCTAGAATCTTACACTAACTCTAACTCTGCAGGTCTCTATTGTAGCTCGGAGCGGATAGCTTTTATTTTGAGCACAAAGGAAATCTTATCTGCACAAGCTATTACAGTCAGCTTGGATGAAGCTATTTCTAGCTGGATATGTGGTATTGTTTTCGAAGGAGTTTTTTTTTCAATGAAGCACTTATTAATACCATTTAATTTCAGTCGCTTTAATTAGTGCTGTTTAGCACTAATTAATTAATTAATTAGTAGTGTGAATGTAGAGATTCGAGTTGGCGAAAAAAGAAGATCGCGAACTGCGTTTTTTGTAAGTTCAAACCAATTACTTTTGAATGAATATAAGTAGGTACATAGAAAATGATTCTTATTGTTAAATCTGTGGGTCTTTTCTGCAAAAGCTGCATCAATTGTTAGAATCTCAAAATGGTTGTGGATAGGCTGAATTCATGGTATTCTTGCTGCGACAATAGATTTTGGCCACAGCCAGCGATTTTATTCACAGCCAGCGCTCCAAACGCTGAATTTGTGACTTTAAAGCAAGAGCTTTTGGGTCTATTTTACTTTGACGCTAATGTGATCGAATGTTCAATACGATCAATCGAATTTGCAATGTAAAAACTCAAAATGAGCACACAGATCACATATTACACGGGATCTGTGTATGCCACAAAGATATCGCAATTGAAAAATAATTAGTACAAAATCCTTCGTATAGGTATATAGCTCGTATGTAAGCTATATTTTAGTTGGTAACATTTTATTTTTTAACCCTTTCATTATAACGGCAGTGACTACTGAAAATAAAACTCGACGCTTCCAAATTATAAAAACAGCTTCTCTGTCAACCCCAACCCAATTTGCTGTTTTTGGTCCTCTTTGAACCTAACTGAGAGTCATATTAAAATGTTACAAACATTATTCCCTGGCCACTAACTCGACTAGATTTTCCCTCAGTAACTAGGTTACTTCGAAACTTATACCAGGTACTAGGTATTAGCTAAGAATAATTAATAGTACAGGTATTAGACTGCCTCGTTGGTCTAGTGGTTAGTATGTTTGACTGCGGCTGACGAGGTCCCGGGTTCGAGTCGCGGATCGGGCCATAATAAGTGTTGGGTTTTTCTGATTAGAAATTCTCAGTACTAGCCCGGAGTTAGGAAGTTGGCGGTATTCCACCCCCGTGCCTCGGAGAGCACGTTAAGTCGTCGGTCCCGGTTATTATCCCTAACATGATATAATAGTCGTTAATGCTCGCCAACCCGCATTGGAGCAGCGTGGTGGGTCTAATTTTAATTCCCTCTCTCGTATGAGAGTGCAGGAGGCCTGTGCCCAGCAGTGGGACGTTAATGGTCTGTAGTGGTGGTGGTATTAGATTTGCCACTATATTCTTTACTAGCTGATTCTCGCGACTCGACCGCGTAGATTGAGGTTTTTCATTTTTCGGAACTCTTTAATTTTCCGGGATGAAAAGCAGCATAATATGTGTTATTTTATTTTTATTTTATTTTATTTTTACTTGGACTGCCAAATTACATGTAAATTAAACTAAATATTAACTTAGACTTATATAACTTAGGGTACGGAACACATGTAATTGCCTTTATTTTGTGCATGATGTGACGCGCTCGCTGCCTTATAGGCAGCCAGCGCGCTTAAGTCGCGCTTTTAAAAGAATTCATAACTTTCGCATATTGACTTGTTATTCTAGACTATAATTTATATCTGTGCCAAATTTCATCCAGATCCGTTGAGCCGTTCTGGCGTGATTGACTAACAAACATCCATCCATCCAAACTTTCGCATTTATAATACGAGTATACTCGTAAGTAGGTATAGATTTTCGTTTGCACTTTGGTATATTTGATGTACCCCGTGAACTTCGTGCGGTGTTCAAATATTTGGGCAATGAAATAGGAATGAAATGCATTTGTAGTTGGTCGCATAAAGTAATTTCGTTTGAGACCGCCGCCATGCAGAGCAGACCGTTGGAAATGCACGCGTGAAAATCTTTATTTTAGCAATTCGCCGCAGGTCGAAACCTACAAAACAAAGAGCGGTCAAAAATGGGATTTCACCGCTTCTCACTTGTTGAAAAAAGAAAAAAGCTTGTTGAGCAGAGCGTAGCCGACTCATAAAAACGTAGCTCGTATGGCGGCAGGCAAGGCAACGCTGAAAAACACCTGAAATACCATTGTTACTCTGGACATTGATATATTTCTGAGCTTTTTTTAAAGCGAAATTCTATTACAATGCTAGACCTCCGTGGCGCAGTGTTGAGCGCTGTTGCCTTCACGTGTGGAGGTCCTGGGTTCGATCCCCGGCAGGGTCAAATTGGGAATTTCTAATTTCTGAAATTTCCCTGTTCTGGCCTGGTGGGGCTGTGGCTAGTTACCACCCTACCGGCAAAGACGTGCCGCCAAGCGATTTAGCGTTCTGGTACGATGCCGTGTAGAAACCGAAGGGGTATGGGTTTAATATAACTGCCATGCCCCTAACAGGTTAGCCCGCCACCATCTTAGACTGCATCATCACTTACCATCAGGTGAGATCGTAGTCAAGGGCTAGCTTGTAGTGGATTAAAAAAAGTTTCTGAGCCTTTTTAAACCGAAATTCTATTACAATGATAGAAAAAATCTCACTATAAAGTTCGCTACAAACCGACAGTTGTTGTATACTATACTAATATACTCGGCTTAGTACATCACTAGCTATACTAACTTAGGTACTACCCTATACTTATAGCACTTTACTCATAAAATTATTTTATTTGTTACAGGTACACTCCAAAACTTAATTCATCATAGAACAGCCGCAAGATATACCTATCTTATCTACTAGTGGTTCGCCCCGAACTAAGACCTCGCGGCGCCATCTATTGACATAAATGTGAAGTTCTGTTAAAAATACTGAAGCTCATTAAAAATTAAATAATTCCGTTTCCTTACAATATTTATCTAATTTTAGTATTTGTTGTTCAAGTACAGGATATAATTGAAATAATTGATCAAGTTTCAAGCTCATCCTTTCAGAAAATTTAGAGTTCGGTCATCTTTGGACGTTAGAAAATCACCACTTTGGAAGCCCCCCATTTCGTCAATTTTCGGGGAAAAATTAAAAAAAAAAAATTTTTGGACTCTATTCCTAATTATCTTTAAAATGATATACCGCAACCCTATGTAACTTTATAAAAAATATTTTACTTCGCATTCGCTTCTATGAGAGCCCCCCTGAAATAAAGATTTTTATTATTTTTTAAGCCATATTCGGCGGGAGGCCATTGGTTTACATATTATATTTAAAACTGAAGTAATTGCGTTCAGTAATTCAGAAGTTATAATGCTCTGACAGACGGACGGACGGACGTACGGACGGACGGATGGACACGGACACTAGCGTTATTGTAAACTGTGAACAGATTACAATTTAACGCATTATTTTTCGGTAGATTGTAATCTGTTAGGTATAATAACCTGATAAAACCTAAGTGCCCGGCCGCTGGCCGTACCTGTTTATTTATGTCGAACCCTAACCTAACCTTCAAGAAAGAGACAAGAAAACGTAAATACAATGAATATTTCAAAAATTGACACTCAGATTGAACAGTTCACAATCTGTCGGCAGTTTACAATATCGCTAGTTAGATTACAATCTAACGGTTTTTACAATCTTACGGTGACATATATATATATACTATATAATATTTACTATCATCATCATCATCATTGTTTGCGCGATATTTATATTCTCCCGTTAGGAAGCGCGGAAGTGGGGGTTTCATTTTCATTTTTATCCACTACAAGTTAGCCCTTGACTGCGATCTCACCAGATGGTAAGTGATGACGATAAGATGGTAGCGGGCTAACCTGTTAGAGGTATGGCAGTTAAATTTAATCCATAACCTTTGGTTTCTACACGGCATCGTACAGGAACGCTTAATCGCTTGGCGGTACGTCTTTGCCGGTAGGCTGGTAACTAGCCACGGTCGAAGCCTCCCACCAGACCAGACCAGAGAAAGTGCAATTGCATTACTTACTCGCATTGCATCAAGCGATTAATCCAAAGGCAAACTTTCTAAATTGTATGTTGTTCCTTTTATTTAAGTGTAAATTAAATAGCCTGCAAAAAACGTGGCTGTAAAATAAGCTATTTTATTCGACACCTAAAAAGTTTGTAGAAAAAAGAAAGCTTTTCTTTTCTAGCTTTTAATTAAAAGCTGTTAACTCCAGCGATAAAAATAAAAGTTTAATTTTGCTCTTGGAAGAATTCCATGTTAACTTGCAAAACCATTCTTGCAAAATTACATAACCTGATTATGACGTTCAATTTAGGTTTTTTATAATATACTTCGTCCGCGTGAAATAAGTTTTTTAAATTCCTACGGGAACTCCCAAATTTTTCGGGTTTGGTACCAGAAATTTCAAAATCAGCTCAGTAAATCCAGAGATGAAACCTCACAAATTCACAAACTTTACCTCTTTATAATATTAAGTATAGATTTAGGGAATTAAAACTTTTATCATCGTAGTTGTAAAACAAAACAAAAGAGTAGAAAAACTATAACAAACTTTAGCCAAAGGTTTCCAAATTCTCACCCATAGTATTTGACGCTTTGATAAAGGTTTTATGCAACCTTACATTAAATAACTGTGGTTGTCTACAGTGGTGTCACGTAATTAAACAGGTCACACTTCCTCGTCACCTCTACCTAACCTAATTTACTGCTCTTAGTTTGCTCCCGTAGCGTCCAAGTTGTAAAGCAAGTTTTATAAAACATTTTTCATTTTCAAATTTGTTTTTGAATCTTAAACTATGATTTTATTGTCGGTTACTATAGTCGGGAGCTGTAATTATTTAGAGGGTTTAGATTCTGACAAATGTACTTACTGAGCATTTCTTGACAGAGGAACAGAGTGTCTATTAATATGGCCTGACCCGGTACTCAAATTCTACATCAATACTTGACCCAGACAGAACTGATAAAAGTACTGAGAATTTAAATACGTAGTTGCTAATGCCCGCGACTTCGTCCGTGTGGATTTAGGATTTTTGGTTCCCGCGGGAACTCTTTAATTTTCCGGGATAAAAAGTAACCTATTTTTTATTCCAGATTATATTCTATCTCTGTGCCAAACATTCAGATTCGTGCAGCCGTTTTGGCGTGATTGAGTAACATACATCCATCCATCCAAACTTTCGCATTTATAATATGATAGTATAGATATATTTCAGGCTATAGTGATTGTTTCTAACGGAAAATAAAACTTAACTAAACTCAGAGTTGGCAAGCGCCGCCGCAAGACAGTTGTGAACTAGAGGATGCCGCAGCCGCGGCCGCCCGTCGCCCGAGGGAGCCCGTTTAGATTAGCAATTGAAATGTATTCAAATTCGCAAGTTCATAACTGGGGTCTCTTTATCTCGGTTTAATTGGAAACTAGGACTTAGTTCTTTTGCGATGACTTACGCTAAAGTGTTGCTGAATCCATTTGCGATGTGCAATTTCTTGTGCCCGGTTATTCCCTAACGGAGATTACAACCTTCTAATCAGCAAGAACCTCGATGTTTTCGGAGTTATCTAGGTACGTTTTATGCTATTGAGAATCACTTGCCTTAACAATGAATGAAAATATTCTAAGGAACTCTCTGACATACAGGAGGTCCAGTTTTTCATAACTTTGCTCCTTAACTTTAGACACCTTTGTGTCTGAAGTTTACCAAACCGTAATTGGACTAAGCCCTTTTAATTCAAAGAAAAGGCCTGTGCCCAGTTCTGATGGGTTGAGATGATGCATTTCTACTTGTATCATAGTTTTTGTTATGGCGGTCAACGCCATTTGTTTGGCAACGACTTGGTTCACTAATTCGATAACTGGACTTACTCAGGTGCCCTAAAAAATACCACCACAGATACAAAAAGACCTAGAGCTAAAGAAAGTATACTTATTTATTCACATAATCCGAACAAATAAGTGTCCGAAAGTATTCGAATTGTACTTACCAATTTTGTATACCTAGGTATTATTCGAAATAGTGTCCTTGTGATAGCCTCAGGGTTACATTATCTACTGGACACGTATCATCGGCCGCCATATTACGAGTTCGGGAGATATCGATATAGCGCTCCCATACAATTCCCGTAGACACCGAATAGAAATACTTACGGGTTTAATAAAATATCCCTTCTTCAAGCTTTGTTACTGCTTACCATTTATATGTAGTCAAGGGTCAAATCGCAAGATGATCCAAGCTCATATATTCATAAAGTGGTGAGCGGCTGGCGCTAACAAGCGTCTTAACAGCTCAAAGGATCACACTTTAAGGTGATATGAGAGAAGGGGGAAAAGGGGGGTTATGGGCAAGGCCAGCTACGTTTACGACGGGTTTAGCCTGCCAGAGTAATGAGGCGTACGCTTCCAATTATGAGGGACTCATCTTGATCTCGACTGCCTATATCCATACACCGGTTTAGATACCGTAAGGTTTTATTCGCACTCAATTTTAAGCATATTAAGTACCTTTAAAATTTAAAAAATCGCAGACAACCACTATAACCCTGAAAGATATGTACGCAAAGTCAATTACACTTTCATCAATTTACAGTTGCTTTGATATAGTCGGTTTTTTTAAAGTAATTTATAAATAGATGATGCTCGCGACTTGTGGCGACGCGTGGTTTAAGTTTTTTTTTAATTCCCGATGGAACTCCTTAATTTTTCCGGTAAAAGTAGCCTGTGTCACTCTCCTGGTCCTCAACTATACCCATGCCAAAAATCACGCTGACCCGTAACTCCATTGCGACGTAATTGAAGGACAAACAAACACACTTTCTCTTTTATAATATTAGTATGATATTAATACTTAGTGTTTATTTATCTCTCAAAAAGTAATATACTTACGTTTTAATATTGTATCAGCGAATAATATCCTCGTAACAACTATTAGCAATTCAAATACATTTGGGTCACTTTCAGATTCATATTTAAGCTCGTCCCCGTTCCCCATTTGACTTCGCTGGGGGCTGGGGGCTAATTAATAATTCAGCCCACAACAAAAGCACGGTCAAAGCTTATTATAATGGCTTTTCATAAGACTTCGAGCGGGAGGAAATGATTTTCTTTGAAACCACTCAAAGATTAGGTACTTAACTCGGAACTATTTAGTTTGAACCACCACACTGGCACAGGGTGAGCTGCAAGGGTTGAAGGTTGGATTCCTGGTAGTAAAAACATCCATACTATCAATACTATACTAATATTATAAATGCCAAAGTGTGTCTGTCTGTCTGTCTGCTACGCTTTCACGGCCCATCTGTTCAACCGATTTTGATAAAATTTGGTACAGGGATAAGTTGCATCCTGGGGAAGGACATAGGCTACTTTTTATCCCGGAAAATTCTAAAGTTCCCGCGGGAATCAAAACCCTTAAACTACGGGGATGAAGTCGCGGGCATCATTTAGTAATTAATGATTTCTAAACAAAATAATAGAGTAGGCACTCCAAAACTTCTGGTTGTTCAACAAAATATTCTAATTTTCGAAGGCTAATATTATTTCATAGAAAGGTCGAGGAGTTTATACTCGCCTAAGTAAAGGTTTGAGGTATTTGAAGGGGCTTCGAAAGTAACGTTATTACATTAGACAAGTTGTTGAGACGACGCAAATTGAGATTAAATGGTAGTTTTCAGTAATCCGTACCGTTACGAAATGAAAGGGTTTGAAGACTTCGCTTCACTAACAATTATTATATATTTTAAATAGGTACGAATATTCGGCATATACTGGATCACGGTCACAAAAAAGGCGGACTGGCTTGAACAATGTTTATGACAATATTATAAAATCTTGTTTCTCCGATAGACAACGACGATGGCGCAGTGTGTAACGCTGTTGCCTTAACGTGCGGAGGTCCCGGGTTCGATCCCCGGCAGGGTCAATTTGGGAATTTATAATTTCTGAATTTTCCCTGGTCTGGCCTGGTGGGAGGCTTCAGCCGTGGCTAGTTACCACCCTACTGGTAAAGACGTGCCGCTAAGCGATTTAGCGTTCCGGTATATGATGTTGTGTAGAAACCGAAGGGGTATGGGTTTAATATAACTGCCATGCCCCTAACAGATTAGCCCGCTACTATCTTAGACTGCATCATCACTTACAATCAGGTGAGATCGATCGGTCAAGGGCTAACTGGAAGAGGATAAAAAATAGAGAGAGAAAGAGTGATTCAAAAAACCATTGAAAGTTGAACTTGCTAACAAATTGAAGCTTCTGGAGATTATTGTGCTTCTATTCGATAAACGGAACAAAATATATAACTAAACTAGCTGATACCCGTGACTTTGCCCGCGTGGATTCAGGTTTTTTGGTTCCCGCGGGAATTCCTTAATTTCCCGGAATAAAAGTAGCCTTTGTCCAGACGATAATCCATCTCTGTGCTAAATTTCATCCAGATCCGTTCTGCCGTTCTGGTGTAATTGAGTAACAAACATCCATCCATCCATTCATCTAAAGTTTTGCATTTATAATATTAGAATAGAAATAAGTATCTAGATGCATTTTATTTCACTGTAATATCGTAATGCTCTGGTGGACCTCCCTCCTCCTAATATCTTCACTTCCGACGGTAGCGTGCAGTTCATAGAGGCATACAAGCACCGCTTACCTAAATGGACAGCCGTCAATTCTCATTTTTCATCAAAACAGCTAGTAAATAGGTATTCTGGCTGACTAATGCCTATCCTAGCTTCAAAACCTGTGCACGCCACTGAGTCTTCAGAAATTATAAGAGCTCATATTGAAGGCACGTTCATTTTAAGACTAGACGATGGCCATACCTATTTGTCATAACAAGTTTCAATTTGCCCCAAAGTGAATTGAGCTGACCATTTTCCCGAAAGGTTTCCCTTTGTCTTGACGGAAAATTATAATCCTGTGTTAAAGGATCAGTCACGTAAAGATGTGTCAGTTTTCTACTGTCCTAAGGGATTTCGCCGAATGGCCGGGTTTGGAAGATAACAGGAAACCTGAGGGAATAAAGCAGAATGCTGTTTTTCATAATATAGTTTAGGCGGATTGACGTTTCAAAGGTGTGTTTGTAACTATGTTCTATAATTACTAAGAATGTTCCATAAAGTGTTAAATATCCTAACTTCACGAACTTACACTTTTCTTTTTCGACCAAAAATTTTCCGACTTTTGTTAATGTTATGATGGTAATTATTTTATGCAAAGTAGCACACTTCATAGCAAGCATGTTCACAAAAAAAATGTTCGAAAAAAAACACTAAATAAAAATTAACACTCACTCCCTCAGAATTCTCACGAAAAAACGCTAAAACTACCATAAATCGCTGAAAATACATGTGGTATTTTCTGATAGGTCTAGGAACGAGAAATCTAAATTTTTTCTTTGGACGTCACTATTTGGGCTAGCCTTTATATTTACCTATTTGTTGGTACTAGCTGACTGTGGTACTAGTTGATGCCTGCGACTTCTCTCGAGAACAGTTTGTTTTTTTTAAATAAAAAAATGTAGTGAAACCAAGTAGGTACTTACCTACTATGCTGTGTAACTCAATCCAGATGCTATTAGGATAATAAAACTATTTTTATCTCTTTCTCTTATCGACAGTCACTCGAGAGAAAAGGATAGAATGCTACCTAACATCCTAATGAGCATCTGAATATAGATGTGCCATGGTCTGGAGATGTTGTTTTAAGTAGAGATTAGATAAGTATATGGATTATAGAATAGGTATGTACTATAAAGGGGTTAGGTAAGTATATTGGATTATGGAGTGCTTAATCATTCGATATGTTCCGTTAATACGGTTAATGCGTTATAATAAAGCCCTTTGACTCGTTTAGCGTTGTTTTATGTGAAAAAAGCGAAGGGGGAGCTTAGGAGCTGGATTAATCACTTAAAATATAACGTTTCGCATGAAATTTATCACAGTACCCCGTTTCAAAAGGCTTTTCTTAGTAACAAATTTTAAGTAGATCTCATTCGCGACATCGTTTGATCTTCGATATTCCTTGTTTGGGTTGTTAAATAAATATATTTATTAAAACTGTTTAATTTTATTTGCTTCTTTATCATAATATTAACTAATATTATTATTTTATGGTTTACCAAGTTACTGAAATTGAATTGAGAATGTTATGTACAAAAGTATACCTTGAAGAAACTCATTTCGGCAATGTATGATCTACGAGTCAGGACGTTTAGTATTGTAGTCTGTATGAAATATACATCAGTGACGTCATCCACTTTCGATTCACTGTTTTCCTTTCAGCGATAGCTTGGTTATCAAACTTAAAACGAATACACTAAGAGATACCGGCACTTTTTGTAACTATCGCCTGAAAAGCTGATTCAGTATTAGGTGTGTGTAGGGCTCTCCACTGATGTCAAAAGTGAAAGTCGGCCCGCATATGGATGGGCCTTTCGCTAGAAATGGCCGCTTAAAAACGGTTTATGGTTTTCAGACGATAGTTACAAAAAGTGCAGCTATCTCTTATAATATAACGGGATGACGTAGATTTTACGTCTTTTGAAAAGTTTTTTTTTATTCACGCGGGAACTCCTTAATTTTCCGGAATAAATGTAACCTAGATGTAACCTACTTCAACTTCTATAACGAATTTCATCAAAATCGGTTGAAATGCGTATAGCAGACAGAGGAACACACTTTCGCTTGTATAATATTATTATAGTATGGATAAGGATCTGGTAAAATAATATGTAATATCTATTTGTTGTACAAAATACAACAACTACTGCCAACAATCAATGTAAACAAGAGGCGCGTATCGTTGATTGTGCTATCGAAAATAATTATTGTGGTAGCGCGCCTATCTACGCAACTATTTAATTGCTAAAATATTTCAATATTCGAAATGCGCTGTACTGGTGTGAATTCGTGTTTAGTTTTGCGTAAATTCTACTAAATACTATCAATTAAATAGCTCGTATCCATCCTCGTGTCCATCTGTCTGTCTACTACCTACGCATAAACGAACCAACTTTTCAACCGATTTTGATGAAATTTGGTACAGAGGTAGGTTACATCCCGGGGAAGGACATTTGTCCCTGAAAATAAAGGATTCGAGGATTAAAAAAAAAGTATGTGTGTGCAATTCACACACAGCAGAAGTGAAACTTCAGAAAAGTAACCTACGAGAGAATGAGAGAAACATGTATTCTATCTCATTCTCTCGCAGACTAAATTATAATGAATATTTTTGTCTCTTTTTGGTGCAGCTCTTTCGTTTCGTTTTTAGTTTCATCGAATTTTCAAATCACAACGATTCTAAAGAAGTTTCACTTCAAGAATTTAAAAAACCCGAATGAAGTTTCGGGCATCATCTAGTTGTAGTAAGCAGATTCAATTTCTGTGGCATTTTATACCGCAACGCCGCAGCGTTTTGTCTTTTGTCATGTCGCAAGTGATATCTTTGTACGACTCCTTATTTATCTTCAAAACTTGAGCACTTGCGCAAACATGCCGACAAGGGACGCTAACTTTTTTCATCTAAACAAAAAGCAACAGAAAATAGAAGAAGCGTTGTTCTGGAGAAACTTCGGCAATATTCTAATCGACTTGTACTGTAATGGACTCGATACAACTTTCTGCTCTATGGATACTTTTTATGAACTTTTTTATTCGTCTTGTAGTTTTTTTTTATCCACTACAAGTTAGCTCTTGACTGCGGACTCACCTGATGGTAAGTGGTGAAGTCTAACCTGTTAGGGGCATGACAGTTATAATAATTAACCCATATACTCCTAATCGGTTTCTACACGTCATCGTACCGGAACGCTAAATCGCTTGGCGGCACGTCTTTGCCGGTAGGGTAACTAGCCACGACCGAAGCCTCCCACCATGCGAAAGTTATTTAGTGTTTTTCTTTCAAAAGCAAAAATGTACTATTACTTAATTTTCTTTCCAATTCTTGTATGGGCACTAGCATTTGATTCACGCTTCGCCTGCTTCTAATTGAGGTCAAGCTACATCTCTCAAGTTCTAGAGGACTTAATATGTATAGAATTTGAAACACTTGCGCAACTGGAAATAGATTCTTGGATCTCGACTGAACACGATTCAGTACCACTTGTGTCCAGCAGCTACCTACAGCAGCGACTATAAGATCTATAATGAGTGAAGGATCTTCTAACGCTGGTTTTCCGGTGCTAGCTTGGCCGTACAAAAATACTAGGATCTAAACGCGATTCTTTGTTAATTTTTATCGACCCCCCGGGTTCGATCCCCGGCAGGGTCAATTTGGAAATTTATAATTTCTGAATTTTCCCTGGTCTGGCCTGGTGGGAGGCTTCGGCCGTGGCTAGTTACCACCCTACCGGCAAAGACGTGCCGCCAAGCGATATAGCGTTCCGGTACGATGCCGTGTAGAAACCGAAGGGGTATGGGTTTAATATAACTGCCATGCCCCTAATAGGTTAGCCCGCTACCATCTTAGACTGCATCATCACTTACCATCAGGTGAGATCGCAGTCAAGGGCTAGCTTGTAGTGGATTAAAAAAAAAAAAAAAAAAAAAAATTCTCCACCGCCCGTTGAATGGCTGAAGTTTTTTATAAGTTCTACAATAAGTGACTATGATGCAACATATTATATCTGTCAATTGTCATGTACCAGGAAACAATTTGTTTACCAAAATTACGAGGTTAATAATCTTTTTGTTGAGGCCCGTGATATGATTTATGAAATGATTTTTATTTATGATTTATTTGATTTATTTATTTATTTCATGTAGGACAACTTGTGACACTTATGATACGTCAAGACTCAACCACCGGTTCGGAAAAATGCTCTACTGAGAAGAGCCGGCAAGAAACTCAGCAGTTGCTCTTTTCTTAAAAAAGAAAAAGGTTACAATAAGTAACAATACAACACATACATTACGTTACACTGACTTGTGGGTCACTGGATGCGAGCCCGGTTGCTTCCATGTAACTTTGTCATTCAGAAAATTATCGAAAGTGTAATAACCTCGACTTAACAAATGTTTTTTAACACAGTCTTTAAATTTATGACAAATATATATTTAGGCAAATCTAGAAACTCTTTGGGAACTGTTATAAAAGCGTACACTAAATATAAATAATAACTGTATTGTTGTACAGATATTATACTAGTATGCCCCCAAAGAATGGAATAATCTTATTTACTTACCTCTTTCTGTATACTACTCACAATGACAGCTACCTTTATCTTGCGATGACAAGATATATTAAAAAAACATTCATCTCGCCTAGTTAGAGAGCTTTTTTCGTAAAAAGAAGGAAAACTTCCACTTTCTCAAAGTTGATGGACTTTGATGGATGATCCTGGTGAATTCAATTTGCGTTTTTTCTGTACCCAAAGTTTGCTAGGTACTTTATCTTCCAAAATAATAATATGATGCTTACGCCCTTAGCAAACCGACGCATTCGCACGCGGCACTAAAAAGATAACGGTTAAGGTCTAGCCCCACCTTTGATTGGGGAGTACATAATCAAATCAATAGCACGTAGCGCGCTATTCCCTGCATCTCAAAGAGCCCCACTTGAGATGCAGGGAATAGCGCGCTACGCGGCACATAGCGGCTTATATTATTTGTATGAGTTTGTACGAGGCCGCGTCGCGCAGTGGACCTGGACGACCTCCGTGGCGCAGTGTGTAGCGCTGTTGCCTTAACGTGCGGAGGTCCTGGGTTCGATCCCCGGCAGGGTCAATTTGGGAATTTATAATTTCTGAATTTTCCCTGGACTGGCCTGGTGGAGCTTCGGCCATGGCTAGTTACCACGGCTGAAGCCTCCCACCAGGCCAAACAGTAAAAACAGTAGACGAATCTATGTGGTACAGTGCATGTTTTTCACCTGCAACATGCGACACCCACTACCCAGTAACTCGGCACAGCACCACACCACACAAATCCTCCAAATCGCTCTCAACGTACGTTTCACTCCGACACCGGAGCATCTTCAGGAGATGATCTTCAGGAGATGGAGGAGGAGTCGCGCACTGGTGTTTTTTTTTTTTTTAATTCTTTATAGGCTTACGCTTGACCACAATCACACCTGATGGGAAGTGATGATGCGGCCTAAGATGGTACGCGCTTGCCTAGAAGATGCCTATTCACTCTTGATTTAAAGATACCCGGATTGTAATTGGTGGGAAACACAGTTTTTGGTAGTGTGTTACAGACCCTAGCCATGCGAATAAGGAATGAAGGTGCAAAGCGCTTCGTAAGGTTTTCTTCGATAGAGTTATTCTAATTTATTCAATAGAGATCGGAAAGACGAGACATGTTATTAGTCATAGTCATAGTCATAGTCATTTATTCATTAAATATAGGTACACTGTAGGTACACTTATTTTCGTCTACTCTACTACTCTACTATATTAGGCTCAGGATACATTGCCGGAGAATCGAGCTACACTGCTAGATAAACGAAAGTGCAGTACTAGTGCATAAGAGGCCTTTAAAATGAAAACTCAAACAACCCCCGGGTTGCGCAGTTTAACAAGGGCTATCAATTCTCGCTCATGTCCGCTCGCAGCGTTGTCGGACGTCGCGACAGCGTTGATTGATCGATCCGTGATATTTAGCGATTGTTGTGTTCAAAACACAATCAATAACGGTGCAGGCAGCGACGCGGCATGCATACGTTATACAGTTTAACTTTTGACAGGGAGGCTTAACTGATATTATTATATGTGATGGAAATTAATTTTCCTTGCATTATTCAGGAATATAATTTTATATTTTTAAATTTTGGTGGTCAGCGCTTATATTATAACTAGCCAATACCCGCCACTTCGTCTGTGTGGTTTTATTCCCGCGGGAACTCCTCAGAAAGTAGCCTATGTCACTCTCCAGGTCTTAAACTATGCCCATTGCCCATGCCAAAAATTACGTCAATCCGTTGCTCCGTTGCGAAAGAAAACCAATAAGCAAACACACTGTCGCATTTATAATTATTAGTATGATGAAGTTTGGTGATTTTCTTCCTCACCTTTGTTTAATTCACGTTATTTTATAAAACGGTGGCTCGTGACCTACCTAACTATAATTGGGTACGGTTAGCCACTTTGAAGAACGTGATGCACTGATTCAATGCGGCTCAAAACGTTGAAATGTGTATAACAAAACGGCACCGTTTTGTTATACACATTTTTTTATTAATTTCTTTATTGACGTGATAACGTCTTATAAATCGATGAATACCGGCTGCACGCACGAAAAAGTGTCACGTTACGCCTGAGCCCGAGCGTGCAAGTGAGAGCGCGGAAAAAGCGATAGAGAGGCACGATCGCGTGACGTCAGAGCTAGCAGTTCGAATAGTTCTGCTACTGGAACGCCGCCGCGCGGGCTTCTTCGAGAACTTCTAGTTATCATGTAAAAGTATCGTCCGTAAACCGACTTTACAGACAACCGTATTTTTTAAGAAAAGAGCAACTGCTGAGTTTCTTGCCGGCTCTTCTCAGTAGAATTAATTTGCCGAACCCTGGCGGTAACATGGACATTGCTTTATTAGCCTCGGTTGATTGATACCACAGAAAAAGGAATCTGCCTATTACTAAGCATCAATTTTCTGTGAATGATACGATAAAGTTAATAGTATTTTGCCAAAGTAATGTGGATCGCCTTTTAAGTATCGTATTAATTAAACAAATTATATTTTCCATATTACAAAAATGAATTTGTTAAACCATTATCATCGATTGACTTCATTTTCAAACTTCTAAATTTGTTCATTTTTAAACAATTCTCTAAAGTTATTTCATTATTTTTCAGCCCACTATTTTGAGAGTAAAACTCATTCGGAGCGTAAATACTAATGTGCTAGAAAACTGAGCCATTTTTAACTTTGGACATAAATCCGAAATGAGTTTTCAAACTCCATTGCGAGAGTCAGCTTTTAGGACCATCATAAAATATAGTAGGCCATTCATGTTTGTGAATAGTATTCAGATCTTTATCGATTAAAACTGTTTATTAACTGGAATTCAGTAAAAAATTAACATGTTTCAGCGAATAAATTTCATTTCATTTCATTTCAATTAAGCTTCTGATTATTTAGTCAATCTCCTTTAGCAATCTATTTATATTCGAAATAATTACAATGCTCTTTTGATGTTAAAGGAAAACAAATCGCAAAAAACTAAGCGAAACGCGTAAACATTCCGCTTAGCCTGGCGCTATATAATTATGTTCACGAGTCGGGCTTTTCACCTGTCTTGTATAAAGTAACAATTTCATCGTAATTCGTAAGTCACGGCAACAACGTCCTAAAGCGCGTCTCTTACGCGTTTCGCTTATGGTTTTGTGATTTGATAAAGAAAAACAGACTATAATATATTCAAATATCTATCACACTAGTTTATGCCTGCGACTTCGTCCGCGTGGAATAAGTTTTTAATCTCCCGGGAACTCCTTAATTTTCCGGGATAAAAAGTGGCCTATGTCACTCTGGCAAGTAGCCTATGGCAAAAAAAAGTAGATACGTTGCTCTGTTGCGGCGTGATTGAAGGAGAAACCAACAAACAAATACACTTTCGCATTTATAATATTAGTATTATACGAACATCAAGGTCACCCTTAATTGAAATAACTTATTAAATATCCAGGGTCTGTGCTCCCATAATAAATTACCATATAAATTAAATGCTGCCCAATTTTCCTTTTTACGATATTGAGATGCCGATTGCGATCAGATTTTCGTCAGGAAATAGCCGGAAGCCATCAAAATTGGTTTGAGCTTCATTCTAAACAAAAACATACCTTATTCAATTGTAATAAAGGCGATCGGATATTCAATTCGGAGCGGAAAATAGTTTAACTATTTGTATAAGTGCGTATTGACATGCAAAATTGTAGTTTGGTGGTAGCGATGTTTACTGGTTTCTTGACTTATTTATAAAGTAGGTTTATATAAAGGTCAACACGAATATACGTAGATTAAGGGCAAAATTATTTCAAAGAGTCTTGTAGGCGTGAGTCTTCTTCTTCTTCTTCTCCTTTTCCCACGCTATGTGGGGTCGGCACAACATGTCTTGTAGGCTTGAGTCTGAAGCCCGAAAAATATTGCAATAATTTGAGATGTTTGATAAATATCCGTTTGACAAACGTAAGTGTACGTGCACGAAATGAGCGGCGGCGGGGCGACGGCGGCAGCGGGGCGATGCGATTAGTCGTAAAGCTGGCGACGAATTTCGCCGCAATTTTGTCGTACTCATTTGAAAACTTTATTCACGTTTAAAACCGCAAAATTTGTCTGGCGATTTGCAGGTATTATTGAAATTACTCAATAAATACGTGATTAAAATTTCAGATTGCCAAAAGAATATTTTTGGGAATTTTAATAAAATATTTTTAAAGAGAAATAAATGCAAACGCTCTACCAGACTGGCAGGACTGGATTCGCTATTTGACGACATTATATTTTTTCACAACTTCAGTTTGCCTAAAGGGCCTTCCCGAAATTCGTCGCTAGCTCTCGTACCACATCGCCCCGCTGTCGCCGTCGCTCGGCCGTCGCTAGTTTTGTGTTTGACGCCTGTGATTACGATTTTCCTATACAATTGCTACTAGCTGATGCCCGTGACTTCGTCCGGGTGGATTGAGCTTTATTGGTTCACTCGGGAACTCTTCAATTTTCCGGGATAAAAAGTAGCCTATGTGTTATTCGAGACTATAACCTATCTTTGTGCCAAATTTCATCCAGATTCGTTCAGCCGTTGGGGCGTGATTGAGTAACAAACATACGTTCATCCATCCAAACTTTCGCATTTATAATATTAAGTATAGTAAGTAGACATTTTGGAAAACAATTTTTTTTAATAAAAATAGACCTACAGCTTATTGAAAGCTGACCTCTGAGGGTTTTCCTCTGTATGGAGTTTGCTTAAAATTAAAATTGAATAAACCGTCTGATAATATCACCATTTAAAGTGTGTGTTTGTTGGTTTTTCGCCGCAACCGAGCATCAGATCGACGTGACTTTTTGCATCGGCTACTTCCATTTTTTTTTAGTGTACTCATTCTATTTCAATGGCTACTTCTAATGGATTTACGAAACCTAAATCGCGAAATGAAGTCGCGTTTCTAGACTGTATATATAGCGAAAACAATATATAGCCACTGAGATACAGAATACATGTAGTTTATACACGTTGAATACGTCGCCGCAGCGCGTTTTGTTCGTTTCGGCCTTTACAAAGCCATTACAATAAGCGGTGACCGTGCTTTTGTCGTGAGCTAAATTATTAATTAGACGACGAAGCCGAATACAGTGAGCTTACTACCAACATTAAAGCAGTATTATTTTATAATTGACGATTTATATTACGTACCTTAAAATCCCTAAATAAGCGCGAGCGTTAACAATATTAAAATAATACTGCTCAAAGCAATAGTAGTAAGCCCGGAACGGGAACAGGTTTATAATATGAACTCCGAAAGTGACCCAAATGTATTTGCATTGCTAATTAACTTGACAATTATATTGTTCGCTGATAAAACACTGAAATGTACT
The DNA here is from genome assembly GCA_923060345.2 of Erebia aethiops. NCBI lineage: Eukaryota > Metazoa > Arthropoda > Insecta > Lepidoptera > Nymphalidae > Erebia > Erebia aethiops. The sequence continues at coordinate 5,362,072 of OV281092.1, read as the reverse complement.
TCTGCTTTTAGGAACCTTCCTGGCACTCAGGCATCGCCTAATTATGTATAAAACAACATATAGGTAATACATATATATTTAAGCTTTTGCAACATAAATAATAGTGTAAAAATTGCACATCTCTAAATAATTATAAGTGTATGCCCGGCAAATAAACCTTTTTTCTTTACACCGATTCTTATTTCACCTGATTTTGATGGATGATGCAAATGAAATTCAAATTGGATTTACGCTGTTTTCATTTCGTATTTTCGTTGTGTATGTTTTTTTTGTTTCCAATCAGGGCATTCGTAAATGTTTAAAATAACCAAAGTTGTACCTACATATAATATATCAATGTTAGTGGGAAAGTCCAGGCAATCCGAGACAACAGAGATATGCGTCTATTATACCCTCAAGGCAGATGATCAAAACCTTTTTTGTCTAATGAAATAAAAAATCGATTGCATATCGATATAAACCTTCAAAATTAGTGTAAGATTATTTAGCGAATATAATTAGGCTCTTCAAAAATTAAAGCGGATGTGTGTCTTCAATATATACTAGCAGACTTGCCCGCGACTTCGTCCGCGTGATATAAGTTTTTTAAATTCCCACGGGAACTCCCTAATTTTTTGGGATAATATATAACCTATAACACTCACAAATAATGTGGCTTTCGATTGGTACCAGAATTTTCAAAATCGGTTCAGTAGATCCAGAGATTACCCCCTACAACGCGAACGTCACAAACTCACAACATCACAAACTTTACCTCTTTATTATATTAGTATAGATTAGCCTAGTGGGAGACTTCGGCCGTGGCTAGTTACCACCCTACCGAGAAAGACGAGCCGCCAAGCGATTTAGCGTTCCGGTATGATGCCGTTTAGAAAGCGAATAGGGGTATGGGTTTTAATATAACTGCCATGCCCCTACCAGGTTAGCCCGCTACCATTTTAGACTGCATTATCACTTACCATCAAGTGAGATCGCAGTCAAGGGCTAACTTGTGGTTAAAAAAAACATTAAAGCGGCTGTTATGCTGAACAATGCATATGCAATCCAATCGGCTTCGAACAATTGAAGAGATATTTTATCACACCGCGGTCGTAGTAAATCAGCGAGCGACCGCAATTCTCGATGGGTTTTTATTAATAACATACAGTTTTACACGTTTATTTTCGCGACTTTGCCTGCGTAGCTTTTGTTGATTTACAAATTCTACAGGAAACTTTAGCTTACCCGGAATAAAAGTGCAGGATACTCCCGGATACAAGCTATCTCTGTGTTTTCATGTTGAAATCGGTTAAGTAGGTAGTTTAACCAAAAAGTAGCCAAACAAACAAAATAAAACATTAGCATAGGATTGGGCCCCGCTGTGCGCGTCGGACAAACGCGGCTATTCTATGGAGCCTTATTTTATGTACTTAGGGATAATTATAAACTAGGTACCTAAATACCGTAGTCTAAGGAGATTCGTTATTTCCTACCACTAGTCTGCGATCGCTGCGGGGTAAAGGGACATCACAGAGGAATTTCAAATTTGGTTGCAGTTTCCTACTTATCTAGACTATAGGTAAGAGTACCTCTTAAGTGCTACAACTTTCATGGTACCCGGGTCTGTCATTTCTATGGGTCTCGACCAACTGTATGAATATTCACCTTGTACGAATCAACCACGGGACGCGTGATATCGACCATATTCGCCTTACCCCTCTAATCACCAACTGTGCATCTTCGCCATTAATAATGATATTGTGTTGTCAAAGTGATCGACTTTTTCATGCACTAGTGTCGATAATTGGACAGAAAAATGACAAGGCACTCTCCCCTCTTCCCACCAAAGTTAAGCGAACGTGAGGTCATAGATTTTTCTTACGTTTCTTATCCCGTATTTATTTAATCCAAGATATTTATTTAATACGCTGAGCTTAGCTATAAGACCTAATAATTATGTATCTAAAAATATAATACGTCACCATTCATGTTACACGTTTCAGGACTTCAACACACTCTCCATAGTTTACGAGAAATTCCACATTGTAGTCCCGACCGCTGTTACAATATAACACATGAAATTGGCCGTTTACATGGACGTTCGTACACGCTGTCCCATATATCGTTCTTGTTGTGACTGCAATAAATTCCAGTCCATGTACGGTTATATGCATCTAAGTTTTTGACGAGCGTGGCGCAGTGTTGAGCGCTGTTTCGAAACCCGGCAGGGTCAAATTGGGAATTTATAATTTCTGAATTTTCTGTCTGTCTGGCCTGGTGGGAGGCTTCGGCCGTGGCTAGTTACCACACTACAGGCAAAGACGTGCCGCCAATCGATTTAGCGTTCCGGTGCGATGCCGTGTAGAAATCGAATAGGGGTATGGGTTTTAATATAACTGCCATGCCCCTGACAGGTTAGCCCGCTACCATCTTAGACCGCATCGTCACCATCACACACTTAATTTATTGTATCTACCCTTGATTTTAATAACAATAACACTTTTGACGCTGTTTCAATTATCGCGCCCCCTCGTTATCTCAGTAATTGTGTATCGATATTGCTTTTTCTTATCTCAGCGTATTATACTAAGATCTAAATTGGTTTTTTCCCGTGTAATATCGCTGCGGGATCGGGCCCGGATTACTCAAAAGCAACCTCGTAGCTCGGAGCGATTTTCCGCCTTGCCTCTTTAGGACTCTGTATTTCGGTCATTTTTTAACCTTTTTAGAGTTCCGCACCAATATGGTAAAAAAATAAACCATAGAGGTAATACTGAGAAACAAACCCTGGTGAATGATAAATAAAAAAGACTATATCCCTCTGTCTGTCCTCTCTAGGTCTGACTGTATTTCGGTTATTTTTTTTTGCTATTTTAGAAACCCTTATTTAAGAGTAGCCAATGCCCGCGACTTCGTCCGCGTGGATTGAGGTTTTTCGATTCCCGCGGGAACTCTAATTTTCCGGCATAAAAAGTAGCATATGATATATGTACGATCAACATAGGAAACATTGAGTTATTTCGCTTCAAACCTTCACTTCATAATAAATGACAGGCAGACTCCTGAAATATATTTCACGGTGAGCTGATTCGCCGCTGGCACTAATTTATTTCGTGTAGGTGTGAGAGTGAGTAAATATTATACCTACATTTTCCCTTCTTTTAGAACTGTTTGTTTTAGTACTTGGTCTATTTGTTCAAGTATAATTATATAGCTAGGTTAAATATGACTTCGGCACTTCGGAATTGTCAGCGGGAAAATTGTTTTGTAATTAATTTTTGAAAAGCCTCGAATGAGGAGCTACGTTACTTACTGATATAAACTACATGCGTAATCTCATCTGTTTAACCGCCGTAAGCGACGAATACGACACGACGCAATGCGATGCGATACCACTACGTAGAAAATGACTAACTTACAGAAACAACGTGGGCCAAGTAAAGGGTCAGCTAATGTTTGATATCGTCGCGTCGTGTCGAGTCGCGGTATCGCGTTTTTCACTGACGACAATGCCTTATCATGGGCCATTCGTTAAACCAATTTCATTCATAAAGTAAACACTAAAGAGAAACGGACATTTATCCCAGAACTACCCTGGGGGACCTTAATAGCCGTTAAAAAACGTCAAATCCTTAATAGACTGTTCTGATCATTTGTAATGCTATTCAGACGGAATCCTTTGATAAGGTTCTCAATTTTCGCAAGCCTCTCGTGACAACGTAAAACTGACACATCATTACGTGACTGAACCTCTGGCACCTTCGCATTATAATTTTGTATCAAAGACAAAAGGGACACCTGAAAAGAAAGGAACATTTTTCATTTCTTGCCTGTTTTGATCTTAACTTTGGGCATTTTTTGCCTCGTATTAGCTGCCTTTGAATTTTTTTTGACGAGTTTTATGTTTAGTTTGCCCTCGCAGGAATCTCGTGTCAGCCACTAAATAGTAGGTATAGAAAGTTCGTCATTTTACTTTTAATTTATCATTTTCCCGTCACTATCCCCGTTGTGAGCAAAATAAATAGAACATTCAAATCAAATCAAATCAAATGTTTTTTTATTCAAATAAACTTTTACAAGTACTTTTGAATCGTCAAGTGAATCTACCACAGGTTCAGAATGCCATTGTGCATGCCATTCTATCTTTTATTACCTACTAACTGATGCCCGCGACTTCGTCCGCGTAGTTAAATTTTTAATTATTCCCGCGAGAACTCCTTAATTTTCCGGAATAAAAAGATAAGCTCAGCTTGAAAACTTTCAGATTAAAATTAAGTACGAGTTATCTTATCGATAACACGACTCACGAGCCGTCATCTCTTTCCGCTCTTGGCTGACACATCTACAAACTGTTAGATTAAATACATTATTAACCAAAGGCGGATAAATATGTTTTTGTTTCGAACAAAAAAAACAGATGAAGCTTCACAAACACCGCGATTCGATTTTTAAACTCCGTTATCGAATAAAATATTTCATACGGAAAAACCAAATGTTGCAATTTTGTAAAAATTGAGTTAAATTTATAAATGTCACATAACGTAGTTTCCTTTGAATTTCGTGCTTTATATCAGTGGCTCTATAACGAGCATACGTGCAATTGATTGTAGCAGTATTTATACTGAACAAAGCATATTCGCATCGATTCAGTGCCTAACTAAAATACAGTTGAACCAGAGATGTGTCATATTTAAATAGAGCGTGCAAAAAACACAACCTTCTAAATTGACACAGGTCCAATACACAGTTATGTGATCACCAATCGTGCTTTTTATCATTCAGTTAATTGGTGCTGCCACTGCTCTTACTTTACCTGTCAATAACATAGCTGTTGACAATTAAAAGCAACTCTTACAGCAAGTTGTTATAGGTAAATTTAAAAACTGTTGAAAGAGATAGTTTTGTGTAAGCATGTTTGCTTAACAATGTTTGTTATAGGTATAAGGTTTTACTAAGCTGTCTCGTGTGGTAGAGTGTTGGTTGCGGCGGCAGCGTGTGCGTTGGCCGGGACTCCTCCTTGGGACCTGGATGCGGAGGTATTAGCGGAGATGCATCAACAAAGGTTGGATGCCCGCTCACAGGGGGAATACCTCACCTCCGCGGAAATCGCAGGGTGGCGGCGAACTGCGCAGGCCGAGCTCCTCCACCAATGGAGGGGGAGGCTCGCGTCACCCAGCGCAGGTCACTTGGCCGTGGCGGCGATCCAGCCCGTTCTCCAAGAATGGGTTGAGAGAGTGCACGGTGAACTCACCTTCCATCTTGTGCAGGTCCTTTCGGGGCACGGTTGCTTCGGAAGGTACCTGTGCAGGATCGCGGGTAGAGAGCCCACGGAGGAATGCCATGAGTGTGGTGGTGCTGTGGACACGGCGCAGCACACTCTGGCTGAGTGCGCAGCGTGGGCGGAGCCACGCGAGGCACTCGTTGAGGTGGTGGGGCGGGATCTATCGCTTCCGGCTGTGGTGAGAGCAATGGTGGGATGCGAGAACTCCTGGAAGGCGATGGAATCCTTCTGCGAGAGCGTAATGTCGCAGAAGGAGTTAGCGGAGAGGATGAGAGAGGATGACGTGGACTCTCATCCCATCCGGCGTAGAAGAGGCGGGCGCAGGCGTGCTGCCCATGATCGCCGCCTGCCCCCATGAGAAGGGCCTCCGAGTGACAGACATGGGGATTCTGTCGCTCATTAGGAAAAAAAAAAAATGGTCCTCGAGTCGGGAGGCACACGTTGGTGTTCCTGGTGTGCCTCAGATGGTGAGAAGGGAATATGGAAGTCCCGCGGAGAAGGGTCTATCAGACGACGACGCTGGTGGCTGGGTTGCGCGAATTCCCCGGCCCCAATCCAGCCAAGGCGTTGGGAGGAACACCGTGGGGTTTTAGTCGGTAAGAGTCCGACATAACCTTTGCATTTCCCCAGATGCAAAGGTATCCATGAGGATTTCCCCACGAAAAAAAAAAAAAAAAAAAAGGGTAACAGGCAAATTCAAGGCTCTTGGAAGTCACTGTCACCCTTCCACAAATTGCACCCATTCCTCAACCAAGCTCACTTACGTGTTTATTTGAAATTATCCGGAAGCCCGTAGAAACGTTAAAATATAAAAACTGAAAGTTTATAACGTGCTTCTACGTTGCTATTGTATTGTAGAGCAAACCAGTCCATTATCAACAGTGACTTGTAACACGAGGCCATTTGAATTTTCTAGAATTTTTAAAACTACTTTATGAGCTATCAGTTTTAAAAATTCTAAAATATTCAAATGGCCTCGTATTACAAGAGTGGGCGCGGGTTTTCAATGTCTCAACTGTAAGGTTTGCTACTCCATAGATATTTATCTCCATGGTTGAAACACTAAAATATATATGTTATTTAACCACTTTTGTGCTCAGCCGGAGCACGGCCACAATTCACGATAGCATTTGTTATCGTGTAACCATTGTTTACCAGTGCTTTAAATTATTGAAGCACTTCGCACTACAAAAACACACTGGAATTCAAATATACACTTTGCTTATAATATCACTAGCTGATTCCCGCGACTACGCCCGCGTGGATTGAGGTTTTTGGTTCCCGCGGGAACTCCTTAGTTTTCCGGGATAAAAATTAGCCTATGTGTTATCCCAGACTATAATCTACCTCTGCGCCTTCATCCAGATCCGTTCAGCCTTTCGGGCGTGATTGAGTAACAAACATCCATCCATACATCCAACCATCCAAACTTTCGCATTTATAATATTTACTATAGCTGATGCCCGCGACTACGCCCGCGTGGATTGAGGTTTTTGGTTCCCACGGGCAGTAAAAAGTAGCATACCTATGTGTTATTCCAGACTATAATCTACCTCTGCACCTTCATCCAGATCCGTTCAGACTTTCGGGCATGATTGAGTAACAAACATCCATCCATACTTCCATACATCTATCCATCCAAACTTTCGCATTTATAATATTTATTTGATTAGATATTTGATGTATATATGTCACCGTAAGATTGCAAGAACCGTTAGATTGTAATCTAACTAGCGAAATTGTAAACTGTCGACAGATTACAATTTAACGCATTATTTTTCGGTAGATTGTAATCTGTTAGGTAGGCACTACCTGATTATTTATGTCGAACCATAACCTGTAGGTAGAAAGAGACAAGAAAACATAAATACAATGAATATTTCAAAAATTGACACTCGGAACATTGAACAGTTCACAATCTGTCAACAGTTTATAATTTCACAATCTTACGGTTTTTGCAATCTTACGGTGACATATATATTATATTTAATACTTCTGAATAAACATGGATGTCCATACTAATATTATAAATGTGAAAGTGTGTCTGGTCGTTTGCTACGCTTTATCTTTCAAATCGAGTTTGATGTAATTTGGTATAGAGCTAGTTTGCATCCCAGGGAAGCACGTAGGACATTTCGCAATCACCTCTGATTGATTAACTATCTTCTGCTATTGGTCATTACCATTGTTGTAACAGGAATACTATAAAAATCAGCTACTTTTTATCCCGGAGAAATAAGGAGTTTCTGGGGGAATAAAATAAAACTTACTCACCACTACAGCCTACTACTACTATAGGCACAAGCCTATAGGAGAGAGGGAATTAGAGCTTAGACCCACCACCCTGCTCCAATGCGGGTTAGCGGGCTTTAACGACTATTATCATAAATATATTAATAAAAATAAATTAATTATAAATATATTATCATAAATATATTAGACTATTATAATACCCGGGACCGACGGCTTAACGTGCTCTCCGAGGCACGGGGGTGAAACACCGCCAACTTCCTAACTCCGGGCTAGTACTGAGAATTTCTAGTCAGAAAAACCTAATACTTAATTATGGCCCGACCCGGGACTCGAACCCGGGACCTAGTCGGCCGCAGTCGAACATGCTAACCACTAGACCAACGAGGTAGGTAGGTTATAAAAAAATAATTATTTATTTACCAGCAATTGAAAAAGAACTATTCGAGACTGCGTTATTTCAGCTCATGTAAAATTTTATTATCGTTTCATAGTGTCTTTCAGTTGGCTTTCAAATTAATTATTTAACTAAGTAATTTGTTTCGGTTTCTTGGGAAGTAAAAGTTCAAGAAACTATTCGTTTTTTGGTTTGTAATGTCCTGTAAATATTGTATGAAGTCGAAAAGCACATTTGTTTTTTTTATTGAGGACATTAGTCCATAAGAGTCTCGATCAACAGCGATTGATGACAAAATAAGTAGGTGTTAAAAGAAAACAATGATCAGATATTATGGAAACTATTTAGTTTATTACTTTTTAAACTTATATATCAGATAATAAGTAATAACTAAGAGATTTGACACACAATTAAACCTAAACCTAATTTCTTAAAATTGTAATCAAAACAAAAATACATTTGTAGGTATAATTTGATATTAATATAATCCTGTGAATATTATAAATGCGAAAGTGTGTTTGTTTGTTGGTTTATTGGCTTGTTGGTTTGTCCTTCAATCACGCCGCAACGGAGCAACGGATCGACGTGATTTTTGGCATGGGCCAAAGTAAGTTCAGGACCTGGAGAGTGACATAGTACTTTTTATCCCGGAAAATTAAGGAGTACCCGCGGGAATCGAAAAAAACTTATACCACGGGGACGAAGTCGCTGGCATCAGCTAGTAGATAATAGATAGACTTTTACCTTCTTGCAAAAGATAAGTACAACATTAAGTTCATAAATCTAAAACAAAAAAAGAATCTAAAACTATACCTATTTAATACCAACTTAAAGTAAAAAGTAAAAAACATTATCTGGGTATATTGCTTTTTGTTGATTTTCTCAAAAAGCGCTAAATAATTTCGATAAAATTTATATGGGACCACCTCTAAAGTTTGATCTACCAATCAAAAAATAATCATCAAAATTGATTCATAATTGGCGGAATGATCGCGTAACATTTATACAAAAAAAATTAAAAAACATACAGTCGAATTGAGAATCTTCTCCTTTTTTGAAGTCGGTTAATAAAATCAGAACTACCTGGTTGTAATTGTATATATTTTCGCTGACTTCAAAATAGCTCCCTATTTTAGAAAAGAAACAAAGCTAGTTAAATGGAAGTTGTAAAGACCTAAGTCTTTACAACTTCAATTTAACTAAGTTATTGTATTCGAATCGTTCAACTGTAGGTACCTCGATACAATCAATAGGTGAATTGAAAATTGTATTCCGTTTTTCAATTTGCTTCGAAGACTTGATCCTTTTAAAAATGTATGTGAACAGAGTCGTATAGTGGCGCAAGCGAATACCAATTTATCAAGAGCTCTGGGCGAGGGAAAGCAATTTAGAGAACCCAATAGTTCGGCAGGAATTTATAGTAAAAGCGCCATATACCCTCTGCCGTACAAACTGCCGGACCAGTTTACTTTTCATTTATTTACTTACTAACGGGCATCGTCCACATGTCAAAAGGTTTTTTTTAATAACGACATGTTTCCACTAGAGAGCCCTTCCAAGCTTTTCTACACAAGGGAAAATACAATAATGATTTGCAAATGGCGTTCTATTTTCCCGATATTGCTATTGCGTTTGCATTCGTTTGCAAAATTGTGTACATTTCATATTGCTATACGAATGTTGATTGAACCTGTATGAAATAAAGCTTTATGAAAAAATTGACGGTTTCTAATTTGTAAGCAAGTAAAACTCTATATTACACACAAATAGATACGAATTACATACGAAATCAGCTAAACTAGTGAGTCAGCAATGGGTTGAAATGTTGATGGTGATAATAATTCTTTTCCTTAGGAAAAAGTGTGAGAAAGATAGCACTACTTTTGGATCTGACACTGTTTACAATGGCATTAGAACCATTGATTTAACTGTTATAAATAACATTCACGTCAGAGCAAATCCATTACAATATTGTCGAACAAATCCTAGCAGTGTAGCGGTGATAAATCAAAATGGCGTCTCCGCCCATTTCGCGCTCATGTCGTTACCGCGGGGACGCTGGTGACATTAATCCTTTGAGAAATATGATGCAAGAAGCTTACATGGTTATAATAAATAAAATCAAAGATATTTATCATATTATTTAGTTTTGAATATAATACAATATATTGCGCTTCGGTGTTTTAATATTTTAATCAAAACAAATCAAAACTACTTACGTATGTTTTATTCAGATAAACTTTTACTAGTAGGACCACGATTTTTTGACGATTCAAGTAGGTGACTTTTGAATCGTCAAGTTAATAAAACTTAAATAATCATTCTGGAACTTACGAAATATCAAATTGTAACATTAAATCGTCGCTGATACTTACCAAGTAACTAGTATAGGCTGGTAATAAATGGAAATGACGTCCGCATTCCTTTTGCTATCATGTGTACATAATATTTGCCACAGAGGCAACCATGACCCCTGATCCACACTCTCGCGTGGCTGCCTTCCAGAGGCTTGTAGTACAAACTTACTTATACATCTAAATAGCTAGCATAAATTTGGGTAAACATCATTTAAGGGCAAAACACACAGGGAGCGGGCGCGGGCCGGGTCGAGTGCGCGGCTGGTTGAATTCCCTGTATTCATATGGAAGACATCACACAGAACGCGGCCGCGGATCAGGCGCGTGGCGGGTGACGCTGTGTCATGTCGTCTATATAAACACCTGCCTTTTTGCCTGGTGGGAGGCTTCGGCCGTAGCTAGTTACCACCCTACCGGCAAAGACGTGCCGCCAAGCGATTTAGCGTTCCGGTACGATCATGCCCCTAACAGGTTAGCCCGCTACCATCTTAGCATCATCACTTAACATCAGGTGAGATCGCAGTCAAAGGCTAGCTTGCAGTGCATTAAAAAAATACAAGGAATTCAACCAGCAGGCCACCCGACCCGCCCCGCGCCCGTCCCGCACACGCTCCCTGTGTGTTTTGGTGCAGGCGGCGGTTGTTTTTGACCCCGCACTCACTTTGCCTCGTTTCAGCTCATCGAGAGTGTAGATGCCATGACAGTGGTTGGTGAGAAACTGACATAAATCCAACAAACAAATATTACAAATATAATTTTAAAAAATAATAATGACCCGTAAACATTGAAATAGAATGGTACTAAAAAATTCTACATCAATGCCCGTAAACAATTAATAATTAGAAAAAATAAAGGCTTTGACTACGTCAGAGGTGTCTTCTGCTATAAACCAAAAAAAAAACCGGAAATATGAAAGGTCGTCGGAGCTTATAAGCTTGTTTCCAACAGCTATAAGCGTGTTGATTAAAACATGCAAATATTATAACTTTGTTAATTATTAATAGGTTTCGCCCTCAGTCTCGCCTACGCGAAATTGGGATCAAGCAATATCTCGAGCTCACTTCAAATTGTTTTTGATCAAAGTTTCGAATTCGATCAAAAGTTTCCGTTAATTAGTACCTAGTGTTGTAAATACTTGCAAAAATAAATTATGTTGCCACGTCTCATATTGCAGGAAGCCGATGTGCCTATGTGTGACACACAAACAGTACAAGACGTAGAAATCCTTTTTAACCGACTTCCAAAAAAGGAGGAGTTTCTCAATTCGGCGCGTGTTTTTTTTTTATGTACTATGTCGGTGCATATCTCCGTGGTTTTTGAACCGATTTGAAATTTTTAGAGACCTATGTCCAGTAGTGAATGTTCATTCGGCAAATTACGACGGAGATTACGACGTTCGTGCAAAACACACCAATTTTGTAGTACCATCATGAAAATGTTTACATATTGTTTAGTAATTACATGGCAAAGTTACATATTGTTTAGTAATTACATAGCAAAGTTATCAAACCGAAAAGCCCGATGTGCTTTTTGCGCTCGTGTGAGTGAGTATGAATGTATCTCACTGACTGTTGGCGTGTCCGGTGACCATGGCCCAGATCAATGACTAAGGAATATGTATTCACAATGGACATGCCCTAAGCTATGTCAAAACGTGTCCAATTTATCAGCTGATTATGAACATAAAATGGCTGCCTGTTCTTAAATGTTCATAAATAATTATAACATAAACAAACTTTTGACAGCAAACCTACCACCAAGAGTGAACAGAAAATGGCGAACCGTTCCACATTTCGTTCATTCATATTTGTATAAACGCTAGTATGTATAGAATGTAAGGGCCTCTCCATGTATATATTATCTCTATGGCCCAGATCCACACACGCAAGCGCCAAAAAATTTAATCCTTAGTAACGGCTGTGTGTTAAGCAGATTCGGCAGATTGGTCTACACCCAAAATACACACTTTAGTGTAAGTAACTACAACATCGCAAGGCTGCCACAGTCGTGACGCGTGACCGATGAAGCGGCAACTCTTCCCACGCCATGTAGTGTGGCGGCGACAGCGTGACACTAATCCGTTCGGAAATATGAGCGGTCCATAAGAAGCTTGTCTCTGTACCAGTAAATTCATGAATATTTTTATAGAAATATGAAATATGTGTACGAAACTGAATGTAGATTTTATTTGTTAACATTTTTAGAATGTTATTTCTTTATGCAGGATTTAAAACGCAGGACCTTGGTCTGGAAAAAATTTACGTGACAGAAACGTGTCTTTTACCATTTTGTATAGATAGAGAGAGACAGAGTACCATGTAATTACTAATTAGCACAGAGTATTACAAGGTACTCTGTCTCTCTCTATCAGACACAGATACAGAGTACCCTGTAATTACTAAATAACATACTAGAAATCGCGAACATGATCTAGTAGGTACTTAGTAAACTTTATTTATTTTTTATTTTAATTGATTCTAACGTGAACAAGGAGGCTAAATTTGGGCATCGTATGAAATAAAATAAGCCATATTTCTTTCCCATCTGAAAATACATTGCTCAAAGGGCAAAAGATTTATTCAACCAGAGTAAATTCTATTCTTGTAAAAATAAATGAAGTGAAAACCAGCAACTCACATTTATGTCATAAACTTTGTACTTATTAACTACCAACAGTTCAGTTTCTCTACAATGAACGAAGTACATAAAACATCTACGACTTTCTAATATAATTTCTTTAGAATGGGCACACAATGGCATAAATTTATGACATTTTCTGTATTAAAAGTTAGGTTCAGTCGCATGACAGGATTTTAAAGTAACGTTAAGTCATCGTTTCAACCGATGGCTACTTAAAACTTAAGGTAACTTTCCTGCATGGATCTCCACAGGACACTTGCTTGCTTCCAGCGGCTCCCAGCTATACTCGCTTGAAATCGTCCATCTACCTAGTGGCAGATCTAGTCTTCTGGATCTTCGTACGGTTTTGTTACGTACAAAGTTACGTTGCGGTCACCGTTTAAATACAACCACTACCAATTAAATAGACAGCAAAGTAGACGATTATCCCCTTAATTAAGGTAACAATTTGGATCTAGTTGACAAACCCTGACTTAATGCATCCAATTTTCCTTTTAACTGAAACTTAACTACAACGAGTAACTGTAACTTTAAGCCCCTGCCATGCAACTGGGCTTTGTCTGACCAACAATGCTAAGTCATAACCATACATCGATGTAAACATACCATTCCAAGTAAAATTCTCGATTCGTTTTCAATTCATAATAAGTTTCCCCGTGAACAGACGTTCGTAGCAGACTTTCAAAGGTTCATAGAATTTATGATATTCTGATATTGTTCCATAATCCGGTTGATATTGGCCCGGGAGACCGTGGATTATTTTCAGGAGATGCTTGATAAAAACTGAAACGTCGTAATATGGTGTTTTTGCCTTCTTGAGTATACTTGCTTTCTACTCTCTGAACCGGTGGTAGAATCCCGATTGTATGTTTACCTCTATAAAATAATGATTTTTCCACAGTTCATAGTCCATAGGTACTAGACGCCCGCATAACCGTGGTACCCAGAAATAGACTTTAGAAGTTTAAAGACTACACACTGAAAGACTATAAATCATGTTAGTCTTACAAATGGCTCTACCTTTAGCGAATAAAATTTCCTAAATCTATTTCTTTCACATCATCATTTCACATGATCTTGCAAGTCTGGCTTGTAATACTTGCTCATGCATAATACCTACTTACATGCTTTCAGCTTCTATCAAGCACTTCCTCAATATTTTCCATTACCTCTCGGTATGACATCAAAGATTCATTCGATATTGCATATGACACGGCTCATATCCGAACGTCAAGCAATGTCAATTTGTTTCTGAACATCGCAACGTGAGATATAGTAGAAAGGCCAATAAAATGTATCTATGAAACTCCCCAGAGACGCTCCGACTCTATCAAGATATTGTACAGAAATTGTAGTTCGACCAATCGGCTGTGTCATTTTTCGTACAGCTCTACTGTAATAAGGGAGCTTTTCTAAATGGATATTGATATAGTAATATACAATGTAGTTCAGCCATACAAATAATATATGAATTACGAGTATACGAAGAGCAGTCAGGAAAACTTCACAAATATCTGTGCCCATGTTTTGATGGGACGGCAATCCGCTACAACCAGAGAGAGATCAAGCACACTAACAATAACTTTATACGAGTTCACGTGCTCGAAGATACGGACGATAAAGTTTGACAGATACTGAGAATTTTTCAATAGAACAACTCATTATCTGTATAAAGTAATAATGATTAAGTAACAAGCAAGCAAAAGGTGACAATTTTCTACGATCACTCGTCTGCCACGCGAATTCACATGATTTCGCCGGTGCTTTCACCTTACATATTATTATTTTTCAATGGCACAGCAGATAGCATACCTACGTATGAAACAATAGAGGTAAGTGAGTAACAATTAAACAAGTAATGTTCCAACAAACAACAATTACACAAAATGTACAGAGCAAATATAGTTTTAATGCAAGCCTGAAACCACCCAGACCGTGACACGGCGAACAATAATGTACTTCCTACTGTACAGTGTACACTACACTAGCCGGCAGATGTTTAAGCCTCTACAGGCAGCCCCGACTTCTTACACCAACTTGTGTCCAAACAAAAAATAAATATTAAAATTGGTCGTCCTAATGAAAATCTAGAGTCGAATCATATACCTTTTTTTTTTAATCCACTACATGCTATCCCTTGACTGCGATCTCACCTGATGGTAAGTGATGATGCAGTCTAAGATGGTAGCGGGCTAACCTGTTAGGGGCATGGCAGTTATATTAAACCCATACCCCTTCGGTTTCTACATCGTACCGGAACGCTAAATCGCTTGGCGGCACGTCTTTGCAGGTAGGGTGGTACCTACATCTTACTGTCAAATAAAACTAACTATTACTACTATCATATCCAGATTCTATTAGAATGCTCTGTCATTCTAGGTATCCTTTTCTCTCGAGTGACTGTAATCAAAAAAGGAAAAGAGGTAAACCTATTTTTATTATCCTAAAAGCATCTGGATTGGGTTATATGCTGCTGTAAGCTCCTCTACACTAGCCTTCAATGTAATGTATATGCCTCTACATGCGGTACCAACTTCTAAGTCCAATTTACGTTACAACTTAGTAAAAAAATAAATTGGAGTATTCGTAACGAAATATTCGCGTTGAAGAATAATGGCTATATTGGTGCTGCTATACGCTACAAAAGCTACAAAGCACGGCTGCGAATAGCCATGAAGGCCCAATATGCTTAAGGTTGCAGACTCGGGATAAACAATCGAATTCATAATCAAAGTCTAAAGTCAGTAAAAGTGCAACTTTTTGCACATCAAGAAATACAATTATTGTTTAATTTAACATACAGTGTTTACAAAATGGTACCTAATCACCTATAGAAACCTAAAACGGAAAACACGACAAAGATACCCGTTTTATAATAAAACAGCGGTTAACAATTTTCGTCTGTTGGGTGAGAATTCCACAAAACTTCTTAAATTATATATTATCAAACTAGCCGCGACTTCGTCCGCGTGAAATAAGTTTTTTAAATTACCACGGGAACTCCGTAATTTTTCGGATTAATATATAGCCTATGACACTTACAAATAATGTGGCTTTCTATTGGTACCAGAATTTTCAAAATCGGTTCAGTAGATCCAGAGATTACCCCCTACAACGTCACTCACTTTACCTCTATATAGTACCTATTATTGTGAATGTCAAATAATAGACAAATAATTTGCAATAAAATAATATTGCGGCTATAAATTAAGATGTAAGCTATCCTATCTTTCAAGTTGGATCAAACTGCACACGGTGTGCAAATTTAATTTAAAATCGGTTTAGTAGTTTAGGAGTCCATCGCGGACAAACAACGTGACACGTGATTTATATATATTAAGAAGAATTATGAAGATAGATGCCCGCGCTTGATTTTGGAAGCGCTAGAAATCTTCATAAAAGTAAGTTGGATTCCGAAGTTGGTACCGTCCGTAGAGGCTTTACGAGTATAGTACTGCCGAAGCCAGCAATATGTTGAAATGTATTTTCAAGTGAACATAAACATCGGTTGACTGCTTTTCGATGATAATAACTCACCAGAAGGAAACCGGGTCGCCGTATTCGACTTCAAAAAGTAAAATAATATTAGATTCTCTTTTACAAAATAAATGGTCAAGAGATTGGTTCTGGAAAATATGATATTTTCTATTTATATAAATAATATTATCCTATCCAAATATATAAAAAGGAAAAGGTGACCGACTGATGACGTTGGCATTTTTTATTTATTTATTTAATCCACTACAAGCTACTCCTTGACTGCGATCTCACCTGATGGTAAGTGATGATGCAGTTTAAGATGGTAGCGGGCTGACCTTAGGGGCATGGCAATTATATTAAACCCATACCCCTTCGGTTTCTACGCGGCATCGTACCGGAACGCTTAATTGCTTGGCAGCACGTCTTTGCCGGTAGGGTGGTAACTAGCCACGGCTGAAGCCTCCCACCTGACCAAACCAGGGAAAATTCAGAAATATTATAAATTCCCAAATTGACCCTGCCGGGGATCGAACCCGGGACCTCCGCACGTTAAGGCAACAGCGCTCAACACTGCGCCAGGGAGGTCGTCACACAGTATAAACCTAGTTTAGGTACGATAATGAAATTTTATTTCTCATTTCTCTGTATTTTCTGCAAAGATTCTCTCACCGAAAGCTTTAGCAAACGTAAGCTTTATTAGGTGGATACTTTGTTTTAATTTTAATATGTCTAGCCAACATTAAAATGAAAAGGACTTTTTAGGGGCTTTAAATTTTATCCAACGAACGTATTTTAGGGTAGTATTTTGAGAGCGGCCCTCTTTTACTAAATAGAGGTAGAAACATTGATGTAGAATTTTTTTAGTATGGGTAGAAATAAACTTCATGAATAAAATAAAAAATAATAGGTTTTTTATTCGAATACACTTTTAAAAGTATTTTTGTTAAAAGAGAGTTTACTATTCAGAGCGATCGAAAAATAAAATCACTTGAGTACAATATGTTGAATTTAAAAAAAAACAATTTTATATATATAATACAGTATTCCATTTTAGTAATATAGTTTATTAGTAATATAGTTGTTCTGTCAATCTGTCATCAAATTGTTATGTATTTGTCACCGTAAGATTGCAAAAACCGTTAGATTATAATCTAACTAGCGAAATCGTAAACTGTCGACAGCTTACAATTTCGCTAGTTAGATAGATAGATAGATAGATAGATAGATGAATACTTTATTGCACACAAGAAATAATACAGTGTAGAGTTATAACTAAAACTAGGTATGCAAAGGCGGCCTTATTGCTTATTGAGCAATATCTACCAGGCAACCTTTGGTGAGAGGATTGAACGAGATGTGTAGGGTAGTGTGGCACAATAGAATACACGTTATTATTAGTAGGTAAGCAAATACTTTATTACATAATAGATATATTAACACATTAAATATAAACAAAATAAATAGATAAATACAGATAACAATATATATTATAAATAAACATACATAATAGTACATATTATATAATGCATAAATTACACATATACATATTTATATACATGGAAATGTAAGATAGCTATTATGGCATGACTTGGTTAAGGAAATATTCTTTGAGACTATTTTTAAAAATAGGTAAGGATTTGGAGTCTCTAATATATTTGGGTAGAGAATTCCATAACTGCACAGCATACACCGTGTACGATTTGCTAGATTACAATCTAACGGTTTTTGCAATCTTACGGTGACATATTCATAGAAAAAATGAGTTGGAATTCATAGACGCTTGCACATCAAAATATGACTTCCCTATAAATACGTTTTCGATTTGCTTACACAATTATTTCGCCTTTGGCTATATCTCCGGGTTGGCTTCTACTGATTCACCATACTAATATTATAAATACCAAGTGTGTATGTTTGTTGGTTTCTGTTTCAATCACGCCGCAACAGAGCAATGGATCGACTTGATGTTGAAGGTATATTAATTGAGGACCTGGAGAGTGACTTTTTCCGCATGGATTAAGTTTTCTTTATTCCCGTGGGAACTCTATTTTCTGGGATAAAAAGTAGCCTATGTCCTTCCCCGGCATGCAACCTACATCGGTACCAAAATTCATCTGAAACACACAGACGTCAGTCTGTCAGTCTGCTATGCTTTCACGGCCAAACAGACAGACAGACATACAGACACACTTTCATATACATATATAAATATTATATTATAGTATGGATTTTGTTGCACACTACATACCTACTTTGTTATAAGAATTACTTACTGCTGCATTTAGCCGTTTCACTTATGAGGTAAAGCAAAGGCTTTATTTACGGAAGTGCCTTTTGCTCTTTAAATATGTACAGAGCATGCTCTTGCCATTTGGGCTCGGCTACTTATTTTTAGGCACTCAATATATTATATCGTAAAATGTTGCTGAATTCCGTTTGGTCTTTGCTGTACGGGCAAATTTATTTTGGATCTATGATATTCAATCGTTTATTATTTAGTAGATGATGCCCGCGACGCGCGAAGTTTATTTTATTCTCTCGAGAACTCCTTAATTTTCCGGGAAAAAAGATGCCTATCGCCATAGGTATGTAACCTATCTCTGTACCCATCAGAATCGGTTCAAACAGACATACAAACAGAGAGATCGACAGATAGACATACTTTCGCATTTGTAATATTAACAAATGGATTTAATTTAGTCGTTTATTTTCAATCATTATGCTTTAAGAACATTCATCATTATAAGCAAATAGGTGATACTTACAATCTATGTACTAGAAACCGCCATAAGCTAGTAACAGCGTCATATCGTGTGCGCAAGGTGCAGAAATCCTTTGTGGGGTCCAGAGACCAGTGTACGTTTTTAAAACATGGTTCCAAAAGAGTTTCTAGATTTGCCCTTACAATTAAAGACTGTGTCAAACAGCATTTGTTAAGTGGAGGTTATTATACTATCGACGATTTTATTAACGGCATAGTTGCATGGAAGCAACCGGCCTCGCATCCAGTGACCCACAATTCAGTGCAATACTTGTATGTAGGTATTGTATTGCTTAAAATATTGTAACCTCTTTCTTTTTTGAGAAAAGAGCAACTGCTGAGTTTCTTGTCGGCTCTTCTCAGTATAATAATTTTTCCGAACCGGTGGTAGAGTCTTGACGTATCATAAGTGACACAAGTTGTCGTATGTGAAATAAATAAATCATTTCATTTCATTTCAAATGATCTTTTGCGCATCCCGTTAATGACTCTTAAGTTTTAACCAAAACCCCTCTTTGCTAATGATTCATCTAGCTGCCTACTACATATCAGACATAACCTGAAACAGCCCGAGAACCAACCCAAGAGGCAATGCTATAACCACTAGACTAACGTGACTAATAACGGAAATAAAATGGCTACGCCTATGGCATTACAGGGATATATCTGCAAGAAGATACTATTTCTGCTATTGCAAAATGAGAATACTGTGGTAGTACCAACAATAGATATACAATTTCCAAAGGCTTTACAAAGGCTATACAATGCCAAACGGCTAACAAAGGGTGTTAGGCTGCAATAAGGACGTTTAACGTCTTGTACAAACATGACTCTGACTTACTACTGTGTCCCACTTGCATCGGTCGGCTACGAGCTGGCGTAGACATATAAACGGTCAACGGCGATGTGTACATTGGCGAAGAATGGACGAAACGTGCAAGTGAAGGGTTTTTTCCATCATAGTTCCTGGTACTATTTATTTTGCAGCAACCTTTATCTCTGACAATTAAGTATTTCTAAGTAATCTGAAAACTTGCCAGTCCAACATATTTATATAATATCCTTAATATTTCTTTTATTATTATTGGAGTTTACCTCCTATAGTATCGATTTTCATATACCTATAGGTAAGCCCGGGCTATGAAAAATTATGGGGAGTAAAATCAAAACTTCTCCGTTACGTTATTGACTTTATGTTTCCATGACTATGTAATGTATTTTGATGAATAAATTATATAATTAATATAAATAAATATTTCAAGCATGCTTTCAGTAATATAACAAATGCGTTAATTTACCTTCATTTACTAATCTATATATTTTATAATCGTTCGTAAAGATCGTTCGTTCCAGTCGTGCGTCGGAGCTAACACACATTATTTTTCTTGGAATTTTTGCATTGGTGTTCATAAGGACCGAATAAAATGCTTTTAAGAAAATGGACGAGTAGAATTAATTTCTAGGCCTGAATGTACCAATATAATCGGTAAACAACTGGAACAAAAAGTGGAGAAGTGGTAAAAAATTGGTGCGAAGCGAGAAATAAGCGGCAACTATTTAATAAACCAATCTTTTTCCCGCGCTAGAGATATGACGTCTGATGCATTGATCTGTTAGACAGTTACAGTACCCGGCAATAAATATCAATATTTATTGCCGGGTACTGTAGTTCCTCTTGCGGTCCCTCTGGTGCCGACAAAAAGATCTTAAAAATGATTATTTTAGGTAAATTATTTGTCTGTGTCTTTGTCTGTGTCTGTGAAATAGGCATAACCAAGATAGGATCTTGGTTATGCCATATTTCACACGAGGGCTAAGTGGTGAGCAGAACTGCAGTACTGCATACTCATTAACGCGCTTCCTGGAACAGAAGCGTACTATCCTGTTTCAAAACACATGATCACATGGTAGCAGTACTACTATTCTCACTACTCTGCCTCACTGCTCCGTCCACGTGTATTAATTGGGATGAGAACAAAAAGACGAAGCTGCCAAAAATCGCGTCGCTGCCTTATCGCTTAATACCGTATTGTTTTATTGTTGGCGACGTTTGTGTTTTAGAATCATAATCTTCATTTTAGGGACGTCAAGGTACGTCTGTCATTTAAAAATAATACTGCTTTAGGCCATGGTAGTAATCCCCCAGGTCTTAAATGTTCGATCGTAAGTCAGCTTCGCGTTAGTTCGATTGCGCGCGGTAATTGCTTGTTTGTTCATGGCAAATGTTTGCGCGACTCCAGGCATTGTATTCACTCTGCAGATCATGCGAGCCTTGTTAGCGCTAAGTGAACGTATAAATACACCTCTTGTATGTTTCATTAGACAAACCATGTGAGCAATAGAGACTACCGTGTTCTTCGTCGACTTAACACTATGTACCCCGTATTTAAATATCACCTATCTATTCACTATCTGGTACTCAAATATATCCTTTAAGCAATTTAATAGCTGTTTCACGCGATTTCGTGGAGCTCTTTAAAATCTCAAAATCAATCATATACCTATATCCTACTAACACCACCACTTCGAATTTGTGTTTATCGGTTTGTATCTACTGCAACGGAGTAACAACAAATTTTTTGCAAGGGCATTATAATTAAAATTAAAGCTCTGAAAGTTACATAGGCTACTTTATAAATTCCAGGCTAAAAGCCTATATCCAATGGCTTAAGTTTTTCAAAATCGCACGGGATATCTTTAATTTTCCGGCATAGTTGGCCCAGTCTTTAACTATGTCCACGCAAAAAATCACGTCGATCCGTTGCTCCGCTGCAGCATGATTGGAGGTCAAACTAACAAACAAATACACTTTCGCGTTTATAACATTTGTAGGTATTATTAGCACATACATTTTCCTTTCAACTAAAGGTTATCGACTACGACATTCACCAGACATGGAATTTCATTTAAAGAAGCACAATAACCCTCGCCTGCTAATTTTCTACGCCTATAAGTCATGTTTATGGCACGGCGACATTTTTGCGCGTAAAGATTCCCCATAAAGCTGATTTATTTTGGACTTTGCATAGCTTTATACGGGATTGTGAACCGCTCATATATCTCATATCCATATAAGCGCTCGCTATCTTTACACGCATCGTTCTGGTTTTATTGTTATTGCTACAAATACAACTAAATTGACAACCTCCCTTGTACATATACACATGTCTTATCAGTGGGTACACAGTATTACTTATGTCCGAATAAAACAAAAAATTGGCAGTCAGAGGGACTGCCGATAAAAGTGAAAATTAATATATTTAAAATAAAAGAATGGTGTCACGAGGTGTCAGTCAAGCTTACACATCACTTTTAAATATAAACCTTAAAACAAAGGTATTAAAGTTTAATTACGAATGTACTATATTATTTTATACTTAAGAACTTTGTTGGTCTCGCGTTTTCACATTTTTAGCGCGCCTAAAGAAGTTTTCACTTCAAAAAGTACCCACATTTCTCATTCGGATTCATGTTTGTGACATACGCCTCAAAGTTATATGTGTTTGTTACAGGAACAGTCTCACAAATCGTACCGCCCCTTGACGGTGCTGACGTTTCGATGGAACTACGCAGTGCATGGCCTGCAGCCGGCGGGCTACCACCTCGTCAACCTGCTGCTCCACGCTCTAGTTTCACTTCTCTACTACAGGTAACTACATTGCCAATAAAAAAACCTTCGATAATTAAAACAAATTAAGCGATATAGTATTCCAGTACGATGCCGTGTAGAAACCGACTAGAGGTATGGGTTTAATAAACTGCCATGCCCCTGACAGGTTAGCCTGCTACCATCAGCATTAGCATCTTAGACTGCATCATCACTTACCATCAGGTGAGATTGCAGTCAAGGGCTAACTTGTAGTGTTAAAAACGTAAAACAGAGTTTACGACCTCCGTGGCGCAGTGTTGAGCACTGTTGCCTTAACGTGTGGAGGTCCCGGGTTCTATCACCGGCAGAGTCAAAAAAGTACACTAAAAATATTTAAAAAAAAGATTTTCTAAAAGAATTTATTATAATAATAAGTAAGCTTCATTGTCTCCGCAAATGTTTTAGGTTTAAAAGAAACATTACGTTAATGTAAGCTATTACTGCAGGATTTAGGTTCAAATGTAGGTGTCGAGTTTGCGCTGAAGATAGACAAAAGCTTAATTTTCTCGTATTACAGACGATCCAGATCTAAACGGTTTAGAGTGGATTTAAATGATTAAGTAGATAGATATTCTGGGCTTGTTTATCTAAGACTCGAAAACGCCCTGGCTTCATTCGGGAAGCTTCGATGGCGCTTTACTTTTCTCTTATACCAAATTTCACATTTTTTACTTCAATGATTACTTATTTTTTTATACATGACACAATATTGCACCCCTGGGATGGATGACTGCAAAAATCTAAAGAAGTTCTAAAAACCATCGTTCTTAGGTTTCTTGGCACAGTAGTTTGAGCTGTCAATCAGTCAATTAATTTCTGCCCTATAAATATAGATAGATGTGTAAAGAAAACATTATTTTTCTTGTCGTTATCCTGCCTGCAGAAAGTTCCCTCATGCTGTTGTGACTGAGTTATTTTATCTACGGAAATAAAACTTTTACTGAATAAATAAAGGTCTTTCATTCTGAAGAGAAAAATAAACAGGAGGTCTAATGAGATGTGAAATTCAGTAAAAGTCGATATCAACTTAAGTAAGACGTCTAAATATCTACAAGGAATCTTTTTTTGGGCTTTTGATTGTCTCGTTAGAAGAAAGTCGGACGGCTACCCTTAGTCCCTTTGTTAATTAAGCTTTGTATTGCTAACAATTGAAGGTCTACTGATAAGTTACGTCCCGTAAAGAAAAATCGGGAACACCTGAGTGGCAAAGTTTAATCAAAATGTATAGAACCGATGATTAGGTATATATGTCACCGTAAGATTGTAAAACCGTTAGATTGTAGTCTAACTAGCGATATTGTTAACTGTCGACAGATTACAATTTAACGCATTATTTTTCGGTAGATTGTAATCTGTTAGGTATATGAACCTGACAAAACCTAAGTGCCACTACTTGATTATTTATGTCGAACCCTAACCTAACCTACAAGAAAGAGACAAGAAAACGTAAATACAATGAATATTTCAAAAATTGACACTCAGAATATTGAACGGTTCACAATCTGTCGACAGTTTACAATATCGCTAGCTAGATTACAATCTAACGGTTTTTACAATCTTTCGGTGACATAATATATATCTTTTCAAGAGATAGAACGCTTATTTTTCAGTATAGCAAATGGCGAGCAGTGCCACCAATAGGACTATACATACGCGATATTACATGCGTAAGCTGAGGGTGATATTTAAGTCCAATCGCAGCTGCGTCATTAAATCCTAACTGTTAATTGAATCAGAGATCTTTTAATTGTATGAACTCAATAATCCAGCATCGGTTGAAATCGCCTGTTCAATTATTCAGCGCATTCTCTGCTTAGTGGCTGCTTCGCTATGTTTACCGTCGGCATCCAATACACAGCCTCAATTTCATCGACCCACCTATTTCCCGTATTTAGCTTCGTTAGTTATGATTTAGGTATTACTTATAACTATTCAAATTTGGACCATTATCAACGGATATTTTCGGCTATGTTTGCTTAAATGCTTGGAAATATTGATCAACTGTTTGAACATTTTGCTGTATTGAAATTTTTTATTTTATTTATTACTTGAAATTAGAAATCTTTTTTATTAGAAATCAATACAGCACGGTACAATGGTATCGTGACCCCTAAACTAGGAAACCCGTATCTTAGGAGCCAGTGCCTTCCCAAACATTGATTAATAAAAACATACTGTAGGTAACTATTATAAACGTGAAAGTTTGGATATTCGTATGTTTGTGACACAGTCACGCTACAATGGCTGTACCGATTTGGCTGGAAAAGGAGACAGCTGAACTTAGGTTACTGTTTTAACTTGGAAAATTAACGAGTTCCCCAAGAATCAAAAACCTTTAATCCATGCGGACGAAGTTACGCAGCAATACTAGTAAAATTATATATTTGAAAATTTTGAGTCCAATCACAATTGCGTCATTAACACTGAACTGTTTATAATTGAATCAGAGAACTTTTAATTGTAAAAACTCAATAATCCTCAACTCAATAATTGCCTAAACGTGCGGAGGTCCCGGGTTCGATTCTGTCTGATTCGTAATTTCTGAATTTTCCCTGGTCCGGCCTGGTGGGAGGCTTCGGCCGTGGCCAGTTACCACCCTACCGGCAAAGACGTGCCGCCAAGCGATTTAGCGTTCCGGTACGATGCCGTGTAGTAACCGAAGGGGTATGGGTTTAATATAACTGCCATGCCCCTAACAGGTTAGCCCGCTACCATCTTAGACTGCATCATCACTTACCATCAGGTGAGATCGCAGTCAAGGGATAAAAGTCTTGTAGTGGATAAAAAATAAAAAATAAATCCAGCTGTTTGGCCCGCGGTTGAAATCGCCTGTTTTTTTAATTATTATTCAGCGCATTCTCTGCTTAGTGGCTGCTTCTCTATGTTCACCATCTGCATTCAATACACAGCCTCAATTTCATCGACCCATCTAAGTTCTGATTTTAACTTCGCTAGGTACTCGTAGGATTTATATTCTTCTTATTATATATATTCGTGCGGAGGTCAGGGTCAATTTGGGAATTAATTATAATTTCTGAATTTTCTCTGCTCTGGCCTGGTGGGAGGCTTCGGCCGTGGCTAGTTACCACCCTACCGGCAAAGACGTGCCGCCAAGCGTTCCGGTACGATGCCGTGTAGAAACCGAATAGGGGTATGGGTTTAATATAACTGCCATGCCACTAACAGGTTAGCCCGATACTATCTTAGACCTACATCATCCCTTACCATCAGGTGAGATCGCAGTCACGAGCTAACTTGTAGTGCTTGGCGGCACCTCTTTGCCGGTAGGGTGGTAACTAGCCACGGCCGAAGCCTCCCACCAGGTCAGACCAGGGAAAATTCAGAAATTATAAATTCCCAAATTGACCCTGCCGGGGATCGAACCCAGGACCTCCGCACGTTAAGGCAACAGCGCTACACACTGCGCCACAGAGGTCGTCGGAGATAATATTATCTACATAGCTTTGAGACTCTCTGAGTTATAACTAATTATAATCCATGCCCACGGAAGGCATTGATATCTAATTTGGCAGTTTAATCCACTCAACTATAATAATTATTAAGGCATTATGCAATAATTATCTCACAGAACCCACATTCCCTAGACTCCCTACGTCCATATTATCTATCTGCCGCAGTTTAACTACGATACATATTATTATCCTTATGTGGCGACTGTTAATTACTATATTTGCTACAAATAGCCTTATCTGAACGCAGGATCATTATCCAATTTGGCTGTTTAATGGCAGCTATAATACCATCATCCAATGATTATCATATAATTTTGAATTTACTATATTTATAAATATACGCTACTTAGAGGTATTTCCAAAAGTATGTCAAAATAACTGGAATTGTGCTATCCACTTTTAATAAAGGTACCTTTAAAATTAAGCTATAATCTTGTAGGCAAGTACGCTCAGTGGCGCGCACAGGGTTTGAAGGTAAGGCATTATGTTAGTAAGAAAACCTATTTACTCACTGTTTTGACGAAAAATGAGCATTGACGTATTTCCATTTAGGTAAGCAGTGCTTTTTTGCCTCTATGAACTGCACGCCACTGAGTACGCTCCATCTTAGTTATCATCACTTGCCAAAACATTAAACTCAAACTCAAATAGTGTTTATTCAATTTAGGTAGGTAATGGTGATAATCAGTAACGGTATCTTAAAACTAAAGCTACGAAGGTTCCAAACGCGCCCTGGTCTGTGAAGAGCCCACAACAAACTCAGCCGGGTTTTTTTAATTTTATTATCACCATCTCACAAATCATTTTAACTAAGGAACTATCAGAGCCATTAGATCAAATCATTGCCAAGCTTCCTTGTCATTTAAGTATTTCTTTACATGTTAATAAGATTTTTTAATGAGTTTACGTTTTACTAAGTCTAGAAGCAGGTATTACAAGTTTATTAATCACAGTCAAATAATACAATACACTTCAATTTAAACGCTAATATAGGTAATTCCTTTGGTAGTGAATCTTCTGTGTGTACTAATACCATTAATTATTCTGTACAAAGGCTAGCAAAACATTTACCAAAGGAATAAAATAAAATATATGGCTCGAGGAAATTTTACCTCAGCAGAAAAATAAGATGAAATCTGTTCCGGGCAACCCCAGCTCGCCTCCGTACTCTCCAATTACACGGGTGTGCAATAACTAAAGCATTTTATGTAGGTACCGACTAACCGACCGACCCATCTGAACTAATTTCTAACGAACAATTCTATTATGTGACATAACGGTGATTCTTTTAGAAAAATCTTTTTTGCACGAAATGTGCCTAATATTTAAAAACTTTAGCTAGCCCGTCCCTCGCTTCGTTCGCAGTATTTTAATTGTAGGTTCGTTGTAGATGAAATTACAAATTTCTATTCTCAATAGCCAACAGTTTGAACTAACGTTGCTATGCCAATCAATCACGATAATAATTTAGTTTTATTTATTTTTATTTTATTGCAAAGTTACACAAAACAGGTTGTTACTAAAACATATCCATATTCCATATATTATATATTTTTATTATTTTTTATATTATAAATGCGAAAGTGTGTCTGTCTGTCTGTCTGCTACGCTTTCACGGCCCATCTGTTCAACCGATTTTGATGAAATTTGGTACAGGGATAGATTGTATCCCGGGGAAGGACATAGGCTACTTTTTATCCCGGAAAATAAAAGAATTCCCGCGGGAAACAAAAACCTTAAACCACGCGGACGAAGTCGCGGGCATCATCTAGTACAAAATAATTCAAAACTGGATCCAAGCAGCAACCCTAAAGTATGTGTACTTTAAGTAGTTTAGTAGATAATTAATGTAAAAAAGAAAATATTTTACCGATTGCCGAATACGGAAACGGTTCTTAATATTCATTTAAGGACAAATCAGACAGTTCTTAAGACATTTTTAGAATATTTTATTATTTTCTTTTAATATTACTTTTATATTCGTTCTTAAATGGATCCGAACTTGATTTAAGTAGATGGTGTGGAAATATTCATAATAATATTTTGCTAGTAATTAATGTCACAAAAAAGAGGAAAGTCATTTATTATTCCTAATTGGATTAAAAAACTGTCACAACAAATAAAACATCAAAGTAGCAGAGTCCTCCTTTTATTAATGAAACAAGATAATTTAATTCAAACTCCAAGGGGCTGTATCTGATTTAATACAGATTATATACAATATGCCTATCGGAGTGGAGTGTACCTACTCCAAAATTTGCTAGAGGCGCTATTCACTTTTGTTAATGAGGAACAGATATCGAGTTTCCTCTGAAACGGCACTCTTAACCTACGCCCTGCTCCCAAATTAATGTTGTAATATCAGACTTTTTACCAGAGAGATTCAAATTGCAAAAGTTTACGATCTGGCCAACTGACGCAAAGATGTGAATACTCGACAAGATCTGAAAAATCCAGTAGGTATAGCCATGCGCACAACGAGTAAAATTATGTCTACCCGTTGTCTCTATTTGTTTACCGAAGCTAACATTTACTGGTCAAAAGTAAACATAGAAGTTATTTTGTCTTTGGTATTTTTTTCTATGAACCTTTACATGCCGACTGTTTATTTCTTGTAATATACCCGATTTTGTGCATGTAGGGTAAACTAAAAATTAACCGGCAACGACAACATCTCTCTCTCTCGTCGAGAGATAATCTTGTTATGCGCATACTAAGCCTGCACCTACCGTGGGTAGGGTCAAAACATGACGACAGATAAGAAACCCGCTGCAGTGTCATATTATCGTATGGCGAGTTTCAGTCTGAAACTACACGAAGACAGCCCGCGTTGGGTATCTGTATAAGCCTTAACATACGCACAACCCTTTGCAACATTAGTGTTTCGTATTAAAATTTAAACCCTTACATTATTTGCAGCCGGTATATTTTACCCACCAGCTTCGAATTTGTAACGCAATTACTTTTAATTCATGACTGCCCGCCTACAGCATTTATTAACGAAGTCCCAATTTTGAGCACAATACGAGACTATTATAATTTAAAATTATTTGTTATATTTTCCATTGTAAGCGAAAAAGCCTTTTATTTAAATAGTTCAGACTACAGTAACTTAAAAAAGCCTATGGCAAGACTGCGGGCAAATAGGAAATTTTGTTGCCAAAGAAAATAGAGCTCTATAGATCATTCATTACTTAATGAAGGAAGGTTGCAAATTGCGAATGCATTCTTGTATTGTTTGTACGGTTTTATTGTTTCATACTATTTTAATATTTATAACCTTAACAATACAGTCTATTTTTCCAAATCCCCATTTTCGTTCTTCAACGAAGCTCAGTGCGAAGCACGAGAGTAACTTTTTACTGCAAAGTTAAATTAGTTTTTCATTACCCCAAACACCGCCGCCAGTGTCATATCATAACTCTGCCCCTCATTAGGTCGGTCCTTTGTCTTATCTTTGCATGCGAGTAATAAATTACATTTCGCAATTAATTTACTCTTAATGGCGGAGTATCGTTGTTACGAAATAATTGAGCAATTTGTTCATAAAATGTTGTTTGCTGTATCCCGAGGAAGCCGTATTAATGCTTTCGATTAAATTGTCGAACGCGATCATTTCTTTGCACATTAATATCCATAAATGATTTATTTATTTCATGTAGGATAACTTGCGTCACTTATGATATGTTAAGACTCTACCACCGGTTCGGAAAATTGATTCTACTAAGAAGAGTCCTCCGACACACGTGACAAGCCCACTGCCACTTCAGCGTGCTATATTCACTTCACTGGGATATTTTGACTCTCGCTAATAAATCAAAGCCTATAGGGTACATCCCGTTGACCTAGAATCATGAAATCCGGTAAGAAGCAAGCTCTCACAGGATAAGTATAGTAAAAAAAAACGAAAATCGTCAATTAGGCTTTCGTACTCATACAAAATCGTACATGTAAACCAGTTATCGCACAGCTCATTACGTGTTGTTATGATATCTTTCTTGTTATTTACTATATGTGATGGTACGGAACCCTTTGTACGCGAGTCTGACTCGCACTTGACCAGTTTTTTATCATGCTACTCGGGTTTGTAAAATCATGGTAGGTTAGGTTTTTATACATCCAATAAAATTTTAATGATCGTAATGAAAAGGTATTAAAATGAAAACTGGCAAACCCCCGGATAAAGCGCAAAACACACATAGAGAGGGCGCGGGTCGGGCGCGGGCCGGTTCAGGTGCGCGGCTGGTTAAATTTCTTCTATTTTCATGAACGACATCACACAAAACGCGGCCGCGGGTCTGGAGCGTGGCGAGTGACACTGTGTGGTGTCGTCCATATAAATACAAGGAATTCAACCCGCCGCGCACACGACCCGACCCGCGCCCGTTCCCTGTGTATTTTGCTCTTCGGATTGCACGAAAATCGTTAATAGTTAATAGGATTAAGCTCGCAAATTGGATATCGGAAGTAAGCCGGCCCGAGTTGGTGGACAGCAAGCGCCGTAATTAGCAGTAACTAAGGCCAGCCTGCCTGATTAAACCGGCTTAACTCTCGCACTTTGCCGGTACGCTGTTCAAACACTTTGAAGGACTTTATAAAAGCCTTTCCTGTCAGTTTCGAAAACTTCTTCAAAAACTTTATTATCCTACTACCTAGCTGATGCCCGCGACTTCGTACGCGTGGTTTAAGTTTTTTTGATTCCCGCGGGAACTCTCTAATTTTCCGGGATAAAAAGTAGCCTATGTCACTCTCCAGGTCCTCAACGATGCCCATGCCAAAAATCACGTCGATCCGTTGCTCCGATGCGGCGTGATTGAAAGACAAACCAACAAACAAACTGACTTTCGCATTTATAATATTAGTATATAGTATGATAAGGATGCAGCCATTTAATGAAATCAGCAACACTTTATTAAAATTATTATTTTGGAGCTTGTATATTATGTACCTATCATTGTATGTGATGTATAAATATTTTTTACTTACCACGGAAATCCTTTTCCGGGATAAAAAGTAGCCTATGTTACTCTGCAGGTCCTCAACTACCCATGACCCAATCACGTCGATTCATTGCTCGCTCACCATCCAACAAACAAACACCCTTTCGCAAATAAAATATTAGTGTGATTGCTTAAAATTTACAATGGGCATTTTAGGCTAATCAATCACTAAGATTTTTTTTGACATCTATTTAAGGACAGTTCCAGCCAACAACCGATCCGATTTTGTCCTATCGTCTAGTGTGCGCGCTTTATATAAAAGTGACAGATCCGCGCGGTCCCAAGTGTGTTTTCGTTATTACTCGTGCTAGGGCTGTTCTTTTAATTGTGTTAAAGCAGTAAAAAGTCGATTTATTAATCTCATGATATCTTGGAATGATTTTTATTGTGAAACCTACCACCACTACAGCTCAATTACGTCCCACTGCTGGGCACAGGCCTCCACTCTCGTAGGAGAGAGGGAATTAAAACTTAGACCCACCACGCTGCTCCAATGCGGGTTGGCCGGTTTCAACTACTATTATCATGCTAGTGATAATAACCGGGACCGACGGCTTAACGTGCTCTCAGAGGCACGGGGGTGAAACACCGCCAACTTTCTAACTCCGGGCTAGTACTGAGAATTTCTGGTCAGAAAAACCCAATACTTAATTATGGCCCGACCCGGGACTCAATCCCGGGACCTCGTCGGCCGCAGTCGAACATGCCAACCACTAGACCAACGAGGCAGTGAACCCCACAGTAGGCGTAAATCAGAATCCTACGCCATAATAAAATAAAAGTAAGAAATAAAATACCTTCATTGAGTTATATTTTTAGAAATCACAATGAAATCATGTCTAACAGCTCGCCTACGCGCACTCCAATTATGCCAGCATGCAAAAAGAAAAACATTTTAATTAGACCGACAACCCACGTAAACCGCTTCTATTCTAAACTACGAATAACAATAAAGGACAATATTATCGTTGTTCAGTAATTATCCTAAGTTTTCATTTATCTTACAGAACTTTTAGGTTTATTTTAACGTCCGCGTCGTCTTCGTCGTCATCTCAACCGATAGATTTCCACTGCTAGAAGAGGGTCTCCTGCAAAAAATTCCATACACTTTTTTTTTTATCCACTACAAGCTAGCCCTTGACAGCGATCACGCCTGATGGTAAGTGATGATGCAGTCTAAGATGGTAGTGGGCTAACCTGTTAGGGGCATGGCAGTTATATTAAACCCACACCCCTTCAGTTTCTACACGGCATCGTACCGGAACGCTAAATCGCTTGGCGTCACGTCTTTGTCGGTAGGGTGGTAACTAGCCACGGCCGAAGCCTCCCACCAGGCCAGACCAGGGAAAATTCTGAAATTATAAATTCCCAAATTGACCCTGCCGGGGATCGAACCCGGGACCTCCGCACGTTAAGGCAAGAGCGCTACACACTGCGCCACGGAGGTCGTCAAAATATATATTATATAATATAATACTTACCTTGATTCGCTTGCTTCCAAGGTATCTCAGCTGGATTCTAGATCTTTTCTAGTGCAAGACCGTCATTCAAGCAGTAAAGATGAGAAAAAAGCTAAAAGCAGAGAGAGAGCTAGAGCATTTCAATAAACACATTTTCTGTTGTAGTTAAACTTTAATCGATCCTTTTGCAGTTGAAGAAATACTAACTCGTATTTACTGGTAGATATAATAAATAGCCCCATTCACACTCGTAATATGAATTTCTTACCTCTAACATTATGTAAATTGTAAAACATATAATTAAAAATGTAATCTATATATATAAAAATCAATTGCTGTTCGTTTGTCTCGCTAAAACTCGAGAACGGCTGGGCCGATTTAGATGATTGATGATTTTGAAATGTTTGTCGTAGTCCAAACGGTTTAAAAGGTGAGATTTTTTTTTCTCTTTATTTGAATACATACAGCGTCTTACATTACAAATAACAACTTAAATATAGTTTGCACATTTGCCTATAAAGTATTCACTAATTCAATATAAATGTAGTGGTTATTGCGGGAGTAATTTTGTGAAGAGCAACTGCTGAGTTTCTTGCCGGCTCTTCTTGGCAGAATCTTCTTTCCGAACCGGTGGTAGAGTCAAAACATGACGTAGCATAAGAGACACCTGTATGTCCTACATGTTTGAAATAAATTGAATTGAATTGAATTGAATTGAATTGAAGTGTTAAATAAATTTAGAAAAGAAAAAATAAAACAATAATAAATAGTAAAGTTACAATTAAATTTAAACGTAGTTAGGTACTTTTATATATTTAAATTATACAAAACAACATGTACTTTATCTAGTTTTTTTTTAATTTTGACAAGTATTTTCCAATGCTGTGCTGTAAATGGTCTAAATGTACATAGTTTTTATTGAAAGTGTTACATGATCTGATTAAAAATCTATTAGTCATAGTCATAGTCATAGTCATTTATTTATTAAATATCGGTACACTGTAGGTACACTTATTTTCGTCTAAAAATTACTTAAAAAGCATGATGGTGATGATGGGTAACGTTATCTTAAAACTAAAGCTACGAGGGTTCCAAACGCGCCCTGGTCTGAGAAGAGCCCACAACAAACTCAGCCGGGTTTTGTATTGTGGCCATAGTTCGTTTTAGTTTGAGCTAAACTAAAGGTTTACTAACACAAAGTAATTAATTCCCCCTAACAAATAGTGAGAATCAACTAAACCATTTATAATTTTATAAAAGAATATATTTTGATCTTTTTGTTCCCTTCTACGTTCTAAATATGGAAAAATTAGTTAGTTACAACGCGCGGACGAAGTCGCGGGCATCAGCTAGTAAGTAATAATTTTAAGTCACAGTCTGTAATATAATTAACCTGATAATACAGAGGCAACATGCAGTTGTTTACGCCACTTAAAACTTGTAACGTTTTTAGCTCTGCTCGCACACAACGCCAATCACATTAGTGTATCAAGCGAAACTTCCAGCCCTCACATTATTTGCAGCTGGAAAATTCACCAACCAGCTTCCAACTTATAATGGAATTACTTTTAAATTCATGACTGCTCCCCGCCATCTGCATATGAAGCTCTCGTTTATTAACGCAGTCCCAATTTAGATCACAATCTGGGCCTAATGTTGAATGATTTGTTTGCCATTTTCACGAGAGAAAACTTTAAATTTCCATTTCCAGACTACGCAAGAAAAAGAAGAATTGAACTAGAACTAGAATTGACTAGTCTGTCGCTATATACATATATCACCATGTCATCGTTCACGAGTTACGTAAGGCGGCAGCCAGAAGGATTACAGAAGGAGACAACGATTAATTAACTATTAAATTTATTAATTAATTCTTACATTATGACCTAACCTAATGCTACGTCGATTTTAGACGCAGCGGTTCACATTATGACTACCTAGGGCTAACCTAATCTACCCTAACTAGCATCCTGTGTCGATGTGAGACGACAGGATTAATGAACGATCTTCATTATTTCATTAGCTTTTATATCGTACATCTTCATACTAAAATCTAAGCGATGCTTGATGTCACGTTTCTTCGGACGTGATGCAATTCCGTGGAATCCGCTGACTATGCACTGGTACCATGGCCGTTCGCTGGAGGTGCAAGGTTGCGATCTTGCAATGAAAGTGATTTTTTCCATGACGCTGTAGGTATACGTAACTCACGTTACACTATGCGACCATGTTTTGGAGCCGTAACTTACTGAGATCACAAGTAGATAAATAAGGTTGATCTTACTACTATGTAGGTAGGTACTAGTAGGTAGTAGGTACATACCAGTAGTGCATGTTAATATTGAACCATCGCCATCTGTATGGAGATGTAGCATCGTTTATGAGCGGTGAGACGGTGCACAGTAATGCATACGGTGCGGGAGATTGATTGATCACTTGATCAGTGTTCTAACTGGTACTTCGGTGCTATATCGGCACGCGAACTATGTGAACTAAGAACATCTTAGGCCCAGAATACTTACGTATCTTAGGGATGGCTACTAGGAAACCATTCAGAAAATCATTGGATATATTGAAATGGGGATTTCTAAAGCAGCAATCTTGAATAAAAAATCAATGAAATTCCATACTAATTAATTATTACAAATGCGAAAGTGTGTCTTTCTGTCTGCTACGCTTTCACGGCCCATCTGCTCAACCGATTTTGATGAAATTTGGTACAGGGTAGATTGTATCCCGGGGAAGGACATAGGCTTTTTATCCCGGAAAATTAAAGAGTCCCCGTGGGAATCCTAAGATCTTAATCCACGCGGACGTTGTCGCGGGAATCATCTAGTTTAATATACATATATGTGGATATAATATTGAAATGAGGATTTCTAAAGCAGCAATCTTATGGAAAAAATCAATGAAAATCCATACTAATATTACAAATGCGAAAGTGTGTCTTTCTGTCCGTCTGTCTGTCTGCTACGCTTTCACGGCCGATCTGCTCAACCCATTTTGATGAAATTTTATACAGGGGTAGATTGTATCCTGGGGAAGGACATGGGCTTTTTATCCCGGAAAAAAATTAAAGAGTCCCCGCGGGAATCCTAAAATCCACGTGGATGAAGTCGTGGAAATCATCTAGTAAATAAATAAATAGATTGTAGGTAGGTATACAAAGTGACCATATTTTTCAAAAAATGCTTGAGAAACGTATCTTACTTTTATTTGGACATAAACTAGACACAAGAATGTCGTGTACAAGAATTACACAGTTCATTAATCTCAGTAAAGCAATACCATGGCAACGTCCTCTTAATTTGCGAGAATCTTCCGTGAAGGCTCCTCAGATAGAAAGGTTTCCGGCACTTGGACATGGAAGGTCGTTTAACAATATTCGACGGTTGATTTGGGTAATAACAGGCCATTGTCATGACATAATTGTACCTGAGGGCTTTTCTGTGAATTTTCGGCATATAAATCAAATCTTATGGGAATTTATTTCGGAGTGATAAACATTTTTTTTTCTACCAACGCAACGCAGATCTTAATGGGTGTATTTTTGGAAAACCTGTGGGAAATCTTTGATTGTACAGAATCAAAAGTAGTATGTCTTTTCCCGGGTTGCAACCTATCTCTGAAACTCTATTTTGGTATTAAAATTGGTTGAACTGGTGGGCACTAAAAACGTAGCAGGCCATCCAACAGAAAGCTTCGCTTCGCTTTTATAATAGTTATTCTTATGTATTTTAGCAATGCATATTCAAAAAACTTGTCAAGTGCGAGTCAGACTCGCGCACACAGGGTTCCGTATCACCACACAATATAAATTATATTTGTAAATAACAAAAAAGGTGTCATAACAACACGTAATCAGCTGTAAAATAACTGGTTATGACTAACTATAGCGCCCGACAAACAATTCGACACACTGTACGAGTAATGATGAACTGAGTACGGAACAAATTAACGATTTTCGGATTTTTTCCTATACTTGTGCTGTGAGACCTTGCTTCTTGCCAAATTTCATGATTCTAGGTCAACGGGAAATACCCTATAGGTTTTGAATAATTATTGGCGAGTGTCAAAATATGCATAACTAGCGAATGCCCGCGACTTCGTCTGCGTGGTTTGAGGTTTTTTGGGTTCCCGCGGGAACTCTTTAATTAATTTTCCGGGATAAAAAATGCGAAAGTTTGGATGGAAGGATGTATGGATGGATGTATGGATGTTTGTTACTCAATCACGCCCCAACAGTTGAACGGATCTGGCTGAAATTTGGCACAGAGGTAGATTATAGTCTGGAATAACACATAGGCTACTTTTTATCCCGGAAAACTAAGGAGTTCCCGCGGGAACCAAAAAACCTCAATCCACGCGGACGTAGTCGCGAGCATCAGCTAGTATTTAATATTAATTTCAACTAGATACATGCACGCGTTCTCGAGAAAAAGGTGGTTGACAGATAGACAGACAGACGGACAACGAAGTGATCCTATTGTAGTTCCTTTTTTCCTCGTGAGATATGGAACCCTAAAAATAGGTACGTTAGAAATAGCAATATTCTTCAATATCAGCAATTTATTGCCTTTATTATCTCAGTCATTTTCGATTGACATCATACAAAGTTGTGAAACTACATTGTTATCGGAACTTTGGAAACATTGTACGCTGATCATAAGTTTTAGTAGCAAAAATATTACAAAACTCGAGAACATTTCGAGCGACAACTTTTCTTGCAAGTTTTACTAGCTTTTTCAATTTGCAAGGATGGATTTCTCACAAGATTTCAACGGGAAAAGTTTTCAGTGGACCGGTTAAACTAATTAGAGTATTTTGTAATGCTTCCGAGGGACAGGTTTCATATTATTTTTAGATGCAATATTTAGGTATTGCAAATGTTTACCGTTTAAAATTATATTGATTTTCTAAGTAAATTGAAGCAGTTATGGTCAGGTTGGGTTGTTGAGTACATGCAAAAGTTTGCCTAAAATTAAATTATTTTACTAGTTAAACTGTGACGAAATTGTATGCCAAACGTTATTTTCGTCAAATATATTATCTCTTTTCGAAGCTATTTTAACTTTGTGTAGATAAACATCGTTTAGCTTGTATGGAACAATGGTTAAGTATTTATTCAGTTATATGGATTTGGATCTTGTATTTAAAATGTCTTGATTTGACAAAGGAAGTAAAGACGGAAAAGGTTGCAGCCTCAGGTGGAGCGCGCTTGCCTAGAAGATGCCTATTCACTCTTGATTTAAAGGTGCCTATATTAAAAGAGGAGGGGAAAACGGAAGCCGGAAGGGCATTCCATAACCTAGCGGCTCGAATTAGAAACGAGGAAGCAAATTGCTGCGTACGAGCCTGCGGAATTTCGACTGTGTAAGGGTGCAGACCTTGTCGATGCCTTGCGGTTCGATAATAAAAAGGTGACGGAGGAACCAGATCGAATAGTTCTTGGGCACACTCTTCGAAATATATCCTGTAGAATACCGACAGACCGGCAACTTTGCGCCGATGTTCCAAGCTTTGCAACTTCGAACTGACCAGCGCT
The DNA here is from genome assembly GCA_923060345.2 of Erebia aethiops. Lineage (NCBI taxonomy): Eukaryota > Metazoa > Arthropoda > Insecta > Lepidoptera > Nymphalidae > Erebia > Erebia aethiops. The sequence goes on along the minus strand of OV281092.1, from coordinate 5,323,800 downwards.
TTGTTACCAATAAGTACCAATAGTTGGAAAAACCGATAGAAATTGTGGTCCGAAGTGACCGGAATGGTGATATTGTGCCGGAAACCGCAGCGTTGGTAGACCCTCTACTAAAGGAGGCGAACGGGTCAAAGGGAGCCACTGAATCTAGGCAAATCCCTACAAGGGACCTATAATGTATGACCTGCCCCTCTACCCTCTAACTCAGTGGCTATCAAAAAATCAAAGCTACTGACATTTACTTTTCATCCATTGAAGGTTTACTAGGAAAACATAAAATAACATTTCATGGCAAACCTTCATTTCTTAGAAACATACGAGTAGTTGTGTTGCGGATGTCTATCGGTTGACGACGATATACTAAATGACAGATATAATAATTTGCGCATACTTACACATGATTTACTAAAAAATTATTTCCAAAAAACCGACTTCCAACTGCCACTGTAAAGTAATAAATATTTTTTATACTACACCCGTTCAGAAAGTACCTTCATTCTTTTTTAAAAACGAGGTAGAAAGTACGTCATTGCTACAAACCAAATATGCGGGAGGGAAAGATGTATGAAATTTCATTTCTAACGTGCTAAGCGGGGAGAAAAACTATATGAAAATCCATTTCTAACGCGCTGTTTTTTTTTTAATTTTAAGTAAATTAGGTATATGGACGGTGAGAATTTGGGTATGTCCTTATATGGATATAATATTAGAAGCAGCTTCACCATATTTGACATACAAAAGTCAAATATGGTGGATGTCGATTGTCGATATCAATGTCGATTTTGATGGTCGATTGTCGATATCGATGTTGATTGTCGATATCGGTGTCGTGGTCGGTTGTCAATATCGATGTTGACTGTCGCTATCGATGTATCGATGTCGATTGTCAAAGTCGATTGTCGATATCGATGTCGTTTGTTGATATCGATGTCGTTATCGATGTAGATTGTCAACATCGATGTCGATATCTTTGTTGATTGTCGGTATCGATGTCGATTGTCGATATCGATTGTCGATGTCGATGTCGATTGTCGATATCGAAATCTATATTGAAATAATCCTCAAAATGTACCTAGTCTAGTTTTGATAGTGAAGCTTCGAATGAAGCGACTCATATAATTATGATAGAACTTCACTTTGTAAGTTCGTTTAATCACTAATTATTATCGCTTATTTTCCTCGCAGGTGTAGTATAAAGCACTATGTATCACTCGGTAGAAAGTACGATTCCTACCTCGCGTGTATTGCGGCCCTTCGGCTACGCCTCGGGCCTCAAACTACACCCTCGGTAGTAATCGGTCACTTTCTCCCCTCGGTGAACAATGTACTATTATTTCTACCCACTATGTTGAAGTCGGACGAGCCTGATGCGTCTACTTTGCATATCCATGCTATACCCGCCCGACTTCAACATAGTAGGTAGAAATAAAAATTAAAGAATTTTTATTTTTAAATTTTTAGTGTCAGGGTTGAGGATTTGGAGTCAGAATTTTTTATGAGACCTCGAGAGCTTCCTCTAAAGACTGATAGAAAAAAAATTCAAATCGATTCAAAATCACGGAGATATGCACCGACATACATTTAAAAAAAAATACACGCCGAATTGAGAACCTCCTCCTTTTTCGGAAGTCGGTTAAAAAGCATTATAATTTTCATTTTAGTTTGCCTAAAGTACGCTTAGAAACTTGTGATTCTTTGTAAGACTATCGAGATCGTCATAAACATTAAAGAAATAACAAATGAATATCAAACCTGTCATCAATAACAAAAGTTCCCAACATATATTTGTTGCAAATTGTTTCGAGCGCCCTTTTCGTGCTCACAGCCGTGAAAGTTTCTCTTTGAGTAGTGTTCACTCTACGGGATAGCGTTCCGTGGCCTTAGTATAAGAAACACCAACGTTGACAGAGGTCGAGCATCGAAACATTTAGCAAGATATAAGCCTATCCCATAGTTTAAAAACAGCTACAGCCAGTGCTCCAAGCGCAAACCTGGCGTAAATAAAGTCAGTTTTACTTAACTTTCTATTTTAACTGAATGATTTTACTCTGATGATGTACACATTCTCGAATTCTATCAATGTTAGTGAGATGGGAAATCTCATACTAACTATACCGTTTACAAATTGAAACGACGTCGCTGCAGCATTGTCTCGCTGTGATTAATGGACAATGAAACTCAAGTGCATGATATCCCGTTTAGTTTCAATTCTATTCCGTTTCGAACCGAAATGTTCCTCGCAGGATATAAAGCACTTTTAACTTAGCAAGGAACTCAGATACTGTTTTATTATATAATAGTCCTCTTTTTTTAGGGTTGCGTACCTGAAAGGTAGATTTGCAGGCTTTGCATATTTTATTTTTTGTAAAGCGACGCTTGTTATATGGAGCTTTGGGCGCTTCTTTGTGAAAACATCTTCAGGCGCGTTGAGCACTTTTGGTAGGGGGTAAAAATGTGGAAACGCGTGACCGACACCGTGACCGACACCTCGCGTTGTTATAAAGACAACAGGTCTTAAATTTAAATATAGTACATTCGTAATTAAACTTGAATGCCTTAGTTTAAGGGATATATTTTAAGTATTTTTTTTTCTTTAAATTCTTTTTTTTAAAATTTTTTTTTAATAATTAAAAAAATATTTAAAAATTCGTTTTCACTTCTATCAGCAATCCCTATGACTGCCAATTTTTTGTTATTCTACTAATTATAGTCTCCTAAAGCAGAGGCGAGCCCTCTTCGATAGACCAATAGGAATCGATATCATTGTTGTCGACAACATCGACATTGGTCTCTTACACCCTGAAACTTGTAAAAACAAATAAAATGCAATTAACGGGAACTTTTGAACTGTACTGAGGCATCATAAAAATTCTTTCCAAAAAATCGACTTTCAACGCCACTGTAAAGTATTAAATAATTTTTATTTCTACCCACTATGTTGAAGTCGGGCGGGTATAACAATTACTTTACAGTGGCGTTGGAAGTCGGTTTTTTGGAAAGAATTTTTATTTTTAACTTTTTAGTGTCAGGGTTGAGGATTTGGAGTCAGAATGAATTTATGGGACCACCTCGAGAGCTTCCTCTAAAGACTGATAGAAAAAAATTCAAATCGGTTCAGAAACCACGGAGATATGCACCGACATACATTTTTAAAAAAAAATACGCGCCGAATTGAGAACCTCCTCCTTTTTTGGAAGTCGATTAAAAATGGCCTTTAATGGCTAACGTAAGTAAACCCAACCAGATATACCTTTATCTTATTCTCAATTCAGTGAGAATTAAAAAGTTTTTGAATTCGTTTCTATCCAAAGAACAAGATATACATAGACTTACTTACAAGCTTATACTTTACTTAAATATAAGCTTTCAAGAATACTCTGGGAACTAACTCAAACAAGTAAGTAAGTTACCATTCTAAAACCGGATGCAGCTCAGTTTCAGCCGACAAACTTGACCAATTAGTATCTTCTTCGTTAACTTCCCAACTCCCTGCAAGAAGACAAAAGGATGCACGATAAGAAAATTTCAAAGGTAACTTTTGTTTCTTCGAAAACATTGAACTGTTCACAATCTTTCGACAGTTTACAATCTCGCGAGATATATTATAAACTAACGGTTTTCACAATTTTACGGGGACATAATATATAACCTTTGTCAGTCTAAACTCAATAGCGTTCAGAAAAAAACATAGAAAAATCTTCAAAATGATCAAGAATAATTTTCCCATGCCTGTTCGATTCCTATTTTAGGTACGTGTGTTTTAGGTCTAGCCCTCTAATCCTTGTAATTTTATATTAACTGAGTCACCAGTTCTAGCGGCTTTTGCATATTATAATGAAGTATTATACGATCACCTTATAAGATGATCATAAATTCAAGTCATAGCGAAGTTGCCACCGTATTGTTCTTCTAAATTCATACTCCATTGTTCAAGCTATTTCAAGGAGCTGTACAAAAACTTAAATCCGCTGAGCCGGTCCACTGAAAACTTTTCCCGTCGAGATCTTGTAAGAAATTCATCCTTGCAAATTGAAAAAGCTAGTAAAAGTTTCAATAAAATTTGTTGTACACGTCCCTGGAAATGTTCTGTGGAGTTCCGCATCATTTTTTTGTCGATAATAAAAGTTACAAAGCGCGCAATGTTCTCGAAATTGTCGTAACTTTCTTTGAACAATAGCAATATGGTTTTGACTTAACAATGAAGATGTTATGGACAGAAAATTATGTTATAGAGTACATGGCGCGTTTGCGCCATCTGCTGCAAGTCTAAGTATAGCTCGCGCGCGAGTTGAATGCAGAGTAAATGTATGTGTCACCATATATTTACTCTGTATTCAACTCGCGCGCGAACTCATATAGAGACTCAAAGGTGCAACACAGCCATCTTCCCAACTCTGGGGATAGTGAACTTAGATTTTTTTTAATGTGAATAGCAAGCAATCGATCACCTGGTGCTATGTGATAACTGGCGCTTGAATCCGGTACCTCGTTATCTCAAGCCAAATAAACTGAACCAACGAGGTTACAACATACCGTCATTATAACATTTTTAAGAAAACAACACCGGTAGATGGCAGATTAAACATTAAACCCCGCTGTTTCCATAAAGGCAACATTTAGCCAGCCATTTAATGTTTCTCTTCGCGGGTTTCCTCGGTTTCACACAATATTTAACATTACACACCATTTATATCCATTCCTTAGACATTACAAGATTTCAAAATTTGAGCCGGAAATTGTAATGCGCGCTGCTTAAAATGAATTATTTTTATTATTTTTGTGGTAAGTTACTTTCAGCTTTTCATTTTTGTGTTTTAACAAACAATGTTATAAGCTGTGGTTCAAAATCGATTGCATGAAATTTCACTCGCTAGATTTATGGCCAGTGGTGGGTCAGGTTAAAAGGAAGGTACCTACCTAACTATTAAATATATTATATGCATTCAGTTAAAGCCATGTAGAGTAGCATACTACTTATTATCCCAGAAAATTAACGAGTTCTCACGAGATTTCCCAAACCCCAAATCTTATAGAATTTTTTAATTTTTATTAGAACACCAGTGTGTTAACACTGGTGTTCTACATTACGCATGAATTTAAAATTTAATTAAAGTAAATGAAACAGTTGTTTCTAACATTTACAACTATTAGTTCCAAACAAATACGGTTTGGGTATAGCGTGTGACAATATTGCAACCACAAAATGTTTTCCGGCTGCCCCGGACTGTCCGGCTCCCCAGTTTAGGGACGAACTCTAGGAAATTATCTAAACAAAATTACCTAAACTAATTTTACCTTCACTTCAAACGGTCACTTATTTGGTTGTATGGAAAACTTTGACGTAAACTACTTTACCTATTACTGCTACTGTTAACTGTAGACGAAACGAGTAGGCCTAGTGGGAGATTTTTTACCTATTTGATCGCGTCTAAGTCAACTACGATGTGTCCATAATCAATTGAATATAATCGGTTAAGCGCCAGCTTTCATCTCTCATGTTTGGGGCCTAGTGGGGGGTTGTTTTACCTATTCGATCATGCTAAAGTTAACTATGATTTATATGGAATTTCCAAGTAATAAGATCAAATCTTCACAATCGTGCATTCTGAAGGCAACATCTGAGATCGCAGTCAAGGGCTAAAAGGGCTTGTAGTGGATAAAAAAAAAATTAAAAAAAAAAATCTCCTGAAGATGCTCCGGTGTCGGAGTGAAACGTACGTTGAGGGTAGTTTTTGGGGGATTCCTGTGGTGTGAAAAAAATGAGAAAAAAAAACACTATACCACATAGATTTTCCTATATTGTCGCGGATTATATCGAATTGAATTCTGGTTCCTTCATTATAATGGACTTCCGCAAAGTACCGCCTGCTTCTATCCAATATTCTAACAATTTCAGACCGCGGTAGATCCGTGGCGTATTTTTAAAAGAACAACTGATTTAAGCCGTAATTAAGTACAAAAATAAGTCAGTCATTCAGTCAGTTACTCCTTATATTTGTAGTCAATTTTCTGTCGTGCACTCCTCCTTTGAACGACAGAAAATTGGTTGAATTTTCGAAAATCCGTTCTTAAGGCGAGTCACCTCAGCTCAGCGGTGAAAACTGGTTTGCTAGATCAAATTTTTTCGGTATTTACTATTAAATAACGGTCTTACAAAAAATATCCGATACACTTAAAGATATTGTCTAAAGAATGTGCTAATTTGTTACACGATAGGATGTACTTTACTCGATCAAAAAAAAACCTTGAAACAGGCTAAATTAAAAGTTTAAAACGAATTTTTTATTAATAAAATTTTCGACTTTGCTCATCATTTTTATATGGATAAATTCCTCTTGAAGTATTAATGAGAACCTGCTAAAATTTATTTCAAACTGAAGTCCTATATCTATTTAATTCAAATTAATCCCAGAATTTGAACGTTGCCAAGCGGTTTCAGAATATACCGCGCTGCCCGCTTCCCCGCTAGTCTCTACGAGAAATGTACCGCGAGACGCGCGGGCGGCACCCCACACCTCACCTCCTAAAATCTTGGAGGTGACTCGCCTTAACGGATGCCTAACTATGTAGGTACTATCAGCCATATCCGTCCAGTATTTTGAGCCGCTGTATATATTATAAGTCTATGGTTTAAGCTGATAGATCGGTCAATCACCTTTTCCTTTTATACATGAATAGGTATTTTTAGATAATTATCGGATTACGTTGATAATAATACAAATTATCAAACACTGAAATGCCACATGCATTCAAGCGACTCCATTAACTAAACACTCACAAAGGCAAAGTAGGAAGTGGGGTCATTTGAAATGAAAACGGTACGACCCGCAGCCTGAGGCAGTATTGGGTAAAACAACCACAAAGTTTCGAAATAAGCGCGTACTGTCTGTTTACAAACACGTTTGCGTACAGAGAAACGCAATTGTGAAGTCCCACGGATGTTTGTACTCTTTTTGAACGTTACCGCTACGAACGCTAAAGTCTTTGCCGACTTTAGCGTTCCGGTACGATGCCGTGTAGAAACTGGTTAGGGTTTAATATAACTGCCGTACCCCTTACAGATTAACCCGCTACCATCTTAGACTGCATCATCACTCATCATTAGGTGAGATCGCAGTCAAGGGCTAATTTAAAGTAGAATAAAAGATAAATACCTAAAAAATAATTGTCAGTCATAGGGACTGCCTATAGAAAACGAATATTTAAATATATATTTTTTTTTAATTATTTTAAATTTTCATTTTTTTTAAATAAAAAATAATAAAATTAAAATATAAACCTCAAAACTACGACAATAAAGTTTAATTACGAATGTAGTATATTTGTATTTAAGACCTTTTGTCTTTGTAACAACGCGAGCATGGGGCAGCGCGATGTCGGTAACAGTGACGGTAAAGCGAGTCCACAAGTTTACCCCCTACCAAAAAGTGCTCAACGCGCCTAAAGAAGTTTTTCACTTCAAAAAAATTATTTCAATTTATTAGATAAATTAGAATACTGCGGACTATAGCCCTAAGAACATAATATTACACTACATAATTGACCGAGCGAAGCGAAGGTCTCTGAGTCTACTTGGGTGAATTGGCACTTGTCCGTCCGTCCGTCCGTCCGTCCGTCTGTCAGAGCATTATAACTTCTGAATTACTGAACGCAATTAATCTTCAGCTTTAAATATAATATGTAAACCAATGGCCTCCCGCCGAATATGGCTTAAAAAATAATAAAAATCTTTATTTCAGGGGGGCTCTCATAGAAGCCAATGCGAAGTAAAATATTTTTTATAAAGTTACATAGGGTTGCGGTATATCATTTTAAAGATAATTAGGAATAGAGTCCAAAAATATTTTTTTTTTAATTTTTCCCCCAAAATTGACGAAAAGTGGTGATTTTCTAACGTCCAAAGATGACCTCAGAACTCTAAATTTTCTGAAAGGATGAGCCTGAAACTTGATCAATTATTTCAATTATATCCTGTACTTGAACAACAAATACTAAAATTAGATAAATATTGTAAGGAAACGGAATTATTTAATTTTTAATGAGCTTCAGTATTTTTAACAGAACTTCACATTTATGTCAATAGATGGCGCCGCGAGGTCTTAGTTCGGGGCGAAGCACTAGTATATCTAAATAACTCGTAGATACACATAACCAAGAGCTAGAGGTTGTTCGAGCGAAGTCGTTAGGTCGGTAGCTTGCGGTTGAAACTGCCCGCCCGTGCATCGCTATTCGGACACAACAGTGGCTAGGGCGTATCCACTGCCATTGACGTAGCATACAGAATGATACTCGTAGCTTGGAGCTACGTAATTGTTACGACGTAGCTAACTGCAGCAGTTAAGTTAACGCGCAGACTTAAGTACAGTTGTTACGAGTAACTTAACAGTTTTTAATATAAACTTGTAGGAACGGTGCAGCATGCGGTAACAGTAGCGCTCGCTCACGAAATGTAGATAGGTAGGTATCTATAGATAAGAGATCCCAGGTAGGGGTCGGCTAATCTAAGAATGAACGCGGCTCACTAAACGGTCGTATCATTTTTGAATTGGCTAACAGATCTGGCCGAAGATTTCTATGTCTAATAAGTCGGTAACTGAATCACCAATGACGACAACCAATTTGTGTATATTGCTTCTTATGTTTATTGCTACTTTGCATGTCAGCGTAAACACATCAGAAGCGCGTCATATGTACGCGTCCATACAAAAGAAGAGTGCGCGGCTGTGATTTATAGGAGTTGGGGTCAGATAAAAGGTACTTCTACCTTCAATGTATGATTTGTCGATTTAATCTATAAGTGAGGAATATAGGAGAAGAAATGAATTAGTTCGTCTACCAACCTTTCGCTTCCCCTCGCACTGTATGATATTACCGATTACAGAACATAGACTTAATATAATTACTACCGTAAGCGTAAATACCCACCTCCCACAAACAAAGTTCAGATCGCCAATTTTTTTAGCAAATTTTTCTTAACCAGACGTAAACATCAGCCTATATAGCCTACATAGTACTTGTAACATGAAAAAGTTATACCAATATCATGAACAATGACGTCATAAATTAAAAAGCTCAACGATTTAAAAGATGATTATGATAATTGTAATCAGTGATGTGAATTATTATGAATGTTAATCACACGTTTCGTTGGCAACGCTTCAATCTGCAGTCTCTCAATTTATGTTTATTTTTGGAGTATAATAATTATTATTTAAGCCTACATTAAAAGCAATCTAACTGCCATTTAAAACCGAGTTTCCACGTTGGGTAGACGATAGTAATTTCAGCCGCGTTTAACCCATTTTTCGTTGCAACATTTGGTCCAGCTATTAAGATGTTATGCATGTGCACTTAGAAATTCTCATTTAGCAAAGAAACCCCGAAGGGAAGCAGCCCACTTTAGTTTGGCGTCTTAAAAGAAAATGCAGCGAAAATGTTACCGAGCTTAAACGGCGAATACCTCCCTTGAAATGTTTTTCTCAGAAACACGGAGACTGAACGAGCTTTAATAAAATAATATGTACACATATGATTTATGAAATTTCAATTTGGAAGTCTGCTTTTACGAGGTTTATGGTCGGTTTATGGCTCTGAAACTTATATAAATTTTATGTAATGTTATTATAGCTTATTTATGTCTTAAAAATAGGCTAAGACGTCTTCCTTCGTTGGTCAAATGGGGATAAAATGACAATGGTTATGGAGTCAACATAGTACGATATGTACAGTATATATATAAGAAGAAGTTGCTATTAATTCATCTGTGGTTTTTGAGTATTTAGCCTGTGGTATCTAAGGTGGTATTAGTAAATGGATCAGGCATATCGAATAATGCTTACACAAACTAAACAACATAGATAAAAAGCTGGTTGCATTAACGTACCAAGCGTATACGTACTTAGCAGCCTTGAAAGTGTAATAATATGTTCTTCGAGATAACCGACATCTTTCATTCCGTCGTTTGCATTACCGAACTTTGTGGAATAACAACAGTTAGCCCGCAAAGACGTCCGCTCTGATCTGATTAGGAAATAATTTGCCCGTTCATAGTCATAGTCATAGTCATAGTCATTTATTTATTAAATATCGGTACACTGTAGGTACACTTATTTTCGTCTAAAAAATTTACTTAAAAAGCATGATGGTGATAATGGGTAACGTTATCTTAAAACTAAAGCTACGAGGGTTCCAAACGCGCCCTGGTCTGAGAAGAGCCCACAACAAACTCAGCCGGGTTTTGTTTTTTTTTTTTATTATCACCATCTCACAAATATTCTTACTAAGGAACTATCAGAGACATTAGACCAAATTATTGCCAGGCTTCCTTGTCGTTTAAATAGTCCTTTACATGGTAATAAGATTTTTCAATGAGTTTACGTTTTACATTAACTTTGAACTTATTCAGAGACATCTTCAACATGTCTTTTGGAAGCTTATTGTTGAAGCGGACACTGTTTCCAACAAATGAATTGCTAGTTTTACTAAGCCTAGAAGCAGGCATTACAAGTTTATTTTTATTTCTAGTATTGACATTATGGCAATCACTTTTCTTCTTGAATTTATCAATTTGTTTATGCACGTATACAAAATTTTCAAATATATATTGGTTGTGCACTGTCATGATATTGATTTCTTTAACTCAACTTGGCGTGATTATTAGTATTATTTTAATTTGAAGAGAAGTAAATTTGTGGAAACAGAAGATATTGCTTTGTTGAACAATCATTGTCATGTTCTTTCCGAAATGTCTAATTCCTGATTTGGATCAGATTTGTCTCACACTTTATAAAATGGTAGAACTTATTAAAGCACTATTTTCCTCCACTTGGCCGTTTCTTCGTTTGCTAACGGTCAATATACCCGGTCCACAAAAGACGTCCGCTCTGATAAGGAAATAAATTGCCAGTTAAACTTTACTTGGCACTGCGTGATTAGTTGTAGTGTGAACTTGTGGAGTGACCCAGTTTGCATTGTTGCGCGAAGTTTCCAAAGTGACAAAATTCGATTTTGGAAAAAGCTAGAATTAATAAAAGTTCCCACTCCATTTACTAGGTACTTCTTTTGTGGCCGTTTCTCCGTATGTGAGCAATAGCCAGTGAGCAAAATACATCAGCTCTATTTAAGAAATATATTGCTAGTTAAACATTACTTGGCACTGTGTGATTTACCTTGTTGTGAATTTGTGAACTGCTGACCTAGTTTGCTACGTTTGGAAGGTATGCTGCATTTTACTCCTAGAATTCAAGTTTCTAAATCTTGACACAACCTTAAAATCTATAAGAACTAATAAAAGCACCAGGTATTCCACTTAGTCGTTACGTCGTTTGCTTTTAGAATTACAACAGCTGCCCCGAAAAAGACGTCCGCTCTGATTAGGCACTTGGTTAGTTGTGTTGTGAACTTATAAAATGCCCCAGTTTGCTTTGTTGCCTCAAGTTTTCAAAGGACCAAACGCAACCTTAGGTAAAGCTAGAAATAAAAGCACTATGTTACTCCACTTAGCCGTTCCGTCCTTTACTTTAGTAGAATAACAGCTGCCCGTTATAAGAAGCTCTCGCTAAGTCGCCGATTAGTAAATAAATTGCCAGTGAAATTCCACTTGGCAGTAAGTTGGCACTGCGTGATTAGTTGTGTTGTGAACTTATAAAATGTCCCCAGTTTGCTTTGTTGTCTCAAGTTTTCAATGTGACCAAATACAACCTTAGAAAAAGTTAGAACTAATAAAGCACTATGTTACTCCACTTAGGCGTTCCGTCGTTTACTTTAGTAGAATAACAGCTGCCCCTTATAAGACGTCCTCGCTAAGTCGCTGATTAGTAAATAAATTGCCAGTGAAACTCGACTTGGCAGTAAGTTGGCACTGCGTGATTAGTTGTGTTGTGAACTCGTGAAGTGACCCAGTTTTCTTTGTTTCAGAGTGTGTGCGATGTTCCTGCCGGAGTTCGCAAGTTTCGTGGCGGCCATCTTATTCGCTGTCCACCCGATACACAGCGAAGCGGTGAGTAACTGCTCAATCATTTTATAATCATCTTCCATTATGTTTCTTTTATCCACTACAAGTTAGCCCTTGACTGCGATCTCACCTGGTGGTAAGTGAAGATGCAGTCTAAGATGGTAGCGGGCTTACCTCTTAGGGGCATGGCAATTATATTAAACCCATAATCCATTAAATTAATTAAATCAATTAAACCCATCTTAACAGAATAAAATAGTTGCAGTTGCAGTACATTACTGTCCACTGTCCAGCCCGGAAATAGAGCAACTGACGGCTGAGTAATATTTAAAGGACGAGGCGAAGCCCGAGGACTTCCCAAGTGAATTTAAAATTGCAACTATCTCTGGTCATGTTAACTATATTAAGTATTAATATGTTGACCAATAATTCAGCTTGCAGCAGAGTTCATGAATCACGAATGTTTGTCTAATTCCATATTAAATCCGTACATAAACATAATGAAATACAAGTGTATTTGCTTGTCGGAGTGTCTTTCAATTAGATACGCCGCAACGGATCTATAATGTGAATTTTTGCATGGGTAAAGCTGAGGATATGATCTTTTTTATCCTGGAAAATCATGGCATTCCCTGATGTTTTAAACTTAAACCAACGCGCACCAAGTCGCCGGCGCCGGTTATCTATTACTTTATTCATTATCCTTAATCTTCTCTACTTATTAATTCCACTTACCTAGTACCGATTACCGAACCTCGACTACCGATTGGCGATCTCCGTGGCGCAGTGTGTAGCGCTGTTGTCTTAACAGGCAGGGTCAACTTGGAAATTTATAATTTCTGAATTTTCCCTGGTCTGGCCTGGTGGGAGGCTTCGGTCGTGGTCAGTTACCACCCTACCGGCAAAGACGTGCCGTCAAGCGATTTAGAAAGAAAAAAAAAACCGAACATCACTAGTCACTAGAAAGCCAGAAAGCATTGTCCTACAGGTTGTATTGTTACAGAAAACCACAATTTAAATGAGGCGGAGTGGCGAGATACAGGTGCCTAAATGAGGCCGGTGTGTAGGAGTTCCAGTTTTTTATCTCAACCATCTAGCTATATCTATTAATATTAATTTTAAAGCTAGGCGGCCCCGGTTTTAATCTCTCTTAAACTGATGAACGAAATTAAACGATCCCCGGCATAAAATCAGGCGAGGTTCCCAGTTCCCAGGAGAATTTTATATAGGCCATGACCCGATCTCCATTTTGTTCACTGACATTTCCATTTTGACGAATCGACAGTCGTCGGTGTTTTAAACCTTTTTAAAGGCTTTTAAGCATCGATGTTATTGCTCATGCATGTTGATGCATGTAAATTTTATGCTCGAATAATTGACACTGCGTAAATGGACGTCGAGGTATTATGCAATTTGCTGGACTTTTTTTGGATTTAGACAAAACTATGATGAACGTTACACATTTTGATAACTTGTAGGTTATTTTCTTTATCCACTACAAGCTGTTAGCCCTTGACTTTAATCTCACCTGATGGTAAGTGACCATGCAGTCTAAGATTTTAGCGGGCTAACCTGTTAGGGGCATGAGGCATATTAAACCTATACCCCTATTCGGTTTCTACATGACATCGTACCGGAACGCTAAATCGCTTGGCGGCACGTCTTTGCCGGTAGGGTAGTAACTAGTAACCAGGCCAGACCAGGGAAAATTCAGAAATTATAAATTCTCAAATTGACCCTGCCGGGTATCGAACCCGGGATCTCCGCACGTTAAGAACACAGCGCTCAACACTGCGCCACGGAGGTCGTCAAATCTTTTCCTCCATATTCCGTTCGTTTTTTTTTTCCTGTATCTAATACAGCTGTGTATCTAGGTACAGTTGGATTTACGAACTGTTTAAAATCTAAAAAAAAGTTGTATATTAACGTTTTCGCTGAGTTCGGTATTATATTTAGTTAAAATAGGTGACCTGTGAAACATATGCTTTACTCGTGCCAGTTTCATGTTAATTCCGGCCTTATTTTTATAAAATGAGTGTTTTTAGTAATAATAATAATATTTATTAAGTCCATTTAATATCACTAATTTAACTTTATTTATTTATTTAGTACCAAAAAGTTATAAAATACGAAGAAAAACAGATACATAGTGGACAAGGAAGCTAATGTTAATGTTATTTTTGTGTACAAAAGACTTTCTCTATAGACGAATTCTGTAATACACGAATGGCGAAAATACGCTACGGGAAATTTTTTTCTGGAGGACAAACGCTCCACGCGTGCACTTTTATTTTTTTATATTATAGAGTTATACCGACTAGGTACATGGCGACAAGTAAAAATCATGTTGTTTTTTGTATTTGTTGTAGCGTAACCAACTATGTAACCAACATTTGCATTTACGATACATGACTTACAAGACTTACTCACGTAAGTTGCTCATGTGATCGACTTACGTGAGTAAAACTTATTGTTAACCTGGCTTATCTAGTCTTACATGACAGGATTATGCCCACTAAGCAGATTCCTTTTCCTGTGGTATATATATCCTGTATTTTTAGGAAAGAATAATAAGAAATAATAGAGAACAATGATCTCTGTATAGGAGAGGGATAGCAGTAGATTTAGAATTTAGATAAAACTAGATGATGCCCGCGACTTTGTCCGCGTGTTTAAAGGTTTTTTAATTCTTGCGGGATTTCTCTAATTTTCCGGGATAAAAAGTCTGTCCTTCCCCGGGATGTAACCTACCACTATACCGATTTTCATCTAAATCGGTTGAACAAATGGACCGTGAAAGCGTAGCGGACAGACAGACACACTTTATTTTACTTTATAGTATTTATAATATTAGTATGGATTTAATTTACATAATTCAATTTAGTTTGAATCTTAAGTCCTATAGAATTAAACAGAGGACCGAATCTGAAGGTAACATCATTTAGACTCTAGTTAAAGCCTCTCATACAGTACTTTAGACATCCATTAAGTACCAAACGTGACCTGGAATAATACATAGGTACAGGTATATGTGATAAATAAATAATTATATGATACCATTACCAAAGCGCTGCTTTCAATCCAACATGAAGTTATTCAGACATAATCTTATTAAGTGAAAGCAATCTATCGGCTTAATCTAGTCTTTTGTCTAGCAGATAGAAATCCAATACTTCGCAATGTAACATAGACTATAGATAAGATAGACCGGATTAATGTCTATGTTGTCCTCAACCTTTGAGGCTATTGATGGTCGATACCTACTCACATTTCTAATGAATTACCTCCTTTTATCTTTGAGCTCTCTTCACACGATTAAACGTCCTTTGACGTCCTTCCTTTACCCTCTTATATAATTTGATAGGGACATAGGAGGTACTTTATAATATTATATATGACTGGAGTACCTACTTACTATTATAGCTTTGTATTTCTAGAAAGTAACATAATATTAGCGGATTTGTAACAAAAAAATACGCTGGCCAGGAGATACTTACATATGTGTTTGTATACCGGTATTTGCGTGCACTGTGCACAAGTGTGTACACAAACACAGGTATTCTCTTTTTCCTCACTCTCACACTCCGGTAATCCCATATGACCGGAGAGAGAAACCACACCGCTAACTTCCCAACTCCGGGCTGCATTTTTGTCAATAAACCCTAATTACTTTGGGACCTCGAGATTTGCAACCAAATGCTAGCCACTGGACTAATGCGGCAACGACGCATTTTTTTAATATCTAGTTTTAATATAGCTCCATACATCGACTTATCTAATTAATGTGTTGGATATGTCAACATAAATTCTGAACCATTTTTTCATTACTACCCACACAAGGTAATCCACAATAACTTATAAGTTAAACCCTGAGTGCAATGCGTACTATAGTCACGTTTTAGTAGTTAATAGTAGTAGTTAAGTACACGCGACTTGGCACTACAATTTTATGGCTTTGCTATGAAACTTAACGATCCCTAATTTCGTCGTGTCACATCTATGTGGCGATTAAAAGTCATTCTAAAAGTGGCAGTATTTATTTTTAACGCAGTAAAGTAGTTTATCAGCTCTCTACGTCTCTATATCCCGCGGGAACGCTTTCATTTTGCGGGATATTTAATATATAAATTTTTCTTGTTATATTCAAGCTGTTGTTTATACATAAAAAGGTAATGGCAGCTATTAGTTAGGTTAATTTTTTTAAACCAGTCCCGGGTCCATTGTCGTAAAGGACACATCTATCTATTTTCTTAGTCATTAAAGACCATTCGAACTCTACTTTCATTATTTTACTTTTTTCAGTGAACCGTCCCTTTCAAATTTTTACTTTTTTTCCTCCGTCCTTGCTACTGAGGAACATAACAAAAGTAACACGAAGCCCAATCGAGCCGGATTTCTTAAGAGGCTCGGATTTGTAAAGCTTGCTCCGGCATTTCATTAACTTCTCAAAAGGAAACCTGAGACCGGAGGGGCATTGCGCAAAATTGTGCCCCACTTTACAATTAAAAGTAAAACAATACGAAGTAGGTACTCTTGCCAACCAGTGTTTGTTTAAATAGAAAGATCTAAGGGAAATAAATTCAGAGGTTTTTACTCAAACCTGTCAAATGCCGAAGTTTTGGAGTGTAAACAGAAAAATGCAAGTTACTTATAGTTGGACTACTGCCCCTAACCAAGGCCCGTGGTTACCATGTAAACAACTTCTTTCCATTTCACGAGTAGGTACCAGCGCGATATTAATAAACCAACATCAGCTAAGAGCACGTTACTAAGTATCGGTCAATCTATTCTACACCTAAGACCAGTCATATGCATTATAGATTTACTGGCATTACTATAACTGGTGCCCTTGATTTGTTCCGCCTGTTTTTTAAAGCAGCCTAGTGTCACACTAAACTCTGTCTGTCATACCCATGCCAAAATCACGTTGTTCCGTTGCCCCTTTGATTTTGATTGAAGGATAAACCTGCACATTATAGTATTATAATATTATTTATTCTCCATATCTTTAACCGTATTCATACAATCAATCAATATTTATCTATTCAAATTAGGTTCACTGTATACTTATTAACGTCGAACAACTTAGGCAAAAAATCACGTCGGTTAGTTGCTCCGTTGCGCCGTGATTGAAGGACAAACAAACACACTTTCACATTTATAACATTGCTAAAATAGTAGATTGGCTAATCATTTTTTGCAGACATGAGCAGGAATGTACTTTTTGACGGCCATTTTCCTGTCTTTCTTCTTTGTTGTATTGCTTTTCATTTTCGTTATTGAAGGCATATTATTATATTGAAGGTAACTCTTTGTGCAGGTGACAGGTGTCGTGGGTCGCGCCGAAATGCTGTCGTCGGTGTTTTTCCTGGGCGCGCTGCTGTGCTACGCGAGGGCTGCCAGCAGGCGGCGATATACAGGTATTTTTTTCACCATATAAGGCGGATAACCAGTGGCGTGCAGTTCATAGAGGCATAAAAGCACTACTTACACAAATGGGCCTATTTTACATCAAAACAGCTAGTAAATAGGTATTCCGACTACCTAATGCCTACACTAGCATCAAAACTTATGCACGCCACTGCGGATACTTTAGACTAGACAGGAAAAAAATCCGCACGAAACGTCCACGAAAGGAAGTTTTGTCCTGTCGCGTAGTGTGCGTACTCCATACAAAAGTGAACATGGCTGAATTACAGTGCTGTTGTTTTGTTCAAGTTCGGGATGGTTCTAATTGCGTCTTGTCGCAAAAGCCCAATACTTGGCACAATGGCACGATCCGGTAACCGAATCCAGGATAACATCATCTGCAGTCCAACAATATGCTTGACCACTGGACCGAAGAGGCTGTCACAATGACTATCAAAATGGCTACTAAAATATTTAATTTGACATTTTCTGTTTCCAAAAATATGATGGTGGTTATTTGAGAGTTAGCGTGAGTTAGAAAAATTTACATGGTTCGCATATTTGAAATATCCACACATTCTGTGAAATTTTCCCAAATTGATGGCCAGTTGGCCACCCAAAAGTTTTCCCTCGCAATATGCATTGTTGGACATGCCGACCCGTAATTTGAATATTATAAACGCTATACTTTCGGCGAAGTTGTATCCGAATCCACTGTTGGACCTAATTTCATTAAGGCTTAAACACACACTAAACGACTGTGTCCCACGCTTTTCTAAGAATTTACACTTTCTTTACTATTTATAAATGCGGAATATAATATGGGCAAGGACGTGGGAACCGCATTATTATCTCAAGAAAACTTCTACCATTATTGGGTAATGGAAAGGGGTCACGACCCTCAGTAATGAGGACGCAGAGAGAGAGACTATTTATAAAATGTGCACCACCACAAAAAAGAAAAAAAATACAAATTACTGTTTTTCAAAGAAATTTTATGATATGCCAACACAAACAATGTGCATTAAATGATATCGTCAAATGCGCGTCAGAATACGCGGAGTTTTTCTAGTTGCTAAATAGGTACTTCATCATTTCGTAAAATTGTTTTTTTTTTTCAAAACCAAATTTTCTTTCGATTCTCATGATACTTTTACGTGGCGTTACTGTAGTAGGTTTCTAAAACCGTAATGGTTGTCACCATGTTGTGAGACACAGATGAAACTCTAAAATTGTACGCAATTATTATGTGGTCCTATATCATATTAAATACACAACACTTCACAATTTCACCTTACTCACTTTCAAGGAAGGCTGGAAGAGATTTTTTTTTAAAGATAAGCTTTACCTTTGTCCACTTTTTTGTATGAGTTTTAAGACGAAATTTTGTGCAAAAATATTAAATTAATTAATAATTAAATTTTATTTTGCCTATCCAGACCATAATTATAAAATGCGAGTACGTAGGTGGTAAAAGCATGGCGAACTTTCCGAAACTCAGCCACCAAAGGACGCCCGAATGTTCGCAGTTTGAGTTACCTATGTAACGGGAATGTAATATCGTTAAGCTTGTGCGGACGAGCAAATGTTTGGGGGTTCGCACTCCACCTAACCTCCTTTTGGACTGCGCCCGCTTGATGAGGTTTAAATTGTGGCCCGGATTGACTTCAATTCCATTTTACGAGAATACAAATTCGAAGTTGTGTTTCAGGGAAACAGATGTCAATGAAATCTAACCCTAACAAGCATTTACCTTCATTTTAAATTAGTTTGACGCTGATATTATGAGGGTGTGTGTAGAAACAGACTAGGGGTTTAATATAACTGCCATACCCCTAACAGGTTAGCCCGCTACCATCTTAGACTGCATCATCACTCAACATCAGATGAGATTGCAGTCTAGGGCTAACTTGTAGAGAAATAAAAAAATTGTTTAACGTGTGTTATCCATATTATAGATCCGCACATCATTCATTAAATATAGGTAAACTGTAGGTACACTTATTGACGTTAAAAATTACTTATATATGATGGTGATAATCGGTTACGGTATTAATTAATTACATGAATTTCGAAATATAATGTACTTTGTATCTCTGTTGTACCATCTATAGGTAGCATAAGTCTTCCTAAGTCTAACTTAGGTAAGTTATAGACACCATAGTCATAAACTAAGCCATTTTGATCCCCCTTGGACTTGAGTAGCAGCCTTAAAGTTCATATTGTGTCGGTACCCTGCAAGTAAGTGAGCGATAAGCTCTATCTCGCAGAACTTTGAACTGCCCGAGGCAATAGTTGGGAATAATGGAACTAAAACCCTCCTCTGACAAGAATGTATAATTCCTATTTTAGGTACTCGACTCGAACTTCTTTTTTGTCGGGACGGTTAACATTTTTTTTTTCATGCCAATACACGGCAGAATGTAGTTGTTATCTACTAATAATAACAAAGGAACACCAATGTACCTACGCAATAAATAATGATTTGATTGACATTATTTGTTACTAGACTGATGCCCACGACGTCGTCCACGTGGTTTATAGTAGTTTAAGGTACTAGTGTGTAATGTTGGTGATTACCGCTGAGGTGTTATTGAGACCTGAGCCGTTAGGTGAGGGTCTTAAGATAGCCGAGGACGGTAATCATCAATACACACGTGTATCATACGACTTTTTTCAACACACTTGTGAAGAAAATAATACTAAAAAATAATTTTATTTAGGAGATAAAATTAAACTAAAAACTCTTTAACTCACTTGTGAATAATAGTAATGAAAAAGTCACAGTTTGATTATAGGTGTTATTATGTGCCTAATTGCAGTGAAATTAGAGCCACTTTATAAGCACAAGTTTTTTTTATTTCCCGCGGGAACTCTAATTTGTCCTTCCTCAGGTAGCATTATCCTCTGTGCGTGTGAAAATTTGGCGGTTGTCAAGATGGGCCGTTAAAACGTAGCAGGCAGATAGACAGACGGACGCACAGCCTGACAGACACACTTTCGCGTTTATAATATTAGTATGGATTTATACACAATACAGAGAGTTAAATGATAGGTAAATGTTCCTAAATGTAAAAACAAGGTATTTTCTGCACCCTTTCACAACCTATATGTTGAACCGTTTTTAAATTTCCGGGATAAAAGTAGCCTATGTCCGTTCCTGGGATACGACCTACCTCTGTACCGGCCAAAATCAGTTGAATAAATGGTCAGTGAAAGACTGCGAGGCTGATTCTGTTGTACACAATCTCTGAACTAAACCAATGACAGCTTTAAATACATATATATTGCTAACGCTTTACTCCCTGCGGAAAGGAGCTGAACTACGAGTAGGTAGATTTAAGAGGTGTCATTTTTGTTTAACTTAGAAATTGTGTTAAGAATTGGCCACACTGTCGCTTTTATTATATTAAAAGTATTATTAGGTAATTAAGCCTGTAAAATCTTCTGATTAGGTAATTTCTTAATATTTTAAATCTTACCTAATAGTTAATACTTAATATATAATATTATTAACATCATAATTTACACCAATATCAGCTCGCCACTGCGCACGAGTCTCCTCTCCAAAAAAATATTGATGATTTTTTAAAATATTATACCATACTGTGCAGATAGTTAAATCCACGAACTATTTTTCATCTCATCTTACTTCTTATCTTATCTTACTAATATTATAAATGTGAAAGTTTGAATGGATGTATGGATGTATGGATGTTTGTTACTCAATCACGCGCCAACGGCTGAACCGATCTGGCTGAAATTTGGCACAGAGATATTATAGTCTGGAATACTACTTACATACATAAATACACATACCTACACATACAATTACTATGCACATACAAATTACAATGTTGTAATTACATAAGCTACTTTTTATTCCGGAAAATTAAAGAGTTCCCGCGGGAACCAAAAAACCTCAAACCACGCAGACGAAGTCGCGGGCATTCGCTAGTCAAGTATATTTCTTACTTACTTTCCTCACAGTATTTCATGCTAAATAGCGCCATCGTCACAATTAATAAGAGTCTGCGTGGATTGAACGAAACATAACTAACTACGAAGTAACAAAAGGTCATTTTGAATGCCCTTTGACTTACCTCAGTAAAGCGTTATTGTGTCTGAAGGTCGCGGTGCCGCCATCGCTCTGCGGACTGCGGTTAAGTAGCCGATAAGCCTTATCTTTCAGAACTTGGGACCAAATTGCTCGAAACACTGGTTGAAAGGCGCAGACACCCAATCCCACTTACGAGTTGTTCTGTCTTTGTTGCTTTGAAAAGGATACTGTTCAGATTTGTATGGGGCGTAGGCCTGGTCTTGTACAAGTAGAGAAATGAAGGAAAATAAAATACTAGACCAGGTTTTATTAGTCAAATCTACGAATTCGTCGTAATTTCAGTGGTGAAATTATTTAATCTTTCCAAGTTAAGCAACACTAAACATGAGTGGGTAACAATGGCGGATTCATATTTTTGACGTTTTCAAAAGAAAAACACGTTACTGACACTGACTTTCAGAAATGGCATTTGATACATTTTGCGGCTACTGCCTTCTCTATGGCTGAAGGTTGCCATCTTGAAAACGTACCGAAAACGTGAAATACATTTTTTATTTTTTGCACTTTAATTACTTTTCTGTATTTAATTATTATATTTTTAATACAATCTATGTATTTTCCTCTATTCATGGTAGAGTGTACAAGAGTAGGCCTAAAATGAATCTTTTCCTTTTGTTTGTAACTTGATAATGGGTGCACGAAAATGATATTTGATTTTTCCCCTGAATCCGTATGCATATTATAAATTCGAAAGTGTGTCAGTTTATCTGTTACTGTTTACGGCCATCTGTTAAAACGATTTTGACGAAATTCGGTACAGCTATCTTGAATTCAGGGTACGGACATACTTAAGCTACTTTTTATTTTCGAAAATTACCAAAGTCCACGCGGACATAGTCACAGGCATCATGTGATTCTATTTCTATATCGTCATCCTCTTAACCGACAGACGTGCACTACTGGACGATAGTCTCCTGTATGGCTCTCGACAGACAGCCGTATGCCGCTTGTTTCCAGCGACTCCCAACTACTTTTAAGTTAAATTTATTTGCCATTTCTTAATTTTAATTTACACTTGTATTTTTCCAGACTGGCGCTATGTAGTGGCGTGTACATTTTGCGTCGGCATCGCGATGCTGTGCAAAGAGCAAGGCATTACCGTCACCGCCGTGTGTGTTGTCTATGAGCTGTTCGTTGCACAGAAGGTAAACAAGTTAAAAGACCTACGGCTTAAAGTAGCCCATCCTTTAACCGTAAATCATATAATATCTAACAATAATGATGGGTTAAAACGAAGTCATCGCTGCGAAACATAAGGGGGTGGATTGTAATAAAAACACTCGGAGAACTATTCCGCCTAGCTTAGGACAAGGAGAAGTTTAACAAACTAACTGAATACTATCAGTAAATGAGATGCACACGTTAAGTTAGTATTTGTAGGTTAAGCTATGCCTAAGCTATGTCTGCTGTGAAAGCCGAGGCCTCTTGCAAGACCAGAGCTGAGACATTTTAAATTCATCATCATCGTTGTCGCTAACCGATAGATGCTCGCTGCTGGCTATATAGATTTATTGTGTGTCTGGATCCAGTATCTCCCCCACATCGCAAGAGCGTCTATGGACTACTTATTATTTTCTTCTCACTTACGCACTACTCACTCCACGTCTCCGGAGCGTAGAGGAATATGGGAAGCACATGCGCTCTGAGTAGCTGGTACTTATCAGCCTTATTCATGTTTTGGTTCCTCCATTTATGACGTAGATTATTAATTATCCATGGCAGACATGGATATAGTATTGCTTGATTTCATCAGCACTGCAACCAACCATTGTTCAAATCAATGCTCGTAACCTGGACCACTTGACAGTTCACAATTTGTGGGACTTCTGACGAGTTCTTGTAGATACAAAAAACAAACACTTAAACAGGCTTAACTCCAAAAGTTCCAGTAATAAATAAGGGAGCAAAACCTTATCTGTGACATTGAACCTCGAGGGCAAACATGAACTATCGCGTATACGTCTTTGATTTGAGATATTTGTTCTAAAACGGATCGAAGTTTCAAACTGAACTTTGGACGTACCGAAACAAGCCCGCCCCCAAGTATATTGTTTCCTGTGAGCCTGGGAGACTACAGATGTCGGAACCTAACATGCATGCATACTAAGCTCTTTATTGAAAGTCTAGTTTGCATTGTGCTCTACTTTAGTTGGAAAGTCCTGCTTTTCGAGACTAATGAGAACGCGTAGCAACCTCATAGTTGGTATAATGCAATACTATCTAATGACTCTTCATTTTTCTCATATATGAATTCTTCTAGTATAGGATTAATATTTAGAGATGGTTTCCTTTTATAATATCTATCAACAGACAGGTTAAATATCACTATCAGTTTTTGGTGTTTCAGTTTCATCCAAAATAATATACTTTTATCTAACCCGAAAAGTTTTGTCGCGGATGAGGATGATCTTGTATTTCGGCTAATCATTTTTCATGGAAGTAGGTATGAATATGGCTGTTTATGCCTTGCGAAAGTTGAAGTATTTTACTTATATGTACCGTGCAATCCGGATTAAATATCTGTTTAAATAATATTTACTACCTTTTTTCCACCAGCGCAAAGGCAGTCACACGGGGAGGCCATGGTTTGAATATTGGGGCAAGGGCGGATGGGGTTGCGCTTGTGGCGAAGCGGCTCGTCGCGTGGCCACAGTGTGTTGTGCCACATTGGCGCTTTTGGCTGCAAGGTTACACGTCATGGGTGCTCAGTTGCCTGTCTTCACACGGTTCGACAACCCTGCTGGAGCCGCTTCTCCTCCCGCCAGGTAAATATCCTCTAGTCATAATTAGAATAGAAATTAGAAACCGCAGGGGTATGGGTTTAATATAACTGCCATGCACCTAACAGGTTAGCCCGCTACCATCTTAGACTGCATCATCACTTACCACCAGGTGAGATCGCAGTCAAGGGCTAGCTTGTGGTGGATTAAAAAAAAAAACTATCAAGAAACTTTGTTCAAATATTTGAAGGCTATGTAGCATCGCGTAGCAAATATTAGCGCTATTGACAGCAAGGTTGCTCGTGACAAAGGTCTTCAGTCCTTCTGCTAGTTAAAAAAAAATTGCAGTTTTTTTTAAATATATTTATTAAAATATAATAAACCGAATGCGAATTTTGAATGTAGTATATTTATAGTTCGCGAGCATGTCGGTCAAGGTCACGCGAATCTACATTTTTACCCCATAACAAATAGTACTCAACGCGCCTAAAGAAGTTTTACACTTCAATACATTTTTATTGGCTAATCAATATAATAAAAATCTTTTTTTTAATCAAAAGTAATTTGAAGACATTAAAGCGTCGCGGACCAGTATGCTGTACCAAAGAAGCGCTATCAGTAACAAGGTGCATCTTGCATGCTCAATTGCATGTCATGTCTTCACCGTCTTGCCAACCCTGCTGGAGTCACGCCGCCTCGAATCTTTGAATACGGACAATACCAGGATTGCTCGAGTGGCGTCAACTGATGACTGGCATGACTTGAAATATTGAGAAAACTTCAAATTGAGTTCGGTTTGTAGTCCCAGCTTTAACCAGCCGGTCATGACTGCTTCAAACTGCCTATGTATATCCTCCTACACTATTCTCCCTACTGTATTATTTTTGTGCTATAGTGTCCTTAATCAATTTTTTTCATCCACAGACATCTAACCTTCGCCTATCTCCCCGCACTGAACGCCTGGCTTCTCACTCTGCCAGAGGCGCTTTGCTGTGACTGGACGATGGGAACAGTGGCACTGCTGCGTTCCTGGCGTGACCCGAGGAATCTTGCCACCATCGCACTAGCCACAACGCTGGTAGCAGCTGCCATACATGCCTTGAGGACTCGCTCTTCAGCTTTGTCGATGGTAAATATAAATAGATGGGAAATGGATGTATCCTTGTACTTCTTCCTGTTTTAACCCTGAATTGAACTATAATTGGTGTTACAAAGCACTTTCAAGTCAATATTTTTTTTTCCTTTGTTATTTTATGTACATCTTGGTTACAATTTTATCCCTGCAGAGATTTTTTCAAGTTACCATTGACGGGCGAACATGTTCTAAATTATCTTTAAACGATAGTTGCATTCTGATTTAAGGTCATCAGAAGCTATCTCCTACTATCTACTCACAAAATGATCGTCAAGGAACAAAGGAAAAAGGAATAATTAGAAGTGCCTTTTTTATATTCGTTAGAAATGAAAGTAGATTAACGTCAGATTGGTTTATATTTTAATTTCGAGATTGTTTTGTTAACCTCCTTTTAGAAGATTTCGGTTCCAAAAATAAATATCATTCACGAAGAAAACGTCTTTATTCTAACAAGAAAACAGTGTGAAAATATTAACTTTTCTCTATTTTCAGGGCTTGGCACTTCTCGTTCTCCCATTTCTACCGGCGTCCAACTTATTCTTCCCTGTTGGCTTCGTGGTCGCTGAGAGGGTTCTGTACATGCCGTCTATGGGCTGGTGTCTTCTGGTCGCGCATGGGTGGAGACTAGTCGCTAAGAAACGCGCCAAGCTTGCCGCTGCAGCGCTGGTATTCCTACTGTTGGCGTTCAGTGCTAAAACGTATGTGAGAAATTGGGATTGGAAGACTGAATACTCCATTTTTGCATCGGGACTGAAGGTAAGTTATGGAACCTAGTTTTATGGTCGTTAGTAAGCTAAGTTAACTAAGTAACTTAAGCTCGCGTAGAATTCGGATCAACCACCTATCTAAAGTCTGTTTCAATAGAGATTAGCAATTTTTTCAACTTCTTTAACGTCTGATCACGTCTATGGATCACGTCATCTTATAGGTATGCCACTTGACCAATAGTGATGGGAATATCTACAAACTTGTAGCTTTCAATACTCCTGTGACGATTTCTCCTAAATCAAGGTACAGTAAAGTAAGGTACTTAACCATGCAGAAATTACGAAATATAAACAATATTTACGAGCTTGGTAGGACCAGACTCGTAAATATTGCTTTTCTGAGGGATAAAATATTAAATCTTGGATATACAAAATTAATTGCCACAAATTCCTGTTATTCTGGACCCTTAATTGTTTTTGTCTTATTCATAATATCAAAGGTGAATCTATTTTCAGGTCAACAGAAATAACGCAAAACTTTACAACAACGTAGGCCACGCCTTAGAAGCCGAGGGAAAATACGCGGAGGCGTTAGAATTCTTCAAAACAGCCGTAAGCGTTCAACCAGATGACGTAGGCGCTCACATCAACGTGGGTAGAACGTTCAACCATCTCGGACTCTACCAAGAAGCGGAAGACGCTTACGTAAAAGCGAAATCCTTACTGCCCAAAGCGAAACCCGGAGAATCATACCAAGCGAGAATAGCCCCAAACCACTTGAATGTATTCCTCAATCTAGCGAACCTAATTTCCAAGAACGCTACCCGTTTGGAAGAAGCAGATATGCTGTATAGACAGGCGATTAGTATGAGGGCGGATTATACTCAGGCGTATATAAATAGGGGAGATATACTCATCAAGTTGAACAGGACAAAGGAAGCCCAGGAGGTGTATGAGAGAGCCTTGTTGTATGATAGCGGGAATCCAGATATATATTATAATGTAAGTTTTTTTTTTTACAATTTACAATATTTTATTTTACTTGCATAATGGGGCTGATTCTGTAGTGCACAATCTCTAAACTAAACTAAAATTAGAGCATTACAAATATTGCTAACCCTTTCATAATACTTCCTACGGAAAGGGACAGAACTAGATTTAAGGCTGCCAAATTAGTTTAGTTTAGAGATTGTGCACTACAGAATCAGCCCCATTAACTGATAACTTTCCAACTTTGTAAAGCGTTTTATGTGGCGTTAGAAGGTGGACTCACTGCATCATCTCACATGATCTTATTGTATCTTATTGTATGATTTGTCTGTTTTATTTCTTGAATTCGACTATTAAAAACCTTTGAGGCCACGGATTGGTTTTTAGCTTTTACTAATTCACCAGAGATGTCCAAAAATGGGTGCCAAGCTATTAAAATTCAATCAATAAAATTCGTAAATTTTTGGCCTGTTCCAGTACAGTAAAGTTAACAGATCTATAATTCGTTAATTTCTTTTAGCTACGAGTATAAGATAGGTGGACATGCTACCTTTAAACCAAGAAGCTTTTCTCCAATTCTTGTCCAATTATTTTCTTGGCTTTTACGCAGCCTTAATATAGGTAAATCTTCCAATAGGGATGATGCCTATATCAAAAATAAATTATTTCGAACTGATTATTAAATAGAGGGATTTCCAAAAGACCTAAAATTCACATCCTCGGTTAGTTTTAAGTTTGGTAACCATTTTAAAATATAGATTAAAGAAAAAAGTGTGTTGAAATTTGATGACGTCACAACTGTGAATTCCATACAACTTCCATACTAGAAGCGCGTTTTTAAGTTTGATAAAGAGTTGCTGATTTGATTGAGTTGTCATCATCCCTATTGGTTCATTTATTTTTGCCAGGTTTAGATAGGTGCTACCTTTAAACCAAAAAGCTTTTCATCAATTCTTGGCCAATTATTTTCTTCGCTTGTACGCAGTCTCATTACTAAGTAAATCTTCCAATTCCAGTTAGGAGTGGTCCTTCTAGAGCAAGGCAAAGCATCCCAAGCACTAGCCTACCTCGACAAAGCGCTGGAGCTGGAACCGGAGCACGAGCAAGCGCTGCTGAACTCTGCCATACTGCTGCAGGAGTTAGGAGCCGCAGACTTGAGGCACATCGCCAGGCAACGCCTTCTGAAGTTATTGGACAAAGATTGTGAGTCAACATCTAATGTTATATCATTAAAAAAATGTGTTTGGGTCCCAAGATGTTGGAATAGCAACCAAGCACCACATATACCCCACAATATAAAGAGCGAGTCACAGGGATCCCGCAGGCACAAGAAGTCAACTCGACGTCTATCGGTTGACGACGATGACAATTCACAAATTAGCATTCTCAACTGATGGAAAAAGATTTCTCGGTGGGTTCACATTTCACACTCTAGTTACGAAATCAAGCCACATTAGGTTCAGCGACTCACTGAGTGCTCACTCGACTCATCGATGTCGTTCATACCTGATGGCCAGCGCGGCACTTTTAGTAGGTACATAAATAAATCCTGTTGTAAAATATGAAGAACCAGATTTTAGAAGTTGGGAGGTCACTTCAATTTTCACGTTTAGTTTTTAAAGCTGTGATTTGTTACATAAATTATGTGTATGTCCTTGCTTCGTGCTAGTTCTTATTGACATTAAAGTTCTAAACGATGGTTCTACGTTTCCGTTCCAGCAACGAACGAGCGCGTTCACTTCAACTTAGGCATGGTATGCATGGACGAAGGCGACGCGGAATGCGCCGAGCGCTGGTTCCGCGCGGCCGTGCATCTCAAACCGGACTTCCGCTCCGCCCTGTTCAACTTGGCCCTACTGCTCGCGGACAGGCGGAGGCCGCTCGAAGCCGCCCCCTTCCTGAAGCAGCTCGTGAGGCACCATCCCGATCATGTGAAGGCGTTGGTGTTGCTGGGGGATATCTATATCAACTCCGTCAAAGACTTGGACGCGGCTGAAAGCGTAAGTGGTATTTTCATATTAATATTAGGCTCCGCGCGGCCGTGAACCTGAAGCCGGACTTCCGCTCTGCACTGTTCAACCTGGCCCTACTGCTCGCGGACAGGCGGAGGCCGCTTGAAGCCGCCCCCTTCCTGAAGCAGCTCGTGAGGCACCATCCCGATCATGTGAAGGCGTTGGTGCTGCTGGGCGATATCTATATCAACTCCGTCAAAGACTTGGACGCGGCTGAAAGCGTAAGTGACATTTGGTATTAGATGGGTACAGTGTAGAAAATCTCGGACGAAATTGGTGGGGATGGCGCACGAGTAACAGCAAGGCCTGCGAAACGAAAGGTAGACTGATGAACCTATGTGTTTAATCTATGGTGGCATGGCTGAATGAAAAATAAAAACTTTTTTTTTGTTCGTCATTCTTACTCAAACAGGTATATTTAAATTATGCAAGTCATCATTTTGTCAGCCCTAACGCAGACTACGGTCTATTTGGGCCGCAATTTACAAACGCCAGCCTGTGTTTTAGTCTAGTTATTGGTCTGCAAAATTGTGAATGAATGAATGAATGAATGAAATATTCTTTATTGTACACCAAAAAAAAATACATTAAATAATAACAATAAAAATAATTAAAGAAAATCGGTACAAATGGCGGCCTTATCGCTTTGAAGCGATCTCTTCCAGGCAACCACGCTTTATAGGAATTAAGCCTAGAGAGTCGAGGGTGTACGTAAATTTAGGAGGAAATAATAATAATGTAATAATTTATACTAATATAATACTAATAATAATAATATATATATAATTATATAATACAAAATAAAATCAATACCTATATACAATCAAACATATACTAATATAAATAAATATCTATATACATATACTAAATGTTATGCCAAAAAGGGAGTAAAATAAAATAAAAGCCAGAAGACGCAAAGTAAATCATGGAGGAAGGAAGTGCGCTTTGATGAGCTTTTTAAAAGCTGCAAGAGATTGCGCACGCCTGATATGAAACGGTAAGGAGTTCCATAGCCTAGCAGCTTCAACGGAAAAGGATTTCGACGAAAAAGAGGTATTATGGGAAGGGATTTTTAAAATTAGGTTATCATTAGAGCGAAGAGAGCGACCATGAGTGTCACTCAGAAACTCAAACCGCTCTTTGAGATAAAAAGGAGTAGTGGGATTGAATAGAACACAGTATAAAAGAGAAAGAATGTGAGTATCCCTGCGAAGGCGGATCGGGAGCCACTTGAGTTTTTCGCGAAATTCAGAAATATGGTCATATTTTTTAATGTCTTAAAAAATAAAATAAAATAAAAAATGATTGTTGAGAAATCTACATCTAACTCTGTCTGTAGAAAATTTTGGGGAAGCGTTTGATAAAAGTTAAAAGTTGGTACGGTGGTTATTTTGGGTTACCCACCTGTATTACATAGAGCTGCCAACCAGACGGAGCAAACATTTTTCTGTCTAAAAAAATAATTTTGTTACATTTCAGTGCTACCGTCGTATCCTCGAACTGGAACCGGACAACGTGCAAGCGTTACACAACCTCTGCGTCGTGGCCGTGGAGCGCGGGAAGCTCGCCGTAGCCGAGGAGTGCCTCACGCGCGCCGCGACACTAGCGCCGCACGAACACTACATCCAGCGCCATCTAGCGGTGGTGCGGGCGAGGCGCGCCGCCGCTGTCTCCCCAACACCCCCCGCCAAACAACCCGCGCCCACCGCCACCACTGAAGTGCGAGCGAGATGGAACTACATACCCCAACAACCCCCCGACCCCCACGAGACGGACCCCTCGTAGCGATACTAGAGTTAACCCAACCGGAACCGTGTAAATACGTTTAGATAACTTGTGTAAACACCAAAAGAATCTCGGTCGTTATTTTTTAATAAATGTCTCTAGAATCTGTCTAGTGAAAGCTGAGTAGGTACATTTAAAAGTTTATTTAACGTTTTTATATAACTAAAACCTAAAAAACCCAAATAAAAATTTTTTTAAAGCTTTCACTAGAAAGACGCTAAGTATTAAGAATTATTTTGCATTTGAACTTTGAACGATCAGGGTATCTCTTGTTTTTGTGATGTTGAACTGTCATGCTTTTTTAAAATTAATGATTGTAACATGGACGTAGGGATATTATGATTGTTATTCTTAATTTTAAAACTAGAACAAAACATTGCGTACGAAATAGACGGTTTTAGGATCTCTTTAATTTTAAAAACTTAGTTTGCTTAAAACATTTCGTGATATTAGTTTACGCCGTTTAATCTAATTAATTATGTAACGATAATGTATAATGTGTAGAGACATGTTGGAACGAGCTTTCGTCGTTAGCCAGGTATACGGTTACTCTTTGTGTGTAATAAAAGTGAAATAGAATAATAGAAGACTTGAAAAATGTTTTAAATAAATTGTTTCTCGTATCAGTATAGTAAGTGCCAATCAAAATATAGTCGTCTCTGTTTGCGCAGCTCCAAACAAACAGTCAATACATACATTGTACTACGCGCGAAAATATGCTATTACTAGGTATGCCTCGACTTGCGGTCAACTTCAGACGCGACTAAATAATTGGCGCCAGCTATTCATGTCACTTACGTACTCGTTTAAGTACTTACGCCATTGATAATTATTTTACTAAATACACAACTGTACTTATATTACTATATGTGACGACAAGCAACTACCATAAAAAGGTATTTTAACGTCACAAAAACCATTTTATTCATTCATTCAGTTAAGGTGCAAGCACATTTTGTGGTGTTGTGTTTTGCGGCATCATGACAGAGAACAATCACAGTACATTTTATGATGGATCGTTAACGGTTTTTACGTTAACGTAAGCAGACCTTAAGTTTTTAATAAGTTGAATTTTCTAACGTGATAACTATATCAACATTCAACAACCAATATCAACAAAGCAATTTTTAACGTAAATAAATTGCTAAGTCTCTTCCTTCGAATTCCATTAATAGCTGTCATAGATTCGGTTATACCACGACCTCCGATCATGTTCACCGATCTGTTTAATAGATGAAACCTACTCTTTATTTTTAAACCTACTTTAAAAATAAAAAGTAGGTTTCATCTATTAAACAGATCGGTGAAGGTCGTGGTATATCCGGATCTAAGATTATAAAGTGAATTGATTAATGATCAACATTTAACATCTTGACATTATTATTAGCAGTTGTTTAAATTAAATCATTATATATTGCCCATCACTGCTTTCTATGGTAACTTTCTACGTACCTACAAGTTCCAATGAAGCTGTCATGGCATGAGGTTACAAGTGATAACAACACACAACAACAAAGTTATGTGTATGCAGCTTAACTATTGTGACTATTTTGTCATGCCTTTAATTCCTTTATATTTTGTTTTCTCTGTTTTTTCTTAGCAACGCATCAATGGGATATTATAGATTAATAATTATTTGAGGATGTATTATGCTGTTATTATTATATATTGCGACTTGATCTCCCAAGCCTCTTTAGGGTGTTGGGAATAGGTTTAGAAATGAAATGTACCGCATCAGCCCCATGGAAATAACTCAATGCCATATTTTTAATTACCTATGACTAAAATGAAATTGCGCTGAAATGAACAACTAGAGACTAACTACGCCATTTTTTATTTTGTAACGCTTAGAAATGAAAGTAGATACCTACACGCTACAAGGGACATATGAGATAGTCTGCGATCAATATTACAAAGTGCCTCCGGCATCCAAGAAGTTAATGCGTGCGCATCTAGCTTATTTCGCGTCTAAAAATTTATTTTAAAGTTTTTTTTAACTTGAACTTTTTTTTATTAATCTTTCAAGCACTGGCCTCTGTGAATAGGTGCCATTGGACAGGCTGCTGTCATATTTGCTTTAGCTTTTTTGACCTAATTGATTGATGTCGTTTTGATGCATTGATGCCATTGTTAACATATTTAAATGATTGTCAAAAGAACTAAAAGACATTTGAAATATAATTATTACCAGTTCCAGTGACACTCGCATGAGTCATGAGAGCTGACTTATGACACTCCTCATAGGTCATAGCTCTTGCAAGTGTCATGACTTACTTATGACATACAGTGGCGCCTTATTCATTGAGTGGCGCTGCAAATGGGTTCGTGATGTAGGTACCTATTTCTGTCATTTGTATGAAGGCGGCCATTATTAACTTTCAAAGCAATAGACCTTTTTTAAATTTTATTTGGGCTTCCTATACCTACATAAAATAAATACTTACATATGTAAAATTTTAAAATAAACAGCATTAGAAATCAGCCATGGAGTGATACTTTAACAGTTTCAGGGCTTATGTAGAATAAATTCCTACTATACCTACATACCTACCTAACTAGATGGTTATTTTCATAAATGCCAATGTTATTATGTAAAAAAAAATCGACCGTTATTAGAATAATTAAGTAGATGTGAAAAATGTAACGTTGTTAATGTTTTAAGATAAAAAGTAACTTTTGTAAAAACAGAAATTTTTTACAATGTCTTGAAACATTTCTGATGGATGGAAACTCCTGCGGGAGTAATTTCGTAAGGACCCCGAATATTATAAACTATTTGTCGTCAAAACATTTATTTTTATAAAATAAATGATGTTTCAAATTACCTGGCGTTTGATATTTATTTCTCCCCAATACCTACCATAAAAATCCATACTAACCCCATAGACTATGACTAACCCTTCGATACTAACCCAACTTTGATTTATTTAGATAATAATTATCTATGTGTACCATAGGACCCTATCATACGTTTTCAAGCTGTCACAATAAGATGAATATGTTGCAGGTAAATTCCCGCTTTCTAGCGGTGTTACTAAAGTAAGTTCACATTCCAGCCTACGTTCCTTAAAAACATCACAGGTCGCCGAATTGCTTAATAAGCGGCGACGGGCGCGAGAGAGGTGCAGGCGCGGCGCCTGTTCTACCATATTTCATACTTTTAAGGCCAAACCGCCGCCACACCTCCGGCGCGCCTCTTGTATATGTCACCGTAAGATTGTAAAATCCGTTAGATTATAATCTAACGGTTTCTATCCCGCGAGATTATAAACTGTCGAAAGATTGTGAACCGTTCAATGTTCTGAGTATTAATTTATGAAATTTTTATTGTTTTTACGTTTTCTTGTCTCTTTCTTGTACAGTTCGCGCGCGAGTTGAATACAGAGTAAATGTAAGTGTCCCCGTACATTTACTCTGCATTCAACTCGCGCGCGAACTATAGGTTAGGTTAGGGTTTGACATGAGTATTCAGGTAGTGCCCGGCCTCTATCGGGTTAATATACGTAATATATTACAATTTACCGAAAAATAACGCGTTAAATTGTAAGCAGTATGTTACGGTTCACAATCTGTCGACAGTTTACAATCTATCGAGATAAAAAACGTTATATTATAATCTAACGGTATTTACAATCTTACGGTGACATATATATCCCGCGCCCAAGGATATATGAGTGCAATGAGGTGATAAGTACCTAAATCTAATGCTCTATGGCCTGATGCCCTTTGCTCGGATTTTTTACGAAGAAAACTAAGGCCAGTCACTCACTGTTTCCCTCACCTCATTATATACTTAGGTAGCATTTCAGCGCCACCTATGATGTTTTTAAGGAACGTAGGCTGGAAAGTTCTTGGCACCACTCTGAGGTCGTTGCCCGTTGTCGTAACACTATAGTTCCATTGATTTTCGCAACATGGTTATGTTTTTAATTTCTCTGGCCAGGCTTTATTATTTATTATTGAGGATATCATAAAAATAAAAGAACAATTTTAATGTAAAAGTTTTACTATATTGTTTTGTACAGATCACAAATTGTAAACAGTAGACGGAAGGAAACATGCCTTCTCTACGTTCAAAACAATATTACACTGTTACACGCATAGTGCATACCTTACACATATTGACGTCGCTTGCCTAATAAATACAAAACAACTAAAGGAATTAACTAACGTTTTACAATTCAACGTTGTAGCATTTTCAGACATGCCAACTACGACCATAATGCGACTAGTTTTAAATTAGCCACGTAATACTGTCCGCCATATTGATTATTGCTTAGTGTCAGCCGGGTACAATTTCGGTTAGACACTTATTTCTATCGATTTTGGAGACGGAATTATATTAGTACACAAGAGTAGCGGAAAAAAATATGAATAGTTAATTATAAGAAAAATTAGTTATTAGTCAAATAGTTTGGCTAGATTGTAATTATATAAACACCCTTCATTGGTAATAGAAAAAAAAAATGCAATGTATTTTCCGACCGACAATTATTGCCAGTTACAGCCACGACTAGACTACTCTTAGTGGCGTGCTCAAAGTAACAGTTTTCGCAAAACTATTTACGAAAACTGTGGCCAATATGCCAACGCATATTAACAGTAGCTGACATATCTGTTGATGCTTAAAACCACTGCAATATTAAAAAAATTACTTCAAGAAATATTCCTCATCGTTTCTATTATACATTTTTTTAGATAATTTTAGTGCACATAATGAGAATTAGTTAAGTTGTTAAATAACATCATAACTAAACAAATACATAATTTACTATCTAACAAAATGTTAACAAAGAATAGCTCAAAATTTCATTTTTTTCCAATAACTGACTCTTCATTTATTTACACGTAGCATTACTGTAGCTCGTACATGCTCACAGAGCTGATAATAATTTCTGTTATATTGTTATGTACCTGTTGGTACCTCGTAAAGCAGTCTTATCTAAAAACCAAACTTTAGTGGTAAATTATAAAAATAATATTTAATTTCTTAAAAATATAACATCTTATAGGCTTAGTTAAAACACCTTAAAAACCTGGTGTAACAAAATAAGTCGTTGTAATAACTTTAGGGTCAATTGCTTATCTATGATATACAGGTGTAAGGGGGAACGCTACCGAAAACGTAGTACTAGGTACTACACAAACAAACACTACAAAAACGTGTTTGAAGTGAAACTTCTTTAGAATCGTTGTGATTTGAAAATTCGATGAAACGAAAAAGCGACACCAAAAAGATACAAACATAATATAATACGATTTAGCCTGCGAGAGAATGAGATAGAATACAATTTATATTTATCTCATTCTCTCGTAGGCTGCTTTTCTGAAGTGTCGCTTCTGCCATATTTGAATTGCACACACACACACTTTTTTGTGGTATTCTGATGAGTAATCACCAGTAGCCAGTAAGTACCCGACTTAGTTTTCGGTAGCGGTGTGCTTTTAGGTGGTGAAATCGATAATGCAATTGACCCCAAATATTTCATTTAAAACGACAAAATTTATGATCACATGGTGATCACATAAATCTTGTGACTGGGTAACTGGACTGGGCAAATTATAAAATTGGATTGGATTTATGTAATTTAAAAAAGTCATTGATTAGAAAATTTCTTAATTGATTAATCCCGAATCAACGTTTTAGGGCCGCTTGCACAAGGACATTTAAACTGATTTAGTTAAATTTTGTAATGCTGTCCCTTTTTGGCAAATGCATATTGTAGTTGCCAAAAAGGGACAGCATTAAAATAATTAACTAAATCAATTTAAGAATCCTTGTGCAAGTGGTTAGGATGCAAAATGTATTTTATCATTACCAACTCATTCTTTACCAGATTGTGTCGTCAAATCAATCAAATCAACTTCAAATCATTCGCCAAATTCAATAACAATCTACCCTTTAATATGGTAAGGCGTGTTCTGAGGTATGCAATCTACAGTATTTACACTGAGCTCTTAAAATCTACTGCTCCATATTGACACGGTAGGAGTTTTCAAAAGTACGTATACACATACATTTACTCTGCATTCAATTCGCGCGCGAACTGTACTTTTAGTCCTGCATTACCATTACATATCATTCAATTTCCCCAAATAATGATCACTGTATAGTAACACTTAGTCGGTTTGGCAACCATTTAATCTATGCAGGTGGATATGGTGATGGTAATGATAATGAATGATGATAATTTTGGATAAAATGACTAGGAAATCAAATTTGACCATTTAATAAAATGAAAATCTAACTCGAATTAGCAATATGGAAACAGTTTTTACTTAAAATAGTTACCTAGCTGGGTTTTGAGCCTTTCTGGCTAAGATCTATAGGCTGTACTTTACTCAGACTTAAGACAGTTGAAAAGAGACATAAAATCAAGACAGACATAAATCTGTCTCATTTTTACATTTAGTTAAATCTAAGCCTGAGCAAAGACAAAGTACGCTCTCTGTCAGAGCAAAAGACAAAATTATCTTTTTCAATTATTTTAAAAGTCAATCGGATAATCGGTCATATTATCTTATTTTTTTATTGTTATAATATATGTGTATTATAACAATGAAAAAATAATATAACTTCATCATTAACTATCATACAGTGTGCATGATGAAGTTATGTAAGTAGCAGGAGTGAGTTTTATCTCCATCTAGCTAACCGCCCCTTTTGAGATAACCCCTTTCTCGAGTTTCGAGAAGTAATGCTAATGCTCCAAAAGGAATTATTATTTATTATGTAATGGTGAAGTTTCATGATGTTGTGAAAATCGTATTTAACACAACGGAAGTAAAATATAGATTAAAACTAATAAATCAGTGGTTTTTTTACAATCCATCACTAAATGACTGAGAAATGACGATTTAAAAGTTTAATTATTTAATGTACACCGATTGCTGTATCTTACCTACTCGAGTGATAAATTTTGTGAGTGAGTTTTAATACCTACACTAGCGGCACGCTATGATGGCCGGTTTGAATCATCAACGCTCATGAAGTTCCGTATATCCGATAACGACTTTGATGGAAATAATTGTATTACTTTATTGACGATAGTGATGTGCAGAGATTCATAAATTTTATCGAATGTAGTTTTAGGTTTAGGACCTTTATTAAAGGTTTAAATTAACCGGTAACCGGCCATCATAGCGTGCCGCTAGTGTAGTCGAGATTTAATACTTCAAAATTATCTTCACATACTAATTAAGTGCTTTTAATTCAATTAAGTCACGTTAAGTCTATTTCTTTTATTCGGCTTTATAAAGTCTGTTGATAGGAAATTATGACGTCACGTCTCCCGTCTTGCAAGCGCAACTTTAAAGTTCCATAACGGTTTCATTTGTTGACATATTTTAATGATTCTTTCATATTTTTGTCTTAATTTTCATATGAAATTTTAAAAAAAGGTAAACTTCTCCATTACAATTTTTGACTTAACACTCTGTCACTTTATTAAAAGATATATCACACTCGAAATTGAGGACTAACAAATAACAATTCATACAACTCCTACCGTGTCAACAAAGCTTCATACTTAATTTAAGTACTATCACGGTCTTCCAGTCCTTTAGGTTATGTACAACTGTGTATTATTTATAGTCTGAGATCCGGATATACCTCGATCCCCACCGATCTGTTTACTGAAACCTACTTTTTATTTTATTTAATAATAGATAAATACGCCTAAAATAGGTTGCCTATCAAAATCCGGTCCAGGCTATTTTTAAATATTTTTTTTGACAAGTATATTGTAGCCGATGCTATACCATCGCGTTTGTTATAAAATTACTTATATTTTGATATACAACACAAGTGGTTCCGATCCGTGAACACCCCTATGGACTATGGTAAGTTAGTAAGTTACCATAGTCCATAGGTAACTTCACGGATCTGTTACCGCTTGAATTACATATCAAAATATAGGTAATTTTATATTTTGATCTGGTAAACTGATCGGTGAACGTCATTGTATATCCGGCTCGTGACCATTACCAATTGTCATAAAAATTAAACTTTAAACCCTTAAACTTTTCAATACAGACGTAAAAAAATAACGTATTTTAAAATAAACGCTCATTTTCTAACCGATATTCATTTATTCACAAACAAATAAAAAAATTAACCATAACAATCTTGAATAGTTAAAGAAATATAATTTATCTAGGTAACTAATATTAAATATGTACACTTTCCGACACAAATAATAAAAATATCATTCACTCGTGCCTCTTTTTAGTTTACATCAGTTTACTCTTTTTTTTTCAAAATCTAGCTTACGTTATAATACTTACAAAACTTCAAATGACTAACACTTATTTTTGACTATACCTATCTATTGCCATTCTGATACCGAAAATATAAGGCAACATCTTCAATTATTTGACCTTATCCAAACTATTCTATAACATGTTTTTTGAATATATTCTATAATTACGCGCTTAGTTTGAGTACAAAATGTAAGATTTTAACTAAAACTTTCCACGAATATGTATTGTACTACATATTGCTCGACAATAAAGTATAAAATAACAAAACTCTAACTTTCGAATCTTCCCAACCCTAAAATAATTTTTCAACAAAATACGTGAATATATTGAATAATATATAGAATAGCTAAATTACTTTTAGACAAATATGCTCAACTGTTTCTTAACTTTAAAAAAAAAGTTAAGTTATTTCCATGATACATGATGTTTGTTAAACACCTTTTCCGAAGATGAGGGGTTTTCGTAAAAAAAAATTTCATGCAAAAGTAATGTATTATAACAACATGAAATTATATAAAATTTACATACATATTAAATTAACGTATGAAATAATTAGAACGTTACTTCTATACGTACAATACGCTTTCTCGCAAAATAAGTCTTCAAAAATAAAATTAGCTCTTCTAATTTTATATTGTCCCTAGATATTTAGGTAGTTCAGATCTCTAATTAGATTCCCATATAAAAATATTAGTCCCTTAATTCGAGCTATTCGGATCTTATGATACGCGCAAGAACAAATTTTACATTAGAGTTTGTATATTTATGATATCAGTACAGTTGTATAGATCGTGCCAAGAAACGATCAAAAGTAGCGGCCCTCTCACTCGCACAATATACACAATTATAGTGTGTAAGTAAGAGGGAATGAGTGCCGCTGCAAGTCCTCATTAATTTCTTAATTACTCGAAATATAGGCACAGTAGTAGTGCTCTCCTTTTCCGCGTGGATTATTGTGAAAAGGACAGAACTACTGTAAAACTTTAATAGACAACGTAATGCACCCTGATATCGATTGATTTTCACCCTACGTTCACACAAGTTGCAATAAAATTTACCACCCTAAGATTAAAATTTTATACAAATTACATTAATTTACGGAATACTAAATTCTGCGTACCAAATAAAGTTAAAATACATAATATAATAATTCATTTTTCTTCTCTGTCGCAAACTTACATAATAGGTATTGCTTACTCTCTTGAAGATAAACTGTGGCTGAACACAATCTCTGCACTAAATTGACAAGCCTAAAATACGTGCTATCCCTTTCCACAAGGAGCATTATGAAAGGGGTAAGCATACATTTAGAACTGTCTTTTAAAATTACTTTAGAGATTGTGTACAACTGATTTAGCCACATACTAGACAGACAAAAACTGATTTTAACATAACTACAACCGATTTTTTAATCGTACATAACTGAAATTAAAAAATGAATAAAACCGATATAACACTAAATGAGGTCACGATTACAAAACGATAAAATGATAAAGGTAATACTTGGGAATCACCTGCTTAAGCCTAATCATTATTAAAACTTAAAGTTATAACAGACCCCACTGCTAAAGTATTGGAGTTATGAGTTCAGAGTCCTACAATTCCTGTACTTAATCTATTGGAACCTTAGATCAAGTACGACACGTCGACTTTGTTTTACAACAGAACAAAGAATAGCGCTCTAACGTTGCATTGTAAAACTTACCTTATTCAGGTTATGTTAAAGTATAAATCGCCTAAATGATAAATACCCCCAATCTGGTTTAGGGAATATTTTTACGGACGCAGAGAGCGCAGAACTGTAAGCACAGAACTCTAGACCGTTAGCAATGGAGTCAAAGCCTTACGCGCGACGCCCACCGATTGGAGCTGAAGTATATAGTTTTCTCGATAAAGACTTAAAATGTGCTATATTTACTCGGTAATACGGTTGAAATTGGTATGACTTTTCACTGTAGGTATTACGGGGAGATTGAAAGAGCGCGTTAAACCAAGCCTCTACGCTAATGTAAATAAAGCTGAGTTTGCATTTTTATCAAAAAGACGCTGTGTCTCGGCTCAACTCAGCTCTCTAGATAAGCGTCGCGCCTGGAATTGATTTTAGATTAAAAATTGCTAAAATTAATATGCAGGTGGACCCGTAATCAAAAACTCTACAATACGACCGTATTCGCCGAAAATACATCGATATCTAACCGATACATCGATATAAAATCGATTGTGTCTAGCACAAACTACTTTCGTCTCTTGAAAATTATTCTACTGGATTTTCCGGACTCTGAATTGCATAAATTACCATTATAGGTATTGAGCTAGACTTGAAATATATATGGCGAAAACACACTTTTCAAAACTATCTAGAATTTAAATAATTAGGCGGTTTTATACCTTATCCTACGCCTTAGCGCCAAAATGGAAAAATGGCGTCCCTAACTTAAAAGTGCTACTATAATCACGTTAAATGTTCCTTCCTTTTTAGTCATACTAATATTATAAATGCGAAAGTGAGTTTGTGTACGTTTATTGGTTTGTCATTCAATCACACCGCAACAGAACAACGGATCGACGTGATTTTTTGCATATAATCGAGGACCTGGAGAGATATTACTTTTTATCCCGGAAATAAATTTCCATAGGAATAAAAAAACTTATACCACTTAGACGAAGTCGCGGGCATCACCTAGTGTTCCATACTCAAAAATAACTAACGTAACTAATGGCAACCTTAAAAGTATGTGTCCGTCATAGCCACTTTGTTCAGAAGTTACTTTTAAAATGGGTACCTTTCTTAACAAATATCGGGAAAATGAGTCTCCAATTAAAAATAAAATTGTATGGTAATAAATAGCGTCCACATTATAAAAAAATGCTGTTTTAACAGGCGACTTTAGATCACATCTGGTAGCACTTTTATTTTTATGACGTTATTTGACCTGAATTACGCTGAAGACGCAAAGCAGACCGACAGAGTGAAGAAGAGTCGAGACGCAGCGTCAATTTTTTAAATTGAGCAGTATGTACTGGGGCTTACGGTTGAAATTGGTGTAATGGTAAGAAAACATGGAGGTGACTCAAAGTACTCGTCGCCACGACTCCGCTCGGCTCCGCTCTATTCGCCGTCACTCTGCTGGTCTGCACTGGGCGTTAGACTGTTTGCTGTGTGTTGTGGATCCAAGTTACATATCCTCCATGTCCTCCTGTAACAAAATCCATACTAATATTATGAATGCGAAAGCGTGCCTGTCTGTCTGTCCGCTTTCACGGCAAATCCGTTCAACCGATTTTGATGAAATTTGGTACATGGATACTTTGTATCCCGGGGAAGGACATAGGCTACTTTTTATCCCGGAAAATTAAGGAATTTCCGCGGGAATTGAAAAACTTAATCCACGCGGACGAAGTCGCGGGCATCATCTAG
This sequence comes from Erebia aethiops, assembly GCA_923060345.2. Taxonomy (NCBI): domain Eukaryota; kingdom Metazoa; phylum Arthropoda; class Insecta; order Lepidoptera; family Nymphalidae; genus Erebia; species Erebia aethiops. Next base: position 5,281,292 of record OV281092.1, on the reverse strand, counting down.
TAATTTATAGATTTTTGAAAAAACTTACTAAATCATTGTCCAGGCCTGGGTAGTTACAACTATCACTTATCATCAAACTTATCTGACCTGGTGGCCAAAATTAGAACTAATTTTTTTGCCTGCTTAGTTTTTGTTTTTATTTTATTTTTAACATGCACAAAATGCGGTATAGGTATTACAAGAAAAAAATAGTCGACATGTAATGGTTCGTAGAGAAAAATACCACAGATAAGAAATATTACTTTTATCTCTACTTTTGACGTAACGAGACAAGTAACCATGTTAGCTTCGGTAGACAGAGAGAGATAACGGGTAGAGATAATTCTAGCCATACTGGACTACGACAAAAATTTCAAAACCAAAATCAGATAAATCGATCCAGACGTTATCGAGTTTTAGCGAGACAAACGAACAGCAATTGATTTTTAAAATATATAGAATGACATCGCATATCAGTCGATTGCGAAGGTTAAGCAACGTTGACCCAAGTCGTTAACTGGATGGGTGACCGAATTTGGAGGTTCAAATTTGGCATTTCCTCTGTGCCCGGTCCCGGTTATTATCACAGACATCTGATAATAATCGTTATAATAACTCCTACCATTATTTGATTAATGGAAAGGGGTCACGATCCTCAGTAATGAGGCATACGACGCAGAGAGAGAGAGAGAGAGAGACATAACTAGACTTACTTGAACTCGTTATCGGTTATGTACTCCCCCATTTCCTCTTCCTCTTCCGGCTTGAGCGGCGCTGGCTGCACCAACGCGAGAGGGCCCTTCTTGTACGCCGTCATCTCCTGAAAACGAACAGTGAACGTCAAAAGAAGAGTCGAACTTAAGGTTTTTTTTTTCTTTTTTTTTTCTTACCATAAAGTTCCATTACCATATTATAATAAGTAATATTAATCTAGCTTAAACTTCTACTTCAAATTAATTTCTACGTCTAATTTGCAGTCCAATAACTGTCCTTAGTTTATTCTAATGTACTTAGTGTTCACTACGTTTTTGTGACCTACTTAAGGAGGCTCCGGAGGGTGAATTGCCCATACAAATTACAAACGTAATACCAAAATAACTTGTATTTCGAGAATATTTCCACCATATTATGCGATTATTACGATTGAACTTGTATTTATCTAGGTTCCTGAATAATGTATTAAAAATACTTTCCGAAAATTAAAGCGCATTGCATTTTGCATTTTACATGACATGTTTTCTCCATATTTGTTTCATATTAAAACTTACGATATCTCACGTACTAATTGATCCGGAACATAGCCTATATTGTCAAGTTACAGAATAACAACACGAAGTTAAAAGCACAACATGTTTTCATTCATCATTTTTGGGTATTTATGGAACAAGACTAAATGTATAACAAATGTTGCTAATAAATACAATTGGTGTTATAAGCCCGATAAGTTGGTGGGACTGTGAATGAATGAATAGAGCTTTATTTAATTCCATACAAAGTTAAGTATTAGTTAATTAGACATCATTAACAAAAAAATAAGAATTAAAAAAAAAATTATGAGTAGAATAGTTAAAAATATCAGATACAAATTATTATTACAATGTCTTATAATGTTGAATTAGTGGTTATATTTTGTATGGACCCCCTTCAGTTAAAAGCCTTCTCCAAGGATTTCCACTTAGCTCTGTCCATAACTGAAGCTAGCCATCTTCGACCCGCTAACCCCACCATTTCATCCGACCATCTTACTAATATTACACAGGTGAAAGTTTGGATGGATGTATGGATGTTTGTTACTCAATCACGCGCCAACCGCTGAACGGATCTGGATGAAATTTGGCACAGAGATAGATTATAGTCTGGAATAACACATAGGCTACTTTTATCCCGGAAAATTAAAGAGTTTCCGCGGGAACCTAAAAACCTCAAACCACGCAGACGAAGTCGCGGGCATTTGCTAGTTTGACATATGGTGGGACTGTAGTTTGTTAGGAAATGGTCTCAACTCACCCTTTCGTATCTCGCCTTGTCCTATTCGCTGAGCGACTCATACTTGAACTCAGACTCGGGGTCGGCGGCGGCCCAGCACTGACCTAACTCCTTGACAACAATAAATAATACTAAGTTTCAACTCACCCTATCGTATCTCGCCTTGTCCTGTTCGCTGAGCGACTCATACTTGAACTTGGTCTCGGGGTAGGCGGCGGTCCAGCACTGACCTAACTCCTTGATAACAGTAAATAATACTAAGTTTCAACTCACCCTATCGTATCTCGCCTTGTCCTATTCGCTGAGCGACTCATACTTGAACTTAGATTGTGTAGGCCGCGGCGCCCAGCACTGACCTAACTCCTTGATAACAATAAATAATACTAAGTTTCAACTCACCCTATCGTATCTCGCCTTGTCCTATTCGCTGAGCGACTCATACTTGAACTTAGATTGTGTAGGCCGCGGCCCAGCACTGACCTAACTCCTTGATAACAATAAATAATACTAAGTTTCAACTCACCCTATCGTATCTCGCCTTGTCCTATTCGCTGAGCGACTCATACTTGAACTTAGATTGTGTAGGCCGCGGCCCAGCACTGACCTAACTCCTTGATAACAACAAATAATACTAAGTTCCAACTCACCCTATCGTATCTCGCCTTGTCCTATTCGCTGAGCGACTCATACTTGAACTTAGATTGTGTAGGCCGCGGCCCAGCACTGACCTAACTCTTTGATAACAATAAATAATACTAAGTTTCAACTCACCCTATCGTATCTCGCCTTGTCCTGTTCGCTGAGCGACTCATACTTGAACTTGGTCTCGGGGTCGGCGGCGGCCCAGCGCCGGCCCAACTCCTTGGCTATATCCCCCATTGTGTACTCAGGATTCCGAGCCTTCACCTTTGAACGCTCGTCGTTGCAGAACCAGAAGAACGCCGATCTGTTGACGCAGAACATAGAAATGTTGTTTTGTTTAAACCCAATATGCTGGCATCCAGCATCTCGCTCCAGTAGCCCACAAGTCAGTGTAATACTTGTAACATAAAATAAATAAAAATAAATAAATAATATTTTATTTGCAAGAATATGGGTACAGATTATTTTTTTAGATGATTATTATTAGGTCTTAAAGTAGTTTTAATTTTCCTTACATATTCTACCATACAATGGTGTGCAAATGTGTTTGTTTTTAAAGTAATTAAATTAAATTATTTCACTAGATCTCATTGAATTGATAAAGATTAAATTACATTACATTAGATAAATGATTAAAAAAGTACAAAAAAAGAAACAGCTAAATGTTAAATGTCACCGTAATCAAATCAAATCAAATCAAATATTTTTTATTCAAATAAACTTTTACAAGTACTTTTGAATCGTCAAGTGAATCTACCACTGGTTCGGAATGCCATTCCTACCGAGAAGAACCAGCAAGAAACTCGGTGGTTGCTCTTTTTAAATAATTCATTTACAATTACTATATCAATGTGTACATAAGTAACCGCTGTCCCCAGCATTGCTGGAGCGATCAAATCCATGCTCCTCTATCATTTACATAATCTTCAACAGTAATAAAATATAATTTAATAATTTGATATATCCTTATCCGCTAGGTAGTCCTTAATGTCATAGTAATTTTTATTCATTTAAATATTATAAATTTTAATTTTAAATACTAACGTATGTGTTGTATTGTTTACCTATTGTAACATTTTTCTTTTTAACGAAAGTGCAAGTGCTGAGTTTCTTGCCGGTTTTTCTCTATAGAATCGAACCGGTGGTAGAGTCTTGACGTATCATTAGTGACAGAAGTTGTCCTACGTGATATAAATAAATCATTTGTTACGTTCCCTCAAATATGGTCGAGCGAAGCAATGGCTGGATCATGCGTCATGCTCGTGAACGGGTGCCACCGGCGGGAATGGGGCTACTTTCTGTCTGCCCGTCTTTGACATGAATTGAATAAACAAATTTAAGAAATCCATTAAAAGTATGCTCCTGAAAAAGCTTATTATACTGTTGAAGATTATGTAAATGATAGAGGAGCATGGATTTGATCGCTCCAGCAATGCTAGGGACAGCGGTTACTTATGTACACATTGATATAGTAATTGTAAATGAATTATTTAAAAAAGAGCAACCACTGAGTTTCTTGCTGGTTCTTCTCGGTAGGAATGGCATTCCGAACCAGTGGTAGATTCACTTGACGATTCAAAAGTACTTGTAAAAGTTTATTTGAATAAAAAATATTTGATTTGATTTGATTTGATTTATCATTTGGAACTTTCTTGGTGGGTATGAACGCAACTGGTTGGCCCGTGTACGCAACACACACACGCTTCGTATGCTAAAAGCACTCCTAATGCAAGTTAATTTGGGCTGTACTCTGTAAATTAAAGTAACTGTACCATCCGAGATCTAGATAATGAAGAGATCCACTTTTTAAAATCGGTTATCACAAGCGGGGCGAGGTGCATTAAACAAGCAAATTACCACAATTTGAAAAAAAAAGCTGTGAGATCTTGTGAGATACCCGATAGACACTAAAATATATTCTGTCTCACTCACTCATTTCGATAACATTACATGCTACACATTAGGTGCCGTATTAATTTTACTGTTACACTATAGTTATACCATTTATGCCTCCTACCAAAGGTCAGTAAGAATCTTCGCATCAAAAAGACATCACACTTTTAAGTGAATTAAAAATATTAGGTTTTATAGCAATTAAATTCGTGACCATAAACTCACAGCGATCGCTTGGGAGCGTTGGGGTCCTTGTGTTGCTGTCTCTTTCTGCCGCGCACCTTCACGTCTTTGGGCGGAACATAGGTCTGCATCTCCAGGTCATAGCGTTTTTTGTCCTGCTCTGCCATCTCGTGGAACCTTTGCTTCTCTTTCTCTGACATTGTCTGTATACAACAAAAGATATAGTTTTAAAGCTTGATCACGTCCATATCACGAAAGAAAACCCGCAGCAATAGGGATGAAGACAACTCAATCAAATCAGCAACTCTTTTCAACCTTAAAAACGCACTTCTAGTCCATACTAGTATGAAATTCACAGTTGTGACGTCATAAAATTTCAACACACTTTTTTTCTCTAATCTGTATTTTAAAATGGTTATCAAACTTGAAACTAACCGAAAATGTAAATTTTAGTTCTTTTGGAAGACCCTCTATTTAATAATCAGTTAGAAATAGTTTATTTTTGATATAGGCATCCTCCCTATTAGTGGAACTAATGCATTTTTCATACAATAATTGCATAATTGTATTAGTATGTACCTAAATTGTGTACATGTAATATTTTGTTATATTCTGTATACTTGGTTAAGTAAATAAAAGCTTATTTATTTATTTAAAGGGACTTCTTTCGTGGCACGGACTATATCAATCCGGTACTACGTATTTGCTTGTTCTAGTTCATTTTTTGTCATGAAAGTGGGTTGAAATGATGATGATGAAGCATAGAGTTGGCTGCAGATGAGAACTTTAAATAACCTATAGATATTCAACTTAATCAACGGGTCGTAAGAGATTAAAGATCAAAAACGCGAACACCCCAGCCGCAACCAAACGTTTCTTTGCACCTTAGGCTGCATCACCACTTGCAAGCAAGTCTGATTGCAGCGCTAGCCTATATACTTAAAAAATAAAAAAAAGGCCTATCTAAAGCCATAAAACAGGGAAAAGAATACTTACATTCCACCTCTCAGCGCATTTCTTGGAGAATGCGGCGAATACGACGTTTTCTTCTGGGTGTTTCTTCTTATGTTCTTCCCGGCAGGTCTGCACGAAAAACGCGTACGCAGTCATTCGGCCGCGCGGTTTGTTGTAGGGCTTCGCTCGCGGCATCCTGCCTTTGTTGGTCGCCTGGGCGATGAGGGCCTGCTGTTGAGCTTGCTGTTGTAGTTCCTGAGAACAATGATTTTATTGTCTTAGTTATTACTAGCTGATGCCCGCGACTTCGTCCGCGTGGTTTAATTTTTTTGATTCCCGCGGGAACTCCTTAATTTTCCGCGATAGAAAGTAGCCTATGTCACTCTCCAGGTCCTCAACTATACCCATGCCAAAAATCACGTCGATCCGTTGCTCCGTTGCGGCGTGATTGAAGGAAAAACCAACAAACCAACATACTTTCGCATTTATAAGTATGATTTTTCATTACAATTCAGCCATTGACTGCGATCTCACCATTATTTTTTTGAAGTGAAAACTTCTTTAGCCGCGTTGAGCACTTTTTGGTAGGGGGTAAACTAATGGATTCGCGTCACCGACATGCTCCGCGTCGACATTCTCGCGTTGTTACGAAAACAAAAGGTCTTAAATATACTACATCGTAATTAAACTTTAATGCCTTAGTTTAAGGTTTATACTTATATATATATATATATATATATATTTTAAGTTTTCACTTCTATCGGCAGTCTCTATTGACAGCCAAGTTTTTGTTCACTACAATTCAGCCATGAACAGCGATCTCACCAGGTGGGTTAGTGATGATGAAGTCGACATTTGTAAGTGGTACCTACAGTACCCTTCCCACTTTATTAAGGCTATCTACCATAATATAGTCAAAAATAGGTTTTAAGAACATTAAAAGAAATAGCATAACTTAGGCTGACCAACACTGCCAACTGAGTGAGTGCAAAGTACTTTTATATATAAAACTAGCTGATACCCGCGACTTCGTCCGCGTAGAAAAATATTTTTAATATTGACTACCGGTCTACCACAGTAGGTATATGTGAGCATTTTTTAAACTTTAAATCGGTATACTAAGCTATCCTTAAAAGATAGACATATGCCATCGCGGACTTTTCTGTAAACCTATAAAATAGGAATAATTACACCATACATTTTTTTGTTATATCTCAATTTTACATTACATTTATTACGCAGGGTTTTGGATGAAAGCTTCCAGTCGGCTTGATTTTTGCCAATGTCTTCAACAATCCTCGTCATATTTCAACCAATTTACACAAAACATTATTGAAATAAACACATAAACCTTCCTCTTGAATCACTCCGTCCATTGGTGAAAACTGTATGAAAATCGGTTCGGTTTCTTTTGAGTTTATAGCAGTCATACAGACAGACGCAACAGGGGAACTATGTTTTATAATATATAGTGTTCTGTCCTTATTTCAATGTGTCTTTCATTTGATATCCACACCAAAGAAATAAAGTATGGAATCAACTAATGCTGTTTGCCTTTGACTTGACTGTTTAATTTAATTTTTTGGATTAAAGAATAGCCACTAGCTATTTATGCTTTACCTGTAAGGTAGCAGACTGTCGCTGCAGTGCAGCCTGTATTTGTTGCTGCTGTGACGCTTGTAATTGTTCCTGCAGACTTTGCTGCTGTTGTTGCAGTGACTGAGCCACTTGCTGCTGCAATGCCGCCTGCGCTTGCACTATAGCCTGAGCCTGAGCCTGGCTCACTTGCAACTGAATAGATTGCTGTTGATTATTCTGTTGCTGCTGTTGTTGTTGTTGCTGCTGCTGTTGTTGCTGTTGTTGTTGCAACATCTGTTGCAACGTTTGCTGTTGGTGTTGCAATGTTTGTTGCAGATTCTGGCTCTGGTGTTGGAGTGCCTGTTGTAGGTTTTGTTGCAGGCTTTGTTGTTGCTGCTGCAACTGTTGTTGCAACTGATTTTGTTGTATCTGATTCTGCTCTTGGGCTTGTTGCCGCAGAGCCTGGTGATTCTGTTGGATCTGTCCGTTGCCCTGATTGCTTTGATCGGAGTCAGGACTAGACTGGTTTTGGGGCTAGAACAAAATATCTTACATTCAATTATACAGATATGTACTGCAAAAATAATGAGTGATCAGTATTTAATGATTTACTTAGTGGCAGATGGTCAAATATCCTAATTCCCCTTTTTTTCTTTATTTGTTTAGATTTTCTTTTTTATTTTATTGTTAAAATATGTAGAGATGGATACGTAAATACTTAATTATTTAAGTGTCCTAAAACTATAGATAAAGAAGACATACAAAACTTAACAAGTGGACAAACATCAAAATGGCCATCATAGTGTTTTGGGTATAACACAAAATGTACTGAGTAGACTTTTTCTGTCAATTTCTCATATTATGCAGCTGGCATAAAGGAGGAGAGGGGGAATGGTTATACTAAGTCAACTTTGCATCAGGAAGGCGAAAAAAATGACCTATGGCTAAAACTTTGTTATCAAAAATGTATGATAAGGATAACCTATAACCATTTAACTGAGGTATTTATACAAAATCAATCTTAGTAAGTAGTTACAAACAATTTCACAAAACCAAAGATCTCTCATTTTTATCACACATAATGGAGTTACTCAGGGAGTAATAAGAGAATGGATTGTAAGTACTAAGTACATTGCATATTAAAACTGAAGATTAGTTATGTACTTAACTAAATCTTTTGTGACCAACATTAATCATTTGGATCCATCCTACTTACTACATGAGTATTTAGTATAATTTATCTAGATACCTACTTCCATACCATATTAATTTACCAAATATGTTTCTAGTACTTATTAGGTAATAATTAAAAAAAAATAAGTAATGAAATAAAATGAAAATATACTTTAGTGTACACCATACATAAAACACATTTAGAATACAAGAAATTATGGAAAACTGTACAAGAGGCGGCCTTATCGCTGAGAAGCGATCTCTTCCAGGCAACCAGGAAATGTTAAGTACCTACCTAAGAACTAAGCATTATTAGAATTTCGAAAATCCATTTTAAATTCTTTCCAAGCTCAGAATAACCTTCGGGCTTCGACTTTTTAAATAGGTAGGTATATGTATTCTTCACAAAATAATGTTAATTACTTACTTCAAACTCACTAGGTAGCCAGATTTTTTTTATTTAATCAATAAAATATCATTGCATTTCTAAGAAATGATAATAAAATATTTTATTTATTATTAGCGTGATTCATGGTATTTCGGAAAAAGGGAATATTTTTTTAGTTTGACAAATTAAAGTGTCAATGTCAACGTCAACAATTTCGATTTTTTATTTTCATTTTTAGTGATGTGAAAGAATATTGCCAATTATCAGGTTAGTCGAAATGTATGATCTATCCTTCGTTTTTTTTAATTCAAAGATATTGTTATATGATACGCAACGCTAAGATTCTTACTGAACTGTATTAATTCGTAAATATATTATGCCGCACACATTTTTCATCCAATAATTTAAAAAAAAGTAGTCATGTTTTGGCTCAAGTTCACACTCATAGACAAAGGGGTGAAAGGCGATATTCGGATATTGTATACTCGTCCCTGTATACAAATTACAAACCCTATTTCAACCTCACTAAGTTATATTTTTTTTTGAAAATCCAAGTATGTACTGCCCAAGTTTTGTAATTAAGTTCATAGTTAATATTTAGTATAAAGTATTAAACTCATGAATTATATAACTATACCGTGGGTGACGAAGTCTGTTGCGATTCTACTGACCCTGAAGCATACCACCACGGTTGTTGAGGAGATTCTTCCCGAGTATTCGAACCAGTCATTATACGGTAATCAAAACCTGGCGTTGAATTATCAGCACCATTATTAGAAAAGCCACCAGTCATTTTATACGTGTACAATTGATGGGTTGCCGAAGCGGTACTTCTAGCGATCTCTTCATTTAATTGTTGTTGGTGCTGTATTTCACCAGAGCCACCCGGCCACCACGAGGCTTCGTCGCGCGCACCCCAAGCGCCCCCCGTTGCGCCCCGTTCCCCCATATCACAATCGGCGCTGTCGAATAACCAGTTTCTTTATTCCACTTCAGCTGCCTTAATTATTCTTTGTTTTGTGTCGTTTTTGAAAGCATATCCTTTTAAAGAAATTGAAGTGATATTTAAGCTTTCCTTTGTTGTCTTGAGAGCTACGTATGTTTTCACTGACACCCCAATATTTTAAGCACAGACTAGCTTTTCATCACAAAGAATCCGAGTAATTACTTATCGTCAATCATTTTATGGGAAAATCAAAGTGATTAATTATGAAAACACTCGAGTTCGATTAATAAAAAAGCTGCCGGTTTATATGTTTAACACTCCACGCGCGTACGTTTTGTCTTCCTTCGTATTTGAGTCAATACATTTGGCAACGTCGCATAGTGGGACGCTAAACAAGTGCGCAGTGGTGCCCTCAACGCGCAGCGGACATTTTGAAAATGTTCGATGTCTACGCGAGGAGAGACGGAACGTGCACGAAGTGGCAACAAGCTCGTCCAGCAACCGGTCAATAAGGCGATTAGCGCAGCCTCATACTATTTCTACTTTTATACTAAAATTTACGATTTCTATCATGTTGGGCAATGAAAAATACCCGATGTTTTTTCATAATACTTCATTTGAATAAGAAGTCCAAGCTCGAAACTAACTCGGATTAACATGCGCGACATTAAAGACATGAGTTGTACAGTAGGTACCTACTTAGTCGTTAAAATTAATTATGCGCCAATCTACCTATCTAGTCTTGACGCCAACACACCATCCAACCATCGGAAGTATTATTCCACTCTCTTTTCTATACATTACTGCAGTTAACAAGTATCTTTCTAAATTTCCCAAATTTTCAGAATATCAGGTTCACGATAATCTAATATTTCCCCTGCATACAATTTAAAAAGATCGTTTGATCGTACCTACTCATGTAGGTAGGTAATATTGACTGTAAGAAGGAAATAGTTAAGATCATATTTTACTGTAGGAGATAAGATGATCTTGCGAATACCCTGAAGGCTTTTTCAGCATTATTTATACTGGAGCTGGAATGGGAAAATTCTTGCAACTTTTGGATCAATTCCAGTTGGGAGCCCCAATGATGGGAAATACGCCAGTAGAAAGAAGAGAGAAGAAACAATTCCCAGTTGAAACTTTCGCAAATTTCAAAGCATAAATACGAAGGCGTTGTCATTAACACTATCGATAAATATGCAACACTAGCTGACGCCCACGACTTCGTACGCGTGGATCGAGGTTTTGTGGTTCCCGCGGGAACTCTTTAATTTTCCGGGATAAAATGTAGCCTATGTGTTATTCCAGACTATAATCTATCTCTGTGCCAAATTTCATCCAGATCCGTTCAGCCGTTGGGGCGTGATTGAGTAACAAACATCCATCCATACATCCATACATCCATACCGACATCCATACATCCAAACTTTCGCATTTATAATATTAAGTAAGATTATAGATCGCTTCTTTTCAAAACAGCATACCGAGCTCCAAAACTTTTTCTGGATAGTTTTGCGATTCTTGGACTGTTTAAATCAGGCTCAAGACAATTCAAAGACAAGTTTTTTTTGGGCCCGTCGCATCGGTCATTATAGTGGATGGAGTATGACCTCAAGGGCGATCATAATCTCAGGCAATACCTTTTTTTTAATCTTTGGTAAAATGCTTTTAATTCATAAACATGAATATAGTACAATATTAAAATGTACAGACCGTTAGAAAAGCAATTTTAATATATTATTACCAGAGCCGGGTTATAGTTTTTAAACTTGTAAAGTTATGTTTCATAAACATAAATTGCATTAATTGACCGGCAAAGACATGCCGCCAAGCGATTTAGCGTTTCGGTACGATGCCGTGTAGAAACCGAAGGGGTATGGGTTTCATATAACTGCCATGCCCCTATCAGGTTAGCCCGCTACCATATTAGACTGCATCATCACTTACCATCAGGTGAGATCGCAGTCAAGGGCTAGCTTGTAGTGGATTTTAAAAAAAAATGCCTAGTTTTCTCAGCAGAATCGGTTACCATTGTCGTCTTTGAAGTCTGCGTCACCTGCTCTTCGAATCCCTGAACATCTTATGAGATTTGAATTCCAGAAAGAATTTCGAAGAACCAATAAACATACTTGGCAATGGAAATTGACATGATTGCACCGCAATGCAAAAGAGGTATTGTTTTCACGTCGGAAATCATATTATGTGTTCGATAACAAATGCTTTCAAATGGAATGATTAAAACATTGGGTTTGAATATCACATACCTAACCAAAAACAAAATAGGCAGAATAATTGAATAAATAGCACTCAATTACCGTTATAAGAAAAAGCCATAAAAAATCAGACAATGAAGTCGACTCACATACAACCAACGACACGCAAATCCCAAATACTTATCTAGTCAATTTTTAATTATATTTCTGTTGAAAATACAGCGGTGGGACTAGTTGGGTAGTTAGGTTCAGAATCTAGATATTAAAACCAATTTTTGAAATATCAATGTATTATTTAACATACCTAGGTACATTAATTAAACATTTTTGGCTAATATTTGATTAAACATATACACCTTTTCCTCCTATTAGATATACATCCCCTAATTCAGAATCATAAGCAAATCAGAAATACCTACTTAACTAGGTTTAGATTGTCACCAAAAATCTGAAAGTAAAGTAAAGTACTGGAAAGTATGAAAGTAGCTATTTTCTATCCGGTATATTATCAGAATAGATTTAAATTGAAGTTATTCATAATATGTCCACAAAACTGCAAAAAGTTCAGACGAAAAACAAAGAAATGAATGAATGAGTGAGAGGCCTATTTTTGTATTATTTTACTCAAGTAGGTACCTAAAATAATGAAATTAATTGTTCTTTGAAATTAAGCAGTACTTGAGTTATTTCTAATTCATTTATGCTCAAACGAATGGAAAATAATAGATTTTATACAATTGAAGTAATGCCAAAGGGGGCAAAGGGCTCAATAGAACGTCCAGCGTTTATCCAAGCAATTGCACCTAAAACTTTCTTTCTGACATTATTATTTAGAGAATTTCTAAACTTAACAAAAGTATCACTTATGTGTTTATTTAACAAAAAAACTCATACTTAACAGCATAGGTACGTTTTCTATCCCCTGTGTTTTTGGTAAGTAGATCGAGAATCTATTAATTTTCGATCTTATATGGATCGGAATAGATAAAGTGCCTCGATTTGACATAATATTATACTGACGATGGCGTTTTCCGATCTATAGGTACCTACGTCCCGGAATTCTCTCCCCGCTCCCGGCACGCGATTATAGAAGAAGGAAAATTATTTCTTCTAGGCGATGCGCTTAGATGGAAGGGAGCGGATTAAACCTCAAAGCTTTTCCTTTTCCCGTAAAAAAAGACTGAGCAACTCAGGCTTAAAAATTTATAGGATGAGGCCGCGTAAAGGTCTACAGTCAACACAATCAGTTACGCGGCCTCACACTTAAACGCTAAACACGATTAAAAATTTACATCTAGTATCTACGATAGACAGTTGGCCCGTCTTTTCAGCTATATTAGCAGGCATCACGGCATGAACTTTCCGCTAGAGCCTAATGAAACAAATAATAATTGGTACTTATCTGTTTATGTTTTTTGTTAAATAAGTAATAAAACTATCTTCGAGGGGATACTGGTTCTACTTTGACCACAGTTTAACCACTACACTATCATGAAACCAAATAGTGTTTTATGTTATGAAGTGGACTAGGTAGGTTCGAATATCGTTAAAAATAACTGCTGCTCGTTGGTGTAGTATAGGGGTTAGCAATAGTGAACAAAGTACTGGATTCTGGAGCTGATGCCCGCGACTTCATCCGCGTGAAATAAGTTTTGTAAATTCCCACAGGAAAACCCTATTGTTTCGGGTAATAGGTATATAGCACACTCACAGATAATGTGGATTTCTATTGGTACCAAAATTTTCAAAATTGATTCAGTAGATCCAGACTTCCAGAAATTACCCCCTACAACGTCACAAACTTTACCTCTTTATAATATTAATACAGAAATATAAAAAGATATATAAATGTATAGGTACGAATAGTTATAAATCATATCGAACCCTAGGCTAAAAGCCCAATAGCCACAATCAAAATTTAATAATTAAATATTTATAGGCGTAGTCGGCGTAATTACTTAAAAAATTTAAAGGTGTCACGCTCCAAAAAGTATGAAACAAGATATTTTCATCTAAAATTGTTATGTAGGTACAATCTGTTAATATTTATCGTCTAATAAATAACTCACACGAAATATAATTTTTTGTAATTGTATTGAATAAATAATACCTATTCATAGTGATGTTCAGAGGATACCTGTGATAACTTCTTTGCTTCACCGTAGTCGAGTAAAAATTTATCTGCTTTTTATTTTACATTAGAGCATGAAGACGAATCAAATGAAGCTATGGAGGTAGGAAATTTAAACTTTTGAATGAAGCACTTCTTGATTATTAATACTAAGATACGTATTCCACAAGATTTAGGCAAAGTTATTTAATAGGTACTTCATTTACAACGTGATTAGGTCCATTTTTATAGTGAGCTGAGTATATTCCTCAAATGAGCCTAATGTCTTTGATAATAAGAACTATAGCTACTTACCTACTACAGCTGTACTATTGTTGTGAAGTGTCACTCTTCGTATTCGGCAGCCATTTGCTTACAAAATTAGAATGTTTTACTTTAGTTATTAAGTACCGCTATTATATTAATAAAACCACACAATATTATTTATTCCGTACAGAATTTCAATTTAGATCAAAATTACATTACCTATTAGAACAAAATAATAAAACTCACCGAGTATATTTTTGCAAACGAGCACACGATTTCAGCGCTTATTACGTAGGGAACTTCGTGTTTGTTCGGCCTAATAAAATAGCGACGGACTATCTCATTGAGAAAATGTTTTCATTGGTCTACTTTAAATTGCGCGCCACACGATGACCAATCAGAGTATTTGCTTCGGCTTTATTTTTTGTTTATAGTTACATATAACTATCTTGCCATACGATTACAGCATCTTCGTACACACATTTGAACTGTTTTCACAAAGAAAAATGTTGGCATTGGTGTTTTTGACTGTGTGAGACTGAGAAATGCTATTGCTATTGCGTTTGTAGAGGTGACGGGACGTCTGCCGAGTGTCGTCTCTAAAAGAGAGTAGATAAAATTCTCTGCGTCTACTTGAATGGCGATCTGTGGTAAAATTGTATTGTATTTTTGTGAATAAGTGGCATAATAAGAACAGCTGGTTAATGAAAATATTGAAGAAAAAAGAGTTCTGTGCAATTCAATTAAAATTTATGTAATAAGTGTCGTGTAAATCACAAATTCAGTCGTAAGCTTCATTAATGAAGTCATGAACAATTGCATTATTCGTGTAAAAGTGCAGTGATTGGAAAAACGCTACTGTTGTAAATCGTATGCGGTTTATTGTTGCGGTAACCGGGTGCTTTTGATATGATATTAATTGACTATTTTGCCGAAATGGTCAGTGTTTTCACTTATCATAACCTCAACGCTGAGGCTTGAATACGTCAGACTATTTTGCATCGCCCAGTGCGAGGCCTTGCGTAAAACTTAGGTTCATCTGTTATATATGATTCAACGCGAGTACCCAATGAACAACGGCTTTAGCACGGGAGAAGAAGATTCTAGAGGTAATTCAGATCAAATATGTTGCCTTGTGGATGACAACGAGCGATGCAGACGACCTGCAGGTAACGCATCGTACAGCAAGCGCATACAGAAAACTGTGGCGCAGAGGAGACTCAAACTGAACATAGACCCTCAGGTATGTATCGTCATCATACACACTTAATTTCATTGATAAATTCATTCAATCAAATGTAGATATAAGTAGGTACTATTTTTTGAGATCAGGACAAAAAAACAACAAAGATATAAAGTTTTTATTTTATTTTAGGCTAGGCACACATACATCTGTGATTATCACAAAACAATGATACAATGTGCGAGGACAAAGCAGAGGAGGCCTAAAGACTCAGAAGATGACAGTAATGAGGCAGAGATGGACACTCCTGATGTAGACTGGTTTCAATTGCAAGTCAATACTCTAAGGCGGTATAAAAGACACTACAAAGTGCCTACCAGGCCAGGACTGAATAAAGCTCAACTTGCTGAAGTAAGTTACTTTTTTACCATTTTTCTTACATGTAATATCAGCCTTCAAAACTATGACCAGATGGTCACTGAATATGGTTTAAATTCAAAATAATTTCCTTCAAACAAATTATTTGTACACAGAAGAGTTATGTTGATTATTCTATTTAATTTCAAGACTAAGGTTACTCAACAGCTCCATATTTTGATAAAACATAAAAATTTATTTCATTCAACATTTTCATTATCTTAATATGTACTTAAGCAAAATTTATATAATATAATGAAATCTCTCTTAACATAAATATTACTGGGTTTAACTGGTTGAACTAAGTACTTAAGTGCCTTTTTTTAAAATTCATTCATTCCAAATGACTTGCAAAGGACCAACCATATTCCTAGGAGTAACAATAGGCATGATGACAACTCAATTAAATCAGCAACTCTTTATCAAACTTAAAAACCTGCGTCTAGTATGGAAGTTGTATGAAATTCACAATAGTGATGTCATAAAATATCAACACACTTTTATACAGGGGTGTAGGCTCCGAATATGATTTTGTCCCATTCGGTGTCGAGACCCTTGGTCCGTGGGGTCCTAGCGCTATAAGGCTTTTTAAGGAAATAGCAAAAAGGTTAGTCGACATCATAGGAGACCGAAGAGCTGGCAGCTACCTCGGACAAAGAATTAGTCTAGCTATTCAAAGGGGGAACGCTGCCAGTATCTTTGGAACCTTGCCTAAAGCCTTTTAATAATATATTTTAATTATTATATTATTATTTATTTATTTTTAAGATTTTTAGATGTATTGTGATTATTTAAACTTTAAACCTAATAAACCACCCTTACACACTTTTTTCTTTGATCTATAACAATCTAAAACAATTGTGAAACAAATATCACTTAAAGTAGTCCAGAAGATCTTTTTTTATAATTAAAGGTTTTGTCCCATATTGAAAATTATTTCTCAAACCCCTATTCCAACTGATCTTCTTTAGGAAGGTTACACAAGTAGGTATATTATTCCTTGAAATATTTTATATTTTTATTTATCACTAGCTGATGCCCGTGAATTCGTCTGCGTGGAATGAGCTTTTCGTAAGAAATGTTTTTGTTCGATGTTTTTTCTCAGACTTTTTTTGCAAATCTGACTTTACCTTTACCACGAAAAAGTCTTCATTTTTCGGGTTAATATAATATAGCCTATGACACTCACAAATAATGTGGCTTTCTATTGGTAACAGAATTTACCCCCTACAACCTCACAAACTTTACCTCTTTATAAATATTAAGTACTTATAGATTAAATTATTGTTTTTTTATGTTACAGGTGATTCAAAAACATTTCAAAACCTTGCCAGTCAATGAAAAAGAGATTATGGCATACTTTATTTATATGGTGAAAACAAATGGGAATAAACTAGACCAGAAAAATGGCATAAATTCAGACTCAGTGTAGTGTTATGTGAATTTAATTTATGAAATGTAGTTTTAATGTTAGATGTAAAATAGAATTAGTAAATGGTTTCTCTTCCTAAATTTACAATCAAACATTCGAGAGATTGTCCTCTGTTTATATTCATAAAGTAGATCTCTAAAGTATAATTATACTTACTTACTTTGTTTTTATAGACACCCCTAGGCATAATGATAAATGAATTGTAATATTGTTATTCTTAGCTGAATTCATAAAATTACAGTACTGTATACTGTACCTACTGTAAATTTTAGCCAAACTTCCTGTGTGACAACCAAGAAGCAGCAATAGGGGCATATGTTTTATTCAAATATCTATATTTTTATGTCCTTTTTTATTATTCATTCAAAATTTATCATAATATATAGATTGCAATTCTAAAATTATTATTTTAATTTAGTGTTTTCATGGATGTGATAATCATCTTATTTCTTTATAAGAAAAACAGACTGAGCTATGAAAATTAATATGTAGAATCAAGTTGCCCCCTTTCTCCCTTCCCTACTTAAGTTTTGTGCAGACTCTAGGCACAGTAAACAGATGCAACCAGTATAGAAACTACCTAGAAACGTTCGAAACAGCTCACTCACACAAACGTGCGCATCGAACATGCGATGACGCGGCACTCACTACTGACGGCACTGCGACGAGCGCTTGGGGTCTATGCGCACGTTTGTGTGAGTGAGCCTGTTTTGAACGTTTCTAGGTAGTTTCCATACTGGTTGCATCTGTTTACTGTGCTCTAGGTTTAAAGCTAGACTGATCTCAATAAGTTAATAATAATTCTAAGATGGAATGTGCTAATAAACTGAAAGCAGAATTTGTAATTTACAAAGTCATACTCCGTTTCTATCTATAGTTTATACTATAATATTAATGTTTTCTTAGTTTTTATAAGGTCTATGCTATGCAGCTTTCCACCAGTGGTGCATGTGGACTTAACATGTGGAAAGTGTTAACTACACCAATCGATCAATATATACCTTGGCCCAACTTAGCTTTGGTAGAAAGCTGAGACAGACAGCCCTAATAAAATAGGTAAATAAAAAATAAGCAATGGACAATCTCAGATTCTACAAATTATGATTTTATTAAATGATCAAAACCTAAAAGTAACGTTAGTAATATAATTAATGAAAATGAATTATATTATTGTTTTTGAATTACATTTATTATGTATATCAGTTGACAATTTGTATTATGATTTAAGTACATAAATCATATTTAAGGACATACTTTTCAGCAATTCTTTGTGTATAAATAGATTATTTTATTATAGTATAATATAAAAGATATAAGTAAGGACATTATGGCACTGACACACCATCAAGACCATAACAATGCAAACTAGACCATATCCAAGGAAATGGTCCAATTTGCGTGTTTTAAACTTATTGGTAGCAAATGGCGATTTGCCCAATATATTCTCTGCAATCCACTGACGGTTAAAATTAATGAATCGATCCAGTTGCAATGTCGATACGAGCAACATTGTTAATTGACAAAATACCATATAGTAAGTAATTTTTATTAGAAACTAGATGATGCCCGCGACTTCGTCCACGTGGATTGAGGTTTTTTGGTTCCCGCGGGAACTCTTTAATTTTCCAGGATAAAAAGTAGTCTGTGTTAATCCAGGGAATAATCTATCTCCATTCCAAATTTCAGCCAAATCCGTCATGTAATTTTTGCGTGAAAGAGTAACAAAAATACGCACATCAAAAATTCGCCTTTATAATATTAGTGTGATAAAGGTATCAATTCTGTAGTACACAATACTTAAACTAAATCAAGTCTAAAAATGCTATCATTATTATATTATAGTACTACCAGACTAGTAAAATAGCAAATTTTGTGCAGCAAAATCCTGTAAATTTAGTACTAGTAGAGATTTGGTACTACAGAGTTGGTACCAGTGTTGCCAAGTATCATATCCATAGACTACAAGTAGATTGATTTTATTGACTGTTACTGGTGAAATCTGCAAATAGATAAGTGAATGGTAGTATTGGTGCATGATATATTTCCCACTCCAAAAGCAGATAACGCTAAGGCACTTTTATAGTAAGTTGATCTATTACTCGTTAACTTGCACAGGGAGAAGTCTTTTTAAGAACTAGGGAGCAGGTAGGGGACGACAACCATGATACTTGTCTCTAACAAAAATTAGCACTTGAAAGCTTGGCATGGCGAAACTATAAGAGTTCCTTGGTGACTACGGTACCATAAAAACACCCATTCAGTTAATTTCTTGGATGTTCCGACAGTCTTCATTGTATCAGTGCATAATGCCCAGAGGACATTATGGAATTAATAATTTACCCATTTACTAGGCTGGACAGAATAGCAGTTGAGGTTTTTCTCTAAAATGGCTTTGATATTTTTTGAGAAACGACCTAATTTGATGGAGTTTCTTAAAAATGTTTTGCAGCCCTTCAAAGTTCAAATATCAACTTTAATTCAATAATACATTGCATCTAAGTGCATGACATAAATATTGTATCAAATTTTCTGAACCATGTATTACATAAAATAATATAGAATGAACTTTTCTCAATAAATAATATCAACTATATTTAATTTCTCATGTAGTTAAACAATGCTCTATGTACATAATATACTTTTTCAACATCAAATGTTATGATTGTTTATTGACAAGGGAAATGCAATGCTAATTATTATTTAAGAGAGATTTATTAGCATTACAGTGTAAAATGTAACTTTTATTACATTTTATTTAACAAACTTGTGTCTTATTTTGATCAACACGACCAAGAGGATAAAATGTTCTCTCGATCGAAGCTTTTGCATTTCGTGTCGCAAAATGCAAATACACACGTGACATAATGAATAAATTGGACACATTGCCTAGCCACATGATTCGTCTTCAAATTACGGGTAAAATTCGGAATTTCACCTTTTCTCCGCAGGATTCTTGTGACAAAATATGGAAATGGAGTGTGTGCAGCTTAATCCAGTTTCCATATATCATAGAATACTGCGGTAAAATCGCGCGGTAACATTTCACAGTAACCGTTAATTTCTGACCACAAAAACACTAAAATCACTATTGGCTACAAAATAGTTACATTTAATTCTTTTTGTCATGAAAATGCTATTTCAATTTAATCAATCCTAAATTTATTATTAGGTGTGGTATGTGGTCACGTTGCGAGTGATTATTATGTACGCTATAACAACGCGAAGACAAGTTATGCACGCCACAAACAATTCAATAATACTTATTGATAGACCCAATGGTCTGGCACTTTGACAGAGGGGAATGTTGCGTGAGCATCTCCCTGTGGTGAGGGTGACTTTTTTCTAATTTGAGTCTTCATCTGAGTCAGATGATATATCTATCCATGTTGAGGCGCCCTCCTTGGCTTTTATCTCCGCTGTTTGAGGAAGGGACGATATAACTGTAAAATTTAAAAAAATTGCTTATTATATCTTGACTATAAAAACTTAAAGCACATTGGAGTTTTATCAAAAAATATCAGATGGAAATCTCATGTTTGGCTAGGCTGGACAGAATAGCAGTTGAGGTTTTTCTCTAAAATGGCTATTTTTTGAGAAACAACCTAATTTGATGGAGTTTCTTAAAAATGTTTTGCAGCCCTTCAAAGTTCAAATATCAACTTTATCCCATTCAAACAGGCCTTGAATAACAACTAAGTTGTCGCGAGAGGGAAAGAGAGTGCCTCCTGCAAATACTGATACTACTTTTAGACTAGTACGTACTACTTTTTTAAATAAGGATGGAATCTTGACACTCGACAATGTCCGCAAAAAATTAGGGCCTGAGGGACTATAAAATATTTCAAATTCAGAAATAGTACCCTAATATAATAGAATTATGTATTACCATCATATTTACTCAGCTCCGGCTTAATGTCTTGCCCGTCATCTGACATTTCTGATAAGTCTGAATCTACGTCCATCCTAACATTAAAGTTCTTGAGACGAATGCTGAGGTCCCTAATGCTCAGTGATTGTGCATGGTCGGTTGTAATAATGTCGGCAAAGTTTATTCTGGTCCTCTTTTGCCTAAAAAAAATTAAGTTAGAAATTAAATTTAAGAAATAAATATGAGGTTAGGATGTTCGCATACTATGCGAGTTCATCAAATGAAACATCACTTGAACGAATTCCAGATATGAGCAGGTTCAGGCGTGTATTCGAATGTTTCGTGCGTGAGTTACCTACGACCATTGATGTAGAATTTTTTTAGTACCTACGACGCATCTCACTGCCTGACGGCCTGAGATTTTACGTGTCGCATGGAACGAGTCCGATTTAATAAATCCTACTAGAATAGGCTTGATTTAAAAGGTCTTCCAAGTAAGTTAGCGATAATAGAACAAACGTATTTCTATTTTAAAAACGTAGCAGTGACTAATTAAACTGTCTTACAAAAATCGGAGTCACGAAGTAACTTTTATTTTAATTTCATTTGTGCTTATCAAGTAACGAAGTAACCAACCGTCGTAACGTATGTAAACAAGTATCGAAAATCAGATGTTTCGGATTTTTGATTCATTCAAAAAAACGTTTTCCGATAGGAGACAACTGATTTTAGTCTAAGGAGTCGTCTCATTTTTTACCCCTTTAATATAATTAACAAGGTCATCATAATTACATCTGTAGATGCTCATTGAATAGGTATCATCACTTTTTTGTTGATCAGAGATTGAGAACTAGGTCATTAGGTTAAGGGCATTAACCTTCGATAGGTCATAGAACCTAAATTATCAGTTATCACATGACAATAAACAGCCAAACCAGCCTGTGTACGTCATAGTACACAGTACACAGTACTTTCACTATATATATCCGATCACGTCTATTATATTGTGTTTTTTTTTTAAATCCACTACAAGAAAAGCCCTTGACTGCGATCTCACCTGATGGTAAGTGATTATGCAGTCTAAGATGGTAGCGGGCTAACCTGTAAGGGGCATGGCAGTTATATTAAACCCATACCCCTTCGGTTTGTACACGGCATCGTACCGGAAAGCTAAATCGCTTGGCGGCACGGCTTTGCCGGTAGGGTGGTAACTAGCTACGGCCGAAGCCTCCCACCAGTGTATTGTTTGTTCAGCTGTTTCTTTGTAACTCTTTAAACTGTTTCATAATAATAATAAATAATATAATGTTTTAATAGGTCTGCATTTGCATAGAATTATAAAATTTTATTGAATAAAAAATTTTTATCCAATAAAATTTTACAATTGCTACCTATGTGCATAAAAAGTTAACAGTTATACACACACAAGCGAAATCCTTATTTGGTGCAACATTAACTGGTTCAACCTTCACGTTGTAATGACTACAAATTAGGCCCATCTGACCTACTTTGAGACCTAGCATATTGGTGCTAATCACTTATTGGATGTTATAATAACAAATCATTAGTAATTAGTAAGTTATAAGTATATCTTGTAATTTTATGGAAGTTAAGGTAGGTTTGCTGGGCTGTAAGGTCGATGGCTGATGGTAAAAATTTTGTTTCTTGAAATGACCAGTTTTTTTTAATGTGTTATAATTATTTTTGCATAAAATATTACACAGATTGTATGGTTGTATGATTGTACAGTATTGTATGGTTATAGATAACTTAATAGATAAAGTAGGTTGGTTCCATAAGTTTATGGTTGGTTCACTATTCTAAATTAATGAATATGAGGTTATCTTACCTCAAATTGTCATCACTAATAATTTCCTTCTTGACCAAATCAACCACACTTTTACACCTCTCTGCGGCACTCTGTATGGCTCTATGCACAATATTTGTGTTGTAAATAGCAGCACCAGTGAGGTCTAGTAGACACAACTCTTTGTATTGGTTCATCCCAACCACTAATAGACCTCCGTTGGCGTCTCCGTCCTCTGTGGTACTTGTGCATACTGATTCTTCTGTATGACTTGGATCTGCCACCAAAATACTGAAAAGTTGAGAAATTCGTATTGC
The DNA here is from genome assembly GCA_923060345.2 of Erebia aethiops. Taxonomy (NCBI): domain Eukaryota; kingdom Metazoa; phylum Arthropoda; class Insecta; order Lepidoptera; family Nymphalidae; genus Erebia; species Erebia aethiops. The sequence goes on along the minus strand of OV281092.1, from coordinate 5,257,953 downwards.
TGTGCACAATATCCATGGCAATATTCTGCATGCAACTATTGATGAAGTAAAGCTAAACAGAATAGAACCTAACTCTCACAATATGAAGCAAACAAAGACAGTGACGAAAGGCTCATTTACTGGGCAGCCCATATTAATTATGCCCATATGAGTAAGCAGAGTAAGTTCACTACTGTAAGGTGTACAACTTCATTTCAGCTTTTTTTCGATTGTGACAATAATTTACCAGGTTTTACTGATGACTAGATTGGTCATGGGAGTCTTGGTATGGAAAATCTGTCATTTTTACCCAACTGTGGCACAGCCTAAAGGAAGGGTTATGATTTTAGCAGTCAAAGTATGTATGTTTGTATTTATGCATGTTCCACTGTAGCACCTAAACTACTGAGCCGATTTTGATGAATAAGGTGTCAAGCAATTGCTTGTTGTTATTATTGTTTGGGTAACATAGGCTACATTTTACGTGAACAAAATCGATATGAAGGATGATACATCCAAAAAAGGGGGGTTTCTGAAATCATAGTCAGCTTATAGATTTTTAATTAATACTTATTGCTTGTTAAATCGCTATCATATCAGCACAGTCATTGGGGCTGATTTAGTAGTACACAATCTCTAAACTAAAATGAGAGTGCATTAAAAATATTGCTAACCCTTTCTCATTACTCTCTGCAGAAGGGGACAGAACTAGATTTAAAGGTGTCATTTTAGTTTTGATATTGTGTTTTACAGAATTAACTACATTTAGCACTTGTTTAAATTTTTGGTGGTAAGACCAAGATGTGTCAAAATACCTACTTATTTTTAAATATAGCAAATGTCAAACACACTGGATAGTGATATAAAACTGTTGGTATGGGATCCTTCTCGGCTAATGTGTGAATGATGATATTTTCCCCACTCCTGGTCACATCTGGTCGCTTGAAATGTGCTAAGGATACCAATGTGGCAATGCTGGAACATTCAATTAAGTTGCCATCGTGATTCAAGATCTTTATGTCAACTCTCAGTGACCATACCTAGAATATTTGAAATAACAACAATTTAAAAACATAAATATGTATAATACTAACTACATAATACTAACTACAGTAATATTTACTTTTCCATAGTAATATTGTCTAAATAGAAACTCAAAACATTAACACTTATTGAAATTAGCCTATTCTTCCAGATTGTATGTGAAATAGAGGTAAATTAATATTTTATATCATACTAGATGATGCCCGAAACTACATCCTTATGGTTTTTGATTCCCGCTGGAGGATACAACTTATCTAGGATAAAAGTAGCTTATGTCCTTCTCTGGAATGCAACCTATCTATTGTATCAAATAACGTCAAAATTGGTTGGATAGATGGGCCGTGAAAGTGTAGCAGACGGACAGACACACTTTCGCATTTAGAAATTATAATATGAGTATTGATAAACATATTAGGCTGTCAGTTTTGTGTATAGAATATTTTTGACCAAGCGAAGCAAAGGTCTCTGAGTCTACTTGAGTGAATTTGCACTTGTCCGTCCGTCCGTCCGTCAGAGCATTATAACTTTTGAATTACTGAACGTAATTACTTCAGATTTACATATTATGTTTTTAACATAATATGTAAAACAATGGCCTCCAGCCGAATATGGCTTAAAAGTTATAAAAATCTTTATTTCAGGGAGGCTCTCATAGAAGTGAATGCGAAGTAAAATATTTTTTATAGTGTTACATAGGGTTGCGGTAAATCATTTTAAAGATAATTAGGAATGGAGTCCAAAAATATTTTTTTTAATATTTTAAAATTGACAAAATGGGGGACTTTCAAAGTGGAGATTTTGTAACGTCCAAAGTTGACCTCAGAACTCTAAATTTTCTGAAAGGCTGAGCCTGAAACTTGGTCAATTATTTCAATTATCTGTACTTGAACAACAAATACTAAAATTAGATAAATATTGTAAGGAAACGAAATTATTTAATTTTTAATGCGCTTCAGTATTTTTAACAGAACTTCACATTGATGTCAATAGATGGCGCTGCGAGGTCTCAGTTCGGGGCGAACCACTAGTGTATGAAGATGTGTAGGGGTCAGCAAGAAGAACTGATGATATTTAGGCTTTATTTATTCTTTAAAAGATAAAATGACAATTGAGGCAGTGATTCTGCCCTTTATACTAACCTTTTCTTCCACAGCAATACACAAAGATTCAAGGTCAATACACTTTGAATCCTTATAGCATTTCTCAAGCAGTCTATTTAAGTAGACAGTCAGATCAGTTTGGCGGTTAGCCTCAAACTGCGGTGCAGCCATCGGACTAATTTCCACATTGATGTACAGAATACCTTCATTTGGCCTTATTTGTTTTGGTTGGACAACCTCACATGATACCTGTGCTAATACTCTGTAATGATAAGGTAAGTCTTTTTGAAGTGGTAGTACTTAAGTAGGTACATAATATATAACTTAATTGCAACAAAACAGAAGAAAGAAAACTGTTTTAGCATAATTTTCATTTTTAGAGGCAGTGTTACAAGTAATGCTCTCTCTAATTTCTTCATTGATCTTAATATTATTACAAGTACCTAAGTATCTCATATTTTATTTTTGTCAAAAACAAAATATACAGTAAGTATTCAAGTAAAGTAAACAAGATGACGTGTGTAATTTAATTCAGATGGATTTAAGTTTAAAATCCTGTAGAAACTATTTGATTTTCTAGGATAAAAAGGAGCCTATATCCACTTCCAAGGTGTAAGCTATCTATGTACTCGCATTATGTCTTAATCGTTTTAAAGGATGGTGGAACCATGCATAATGTTGGGGTATTTCATACTAAAATAATATTAGTATGGAATAAGGCTTTTACATGCTGCTTGTACCTACCTACAGGTTGATGGGTAGGTATGCGAGTTACGAAGTAGATACCTTACCGTTGCTCTTCTTTTAACAAAATCATTAGGATTCAATAAATAAAACTTACTTTGTTTCCCCTATAGAAACAATACAGCTACCGTATTCGGAACCAAATTTAATATCTAGCGTTCGACTCTCATTGTAACTTCTGCCATCTAATCGCTGAAAACAAATAAAACAGTAAAATTATCGGAATAAAAAAAAATGTTTTTCAGTCAAGTTTTCTTTACAGCTTACATGGCCTTCCGAAATTATTTTTTGCACAAAAGCTTTTTCGCAGTTAGAAAGAAATACTTCCCGCATTTTTAAGGAATACTTTTACTTTATAATTATTTATATAATATGTTTGTTTATTAATTAAACTAAGAGCGCGTTTTTCAATTTCGAGGTTATAAAATTGTTTTCAAATCAAATTCAAAATAATGAATGACAGAGACAAGACAAGATGAATGACATTTGGCTTAGCATGGCACTTGGCAGTTTACCGTATGATATTGGTCTGTGGTTTAAACTATAGTCTATGGTTCACTGACAGATACTCTGGGACCCCTGGGACCATAAACTCTTAAGGTCAGTGACTCTTTTGACTCACATCTCAAGTAAAGTGTGTTTATCTGTCTGTCTGCTACGCTTTCACGGCCCATCTTTTAAACTGTATCAAACCCATCAAGGGTATGGAGATAGGAAAACCTGGGAAGGAAGGCTACTTTTTATGCCGGAAAATTAAGAAGTTTCCAAGGGAATGAAAATCTTCACACACGCGGACGAAGTTGCGGACACGTAGACAGAGAAGGCTATCGTCTTAGCGCGGGCGTCATCTCTTTTAGTAGAACATAAATTGCTCTAAATTCAGCTTTAGAGCAATTTGTGAGATTGCTAAAAATAGAAAATGGAGATAGCTGATGTTGCACTAATAAAAACGAATAAAAGCAAAAAACAAATTATGAAGAAGAGAATAGAGAAAGGCAAACTAAAAGCGACCCACACTTATAAAAAAAAAAATGCTCACTAAACATTAATTATATGAATTCTCAATTTACTCTGGAGTGTCTAATAATGAGGGAATTGTCGTTAATTCAACTGAAACGGTAGGAACCCAAAGACTTCTTTCAATATTATTATTCTTTGGATTAAAAAATATAGGCAACTAAAATAGGTATCCAATAATCCCTATTAAATTGTTATGTCGATTAATTTAAGTAAGTATGTCTTCCAACGATAACTGTTTGTTTTGTATTTTTTCTGGGTAATGAGGCCTTCTAAAACAATTTTATAGCCAAGCATACGTAATCGTTACATTAGGTAGGTACATATTATGGATCAGCGTGTAGAGACAACTATTTACATAACGTTTCTTCCCTCACCTACCCATAATAAGGCAATATTGATGTATGATTTCATTATAATGTTATGGACATCCCTATTTTAATAATATTAGGTCCACATCTCTACCTTAGCTCTGACATTATTGATCCACAACTCTCACCAATTCACATAAACTCTGACAGTCGCATCTAAATGCTAAGGCCCACTTGCACGAGGACTCTTAAATTGATTTAGTTAAATATTTTAATGCTGTCCCTTTTTGGCAACTACAATACGCATTTGACAAAAAGGGATAGTATTGCAAAATTTAACTAAATCAGTTTAATTGTCTGTTGGCCCTTAGCATTTAGATGCGACTGTCGGAGTTTATGTGAATTGATGTGAGAATTTAAGTCAGAGCTGATATAGACCGCAGAGAGGTGGCGCGAACTAATGTCTCATGAAGTATATTTAGGGCCAGTTTCTCAATCTTCGAGTAACGTCTAACTGGCGAATAAATTTGAATTTTTGACAGTTGTTACATAGGAATTCTGTCCTTAAGTGAAATTTATTTGTCAGTTAAAGTTTACTTGGCGATTGTGAAACAGGCCCTTACAAACATAGCTCGCGAAAGCTTAAGAAGAATACTTATATAAACGGTATACCTTATAGATGCCAAACTCAACGTTCACTACTCGACTCTTTTGTTCAAATAATCTCTTACCTACTAAATAAAAAACAAAACTAGATATTTCACAGTCGCGATCGATATTTTTGAAACAATATGTATAAAATACTAGCTGACCCGGCGAACTTCGTACCGCCTTAGTATGCAAAATTAAATGTATATTTTTCAATATTTCTGAGAGATTTTCTTAATATTTTTTTCCGTAAGAATCTTCTCCTAATAATAACAAATACAACAAAAAAAGAATTAGTGAAATCGGTCCAGCCATTCACGCGTGATGCCGTGACCAAGGAAAACGGGTTTCATTTTTATATATATAGATTGTTTGCAAAAGGCGATGATCATAGTAAGAGTAGGTAAGTAACACCGTTTTAAATGCTTGTGTAGTAAGTACCTGCCATCGTTCACATAAGTTTACAGATCATTATATTATTTGAAGAGAAAACTTCTTTAGTTATACCTATTTCACCTACTTGACATGATGCACTCTTTGGTAGGGGTTTAAAAATGTGGAATACGCGAGACCGACACCGTTCTTCTAAGACAGGTATTAAGTAGGTATAAATAGTACATTCGTAATTAAACTTTAATGCCTTAGTTTTAAGGTTTATATTAAATAAGTGATGTGGAAAGGAGACCAACACCTCGCGTTGTTACGAAGACAAAAGGTATTAAATATAAATATACCTACTTAGTACATTCGTAATTAAACTTTAAAATACTTTTATTATTATTACATATTATTATTTTTCGTTTTTTTTTAATTTTTTATTAGAAAGAATAATTAATATTCGTTTTCACTTCCATCGGCAGTCCCTGACTGCCAATTATTAATTTATGTTACCATAAAAAAAGCAAAATCAAAAACTGAAAATACTGGCACGTCCTCATTAACCTAGCTTGCAATAAATATTATGTCGTGATCGGACAATGTTCAAGGCGCATCCTAACACCGATTACATAGGGTGACACAACCCAGTGTCACCACTCACCACCATACCACCACCACCTTTCACCAACAAAAAGCAACGCGGGCCTCCTACAAAAGCACAGTGGTAAATATAATATACCTACAACGTAGGTACCACTCAGCTAAAGTAATTGACCATTTGGTCCAAATCATGTTAAACACCTATAATGATTTTATTAGTGTCTTAGAATCCATACTAATATTATAAATGCGAAAGTTTGGATGGATAGATGGATGGATGGTTGGATGTTTGTTACTCAATCACGCCAGAACGACTGAACGGATTCGCATAAAGTTTGCCACAGAGATAGATTATAGCCTGGATTAGATTAGGAGCTCCCGCGGCCAAAAAACTTCATTGCCACGCGGACAAAGTCGCTGGCATCGGCTAGTTGTTGATATTTTTAATTGACAAAGTTTTATATGGATCCAAAAGATGTCATATCACCTGTAGTTTTAAGTTTTTAACCTACAGGCTATACAGGGGATAGAAAATAATATCTTAGAACATACCTATTAGCTCGGCTTAGTAGGTAGGTACTTCTTAAGGTCCAAAACAACGTCGATAACAAACGGTCTATGACGTAAGGTCCCGTTTAATTTTACCGATAGCTATATGTCTCCTCCCACGCTTGCTTGGTTTGCATTGAGCATCACCGACCACCATAACGCGGTATTTCAATTCCAACCTTTCAATGGCACACATAACGCTCGTATCGCCACATGGCCGGTGTGGAGCTTATATTGTCAACTTTATGCAATGCAAGCTTTTGCGATGTTGGCAGTTCACTCGCCGGTAAAAAACTTTTTATTATACAAATAAGAAACTAACCTAACCTAACCTAACGGTTTTTAGTAAAAATATTTAAAAAAAAACTTCATGTCCAGTCATTTGGTGCTCAAAAGGGGAAGTGGTGTGGAAATGAGTTATTTGGCCAAAACGCGTGTTGGATCGACTAGGTATGCGGCGCCTATTGATTCTACAAAAAAAATTTACCACAAATCGTAGAAAATTTTCTCTAATTTATTACAAAACTATTTTCATCGTGAAATTGAGTCGGAAAGGAGTTATTATCAACTGTTTTTGGGCGCCATTTTTCCAATATGGCGGTGGGAGCGGCAGAGATACGCGGTGGCAAAGTGAAAATTCGAAAAGAGCACGTCGAAATCTATGAAATCACCAATTTTCAAAACTCCCGGCAAACTTTCCAGGTAAAACTACCAAATGACTGGACTATAACTGTACATACTTAGTTCATCTTATATACGTCTTATATAGTACATCGATGGTTTAAAATAAACGGTATAAAAAAATAGGTTTTATAATAACCATAAAATTTCATAGCATAGACCTGATAGATTGGTTCCGCATTTAAAACTGATAATTTCCGTTAGGGAGAGTATCCGCATTAGCAAAACGTAAACACTCGCAGCAAGTAGGTATACTTCAAGTTTTCTTGGTGAACCAAGTTGGGCCTGGAAATTGCGGAATAAGTAATTAAAGTAAGTAGATAATTCGCGAATAATTACTGCACTGCGGCCTGCAAGTGTTTTTACACAGCGCAAGTGAATCTGCCCGTACTAACTTCTGCAAGTTTGTTGGCTTTACATTAAAACCTATTTCTGTATCCACATTTTTAGATACACAGTTAACTGCGCGGCAAAATGAAATTCAGGAATTGAAAAACGCAGTCAACGGCAAGCATCTCAAAATAGGAACGTACGACGTAAGTTAACTCGCAGTCACATCGCAAGAGTTCGATTTTTAAAATTCAGGTACCTACATTGATTTGCAATTTCGCCATAAATATATGTATGACGCAGTCTTTAAATGGAAGAGGCAGGAAGAAGTATGACAAATGGCAGTTTTTAAAACCTTTAGTTTCTAAGCGGCATCTTTTGTGCACCGGGAACCAGAGCTTTATTTATAGCTTGGTGGTAGTTAGAGCTTTATCGGTAGTGTTGTGAAGAGCGACGGCTGAAGCATATACCCCTAGAGCAGACCAGAGAGTTTAAAAATTATACCTCTATAATCGCCCCTCTCTGGAATCCGATCTTTAATAATAGGTCTCCCAGTCCCACATAAAAATCACCAGGAGCGCAGCGTTCCGGTGGCCTAATTAAGTATGATAAACCTGCATCAATCATTGTTGTACAGTCTCAATTATTGTTGTGATTGGCTGAATTTATGGAATTCTTGCTGCGTCAATGGATTTTAGCCAATAGCGGGAGAGTGTTAACCAATCAGAGGTTTTTACATAATATGGCCCAAACACCTCTGATAGGCTAACATTCCTTCACTAGATAAGTTTGCCAAAATCCAGTGTCGCAAACTTAGACCTCTCTCTGCGTCTATTCCTCATTGCTAAGGGTATTGACCCCATTTCATCAAACATAATGGCAGGGGTTTTCTTGGGATAAAAATGCGGTGGATTCCCTTTCCCAGGTCCTTCCGCATACGACTCAACTAAGAGTACTATTTCAACTCTTAGGTTACTATTATTAATTACCGGGATCGAGGGCTTACGGAAACGAAAAGGCCAAATTCGGACTTCCAAATTCGGTCACCCATCCAGTTACCGACTATGGTCGGTAACGTTGCGCAACAATCGCAATATAGGTATGCGTTGTTGCAACTAGGTCACTCGTCCCTATATGTACCTTATGTAAGATCTAACTTAGGTACCTAAGTACCAAAAATTCTAACAAGGGAATATAACAATCATGTAAGATTGATTCGTCCAAGTGTAGGTAACAATGATTGATGTACCTACCTAGATAATACTTTATATGTACTAATTTGTGTGAATATGGCTTTTGACAGGTTCTTTGCTCATTAGAAATCCGTAACATCTATCTAGAGTCATTAGGGGTAAAAGCACGCACTTTTCTCTTTAAGGCTTTATTTAGCCGAAACTATTAAGATGGCAGACACAAATTTATAGTACATTTGTAGCACGTTTATCAGGCTTCTAATTGATATAAAGTTCATTGAGATAACTATCAAGATTCTTTGATTATAAAGCAAACAGATGAAATGATCAGACTGCGTAATTTTACCCCGGCATAGGGGTAAAAGTACGCAATCGTAAGGGTAATAGTTCGCGTGTAGGATAAAAGTACAATATTCAGGATTCGTACCTTTAGTTAGGTAATAATAAAAATATAATATTAAAAAAAAGATTTATGCAGAAAAATCAGTACACAATTTTAAAATAATTCAGATATAATCAACGAAATAAACTTATAATACTTCTAAAAGAACATAAACTAAGATATCTAGCACTTTGCCACTGGTAAAGTCAAAAGTCATAATTATAGATATTGCAATTCACTTAAGTTTTAAGGAGATCAAAGGCATGTTATTTATGTTTAGGCTTCGGCCGTGGCTAGTTACCACCCTACCGGCAAAGACGTGCCGCCAAGCGATTTAGCGTTCCGGTACGATGCCGTGTAGAAACCAAAGGGGTACCTAAGGGTTTAATATAACCGCCATGCCCCTAACAGGTTAGCCCGCTACCATCTTAGACTGCATCATCACTTACCATCAGGTGAGATTGCAGTCAAGGGCTATAGCTTGTAGTGGATAAAAAATAAAAATAAAACTTTTTTTTCTTCAGAAACTAGAGATATTCCTGGTGTCTTTTTTACATAATTTCGAGGCATTATTTCACAATCTGAAACAAAAAATATATAAGTACTTACATTTATATCATACAGTATAAGTGGGTATACATTATTAATTGTAGAACTACCTATTTGGTTAAAGTTTTGTAGATGGGGTATAAGTACGGGGGTAATAGTACGCGTACTATTACCCCCGTACTTTTACCCCATTTGGCTGGTAACGAAAACAAAGAGCAATAGTAAAAATTTCAATAATGCTAGGTTAGTATGTAAGTTTGAAATAAATTGTTTAATAATTATACAAAAACAAGAAAAAAAGCTTAGCTTGATAACCACATAAGATTGAGTGTCACCAACTTTTCCGTAGAACACAAAAATACGAATTTTTACCTTAATTTAACTTATTGAGTCATAATTCGCGGCATACCGCACGCACTGCTCTCCAAGTGGTGACACATAATGGTGGCCCAAGCGCGCGTTCTCCCGTCGACCAAGCTCCCCCGCCCGCATACCCTTCACTGAAAAATCGGCATTGCGAACTTTTGCCCACTGCGGACTTTTACCCCGAATGACTCTACTATCATTATAAATGCTAAAGTGTTATTTTTATTTTTGTCCTTTAATCACGCTGCAACAGATCAAAGTTCCTCTGGAATTTTAAAACTTAATTATCCATGCGGACGAATTCGCAGGCATCATCTAGTTAGTGTTTCAAATTTTAGAATTATCCACTGAGCTGGACGGAATCGTCTGAAAATGGCACCATCGACGGTCACGGGGTGGCGTTTGTGCTCGTCAACATTTTGCGGGAGCAGTTCAACTTTACCTTCGAAGTGGTGGTGCCTGAACGGAACTTTGAGATGGGAGGTCGCAGGCCTGACGAGTCTTTGATCGGACTTGTTAATAGTAGCGTATGTTACTCTTTACTATATCCTATGTATAGGGACCTGAAGTATAGTCTGAATGTCCAAGCTTGTTATGGCATAGGAACCTACTCTGATAAAGACAAGCCAGGGGCCGTACTGCCAACGCATAATAGCCATATTGTTTCATTAGTGTTGACTTTCGTGTTTTAGAATTATACCTAATCCTTATTTTAGGAATGTCAAGGAACGAACTTTGAGCGTTGGCAGTACCTATGGCCCCAGACATCGACCTTACAGCCTAGTAAAAATTGTGTTTTATATTTTGGGAAGAGAACAGTTGAAGCTGATGGGAATTAGTACCTACATCAAGTAGGTACCCTATCCATAGCGACTGCATCGCTGGCGAAAATTTCAGGTCTCTAAGTATATCGAAGGAACGAAGCTTAGGTAGGTAGGTATTTCTTTGAAACTTCCGGTGATATTTAGACCATAGAGATACGATACGTCTGTCGTCTTACTAGACTCCTGAACAGATCTTTTTTTAACTAAGTACCTATAGTTAGATCGCGCGCGAGTTGAATGCACAGCGTATGTATGGTGACACTGTATACATAAGCTCAGCATTCAACTCGCGCGCGAACTATTTCGAATCGTCAAGCCCCTACAAAGGTCCCGAACGCCGAAGTCTTATTTGTTTACTGTGCTCTTATTGAGAAGAACCAGGAAGAAAGTCACGGTATTTTTTTTAAATTGTAACGTTCAAACCTGTTCAATTTCGTGTGGTCAGTGGTGTGAACAATTGAATATATTTCAGTGAACAGATTATATTACTCTTTGATCACAGAAGGTAGACATGGCAGCAGCGTTCTTACCGGTGCTGGTGCAATATAACAAGTTCGTGACGTTCTCCAACGACCTGGACGAGGGGGTGTGGATGATGATGCTCAAACGACCCAAGGAGTCGGCTGCAGGCTCTGGACTCTTGGCACCATTCGCTACCTATGTTTGGTCAGCATTCTACTACCTACCTACTCATTTATTTCCAAAGCTCTAATTTAGTTACAGGAAGATTCTTTTGAGGAACTTTTCAAGAAGCATGTTTTTTTTTATTGACTGACTTGACTTGGCTGCGATCTCACCTGATGGTAAGTGATGATGCAGTCTAAGATGGTATGATTCTTTAGGTAGATGTAACTACCTAAAGAATCTGTGCCAAACTGTAGCTCTAGGGCCTACGTAGCCAGTAGATACTTACTAAAGATATTTAAGATTCTTGTTCAAAGAGTTGTAAAACTAGGTACCTAAATTAAATGTGTCATCGTGCAAAGTTGATTTGGAAAAAAAAGCGTGTGTGTGCTAATTGCACACTTTTTTTTCCAAATCACAAACGGCAGAAGTGAAACTTCAGAAAAGCAGCCTACGAGAGATGTAGGTAGATAAATAACTATAACTTGTATTCTATCTCATTCTCTCGCACGCTAAATCCTATTATGAATATCTTTGACTCTTTTTAGTGTAGCTTTTTCGTTTCATCGAATTTTCAAATGAGAACGATTCTTAAGAAGTTTCACTTCAAAATGACTAAATAACGCATCGTTTACCATGCCAAAAGTTTTCAAACATAAACGTTTTTTAACGGTCGAAAAACATATTGTTCATTATAATTTTTTGGACAGGTACCTAATCCTAGCAGCGGTGCTAGTGTACGGGCCCTGCATAACCTTGCTCACGTGGATCCGCTCGAAGCTAATCCGTGACCACGAGCACCAGATCTCTCTGTCGCCGAGCGTGTGGTTCGTGTATGGTGCGTTCATCAAACAAGGAACCACTCTGGCTCCTGACGCGAGTACGTATTTGTAACCTTATTTCACTTGATCTTGATTTTTTTTAATTTTCTAGCCACAGGCCGAGGAGGTTGCCCATTGGGCATTGACCACACTCAATTTGATTGTTTTTTTTAAATGTGTTGGTCAATAAAGATTTATTTATTTACTTTAGGCCTAAGTATAGCGGAAATAGCCTACTCGGGTAGGATGATGGTGAAAACAACAGTAGGACGCTTAGGTAGGTACATGTAGTTCAAAGGTCAATCTAAACTTGCCTTAGCAAAAGTTTGTGAAGCTTACACGTGTGTTTAAAGCTTTAACCCAGCAGTCCATTCCGTCAAAGCGCGATGGTATCGGCCGCTAATAGCGACCGACGTCATTTATCACCCTCTAGTCACACCCCCTAATGTGGACATTCCGTATTTACTAATCAGAATTTGTACTACATGAAAATGATTTTATCGCCACATAGGTAACTATTACGGTATATTTAATGTTACTGTGAATAATCACTCACTCGTAGGTAATTAAATAATCCATTTTTCAAATCACGAAATCAATATCTAGGCTATAAATTTAAAGCCGGAAGATTATTGACCGAGCGAAGCGAAGGTGAGTCTACTTGAGTGAATTTGCACTTGTCCGTCCGTCCGTCTGTCAGAGCATTATAACTTTTGAATTACTGAACGTAATTACTTCACTTCAGCTTAAAACATAATATGTAAACCAATGGCCTCCAGCCGAATATGGCTTAAAATGTCATAAAAATCTTTATTTTAGGGGGGCTCTCATAGAAGCGAATGTGAAGTAAGATAATTTTATAGCGTTAGCATAAGGTTGCGGTATATCATTTTAAAGATAATTAGGAATAGAGTCCAAACATATATTTTTTTTTAATTTTACCCCTAAAATTGACGAATTGGGGGGCTTTCAAAGTGGAGATTTTCTAACGTCCAAAGTTGCCCTCAGAACTCTAAATTTTCTGAAAGGCTGAGCCTGAAACTTGATCAATTATTTGAATTATATCCTGTACTTGAACAACAAATACTAAAATCAGACAAATATTGTAAGGAAACGAAATTATTTATTTTTTAATGAGCTTCAGTATTTTTAACAGAACTTCACATTGATGTCAATAGATGGCGCCGCGAGGTCTCAGTTCGGGGCGAACCATAGTTATGAATAAATAGCTATACAATCCATTTTTGCGTCATCTACCATGCTGTAGGTATGCCTACGCTCTCCCGATGGTTTTGGATGACAAAAAGACAATTAATCATAGACCCTATAACTAGACCCATTAGTTTTCAGGCCAGCACCATCCTGAGCCACTAAATGAATCACAACCTGATCTATTTATTTACTTAAGCTTCCTAGCTGAAGCCCGCGATTATACCCATGGTAAAAATCACGTCGATCCGTAGCTCTGTTGCGGCGTGATTGAAGGACAAACCAACAAACAAACAAACAAACAAAAACACTTTCACATTTATAACATTAGTATTATGAGTGAGTCTAATGGGGACGAGCTTATATTGAATCCAAAAGTTCCTATAAATTCAAATCTGTTCGCAGCCTTGGGATTAAATATTATATTTTTATAGTTCCCTAAGATACTAAGTATACTTAGTAACTTAGTAAGAATGTATCATAAGTAGTAGTTCCTTAGTCCGTAGTCCTTCAGTTAAGCGCAGCGTAGGAAGGCCCCCACTAAGCGGACGGAGGATCTCAAGCTAGGAGCCGAGCTTAATCTTAGCAGTATAAGACGTAACGTACCTATCTCTATAGGCGCTAAAAGTGAGTGGCACAAGACCATGTTCAGTGGAGACCCTTGCAAGAGGCCTTCATCAAGCGTTAGAGATATATCGCTTGAAACGAAGACAACACTAAAATAAGTTAGTCTGTGCAGCTGCGATATATTGGTCTGTCAGTTTACGGTTCGTGGCACGCACACTATGGCAGAAACTGTACCTTATAATGTTTTGTAGACACAACCCGGGTTCTCTTCGCAACTTGGTGGCTCTTTGTCATCCTGCTCTCAGCATTCTACACGGCCAACCTGACAGCTTTCCTCACGCTCTCCAAGTTTACTCTAGACATCGAGAACCCTGAGGACTTGTACAAAAAGAACTACCGCTGGGTCGCTGCTGAAGGTGGAGCCGTGCAGTATGTCATAAAAAATGTAAGAGACATATTCTGTTTCCACGTTTTTTTATATCTTCTTCCACGGATTTAAACAATAGGATGACGTAGTCATCCTGAGTTCAAGATGGCGAAAGCTTTGGATGACGGCATATTTTAAATCTAGATTCCACTGATGCTTAAGAACTGGAGGCTGTTTCGGAAGGTTTTTTGAGTTCTTCAAACCTGAAGTAGCAAGACGGTGCATTTCATATGTTATCTGTGTAAAATATAAATATTATGCTGTCTCAATTTAACTATTAAGATATTGGTCCAAGATATGTCAAAATCTTACCTCTAAAAATCATTTGACGACCTCCGTGGCGCAGTGTGTAGCGCTGTTGTCTTAACGTGCGGAGGTCCTGGGTTCGATCCGCGGCAGGGTCAATTTGGGAATTAATAATTTCTGAATTTTCCCTGGTCTGGCCTGGTGGGAGGCTTCGGCCGTGGCTAGTTACCACCCTACCGGCAAAAGACGTGCCGCCAAGCGACTTAGCGTTCCGGTACGATGCTGTGTAGAAACCGAAGGGGTACGGGTTTAATATAACTGCCATGCCCCTAACAGGTTAGCCCGCTTCCATCCTAGACTGCATCATCACTTACCATCAGATGAGATCGCAGTCAAGGGCTAACTTGTAGTTGATAAAAAAAAAGCAATTAACTACACTCTAAGATCCATGTCACTATTACCTTTACGCAGCCAGACGAAGACCTCAATTACCTGAGCAGAATGCTAGCAAACGGTCGAGCCCAATTCCGTTCTCCAGCCAACGACCAAGAGTTCCTGCCAATGGTATCGGGCGGTTCCGTGCTGGTGAAGGAGCAAACTGGCATCGAGCAACTGATGTATTCGGACTACCTGAGTAAAGCGCGGGAGGGGGTCGACGAAGGGGAGAGGTGTACGTACGTCGTCGCGCCCAACGCATTCATGAAGAAGCGCCGCGCCTTCGCTTACCCCAAAAACAGCACGCTCAAGATACTGTTTGATACCGTGTAATGTCGCTTTCTCTTTATATGTTCTGTGTTTCTGCCACGTACCTGCAAATTATGGAACCAGCTCCCATCTTCTGTGTTCCCTCATGATTATAATATGGGGCTCTTCAAGGGGCGGATAAACAAATATCTCAAAAGCCAGCAAGGCATTGGCGGCTCCTCTGGTGCTGCAAATGTTCATGGGTGGCGGTAATAACTTACCATCACCAGATGACCCGCCTGCTCGTTTGTTCGCTATATTAAAAAAAATGTGTGTTTCAGCTCCTAAAAATGTTTGTTCATCGCGGTATTGATTTTGCCACTAGTGGTATGCACTCTGCACGACTCCTAACATCTCCCATTTTCAGGAAGTCTGGCATCTGCCAAAGACATCCTATTTTGCTTAATACATGGAGAGATCTCTATGAATGGGTAAGTAGTATCAGGTACTCTTGGCAATGAGACGAAAGACAGAAGGTCCTTCATGGTATAATAATGAATCAAGAATATTCTTACATGTGCGATGTTTTCATCTAAACATTCTTTTGATTCTTTAAAAAGCCGAGTTCTAGGAACTGGCCAACTTGCCGACGTGAGACGTCTAAGAGTCGGGTTCCCACAATAAGATTATCTACTCCCATTCTCATCAAATAAGTAGGTAAGTACTTGCCCGTTTTTCTTCAAAAGTTGCATCAAACAACAAATCCTGCAGTAAGTACCTACCTACTCAAATTAAAAAAAAATGAGCAGGCGGTTGCCTAAAATGGGAGAAAATGGTAAATATGGTGATATGCCTTTTTGCATCTGTGGATTGACAGGCACATTTGTTTCACTCTTAATGGGCGTTAATTGGGTGAATGGTTTCATACAAATTACAAACTTAGATTGTTTCAGGCTCTCCTATCTCATACAATCGGGCATAGTAGGATTCCTAAAGCATCGCGACCTGCCCAGCACCAAGATATGCCCGCTCGACTTGCAGTCCAAAGACAGACAGCTTCGGAACAGCGATCTGATGATGACATACCTCATCATGGTGACGGGCTTAGCAGCGGCCATTGCTGTGTTTGTTGGGGAAGTGAGTAAAACGAAGCGGCGATAGCCTAGTGGTTAAGACACCCGCCCTCCTTACGGGGTCGCGGGTTAATGATTCCCAGGTACGCACCTCCAACATAGAATGCACATAAATCCGAAAAATTTAAACGTGCATACCCTGGAATCGAAGCCCCGAAAACTGGAATACGAGGCCGGGCGTCTAAACCACTAGACCATTACCGGCCACTGCATCATGCAACTTTACAATTGTCTGAATTCAAATTCCTTGTTCACCCTTCACCCGTCTACCACAGAACGAGTATTTATCACTTTATGAGTAAGTATCCATAAATGGTTGACAACAAATAACTCTTTTAAATTACTAGCTGATGCCCGCGACTTCATCCGCGTGGATTGAGGTTTTTTGGTTCCCGCGGGAACTGTATAATTTTCCTGGATAAAGAAGCCTTTATATGTTATTCAAGACTATAATCTATATCTGTACCAAATTTCATCAAGATCCGTTCAGCCGTTCTGGCGTGATTTGAGTAATAAACATCCATCAATCCATCCAAACTCTCGCATTATTATAGACTCGGTTTCACAGTTCACTTTATTTTCTAGGTTATCTTCAAGCGTTACATCAAGGTCGAGGTGAAGTTAGAAGACAAGGGAAAGAAAGGCAAGAGGCGTAAGAACAAAGACATCAAACCAGAAAGTAACGATACCAGCCGCCCTCCGCCCTACGACTCCTTATTTGGAAACTCTCGTAACAGATACAAATTCAACCGGGATTCAAAGAAGGAAATTATAAACGGCAGAGAATACTATGTGGTGAATAATGTAACTGGGGACGTACGCTTGATTCCAGTTAGAACGCCATCTGCTTTTCTTTATAGATAAAATGCTAACAGTAACAGCTTCTGGTATGGAAGTTGTATGAAATTCACAGTTGTGACGTCATCAAATTTCAACGCACTTTTTTTCTTTAATCTTATATATTTTAAAATGGTTGTCAAACTTAAAACTAACCCAGGATGTGAATTTTAGATCTTTTGGAAGACCCTCTAAAATAATCAGTTAGAAATAATTTATTTTTGATCAACCCTATTGAAATCATTTAAGAGGCCGGTTCGCGCCGCTCGCAACTTCTATTCGAACCGCAAATATAAATTTGCCGGTATATTGCTATCTCTATTTCACTGATGACACATGATCGCGTTCAAGCGAGATAGCAATATGAGCTTACAGAATTTGTTATACATTTAGTCTTGTTCCGTGAATACCAAAAATGATGAATGAAAACTTATCGTGCTTTTTACTTCGTTTTGTTATTCTGTAACTTGACAATATAGGCTATGCTGCTGACCAATTAATACGTAAGATATCGTTGGTTTTAATATGAAACAAATAAGAGGGAAACATGTCCATCTTGTCGTAAAAATATGCAAAACGCAATTCATTTACATTTCATTTTAGGAAAGTATTTTGAAAACATATAAATCCAGGGGACTAGATAAATACAATTTGAATCCAAATAAACTCTCATTTTGGTGGAAATGTTCTCGAATTATTAATTATTTTGGTATTACGTTTGTATGGGCAATTCATTCTCCGCTGGCACCTTAACATGTTATATAACTTTTGCATTGTGTTATATAACACGCCAAAAATGTATAACATAGATATTTCAAAATCGTACTGCGTTCTTTTTAAATGTTATGAAACCATAATAAAATGAAGAAAGAACAGTTTTATAACATGATTTCATCATTTAAAAATGTGTTTTGAAATTTCTGAAAATTATGAAATTCAGAAATATAGATAGATACTTAAGTATGAAAATACCTCTTTAAATATTATACAAGAACGATTTATATATAAATACTAGTAGTGGTTATTGGATATATGATTAAGTAAACATCTATCCAAATGTTATTATTATCAAGTAAAAATAGTATTTTTGAAAATAAGAGTTTTAAAGTAGTTATAGTTTTAATAGTAGAAAAAATGTACTTGGATAATATCATCGGGGCAGCTTAATAAATAGCACTAGTGAATAAAACTAAAACGCGTTTTATTTATATGTTTTTATTAACTGTGAAAAATACATTCCACAATTTGCATTAACATTCAAACCAAGATCAACATCTTTTCATAATAATAACTTAATTTTCACTAATGGGGTTCGAATATTTTGGCCTTGGAACCGTTCCGCCATTTTTATTTTTGTCGAATGCCGTAAAAACCTGTATTAATCAATATCTGGCATTAATGCCACACAAACACACCAATTAATGGTTTATAACACAAGCAAGTATTTTATGAGAAAAAAATATATTGTCTCATATAAAACATACATGATTGTATTGATGCCAGCTATTTATTAATACACTTTTTACGAGTAGCCATTTAATAAAAAATGGCGGAACGGTAGGTAGGCCAGGGTCCATGCAAAAATATTCTAACCCTTTTATAAATAAACTTTTTTTCACCTGTCAAAAGACATTTTGCTATCGCTATTTGAAATTGCAACCCTAGTATCGGTATTAGGGTTGCAATTTCGAAAACACAAATTATACGAATGATTGACACCTAAATTATTGGCTAAACAGTAACGAGTTCCATGAATTCAACCGAAAATAATTGCCATAAACAGATCGAAATTTTGGTGCCAAGGGTACAGTCCGCGAGGCGTAAGCTGAACTTTACATTTGTGTGAGTGTACATAGATAGTGTAGGTGTAACATTGGCCTAAAGCGCGGCGCGTCCCTTGCTTGGTATAAACCGGTTTTTACTGCTTTTTGACAATCGGCCTGAGGCGCGGTGCGTCCATCGCTTGACGCAACTTCTCCGCGCACCTTCCGCACTTCACCTCTTGTACTGGTAGCAGCGTGACGTGTTTCTTAATATTTTATTTTGTGCTAGACTAGATTCGTTAGTGAAAAATGGCGGCTAACACAAGTAAACAAAGAATATGAAAACCTTTAAATAGCCAAGTGAAAGAAATTTTGTGCAATCTAAATAAGTATTTTAAAGACGTGAACGATAAAGACATGTCAAGTGTCACTACATCTGCCCAATTGGTAGCGACATCGACCGGGATTCCTCTGTCTACTGTCAAACGCGTTTTAGTGGAAGGTTTTTAATTAACACAGACGACACATCAGACGAGAGTGAAAATGATGATAAGGAAAATGATGAAGATGCAATGACCGATGTAGAAGAATTTTAATATTTTTTCATATTTGAATTGTATTTATCTTTTACGAATAAAATTTATTTAGTTTTTTGTCTGACTCTACTTTTAGTGATCACTCACACAATTGCAAAGCTCAGCTTACGCCTCGCGGACTGTACTAAAATGTCCTTGGACAGGCGTGAAATAATAATTCAAATAAAGGCTGGGCCTCTATGTACAATATTTTATATTTTGTACATAAATTCAAAATAATGTAGGTACAGTTTTGGACCTGAATTACTCCTAAGCTGTATTGTATTGCGACATAGGATTCGTACACGCTACAGATATCAGCGTGGAAGGAATTCAGAGCTCATATATTGAGCATCGACGAATCGCCATGCAATTGCCCGTTACTTGGAACTATTACGGTGACTCGATACTATATAACATTTTATAAAGCATTTGTTATATAACATATACATATTATGTATAAACTAAGATATAAAAACTGTATATACATATACAGTTTTTATATCATATATATCATACATTACGATATTATAAAATGTTATATAGTAATTTAATATCACCATTCGAGCGTGAATACACAATTCTGAAAAATTATAGTTGTAGACGGTCTCTACGCACTTTTTACGTAACAAAATCAATAACATACTCTAAAATAATATAGTCTAGCATTACATTAATATATAACTTGTAACACTAAGAAATTGCTAAGTATTTAATTAATTTTCAATAAAAATTTGGATGGAAACTTCGGCAAGACAAAGTCCATTAAGTTTCATAAAATCAATATACCTATTTTGTAAGATTTATTATTCAGAACATTAATATTATTTTTAAGACAATGTGGCGTATTCTGTTGTAGGTACACTATTTCTAAATTGACAGGTTTAAATCTACTACTATCCCTTTCAGCAGGCAGCATTATGAAAGGGAAAGTATAGCTGCTGTTTTAGTTTAATTTAGAGGTTGTGTACAACATAATTATTAGCCTCAACAGCACATTAAATGTTCAATTTATTTTTAATACTCACAGTATTATTTTTATTACCGAAAATTGATGATATTTTTGTTTTTCCGAATAAATAATACCTATTATAAAATATAAATAATGCTTCTATAAGTCTATTATAAAACATTGCGTCCAAGTTTCATCGTATTAGATGTAACTAGGCTGCACGATAACGTCATTTATTGGTATTTTATTACAAAATAATATTAAAATTTTAATTTGAAAGCCTCATTTACTATGTTGAATTCATGCACTCACATCTACTACTCATTATACACACAGGAAACTCAAAAATTGCGCGCGAAATGTATATAAAATATAAAAAAGTTTTTATTTTATTTTCTTGTGATTCACATATTTGCTACAAAAAAGTACAATAGGTACGTAATACGCATCAGTAATGATAAAACATTACACATAATAATACAATAGTATATTATGTACTAAAATTCTAAAATAATCGATTCGACATAACTGAAATTAGATTAGAATTTGATATACTATCTAATGGGATTATATTACACAAAACCAACTTTACTTATTAAAGTAACTTTGATAGCTCCAGTTAACTTTACTGACAAATTCGTAATATTACTTTTGTGAATAAAGTAAAGTATTTGGACATTGTAAAATTCAAAGAAACACTATTCGTGGCAGCCCTAACTTATGCAATATTGCAAAGTTACCCGCAAATGCCTAAACCCTACAATAACGCTACATCCTTGGCAACTACTTATAACTAGGTACATATCTTCATCACAATTCTTTTTAAGCTTTTATATAACAGTGTCTGGGTTATAATATCGCGATGAGTTTTATATTTTCATACAGATTAAAGAAAAAAGAAAAATGGAATAGTGGTGTCTGAATTTAAAGCTGGCCGTTTAAACAACGTAATCAAAGTTTTTAGGGAAAATAAATCAGCTAAAGTTTTGTTTTGATCTTAGAAAAGGAGACATAGAATCATTCAAGAATTTTGCCGTTGAGACCGATTTAAGATGTGAGAAACTAACATTGGTCGAAATTAATTTTGTTTATCAGTGAACGTGCCTCTGTCACTGTGTCATACAATATGCGTATGACACATAGTGAATATGACAATTATATTTACCCAATAAGAATATTATTGTGTAGTATATTTTTAAAACCACAAGTTACAGCAGCAGTACTATTATAAAACTAAATTAAAATACTATTATGTATGTATTGTTATTAAGTATAAATATTTTATTTATATAGTTAAAAATCAAGTGTTTAAAATGTAGACTTAGTCCATAGGTTAAATTACCTAATATAATTCTTAATTATTGCTTTGATTGTGAAGGTAGATCGTCAATCCTGATCAAATTGTATGGGATTAATTAATAATAAACACTAAGTATAATAAAATAATAGAATACCATATATGTATTTAAAAAGAAATGCGTAGACCAAAATAAAGTTTTATAAATATTTTCCGAAACCATTTTTTTAGTATCATAAAATATTAAGTCTCAAATATAAAATCAAAGAATTTGTAGATTGATTTAAAATTCCTTGTTTAAAATATACTGCAGCAAATTTCGAGTCAATATTGTAATAAGGACTGAGGAGGATTTTTTCCTCGGATGAAAAACCAGTTTCATGTTTTTCTAAGTAGTTTTTCAATGAAAAACGAAACTCCCAAAATAACACGGTAGAAAACTGCATTTTTATAGGATCCAATAAGGGTTAATGTTCAATTTGCTAGACCGTTGTAATCTAGACGTATGTGAAAATATATAATTTGTAAAAAAATCGCTGTTACAAAGGAGACAAGTATACCCTTTTCAATATTATATAACATGATAAAGCCTATTTTTCGTGCACTATATCCTGCACGTGTGTTATATGCATATAAATAAGATATGATAACCTTATCTATGTTACAGGACACATGGATTCGTGTCGAGTCAATTAACTTATTAGCTAAGAGTGGATGATTTTACAGGCTGGCCTGACAAGTTAATTGAGTTCAATCGATGGAATGGTATTTTCTACAGTCGCCTTAATCTTTCGCTATAGGGTGCTTTTAGCTTAGATTAAGTATATATATATATACTTAATCACCGTAAAACCACCGTAAAATTAATTATTAGTCACCGTAAAATTGCAAAAACCGTTTGATTGTAATCTAACTAGCGAAATTGTATACTGTCGACAGATTGTGAACCGTTCAATAATCTGAGTGTCAAATGTCAATTTTTGAAATATTCGTTGTATTTATGTTTTCTTGTCTCTTTCTTGTAGGCTAGGTTAGGGTTCGACATAAATAATCAGGTAGCGCCCGGCCTAGGTTTTATCGGGTTAATATACCTAACAGATTACATTCTACCGAAAAATAATGCTTAACGCATTATTTTAATAACACATTATTGTAATATTTTTAGGTGTTTAGAACCAAAGTATCGTTTTAATTTTTTTTTGTCGCACATTATTGCTAAACCTCGGGTTCGCTTTTGTAAGACTACTTAAAATTCACTGCATTTTATCTCGTCATAAAAAAATTGTACCTACGATTTATAACGCAAAAGAACCTTTACTCTCGTAATCCGTTTGTAAATTACAAGACTCGCTGTATTTGCAAAAGCCAGCCCGTCAAAGAAAAAATATGTAAAAGCCAACGACCTCAATTTAGATAGACGGGCCCTGTCAAACAAAAAACATGGGCGTATGTAGTATATGTATGTAGA
Source organism: Erebia aethiops (assembly GCA_923060345.2). NCBI lineage: Eukaryota > Metazoa > Arthropoda > Insecta > Lepidoptera > Nymphalidae > Erebia > Erebia aethiops. Next base: position 5,234,655 of record OV281092.1, on the reverse strand, counting down.
ACGTAGTAACGCCGTCTAGTCCGAAAAGCGGGAACTTGCTTGCAACATATGCCCCATCTTGGATGTAAGCTTGAAAACGTATGACTCGGTCATAGATAATATAGGTCATAGCATTAGCGAAAAAATTCTATGTCTATGGGTCATAGCCTTTTTTAAGACGAAAGGCCAGTTAGAAAAAAAAATCATACAGTTTGCCGCGGAAATTAAATGATTGCGTAATGGATAAAAATATTAAATAGGAAGATTAAATAAAGTTTTTTTGGAAATGTGTAATTGTGAATTGAAACACTTAGCTTAAAATAAAAATTATACAGTGCCAAACTAATAAGACTTTAGATGTTAACTTAATAATAACAAATTATCTACACGACGAACGACCGTGACAGCGCTACGACGGGGACAAAGACAGGTGAGGAACGTGTTCAGCAAGTCGGACGCCCCACATTTTTCTATGTAAGGGCCCATCTAGTACCTACATATATGTATATCGATGGTAAAAGCCTATACGACGGATTTTTTTAAATAAATTAACTAAACATATTGCAATGGTGGTCTAAAAGAGTCATTTTACTATTACAAAATAATATAATTGTACTTTCAGATTAACTATTAATAACGCCTATCGCAGACAACCGATAATTGTTCCGAATACGCAGCTTGGTAAACATAGCGCGCCGAATGGCGTGGTCTGTGAACTTAGCGCTTAGGTCGTCTTGCTAGATAAAAGTCGGTCTCAGAAAAAAACGATTGTCTCTGTTAGTTCTAAGGCGAAGCTTATTGATTCGAAAATGGACTATTTTAATAAATCAATGTTTTCTAACCCGTTATTCTAGGTGAGCGACGGAAGCGACGCGACGCCTTAGAACCTGACAAACTTGTCTACGCAACTGTCGCGTCTCGTCGTATCGCGTCGCGGTGTCGCGTTTGTCGCTCAAGTAGGACAACGGGTAAAGGGGATATTATAAAGAATTAGGTATAAAAGAAGGGGGCAATAAAAAAGCTATTACCATATATGAACCATCCCTAACCGTATATAGAATATCGCTTAGTAACTATTAACCCTGAGATACTAACTTGTCTTGAAGACTTAAATATTACATTAGAGAGATGTCCACTCATTAATCTGTGCTTACTTACTAAATCTAGTGCTATCCACTGAGAGCATTATGAAAGAGATAGCAATACATTTAGACCTGTAATTTTACTTTAGAAATTGTGCACAATAGCACGCCACTTTAGCATGCTAAAATGAGTGAACATATCTGTAATTGTCCAAAATAGCGCTAATAGACTAGAAGATAATGTGACAGAAAAAAGAAGAAAACAAAAGATTTTTTTTAAATTAAACGATTTAATTATAACATATAATATATAAGATATAGAATTCGCAAATGAATAAAGCGGCAACATTTTGCCACTTATCTTCGTAGTTTATTAACACCAAAATCGTGAAGTTAGTTTTAGTTTATCACTATCTAATAAAACGCATTTGTATAGCATAACTCACTGTTTAACAATTCTATTTGTTTTGGTATAATATCTTACACGTAGGTACATATTAGTTGTGAAACGCTTATTTATCTAAGAACACATTGTTTTACCAATATATTATTATATCCTAATATATTCAAGCGATATTACGTTTATCTAATTTTTTTTTCTATTGCCGTATAAAAAAAAATGGCCAATTTCTGCCTAGTTACTGACACAAAAATGTATAGGAGACATAGGAGACCATATATTTAACAATAAGTGTAACCTACTGTTATTTATACATTTTTAATGAGTGTCAAGGCAGAAATTGTCTATTTCATTTATTCCTCAGTTCTCGATTGAAAACTGAGGACCTTATCACGAATTTTACGAAGTATCAAATAATTTAATAGGCATGATGACAGTAACAAAGAATCAATGAAATTATAAATTTATCTAATAAAATTGGATTCATGGATTATAAAAAACGTATTTTTTTTCCTATTTCGAGTAAGATTGCTATTTATTTTGATAAAATAAAACTATAAAATACAGCAATCCGCCATATTGGTTAAAACACCAATGAAGCGACAATGACGTCACAATTATTTTCGAACTTTGACAATCACACTATTGCTTACTGCACACTGCACAGAGTACATTGGTAAAAATAATAGTGACGTCACAAACGACGCCATGACACCGCCGAACGTTTTGGCGTGAATTTTTAAATTTAAATTTTAAATGCCAATTTCATCTACCAAACCTTATTTTTCTGCTGAAATAAGATATTTTTTCGAAATTCCGAACATAATCTGACCATTTTTCAAAATCAGTCATCATGCCTATTGTCGTCCAGAGAGAAATTACTCTAGTATTACAGTCACACAAACGTATCTGATCCGGTGTTTAGTCTACAAGACACTTTTTTAGATTCCAATTTCAAATTAATAGGCACATACAATTTACAAAGTGATCCCAACAGTTTGTGAGTCACAAATTGACCTTTGAAAATTTGGTAGCAGGTCCTGAATCACCAATCAGGTATTTGACCTTGATTTTCTCATGGGTTTGTTATATGTGATTTTAAATGTGTTTAAGTAGTAGAACAGAAAATCAAAGAGATTTAAAAAACCTATGGATTTAAAAAACCTAAAAACTCACAGGCATAGTCCAGATTTTAATATATTTTAGGTGACTCTTGAAAGTTTTATTATTTCTGTTATGTTTGAGTCCTATTAGTTCTACAGTCAATAATAACCATGAAATTCAAAAGACTGCAAGCCAAGTTTAGTTTTTGTTTTTATTTTATTTTTAATAGATACTAGCGACGCTGACACCGGGTCAGTTAAGTTTGACGCACTATATGTACTCGCTTGGGGCCAAATACAGCAGGCCGAATTTCTCACTCGAGTAAGATACAGAAATCGGTGTACATTAAATAATTAAACTTATTAAATAATTAATTTCTCAGTCATTTTTAGATGGATTTAAAAAAAAAAAACACTGATTTATTAGTTTTAATCTATATTTTCTAAATCCGTTGCGTTAAATATGATATTCACAACATCATGAAACTTCTCCATTGATCGAGTGCCAGCTATGAGCTGTCAAGCGCTTGACAATTCCATACAAATTGTATTCCATACGAATGGGAAGAAAAACTTCCACTAGACACACAGATAGCTTTAAACCTCTTGTTACGTTGGATAGGTATTTCTCGATTGACCAAAAAAAAATTTGAATAATAAAAAGCTGGACGAAAATTCTAGAAAAGCGATCGTGGCTATTAAAATGCAATTTGAATCGTGTTAAATGTAAATGCCTCCTATTTATTTAAATATTTACTACAACGATAATCGAATTTCACGTTGAATCGTGCGTACTCGCAACTTTTGCTATTAAGACCAAATATACTAATAATTAATAAATTAAAATGATAATGACATGTGATATTTGAATAGCATTAAAACAGTTGAAGACTACACGGGAAAAAAGGATAACTTTGAATAAAGTGGAATCATAAGTTTAAAAGTCTCTCATTAAAAAACTTCAATATTAACTTTATAATTATACGACTTAGATATAATTTTCTACGAAATATAAAAAGATACAGTCTTTTTTAGACCGTCATAGCCTCTGATAGCGACGGTTATTGGTAAAACCTGATCGACTGGGTGAATGGTATACTCAAATGGGTTGGGCTTTAGTATACTCCCCGCGACGGAGGGGGAAGGGAAGGGGGGGAGGGGGATATACCCCCCCTCCAAGTAAGACGTTCCGAATTTTATTAGTTTCCGAGATATTAATTTTTTAAAATTTTGAGGTTAGTTTTACCGAAATTCCTGATAGTTATGACGGAGAATGGGTAAAAGTAGCTTGGAGGGGGAGAGAAAGTCTAATTTCATAATTGGAATGGGCTACGCCAGAAGACTCGCTTCGTCGCCCCTGAATGAAGCTTCGCCTACTCGACCTTCATTTCGCTGCGGAGGTCGCCGGCTCGCTTCGCTCGCCACCTCCCCCCTTCGATCCACTTGGCCTCGCAGGCTTGCTTCATTCAGGACCTCCTACGCGAGCTTCTGGCTTCGCGCTTAAAAAAACACTCTAGGGGTAGGGCAGACAAGACTGCGTGGAGTCGGGGTGTGCCGATTCGGTTTTGTGTATCATACGCTCAAGTACCTAATTATACATATAATAACCTACCTTAGCACCTTTTTTTAGTTAATTATACCTATAACCTCTAAACGTTTTTTTTAGAAACTGAAAAGCGCATAAAACGATAACTCGTAAATTTGAATTCAATAATATCATTTGGACACTTTGGCGCCAACGCACGCGTTCCGTTTTTCCAATAATCGGTACACATAAAACTCGATGTTTTATTCGAATGATTATAAAAAACGTCCATGTACAGAAAATATATATACTAATATGCCTATTAAATGCAATGATATACAGTTTTTATAGTTTGAATATGATTATTACTCGATTATTATCATTTTGTATTACTTTTTATGTTTGGAACGGATTATAATACGTAAAACGAAACTTTAGTACGACAACTGGGACGTCAACTAAACGTCAATGAGTCTGTAATCTATGGCAAATCCATAGATAAATATGTACAACCTGGGCAAATCTGTGGCAAATGTCGTAAAAAATAGTGAAAAGTGGTGAAATTTGCGAATTTCAAAAAAATATTTCTCGAAAAGTATTAGAATTCGGAGTAAAATATTTTAGTGCAAGGCTAACCACATCAAGGTCTTTCTGTAAAAAAAATATGAACGTCCAACTCCGCGGGGAGTATACTAAAGCTGAGCCCTCAAATGCTATAAGATGGCAGTGTTAACTCAAATTAGGATTTTAGTGACATTCCTTGTTTTTCCCGTGTAGTCTCAGTTGATAATTATTATCGTTATTTTGTGTGCATTATTTTATAGAATAATCAGGAAAAAATTATATTTCCATCTATCAAGTACAAGTTAAAAAGTCTAGTAGGTTCGGTTTTCTTTAATAGAGAATTTAAATTGCAGTGAAAAAAATACATTCAGAAAACAGCTGAATGTAATTTTGTTCATATTACAGAATTATAGATTTTTCTGTCCCTTGAAAATTTTGAGATGAACTATACGAGAAGATTTAAACGAGCAACATGTAAACCCTTATTTTCACAACAAAATATTATAATCATTTAGCAGCAAACGATAACAATCAACTTTCGAGTAACTAAAAAATATTTTACGCCTCATTTCGAAGGATTTCAAATATAATTTTTGTTATCTACTTTTCGAATAATGCGAACCTAATACTTTTTATGGGCATTGCTACCTACGTGTGGTATGTGTGTAGGTATGATTTGACAGCTCAAAGCAATGTGAGGCTACGCGGCCGCCTGTCACACCGTCAGTCGAGAATCCATCATCGGAGAGGGCAGAAGTGATCTGGAAACATATTTAGGTTTGAAATTGACTATTTATCCCAGTTTTTTTTAATTTATATGCTTATCTACTAGCAAAGAGAAGAAGATGCTGTATTCATTCTTGATTTGACGGTTTTTCCGGAAGCCGGAAGGGCATTCCATATCCTAGCGGTTCGAATTAGAAACGAGGGAGGAACTAGATCGAAAAGTTCATACAACAAAATTCATCCCCTTGACCTAATTGAGGATTCCAAGTTTCTTGCCAGATTTGGATGCAACGCTTCGTCCGAATTACAAAGTTTGACAAAATATTGATACCTAGAGGGCGATACGCTGTCGGTAGTTTGAAGTGACATACTACGGAGAGTGGGAGTCAAATAGAATGGACTTGAGGCGGTACGTGAACATGCTTACGTTTTGGTGGCATTGAATTTGACTAAGATGGACGAATCCATGAAAACTTGGTCAAATTTTATAGATAGGAAAAGCACTCTGAACCAGTGTTAGTCACTTTTCGAGAGAACACAAAAAGTTTATTTGAATTTTTAAAAAAATTTTTGTATGATATTGTATTAAATAAATGAATTCTCACCCGCACTCCAAGGCGTCCAAATTCCTCGCAGTGGGGTTTCCTTGGCTGCCTGAATTCAAGTTGGAATGCATGGACTCTGTCCGCGAGCCCATATTCCGCTGCCTGCACATGTATGGAGTGACCGCAGGAGACGGCGTGTTTTGATTCTGAAATAAGAACAAATTATAAGGAAACCAAAATCCGAGATATTGGAGATATCCTCTTAGTCATAAAAAGAATTAGCTCAATGTTAATAAATCCCTGTGTTTGTTTATTGATAAGAGCATGAAGATTTTAGAGTTTAACTTTTAATAAAACGTATCTTTAAATTTTTTTTATAAATAAGAGGATGAAAGATGAAAATACAAATAAAGGTACAACTAGGTAAACTTCTCTGTGCGAGCGGCGAAATTCGGAACTAACAAAACGAACTATGTGTTGACCCTAAAAAGTAGATTTTTAATAGATGCCTGTGCCACACGCTCTGATAAGTTTACCAAGCTATATTCTCGAATTATGCTTTACTAAACGAGATCAATCTTTATTATATCTATGTTATTATGTAGGTATATTATTCACACAAATGAATCAAATGATGTTTTGGTGACAAATATTAAACAAACGCCACCCTAAATCTAAATTTATGGTTTCTATCTATATCGCTGTAATGAGTATGAACTATAAAAAAACAATCATCTAAGTACATAATTTGCGTCTAATGGATAATGTTGTGATTAAAATCACTAAAAGAGTATGTATTACTTCCTTGCCCTACATTTATTGTGACTGGGTACAATCATACAATGCTATTATTATGGGTATTTTACTTGTTTATGGAATCACTAGTGGAATCGATTGACAACCTAAAGCCCGTTCCACACGTTCGCCAAAACTTATTGCCAAATGATGAACTGAGAGCTGGCTTATTCTGTTTTTCACCTCTTAAGTTAACTAGAGTGCGGTGCGGATCTTGTGCTATCCCTTTCCGCGGAGAGCATTGTGAAAAGGATAACAATAAGACCTGCCATTTTAGTTATGTTTAAAGATAGAGGCGATGTGTACAACATAATGAGCCACAATGTCCTCACAACGTATGGAACAGACTTAGATATAAAATATAGTTACACATACCTTTCCCTTTACCTATCGAAAACCATAATTTACGTAGCCTATTAACGTCTTGCATTCATTTTAAAAGCTTTTCTTTTTTCTGTATTTTCAAAAACTATCAAATTAGGGACACTACTTTTCAATTCTAGTTGTGCCAATAATGTTTTATTCAAAGGTAATTTCCATACCATAATGTCAAGTGTATTACAGAAAATTGCTCATAAAATTTCAATAACAGCGATCAAAATGCCAATCGCACAAAAGGGCATAGTAAATTACAAAAATTGATACTGATACCACATCTAAAATTCCCTTTAGATATTGTCAATGTAAATATACTTGTCTATGTTATACCAACAATAATTATTTATCAAAGATAATACAAGGCATTTATATATTGATAATCTATACTATACATATATATATATATATTAAGAGTTTGCTGTGTCGACTTCTACAGGTTAGTACAATTCCGTCTCGGCCATATGACAACCGCAGGATTTCTCTTTCTAGATGTCGTCGTCTTACCGTATAATATAGTATTTTGTAGGCTGTGAGTTGGGACAATATTATAGTACAAGAGCAGAGGTTAAAAGTTTGAAACCAATACAAAGTATTGCCTATCCACCCATACAAAGATAACATTTTATTAATCTAGTTAAACAGTAGGTATCTCAGGTAAGATACTAAAAATGATCTTTTTTATCTTTATAAAGTGTTGATAATATCACAACTCCTAAAAATCGATACGTTATCATTTGGCGTAAGGATATTGAAACGAATAAAATATATACTTAATATTAATTGTGAAACCGTTGCAGACAGTCGTCACATGCTTGAAAGAGCATTAAAAATAGGTTCCTCAACGACAGGGCTTGTGACAGAAAAATATGGGCGTTTCCTCGTGGTTCTAGAAATTTTTCCGACTAGTAGGACCACGAGGAAATGCCCAAAGATCTATGTACTAGTGTATTCTTTTAACTCAAGTTAAATGTGCGTAAATCTTTCAATAATCCATTACAATTATTCAGTAATATGTATAACATTAATTAATTTATTATGTGGATGGGAAAGGAATGGAAAATTTCGTGGTTTGATGTCTCCATCTTGAATGACCGATTTAGGCACAATTAACAAAAACTTCTGAAAACATACTAGAGATCAGAATTTATAACAAAGCATAGACTGCCAAAAGACTGCTTTTCCGTCTGAGATTTGAGAGAATGATTAGTTTAGAAGGCTACAATTCGCCTATTGTAATGTTATCTTTTATTGGCTTTCCACTGGTGGAAAGTCTTCTAAAGTATCCTCTTGCATTAGTGTATCTTTTTGTTAGATTCTAAAAAAAATACGTATGGACAATTCCGTCACGTCTTGTAAAGCTATTGCTTGTAATATATTTATAATTATTAGGTATGTACGATACCCTAAACGTATGAGAATGGATACACGAAATTGAGCTCTAATTCAATGCTGTTATTGTTTATTTTACTTTAGTCTAGCCGAACTTAGACGATTAGATCGGCAATACTTACATAATTGCACCTCTTATCTTTTATTATTTCATAGTCGTTGTTGCTGTATTCGATCGATCTAACTTAAAAAATTCTTTCAAACTTATTCGTTGTGCAGAGAAATCAAAAGCATGTAGAAATATTTTACTATTTTTAATACATTTTATACATAAGTAACAAAGTTTGGCAAATTAAGGTATATAAAAATATTATATTATTATCATGATTAGTACAGTCAACATTAAAACTATTTAACAACAATTTACAAAATATCACAATACTTTTTGTGTAAGTAATACAAAAATAACATAATTCTTCTAAAGTTCTAATAGTTAGGGAGCCGGTGACAGTTTAGACAAGTGTAAAATGACTTCAATTTTATTCTATTGTAGCTTAGGAATATTACTTTAACTGTCAGGTGACAATTAAAGCAATATTCCTAATAATCGAATAGGTATTCGAAACGACAAAAATCTATATATTTAAATATGATCCATTTCAAAAACTTTTCATGATAGAATTGTCAAGTAAAATCTGACCAGAAAAATAAAAAAAAACTCTCCATGTTGCAGAAAACCAGTAGATCTAATTTCAATATGGCTAAATGCAACAATGAAAAATCTAAAAAAAGCCCTCAGAGCCGATTTGTTTTGAATTTTTTGGCTTAGCTTAGATTTATCCAACTGAATATAAGGTTTGAAATCACTTAAAAGTTTATGCCACCGGCTCCCTGACCTTTCTCGTAGTCTACAACGAAAGTCACTACAATTTCACACTCAACTCTTCAACACTTAGCTCGCTGTCCGAAGTAGTCAGTTTGATGCCCACACTCAACGGGCGAATCTCCTTAAAAAGATTTATCGGACCCTTATCCTTTCTAAACTGTAAAACTGCAATTGAAAGAAAAAAACAATTTCTGCGAGATCTATCAGCTAATCTACGGAACTCCTTGATTTGTTTTGAGCTGCTTAACTGAGAGCTACCTAGTGAGATCGTAGTAAAGGGGTAAATTGTCGTTGTTGTCTCAGCCGATAGACGTCCGCTGCTGCACGAAGATTTCCTGCATGGATCTCCACAGAACACGATCTGCCGCTTGCTAGCGACTTTCAGCCAAGATCTTCTATCCACTTAGCTAACTAGTAGTTGAGCAAAAAATACGAATTGAGAGTTGAGTTGGACTCAGATACTTTTTGAAAGACTGGGAAAGAAGGTGCCGTAACCATTTAATAAGCAACAATGTTGTTTCTGCTGAGATCACATAGTAACTTTGTGAAAAAATATATTTTATAATAGTCTCATAGGCTAGCGCGCTCCACCTACGCTGCATTATCACTTGTCAGCAAGTTTGATTGCGGCCAAGCGCTAATCTATAAATAAAATAAGTTTTATTAAATATCTATGGAAGTCAGAAAAAAAATCGGTTTGAGATAGCCATGACAGCAAGTGATCTGTATTTTGAATGATTGATTTAACTTATTTCACAATACGCATAACTTAACAGATGCATTAGGCCAAAACGCTGAACGGTACACTTTTAGGGTCAGTTTCACTACACAACGTTATCGTTACAACTTGCCAACCAAAACGATTAGTTAAAAGTTATGTCAAATTTTGGTAAAAAGTACCATATTTTTACAAGACAAGTTTTTTAGGTGGTGTAAATTAACGTTAACCATAATCATCGATGGTGCCATTGACCCTAAGACATGCACAAAAAAACCGCCAAATCCGCAAAATTTATGAAAGCTTGCTTTTATCGTCCGCCATATTGGATTTAGTGTGAAGTAATTTAATTTTTCGTATTCTTATCAGCAAACCAATGTCAACTGATACCTATATAATGGGGGTGCGTAAAATTAACTCCAATGTGGTTAACAATGTGGTAACTCCAAACATAATCCAATGTGGATCCAATTGGATTTAGAATGACGTCACTTAGCTAAAACCATGCATTGTCATCTAAACTAAACGCGTATGCAAAATTTCTGCTCAATCGGTTGGGGAATCCTGTTTAAAAATTCTGTTGCAAGATTTGAAAAAAACATTATTGTAATAAAAAACTTACTTAAAATTTATAAAGTTTGAACAATGCATTGCAAAACTTACCTAACTCAGTAAATATTATGGTTTACATCGCCTAAATGACAAAATATATACTCCCAAGTCCCAATTGTGGGTAAGATCATATCATTTCACGGACACTTTTGACACCCATAAGCTCAAACATTAATAATTATTTTATCAAATTTTGATATACTCATATCAAAGATGGAGCTCAAAAATACAAACAAATGACTATTTTTGATAATGAGATAATTCAGGGTCTCGCTCTCAGTATATCACATACAGGTACATAAGAATACATATATGTACTTGTGTAACACACGCACAACAACACAACATACGTGAATGACATGCAGGACACAAAAACTATGTTTTTTTCATAATAGCGCGTTAAGTAAAAGCCAAAATTTTAACACACAAAGTGCTGCTCATACAAAATCAGCAATAAATTAGTTAAGCGTCTCCGTTCCGATTCAATAACGATAACAAATCCATTATGAAACCAACGGACATCGAATTTTACATTAATTTGACTTTACTCGTTATTCGAAGACTAATTAATTTGAGATGGGCACCATGATGTTGTCTTCTTTCATACCTCTTTCGATCCACATTTTACTTATTGGGTTTAGTGATCCATCGAGTAATGATGACACTCCATAAATCATTTACCAGTTAAGTGTACCAGAATTTAGAACTTCGAATAAGGTAATCAAATTAATATGCGGTCCATTGTTTTTTTTTTTTTTTGTTGCTGATACGCCTGCAATGACGTCGAATTTTGATACCAGAAAAACTTCACAATACAATTATTGATAGACACGATCTGTAGCCCGAGCGCTCAGTCAAGCTTCGAATAAGGTAAGTGATCAAATAAAAAATGGGTTTTCATTGCTGGTACAGTCAGATTCAAACTTTATAACTTCTCGGAACATCGAGCGTTTCGATGCGCAGAATACAATAATTGTATTCTGCGCATAAATTATTTAGGTAACAACGGTTTCAGTTGACTGAGCCTGCGCAAGCCGCAAACCTACACTCGCGGCTAACTTTCGAGACGTCATCAAGTTTGAATCTTACAGTACCAGCTACCAATTCACTTGCAATGAAGTCCAATCTCGATACCAGAAAACACGATTTTCGGTACGAGAAAAACAAAATACAATAATAGCAATGCAATGATAGACATGATCCGTCCAAGGGCACTCAGTGTGAGAATGATTTTCGGGGCTTTTTCATCGACAAAGCGTTGCAAGAGATACAGCCCTAGCACAGGGCTGCCTGTATCAAGTAATCAGAAGGTTAAAGGTGTAACATACTTGTTGGTTCGGCCCGCAGCACGTGGCATTGTGGCAGAGATCGTTAGGCGGACAGTGCAGCGCGCAAGGCGCCTCAGCCGAAGCGCCGCTTATTATCTGTGTAAAAAAAAAAGTATTTATAAGGATCTTTTTTTTAATCCACTACAAGTAAGCCCTTGACTGCGATCTCACCTGATGGTAAGTGATGATGCAATCAGAATATGAAATCGCTTGAGTGAGGTTGAGTCGAGTCAAGGAAATCATGACGCCCACCCCTTCACCACAGGGCCCTGTGAAAAGTGCAGTGTAATAGGGGTTTAAGGCATCTAACTAGGCCCAGACCCTTACAACGGGGCTTTCCCCCGCACCTCTTGGGTTTAAATCTCTTTACCTTCCTACAAATTTGATATTTTGGCTTTATCCAAGTGTAGATTGTGTAACATAAGCGTAAAGTTTTCGCCGGGGCGATACCCAGTATACCATCATAGCATAGTATTGTAAAACTAAACTTATTTGCTTTACAATTTAATCTACTTGCTGTTTTGGATACAATTAGGATAATATTATGTTATTTCGAATTAATGTGCAGACCTCTCATATATACCCACGCTATACCTATCTTTGCTAACATAACCTACATTTTAAGTTATTACAAATCTGTAATAACTAGTGGTTCGCCCCGAACTGAGACCTCGCGGCGCCATCTATTGACATAAATGTGAAGTTCTGTTAGAAATACTGAAGCTCATTAAAAATTAAATAATTCCGTTTCCTTACAATATTAATCTAATTTTAGTATTTGTTGTTCAAGTACAGGATATAATTGAAATAATTAATCAAGTTTCAGGCTCATCCTTTCAGAAAATTTAGAGTTCTGAGGTCATCTTTGGACGTTAGAAAATCTCCACTTTGAAAGCCCCCCATTTCGTCAATTTAGGGGGAAAAATTAAAAAAAATATATTTTTGGACTCTATTCCTAATTATCTTTAAAATGATATACCGCAACCTTATGTAACTTTATAAAAAATATTTTACTTCGCATTCGCTTCTATGAGAGCCCCCCTGAAATAAAGATTTTAATTATATTTTAAGCCATATTCGGCGGGAGGCCATTGGTTTACATATTATATTTAAAGCTGAAGTAATTGCGTTCAGTAATTCAGAAGTTATAATGCTCTGACAGACGGACGGACGGACGGACGGACAAGTGCCAATTCACCCAAGTAGACTCAGAGACTTTCGCTTCGCTCGGTCAAATATTTGTTCTAATACCTCATTTCCATCTAAAGGCAACTCCACAAACTCAGGCTGTATCGTCGTCGAATGAATTCCCTCGTTGTGGAAGAACTCTTTGACCTTTTCCGCTATCTTCATGTACTCCGATAAGTTTCTACACCTGCAACAAATTCGTTTATTCCGTAAATAACATTATTATTTTTAGCGCACAACATATACCTCAAAACGAACAACCATTAATATTCTGTTTTCCACAGATAATATGATAGCTAAGAATAATAAGCTATTCTCATGTATAAGCATACATATTCCAAAGTGTATCCTAAGATACCAAGTACTATAAACACAGATTTTTGAAGCACTGCTGAAAAATGCTGCTTTTGATAGATATGAAAACAGCAAAAATATTCACAAAAGATCAAATGATACAAGGGAACATTGTATCATTTGATCATTGTATACTTGTACTATTATTATAAATGCGAAAGTTTATCCTATCCCTCAAATCGATTTTGACGAAATTGGGCGCAGAAGTGCATCTCGAAATTGAACATAGAAACTTTATGGATATACTTAACCCTAAATCCACAAAGAGATCTCGCATTTAGTAATCAATAAATGGAATAATGTATCCAAAAGGAGATATTGCTAAGAAGAAAAACTTCAAGCGCCGTAATATGGCAGTTTTGGAAAACAAGATAAATCGAATAAATATTATAAATGCGAAAGTTTGGATGGATAGATGTATGGATGGATGTTTGATACTCAATCACGCCCCAACGGCTGAACGGATCTGTATGAAATTTGGCACAGAGGTAGATTATAGTCTGGACTAACACATAGGCTACTTTTTTCCCGGAAAACTAAGGAGTTCCTGCGGGAACCAATAAACCTCAATCCACGTGGACGTAGTCGCGGGCATCAGCTAGTCTTTTATAATTTATGCATGATTCAAAGATTCCAAAACAAAAGGCTATAAATATCTCAAACAAAGACACATGATCAACTGTTATTGTAACATTTACTTGTTGGAGTGGAATAAGTCATCTGGTATAACTCACATGTGTGTTTTAAGCATTGACTGCCAAATGCCAATGTTATCACAATAAAATCGCGATAACAAAAAGTTGATAACAGAATCCATTTAACGTTAATTAGCGCATTTGATGCGATTGCAGATGGCATTGCGCAAGTAGATGCAAAGTTATCAATGTGATAACTTAAACGGAAAGATAATTATACCTATCCACCTATTTGTTGTATACCTAATCATATTTCATCTAACATTAGGTTTAATCCTGGCTATTAGAAAATTGATAAGTTATTTTGTTGAATGTTATTATCAATTCAGGACTTGCCTCGTAAATTAATTGACATATCTGTAAAAATCTTTGGAACCTAAGTGCCGTCAGCACTTAAGGCGCTGTGAGCTCACGAGATGAAAACACAGGCGCACGGGGGTGAAATCGAGCAAGCGCATGTCGCAAAAAATGCAAGAAATTATTTGTACAAAAATAAATATTTACTTTTCAATACAAATTAAACCGGCAATGTGTTTGATTTAGAAATATGAATTTTAACTTATATTTCTAGAGCAAATTATTGGTTTCAATAAGGAGAAAAATTGCTTTAAAAGGTAAACTAAGAGATATGTTTTTAAATAAATTTCAATGCAGAGATTTTTTTTAAATTGTGTTTTGAGATGCGTCAATGGCTGCCCAAAGGTCTTGAAAACAACACATTATTTTTACAAGCATACATTATGTCACCGTTTGATGGATACACTGCTTTTAAAAACCCCCTTTTGCGCTACGGCCTTAACAGCACGTAAGGCAGGAGTGAAGATACTTCTAGGCAAGCACACTCCAAGTTCCAACCGACTTCATCAATCATCATCGCTTTGCATTCAGGATAATAATTGTCGTCAAGCGCAAACCTAATCAGCAATAAAAAAGAACTAGAACTCTGAACTGAATTTCCTCAAATACGACGTCATGTTTCCATTTACCTCCTCCATATATATGAGCGCTACTATATTTATTTATTTATTTAAATCTTTATTGCACACAAGCCTAATAAGCTATATTTTCCCTAACGCAATTAGAGGCCCAATTGTCTACGCAAATCGTTTTGTCAGTTTAAAACGTATTACTCGAACTGTTTTAGGAGTTCAAAGATGATTTTTGACGTGCAGGCCTCTAAGGTCGTATTATACCATCGACAAACGATTATCATTACTATTACCTTACACAATCGGGGGGGCAGAATTGTAATAGTTGAATGAGAGGACAGATCCTTTAGCATGTTTTTCAGTTCCCAAATCTTTTTCAAGCCGACAAAATCAAGACTTAATTTTATAATACGAATTCATATTCAGGTCAAAAAAACAAGGACATAACACCTAATCATCAGCAGAGAATACATCGGTGGCGCATTAGTTCAGTTACCCTCTCATACCGGGACAAAGACTCTTGGACAAGCGCCAAAAGAATCAATCCGAAATTATTTTCAAAATACCTTGAATGTGTTCAACGTGTTAACGTTCTAAATAAACAAAGATGATTTCTTTGTTGGTCTCCATTTAATTCGCATACTCAGTATGACCCAATTATAGCTGAGGGAATCGGACAAAGCCAGAGCCAAAATGTATTACGAATGGCGTTACTCGCATCTTTCAGACGGGGTAATAAGGAAGCAGTCAGTGAGTCATCGACTCACTCTACAACGCCCAGGCAAACTCCTTAAATTGTGAAATTTTGCATAAAGGTTCCCTTTAAAATGGAAACAATGAATCAGGCGGGATTTTTCCAAATTCCCACGGAAACAAAGCCGCGGGCGATCGTTAGTGCATAAATTAGTAAAACAATCATCACAAAGCGATGATATTCTGCCTGCCTTTTGCCTGGTGGGAGGCTTCGGCCGTGGCTAGTTACCACCCTACCGGCAAAGACGTGCCGCCAAGCGATTTAGCGTTCCGGTACGATGCCGTGTAGAAACCTAAGGGGTATGGGTTTAATATAACTGCCATGCCCCTAACAGGTTAGCCCGCTACCATCTTAGACTGCATCATCACTTACCATCAGGTGAGATCGTAGTCAAGGGCTAGCTTGTAGTGGATAAAAAAAAAAAAAAAAAATATTGATTGAACTTTTAAAATTATTGAATGACAGTTCTACGAAAGTACTCTTTGCTTTCGTATAGGATTGAATGGCGGCACAAGACAAGGCCTTGACGAAAAAATTATTCGCAAATGAAATGGCAATTACTAATCAAAAGACTTGAGGAATTAAAAACAACAATGGTGTTAGTATTTAATCTTTGGTGTTAAATTTTCAATGTCAAACCGTCTGAAAAACACAGTATGGCACACAAACTTGTGCGTGTAACCTTTACGCACGGTTGAAGATAAAATAAACGCATGCAGGATGCCATTTTTTTGAAATGAGTCAGAAAAAGGCTTTCTGTAAACCTCAAAATAAACTAATAATCCTTCTATGACAGTTTCTATGTCTTAGCTTATCCTAGATACGAGTAGTATAGTTGCCCTACATGCAATAAAACATTTCATTTCTTCAATAAAAAATGGCAGTCTCAAAACAGCTGCTAGTTTTGGTGGCCATATTATGTCAGAAGTAAAATTATAACGTTTTTTCAAAGTACTAACGTCTAAATCTAAATAATTTCATTTAAATACTAGCTGATGCCCGCGACTACGTCCGCGTGGATTGAGGTTTTGTGGTTCCCGCAGGAGCTCCTTAGTTTTCCGGGATAAAAAGTAGCCTATATGCTATTCCAGACTATAATCTATCTCTGTGCCAAATTTCAGCCAGATCCGTTCAGCCGTCGGGGCGTGATTGATTAAAAAACATCCATACATCCAAACTTTCGCATTTATAATATTAGTAAGATAAGTAAGACTTGCCCGCGACTTCGTCCGTGAAATAAGTTTTTTTAATTCCCACGGGAAGTCCCTAATTTTTTGGGATAATATACATAGCCTATGACACTCACAAATAATTCGGCTTTCTATTACTACCAGAATTTTCAAAATCGGTTCAGTAGATCCAGAGATTACCCCCTACAACGCCACAAACTCACAAACATTACCTCTTTATAATATTATAGTATAGACTAAAATATTAACAGTTCACTACAGCAATATATTATATATATAAGAACTATCGGTCATTCATACCAATAATAATTACACACTTCAACACTGATGGCTTAATCAGATTAAAGCATTAAGCGTTAGGTACGCATATCAATAACGAAAAACCGCCGCGCATCCATTGTTTAGATATTTTCCATACCTTCAGCGTTTATAGATATACATACGTAACAATTAATACCTACTTCACAGTGTCGGCTACTAATCAGGTTTTATTTGTATAATTAGCTGCCTCGTTGGTCTAGTGGTTAGCATGTTCGAATGCAGCCGAGGAGGGTCCGATTCCCGGGTCGGGCCATAATTAAGTATTGGGATTTTCTGACTAGAAATTCTCAGTACATACTAGGCCAGAGTTAGGAAGTTGGCGGTGTTTCACCCCCGTGTCGGAGAGCACGTAAAGCCGTCGGTCTCCGGTCGTGTCGGATTTTCCGTCCCATCGAGCTGAGAGTAAAAGAACAGCGAGTGCAACTGTGTTTGCGCACACACTTGTGCACTATAATATCTACCGCGCACATGGCTATAATCTTTTTGGAGATTGGCCGCCGTGGCCGAAATTCGTTCGGGAGGACATAATTATTAGGTAAATAGGTGTCTCATTATCGTTATTTGATTATGGCAGTATAACGAGTAGGTACTTGATTCGTAAATGTAATAAGGGTGATATCAAAAATAAATTATTTCTAACTGATTACTAAATATAGGGCCTTCCAAAAGACCTAAAATTCACATCCTCGGTTAGTTTTAAGTTTGATAACCATTTTAAAATATAGATTAAAGAAAAGGAGTGCGTTGAAATTTGATGACAACACAACCGTGAATTCCATACAATTTCCATACTAGAAGTGCGTTTTTAAGTTTGTTAAAGAGTTGCTGATTTGATTGATTTGTCATCAACCCTATTGTCGTAAAACTATAAACATTCACAGCTGGACATACTCGTAGGTCTCATGAAAAGACACGCCGCGGTCTTGCGCTGCCAGAATAGGCATGATGACTGATTTTGAAAAATGGTCAGATTATGTTCGGAAGTACCTATCTACTATTTCGAAAAAATATCTTATTTCAGCAGAAAAATAAGGTTTGGTAGATGAAATTGGCATTTGAAATTTAAAATTTAAAATTCACGCCAAAACGCTCGGCGGTGTAATGGCGTCGTTTGTGACGTCACTATTATTTTTACCAATGTACTCTGTGCAGTGTGCAGTAAACAATAGTGTGATTGTCAAAGCTCGAAAACATACAATTCTGACGTCATTCGCTTCTTGGTGTTTAATCCATTATGGCGGATTGCTGTATTTTATCGTTTTATTTATCAAAGTAAATAGCAATTTCACTTGAAATAGAAAAATAAATACGTTTTTTATAATCCATGAATCCTATTTCATTAGATAAATTCATAATTTCATTGATTCTTGGTTACTGTCATCATGCCTATTCAGCAGCGGCTACCTTTTTTTTTAACGCGTCTTTTTTTTCTTGGGACCACAGAACACGGTCTTGTGCCGCTTACTTGTGACCGTGTCCTGTGGAGACCTTCGTCTTGCAGACTGCAGTGGACAACGACCTTGGGACCCCCCACTATTGTGCCTCGCCCATTGGAAAAAGCTGATGTGGCAATGCCATTGCGACCCTAAGTTTTTTTTTGCGTGATAGGCTTGCGCTTGACGACAATCATGTGCAAAGCAATGATGAGGTCTAACTTGGAACGCGCTTGCATAGAAGATGCCTATTCACTCTTGCCTTGAAGGTACTTAAATTATACGTGACATGCGCTGGGTGCGTGGATTATTATTGTGCGTGTATGATGCATACAGAGTATTTGTGTTCAATATTTTATGTATTTTTCCTCGTCCTGTTCGTTTTTTCAGTCCTGCATACTCGTTACGTATGCCGATTGACAGAGGACTAGTCTGCCCCACTCCTATGGTTGAATACTCAGTAGATTGCATTCAATCAAGCCTATAAAGTCAAAAATATATAATACCTGATATGTGCGCTAGCGATGATTCTGTCGCCCGCTAGTTGCCAAACATGGAACTCGTGTACCGCGAGGACTCCGTCCACCTTCTCTAAAAGACGCCTTTGTATCGCGTCCACCTGTGTAAATAGAGATATATTCTCTTACATATAAAAATGAATTGCTGTTCGTTAGTCTCGCTAAAACTCAGAAACGGCTTGACCGGATTTGATGGATTTTTTTGTGTGTTTTTGAGTGGTACCCGGGATTGTACATATTCACAATAGGACCTGGTAGGTGGCGCTGCAATCGAGTTGTGGATTCAGGGCAGGACAACGTCTGCCGGGCCCACTAGCGCAATAATAATACGGGAAGAAGGTCTCAATAAAAGTCCAAAATGATCTAAAGGATCTCTAAAATTACTGACTCGAGGATCACAGGATGAATATGTAAGGGAGCAGATAATATGGCTCGACCGTAACAAAGGATGATCATCCACCGAGCGGGTGTTGTGCTCGGGGACCACTGGTCCGACCGTTCATCGTTGGAGGTCGTATATAGGCGTAATTCAGAGAACGCTTCGTTAGCGTGAGTTGGGCTCTTCGTGTTCATAGTGCGCTACTAGTAATGCCATCTATTGGATTATGTGCGGGCTGCGAAGACCGCCACAAATATATATCTCACAGAGTCAGCTATTTCCGAGATCGTTAGCAATTTTGCTGTGATCTCCCAGTCTCATAGATATGTGAACTCCCCTGATCGACTATACTCAATGCTGAATTAAAGCAATCTTGGTGAAGGATAATAAAACGATACGGATTTTGTCGTCTAGAGTTTTAGTACCCGATCCGGCATGATGCCGTACGGAAATCGTGTATCCATTCTCATACGTTTAGGTATGTACGATACCCTAAACGTATGAGAATGGTTACACGAAATTGAGCTGTAATTCAATACTGTTATGGTTTATTTTACTTTGAAGCCGAACTTTAACGATTTGATCGGCAGTCCTTACATGATTGCACCTCAGTTTGCTGGGTTAAAAAAATCCCAGACGTTACATTTTACACGGCATCGTAACTTACAAACAGATGAGGCCAAGCCTTATCGTGCCATCAAATAAAAAAAAATAAAAAAATAGCAGTTATAGGGACTGCCGATGGAAGTGAAAACGTTTTTATAATATTTAAAATAATTAAAATATAAACCTTAACACTAAGGCATTCAAGTTTAATTTCGAATGTAGTATATTTATAGTTCGCGAGCATGTCGATGTTCGCGAGCATGTCGGTCACGGTCACGCGAATCTACATTTTTATCCCCTACCAAGTGCTCAACGTGCCTAAAGAAGTTTTCACTTCCACAAACAAAGATATAGTACCTAGTTGAATATGGAACTTTTTTATAGGTCGACGTGTTCCACTTTATACTTTCTCATCATTTACAATCAAATGCCAAGCTGTCTATAAAAACACTATCGGCGATCTCAATACGTCTATCACACAGGTAAATAAACATTATTTGCAGTTCTCGCCGACCGCCGCACTACATATCCGTAGTGCGTGGATATTTAGCGACCTAAACACACGATTGTACTCTTCGGATATCTCGTATTTGCCAATTGATAATAGTTTGAGTGCTGAACGCGGACTGTTGTTGAGGATTTGACACATTTACGAATATAAACGCAATGTTCCATAATTAAATGAATATTTTTGAATATTTTCAGTTTCGAAGTTTTGCACTTGATTTTGCAGTATAATTAGAATCACGTCTGGAAATATGGAGTAATTTCGCTCACATTGGCAGAATATTCAACACTAGCTGATGCCCGCGACTTCGTCCGCGTGGTTTTTTGTATGGGAAAATCAAGGTTTTTTTTTTTCTTTTTTTTTTCGTCAATTTTCCTTCAATTTTTTTTAATAGTTATTCTGCTATTCGGGACGAAGACAAATATAACAAATCAAAAACCACGAAAATCGGTCCAGCCGTTTTAGAGTTAGAAGTGTTCGAACAAACTCGACTTTATTTTAAATATGTCACCGTAAGATTGTAAAAACCGTTAGATTGTAATATAACGTTTTTAATCTCGATAGATTATAAACTGTCGGCAGATTGTGAACCGTAAAATACTGCTTACAATTTAACGCATTATTTTTCGGTAAACTGTAATCTATTAGGTATATTAACCCGATAGAACCTAAGCCTGAATACTTACCTGAATATTCATGTCAAACCCTAACCTAACCTATAGTTCGTGCGCGAGTTCAATGCAGAGTAAATGTATGGTGACACATATATTTACTCTGCATTCAACTCGCGCGCGAACTGTACAAGAAAGAGACAAGAAAACGTAAATACAATAAATATTTCATAAATTACAATACTCAGAACATTGAACGGTTCACAATCTTTCGACAGTTTACAATCTCGCGGTTTATAAACCGTTAGATTATAATCTAACGGTTTTTACAATCTTACGGTGACATATATTAAGATGTTTAAATAGGAAGGCTCCTTGGCACTATTGTAGTCGTAATGATGCCACAGTAGTAATAATAATACGAACTTTAACTGGACTCTGTAAGGTACATATTTGTGTACAGTAAATAGCGGTTACTTTTGGACAAGGATTTGTACCACCTCCTAAACCGTTGAACTAGTGTAATTAGTATTTATGAATACAATGTACCTGTATATGCGTAGGAACAGTCTGCAACAGGATGAGGGCAGACTCCCTCAGTAGAGGCCACACGGACGCGAGGATGAGGATGACTAGAACTATACTGAGCGCTGGGTCGATGTAGTATTTGTACTCCCAGTCGGTCAACCATACGACTAGGGCAGAACAGACCACTATTAGTGAACCTAGAACAAAGAATAAAGTACCGATTAAATATATACGAAGAGAAAATTTTATAATTCTGCGTTTACTGCGGGAGTTTTTTTTTTTTAATTCTCTACCAGCGTGAAAGAGTTTTACTGTATTACTACTACCAACATACATAATTACTACCAGCTTTGGTGGACTAAATCACGAGAGCAATCTTCAAATGTATAGTGTTTTACGTCCTACGCAGGTTGGGGTCTAAAGTCTGGTGTCTTATAGGTTTTTGCCGAAATATTAGTCAAACGTGTGCGTTATGCGATGCAGTTTTAAATTGTCCATTTTGATGGATCACAAAAGTACGCATTGGAGTGCAGATCGTCTGTGCTAGCAGGGACGATGACACCCACAAAAGTGAAAATATATCATGTATTCTCATTTTTTATGGTACAAATATAATATAGTTCTAATTTATTACCAACGACTTCATACAAATCGTATCTGTGAAACAATTATACATTACTCATTCGTTGCAAGGTTTACCACTAACATACCTAGCTGATTAAGGTCATTTCTTAACAGGAAAGTAAGTTATAAATAACTCTAATAAATTATTGTTACTTATTTATTTGTTAGCGTACACTAGAACATGTCCACAACTTTGGTTTAGGTTTTTCAGTGATCCCAAAGAACTCTTAGATTTTCTGGGATGGGCGTAAAATGGTCAGACAGACACATTTTTGCATTGAAATTAATATTCAGTACATATTAAATAAAAATCGTTTTTTGAAAAGAAATGTGTAATTACTCAACTAAATATTTGAGTAAGTACACATTTCTTTCTGTGCTTTTATCAATCATTGCTGCATCATTACTGCAAGTCAGAGCCCCTATCCATTACTAACATAACGGAAGAAACATAACAGCATTGTCGAGTCAACAGCTCCAGAAGATGCTTCGGTGTTGGAGTGAAACGTACGTTGAGAGTAGTTTGTAAGATTTCTGTGGTGTGGTGAATATCGCGGGCTAGTGCGGGATACACACAGTATCACATGGATTTACCTATTGTCGCGGTTTATAGCGAATTAAACTTCTAGTTCTATCATAATGGAAGGATTTTCATTCATTAATAGGTAATGTGTTGATCTTTCATTTCTACCAATGTATAGCAGACTACCTCGTTACCTCGTTGACAGCATCGTTGGTCTAGTGGTTAGCATGTTCGACTGCGGCCGACGAGGTCCTGGGTTCGAGTCCCGGGTCGGGCCATAACTGGTATTGGGTTTTTCTGACAAGAAATTCTCAGTACTAGTCCGGAGTTAGAAAGTTGGCGGTGTTTCACTCCCGTGCCTTAGAGAGCACGTAAAGCCGTCGGTCCTGCGCCTGATCACTCTCCCGTCATGTCGGATTTTCCGTCGCATCGGGCTATGAGAGTAAAGGAACAGAGAGTGCACCTGTGTTTACACACACACTTGTGCACTATAATCTCTCCGGCTAATCTCTCGGGAGATAGGGAGGACATTATAATTATGTATAGCAGTCAATTTTCTGACATCATTTGCATAAATATAATGGTATACAAAGGATTTTTGATACATATTATAGTAGTATAGTTATCTGTGCAGTTGATAAAAATACACGGTTGAAACGTTTTCGCTTTATTTACTCGCACCGAATTATGAAATCCTTTAGGCTCAAACTATATAGGTCATACCTCCATCTACTTGACTGTTATCTCATGAAATAAACGGCAAGCCCGGTAAGCTGCTTAACCTTGGTTATTTAGCAATATCAGATAACTAAAAAATATGTTAGTAGCCCCCATTACCACGGAGTAACAAATTAAGGCGCTGTGTGTGGTCAGGGAGGGGGTCTCCAAAGCAGTGTATCCATTAAATGGTGGCATATGGAAGATTGAAAAAAATATATGATGTTTTCAAGACCTTAACTCAGATATTGTTTTATCCCAAAACACGATTTAAACAACTTCGCTGCATAAAAAATAAATTCAAACATACCTCTTATTTCAGTTTTCAAATCAACACATCTCCAAATTGAAAACCTCAATTTACTTGAAAAATATATCATTAAATTCCAAATTCTAAATGACATCCATCGATTTATTAATATTTATTAAAATGTACACATATTTTCTGTTTTCCATTTTATTCCGGTTTTTCGAGAAGCGCTAGCTCATTTTCACCTCCGCCAGTGTTCGAAAGAACTTCACAGACGATGGATCTGTGCTCCTTTGCTCCAGCGCTTAAATCGATATTTTAAAATGGTTTTCAAACATAACATGAATAAGACTAATGTTTATTCAACATGAATTGACAGAAGACGTGGATATTACAACTTTCGTGAGCTATCTTCTTTTATTTAACTAAAAATACATAATCAAATAAATTATGAATATGTGTTCTCTGACCAAACTTTTGACAGCTCGAAATAATGATGCCCTAATGCGCTATCCATTCGATTTTTGACAACAATCGACTTCATTTACGAAGAAGTTTTAATCGATTTGACACATTGATATTACAACTTTTTGTATTGTTTTATAAACATACCCAGGCGTCTAAATGTCTTTTTTATGTATTAAAATAAATATTTTTGGTGAAGCAATGCTGTAAATGTATATTTTATTATTTGGCAACATCAATAAGGCAGGTCATCGAAACCATCCAACGCCAAAGATGACGCTACTTAAATGACAATCAAGTGAGTTTGTGTTGCAGCTTCGTAATTATTTTGAAAACTATTTTCAAAATTAAAATCGTACTGGTAATTACTAGATTGACATACGAGTTGCGAAATATCGCATAAAAAGGCACGTCGCTTCACTATTTAAAAAAAAACTCCTGCTGGTTGTAACAATGACGTCTTTTAATATTTCCAAGAAGTAGGTATTATAGTTGTCAAACATCCAATTACTGTCAGAGGGTTCACTGCCATCGCTTAAAGCAGTATTACTTAAAAATGTCAGTTTTATGTCACGTACCTTGAAGGTCCTAAAATAAGGATTATAATTCTAAAAACACGAACGTCAACAATATTAAAACAATACGGATTTAAGCGATAGTAGTATGCCTCCAGTGCAATTTTTGATATGAATGGAAAATAACAAAACAGTGGTAAGACAGAAAGGAAAACTGAAAATCAAGCATTGCCACTTCAGCTTGCTACTGCCTACTCGTCCGCTCTCATTGGACCAGACCGACCAGATAATATTATTATATCGAAAGCTTGCTGAGTAAGGACCTAGTAGTGTCTCAAATACTTCAAATAAGTGCCTATTGCAAGTTTTATTACTAATTGATTGGATATTAGATACCCTTAGGGTTTCGTTTCTGGGACCCGGGAGTTAGAAATTTCCGGGAAATACGTCGTTGGTTTTTTTTGTGATTTCCCGTTTTTGTGTACAGAGTATTTTTTTAACTTATCTCTTGAGAAATATTTGAGAACAAGTTGATCTTAACTTGTTTATTATAATTCTCCCTGACTACTAGGGCATGCATTCGGTGCTGTGTTTGAGTACCGGGAAATTTTGGACCGATATTGGCAAGGAACCGGGAATTCCCGGGACTTTCGATACTTTCGATACTACTTTAAATTATCACAAAAACACGGCTAAGACATTACAGAAAGTATGAAATAGACCAAATATTACTGTTCATTAGGCGTTATACAAAAATTTATCGCATAATATTTCACACAGGACTGTAAATTCATGATTTGTTCTTGTACCATAACTCGCTTCGTTACAAATTTCAAAGTTTTATTGTAGTTCATAGGTTTTACAGAGATTGCGTCTTGTATGAAAATACACTTTGAAAAGTTGAAATTTTTTTTATCGTGATACGCTCATATGTAACTACTTTTATAGCAATTAGAAGCCAGTGCAAATATAAATTTACTACATCAAGCAGTATATGAGAAACAAGCCTTGAGGCTTGGATACACGGACAACAAAGTGATCCTTTACGGGTCTTTTTTTATAGACAGGCGTACGTAGTAACCTCACCTCAAAGAATTACAAATGTTAATCTAAATCAACAATATTTTCCAACCCATACTCAGTATTCCCAAGAGAATCTCGTGAAGATGTTACTCTCTCCTATTCTGTGCCGTTTTTTGGTTTTGCCGCACGCTGATTTGGTCTCTACAATTATATTGGATATGGTACCTCTTAGTATTTTTGGTATCCATTCACCGTCCTCCCCGGACGTATGGAGGATCCTAGGATCGAGGACCCTAGGATTTTCTAAAGACGTTTCCTATCCTGCTGCGTTACTGTCCAGGATTCACATCCATACATAAA
Organism: Erebia aethiops; assembly: GCA_923060345.2. Lineage (NCBI taxonomy): Eukaryota > Metazoa > Arthropoda > Insecta > Lepidoptera > Nymphalidae > Erebia > Erebia aethiops. The sequence continues at coordinate 5,208,194 of OV281092.1, read as the reverse complement.
GATTGGACTGTTCACAGTCTTGGTTTTTACATAACATTGTATGGAGAACTCCTGAGCATCTTAGGGAATTATGGATACGGATATCCATATTTTCTTTCCCTCTGCTATTGGTATAATTGACAGTGGAGTCAAAAATCAAAATTTAGTAGCCTCGGGCTTATGAGGTATATTTTATATTACAGTCTATCAATATTTTCCTGTCAATCTTCATGTGAAATTTATGAAAGTAACGATACAATTAACAGAATATAGCATAATCTACTGTAATTTATTATGGCTGAACAAATTTTATTCCAGTGACAGATCCATCAATTCATTGATCTTCAAAAAAGCTCTTCTCTGCTGGTAAATAATACTTACCAGAAAGACTAACATACGAAACGGTACGAAGTGGCAGTAAAATAATCGTTATAGCCAAAGTAAAAATAGGGGTTTTTAAACTAATACCTCGAATTTGTGAGCATAAAATACAGTATAGTGAATTAAATTATTGTTACATGCAGAAATATCCACACTTAATTAGAGAAGAATCGACAGAATGTATGTACTTCGAGTCTCAAAAGTATCAAAAGTACCGGTTTTATGGTGTGGAGAACCGGGACTGAAAATTATTCAGAAGTACCGGGAATTTTTGGTACCAGGAATTATCGGGAGCATGCCCTATTGACTAGGTACCTCACTCGCGCAGTGCTGAGCACTATTGTCTTAACGTGGGATGTACCGGGTTTAATCCCCAGCAGAGTGAATTTGGGAATTGGGCGTATTTTTATAAAATTGTACATGAAATAAAATCGATGTTTTTTTTTCATCATGTTTTGTTATTTTATTGATAAATTTGTGTTTCTTAGTTATTTATCTTTAAGAGCAGTAGCACTTTTTACAAATATTATGTTAAATTATAGTAAAAACAATCATTTTAAAATTAAGTGACGGAGAATTATTCCATTGAGTAACTAAACTTTATCTCACAAAAGGCACTTAAAAAAACAACTTTAGATAAGATTCACAGAAGTGTTTTACTAGTCTTACCAATCATGCCAATCACAAAAATAGGACAGCAAACATAAAATAACAGAAACACTATCAAAATTTGATAATTTTAGTTCTTTTGACTAACGTAAAGGCAAATTTATGTCATAATTTATTATATAACTTCTGAAATAGACAATGCTTTTTATTTTTGTTTTTGTAAGTTACGATAAAAAATATACATTTAAATATAACATAACAATAACTTATATTAATGATAAATTGTCAATATTATAAGCATTTATGCAATACTAGCCGATGCCCGCGACTTCGTACGCGTGGATCGAAGTTTTGTGGTTCCCGCAAGAACTCTTTAATTTTTCGGGATAAAAAGTAGCCTATGTGCTATTCCAGACTATAATCTATATCTGTGCCAAATTTCGGCCAGATCCGTTCAGCCGTTGGGGCGTCATTGAGTAACAAACATCCATACATCCATTCATACATTCATTTGTCAGTGGAACCTTGACAATTACTCAAAGGAAAAGTAAGGGCACTGATCACAATGTTAAGAATTATTGTACTTTCTTACCATAAAACTATAATAGTCGTAGTAGGTACTTTTGAGTATTTTAAACTCTTTATTCTTTATTTTGTACTTAAATTATGTAAAATGTCGTCTATAAAATATAAGTAGAACTTCCAACCAATGTATAGTATGTTAAATCACATTGTAAGAATAATTATAAGTAACAATTTTTTTTGCGTTTTGTCTTCTTCGATTCTCCCTTTCTGATATTTTATCTCACCTCGGATATTTTTCTTGTTCTAGATTTTACGAGCTCCAAGTGTTATTTTCTTATATATTATTGTTTGAACTTTTAAGAGTCCCTCTTTAATTTCTCTATATGCTGCCTTGTTATTTCACCAGATGTCAGCGCCATTGTTACACCTTAATAATTTAATATATACAATAATCGTTTCCAATGCAAAACTCGGGGCCGTAAAAGCATAACCGTGTACAAACCTTTAGAAATCCATTGAGTACCAATTTGTTCAATTGACTGACAATTTCGAAAGAGTTACTTAAAGGACCGTAATGAATTCACGGCAACAATATTTTCTTGCATTGTATTTCAAGAATTTAAATATTCTGAATTTTCTCTGGTCTGGCCTGGTAGGAGGCTTCAGCCGTGGCTAGTTACCAATTACCACCCTACCGCCAAAGACGTGCAGCCAAGCTATTTAGCGTTCCGGTAGGATGTCGTGTAGAAACCGATTAGGTATATGGACTAGGGTTTAATATAACTACCATACCCCAAACAGGTTAGCCCGCTACCATCTTAGACTGCATCATCACTTACCATCAGATGAGATCGCAGTCAAGGGCTAACTTGTATTTAATTTAAAAAAAACTGGATATAAGGTACATAAAAGTAGCAATACCTATTTTTAAAAAAATCCCGATTCTCGGGAATTCCCGGGAATCGGCCAATTTTATTCCCGTTTCCTTGAGTTTAAAATTTGCCGTTCCCGAGATTTATTTTTAATTTTGATTGAGTGGGATTTTTAAAAAGTTAATTTGTTTAGTTTCACCCAACCTAAGTCCAGTTAATTAATATAATAGGTTTTGCTTCGGACATAATATTGTCAATCAAACTTATAATTTTAGAGTACGGAAACAACGTACAAATTTGAAATTTTACATAAATTGGCTAATTTGCGGTTTTGGCTCTTACGAAGTTCTACCATATAGATAATTCTGTATGTAAAGATAAAAAATTGTAATCATGACACCAAAATTCTATGATTTTCTTCGTTTTTTATTTTTGAGTATTTTTCAAACACTGTAAATAATACTATATGTCTGCAAAAGACTAGAAATTGTTTTCAATGATCAATTTCCAACATCTTTTTGCTATTTAAATTTTTGAAATAACATCTGTATTTCTTGTTTCTGACAAAAAATTAATATCAGACTCTTAGTCGGTAAGTACATTGTATATACGTATGATATTGATTTATGCCACAATTATACTTGTAATTAACTCACGTAAGTAGTTTATGTAAATAAGATACTTATGTAACTCTAGATGATGCCCTCGACTTCGTCCACATGGATTAAGATTTTTTGACTCCCGCGGTAACTGTTTAATTTTCCAGGATAATGGTTCCGGGTAGCCTATGTCCTTCTCCGGGATGTAATCTATCTTTGTACCAAATTTCATCAAAATCGTTTGAGTAGTTGGGCCGTGCAAGCGTAGCAGACAGACAGATACACTTTCGCATTTATTATATTTTGTATGGATATTGGTATGCTGGGCTAACTAATGCCCGCGACTTCGTCCGCGTGGTTGAAGTTTTTTTTATTCCCGCGGGAACTCCTTAATTTTTCGGGATAAAAAGTCACTCTCCCTCAACTATACCCACGCCAAAAATAACGTCGAACCATTGCTCCGTTGCGGCGTGATTGACGGGCAATTCAATTAACAATCACACTTTCGCATTTATAATATTAAGTATTAAAATGGATTTGCACACCATATGCGATTTACAATAGGTATTTTGTCAATTACCTACTCATGTAAGAGACTTTGGTAGGTACGTGATTTACTCACTTACGTTATTCTATCAATTTCACAAATTTTGAGTTACCGTGTTTTGTCATCCGAGGGCATCCGTGACATGCTATGACAAGCGCGCGAAAATAATGAAAACCGCGACGGGAGCGCCACCTGGCCGAAGTGGGCATAACTGACGTGAGGGATGAGGACTGAGGAGAGCCAACCTCTCGATTTGTGTTTTGATTTTAAGAGCTGACAGCGCCTTAAAAGGGGAGATTACTCGACAAGTCTTGATAACTATTATAATCTAGCGACCCGTCCCGGCTTTGCACGGAGCCAAAGAATTTACAGATTTTCAGTTATTCTTAATGGATATTGGGGCTGATTCTGTAGTGCATAATCTCAAAATTAGAGCATTACAAATATTGCTAACCCTTTCATAATACTTCCTACGGAAAGGGACAGAACTAGATTTAAAGCTGCCATAAAATGGTTTAGTTTAGAGATTGTGTTATACAGAATCAGCCCCATTGTAAGTTATTTTTAGAAAACAGACTTTTATAAAAGGTCTAGCAGCTACCACGATTTTCACCAACTTTTCGACCATTAATATCGAGCCAATTTACCCTAAACCTACTTTCCTTTATAATTTTTTTTTCTTTCGCGTGCCTTTAGTTTTTTTTATTCTCGTGAGAACTCTTTCATTTACCGGTATAGCCTATATCACTCTGCAGGTCCTCAACTATACTCATGCAAAATATCACATCGATCCGTGGCTCTGTTGAGGCTTGATTGAAGGACAAACAAACACACTTTCATCATGTCATCTGCCATCTTCAAACTGAAGCTCGGCGGTCAGTCGAATTTATAATATTTGTATGATACGCCTGAAACTTCGCGAAAAAGCCATTTCATCATATTAGTAGAAACCGTATTAAAAATCCATACAACAGTTTCTGAGATAAGAGCGAACTGACAGACAAATCAGCTTTGTCTAACATGAGTAGTAATAATGATAGTGATTATAGTTGTAAGTTTCGGTTAAGAATTGATAGAAGAAAAAATCAACGTGACCAATCTAAATGTATGATAAGATTTTAGTGGAAAGTAGCACAAGGTTGGCGTTCGCACGTTTGTTATTTACCCACCACAAAATAATGTCAATGGCGTCCGTCGGTTATCGAACCGAAGCCACTGGGATACGACTTTTGAGCGCCACACTTTCGTATGTGTGAATTCTTTCATGAATAACTGGCAGAAGCCCGCGACTTCGTCCGCGTGGTTTAAGTTATTTTGATTCCCGCGGGAACTTCTTAATTTTCCGGAATAAAAAGTAGCCTATGTCACTCTCCAGGTCCTCAACTATACCCATGCCAAATATCACGTTACGAAATCCATGAACATTTTGTATGGGAAAATCAAAGGAAAATGTTTTTTCTTTTATTTTACTTTTTCGTCAACTTTCCAATGTTTTTAATAGTTATTCTGCCATTCGCGAGGGTGACAAATACAACAAATCAAAAACCATGAAAATCGGTCCAGCCGTTTTAGAGTTATAAGTGTTCGACTTCGAACAAACCCGACTTTATTTTATATATTAAGAAGATTATTACGGGCGTTAAAACGGGTCCATGTTAATATTAACGATTGGATGAATTAGGGCAATTTATACTTTAACATTATCTAAATAAGTTAAGTTTTACAAGCAGCACTTACGTACTTAGTTCCGGTTTTAAATGCAACCACGTACGTATGCGTTAATAGGAATAGCTTTTTGCAATTATAATGCTCAATGTGTTTATCTTTGAGTGCTAAACGTGCCGCGATTTTATCTACAACCGTATTAGTCTCCCAACACTACGCATCTACATACATAATAATTGAGATCTTTAAAGCGTACTTTGACTTGGCTCAGACTTTACTTTGAGTTAAAACGAGATGGACTTATATGAGTAACATAAATCTGTCTCGTTTTAACCATGTCTTAAGTCTATGCAATGTCAAAGTTCGCTCTATAGATCTAATACTAAGTCAGGCCAAGTTAAGTTTTCCGGTCATAGTCAATGCCATTTGAGGTGCCATTAAAATTCATTAAGATCTTTAGAATTTTGTCATTTGACGAATTAGAGAGAGCTCTAAAATGGATGGTTTTATAAGGCGAAATGCACACCTACAGAATGCCGAGTGGACCTAAGGCGCAGGCGTTGTTTATTGTAATCAAAACTCGAGCTCGGCTTGCTTGATTTTAGCATACCGGCGACGCGTAGACATAAAGCGGCTGGTGTCATCAAAAAAGACGTAGCGGCTTCGCTTCGCTCTACCCTGTAGGTGTGCGTAGCGCTCAAGACCTATGGATATTCTATCTTATACAATGCCCGTTGCGTACAAGGAAAAGCTCTCACAATAAACATTCAAAATTATACAGTTTTTAAAAATTAGTTTTCTGGGAATAAGACTGTCCCAAAAAACTTTGTGATAGTTCGCGGGAACTCTTTGCACTTAGCAGTACTTGAAAAACGGATTAACATAGACCATCAATGAAGGCTCATCGAGGCCCCGCTGAGAACGAAATTACACAATTTCACGGTAGCACTTTACTACTCGTAGGTACTTGTTAACAAAACGCGAAATAGATATTTCCTCGTAGATAAAATTATACTCGGATACTTGGAAGTGTAAAAGGAAGGAGGCAATATTGTCCTTTATGGCGTTCCTGTAGCGCATACACGCCGATACGTTTATGACAATTGCAGCTCGCGATTTCATGGATTCTTTAATGATCGAAAGTTTCGGCATTCGTATTGAAAGAGTGTTTGAGAGGAACCCCCTTGAAGTTTTTTTAAAGTTACTGGTTAATATGACAGTTGATAAGTTAATAAATCTAGAATATCACTTATCTACTCCTTATGCCTGTTTTAACAAAATATAGCCCAGGCTACTTGTGCAAGCTATGTATGGGAACCCTAAAATAAAAAATGTAAAGCTGATTTTTGGCACAAGCGTTCCTTGGGGTCTGAGAAGTACTTCTCAAAAATTCCCCCCCTCTAGGCCGCGGGCTTAACCCCCCACCCCCCCAAACGTCTCCCCAACCGCAGTTTTTTGTAATTTTCTCAAAAAATATTAGTGCTAGAAAAAAACCATCTATGGCGAAAATAATTAACATTAAATAATCTACCATATGGCACTTAAATCATTATGATCGAATAAATAGTTTTGCAAATATGCCGGCTTATTTGACGCATTTGTTTTTTTTTTTTTAAATCGTGTAAGTTTCTTGTGATTTGCACAAAATGTATAAGAGCTAGGAAAAAAACGACAAGAACAAAATGAAAGTTCATAAAATCTTCTACAAAATGCTTTTTATTTCATTTCAATCGACCGAATACTTTCGGAAATATGACGATCGAAAACGTGCATGACAGAAAAATATTTTGCAATCATTTTGACTTTGTACCTACACATTCTATTTGATAATGATCGATGCTATATTACTTACTGCTTTAATAATACCTACTAATATAATAATAATAAATACCTACGTCTCGAAGTCCTTTCAACTATATGTAGGTATGCAATATGCATTTATCTAAAAACAATGTAAATGAACCACCAACATCCAACAGCTATCATGCAGATAATTTTATCAGATTAACTTTTAACTGTTAACGGCATTCCGAACCAATGGTAGATTCACTGGACGATTCAAAAGCACTTGTAAAAGTTTACTTGAGTAAAAACATTTGATTTGATACTTGAATTGTAATACGATTACAAAAAAGCACAATCGGCTAGATATTTGAGAGGGGGAGGGGGGTCGTGGTAGGGGGGAGGTGAGAGGGGGGTTGTGGAAGGTGCGAGGGGGGTTGTGGGAGGTGCGAGTGGCGTTGTGGGAGGTGGGAGATGGTAGGTGGGAGGGGGGCGGTGGTAGGGGGGTTGTGGGAGTGGGGAGAAAAGAGGACATCATTTGCGCCTAAAATCAAAAATACGTTATTTATTTAGAGGTTAATTTCTATTTATTCCATAGTACTATGCTCAGTCTGCCTGACTACCACCGGTTCTTACACAACAGCAAGGTATATTTCGAAAACTATTTGTCCTATCAAAATAAACTAAACACTTATAGCACGCATATCGTCCCATCCCTAATTTAGCTAGGTTCGAGAAGTACCGTCGTCACAGGGTCCGTGTGCCCAAACGTTTCCAGGAATTGGATGCCGTTCCCGGCGCGCGGGCAATTTTCTAGTTCAGTTCCCTACAACCCGCGATTGGGTTAAGTCGTGTCGCGAATAACAGACCTTACGTTTTGTTTTGTGTTTTTTTTAGTTAAGTTTCTATTGTACATCATCCAGTGAATATATCTGTGACCAACACGAGTGTGTTTTTTTTTGTTATGAAAAGTTCCCCTATAAATGGCTGCCCAACTCGAGGCCTAGACTCACAGTGTTAAGTGTATCTATATACCTACTAACTATTTAAGTAAATAAAAATACATTTTGAACTTAGTGAAGTGCCGTGATTTGTGGTTACGTCAATTACGTCGTGTACACACTCCACATATTAAAACACACAGTAGGTATTGTGTGTCCGCGGTAAGATTTCCTAAATTATTATTCGATTAACTGCAAGGAACTGAACTCTGGTGTTAACGTACCTATAGACACTTGTGTTGGTGAAAGACTTTTAAAGAACTTTTCACGACTTTTGTCATTTTGTGTTAAAGTACTAGATACTTTTGTTGGTGAAAGACTTTTATAAAACTTTTCATAACTTTCGTGATAACGTACAATAACTTTTATGAACTTTCAAAACTTTTATTATCGTGGTACAAACTTGGTGTTAAGGGCCCCACAGACTGTTAAGCATAGTTGTTCGAATCGGTTCGTGTTTTAACCGCGGTATTCACAAGTCATAATGCCGCGAACACGTAGAGCGGGACTTGAAAGATCTACTTCCGACGAGTCCGTTGTGGGCGATAGCATGCCGCATGCTGGCGACTCGCCGCATGCTGCCGCTGACGCACCGACACCTGGCAGTGACGGCGCGACTACGTCTACTCCTATCGTGATGTCCGATCAACAACTTCAGCTTATTCTACAGCATGTGATGCGCGCTCAGAGTGTGAGCGTGTCACCTTTACCCACACCAGCAACTTCAGGGAACTTCACGAAATGTACAGCACGTTTCGATGGTGCTAAACAGAGCGACGTGCTAGCATTTTTAGACGCCGTAGAAACTTACAAGGAATGTGTCTTAGTGGACGACGGAAACGCGGTGCGCGGGTTATCTATGCTTTTAACCGGAATCGCCGCTACGTGGTGGAAGGGAGTGAAGCAGTCCGTGAACACGTGGGAAGATGCAGTTGAGCTTCTTAAACAAACATTCGGCCCTCGTTTACCACCACACCGCGTGTACCGTGAGTTATTTAAGCAAGAGCAGCGGGAAGAGTCGACGGATGCTTTCGTATGTAAAGCGCGCGCTCTTCTTGCGCAGTTGCCCTCAGATACATTAAGCAGTGATGTTCAACTAGATATGGTTTACGGGCTATTAAACCGGCGGATTCGTGAGAAAGTAGCACGAAGCGCTTTCACCAGCTTTATGGAACTTCTTCAGGAAGCGCGACGCATTGAAGACCTGTATGATGAAGGGCGTCGTGTATCAGTTCCAGCAGTTAAAGAGTCGACTGAGGAGATGGTGTCGAAGGGTTCTTCGAGTTCATCATCGTCGACTTCGTCTTCACCGACCCTTTCTAAGCGAAAACGTGATAAGTGCGGATATTGTAAGATGTTTTCCCACACTATAAATAATTGCCCTCGACTGAAGAAAAGAGAGGAAACCAGGGCAGTTGAGGAAACTGGGTCCAATAGTGTTAAAGCCACAATCACGTGTTTCGGGTGCGGGATGCCGGGTGTACTTCGATCTAACTGTGAGACCTGTAAGGAGAGGCATACGGCTGCGATTACGACGCCGTCAACTTCTGCGTTTCAGTCAGTGTCGGTTGACAACTTTCGTTTAAATCCACAAGTGAGACCGATTTTTGACGTGGAAGTGTTTGGTGCAGTAGGTACTGCGTTACTAGACACTGGTGCACAGCAATCTGTAGCAAGTGTTAGTTTAAGTAAACATTTGAGTGCTAACGGACAAGTTTTTCAATCCGCGGAGACGGAAGTAAAGTTTGCGGACGGAACGAGACGTGTAGAGACTGTAAAGACGGCTTTGGTAAATGTGAGAGTGCAGGGCGTGGAGATCGCGACGCGTTTTATGGTTTTACCCGGTGCCACCGAATCGTTGTTAGGGATGGATTTTATCCAGGACGCCGGCTTGGCACTAGATTTCTGTAGAAATCGCTATACGTTACGTGCTACAGGGGTCAAACGCGAGTATAACCTTCGGTATGAACGTGAGGATCGGGGGATAATTTGCTCTACGATTGGTCTCCGCGAGTGTGAGGGCGCTCTCCTTTCACACGTCGATAGCAAAAAGTTCGTCAAATTGCTTAAAACTAATAGAGATATCTTGAAGCCAGGGGGAGATTCTACTACGTTCGCGATTCACCGAAAAGGTACCGGTAAAGCGGCGCCCGTTTCTACGCCGCCATCTCGGGTGTTGCCGACCAAAAAGGAAGTCAGGAGGCGCGTCAAGCACCAGCAGGTTTTCCGAAAGGATACGACTGTCAAAAGTTGCCGTCGTGGGCGTGTTCACCAGGAGGGTGACCTCGCACCTGTGGAGACTAATCTGCTCAGACCGGTATATCCGGATAGCCTTTTTGCACCTTGCGAAGGTCAGGATCCGGTAGTGAAATGTAGGAGAAGAGGAAGACCGCGTAAGAAACCTAGTGCCAAGTCAGCTCCTCGAGCTTAGCTCTAGTGTGTGGGCTACCTCTTCATCACTGGTTGCCAAGCCACAATCGGGTCGTAGTTGCGGCTTGGAGGGGGAGGATATAGCACGCATATCGTCCCATCCCTAATTTAGCTAGGTTCGAGAAGTACCGTCGTCACAGGGTCCGTGTGCCCAAACGTTTCCAGGAATTGGATGCCGTTCCCGGCGCGCGGGCAATTTTCTAGTTCAGTTCCCTACAACCCGCGATTGGGTTAAGTCGTGTCGCGAATAACAGACCTTACGTTTTGTTTTGTGTTTTTTTTAGTTAAGTTTCTATTGTACATCATCCAGTGAATATATCTGTGACCAACACGAGTGTGTTTTTTTTTGTTATGAAAAGTTCCCCTATACACTATTTTATAGGTAAATTAATAATCTTTGTACTAAGTCCTGGCAGCTTTTTTCCTAACTCTAATACTTTTTCTTGAAATTACAATAAACATTTACGGATTTTACCAAGGTTTAGTTTTTTATTCCAGTTAGCCACTCTAATAGTTTTTGTGGAAATTGCAAATAAAATGGGATTCTAGCAATTTTTTTATTTTTTTGCGTACACTATACATGGATATATATTCGAAATTATTAGTCCTATCTTGATGAACTAATTTTTTTTAAATAAGTGGTTAAATGGTGTTTATTTTTACTTCTGGGAGTTTTTTGCCTAGCTCTAATAGTTTTCTAGAAATTACAGAAAACATATAAAATTTTGAAAAATTTTGCTTTTATGTTAACTATGACAGGTATATTTTCGAAATTATTAGTGCTATCAAAATTACCTAAATACTATTTTGTAGGTAATTTAACTATGTTTCTTACTGTTTCAATCAGTTTTTCCTAACTCTGTTATTTCTTTTTCGAAAATTAAAAACAACGTACACGATATTTGCATATTATTTTCTTTATCTTACACAATAGGTAGGCATATCTCCAAAACTATTACTCTTATCAAAATAAACTAAATATCATTTTATAGCTAATTTAATAGCCTTTCATTTTGCTTCTGACAATATTTTTGTAGCTCTATCAGTTTTTATGGAAATTACAAGAAACTACATTACAAAAAGCCATACATGCAAAATATTTTCTTTTCATGCACAAAGGGTTAACATATCTCCGAAACTATTAGTCTTATGGAAATGAACTAAAATATTATTTTGTAGATAATTTAATGAAGATAATTTTCACCATAGAAAGATTTTTTCTAGCACTAATATTTTTTGAGAAAATTACAAGAAACTGCGGTTGGGGAGACGTTTGGGGGGGTGGGGGGTTAAGCCCGCGGTCTAGGGGGGGGAATTTTTAAGAGGTACTTCTCAGACCCCAAGGAACACTTGTGCCAAAAATCAGCTTTACATTTTTTATTTTAGGGTCAATGTTTATTAGTCCCGTACTAATAGTCCTCTATCAAAGTCATAGGGGCCCCACTATCCTAATCTGCCCAGGTCCTCCAATAGGTTAAATTATTTCCTCTAAATAATAATGCGGACAGTTCGCTACTTCTTAGAAATCTTTATGTCAGATTTATTTCTATTTAAAAATGATTTCGATTATGGTCTCGGTTTGTCTTCAACAGGCTTCAGATTAGATCGCTCGACTCAGGCGACACAAATAATTTTATGCCTTATATGAATGGATAGTTCTTTGTACAAGCATTGAGCATCAATATTGCATCAGACGGCAAGTGCATTGTAGTGGGTAACTTGTCTATCTTCGGCGGCACCGTCTCATCGGTATCACGTGACCTAAATATTTACATAAACTTACCCATCATCATGTGGCATCAGAGAGCACGTGTATTAAGACTCCATGTTCTTCTTTCTCAAGACTTCATGATCAGATATTCAGGGCATTGGCTGAGTTTGGGACCCTGAGACGAATCATTCTCGACGCGGACTGTGCCGCTGGTTTTTTGTGGGTATTCTGGTGTGAGTCCCACATAACCGCTTAGTGCGGAATGCGTAAAAGCATTTTAACTTGTCTATCTTAGGCAGCATTATCTCATTGGTTTCTTACCTATAGGCGTTTCTTACCTATTAACATAAACTCTCCCAAGGCATCAGACAGCACGTGGAGGAAGACACCCTTCATGTTCAGATGTCCAGGGTCGGCGTTGGTCCGCGGGGTTCGCTTGCTGGGTAACTTGTCAATGTTCGGTGGCACCATCTCATTGGTTTCTTATCTATAGGCGTTTCTTAACTATTAACATAAACTCTCCCAAGGCATCAGACAGCACGTGAAGGAAGACACCCTTCATGTTCAGATGTCCAGGGTCAGCGTTGGTCCGTGGGGTATGCTTGCTGGGTAACTTGTCAATCTTTACTTAACTATTAACACAAACTCACCTAAGGCATCAGACAGCACGTGAAGGAAGACACCCTTCATGTTCAGATGTCCAGGGTCGGCGTTGGTCCGCGGGGTTTGCTTGCTGGGTAACTTGTCAATCTTCGGCAGCACTATTTCATTGGTTTCTTACGTATTAACACAAACTCACCTAAGGCATCAGACAGCACGTGAAGGAAGACACCCTTCATGTTCAGATGTCCAGGGTCAGCGTTGGTCCGCGGGGTTTGCTTGCTGGGTAACTTGTCAATCTTCGGCGGCACCATCTCACTGGTTTCTTAACTATTAACACAAACTCACCTAAGGCATCAGACAGCACGTGAAGGAAGACACCCTTCATGTTCAGATGTCCAGGGTCGGCGTTGGTCCGCGGGGTTTGCTTGCTGGGTAACTTGTCAATCTTCGGCGGCACCATCTCATCGGTCTCCTCCGTATCTGTAGTCGCGTGACCTAGCGCCATGTCGGCGTTGCTGTTAACTAGTTCTGTGAGATGTCGCACATTTGCCGGCGGTGGCACCCCGCCGTGTGTATGGCCGTGACTGCTGCCGTGTTCTAGGAAGAATGGAATACAGTATTATATCAATGTTAATTTGTCTTGTATTACCAGATATCTTAGTCTAAATTAGATTTAAACATAAATTCAAAACGGCTCAACTCCAGTTTTTGGCGAAGTAGCCTGATTAGTTTCCCGAATATTTAGTGGGTTGAGCCATGCCCACTTGCTAATAGAATTTCATGGACAGTTCCTGCTAAGATAAGGTAGCAGTGGGATTAGGCACTAATCGAGCTGTCAGAGTTATACTATTAAAATCTGGGTGGCTTAATTATTGCTCAATAGCTGAACACTTTATAAGTCAACGAAGAAGTCGGTAGTTCAAATCTTGGACTTTCATCGCACCTATTTCCTTGCTTCAGGCTTCAATTTTCATTCTTAGGGCCACCGAATTAGGAATTTGCTTATTTGTTCGGTGCTTAGGGCGATACCAAAATAGTCATGCTTATCATAATAAATTCAAAGTTATGATAAACGTTATGTCATAAATTATGATGAATCTCATTTAAAAATTCATGTTTCGTCGAATCACTGAAACATGAATATTTTTAAATAATTCATGAAGTTTTATCTTTGACTTGACATGAGATTTTATAATATTACTGCTGAAGAACCTGGAAACCCACCGCATGAGATTATGTCGAGAAAACCTGCCATCATGAAATTAATGAAAAGAGCTCTTCATCGAAACACGATCGTTAGCAATGAGGAATATAAAAAAAGAAGAGAAATAAAGACAACAATAGCACAGGATAAATAATCTCTACGTAATATCAAGAGAAAAGCTCGCTCACTTACTCACTCAATAACGCCCAACGAGAACGCTTGGGCTTTGAAAGCTGAAATTTTGCCTTTCTTTTATGATGTAGGTAAGGAATAAGGCCAGATATTTTGGAAATTCCCACGGTAGCGAAGCCGCGACGGTCGCTAGTAAAAGATAGACAGGCTATATTTGCTAAACAAAAACGTTCTGCGAAATTCGTATAGGGTTTAAAACACTATAGCACTTGCATAATATATATTTGATATTATCCATGGCAAAGTTAGAAGTAAAATTGATATTTTAACGAAAGTAAAATAACGCCAGCGATATGGTATTCAAAAAAGTACAAGTTCTCAAATTACGTAACATGTATCATCTTCCAATAATGCGAAACAAAATGAAATATGAAACCCGTTCCGATTTCGGCGAAAATGCTGATGGATGAACCCTGGTGAACCAAGAGTTGTGCGTTTTAGTTTTATTTCGGGATACGTTATACGTACCTGTTGCTACGGAGGTAAATTATAAACTCAGGCATTGATTATAAAGGTAACCAGTGTACGATTTTTCAGTCAGTCGATGTGTGAGAGGACTTTGGACCTTACAGCATTGCTGGTGTGGCAAAAGTACGTTCACTTTTTCAGTAAATCAACACTGAGTGGAATCAGTAAAAGATTTTTGTTCTACGACTTCTTTGATTCTCAACGCACAAAGTCAGAGGTGCCCAGGGATAGAACCCGCAACCCGTAACTTTTTTTCTAAGAGGGCCTTACTCATGAAACATCGTGAAGAATCCTGCATTTTTTCGAAGATATATAAAGTTCGCATTTGGTCAGCGTGGTGGACTACGCCAAAACCCTTCTCATTCCGAGAGGAGACTCATGCTCAATTGTGAGCCGGCAATGGGTTGAAATGATGATGATAATGATGGAGAGTGAGTTTTAAAAACACTATTAACCAACTTTATACATCACTAGCGACTTCGTCCGCGTGGATTGAGGTTTTTCGGTTCCCGCGGGAACTCTTTAATTTTTCGGCATAAAAAGTAGCCTATGTGCTATTCCAGACTATCTCTGTGCTAAATTTCAGCCAAATCTGTACAGCCGTTGGGGCGTGATTGAGTAACAAACAACCATACATCCATCCATACATCCATCCATACAACCATCCAAACTTTCGCATTTATAATATTAGTAAGTATCATTCAATTAAATCATTTTGGAAATACGAGCGCAAGAGTCATTCAGCGCTAATATTATGCACCGGTCTGTCAATTAAGTAGTTCAAACAAATTATTATTAACAAATAAACCAATTTCATTAGCAATTAACCGCGATAATATGATACGTTTATGATAACAATTCATATTTTGTAATATATGCATCATTCGTCTCTCACTACTATATTATTATCTATGATTGTCGTTCACTATACTGTATTTATCTATAACATGATTTTAGTGTATTTTCGATGCTTTTTTTTTCATAATATTAGTTATATTTCGAACTATGATACTACAGTAATGGGAGGTCTTGGGTTCGATTTCGACAGGCGTAATTTGGGAATATATAATTTCTAAATTGTGACTAAAAAGGCTATGCTGTGGTAAAGCGTTCCGGTACGGTTTCGCACAGAAACCGGTTGTGGGTATGAGTTTAATTAAACTTTAATAACTGCCAAACTATACAAATGCGCACGCGCTTTAACAGGGCGGTGATTTTTGAATACATGTTGTAATTAACATCTTAGGACGAAGTCTTAAATTATTTTTTTAACAAACCAAGATTTTATCGTCCGCCTTATTGAATTCGTCATTTTATTTTTCTTTTGATACCCATGTCATGGGGGTGCATAAACTATGTAATTTACCATGTTTGGGAGCCTGCCATATAGGATTAAGAATGACGTCACTTAGCTAACCATGCATTGTCATCCAAACTAAACGAGTCCGCAAAATTTCAGCTCAATCGGTTGGCGATAACTGTTTTTAAATTCAGTTGCAAGATTTGACATAAATAAGGTTACAAACATTGTATTGCAATAAAATTTAAAAAACCCACAACGAACTGCAGAGCTCCATTATGACCTTTATAACTTTGAAACAACAAGTAGAACTTAGCAAAAGTATATATAACATAATATCTAAAACACAAAACTGCATCAGTAGTCTTTTTGACCAGCGTGGTGGACTATGGCCGAAGTCTTCTCATTGAGAGATAAGACTAAAGAAATAAGTAAAACTTCTCACCATGAAACAGGAACAACCCGACGATGTTGAGTACCAATCCGAGCGTGCCCACAGCGACCAACAACTTAGCGTTGTGGATGATTTCGATCTTAATGAACCTCTGCACAGCCTCCACTGTTATACTGAAGCATAGGGCCACGAGGAACACTGCGTTCACGAGGGCACCCAATACTTCGGCGCGCGCCCAACCGAATGTGTTTTTTGACCATTTCTTTGGTGACATCTAGGAAAAGGAAGGGAAATTTATAAGCATAGATTTTAGATTTAATTCTGATTTATATTAGTCTGTTAGTAGCACACTTCTCTACATGATACTAAATAAATAAGTACGGCACTGTAAAAAGTTTTCATAAAAATAACTTTTCAATTACACTCCAGATACTTTACGTTTAAAACAGCTCTGTGTTTTTAGAAGCCCTAATGGGCAACCAATTTAAATATGTTTAGTTTTGATTTTTTTGGAACAAAGTACTTAGTATAGATTATAATATAATATTATAATAGAAACAGAGAAGGCTTGAACTACTTCGTAGGTAGCTTTTAGTTTCTTCGGTTTGCGTTCTCTAAATTAAATATGAAAATACTTGTGTTGGAAAAGAGTTACTTCTAGGTTAAATCAATAATTAATCAGCTTTATTACATTTTTCTCAATTTATTCATGCATATTCATGCATGCAAAGTTGATAGATTCAAATATAAGTTAGATGTTGAGTGCTATCAGATGTGACTAATGATGCATTCTAAGAAGGAATCGCTTAGAGGTCCTAACCTAAATTGGGAGGATGGGCACTAAATTACATAGGATATGTCATATAATATGTAGTAAATTACCTAAATATGTATCAGAATAACCAAGTATAATATTATAAAATAACTGTCGAGTGCCCATTTATTTTTTAAGAATTGCATCCAGCAAAAGAAAATGTCTTTGAATTTGAAGCTAAATTGGTAGCAGAACCTTGACCTTGAGACATAAATAATGACGTCATGAAATAGGTCCATTACGATTTGAATAAGAAAAATCATTACAACGTAAATCTGAACGTGTCTATTGAATTTATTATGCGCCAAACGTGATATCTGCTTGGAGGTCAACGCTAATTTAGTTTTGTGTTTGCGCCTTACGGCTTGCGTATCGCACAATAACAAATGCACGTGTTTCCATGAAGCGTTGGTTTCTTATCATGAGTGCAATAATTGGGTAATTTGACATCTAGGTAGTTAAGTGGGCCTTAAAACATAAAAATGATTATTTCATTATAACAATTGCCTCTGATTAGTTAACCTTCCACTATTCGCCAAAAAATGTTGGCGCAGTCAATACCATAAACACCAAAAATTGAGATTGCAACAGGTAATTGATTCAGGTTTCATGATAGGAGTTAGGAATATGTCAGCAACTTTTTGTCAAAAGTCCAGACGCGCGCTTAGTTCCTATAAGTAAGCGTCAACATTCAACGCACTTTTACTTCAATAATTGCTAGTTACACTGAGAGGAATATACGAGTACTTATTTAAATTTTGACCAGGACTAAAGGAATGGTTGGTTACAAGGAATGGTTAGGAATGTCAATAACATAGAGAATTCCCCTGCCAGTGTTTTTCACCTTTGTGTATATTTCATATTGAGTCATCTTAACAAAACTGAATCAATACCTACTAATTTCTCAGAACCAAAACCGGAAGATTTTCGATGACGTCATATTATATTCGCAGATGACTGATTCATGGCACTACATAGTGTGATTTGTAAATAAGGTTAAATAAAATTAATACTTACCTGGTGTGTTACTACCATCGCTAAGAGAAGTATTATTTCAAAATGGCAGTTTTATGTCACGTACCTTGACATGCCTAAAATATGGATCATAATTCTATAACGCAAACGCCAACAATATTAAAACAATACAGCTTTAAGCGATGGTAGTACGCCCCTGATGTTATTTGATGAAACCATGATGCAATTTTGTCAAATTTTTTGCAATAGGTTCTGCTATTCAATTAAAGTAAAATTATAGATTATCTGAGTACATACATATTATTGGGTCTATAGTAAAAGAATTACTATGGCTTATTTTATTTAATTCCTTTTAAAATCATTATGAGTATCAGTATGTTAAAGGAAAAGGTTCATTTTAGGCCTACTCTTGTACACTCTACCATGAATAGAGGAAAATAGATAGATTGTATTAAAAAAAAATAATTTAGAACAGTAAAGTAAATAACGAGCAAAAAAATAAAAACGTATTTCAAGTTTTCGATACGTTTCCAAGATGGCAACCTTAAGCCAAAGAGAAGGCAGTAGGCGCGAAATGAATCAAATGTCATTTCTGACAATCACTGTCAAAAAGACGGGCTTTTCTTTTGAAACGTCAAAATTCGAATCCACCATTGTTACCCACTCATGAATAGTGTTCCATAACTTGGAAAGATTAAATCATTTTACCACTGAACTTACGACGAATTCGTAGATTTGACCAATAAAAACTAGTCTAGTATTTTATTTTCCTTCATTTCTCTGCTTGTACAAGACTTGGCCTGTACCCCATACAAATCTGAACCGTCTCCTTTTATGCTTATTAAATATTTTTTTATAATTCATACCAGATCATAAGCTATTGCCACGCCATAAATGGTATCTCGATTTGCATAAATCTCTTCATAAATAGTTACTATACTTAATTCCTACATGACTTTTAATACAAGTAAACATTTACCAATTGCAGAGATTTAAAAAAAAAGATACCTTTACTTACCTAGAATTTATTACTTGATTTATTATTATAGAATATTTTAAACTTAAATAATTAAATAACCATAATTATCATTTACCTTAACTGATAAGAATGCTATCACAAGTGCAGCTACATCACTCAACATGTGAAAAGAATCCGCAACAAGGGCCATAGAGTTTGTGACGTAACCAACTATTAGTTCCACAAAAAAGAATGTCCCAGTAAGCCATAACATCGACAAAAGTCGACATTTCTTTCCCGAGAACTTGCCCATCTTAAATGCTGAAAAGAAAAATTTAATTTAGCAAGGTTAAAGTTTAATTAAAGGTATAATGTAGAGTTTTGTAGTAACAAGTTACAAAATTAGTCCATTTCTACAAAATATAAAGCCACAAATTATTTACTTACTTATCAAATACTTAAAATAATTAATATGGCTTATTTTGTACTAAAATAAACCATGGTCTAAACTCTAAATGTGTAACTGCAGTGTAAAATATTTAAATCTAAAGAACTAAATTGGTAGGACTAAATCAAGTGTTGTCCTTTTCCTCAGGGAGCATTATGATAATGGATAACAATACAATTAGTCCTGTCATATCACTTAGTTCAGTTTAGAGACTTTGTATGACAGAACTAGCCACAGTATTCAGCTTATTTAAGGCTTTTTCTGCTGAGCTATGGTAATATCAAATCTCTGATCTCATTAGAAAAGAAAACATGATTAGTTAAATTTAATAATAATATTAATTTGGCAGAATAAAGTTTTTTTTATTATTATTCATTTACTATATAATATCTGCAGAGCCATTTCATTTTAGTGTAAACATAAACTTGATTGAGTTTTACCGTACACCAATGCACATATATGCACAATTTTCATACGTGCACTATAAAAGTAAAAGGAAAAGGTGGCTGACTGACTGATCTATCAATACACAGCTTCAAACATTGGACACATCGGGCTGAAATTTGGCATGCAGCATAGCTATTATGACGTAGAGATCCACTAAGAAAGGATTTTTGAAAATGCAACTCCTAAGGGGGTAAAATAGGGGTTTGAAGTTTGTGTAGTCTACACAGACAGTTGCAGCAATAAGATTTGTATAAAATTTTCTCAGAAATGCCTCTTAACAATTTTGGAGAAATTTTGTAGTTAGATAGTGCTGCTAATTCTGTTGTAGACAATCTCTACACCAAACTAAAATGACAGCATTACTGACCCTTTCATATTGCTGAAACTTTCATAATACTACCTGCGAAAGGAACAGAACTAGATTTAGAGCTGCCATGGCCACAGTGCTTTACTTTGCAAGTTTAAATGAATATGCATATTTAAGTTCTTTAAGGAATTCAGGATTAAAAGACTGTATGAAGCTCGTTCACATCCAGGTACTAGAAAATAACACGATTTGTTAAACAGTACATTATATAAACGTATACAGTTACAGTGTATACATATACAGTATTTGTTAAACAGTATATTATATAAACATATACAGTTGATATAATATACTGTTTAACAAATCATAGTAAAGTATACAAATAACTTATAAGTAAATCATACAAGATAAAGTTTTTCCTTTTAATTCCCATAAAAAGGCCTCTGTAGATCTGTTTTTGAGATACAAATGATCCTAAGAGCTATGACACTATGTACCTATGTAATTATGTATACAACACAGCAGTCATGCTGATAAAATATACTTAGTGTGGTTTGATAAGAAAACTTGAGATGCCTTTAAACAATAACTGTACATACTTAAGTACATATTATTTTTATGGTTTTGAATACTTATTAATATGAATAAGTAATTAATATTTGGCATGTTACTACCTACCTACTTACTAACTCAAATGCCTTGCTACCTTGGCAATCCATTTAGTATGCACAACTATGTTAAAAAAACGTCATGAATCATAGTTCACTTACCTTAGTTTTAAGAAACAGCCGAAACAGAAAAGCGGTTATCAGCAAGTTATACCCATTACCACTTCGTTTGTCATTTGCTTCACCAAATGTGCAGTATCATTTGACGAAAATGTGCTTCTTCTTCAATATCGATTCGACGTAATATCTAAGCGAAAACATAGAACACCTTCAATAGCGAGAAAGGTAAACATCTAAACCTCGTGCGCGATTTATAAACAAATCCTTTCTTCTATGATTCGACGAATTTTTCTCAATAAACCAATAGAAAAGGTTTCGTGAAAGCTGATCGACGTTCGCTGGTTTACAATATTCGATTATGTTGAACTAATTTATTTTGTATATAAAGTATAAATTACTAGAACATTTTTTTCCTTGCAAGACAAATACAATTCACTGTTAATGTTAAATTGATTTTAAAATTACACTCAACTTTATTCGAAATTCGATCGACAACTCCTCCGATTAATCCGAATCACTTTCTGAATTGGCTGAATAGTGAATAATGAATTGCACACAGTGCTGCCAGATTTTTTCAAAGGGGTTCCCCAAACGATCAGAAAACCACTCAAATATGTATTCATGTGGTTTTTAATAATAATTTGTCAATGCGAACTAAGTATTTTTTCAAATTTTCCGCAACTTTCTCGTCATCTCTTTTTCAAGCTTTTTTCCTCGTCACATTTTCATCTTGAATACGGTGGTTTAAAAGTTCCTTTGAAAGTAATTACATAGGTAAGCTTGTATTTTGTAGATCGTGTTTCTATAACAAGCCGTAAGCTTTTAAGTTTTAATTTGCATTTAACTACGGGACCTTATTGATCTTTCAATGCTAGTTGTAGAGTCAAAGAGTCTCTGAACTTTTTGGTTTCAATTTAAAACCGAACTCGTGAAAACATGGACTCACATTCGAAGTATAGACCACTTATCGGAGTTCGTAGGCTGTAGTGTTTACAAAAACAGGAAAATAATGCAATTAAAATAATAAGACCGAAGACAATAGTTTAGTGGTTGAATTTCTTGCTTTTCTATTGAGTAGCTTAAATTATCAATGCAACTAAAAATCCACCAGTCAACGAATTCTCTTAATAGGTATATCCAATTCAATTCCGAGATGTTGGCTTTTAGGTAGTATGCCACAGGGGCACAGGTAGTTTCGTACGGTCTTAATCACCAAATTTAGTGGAAATTCCACTGAGTTGGCAGCACTATTTGCCACAGATACAACTGTCAAATGCATTACTCTATAGTCAATGTCAATTAATTTATTGTTTATGGTCAAAATATTACACCACAACCACAATTTCACAAAATACCTATAAGGTACCCAAGGAGGTGTACCTATTACCCCAATCCAGATGTTATTAGGAAAATAGGTTTTCATTTTTTTCTCTTATGATTACAGTCCCTCGAGAGAAAAGGATAGCACGATAACTGTCATCCTATTAGAAATTGGATATGGTATGGCTGTTTAGAACCCAGAACCATAAAGACAGTTAATAACAAAAAAAACAAAATAAGATCTATGGCTGTATGATGGCTTTGGTACTATTTGGAGACACTCCTTACCTCTATCCTCCATATTTGTTTTTTTTTTTAATTAACTGGTTTAACGGCTCTGGATTCTAGTCCTTCTGAGTCCTCCATATTTGGCACACACACGGTACACAGAACACTATATATACTGTGGTGTATCTGTTCATGTCATTGTATAGGCTCAGAAGGGCTGGAACCCAGAGCCGTACAGGCAGATAATAAAATAAATGTATCTTTGTCTCCTTTCGTTGTCATTGTCATGTCAAATGTCATTTGTCATTGATTTGTCATTGTCATTTGTCATATTGTCATTGTCATTGTCATTTGTCATGGTTTGATGTTACTTGTCTCTGGGTTTCATGTCATGTCATTCAATCAATTTTCATTTTTCATTTTACAAACGATGGTAAAGTTTATCGATTTTCTAAATAAAAATAATTTCAATTTTATAATCCCTTCTATACTTTATTCGTACCGTCGTACCCCATGTTCTTGCCTATCTATCGAAAGATCCTGTGATGTAGCAGAGGTTGTTGAGTGTTGACTTCAGTAGACCCAAGTTGGTATAGTAAGGAGAGTATTATAGACTAAATTGAAGATTAAATTATGATTCTTAGGAGTATTTTCGGGAATAGCATAGAACTATTTCGTTTCGTCCTGCAAACCGCCTGTATTACTCACTGTACTTGGGAATTCGTTGGAGATTTTGTAATGGTAAATATAAATACCTCATTAGATACTACTAAAATATGACTTTGCTATTGTACCACTCCTATTCTAAATGTTTACACAATTACATATAGAAAAATATATTCATTACAGTGTTCGGGCCCTTCAATGGAACCTACTCTACAAACAAACAACATTCTTCTAACAGAGCACATGTCTCCACGGCTTCAAAGGTTGTGTAAAGGTGACATAGTAATAGCTAAATGTCCGAGGAACCCTAAACAGTATGTATGCAAAAGAATCACAGCATTACCAGGGGACAAAGTTAGGGGCCACTTCCCTGGACGGAGCCAAATTGTTCCAAGAGGACATGTCTGGTTAGAAGGAGACAATTCAAATAACTCCGCAGATTCTAGAGTCTATGGTCCAGTACCACAAGGCCTGATTAGGAGTAGAGTTGTATGCAGAATATGGCCTCTAGATAAAATAAGCTCTTTGTCTGAATAGAGGTAGTAAATAATAATATAATTACAACTAGCTGTTGCCCGCAACTTCCTCTGCGTGGATTGAGGTTTTTTTTTATCCTGTACAAGCTAGCCCTTGACTGCGATCTCACCTGTTGGTAAGTGATGATGCAGTCTAAGATGGTAGCGGGCTAACCTGTTAGGGGCATGGCAGTTATATTAAACCCATACCCCTTCGGTTTCTACACGGCATCGTACCAGAATGCTAAATCGCTTGGCGGCACGTCTTTGCGGGTAGGGTGGTAACTAGCCACGGCCGAAGCCTCCCACCAGAAAAAAAACCACCCAGGATTTTTGGTTCCTGCTGGAACTCTTTAATTTTCTAGGATAAAAAGTAGCCTATGTGTTATTCAAGACTATAATCTATCGCTCTGCCGAATTCCATCCAAAGTTTCGCATTTATAATTTTAGTCTATAGATCTAATATTGTTGATGTGAAAGTTTGTTGTTTCTGTCTGTTCATCTTTTCAAAACCCATCCACTTAGATTATCGCGATTTTGAGGAAATCTGGTACAGAAACAGCTTGTATGCTGCAAACAATAGTTCACATGGGATTTTTAGTTGTAGTAGTAGTAAGTTGCAGGTATCAGCTGGTGTACTATACAGGTTTGTAAATATGTTAGTAAGTAGTTAGTTACTTCTGTAGAAAATAAGATTTTAAGTATGTAAATGAATTGTTGAATTCTCTTTAGTTTGTTGAAATAAAAATACTGTTTTCATTTATATAAAAACTTTTATTCACTGAAGATTACTCAAATATGATTAGTAGATGACTTTTTAACTATTATAAATAATATAGTGCAATAAATATATCTGCTTATTTTAAAATAGTCTGTTTCCTTCTCAGATAACTTTTCATTATTTGTTTGATCAAGGGTTGATTTCAACAGTTGTTATTGACTCTGGTTCCACAGTCAAGTCTATGTGATCTCGTAAAGATATTGACAATCTGACATTCACTTCTCGAACATTGCTGGAATAAGACATTAAAAAATTTGTTCTTATTGAATGCTAGAAGTTAGCCAGCCCACACAAAATGCATGCACTAGCCTCCTCACTGTGAATCTTACTCTACTCTGTGCCTATACTTGCTATCACTTGGCACACTAATTGTTCTGCGTTTGTACTGAAATATATTATTTAGATGCAATCAATATAATCATACTAGCTCATATGGCTGTTGATATGTAAGTACTCGGTTGGACTATTGAGAAGGAGATGTTACATTTAAAAAAAAAAACTCATTATAGGCTTAAGCTTGTCCACAATTGCACGGAAAATGATGATGCTGCCTAAGATGGGACGTGCTTGCCTAGAAGATACCTATTCACCCTTGATTTCAAGATACCTAGATTGAAGACGCAAAGCGTAATCTGAGTCTGATATTACTGAGTCAAATATTCCTGAAACTGAACTGATAATACCCTATTCCCTACTGAGAAATGGCTAGGCTGGAATATTATATAACTAGCAACTTTTTTTTTCTGCTACATAATGACATTTCTACTGCCTGCTCTATCTGTAAATAAATATCTTATTTTAAACAGTCTGTAATAGCTCGCCAGTCAAATAGTCGCGTCTAAAGTTGACCTCAAGACGCGTCGAAATAGCATAATATTTTCGTGCGGAGTAGGAATGCACTTTGACTTCCGACAGTTTGTGTGAGACCTACGCAAACTCAGAGACGAATACTTGTTTGGCTCTAACTAAACCCAAATTGCTCTCGAGTTTTTTTTATCCACTACGAGCTAGCCCTTGACTGCGATCTCACCTGATGGTAAGTGATGATGCAGTCTAAGACGGTAGCGGGCGGCTAACCTGTTAGGGGCATGGCAGTTATATTAAACCCATACCCCTAGTCGGTTTCTACACGGCATCGTACCGGAACGCGAAATTGCTTGGCCGCACGTCTTTGCCGGTAGGGTGGTAACTAGCCACGGCCGAAGCCTCCCACCAGGCCAGACCAGGGAAAATTCAGAAATTATAAATTCCCAAATTGACTCTGCCGGGGATCGAACCCAGGACCTCCGCACGTTTAGGCAACAGCGCTGCGGCACGGAGGTCTTCAGATAATTGTGATAGGAAATATCAATATCTAATCAAACTTACGTATTGTGCAATAGAACCACAATATTCCCTTCCGGAGTCAACACGGCGAGGTTATCTACATGTCCTAAACTACGTCGCAGCACTTGTATGCGTTTAGAACCTCTGGGAAAGAACTTAGAAAAGTGTCCCATTGCATAGAACATTGGTTGTTTGATGAATTCATCTTTGTCTCCATATACTAGAATAGGAGCGTCGACATAGTTGTGTGCCCAATTAGGGCCACCTTTATCATCCAGGCATAGGTTCCAATCTATCCAGCCGATAACGAAATTGTTTATGTCCTTGAAACAAATAAATTAAAATTATTTTTTCGTAGAAGTACATACAGTAGTACCTATGCGTTATCATTTTAAAAAGTTCCCCCATGTCCTGCGCTTTCCAAAGCGCTTCTTAAAACAACCGAGCAGGCGGGTCACCTGATGATAAGTGATTACCGCCGGCAATGAACATTTGCTGCAGAGGAACCAGTTGCAGTAAGGAATTTGTTTATCCGCCCCGTGAATACCCCATAGTGTAATTTTGACCGATCACAGCCGGTGGAAGCTGAATCCATAATTTGCAAGTACCTATGTGGCAGAAAAGATCTGGAATAAACCTGAATAATATTTGTACGCCGGTTTGGCTAATATGTTGGGACTATGTTACTAAATTTATTTATTTATTTATTTATACATTCTGTACCAGTAACTTAAAAATAAAACATAAACATTGAAAGGACATGCACAAGGACAACTTATCTCTTGAAGAGATTTCTTCCAGATGCCCCAGAATGTGAGAATAGTGAAGTAGATAAGATAAAACTGTGTAGGTACATGTTAACAAACGAAAACATTTATAATTTATAACAAGATATTATATAAACTTAAACAACAGGTACATATACGTATATCATACTATACACATAATATAATATATATACATAATATAAAATATATACATAAATATAATATATATATTTATATACAAGCTTACTATAGTTACCATACATAAATATTATAATAGCTAATCATATAAAGTTGAAAGAAAGTGCTGCTTCAGTCTGGACTTAAATGCACCCACGGATGGACTCTCGCGGATATTCCCTGGAAGGGAATTCCAGAGACACGCTGCAACCACTGCAAACGACTTAGCGTAGAAAATGGTGTTGCACGTGGGCACTTCTAGTGTCTTAACCGTTACACAGGCACGCAACGGTCTTACTCGGAGAGGAGCATCCTGAAAACGCTCGCGTAAATATGGAGGGGAAGAGAACTTTAAAATTTTAAAAAGTAATGTAAGAATATGAACATTCCGGCGAAAGCGAATTGTTATGTTAATTGATATTTACCATCTTATATGTACCTACACATATTATGCAAATACAGTATTATCTGAATCTAAAACTGAATAACCAGGTGGTGAAAGAAGTAATTTTGTTTCTTGATCTGCAGTTTTAACTTCATAATAATAAAAAATATTCTTACATCCAAGATATGCCTCGTGTATCTTGCCGCTCGTTCCCAGGAGCCTATTTTAACTCTCATAATGTCCCAGGGCATTGGACCTATTTGAAAAAGGATTTGTTTTAACAATTTCATACTTGTGGAAGAAGCTTTAGGCATTACTTACTATGTAAGTACCTTATTATAAGATAGGTATTATAACTCACCTTCACAAGCTTCTGTAGAAAGAAGTAGTTTACCAGGGTATCTTTCTTGAATACTGGAAAGAATTGATGCTGGAATGAAATTTCCATAATAATGTATAGCGATTCCATCAATGTATTCGAGTGATTTCGGTGCCGCTCTTATCATCTGCAATTTATTAAAGAAAAAAACTCTTGAATATTGATTGCTGCATGAGGTATCCTAATTCCTACGAATGTAGGTACATAAAATACTGCCCATTATCGTGTGTTATTGTAGAGGGCACTCTACACCATTGCCATGATAAGACAATCAACAAGTGCTTTTTGGGTCAAACTTTTTTCTCCGTCTCCGAAAAATATAAACGAGGTTTGGAATAGTGTGTAGATCATTTTCGAACAAAATTCAACACCCGCTTGAAAAAATTGTAAAAGTTATTAACAAATAACTGAAAAAAAATGGCGTTTGGTTTCGTGCAAATATCCTAAAACCTGTTAGATATTTTTTAAATTTGATAAAATATTCAAAAAGAGTAGGAAATTTCCCAAAAAAAAGTTCTAGCTCCCGGAAGTTTAGGACCAATATTTATAATATCCCAGAAGGTTGAAAATACGGCTGAAAACGGGGACTCTGGCTTACGTAAGCTTCGCCCTCGTTGGACCTATAACGAATAAATATTATTTTATCGCGATTTTTCTATTAATTATGCATTAGTTAATTAATAATTTTTTCAATCAATCAATTTATTTTTTTGTGAATAGAGTACATTTGAAGTAGTATCAGTATACAAGTGCTCCTATTCTACCACAGACACATTTGTTACTACTTACTTACTCACTTTCCTACTTGAACATGAACATTGCAAGTGCGATAATTGTTAAATAACAAATCTGAGATTTTTTTCCTTTTTTCAGAACAGATACCCGTTGGAAAAATTTAAAAAATGTTATTTTTCAACTTTTTATCAACAATTTACTCAGGTTAAAAATTAACAAGCTTGATTTATCATAGATTTTTTATTTTTGTTAAAAGATTACTATTAATGAAAAAGTTTGATCCAAAAAGCACTTGTTTGGATGTTGCATCTATTTCTTTTACTTGAAACAGTCGCTCTGAGAGGTAGGACTTGAATAGTAAGTAGTAGCTATGAGGTATATGTGTTTTTATTTTATAAAGGAGACCTTCATGCCATACCCGATCAAAGGCTTGCTGAATATCAAGGAAGACTGAGGAGCAGTATTCTTTTTCTTCCAATGTTTTTCTGATCTTTTCACAAACCCTATGCACTTGTTCGACGGTAGAATGTTCCTGCCTAAATCCAAACTGGTGGTTGGGAATTGTTTGGTTAGCATCCAGAATTGGTTGTATTCTTCGTAATAACAGTTTCTCGAATACTTTTGAAAGAATTGGCAATAAGCTTATTGGTCTGTACGAAGTGATTTCATTCGGCGGTTTGCCTGGTTTGAGTATCATTAATATTTGTGATACTTTCCATAGCTGTGGGAAATGTTGCACTCAGAATTCCATTGTACAGTGTTGTTAAAAATACTATTGCCTTTCTTGGGAGTTGTTTCAAGACTTCCTTCGTTATCAGATCGAATCCCGGTGCTTTTTTGTCAGCCAACCTTTTTATTGTTCCCCATGTGTCACGGACTGTTATCGCTTTTGGCGGAATAGCCATTTGGAGGTCCATGTTTAAGGTTAGGGTGATTATTTGTTCAGATTCAGGATCAAGGCCATCGTTAGGACAGAACACTTTTGCTAGATGATCAGCGAAAACATCAGCCTTTTCTTGAGAGGTTCTTGCCCAGTTTTGACTCGTTCTAATAGGTGGCTTAGCAACTTGAGGTCTATTATAATTTTTTGTGAACTTCCATAATGAGTAATTAGTTGCAGATGTTGGAGTGAGTGACTCAAGTTGGGCTTCAAAAGTACTATCATGCCAAGTCTGTAACATCTCTGTTAGATCTTTAGAAGCTTTGTTGAAGTTTGTTTTGTCCACAGGGTGTCTACTTTGGTGCCAGATCCGTCGCAACCTCCTTTTTTCTAATACAGCTCTTTTTATTTCCAGGGGATGATTTTCAATAACTCTTTTTCCCTGGATTTCAGGGGTGTTGAGCCAACATGCGTTTTGTATGAGAGTAGTTATGTATTTAGTTGCTTCATCTATATCCTCAGGCGTCTTTAGACCAACTTTTAGATTAATTTTTTCATTAATATATTCTCTAAAAGATACCCAGTCAGTGAACTTGTTACATAGCGTATCTGGTTTTATATATTCAATTACCTTTGTATTCATTGTTAGTAATACAGGTGTGTGATCAGACGAGCTATCGTAACAGGATTCAGGTTTAAAATAGTGCATTGACAATCCTTTGATGATGAAAAAGTCCAATAGATCTGGCGTTTTATTGATATCGCTCGGCCAGTAGGTAGGTTCACCTGTAGATATTGTTGAGAGGTTATTACTCTCCACGCTTAGTTTTAGTTGTCTGCCTCTAGTGGTTATTAATCTGGAGCCCCAAAATGTATGTTTAGCGTTCCAGTCTCCTCCTGTCACGAAACGATTACCAAGTGTTGCAAAGAAGTGTGAGAACATTGCATCAGTTATTTTGTGTCGTGGCGGACAGTATACTGCAGATACGCTCAAATATCCAGCTTGGTCTTCCACAGCAATTGTCGTAGCCTGTATATGTTCAGTTTTGTACTGTGGCATTTGGTGATGTTTTATAGAGTTCCTCACAACTACTGCAGTACCTGCATGTCTTGTTCCATCCGGATGGTTAGTGGTATAACACTGAAAGTCTTTGAATTTGACGTGCGTGGATGAATTGCAGTGAGCTTCAGAGATTAGCAGGATGTCCAATTTATGCTCCTTCATGAGTAGTTCAACCAAGTGTTTATTTGGCGTTAGTCCGTTTATGTTGTGGGTTCCTATTCGGAGCGAATCTATTTTGTTGATAGTTTGTCAACAAGTTTGACTATGAGATTCATAAGAGTACTCATTTGTTGTAAGATGATATCGAACTTCTCGGATTGTTTCAGTAGTATTTCTTCTAATGTGGGACACACTTTGGTAGAATCTGAGTTTTCTGGTGGAGGTTGTGCTCGGTCTCTCAATACCTCCGAGAAAGATTTCTTCTGCGAACTATCATTGCTAGTGTTTTTTGCTTGCTGTGAGTTTACAAAATTTCTAGTATTGTTGGCCTGTTGTTGATCCAGTTTGTATGTGTTTGTTTTATTTTTACGTGCAAGGATTTCTTTGTACACTTCGCACCCTTTATAGTTGGCCGGATGTGGACCATTACATAAAGCACATTGCGCTGGTGTATTGCGGTCGCGTTTTTCGCAATCTGATGTTTTGTGTGACTGTCCACATTTGACACAGCGGTATGGGCGCATACAATAATTTTTGGAGTGCCCATATTGTTGACACCGCTGACACTGTACAATAGACCTCCTTTTCTTCGGGTCCTCAATTGTAATAGACTGGTGGAAGATATACTTAAGTTCTTTTGCAGCTTTGTTATTTGGGCCTGGAGCTAAGTTTACAAAGAAGGTTGATGTTGGTGTCTTATTTGGCCCATATTTGGCATTAATAATTTCACCAGTGACCATGTTTCCAGTGGCTTCTATTTCTTCTTTTATTGCATCTATAGGTGTTGTTGGATGTAAGTTTCTTATTACTATTCTGAAGCATCTCTGGTCTTTCCTATTAAACGTGTGTCCAATGAGCCCATTTTCTCGTACTATAGAGATCAATTTTTTGTATGTGTCAGTGTCCACGCTACTTATGCGAAGTTGATTTTTATTTATGATCTTGTATATAAACTTATCTTTATCAGCTGCAGTTATTAAGAGTTCTGTTAGCATATTTAAATCTTCAATTCCATATAGAATGATTGGCGGTGGTTTGCTGGGCTTAACTGTTTTTGAAGCAGTGGTTTGGTCAGTGGAGTCAACATCTAATCCAGAGAAGCGATTTGTGGTTTTGACAACTTCTGGAGGAGGGCTGCTAGATAACTTCCTTTTTTTTGAGTTTTTATTAATAGGCACTCTTTGCCATGGTGGAGGGTGAGGGGTTTCTAAGCCTGGAGAAGAAGGTTCCAAATTTGGTGATGGATCATCAGGCTTAGATGGTGGCCTGCTCCCTAATGAAGAGGACCTTGGCCTTGATATGAACAAGCTGGGATGAAAGGCTTGTTGCACGAGTTTTTTGCTGCTGCCAGTAACATTAACTATCACAGGTGCCTGGGCATCCACTCCTGTGGAGTCTTCGGTAACATACTTCTCACTCGAGGGCCCGGGTACCCTTGAGCGCCGGGGGTCAGCCGGATCGCATGACATAACACTCTCATTATTATTCGACATTTCCATATTTTTAAAAGGGGGGGTTGGGAAAATACTTATGGCGCTTTCCCAAGGCACCATAGCTACAATTTTAGAGGAGATTTAGTTCCTCTGGGCCAGTAGGGGCCAATTGACAGGTTATTTAACCGCCGCCTGTGACTCGGCGTTGTTACTCTTTAGCACCACCCAGGGGGCACGTGTAGGGTGGGCCTTAGGAAAAGGTGGTAAAGTCCTACGGACGCGAGCAACCATCGCCCCCCTAATGTGTAATAAAAGCCGGTGTTCCTCAAGGCTCCGTATTGGGACCAGTGCTATACACCTTATATACAGCAGATCTTCCTGTAATAGAGGGTGTTACAACGGCGACATTTGCTGACGATACTGCTATCTTGGCTAGCAATAAAGATCCTGCAGTAGCATCAAGAAATCTCCAAAAAGGCTTAAACATGATATGCAAGTGGCTTCATGCAAATAGGATAAATGTCAGTACGTCAAAATCCGTACAAGTCACATTCACGTTGCGTAAAGGCAATTGTCCGCCAGTCTATCTAGATGGCATTGAACTCCCACACAAGGATACCGTAAAATATCTCGGACTGCACCTCGATCGTCGAATGACATGGCACCACCACATCAAAACTAAGAGAGAGGAGGTCAACCTAAGATATAGGAACTTGTACTGGATAACAGGCCGGAATAGCAAACTCTCCATCGACAACAAACTTTTAATTTACAAAGTAATGCTGAAACCAATTTGGATGTACGGAATACAGCTGTGGGGAAGCTCCAGTGATTCCAATATATCGATTCTACAAAGAACGCAAAATATTATACTTCGACATATAAGCAATGTACCATGGTTTGTCACCAACAACGAAATCCACGATCACCTGAAAATGACAACTGTTAGGCAAGAAATTAACAGTATAACTCAGAAATACAAAGGGAGACTGGAGAACCACCCAAATGAGCTTGCTTTTATGCTATTAACCCGAGGCTATACAAATAGATTAAAAAGGAAAAACATCATCTGACATCAGAAAAGCAAAGAGTAGATCACAGATCACGGAAACAAGGGAGATATGCCTATGTATCAAATTGTATTGAAACCTGCTGTCTCCAGTTTATCCCTACCTATCCCTACTACCTGCTACCAATACAAGCAACTAAATAAATACAATAGACAAGAAGTCTCACTCACACACACGCATCACACGCATACCGATAGATCAGTGCATGAGGCACGAACAAATATACACTTTATTGTTTACCAAACAGGGTTCAATTTCAATCACCGTGCATCTTACTCACACAAACGTAAAACGTTGTCGATGTGCTGTGCAAAATTCAAATATGATACAATTAGTGATTGACTAAAATGGATCTATCGATGCTAAATTTCTTAATATTTGGGTTTTTGACAATGACTACCGATTATGAAAAGTATTTATCCACTTTTCTTTTCTTTCTGCATCCTTCGGATATCTTAAATATTAATATTAAAGAGTGACATTAAATATATCAATAAATGAGTAATGAGTATCTACGTAAATTGACATTATATTAATTCACCTAGTATATTTTTTATACGTTTCGTCAGCTAAGTAAGTCGAGTACTTACATTAAAAAAAATAGTAATAATTATGACTAAAAATATAGTTATAATGAATTTTACTCACGATAGTTTAAACGTTAAAATAGAAATAATTGTTTACTAAGTTATAATTAAGGTACTATTAATTATTGTATCACAGATCATCGTTTGGTCGCTAAAATATCGACAACTGCATTGTACTCGTACCTGCATCGTCACATCTCTAGTTCACCGCACGCCGACAGCGGCCGCACTACGAAATTTGATCTATCGTGCTAGTGAAAGAATCGGTAAAGAACACTTAACCATTGCGTCGTAAGACTGGCCGATTCATTGATAGATTTCTACTAAGCAAGCAATGGTTTTTGTTCATAATGAGATATAGACTTGTCACTCTATTACATTATGATACCACTAAATAATGTTTTATTGATTTTAATGGAAAATTACAACAATTTATTTGTACTTACGTGTGAAATGAGATGCCATCTTTCATGTAATTCACTTTGCAGCTTGAATTTTTACAAACAACCACTGAACAACGCGGCATTTTGTTAAAAACCGAGAGAAGTGAACCAATCTTTGAATGATATGCGACTAAAGACAAAAACGGCCATCAGGCCTATTTTGTGCCTGATGAGTTCGCACGCAACACGCCCCCTTAGCACATCTCCCTTGTTTCCGTGATCTGTGGAGTAGATGTTCTCAATGGAGAACACACTTAACTAGCGAAATATCATTGAACACATCTGCTAAAAGTTGCCACTGATTGCAGATTAACGGAGATAAAAATTAAAAAAAAAAAAAAGCACTTGTTGACTAGAGTATAAATCGTCATACTTCTTATCTTCATTAGTTTCATGATTAGTTTTCAAACTTACCCCTTGGAGGTAAATATCTATTAGATATCTTTGGTCGTCCACTGCAAATATTAAAGTATCATTGAAACGGGAGTTTCTCACAGTAGGTCCGAGATTATTCGCAACCCAGTGTCCCTAGAAATATTAAAATATAATATAGGTAACATAGGAAATTACGTAGTATAATAAAGTTATTTTCATTTAGAAGGCAGTTTCCTATTATAGTAATATTATCATAGATTGTGGGATTAAAATATACCTACGATTTTTCTTGTAACAATATTATGGAAGTCTTATAAAATAGCTACTTACTAAGTCCCAAGGGAACCATCCTAACGAATTGAAGTCCACAAACGGAACAATTCCGTTTATTGGTTCATTTGTGGTTGTGAGGGCCCAAATCTTAACGTTTGCTTTTTCATATTCTTCCATAAACCTAAAACCATGAAATGTATGCACAATTTTGTTTTCTGAAATGATTTCGGTGTTTAGATTAACTAGGTTTTTTTTTTTAAAAAAGCAAATGGGGGTTCTACATAATTAACAATGATGGTGTTTCCTTATAAATTTTACCTTATATGATAATCAGCATAGCTCTGGTAGTATTCAGGTTTTAGTTGCGCAAAGCCTGTGATAGCTCCGTTTGTTTTCATCCAAACGGGAGGTGACCATGTGCTTGCGGTAATCTTTATATCAGATGTGGCTACTGCCTTAGCCCTTTTTATCAATGGCAACTAGAACAAATAGATGAGTTAAATTTTTTGTGACCATATGGATAGCATTAAATTCTATTCAATATCAACCTTGTAATAGTAGTCTTCGATGGTCAGAGAGAAATTAGAAAGGGCGGCATCGTTCCGTGGATATTCATTGTAGGTGTACGGATGAGTCGAGAAGTCAGCTCCGCCTATTGGCACACGGATCAAGTTGTACTCCAAGCCGTCTTTCGCAAAATAGGAGCTAAAAGCATAGCATTAGCTGATCATACTTCAAATATGTATTTCTACCATGAGTTTGGCTACAGCTTTAATGACTAGTGTCGAGAGCAGCTCTACCAAATCAGCCTGTCTAGAGTAGAGCTGTCTCCCATAGCTTTACATTGACACTAAGTACACTTTGCATTGTAGCTGTAAACTACGGCGCGTTGTCCTGAGGCTATTTTTAAGCCACACTCGAAACAGTGGCCAAATTATATTATAGAGCAAGATCGCAGAACCGCCATACCAGATAGCATTGAAATAGTTCCCCAAGTATCGTATATAAAAAATCAGATAATGTTTCTCAGAAAATAAGTAAGATCTAGCGGCTCTGGGATCTTGGACCATTAGTACCTATATCTATCAAAATTCAAATGCCTTAACAACTTACTTTATAAAATGCGTTTGCGTTCTAAAGGAGAGTTTGCGCCAATTTACACCAGCGGCATCCGTTACAGACCCTCCAAAGCCTTCTAAAGTTTGAAATTGAACGTTGGGGAACAGCCTGTATGAAGCATCGTTAAAAAATTTCGCTGAAAAATGCCAATATAGTAAAAATAAAATTCTTTAAGTTCTTAGAAGCAATTCTAATGAAATAAGTTAAACCTACGTGCAATTTTTTCCGATTTATCATCCATTCTTTGAGTTTTTCCACCTATAACACCTCCACCTTTTTCGAAACGTTTACCAGCCTGGAATTGTACAATACAGGTAGGATTTAGATAGGTATTAGGTATTTCTTTTGCCTCGTCTTTTTTCAAAGGTTAATTCGTGTCGTCGTCGTCATCCCCCTCTCGTCGCATTGTTATCTTATCTTATTTTAACACTTCTTTTACTTTCCCAACTTCGTGACTCGTTGATTACAGATCTGAATTTTTTATGTTTAGTACTTATGATGAATATGAGAGAAGTATCATCAGAAAGTATTAGTTACGTAAACAGAACAGGAACTTGATACATTGCGGAGGTCCTGGGTTCGATCCCCGGCAGGGTCAATTTGGGAATTTATAATTTCTGCATATTCCCTGGTCTGGCCTGGTGGGAGGCTTCGGCCGTGGCTAGTTACCACCCTACCGGCAAAGACGTGCCGACAAGCGATTTAGCGTTCCGGTACGATGCCGTGTAGAAACCGAAGGGGTATGGGTTTAATATAACTGCCATGCCCCTAACAGGTTAGCCCGCTACCATCTTAGACTGCACTTACCATCAGGTGAGATCGCAGTCAAGGGCTAGCTTGTAGTAGATTAAAAAAAAACATAAATAAAAAGAAATAGAAGTGAAGAAGTACCTAAGAGTTTCGAAACACATAATTACGGATTGTAGCAAACTATACCTACTTAGGTAGTGCGATATATCAAGACAGTAAAACTTACTCGTGTAGTTGTGTAAGTGACATAGGTTCCAGGTTTAGGTACATTTCGAGTAACAGTGTCGCAGTATGTGGCGTTACACACACAAACTATGGACCGTCCGGCTATGCCCACATCACGGGCCTTGCATGGCAAATCTGAAAAGCGCTTAGTATGTAAGTAAAATACAGGCGTAGGTATACTGGTGAAGCCATGCAAGCCTCATCTTTTGTAGGTAGGTAGGTAATAATTCCCATTTCAGAATTGTGTACGGGTGTTAAAACCAGAACAAGATTTATACACTCCCCAACTCAAGCACCTATTGTCCTACATTAAGGTGGATGACAAGGGTCTGCCCGCGAAATTCAAATTTAATTTGGATTTTCACAATTTGTAAACTAATACGACAAAGTAGGCTTATGGCATTCAAATTGCGAGCCTAGGAATATCATCGTCACAGGTTTATATAAAAATCTTTACTTGAAAGTGCCCAGTTTAAGAAATTAGTCAAAATAATGACTAATTTGTGAGTAACTCACGTCAAACTCATTATTTTGACTAATTTCTTAAACTGGACACTTTCAAGTAAAGATTTTTATATAAACCTGTGAAGATGATATTCCTAGGCTCGCAATTTGAATGCCATAAGCCTACTTTGTCGTATTAGTTTACAAATTGTGAAAAACCAAATTAAATTTGAATTTCGCGGGCAGACCCTTGTCATCCACCTTAAAACAAGTTTTGAGTTTTAAATTGGTGAAAACTTATAATTCTTTAAGTTCAAGTTTATGAGATTAATTTAAAAGTGGGTTTATTTATTTCCAAATTTGTTAATTTACTTCACATCGTCTAAAAAACTGACTAAATTACTTACCACATTTTCCAAATAAGAACGAAAATTGAAACACTGCTATAACTAAGAAAATTCTTAGGTTTATATGGCGAAGCATCTGAAAAATTTAATTTATGCCTAAACACTTTTATTATAATAAAAATTCCATTAGTCACAGCTGTAGCCTTTACCTTCGATATTAAATCTCTAATAATCACTGATAATTATTCCATAGTAAATGTAACAAATATGCATTTTATCTTTTGTACCCCATATCTTTAATAGATTGCCAGTCTTTTATCTGGTTGCCCCCTATTTCCAGATAGTTACCTATATAATTACAGATCGATTGAAATTCATCATATTAGTTATTATCGCCCTATCTTGTGTACCTACCGACTGTACAGAAAATTGATATAAAAGATATAAATTAATATTTATTAATTCTACTACAATATGTAACCTACCCTCCAAACAAAAAACCTAACAAGCTTAGCAAATATTGGAATGAATTTAATAAAGTTAAACTTATTAAATAGCGTTTTATAAACTTAGTTAAATAAAACGGTGGACTAAAATATACAGATCACAAAAAGGCTCTACTTACTTACATCGTTGATACACTTACCTACTTACCAGACTTTCTCTTACTTACAATAATTATGTTCGTCTGCTGGTTCTTTCTGTAAAGAATCTTTCTATTATTTCCCTTGTCTCATTGAAGTTTTGTTATTGAAACGTTAATATTTTATCTTAGTTATTTGACTGGTATATTGCGGAGTTTAACATTCCTCAGTAACAAAATCCTTGCCATTTATATTATGATTTATGAAGATAGATTTTAACATTTTGTACGGCTCATTAGGAATTTTATGAATTCCCTTCTGAGTTCTGCCCGTATCAATAAATTTATAAAACTGTATCTACGATATATATGTCACCGTAAGATTGCAAAAACCGTTAGGTTGTAATCTAACTAGCGAAATTGTAAGCTGTCAACATATTACAATTTAACGCATTATTTTTCGGTAAATTGTAATCTGTTAGGTATGTTAACCCTATAAAACCTAAGTGATTATTTATGTCGAACCCTAACCTAACCTTCAAGAAAGAGACAAGAAAACGTAAATACAATGAATATTTCAAAAATTGACATTTGACAGTCAGATTATTGAACGGTTCACAATCTGTCGACAGCTTACAATTTCGCTAGTTAGATTACAATCTAACGGTTTTTACAATCTTACGGTGACATATATATAGGTATGCGATAGTTTGGTAGATACATCTAGATCTATAATCATTTAATCAAACGTTATTAATATTTGTCTTCTTCTTATCTTACTATATTTGTATCTAAATTGATTAAATAATCAACTGATAATAATTTAAGTTCCTTGTTTCAATTGATCGGCAATTCGAATATGTAACATAAACGTTACTAATAGGCGTACAGTTCCTAATAATTATTTGTTAACTTTATTTGATTGTTTTATTTACACTTTTTCTCTCCGTTGCACATAATGCAATGCAATACAGTAAACTCAAAATTAATTTATATGAGTATTTTCATTGATATTTAGGCACTGCTTTTATTGGGTGTAATTTATAATATGGCTATGAGATTATATCAGTATAGGCAGAAGCATTTCGCAGAACACTCACGAATGCGAGATAGGGAGAAATAAAAAACACGCCATTTTAAGAAGACAATATAATTAAATTTTCATACAAATCTTTAACGTAATTTACCTTTAAAATACTGTACAAGCGTCGGATAGCTTTGTAGCTAATCATTTGCGGATAACGAATGAATTTAAAAGCATGCTTTGAAAGAAATAGGATGGACAACAAATGCGTGCAAATGATTCCCTTCAACGCCACCGACTATATTTTTATTTTCATATTGATATGGCAGATTGTCGATATGAAAGACTTTTAGAAGCAGAAATCACTTAGAACTACAACCGAGAGAAATGCACTAAAATATAAACTATTTACACAATACCACCTAAGGACATTATCTGCTCAACATCGCCATTAGAACTTCAAGTTAACTAAACAGCAGAAGAGCCGAGTTAATCTCATTTGAGTACATTTTATTTTTATTATTAAAATCGCAAGACAGATCTTTTTTAATCGACTTTCAAAAAAGGAGGAGGTTCTCATTTCTGCGCGTATCTTTTTT
Source organism: Erebia aethiops (assembly GCA_923060345.2). NCBI lineage: Eukaryota > Metazoa > Arthropoda > Insecta > Lepidoptera > Nymphalidae > Erebia > Erebia aethiops. Next base: position 5,168,602 of record OV281092.1, on the reverse strand, counting down.
TTGCTTGTCCTGCACAATATTTTATGTCCTGCTGATGTACTTAAATAACAGAGATTTACTCTGAAGACAAAGGAAAAGCTATAAAAGCAACAAAAAATTAAGTTGATCTTAAGTACTAAGTGCTTGACAACTTCACTTACAATTTTTGAACGACCATCGCCATATTTTAAACGAAAAGAAAACGCTTAAAGCTAATCACTTTACAAATTATCTAATATAAATCTATGAAATAAATACAAAAATCTCTTATATTAAAACTAAGATTATATTTTCCTACCGCATGTCTTCAAACTAAACGATATTTTGATGCACAAATAAACCCTCCATAGACTACGCGACTTTTGTCGTATATCGGGTTGAAGGTACATGAATGCAAACTTTTCACGTGCTTAGGAGTAGGACCATTGTCTATGTTCTTAAAACTGTATATTAATTATTGCTCGAGTATTAACGAAGTCTTTAAACGATTCAGTACTTACCCTATAATAGTAATATTAAAATATAGCTTTATCTATGGAGGTTCAACGATGTTAAACTTGGTGTGCGCTTTAGTGCGCTGACGGGAGGACCCTAATAATATTTGACTAAAAGAGAGATCAAATCATTGCCACGTAAACTAATGTATAAAATTGGCAGGCCGTTTGGAGAGAAAGTGGTATCGCCTTTGTACTTTAGAAGATAGGAACGGCCCCTGAGAAAAGATGTATTACCATTTACCAGCTCTACGCGAAGTGAACTGAGACATTCTGAATTTAAAAAAAAAAAAATCAAAAAAAATTTTTCATTAAAAAATGATTGCTGATGATGAATAAAATTAATAACTTTTGGGTACTAATTTTAGCGATTGGACATATAGGTATCTGCTCTAGGAATTTCGATGCCAGCCACCCGCCGGATAGTTTTGTAAAAAAAGTATTTTTTGGATTGTTCCAGAAGTATGTTCCTTGTATAAATATTATGAAAATTCATCCGGACAAAAATTTTACCTAACTTTGATATACTGTGACAGGATATTTTTGTACACGTTCATGTGGAATGGGGAGGGACAGGCAAAGCTAATCTCAGATGGCGCCACTCTCGCTGGTAACTGTCAGGTTTATTTGCGTACATATTTGAGTTAAGGGTCCTATTTTAATTTGAATCTGGGAAAAAAACCAGTGTATGTGCTCTTGCCATAAAAATCGTCAGGTCTAAAGTGAGCGCTACCATAACCTAGCCGATGAACTAGGTTTCCAATTTTGCTGGCGCAAGGCTTTGTACCATAGTCTTCTTCATTCCTCATCAGCAGGAAAACGGTGTGCGCCTTTATTATCACATTTGAATGCACAACATTTAGGCATTACAATGAATCTAAGAAAATTAAACTATCGCGTAAAAATGTATGGTGTTTGACAGGTAAACAACACCAGCGACGATGCGACACCTAGCGGGATAAATTGGCCCCCCTCCCCATTGCAAATATATGAAGAGATGACACTTCGCGTAAGGCTGGTTTTGAGATTAACACCGATTAATGTAATAGCATCTATTCAATGAATGGATGGTACTTGGCAAGCGTGGGTTGATTAGGGAGTAGTAAGTCAAGCAAAATAATTAGTAATACTTGGAAATGGGTGTAAGCTGCCGGGTTAGTATGAAATAAAAAAGGACGCCATGTTTTATATAGAGTGTAAAAGATATTACTTAAAACGACATTTTTACAGCCTATTAAAACTCAAAATAAAAAGAGAATTTCACGTAAAATCACTAATCATCATTATCTTAAAAGAGAGATCGTAAAAATTCAATCCAAAAAATCGTGGGCATTTTATTCATGTTACTTATTTAAACTGTACAGTGGGTGTGAATGATTGTTATATTATTATCCTGTTAATAATATGATACAATAATTATGCATTACATATTGATACATAAACAGTGTGTGCATTTTATATGTACAAATATATTTTTTCAGTGTGGCAAAGATTTATTTGCTGTAAAAAACATGATTCATGTCATAAATTGACCATAAAAAATTAGGCGTCTCAGCGACTTTTTACGTTTTGACCGACCATTTTGTGATATTTAATCAATCTGCACCTAAAATGTTAAAAACGTGGTTTTAAAGTTTAAATTAAAGCATTAAAATTACCTGAGTATAAAATCGTAAAATAAATATAGTTGCCACTTTTGTCAAACAAAAATTCATATAGATTGCAGATTTTTGAAAACGTTGACTGTTCAATACAAAGAAAACTACGGTCATACATAATATTCTTTTTAAGTGTTGGACATGGTAGGAACGGTACAAATTGTGGGTTGTACTGTGTACACACCTCGATGCTACAGAGAAAAAAACAAATCGTAAATAAATCAGGAAATAAGACTTAAATACAACAGCCAACGTTTTCGAATAAATTGACATTAAAAAAACAATGAATAAAATTGTACCACTAGTACTCAGAATCGTTAACTTCACTAGACATCTTAACAACTCTAAATTTACTTAATCGAACTATTCACTGTAACCTACACTAAGATTTAATCTTTTCACTGTCGTTAAACCTACATTTAGATAATTTCCTTATCATCTGCTCAGTGAAAAGACCAAATATGCTCATTTATGTTAATGTAACATAATTATAGAGGCACTGTGTGTATTCAATTTAATATTTTTTTTTCACTTAACTTGATATTTACACGCATTTAGAGCAAAGGTACTGAACGATATTCCGTGAAAATTATTGGACGAAAAACATTTTTACAACCGAAAACGTTAAAAATATAAAATAGAGTCAAATCTAAACGAATGCTATAAAATTCCCCTTTCGATTGGGAATAAATTATAATATAACTCTATGATAGATAAAAATTGAGCTATACATAAAATTTCATTTACAAAAATACTTGTAGCGTAAATTTTCAGATCACATTTTTTGCTAGAGTCGTATCAATATAATAATAATAATATGTATAACGATTTCTTAATTTTGATACATACACGTGTCAGCTGAACACGACTCCCTCTTTATTGCAAAGACCTACTAATAAAATATATTATTGTTTAAAGAAATAGGTCCACGTTTGTCAGGAGTTTTTGTTGCGTAAGCGCATACACTTTCCGATTTATATACACCATGTACATCCGTTTCAAAATCAAAACCGTCAAAACATTTTTGTAAATAAATATTTATAGATTCTATATGACGAGACTGTAAATAAAAAAGTGTTTTACAACAAATTATAATTAGGTATTTACAGTTTTAGTATCCACCATTAACTTTACTACTTCAATGAGCATGTGTTGCATGATGCATCGTATGTGGCCCGCTTAACACTTGAGTATTTACTAACTGATCCGTACGCCATCTTGAATTTCTAACAAAAGTGGCGTATCTATCGATTTATGTTCCAAGATGGGGCAGCGATTATGAAAACAATCGAAGATGACGGCTGACCACCAGGCCTTCCACACTTAAATGGTTGAACCCCTTTCATTCATTCCTAATATGAAATTGCATATCTTTTCGCCTCTGTATTTTTAAATACACCGAGTTTCTTGCTGGCTCTTCTCGGTAGGAATATCATTCATTCCGAACCAGTGGTAGATTCACTTGACGATTCAAAAGTACTTATGATTTGAAATCGGAAAGTGTAGCTGCTACAAATAATGATGTGTAAGTAGCGAACTGCTAACATGACGGCTTCGAAGAAGTGGCAGAGGCATAAAGGGGATATACGGAGGGGGGTGGTGTTCAGTCTTTGACGAGGCGATAGATGTGATGCTGCGCGCCGTGTTCGCTGTTTGACACTTCGAACACGAATGCCGCGCATAGGAGCGTCTCTTGAGTATCTCTGTTTGACACCACCTGGAACAGAGATGTTATTTCAAATTTTGGTTGGCTTCCGGCAGGGCGACTATGTAAAACTGCATCAATCATTGTTACAGTCTCAATTGTTGTTATTGGCTGAATTTATGGTATTTTTAATTATTAGTCATCGAAGCTCTATTCTATTATAAGCGTTGGCTTGTTTAAAGAAACTTCAAAATACGCAGCCGTCGCAAGCAACTTCGACTCGTCGTTTCAACGGATAAACGTCTACTTTCCGGTGGAAGGCCGCTATGCAAGCAACTTGGAACCCTAACGCCTATCGGTTCTTCCAACTGTGTGACCTGCTTATTGCAACTTTAGGTTTGCGACTCGTCGAACCATGTCCGTTACTCTGGCTCTCCTAAGGATCTCATCATATTTTCTTTGATCACGATATTTTCTTGAATTATTTGGTCACGATATTTTAGAACTCGGAACTTACACAATTCTTCATCAATGTTTCTAATTTAACGATCTCGAGATCTACTTTCGTAGTCAATCAGATAAACATTTATGTATTTATCGGTAACAATTTGGCATAGTGAAGATGCTTATAAAAGTCTGTTCGAATGAGAAGCTTTTGTCAAACTTCTGCGAACCTACTAGTTTATACTATCGAAATAAGCCAAAAGTTTACTAAGCTACAGTTATCCCAAGATACGTACCTGCAGTATGGTGAAGTTCTCCAGTACACTATTCATCATGTACTTATCAGGAAGGTGTTTGAACTTATGACGTTGACCAAGCAAATCGGCGAGCGTTGGATACGGTACTCGAACCGACTACCCACAGATTGCGAGAATTCAATTGTATGGTGCAAACTACCACTATCATTACAAGATCATAACTCTATTAATCATACCTGAAGTATGGTGAAGTTCTCCAGTACACTATTCATCATGTACTTCTCAGGAAGGTGTTTGAGCTTGTGTATGAAGTTGACCATGTATTCGCACATCGGTGAGCGTTGGATGCGGTAAACGAATCGGCCGCCCTCGAACCTTGCGTACTCCGTTTCAACCTTTTCCACCACTTGTTTGCCGAACGAGCATACTTTTGTGCTACACGTTATCGTCATGTTCTCGTTGCTCTCGTAACTGCGGAAGGAAAAAGAATGTTTAAAACACTTCAAGTTAGCACTTGACTGGTGCAACCTGGTACGGACTATCAGATGTTTCTACACGGTATCATTCTGGAACGCTGAACCGTTTGTTTTGCCTTTAAGGTGGCAACAATTGAAGCGTCCAACTCTCACCAGACTAGAGGTGCGATTGTGTAAAAATTGCCGATCAAATCGTGAGCTCAATTTCGTGTATCCATTCTCATGCGTTTAAGTATGTACGATACCCTATATCATGGACTTTTTCTAAACATAGGAGGAACAAAACAACGCAACAAGAAGAATCTTGAAGGCAAGGGTAAATAGGCAACTTTTAGATAATGGCTCTGACACCGATCTTGTTCTCCGGTATGATTGCCATTAATCGCGTTATGTTATGATATCTAGTAATAATAAAAAAGAAGCTCAACAAATTCTTAAGACATTCAGTAAATTTCGAAATCCACTTACACACTAGTGACTCCGTAGAAGGCCCCGGGATCATCGAGGTTGTTTGTGTTAAGGTCCGCCCAGAACTTGACGAGGAAGAACGCGTTTCGTGGCCCCTTGTCGTATAGCTCTTTCAAACCGCCTTTCTTCTCAGGGAATTTGTCGTTTATCTGCTGTACCTCTACTGACTGAAAATTGTTTATCAATATTGTTAATATAACACATATTTTTTAATTCAAGATATAGGGTTAGTCTTGCATTATTTTTATTGAGAGAACCTCACAGAAAATGCTGATTCACACTGATTGCTGATCAAGAATAATGGACTTCACTGCTCTTAAAATAAACTTGATAAGTCGACCTCCCAGCGACATGTCGTGTCAAAACCATGGCTGTGATAGATAAAAAGGCAAACCGATGTCTGAGCGTTCCATTTATGGTGTTCCCACTTCCACACCAATTTTACCGACTATGCTTGTTCAAATTTATTCCCTATCAGGTCATACGCAAACAGCTGCGATTATGCACGAAAGATAGCCAAGATAAACGAAGATTGTTTGGGGAAATCAGGTTCCAAATATTTTAAAGGAACATATTTTGACAGTTGAACCAAAGGCTCTTAGAAACTTATAACTTGAAACAATTCCAGACCAATATTTGGCTATAAACTATGTAATGTAAACAGGTTAAATAAATAATTACCTCTAATAAAGGATCTGCGTATGTTACAGTACCACCTATATGTACGAATAAATGTTGCGCCGGCGCTGTGCTCGGTGGATACTGAAACAATAAAATGAAAGTCTTTAATGATGAATGAAAGACTACCGTACGCAGCGCAAACTTAAACGTCAAAATTATTCAAGAAGTTGGGTGTCACGTATATCTTATGCTGAGATCTATAAAGCGTACTTGCATTGTGCTGGTGTGGCACTAATAAAGGCCATAAAACAAAATAAGAAGAAGATTGACTTTGACATTTACTTTGACTGAGCTCAGACTTTACTTATAGTTGAAACGAGATGGACTTATGTGAGTAACATTATTCTGTCTCGTTATAACCATGTCTTATAAGTCTAAGCAAAGTGGCTCAGACTTTACTTATAGTTAAAACGAGATGGACTTATGTGAGCAACATTATTCTGTCTCGTTTTAACCATGTCTTAAGTCTAAGCAAAGTCAAAGTTCGCTCTATAGATCTCACACTTAGATTCACCCATAGACTTATTACATTTACTACCGGATTCACCCACTGAGATATCCTGATGCGGGAGGCAAATAATTCATCATCATCACCGCATGCCTTCTTCAAAACGAGGTTTGGCGGTCATCATACGAAAATCTCTAATTTGAGCCGCATCCTTTAGCCTTCGATAGCTTAGCCCTGTCCACTCCCTTATATCGTCAAACCACTTGCGCCTTTGGTGACCTGGAGGTCTCTTGCTTACAGTCCTTCCTTCCAAAACTAGCCTTGGAAGTGAGAATTCATAGCCATGGATTAGACTTGCTAAATTGAGAGTACATCTCCAGAATCAGATTTCAAATTCGTATCGCAAATGTTATGTAACTGTAAACAGCATGGTTATTAACCAACCACCTCAATTTACATAGACGGGCCCTGTCAAACAAAAAATGTGGACTTATTTTACTAACGCCATCAAGTCTGAAAAGCGGGACAGCGCTATGGCGGGGACAAAGACAGGGCTATACAGGCTAGGAGCGTGCTCTAAAGGTTGGACGCCCAATTCTTTTCTATGAAAGGGCCCATCTAGTACCTACATATATCGATGTTATTAACTCACTGTATCTGGATCTCGGGGGTGTTCCACGAAGGCGGAGAACTCAACGAGCCTGAGTTTGTGCGTGGCGATAGCGCGTCCCTCCCATGGTGGCGGCGGCGCTACGTCTGTGCCACCCGGCACGCCCACGCCTGGTACGCCGGGGACACCTTTGTACCCTGTTGCCGGGAATGGCTTCACACTGGAACAAGACCAGATATTTTGTAAGCCTCAATGTAATGAAAGAACTAGAAGTTTAATTCGCTATAATCCGCCACAATAGGTAAATCCATGTGATACAGTAGTAGTTTTTTTTATCCACTACAAGTTAGCCCTTGACTGCGATCTCACCTGATGCTAGGTGATGGTAGTAGTAGTATAAGTCTTTATTGCATCTCAACACATAAGTACAAAATTATGCATACAAAACAGAAGACAGGAGAAGCTGTGGTAATGCGCAAAGGAGGCCTTATCACTAAAGTGATCTTTTAAAGGCAACCCGAGCGTACAAAGCTGATGCCACTGGGTGTAGTCTAGGAGCTCATGTGGTCGATGCACATAAAACAGTACAGTGTGTATTTTGCACTCGTAGCTTGCGATATTCGCCACACCACACAAATCTTCCAAATTATTCTCAACGTACGCTTCACTCCTACACCGAGCATCCTCAGGAGATGTTAATACGATTGTAAAGACACTTGTCTTTACAATCGTGCATTGACAAGTTCGTTATCATGGACTTCCACAAAGTAACGCCTTCTATCCAATAGCCACAATGTATTCCATTCATTCTAATTACAGTTTCTGAGAGTTGAATACTTTGAGTGAATATTCAAAGGTAGATAGGTGAAGGCAGTGATCATTTGAGTTGGGGACGAAAGCACACATGCTGAATGCCTACGGGATCCAGTGAAAGACAAACTTGAAAACCTCTCCTAATCACTGACTGACAGATAATACAAACTCTCCCACAAAGAAGAAGAAACTTCTTAATTTTTTGAATCCGATAATCCACAGCAATGTTCCATTTTATAGGTATAGTTTGACTACTTAGTAATAATTATAGATGTCATCATAATAAGAACAATGTGGATTGTGGATGCAAAGGATGTGTTTAGTATCTTTGTATATAATCTTGAGATAAAAAGCTGGGATTTCTCAAATGTCACATCAATATGCACTTATAGAAATTCTACAAAAGCTGAGAGAACCATATTTGATATTGATTACACTTACTCTTGTGACGTGCCTGCTTGTAGACCTGGTTGCCAAAATTGCTGAAACGAAAAAGAATTGTGGTTGAAATTTAAAGCGTTTTAAATTATGCACCACCTCAAATTGTTAGGATCAGCAAAGTTTCTAGTTTCTACACACGAATCCACTAAGCTTAACACTTTTCTATTTTTGTTCTATGTTTATTTTAGAAGATGCGATGTTATGTTTGGTTAAATAGTTAAAATGATTAATTTATAAATGATTCATTTTGTTACTAGTGGTTGCGGTAACATAAGTTAATATAATTATAATATCAGAAGCACACTAGTTTTGACTAATTATATAGGCTATTAAAAGGTATAACCAGCATTATTTAAAGCCACTGCACACATTTAATTCAAAATAATCATTTTCTGATCAAGTTGTGTATAGCTTGTGTTAGAGGTATTTTTCTCGTAGGTACCTACTAGATTTTTTTACAATTGTAGGTATACCATTATTTGCTGATATCTACTCATTGCACCTTTTTATTAGGTAGATATTTTTCAATTAAAGTACATTATACGGCTTTTAACGTACCAAAGGTATTTCAAATTCGTAGTATTGGAGGGCTACCATAATAGGAAGAAATAAAATCGAATTGAACTTTAAAAAGGAATATGTAATCCTTAAAACAGTAAAAGTCCAGAAGCCACCAACACTCGGCAACAGTTAAATTGGAAGCCAATCGTTATTTTGATCTATCCGTTGCGTGCATGCCGCCATGCCTTGATAGAAGCAACACAATAAAGGCAGTTTTTGTGTGAACCAACACAAAGGCATGCCTTGCAAAATGTACCGTGTGGTGGTACGCCGGGTGCGGCAATCCCGCCACTATCTGTGCACTAGACAGTGTGCTCATAGACTGCATCGCCTTCTCTTTCATCACCCCACCGTCCTAGATTGTTTATCAGCTCTTAAATCGGTTTCAACTAAAATGTTTAGTATGTTACAATAGCTTAATAGGCTCTTAGCGAATAGCGGCCTACTACGTGAATGTGTTTACAATGGATTACTTATTTTTACTTTTACCATAACATAAGTAATTGGTGCCTAATTATTTATAATAGTGGCTCGCCCCGAACTGAGACCTCGCGGTATCCATAAAACGAATAAACCTAAGCGCCATCTATTGACATCATTGTGAAGTTCTGTTAAAAATACTGAAGCTCATTAAAAATTAAATAATTTCGTTTCCTTATAATATTTATCTATTTTTAGTATTTGTTGTTCAAGTACAGAAAGAAAAATTTAAAAAAATATATTTTTGGACTCTATTCCTAATTATCTTTAAAATGATATACCGCAACCCTATGTAACGCTATAAAAATATTTTATTTCGCATTCGCTTCTATGAGAGCCCCCCTGAAATAAAGATTTTTATAACTTTTTAAGCCATGTTCGGCTGGAGGCCATCGGTAAACCGATGAAGTAATTACGTTCAGTAATTCAGAAGTTATAAGGCTCTGACGGACGGACGGACGGACGGACAAGTCCAAATTCACTCAAGTAGACTCAGAGACCTTCGCTTCGCTCGACCTTCTCATATCCAAATCTACCATGGCACCAACTATCATAACTCATACTCATTCAAAATTTGATCCTGTCACCCAAAACTGAAGGTACAACGAGGAACAACTATCCGTGTATGGGCTGGTAGTCTGGTAGGTGGTGAGAGAATCCGGACCGTCTGCCCCAAAAAAGGGGAGAAAGACCATAGGGATAAGACAAAATAATTTGTAGGAGCTGGAGAGGAGACCCTTGCTATGAGCAAGTACCGAACGGACACCCTCTCGCGAGAGGCTAAAAGGAACTGAAGTGATATTAATTAGGCAAGTCTTAGTTTATTTTTTAAACAATATGAAAGTTTTCGTCTATTTTCGCTACATATCCCTAAAATTGCCCGTTGTTAAATTTCAGGCAGCCCCGTATTTTAATTAAAATGTAATTGGTTAACAAAGTGAAATGCACTCACCACTTTGAGTTTTGCCTGAATCTCGCGCAGTTTCCGCCTCGCTAGCACCTGTATATGTGACGAGACCTGTTTCCTTGTACGTGTCTTCCCCGTCCTTAATTTTATATATCTTGCTATAAGTTCGTTTCTTCCTGTAATAGACAAAAGTACTGTTTAGTAAGAGATTCTTACATATTAAGCTTCTGTTTTAGACATTTGCATTTCGTTGAAGAAATTTCAGAAATATCACAAATGTTATCCCTTCGCCAACCCTCTCTGAGTACGGGACTGAGAATGATAATAAGGGTACACCAAATTTTTCAAAAATTAATTTCTGGTAACCTGCTCTGTCCATGCTTTCTTCCGCGGCAAGGAAAACGCCTGACTGACTGGCCAACAAGGCGCATAATTTTTCGTTCCTTAAAATGCTGAACTTCCATTCAAACTTTCGACCTATTTTTCCTCTTAAGGATATTTTTTAAACTCTTTCTTAGTGCTCACCTGCATTATATATGTCACCGTAAGATTGTAAGAACCGTTAGATTATAATATAACGTTTTTTATCTCGGTAGATTATAAACTTTCGACAGATTGTGAACCGTAACATACTGCTTACAATTTAACGCTATTACGCGTTATTTTTCGGTAAATTGTAATATATTAGGTATATTAACCCGATAGAACCTAATATTCATGTCAAACCCTAACCTAACCTATAGTTCGCGCGCGAGTTGAATGCAGAGTAAATGTATGGTGACACTTACATTTACTCTGCATTTACTCGCGCGCGAACTGTACAAGAAAGAGACAAGAAAACGTAAAAGCAATAAATATTTCATTAATTAGTTAATACTCAGAACATTGAACGGTTCACAATCTTTCGACACTTTATAATCTAGCGGGATAGAAACCGTTAGATTATAATCTAACGGATTTTGCAATCTTACGGTGACATATACATAATAGCAAAATTGTATGGCTATAATATGACGTAGTCCATCAATGGGGCTGATTCTACACACTCTAAACTAAACGAAAATGACAGCATTAAAAATATTGCTAACCCTTTCATAATACTCCCTGCAAAACTAGATTAAAGCTGTCATTTTAGTTTAGAGATTTTGTTATACAGAATTGGCCACAGTATGAATTGTAGAATTTTAACCGATCCCTATTAATTAAACACAGCTTTGCATATTTCACAAAACAAACAAGGTGCAAATGAATATAAAAGAATAGAACGAAGAGCCAATTGTCATAGCCCGCGAGATATTCCAAATAGTCGAATCAAAACGCCAATGCAGCGCCGCCGGCCCGATGCCGATCCCGTTATGAAGTTATGAAACAATTTTCAAAATATTTTGAATAGCTATTTTCAATTATTGAAACTGCAGCCGGCCCGGAATGCAGGGTGGATCGACAGAGATAAAGATAACAATATATTTTACAAACCGATCTGTTGGAAAGGCAAATAATAAATACACCGATTTTTATCTGAGCTTACAGTTTAGATTTCATTTTATTTATAAAATACTAGCGAATGCCCGCGACTTCGTCTGCGTGGTTTGAGGTTTTTTGGCTCCCGCGGGAACTCTTTAATTTTCCGGGATAAAAAGTATCATATTATGTGCTATTCCAGACTATCTATCTCTGTGCCAAATTTCAGCCAGATCCATCCATCCAAACTTCCACATTTATAATATTTATAGTAAGATGATGAGGGCAGTGGCTGGATAGTGAGTGGAGAAATCTGAGAACCAGATACGGAGAAGCTATAATTGGAATAGCTATATGAGCGCTGTATATCCAGCAGGAGACGTCCAGAGGCTGACGATGATGTCCCAGAAATAAGAAAAAGGGATTTCGTTTGAGAGGTTTGCGGTACAGCTTTATAGAGTTTGTAGATTGGTATTGAGGGACGAGTGGCCTAGTTGCAAGCAACGTTGACCCAAGTCGGTAACTGGATGGATGACCGAATTTGGAGATTCATAATTGGCATGTTCGTTTCGTCGTCGGTCCCGGTTATTATCACTAATTTCTGATAATAATCGTTACAAAAAACGTAAAGAGTTTAAATTCTCTTAGTTGAGTCGTATGCGAAAGGACGTGGGAACCCACCGCAATATTATCCCAAGAAAACTCCTACCATTATTTGATTAATGGAAAGGGGTCACGACCCTCAGTAATGAGGAATACGACGCAGAGAGAGAGAGAGATTGATAAATAAAGGTAGAGCCAAGATTTATTACTTAACCTCAGATTGCAAACGCGGCTGAAATCAAACAATAAAGGGCTAAATATACTTTTTCAGAAAATTTGTAGGGAGCTCTTTTGACAGCTGTTAGTTTCTCAATAATATCTACTTACACCTGTGATGAATGTATTAAAAATGGAAATATTAACCTATTCCAGGGCAGAAAAAGTATGGACAGAGGAGATGTTTGACGATTTTAATTTGAACAATGGTGTATTAATTTGAGGCGGCACAAGACTAGGCCAGAGCAAAGTAAATTGAAATCTCATTGAATTCGGGGAATGCGATGGCGACGAGCGGCGGTGGGTGCGAATTTAATTAACCCCTTGGCTGCTCGTTGAGCCATGCTTACGTATAGTATATCTAGTCATTTACATGTAGATTGTACGTTCGCGTTCGTTTTCATGGACGATAACGTATTACCACAGAATAGGTTAGTACGTTGTATTACGCAAGTATTCAATATGAAGAATGCATGCAAAAACAACAGCCATTATTAAATCACCACTTTGATAATAATTCATATTTTGTTCAATACTTAGGTAAGATGATCTGCGAATTGATTGAGAGAACTTTGAACTGAGAAATTAGGTCTTAGCTTTGTCCAAAAAATGGCAATCAGAGGCGGATACATCCCCAACTCCGTATTCCCAAAACCAAAATAGCCTCTCCACTCCACCAATTCAGAGCTTATTCGCAAAATAGGTAAACAAGAGATCTGCTCAATTCAAGATCAAGAGATTCTTTAGTAGGGTCAGAGATGGAAATGAGCTTTTATTAAACCACAATAAATTAATAACCTCCATCGTTATAGAGGTCGCATTCGGAATCTTTATTTTAAATTAATTTCGACTCTTCCTTCCAACAATGGTTTTTGGGTAAATTCGTGTGACGATGAAGAATTTAATACCTGTTTCAGGCAAAAGTACTTTCTTACTTTTATTCGTCTTTAATCGGTAAAGTTTTATGATATTATCTCCGTACTTAAGTATAAGCTCTTTGTAACTTTGTCCAAAATTTAATGTGAAAGCCAGTCGCAGTAGCTTCGCAAACAAACTTTTGAAGCCTGCTAAGTGAAAACATTCTTGAAATTGCTTTGAAATTATGGCACCGTTTCATAAAGTTTTCACGACGGGCATTATGTTAAAATTAGTACGGGACACTACAGGGATAACTCGAATTACAGAAATAAACACGTCGTACGTTATTCGTCGCGAAGATCACAACGGACGACATCCGCGACCGTAAGACCTCGTAGTGATGCGCAAAGTTTTTATAAAGGTAGCTGATTCGAATTAGTGGGTAATCGGTTTCCACAAAACACATGAAAGATGCGTCGTGAATTTGAAAATATAACTTAAGAAAATCTAATGAGTAGGTATTTTAAGTTTAAATTCAAAACAAAATAATTGATCGACAATTGTAGGTCGATTTCTACTAAAAATCTTACATGGTGCATAACTTACATTATTATATTGAGTCGGAAACTAGGTACTGTAGCTACTACAGTTGAAATTCCAAGTGAACTGTAAATAGTTCCTTGCAAAAGGAACGTTTCTATTTCAAGGAGGCTTGAAATAATGCACTTTCTCGGAATTGAGTTGACTCGCTTGTTTGAAAATTTACTACAATATCGATTGTTAACATGAATTACGACAAACAAGAGATTCGATTTAATTTTTTTAAAGAATTAGTTTATTTGCAGCGAGAACCATTTGCTAATCTGCTATTATTTTTACTTGGTCTGAGTTCATTAATTAGGTAATATAGTATTTATTGTTATTATCAATTTCGTTACAGTCCTTTGTGGTCACGGCCTGTAGTCTGTTAATTTGATAATTAATCGATTTGTAAAAAGGTCCAAATAAAAATCGTCGAATTTAGCGATCGACTCTATGGATCAGTCACCGCAAGATGTCGCATCACTAAAATCCGGCATTAAGAGTGCTTTCACCCGAAACGTCGTGTGCATCTCTCTATAAATAGTGCGTTGCAAGGATCAAGTCGAAACGTTTCTATTCCAGCGAATAGAAAAACAAAGATGATTATTTATTAGTTAGTTAATTTGGTCCGTTGCCAGCTACGCGCCACGCTCTCTGCTCCCGCGCGGATGAAATTGTGCGTGCGGACTGTCTGCCATATATGAATATTGATTACGTTTTTTAGTAGCGACGTTGGGTTACTTTATTTCTTAATTGGATACTTAATTATATTTAGTAACACAGTATAGTTAAAAATTATGGTTTTTAAATATTATTTATTTGCCTTAATTCTTCTGAGTTTTGGATTGGGACAGCGTTATACCATGTCTGTTGGAAGAGTAAAAAACTTAACTGTTTAGTCAAATTAAAGCGTAAACAGCAAATAAAATAATCCATCTAAGATATGAGATAAAGATAAGCTAACTATGAATCAATGAGTTCGAAATTATCATTATATGAGTCAGAAGGCCACATAGGGAAAACTGGCTATCACATATTATATTTTCGACTTTTTTTGGAGGTTATCCATATGTATGAATAGTTATATTCCAAAAATGAAATTTTGGGGGAATTTCAGAGATTGGAGCTTTTACCAGGAAGTTATTGAGCTGTCTACGTGTTCAATGTACCTATAATATCATCAGTTGGTTCACGTATTTGTGAGTCTGTTTATTCTCTAATAGAATACATTTAATCGTAGTTATCTGCTTTGATAAATTGCTTTTTCTTTTTTTTAAAGCCAGCGAAATCAAATATTTATTTTTTCCAATCCACAGATAATTTATACAGCGTGGAAGATATTGAAGATCCATCAGAAATACATTATCGAAGCGTCTAGCGGACATGACCTGTCGATTGTTTCTGCGAAAGAAACCGTATTTTTTTTGTAATAAATAGTCCTTTGATATGAAGCATTTATCTTGAGCCTTGAACTCGTCGAGTTATTTGGAGACAAGTTCAGCATTGTCTCTGATTTTCTAGTTTATTAGTTTAATAACTGTGAAGTTTTCTAAAGGATTTTTTCTGTGACACCTGATCTTATGAGTCCCATTACATGTATTTGTATGACTCTATTAATAAGACGACGAAATTTATCATATAATTGGTAAAGCCAATCAAAATTTCGATATGAGTTGGAGCAACTTTTTTGAAAGCTGGAGAGCAATATTACATGGACAGAAATGTGAAGTGACTTAAATTTGTAAAAGGAATTCAAAATACCGTAATATTGAAAGGAGGGTTGGTTCCAATAAAAGAAACATTACGATCGGTGACAGAAGCGTCGCGAGTTGGGACAGAATTTCACGCTGACCCAAACATCAGATATGCAAGATGAGGGCGACGCTGAAGGGTTGAGTGGCGACGGTTAAGGAGGATTTCTCGAGACAATCGGGAGTTATGCCTTCGGCGGGCGGGGCGCTAAACAAGGGGCGCGGGAGAAGGGGCGGGCCTTCTTTATATTTTCTTACTGTGTTCGCCGCCTAGCGGCGCGGCCGGGCCCCTTACACGCTCGCTCGCTCACTAATTGCGCATTCTTCGCATAGTTTAGCCCTCCCGGCGAACCCCTCACCCGCCGCCCCCGGACCACGTGAAGCCGTGCGCCGACTAAACTTTCATACTCCCAGGATATTGAGCGGTTTTGAATGTCTTAACTCACGAACGTGCCTGCAGCGGTGCCGCCGGAGCTGGCTTTGCAGCCGAACTGTTTCCAACAACTCACCGCATCGCTCGGGCCACGCTAAATTACTGCTCACTTCCAAGTTGCCAGTACTCCGAAGTGGAGACTGGAGCCCCCCACTTCCCCCCGCGTTGCAATAATGCACCGTCTAACAGCTTCATAAGTTGTTATTGACGTAATGTGTTTAATGTCTTTACTTGTTGCCAAATTGCGCTATTGACTGGAAATAGTTTGGCTCCAACTACCAGTAAGTCTATTGTTCAATTTAACACAAATGTCTTGACTTATCTATATCATCAAGAAGTGTGAACGTGATTTAACACCGTGTTGAAAAACAAGATCTCATAAAATAGTAAGTAACGAAATTTTAGAAAAGAAAGAAACCAAACTTCAAAACACAACTCTTGAAACGGTTACAAGGCAGGAACTACAAACTGTAACAGAGTGGGAAGTTAAGTGCGGAAAATATCTCGTTTATGCGTCGATCCCACTGCTAACGGTCTGAAGTTCAGAGTAACTAGTACAGCGTTCCGCGTTCACTGTAATGTGATGTCCTTTGGATCATAACACACACAAATATGGTCCATCGCGACGGTCAAACAAGCAATTATTTATTACAATAGACGTCTAAAGCAAATCAATCGGTCAATGAGAGCACCAAAGACCAGACAAATTCAAATCCGAAAGGTCCAAATTCTTGCACTAAGACGAAACCGTAAAATATTAAAATATGTCCGTAAAAAATTAAGTTTAAATAAATAGATCGTCAAGCTAAAGACGCAAGTGACAAAAACTTAAACAATGTGAGGGGTTGGACAGGGCTAAGTTACCAAAAATTAAAAGAAGCTGCTTCAGATAGACAAACCTTTCTATCTAAAGAAGACCGCTTAACTTCATTTTATTTTTATAGTAATTCGTCCGAAACTTTTGGATCCACGGAGGACCAGCGCTGTGCCTGTGCTCGAACCACAGTCATAGCAAAATGCTGAGTGAAGTCCATTTTGGGATCACACAACTCATATTTCTGTCTCATTTCTTTCCACTATAACTATTGTATTGTGGTACCAAATAAACGCTTTTTCTTTCTTTCTTTCTTTCATTATTGAAGATAACGATGATGATTGAATGGCTCCTAAAGTTAACTTGGAAACTTATACCAGATGACTAGATCTTCTGTGCTCGAAACTACCGAGACCGTGAGACCGCTTGCTGTAGGATTAACGCCTTAGTGCAGAAAATATATCTTAAGATTAGGGAGAGGGTGCCGGACGGGACAGGACGACGGGACGACAAGCGGGTGACGCACTCGCCAGCTAGATTAAGCCCGGGCCGACACGTCCGCGAATAATGCGCCCATATATTGCCCGGACGGGCGTGCCCGCAATTATATACCGTGTACTTTCACATCACACTGCCCTACGACAATCAACCGTCCTCCCAAATATTATTAAACACTTTATAGGATACCAGGTTTTGCCCGCGTGACATCGTTTATGAACTTTAACTGAGTTTCCTGGGATTTGTACGGGTTGCTTGTTTCAGTACGTCTTTAAAGGAATATTTTCCGAGAAACACTCTTTGTTAGATTCTCGTTAATCGGAACGATGTCAGCGGGTTTTCTCCATTTCACCTTTCCTTTCCTTAACCTTTACCACCCAGTAAACTACTTAACCCAGTTGTGTATCATCACTACAGCCCATTAACGTCCCACTGCTGGGCACATGGCTCCGCTCTCATATGAGAGAGGCATCAGCTAGTTTTAAATAAAAATAACCTGTATTTAAGCTATTTTACGAAAACCCACCCCACAAAGGGTGAAATGGGGGTTGAAAATTTATATGAAAGCCCTATGTTTTTGTAGAAAGAGACATGAAAATTCAGCATTAGCTATATAAAGCCTCTTTAGATTTGCAGCGGGAAAATTTCATAATCTCATAGGAAATCAGAAATTGTAGCGGACGAAGTCGCGGGCGACAAATATAATCCATACAATATATTAGACCGATTCCCAGTGAGACCAATACCAGATGTACATTTTATAATGTAATTATTATCCTGTGTCCATTTCAGACAAATTCTAAGGATTCTATTCAGTGTCTATGGAACTATCCCATTCTCTTATCTTCGGCCCCAAAAATCTTCAAAATCTTAGTTTCAGTAATCGACTTGTAAAAAAAATGTAAGTTACAGTTTGGTGTAGTTTACTACTCCGCCGCGTCGTTTTAAGTTTCAGAATAAAATAGCTTCTTACAACTTACAACATCTAAGTAAGTTATCTCAGAGGTTAATCGTAATAAGTCATAATTACTGACAATTGGCTATTTGACAGTTTTCGGAAAAATACTTAAAAATGTACGTAGGTTCATTTTATACCTCTTACAATTAACTTTTTCTCAAAAAAAGCGTTATTTATTAGAAAAAAATACATTTTTAATACATTAATTTTAAATTCGCGCGAAAACAGCCGGTCACGTGACATTTGCTAGCTGTGACGTCACAGCTCAAAATAAAACAAAGTTAACTATACGACGCTCCAAGTTTCATTTAATTTTAAGTGGAAAGTTTACAGCTTTTTTAATGCAATTGTGGAAATTACAAGCTACAAGACATGTGTATAAATATGTGTGTGTGTGTATGTAAATACGATAAATAATATGTAATTAATATCCTGACAAATTGTAAAAACACATTCCTATAAACTATATTACCTATGTCATAATTTAAACGTCGCGTCGAAAGCAGTGGTTAGAGTTAATCTGCCGAGAGCCGGAATTTAAATCGGATAAATATTTGCGGTATTACTTTGTGAAGACCACTTTGATGTTCGTGTTATGAAGAAATCAACTTAAAACTCTGATCTAGCAAGAATGAATTAACCTAACCTGACATTTTCTTCATAAAACATGACATAAAATTAAAATAAATTATATTTCTGTCACTTTACATCAGCACTTTCTTAGGTGTTAAACACGAGACTTAAGTACTATTACTTACTTTGTTTATTTCGGTACTTACATGGAAGTTATAATACATTACGAAATTCGGCAGTGCAAAAGTTTACACGCAAATAAATTTGCAACCATAAATGAATCGACTTTAGGCAGATTTGTACTATCAGCTGTAAAGCATAATCCCATTTCATTTAACCGCTCACAATCACAAATCGAAATATATTACTGCTAATTTTCTCAACAATACGCAAACGTTAGTACACACGACGTTTTTTTTTGAAATGTGACGTCACACGGGGCTCTATCATGACCGCCCGCGTTTTGCTTCTTGTAATCCACAGATAAAAAATCTCAAATTTGTTTTGCAAAAATAAAATATTTACAATTTATTTTAATGCAAAATACATATTGTATAATTATTGTTAACCCACAAGCTACCAAATCTAACATATTTCATATTTTATAGTTACAGCTGTCAAGTAGCCAATTATCTAATAAGTACTGGTTCAGTACTTTATTATCAAGGCACTAATTATTATCGCTTGACCTGAACCTCGTATAATAGATAAAAGCTTTTATTTTGATAATAGATAACCTTTGATGTATCACGTGATACGGTGATAGTAAGTGATTGTGCGTTATTCCCAAAGGTCTCACTGGCTCAACTGACTGACTGACATAACTCAATAACTGAATGTTGTTTCAAAGTCACCCGTTAAACATTTTTTTTAATATGTTAATAGATAACTATTCAGGTATCTTTAATTTACAGGGATACGATACTGTGTTTGGTAAAACATTACAAATCCATAGAAGGTCTGAAGGCCTTACCCTGTATAAAATATGAATCTTCTGTGTAACAAAAAGTTCTAGCAAATTTGTCCAAGATCTGCTCCGTTCAAAATGTGGGACGTCGAGTTCATGATGATTTCCCGTAGTCCCGTCAGTGGCATAGAGTTGAGAACATTGACTGAAGACCCATTTTTTAAAATAATAACCGAATTTTATGTGCGAGACAAACTATTAGTTCGTGTATGCCCCGGACATAATTGACGTGGAACAATTAAAGGCACCACCGCCATTACGGCGGACGCACATTAAGTTCGCGTCAGGCACATTATACCGTCCGCTTTAATTAAAGGACTGCCCGGCTCCCGGCTCCGGGGTGGAATTGCTAAACAAATCTACCGCAAGCGATGTGTCCACCTTAAGTGATTTAATAGACGGAAAGAAATGTGCCGGTTTAATCTTATCGTCTGCCGGAAATAATCCTTTTAATGCTGTTACGTTATGCTGCACGGTTAAACGTACATAGTCGTACCTACCTGATATTAACTTTAATATCGAATTTCGTTTGGGGCCTTTATGCGTGTGATTTTCTTCCTCCAGATAGGTGCTTTTCAGTATACTTTAAATATTTTTTTATATAAAATTTGCGGTTTGTAACCTATTAGTTTATATTTAAGACGACTTCTGGCAAGTCTAGAAATCATTGTCGCACAGCATCTATATTATGTTCGTAGTTTATGGAAATCTCGACAAGAGACCTTTCATCCGTATAGATGCAATAGTATTGAGCATTGAACAGTGGATATCTATGTATATAATATGTATATAATGTTTATACATTTTCATTACAACTTTTAACATATTATCACCTGTAATACTAGAGCTAAGTCTTTCCACATAAGGTTCTGCTGATCTTTGAAATTCAATACACCTACCCGTCAACTTATTATTGTCACTAGATGAACTTATGCAAACTTAGCACTGCAGAAGCTTATCAAGTTTCAAACTAGTGGCTGGGAATCGATTTGCTAGTCTTGTTTACATAGTAGTTACGTTCGCAGGTAAATTTGCGCTTATGCTTTGAAGTTCGAAAAGATTTCCTCGGGGATATAAATAGGTAATATTGATGCTGATATTGATGATGATGGACGTTTGTTATCTAACGTCCACTTAATATCAAGAAGAGGAATATTAAACTCGATCTTAAGAGACTATCTATGGTGGATCTTGGAAGCAAGCTAAGAAATTAATAGTAAAAAACACGAAGAAATAGAAAAGTACTATTGTAACTTAATGTTCCATGGAAATTAATTGTTATTTATAGTTAAAAATTAAGGACACAAATAACGTTGATGAAAATACTAAGCTCTCTAGTTTTAGACTATCTGACCATAATGCAAAAGATTACTGCCAAGAATAAAGCTTCAATATTCGAAGGAAAAATTAGAAGATTGTAAAATATGGCTTAAGTACTCAGATGTAACAAGTATCATGAATCGTAAAGAAGGTAAAGAATACTTATATAAAAAGCGGAAAAATAACGATGTTGTCAGGATGAAATCTACAATCCGAATGATACTCAAAACACTCAACGACTTGGCAGTATTCCTAACGCTGAAGTCATGAACGATCAGGACAATTATAACCCTAATACAGGGTGAGGATTTGTAAGCGGATTTGTAAGACTGATAATAAACTATGTATTTAAGATACTAGTTTAAGGTACTAGTTCAAGTTCAACTACACCTACTCAGACAACCATGGCCATCTGAGTAGGTAGAACTCTCATAGAACGGAAGAACGTGAAAAGCTTCAGCAGTACGTTCTTACTTAAAAAAATAAAAGATTAGTTAACTTCTATTTCGATTACGGCAATAATTATACTTAGGTTCGATTTTGTACAAGTTAATACATAGTTCGTCTATAACTTATAAGCAATGTTAAAAAATACCTATATAGTGGATTTTTCTTTCTTGATAATTGATTATTATTTATATCTTACATTTATGATATCTATTGAAAGTTCTCACTTCTTTGATCACTCTCAAAATCTCATGTTATCTTCATCCTGTATAAGAAACGTTTATTTTTGAAAGTGACACAAAATATTAACTCGAAACGCGAGAGATTTACACAGTTAATTTCGTGAAGGTTTCTTTCGGTAATCGTCACGTAGGGATAACGAGCTTCTTTAGTTAACAGTGTAACGTGAAAAAATTTCCCCCGCCTTGGTTTACAGTAACTGAGCTTGCATTGCAATCATTAGTCTTTCGTACCTAAATTG
The DNA here is from genome assembly GCA_923060345.2 of Erebia aethiops. NCBI lineage: Eukaryota > Metazoa > Arthropoda > Insecta > Lepidoptera > Nymphalidae > Erebia > Erebia aethiops. The sequence goes on along the minus strand of OV281092.1, from coordinate 5,146,278 downwards.
GGTTAGTATTTTATTGTGCTGGCATTTCTATTGAAGGGATTGTATGCAAAGGACGGGTTCGATGAAACAGTCAAACCAGCTGTTCTTTCATGCTTTCATTATCATGAACATTAATTTCGAATTTGAGTGAATTTAAAATGTTGATGTAGTTTAATATGCGCCTATGCTACAGTAGTAGACTATATTTGATTATCCGTGTTTTCGAGTCTTTTTTTCAAGCTATCATATGAACATTTATATGTATAATCCGTAAACTCTAAAGTTTAAAACTTTAAACCGTACTTTTACCTATTATGTGCTTAAGCTGCGGACCGTTCGCTGTAGAATAGTTCCATTTACTTCCTTAAACTAAGTTCCTTCCATAAGTTAAATGCTAGAAAAGATGATCTACTTGAGAGGTAGTCTATTTTCCCTTAACTTAAACAAAAAGTGAACGAGTTGCTTTTAGCTGAAATTACCTACGTTACCGCAGGCGCGAACTAATGAAGAAAGCCCTAACTCGAAAACTTCTTAAACCGCGCTGACCAAAGCGCGTCGCATAGGCAGTTCTCCAAGCAGATTTCGACAAATTTTTGAACAGGCTAAACTAAACAGACTTGATAAACAGAGTAAGATCTAAGTTCCTAAAGCAACATACCCCCATTTTGTTTATTTTTAAACGACTCAGGAACCTAACTGGAGGTTACTGAATTTCGAAGATTGCAGGCGAGACTGAACAAAGCACTTCTGCTTCCTCGAATCGGCGACACACCGATCGGGCGAGATAATAATTGTCGGTTCACGTCTTTCCACGGAATCCTATTGCGCAAACCGCTTTGTCGGCTCACATCAATACCTACCGAACCTTTTGTCTCGTGCTATACCATTGTTCATTTCGGAACGGCCTTGATACAGCTTCATAATTCAATTATTGTATTGACATGCACGCAAATTGAATTAGAAAGTTGATCATTACAATCGCGGAATAATAAGAGGTGATTAATTATTGTTATGGTTAATAGCTGCCATTCAAATGAGAGACAATTAGGTTGGTAGGTACTTAAGTGGATAGGTTAAAGATTATGAGTTATGACTGTATAAACAGAAGTTAATAGGAGAAACATTTATTATGCTTAAAAACAACGTTAAAACTTTTCTCTTTGTCTTTGATTAGGAAAATATTTTTGGGGTCATCAGATGATCTATTAAGTCACCTGTTCAGATAATAGAGCTTTACAGATTCGATAATGTGTACCTACCTACCTTATCTTATTTGGTATAGCCTTAAATGCCAATATATCTAAGTCGTCTTGAAAGAATCTCATGAATATGACCATGAATTCATTTAGTAGAATTGCGAATTTATCAGACAGAGTTTTTGGTGGCGCCCTGGCCTAAGCAGGGCGCGTATACTCGTTTATCTTCAATTTTGCGGCATGACAGCCGAGAAGTCTAGATCAGGCGGTGTACATAGTACCTATATTTATGCATGACCTAATTTCGTCATGATGAAGACTGGCGCTAACCTAAAAAGCTTGTAACAGGCGCATTTACTCAGGTGATCTAGCAATGAACTAAAATTGAAGTTCGCTACGAAGTCGCAGCAAGTAACTATAATTTCATGTGTGGTCGCAAGTTGAAGCGATCATTCATACTCATGATTGCTTCAAGCTGCCCACATATTAAAGCCTCTTAAATGTTTTGAGTTTTGATTTCTTTTAAAGCCGCGATTCTCTAGCATGGCCGGACTCACCGTACATCTTGCCCTCGTCGGAGAGGATGATCTTCCGCCGCCCGCACGGAGGGTAGATCGCCAGCGCCTCTTGGAAGCTCTGCTCGATATCCGGACTCCACACACCCTCTGCGTCCGCCGCCGACATGTCCTGCAAATATTCGTTTACCATTCTTAATTAAAATGCCCATTCGTGCGTTAGTATTATAAATGCGATAGTGTGTATTTGTGGGCTTGTCCTTCAATAACGCGTCAAAGGATCCCTATAGAAACCGATTAGAGGTAGTTAAAGGTTTAATAATATAAGTGCCATAAACGTTACAAATTAGCCACCATCTTGGACAGCACCATCACTACCACGAAGTGATATTGAGGTCAAGGGCTATATAAAAGTTCGACGTGATTTTTGCATGGGTATACCTAACTAGTTGAGGACTCTCCGGGATTTTTTAATCCGAAATCCACGCGGATAACTCGCAGGCATCACTAGTCAGCACTAAAACGTGCAGAAGTTGACTTGCTGTGAGAGTTTAAACTATAAACTGTGTAAGCGATTATTCCAGAGCGATTTTGCAAGTTTTATTGATAGTTACCTAACTAGTCAATGCTCTTGAAAATCAAATTAATAGCCAAGTTAGTAGGTATTTGAGCACTAAAGAGGCATACTGTATCGTGATTCATGTGCTACATCCAAAAAAAAAACTAAGTATCCTAATTTTTTTTGATAGGATATAGATAAGTTATTATAAAAAAAACTAAACTTCGCAACCAGACAGAATATAAATAAAAAATGAGATATTGTGAGTTAATGTTCCTATTGTATTCGGACGAAACCGTGGGCGAAAGCTTTCTCTCACTAAATTGGTCGAACCAATAATTCTTATGAAATAGTCATCTAGAAACACTTATATTTTCTAAATGTCTATAAGTATTTAATTAGATATCATAACGTACTACATTTTAGTATCCACGTTACGCGTACCGTGCGAGCGTAAATGCGTCATTGAAGTACCTACCTATCTACCTACTTCGAAGGTAATTTATCCACATTTGTAGCCGAGGTTACTTATGTCCTTTAATAAAGGTTATTTATCGATTCCCTTTATACTTAGGTTGTAGTGTAGTTAGTTAATCAAATTTAGAGTATTGTAACTGCGGGTAGTTTATTTGTTACTTGTCTACATAAATAGGAGAGAAAAACGTAAATCACACGGTCGAAGTTTCGGAAATAAGGAAGTATCTGGGTACCTACTTAATATTACTTATTAGGGAAAGTTCGGACATCATCATTACTTTAGCCCTATGAAGGCAAAATTAATATTGGTTTTCCAATTTTAGGGATTCGTGGTAAGGTACTCCGTCATTGAAGTAGGTACCTGCCTACTTCGGGGTAATTTTTCCAGATCTGTAGCCGAAGTAACTTATGTCCTTTAATATAAATAACGATTCCCTTATTACAACAATACAAGTGTAGTTAATCAAATTTCGAATATTGTAACTGCGGGTAGTTTTGATACTTGTCTAAATAGGTAAATATAGGAAAGAAAAACGTAAATCACACGGTCGAAGTTTCGAAAATAAGGAAGTATCTAGGTACTTAATATTATACGGGAATGTTCTAATATTCATTATTACCTACCTTAGCCCTATGAAGGCAAAATTAATATTGGTTTTCCAATTTTAGGGATTCGTGGTAAGGTACTCCGTTATAAGGCCCTCTGGTTAACCACTTGAGCCTTGAACTTCTATCGGTTACGGATTTGCACAATAGTAGAGCATGTTTTCCTATTCTCATGCAAATTCAATGGCAATTTACGCCTGTTTAGAAATATATACAGGTGAAATCAATTCTAATAAACACCTACCTAAGATTGTTAGTATGAGATCTAGGTCTCTCTATCTGTTACTTATTAACCAATCTGAGATGAGAACAGGCAAATTAGCGGAAGCTATTATAGCGGGTAGGTAATTTTTATAATTTTCTAATAATTATTTCAATGCCTGGTTTTTTTTTAAATCTAATACTACAAGCTAGCCCTTGACTGCGATCTCACCTGATGGTAGGTGATGATGCAGTCTAAGATGGTAGCGGGCTAGCTTGTTAGGGGCATGGCAGTTATAGGTATTAAACCCATAATATCGACTCTTGGTGATCCTTTATCGCTTCTTTTTTTAATTTTTATTGATATATAATTGAATAGCAAAAATTTCACGTTTCAATACGTATTATTATGTAGGTATTATTCACTAATTATGAAAATAGCGGGCTCAAAACCTCTATTCTGTTTCGCAGTCATTTAAAATACAGATGGAAGTAGATAACGCTTCCTTCACGTTAGGTATGCAATTCCGTTCGGAAACAGATCAGAATCAAGCCACGTCTAAAGAATATTTAGTTTAAAAACGTTTAGCTTATCTTCATTTTCTAATACGCCGCGTGACGAGTTGTTTATTTTCGTTCGGTGAGTGAATCGCGTCATAGTAATGTATCTTTTCCTCTGCCTCCGTAGCACTCGCCGTGCCCGTACCTAGCAGTGGCCACTGTGAAAACTATGATGCACTATTCCAAATTCAAATGTTTTTTTATTCAAATAAACTTACACGTACTTTTGAATCGTCGAGTGAATCTACCACTGTTGCAAAACATTTACGAGCCTAATAGTTGTTTATCACGCAAAACCAGATGCTATTAACATCTGTTTGTAAACATTATCAGCGGCTATATGATTGAACACAGCGACCTGATGATGACCTAGAACCCTTGAAATAGCTTCCGAGTTTTGATTTGTAAACAAATGTGTATTGGACTCATTGATGTAGAATTTTAGATGATTAGACTCGATGAAACCCAAGGTTCCAATAATATAAGTCGTACCGATGATTACACTAGACCGTTCAAAGTGCCAAACATAAAACGGCCTGTTCCACTAGTCCCTACCAACGTATCCCCCTGGGGGGTAAGAGTGGATTTTTTTCCACTTATCCCTACTAACTTAGATTAAGAATTCATTGCCTACTAAGTAGTTAGGTACCTATAGTACCTATTACCTCAAGTTTGGAAGTTTTCATTCATGTCCTCGCTCCTCGGTCTGCTTACCTATCTTTCTAGGGGTCTACCTACCCTGGTGTAGTAATCATTTAGCATACTAATCCCTTAAACAAAGATCTTTTTTTCGGTGAAATTTAAATTCAGTATTGCAGTTACGTTGGATTAATTACTATAATTTCAAATTTAAATTAATATTGCATGTTTCAATAAACATTACAAATTATCGGAAAATAACCCAATAGTATTGGGTAGTCTCATTACTTCTAAAACCGCCTCCGTCGACGTTGACGACCTCCGTGGCGCAGTGTGTAGTAGCACTGTTGCCTTAACGTGCGGAGGTCCCGGGTTCGATCCCCGGCAGGGTCAATTTGGGAATTTATAATTTCTGAATTTTCCCTGGTCTGGTCTGGTGGGAGGCTTCGGCCGTGGCTAGTTACCACCCTACCGGCAAAGACGTGCCGCCAAGCGATTTAGCGTTCCGGTACGATGCCGTGTAGAAACCGAAGGGGTATGGGTTTAATATAACTGCCATGCCCCTAACAGGTTAGCCCGCTACCATCTTAGACTGCATCATCACTTACCATCAGGTGAGATCGCAGTCAAGGGCTAGCTTGTAGTGGATAAAAAAAAACCGCATGAAAGTAATAATATTTCTTGATAATTAATCTCGTTTGGCACTAATTCACTGTATACGAATCATTGTTAGTATCATTTAACGAATTTCCATTTTTATAAAAAGGCTAAATTGAAAATCTTTATTTTTAAGTAGATAAATAATCATCCTAAATCGATGCGCGGTTCTTAAATACAGATTAAATAATAATAGTTACTTGCCTAAAGCTCTAACACGAAAAGCGAAGTGAAGAGGTGCGTCATTGTAATTAATAGAGCCGGTTCTATTCTCCAAAGAGAATAAAAATAAACGCGCTTGACTCCGCGCCGCGGCGGACGCCCAGACGAAAACATTGTGATTCACTTCGATCCGTGGAACTCGAATGTGAATCTTCGTGTTAATATTTGCACATTTGTTTTCTATAAACTGTATTTGAGTAGATATTATACCGTAATATTCGAGTAGCAACAGCCAACAAATCGATCTACACTATAGTAGTAGGTATAGTTAGTAGCTTAGTGTATAAGATATCTAGGTAGGTATAGCCCGCGCACGAGCTCCGAGGAATCGGGGTCTGAAGAAACAACGGCTGTACGCCACCCCCGATCGTCGCTCCACATCCAGTTCGCTCCCAGCGGCCAGCACTAGTTTCGAGGTTGACGCGTGTAATTTTGCGATAACAGTATTGTTTTGCACTTTAAACCTTCGATCACAGAAAAAAAAGCTTTAAACAACTTTAGGTCATTATTTTAACATACCATAGGATTCCTTGGAGCTCGCGCGCGGTCTGTAAGTAGGTAGGTATGTCGTGCCCAAATCGTAGCTATTTGTTTTAGTTATAAGGTTGGAAACACGTCTATGGCTCCTCCTGAAAACCAGCGCTGCAGCTTGCTGCGGCTTTGTATTGAGTGAGGAGCCTTATTTGTTCACGAATGATTGTAACAGGCAATAATTAATTAACAATTTACTTACTTCTGTAAGCAGTATTGTGAATTGTTGTCGTGAACAATTAAATCATTTATCTTTCTATCTAGAATTGATTTTTTTTTTAGAATAGTTAAACCCCAATAGGTGGGTCAATGAGCCAGAGCATGATCAAGCGAGTTACAGGGAGCCGCTGGATTCAAGCGACCCAAGACTGCGGCGGCGTGTGGAAGCCCTAAAAAAGGTTTGCAGTAGCAGTGGGCCCAGTATTATACTGTAGTTTTTGCAGTGGACGTCTATCGGTTAACAACGACCTGTAGAGTGTATACTTACGCGTCTACTCCGAAAAGCCTTGACTAACAGGCATTTTAGAGGGGCCCACCACACATGTTCCTTCGCCTTTTTCATCCACCCACTTCTCTCCACTATTTAAAATACTACAAGTTAGTTTGACAAATCTTAGGTAGGTACACGTGGGCTGCTGAATGCGAAGTCAATTTCTCCCATGCATCGATAGTACCTATAGAGTTATTCGGGGTAAAAGTCCGCAGTGGGCAAAAGTTCGCAATGCCGATTTTTCAGTGAAGGGTATGCGGGCGGGGGAGCTTGGTCGACGGGAGAACGCGCGCTTGGGCCACCATTATGTGTCACCACTTGGAGAGCAGTGCGTGCGGTATGCCGCGAATTATGACTCAATAAGTTAAATTAAGGTAAAAATTCGTATTTTTGTGTTCTACGGAAAAGTTGGTGACACTCAATCTTATGTGGTTATCAAGCTAAGCTTTTTTTCTTGTTTTTGTATAATTATTAAACAATTTATTTCAAACTTACATACTAACCTAGCATTATTGAAATTTTTACTATTGCTCTTTGTTTTCGTTACCAGCCAAATGGGGTAAAAGTACGGGGGTAATAGTACGCGTACTATTACCCCCGTACTTTTACCCCATCTTCAAAACTTTAACCAAATAGGTAGTTCTACAATTAAAAATGTATACCCACTTATACTGTATGATATAAATGTAAGTACTTATATATTTTTTGTTTCAGATTGCGAAATAATGCCTCGAAATTATGTAAAAAAGACACCAGGAATATCTCTAGTTTCGGAAGAAAAAAAAGTTTTATTTTTATTTTTTATCCACTACAAGCTAGCCCTTGACTGCAATCTCACCTGATGGTAAGTGATGATGCAGTCTAAGATGGTAGCGGGCTAACCTGTTAGGGGCATGGCGGTTATATTAAACCCTCAGGTACCCCTTTGGTTTCTACACGGCATCGTACCGGAACGCTAAATCGCTTGGCGGCACGTCTTTGCCGGTAGGGTGGTAACTAGCCACGGCCGAAGCCTAAACATAAATAACATGCCTTTGATCTCCTTAAAACTTAAGTGAATTGCAATATCTATAATTATGACTTTTGACTTTACCAATGGCAAAGTGCTAGATATCTTAGTTTATGTTCTTTTAGAAGTATTTTAAGTTTATTTCGTTGATTATATCTGAATTATTTTAATTGTGTACTGATTTTTCTACATAAATCTTTTTTTAATACTATATTTTTATTATTACCTAACTAAAGGTACGAATCCTGAATATTGTACTTTTATCCTACACGCGAACTATTACCCTTACGATTGCGTACTTTTACCCCTATGCCGGGGTAAAATTACGCAGTCTGATCATTTCATCTGTTTGCTTTATAATCAAAGAATCTTGATAGTTATCTTAATGAACTTTATATCAATTAGAAGCCTGATAAACGTGCTACAAATGTACTATAAATTTGTGTCTGCCATCTTAATAGTTTCGGCTAAATAAAGCCTTAAAGAGAAAAGTGCGTGCTTTTACCCCTAATGACTCTACTTAAAAATAATATCCTCGGCTTAACGAATGCTGGTTTAGGTACAGTCTTTAAATTTATGCAATGGCAAATCTAAGAACTCTTTTGGAAAGTGAAAGAGATGTTACCTTCTCATCGTCGCTGGCCTCGCCAACGTCGAGGTGCTTGGCATCGGCGCCGCCCGATCCATTGGTGTCGGGCGCGCCGGCCGCCGTGCTCCAGGGAGACGCAATGGTGCCGGCTGCGAGCGCGCCGCTCGCTGTAACAAACAAAGACAATGTTATTATTTATTAGTGTTAAGCTGAACATTAACATTTTGTATGGATTCTCAAAAGGATAAAAAAAATACAAAAAAAAAATTCTCAATTTTTTGTATTTTTGTGTAAGTTTAGGTTTTTTTTGTAATGTAACTTTTAAATTTTTTCGCGCATAAACTTTTACTTTTTATTTATTTATTAGTGAATGATGTGGCACCTTTGATAACAACATGTGGCACCTTTGATAACAACATGTGTTGTTAGCTTAACAACACATGTTCTTAGTTCTTTGTTCATTTAACAAGTGTCCTAAATGTGTCTAGTTTTAAGTTTTTTTTTCATGTAACAATTTTTGGTTGTCCAAATAAATGAATATAAAAAAGGAAGCAACTAACTATTGCAAGCTTTCAAAATACAGGAAAATGCTTAAGATCACCTGGAAAAGCTTAACATCTAACACTAAAGTACTGGAACTAGTCCACAATAACAGAGAACTCATGTCCACCATCATGCGGAGAAAACTGGCTTTTTTCGGACATCTACAAAGGGGAGCCCAATTCTCACTTCCAAGACTAATTTTGGAAGGAAGGATTGCAGGCAGGAGAGCTCCAGGTCGTCAAAGGCGCAAGTGGTGGTCGATATAAGGGGGTGGACAGGACGCGGGTCAAAATAGAGAAGTTTTTCGGATGGTGACCGCCAAACTTCGTTTTGAAGATTAGGTACCTCCATAGCCTTACTGTTTCTATAGCGCTCGAGAGTGGCAGCACCTGTTGGGAACGCTTGAAGGAGATCAGTGTGTGATAGCAAAATGGCGGCCGTGTTTGTGAGATTCATTAGGGAATAAACATAATATAATGAACCTTAGATTTTATATGGCAGATTATTTCTTCTTTTTAACGATAATTTAGCGATTGCGGCCTGACCTCCACAAGTCAACCAATACCTAAACTACGAGAACCTACGTAAAATCGTAAGAGTAAAACTGAAATAAGGGGAGCTGTGAAAAAAGCTTTCTTTCATTACTGGTAAGGTACACGCGATATGGTCTAAATGCCGCTAAATTACCGGAATTATTCCGTTGTTGGTATTAAATGCATTCCTGCTACGGGAATCGCGTGTTGGCTGTAGTGTGTTATTTCAGTGGAGGACAGCCGTTTTTTATATCGGGAGAAGTGTTTTGTTAGAGTGCTTTGTGAGTTTGCCCCTACCGTTTCTTTCATTTTCATCACAATAATGTGGCCAATTCTGTATAACGCAATCTCTAAACTAAACTAAAATGACTCCTTTATGTCTAGTTCTGTCCCTTTCCGCAGGGAGTATTACGAAAGGGTTGGCAATATTTTTGTAATGCTGTCATTTTAGTTTAGAGATTGTGCACTACAGAATCAGCCCCAATGTAGTGCAAAACTTTGATTCATTATCATAACCTAATTGTTCCTACTTTATATCTACTTATAGTTAGGCACCTAAGGTATCACAAGTTAGCCCTTCACTGCAATCTCACCTGATGGTAAGTAGATGATGCAGTGTAAGATGGTAGCGGGCTAACCTATTATGTGTATGGGAGTTATAGTACTAAACCCCGATCGGTTTTACACGACATCGTACCGGTATGCTAAATCCCGGAAACAAGAACCAGAAAAAATTCAGAAATTATAAATTACCCAAGTTTACCCTGCCGGGAATCGAACCTGTGACCTACCACTTTTAGTCCACATGCGCTCACATGCCGGTACCGATAATAGAAGAAAGTATAGTTCCGAACATTATGACGACTATTTTATTCGAAACAAAAGTATTCGATAACTTCTTCCAACTTCTATTACAGACGATAGACGATTATATTAATAAACAATCAGTTATTCACGAAGTTGCGTAGGCAATGTTATATTATTATTTATATCCAATCTATGCGTATACGAAAACGATTGAATTAAGACTATCAGAGCGGCAAAACTTCGCATAGATAACCATACCTTTTTTTTCGAGGGGGAAATCTTCCTAAGATACCCTGGGGGGAGAAGTCAGGTTATGGAGGATTTGTACCTACTAAAACCCCCTCGGTGGCCACCATCTGCATGCATTGGTAGGCTCCGAGATCTCATAAAGAACGCATCGGTGCCTCCCTTGCGCAATGCCCGTTGGGCTCATCCCGGTGCTCACACACCAAACTGCACTCGTTATGAACTATGGCAGCTTGTGCACAGTAAGCTGCCATGTTCCCAAGGCCACTTAAAAAACCGGCCAAGTGCGAGTCGGACTCGCGCACCGAGGGTTCCTAAACCTTTAGTAAGTTTTAAATTATTAAAATTATTTTTATTGTGATAAAAATGTATGGTTTTCGCAATTTTTCCTTTATCTGTGCTATAAGACGATGCTTCGTACCAAATTTCAAGATTCTGAGTTCACTTGAAGTACCCTGTAGGTTTTGAATCCCTTGCGAGTGTCGCAAATTTGCAGCATAAACAGCTGTATCTTTTGATTGCGCTGGCTTAGAAGTTTGATTTTTTCACAGCTCCAACTTCTAAGGGACAGTAGACTTGAGTATTTGATATGAATTTCAGCTTGATACTTCCATGCGTTCCTGAGAAATAGGGTCTTGATAGACAGACGGACGGAAAACAAAGTGATCCTATGAGGGTTCCGTTTTTTCCTTTGGAGGTACGGAACTCTAAAAATGGAAGATGGAACAACATACCTACGAGCCATTGAATTTCATCCCTAAAGATTGCAAAGTTGTAAAATTGGAACGGAAAAGATTCAGTTGCACCGTCGATGATTATGGTTATACCACCTAAAAAAAATATAACTTCATTTGGGTACATTTTGTCGCTCTATTAAATCTACAACTCTCTGACGATAACGTTAAACATTATTTCACAAAAGTTTCTGACGACATGGTTATTATGGATTTATGCATGTGTTGAATTTACCTCGTTATAAGAATAGTCTGTGATACAGATTGGTATCTTAATCTAATCAAATGATTGAGGTAGAAATTACGGGCGTCGCTATACCAATTAATGACAGAAGCTTAAGGCCCTGTGTAGCGTAAAAGGGGGTTTTAAAAGCAGTGTATCCATTAAACGGTGGCATAATGTATGCTTGTAATAATAATTTGCTGTTTTCAAGACCTTTAAGGAGCCGTTGACGCATCTCAAAACACAATTTAAAAAAAAAATCTCTGCTTTGAAATTTATTTTAAACATACCTCTTAATTTACCTTTTAAAGCAATTTTTCTCCTTATTGAAACTAATAACTAATTTGCTCTAGAAATATAAGATAAAATTTACATTTCTAAATCAAACACATTGTCGGATTAATTTGTACCTACTGAACAGTAAATATTTATTTTTTTACAAATTATTTCTTGCATTTTTGCGACATGCGCTTGCTCGATTTCACCCCCGCGCGCCTTTATCTTGTAAGCTCACAGCGCCTTAAGCCGGTAGGTAAGTACCTAGGTAAGTACGTACCTAGGTAAGCACGTACCTACCTTCTGAGAATTTCTTAGAAAACCCAATAATTTATGGCCCCATCTGGGATCAATTCTTAGGTCGAGTCATAATTAAATTACCTCGTAATCCGCAGGCGATCATTCTAACCACTAGACCGATTTTTAATAAGTAAATTTAAAGCAGCAGCTTCAGGTAAGCTTTTCCCGTGATACCCGCCAAACGAAGACCGAATGAATGAAATGTTGAAATTTCTCTATAGATTATCCACTCAGAGATATGCAGTGGAATTCATATTCGATATCTAAGGGGCTTCTCTGGGAGACGATTCAAGCGATATGTAGCGAATCCAACCTTTTGCATTTCATAATAAGTAAAACCTCTCAATGTTATAAATCTGTGATTTAATACCTACTTGAATAATTGATATGCCTACTGACATTCAAAATTAATTGTTTTCAGCAACTTTTATGTTCCTCGAGCTTACTTAACCCCTATACATCCATTGACTGGCTATAATATTCGAAATTCACGGTGAACAAAACCTGCGCGTTGATCAATCTCCCCACATGGTCCCCTTATTGCGGACACTTGTCATATCATAAAGGGCCCGTCCCGGACAGGGGCGCAAGGGAAATGCTTTATTATTTTAATTATTGCACGTTCACGGCCCTTTGTCAGCCACTGCTTTAATGTCGCCTCGGATCAATTTGAATTGTCCTAATTGAAGACCTCTCCCGGCTTTATGAGTTTATGGCGAGGGCATATTGGATGGTGGATTATTAAAAGCGATTTTTAGGCCTTATCGTAGGTTTTAAATAAAGGCCACTGCCAACAAACAGTGATGTAGAACTGAGTTTATTGATAACAACTTAAACCTCGGTCTTAGGTATTTGAGCTATGAGCGGAGCGAGTGAGCGACTTTCCATTTAAGTTAGTATACTGAAAACAGTTTACTGATTAGTAGGTAAGTATATAATATACCTAGGTACTTATGGCGCTTCACATCTCCGACTCAGAGTTAATTACCTATGTTAGATAAACCGGCAAGCGGTGGAAGTATCTCTCATAGAGAGTTACATATTTGTTCCGTTTGCCGTGGAGACCCTGGGGCCATGGAGTCTTAGTGCCAAAAAATTTTGACGAGATATTTCACCGCGGTTAATTGCCTCATCTGGTGACAGAAGGGCTGGCTCATTTTTTGCGCAAAGGATCAGCCTGGCTGTCCAGCGCGGAAATGCAGCCAGCATTCTTGCCACCATTCCACGCGGGCACGGTTTATATAGTAATTAGGTTAGGCTAGCTAGCATTAAGTTCTATTGTATTATTTTCAATAAATGTTATTAATGTTAGATTAACATTATTTAGCTATCATGCACTAACTACTACTACAACATATATTTTTATTGAGTACTAGCTGACCCGGCGAACTTCGTACCGCCTTAGTATGCAAAATTAAATGTACTTATATTTTTCAATATTTCTGAGAGATTTTCTTAATATATTTTTCCGTAAGAACCTTCTCCTAATAATAACAAATACAACAAAAAAAGAATTAGTGAAATCGGTCCAGCCATTCACGCGTGATGCCGTGACCAAGGAAAACGGGTTTCATTTTTATATATATAGATGAGGTACATTGTGTCATCTTAAACATAGATTATATAAATAGATCACAGGAATGTTTTAAAGAAAGTAACCTGTAAGAAAGTAGATTTATCAAGAAGCAGGGACACGGGGGCGGGCGGGCGGTCGAGCGGGCGGCGAATACTTTTGCCGTCGACTCGATCTTATCTTCATAACAAAATTCCCCGTTCTGATATTATATTTATATTGTTAACGTTCGTACCTGCATATTTCTAACGGTAAATATGAAAATTTCGAGAATGCCTACGACCTCCGCTCTCGCATCTTGAACGAAAAGCTTACCTATTATGAAAATTTCGAATCGGAACGCTAAGGTTTTTCTTGTTTGCATATTTTTATGGAGAAACGTTTATTTAAGAAGCAGCTATGTACTATATTATAAGATTTATTTTAAACATTATTCCGAATAAAACGTAAGGAATTTTCTATATAAGTTTAAATCTAGTTTTAAGAATCTAGGTTTTTTATAATTGCGCCTTGATTTCCTGGTTTGATCATCTCAATCAATCTACAGATCACTACAGAGCTCGGGTTTTAGGCTTTGCTACACCACGCTGACCAAGTGCAGATTGGCAGACTTCAGATAGGTACATACAAGATTATAAATGCGAAAGTGTGTTTGTTTGTTGGTTTGTCCTTCAATCACGCCGCAACGGAGCAATGGATTGACGTGATATTTGGCATGGGTATAGTTGAGGACTTGTAGAGTGACATAGGTTACTTGTTATCCCGGAAAATTAAGTTTATTTTATTTTATTTCCCGCGGGAATTAAAAAAAAACTTTTTTTTGTAAATTTATTTATTTCATATTGCACAAAAAATACAAAAATTATGTATCTCGCCAAACTGCACACGAAGTTTGTTGGCGAATTTGCGTATATTATGCCGTGCACTTATCATTAACACACAACATCAGTAGGTATACCTAGTTTATAATATAATTAAAATTAAGAATCTTACGCTAAATATTTATTTATTTACTTAACTATATTATGTTATTGTTAATCAGTGAAGGAGTCGTTAATAAAAACTTCCTTTAGTTTTTTCTTAAGGACTCCTTCACTGACTTTTTTACCTACTCTTAACCACTCTATGCTATTAAATATCTTAAGTACTAAGTAACGATTTAATCTCTTACCATAATAATTATTTACTCTATTTACTGTCTAACACTTCTGACATGCTCTTTATGTGATAAAAGTTATTTATACTTACCTGAATAATAGTGTTCTTTTGCTAACAAATAATTTAACTTAATATGTATTGGTAGTATTTTTAATTCTTTAAATAAACTTAAATCACGCGGGCCAAGTCGCGGGCATCGGCTAGTCTTTTATATCTTTCCCCACCCTGTATCATTATTTTTGTTTAAAACGCACCTATTTTGTTTTGCTTTAATGTTTAATCAACTGGTTTTCATTATATAGTTATTACTTTATTTTTATATGTTTTTGAGCATAAACATTTATGAACTACTTTCAAAAACAACATAATCAATACTCAGAGGACTCATAAAACGTGTGACTTACCTAGGTACTTGATTTTTTTAACTTAAAGGGACTTACTTAGGTATAATAACAATATTTAATTAAAGTGATTGAAGTTAACTAATTGCGAATCAGTTCAAGTGAAGTGAATCGTAATAAATAGTACTTACTTAATTAATTACTAGCTGATGCCAGCAACTTCGTCCGCGTGGATTGAGGTTTTTCGATTCCCGCGGGAGCTCTTCAATTTTCCGGGATAAAAAGTAGCCTGTATGTTATTCCAGACTATAATCTATCTCTGTGCCAAATTTCATCCAGATCCGTTCAGCAGTTCGGGCGTGATTGAGTAACAAACATCCATCCATCCATCCAAATTCCAAACTTTCGTATTTACAAGTATAATATTAAGTACCTATCTAGATTCGTAAAGAGAATTTGAAAACCGCATCTTTTGTCGTAGGTGTAGCACATTGGTTCTGTAGAGGATATATTTTTTCAGTATGCCAAAAAGTATGGGTACCTACAATGAAAATTACATACTTGCGACTTGAGTAGGTATATGCAGTATGCACCTATCCATATTTGCCCAAAAAAGGGGAGAATATAGCAAAATGGCTAATTTTACCAAATTACTATGTAATACATGGATACAAGAAAATTCCCATTCAGTTCCAGAAGCTTCATTAGCTTCAATGAGACTACCGTATTGCTACGTCAAACCTACACTGAACTGTCTTATTAATAGAGTCCATACACACGTCTACTTATACGAGTAGGTACCTTCTCTCACTGGCATGAAATACACGTAACACGGCTGTAAATCTTGTTTTGCTTACATTATAGTGTATTAGTGCAAAGCCACAATACGATTGGAAGTTTACAAGGCGCGCATCCGAATCAGTAAGCAAACACTCCTCGTGACGTCAGACGCGCAGAAACCGTCGGGACCAATCATAGAGCGTGTTTCCATTAGACTTTTTTGAAGTGAAAACTTCTTTAGCCGCGTTGAGCACTTGCGGATTCGCGTCACCGACACCGACACCGTCACCGCGTTTTTACGAAGACAAAAGGTCTTAAATTAATATATACTTACTAAATTCGTTATTAAAAAAACTTCTCACTTCTATCCGCAGTCCCCATGACTGCCAGTTTCTTTTTCGTTGACAGAGGAGATCACCTTGAGATGGCAGTTTTTTATGACCATTTATATGTAATTGATCGAGCGCTAGCTGTCAAGCATTTGACAATTCTATTCTATACAAATCGTAGTTAACGATGTCGCGATCAAATGAGAAAAATCTCAGAAAATTACGTCATGTGGGGTTTCCACCCACTAAAAATCCCTTGGTGGCTACTGGCTGCATTATGGGAGGCTCCGCGATTTCTAAAACAATGCGCCGGTGCCTCCTTATTAACATTGCATCCGAGTTTAAGCATCCTTAGCGAAAAAGTACGACTATAATTAAAGGCCTACTTATTTATTAGGAACTTAAATAATTTGAGGTGACATAGATAAATTCTTCATCATGAGTTCGCTCTAGTGTTTGAGGATTGAGAATGAAAAGTTCAATTATACATATTGCCCAAACCACTGTAACGTTACGAGCATTTTAGAATAGCGAACTAATTATTACTTTTTCTCGTTGATTAAACACATCTAAAAACTAATTCTATCTGATCAGCGTCTAAAATATTCTTTTAAAATATATAATTCAAGAAGACATCGTGACGTTGATTACATATGGAAACGAGCGTATGATACCAAAGAAACTTCAACTAAGTACATTTCGTTTTAATTTTAAATGTTCACAACTTCGTACCTAAACATAGGTGATTCTTTTATGCACTTGCTTGAGTTTAAAACAAAACCTGGCTGAGTTTGTTGTGGGCTCTTCTCAGACCAGGGCGCGTTTGGAACCCTCGTAGCTTTAGTTTTATGATACCGTTACCCATTATCACCATCATGCTTTTTAAGTAAGTAATTTTTTGACGAAAATAAGTGTACCTACAGTGTACCTATATTTAATAAATGACTTGAATCTTGAATCTTTAAAGAGACGCTAAAAAATAGAGTTCAGTTGAAGTTATTTATCATCCATACTCCATACTCAATACCATCACATAAATGTGAAAGTGTGTCTGTCTGTCTGCTACGCTTTCACAGCCCATCTAATCAATCATTTTGGTGAAATTCGGTAGGTATAGGGGTAGTTACATCCCGGGGAAGGACAAGGCTTTTATCCCGGAAAATTACAAAAACATAATCCAGGCGAATGAAGTCTCGGGCATCATCTAGTATTACTTATATAAATTTTCCTGAGTAGGTAGGTATAATACCTACTTATATGTTTTGAAAAACATAGCACTAGCACTTTCGAACATTAAAAATAGTGCTCATTTTAAGGTTAACTGCTCGAAGCCTAGCACAAACTAGGCACACTTAGGTAGGTACATCAGGTAGGTAATTTAGGTGACAGGTATTTTACTATGAAAATAAAAATAAATCGGGAAACTCTATACCAATGTTTCTTTTCTAGTTAGATAGGTTTTGAAGTTTTTGTAGAACTTTTTGCAATATCAAAATAAAACTATGTGCAAGATAGATTCTTATTACGTCTTCATACTTTCCCTGTTTCTAGTTTCATTTTCGTGACCACAACGTATTCGTGAAGATGTACGATGATTAAGGCGTGATGCGACAATAACGCTTCTTAACGTAACTACTTATTTATTTATATATAACCTTTCAAA
This sequence comes from Erebia aethiops, assembly GCA_923060345.2. Taxonomy (NCBI): domain Eukaryota; kingdom Metazoa; phylum Arthropoda; class Insecta; order Lepidoptera; family Nymphalidae; genus Erebia; species Erebia aethiops. Next base: position 5,128,541 of record OV281092.1, on the reverse strand, counting down.
TTATTATGCAACAAATAACATCGTACGTAGGTGTATAAGTAAGAACACAGCCATTGCCACGTGAATAAAATTAACGATGGAAACATCAGTTAATTTAAACTTGGACTACAAAAATTGTCTGATCTTAATAACTTCGAAAAGTTACGTACCCTAGGTACCCACATTGTCTAGGAAGGTGTAGAGTTCGATTCCTGGCAGGTCCATTTTCATGATTTTGAAGGACGTTCTCCATTGATGTAGAATTGTATCTACCTATACGTTCTCGCAATGTATTCCTTCACCGTTACAGCAAGTGATTAGTGTTATTTAAATTCATAACTTCGAAAAGGTTGAAGTGTATGGCTGCCCGAGGATCGAACCCCCGATCGACCACCTGAACATGAGGCCGAGCGTCTAAACCACTTTAAGCTTTGACCGCTGTGTTATCTAGAATTAAAAAAAACCTTCCCTATAGCAACAAGCAAGCTTTTTTACACTAATCATGGCTTAGTTTTAGGAGAGAAGGGTTTTCTGTGTATAAACTTAACGAATATACTTAACATAATAGTGGGGCTGATTCTGTAGTGCACAATTTCTAAACTAAACTAAAATTAGAGCATTACAAATATTGCTAACCCTTTCATAATACTTCCTACGGAAAGGGACAGAACTAGATTTAAAGCTGCCATTTTAGTTTAGTTTAGAGATTGTGTTATACAGAATCAGCCCCATTGTACCTATAGCTTACTTATAAATGTTAGACTTATTACTAAATCATTACTTTTTTTTAGGCGAATTTTAATCTGCTAACCGTTTTAACTTTTTGAAAAACTGTATTCTTAGTCGTAAGAATGCACATGTACCTATGCACAGCATTTATTATGCTGTAAAATAAAATAAATCAATCAATAACATAATGTAAAATATCGAGACAGGGCTACGATGAAGAGATTAAGCAATATAGAAAAAAATACCATTGCGCAAATTTAGAACTTTTTGGAAAGTGATCCTTGGGATTTATATACTTAAAGATTATAAAGTACTTGTTGCGAATTCTAGAAAGGTGTTTACCATGTTGCAATCGAATATAAAATGTATTAAGTAAAGAAACATATTTCCTTTCGAAAATTATAATTAAGTTCGACAGAAGTTATTTTTGTGCAGTGTGACTTTGCTCTACCTACCTATTTGGTAGAATCCTCGATTATATGATTTTGATAAATAAACGGATAAAAATTAATCCTGCCTAAATAGGTAGGTTTTTAGGATAAGGGTATTAGATTAAATGCTTAGGGCTCAAGCTATAGATAAGCTATCTCCGAGCCAAACGTCAAATTTGTTCAGCGATTGAGCTGAGCTGGAGAAAATTTAACAGACAGAGAGAAAAATACAATTTCCATTGACAGTTTCCATTTAATAAAATATTACTAATATGGATGAGACAGAAAGGCAGTATCAAATTTATTCACCTACAATCTACATACAAAAGTTGTTATGCATCAGCGTAGGTACTATTGGTAGGTATATACCGTACCCTCAAACCCCATTTCGCAGGCGACGACCAGTTGAACTACTTTTCTTCAGTTCAAAAAATGGTGCAATTTTATATTATTATTTTTAAAACCATTCGCTGCATTAAAGTTTGTACTTATAATTTCACAGGTTAGCCCGCTACCATCTTAGACTGCATCAGGTGAGATCGCAGTCAAGGGCTAGCTTGTAGTGGATTAAAAAAAATATATTGCGGTGTTTTTTTATCAATTTTTGGAATGTTACCTATTTTTTATCTTTGAGTCGAAGTTTTTTTAAAGAGTAATACAAATTGATTTATATTTGATTCATTACAAAATAAACTAAGTACCTGTTGAAATTTAAAATTTTTATCCAGCATCACAATTTAAGTTATGGAGAAGTTTTATGATGTTAATATCATTTTGCATCGAATTTCTAGATTTCTGCATCATTAAACCTATCTTGCTAAAAATCATGACATTTATGTCGACGTAAAACGAAAAAGCCCTTGCTGCGAAAAACCACGAATTGTGTGTATTTGAATTTAAACATTCGAATTTTTATTCGATAGATACCGTGACTATTCACTTGAACATAAAAATTCGATACAAAAAATTCAGCACCTACCTTGATAAATTGGAAATAGTTTGCCTAATAAAAACTGTATGAAAGTTAACCAAACTATTGAACAGAAACCGAGCGAAAGAGCACGGAATAAAGTGGTGTTTCACATCAGTAAATTGAAGAATTGAGCAAGTTAAACAAAAATACTGTAAAAGTGCTGTTAGGTATAACTTGTACGAATCAGTATGCCACCTGTCAGTTATTTACCCCATTTTTGAAGGTTAAAATCATTTTGCTGTTGTTTCTTCAAAATCAGATGAAAACTAACAGTTCAATTAATAATAGTCGTTGCTAAGCCTATAGGACCCACCGAATATTAGGCTTACGAGTACATATATTTAGGCATGATTTAGGCGTATTAATTGCTTGACCTTCGACTCGTTCGAAAATTCTCATAGATTAATTTATAATTTTAATTTCCATAAACTTTTAAACTTTGTGACGTTAAATAAATATGTAGTAATAAAATAAAGACTTAGTAAAGATAAAATAATATTTCATTGATCTTTTAACCATTCTTTATTAACTATAGGTACTTTTAAAAGCCTTTACTTTAAGGCGGCTTGGGTACCGAACCTAGTGTCGACGCGTGAGTAGAAACTCGAAAGCTACATGTACCTAGGTAGGTACGATAAAGCTTTTGGGTCTTATAAAACTGACTGTACTAACGGATCGTAACTTAATCAATTAAAACCAACGACTCCAATAATAATAGACGAGCCAAAATCGAACGGGACGCTACGACTAGGTGTTTCGTCGTATTTTCGAAACAGCTTCGGCCCGGGTGACGCTAAAAAGCTGAAATTTTCAGGATAAGATATCGTTGGCGGATCGATATTTATGAGAGAGTTGACACATCAACGTACAGCTCAAGATGTCCTACACGATAGGCATGCGGATTGAAGGCACGGTTGGCAGTCCGTTATACGGACTACGAACATACCATAAAGCACTGGTATAATAATTCTCGTATCAGTGAGAGGGTGGCACTGACCCACCGGGCCCACCTGTGCGGAGGGTTGCGCGCCAAAGTATGTTAATTAATTTTCGGTTGACCGTCCACCACTCGCTCGAATCGCCCTCGTGCGGTTTGCGTACATTTTCGTGTAACAAAGGACCAGTTAGCGCTCTCAATAACTCCACTTTTTAATGAGCGACATACCAATTTTTTTTTTGGTTTTATTATTTGTGTATAATTTAGGAAAAATTTGTCTTTATGAATTTTTAAGCGGTAACATTTTAAGCGGTAACGATTTCAGCGCTGAGCATAGGCACTGTTGACCACTTTTTGTTGCCTGGAACTTGAAATTAGAGATGAAACGGATATCCGGAAACCGGCCTATCCGGCGTAAATTTATTATTCAGCCGGATACCGGATAGTAACTCAATATCCGGCCGGATACCGGATGTTCAAAAACTTCGATGATTTCCTCGAAAATCAACTTTAAAATAAAAGTTTTTGTGAGGTAAATAATTAGAAAATAGGTTATAATTATGATCTATTTTATTCATAACTGAAAAGTTACAAATTCTTACAAGGAAGTTCGTTCTTTTCCAAAAAACTTAGTTTTATTTTTATTTTGTCTTAAATTACACTCAAATCACGCACTTTACTCAGCAAGTAAACAACAAATTTTCGCTGTGCAATTATAATCACTCATGCTGCCGGCCACGATCACTCATGATGACACCCGAAACCGCCCGAATTCATCCGATCGCTTTCAGTGTACCTGTGCGGCGCTAAACTTGTCACAACCTGCTACGAGACCACGTGCCGGATATCCGGCCGCCGGATATTCGGCCATCCGGCTTCGTAGCTAGCTGAATATCCGGTATCCGGCAAACAACTATCCGTTGCATCTCTACTTGAAATATTTCACTATTAAATTTAAAAAGTCATATTTCTAATTTCTGTCAGTCTTTTTCCATAATGATCGTACTTGGCATACCTAATGATGTGGTGGGTTCCAACCCCCAGATATTTCCATTATTACCGTAGGTGCAAGTAGCAACTTTCAATAAAGTAAACAAAAAATAGGCAAGGTAGAGATCGCTGTATCTACGTTACCAACTCTTTGCGTAATTTTATGGGTTGTACGACTTGTACGTATCCTTATGATCAACTACCGTAATACAAATTAAAAAGGAAAACAACCTAAATGTAACTTTTATGTAAGAGCTCCAGGCTCCAAAGCTATTATCAAAACAAATCGATAACACGCAACTCGATATCACGATCCTTGCTCTATTCATTATTCAATAGCGTTAACCCGCCTCTCTCAGTCTATTTGATAATACGGGCCAGCCCGATTTTAATACCGGGCCAATATATCGAGAGAGGCGAAAATCGATATTGACAGAGTACGTGTTACGTTCTGTTGTTTAAGGATGAGCTAGTTTGAAGAATATCGATATTTTTAAAAGGTGTCGGCGTCTAACTTCTTACGGTAAATACTCAAATCAACCTACGGGCGTTTTGTTAGCATTAAGAACGAATTGAACGCACAAGATATTTTAAACATATTAAACTAATTGCAAGTGTGAAAAACGTGTTCTGGTCTTTGGTCTCTTGGGTGGAGGCTGCCAGCCGTTCATACTACGTTCATAATAAGGCTAGGCAATAAAGGTAAAGGAACGAAGGTGGTCGTTGCTTATGATGAAGAACGATCTTGTAAAACGATCACGTTAAAAAAAGGTAGTCTCAAGTGAAGACTACATGGGGAAAAAATGGATTGTTAAAACAGTTTGAATAAAGTAGAATCCTAAGTTTAAAAGTCTCTCATTAAAAAACTTCAATAATCACCTTATAGGTAGGTAATTATTCGAAATATAAAAAGTATTTTCTTTAGACCATCATAGCTTCTGATAGCGACAGTTATTATTGGTAAAACCTGATCGGCAGGGTGAAAGGTATACTCAAATGCCATTAGATGGCACTGCTAACTCGAATTAGCATTTAAACTGACATTCCTTCTTATTCCCGTGTGGTCTTCAAGTGAAGTATGTGATTATTTATTATTATTAATCTTATAAAATTGTGTGAGAAACAGTGCCACGAAAACCATAGTCGGTTTACTGTGCACCGTGATAAACTTATTAGGTAAGACAAAACATAAAATATACTGGGTAGGCTACAAAAATTTTACCTCAGCGGTTAGCAACAAATTGAGCATTGAACAGCATTAAGTATTTCAAAACAACATCCCAAAATGATTTTTATAATCCTCTAAAATTTCAAAAATACTGACGGTGTAGAGTACTTTTATCGATTCTTTTAGCCAAATCTACTGTGTACTGAACTACTGAGCTTGGTAACTCACTGTGTTTATTACAAACACGCGCGTGCGGATTCACAAAGATGTTTATCAGAGTAAATGTTTACTAGCGGTCGACGACGTGCGGTCGTGCGGAGCAAGTGGTGTCGCCACGTGGTGCATGCAGCGCGCACGTATTCGCTCAGCCCTACCACAGAATGCAACAACGTGCCTCCGCCTCCGCATCGCTACTGGAAACGCTACGTCAGCGGTCGCCGATATATCGACAATACCGTTTTCAACAAACAACACTTGCATGTGCGCAATCATTATTATTGACTTATGTAAATGTGATTAATCGATGTTTTAACAGCAGTCATAAAACCCGATGCATATATTTTACTAGCTGATGCCCGCGACTTCGTCCGCGTGTATTGAAGTTTTTTGGTTTCCGCGGGAACTCTTTACTTTTCCGGGATAAAAGGTAGCCTATGTGTTATTCCAAACTATTTAAATCCTCCAAATCCGTTAAGCCGTTCTGGCGTGATTGAGTAACATTTAACAAACATTCATCCATCCAAATTTTCGCATTTATTTTAAAGTAAGTAGTTTTATATACTTAACATTGGGGCTGATTCTGTATCACAATCTCTAAACTAAACTAAAATTAGAGCATTACAAATATTGCTAACCCTTTCATAATACTTCCTACGGAAAGGGACAGAGCTAGATTTAAAGCTGCCATTTTAGTTTTATAATAGGCAATCATAGATGTAGGATTAATCTATGTAGTATCATATATTATATGGCAACAATTTTAAAATCGCTACCTACACGCTACAACATCAGAAGTCAGAACCCGGAAACCATTCCTCGATAGAAAAGTTTGTTCGCCTAATGAGCCGTTTCAGAAATATGATCGTAACTTTCAGCTTCGTTTTAGTGAGTGTTGATGTTATGTTTTTTCTTTTGACTTCGAAGTGGCCGCGTCGACAAAGATAATCATGGGAGCGCACCTCTGAGTCACACATAGACGACTGCCAAGTGAATGTATTGCCAATGAAAAGGTTTTAACGCGTTCGACATTGCCATGCAAATTACGACCCTAAATAATGACTGCTAAATATGAATTCTCAACGTTCGATGCGGGACATAGAGTTTAATGATTCACCGGTCGAATGTCGATTTGCCAGCTGCGAATAAAGACTCGGATTGCAATGTTCTCGGCAAATATCGCGGCTCATCTTACAAAATGAAACGTAATAAAAACAATAATATGCTCATGTACCTTCCTCGTATAATTATTTGAGCATCGAAAAGTAGGTTTTTGTTTGAATAGATGGTATATAATGATGATTCAATATGAGCCATATTTTGAAATGATTTGATACTTCTGATATAAAAAATAACATATTAGTGGCAGTTCGCCAAATATACTGTATCAAAAACATTTCTCGTCTTCAGTTTTTTTTAAAAGTTGAAATTCAAAAACCGTTCTGTAGAAATTTGATCACGTAAGTATTTTTACCATATCATGAATTTAATATTTTCGAAGAATTTGCCTATTTTTATCAGATCCAATGTCTTTCTTACGAAACAAACCTTTCGAAGCGTATTAAAATATCTACCTAGATTTACGGCGTACCTACTGTGGTTACATTACAAGTAAACACAGCTACTCAAGTTGACATGGACAATTTGCAAGCATGCAATGTAATCGATAGCGTACACCATAAATAAAACGGTTTTATGTTTATCAAATACCTACCTATTCCTAACACAAATGAATACATTAGAGTTCTTATGATAATAACCAAAATGGTAATAGTAAAAAATATAATACAATGTTTAAAATATTAGTAGATAATATCCAATTCGCGCAGATTTGTTGCAAGTTGCAAATTGCAAGCATGAAGCAACTTATAATATCTTGTTGTATCCTTATTAACGGCCTCAATAACAACATATTCAAGACCACAAAATAATTACACGCCCGAAATAGGTCCCATCTAAAGCGCTCCCGTAAATTAATTCCGTACACATCCAGCAAAGACGGTAGATGATATTAAACTGGAAGCAATATCTAATATAGATGGCATGGTAACAAAAGACACTTATGAAATTAAGGCAATAAATCAGTGGCCCGAGCCGTGGCCCATGAATGAGCACAGGAACAACGGCGTATATGTAAATAATGTCGTACGCCGACGCCCGGCACTGGTCCGCCTGAATATAAAGTAATTTCTGTAGAACAAAATGCACGATAAGTGATGGAGTGATAATCAATTATAATACAATTCTTTTCCTATTACAGAAAAAATATAGTACCATCGCAAGTTCCTAAATCCAATAGAGCAAGTCAAAATAAGAAGATATAATTTGGTGGGCACATCGCTGCTTATCAAATAGTGTTAACGCCAGTCGCGAACACATTTGCCGAACGCCAATATACGAACTTAAATCGCGGCCAAATGTTTTAAATAGTGCTTATGGACTTTAATCTATTATTTTGTCTATTATGTATCGTCTATATCTACTCTATGGCCCTTCGTATAAAACCAAAGATAAAACCAAAATTAAAAATTAAACGTTGAAGTTCCACAAACTTTTCTGACCCGGTGGCCAAAATTTGAACTCATTTTTATTTTAGCCTGTTTAGTTTTGGTTTTTAATTTATTTTTCATAGATACTAGGGACGCTATCACCGGGTCAGATATATTTGTCGAACTGTACTCCGCTGCAAGATTTAGCTTTGATATACCTAACCTCCACTTACCTGCTCCGTGATCGAGGACCTGTAAATCGGGCCTTCAAGACGTGTCTGTTCAAATAACAGACAAATAGCTATTTGTTCAAGGCAATCGGCGTTCATACATAGCTCATTAGCTATGAATTTCTATTTAATTAAAATAACCAAATATTTCATGACTAGGTTTAATCGTTGTATTGGGTAGGTATATGACAAATATTAATATCTACCATGATCAAATAGACAGTGCCTCATGTAATAAATAATGATTCATAGCAGGTAATATTAAACATAAGTAACATCTCTATTGATGGACTATAGGTACAAAACGTTATACGTAAACAAGATAATCCTGGCTTCTAAACCATCTATGATTGTTTGATAACATGAAATTATAACAATCAAGCCAGCTAAGCAAGACTACAGTTATACAGGTACGTATTTTATATACCTAAGTATAATATAGTCTGCAAGAGATGACGTAGGTAGGTAGATATAGCATCCATTTACCCAATCCATCCAATAATGTGTCTTTGGACGTGTGTGTAAAATATACACACACATAATTTTCTTGACGATCCTTAAGCTTTTATTTTATGTAAAATAGGCTCGCATTTGACGTCAATCATGCTTAGTGCAAAGCAATGATGAGGTCTAGGTCAGAACGGGCTTGCTTAGAAGATGCCTTTTCACTCTTGCCTTGAAGGTAAGTACTTAAGTTATACGAGGCAGTAGACAGTAGACATGAATGCGCTGGAACTTCCAGCACATTCATGTTTACTGCTGAACCGCTGAAGGTATGGAATACCCTTCCAGCCTAAAAGGGTATTCCAATTTCCATACCTTCAGCGGTTCGTATCATAAACGTAGAGTAAAGCCGCTTCGTGTAAGGATTTGCCATATGGATTCCAAGTGCCAACGCTGTCGCTGTCTTCTTCTATAAATAGTTATATTTCAAAATAGAACACTTTTACTCTAACAATTTCCTACCGAAGAGGGAAACTGAGAAATAGGTGTACTCTACAAGGCGGAAATTTCTACCGAAATCCAGAAGGGAAAAGTTCTCCATTTAGAAAGCAAATGCTTTTGGAAGAAGAAAATCAGATAGAGCGTCAGAGATTTTCTCTCAGTGTACCTACATAAAAATAATTGAATGCTCACAAGGTGTAAATGACAGGAAGTCATCACAAATAAAGTAGTCTAATACCTCTTCGATGCATACGACAAGAATGATCTAAGTATCTGAGTTTATTATAGTAACCTACATTCTGGATAATTTATAAGTTGAAGCAGTTTTGCAAAACGGATACGCAGATAGTGTGGCGTAAACAGTAGGCGTCAGTGCGAGACGACGCGCGACGTTGCAACCAAAGATAACAACCTACGATAGGTGTTAGAGCCTTCACATACGAGAAAAGTTACGCGCGCGGCTTGAACGCGTGGTGACTGTCGTCTGCTTGTAAATATTTTTTTTTAGTGCAAATGCGATTCGGTTATCCCTAAATGTATTTAATAGTTAATAGGAGGTTCTCAATTCCGCGCGTATGGTTTTTTTATGCTGTCCATTGAAGCGAAGTCGAGCTGAGAAATGTGCTTTATTTAATCAGTTTAAAGATATATATTTCTATGTAGCAATAATTTGATTGATCTTCTAAACCTACTCGTATCTCTGCTCCGCTTTGTTAAAGTTGCGTTTGCTAACGTTACGTGTGATGATGTCAACGTGTGTAAAGACTAAGCACCAAGCAAGACATTGCACGGGCAATGGGCTGGCCGCTTTATTGTAGTCAATTTACCTCCATACATTACCATAAAAATATACCGAAATTTTAATACCTGTTATAGTAACAGGTAATCTTATCGTATGATCTACGGACCAGTTTCTTGGCTATAAATCTATTTCTAAACCAATGGAGGCACCGGTTTTATTTCTATTTTTTTATTAAGTAATCGTTAAAGGTTATTTTAATATTTGTCAATTTTCTATGCAGTAAAATAAAATAAAAAAATAGAATCATGTAAAACATTCTGTATCAACATACTTAAATGTTAATTGATAAAATTAGAATACCTCAATGAAAATGCTAAACTACATGCTACAAACATGAATATACTACAAAAAGTGAATAAAAATGAAACATTCATACCGTTTATCACGCTGCATATAAAGAGCTGACGTAACCGATACGATAGTCGAGCAAGCAGACACACTACATTGAGTATGTGGGTCTTATGCATCTCTAGGTGCATCCATGCTCTCATGTAATTAGTCCATTTTAATCTTATAGTGAAACGCTAGTGAAATTTTACGATGCACTTAAGTACCTATCCGAAAACGTACTTTTTTTTGTCAAATTTTCTGTAAATTTTTACTCCGTCTATGGGAGGATTGCTTGGACTCCTTGGAGGGTTGTAATCTTATAATTCTGGGCAATGATCTCTATATTCTATTTATTGTATGTTATTTTTTTTTTTTTTTTTTAATTTATTTTACGGCCCTTAGCGATCCGTGGATCAAAGACTATGACAAATCCAAAAACAGCGGAAAATTTACCTACACAAAATAGTTAGGTAACAGAATTATACCTATAGGTAGTTAGCTACATATTTAATATGCATGAAATGAAAATACGTCTAATCTCGAGCATTGGTGGGTTCAGCGGATTTTTTTTAAACAACATATTTTGTATCTGTGGTAGGTATCAATAATTGAGTTTTATGAATCATGTCGGCTTCTTTCATGTAGTAGTAGGCATGTATTCCGACAGTGATGTACCGTGGATGTACCTATGGACCCTACACAGCAGGACCCTACATTAGGTGCCGGTCAACTGAAGAGAAGCGAAGCGGGGATGGATGTGTTTAGTTCATGTGTGAGATGACATTATAAAATTATAACGTCATCTGTCAATTACCTTATAATGAGATTGGTCGTCAGTGGATTGGACTACCTTATCTCTGCTCCGCGACAGCGAACAGGGTCTCTTAGTACTTATATATATTAGACAACCCCTATTTGTGATGTAAATGTATCTAAGTATAACAGCACAAAAAGGGCTTTCACCTAAAAAAGGCGTTGAAGTAAGTATTTGTATATTTCATTTTCACTTGAACAAAATTTCCAACTCCAAGATCATGTCTTACTTAATCTTGAAAACCTTTGAATATTTCAGAAACTATTCACTGTCTATTACGGTGTAATATGGGTGTAATGGTAAGCAGTGGTTATTCCATATTCATTGCATAAATATGTATAGAAGAATTCCAAAAACTCGACCCATTGAATATTTGAACTTTAATATTCCCGGTCCGTACGGACTTGGTTACGTGACCTGAACTCTTTCAAGCCTTGGACAGAAACAACGCGTAAGGACAGCGAGTTCTACAAGACTGTGTTTATGAAGATTTCTCGAAGCTGTAATAAAAGGAGCTGGGGCATATAGTTTGAGAACCGATGGACGTTGGAATAAGTGTTTGACGGCAACTTCGCAACGGAAACCACATCGTTGGGACTTGGGAGATCCCTCAATATAAGTGGACAAACAATCTCAAGCGAGCTGAGCCGCTGCACGATATGTGTTCTGCCGTCTGTGGCGATCCAAGTTATTACCTCATATATTCCTCTAACAGTCATGGGCTTAAATAGGTTGAGACAGCAGCGACTATAAGTATAATATGAAGACGTGAACATTACGATTTACGTAATGTGCATAACAATTCCTTGTTTAACAAATAGTAGGTACACGCGTTCAATCATATTGTGTCAATGTCTGTGCCTCTACGCATTGTGTCTGACCAAAGCTTTCTTAGTAAGGTACAATACACACGACTACATCAAAAACAATGGATTCATGATCATTCATGATCAACTTCCAGCTCAGTGCGTGAGCTTGCGCCTGCTAACTGAATACAGAGCAATTAATTTGTAATACCTCCAGAGGTTCCAATAAAATAAATTATTCATACCCCAATAATGAATATTCAGAGCCCTTAAAATCGTTTAGCCACAAAAGTTTTACCGAATAAAAGATTGTATATTATTCTATAAGATACTACTAGTAGAGATAGATACTAGATCATCAAGATTCAAGATGTTCCTATATCTGGAAGAAAACTAGTTAAAAATAAATCAAATACCTATAAAAACGTGTGGAAAGACACAGATATTGTCCGATGGACCCGCTTATAATTGGCAAGGAAACCACATACTGAGAAGGGACATTCGGGGAAAAAGCATTTCGATGGACACTAAGATCATGGGATGGATTTGGGCGAGACTGGTCCAGCATCTTATGGAATGGTGTGCACACGAAGAGACCTAAGTCTTTCAATGAAGGGGCTGAAAAAGATGAAGACCTTTAACGGCCAAGTAGTCAGACTGTATACCTACCAAATCCTGCTGAATAGACCTGAAAGAATCCTCCTACACTGATGTAGAACTTGAACGTCGCGTCCGCGTCGGTTGCCTGCCACGCTGAATGGCGTATAGTAATGTGTCTCCCTAGTGGAAGATATAATAATTAATATGATGGCAGATTTATACCCAGATAGGTACTTGATTGTGTAAACAGTAAATTAATTAATTAGAGCGTGCACATCTATACCTAGGTTATACCTGCATATAATATTGCGGTAAGGGTTGTGGCGCCTCAATTAACTCGACAAAGAGGTGTATCCAGCACACACAGGCATATGTAATGCAGGCAATCTGAGAGCTTTACCGGATCAAGGTGCACTGATAATCGAATTAATTTCAGTGCGCTGAAGCCGGCAATGTAGCCGCCAGAGGGTTTAACTTAGTTTATGACTATGCCAGGTAGTTAGGCGCTCTTACTGTGCAACAAGTTAGTGAACGTCTTGAGTGCTTTGAAATCGGTTAAGCCTGTGGTTAAGCCTTATAGAGCTATTCAAGCATCAAGTGCAGGACGAGGTTAGACGCTGTGTAAGTTTCTTTGGACTACCGAGCTAAGGGTTACTAAACGTGTCTGTACGCGTTATATTATACGCCCGCTTTGTGAGAGCCTTTGCGGTATTAGGACGCAGTTTCTCATCAAATAATTCAAATTAGTAAATAGGTGCAAGTGCCAACTTTTTGTCAAAAAACTTGGCACTGTCCGTGGTACTGTTATGGCGACTGAGTACCAACTCCGAAAAGTTATAATCACCTAAAGGATTATTCAAGGAGTGATTGTATTATGATCTATGGGTTAGAGTTAAACCGTGATTTACTAAGTTTTGGTTCTGCTAACCTAAAGCACAGATGAAATAAAAGTTTCGGAAAAATACGACTCTTTCTAGTTTTGACCTTACGCGTTGGAAATTGGAATACGCGTACTAACACATAATATTCAGGTAAGTGTGCTATGCGTATTTCAAACTAGATGATGCCCGCGACTTCGTCTGCGTGGATTAAGTGTTTTTGATTCGCGGGAATCAAAAAAACTCAATCCATTCCTTGATTTTCCGGGATAAAAAGTAGCCTATGTGTTATTCCAGACTATAATCGATCTCTGTGCCAAATTTCATCCAGATCCGTTCAGCTGTTCTGGCGTGATTGAGTAACAAACATCCATCCATCCATACATCCATCCATCCAAACTTTCGCATTTATAATATTGGTATAAATTATAGTATCAAGTATGGATTCGACTTATCAATGTTATAGATGTGAGTAAGGCGTATTCTTTAGCAAGTGCATAATATTCAATGGTATTCTACTGCCTAAATGGTCAGTCGGCTCCTGTATTAACATTTGGCAGTTTTTAACCCGCGGATGTACCACATCATAGTGTCATAAAGGGCTATAAAATGAAGCGTTCGCAATTAGCGGCAACGGTCGCGGGGGCAGCTGCGAGACAATTGACAATCCGTCGGGGTCAACGACCAGTGCAACCACTCACTCAACACTATCTATATTTGAATCTATGATGGACGTAGCGCCACAGACTATAGGCTAATGATTGGTCTATGGTTTAATTGGACAGGACTGTTTATTGGTATTGCTTATATTATTTATACGTCACCGTAAAATTGCAAAAACCATTAGATTGTGATCTATACTAGCGAAATTGTAAACTGTCGACTAATTACCTACTATACGGACTATTTTTCGGTAGATTGTAATCTGCTAGATATATTAATCCGATAAAACCTACCTGATTATTTATGTCGAACCCTAACCTAACCTACAAGAAAGAGACAAAAAAACGTAAATACAATGAATATTTCAAAAATTGACACTCAGAACATTGAACGGTTCACAATCTGTCGACAGGTTACAATTTCGCTAGTTAGATTACAATCTAACGGTTTTGGCAATCTTACAGTGACATATGCACAAACGTTTTTACTCGACGTTTCATGAGAACTGCTAGGGAGTGGAACACCCTTCCAGCGCACGTGTTACTGTACCTTCAAGGGAAGAGTGAATAGGCATCTTCTAGGCAAGCGTGTTCCAACCTAGACCTCACATTATTGCTTTGCACTACACATGATTATGGAGCATCTGGAAGAAATCTCTTCAAGAGATAAGTTGTCCTTGTGCATGCCCTTTTCAATGTTTATGTTTTATTTTCAAGTTACTGGTACAGAATATATAAATAAATAAATGATTATCGTAAAGCGCAAGTAGATCTCACAATTTAAAAAAAAATCGCTTTCTTGGTATATTCTCATAAGAATCCAGACTTCCACATCCATTCCATGTCTGCTTCCACCCAGAGACGGATAAGGGCTACTTTATCCCGGAAAATCGTTTAGTGTTTCCACGGGTTGCAAATTTACATCAATTACCAATTTTTCTGCAGACTATGATATTATTATCCAAGATAGCATGCATCATTAACTTCCACAGATAAATACTTACTGCTTCAATAAAACTGGTAAATTTATCTATGTTCTGGCCAACTATAAGCTGTTGTGGTTTGCAAAATTAAAATCGGACGCCCAAACGACTTTAGTCTGCGGTGGCCAGTGGCTGTTTTTAGTTGAATGCAAAAGAATTAAAAGTATTGTACTATCTACAACTGCTAATTCTTTCTTGTAATTATTATCTACTAGATGACGCCCGCGACTTCGTCCGCGTAGTTTAAGTTTTTTGTTAATCCACAAGTTAGCCCTTGACTGCGATCTCACCTGATGATAAGTGATGATGCAGTCTAAGATGGTAGCGGGCTAACCTGTTAGGGGCATGGCAGTTATATTAACCCATACCCCTATTCGGTTTCTACACGGCATCGTACCGGAACGCTAAATCATTTTGCCGGTAGGGTGGTAACTAGCCACGGCCCAAGCCTCCCACCAGGCCAGACCAGGCAAAATTCAGAAATTATAAATTCCCAAATTGACCCTGCCGGGGATCGAACCCGGGACCTCCGCACGTTAAGACAACAGCGCTATACACTGCGCCACGGAGGTCGTCAAAGTTTTAGTTTAAGTTTTTACACGATAAAAGGCCTATGTCCTTCCCTTGGATGCAATATATCACTACACCAAATTTCATCCAAATGGGTTTGAAAGATCAGACACACTTTTGCGTTCAAAATATTAGTATGGATTATTACAGTAAGTATCTATTACAGTACTGCCCATTATGGTTGGTGCCAGAAATAATCCATAGAATTTTTTGATAAATTATGAAATTATTTCCGATCCACCCCTCTCCACTTCTCCCTGCTCCAATGCACAGCAAATCTAACACTTTGCTTGAGCAAAAAGTGTTGTATGTTTGCCGCCACCGTGAGAAATAAAATGATTCTATACAATATTATTTTTATAATTAAATAAAAGCTCATAATGGCATCATGTGAATTATTATTAAGTATTTATATTATCGCCATGTGTAAACAATTTCCATATTTATGTATTTTATGCCTATAAAAACTAATAGCCTTAAATGTGAGATTTATGAGTGTAGGGATTACGTCATGTCTTTATAAGTATACGGTACTTATGTTACAACTTAAAAGCAATCTGTATTTCTCGTTACTTGTAATTAAGCTCTGTAATAGAGCATTTACATTAGCTTTTGGCTTTAGAACCCGACATTGTAGAGTAAGGCCTAGCACTGACAGCCGATATATACGATTAAATATCCCTGTGAATACATCGGCAGATACATTGGTGAATTTTATTACATGTACCCATTCCACATTATTTATTTTATTTAGTAATTGATGCAATTAATGGCCTCTAAAAAAATTTATGTGTGTAAAGCAGGGTAGGTAAATGCTATAATTTCGGTTAATTCTTCCTTGTCAACATTATAAAGGGAACATCATCTGTGTACATTTTCAGCTTGCTACATTCGAAGATCCGAAGGTCTGGGCTGGGCATTTTGTGAGTGAGTGAGTACTTTTCACTAGGTAAACATTTTAAAGGGAAGAAAATAGGGTACCAACTACCGACTACCGAGTACCGAGAACCGGCAAAAGCTGACTGACAAAAGCATTTTACCACGACGTCCGATTGGATTCAAGTTTTTTATGGATCCCATTAGAATTTCTCGAAATTCTTAGTGTGTTCTTGAGTGCCCTGGTCCTAGCCCCCAGGATACTCAAGGAATATTTTCCGGTTCCGGTTCACCGGTTTAGGTTCTACGATGGATGTCAGTGAGTCGTCACGGTATTGCTGTAATGTATGTTTTATATATATGTCACCGTAAGATTGTAAAAACCGTTAGATTATAATCTAACTCGCGAGATTGTAAACTGTTGAAAGATTACAATATAACGCATTATTTTTCGGTAGATTGTAATCTGTTAGGTATATTAACCCGATAGAACCTAAGTGCCTGATTATTTATGTCGAACCCTTACCTAACCTACAAGGAAGAGACAAGAAAACGTAAATACAATGAATATTTCAAAAATTGACACTCAGAACATTGAACGGTTCACAATCTTTCGAGTTTACAATCTATTGAGATAAAAAGCGTTAGATTACAATCTAACGGTGACATTTATAAACTATTAATAGAGGAACAATTATTATGGAATGGTCTCCCATTAAACATACGACAATCAAGGTCACTGGAAATATTTAAAAAATCTGTTAGGAATTTCTATTTATCCTAATACAGACAATTAGTTTTCATTGTTATTTATAATAGTAATACTAAATAATAATATATATTAGTTTATTTTCATATATTATTTATTATGAGTATTATGTTATTTGTGTAAATGGTTTATGTAATAGTATGTAGGTATTTGTTTGTATGTTTATTTATATCAATACACCACCCGCAATTTAATCTCCTTAACTTCTTCTAATCCTAAGGTTGCCTGGCAGAGATCGCTGCTAAGCGATAAGGCCGCCTTTTGGTATTCTACTTCCTTCTGTGTATTTGTGTTCCTTAATTATTATTTTTCCTTTTTGTGTTGTGGTGTACAAATAAAGTGTAAAATAAATAAAAATAAATAAACAATTAGAATTGGGTAAGTCTGCGTTGTACCTTACCTAAGTGCAATAAAAAACCATTAGCATTACCTTTAGGCGAACGCCGACAATGGCAAAGAATAAGTGCGATTATGATTCTCACAGTAATTATGTAGTTGTGCGTGTAATATTATTTCTCGTATCATGTATAATTGGATCGCAATGCGAGTACACCTATGCGGAGGAGCGGGAGCAGAATCTCTCGTTACATTCTTGCATTCTGTGTCTTATTCCGAGAACTCCATGGGAATACTATGCACGAAAGCGAACTCTTGAATCGGCGAATGTACCTCATTAAAATGTGACATACTTTACAAAAACATATTTAAGGCGAGTCACCTCAGCTCAGCGGTGAAAACTGGTTTGCTAGATCAAATTTTTTCGGTATTTACTATTAAATAACGGTCTTACAAAAAATATCCGATACACTTAAAGATATTGTCTAAAGAATGTGCTAATTTGTTACACGATAGGATGTACTTTACTCGATCAAAAAAAATCTTGAAACAGGCTAAATTAAAAGTTTAAAACGAATTTTTTATTAATACAATTTCGACTTTGCTCATAATTTTTACATGGATAAATTTCTCTTGAAGTATTAATGAGAACCTGCTAAACTTTGTTTCAAACTGAAGTCCTATATTTATTTAATTCAAATTAATCCCAGAACTTGAACTTGAAGCGGTTTCAGAATATACCGCGCTGCCCGCTTCCCCGCCAGTCTCTACGAGAAACATACCGCGAGACGCGCGGGCGGCACCCCACACCTCACCTCCTAAAATCTTGCAGGTGACTCGCCTTAAGTGTAAGTATGTCTCTGACGTAGGTATGTTCTCGGGGGTGTGTGATAAGTCTGCCGATCCACACTTGGCCAGTGTAGTGGACTATGACCAAACACTTCTCATTTCGAGAGGGGTCTCGTGCTCAGAAGTGAGCCGGCAATGAGTTGTAATGATGATGATAATGATGCCTTTTATAAGATGGACTAGCTGATGACTTCGTCCGCGTGGTTCAAGTTTTTTGTTATTCCCGCGGGAACTCCTTACTTTTCCGGGATAAAACGTCACATCCAGCCTATGTCACTCTCCAGGTCCTCAACTATGCCCATGCCAAAAATCACGTCAATTCGTTACTCCGTTGCGGTGTGATTGAAGGACAAACCAACAAACAAATACACTTTCGCATTTATAATAATATTAGTATGATATATTTGCCTTTAATAATTTTGAGACATGATCTTGTCATTACATCAAATCTTTATCTTTTATTCACGGTTAAATCATTTGACGTAGACCTATATTCCTGACTGAAAACTGAAATCGTTCCACTTTGGCAGAAAGCTTTGATAAAATCGCTGAATATGAATCCAGCAGTGGCGTGCCTACCCAGTACCCAGGTAGGTACTTTTATTCGGAACAAAGTTCTCAAGTCCAAAAAAGCTGTTTTCTGTTAGGTAAGTATGTAAATAAGTAAGTATACAGTCAACGTGATTTGTATAACGTATTTACTTAACGTAGTGTAGACAGCTAGATACTTTGTCAGTGGTAAAGTATATCTCACATGTATCGTCAGTAGTAAAATACTGCAGTTCGTATCTCCAATTAACCAATATACTCAACAGCGATGGCCCTATTTGCCACTCAAATAGCGCGTGACTAGTGAAGAGGCGCACGATGCAGGTGTCACCAGGCGAGCCTCCCACGCGGTGACCCGCTACGTCACTCTCCACACTCGTTGGTGAGGCGGCGACCGCTTTAAAATGCAATAGGGGACAAATCCTATGAATGCCACTCACAAAACTACATTATAGCTACCAAAAGCAAAGTATAGCTTACAATGCATGAATCTATGTCAGTAGTAAATACAAAGCTTTGAGTTAGCGTTACGTTACAAACATTTACGGTTCGAAACATTGACGCAACAAATAATTTTATGGGCACTCACTTGGGACAGATGTTTTCTACACCGGTAGAGCTTATAGCAAATGATATTTAATGAACATTACTCTGAAAACCCTCCTATTACGACAAGGTAACGGAATTAAGTACTAACCAAGGAACAAGAAGCTTATTTCGCCATAATCCGCCGAAACAGACAAATCTATGTGGTACAATGTGTAGCATACGATTTGCACCGCCTACCCTCCCGCTTCTAAATGCAGGATAAGCCAGCCACCAAGAAAGCAATAATACCGCTACAATACCACACCACACAAATCTTCCATAACCCTCTCAACGTACGTTATCCTTGGTTATTACGAACTTCTGCAAAGTAACGCCTGAGTCTATCCAACATTAAGGAATTATCTCATGGAATGCAGGACGTTTGGCCACTATCAGACGCTGACGTAGCGTCGCCCGTCGCCACAATCTATGCAAAACGCGACTCAAACTTATTGCTCTCGCCTTCACTGCTTTCCAAATGCATACTAAACAGCGTCAACCGCGAGCCGCCCTTTGTTCCCAGTTTTTCACTTAACCGCGCGACGGAATTGCCGTCTAGTCAGTAGTGTTTTAAGCAACTGTGGGGTTTATTTTTAGACTCGTCCATTTTATTACGTGTCACGGTATATTTGTTTACCGGCCCCGAACTTTTCCCTTTGAGACTTCTCGTTTCAGGCAGGGCATGATGAAAAACGAGCATTGAGCTTTTTTTAACTAGGATAAGCAATGCTTTTATGAATCTATGTCATGCATAACACTGTTTTTAGAGCATAGGTCTATCTTTTTACTTTCATAGAATAATCGAGGTATCAATTACTAGAAAAGGGAGAAAAAGAAATATACCTACCTACTTTACTCACTACCACTGGAGCTTAGAAAAGTATTTTTTGGCTTTTAAAGTTCGCCTAACTTGGTCATTCTTTTTTGTATGGCCAACTCGAATCTTATCAGTACCTATGGGTCAACATTGCTTAACCGGCAAATTCGACTGATATGCGCTGTTTCACCGTCCAACAAATCATTATTTCTTAAGTAGATATTTTAATATACCAAGTCGAATTTTTAGGAGGGCATTTAATTATTCGAGAACACCAGTAACTTAGTGATAAGCAAAATATTCTGCAGACATACCGTCTTGTTCTAAGAACTGTATAAGGAGCTTACAATAAAATTTCAATTATGCCAGATGTAAGCTATACGGGACCTACTATGTGCATAACACATACAAAAACATGATATCTGCAAGTGTTACTGAATTGAAAGTGGTGTTTGTCCACATAAGCCTAGCACTATTCTTAAATAGGTACTCACACCAAACCGGTTATGAACTGAAAATACTAAATTCAAACGCAATAATATTGTAGAACCTCGTTTGAAGGGTAGTTCACAATGAGCGTAGTCAAGGAGCTGGTCGTTTAAATTGCTCCCGTTTAGAGCAGCGTAGAAAACACGCGCGAAATGCTGCCACGGGCGATTAGCAGAATTCCTCTCCGCAATAGTACATTACGCTAAAAAACAAGGATCTTGCGAGACATACATGCGTAGAGTGACCATGTTAACACACTCGAAGTGGGACACTAACATGATACTGTCGCGTAACTATTATAGGTAAATATTACGCGTAACCAAGGAAACCATCTCCATGACAAGTTGTTTGTTATTGTTGTTTTTCTAAGCTCTGTATATAAGATTTTTGCAAAGTTCAACGTGATTTCGTAGTAAATTCAGCCAGCGAGGCTACAGAGAAGGGAGAGGAAGACGAGAGAGGTAGAAGAAGAAGAAGGAGAAGTTTGACGACAGAAGAGAACCTTGGAGAAGTGCCATTTTTTTTTTTTTTTTTTTTTAATCCACTACAAGGTAGTCCTTGACTGCGATCTCACCTGATGATAAGTGATGATGCAGTCTAAGATGGTAGCGGACTAACCTGTTAGGGGCATGGCAGTTATATTAAACCCATACCCCTTCGGTTTCTACACGGCATCGTACCGGAACGCTTAATCGCTTGGCGGCACGTCTTTGCCGGTAGGGTGGTAACTAGCCACGGCCGAAGCCTCCCACCAGACCAGACCAGGGAAAATTCAGAAATTATAAATTCCCAAATTGACACCGCCGGGGATCGAACCCGGGACCTCCGCACGTTAAGGCAACAGCGCTACACACTGCGCCACGGAGGTCGTCAAATTTGCCCCCATTTGTGTGAACTCAATAAATTATTGTTAAACAACCTGTATCTCTCTTTCTGTTTACGAATCCCAGCTGTAACAATACTTATTACTTTGTTTCAAATGGAATATTAGTAAGTTTTTCAATAGCTTGAATAGCTGTCCCAAGTTAAAGCTTTAAAGCTAAGCGTAAAAGGTACGAATCCCTATTTAGGAAATTGTGCTTTGTAACAATGTACCTAGGGCGTAATTCCACGATTTTGTGCTATGCAACAATGTAGTACGGCTTAATTCCACAATTTTTCCCCGCAAACTACAGATGGAGTTGGCACAATTCACTGATTTCATCTGTAGTTTGCGGAAGCTCTAAAGTTGCCGGGAATAGGGTAAGTAAGTCTATATTATGAAGCCACATCTTGTTGTTCCTCAGCAAGCAAAAGAAAAAAATCCATTGGATGTAAAATGATGCTGATAATGCACCTCTGATTTGCTAGCACTCGTTCGCTACTAACCAAAATCCATTGCAGCAAGAATACCATAAATTCAGCCAATCACACCAATTGAGACTCTAACAGTGATAATGGTTTTATCAATGATCTTTTATATATATATCTGGGTTTTAACTTTTATGCAATAGGGCCAAAATCCATTGCAGCAAGAATACCATAAATTCAGCCAATCACACCAATTGAGACTCTAACAGTGATAATGGTTTTATCAATGATCTTTTATATATATATCTGGGTTTTAACTTTTATGCAATAGGGCCAAAATCCATTGCAGCAAGAATACCATAAATTCAGCCAATCACACCAATTGAGACTCTAACAGTGATAATGGTTTTATCAATGATCTTTTATATATATATCTGGGTTTTAACTTTTATGCAATAGGGCCAAAATCCATTGCAGCAAGAATACCATAAATTCAGCCAATCACACCAATTGAGACTCTAACAGTGATAATGGTTTTATAATTTATCAATGATCTTTTATATATATATGTATATATATATATCTGGGTTTTAACTTTTATGCAATAGGGCTACTGGATAGGTTCTATATAAGCGAGACCACCCTGCCGATGTCAGGATGTATGGTCACTATACACAAGCATGTCGTTCTGTTGATTTTCCATATAAGACCCTGGTGCTGCTGACGCATCCAGCGCCTATTGAGGTAATGATCTTTTTTATATTTATGAGTTTTTTTAATTACTGGTAGTATTGTTTATACCTACCTACCTGCTTTACATTTAACGAGCATAACATTGCAACTGTTTTTATATAGGCACCTAACTAATGGGAGTAGGTGACAAAGAGTAGATTCGAACAGGAACATATTTTATGTAACTGAAAACTTATTTATCATTGCCAAATTTGCATTGTCGAACTTCGGAAGCCTGTTTTCTAAATCCCTACTGAAAAGTGGTGGAAGTTGTAGAGTTTTGGAAAATGTGTGGTATTTTGATAGTATCGATAGAAGGTAGATAGTAAAGAAGAAATGGAGATAGTTAAATTTTACAGATCAGCGCCAATGACGTACCACCAAGCGACTTTGCATTCCGGTACGATGCCGTGTAAAAACCAATCAGATGTATGGGTTTCATTTAACAAGTTAGCCCGTTACCATTATCGACTTCATCATCACTTACCGTCAGGTGAGATTGCAGTCAAAGGCTAACTTGTAACTTGGCTTAAAAATCACGATGCTTAAATGTGTGTTAGTGCTTATTAAGATAAAATATAAGAGAACTAAAACTAGGCAATTTAATATAAGTATCTTAGAAAAGGAAAAAGCAATAACTAACTCCGCATCAAGGACAAAACAGACAAAGGCAAAGTATAATAAGTTTTTCTCACGTACTCGGTATCGTAACTGGGACATATACCTAAACCTATTTGCTGACCAGTGCAATATTGTGCAAACTGTAACAATAATAGGCAATATTAAAAGAATAAAGTGTTCTATGTTCACAAGATTAATATTTATATCATGCTAATATTATAAATGCGAAAGTGTATTTGGTTGTTGGTTTGTCCTTCAATCACGCCGCAACAAAGCAACGGATCGACTTGATTTTTTGCATGGGTATAGATGAGGACCTGGAGAGTGACAAAGGCTATCTTTTATTCCGAAAAATTAAGGAGTACCCGTGGGAGTTAAAAAAACTTATTCAACGCGGACGAAGTCGCGGGCATCAGCTGGTTGAAAATATTTATTGGTCTACCTGTAACATTGATACCTTGTTTATAATTTTAACTGACACCAAAAAATAGAAAAAAATAGGACATTCTCAATTCAGAGCGTTTTTTTAATCTTTTGAAAATAAATCTTGCTTTTTTTATCCCTTAACTGCGATCTCACCTGATGGTAAGTAATGGTGCAGTCTAAGATGGTAGCGGGCTAACCTGTTAGGGGCATTGCAGTTATATTAAAACCCATACCCCTATTCGGTTTCTACGTGGCATGAGGCATCGTATCGGAAGTCCCTACGAGTTAAGTACTAGTCTGTTCATTATTGTATAACCGAATTACTTATTAGAGTTTCTACATTAATCAATATTCAATGACTCATCTATCCAGGTATAGTAATGTTTCAAGAATAACTAGCTGATATCCGCGACTTCATCTTAAACCTTTAAAAC
This sequence comes from Erebia aethiops, assembly GCA_923060345.2. Taxonomy (NCBI): domain Eukaryota; kingdom Metazoa; phylum Arthropoda; class Insecta; order Lepidoptera; family Nymphalidae; genus Erebia; species Erebia aethiops. Next base: position 5,104,233 of record OV281092.1, on the reverse strand, counting down.
ACCTTACTTTTCGCGGGAACCTTAATTTTCCGGGATTTAGGAAATTAGCTTATGTCTGCACCAATTTCATCACAATCGGTTGAACAGATGGGCCGCGAAAGCGTAAGAAACAAACTAACACATTCTCATTTAGGTACGTAAATCATTAATTATTATGATCGACTTGGCGGGATTACTGACTTGCCCTTCGATATGTAGGTACTTATTATTAAAGAAAAAAAAAACTGCAATTGCAACAATCGCAAAGAATTATCGCTAAACCGCTGAATCAATCATAAAAATTCACGTCGGATCTACGTCGTATATTTTATACTTATTTACTACGACTAGGTACAATAGAAAGTAGTTAATACTTATCATGAAAAAAATACCAGGTAGGTCTAGCAATTTTTCGCATAGCTATTAGCTACGCAATAATTCCGCTAATATAACGCAACAGGCAAAGTGTAGGTAATTAGAAAATGAGCGGTTGTCGCGGTCGTTGCAACACAGACAATCAGCGTCGCGGGCGTCACTATGCGGGTCGTTGTTGCACCCCAGGGCTACCACCCGATTTGGCGTTTACCTACTCAGCCCTCCGATTGTGTATGGAAACTGTAAACGTAATCGTGTGTGAAACGTATAATTCGACCTGTTTACGGAGGTCATAGATGCCTGCACGTCAAAAAGCATGTATGAACTCCTTTAACAGTTCGGGTAATACGTCTTAAGCTATCAATTGATTACGTTAAGCTTAGACAATTGGGCCTCTGATCCGCTCTTGTACCACTGGATTATGGAGTGTAGAGTAGAAGAAGTGTTATCTCTGTATAATATAAAGTGTCCGTCGAAATGCACCACATTGGGGGCGCCACATTAGCATTAAGGTTTTAAAAGGAAGCGCCAAATGTTATTAGAGTAGGTTTGAGAAATAAACAAGGGAAGGAAACATTCATCATTATTTTGTACAACGTAAGTTGTTGAAATTTTCAATAATTAATTATTTTAGTCGCTATTTTAGTCGAATTCATACCATACCCTGTGCTACACCAGCGCCGCTGTGGAAGGTTTTTGAACTGTTATTTTCAGCAACCACTGGACACTTTTTCAACTTTTCTCCCATAAGAGATGTTACTCCTTCTACTCTACACTCCATACACTGGATATAGGCTGGATTCATACAACAGATAGCTTAAATTACGGACCCATTTGCAGCGCCACATAAATCATGTCATGCGAGTGTCTCTAGAACTTTTTTTTTTTTTATTCACTACAAGCTAGCCCTTGACTGCGATCTCACCTGATGGTAAGTGATAACTTATAATAATATTGCAAATATTTGCGGGACTAAACAAACTTAAAAATAATAATTAGTTTCTTGGACACTCGAATATGCTTGTAATGGCTTATAGCACTACAAAGGCATCAATCAATTTGGTCCAAAAAAATTACCGCAGCCGTGGTAATAACTTAATAAGTCATTGAAGCTTGGATAGAAATAAGGTAGAAGTCAATGGGTGTTTAGGAAATATATTAGAAAATTCGCTTATTCTTCTTCACAAAGTGTTGCAAGAAGTTCAGACAAATTTTAGTTTAGAGAATAATTTTTCTCTAACATAGAGCATCGTAGATTCAGTTGTGTATATTGTTTGAAACTTTGAACGGATACACTGTGTACTTTTAATTAACAAATATCGATTAATTATTTAAATTAACAGTAATGCCCTAAATATTTGCAACATATTTGATAGAAAAGTGTTATTTTTACGTAAGTATTAAATATTAAAATTTGCACACATATTGCAATTTTTTGACCTATAAAATTAATACAACACTGAACCAGATGTTTATTTGATTTTCACTTTATATTCGTTCCTATAGGTGTCAGCCCTATTTATAATCATAAAGAATTGTTGTGTTTGCATAACTAGATAATCCATTATCACAGTGAAGGTTTCGTTACTCGAGCCTATGAATCGATCTCGAAAATTTCTATGAACTCAAGTTAAACTAATGCACCATGGCAAAAATGAGTTTCAATCAGTGTAAAAGTTTTTATTAGCTATTATAAATAGCTGTTATGTCGAATCCTGACCCTCCCGATCAGACAGTCACACGACTTTTAAAACAATATTAGGTAATCAATTAACTAAAGTAATTACTTATTTAAAACATTTAGCTCAAAACTTATAGATATTATAAGATAGTACATTATGGTATAAGTGTGTAATGTTGGTGATTACCGCTGAGGCGCCATATCTTAAGATAGCCGAGGACGGTAATCATCAATACACACGTGTATCATACGACGTTTTTCAACACACTTATGAAGAAAATAATACTAAAAAATAATTTTATTTAGTAGATTAAACAAAATAAAAACTCTATAACTCACTAGTGAATAATAGTAATGAAAAAGACAGTTTGATTATAGGTGTCATTATGTGCCTAATTGCGGTGAAATTAGAGACACTTTATGAGCAAGTGTGTTGAAAAAGATATTATTTTTGGTTTCTTTTAAAATGACTAAACTCAAAAGCGGCCATAATGTTTGTTTCTAGGATTAGTAAATCTATGTCAAAGCATCGAGCTCAAATGATGTACATAGATTTAACAAAAACTGTTTTATTAAAGTTAATTTAATAACGTCATTTGATACAGAGGTGAATCTAAGGTTTAAAAAAGTAGGTAGCCTCCGAATATAAGAGCACACAGATTATAAAACTTAGTCATTTAATTAAATAAAACTAAAAAATTAAAGTTATTATTTTAGTTTTACTTAATTACTTACATAAGAACAATATTCTTATTAGTTTCACAGTCTATAAAATACTTCGGCATGAATAAAACATCTTACGTTGTTGTTTTCAGATTATTTTAAATGTTTTAATATCATAACGTAAACATACTCGTAGTAAGCGTGCGGGTCCAGCCAGAGTTGTAAATATTTACTCATTTATCTTTCTGTTTCATTACCCATTAACACATGTTTGCTACATTATCGGAGTCCCTTTTCGAACGAGAACGAGATGGAAGTGACGAGTTATTTTTTCTTACTTTTCCGAGTCAGTAAGCTAAGCTACTGAAAGAAGCTTGATGCGGCGTGATTGAAGGACAAACCAACAAACAAACACACTTATAATATTAGTATGATTCATCCACGTATCTCCACCTTCTTAGTCCACTTTGCCATTTTACTATAGTATTCTTTATAACTTATTCTTGCTTAGGACAAAGATTCTTTGCTGTTCCTATTATTTAACACATTGACCACCTACATCCGCTCCGTTCTGGTTTTCAGAATACTTAGTTAAACATAATATTTGATATTTATATGCAGTAGCTTCATTAAATAAAAAATCTTATCGAATCAAAGTAATTCAACCGAAAGGAATTAATAAGAATAAGCGCATGAAAGCAAGTCACGTGAAGTGCGTGCGCGGTGCGTCGGTATGGCGTCACGGCTTGTGGTAACTTTGACGTAAACAAACATTATATACTCAGGCAGCATCTATGAAGACGACTTACTACTTATTACTTATGTAGGACAATAGACCGAAATAGTGTAAACTGTGGACTAAAATTGGGGAGATACTTAATAGTCTGGGAAAATAGTTTATCTTTAGTATTCCATTCATTGACTTATGTGAGTACCAGCAGTTACTACACATAGTTAATTTTTGATTATGAATTAAAAATGGTTCAGACCCTGTTTGTATTATTTCATATTAATTGTTTCTATTTTTAAACAAACAATTATTCACATAGGTGGTAATGTAATGCCGCGCTGCAGTGGTTTCGATGAGGATTTAGCGATTTATGAATTTAGTTTTTATTTAGATTTTAGTTTAATTACTTACTGTTATCTAAGAATTTAGTTTTAATTTACATTTTGGTTTGTTTTATAGTGTGCGTAGTTTTTAATGTGCGTTGATGTAACATTTCATATTATGATAATTAAATAAATTATAATTTATAGTTAATGGTAAAATGTGGATAAATTTATAAGGCTCAGTAAAATCAAAGATTCCAAGCCTGGAATTTCAAACGGTAGAAATCAGAGAACAAATCGGAATCCCGTGCAACGTATACAGCTGCGGTTGTGGCCTGTGGACAATAGGTTTGCCAAATTGCTATTGTATGGACTACGGACTACAGGACTATGTCACCGGCTACTTGCAATAATTATTTGGTTTAACAATTTTAGAACTAAAGCGTTTCTCGTGCTAAACAATGCTGCAAAAATTAAATTAGAAAAGGCCACTACTCGATAACATAGAGTTTTAGTAATCCCATCAATTTAGTTTAGTTTAGAGCTTGTGAGTTGTGATCAACAAAAATTACCCATTCGGAATTAAAATATATAAGTAAATTGGTTGCGGATGAAATATGGTATAGTGATAAAATATGAATAACTAGGCAAGGCCCGATTTTTCAATCGTTTAAACAATTTTTTATTTTAAATAAATAAAGTTAGACATTTTGCCAAATAAAAGTCTTTATTCCTCAGTTAAACATTATTTGGAAAATAAAAATATACGGGGTTGAATTTGAATTTGATTATACTCCATTAAAACAAAACATTTAAGCACTTAGATATAGATAAAGTTCGACAAGTGTCCGAAAAAAGTTATAGTATGCTTCTAGTTTCCAGATTAAGTCTCAAGTCCTGTCTTAAGTAGGTTTATAAAAAACAGTTTCCCACTCCCAGGCTATCGGCTGTGGGTATTGTGAAGGCACAAATCTGTAGTCCGCGTAGCTCCGGTCACGGGCACTGTGCCAAGACCCCGCTTCCGCGGCGTGTCGCCGGCCGCGGTCTGTCCACTTGTCATCCGGGTTAATAATAATAATTGAGGTTTTTGTAACCGCAACGACGAGATCCCGCGTCTCTGTTGACTCTTTGATGGAATTGAGATGAATTAAAATCATTTTATAAAAGACTAACTTATTTTGATTAAACAGATGAAAATGGTTGAAATTGAATGGGATATACAAAAAACTTGAGCGGGTTATCGCTTTTATGATGATGAGATCGCATATTATTATAATGTTTTAGTAAGCTATACTTAAAAGAGTTCACTGCTGAGTGTCCTGGTAGTCTTAAAATAGATTCAGATCAATATTCATATTCATTAATTTTCATTCACTAACATATCCATAAGGGCCACATTGGTCCTGCATTCACAATTTGAAATGGCGGGTTAGTAAAGTAATAGAAATATATGAGATTGAGACACTAGCTAATGCCCGCGACTTCATCCGCGTGGATTGAGTTTTTCAGTTCCCGCGGGAACTCTTTAAGTTTCCGAGATAAAAAGTAGCCTATGTGTTATTCCAGAGTATAATCTATCTCTGCGCCAAATTTCATCCAGATCTGTTCAACCGTTGGGGCGTGATTGAGTAACAAACATCCATCCATACATCCATCCAAACTTTCGCATTCATAATTAAATATTCTAGTAAGATAAGATTAGCCAACATAATTTAGCCATAAACAGTAGTAAATCGTAAATCGTAGAAACCTTGTAAAATGACATAAAAACTTTTCCGTAAACATATTCTTAAATAACCTTAATAAAATTTAAAAGCTTTTTTGGCATTCCATTGAATTTAAAAGATTGATTGAAGTTATTGCAAATAAGAGTCTCGTTAACATGATATACTTACTTTATTGAACACTAATTAGCCGCTATCAGTAGAAATCTTAGAAATAGAAATAGAAATCTTTATTATTGGATTCATCAAAGTATACAGAACAATGTATTCCTGACCCCTAAACTAGGTGGACCCGTATCTTAGGGGCCAGTGCCTTCCCAAACATTGATTGAAATATCATAGGCTTAATCTCTAGTAGTAATACCGTACTTATTAACAGAAGCAATCTTAGCCACACGTTACACTCTCGACTTGCTTCCGAATGAAGATTAACATTAACAATGATAATAAAATCGAAACAGCCTTGCAAAAAAGTAGTTTAAGTGTTGGCGCCAATAACTTTCAATTTTTAACAGTACTCCGTAATTCGTACGTGTACTTGTTAAAGTAATTGTGAACCAAGTACATTTTATAATAAGTGGACCAAATCGATCACGATCCGACTGGGCTTTTTGTTGGCCTGTGGATCGTTAAAACTGATTATTTGATCTCTAACCCTTTCAATGATCTAAACAAGTGAGCAATTTACAATTACACCGATAAACTTGTAAAATAATCTATTAATTTTTAAGAGCAATTTATTATGGTGTTGAAACCATGGGGTCGTGGGGCGAAGATGCTAGAATAAAGCTAGATCCTTTTTTAAGGATCTATCTTCTCGTCTCACAGAGTCCACAGGTGACCGGAGAGCTGGCAGTTACTTCGGCCAACATATAAGTTTGGCTATTTAGCGGGGTAACGCAGCGTTCTGAGGCAGGCTGGGCACATTGCCTCATTGCAGCGGCCGGCCGCTAGATGATATTTTTTAATGACTAGTTTTTAGATTTTAATTTAGATTGTAATGTATCTTGTTAACATTGAATAAAGAATTTCATTAAAATAATTGAAAAAAAATATATATTTATTATTATCATGTTTGAGTTATTGAATCATCTCACTTATAGTTTTTGTGAAGTCTTTTTTCATAATTTGATTCAGCTTTATTGGTATCAAGCTGTACCATTTATAGTTGCTTTAAGATTTTTTTTTACATAGGTATTTTAATTCTTTAGTATTCAATAGCGGCATCACTTGAGGACGTCTTCATGTTCTGCAGATTTTAAAAGAAAACCAATTTAGGCACCGTATTTATGTGTATAGACATAATTTATAACTTGATGAGACAACAAGTGATTTAAGTAAATATTCTAATATTTATTCTATTCCAAAACTAATTAATGCACGATCGCGTACCTCGTTCCAGTTTATGAAGTGCTAATACCGGACGTAGTTACTTGGACGCGATACAAGATGTTTCTGATTCTGAGAATGTTTCATCACCAAAACTTATTGCTAACACTTGCTATCCCTTATTCCATGTTAAGAATTAAATTTATTATGAGAAGACAAGCATAATGATTACACGGGATGTACGGCAATTTGTTTATTGGGTGTTAGTATGCTAATTTTATGCACCATAAAGTTTAGTGTAGGCTGCGTAATGTATAATTTGGTAAACTTTTTTAATGATTGTGAAGCGTCTAATTGACTATTGTGAAGGTTATCTTATTCATCTGTAATATGGTAAGCAGCCATTTCTTAAGCACGTGGTATCTTCCCAAATGGGCTATCAGGACCCAAATTCGCTTTGTCATTTAAACTTGGTCCACATTGGCAGCTTTCGTCTATGAAATGAAATGAAAATTAAAATATTTATTTCAGCCTAACAGTAAAGTAAAGTTATTACATAGATACCTCTTTTTAATATATAACATCATTGCATAGATAGGTATATAATACCTCTTTACGGACTTTTATATCTTACAGGTCACAAATTTATGTTTTTTTGCTATCAACTACAGTTGAATATTAACTTATCCGTCTTTTGTTTTTAATAATTAATAAGTTACTTGGAAATTCTTATTCTAGTGTTAGTTTACGTGCGTGTGAGCATGTGTGAGTGTGTGCGTGTGGTTATGTGTATTATGTATGTGTGTGTGTGTGCGTGTGTGTGTGTTTGCGTTTGCCTATTCCAGCCAATGAAATTATCGTGCTTCTGTTTCGTCATAAAGAACCTTCTAAGTTCTAAGCTAATGTGCGTCCAGCTGGGTTGGATTTTGACAACTGGAGTATTTTAAATAATATCTACTTTTATGTGTATAGAAACCGTTAGCGTTGAGCAGGTATATCAAATTATGCACCAAGGCTTTGATGCTAGCATCATTCGCCGATCGTGACGTAGAAGATCACCTCACTCTTCAGTTTTCATACAAAACAAAAGCCTCTATTAAGTATATCTGTTAACATGTAATATGTATGCGCTAAGACACTAAAGCGTGTTAAGCTTAGGGGACATGACGTAAGTACAAAGGGTGCAGGCGTCCAAGTTGTCAAACGAGAACTTTTTATCGGTCGGCCTGTCGCCGTTGAATAGAAATGAGCCTTGAATAATGCATATGTGTCCTCCCCCCACTTTTCTATGGCGACCATCTATTTTAACTCGCAATGCGGGACGAATACTTTATCGTGACACGGGGTAAAAGAGGAGACAATGTCTACTATAAATCTGGCCATGAGGTGAAAATGTTTGTCTTTAAAACGGGCCTTGATGAAAATAATGATAATAAGAGGAACCCAAGTTAGACCGGCGATTTTTGTTTAAGTAGGTACTACGAAATCACTGTTCTATTTTTCAAAAATGCCAAGTTTTAAACAAAATTAAGATACTTTTAAACATTTTATACCTAATTATGATTCTATGGCATTGATATTAAAAATATATATTGAATTCTTTATCTTAATAGGCTATATTTTACATAATATACGGAAAAGGGCAGGTCACTAATTTTGGAGCTTAATTTATGTGTTCGCAACCATAATATTTTAAAAGAAATTATATTGTTGTGTTATTAAATGAAAAATAGTATTATAAAACGTTTTACCGTTTACTTATTAAAGGCTTAGTTGCAAGTAGTTAAAAATAAAAATTTAGTTTAGACATTTCAGTGAAATATCATTGGACTTTCAGGTGCCATTTTTCAGGACTGTCCTATCATTTGATACATTTCTAGTCAGCTCACACCTTTCCCCACCTTGCCGTCAAACTGATTTGCCGTACTATACCATGGCCAGGTTCCGTATACCGTTGTCATTTTTATCCTATTAAAGTTATGATGAATGCTAATGCGCTAATAATGTTTTGCTATATTTGGTTTGAAACATGATACCTACCTATTTAGCATTAATTAAATTCAATGTGCTAACACTATTTTGCCATTTACGTTGTTTAATAAAAGATGAAACATTACTTTAAAATAATTTAGATCACAGTCGTGCATTGTATAAGAGTCAACATTTCCTGAAGATGCTCCGGTAGCGGAGTGAAACGTACGTTGAGACTTGAGAGTGTTTTGGAAGATTTATGTGGTGTGGTGAATATCTGCTGTAAGTAAGGCTGTAAGTTCAAGATACGCACTTGTACCACTTGATTTACAATCTTTGGCGGATTACAGCGAATTAAACTTCTGGTTTTTTCATTGTCATGGGCAAACTAACGCCTGCTTCTATCCAATAATCTAGATCAGTTGCAAATGGCCCAAAGAACCTACCTAACATTTACGTATCAATGTCGAATTATGATATACTCAAGCATGGATTTTTAGTTATTGTTATCATGGTCACGCTTTTAGAAAACCCACTATATGGCAACTGGCATGGCAAATAAATAAATTTAAAAAAAACTTAGCTTATCACTAGGTTCGTACGTGGGTTAGTTTTAGGCGGCAATGGTATAGATATAATAATTGTGACTTTTGCTTGACTTAACTTTTTATTTAACGTATTAGCCGGGGCCAGTTTGTGTCACTTACCATGAACTTCCTAAACCACGAAAGTCATCAATAATGAAACAATATGGCTTTAAGCGTTGGCAGAATGGTCCCTGATCGCGGCTCATAGGTACCACTACAGTTCATCAACGTCCCACTGCTGGGCACAGGCCTCCGCTCTCATAGGAGAGAGGAAATCAGAGGTTAGACCCACCACGCTGCTCCAATGCGGGTTGGCGGGCTTTAACGACTATTATCGTGTTAGTGATAATAACCGGGACCGATGGCTTAACGACCGAGGCACGGGTGAAACACCGCCAGCTTCCTAACTCGGGGCTAGTGAGAATTTCTAGTCAGAAAACCCCAATCAAGGCCCAACCCGGGACCTCGTCGGCCGAAGTCGAGCATTCTAACCACTAGACCAACGAGGCAGTCGGTTCATCAGTAAGTAATATTAATTGCTTATATTCATAATACGCGAGTATAATCATCAGTATCTCTTTATAATTATGTATAATTACAGCATACTTTGTATCGATTACAATGCAATAAACAATGGCTTATTAATAATATTTTATAAAAATAGCTAATTTATTTTTAATAATGGAAAATTGGCTTTGTTACAAATTACAAGAGTGTAACTTGTACGAGACAATCTTAAGATATAGGGAAGCTGAAAACTACCTACTTTGTCAAAATGCCCTCGAATTTCTCTGCTTGGATTAGGTAAGGTCTTAATTCTTCCATTAGCTCTTTAATTTCCTTCCCCGGGATGTAAGTTGCAACCTATACCTATCTGTAGTCTGTACTAAATCTCACTCATTTAAATTGATTGAAAAAACAGAAACAGTTTGTCTTGTATTTTTTCCATTTAACTTTTAATATAAATTTATGGCTTCACCCTACTACAGAATACCATTACTACGAGGGTGTCCATAAAGGTCTAGCCCCACTTGAGATGCACGGAGCGGCGCGGCACGTAGCGGCAAAGTATGAGTTTGTACGGGACCACGTAGCGCTATGCATCTCCGTGCTACGTTGCTTATGTGGGCCCAGTAGGTACCATACAACACATAATGTACTTGCTGCACCTCTTTGGTGGGGCCATACCTTAAAGTTAAAACGCGCGAAGTCGGATATTACGACTCCCTGGCGCAATGTTGAGCGCTGTTGTCTTAACGTGCGGAGGTTCCGGGTTGGATCCCCGGCAGGGTTAATTTGGGAATTTATAATTTCTGAATTCTGACTGGTCTGGCCTGGTTCGGCTTCGGCCGTGGCTAGTTACCAACTTACCACCCTACCGGCAAAGACGTGCCACCAGGCGAATAAGCGTTCCGGTACGATGCCGTGTAGAAACCGAACAGAAGTATGGGTTTAAAATAACTGCCATGCCCCTAACAGGTTAGTCCGCTACCATATCTACCATCTTTAGACTGCATCATCAGTTGCCATCAGGTGAAATCGCAGTCAAGGGCTAACTTGTAGTGGTATAAAAAAAAACTGGCCGCTACGTCCCGTACCGCGCCTTTCTGTGGGACTATACCTTAAAACGTGCGAAGTCGGATGAAGGAGTGCTAGTTCATTAATACAAGCACGTGGCGCGATTACCAGTGCAGTAACGGTACATTAACCGAGTGCAAGCAAAGTGGCAACGAAGCCGTTTGCCGACTCGCTATTTCGATTTACCACCGGCTTGCATGATGTTTATGGTTACACGAGCGGTATTAATTTTGTTTATTAAACACAAATTAACCACATTTTAACTAGGTAGGTATAAGTAGTATTAGTTGAAACTTCCATCTTTCAGGACTTTCTTATTCAAAGTTTAATTCATATTGTGAGGTACCTAACCGATACTATAAATGAGTTTTATCTTACACTAGCTGATGTCCGCGGCTTCGCGTGGATTGACGGCGGCAACTTTTTAATTTTCCGAGATAAAAAGTAAGATGTGTTATTCCAGACTACAATTATCTACTGAATAGGTAATAGTACTAACATTATACATCAATGGTATACTATAATCTATCTCTGTGCCGAACGTCATCCATATCCGATAAGCCGTTCTGGCGTGATTGAGTAACAAACATCCATCCATCCATCCAAACTTTCGCATTTATAATATTGGTAGATATAGAAGTATATAGTTAGTATAGATTACTTTTAAATTAACAACAGCGGCTGCTCACGGGTTCGTTCCCGTAGAATTTTCAAAAATCCGGCCATATTACTTGTCTACTTATTTAAGAGAACCACAGCTTTTTAACCGACTTCAAAAAAAGGAGGAGGTTCTCAATTCGTCGGAATCTTTTTTTTTTATTTTTTTATTTTTTATGTATGTTCCCCGATTACTCGAAGACGCCTGGACCGATTTTGAAAATTCTTTTTTTGTTTGAAAGGGTATACTTCAAAGGTGGTCCCATATAAATTTAGTGAAGATCTGATGAAGATCTTCGAAGACAGATGTTCCCCGAGATCTTCGAAGACAGATGTTCCCCGATTACTAGAAGACGCCTGGACCGATTTGGAAAATTCTTTTTTTTTTGAAAGGGTATACTTTCCAGGTGGTCCCATGGTCATTAGGTCTGATTATGGAATCCTGGGGAAATCAAAGGAACTTAAATTTTATAAGGACACGAACCCAGATGGTTATTAGGTACAGGTCTGTCTACCTTTCGAGAACCTGTTTTTCTTTTTCTTTTTTTTAATATTTATAGCACTAAAAAGCAAACAATAAAATTATTTTTAAATAAAAAAAAAACCGCCTTCAAAAACTAAAAAGCAAAAAATAATTGGATATATTTACATATTATTATTTCTACCCACTATGTTGAAGTCGGGCGGGTATAACAAGGATAAGCAAAGTTGACGCAAGGCTCGCCCGACTTCTACATAGTGGGTAGAAATAATAATATGTAAATATATCCAATTATTTTTTGCTTTTTAGTTTTTGAAGGCGGTTTTTTTTTAATTTAAAAATATTTTTTTAGATCCACAGGTGAGTGAGTCAGTGCGAACTCAGGGTGATATTTTATTGCATGAGACTAGCTTAAAGCTTGGCATGCGTTTCAAATTGCAATGTGATTCGCACATCAGGTTTTTAAAGTTGATGGTACTATTTCAGAAAATATTATGAAGACTAGGTACCCACAACAAATGTTCAAAGTTTTAACTCTATCGGATGAACGATTCACTATTTGTGTAGATAGGTTCAGATGATAGAGATTAGAGAACATTTGATAGGATACGAAATAAACGTGCAATTGAAAGTAATTTGAAACGTGGTAAAGGATAGACATGTACGGGAGCAGGTGATATGGCTCGACCGTAACAAAGGATGATATCATCCACCGAGCGGGTGTTGTGCTCGGGGACCACTGGTCCAACCGTTCATCGTTGGAGGTCGTATATAGGCGTAATTCAGAGAACGCTTCGTTAGCGTGAGTTAGGCTCTTCGTGTTCATCGTGCGCTACTAGTAATGCCATCTATCGGATTATGTGCGGACTGCGAAGTCCGCTACATCACTCCCCTTCGAGTCCGGAGGTCGTCAGCATGCAGATGACGTTGCAAGCATCTGGAGAAGTGGCGTCGTGTAACAACCAGAATAGTGGCGTTGTAGGCTCATACTACCCTGAGGCTGCGTGACCCACTTGTGCGGCTGGTACTGGCGTTGACGGGCTGTGTACTGATATGCTGTGAGTATCGACTGTGCTGGCCGCCGAGCGTGTGGCTCTGTGAACGGCTTTGCTGCGTTGCGTGATGTTGCTGTTGCGCCGGAACATCGGTCGGCTGTGCTGCGTTGTGTTGCGTTCTGTTGCTGTTGCTGCGTTGTGCTGCGTTGCGTTGCTTGTTGCTGCTTGTTGTTGCTGTGATGCGTTGTGCTGCTGTGCTGCGTTGAGTTGCTTTTGCTGCTTATTTGTTGCCGTGCTGCGTTGCGTTGCTTGTTGCTTTGCTGCTTGTTTGTTGCTGTGCTGCGTTGTATTGCTTGTTGCGTTGAGTTGCTGTTGTGCCGTGCTGTGCCTTCTGTTGATGCTGCTCTCGTCACGATGACTGTAGGGGTTTGTTGTGATGTGCGATGTTGCTAATGTCTGACGAGTGAGGGCGTGACTCGTCGGCTTGATGTGCGTCGGTGGCGGCTCTGAGATCACGTCGGCTTGTTGTGATCGTCGGCGGCGGCTGTGACATCACGTCGGGTTTGGAGATCACGTCGGGTTTGGAGATCACGTCGGCTTGTTTTGATCGCCGGCGGCGCCTTGGAGATCACGTCGGTCGTTGGCGGCGGCTTGGAGATCACGTCGGGTTTGGAGATCACGTCGGGGTCACCACTGTACGGGAGCAGGTGATATGGCTCGACCGTAACAAAGGATGATATCATCCACCGAGCGGGTGTTGTGCTCGGGGACCACTGGTCCAACCGTTCATCGTTGGAGGTCGTATATAGGCGTAATTCAGATAACGCTTCGTTAGCGTGAGTTAGGCTCTTCGTGTTCATCGTGCGCTACTAGTAATGCCGTCTATCGGATTATGTGCGGACTGCGAAGTCCGCTACAGACATAAGAATTTGACAAGAAATATGATTTTGCAAATACTACTGAATTTCCAATATCATTAACATAACAGCTGATAATATACCAATCACATAACAATGTATTAACACAGCAAGACAACAACAGTTATAAAGCAAATCAAGGTTACTATTAATGAATGAAGCCTATGTAAAAACGTTGAGCGTGAACGCGAGTATATAGGGCAACGTGCATTATGTATACCTAAATATTAGCATAAAGGTCTCGTCAGAAGAGAATGGATTACATGTAGTCGAAGAGACTATTGTATCGCAACATTTAACAGGAATAAGCAATCAAATAGCTTACAAGAAATTATAATAGAGCAGGTCAGGTGTTTAACGAAAAACTTGTCGGTCTTATAAACAAGGTTTGGGAAGATCGTGGGTAAAGCAGTTATATTTACTAGTTAGTAATTAGTATACAGGATACAGTGCTTTTGGAATGAGACGTCAAACTATAAAAAATTAAAAGCATTTCATTGCAAAAATTAAGCAACAAAACGTAGTACACAGTAAAGTTCTATTGTATTGATTTCAATAAAGGTTTTTAAAAAAAACATCAAAAACCTGTCTTAAAGTTTGGAAAAATATTGTGTTGGACGACGCCAAAATTCATTAACTCATCAAGAAGTCATTTACGCAAATGTATTATAAATATTATTATTTTTGGACGACCTCCGTGGCGCAGTGTGTAGCGCTGTTGCCTTAACGTGCGGAGGTCCCGGGTTCGATCCCCGGCAGGGTCAATTTGGGAATTTACAATTTCTGAATTTTCCCTGGTCTGGTCTGGTGGGAGGCTTCGGCCGTGGCTAGTTACCACCCTACCGGCAAAGACGTGCTGCCAAGCGATTTATCGTTCCGGTACGATGCCGTGTAGAAACCGAAGGGGTATGGGTGGAATATAACTGCCATGCCCCTAACAGGTTAGCCCGCTACCATCTTAGACTGCATCATCACTTACCATCAGGTGAGATCGCAGTCAAGGGCTAGCTTGTAGTGGATTAAAAAAAAAATGAATAGGTAATAGTACGTTGATTATTATTGTAGCCTACCAAATAATCACTGAATATGTACAGTATACCTATTCAGTGCAAATAATACCTATGGTTTATTAGCTAAAATTTCTAAAATACCAAGGACATGCTTCGATGAATAAGAATGTGTTATGGGTGCCTATTAAAATTTATTTAATCAACTTTCCATACGATGTGAAGGAAGAATCCGTTAAGATGTCAATGCATGTAGTAGTTTATCACTGTTTTATTTAAATTTATCAGTGTTATG
Source organism: Erebia aethiops (assembly GCA_923060345.2). Taxonomy (NCBI): domain Eukaryota; kingdom Metazoa; phylum Arthropoda; class Insecta; order Lepidoptera; family Nymphalidae; genus Erebia; species Erebia aethiops. Next base: position 5,088,941 of record OV281092.1, on the reverse strand, counting down.
TTAGTACAGGTTAACAGCTTTCTAAGACCGATTGCAATTTGACCCTCGCGACCTGCTAAGGTCTAACTTGTTGGTAATACTTCAATTATACTTAAGTCTTAAATAAAATTGACAATTATTTTGAGATATTTGTGATCTTGATCAATGTTATTGTCAGAGGCAGGGCTTTGCGGACTGGGATAATTTCCTTCTTTTGGATATTCTCCTTACATTTTTTTATAAGGTATATTATACGTTACCCTCGAAGCGTCTACATTAACAAAAGTATAGATTTTCGTAAATGACAATTATTTGAAATTCCATCGATCCAATAACAATTAGAATACTGTCCTTCCCAACCCCTCAAATCCCCAATCTATAAGAGGACGAGGTCAATATATTAGAACTAATAGTATATTCTAAAATCTGTATTTAATCGTCATGTATTAAGGAAAATCAGTTTTATATGCCTAATTATTACAAGCACATATTTCTAAACACAAAAACAGCAACGATAATTCAAAATCTATGCCTATTAGTTTCAAACCATTTCTGGCAAATAAAGCATGATTGATACATCTAGGTATAAACAGATCCTGAGAAATAAATGTATCGGTAATACTGGATATTTTAGAAAGTAGCTAATCTAAATCCAGCTTGGAACGAATTGAGACTTGTGAACTTAATCTTTGTCTCATATAAACAGGTTATTTGGAATTTAACATTAATCACTAACACTGGATATATTGCACGCATTGCGCAGGCAATCTTAATCCTGGTTAAAGATAAACACAATGGTAAACTGTCTCCTGGTCTAATGTAATGCCAGGCGAGAAAGCTCGTTCGTGCGCCGGCGTTGGCAGAATTTGAACGTTTGCGACATCAGGATAGGCGTATAGATAGGACTGATCTTAAAAGGTCAAAGTTAAATATCAGCTAGGCACATTAAGCTCTACACAATTGGGAACTTTAATGTTATTCCGTTCGTTTCTAAATATTTACCGTGAAGCAAGATTAGCAGAGTTGTTTTCAATTTGAAGGCAATTGAATAGAAGGTATAAAAGGACAAGGTATTGGAATTTATACAGGAAATATGTATGTACAAAAGTAAATATCTTTAATAACTTCTAAGCAATAGGATCAGGTAAAGTTAATGAGAAATGAATAAAATACAATAATATGATATTTACCTATGGTGATTTATATTCATAAGTATTTTGAAATAATTAAAAATTTATTATTACAAAAATTGTAAAACAAATGTTAAAGCGGTAAATGTTATAAGAAAATAATACACAATAAATCGTGGAAACTATATTATCTATTAATAATGTGGTATCACAGAGAAGCTAACGATGACAAATGACAATACACCAAGAAATTAAAAATGACAGCTTTAAGTAACCCACTCTGTAATTTTGAAAAATAGGTGACCTTATAATGTGAAATGTGTTTTCACCTTAATAATATCATCACACAAACGGTTAACTTTACAATAAGCCTATTATCCATTTCTATGAAGTCGTGTATGTGTTCCGTTTAGGGGAAAACACCAAAATATTCAAGCAGTAGTCGGTAACTTACGCTTTTGTTAAACAACAATAGCGGCGACAGTCTACAAAAACTAGTTTTGAGCAAATGAATAGAATACATATAAAATGAGCCGTTAAATTACTATCCAATGATAACAATAGAAAGTTGAAAAGATGAAACTATACGGGGCAAAGATTGGACAAGTGCAGCTTTGTAGACAAAACAGGTAGGTACTTAGATTCTTAAATGGAGATTAAGTGGAAATTTGGAAGAAAGAAGAGAAGTACATATACATAGTTCTGAAAAGGAGTGTACGAGAGTAGGTCATTGCAAACCCTACTCGATACAAATTAAAAAAACTACTAAAGATGAGGCAGAAAAATAACGTAAAACTCACAAGACATTTATTCGACAAAAAAAAAATGTTGTTGCTTTACTTTTAAAAGTAGGTTCAACTCCGCCGGCCGGTAAATATGTATTGGTAAACACTAAACAGAATATTCCCAGGAAAACCTGATTTTTTAAATCCTGGAAAATTTCAAGCTGGGTAAAATTAAATTGAAGGAAAGATAATCTTAGGAAAATAGTATGTTTTGACATCCCTAAAAAGTAAAGAGTCTCATAAAACATAAAAGATTCTCAAGTCCCGGCAACAACGGAAAAGGTAAACAACACCTCGATCACAATGACACCTTAATGAGCAAATGTATAAGATTTAATATTTCCCGCTATTTACCTCGCACCAGCCTTTAGCAGGAAAACAGATGTAAATATATTATACAATTATGTCATGTTTACATTCATTATAATGTAAATATACCTATCAACCTACTGAAGTTCGAAGAATGAATAATTCCATTGAACAAGAATAGCATGACGTATTGTACGTAATACATCATGAATTATTAGCGGCAGAAGCTTTCCAAGATGTGAATGTAAAAGAAAAAGCAATTGCGCGAATAGAGAAGCGAACGTTATTAAAGCTCTGCCCACGCGCCGGATGAATCATGCGCCTGCGCGGGACGCCTCCCCTCCCCCTCTTTCCAACCCGCGACACAGCGAGAACAGCAAAAACATTACCTACTTTTGAATAAGTTCCCTTTCTCTTTCTACACCTCCGACCAGCTACGTTCGGGGCCATTCATTATAACAAAACAAAATGATAACATTAGTTGTAAATAAACAGATATTTGTCATGTCAAATGTTAAATTATTATTGGTCTTGAAAACGCAATTGTAGTAATTCTCCCTTTTCAGTCATCTGAATATTTTGCAAATGCTGCTTTTCGTTGGAAATGCAAAATGTTTCCTTTTGTTTACACGAGTAAACGCTAAATGGCACATAAACTCTTATAAAGCAGTAAATTCACAACGAGAAATAAAAACTGCGACGCTTTTGGAAAAATGCGAAAAAATCAAGCTTCCAGCACAGCAGTATTTAAATAAGTATGTACCCTACCTACATGTCTACTTAATTGATTAGGTACGTTGAGTACTTTTCCGACAGAAATTAATTGTACCTAAGTATAACCCAAGTAAGCCATTTAATTTATTTCATTTACATAGTAATGTAAATGAAACATTATTTACAATATGATGGCAACAGAATACTAAATTATTACTTAGATACTTAAAAATAAATATAATTATTAAGTATTTACCCACTTATCAAATTTTTACCTAATTAACAAGAAAAAAAAATGAATAAAATAGTAAATTAAGTATATAAATATAAATTAAATTAAATTGATTTAAAGCAAAATTTAAAGAAGGATTGCGGCCAAAATCTTATGTAAAATGCTTCATAAAAGTAATAATGAACTTATTAATCTAAACATTATCGTAATGTAATGTCACATCACGTCGAGTGATTGCAGTCAAAGCGTGACGAAGTTGAACGAGTGACCATGAAGTGCGTAGAGCGGCCGGTCGCCAGCGCTGTACGTAAAAACGGTGAGTCACCGACGGAGAAAGGATATTATAACAACCATGCGACAGAAAAGGACGCAAAATACAAGAAAACCGGTTTAAGATTTCGAGTTTCAATCCGATATGCTCCTGTCTCAGTCAAATTCGCTTGAGTAGCGCTGTTCCAATGCTGTTCAAAAACAGTAGGACCACGTTAAGGTAGTTTTTCTTAGATATGAGAATTTATTCTTCTTTCGTTTGGGTCTGAACCGCTCGGGCTTGCATGTTTCCTGTTAATGCTTATTACTGCAATTAGTCATATTGTGCATTATTTATCTTGAAGTACTTTCACTGGAGACTTTTAAATGTTTTCGTTTTACATAAGCTAAATATCGTCATAATCTTATCTGGGTCTTATAAGGGTTACCTACTGAGCATTTACTTTATCTATATTCTATAGTCTGTGAAGCGGTGATGTCACCACTGCTTTAGTTCTCTTATCTCGTTCCTGATAAGACACTGGAGTTAGGAATGTACTGTCACGTTTGTCTGAACTCTGAGAAGCATTGCACTTGCCAGAATGATTCTAGTTAATACGACGTTTCACATGTGAAGCGTCAATTAGGCGTCCAATTGACGATAATTCATCGGGTTGCTAAAACTGCTACAAGTTAGCTATTAATTAGATGTAAGTAGGCGTTCATACAGACTGATTGTCGCGTGCGGAGTTTACCAAGCCGAGCGGCAATATTGAAGAAAGTCTACAAAGATTACAGGAATTTTCCGACTCGGTGGAAATGATCGCGTCTCGGTGAATCATTGCGTGTTTTTGCCCGGTGCTCGTAGAGAAAACGCTCGACTCCACTTGATACAAAACGCTGGAGTGGCAATTTAAATTGCTGTTTTAAATTTTGCTAGAGTATACCTTTATAGACGTCGGTCGCTGGTCGCTTTTATTGCGTAGTCGTGAACGGGTTTGTAGTTTGTACCTACTCGTTCTCGAGGCAAATTATGATGCGAACTGCAAATTTTACGAAACGTTTTATTTTGTTTATTGAAAAAGGAGTTGCTTTGTTTACCATACATTAAGAAATGCAGAAAAGTGATTGTTATAATATAGTATCAAGGACAAAATGTGCAAAACACGACAAAGAAATTTCAGGATTTCACTATTCCCTTTCGTGGATAAAACCTAAATAAATAACACTCAAAAATTCAAACATAGATGATTCTAGAAATCACTGAGAACAATCTATTATTTTTAATCTAAAAATTTAGCCGATAATAATTGGTTGAAACGTGAAAAAAACGTCACGCTTTACTTAGCAACAGCGGATGTTAATCTGAATATCGTCGTGTTGTATTGATTATTCGTTATGCTCGGTCGATTCCGCTCGCCGACTCGAATCTCGTGGTCATTATCCAATCTTATTATTATGCGCACATCACTTGATTGTTACTTATTTACTTCAATGGCTCGGTGACCCAAAAAGTATCCTAGGATTCATGCCTGTCCTACGCCACTTCGCATCACTAGGCTCTTCGTAGGGCTTGTAAGTTGTAGCTTATAGATCTTTACATGTTTCGTCTTCGTATGCTTAACTGTTTTTTTACCGACCTCAGTAGAATTCGATTGTGGTAGAGCCTTGACCAAGTGTAATAACTAACAGCCTATAATTATTGACCTTGTTATAAAACATATTTTAATTTTAGCACTCTTTTTAATCATTCCTACCTATCTCTACCTACCAGGTACCATGTCAGGTTTCTAACCTATCATCTAAGACTGCATCATCACTTACCACCACGTGAGATCACAGTCAAGAGTTAACTTGTGGTAGAATACTTACATAAAATAGAGTTTGTAAATTTTTTCCTGATTACTTTCCGATCATAATATCAACAAAAGTATACGTAGTAAAATAATGTGTTCCTTTGCAGTATCTATAAAAGAAAATTATTGAATGGTGTTGATGCATCAGTAAATATTAAAGACAAACATCCATGATCAGATAATATGTTTTATTTTGAAGATAATATTAATTCTCATGTAAGGTACACAGCAAACACTGATAAACGGTCACTTAACGTACAAGGTCGCGACTCGCGACATAATGGATTCTGAATATTTTACGCATTTTAAAATTTTCCTTTATCCATCTAATATGCCTAACGCGGAATAAGAGTAAAAAACATGAGTTTACGCTAAAAATAAGAAAATATCACGTAAGGTGGACTAGATGTAGAAAAAATAAAAAGCTATAGTAAAGACTAAAGATACAATTCACCAAAGTGAAAATTGTTATCCTTATCACACATTTATATAAAAAGCATTTTATCAGTGAAGCGCTAAAGTACATCTAATAAATTATGAACATAATAATACAAGATATAAAGACAGAACAGGGCATAATTTTATTGTGAGCCAACAATCGTTAAGGCTACTGTTACGACAGGAACCGGTTAGACCACTTCTGCCGAAAGCCCGATCGGTTTTAACGCCATAGACAGAGGGACCGCTACACGGTTCCATTTTAGATCATATTGCTTTCTCCCCTTATCGATCAATTCTTAAATTGTTATTAATTTCTTATCAGATGATAGCATTACGTTCAGTGGATGGTTCGTCTTTTGTTAGTCGTTTCGGTTAAATATGTTATTTATGTTGAGTAATGACTTGATTACGTTTCTTACAGGTTAATCAAGTTTGTGGACCTGCAACTGACAACGTAACTTAAGTTAACTTAAGTTGACGATGAAGCATTAATATTCAAAATAGATGAAAAATAATATTCTTGAGTATCCTTTTATCCAATGAAGTGAATTAATTTGTGAGACGGTTTTTTTTTTTTATCCACTACAAGCTAGCCCTTGACTGCGATCACACCTGATGGTAAGTGATGATGCAGTCCAAGAAAATAAAGAAAACAAATGTCGATCTGTAATCAGGAGCTAAGGCTATTCCGGATTGACAATTGGCATGAAGGGAAAGGTGAAAATAATTAGAAAGAAGAAGAGATCCAAAATTCCAAACCTATATTTTTCGTAACATATCGAAACCTTCATCGAAACACATCATTATGCAAATCTTGTTCAACTTAAATCTGTAAATTTTAAAGGATTAGCATTTCAAGTTGTAGCTTGTGAATAAGATGATAAAATTAGAATACATTTTAGAATATTACAACGGTTGGTTTGGTTGATTTAAATCGATTTAGTGAGTCATCGTAGAACATTTATTAGTATATCATTTTCAAAGTGAAGATACAGAATTTAATGTGTACTCGTAAATATCGCTGGTAGCTGTGTGCCAAGACGATACACTTCCTGCTACACGAATTTGTTGTCACTCTTCCAAAAAACTATCAGAGCTGAAGTTTCGTCAATTTCTGTGACTCAGATGACGTCCATAACGTGAATTTCGAAATAATCTGACATGATAATGAATGGAATTCGTCAATTTAAAATTCAGGTTCATTCACCTAATAATCTTTAGATAATATTGTTTTGTCTTGGTAAAGTATAAAAATAGTCCAATTAAAATAAAATTGACAACTTCCCAATTTTAATTGACACCCTAAAATTTTATGTATTTCTACTCCAATGAATATATAGCGAGAGCAGTATTGCATATCAAATATCAATCTAAGAGAACCACGCTATTTTATAAAATGTAATTGATTATTCAATCATTGGCAAGGAGCAATGAATCTTTTTATATGCATGTTCAAATGATCGCAAGTGCGAGTGCCAACAGAAGTGTGATTGATGTCCGATCGTTGATGTTGCACGTGAACCGAAGATTGACAGCGGAGCGAATCTCGAAGCATGCCTATGTAAATCAAATTGGCTAAGTGGTACCGACTTCCTGTCGAACTTAAATTAGCTAAAAGCCGGCAGAAATCGAGGTATCGGCCACCGAATATATGCCGAAAATTATCCCGTAGCGTGCTGAAAATTGTTACGCATTTAGAAATGGGTAGGTAGGTAATCGTCGAAATTTGGAGCTCGAGGATGCGCACCTGCAGGCGCCGCGGTTCATTCATGAGAGCGAACGGAACGAGACTCATAAGAGGTCGAGAATAATAATCCGCGGCCGATAATAACAGTTGGCTTTTCTTAGAAATTAGTACGGTGCAAAGGCTTCGACGGAGGGACTGTCGCTGTCCCTCTCGCACCGGAGGCGGGCGAGCGAGAGAGCGTGGGCGGGGCGACTGGTGTTATGTCACGTCTGGGCAGATAGAGGCGTCCGAAGGCTCGCATGCTGCACTCACTGTATCGGTCGTACTTCCCGGCTCTTTATTTGAACGTTTGTAAGGTCAGTGCGAGATGAACAATGCTCGGGTGCGCTTTTACAAGGAACTTATTTTTCTTTGAGATATTTCGCGGTTTTTCTCACTTTACATCTCGAGCTACATTATGATAGCAGTGTGTAACTAGGGTCTATATATTATTACTAGAAAACGCCCGCGACTTCATCCGCGCGGATTAAGTTTTTTTAATTTCCGTGGGAACTCCTTAGTTTTCTAGGATAAAGTGTAGCCTATGTCCTTCACCGGGATGTAACCTACCTCTATAACAAACTTCATCAAAATCGGTTGAAAAGATGAACCGTTAGAGCGTAGCAGACAGACAGACACACACACACACACACTTCGCATTTATAGTATGTTAGCATGGATTAAGTCCAATAAATCCAACCTAGAATAATAGGCTCCTGTTTAAAAACTGCCTTAACTCAATGTGACCCAAATACCATTAAAACAATAAGTATTTTAATAAATATATTATTGGACTAAGTTTCAAACATAATTTTGGTTCAAACATAACCCATATTGCATGTCTTGTAAAATTTTTGTAAAGCAATAAGCTATCGTATAGCTTTTTATTAGTTTTCTAATTTTGCATAAATTGGGTAGTTACCTATTTACGATCAGCTAAAATTATTCAGAATTCAAAAGAATTGGCCCGATTGAACTGCTTATGGAGCGAAGTAATTTTACTACACGAGGCATTGGCACGGCGACGTGTGTAAATCATACATTTGTGGGTATTCCGAGATATAAAGGCGACATTTCTAACCTCGCTTCGTCAGCTTGAGCTCTACATTGCTACTAAACTTAGCAATACTCACCGTAAATCTAGTTTAGAGAGTTCGATTTTATTTTTAGATGTAATTCTAACGCTTCGGCATCACGAAAGCTTTTGCTTTTAAACTAAACCTAGTAATAATATTAGGTACGCTCAGTTTAGGGTTTTATTCTTCGTTATCTTGTGTCCTTATAAATCGGGGTCTGCTAATTAGATACTACATATTTTAAACCAATTTGTCAGAAAAGATTATCATCTGACCTTTACTATCTTAATTAAATAATATTCCATATCAATAGGCGTAGATCAAAAATAGGCATAAATATACCTACCTACCTAATCATTGTATTTAAATCTCAAGTAACTTCCCGACCTGTGATAACGGAAACCATGGATCCAGTGGATAATTGATTAGGGAGTATGGGCACAGTTTATGTACCTAATAGTTGCTAGCTATAGATATGGGATTACATTTCATACCCCCTTCTTATTACTAATTAGTGTAGTTTTTAATCACGCCAACTCATCTTCATCACCATTTTATCATCAAATGACATCGCTCAGTTGTTATAAGCAGAAAGTAATTGGACTACATGTACATACGCATTTACGTACGTGCACTGGTGGTTCGTGGTATTAAACAGTTTAAATCAAGATTTTTCAGCTTATCTCAAAATAGTTCTCATTAACCTGGTTCGCGGGACTTCTATTCAATGGAAGCGAGCGGTCTTCTATATTTATCTTATCTACTCTCGAATTTGTTTACGTAAAACTCTCCTACTGTTGCAGTTGATCGAGGTTGTAATTTGTTAATAAAACTCGGTTAGGGTTTTCCACATGAACTGGCGATCAATTTAAGAGAAAAAAAATACAGGTTTATTTCTATGTAATATTATAACAATTTAATAGTTTTGCGCGCAACAAACCTGGACTAATTGAGAGTTGAGCTTGAGACCACTATCACACTTCAAAAGCATCGTCAATTTTATTATCGTCAGTTTTGATTAAAATTTAGGGCATAATCGGCTTTGAACTTCAAGGCAAACTACCATTAAAAAGTAGGTAGGTAAGTCTTAAAGTCTTACATCTACACCTAAACTTCGATAAGACACCTGTACACTTCATTGGACAGAGTGATGTTTCTTCAAGAATAGAAAAAGAAAAAGATACTTATATGCCATCCCCAGTTTAACATACAGTAAATTATTAAAGCTAATTAGGTGCTGATTTATGTAGAAGGAACCAAACTGAAGGTTGTAAAGGATGGTGGTATTTAATTGGCAAATCAATCGAGCCACTACAAACAACCCGAACCAATTAACCCCATGCAAACGTCTCGAATTGCTGTCGATTAGTCTGAACTTCGAAGCGAGGGAAACTGGAACATCCTCAAAGAATAAGTTATTTTGTTAGAATATGTACTTGAACACTATTGAACACTTTTAGTGCACGCACTGCTAGACAAACATACATAATTTTAATTTAATAACCACTTTCTGAGATAATTACACGTGCATTCTAATCTAAGCGTTTAAGTTCTTCTTTTCTTTTTTATTCCACTACAAGTTAGGCGTTAACTGCGATCTTACCTGGTTGTAAGTGACGATGCAGTCTAAGATGGTAGCGGGCTAACCTGTTAGGGATAGGGCAGTTATATTAACCCCATACCCCTAATTGGTTTCAAAACGGCTTCCTGTCATTTTCTCATGAGTGAGGGTCATGAACTTTAAGCTTAAAAGAGATTAAGAGACACGAGAATAGTTACGACTATTACAAAACGGAATTTTACTTGGGTTGTCATCACTCATCAGTACCTAAGGCAGTACGATCGAGTGCCTTTAGAGGAGATGCCTTGGATATTGATGCAAGTGACTCGTACCTAACTATATTTCGCCACGAGAAATAAAGAAAATGTGACTCTAACTATACTGTCCGTCCAGTGGGAAGGCAGATATGCACTCTTCCTCTACTCCCTTCTATCTCTACGCACTTCTCTTACCATCCACGTGGCCGGTTATATAAAGTTAGATTGCTGTTTGACATATCAATTATTTTTATAGTTTATCGCTCTCACGATCACAAATCAAACGGAGGTAGGAACAGACATCAATAAACAACTAAGGTTCTTTAACACTGGCATTGCTAATAGCCTGGCAATTAAATACTAATCCGGTCTTTATGAAAAAAAAACTTAGTAAAAAATTAAAAAGATGTTTGCTTTGGTAGTTGCGAGACATTGCTATCAACGCGGATGAATATTTAGTTTTAATTTTATTATGACTAATTTGTGTGCGAATAATTTAGGAGGTAATTCAGACTTTATCACTACTACAGACTACTCTGAGCCTGAAGATAGCTGTTAACACAACAGTTGGAGTTGTTACAATGATTGATGCAAGTTTTGTATAATAGGGTCACAGAGTCCAGCACGACACACACTACAGAAAAGTAAGTAAAATAATAAATGATGATATCAAACAGTCAGTTATGTAAGACACGCATTGCCTTATCAACATAATCTTGAACTTGATTCGCATCACGAATCTAATTTCTTATCTACAAGCGAGTCACGCGTTGCCAGTAACAGTAACAAAATAAAGAAATTACTCTATGTATATCCGTCATAATTATATATCTTAGTCATTTGTTTGGTTTTTACAGGATTTTAATCATTATGTATACCCTGATGACTTACATGTATAGCTTACATCGAGTCAGTTTTTATTTTTCCCAAAAATGAATTACCAGATAATTTTTTTTTCATGGATTAGCTAATATTATCTCTGAAGAAAACTCTGATAATTATTTTGTTGATGAAGAAAATAATTATGATAATCGAATTCATATAATATGTTTCTTAAATTATTGTAAAACATCAACGATTGATGAATTGATCTTTTTTCCGAACCGGTAGTAGAGTCAAAACATGACGCAACATAAGAGACACCTGTATATTATATCCTACATGTAATAAATAAATTTAGTATTGAGATGCTGAGTCGAGTATACCTATTTCATCCAAATTACTCTTATCCAATGAACAAAAAATCAAAACTTATATAGTAGGTATTTAGTCTTTGAAGGCGGCGAAAAATTAATGTTTCTTGTAGAAATAAGTACGTGAACTAATGTAATACTTAATAGAAAATTAGTCGTTTTAGTTTTGGTTTGCTTTTTGTTTACGACTTACGTGAAAACTTTAATGCATCTTAACTGACTTCTAAAAATAGATAGTAGGAATATTTGTATACTGTCTACTAAGTAGTACCTAGTATCTTTGTTTTAGCTATAATTAATTACCATACCGGTTATTAATAATGTTATTGATTAAAATAAGTTATCTGATAAAGATGAAGAAAAGCTAAAAATTTAACTTTTCGTTAGCAGGCGAACAAATCTCTAAACTTTATTTAAAAGCTCTAAAAGCTTCTAAGGTTGATGATGCTGTTTATAAAGCTCTAACTGTTTTCATTTGGCGTCAAATCATTTAGAATCAGAAGAATAGCACTGTAAAATATTATTGAGTATGCAAAAAATAAATATAATAATTTGTAGGAAATCGATTGATTATGAATATCATGTTTATTTAAATAACCCTGTCTTTCTTAAAAGAGAACCGTTCGACAGTTAAATTGATATCGTTATAAAATTAGTTCAAGTAAACCACCGGTTTTACTCCGGCCCTTGTATAGCACTCAATTAAATAAGTGAAAGTAGAGCACCGTTGTATGGGGAGGCGCCGATCTCTTTTAATTACATTAATCCACACCGCTTATTAGCTATTGATTAAAGTTTATTAATAATAATTTATTTCATCTAATAAGCGTTTAGTTAAATTTGATTTGGAAGTTCAACATGTGATCACGAATTGTGTGATCACAATGAGAATGTGTATGAGAATAAATAATGATGGAGTTCATTTAACAATTAATTATTGTAAAAACAACACAAACTTATAAAACTTTTACCATTGCATTGACTCCTTTCGAACTATAAAAAATGCACCGAACAGGTGAGGTGAACTTTAACCTTATTTTCACGAAAAGAGTTTACTTAACTATGTCAAAAAGCTTAATAATTACTCGTTAATGAGCTATATTTTTCCATGTTAAAAGTGACGTCATAATAAGTCTTTATCATTTCGCAGGAAAGATAAGCCGCGATAAGAATTGGACAGGAATTATAATTAAGCCTGATAATGGCCAAAATAGATGAGTAACAACGTTACGCTAGTAATTAACAGTTTTTTTGAGACGACTAATTGATGAGATTGCATGCAAGTTATTTATTGAAATTAATCTTTGTTATGAGAAATTCATGTTCATTCAATGGTCTATATAATAACCACGGTCAATAGAGGTGTAAGTACCACACAGAAGCAAGTAAATAAATAAAAGTTTCTTATTTTTCTCACATAGGAATTACCGATTAATCTGCCTATATAAAACACTAGTTTATCTGTATTAAGTTTTTTTTTACATAAGCTACAACATAGTGGAATAAGTGTGCGCCACCCGACCACTTCCTGAATCTACAAAATTAATCTTTGTGCTTTCTCTCTTTGTCACCCAAACTGCACTAATTAATTGAATTTAAATTTATAGCTATTATTGAATGCAAACACTGGATATCCATTTCAATACACATTTATTTGGCCATTTATTGAAAAAGACGTAACGCGATTACAGCCTAGCCCATCGACCAGTGTTGCCACCGTAGATTATACAGGCAATGATACCATATATGAATCTTTTTTAAGTTTAATGATCATATTAAGAATATAGCTATGGTTGAAATAGGGAAGACGGTTTTGGTAATTAATGTGAGGACCTGCATCTAAAATTGAATTATTGGACACATAATTCTGAGAGTGTTCTCTTACCAAGATTAGCGTAGTATCCTGCTGGATGCATCATGACTCATGAGTGAATCGATCACCGAAGTAAACTTTCCATTTGTCACTTACCTAAAACGAACAAATCATAAATTAAAGATTTACAAGGTAGTAACATAATACACCTCGTATTATATATAATTTAAATATTTATAAGGTAGTAATATAATATAATACACCTCGACTATGAGTTTATTGGTATTGTAAAGTTGTGCCACATTGACCAGTAGTTTAGTCTTGCGTGAGCGCGGCTAAAAAGCACACTATTTTAAAAGAAGTTGCTTTCTTTGCAACTAATACAACATGGAGCATTTTAAAGTAATTAAAAGTTAAATCGGTTTATTTTTGGTTTTAATTATTACATAAATTAAATAGTAGAGACATTAATACGATTCTGTTTGCATGGTGAAATGCGTAGAAAGGACGACATTAAATATTTATGTAGACCTATAGTCTTAAAACACAATGTGGTGGTCTTAAAATGCTTTTGATATTTAGTTATACCGTTTTCTTAGGACATAAGATTATTTCCATTTCACGTGTTATCAAAAGGTAATCTAAATGGAGCATTGATCTTGTCATTTGCTTTACTGAACTAATTTTACATGCAGATATATTGGTAATATGCGATAATAAAATCATATGCTTGTGAAAATAGATAAATAAGTAGATATGGAACTTTCCAATAGCTTCTCAGCTTACATATCTTATTTTGCTATCTACATGAACTCGTATGTTATTTTCGACAAAAAATTATGTATTATGTGTATTAAAAAAAATATCGGAAGAAAAGTCATAGATAAGTCAATTGGAATCAATGAGGTCCTGGACTTTAGATATTGTTATTTTCAATACTTTTTTTTATTTTTATTTCAGACGGGTCACCTGATGGTAAAGTGATTACCGCCGCCCATGAACATTTGCAGCACCAGAGGAACCGCCAATGCGTTGCTGGCTTTTAAGATATTTGTTTATCCGCCCTTTGAAGAGCCCCATATTATAATCATGAGGGAACACAGAAGATGGAACCTGTACTCTGTACAATACATGTCCCTACCTAAAGCAGACTATGCTAAATCTAAAGCGATGCATAAAGGCGACATTTCATTTCAGCAATGTGTTCGCAATATCCAATGTACCTAGATGGAATATTCGGGAATATAGGGGCTGAATTCAAGCAGGGATTGCATATTCAGGCAGAGGCATGCGAGCACACGTGGCTGCCACGGCTGCCGGCTCCGGAATCTGACCAAATGCCCATCGGGCCTCGATGGTTACCCGAATCGCTATGCCTTATTTATGCTGTGCTTCATAAACAATACGCAGGTGAGAGGCCTGTGAAAGGAATTTTTGTTGGGTAGTTTGGTATTCCTTTTCAAAAATAATTGAGATAAAAAAATGTTGGTATCTCATTACCTAAGTTTTGTTACAGTTAGTGTATGTGATGTGGGACAAATCATCACACAGCGTTTAATCTCTGTGATCGTTGTTTCATATTGTTTATGTTTGTACTCATTATTTAGTTTTAATACTTACTATCACTTGGGCGTAAAAATAGCTTCGTCTTCTTTAATACTATACCGGCCGCGTGGTTTAAGTTTTCTTTAAATCCCGCGGGAACTCCTTCATTTTCGGGATAAAAAGTAGCTTATGTCCTTCCTTGAGATACATCTATCTCATCTCAACCTATCTCAATACCAAACACCAAAATAGGTTGAAAAGATGAAAGACACTTTCGCATTTATAATATTAGTATAATGGATTTTTGTCTTTCTTGCATAGGTATAATAAGCTCCTAATGTAGTTCACTTTTTAATATGATTACTTAAGTACTTAATTGTTAGTTTTAGGAACTGTTTGATTGACCGAGCGAAGCGAAGGTCTCTGAGTCTACTTGGGTGAATTGGCACTTGTCCGTCCGTCCGTCCGTCCGTCCGTCTGTCAGAGCATTATAACTTCTGAATTACTGAACGCAATTACTTCAGCTTTAAATATAATATGTAAACCAATGGCCTCCCGCCGAATATGGCTTAAAAAATAATAAAAATCTTTATTTCAGGGGGGCTCTCATAGAAACGAATGCGAAGTAAAATATTTTTTATAAAGTTACATAGGGTTGCGGTATATCATTTTAAAGATAATTAGGAATAGAGTCCAAAAATATTTTTTTTTAAATTTTTCCCCCAAAATTGACGAAATGGGGGGCTTTCAAAGTGGTGATTTTCTAACGTCCAAAGATGACCTCAGAACTCTAAATTTTCTGAAAGGATGAGCCTGAAACTTGATCAATTATTTCAATTATATCCTGTACTTGAACAACAAATACTAAAATTAGATAAATATTGTAAGGAAACGGAATTATTTAATTTTTAATGAGCTTCAGTATTTTTAACAGAACTTCACATTTATGTCAATAGATGGCGCCGCGAGGTCTTAGTTCGGGGCGAACCACTAGTTATGTAGTGGCCCATACACTGTACCTAGTCATTGGAAATGTGAATTCTTTTCGAAGGTTGGAGTTATCTCATTGCCTCTACATTAACGTTAGGTATTTGACGAAACAAAAATAAAACCTAATGAAAAATAACTTCACGTCTTCGATATAAGTCAAAAATAATTGATAAGTACCTTCTAGTAGGAAATTGGCTACAATCGTAGGTAATTTTAAACATTCACCAAAAGCAAAACCATAAAAATACTCTAACCGTCGCGTAAGATAAAGATCATTATAATTAGGATTGCGTTAAAATTATGCGCTATATAGCTAAATTCAACAAAGCGAAATCCTATACACTGTAGATAATCCTCATAAAGAGCAATTTAGATCGTGACAAACGATCCGCTTTGCGCCGCTTAGTTTGGAAATCGTGGATAAACGGTTATACATACGGAACAAACTTCCAACTTCAACTAGGTAAGTAAGACAAAGTTTACACACCCAGTTTTGGTATATTTAATCAATTTTTGGAGTTTACCTACCTCCTTTAGAATCGATTTTCATATATAATATAAGCCCGGGGTATGAAAATTTATGGGGAGTAAAATCAAACTTTCTCCGTTACATTATTGACTTTATGTTTGCATGGTAACACTTGTTTATGTTTCCATGACTATGTAATGCATTTTGATGAATATAAATTATATAATTAATATAAGTAAATGCTTTCAGTAATATAAAAATGCATTCATTTACCCTCATTTACTAATCTATATATGTATATATTTTATAATCGTTCGTAAAGAGTAAACTCCAGTCGTGCGTCGGAGCTGACACACCCAATTTATTTTTATTTAACTTTTTTTACTTTGACTGCGATTTCACCAAATTTAATTCATTAATAATATTAACAATAAAAATCATAGACATATTAAGCTGGATTCAAGCATTACTGTGTTAGGTCAAGTCTGGTTGCATCAGTCTATCGGCACTGAAATTGAAGTCGTCTTGACCAACAAATAATGTATGAATGAAAATTATTTATTTTATACCGTACTGTGTAGATTGCTGTAAGCCATCTCTACCCCTTTTCTAAAGAGGAAAAAGACAACATAAAATATGATTGAAGTGAACTGATGCTAACTGAAGTAAAATCATTAAGTCGGCATGATTTGAGTTATAGGTATGTTTTTTTTTTTAAATCTTAATTTTTTAATCTAATCAAGGGCTAGCTTGTAAGCTAGCCCTTGACTGCGATCTCACCTGATGGTAAGTGATGATGCAGTCTAAGATGGTAGCAGGCTAACCTGTTAGGGGCATGGCAGTTATATTAAACCCATACCCCTTCGGTTTCTACACGGCATCGTACCGGAACGCTAAATCGCTTGGCGGCACGTTATGATATGAGGACGCATCACTAAAATGACATAGCCACGCCTTTAAGTTGGAGGCCATGTTGCCTCAACTTCATATTATGACGACTATGAATATTGGCTGATTAAATTGATCGAGTTAGAGTTGAAATTGGTACCGTGTGTAGAGACTTATTCTATTGTTAATTGCAGGTATAATACACAAGTCGCCGACGTTAAACATACAATTTATTGTCAGTAAACTAGAACAGATATACATCTCGCGAGATTTGTGAACGTTATGAATAGTCGAAAATATTTGAAGACATGACAAATTGACTCGTTGAACGGGAGATGCTAATAACAAAAGCTTTCAAATGTACACATTGAAAAGCAACACACAACCATTGGTATCTCAAGCTTTCAAGCGATATTATTTTAAATACTAGCTAATACCTCATTTACAAGTAAGTACATACATATTGGATCTACGCAATTTATTTGTTTTGCATGGATATAGGTAGTTAAATACCTGTATAGTGTTATAGTAGGTACATACATATAAAAGTAAAATATATTATGTAGAATGGACATTGCATTATTTCCGTTTGTTTTGAAAAATGGTTATAAAATTACATATTATTTTTTAAGTATTTCGTTTCTTACGTTTCGTTTCGTTTGGCGATCTCTGTGGCGCAGTGTGTAGCGCAGCTAGCGATGCGTGCGGAGGGCCCGGGTTAGATCCCCGGCAGGGTCAATTTGGGAATTTATAATATCTGAATTCTCCCGGGTCTGGCTTAGTAACCCTACCGGCAAAGACGTGCCGCCAAGCGATTTATTAGCGTTCCGGTACGATACCGTGTAGAAACCGAATAGGGTTTAATAGAACTGCCATGCCCCTAACAGGTTAGCTCGCTACCATCTAAGACTGCATCATAATTCATAACTAACCATCAGGTGAGATCGCAGTCAAGGGCTAGCTTGTAGTGGATAAAAGTTAAATAACATTATACCCACATTTAGTTCTCGACCCACGCATCGATGCAGATCGTTATAGGTACTTACAGATTAACCTTTAAAGGATGGAGTTCAAACACAGAATACCTAGTCAAGGTCCTGCGCTTCGTAATGTCAAAAGTCAGATTTTCCTAAATTTCTTAGCGGATAGCTCTTCAAATATTCCCTAAAATCTGCTAAAGGTCCTTGAGACGGTTGACGGTAATATTAAAGAAGTTTGTAAATATACTAAAAAAAGTTTGTAAATAATAAATTGGAGTTGGAGGCGTTACTTTCCGGAAGTCCATCATAATAAAGGAACCAGAATTTACAATCCGCGACAGCAGGAAAATCTATGTAAAAAATACAGTGTTTTTTTTACCACACCAATCCGGTTCCCCATCTTCAGCATCTCCTGAAGATGCTCCGGTATCGACTTGGTCCCATCTGCCCCGCTGGCTCTGCCCCGCTAACGGGGCAGTTGGGAAAAAAAGTGCCATCGGCTCCGCTTGCCCCGGCGTCGTCGCTTAACGGGGCAGATGCAACTTTTTCACACAGTTCAAGTGTCATTTGCCCCGCTACGCTTCCGTAAGAAACTTACGAAAAAGTGTACGAAACGACTTGGAGTGAAACGTACGTTGAGTGTAGTTTTTGGGGGATTTCTGTGGTGAGGTGAGAAAAAAAAACACTGTACCACATAGATTTTCCTGTTGTCGCGGATTATAGCGAATTAAATTCTGGTTCCTTCATTGATCATTCGTTTGTAAATATACTTTTCTTATCGTAGTAGGTACCTACACAGAATCTTAATGCTACATACCACAGAGTACCTACTATTAAATTAAGAACCGTTATTAAAACTTTTAGCTCTTTGAGGCCCATTTAGGGCATGCTTGACCAAAAAATTCGGCCTAGAAAATACCATACCAATACAATTATTTTTGAAGGTAAGTATGTGAACGAGAAATTTTAATTAAGGCTTCAGTTGGCAGTGAATTATTTAGTAAACTTCTCCGAACCACGTTTTAACAGTTGAAAAATCGACGTTCGCCTTTAACTGCAGGAGAGCAATGCCAGTCAAATAGCGATTTGAGTGAGAGATAATACAAAATCTGAGTCAGATCTAAAGGCTCCAATACACTTTGTAATAAAGTTTTGGGCCCAAAGCTAAACCCATCAAAACCAGGACAACTTTGCGTAGGTACTGTTCGACTGACTATTTGGTTGAAGAATTACAACTACGGAGATTTAATTTGCAACAAAGAAGAGTAAAGAACAATTTTTTCAATAACCAATAAATACAAACTGGACTATTCACCAAGACTGCGTCAAGATTTTATGACGTGTGCACGAAAAACCGCTACTTTTTGGCGAAAGTCTAATGCCTATAATTGCCATAATTCATCTTTTTATTTGTGTTTTTGTTTGTGTTGTGTGTTTTTGTTTGTATTTTGTGTTGTGTTTTTTTGGCACGGGGCCAAAACGTGTGCCTTACCCAAGGTGTACAAAGGCCTTAAAAGCCGGTCGCTTTTCAGATTTCGGTCGAAAGCAACATCATCGAAGGTTCCTTTACTTAGTTCCATTACTTATGCTTTTAACGGAAAACTTATCGCTGTATCAAATCTAGACCGGCGATTAAGGAACAATGGGACATTAATAAAAACGCTATTTGTACTGGTGCGAAGCATGAAAATGTTCCGTTTCTATGAAATTCGTCGCTTACTTTATGACTGCAAAGCTATAAATTTTTTTATTTTATGTTGCTAAGAAATGAGACTTTATATTAACGAAGTAGTTGAATAAGTACCTACAGGTACTCAGGTTTTTTATATCTTTTGTATTTTTCCATTTTGGCTTCTTCGTTCCTTCGCTTCTCGTAGAATTATTGGGTTGCGTTGGGTATTATTACTAATATCGGAGCGGATTATTGTCTTAAGAAACCCCCTTGCTTATGTGGTTAATGGTAAAACTAGGTATCGACCCTCAGCAATGAGAAAATACGACACAGAGAGACAGAGAGAGCGACTCGTATTCAAATATAGAGTCATCATCGGGCTACCAACGTGAATAAATCTTTGTGTCAAATAAATTTACAGAAACATTGCACGCTATAATTAGAACCTTTTGTTAGGAATTGAAAGTATAATGTATACCTACGATATTTAGTTTAAAGTGTGCCTAGATTTAACTATTGCGAAATCGGTTTTATATGGAAACCGGTTTATTCAAAACTACCTACGGAGTTGCTCAATATCTAGTCTGCGTTAACTGAACCGTGTAAAATGTAAAAGCTCTAGCTCAGATATAATATTAAACGTATTATGCTTTTAATAAAATTAATATTTCGAGAAGCTTTTATAAAATAAGTAAATTCACATTTCTATTATCCATACTAAAATTATAAATGCGAGTGTGTCTGTCTGCTACGCTCTCACGGCCCATGTGTTCAACCGATTTTGATGAAATTTGGTACAAGGGTAGATGGTATCCCGGGGAAGGACATAGGCTACTTTATATCCCGGACAGTTAAAGAGTTCCCGCGGGAATCAAAAATTTTAATCCACGCGGACGAAGTCGCGGGAATCATCTAGTATAATATAATTATGATAGTAAAGTAATGTTAATACTTATTATTATAATCCGAACTTGTTTTTTTCTGTTTGTAAGTTACTTCTACTAAACTATAGTCCGTTTATAGGGTAGGCAACTTCGTTCGTTCGTTTCGAAAGTATTATGTTCCATTTAATTTAAAAAAAATACAGATTGTTTGATTGTATGGTAAATCGGTAAAACGTTAAGACAAAAGTTGTAACAACTTTAAAAGAGTTTAAAAAAAATTCCTTACTTTTTGTAAAAGTTGAATAGGTATACCCAGTTGAGTATATTGCCCCTCTTTTTAATATATAACATCATTGATATTGCCAAAACAGATTTTCCACCTGCCTTAGAAATGATATAGGTACTCAATCGATGAGAAAGTACTTCGGCACAGAGATTTCTATGCATCCTGCAAACGGAAAATAGGATCCTTTTTCTTAAGAAAGCAAAGGGTTCTGGATTAAAACCTGAATCCTTGTACTTAATAAACTAAAACTCGTTTCATTAATTTCCATTATACAGGTTTTTAGCTTTTATTAAGCTTTACTTTTAACAATAGCACGTAATTAATTCAGAATATTAATTATGCACAAATATGTTTTGTAGACGAAATTTGTCAGGATACCTACTCACGCTCTACGCACCAGACCATCACGACTACTTAAAAATAACGTTCCAGTCTCTAATTAAATATAATAAATAATTCAATGTTCATTAGCCACTCGAGTCACGAGGCAGATCTTTCGGTTAGCGATACGGTGCTAGATGAAAAAGCGAGCCTCGGTCCAATGCGAGGTATGCTCGGAATGGCAGGGGCATCCGGGCGGCAGCGATTGTTACCAGTTATCACTGAATGTTTTTCACCGGGGCATTTTGTGTCGCTACAAAAAACCCACAGAAAGGGCGGGCGCGGCTCGTTTGAGACACCGGCCCCTGTGGGAAAATCGTCGCCAGAAAACTGCGAGCAAATAAATTATAAACTCTCTTCACGTGGAACGCGATCCGGCATGTTCACTTTTATTTGTACAAAAGCTCATAAGCTTGTGCACGTTTAACTTGCAACGCTCTGGGAAAATCTAGGGACGCTTGAATGAACCTCGAATGTTTGCTGAAAGTTGAGATAAATTTTGCATGCGCCCGAACAGCGTTGAGGGCTTGCACCGTTGCACGTGCTCTTTGACGGCGCGATTGGCTTTTATTTAAGGGCTTGACAGACAGACAACGTGCACACTGAGCTATTTAGGCGGTTCGATTTTCAATGTAAATTACCTACATGTTCTGTTTTTTAAAAAAAGTGTAGGTTGCTGACATTCGATGCTATGAATATTCAAACTAAATTCCCGTTTCGCTGTTTTAAATTATCGTCTCACAGGCGGGTTCCAAAAACTACCCACAGGCATATGCGCTCAATGGGTCATCCTGTCGTAGTTATACCATCGTGTACTGTGTCCAAGCTTATATTTATTTTCAGTTCAGATTTAACGAAGGCAGGCCCAAGCACTCGGTACTTAGTGAGACTGAGCAGAGATGTACCCATTGCAACCTTGTGAACGCGCATTTTGGAACTGCAGGCCGAGTGGGAGTTTTGTACGTAGGTATAATAATTGAGCGCGCTGCGCGACAACGTTAACTATCATTTATATGGAATTAATCGAGCACCAGACAATTAAATACAAAATATCTTAGTTAACGTTGTCGTGATCGATCGGGAAGAAAATCTCCCTCTAGGCACTCAGAGCAGTATGTACTCTTCGTAGTGTGAAAGTGACATAAGATTTTGTAGATGTCACGCGATCGCAAGCGCAGGGGGATCATTAGCGAAAATGGAGCGACCCGGAATAGAACTGACAGCGGAACGATTGCACCGCCCGTGATGGATGACGGGAGCCGGGTTATTGCTGCGAGCTAATATCCACACCCGGAGAGAATTAGAGGATAATGAAAAAATGCGGCAATCGTGTGTGGTAATCGTATAATTTATTACGGTCATAATAATAAAATTAATGAGGTAATAAAATCGTTTCGGAGGCGTCAACTCAACAAAGGATCAATTGCAAATGGCCGGTATCCGAATTTGATAAGTCATAAGTTCGAAGATGAAGTTTTCGTCTATTTTCTAGACGGACATAAGTAGTAGGATCATGGGGAAGTAAAACAACGAAATTGCCCAACGATTTTGACGAAATTCGGTACAGACATAATATTAGGTTATAGACCGGGGAAAGACATTAATTATTTAAACATTTGTACCGAAAAATCAAAATGTCCGCCCGAGATTTTTCGAAAGACCTCAAGACCTAAATCCACGTGAATGAAGTCGTGGGCGTCGTCAGGTAACAAACATGCCAAAAAATCATAATTAGGTTTTAAAAAATTGCCCATAAAACTCTACTTCACACTTCTAAGTAAGTACTTCTATTTTTTCACACTATGAAGAAGTTTCAAGAAAATTAATCGAACCTTGTTTATTTACACAAGTAAACAAAACATCACAGCGAACATCTGCTACAAGTTGTCAGTAAAAAGAAGTTTATAAAGATCTCAACGTACGGTTTACGACCTCCGTGGCGCAGTGTGTAGCGCTGTTGCCTTAACGTGCGGAGGTCCCGGGTTCGATCCCCGGCAGGGTCAATTTAGGAATTTACAATTTCTGAATTTTCCCTGGTCTGGCCTGGTGGGAGGCTTCAGTCGTGGCTAGTTACCACCCTACTGGCAAAGACGTGCCGCCAAGCGATTTAGTGTTCCGGTACGATGCCGTGTAGAAACCGAAGGGGTGTGGGTTTAATATAACTGCCATGCCCCTAACAGGTTAGCTCGCTACCATCTTAGACTGCATCCACCTTACCATCTTACCATCAGGTGTGATCGCAGTCAAAGGCTATCTGGTAGTGGATAAAAAAAAAAGTTAATGGTTAGGTATAACTACTCCGATACAAAACGGGTGGACCGATTGGCTAGGAACGTTGCGTATGCGTTCATGTCGAAGATAACGTTATTATCATTTGTGGCAGAAAAGACAAAACCTGGAAACATAAAAAATCCATTGCTCGGATTTGCATCCAAGAAATGAAAAGAAATAACTTGGGATTATGCATCATCAATGGAAGAAGCCAAACAAGAGATTAAAAAGACTGACGGATGGATGGGTTTTTATTTTTGTTAAAACTGGCAGAGGACACAGGGATAAATGTAATTAACCTTTTACGATACTGCCTGAATAACATATTTTTAAGATTGTGTACAACAGAATTAGCCATAATGACAACTATTGTTGTTAAGCTACAAAACTTCTGATCAAGATATAGCTTAACAGCCGCTCTACCGTATTCGTAAATCTCGTTGACACACGTAGCTTGCAATGAAAACTCGCAGAAAATGCATCGGAGATAACAAAAAAATTCAGTCCGCCCGAGTGCATATATGTACTGTGCATTGACGGTGACATTCCACGGGGAATACTTCGCATATCGAGACTTAAAGTAACCATTTACCGATTGCAGATAGGTACGCCAGGGCCGCCGACCAATCTTTGCCCTTAACATGAGTTTTGTACTTTTCGAAAATGAAATTCAGTACAGCTTCTTGTACAGAAGTGGGAGTTTTTTTACGTATTCGATCGCGACAACGTTTACTACCATTTTTATGAAATTGATCGAACGCCAGCTGTCAAGCGCTTGAAAATTCAATACAAATTGTAGTTAAAGTATTCGCGATCAATAATAGGATGAACAAGTGAGAGATTCACTAAGACTCAGAATGTAAAATGACCCTTTAGAGCGCCTTTGTCATATTGGGCGAAATAATAATGAAAGGTAGGAAAGCACTTAAAGGGTCGTTCATACGATTGACTAACCTAATTTATTTATAGCGTGATGAGTAACAAACATCCATCCATCCATCCAAACTTTCGCAATTATAATATTTATTTGACTATATTGTGTGAAAAGA
The DNA here is from genome assembly GCA_923060345.2 of Erebia aethiops. Lineage (NCBI taxonomy): Eukaryota > Metazoa > Arthropoda > Insecta > Lepidoptera > Nymphalidae > Erebia > Erebia aethiops. The sequence goes on along the minus strand of OV281092.1, from coordinate 5,064,205 downwards.
AGCTGGAAACTGTAGTTGGTAACTCCTAACTAATTTGAACGAGTGCACCAGGTATTTGCCAGACATGGGGAATGCTCGTGAGGCATATTCACAATTCAATTGTGCCTATTTCAACATCTGCCTGAAACAAAATATAAGCACCAAAGTACCCACAAACATAACACAACCACACACGCACAAAGAAAAAGACGTAGTAAACTATATAGTAAAGCAAATAGATTTCGGTCCATTTTCCTCTGACTACATAATATCGGATATCATGACAACCATCAAAGTTTTCGAGGCGTGAAAACTCGTGCTACATGCACAACACTGGTCAGATCGCATCACTGGCATATTTGCTGCTACATACATATTATACTTAACCTAAATAAGAAGGAAAATATTTTCTTTTCGTGTTAGTTTAACGAGGCATCGTTAAGTTTAATTATTTATATTACCTATAATCGTTAAACGGTTTATGTTGTGCGAAGAGTGTTTTGGATAGTACAACTTGATTAAAATTACGCTTGTTGGTTCAACTCGGAGCAAAAAATTTTTTTTGTATCACTGAAAGCTTGTTCATATTCAGATACTTAGATAAAGATTGAAGCAATCTCACACTAAGATAGAGGCTGGGGCTAACTGGGTATAAACTGCTGGTAACCCTTTCACCACCACTATTCACTACAGCCCATTACCGTCCCACTGCTGGGCACAGGCCTCCACTCTCATAGGAGAGAGGGAATTAGACCTTAAACCCACCATCCAATGCGGGTTGGTGGGCTTTGACGACTATTATCATGTTAGTGACAATAACCGAGACCGACGGCTTAACCCTTTTATAGCAGTTTATACCGGAGTCCAGAACTGCTGGCAACATGGCAGAGTCGATAAGGTGGTATTTGGTATCTAGCTGGAATTTTTTTGATTTCGCACCTGTCTCTCTGTCATCATCATCTCCACCCATCGCCGGCCCGCTATAACCTGAACTCGGGTCTCGGGCATAGACGTACGGTTATAAATAATCCACCATGTGCCAATTGGTAGATTTCACACTCTTTTGAGAACATTTCTCTACTCTACTACTCTCTACTCTACTCTCAGGAATATTTCTACCCTTCTACAGGAAGTTACTACCCTTCTGTTCAATAGAACTTCCCACTAAAATCATGTAACACAAACGATGAATAGATAAACAAAAGTCCACGTAAGGTCGTCATTAAAGTAACTAAGTTACGGCTAACCGTTAGTCCCGACGTGGAATAACAAAAAAAAGTGGTCCTGTCGTGACTCCACTGGTACGAGGTGAGTGGTGACTATTCATATCCTTGTTTAACAGTGGACTTCTACTATAGTTAGAGCGGGATGAAGGTAGTTTTAATATGCTGCTCCTAATATGAGTTTCATTTAATTTATCGCACGACAGCCGCTTCGTAGCTGCAACGGAGAACCACATTAATCTTTGGCGCTAAGAATGGTGTCCAAAATTCTATACGGGATGTGATAATAAATTGTATATAAAATAATAATTTCTTGGATGTACACGCTTCGGATTTTTATTCATTAAACTTGTAGTCTGATGTACCTAGATAGAGTTGCGTACTAGGTTTGAAAAGAAAACTACTTATAATGCAAATGTAGCAGAAATAAGTATTGGAGTGGTTACCGTTATAAGTATATGTATTAACTTTAAGGCCCACTTGCACAAGGCCACTAAATGTGTTAAAGTTAGTAAATTTTTTTTACCTGTCCTTTCCATGTCAACCCCGGAATAAACTAATCAAAAAGTGGTTGCCAGTTGAAGCAGTGTTGTGCAAGTCGACCTTAGTATCAAAGTAGGTATAATTATTCTAAACATAACAAAAAATCATAGGTTTACTGAAATAAAAGATTATTATTTATCGCCTATGAAGCTATGAGCTTAGGCAAGCTAATCGAATCATGGGTTAACTATCTAAATCTTTTATATCCAACCTAAATGAACGTGACTCATCACCATCAAAACATAGATTAGATACAGTTTATACCAGTAGATAATAGACTATAGATGGATAGCTGGTTCGTGAAAGACTGTTCAACATAATTCCCTAAACTGTTAGCTGTTATTAAAGGTTCGGAAAAAAAAGTTCTTCCCATTACTTATTAATATTTCATTATAAAGAAAATATTCAAGTAAGATTGCAAGCTTACTAGTATTCAATGCAAATTATAATCTAATCACTAATTAGCTACAAAAGAGAACACACAATATTTAATGCTTCACGGGTATCGGGTTCAAAATCAATATATTAGTCGCCGTCCTCCGCCATTTACCACAGGACAGAATTCAAATTTAGTATCTCGATAATTACAGCGACGTATAGTAATTGTTATTAAATACCGCACACGAGGTATTTGCAACCTATGGTATCGAATGTGAATACAATACTTAAATGGGCAGTTAAATTTAAACTAATAACAATCCTGTTTATATAACAATTATATAACTATTTAAAAAATTCATAAGATTTTAAGGAACTAATGAGGCTGGAACGAGTCAAATCCACAAACGCTCGCTGATTCCACGGATTCCACGTGCGTTTTTGTATTCGAATTTCGAATGTAACGTCAAGGCGGTCAAATATAAACTGCCCATCAAGCATACTGCTCTACCATCATCACCTACAATCGAATAACCTTTATATAAGTCTGGGGTAGTTCGCGAACGAACTAGGTGGGAAGAGAGGTTCCTTTATGTGAACTATGCGAACTAGTTCATCGATGATCTCGCTCTTTCTTTTTATATTTTTTTAGCGTCCGCTGTACTATAGACAGTGACAGATAATTGTAAAAATTCGTACTTTTCTAGTATTGTAATATGATTACGTATTATACAATAGGAACGAGACTAGTTGTTGACTAATTATTAATATAATATATTGTTTTATTTTTTTCATTATATGTTATGTTACATAAATAGACGTGTGAACTTATCATGTAATACTTTGTACTTTTTTAAATAAAAATAAAAAGAACTTGCAATAATAATCATAAATATTTTTTTTTTACTAAATTATTTCAAAAAAAGAACTAAGGAATTAATAGAGCGAACTAGTTCGCCATTGGATTATGAACTAAATTGAGTTCTCTCAGTGGTGACCGACTAGGCCCAAGACTACTTTAAATAAGTATAGGTACTTTCAGCGAAAGAATAACGACCAAAGCTCAGCTTCAAACTTCTTCAAAATTCTCTCTACAAATATTCAGTCACTAAGTACCTAGTAGCTGGCAGGTACCTATTTAAATTCGATATGTCTATTTTTATAGGTTTAAATATTTACCTACATTGTGTTTCGGTCTAACAAAATCGATCTTCAAGATAACTAATTTTACTTGAAATGGGATTCCAAAAGTTTTGTATCGTTTACAAGTGCATTTTGCTGAAAGGTAGGTACGGAATAACTTTTATTCTCTCTTTTATTTTTCAGACGACTACCTATATAAGTACGACAGTTTTTAGAGCACTAGAGTTTTAATATTTTTGACGACCTCCGTGGCGCAGTGTGTAGCGCTGTTGCCTTAACATGCGGAGGTCCCGGGTTCGAATCCCGGCAGGGTCAATTTGGGAATTTATAATTTCTGAAATTTGCCTGGTCTGCTGGTGGGAGGCTTCGGCCGTGGCTAGTTACCACCCTACCGGCAAAGACGTGCCGCCAAGCGATTTAGCATTCCGGTACGATGCCGTGTAGAAACCGAAGGGGTGTGGGCTTAATATAACTGCCATGCCCCTAACAGGTTAGCCCGCTACCATCTTAGACTGCATCATCACTTACCATCAGGTGTGATCGCAGTCAAGGGCTAGCTTGTAGTGGATTTAAAAAAAAAAAAAACTACATTTAAAGCTGCCATTTTAGTTTAATTTAGAGATTGTGTTATACAGAATCAGCCCCATTGATGAATGTTTTCTTCTCTTGTTTATTTCTCAAACCTAGTCTAATAATATTTGGCGCTTCCTTTTAAATTTACCTTAATGCTAATGTGGCGCCCCCAATGTGGTGCATTTCGACTTACACTTTTTATATGCAGAATTAACACTCCTACTCTACTAGATAGATCTCCATAGATCCTACATATCTTTGACCATAGATAACTGCGGGAATAAAAATATCGTTGGACACAATTATCATATTTGAAATACTTAAAACATGATATTTGTTGTTGGCGAAAGAGAATGCCAGACAGTTCAACTATATTAAAATTATTATGTAGAGGTCATTAAAAAGCTAAGAATAAAAATAAAGCAATGCAACGAACAAAAAAATTCTCCTGTACCTACAGTTTATCACGTAACGGCAGGTTCCCAGTTTCCTACTGTTGAACTATTTTAAAATTATGCTATGCTGCATATCAGAAAAACAAGCTTTTTATATCTTTGTTCTCTACTTAGTACTTATATTCCATTTACATAGTGTGTGAAGCGTGTATGTATGTAGGTTATTGATGTAGAATTTTAGTATGATGTAGGTACATATACTATTACCTACCACAAAGCAGATTTCTTTTTCTGTGACTAATATCTGTTTACGTAATAATTTATTACTACCTACACATTGAAAAAGTATGGATATGAAAATTATCATAATTGAGATGAAACTTTTTCCAACTTCGAACGTATAATTTAACAAGTTAGAGTAGTTGACCGGTTAAATATTAATTAATTTTGTTGATCATGTTGGATATGGGTTATCACTTATCACCAATCAGTTATAAGCTGAAGTAGGTTTATCAACTGTACCTAGACTTTTTCATATGTCGGGGGTGATTAAATGATTTAATTTAATTTAATCCATACTATAATTATAAAAATGCGAAAGTGTGTGTGTCTGTCTTTCACGGCCCAACCGATTTTGATGAAATTTGGTACAGGGATAGGTTGTATCCCGGGGAAGGACATAGGTTACCTTTCATCCCGGAAAATTAAGGATTTCCCGCGGGAATCGAAAAAACTTATTCTACGCGGACAAAGTTGCGGGCATCAGCTAGTGTTTTAATAAAGGGCACAAGCACTGGGGACAGCAAAAATTATTAGTGGACAAAAATTCCGTGTTAACTAATAAAATTATTAATTTACTTTTATGGAGCCGCACACACTAGCGGGACAGGTCAGGACAGGTCCGACCCTCCCCTCCATCGCAGACGTATCGCGTTGTACGGTAACTAGTGTGTTTACGTTCTTACACTAATTTGTTAAAGCTCTCAATATGTATTTTGACGTCCATGAATAATATTGTTAGTATGCTGTGTCTGAAATCTGAGTTGTTGACAAGTTTTACTTCGCTTTTCAGATAGGTGCAATTTAAATCAGCGTCTCTAGCTGTTATACCCCCTGTGTAATAATAGTACAAAGAGTTAAGCTAATTGGAAACTAGCAAAGCATTGTATACCTACTCGGAAGACAAAAGAGTGGGTCTGCTCACTAGCCGTCGGACAATCAAAGCGAGCTGGCCAATTGTGAAATAAAACGCACAAATAACAAGTTTAATTAAATCGCCAAGAACGGCGCACGGGGAGCGGGCAATTCCAACTACAACGATAGTTTAAGGTGCATGACAAGGGTCTGCCCGCGAAATTCAAATTTAATTTGGTTTTTCACAATTTGTAAACTAATACGACAAAGTAGGCTTATGGCATTCAAATTGCGAGCCTAGGAATATCATCTTCACAGGTTTATATAAAAATCTTTACTTGAAAGTGCCCAGTTTAAGAAATTAGTCAAATTATTGACTAATTTGTGAGTAACTCACGTCAAACTCATTATTTTAAGCCTACTTTGTCGTATTAGTTTACAAATTGTGAAAAACCAAATTAAATTTGAATTTCGCGGGCAGACCCTTGTCATCCACCTTAACAAGTGAACTCAAAGTAAGCTTCGTATTGAGCTACCTGAAAATTGCAAAGCGTAATGTGCTCAATCGCGAAAATTATTCCGAAACTTACATCTAAGTAATTTTGTTTGAATTTGGAGTCCATTCGTTTAGGTGATTTGAATTTATACGTCTACCTACAGTATGTACCTACCTATTACAAAAGATTCTTAATGGATGGTTTGCCTGGAGGAGATCACTTTTAGTGATAAGACCGCCCTTGCGCACTTTGTTTTCTGTACCTTTTAAGTGTTTTAATTTATATCTTTATGTTTGTGTGGAAATAAAGAATTTATCTATCTATCTATCTTCAATTTCAATTCTTACGAAATGTGAGAAGTAGGACTAGTTAATTAAAGTCAAAGTCAAAGCTTCTACAATCAGCTCCCAGAAGACATGTTGAATGTCTCTGAATAAGGTCAAAGTTAATGTAAAACGTAAACTCATTGAAAAATCTTATTACCATGTAAAGGACTATTCAAACGACAAGGAAGCCTGGCAATAATTTGCTCTAATGTCTCTGATAGTTCCTTAGTAAGAATATTTGTGAGATGGTGATAATAAAAAAAAAACAAAACCCGGCTGAGTTTGTTGTGGGCTCTTCTCAGATCAGGGCGCGTTTGGAACCCTCGTAGCTTTAAAGATAACGTTAGTCGTTACCCATTATCACCATCATGCTTTTTAAGTAATTTTTGAAGTTAAGTGTACCTACAGTGTATCGATATTTAATAAATAAATGACTATGACTATGACTATGACTATGACTATGACTATGACTATGACTAAAGGTCCTAATTAAAATTGAAAAAAACAAAACAAAGTGCCTTCCTTTCTACTACTGCTAAAACCTTTTGTCTGATTATGAGAGGCTAGCCTGTGGCTTCGATCCATCGATATATAATATATGTAGGCACTAGATGGGCCCTTTCATAGAAAAACGCCGGGCGTCCGAGTTGCTGAACACGTTCCGCACCTGTACCTTTGTTCCCGTCGTAGCGCTGTCACCATTGAAATAGGTACCTACTAAAAAAATTCTACATCAATGATTTCCGCGGCAAACTGTATGATTTTTTTTTTCAAGCTTTCATTCAAGATGTCGCAAGCAAGTTCCCGCTTTTCAGACTAGATGGCGTTGATGGCGTTGCTAAAAATACGCCCACATTCTTTGTTTGACAGGGCCCGTCTATGTAAATTGAGGTCGTTGACTATTCCCTAATATAACTCTTTCCGTGGGGGTTGAATTTTCGAAAATCCTTTCTTAGCGGATGCCTATAAGTCATAAGAGCGACCTGCTAAGTATCTGTATGCCTTAACTTAAATCAGCCCTATCCGGCCAGTGCATTGGTTGAGCAACGTGCGTCGATAGATCAGTACAGTCGCCATATTTTTCTATAATCTACCTATTTAGAAGATGGTGCCAAATCCTGTCTACAGATTAATATACTACATACATACTAGTATGTATATTTAAACGTTCAAAATATGGAGCTATGTTTGCTGTTTTGATTGTTGTGGGATTTCGGATTTTACCTATTAATAAAAAATCTGCGAAGATCTTTAATGAGGTAAGTAGTAAGTATCCCATAGGTCCTGAAAAATGTATAACATTATTATTTTAACGCAAACGCGAACTCAAATCAGTAAATGATACGTGCTTATTCATAAACTGCTAACGTAAGTATACACTTCTCGGACGTGTGGGCAATAATGTCATATGACACCAATTTCGCACTTCCATAATCCCCATTTGTCATTTCTTTAGAAAGTAAAATTAAGATAAATAAGAGGCAAGGAGTGGGTCCTTTCGCTTAAACATGTTGATTATTTCATAAGGTTTGATAATACTACTTTACTTCGAATCAAATCATGCTCTACAGTAACAGTTTTACGGTTAATTTTCCAGTGTAAGCGAGGAGGGTTCACGGTAGTACTCCACAAATAGGAGTCCGAGAATAGAGCGAGGCTACTGGATAGTCAACGCAATCGTATATATATCTCCAGCGGCCGCTGCAAAAATTTTCAAAACTTGCTGGAGACACTTAATGCTTAAATGAGTTTGACCATATTGTTTGTAGTGAAGTGAATCAAAAGTAAACCAATTGTTTTAATGGTGACTTCCATTATTTTCAATGCATTTTCGATGAATAACGTTTCCACTGGTAAATATAAGCGGTGTCAGCATAGTGGTTTAGTTAGTTTACGTGGTCGGGGGTTCGGTCCTTGAGCAGTGGTCACGCACTATAACTATTCTGATCTAGGTAGGTATGTGTGTTTAAATGTCACTTGCTATAAACCGAAACCGAAGAACCGAACCGTGTAGAAATCGAAGGGAAGTGGGTTTAATATAACTGCGATACCCCTAACAGGTTAGCCCCACAGATCACGGAAACAAGGGAGATATGCCTATGTATCAAATTGTATTGAAACCTGCTGTCTCCAGTTTATCCCTACCTATCCCTACTACCTGCTACCAATACAAGCAACTAAATAAATACAATAGACAAGAAGTCTCACTCACACACACGCATACCGATAGATCAGTGCATGAGGCACGAACAAATATACACTTTATTGTTTACCTAACAGGGTTCAATTTCAATCACCGTGCATCTTACTCACACAAACGTAAAACGTTGTCGATGTGCTGTGCAAAATTCAAATATGATACAATTAGTGGTTGACTAAAATGGATCTATCGATGCTAAATTTCTTAATATTTGGGTTTTTGACAATGACTACCGATTATGAAAAGTGATATTTTACTTGTGTACCAAAAATAAGATGTAAAAAATCATCTCATATTAGATTATTTTTAACCGACTTTCCGAAAAAAGGACGAGGTTCTTTTTGTGCACATTACAACACTTTTTTCTTCAAGTTTGTTTGGTTGTTTGTTTGTTTGGGTGAATTTTAAGTACACATTAATCGAAAAATTATTTTACAAGACCTTTGCTCGTAAAGTGGCTCTTACTTCCTCGTTATTAAATATACTTTAACCACCCTTGGGCGACGAAAATATCACCCAAACGTCCCAACTAGACACAGAATTTGTACTTTTTTTTTTTGCTGGAAAAATGCATTTACGCATCCCGCACAAGGCGGGTATGTGGGACTCACAGATGGAAGCAGAATACCCACTAAAAAACCAGCAGCACAGTCCGCGTCTACAAAGAGAGGTCTCAGGGTCCCAAGGCTACTCAGACATCACGACGCTGAACCGACCATAGGGTCCTAGACACCTATACTAAGGCGGGAAAAGGCGAGCGAAGCGTCGCCTTCTTCCCCCCTGTCGTCTTCTGCGGATCAGTGGAGCGTTAGGGTCCAGCTCTCGTTCCCGTTCCGCAGCCTCCTTCAGCTCCATAACATTTTCCACTAGGGTATGGTGCGCTGTGTCCTCTGGAGTACCACACTCATGACAGATGGCTGTTTCCTCCCGTTTCGCAATCTGGTGCAAGTACTTACCGAAACAGCCATGTCCCGTAAGTACAGAATTTGTACCTACTTCACTCAGAAATTACTAGACTATTTTATCCCGGAAATTAAGGAGTTCCCGCGAAATTAAAACAAACTTAATCCAGGCGGACGAAGTCACGGGCATCATCTAGTGGGTATTATTAACTTACAGTCAACACAAAACGCAAGTTCAATGTTGGGATTGACCATTCGAAGAGCCGACGAACCATCTTCAATGGTTGAAAGCACTTTGGCTCAAAGTGATACGAGCATATTGTGCTATTTTTCGTCGGAAACCAGCTTGGACCTCTTCCTGTAGCATTTATCCACTTTTCTTTTCTTTCTGCATCCTTCGGATATCTTAAATATTAATATTAAAGAGTGACATTAAATATATCAATAAATGAGTAATGAGTATCTACGTAAATTGACATTATATTAATTCACCTAGTATATTTTTTATACGTTTCGTCAGCTAAGTAAGTCGAGTACTTACATTAAAAAAAATAGTAATAATTATGACTAAAAATATAGTTATAATGAATTTTACTCACGATAGTTTAAACGTTAAAATAGCAATAATTGTTTACTAAGTTATAATTAAGGTACTATTAATTATTGTATCACAGATCATCGTTTGGTCGCTAAAATATCGACAACTGCATTGTACTCGTACCTGCATCGTCACATCTCTAGTTCACGGCACGCCGACAGCGGCCGAACTACGAAATTTGATCTATCGTGCTAGTGAAAGAATCGGTAAAGAACACTTAACCATTGCGTCGTAAGACTGGCCGATTCATTGATAGATTTCTACTAAGCAAGCAATGGTTTTTGTTCATAATGAGATATAGACTTGTCACTCTATTACATTATGATACCACTAAATAATGTTTTATTGATTTTAATGGAAAATTACAACAATTTATTTGTACTTACGTGTGAAATGAGATGCCATCTTTCATGTAATTCACTTTGCAGCTTGAATTTTTACAAACAACCACTGAACAACGCGGCATTTTGTTAAAAACCGAGAGAAGTGAACCAATCTTTGAATGACATGCGACTAAAGACAAAAACGGCCATCAGGCCTATTTTGTGCCTGATGAGTTCGCACGCAACACGCCCCCTTAGCACATCTCCCTTGTTTCCGTGATCTGTGGTTAGCCCGCTACCATCTTAGACTGCATCATCACTTACCATCAGGTGTGATCGCAGTCAAGGGCTAACTTGTAGTTGATTAAAAAAAAAACGGTGAAGAAAACTTCGTGAGGAAACCAGCTGTATGCCCGAGAGTTCTTCATAGGACTGGTGGGTGAAGTCTGCCAATTTGCACTTGACCAGCTTGGTAGGTATCCTTCCGATTTCCAAACCCTTCTCATTCTGAGACGACAGACGAGCTTAGCCAGAAGTGAACAATACTCAAATCAAATATTTTTTATTCAAATAAACTTTTACAAGTACTTTTGAATCGTCAAGTGAATCTACCACTGGTTCGGAATGACATTCCTACCGAGAAGAACCAGCAAGAAACTCGGTGGTTGCTCTTTTTAAATACCTTAAGTAGCTGTACTAACTAACCTATATCATAGAGCAGTTAACTAGTAAAAAGCACCTAGCTAGAGAGCTTTCATCGGAAAGTCCAACAATAAGCTATTATTAGGCACCTCGCAATGCGTGACCAGTACTTAATGGCTTTGATTCGTGGTCGGGGAGTTGGTTCGGGGATTAGGGTGAGTCTGGCAGGTCAATAAGAGCAGGTAGGTAGTGTAACCTCACACGACGGCGCTACATTATACGCATGCTTTTCTTTATTATGTAGTGGTTTACGATACCTTTGTATTTAAAGGATTGTAGCTGTGCTACTTAGAGACTGTCTAGATTCCAGAAATAATAACGTTAAAAAAACAGTTAACTACATAGGTAAGTAGGTATCTTTGTCTAATTAACATGGTAAATCAGAAAAAAAATTACAAACATAGGTCCCTACTTACTTAACATTAGGTATACCTATAATGTTAACAAATGTTTAATCCTATATCTACTCGTAGGTACTGATTCATCTTGTGCTGTCGTGTATTTATAATAGGTACCCGTGTATGTATCTACTCAGAGCTTCAAACTTCAAAGAGACCTACAACAACAATTGCCTTATTAATTACAACAGCTTCTCATGCGACAAAATGCATTTTTCACGAATGCATTTCTCTGCTTATCATTTCCATTCGATTAAATGTATTAGAGAGAATACCTAGTACCTATTATCGGCAAGATGTTTGGACTAAGAAGAATATTGAATTACAAAATGCTCTAAGTTAATTTGCACAAAAATAAATCCAACTGGATTCAATATCCGAGTGACGGAAACGTGATAAATCGCGTTAGATCGGCCATTAGGTGCGACGCGTGAGGGCTTGAAGTGTCAGCAGTTTACACGTCTTATTGCTTGTCGCGCTCGCAAGTCCCGTCCCCGTCGCGTCGCAATAAAAACATCAGCCGTATTCACCAAAATAACTCTTGGCACCCATTCGAGTAACCGACAAGAGACGAAAGTAAAACCCCGCTATCTAGTGATCTTTGCGACGCACTTCACTGTTACGATGCTTCGGGTAGGTATTGTTAATTAATTAGTTTTCAATTATTGTTTAACAAGTAATAATTAGCGTTATCGTTTTATTAACGACAAAGCATACCCACTTTATTATTAAGTGACATATTTAAGTATTAGGTATTGATTCCAAAAATGTTAAATCAATAATGATTTTTTTTGTGAGGTAAAATTGGAATAAGGTTTTATGTCCGTGTCCGTACGATCCAGAATGCTAGAAGCCAGAGCCGTGAAACCAGTTAAAAAGAAACTACAATTCTGTTATTCGTCTGTGTTTTTGTTGTCTATGGTTGAAAAAATGAAGATGGAAGAAAAATAATTAATTGAAAGCACTGTTTATAAGTTTTAGAAGTTGTTTTGAATGTGTAGTATAATATATAATAAAAAATCAATAAAAAGTGCTAAGAATTGTTATTTTTTAGTGTTTTCTTGAAAATGGCTTAGGAGTATGTATGACCCGCGTCAGTTTTAAACCTTTAATAAAAGTACTTGGGGCTAAGTTACAAATTGAAATATTCAGTTTTAATTTATAACTTGTGTTATTATTGAGTGAGCAGGTTTGTTTTTCTACATAACATGCAAAAGTGCAATATTATTAAAGTAAGTAGGTTAGTTACTTAAATACCTATTCTAAGAAAAAAATATTATTACTTATTATTCTAATATCTCACTCACACGCATGAAAGTTGTGGAACAAAAATTATATTATAAAGTTACTATGAATTCAATAACTTTATTAGATCCTAACAAACGATTATGTAAAATTGTTTGTTAATTCTATAATAGGGTCTGTTTAACATCTTTAAATATTCTTTTTAAATTATTTATCTAATTATATTAAGTAATTTATACAAGCAAAAATGAAATTTTTTTTAAGTACCTAACTCGTATTTCAACCGCGTCTCAGTTTCTAGGTTTTACGGGTTATTATCCTTAAAACCTAGAAACTAGATATTTAAGTAAATAACTCTTCAATCAAAGTAACTTAACACTTAATATTAATACACAAATTAATATCTTTAATAATATGATTTTTTTATTTAATCGAAAAAAACGTTTTTATTATTAAAAATTTCTTATTCTTGACAAAGAATTTAAAACAAGCAGTGCAATAATTTGATTTGAATTACGTTAAAAATTATGCAGAGCTTAGGAACTTCTGGTGGCACAAACTACAAAGTTACCAAGTTTCACTGATTTATTTTAACTACCTTAATATTATTATATGTAATTTTAATATGTATTAGAAGCTTCGGTTAGCAAAAAATCCTGCCTAAATTTATGTGATGACTTAGGATTATTTGGATTATTTATTAACCACATTTCTTAGGAGGCTATTTAACTTCCGGTAAAATTATGATTTATAAAAAAATAGTAGGATTATTATCCAACTACAAATTAAGTTAAATTACCTAATTAAGTAATATGTAATAAGTTAAGCAGGTAATTAAGAATTAAAATTACGATTGGAAAGAATTTGCTTTGAATAAGTAGGTAGATAATTAGATACTCAAATTATTGAATATTTCAATGATTATTTGTTTTTTTTATAGTTCAGTAATTCTTGGCTATTTTTATTAAAATACTTTTAAGTATTTCTTATATATGAGTAATAATTTCAAGGTACCTACATAATTTTCCGAATTAGTGTTTTAATCGCAACGAAGCTGTTTGAGGAATTAATCCATATTGTACATAATCAATAAATTATATTAAATAATTAACAACGAAGTTAATCAATTGAAGATTCAGATTCATCAGTATAAAGAGAAGTAACCAATGTTTATAATGGACAATTAATCTCGGCATGACTTAGGAATTTGCAATAATATTTGAGGAATTTGTTTGTTTATCTTTGCTAACTTGTGGTAAATACTCACGCCTTGGATAAAACTTAGAGTAATAACAGTCCATGTCACCCTTTAAAAAAATCACTGCATCAATATCACTGTTAATTTGTTTACCGTTCACAGTTCACTCGCGCATTACACGTAAAATGTTTGACATATCATAAATTAAGCTGACAAGTGTCATCCCCGCGCGCGGAATACGTCAAATCGCAAACAGCCACCAACGCGACTGAAGTGTATCACGGGCGGACCATACCATACCGCGTCTTTCGAAAATTGCGCCATCTCAGCAAGCACACTGAAGCAAATTTAACAACACAAAAACACCTTGAGCACACTTCATGCCCTACTACCTTTCATAAACGTCCAAAATCTAATACTAGATAATGTTTACATCGCAAAATGCCGACACCCAAACGACCGGAAGTCGAAGCGAAGCAAACGCGACAACTATGTGAAATATTGCAGGATCGCGCTCGCATTGTTGACATTCCCCAATAAAAATCACCAAAATCTCGGGTAAATTGTATGAAAAACACTTAAAAATATTTTTTACTCACCTATTTCGAAGTCCAAAGGTGTGGTGAAGGGGCGAATTTTGATTATATGTTAATTAAACTGTGAATTTAAAGAATATACTCTTATTGGTATGCGAAGAATGGCACAAAGAATCCCGACAACGCACGCGACGAATGCGCACCTCGTTTGCGCATATGCTGACACAACTTCATGGATGTTACTCCCCTTACCCCGCGTGCACCCGGTTTTCTTTGTTAGTGTGCGTGTCCAGAGTGGTCAAACGTGAAATTTTGTGCATGTATACAACACACACTGACACATTTCTACCTGCGTAGCTCCCGTTTGCCGCCATCTTTGTTACGACAGAAAGCGAACGTTGTTCTATTAGTAACTGTCAACACCACTAATGCCCTCTATCGGGCCTGCAGTATAATTGAAAATTGCCACTAGATGTCGCGCAACGGCATACAGAATTTTAATCAATACAGATAAATAGATTAATTAACGACAGGCTTTATTTTTATTTATTTGAACTAATTATAACTAGGATATGCCTGACCTTCTGGGAAATTCTCTTTGAAATATCTAAAGACTAATGTTAAGTTGTGCAGATTTTTCAGAATTTTCTATACCAATTTAAGCCTATAATTTTGCATTTTGCAGCTACTTAGATGACATACTTCAGTTATTCTTAATTCTACTATTATTTTAAAATAAAACGCCAAAAATGAATGACTTGTTCATTAAATTTATTTTGTTAACAAATTCTATTTTAGTTAGAGACACTGTTAAAATATTATTATCTTTCTAATTATAATAAATAATAATAAATATATAACGTACATATATAAGTACTCAAAGTTAATAAGTGTTTTCTTAGAGAACAAAATTATATATAATGCACACCATAAAATAGATACGATATGTTTCAATACCCTTAGTCATAGGTATACTCTCAACCACTGAGAATAACGAATGTATCGATGGTCCATAAAGATTGGATAGCAAATAAAGCTTTAAGTACTTATAAATATTAAAACATTAAATTTTAATAGTCAACACAATTATATTCTTGATCAGCAATATAAAGGCTATTTAAAGTGTACAACACACACAGCAGTGCTCAATATAATGGTGTAGTTTATCCAACTATTCTTAGGGACTGATATTGCAACGTAGCTACCTACGACTAAGAAAAGTTGTACTAGTTAACTACTTGGCACCTTTTAGAAGCACAATAATTTGATAGAGTAATTGGTACGACTTGCACAAAATATTTTGTCAATATAATAATAATTAAGTTCTTAAATCACAATTTAAAAGAGAAAAACTCAAATACTGATAATTTCAATTTCTTTTTTATTTGGGTAAGTTTTGTTTAGAAATTATAAAATTTAAAGGGATCATCCATAACTTTAGATATCAAATTACTTAGTAACATTGTTAATATATATAAGTCCTTATTAACATTATTTCATATAATATAAAGTTTTTAATAAACAGAGCTATAATAAATTAGATTGAATCTAGTATTGACGTACCTATGACAAAACAGAGTAAATCCACGCAAATAATATTATAGCAATATGAGAATATTATAGATATTTAAAATCTATATTTAGCATTAGTTTATCAAGAAAAGTTCTCTAAAAAAGTTATGGTCTCTAAAAAATAAATATTTCTATTATCAAGCGTTAATATTATCCTTGTTAGGTAAGTAAATACACTAAATCCTATTATTTTTGTCAAGCAACTTATGTGTAGGTACAATACTTTATAATAATTTTAAATAAAACAACTACTTTTTGCTCAAAAAATGACTGGTAGGTATTATTTACTCATATCAATCCTAACTTGGAAGCATGAATGAAGAAAGTTAAGTATGTAACATAACTAAAGATTTTTTGAAATAGGTCTAAAACCTCTGTCAACATAAATTTTGTTAAAATTACGATTCACAGTGACGCCAAATAAAATACATTCGTATGAAGATGCGCTCACTTTTATTTTAGGTATAATATACTTAAAATCTACACTGCTTGTTACTTAACAATTTTAATTATTTAAAGTTTTCTTACCTAATCTAATTTAAAAACAATTAAAATTATTATATCAAAACTTCAACTATCAAAGTTCACGCTTTTATGTGCATGAGAAAGCCCTAAGATAATAATACTTACACATTAGGTACATTGGCCGTCAAAAAAGGGAATATCCTAATATTCATTATTATGCAAGAATCAGCGGCAGTAGATAAGATGGCAGATAGCAAAATGAACAATACAGTAAGATTTCATGAAACTTGTAACACAAGTATTTCATTAGAACTTTGTCTTTGCTTACTTGGTCTTGATTTATTTGCTCAAAGATTTTATGAGTGCCAAACTTTATTTATTACTGTCCCATTAGCGGCTAAAAAATAATTAAGTAATATTTTACAAGGGATGGTAAAATAGTACATTACGTCTTTGCTGATTTAGTTTGGCGCTCTTATTTGGCGTAGAAAAGCACGTTACATAATATTTCATAATAAAACGTTTAAACTTTTATATACTTGTATAATAAGTTTCACTAATTGATGAATTCCATAAACATTCGTTTATTAGTCAACTTTTTTGCTGTTATGCAAAATGTATTTGTCGAAAAATTGGTTTTCGATTAAACCACTTCAATTACAGTTTGACATGTTTGGTCATTTAAACGAGAAAATATGTGATAGTGTCGTATGCGTAACAAAATATGCTTTAATAACTTTAAAAGCAAGGTTTTTTTTTATATTTTAGGAATGGAATGAAAAAGTCGATGATTTTTGCGATTACTTAGAACTATCAAAGAAACTTAAAACCATTGGCTTAATCAATAAGAATATTAATTAGTTGGTCTTGCTTGTGGGGCATACGACTTGTAGCTCATGCACAGGGAGGTCCTGTACAATGAGAGCGTGGAATGCCATATTAGCAGTCGCGAGGATGTACTCGCAAATCGAGAACCACGTAAATGCTGAAATCAAAGCTTAATGTTAGTTTTTTTTTGCATTTGTTGAAGTCAATATCGTTCCAAAACTTCTAAAAAAGAAAAATACCTAATATTGCAGTAAATACTTGCTTGCTAATGGTTCTGCACTTTTAATGAAAATAACATAACTATGTCAATTTGTTATTTGTTTAAATAACAGAAACAATCTTTATTCATGTTGAAATCAAACCCGTCAACCCTGTCTTTGTTTCTTTAATATATCATGTTATGGGATGCAAAATAGAGAAATGTGGACGGAGAGAGATAATTGTTGACTTACCAAGTGGTCGACAAAGCAGTCTGTGTCTTAAAAAGAAGACAATAAGGCCAATAGTAGCGATGATGGCTATAAAGAACAATATCCATACAAGCTTGTTTGTCCTCACTGGCTCCACCACATCACTGGCAAGGCAGCCAACGCGCGCTCGGCAAAGCATGTGAAGAAGCGACGCCATCATGAATATAATAAATATCTTCTCGTGCACGACTGAAAATAAAAAGACAGTCATTTAAATACAATTCAGATCTCCCATTGATTAAGACTGCATCTATAAATTTTCTTAGGCTACTGTGGTTTCTTATTGCCTCATTTCAATCTTATCACTATGTTATGAATACCTTGAGTCTGCGTGTGAATATGTCTTTTAGCACGCGCAGAACTACGCCATATTAAATGATTTCTTTAAATGAACATCTGACGTTGTTCTAGTTTAGGGTAGGATCAGAATTCCATAAGGTGGTTGATGCATTTTGATAGATCAACCACCTTAGAGAATTCTCGAAGTAGGTAAGTACTTACTTGTGGTTTTAAATTAATTATTTGTTTGTTCATATCGTATTTAACTACTTGAATGCTTAATAATAGATAATAATAGTGAAAAAGTTATACTTACAATAATTTTCTCTATTTGAAACGTAAGTAACTCCTGTTAGTGCAAGTAACTCTATCAAGTTCAACCAATAACAAGCTTCACCTAATTTTATAGCTAAATTACGAACCTGAAAAAAACAAAATGATTTCAAATATCGCAAAGCTGTTTAAATTAAATAATCCATTTCAAATTGGTGTATAAAACTTGCCTTATCTTCGAAGATATAAGAAGTGCGCTCCTTATGGTAGTTGTAATATAAAGAACCTATTAACAGTCTTGGTCCTAGGTGGTAAGCAATGCATATTCTCCATACATATCTTTGCGGGCTGATCCCCGTAATTGCACTTATTGACGGAACTACATTATAAACCTATGAAAATAAATCATAATAATATGGTTTACGTAACATAAAAGCAACATCACGTTAGCTTTTTAGCAATGCTGAGTAGTGTTTGGTACCGATTTTTTTCAACATGGCTACTGTAAAACTTACCCTACAGTGTGTTTCATGGATATCATCTGCCTGGAATATAGATGCTGTCACATAACAAAATACTAAAGCACCTAGTGGAAGCCATAGGGCACTTAAACATATCCTTCTTAGAGAACATGACCATAGCAGTCCCTGAAGAAATAAAACATTCAGTTAACATTATGATTTTACAGTCGGTTTAAAAATTGTTAACCATTATGCACCTTGTAATTTAAAGTTTTGATAGTCCTGTTCACGATACAAGATTCCTTTGTGCGAACTATGTCCTGCTCACTCGTGTGCGTTGGTATCTCTACTTGTGCGTCATTTCCCATTTTCTGTCTCACTCACTTTTAATCATTAATATCATAATTAAACAACAACCCCCTTCATCCGATGCACATTGTTTTTAACGGATTCATTATCACTGGAAATTTGCTACAACACGGAATTAGAAAATGTGAAAAAATCGTTAGCCGTGCCGAGAATATATTTGTACTGATTCATAGATAACAATAGATTAAATCTTTTGTACATTAAAATGTGCTTTCAGAAAAGCACAGTGGTAAAACGAGTAAAGATGACTTGAGGCGTGGATTGAATGAAGTTACTTGGACTTGCGCATTTGATGCTGTACAGCTGAAGAGCTTTTTGCCGCGTTGCATATTTTGCCAGATTCCCGCAGCTGGACAAGTGACTAGCAAAAACAATAGAAGTTTTAATATTTCCTCATTATTTTCAATATATCTTGTATGATTTGGTACATCTGTTGCAAATTTGCAGGTTCTAATCAACTTCAGATCGATAGTTCGTGCGCAGTTTTTGTGTACTACTTATGTACTTAGCTACATAAAATTATTTATGACGCTATCTATTTTGCTGAACTACGTCGCTAACAACTATATGTAATTGATTGCAATAACAAGTGCAATACGACCATATAGAAATGGCAGGAAGAAAACATACTCCTACTTTATAATATTTTCCGTATGAAAAATGGCGTTGCGGCCCTAGCCGTCTGAAAATACTGCAGATTACTAGGGAAGGTTAGCAAATTTAATAATATGTTGTTTTCACCAAATAGATTTACAGTCCCACAAACTTAACAGACCCGGTGATAGCGTCGCTAATATTAATATATTGAGTTTTTTAGTTCCATCTATATTAAATGAAAAATAATATAAAAACAAAAACTAAACAGGCATAAAAATTAGTTCCAATTTTGGCCACCGGGCCAGTTAAGTTTGTGCGACTATAGATTACCAAACAGACCAGTTATTTTGATGAACTGTTAGTAAAAAGTATAAAATAATTATATACTATATTATACTAGGGTGACTACGAGATAGTGGGCTACGCCCTACGGGATGAAACGGCGATTATTACAAGTGCAAGGTTTTAATAGTTGAAAAAGCAAGATTGAACAGTTTTATTTTATTTTACGTAATATTTTAGTTTCAAAAATGATGATAACTAAAAAATTACGAAGATTTCATGATTCTATTTTTTCTAAAACTTAGAAATTATCAATATTGCAGCCAGGTTGAAACTTTTGCAAGACGATTCGGTTTGATCGTGTTGGTTATTCGTCTGTGTTTTAGTCTATGGCCTTGACAGATGATATTGACGTTGACAGTTAGTATTGTCAGCATTGGTTAGCGTCAATTTGATCTTTTAATTGACAATGACAAATGACAATGACAAACTCAAACTTGTGCGCGGAGGTCATGCGCTGTCGTGTTTAAATTCTGATTCCGATAAAATACTGTAATTCACTCAAATTATAACTAAATGAAAGGCTTTTTGCATACATTTTATTAAGTACAAGCCTCAGCATGTGGTTCGGTGGACTCTTCATTTTATTTAGTGTGTGTGTGATGTTTTCTATCGAAGTTGAATGTACAACCCATTGGATGGTCACTGAGAGTGGATTAATCCAGCCCCGGGTATGATAAGTTTTAAGCATAGACATAGGATTTTTTCGCTACGCTCAATAGACTGACAAAGCGTGGGAGCGAGAGGTATTTAGTTAATAAACACTGCCGCGAGCGAAAAAGAGATAGCGAAACAAAAGGCCAGTATGTCATTGTTTACGCGAGTAAGAGGCCATAGCGTACCGGCCTTTTCCAAGTCGAGGTGAATTTTGTGTATTTAATTAATAATCTTACGATTAAAACTTAAAATCTTTATTCTGCCACCATGGTGTCTTGTTCAGTGAATGAATGTGACGTTACAAGACGTAATAACCCGCATAAATACACGTTTCACAGGTAATTACTGAATATTTTTATGAATTATTCATAATCATTATTTCGTCACTTGTTGTTTGAAAATGAGGCAAAATAACTATTGAAAGCTTAGATAATAGGTTTCCCTTAAGACTTTTCATCAAATTACATAGCTAAATAAAGAATTTTTGGATATTTTGTGTAAAACTTAAAAATGTTTGGTTACGATAGGGATTGCCAAAGTGATGACGTCATAAGTATCGATAGTCGATAATCGTGTCTGCCGGTAGGTTTGACGTGATTGCTCATAAGCTTAGGCGTGTAGAGTACAATATTAAACACTACTTTCCTGTAAAAGAAAAGAACGAAATAAATATTTTCTTTAATTTTTGTTTTATTTGGCGTGTCTTAGATTTCATATGTACATAAAATATATATACAGGGTATACTGTACATACTGGTAATTCAGTACATTATGTATTTAAGTGCTTATCGGGGAGGTCATTAGCTATGACTTGAGCGCCATATATGGTTATTATTTATTTTTATTAACTTGTCACTTATACATTATATCAGAGTATTATTGTAATTAATCAAATTAAAACTACTTGCACCCTTTAAAAAAATAGCGGCGGTAAACTAACAATTTTTATGAAAAATCTCAAAAACTGCTCTATTTCTCAAAAAAAATATAGTGTATATTTTCAGGCAGAATTTTTAAAAAATATATCCATTTTAAAAGCTTTCTTTCGAAATATCAAAAAAAAAACTTTTATGGGGCTAAAATATCTATAAGTATCTCATAATATTTACAATGTTATGTTCTAGGTTTCCAACCAATTCTTTGCTACGTAACAAATGGTTACGGATTATAGATAGGGGCTCCTGGTTTAGATAGATATTAGTCTGAATAATAAATAATTGAATGAATTAATGAGAAAACTAATGTATGAATGGACATTCTTTTTTTCTTAATTATTTGTATGTATTAAAAGGATTATTAAAAGAGTTAAGTGTGAAGACTGTGTAGGTACATAGTTTATTATCGGACCCAACAGCTCTATGTAATAATTCGTTAATTATTAAGAGAGACTATTCGAAAACACACAATAAGTATTTGATATATCCAGCTAATGATGTTGCATTGTGTTGTAACGCTGAAAAACTTTTTAGAGAAAACATGGTCATCTCATCAATAAATAATTTGTACCCAGCTGTAGCTTTGTTGCTATTTGTGTATTTGATTTTTTAAAATTAAAAGATAGTTATATTTTACTTCGTTAAACTAACTCATTAGAGTCCTATGATTTCACCAGTAAGACTATCGATAATACTATGCTAGAGTCAAGACAACACTATTTCACGCACACATTTACATTTCATTTTTTGTATCACCGTAATCTGTCACTGTTGGTCTGTACATTCTAAGTCTATGGTTTTAAGGGTCCCACAGATTAATAGTTCGCCTGCACACTTTAGTCTTATCAGACGGTCTACCGTCAAAAGACTACTTAGCCCACTCACTAAAGCGATAATTGCCTGCCGGCAATGGTCGCATACTGAGCTAGGGTCTACAACTCTACACACTAGCAGGCGGCAGGCGAGGCAACTGTTAACAATCCGCAGCATGCGCCTGTCGGCAATAGTCTGAAGCTGAAGTTCAGTATTTACACACTAGCAGCCGACGGCCGACAGTTCATACCGCAGCATAAAAATATGTTGCGTAAAATAAACGATTTACTATTTTGGTACTACAGTATTTAATATCACCACCAAAAAAAGGATTATATGTATATATTTTTTTAATTTTTATTCTATTTCATAATTTTTTGTTTCCCAGTATCAATAGTGGCGAAGGGTATTTATTGATTTGATACTATAATAATTTTTCGTAAGTATCATCTTTAAGTAACTGGGAAATGAAAAGAACACATGGGAAACTTCTATAACTTAACTTTGAATAATTGAAGTTACTATCAATAAACCACAGTCAGATAAACTGGTAATGTTAATCTTTTGCGATTAACTGAAAACTTAATATCTGCCAGCGATCTTTAAGTCTGTGGGGCCATTTACAGTTTACTGAAACATGCAATTTGTTTTCTAGCTATTACA
The DNA here is from genome assembly GCA_923060345.2 of Erebia aethiops. NCBI lineage: Eukaryota > Metazoa > Arthropoda > Insecta > Lepidoptera > Nymphalidae > Erebia > Erebia aethiops. Next base: position 5,041,188 of record OV281092.1, on the reverse strand, counting down.
TTAAATTTAAATGTTTTACAGCTAGGTTTCAGAATGTTTTACAATTGCTTCAAATTCTAGAGTTTGAGAGATTTTTTTGAATTAAGTAAAGGTGTAAATCATCTCTCGTAAGTAGGTATTGCAGTTTGTAGACTACCTTGCATTTTCATGTTATTTTAATAGAATTTTAATCACTTATAAACATCAGAAACTATGTCTGTTCAGTTTACAATATTGTTTTTATTTCAGGTTGACTCCCCATTTGAAATGGCTCGTCCATATGATCTCCTAGAGTTTCTGAACCAAGAAAGGCGTTGGACTGCCATATTTGATGTTTACAACAATCTTTCGAAACGACAGACAGTTATAGATGGGCTTTGGTCTGATGTTGGTAAATACACTGACATTAGTCGACAGACAGCTCAGGACAAAGACTGTGTGAAGGCTGGTAATATTAATACCATTGATTGGAATGCTGCCCTCCTTGAAGATGGTTCTAAAAAGCTTCCGGAAGAGGAGTTTCTATTTCCTACTCCTTATTATGGTCCTAATACTGATGTGCCAGACTGTAAACGTATATCCTCATTGACATTTAGTATGTTTGTCTTTGAGCATTTAGAGGTAAGCTTAAGATACACTAATTTTTATATAATATTTTTTTAAATAATCTAGTCTTACTAATATTAAATAAGTGCTTTGATCTGTCTGTTCTTAAGTATTTCCTTTTGCATTCCTGTCATTCATTTTGAAGCAAATCATACAATAGGTTACGTCCTGGATTTGTGCTACTTTTTTACCAGAAAATAAACTAGCCAGTGGTTTTCTTAAAACGTTAATCCTGTGTGAAGAAATAAACCTGCTTTCTTATAGAGTATGATGCAAAGAGACAACCTGACAGCCAACCCTGAATTTGTGCTGCCAGAACTGTTATCCCCTATTATGACCTTAGACCAGTTTGGTCACTGGGTGACTGGTATGCTCCGTCGTAATAGCACATCTTGGTTACATTATCATATGGCTTCATTATTCTGGAGGATTAAAGGAAGTGCCCCAAAGGCTTTGGAGTGCAGTCGGCGAGCTGTACTTCACTCTCCAAGGTACGGTTTTTGAAGTGAAAACTTCTTTAGGCGTATTAAGTACGTATAGTAATTTGAAAATTAAGTTTGACTTTCAACTATGCAACAGCAACTCTTGGAAAACGATACTTGCATCTTGCGTCCGGTTGTGTATGGAAAGCATTATTTTTTTATAGAATCATTATCTTTAGAGCTTATTTCTTGATTCTGACATTCTGTATTGGCTTTTTTTTTCAGGGAATATAAAGACATTGCCTTAGGAAGTTTAGGCATGGTGCTCCACCGAAGTGGTAAAACAAATGATGCTATCATAGTTCTAGGCGCCGCTATAGACCATGATCATAACAACTATGTTAGCCATTTTGCAATTGCAAACGCATATGCAGTGATTGGAGAATTCAATAATTCTTTAAAATATTATGATGAAACTTTGAAACTAAATCCTAGGATGGAGTTAGCGTCTAAGCATAAGTTTGGTGTGCTGTGTCATGCGAAATTAGCTGTAAGGATTAAGGTTTTAAGAGAGTAAGTATTGATGGTTTAAAATTACTCGCCCGTTGTTCAATATTTGTTTTGTCATAATAATGTGTGTGTGTATATTGAAAAGTTCAGAGGCCCAATTGTCTAAGCAAATCGTAATAATTTGACAGCTTAAAACATAATATTACTCGATCTGTTTAAGGGAGGTGTTGTGTGGTTTCATACATGCTTTTGACGCGCAGGCGATGATGCCTATATCAATAATAAATTATTTCTACCTGATTATTAAATAGAGGGTCTTCCAAAACACCTAAAATTCACATCCTCGGTTAGTTTTAAGTTTGATAACCATTTTAAAATATATTATATTAAAGAAAATACATTTGACAAATTATTACGATTACAATTTCCTTACACAATCAGGGACTGATCTAAATTAATTAACTTGTCTATAATAACTAAGGGAAAAGGTTTTATGTTGTGTGTTTGTGATAATTACATTAACTAACTACTTAAGTATATTTTAGTGCTAATTCAGTTGTACACCAACTCTATTATATATTTCAAATTAAAGCGACAAATTGAGAACTGATGCTACTTTTAACTAACTTCCAAAACAGGAGAAGGTTCTCAATAGGCATGATGACTGACTTTGAAAAACGGTCAGATTATGTTAGGAAGTATCTACTATATCGAAAAAATATCTTATTTCAGCAGAAAAATAAGGTTTGGTAGGTAAAATTGGAATTTGAAATTTAAATTTTAAAAGTCACGCCAAAACGTTCGCCGTTGTCATGGCGTCGTTTGTGACGTCACTATTGTTTTTACCAATGTACTCTGTGCAGTGTGCAGTAAACAATAGTGTGATTGTTAAAGCTCGAAAACAAATAATTGTGACGTCATTCACTTCTTGGTGTTTATTCCATAATGGCGGATTGCTGTATTTTATAGTTTTATTTTATCAAAATAAATAGCAATCCCACTCGAAATAGAAAAATGAATACGTTTTTTTAAATCCATAAATCCTATTTCATTCGATAAATTCATAATTTCATTGATTCTTGGGTACTGTCATCATGCCTATTGTATGCTTATTTATCTTTTTATTACACATAACAATTACATGCTCTTTGATATACAGTCCACAACTGATTAAACACTGAATGTTGGTTATTGTGGCTAAAATATCCTGTTTGGTTAAAACTATAATAATATGTACTGGGTGTTATATTTTTACAAGTGTTTTGATAATAATTATTATCTACGCTTGTATTGATAGGTACTTGGTAGGATAATGTGGTCACATTACAGCAGAGCAAAAGCGAATTATAGATCTAAAATCACACTTAACTGTATAAAATGCTCTTCCTATAGTTGGTATAAGAGATTGGAATGCGCGCGGTATTCGACACATAATGTGTTTTAGTTTGAGGACATAATATAAAATGCAGGCTTAATTTACCTAACAATACTATATAGTAGCCTATTAATAATTTGTCTACATAATACTGAAAAACTTCAACTTTTTACTGTATTTTATAACAGACAGTTGTCCGGGCCGTCGACAATTTATATATTGTGTTGTTTTTGTAAGTAAGTAAGAACATCCATAAAAGCTTACATAATAGTATTTTTAAATAAATTAACCATCTATTCGGCTTACTTTGCAAGATTTAAAAATGGTGTCGCGTCTCTCTTTTCTTCTCTCCTGCATTGTGCATTTCCGATTTTTAATAACACAGTAAAATTTTCTTTTATCTGTAATTAATTATATATGTTCCTATTATGTAAGATTGTAAGGTAAGGTTGTATTTTTTATTACTATACAGTACTATTTTTCGGTTGTAGGACTTTAAATAAGCTTCGAGATGAGCTCATTGAGTATAATCAGAAAGAAGCGGTATGGCCTAAGTTTCAGGCAGATTTTCTAAAGACCCTCAAAAGTGGGGAAGAGTTTGGTAATAAATACATATTATGCTTATCATATGATTTACTCCGAATAGGCTTACATTATACAAAATTTTAAGTTTATAGAAGAGTTTTATATATTTTTTTAACCATCCCTGTTCCTAAAATATTTTACCAATTATTTTTTTGAATTTACGTAGTTTTTTCACATGATTTCTGCTTGGAATTTCTATTTCTCTTGGGAGAATTATATGATGATTTCCTGGGGCAAGAGTAATATATTAGATTGACTCAAACCGACTTCAGAAATACTTCCGAATTTCATCAGCACCATTAATTAAAGTTTCTTTTAAATAAATTGCATCAAAAAATATAAATAAACTATGTTTCTCACAAGTGTCTGAAGTGACACACTTTCGCATTTAATAATGCCCATATCACACAGTATAGGGACTTTGTTGAATGTTTGAGTACATTGTATTAAAAGTCACTTAAAAGTTGAATTTAATTACAGAATACAGAAACGTTGACAAGAACGAAGAAAGAATGGCAGATGTTACTGGCATAAATATGAGAGATTTCAAGATCCAAGTCGACAAAAACTCTTTGATAAAATTCTTTATCAATGGAAAATTGTTCAGCGATGAAAAACTCGGAAAACAGGGTGTTAGTGTCGTAGATTCCATATACACTTTAGAGAGGCTCATACGGCACATTAATAAGCATCCCCATATTGCTGACAATAAATTTCAAATGGAACAACCTGTAGATGTTGATGTTAATAAGGATTCTCAAACAAAGGCTGAGGAGCAAAATACAGGTGAGATTTTTCCATTGTACATACACCAGTACAGCCCATCAACGTCCCACTGCTGGGTACAGGCCTCCACTCTCATAGGAGAGGGAATTAGAGCTTAGACGCGAGGGAATTAGGGGCTCCAATGCGGGTGTGCGGGTTTTAGCCACTATTATCATGTTAGTGTTAATAACCGGGGGTGAAACGCCGCCAACTTCCTAACTTTTTTTTTATTTTAAATTATCAACATAAAAATCGATACAGCTTTGTTGGGTAGCACAACGAAAAACCACGAAGGTTTAAATTGCGTGCTCTTCCGTCAACATATCATAATTTTAACCATTTATGGCTAGCTAAATTACTAAAAATACATGAACAAAACTAAAACTAAACTACCTACAATTTACTTAAAATATACGATTTTAACTTATATTTTAAATTATTTTTAGTTAATTCTAAAACTCCGGGCTAGTGCTGAGAATTTCTAGTCAGTAATAGTCAGTTAATATTATGGCCCGACCCGGGACTCCAACCCGGGACCTCGTCGGCCCCAGTCGAACATGCTAACCACTAGAGTAGACCAACGAGGCGGTAAAACTTAGTACATAATAGCATTTAATTTGTATTGTGTCCTAGATGTTTGTGGAAAGCGCTAAACAAATTACTTCAACGGTACCTTTTCCGGTAACCGGTAACCGGTAACTTTTCTTCAACGGTATTTTATTTCAGATAAGCAACCAACTCCTCGTGAGGAGAAAATTGAATCACGTCCGAGTACTGAGAAAAAACCTGTTGCAAATGATGAAGAAATAAGCGAATATGAAACTGGAATTTATATGTAAGTACTATTTAAATAAATCATTTATCATTTAAAAAATATCGTGTAAGGCGTTTGATGACTTAATGTCCATTAACCAGTTCTTTAATTTTGGATCTTTTTAAACGTTTATCTCTACCGGACGACTCTGCCAGACTATTGACGTTGGCTGGCCAACAAAATTTCGTTTGACTCTTTAAAATTTACCCTGATGCTAATGTGGCGCCCCCAATTTAATGCATTTCGACTAATACTTTTCATATACACAGATGATTCTCCTTACCTCTACCCTCCATATTTCACACGTATTGTTTTATATCCAGGTACCCGCCTAGTATGAAAATAAATCGTAATATAGAAGACTTTGACAAGGAGGTCGATTGGCCTTCAAACAAGCTCTGCAAAGAGACTGCTTCCGACATCCCTTCGAATGTAGAGGCTGTATTCCCAGTGTTCCTGCCTTTTGAGAATAAGGGAGTGATGTAAGATGGCGCTTTCAACATCATCATCTTCATCATCATCATCAGCAACATGGCCAGCCTGCTCATCACTCTGAAGAATTGTCCCTTTTTTTTTAACCACTACAAGTTAGCCCTTGACTGCGATCTCGCCTGATAAGTGATGATGCAGTCTAAGATGGTAGTGGGCTAACCTGTTAGGGGCATGGCAGTTATATTAAACCCATACCCTTTCGGTTTCTACACGGCATCGTACCGGAACGCTAAATCGCTTGGTGGCACGTCTTTGCCGGTAGGGTGGTAACTAGCCACGGCCGAAGCCTCCCACCAGCCCAGACCAGGGAAAAAGCAGAAATTATAAATTCCTAAATTGACCCTGCCGGGGATCGAACCCGGGACCTCCGCACGTTAAGACAACAGCGCTACACACTACGCCACGGAGATCGTCTCATTTTGAAGAATCGTGCTCTACTGAGCAAGAGTCTTCAGAACGAGAACGGATTTGGGCATAGTCCACCAATTTGGCCAAGCGTGGTTTAGAAGCTTCACATACCTTTGAGAACATTATGAGAATGCAGGTTTCCTTACTTTTAAAGTGATATTTAATTGCTTAAAACGCACAGTACTCGGAAAAGTTTATGCCCGAGGATCAAACTGCTGACTTGCCCCCCGATTGTGTAAGGGAATCGTAATCGGAATCGTTTGTCAAACTTATAGTTCGAACTCTTTGTGTACGGGCACGAAATGAGCGGCGGCGGGGCGACGGCGGCAGCGGGGCGATGCGATTAGTCGGACAGCTGGCGACGAATTAGTAGGTACTAAATTTAATGATAAAAAATCAAGTAGGCAAAAAAAAATTTTTTGGTTATTTTTTGCAAATGTTATACGCTGCGCAGTAGCGAAATAACAGCAAACGCTCTACCACACTGGCAGGACTGGATTCGCCAATTGACGAAATTATATTTTTTACGATTTCAGCTTGCCAAAAGGATTTTCCCGAAATTCGTCGTCCCGCCCCGCTGTCGCCGTTGCTCGGCCGTCGCTAGTTTCGTGCCTGACGCCTTTAAGGCTTGTAGATCGGCGAACGACCTTGGGCATTTGGGCGGAGCCAAGAACCGCTCCCCGCGCTCGGGGGGCGCTTCGCTAGCGCGCGAAGTACCGCGGACTTCTAAGGGTCGTTCACGCGGCCGTGCCAAGGAGATCGTATTTATTACAGACGCGACAAAGTCAAAGTTTAAACTTTAAAGTAAAATACAGGCCTATTTTAAATATTCTTATACTGACTGGTGATTTTATTAATATTTTTTTTGTAATTTTTGTTTGGCTTTTACTATAATTAGAGTGATAAATCATTTTAGAATTTTTTTTATTTGCCGAGTTCGGCAACAGCCACTGAACCTCTGTTAGTTGTTTGAATCAGGGCTTCGTTCATGTGCCCTGATGTGACTGATAATATATGATGATGATGATATCAAACATATGTGATGAAACATATATGTTTGATACTCCTTCGAGCCGCAACTACTGAACTGATTTGGCTGAAATTTGGAACGGTTCCCGCGGGATTTTTAAAAAGCCGAAATTCACGCGGGCGGAGCCACGCAAAAGCTAGTAATTTATAAAGCTAATACGTACACCTACGTATGAAATTTCACACAAACCTTTAATATTACCCATGATAGCACACTAATAGGTAGGTTAGTACTAATGAAAATAAATAATAATAATAATGATTATGTTGATGTTTCATTCGATCGTTAAAAATCACAAAGTTTTTCAAATTTTTTATTGGATAACGCTAACGAATTTTCAAAATTCACTTATTATGTATCTAAATTTCTTTCATACAAAACTTTTCTTTTTACAATAGGTTGCACTTCTTCATCTTCGCTTATTTCACCGTGTTCATGTATTGTGATTTGTGGGGCACTTATAATATCCAAATTTCTTTCATACAATACTTTTCTTTTTACAATAGGTTGCAAATCTTCATCTTCACTTATTTCGCCATGTTCATGTATTGTCATTTGTGGGACATTTTCTCTCTCTCTTTTTCTTCTCCTTTACCCTTATCATTCTGTATTTCTTTCTTTTCAGCCACTTTTTTCTTCTTTGTTACAAATTCGTTCTCCCTTTCTTTGTTTTCTTTATCTTTCACGTCATTTTCTTCTTTTTCATTATGCTTTCTTTTTTTAGCACATTTTTTTACTGCTTTCATTTTCTATAGCATTTTGTATATATGAAGGGTCTCTTATCTCCATTTTTCTTGGATATCTTGGATCAATCAGTTCCGGTAATATGCAATCCAAATAAAATTTGGTCAATTTAGTTTCCATTACTTCATTCCAAAACATGTCGTCTTTATCTATGATTTCTATTCTCACAGGAATATTTTCACCCAACCATATTTCTAACAGGTATTTCGGTTTCTTGGTGATGTGAAGCTGGCCTTGTATCTGGAAGTACCAGTTATGTTTTTCGGGTTCCGTACCAAAATGGTAAAATGGAACCTTTATGGTGCGACTTTCTCCGTCTGTCTGTCCGTCTGTCTGTCTGTCCGTCCGTCACACTCGATTATTTCAGTAACTACCGAAGCTATCGACATGAAATTTGGAATAGTTGTGTATAGTGGCCCAAAGACACTGGAATTAAAAAAAATTGGAAATTATTTTTGTTCTTATTTAAAAAGGGGGGAAAATCGGAGGGTTGAAATTTAAAAGTGAGATAACTGTACTGTGCCACTATTATATGAAAGGGTTTACTTTGTACATTCTAAAACCGATTTTTAATTATTTTTAGTCATGATAGTTTTTGATTTATCGGGGAAAAAGTCTAAAAAAATACCCCCCCCCCCCCCCCATCTCCGGAGTTTACCAATCAAAAAATCTGAAATAATTATGGTCAATAGGAATTTATGTATATTTTACAGGAAAACTATAGCCAATGCTCTAACTAGCATAGTTTTTTTGATATTAACAGTAAACCTCTACAAACAAAGTTAGTTTTGCGGTTCATTAACAAAGGTAATTATTACCGTTTTACATCTTTGGTCGTTACAGTTTTAGTCGTGTTACATATAATCCATCATCAGAATTGCTTAAAAAATACTTTTTAGTCATCATTTTAAATGAAAATCCCTCATACTTATAGGGTTAAACGCAAGTTCTTCTAAGTACTCGTCGTCAAATAAACATATTGGTTTTTGCCTGATTGTTTTGCTTCAGTACCTACTTCTTGAGTACGGAACCCTCGGTGCGCGAGTCCGACTCGCACTTGGCCGGTTTTTGTTAATATGAACGGTCCCATTTTTATTTACTTTGTAAAAAGGTATTTTTTTCCTTTTTACCGCTTCTATAAAGTCGAGTTTATATGCTGAAATGCGCGAATCACGGCACTTTAAAATTACTAGAGAATAATTGAATCGAATCCAAAACCGGTTGCAGGTTTCGGAGCAACAAGTAGCGTGACCATCCACACCGACAGCCCGAGTCACACTGCCGCCCGTCGCCCGCGCACTGATCCGCCCGTTCATATTTATGTAGAAAACAAAAAAAAATATTTTTAGCTTATTATTTCATTATTTTGACTCGCCAATCGCCAGTTTGTGACAAAAACCTCGACAAATGTTTGTGCGAAAGAAAAATTCTAAAACTCAATGCCGTTTAGAAGTAGTTATAAAAAATCTAACAAAAAGGGTTTCACTTTGGACAATTTTTTCATCCACTAATAATATACTTATAATTATTTCAAACGTTCAAATTAAAATTTAATGTACATTAAACAACATATATTTTTTCTGTAATTTTACATTCACTCAGTAAAGAAGAGTTACACGGAGAAAACCTCGTTTTCAAGATGCCCAAGATCGTTGGCCGATGTACAAGCCTTAAGGAGTTCATAGAAGCCTGCATGACAGAAATAATGTATGATCTCATTAAACAGTTCGAGTAATACCTTTTTGAGCTGTCAAATGGTTACGATTTGCTAAGACAATTGCGTCTCTGAATAAGTGGCCGACATCTAAACCACTAGTCTAATAATGATGCTTTTAGCAGGAAAATATTATTTACTAGCTGATGCCCGCGACTTCGTCCGCGTGGAATAAGTTTTTTTGGATTCCCGCGGGAATTCTTTCAAATTTCCGGGATAAAAAGTAGCCTATGTCACTCTCCAGGTCCTCAACTATACCCATGCCAAAAATCACGTCGATCCGTTGCTCCGTTGCAGCGTGATTGACGGACAAACCAACAAACAAACTGACTTTCGCATTTATAGTCCGGGAGGCAGCGACCGAAATTTTGCACCCATTCCTACAAAGCTAATTTTTCTGTCAAGCAATGTTTATACCGTGTAAATAATGAAAGTGAAAGTCTGCCAAGCTTTTAGTGTTGCAAACATTAATAACAATTTTTGAAACCTGTAAATAAATAATACGTAAATGTATTATACCTACAAGACTGAAACTTCTTACAGTGAACAAGGATACCTAAATATACAGACTAATGATAGTCTGCCGCCTCGGAAGCGTTGCCATCTAAGGTCTTCCACCCACGTAATATGTTGAAAAATTAACTTTTTGGACTTATTTCTACAAGGCTGATTTTTTTTCCTTAAATAGTTAGGTTTATACAAGGACAAAAAAAGACAGTCTGCCAAGAATCCAATGTTGCTAAAGCCTTGGTAGACGCGATGGAATGCACTATCTCCCGAGCGCAGCTACTGCGCCGATCCGCTATAAGTCGCTCTGAATAATTGGACATACCTTTTTGTCTACGATAATTATTAATAACATTGAATAATATAACTCAATTTATTTTAATTAGTGTACTTTTATAATTTACAAACAAACTATAAAAAGTTTTTACAAAATAAATGGTAATGTATGAAAATACTAGATGAACCGGTGTACTTCGTATCACCTATCCTAACGACAAAATATATGGGAAAATGAAATTGTTGTGTTTACTATCTTTCTCGCAATTTTTCCATATTTTCTCAAAGTTTAAACCTTCCCTGGACTACGACAAACATTTCAAAACCAAAATCAGCTAAATCGGCCCAGCTGTTCTCGAGTTTTAGCGAGACAAACGAACTGCAATTGATTTTTATATATATAGATACGAGATTTTTTTAGTGTTTGTGGTTATTGAAATTTTATTTATTTTATAATTTTTTATATTTTACAATTTTTAGTGGTCACGGCTAATAGATAATGCCCGCAACTTCGTCCGCGTGGAATAACGTTTTCGATTCCCGCGGTAACTCTCAAATTTTCCGGGATGAAAAGTGGCCTAAGTCCTTCCCCGGGATACAACCTATCCCTTTACTAAATTTCATTAAAATCGGTTGAACAGATAAATTTTTTGATTACCGCGGGAATCTTTGATTTTTCAGGGATAAAAAAAGTAGCATGTCTTTCTCCGGGATAAAACCTATCTTTGTACCAAATTTAATCAAAATCGGTTGCACAGATGGGCCGTGAAAGCGTAGCAGACAGGCAGACAGACACACTTTCGCATTTATTATATTAGTATGGATGTCTGGTTAAAAACCTACTGTTTACTAAGCTATTACACTGATCGCGAGCAATTTACTCTTATCCATTGAGGAGTTCCGTTCACCATGTCTGAAGATATTCATCAGATCTTCACCAAATTTATATGGACCACCTCTGAAGTATGATCTATCAAACAAAAAAGAATCATCAAAATTGATTCATAATTGGCGGAGTAATCGTGTAACAAACATACAAAAACATACAGCCGAATTGATAACCTCCTTCTTTTTTTTGAAGTCGGTTAAAAATAGTTATCCCGGTATAAATTCAAACAAAAAAATTAAATTAAGATTTAAATTAGAAATTTAATTCGTTCAATGGCATTACATTTCCATCAAGTTCTTGCGCTACAACTTATGCCACGTCTACCGAAGCTTTGGCCACCTTCTATCGAAAGTAGACGACGATAATTCAATAATAATTATCGTAAACCGCTTGTAGACGAAAGACCAGCTTTGTAGATTTTAATTTAATGCCGGTATGTCCAATTATTCAGAGCGACTTATAGCGGATCGGCGCAGTAGCTGCGCTCGGGAGATAGTGTATTCCATCGCGTCTACCAAGGCTTTAGCAACATTGGATTCTCGGCAGACTGTCTTTTTTTGTTCTTGTATAAACCTAACTATTTGAGAAAAAAAAAATCAGCCTTGTAGAAATAAGTCCAAAAAGTTTATTTTTCAACACATTACGTGAGTGGAAGACCTTAGATGGCAACGCTTCCGATGCGGCAGACTATCATTATCCTGTATATTTAGGTATCCTTGTTCACTGTAAGAAGTTTCAGTCTTGTAGGTATAATACATTTACGTATTATTTATTTACAGGTTTCAAAAATTGTTGTAAATATTTGCAACAACATCGGCGCGGCAGACTGCCATTCTGTTTACGTACGGTTTCAAAATAACAAAATAGCAAAGAATCAGCTTTGTAGGAATAATCGCACCCATAATGTCGCTGCCTCCCGGACCATTATAATATTAGTATGAAGTATGATAAGAAACAGACTAAATGTGACTTTCAGGGGTAATTTACTTTTAAACAGATGATGCCCATGATTTGATTTGATTGTGAATTTAGTCTCCGGAATGAAAGCTCTATCTCTAAGTATAAGAAAGTTGATATTGACAAATTATTTTGTTTGGTTAAAGAGTTGCGTGTAGCGTTGAAAGGTTGGACGGAGACACTTTCACATTTGTATTACAAGATGATTCCCGCGATTTCGTCCGCGTGGATAAAAGTTTTTTGATTCCCACGGGAACTTAATTTTCTGGGATGAAAAGTAGCCTATGTCGTTCCCCGGGATGCAATCTACCCCTGTACCAAATTTAATCCAAATCGATTAAACAGATGGGCCGTCAAAGCGTAGCAGACAGACAGGCAGACAGACAGACAGACAGACAGACAGACAAACAGACACAGACAGACAGACAGACGGACGGACAGACAGACAGACAGACACACTTTCGCATTTACCTATAATATTAGTATGGATTTTGGTATGGATTTCGATTTGTATTAAGATCGCCTGTATCCAGGAGCCCGTTTCAGAATGAAATCGTTGCTAACAGAGAAGATAGGTGTGCCTGTATCGGAAGAATACGAACTGCCCTGGCATCCGCCCAGTTGTCCCCAGGACAAAGAAGCAATGGCTTTCACGCAGAAGAAATCTTCCAAGTAAGTGCTTTTTGCGTATACATTAATTTAGAGCTTATTCAGTAATTCAGTATTTAACTTAATTTAGAGCTTTATTTTATTTTATTTAGAGCCCATAAATAAAATGTTAGAAGGAATATTATTCACTGTATTGTACCGAGAAAGAGATGCAAATAAAGATAGTTGGCTCCGAAGCAAAAAAAAAAAACAAAAAAAACGTGTGGTGTCGTGGGACATCATATAGGAACGAAGTTCCATAATACATAAATGTTAATTTCAAGTTCTAGTCGAGGTAAAAAGAAAAACAACGCGAGCATGTCGCCGATATGCTCGTATTTATAGCTTTTATTTCAAAACCTTAAAAAATTCTATATTATCTCCTACTGGCTGATGCCCGCGACTTCGTCCGCGTGGATTTTGTTTTTTTAATTCCCGCGGGAACTCCTTAATTTTCCGGGATAAAAAGTAGCCGAGATAAAATATCACGTCGATCCGTTGCTCCGTTGCAGCGTGATTGAAGGACAAACCAACAAACTAATAAACCAAGAAACCAACAAACAAACACACTTTCGCATTTATAATATTAGCATGATTTCAAAAATCTTGCCATTTCTTATTGATTATTAAATAGATGGTCCTCGAAAAGACCTAAAATTCACATCCTCAGTTAGTTTTAAGTTTGATAACCATTTTAAACTATAGATTAAAGAAAAAAGTGTGTTGTAATTTGATGACGTCACAACGATGTATTTCATACAAACTTCCGTGCCTACTAGAAGCGCGTTTATAAGTTTGATTAAGAGTTTGATTTGATTGCGTTGTAATCATCCATATTCATCCCTGAAAGGCATTGGCGACAGGGTTGGAGCAAGATGGACGATTCGAAAACAATTTGTATAAGTTTATCTAAAAATATTTTTCGCTGCGTCCGCTGTGCGTGTGATGAAATTTCGTACAGGGTTAGGGATACAACCTAACCACGTACCAAATTTCATTAATATCGGTTGAACAGATGGGCCGTAAAAGCTTAGCAGACAGACAGACAGACACACTTTCGCATTTATAATATTAGTATGAATTCTATTTATCTTGCAGGCAACATATTGTGACTGAAGTGGTAAAAACGGGCTACTTGCGTCAAAAACTGCTCGAATACGTCAGCAATGGCAACATTGAATCTGCGTCACACATGCAGGACGCTGAGATTGGGCAGCGCATTTATGCTGTTATGAAAAAGGTAAAATATACAGCCTATAATAAAAATATAATAACTTCTTTAGAATCGTTGTAATTTGAAAATTCGATGAAACGTAAAAGCGATACTAAAAAGAGACAAACATATTCATAACAGGATTTAGCCTGCGAGAGAATGAGATAGAGTACAAGCTATATTTATCTCATTTTCTCGTAGGCTACTTTTATGAAGTTTCACTTCTACCGTGTGTGAATTGCACACACACTTTCTTTTTTAAAGATTCCTATGATCCTTGCCTACACTATCACAGGACCCACTGTGCAAAGTTTCAGCTTTCTAGGTTCAAGGGTTTTGGTAGGGGTATGATAAGCCAGTTAACGAGTGATAGTACCGTCCTAGGAAAGCCTCCGATCGCCATGTTGGAGGAAAAAAGAAAGAAACATAGTAAAAAAAATGTGAGTGAGCGAGTTAGGCTTTCTCTGATAGAGATGAACTGATTGGCACTCATTTTATGAATTACCAGTCCAACCACCAGTAGAAACTTTCCAGACCCTTTTATGACTGCAGAGCAATCTGTCATCGCCAAACATCCTTGGCGAGCTTCAGAAACAGGATAGCCCCATCAGATCCATGAAGACATGCGAGTTTCCTGTATTTCTTCCGCATAAAATGACCCCAAAGGCCCAAATTTACCCGTAAAACGAGGAGCAATAAGCTACAAATAGAGGCTTTTTGACTCCCACAAAAGCACGCACAAATTTGCGACTAATACATGGTCCGTTTAATCGCTATTGGTCCAATTCATATAATTGAGAGGCCACATTATAATTTTGAACGTTGTATTTTTCCGAATAAAGATTTTATTATTTACTAGATAATGCCGGCGACTTCGTCTGCGTGGATTAGGGCTTTTTATTCTCGCGGGTACTCTTTAATTTTCCGGGATAATAAGTAGCTTTTGTCCTTCCCCGGGATACAAACTATCCCTGTATAAAATCATCTAAATCGGTTGATGAGCCGTGAAAACGTAGCAGATAGACAGACAGATTTTCGGACTAATATTAATATTAGTAGATATGGATAATTCCTGATTGGTCAAATTGGTTCAAGTCGTGATTGGTTGAATTCGCACAAATTATCCAATTTGCGGATAGTCCATGCCGAGTTGTTGGGGTGTATTGACGCAAAATTTAGTCCATGAGACTTCAGCAGTCTTAAATTCGACTTCGTCCGCGTGGTTTAAGTTTTTTTTTTCCCGCGGGAACTCTTTAATTTTCTGGGATTAGCCTAGAGTGACTCTCCAGGTCTTCAACTGACGTCGATCCGTGGCTCCGTTGAGGCGTGATTGAAGGACAAACCAATAAACTAACAAAACAACAAACAACAAACAAAAAAACAAACCCACTTTCGCATTTATAATATTATTATCATGTTTTCAGAAATTAGCACCAAAATGGATGTTACTGACCCTCTCGTCCCTTTACTGGCGCGTTCGTGGTAACAACGTGAACGCACTACACTGCCTGCTCACAGCCAGTCGGTGCGTGCAACAGATCTATAGAGATATTGTGCTGGTATCGTTAGCTTCCGTTTACTTGGAGATGGGATACTTTGATGAGTCTTTAGCGGTCGCTGAAGAGGCTTTCAAGTTGAGTTTATATGAGGTTAGTATGATACACGAGTTTTTTTGTTTATCTTTAGCCTTGGCTGTTATCAGACTGCTTGCAAGTGACGATGCAGTCTAAGATGGAGCGCGCTTGTCATGTAGATAAATAGTCTCCTTTGACTTGCTTATAAATAAATGAATAAAAACACCTCAGATATGTTTTATTTCAACGTTGGATTTGGCAAGCGACGGAACCGCTCTTTGAAAGTCAAGAAAGCTAAGTTGTAGTTAAAGCTACTTAGCTTTGTTTTGGGTACTTACCCTAAATTTCTTTAATATCTGGGTTATTTTATAATATTTATTTTATATATTTTGTGTTATTCGTGGAACCCTTGTATTTATCGAGATAATCCTTTGTCCTCCGCGATGCAAGCTATCTGTACCTAATTTCGTAAAGATCGTTCGTAAAGTTCAGCGTTTAAACATTGCCCACCTCATGTCCACTGTCGCTAAACATCTTTTGGACAGTGGACATGTGGTGGGCAATAGCCATTCATATAAAATCCTGCATAAATGTTATAATGGGTTTCGACTGTGCGTTTGGGAGCAATTAGAAATAATTAAACACAATAATAAAGGATTTGAGTTGCTAAATGAACAAATAAACTTATCGAATTCACCTTTGCTCAATTTTTACAGTAATAGGGATGGAGGGGCGGGGCTTCGATTTGAGTCATGCCAAGAAGGTATATAAGCCGGAACTTTGGACACATTTTTTCACTTTACAATCGTGCATTGTCGAGTCAACATCTCCTGAAGATGCTCCGGTGTCGGAGTGAAACGTACGTCGAGCGTGCTTTGGACGATTTGTGTGGTGTGGTGCTGCATTTTTGTTTGAAAGACACGCGCTGTACCACATAGATTTGTCTACTGTGGCGGATTATAGCAAATTATACTTCTAGTTTATTAAATGGATGTCATTTTGTTTGTAGCCAGCAACAAATTTCATACTTGCGGAGTTGAACATGATAAAGAAGCATCGCAACACGCACATGTTCCACCTAAAGCAAGCGGTGCGAGTGGAACCTGGCTTTATGAACGGGCTGGCCAGGAATCTGCTCCACGGATGGGCGTGTATTCTGAAAAAGGCCGCCAAACTACAAGAAATGGGTGAGACATTGCTGAAGATACACCTGTGGTTACAAACAGAGACGTGAAATATATCGTTTATCGAAATTTTCCGAGATATAAAGTAGCCTATGTCGCTCTCCAGGTCCTCAACTCTACCCATGCAAAAATTAAGTCGATCCGTTGCTTTGTTGCGTAGTGACTGATGGACAAACCAACAAACAAACACACTTTTGCATTCATAATCATACTATATTGACATCCCTAAAATAAGGGTTATAACTCTCAAACAAGAGCGTCCACAATATTAAAACAATACTGCTTTAAGAGATTGTAGTAAGCCCCCAGTAAATTGTATCTACTAAGTAATACATTATTCTAATTTACAGGCGACGGCGACATTTGTACTCAAGTGCAGTCATCAATGAATAAGGCTTGCGAAAAGGATGGGGAAAATTGTCATATGACCAACATCCAGTGCTTCAGTAGCCATGAAAGAGGTAGGTGACCATTTACAACTATTTTTTTTTTGGCGCAGTGTTTTGCGCTGTCTTAACGTGCCGAGGTCCTGTCATAAAAAATGTCAAAATCACGTTTATCCGGTGCTCTTTTCCGCGTGATTGAGGGACAGACTAAGAAAACATACTTTCTCATTAATATTTTATTGATCTCTATTAATAATATTCAGGCGACGTTGACTCTACAAAACAAAAATATACTTTTACATACAATTGTAATTTTACAAATTCTTTACAATACTAGTTTGATAATGTGGCCAATTCTGTATAACACAATCTCTAAACTTAACTAAACTGACAGCTTTAAATCTAGTTCTGTCACTTTCCGCAGGGAGTATTATGAAAGGGTTAGTAATATTTTTAATGCTGTTATTTTAGTTTAGTTGAGAGATTGCGCACTACAGAAAGTTTACAGAAAATTATTGATTAGGGGTCATCCATAAAGTACGTTACACGTTAATGGTCGACAAAGTGTTACATTCTGTGACAAGGAGTGGGAGGCGTCCCAAATTTCGTGACGTCACATTTCAAAATATTATACATCTAAGTGTTAAAATACCAAATTTTAACGAAAAACTTAAAAATATGTCCAACTCTATCTGTATCTGTAATGAATTAAAACTAATTTCGGAAGTGCTGTTTTAATTAAATAATTTCTAGATGTAAAATTGCAAGATATGTGACGTCACACTAGGTAGGGGGAGATCTCACAAATGCGACCAACTGTGACAAGGACGGGAGAGGGGTCAAAAAATCACGTAATTAGTGTGACGTACTATATATGGATGACCACTAATATGTACTTTTTTGTGTTTTATTTCGCATCTGTAGCCGAAAAAAGTACTCTAGTGCGCATGTTAGACGAAAACGGCGATCCGCAGCAACCGGCGGACGACATGGACGAAGCATTCTTCGACCATTTCATAAAGAACTCGCCCAAAGACCACGCGGATAGATTGGCGCATCACGCCAACTTCGACAATATGGTGAAGACTGTTGACACGGTGTTGAAAGGATGCGGCCCACTGGGCTGTCATAGTAAGTGTTTTGATTACTTTGTTAATCATTACGATATGGACGAAGCATTCTTCGACCATTTCATAGAGAACTCGCCCAAAGACCACGCTGATAGACTGGCGCATCACGCTAACTTCGATAATATGGTGAAGACTGTTCATACGGTGCTGAAAGGATGCGCCACTGGGATGTCATAGTAAGTGTTTTGATTACTTTCTTAATCATTACGATATGGACGAATCATTCTTCGACCATTTCATAGAGAACTCGCCCAAAGACCACGCGGACAGACTGGCGCATCACGCCAACTTCGACAATATGGTGAAGACTGTTCATACGGTGCTGAAAGGATGCGGCCCACTGGGATGTCATAGTAAGTGATAATACTCTTAATCATTACGGTCGTGTGATTTTTAATCTTGTTCTGCTTTCATACTGGTCACGATATTATGACGTCATGATAAATCCAACATGGCTGATGTTGTGATCTATAAACGTCGTATAATTTAAATATAATTTCGTTAAATTTGGAAGAGCTAGGCTTTCTGACACAGGTATTCTTAAGCATAACAGAAGGCCTCATCCACAATGATAAATGATTTAAATGATAAATGATTTATTTATTTCATGTAGGACAACTTGTGCCACTTATGATACGTTAAGACTCTACCACCGGTTCGAAAAGCTTATTCTACTGAGAAGAGCCGGCAAGAAACTCGGCAGTTGCTCTTTTCATTTGTTCTTTTCATTTGTTAATCATGTTTTTTTTTTTTAAATTATTAAATCATATTTTTTTAATAAATCATTTTCATAATTGTAATCGTACCTATCGTACGGCGGTAAAATTAGGAGCAAATGTTTTAATTTATGTATCAAAGGGCCATTGTTTTTCCATAAAATATTTATTTGTAAAACTTTTTTTTTGTGAAAATAGGTTATTTTATTTCAGTCCTATAATTAATGTATTATTGACAGCTATCAAACGAAAGTGACTACAGCTGAGAGAGACAGAGAAAGAAGTAATAGTCACAGCTGTCATTCATAATATTATGTTAAACATAACTTAAAATTGTGTTCAATCAATATCAATATTTATTTATTCAAATTAAGTATGTACACTTATTGACGTCCAGTTACTTATAAAATATGATGGTGATAATCAGTTACGTTATCTTAAAACTAAAGCTACGAGGGTTCCAAACGCGCCCAGTATGGCTAGCATGCGCACTACGAGTAAAATTATGTCTACCCGTTATCTCTCTCTGTTTACCGAAGCTAACATGGTTACTCTTCTCCTTACGTCAAAAGTAGAGATAAAGTTAATATTTCTTATCTGTGGTATTTTTCTCTACGAACCTATACATGTCGACAATTTTTTTCTTGTAATATACCGCATTTTGTGCATGTTAGGGTAAATGAAAAATTTGCCGGCAACGACAACATCTCTCTCTCGTCACGAGATAGTCTCGTTGTGCGCATGCTAAGCACACTGGTCTGAGAAGAGCCCACAACAAACTCAGCCGGGTTTATTTTCACTCAAAAATAATCTTAAACTTAGGAACTATCAGAGCCATTAGAGCAAATTATTGCCAATCTTCCTCGTCATTTAAGTAATCCTTTGGTAATAAGATTTTTCAACGAGTTTACGTTTTACATTAACTTTGAACTTATTGAGAGATCTTCAACAGACATGAAGCCAGAAGATTTGGCGCTAAAGGAAGAAGATTGCGTGTACCAAGACTTACAACTTGGCTATTGGCTGCACATGATCAGCTTTAGGCACCTGCTCACCGATTCCGAAATGGAGTAAGTTCTCAATATATCTCTATGAGATGACACCATTTGTACTAAACGCGAGCTAGAGTACAAGTGGAAACAATTATTTTATTTAAAAATACTAGCGGCCACTTTCGGATTGGCAACCTGGCAGATATATATTCCCCCATTTTTAACAATACATAAAAAATTGTTTTTGATCACGTACTCGATTTATGTAGCAATCATGCAGCGGGATCTCGGGCTATTAGCTTTGTTTTATTTTGAGCTGTTTTCGCGCAAATTTAAAATTAATGTATTAAAAATATATACTTATATGTATATTTTCTGATAAATAACGCTTTGTTGAGAAAAATATAATTGTAAGAGGTATAAAATGAACCCACGTACATTTTCAAGTATTTTTCCGAATACTTTCAAATAGCCAATTGTATGAGTCGTTTCATTCGAAGATATAAATAATTTATTAAACAAGTAGCTTGTAGTGGAATAAAAAAACTAACGCTCAAAATATGTCGTCACGCCAGTTTGCGATACACCATGACACCACAACATAGTAATTCGTGTGCTTATTATAGACACTAGTTGAGGCCCGCTACTTCGTCCGCGTGGATTAGGTTTTTTTTATTCCCGCGGGAACTCCTTAATTTTCAGGGTTAAAAGTAGCCTATGTCCTTCCCCGGGATACAAACTATTTCTATACCAGATTTCATTAAAATCAGTTGAATAGATGGGCCGTGAAAGCGTAGCAGACAGACTGTCAGACACATTTTCGCATTTATAATATTAGTATCTATACATACGTATAGTAAGGGATTATTAGTGGGATTAAATTAAACTCTGTAGCCATATCTCTAACATTTACTGTATTGCTAAAATCAATCCTCTTTGGTATTATCATTCCTTCTGAATTCTAAAATATATTTATAACAGCCTATAACTAGTGGTCCGCTCCGAACTGAGACCTCGCGGTATCCATAAGATAGTTTAAGTATTATTTGTAAGCACAAACGAATAAACTTTTACAGAGCGCCCTCTATTGACATCATTGTGAAGATCAGTTAAAAATACTGAAGGTCATTAAAAATTAAATAATTTCGTTTCCTTATAATATTTCTCTAATTTTAGTATATGTTGTTCAAGTACAGGATGTAATTCAAATAATTGATCAAGTTTCAGGCTCAGCCTTTCAGAAAATTGAGAGAGTTCTGAGGTCAACTTTGGACGTTAGAAAATCTCCACTTTGAAAGCCCCCCATTTCGTCAATTTTAGAGTCATTTTTTAGGGTCTGGCACATCACTAAATTTAAATACTATTAACTCCTTCTGTGTTAATTTCTAGGCTCCCATCAGAAATAGCAACGATGACTCGATCAAATAAGAAAGTCCCGGAGTGTATTCGCGTCGCGGAACCCATGGATGACTTCTACTTGGACAAACTGAGCAGGATCAATACGGAGGGATGGCAGCCAGTTCTCAGTCTGATGCACCAGCTTGCGGAGATGTTTGAATACTACGACTACGCTGCGCTCGGTTCCAAAATCGCCAAATACATGGACACTGTAAGTGAAGAAACGATTTGTGTTAATAAGCTGTATAGCATTGCATAAAACAACGACCTCAATTTACATAGACAATCTCATACAATGTGAACTTATTTACCTACAAAAAACGCCATCTAGTCTGAAAAGCGGGACAGCACTATGGCGGAGACAAAGACAGGCTTATACAGGTGTGGAGCGCGCTCTACAGGTCGGACGCTCAATTTTTTTCTATGAAAGGGCCTATCTAGTACCTACATATATATCGATGGCTTCAAAGGATGCCGTTTATTTGTCGTCAATTCGCACATTTACAAAATATGAAGGTTCATTTTGGGCGTAGTATTGTACACTTTATCTTAAATTGAGTAAAATGCATAGATTTTATTAAAAATTAAATAAATTACAATAGCAAACTTAATAACTTGCAAAAATAAAAATCTATTTCATGTTTTTCGATATGCTTCGATTCGATTATTACTAATATGATAATAGTCGTTCAAGCCCGTCAACCCGCATTGGAGCAGCGTGGTGGGTCTAAGCTGTAATTCTCTCTCTCGTATGAGAGTGGAGGCCTGTGCCCAGCGTGGGACGTTAATGTAGTAATAATAGGTTGTAGTGGTATTTGAGTTGGTTAGGAGAGGGAGGGGCTGTAATCGGCATGGTTAAAGCACATTAAAAAGATGTACAAACAGTACTGAAACTACCTAGAAACGTTCGAAACAGCTCACTCACACAAACATGCGCATCGACGAGACCCCTAAGCGCTGGTCGCAGTACTGTCAGTAGTGAGTGCCGCGTCATGCGCATGTTTGTGTGAGTGAGCTGTTTCGAACGTTTCTAGGTAGTTTCCGTACTACCAGTCCATTAATCCCGGGTGAAGGAACCTAGGGGTTGCGAGCGGCTGGAACGGGGACTCCGGTCGTTCTTCTTCCATCTATGTGTAACCCTGGGAACCGTTACATCTCCAAGGACGAGGCCAATAGGCGTCGCACAACCGAAGTCCCCCGTCAACAAAAAAAAAGGTAGTTTCCGTACTGGTTGTATCTGTTTACTGTGGTTTCTAGGTAGTTTCAGTACTGTTTAGTGCGGCTAAAGTGTGTGTGGGTTGTGCAGCGTCCGCGCTCGTGGACGGGCGCGCTGGGCGCGGGCTGGTGGTGCGGCGCGGGCGGGCGCGGCGCGTGCGCGCTGCGCTGCCTGGCCGCCGCGCACGCGCTTGCGCCTGCGCACCACAAGCACTTGCCGCTGCGCGCGCTCGCCGCCCTGCTGCACATGTAAGCAGAACACATCGTACTTGAAATAAAATGATAATATACTTTCAACACACTTGCTCATAAAGTGGCTCTAATTTCACCGCAATTAGACACAAAATGACACCCATAATCAAACTGTGACTTTTTCATTACTATTATTCTACGTCTAATACTAAACCAACATGGCTCAACTGAAGAACTAGTACCTGACCGAAGTAACAAGCGACGTAAATTTAAATTTTTTAATATTCCGCGTTTCCGCACTCGTTTTGCTCAACGATTCCAATGCTATTCAGGGAAGACGATATACAACAACTTAAATAAAACACTTTCAATATATGAAATGAATAGATTTAATTGTAAAAATACTGTCACTAAATATTTACAAATATTTCTACACAAACACACCCACACACACACATACACACACACACACACACACACACACTTACTTTTATAAATTTAGTGTGAAATATTTATTTTATTTATTATTTATTCACAAGTGAGTTATAGAGTTTTTATTTTATTTTATCTACTAAATAAAATTATTTTTTAGTATTATTTTCTTCACAAGTGTGTTGAAAAACGTCGTATTATGATACACGTGTGTATTGATGATTACCGTCCTCGGCTATCTTAAGACCCTCATCTAACCTCGCCCCAGCGGTAAATGGCGCCTCAGCGGTAATCACCAACATTACACATTTGTACCATAATGTACTATTATTGTACACCATACACAAAACAAATTTAAACAAAAACAAGAATTAAAAAAAATTGTCAGTCATTGCCGATAGAAGTGAAAACGAATATTTAATGTATATACGTTTAGTATATTCCCGTGCGTAAGTTCGCATTTGTGATATTATTTATTTATTTATTTGTTTACATCAGGCAACTAGGCCCATAGAAATATATACATAATACAACATATAAAATTATAATATGCTCAAATTTGTCAATGTCTACAGCCAAGCAGAAATCTTGTAAAATAGGTAAACCTTGTGTCATTAGAAACTCCGTAAGACAATACTTTGGTTATTCTATTTTTTTAAAAATTGGCAGTTATAGGGACTACCGATAGAAGTGAAAACGAATATTTAATTTTTTTTAAATTAAAATAAATAAATAATTAAAATACTAAAAATATAAACCGTAAAATTAATGCATTAAAGTTTAATTACGAATGTACTATATTTATATTTTTAGACCTTTTGTCTTCATAACAACGCGAGGTGTCGGTCACACGTTACCCTACCCCTACCAAAAAGTGCTCAACGCGCCTAAAGAAGTTCGAATCTGCGATATCTTGCTAACGGCGCGGCTCTTTTGCGGCTGAGTTGCAGAGACCTACTTGTAAATGCTCAAGAATCAAGACGTGTCTCTCTCCGTCTATACTAGTATACTTTTTGTCACGTACGATTTTTCCTAGCAAAAAGTATTCTAAAATCGGTAGCACTGACTGAACGCAAGGCATTAAAATCAGGCTCATTTTACTCACTCTCACTCACGAATTGAATCTATTAAAAAATATCATCATCCAACCAGAAATATCCTACCATAGGTAATAGGCATGATGACTGATTTTGAAAAATGGTCAGATTATGTTCGGAAGTATCTACTATTTCGAAAAAATATCTTATTTCAGCAGAAAAATAAGGTTTGGTAGATAAAATTGGCATTTGAAATTTAAATTTTAAAATTCACGCCAAAACGCTCCCCGGTGTCATGGTGTCGTTTGTGACGTCACTATTGTTTTTGCCAATGCATATTGTGCAGTGTGCAGTAAACAATAGTGTGATTGTCAAAGCTCGAAAACAAACAATTGTGGCGTCATTCGCTACTTGGTGTTTAATCCATTATGGCGGATTGCTGTATTTTATAGTTTTATTTTATCAAAATAAATAGCAATCTTACTGGAAATAGAAAAATAAATATGTTTTTTATAATCCATGAATCCTATTCCATTAGATAGATTCATAATTTCATTGATTTTTGGTTACTGTCATCATGCCTATTATCACAGTCTATATAGAAAGTTAATAGAAAAATATATTCCAGGCAATCGAAGCAAGAAGAAGCTAAGGAAGTGGCGTATCTTTCGCTATACATGACGCCGAAGAGCAAAATTGAAGCATTTCTCGTCGCTGTGTCACACACTTACCTTGTGAGTATAAATAATTATGTTATATTTACAAAACTCTTAAACAACTTCATGGTTTGTGAATCATCCTAATTCAAAGATTTTTAGGTTTTTCTTTTACTTTATAATTTGAAAGTATTTGCAAACTGTACCTACGTTAATAAAAAATAAACTCTTTTCTTTTGTGTTTTTTGAGCAATCTTTGGAAAATAATTCGATTGCATTGAGAAAATTGAAGTCAATCGTGTTTCTGTCCCAATTATAAATTTGGAATAAAGATCCAAAAAGTGCATATTTAAATTGACACAGAGTGCACCTATCTATAGTTTTCAAATAAA
Source organism: Erebia aethiops (assembly GCA_923060345.2). NCBI lineage: Eukaryota > Metazoa > Arthropoda > Insecta > Lepidoptera > Nymphalidae > Erebia > Erebia aethiops. Next base: position 5,015,950 of record OV281092.1, on the reverse strand, counting down.
AAGTTTGCAAAAATTCATATGGCGTTAAGTGTGGTATGAAGAACACAGTTAAAACTGAAGGTGTGTAGCGCGCATAATAGTGATTCTGGTTTTTTTTTCACAGGCTGAATACGAACAAGCTGTCTGGATGTATCGTTACTCGCTTACATTCGACGATAAGTTCCTTCCGGCCAAGGCATGCCTGCACGCGACTATGTGCCTTATGTTCTACGGCGAAGGGAAGATGAAGAAAGGCGAATAGAACGTTTTTATTCCGGAAAAAAATTCAGTAGTAGAAAATGTCTTAGTAGTTAATAATTACCTACAGGAATAAACGAGCTATATGTACCTCTAGTGAAAGTTTGTTATTTTTACCCACTTTTTATGAAACAACACTCGAACTAGAGTTCCTCGAAGAGAGTTGTTATAATAATCTTACTAATATGCATTATAAATGCGAAATTTTGGATGTGGGATGGATGTATGGATAATTGTTACTCAATCACGCCCCAACGGCTGAACGGATCTGGCTGAAATTTGGCACAGAGATAGATTATAGTCTGGAATAGCACGTAGGCTACTTTTTATACCGGAAAATTAAAGAGTTCCCGCGAGAACCAAAAAACCTCAAATCACGCAGACAAAGTCGCGGGCATTCGCTAGTGCAGTACCTATAATAATATCAATCTATACTACTCCATACAAATAAGTGGTGATAGGTTACCTTGTTCGATTCCCGGACTCTAATTTTTCGATACGCTTATTTTGAGTTTTAATTCGATTGATCCTATAAGCATGACATTAGCGTCAAAGTAAAATTAACCTTAAATACATTGTTTTAAAGTCACATAATATTTAGTACAACCGATTTTAATTTGGAAACTTATCGTATACGTAAACGTATATGAATGCATACACGAAATTTTATAAGCTCTAAATCAATACCATGTTCATTTTACTTTAAAGCTAATGTCAATGCTTTCGAATGCATAAAGGATCAATCGAATTAAAACTTGAATAAGGGTACGGAGCTGTGTGTTTTAAGAAAGAATCAACATGCGTTTGAAATATTCAGTAAGTCATTTATTCCAAATATTAGAATTCAACGGACACTATAAATAAATGGGAATTAAATTGATTACATACTTTTCCGTCTCTCGATAATTAACCACAGATCACCACCATAACTTACCACCGATTGAGCGCTGGATCCGTACCTATTGTAAGAAACAAGGCAAAGGATAATATGTTCCGATATGCACTGCGACCACTGTAAGGTGTGACGTCAATTTAGTATACTGCGAAGCCGTTCCCAGTCCAGAATACTGTCACCTATGTTTTTGGCGCTGTTTTCACGTGTAAATAATTATTTAATATAAATGTTGGTACAAGTTATCTGTTCAACAAGAAAAAATATTGTTTTAATGTTGATATATTTAAAAATTGAATATTCAAGTGTCAGCTTTGCGTTTCAAGTTGAATTGAATTTTTACAAAAGTTAAAAGATTGTTAACTTATTTATTGATGAAAGTTAGATTGAACTGATATTTGACTCATTCGATGTATTTCACTTAGTCAGTTCGTTCCCAACGCCATATATAAAATAACTTGTATAAATACGAATGTTTTGACGATGGTAAGGGACTCTCCACCGTGACTCAAACGATTATTGAATTGGTATCTTCGGTGTTTAGATCGTTATTTTGATTATGAGCCTGCAGTAGCAACTGTGGCCTGGTCAAATGAATTGATACTGTAAAATAAAATAAAATAACATAAAAAAGCCTTTATTTCCGAGAGCATGCGATTAAATAAACAATACATTATTACATTTTTACGTCATACAGGATAGTTTTAGTAGTGTTTTTAAGTCATGTAGTACACTTAAAATTTTAAACTTGTGAAATAACTATTTCAAATTAGTCATTAAATTTAAATTAAGATTATGTACGTTTTGTTACTTATTAGATATAATTTACTATTAATTTCTAAGCAGCAATATATTATTATACTGGGATAATAAATGTATAATTTTAGGTTTAAGACCGATATTTGTACGCCTCTAGCGGCATGAAATAGTGTTACTAAATTTTTTAAATGTACCAACTTTATGTATACCTATTTCAACAAATAAACTTATTTTGATTTTGATTTTGATTTTGGAACATAAAAAAAGGTCCATAATTAAAAAAATATGGTTTTATTTTAAAATCTACTTTTAAAATTTAATATTAAAATAACAATTAATTAAATTAGAAAAATGGTGATTAATATCGCGTATTTCCTCCACGTGCTCTTATTAAAGTTTCTACCCGTCTAGGCATACTGAGAATGATGTTATCGATGGTCTCCTGAGATAGTCTCCGCCATTCCTCAACTACGGCGATTCGCAGTTCTCCCACGTTGGCAGGAGCTGGAATTCTGGACTTAACTTTTCTTTTCAGCAAGTCCCAAACGTGCTCTATTGGGTTCATATCTGGTGATCTCGCCGGCCACTCCATAACAGTGATATTCATATCATTAAGATAAGCTTGAGTTACCCGAGCGGTATGCGGCCGAGCATTATCCTGCATAAAAACAAAATCGTCACCGATATATGGGGCAAACGGTACGACATTTTCTTCTAAAACTTCTCTGATATAGCGGTCTGCAGTCAGACTCCCTCTGTCAATCACTACCAAGTCTGTGCGAGCTCCCAAACAAATGCCCGCCCAAACCATTATTGATCCACCACCGTATGCAACTGTAGTTTCAAAATTTGTGTGAATGTATCGTTCTCCTTTGCATCTGTATATTATGTGTTCCGTTCTACATCCAAAGTCCCTTTATATGAGAGAGTACACCTTTCTTTGCCACCGGATGTCGCTAGAGGTCGCCGTTATCCTCTTTCCGCCGCTCCACAGATGCCCAATCTGACAAAAAACTTATCCCTCCTCTATGCCTCCACTCAAGCCGCCATGTTTGATCATTGTTGCGTCTTTTCTAAAGCCGCGTGGATTACTTGGTCGCTATTTTAACAAAAAATTTATCAATAGACACTTAAAAGTGTTGTAAAAGTGAAAATGGACGAAAACACCACGCCTTCTAAGGCGCCTAGAAGACGTCATAGCTCAAGTTCGGACGATTCATCAAAAACCTCAGGAAGTAGCAGCTCGGCGCCGGCACCTTCGCCTCCGAAGAAGGCACGTCACGCACGTGGCAGGGATAGGTCCGCATCCCATGATTCCGTCACAGTCGCAATGGAACAAAGATTTACAGCCCTGTCTAACGACTTGGTGAGTCAGATTAATAATTTTTTACTAACAAGTTATAACAATTTTGCACAAATGACTCAAGCGGTGCCGGCGCCATCTTGTACCACGCTTCCCGTGTCATCTTGTACCACTCTCCCGGCGCAAGAAGAACAATTATTTTTGCGCCCTCCTGAATGTACAAATAAGGCTTTTGAAAATATTTCTAACCTTGCTGTATCGGTTAAGGAGCCAGTGGTCCCCAAAGCTGTGCCGGAGAGGGTTAGCATGCTTAACAATATGCAACGTTTTGAGTCTGGGGATTGGAATGCGGTCAGATATAATGACTCACAAAAGAAGTATGTTGCTTCGCCGGGTTTTGTTGAATTAAAAGTAAATGAGGAACTAAGGAGGTTTGAAGATCCGCATGGCCCGTTCAAATGGTCTCGCTTAGAGAGAACCTTTGCAGCTTTATCTAATGCTTTTATGGCTCAGAATGAGGCTGTTAACACAGCTTTGCAATGCCTTATTGATTGGTCATCGTCAGCTGGAGAGGAGCTTACATCTCTTACCATATATGATAAGTTAAAAGTTTTATTTGGAAGTGAGTCTACTTATAAAACAGTTTCGCATGATGTTTTGCAAATAATTTGTGGAAAACGGGCTGAAGTTATAGAAATGAGAAGAAGGGCCATCTTAAAAAATATCAAAACAAAATACATGAAGGAAGACATAGAAAATATTCCACCCTCAGCGGAATATATTTTTCAGCCTGAGGGCTTGTCAAATTATATCCAAAAAATTGGAGGTTTATCCAAATTAGAAAAACAGCCATATACTCATTCTGCTCGGCCTCACTCACCGCAGCCATCTACATCAGGACTGAGAGATACCTCCCAGCGCTCTAATACAAAGAACCAAACTAACCAATTATCTAAGAAACAAACTACTTTTCGACCCCGAATTGATGATAACATTTCAAAAAGAAAGGGGGGGCAAAAATATAAGACATCTCGGAAATCAAATAGACACAAATGACCCTTCACAATTCACAGGGGGTTGTCTAAGACATTATGTAAAATATTGGCTCCGTTTCAATCCGCCCCCACCTATTCTAAAAATGATTTCAGGCATCAAAATCCCATTCAATCAAACAGCACCATTAATTCTGCCATCAAAGGAAATATTGTCACAGTTTCAGACACCAACAAGTTTGGAAATGTCAATTCAGATACAGGAGATGATTCAAAGCCATATTCTGGAGCCAGCCCCCTTAACTCCAAGTTTCATTTCTCCCCTTTTCATCATAACAAAAGAAAACAGAAAGAATCGGGTTATTTTCAATTTGAAAGCTTTGAACCAGTACATGGAACCAAAACCGTTTCACCTTTTCAATCATCACCGCATGCCAAGGTTTTTACAAGAGAAGGACTGGATGGTAAAATTAGACTTAAGTCAAGCCTACTATCATTTACCAATTCACAAACAACACAGATGTTACCTGCGTATCAGTTACGAAGGAAGGCTATATCAAATGACTTGCCTGCCGTTCGGCTTGGCAGTGGCACCAAAACTTTTTGCATCAGTGACAAATTGGACAGCAGAAGTTCTTCGAAAGAAGGGATTCCGAATAGTGGTGTACCTGGACGATTACCTGTTAGTTCACCAGTGCAAAACAACTTTAAGTGCTCAAATAAGTTCAGCAATCAACTTTTTGACCAGTCTAGGTTGGTGCATCAATCTCGAAAAGTCAATCATTACACCCACCAAGGTGATCGACTTTTTAGGAATCATTTGGAATACACAACAGAACAGCAAAAGTCTTCCTATGGAAAAAGTCATCAAGATCAGCAGCTGTCTATCAACTCGTTTAGCCGCTGGCAGTTGGACCCTCAAGCAGGCACAACACCTCTTAGGGTATCTCAACTTTGCAACCTTCATCACCCGACGGGGAAGGTTACATTGCCGGACTCTACAACGCCACAGCAACCGACTTCGTCGGAATCCTCTCTCTGCAGTCACTTACTCGGAAGAGGTAAAGCTGGAACTGGAATGGTGGTTACGAAATATCAGTCAACAGACACCTATACATCACCAGAAAATGCCAACAAATTATATAGTTACAGACGCTTCAAACATTCAGTGGGGAGCATTGGTAAACAACGAAGCCCTGTCAGGGCCTTGGACCCCCGACCAGAACCGTTGGCACTGCAACGCGAAGGAAATGTATGCAGTAATAGCAGCTATATCTTACAAAGCCCACCAGCTCAGAAACTCAGTGGTGATTCTTCAAAGCGACAATCAGACAGTTATAGCTTACATAAAAAACGAAGGTGGAACCAAGTCACAATTCCTCCTAGACTTAACAAAACAGCTCCTAGCCCTGGTGGACAGTATCAACGTGGAGCTTCTCCCTCACCACCTTCCAGGTGTGTACAACACGGAAGCCGATCGTCTATCGCGCAATCGCGCCGGCTCCGAGTGGCACTTAAGAGCAGAAGCAGTGAGAAAAATTTTCAATCTTTGGGGTGTCCCAGATATAGATTTATTCGCATCTCAAACCGCGCATGTAGTACCAAATTACGTGACGCTCGACTTGACAGACTCGAACGCATACTTTCACGACGCGTTCAGCAGATGTTGGCATTACAACCTAGCTTGGGTGTTTCCACCTCCATGCCTTCTGCCCCAAGTTCTTCAACACCTAAATGCAGCGTCAGGTCATTTTGTGATAATAGCACCCAAATGGAAGAAACCCTTTTGGAGACCAGATTTGAAAGCCAGAGCAGTAACGTGGCCCAGAAAGATTCGGGACTTAGAACTCAACCTAGTGGATACAGCAACGAATCTGCCTCCAGCCCAAGTCAACACCTTAAAGCTGGAAGCCTGGCTCATTTTGGGTGGGATACATTAACATCTGATTGGTCGACCCAAGAAAAAGCTCTGCTTTCTACTTGCTGGAGAGCATCAACTGTAAAGACTTACATACCTATTTGGAACAAATGGTCTCTCTGGTGTGGGAAGTTAGGATTGAATCCTCGCTCTCCAAGTCCATCGAGCGTGGCAAGGTACTTAGCAAAATTATTCCTATCTGATAATTTGGCCTACCGTACTATTTTAGTTCACAAATCAGTAATCGCCTCAGTCTGTGAAACCCTTTCAGATATCAAAATATCTTCTAGTAATTTAGTAAAGCATATGCTAAAAGCAATTTCACTATCAAGGCCTATACCTCCTAAAGCACCTATTTGGGATGCTAGAATACTTATTGAATATTTAAAGAATAATGATCCTAATCCTAATAGTTTATTTGATGTGTCAAGAAGGGTTGCTACAATTCTTCTATTAGCTTCAGGCCGCAGAGTCCACGATTTAACTCTTTTGCACTGTGATCCCACTCATTTCGTAGATAACTCAAGTAATATCATTCTATATCCACTTTTTGGTTCTAAAACAGACACTGTGTCGCATCAACAGTCATGTTGGAAGTTGTTGTCTTGCCCTGACCGTAACCTAGACCCGGTTTATTGGTTGAGAGTCTTAAAAGACATTACTAATAATGTAAGAGGCTCAGTGACAAATTTATTTATCTCCATTAGAGAACCGGTCAGATCAGCCACTCCAACTATGATTGGTGGTTGGATTAAAAGACTTCTAGTTGAGGCAGGCATTCAAGCTACGCCGGGTAGTTTCAGGTCAGCAGTGACCTCTTTAAATTGGATAGAAAATTACCCAATTAATGATATTTTAGAGAAGGCTAACTGGCAACATGAATACACATTTAGAAAATTTTATCATAGGAATATTCAGCTAAATAATGATTCAAATGTGGTAGAAAAGTCTCTATCAAAATTTTTTGAAACATCAGACTAACATACTGCTATCTATCACATTGTTGCTTTCTCTTTATCACCCACTCAAGCCACCAGGAGATAACAAACAACTCTCATATAAAGGGACTTTGGATGTAGAACGGAACACATAATATAAAAATTTTACCTTGAAATAAAATTTGTATTATGTTTCCTGAGACATCCAAAGTCCCAATAATGGCTTCCTGGTGGAATTTAATATGAGAACAATGATCAAACATGGCGGCTTGAGTGGAGGCATAGAGGAGGGATAAGTTTTTTGTCAGATTGGGCATCTGTGGAGCGGCGGAAAGAGGATAACGGCGACCTCTAGCGACATCCGGTGGCAAAGAAAGGTGTACTCTCTCATATAAAGGGACTTTGGATGTCTCAGGAAACATAATACAAATTTTATTTCAAGGTAAAATTTTTATATTCTTTGCCTGCCGTCAATTTGATTTAAGAGAATTCTGCACTCATCACTAAACAATACCTTACTCCATTGGTCCGCGTTCCAAAGTCGATGTTCCTGAGCAAAAGTTAACCTGTTTAACCTGTTACCTCGAGCCTTGGAGCCTTGGCGGGCACAAATGAACCCAAACCAGCTTCTTCGAGCCTTCTTCGTACCGTACGCTCACTTACGGTTACACCCCGCACTGCTTCTAACTCATGTCGGGCTTGGACGGCCGTCAAACGGGGGTTCCTACGTACACGAAGCCGAATGAAACGATCATCCCTACTCGAAGTGCGTCTTTTTCTTCCTTGTCCTGCTCTTCTCACATGAATACCGGTCTCCCTGAACCGTTGGATACTGCGATGGATCGTTGAAACTGGTCGACGAAGATCTCTGTTTATCACTCTGTAGGTTTGACCACAGAATAATAACTAGTACTAGGTTTGACCATTTCTTCGCATTTCGAGTGCCCTTGTGGCCCTGGCAATCTCCGTTGGGGCTAAGTCAGGCATAATTCAGTCATCAACTCCAGAAAGATACGCGATTAAAAAAAACTAACAAAAAACAGTATTTCAATGAAATTTTAAATCAAACTCAGAAGGAAGAAATACTCGAAGTTCGCTCCAGATAAGGTGTATTTGAATAAAATTAAAACAATTTCATAAAATGTGATGTTCAGTTGTTTTCTTAATTTGAAAATATTTTTTTTTAAATTAAATGACGTATAAACCAGCCAGCAACCTTATATGATACTGATATCAAACCTTTTTTTTATGTTCCGCTAAATATGCCGGCGAGTTTAGTTTAGATATTTATGATGTCATACTTGTAGTTATTATAAATTATAATATTATTATTTTGGAAAATTGAATTAAAATTAATGAAAATTATAAATGTCAAGTACATAACTTAAATTTTACAGAATGTCACGTGTTTCGGATTGCCTGTTGGCAAGGGCCTCTTCTAGCTCGCGCCACTGTTTTCGGTCGTGCGCTACTCTTCGCCAGTTCGGTCTTGCGCTCTGTTTAATTTCATCTTTCCATCTACGGTGCGGTCTGCCTCTATTTCGATTTCCATCTCGTGGATACCAGTTTGTTATAATTTTACTCCACTTGTCTTGTTTGTCCCTTTGCGAGTGCCCCGCCCATCTCCATTTTTGTGTGTCTAGTAGCTTTCTTATACTTTGACTGCTGTGTTGGTCTTTGATCTTTACTCCCATCATGCTTCGTTCCATAGCTCTCTGGAATTTCACCAATTTTGTTCTGTGGTTTGCATTAAGAGCCCAGGTTCACAACCATAGGTTAAGGTGCATGACAAGGGTCTGCCCGCGAAATTCAAATTTAATTTGGTTTTTCACAATTTGTAAACTAATACGACAAAGTAGGCTTATGGCATTCAAATTGCGAGCGTAGGAATATCATCTTCACAGGTTTATATAAAAATCTTTACTTGAAAGTGCCCAGTTTAAGAAATTAGTCAAATTAATGACTAATTTGTGAGTAACTCACGTCAAACTCATTATTTTGACTAATTTCTTAAACTGGGCACTTTCAAGTAAAGATTTTTATATAAACCTGTGAAGATGATATTCCTACGCTCGCAATTTGAATGCCATAAGCCTACTTTGTCGTATTAGTTTACAAATTGTGAAAAACCAAATTAAATTTGAATTTCGCGGGCAGACCCTTGTCATCGACCTTAAGCGTAAGACACAAGCGTTGAATACTCTACTTTTTAAACGCAATCCGAGTTCTCTACTCTTCATTATTTCTTTTAAAGCCCAATATTTCCTCCAACAATTTGCAATACTTCTTTCAATTTATTTTGTTGTTAAATCTTTACTACTACTTTACTAAATTAATGATTTGATACTGTAGTATTGCTTAACTAAGTTTTATAAATTAACTAATTACATTAAATCTCTTGTGGTTAGAGTACAAATATATTAAAATTGTTTTATTAATACCTACTTCTGGATTGTTGCCTTACATAAGTCAATTGTCAATTGAATTAATAGTATAATAAAAGTAAGTATACTTTTTAGTAAAATAAAATATTGTTTTTCAAGTAACCTAATGCATAATAACTTTATAACCGAATTATTAATGAGGTTATGTACGGTAAAAGTGATGTGACTTATTTCGATAAATATTAATTGTTTATAAATAATCAATGGTGCAAGCCGATAAAATTCTGGACGTTGTTGATCACATGATCAAAGCACTGAGAGCACCTTACCTCGAAAACGCCAGTGCTCATAAGTCGCCAAACGCCAAACCTTCTTTTTCTGGTCGGTGCGCCAAACGCCAGTACAAATATGGCGACGATTTATGACGTCATATCTTTCCCTAGGATATTGCGGCAGTATACTGTAAGTCCATAACTGAACGAATTTCTCCACAGTAAGAGCGCAGAATAGTGCTCGCAGTGTATATCGGAACATAACCTACCTATTCGGAGTCTCGCAAGGCCATCTATTGAAAGTAGGTACAATAATTTAATATTTCTAACGCCATCTGTGACCTTCCCGATGAATTACGACGAAACTTCCCTTTCAATTCAAAAGTTCAAAATAGGCACCTACAAATTACATCTGAACGTCATACTATATAAAAAGTACTCTGTGTTACAAAGTATAAGACGTGATGGTGATAATTAACTACGGTATCTTAAAACTAAAGCTACAAGGATCCCAAACGCGCCCTGATCTGAGAAGAGCCCACAACAAACTCAGCCGGAATGCTACATATTTTCATCGCCCATCCGTTTAACCGATATTGACGGGTTCAGAGATAGTTAACTTGCAACCGCGAGACGGACATAGGATTCTGTTTATCCCGGAAAATCAAGAATTTAAAACACCACGCGGGTGAAAGCCTGGGCATCATAGTGTTACTAGTTGACCGGTCCTTAGAATTAAGCATATCTGTCTTAAAGTTTCACTTAAAGGGTTAGCACAAGCTGTAATTTTATAACTGATATAAATTTTTCAGTCAAAACTATTATTACCTAACAAATTATTTTATAGAACTTCATTTTAGGAACGTCTATTGTCAAAGTAAGTCGAGTACGTCGACCAGTCTGGACCTCGCAGCGTTGCTCTGTCTAAAGACGCCTACGTCTTACAACAAGAAGGAAATATCTAACATATTTCCTTAGACAGTGTAGTAACGCTGACGTAGAGTAGAGCGCAACCACATTGCAGAGCGCACCGGAAAGGCGCGCAACCGAAGCGGTAGGTACGGATTGGCATCGCCGTCATACAGTCGTCCGATATAATATAATTAGGCCTTAAGATTAGGACAAACTTGTAGGCTGGTCGCTGGTCACGCTGACGTCCAGCGGCTCTGTCGTGGTCCACAAAACAAGCCTGTATGGACACGGTCTTTTTTTGTCGACCATGGCAGAGCCGTTTTGGCAGATGATGTAACTCAGGAGCTCTACGTACGTAGTATTATTATTATTATTATTACTCTTTATTTTATACACCACAACACAAAAATATAAAGGACACAAATAAATACATAGAAAACACTAAGTAGTATACAAAAAGGCGGCCTTATCGCTTAGCAGCGACCTCTGCCAGGCAACCTTAGGATTAGGAGAAGTTGAGGAGATTAACTTGCGGGTGGTGTATTAGTATAGACATACAAACAAATACCTACATACTAATACATAAACAGTTACACAAATAATATAGTACATATAATAAATATATGAAAATAAACTAATATAATATATTATATACTTATTTTACGTTACACTAAATAAAAATTAAAACTAGCCGTCTATATTATGGTGCTAAATATTTAAATATTTCCAGTGACTTTGACTGTCGTATATTCAATGGGAGAGCATTCCATAATAAAACAGCTTGCACTGTGAAAGACTGCGTATAAAACCTTGTCTTATGCGATGGTATGCTTAGAGTTAAGTAATTTTCGGGCCGTTCGTATTTCGGACTGCTCTCCCAGAAATTTAAACTTCTTCAGGTAAGAGGGAGTTTTTGGGTCAAATAGCACACGGCACAGAAGTGAAAGAACATGAAGATCCCGGCGACGGCGAATACGAAGCCACTTGAGCTTTTGACGAAATTCAGATACGTGGTCATATTTACGAAGGCCGAATATGAACCGAATAGCAAGATTTTGGAGTCGCTCAAGTTTGTTAAGTTGGTCCTCAGTCAAATTAAGATAGCTTGCGTCTGCATAATCGAGAGTAGAAAGTAGGAGGGAATGTGCTAACTGCTAATATAACTTTGGTTAGAATTGGCAGAACAGAACGAAGACGACGCAATGAGCTCATTGCAAAAAATGATTTTCTACTCAGCTCTTTAATTTGAGTGGACCGCGATAAATCCCTATCTAAATATATGCCAAGGTCTTTAGCACACGCACAGTAAGGTATAGTAACACCATTGTATAAAATAGGAGGGAGACTTTGCCAATCAACTCGAACAATCGTCCTAGGACTGCCAATAATGATAGCCTGAGACTTAGTCGGGTTAACCTTGAGTCCATACCGCCTACTCCACTCGGAAATTGTAGCTAAATCTTCATTGATAGCATAAACAGCAGAACTAAGGCTATCAAGAGGAGTAGAGCGATATATTTAGATATCGTCTGCATACATTTGATAGAGAGAAGATATGTTTTTGGTGATAGAATTAATAAAAATAGCGAAAAGCAAAGGAGATAACACGCCACCCTGAGGTACCCCAGCCGTAACATCGCACCATGACGTAACGGTCTCGTCAACTCGTATGCGCTGTCGTCGGACACTGAGGTAACTCCGAAACCAGTCAATCACCAACGGAGAAATGTTAATAGACTGCAGCAGACTCACCAGAATATCATGATCAACAGTATTGTACGGGTTGTTACGTTCCCTCAAATATGGTCGAGCGAAGCAATGGCTGGATCATGCGTCATGCTCGTGCCACCGGCGGGAATGGGGCTACTTTCTGTCTGCCCGTCTTTGACATGAATTGAATAAACAAATTTAAGAAATCCAAAAGTATGCTCCTGAAAAAGATTGTGTAAATGATAGAGGAGCATGGATTTGATCGCTCCAGCAATGCTGGGGACAGCGGTTACTTATGTACACATTGATATAGTAATTGTAAATGAATTATTTAAAAAGAGCAACCACCGAGTTTCTTGCTGGTTCTTCTCGGTAGGAATGGCATTCCGAACCAGTGGTAGATTCACTTGACGATTCAAAAGTACTTGTAAAAGTTTATTTGAATAAAAAATATTTGATTTGATTTGATTTGATTTGATTGAAAGCGTTGCTGAAATCAAGTAACGTCAGAATTGTAAGCTGCTTATTGTCCATCGACCATCGAATGTTATCAGTAACTTTAATGAGAGCAGTAACCGTACTATGACCGGGACGAAATCTGGATTGCAAAGGATTAAGGAGTAAGTGTCTATTAAGGAATAGGCTGAGTTGCTGGAAAACCAATTTTTCCAGTATTTTTGATAAGAATGGAAGAATCGAAATTAGGCGAAAATCACTTACAGTTGTAAGTAAGTAAGGGCTTGTTTTCTTTGGAAGTGGAATGAGTTGTACCTGTTTTCAGGCCTCAGGAAATTTGCCGGTGTTAATAGAACGGTTAAGGATATGGGTAAGAATAGGGGATACAATATCTAGGATGGGAACGATCATATTACGGCTGATGTCATCAGTACCGACTGCATTCGAGGAAATGGACAGTATGTTCTTCTTAACATCACGTTCAGTAAAAGACTCGAAGGTAAAAGGCGGAAAGTCAGGAGTTGAGGTGGATGAAAGAATACTAAGCGTACGTTCTTTATCGACACTATCAATTGTATCAGAAGTAGAGAAATGTTTACTAAGGAGATCAATATCAATATTCATAGAAGAATTATGGGAAGATTTACCAACTCCAAGCGACTCAAGAAATTTCCAGGTTTTAGCGGTAGTACCGTTCTGAACTGAATTATGAATGTGGCGTCGTTGTGCATCTCTACACATTGTATTGCAGCGATTTCGCGCTTTATGGTACCTCAAGCGGTTATCATCAGAGTCCTTTAATTTATATTTGTTTTTAGCAGCATTCTTTTTCTCCATTCACCTCTTAATCTCATCCGACAACCACGGGGCTGGAAGGTGTTTTAATTTAACAGGCCTTATGGGCGCATGAGTATCATAAATTTGGGTCAACAAAGTATTAAACACCTCATCTTTAGTATCAATCGCATCCACATCTGTGACAGCAGACCGATCTAGGTTGGCTGCGTCATCACAGAGGTGATCCTTGTCAATTCCTCCAAAGTTACGTTGCAGAAGTATTCTCGATTTAGCTTTAGGAGGGCGAATTACGGTACGGTAAAATTGCAGCTACTTCTAAAAGTGTAACCATAATAATCACCACTGGTTATCCGATACTGCCACTATTGGCTTTAATGCATCGTTATAGCAAAAATATTGTCCGTGTCACGACAGAAGGCCCCTAGAGGCGCTAGGCGCTACGACTGCGCTACGAAGGCGCTACGACACTACTAGTCTCATCCCGTATGTTTATGTAATTTTTGGTATGAAAAATGGATCCACAAATCGCCGCGAGACTTCTTTCGTGATAGGTACGGATTATACGATAAATTCCCAATATTAACCAATCACAAAAAAATTGGTTCAGATTGTAGCAATGATGGATGTAGCTTTTCAGAATAACGGTACAGGTGGCATTTTTTAAAATTTGAAAACATGTTAGGTACATTATACTCAAGTCTATACAAGCCAAAGTTTACAGGTACTTACGGAAGAAACAGATAGGTAACAAATTTTGATCATAATAAAAACGGAATAAAAGCCAATCAGTCTTCGAGTCCATACGAATTCTTGCACTGCTGTTCTTCAAACGTAGAATATGAAGCACCCACAATAACTATTGGAACACGCACAAGAGTATATCACGATAACTAGTCCTGTGCAGTGACCAATAGTTGTTTTGGGCTTCATCCCAGCTTCTTCTATGCCTTCTTGACAGCGTAAAATCTTGCTGCAAACAAAACTTTATATTAGGTACATGCATTGACATTTGACTCGTTACACACCATGAAATAATAGGTCTTTACCTATGAAATTGCGGTTTTGTCGTACTAGCCACTTTGATCTCAAATATCTCTTCTTTGGTTAGGAATTTCAATTTCAAATTTATACAGCTATTTACACATGCTTTTGTGTTTTGAAAACCCTAATTAATTTGTTTTTTCCTCTTTTGGTTTTTGTCTTTGCGTCACTCAGTTTACAAAATGGAAAACTTTAAATATCGCGTTATTTACGAGTACGAATTCCATCGTGGGCCGTGGCACCAGTGCTGCAGAAACGGAACGAAGGATTAATGATGTGTATGGCGGCGTTGCCGCAAAAGAAAACACAGTGCGTTTTTGGTTCTAACGTGTTCGTTCTGGAAATTTCGACCTGCAGAACAAGCCCCATGGACGGCCGGAGAACAAAGTTGATAATGAAAAATTGAAGGTTATTGTGGAAGCGGATCCATCGCAAACCACGTCCAAGCTAGCTGCAAGCTGCGGTGTTAGTGATAAAACTGTTTTAATCCACTTGAAGCAAATTGGGAAGGTGAAAAAGCTTGAAAGGTGGGTACCTCATGATTTGTGTGCAGCAAACCGACAAACGCGCGTCGACTGCTGCGTTACATTACTCAACCGGCAGAACAATGAAGGGATTTTAAATCGAATTATTACCTGTGATGAATAGTGGATCCTGTACGATAATCGGAAACGTTCATCGCAATGGTTGAACCCTGGCGAACAAGCCAAATCCTGCCCAAAGCGAAAATTGACTCAAAAAAAAATTACTTGTGAGTGTTTGGTGAACCAGTGCCGGTGTCGTTCACTACAGCTTTCTTAAATCTCTAGCCAGACGATTACGGCGGATGTCTATTGGCAGCAACTGCAAACCATGATGGAAAAGCTAGCTGCTAAACAACCGAGGCTGGTCAATCGCTCTAGGCCACTGCTGCTTCAGGACAACGCTAGACCACACAATACACAACAGACGGCTGCCAAATTAGAGAAGCTTCAATTGGAATGTCTAAGACATCCAACGTACTCCCCGGACCTTGCTCCAACAGATTACCATTTTTTTTTAAATCTGGATAACTTCTTGTACAGGAAAAAAATCAACTCCGAAGGGGCAGTCCAAAGCGCCTTCAAAGATGTTCCTCCCTTACAAAACGGCAATTTCATAGGTAAAGACCAATAATATATACAATGTCAGTTTAGTTGCATACAAAGAACGAAAACACACCACGACAAAACGTGTTGGAGGCGCGACGTTTTGACCTATCGCCAAGCAACCGCACGGCATATAAATGTGAAAGACATGGATAGACATGACATTTTGTCCGCCAGACAATTTTTTTTTGTCCGTTGTGTGTTTTTGCCCTAAGTAGCCATTATTACATCTCTAAATTCTATGTCATAAAATGAATATTTGTGTTTCTCAAAGATACACTTTTTTGCATTGAAGACTCCTTTTATCTATTTAGAAAAGAAAAGTGGTTTTGTCTATAATTACGCCTAAGCTTCGTATTCACTAGGGGACAAATGTCCCCCACACGAGTCACTAGAGATGTCTGTCGAGAAGACGTCGCTTGATATCATCCGACATCGCTTGATAAGTCAGGCAAAAGGCAAAAATAGGTAAACGGTCGCAAGAAATGATGTCTGGCGACGTCAGTCGGTTAACGATGTGTCCAATAGTTAATACGAGGCTTTACGTTGAAGACTTCAAAGGATTCTTATCGGTCGGCTTCATATATATATATATAAGACGTGTATTTAATTTAGTAAAAATCTGCAAATGAGAAAATCGTAGATTAAAGAAGGTAGGTACCTACTAAATTATATAAATTATACGTAGACCAAAATATACAGAAATGTTTAAGTTAATATAGTATTAGCCGAAAATATTAGGAATAAGTACATTAGTATAAACAATAACGAACACAATTTAAATTTTATACGTAAAAGTTAGCAGATACAAACTTGGTAACTTTTTTCTCTATAAAAATAATATTTGCTTGTTCTGTATGGATGGTCTCAGGTAATTTCTACTATAACTTGTAGAAGCACTTGGTTTTACTTAGGATAAAAATTCATTTTCAGCACTTTTAAAAATAAATCATTCATACAGAAGAAGACACTTATACATAGTCAACATTAATATTTATATAAACACACTGAATACAAATGACGAATATATCTATAAAAATGACACAATGTAATAAAACCTAAAACAATATTTCTAAAGATTTACACAAACAGTCTCAATGAGGCCTCAATCCTCTTTCTTCAATAGTTTGACCGTTGACGGCAATAATATCATGTGTATCTATAAATAGCTAAAAACTCCTTTCTGCAATACTAGACTAATAATAATAGACTTTGTTTTTCTGCAATAGCAAGTTGGTACGAACACCTGTTATTATACAGTATACACGTTGAAAATTAGCAGCTAGCCGTCCTAATCGGGGCTCTATATAAGGGCCGCTTGCACAAGGACATTTAAACTGATTTAGTTATTTTTTTAATGCTATCCCTTTTTAGCAAATGCATATTGTAGTTGCCAAAAAGGGACAGCATTTAAATATTTTACTAATTCAATTTAAAAGTTCTTGTGCAAGTGGGGTAAGTTTGAAAACAGACGCACGAAAACAGTTGCACGAAGTGATTAATTAATTAATTTTAAGAATTGTATGGAGTCGTAATTCAATTAGTTTTATCGCCATTTAAATTATTTCGTACATCTCAGCATTAACCAATTACACGTTTCGTCTGGTTAACAGACGGTGGTCGTCGTATAGCGGGATATTCGACCAAATTATTTATGTCTTAATTTAACGCTGAAGGAAAAAAACATGAGGAAACCTACATGCTTAGGGCATGGGACATACACAAGAGGCGAGGGTCGCGGGCGCGGGCGCTGCTTCTTTCATTTCATATAAAATTTATATGTCACCGTAAAATTGTGAAAACCGTCAGATTGCAATCTATCGGTTTTCATCTCGATAGATTGTAAACTGTCCACAGATTGTGAACCGTTCAATGTTCTGAGTGTCAATTTTGGAAATATTCATTGTATTTACGTTTTCTGGTCTCTTTCTTGTAGGTTAGGTTAGGGTTCGACATAAATTTACATAAATTTACCGGGCACTTAGGTTCTCTCTGGTTAATATACCTACCTAACAGATTACAATATACGGAAAATAATGCGTTAAATTGTAATCTTTCGACAGTTGACAATTTCGAGATAGATTACAATCTAATGGTTTTCAAAATTTTACGGTGACATTATGCAAGCGACGGGACGCCAGATATACAGAGGCGGCGAGGCGCGGACGACGCTTTCTTACTTCTTTATTTGCTTAAGAATTCTCAATACTCCTATTCCCCCATTCTCCTACTTATGTAAACAAATATGCCAGCGTGGTTGATTATGGCGCCTCATTCTGAGAGAGGCTCAGTAGAGAGCCGGTAACATCGGCCGGTAATGAATTGAGGTGTGATGATGACGAAGTAAGTAGACTGGTAGAGTAAATTCAAATTCAATTATCTAATCTATATATATATAAAAATCAATTGCTGTTCGTTTGTCTCGCTGAAACTCGAGAACGGCTGAGCCGATTTAGCTGATTTTGGTTTTGAAATGTTTGTCGGTGAGAAAATATGGAAAAATTTGTTAGTTACGAATCGAGGACGAAGTCGCGGGCATCAGCTAATGTTTCATATTTAAATAAACTTTTACAAGTGCTTTTGAATCGTCAAATGAATACCACTTGTTCGGGATGTCAATGAATGAAATAAAATCTAAAACCACGGGACGAGGAAACGCGTAGGTACCGCAGCGTGCGCGTTGAATGTTTTTGAAGGGCGATTGGCGTTAAGATGCGAGGATATACCACATTCATATTAGATTTTCGATGAGGGCGGCCCGCTCTAGTACCCCGAATATATCACATAGGCTTGGTTTATGGAGGAGCCAGGCCTAATGTGTCCGAGCTACGACTTGGCTATACTCTCCATTTTAAAATGAACGGATTATATAAATTATAAATATTAATTTAGGAAATTTGTACCTCCCTATGGCACAGCTGAGCCATTTCACAAAACTAATAAAGTTTTACGTACCTACAATTGCGTACAGCTATTTAAAGGCTAATAATATTCAAAAACATTTACAATTTTTTATTGTACCATACCTGTGGCATGTTGCAATGTTGCACTGTGTTGCCCGGGTGTAAACTATCCGTAGGTACTTGATCACAAGTGTTATACTTTTAATACGTCTAATGTTTCGCAAATTAACGTGATTATGCACTGACCGGTGAGTGGGTGGTTTTGTAGGTGGAAGCCTTCGAACGGGTGTAGTTACGTAGGTACTTGTTAGGTATAAGGTGCCTACCAGCCAATCAGTACTGCAGCTTAGCGACTTAGCAATCCGCTACGCTACCGCGTAGAATCCAATTAGTCAAAGGTTCGAAATATTATCCGCCTTGATATATGTACAATTTTGTTTTTTACACCTCTAACGAATTCACACGGTATTTTTTTTCTAATTAATATTAGGTAGAATATATTGAAGTATATTAAAAAATATACGTGACTAAGAAAAATGTTAATACAATTTCGAGAGGTTGGTAAACGAAACGGTACGTACGGATCGGTACGTTTACAAGTCAATGGTTTAAGATTCTTAAAAACGCAAAAATTTTTCAGACCGTTCTTCGAAACAAAATTTTCTTAGTCTGACGTAACTACCTTCTGAATGATGAAAAATGTGAAATGTAATTTTAAAACGTAAGCAAAGCTGTCTTGCGAAAGAAAGAGTTTCCATAAAATTAATAAAATACATAGAAAGTAAAATTAGAAATACATTATTTAAGTTTTCAAGTAAAGTGAGTAGAATGTGTACTATATTTTTATGTTCTAGTACAAAAGAATTTTGGATTATCATTTTGACGAAGAGGTTTTGTATAGCAAGTAAATTAAAAGAGTCTAAGCTTTACGAGTCTGCGGATTAAATTAGCCAATTGTGGTCCTTCAGACCTTTCACTCACTTTGCTCTTAATGATCAGAAATAATTAACATTAATATTTCTGTATATTACAAAGTACCTCAAAGTAAATTTCTGAAATTACAATAGGCAGCACAAAAGTGATTCCTTGATTTCAAATCTAATAAAATTAATATATAAATAATATTGTAGTCTTCGACTCAAATTATATTTGCCAGTAGATTTGACAAATATTTTTGATTGGACGAAGAATAGGGATGATGCCTATACAAAAAAAAATTCTACCTGAATAATAAATAGAGGGTCTTCCAAAAGACCTAAAATTCACATCCTCGGTTAGTTTTAAGTTTGATAACCGTTAAAATATAGATTAAAGAAAAAAAGTGCGTTGCAATTTGATGACGTCACAACTGTGAATTTCATACAACTTCCATACTAGAAGTGCGTTTGCAAGTTTGATAAAGAGTTGCTGATTTGATTGATTTGTCATCATCCCTATTCGAAGAATAGAATGTTGGAACTAATTTTTCTGAATTGGAGTTCGAGTAGAAACGTTGCATCTTCGCACGTGGTTTATGAAACGCCCGCAATAGCCGCTGTCACACGCACAAGAGTATGCTCTAACTAATCTTGTGCAGTGGCCAGCAGCTGCTTTGGACTTCATTCGACTTCGTCTTGATGTTCCATACCGGTTGAATGCAGATACGAGTAGGTACTTTATTGCGTACATTATGCGAACTAAATTATAAGCAAAGTAAGAAAATATAACAAAAATAAATAAATAATAACCTTCTTAAACATATAGTGATGTAGTTTAAAGTATTTGATTACATAAGAATTCAGTTCATAAGTTCTACACGCCAGATTGATGAGTTAAAGGAAAAACTGAAATAGCACCTGCATGTATTAAAAAACAATTAAAAAAAATAGAATATCAATTTGTAAAATAACTTGTATTACGTCACTCGTTCTACAATATATTTTTTTTATTTCCTTTCTTATTCAAATATTTTGTTTTTAAATATTATATTTTGTAAAATATTATTGACATACGTATTTAAGTTAGTAGTTTTGCCAAAATAAAAACACCGTTATTTAGCGTCATAAAAACGAGAGGGATTGACGAACGAAATTTTTTGTCGCAAGGCCAACGAACCCTATTGAAATTGACACGTAATTTAATATAATATTTGTTATCAAGTGAAACGGATGGCGAGCGCGTATAAAAAGCTATGGTATCAGGTGGCGCGAAGCCTTGCGACGCCGTAGGAAACCTTACTATACCGGCGTAAGCTGTTTCGCATACCGTACAGACTAGGTATTTACCTACCAATTCATACATTATATTTTTTATTGGTTATTGATTGAGCAATTACCATAATTTCCAAAAGTCTGTTTATCTCAAAAAGCAGTTTTAGAATAAATTTTTTTTGCCAATAAACCTATTGAAGCTATTTAAAATCTTTAAATTATTTGTAACATAAATCATATACAATTTTTGTGTCTTTTTTTGTTTAATTTTTGTTTTTTAAGAGTAACAAAATGATCAGCAGACATTAGAAAATTATGTAAATAAGTAGTTATTCGAATTAAAAAAAAATGGAAATCAATTTATTTTTTGGAAAATATTATAACTTATTCGTTTTTAAAAGTTGTTAGAAAGCTCTATTGGATAATTATTTGTGTTTAGGCGTATCTAGCTAAAATTATTTATCAGCCCTGTCTTAACACACCATATCCTATGGTTGAATTATGTACATACTTAAAATATATAAATAGCATAAAAATATTACTAAAAAAGTAAATGAATATACTCACTCGAGTAACCAAAAACAAAACACAAATAAAAAGCCTTTAAAATAAAAACGAACCAATCGATCACTATTTCCTCTACATTTGAATTTTGCTCTGTTTATTTAATGTTAAAAATAAATAAAAAAAGAACGTCCGCACTCAGGGTAGGCCGGGGTGCGAGTGAATACTTGGACCGGTACTGCACAGCTACCTTATAACTAAACAAAACGGCCTATGTCCATCACCCTTAATTTGCTCCGGTGGAAGGTATAAACGGATAGCGGAATGCGCAAGGCGAAAGGAAAACCTACGTGGAATTCCTTTTTGTTACACAAACCTAATTATAAATGGAATCGACGTGAAAGATGCACGATAATAACGACTTCTTGCTGCTTAGTTTGGATGCAATTATGATATTTTGTAGAACCTACAAAAATTTACAATACCTAAGCAATTTTTTATGTTATAAAAAATCTAAATATATTATTTTAGCTTTGCTTTGACAAGAAGCTCAACTGTCCTAAGTTACTACTGTTTTGTTACATAAGTGTTTTCGATTAATTACTAATGTTATTTCTCGATCAACGAAAATAAGGTGCAAATCTGTATTTAATAGAGCAGAGCTACATTTTCAATTATAAATGTTTGTTGGCTAGAGCCTGATTAACTGTAATATAGGTCTCCTAGTACAGCAACCAATCTCCCACCCATCAAGTACTGTATTAAAATAGTAATACATCTAAGTAATTATGTTGTAATTTTTAAGTACAAATTATTAATTAAATAAATGATAATTTGTATATATGGTGTTTCATCTAAAAATCAACATTTTATGTTTCTCTATTCGCTCATAACTTAAAAACACCTCCAAAAGGCTTTTGTAATAGGATATATCGAGTGGCTTTCCTACGAAAATTTTCGTAGATCGCTATCAATTCCCACCTAATATACACCCGCTTAATTAGTGACAAAATATAAATAAAATTAAATAAATAGGAAAATGTAGGTGTGAAAGAAGCTAGGCTGGAATGTACGCAGGGCACGGAAGCCCTAGAAAAGAGGTCGGCGCCTCCCTCGTTACAGGATTACCGACCGCTACTAAGATTTAAACCTGGTTGTGTTACCTGCCTCGCTGATAATAGTCTTTGTTATACAAGGTTAATTATTAATGCAATTATTCTTTATGCAATTTGTTTCTTGCTATTTCAAATACCTCGTATATAATTCGATATTTCATTAGGACGCTTATAACGCTCATCAAATAGAAAGTAACTTGTAGGTAATATGCAAGAGGACAAGAGGATTATATTTTTGTTAATTTATTTGACCAGAGGGAAAAAATGAATATACCTACTTTTTCAATATTAAATGATGATAATTATGGTTTTTAAATTGACTCAGTTTTAATACTCCCCTCAACTACCTACGACTGAGTCCAAAGCTAACTTTTTGATAATATCATAATACCTTTCATTATTCATTATGAAGAGAGTGAGTACGTAATACTCTGAATGAGAAGGTTTTGGTCATAGTCTACCAAGTTGGCCATGTGCGGATTGGCAGACTTCACCACCACCCACCACCACTACAGCCCATTAACGTCCCACTGGTGGGCACAGGCCTCCACTCTCATAGGAAAGAGGGAATTAGAGCTTAGACCCACCACGCTGCTCCAATGCGGGTTGGCGGGCTTTAACGACTATTTATCATGTTAGTGATAATAACCGAGACCGACGGCTTAACGTGCTCTCCGAGGCACGGGAGTGAAACACCGCCAACTTCCAACTCCGGGCTGGCGCTGAGAATTTCTTAATTGAAAAACCCAATACCTAACAATTTTTATGCCCGACCGGGAAGTTATTGTTGGCTTTCGTGTTTTTGAATTATAATCCTTTATTTTTGAACGTCAAGGCACGTGACATCAAACTGTCATTTCGAGTAATATCTGGCCTCTTTGTCTCAAATATTTTTTTCCGGTTAAAGTTTGAAAGTTGTACTTTGTTTGATGTCAAATGCAATAGTAAAACTCAAAAGGTAAGGTCACCTTTACCAGTTTTACTACTACTATACTGACACTATGAGTTTTGAATTGTATTTTGCTTTTTATACTGTGACTTATCACAATATGTTTTTCGGTGCAGTACAGTACGCTTAGCCTAAGCTTTTACATTGCAGATTCGATTAATCATAAAATTAGCGTTAAAGTAAAATTAACCATAAACGCATTGATTTAAAGCTCTATTTCGTGTATGCATTTATAGCCAGCACTCCAAACGGAACGTTTCGAGATTAAAATCGGTTGTATTGAATTTTGGGTCAATTTTACGTTGACGCCAATGTAATCGAATACTCATACGATCAATCCAATTTGCAATGTTAAAACTTAGACTAAGCGTACAGAAGCCGAGACCTAACTTTCTTTTTGATAAAAACCACTCAATGGTAATAGGCAATGATCTTATATATTTAACTGAAATATATAAATGTTTTAAAACAACCTTAATTCCGCATTATTGACTTTGATTATATAATACAAATCAAGTTTTAAAAAAAGACGCTGCCCCTCCTATCGACTCGACCACTGCGGGCGTGCTTTATGAAGGCTCTTTTTCTGCGTCGCATCCCCCATTGCTGAGGGTCCTGAGGATTAGTTTAGGGACGTGAAAGGGCAAAACTTCTGCGTGAAATTGCGAAAATGTGCGTCAAAAATAATTAAGGTGCATATAATAACTGATTTATGCAGACGTTTTTGTCCTTAGTATTTTTTATGATTATAGGAATAAAGCTTCGCCGAAAAATACATACTTACCGAAGTTCATGCTATTTCTTTATAATATAAATAAAAATAAAATATTCTTCTAATCTATTTAGCTCAGATTTTTTTAAAATATTTTAATTAAGCACTTTAGATGGATTGTCCTAATCAAAATTAAATATAAAATTATTAGTAAGTAGGTAAAATGTCACGGGAAAATACCTACTAATTTTAAAAACCCTCTGCTAGGGTAGAAGGCACGGTAGAGGGTACGGGTAGGGGAGGTGTGGATGTAGCAGGTAATAGATTAGACATCCGACACCAGAAGCCCCGCGGAAGTTGTGTCCGGCCACCCGACACTGCCCGCCCGGCCGTGATGATATCGTAGCTATATGTTGTTTGAAGCGTGGACAAGCAAGACGCGTCTTGGAAGCGATACTTGGTGGCAATGATTCTGAAAGGACTGGGGGATTTTTACGTCCTTTCTTCCGCACGCTACGGGGAAAAAGCAATGAAATCTGCTTGAATGTGTTGCCGCGGCTGAAATTCAATCGGTAGTACGAATCTAATGATAAGCTGCAGCGCTACATTGAAAAATCGCACAAAAAACGCACGTGCGTAAACGTGAGTACAGATAGATAGATAAACATTCCATTTGAGCTTTTTATTCAGATTTTTTAAGGTTTCCTTCAAATCCTTAAAATTATTTTAAGTCTAGTTTATAGCGTGAGTCTACATGCAAAATGTAAAGTTCCAAGAGTCACCGGGTTAGGCTCTGTGTTGTCTCAATCACGGTAGGTACTTCTTTTTATTACTAGTGGTTCGCCCCGAACTGAGACCTCGCGGCGCCATCTATTGACATAAATGTGAAGTTCTGTTAAAAATACTGACGCTCATTAAAAATTAAATAATTTCGTTTCCTTACAATATTTATCTAATTTTAGTATTTGTTGTTCAAGTACAGGATATAATTGAAATAATTGATCAAGTTTCAGGCTCATCCTTTCAGAAAATTTAGAGTTCTGAGGTCATCTTTGGACGTTAGAAAATCACCACTTTGAAAGCCCCCCATTTCGTCAATTTTGGGGGAAAAATTAAAAAAAAAATATTTTCCGACTCTATTCCTAATTATCTTTAAAATGATATACCGCAACCCTATGTAACTTTATAAAAAATATTTTACTTCGCATTCGCTTCTATGAGAGCCCCCCTGAAATAAAGATTTTTATTATTTTTTAAGCCATATTCGGCGGGAGGCCATTGGTTTACATATTATATTTAAAGCTGAAGTAATTGCGTTCAGTAATTCAGAAGTTATAATGCTCTGACAGACGGACGGACGGACGGACGGACTACAGTTGAGACTACATCGCCCTGTATAATAGAAATATTTACGTACGGCAGTCTACCTACATGATTCTACCTACATTTTGAATAATTGACCATAATATAGCTCTGCAAAGTTGCTTGCTGCAATGTCTAATTCTCTAACATGACTTCTGTTTCTAACACGATCTCTTTAAACTAAGTCTACAGGGCTAGTGCTGACTTTTCCGCAAGTATTATTGTGAAATTAGTCCCGTACCTAGTCAATTTAGTTTAGCTAGAGATTGTGTACAACAGTCTTTAAGCTAAACTAAAGATAGATAGATAGATAGATAAACTCTTTATTGCTACACAGGACATAAAAATACAAAGAAAAGAAAACATAACAAAACAAAGTGCGCAAGGGCGGTCTTATCACTAAAAGTGATCTCCTCCAGACAACCCATTAATTAAAAACCTTTATGATAGGAGCGGGATAGTGCAACAATATAGACAGCCATACAATATACTACATAAACCTCTAAAGATGTCTCTCGTAAATTAAGCTTCAGCGACATACCTACAAAAATACAATACTACATAATAAAGCCGCGTTGGATACGCCGTCGTATCGCATTTTTTTAATCCACTACAAGTTAGCCCTTGACTGCGATATCTCACCTCATGGTGAGTGATGATGCAGTCTGATAGTAGCGGGCTAACTTGTTGGGGCATGGCAGTTATATTAAACCCATAACCCCTATTCGATTTGTACCGGTAGCTAGCCGGGTGGTAACTAGCCACTGCCGAAGCCTCCCATCAGGCCAGACCAGGGAAAATTCAGAAATTATAAATTCCCAAATTGACCCTGCCGGGCATCAAACTCGGGACCTCCGCACGTTAAGACAAAAGCGCTCAACACTGCGCCACGGAGGTCGTCGTCATCGCATGCCGGTGCCGTCCCGCGGTTTGTCTGTCCATGTCCTTATATCGCTTCCGACCGTTGTTTAATGTCAGATCACAATGGCTTTAGGTTCAGGCGTATCGGAATACCACGTCATTAAAATATTTTCCAGCAGGTAATTACTAATTATTAGTATTCTAAATAAGTATATTATTTGAACTTACTTAAGTATATAATTTAAATTTCAGAAATAGGTACTGGGGAATTCACATGAGCCAGGGAAAAGCCGAAGAAACATTTGCTAAGTATCTCATGATTTTTTTATATTATTTTATATAAATTTATGTTTTTCTGTTCGTTGCCTACACGTTCTTGACCACCACCACCACTACAGCCCTTTAACATCCCACTGCTGGGCATCCCATTGCTGGGTCTCTCATTAGGAGAGAGGAATTTAGAACTAAGACCCACCACGCTACTCCAATGCGGGTTGGTGGGTGGAGGGGACGACTATTATCATGTTATTAATAATAACCGGGACTGAGTGCTTTCCGAGGCACGGGGGTGAAACACCGCCAAGTTCCTAACTCTGGGCTAGTACTGAGAATTTCTAGTCAGAAAAACTCAATTCTTAAATTTATGGCCCGACCCGGGGTTCGAACCCGGGACCCAGTCAGCCGCAGTCAAACATGCTAACCACTAGACCAACGAGGCAGTTCACAAGTAAAGCATTGTGAGGAAATTCGCATTCCTGAATTTTTTTATATTAACTTTCTAAGAGGTTCAATAGGGTATTTGACAAGTCAAATCAGAAAATTTCAAACGTCAAAACGCGCGCTCATTTTGGGGTTTTGCATGAAATACTTGCTTGTGACGTGATCAAAATTCGACGCACTTTTTTACTTCAACCGATATTTTAAAATGGTTATTCAACAAAATACTAACAGCGGACGTGGATTTACGTCTTTTGGCCGATCCTCTATTAAATAATAATTCTTTTACTACATGTCTAAAAGTATTCCAATTATTCATAAATCAACATCCCAATAATTATTCATCAATCTATTTTTTACCGGAAATCGTACCCAGATCATTCAGTAGCTAAGCTTAGCTAACTGTCGATGCGCTAAACCACAGCCAGAGGGGATGTGAAATCAAATTCATTAAAAAAAATGTGAGGAAGGCAGTACCATCTCTTGGAAGATTCTTGAACTAACGAGATAGCCTAATTAAATTAAGCGTTTATCTTAATCATATCATAATAGTCATACCCATAAAATTCTACATCCATGGTCATACCCCAACTAGTTAGTTAGTTATAAAATCCCAGTACATACCATAAATAATAATAAACTTAAATTGTATTTTAAATTAATAATAAATTCAGCCAAATAATTTGTAATTAGAAAGACGGTAACAATTAATTACAATGGGAGAGAGTTCCCGCCGCACGCCTAGCTCTATAAATAAATCGACCTTCAGATTAAAAATAGAAGCCGACCCCTCCCGAGCGAGGTCGAGAAACTGGGTCACTAGGTGCATCTATCCCTCTCGCACCGCCCTGATGCCGTATGAGCGACAGGGACGCCGATACAGCCTGCAGAGCCCGTGACGTCGCGAAGCTCGTTCATTGAATTTTATAGGTACAAAGTTTAGCTTTTGTGAGCTTTGTTGCATTCAGGAGTTGTTCTTTTAAAATTTGGAAAATAATTTATCTTCATTGACCAGTTCAGATGCAACCGATAAACTATAAACTTAACGTTTTAGAAGCTTCCTGAAAGCCTTATTTCTTAGCTTACTCTTGAATCAGATGTTTTTTTACTGAATTTTTTTATTGCTTAAGTTTATATATCCTAATAAATATTATGTAGTTCCGAAATATAATTAATAATTTGTTGTTATTAATGTTATTTCTAATAGAATAGGTATAAAGGGAGCTTTGTTCGGAGTTAGGTTTAACCTGTGCACATTTCATGATGACGTCAAAGGCGGGTGTGGCACGTACCTGTGACGTCACGGGAACGCTCTGACGTCAAACAGATCCCTCCCGCCCCTCAGCCCGATTCACACCCCTCGTATACGAATGGATCCTACAGTTTTATAGATATTGTTTCTTTGTAGTCTTCTGAATTAAGTATAGATATCCCAAAACGTCTAAAACTGCAATCTTATTTTTACCTAACATACAATAAAATGGTTTGTTTATTTAGCAAACATATTAGGTATGTGTTTTATAATTAATAGGGGCCATACTGCATATTGTTTAATTATTATTGACATTTGTGATTTAGAATTATATTAATTCTTATTTTAGGAACGTCAAGGTACATGGCGTCAAACTGTCATTTTGAGTAGTATTGCATAGGTATTACTAAGGTAATGTTATCTATATAAAATACCATATTTAATTTTAGGTACCATTTTTTTCTTTTCGACTCATATGTACCGATCATGGAAATTAGTGTCAAAAACCAGGATCGATGTCTTTATGAGCGTTTCGAGACAATGATAAATGAATACGAAATTCAGATCTCTAAATTTCAACTATAAATAGGTATCTACATGGATACAATCGTAATTATTTATTAAAAAAGAGACCTAAAAATATCCACTTGTAGGCACCTATAATATATAAGTACCTACTGTTACCTACTGTAGAAAAAGTTCTGTCAATTTCCTAACCATGTCAAGGATATATATACATATTTTCATAATTTCACAGTATTGATTATTTCCAAGAATAACACAAAATGCATAGAATAAGTTTTATTTGCATAAAAAATTTAAATTTATGTCTTACACGAATTTATACGTAAAGGACTGTTTGAAAGACAGCAACGTTATACAGTTGCAGTATGCACTCGCAGGGCCAAGGGTCGATTGAGTTTTTGTTTATTTGTTTGTGTATTATGTCAATTTGGGAATTTATGA
Organism: Erebia aethiops; assembly: GCA_923060345.2. Classification (NCBI taxonomy): domain Eukaryota; kingdom Metazoa; phylum Arthropoda; class Insecta; order Lepidoptera; family Nymphalidae; genus Erebia; species Erebia aethiops. Next base: position 4,986,681 of record OV281092.1, on the reverse strand, counting down.
TTTCGGAATTTTCTGGTCTGATTTGGTGGGAGGGTTTCGCCGTAGCTAGTTATCCTATCAGCAAAGACGTACCGCCAAGCAATTAAGCGTCTCGGTGCGATGCCGTGTAGAAACCTATAAGGGGTATGGGTTTAATATAACTACCATACCTCTAACAGGTTAGCCCGCTATCATTTTAGACTGCATCATCGTGATGTACAGGTGAGATCGCAGTCAAAGGTTAACTTATAGCGGAATTTAAAATAAAAACTTAACCTCCACGCGCACGAATTCGCGAGAGTAAACAAGTTATAATTATTTCCGTAATACGTAGGTACGTATTCGTAACCTCAACCCACGCGGATGGGTGGTAATAGTAGGTAGGTACTATTACCACCCATCCGCGTGGGTTAAGGTTTTGAAAATCAATCAAAACAGGGGAAACTCGTTGACAGCCTATCTTGTGATCCTTTAATTTTGAAAACTATCCTTGATTTAAATAATGAAACTGACTCCTAGTTGATTCATAAGAAGGAAGAAGATATTTTCCCAGCAGTGGGCGTCTATGAGTTGATAATGATGTTTCATGTTGCCATTTAAACTTTTTAACTAAATTAGCAACTTTTTGACAAACGTCAAAATGTACATGGAAGTAATAGTTACTACAACCTATTCTGTGGTAATAGGTACCGACCGTAGATTTATTATATTAATAACTAGCTGATGCCCGCGACTTCGTTCGCGTGGTTAAAGTTTTTTTGATTCCCGCGGGAGCTCCTTAATTTTCCGGGATAAAAAGTAGCCTATGTCACTCTCCAGGTCTTCAACTATACCCATGCCAAAAACTACGTCAATCCGTTGCTCCGTCGCGACAAGATTAAAGGACAAACCAACAAACAAACACACTTTCGCATTTATAATATTAGTAAAGTACTTGTAAATGACCGACCGCTGGTGTGAAATAGGAACACGTGACCGTCGAAACAGTCATAGTCATAGTCATAGTCATTTATTTATTAAATATCGGTACACTGTAGGTACACTTATTTTCGTCTAAAAATTACTTAAAAAGCATGATGGTGATAATGGGTAACGTTATCTTAAAACTAAAGCTACGAGGGTTCCAAACGCGCCCTGGTCTGAGAAGAGCCCACAACAAACTCAGCCGGGTTTTGTTTTTTTTTTATTATCACCATCTCACAAATATTCTTACTAAGGAACTATCAGAGACATTAGAGCAAATTATTGCCAGGCTTCCTTGTCGTTTAAATAGTCCTTTACATGGTAATAAGATTTTTCAACGAGTTTATGTTTTACATTATCTTTGAACTTATTCAGAGACATCTTCAACATGTCTTCTGGAAGCTTATTGTAGAAGCGGACACTGTTTCCAACAAATGAATTGCTAGATTTACTAAGCCTAGAAACAGGCATTACAAGTTTATTTTTATGTCTAGTATTGACATTATGACAATCACACAGTTGAAAACTGAACAAAGCACTTGGATTTTAAGTGGGATTTTCGTCTTTTGGAAGACTTAGAGAGATTCCAAAAGATGAATAAAACTTATATTATAGACAGGGCATCTCAACGTTCTTTTGAACGTCAGGTTTACAAACATTTTTTTTTTTAATTTTTTTTTTATCCACTACAAGCTAGCCCTTGACTGCGATCACACCTGATGGTAAGTGATGATGCAGTCTAAGGTGGTAGCGGGCTAACCTGTTAGGGGCATGGCAGTTATATTAAACCCACACCCCTTCGGTTTCTACACGGCATCGTACCTGAACGCTAAATCGCTTGGCGGCACGTCTTTGCCGGTAGGGTGGTAACTAGCCACGGCCGAAGCTTCCCACCAGGCCAGACCAGGGAAAATTCAGAAATTATAAATTCCTAAATTGACTGTGCCGGGGATCGAACCCGGGACCTCCGCACGTTAAGGCAACAGCGCTACACACTGCGCCACGGAGGTCGTCAAAACTGCAAACTGTGTCGTCAAACTGACCGTTCTTGTACACTATAGGTTCAAATATTTATGACGTTATTTCATTCAGATTTATTCTGATATTTCTAGGTCTGGGTCTAGATACGTGAGATTTTTGTATATCTCTTGAGTTTCTTTGTCTTGTATCTAGACTACCACTAAAGGCGAAAACGTAGCACGGAGAAAATATATTGGTCTGGCTGACAAAATATCCAAACGTGCATTTTTTTAAGGAGCTGCACAGACTACCGCGATGCAACGAAACGATTCTCATACGATGCAGGTGTTTAGCGTGCATGTTATGTCGTGTCCTGCCCAGACAAAAAATATAAAAGCTTGAATATGATGACTTATATTTTTTATTTATTGTAGGTTTGCTATGAAAATGTTATTTTTATTTCATAGCAAACTTTCAGTGCATAAAAAAATAATATGTTTTTGATATCCACTGAGTCAGAGAATAGGGCTGCTGTCCGTAGTATGTTTTCGTCCTTACAAAGGATTTTTATAAAAGCTACTAACAATAACAACAAATTAGATAAAGAGTTAAGTAAAAAATTAGGACTGTCTGTCTTTTTGTTATTTATGCGATCGTGTATCGTGTAAAGGCCTATGTACAGCATTGGATGCATACCTACAGGCTGATGGATGGATGGATGGATAGTATAGCATCGTTGTTGTTGACACTTCCCTGAAGGTTTCAAATATAGTACCATCACATGAAAAAAATGATTCTACAACAGTAGATATGTAAGCCTAACTTCAAAGTTCAAATTGTCTTTATTATAGTACATTCTAGTAAGTACATTTTGACAAGCTTATCTGTGCGTGTGGCGAAATTTGATACTAAAAGATTCTACTCTGTGTTGAATCTAAACTGTTGCATTTTAATAGACAGTGGCGCCTCCGCAAGCCGCAAATATATGTGTGCCAAGCTGTACCAAGGTCACTGCTTTTATTGTTTAACACTTTTCAAGGCTTGTTAGGCTGCCTTTCTAAAAGAGATGTGCAATGGATGTGAACAGCTTTATTTTCATAACGGTCGTCATGTCTCTGTTAGATAAAATATTATACAATTGCTAAGCTTGGAAAATGAATGAAGCTCCGTATGCGTTCATACGCATCCACGGACCTCCTTGATGAAAATATTTAATTAATTTAGAACAGTGTTAAAAAAAAAAATTAGGTTTTTCATCTTTGAAATATAAAATCTGCCAAAATGGTGATAAGTTTAAACACGTAGGTACATATTTGGCGTTTAAGGAGACTCTTCTAACGCATGGTATGAGAGATGGATTTTAGCTTAGTGAGGAGTGTAGAATTCATTCCTTAGCTCAGAAAAATTACAAAATTATAGTAGAGGTTTTACAGTACATGATCATAACTGAGACAATTTTAATTTTTAATACGAGATATATAGAGAGTCAAATATACGACGAGATTATATTAATTATAGTTCATTTAAATAGTTATACTAATATGATATCTTTATATTTTTTGTGAGTAATTGAAGTAACATTATCTTTGGAGAAATTTCGAGAAGCCTGATCGATGGCGCGCAGGTGTGGGGTGGGTTATAGATTTTCAAAGTTATTTTTCGATTAAAACAAATTAAAAATTAGTTAAAAATACATAATTACTCAGAATTTAAGCTAGTAATAATCTTCTGGCAACTATTTGATTCAATCCTTTTCATTGATACAAAAAAATCTTTATTCCGCACCTTTGTCGCGTTGTTGGTTTTTTATTGCTAGTCTATGGATAAGCGGATGTTAACTTTAGATGATAAAATTTTATTTGAACGGAGAGACTTCCGGTATCAGACTCTATTACTCACATTCTCTAAAGAGCACGGAGGAAGCTTTCCGTGCTTTGTTGAGCACATTATTCAATTGCAGCTTTCAATTTAAATGACGAGACAATGAATAGTTAAAATGAGATATTTCATTTGATTTTGACGAAGCATACTGACTGATCAAAGCCAGCCCCATATCCTTGACCTAGAAAGCTTAAATTTTGCTCTGAGATTCCCTAATAAGGTTTTTTTTTAGTCCCACAGGCATTCGGTAGTTTTCGTACGAGAACATTGGTGAGAAAATGCGATTACTGCTTAAAACATCTTGTGTATAAAAATTGTGAACTTTAGTTTCGCGGTATAAAGTTGAAGGGCCATCACAAAAAGTGCGTCTTGCCAGACTTTGCGTAGGTGAGTCTACGGAGCTACGAGCCAGACAGCGCGTAGGCGTTTCGTAGCGTACTCGTAGCAACAGCCTACACGTGCTACGCGAACTTTCTACATCCTTCGAGGCTTTAATACCCAACTTTTTGAACTTTGTGCTTACTCTGATTTTTTACATTGCAAATTAGATTGAACCTATTGAACGTTTGATCACATTAGCGTCAAAGTAAAATGAACCTTAACACCATTGAATTAAAGTCACAAATTGAGTACAACTGATTTTAATTTGGAATTGTATCGTATTCATAAACGTATATGAACGCATACACGAAATTGAGATCTATGTCGATGCTACTAAGGTTCATTTTACTTTGAAGCTAATGTGATCGAACGTTCAATACGATCAATCGAATTTGCAATGTAAAAACTCAGAGTAAGCACACTTGCATCTTGCTTTTTAAAGGTTTTTCTACTTCTCTATTACTTACCATACCATAAATTGAACAGGTCCACAGAAACACGAAAACCATGCCAATTACAATGATAATTATGAATACGAATTAATTAATTTAAAACCAACAACACTTTTGATATCATATTGCAAAATTCTAGATATTTCACGGGAATCGCAAAGCCAAAAGGCTGCGACGGCGGGCGCCCGTCGACTGTAGCCTACATCCGACGAATTCCCCTTCAGGAGTTAGGCTTGAATGGAGCTGCGCTGCGATTGGTCGTTCGGTTGTGACGTCACAACGAAAATCACAATCATATGGGCCCAGGTCACGGGTTGCGAGTGTGTGCGTGTGGCCCATGAATGGGCTAGAGGACCGCACCCGCGCCGTGCCCCCTGACGTCACTGTTATGCAACTCCGCTCTGGAATAGAAGATAACGTTCATAATAACTTTTCAAGTATATTTATAGGGCAGGTCTTTGACTACTTTTAGGATTTTTCACCTTGTTTAGGTGTGGGCCAGCGCCAATGGGACATTAGTCATCAAATAAGGCGTGCAAGGCTTGACTTAAAAGCGTTCTGTTGCAATGTTTCGTGTGTCATGGAAATTACCATATACATCTTTTGTAATGATTTTGGTGAAATTTGGTACAGAGGTAGGTTGTATCGTGGGACATTGTGTACGTGGGACATAGGACTTTTTCTTTTTAAGTCTATGAATTGAAAACATATTTACTGGACATGATGAAAAAAAAAATCCAGAAATTATGGCAAGTGATATTATATTTTTATTTCTGTCAACATTGCAAACTACTTGACTTATTTTGATACAAAACACTACCAATGCTGTGCTGTATATTTTGTTATAGAGACTTTTTAATTTACCTTAAACTTTTAAGCTAGCAAGCAACTATACGATATAGCATTCAATCTAGAAAAATTGTGATTTCTAAATTAGGAGGAATGTTTGGTCAAGTTGAACAATGTGAAAATCATTGCTCCAACTTGGCGGCACGAGCTCAATAGTATTCCAGAAACCAGAACTAAAGTTTTCTTTGTTTAAAACTAGTTTAAGTACTTTTATTATTATTTAAATACTTTAACTGTCCTTATGTTAGAGCTTTATTGTGCTTACCTCAATGCCTAAGTTTACCCTTGATGCTAATTAAAAATGCGCTCGAACTTTAAGCCCACTTTATAGCATACCAGCTTACCTGCCCTGGCTTTTCACGGGCGCGTTTGCCTCATTATCTAAATATAAGCGGGCCAAGTTTAGTTCAAATCGATTCATTAGTTTCAGCGTTATGCTGTAACAGACACACAAAATTAAAAAAATATTGTTTTGGGGTCTGTATCGATAATGATCATATGATCATTTACAGGAAATATTAAACTACATACAGGAATACAGGAATCGTTCAGTTATGGTTTAAATTATAAGTTTAGTTTACTTGGAGTGCAATAAATTAAATTGAATTTAAGTAGACGATTTCAACCCTACATACATTGATGTAGAATTTTTTTTGTACCTATACTAGCATTCCGTTAAGTACATGATTACTTAATTACATATAAAGAGGCATTTATTGAGTTAGTTTATATATCACTAGATGATGCCCGTGACTTCGTCCGCGTGGATTGTTTTTTTGATTCCCACGGGAACTCCTTAATTTTCCGGGATAAATAGTAGTCGGGATATAACCTATCCCTGTACGAAATTTCGTCAAAATCGGTTGAACAGATGGGAGAAAGCGTAACAGATAGACAGACAGACAGACAGCCACACTTTCGCATTTATAATATTAGTATGGAAGTATGGATTACAGCTAATATGAACTATTTATTTTTGAACCTTTTTAAATGTAGTATCAAATATTAAAAATTAGACCTTATTCCTTTGTCCGATCAAAATCATCCTGAACAAAAAATGGGTGATCTAAATTTATCTCCTATCGCGTGACCTTCGAACTTTACCTATGCAGGAGCCTGAAATAGCCTGCATGCGGGCGTTGAACCGCCGCCCGCCCGAGCCCCGCCCGCCCCTGTGACCCGGTCAGCAACAAGTGTATCGACTAGGCGTTTGACATTTAACTACCTCATACTGCCTTTTAACACTGATGCGGATGCATTCGATGACGTCGAACAATTTCGAGCCCTGGCTAAATAACAACCCTCTGTCCTATACTAATGGATAACTTGGATGGATTGATTGATGGATGTTTGTTACTCAATCACGCCAGAACGGTTGAACGGACTTAGATGAAATTTGACACTGCAATATATTATAGTCTGGAATAAGGCTAGTTTTATCCCGGGAAATTAAAAGAGTTCCCAAAAATCTCAATCCATGCCAAGTCACAGGGATCAGCTAGTGATATTATAAGAAAGAACGTAGGAATATCCTTTGTGCTACGATTAGTTATTCGTAGATATATTTAACAAAGATTTAGTAAAAGCGAAAACACACTTGGCGCAAAAAAGATGTCCGGCTGACAAAAATTCCGCGTACCTTACTTTTATATGAAGGGCGCACACTAACGCGACAGGAAAAACGTCATCTACCGTCGAAGTGGATGTTTCACTCACATTTTTTTCCTGGGTATTAAGTGCTATTGCTGAGTATTAAGAAAAAACACACTAGGGACTATGTTGACTCTACAATGCACGATTACAATCGTGCATTGTAGAGTCCGTCTCCTGAAGATGATCCGGTATCGGAGTGAAACGTACGTTGAGGGTATTTTTGAGGGTTTATGTGGTGTGGTTAATATCGCGGGCAGCCAGTTCAAGATACGCACTGTACCTACCACATAGATTTGACTTCCGTAGCGGATTAAAGCGAATTAAACTTCTAGTTTTTTCATTGTCATGGACTTCCGCTAAGTAACGCCTGCTTCTATCCAATAATAAGTGTTCTTTTTTATTTTTTCACTTGGCTGTAATCAAACTTGCTGGCGACTGATGAAACCTTGCATATAAGATGCTTTGACTCTTGGTTTGTAGGTAGCTTACCCAGAAGACCCATTATAACCTTTTATAGAAGTGGAGGGGAAAACGGAAGCCGGCAGGGCTTTCTATTTATTATTTTTATATATCATTCCTCTATTAGCGATACGAATTATTAGAAACAAGAAAGTATTTCATTTCTTAATAATAATGAACGGATGTATCTCAATCGGAAGGCGTTCGATTCCTATGTCATTAGTCAACTTACTTCCTAGCATACGTCTTATTCTATTGACGACCTCCCTGGTACAGTGTTGAGCGCTGTTGTCTTAACGTGAGAGGTCCTGGGTTCGATGTTCGATCCCCAGCAGGGTCAATTGGGGAATTTATAATTTCTGAATTTTCGCTGATCTGGCCTGGAGGCTTCGGCCGTGGCTAGTAATCACCCTACCGGCAAAGACGTGCTGCCAAGCGATTTAGCGTTCCAGTACGATGCCGTGTAGAACCCGATTCGGGGTAGTGGTTTAATATAACTGCCATACCTCTAACAGTTTAGTCCGCTACCATCTTAGACTGCATCATCATTTACCATCAGGTGAAATCGCAGGCTTTGTCTATAATTTTTTTTTTCAACTAAGATAATTATTTGCACGTGTAAGAAAGCTTTTTATCGAAATACAACTAAGATAATCATTAATGTATATTTTTCTTAATGAAGATAATAATGAATTATGTTACACGTAAGACAGCTTTCTATTGAAATACATTTAAGATCCATACTATCCAATATCCATACTAATCCATACTAATATTATAAATGCGAAATTGTGTCTGTCTGTCTGCTACGCTTTCACGGCTCAACCGCTCAACCGATTTTGATGAAATTTGGTACAGGGAGAGGTTGTATCCCGGGGAAGGACATAGGCTACTTTTTATCCTGGAAAATCAAGGAGTTCCCGCGGCAATCAAAAACTTAGTCCATGCGGACGAAGTCGCGGGCATCATCATACTTCATACTAATATTATAAATGCGAAAGTGTGTTTGTTTGTTAGTTTGTTGGTTTGTTGGTTTGTCCTTCAATCACGCCGCAACAGAGCAACGGATCGACGTGATTTTTGGCATGGATATAGTTGAGGACCTGGAGAGTGACATAGGCTACTTTTTATCCCGGAAAATCAAGGAGTTCCCGCGGGAATCAAAAACTTAGTCCATGCGGACGAAGTCGCGGGCATCATCTAGTAATAAATAATTATGTTACACGTGTAAGAAAGCTTTCCAACCAAATAACAATCTTTTTCCATCAATTTTTTCGTCGGCTCTTATTGTATGGGGCGTGAATGAGGCATTCCGGTCGTTTCATTCAGTTGCCAAGGTGGTAGAGTGCGTCATAGGAGACGAGGACGCGGCCTTACGCCGTTACATTGAACATATTGGACATTACCGCCCTGTCTTATTGGCACTTCCTACTATAACTATACATAATTACTAGATGATGCCCGCGACTTCGTCCGTGTGGTTTAAAATTTTTTTGATTCCCGCGGGAACTCTTTAATTTTTTGTGATAAAAAATAGCCTATGTCCTTCCCCGGGATACAACCTACCCTTGTACCAAATTTCATCAAAATCAGTTGAACGGATGAGCCGTGAAAGCGTAGCAGACCAACATACTTTCGCATTTATAATATTAAGTATGGATTTTTTAAACTTAATCTCTCATAAATTGATACTGGAATGAGGTCTTCTAAAAATAATAGCTGGTTGAATATATCTTTAAAACGTGACATTAAAACTTATAGCTGTCAAGCCTAATCTATACTAATCATGCCCCCTCGGAATTGGCTACTTGACAGCTGTAACTATAAAATATGAAATATGTTAGATTTGGTAGCTTGTGGGTTAACAATAATTATACAATATGTATTTTGCATTAAAATAAATTGTAAATATTTTATTTTTACAATTGCATTAAAGAAGCTGTAAACTTTCCACTTAAAATTAAATGAAACTTGGAGCGTCGTATAGTTAACTTTGTTTTATTTTGAGCTGAGCTGTGACGTCATAGCTAGCAAATGTCACGTGACCGGCTGTTTTCGCGCGAATTTAAAATTAATGTATTAAAAATGTATTTTTTTCTAATAAATAACGCTTTTTTTGAGAAAAAGTTAATTGTAAGAGGTATAAAATGAACCTACGTACATTTTTAAGTATTTTTCCGAAAACTGTCAAATAGCCAATTGCGGCAGGAATGCTAGCTGCCTTTCCCCGCTGGACCGCCAGGCTTAACTTTTGTGCAAATTGAGCCACCAACACCACCACCACTACAGCCCATTAACGTCCCACAGATGGGCACAGGCCTCCACTCTCAAAGGAGAGAGGGAATTAGAGCTTAGACCCACCACGCTGCTCCAATGCGAGTTGGTGGGCTTTAACGACTATTATTATGTCTGTGATAATAACCGAGACCGACGGCCAGCCCTACACAAATAAATTCTTCTATTGTATAAATGTGAAAGTTTAGACGTAAGTATGTTTGCATGTTTGTTATTCCTTCATGCAACAATTACTAAACTAATTTCGAGTAGAGATAGCTTTTTATACCACAAAGGCTACATTAATTTATCGCTGAAAATTAAGGAGCTCCCACGGGAATCTAAAACCTGAAGCGACGCGGACGAAGGTGACTGCCATCGTCTAGTATTTAATAGATATGTGCTAGATCAGGAGTTCCCATACTTTTTCAGTTGTACGTGCAGCATACGTACAGGATTTTTTTTTGTATTGGCACCCTAGCTACTCGAAATAGGGTACAATAATACTAGGTCATCGACCAAACAGCCTTGTTTGGTCGATGTAGTAGGTAGATATTTATTTTGAACTGATATTCAAAACTCCACCAAATCGGAACAGATTCTTTTAAGGTTAAGGCAATGGTCTTTTAAGGCTGTTGTCTCACTCTCTCTCTTCTTCTTGCGAAGTGAACTGTGGTGGAGCTTGTGCATGAAAAAGCTCTTAGATCCACCCTATTTTTTATATGTACTGGCGAATACCTAACTAGTTTAGTGTCCGGAGAGTGGTAAATAGGAGCGCCTCATGGCGCCCCTATTAACCACTCCCCCCTGGGTTAGGAGATGGGTATTTTGGGCACGTAATGCATAACACCAGTAAGTTAGAGCTCCTTCAACTCATCATGCAGGGAAAACTGGAGGCTAACTAGGCTGCTCCAATGCGGGTTGGCGGGCTTTGACGACTATTATCATGTTAGTGATAATAACCGAGACCGACGGCTTAACGTGCTCTCCGAGGTACGGGGGTGAAACACCGCCCACTTCCAACTCCGGGCTGGCACTGAGAATTTCTTAATTGAAAAACCCAATACCGGGACCGGGAATCGAACCCAGGACCTCATGATCCGCAGTCTACTATGCTAACCGCTAGACCAACGAGGCAGTCGAAAGAGCTTGGAAAGAGCACAAGATCACTATTCAGAGCAGCGGTCTCGAAAGTTGAAACCGCCTTATTGATTGCCAACCTTCACAAGGAAACGGCAGAAGAAGGCCTAGATGATATCCGTGACTTCGAGCGTTATGCGAAAGAGCCCTCTTCAAGAGATACGTTCAAAAGTACCTCTTCTTACGCTGTGAAATTTAATTTTTAAACCAATCATAGTACCTACTACATAGTTACTAATGGGGCGATGGGGTCTGTAAAAACAATAAAATTGGTTTCATTCACTGTCCAAGGCAATATCGTGCGTCATAGTCAAGGACGGGGCCTTCGGGGCCCACAATAAAGACTTGGCCAGACATAAAGCGTGATGGTAGCGACCACGTAGCGACGCGCGGCGGTGCAGCGCAGCGTCAGGTCACACAGCTCCTAGAAATTAAATTACAAGGAAAAAGTATAATGGCATTTATATTAGAGCGCGCGTAGAAGCTGTGATACTGACGTGATGTTTATTTTTACAAATATTTTTATTAAAAATCATACCTACACGCGTATGTGTATGGTGCTGAATTTTAGCGAAAATTCCGGGAAATTTGATTTAACCACACATTTGCACATTAGCCAGTGAGAAAGACGTTCTAATGTACTGCTTCGGTCACACATCGCTTCGAGTCTATCCAGACCTTTACCTTAGAACACAATTTGAACGGCGGTTTTAGGCTAGACACTGTTGGTTCTGTTTTAAGTTACGCTATTAATAAACTGAAGGCCGATGACGGTGTTTTATTCGGACTTGGTTGAAACATTATCGCCCCTATTTTTGCCAATTATATTATTGTGCCATTGACGTCATCGTATTACCCAATAGACTTCCTCTACTGGCAAAAGCTGTCTCTTAAAATGACCAACATGGTCTTGTACTTTTTTTTATTCCACTACAAGTTAGCTATTGACTGCGATCTCACCTGAAGGTAAGTTATGATGCAGTCTAAGATGATAATTTGTTAGGGGTACTGCACCAATACCCTTATCTGCAGTTTCTACACGGTACACCGAAGCCTCCCACCAGGTCAGACCAGAGAAAATTTAGATATTATAAATTCCCCAATTGACCCTGCCGGGGATCGAACCCGGGTACTCCCACTTATAAGACCACAATGCTCATCACTGCTCCAGGGAGGTTGTCAGGTACTGCTTTAGTCTCTTGACTCTCGCTTGAGATTTTCCGCCTTTAACATCTAGTGTGGGGTTGCCCAATAAAAAACCCAAGAACCCAATGTTGCGAATTTCAGTGCTGTTCCGGAATCTCGAGACCCCGACGTCTATCGATCCTTTTTTACGTCACGCTTATTAAATTACTAACAGATAATATTTATTAAAAACTAGGTATATACTATCTACTACTAGAGGAGTAATTCTAAATTAAAATAAAACATCCTTTTCTCATATTCTCGATACAAGAGTTATTTAGAAAAGCTTTGCGCTGAGTTGCACGAAACAAATTCATAAAATGAAGTGGCGGTTATAAACTAATTTAATCACAAGAATTGTATGGAGTCTTGTGGTTAAATCAGCAACATAACACTGAATGAACACTGATTTTTTAAATTAAATAAAAAACTTTTATGGGAAATATAAAAAACTGAATATCCGAGTTGGACAGAAGACAATAATTTATTATTACTAACACCCATACAATACTTTTCTAGCCACCGAACAAATCAATACTATAAGGTATATAATTTTAATATAATGGATTCTAATGATATTCTATGTAATTATGTAGTCTTATTGTTGGATTCCTGTGATTCTAGCATAAAATTTACGAAAATCAACTTTCTTTCTTATAAAAGGCATAAAGTGATTCATGCGTCCGCAGGTACCTACTGCGTTCGATCAACCAGGGATCCAAGAATGAACGTCGTTCGGCGTGCTTCGATTCATGAATAGAGCCTGCAACCCTGGCTGACCTACTTTTTGACTCCAAGCCCCCATGCTCAGAAAGGAAACGTCGTAACTTTCAACGATTTGCTCAAGCACTATCCCATGTACACCTATGAAAACTGTTGCTGTAATCGCTTGACGGTTGTATCTGGGATGCTATGTTGTCGTTTCTGGGTTAAAGTATGACGTCATTCGGTGCGGAGGGGGTATGCAGCGGAGGAATTAGGTCAGTTTCATTCTGAAACAGGTTTGATGGAGGGTGCTGCGGGGTATGGTGCTGGGGGTTAGACCATCGAACGGGAATTAGTTGGAAATCATTATTGAAGCGATTACGCCGGTTGCTATTTTTAAACGGGATATAACGGCTGGTTTTGTTATTGCAGAAAATAAATTTTCGAAAACTATTTTCATGTTTTAAAGGCATAAAACAAAAAAATACTTCACTTTATACTGGTAGATATTATTTTAAAGACCATAGAGATATTTCAGCCTTCATCGAATATCGATTTTGAGGTATTGAAACTGAATTCTTCAAAACTAGCAATAGGGCACCTATTCTCTATCCTAATCTATATTTCTTACAAAGGTATCCATACTGTTTCGGTGCAAGCGCTCTGTCACTTTAGGATATAAAATAATTGCCTTTATAATTTAACAGGCGTTCTCGATACTGTCAGTACTTACTCGTAACTTTTTATTGAAATGTCATTCGTTTTCCATACATTAACGGATTCACAATAAAGCCACTAATTTTATAAAGTTAGTGTTTTATTTGCCCCATTGTGTGCCTAAACATACTTACATGTTGGTCCATGAGGGGAACTAAGCAGCGTGAGCCAGCGGTACAGTGAAGATAATATCTCATCACGAAGATAAAACAGCAAGGCAGTTATGTGTCCTTGATTGGTTCCAAAACTTTTTATGTCCAATTTGCGAAAGTATTGTCCAAAAATATGATAGGTTGCATTTATTTGTGTAAACGTAGTTTGTTTTTTAGTGCAAATTAGTGTAAATTGGCGTAAAATAACAACTAAATTCGAGATCGTAACAAATTTTGTAGGTAGGTACTTACATTTTGTGGGCTTTCATTGATAAATTACCAAATCCTAGTTATTTTTGCTAAAATAACATTAAATTCTCTTGAATTAATCGTAATTAATTATATATTCTAGGCCCTAAGAATGCCTCGTTGGTCTAGTGATTTGCATGTTCGACGGCGGCCGAAGATGTTCCGGGTTCGAGTCCCGAGACAATAAAAGTGAAATTTCAATTATTCGCCGTGTCTGTGTTATATTTCCCGTACCGTGCCGTCTATGGGCGCAGGACCTTATTCTTACCAGCCTACCGGCAAAGACCAGGCGATTCATCGTTCCGGTACGATGCCGTTTAGAAACTGATTAGGGGTTTAATATAACTAACATGTAACACAGTTAAACGAGTAGTTGACTAAAATACTATAGTCTTTAAAGTAAGTCGTTGCGATTTAAACTGGTGTCTAATGATGCAGTCTAAAATGGTAGAGGGCTAAAAAAAGGTTTTAAGTATTGGGTTAAAAATAAAAAAGTTATACATATAACTTCGATTTAAAAAAATCGTCGATTTATTTCTGTCTACCTCCATCTGACAAGTGGATCTTAAAATAGGTGACCCAAATAGAGGCGTTGCCCCGTGCACGCCGCCTAGGATTGTGACGTCATAACCTCCCCCTCCCCCTTCAACGTCCTCCCCTCCCCTGCAATATAAAGCTGCACTTCCTTTTGAAATATGAACCGGAGCTTTGAGTCGTGTTGATTTTATAAAACTTTGTTTTTTAAAGTGAACCGACTTCAAAAGCGTTTAATAAATTTTTAATTACTTTCATCCAATTTACTCTTAGCTAATGAACAAAAAATCAAAACTTATATTGTAGGTCGTTTTTGAAGGAAGGTTCATGTGGTGTGCGGACTAACAAGAAAAGGGGTAAGTAGGTATAACTCACCTCACCAAGTGTAAGCGAACGTTAAAGTAAAATGAACCTTAGCTGCATTGGTTTAGAGCTCATTTCATCATTTCGTGTATTTATTCACAGCCAGCGCTCCAAACCCTGAATTTGTGAAGAGCTTTTGGGTCCATTTTACTTTGACCGTTCGCTTACACTTGGCGAGGTGAGTTCTCACACGTTCTCACGTCGATCAACCGTATTTACAATGCAAAAACTCGGAGTAAGCGTATACGGAACGCATTATTACTCTGAGCCGGAACGCTATCTATAGAGCTAGGCGGCAAGTGTTGTCGATAGGATGTACCTACTATTTTAGGGAAAATGTGAAAAGTGTCGCGATTTGGTACAAATAAAATGTTGACAGATTGGAAAAGTAAAAAGCACTAAGCATCATTTGATACTTGGTTTTGTCATAAATAAGCGCCATCTACTAACGTTGTCTAAGATCACTTCATTAAAGCTGAAACTTTCAGCTTACAGTAAATATAGTAACTGATTGTAATATTTTCAATCAATTCTAGATGGCGCCGTTTGCTGTAGTTTTACGAAACAACAAAAGATGGCGCTATAAAAAACTCAGTTTTTTTAGCTAATAAGACTTTCCGGCAATATTTTCACCTTATGTGGTGCGTTTTCACGTGTAAGTTTCACATCGTAATATTTCCAGTCACTAATAGATGGCGCTGTTTTATGCAACATTTTTCAATGTGAAAAATCAAGGAGTCAAAGTCCCACAAACCTATCTGACCCGGTGGCCAAAATTGGAACTAAATCTTATGCCTGTTTTGTTTTTGTTTTTATTTCATTTTTAATATATATTAGCGCCGCTATCGCCAGGGCAGATAAGTTTGTGCGATTATAACCACATATAAGATAGAGTAAAAGAAGATAAAAGGCAGGCCCTAGCTGACCAACACGGCTATAAGAAAATCACCGGGGTACAGTGTCCACCCGGGTAAGGAGGCCAGACCTCGAAGCTCGTACCCCCGCTTTGCCCTTACGGGCCAAACGGAGAAGACCTGAGGGTTGCTGTGAGCAGCATAAAAAATCACTAAATCTAAGACTGAACTTTTCTCTGGACTGTTCGGACAGTCTGACTCTGCTATAATTTTTTAATATAATAAAGATCCGTTCAGCCATTTAGTCGTGACAAGGTAACAAACAAACACAGTTACTTTGCATTTATATATTTACTTACTTTCTAAAAACACTCTTTTGTTACCACAATGTTTGTATACACAAACAAACAAACTTATGGCTATCAATATTAACGGTAATAAAATTTCAGAACTATTTTTATTATGAATGTAGATACTATTCTCTATGAAATCCTGATGAATTACCAGCCCAAGGTCAAGTGAAGATTTAATGAAGTAAGTTTAGATATGGAACCATCGATTCATAATCAGATTCAAACATCAACTAACAATACTTCTAAGTAAGTGTAGCAGCTTTTTGGTTGGTAATTTCAAAGAGAATTTCCCTCAGTTCGCTCGTATATCATCAGTACATGTTCTAACTGGGTTCATTTATTATTCTCAATATCCCCAATATTTCAGTACCACATGCGATTGTCAGATTTCGTATTTTCGCCCGAAGAGATGTTAGACTGCTAGAGCGTGCAATGTTCGCTAAATTACATTCGCAATTCGCTTTTAATAATCTTTCAATTTGACTGCCTCGTTGGTCTAGCGGTTAGCATAGTCGACTGCGGATCACGAGGTCCTGGGTTCGATTCCCGGTCGGGCATAAAAATTGTTAGGTATTGGGTTTTTCAATTAAGAAATTCTCAGTGCCAGCCCGGAGTTGGAAGTTGGCGGTGTTTCACCCCCGTGCCTCGGAGAGCACGTTAAGCCGTCGGTCCCGGTTATTATCACTAACATGATAATAGTCGTTAAAGCCCGCCAACCCGCATTGGAGCAGCGTGGTGGGTCTAAGGTCTAATTCCCGCTCTCTATGAGAGTGGAGGCCTGTGCCCAGCAGTGGGACGTTAATGGGCTGTAGTGGTAGTGGTAGTGGTAATCTTTCAATAAAATTGTTAATATTACTGTTATGATGCGAAGATTCTCATCGCACGCTGCAGCTGTCTCGAACGCCTGAGAGTAACACCTTGAGGTAGATTTAAGTACTTGACGATACATAAACACTATAAGTAAGAGTTTACTTTAATAGTATAAAAAATATCTCTATTATTAGTTCTATCTCTCGGTTATTATCGTTTAGCACTCAAATTTGTGGGGATTTCAATAAGAATAAAACGTCACGGCTCCGTCACCGTCACCGTGCCAATAGTAGCATGTTGTCTGTACCTTTTTAGAGCAAATTGAAAGCTCCAAATGGCGGCAAATTAAAAAATATTCCCGTACAACTTAGAAAACATTTTGTCCCATGCGTCAGTGTTTCCAGTACATAAAAATGTTAACCAATCCACTATCAGCTTTCACAAGACAGTCTACATATTAGCAGCAGTACATATTTGTTCCTCTAGCAATATCACATCTCTTTGTTATCGCCTTGAGCAGTCATTAGAAATGATGTCGCTCTTTATATTTCTTACTTTATATTTCTTACAAAGGAAATGTTTGTATATGACAAATGGGCCAAGAATTATATTTTGAGTTCATGAGTAATATTCGATTCATGTTTCCTTTTAAAGTAATTTATTTGAAGGTTTTCAGGCTTTTATTTGATGGTCGTAATTATGTTTGCATTTTGTAAAGGAAAATATCTTAAAAACTCTTTAAATAATGATACAAGCAGACTTGTCCTGGCTTCACTCGTAGGCATTATTTAGTGAGCACGGCTTTAAAAGGTGGAAATACTGCATGAGATACCTAAGTATAGCTCGCGCGCGAGATGAATTTAGTAAAATGTACGGTGACACAAACATTTACTCTGCATTCAACTCGCGCGTGAACTGTACCTACTTTGATTGTCTCCTTTCTGAACCAGTATTGTTCGGTCCCTAATGACTAGTGTTCTTACGCTCTAACTATGATAATATTAATATGAAAGTGTGTCTGCCTGCTACGCTGTCACGGCCCATATTTTCAACCGATTTTAATAAAATTAGGTATAGATATAGAGAGGTTGAATCCCGAGGACATTTCTTTTTATTCTGGAAAATTAAGAAGTTCCCGCGGGAAAAAAAAACTTAATTCACGCGGACGAATTCGCGTGCATAATCTAGTTAATAATATACTTTAGTATAGGTATATACTAAAGTGTGACTGTTTATCTGTTTGTTACTTTTTCACGGTTCATTCGTCCTACCCATTTTGATGAAGATATGGAGAAAGTTTGGATGACGGAGACCGGCACAGGTTAGCATTTCAAACTGAAAATCAAACGAGACATGGAATTAAGGTGGAAGACAAGGGTCTGCCCGCGAAATTCAAATTAAATTTAATTTGGCAGACCCTTGTCTTCCACCTTAACAAAAAACATCCAAGCTGATGTCAGTAACTAGCGCGTGCGCCGAGCATCTTCAATACTTATCTATACAATATCATACTAATATCATAAATGCGAAAGTGTGTTTGCTTGTTGGTTTATTGGTTTGTTGGTTTGTCCTTCAATCACGTTGCAACGGAGTAACAGATTGACGTGATTTTTTGAATCCAAAAAACCTGAATCCACGCGGATGAAGTCGCGGGCATCAGCTAGTAATATCTATTTTAATAAGAAGATAAGATAAATCGAATAAACAACTCTGTAGACGGTAGAAATACCAATTTCAATTACACACTTCTAAACAATTTCCCCAGAGAGTTTTGGTGCAGTAGTTTTGGAAATTGAGCTAGAACTCTACGAGAGAACACTTTTCATTTTCGAGATTCACGTTGCAGCGTCGTATTTCATGGGTATCTTGGATAAATGAATAGCTACGACGAGATAGGTCTGCGCTTGTCAATATTTTTATATATTTATATTTATATTTATATTTATATTTATATTTATATTTATATTTATATTTATATTTATATTTATATTTATATTTATATTTATATTTATATTTATATTTATATTTATATTTATATTTATATTTATATTTATATTTATATTTATATTTATATTTATATTTATATTTATATTTATATTTATATTTATATTTATATTTATATTTATATTTATATTTATATTTATATTTATATTTATATTTATATTTATATTTATATTTATATTTATATTTATATTTATATTTATATTTATATTTATATTCATATTTATATTTACCCATTTAAAATTTTAGTTAAATTTTGTAATTTGGCAAATGCATATTGTAGTTGCCATAAAGGCACAGCATTAAAATATTTAACTAAATCAATTTAAGAGTTATTGTGCAAGTGGGCCTAAATGTAAAAAAATAAAAAGCTTACACTGGAATAAAATCAAAAATGCGTAAAATAAAAACTAAAATTGCAAAAATTACAAAACTTCAAGAAAATTATAGAAAAATTAGAAATAAAATTTTAATAACACAAAATAAAAATAAGTAAAAATATATCCTACACGGTACGTTCTAATGCAAAGATTGGTATTATAAATTGTATTTTAAATGCCGCATGTCCTTTAATCATGCCGCAGTGCCGCAGGCCTCTCATTTTGAGAGGAGACTAGTCCTCGGTAGTCAGAAGCAAGTCGGTAAGTAATGGGTTGAACGAACGAATGAATATGGTAGTGAGAAGGCATCTTCTAGGCAAGCGCGCTCCACCTTAGGCTGCATCACCACTTGTAAGCAGGTCTAATTACAATAAAGTGCTAGCAAAAAAATAAAAAAATAAAGCTAAATATAAAAAATATACTTAGGTACCTATAAAATTAAAAAAGTTTATCGTACTAATATTATAAATGCAAAAGTTTGGATGGATGTATGTATGTATGGATGTTTGTTACTCAATCACGCCCCAACGGCTGAACGGATCTGGCTGAAATTTGGCACAGAGATAGATTAGAGTCTGGAATAGCACATAGGCTATTTTTTATCCCGGAAAATTAAAGAGTTCCCGCGGGAACCAAAAAACCTCCCTCCACGCGGACGAAGTCGCGGGCATTCGCTAGTATTATAAACGCGAAAGTTGGGATGGATGTATGGATGTTTGTTACTCAATCACGCCCCAACTGCTGAACGGATCTGGCCGAAATTTGGACAGAGATAGATTATAGTCTGGAATAGCACATAGGCTATTTTTTATCCCGGAAAATTAAAGAGTACCCGCGGGAACCAAGAACCTCACTCCAAGCGGACGAATTCGCGGGCATTCGCTAGTATTATAAATACGAAAGTTTGGATGGATGTATGGATGTATGGATGTTTGTTACTCAATCACGCCCCAACTGCGGAACGGATCTGGCCGAAATTTGGACAGAGATAGATTATAGTCTGGAATAGCACATAGGCTATTTTTTATCCCGGAAAATTAAAGAGTACCCGCGGGAACCAAGAACCTCACTCCAAGCGGACGAATTCGCGGGCATTCGCTAGTATTATAAATGCGAAAGTTTGGATGGATGTATGGATGTATGGATGTTTGTTACTCAATCACGCCCCAACGGCTGAAAGGATCTGGCTGAAATTTGGCACAGAGATAGATTATAGTAGATAAGATAGTCTGGAATAGCACATAGGCTACTTTTTATCCCGGAAAATTAAACAGTTCCCGCGGGAACCAAAAAACCTCATACCACGCAAACCAAGTCGCGGGCATCCTGGGACCTAGGAAATGCGTGTAAGCTTTTTATGCACGTTTTACAAAATCCATTTTCCTTGTAAATAGTGTGGGCGTTACACGACAGGCCGCGTGTACTTCCTCATTCAGAAATATGAACTCCTCCGTTACACCCTATTCGGTTTGTCATAAATTTCCTTTTATAAATATATGGGCGCGTCCTCGGTGAATTTCCCTGTATTGGTTCCTAAATAAAGGGTGCGAGAATTTTACCGGAATTTAATATCCTCTCGGATATATGAGAGTATCAAATTATGAGCGAAGTACGAGGATATATGAGAGTATATGAGTTACTTTGTTTATTTATAGAAATTTAAAAGTAAAGTAAATAATATGGTATGATGACAATAAGGATTTCCTCAGAAAAGGTCTCTTATCGGCGAACTTCCTTTACATTCGAAATAACGTCTTTTTTTTTAATCCTCTACAAGCTAGCACTGGACTGCGATCTCACCTGATGGTAAGTGATGATGCAGTCTAAGATGGTAGCGGGCTAACCTGTTAGGGGCATGGCAGTTATATTAAACGCATACCCCTTCGGTTTCTACACGGCATCGTACCGGAACGCTAAATCGCTTGGCGGCACGTCTTTGCCGGTAGGGTGGTAACTAGCCACGGCCGAAGCCTCCCACCAGACCAGACCAGGGAAAGTTCAGAAATTATAAATTCCCAAATTGACCCTGCCGGGGATCGAACCCGGGACCTCCGCACGTTAAGGCAATAGCGCTACACACTGCGCCACGGAGGTCGTCATACACATTATTTTCCCAAAAATTATAAATAAAGCCGGCCATATGAGGATTGGAATTGCACACGAAGGGTTCCATACCATCGCGTCGTACAAGATTTAAATATGTTTACTTTTATACATGTTCTTTATAAATACTATCGTAAAAGAAACAAGGCGCTCAAAAATCACATTTCTTGTATACCGTTTATTTATTATTATCGGTATAAATTTAGCTCTCATTATATAATATTATTATTATTTGTTTTCTAACGGCAATAGCACACACACTCTGTGATATAGCCCGCAGACAGATAGAGTGACGGCTGGCAGCGGAGGCTTAGTAATAGGTTCCCGTTGTCACCCCCTGGGTACGGAACCCAAAAAATGTAGCGGTAATAGCCTCCAGGTTAGACACGCTATTGGTTGGTCGGGGGCTGGATTATATTTTATTTATGGCAGAATATAATTCCCTTAATAATTTATGTTAGTGTACTTTCTCAGTCTTTCTCTCGTCATTTCTTTATTTTTCAAGATCGTTTTCTTGGGCATAGTATCAGACATTGTAGTTGATAGTTTTATATTATTTTTAAAACATGATGCTAGATTTGTAAGACGGTGTATTTTTGATGGCAATTTCACGAAACAGTTAATTTTATTCACACTATAAGCCCGCATTTACATATTTTTCATCTGCACTTATACTGCACTACTGCATTTATACTGCATACTACTACTACTACTACTACTACTACTACTACTCGTTACTACTAGTTACTTAGTCCTACTAGTTAGCCATTGATTGCGATCTCAGCAGGTAAGTGATGATGCAGTCTAAGTTGATATCGATTTTACCTTATAAGGTAAGGTAAGGGTAAGGCAGTTATATTAAACCCACACCCCTAATCGTTTTCCATACAACATCGTACCGGATCGCTATATCGCTTGGTGGGCATATCGTAGGGTGGTAACTAGTCACGACCGAAGCCTTTCACCAGTCCAGACCAGAGAAAATTCAGAATTATCAATTCTAAATTTAGCATTTATTCTACTGCACAATTTTAACAATTTACAACAGAAAACAACTACAAAGGAACACACTTTAATTTAGATTAAAGTGTGTTCCTAGTATATTCCCAAATTGACTCTGAAATATATAATATATAATAGTATATTCTAAATTGAATCTGCCTGGGATCAAACCCGGGACCTCCCACTTATAAGGCGACAGCGCTCATCATTGCTCCAGGGAGGTCGTCTAAAAATCGAAGGTGAATCGATTTTTTATCGAATTTGGACACATTTAATATGTTCACAGATAGTCGTATCCCGGCTAAGAACTCCTCGCACTATCTTGCGAATGTGTAAATGCGCCCTTACACGATTGTTGGACGCGTCGCCAGAAATAGCGGCAGTAAAAGTAAGAATGAGGTCGTCATTCGGCGATTTGTGTCTGCTGTCCACCAGCGATTAACCGTGCTATAGGCAAAATTAACTAGCTGCGAGAAAATATAACTAGTAATATAATTATCACGGATCACCATAACTTCAGAACAATTTATACCTACTTATTACCTATACTTAAAGAGTATTATAACCCGTAACCCTTTTCAGGGTTCAATTGCTGAACTGCTCCCCTATTCTCTAACTCAATGGCTATCAAAAAATGAAAGCCACTCACATAACATATCTTTTATAAATTAAAGGTTTGCTATGAAATATTGTTGTTTTTATTTGGGCTGGTTTTAAAAAGTTTAGCACATAGATAGTTTCCTCGTGGAAAATAACATACTTTACTGGAAAATGACGCATTTTTATGGAAAATCATAAATAACACACAGATGATGCTAAGACAAATGCTTGTTAAAATATTATTATTCATAAATTTAAGACAAATCCTGAGTTGATTTTTCTTCTGCGTAGAGAAAACAATTTTTAAAATAAATAGAGATACTGGCCAGTTCCAGAGTTCAAAAGAGACAATACATCTAGCGATTCAGGCAAGATTTCGGAACTAGTTCATTTTCAAGGTAGGTACTTCAACGGTAACATTAGACTTTTTTTTTTAGGCTTAATACAGGGAAATTATCCATAGTTGTCTTTAGTAGGAAAACTCTCATAATGAAACCTTTTGTGCGCAATATTTTTTTTTTTTTTTTTTTTTTAATTTATTTAGTACCAAAAAGTTATAAAATACGAAGAAATATTTTCAGTCGTGTATGGATGGTAAATAGATGTACTTCCTGTAATCAAAAGAAAAAGCGTCATTGAAAATATTCAATTTAAGCAGTACAATACATTTCTTAGGTACATGAATAGATTTCTCTTGAGAAGTTATTTATTCGAAGTCAAGCGAGAATATTGCTATCGACAGATAATTCCGTTCGAGCTCTAGAGCTTTAACAAAGGCTTTTAAATTGCCTTATATTTTGATCGATAGTTGTGGTACGAGAGTGGCTTGTGTAAGTGTAAACTCATATCAAATTTCACATTGAAACGGAATTTTTTTGTGAAAAGACATGAGTATTTAGGGAAGTAAAGAAGGGAAGTAGGATACTAAAGAAAATAATCTGAAGAAAAAATTATTTCTAAGGAAAAGATGTCTCGGTTCACAGTTGTCTCAGTTGTGTTAGGTTTTCCTTTTTATCAGGTTTATTTTTATTCAGGTTGTCAAAGATATCAAATCTTTGACAACCTGAAAAAAAATTCTTTGAAATGAATTTTGAATATGAAACACATTCGTTTGCAATGTTCGATAAAATAGGTTTCTTCGCGAGATTGGATTCAAAATGCGTCAGTAAAGCTAAACGAAACTGCTTAGCAAAAATAAACGAGACATGCATGGCTGTACGTTGATGTGAATTGCCATTGTTTTGTACTCATAATGTCGACTCGACTTAACAATCAAACCCTTTAGCATAGTGTTGATACTGAGATTAATTCTTTAAACACGGGCAAAACAGCACTGGCCGATGCGTGCGGGTAGTCAAACCACCACGTCAAATTTTTCCTCGCCTACCCGCGACTACGCAAGAAAAAGAAGAATAATTGACAACGTCAAGTGGCCGGAACGAGTTTTTTCTCTTTTTAACCGTTAACTTAACTGTGTAATCTTAACTTAACTGTGTAATCTTTGATCTCAGTCTGACCATCGTAATATTTATCTTCAGAAAATAATTACAACAAAGTTTCCACACAGACTCGCAGACACAATTTATGTCTGCGAGTGCTTGTGAGACGAAGGAATCCAGGCGGAGGTGGTCCAGTCATCCAGGTACATAAGCATTGTACTGTTTTAAGAAGATATATCTGTATCACACAACCCTATTAACGGGCACAGTAAACAGATACAACCAGTATGGAAACTACCTAGAAACGTTCGAAACAGCTCACTCACACAAACATGCGCATCGAACATGCGACACTCACTACTGACGGCACTGCGACGAGCGCTTATGGGTCTCGTCGATGCGCATGTTTGTCTGAGTGAGGTTGTTTCGAACGTTTCTAGGTAGTTTCCATACTGGTTGTATCTGTTTACTGTGTAACGGGCGACTGTACATTATTAGGATAAGGTCGATCCAGTGTACGGTGTGGTCTTTACGTTACAGGCCAGCCATAACGATTTCTATCTGTATAATATTCTGGAATGCTTCATTCGCGCCATAAAACCGAATCCAAAATATACGAGTAGGTAGGTATACCCAGTAAAAGAGGATTGCTAGCGGATTTAAATAGACGTAACAATTTGCAATGGCTATTTGAATACCATTGTGCTTAATGGTCTATGGTCATTTTGATAACAAAATTACTCCTAATGTCCACGAGAATGGCTTAAATCCCGATGCATTAAAACATTAATGACATGGAAAGCAATCCTTAGCTATAACAAAAGGTTTTTATGTATTAATTTAATCTTCTGTCTGTAACAAAAAATGTTTCTACCTATGTGTGTCCGTTATATTATGTTTCAAAATCTCAAAATTTCAAAATCGTTTCAAAACCGGTTTCATTTGTTTCAAAATCTCAAAATTTCAAAATCGTTTCAAAACCGGTTTCATTAGATAGGCAATAATGACAAGATGATTTTTTTAACTGAAACCTTCTTTAAGCGCGTTGAGCACTTTTTGGTAGGGGGTAAAAATGTGGAATACGCGAGACCGACCGCGAGACCGACACCGTTCTTCTTAAGACAAAAGTTCGTAAGCATAAATAGTACATTCGTAATTAAACATTAATGCCTTAGTTTTAAGGTTTATATTAATAAGTGCTGTGGAAAGGAGACCGACACCTCGCTTTGTTACGAAGACAAAAGGTCTTACATATAAATATAGTACATTCGTAATTAAACTTTAATGCCTTAGTTTTAAGGTATATTTTTGAATAATTTTTAATTAGAAAAAAATATTCGTTTTCACTTCTATCGGCAGTCCCTATGACTGGCAATTTTTTTTAACCTAGTAGCACACACCGGTTATCCAATAGATTACCTATTCTGTGCCGATAGTGCTTCTTTTCTATAGACTTCTTCGGACTTCCTAATCTATAGTCGCCAATGTACACTCAGTAATTTTCAAATTTCTTAGAGTATAAACACAAAACTGCGAATCCATGCGAATTCGAAAAACGAAAACGCAGAAAACACAATAAATATAAAAGCTCGGCAGTAGATACGAGTACTTACCAATTATTCCCACTGAATGGTTTTAAAGCGTTGTTTTCAATTTTGGCTAATAGGTTTTCATCGCTTCCATTTTGTTGCTATTCGTAGCAAAAGGCTTTTAGGCCGATCAATGCAGTGCCTCAATAGCTGAATGTCGATATGCATCAAGCTACCTGAGGAAAGTGAAAAAAAAAAACTTACGACTGATTAAAATAGAATAGGTATCGCTTTCACTTTCTGCATCATAATGACTCACTTACTTTTTGATTTGAATAAATTCATAATTTATACGTACTATATAATATTATAAATGCGAAAGTTTGGATGATGTATGGTTGGATGTTTGTTACTCAATCACGCCTGCACGGCTGAACAGATCTGGATGAAATTTGGCACAGAGATAGATTATAGTCTGGAATAACACATTGGTCACTTTTTTCCCGGAAAATTAAAGAGAACCAAAAACCTCAATTCACGCGGACGAAGTCGCGGGCAACAGCTAGTGTTAAATAGTTCTCAAACCAACAACTGCAAATTGACAAAATCTTACATCTAAATTTTATTAGTTTTGTAAGTAAATAAATTCAATATTAAAGGTTCAACGGATGAGGCCTGAAATCTGAATATCTGAAAAAGCCGTTGAATTACAATAAAATTTTTCGCTTGAAACATTTTCATTAAGTAATTGTTCGCTTTCAGACTTTTTTTTGGTAGAAAAAAGAAAAGTTTATAACTTTACTTTTTGGAGCGCAAGCATTTAAGAGCTTAATCCCCTTTTTTCCGGTCTTTTCACAACTTTCTGTTCTATTCTTGCGTAACATTTCTTCGCAAGGAAGTTTCGCGGTATTTTCTAAATGTAAAAGTTTTCGTGTTTTTGTATTTAAAGGCAATTGT
Organism: Erebia aethiops; assembly: GCA_923060345.2. Classification (NCBI taxonomy): domain Eukaryota; kingdom Metazoa; phylum Arthropoda; class Insecta; order Lepidoptera; family Nymphalidae; genus Erebia; species Erebia aethiops. The sequence continues at coordinate 4,959,757 of OV281092.1, read as the reverse complement.
CCTCTTACAATATTACTTTATGTTAATGTATGTGGAATAGAGGTTGACGCACCGTTGGCTAGAGTGGTCGCATTGTGGCGAGCGGCTACGCGATGCCGACCTAATTTTTCTGTTTATTTTGTAAAAAATATATAAAAAGTAATAATGGCGCAATCAAAGCGCTCAGATACTGTTGTTGTGAACGAGTGCCTTGCTTTCGTGCAAAACAAGATCGACGTAATGGATGAGGTGAGCCTGGGGCAAATCTGTACGTCGAGTTTCACGGAGGCTGATATTTCAACAGCAAAGAAGATTTTGGCCGACACCGCCGTGACCACCATACGCTTGGCAACAAGGCAGAAGGATGGACGTGGCCTAAAGGACCTTCAGGACATCATTAGAGTGCTGAAGCAAACTGATCCAGATGACATCCCAACGTATGTGGTGCAGGATCTCAACAAGCTGCCGCCTGTGACATTCGACCATGTGGATGTTACCCGGCTGCTTAAGGACATCCAATTATTGAGAGCTGACATGACTAATGTTAAGAATCAGTTGCAAATTTCAGAGCAAACTGTTTCGACGCTAAGTAAGGAATTGGCTGACTTACGCCAGAAAGTTGCTGACAAGAACAATACGCCGTCGCCGTCACAAAATGTGAACACGAGGCGCGGCGGTAATGTACGCATGGATCCAATTTCGCCACTCTGCAGTGAGGCATTTGCTTCACCTAAGGAATCGCTTAAGGTTGTTGACCGCGCTAATAAATCAGTTTGTGTGGAAACAATAGCGAAGCCTACGACAACAACTGCTATTATATCAAAACAACGGCAAAGAACGTATGCTGACGCATCCCGAAAGCAGACGGTTCGAGAAAACTCTTCACATCCAGCAGCTGCACCGACCGCTACTCAAATCTCAGCGGAAAAGAAATGCGACGCGGATGGTTTCACACTAGTGGAGAAGAAAAAGCGAAGACCGAACCGATTTCGAAATATTCGTGGTACAGCGCAAACGACAAATACCACCATGAAAGCGGCGGTACCTAACATTATGATTTATGTTTCCCGCATAAATTCCGAGACGTCCAAGGCTGATATTATACGGTACATTCTGGAAACGTATAAAAATCGCCATGGAACAGCTGCAGAAGTTTCGCGAGAATCTGGTTGTTCGCAGATGACTGAAGTGCAGCTGACCCTGGATAAACTTAAGTCCAGTAGGACAACCTACTTCAGCTCGTATGTCCTTACTGTTCCGGCTTCGTGCAAAGACGTATTCCTCAGCTCAGACTTTTGGCCTGAGGGCATAGTTTACCGTCGCTTCAGGGAAGCCAGATCCAGAATCCCTACTGTTTCATAATTATGTATTGTGTTATATGTTATATTATGTATATATTTCTATGGGCCTAGTTGCCTGATGTAAACAAATAAATAAAATAAAATAAATAAATAATACTTACTTATTTGTAACGCCCGGTTTCTGAAAATAAAAATGAAATGATTTATTTCAAGTAGGACAACTTGTGCAAGTTATGATAAGTCGTAAGAATCTACCATCGGTTCGGAAAGGTGATTCTACTGAGAAGAACCGGCAAGAAACTCAGCAGTTACTCTTTTCATAAACAGAAAAATGTTACGCTTTGTAAATAGTATACAATGCATACGTTACGTAACAAGTATTACACGGACATGTTTTTTTTATTTTTTATCCACTACAAACTAGCCCTTGACTGCGATCTCACCTGATGGTAAGTGATGATGCAGTCTAAGTTGGTAGCGGGCTAACCTGTTAGGGGCATGGCAGTTATATTAAACCCATACCCCTTCGGTTTCTACACGGCATCGTACCGGAAAGCTAAATCGCTTGGCAGCACGTCTTTGAGGGTAGGGTGGTAACTAGCCACGGCCAAAGCCTCCCACCAGGCCAGACCAGGGAAAATTCAGAAATTATAATTTCCCTAATTGACCCTGCCGGGGATCGAACCCGGGACCTCCGCACGTTAAGGCAACAGCGCTACACAATGCGCCACGGCGGTCGTCAAAAAAATGTGGGTTGCTGGATGCGAAGCAACAACCATGCAACTTTGTCATCGAGAAAACTGATTGAGTTTCATCTGAGTATTGTCGAATATCCCGCAAGAGGCCTTTGTTCCTCTGGGAAGTATATATTATGTGCCCATCGTTCAGGATATATCTAACTTGATGATATTTTTTTCATATAAAAATGTGCGTATTTTACTTGCAAGGAAGTGCCTGCGCCTGAGTTTGTATAACTATACGCCATAGTTTTAAGTTTTCCGTGATAAAACGTAAAAGTGGAATGCCCAATGTAATTCATACAACCGATAGATGCTTACGAGTAGATTTTCAGTTAAATGTGCAACTAACATACCTAAACCTTAATCTTTCCAGTGCTCAAGCCATCTGCAGCTCATGAATGCAAAAAACAACGAAATTACGGCTGCAAGATTGTGCGAACAGAAGTGTTGTTTTTCCCTGGCGCAGTGTTGAGCATGTCTTAAATTGGAAGGTCCCGGGTTCGATTCCCGGTAGGGTCAATTAGGGAGATTTTTAATTTCTGAATTTTCTCCAGTCTGGTCTGGTGGGAGGCGTCGGCCGTGGCTAGTTACCACCCTACCGGCAAAGACCTATCGCCTAGCGATTAAGCGTTCCGGGACGATGCCATGTAGAAACCGACTAGGGTATGGGTTTATACATATAACTACCATACCCCTAAAAAGTTAGACCGCTACCATATTAGACGGCATCGTTACTTACCATCAGGTGTTAAGGTGTGTCATCGCAGTCAAGGGCTAATTTGTAGTGGAATAAAAAAACAGTAATATCACTCATCATATTCGGCTGGTTGTTTATCTCAATCGATTCTTTGAAGACTACACTTGTAAATAACCAATGAGCAATTAGTTAAAACACCTATTGTTATTTTGGCCACAATGGAAGACTGCCAATACGGCAAAAATACTACACCAGGGCACTAAAATAACATTCCTACGCCTAAAATTTTCATTGTAAAGGTCTAGGTATATTGCGAAGGTATTTGTAAATCCATACATATCCATACTAATAGTAAAAACCGGGCAAGTGCGAGTCGGACTCGCGCACGAAGGGTTCCGTACCATTATTAATAAATAATTACCTTTGTTAATGAACCGCAAGACTAACTTTGTTTGTAGAGGTTTATTGTTAATATAAAAAAAACTATGCTAGTTAGAGCATTGGCTATAGTTTTCCTGTAAAATATACGTAAATTCCTATTGACCATAATTATTTCAAATTTTTCGATTGGTAAACTCCGGAGATAAGGGGGGGGAACGGTATTTTTTTAGACATTTTCCCCGATAAATCAAAAACTATCATAACTAAAAATAATTAAAAATCTGTTTTAGAATGTACAAAGTAAACCCTTTCATATGATACCCCACACAGTACAGTTATCTCACTTTTAAATTTCAACCCTCCGATTTTCCCCCCTTTTTAAATAAGAACAAAAATAATTTCCATTTTTTTTTAATTCCAGTGTCTTTGGGCCACTAATATACACAACTATTCCAAATTTCATGTCGATAGCTCCGGTAGTTACTGAAATAATCGAGTGTGACGGACGGACAGACGGACAGACGGACAGACAGACGGAGAAAGTCGCACCATAAGGGTTCCATTTTACCATTTTGGTACGGAACCCTCAAAATGTGAATGTGTGTATGTCTGTTGTTGCTGGAAGTTAGTGTTGAGGTAGCTTGCATTCCGGAAACGGAAACAGGCTACCTTTTTTTTACCCGGAAACCCAAAGAGTTTCCACTGGATTTTAAAAACTTATGTCCGTACAGTAAACTAGTTAAATAAATAGTGCATACTATGGTTATAATTATTGTACTATTGTTTTTTAATTTCCTTGAGACCCTGATGACCTCCCAGGCCCAGTGTTGAGCGCTGTTGTCTCAACGAGATCACGGCTTCAGTCCCCAGCGGGGTCAATTTGGGAATTTATACTTTCTGAATTTTCTCTTGTCTAGCCTGGTGAGAGGCTTCGGCCATGGCTTGTTGTCGGAAACTAGACAGCGTTGACAATTTCCGACAAAATAAGTGATTTACAACCAGTGACGAGTCATTTAGATTAGAAAATTATTTTAAGCAGCTTATAATTTAAAGTACCTCATACAACCAAGATCACTAACCTAACTGAATCTTTGCTCATTCACGTAGTAACGCGTATCCCAAATAAACATTACCTTTAGCTAACAGTATCAATGTTAAGTAGATCCTGTGACAACTTCGTAGTTCAGTCATTCTAGTTGAAGTTTCCCGTTTACATAGTCAAGGGTACTAGGTATTATATAGCTCTACAGGTGGATAGGCATTCTTTATTTATTTAATCCACTACAAGCTAGCCCTTGACGGCGATCTCACCTGATGGTAAGTGGTGATGCAGTCTAAGATGGTAGCGGGCTAACCTGTTAGGGGCATGGCAGTTATATTAAACCCATACCCCTTCGGTTTCTACACGGCATCGTACCGGAACGCTAAATCGCTTGGCGAATATGGTCGAGCGAAGCAATGGTTGGATCATGCGTCATGCTCGTGAACGGGTGCCACCGGCGGGAATGGGGCTACTTTCTGTCTGCCCGTCTTTGACATGAATTGAATAAACTAATTTAAGAAATCCATTAAAAGTATGCTCCTGAAAAAAGCTTATTATACTGTTGAAGATTATGTAAATGATAGAGGAGCATGGATTTGATCGCTCCAGCAATGCTGGGGACAGCGCGGTTACTTATGTACACATTGATATAGTAATTGTAAATGAATTATTTAAAAAGAGCAACCACCGAGTTTCTTGCTGGTTCTTCTCGGTAGGAATGGCATTCCGAACCAGTGGTAGATTCACTTGACGATTCAAAAGTACTTGTAAAAGTTTATTTGAATAAAAAAAAATATTTGATTTGAAAAAAAATATTTGATTTGATTTGATTTGATAGGTCTTTGCCGGTAGGGTCACCAGACCAGACCAGGGAAAATTCAGAAATTATAAATTCCCAAATTGACCCTGCCGGGGATCGAACCCAGGACCTCCGCACGTTAAGGCAACAGCGCTACACACTGCGCAACGGAGGTCGTCATTATTGCGGAAAAGATCCTACGTACTTTCAGGGCCCGCCCGAGCAGACTCGGCGCCCTAGGCGAATGTGTAATATGACGCCCTATTTAAAGAACTTCGCAGCAAAATCTTATAAATGCGAAAGTGTGTCTGCTTATGTCTGCTACGCTTTAAAGGCCCATATTTTCAATCGATTGTGCGATGTGGTATACAGGTATGATAAATCCCGGGTAGCCTATGTAGCCTATGTCCTTTACATAGGCTACTTTTTAATTAAAGGAAAATTATAGAGTTTCCCCGGTAATTAAAAAATTGCCGAAGTCGCGGGCATTACATAGTAAAACAAAACTGAGGATCGAGCAGGCTTTCAAGTAATTTGTATTTTTGACATAATTTTTACAATCTAATGCTTATTGAGCCGTGCATCGTCGCCGACGCGAGCGGACGTGTACAGTGCTAACTACGCGTTAAAAATGTTACGTTTGGTCCAAGTGTAAGACTATGGCGTCTAAGTCTATTATTATCAACGAGTTCCTAACGTTCGTGCAAAACAAGATAGATGTGTTAGATGAACTAAGTATAGTGCAAATCTGTGCTACGAACTTTACGGATTTGGAAATCGAGGATGGCAAGAGAGTATTATACAGCGAGTGTGGTGACGGCACGACCAGAAATATACAGAGGAAAGGGGATGATAAGAGGAAGAAAAACATTAAAGATGTCATCAAGCTCCTGAAAGAAGTTGACCCAGACGTCACGCCAACTTTTGTTGCGAGGGATCTGAATCGCCTGCCACCCGTATCCTTTGACCACGTGGACGTAACCCGCCTGCTCAAGGACATGTCCATGATGAGAGCCGAATTGACAGACTTTAAGACGAAGTTCAGCGTTGAACTGGCAGATTTTCGTAGCTCTTTAAACTCGCAGCAGAAGGAACGTGGAAACACTCCAACTCATATTATGACGCAAAAAGAACATTGTGTTAACACACCTCAAATAATGACGACCCCCAAAACGAAATTCCTGATTCCGCTACCGCTTGTGAATGAACCTCGCCCCACACTCGGACACGAAGAAGTTGAACTAAGTTCGCATACGCCGACTTATCGTGACATCGTTCACAGTAAGGATCGCTCGCATCAAGCGAAAGCAGCCCGTATGCACAATGCTGCTTCGGGTGGAGTTTGCGTGACTGAAGAACGCTTGACTGTGCGAGAACTACCGTCTAAGTCTGTTAACGTAACTAAAAATGATGATTTTAAAATCGTTGAATACAAACAACGAAAATCTAAAATAAAGAATATGAGGGGCACTTTTTCCAATCAGTCCAAAATAAAGGTGGCCGACCCGGAATGCTCGATTTATATCTCGCGCGCGCTGAAAACTGTAACGGAATCTGATTTAAAAGAACATATTCGGGAAATGGGGCAGGAATGCCTCAGTGTTGAACGTTTGTTACAAAATAGGGAGACCTCTTTTAACTCCTTTAAGGTCAAGATACGTGCGAGCAATATAAATACATTTCTAGATGCCAATTTTTGGCCTACAGGATTAGTTTACCGAAGATACAGAGAAGGACAGACTCGCGCAGGCCTAAAATAACGTTAACAATTGATTTTCTGTCATTATTATTGTATCATTTTGTATGTATTTATATTTTGACTATTTTTGTTTTTTAAATGTTTACTTGTAATTTAATTTTAATTTGTAATGGGTGGATAATGCCTGAAATAAAAAATGACTATTATTATTACCGCACATCAGATTCGCTAGGTAATACTGGAATTCGTTAGTAATAGATTTTGTATTGAAATCTATGCTAAGTAGTTCCTTAGTTAATGATTAAACGACTCTGAACGTGCCGCAGTAAGCAGCTAAAACAGAAAGTGGTTTTATTTTTATTTTTTGAAAATATAAAAATAGAAAACCCCGGGATGCGCTGTATCTGTACTAAATTTCATCAAAATCGGTTGAAAAGACGCAGCCGTGGAAACGTAACAAACAATGAAACAAACAAACTCACATTTATAATATTAGTTAGGATATGTTCGGTAATTGTTCATTTTAAGCTCTCGAGCTTTATATCGAAACTTTCTTATTTCCTGTACGGTCCATAAAAAAGTTTAAGGTTTCATTAGATTCGCTTTCGCAGGGATATTGAACCTAACAAAACTCGAGGGAGGGAGCTGAAAGTTACGCTTGTTCAGGTATCCTGAACAAACAACACGTTTGATAGCTAGGTACCTCCAACAACGCTGCAAACTCCTGTACGAGAATCTACATATTATACAAACACTTCAGTTGTAAAATAGCTATTCCAAGTTAGTTCGTTGAATTTGTTAATATATTCGGAGAGTGGTAATTATATAATTATTTGATGATGCCTGGGACATCGTCTGCGTGGATTAAGGCTTTTTGATTCCTGCGGGAACTCTCTATGTCCTTCCCCGAGATGTCAACCATCTCTGTACCAAATTTCATCTAAATCGGTTGAGTAGCTGGGCCGTGAAAGCGTACAAGACAGACAGACACGCTTTTGCATTTATAATATTAGTATGGATTTATTTTGTAACAAGTAGGAGCGTGGACAGATTTCGAAGTCAGGGTATGCATTAGTTTGATAGGTACTGACACATTTAATGGCAAATCATAATGAAAGGATTGAGCTTTCAGCTAAGGTTGCTTTTAAGCCTCTAGGACGTGCACACCCTATTGGCCTATTTGGCCCTTAGTACTCCAACAGGCCTGATTAGGGCCAAATATGTGCTATTTGGATTTGGTGTCAGAAATTCTCGTTGTCAAGTAAGGAAGTTGACGGTGTTGGACTTGCTTCAATTTGATTTCCGGACTCTGAAGGTGAGGAAATAGAGAGTGCACCTGTACGCACTATTGTGTATCTCCTGCGCAGTTGGCTCCGTTGAGATTGGTGGCCTGAACATTGGCCTCCCTATCATTCGGGAGGGACATATTATAAGCTATCATATCATATCATACTAATATTATAAATGCGAAAGTGTGTTTGTTTATTGGTTTGTTGGTTTGTTGGTTTGTCCTTTAATCACATCGCAACGGAGCAACGGATCGACGTGATTTTTGGCTTGGGTATAGTTGACCTGGAGAGTGACATAGGCTACTTTTTATCCCAGAAAATTAATGAGTTCCCGCGGTAATCCAAAAAAACTTATTCCACGCGGGCATCAGCTAGTAAGCTATAAACCTCTTTTAATCATGAATCTATGTGTCTATATAGTCTATATCATGGCTCAACAACCGCCTGGCATTTTCAATGTTTATAAGATCAGATATTCCAATGGAGCTTACACGCTGTGTTATTTCGGTGTTGGTGTCAAAACGACACTGCTCTAAAAATGACTGGGAAGGGGAGGTCGGGGGGAGTTGATGCACAGGAGAACGCAGGAGGGAAGAGGGGGAGAGGGGGGTTGCGCCTACGCATTGCCCACCGCACCTTGCCGCCCGCCGACCGCCAGTCAGCAACTGTGGCTCGTGTTGGCTGAACCATCTGTAGGGCCATCTTCTTTTTCTTGCCGTAGGTGAGTCCGTGAAGTTTTCTATACTAACTAATCGAAAAAATCAACATGACCCACAATTGAGTGCAAAAGTGAAGTGAAATAGCCACGCCGCGCCGTGCATTGGATTTTTGATACGTGTGTGTGAAAATATGTGCTGAAAATTCTATATCGCGAGTCGAAATTGTGCCGTAGTACGTCAAAGTTAAAATAATTCGAATTCCGTCCCGACTGATGAGTTAATAATATGTTATGACGTCACTGATAAATATAGTCTCAACTTCCAACATCCGATTCTGAGGATCCGGCTTCAGGACTCGGCATTGGAACTAAACGGTTTCAGCTTACAGACAACTTCAAGCTAGTGCTTTCTTTTTAACCAGTTTTAAAAATTAAGGGGGAGTTTCTCAATTTAACGCGAATTTTACAGTGAGGCAGTGAGGAATGTTAATCTTAGTAGTATTAAATTATTATTTTTAAGATTTTTTTATATGCTACCGAAAGTAACAACTAAAATGTTAATAGAGTTACAGTAATTAAGAGATCCTAGAACACAAGTATGTGGAGCAGATATTTTTGAAACGTTTCCCTTCAGTTAACATTGTTTATAAATGATATTAATATTTTGATATCATCAATATAAATTGATAATTTTACAAACTAGAATAATCATAGAAATAATATTTTCTAAATAGTAGAAATTCTACAAACTGCATTGAAACCTTTTACCTTTGCAATAATAACTGAAATTAAAATACCCTTATATAAAACAGGATCGTATTACAAATGATAAAAAATAAAAGGTTTTGACTTTTTAAATTGTATTTGGTATAATTTGATTTTTTCGATTAAACATTTAGCCTGAAATCCAGTTAGGCATTTTAACTCTTAGTTGAGTCAAAATCAAAGTTAAATCAGTAAAATTTGATAACTGGTGTGGCACTTATAAAAGCCATAAAACAAAATAAGAAGAAGAAGAAGAATATTTGATAACAATAATTAAAGATTAAATTAGTTATATTTCCTTAAGAAATAAAGGTACTTTATGAATTTATTTTAAATGGTAGAAAATATCTTATTACACGAATACGTCCTTATGGCTCGAAGTCTGAAGCGCTTGTAATCTAAGTCGACCGTTTGCGACCAAATTAGGATGCGCGGGAGTGCCAGCCAGCCTATTTCAGTAGCGCGCGCCGCCCGAGCGTTGACGGCTATGACCGAGTTTTCCCGAGCTCACCCGAAGTTAAATGCGGCACTAGCATTACGTTAGGAACGCACGTTGTACCGAAAACCACGTTTTCCAACCCGTAATAAATTCAACCTGACCTAATTTAGATCCAGAATGCATTTCTGCGGCGATATGCAACATTTTTGTCAACTCAACAAAACACAAAGCTTAATCGCTTTAAAATTGCTGGAATATACGTTTTTAGGTGTAAATGCTTAAATATCAAATATCAGTTTCCTACAGCTGGGTATTGGCGAATATCCAAATAGTTTAAAGTAACAGATTCGAGATGTATGCCAAAATTTTCGTCTAATGTGATTGAAATATACTTAGGTGTATAGGAATATATTATATTGACTAAGTTTCGTCCTTAGAACTTAGAAACCGATACTTAAAAGTGAGTAGATTAATAATAAGTTAATTTAATTCATTATTAAGATTAAATAAGACTAGAGATCTTTATTAATTTTATATTTCTGTTTATGATTACTAGCACTTTGTTGCAATTTGGTATTTGCTTATAAATTATAATATAATTAAATGTCTATTACCTTGACTGATTGATTATTATAATGATTTCAACTTCAAAGCTGAAGTTTCATATTGTTTGATAAAATATTTATTGAATAAAACATCGGAGATCAGTGCCTGTTACCTGCCAGTTGCCGATCTTATCTTCAATCTTTTCCCTCCTTTGTAGAATATTTCACATTAACAGGTGATGAAGTGAAATATTCTCATCAAATATAATACACAAATCTGCAGTGTCTCATATTTGACTAGTGTTTGCCCGTGTCTTCGTCCGCGTGAAATTATAGAATCTTAAAAAAAGAAATTTCAAAACATTGTGAAAAACATAAACTTAACTTCACCGAAAGCACAAATACCAAGTTTCATGGATATAACTTGAACCTTCTATTTAACCTTCTTGGGGTGGAATTTAGAAAATTACATCCCACAGGGTGCTCAAAGAATATACTCAAAATTTCAAACGTCCAACCGTTTGGATTGTCTGTTCAGGACAAAGCCTATAGTTATTGATGAGTTTTTCTATACCATACGTGACTAGTTTATGCCAAGCATGCGTTGCATTACGATTCGCATACCGCCTTATTGACGATACTTTGTCAATTAGGCATTCACAAATGTATAAACCTATGGTATAACCCAATCCAATTAACGATTCATGAACGCATAGGTTACGAACGAACCAACAACCAAATAAATATTACTTTTTATATAATATTTAATACTGGTTGATGAGTGCGCAGGAACATTGGAAATATCTGTTGGAGTCTCTGTGTGCGATCTTGGGTTAGATTCCTGTCTGATTAATTTTTTAAGGATTTATTATTTCTGAACTGCTTCAGGTTCGACCTACAGCTTGAACCGTGGTTACTTTTTATATTATTTAGCGGGAATATGCAATTATTTTCAGTAAATTCAAAACTCTATTCATAAATAGAAAAAAATCATATCCTAGTTCGTTCCCGTAATTTTAATTCGCCCTTCAAAGTTATGACATATTTTATCTCTATAATGTTCAAAATTTTTAGTGTTTTTGTAAGTCAAACTTTTCCCCAAGGAAATCATAAAATACACGGATTCAATTAAAGCGGATGGATGATAAATTCTGGCCTGTTTTCTTTATTAATGGACGAACAATTTTCGCAATGAACTTGGTCCTGAATTTAATTTAAGTCACGCAACGGAATTTGGGGATTTTTTGTTGAAAAAATATCACTTTCACGAGAGTACTACGACCGGATTTTTCCTTTATTTACCCAAAAGAAAGAAAAATAAAAGTAAAATTTAGAAGAATGATCATTTATATCTACTTGTCTTGTTTACAGGACACCCCAAACAACACACACACAATGGCGGATGATGAAGTGAGGTAAGACTTGTAAAGAATTTTTATGTCGTTAAAAATATACTTTCCTTTTATAGGATTAGAAAAGTACGCTTTGCGTGTATGTGAGTAAAATTTACATTATTTTTGTGGAACCAAAGTTACAAACAATAAGAACTAAATAATCAAAGACACATTCCTGTTGCTCCACTTTATTTATTTGTATAAGAGATCCACAAAATTTTACTTTTAACTAATAAGTTTTCTTTTATTATTTTTCTTTCATTGTGTCTTCGCATCACGCGGCTATCATCATATGGATTGCGACCGATCCCTATGATGACAACAATCAACAGTATTGACTTCTTTCTCTCATCGAGACACAGGTAGAGTATTATGTGTGATTAACAAAGAACTTACTCTCATAACTCACATACCAGTACAGTACACTTACCTTGTGAAAGGGTACCTGAGTACATTATTTCAGATATAACTGATACAGAAGAAGAAACGATTCGTTGGAATATATTTAAAATACAATGCAATAGATATTAAATATTTTTCTTAATACTATACCTGTAAGTAAATATTAGCGATAATAACGTAAAGTTAAAGGTTACAAAAATACTTTAATTTTTTTTTTATTATGAAACTAATTTTTTCTATTAATATATTTTTATATCGTATCCAATATTTTTAGAATAAAATTATTTAACTTTGCTTCGTACTGGAGTTTTTACAGATACTTAGTCATTATTTGTTGAAAATATCGTAAGTTGGTCGATGAGTTAATAATATATTTGTTATGAGATCTTTCGGCCTATTGATTAATAATTATTATCGTCACAAACACTAAAATATTAATTAATAAAATAATGTATTAAAACGGCGTCTATGTTGATTTATATTGCTTTTGTTATTCACACACGAGTTTTACACCATTTGTGATTCACACACTGCGTTTTCAATGCACAATAACAATATTTTGAAAATTAAAAACATGCAATATTTGTTAAATAATATTGTTAACTATACATTACATATTTATATTTTCTACTGCTACACATTAACACAATGCTTACCATACACTGCACATTCTTTAAAAAGTTTATATTCAATTATATTTGTTTTTTTTTGTGATTTAAATTTACTTATTTTATTTATTGTTTTTGACACTGCATTTCACTAAGTGACAATCACACTAACCATTTGACTGTTATTATGAAACCGTCTCTACAATGATAATTTTTCTTTTACAGAAAAAGCGTCTCGATGAGGTAAAGTAAAGAAGAAAAAAAAAGAAGAAACACCCACCCACACACATACGTACACTCTCTCATACAATCACGTATAATCTTAATTATGTAGAAAATTATATGAAAAAATACGTCTTTTGAATGAAAAGTTAAAACAAAACATCTAATAATAGATAATTTTGTTGATTATTCAGAACGCAAAAGTTCTGTATTTTATCAAAACTATCGATAATTATGTTAAATCAATACGAGTTATTTTATAGTTCCATGATAACTTCTCATAAATTCAATTTTTGTCAATTTTCTAATACACGTTCAGTGCTTGTTTTGGTTATTCACATTATTTAAGCTATGGTCCTTCCCGCAATACTTATTTCAGAAATAAAGCCTAATACAACTTTTTGATCTGTCATTTTAGTTTCGATACTGTGTATAACTGAGCTAGCACCGATCTCACACTAACACATTGTACTATTGTTCACAATTCTACTGTGTCATGCAATGTCTCCAGGCGAAGAAGGCCAAACAGGCCGAGATTGACCGCAAGCGCGCTGAGGTGCGCAAGCGGATGGAGGAAGCCTCCAAGGCCAAGAAGGCGAAGAAAGGTTTCATGACACCAGAGAGAAAGAAGAAGCTTAGGGTAAGTGCATAAAACAACAAATAAATTTTAATAAGTAAGAATAATCAAGAAATATTTTTTGTAAAATCCCAAATTAGCATTGAATGATTAATTTAGTAAATAAGTAGACAACCTTACAGATCGAAACAATGTTTATCGTTCGAGTTAGACTTTAGTTTAAATAAAATAACACTACTTTTGACTCAATCTGATTATATTAATACTGTGTTTATTTTATAGTTGCTCCTCCGTAAAAAAGCCGCTGAGGAATTGAAAAAAGAACAGGAACGCAAAGCAGCTGAGAGAAGGCGCATCATCGAAGAGAGGTGCGGTAAACCCAAGAACGTCGACGATGCAAACGAAGGTAAATATCCACCTCTAAACAACATACTACTTCTATATCAGATACACATTTGTGAAAAGTTACAAGTTTACGTATTTTTTTTCTCTAGATTTCCATAACATTTGTAATTTTAGTCATAGGTTCCGCCATACCACAAGGCAATCCAGAGTGAGCTCTGTCATTGCAACACTGTTACCCATGTAAACTATGTATTCGCATTGTAGATGCGATTTCGAGGATTTGCAAAGAGTACCACACCCGCATCGCCACACTTGAGGACCTAAAGTTCGATTTGGAATACATCGTTAAAAGGAAAGACATGGAGGTAGTGAGACGAGTCGTTGCGGAGACCCTATTCATTGACAAACTTACAAAACTTACCAAACTTCTTCAATGAATGGTGTGATGTCGAAATGCGTGTTGTCTATTATTTTCGTCTATTTTAATATGTATCCGCTGGTGTGCCAGGAAGTTCCTCTTGGCCTCTTATAATCTAATGCGCCTTTTCCTTCTAAGCTAAGTAGTCGTTAAGACCAATAATTTACTTTCCTATTTAATAATTCATTAAATTTCTCTCTGAGACTCACACTCTGGCTTACTTTCCATAATTTTAATACGCGAGCGCTGACGGAGACAGTTAGGTCTAGGACACGGAAGCTTAGCGGCGGGAGTAACTTGTGGTTGATGTTGTAGCGGCTCTCACGAGCATCATTACGGGCTACCATCAGCGTATCGCGCGGCTCGAGGAGGAGAAGTACGATCACGAGGTGGAAGTGGCCCGCAGGGCTTTCGAGGTCTGATCCGCTTTGCGCGAACACCACTCATGTATTACGCTCTACGTTTGAGTAGCTCATGCCGACAATGTGACTAGTAAACGAAATTGTTTTGTTTTCGCCGCAGACTCATTTTTATCACTTTAGGGAGCTGAAAATTAAACAAATTAAATATCTAACTAATGTGGATAACAATAATGATATTTTTGAATTCGCTAAAATAACTTCGTCCCGTTCTCTGAATTGGAGCAATATAGAATGACAACTGTAGATATTTTCATCGAGTTTCAGTTAACAAAATCTTAAATTTGGTCGCAAATAGAATACCCACCATGTAGCTTCGCTTACGCTTCCATACCCATGTAAACCGACACTACCACTGAAACGAGAGGCGGACAGCGTTACTTTCAAAATTTTTGTACGTTAAAATGTGATTGTTTTTCTTTAGCGGAACTGCAGACGATATGTCAAATGTACTGGCACAGAATATACAACCTTGAGGGGGATAAATATGAACTAGAACGAGCTATCCAAATTAGGAAAATGGAGGTAATCTGCATATTAGGATTGGGAATGCATATTCTGACGTGATCTGAGTTTATTATGATTTAGTTATGACGACATGACATGATAGTTGAAAGGCTCACCGCACACATGCACACGTCGCTCCGTCGACAAATGCAGGCCACTCACACAGATGCCCATGCTCATTAAGCCGGCTAAATAATCTGTCTTTCCTTTTTCTATAGCATTGCTCAAGAGAATAATACAGGAGTATTATGACCGCTTGTATGTGTGTGAGGGCCAGAAGTGGGATTTGGAACATGAAGTCAGGAAAAGAGATTTTGAGGTATTGACCCATGAATTACGACCATTGTGAATATCACAGTCATCGATTATGTAACAAACGTGCGCGTGTGACAATACGTGTTTACACTTTGATATAATGCTTTGTAAGTTTTCGGTTGTTTGCTGTTGGATTGTAAATAACGGTCGAGGCGCGGGTTAGTGGTGTACTCGTAGAGCAGGGTGTGCCTGAGCGTTAGTTAGCGCCCGCGAACTGCGCTGTTCGGGCCACGGTGAGGCATGCGGTGCAAAATCGATCTGCCGACATGGAGCTTACACGATTAACACTAACGCCAGTAGCAGCCATCGGAGTAACACTGCTCTCATCCTCACGGACTGCCTCGCCGCATGATCGCTTGTCATCTCATACCACCACCATTCATGTCACGCTCGTGTATATAACTGGTGTTAACGCCGATTCATCGACGGAAAGAACTTCTGGTATTTGCGCGCCAATGGCATTGATTTAATCTTATAGAGGCTTTGATTATTGCATGACGTATTATACTTATCAATGAGTAATAACAAGCATAATTTATGTATCCCGATTAATATATCCCTGATAGTATGGCACTTTAATATTAATCGATAATGATGGAAGCGACAGCATTAATCGAGTACCTACCAACCGTTGCTGCATTTGACCGTTTGACGCTTCATGTGTGGTGACAGCTTACTGGCCTTACTGAATTTTCTCTTTTTATAACAAGCAGTAGAATTACCGATATTGAATTGGAACGATGGACGGGTTCCTCTATTGGCACACGCAAGTGCATAGTTTAAGTGAAACTTCTTGTTCCAAATCTCCAGCAATTCATGTATGTGCCGTTTGATTTCGCGCGAAATGTTTGCGTGTTCGGATGCTGAGACATTTATGTTACCTCTTTCCTGCGAGACCCGTATGAGTAGTTGGACACCGAGAGCTAAATTAAAAGTGCCATGCTGTGGTCGATCCTCTTTTTTCCTTTTCCTGCCGAGGCCGAGGAGATGGCGCCCTCGCTCGGACACATTATCACAACACGCACTACACCTACACACATGATAAGCCGATCGATTTTGCACCGATACTCTTTTACTTACACAGCGACAGCGACGTTATAAACAAACGACTATGAACGTGTGGTGAATTGATATAATCCAGATCGTTATTGTAAATTTGTTAGCAAAATATAAATAAATTCCGCGCTCAATATACTACAACTTCGATAGCTAAGTATTCGAATTTAGCATGGAAAAGGAATCTAAGATCTCTTATTGAGAACAAAATACGTTAATGATAGAGGACGTTTATTTTATTTTAGTAAGTCATCGAAGAGGTAGAATGTTGTAAGCGCTATGTTTTTGCACTTGTATTATATCCTGCACACAGTGTTTTAAAAATAGAAGAAAGTGCTGTTAAAGACCAGCTATCAGTCACAACGCACAAAGATATTGCACGAGTCAAAGTTACACAAATAGTAGCGGTTAGAGGTTATATTTAGGCGAAGAGCACAGGCAAAGTACATTTCTCACAACAAATAATTGGATTTAGTTTTACCTTGCCTTGTTGTGAATATGCAGACACATGGTGTATAAACTGTTCTACAGCTCGCAAATAACACTGCCTAATCTTCGCTCAGCTCTCTACCTATCTGTTTTTGCTTGAGTCTTAATAATCATGTAGTGTATCACCAAATTAGTTATATTTCAAACTTATTTGAGAATAAGTTATATCGATATTGCTCACTTCTAGTAGCTAACTTCAATGGTTATTTTAGCGCTTTCGTAGATTACAAAAGTATTTTCTGTCTTATGCATGCGGTTTCTGATTAATCGTTAAAGCTATTTTCACTTTTTGAACTTATCTTTTCTTTTTAGTATTGTAATATTTAATCGTGTGATATTTAATTAAATTAATATTGTAAAACCATGAATTCTAAAATCTAGTATTTTTCCTCATCTTCATTTTCTATCAATCTATGTTTGCCTTTTTATTTCCACTATCGTTTACATAATTATTTCAATTTTTTTTAATTCTTTACATATTATTTACACAGTTTTTTTTTCGAAAACATTTCAAGCTTTATTTATTCTGTATTACATTTTCTAATCGTTTACTTAAATATTTTGATAGATCGCCGACCTGAACAATCAAGTAAATGACCTCAGAGGCAAATTGTAAGTATAATATTTTTATGATTTTTTTTTGCAAGGAATATTAATTCCACATTTCAAATTCCACACAGCTATTCTTTGCAAATTAAAATAATATTAAACTTTTGCTACCTGTTTATTTTTCCATAAACTTTACTTCCAAGTTAATAGTATCTACATGGTTAATAAGGTTCCCCTTTATAGATAATTTCCGTGTCTACGTCCGTTTCAATTCAGTTTAGTTGAAAAATCCCATGGAAGTTTTTTGATTTACGGCTATATCCTTCCCCAGAATGCAATCTCTATATAAAAAATTCATCATAACCGATTGAACAGATCGACCATGAAAGCGTGCAGACAGAGAGACACTCACTTTTGCATTATAATATGTTATCTTGGTTGTCACTTTCTTTTCTAGCGTTAAACCAACACTCAAAAAGGTGTCCAAATATGAAAACAAATTCGCCAAGCTCCAGAAGAAGGCTGCTGAATTCAACTTCCGTAACCAATTGAAGGTTGTCAAAAAGAAGGAATTCACCCTTGAAGAAGAAGACAAAGAGGTAGGCAAAAATAAAGCTATAGTTTTAAAAATAAATAATTAATCAAAGAATTGGGGCTGATTCTGTATAACACAATCTCTAAACTACTAAAATGGCAGCTTTAAATCTAGTTCTGTCCCTTTCCGTAGGAAGTATTATGAAAGGGTTAGCAATATTTGTAATGCTCTAATTTTAGTTTTGTTTAGAGATTGTGCACTACAGAATCGGCCCCATTATCTATTTTACGGAGGTGGTTATAAATTATATAGGTAATTGATTGGACTGATTTTTATTAGTCTTCTTATTAAATTTCAAATTCATTTAAAAAATGCCAACCGCAGGCTTGGAACTTTTCGTCTATTTGGGAATTAGGTGAACCGTTGCCTATCCGTCAACGCTTGGGGCGTGGTTTCCAGAGAAACACAAGGTTCAAATCCTGCATTTTTATAATATATGAATTTAAAATTTATTCAGAAAATTCCTCGAAGGATAGGTTAAACATTATTATAATAAGACGCTTTCAAATCTAACAATTTTGTTGATAGTGGTTACTATATTATATTTGTAAATAAAACGCTGATTGTTAAAAAATAATGTTGGATCAAATTAGTAAATAATGACAAAAAACTATTTCTGAAAGTGATTCATATATGGGATCACTGTTATGTTCGCCCATTCCATAGCTCAATAGGTTTACTAAAATTTTCTTTGTATTGTTTAGGAATAATTATAATGTCATGTATTTAACTTTAGCTAAGTATAGTTCAAATATTAATTTTAACGAACCATTTTACTTTCTAAGTACATAACCAATGATTTTCTTTATTCTTATCTATTTCACATACTTAACCGTAAATATTCCTTCACGTTCTGTTCTTTTACATTGAATACTTCCCCCTCCTCCATTTCTAGTGGATATCCTATGTACTCGTAGTTGTTTTATCAAGAGATTATTAGTTAGGATAGTTTTCTAGCTATTTAGAACTTTAACAATGTTTAATTCATAGATATGACATTAAAATACAATACAGTATAAAAATATCATTAATCATGTCCCAACAGGCCAAGAAAGCAGAGAAAGCTGATTGGGCTATCGGCAAGAAGTGAATTTGCTTTACATAATATTATGAATTATATTCAGACAATTATTTCCATCGCATCAACTCTATGATGATTAATTAATTATTATAATTATCATTTAATATTTTAATAAAAACATTTGTTATTTATTAGTAAATTTTCTAAAATTTCCCATGAATACCAAATCTGAAATACAGAGGTGAGAAATGTTTATATCGCGAGCGTACATAAGCTTCTCCCCTGCGTAAATTATGTGAATATTGTGTTCATAACATTTTGTTTTATGAAAATCCTACTAGAGCTTCAGCTGAATGAACTTTTAAAAATATCATATTCTAATATAAAGCAATTAAACCACGGCTTCGCATATCTTGAGTTATTAGGTTTTATATTCGAGTTTTAATTTTCCAGTGCTAATAATACACATACCTTTCTTGACTAACAATTCATTTGACCCTTCTCCACCTAAGATTAAGTTTATTCCAGGTTCTACTCAATTGATGTGATCTTTTCGTTATTTCGGAAGTAATGTAATCTTAGTATTGCGATCTCATATGAATCGTTTCAATAATTACGATATTTACAGGGTGGTGCTGGCGCCAAGGTAACTTGATAAATCTGAGTAAAAAAGTTTTATCTAGATATCACCAGACGCATGTGAAAGATTTAGCACATCTTAGATAAAACCATTTGTAGAATGGTTGATATTGCTGTATTACATTATTAGTACCTATGCCTTTTGATAATTCTACAAAATTATCAAAAGATCTCCAAGTTTAAATTTTACTTTAAACTTTTCTACAGAGAGTAGAAATATACGATAAAGAATTATCTATACTTTATTATTTTGAAATTGGTGTGAATTACATTATATTTGTGTTTATATTTTGACTATAATTTATACTTTTCGATTTTGTATATTATTACCTATCATGTAAATGTATAGTTGTTGACATTCAAGTCGTTCCTTGAAACATTAATTTAAGTAGTTTTTTCATAGGAGATCTTGGAGATTTAACAACTATTTATTGATTTGCGCTGTAAAGCACGCTTATTTTGATAGTGAAATATATTTTCCACTGCACTATATATACGTTAATATACAAATATACATTAAGGTTATAGTTTTAGTTTTTGACACTGCTACAGCGAAAATAATAAATTTGCTGTTTATTAGTTTCTTACTTATAAAAACTTGAAGTTACAAAAACAGAGCGATTTTTTCTTTCCTAAACATATTAAAAGTAAACTGTGTCGTAATAGTTTTACTTTTACTTCCAAATAAGAAAGATTATTTTGTCTAGGATAGTACCTACAATAATTCTTCATAGTGTTCTATGGGTAACGTTGAGATTTGAACTCGCGGCTTTTAGGATTTCAATCAATCATACATGAGATGATTCGTATATATCTAAGGATCTTTTGAATTTATTTATATTATTCTGTTAAATTGCACATTGCACTTAGTATTACAAAATAAGTGATTCTAGAATTCGAGCATTGAGGTTCTGCCAAAATTAAATAGAATTATTTGTTTTCTGACTGGTAGTAAGCACCTATGAATATAAAAAGTAGTATGCACTTTATATAAAGCCTTTCTCTGTTAGCGTATTTATCATATTATTTATTAATATTAATTTATGCGTATATTAGTATTTATAAAAAATATTTGCAGTCGTTCTATTGTATATATTATACCTTTAAAGTTTTAAACGCTGTGAGCTATAGTTAGAATATTAAAGTTGAATTACGAAACAGACAAATGCTGTATACATAGTAAATATACATTAAAACAAGCTTAATTTATAATAATTTTATATATGTACTTGTTGTAAGATGTATGTAAAATTGTATAAATACACTTTCGCCGGCAGCGGTGTTGAGTTGGCTTGATGTAGTTGACGCTGTCGGCGTATATTTTCAAATGCAATATTTTAATGTATACAAATTGTTTTACAGAAAAAGCCAGACTGGTCCAAGGGCAAGCCAGGAGATCAGAAGGTAAAAGAGGAAGAAGTTGAGGCATGAAGTGTTCCCCTATCATAAACTATAATTGTAATGTGACGTAAACACCGGCAGACCAAATAGCATTTTGAAATGTACCCTTGCGACTAAGATATTGAGGGTTAAATTTCCTTGAAAAATTCCTCCATCATTTTGTATGTATTTGCTAATGACCGAGAACACTTCGAACGTCAAAACCATTTTATGTTTATTTATTTTTATTAAATAATGTTTTTGTAAGTTAATAATACTATGGTAAATAAATTAATTTCTGTATTATATTACATTGGCTGCGTGACCTAATTTTTTGTCCTACATTATCCTTACCATCATCCTTTCATATCTCCTGAAGTTGTAATATAGAGTAAAGGGTAGGGTATTATGCAGTTAACTTCTTTTTTCATTATTAAATTGTACTTATACTTTTATTTTACGAATGATTTCAAAGAAATACAAGCACATCAGAACTGTACAGTTCCGAACGAAACAAGTTTGTGTGGGTAATTTAAATCAAAATTACGCTTTCAAAATTATGATATCGATTAGTATTTTAATAATTTCTAATATATACCTAAATCTATGAATTCTGCCCTTTACTTTTTTTTGGTGTTATGCCCATGATTGCTTGCCTCCGTTACCCTTTCTATTATGTACTTATAATTTTATTATGTACACTGCGGCAGGCAGGTAACGTATTTAAAATATATATAGATATTAAATAATATTATTTAAAAACCCAGGTGCTTTTTTAAACAGTCCGATTTTGTGAATATTTTTCCATACACATATTATAATATATAAGATATATACACATATAAAAAAGCACCTGTTGAAATTTTGAAAAGTATGTACGTATTATATGAATGAACATACTTTATGCTACACCGTACACCACAAAGATTATTTCAAATAAATAACAAACGTGGTAAGAAAACTAAAAAAATGAGCATATTTTTACAATTTGGCGGCTTTATCGCTTTGTAAAACTGTGTCGCTACCTAGCTATCTGTTCCATTCATACACATAGCATATTTTTACAGTGATTTTACAATGTACATCTACGAGCACGCGAGGTAAGTTTTATAAATTGAGTTTTAAAGAGAAATACATAATGCCAAATCCAGTAGCTAGCACATAATAATAACAGAATTTGCTGTTGATTATTTTTATAATACTATAAATTCTATCGAATCAAATAGTTATTTTTAACTTACCTACTGCAGATATTTTTCAGCTTTAATTAACACGCATAAAATAATAATTGTCGTACTACGTCGTAAATTCAGTTGTATCTACTTTGATAAATAAAATAAAATAAACAGCATAGTAGTAACATAAGTATTTGTTTACTGATAAAACACCTAAATACTATATACAATAATATTATTCATAATAGGCTCAATTAAATGGCCTCAGTGGCCTCATAACACTCAGAGGCCAATTAATCGTTGTAATTTTGATATGCTTTCATTTCACTTGTACCGCGGGCTTACAAGGCATGATGACTGATTTTGAAAAATGGTCAGATTATGTTCGGAAGTATCTATTATTTCGAAAAAATATCTTATTTCAACAGAAAATTAAGGTTTGGTAAATAAAATTGGCATTTGAAATTTAAATTTTAAAATTCACGCCATAACGCTGGCGAGTGTCATGGCGTCGTTTGTGACGTCACTATTGTTTTTACCAATGTACTCTGTGCAGTGTGCAGTAAACAATAGTGTGATTGTCAAAGCTCGAAAACAAACAATTGTGACGTCATTCGCTTCTTGGTGTTTAATCCATTATGGCGGATTGCTGTATTTTATAGTTTTATTTTATCAAAATAAATAGCAATCTCACACGAAATAGAAAAATAAATATGTTTTTTATACTCCATGAATCCTATTTCATTAGATAAATTCATAATTTCATTGATTCTTGGTTACTGTCATCATGCCTAGTAAATTCTTTAGTAGTCGTAGTCAACCTCAATGATGCTATAATAATCATTGAGGTTGACTACGATACTACTCGATTACGATTTATGAAGATCATGTTAGTCATGTGAAATCATAATTAAACGTTCTGAGTAACAATAACTATATTATAATGAATCGGTGTTACAAAATGTTATTCAGAAATCAATGTGTATTATAATAATACGTACTCATAAACATATTATTAAATAATAACATTTGAGCAATTCTTAAATGATAACAAAATCATTATAATTTTTTTAAATAGCTAGACCTGTGTACATTACGTATTAGCAAAGGCTTAATGCTTGATAGTTGTATAGACTGCGAAACTAATTTTTTGGCTATGCTTAACTATAGCTACGAAATGAACCATAGGTACTTTCGTAATAACTCCATGCTAATCTGGCTACAACGCTTTTTATAGGTCGTTCAATCCACGAAGACGCTCCCTACTGTTTTTCGTCTCATGTATCAAGTCGTGTGTTATTTTATTTGATCGCTATTAGGTGCATACTTTTTTAAAACCAATATATTTAAATTCAAACGTGTTATGCATCTTTTATGGTTTCCTCATAACAATTATATGAGTGGAGCGCGTCTTTGAGCATTGAACTACTACCTGTAACAAGGAACAGAAGAAAACTGACGTCATTTCATTGTTTCTCGTGAACAGGAGGGTGCTCCGGGTGAGGCGCCCGCGACGCCGGCCGCGGGAGCGCCAGCCGCGGCGCCCGCCGCAGCACCCGCTGCACCAGCGCCCGCTGCACCTGCTCAAGGTAACTATACCATTAAAAAAAAACATATAAATATTGGGCTGAAGCACGCGTTATTTTGCGGAAGTCCATGATAATGAAGGAATTAGAAGTAGGTACGTAGGTAATACGTACGAAACGTAAAGGAAGTATGAACGTACGTTGAGAATAATTTGGAAGATTTCTGTGGTGTGGTGAACATCGCGGGCTACTTCTTCTTCTTCTTCTTTCCCTGGGCTTTTCCGCACTTAAGCAAGGTTGCCCGTTGTGCGTGAGACCTCTGGTGCGACTCCCCGCCGGATCATTCCAGCCAGCCGAGCTCACTCCAGAATCCAAGCAGGCCGCCCAGGTCGGCGAGGAGATCGCGGGCTACAAGTGCGAGATACACACTGTACCGCGGAAAACACACTGTACCTACACTGATTTACCTATTTTCGCGGATTATAGCGAATTAAACTTCAAGTTCCTACATTACCATAGAAATAGTATGTAACTTTAGACAGATTCTATCTTTTTTTTTAAATCCATTTTCTCACGAGTGACCGTAATCTTAAGAGGAAAAGAGATAACCCTATTTTTATTATCCTAAAAGCATCCGGATTGGGTTATAGGTACTCTTGTTAAAAAGTCGGCTTGACCACTAAATAATAGTTGGATTCTCTAGTTTTATTTTTCTCTTTTACAGCATAACGGAATCTAGGTTACGGAAGACCATCATAGCAGATCATCATCGATCGCTCCATCGAGATGTTATGACTCGTACTTTTCCATCTCATCGTGATTTCAAACCATAATAATTCATTATTGCGATTTTCAAGATCTGTAACGTACGTGTATTATTAAATCTACTATTATTGTTAACTTTTTATAAATATTATACAAATAAAAAATATCATTCGTTTATAAATCTTGTTTAATTTTAAACCGATGCTTAGAAAGTAATTCAAATATTTATGACCAATCTTGAAAATAACGAAAGATGGAACTAAGTTGAATAATTTACAACTTAGTTCCATTGTAAAAATATTTTTTTTTAACTTATTGAGTAGCTGTACATAGGCATCTAACTTTATAAAATAGGGGTGAACTCAGTAAAACACTCTATATTAAAGCACGAATCCAAGCTGTATGAAAGTACGTAAAAAAATTAAACGGGATAAGTAATATCTTTTTCACACCACATGCTCGACAATGCCGAATTATAATATGTCATGTAAACCCTACCGAAAGCAAGACATTATATCTCTTGGCTTTAGCTGGGTTATAATGTTCTATTGAATTTCATTATAACCCGCTGGTCAATAATGTGATTTTCACTTTCATAGTTCTTATTGCTATGTCGATAAAGTCTAATTTCGCTAAACAGAATGTGTTCTCAGCGGGCGCGGCCAACTCGATTTTCTAAAACCGAAGCCATGGTCCACTAGATTCGCACTGAGACGAACTTCATTTGTTTGTCAAATCGAGTAGGCCACGCCAGCTGAAAGAAGTGGCTATATAGGCCGTGGCCCACTAGATTCGCACTGAGACGAACTTCGTTTGTTTGCCAAATCGAGTAGGCTAAGCCAGCTGGAAGAAGTTGCTATAGCCGTAGCTAGTAGTACCTTTAGAAGATTCTATCACAACTCAAATAAACTCTAGCTCAACCTCGATAAACGTACCAAATAAAAATATAACGTTATCTTTCCATAATTGGACTAATGTCTGCAACATCAATTTGCACTTTTAATTTGCTGTAATAAACACTATCTACTAAGCCTGGTTTTTTATTGTCTCGCATAAAGTGAGAAAAGTAGAGTATACACCACCGGGATAAAGCAGTTTTTTTCTTGGGCGCTTGAATCCCTCACTGCACTCAGGACTCAATCTTAATTACCTCCCTTTGGTCGGGAATTAACTTATAACACCCTCGCTGCGCTCGGGAGTTAAATTTGGAGTCCTTCGTTACGTTCAGGATTAAATGTAGCGCCCGTGACATAAAACAGTGCTTTATCCCCTTGGTGTCTATTTCTATATTAAAATATGTCAAAAAATGTATCGACGACCTTGAGGGATCAGAAGAAGGGAAGGAAAGGGAGGCAATGTATTTTAAATTAGTTCCAACTTTCAACAAAGAGCTATTTACTTAGAAACTTACACTCGAAGCCAATTTTTGAAAACTAAGTTATCCGCTTAATCAACCACCACCACCACAGCCCTTTAACGTCCCACTGCTGGGCACAAGGCTCCACTCTCATAGGAGAGAGGGAATTAGAGCTTAGACCCACCACGCTGCTCCAATGCGGGTTAATCAACTCATACACTTAAAGTATAGAAAAAAGCTCAAACAGTTTATTGGTCTTAAGCCGGGTTAAACTGTTTATAAATTAGGCTGAGTCAGATCGTTGGAGCCCTTACGACGCGACCCCAGTATCATGACATTTTATTGCTGTGAACCTATATACCGAACACATTTTAGGTGAATTATCCCTGTACTTCTCTGGAGGTTATATCTGCCGTGCGATTTAATGTGAACCGTTTCAGAGAAGGGAAAGGTATGAGAATGTAAATTGTTTAATCAGTAGTTAACCTATGACTTTTCTCTTCTTTGATTATTACAAAAGTAATTCGAAAGTAAACGCCAACTTCGCGTTTTCTGTACACTTGCATTTTTTTATTTTTAATCCACTACAAGCTAGCCCTTGACTGCGATCTCACCTGATGGTAAGTGATGATGCAGTCTAAGATGGTAGCGGGCTAACCTGTTAGGGGCATGGCAGTTATATTAAACCCATACCCCTTCGGTTTCTACACGGCCTTACTTTTACAATTTTACAAAGTGGACATACATACCTGCTCAGAATTTTTCGAAGAAGTTTAATCAGCATTTCTGTAGGCCCAGCACCGAGGCTAGCCCGCTACCATCCTAGACTGCATCATCACTTACCATCAGGTGAGATCGCAGGCAAGGGCTTACTTAGGGCGTAGTTGATAAAAAAAAGTTACTTTCCGTAAAAGCAATAAAATGACCAAAACGGCTTGTTATTTCGTTCTAAAAATAAACACCGTTTTAGATACAACAATTATTTAGGTATTCTAGACGACACGTAGAAATCTTGTATCTAAGATACACAGCGTATTTAAACCGTCGTCACTTTGAAGTTTGCCCATTCACACGACATATTCACGTCTAAACGTCGTCCTACAGCTCCCGGCTGTGTAAGGGTCAAACTATATAGGGCGAAAACATGACGATAAGATAAGACCGTTCTCCACACCTCATTTATTAACCCCAGACCCAAAAAGAGTAATATTAAAAGTCTGACGTATGTGTGTCTGCGTAGATTAGGCTCAATCGAATAGATTGATTCAACTATGCGTAACAATTTGACAGCTTAAAACGTATTACTCGAACTGTTTAAGGAGGTCATACTTGGTTTTTGACGTGCAGGCATCTATGAACTGTGTAAACAGGTCGGATTATCCGTTTGACAAATGATTACGATTTTAATTTCCTTACACAATCGGGATTGTGATTTATTTACACAATCGGGGGGATTTTGATTTTCTTACACAATCGGGGGGATTTTGATTTCCTTACACAATCGGGGGGATTTTGATTTCCTTACACAATCGGGTTCAGCGGTTTTAGCTCGTCACAGCCAGTGATAAGTAAGTATTTGATACTTTTAAGCGATCGTTTTAATGTGTAACTGCCTCGTTGTTCTAGCGGTTAGCATGTTCGACTGCGGCCGACGAGGTTCCGGTTTCGAGTCCCGGGCTGGGCCACAATTAAGTATTGGTGTTTTCTGACTAGAAATTCTCAGTAGGTACTAGCCCGGAGTTAGGAAGTTAGCGGTGTTTCACCCCCGTGCCTCGGAGAGGACGGTCCCGGTTATTATCACTAACATGATAATTGTCGTTAAAGCCCGCCAACCCGTATTGGAGCAGCGTGCTGAGTCTAAGCTCTTATTCCTTCTCTCCTATGAGAGTGGAGGCTTTTGCCCAGCAGTGGGACGCTAATGGGCTGTAGTAGTTTTAACGTGTCGGGGGGTTTGTATACTTGAATGAAATACCTAAGTAGGTATCTACCCTTAACGACGCAAACACATTATTGTGTTGTGACTACAAGGGATATTTTTTAAGAGTACAAATCCGATAAGATAAAATAAAAATAGGCTGCCGTATACGATATGCTATTTAGTTCTATATCTTATCTTATCTCTGATATTTGATACTGATTTAAATATTGTTTCCAACGAGCTAGAAGGTCTTCTACGCTGCCCTTGTCTTGGTATCCATACCGGAACACGTCTGTTCCATCAGCGGTTGGTTCTGTGGCAGACACAGCCTGCTACCTGCCAGTTCAGCTTCCCTCTCTCTGTGTCGTATTCCTTATTGCTAAGGGTCGTGACCCCTTCCGTTAATCATATCAGGTAGGCATTAAACACATAATGGGAGGTGTTTTCTTGGGATAATAATGCGATGGGTTCCCAGGTCCTTCCGCATCTCGTTCTCACCTGATGGTAATTGATGATGCAGTCCGGTTCGGAAAGTTGTTCTACTAAGAAGAGCCGGCAAGAAACTCAGCATAAAAAGGAAATTGTTACAAAATGTAAAGAAATATACAATTGATACATAGCACAAGTATTTATACGCACTTGTGGGCTGCTGAATACGAAGCCGGTTGCTTTCATACAACTTTGTCATTAAGAAAATCATCAATAGTATAATTGACCGAGCGAAGCGAAGGTCTCTGAGTCTACTTGGGTGAATTGGCACTTGTCCGTCCGTCCGTCCGTCCGTCCGTCCGTCCATCTGTCAGAGCATTACAACTTCTGAATTACTGAACGCAATTACTTCAGCTTTAAATCTATTATGTAAACCAATGGCCTCCCGCCGAATATGGCTTAAAAAAAAATAAAAATCTTTATTTCAGGGGGGCTCTCATAGAAGCGAATGCGGAGTAAAATATTTTTTATAAAGTTACATAGGGTTGCGGTATATCATTTTAAAGATAATTAAGAATAGAGTCCAAAAATATATTTTTTTAAATTTTTCCCCCAAAATTGACGAAATGGGGGGCTTTCAAAGTGGTGATTTTCTAACGTCCAAAGATGACCTCAGAACTCTAAATTTTCTGATAGGATGAGCCTGAAACTTGATCAATTATTTCAATTATATCCTGTACTTGAACAACAAATACTAAAATTAGATAAATATTGTAAGGAAACGGAATTATTTAATTTTTAATGAGCTTCAGTATTTTTCACAGAACTTCACATTTATGTCAATAGATGGCGCCGCGAGGTCTTAGTTCGGGGCGAACCACTAGTAACCTTGACTCAACAAATGCTGTTTATGCAATGCCAAATACAAACTCTTTTGGAGCCATATTATAAAAGCGTAAAGTCTACCCGACATAGGATTTCTGCACCTTGCGCACACGATATGACGCTGTTACTGGCTTATCGCGGTTTCTTACGAAAAATGCCGTACGACATAACACCAAGGAAGTACAAAAGGCAAAGTAGACAAGCCTAGCCGTTTCAAAATCGGTAAACTGTCTAATTATCCTGACAGCTAAATCAGCCGAGTAAGTTTTCCGGCTAGTGTATCTATGTGTGATACATGTATTATATTATATTGCATTGTTTACATCGTGAAAATTTTATTACTTCTATCATCTTTAAAAATAAATGATGTGTCGTCAGCAACCAATACAATATCACAAACATTGTTGACTGTAATGAAATTGTTTTCCATAACTCTATTAAGATAATATTTTGTGACACATAGTTAAAACCAGTGACATAATTTATTGAAGTGAAGTGTAAACGCGAGCGCGCGGAATTTTCGAGTAAATATTGCATTGCTTACACAAGATTGACATAGTGAAGACTAGATTATTCCCGCGACTTTCAATGGATTTAAGTTTTCTGAAAGATTACTTACTTAGATTAGAGACCTTTGTTAGCGGTGCACGGGGGGTCTACGTTATAGATCTGCTATGTAGGTTCTCTACATGCCAAATCTCAAATTTCTAGACCCAACAGTACCTACCCTACCCACACATGTATATTAAGCACAGTCTAAAAATATAGTTCTTTACTACCACTAAAGGTTTTTTTTTTAAATCCACTACAAGCTAGCCCTTGACTGTGATCTCACCTGATGGTAAGTGATGATGCAGTCTAAGATAGTAGCGGGCTAACCTGTTAGGGGCATGGCAGTTCTATTAAAAACCCATACCCCTTCGGTTTCTACACGGCATCGTACCGGAACGCTAAATCGCTTGGCGGCACGTCTTTGCCGGTAATGGTAACTAGCCACGGCTGAAGCCTCCCACCAGGCAACCCCACTAAAGGTCTAACCCCACGCGGCGTGGCACGTAGCGGCAAATATTACTTGTATGAGTTTGTATGGGGCCGCGTCGCGCTGTGCATCTGCTTGTAGCGTCGCTTTAGTGAGCGTAACTACACAATATACAAACTCATACTAAGAATATTTACCGCTACGTGCCGCGCCGCTCCGTGCATCTCATGTGGGGCTAGACATTCATCCAATGGAGACGTCTAGAAAGACTAACGCTGCGGTGACAGGGGTAAGACGGGGGAGCATAATATCTCCAAGCCGCAAAGCCCCATGTAGAGTTTATCGGATATCAGCTGCTAAGGGTGTTTATCTACATACCTACAGTTTTTTTAATCTTCGACCCCGAACAATAACAAAAATTAAATATTTATCACTGGCAGATAATCATATCGTTTGTAATCAGATGAGCAGAAATTACTTATAGAACTGATATCGCAACAGAATTTCATAGCAAATAGATGTTTTGTCGATGGAACATCTAGTGCAGTAAGACAAGTGCCGTTATCTTTTGCTAGTATAAATTAGTAAACGTACCATTAAAGGAAGATATTTATATTGTTAGGACAGTGTCGTGGACAAAAACAGTAAGTGATTAAGATTCAAGTTTTAAATATAAGATAACCCCTTACAAGAAAGCGTAGCCCCCCGAATAAGCTGGTCTGATCTCGGATCATCTCTGCAAGAGAGTCACTGAGAGTCAAGTTCTTACTACTTTAACTATTTATTTAACTGTGAAGGTCTAGCCTCACTTGAGATGGACGGAGCGGTGCGGCACGAAGAGGCAAAATATTATTTATACTTCACCCGCTCGGAAGTACCTTCATACTTTTTCAAAATGAGGAAGAAAGTACGTCATTGCTTCAGACCAAATATGCGGGCGGAAAAAATGTAGGTTGGAGACTGAACAAACACAGGCCATGCTTGTGTCAGAAGATAATTATTTTCATAATTTAAGTTTAATTTTTTAATTCAGTTTGGCACAAAAAACAAAGTGCTGCCTATCCCGAGATTTTTTCATCATTTTAAAAGTACTCCAATTGTATTTGTAAAACCAGACTCCATTTTTATCCGTAGACATACCTTGTGATGTTATTGTTGAAATCGATGAAATAAAAACGGGCGGTAATCGACTTTTAATCGATTAAAAACTATCATTTTCATAGTATTATAAAAAAATATCGATATTTATTTGCAAACCATTTTGATAGAATCGACTCAACTCGGTGCTAGTTGAAACACTTGCAGGTTAGTTGTCTGTGGTTTTTGCTTACTGACATTTTTGCTATTTTCGACAGCAAAGGTGATTCGAATTTAGATATTTTATTCCCATGCCGTTGTCTTGTACGTCGAGTTGAGATAAAGTTATACAGTTGGCGTTAGGTTTTATTTTAATCTTGCTAGATATTTATTTCTCATTTCCTTAAAATAAAAATATTGTAAGTAGAAATATTTGTAACTGAAATAAAATCAATATTGGTTTGAACAATAGTTTTCTTTTTCCTTAAACGATGCAATGTACAAGATTGTAATAATCTTTCTAATACCTACCTAAAAAAGGACCTACTTTTTATATAAGTAAGTACCTACCTGTGCAGTGTGCATGTTTTCTTTGTAAAAACGCAATGTTTTGGTAGTTTCGTTGTACTAATTTTATTTTTGCAGTTCTTGCTATCAATAGCCCAACTACAGTTTAAATAATAGTTACTTACTCAACCTAGTAATGTCTCAGTAATTATTAACGAAGCATATATTCCAGAGCTAGGGACCTAGTACACTAGTTCGAATAGCTGGTAGGCTTCTGGTAGGTATAGGTAAGCGTTGTCTATTAGCAAGGTCAAAGTAATACTCACTGGTACTGTTAAAGACATTATTTAAAAATATAAATACAATGGCACCTTATATATCTTCAAATATTGATTCATTGGCAATAACTATTTACTGGTTTTACCATAGGCAGCAGTAGAATCGTCCTGGTGAAGTGTGGTACCTACTACCATACCTAACCTAACCTTTTACATAAAATTGTTTTTCTCAAAAACTGGGAGGAATAAATTAAAAATTGTTTTTGTTTATGAAAGTAGGGTTATCAAACTTTATTTTAAGCAAACTTTTATCGAGACACAAAAATATTTGTTACTAGCCCAAACTCCATATAGTTTTGCTCAGTCTCCTTTCATTGTTAACGTGCGTGTAGTAAGCAACGATGATGCAGTCTAATGGTACCGGACTAACCTGTTAGGTGTAGGTACGGCAGTTATATTAAACCCATATTTACTCCTAATCTGTTATCGAGCATCGTACCAGAACGCTACGTCACTTAGCGATACGTCTTTTGCCGGTAGGTGGTAACTAGTCTGCCCAGACCAGACCAGAGAAAATTAAAAAAAAACATAAAGTTCCAAATTGACTCTGCCGGGAATTTAACGCTGTATGCCGAGCATCTAAGCCTGTAACACATAATTAACAGATGGATAGACAGACACACTTTCGCATTTATAATATTAGTGAGGATTTTTTTAAGAACATGGACATTCAACGCATGGGTATGTCAAGTGTGATAGTGTTGGACCATCACAAGCCTGGAGATGTCGCGAAAGCCATGATAGAAGGGCGACAAAAGGAGCCCTTTTATATATTCAATATGGACGAGGTATATCGACGCGTGGAATACTTCAAGAAAATGATGCCAAGGGTAGAGATGTTTTATGGTGAGCATATTCATTTCTATACTTTACAGCGAAACCATTTGTAGACATGTACCTACTGACTCTTTCAGAAGGTTATTTTGGCCCTCAAATAAAAAATAAAAAATACGATCAACAAAGATCATATTATAAGTGTTAGAACCTATTTCTTAGTAAACCTAAAACATACGTCTTATCGTACAGTGATTAAAGTACAAGATTCAAGTAAGTTTGGAAGGCATACGATGGGGCCGAAACCAACCCGCAGAGGCCCGTCAGACAATTTTACTCCAAAGGGAATGTGACACCAACCAGCGAATATCCCTATATCTATGCACTATGCGAGTGCACCACAGATAGCTTAGGTCGTGGATTCAATGCGGCGCATGTTCTTTTAAGAGTTCCCGGAGCTGCTCATTACACGCAGAGGGTGGCCACCGACGGGGTTTTAGTGGGTAGAAATCCCACATAACCTGATCTCCCCCCTTCCCCTTGGAGATTGGGTATCTTAAGGAGATTTTCCCCCGTCAACAACAAAAAAAAGGTCGTGGATTCAAACCCCACCCGGTGTCAGTTGATTTTTCGACTTTCTCAATAAATGTTTAGCCATTTATTAATTTGGTTGGTCTTTAATAAGGCTATGTTAATTCAAGCTCAAAATGTTCTTACTCTGTTACGTTGTTCTAAGATCTAAAGTAACGTTTAATAAATAGCAATAGGCTAATAGGTAATTGCGAGACTTGTGAGACCAAGACCAAGACCAAGACCAAGACCAAGACTGGGAGCGCAATACCAAGACCAAGACCAAGACCAGGTGTATTGGCGCAAGACCCAAGACCAAGACTGGCTCAGTCTCGTCTTGTTCTTGCATTTGGGCAACACTAATTTTATAGCGCGCTTAAGCTAGGTCGTAGCAGTCTTACCGACAAGAAATAAAATTTATAAAGTCGCAAATTGTTTTTGAAATTATTTATGTAGGTATATTTATTGGTGTAGAACTTATTAGCTCAACTTGTCTCTAAATAAAAAACACAATTTGTAACTATAACAGTTAATGTTATTATCAATTCTTCAACCGGAGTCAATTATTAAATAATACGTAGTAATTTGTGAGGGTACATTTAGAAATATATATAATTGTATCTGATTGCCGAATTATTTATATTGTAATAATATTGTTATATCTGTGAATTGATCTGTGAATTGTTTTCTTTGTGATTGAAAGTGAATTTTGAAACAATTCTTTTAGAAAATAAATTCTTAAACCTGAATAATTTAAACATATTCCACGCCGGTAAGTCAATTTCGAGTCACACAAAGAAATCTAAATTTGCATTCACTTAAAGTATTTCAAAGTTAAATAACTTAAACAACCAAGTACTCATATACCTCATGCATTGTGCGAACAGTTTGAAATGCCACTCCATCGCTGACCTAAAACTTCAACCGGCTGAAATATTTTTATTTATTTAAAAGCTAGTTATTTAAAATTGTAGGCTATAGTCGTTTTTACCTGGTTTAAATGTGAATATTTGAGCGTTTCCATATTAAGCCTAGCGTCCACTAGGGCCTTGGGAGGATTTCAGGCCCCCAGGCCTTTCAGGATTGTGAAGGGTTTTGGCCACAGTCCACCACGTTAGCAACGTTTTTTTTATTCCGCTACAAGTAATACTTGACTGCGGTCTCACCCGATGTTAAGTGATGTACCAGTCTAAGATGGTAGCGGGCTAACCTGTTAGGGGTATGGCAGTTATATTAAACCCATACCCTAGTCACTTTCTACACGGCATCTTGGCGGTACGTCTTTGCTGGTAGGGTGGCAAATAGCCACAGCCGAAGCCTACCACCAAGCTAGACCAGAGAGTGAATTCAGAAATTATATTTTTTTTTAAATCCACTACAAGTTAGCCCTTGACTGCGATCTCACCTGATGGTAAGTGACGGTATAGCCACGGCCAAAGCCTCCAGACCAGGCCAGACCAGGAAAAATTCAGAAATTATAAATTCCCAAAGGACATTGACCAGCGCCCATACAAAGTTCTCCTAAGAACCAACAGTCATAAAACATACATTATCGGATTCAAAATAACACATAAATACTATTGTAAGTAGATTTAAACAACGGACACTTCAGAGAATTCATTTATTACCAAAAATATTTTCAATTTTGAGGTTATTCGACTCAATCTGCTTGAATAATAAATATCATCTTTATCCAATTGTAATAGAGCTGTAAACAGTATGTAGAAAAGACAAGTTTCGTAGTTCACCAAAAACATTACAGATGGCGTTATAAATATTAATTTATTGTACCTTCAATATATGGCATTGCGAGATTCAGAATACTAACGCACTCAGCGCTTCAAGCTGCTTTTCTTATTTCTTATGTTACGGAACCAGCGTTCAAGCGGTGGTATTGTTTATCATCATAACCTGTAAGTTATTGATCAGTGGATAATAATCGAGAGACGGAAAAAAAAGGTAATCAATTTAATACCCATTTATTTATTTATTAATTAATTTGAAGTGTCCGTTGAATTCTAATATTTGGAATAAAGGTTAAAAAATAAGCTAAGAATCACTGTATATTTCAAAAGTATGTTGATTCATAGGCGAATTTGGACAATGTCCTTTACCCTGCCGGGGATCGAACCCGGGGCCTCCACACGTTAAGGCAACAACGCTCAGCACTGCGCCACGGAGGTGTGGATTGACAGACTTCACAGTTCACACACCTTTGTGAACACTATGAAGATTTTGCAGGCAGCTTTCCCGAAGATGGTTCCTTCATTGTTAGAATACCACTACCACCGCTACGGCCCATTAACGTCCCACTGCTGGGCACAGGCCTCCACTCTCATAGGAGAGAGGGAATTAGAGCTTAGACCCACCACGCTGCTCCAATGCGCGTTGGCGGGCTTTAACCACTATTACCATGTTCATGATAATAACCGGAACCGACGGCTTAACGTGCTCTCCGAGGCACGGGGGTGAAACACCGCCAACTTCCTAACTCCGGGTTAGTACTGAGAATTTCTAGTCAGAAAAACCTAATAATTAATTAGGGCCCGACCCGGGACTCGAACCCGGGACCTCGTCGGCCGCAGTCGAACAACTAGACCAACGAGGTAGTAACGAGAAGTTGTTAATTGCGCAGAAAAGTAGGAAGTGCGTGCCCATAGATTGAATCGCCGACCACCGGCCAATGCAACGCCTGAACAACGATTTACAATAGTTTCTGTTTACTACATTGATCGAAATATACTTTATACGAATTTATTGCAGCCATGAAAGCCAATGACAGTGACAAAATGATAAAACTGGCAGCCGCACTAGGACTGGGCTTCGACTGCGCTTCACCGGGCGAGATTCGTAAAGTACTGGAGCTGGGGGTATCGCCGCAGTAAGTCATTTTTAGAGTTCCGTAATAAAATAAGACACCCTTACAATTTTGTCTTATACATCTTTCTGTCTATGTGTACCAAAGCTGGCCTGGTGGGAGGCTTCGGCCGTGGCTAGTTACCACCCTACCGGCAAAGACGTGCCGCCAAGCGATTTAGCGTTCCGGTACGATGCCGTGTAGAAACCGAAGGGGTGTGGGTTTAATATAACTGCCATGCCCCTAACAGGTTAGCCCGCTACCATCTTAGACTGCATCATCACTTACCATCAGGTGAGATCGCAGTCAAGGGCTAGCTTGTAGTGGATAAAAAAAAAAAAAAAGCTCATTTATAATCGGCTTTAAGCCTTTATTATTCCTTGATACATGATATTATCTATACACGAGACAATAGATAAGAAGAAGTTAAATAGTAAATATAGTGATTGTAATCATATCACAACAAATCTAGTTGTATCAATTTATCGCAGACTTTTTACTCACATCGTAGGTAATCTTTTTTTCAATATTTGCCTTGAACGGTAAACATAAGGTGTGTGCTTCCGAGAAATCCCTAGTTCTTATCTCTGTCTAAAAATATAAACTTACTAATATAGATACATAGATAAACTCTTTATTGCCACACAAATAAAGATATAAAGTAAACAAGTAAAGAAAACAAAGTGACAAAGTGAAAGTGCCAGCAACCCAGGGTATGGAGTGTAGAGTAGAAGGAGTAACATCTCTTATGGCAGAAAAGTTGAAAAAGTGTCCAGTGGTTGCTGAAAATAACAGTTCAAAAACCTTCCACAGCGGCGCTGGTGTAGCACAGGGTATGGTATGAATTCGACTAAAATAGCGACTGAAATAGTTAATTATTGAAAATTTTAAAATAATGATGAATGTTTTCTTCCCTTGTTTATTTCTCAAACCTACTCTTATAATATTTGGCGCTTCCTTTTAAATTTACCTTAATGTGGCGACTGGCGCCCCCAATGTGGTGCATTTCGACGGACACTTTTTATATGTATACAGAGATAACAGGTACTAAAAAAATTCTACATCAATGGAGATAACATTTCTTCTACTCTACACTCCATAACCCAGGGGGACCATATGTCATAGGCGCCTTCAAATTAGGGGCTTGAAGAAGTGCAGTGGCGCCACTGTTGTCAGCTATGTATCGTAACACGCGCACGTGTGACTGCACTTCTAAGTTTTAGATATTGACGACCTCCCTGGCACAGCGTTGAGCGCTGTTGGTGCGGCTAGCGCACCACGGTGGCGCCACTGCAGCGTTTCTTCACGCCTCTAATTTGAACGCGGCCTATAAGAGTTAACCCTGGAGACCCTACCCCTATGTCTAGCAGTGGATGTCTATCGGTTATCAACTACAACGGTGACGATTAATGTGTTTAATGTTTTACAGGAGCATCATATTCGCAGCTCCCGCCAAAACCCCAGAATGGATGATGTACGCTCGTCAGTCCGGCGTTCGACACGCCACCTTTGACTCTTCATATGAACTCAAGAAAATTAGGCAAAACTGGCCAGATGTCGGGTAAGGCTGACCATTCTAACTACACATAGTATTTGCCTTTCTGTCCTTCCTGCCTCGGGTAGGCAGGAAGGACAGAATTTGGTAGGGTTATGATAAATAAATAAAAGAGCTTCCATTTTTCCTTACACAGTTACTTTTTTTAGACACTACATTTAATAGTAGATAATAATGGTACCTAATGGATAGGTATCTAAGGTAGGATCTTCTTTCTAAGTTAGGATTTTTCGATTTAGGTTAATTGAGTTCTGTCGGATTCCTAAAATATTATAATTTCCTATAATTTTAGGTGATATTTCCTAATTGATTTGATTCCACTTTGACCACCCAAACTTCAATGTCTATATCTATGCGAGTTTGCCAACAATTTCTATTTTGCCAATAACTTGCAATATCAAGACTATTACCCAGCTATCTCATACATCAATAAATTAGAGCCTAGAACATGAGAGCCCGGATGCCACATAATCTACTTTATTGACATCTTTATTACCACTTAGACAGGATGCCAGCTCTATTTACCCGACCTAGTATGTAACAGGCGCTTATATGGTATTATGGTATTTTGACGACCTCCCTGGCGCAATGTTAAGCGCTGTTATCTTTACGTAGGGGGTCTCGGGTTCGATTCCCGGCAGGGTCAATTTGGAAATTTATATTTTCTGAATTTTCTCTGGTCTGGTCTGGTGGGAGGCTTTGGCCGTGGCTAGTTACCACCCTACCGGCAAAGACGTATACCGCCAAGCGATTTAGCGTTCTGGTATGATACCGTGTAGAAAGCGAACAGGGGTATGGGTTTAATATAACTCCGTACCCCTAACAAGTTAGCCCGCTACTATCTTAGACTGCATCATCACCTACCATCAGGTGAGATCACAGTCAAGGGCTAACTTAAAGTGGAATAAAAAAAAAGGAGCAAATATTTTTGGTTTAAAACTAAAACACTTTCAATTCCAACGACTCTCATGAAATTAACATTCAAATGACCTCCTACGTACCTAAGTGTAATTAAAATGTTTTTTTTCAGACTGTTAATTCGCATCAAGGTTGACAGCGATAGTATTTATAAACTAGGAGAAAAATTCGGCTGCGACTTCGAAACGGAGGCTACTGATTTACTGGACGAGGCGGCTTCACTCGGCTTGAAGGTAAGGGTGAAAACTTGCGAGATACACCCTACGGACAAGAATTGTTAAAAAGTCCGCACTTAAATATGTAAAAAAGTGCATTGATTTTTGATGACGTCATAATTCAGCGGCTTCACTTGGCTTGAAGGTAAATTCGTGTAATCAGTGTGCCTAGTGGGAGATTTTTTTCCCATTCGATTGCGGCAATATATGTGCAATAATTCGGTTTACTACAGAATATTTGTATGGAATTGTCAAGCGAGTAAACGAGTAGGTAAATATGTTCCTGGCTGTAACTTTGTCGTGATCAAATATGACAAATAAAACAAAATCGGGCTGCGGAGCTTTTTGAAAAATGGCATGTCATCTCAAGCATATGCAAGGATTGCAAAATAATAAATTTATACCGCTACAAGTTTTTTTACGAAAACCATGAGATAATAACCACCACTACAGCCCATTAACGTCCCACTGGTGGGCACAGGCCTCCACTCTCATAGGAGAGGGCCTCAAGCTGGTCAAATGCTGGTTGGCGGGCTTTAACGACTATTATCATGTTAGTGATAATAACCGGGACCGACGGCTTAACGTGCTCTCCGAGGCACGGGGGTGCAACACCACCTATTTCCTAACTCTACTAAGAATTTGTAGTCAGGAAAACCCAATACTTAATTATGGCCCGACCCGGGACTCGTACCCGGGACCTCGTCGGCCGCAGTCGAACATTCTAACCACTAGACCAACGAGGCAGTTAACAACGAGGCCGTTAATTATGATTATAACAAATAAACTTATCTATTCCCTCTCAAAATAAGAAGTCCCATCTTAGGCCGGATCAGTACTTCCCATCAGGTGCATGTGGTCAAGCGTAAGCCGCCTATAATGAATAAATAAAGTGCAATCTAACTTTATAAAATGCATTTTTTTTCCATTAATATGAGTATATAGTTTATACAACCTATACTCACTAATATTACAATCTAACCTCTAAAAAATAAGACTAATGAGTAATTTTACTTTAACCTAAACTTATA
The DNA here is from genome assembly GCA_923060345.2 of Erebia aethiops. NCBI lineage: Eukaryota > Metazoa > Arthropoda > Insecta > Lepidoptera > Nymphalidae > Erebia > Erebia aethiops. The sequence continues at coordinate 4,919,611 of OV281092.1, read as the reverse complement.
AATTATCTTATATACTAAGAAGTAGTCCAGCGACGTATTTCTTTAATTAATTTCTTTTCTAATTAATTTCTTTCTTTAATTAATTTAAAGACACTATGTTCTTGTGTTCTTTAGGGCAGCACTTATACTACACTTTCACTATTCACTTATCACTTAGCACTATTCTATTTCCTCTCTCATTTATTTGTACAAATTTATAAAATTATTTCTAAACACGTTTTACATAAATATATAAAATACTATACAAAACACATTTAAAAATAACCTTATAAAACTTTCACCCACTGCGGGGTCTTAAAGACCCAAGCAGCCGGTGGTCAGGGCTCCAGAGAGAGGAACTTCCTCACAATTCGTGCCGTCTCAAGGATAACCGCCTTCTGTACCCGACCCTTAATCCAACAACCAAGCGAAAGCTTCTTAAGGTGTTGATCGAAACTTTTCGCAATAAGACCATTAACTGATACAACCATCGGTACAACAATCGTTGAGTCAACACACCACATGGCGGTAATCTCGTGAGCAAGGTCCAAGTATTTCGATACTTTTTCCTTTTCTGCTTTCACCAGGTTATCATCATGTGGAATAGTAACATCAACAATTGTTGCTCGGCGCGCTGAGCGGTCGACTAACACTATGTCAGGTCTATTGGCAACAATAAACCTATCAGTGATAACCGACCGATCCCAGTAGAGCAAGGCACTACTATTTTCGAGAACTGGCACGGGGTCATACCTATAGTATGGTACCTCAGTCTCAACAAGTCCGTACTGGAGAGCCAGTTGTTGATGGATTATTTTGGCTACTTGATTATGTTATTATTATATTATTATTATTTATTATATTATTATGCACTATTCTATTATTATTATTCTACACTATTGAGCACTAGCTCAAAGGGTTTGGTTCTTTTAAGTCTCCTCACTAACTGCGTAACGTCGAGCAGCTGAATCGCCTCAACGTTGACGTGATGGTGAAGCCGATGTTCGTGGGCTTCAGCAAATTTCGCTATTATTCTGTCGACATATTCAACTTTAAGGTCCCGGTGAATATTGTTATTTCGGATGTACCAAGGTGCGTTAACAATGTTCCTTAATACTTTGTTCTGAAACCTTTGAACAACTTGCGTGTTACTCTTTTTGGTGCAGCCCCAGAGCTGACAGCCATAAGCCCAGATAGGCATTAAAACTTGCTTATAAAGCAAAACTTTATTGTCAATTGATACCGAGGATTGTCTTGCTAGCAACCAATGCAGGTTTTTATAGCGAAGATCTAGTTCAGCTCTTTTCTTTTTAACGTGGGTCTTCCAACGTAGCTTAGCATCCAACGTCATACCAAGATACTTTGCAGTGTCAGCACACGGTATTTTTTGTTTATTCAAGAAAACAGGACAGTACTGTATTTTCTTGTTAGTAAAATCTACATGGGTTGATTTCGTTTCGTTGAGTCTTATTTTCCATCTCTTAGTCCAATCGTATACTTTATTTACTCCATTTTGCAATCTTTCTACTGCTTCCTTATGAGAATCACCCACAGATATAATAGCAGTTTTATCAACAAAGGTGGCAATAGTACTGTTGTCTAGCTCTGGTATATCAGATGTGTATAGTAGGTACATGGCCGGACCTAGGACACTTCCTTGAGGTACACCAGCTTTGATTTCTTTCAGATCAGAATAAGCTTCGTCTTGTCTAACTCTGAACATTCTGTTTGTAATATACGATTCGAGAATGTCTACAAGTGCCTTAGGCAGCATAAGTCTAAGCTAAAATGCATGACAGCAATATTTTTTTTTCACTTTATTTCAGTTAAAGTAAAATTACTCATTAGTCTAATTTTAAGGCTAGATTGTAATATTAATGAGTATAGGTTGTATAAACTATATACTCATATTAATGGAAAAAAAAAAAAAAACTTTATTTCACAACCATAACATAAGGTTACATACCATACTATTAAGAATTTTATCTTACTGTTTAAACAATACTTATCAAAAATAAATAAATTTATAGGTGGTTGGCGTAGCGTTTCACGTAGGCAGTTCCTGCTTTTCACCTCACAGTCACACGGTAGGGCTGCAAAACGTGAGGGCGCTGTTTGACTACGAGATTCGCGCGGGCAGAGGAATGTACATCGTTGACATCGGAGGAGGCTTTTTGAGTGATCGTACTGATAGAATTGATCAGGTATGCAAGACTTCAAACACACTAGAGACAGAAAATTACGTATGCATTTTATATGCCGCACACACTATAGTGCGTTTGGATAAACTCTCCGGTGTCCGGTGCTAGTCCGTCCTAGTACTGACTGTCTAACAGAGTGCCTAGTGGGAGATTTTCTTCCAATTTGATCGCGTCAACCTTAACTACGATTTGTTTGGAATTGTCAAACACTTGACAGCTGGCGCTAGATCAATTCTTTTAGATTGAAATCCTCTTTCCTTTCTTTTTTTATTTTCTTTTTTAAAAATTGGTAGAAAAACTCCCAGTCGGCCTGCAGAACTATCTAATAAATTAAGTTGCGATGCAGTCTATGAAACAGGCCGGCTTGACTGGAAACAGCCATGATAATCAATTTAATTGACCAGACTTGTTCGTTTGTATTTTTCAACAAATCCTGAATGTCAATAGCTACTTGAATCTACGGTACTCTTCGAATATACAAAAAGAGTAGTATATACTTGAGTAATTATATTTTAAATAGCTTTATGTTTAAATCCTGCACTCCTTCACCTATTGATATGTATTAGACTCGTATTTTTCTGTAGTAACATACCTACTCTTTGAACTAAATCAAAATGACAGTTGCAAATGTATTGTTATTCCCAATACTCCCAGCGGATGCTAGTACTGGATTTACCTATCAATTTAGTTTAGTTTAGGGAGTATTTGAAACGGAAATATAACTATAGCCACTTTTTAATAGCTTCCAATCCTACGATTTATTTTACCAAACGTAGCACCTGGATGCCATTAGGTACGCTTTCGAACGAAAGTTTAATACCACGAAATAAATGGAACCATTGTCAACAGGTATCCAAACTAATAAATACTACTTTAGAAGAGCTGTTCCCGGAGCCGAGCATACAAATAATAGCGGAGCCGGGCAGGTATCTGTGCGATACCTCGTGCAAGTTGTATTGCAGTATCAACAATATTCGATGGGTGAGTTAAAACTTTCTGTTATAAGATCTTCTAATATTAATGATCATGCAAAATAAGGCTTGCTACTTGCACAAGGCCGTTAAATGTGTTTGTTCACACTGTGTGACACTTACATTTACTCTGCATTCAACTCGCGCGCGAACTCTACAAGAAAGAGACAAGAAAACGTAAAAACAATAAATATTTCATAAATTAATACTCAGAACATTGAACGGTTCACAATCTTTCGACAGTTTATAATCTCGCGGGATAGAAACCGTTAGATTATAATCTAACGGATTTTACAATCTTACGGTGACATGTTCACCAAACGGTTTAAATTCAAATTCAAATAATTTGCTGTTTTCAAGACCTCTAAGCAGCCATTGACGCATCACAAAACACAATTTTAAAAAAATCACTGCATTGAAATTTATTTTAAACATACCTCTTAATTAACTTTTAAAGCAATTTTTCTCCTTATTGAAACTATTAATTTGTTCTATGGTATTGTTTTCAATAAATGGTAAAAAACAACTTCATTTCCTTACAAACAATAAAATTGACACTTTCTTCCAGGTCACTCGTGGTGGAGAAAAAGTGAACATGATATACATGAACGATGGATTGTTTGGAAGTTTAAGATATAATGAATTTTGGCAAAAAGTGAAAAGATTTGCGGTAAGATTTACAATGGTTTTAGCCCTCAACGCAAACTGTTTAATTTGTTTAACCGATTTTGATAAAATTTGGTTCAGGGATAGGTTGCATCCCGGGGAAGGACATAGGCTACTCTAACCCTGGAAAATTCAAGAGTTCCTGCGAGAATCAAAAAACCTTAATCCACGCGGATGAAGTCGCGGGCATCATCTGGTACAAAAATAAGTGTGACCGTTTTTCTGTCGGTGGGTGGACCAATTTGAATGTTACTCCTTTTCATTCACGTAAAGCTGCCGCTTCAATCCTGCGATATTATCAGTTTTTGCACGGTATCATAACCTTATTATGTTAATCCTGCATCATTCATTGTTAGTGTACGGGCACGAAATGAGCGGCGGCGGGGCGACGGCGGCAGCGGGGCGATGCGATTAGTCGGAGAGTTGGCGACGAATGCCGCCGCAATTTTGTCGTACACATTTGAAAACTTTATTCACGTTTAAAACCGCAAAATTTGTCTGGCGATTTGCAGGTATTAATGAAATTACTCAATAAATACGTGATTAAAAGTTCAGATTGCCAAAAGTATATTTTTTGGGAATTTTAATAAAATATTTTTGAAGAGAAATAACCGCAAACGCTCTACCAAACTGGCAGGACTGGATTCGCCATTTGACTAAATTATATTTTTTCACAATTTCAGTTTGCCTAAATTGCCTTGCCTTCCCGAAATTCGTCGTTAGCTCTCGTACCACATCGCCCCGCTGTCGCCGTCGCTAGATTCGTGTTTGACGCCTACAGTTTCAATTGTTGTGATAACAACAATAACAAAAGAGTGTGAATCATTCAAGCTAATTTTACTATACCGGCTTAGTCGGTACGGCAGTGGTAAGGAAGCGTACTGTCAAAGCCTTCCTCTAGAATCTAGATCAGTGTAGTTAACTAGTGGGCCTGGCACGTTGTCCTACCCTGAACCAAGAACACGATTGCAGCGCTACCTACCGGGTCCTATTATTAATATAAACCATGACGAGATCCACTCGAACACGCAATAAAAATCCATCAGAATCGGTCCAGCCGTTCTGAAGTGATGCGTACATTCGGCAATTGATTTTTATTTATATAAATTTCATTTCTGATTCAATAGTATTTAGACTTATACATAAAGTACTGACTTTATTATTCCTGATCCTGTATCAACACACTTTTATAGTGTATCATTTCATGAGCATGGCATCAAAATATGAGCCAATTTTTGAAGTGGCGAGGGGTCGAAAAAGAATTTGTATTTTTTGTAGAGACATGAAAGTATAACAAATGAGAAGCTAGAGAAAACAATTTTGTGGGGTCCCAGCTGTGACTCTACGGACCGGGTTATGCAAAATATGGAAATTATGTTGCCCGCATGTACACCTCTTGATTGGTTGGTATTTAATTCACAAGGGGCGTACGCGTATGGATTCGCAAGTCAGTTCTCGTGCTTGTCAAAACCGCAGATGCGATCTGTTGTATCACGACAATTATGGTGAGTATTGATAAAATGTAACAGATTTTTTTTTCATACAAGGAAGGCTTACACTTTACGATAATATGAAAACAATGAATGAACCGACCAAATTTCGATCACGGCTCCTAATCTGCACAAAGATTTAAGTTCTATGCACAAGTGCCTAATTGTACACTTTATTTCCTCATTCCGCTGTCATGGGACGGCACTCTGACATGAGAAATCAGGAGGATATCTTCTTTCCAAGAAGATGTCTTAAGTTATTCATGTTATACGTGGTATCCTACCTTATCGGTTCAAAAACGTTGATCTACCTTATAGAGATAGATTATAGTCTGCAGCACACAAAGTAGCACATATGCTACTTTTTATCCAGGAAAATTAAAGAGTTCCCGCGGGAACCAAAAAACCTCAAACGACGCAGACGAAGTCGCGGGCATCCGCTATTATGTACAATAATATACTTCTGATACCTAATTAAGAAGGACAAGCTTATTTTAGGAATACTTACGTAACGTCGAGGATTTTTAACGTCGTCTTTGAGCAAAAAAGTTAATTTCGATATACTTATTACATTCTATAGACATTACTTGGACATTACAGATTTCCTTGAATGTAATAAATATGTCACCGTAAGATTGTTAAAACCGTTAGATTGTAATCTAACTAGCGATATTGTATACTGTCGACAGATTGTGAAACGTTCAATGTTCTGAGTGTTAATTTTTGAAATATTCATTGTATTTACGTTTTCTTGTCTCTTTCTTGTAGGTTAGGTTAGGGTTCGACATAAATAATCAGGTAGTTCCCGGCCTCAGGCAGGGCACTTAGGTTTTATCAGGTTAATATACCTAACAGATTACAATCTACCGAAAAATTGTAATCTGTCGACAGTTTACAATATCGCTAGTTAGATTACGATCTAACGGTTTTTATAATCTTACGGTGACATATACATATAATATGACAGAAGACTCCCACTTCGATACCTTGTCGATACTATCGACCTTGTTATGTTAAATTATACGTAACTTCATGACTTGTTTCAGGGAAAAATTGAAAGACAGCACAATATTCGGTCCAGATGATTTTGAACATAATCCAGATATATCAGCATCACTTCCTTCGAGCTTACCGCCATTAATCAAAAAGACGACCTTCGTAAAATCAAATACTTTAAAGACTAACTAAATTAAATTAAGTGTACAACAACCTCATCAATATTTGGGCAGCATTTTGGATACAAAAACCTCCGCGCGGAATTTCGTCGAAATGATATCAGTTAAGCCAAATTTACATTACGTAACTAGGTCATGAAACTAATTTCATGTCACTAATTTCGCAGTGTAAATTCGACTTAAGCAGCTGTGCCCATAACATATTTTTTATGGCCAAGTACAGGTATATCCTCAAAATGCAAATAAATACAAATGCTTTCATTCTGCCAAATGTGAGTACCTACAAAAGTTAGGATGAAAATTTAATTGATGTGCCTGAAACATTTTGCAAAATAATTGGCGTGTTAAATTGGCAGTACAGTTAAATACATGCGCTCAAAATACATTTTATGTGTTATAATAATAAGTTACAAAATGAAGTATTATTTTTTAGATTAACATGTGAAATTACAAAATTAAAATAGATTAATTAATCTATAAGATTACAACATTTAAATAGATTTATTAGATTCATTTACTTAATAAATAAAAAATATGTAATAGACTGATCCGTTTCAAGCGAACCAAGCGTCAATCACGTGAAATGTAAATAATTTATTATTATTTTGGAAGTGTTCCATTTGTATTTTTATGATTTTTTATTTTTGTAAATTTTATGTTAGGAATAAATAAGTTAGAAATACGGCGTAGGTTAGAAAAGTTAGAAACACAGCCAATCTGGATTTACTCTGGATGATTTAAGAGAAGTCGCCAGAAAGCTAAATTGACCTTTATGTATGTCTTATATTAAACTATCTTTTGCGCGTTTCGCGGCTTCGCTCACGTTAGGTTCGGTTTTCATACGAATTTCAATTTTCTTTCTTAGCGGATGCCTAATAGTTACCTGTATGTTAAATTTCAGCCCGATCCGTCCAGAAGTTTGAGCTGTCATCCTTTCCTTTTATTTACGAGTAGATAAACAAATTGAGTATTGACCAAGACTTGAGTTGAATCATTGCACTCCCAACACAAGCTGAGTGGCGTAGTTAGCTATTTGAGGCGTTGGACTGCTGTACAAGATGACATTTTTTTATCACACTGGTACTTAGTTTGAGTGCCTACTATACCTACTCTAATATACTATATGTAATTTTGTGCAATAACTTGCCTCGAATAAAGATTTTCTTTCTTTCTAACGGAACCAATATCGTATCTAAACGTAGCAAATAGATCTTTTGTCGATAAAACATCTACTTAGTTAAAAATATGAAAAGTGCTGCTATCATTTGCTATTATAAAATGGTAAACATATTAAAGGAAGGGAATTATATTGTTAGTAGGTACTGCTGGAGAAAGAAACAGTAAGGTTTTAAACAAATATAAGATACAAAGAGCCCACAAGATAAGTTGGACGGTTCACGGACGAGCTCAAGCTAGCTGCCTGAACTATATTTAATCTATACTAATATTTTAAATGCGAAAGTTTGGATGGATGGATGGATAAAGTTCCCGCTAGGATCAGCTAGTCCATCCATACTTCCAAACTTTCGCATTTATAATAGGCATTAGTATAGAAGTATAGATGACTTTGTTTTTTGAAATGAAGTGAAAAGAAGATTATGGTTATGTTTAGGTATATTTTTTAAATCTTTTAAATAAACAAAATCTTAATGTATTAATGTGTTTTATTGAATACTAATAAATAAACAGATTTTTAAAATCCGGCCGCAATCCGCTCCAAAATCCTGTAATCTCTTATGAAATGTTCAGATCTGCAGCCCTATTCTCTAACTCAGAGGATATACCAAAAACCGCCACTGACATACATTTTTTAATGAATTTAAGGTTTGAAATTCCTAGAAATAAAAACAACGTTTTCGTAGCAAACCTTCAATGGATATAAAATATATGGCTTTAATGTTTTGATAGCCACTGAGCATTGATGTAGAATTTTATGCCACTGAGTTATGGTTTGTCTAAATAAGTGTGATAATTTTGACAGATGAGAGGTCTATAGGACACAAGAGTGGGACAGACGAAAGCACTATGCAAACGTCATCAGCCAAAAGCGATAGAGAATAGAGGGGATGGATGGTAACCCTAGCCGGGAGCCGCTGGTATCAAGCGGCATAAGCCCGTGCCAACTCGTTGGCAGTCCTTGCAACATAATAATATTTAACAATGGAAGTTTGACCATCGCATCGGTTGAGAGTTATGAGGTCAACTTTGGACGTTAGAACACGTTATTTTACTTCGCATTCGCTTCTATGAGAGCCCCCTTGAAATAAAGATTTTTGTAACTTTTAAGCCTTATTCAGCTGGAGGCCATCGGTTTACATATTATATTTAAATTTGAAGTAATTACGTTCAGTAATTCAGAAGTTATAAGGCTCTGACAGACGGACGGATGGACAAGTGCAAATTCACTCAAGTATAGATTCAGAGACCTTCGCTTCGCTCGGTCAATTAGTAAGATTTTACCAAACACACATTAGCGCACACTAAATTGTTAACTTAAGAATATTAACTGATGCAGGGAGCAGGGGCGGCCTTAGCCACCCCCTAAAGCCGCCACTGGCAGGGAGGAAAGAATCGTCTTAGACTATGCTGTTACTTACCTTCTTCTAACCTTAGTACAAATATAAACAAGTACCAACATAAATTATAATAATTATTATTCACTGTGAATTGAATAATTCGGTTTAATTAAATGAAAAGAAATTGCAAGATAATTTAAACAAATTGTTCAAAAAACAAACAACCATTGTTATTGTGTTGGAACATTGGCATAAAAAACAAATTAAAATTCATACAAATATTACAAATGCGAAAGTGTGTCTGTCTAAATAAATAATTTTGTATTTGAATCGTCGAGTAAATCTACCACTGCTGCCTGCCCGGCTCATGAGCATTCAACCGATTTCTACGAAATTTGGTTAAGAGCTAGGTTGTAATGCCGGGAAATTAACGAGTTCGCGCCGGAATAATGCAAACTAAGTCGCGAGTGTCTAGTATTTAAATGCGAAAGTCTGTCCGTCTGTTTATCTACTATGTACGTATCTTTATGTCACATCTCTTTTTCTAGTTTCTTGGGATTTTTTAAAAACCTAAATCCAAGCGGACGAAGTCATGGGCAACATCCAGTAAGAAAATAATTGTCTCGACCATGGAAAGTGATAGATAGTTTTATATTCCTTTTCTCGAAACAATAAGATAGCCTACATCCTATTATGGTCCGTCAGTCATTTTCCAACAGTCGAGATTGCAGTTGTAGTAAACGCCTTCAAGGTTACGTCTGTGAGTTCACTTGATAAAAGATTATTTAAAGTAATACTGTTCTGATAAATAACTAGAATAACATAATATAATGTATTTACCACCTCTATCATACAAATTGTTATGACCTTTTATTTTAAATATGTACGCAGTTGCCTAGATACTCTGTGATAGATGGATGACTGAATTCGTAAAAAATTATGGCTTGGAGACGACGGCCCTCGTAGGATTCTTTAGACAGAAGCCGAAGGTTCAACCTTCGACGAAGAGCCTTTTGGCATAATTCCTGAGGAATACCTTGGACAGTAGCGGTGCATAGGTGTTTATCAGGCGGCTTCAAACTAATTAGGTACATATCGCTTTAAATCGATAAGGCTGCCACTTGTAGGTACCTTAGCTTAGTTTTATTGTTATTGTTTATAAGTATGTGTTTCTTGGTGTACAATAAAGAATTTTTCATTTATTCATTCATTCATACGTAGCAATAAATTATTACAAACGAGTAGCTTAGCATTAGTACCTTTAGCACTTAAGTACTTACGCATTAGGTACGTTACGTTGCAGTATAGTTCGATACTATTCAATATTTAATCTACCTTTCTGCAGTTGCTGAGAAAAAAGCCTTGATAAGAATTGATCGGTCAATTGTACATGCCAACTTATTTTTTTAAGAAAATGGACATTCAACGCATGGGCATGACAAGTGTGATAGTGTTGGACCATCACACGCCTGGAGATGTCGCGAAAGCCATGATAGAAGGGCGACAAAAGGAGCCCTTCTACATATTCGATATGGACGAGGCACATTACCGCGTGGAATACTTCAAGAAAATGATGCCAAGGGTAGAAATATTGTATGGTAAGCTTTTTCACCGATCAGGCCAACATCTAAATCACTAGGTTATCATCGTTATAGTTTTTGTTTACAACGTTAAATTAATATGCTACTTTATACGAATTTATTGCAGCTATGAAAGCCAATGACAGTGACAAAATGATAAAACTGGCAGCCGCACTAGGACTTGGCTTCGACTGCGCTTCACCGGGGGAGATTCATAAAATACTGGAGCTGGGGGTATCGCCACAGTAAGTCAATTTTATAAAATTTCGCTGATCGGTATATATACCTAAAATCTACACCTCCGGAAATTCTTAGTACCTATAGTTTTTGTGGGTGTGAGTTTACCTACCGGTAAATTTCCTCTGGAGATGGTAGGTGATCCAAATAACACACTCACACGTTCAAAGTTATTAACTATATTGTCAATATGAACTATAAACTATAATTATCGATAATAACAATTTCGTGATCACTTATTTTATGAAATATATAAGGTAAGTTAACAGAGCTGTGCTCGAACGCAACGTCACAACAGTCGAACCATTCTGAAGCTCGCGCCGGTTGCACGCCATCGCTAGCAAACGCGGCGCGCGGTGCTAACTTCATATGACTTGAAGACAAAGGCCTACGTATGCATCGAGACAAACTTGCATTTCGTCGGCTTGGTCAGTTAGACTTTCAACCGAACGGTAAGTACGTTGGTGTATGTATGAATGCGTGTTATATTTATGTTTGTAAGTATGAATGTAACTATGATAAATATTTAATAATTATATATTTTATATTTATTTAGATTTTAAGTTATAGATTAAGTTTATATGTTAAGTTTTAGGGATAAGTTTTATATTAGTTTTAATTAAGTTTTAGTTTTAATTTCGGTGCAGGATATAGGGTCCTACACCACCCCCCTCCAGAGCCCGTCAAGGGCGATAATAATTTGGAAAATTAACTTGACGGCCAGAGCGAGTTTGATAACCTTTAAGGTTACATTTTTCTGGCTCATCATCTATTTCGCTTGGAGTGGAGTCTAATTTATTGGTTAATAAATAGGCTGGTTTTAGCCTGTCTACGGAGACTGTGACTTCCTTGCCATTAACCAATAAATTGAAAACTTTCTCGTTGCGAGATAACACTTTGTACGGGCCTGTGTAGGCAGGTTGCAATGAACCACGTGATGCGTCTTCTCTTATGAAAACGTGATCCGTGGTTGCTAGGTCTTTAAAGACAAAAACTTTATTCCTGCCATGGCGTGAAGCTGGCACAGGCCGTAACTTCTCAGCAAACGACCGTAGACGAGCCGTAAAATCGGTTACGTCTGTTGTACCGTCTTCAGAGGGGTGGAAAAATTCCCCCGGCAGCCTCAGAGGTTCGCCGTATAACAGCTCAGCCGAAGACGCTTGCAGATCTTCCTTAAAGGCACTTCTTATTCCAAGAAGTACCCAAGGAAGAGACTCAGTCCACTTGTTACTGGAGTGACAGACAATGGATGCTTTGAGTTGTCTGTGGAAGCGTTCGACCAAGCCGTTACAAGATGGGTGGTACGCTGTTGTCCTTTTGTGCTCAAATCCAGCTATCCTAGACAGATAGCTGAACAGAGCGGACTCGAATTGGCGGCCTCGGTCAGTGACTATAGTCTCTGGGCTGCCGTAGCGCGCTATCCATCCTGATAGCAATGCCTTTGCTACTGTTTCGGCTGTAATGTCCGCTATTGGTATGACTTCCGCCCATCTGGTAAAACGGTCTACGGCTGTCAAACAATAACGGTAACCTTCTGAAGACGGTAACGGCCCCACGATATCTATGTGGATATTTTTAAATCGTGCACGGGGCAAGTTGTATGAACCTAAAGGCGCAGACACGTGTCGGCTTATTTTTGCACGTTGGCAAGACAGACATGATTGTGCCCACGACCTGCAATCTTTCCTCATGCCTGGCCAGACAAAGCGTTCTGCTATTAATTTAGCAGTCGCGCTGATGCCTGGATGGCTAAGGGAGTGTAGGCTCTCAAAAACTTGTCTCCTTAGCTGCTTAGGTACAAATGGCCTGGGAGTCGGTGTACTGACATCGCAGTATACAAATGACTGGCTTCCAGGTAAGTTTGTCCTTTGCAAACGCAGGGAAGATTTTTCTTTTAGGTAATGAGCTAATTCCGGATCTGAAGATTGACATTCTGCTAGAGACTCTAGACTGACTGGAGCGTGAAGTTCATCCACTCGAGATAAGGTGTCGGCTACGACATTGTCCTTGCCGGAAATATGCCTTATGTCGGTGGTGAATTGTGCTATGAAGTCTAGGTGTCTATACTGTCTAGGCGAACAGTTTGTTTTCCGCTCGTGAAAAGCAAAACTTATTGGCTTATGATCAGTATAGATCACGAAATGTCGAGCCTCTAGCATGTGTCTGAAATATTTAATCGCTTCATAGATAGCGAGAAGTTCCCTATCATACGGAGAATATTTCTGCTGTGAAGGAATTAGCTTTTTCGAAAAGAAACCCAAAGGTTCCCAATCGTTACCTTTCCGTTGTTGCAGGACTGCTCCAATAGCCACATCCGAGGCATCCGTCACTAGTGCGAGCTCAACCTGATAGTCGGGATGTGCTAGCAATACTGCCTTAGCCAGGCTATCTTTACAGTCCTGAAAAGCTTGAAGTGCTTCACCCGCCAGATTGATAGGTTGAGAACCCTTAGCTGCACCAACTAGCAATGCATGCAAAGGGGCCTGCGTTTGGGCTGCTTTAGGCAAAAACCGCCTATAAAAATTTAGCATGCCTAAAAACCTTCGTAGCTGACGGATATCTTTGGGCTGTGGAAAATCCTTGATTGCCTGCACTTTTGTATCAAGTGGTTTAGTTCCGCTCTCGGATATATGGTGTCCTAAAAATGTAACTTCCGGGACACCAAAAACACATTTAGATGTATTAATAAGCATACCATAGTCCCTTAATCTGCCAAAAATCTGGCGAAGATGTTCTTCGTGTTCGACTTGATTTTGACTAAAAATTAAGAAGTCGTCCAGATAGCAGTAGCAGAAATCGAGTCCCCGGGTCATCTCGTCTACGAATCGCTGGAATGTTTGGGCAGCGTTACGGAGACCGAATGTCATAAACGGGAACTCGTACAACCCGAAGGGCGTAGTTATCGCGGTCTTCGGGATGTCCTCGGGACTGACAGGTATCTGATTATAGGCCTTCACAAGGTCTATTGTACTAAATATTTTACAGCCAGCTATGCTGTGGGCAAAATCGTGAATGTGCCTTATCGGATACCTGTCAGGGATCGTCCTGGCATTCAGCCTCCGGTAATCGCCGCAAGGGCGCCAACCGTTGTTTTTGTTGGGAGCCAGGTGTAGAGGGGATGACCAGGGGCTCTCCGAAGGTCTAGCTGTTCCGATCTGCAACATCGTCTGGAACTCCTGCTGCGCGATTTTTAATTTATCAGGCGCTAAGCGCCTTGGCTGGCAAGAAACAGGAGGTCCAGGTGTCGTGCGGATGTGGTGTACCGTGCTGTGTGGAATGATGCGTAACGTACCTGCCGGTCGAGTGACTTCTGGAAATTCATCTAGAATTTTATGATACGTAGATTGACCAGTTATAACCTTAACAGAAGAAATACCATTAGGTTGGGCGATTGGCGCAGTCGTTTTTACATTAGTAGTACTATCAATTAAACATTGATTTCGACAATCTACCACTAACTTATAAAATACGAGAAAGTCAACACCGATAATTGGTCTAGTCACATCAGCGATTATGAAACGCCACACAAAATGACGACGAAGTCCAAGATCTAATTTAAAGTTCACGTATCCGTAAGTCTCTATGGAGGAACCGTTGGCTGCACTTAATTGATAATTCGCTGGCTTAAAACTACCTATGAGCAAGGACCGAGGGAAGACACAGAGGTCGCTTCCAGTATCTACCAGGAACTGAATCTTCGTCGTACGGTCTGTGACAAATAGGCGACCCACAGCAGGGGAAGGGCAATCGTTGGTCGCCGTTAGCGACTGCCCTTGCCGTTTTCCGTCACCTTGAAGTCACAAGGCCGGACGCATTTAAAAGCCTTGCTACCAAATTTGGTATGATAGTAACATACAGGATATTTCCGGTAGCTGGACTGGGAGCGACCTCGCGAGCGGCTACGCTGCGATTGTCTATTACGCGGACGGGACCTATCACTACATTTTGTGGTCAACACTTCAATTTTCTTCCGCAGCTCCGCTACTTCTCTCCGCAGGTCATCAGTGCTGGTAGTTGGCACTGCAGCTGCGTGGACTTGTAAGGCTGGGGCTGCTATATCCATTATTCGGTCTGCTACCTCGGCTTGCTCCTCCAGCGTTGCTGACGTCTGTGCTGCCAAGACAGTCTGGACGTTTAGTGGAAGTCTGCTAATCCAAATTGTGTGTAGATATTCATCCGGAAACTCTGCGCCAGCTAGATCTCTCAGATGTCGGAAGAATTGTGAGGGCTTCCGGTCGCCAAGTTCTTCGTGGCGAAGCAGTTGCTTTATTTTTGTTACCCGAGAAGCCGACAACCTGTTCACCAGCTCTGTTTTAAGCTTTTCATACTTGTTTGTAGCCGGTGGACTGATCATAACATCTTTTATCTCCTTTGCATATTGATGATCCAAGTGTCCCATAATGTAATAAAATTTTGTGGTGTCACTAGTTATGTTTGCCAGTGCGAATTGACCCTCTAATTGAGCAAACCATATTTCAGGTTCGTCTGGGTAAAAAGGAGGCACTTTAATTCCGACCTTAAAAAGTTCCGGTGGTCCCTCCGTCGAAATGCGTTTTTCGCTTGCATTTTGTTTACTCCCTCCGGCTTCCTCGCGATCGCGTTCGCTAAATCCGAACATGGTGGTATGTCCCTCGATGAGAGTGCGTGGTCTTCTGGATGACCTTGTCAAAGGTCAACCAATTCAAAGGTCACCAGTATTGTGACCACGGGGTCACCAGTATAGTTTTTGTGGGTGTGAGTTTACCTACCGGTAAATTTCCTCTGGAGATGGTAGGTGATCCAAATAACACACTCACACGTTCAAAGTTATTAACTATATTGTCAATATGAACTATAAACTATAATTATCGATAATAACAATTTCGTGATCACTTATTTTATGAAATATATAAGGTAAGTTAACAGAGCTGTGCTCGAACGCAACGTCACAACAGTCGAACCATTCTGAAGCTCGCGCCGGTTGCACGCCATCGCTAGCAAACGCGGCGCGCGGTGCTAACTTCATATGACTTGAAGACAAAGGCCTACGTATGCATCGAGACAAACTTGCATTTCGTCGGCTTGGTCAGTTAGACTTTCAACCGAACGGTAAGTACGTTGGTGTATGTATGAATGCGTGTTATATTTATGTTTGTAAGTATGAATGTAACTATGATAAATATTTAATAATTATATATTTTATATTTATTTAGATTTTAAGTTATAGATTAAGTTTATATGTTAAGTTTTAGGGATAAGTTTTATATTAGTTTTAATTAAGTTTTAGTTTTAATTTCGGTGCAGGATATAGGGTCCTACAGTACCCATGTATTTAAAACACTTACATGACAAAGCACAGCAGTTAAATCATAGGGTCCAGATATTTTTTGTACATGTTATTCATTGAATGTGGAGAGTGACTTATAGTCAGTTTAGCCGCCCATTGGTCTATTCCATCTGGGTATCGTGTTCGGGATTTACTATGTTGTATAATTACAACTTTAAATGTTTAATGTTCAGGGGCATAATATTCGCCGTTCCCAACAAAACCCCAGACTGGATGATGTACGCCCGTCAGTCCGGCGTTCGACATACCACCTTTGACTCTTCATACGAACTTAAGAAAATTAAGCAATACTGGCCAGATGTCGGGTAAGGTGCTATACTTCGTATCTATAATACGCATTCCTACCTACTCACACTACGCCCAGTAACACTTTGTCCTCGTTCAAACGACTCTCGTAAAATTACCATTCGGATGGTATTCCCTAAAATGGTAATTTTTTTCAGACTGTTAATTCGCATCAAGGTTGACAGCGATAGTATTTATAAACTAGGAGAAAAATTTGGCTGTGATTTCGAAACGGAGGCTACTGATTTACTGGACGAGGCGGCATCACTCGGCTTGAAGGTAACGGTGAAAACTTGCGAGAAACACCCTACGGACAAGAATTGTTAAAAAGTCCGCACGTGTATAAGTAAAAAAGTGCATTGACTTTTGATGACGTCATAATTCGGTATTTCATAAAAAATCCTGTACTAATCGTGCTTATTGATGTTTGAAAAAAACCTGATTTGACTACTTAGTAATCAAATACCCAATTACTAAAACTATGGAGATCAGTAGAGCGAGGTGATGGTGTTTTGGAAATAATTAAGATAGACTTGTATTCCAATATTTTAATATTTTAATCGAGCACACGGAAAAACATTGTTGCAAGGCAAAAGCACGAAGGAAAAAGGGACAGAAGTTCGGTGTTGCCACCTTACATTACATAGATTATAATTTTTTATGAACAGATGGGTTGCGATGATGATTGTACTCCCAGAATGGTTAGGTTGGCTTTAGCTCAGCACGCTGGCCAAATGATAATTGGGAGAATTCACACATCATTGAAAACATTATGAAGGACTCTCAGGCAATTTTCCACAGAATTTATTTCCACCACTGTCAAAGCAAGTGCCATCTTATTGCTTACTTATAATGATTAAAGACTATGTTTTTCAAGTTATTGCACTATCATACAATAAGCAAACAAGACTCATGAATTTCACCTTACTGTGTACTGTTTATGTAATATGTCACCGTAAGATTGTAAAAACCGTTAGATTGTAATCTGTTAGGTATATTAACCTGATAAAACCTAAGTGGCACTACCTGGTAAATTATGTCGAACCCTAACCTAAACTACAAGAAAGAGACAAGAAAACGTAAATACAATGAATATTTCAAAAATTTACACTCAGAACATTGAACGGTTTACAATCTGTCGACAGTTCACAATATCGCTAGTTAGATTACAATCTAACGGTTTTTGCAATCTTACGGTGACATACAATACTTATCAAAAATTTATAAATTTATAGGTGGTTGGCGTAGCATTTCACGTAGGCAGCGGTTGCTTTTCACCTCACAGTCACGTGGTAGGGCTGCAGAATGCGAGGGCGCTCTTTGACTACGAAGTACGCGCGGGGAGAGGAATGACCATCGTTGACATTGGAGGAGGATTTTTGGGCGATCGTACTGATAGGATTGATCAGGTACGTAACCACCATCTTACCTGATATTAAGTAGGAACAGGCTGGCTCCGTGGCGCAGTTTTGACGACCTCCGTGGCGCAGTGTGTAGCGCGGTTGTTTAACGTGCGGCAGGGTTAATTTGGGAATTTATAATTTCTGAATTTCTGGTCTGGCCTGGTGAGCTTCGGCCGTGGCTACTTACCACCCTAGCGGCAGAGACGTGCCGCCAAGCGACTTAGCGTTCCGGTACGATGCCGTGTAAACCGAATAAGGGTATGGGTTTAATATAACTGCCATGCCCATAACAGGTTAGCCCGCTACCATATTAGACTGCATCATCACTTACCATCAGGTGAGATCGCAGTCAAGGGCTAACTTGTAGTGGATTTTAAAAAAAATCTAGGAATGATGGCAGTTGTTCTTAAAGGTAGCACCCGCATTCGAATAAAGTTTAATACCACGAAATAAATGGAGCCGTTGTCAGCAGGTCTCCAAACTAATAAATACTACATTGGAAGAGCTGTTCCCGGAGCCGACCATACAAATAATAGCGGAGCCGGGCAGGTATCTGTGTGATACCTCGTGTAAGTTGTATTGCAATATCAACAATATTCGACGGGTGAGTTATAACTTTATAAAGCCTGGCTGCCTTTCCACCAGAAATAAGGATTGCGCTAATGGAGTGCGTGAGGTCAAAGCTAAACTAAGAAACCATATTTACCTGCAATATTAACCTACAAAGACGCAGAAAGTCTGTGAATTAAAGAAAAACGGAATGAAAAAAGTTTCTTGCTAATTAATTAGGGTAGGTAGAGCATATTCGGATTCCACCGAATGGTCTGCCTGAATGTCCTTCGCTAAATTGACCTACGTTGGTAATTCCGATCAAATCCCAGATGTTTCTAAGCCACAGCTTTCTTCTTCCTCCTCGATCAATTTTCCTGACAAACAATAAAATTGTTAACACTTTCTTTCAGGTCACACGTGGTGGTGAAAAAGTGAATATGATATACATGAACGACGGATTGTTTGGAAGTTTAAGATATAATGAATGTTGGCAAACGGTGACAAGATTCGCGGTAAGATTTACAATGATTTTAAGCCCTGACTCAAACAGTTTTTTAATGTTATGCAAAACGATAATTTATAAATGCGAAAGTTTGGATGGATTCATGTCTGTTACTCAATCACGGCCGAACAGCCGAACGGATTTGGATGAAACACAGAGATAGATAATAGCCTGGAATAATACATAGGCTACTTTTTATCCCGGAAAATTAAAGAGTTCCTAAACTAAAAAGCCTCAATCCACGCGGACGAAGTCGCGGGCAATAACTTGTTATGATAAAATAAACAAAAACAGTAAAAATATGGACCAAAATGATCCAATTTTCAAAGTGTATTTTTTCTGTATTTTTTGTAGAAACATGAAGGTATAACGAATGAGAAGCTAGAGAAAGCAATCTTGTGGGGTCCCAGCTGTCACTCTTCGGACCGGGTTATGCAAAATGTGGAAGTTATGTTGCCCGCATGTACTCCTCTTGATTGGTTGATATTCACTTCACAAGGGGCGTACGCGTTTGTATTCGCGACTCGGTTCTCGTGCTTGCCAAAACCTCAGATGCGATCAGTTGTATCACAACAGTTGTGGTAAGTATACTCGACTATAGCGGTCCAGACCTCAATCATAGGCACTAGGCACTCATTTCTGACCTTTCGAAGTTATAGTGAGTATTAATTAAATTTTACTTGGTTTAAGGGCGAAGGAAAATCGTAATTCGTAAGGAAGCATTGCATGCCTGAGTGTAGCGGTCTTCGCAGTCCGCACATAATCCAATAGATGGCATTACTAGTAGCGCACGATGAACACGTAGAGCCTAACTCACGCTAACGAAGCGTTCTCTGATATACAACCTCTAACGATGAACGGTCGGACCAGTGGTCCCCGAGCACAACACCCGCTCGGTGGATGATATCATCCTTTGTTACGGTCGAGCCATATCACCTGCTCCCGTACACTGAGAATTCTCCATATACCTACTATACTCTTATGCACTTATTCGGCGAAGCTTAGCTTTTAAGAACAAGGTAACGTCGAGGATTTCTCAACTTGACATTGTTGGACAATCTGATAATACTACAACCTTTTTTCATGCCTTTATTTAGTTTCGTTTGTCCCGGTGTCTGTCGGTATCTGTAATCAAATCTTGCAAGTAAAATTTGACCAATTCCCGTGTTTCCGATTAGGCTGAAATTTTGCATGTGTGTATCTAAATTGGATGACAATGTAATATTATTATGACACGGAACTGAGGCTGAGGTCTACGCAAATGGTAATCATTTGACAGCGTAACGCGTATTACTCGAACTGTTTAAGGAGCTCATACATGCTTTTTGACGAGCAGGCATCCATGAACTCCTTAAACTGGCAAAATTAACCGTTTGACAAACGATTACGATTACAATTTCCTTATACAATCGTGGGGCTGAAGTGCAATCATGTAAGGATTGCCGATCCAATCGTTAAAGTTCGACCTCAAAGTAAAATAAACCATAACAGCATTGAATTAGAGCTCAATTTCGTGTATCCACTCAGTATGAGAATGGAAACACGAAATTGAGCTCTAATTCAATGCTGTTATGGTTTATTTTACTTTGAAGCCGAGCTTAAATGATTTCATCGGCAATCCTTACATGATTGCACCTCTGATCTGATGATGGAGCCGGAAGGTGGCTATGGGAACTCTGTAATAAAACGACGCAACCCCATCGAGTCTGGGCTCGTTTTTATAAAGCTGCACAACACCCTTTGACCACAACTTTGACAAAAGATTCCACTCTTCTATACCAATGTGAATAATTCTGTTGCACAAAATCTGTAAACTAAACTTCAAAGTGAGAATTAATTGTATTAATTATCCCATAAAATCCCTTTATAATGCTCGCTGTGGAATAGGATATTATTAGATTTAGTCCCGCCATCTTGTTTGGTTAAGATATCGCGCACAACATAATCAGCCACATTATTATGCTGAAACTTTGTTTCATAACTTGTTTCAGGGAAAAATTTAAAGACAGCACACTATTCGCTCCAGATGATTTTGATCAAAATCCCGATATATCAGCACCACTGCCTTCGAGCTTACCTCCATTAGTCAAAAAGACAACGTTTGTAAAATCAAATACTTTAAAGACTAACTAGATTAAGTTTTAATCCTCATCAATATTTGGCTAGCATTTTGGATGCAAAGCCCATCGCTGTAAGACTTTTTATCCTAAATGCTTCAGCGGTGCATGAAACAAATTGTATACCAAGTTGACGCTTCTTACATCTCGTAGACTAAGGGTGAATTGCACCACCGATTTTTATGGCTGACGTTAAATTTTCCCATCAAATAGCTAATACAAATACAAATAGCTAATAAAATGAGTAGCCCAAGGCAGTAATCTTACATCCATAATTGTATGTAGATCCAATCTTTGATAGAAGCAGAAGAACTCTGAATTTTGTAACGCAAGTGGTCGTTTTTAGGTTGACATCGATGTGGTCCACCTAAAAACGGCCACTTTGCGTTGCCAACCCATTCAAAAAGGACTGGTCCTACCTTCTGATGCCTATATAAAAAAAATTCTAACTGATTATTAAATAAAGGTTCTTCCAAAAGACACATCCTCGGTTAGTTTTAAGTTTGATAACCATTTTAAAATATAGATTAAAGGAAAAAAGTGCGTTGAAATTTGATGACGACACTAGTGAATTTCATACAATTTCCATACTAGAAGCGCACTCAAGTTTGATAAAGAGTTGCTGATTTGACAACTAAATCAGTTGTCATCATCCCTATTTCTAAACCAAAAAAAAAAAACTTAAAAAATCAGTGTCTAAACCCCAAAAAGATCAAAAATAAGCCTCCTTCACTGATTAAATCTGTACAGGCTGCCTTCAGTGCGACTTACCTGCCTAAAATTTAAAGACCAAGACGTGTATAGCGATCATTCCATCGTCTTCTGACATCAATGTGAATACTAATATTACCTATTAAGAATTCAATTTGTATTTATTATGACTTTTGGTATGGATGTATTTTTTAGTAATTTTTATTTATTGTAAATTTTACCTATGCTAGAAATAACTAAAATAAACTAATGCAGAAGTACGGTATAATATAATATTTTTGGTCTATTTATAAGTTTGGCTATTCAGCGAGGTAACGAAGCCAGCGTTCTGGGCACATTGCCTTATTGCAGCGGCATATATGATATTTTTAATGTTTAGTTTTTAGTTATTTAATTTAGATTTTTACCTACCTAGGATTAAGACTTCAGATGTAATATTAAATGACAATTTTTTGTCTTATTATAATAATCTTTTTTAATAATAAAATGTATCTTTTCTCTCTGCCTATAAACTGGCTGTAGGAATTATAATATCTTCAGGCTGTGCGACGAGTATTCTTATATACCAATCAACTACCTTAACCAAGTTTTCATAGGTAAGTAAAGATAGGCTTTCCCACAAGGAGGCTCATGTGACGTAAATAAGGGTAACTAAATACAAGTCTCCTTCAACGATGTTCCCTTTGAGAACCTAGTGTAAGTGGGATCTAATTACTTTCGCTTTGAGATAGGCCCGTATAAATATATACCTATAGTTCCTGACCTGGTAGGTATAGAGATTTCCTGCATGGTTCACACACAGTGCATGCGTACCTTATCCAACTCGGTCATAACTGATGTTGTATCCAAAGGTATTTGACAACTATTCAAATCAACAACTTTTTTCAAACGTCAAAATATAGTATGGGATTTTGTTTGAAATATTGAATAGAGACGTCATCAAAGTTCGACGCACTTTTTACTTTATTCGATAGTTAAAAATTTATTCAACATAAAACTATCAGGGGACGTGGATATTACGGCTTTTGGGAGATCCTCTATTTAATAATCACTAAAAATATTTTTTTTTTATATTTGTCAAATACCCAATTGAATAAAGTTCATACAATTATTTATTGAAGGACAATATGTAGTAATTTTAATTTTATAAAATAAAATATTTGTTCACCTCACTGTGGTAGAATAGAATTTAATTAACACTTATACTGATTGCCACCACAAATGTACCTGCACTATTCACAAATAAATAAATTGAATTGAAATGAATTGAATTGAATTGAAGACGTTTACATTAAAAAAGCGTGCGTAATATGAACCTTTGACGTAAAGCAGCGGCCTGATTTGAAATCGCCCTAATAATTTGTAAGGAGAGAAGACCTTTGCTTGATCGGAATGCAGCGTGACGTTGTTCATGCAATTGTAATGTTGTGTGTTCATGTTGTTGTAATGCCCTCACGCGCGATTAGAGTGTTACTTTGGGTGTCGTTTATTATTTACGAGTATATCTAGTAAGTTTGTATAACCAATCATACAATAAACGACCTCCCTAGCGCAGTGTTGAGCGCTGTTGTCCTAACGAGCGGAGGTCCGGGATTCGATTCCCGGCAGGGTCAATTTGGGAATTCATAATTTCTGAATATTCCCTGGTGTGGCCTGGTGGGAGGCTTCGGCCGTGGCTAGTTACCACCCTATCGGAAAAGACGTGCCGAAGCGATTTAGCGTTCCGGTACGGGCTTAATATAACTGCCATGCCCCTAACAGGTTAGCCCGCTACCATCTTAGACTGCACCATCACTTACCATCAGGTGAGATTGCAGTCAAGGGCAAACTTGTAGTAGATTAAAAAAATATTATAGGTAGGTAAGTACTTACTTAATTTTTTTTAACAAAAGAAAACTAATCCGCTACAGAAAAATTACTTAAATAATTTAAAAGAAGTCGCCAGAAAACTAAATTGACCAAGTTATTTAATCTTTACTTGAGTTGGAGCTTACGTTACACTCTCAAAGGAATTTCTTAACAAATTCTGTTTCAACTTGACTTTGACATACCCTCCCAACTATTTGCAACTTTAATAAATAAAGTATCTTTCGTCCCTATTTTCAAAAGAAAAGTTTTAAAATATTCTTTTATAGTATGCGGTGGTTAAGACATCACCTCATAATATTTGTAGGGTCCCGACTCCCGAGTGTCAAGTTTTATGATATAACTAACTTAAAAGGGTCGTTTTCGTCGCTTAAAAAGGACAGCGGGTAAAGCATAAAAGTGCATTGGTTCGGGCGTTCCCAGTTCAGCAGGGTCACACAGTTACACATAAACCAAGCACAGCGTCTTCGCCGGCGAAGTCCCCGGTTTCTTACTTTACCTGGACGTGTACTGATACGGGATACCATACCACAGCCTCGGGGCGTACGGACTAGTAACCAACCATAGTAGTATCCAACCGACCTCCCACCCGAACCTCGCCCTTAGGAATACATGGTCCTCCGATGTCTTCAATCCCTGAGGCTCACACCTAACTTCTCGGCGATGCCCAGCGCTCGCCTACCCATCCAGTAACGCTATAGCAGCCAGTATGGCGGGAAGAAAAATCTAGCTCAGTGCGGTTATACTCAACAGAACTTACTTCAGAACGCTTTATTTCAGGACTGACGATCAGCGTGAGAAGAGAACTAGTCATAAAAATACATTTTTATCCTCAGTTATACCTAAAAGAGCTTCATATTTTCGCTCAAAAGGAAATTCACTTTGAAGATATTTCAGGTCGTTTAGGTGTGCGGTTTTCGTCAAAATGGGCGCGGCTGGAAAAGATTTTATAACAAAAGCGATAAAATAAAACGGCCCGTTCGAAAATCTGTCACAAAAGAGCTTTTTCGTGTACCACGGTTTTCAAAGTGCTCTTTAATGTACCTTTAGGTATTTTATAACTAAGTATAAGGGCCAGCGTAGACCGAGAGTGGCGAGAAGAGTGGAGGCGCGGCGAATGGTGGCGATCAGAGTCACGGCGAGAGACGGCGAGTACACGCGGAGCGAAAGCATCACAAAAACGATATGTACACCGAAGGACAGCTCTGCACTAAAAGCAAAAACCAGCCTGCGCTCAAGTCGCGGTAGTACGGTAATCACAAAGGATGTCACGAGTGACCACTTTGAACCCGTTTGACATTAGCACACGAACGCGATTTTCAGAGCGCACGCTTTCATCATAGAGCTGTCTTCGTATGTATAATATAAATTTTGTGATGTTAAATAGAGTCCGCTGTTTATTTTCATTAAAATATTTTAACCTTGATCACGATTCAAATTCCACAGGAACTTATAGAATTCTGAGGTTCTTTCATTATATTCTTTAGGAAAAGGAAAAAACACTGAATTATGACCTGTTAATTTCATATTATGTAAAGAATTAGTAGCCACAACGAAAATAATGTAGTAAAAATATAAGTCGCGCTCTGCGCCACTCTACTCCGTCTGTGAGCTTTGCACCTTAGTCGTGTCAGTGTGTGTAGAAAATATTTTGTTTTGGTATATCATAATGCGAATGATGCGATGTCTGAAAAAAACCTAAGTCGATCAGATGAAGTCGCTGATACTTTACAGCAAATTTTCCATCGAAAAATTCACATCCGACAAAAGGCAATGCTTTGAATTTCAAAACCGTACGGGTAGGTACGCTCTTCACATTAGCACAAATTTGACAACCAAATGACCACTGAGAGCTCTCCGATATACCATGTAAAACAGCTGACGGGATCGCGAATTCACACCATAAAACACCCTTTTGTTTTAACTACACTGACAATTTTCGTAAGAAAATATCCATTGATGTTTTTGTATGAAGCGAAAAAATATTAACTTTGGTTAACCAGTAATGTATGAGAAATATTTTACTTTGGCGAATTTTTCTTGGTGTTACAAATTCAGCTCAACAAAGTGGTAGAGACTGATACGTTTTAGCCAGTAGAGTTGTGTCGTGGGTAACGAAATCACGTTTTTACAGTGACCTCTGTCGGGAGATACTGTCGTCGATGTATATGTATGCGCTCACTCACTTGTGAACTGCATTGTTTTGTTTTTGTTTTGAATGCTATAAAGGTGAGAGTCGCTTGGCATGTGATGTTTTAAAGTTGGACAGTTTTATGTGAAAACTATATGGAAAACTGTAACAGCTGTGTTTCTGGCTTGGATGTAAACTACTAACAAGTTTTTCGGTTGAACAGGTGTGTATATTGAACATGAAATAGGTATTCCAAAATTTCATCCTTCCAGGTATATAAAGTGCAATATTTCTTACCCATTTTATATAAGTAGGTCATACTGATGTCATATTATATCAAATAATTAAATAACTTTATATTGATGTTGTAAAACGTGGGAAAACATTATAATTTATAAATACCAAATATTTATCTATTGATAAACAAGTAAATAAGTAATGACAATATGGTAAAACGAAATTACTTAGTTTTATCTAAGTTAAAATCAATATTAATTGTAGGAAGTTTCATTCGCTATAAACTTATGTATTCCTAACAAAAACTACACGTACAATAGCCAACGACCTTGCTGTAAGTAGTGCAAGAGCTCAATGTTTATTCGTCCACGCCTACCGGACATCCTTTAAAGTATTCACGAGGTATTTACTGATAAGCTGACAGCTATTTTGATTCTATGATGGTTCTATTCATAGAATCATAACAGCAAATCAGTTGTCATAATATTATAGAATTCAACATTAGCATTTTGCATTATATTTTAATCAACTTCATGAATAAGGATGTAAAGTACTGGGTTATTCTAATTTCTTAAAATACATACGTAAGTGCGATTAAAATCCATACTATTTACTACAGCCATACTGTCTCTTCCATCTCGGGACCATGGGATCCCGGACCTTTTGGAAGACATACCTACGAGGGGCCGAAACCAACTCGCAGAGGCCCGTTAGACAATTTTACTCTAAAGGAAATGTGACACCAATCAGCGAATATCCCTATATGCACTATGCGAGTGCACCCAAGGACAATCCCTGGTTAGTGCAGGACTATTGCAAAACATGGACACAAATGATAGGTATGGGTCTACGGGTTTGGGTAGCTATAATGGACTGGTGAAATCAGCCATACTTATTATTATAGTGTGTCTGTCTGTCTGCTGCGCTTTAACAGCCCATCTTTTCAACCGATTTTGAACAAATTTGGTACAGAGGTTGTTTCCCGGGGAAGAACAGGCTACTTTTTATCTCGGCGAATTAGTAAGTTCCCGCGGGCATCAAAAAAACTTAATCCACACGGTGAAGTCGCGAGCATCATCTAGTAATAATTATAATGGATTAGCTAATCTTATTCTTTGATAATTCCTTGTATTTTTCATTACTTAGGCTCTTGGACTACATTACATTACGTCACCATGGATTTTGAATCATGACGTCATGTTCAATGAAGTGAAGTGGTAAATTGAAGCCATCGAAAAAGTTTAAGCCACTAAGCTCTAATAGAGTAAACAAATACTTTACTATATTAGGTACTTTAAGCACTCAACATTCTCTTCATAATCCATACTTATGCCTTTTATAATGCGAATGGTTTTTTTAACCACTACATAGCCCTTGACTACGATCTCACTTGATGATAAGAGATGATGCGGGCCAACCTGTAATAGGGGTACGGCAGTTATGCTAAACCCATACCCCTAATCGGTTTCTACATGGCATCGTACCGGAACGCGGCACGTCTTTGTCAGTAGGGTGGTAACTAGTCACAGCCTAGGCCTCCCACCAGGCCAGACCAGAAAAATTCAAAAATTATGAATCGAACCCGGGACCATTCACGTTAAGACAACAGCACTCAACACTGCGCCAGGGAAGTTGTCAAATATTATGTGTTTGTGTGTCTGGCTGTTACCTTTTACGGATCTGATTAACTAATTTTGACATGCGAGACTTCATAAATTTGGAACTGGTAAAATCTTTGTAAAATACCAACTCAAAATTCAATTGTTTTAATTCGAATAAACAAAAGGAAACGCGCAATTTTTAAAACAAAAATTGTTGTTGACCAAAAAATATAGAGATCCGCATTTATATAGTGGGCTGTAATATGACTAGATGAAATAGATATCTATGTAGGTACCTACCTAATACCTATAACATGTTTTTGCGTAGATTATTCTCAGTATGTCTTCACTCTTCATAGATCTTCAAATTCAATTGATTTTGATGGGGTTAAGACGGACAGTTTTTTTATTGAAGGATAGGCTTACGCTTGAAGAAAGAAAGAAAGAAAGAAATAAAGCTTTACATTGCAAATACGGTTGATCGACGAGAGAACTCACCTCACCAAGTGTAAGCGAACGGTCAAAGTAAAATGGACACAAAGCTCTTGCTTTAAAGTCACAAATTCAGCGTTTGGAGCGCTGGCTCTGAATAAATACACGAAATGATGAAATGAGCTCTAAAGCAATGCTATTAAGGTTCATTTTACTTTAACACTTGGTGAGGTGAGCTCTCACGTCGATCAATCGTATTTGCAATGTAAAAACTCGGAGTAAGCGTAAAGGTCTAGGTTTTTAGCGCGCTTGCCTAGTTACCTATAACAAATTGCGCTTTCACACAGACAGTCATATCGGACTAGTTGATGCCCGCGACTTCGTCCGCGTGGAATTGAATTTTTCAATCCCCACGGGGATGAAAAGTACCTAGCTTATGTTACTCTCGGTCCTCTACTATACTCATTCAAAAAATACGTCGATACGTTGCTCTGAAGCGACGAGACTGAAGGACAAAAAAAAAACCGTAAAAGAACACTTGTTGAGTCGGGGCTATTAAACAATTGACGAATTTCTTAATGACAAAGTTGTATCGAAGCAACCGACCTTGGGTCCAACTCCCCACAGCATAGTATAATAACTTACACTATTGTATTTAATTTATATACTCAGCTAAGTATTGTAATATATTAAAAAAAAAAAAGAGCAACTGCTGAGTTTCTTGCCGGCTCTTCTCGGCATAATCTGCTTTCCGAACCGGTGGTAGAGTCAAAACATGACGTAGCATAAGAGACACCTGTATGTCCTACATGTTTAATTAAATAAACTGAACTGAACAAACAAACATACTTTCGCATTTATAATAATTCTAGCTGATGCCCGTGACTTATTCCGTGTTTGACTTAAGTCCGCGATTTTAGATTTTTTTTTTATCCACTACAAGCTATCCCTTGACTGCGATCTCACCTGATGGTAAGTGATGATGCAGTCTAAGATGGTAGCGGGCTAACCTGTTAGGGGCATGGCAGTTATATTAAACCCATACCCCTTCGGTTTCTACACGGCATCGTACCGGAACGCTAAATCGCTTAGCGGCACGTCTTTGCCAGTAGTGTGGTAACTAGCCACGGCCGAAGCCTCCCACCAGGCCAGACCAGGGAAAATTCAGAAATTAAAAATTCCCAAATTGACCCTGCCGGGGATCGAACCCGGGACCTCCGCACGTTAAGGCAACAGCGCTACACACTGCGCCACGGAGGTCGTCAAAATATATATATTAACTGCAGTTAAGTTACATTAAACATCTGTTAGTAATTATGCTTTCTAGCCCTATAAGGAGTGGAGCCGGGGTCTGCCGGCGCGGCAGAGACCTCCTTGTTTGGCGCTGGACAAATACACGATAGCTTTTTTTATAACAGTTCGTGTTTGTTTGATATAGTTCCACTTTCTGTTTAAATTAACTGGATTTGTTGAGATGTTATGGGTATGTTGCTGCTATGAAGTTTCTATTATGTAATTAATGGAAAAGAGTCACGACCCTCAGTAATGAGGAATACGACGCAGAGAGAGAGAGAGACAGTATCGAATTCTATCATCATACTATACTAATAATTATAAATGCGAAAGTGTGTTTGTTGGTTTATTGGTTTGTCTTAAACCACACCGCAACGGAGCAACGGATCTACGTGATTTTAGGCATGGGTATAGTTGAGGACCTGGAGAGTGACATAGGCTATTTTTATCCCGGAAAATTAAGGGGTTCCCGCAGGAAAAAAAAAACTTAAACAACGCGGGCGAAGTCGAGGCTATCAACTAGTTACATAGTATAACGTTAACGTCAATGTTAACTTTTATTAAATCTTTGCTGAAATAAAAGCGATACAATTTTACAAAATCAAAATAAGAAACATTTCTTGCACCGGTCACTATTATATTTGAATTTCAGTTGTTCTTCAGCTGCAGTAAAAATAAAGGTCGGTCCCATCAGATATCAGTTTACGGTCTCGCTGGCAAAATAATTTGACATCCGCTTTCTTTTCCGAGAATTTTTCCTTATATATCTTTCCCTGCTATATTTATTTAACGATATCCATTACATGTTCAATTATTATTATTTGGGGATTGTGTGTCAGGTGAAAAAAGTATTTCAGGGTCGTGACCTTCTGATTGCGAAAGAAAAAAAAAAAATTTTAATTGATATATAAAACTTATTGTATTACTTTTGATAACTGTGCATCATGTAGATTGTATGTTTTTGTTAAATAAATAAATAATTAAAAAAAAAAAAAATCAATTTATTTATTTGTGATTAGGAATTTGAGGTGGAATCAGTATAAAAGTGATCCTATTCTACCACAGTGTGATAACATTAATCCTATTTAGTTAGATCATAAACAATTCTTACATGCAATCAAATTGATAATGAGATGAGACACAAATTTATAACAATTTCATAACCTTTTTTAATTATATTTAACACACCGCAATTATACATTTTGCTACTTTGGAGTCTGAGGGGAGTTCAGAGGTGCAATTATGTAAGGATTGACGATCAAATCGTCAAAGTTCGGCTTCAAAGTAAAATAAACCATAAAAGCATTGAATTAGAGCTCAATTTCGTGTATCCATTCTCATACGTTTAGGTATGTACTATGCCCTAAACGGATGATAATGGTTAAACGAAATTGAGCTCTAATTCAATGTTATTATGGTTTATTTTAATTCGAAGCCGAACATTGACGTCCTGATCGGCAATTCTTACACAATCGCACCTCTTTTATGATTAGATGAAGTAATAATACGTCTTAATTGACCGAGCGAAGCGAAGGTCTCTGAGTCTACTTGGGTGAATTGGCACTTGTCCGTCCGTCCGTCCGTCTGTCAGAGCATTATAACTTATGAATTACTGAACGCAATTACTTCAGCTTTAAATATAATATGTAAACCAATGGCCTCCCGCCGAATATGGCTTAAAAAATAATAAAAATCTTTATTTCAGGGGGGCTCTCATAGAAGCGAATGCGAAGTAAAATATTTTGTATAAAGTTACATAGGGTTGCGGTATATCATTTTAAAGATAATTAGGATTTAGGAATAGAGTCGGAAAATATATTTTTTTTAATTTTTCCCCCAAAATTGACGAAATGGGGGGCTTTCAAAGTGGTGATTTTCTAACGTCCAAAGATGACCTCAGAACTCTAAATTTTCTGAAAGGATGAGCCTGAAACTTGATCAATTATTTCAATTATATCCTGTATGTACTTGAACAAAAAATACTAAAATTAGATAAATATTGTAAGGAAACGGAATTATTTAATTTTTAATGAGCTTCAGTATTTTTAACACAACTTCACATTTATGTCAATAGATGGCGCCGCGAGGTCTCAGTTCGGGGCGAACCACTAGTTATTACAGATAACAAAGAAGTCATAATAGATAGCCTTCTTTGGAACAAGCCTACCGCTTACGAAATAATAATGCATAACTGGAATGGTGCAAGCTCGCGGTAGGTAGAAGTCACTGCAAGAAATCTTTGACCTGCTGCTGGACGTAAGTTAGACGATAGACGTTCACTGCTGCAGTGGACGTTTAACTATCGGTTGACGACGAACACGATATGGAACCATTTATTGTGTTCCCATATGCGCTTGACCAGTTTATAGTAGCCAAAAATCGAATGATGCCCACAGCTTCATACGCTTGGAATTAGATTTTTGAAATTGCCGTAGGAACTCTTTGAATTTCCGGGATAAGACTTCGTCAAAATCAGTTGATCAGATGCTCTGTAAAAGACTGATAAACACTCTTCCGAATTCATAATATTATAGGTATGGTATACAAAACAAACACCATTTATACAATGTCAAAGATCAAAGTTCATACGACTTTTGTCTTTTTCTCAATAAACGTGTCGTTAACTCTGAAACGCTTCTTCTTTATCACTTGTTACGATCCAAGGCGACCTTAATTTCCGTTCAGGGAAAATCAGAACCTCAACACGTTCTTAGAAATAATATTTTGTACACAATTAAGTATCTCAGAATTGTAATATTGACAATGGACGTAAATTAGACAAGGACCTTTAAACCAATTAGAGGAAGTCGTAAAAAAGAATTTGCCAAACGTAAAAAAATTCTCTTTGCGGATTTATTTACGCGGTTTATTTTTGGCTATAATCAAAAGATCCAGTATTTAAACATGATAGCTTAATTATTATATTTTAAATACTTTTTATTTCCTTAAACTCTGTCTATCAAATAATCAATATCGATCAAATATATCAAATATAAATATTATAAATGCGAAAGTTTGGATATGTATGGATGTATGGATGGATGTTTGTTACTCAATCACGCCCTAACAGCTGAACGGATCTGGATGAAATTTGGCACAGAGGTAGATTATAGTCTGGAATAACACATAGACATTTTTATCTCGGAAAATTAAGGAGTTCCCGCGGGAACCGAAAAACCTCAATCCACGCGGACGAAGTCGCGGGCATTCGCTAGTCTCTTAATATAATCTTGTGAGTGATAAACAACTAACTGGAGTATGAAGCGAGACACACTCCACAGAATTGTTTTCACTGAGATGGAAAAGATAATGAAAATCAAAGCGGCAGGGTAGAGTGTAGTGATTTTTTAAAGTAAATAGTTATTTGGTAAAATCATATCCGGGTTCCGGGATAAAAGTTTAATATTTAAGTACAATTTTTGTTGTATAGGTACTTTAGATCAATCCACGTAAGTTAAACCACGGCCGAAGCCGACCGGACTAGATCAGAAAGAGATTTAGATATTATAAAATTCCAGCCTTTGCCAGAGTCAGAAATCGAACCCGCGACGTATAAGACCGCAGCGGTCCCCACTGTGCCAGGGAGATGTGTATTTTCGCTGTGGTATAACTAACAACCCCTATCCTCCCTTATCGCGCAAGGTTGCATGGGAGAGATCGCTGCCAGTAATGATAACAGCGCACATTGTTCTTCCCCTTTAGCTAGGCTTAGCCTTGTTTTTGTTAGTAGGTACCTACCTGGTTTATACATAATTATAAAGTAGCTTAACACTAGTAGTAGATTGTGGAACACTCCCAGCGCACGTGTTTCCTGCCACATATAACTTAAGTACCTTCAAGGCAAGAGTGAATAGGCATCTTCTTGGCAAGCGCGTTCCAACTTAGACCTCATCATTGTTTTGCATGATTGTCGTCAAGCGCAAGCCTATCACGCTATAAAAAAAAAAGAACCACTAGAGCAACGAAGCCGTTTATGCCTCGATGCTCGAGTGGTTAGTCGCTAAGAAAGTATGTCTGAAAATACAAACCCTAACCCAAAGGGGGTAAATTAGGGCTCTGAAATTTGTATGAAAATCGACTCTAACGTGAGCGAATCCCCGGGTAAAGGCTAGTCCATACTAATATTATAAATGCGAAAGTGTCTCTGTCTGTCTGAAAAAAAATGCTCTCCAATGTAAGTGATAAAAATTCAACGCACATCCCAGTATTTTAGTGGGAAAATACAGTCGAGACGTGTTTAGCAAGTTCGTGAGAGATGAGTTATCCTTTGAGTTCCGAATTCAGAAACTATACGAGTGTACTCCTCTCGTAGCCATGTTAGTACGGTTTGGTAGTTCTCAGATTTCACTACTAAAACTAAATGAATCCATACAAATCTTATCTTAACATTTTAAATGGAAAAGTGTGTCTATCCTATCTATTTGTCAGCCTGTTTCTTTTTCTCGGATCATCCGCCGAACCGATTTTGATGAAATTAGATAAAGAGGTATTATATACTGGAAAATGAAGTTTCCATGGGGTTTTCAAAAACCGTTAATTCACGCGGATAAAGTAAATAGAATGCTTAATAGAACTACTTAAGAGTTAAGACGCTTTACTAATATTATAAATGCGAAAGTTTGAATGGATGGATGGATGTTTGTTACTCAATCACGCCAGAACGGCTGAACGGATGTGAATGAAATTTCGCACAGAGATAGATTATAGTCTAGAATAACACATAGACTATTTTTTTATTCCGGAAAACTAATGATTTCTCGCGGACAATCCACGCGGACGAAGTCGCGGGCATCGGCTAGCAATATCTATAGATTTTTTTTTATATTTTCCAATCATACTGATGTAATATACATGTCACCGTAAGGTTGTAAAAACCGTTAGATTGTAATCTAATAATAACTAGCGAAATTGTACCCTGTCGTCAGATTACAATTTAACGCATTATTTTTCGGTAGATTGTAATCTGTTAGGTATATTAACCTGATAAAACCTAAGTGGCACTACCTGGTAAATTATCTCGAACCCTAACCTAACCTACAAGAAAGAGACAAGAAAACGTAAATACAATGAATATTTAAAAAATTAACACTCAGAACATTGAACGGTTCACAATCCGTCGACAGTTTACAATATCGCTAGTTAGATTACAATCTTACGGTGACATACATAACAAATGATGCTGTTGGGAGTGCTAAAAGCAAACATTTTGACTCAAAAAAGGTGTTGCACTTGCAAATTTTTAATACCACACAAAAAGTCATATTTTACCAGATCCTTTCATAAAATTTTCTGTACCAAGTTTTGAAAACATAATCTATCTAAAATCTACAACGATTTCTATGAAAATGAAAATCTACGTACCTACATATCTAAAAGATTCAGGTATATCTTGTTCATCTTGGTCGTATAAAATGGTTCGTCTTGGCGAATAAATGTATTTTAACAGCGCTCGCCAGTAAAGCGATTCGAGTTCCCTAGGGTAGAGTTGGATTAACCCCCTATATATTTACGGCTTATCCTCTATTCTTTCGGATTTCGGCCAGTCCTAAGGGAGTAGTGTATTATATTCTCTATTTATAAACATTGTTGAGTATTATTTTGGTTGTGGGGCGTGTTCCTTTACCTTGAGTAAACAACTTTGACCTAAGTCAAACTGACTAACAGACTGGATAGGTGAGGAAACCGACTTAAAAACACCAAATTTGACCTACGCGATTCACGCCGTCAAACTGTCACTCCAGGCAGCAGGCTATAATTTCCCAGGATAAAAAGCCTATGAACCTCTCCAGGTCTTCAACTATGCCCATGCAAAAAATCACGTCGATCCGTTGCTCTGTTGCAGTGTAATTGAAAGACAAACAAACACACTTTCGCATTTTTAATATTAGTACGATATGATAGCGCCATAATATATTATTATTATTAAGTATATTAAAGCATTATTATTATTAAAAAATATAATCTATGCATGACCTAATTGCAGCGGTATAGATGATATTTTTAATGTTTAGTTATTATTTTTTCATTTAGATTTAATTTAGATTTTAAATCGATTTTTAAAGAAATTGTATATATTATTACAAGAAGAATAGGTAAAAAAAGATAGTGTTTTAGACAAAATTATTTAAAAACCTAATAACTAACCAGGTAATTACTTATTAAAGTAGTTTTTTAATCATTAACCCGTGGTGTCTATCTTCTTTCTAGTAGAATAGCGAATATCAGTTAAAATTGTAAGCCTGCGAGAGGATAAATTCAAAAGAGGTCGTTAATAATGACGAGACTCGTTACAAAAGTTGATCGCGTATAATTTTAATACTCAAAGTTCCCAACACGAATATTCGAGACACCATATCTTTCTAACTGTTAGACAAACGATACCAAAGTTATTCCTTTGATAACCGAGATATGACAAAGTTGAAAATTTGTTTTACGACTTACATCGAAATTATAAATATAAGTCTGTCTTGGTTGTTTAGTGTCGAAGAACTGCCTCGTTGTTCTGTGGTTAGCATGTTCGACTGCGGCTGACGAGGTCCCGGGTTCGAGTCTCGGGTCGGGCCATAACAAGTAGGTACCTATTGGGTTTTTCTAACAAGTAATTCTCAGTGCTAGCCCGGAGTTAGGAACTTGGCGGTATTTCACCCTCGTGCCTAGTCCCAGATCTCTCTGGAGAATGGCCGCCGTGGTCGAGATTCAGTCGGGAGGACATTTATTATTATTAGTGTCGAAGGTATGGTAATTTAAGCAAAGATTTGTATTTCACTGAAATGGAACTTCAAGTTAAACCATGCCTTTTACAATTTTGGCCCCTACTTAAGGCTACTTAATTTGACATTCAGTGAATAATTACATTCTTGGTATAAAATGAGGCATGTTTAATTAAAACGTGTCTTAGGAGGAATTGGCAGGAACGAGTCGTAAAGAAGAAGCCAACTACGAGTATATATTTACCAAGCCTTACCTTTGCGTGGGAAGGTAACAAAACTGGGACAAACTGACGATTTTGGGTTTGACTATGATTTACTTAATCGCGTTGTTTTGTGTGTAAATGTAACACTATATTTTCTTAATGACTGAAAGTTACTGAACAAGTGCTGTTATAGTACTGTAGGTTGGCGCTTCGAATACTGTCTATGAGAGGTTAAGTTATCTAAATATTGATTTATTGTGCGTTGTACCTAAAGTAATTGTGGTCAGTTTTGTAGATTAAATAAAAAAATTGGCAGTCATAGGGACTGCCGATAGAAGTGAAAACGATTTTTTTTTAAATAAAAAAACATATATCTATATATATAAAAATGAAACCCGTTTTCCTTGGTCACGGCATCACGCGTGAATGGCTGGACCGATTTCACTAATTCTTTTTTGTTGTATTTGTTTTAGGAGAAGGTTCTTACGGAAAAAAATATTAAGAAAATCTCTCAGAAATATTGAAAAATATACATTTAATTTTGCATACTAAGGCGGTACGAAGTTCGCCGGGTCAGCTAGTAAAATATAAACCTTAAAGCTAAGGAATTAAAGTGTATTTACGAATGTAGTATATTTATATATAAGACCTATTGTCTTCGTAACAACGCGGTGACGGCAATTAAGTCTTCTAGATGTAGACATGGCATGCATAGTAATAGGGCACCAAATCTACAACGCAACATCAGTAAACAAAACAAAACAAAATATTATAGCAAAACACAAAGCAAAAAATAAATAAATTAATGACTAAATTTAAGTAACTTAATTAACGTATGTGTGCTTAATTTCTTTTTAACAATCGATACACTATCACAGAACTCAGAAGATATCCATCGAGTCTCTATAACTATTCGCAAGAAATTGCATTCTATACAACGGGCTAGGTATGTTGTTCAAGGTTGCTTTTGGTTTGAGGCAAATTTTTTTTTTACGTACGTATGATTTTGTTTGTATTCATTCAACAAAAGAGATAGCAATTCACTACTAATAGTTCCTGTCTTCTAAGATAGCTTTAACGTCTCTCCAAAAATAGAAGCAAGAAATTATTTCTGTTGTAATCAAGGTTGTAATTTATAAAAGTTGACCTATTCAACTATATTCTCTATAGAGTTCGTCTTTTGTTTCTTTGTGGCGGCTCTATGTAAAGCTTGGATGAAACAAGATGTAAAGTGAAAGTGATAAGGAAAATCAATATTTCCATTTGACGCTGTTCCAACAGTTTTGTTTTATGACAAGCCTATAATCTGATCATTCCATACCTACCATTTACTTTGTCTCCATACATTCTTTGTGTATCCATACAATATATAATTTTTTTTTATCGTTGATATTGGGGCTGATTCTGTAGTGCACAATCTCTAAACTAAACTAAAATTAGAGAATTACAAATATTGCTAACCCTTTCATAATACTTCCTACGGAAAGGGACAGACCTAGATTTAAAGCTGCCATTTTAGTTTAGTTCAGAGATTGTATTATACAGAATCAGCCCCATTGTCTATTGACAGAACGTGGTCTCAGGTTTAGTTGCTAAATATCAAGAAAATACATAACAGAATAATCCTGGTTATGAATGCTGCTTATTCTCATAATTGTGGAAATTTTTATTATACTTTGTACCTAATTTATGTTTACTTAAACAATTTATTAGTTTACTTCGTGACGGATTTCGTGACTCCAACGCTACGAAGTTTAATCCTGTGATAACAAAGCCGATGGGAAGTTAGCACTCGCTGGTTTAACGACTTTGCGTACTTTGTGAATTTATACTTTGTTCAAGGATATACGTCGAAATTTTTGTCTGGAACAAAGTTAGGTTCTGATCTCTGCAGCTCTTAAAAGCTAAAACATTTTAAAGAATTTTTCGTTCAAGTTAAATATAGTCCGGAAGCCACAATATTTATCATCATTTCTTTTTTCGAAACGTCTCACAACTCAAATTAAATCTATTATTGTAGGTATTATTTTATTTTGTTCACACTATGGACAGGACAGGACAAACCGTCACAAGAGAACTCTCAGGCATGCGGTTCCTTGCCATGTTACTGTAGCAAGTGACGTATAATTCTTAAAACGCAAATAACTTCGAATAGTTAGGAACGCGAACCCCGGACTCCCTGAACAGATACCAAATATTAAGCATACTATTTGAAAACCATTTAAAATCAGAAACAGTTTACGTTGCGCTATCAGAATAATTATCATCTACCAACAGTGTCGGACGTTTTGCTCCATTCCGCACGCACGCGGGGTCTGATGATCATTTACATTTTGCACAGTTATTGTTATAAGATAACGCTAAATGCTTTGGTTAAAACGCGTGAAATAAATTACACGGTAAGTATATCCACCCCTTTTTAACCGACTTCCAAAAAAGGAGGAGGTTCTGAATTCGGCGCGTATTTTTTTTTTAATGTATGTCGGTGCATATCTCCGTGGTTTCTGAACCGATTTGATTTTTTTTTTCTTTTCTATCAGTCGTTAGAGGAAGCTCTCGAGGTGGTCCCATAAAAAATTATGTAAAAAGTAAAAAATAATTTTGATTTCTACCCACTATGTTGAAGTTACGTATATTTGCTTACCGAAAACGATCATGTTATTCATTTGCATGTTTGACACATTGACTTTTGATTGATTGAAACCGCCTGACTATGAGCGAAAATATACTACAGAGACCGTGCATCCTGGCGACACCGAAAACGATCATGTAATTTATTTGAATGTTTACATTGACTACTAGGAACAGCCTGACTAGAGCGAAAAT
The DNA here is from genome assembly GCA_923060345.2 of Erebia aethiops. Classification (NCBI taxonomy): domain Eukaryota; kingdom Metazoa; phylum Arthropoda; class Insecta; order Lepidoptera; family Nymphalidae; genus Erebia; species Erebia aethiops. The sequence continues at coordinate 4,880,601 of OV281092.1, read as the reverse complement.
ACTACAGGGACCCCTCATCGTGGCGACAGAGCAAAACGTTGTTCCCATCCGAGGCGGATGTGTAGCCTTGTCCGGCGCGGCGTCTAGTATGTGTTTTCCCTCTCCGCCGCCGTCTTTCAGCCTCTTTTGCAGCCGCGTCTAAAAATAAAACTTCAGTTTTTCCGCCGCGAAATGCCAAATGTTGGAAACATTTCCGAAATCTTGTTCCCGACACGGAACGAAGAAAGCCTCAGCTCATGGAATGTTCAGCTTTCTAAAAAGATCGATTTACACGGCTTCGTCTGCGATGACATTTTATTTTTCCCTTAGGACTTAGATATTTTCCGCAGTATAATTACCTTCAATCGTCCACTATCTCAAACACGCCTCTATTACATAGAACGTTGCATTCTCTCAATTCATCTCAGGGCCTTTCAACAAAATGGATTCATCTACGAGAAAAACTTTAAGCACTTTCAAATTTAAATGGACATAGAACAACAAAAGTTTATATTTACCCATATCTACGTAAATCCACGTATAGTATCTATAAATCATTTCACGGCCCATCTATTCCACCAATTTTGAAGAAATTTCTACAAAGATAGGTCGCATTTTTATCCCGGCAAATCGAAGATCTTCCGCGAGAGTTCACCTAAATCTACGCGGACGAAGTTGCGGTCATCACCTAACTCATCTAAGACATGACAGCTATATACTTATATACTATTATACTTTTATACTTTACTTTACTTTACTATATATATATATATGTATATATATATATATATATATATATATATATATATATATATATATATTAAATATATCTTACTAATATTATAAATGCGAAAGTTTGTATGTATGGATGTCGGTATGGATGTATGGATGGATGTTTGTTACTCAATCACGCCCCAACGGCTGAACGGATCTGGATGAAATTTGGCACGGAGATAAATTATAGTCTGGAATAACACATAGGCTACTTTTTATACCGGAAAATTAAAGAGTTCCCGCGGGAACCACAAAACCTCGATCGACGCGTACGAAGTCGCGGGCATCAGCTAGTAAATAAATAAATGTCAAAAAAAACTTTTTTCTTTAATCGTCCATAAATTTACAGCACGCCTTAAAATCATTGTAAATGACGGAAAACCACATACCGTATTATAGAAGCCTTAAAAGGGTTCTAAAATGAACGTTGAACATGGCACAGTCACGCTACAATAGAGGCCGGGGAAAAATTCAATAAATTCGTAGGATGACATGCTTTTAGCCCTTTTGCGAAGAAAAATAAACGTGTCATTGATCTGTGAAATTCATTTTAACGGAGCTGGTTCAGAATAAGGGCTAAAGTGAACGAATAGTCGAGTTTAAAATTCGAGATACAGCAACCAAAATATCTCAATCTCAAGATCTCAAGCGAGTGGCTGCATAGGGAGCCGCTAGAAGCAAGCGGCACAAGACCGTGTTTTGTGCAGGTGTCCTTTGTCCAGCTGTGGACGTCTATTGGTTGAGACGACCAAACAATTGAATGTTGGTGCGTCTAGTACCTACATATTATAATTTTATTGCGTAGGTCGAATGAAAATGCTCGCACGTGATTGGCTTTATCACGTGACTAGCGTCGCGCCCGTTACTCATTTCCCGGGGTTACTACCATCGCTTTTAAACAGTATTACTTCAAAATGACAGTTTTATGTCACGTACCTTGACGTCCCTAAAATAAGGATTATAATTACCTATTCTAATCTAAAACATGAACGTCAACAAAATTAAAACAATACGGATCTATGCGATGGTAGTATTCCCTCAGTGCCAAAAGAACCTTTTGACATAATTTTTTTTAATTCTTTTTGTTTGTACGCGAGTGAGTTTAATGCAGAGCTTATGTATGTGTCACCATACATAAGCTCTGCATTCAACCCGCGCGAAAACTATAGAAAACTGTGAAAAGATGTCGACAATTTAGTTTTCATGTAAAATTTCTGTTAAATTGGCGTTGTTATTGCTCTTCTGAAGTAAAACCGTCGCCTATTTCAGCCGCTGCTAAGCGAGTGCAAAACAAAGAGCTTATACGAGTGACGTTCTTGAACAACGTAATGTACTGATATTAAACCTTTTGTCCCGTTTTGTTCTGCACTCGTACAATATTTTATTCTCTTTAATATATGTGAACATTTTACTTGAATTCTGCAGGACTTTATGTGTTCAACAATGTTGTTCTATTTATTTGAATATTTGTATGTTTGTAAGTCAGTATGTTACTTACTCTCTCATGCCCATTGACTTATAATATTTACTACCGCTCACACCACAAGGACTGAACCGATTTGACTGAAATTTGGAATTGAGATTGCTAAAAACCTGATATTATATATGTCACCGTAAGATTGTAAAAACCGTTAGATTATAATATAACGTTTTTTATCTCGATAGATTATAAACTGTCGACAGATTGTGAACCGTAACATACTGCTTACAATTTAACGCGTTATTTTTCGGTAAATTGTAATGTATTAGGTATATTAACCCGATAGAACCTAAGTGCCCGAATATTACCGAATACTACCCGAATATTCATGTCAATCCCTAACCTAACCTATAGTTCGCGCGCGAGGTGAATGCAGAGTAAATGTATGGTGACACTTACATTTACTCTGCATTCAACTCGTGCGCGAACTGTACAAGAAAGAGACAAGAAAACGTAAAAACAATAAATATTTCATAAATTAATACTCAGAACATTGAACGGTTCACAATCTTTCGACAGTTTATAATCTAGCGGGATAGAAACCGTTAGATTATAATCTAACGGATTTTACAATCATACGGTGACATATACATTATATCTGGGAAAATTAATGAGTTCCTGCAATAATCAAAGAACTTTACTGCCACACTAAGTGTGAGATCTATTGAGCGAACTTTGACTTAAGACATGGTTAAAACGAGACAGATTTATGATATTCGCATAAATCCATCTCGTTTTAACTCTGAGTAAAGTCTGAGCCAAGTCCCATCACGCCTGACAGTCGCTCAATAATTACATTTAAAAAAAAATAGATTTTGTATTGAAGTGTTTGCTAAGGAAGTTCCTTAGGTTAAATCCACGTTAAATCCTTATCCATGCGAAATTGTTACATCTGTAATCTGTGTTTTGTCTGTGACACCATTGTCGAATAAACCGTTTTTCTTTCTTGGTTCTTTCGTTCTTTCTTTATTTCAATGTTATATTAAGCGAATCTCGAGTGTGACAGTTAATCCACGCGGACGATGTCGCGGGCATCATCTAGTGTTTAAGTAAATCCATACTAATATATCAATATGCCTGTCTCCCTGTCTACGTTATGCCTGTCTGTTATGCTTTCGTGGCCCAACTGTTCAACCAATTTCGATAAAACTTTTTATAACTTTTTATATGTTGCATCATGAGGAAGCTATACTTTTTTATCCCAGGAAATCAAATCACCACAGTATTGCGTGGTCTTTGTATACTTTTTCGTACGAATAAATAAATTTAAATTGATTGAAATACACGCGGAATGGCATAATTAAGTTAATTTTTATCCCGAAAAATTAAGAGTTCCTACGGAACTTTTCCATACTTAACCTAAATCGTCGCAGGCAAACTAGTAAAAAAGAATTATCTTTTTAATTTTAGTAGTAAGAAGACGAAGAGAAGTTAGCAGATAATTTTTTATTATAGAAGAATTTTTTACAGAAACCCGCATTGTAGTAGTTGTTGTTGTATCAGTCCTTGCCAGAGACACTCATATTGTCATTGTCATATTAAGCTGTGATAGAAAGCCCCGATCTGTTACATTGGCTGTGCGCCAAGTATCCAAACCACGCCACAACCACGCTATAACCATTAAGGGCACAGATTACTATGGGATATTGATACAAATTGGCATATAGGATATTTGCATTAAGGTCGAAAATACACTAGGGACCGGACAGGGAATAAAATCCGCGCAAAACATCCGCGTCATTTTATATGGAGCGCGCAAACTAGGTAACAGGATAAGATGTTATTCCTCTAAAACGCGGGTGTTTCGGGCGGATGTTTTTTTTTAATCCACTACAAGTTAGCCCTTGATTGCGATCTCACCTGATGGTAAGTGATGATGCAGTCTAAGATGGTAGCGGGCTAACCTGTTAGGGGCATGGCAGTTATATTAAATCCATAACCCTAATCAGTTTCTACACGGCATCGTACCAGAACGCAAAATCGCTTGGCGGCACGTCTTTGCCGGCAGGGTGGTATCTAGCCACGGCCGAAGCCTTCCACCAGGCCAGACCAGGGAAAATTCAGAAATTATAAATTCTCAAAATGACCCTGCCGGGGATCGAACTCGGGTCCTCCGCACGTTAAAACAGCGCTCAACACTGCGCCACGGAGATCGTCAAAAAATTTGTGCTGTTTTAACTCCATTCAGGCAAATGTGACTAGGGTAGGTATGAGTACGTAAGGTATTGAAGTTTTTCAATGAGAGACTTTTAAACTTAAATATGATTCCACTTTATTCAAAGTTTTTTTCCCGCGTAGTCTTCAATATGTTCTTTCTCTTTATTAATAACACGCAGATTAAATCGTTTATAACAGCTAATATACTTAAACGTATACATATTCATTCGTATACTTGATAAACGAGAAATTAATGGAACTCGCTGAATAATTCCACTGTTTCATCTCATCCTCTGCTATTATAATATGAGTTGGAGGGAGCTCATTACCAGGCAGTTATATGATATTTATTCCGCTATCTAAAGCTGAATATTGAATTATGTGATATGACTGGTGTATTTTGAGTATGAAGTTGAATTTATAATGAGTCTCTCATTAGAAATAATAGCCTTGCATAGCGTTATTTGGTTGCCGAAATCTGTTATACAGTTTAAAAAAACTCGTATGTCTATTGACTTATAATCTTAACTTCTTAACTTCTAAACATTTTCGTTTATTCCGATACGGTTTTCAGCATAATTCACGAACATAGTAAGCAGGGCTAATTTAAAAATACTAACAACTTCATAAGGACAACTTCTCTACAATTTACTGAGAAGCTATACAAGTAACTTTTCTATATAAGTAACTTTAAAAAAAAAGTAAACCATTTACTAACCATAACAATTGCAATAATAGTTAGATATACTTACTTAATAAAACTATGGTAAAAACTAACTATGAATTTTACTACCCCACTAGCTGATGCCAGCTACTTCGTCTTTATTTCTTTATTGTTTATATGGTACACACAACAGGAAATAACTACAACATTTCAGGTAAGTATTAAATAATAAGATCGGTTCTAAGTTATAACCCAAAACATGTGCACACATCATGACTTATACACTAAATATATTATAACTGCGTCGTCTGCGTAGAATAAGTTGTTTTTAATTCCCACGGGAACTCCTTAATTTCTGGGATAAAATGTAGCCTATGTCACTCTCCAGGTCCTCAATTATACCCATGCAATAAATCACGTCGATCCGTTTCTCTGTTACGGCGTGATTGAAGGACAAACCAAAAAAACAACAAACAGCACATTTTCGAATTTATAAAATTAAGTATGAAGTATGATATTCCTTCCGAATATAATACAACCCTTCACTATCTAATTTTCTTAGTATAAAACTCAAAACGGTCAAAAGGGTTGGAATCTTTCTGTTCTGTTGAAATTAAGGAAGCAGTATGCTTCGGTAAAAATTTGGCAAATACCCTATAAAACATTTTCATAAAAATTATAGAATGAATAATAATGTATTAAATTTTTAATGAAGATTTTAGAACAAAAGGAGCAAGGATTCCGTGAAACGTTTTTAATTAAAAAAATTTAATAAAAGCCTATCATTTTTGAGATCTTTTGTCATGAAATATACAGAAAAGGGTAAATTTTTGCTAATGAAATTCTATGAAATAGAATTCTGACAATGTTTTTTTTTATTTTTATGGTCACCGTAATTATTATTACAAACCGTTAGGAAGTCATAACTCAATTAATAAAGGCTCTAATACAAAGCCAATTCACCAAAATGCGGAATCCTATTTAATATAATGTCCAGTCATAAAGTTGCTGATTGTGAAAGTTCAAATCGCCGGAGATAACGCCAAATTAAAAAAACAATTAGAGAAATAATTCTGCGGAAAGGACAGTAAGTACCCAAAATTCACAAAAAACACCGGGCATCGATTAAAACATCGATAGAAATATTCAGAGTTAGCTGCTACCTTGAAAGAATTTGCCTGGTTGCAGGCTTCGGCCGTGGCTAGTTATCACCCTACCGGCAAAGACGTGCCGCCAAGCTATTTAACGTTCCAGTACGATGCCGTATAGAAACCGAGTAGGGGTATGGGTTTAAAACTGCCATGCCCCTAACAGGTTAGCCAGCTACCATCTTAGACTGCATAATCACTTACAAGGTCAGATCACAGTCAAGGGCTAACTTGTAGTGGATAAAAGAAAATCTAATACTTCTATAAAAATTTCAAATTAATTCCTGGGTTAAACTTAACCCGACGTCTCTGCAAGCGGACTAAATAAATTTAGTAGCTAGGTATAGTCTCACACTTAACTGACCTGTTGACAGCGTCGCTAGTTATATTAAAAATAAAATAAAAACAGAAACATAAAATAGAAGGCATAAAAATTAGTTCCAATTTTGGCCACCGGGCCAAATAGTTAAATGGACTATAATTATGTATGTACACTTTTTGAACGTCATCAAAATAGACGCGATGGTCTGATCTGCAGAGAAGAGGCCACAAAAACCGGTTTTTCTAAACGCATGAATATATACTTCTATGCTAGTTCATAGTGCCTGAAGGTTAACATAATAATATACGGTAACGGGAGAGCAATAGGTACAATAAAAGTGTTTTTTAAAACAGTCAGAGGCTATCTTGTAGATAATAAAAAAGGGTAAAAAGAAGTAGGTAAATTAGATACATTGTACCTAAAATATGCATTCGTCATTAGACACTTACTCCAAAAAGGTGTGGCCGTGGGCTTTCAGATGGAACTTGAAAAAGTTTGTAATACTAAATTACCCTCATATTGCAAATAATTGTACTTATAATGTGACAATGATGAGTTGAACCCAGGGATTAAACTAGGCTGGGATCGTTCCGAGTAATAGATTCCGAAATAAAGGCCTCAATTTTGGATTTGCAAATGTCAGAGACACTGTCATTAATAAACGATGACAATTGAACCGAGTTTAATTATTCATTTTCATTGAAATTAACATTAATTATTCATCATTAATTCAGCAAATGGTTCGCTAATTGGATTAAATTATGAAATACTAGATGATGCCCGCGACTTCGTCCGCGTGGATTAAGATTTTTTTATTCCCGCGGGAAATCTTTAATTTTTCGGCATAAAAAGTAGCCTATGTCCTTCCCCGGGATACAAACTATCCCCATACCAAATTTCCTTAAAATCGGTGGAACAGATGGGCCGTGAAAGCGTTGCAGACAGACAGACAAACCCACTTTCGCATTTATAATATTAGTATGTGTAGGATAGAGGGTGAGGGAGTTCGCTTACTTGGTAAATAGTATGTTTAGGTCGCTGGTTTTAGAATGTGCACAATTTGCGGAGATTACAAGAACACAGGCCGGCACCAGTTCACTTTGAGTATTTGCAGTCTATATTGTTACTATGATAACACTCGCGAGGTTTCCAATTATTGAGGTGATTTAGCGTTTTTTTCAGAGTTAATTTCAAACTTGAGTTCGTTGCGGTTTTTTCACACACTTGCGATATGACACTGACGTTTGACGTTTGACCACAGATTATAGATGGGACGAAGGGAACAAGAGATATTGAGGAGTGTGGAGTGTTCAAGTTATGAAATGTGCTTGTTTAATATATAAATTACTTATAAATAATATATATATAAGCAGAAATGCGTATACAACTCCCGCCCGCTTAGAGGTAATCCTCTAAACAAAAACAGATTATGAGTAAATTAAATTAAGATTCATGCGTAGAGTTAAGTGTTAAAATTAAAACTATTGCGTGGGCAAAGGACATATCCGGACCACAGGCCTTATGTAGCTCCCAGAACGTGTTCTAACTTTAACTGTTCTAACTACATTGTCCTTGCCTGGGTAGAGTTGGTCTACAACTCCTAAGGGCCAACAAAGCGGATGCGTGTTTGAGTCTTTTATAACTACAAGAGTTCCAATAGTTATTGGATTAGAAGGAGTGTTCCATTTTTGTCTCTGTTGCAAAGAGGTTAAATATTCTTGGCTCCATCGTTGCCAGAATGAGCAAGTAATTTTTGAGAGTAATTGATAACGAGATAAGCGGTTGTCAGGTACGTCAGTTAAATCTTCAATAGGTAAATATTTTAAGGGAGTAATATTGAGAAAATGATTTGGAGTAAGTGCGGAAATGTCTGACGGATCAGAACTTAAAACACATAATGGTCTGCTATTTAATAAATTTTCAATTTGAACTATAATTGTATTTAACTCTTCATAAGTGAGGATTTGAGTTCCTATAACTTTATATAAGTGCGTTTTTACACAGCGTACATTAATTTCGCTGAGCCCGTTAAAATGAGGTCCGTAAGGAGGGCTGTGTTTAAATTGAATACGGTGTTCTACGAGACGATTTTCGATGAAATTTTTGTGAGCGTTGGACTGTATGAGATTGTAGAGTTCATCTAATTTGCGTTTTGAGCCTAAGAAATTAGTGCCTCCATCGCTGTAAATCAAATTTACGGGGCCTCTGCGTGAATTTAATCTTAAAAAAGCGGCGAGAAACAATTCTGAGGTTAGATCCGACACCAACTCTAGATGTACTGCTTTAGTAGATAAGCAGGTAAAAACACAGATATAAGCTTTATGGCTTCTTATGCCTCGACGGCGAATGTGAGTCACAAAGAATGGTCCCATATAATCTACAGCGGTATGGACAAACGGTTTAACTTTAGACACTCTAAAGGCGGGTAAATTTCCCATTTGTGGGAATGTAGGTTTAGGATTAACGCGAAAACAAATATTACATTTGTGTACACGCTGACGAACTAAGTTTCTGGCAGCAATGATCCAGAACTTCTGTCTGAGCAATGCAAGTAACAATGCAGGTCCAGTATGCAAATTAGTGATATGATAATAATCGACTATTAATTGAGTGATGCGTTCTTTAGAAGGTAATATTATTGGGTGTTTTTGACCAAAGTTTAATTGTGAGTTGCTCAAACGACCACCAACTCTGATGATATCATCGTCGAGAAATGGGTTGAGTTTTATCATTAATTTAGAACAAGGTTTATCATTTTTGAGAGCGTGAACATCATGTGAGAAATGCTTGTTTTGAATATAGCGAATTATATAAAGTTCTGTAAAATCTAAGTCAGCAACTGTTACAGAACCGCGTGAAATTAAGCGTTTAAAAAATCTGAGTATGTATACCATGGTTCTGAGTAACTTAGACCAACTTGAAGAGCGTTCGGCTAAGATTTCAATTGGATGTTGCGCTTTGGAAACAGAAGTTTCAATTTTTAAAACTGTAGTTTTAGATTCTTCAAGATTTTCATTATGAGTGTTGACTTGGAAAGTTTTAATAGGCCATTGAGATGTAGGCTGAGTTAACCATAGAGGAGCGTGGAACCAAAGTTTTTGTTCTAATAAATCTTTTGGAGTGATTGGACGCGAAATGATATCAGCGGGATTTTCACGACCGTTAATGTGAAACCAATGTTGAGAAGTTAATTTTGAATTAATTTCTGCGATTCTATTCGCAACAAATGTATGAAATTTATATGGGGGTGAATGAATCCAAGTAAGAGTTACTGTTGAGTCAGAAAAGGCATAAATTTTGTGTATTTCGCAGCGCTTATTAAGAGTTTCGCGAACAGAATCAATTAAATTTGTTAAAAGAAGAGCGGAACAGAGCTCAAGGCGAGCGAGTGATGTTTTCTTAAGAGGCGCAACTCTGGATTTTGAAGTAAGTAAATAAACAGATCCCTTTGAATTTTCATTTGGGCTCACTCGTATGTATACGGCGGCTCCGTAGCATTTTTCGCTAGCATCAGAGAAACCTATTAGTGTAACATGTGACTCTGTAGTCATGCCTATGTGACGCGGAATTTTAATTTGTTCTAAACATGAGAGTTCTTTACAAAATTGGTCAAACTGTCGAGCGATCGAACTAGGTACTGGTGTATCCCAGTCGAGGTTTAATTTCCAACATTCTTGGACGAGAAGTTTCATGAAAGCGGTTACAGGGCCTATAAGACCTATGGGGTCGAATAGACGCGCGGTAATAGAGAGAATTAAGCGTTTTGTGTATTCACTAGAATTATTATCGTTAGCGTTAATTTTAAATGTAAAAGTGTCGGATTTAGGATGCCATTGCATACCTACAATCTTAGTAACATCGTGAGGATCAGTATCGAAATTAATTGCGTTTGCGTTTTTATGAGAACACGGAATTTCATCTAAGAGTCTAGCATCATTGGAGATCCATTTGGTTAAATTAAAACCACCCGAGTTAAACATATCAACCATTTCATGATAAGTCGCATGGGCTTTGTCAAAACCATCAATTGAATTTACATAGTCATCCATGTACATGTGATTGGTAGCTTCATTAGCTGCGAGCGGATACCTTTTATTGTTATCTTCAGCTAGTTGCCGCACTACCCTCATGGCGAGATAAGGCGAGCTTGAGACTCCGAATGAGACTACAGTGAAATTATATGTGTCTATTTTTTGGTTAGAGTCAAATCTAAAAAGAATGCGTTGAAAAGCGTGATGTTCTGGAGTGAGTTTCAATTGAAAATAATGTTTTTCGATATCTGCGGTTAGCGCGACTGAGAATAAGCGTAAATTAATTATGAGTTCAAAAATGTTGTTTTGTAAGTTAGGACCTATGTATAATAAATCGTTAAGCGATTTTCCTGACGAACTTTTACTCGAAGCGTTTAGTACGATACGCGTTTTTGATGTCTGCTTGTCAGGGCGATAAACAGCTCGATGAGGTATATAATAATAGTCTATGTCACGAGAGGGGTTCTCTACTTTTGTGAGATAACCTTTGTCTATGTAAGACTGAATTGTTGCGTTATAATCTTCACGAAGTGCGGGAGTGGAATCTAACTTCTTTTCTAATTGAAGTAAGCGGCGTTTGGCGATCGAGTATGAGTCACCGAGTTGTGCGGGGTCATCTTTAAAAGGTAAATGTACTATGAAACGACCTGTTTCATCGCGGGTGTAAGTATCTAAAAAGATGCGTTCACATGCCTCATCGTCTGGGCTAATATGAATTTTATTAGGTACGTTTTCTAAAGACCAAAAGCGTTCAGTTAATTCTTCGAGAGAGGGTGAGTCTGTTTTACATAAAAAGGTTTTATCAGCGGCGTAAGAATCATAAGAGTGTTGAGTGTGAAAATTATAAGAATGGCGAGCGTCACAATTAGCTTTACCCATGAGGATATAACCTAGAGTGCTTTGAATTGCTACCACAGCGGATTTCGGCGAAATTACTTTATCACAACCGATTAAAAATGGGAACAATTCATTTCCAATTAAGCAGTCAATTGGACCTGGAGTATGATAATTATCATCAGCTAAGGGCAATGTGTCTAAATATTGAAGTTGAGAAACATCGATGCGGGCGTTAGGTAAATGGTCGGTTATGGTGTCTATTACCCTAGCATTAATGGTGTATGAGCAGCGAGGATCAAATCGTGAGTGGATTTGAAAAGTAACAGAACCTAAAGATGTACTTTCCGTCTGTCCGATACCTTTGACAACGGAAGGTGCGAATTTAATTTTCAAATTTAAGCGTTGGCAACATTCTTTACTTATAAAATTAGCCATTGAACCAGTATCTAAGAATAAGCGAATACAATGTTGGACATTATTATTGTATACGTGTACAGATGCGGTAGGTAATAATACTGTTGTGTCCCTAGTATAATTGCGAGTAGTTGTTGTAACAGAAAGCGCTAAGTCCTTTGAGTTCTGAGTGCAGGGCTGAGCAACAGGGGCTGTATTCTGTGATGCATGCTCGCTCTGTGAGTTAGTTGACTGTGGCTGATGCGATGCAACATTGTTAGATTTTTGACTCCAATGGTTCTGTGAGTGAGAGGTGGAATGTGACCTTGAGGTACTGGGTTCAATCCTAGATTTAGTAAAGGAACTACATAAAGCTGAATGATGCAACTGGGTACAGTATGCGCAGCGTCTCTGACTCTTGCACTGAGATGTCTTGTGAAAACCGAGGCAATTTCTGCAATTACCATTTTTATTTACTAGTTCAAGTCTAGTTTTAAGATCTTGATTCATAAAATATTCACATTTGTATAAAGGATGAGAGTTTTGATTTTTACATACAGGACACAAGCGTTGATTGTAATTTTGAGAATTTAATGAATAATTGTTATTGTCTGCGGTGCTAGTAAATGAGTGAGTTTGAGTTTTAGATTTATAAGAACAAGGTTTCTTACTAGAAATTTGAGTATTATTTTGTGAATGAGTGGCCGGAGAGCGCAAAGTAAGAATCTTTAATTGTTCTTTTAAAAATTTATTTAAATCTGCAAAAGTGGGAATTTCAATGTGTTTATGAGTCTGTTCGAACAAGGAAACTGTATCTTTATTGAGTTTAGAAAGGGCAATATGAGTTATCATGAAGTCTGCCAAATCTTTGATTTTTAAGCGTTTTAAAGCAGCTTCTGCAGAACAAAATTGGTCGATGAAGGATTCTAGAGGTTGATTTTGTTTACATTGCAATAGTGTATCTATATATTGAGCTGCTTGTACTCTGGTATCTTGATATTTTTCTAATAATGAGTTCCAAATGATAATATAATTATCTGCGGTAGGCGGGATACCTGCACAAACTAATAGAGCTTTTCCTGTAAGGCAACCGATTAAATACTGGACTTTCTGTATATCAGAGAGTCTAATGTTATTGTGTATTAAGCTTTGGAAGTTTTCAAAGAAGACTGGCCACGAAGAAGGTGAACCGTCAAACTTCTGCAACTGTAGCGGAGGTAACTTTTTATTTAGTAAGTTGTATTGTTCAGTACACTGTTCAGTAGATGATTTCTCCTTAATGGTATTTAATGTGTGTTGTATTTGACAATACAGTGTGTCAAACGCATTGAGAGCTGCATAATTTGGCCTAGTGGTGGCGTCGTGATCCAGATAAGCAGATATCAACTGGTCTAAATTTTCTATAAAATCTTGGCGTATTTTATCAATGGATTGAACGCGGATTAAGAATTGCGTTTTGTTTATAGGATTACTGACTTGTAAGCTTAAGTCATATACTTGTTGGACTATTTCAAACAAGCTATCTTTGCGGGCTTCCAACCTCAAAATTGTGGGGTTTATTGGAGTTTCAGAAACAATATTGCGTTCTTTAGGCATTGTGATATATGAGGATAAGCTATAAACCTAATGTGGTAAGTAGGTATTGCGTAACAATAAAAATATTGTTAAGTTTTTCAAAGGTTGTGTTAAGTGAGGTTATTTTTTGTTAAAGTGCGAATAAATATGAAATAAACATAAATAACAATAAAATAATGCGTAAATAATGATATAAATGCGTTTGGTTATGCGTTTTGAGTGTAATTATGCGGATGAGATGAGATTACTTGATAATTTGTACCGGCATGTGGTGTGCGAAATGGTGATTGTATGGGAATTTTCTATAGAATTATGTGTAAATATGAGTTTTGAGTAAATTGTGCGTAGGTATAAATTTGAGAGGGATTCGGTTCGATTAGGACCAGGCTTGTAGGATAGAGGGTGAGGGAGTTCGCTTACTTGGTAAATAGTATGTTTAGGTCGCTGGTTTTAGAATGTGCACAATTTGCGGAGATTACAAGAACACAGGCCGGCACCAGTTCACTTTGAGTATTTGCAGTCTATATTGTTACTATGATAACACTCGCGAGGTTTCCAATTATTGAGGTGATTTAGCGTTTTTTTCAGAGTTAATTTCAAACTTGAGTTCGTTGCGGTTTTTTCACACACTTGCGATATGACACTGACGTTTGACGTTTGACCACAGATTATAGATGGGACGAAGGGAACAAGAGATATTGAGGAGTGTGGAGTGTTCAAGTTATGAAATGTGCTTGTTTAATATATAAATTACTTATAAATAATATATATATAAGCAGAAATGCGTATACAGTATGGATTTTTTTCCGGTCATTTCCTGCCACTACATAACGTGTAGCAACCTTTCTTCTGACACAATATTTTCAATAGTCCATTTTTTTTTTAGTTTATGGCCTACGGCTTTATTTTTAACAACTAACCCAATCTAACCTAAACCTTAAACACATTAGTCATCACACGGCAGTCTTCGTCGTTAACTAGCCGATTTAGGATTAATTAATATTTTCTTAATTTGTTTATTTTCTTAACGTCATCAAAATAGACGCGATGGTCTGATCTGCAGAGAAGAGGCCACAAAAACCGGTTTTTCTAAACGCATGAATATATACTTCTATGCTAGTTCATAGTGCCTGAAGGTTAACATAATAATATACGGTAACGGGAGAGCAATAGGTACAATAAAAGTGTTTTTTAAAACAGTCAGAGGCTATCTTGTAGATAATAAAAAAGGGTAAAAAGAAGTAGGTAAATTAGATACATTGTACCTAAAATATGCATTCGTCATTAGACACTTACTCCAAAAAGGTGTGGCCGTGGGCTTTCAGATGGAACTTGAAAAAGTTTGTAATACTAAATTACCCTCATATTGCAAATAATTGTACTTATAATGTGACAATGATGAGTTGAACCCAGGGATTAAACTAGGCTGGGATCGTTCCGAGTAATAGATTCCGAAATAAAGGCCTCAATTTTGGATTTGCAAATGTCAGAGACACTGTCATTAATAAACGATGACAATTGAACCGAGTTTAATTATTCATTTTCATTGAAATTAACATTAATTATTCATCATTAATTCAGCAAATGGTTCGCTAATTGGATTAAATTATGAAATACTAGATGATGCCCGCGACTTCGTCCGCGTGGATTAAGATTTTTTTATTCCCGCGGGAAATCTTTAATTTTTCGGCATAAAAAGTAGCCTATGTCCTTCCCCGGGATACAAACTATCCCCATACCAAATTTCCTTAAAATCGGTGGAACAGATGGGCCGTGAAAGCGTTGCAGACAGACAGACAAACCCACTTTCGCATTTATAATATTAGTATGTGTAGGATAGAGGGTGAGGGAGTTCGCTTACTTGGTAAATAGTATGTTTAGGTCGCTGGTTTTAGAATGTGCACAATTTGCGGAGATTACAAGAACACAGGCCGGCACCAGTTCACTTTGAGTATTTGCAGTCTATATTGTTACTATGATAACACTCGCGAGGTTTCCAATTATTGAGGTGATTTAGCGTTTTTTTCAGAGTTAATTTCAAACTTGAGTTCGTTGCGGTTTTTTCACACACTTGCGATATGACACTGACGTTTGACGTTTGACCACAGATTATAGATGGGACGAAGGGAACAAGAGATATTGAGGAGTGTGGAGTGTTCAAGTTATGAAATGTGCTTGTTTAATATATAAATTACTTATAAATAATATATATATAAGCAGAAATGCGTATACAACTCCCGCCCGCTTAGAGGTAATCCTCTAAACAAAAACAGATTATGAGTAAATTAAATTAAGATTCATGCGTAGAGTTAAGTGTTAAAATTAAAACTATTGCGTGGGCAAAGGACATATCCGGACCACAGGCCTTATGTAGCTCCCAGAACGTGTTCTAACTTTAACTGTTCTAACTACATTGTCCTTGCCTGGGTAGAGTTGGTCTACAACTCCTAAGGGCCAACAAAGCGGATGCGTGTTTGAGTCTTTTATAACTACAAGAGTTCCAATAGTTATTGGATTAGAAGGAGTGTTCCATTTTTGTCTCTGTTGCAAAGAGGTTAAATATTCTTGGCTCCATCGTTGCCAGAATGAGCAAGTAATTTTTGAGAGTAATTGATAACGAGATAAGCGGTTGTCAGGTACGTCAGTTAAATCTTCAATAGGTAAATATTTTAAGGGAGTAATATTGAGAAAATGATTTGGAGTAAGTGCGGAAATGTCTGACGGATCAGAACTTAAAACACATAATGGTCTGCTATTTAATAAATTTTCAATTTGAACTATAATTGTATTTAACTCTTCATAAGTGAGGATTTGAGTTCCTATAACTTTATATAAGTGCGTTTTTACACAGCGTACATTAATTTCGCTGAGCCCGTTAAAATGAGGTCCGTAAGGAGGGCTGTGTTTAAATTGAATACGGTGTTCTACGAGACGATTTTCGATGAAATTTTTGTGAGCGTTGGACTGTATGAGATTGTAGAGTTCATCTAATTTGCGTTTTGAGCCTAAGAAATTAGTGCCTCCATCGCTGTAAATCAAATTTACGGGGCCTCTGCGTGAATTTAATCTTAAAAAAGCGGCGAGAAACAATTCTGAGGTTAGATCCGACACCAACTCTAGATGTACTGCTTTAGTAGATAAGCAGGTAAAAACACAGATATAAGCTTTATGGCTTCTTATGCCTCGACGGCGAATGTGAGTCACAAAGAATGGTCCCATATAATCTACAGCGGTATGGACAAACGGTTTAACTTTAGACACTCTAAAGGCGGGTAAATTTCCCATTTGTGGGAATGTAGGTTTAGGATTAACGCGAAAACAAATATTACATTTGTGTACACGCTGACGAACTAAGTTTCTGGCAGCAATGATCCAGAACTTCTGTCTGAGCAATGCAAGTAACAATGCAGGTCCAGTATGCAAATTAGTGATATGATAATAATCGACTATTAATTGAGTGATGCGTTCTTTAGAAGGTAATATTATTGGGTGTTTTTGACCAAAGTTTAATTGTGAGTTGCTCAAACGACCACCAACTCTGATGATATCATCGTCGAGAAATGGGTTGAGTTTTATCATTAATTTAGAACAAGGTTTATCATTTTTGAGAGCGTGAACATCATGTGAGAAATGCTTGTTTTGAATATAGCGAATTATATAAAGTTCTGTAAAATCTAAGTCAGCAACTGTTACAGAACCGCGTGAAATTAAGCGTTTAAAAAATCTGAGTATGTATACCATGGTTCTGAGTAACTTAGACCAACTTGAAGAGCGTTCGGCTAAGATTTCAATTGGATGTTGCGCTTTGGAAACAGAAGTTTCAATTTTTAAAACTGTAGTTTTAGATTCTTCAAGATTTTCATTATGAGTGTTGACTTGGAAAGTTTTAATAGGCCATTGAGATGTAGGCTGAGTTAACCATAGAGGAGCGTGGAACCAAAGTTTTTGTTCTAATAAATCTTTTGGAGTGATTGGACGCGAAATGATATCAGCGGGATTTTCACGACCGTTAATGTGAAACCAATGTTGAGAAGTTAATTTTGAATTAATTTCTGCGATTCTATTCGCAACAAATGTATGAAATTTATATGGGGGTGAATGAATCCAAGTAAGAGTTACTGTTGAGTCAGAAAAGGCATAAATTTTGTGTATTTCGCAGCGCTTATTAAGAGTTTCGCGAACAGAATCAATTAAATTTGTTAAAAGAAGAGCGGAACAGAGCTCAAGGCGAGCGAGTGATGTTTTCTTAAGAGGCGCAACTCTGGATTTTGAAGTAAGTAAATAAACAGATCCCTTTGAATTTTCATTTGGGCTCACTCGTATGTATACGGCGGCTCCGTAGCATTTTTCGCTAGCATCAGAGAAACCTATTAGTGTAACATGTGACTCTGTAGTCATGCCTATGTGACGCGGAATTTTAATTTGTTCTAAACATGAGAGTTCTTTACAAAATTGGTCAAACTGTCGAGCGATCGAACTAGGTACTGGTGTATCCCAGTCGAGGTTTAATTTCCAACATTCTTGGACGAGAAGTTTCATGAAAGCGGTTACAGGGCCTATAAGACCTATGGGGTCGAATAGACGCGCGGTAATAGAGAGAATTAAGCGTTTTGTGTATTCACTAGAATTATTATCGTTAGCGTTAATTTTAAATGTAAAAGTGTCGGATTTAGGATGCCATTGCATACCTACAATCTTAGTAACATCGTGAGGATCAGTATCGAAATTAATTGCGTTTGCGTTTTTATGAGAACACGGAATTTCATCTAAGAGTCTAGCATCATTGGAGATCCATTTGGTTAAATTAAAACCACCCGAGTTAAACATATCAACCATTTCATGATAAGTCGCATGGGCTTTGTCAAAACCATCAATTGAATTTACATAGTCATCCATGTACATGTGATTGGTAGCTTCATTAGCTGCGAGCGGATACCTTTTATTGTTATCTTCAGCTAGTTGCCGCACTACCCTCATGGCGAGATAAGGCGAGCTTGAGACTCCGAATGAGACTACAGTGAAATTATATGTGTCTATTTTTTGGTTAGAGTCAAATCTAAAAAGAATGCGTTGAAAAGCGTGATGTTCTGGAGTGAGTTTCAATTGAAAATAATGTTTTTCGATATCTGCGGTTAGCGCGACTGAGAATAAGCGTAAATTAATTATGAGTTCAAAAATGTTGTTTTGTAAGTTAGGACCTATGTATAATAAATCGTTAAGCGATTTTCCTGACGAACTTTTACTCGAAGCGTTTAGTACGATACGCGTTTTTGATGTCTGCTTGTCAGGGCGATAAACAGCTCGATGAGGTATATAATAATAGTCTATGTCACGAGAGGGGTTCTCTACTTTTGTGAGATAACCTTTGTCTATGTAAGACTGAATTGTTGCGTTATAATCTTCACGAAGTGCGGGAGTGGAATCTAACTTCTTTTCTAATTGAAGTAAGCGGCGTTTGGCGATCGAGTATGAGTCACCGAGTTGTGCGGGGTCATCTTTAAAAGGTAAATGTACTATGAAACGACCTGTTTCATCGCGGGTGTAAGTATCTAAAAAGATGCGTTCACATGCCTCATCGTCTGGGCTAATATGAATTTTATTAGGTACGTTTTCTAAAGACCAAAAGCGTTCAGTTAATTCTTCGAGAGAGGGTGAGTCTGTTTTACATAAAAAGGTTTTATCAGCGGCGTAAGAATCATAAGAGTGTTGAGTGTGAAAATTATAAGAATGGCGAGCGTCACAATTAGCTTTACCCATGAGGATATAACCTAGAGTGCTTTGAATTGCTACCACAGCGGATTTCGGCGAAATTACTTTATCACAACCGATTAAAAATGGGAACAATTCATTTCCAATTAAGCAGTCAATTGGACCTGGAGTATGATAATTATCATCAGCTAAGGGCAATGTGTCTAAATATTGAAGTTGAGAAACATCGATGCGGGCGTTAGGTAAATGGTCGGTTATGGTGTCTATTACCCTAGCATTAATGGTGTATGAGCAGCGAGGATCAAATCGTGAGTGGATTTGAAAAGTAACAGAACCTAAAGATGTACTTTCCGTCTGTCCGATACCTTTGACAACGGAAGGTGCGAATTTAATTTTCAAATTTAAGCGTTGGCAACATTCTTTACTTATAAAATTAGCCATTGAACCAGTATCTAAGAATAAGCGAATACAATGTTGGACATTATTATTGTATACGTGTACAGATGCGGTAGGTAATAATACTGTTGTGTCCCTAGTATAATTGCGAGTAGTTGTTGTAACAGAAAGCGCTAAGTCCTTTGAGTTCTGAGTGCAGGGCTGAGCAACAGGGGCTGTATTCTGTGATGCATGCTCGCTCTGTGAGTTAGTTGACTGTGGCTGATGCGATGCAACATTGTTAGATTTTTGACTCCAATGGTTCTGTGAGTGAGAGGTGGAATGTGACCTTGAGGTACTGGGTTCAATCCTAGATTTAGTAAAGGAACTACATAAAGCTGAATGATGCAACTGGGTACAGTATGCGCAGCGTCTCTGACTCTTGCACTGAGATGTCTTGTGAAAACCGAGGCAATTTCTGCAATTACCATTTTTATTTACTAGTTCAAGTCTAGTTTTAAGATCTTGATTCATAAAATATTCACATTTGTATAAAGGATGAGAGTTTTGATTTTTACATACAGGACACAAGCGTTGATTGTAATTTTGAGAATTTAATGAATAATTGTTATTGTCTGCGGTGCTAGTAAATGAGTGAGTTTGAGTTTTAGATTTATAAGAACAAGGTTTCTTACTAGAAATTTGAGTATTATTTTGTGAATGAGTGGCCGGAGAGCGCAAAGTAAGAATCTTTAATTGTTCTTTTAAAAATTTATTTAAATCTGCAAAAGTGGGAATTTCAATGTGTTTATGAGTCTGTTCGAACAAGGAAACTGTATCTTTATTGAGTTTAGAAAGGGCAATATGAGTTATCATGAAGTCTGCCAAATCTTTGATTTTTAAGCGTTTTAAAGCAGCTTCTGCAGAACAAAATTGGTCGATGAAGGATTCTAGAGGTTGATTTTGTTTACATTGCAATAGTGTATCTATATATTGAGCTGCTTGTACTCTGGTATCTTGATATTTTTCTAATAATGAGTTCCAAATGATAATATAATTATCTGCGGTAGGCGGGATACCTGCACAAACTAATAGAGCTTTTCCTGTAAGGCAACCGATTAAATACTGGACTTTCTGTATATCAGAGAGTCTAATGTTATTGTGTATTAAGCTTTGGAAGTTTTCAAAGAAGACTGGCCACGAAGAAGGTGAACCGTCAAACTTCTGCAACTGTAGCGGAGGTAACTTTTTATTTAGTAAGTTGTATTGTTCAGTACACTGTTCAGTAGATGATTTCTCCTTAATGGTATTTAATGTGTGTTGTATTTGACAATACAGTGTGTCAAACGCATTGAGAGCTGCATAATTTGGCCTAGTGGTGGCGTCGTGATCCAGATAAGCAGATATCAACTGGTCTAAATTTTCTATAAAATCTTGGCGTATTTTATCAATGGATTGAACGCGGATTAAGAATTGCGTTTTGTTTATAGGATTACTGACTTGTAAGCTTAAGTCATATACTTGTTGGACTATTTCAAACAAGCTATCTTTGCGGGCTTCCAACCTCAAAATTGTGGGGTTTATTGGAGTTTCAGAAACAATATTGCGTTCTTTAGGCATTGTGATATATGAGGATAAGCTATAAACCTAATGTGGTAAGTAGGTATTGCGTAACAATAAAAATATTGTTAAGTTTTTCAAAGGTTGTGTTAAGTGAGGTTATTTTTTGTTAAAGTGCGAATAAATATGAAATAAACATAAATAACAATAAAATAATGCGTAAATAATGATATAAATGCGTTTGGTTATGCGTTTTGAGTGTAATTATGCGGATGAGATGAGATTACTTGATAATTTGTACCGGCATGTGGTGTGCGAAATGGTGATTGTATGGGAATTTTCTATAGAATTATGTGTAAATATGAGTTTTGAGTAAATTGTGCGTAGGTATAAATTTGAGAGGGATTCGGTTCGATTAGGACCAGGCTTGTAGGATAGAGGGTGAGGGAGTTCGCTTACTTGGTAAATAGTATGTTTAGGTCGCTGGTTTTAGAATGTGCACAATTTGCGGAGATTACAAGAACACAGGCCGGCACCAGTTCACTTTGAGTATTTGCAGTCTATATTGTTACTATGATAACACTCGCGAGGTTTCCAATTATTGAGGTGATTTAGCGTTTTTTTCAGAGTTAATTTCAAACTTGAGTTCGTTGCGGTTTTTTCA
Source organism: Erebia aethiops (assembly GCA_923060345.2). Lineage (NCBI taxonomy): Eukaryota > Metazoa > Arthropoda > Insecta > Lepidoptera > Nymphalidae > Erebia > Erebia aethiops. The sequence goes on along the minus strand of OV281092.1, from coordinate 4,858,933 downwards.
CACACTTGCGATATGACACTGACGTTTGACGTTTGACCACAGATTATAGATGGGACGAAGGGAACAAGAGATATTGAGGAGTGTGGAGTGTTCAAGTTATGAAATGTGCTTGTTTAATATATAAATTACTTATAAATAATATATATATAAGCAGAAATGCGTATACAGTATGGATTTTTTTCCGGTCATTTCCTGCCACTACATAACGTGTAGCAACCTTTCTTCTGACACAATATTTTCAATAGTCCATTTTTTTTTTAGTTTATGGCCTACGGCTTTATTTTTAACAACTAACCCAATCTAACCTAAACCTTAAACACATTAGTCATCACACGGCAGTCTTCGTCGTTAACTAGCCGATTTAGGATTAATTAATATTTTCTTAATTTGTTTGCCGCAATGCAATATGAGAGTTGTTCGACGTAATAATATCTCGTACACCGTATATTATATCACTAGCTGATGCTCGCGACTTCGTCCGCGTGGCTTACCTAAGTTTTTATTCCTGCAGGTACTCCTTAATTTTCCGGAGTAAAAAGTAGCCTATGTCTTTCCCCAGGACCTCTATACCAGATTACAAAATCGATTGAAAAGACGGGCCGTTAAAGCCTAGCAGACGCCTAGCGTAGAGGTCGTGATGGAAATGAAAACAGACGGACAGACCACTATCGCATTAATATTGATATGGTTTTGTTGAGAAATATTTGCTAAACTGATAATGTGGTGTTAAGTGACTATTTTATTTTAAAATCCATGCAATAGCGTTGAATTCATACATATAGGTACAAACTTTTAAAATACCTAGAAGCACCTAAGGTAATATTTCTTTAAGAAGAGAAAGAATGATGTTTGGGGCCAGGAAAACAAATGTATTCGCCACTTACCAATTGCTGGTAATTTTATTATCTTGGTGTGGTATTAATTTATTTTCAATTTTTTAGTAGAAGAGAATTTGCGTACGCGCCCTTTTTAATGCATGAATTGTCTGACAGTTGTGTTGCCTGGTTTTTACGTTGGTGGCGCTACAGGCCTTCGTTCAGGAATTGTGACTATACATTCGTTTGAACTATGTTGAAAAATAAGAATTTGGAAAATAAAGAAACTTTTAAATATGTACTAGCACTCTTACGTGTTCTACGGCACATTTCATTTTGGAGTTAAAAGAAGCGCATTTCTTAACATTGTTTACCAACGTAACTTCGTATCTTTAGAGTTCTAACATTTTCAAGTTTCGAAGCCAAAGAAAATACCTGCTTCATCTAGTATTAAATTCTTTTTCAGTCCAACTAAAGGCGAGGCTGGATGTTGAGAGTATTAATTAGTTGCGGTTACGAGAATCTTCCTCGCAACGGCGAAACAAAAGCGATTAATTAGAGAAGTTCTGTACACTTTTGTTGAGTCATTCGTCGACTCGCTTCGTCCTCATAATGGAGGATAAGACAAACACTAGATAGTTAGTTACCAAGTTGCTAATACAAAACAATAACAGTTAGGAAGACCACCGAATGCTGGCGTAGAGTCACTATATAACACACAATATAAATGTCACCGTAAGATTGCAAAACCGTTAGATTAGTAACTAGCAAAATTGTAAACTGTCGACAGATTACAATTTAACGCATTATTTTTCGGTAGAGTGTAATCTGTTAGGTATATTAACCCGATAAAACCTAAGTGATTATTTGTGTCGAACGCCGACCTAACCCACAATAAATAGACAAGAAAACGTAAATACAATGAATATTTCAGAAATTGACACTCAGAACATTGAACGGTTCACAATCTGTCGACAGTTTACAATTTCGCTAGTTAGATTACAATCTAACGGTTTTTGCAATCTTACGGTGACATAAATAAACTACGACAAAAAGAAAAAGCGGTGAGAGTCTTATCTAGTGGTTTAGAACTTTAGACACTCTACCTCCAGTTGGTATGAGTGGTCGCAAGTTCGACAGCCCGACACACTCCTGTTACTTTTCGGAGTTATGTGCTTTTTAAGAAATTAAAGTTCAAACGGTGAAGGAAAACGTGAGTAAATCTGCAATGCCCGAGAGTTATTAGATAGATAATAAATTTATTTGCCCACGAAAAAACAATTTTCAATATTTACTTACATACTTACAATTCAAATCAAATCAAATCAAATAATGATTTATTCAATATAGGTAGGTATACTACACTTATTGACGTCTAGTTATTAATAAAATATAATGGTGATAATAATCAGTAACGGTATCTTAAAACTAAAGCTACGAGGGTTCCAAACGCGCCCTGGTCTGAGAAGAGCCCACAACAAACTCAGCCGGGTTTTTTTTCCATTATCACCATTTCACAAATCATCTTAACTAAGGAACTATCAGAGCCATTAGAACAAATCATTGCCAAGCTTCCTTGTCATTTAAGTAATCCTTTACATGGTAATAAGATTTTTTAATGAGTTTACGTTTTACATTAACTTTGAACTAATTCAGAGACATCTTCAACATGTCTTCTGGAAGCTTATTGTAGAAGCGGACACTGTTTCCAACAAATTAAATCTATTTTTAGAATTCGTGAACAAATAAGGCTCCTCGCTCAGCACAAAGTCGCAGCAAGCTGCAGTGCTGGTTTTCAGGAGGCGCCTAGTCCATCAACCGTAATGTTTTGGACCATATGTGAAGTCTGTCAATCCGCAGTCAACGTGGTGGACTATGGCCAAACTCAACGAATATTTCTCATTCCGGGAGGTGGCTCGTGCTCAGTAAAGAGCCGGTAGGGGGTTGAAATTATGATGACAATAAGCTGGATGGAGTAAAAAGTTAACAGAAATTTTCAGATTTTGAAGTGAAATATTTTAATAACAAATGATGTTCGCTACTTCATACGCGTAGTTAGGTCTAGATGCTGAGAGTACGAGTAAATTAGTTGTGGTTACGAGAATCTTCCTCGGGACGGGGAAACAAAAGCGATTAATTAGAGAAGTTCTATACACTTTTGTTGAGTTATTTGTCGACTCGCTTCGTTCTCATAATAGAGGATAAGTCAAATAACTAGATAGTTAACGCGTAAAACATTTTCAATCAAGCAGACACTATAGCTAAAAAAAGTATGAGAGTAAGCTGGGTAACGTAGACGTAACGAAACTAGTGAGAAGACTAAAAAGGACTAAACCTTCACTCACTTATCACTATGCACTAACTAAAAGTAAGTGCATAGTGATAAGTAAAAATATCTGTTTTAAATATTAGCCAACGACTTCATACGCGTACCTATACCTATTTAGATTTTTTGAGAACTTCTTTTGTCCTGAACGGCCCATAGAGTGCGATTTCACCCTAAGCCCTATATTGTTCGCTGTCTGGTCCATAGAGTGTTTAACCCTAAGCCCACATTGTTCGTGCAAATTTGAGCGTAGAGAATGTTGGCTGATGATAATTGCTCAATTTAATTCCGCATACAGTTTACACAGGCTTCACTCTGAAACTGTTTTCAGCGATATCATATTATATTAATGTACTGAAAATTTTTATGTTAAGATTTCGGTTGCTTAACTGAAAAAATATGAAATGTTTTTGAGCCCGTGCTGACTCTGATGCCCGTGACTTTGTACACGTGGGATCGAGGTTTTGTGGTTCCCGCGGGAACTCTTTAACTTTCCGGGATAAAAGTAGCCTATGTGCTATTCCAGACTATAATCTATCTTTGTGTTAAATTTCATCCAGAACCGTTCAGGATGTTGTTCGGGAACCATAAAACCTCAATCCACGCGGACGACGTCGCGGGCATCAGTAACAATTATAATCTTCAATTAAATTGGATCTACTAACGCAAACAACCGATTTATACATATGCTAATACACACTTCTCCCATGGCCAGTTGTAGGTACCTACGTGTCGGGCTGTAAGAAAAATATAAATGTTGTTTACAGGGAAGTTTTGAAAAAACTCTTTTTCGCCCAAAACGTCATTTAGATTAAAAATAAAAAGTTTAAATTGCAATCTCCGTGGGTACGATGTCGCGGTTTTTACTAGCGGTAGAACTTTAGTCGATAGGGGAAACTTGCAGCGGGAAACTTTCATAATCTCATGGGGAATCAGAATAGTAGGTATTCGGGCGAAGTCGCGGGTGACCGCTGTGTTATCCTTCATACATTATAATAGAAATAGGTACTAAAATTCTACATCAATGCCTCCATGAATTAAAATTCAAAACTTAATAAATAGACATATACCTTCAAAGAGTTATCAAACTGAGACGAAATTGTGAAAGCACAAATTTCAATCGCTTTATGAATCTAAAATCAAAGAACATCCTAGGCATAGAATGCTATGATCTAGTTTCATGAACTAGCATTGATTAAATGCCGTCAGGCGTCGCGCGGCACGAGTGCCTCGCAGTTGTTCAACTATGCAATAGTGTCGTTGGAATTTTCGCAGAATTTTTCGATAAATTTCTAACCTGACTGAAATATCATGAAAGATAATAATATGCTAGAAGTGCTAAAAGAACACGTGAACAAAGATTGTTAAGAAAGATTAAGATGTGTCAATGGACAATTTCTTAGTAGGTACATAAGATAAATTATAAGTTAAGTTAAAATAAATAAGTAGATAAACAGACGGACTGACAAGTCAGGTAATATAGACAGACAGACTTTGCATTTGTAATATTACAAGAATTGTAGGATTTAAACAAAATAACAAAATTGAAAAAGTTTTTTTTTTAAATAAAAGGCAGATTTCATTTAATTTACATAGCCCCAAAGCTAGCTTTCGAATGCTTAAGCTCTGAAATGGGCAAGATATAATTTGTTCAAAGCAAATTTGTAAATTGGCGCATTGGCTGATCAAATTCTCTTGTTAGACCATTAATTCTATAAAATTCATTACAGCCGCTACCAAGTTTGAACATCGTTAAGCGATTTGAATAATTTCCCTTGGCAGCTGAGAGGGGTTATTTTCAAACGTCCGTCCACACTGAAAGTACGGGCGGAGTTCATTCAATAACCCTTTCCCAACTTTAGGACGGAAACCGAACAAGTTCTTGCTTAGCTAATTAAACAGGCGAAGTAAGTGCCTAGATGATAGATACGTCAATAAAATGTAAGCTGATGCCTATACGGCTACGTATACGTTACCTTTTGATTTTGCGGGAATATCGTCTCTATAAATATAAGCTATCTATTTTTTTAAATAGCAACCGCTGAGTTAGTTATCTAAACTCTCCTCAACTAAATCCATCCCAACCAATTAACAAACAAGCGCTCTTTCCGATATTTATTTGAAATTTTAGTAAGATATTCTAATTTCTGGCATCCTTACGGTTGTATTGCAGTACATATACGAGTACGATAATATAATGTTTGTGAAACAAAATATTCATCTCTATAGACAAAGAGGGGATACACAAAATCGACTTACTAGAAACCGGCATAAACTAGTAATGCCGGGATGTCGTCTACGCAAGGTGCAGAAATCCTTTTTGGGGTCGAATATTACCATTTATAATATGGTTTCAAAAGAACTTTTGGATTTGCCAGTACACAAATTTAAAAAAACCGTAAAAGAACACTTGTTGAGTCGGAGCTATTATATATACAATTAACGAATTTCTTAATGACAAAGTTGTATGGAAGCAACCGACCTTGGGTCCAGCTCGCCACAGGATAGTATAATAACTTGCACTATTGTATTTAATTTATATACTTACCTAAGTATTGTAATATATTGTAAAAAAAAGAGCAACTACTGAGTTTCAGTCGGCAGAATCTACTTTCCGAACCGGTGGTAGAGTCAAAACATGACGTAGCATAAGAGACACCTGTATGTCCTACATGTATAAATAAATAAACTGAAACTGAAACTAAACTAAATGATAATAATAATATATTTCAATTTTGACTTTTATCAGAGCGCCTGGACGAGTTTACGGCTCTCGTGATATTTTATGACATGAGGCGCCCAACTAGCTGGAATTACGTGTCAGCTCCTGTGGGAAGGCAATTTGTTGCAGTCGCGATTTGCTACCGTACCGCCTCCCGTACAATAAAATCACCTATAATAATTTGAAGACTATACGTGCTATATATGACTGACTGCAAGAATGTAAATGTCATTCTTTATGGAAACAAAAGCCACACACCAAACAACAATAAGATCATGGAACTATAAATTAAAGCCCTGTGTAGCGTAAAAGGGGGGTTTTAAAAGCAGTGTACCTATCCTTTTTTCATTTTTTCATTTTCATCAAACGGTGACATAATGAAAGCTTGTAAAAATAATGTGCTGTTTTCAACACCTCTGAGCAGCCATTGATGCATCTCAAAACACAATTTAAAAAATCTCTACATTGAAATTTATTTTAAACATACCTCTTAATTTACCTTTTAAAGCAATTTTTCTCCTTACTGAAACCAATAATTAGCTCTAGAAATATGAGATAAAATTCAAATTCCTAACTCAAACACATTGTCGGATTCATTTGTATTGAAAAGTAAATATTAATTTTTTTACAAATTATTTCATGCATTTTTTGCGACATGCGCTTGCTCGATTTCACCCCCGCGCGCCTGATGTGTTTTTCATCCCGTGAGCTCACAGCGCTTTAAGGACCGATTTTTCCATCTACGAGCAACGTTTAACTGAAATGTTTTGAAATAATATGTTGTATTAGGAATTCTGTCAAAATCACAAAATTCGTCGGGAGATGTCGAAATCGGTTTTTAAGACAAGCCATACTTCATTAAATTAAACGTGACTGAACGCAGATTTAACTAATTACTGATTTTAAAGTTTATTTAAAGCGAAGTACAAGGTTAGTACGTAAAGGAGCTAAAATGACGAGATATTAAAAAAAACGCGCCAAATTGAGAAAAGCGCGACCCAAAAAGCTTTCTATGAATATTTGCAGCACCAAAGTTACCGCCAATGTATGGCCGGCTTTTAAAATTTTTTAATCCGCTCATTCAATAGCCCTTCCAAAGTTTAGAATGTTGAATCACACTGCATTCTAGAGAGCTATTCAATCCACTGGTGGATACAGTCAGTGAATCCTAGTAGATTGAGGGGACTTTTGTTGCGATTTCACTGAGTTTTGTTAGAAACCCCGCGCTTGAGAGTTTACGACTTTTTTGATATATTTTATGGTTACTCATGCATGAAGTGCATTTCATATAAATCTTATCCATCTTTCACCGGCAAGAATATGATACCTCCTAACTCCATGACGACATACTCGTATGCTTGGCGTTCAATAAAATTCAGTGAAATAAATCGGAGGTCTCTCCACAAGACACAGTCTCGTGCCGCTTGCTTCCAGCGACTCCCAGCTTCGTCTGTCCCATAGAGTAAAGTAATACGTCTGTCCACGTTGTGGGGGGTCGTCCAATGACGCAATTATAATTTGAGTGTTCAAAATTAGTGGTCACACCGCAACAGGAAGCAAGTTATTTGGGGCACATTTTGTTCAAAATTTTGACAAACAATTTCAATACTAATACGTTCATGGTATGGACTTATAATAAACTAGCTGACCCGGCGAACTTCGTACCGCCTTAGTATGCAAAATTAAATGTATATTTTTCAATATTTCTGAGAGATTTTCTTAATATTTTTTTCCGTAAGAACCTTCTCCTAATAATAACAAATACAACAATAAAAGAATTAGTGAAATCGGTCCAGCCATTCACGCGTGATGCCGTGACCAAGGAAAACGGGTTTCATTTTTATATATATAGATAACACAGACATCAAAATACTTAGTAGGTTTTTCGAATAAAGCTCCAAAGCAAAGCGCAATATTAAACTGAATTGAATTCCAGTGAATCAGTTTTCGCAGTAAAGATTTTCATACCACATAACCCTATTTGCAGGATGTTTGAGAATGTACGATATAAAATACCTAGCATTTTTGAAGCGGCTACATTTAAGCATGGGATTATTCAGTTACCGTCGATAACTATCGAATTACGATAAAATATTCTCCAATGAAAACAAATATTGGTCACGGGTTAGGTACCTACGAGTACTTCCTCGAAATTGAAAGGAAATGTTTTCTCTAGAACTTCACAGTCTATTTAGCGAGAACGGATCCACAACTGTAGATCCGATCTCGCTAAATTCATAAAACAACTGTTTTACGTGTTACAACCAATCCTTTTGTTTATTAGTTAGCGTTGTTACTCATGAACACCGACAACCCGATATCCCAGGGATACCCACTCCCAACCCAAGGGAGCAATTTAAAAGGGATGAAAAACTGACAATAAATTCGAATAAAATTAATTTATTGGGTGAAATCACATAAATATGTTACTAGTTATGTATGGAACATCATCCAAAAAGGAAATATCCATCTAACCCACAAAGCGTTTTACATATGACGGAGGCCGAGGTGACACCTCATTATCGTGGGCATGTTCTTCGTCTTGATCTGTTTGCATTATGTGGGTACTCGGACAAATAAACGCGAGAAGCCGATCACGTTATTTATTGCACACACTATATTTACACTTCGTAGAATACTAGGCTAGTTAGAATTAACACAGTAGTTCAAACAGAAATCACTTTAAACACTTTGTAGATTAACTAAGTAAATAGTAGCACTAAGTATATAGCGAACGATGGGTTTGGCGCGGCGTGGCGGTATTACTGGGAGACCATGCTCCACCAAGTTCTCAAGCACAACTGTCCCTGGGCACCAGCCCCTCATCTTTTTATCGAGTCATCACCCCCGCCACACCAACTCCATCCAGGCATGAAAGTATGTCAATTGACTAATTGAGTCAAATGAGGTTTTGAATAATCGAGTACAAACAATACCTGAGTTCGCTATAGATGGCGCTTTAGAGTCAATTGAGCGATTCATTAAACTAGTACAATTAATACCAGATAGATGGCGCTTTACATAATAATCATTTTCATTTTAATCTCCGACATTTAGATTACCTGTGATCTAACCACACTAAGACCGCAGGACAGAGGGTTTCTTTGCTTTGAAGCGTACGTAGTTGCTGATGTTGGCTTTGAAAAATCCAAGTAGGTAGTTAGTACATTATGTAAATACTCCATAATATGTATTTCAAAATTTCATTTGAAACTTGGAGCTATTTTACGTTTTGTAACTACAAGCTGCACAAAACACATTATGTATCATGGTAAATTTAGCGTTATGTGCTTACCTCTATACTTATATTAGAAATGCGAAAGTGGGTCTGTCTGTCTATGTGCCTGCTACGCTTTCATGGCCTATCTATTCAACCGATTTTCATGAAATTTAGTACAGAGATAAGTTGCATCCCGGGAAAGGACTTTTTACCCCCGAAAATTAGTTCTCATGGGAATGCAAAAATCGAGGGCATCATTTAGATTATAATAAATTAATAGTAAAAGGACATTTTTAAAGACGAGATGTTTATTTGTGACGTCGCGAGTTATGATACGGCGGCAAGCGAAAGACTTTTTAAAAAATTAAAATTTAATTTTAATTTCGGAAATGAAATTACAAAATAAAATAATAAAAATACAAAAGATAAATCGTCGTTAATTATGTGTGGATGGTGACCGACTGCGAGGCAGTCCTATTGTTTCGCGGCGATTCTTTCTGCAGCGTAGACATTCCCATTGTTCTTCTTTACTGCTCCGTCAGCCCGAATCCCGGATTACGATATGTTAACTCTTCCCTCCTTAAGATGGAAGCTGGTTCTGCAGCTTCCAGGAGCGTCCTCGCGACTTGCTTTGCTTGAGCGCTTATACCAGTTGTATATCTTCCAAATTGCAATAGATACTGCTGCTATGTAGAGGAGCACTGTAGACCAGCTGGGAATCGCCATCATATAAGGCCAGTTCCAGGCTTCTATTTCTTGGATGTCTTCAACTTTGTTCATAAGTTCGTGAACACTATCTAGTGAGATGTCTTCCAGATGTATCTCGTACTGGACTTCTTCTTGGTGTATTAGGTTCTCGTTGGGTAGAGGGATGACTTCGTTCAGAGAGATGCTGCTAGTGTGTGTTCTTATTGTAGTATTCATGATGTTGATTTGACAGTCTTGTGTAAGGTTGACGAGAAATGTTCCTGATAGTTTCCTGTATTCGGTTTTCTGTCCGCATTGGGTTTTTATAACTTCTGGTTCGGTTGTTACTACCAACCACGTATTTTCTTCAATCTTCTGTAATTTTCCTCGCTTCAGATTCATGCGTGCGCGAGTGCAGTTACCATCTTTATGTTTGATGAGTGAAATGATGCAATCTTCAGATTTCTCTATGGTTCTTGTATCCAGTAATTTGCAGAGCCAGGTGTCTTCCGACAGCTTCTTGCAATCTTCTTCCAGGTAGGCGTACTCATCGCTACCAAGTGCAAGGAATTTGGATTTGGGTATAATGGTTAGGTTTTGGTTATTTGGCAGGGAATATATATGTATAAAATCATATATTGTAGGTTGGATGGATGGGATTTCTAATATAAATGTTAAAGAATGTTCTGTACTATAGGCTTTAACGCTAATAGACTTTTCTATCTTATGAATATTCTCAATGCTAATCTCCTCGACTGGATGTAATGAAAAGTTATTCTGCAAATTACTAAGTTCCGAAACTAAATTTCTAGGGGTTATAATACTAGGGTGCATTATACCTAATTGCGAGAATGCCATAGCATCTTCTAGCAGCATTAACTTATCTAAAATAATCTGTAAACTAAAACTTAATTGAACGTATATCTCTAAAAAGTGTAACTGGTTTCTTACTGTATCGGAATTAAGTGTAATGTTATTCAGTATAGATGTTAATCTTTTTTGATTATCATCTATCTTGCTTAATTGATTCGAGAATTCTCTAATAGTATTTTCAGCCAAAGATAGGGTCCGCTTCTGAGAGCTTTGAGTTTTAGAGACCGAATTACGAATTTTATTAATTTCGCTTTCAAATCGAATTGCGTCTTCGTTATCTAAATTACCAGTTATTAACTTAACTACGGAACCTAGTCCATTTATAATACCACGCCTAAATCTAATCCTAGGTGCAATAAAAATTATCTTCTTATTAATTAGATCTAACTTATGTTCTATCTGATCCCTATAAGTTTTATGTAATTCTTCTGAGGTGGTGTTAATCTCAGCTGTCTTAGCACTTGAGTATAATGCCATTAATTTTATCGATATTAGGTTCAAGTGAGTGACATTATAAACACAAGCAAGGTTGAAGGAATCAGTTTGTTTCAGAATATGCCCTTGTCTTAATAATAGAACTCCATTCGTATTGTCTACGGGTTGAAATGTTATGTCGGATCTTGCCTGGAACACGAGGGCTCCGAAGATGGTTGTCCTGGAACAAGATGGGGTCTTCGTAGAAGCTTGAAATGTACCCGAATAGACTTAGAATTAGGATGATTCCCTACTATCTCTGCTACATTATTAGGATGTAAATGGATGATCTTATAAGGTCCTTTAAATACCGGTTTAGTTTTGTCGTTTCTCGCTGTTTTGGCTACCTGTTTATAAACTGTTTCACCTACCTTGAATGTTATCTCCTCTGCTGCCTGGTTCCGCTTCGCTATTACCTGTTCCTTGTTTTTGGCCATGTGCGCTGCCACACATTCCTGAACGGCTTCTGCTTGCATTTTGTGTTTAATAACATAGTCCTGGTAAAACTGCTTAGGATAATGTAACTCTAGTGGGTTTCTAGAAGCTGTATGCCCAAAGAGTAACTCATGTGGGGTATATTCTGTTGCCGAATGGATTGAGTTATTGTAAGCAATGACTGAAAATTTCATAATTAATTGTATGGGATCGTCTTTGTTTGTCATTCGCTGAATTCTGATAATCTCTCCTATAGTTGAATGAAAACGCTCGACGGGTGAGTTTGAGTTCGGGTTGTATGGAGTCGTGAAGTGAATGTTGATATCATGTAAAGCGCACATCTCCTTTATAACTTCATTGTCAAATTTACTATCTGAATCCGTTGTAATTTTATGCGGAATTCCTAAAACTGAGAACACCTGAAATAAAGCTTCGGCTATATGTACACTACTAGTCGCGTTCAATGGTATTGCTTGTGCAAACTTTGAGAAGTTATCTATTATCGTGAGGAAGGTCGCTCCTCCTGTAGAGTACAGATCCATAAATACATGTTGCATAGGTTTTATAGGTGTTTCCGTTAAGGCTAATGAGGGTCTAAGAGGGTTTCTTTCATACTTAGCTTGTAAACAGATACTACACTGATTTATAAATGCCTGAATTGTGAGTAACATGTGGGGCCAATGGTAGTTTCTATGGATTTGCTTATATGTTTCTTGAATACCACGATGCACAGTTTTGCCTTCGTGATATTTCTTAATAATTTCTTGTTGTTCTGTTTTGTTTTCGACAAGGGTAACGCGTGAGTTACATCTGAAAAGCTTAGGGCCTCTGTCATTAAATACTGTCGTGTAGACTCTAGAGAATGCTGGATATAATTCTTCGTTATAAAAGTAGCAGTGGAATACTCGATCTGCAATAGTGTGTTCTTTTAAGAATTGGATAATTTCTTTCTCTGTGTTATTGACTGGAATGAATACATCTTTAATCACTGTTCTCGAATTAGTTGACCTATTTTCTACTCTATATGTTGATCCTGGAGTTGATCTAATATGGAATTGTTTTAGCTGTCTATCGATCGCATCTGATAAAATTGGTATACCGTTATTCTCATTGTCAGGTTGAGTGTGGTTTGTCGAAACTAAGTTATCAGGATCGAGCGTAACTATACTCATACTGTCGGATTCAGTGTCTGTCTGAGAGGGTTGCACGTTTTGTCTAACTGTCACGTTATTGTCGTTACTATCACTGTTGTTGTCATTACTATCCACAGGTTGTTGGATTGCTTCTGTTTCCGTGTCTACCTCTTGTCGTACGTTTTCGAAAATTCTATTTATTAGGTCGTCATCGTCATTGTCATCTAAATTGACTGCTAGTGAATCAATGCTCTTATGATAGATTTTTACTCGGGAGAGCGCATCTGCGTTAGTATTTTGTCGTCCTTTTTTATAGACAACTGTGTAGTCATATTCAGCAAGTTTAAGTCGCCACCTAGTCAATTTAGAATTGGGGTCTTTTAGTGACATAAGCCATGTTAGGGGTCTATGATCGGTGTATATAACGAATTTTCGCCCATAAAGGTAAGGTCGAAAGTATTTCACTGCCCAAACGATGGCTAAGAGCTCCTTTTCTATAGTAGAGTATCTAGCTTCTGTATCAGAAAGGGTTCTAGATGCGTATGCTACCGGTTTGTCTGAGCCTACCTTTCCTTGAGACAATACTGCACCAAGGGCTACGTCTGATGCGTCTGTCGTGAGTATAAATGGTTCGTCAAAGTTGGGGTATTGCAGGATAGGTGCGTTAGTCAAAATCTGTTTACAATTATTGAAGGATTCCAAAAATTCCGGGGAATGTATAACTTTGCTATTTTTCTTGAGACATAAGGTCATCGGTTTCGTAAGTTTGGCAAAGTCTTTTATGAACTTTCTGTAGTAACCTACTAGTCCTAAAAAGCTTTTAATATCCTTCTGTGTTTTGGGTAATGGAAAGTTCAAAACCGCTTTAATTTTGTCCTGATTAGGCTTAAGACCTTGATCAGTTAGTTCATGACCTAAAAATGTAACGTGTTTTTGAAGGAACTCTGACTTATCTAGTTGAATTTTCAGATTATGTGTTTTAAATCTTTCAAAAACTTGTTGCAGTTTTTCAATATGTTCCTGCAATGACGTTGATATTATTATGACGTCATCGAGGTAAGTAAAGACGTTGTTTATACCCCTAAGGATGTGGTCCATGAGCCGTTGAAAAGTGCTAGGTGCATTTTTTAGACCGAATGGCATCCTTAAGAATTCATAATGCCCTCTCTCTGTTGTAAACGCAGTTTTTTCTATGTCATCGGGGTGCATCTCTACTTGATGGTAGCCGCTAGCCAGATCTAAGGTCGTAAAATACTGGGCACGTCCAAGTCTGTCTAATATGTCATATATATTGGGTAGTGGGTACTTGTCTTCTACTATTCTGTCGTTTAGTCTGCGATAGTCTATGACTAGTCTCCATTTTACCTTGCCTGATGCGTCCGGCTTTTTAGGGACAATATGAACAGGGCATGACCATGGAGATATACTTTCACGGATAATACCTTGTTTTAGGAGGTTGTCTACTTGATTCTGTATTTCTTTGCGTTGTTGTGGGGCTTGTCTGTAACTTCTTACAAATATCGGAGTCTGGTCAGTCAGTCTTAACTGATGTTTGACTGCATGCGTAAAAGAAAGTGGGATATTTTCAGAATAGAAGATGTCTCTGTATTGATAACAAATCTTAGTGATATCGCGCTTCTCTTCTTCATTCATGTGGTCTGTACGTATTTTATTTAAATTATTACGAAGTTCTTTATCTATATTCGAGTTAACCTTTATAGAATTAAGGCTACATCTAGCTTTATCTGAATTCTTACAGTACGGTTCTAGGTAGATCTTTTCATTGTTGGAAATTATTCTTTTTTCCGCATTAAAATTGATGATAGATGTCCTAAATTTTCCTTCTTTAACTTCGACAATAGCTGCGGGAGATTTTAAACCGTTAGACCATATTAAATCATTGTGAATGTACTGACCATCGGAATAGTTAGTTTTAACCACTATAACTTTTTCGCATCTTGGTTCAATCGTGAGTTTCTTACTAGGATAGTCAAATGAAATTGGTATCTGCGAGCAAGCGGTGTGTAACAATCTATTTTTTATATCTATGTTACAAGATAGAGTTCTCAATAAATCTAATCCTATCAGGCCTTTATATTTGGGATCAAAGTCGAATATAAGGAATTTATGAATAATATCGCTGTTAAACGCTGGTGGAAGTGGTAGATAGGCTACATGATCGTGTCGTGTAGTAGCATGTGCTGTTTTTACCTCGAATGGTTCATACTCTACAAGGTATTCAAAAACTGTGTTTTTTATTACACTAGGTGATATCATAGAGCGTGAAGCGCCTGTGTCAATGAGGAACTTACCTTGAAATTCTGGCAGCACAATATACGGCAGGTGATCTTTATCATGGTTGTTTAGTTTTACTAACTCTGGTCGAGTGTTACCTGACCCTGGTAAAAATCCTGATGAGCCACGTCGTCCTCTAATGGGGGTTCATATACTTGTTGGTTGTAATCGTCACTACAGTATTCGTACTGACCTTGTTGATACGCGTAGTCCGCGTCGTCCTCTGCATATTGTTGCTCGTATTGTCCAGATGAACCTGTATAGAATAGCGCCTCAGCTGCAAACTGTGGTTTTTGAGGCTTAGAGACGGATCTCATTGTGACGTCTGAGACCTTCTGGGAAGTATTTGCCTGTTGTTGGGGTATATTATTCCTAAAATTGCCTGAGGATGCTCTAAAGTTACCTGATGATGGGCGGTTCTTCCAAGGCAACGTGGATTGCACCCACTGCTGCCTCTGCTCTGAGGTCAAATTATTATTTCGCGGAAATGGAGCTTTATTACTGGTGGGCTGGTTTTGAATGGGGCCTGGGTTTCCAGATCTAAATGGTTGGGAAGTTTGCGGCTGATTTATAGCTCGTATTGGTTCCCTAAACTTTGCTGTTGATGTGGATGGTGCACTATAATTATTAAATGACTTATTAAATGCGAGTTTAGCTTCCTCTTGTCTCGCTATGACTATGGCTGCTTCTAATGTAGTAGGCTGTGCTATTCGCACCGCTATTGAAATCTGTAGTTCTAAATTAGTTGTGTATTGATCAATTACCATCTTTTCATAGTACGACTTATTAGTATGTGTGCCTACAGAAAATAGTGTGTCTAGTATCTCTCGTAGCCGCCTACCAAGCGTCTCGGCGTCCTCGTATCTATTACGCCGAACCCTACTTAGTTCTTGCATCACCTGAATTTCATTTCTCGGTTCTCTTAATCTACGTATGAGCGCATCCTTAATATTATCCCATGAAATAAGAGTTTCCTCATATGCTATAGCATCAATTGCCGTGCCGCTTAACCTACTCTTGATGAGGCATATCAGTGCCGGATGTACTCGGACAGTTTCATCCAAAAGTTTTAGAATATTTTCGACTTCTCTAATGTAATGATTTAATCTTTTTGTATTGCCATCGTATTTTGGCATCAATTCCGCGATCATCTTAAAGCTAGCTGCATCGCAGTTAGGGAAAGCCATTTTTTAAAATTAAAAAAAATCACGTAATAAATTGAAATACGTAATTAAAATAGTTGGTCGATTCGTATCTGCCTATTTGCAATTTTAGCTTTAAGACCTATACAATATCGAATCTCAACTTAGTCTACAACAATTTTAGCTGTTAGACGTATCTCCTATGATATTTTCTTAACTAACAACCAATAGCGATTTAAGCTATCAGACGTCAGTACCTATACCTAATCTCCTGGCTAAATGTCTATCGCGATTTAAGCTTCTAGACAGGACCACATACACTAATAAAACTAAATACGGAAGGAAATAGAGCAAAGGAACTTGAAATAGCGAGAGTACTCACCAAAGCGCCTTCTGCATCTCCTTACGGGTCTGAGTCAGCTCCACGTGGAAGTCTTCGTCCGGGCCGCCGTCGTAGATTCGATGTCGCGATTTAAACGATCGATACCGTTCAATTAGTCGAAGATTCGGCCAATTGTCGCGAAAAACCGACTGCGCCAGTTATGATACGGCGGCAAGCGAAAGACTTTTTAAAAAATTAAAATTTAATTTTAATTTCGGAAATGAAATTACAAAATAAAATAATAAAAATACAAAAGATAAATCGTCGTTAATTATGTGTGGATGGTGACCGACTGCGAGGCAGTCCTATTGTTTCGCGGCGATTCTTTCTGCAGCGTAGACATTCCCATTGTTCTTCTTTACTGCTCCGTCAGCCCGAATCCCGGATTACGATATGTTAACTCGCGTCGTTTTATTTTACGTATAACTCTCAGCAAACTCTTTTAATTCATACCAATATCATGGGGTGCATAAAAATTAACTACATAGTTTGCCATCTTTGGGAGTCTGCCATATTGGATTTAGAATGACGTCACTCAGCCAACCATGCATTGTCATCCAAACTAAACATGTACGCAAAACTTTAGCTCAATCGGTTGGGGATAACTGTTCCAAAATTTAATTACACCTAAACAAACATACAAACATTGCAAGTTAAATAAAAGAAAAAATAGGTAGTAGCCCAACTTTGTAGGTACAATTATCTAAATTAATGGGAACCGGAATCTCCGAAAGTTAACACTGATAAGCCTCCCTTTTATTGTGGGCACACACAAATCGCTCAGCGGACGGTATGATCCCCACGGATAAAGGGTTGAGGGACCCTGAACGGACTTAGGTACTTAAAAAGGTTTAGAGTTAATAACTCTGTTTTGAAAAAGCTTTTTGTGCTGTTTTTAAATCTGGAAATCAACGGAGAGTTGGATAAAATCAATTACAGTACCCGGCAGTAAATATTGCACATCGAGCTTTAGAAAGAAATAGTCGGTTGCGTCGGCTTCGTAGAGCGTCGTCTCTGTCACTCGTATGTGACGTTTTGACACTGAGTCTGAGTGACAGAGACGACGCTCTACGAAGCCGACGCAACCGACTATTTCTTTCGAAAGCTCGATGTGCAATATTTACTGCCGGGTACTGTATTTGCCAGCAGGGCGACCGCGTAACTTCTGCATCAATCAATTTACAGTATAAATTGTTGTGATTGGCTGAATTTATGGTATTCTTGCTAATTCCCTTATGACGTTACGTTTACAACTATTTTAAATACATTCTTAACTTAAAAATAAACTGATAAAATTAATTAAAAAAAAAGATAAAGTAATTTCGGGTTAAACCGTCACTTAGAAAGATTATCATACTTAATTATAATTTCACTGAACATGACTTTTTTTATATAATCCGCTGATGCGAAACATTTTTGCGGAGCTCTGTAATTTTCCACCTCCACGAACTTGAAGATTTTCGTTGAAGCTTATCTCGGGTTTACTTGAGCAAATTGTGTTCCCGTTAGAGTTACTGTGGCTGTGTAAATTATGAAGGAAAAGTTAATTTTGTGATTAGATGGTCTTCCATTTAAATTGACGTGCTGTAATGATTTTACAATTACCCTTTTCGTAGAATAAACAGCAATATTAAATTGTTTGTAAAGTAAATATTCTTAGTACTTACATTTAAAAGGTTTATTACCAAAATAGCTGATGCCCGCGACTTCGTCCGCGTGGATTGAGGTTTTTTCTGGATAAAAAGTAGCCTGTGTTATTCCAAACTATAATCTATCTCTGTGCCAAATTTCATTCAGATCCGTTCAGCCATTCTGGCGTGATTGAGTAACAAACATCCATCCATCCAAACTTTCGCATTTATAATATTAGTATAGAAGTATAGATTTGTTTAGTTAATAGATAATGGAAGCTTGTAAGAGTTGATAATAGCAGAGAATAGAGTCTTCCCCGCCCGCAGTGCGCGTTTCTAACGAGCCCTCATTTTATTACTACGAGTTTTCCACAGAATAAATAGCTAATAGTACAAGTCTATTACTCCTAATAAAATGTTATTGTATGTAGAAAATATCTAACGAATATCTTGGGCCATGACATGTGCCCCATGTTATTTTCTGTGTAGTTATTTCTGTGTACAAATACTGCAAAAAAGAGGGACAGAAAGTAATCAGATTCGAGTATGTGCGAGTCAGTAACTTGTACCTACCTGATATTGTGCACCTCTTAGTATGACGTAAAATAAATTAAAAGTAAAAAACTTTTTTAAAAACAAGCTTTTATTTAAATGCGCTAAAAAGAATAAAATAAACTTTTCCTTTAAAACTTTTACAATCAACTTATAACGTCATTACACAGATTAAAGTAGGTACTCGTATTTACTTAGTTTGAAAATTTTAAAAATTAAAATCAATCAGGTCAAGTTATTTAATTTACTTGTTTATCTACACAGGTAAATCTCGCGACAAGCTTTTATATCATATAAATTGTGCTCGCATAAAACTCTCCGCACCTTAAGACAACAGCGCTCACTCAATCACGGAAGAACGGCTGAACGGATCTGCATGAAATTTAGCATGGAACAGCTCGCAAGCTACTTTTTATCGCGGAAAATTAAAGAGTTCCCGCAGGAACCAAAAAACCTTAATCCACGTGGACGAAGTCGCGGGCATCAGCTAGTAATTTTTAAACAACGTTAAAACAATACTGCTTTAAGCAATAGTAGTTTACCCTCTTTATCTGTTTTCCCAAGTCGTGTTTCATTAATCGTCCATAAAAGCAATTAGCAAACTAAAACGCTGCTCTATAATCACAGCTTTGCGATTGTATTTTAATCTAAATTGTGGCTTATAACCGCCAAATTGTACTTGTATGCGATTTTGGTATTCTAGTGCCAGCTAATGATAAATAATAGCAATGGATAAAGCCATTTTAGGTGATAATCAGTACTTAAGTAATTATACCTTAAATATAACACAAGGGAACAGCATTTTTGTTGCATGAAATATTATGACTAATATTGTACTTTCTCGGGGTGCTGATTTCAGATCTGAAGTCAGATTGTTTGTATCAGCTTTAGTTTTTGAGATATAATTAAAACGCGTTTTTAAGAAAAAACTATTTTTATTAAGAAAACCATTAGAAAAACAACCACTACTTATCAAAAAAAAAACTTTTATAAGATTTTCTTGCTTGACTTGGTTCACGAGGCCTGTTTTTAATGCTCCAGCAATAGTCCGCCAACATGTAAGCATTCCAGTGACCCTGGTAACGTTCCTCAATAGTTCCAATGTCTTGATGGAACCATTCCCCTGGTTTGTCACTCAAATCACCAAGATTTTCAGGGAAACGGTCCAAATGACTGTGGAGGAAGTGTACCTTGATGCTCATACGTAACGACCAAGCTGCTGGAAGTGTGACAACATAAGTTTAATATGTCCCGCATAGCTTTCATCCTTTTTGTTTCCCAGAAAATTTTGTGCAGTCCAAACGAATCCATTCCAGGCATTTTGTTTTCTCCGATGCTTTTTTAGAAAGACCAAGGTCTCTGACTAATGCACTGATGTCTTCCTGATTAAAGGGCTGCAGCTCAGAAGAAATATCTGGGTTAAAATCAGTTGTCCCACTTTCATCACTTTAAGAAGAGCTTTTTCTTCTAACTCGTGATCATTTTGTGTCGAAAAAGAAGCTTGGGGTACAGGCGCATCGCCGGAGTACAGGACTGGTCGAGTAACAGATACCTAGTTAGGGTAAATCCATTTCGACCGGTTTCTTTTATTAATCCTGTTAATATCAACCACACAAATATAACTATCATCTTGATAATTGGAAGGTTCTCGCCACATCATTGGTGTTTGATACTTACAATGGGATCTTTTCTTATTCGCTCATAGTCTCAAAGACTCCACATAATATGTTTTACATACCATATGAGGGACCCAGTACTTGTCACGGGTGTCCAAAGGGAATCCAAAGTAATCAAATTACACCTGTTTTATGAACTCCGACACACTTAATCTACATTTTTTGAATGTATATTCACCACAGATGTTACAAAAATAGATTAGATTGTATAAAGAGATCTTTCTCGACGTGGACATTGTTAAACAAAAAACTTTTTTAAAAAACAGCTCGGTAGATTTGAATATGTGTGATAGTTGTATTTCAAACAATAGAGCTGCTAAAGAAAAAATGAGGGTAGATTTGAAATCAGCGACCTCAAATTAGTAAACAACAGGCATAAAATTCCATGCAACAAAAAAAAAGTATAATTTTGTTCCCTTGTGTAATAGATCAAAAACCAAATACTTTGAACCTACCTATCTGAATTACCTATCTACCTAATGTACCTTTTTTTTAAAATATATATTATAGCGAACAAACGAGCAGGCCTGATGTTAAGTGATGCCGCCGCCCATGAACTTTTGCAGCACCAGAGTAACCGCCAATGCGTTGCCTACTTTTGATATATTTATCTATCCGCCCTTTGAAGAGCCCCATATTATAATCATGAGGGAACACAGAAGATAGAAGCCGGTTCCATAATTTGCCTACCTATCTGAGCCTCTGAGGTGTTTTAACGTGTTATTGTCTCCCTACATTGCTATCGTATTTATCACTCTGGGATCTACTACACTAGTGGTTCGCCCCGAACTGAGACCTCGCAGCGCCATCTATTGACATCAATGTAAGTAATTTTTAGACGAAAATAAGTGTACCTACAGTGTACCTATATTTAATAAATAAATGACTCTATGACTAATGTTAAGTTCTGTCAAAAATACTGAAGCTCATTAAAAATTAAATAATTTCGTTTCCTTACAATATTTATCTAATTTTAGTATTTGTTGTTCAAGTACAGGATATAATTCTAATAATTGATCAAGTTTCAGGCTCAGCCTTTCAGAAAATTTAGAGTTCTGAGGTCAACTTTGGACGTTAGAAAATCTCCACTTTGAAAGCCCCCCATTTCGTCAAATTAGGGGAAAATTAAAAACAAAAAAATTTTTTGGACTCTATTCCTAATTATCTTTAAAATGATATAATGATACCGCAACCCTATGTAACGCTATAAAAAATATTTTACTTCGCATTCGCTTCTATGAGAGCCCCCTGAATTTTTATAACTTTTTAAGCCATATTCGGCTGGAGGCCATTGGTTTACATATTATATTTAAAGCTGAAGTTATTACGTTCACTAATTCAGAAGTTATAATGCTCTGACAGACGGACGGACGGACGGACGGACGGACGGATGGACGGACGGACGGACAAGTGCAAATTCACTCAAGTAGACTCAGAGACCTTCGCTTCGCTCGGTCAATCAGGGAGACGGTATTCTTCCGTTTTCCCCTCCTCTTTTAATATAGGTATACCTTCGAATCAAGAGTTAACAGGCATCTGCTAGGCAAGCGCGCTCCACCTTAGGCTGCATCACCACTTGCAAGCAGGTCTGGCAGGCCTAGTAAAACGCTAGCCTATATTAAAAAAAAAATAAAGCCAGCGTAATGGTAATCCACTGGTAACTGGATGTCCAATGGTAATACACGCTGGCCAAACTCTTTTCATTCTGAGAGGAGACTGGGGCTCAGATACGTTTTAACGTTTTTCACTTAAAAAAATGCTACTAATTAAAATTTTAATCTTGCACTCGTGAAGTCATATTTCCAATTTTGGGAATTACGTTCGTTACCATTACCCGGTGGGCGGTGTGGATCACGCAGGCTCATTGAATTATTCATATCGGCATTTTTGCATTTTGATGGAAATCTCCTGTAATATTGCGTCGGAAGCATCGCGGAACTCTCGACGGGTTATTATTTAATGGGCACGTGTTATTAGTGCCGAAATATTATTGCATAATGGAAAATAAGGGAAAAATACCTACGCTATTCGTCTACCTACGCTATCTACATACATACTACTGTTACTAAAATTATTATTATTACTACTATTATTATTAAAAATGCGAACGTGTGTCTTTCTGTCTGTCTTCTACGCTTTCACGGTCCATCTTTTTAATGCACTTGGTCAGCGTTCAGTGTGGTTAGACTGTGGCCAAAGCCTCCTCAGTCTCAGGAGAGACTTATGCTCAGTAGTGAGCTAGCGATGGGTTGAATGATATTAAACAAACAAAGCACTACGTACTTACGTAGAGTCTATATGATTACTTCTGTTATAAGACATTGTATTTACTTCCCGCTTTTTCCTAGCATCGTTAAACACCAACGAGATCACTAGCAGGACTGGATTCAGGGGGAGAACATAGGTAAGTTTTTTTAATCCACTTCAAGTTAGCCCTTGACTGCGATCTCAACTAGGATGGTAACTAGCTCCCACCAGGCCAGACCAGGGAAAATACTAAAATTATAAATTCCCAAATTGACCCTGCTGGGGATCGAACCCGGGAACTTCGCACGTTAAGACAACAGCGCTCAACACTAACGTAACATAACGTAACGTGAGTATTACGGATATAGGATACGGCAAAACGAAACGTTTGCGTTGCGTTGGTGCGCACTTTTATATGGAGACTCGACGAAATGCGACTCGTGCGATTCAAATGAAACAGGTTCAATACAACTTGTTTGAATTTCATGCCAAACATACTGTTACAAATAACAAAAATAAAAGTGAAGTTTGTAGCTGAAATAAAGTGTCCCTTTATAGATAAATATCGTTGAAAACAGTCCGCATTCATGCCAACAGCAACGAAATTGTTTTCATGAAAAATATTCACGTGCTCGAAAAAACGTACCTTCAAGTGTTTTTATTTTTCACTCTATAAATGAACACAATACGCACCTTCAATATTTTTTCATTTTGATTGTTTAACTAAATTTTCGCTATTGGAATTTTCCCTCCAGTCACGTGCCTGCTATTGGATTTCTGCCTTTTCACGTTTAAAGTTATTATAAAAAATTATTATCAAAAAGTCCGTTCCGAATTCTGTCACGTTCCGTTATTTCATTAATAATCCCTCAAAGTATTAATATTTTAGGCATCAGTCGGCACAGCATATTATAAAAGTATAAACCTTTTAGAAGATTTTCTGGTATTTTTATATTAAGTAAGCTGATTCCTGCTACTTTGACTTACGAGTAGCTACGCTTCCCAAAAATTTTCAGAGATCATTTTTTTTTATCAACTACAAGCTAGCCCTTGACTGCGATCATACCTGATGGTAAGTGATGATGCAGTCTAAGATGGTAGCGGGCTAACCTGTTAGGGGCATGGTTGTTATATTATACCCACACCCCTTCGGTTTCTACACGGCATCGTACCGGAACGCTAAATCGCTTGGCGGCACGCCTTTGCCGGTAGGGTGGTAACTAGCCACGGCCGAAGCCTCCCACCAGGCCAGACCAGAGAAAATTCAGAAATTACAGATTCCTAAATTGACCCTGCCGGGGATCGAACCCGGGACCTCCGCAAATTAAGGCAACAGCGCTACACACTGCGTCACGTAGGTCGTCAATGCTGTGCTGCTGCTGCTGTGCGTCGTGAAAAGACAGACAGACAGAGAGACACACGTTATATAAAAGACTAAACACCTATATTCATGTATGGATGTTTAGTCGAGCATTATATGTAGTAAGTAAATTACCAATATAAGAGAGCCTATAACGTAACTTTTACCAAAGTCCATTCAAAATTTTGCTTTTTGGTACATATACAAATAATGATTACAGCATTGTATAAACACAAATCAATTTTAAATAAATATAGGTAGACTAGCGAATGCCCGAGACTTCGTCTGCGTGGTTTGAGGTTTTTTGGTTCCCGCGGGAACTCTTTAATTTTCCGGCATAAAAAGTAGCCTATGAGCAGCTATTCCAGACGATAATCTATCTCTGTGCCAAATTACAGCCAGATTCGTTCAGCCGTTGGGGCGTCAGCGTTGATTGAGTAACAAACATCCATACATCCATCCAAACTTTCGCATTTATAATATTAAGTAAGATTAGATTGACGAATTTGAATACGGTACAGAATACTATTACTACGTAATGGTATCCAAAAAGGACAGTTTGGCTTTGAAAAAAAAGAATCTTATCAAATTGCCTCACACTTTCACGTTTCGATGAAAATTGATAGTAAAGTTGGCATCTTCCGTTCCCTAGTGTGTTTTCGCTCTAAACAAACAAATGAAACTGATGAGAATTCATACATCCAGCTGCTGTTTACTAAACCTAATTAAACCGCCTTGTGGAAACTTCTGTAACGAATTCAATCCCAAAAGCAAAATAAATATTTCTCGTTAATACTTATTTTGCTTTTGGGGTTGGCACAAAAAAATTAAACAATGAACAATACAATTTGTCTGTTGTAAACTTTTCTAAGAAACATAGAAAGGACCAGGAAAAGAAAAAGCAAAACATTTTCGCTTTCCCTTTGTTTTTATGCTAAAAACAAATTTGCACAATGTATAAAAACGAATTAATATTTTTGTACTCTACTCTCTGTATTTTTGTATAATAGTCAAAAAGTCGGTACCTTGGATCAAATGACCCGAGATTGGTCTTAAATCCCATAATGCCAGAAGTCTTCTTTAGCAAATCTTTGGCCAATCCAGAAAGACTAATTCGAACGGACCAACAGTCGAATGGTAGGTTCGCATATTGTTTTTATATTTCTTGAATTTCATAGCAGTTTTCACCCTATTTAAGAAAACACTTGATGATAAAGTTCTGTACTTAGTGTGATGCTAATATATTCACATTAGGGTATAGAATAGGTCTGCGCTGTGTTTTGAAGAGCGTTTAATCTTTTTTCCATTGAAAAGTAGGTATTACAATTATTAAAAAGATATTTTCAGAAAAAATGTTTAAAAATGGGATATTAAAAACTCGTATATTGACCAAAAATACAAAATAATTGTTTTTAAAATGAAAATGCCTTCATTTTTGGCAAATTTAATTTTGCCTAGGGCCAGTCGGTAAGTCATTTTCTTAACTTTATGATTTTATACAGAAGTTTGATCTCTATAATGGAGTCGAGCTTTTCGTTTCTCTTCAAATTTATTCATTTAGTTTTCCATTTAGATCCCATAAGTCCTTAGCTTTCATTTTACGTGTTGATGCTTTGATATTGGATTCTTTAATATAATATTTTTTTAGGATTAATTATTTTCGAATAATTAGTACTAGATGATGCCCGCGACTTCGTCCACGTGTTTAAGATTTTTTGACTCCAAGAGGAACACCTTAATTTTCCGGGATAAAAAGTAGCCTATGTCCTTCTCCGGGATGTAACCTACCGCTATACAAAATTTCATCAAAATTGGTTGAATAGATGGGCCGTGAAAGTGTAACAGACAGACACACTTTCGCATTTATAATATTAGTATGGATTTAATATATGCCTGTGCCTAAGAAACGTGTGACGTTTCGAACGTTTGTGCGCGAGTCTGAGGGGTTTTTTGGAGTTGAGGATTATTTTAAGCCATCAAGATTATTTTCTAGCACCATGACGTGAGTCTCGATATAATATTCATGTTATATTCATATAATAAAAATGAAATGTGGGCTCTAATAACCCTCAATCAAATTAATAGGATCAACTTAATCTGAAATCGTTATTTATCAGCATTCAATTGTAAGTAATAACTCAAAACATATTTATTCGAAATATGTACATTCGAAACAAAGTACACCTTCTGAACGTCATGCTTACAAAGAAGACGTGATGGTGATAATTAACTATGGTATCTTACAACTAAAGCTTCGAGGGCTCCAAACGCGCCCTGGTCTGAGAAGAGCCCACAACAAACTCAGCCGGGGTTTTTTTTATTATCACTATCTCACAAATATCGGAAATTACGTAATTAGATCATAAATAGGTATAACAGTTACACAATCAGCCGCTGGAACAATTCATACCCATGCCTTCCTATATCATTCAAATAATCGTTTGCACTGTAATAGGACTTTTTCAATATAAAGTGATATTGACAACAATTTATAATTTTGTAATCTTCAAAGCTCATTCAGCCTAACATTATTAGGCACTAAGCAAAAGCGCATTGCCATCCGGGCTTCCATTATGTCGTAATCAAAGGCGAATAATTAGGTGGGTACGAGATGTTATGAATATACTCAAAGACCGTTTAAATTAACTGTTAATTACTTACTAATTGACAAGATGATCCGTTAAGTATACCTTATATATAACCGTTAAGTTATGTCGCTATGTTAAAGTTAGTTTTCAACAAAAATATTTTATTAATCTGTCACGTGGACAAGCGTTTTGGGTTGGCGGTGAATAAAATAAGTAAACGGAAAATCTTCCATCCCAATGTTAATATGGCTAATGAATAATTCATTAGGTACTTCAGACGTCATACATAACGGAGTAGACTTAAAATTATCAGCATGTAAAATTATTAGTATGTAAAAATACTACTGAAAACAATAATGTATTTATAAATAATAATGTTAATGAACTGCCTACAGCTAAACTTTTAATATTATTCTATTGAAGTGAAAGCTTCTTTAGGCGCGTTGAGCACTTTCTGGTAGGGGGTAAAAATGTTGAATACGCGAGACCGACCGCGAGACCAACACCGTTCTTCTTAAGACAAAAGGTATACAAAAGGTATATAGTATATTCGTAATTAAACTTGAATGCCTTAGTTTTAAGGTTTATATTAATAAGTGCTGTGGAACTGAGACCGACACCTCGCGTTGTTAGGAAGACAAAAGGTCTTGAATATAAATATAGTTTATTCGTAATAAACTTGAGTCCCTTAGTTTAAAGGTTTATATTTGAAATTCTATTTTAATTAGAAAAAAATTCAAAAAACAATGTAATATTCGTTTTCACTTCTTTCGGCAGTCCCTATGACTACACTTTTTTTTTCATAATATACTCTAGTTAAATCTATCACAGCGTGTTAGCGCTTTACGTCCATACACTGCCTATACTTGAGTCTATGTAGGTACCTAAGATGTATTCTGATGCAAATTTATGCTTGAGTCGGTCAGCAACCAGCAATGCGCTCACGCACGTTTTTCTCCATTTGGCTGCAATTTGATTATGTAAATAGGTATACTTACTCACTTATTTTGAGTACATATATCTAATAATATTATGTGCCATGGTCCAATTAAATATCTTAAAAAAATAACTTTACGTGCTGCTATAAAAATGACTAAAGCAGAATTGAGCATCCAACGACAGGCCGACGCACAGCTTTATCACTCGCTGGTCTGTTGACGCAACGCACCGTAACAGAACGCCTACCGCCTATTGCCTAACTAGGACAAGGTCTGAAATCTGAATGATCACCAAAATGATGAAGCTTCGCCAATATCTTCATCGATCATCTAAATATCATACTAATATAATAAATGCGAAAGTGAGTTGGTTTGTTAGGTTGTCCTTCAATCACGCCGCAACGGAGCATCGGATCGACGTGGTTTTTGACATGGGTATAGATGAGGACCTGGAGAGTGACATAGGCTACTTTTTATCCCGGAAAATTAAGGAGTTCCCGCGGGAATTTAAAAAAAACTTAAACCACGCGGACGAAGCCGCGGGCATCAGCCAGTTATTTATTAGGGTACTGACTAACTGATCAATCAACGCACAGCTCTACGCTGATCGGGCTGAAATTTACAGATGCACTAAAAAATATTTGAAAATTCCATCCCTAAGAGACTAAAAAAAAAGTTTGAATGTGGTATATTTGGTATGAAAATCGAACTTCACGTTGCTCCTAATTATGTTTGAGCGTTAGCACGTCTGGTACTTACCTTCAAAACACCTTATTGGGTCTGCAGTAGAATCAGTAAGCAGAATCATTAATTAATGCTAATTTCTTACAGTAATTTATGCCAGTCATGTCTTTATTATACCCTGGAGGGGAGTTAAAGTTAAATTATTATGCCATTGGACCATTTCGATATTACGCATTAAATAAATGTGTGATTAAGGCATTATGTACATCATCGTTTTTCAGTATAAGGTATTCCAATAAAGCGGAAAACACACAGGGAGCGGGCGCGGGTCGGGCGTGGGTCGGGTCGGGTGCGCGGGGTTAAATTCCTTGTATTATGTATTGTTCCCTGTATGTTCTGCCCTTAAATACCTACATTATACCTACCTTTACCATGTAAATATGATCACCCACGACCGTTGAAATTCTTCACTATTAAAAAGAAGCGTGTTCTATAATTTGGCATGGTTCACAGAATCACAGCGCGATTTTGGCTATTTCGGTATGAAGCTGGCAAATATTCACAGTGAAAATCTGATTTACGTTTGTAACACGCAATTGTGGCTAACCATTGTAAAGCCTAGACCCCTGCGTTACTCATGTTTACCTACGCAGTAAGCTCGAACTTTAAAAAAAACAGATTAATAAAAAACAGATACTACAGAATAGATTATATACTCTATACAAGATACTATGCATTAAAAGAGTTCAAACTCTTTTTAATTGGCCTTTCTATCTAATTAGCTGAAGTTTCGTATGTAATACTTAATTAATGTTTTTACTATGATATGACGTAGGTATAAAAAACGAATCCGTATTTTAATGCTACAGAGGTTACTAAACTCCTTACAATAATGAAAAACATTATTATTTCAATAAGCCTCTATTCCAAGGTTTGAAACAATTTGTTTATTTTCCAAAACCTCTGAAACTAATTAATTAAGTATAATTGTATAATTATACATATATAACTACACTTATATACTACACTACTATTATATTTATAATTGTGTACATTATACAATTAAAAATATAAATTATTAAAAAGCTAGAGGACCTACCGCGACGTTACCAACTAAGACCCACGCGAAAAAATAATATGATGATTCACAGTTCCATCTTAAATATCCATAGTACTGGTCCTAACCCGATGTGTGTAAAAATTTATAACAAAATCCCAGACCACATCAAATCCTTGGAGAATTATACAGCTTTTGTCAACTCTTTAAAAACATTTCTGATTGATAAAGTATATTACAAACTAAATGATTTTTTGGAAGAAAAATAAGGCAGCCGTCTCTCTACGACCACTGATTTTTTTGCTGTGTGCCCCACCGGGGTTCCAATACTGTTATGAACATTGTGATTGTTATCAACTATTGACATGTAAATTACTATTATATTGGAATGCAAAATAAAAATGAATATGAATATGAATATGAATATGAATATGTATATGAATATGAATATGAATATGAATATGAATATGAATATGAATATGAATATAAATATGAATATGAATTAAATAATTTTAATGATGGATTCCATTGAACCTAAATACATACTCGAATTCGGTATGCCGGCTATTACAATTTGATTTGAGCAAATATTGCTATTTTACTCGGATGAATTAACAACGCCTATTTTGTGGCAGAACACAAAACATTAAAATATATTGGTGCCAATAACATGATGCCCGCGACTTTGTCCGCATAGATGTCAGTTTTTTGATTCCCGTTTTCCTGGATAAAAAGTATCCTATGTTCTTCCCCGGGTTGCAAACTTTGGGGTTGCATACTGGGTTTTGACGACCTCCGTGGCGCAGTGTGTACCTACTGGCAAAGACGTGCCGCTAAGCGATTTAGCGTTCCTGTACGATGCCGTGTAGAAACCGAAGGGGTATGGGTTTAATATATCATCACTTACCATAAGGTGAGATCGCAGTCAAGGGCTAGATTGTAGTGGATAAAAAAAAACTCTATACCATATTTCATCAAAATCAGTTTAAAAGTTGGGCCGTTAAAACGGAGCAGACAGACACACTTTTGCATTTATAATATTAGTATGGATATGGATTAAATTATTGTAGAATTTAACATTTTTGTATCATACAATGTTTAGTTCATTTTTATCTGCACATCAAGTCAAGTTTAATACGCCATCGGGCCCTTAATTTCTGTGCCATAATGGTCTGTTTGCAAATTAAAATGTCGATGACACCCGTGTAAGCGCTTGCCAACATTGTAATGAAATGCGATGGAAATGCGCTTATTCAAAAGTAATATTTTACATCGCTGGAGACTGCCATTTTGATCTCAACGGCAACAAAGTGTAAATGTTGCCAGAAATGCACTATTTAAGCGTTGCAGTTTTGCACGAACACGGACTTTAAGTATGTGTCTACATGAATAAATGTTCTCTTTAAAGCGCTTCTGTTTTATTGTTATGCCGGCTGCACTTAAGCGCTTTCGAGTATTTAAGAATATTTTTTACGGACTCATTACGTGGTTTGTGTTTTTAACTTTTTGGCGGGCAGTCCATCTTTGGGCATTTCCAAGGTAGTTTCCTTTGTTCTATCTACTTCTAAACGAGAAATGTTCTAAAGAGTAACTTCTGTTCGGCCAGCTGGGCGACCGCGTATCTTTTGCATCAATCATTGATACATTGCAATCACCTCTGATTGGCTGAATTTATGGTATTCTTGCCGCGTCAATGGATTTCGTCCAGTAGTGGAAGAGTGTTAACCAATCAGAGGTAATTGCGATGTATCAATGATTGATGCAAAATATACGCGGTCGCCCTGCTGATTAAGTGATTACACATTATCTCTTCAATTTAAAGGGCTTATCATAATATTAAGCTGTCTCCACTAGCAATAAAAGTTGCAGAAATTACTGGCATTGTCATGTCAATTTCTCCAAATAAAAAAAATTTAAAAGTTACGTGTTAACTTCTGCGAATTTCAATTCACTTTTTTTGTATTTCATCCCCCACACTTGCGGATCAGCATACCTGAATAAAAAATATTTTGAAATTCTCCAAGGATACGAAAAAGTAGTATATAAAAGGATAAAATGCTCTTCTAGTCGCCGCTGAATAAAGGACAGCTAACCCAAACTTAAATTCACAGTTCAGTAACAGTAATTAGAATTCTAAGAGCATAGCCATGGCAGGGCTGTCACGTAACTACATCTTGATCCTCTTATCCAATACGTATCCACTCTAAAAGTTGTTAGCCCTCGTCACTTAGATTTATTAGATCCTTAAAGGGGACGAAAATTCAGACGAATTGCCTACTTTTATCCGCAATCGCTATAAGGATCAAAGTTAATGGGGTGATATGTTTTTATGATATCCTGGTTTAAAGTGAATGAAACATGAAAGAAGGACGTATTTTATGAACAATTAAAGTCTAGTAGGAAGATACGTCTTCCTTCATAATTAAGTACCTTCTTTATTTTAGGTCATTTCAGCCACTTACCTGCAAATTATGGAACCAGTTTCCATCTTCTGTGTTCCCTCGTGATTATAATATGGGGCTCTTCAAGGGGCGGATAAACAAATATGTCAAAAGCCAGCAACGCCTTGGCGGTTCCTTTGGTGCTGCAAATGTACATGGGCGGCGGTAATCACTTACCATCAGGTGACCCGCCTGCTCGTATGCTCGCTATATAATATATAAAAATTAAAATTAAAAAAAAAAGAACTAGTATGAATTAAGAATCTGAAAGTGAGTCTGTACCAATCCGG
Organism: Erebia aethiops; assembly: GCA_923060345.2. Taxonomy (NCBI): domain Eukaryota; kingdom Metazoa; phylum Arthropoda; class Insecta; order Lepidoptera; family Nymphalidae; genus Erebia; species Erebia aethiops. Next base: position 4,826,965 of record OV281092.1, on the reverse strand, counting down.
CTATCTTCTTACGGGTTATTGTTTTTGATAGGCATAGATACTTCTATGCCTATCAAAAACAATAAAGAAAGAAAGAAAGAAAGAAGAAAGAAAATGTATTTTTATTTGATCACCACATTAGACTAATTATAATTAATATTAAATATATAGCGATACGTGACAAATAAAGGTTTCCATCTCAGCATTATGCTGCAGCAGACTGCAGCGCTGGTTTTCAGTGGAAACCTTGATTTAAAAGTGAAGTCACGGATGGAACTATGAATATAAATAAATAAATAAATAAATAATATAAATAAATTTATGTATATAATATAAATGACAGATACAGATTGGCACAAGCAATAAAAAAATAAAAAGAGAAAACGGACTAACATTATGATAAAGTAAATAAAATAAAAATAGCTTCTTTACCGTGGAGATTAACACCTAAGGCTGTCACATCCCATTCAATGATTGTGGGAAAGGGGAAGAATAGCTGATCATAGATCTTAATGTATGATAGCCAAGACATGATTGGCCCACATTAATAAATATTAGATGTTTTTGTTTCTCTTTTTCATATTTTAGACCCACAGAAAATATGGATATTTGCATAATTGAAATATTAGTTAATTAAATATTAGTTAATTAAATATTAGTCGCGGGCATCAGCTAGTTAATTCATCATTCATATTCAGTTTAAATCATGGATTGAAATATTTACAAAAAATAACCTAGTTCAAAAATCTGTAATATCTGTATTTGCAAAAAATATACACCATCCAAATGATCGTTAACTATAGCTGATGCCCGCGACTTCGTCCGCGTGGTTCAAGTTTTTTGATTCCCGCGGGAAATCCTTAATTTTCCGAGACAAAAACTATGTCACTCTCCCGGTCCTCAACTATACCCATGCCAAAATAATGTCGATCCAAACAAATACACTTTCGTATATATTAGTATGATAGAGTTTAGCTGGCTTTTCAGTTCATTTAAGCGCTATATTCTAGTAATGTCGTGAAAGACCGAGTACTATTTAAATTATTCCAGTCAGACGGTAGAACCACAAATCGACTCGAAGACAAATTGCTTGCACTGCGAACGTGACATATTGCCTGGAGTCTACAAGTGCAGTAATTTAGCTAATTCAGGCACCGCTTTAACGTAATCGCATTAGTAGAGACAATACCAGAAGATTTGTAAACGCTGCAAAAGATGCTAGGGGCGTATTTTACGGTACTGAAAATGCTTGTAGCAGATTCAGACGAAATTAAACCTCGTTAGATATCATTGCACATTTTCTGTTTTCAGAGCGTCACAGTCGCATATAAGCGACCAAGCTCTTTATATAAAGATTTTAAAAAATATGCATTATTACATCAAATCCATACTAATTATATAAATGCGAAAGTGTATGTGTCGGTATTTGTGTCTATCTGTCTGTCTATTTTTCTGTCAGACTGTCTGTTTGTTACCTTTTCAAAGATGTTTGGTACGAAGATTTTGTCTGATGAGAGGCTTCGGCTGTGGCTACCACCCTACCGACAAAGACGTACAACCTACCGCCAAGCGATTTAGCGTTCCGGTACGATGCCGTGTAGAAACCGACGAGGGGTATGGGTTTAATATAATTGCCATACCCCTAATAGGTTAGCCCGCTACCATCTTAGGCTGCATCATCACTTACCATCAGGTGAGGTCGCAGTCAAGATATAACTTGTAGTGGAATAAAAATAATATCCCGATCCCTAAAAGTCCCTGAAAGATAGAATTCTCGCTAGATTTAAAAAAAAACCTAAATCCACGCATTGAAATTCATCATCATCTATTTATAATATAAGACCTTCTCCAGGATGCAAGATATCTCCGCCACAATGAAGTTCAGAAAAATTTAGCAGTAGACACATCTTTACTTTTCTTCTGGGCAGGTTTCTTTACCTAAACATGTTCGTTTTTTGCGCATACATCGCCACTGCCCACCAGAATGGAGAAGTTTACCAATATTTTTTTTAATTTATTATGAAAATTAAGACAAATTAAAACATAGACAAATATGAAAGAATCATTAAAATATCTCAACAAATGAAAAAGTTATAGAACTTTAAAGTTGCGCTTGCAAGACGCGAGACGTGACGTCATAATTCCCTATCAACCGACTTTAAAGCCAAATAAAAGAAATAAATGGACTGAACGTGACTTCATTGAATTAAAAGCACTTAATGTGTGTGTGAAGATAATTTTAAAGTATTAAATCTCGGCTAGGTATTAAAACTAACTCACAAAATTTCTCACTCGAGTAAGATACAGCAATCGGTGTAAATTAAATAATCAAACTTTTAAATCGTCATTTCTCAGTCATTTATTGATGGATTTAAAAAAAAATACTGATTTATTAGTTTTAATCTATATTTTACTTCTGTTGTGTTAATTAATATGATATTCACAACATCATGGAACTTCTCCATTGACACTAAACCACTTAAGCTAACTCTACTGACAGTGGAAGCCTAGTAAACCCATGTTGAATAGGGCTTTCCTATATACCTATGCAAACAAAAGTCGAAGTCTGCTTATAAACACTAGTAATCAATATGAAAATAAGGCTAGAAATGCTCCGGAAAGTATAACAGCGGGCCGAAGAATTCCAATTAATCACTTTAGCGTCAGACAGTCCCCGGGGTATATTCCCGTGACCGCGGCTAATTAATGCTCTCAACATTTCTAGCTCGCTTTTATTCAATTTTTTTGAGCGGTCTTATTCAAGCGCAACAAGTATTTGGTTCTCTCCAAACAGTTGTAGGTTAAACTCTTTGTAGCGGTTTTCGCTACATGCTTCTAATGGTTTTGTACCGAACTTCATCTCGACAGCGAAGTATTCGAATTGTTTTAGTTCGAATACATCGCAGGGCAAAACCACACTACGAAGAGGACCAAACAAAACTTCAGTACGAAAAGCCACATGGGGAACACGTGTCGTCGTATCGCGCAGATCTGTGCAGCTCCATATTAAAATAGACGATTTTTTGCCCATATAAATGGGATTTGTACCAAGAAGCTTTTGTAAAAAAAAGACGCCTGTGCAAAGCTGAGATGAGTATTACAGATAGGTAATAAAATATCCTTTCATAATGCATCCGTTGATGAATATTTCCTCCACACATCTACTATTTACAATCATTACCTATAGTTTTTTTGGCATCGCTCGTTTATTTTATATACGAGTAGCGTATATTTGTGGCTAGATAGTGTACCTACGTAATCTTGCCAGAAATATAACGATAAATTAGTTCATTCAAAAAGCAAGTTTTTATGCAGCTTGGCAAGTAGCCAAATAAAAAGACAAATGTATCACTGTGAAAGTTGACTACAATCGCTTCACCTATAAAATTTGCGTATTATAGTAAAACTAGATGCTGCTCGCGACTTTGTCTGCGTGGATTTAAGGTGATGGGAAAATCGAAGTTTCCAAAAACCCTTGGAAACTCTTCGATTTTCCTGCATAAAAAGTAGGCCTTTTAATGTATCCATTCAAAAAATCACGTCGATCCGTTGTTCTTTTGCAGCGTGATTGCGACAGCGACACAACAACAAACTAATTCACTTTATAGTAGGATTCCATGGCATTTACCGACAGTAAGTACGTAGGTATAACATAACAATATAATGTATGTATTTGAATTGCTTAAAAGCAAAAACGTAGATTAAATCACCCTTAAGTATAACCTTTTTAGACAGTTAATCTACTTTACTTGCCGCCACAAAGTGGCAGATTCGGTTCAGCTTCGATATAACATCGAAAGTCGCTCAAAGGCTTTCGTTTCAACGTAAATCCTTATTCCGAGGTCTTTGTAGAGAAAGTGGTGCGCCACACACGTTAGTTTTAATTGGTTTTGACTTTGAAGTATGAGGAAAGAAATAACTAAATTTGACCGTTACTTTTTTCTTTCTTTTGCATTTACATTCCCTGAATTCGCAGTAACTTGGTTCACTTTTATGTTTTATATGTACATGTTTAAATTGTTTTTTTTTTATCTTACTGATGAATAGGAAAAATAAGATTCAGTTTTCTCTTTATTATATGGTTAAATGTTTTACGGAATCTTACTGTTTAATCTTACAATTTTATCTTAAAACTGCACGGATCCCTTTTTAATGAAATAGGTATTCTTACAGTAGCCTCTCAATACATCTACAATAATATAATTTTTGTGAGACAATAGTACATTACATCGCGAGACCGGGAAGTACGCGTTTTCTGGTCGAGTGTTAGTTAGACGGCCGAGCTACGCGAGGCCGGCTATATACGAGACCAGAAATGCTATCCCGGTCGAGGTGTATAGTGCTTTTCTAAAAAATGAAACAACAAACAACAGTTTTTTAAAAATACTATATTATGTAATTAAAAGAAAGTAAATAAAAAAGCAACCTACTTAAGAAATATTAAAAGTTAATTTAGTTACTGGTATATTTATATTTTTAATTTTTTTTTGCGCTGTGAGTGCTGAACGCGTAATACGGTAGAGTTCCAAATTTAAACTATTTAGGCCAAAGAACATTATAACAAGTTACAAGATATTCAGGAAGAAAGATTCCAAATTCAAAGTAATGATGTAATGAAAATACATACATTCTTTACTTTACTTTACTTCATTTACAGGGTATGAAAATAATGTGCACATTTCATATCATTTTTTAGAAAAACATATTTACCTAACTACAAAAAACGCAGCTATCTTCACGATAGGCCGATTCGAAAATCTCTCTAATTTGAAGGCTCTTGACTCCTTCACTCCATCTCAGGAAAGTCCAAAAGTCGTTCGTTGAAATGAGCGTACTCTTTTATTTTTTATTAAACATCCACGGTCAATTTAAGAATTTAAGACAAGTTTAAAAAAACTATTAAAAGTATGCTTTTGAAAAAAGCAATCTATACAATCGAAGATTATATAAATGATAAAAAACCGTGGATTTGAGTCGCTCCAGGACTACGGTTACATAAATGTACGTATAATTTATATTTGATTTTATTGATAAACTTTTTAAAAAGGGCAACCGCCGAGTTTCTTGCTGGTTCTTCTCGATAGGAAAGACCTTCCGAACCAGTGGTTATTTTACTATACAAAAGCACTTGTAAAAGTTTATTAGAATATTTTTTTATATTTTTTACACAAAATATAAATGTGCTTCTGGAAAACCTCGTAAAAACTTGAAAAATGGAGAGCCTACCTACAGCTCGTACCCTAAAAAGCTTATGTTTTATAAGAATAATATGAGACATTACAGAATTAATGTGCTCTAAGAAACGTCGTAGGCGGCGCAGACATCCAACAGAGTTTACCTCATTATTATTCAGGACATTTGTCGTTGTGTACTTATCGTACTTAGCAACAGCAGTCTGTAGTGTACAAACGTTTTGACTACGGCATCTTTTTTCTTTTTTTTATCCTCTACAAGCTAGCCCTAGACTGCGATCTCACCTGATGGTAAGTGATGATGCTTATAATGCATATACTTATTGACAGACAATAGTAGTGTCCAGCTCTTAAATTCTGTTCTTTATGGCTTTGTCGTCGACCACCAATAGCGATCCACTACTGGACAGTCTCTAGATCATGACATTTCATCATTTCTAGATGCCGCGGTCATGCGCCACCAGCGGCTCCCTGCAACTCACTTGATGTCGTTCTTGCCTAGTGGGAGGGGTCTGCTAACACTGCGTTTATTCCTGTGCGGGGTCGCTATTCCATGATTCCAGCATCTTGGGACCCCAAGGTCTATCGTTTCTTCGGCGGGCACAGCAAATTGCCACTTTAGTTTCGTAGTTCGTAGTTTCTATGTCATGACCATGAGTTCTCTTAAACTTCAAAATATTTTTTATTTTATTGATAGACCAGATTTTTTTTTTAAAAATTGAAATAGACTTTTACAAGTGGTTTTTATTTCGGAATTCCTACCGAGAAGAGCCAGCAATAAACTCGGTGGTTGCTCTTTCCAATAAAAAAATAATCATTATTAGAATACAAGTAGTTACTTACTGTAGTAGTTATCTACTGCAGATCTCATTTCTGATTTGATCACGTAAAGATACCCGATGGCATCAGCGCACAAATAAATGTAGCTTAGGATCGAACGGCCAGCGGCAAAGTGACGTAAATGAAATTTATAAAATGACCGAGAAGAGAATAGGTACTAAGTTGCGAAATAACTGAAGGATCATGGTTTGTGATTCGGCAGAAGCTTCGCGCCGCCGGTCTCTTTGAGAAATTGTTATTTATTGGGGTCGTACTTTGAATACTTTATGATTGTCTCCCTTAGAGCCTAGCAAATATAAACGTATGTGTGTTTGCGTATTTTTACGCCATTGTACCTTTTTAATTTATTTATTATGTACCTTCCTGTGTTATGAGTTATATTTCCTGCCGCACTCAGAGCCAATCATTATATTTAAGGTATATTTTGTATGTAAATCTATACTAAGGAGTTCCTTAAGTAATGATTAAGCGATGCTTAATGCAGCAGTTGAAACATAATAAAATTTTATCGATTAATTTGGAATTATTACTGTCTAAATATACCTGCCCTAGAATTCCTTGCTTATTAAGTCCACAGCATATACCACTGCGCCCATAGATAGGCACGGGTTCATTAAAACAGGCAACAAAGTAATCATAATTCAATATCGAAAGTTCTTGAATTATTAAAGAGGAGCTCTTTGATTTACAGATGACAGGATTCAATGAATCTCCGAAATCTATTATTAAACTCCACAATTTAACGTTATTGAGACAATGGAAATTTGATATTGATTGAGCCAAGTTTCAGATTCAGGGTATTTGGATCATGGCACAAGGTAGAATTAGTTTAAAAGCCAACATTTTAAGAAAATCTTCAAACTAAACTCCGACAAAAAAGCAAAAGAGGGCCATTCGATCAACCTATATACTTGGATCACGCCTGGATCCATACATCGTGGAAAATGTATAGAAACTGGCATCCATACGGTTGCATCGCAAAAAATATGTATATATAGTATTTGTGAAACAAAATTCATCTTTTTTAACAAAGAAGGGATAGGTACACAAAATCGACTTAGGTACTAGAAACCGTCATAAACTAGTAATGCCACGATATCATCTGTGCAAAGTGCAGAAATCCTTTGCCGGGTCTAGCATTAGCTTTTATGATATAGTTCCAGAACTTTTAGATTTGGCGTTACACAGATTTTAAAAAATCGAGTCTCTTCTCAGACGGAGAATTTGGCCATAGTATTACACGCTGGTCAAGTGCAGATTGGCAGACTTCGCAGATCTTTGGGACCAATATGAAGCACTCTCTCGTGCATGCAGGTTTCCTCACAATATTTTCCTTTATCGTTAAAGAAAATAATATTTAATTGTTAAAAATACACACAAATTGCTTGAATGTAATCAATACATTAAATTACTTTCTAATTGTCTAAATATAATGGAAACTCGCCTTTGAGGGGTTTTAATTAGTTTGCCAAAGGTTCATCAACCGTCTTAATCAATGTTCAATAATAAATTGTAGCTAACAATCGATGACTTAATTAACTAATATCGTTGTTTTGGGTTCTTCAGAAGAATCAGGAAATTAATAGGTATCTTGTATCGTTATAATTTCACTGATTTGATGGTTATTCTAAGCATTTATTTTCTTGTCATTAACGTTGAGTTACAAATACGATTCAAATTGGTTAATTTAATCAAAGAGTGAAATGAATTATTAATGTAAGGTCGAATAGCACAACACTGCGTAAATAGATTTAGATATAGTTAAAAAAATGCTGTCACTTTTTGATAAGTTTATTCTGGGGTTGACATGAAAAGGACAGGTAATGATGTTCTAGGTAGGTATATATAAAGAACAGGTATAAAAATTTAAGGACGACCTTGTGTAAGTGGAGTTGATATATGTATGGAGTCTTGTGATTAAATTAATTTAATCTCCGCTCTTTTAATTGTTATATAAATCTGTTGAATTTTGTCTGATATAATTTTACCTATACATTATTGTATTCAATACAGAATCATTTTTACTACTACGGAATAAACTATAATAAACATATCGATCTAATAGTACTACAACCTACAGAAAACTCATAAAAAAGTTCCTCTGAAGTCAAAAAATTCAATCCGCCTTACAAATTTTAAAGACATTCTTTTAAAAACCTTTTATAGTAAATTGCAAACTTTAAGACTCATAAAATATTCCTTAAAACCTCTTAGAATATTCACGAGTGTCGGCGTTACCGCGGTCGCAATTCCAATAGATCATATCGTTTCCATCGTTCGGGTTTTACGCTGAATATTGCAGTAAAAGTGACAACGACTGCTTCGAATTCCTCCAGGATCTCACTGAGTGACTTATAAGTCACTTATAAATCACTCAGTGACATCCTGGAGGACGTCCTTACTGCTGTCATAGAGGTTTCCTAGCGCAGCAGTAACAAAAGCTCTGTTTTAAATGATGTATAGACCAATTAAGTGCTATATTAATGAAAAACTTTGAATTGATATATATAAAACTTTATTGTATTACTTTTGATAACTGTACATGTAGATTGTATGTTTTTAGTTAAATAAATAAATGATAAAAAAAATGAATGCAATTGAAGGTGACCGCATACTACCAGATCGTCTCTTAGAATACGGTCATATAAAGAGGAGACGCAAAAGCCGCAAAAGATGCCCGCAGGCCGCAATGCTGACAGATTCCGCCGTAGAGTAATATGCGTTCCTTGTTCCTTCCTTCCTTGTTCTGTGGGCCACAGAGACCGCTGACATAATAATTTGGTACATTTTACAGCGTGCCTAGATTGCTGAAGTCAATCATATTTTCAGTAATAAGAGCCAATTCGACTTCCTTGACTGGTTTTGGAGGATTTTGCGCAAACTCGTAAAGAGATTCAGTTGCAGCGAATACTTTAAAGAAATTCTGATAACGAAAAGCAGACGCTGGTATGACATGTATTCAAACATTTTTTAAGACTTTTTTTATTTGCATGATGTAACTACCTGTAAATTGAATTGCGTGTTTACCTATTGCCTAAGCCATTTAACATTTATTAAAAAAGGGCTCATCCTAACCTGCTAAATAAATTATCCTTCTTATTTGGACTCCGTTAAAAATAGAGCACTTGCGGCTCTGTTCAGCGGATTTTGCGGCCGTGTGCGATCTCCTAAACGTGACAACGAATGCTTCGAATGCAAATTAAGACCAGCATCAATTTGCAGTGAATAACCAACTACGCTCTCGTAGATAGGACTGCTATATGCTCATGCATGCAAATACGTATTATACTGCGACTGGTTTAGCGTTACAAGTTTGAATCCAACAAATTCTCTGAATAAGCTAACTTCATAAAGTTATGAATATTCGGTTTAGGATAAGCTGGGTTTCTATGCAATATTATTAATGCAATACTGTGTGTTTGTCTGTCTTTTACCTTTGCAAGACCCATATTTTGACTCAATTTTTCGAGTACAAAGATAGATTGTAACGGACTAAGACTACCTTTTTTATCCCGGAAAAATAAAATAAGTACACATAAAACGAATTCTCGGTTCGCCGAAAAAGTAAGGACGGTTTCAACCTTCAACTTGCGCAAAAGCTTACCTACCTTTTCTTGAGTGAATGTTTTGAGCAACAAGTTTATTTTCCAGCCAATTATAAATTAAGGAAATTTCGTGCTCGGCATGACCCTATTAATTGAGCGTTTCCTTAAAAATTAATATATCCGTCAGTCATATTGTGTGTTTATATTGTATTAACGTGCTCTCCAAGGCACGGGGGTGGAACACTGCCAACTTCCTAACTCCGGGCTAGTACTGAGAGTTTCTGGTTAAGCCGTCGGTCCTGCGTCTGATTTCTCTCCGGTCGTGTCGGTTTTTCCGTCCCATCGGGCTATGAGAGTAAAGGAACAGAGAATGCAACTTGTGTTTGCGCATACTGCACTTGTGCACTATAATATCTCCCGCGCAGATGGCTAATCTCTCTGGAGATTGGCCGCCGTGGCTGAAATTCGGCCGAGAGGACATTATATTGTATAGATTGTGATCCATACTAATATTATAAAAGCGAAAGTGTGTCTGTCTGTCTGCTACGCTTTAGCGGCCTATCTTTTCGACCGATTTTGATGAAATTAGGCATAGAGGTAGGTAACATCCCGGGAAAGGACATAGGCTACTTTTATCCCAAAATTAAGGAGTTTTCCAGGGAATTAAAAAAAATTAATAAACGCGGACGAAGTCGTGGGTTTCATCTATTTATAATTAAGACGTGTGTCTGTCTGTTCGGCCGATTTTGACGATACGGAGAAAGGTCAATACCGAAGGTCAATAGGCCCGGAAGAACATAGGCTACATTTTATGCAGGAAAATTAAAGAGTTCCATATGATACAAAACTATACCTCCAAAAAAATAATAAGACACGCCGCAAATAATAAGACACAATATTATTCACGTACCTACTTAGGATCTTTAAGACTTCTACATCCTCTGATAATACAATACCAGTATTACAAAGTGTGTGTGACTGTGAATAATTTCCATAATAAATTATTTCGCCATTCCAACATTTTGTTGTTTTGAAATGCCACTCGACTTCAAAAGCGAGCTTAGTTAAATCTGTTCTCAAACGGGTGATTATGAAATAATTAATGCCTTTACAGAAGGCGTTGTTAGATTTATGTTGATTTGAAATGTATAATGATATGATAATGTCCTCCCGGCCGAATTTCGGCCACGGCGGCCAATCTCCACAAAGATTAGTCATCTGCGCGGGATATATTATGATAAATGATAATGATATTTTTTTTCGCAAAATCCATATTAAATAGATTCTTAAAATGACCCTGTACCCCCAAACTAGGATAGCCCGTATCTTGGGGGTCAGTCTCTTCCCAGTGCAATGTAAAAAAATATAAGAAAAGGGTAGTAGTTATACTTAGTGTTACTTACTTAAACCGATAAGAATTCTTATCGGTTTGTATAATACTATTAAGTAGAGGTACCTGATTGTTTATTTCTATAAAATTTATTGCAGAAACTTACCTAAGTATATGCAAAAAAGGTATTAAAATAACAAAATTGATGCAAGGCCTACGCCGATATATTCATCCTAAAGACTTCTGAGATATAAACACACATGAGACAACATTAACAAAAAGTTTAGAGAGCAAAAATATTGTATTGTATGTACTTAGGTTTACCATTCCCTTTGACCTTATCCCATTGTAATGAACCACTTGTTTCCAAGTGGTTCATTAGATTGGAGTTAAAACTTTATCCACAGCTTATTTTAAGCTCTGACTACAAAAATATGCAGGATTTCCTTTATGGCAGTGACACCCACATATACGAGTACCTACATTTAACGTTTAATCGTAGAAAGGTTGTCTACGTTTCGCCTTTGAAATGTGAATTTAGCTGACGCTTTTGTTTATCTTCTGTAGCTCTCTTATCGCGCTACTATACTAAATTAATACCCGCATTAGAACTGAAGGTATTTGGCACTCGCATGCCTTTTAGAAGTTTGATTTTAATCCCTGATTTGAATGAAATTTTTTTGTGGAATTTGTTTATTTTAAACCAGCCAATTTCCTCGGCTCTAATGGGTTTCTGGGAGCATACTAAGACGTATTGTTTTAATGTTGTTGCCGTTCGTGTTGTAGAATTATAATCCTTATTTCAGGGACGTCAGGTACGTGACATAAAACTGTCATTTTGAAATATTACTGCTTTAAATGATGGTAGTAACCCACCTGATCTTACATCAAGAATACACTCATATTATAGTCTCGCATCGATGTTCAGTGACAGTCAGCAGCCCAAAAGATATTGTACGTAATTCTTGTGACATTACCTATTGTGTATTTGCTACAAATTGTAACATTCATTTTTCTTAAAAAAAGAGCAACTGCTGAGTTTATATCCGGTTCTTCTCAGTAGAATCTGTTTTCTGAACCGGTGGTAAAGTCTTGGCATGTCATAAACGACACAATTTAAAATCATTTCATTTTAATTAAATGACAATTATACATCACAAATATGAACTAAAGCCTTCTTAAGTACAATAAATTACAGCGTTACTATGTAGGTCTTCAGCTTATCAAATAGTCGATATCTATTTCCGATGGCATATAAATGAACCATTTAATCGAGACTTGGAGCTCTATTAAACACTGTAAGTGTTATTGGCTTAGTGGCGCCATATAACGTTGTTAAGAGTATTAGACAAATGTAACTAATTTATTCCACGTTGAAGTTAAAAGTCATTAATTTGCGTAAACGAAAATTATCTATTATTATTGCAATCTTCATTTCGAAAAGTTAGAATATATTTGGGAAGTTTATTAAGCTTCAATTTCTATTTTTCTTTTCTAATTTCTTTTTTTCTTCATATAAATATCGCGAGAATAAAAGGTAGGTATGCCTGGTGGGAGGCTTCGGCCGTGGCTAGTTACCACCGGCAAAGACGTGCCGTCAAGCGATTTAGCGTTCCGGTACGATGCCGTGTAGAAACCGAAGGGGTATGGGTTTAATATAACTGCCATGTCCCTAACAGGTTAGCCCGCTACCGTCTTAGACTGCATCATCACTTACCATCAGGTGAGATCGTAGTCAAGGGCTAGCTTGTAGTGGATAAAAAAAAAAAAAGTTTACTTACTCTATGGACAATACAGAATATTTCATAAAAACTTAAGTAAATATGGTATTAGATTTGCACGTGAATGAATAATCATCATTACTGAAGTACTAAGCAAGAGTCTCCTCGCATAATGAGAACTAGTCCACCAAGATGGCCAAGTGTGGATTGGCAGACTTCACATGCCACCTGAGAACATAATATACCGACAACGAGAACGAAGAGCTCTCGAACATGCGGGTTTTCTCACCATGACGTCTCCTTTCACCGTTAAACAAGGTTTATTTATCTTTGTATTTCAAAGACATAGACATAAGAAAATAGCGCAGAGCTGCCATGTAAATCTGGAATATTGTGTGTTTAGTAAATAGCATTCTCCGTATACCTACCTCTCTTGTATTACTATAATAAACGAGTTGGCTAATAAAATATACCTATGAAACAGACTTACAATTTCAAGGCGAAAAAATTCACTACAGACAAAAAATTTATATTTGCCAAAAAGCCAGCGTCGTTCCCTTTTATATGGAGCGCGCTCACTTGATGACAGGAAAAAAGGTCAAAGGTTCCCGATGCGAACGTTTTGCACGGACGTTTGGGCCTGTCCGGTCCATAGTATGTTTTCGCCCTTATTGTGTTCGCGTTGTCATTGAGTAAAGTTGGAATGCCGTGCCTCATTACTCGATCGCTGGAATCAGAGGCGCTCGTAAGTCGGTAACTAAGTTTTAAGTGCACTTCACGAGCCAAATGACGTGATTCAGCCATTTGTTCCCATTCCTCCGCGATATAACATGAACAGCATCTACGACTCTACGAGTACGTAATACCACACCTAAAACAAACCTACATAGTGCATACTTACATCCATACTAATATATTTTTGAAATCTTATCTTCTCCTAATCCTTTTGTACCCTTCTTCCTTCTTCTTTTCTCGATGTCTGTATACTTTTAACATGACTGTCAAAAAAAAGTAGTGTAATGTTTTCAGGGTTCATGTGTGTATTTATGTATTAGCTTCTTTATTCCACCATAACTTCTAAATGCCTGAATAGATTTGGATGTATGGGATTAGAATAAAAATATCAATAGGGCAGTCATGTTTTTAACCCCCGACGCAAAAGAGAGGGGTGTTATAAGTTTAACGTGTATCGTAGCTCCCAGACGGATGAACCGATTTTCATTTAGTTTTTTTGTGTCATAGATAATTTTATCCCGAGTGTTCTTAGCCATGCTTCATGAAAATCTGTAAAGGTACAGAGCTAGTATCCAGAGATGCAAGTCTACTTTTTATACTGGAAAAAAAAAGTTCCAACCGAATAAAAAAAGCTGACATCCACACGGACGAAGTCACAGGTATTTGCTAGTCAAATCATATCGTGATTTTACCTGTGAAGTTCGATCATCGAAAATTCAGGCATTCTGTATCAGTAGTAGATCCATTTGAGGATTCAAAAGCACTTTGTAAAAGTTTATCAAGCCACCCGAAACTAATCAATTTCAGACGAATAATCTACCCTAGGGCAGAAAACGATCATTTTCTACCCTCTGAATGACATAGCAGCGCAGCCTTCCTTTCAATCCTGTCTGCAGAGTATCTTTTCAATTTTAAACCTTTTTATTTGTCATTTTAACCATCAACTAAACTGACAGATATAATATTTGTAAACAACAACCTAGCAACTAAAATAAATAAGAAATACAATTAATAATAATATTATAAGACGCCTTTCTCGACATTATTAATGATGTATAATGCACTAGGTGAATCGATAATATCATATGGATTGAGCAGCTATGGGCTCACATATAAAACACATATCAATCAGATATACCAGCTCCAGTTGCGACTTCTAAAAACTATTGTACCAAAACAAATTAAAGAACAACACAGTAACGATTACCACTTATTATTTAAATATTGTAAAGTAATGCCCATAGATGTCAAAATCAACTATTTAATACTAGTCGACAATTACCTAAACTCAAAACTGCAAGTAAAGGTTAATTATAGTAAAATAAATATATAGGTAAATTTGTGAATAATTACGGTAAAAGAACACTCAAAGTTATCGTTCCAACCCTAATGAACAACTTTCCTAAAATTCTAAAACAAAACATGAACGAAAAAAATTTCAAACACAAACTTAAAAAACATTTTTTGGAGCAACCTGTATAGTTAATAGATATCACTCACAAACTGCAACCTGAAACCGGTTTCGCTGGCAGCGATGCAATGTTAGTAAGCGGCAGCCGCTGAGTTAAACTTTTTGTAGATTACCCACTTTATTTTTAAGTTGGTTGTTTATTTATTTGGCTATAATTATTATTTTATGTCTAACCTACTCGCATATTAACACGGTGCACAGTAAAACCGACTGTGGTTTTTGTGGCACTGCTTGCAACGCAACTTCGTGTAAATTTTATAAGATTAATATTAATAAATAAATAAATAAAATAAAACTCGCAATTTTAATGCAGATTATATGAAAAAATTAAAAGCTTTTAAAATAAGATTTCGGACCTGGTCTTCACGCTGGTCTGAAATCATCTTTTTTCACCTCTAGCCACAAAATATACTATTTCACGCTCGTATCTCCGAGTGCTTCCGACGACAACGACATTGAAGTTGTAAGTATATTAGAACCCGACTTACTGTGGATTGTGGATCATGTGTGGACACAAAGATTACCTGCTAAGATTAAATACTATTCTCTTTTTACGTTAATACCTCGTCAAATCATTAGGAAGAATATGTTTTATAATTTACAAATATTTCGATTTGCACACAATTGTAAACCAGTACTAGTAAACCAGTTCAGTTGCTTGATAAATCTACCCAGTAAATTTACCTTTTTCGAACAAGTGTGGGAAAATCAGACGCCTATTGCGTCAGTCTCTGAAAGGGTAATAAATCGGAGCCGCCAACCTCATTACAGCCAGATCGGATATACTTAGGAGCAGTGGCGTGCACAGGGTTTGGGCTTAGGGTAAGCATTAGGGTATTCATATATGTCATACATTAGGTACAAAATAAGACGCAAGAAAAACAAAACAAACTGTTAGTGTGAACACAGCCAGTTAAAAGAATCATACCTACTCGTTACTTTTCACCTTTATTTTGTGAGAATATCAATTACTTAATGTATACAAAGGTACACCTTCCTTTGCGAATAATATCTAATTTTGCATTACAGGGAAAGGAAATAAAGCTTTGTCTAAGTACCTTTTACACACAGCGCCTATACAGATTTCGCACGAATACTCTTCCATTTTCCAAATAATAATGAAGTGCGTTCTATGAATAAACCTTTACACAAACTTTGCAATCATAAATCCGATTGGTTTTTTATTTACTTCACTTATTCCCGCAAAAATATTATAATTCACAAATTAAATCAAAACACTGTGAACTGACACGAAAGTAAACAACGCGTAAACAATATGCTAAATGAATATGTCATGAATATGTGCATAGACAACTGACAAGTAATACGAGAATACAAATATGGCGTAAAAAAGTCTATAATTATTAGAGTCAAAAATCCCTTTTAATAATTTTTTAAGATCTAAAACCGTACTTAAATTAACGGAAAAAAATGTGGATAAATTAATTTAATTAAAATAAGTTTATAATTATAACAAATCAAGAGTACTTATTTGGATTATAGAAAATAACACGAAAATAAAACCTTCATTTGTTTTAACTTTCGACGCGCGCGGTTTTGAAAATTCAATAGACGGCAGACGCTTACGGCGGCGGCTTGTGATTGGTCAAGGGTGAACCCTGGCGATTGACCAATCACAAGCCAAGAAGCTCTGCCTCTTATACGCGTAATTCATTCATGATTCTACTCGGAATGGCGATGTAATGACGCGAGTAGAGTAAAGATATCTGCCTACGATGACGCGCAAAAGAAGCAGATAGTTCGTAAGCTTTTCGGCTTCGCGCGATCTCTTCTAACGATAGATGGCGTTCATCGGTTGTCACTTATCTGACGCGAGTTAGGCCGTGCGGGAACTAGATGTCGTTATTTGAAGGAGTGGGCTTAGAATGAATTTTATTTTCAATATTTTGTAAGGGGTATAATTTACTAAGGTAGGCAGTGCTTTTATGCCTCTATGCCCTGCACGCCACTGCTTAGGAGTGAAGGATCAAATGCTTGAACTAGAGTGTCATGAAATACATACCACAAGTAAAGCTTTTTTACAAGCCTTTATTTAACTTGCAATGTCTGTGGGTTTGTTTAGGTGAAATCTTGCAACTGAATTTCAAAACAGTTACTTATCCCCAATCGATTGAGCTGAAATGTAGGTATGTTCACGTTTAGTTTGGATGAAAACAATACATGATTAGCTATCTGATGTCATTCTAATTTAAATGTGGCGGACTCCTAAAAATGGCGGACTAATTATTTTTACGCACCCCCATAATATGGGTAGGGATTTGCTGAAAAATACGAAAAACGAATAAAATTACGTCACATTAAATTCAATATGGCAGACCATAAAATCTTGTCTTTAACTTTTAAAACACATTTAAAGAAAATAAAGATTCATACACTTATAGGTTCATGAAATTCGTATCTACTTTTATTAAAGCTGTGTCACAATGTGTCAGTGTGTGTATATGTGTATTTGTATAATATAAATATAACAGGTAAAGCTACCGTAATTCGCAAAGCTCCTGATCTAAAGATCTTTAATAAAGTTAGCTCTAAGTTTAGGTACTTTCGTGCATTTTCAAAAGCACTTTTCCAAATTTCCGGTTATATAGTTAACTAACTTTCCTTTCGTTACTGTTCATGTAACTAAGCACGTTAAACTAAAAATGCTTCGTAAAAACATTATCAAAAATACTTTTCCAAATTTCCGTTTTCATTTTTAGTTCCAATAAATCTTAAAGTGCTAACCAAAGTATGAAAGTAAATTCTTACAATAAAACCGCTGGAGCTACATTGAAAGGATAAAAGGAAGTGATCCGGAAAAAAGTATCCCATATATAGCGGTTCGGGAGCGAGACATTTGTCCGGATATAAAAATATTATCCTTGTTTACGCACCGCTGTGGGTCGGGATGAACGCAAACTTTGCGACATCGAGACCACGTGCGGTAAATCGAATGTGATTTAATATTGTTACAACTTCCATACTATGAACTATCCGAAACGTTAGTTTTTTGTACGAATATTGCGCACCTGTTTTCCACTTTATTGGAAAAGATGTTCCTACTAACGTATAAAATTTATGAAATAGCAAGATTTAAAACGCAGATGTTTTTATGAATTTTTGAGACAGGTTGCATCCCGGGGACATAGGCTACTTTTATCCTGGAAAATCATATTGAAAAACCAATAACACAAATGCACGCGGATGACGGATCTAGTAATGTTGGTTACAACATGAACGAATCGTTAATGACATGTATGTATCACCATACATAAGCTCTGCATTAAACTCATGCGTGAACTATACATGTTATAGACAAATATGTATGAATAATATCACTAAATAGATAAGTTCATACTTACATTAATAGAGAGTAAAGAAAACGTTTATTTCAGGCAATATTTCAAAAATATTTTCAGTGTCAGGAAACACGGAGAAAATTGAAATCTAAAACAAGCTCCCACTCCGGAAGCGCGCAATATGGCTACACAGACAAATTTCGCACCAACATCCGGAACTGACGTCAGCGTAAATGCTAGAAACAATATAATTGAATTTGGCCAACATATTGTTGTTTACAGTAAATAAACATTCAGACACGTTCTAATAATGTACAGTTCTATAAACAAACAACAGAATAAAAACTACAATGAATAATTGTAAACGATAGTTAACAAATCTAGTTTGCGGTGCTATTGACACGCAAAAAAATGTCGTCCTACACAAAGGCAAACTTTTTATTAGCACTATTCTTCATTCTTCATTCTTTATTATTGATAGAAAAACATGCCAGGGAAGACTTTATAGACGCCCAATTCGTCTTTTTGTACTCTTAACTTAAAACTTAAACATAACAATAACATACATGGATAATAACACATCTTTTTTCACACTCCAGTTATAGAGTAAGAGATAACTTCACTTTTTGTAACTATCGCCTGAAAAGCTGATTCAGTGTTAGGTTAGGTTAGGTAGTGTAGGGCTCTCCACTGATGTCAAAAGTGAAAGTCTGCCCGCATATGGATGAGCCTTTCGCTAGATATTCACTTTTGCAGACTTTCACTTTTGACATCAGTGGAGAGCCCTACACCCACCTAATACTGAATCAGCTTTTCAGGCGATAGTTACAAAAAGTGCAGCTATCTCTTATAACATTAGTCGTTCCCCCTCATTGCGTTATTCTTGGAAGCTGCGGCCACAAAGCAATATTTTTTAGAAAATCAACTATTGTTTTTGAGACTATTCATAAGAATGCCTATTCTTTCTAATGATATACTAGTGCATGTTCTATTTTATCCGGCTTATGAGCTAAGTAACTACACAAAAGTCATTAATATAAATTAATATTTTATCTAAAGAGTAATTTAAGTCTTATTTAGACATTCACTTTTCTGTCTTAGATTTTATTCAAAAACATTATGTGCATCCCTTAGCTCAAGTTTAAATAGACTACAATTAGATAGTAATAGAAAAGGAAATTAATAATTTACTTGTTTGAGAAATACCTCTAAAATTTCAAAAATGAAATTTCTAGACAACGTCTAAGGCCCACTTGCAGTTATCCTTTTAACCCAGAGTTAGCTGCTGCTTTGATAAAACATTCAACGTTCGTATAAAACTTAACTTCTGTCTTCCAAATTTACTCCTGGGTGAAACGTAACCCACCGTCTCTGTGAAAATTCTGTCTATTTTGAAAGTACTGATTAGCTTTATAAACATTTTCAGATTGTATTTGGTGTTTATAAAGTCAAGATGAAAACTTTTGTTGGCTAAATGCTCGCGGAAGCTCACTCATTCTCGGCTCTTTAAGTTTAAAGAAAAAAATTTTTTTTTCAAGTTATGTCACAAAGAAGCTTATTGTTTAGTGTTTAAAATTAACTTTTGTAAATAACTAAACCGATAAGATTTCTAAGAGCTTAATAGTCGAGTCGCATGCGGATTGCGTAAGGACGTGGGAACCCACCGCATATTATTATCCAAAAAAACCGCCATCCATTATGTAATTCATGGAAAGGGGCCACGACTCTCAGAAATGAGGAACACGACGCAAAGAGAGAAATAACTAAACCAAATTTTAAAAACATATTTAATTTTTTGAAATATGAAGGACTAAACTGTAGAAAATTTGTGAAACGTGTTCGAATAAGTCGTGGCATTATACGAAGACTTCTCTTTGGAAAGTGTTACTGAAGCTTGTAGCGAAACCAATTCGTGCATCTTTCACTATGGCTTATTGCTTTTCAGTTGCAATAACGTTGTCAGCTGTTTTCAATGCATGTCCCGCAACAACAAATATTGAAGGTAAAATTAAACTACATTAATCAGCAGTTTGGCTATCTATTACCTACACAATTACCTATTTTTACAAGTTTAACTAATACAATTTCTATCTTGGGTTAAAAAAAATTGCAGTCAAAGGGACTGCCGATAGAAGTGAAAACGAAAATATTTTTTAAAATTAAATTAATTATTTTTATTAAAATTATTGAAATTCAAACCTATTTGTTATTAATCTACCTATTATTTATAAACCTAAAATTAACACTAAGGCATTAAAGTTTAATTTCGAATGTAGTATATTTATAGTTCGCGAGCATGTCGCTGTTTGCGAGCATGTTGGTCACGCGAGCATGTCGGTCACGGTCACGTGAATCTACATTTTTACCCCCTACCAAAAAGTGCTCAACGCGCATAAAGAAGTTTTACACTTCAATATAAATTACCAAAAAGTGCTCAACGCGCCCAAAGAAGTTTTCACAACATAACTATGTAGGTACCCGTAAGTATTCTGTGAAAGCGTAGCAGACAGACAATCAGACAGACACACTTTAGCATTTATAATATTAGTAGAGTATGGATATAGATGTACACAGCGGTTCCATGGTTCAAAGGCCTAGTCTCAAAAGTCTCGCGGTTTCTTCAGCGCTTTGTTAGTGAAAAAGTTGCGAGAAAGCATTATCGCGCTGATTATGCTTGGACATCTGTATGTATGGTGCTCCATCACGTCTGAGCCACGGGTAGACTCAGTGATGGCCTCAAGGGAGAGGAGCGCACGGTGCATATCAATGGAATGAAACTTTTCAATTTTATTTCATTCCTGACAATGTGAGGGTATTTCAACTTTGAGAGGCAGACAAAAATTTTGACATTAAAATAAAAATCATTTATATAATATTCACATATTTTTCCAAAACTTAGTATCAAATTACTTGTTATAATAAAGTTACTGAGATTCATAATATAATATATTATATGCTAATTCATTATACTGAAAAGGAATATTTCGCAATATGTTCTTAGCACTTTACTCTGAGTTTCGACAGAATGCTAATAGATTACTTTTTAACTTATAAGAACGTTTCTAAGGCCCGACGCATACCGACCACACAGGATACTAACCATTACCACCTATTCTATTATTAGTGCTATTGTACTATTACTATTCTATGCTATTTCTACCTAAACGCGAATTAGAGTGAACTTAGCAGACCGAGTGGGAGTTTTTTTAGTATTCGATCGCGAAAACGTTAACTACCATTTGCAAGGAATTGATCGACCGCTAGCTGTCAAGCGCTTAACACATTCATACAAATTCTAACGATTGAAATTGATTTCATGTTAACAAAATACGGAATTCACAAAGGACGGGCTGCTTTCTTTAATTATGTCGTTGTTAGGCCAAAGTAAATAAAGCTTAGCTTGAGTTGGAAAACAGATGCTCCGCCTCTGATTCACTCCGCTCTGCAAATGTGCGTGGCTTGCCAGTATTTTTTTCTGTTTTACGCTCAATCCATACTAATATTATAATGCGAAATTGTGTCAATCTATCTTTCTACGTCCGCTACGTTTTCACGGCCCATTTTGATGTGGCACAGGGATAGAGATGTGGTCACATCCCGCGGAAGGTATATGTGCTTCACAGGTACACTTTTTATTCAAAAATATAAGAGTTCGTTAGTTTTATCCCGGAAAATTTAAGAGTTCTGAGTTTTGAGAGAGACGAAGTCACAGGCATCAGGTATTATGAAATAAGCTGTACCCATGCTCACACAAACTCCTTCCAGATGATGTAAGACCGAAACTCTTATAACATGAAACCTATTTGTTCTCTATTATCATACTAAATGAGGCCCGTGGATTAAAGTTTCTGATTCCTGCGGGAACTGTCAAACTTAATTAAATGTTGGGATAGGTTTGGAACGCCCTTCCGGCGACCGTGTTTCTAGTGTAGTTTCTAGTTTCTATATGACTTGAGTACCTTCAAGGCACGAGTAAATAGCTGGGCATTTTCTAGGCAAGCGCGGTCAAACCTAGACCTCGTCATTGCTTTTCATGAGCATGATTGTCGTCAACGTAACAATTAATTTCTTTTATTTAAAGTTTGTTGCAATAAAAAATGTGATCTACCACCACCACTACAGCCCACTAACGTCCCACTACTGGGCACAGGCCTCCACTCTCATAGGGGAGAAGGAGTTAGACCCACCAAGCTGGTCCAATGCGGGTTGGTTTAACGACTATTATCATGTTAGTGATAATAACTGGGACCGACGGCTTAACGTGCTCTCCGAGGCACGGGGGTGAAGCACCGCCAACTTCCTAACTCCGGGCTATTGTACTGAGAATTTCTAGTCAGAAAAACCCAATACTCAAAATAAAAGTGATCTATTCTATGTTTATTCAGGACATAAGCTCAGCCAAATCGGTTCTATCACTGTGGCGCGACGGAGTTCCTAACAAACATCCAAACTTTCACCTCTTTAATATATTTCTCAGGCTCGGCTCGGACGCTTCCACCGATTTGGGCGGCAGTACAAAAGTTTTGGTTTGTATTTGGATAAGGCGGAAATAATATCACTTAAATCCTATTTACTTGCGCCATCATGAAACCACGACTCAAAACACTAGGCGTCTATAAGTCTGTCAAAACTTTTATTAAGATTGGCTCTAAATCTTAAGGAAAATTGATTCTCTTGCTTCTGAACTATCCAGTGGAGTGATATAGTGTACTGGATGATGCCCACGACATTCGACAACCTACGTGTAATTTTTTTTTTGATCCCGTTGAATTTCTCTGCTTTTCCGGGAAAAAGTAACCTGTCTGACCTCCCTGGTGGATTGGTGGTGGTGGAGTGGCTCGATCGCCAGCAGGATCAATATTGGCATTTATAATATCTGGATTTTCTCAGGTCTGGACTGGTGGGAGGCTTCGCCGTGGCTAGTTAACTCCCTACCGGCAAACACGTGCCGCCAAGTGATTGAACGTTTCTGTACGATCGGTGTAGAAACCGATTATAGGGGTTTGGGTTTGGTTTAACTGCCATGCCCCTAACAGGTTAACCCGCTACCATCTTAGACTGCATCAGCACTTACTACCAGTAAAATTACTTCCAGTCGGTCACCGAAAACGGCTGAAGTCGAACACGACCAAACCGACCTAGAGCAAACGCGCCATTATAAAAAGAAGTAGAAATATCTAATGATGCATCAAAAACCGATTTCCAATTCCGTTCCGTCCCATAACAATGATAAATGAAATCTCTTCCAAAATTTAGAATTGTTATTAACCGCTGATACGGAACGTTATTTTCGCTGAGCTCTCTAATTTTCCACTCCCGCGAACTTTAAGATTCCGTTTGGGCTTATCACAGATTTGCTGAAATAAATTGTCTATGTGGTTAAATCGGAGTTTCAGCAAATCTTTGCGTTATGGCAAATCATCTCTTTATTTTTCTTTTTTTTATTGTTAATCATCTGGCATGAAAAAGTAAAAAATAAAATTAAATAAACCCTAATCAATCATTTTTCCAAAGCGTTATTCGTTGATTTAGAGATACATACGTATAGTAAATAGTTAGTATTCTGAGGTAGAGGTATTAAAGTCAAATGCATTGAGCGGCGCGAAACGTAGTAGTTATTTGTATGAGTAGTAGTAATGTTATTTGTATGAGTTTGTACGGGGCCACGTCGCGCAGTGCATCTCCGTGCCGCGCCGCCTAAGAGAGCCTAGCTCTTTACAATTTCACACAAATAATACTCACCGCTACGTGCCGCGCTGCGCCGCGCCTGTATAGTGGGGCTATATCTTTAATGTTAGAGGTTTGCTATCAAAAATTGAGAGCCTCCTGTTTTTTGAAGTTGAATAGAATCGGACAAATATTTTCCTTCTTATTACATTATAGGCATTTTAAATACTATGAGTACACAATAATAAAGTAAACACTTGGAATTAAGACAATATTGTATTTAGTTTATAGTATTATACGGTATAATATTATGCTGCCATTGTTGGCATAAATGCGTCCAAGCATACCTAAATGTTGTTTTAGGTAAATTCAAACTAAACTAACAAACCTTGAAGTTATCAAAACAGGGATCAGATTTAGAATACTTTGGGCGTCAACTTGTCTAATTTTGGGAAAGCACTGATAAGGGTAAAGCTTAAGGTATGAACTAAGCTTACGTAAAGACTACCGCGTAAATTATTGAGAGAATTATCTTATGAATAAAGATCAAAGGCTGTTTTGCTTTGAAACAACATGGCGGCATGCTGCAAAGTAAAGAAAAAATATTTTGTAGGCAAGGCGGCAGTCTGTTTTAAGCCGAGAAAATAATAGCGCATGTCAGCATTTATTCGCATTTTGTTTATTGAAAACTAGCGGATGCCCGCGACTTCGTCCGCGTGGTTTGAGGTTTTTTGGTTCCTGCGGGAGCTCTTTAATTATCCGGGATAAAAAGCCTATGTACTATTCCAGACTATAACCAAATTCCAACTATAACTCTATGCCAAATTTCAGCCAGATCCGTTCTTCCTTTGGGGCGTGATTGAGTAACGAACACCCATACATCCATACATCCATCCAAACTTTCGCATTTATAATATTAGTCAGAAGTAAGATGGTTTAGTTATAGGTGAGATGCTATGGCATCATTTCTAATTTCCGATGATTATATATTTATCTTCATACAAAAAGGCATTTACAGTAAACAAAATACAAAACGATGCTGCGATTTCACCCTTTGTGTATGAAGACCATCAGGTATTATTCTACCGCGCAACCATATAGCCAATAGAAAGGTGTGCTTGGACATACCGCAGTGTCGCACTTTGTTGTTCCGACGGAAATGAAGCTTAGATTAATTAACTTAATGGATTAAACAAATTCAATGAATCAATAGACAATAGGCGTATGGCCTATTTGCAACAGCGCTTGACAATCGATCGCGCTGGGCAAGCAACGTTGAAACAGTTTTACTGGAAGATAAGCCCGCGTTGGTGCCAATTATTATGACCAAAATCTCATAGTTAAACCTGAAAATTGTTATCTTGTAGTCGCATACGGCTAGATCTGGGAAGCCACTGGAGTGTTTTAAGAAACTTACTACCATTAAGTAAATGATTAGTGTAAAGGGGTCGCGAACCTTAGCAAGTATCGAGAAATTCAACTCAGAGAAAGAGGGAGATTCAAATGGCCAAGCCTAGAGTATGAAAATCTTTTTTATTACTAAACATCACTGGCTGGTCACATTCCATTGAAATAGGAAGCGCAGTCAAACATAAAAAATGTCTGCTTCGCAAAAGTGAATTCATTCAAAATTCTCTAGCTTCCAGCCGGAGTTAATTACCATGAACCATCCTACTAGCAGAGCGGTTCGTTGAGCAATTTTTGTTACCAATATACGCCGTCATAAAAGTGTTTTCAGGGGTTCCGTACCTCCAGAGGAAAGAGGAACAGAACTTCACCCTTTCACCCATATAGGATACTCACTTCATTGTCCATCTGTC
This sequence comes from Erebia aethiops, assembly GCA_923060345.2. Classification (NCBI taxonomy): domain Eukaryota; kingdom Metazoa; phylum Arthropoda; class Insecta; order Lepidoptera; family Nymphalidae; genus Erebia; species Erebia aethiops. The sequence goes on along the minus strand of OV281092.1, from coordinate 4,801,366 downwards.
TGCCTCTCAGTCTGTCAAGTTAAAATTAATATTAAATACTAAGGTCCAAGGCCCCTTGGAGCTGTAAAAAAGTCAATTTTGTAAGTTAATGCGGTAAAAAAATACGGTCATAAGTAAATCAAAACATATGGCGTACTTCCCGTTGACTTAGAAATAGAATCATGAAATTTATCAGAAAGCAAAGTCAAACCACACATGTACCTACAGTAATAAATCCTAAAACCGTTAATTAGGGTACCGTACTCATGGGGTATCGAATTGTCAGTCAGGCTCTACCGTTATTTCACAGCTGATTAACGTGTTGCTATGGCGTCTATCTTGTAATTTACTAAAACAATTTATATAGTATGGTGGTACGGAACCCTTTGTGCTCGAGTCTGACTCGCACTTGATCGGTTTTTTATTTACAGATACCGTATAAGGATTTTATTATATTAAACCCATACCCCAACTACTCGTACTAGTTGACCCAACCTGGCTTCGATCCCGATAGAACTCATTGATTTTTCAGGATAAAAAATAGACTATGTAGATCCCAAGAGTGCATTTGTTAATTATTTACTGACAATCAATGTTAGTTATTATCATAGTTAATATCATCTATATGTACTTCTATACTAATATTATAAATGCGAAAGTTTGGATGTATGGATGTATGGATGGATGTTTGTTACTCAATCACGCCCGAACGGCTGAACGGATCTGGATGCACTTTTGCACAGAGGTAGATTATAGTCTGGAATAACACATAGGCTACTTTTTATCTCGGAAAACTAAGGAGTTCCCTCGGGATCAAAAAACCTCAATCCACGAGAGTCGCGGGCATCAGCTAGTATTAAAGATAATAATTATTTTGCTTGTGCGGTAGACTTACGTGACTGCAAAAGTACGAGATCTCCATTTATTTTTATCTTGACACCTAATTATTGAACGAGTTTAATGATAATAACATAGAAAGTGTTACCACAGAAAAATAAAGATAATATTCGCTAAGTACAGTACAATAAATGTTGTTGTAAGTGTAGTGTATTAACTGTAGTACATTGCTAGTATTGTTTGTAGGTACTTTATAGCGCACATAAACTGATTAGGTAGCCTTATATAAAATCATAGGATCTAAGTTTCGTATGCCCTTGACACCCTTTGGCGAGAAGAGCACAGGGAAAAATAGGGTAGTGCATTATATAAAATAACTATCCAATACCATTACTGCTTATTATATAATTACAAAGATTTGTGACAACTTCCCTGGTAGTGGTGCAGTGGTGAGTGTTGTGGTCTTATTGTGGGAGACTCGGGGTTTGATTTCCGGCAGGGTCAATTTGAGAATTTAAAACTTCCGAATTTTCTCTGGTCAGTATGGCTAGCATGCGCACTACGAGTAAAATTATGTCTACCCGTTATCTCTCTCTGTCTACCGACGCTAACATGGTTACTTGTCTCGTTACGTCAAAAGTAGAGATAAAAGTAATATTTCTTATCTGTGGTATTTTTCTCTACGAAACTTTACATGTCGACAATTTTTTTCTTATAATATACCGCATTTTGTGCATGTTAGGGTAAATGAAAAAATTGTCGGCAACGACAACATCTCTCTCTCTCGTCGCGCTCGCGAGGTAATCTCGTTGTGCGCATGCTAAGCACACTGGTCTGGTGGGAGGCTTCGGCCGTGGCCAGTTACCACCTTACCAGCAAAGACGTACCGTCAAGCGATTTAGCATTCCAGTACAATGTCAGTACACCTAACAAGTGAGCCCGCTAGCATCTTAGGCTGCATTATCACTTACGTACCATCAGGTGAGATAGCAGTCAATGGCTAACTTGTAGTGGAGTAAAAAAAGCAAAAGATAATTTTTAATACTACCATGTAAACTATATCAATGTAAGAGAAACAAAAAGAATGATATTATATTATAAGTAACTTGGTTTTATCCTGTCAGATACATGCAGTAAGTAGCAACTAATATCAGAGAGAGAGAAAGCGGGTAAAAACCACATAAGTGGGTCATAATGAGCTCGTTTCAGCTAATATACGAATGAGATGGGACTGTGAATTTATTCGCACAGACTATATTATTCCCAGTTTTATAGAGTAGTGCCTATTATCACTTTTTGTGAATATTATTACTTATACGAGATATTGACCGCGACTTCCTTCGCGTTTTTTTATGTTTGCTATATATATACCTATCTACAGGTGAAAAAAACTAATATTTTCATATATTCTTTTTTTTTAATATAAGAATGTTTCCTTTGAGTGGAAATCGTTATTTTCCATATTTAATGTACTTTGCTTCCGTGTCCCGTCCATATTTTTCACCAACTCTCTATAAGCCAAAATCCATTGTTGCAGTGAGAATGCTATAATTTCAGCGAATATTTCGGGTATGTTGTCTAAATAAAATTAAATAATAATAATTTATATTGTAACAATAATTGGTACAGATTTTACGTAAAGGGCAACAGTACACCGAACTAAAACCAGCTTTAATTAATTAAAAGAATTTTAAAAAAACACGACTGCTCTGCCAAAAAGATTTTTTTTTAATTTACAGCCAGTCGGTATCTCGGGCAGATGTTAGGATTCTAACGATACTATACATCCACATCTGCTCAAGCATTTAGAAGTTATGGCGGAATAAAGGAACTCACATACATACAAAAACGTGTTTTTATATGGGTCCCCGACCTGCAATAAAATGATTTTATTATTATTATTATTATTTATTATACATATTTAAACCCTAAAAATATTACACTCCTTTTTTGGCCAGTCGTGAATGCCAAGCTTCCACTAACTGAACCATTAGATTGAATCTCATACCCACATAGAAACAAAGTTGCACTGTTAAATCAAATCTGTTAGACTGGTGGCTGAGGCTTCGACCGTGGCTAGTTACCACCCTACCGGCGTGACGTGCCGCCAAGCGATTTAGCGTTCCGGTACGATGCCGTGTTGAAACCGAAGGGGCATGGGTTTAATATAGCTGCCATGCCCCTAACAGGTTAGCCCGCTACCATTTTAGACTGCATCATCACTTATCATCAGGTGAGATTGCAGTCAAGGGCTAGCTTGTAGTGGATGAAAAAAAAAATGAGGAACATCCAAATACTTCCTAATTATTTATCCAGTGTCAACAAAGCTTCGAAGTTCCAGGTAAATAAGTTGTAATACGTGTGTAGAATTTCCAATACGGACTTACCTTCTTAATATAAAGTTTTCCGTTCCTAACTTCCTATTAAAAACTTTTTTTATATATTTTATAAATACGTTATACGGAGGCCAAGTCTTCCTTAAAAATCTTTTTACTTTAGTCCGTAATGTAATATCAGAGGTAGGTTAAATATCGGGGAAGGACATAGGCATTTCTATTCCGGAAAATTAAAAAGTTCCCGTGAAAATGACGATGAAGTCGCAGGCATCATCTGTTACCCTTTTGACAACCTCCGTGGCGGAGTGTGTATCGCTGTTGCCTTAACGTGCGGAGGTCCCGGGTTCGATCCCCGGCAGGGTCAATTTGGGAATTTATAATTTCTGAATTTTCCCTGGTCTGGTCTGGTGGGAGGCTTCGGCCGTGGCTGGTTACCACCCTACCGGCAAAGACTTGCCGCCAAGCGATTTAGCGTTCCGGTACGATGCCGTGTAGAAACCGAAGGGGTATGGGTTTAATATAACTATCATGCCCCTAACAGGTTAGCCTGCTACCATCTTCGACTGCGTCATCACTTACCATCAGGTGAGATCGCAGTCAAGGGCTAGCTGGTAGTGGATAAAAAATTAGAAAGTACTTACTGCATCGATTGGAATGAAATAAAATGTAGTGTAATGTAAGTGGTCGCTAAACATTCCTAAATAAACTAATACCTAACTCAGAACTCAACTGAAGCGCTCCCATTACCACTTGTCATTACCACTTGTCACTAGCAAAGTTAAGAATTCCGAAGGTCAAGTCGATCACTTGCGCCGCGGTACTCGTTCTTAACTCGTAGCTCACACTAAGTACACTTCACGTTAGTGTTACGTGACTTAGCAATTTGTTTTTGTTTCACAAGGTGGTTTCAGAGGCGGGCGGGATGAGACGAGAATTAAAAATTTGTATAGCAAAATTTAAATACCCGTCCCGATTACATTTGGTGTTGAATGCGAGGAATTTAAATATTTGTTGATACAACATTAAACCATTTCAATGCATGAATAGAGTATTTATTCCTTTGCAAAACGGAGAGACAAATTTCGCACCGGCCGGTCATCGGAATAGCGCGCGGTCTCTCTCCGTCGCGTGCTTTCAATTATATCACCATCGCGGACATTCACTTCACACCTCGCCTCGCCGGTCGATGTGAAAGGTCCTGCAAGTTTTCAGTTCCTGCCACAGACCATACAACAAATTCGGTGGTTCCTGCCCAGCACATCAACGTCTCAACGATGTGAAACAACCTTCGAAGCGCCCCTGATTATTACCCTAAATTTTTTATACGTAAAGCGTTAAAACGGAATTCTTTTCTGTGATATGTCATCTTATAGTGCGACAAGCTCAGACTAGGGTCTTTTGGCGCGTGGATGATATAGAAAAGGTGGGTGTGCAATTAAGGTAGGATAAAAGTGAGATAGCAGTTTTAGTTCCGAATTTGACCACGCGCCAAAAGACCCTGATCGCACTGCATAATAATGTAATCAACCCACAACCTAAAGGACAAACAAGTGAATATAATTAAAATTATTAAAAAATACGACTGCTCTGCCGTAGCCCGTATTGAATTACCTTTGGAATCTTATTCACATTTTTATTAAATGGTATTTTTTGTGAATCACTGGATATTGAACTATAGTGTTATAATATATTTTTGGAATCTACTCATCATTTTCTAGATGATGATTATATAGTTAATCTTATTTTCGATATTTTTTTTTTGGTCTTTAATGCGGGACCATGGGGTCCCCATCAATTTTTTTTTTAATCTTACTAGCCTATGTCATCCAAAATAAGCTAGGGATTCTAACGATACCTCATTTATCAAAATCGGTTCAGGTGTATAGAAGTTACTAGCGGATGCCCGCGACTTCGTACGCGTGGATCGAGGTTTTGTGGTTCCCACAGGAACTCTTTAATTTTCCGGGATAAAAAGTAGCCTATGTGTTATTCCAGACTATAATAATCTATCTCTGTGCCAAATTTCATCCAGATCCGTTCAGCCGTTGGGGCGTGATTGAGTAACAAACATCCATGTATACATCCATACATCCAAAATTTCGCATTTATAATATTAGTAAGTAAGTAAGTATAGTAAGTATAAGAAGTAAGATAAGATTAGTAAGATAAGAAGTCAGAAGTAAGATAAGATAAGAATAGCTGACGCCCGGGACTTCGTACGCGTGGATCGAGGTTTTGTGGTTCCCGCGGGAACTCTTTAATTTTCCGGGATAAAAAGTAGCCTATGTGTTATTCCAGACTATAATCTATTTCTGTGCCAAATTTCATCCGGATCCGTTCAGCCGATGGGGCGTTATTGAGTAACAAACATCCATCCATTCATCCATACATCGAAACTTTCGCATTTATAATATTAGTAAGATAAGATAAGATTAGTAAGATAGTAAGAAGTAAGATAAGACTAGTAAGAAGTAAGATAAGATGATGGAATATATAAACTCACATACATACATACATGAACCCTGAAACAATATACTCCTTTTTTCAGGCAGTCGTATAAAAACCAGCGTACCTTACTTAATACCGCAAAGCCGCATACACTAGCGCGACTGGCCAAAACGACCATCCCTTCTACGCGGACGCTTCGAGCACACGTTTTCAAGGTTTTATCCTGTCCGGTTCTAGTCTGGCGGAGCTCATAGTCTGTGTCAACGCCGTAGCACAGAGGTGGATTCATGCTACACCGTGCCGGAAATCAAGCGTTCACTCGCCTTTAGGTTTTTGCCTAATGCTGTAGAAATGTCTGAGTGTTTCGTTTCAAGTTAACATTGCCTGACACGTGAAACTGCTAGGTAATTACTTATTATATCTATGGCTAAAATTGATGATGATTGAAATTGACTGAGTTGTTAAACTTAACGTTTTCTCATAGTAAGTTTAATAAGTCATTTCCATAGTAACTCGAAACTTCAACTTGAAAAGCAAGGACCCGGTCATTGTATATCGAGAATCCATTAGAAATTTTGTTCAGGTAATTAAACTTCATACATACTTACATACGAGTACATTACGGTGGTCGTAGCGATAAATAACTATAATAAAGGTAGAATCTGTGGTAATAAATTGGCACAAAATGGCGACGACCACACCCGCATAATATTATGTTTGAGGTATCTACGTACGCGCAAGCCCGCTCCACAAACCCCAAAATCGGTGGACCTTCATTTTATAGACGACGTAAACTTACAAGGTTTGTTTATATTATGTAGTAGTACTCATATTTATGCGTAAGGTCCTGGAGAACCAACACAGAGTACATTATATATACGTGTAAGAACCAACGCATTATTATCCCAAGAAAACCCCTGTCACTATGCGATTAATGGATTGGGGTCACGACCCTCACCAATGAGGAACGACGCAGCAACGACGCAGAGAGTGTGACTCATATTTAAACATAAAACTACCTTTTCCCTGCCTTCCTCGTCCCACTCGTATTTTAGCTGCCATCTTGATAAGTAATTGGTGATTTCATCTGGTACGTTGCCAGTTGCCACTTGTCTTTTTGCTTATGTTTTCGTTTGTATTTACATACATAACATTGCGATAAATATTGTTGCTACAAGAAATATAGAGATAACAGTTAATTAAGTTTTATATTTGTTATACATTGATATTATTAGAAAAAGTTGCTAATGATTAAATAGTGTTTTTATTCGATCGTATGATTCATGCGACATCAATCTATTTTAAATGATTAAAACATGTGCAAAGAAAGAGAAACTGAAGCTAAAACTATTAACGCAAAAGTTAAAAATCCTATAAAATAAATAAATAAAAAGAAATACCTACTTTAAATAAAAACCGGGCACGGTGGGAACGGTATTTTTTTAGACATTTTCCCCGATAAATCAAAAACTATCATAATTAATAATTAAAAATCTGTTTTAGAATGTACAAAGTAAACCCTTTCATATGATACCCCACACAGTACAGTTATCTCACTTTTAAATTTCAACCCTCCGATTTTCCCCCCTTTTTAAATAAGAACAAAAATAATTTCCATTTTTTTTAATTCCAGTGTCTTTGGGCCACTAATATACACAACTATTCCAAATTTCATGTCGATAGCTTCGGTAGTTACTGAAATAATCGAGTGTGACGGACGGACAGACGGACAGACAGACGGAGAAAGTCGCACCATAAGGGTTCCATTTTACCATTTTGGTACGGAACCCTAAAAATCATAATATTTTTTTTTAAATGGAATATTAATGTTGAAACGTGCAGAAGCTTACCAAGTGGCGTTTTTAAAAATATCGCTAGGCTGGTACATCATATTACCCACGGGGCCCGTCATCGACAAAAGCAGGTACCCGTAGATTACAGTAATCCGTAAAAATACACTTCACTGGGCCATCCCGAGGGGTGAGTCAATCAATTTCTCTGGAATACCCACAATACGGGCGGACAAGGAAAATACTTCAACACTTTTAAAAGGTGCGTAAAAAATATAACAACTTTGGTTATATACTTGGTATAAAATGTTCTGACATTTTATATTGACTAAGTACATGAAGATGATGCACGCGAAATCGTCCGCGTGGATTTAGGTTTTATGAAAATCCCGGAAGTTTTTGATTGTTCGGATAAAAAGAACCTATGTCTCTCCCAAGGTATTTAAGTATATCCATTCAAAAAACCACATGTATCCGTTGCTCTGCCGTCGTTGAAGAAAAACTAACACACAAACACACTTTCACATGTAGATATACAGGATTTCGAGGTATGGAGTGAGGCATTAAATACCTACCGATGCTATATCCCGTCAATGTACAATGGAAAACAGTTATGAATACCACCTCGCGAATTATAGATGCGTGTCAGCGTTATCCAGTCATCCATTACTGACAGCTTGATGGTGATTAGTTGCATATGGATGCAACCTGACAAATGACAATAGATAGGCACGTAATACCACGTAATACATATTGATTACCAGTAATATAATACCTGTACTATTATCTATTCTGTGATAATACCTCCAATGCTATAATATTACAGGAGCTGTTCATGTATAGGCTCGCTCATATCAATAGGATCATTCGAACTTTGCTCGATTATAACTGCTAATATTATAAATGCAAAAGTGTGTTTGTTTGTTGGCTTGTCCTTCAATAACGCCAAAACAGATCAATGGATTGGCGTAATTTTTTGCATGGGTATACGGGAGCAGGATGATATGGCTCGACCGTAACAAAGGATGATCATCCACCGAGCGAGTGTTGTGCTCGGGGATCACTGGTCCGACGGTTCATCGTTAGAGGTCGTATATAGGCGTAATTCAGAGAACGCTTCAAATTCAAATTCAAAATGATTTTTATTCAAATAAACTTTTGCAAGTACTTTTGAATCGTCAAGTGAATCTTCCACTGGTTCGGAATGCCATTCCTACCGAGAAGAACCAGCAAGAAACTCGGCGGTTGCTCTTTTGAAAAAATAATAATAATTTACAATTTCATTAATTTGTAAAATACATCTTCGTTAGCGTGAGTTAGGCTCTTCGTGTTCATCGTGCGCTACTAGTAGTGCCATCTATTGGATTATGTGCGGACTGCGAAGACCGCTACATAGTTGATGAGAGTACCTGGAGAGTGGCAGATGTTATTTCGAAATTAGGCTTTTTAGCCCGCTGAAGTTATAAAATAGTACGTTTTCTATATCCCTACCAATATGTAAAATTAAATGTTAGTTGAAATCAGGTTAAAATACATTTAAATGAATTTTATACATCTGTAAATCATAATGCCAAGCTTATATTTCGACAGCAATAATTTATTTACGAACGCGTCAAGCGAGGCCGAGGGAAAATGTGTAAAATACAGTGAAAGGGAGGAAATTTAGTTACACAATTACATGGATACATTTCGACGATACGCGCTCCGTTTACAACGTGGATATTTTCGGGAGAAGTGAAAACGTGCGTTAACATTTAAATGTGTATTATTTCTGTTGAAGTTTATATACTTTTACAGCTTTGTATGAACAGGTTGACTCTAGAATTACTTAACTCTCTTAACGTCTGCCACGACATTCGTATAAAGATAAACTACTGAATTAGGTATGAAATACTTAATTAGGTATGAGTTATGACCTTCTTAATGAGGTATATTATTACTAAATGAAGCCCGCGTGGATTAGGGTTTTCGAAACACCCCGAGGGGACTTCTTGATTTGCCGGGATAAAAAGCCTGGGCTGTGACCTGTCTCTTTACCTACAAAACTTTCGTCAAAATGGGCGTAGCAGACAGACATATTTTTGTATTTATAATACTAACAAAATTTGCTACTCGCTCCATTTTGACTGTCATCTGTAACATTTTTATCATTTTTAGTTCGTTACATTACGGTTTTAGGGCTGGACTCTCCACTGAGAGTGCGGTGTTGACCTTAAAAGAGACTGTCAAGTACTATACAAGCAGGAAAACACCGGTCTATGCCTGCTTCCTGGATCTTTCAAAAGCGTTTGATCTAGTTTCATACCCGGTACTATGGGATAAGCTCGGACGCACTGGCATGCCTCAGGAACTCATCAGTATCCTTAGACACTCGTACGCACATCAAGGTAACCAGGTAAGATGGGCTGGTGTATACTCTGACACCTACAGGCTGGAATGCGGAGTTCGGCAGGGTGGAAGAAGCTCTCCGAAGCTTTTCAGCCTGTACGTGAACGAGCTGATTGAGGAACTCAGCAGCATGTATGCGGGATGTTCTATTGATAATCAAATGATTAATAACATCAGTTACGCGGATGATATGGTGCTGCTGAGTCCGTCAGTCTGCGCGTTGAGAGATCTGCTGCGTGTGTGTGAGGACTATGCAGAAAAGCATGGACTTAAATATAATGTTAAAAAAAGCATGCTCATGGTCTTCGCAGCAGGCAGTTTTTCTCCTAGCTATGTGCCACCGGTGAGATTGTGCGGTGCAGAGCTGGTCAGGGTGCATCAATTCACTTACCTTGGTCACGTGGTTACAGCAGACATGAAGGACAATGGAGACATAGATAGGGAACGGAGGGCATTGGCGGTTAGAGGGAATATGTTAGCTCGCAGATTTGCTCGTTGCACAAAAGAAGTTAAGGTCACACTTTTCAAGGCCTTTTGCCAGAGCTTCTACACTTGCAGTCTGTGGGTTGACTTTACCCAAAAATCTCTAAATGCTCTCCGAGTCCAGTATAATAACATCTTCAGGATAATGTTGGGACTGCCTCGGTACTGCAGTGCGTCCGGTATGTTTGCGGAAAATCGTGTGGACGGTTTTTACGCAATCATACGAAAGAGGATCGCCTCAACCAAGAGTAGATTGGAGAGTAGTTCCAATATTATTCTGAAGGTGATAGCTGACAGACAGGACAGCGCTTTCAAAGCGCACTGGATGTCAGCCTTAGTATGTAAGTGTATTAATTATATTAACTAACATAGAATAAGTCATACTAACACATATTGTTTATTATTATTTATTATATAACTTATTGGAATTACTAACATAGGATAAGTCTTTACTAACCATTATGGACTTTTGTTGTCTGGTAATAAATAAATTCATTCATTCATTCATTCATTCATTACATTACATTCGTTTGCGTTAAAATGTGTATTGATTTCCGCTTAAGTTAAATCCATAGCTTAGTCCGGAAATTAGCGAGAATACAAATAGTCAGGGCAGAATTCACAAACCACAAAACTACTTCCGTCGTCAACAGATATATTTCAGGTCAGATTTCAGGTACATTGTGGCACTTGGTAGACCACTCGTAAAGTCAAACTGCTTGGGCTTACACCTAGTCTAACCACGTTTGGTACGTAGGTAGTACTGTTATAATACCTAGATATATACCTGCGGTTTGGTTTTACTTAATACAACTAAAGTTCAACTCTAGGACAGATGGAAAACTGACGATAGTTTTTGCTCAAGAACTCGGTAACACCTTAATTCACGCGGACGAAGTCGCGGGCATTAGCTAGTGGTAGAATATGTTAGGGAAATTACACTTTAGACCTAATTTGTACTCATACTCCTGATTTTTTTTTCTTAATATTAGTATGATAAATCATGCCCACGTAGAATGGTGGCAAGAATGCTGGCTGCATTTCTGCGCAGGACAGCCAGGCTGATCCTTTGCGCAAAAAATGAGCCAGCCCTTCTGTCACGATGAGGCAATCAACCGCACCGAAATATCTCGCAAAATTTTTTCAGCACTAAGACTTATTTTATTTATTTTAACATTTTTCTTATAATTTTTACCGGTTTCCACAGGTTCAGGAAACGTAACACAGAAGTCATCAGTTTCCACATAAAAAAATTGGATTAGAATTAGGTTTGCACTACTCTCAGTTTAAAACACATTAGAGAAAACTAAAGCTTAGGTAATAGCAACGTCTGTTCGATGAAAGAGTCCCTCCTCTGGCAAACACCCCAACTCCGAAGCAACTGTAAGTAGGTCGATATCTACTCGGGAAAGGAGCTTTGAAACAAATATACGCGCTATTTTTAATCTAGCCGCAAGGCTAGCTCTCGTTGTGGTATCACTGTTTATAAGCACAAGCTTATAAACAGTGATACCACAACGAAAATTGGCTTACTTTTTCTGCTATCAACGTAGAAATTCTATTTATCCAGCAACTTAGTAATTTCTTTCCCTGGCCTTTTGGGAAAATTAAACTAAAAAACTAAATAGTAAAATTAAAATTAGATCTAAAACTCCTTTGATTCCACTGCAACATTTTTAACAGGTTCCAGCACAAGTTATATTCCACCCTCCAAAGATTATAAATAAAAGGTCGTATCTACAATTAATGCTCTGGAACGCTATAGCCAGTGAGAAATTGAACAATAGGTAACTGTCGAGTATCGAACTGAATTAAGCGCGAATATTCTATGATTCTATTCCGCCATTTTACGACCATCCACTCGTATATAAAGTAATTTTTTTTTATGACTTTTGATGTGGTACTAAAACTTTTTATCTATAAAAATAAAAAGACAGTTGAGACATAGAACTCAATAGGTTCAAATAACCTAAAAAATAAAATTCTTTATTGTATGTAGGACTTAACTCGTGTCACGTGCGGTGTGCTTAATCGTATGTTTTTGACGACCTCCGTGGCGCAGTGTGTAGCGCTGTTGCCTTAACGTGCGGAGGTCCCGGGTTCGATCCCCGGCAGGGTCAATTTGGGGATTTATAATTTCTGAATTTTCCCTGATCTGGTCTGGTGGGAGGCTTCGGCCGTGGCTAGTTACCACCCTACCGGCAAAGACGTGCCGCCAAGCGATTTAGCGTTCCGGTACGATACCGTGTAGAAACCGAAGGGGTATGTGTTTAATATAACTGCCATGCCCCTAACAGGTTAGTCCGCTACCATCTTGACTGCATCATCACTTACCATCAGGTGAGATCGCAGTCAAGGGTTAGCTTGTAGTGGATTTAAAAAAAATTTTATGTTAGTTAGGGACTCTACCACCGCGGGTTCGGAAAGCAGATTGCACTGCGATACCCTAATAGCTGATCTAGTATATTGATAGGCTTTGACTATGCCTTTTTTAACCAAGTAGTTATTGGTAGTGAAGAGGTGATAGCCCCGACTTCCTGTACGGGGTCGCGGGTTCGATCCTCGAGCACGCACCTGCAACTTTTCGAAGTTACGTATGTGCGTTTTAAGAAATTAAATATCACTAGCTTCAAACGGTGAAGGAAACCTGCATACCGGAGAGTTCTTGATAATGTTCTCGAAGGTGTGTGGAGTCTGCCAATCCGCACTTGGCCAGCGTGATGGATTATGGCCAAACACTTTTCAATCCGAGAGCACACTTGTGTTCAGTAGTGAGCCGGCAATGGCTTGATATGAGAGGAAGTGGATTGATATTGGCAAAAACGTGCCAGGGAAGATCAACCTACCCATCCCAAGTTACAGTTTAATCTTGGATTGTATCATTACTTACTAAACGAAGTGAGATAAGGACTGGACGGGTTTGATTAAACTGCCGTAGGAGATCAACTAAGAAAGGTCACAGTCAATAGCCATCTTATCTTATGGTGACACATATCAAAATCAATTGCTGTTCGTTTGTCTCGCTAAAACTCGAGAACGGCTGGAACGATTTAGCTGATTTTGGTTTTGAAATGTTTGTCGTATTTCAGGGAAGATTTAAACGGTGTGAAAATATGGAAAAAATAGAACTTTCGACGCGCGGACGAAGTCGCGGGCATCAGCTAGTCAACGAATAAGATAATTAAGCATTGTAGGTACTTACATTATTGTAAAATTATGAGTTTTATGCGAACAAAAGTTTCACAATATCTGGCTTATGTAGACCGGAGCTCGGAGGCGCCCCCATATTCCCGGGAAGTTTTACAAGTGTGCTTAAGGCGAGTCACCTGCAAGATTTTAGGAGGTGAGGTCGCCGCCCGCGCGTCTCGCGGTACATTTCTCGTAGAGACTGGCGGGGAAGCGGGCAGCGCGGTATATTCTGAAACCGCTTGGCAACGTTCAAGTTCTGGGATTAATTTGAATTAAATAGATATAGGACTTCAGTTTGAAATAAATTTTAGCAGGTTCTCATTAATACTTCAAGAGGAATTTATCCATATAAAAATGATGAGCAAAGTCGAAAATTTTATTAATAAAAAATTCGTTTTAAACTTTTAATTTAGCCTGTTTCAAGATTTTTTTTGATCGAGTAAAGTACATCCTATCGTGTAACAAACTAGCACATTCTTTAGACAATATCTTTAAGTGTATCGGATATTTTTTGTAAGACAGTTATTTAATAGTAAATACCGAAAAAATTTGATCTAGCAAACCAGTTTTCACCGCTGAGCTGAGGTGACTCGCCTTAATATACGGGCTTGTTTATGGTATATTTTACGGCCAATATAACCTTTACCGTCGTCTGAGGGTCGGGGTTAAGCCACAGTATTTCCTTAACTGAAAAGACTAATTAAGAACTTTTGAATCTATAACTTTTGTATTAAATAGCTGAGGTCTGGGTTATTTTGGTAAAAATTTTAGGTATGTTGAAGTAAGTTACCTAGCCCCATGCCAGTTAACTCAAATAGAAACCTAATGAAATCAATAAATGATTTAATAACGGACATACAATAAGTAACTGCCTCGTTGGTCTAGCGGTTAGCATAGTCGTCTGCGGATCACGAGGTCCTGGGTTCGATTCCCGGTCGGGCAAAAAATTGGTTGGGGGGCCAGCCCGCAGTTGGAAGTTGGCGGTGTTTCACCTCCGTGCCTCGGAGAGCACGTTAAGCCGTCGGTCCCGGTTATTATCACTAACATGATAATAGTCGTTAAAGTCCGCCAACATACATTGGAGCAGCGTGGTGGGTCTAAGCTCTAATTCCATCTCTCCTATGAGAGTGGAGGCCGGTGCCCAGCAGTGGGACGTTAATAGGCTGTAGTGGTGTATACAATAAGTGTGTCTCATGAATATGATATGATTAATTTTGACTCTACCGGTTTGGGACGCAGATTCTACAAAGAGCCGGTAAGGAACTCAACGCAAAATATTTGTCTACGAAACAAAAAGGAATTGCCTGGTTTACAAAAATTTCGTATGCCCACTTTTATATGAGCTGCACAAACTGGCACGACAGTACAAAACGTGTTTCCCATACGACGACGACAGTTCAGACTTTTTGTCCTGGCCTATCCGTAATTTATTTTCGCCGTGAGTGGCACGGAGGCACGGCAGTGCTGACGCCAAGACTCGGGTATGACCCGAAGACACACGACGTTGTTTGCGTTTATTTAATTAGGTGTTCTTAAGACATGGTATCTAATTTTTATGTATACCAAGTTTATACAAACATAGGCCCTTTCTAGTGAGTGTTACCACCCTGTATTTTGTCTTCCTCGTCCTACTATTACTCTCCTACCTATTAAGGAACTGGGGAACCTCACTTACCTCGCGATCTCATTTCTAGGACTTTTCATAGCACATACACGGAATACTAACTATTACTACGTACCACAAGCATGACCTGCCTATTTAAATTTCTGAATTTCAATTACAAAAATAACCCAAGAAGGAAAACTGCAGTAATAAATACGTAACATTCCCTCTATTTTGTTGCTCCATTTAGTCCGATAAGAAGGTCCTATTGGATACTTGTACAGCAAATCTGTACCGCAGCAGAATTTTACGGGAATTCAATTAAAAGTTCCGTCTCGCTCCCAACTTGAAACTAATAAGAACTTTATCTTACAATGCACAGTTCTTAAATACAAGACGGTATAGCAACCAAGTTACTATTATATAAAATCGGCGTAACATCCGGTCGGCAACGTCTACGTACCTAGAGCATGTACTTGCCTTATTTAGATGCCGCAAAGATATATTATAGAGTAGCAACCACCCACGACTTCAGCTCCGTAATGAATTCGAAAATCTGGCCTTATGTCTTATCTACATAATAAAAGGACAGGTACCAAAGCACAGTATATATATATATATATATATATATATATATTTATATCTTGCGATATTCACCACTTTGCGATTTGTGTGGTGTGGTGAATATCACAAGATACACACCTCATAGATTTACTTACTGTGGCGGATTACAGTGAATTAAAGTTCTACTTTTTTCAAACTCAACAAAAAGCAAAATATATACCCAGATAATGGGGCTGATTCTGTAGTGCACAATCTCTAAACTAAACTAAAATTAGAGCATTACAAATAATGCTAACCCTTTCATAATACTGCTTACGGAAAGGGACAGAACTAGATTTAAAGCTGCCATTTTAGTTTAGTTTAGTTTAGAGATTGTGTTAGACAGAATCAGTCCCATTGTTTTTTACTTTTCAGTTTAAGTTGGTACAGAAAGGTATAGTTTTGAAGTCGGTTTTTATTTTAGATGAATGCAAATAATTAATTACTTATCCTGATTTTTTAAGTTCACGCTGAAATCGTTGCACCACTCAGACCTAGCAAACCACTACCTACAAATTTTGAACAAAATAAAATATATTTATCTTATGATTGTATTATTTGCATCCTTTTATTTAGAGATTATTATTAGTTTTGAAATATTTTACTTTAAGCCAAATTTACAAAGTACCTACCGAATATATAGGTATGTCATCGCAAAATTGCAAAAACGGTCAGATTGCAATATAACGCTTTTTATCTCGTTAGATTGTAAACTGTCGACAGATTGTGAACCGTTCAATTATCTGAGTGTCAATATTTTTGAAATATTCATTGTGGTGTTTACGTATTCTTGTCTCTTTCTTGTAGGTTAGGTTAAGGTTCAACATAAATAATCAGGTAGGCACTTAGGTTCTATCAGGTTAATATACCTAACAGATTACAATCTACCGAAAAATAATGCGTTAAATTCTAATCTTTCGACAGTTTACAATTTCGCAAGATAGATTACAATCTTACGGTGACATATACTCGTACAAGAAACTACAAAGCGATACAAGAAACATAATAAAGTCAAATAGATTCACACGATAAACCAAACCCTTATTTTATTTCACCCGCATTTATTCCTAACTAAATAGGACTGGAAAGCATTAATTTGCTCGGGCTCCTCCATTGATTACCCGCAGTGGAAGTGTACGACCAAAATCGGGTCCACGACAAATTGCTTTACCGCCGAGAACTGACATATTATATTCACTCTGGTCTTATGCATTGGAATTTGGAATCACAGTGGGGCTGATTCTGTATAACACAATCTCAAAACTAAACTAAAATGGCAGCTTTAAATCTAGTTCTGTCCCTTTCCGTAGGAAGTATTATGAAAGGGTTAGTAATATTTGTAATGCTCTAATTTTAGTTTAGTTTAGAGATTGTGCATTACAGAATCAGCCCCAGTGTCATATTATTATAATGATAATTCACTTGATGATTCAAAAGCACCAAGTATTCAAAAGTTTATTTGAAAAAGATAATATTTTTATTTATTTATTAAAAAGCTTTTATCGTCTCCCATAGTGAAATTAGTGTAACATTATGGTATTTTTCATTGTCTTCTCAGCCAAACCATTTTCATTGATACCCATATTATAACGCGCGTGCACAAAAAAAAAATCCGCCATCTTTGGGAGTCCGCCACATTGGATTTAGAATGACGTAATTTAGCTAACCATGCATTGTCGTCCAAACTAAACTATGCAAAATGTCAGCTCAATCGGTTAGGGATACCTGTTTAAAATTCAGTTGCAAGATTTGGCCTAACCAGGTAATAAAATTATACATCAATGGCCTAATAAATAAATAAATAAAAATAAAATTTGTTCATTTCGGACCCTTATTTTTAGTCCCTAAGTTGTTAGTACAGTATTAAACCTAAAAAGGAATGTTAGTATACAGTATACACACAATAAAAACACACTAACTATAAAAATTTAAATACCTGTGGGTGCATGCTGGGGCACTAGGTATATAGACATGCGTACTCGTATGTATCCAGTGCCTCAGCATGGGGCAGTCAGATTTATCACTTAACAATCAAACGTACTTGAACATTGTAAGTTTTAATAAGCTTGTAAAAATATTTTATTATCGACCATGCTATTTTTTTTTCACGAGACTTCCTTATTCATCTGTACGCAAAGTCCATACCAAGAATTGTTTTGCCATCAGTTTAGTGTAATATATTTGGAATAGCAGTGAAATATCACTGCGTAACAAAATCTTACTGCACTTGCGATGGGAAATTTTGAAAAACGCCGGCCAATTCTACCTGGTAATTAATTATATAAAAAAAGCAGTACAATCCTGCTTAAAATATAAACTACATTACTTCGAAACCATGCCGTCAACGTTTTTTTCTATATACCAGAAGTTTTAAACAAGTCCTAAAAGTATCTTTGCATGACTAAAACATGATTACTGTTTAAATTTTGCCAGTTCACTTTTAGTATCGTAAAATTTTGTAAGCAGCTCTTCAGAAACAATTAACTAC
Source organism: Erebia aethiops (assembly GCA_923060345.2). NCBI lineage: Eukaryota > Metazoa > Arthropoda > Insecta > Lepidoptera > Nymphalidae > Erebia > Erebia aethiops. Next base: position 4,783,222 of record OV281092.1, on the reverse strand, counting down.
CTTGTAAGTTGTACTAAGTAATAATTATATAATCATTCGTTACCATAAAGCCACAAAAAGCCTCAACAAAAAGTTTGACAAAATCATGATTATTGCTAACGGCTGCCATATATTGCCCCTTGTCCAGAAAGTAGTAAAGTGGCATAAAATACGCTCTAGCCGGGAAACGGTCTTTTTGCGATCGTATATATCAAGCCGTAGTTGTAGATGTCGGTGAACTTAGCAGAGCAAATGCTAGCAGATCAAAAATAAAAGGGAGTTCTGTTCGCATGCAGATGAGTTCTATAGTTCCTGATAGATTTTAGAGATAGTTCTGCCGAGTTAGCCCAAAAAACGCCGGATGAAAAAATGATCTGCTAACTTCCGGTAGCAGATCATTTTCTATAAAATCAATTTTTAAAGTGAGTTCTGTGCGCATGCGACTGAGTTCTATAGTTCCTCATACTTTTCAGACATAGTTCTCGCACTTAAACCTAGAAAAAAGTCAATTGAAAATAATGATCTGCTACGGGAAGTTAGCAGAGCATCTGGCAGACCATGAAATAAAAATTCACAGAAAATTGAATTGTAGCTTCAGAGGCAAGACCTCTACGGTTTCTACTAGAAGAATAACAGATCTATAAATTCCATTCAAAATCTTGCTTAGAACTCTCATAAAACCTCTAGCAGAGCATAACAGAAGAGTACAAAATATCATCGAATTGAGATAATCACTACGTTTTAAAAAATTCACTGAAACTAGAACTCTTGCCTGAGAGGCTAGAACTCTGCAGTTTCTGATAGAAGAATAACACATATTTAATATCCAGTACAAATCTTGCCTGGAACTCTCATAAAACTTCCAGCAGAGCATAGGAGAAGAGTACAAAATACCATCGAAATGCGATAATCACTACGTTTTAAAAAATTCACTGAAACTAGAACTCTCGCCTGAGAGGCTAGAACTCCGCGGTTTCTGATAGAAAAATAACAGGTCTTCAATATCCAGTACAAATCTTGCCTGGAACTCTCATAAAACTTCCAGCAGAGCATAGGAGAAGAGTACAAAATACCATCGAAATGTGATAATCACTACGTTTTAAAAAATTCACTGAAACTAGAACTCTCGCCTGAGAGGCTAGAACTCCGCGGTTTCTGATAGAAGAATAATAGATCTTCAATATCCAGTACAAATCTTGCCTAAAACTCTCATAAAACTTCCAGCAGAGCATAGGAGAAGAGTACAAAATACCATCGAAATGCGATAATCACTACGTTTTTAAAAATTCACTGAAACTAGAACTCTCGCCTGAGAGGCTAGAACTCCGCGGTTTCTGATAGAAAAATAACAGATCTTCAATATCCAGTACAAATCTTGCCTGGAACTTTCATAAAACTTCCAGCAGAGCATACAAGAAGAGTACAAAATACCATCGAAATGCGATAATCACTACGTTTTAAAAAATTCACTGAAACTAGAACTCTCGCCTGAGAGGCTAGAACTCCGTGGTTTCTGATAGAAGAATAACAGATCTTCAATATCCACTAAAAATCTTGCCTGGAACTCTCATAAAACTTCCAGCAGAGCATAGGAGAAGAGTACAAAATACCATCGAAATGCGATAATCACTACGTTTTAAAAATTCACTGAAACTAGAACTCTCGCCTGAGAGGCTAGAACTCGGCGGTTTCTGATAGAAAAATAACAGGTCTTCAATATCCAGTACAAAACTTGCCTGGAACTCTCATAAAACTTCCAGCAGAGCATAGGAGAAGAGTACAAAATACCAATGAAATGCGATAATCACTACGTTTTAAAAAATTCACTGAAACTAGAACTCTCGCCTGAGAGGCTATAACTCCGCGGTTTCTGATAGAAAAATAACAGGTGTTCAATATCCAGTACAAATCTTGCCTGGAACTCTCATAAAACTTCCAGCAGAGCATAGGAGAAGAGTACAAAATACCATCGAAATGCGATAATCACTACGTTTTAAAAAATTCACTGAAACTAGAACTCTCGCCTGAGAGGCTAGAACTCCGCGGTTTCTGATAGAAAAATAACAGATCTTCAATATCCAGTACAAATCTTGCCTGGAACTCTCATAAAACTTCCAGCAGAGCATACAAGAAGAGTAAAAAATACCATCGAAACGCGATAATCACTACGTTTTAAAAAATTCACTGAAACTAGAACTCTCGCCTCAGAGGCTAGAACTCTGCAGTTTCTGATAGTGGAATAACAGATCTTCAATATCCAGTACAAATCTCTCCTGGAACTCTCATAAAACTTCCAGCAGAGCATACAAGAAGAGTACAAAATACCATCGAAATACGATAATCACTACGTTTTAAAAAATTCACTGAAACTAGAACTCTCGCCTGAGAGGCTAGAACTCTGCAGTTTCTGATAGTGGAATAACAGATATTCAATATACAGTACAAATCTCTCCTGGAACTCTCATAAAACTTCCAGCAGAGCATACAAGAAGAGTACAAAATACCATCGAAATACGATAATAACTACGTTTTAAAAAATTCACTGAAACTAGAACTCTCGCCTGAGAGGCTAGAACTCCGCGGTTTCTGATAGAAAAATAACAGATCTTCAATATCCAGTACAAAGATCTGCTGGAAGTTTTATGTGAGTTCCAGGCAAGATTTGTAGTGGATATTTAAGATCTGTTATTCTTCTATCAGAAACCGCGGAGTTCTAGCCTCTCAGGCGAGAGTTCTAGTTTCAGTGAATTTTTTAAAACGTAGTGATTATCGCATTTCGATGGTATTTTGTACTATTCTCCTATGCTCTGCTGGAAGTTTTATGTGAGTTCCAGGCAAGATTTGTAGTGGATATTTAAGATCTGTTATTCTTCTATCAGAAACCGCGGAGTTCTAGCCTCTCAGGCGAGAGTTCTAGTTTCAGTGAATTTTTTAAAACGTAGTGATTATCGCATTTCGATGGTATTTTGTACTCTTCTCCTATGCTCTGCTGGAAGTTTTATGTGAGTTCCAGGCAAGATTTGTAGTGGATATTGAATATCTGTTATTCTACTATCAGAAACTGAACAGTTCTAGCCTCTCAGGCGAGAGTTCTAGTTTCAGTGAATTTTTTAAAACGTAGTGATTATCGCGTTTCGATGGTATTTTTTACTCTTCTTGTATGCTCTGCTGGAAGTTTTATGAGAGTTCCAGGCAAGATTTGTACTGGATATTGAAGATCTGTTATTCTTCTATCAGAAACTGCAGAGTTCTAGCCTCTGAGGCGAGAGTTCTAGTTTCAGTGAATTTTTTAAAACGTAGTGATTATCGCGTTTCGATGGTATTTTTTACTCTTCTTGTATGCTCTGCTGGAAGTTTTATGAGAGTTCCAGGCAAGATTTGTACTGGATATTGAAGATCTGTTATTCTTCTATCAGAAACTGCGGAGTTCTAGCCTCTCAGGCGAGAGTTTTATTTTCAGTGAATTTTTTAAAACGTAGTTATTATCGCGTTTCGATGGTATTTTTTACTCTTCTTGTATGCTCTGCTGGAAGTTTTATGAAAGTTCCAGGCAAGATTTGTACTGGATTTTGAATATCTGTTATTCCACTATCAGAAACTGCAGAGTTCTAGCCTCTCAGGCGAGAGTTCTAGTTTCAGTGAATTTTTTAAAACGTAGTGATTATCGCATTTCGATGGTATTTTGTACTCTTCTTGTATGCTCTGCTGGAAGTTTTATGAGAGTTCCAGGCAAGATTTGTACTGGATATTGAATATCTGTTATTCCACTATCAGAAACTGCAGAGTTCTAGCCTCTCAGGCGAGAGTTCTAGTTTCAGTGAATTTTTTAAAACGTAGTGATTATCGCATTTCGATGGTATTTTGTACTCTTCTTGTATGCTCTGCTGGAAGTTTTATGAGAGTTCCAGGAGAGATTAGTACTGGATATTGAAGATCTGTTATTCTTCTATCAGAAACTGCGGAGTTCTAGCCTCTCAGGCGAGAGTTCTATTTTCAGTGAATTTTTAAAACGTAGTGATTATCGCGTTTCGATGGTATTTTTTACTCTTCTTGTATGCTCTGCTGGAAGTTTTATGAGAGTTCCAGGCAAGATTTGTACTGGATATTGAAGATCTGTTATTCTTCTATCAGAAACTGCGGAGTTCTAGCCTCTCAGGCGAGAGTTCTATTTTCAGTGAATTTTTTAAAACGTAGTTATTATCGCGTTTCGATGGTATTTTTTACTCTTCTTGTATGCTCTGCTGGAAGTTTTATGAGAGTTCCAGGCAAGATTTGTACTGGATATTGAATATCTGTTATTCCACTATCAGAAACTGCAGAGTTCTAGCATCTCAGGCGAGAGTTCTAGTTTCAGTGAATTTTTTAAAACGTAGTGATTATCGCATTTCGATGGTATTTTGTACTCTTCTTGTATGCTCTGCTGGAAGTTTTATGAGAGTTCCAGGCAAGATTTGTACTGGATATTGAAGATCTGTTATTCTATATCAGAAACTGCGGAGTTCTAGCCTCTTAGGCGACAGTTCTAGTTTCAGTGAATTTTTTAAAACGTAGTGATTATCGCATTTCGATGGTATTTTGTACTCTTCTTGTATGCTCTGCTGGAAGTTTTATGAGAGTTCCAGGCAAGATTTGTAGTGGATATTTAAGATCTGTTATTCTTCTATCAGAAACCGCGGAGTTCTAGCCTCGTAGGCGACAGTTCTAGTTTCAGTGAATTTTTTAAAACGTAGTTATTATCGTATTTCGATGGTATTTTGTACTCTTCTTGTATGCTCTGCTGGAAGTTTTATGAGAGTTCCAGGCAAGATTTGTAGTGTATATTTAAGATCTGTTATTCTTCTATCAGAAACCGCGGAGTTTCAGCCTCTCAGGCGAGAGTTCTAGTTTCAGTGAATTTTTTAAAACGTAGTGATTATCTCAATTCGATGATATTTTGTACTCTTCGGTTATGCTCTGCTAGAGGTTTTATGAGAGTTCTAAGCAAGATTTTGAATGGAATTTATAGATCTGTTATTCTTCTAGTAGAAACCGTAGAGTTCTTGCCTCTGAAGCTACAATTCAATTTTCTGTGAATTTTTGTTTCATGGTCTGCCAGATGCTCTGCTAACTTCCCGTAGCAGATCATTATTTTCAATTGACTTTTTTCTAGGTTTAAGTGCTAGAACTATGTCTGAAAAGTATGAGGAACTATAGAACTCATCCGCATGCGCACAGAACTCACTTTAAAATTTGATTTTATAGAAAATGATCTGCTACCGGAAGTTAGCAGATCATTTTTTCATCCGGCGTTTTTTGGGCTAACTCGGCAGAACTATCTCTAAAATCTATCAGGAACTATAGAACTCATCTGCATGCGAACAGAACTCCCTTTTATTTTTGATCTGCTGGCTTTTGCTCTGCTAAGTTCACGGACACTAGTTGTAGTGAGGACGATCTTGGTAAATAAATGAATGGAAATGGTCAAGGATTTTTTTTTATTTAAGAATGCCTACTGATAAATCTTTGTATATTTTTGGCATTGTATTTTGTATAATAAGTAATTTATTTATAGTATATAAAAGCTAATTAATCAGGCTCTTGTTCGTCTGCTGCTTTCCAAAACGGTGATAGAGTTGTAAATAAAACAATGAACATATAATTACTTCCTGTCTTTACACAACTTAATATTCATGTTTTTATAGATTTTTTAAAATCAGATATGCAACAAACGCTGGCATAAATGCAGCTTCTTTATTATAACAACTTTCTCTCTCAACTAAGCTTTCTAAGCTGTATCTGAACTTTGGCATACCGACCCAACTCTACCCAACTTTATGCAAGCGCGTTGCGCATATCCTCCGTGATTTGTTTTTGTTTCCTAAATACAGTAGATATACCAATAAAGATATATGCGAGTAAAGCCGAGTTAGGTAAAGTGGGTAGAACTCTCACCTCTGCGTCTGGCATTGGGCACTTAAAGTTCAATTATGCACAAAAAATTCTTCATTCATTAAGTTCGTGACTTCGTGACCAACAAAAATCTACATAATTAATCTCAATCTGTGTTTTCATTATCAATCTAAATGCTAAAGCAAGCAAATCTTTTACTTATTAAAAGAAAATGTCTACAACCCACAGGCTACAACCCACGCTGAAAAATACTCATTTCCTTTCCCTTTATCCTAAACAATGAAATCCAACAATTAAAATTCTCATTATGAAGCCTGGATATTTGTTAGCCCCAACTTTGGTTCAGCCTCGGATCAAATAGTGCATAGACGGAACCTGTTGTCCATGTGTCAAACAGCGTGTCAATGTGTGACTTTTGACGACCTCCGTGGCGCAGTGTGTAGCGCTGTTGCCTTAACGTGCGGAGGTCCTGGGTTCGATCCCCGGCAGGGTCAATTTGGGAATTTATAATTTCTGAATTTTCCCTGGTCTGGCCTGGTAGGAGGCTTCGGTAGTGGCTAGTTACCACCCTACTGGCAAAGAGGTGCCGCTAAGCGATTTAGCGTTCCGGTACGATGCCCGATGCCGTGTAGAAACCGAAGGGATATGGGTTTAATATAACTGCCATGCCCCTAACAGGTTAGCCCGCTACCATCTTAGACTGCATCATCACTTACCATCAGGTGAGATCGCAGTCAAAGGCTAGCTTGTAGTGGATAAAAAAAAAAAGACTACTACGGATGTGTACGGCTCCTTTGAAGCGATTGAAAACATCAGGATTTACTGCATTTATAAACCTTACTGGTCTCGTAAGAAATTTGCATTGAAAATAATTGGGCAGCGTTGTTCTTTTGTTATCAGAAAAGAGGCATAACAGATCTGTAGATTTCTTCCATATTTAAGTCGTTTACAACTATTTAGTCGCCAGCAACGCAATTATAATCCTGAAAATCTTTAACATTTAAAGATTTCATGTTATCAGGATAATTTCTTATGCTAGGTATACTTATAAAATTTATGTTGCACTCTTTTAGTACACGAATTTAAAATCTTTCTCTCCGTCTAGGTAATATTTGGTCCAAGGATTCAGCAAACGCGCAGGTGAACGACCTTTATTTTACTATCCAGATACTTTCTTTTAAAATTAAAACTCTTTAGACGAACTCGTTGTATCTAAAGGGTTATCTTTTTCCCTTGTCTCCTCTTAACTGATTTTTGCGATCGCAGAAAATAAGTGCGTAAGAGCTCGACTGCAATCACTCCTGGTAAACGTTGCATTCTAAACGTTGTAATCTAGAAGAAACTTATTATCTCTTAAATAAATAATAATAAATAAATAAATCCTTTATTGCGGTACATTGTTGCAAATTTAAAAAGGATATAAAGAAATAATTAAAAAATTCTACGACTAGCAACAACACAATAGGTCGCAAACTCAGCCTAATGCTGGGCATTGGCTACCAATACCCAGCGCTGATTTTCAGTTTGCTCCAGACGAAAATATTAAAAAATTAAGTGCGCCGCCCGACACGCTATAAATCTTATAACTAACACTGTCAATAGATTATAAAAATTACAACGAAAATAAATAAATAATTGAAAATGAGACAAAAAAACACAACAATAAAAAAAAAGCTAGTGACACTACATATGTTCCCTCCTGAATAGTGAAATTGTTCCCTCCTGAATAGTGAAATCTCTTCCATCAGTCTTTGTCGATTAGTCGATAATTAGCAATTATCATGCATGCAGAAAATCGCAAGTGCTAACGATTTTCTGAATGCATGACAATTTCCCTTTAAGGGGGTCTGTTAAGTAGCAGACCCACTTATAGGGAAATTGTTTTTTAGGATAATAGGGAAATTCGCTGCTCTCGCGCATCATTCATCCAATTGAGTTGAAACTGCGTGCAAATGTTGTTGACACTTGCGTGAAGATTTTTGAAGCGTGGCTGAACCACTAGGCTAATAAGCCTAGTGGTTTAGCCACGCGGCCTATTCGAGGTCGCAAGTTCGATCCCCGGGCCTCTAACTTTACGGAGCCAAGTGAGTTTTAAAAGAGTTTTAGGAATATATTGTGAGGATATACATGCAGGAGTACTTTATAATGTTCTCAAAGGTGTGTGAAGTCTGCTAATCTGCACTTGACCAGCATGGTGGACTATGGCTAAAGCCTTCTGATTCCGAGAGGAGATTCGTGCTCAATAGTGAGCCGACAATGGGTTGAAATGAAGACCATCAACGCCTCTTTCGGGTATAATTCAATTAAAAAACATATTGCAAACGGTTCTGCAAACGTTCACAAATCCATTACATTCGGTGGACAAACGAAAAGAAAGTTTCGGATTAATGTTTACTTTGGTCACCCATAACTCAACAAGGTGAAGATAGGTAGAGGTTACGTTGTTTGGGCCAGAAAACAGAATTAATATCAAACAATATGTCAACATGGGCCATACTGCAAAGTGATAATGCTTGAAACCATATTGTTTCATTATTGCGTGTTTCAGAATTATAATCCTTATTTTGGGAACGTCAAGGAACGTGACATCCAACTGTCATATTGAGTAATATTGCTTAAGTATTACTTTAAGCTTTGCCTCAGTACGAACTTGGAAAATCCGAAATCCAGAAGCCCTATTTTCAAACTACTTAACTGAGATTAAATGTTACACAAGCGTTGAAATTTAGCATCCTGATACTTTGATGACGTATTATTTAAAAAAAACAATTCATGACAAAACTAGAGTTGAATTTCTATTTAAAAAGTTGAAGTAGAAATAAAGGCGAAAACAAGAAAACTGCGTCATTCACTTTTATATGCCGCACACAAGCCGCCAAGCGATTTAGCGTTCCGGTACGATGCCGTGTAGAAACCGAAGGGGTGTGGGTTTAATATAACTGCCATGCCCCTAACAGGTTAGCCCGCTACCATCTTAGACTGCATCATCACTTACCATCAGGTGTGATCGCAGTCAAGGGCTAGCTTGTAGTGGATAAAAAAAAAAAAAAAAAAAAACAAGGCGACCGGACAAATCGTCTTTCCCCTTCGACCCATACGCACGTACTTTTTGTAATGCCCAGTCCATAGGGTTTTTCGCTTCAAACATGGATTGAAAAATTCATGCTGAAGATAAAACTTTGTATTTGAATAATGATAGATATTTCTTGGCTAACGATAGAGTAGGTACGAGAATGGCGTTATTTTAGAAAATTCGCCATCAAAACGTATTTCGTAAATTTATAGTTTTCCGATATTTCAAATCGTTAGTGATAAATCTTATCATACAACATAAAATCAAATGAGAAAGTATTATTTAGGCCACAAATTTATTCCAACATTCCACATACAAGAGTCAGAACAATGCGTACAAAAGTAACCGAAATGAATAGAAGTAAAATTTTATGAACTAGAAGCTCATCTCCAGTTAACCCGCGGCATGTAACACTGAAACAAATGACCGGAAAGTAAGAAAAGTTCACATGGTATGCATTATCAGTGTTCACAAAGCCTACTATGATCACTGAAAAAAAAATTACTACTCACGATGAAAACTCCAGACAAGATACATTGCTGATTTTCTTGTCCGACCTCCCATAAAATTGCTGTAAAACCGCAATGGATTTAGTAAAGTCTTTCAGTTCCTTTCTTGTGAGTTAGTGAAAGTTCACGAAAGAGTATCGGAATAGGGAGGGCAGCGATAAATATTACTCAGTACGGTGGTAACGTTAGTGAAGATATAACGTATGTACCGAAGATTGCTGTGAAATTACGATATTTCCGCGTTCGTTGAAAAATGTGACAGTGTGGTGGGATACTCTATGCATTTTAGTGAGGATAAGTGAGTGTAAATATAATAAATATATTCTGATCTATTATGTTTGATACTGAAAGTGGAATACTGTAAAAAATTAAATGTGACAGTTTGTTTACAGTCACTGGTAAGATTTTTTCACTCTATTTACACATTTTTTGTCTTAATTAAAATAAATGGTTTATTTTTGAGATTTGACTAGGTATTTATTATTTGAACGTTGCCGAATATATTATTATTATCATAGATTCATTATGCCTAAGTAAACTTGTAGCTCTATCGAACAGGAATTATTATGAGTATATTGTTTATAATAACTAAGTATTCTATAATCAAATAATTAATGGAGATAAATTAAAATACAGCGTGCCCCTACATAACTTTGAAACCAGATGCTGCACTGTACCTATCATTTCTGTATACCTATAGCAAATACTATTAAACCTACTTTCTGTGCAGCCTATAGGAGGAGCGAAAGGTTAGGAAGATACAAAGGAAATTCATGAATTGTTACGGTTCCATGCTTTGGATTTGCTTTCGCGGATATAAGTATACACTGTAAATGCAACGTAGTATAATATATTATGGTACAGAGATACGATTCGACGATGTTTTTTTTTAAATAAAATAAACTCGTTTTTTTGTCCACTACAAGTTAGCCCTGGACTGCGATCTCACCTGATGGTAAGTGATGATGTAGCCTAAGATGGTAGCGGACTAACCTGTTATTGGCATGGCAGTTAAATAAAACCAATACCCCTAATCGGTTTCTACGCGACTTGTACTGGAACGCTAATTCGCTTGACGGCATCACTTTGACGGTATGGTGGTAGCTAGCCACGGCCGAAGCCTCCCACTATAAATTCCGGTGATTTTATATTTTCCGGCAAAGGCTATCCGTGTTACCAGACCTCAGACAAAATCAACCTTAAGTAATTGATCCCACTGGGAATTGAGGCCGGAAGCCTCTGGAGACAGGGTAGAGATGTGATCTTTCCCAACATTCAAAGGTGCTTCCCAGGAGAGTCATGGCGTTACAACATAATTTTGTTTGTTTTAACTTTAACATATTACCTTACTAGATGGTGCCCGCGACTTCGTCCGCGTGGATTAATTTTTTTTGATTCCCTCGGGAACTCTCTAATTTTCCGGGATTAAAAGTAGCCTATGTCACTCTCCAGGTCCTCAACTATAAATGAGTTATTGAGTTATTGAGTTATATAATGCCAAAAATCACGTCGATCCGTTGCCCCGTTGCGGCGTGATTGAAGGACAAACCAACAAACGAACAAATAAACACACTTTCGCATTTATAATATTAGTGTGATTAGTATGACTAGCTGATGCCCGCGTCTTTGTCCGCGTGGCTTAAGTTTTTTTAATTCCCGGGGGAACTCTTTGATTTCCGGGATAAAAGTAGCCTATGACACTCCCCAGGTGGATTTTCGTTAAATTGCTTAACTGGTTTTTGTTATTTAAGACTTAGAACTTAATTGCCAATTTTCATTTCTCTAACTTCAAAAACACAGGACTTTAATAAAACATTCCAACCATTGGCCCCCTTAGGGTCGTCACACCTCAATTTTCTCAAAATCATTTATCAGCTGATGCCTACGCCATAAAATGAACCTTGATTATTTGATTATTGAATTAAATCTATACAATATAGCTATTCCGAACACAAATCGTGTTCCACGAAAATGCATGTTATAAAATAACTAAATCCAAATCTATGAATCACAGAACCTAATAATTGTATGTACCTTTAGATCTAAAAAAACTAACACCACGCGGTCAAAGTCGCGGCTTTAATCTAGTATTTAATTCTTTTAAAAAATTTCATACTAGATACAGAATTTGTTTATTTCATAATATTACTAGCTAATGCCCGCGACTTCCTACGCGTGGTTTAATTTTTTTCATATCTCCGCGAGAAGTCCTTAATTTTCCGGGATTAAAAGTAGCCTATGTCACTCTCTGTTCTCAACTATACCCATGCCAAAAATCACGTCGATCCGTTGCTCTGTTGCAGCGTGATTGAAGGACAAACCATCAAACAAACAAACACACTTTCACATTTATAATACCTATAAGTATTAGTATGATAAGACATACCTCTCATAAACCACATCATGTTTTGACTCTATCATAATTTATACACAATATACCTACTCTATGTAGATCTATGTAAAAAGAAAACTAAAGTCACGCAGCCGAATTCGCGAGTATCATTTAATAATTAGTGATAATACTTAGAAAAATCTATGATTCATCAAAATATAATCTATGAATAATCAAGTAGGTATTCAGACGGAAATAAGATGCTGTTATAGGCGCCGGCAACGGAAATTCCGGATGAGTGAAGATACGCAGAAACAAAACGTCTAATATTCAATATCGCGAGATGAAACCGCAAATTTATTCGCGCACGTCTACCGTTATTTATGATCACATCACATCCTAAAATATTACCTAGTAACCTAATACAGTTTAAATATTGAATTATGTTTTACTGTCGACGTGTGTGTGTTTTTGTACGTGAGTGTGTCGTCGTACAGCTAAAACAATTGGGTATTTAACAAATAGTCATATTAGCAACTTTTTTTTGGCTTTAATGTAACTGCCATACCCCTCACGGGTTACACCGCTACCATCTTAGACTATATCATCACTTACCATCAGGTGAGATCGCAGTCAAGGGCTAACTTGTAGTTGATAAAAAAAAACTTGTAGTGGATAAAAATAATAGTAATATGAGTCAGATCCGATACACCAAGCTATGTTCTGCTCGATTTTTCTGATCAAAGTACACTTTAAAAAAAGCATAAATTGAGATTCAAACTACAATAATTTCTATATTCAACACTTCATCAATCCGCGCCGTAGCACACCGCTAAAAAGAATATTTTATTAAAAAAATCCAACAAAGTGCCGCACGGGATATTGGAATTCCACAAATTTATTTCACCCTGGCACCGAACTATGACAGCTGCAATGTGATAATTCCAACCACTTCCGATCGGCTGACACTCCAATATTTGATAAAATACAAAGAACAATGGACACTTTTGTATGGAGCGTGGGCCCAGTGTTGTAGCACTTTCTTATCTTCCTAAAAATGAAGTTCCGAACAATCTCAACGTTTTAGGCAGCATAAATTTAATGAATCGAATAAAAAACAGGTTCCAAAAGTTAAATAATTATCTGTTACGAATGCTAATGGAGATGCTTAATGACTGCATACACTCGTTGGAAATATGGTTTTTTTTTTTTTTAATCCACTACAAGCTAGCCCTTGACTACGATCTCACCTGATGGTAAGTGATGATGCAGTCTAAGATGGTAGCAGGCTAACCTGTTAGGGGCATGGCAGTTATATTAAACCCATACCCCTTCGGTTTCTACACGGCATCGTACCGGAACGCTAAATAGCTTGGCGGCACGTCTTTGCCGGTAGGGTGGTAACTAGCCACGGCCGAAGCCTCCCACCAGGCAAAATTAGTAATTTTTTGGAAGTCGGTTAAAATATAGAATGTAGTTTATTTATAAACTCAAACACAGCGTACTCAGTCAACGGATTGAGGTCAAATCAAGATATATGCACTAGAGGAGGCTCTGAAGCCTGAACGACTCTCACATTATTGACGTAGCGTTTTATGAGATGGTTGACAGTTCCGTACAGCTGAAAGTAGGCATATTTTCAGCTCTGGGGCCATACGGCCGACGCCATATTGTTTCATTATTGTTGACTTTCGTGTTTTAGAATCCCTATTTCAGGAACGTCTAGTTTGTTAAAAACTTGAATTTACGACTCTATATGCACCATACTTTCAATTATAAATATTATAACAAGTTTCAATGCTATTATACAATGGCTGCTTATTAAAAATATAGTTTAAAGTTACAAAAAAGAGCAAAAAAGTTAGAGTTATACTTAATTTTTTTGTAAAAGGCGTTCTCCTAGCATATTTCGTATCAAACATAACATTTCGTATATTATAAATGCGAAAGTTTGGATGAATGGATGTATGGATGTCGGTATAGATGTATGGATGTATGGATGGATGTTTGTTACTCAATCACGCCCCAACGGCTGAACGGATCTTGATGAAATTTGGCACAGAGATAGATTATAGTCTGGAATAACACATAGGCTACTTTTTATCCCGGAAAATTAAAGAGTTCCCTCGGGAACCACAAAACCTCGATCCACGCGTACGAAGTCGCAGGCGTCAGCTAGTTAAAAATATAGTTTAAAGTTACAAAAAAGAGCAAAAAAGTTAGAGTTAAATTACTTAATTTTTTTGTAAAAGGCGTTCTCCTAGCATATTTCGTATCTAACATAACATTTCGTATATTATAAATGCGAAAGTTTGGATGAATGGATGTATGGATGTGTGGATGTATGAATGTATGGATGGATACATATGTTACTCAATCACGCCCCAACAGCTGAACTGATCTGGATGAAATTTGGCACAGAGATAGATTATAGTCTGGAATAGCACATAGGCTACTTTTTATCCCGGAAAATTAAGGCGTTCCCGCGGGAACCGAAAAACCTCAATCGACGTGGACGAAGTCACGGGCATTAGCTAGTCTAACAAATAAAATTTATATACTAAAAATGAGTAAAATACTAACGCGGACAGTTTCAAGGGCGATTTCTAAAATTACATGCTTAAAACCTGAAAATGTAGAAACTGAATAATTGACATAATATCGATGCACAGATCAAAAAGGGACTAGAAACTTGTTGTTTTACCATTTATTTATTATGTGTTAGAAATAATGCCGCAAAAACCACAGTCGATTTTACTGTGCAAGGTAAGACACAAAACAATAATTATAGCAAGGGAAATAAGCATGCGACAAGCTTAGAAAATATGTATTATGTGTAATGTGTATTAATATATAGTTTTATACACTTGAAATAAAAGTGGTTTACTATATAAGTGGTTGGCCATATTGGTTAAGATGTTATTTTGAACCCGTATTAATAAATCTCCATCGTACATTAAGCACGTTGTAAGGCAGATAAGAGAGTATTTAAAATATGTTCTGAAATGGATATCCCGTTCGTCAATGCGTTGGGAGCTAGCATCAGTGAAAAAATTGACTGTAGGGATCACGGAATTGACTGTTATTGTAATATATATGTTATTGTAATATATATTATTTTAGTATTATCCATACTAATATTATAAATGCGAAAGTCAGTTTGTTTGTTGGTTTGTTGGTTTGTTGGTTTGTTGGTTTGTTGGTTTGTCCTTCAATCACGCTTCAACGGCGCAACGGATCGACGTGATTTTTTGCATGGGTATATTTGAGGACCTGGAGAGTGACATAGGCTACTTTTTATCCCGGAAAAACAAACAGTTCCTGTGGAATAGGATGCTCTTTTTCTCGCATTTTTCTTCAATTAGGCGGCAACGGCACACCGGATAGAAGTGATTTTTTACATGGGTATAATTGAAGAACTGGAGAGTGACATAGGCTACTTTTTATCCCGGAAAAACAAACAGTTCCTGTGGAATAGGATGCTCTTTTTCTCGCATTTTTCTTCAATTAGGCGGCAACGGCACACCGGATAGAAGTGATTTTTTACATGGGTATAATTGAGGAACTGGAGTGACATAGGCTACTTTTTATCCCGGAAAAACTAACAGCTCCTGTGGGATAGTATGCTCTTATTCTCGCATTTGTTCATCAATTAGGCGGCAACGGCACACCGGATCGACGTGATTTTTTACATGGGTATAATTGAGGAACTCGAGAGTGAAACTGGCTACTTTTTATCCCGGAAAAACTAACAGCTCCTGTGGGATAGTATGCTCTTTTTCTCGCATTTTTTCTTCAATTAGGCGGCGACGGCACACCGGATCGACATGATTTTTTACATGAGAATAATTGAGGAACTGGAGAGTGACATAGGCTGCTTTTTATCCCGGAAAAATAACAGCTCCTGTGCGATAGTATTCTCTTTTTCTCGCATTTGTTCTTCAATTAGGCGGCAACGGCACACCGGATCGACATGATTTTTTACATGGGTATAATTGAGGAACTGGAGACTGACATCCATACTTCCATATCCATACTAATATTATAAATGCGAAAGTCAGTTTGTTTGTTGGTTTGTTGGTTTGTCCTTCAATCACGCTTCAACGGCGCAACGGATCGACGTGATTTTTTGCATGGGTATATTTGAGGACCTGGAGAGTGACATAGGCTACTTTTTATCCCGGAAAAACGAACAGTTCCTATGGAATAGGATGTTTTTTTTTCGCATTTTTCTTCAATTAGGCGGCAACGGCACACCGGATCGACGTGATTATTGACATGGATATAATTGAGAAACTGGAGAGTGGCATAGGCTACTTTTAATCTCGGAAAAATAAACACTTCCTGTGGGATAGGATACTCTTTTTCTGGCATTTTTCTTCAATTAGGCGGCAACGGCACACCGGATCGACGTGATTATTTATATGGGTATAATTAAGGAACTGGAGAGTGACATCGGCTACTTTTTATCCCGGAAAAACTAACAGCTCCTGTGGGATAGTATGCCCTTTTTCTCGCATCTGTTCTACAGTTAGGCGGCAACGGCTCACCGGATCGATGTGATTTTTTACATGGGTATACTTGAGGAACTGGAGGGTAACATAGGCTACTTTTTATCCCGGAAAAACTAACAGCTCCTGTGGGATAGAATGCTCTTTTTCTCGCATTTCTTCTTCAATTAGGCGGCAACGGCGCAACGAATCGACGTCATTTTTTACATGGGTATATATGAAGACGCATAGGTTACATGCTGCTGCAACTATGCGACATCGTTTGTATAATCAGGAATCTGTATAACGTGTAACCTATAGCATTGTGTTTTCTTTCGTAGATATCGTGAATATTTTTTTTCATTTTTCGTGCATGAAAAACCTTGCTCTTGCCTTTCGATGAAATACGTCGATACTAAACGTCTCAGTATTCTTCTCCATGGCATCCTCTTGCATGCTTAATTTAAATACAGTTTTCTAACAAAAACTCATTTATTGTTCCCTTGAGCCACGCGAGCGAAGCCGCGGGTAATAGCTAGTTCCTAATAATTTAAAGACGCACTGCGTCAGCGCCACCTACATACGGCTGGCGCTACCACAAAACCAAACTTACGTGACTTTAAATACACGTAACGCCATCTATCCGGTAAGACAGACATCAGAGAAACGTCAATAACAAAATACCCATAAAATCTAGCTGTCTCCCTCTCACATATAGCAACCCAATACTAACCCTCTCACGCGCAGCGACAGGCCGGCTGGAAGGCAGTCGGGACCCAAGATCCATATTAATAGCACGCGTCATCGTAGGCGTTTTCACCTACGATGGTGGAATAATTTACCGCACGGCCATATTGGGCCGGTGACGGAATTTATATTTTGAAAAAAGGGCCTATGGTTCATTGAAACCAGCCCTCGCTTACGTCGGATCCCACCAGACCCGACTCAACTCGAACTATCCGAGTTTCTTCAACAAGGTGCGTAATTAATTATCAACTAAAATCATGCAGTAGCAATTCATAGACTCCATATTGGTTTCCAAAACGTGGTCGTTGACTTTCACAGTATAAAAAGCAGTGTTCCTGGTATCGAACTGTTACGAATGTAATGCGTTAGAATAAGTGGTGTGCGTACAGTGAAGTGATCTTCGAAAAGTGGTTCGTGACGAGATACGCAACATATGTTCCACGCTAGCCCATGCGCACGGCGCGCCTTGGCTGGGCGCCGCTACGAGTAGAGAGCTGTGCGCCTTCGGCCACGCTCTCTCGCCAATCTCGTATATTATATATAATACTAAAATGGTATCAGCTCTATCTCTAGTTGATAGAGGAGTCCCTCAAGGATCAATTTTGGGGCCAATGCTTTTTACTTTGTACTCATCTGACATCACAGGTTGTATTCAGCACTGCGAATATCACTTGTATGCGGATGACGTGCAATTATATTTATCATTTTATCCCAGTGGACGCGATGAAGCTATAACTAAAATAAATTGCGATCTGGATTGGATTAATCAGTGGGCAAGGAAGAGCTGTTTAGTGTTAAACCCCACCAAATCGCAATTTATGGTTTTAGGTTCCAAACACCATGTTACTAGTCTAAGCAATTACGATTTTATTATTAATATAGAAAATACTAACATTGTTAGGGTAAATGAGGCTCTTAATTTAGGTGTTATCTTAGATTCTACACTGCGGTTTTTTTTTTTTTTTTTTTTTAATTTATTTATTTTATATTGCACAAAAAAATACAAAAATTATGTATCTCGCCAAACTACACACGCAGTTTGTTGGCGAGTTCATGTGTTTGTTGTTCATGTTCACAACTTGCTAAAAATGGAATTTCGTCGTAAACTTCACTTGGCTACCATGCTCTCTGGAGTAATGAAGCACGGAGTCCCTGAGTACCTTAGAAAAAAATTAAAGTGGGCAGAAGATGGTTATTCAAATCGCACTAAAAACTCAAGGGCTTTCCGTGTTAAGCATACGTTGCCACTGCACAAAACAGCCGCCTTTCGTGGAAGCTTTAAGTTTGCCGCCACCAAGTGTTGGAACGATTTGCCACCTCCAATTCGTGCAATTCAAACAATTGGTTTATTTAAAGCCAAACTTAAAATTCACTTACTCACGCAGCAAAAAGGGAATTTGAGCACCTGATTGATATAAAATTTTTATTTATTTTTATTGATATACATTACTTTTCTTTTTTTTTTTTTATTGTTATCTTATTTATTTATTTATTTTGGTATTTAACTTTCAAATTACCTATACATATTATTTTAAAGAGCTTGATTGCTTATTCAAATAGTTATAAAATTTTCGTACGGAGCGCATTATGAACACAAGTTAATGACTTGATGACCTCCCTGGCGCAGTGTTGAGCGCTGTTGTCTTAACGTGGGAGGTCCCGGGTTCGATCCTCGGCAGAGTCAATTTGGGAATTTATAATTTCCGAATTTTCTCTGGTTGGGCCTGATGGGAGGCTTCGGCCGTGGCTAGTTACCAGTTACCAGCCTGCCGGCAAAGACGTGCCGACAAGCGATTTAGCGTTCCGGTACGATTCCCTGTAGAAACCGATTAGGGGTATGGATTTAATATAACTGCCATACCCCTAACAGGTTAGCCCCCTATCATCTTACACTGCATCATCACCTACCATCATGTGAGATTGCCGTCAACGGCTAACTTGTAGTTGATAAAAATGTATCTTCACAATTTCAAAGGCTAATTAATTAGAAATCCTTGCAGTCCTTTAGAAATTGGCTCTTGAACGGGTCGGGTGCTCTACATGGCGGTTCGTCCTGTCAAAGACCCTCGAGTCACAGTACTCGAGTTAATATTTTAAGGACAGCCACTCTTGCTGTCCTTAAATATTAACGACGTATTCATTAATCTTGTATGTTATAGAACCCTTAAGAGAGTACTGGTATGTGAATTTAAATATACCATGGATATGTATAACATGGATTTCGAGCGACTTAAACTATCGTAAGATTTTTGACTCAAATCTTTTTTCGGACGGAAGTAACGTTCAAACATTACTTACGCTGAAGTGGCCGCCAAACCAAACAGCTGTTGTATGCTCCCAGTGTAATTAGAATGATGTAATTAAGCATCGGTAGGTATACACATTACTTAATCACATTTTTGAAGTGAAAACTTCTTTGAGCACTTTTGAGTAGGGGGTAAACTTGTGAATTCGCGTGACCGACATGCTCGCGTGACCGACATGCTCGCGAACAGCGTCATGCGTCAGCGTCGAAATTAAACTTTAATGGCTTAGTTTTAAGGTTTATATTTTAATTATTCATTTTCACTTCCATCGGCAGTCCCTGTGACTGATAATATTTTTTTTATAGTAAGTAAGTACCCCTCCTCCTAAAGTGGGGATGATCGTTTTTTTGGTCTATCGTCGTTTGAAGAGCAAAAATTTTGTGGCGTGGGAAAACCATTTTTCGAATTGGGGATCCGATCGCGAAATAATAAGCAAATTTTTGGTAGTCCAGCTAATATAAACGTTCTAGCTAAACGGTTGTTTTTGGACATGTGATAAATTAATGGCAGTAGCATATCCATACTTCCTTATTATAATATTATAAATGCGAAAGTGTGTGTCTGTCTGTCCGTCCGTCTGTCTGTCTGTCTGTCTGCTAGGCTTTCACGGCCCATCTGCTCAACCGATCTTGATGAAATTTGGTACAGGTGTAGATTGTATACGGTGGAAGGATATAGGCTACTTTTTATCTCGGAAAATTAAAGAATTCCTGCAGGAATCAAAAATATTAATCCACGCGGACAAAGTCGCGGGAATCATCTAGCTACATAACAAAGTTAAAAAGAAAATTATCATACTGCAATCTGCATTGTTATTCCAATTGAAAACGGTATCCTGGCCCTGAGCGATGAGAGTAGCGTAGAGAGAATTCTCAATTTAATAGTAAGTAGCAAGAAACGATCCTTGGTAGATTAGTCCGGTTAAGGTTCCTGTATTACCTATTCTGTGGTTAAGGAAGATGTTTTGTGGTCGCTTTGACAAAGTCTGATAATTACCACCTTACTAGAGATACAGTACTGCCAACTTAATATTCCGGCACAGTACTAGCAATCTACATTTAAATTAGTGGGAGAAATTGTACACAGAGATCTCTGAATAGGCATGAGTTTATATAACTACACACTAAATAACTACCAATGCAATGTTTCCAAAGACCCCGTAAAGATAATCGCACACCACGCCACGCATATTAAGGAAAACTTCAAATAATTAAGTCTAATTAGAAATGGTTAAGCTTAAACTAGCTAATGCCTGCGACTTCGTCCGCGTGGATTGAGGTTATCTGACTCCCGCGGGAACTCTCCGGGATAAAATGAAAACTAAAGATCCTATGTGCTATTCCAGACTATTAAATCTATCTCGGTGCTAAAGGACTTGACCAGGGCAACTATGGGAGCTTGCCTAGGTGTCAAAAATCAATGTGCAGTAAAGATTTTTTTACCATTGCAATTGTTATACTTTATACTTTTCAGATAAAACTGCTTCAGAAGTCTGAAGGCTCATAATTTTTTTTAAAAATAAAGAAAAGTTTCACCAAATAACTGCTGATTTTCCACGCTAAATGACGCTAGACGTTGTGGCTAGCGAGTCTAAACAATTATTTTCAACTATTCGACTACGTTGTTGAAAACATTTAGTTTTGCATTATTTGGGCATGGATAAGGATAATACTGGAATAATAAAACTATATTTGCAACAATTCTGTAATCATTTTAATAAATCACATTATATTTTACTGCTGGTTTCCCACAATCCTGCACATTGTCCGGAATCGGAGGGTAGTTTCTGGTCATGTCATTTCATGCAGATCCTTTCAGCCGTACTGGCGTGATTGAGTAACACACATCCATCCATACTTCCAATCCATCCAAACTTTCGCATTTGTAATATTAGTATAGAAGATTTATTTTTGGTCACAGCGTTGAGCCTATCTTGGTTGACAAATGACTTTAAACGAGTAGCAGGGGGCCGCCCACAGAATAGGTTTACTACTCGGTGGGGCTGCTAGATTCTGACAGCGCGGTGCATGACCGAGACTCGTATTAAAGACCCTTTTTTTCAGATTGAATATACTCCGTAAGCCCTACTGGCAGCTACAGTGTCACCGTTGCCAAGAATGAGCCCTAGGCTCAAAGACATTTAAGGCGCCTCTGGTGAAGACGCTGTCCCTCAGAAGTCTTCGAGCCCTAGGGCTTATTTCTTGGCGACGCTATACAATAAAATTATAATATAATCATAGATTTATTTTTAATAAAGACCAATGCATATCTATGAATTTAATATCCAGCAGTAAACGTAATCGTTTGACGACGACGAAAACGACTGTAAAATAAGGGCATTCTTTAGCCCTACTTAAATATTAACGCTATTTTGTCACGAAAAATCTACTTATACCATAAAGTGGAATCGTGGTTGAGCATAAATCTGACATAAATAAAGATAACAGCTGGCTTTAGCGAAACAGGTCAATGTTCGTGAACTTTTATCAAATCGACTCAGATTATGAAAAGTGATTGATTCTACTTTGTGTTTGTCGATAGGTCACGTTTGACAGATGTTTCTAACCCATTTTGACATGTCAAAATAGCGTTTAACTCTGTCCCTCTCCCTCAAGTATATAGTAGATGGAAAAAGTCAGACTGTAACATTTGGACGATTCCAAGTAGATCTAGAGACTGACACTTCTAGACAACCTATTGTGGAAATATTCTAGTGATGATTATTATTCAACGCGATCCCGCATGTCGGGAAAAGTTTGAACATTACGATTCGAGCCTACATATTATCAAAGTTGGTCCGTAATATTCAGTTTTCGGCCGCAACTATAAACAATGGGAAAGTTTTGATGACTCTCGACTTATTCTTGTTTTGCGGGCGGTTGTGATGTCGGACTGGGAAGAAAAACTTTAAGAGTTTTGTGAAAAATACATTACACCAGCAGATGCCCGCGACTTTGTCTGCGTAGATTGAGGTTTTTCTGGAATTACACATATTCGTAGGTTTGCTTAATTACTCTGGGCCAAATTTTATTCATTCATTTCAAGGTTTTTGGTTCGCGGGAGCTCTTTAATTTTCCGGGATAAAAAGTAGCCTGTGTTATTCCAGACTATAATCTATCTCTGTGCCAAATTTCATCTTGATCCCTTCAGCCGTTCTAGCGTGATTGATAACCATTGATGTAGAATTTTAGCACCTATTGATAACAAACATCCATCCATACATTTACATCCATCCAAACTATCGCATTTATAATTTAATATGGATATAGATATTAACTTTGCTTCGGTAGCTACATTTAATAACCACCATTCAAACTTAGCTCTCAATAAATACTCATGAATGTACCGAATTACATGCGGAGATGCTCTATTCAGTGCGTATTTTTTTATTTAAAGCTTATTTTAACTCGGTATTGAAAAAATGAAGGAAGTATTTTCGCATACCACAGATTAAAGTTCAAGGCGTCTAAGGTATGCTAAACTAAAGTGCAAGTTGAGGAAAATTACGAAACAATGTCGGATTTCATTTTAAAGCTTCGCAGAGCAGAAACCTCCTGACTAAATTCATAACGAAGTATTAAAGCTTAAGTGTGGCAATAAAGAATTTATCTATCTATCTATCTAAAGCTATGGACTTCCATATCATGGCAATATTTTTAGGGAATTTTATTTGCAAACGCCGCTATACGACCTCCGTGGCGCAGTGTGTAGCGCCGTTGCCTTAACGTGCGGAGGTCCTGGGTTCGATCCCCAGCAGGGTCAATTTTGGAATTTATAATTTCAGAATTTTCAATGTATGGGTTTAATATAACTGCCATGCCCGTAACAGGTTAGCCCGCTACCATCTTAGACTGCATCATCACTTACCATCAGGTGAGATCGCAGTCAAGGGCTAGCTTGTAGTGGATTAAAGAACAACCTTAAATGTATGATTGATTGAATTGAAATTCAAACACTTATCATACTTCATACTAATACTATAAATTAGCTTTTGCACCCGACTTTGTCCGCGTGGACTACACAAATTATTTACCGCCTTAGGGGTTGAATTTTCAAAAATCCTTTCTTAGTGCATGACTCTACATCAATTTTTTTTTTATTTTTTGGCTTGCGCTCGACGACAATCATGTTAGTGCAAAGCAATGATGAGGTCTAGGTTGGAACGCGCTTGCCTAGAAGATGCCTATTCACTCTTGCCTTAAAAGGTACTTAAGTTATACGTGGCAGGAAACACGTGCGCTGGGAGGGTGTTCCTCACCCTAGCGGTTCGTATCAGAAACGTGGAGCAAAAACGCTTCGTGCGAGCAAATTGGACGTCAACCACATAAGGGTGCCAACGCTGACGGTTTCTCGCTGTTCTGTGGTAGAACGGAGAAGGAGGTACAAGGTTGTGAAGTTCCACATAATAGCTGCCAGCATGCCCAATTTCACCCCAATTCGTCCAGTGGTTTGAGCTGTGAGTTGATAGCGCAGTCGGTCAGTCAGTTACCTTTTTCGTTTAGATATTTTGACGAGAAACTAGTGTGTCTGTTTTTTATTTTGTCCTTCAACCACGCCGCTACGGATTGACGTGATATTTTGCATGGAGCTAGTTGAAGACCTGTAGAGTGATATATAGGCTACTTTTTATCCCGGAAAATCAAAGCGTTCCCCTAGTATTTTTAAATCTACGCAGACGAAGTCGCAGGCATTAGTTAGTTATAACATAGGCATACAAACAAAAACGTAATTTAACCTAACCTACTTTACTAACGTAACTAACCTAACATTACTTTGAATAATAATAAATTATTTAGAACCAACAAGAATATTAGTATTTTAGCCTGGCCAGTTGAAAATCAAACAAGACACATTATTTTTATAGCCTATCTGGCACAGGCGTAAGTCTCGCTTTGGTTTCGGACAACTACGCCTTCTTACTAATGGCGAAACTTGTATAAAACGACTCACCACCCGCATGGTACTTGCGGGCGTCCTCGTTTTAGTACAAACAAGGGTAAAACTTGTCCAAGGAGTTGCTACGATTAAATAGTTCCCTGGAAAAGTTTGGAATGTATTCCCACCGCCTTTAGATACTTTACATGGTATATAATTACAATGCAGCCTCTAGGGCTTCATCCCTCAGAGAAATTTTGAGCATTACTCTTTTTTTGAGAAACTTGGAATTTGCTGGTCGCTCGTCGCTGCCAGTATCCACGTTTTGACACCGTAAATAGGCATGACTGATTTTGAAAAATGGTCAGATTATGTTCGGAAGTATCTACAATTTCGAAAAAATATCTTATTTCAGCAGAAAAATAAGGTTTGGTAGATAATATTGGCATTTGAAATTTAAATTTTAAAATTCACGCCAAAACGCTCCGCGGTGTCATGGCGTCGTTTGTGACGTCACTATTATTTTTACAGTAGGAATAGTGTGATTGTCAAAGCTCGAAAACAAACTATTGTGACGTCATTCGCTTCTTGGTGTTTTAACTAATATGGCGGATTGCTGTATTTTATAATTTTATTTTATCAAAATAAATAGCAATCTCACTCGAAATAGAAAAATAAATACGTTTTTTATTATCCATGAATCCTATTTCATTAGATAAATTCATAATTTCATTGATTCTTGGTTACTGACATCATGCCTATTAGAAGCAGCACTGATAAGACTCGTTTTCTAAGAAATATTGGTTCTTTAATAATAGTTGTCTGCCTATAAGTGTAAGGGAGCGCGTGGCATATAGTTTAAACTGAACAAAATATATGTTTATGTTCGTCTGAACCTATGGACGTTCACAGCTGGACGAAGGTCTCCTGCATGGATCTCCACAGAACACGGTCTTATGCCGCTTGTTTCCAGCGGCTCCCAGCCCAATGCTGCGCTTTCCAGAAACCGAAAAGCGGATATATATTTTGAAACCGCTTACTCGGAAATTCAGACAAGCGGTTTGTAACAACTTGGCAATATATATTAAAATACACTCTATTTGGGCCAAAATATTGGCAGCTATAAAAGCTTCAAGCATGCCCAAATAGCAACCGAACCAACTTATCGTGTTAGGAGGAAATTTAATACTAGTTTAATAGGAAATGTGGTTTTATCAAACTTCGTTAAACAATATACTCCGGTAATAAACAACATACCTACTCCTAGTAGTTATAATTACACAATAATAATTATATAATTATTGCGTAATTACAAAGTTGAATACTAATATTATAATTATTGCAAAAAAGTATATGTAATTTGTGTCGGTATCTAGACGTAGATCCTGTAACTGGGATATTGATTGGAATTACTTTCGTTTTCAACTATATTATAATATATTTCCCTGGGCATTACCACAGTAAACAGATGCAACCAGCATGGAAACTACCTAGAAACGTTCGAAACAGGCTCACTCACACAAACGTGCGCATCGACGAGACACCCAAGCGCTCGTCGCAGTGCCGTCAGTAGTCAGTGCCGCGTCATCGCATTTCGATGCGCACGTTTGTGTGAGTGAGCCTGTTTCGATCGTTTCTAGGTAGTTTCCATACTGGTTGTATCTGTTTACTGTGGCATTACTCACTGTTTGATATATTAATGGCGCTCAGTGGAATATTGATATTGAAACATATGGTATCAGGCATGCGGAATATAGAGAGGTATTACGAACCTATATTAATACCGACGTATATCTTAGAGCATTTAACCATTATATTGGAATAACCAGCCTGCCTTTAGCGCGTTAGGAGCGCACACACTAGCCGACCGAACAAAACGTCACTCCCCACTGATGCGGACGTTTTGCGTAGACGTTTTTCAGTGTTTTTATGCTTTATAGCCATAACCCACGGCGTGTAGCTTTCTTTATCTTCTAAATATATATAAATTACGTGTCACGTTGTTTGTCCGCGATGGACTCCTAAACTACTTAACCGATTTTAAATTAAATTTGCACACCGTGTGCAGTTTTATCCAACTTGAAAGATAGGATAGCTTACATCTTAATCATATTATAAATTCAAAAATGTGTTTGTTTGTTTGTTGGTTTGTCCTTCAATAACGCCGCAACGGAGCAACGGATCGACTTGATTTTTGGCATGGGTATAGTTGAAGACCTGGAGAGTGACATAGGCTACTTTTAATCAAGGAAAATTAAAGAGTTCCCGTGGGAATCAAAAAAAATTAAACTACGCGGGCGAAGTCGCGGGCATCAGCTAGTAGATTATATTATACAAGTTTTCAGTTTCACCAAGTAAATATGTCTTTTCTCTCGGAATATTGTCCCATTACACATAGATTTATTCTTATTCATGAAAATCACCCAGGGGAAGTCAGCGATGTAGGACTAATGAGCAAGGCAAGTCAGCCTAAACATAATCAAATATTCAATACAGTTTCATTGTTTATATTTCCATTAAGTTATCAAAGTTCCTAGAATCCCACAAAACTAATTGAAACTATATTAACGTCTAAACTTTAGGTAATAATTTTAATTATATTAAAATCTAATAATATTCCTATTAGGCCTAATATCCTGAATATAATAATTTAAAAAAATTATCATAATCCATACTTTACTAATATTATAAATGCGAGTGTTTCTGTCTGTCTGTCTGTCTGCTACGCTTTCACCGCCCATCTCTTCAACTGATTTTGATGAAATTTGGTACAGGGATCGGTTGTATCTTGAGGAAGGACATATGCTACTTTTTATCCCGGAAAATTAAGGGAATCACAAACCTTAATCCACGCGGATGAAGTCGCGGGCATCATCTAAGTATTACTTATTTTCTATCTCCTACATTCATTTAAAAAAAATTTTTTTACTCTATTATATAAGCTGAGTTTATCAATTTGTTCTGTCGTAAAGAGCTGAAATGGTCATCACAGTATGTATGTATGTATATACTTTATTGTACACCACAAAAACACAAAAGAAACAGATTACAAAAATGAAAACTTATTACGTAGGTACAATAAGGCGGTCTTATCGCTAACCAGCGATCTCTTCCAGACAACCTTATCGATACGGAGACAATGAGCAAGTGGACAGTAGGAGGTGGTGCATAAAATTAAACTTAAATACTAATAGATACATAAACTATCCAATATCATAAAATTATAACATATTAATACACTAATATATACAAATCAAATCAAATCAAATCAAAATATTCTTTATTCAAATAAACTTTTACAAGTACTTTTGAATCGTCAAGTGAATCTACCACTGGTTCGGAATGCCATTCCTACCGAGAAGAACCAGCAAGAAACTCGGTGGTTGCTTTTTTTAAATAATTCATTTACAATTATTATATCAATGTGTACATAAGTAACCGCTGTCCCCAGCATTGCTGGAGCGATCAAATCCATGCTCCTCTATATCTTTTATTTATATATAAATAAATAAAATAGACATACGTAAGATTTAATACATAAATAAATACACATATAAATAATGGACAAATTAAACATGTCGCTATTGATGATAAAAATACACACACACATACACAGTAAAATAATTTTAGAGAGAAACGTCTTTGGAATCGTTGTGATTTCATAATTCAATGAAACGAAAAAGCGACACAAAGACGACAAACATAATAAATATAGGATTTAGCCTGCGAGAGAATGAAATAGAATACATGTTATTATCTCATTCTCTCGTAGGATACTTTTCTGAAGACTCACTTCTGCCGTGTGTTCGGCGTAATTAACACCAAGATCAAATTTAAAGAATTTTTATTTATTTGCACATTCTATTTTCCCTGTGAACCACAAGCCTACAATGCCGTATTCAATGCTCGGCGGCATTCACTGCCATTCAACCACATTCGCGTGTTAATGTAACCGGACCATGCTGTTCCATTTAAAACAATAATTAAAATTAATTATACTAAATTAACTTTTACGGCTGCCGTTAAAACAATCCCGGAAAATTATCATCCCTCAAATATTATTTACAATCACATTCGTATAAAACATATTTGTTCAATCAAGATTAATGAACATTTTAATTGCCAAAGCGATTTATTGTAGCGAGCAAATCGCTTTTGATCCTAGAAATAAATTTACTTTTTTTTTAAATAAATCAACGCTTTGTCAACCAGGCGTTGACCTGAGGCGTTGTTCCGTTTCAGAAAGATTAATTTTATTTTTGAATATCGGATAAAATATTTAAAGGTAGATGGGTGGGTATTAAAACCGGTATCTAATCGCCTAGTGGCTTACGCGGTACCTATTGAGGTGGTCAGGGGTTCCATTCCCGGGCATGGCTTATCACTTGCACTAACGGTGAATAAAGACATCGCCATGTGTGGTGGTGTGGTGACATCAGAAGTGTGTGAAGTCTACCAATCCGCATTTGGCCAGTATGGTGGACTATTGCCAAACCCTTGTTATTCTGCTCCTTGTTATTGATTGATGTTTTTTTTAATTCCCGCGGGAACTCTTCAATTTTCCTAGCCTTCCCCGGGATGTAAACTATCTCTGTATCAAATTTCATCAAAATCGGTTGAGTAGTTGGGCCGTAAAAGCATAGCAGACAGACAGAGAGACGGACAGACGCACTTTTGCATTAATAATATTAGTATGTATTATGACGCGGCCGTTTTGTCCTTTCAGACCAGTAGTGTTTTTGTTTCAAGCCTTTCGTAGACTTGTATCGATTATGTCATAATGAATCTGAGACCTGAATACATGTTTAATGTTCGGATTTGTACTCGTAGCGTAAGTAAAAACTCGCCTAGCGCACGTGTGCTCTAAATATAGACTTCTTGAACGGTTCTACTTTAACCGCGTAAGGCGACCCATAAATCATCTCTGACATATTGCTTGCAAATTATACGGTAAATTCTGGAAAATCCTACTTGTATTAATACTAGACGATGCCCGCGACTCCGTCCGCGTGGCTTTAGGTTTTTTAAATTAATCTCCAACCTAAATCTCTGTACCAAATTTCATCGAAATTGATTAAACAGATGGGCCCTGAAAAGATAACAAGTTATAAGACTGACACTCAGACACATTTTCGCATTTATAACCTTCATAATTTATTATATTTAATAAATAAAAATGGAATAAGTACCTACCTAGGTACCATGGCTGGATCGATTCGTTATGTTTTTTTTATTGGGTATATAATCCGAATAAGGGTTTTAAGGAAATAACAATTGGAAAAGTCGGAAAATTGGAAAATTCAGAAAAAACCGAAAGTGCTTTTTTCTGTAAGTTTTTTGTATGAACTCAATTTATTGGGACATGACAACGTCTGTCTGGTCAGCTAGTACCTATTACAATATATTTTAACTACATAAGAGTTAAAAAAATATAATAGATACTATTATAGTATGATGGATTTGAAAATTATTATAATAACCAAAATTTAATATGCAATCGTGATATATTTAAGGCCCTGTGTAGCGTAAAAGGGGATTTTTAACAGCAGTGTATCCATCAAACGGTGACATAATGTATGCTTGTAAAAATAATGTGCTGTTTTCAAGACCTTTGAGCAGCCATTGACGCATCTCAAAACAAAATTTAAAAAAATCTCTGCATTGAAATTTATTTTAAACATACCTCTTAATTTACCTTTTAAAGCAATTTTCCTCCTTATTGAAACCAATAATTAGCTCTAGAAATATAAGATAAAATTTCTGAATCAAACACATTGTCGGTTTTATTTGTATTGAAAAGTAAATATAAATTTTTTTACAAATTATTTCATGCATTTTTTGCGACATGCACTTGCTCGATTTAACCCCCGCGCGCCTGTGTTTTTCATCTCGTGAGCTCACAGCGCCTTAAGGATAAAAATAAAGAAAAAAGTGTATGTGTGCAATTCACACACGGCAGAAGTGAAACTTCAAAAAAGTAGCCTACGAGATAATGAGATAAATGTAACTTGTATTCTACCTCATTCTCTCGCAGGCTTAATCCTATTAAGAATATATGTTTGTCTCTTTTTGGTGTCGCTTTTTCGTTTTGTTTTTGGTATTAGCAACCATAGGATTAAAATAAAACATAAAAAAAACAATTAACAAATCAGAATTTTGTACTGCAACAATTAAACAATCAAACAGAAAATTACAAACCTACACGTATATACCTACACGTTCATCTGGCAGCGCCACTTGTATCGCGGCGACAGCCTCCGTTTCATCAAATTTTCAAATCACAACGATTCTAAAGAAGTTTCACTTCAAAAACCAAACAAAAATTGAGGCTACTTATTAAAAATGTAACCATAAATAAGTATCCTTAAGATGCCTGTTTTGAAGAGCGCCCGAGTCAGCTATAAAAAGGAATACGCACTCGAATCCCCACTAAACTTTCTAATATGGGAACGGAGATTGAACAGTCCACCATAAATCCACCGGGCCCATGCCTCATTTTATTGCCAACGGTTTTATTATTCAGTTAAAGTGGCAGGGTAAATAGGGAAAAGCTATATATTTTTGATCGATAACACAAAAATGTCATTTAAGGCCTCGGATACGCGAACAGCAGTCAGAATGGACTGCATCAAGCTGCGACTGCATAGTGAACTAACGTCATAATCATTTAATCATAATATTTATTTGCTGATTGTAGGTAGGAAGTCTACCTACAACGGTACGTCTTGTAACTGTCTTGTGTAACTAACTTCATGTACACATTCGTACATGGAACCGCTCGAGCAGTGGCGACTGCTTCAGGCGGTATGGTAGCTTCAAGCTGTTGACTATGACTGCAAGAGCGGTCCGTGTATGTTGATCACTGGCTAACTGCTCGAGCAGTCCATGTATGGCAGGCCTAACTAGCGGCCTTTCGCAGCAGCGCTCCCGGGAAAATTCCGAAAAATATATCCCTGTTCCTTTTCTACATTATAAAGGAAACCTCGGTGCAAAGAACTTTGATTTCAAATGATTTGGACTGGGCGTTGATGGATCAGTTTGCTAGTGAGTCAGGATTTTTCCTTGTACTCGTATAAATAGTTGTAGATAAAAAAACCTAATATTATTTACACCGGTAGGTAGGGTCGAAAAATTACAAGTCATTTGTTACAAGTATGGCGACCCTTAACGTGCCATAACGAAAATAATAGTGTTCGTAGGAAACCTATTACGGGTTACAAACGATTTTTTACACAAAGATACTTGAATTCTCCAGTAGGTGATAAAAAATTGGCATAAAAACTAAAATTTAAAAAAACAGGCGTAACAATTTGTTCTAATTTTGGTCACCGGGTCAGATAAGTTTGTGTGACTATATCTGATGGAGCTTTTAGCCACTATACCAATTAATTAGAAAACTTTTTTTTAAACTAACCATTTTCGAGTAGCCTTCGCGAAACTCATCATGACATACTGCTTTGACGGTTAAAAATGGCCGCCGCGCCGTACCGCCACATAGAAGCAGACTTTTCAGAATTTTTTCCACTATCTCCCGGCCTACAATATGGCTAGCTGAAACTCGCTATTTTTAACCGACTGCAAAAAAAGGAGGATTCTCAATTCAGGGCTTATCTTGTTTTTTTTAATTATTTATAACGATTTTTTCGAGGTTTCTGACCCGTTTTTTTCAGTTAAGTTTGAAGAGGAAATAATCCGGGGAAATATAAAAAGTAAATTATTATTTACTCATGAAAATAAGCTCATAGCATTAAAGGACATGAGCTTATTTATACGTCTACAAATGATCCTTGTAAGATATTAATCTCAAAGGCCTTTATTTTAACCCTTTCCAACCTACTCTTGGGTGCTTTAAACGAATAATAAAAGTGTAGGGTCGTAAAAATAAGCGATGTCTTTGCATTTATGTCTAGACTGTTCAATCTCCTCAGCTTTATTACAGACATTTGTAGGGACTCGAATGTGTATTTACTATATTTTACGACATTTTTGATGCTAGCAATTGCATTTTAATTACTCCTATTTTATTAATTAGAATGACCTATTAAAGTCAAGTTTATTACCATCATTTTTATAGTACGCGCACGAGTTGAATGCAGAGCTTTTGTATGTGGCACCATACATTAGCTCTGCATTCAACTCGCGCGTGAACTGTACCTACTCTATCATCAATAGGGATGATACCAATGTCAACAATAAATTATCTCTTACTTATTATTAAATAGAGGGTCTTCCAAAAGACCTCAATATATTCACATCCTCGGTTAGTTTAAAGTTTGATAACCATTTTAAACTATCAATTAAAGAAAAAAAGTGCGTTGAAATAACACACACAACTGTGTAAGTATTTCAAATATACAAGCTTCCATACCAAAAGTCTTACTTTCACAAAAAAATGTATAAAAATACCATAAGGCAAAATAACATAAGGACAAGATAGCGCCAAGCCGGTCAGTCAGTAAAAACAATTTTCTGTACAAAACACCGGAATATTTCTTGCATCCGGCGTTTAAAAATTATGAAATTTCTTTCAAACTCATTTTAATAGCGCTATTAAAGTTGGGAGCGTCGCATGAAATTGAAATGCGCTCAAGGATCGGGAAAGCGGCGTCGCGCGACGCCATCGCGTTCTAGGAGTTTTAGAAGAGAATTCTTCTGAGTTAGTTTATATTAGCTGTTTTGTTAGCACGACTTATCATTCATAATAATACATCATCATAACATACTAATATTATAAATGCGAAAGTGTGTTTGTTTGTTGGTTTGTCCTTCAATCACGCGGCAACGGAGCAACGGATCGGCGTGACTTTTGGCATGGGTATAGTTGAGAACCTGGAGAGTTACATAGGCTACTTTTATCCCAAAAAAATTCCCGCAGGAATCAAGAAACTTAAACCACGTGGACGAAGTCGCGGGCATCAGCTAGTCAGCTATGATTCCCGCGACTTCGTCTGCGTGGATTGCGTTTTAATTTTCCGACATAAAAAGTAGCCCATGTATTATTCCAGACCATAACCTATCTATCTCTATTCCAAATTTAAACCAAATCCGTCCAGTAGTTCTTGCTTGAAAGAGTAACAAACACACACATACAAACTTTCGCCTTGATATTATTATTGGTGTGATTAAAATGTGTTTATGAGTTAGTTATATTGGGCGGCTGTCCCGAAGCAGGTTCAAGAATAATGAAGTCCTTTTTGGTGTATATGAATATAATTAAATAGTTTACATAGGAATATTGTACAAAAATGTAAGATAGGTACGTCCGTTCGTTCCGATGTTAGGTATACGAAGGCAGCGAGCGTAGTCGGAATTGGATCTTCTATGGAAGTTGAGACGCGTGGCATACGTGCTGACGAAGCGCAGTCGTCCAGCGTAACAAGTTGGTTTGTCCTTCAATTGCATACCAAAAAGCAACAGATCGACGTGATTATTATTTATTTGCATATAAGTATATTTGAGGACCTGGAGATTGAAATAAGCTACTTTTTTGAAACATGCAACATTGAAATGTTTCACTTTCCGGGAAAAAAACTAAAAAACTCTCTGAAGAGAGCAAAAAATATCTGGCGTGGCGGACAAATATTCCGTGTTTAAGCAAAACGTTGTTCCCTCCGAAGTTTCAGAAATGTTTGCCCTGTCTGGTACATATATATCTAGTTTGTGTTCAGTTTGGTTTAAGGTCGTCCTCATATTTCCGTACTCAGTCTGCCATGCAATTAAGGCTAGGTACTTATAGTACGATTCAATATTTTTGCCTGAAAGTGGGTGTGCGTAGGTATAGACAATAATATATAAAATCGCTGAATGGCTGACAAGAAATTGCATTGCCAAGCGACTTGTACGTTGTTATTAGACACAAGAAAAGTACATCAACTGTACGTATCAAATCAAATCAAATCAAATATTTTTTATTCAAATAAACTTTTACAAGTACTTTTGAATCGTCAAGTGAATCTACCACTGGTTCGGAATGACATTCCTACCGAGAAGAACCGGCAAGAAACTCGGTGGTTGCTCTTTTTAAATAATTCATTTACAATTACTATATCAATGTGTACATAAGTAACCGCTGTCCCCAGCATTGCTGGAGCGATCAAATCCATGCTCCTCTATCATTTACATAATCTTCAACAGTATAATAAGCTTTTTTCAGGAGCATACTTTTAATGGATTTCTTAAATTTGTTTATTCAATTCAACTTCATAGAACATTATGATAGAACGTATTTCCACTTCATAGAACATTTACGAGCATTTGACTATAACTTTAGTATATACAGTACTCGAAATCTATCAACGTTGTTGAGAACACGAGCTAGGGGTATTGTTCAAGCGGATTTAAATAAAATCCAGCGCGGTGCCGCAATTTTGTACAAGATGCACTTTCTCGTGCTATAGGCATTATGTTCATAGCTGGGTGTATTGAGCTGAAAACTCTAACATAAAAGCTGTTTAATATACATCCCAGAAGCAGAACGATTTTCTGATAATAATTCCAGTTCAATAACTGGATTGTTATCAGAAAATCGTGAGCCTATGTTCAAAGCCTTCAAAAAAGGAGGAGGTACTCAATTATTCGACTGTATGTTTTTTTTGAATATGTATGTTACGCGATCATTCCGCCAATTATGTATCAATTTTGATGATTTTTTTTTTGTTTGGTAGATCATACTTCAGAGGTGGTCCCATATAAATTTAATCGAAATTGATTTAGCACTTTTTGTGAAAATCAACCAAAAATGTTTTTTACTTTTTAGTTTATTATTATATAAAATTATGTATGTTTTTTACTTTTTAGTTTATATTATCTAAAATTATATTGGTACTTAAAGGTATAGTTTTGAAGTCGATTTTTGTTTTAGATGAAAGCGAATAATTTTGTTTGCATTTTTTGATTTCCACAGATTTACATTTGCGATGTTACTTATCTGAGCTCTTTATCTTTGTAAACTATAAGCTAAGTTACTCAGCGTTCTACGATAAAGATCGAGAAGGGAACAATTACGAGAGAGGGGTAAGACTAGAAATCGTCCACAAGTTCTTATGTGTTAACCTATTGACTGTGCATTGGCTGATAAAATAATTGCCGAACTGTGACATGATATTACGTCAAGTAACGAGATTCCAATACAAAATATAATTTCTCTCTAAAAGCAATTTTATACGAAAACAAAAATACACGCCATATTTTCCTCATTTTATCCCGAACTCGTTTATATAACATCTGCCAGCCCTTTCCTAAGTAAACGCGTCCTACATTCAGGATTACCTTAATTCCTACATTCCAAACATTACGAAAAGCCTACCTACTACAATTACGATCCTATACAAAGGGTCTAACGTAGGGATTTGCAACGTAGACAAGGGATCTAGCGATGCGCAGTTAAATAGTTGTAATAAAGCCTGAATGTTTCTGTCCTTTCAAAGGGCCTTATTAAATTAGTTTAACAAGGCTCCCAATCCTATTAGAGCGGGCCGGGTCAAAGCGGTCGTCGGGTGCAGTCTAGCAATTACTCTATAGCAACGCTGCTTTTAAAGAGCACCTTCATTTAATATAGATAACTCCACCCGGGGTACTTCAGTAGAGCTAAGAAAGGTATAATGCGCAGTTTTTGACATTTGAGACCTCGAAATCACAATATTTTTTGTACCTAAAAGGTAGGTAAATAACCCTTATCCGCAAGGGCTTTGTTTGCTGTCTTTCCGGTCACATCATACTTCTAAATGCGATAGCATGTTTATTGGTTTGGCCTTCAATTACGCCGCAACGGAGCAACGGATCGACGTATTTTTTGGCATGGGTATAGTTTAGGAGGAGGAGTGACATAGGGTATCCCGAAAAATTACGGAGTTTCCGTGGGAATAAAAAAAACCTTAAACCACGCGGACGAAGTCGCGGGCATCAGCTAGTTTAGCATATTTTAATGCGGTGATTTTTGGTTTTGACGCCCGGCTTTCCATTCGGGTGATCGGATGTTCTATCCCCCGGCACGCACTCTTAACTCTTTGCAGCTACGATTTTTTTAAGCAATTAAATATCACGAAATATGCATACCTGTTCTTCATAGTGTTCTCAAAGGTGTGTGAAGACTGCCAATCCGCACTGAGCCAGCGTGGTGGACTCTAACCTTCTCAACCTGAGAAGGTGAGAGTCCGAGAGATTCGTGCTCAGTCGTGAACCGGCAATGAGTCGAAGTGAGTGAGTGAAATGGTTTTATCAAAGCTTCGTTTATTTTTACGGTCCAATATTGCACCAGGGCTGAGCAGAGATGAGTGGAGATGTATTTAATAGGTCAATTCGATTATTTGATAAAAATGACGTGAAAAAAATCTCATGACATTAATTCTTTTATAGGTCCATGGTCAATTATTAACAAATGATAAATCATTTATTTATTCCACGTAGGGGAACTCATGTCACTTATGATAAATCAAGACCCTCAAGACTCTACCTCCACCAGTCATAACACCGGTAAAAATCATTGTTATCTCAATTCGAATTAATATTTGAAGTGTCTTCGTGATTCGATTAATTCATTTCGAGTGAATTTTATAAAATACAAAGAAAAGAGCCATTAGATTTCATGGGACAACGTATCATATTACTTATGTAAAGAGGTACGTTCCATCACCGCGTTCATATTTTGCTTCGTTCACTTTCACATTCCGATGAATGTAAAAGTATCCGATCGTAGACTGAACTCCACTTGGCAAAGCGAAAGATAAACCAGAGATAGGATTTCTCCACCAAATAACCAAGCCTTTTATATTATGTAGATTGCTCGTTATCAAGGTCCTTTTGCTCACAGGAGGGGCTTAATCAACTTCAAATGTACGAGTAGGTAGCGAAGAGGGATTCTTGAAAAATAAATTTGGTAAAGTCGAGGAATGAAAAACCTCTCATTGTGTTAATGAAGTGTTAAGGGGAATGAAGTAGGGAGTTTCCCGTATTTTTATTTTACTTACTTTTGATTTTCGGGGAGGAACTTTTTTACGTTTGTGTAAAATTCCTGTAAAGGTCTAGCCCCACTACAGAGGTGTGGCGCGGTGCGACACGTTGCGGCAAGTGTTCTATGTATGAGGTTGTATGGAGCTGGGCCCGCGGCACGGAGATACACTGCGCGACGCGGCCCCATACAAACTCATACAATTAATATACATATATTTCGCTATTCCGTGCGTCTCAAGTGGGGCTAGACCTTTACAAGACGGTTAGAGAGAATACATATTAGGTATGGACAGCCCAAAGGATGGGGCAAAACGTCCGCACGTAACTTCAACGTCGCATCGCAAACCCATGTCGTCCTGACTCCTGTCGGGCTAATTTGTGCGCTAAACCAACGTATCCTACTCAAGCAACCCAGTATAACCTAAAAGGTACCACAAAGTATTTTGTGGTACAACACTCAACTACTCAACTGTCTTACCTACATAGTGAACTGACTTGGCACCATGATATGACACAACTGAAATGATGATAATATTGTCAGGTATTTGTCAATCTTACTAATCTTACTAATATTATAAATGTGAAAGTTTGGATGGATGTATGGATGGATGTATGGATGTATGGATGTTTGTTACTCAATCACACGCCAACGGCTGAACGTATCTGGTTCAAATTTGGCACAGAGATAGATTATAGTCTGGAATAGCACATAGGCTTTTTTACATTTGCGATGTTACTTATCTGAGCTCTTTATCTTTGTAAACTATAAGCTAAGTTACTCAGCGTTCTACGATAAAGATCGAGAAGGGAACAATTACGAGAGAGGGGTAAGACTAGAAATCGTCCACAAGTTCTTATGTGTTAACCTATTGACTGTGCATTGGCTGATAAAATAATTGCCGAACTGTGACATGATATTACGTCAAGTAACGAGATTCCAATACAAAATATAATTTCTCTCTAAAAGCAATTTTATACGAAAACAAAAATACACGCCATATTTTCCTCATTTTATCCCGAACTCGTTTATATAACATCTGCCAGCCCTTTCCTAAGTAAACGCGTCCTACATTCAGGATTACCTTAATTCCTACATTCCAAACATTACGAAAAGCCTACCTACTACAATTACGATCCTATACAAAGGGTCTAACGTAGGGATTTGCAACGTAGACAAGGGATCTAGCGATGCGCAGTTAAATAGTTGTAATAAAGCCTGAATGTTTCTGTCCTTTCAAAGGGCCTTATTAAATTAGTTTAACAAGGCTCCCAATCCTATTAGAGCGGGCCGGGTCAAAGCGGTCGTCGGGTGCAGTCTAGCAATTACTCTATAGCAACGCTGCTTTTAAAGAGCACCTTCATTTAATATAGATAACTCCACCCGGGGTACTTCAGTAGAGCTAAGAAAGGTATAATGCGCAGTTTTTGACATTTGAGACCTCGAAATCACAATATTTTTTGTACCTAAAAGGTAGGTAAATAACCCTTATCCGCAAGGGCTTTGTTTGCTGTCTTTCCGGTCACATCATACTTCTAAATGCGATAGCATGTTTATTGGTTTGGCCTTCAATTACGCCGCAACGGAGCAACGGATCGACGTATTTTTTGGCATGGGTATAGTTTAGGAGGAGGAGTGACATAGGGTATCCCGAAAAATTACGGAGTTTCCGTGGGAATAAAAAAAACCTTAAACCACGCGGACGAAGTCGCGGGCATCAGCTAGTTTAGCATATTTTAATGCGGTGATTTTTGGTTTTGACGCCCGGCTTTCCATTCGGGTGATCGGATGTTCTATCCCCCGGCACGCACTCTTAACTCTTTGCAGCTACGATTTTTTTAAGCAATTAAATATCACGAAATATGCATACCTGTTCTTCATAGTGTTCTCAAAGGTGTGTGAAGACTGCCAATCCGCACTGAGCCAGCGTGGTGGACTCTAACCTTCTCAACCTGAGAAGGTGAGAGTCCGAGAGATTCGTGCTCAGTCGTGAACCGGCAATGAGTCGAAGTGAGTGAGTGAAATGGTTTTATCAAAGCTTCGTTTATTTTTACGGTCCAATATTGCACCAGGGCTGAGCAGAGATGAGTGGAGATGTATTTAATAGGTCAATTCGATTATTTGATAAAAATGACGTGAAAAAAATCTCATGACATTAATTCTTTTATAGGTCCATGGTCAATTATTAACAAATGATAAATCATTTATTTATTCCACGTAGGGGAACTCATGTCACTTATGATAAATCAAGACCCTCAAGACTCTACCTCCACCAGTCATAACACCGGTAAAAATCATTGTTATCTCAATTCGAATTAATATTTGAAGTGTCTTCGTGATTCGATTAATTCATTTCGAGTGAATTTTATAAAATACAAAGAAAAGAGCCATTAGATTTCATGGGACAACGTATCATATTACTTATGTAAAGAGGTACGTTCCATCACCGCGTTCATATTTTGCTTCGTTCACTTTCACATTCCGATGAATGTAAAAGTATCCGATCGTAGACTGAACTCCACTTGGCAAAGCGAAAGATAAACCAGAGATAGGATTTCTCCACCAAATAACCAAGCCTTTTATATTATGTAGATTGCTCGTTATCAAGGTCCTTTTGCTCACAGGAGGGGCTTAATCAACTTCAAATGTACGAGTAGGTAGCGAAGAGGGATTCTTGAAAAATAAATTTGGTAAAGTCGAGGAATGAAAAACCTCTCATTGTGTTAATGAAGTGTTAAGGGGAATGAAGTAGGGAGTTTCCCGTATTTTTATTTTACTTACTTTTGATTTTCGGGGAGGAACTTTTTTACGTTTGTGTAAAATTCCTGTAAAGGTCTAGCCCCACTACAGAGGTGTGGCGCGGTGCGACACGTTGCGGCAAGTGTTCTATGTATGAGGTTGTATGGAGCTGGGCCCGCGGCACGGAGATACACTGCGCGACGCGGCCCCATACAAACTCATACAATTAATATACATATATTTCGCTATTCCGTGCGTCTCAAGTGGGGCTAGACCTTTACAAGACGGTTAGAGAGAATACATATTAGGTATGGACAGCCCAAAGGATGGGGCAAAACGTCCGCACGTAACTTCAACGTCGCATCGCAAACCCATGTCGTCCTGACTCCTGTCGGGCTAATTTGTGCGCTAAACCAACGTATCCTACTCAAGCAACCCAGTATAACCTAAAAGGTACCACAAAGTATTTTGTGGTACAACACTCAACTACTCAACTGTCTTACCTACATAGTGAACTGACTTGGCACCATGATATGACACAACTGAAATGATGATAATATTGTCAGGTATTTGTCAATCTTACTAATCTTACTAATATTATAAATGTGAAAGTTTGGATGGATGTATGGATGGATGTATGGATGTATGGATGTTTGTTACTCAATCACACGCCAACGGCTGAACGTATCTGGTTCAAATTTGGCACAGAGATAGATTATAGTCTGGAATAGCACATAGGCTTTTTATCCCGGAAAATTAAAGATTTCCTGCGGGAACCGAAAAACCTCAATCCACGCGGACGAAGTCGCGGGCATTCGCTAGTTCCCTATAATACTATGCCATTTTAAAAGTACATTAATTCGTACCGCAAGGCATTGTCAGGGTCCTGCGTACATAGTATCCGTATAACGCAAGTGATATTTCATTTTTTAGAACACACGTAGCTGCGAA
Organism: Erebia aethiops; assembly: GCA_923060345.2. Lineage (NCBI taxonomy): Eukaryota > Metazoa > Arthropoda > Insecta > Lepidoptera > Nymphalidae > Erebia > Erebia aethiops. Next base: position 4,742,386 of record OV281092.1, on the reverse strand, counting down.
AAGTGCATGCCCGGGGGTAGAACGATCACCCGAAAGGAAAGCCAGGCGTCAAAACCACTAATCACCCCTTTTAAAATATGCGAAATATGACAGGACAGATATAGCCGGTACGGATAAGGATTGCTTACTAACTTTTAGGGACTAGAAATATTGTGATTTCGAGGTCTCAAGTGTCAAAAACCTTGCCAGTAAATCTGTAGGTAGCCAAGCGCTAGCCTAATAAATTTAAAAAAGTAGTTTATTGTAAAAACAAGAATTTAACCACAAATTAAGAGAACTGGAAACATGAGTATAAGCTCTAATTAATTTACTTTGAATTTTCATTTTACTAAAATATCACCTTATTATGTTACCATCAGTGGAACATTGTATCTTTGTCTTTAACTTTCTGCGAACTTACCTTATACGCATGACCTTCAGCACTTCTCCGTTTGAAGTTAATTAAGTCCTTCCCCTGAGGCGAGAGACTTTGATAAGCAGTGGCAATCTGCATACTATTAAACCCTTGGTTATTTGGAAAAGAAGAGACAGTCATTTTTACTACGACGAATACACGGGTAACGGAATGTCAGTTAAAATCCTAATTTGTCCACTGTTAAAGTGTCATCTAACGGCATTTAACCTTTCACCCTGCAGATAAGGTTTTATCAATAACAGTCGCGGTCAGAGGCCATGAAAAATAAAGTATAATTATTATTAATTAATACTCTAGTTTTTTTTTTTTATATTTCGAATAAAATTACTCTGAATTGAAGAACTTGCTGAAATTCTTAACTGAGATACAACCTTTATGTATTTTAACAGATAGGTAGGTACATCCAGAAAATGTAGGAGTCAGATGGACATAAATGTAGCAGACAGTCAGACAGACAGACAGATAGACAGATATGTATGTATGGATGATGGTTTTTTCAAGTGAATCTACCACTAACCACTGGTTAGATGCACCCGCTTTGTAACCCGTTACATTTTAGTCAGCTGATCAGATTCTATAAAGATAAAACTTGCTTCTCAGATGAGGGTAGTATAAAAAGAGAGACGTACCAGAATATATCATCATCATCATCATCGACATCATACCATAACATTACTTCGTCATCTTCGTTAAATCTTTTTTTTCTCATTCTTCAAATCTCGCACGAACCTAACACAAATAAAGGCTGAACTCCGTGTGGCATTCGGCCAAGTTTAAAAGACGTGGAACTTATGTTAGCGACATCTGGCGTCGACAGGCTAGTAAAGACATTTTCTGGGGAAACACTACAAACGAACGCTTTCATGCGCTTTTGTGCTTACATCACATGATGGTCACATTTCCTTTACAACCACGCAATGGTTAGAAATTTGTAGCTCATATCATCAGAATAGGTAAGTTTATTTATTTTTCCATTGGACACATCTTACTAATACTAATATTATAAATGCGAAAGTTTGGATGGATGTATGGATGTATGGATGTTTGTTACTCAATCACGCCCCAACGGCTAAACGTATCTAGCCGAAATTTGGCACAGAGATAGACTATAGTCTGGAATAGCACAGAGGCTACTTTTTATCCCGGAAAATTAAAGAGTTCCCGCGGGAACCAAAAAACCTCAAACCACGCAGACGAAGTCGCTCCTGAAAAAAGCCTATTATACTGTTATAGATTATGTAAATGATAAAAAAGCATGGATTTGACAGCAATGCTAAGGACAGCGGTTACTTATGTACACATTGGTTGAACTAATAATATAATAGTAAATTTTTTTTTAAAAGAGCAACCACCTAGTTTCTTGCTGGTTCATCTCGGTAGGAATGGCATTCCGTACCATTGGTAGAGTCACTCGACGATTCAAAAGCACTTTTATTCAGTTTATTTGAATTAAAAAAATGAAATAGTAATTCTAAAATACGCGCTGAATTGAGTACCTTCTCCTTTTCGGAAGTCCCTTAGAAACTAAAACGTAGATTATAATAAATTGTATTTCACGTCAGCAAGACAAATATTCCCCTCATCTCTACAATTGGGATAAACAAATAGTGAAACATAATTCTCATATTCGTGCGAGTCGCCTGATAGCCTGTAAGGTTTCGATAAGCCCTAAAAATTTAATCGATTATTCAATAAAGGATTACGTCAGTGAACCTTATCCCTATTAAATAACATAATAGGTTTAAGATAAATGATCGCAAGCCACTTCACCAGCGAGGAAATTGATTTACCCTCATATCCCTTCCGGATTACCGAGGTTTCTAATAACTTTTTTTTTTTTATTATCAACATAAAAATTGATACAATTTTGTTGGGTAGCACAACGAAAAACCACGAAGGTTTAAATTGAGTGCTCTTCCGTCAACATATCGAACTATTTATAGCTAGCTAAATACTAAAAATATAAAGAAAACTAAAACTAAACTACCTACAATTTACTTAAAAAATACGATTTTATTTTTTATTTTTTTTATTTTTATTTATTAGGGACGATAAACAATTACACATTAAAATCTTATTATCTAAACACAAACAAAATTAATAAACAAAATAAAACAAATGTGCAATACACCACACCATCCACGGGTTAACAGTTTAAAATTTTGAATATGAAGGCGACACAATGTATCAAACTTATCTAAATTAAATATATGTTATACATAAAATATAAAATAAAATGCTAAAATAATATATATGCTAAAATAATATATAGGTATGCTAAAATATAACACTAAAATTTAAATTTACTACTAACAATAAAAAATAATAACAAATAAACAGAAACAATAAGAAAATGGAATAGAGAAAATATAATTGAGGTACATATAATATGGTTACAATCTCTTGTCCAATGTAGGTAAAAATTCAATCCTTATAAAAATTGTTTTTCCTTCAAGACCTTGATGACAGCCTCTTTATATCTACCCTCAGACAGAGCAAAGATATCAACACTGTCGAAGCTTCTGTTGTATTCGTCAACAAGTCGACGCATAGGTGAACGCTTGCCCGCATTGTTTCGGCAGAATTTGACAGCGAACAGATTATAAGCACGCACCTGTCGTCGACTTGCGTTCCTGACAACATTAAGAGAAACCTTGCTAACCAAGTCAATGCAGTCATATTTGTTGTGGAGCAAACCATGCAATACCATTGCTTCGAGCTGCTTGCGTCTAGAGTCGAGTTTTAAAAGATTGTATTTTTTAAGTAGCTTAGCATAGGGAAGTCTAGAATGATGACATCTATAATGCATTGAGCGGAGGAACTTCTTCTGAACGGTTTCCAGCTGGTTTTTATACTTGTCATACAGAGGGTTCCATATACAGCTGGCATATTCCAGCTGGGGCCTTATTAGTGATCTATATAGGTGCAAGTAAGTGGACGGTTTTGAGAAGTCCCTCGTAGAACGCATCACGAATCCATAAAGACGGTAAGCATTATTAACGATTTTGTTTATGTGTTCATCTAGGTGCAGTTTAGAGTCAAGATGAATACCGAGATCACGAAGAGAAGAGACTTTTAATAATTTTGCATTACTTAGGGCATAAGAGAAATCTGTGGTGTGTTTGTTTTTGGTGAAGGTAATTGCATTACACTTAGGTAAACTTAAGGTTAATTTATTAGTTTTGCAGTATTCCGTTAAGCGGTGTAGGTCTTCTTGTAGTAAATGACAGTCTGGTTCTTTTTTGACTTCTAGAAAGATTTTTAAGTCGTCGGCGTATAGTAAGAATTTTGAATGTTTGAAACAGTGTTTAATATCGTTAATAAATATGACAAATAGTAAGGGCCCTAAAATTGAACCCTGAGGCACGCCAGATGTTACAGATACAAGGTCGGACCTAAAGCCGTTCACCACAACGCGTTGAGTTCTGCATGCAATGTATGATGCGAACCAACGCAGGAGGTTACCACGAATACCGTTGTAAGCAATTTTTTTGAGCAATAATTCGTGGTCTACTTTGTCAAATGCTTTGCAGAAATCGGTGTAAATTGCGTCAACTTGTATCCCCCTGTCAAGACTTTCGAAAAGGTGGGTAGTAAATGTTAGTAAATTAGTGACGGTAGATTTGTACTTCACAAATCCGTGTTGTTCGGGTATGATGATGTTATGAAGGAGCGGGTATAGTGCATTGTGCACAAGTCTTTCAAGAACTTTTGATAAAATGCATAAAAGGGAAATAGGGCGGTAATTGGCGACATCGTTTTTCGACCCGCTTTTGTGAACAGGCATAATATTGGCTTGTTTCCAAACGCTGGGTACAACAGCATCTTTTAGACATTTATTATAGATGAAATGCATGGGCTTACAAATGGAGTTACACGTGTTTTTAAGAAATAGCGCTGGAAGGTTGTCTGGTCCTGCTCCCTTGGACGCATCCAGGGATTTTAATGCTTTGCGCACTTGTTCCAAGTCGAAGCGCAGATTGTCTATCAACAAATCACTAGAGGAATCTCCGTCCGGGGGAGACCATTCCTCAATACACAGTGATGAAGGTTCGTAAACGGACTGAAAGAACTCTGAAAACATATTACAAATAACTTCAGGATCGCGAGAGTGCTTAGATTTATACTTTATGTTTGAAGGAATTCCTGCCTTCCGTTTACGATTGGAAACATAAGTGAAAAAGTATTTAATGTTTGAGCACACGCTGTCCTCTACAGACTTGGTATAGGAGGAAAAGCATTTAGCGCACTGAATTCTGAACCTTTCTCTGAATGTGGAAAATTTTTCGTAGTCAGATATGTTATTGTACTTTTTCCATTTAATCCATGCATTAGTCTTATTCTTGAAGATCCGAATAAGTGAAGGAGTGAACCAAATCGGGAATGTATCTCGCGTTACTTTGAGAGGAACGTGTGATTTTATAACATTGTAAATTTGTTCATAAAAGATTTCGAGAGTCCCTTCAGTATTTTGGTTTTGAAATAAGGACTGCCAGGGTATTATTTCTATACTCTTGTTAATATCTTCAAAATTAGCCTGTCGGTAGTTATACCTGGGAGCGTTATTTCGTACGAGAGGGATGTCTAACTCGGCGATCCTAACTGTAAGCGGTGGATGATGTATTGATTCCCCAAGCAGAGGGACATCAGGTTTATTAACGGTGCAGTCGCTAGTTGACAATATTAAGTCCAAGATTCTACCTTGGTTATAAGAGTTACGAATATGGTTAAATTGTGAAGCATCTAATGTCGACATTAAATTACGTAATAATGTACAAACAGGGCTGTTGCTGTCACATTTCAGGCCATTACCATGTTGAACCCAAGACGCGTGAGGTAGATTAAAGTCACCCGCTATATAAAAACTATCGCCCTTAGCTTCATCAAATAGATCCAATATCATGTCAAAATAGCACCTGTATGCATCTATACATGAGTTTGGTGGAATGTATACGCCTGAAAAAATAATACGCGAGGAGGACCTACTACAGGGTATTTCTACATTGACATTTTCCAAGTGATTAAGAGCATTACCCTGATTCGATATAATTATTTCAGAGGGTCTTAAGCTCTTCAGCACCGCCAGTAAGACGCCTCCGCCATCCGCTTTTTTAGTGGCCGCACGGTCACGGTCGCATCTAAACACGGCGTAGCGCTGGTCGATGAATTCACTGTCGTATATTTGAGGTATAAGCCATGTTTCCGTTAAAATTATAACATCGTACGAATTTGCAAGAATATTCATATGCAGTGTCTGTAATTTACTACGAATACCCCCACAATTTTGATAGTAAATTATTAAATTGTTATTAAACACTGTTGAGATGTATTTTATAAATCAATATTACTACTACAGGATTTTGATAAGGTTTGGTATAGGGGTACACTATGAGTAACTTATTATGCATGTCATCATAGGTTTTAAAGGAAATAGCATGGCATAAAGTATAGCAAATAGAAACAGTAATAATTATTGAGTTAGTTACAATTGAACAGATTAATTGAAACAGTGGCATTGCAGGTTTACACAATGTGAATATAAGTTGATACCTTGCTGACAATAATTGACCTGATTGTTTATATCTATGTGTTAGTGTATGTCTGAGGAGGATTTGAGAAAAAAAGCAGTCATCAGATATCTTGTTTAGGTTTAATTTTAGATAAAGTATGTTTAGTCTAGGACATAAAAGGTTTATATTATGCCTTGAAATTACAAGAGTTATATAATTTAATAGTATCTTTATATATCGAGGTCTATAATAGTGTTTTAGGTATTTGTGACAATAGTAATGAGTATGGCTTAAATTGTATGTTATCATAATTTTCGCATTTAAATGCATGTAATTTAAAGGAAAAACAACTTTTATTTTGTAAACAAAAAAATACAGTAAAAAAATATAGTAAACAGTCGTAGTGTAAGTGTGAATGAGCGTACATTGGAATGAAACATAATATATCAGTAGATTTTCAAGTTTCCATTCTACTAACCGTGACCGGACACTTAAACTTAGTAAAGTCGTTTCTAGAACGCACAGAAAACGCTGGTGAAGTATCATTCTGTCTGACGAGAATAGTCGCGTTCTTGATCCACACGTATTTGTAATTACATTTTTTCGCTTCCTCTCGACATTCGCGAAAAAGTTGTTTATTTTTCAGCGTGAGATGCTCGTTCATATATATGTCGTGTGATTGGCCGGAGATACCCAACTGATCGCTTTTTACTCTCTTAGCTTTACGAAAAGAAGCTAGAATGTTGTCCCGTAGGATACGTGTGGTAAATTTAACGATGATGTTTTTTGGTTTGTTGGTTTGCTGGTGGGCATGAGGTACACGGTGGATTGAGACGACGTCCTTTTGTACAATAGGGTATTTAATAACTGTTCCTATAGCTTCCAAAATGGAAAAAAGATTTTCATTGCGCTTATCAGGCACGTTGCAGATTTCTATGTTACACTGTCTTGCCTGTTGTTCCAGGCCATCTATTTTGTATTCCAAGGATGATACAAGGTTGGTGGATTCCTGCGTATACTTCTTGAGTCCCTCGAGGTCGTGGAATTTCTTTTCTAGGTCAGCGTGTTGCTCAGCTTGAAAAGTCGTGGATTCTTTTAGGTCTGTAACGTCAGTGCTTAAGCTGGCCAAGCTGCTCTTCATGTTATTCTGCTCTGTTCGCAACGATTGTATTTCATGCTTCAGTTCGGTTAAAACAGTTTTAATGTCCCCCCTGATTTGGCTTAAAGTACTGTCGATATCTTGGCGCCACGCATGAAGCATTCCCTGTAGCTCTTGTGCGAAGGTGCGCCAGTCTTGATCCGTATGAGTAGTACTTGGCTGGGGGGCGTTCGAGGAAGTGGTCTCATCGATGGGTGGAACTGCAGAGATACGAACCGGAGTATTTTCACGGTTACCTTTGTGCCGGCGAGACACGTTACAGCAGGCAGGGCACTGCCAGGTGGCTAGGTAGTCCTTGGTCAATGTTGAATATTGATGTAAGTTTATGTTTAAGCACTCGCAATGATACGATAGTTTACACAGACGACACTGCATAAGCGACTGTTCCGATAATGGACGTCCACACCCACTACTGCACTCAGTACTACAACGGGGCATGTTCAGCAGCCAAATATAGTGTTAAGTATATAAGCTGTTAGTAGATATTACGCGCTGTGATCGCTTAGTTGTACGGGAAACGATCGGTGTGTTTACAGTTTTGCACTTCGAATGTTGCGGGTGGGTTGACAAAACACAAATTGAACTATTGATTTAGGTAGGAAATAACAGTTATTAGTAATAAAATATGTTTTTCTATTGTTAAGCACTGTTCACTACACTCCAGGATATTACCTTTGAGTAAGGTTTTATAGTACCTATTACTGCTAAAATACAGTGCGACGTCAAATGAATCAATGCGCCGTAGTCCGTTCACGCACTATTCTACAGTTTGTTTTTGTAATCACTAGAGCTTATGGACACTTATTTGCAGTGATATGAAGATTTTTACGGATTATTGGTTTAGAAAAAGGCACTAATTACAGTGTTAGCACAGAAATAATATTTTTAAAAGTAAAAATTTACAGGGAAACGTTTGAGTAATAAGTTCACATCGAGCCGCCCTCTAGCGGAATTTTAACTTATATTTTAAATTATTTTTAGTTAATTCTATTTTAAATTTATTATCGACTAGCTTCTGCCCGCGGCTTCGCCCGCGTGGCCTACAAGAACCAAATGTCATCAGAAGAAAAGCTAATCGACATTCCAGCTTTTACCAGCAAAAATGTCATAATACAAACTTTCAACCCCTATTTTACCCTTTGGGAGGTGAAATTTCGAGAAACCCTTTCTTAGTGCAAACCTACTCTTCACAAAATCACACCCTCCAAATTTCATGTCTATAAGACCAGCGGTTTAGGCTGTGCGTTGATATATAAGTCAGGACTTCATCCGCGTGGTTTAAGCTTTTTTCCCCACAGGCACTCCTTGATTTTCCGGTATAAAAAGTAGCCTTTATCACTCTTCAGGTCCTTAACTATACCCATGCAAAAAATCTCGTTGATCCGTTGCTGCGTGATTGAAGGACAAACTCTCTATTTAACGTCCTTGGGGATCAAATTTTCAAAAATGGTGAAAAATATACTTCTTCATATTTAACCGAATGCTCAAATACCAACTTCCATGGCTTTGACTTGAAAAATGAATGACTTTCATACCAACTTTCAACCCCTATTTTACCTCTTTGGGGGTGGAATTTTAAAAGCTGTGACACACGTACTTATTTTTTTTACCGATAGCCGAAATTCCATGTTTCGTTGATATAAATTGAAAAAATCTTGAGAAATGGAGGACTTTCATGCAATTTTTCATCCCCTATTTCACGCCTTTGGGGGTCGAATTTTCAAATTGGTGGAACACGTACTTCTTCATATTTAACCAAAAGCCCAAATGCTAAGTTTCATGGCTATAACTTGAGAAATGAAGGACCCTTTGGGGGTGGAATTTTGAAAAACTGTTGGTATGTTGGTCACATACGTACTTCTTTATTTTTTAAACGCTAAAATACTCAGTTTTCTTGATATTACTTGAGAAATATCTTGAGAAATGATGGGCTTTTACACAAACTTTCATCCCCCAGTTCACCCCTTTGGGGGTCGAATTTTCAAAAATGGTGAAACACGTACCTCTTCATATCTAACTGAAAGCCCAAATGCTAAGTTTAATGACTATAACTTGAAAAATGAAGGTCTTTCATACAAACTTTCAACCCCTATTACACCCCTTCGGGGGTGGAATTTTGAAAGCTGTGACACAGATACTTCTTTTTCTTCGTTAATATGACTTGAATAATATCTTGAGAAATGAAGGACTTTCATACAAAATTTCACCCCCTGTTTCACCCCTTTAGGGGTGGAATTTTGAAAAACTGTGAAACACATATTTCTTTATTTTAAACCGTTAGCTTAAATACCAAGTTTCATGGCTATAACTTGAGAAATGTAGGACTCTCATATTAACTTTCAACGCTTATTTTACCCCTTTGGGGGTGGAATTTTGAAAAACTGTTGGTCTGTTGGTCACATACGTACTTCTCTATTTTTTAACGAAAGCTAAAATACTCAGTTTTGTTGATATTACTTGAGAAATATCTTGAGAAATTATGGGCTTTTACACAAACTTTCATCCCCCAGTTCACCCCTTTGGGGGTCGAATTTTCAAAAATGGTGAAACACGTACCTCTTCATATCTAACTGAAAGCCCAAATGCTAAGTTTAATGATTATAACTTGAAAAATGAAGGTCTTTCATACTAACTTTCAACCCCTATTACACCCCTTCGGGGGTGGAATTTTAAAAGCTGTGACACAGATACTTCTTTTTCTTCGTTAATATGACTTGAAAAATATCTTAAGAAATGAAGGACTTTCATACAAACTTTCACCCCCTGTTTCACCCCTTTAGGGGTGGAATTTTAAAAAACTGTGAAACACGTATTTCTTTATTTTAAACCGTTAGCTTAAATACCAAGTTTCATGGATATAACTTGAAAGATGACGGACTTTCATACAAACTTTCACCCCCTATTTCACCCCCTTAGGGGTGCAATATTGAAAAATTGTAAATCACTTATTTCTGCATATCTAACTGAAAGCCCAAATTATAAGTTTCATGGCTATAACTTGAGAAATGAAGGAATTTCACACAAACTTTCAACCCCTATTTTACCCCTTTGGGGGTGAAATTTTGAAAAACTGTGACACACGTACTTCTTTATTTATTACCTAAAGCCAAAATACCAAGTTTCATGGATATAACTTGAGAAATGACGGAGTTTCATACAAACTTTCACCCCCTATTTCACCCCCTTAGGGGTGGAATTTTGAAAAATCCTTTCTTAGTGTGCGCGTACGTCATAAAAGTAACCTACTGTCAAAATTTCAATTTTTTAGGCCCAGTGGTTTAGGCTGTGCGTTGATATATAAGTCAGTCAGTCAGGACTTTGAATTTTATATATATTATAGATATCATTTATTAAGCTATTAGCACTAGAGTGGGTATGTGGTTTGAAAATTGAAATGACTGCTCTACGAAATTATACAACCCATTTTCGGATATAAATTATGAGAATCAGATGACTGAAGTCGATCAAGGATACAGACCTTCTCACCCGGACTTTTCCCATCAGGTAGCCTTTGCCACAGTCCACTGACCGTGGTCACACTTGACAACGCTTTGTCGTGGATTTTATATCTACAAAGCTTTGCCAAAACCATGAGGGAGATTTAAAATATTGTAGTGTTTGTGCTTAGTGCGCTTGACTAAGAGCGAAAACACACTACGGGTAAAGAATATTGTCTTTACACGTCGACGTAACTCGACGAAATGTATTATCTGTCTGATGGGTATTTTAGCCCTTATATTGTACTTCACTTTATTGCCTTTTAATACGTGTTTAGGTGCCTGTTTGGAAATAGCCTTGAATGAATGAATGAATGAAATATTCTTTATTGTACACCAAAACAAAAATAAATAAATAATTAGAAATAACAAAAAAAAAACTAGTAGTACAATTTGCGGCCTTATCGCTTTAAGTCACATACGAATTAAAACTAGCCAGAAAAGGTTAAGGGTGTACATAAAAGTAAAAAAAAAAAGAAAAAAAATGCCTTGGAATGTCTTGTATAAATTAGTTACTGAACAAAAGGAATATGGGTCCGAAACATATTATAACGTAGGAAAAAGGTATAAAACGTTTAGCTAAGTCACCTTCGTAATAAGCACTCGCAGGTGCGAATTTCGGAGTCAGGGTAGGTACCTACGCAACGGTATGAACAACTTGTGTAATCGAAAAATTCTCGGAAATATTCCCACATAGTCCGAGCGACATCCGAGACATTCTTGACATAGTTTCTTATTTGAACTGACAATCAAATTTTTGAAGTGAAACTTCTTTAGAATCATTGTGATTTGAAACTTCAATGAAACGAAAAAGCGACACTAAAAAGAGATAAACATATTCATAATAGGATTTAGCCTGCGAGACAATGAGATAGAATACAAGCTATGTAAAATTATATAATTTTCAGAAGTTTCACTTCTGCCGTGTGTGAATTGCACACATACACTTTTTTTTCTGTTGTTTGACTACTGTAAAACCAGGGGGCTTACTAAAATCGCTTAAAGCCATATTGTATTTATGTTGTTGATGTTCGTGTTTTAGAATTATAATCCTTACTAGCTGACGCCCGCGACTTCGTACGCGTGGATCGAGGTTTTGTGGTTCCCGCGGGAACTCTTTAATTTTCCGGGATAAAAAGTAGCCTATGTGTTATTCCAGACTATAATCTATCTCTGTGCCAAATTTCATTCAGATCCGTTCAGCCGTTGGGGCGTGATTGAGTAACAAACATCCATACCGACATCCATACATCCAAACTTTCGCATTTATAATATTAATAAGAAATAAGATTTTAGGGACGTCAAGGTACATGATATAACTGTCATTTTGAAGTAATACTGCTTTAAACGAACGTATCCCCGTTGAATTCTAAGGCAATAGAAAGTCATGGTCGAAAGCGAGCAAATAGTTTCTAAACTAATCTACAACTAAAATTCAATAAAGCATCAGTCCTTTATTAGAGAAACTCAAAACTCCTTTATTAGAGATTTTATGGTTTTTCAGTTCCTGAAAAGCCATAAAATCTCTAATAAAGGAGTCTGCAAAAATTTAATACTAATGTAATAATCCTACAAACAAAATAGCACATTAAAGCTATATTTTTCCTTTATCTCCCGAACGCAACTTTTTGTTTGAATTGCTACCTCAACTTGGCTTTTATGCTTCTAACAAAAGAAGCACGAACCTGCGTATTGTTCCAATATTTTTACTGTGCTTTTATTTCTCCAATTGGAGTATGAAAAAAGTAATGTTTCATGAATAAAAAGTTGGCAATTGATGAACTACAAGAAATTGTTTGTCACATTTAACAACCTATATGGAAAGTGTGGGGTGATTTGCTTTTAGGTCAGTTAGATAGATTATTTTCTGACATCAGCTAAGAACACGTTCTAAAGTTCTCGATCCCATATTATATGCTGAGGACGTAAACAGTAAACTAATCGTTACATTAACTTCTTACAAATGATCCCAGAGAGATCGGAATAATTATCTACCGAGGGACCACTATCATCTTCAGCTGCCAGTGACAACAGTTAACGTCGACGGAATTAGTGATTAGGTACCGCACTCATGAGAGCAACCCTTAGGCACTACGCACATCTGCAGTCAGAGAGCGGAGTGGAGTGGAGCAGTGTCATCTTTTTAGATAAAAACTCAAACTAAGCTTTATTTTGCCTGGTGGGAGGCTTCGGCCGTGGCTAGTTACCACCCTACCGGCAAAGACGTGCCGCTAAGCGATTTAGCGTTCCGGTACGATGCCGTGTAGAAACCGAAGGGGTATGGGTTTAATATAACTGCCATGCCCCTAACAGGTTAGCCCGCTACCATCTTAGACTGTATCATCACTTACCATCAGGTGAGATCGCAGTCAAGGGCTAGCTTGTAGTGGATAAAAAAAAAAAAAAAAAAAAAAAAAAAAAAAAAAAAAAAAAAAAAAAATTTACTTTGGAATTTTGGTCTTTGAGTTTCTGTTTTGAGAACCCATGTTTGGTTTTCACTATATAAGAAAGAATATATTTATTCATCGATGGTGTCACAAACAAACAGTCAATTATTGTACTATTGTACCTAAAATTATGCTTGTCTGTGCCACCACCCAGAATGGGTGCTCAGCTTTTGCCCTGCTTTTTCAAAACTTGCGTTTGCACGTTTTGTGCAGGGCGCTGATTTTCAGCTGTGACCCGGGTGGCGTCACATCCAACCAAATTAATATACCTAACCTACAAATAATAATAACTTACCTATATTCCACTATACTACAAATCTAAAGCTAGCAAAAAAATACAATCACATCAACAATTATAACAATTTGTTCGCTGACGATAAGACGACTAAAGTCCTCTCAGTGCAGGGCGATGGAGTGAGTACTAATTCTACTTAATCAGAAATGTTGTTGTGTGTGATATCAGTTGAGGCGACAGCAACAATGAAAATATGAATTTAAATCGCATGTTGCAATCGCAGAAACCGCCAAACCTCAGTTGCACTCCGCTCCGTATGTGTGTGTTGCATCTTACTACGAACTTGGACCCTTAGCTTGCCCTTTTAACAAATGCCTGAAAGTCATGCATGAATATCTCGACATACCCTACACTCTTGTATGATAAGATCTGTGAAAAGGAATCGTGCCTAAATAACATCTTTCCGGGAAAACTAGGCGCATGTTTAGGAATGTAACGGGGGTAATTGGGTACCAAAGTTTTCTCCCGTCACTTAGCCCTTACCAGTTGCCAAGCTCTTAGTCATGAATCATGTCCTATGTAACGAGAGTTTCGGTATAACTTTTGACATAAAACTTATTCTAGGAAAACTTTTCGTATAATAAATTCTGAGTGAATATTATAGACCGTAATCATGTCTGACATTACATTTGTTAAGTTATAAACTTTATACAACATACCTTTCTGACACTCTACGAGCGAAGAAGAAAAGAGATACAAAGAGAAGCTATGAAAAGAACTCAGAATACAGAAAGAATTATTCTTATGACTCAATAGTATATTGTGTGCTTAGGGGTGAAACAAGACAATTTCAGACGAGGGTGAAATGGTCTGCCTGAGCGAAGCGAGGGCTGGCATCACCCGAAATCGTGTTTCATCCCGTGGCGCACACATTATTTTTCATATAATCTGCATTATAAAAGTTGTATTTCTTTTTTAATTTTGTTGCTAGGTTGTTGTTTACAAATATCATATTTGTACCTTTGTCATTTAAATGCCAATTAAAAAGGTTTGAAATAAACCTAGATGTGGTACCATATGGTAGAAGACGATCTGGTGATGGTTTTCTACCCGCTGCGTGACGTATTCGTCTAAAATTGACTACTTTCAGGTGGCTCAACAGGCATTAAAACTCGCATTTTCAATGCAGATTATATGAAAATACTATTACCACTGGGGGTTACCAAAATCGCTTAAGGCAGTATTATTTCAAAATGACAGTTTTATGTCACGTACCGTGACGTCCCTCAAGTAGGGATTATAATTCTAAAACACGAACGTCAACAATATTAAAACAACAATACGGCTTGAAGCGATGTTATAATACCGTCTGAAGCGAGACGAGACTGCGAATTATTTATCTGCAAGTAGTAAAAAGTAGAAATCTATACTTTTAATCTTCTCGCTCGTCTAACCTTCAATGAAAACTCACCTTAATGCTTACCCAACTGACATTTCTGTTTTCCAGAACAATATTACAGGTAAAGACATGATTATAATTTTGTATTTCTTTCGGTGAAAAGCATCAAGATATAGAACAATATTCACAGGCTCAAGGAAAACACTGTGACAAAAGGGGGAATTTGCTCGTCTTTTGTCGTAACAAATGGAACGTGAATTGAAATGAACAAAAAACATTTCTGCTGCCCGAATTGACAATAACACGCTTCAGCAATTTCTTCTTTAATATTTGAACTGCGTAAATTCTGTATTTTTGTTTCCGTCAAAAAAAAAATTTTAAGAAATTTATTTCATTCAAAACCCAAAAAACTGCATTTTAAACAGAACTTCCTTGTGAGAAACTTTGGACATACTGGATTCTTCAGTGGAATAGATTATTTGTAGCGACATAATAAATAAGCTTTTTTTATTTATTTTAACTATAAAATATATGCCGGCTACAAATCACGTGCTTTTTCGGAAAATAAATAAGGCTCCGGACGGGTTCGAAACTAGTCGCGATTATGAAGGAACCAGAAGTTTAATTCGCTATAATCCGCGACAAAAGGAAAATCTATGTGGGTACAGTGATTTTACACACTACACGTATATTGATTATATATTTGATTCGATTATTTATTGTTTATATATTAATATATAATATAAAATCTATATAATATATAATCAATATATGTGTAGTGTGTAAAATCACTGTACCACAGATTTTCCTTTTGTCGCGGATTATAGCGAATTAAACTTCACGTGGTTCCTTCATTATGATGCACTTCCGCAAAGTAATGCCTGCCTCTATCCAACAGTCGGGCATTTTCCGACAAAGCACGTGAGTTGTAGCCGGTAGGTATATATTTATAGTTAAAATGAATATCACTCACGAAACTTTAAAATTGGTTTTATTATCATTCTTTTCAAGTTTCTGTATACTCTAGAATTCAAATGTTTCAAAAGAAAGTTTAAAAAACTAAAATAAGTTTAGTTTAGGTACCCAATTTTTATTATCATTCAAAATACTTATCTTTTAAGATAGTAAAAACTTGGTAAACTAAATAATATACGAGTATAATACTGAGCATCTACTTTGTTTCAAGGCCAGTAGATTGTTCCTTTATCATACCTTTTTAGATCAGCATGCAAATTGTTCGCATACAAGTTTTATCCGTGTGAAACGCTAACAAGCTCGGCTTAGTTTGTTTCAACTTGGCGTTTAAGCCTCAAGTTGCAGCATTTTCCGATAAGCTGTATTTATGCTCGCCTCCTGATAGTCGCTAGCCCAAACTCATGGAACTAACTTTTAAATTTAATCTTAAAACTTAAAAAAGGAAGTAAAATATTGTTCGAAACCCTCATTAAAACTTTTTAGAATCTCAATTCCGTATATAAGCACACACCTATGTCATTATTCACGATAGATAGAAATTTGATGAATATTGAAGCTTTTAAGAAACCTTTATGAGGGAAAATTCTGGCATACCACTATTGATGAGGGGAATGCACTATTACGTAAAGAAGACGGTTCAGATTTGTATGGGGCGTAGGCCAAGTCTTGTACAAGCAGAGAAACGAAGGAAAAAATACTAGACCAATTTTTATTGGTCAAATCTACGAATTCGTCGTAATTTCAGTGGTAAAATTATTTAATCTTTCCAAGTTATGGAACACTAAACCTGAGTGGGTAACAATGACGGATTCATGTATTTGACGTTTTCAAAAGAAAAACACGTTATTTTGACAGTGACTGTCAGAAATGACGTTTGATACATTTCGCGCCTACTGCCTTCTCTATGGCTGAAGGTTGCCATCTTGGAAACATATCGAAAACTTGAAATACATTTTTATTTTTTTGCTCGTTATTTACTTTACTGTTCTAAATTATTATATTTTAATACAATCTATGTATTTTCCTCTATTCATAGTAGAGTGTGCAAGAGTAGGCCTAAAATGAACCTTTTCCTTTAAAACAAAGTTTTGATTCGTTTTCAAACATCTGGCACTAACTTATATCTCATCGCTAAGCTTCTAGGGTAAGTAATAAATTATTTTAACTTTTTTTTTTATGTGTTTATTGCGATATCCACAAGTGTCAAAACTACCACCAGCTACCATTAAGTATTTTATACGAAGGTGCTGGAATGATGAGCCCGCACCGAAAAGCGTAGCATTTTCAGACCCCCTACTAGGTAGAAGCAAGTCGCATAGAGCCCCTGGATTCAAGCGGCGCTAGCCAGTAGCGGGTGGGAGTTCCTACAGAATAGCTATAAATAAATAAATAATAAATAATCTTTATTTCAAGCAACTGGGGCTCAACTTGTTAGTATTACAATTTACTTAAAAACTAATGTTAGTACACTCAGAAAACCACCACCACCACTACAGCCTATTAACGTCCCACTGCTGGGCACAGGCCTCCACTCTCATAGGAGAGAGGGAATTAGAGCTTAGACCCACCACGCTGCTCCAATGCGGGTTGGCGGGCTTTAACGACTATTATCGTGTTAGTGATAATAACCAGGACCGACGGCTTAACGTGCTCTCCGAGGCAGAGGGGTGAAACACCACCAACTTCCAACTCCGGGCTGGCACTGAGAATTTCATAATAGAAAAACCCAATACCTAACAATTTTTAGAATATGATAGAAGTAGAAGAAGTCATCAGTTCGCTCATTCGCAAACATACCTGACGCTGAACAAAACCGCGACAAGCCCAACAGCATCCTGAAATCATTGTTGTATTGAACTCTTAGTGTGTCCATGTCTATGTCCAATAGTGGACGTCTGTTACGACGACGACGATGTAAATACCTTGTGGTAAAAAACGCGTGGGTTACTCAGTACTAACTGGCGTTAGTTTGTCTAAACTTGGCTATAAAAGCCTCAACTTGAAGCGTTTCCCGATAAGCTGTATTTAGACCTTCACCGTGTAATAGTCGTTAGACCAGGTTTCGCGTCTTTGAAACTTGGCTCTTTGCCTGAAACAAAGTAACTTCAATTTATACGATAACTATTTCGCTATAGAGAGCTCCATTTTAAATCCTTTAATCATTAGATCCAATCTAAAATAACGTATTAGAAGTTCTAAACGTCTAATACGTTATTTTAGTTAATACGTTTACATTGATGTAGAATTTTAGTGGTCTAATACGTTATTTTAGATTGGATCGTTGGATCGAATCGTTGAAACTTGGCAACTTACTATCTGTCATATATTAATCAATCAATCAATCAATAATTTATTCAATTTAGGTACACTGTAGGGACACAATTGGCGTCCATATCTTAAATATAAAACATGATTGTGATAATTAGTTACGGTATCTTAAAACTAAAGCTTCGAGGGTTCCAAACGTCTGAGAAGAGCCCACAACAAACTCAGCCGGGGTTTTTTTTTTCATTATCACCATCTCACAAATCAAATAACTAAGGAACTATCAGAGCCATTAGAGCAAAATATTGCCAAGCTTCCTTGTCATTTAAGTAATCCTTGATATGGTTATAAGATTTTTCAATGACTTTACGTTTTACGTTAACTTTGAACTTATTCAGAGACATCTTCAACATGTCTTCTGAGAGCTTATTGTAGAAGCGGACACTGTTTCCAATAAATGAATTGCTAGGTTTACTAAGCCTAGAAGCAGGCATTACAAGTTTATTTTTATTTCTTGTATTGACATTATGACAATCACTTTTCTACTTGAATTTATGAAAGTGTTTATATACTAATTTTTCAAATATAAATATATTGGTTGTGCACTGTCATAATCTTGATTTCTTTAATATTTTGAAATGACGTGATTTATGTTCCAAATATACTGTTATACTAGTCTTGTTTTTTTTTTTAAATTGAATCTTTATTGGTTCGAAAGAATTAGGAACGAACAAAATGTTCGCCAATACAATATTCTAACAAGGCCACGAAAAGTCTAGTCTAGTTCTAGTCTTGTTTAGTTTAAAAATTCAGACTGAAAAAAATAATTAGATAGTTAAGTATAATTAGATATAGAGTAACAGGCAACGTCGCAGTCAAGGGTTAGCTTGTAGTGGATAAAAAAAAAACATAAAGATTGTGAGAAGTCAGAGATATCCCAGGTTATTTCTGCCACGTACTTTTATGCAAATTATGTAACCAGCTTCCATCTTTTAGATCACCGCAATCCATACGTCAGGAACTTAATGAAGTAACCACCAGCTGTTTACGATCATCAAATTTTAGTAGCCCGATAACCGAGACTAGATTAAACTCATAAATCCAGAACGTAGCTCCGAATTTTGCTTCGAGACACAGGTTAATGTTGTGTATCACACTATCAGCAGATAAAACTTAACTCCACTCTATAACCTGAAGTTTATTTACAAGAATTCTGTAATAGAGTACTAAAGTGTACAACTTGCATTAGGTCGAGTTTGCAGCGCTATCAAGTTACACAATGTTCTCAGATAATGAATCCAATTTGCTCTGCTCCACTGTATGCATACGTAGCAGAAGCGCGATTGTAACGAAATTCTCGAACCAAAAATCGAATAAAACATTTGGACCAAAATGCATAATAGTCGCAACGATCAATGGGTAAAAAGGTAGAAAGGCTGAAAGGCATTATATACTCGAGGAAAGAAAACACGTCCGACTCATTAAGCATTTTATTGTGAGAAAGGAAATGACAGTTGACAGTTTTTTAGATTAATAAAAGACACATTATCTTATATTAGCCTACCCTAACTTAGGTCTATAAAATTCTTACCCTACAATACAAAAGGTAGGTTTTTACTCCACCCGTTGTACTTGAGGTAATCGCCTTACACATAGCACATGTTTCGGAATACCTGTCCACCACAATGAAACGAAGTGGAGATGTATTTCGTTAATCAATCTTTATTTGGGACGATAATTATGAACCACTAGCTGATGCCCGAGGCTTCGTCTGCGTGGATTGAGGTTTTTTGGTTCCCGCAGGAACTCTTCAATTTGCCGGGATAAAAAGTAGCCAATGTGTTATTCCAGACTATAATCTATATCTCTGTGCCAAATGTCATCCAGATACAAACATCCATCAGTTTCAGTTTCAGTTTATTTATTTAAACATGTAGGACATACAGGTGCCTATTATGATGCGTCATGTTTTGACTCTACCACCGGTTCGGAAAGGAGATCCATCATATATCATCCATATATCCATCCAAACTTTCGCATTTATAATATTAGTATAGATACCCAACAAGGAAGAAAAACATAAATGACATTATAAAGAAGCAAATATCACATAGAACGGATCAGATTGTTGATAGTTAACGAGATTAAATTACGTAGTCTATCAATAATTTAGTATTTCAGCTTTTTCAGCTTTCATCAGCTGTCTTCAGTAGATAGACCCTTAGATGAAAGGGAATGAGGAATATTATTATTAGAAGAGTATTCTTTAGCGTCTTATGCATTTACTAAATGTTTTACTATAGCTATTTATGCAACTGTATCGTAATGAGGGTCATTTTAATTCGAGTGCTGTTTTTTGATACGAGGCTTGCCGAGTATCAAAATAGGATAGTACGAGAATTAAAATCAATCAATCAATCAATCAAATATTTTTTATTCAAATAAACTTTTACAAGTACTTTTGAATCGTCAAGTGAATCTACCACTGGTTCGGAATGCCATTCCTACCGAGAAGAACCAGCAAGAAACTCGGTGGTTGCTCTTTTTAAATAATTCATTTACAATTACTATATCAATGTGTACATAAGTAACCGCTGTCCCTAGCATTGCTGGAGCGATCAAATCCATGCTCCTCTATCATTTACATAATCTCCAACAGTATAATAAGCTTTTTTCAGGAGCATACTTTTAATGGATTTCTTAAATTTGTTTATTCAATTCATGTCAAAGACGGGCAGACAGAAAGTAGCCCCATTCCCGCCGGTGGCACCCGTTCACGAGCATGACGCATGATCCAGCCATTGCTTCGCTCGACCATATTTGAGGGAACGTAACAACCCGCACCACACGACACCACCACAGAAATGTTTAAAGAGAGCGTGACATACCCAGTCTACCCGTATCAAAGCATCGAATTGAATACTAATATTCAAACACTAATTTATAATCAGTAACCGCTGTCCCCAGCATTGCTGGAGCGATCAAATCCATGCTCCTCTATCATTTACATAATCTTCAACAGTATAATAAGCTTTTTTCAGGAGCATACTTTTAATGGATTTCTTAAATTTATTTATTGGCAAGTCCAAAATAGGTTGTGGAACCTTGTTATAGAAAACAATGCCCATTCCCACGAATGACCTTCTGACTTTTTTGAGGCGGAGCGATGGAGTCACGAGCTTATTACGGCCTCTAGTTGGCCTATCGTGCAGATCGCATTTTTTTTTATAATTATGGATGTGCTGTTTTACAAAAATTATATTACTGTAAATATATTGCGAGGCTACTGTTAGAATACCAAATGACTAATTACGTACAGTTGCATACAAGATTTTATCTACGACAAGGACGTCTTTATAATTTTTTACTTTGTAAATTAATAAAAAAGTCAAATCAATTGACTGGTTGGGAAAGTGCCAGAACCCAGAGCCGCTAAGCTATAGGTATCCTATTTATGAAAATAACCATATCGATACAGCTACGACTCATAACGATACAGCTCCCATACAACGAACTGTATCGTTATGAGAAGCAAACACGAAAGAGGGTTCAATTCGATATAGTTGTCAAATTCGAAATTGGAACTTTTCGATGCTGGAGTAGATAAAATTCATAATATAATAGGTTGTATGTAGAATGTCAAATCTACGTGGAATATTCTTAGTATTCTTCTCTACAGAGAGAGATCATCGGAATTTTCTTTACTTAAGACCATAGACTTACAAAATAAAGCCAATTTTGTTCATTTCGTCTTCAGTTATCGTAAGTAATTAAGGGTGCTCAAGGTACGCAGAAAGATAAAAATACTATAATGCTACAGTACCTTTTATGTAGTTATTAGTTAGAAAATATAGTTTGAACAAATTGCTAAAGTAAGCAAACGAAAAATACTCGCAATAATTTTTGTAACATTTACTTCATGCAACTGAACATTTTCACAAAAGATTTCATATTTCTTGCAACAAGGTGTTATTTTTTGCTATTTTTACCATTTCATTACAGTCATTTACTCTTCCAGCAGTACCAGACCAGTTTTTATGATTGTTACAAAATTATGCAGTGGCAATTTTTCGTTTTTAAATATTAACATTGCATTTCCTTTACCTAACGAGAATTCAAATATTCTTGCAAGGATTTTTTGTGAATGTTTTTTGTGATGAAATAACTTCCTGTAACTAAATACAAATGGATTCCCTTTCCACATAAATGTTTTGCCTGAAGCTGTAAATATCGTTCTTTATCTTCGTTTTGCGGGCAGAATGCAAAATTATCTGATACCGCAATCGCTTCGAAAAAAATCACTTTATGTGTATCGATTTTAACTTCTTTCTTTCATCATCTCTACCCATTACTTACTGAGAACGAGTCTATCAGAATGACAAGGATTTTGGGTATATGGCCATCATGCTGGCCAAGTGTGGATTGGCAGCTGCAAACACATTTGAGAACTTTATGAAAAACCTCTGGGGCATGCAGATTATTTCACAATGTTTTCCTTTACCTGAAGATATATATTTATGGTATTCTGCCATAAAGTATTTTTATTTTTTACGCAAATGTCCCCGATATCGTGACAACGTTCAAACTCGATTAGGCAGCTAGAGAAGCCGATATGGCGCCTCGCCAAGATATCTTGTCATATTTTGGAGAAAGCTTTTCTAAGCGAAATGGCTACATAACCTTGAACCGTTAAAAAATTATCGCCACATTATTTACACAAAAATTTAACTTGCCATCATATGTCAGCTATCCGTTTGGACTGCATACAATGTCACATAAGTTTTGTGCAAAAAAAATTAAAGGAACTCAGGAAAAAGCTTAAGGGAACTTATGAAAAAAGTCAAAGGAACTCACGAATCTTATCTCTTTAATCTTAGAATCTTACCATCAGGTAAGATCGCAGTCCAGGGTTAGCTTGTAGTGCATAAAAAAAAAACGAAACCCCTGCAAAGCGTGTTCCTAGTAATACGATTGCATAAAACTTGGCGAGCACTAAGTGGCAAGAAGCAGTTTCTGAACTCAATTACGGCCAAACCCTCATTATATCCTTCATCACCCTCAGTTGAGCTAGGGCGGGCACTTCATGACAACCCCTTGTATTTATTACTTTTGTTTACCATTTATTTGTTTGCTTACTAATGAGCCGAAATTATGCTTAATTCAGTTGTGTTTTCCTCAGAAAACTGTGGGGCCGATGTGGCCACTCATGTTTTTGCTTTTTGATGTATAGTAATCTCTAATACTGAGATGAGATTATTAATTACCGCGAGGTCTCAGTTCGGGGCGAACCACTAGTATCATTCCCTAGTATCCCGAACTGAGACCTCGCGGCGCCATCTATTGACATAAATGTGAAGTTCTGTTAAAAATACTGAAGCTCATTAAAAATTATATAATTCCTCTTCCTTACAATATTTATCTAATTTTAGTAGGTATTTGTTGTTTTAGTACAGGATATAATTGAAATAATTGATCAAGTTTCAGGCTCATCCTTTCAGAAAATTTAGAGTTCTGGGGTCATTTTTGGACGTTAGAAAATCTCCACTTTGAAAGCCCTCCATTTCGTCAATTTTGGGGGAAAAATTAAAAAAAATATATTTTTGGACTCTATTCCTAATTATCTTTAAAATGATATACCGCAACCCTATGTAACTTTATAAAAAATATTTTACTTCGCATTCGCTTCTATGAGAGCCCCCCTGAAATAAAGATTTTTATTATTTTTTAAGCCATATTCGGCGGGAGGCCATTGGTTTACATATTATATTTAAAGCTGAAGTAATTGCGTTCTGTAATTCAGAAGTTATAATGCTCTGACAGACGGACGGACGGACGGACGGACGGACGGGCGGACGGACGAGGTGGCAAAAAACCCAGTAATTTGGTGCTCAAAAAGGGGGTTACCTGGAAAGTCTCCAGGAGTTTTGAAAATTGGTGTATTTTATAGATTTCGACGTGCTCTTTCCGAATTTCCGCTTTGCCACCTTGTAACTCCCGAGAAACTTTCCAGGTAAAACTACCAAATGACCGTATTAAAAGTGAAAATTCGGAAAGAGCACGTCTAAATCTATAAAATACACCAATTTTCAATACTCCCGAGAAACTTTTAAGTTAACCCGCTTTTTGAGCACCAAATGACTGGGTCAACTAGCAAACAAACTCACTTTGGCATTTATACCTAACTAGCTGATGCCCGCTACTTCGTCCGCGTGGAATAAGTTTTTTCGGATTCCCGCGGGAACTCCTCAATTTTCCGGGATAAAAAGTAGCCTATGTCACTCTCCAGGTCCTCAACTAAACCCATGCCAAAAATCACGTCTATCCGTTGCTCCGTTGCAGCGTGATTGAAGGACAAACCAACAAACTGACTTTCGCATTTATAATATTAGTATGATTATTAATATTAAGTATAGAAATATGTACGGATATGGATTCCAGAACTTTGCGAAAATTTTACTTCATATTATAGCATTGAAAATATCATATATCTGCAGAGCCAGAGAGTTCACGCTAGATTTAAGGAGACATAAAACCATCACATACAATAACAGTATAAACCATAATATGAAACAAAATGTTAACTTTAAATCTTAACGGCTGTCATAAAATCCAAGGAGTGTTAAAGAAAGTCTCAAATTAATTGCCCCGCTCCAGTTTAGCCATAAGACCGTTATAATGGCGGCTGGTCCTCATTATTCCGCTTAAAAGGATAAGAATAAGAGCACATAGCTCTGGTCTACTTAGCCTTCTCCAATTACATCTTTTTTAGTATTGTTTATATTTGTTATGTTATAGTTTTTAACAGAATGGTAAACTAGAGAGTAGAGATCATGGGCTAGATTCTAGAGTGATACGTTGATACCAGGTGAAATTAGCAAGTGATTCTGAATCTGAATTTGAAAATCCTATGGAATATGGAAATACATCTGATCTTCTTCGGGTATTTTACCTTCTACGATGTAATTCGGATCAAATTCGAGAACTTAGGGATTATATTTAGAAGCTATAATTGATCCAGTTAAATAAAACCTTCATTTGCATTCAAATCCAACAATACAAATTGCATTTGTATTCAAATTTTACATTTTGAGGTTATTTTGGTCATTTAGGATTGCGTGCCTAAAAGGTATTTATGTACTAAAGGTACTTATGGTGCGACTATGTCTGCGAAATAAATATGAGATAATAAATGCGAAAGTGTATTTGTTTGTTTGTTTGTCCTTCAATCACGCCGCAATGGAGCATCGGATCAATGTGATTTTTGGCATGGGTATAGTTGAGGACCCTGGAGAGTGACATAGGCCAGGCTTTTTATCCCGGAAAATAAAAAACTTAAACCAAGCGGACGAAGTCGCGGGCATCAGGTACTTTTGCATATTTTTGTTGACATAAAAGCATTAACGTAGAATTTTAGTATCAATGCATAAAAGGCGTAATCGCAAAGATCCACGAAATATTACCAAAGTGAATGATGTTACCTAGCTTATTACCGTGTATTCCTGTATTCCCTGGCCACTTGCTTGGGTAGATAGTAATTTTTCCTTGTCAAAAAAGTTGTCACAAGAATTTAATCGGAAACGCGTTTCAGTTTCGTTTTAGAAGCAGTATGGTAGTTACGCGCAATATTGGAAGCAAATCTCTAGCGATCGCGACAGCGAGACGCGTGTCATATATCTTTAGTTATTGGTTTCAATCTCGGGTGTTCAAGCTAATTTATATGCGATTAATATGACGTAGGAGAAGAGATTCAGTGTTTAAAGATGGTTTCTGGCCCTATATTATGACTATGACCAAGTCATAATATAGGACCAGAGCCCTCTTCTAGGGTAAGGATGTTTCCCTGTTACCTGTAATAAAACCAATTAATTTAAAAAATATAGAACATACAGGTGTCTCCTATATTACGTCATGTTTTGACTCTACAATATATTGATCAATCAAAATTCAATCAAGTTAAAATCAATTCGAGTTAACATCAAATTTACCTCACCACGAATAAAGAATCAGGGGCTGAAGGAAGTGAGTATTGGTTGCAAAAGCTCCGGTTTCCTAGATGAGCAGTTTAGCGACTAGATATAGAAGTGGCAATGTAGCGTCGAGTACTGAAATCTTGTATAAAGACGTTGCTACAGCTTAGTAATCTGTGGTTACGGTGTCAAGCCAGGAAACCGCGACATCTTAAATCTATATACAAGGCGTCAGTAATTTAGCTCTGTACGCTTCATTGCGGCCGCTATGAGGCTGTACCGCTTGCCAGGAAGTAGTTTAATGCCTGCATAATATATTTGCATGGCAAAGTGACAAGGGTACAAGCATTTACGAGAACACACGACAAAAATATAATTCGCATAAGTGTAGGAATTACAAAATTTAACAGATGATTCTATGATATACTGTAAATTTTAAAAAAATTGTTTTATTTTCCTTTTGCTGTTATTTGTACATGCTTAGCCTGATTTATTTAACTATTGAACTATTTAATTTTTAGAAATAAAACTACCTATTAATACAGCTAAACAGGAATTCTACAAAATAAAGTTAGAAGAATATATAGGTTTTAATTATTATTTTTTATATATATTTTATGTGTTAGCAAAAGGACTGGTTTCAGCGGTGAAAGCCTCCTCCAACTTTTCCCATAATTGTCTGTCTCTAGCGGCTCTGTTCCATGTAATGTCTGCTACGTTTTCAATGATATACTATACATTTAATTAATCCAACGTTTTAAAATGAATAAAATCAGTACCCTCGTTATGGTAAAGTGTAATGAAAGAACAACGCAGAACAGTGGAGGGCTTTAGGAAGCGGGGCGTGCTTTTTGTGTAAATATTTACGTGCGCCCAGCTTTATCGACTCGCGGTTAGCGGTGCTATTCTCTACTAATAATAACCCTAAATCTTTGTGGTCGTCGTTGTTCTCGCCGACGACACCAACTTAATCAAGTTAGTTGCGTCGAAGTCAATCTTTCGACGAAGTCAGCGTTGACAGGTTTTTTACTAAATAATTATAATGTCCTCCCGATTAGCCATCTGCGCGGGAGATATTATAGTGCACAAGTGGGTGCGCATACACAAGTGCACTCTCTGTTCTTTTACTCCCATAGCCCAATTGGACGGAAAATCCGACACGACCGGTGAGAGGTCAGGCGACGGATCGACGGCCGAGGCCGGCCTCCGAGGCACGGGGGTGAAACAGCGCCAACTTCCTAACTCCGGGCTAGTACTGAGAATTTCTTGTTATGTCCAATTCTTATTATGGCCCGACCCGGGACTTGAACCCGAGGTCGGTCGCAGTCAAACATGCTAACAACTAGACCAATGAGGCAGTCACTACTTCTACGACCGTAGGGAAACGCACCAATAATTGGGAATAGGGCTTCCTCGCGGTCCTACTATCAATTTTGTCTTTAATCTGTATGTGTAAAAATAGCTTCGTCAGGTTAAAGAGACTTTTTTTCTACATAATATGCTTACGCTGTGTTACTAGTGAGGCTGCAGATTTACATAATTATAAGCATTTCTGGACGTCGGGTTGCCTCTAAGCGGTGAACATTAAATACAAGTTTAATAATGGAATTTTCGTTCAATTTTGTTTGCCCTAACATTTTTCGGTACCAATATAGCCCTGGAGCGAAGAACCTTGTGCTCATCGGTCGGGCTATATCGGTTTTTTGTTAAATAAATTAAATATAACAATTAATTTTAAAAAATATACTTAGTTTTCTCGAAACGAACAGTTGATTTTGATTAAAGTTATTATTGTACATTAATATGCTAATTAATAATTATAAATAAAAATAAATAAATAAATAAAGCCTTTATTTCCAAATTAATTAAATGAATACAAATTACAGTCCTTTTAGAAGCAAACATTATTACAAATTAACAATAACATTAATTTTAAAAGTTTAATAGTACTTATAAAAATAAAGAATCAAAATGTCAGTTTTCTTTTTTTGTTTTTTATAATTTAAAAGTCTTTATATTTGTGGCATGTTATAAATGTTATTGTATATCAAAATGATTTTATGTCAGTATTTTTTTATTATTTGTTAGGTACATTTCGTCATTGGATAATTATTATACCAACTATAAAATAAATTCTTATATACCTACTAACAAAAAAACCCATGAAGCTTGCAGTATTGCCACGCTGAATGGCGATGGATAACCTTTGGACCAGAGGTGCGATTGTGTAAGAATTGCCGTTCAAATCGTCAAAGTAAAATATACCATAAGAGCATTGAATTAAAGCTCAATTTCGTGTATCCATTCTCAAACGTTTAGGTACGTACGATACCCTAAACGGATGAGAATGGATACACGAAATTGAGCTCTAAGTCAATGTTCTTATAGTTTATTTTACTTTGACGCCGAACTTTGACGATTTGATCGGCAACTTTTAGACAATCGGGGTCATGTCCTATCTCTTAAACCGCGACCGGTCTCCCTTTAATTTTTTCGTTTCTCTCATTCAATTAGTCACCTAGTTCAAGACTGTAATCTCACCTGGTTGTAAGCGATGATGCAGTCAGATGGAAACGGGTTTCTGACTTTGCGCATAGAATTTATTCAACCGATTTTGGCAAAATTTGGTAAAGAGCTAGGTTAAATTTCATGGATGGACAAAATTCAAATTCAAAATTCAAAATTCAAAATGATTTTTATTCAAATAAACTTTTACAAGTACTTTTGAATCGTCAAGTGAATCTACCACTGGTTCGGAATGCCATTCCTACCGAGAAGAACCAGCAAGAAACTCGGCGGTTGCTCTTTTGAAAAAAATAATAATTTACAATTTCATTAATTTGAAAAATATATAAGTAACAGCTGTCCTTAGCAATGCTGGAGCGAGTCAAATCCATGCTCCTTTCTCATTTACGTAATCTTCAACAGTAAAGGCTGCTTCCTATCCTGGAAAAACAAAGAGTTCCAACGGGATATTTCAAAATTATAAATCCAAAGATGAAGTCGCAGTTGCTAATGTTTTTTTATGTAATGAAAATCATGTTTTCGCCAGTTTACATTAGTGGCCCATTAGCAGGTTAGGTTCGCAAAAAAGTTTGTTTTGAATAATGAAAGCGCGACATGACACTTGGATTAATTAACGAATACCGGATCTATTTCCAACTCACGACACGATCACGGATCACGACTTTGATATTTCTTTATCACTGAAAAGTAAGACAGAAATTAAACCGTCGGCAAAGTAACAGGCTGAAAAATTAAACTATGAAATACCATGAAAATTAATGTTGTTTATACGTAGAAGAAGTTAAAAAAATTGCTTACGCGTTTCAGCTTTCGCATATAAACTTAGTGATAGCTTAAAATTATTTGACAAACTTCTAGACCTAAGAAAACAAGTAAACCATTGAAGAGAAACAACCTATTTTTCATATAACCTGCATTGAAAGTGCGAGTTTTAATGCCTCTTAAGCCAACCGAAACTAGTCAATTTCAGACGAATACTCTGACAAAGACGAATGACGTAACAGCCCTCCTTTCAATCCTGTCAGAGTATCTTTTGTTTATTTCAAACATTTTACCCATCAACTAAACTGACAGATATCACATTTGTAAACAACAACCTAGAAACTAAAATAAATAAGAAATACACTTTTAATAAAACTCACACTTTCAAATGAAAAATAGCATGTGTACCACGCGATGAAACACGATCAACTCAGGCAGGCAAGTTCAATCTCGTCTGAAATTGTCTTGTTTCATCCCTAAGCAAACAATATGCAATATGCTGTGGCAGAAAAATGTCAAGTTCTTGAAAAAAAAATATTTTCTCAAACAATTAATATTTAAAATTCGTGGCTAAGTTCCGATGGTTTATCTCCCTGGTTTTCTCCGGTAATCGTTGAATATAAATGGCGAGTCTGAAATGAAACCAACCCTCTCACCGATGACTCATTATAGTAGGCCTAACCCACTGATGTCATGCACTAATTACTAACTACTTCTGTTGACTAAAAAACTACCTACTTTTGTCGTCACACCTTTTCGCTAATGACGCATTATTCACTGCTTTCATCATGATGATTTAATATACTTACTACGAAATTTCTAGACGGTCTAACCAAAAATCAAACATGAAGAAAAACATACTTAATATTATAAATGCGAAAGTGTGTTTGTTCTTCAATAACGCCGCATAGACGTGAAAACGCATCAACGGATAGACGTGATTTTTTGCATGGGTATAAGTTGAGGATCTGGAGAGTGACATAGGCTACTTTTTATCCCGGAAAAATAGGGAGTCCTCGTAGGAATTAAAAAATCAGATAAAGCCTCCACATCGGAGGGGAAATACGTTTTGTCCCGTCGCGCTAGTTCGTGCAGCTCCATTTATAAGTGTGTTACGTGGAATTTTGGTCCGCCAGACAATATACGTTTTTGTACGCAGTGTGTTTTCAAAGATGTCTGCTCGAGAATATTGAATTTCGTCTAACACGAAAAATGGATTCCTAAATGCCTTATATTTTATTTTTTAGAAAACTGGTATTACTCCACGGTTTAATATGATAGCAAGATTGGAAGGCCTGTTGCGTACGTTTCAGACACTTTGATAGATTGTTTTACGCGTTTTTTCTCACGAGAATCGTTTGAATTTAATGGATCGCACGAAATAGTTTTAAAGAAAACTTTGCGTGTATGTTTAAGGTAATTAATGATACAATTAACGAATTTTTTTTGGGATAGTGGCGGAGCGGGGCGTTGTCTTCTAGATTTCCTTTGCAATATCTAGACTTATCGGTTGATATTAACTTATTTTTAATGGACTGTAAATTTGTTGGCAGAATGACTCGATTTTCCATAGGTTATTGATATTAGGTAATAGGTAAATTAGGGATGCACTGACCTTTTGCTTGTCGGCGAGAATGATCTTTAATGTCTGATGCACTCAACACTTATTTCACTTGTTTGTGGCCACAATCACTGTTTAGCGTCACTAATAAGCGGTAATTTAAATGGTAGAATTCGGGAAACTGTCCTTATGATAAATATGTATGATTTGAACGGAACGGCAGCGGAGCGGTGTTACACGTTGTATGGTTTTTCGCAAAAAGCGGGTGATGCGTACTGCATAGGTAGCCATTGAGGACTAACTTCGTGTTGTCTTCGTGCGTTCTCGGTAGCATACTGATTCGTGATTGGTCAGTTTAAAGGAAGATGGGACATTCATAAAGGAAGCTAGGATTATGGTTTTATACGAGTCATTCTATCTTAAATATAAAAGAAATGCGCATATGGCGCAACCATGCTCCCGGGCTTTGAAGGAATCTTCAAAAATTATAATGAATAATATGCGAAAAGTATTTATAATGAGACCTACACGAAGATTCTAGCGTAATATTTATAAAAATATAAATTACTCTAACTTAAATAGCGGTTTTGGGTTAACTAATTATATTAATAAGGTAAGCGAAAGACGCGATCTACTGGGCGCAGATGCCCTTAGCAGTTGCAGCGCGGATAACGCGTGTAAACTGTAAAACTAAATACTATCCTAATATTATGAATAAGTACTAAGCTATACGTTATACTACCTATAGAACTAATAATATTAAACTAAACAAAAGTTATTGTTGCGCAAACGCGTTATAACTTGCGCTGTACCGGCAATACTGTTTGCTAGGCAATATCTTGGTGTCGATACCAAGTGGACAACGTAAGAGTGGTGCGTTTTCTATAGGTAAGTAAAAGGTAGTTCTTCCCTTAACTGGACGCGAAGCGATGTGAAACCTTTTAGGAACTTGCAAAATGTGCTTCGACTCAAAACGTATCCAGAAAGACTGAACTATAGCGTATAATAATAAAAATCTACACAATATCTGCGGATATAATAACGCATCCAGGTAGCCCTTAGTTAAAATTAAAACGTATATTACGTTTTTTCTATAGTTTAACAATGATGAAAACCTGTTACTTAAGACAAGTGTCAGATTTTCTTGAAAATCGTGAGCGGTGTGAGTTGAAGTTTTCCGTCTCAACAAGGCAGAGTTATCCAAGAGTAATGCTCTTTGACTAGGAGGTTCATCGTTAGGTAACGATGACCGCGAAAGACTAGTAAGCCAATAGTAATGGTAAGATAATTGCAACGGTAAGAGCACGCGAGAAAAGTAATCAGCGGGAATTTTACCGTCGGGGATGTTATTTAAACAGACAGACGATAAAAAGAATTGAGAGGGCGAATTACTATGATTAGTGATATAGGTGCCGCAGCCGTATGTACCATCGCTGGCTTCAGAGGACGTGAGAAAGGAAACCTTCGATCTCTCTTCTACACCGGGGTGACGTAAACTTCGAAACTCCGATAGAAGCGGTAACTCAAAAATAAAATTCCAAGTCTCAATGACGTACGCGGGAATTATTTCATTCCTTAATAATTCTTTGACATAAATAACGCAAAGAATTACGAGACCTACAAGATCGAAAACATTATAAAATCGCACAGTTGCGGGCAGAAAAAAGCGGTTTGTCAATTTTAGCGGCGTTTGAGACATAAACAAGATTAAAATACGCGCGGTATGAAAGGATATACCTTGAGATTGTCGATGCGCTTGCGGTATATTATTGCGTCTCAGCTCAGGCGATTTGCTAGTCAAATTGGCCAAATTAAACTCTCCTGGCTTGATCGTTTGAACTACTGGGTCTGCTGTCACAACTGTTTCCCTACTAGTGGTAGCAGAGGAAGCAAGATCGTTCATATAGATGTTCCTTTCGCGAATCGCGACCACCGGAGGCCATTTCTCTCTCTCTTGCTTAACGACTTCACGCAATTTGTGAAGTGCTAAGAGGGAAGAGTAGTGCGACTCGAA
This sequence comes from Erebia aethiops, assembly GCA_923060345.2. Lineage (NCBI taxonomy): Eukaryota > Metazoa > Arthropoda > Insecta > Lepidoptera > Nymphalidae > Erebia > Erebia aethiops. The sequence goes on along the minus strand of OV281092.1, from coordinate 4,709,654 downwards.
ACTGATGCGATTAAATATATAGGTATAAAGCGGGTTGTTGAATCTATATAAGATTATTTTATATTTGTGGTGCGGGGAATGCAAATCACTGCAAAAATATATGTGCGTTACATTGGCGAGGAAAGCGATATTGAAATACCTATTATTCAGCAGAATATTATAAATATCAGTATGCGGGTAGTAATCTGAATCAACGGTTTTAACAATAGTGGTTGGTTGATCGTTACGTTTGACAGAATGATACGAAAGGTAAGGACCTAGTGAGATGCATTCGTCAGCATAAATCCTTGAGAGGCCTTTCATACAAGGACGATCGACAGATAAGTTATCGACAGGGTCGTTAATTGTCACTGTGTGTGTACTGTCAAACTCATGCTCAACGGAATTTAAATTTTCTATTTTAGGTATTTCTGCTACGGCCGGAATATTTTCTAAATTATGAAGCGGTTCGCGCTGTATACATGAACAGAACGCAGCGGTACGCGGGAGCTGAGGGACGACTGGAGCGTCACCCATAATAATATAACCAAGAGTGGTTTCTATAGCGGAAGGCGAGTTGTCACAACCTGTTAACTTATTGAAGAGTAAAATTTCACAATAAAGATTTACTCCTAATAATAAATCGATAGATCCTGGCTCCGAGAATTCATCGTCTGCGAGGGGAATATTCCGTATCAGAGCATTCATGGCTGCAACGTCGACGCGTGCATCGGGCAGCTGTGACGTAATCCGCTCAACAACCAGCGGGCGAATGGAATATTCCTTAATCTCATCGAAGCGAGACTTAAATTTGAAATCGGTGTCACCTAAGATCTTTTGTGAAGATCCACCTATACCCTGTACTTCAGCGAAACGAGTTTGCGAGCTAATAGGTAGTGACAAGCGGTTGCAACAGGCTACACTAATGTAGTCCTGCTGGGACCCTGGGTCCACAAGACAGCGTAAAAAGTGAGGGCGATTATATTTATCGTATATTTTAATTTTAGCGGTACCTAACAAGGTTGTAATAGCGGTGCGGTGGTGATGATCACGAGATATAGTACATATAGATGCAGTGGGAATATTATGAGCGGGAGAATCATTGAGCGATACAGAGTTATTTATTTTAGCGGGTTGGTTATTAGCGGGTGAATTATGAGATGAATAATTAGCGGTTGAATAAGCGGGTGAATTATTGGATGAATTAGCGGGTGAATAAGCGGGTTGATTATTAGCGGGTGAATTATCACTTGAATTAGCGGTTGAATAAGCGGGTTGATTATTAGCGGATGAATTATCAGATGAATTAGCGGGTGAATAAGCGGCTTGATTATTAGCGGGTGAATTATCACATGAATTAGCGGGTGAATAAGCGGATTGATTATTAGCGGGTGAATTATCACATGAATTAGCGGGTGAATAAGCGGGTGAATAAGCGGATGAATAAGCGGGTTGAATTAAACTAGGCTCAGAATGATTGCTTGACACAGTGCGAGACATATCATTTGAGTAAGCGGGATGTGTACAGGTGTGCGGACAACTATGTGTCGATGGCGCATTGACCACGACACTGCAGTTCGATTTACTAGATCTAGAAAAACACAAATTTGAGTGGTGACGCAATGAGCAGTTTGAGCAGTTCCTGCTGCTGGAGCAAGCAGAATTCTTATGAGAAGTACTTAAGCAGTTCGTACAGTAGGAGTGCTTCTTAACAATTTCGAACTTCTCCTTAGGGGGCAACTTCATAAACTCAGAACACTTGTATAAGTGGTCATGCCAATCATTTTTACACACGACGCACTTATTACCTTCATTCAAGCTACTAGAGTCATCTATACTCACAAAAGATTTAGTAGACTTAGTAGACTTCGTGGCAGGTGCAGTTACATTTTTAGAGCGCGACTTATTATTTGACGGTGCACCTAGGGAACTTGTATTGCTGCCCCTAGACAACACTTTGCTCTGTTCTTTTACGAAATCGATTAGACCTTTATAGGATGGAATTTGTTTTTTGCGGTTAATTAGTTCAAACATCTTAACTGTATCTGAGTCTAACTTAAGTATAGCCAAATGAAAGAATATAAAATCAGTTAAGTCTATTTTTAATTGTTTAAGCGCTTCTACCGAAGAATCGAAGGTGTTTATGAAATTATCCAAAGCGTTATCATTATTATTAGTGAGCGGTTTAAATTGCAACACTTGATTTAAATAAGCGGAAGCGAGCGAGCGTTGGTCGTCGTACTTCTGTATCAGGGCGTCCCAAATAATTGAATAATTTTCAGCGGTTGCTGGCAACCCTGCACATACGGCGGCAGCCCTATCGGTTAATTTTCCGACAAGGTAAAATACTCTTTCACTATTATTTAAGTTCGGGTTATCATGTATCATACTCTTAAACTGCTGGTAGAACAACGGCCATTTCGTTATATCACCATCAAAAGAAATTAAATTAATTGGCGGGAGGTGAGACTTTAATTTGGGGAACCTTGACAAGGAGCTCTGTCTTATAGTCTCAGATTCTTTATCACTACTGTTAATGGCTAATATTTGCTTAACATAGCAGAAAAGTTCCTCAAAAGAAGTCCATGATTGATAGCTAATTGGAATTTTAGGATTTAATCTTAACTGAGTAGCGTTATATAAATCTAATGTTTGTTCGAATTCCTTTCGCAAGGTATCTAGATTAACAACTTGACTCAAAAGACTAGGCAATTTACTTTCATCTGTTTCTACTTGCAAGGCGGTATCATAAATTCGTTGCATTCGAGCAAACATTACATCACGTTTAGATTCCAATAATAACATTTGACATTCGTCATTAGTGCGTAATAGACTAGATTCACCTTTAGTACTCATTTTGAGAAGTTAAATATATTATATTATCTAATAAATCGAACACAATTAATATATATAAGCGTAAATACTATATAGCCAAATGCGTTATTATAATGCGTAAAATATTAATGACTATAAAATGCGCAATAATATATAAGCGAAAACACACAACTCTTATTTATATTAGCGGGCGGTTAAATATGCGAGCGTTATAAACTATACGAGTTAAAACCATTCCGTCGAGACAATAATTTATACCTATTCAGATGCAACTGCAGTGAAAGGCCGACCGTGACCTTCGGATCACATTGAAACGTATTCAATTTGCTTCAAAACTACGAGTGCCTACTGCCTAATCAGTTATTATCTACCTATATAGTACTGTATTTAGCCCTTTTTATACTAACAGATCTACAATTAATAGGTAGTATAACGTAAATTAAGGCGCAAAATAGGTATCACTCGCGGTAATAATGATCGATCACGATTACGATTACGATTCAAAATCCGGATCGATTGGACCAAAAATGGCGGAGCGGGGCGTTGTCTTCTAGATTTCCTTTGCAATATCTAGACTTATCGGTTGATATTAACTTATTTTTAATGGACTGTAAATTTGTTGGCAGAATGACTCGATTTTCCATAGGTTATTGATATTAGGTAATAGGTAAATTAGGGATGCACTGACCTTTTGCTTGTCGGCGAGAATGATCTTTAATGTCTGATGCACTCAACACTTATTTCACTTGTTTGTGGCCACAATCACTGTTTAGCGTCACTAATAAGCGGTAATTTAAATGGTAGAATTCGGGAAACTGTCCTTATGATAAATATGTATGATTTGAACGGAACGGCAGCGGAGCGGTGTTACACGTTGTATGGTTTTTCGCAAAAAGCGGGTGATGCGTACTGCATAGGTAGCCATTGAGGACTAACTTCGTGTTGTCTTCGTGCGTTCTCGGTAGCATACTGATTCGTGATTGGTCAGTTTAAAGGAAGATGGGACATTCATAAAGGAAGCTAGGATTATGGTTTTATACGAGTCATTCTATCTTAAATATAAAAGAAATGCGCATATGGCGCAACCAGATAGTAAGGGTGAAAACACTACGCTTTTTAAGTTTTTTCTTATTCCCGCGGGAACTCCTTAATTTTCCGGGATAAAAAGTAGTCTATATGATATGAGTATGATTATGCAGCAGCTGCACAAACTACCGCGACATGACGAAATGCGTTTCGAACACGACGCGGACGTTTCGTGCTGACGTAGATATTTCCTATCGAGTTCATAGTGTGTTTTCGGCCTTACCGTAAAACAATTTTTCAGTGATACGATACCTTCCAAAACTAGGTGATTGTATTAGTATCCCTATTAGGTATAGCGTTATTTCATTTTCAATATCACTTTAAATAATTGTTAGCAGCTAGCTGGGTCGCTGGAGAGCTCTTGCCGGTATAACTTTGCCATTATTAAGATAATTTTCATGCACATTCGGTACAATATAACAATACTATTCAAACTGCAGTACTATAAGCAGCAAGTTAGTAACTAATTGGATACAATTGAACAATCACGTATAGAGTAAAGTTTATGGAACTAATGAAACAAGCAGAAGCAAAACCCTGCGACTAGTTATTATTGGCGTTTAGTTCAATATTCCGTTTACCAAATCGACGACCTCCGTGGCGCAGTGTTGAGCGCTGTTCTCGTCCCGGGTTCGATCCCCGGCAGGGTCAATATAGGAATTTATAATTTCTGAATTTTCCCTTGTCTGGCCTGGTGGGAGGCTTCGACCGTGGCTAGATTACCACCCCACCGGCAAAGACGTACCGCTAAGCGATTTAGCGTTCCGGTACGAACGCTAAATCCGGAATGCTAAACCGAATATTGGTATAGGTTTAATGTAACTGCCATGTCAGGTAAGCCCGCTACCATCTTAGACTGCATAATCGCTTATACCGTCAGGTGAGATCTCATGCAGTCAAAGGCTAACTTGTAGTGGATAAAAAAGCAAGATACATTAGAGCGTGCATTTTTATATCGAGCTACACAGATTACCGCGACAGGATGAAACGTGTTTTCTAAACGACGCGAGCATTTTGCGCAGACGTTTTGTCCCATCCTATCGGTATTGTGTTTTCGGCCTTACGTGTGTTTAATGTTTGAAATTCATGAAAGCGTTTTTCTCCATAGTAAATTTTAATTAAAATATGGTAATTAGAAAAGCATAGGTACGGGGGGCATACCATCGCTTGAACCGTATTGTTATAATATTGTGGACGTTCATGTTTTAAATCAAATCAAATCAAATCAAATCAAATCAAATCAAATCAAATCAAATCAAATATTTTTTATTCAAATAAACTTTTACAAGTACTTTTGAATCGTCAAGTGAATCTACCACTGGTTCGGAATGCCATTCCTACCGAGAAGAACCAGCAAGAAACTCGGTGGTTGCTCTTTTTAAATAATTCATTTACAATTACTATATCAATGTGTACATAAGTAACCGCTGTCCCCAGCATTGCTGGAGCGATCAAATCCATGCTCCTCTATCATTTACATAATCTTCAACAGTATAATAAGCTTTTTCAGGAGCATACTTTTAATGGATTTCTTAAATTTGTTTATTCAATTCATGTCAAAGACGGGCAGACAGAAAGTAGCCCCATTCCCGCCGGTGGCACCCGTTCACGAGCATGACGCATGATCCAGCCATTGCTTCGCTCGACCATATTTGAGGGAACGTAACAACCCGCACCACACGACACCACCACAGAAATGTTTAAAGAGAGCGTGACATACTCAGTCTACCCGTATCAAAGCATCGAATTGAATACTAATATTCAAACACTAATTTATAATAAGTAACCGCTGTCCCCAGCATTGCTGGAGCGATCAAATCCATGCTCCTCTATCATTTACATAATCTTCAACAGTATAATAAGCTTTTTTCAGGAGCATACTTTTAATGGATTTCTTAAATTTATTTATTGGCAAGTCCAAAATAGGTTGTGGAACTTTGTTATAGAAAATAATGTATATTTACAATTGCATTAATCCAAAGATACATAAGTAACAGCAGTCCTGAGCATTGCTGGAGCGAGTCAAATCCATGCGCTTTTATCATTTATATAATCTTCGACAGTATAGTAAGCTTTTTTCAGGAGCATTTTTTTAATGGTTTTCTTAAACTTGTGTAAAGGCAAGTTTATAATAGGCAGTGGAATTTTGTTAAAGAATAGAATGCTCATTCCCACGAACGACCTTCGGACTTTCGTGAGGCGGAGCGATGGAGTCACGAGCCTATGGCGGTTTCTAGTTGGCCTATCGTGCAGATCGCATATTCTTTTGTAATTCTGAATGTGCTGTTTTACGAAGATCAGATTACTGTAAATATATTGTGAGGCTACTGTAAGAATACCTATTTCTTTGAATTTCTCCCTAAGGGATTCACGTGGTTTTAAATTGTAAATTGCACGTATTGCCCTTTTTTGTAATACAAATATTTTTTGAATATCTGCCGCTTTACCCCACAGCAAGATTCCGTAAGAAATGACACAAAACAGAAATTTTGAAATAACACTGCTTTAAACTATGGCAAGTCGTAACACCCTAAAACCTGTTCGTCTTGAGGTCACGGGCAAAAGCTACTTAGTTATGTCATCTAGTAAGAACGGAAAAAAAATCTAGCTTTCTATATTTAAAAAAAAAACACTCAAAACTGCATACATTGCAGCTTACAGCATCCGCAAGCAAGCTTAAAGCTTTTCGGTAGAGTGTGCTTAGAAACTTTATCGTGAAAACGCTTAATACTTACTGACAACAAAGGATTTACTGTAACTTTTTGAAAAACTCTAATGGAATAAGTATGTTCGAAGCCTGAAAACTGGCTTGTAGAACTCCAACCCTATTGGGTTGAGAGGAAGGAAATATCTACATTCTACATTATTGAGTTATATTAAAGAGACTACACTAGAAAGAGCAACGTTGTCCTTCTTTTTGAAAGTATCTCATGTATTTGTATACAAAAAAGTATTTTTAAAAGAAATAGGCTGTCATAGGGACTGCCGATAGAAGTGAAAATGAATAAGTATACAAAATATAAACCTTAAAACTAAGGCATGACAGTTTAATTACGAATGTAGTAGGTATATTTATTAAATATAAATAAACTTCGTATTTTTGACCTTTTGTCTTCGTAACAACGCGGTGATGGTGTCGGTGTCGGTGACGCGAATCCACAAGTTTACCCCCTTACCTTAAAAAGTGCTCAACGCGGCTAAAGAAGTTTTCACTTCAATAATAATAATGAGAAGTTTTAAAAGACTTTCTTAGCCGTGGCTAGTTACGACTAACGACCCACGCGGAGCAGAGTAGGTGAAATCCGTACTTGAAATATAAATCGCGAGAATTAAATTCGCGCGAATGTTTTTCGCAGTGCGATTGTACCCTTACTAGTTACACGAGAACCAGTGCGTGACTTTTGCATAGAACAATGTTGACTTTTAGACGTTTAGCCTAACAACAGTGGGGTGAACATACTCTCTGGTAATGTTATGTCTAAGTGGCCGCTGTTGGCAACTTGCCTGCGACCTACAATGACTTGAAACACCCAACTGCATTTCAACTATCGACTATGGCAATTGTATGAGAGCGTTTTGTACCTGTTTAAAGTGGCAAAGGTTGTATGTAATTAGATTGATGTAGCAATAAAATCACCTTTGAACCCTTCTGTATACCTAAACTTATTTTTAATAGGGTTCCGCACCTCAAAAGTAAACTTTGTTGTCCGTCCGTCTGTTTGTCAAGCAAGACCCTCAGTCAGTCTCAGGAACGCATGGAGGTATCAAGCTGAAATTCATATCAAATACTTAGGTCTACTGTCCCTTGGAGCTGTGAAAAAATCAAACTTCTAAGCCTACGCAATCAAAAGATACAGCCGTTTATGCTGCAAATTTTCGACACTCGCAAGGGAATCAAAACCTATAGGGTACTTCCCGTGAACTCAGAATCTTGAAATTTGGTACGAAGCAATAGTCCGGGAGGGAGCGACCAAAATTTTGTACCAATTCCTACAAAGCTAATAATTTTTCTGTCAAGCGATGTTTAAACCGTGTTAATAATGAAGTGAAATTCTACCAAGCTTTTAGTGTTGCAAACATTAATAACAAATAATACGTAAATGTATTATGCCTACAAGACTGAAACTTCTTACAGTGACCAAGGATACCTAAATATACAGGATAATGATAGTCTACCGCCTCGGAAGCGTTGCCATCTAAGGTCTACCACCACCCACGTAATGTGTTGAAACATTATTTTTTTGGACTGTTTTGGACCTTAGCGAAATATTGTGTGAAAGCTAACGTACATAATATATGGTTTCATTATTACTTTGCTTTTTCAAGAAGGGTGTTGGATTTAACTACAAGCTGCCACTCTAACCTGTCCTTTACCGCTTCGTGTACTAATTTTAGATACTGGCAACACTGGGCTATTATCACACTTTTTTTACGAATATAGAAAAGACTTATATTTATCTACTGGTTCTTACTTTTGCTACGGATTACTTCAGGGAATTTTACCCGGTGCTTCCACGACCACCAAAACAATGGGCTAGTGAAGGAAGTGCAAGAACACAAAAAAAACATTATTTGGAACAGCGTGACTAAAATCCAACTCGAGCTTTCACTAAACAGACTTAATCTCAATATTTTTTATTATGTACTAGAAAAGAACTTAAAGAGGCCTTACCCAACTGAGCACCAAAGAACCTACCACAAAAAGTACTCTAGAGTTTACTTAATTTACTTCTGCCGCTGTTGGAGACTCCAATTTTACTGTAAATGTTCACGAAATCCAGCACGTAAATAATCTCGAGAAATTCAACAATTTGGGCGGAATAATTTGTCAACATCGCCTTACATAAGGAACGATGAAACGGGTCCATTCGACTCCCTTTTAGCATACCCACTTTGAATCGCAACTAAATTTATGTGGTTCGAAAATATTGAGGATAATAGAATTCGTCTAAGATAGAGATGAGACCTCGTTTGCGTGAGGGTGAAGCTTTAGTTTACAAAATGAAAATGCCGTATCTACGATTTTTTAAAGAGTTCAAAGGAATCTCTTTAACGCATTGAAGGAATTCGATGGTATGGTTGAAAAATATCACTGCATCCTTATTTATTTAACGTGTACCTAAATAAGTTCATCTACATCAGTTTTGTTTTGAATTTTATAATTTCTTCTGACTCTCCGAAGCCAATCCAATTATGCCTAATTAATACGAGTATTATAAATAATAATGAATTGCGTAGCTCTAAATGAATACTGTTTGAAGCCATACCAAACCCTATAGTCCATACTAAATGTTATAAGGAGGAGGAGAAGGATAATTTTCCGGGATAAAAAGTAGCCTATGTACTTTTTATCCCGGAAAATTAGAGAGTTCTCGCGAAAAAAAAAATATTTACCAACGCCGACGAAGTCTCGGCGCTTATTTTGTTACAATAGACATATTTAGAAGAAAAAAAAAATTACCAGATAAAACTAAAAATTGAAGAAAGTGCACAGAGCCATTTGTCACTTTCTTGCGTTTATGATTTATAGATAATAACCATTTCTCATTTCGAAAGGCGATGCCAAAAATTGGCAAGCGTTCCCGTTCTAAAAATGCGGAACAACACGCCAGCATTTACGAGTAGGTACATCTGGCGACAACAGCTGATTGCTAAGACTCGCTGGTGTATCGCAAGGCCATCGGTAGCGCGCACTCCATATTACTAATGAAAATACTTGCTATATACTGCGGAAAATGTATGAGCCAACAATTTGTTAGAAAGTATGTGTTGAATTTTGACAAACTCCCCGTGTCCTTTGTGTCCTCAAATGAGCGTTAGGTGTGATTTTCACATTACATGATACTTCTATAAGTGAGAGGTTCTGGGTCCAATTACCAGCAGAAGCAATTTATAATGTATGAACTGTCTCTGCCTCTATGATCCGGTCAGTTGATAGGCTTCGGCTGTGATTGGTTCAGTAATGGATAGATGATCTCTATGCCGCAGTGGTGAACACTGTGGTCTTATATGTGGGAGGTCCCGGGTTCGATCCCCAGCAGGGTCAATTCGGGAATTACGCTATGGACATCATGTAGAACAAAATTTAAAAACAAAACCATAAAATTGTAATGACAGCTAACTCTCGGCTTTCCTAGTAATACCTATTGTAAATGTCAAAGTTAGTAATGATATAGGACACGAATGGAGGGAAATGGATATAGTACAAATCAAATCAAAGATCGTTTATTCAATTTATGTAGGTATACTACACTTATTAACGTTCGGTTATTTATAACATACACTCACAAATACCTATACATTGCGAATATTGGATAAAATCCAACTAACCAAAAAAAGTATGTTCGTTATCTCATACATTACGATGAATGTGTTTTGGATTATTTCCAAGGGTTAAGTTGTAAAAGGCATACTTATTACGCACCGATCGACTGCCCTTCATCGATCTTTTCTTGGTCCTAACATGTTATCACATGAACATTTTTGGGATTCTTGGAAGCTAAGTGCTCAGACACAAAAATGTTTTTTTTACACCATAATTAGGGGACGTAATTGATTCTAGTTTGTCCTTATCTGTCTTTCTTGCCTATGGCGTCCACTACAAAATTTATTTCGTCTCACTATGATACAAAAGTTTATTTTTAATTCAATCAGAAGTGATTCCCCTTGTTGTTTTATCCACAAGATAAGTTCATATAAATACCACATTTCTGTATTCATTTTTATGAAAGTGGTCCTAAGTATTCAACGATTTTTCATCGTGTATCATTGCCGGAAAAAGTTCTTCAAATAATTTGTTAAGATATTTTTAGTAACCTTTTGTACTTAATGTTTATAGTTAGATATGAAGACTTGGTTAAAGCAAGCCTAAGATCAGTTAAAGTAACAATCACTACATAATTTGTCGTCGGTAGATAGACACCTACAAATATACCTTTATTAATCTTCCGTCCAGTTCGTATATGGGTATTCATATTTGGGGATTTTCAGGGTCAGCTAAACTCAGGATAATCCGAAATCAAGCGGTATTGTGCATACTAATCTTCGTATTTCCGTAAGGATTTCCAAAAATCTCCACAATTGAAAGGTATTTTTATCATACATTCTATTCAGAGTCTTTCCCAAAAGTAAATTATAAAGGAACCCTTTCCGTTCCACTGAAACATTCATTAAAAAACCAGCTCTACCCAGCTACTTATTGACATTCTAAATTCCGAATTCCGTACGATAGCATGGATCGCTATCACAGGTACTCGACCGCGACGGTCAATCAAGAAACTATTTTATGTATTTATTTTTTCTTTGTTTTTTTTTATCCACTACAAGTTAGCCCTTGACTGCGAACTCATCTGATGGTGAGTGATGATGCAGTCTAAGATGGTAACGGGCTAACCTGTTATGGGCATGGCAACTAGCCACGGCCGAAGCCTCCCACCAGGCCAGACCAGGGGAAATTCAGAAATTATAAATTCCCAAATTGACCCTGCTGGGGATCGAAACCGGGACCTCCGCGCATTAAGGCAACAGCGCTCAACACTGCGCCACGGAGGTAATCAGAATTGGCTGGTTTTCAACATCTCATTCCACAGGACTGAAATCTACACCGTGCTTGGAAATGGAATCGATGCTTTATTTGAGGAGTCGGGTATATGAATCTATGTTATGCCGATGTTGTTAAGAACCACGCTACTTATAAACTTTCATTAGTACAACTTATAACTTAGATATCAAATACATGAGAGGCCAAAGCGAATTGAAAATAGAACAACAAAAATGGACGAACAAAAACACTTCACGTAACTGAGCCCAAAACAATTGTCTATAATAGATTCCTTATCTTTGAAATAGAAAGATCTTCTAAGTACATCCTCTAAGATTGCTTCTATCTCGTTTCACGAATTAATAAGTTACTAGTCACTTTTCTTGTGATATCTAAAACACTTTATTTAATCGTATGGCGTTTGATACTTAATAAGCGTTTTTATAAAAAGAACGCTTATTTCGCCTGCAAGTTCGTCAAAAACACTGCTTTCGTCGTTCGATTCGCCGTTGAAATATGAAAATGAAAATTAAATTAAATGTGAAAATGAATCTTTCCACAGAGTCTAATTTCAAAGCAAGTACTATAAGCTATTCTGTGCTTCATGGATTTGTCACAGCATCGTCAGCTAAGTGCAAAAAGTAAATAAAATAAAATTTACCTATTCTGTATGCCTAAGCCTAAACTAATGCTGTACTGACTACTGAAATGTTACGGAACAATTTTATGTATGTCACCGTAAGATTGTAAAACCGTCAGATTGCAATCTAACGCTTTTTATCTCGATAGATTGTAAACTGTCGACAGATTGTGAACCGTTCAATGTTCTGAGTGTCAACTTTTGAAATATTCGTTGTATTTACGTTTTCTTGTCTCTTTCTTGTAGTTTAGGTTAGGGTTCGACATAAATAATCAGGTATTAGAGGGCACTTAGATTACAATCTTTCGACAGTTTACAATTTCGCCAGATAGATTACAATCTAACGGTTTTCACAATCTTACGGTGACATATACACAAATGTTCTACATTATCAAAATGTTGGACCTTGTAAACCGAAGACTAAAGCTAGACACCTCAAAATCAGAATTTTTGAGGTGTCAAACTCAAGGCTTTATTTTGGCACTATAGATCATCGTTGAAATTCAGATTTTGGAGTAAAGAATACTACTGTTACTATACAAGACGCTTAAGTTAGGTGATAACCTGACAACGCCGTGGTCTCGGAAGTTATAACTGATTGCACCTTGCACCCGTAGTTTCTAAAAAAGTTAAAAAAAAAAGTAAACTAAAGATTCACATCGCCAGGATTTTAAACTTTGTTTAAAAACACTGCAAATTCTCCTAACCAGTGCTTGCAGATTTATTCTGGCTTCGAAACCCCATTAATTTTATTTATTTAAATGTTTAATTTATGGCATTTATTTAAGCACATATTTATGTTTTTTTTTTTTTTTAATTTATTTAGTACCAAAAGGTTATAAAATACGAAGAAAAACAGATACATAGTGGACAAGGAAGCACTTATCTCTATAAGAGATCTCTACCAGTGACCCTTGGCAGTGAGAAAGGTTGTGGAGGAAGAATAGGTACAACAAGATATGAGATAGAATGAAACGAGATATTATATCATAAACTTACATAAAAACACACAAATATACATATACTAATGACATAAATATATATATACATACTAACATACATATGAAATATTATATAATAAATTATTTAACAGATACATATTATTAATTTATAATTATGATAGAGAAGACAGATAATGCTGTTACAGACGAAGTTTAAATGTGTGAATAGATGGATTATTCCTAAAAATACTATCAGGTAGTGAATTCCATAGACCGTAAAAGATTTACCATAATAAATAGTTTTATAAGCTGGCACTGCAAGTGATTTTAATTTGACACACGATCGCACTGGCATCACAGTACTCAAGCTCTATTAGTGAACTAATAGAGCTAATTTTTTAATTTTATTTATTTATGTGTTTAATTTATGGCATTTGTTTAAGCACATATTTATGTTTACAGTGCTCAAGCTCTATTAGTGAACTAATAGAGCTAATTTTTTTCTTTATTCATTGCATCTAATCTAAATCGCAAGCCATTTATCAACACTGGAAACCAGCATTGTATGTAAATTAATTAATTCCAACCGTAAGTATAATCAATTTATTTCACGTTTGTATTCTAGTGTAATAGAAGGCTAGATTTATTTTGCTCATTAACAATCAGTACGGCTGTGACCTTTGAAGCGATATCGCGTATTCCTCATACAAAAATTTGCGCGCGTAAAATTATTTCGAATAGATATGAGTACCTACAACAAAAACATAGAGTTCTGTGTTTCCTGATATCTAAGTGTAACGCCGTGAACTGTAGTGAAAAAGGTTATTTGTGATTAAAACTGGATTTTAAGGTAGATAATTTGATATATTTTCCGGACACGAAGAATTTCCTTTATATAATTTACCAGGAGCATGTGTTAGATGACCTAAGACTCAAAAGCTAGTGTTTATTTAGCCCAACAGCTGAGCCTAGCCATCCAGCCAGGCAATATCGCCAGTGTATTGGGCGCCATGAGCCATAAAGATTTGGATCGCGACGGCGTATAAGATATTTTTTTATCCACTACAAGTTAGCCCTATTTTATCCCCATTTATTTATTTGTTCTAGCCCTATATATTTTTTTATCTAAGTATTATTTTTGTGATACCTAGGCCAGTTTTTAAATTTTATTTTGAGAGTCCCTAAAAATAAACAATCTAATTTACTTGTAGTTTTATATCGGGCTTAAATTGAATTACAATTGTTACCTAATATAGGTACTTATCTACTTAGGTATGTTTGTATGTTTCGAATTAAGCTAATTTTGTGATACCGGTTGAATTCAAATTAATTCAAGGGTATTTATTGAGTACGAAGCATTAATGAAATTAAGTATTTACGTATTACTAAGGACTACGTTTTTTCGGCGCTTGCTTTTGAGTTTTGAGACTCTGGGCCCATGGTCATCGGACACGAAGAATTTTATAAATGTCGTGTCCCAAAAACTGATCCACGCCTCTGGTGACCAAAGAGTTGGCGCTTATTTAGCCCAACGGCTTAGCCTTGCCATTCAACGTGGTAATAGCGCCAGTGTTTTTAATTTAGTTTTCAATTTATTTCTTAGTTTTAATTAAAATATATACCTAGCCTTAGTTTCTTGTAAAATGCAAATAAAAAGTATAATTTGGTCAAGTTATTATTGTATAATTTGCGTTATTAAACTGTTTATAGTGTTTTTCTTAAGAACGACTTACTTATTGTTGACTTCACTCGGGCAAGTATAACCTTGACCTTATGTTTAATTTAGTCATCTTCACAAATCGATTTGAATTAACCTTGATACTTGTAACTTAACCTAGACTTTTATCTACAATAAGAAACTCCTTGATAGTCAATAATATGCTAATTTTCGCATTAGCTCATTCACCTTGATCTGGTGACTAAAATAAATTATTTGCTATAGATAAGAAATCAGTGGGCATGAGAAGTTAAAATATTTGTTTCTAGGTTTGTATTATACCTATTTATTTGGTAGTTATATTTAGTTTTATTTCAATAAAACAAAATGTACTTACGTGTTTTAGTGCCATTATAAATTAGCCCTTGACTGCGATCTGACCTGCTGATTGCAGTCTAATAAGACAGTGGGCTATCCTGTTAGGTAGGGCTATGGCAGTATGGCAGTATAAGCCCAAACCTCTAATCGGTTTCTACTCGGCATCCCACGTGCAGTTCATAGAGGCATAAAAGCACTGCTTACCCAAACTGCAATACGTAAAGGCTCGTTTTTCATTATAACAGTCATTAATATGGTATTCTGACTAAATAATGCCTACCCTAGCTCCAAGACCTGTACACGCCACTGTCGGCACTCGGCATCCTACCGGAATGGCACGTCTTTGGCGGTAGGTTGGTAACTAGCCACAACAAAAGCCTCACACTAGACAAAACACTCGATATGTAAATCTTTGATTACCTATTCATTGTCTTACCATGCAATAAAAAATCTTCAATTAAGTTTACAAGTAACTTAAACAATAGTAAGTATTAAATACACGTCACGTATTTTAAGCACCTAAATAAGAAACATTTGATGTTGGTGTTCTAACAACTAATAATATGGAAGTCATCAGACGACCGCGGCACCGTGCGCCAAATCCAAATGCTAATAAATGACTAATATTATTATTATTGTGATTCGATATACTATTTTGAAAATTGCAATCGCAACACTAAGTATGTACTAGGGCTTTCGAATTTTTTCAATTGTTTTTAACTTAAAAATATTTTTCACCATATCAACTCCAAAACAGCACTTTTCTGCTTAAATTCAATGAAGGAATGACTTTTTTTACTCGTAAATACATAGATTAGTCAAAACACATGTTAATTAAAAATTCAATAGTTATTTTTTAAAAGAAAATAAATCATAATAAAACATTAAACATTTAAAAAATGCCTCGTTGGTCTAATAGTTTGCATTACTGCGGCCGACGTGGTCCCCGGTTCGAGTCCCGGGTCGGGCCATGTTTTTCTGACTAGAAAATTCTCAGTACTAGCCCGGCGTTAGCAAGTTGGCTGTGTTTCAACAAAGTGCCTCGGAGAGCACGTTAAGCCGTCGGTTCCAGTTATTATCACTAACATGATAATAGTCGTCAAAACCGCCAACCCGCACTGGAGCAGCGTGGTGGGTCTAAGCTCTAATTCCCTCTCTCCTATGAGAGTGGAGGCCCAGCACTGGAACGTTAATGGGCTGTAGTGGTGTTGGTGGATTTAAAAATACTTATTTGCTTATTTGAATACAATTCATTTTTTTCCTCATTGCTATTCCTAGTTTTCTTATTTTTTGTACATTACATTTCAGTTCTCAACTTGTAATATTAAAAGTTACTTAGAATTTAAAATGTTACTTCAGTAGGTAATTAAGTATCCATTAGGATCTGCCAGGATTTGTCTGTGGTTTCGTCCGCGTGGTTTCGCCCCTTTGTTATGCAGAATGAGGAGATGAATTCAGCGATACCTCATTTAGGATTACCTAGTAATCCGCGTACGCTTAGCTGAGATGATTAACACACATATATGAAGTACCACAGTATAGTCTTTGATTTTATTTTATTTTATAATAATATTGTACGTATACGTCAAGAAAATCCTTGATTACGTCTAAACTAATACACAACTAAAGCGAATAAGTGATTTGAATTAATTGATAACACTCAAAGTTATCGTTCCAAGTCCAACCCTAATGAACAACCTTCCTAAAATTCTAAAAGAAAACGAAAAATGAACGAAAAAAATTTCAAACACAAACTTAAAAAACATTTTTTGGAGCAACCTGTATAGTTAATAGATATCACTCACAAACTGCAACCTGAAACCGGTTTCGCTGGCAGCGATGCGATGTTAGTAAGCGGCAAGCGCCGAGTTAAACTTTTTGTAGATTACCCACTTTATTTTTAAGTTAGTTGTTTATTTATTTAGCTGTAATTATTATTTCATGTCTAACCTACTCGTATATTAACACGGTGCACAGTAAAACCGACTGTGTTTTTTGTGGCACTGCTTGCAACACAATTTCATGTAAATTTTATAAGATTAATATTAATAAATAAATAAATAAAGTAGCCAGTTTTACCAAGAAAAGTCATATTCATAAAAAATAATATAAGTATTTTTTTTAAAAGAGTGGCCCTCATGTAATTCTTATCTTCAACCACAGCCGCCCTCAAGTAAGATTATATGGCATTCCGACCCGGTGGCATATCTCATTCACGTGATTATTCAAAAGCGCATATATGAGTACCTAAAAGTTTATTTGAAGCTAACTTAGTATTTCAGTAAGCTATATTCAGTATTTTTGACATCTATAATTTAAATTTATATTCGCTCGTTTAAATACTACACATACATATACTCCTAAAATGAGCGAAGTTTAAGACATGATGACAATAAAACGTATTCATATAAAACTAGTGGTTCGCCCCGAACTAAGACCTCGCGGCGCCATCTATTGACATAAATGTGAAGTTCTGTTAAAAATACTGAAGCTCATTAAAAATTAAATAATTCCGTTTCCTTACAATATTTATCTAATTTTAGTATTTGTTGTTCAAGTACAGGATATAATTGAAATAATTGATCAAGTTTCAGGCTCATCCTTTCAGAAAATTTAGAGTTCTGAGGTCATCTTTGGACGTTAGAAAATCACCACTTTGAAAGCCCCCCATTTCATTGAAAGTCAATTTTGGGGGAAAAATTAAAAAAAAAATATTTTTGGACTCTATTCCTAATTATCTTTAAAATGATATACCGCAACCCTATGTAACTTTATAAAAAATATTTTACTTCGCATTCGCTTCTATGAGAGCCCCCCTGAAATAAAGATTTTTATTATTTTTTAAGCCATATTCGGCGGGAGGCCATTGGTTTACATATTATATTTAAAGCTGAAGTAATTGCGTTCAGTAATTCAGAAGTTATAATGCTCTGACAGACGGACGGACGGACGGACGGACGGACGGACAAGTGCCAATTCACCCAAGTAGACTCAGAGACCTTCGCTTCGCTCGGTCAATAAGCAAATAGGTTTTATACCATAGATTTAGGATTGGTCTCCGCTGAGCGTAGCGGAGACCAATCTTAAATCTATGTTTTATACAAGTGGGCGACTTAGTTTGTTAAATTATATTTACAGAAAAGGAGAAATTCATTTTAAAATTTAATTTTAAACATTTTCCACGTGTTCAAATATTTTAAGTGTCAGCATCACAATGAGTCTGAAATCCATCCATACTAATATTATAAATGCGAAAGTGTGTCTGTCTGTCTGTCTGTCTGTCTGTCTGTCTGTCTGTCTGTCTGTCTGTCTGCTACGCTTTCACGGCCCACCTGTTGAACCGATTTTGATGAAATTTGGTACAGGGGTAGATGGTATCCCGGGGAAGGACATAGGCTACTTTTTATCCCGGAAAAATAAAGAGTTCCCGCGGGAATAAAAAAAAACTGTCTCTTCACCCGATTTTGATAAAATTTGGTACAGGGGTAGATGGTTTCCCGGGGAAGGACATAGGCTACTTTTTATCCCGGAAAATTAAAGAGTTCCCGCGGGAATCAAAAATCTTAATCCACGCGGACGAAGTCGCGGGAATCATCTAGTATTAATATAAGGCAGCATTCACATTGTTCATGTCAGCCGTGGAGACTTCGGAATCAGAGTAAAACTAATGAGAAAAAGAAAAACTGGAGTGCTTCTCGTGTCACTCTAGCTGCCGCAAGCAGACCAAATGGCTTTTGTCTTCGTAGTTTTCAGAAATGTGCTAGTTAATTTGTGAAGCAAGTTTTTTCGTCGTCAAATACAGCCAAGGAGTGGAAATGCAGTCAAGGTAACTGATGACTTGTCATTAAAAAAAATTTAGCGCTTGAACGCGAACTACCTTGGTCTAAAATGAAAACATGGCAATCTAGAAGAGCTATATAACTAATCGTACCCTAAGCAAAGCCGTATCCATACTTCTATTATTATATCCATACTAATATTATAAATGCGAAAGTGTGTCTGTCTGTCTGTCTGATTTTGATGAAATTTGGTACAGGGACACACTCTTGAATTCTTGAATTCAAGAGGAACTCTTGAATTTTCCGGGATTAAAAGTATTTTATCCCGGATAATTCAAGAGTTCCCGCGGGAATCAAATAAATTATCACTTCAAACGATTTTGATGAAATTTGGTATAGGGATAGTTTGTATCCAGGGGAAGGACATAGGCTACTTTTTATCCCGGAAAATTCAAGAGTTCCCGCGGGAATCAAAAAACTTCAATCCACGCGGACGAAGTCGAGGGAATCATCTAGTTAGGTATAAATGCGAAAGTATGTCTGTATGTTAATCTGTCTGTCTGTCTGCTACGCTTTAACGGCCCCATCTTTTAAACCGATTTTGATAAAATTTTGTACAGAGATAGGTTGTATCACTGTTATAGACATAGGCCTTTTATCCCGGAAAATTAAAGAGTTCCCGCGGAAATACAAAAAATTAATCCACGCGGATAAAGCCACGGGCATCATCCAGTAATTAATTAATTAATAAGTGATATTCTATTGTTTTAGATTTGAAGTTTTGTAACTGCTTGGCATTGTCAATTTAATACCATGCTGTAATGGCTTCATAAAACATGGTATCCAGATCCACGTGGAAAAGTAGAATAAAAAAAAACAAGTTTTAATCTTACACCCTTTCCTCAATTACAAAAGCGCGAAGCAAACAAAATTTTGTAAACAAATAAATAGCCTCTTAATATCTAAGCATCACTGGCAAGCGGCCAAGTTCAAAAGAAGTGGCACACGACCTAGCGACACCATCTGCCGTCAACAGCTGATTGCTGAAACCCTCTGTATTTTTATGTTGATATAGTACCTACATAATAGGAACCTAAATACCTCTGGAAGATCCATCCATATGAATAAGTTACGCAGTAGGACGATACTTAGACGGTGGGGCGAAACTAAAATGACACCCGGTTTAGAGGAAACCGGGTTCTGTCCATTTCTGCAGAGAGTACTATGAAAGGGTTACTTAGCAATATTTTTAATGCTGTCATATTAAGTTTAGAGATTGTGTACAACAGTTGTTCATTGGGTTTACAACCCAATGTTACAAAATTAAGCGTGCAAGTGACAATCAGCCGTATTATCGACAGACGTCCACTGCTGGACATACAGCACGCTTACTCTGAGTTTTTACATTGCAAATACGATTGATCGACGTGAGAGCTCACCATGCCAAGTGTAAGCGAACGTTAAAGTAAAATGAACCTTAACAGCATTGGTTTAGAGCTCATTTTATCATTTCGTGTATTTATTCACAGCCAGCGCTCGAAACGCTGAATTTGTGACTTTAAAGCAAGAGCTTTTAGGTCCATTTTACTTTGACGTTCACTTACACCTGGTGTGGTGAGCTCCTCACGTCGATGAATCGTATTTGCAATGTAAAAACTCAGAGTAAGCGTGCAGGTCTCTTACAAGAATTTCCACATGCCGCGGTTCGGCGCCGCCTGCATACTGCGCGGCGGTTCCTTGAGCCTCGTTTGATGGTTTTTGTTCTACCGAATGGGGTGTCGGCTAACGCTGCACTTTCCAGTGCAATTTCGCCATTCCAGCACTTTGGGACCCCAACGTCTATGGGTTCATCGATCTATGTTAAGTACATCAAACCCTCATTGCTACATCAAATCGATTTACTGAAAACAGATGGCCATTTAAATAAACATTATATCGAATTTATAATATCAGTATGAGATTGGGCTGCTTGAACCTATCGAAAAATATTCCGCGTAAACAGACAGTGGGGCTGATTCTGTATAACACAATCTCTAAACTAAACTATAAAATTGCAGCTTTAAATCTAGTTCTGTCCCTTTCCGTAGGAAGTATTATGAAAGGGTTAGCAATATTTGTAATGCTCTAATTTTAGTTTAGTTTAGAGATTGTGCACTACATGATGTGCACACACATAAATATCTATCTGATGTCTGAGGATTTTTTATGTTCTCTAAAAACCTAGGTACCAACGATTCACCATTATGTTTCTTTTGTTGCAGATTCTTGTGAACTCGAAGAAAGGGACTTCAATAATTAAGGTTCGAATTTTAAATAATTGCTATTTCTAGCCACAGTTTAGTTTGTTCAAGTATTAGCGCCTTTACAGACGCTCTGTATATCAATTTGGCTTGCCAACAGCAAAATTACGTTTTGGAGGTTTTTGAACATGTCGTTTTGAAGCATGCTCTTACCACAGAATAAAGATAATAAATCGTGTTTTACTTAGAGATGCGTCTGCGTTATAAAATGCGCCATTCTCTAGTCTATGCTGCTACGCGCATAGACTAGAGAAACAAACAAGCTAACGAGTTAGCTTCACTTTTTAAAATACGAATTCTTTTAATTGTCTTGAACTTTATATTATCTGCCTTTCCAATTTTACTAACGAGGGTAAAGGTTGCGGGAATTTTTCTCAGTATTTACTTAGGACAACAAACAAGTTCCACAAAAAAGGGACAATAGGTACAGTTATACCATTGGCGAATAAATTGTTTTTCTTTCTTTCTTCAAGTATATAAATTACAAGATACCCCGGAAAATAATATTGCTACGTCGGTAGTTGGTACCTCAAAAGAGGCGGCGAGGATCTTTGTACAAGCAACAAAGTAATATTCAAGCAATTAAATATACTTCAATATATACGCTACAGCGGCGGCCTCACTGCGACCTGCTTCATGTTTGTATCGTAAATGCTGGGTTTATTAAAACGGTATTTTAGGCAAAGGTTTCTTTTACCGTCCTGCACGTTTTATTCATTGAAGGTTTGGTATGAAAATATGTAATTTTTATTTCAGCAAACCTTCAATGGTTAAAAAAAAATATGTCAGCGGCTTTCGTTTTTTTGGTAGCCACCGATGGGGGCTGAACTTTGTGGTAGGTATAAGCTTCCGGTGCCCGTGTCACGTATATAAAAGCTAGACAAGAGTGAATAACAGCTTAAACGGGATTTTAAGGCTTTTCAAGCATCGATATATATGTAGGTACTAGATGGGCCCTTTCATAGAAAAATGTGGGGCGTCCGAATTGCTGAACACGTTCCTCACCTGTCTTTGTCCCCGTCGTAGCGCTGTCACGATCGCTCGTCGTGTAGATTTCTTTAGATGAGATTAAAGTCTTATTAGTTTGGCACTGTATAATTTTTATTTTAAGCTAAGTGTTTCATTCACAATTATACATTTCCAAAAAAACGTTATTTAATCTTCTTATTTAATATTTTTATCCATTACGCAATCATTTAATTTCCGCGGCAAACTATGTTTTTTTTTACTAACTGGCCTTTCGTCTTAAAAAAGGCTATGACCTATATTATCTATGACCGAGTCATACATTTTCAAGCTTTCATCCAAGATGGGGCATATGTTGCAAGCAAGTTCCCGCTTTTCGGACTAGATGGCATTACTAGACATACGCCCACATTTTTTGTTTGACAGGGCCCGTCTATGTAAATTGAGGTCGTTGTTTTCAAGACCTAACCTTGCCATCATTGCAACATAGCTAGCTCGCTTGCCATTGGAAAAGAAGATCCTTCACAACTTTCCTGGCGCATTGGTGATTGTTACGATGTTTTAAGCGCGAGATCCCCGGGTATTCGATCCCTGGCTGGATCGAGTCAATTGGGGGATAATAGGGATGATGACAACTCAATCACACCTATAAATCACCTAACCTAGATCACCTTCAAGAAATAAAATGCCGTATCAGCCAGGCAAAAGTTGTATTTCACAGGATGTCCAAGACCCTATGCAATCCTAAATTACAGCTCGAGCTCAGATGCCGCCTTGTGAAATGTTACGTCTGGTCCACTCTCTTGTATGGTTGCGAAACATGGGTTCTCAAAAAGGAAGCAATTA
This sequence comes from Erebia aethiops, assembly GCA_923060345.2. Lineage (NCBI taxonomy): Eukaryota > Metazoa > Arthropoda > Insecta > Lepidoptera > Nymphalidae > Erebia > Erebia aethiops. The sequence continues at coordinate 4,686,707 of OV281092.1, read as the reverse complement.
ACCGATTGCAAGCTTTCGAAATGTGGATATACAGGAAAATGCTTAAGATCACCTGGAACAGCATTACACCGAACACTAAGATACTGGACTAGACCACAAAAACAGAGAACTCATGTCTCATGCGGAGAAAACTGGCTTTCTTCGGACATCTACAAAGAGGGGAACAATTCTCACTTCCAAGATTAGTTTTGGAAGGAAGAATTGCAGGCAAGAGTGCTCCGGGTCGCCAAAGGCGCAAGTGGTTGGACGATATAAGGGAGTGGACAGGGCTTAGCTATCCAAAGCTCAAACATGCGGCTCAAAATAGAGAAGCTTTTGGATGATGACCGCCAAACTTCATTTTGAAGAAGGCACACGATGATGATGATGAAACCTATAAAGTTCAATTTTTGTTTGCTTTTATTATTACATAATATCAATTATATTGTTTGACGGCGAATTTAGTGAAACATGATGTAGTTACTTAATAAAAAAAACTAAAATGGCCAAACCGCTTCGTTTTCGAAGAGCCTTTAATTATTTACCTCGTAAAATTTTAATTTTCCATCGATGAAAGCGGCGTTCTGCGTTTACCAACAGTTCAAATTAAATTAATGTTTTAATTAAACCATTACATCGGCTGCAGCATGGCTTTAATCCTACACCTACCTATTTACCGTTTAAGAAAATTGTATAATGAACTAGTTATTTTTTTAAGGAAATGGTACCATGAAACATAAAGCTAGCTAATCTTGTTACCTTCTAGCTGATGCCCGCGACTTTATCCGCGTGGATTGAGGTTTTTCGGTTCCTGCGGGAACTCTAATTTTCCGGGATAAAAAGTAGCCTATCTGTTATTCCAGACTAGTCTATATCTCTGTGCCAAATTTCATCGAGATCCGTTGAGCCGATCTGGCGTGATTGAGTAACAAACATCCATCCATCCATACATCTATCCATCCATCCATCCATCCAAATATATAACATAATATTAGTTTAGATGTCAGATAATGTTAAGCCGGTAACGGCCAGCATTGGCCGACAAATGTACGCAAGTGACTCTGTATCCATTCTACAAATCTATTGGCCAAACGCGTGGCCCCAATGTGTACTTGGATCTTAAAAAACATTCGTGACAAACAGAATTTCTTAACGGGAAGTAAATACAATGTATCAATATCAATGCTCCTATGTACACAATAGACAAAAACACATTAGGCTGAAGTTCCTCAGTGATATGAAAAATATATCACAATGCGATCATTTCCTTTGTACGCTACATTGGCTGTATAATAAGTATGAGATTCTACGTTGATAGGATTCGAGAGACGAAACACGATAACTTCAGAGTAAAATGAATATAAATTTGCTAGATTTAAAGTTCAAAATTTGGAACTGCAAAGTTTAATTTCGCAAGTTTTCCGATTGGTGCTCTGTCTGGAAGAACTTGAGCTTCAAAGGTGTGTGAAATCTGGCCGCACTTAGCCGGGGCGGTTGAATGTGGATGGGGTATAATGATGATAATGAGTGATTGTAAAAGCCTGTGTAAAAAAAACAGTGTCCACCTGTCTATATTTGTAATGAAATGAAATTGAAATGATTTATTTTTTTCACGCAGGTCAACTTGTGCCACTTATGATAAGTCAAGACTACCACCGGTTCGGAAAGATGATTTTATTGACAAGAGCCGGCAAGATACTCATCAGTTGCTCTTTATACTTTTCTACGATTCTACAGTTGCTTTTGGTTCATGCAAGCAAAGGCGACTATAACGTATTCAGAGTGCGCAAGTCTGTATTTTGCTCAACTCGCACTGCATCAACTACGTGAACTACCTAGACGTGCAGTTGTATGCACATTTTAAAGAAATCTACGATACAAAATCCTATTTCGTATTCAAGACACATTTTTCCTTGTAGCTGAAAATACACTCTGCTGTAAATTAATTAATTTTAGTATCTTTTGTGTTGTAGAACTAGTTTTATGTAACTTACTCTCTTGTAGACTTTGTTTATGTTGTCGGTCGGGTGTCTTTTCAAAACTTTCACAGAAAGTATTTAATATATTAATATACTAGCTGAACCCCCGACTTCGTCCGCGTGGTTTTTTTTTTGATTCCCGCGGGAACTCCTTAATTTCCCGGGATAAAAAGTAGCCTGTGTCACTCTCCAGGTCCTCAGCTATACCCATGCCAAAAATCAGGTCGATCCGTTACTCCGCTGCGGCGTGATTGAAGGACAAACCAACAAACCAACAAACCAATAAACCAACAAACCAATAAACCAACAAACCAACAAACAAACACACTTTCGCATTTATAATATTAGTAGATATGAAGTATGATATGATATAGGTTAATATGAAGTCGCGCCAATGTTTGTACGAGCTTTCATTGAATGTTCTAATATAATAGCGAGTTGGGTGGTCCCATTCCTTCTGTGCCACAAGTTGAAGCGACGCGACGTTGATAAATGGTGCTGCTCGAAAGCTAAGAGAAATTATAGGATACCTTAAGAATCTCTCCACGATCGCCGTTAGTAAATTATGGCTTGGGAATTTTTTGAAGTTATTTTTGTAAGTAATTATTAACGGGATAAAAATAAAATTGAACGGCTATGTACCTAAATTGTGAACCAGACTTATTTTATTAATTAAAAATGTATTTCCAAAAAATGTGTTACAAATTTTAAAATATAATATCTATGTTGAAATCGGGCGAGCCTGATGCCTCTATTTTGCTTATCCTTGTTATACCCGCCCGACTTCAACATAGTGGGTAGAAATCAAAATTATTTTTTACTTTACAGTGGCGTTGGAAGTCGGTTTTTGAAAATAATTTTTATTTTTAACTTTTTAGTGTCAGGGTTGAAGATTTGGACTTTGGAGTCAGAATTTTTTATGGGACCACCTCGAGAGCTTCCTCTAACGACTGATAGAAAATCATAGATTTCAATTTGATGGAATTTCAAATCGGTTCAGAAACCACGGAGATCTGCACCGACATAATATTATTAAAAATATATATATTGCCGCCGAATTGAGAACCTCCTCCTTTTTTGGAAGTCGGTTAAAAACAGCTGTTGATACTCAGTATAATTTGTAAATATAATAAATTGAATTGAATTGAATTGAATTGACTGGTATATTTTTCGGTGGGATTCGGTTGAAATATATAATTTAGCGAGATTCCCGTTTAATTATACTAATGACTAGCTGATGCCCGCCACTTCGTTCGCGTGGCATATGTTGTTTAATTCCCACGGCATTAATTAACTATCCGCGATAAAAAGTATCCTATCGATCCTATGTCACAGATCACTCTCCATGTTCCAAACTATACCCGCGACCGCGCGTCATTCGTCACGTTTAATTATATTTTAATAAATAAATGGATAAATAATATTTGTTATCACTGTCCCGGAGCATGATTAATTATATTAAGCGCCTGGTACAGTGTATTGATGGATCACGAATCACGATATTCATCACGACAAAACAAGCAATCCAAATATCGTGATCAATCACAGCCGTTTAGAATGCGTCATGGGGACAGATAAAATAATTTGCATTTTTCTTCATACTAATATTATAATATTATTTATTGATGCGAAAGCGAAAGCGAATTTTGTCTGTATGACCCATCGATATATATGTAGGCACTAGATGGGCCCTTTCATAGAAAAACGCCGGGTGTCCGAGTTGCGGAACACGTTCCACATCTGTCTTTGTTCCCGTCGTAGCGCTGTCACGATCGCTCGTCGTGCGGATAATTTTTTATTATTAAGTTAACATCTAATGTTTAATTAGTTTGGCACTGTATAATTTTAATTTTAAGGTAAGTGTTTCAATTCACAATTATACATTTCCAAAAAAACGTTATTTAATCTTCCTATTTAATATTTTTATCCATTACGCAATCATTTAATTTCCGCGGCAAACTGTATATTTTTTTTTTACTAACTGGCCTTACGGCTATGACCTATATTATCTATGACCGAGTCATACGTTTTCAAGTTTTTATTCAAGATGTTGCAAGCAAGTTCTCGCTTTTCAGACTAGATGGCGTTGATGGCGTTGCTAAAAATACGCCCACATTCTTTGTTTGACAGGGCCCGTCTATGTAAATTGAGGTCGTTGGTATGACCGTCTTTTTGCCAGTCTGCTACGCTTTCACGGCCCATCTTGACGAAATTTAGTACATATGAGGAGGCTATGATTATTTAAGCTACTATTTATTCCCGAAAATCAAAGGGTGAACAAATAAAGGGTGAACGCGGACGAAGTCGCGAATCTTTTCTAGCATATCTATATTTATAGAGGAAAGGGTGTAACATTAAAACTTGTTTTTTTTTCTATTCTACTTTTCTACGTGGATACCTACCTACCATGTTTTATGAAGCCATGAAAGCGTTTTTTTTATTGTGAGATAGGCTTGTGCTTGACGACAATCATGCTTATTGCAAAGCAATGATGAGGTCTAGGTTGGAACGCGCTTGCCTAGAAGATGCCTATTCACTCTTGCCTTGAAGGTGCATGGTATTAAATTGACAATGCCAAACCTGTGGCCAAGCGGTTACAAAATTTCAAACTCAAAATAATAGAATCACTTATAAATCTATGCTAATATTATAAATGTGAAAGTTTGGATGGGTGGATGTATGGATGGATGGATGTTTGTTACTCAATCACGCCAGAACGGCTGAACGGATCTGGATGAAATTTTGCACAGGGATAGATTATAAGTCTGGCATAGCACATAGGCTACTTTTTATCCCGGAAAATTAAAGAGTTCTCGCGGGAACCAAAAACCTCAATCCATGCGGACGAAGTCGCGGGCATCATCTAGTAGGTATTTAAAAAGTTAACAGTTTGTTCTTTTGTAATTTGTACAAAAATGGATGTTACAAAATATTATTAGAAATAGGTATTGTGTAAGAACTGCAATATAAAGGTTAATTAGTTTAATATAATTATATGATCAATGCTTTAATTAAATTCAGGTAAATTACTTAACTGATTTTAGGTAGGTATGTGCTTAAAACTATGCTATTCTACACTATATTATTCTAGTTTAAGGTCTACTTAAACTTAACTTAGTTATAAGTTTCAAGTGATTTGCACTTGACTACGTAGCTACCAAACTTTCATTAATTAATTACTGTCGCAACTCGCAACTATGTACGAGAGTTAAAAGCAACCGAACGTCTGAAAAGTTACGTAAGTAGAAGGTTACAGTGATCTTGAACTATCGACTATGAGCCGCGTTCTGAGCAAGGCGCTTTGTAACTGGCGCAGTGTTGAGCGCTGTTGTCTTAACGTGAGAGGTCCCTGGTTCGATTCCCGGCAGGGTCAATTTGGGAATTTATAATTTCTAAATTTTCTCTGGTCTGGGTAGGCTTAGGCCGTGGCTAGTTACCATCCTGCCGGCAAAGACGTACCGCCAAGCGATTTAGCGTTCCAGTACGATGCCGTGTAGAAACCGACTAGGGGTATGGGTTTAATATAACTGCCATACAGGTTAGCCCGCTACCATCTTATACTGCATCGTCACTTACCATCAAGTGAGATCACAGTCAAGGGTTAGCTTGTAGTGGAATAAAAAAACTTAAGGGCAAAAACACACTACGGAGAGGGCAGGACAAAACTCCCACTCGAAAAGCATGCGTTGCATGGGAAACATCCAGTCGCGATAGTAGGTGAAACTAACTCCAAAGTGAGTGCCCGGACTTTTTTCTCGTAATGTGTTATCGCCCTTAGTTTTAAGTTGACTTTTTCCTTCCGCTTTGGTATTGATAGTGATAATCTTCAAATCCCTCAAGTTTATTTATTTATTTTTATTATTTTTGTACAAAATTGGACAAAGGTAAAGTTTATCTCTAGAATAGAAATCACTTCCAACCTTCCTTGAAATTTGGGTAAGGTTTCAAGTTCTAGGCTCCACCTTAGACTGCACCACCACTTGCCAGCCTAGTAAGGTTGCAGCCAAGTGACTATAACTACAACTAAAATTAAAAAATTGGCAGTCAGGGACTGCCGATAGAAGTGAAAACGAATATCTCTAAAGATTTTTTAAAAATTGTCTTTTAAAAATTTGAAATAATTAAAATATAAACCTCGAAACTAAGGCATTAAAGTTTAATTACGAATGTAGTATATTTTTATTTAAGTCCTTTTGTCTTCGTAACAAAGCGAGCATGTCGGTGACGGTCACGCGAATCCACAAGTTTACCCCCTACCAAAGTGCTCAATGCGGTTGAAGAAGTTTTCACTTCACAAAAAAACCGCGAGGTATTGTGGAAAGTAGATTGATATGAATAGTTGTTAAATTCTCTCAAATTCAGGAGAAAGGCCTCGAGTTTCAGCTAATGCACAAATTAATTAATCAACGTGCAAGTCTCGACTCTCAACAGTCAACACATACTGTTGCAAACATTTCGGTATATTTACAGAGCCATTAGCTTATCTTACTAATTGCACTGAAACAGCCCAAAGATTGTAGTGTTGACTATAACTTTCCAAGCATATTGAAATATTATGATGAGTTGAACAACATCGCCTTCTTGAAGCTTTACGCCGCTTTCACATATATCTAGAGCCATTTATTTCTTTGTCTGGTGGGAGGCTTCGACCGTGGCTAGTAACCACACTACCGGTAAAGACGTACCGCAAAGCGATTAAGCGTTCCGGTACGATGCCGTGTAATAATAGTCGGTTTCTACTAGTTGGGTATGGGTTTAATATAACTGTCATACCATGGTCATACCCCTAACAGGTTAGCCGGCTACCATCTTAGACTGCATCGTCACTTACCATCAGGTGAGATTGCAGTCAAGGGCTAACTTATAGTGGAATAAAAAAAAGACTGTATCATGAATAACATCCATCCACCACCACCACTACAGCCTATTAACGTCCCACTGCTGGGCACAGGCCTCCACTCTCATAGGAGAGAGGGAATTAGAGCTTAGACCCACCACGCTGCTCCAATGCGGGTTGGCGGGCTTTAACGACTATTATCATGTGAATAACATCCATACGGAATAGAAAATTAGCATAGTCGTGGAATGGAAAAATTACCGGCTATTCATTCAACCAACTCAAAAAAAGCGAAGTTCGTTTTGTTTATCCCACTACAAGGTAATAAGTTTGGATTTTTGAATAAACTTTCACTGTATAATCTAGTAAATTTTTCGGAGCAAAAGGTGTTGTATCCCGCCATAAAAATGCGGACTTGCAAGGCATAAATCATGTTGGTGTTAGTACCGCAGTATTTTTTCGGCTTTTTTTTTCTTTGCGTGGAAATAATGTTACAGGCTACAGCTAAGAGCTGATACCAGGTACAAATTATTAATGTACTTACGCAGTAGGTAGGTACACACCTAGTATTTTAGAGACACAAAAGTCTATTTTGTACAAGAATATATTCTTGTAAAATCAAGGTAGAAAAGTAAACAAAATGGTCTAGATTTATTGGTTCTAATTCGGATGTACCTACATTAATTAAAAGGTTAGACCTAAGTCGTCGAAAAGTCACAGATTAATAAATGTTGACTTTTAACTATTAAGTCTGTGCTATTGATTTCATAACTCTTTACGTAAGTTAACTTTCATTTCACTATTGATCTAATTTAAAATTAACTTATCAGTATATAAAAGCACAAAAACTCAAAAAAAAATTTTTTGAGAATGGCCAATATTTGATTGATAAAAAATTGATTGATTTGACTAAAAATTTGACTAAAAATTTACTACAACAAGACAATCTCATGGGGCACTTGGCGTTTTCTTCCAGTCCCATTACCTATAATATTATGTAGGTAGCCCGGATATTATTGGTTTCTAGGAAACCTAAAAGCGTTCAGTACATTTATTAAGCGTATATTAACAAAAACATCCAACCATAGAGCGGCGAGCGTGATCCCGGCCACAATTTACGACGATTAGCATGTTAAATTCTCATTTCAGGCTAACACCAGAGCTGTTACTTTAAATAGTTCCAGCAAACAGAACTGCTTCATTTAAACTTTCGAGGATTTATTGTCTTAGTACGTGCTTGAGAGTGAGTACATAAATTACGAAATACTCAGCATAAGTATTACCATCGTATACTACGTACTACTAAATGATGCTATACATACTTCGTCAGTGTGGTTTTAAGTTTCTAAAATCTTAAATCACGCGGCATATCTTTGTTCCAGGATTATAAGTAGGAAGCTTATGTTCCGAGATATATGCATGGGCTTTAGATATTCGTAATTTAGTTAGGTGGATGGGACATGAAAGGGTTACAGACACAGAAATAATAAACATGCGCCATCGTCTAATGGAAATCACACATGCCGTGAAAATGAAAACCGAATGCGACTGAATTGCCAGTAATACATAATGCGTTGAATGTCCTCTATTAGAGATAATAATATGAATGAGCCTGGGAAAGACAGGATTTGCTTATAAGGCTGAGACTTTTTTATCCACTACAAGTTAGCCCTTGACTGCGATCTCACCTGATGGTAGGTAAGTGATGATACAGTCTAATATGGTAGAGGGCTAACCTATAAGGGGTATGGAAGGTATCAAGCTACAAAGGTACAAAAAATTGATCTAGGAGACTAGAAAAATGACAGGAACGATAGTAACAAATCTCGCAAACCGTTTTATGATAACGCTTGGCACAAGCATAAAATACGAGTATATCAGCTATCGTTGCTGGTTCATCGAGTTTCATTTTTCAATGTCGTCTATATTCTGATAGGCGACAATATCTGAATTATGATGTCAACGAAAGTCATAATATGGTTTCAAATCATTGCCGATAAATTACAAAGTACCTACAGTAATATCATGGTACCTAATAACTAATAACCTTGTTAATATTATTAAGTGAGCTTTTGGCCTGCAGAAATTATTGAGGCAATAACTGAAATATATTTTTAAATGGATCAAATCCATTCCATCAGACCTCCGTGGCGTAGTGCTTAGCACTGTTGTCGTAGCATGCGGAGGTAGTGGATAAAAAGGGCTAGGTTGTAGTGGATAAAAAAAAAGTCTCAGCGAACTGGTATAAGTAATCTGCAGAAGTCTGAGCCCTAAGAAAATCGTAATCATTTGACAGCTTAAAACGTATTACTCGAACTGTCAGGAGTTCGTACATGCTTGTTGACGTGCAGGCATCTATGAACGCCCACAGGTCGGATTATCCGTTTGACACACGATTGCGATTACAATTTTCTTTCACAATCGGGGGGGCAGGTTATAATCAAGCAAGTCTGTTCAGGCTACTATAACCTGAGAAGTCATACGCTTTTCATAGGTAAAGCTGGTAAAATTGATAAGAGGAAACTTTGTCTTTGAGCACTCTACTGGACAAATCAAACACAGGCTTTGACACTGAAATCACGTTAAAACAACACACTCCAACAGTCTATCTCTGATTACTTTCAACTCAAAGGCGCTGCTCGCTGGCAGAAAGCAATCAATGTGGTAAATCTTTCTGAACCATTTGTTCAGTTCACTCGTGTTACTGGGCTTTGAAAAGGTATTACTGGAACAAAGCCCTTTACCACATACTAATATTAGCTTTAGCAAAGATACGCCTGTGAAAAACGTTTGGTGATAGGTATGGCTTTTTAATTCAAGTAACGCAACATTTAGAGGATATAAAAATAATGTGTGAGCTTGAATTTAAACAATGTGCGTGCGATTCCATTTTCGGAACTGAGTCTGCAACTGTTTTTTTTTCTTAAGTGAAACTTCTTTAGAATCGTTGTGATTTGAAAATTTCATGAAATGAAAAAGCGACACCAAAAAAAGACAAACATATTACATAATATACATATTACACATTACAAGTAAATAATAGAGCTTTTAATCCAATATGTTCTATATAATTGTTTTTATTTGTTGTTCTGTGTGGCGGCCATAACAGCGCGGAAGTATTACTCCGTTCGTGAAGTACCTGTCCGAAAAGATCTGTAGCCCTATTCCGTAAAAGTTGCTGTGAGTGACAATGCCAAATAGCGATAGAGTGCTAATTGCTAACCAATCACAGGCGATTGGACAGGTGATTACACTGGAGCAATTATAATAAATACCAAATTAGACCTCTTTTCTTAAATAAACAATTCTACAACCCTGAATAAACTCCGTCGTGTCTAAACAAGCTGTACTAAAATATGTCACAATATTTATTTGAAACATTACAATATATGCCCAGCTGACGGACTTTATAACAAGGAATTATTCACTTTTCTTTTCAATGAACAATAATATAAAGTTTTTAAGGGGGCTTATAATTTTATTACCTCGTGCGGGTACCTAACCGGAGCTGTGCGCGACAGCGAGCGGTCTCGTAATAAGTTTAAATTGCGCTTCGGAACAATGTTGAGATTTATTTTCTAACTTTGTAATACGTATTAGAATTTTTAATTACCTACCTACTAATAAAAGCTCCTATTACTTTCATTTTGTTTTATGTACTACCTTCGATTCCGGTTATTATCCCTAATGTCAAACCGCTGAATATAATATAGCGGTATATAATGGAGTCGTTACTCATAATATCACAGAATAGGCAATAGTACGTTGTAGTAATATGCAGGAGGTGTGGGAAAACATCGCATCATCTTATAATAATATAAATGTCCATATTACCAAGTGCATAAGGATAGGATAGAAAGAGTGCAAAAGAAATTTCTACGGCACGTAGCCTACAAAGACAATGAATTAAAGGACATGAATTGCTACAATGATTTCTTAAGACGTTATAAGACCCTTTCCTTATCCAACCGCAGAGAATTGATGGATCTTTGTTTCTTACACAAGATTATAAATGGGGATATTGACTGTCCAAATTTGTTAAATAGAGTAAGATTGGCAGTACCAAAGCAGAATGCCAGGTCTTTCATAAAGAACAAGCAAACCTTTAAGCCTAGAATCACGAAGAGTAACCTTGGCAGGGCTGCTCCCGTTAATAGAATAGTGATAGCATATAATAATATATTCAAAAAAGCTCATTTGGATATATTTAAAAATTCCCCATCGCTTTTTAAATCAAAAATTAAAAAACACCTAATAAATTAGTTACTTTTATTTTTAAAAATCATATTCGATTCATATAAATTTAATATCATATTATCTAAATTATTGTTTAAATACTTATTTAAAATCTTTTGGCCTGTTTATTTTGTCTGTTTAAAGTTTTTTTTTTTTTTGTGTAGTTGATCTAAGTACTTTTAACTTCTTTTGCATGTTGAGTTAGCCTGTAAGTGTGTAATCAATGGTAGTCATAAGATTATTTAACCATGTTGTAATAGAATAAGACAAATGATCATTGTATTACCGTTGGCTTCCTATTAAATAAAATAAAATAAAATAAAATAAATGTGAAAGTTTGGATGGAAGGATGCATGGATGGATGTATGAATGTATGGATGTTTGTTACTCAATCACGCGCCAACGGCTGAACGGATCTGGCTGAAATTTGGCATAGAGATAGATTATAGTCTGGAATAGCACATAGGCTACTTTTTATCCCGGAAAATCAAAGAGTTCCCGCAGGAACCCAAAAACCTCAAACAACGCAGACGAGGTCGCGGACATTCGCTAGTTATTTCATAAAAACCCCAACCATTACACGATAAATTAAAATAATAACGACCTTCATAGTAATAAAGGGACAGCAAAATCCGCGAACCCCACTTCAAACTTTCCATAATAGTTCTTTTGAAAAGGTACACGGGTTTTTAGACCGGATATAAGTAGGACCGTATGAAAGGCATTGCAGGTAAATACTAGTTATCATAAAATGCTTTTATAATATAATCCTTCGAAGTTCAATAGGCTGAAGGTATAAGGTCAAACTGAAACCTTAATGGTTGTATTGTGCCATCGACTTTTAGTAGAAACCGAGCTTCGTTAAAAGGGGAATTTAAGGCCTAATACACGGACTGCCCGTCTAGATAGCCAGTGATCAACCATGTATGTGTGTGCGTAGAAGACTGTAGATCACTATGCAGTCGAAGCTTGAAGCAGTCCATTCCGACTGCTTCAAGCTGTCCGTGTATCCGAGGCCTAAGAAAGAAAGAAAGAAAAAACATTTATTTCCTCAATTGTGCCACACATAAATAGCATACCTAAAAAGGTAGATCACCACTGCACCTCACGATCTAGAAAATATATATTATCTAAACTACAGCAAAGAAGCACAGGAATGAACTGCATTACGTATGGCGAACGACCACACGACCCGAAAAATGGTCCAGGCTCAGCATAATGCTGCATGTCTAGTGCAAGCACAAAAGCATACAGCGCCGATTTTCAGCCGGAACCCTTATTCAGAATGTGGACACATTATTATAATAATTGGGGGATGCCCCGTCGCTCACGTCCGCAGGAGCTACCTTCTACCTCCCTGCACGTGTCCCCTGGGTGGTGCTAAACGAGCGACGAACTTGCAGGCGAAATAAGCGTTCTATTTATAAAAACGCTTATTATGTACCATACGCCATACGATTAAATAAATTATAATAATTATGTTATCGTAAAAATCTCTAGGTACCAAATAATATTATAAACATAGCTCATCATTAGCCAGCTTGCATCTCGCTTACTGGAAGGCTTTTCCGAAAACCCATTATCACATACGATCCTCCACCTTTCTCATCTACTTCTCACAATTAAGGTCCTCATTTCACTTATAATAATTAATACTCCAGAACACGACTTCCCAAGTGCACATTGGTTCTGCGATAGAAATTTAGTACCTGACCTGTAGTGAAAAAAAAACCTGACCACTGCCACTGCAGTTTGCTAATCATTCAGCAGGCTATAACCATGGCCATCTCTCATCTTTTTTTTTCAACTACAAGTTAGCCCTTGATTGCAATCTCACCTGATGGTAAGTTATGATGCAGTCTAAGATGGTAGCGGGCTAACCTGTTAGGGGTATGGCAATTATATTAAATCTCATATCCCTAATCGGTTTCTACACGGCATCGTACCGGAAAGCTAAATTACTTGGCGGTAGGGTGGTAACTAGCCACGGCCGAAGCCTCCTACCAGGCAATCCTTCTATAATCAGCAATTCTATAACTAAGATTTTCTGCTGCGTCATCACAGGTAGATATGTACCGTATTATATTATTTATAGCTCACTCCTCATACAAAGGTAATCCAAAGCAACGTAATAAACAGAAACACTTCCCATAACCCCGGGCATCAACACATAATGCGAGCCATTCGCAAATAATCCGGTAAGAAATAAAGCTTGGAATATAAGTAGGTAATATTATCTCGGCTCTGAGCGTTCATTCGTATTGCAACACACTCGTTACAGAAACAATATGAACTCTTTAAGGGCACTTATAATTAGTATTGTGAAGAACCTACAAAGTGAACGTTTTTATGATAAAAACACTTGAAATAAATAAAACAAAATAAATAACATTGCTTTTATTTTTCCTTACAGAGCTACATTTTATTTTTCCTTACACAGTTGCATTTGATTTAAAGGATAATATAAAAATGGAAATGGGCTGGACATCTGCAAAGACTAAAGGATGATAGATGGACAAATAACAACTAACTGGTACCCACTCGGAAAGAAAAAGAAACGAGGACGACCATTTAAAAGATGGGACGATCCCATAATCAATTAGCTAGAGATCGTTAAAAGCACTTAGGCAGAAATTTTCTTGCCATGTTTTATAGTGAACCTCAAAAGTAGTGTGCGGGCACGAAATTTCTTCCTGTTAGTTTATGCCTCAGTAGGCACATTTATTTTCTAGCCTAGGCGGCTATTTTTTTTAGCCTAGGCGGGGGTTGTAAATGTTATAAAATACGAAAGTTGAAATAAATTGAAGGATTGCGATCGAAACATTGCGATGTTGATAATTTCTAGTGACCGAATTAATTGCTTTTTGCATATAACTGAAAAATAAGCAATACAAAAAAGTTCAATTTTACCGATTTCATGACAGTCTATCATAAAATAGTGTTTGTTCTACTATGTTTATTTAAACGGGCTTTTAACCATGCGCTTGGCTATAATTACCTACATTTGAAAACAATTGAATAATAAACAGCCTTAGCGCCGGTTGGCTTGGTGGTCGTAAATAAAGTTCGTCAAAAAACACACGTAAGAACTTTAACGTCTGTTAATTTACTAATATTGCTTCGTGGTTCGTGGTGAATTAACGCCTTATTTGACTAACATTCTTTGCTATATTTAAAGGTTACGTGTCCGTTAAATTTGTGTTGATGCAACCCAGCCTTAGCCTGGCTTAGGGATTCTTATACACTCTTGATTTGAAAATAAGTACGTAGTTGTGATACGGATCTATAGAAGAATTCGCAAATCAGTTCGAGTTTCCATACTATGTAGTGCTGAGTGCAATTTTATTTTCATTTATTAAGTTTACTAAAAATGACGCATACAAAAATACGCATTAACAAAAAAAAAAAATTTCGTTTGCATGACAAAAATTTAAAGACTCGTAGCAGAAGACGTAGTACCGAGTACGTACTCGTAATAATTCACTCGAAATCCCAGCTTCCTGAATTCACTGAAACGTATGTGCGCAACAGTGCACCCACGCCTCTTTACCGAATTAAAATAGAATAATTTGAGCAGACGGAAATAAACATTATGTTGTAACTGCAAACTCTATAATGCAGACTACGTGGCACCGTGAAATGTTATCAAAATATTTTTATTTTTTAGTTTTTACCTCTAAAAAATACTCGTCATACCTTTAATGTAACTTGCGAATATAGCAACAAAAAAGCAACATTTCGTTACGTAATTAAATCCTAACCACGCACTATTTACGCACGTAATTGCGTCATATTTACTCTTGATATTATTCGTGTAGAGCTGTAAATTTTATTTTTAGACTAGGTACTAGGAGATGTCCGCGACTTCGCCCGCATGGGTTTAGGTTATTTTCCGGGATGTCTTTTTCCTTCGTCGGGATGCAATCTAACTCTGTACCAAATTTCATCAAAATCGATTCAACAGATGCGCCGTGGAAGCGTAGCATTTCGACACTTTCTCATTTATAATATTAGTTTGAATTTGTGCTTACGTAATTTGCGATAATGCCCTTCCAAATGGAGAAGTATACCATTTTTTTTAAAACAAAATAAAACAAAAATATGAAAGAATCATTAAAATATCTCAACAAATGAAAAAGTTATGGAACTTACGGGAGACGTGACGTCATAATTCCCTATCAACAGACTTTATAAAGCCGAATAAAAGAAATAAATGGACTTAACGTGACTTAATTAAATAAAAGCACTTAATTTGTGTGTGAAGATAATTTTGAAGTATTAAATCTCGGCTAGGTATTAAAACTCACTCACAAAATTTCTCACTCGAGTAAGATACAGCAATCGGTGTACATTAAATAATTAAACTTTTAAATCATCATTTCTCAGTCATTTATTGATGGATTGTAAAAAAAAACACTGATTTATTAGTTTTAATCTATATTTTACTTCCGTTGTGTAAAATATGATATTCACAACATCATGAAACTTCTCCATTGTATTATGTTACATCAACAAAGTAATGTAGGTATAATAAAAAAGGCATACGAATTACGAACAAAAGACTTTACATCTCTCTAACGACCTGCAACGACCTTGTCCTCGTGAACTTTTCACATTGTTATCGTCTTCTGTAAAAACCCTACACAGTATACGAAAAGATAAGAGAGGTCATGTTTTTCTGATGACGGAGTAGTACATTGAACGTGGTAACAAAGAGCACCTAATTATGACATCAAGTCAAAATAATGAATGTGCTGTTTTCAAAAAAACAGCCGTAAAAGGTGGAATTTTCGAAGACGACAAAAATATATATTTTGTTACCTTTCTAAAACGAGACCGTCGCGTCCATAAAAAATGCCGGCCAAGTGTGAGTCGAACTCGCACTCGAAGGGTTCCTTTATACTTATCGTACGAGATTTAACACTATTCACGTTTTTGGTAAGTATGGGGGGGCTTCATGGGGGCTTTTTTTATTTTAATTATTTCAATTGTCCACATATTACGGTTGATGAAATACAGTCCGCAGATAGACGGACAGAAGGACGGATAGACGAACGGATGGCTGACAGACGGAGGTTTATTAGTAACAGGGTCCCATTAGAAGTTGGCGCTTGTCACCCTTCGGGCACGGAACCCTTAAAAGTTGTCTCGACATAGTAGACGATGTACGAGTAGTAAAGGAGGAGAGGGACTGACATAATATCAACTTCATTTCAAACTTTCAATAGAATTTTTGCATGATTCAAAATTCAAAATTCAATTAATAACATATTGTAAGTTTAGTTTTAAGTTGAATAATTCATCAGCACTAGGGGAGTAGGGTGCAATAATTTGTCTAGGTTAAGTAAGGTAATGCGTATGTACCGAGATATACTTATGTATTATGTTTACTTACGCTTACGTTCGATACGCTACATTAGTAGGCTATACCTACAATTTGTGTTACTGATCGGCATGTTACATAGTACTTTTTATACATAGTATATCAGATCAGTATATAAAAGACGTTAGCGGCGACATAATGTATTTTTAGTGCGCAGTCAACTGGGTATTTTTGCGAAAATTAGTTAATAATTATTTAGTTTTTGTAACCCTATGACTATTTATCTACCTGTCTAATATATAGACGGCCTCAATAAACATAAAAATAAAATCGAAAATCCTTAGTAAGCTAATGTAGAAAACCTATTTGACATTTTTCATATACAAATCATACAATAGGTAATATGGGAGAAAGTGGAAAGCAATGGAACTGTGCTTTTTCTGATAAACAAACAATTATTGGAGTCCGGATGTTTTGGTAAGCATACAATTTTGGACCTCTGGGGCAATACAGCCCTATTTTTTCGTTATGTACTTTCGTGTTTTAGCATTACAATCCTTATTTTAGGAACGTCAAGGTACGTGACATCAATCTGTCATTTTGAGTTATATTGCTTTACGCGTTGGAAGTATGACCCCTGATATTGAAATGAACGGTCGAAAAATGCGAAAGTGTGTTTATTTGTTGGTTTTTCTTCCAATCACGCCGCAACAAACCAATGAATCGACGTGATTTTTTGCACAGGTATAGTTGAGGTCCTGGAGAGTAACATGGCTTTCTATTCCGAAAAATCACATTCAAGGACCTCGAAAATAAATAATGGGAGGGTAGAAAATAATTTTTAAAAAAATCTAGGAGAATTAAAAAACTTAATCCATCAGTCATCATACTTCATATCATACTAATATTATAAATGCAAAAGTGTGTTTGTTTGTTGGTTTGTTGGTTTGTCCTTCAATCACGTCGCAACGGAGCAACGGATCGACGTGATTTTTGGCATGGGTATAGTTGAGGACCTGGAGAGTGACATAGGCTACTTTTTATCCCGGAAAATTGAGGAGTTCCCGAGAATCCAAAAAAACTTATTCCACGCGGACGAAGTCGCGGGCATCAGCTAGTTTAATATAATCTAAATAGTCAATTTTATTATAAAGGTACTTAGACTTACAGTATAGAATAATACAGCCATTATACGCATTCATTATTGTAGATAATATGTACTCGCATATCTACTAGGTACGTATATTATAAGCTAGTACAACATAGTTGGCCTTGCATACGTATGAGAGTCACGCAATTACGTCATACCTTGAGAAACATCTGTATAAGAATTTATCTTTTTCCCCGTGTTCCTAGAATTTAACCGAGGTCTGATTAAACTATGGTATATTTGAACCTACTATGTAGTTTGTAATTGGAACGACTGTCATCATGCCTTGGACATACGCAATGCGCGAAGGCGACGTGTCCAACGGAATACCTACTGAAAGTTGTGTACCACAGAAAAAAGGAACTTGTAGACGTTCGGATTAGTAAAATAATCATTAGCGCTATTGCAGTCGTGCAGGCGTACTTTATACGTTTTCAAACCGTACAAGTATACGCGCGCATTCAGATCTGCCTACAGTTGCAGTATAGCGTTGCAAGCGACTCGAACTTTGTATTGGTCCATAAATCGAAATTTGATACACTTTCTTTGTTACAAAATATCACAATAGAACATAGATTATAATAGGTATTCGTTTTCCATATTTGAAATAATGTTCTTTCTATCTAGTTATTATTGTAATTTGATAATATCTGAACCAGTTATTAGATCACTAATAACCAACCTTGTATACTTCAAAATATTATATTCCTTGTTATATACCTATTCATTCAACCAAAAACCTGTTTTAAGTTATTTGAGTAGAAATATCTTTTACCCAAATCTACTATTAAGTGTTCTCTGCCGAAATCGAAATGAAGCACCTCCCCAGCGCTAGGGTTTATTTGGGAATTTAGAATTTCTGAATTTTCCCTTGTCTAGCCTGGTGGGAGGCTTCGGCCGTGGCTAATTACCCCCCTACCGGCGAAGACATGCCGCCAAGCGATTTTGCGTTCCGGTACGACGCCGTGTAGAAACCGATTAGAGTTATGGGTTTAATATAACTGCCATGACTGTAACAGGTTATCTCGCTACCATCGTAGACTGCATCATCACTTACCATCAGGTGAGATCGCAGTCAAGGGCTAACTTTTAGTAGAAAAAATGCAGGTCCCCTCACTAGATAACCGACACCGAGTGAGCATACTTAACGCTGAGCAGTTGGTTCTCATATTATTACCACAATCAATACCCAGATCTCATGCTCTAATTGCTCTAAGACAATTAACTTGGGACAGAATCCGACCCATTGATCCCACTGAGTTACGATCAGATTAATGGTTTCTGGAACAGCTGGTGTGTATTAGAGACATGAACATTAATCTAACGGTTTCCACCAGGGATGTTATGGAGTTCCGTAACCGTAACCGAAACTATCGGATATCCGAAATAAAAATCTATACCGTATCTAACCGAATCCGATACAAAAGTTTCGAATAATTTCGGATAGAGAGGGAGGCTAAATAAGACACGATATAAGACAGATTTTTGTTTTTAGTAAAAACAAAAATGTAATAATTACTTACCTATATATAATTATAATCAGTCATATTATTATATTTTACCTAACCTAGACTAGATAAAACCTATAAATAAAACCAAATTATTACATTTGTGTTTATATTTTACTTCAATCTAATATTCGTAACCGAAACTATCCGAAACTAACGGATAATCCGAAATAATAAATATATTAAATATATATTTATTATAAATGTATAATTTTTATCTGTTTATAGTATGTAGGTACCTATTGGAATGTACGTTTATGTAGGTAATTATGTTTTTTTTATTCCAAGCAATTTCCCGTCTCACAGCAAGTACGGTCCATTCACGTAGGTTGCCCGGCAGAGTACACTGTAGTGATAAGGTCGCCTTTTGTTTGTAATCTACACTTAATATTATAAAGAGGAAAGATTTGTATTTTTGTATTTTTGTATGTAACGAATAAACTCAAAAAGTACTGGACCGATTTTAATAATTCTTTTTTCATTAGAAAGCTACATTATCACTGAGTAACATAGGCTATATTTTATTTTCAAAAAAATTAGAGATCCTTACGAAAATTGCAATAATGTGAAATAAGTCGGAAAAAATCGTCTCTTCTGAGAGCTTACGCGGCGTGCGCTGCGTAAATAGTTATAGTTACACGAAAACAATGTATGGTGAAATTGTTCCTCTTAAAAAGTTCTAAAAAATAGTCCGCGGTAGTATATATCTATCTTTTAAGGTTGACTCACAATAACCATTTTTATGATTTTCAAATTTGGTCTAAAGTCTAAACCAATGCTTTACTTGCGAAGGTGTTTATACCGACATAGTATTAATCCTTATCAAAATAAATATATTAATCATCTCAAGTATTCAACTAAGATAAAAATTGTCCTTTGCGCCATTTAATTTAGATGAATAGCTTATGAGATATCATAGAAATAATGAGGACGGGGCGTACTCTTACAATGTAATATTAAAATGTAACCTGCCCACTGCCCACTGGTTATATTGGGTAGGTATATATTAGGATTATTAGTGCTACCCGTGCTAGTTATGTATAATGTTCTTTGTATATTATGTCCATTTTTTATTGCAATAAAGAATTTAATAATAATTATTATTATCATTATATCCGTAACCGATATAACTTTATTCCTATATCCATATCCGTATCCAGATCCGAAATATCATATCCATAACATCCCTAGTTTCTACCTTTACCCCTAGTACTCTAATATACGTGACTATATTAAGTACTAGCTGATGCCCGCGACTTAGTCCGCGTGGACTGAGGTTTCTTGGTTGCCGAGGGAACTCTATAATTTTAAAAAGTAGCCTATGTGTTATTCCAGACTATAATCTATCTTTGTATCAAATTTCAGCCAAATCCGTTCAGCCGTTCTGGACTGATTGATTAACAAACATCCATCCGTCAATACATACAACCATCCAAACTTTGGCATTTATAATAGGTATTAGTATAGATGTATTATGTGGTACTACTACATCTAATATTATTAAGTGTATTGGTAGGTGCATATTATAAAAATCTCCATTTGAGACAAGGTTTAAACATAAATTAGTGGTGGAATTACTAACCCCATACAAAACTGAAGAGACGCTAATGAAAGTAATATGACTAGACTAGCTGATGTCCTCAACTTCGCCTACGTGAAATGATTTTTTTTATTCCAAACTGACTTCAAAATCTGGGCTAATTACTCCAAAATCCGGTCAAAGCTCATTTCACAACTTTGGAAAAGGAATATAAATAGGAAGGTTTTGAAAGACGGAAGCTAAATAATTGGCAAGCGTTCACGGTTCAAACCAGCTCAACGCCAAAAGATGTGGAATACACCCTAACGGCTAACGACTGCAACTGGTGACAATAGCCGATCACAGAAATTGCTCACTTAAAAATTCTGTTCAACGAAGACTCTAAAAGACCGGAATTCGTTAATTAATAGTACATTAATAGATAATTAACATTTGTATTAGTAATCTCATCGCATTAATTAATATGGCATGTTATATAATAATTACGGACATGTTGAATTTATTAATATTTATTTACCTATATATGTTTATTAGTTACATACTAATAAAGATATAAATAAATCAATTCTTACTTCTGCACTTGCATACTAGTCACAAAATAAGAATGCATAGCTATCTATTTAATCAAATAAAACTTAGAAGTAATTTATTTGTCTAGGACCTAGAAATAATAGATATTCCACTTTTCGACGCAACCCTGAAACTCGTGGCTTCAAAGCTTTATAATTCCCGCGTTTAAAGCTTCTACTGTTGGCGCTAGATGGCGCTGTCATGACTTTTAGCAACGCCATCTCTATTACGTCGAATGAAATAGTGCATATATTTTTAATCTGGGTATCAAGTTCTTTCTAGCGTCTATACTTTTGGATCAGTTTGACATTTGAATTTGATTGCGGATTGGTCAATGTAAAATATTAACCAATGAGAATTCATAACTCTGTGTATTTCATGCCACGTAAAAGAGAACAACGATAACAAACCTATCAAAGAAAACAAATCCTTGATTCAACTGTCATTTAGATGACTGTACGAGTAGTGTCTCCGCCTTAAAATTAGTGTTTTTTGTGTAAAAAAAGTAAGTAACAATGAAAACTTTTCTATTTTTGTTAGTAATAAAGCAAATTAATTTAGTAAATGCTGAACTAATACTTTTATTTCTATAGATTTTTCGTAATACCTGTCCATACATTGACGTCATTGATTTTCATTACAAAACGAGAATATTGCTGTTGTCTTTCAGTACAATACAAAGTCCTTTCAAAATTCTAGCATGTTCGTGTTAAATAAAATATGTAGGAAGTGACCTAAAGCGACTAATACCATACACTTTTACCAAAACAAAAGTTGGACTAAAAGTGTGTAACAACGACACGAAAATGTATTCTATATTTCATAAAAACATTGTTTGGTACGTTATTAGTATATTCAACTTCTCCATATATTATAGGCTTTAACATGTCTGTATTAGTCCCATTTCTCGATGATGATGCTTAATTGGTGTTATTAAGAAAATGTGTCAACTCTTAGTGGAACTAATAACACCCTAATTTAAGCGTTCTACTTTCAATATTTAAAGACAGAGTAACCAAGCGAAAAATATAATCATTTATCATATACCTTTAGGCAAACTCCCTACATATTTTGTAGATAACACTGATAAGATTATCTGTACAATTTTGTGTGATGTATTAATAATAATTGAAAGTGTGTTTTGATAATATGTTCTGATGTTGTTGTAGGTAGCGGGGTCCGCCATGGCGAACCAGGTGCAGGCCTTGTATGACTTCACCGGAGAGCCCGGAACCACGGAAATGTCCATTACCTGTGGTGAAATATTAACACTCATAAACACAGACATTGGCGAAGGATGGTGGGAAGGAAAGAACTCTAAGGGACAATCTGGCTTATTTCCTGCTGCATATGTAAGGAAACTCAGTCCAGATGAAGCTGCTCCTACAAAAATGGCCCCACCTGCACCTAGATATGACCAAGCAGCCGACGACTGGAGCGACCAACAATACAGTGCTGGAGATAACAACTATCAAAAATCAACCTCACATGATGAAGGCTGGGACGATGACTGGGATGATGACACTTATTCAGAAATTGGCCCCGGTATCCCCCACTCCAAATCTATGAATCAACAGGCTCCACTCACTCCTCTACCAGGAATGCCTATTGCAGATTATAATAACCAGATAGATGACACTACGTCAAACTTTTCTTCAGTGGGAACTGTTAGGAAAAGCAAGTTTGCACCATCATCGAAAGTCAGTGGAGAGAGTTACCTGTTAGGAACATTAAATGTAGAGGTCCCAGACTCTGACAAAGTCTATATAGTTCAAGAGGGAGATGGATACATGTGGGCAGCCATCCCCCAGCCATATAATGTCACAGTGGCATCGCCAAAAAAGGAATCAAAGTTCAAAGGCATTAAAAGCTTTATTGCATATCAGCTGACTCCCTCCTTTAATAATATACAGGTTTCTAGAAGATATAAACATTTTGACTGGCTGCATGAGAGATTACAGGAAAAGTTTACACTTATTCCGATCCCACCGTTACCAGATAAGCAGATTGCTGGCCGGTACGATGAACAGTTGATTGAGCGTAGAAGAGTTCAATTACAAGAGTTTGTTGACTGGATGTCCAAGCATCCAGTATTGTCAAAGTGTGAGGTGTGGCAACATTTTCTCACTTGTACAGATGAGAAGCGCTGGAAGGCCGGCAAGAGGCAGGCGGAGAGAGACAACTTGTTAGGCCTAAACTATTGTATATCACTAGTTGTACCTGAGAAAGCTTTATTACAATCACAGGTGGACCACATCACAGAGCAATGCCATACCTTCGTAAGCAGTATGGACACATCTGTGAAATCAGTCACAAACATGTGTCTAGCACAAACTAAGAGGTTCCAAACGGCATACAAAACAGATTGCCAAAAAGTTGGTGAAGCGTTTTACAATTTAGGTAATGCATTGAGTTTGGATGAAGGCACAGTAATTTCGACATCGAAACTCACATCTGCAATTAAATTAACTGGTGGTGCTTACATAGAAATCGGCAGAATGTATGAAGATCAGCCTAAATATGATTGGGAGCCTCTAGGAGACAAATTTCACTTGTACAAAGGTATTGTAGGATCGTTTCCGGATGTGCTAGCTAACCATAAAGCAGCCGTTCAGAAGAAGCGAGAGTGTGAAAGATTGACTGCCGAACACAAGATGGAGGTGGCACAATTGAATGAAGTGTTAAGAAGAACTGATGTCATATCATACGCTCTTCTCGCGGAAATAAATCACTTCAAACAAGAAAGAACAGTAGACCTCAAAGCCACTATGCAAAAGTTTTTGACACAGCAAATAACTTTCTACAAAAAAATTGTTGATAAATTGGAATCCACACTTCAACAGTATGATGAATAGTAATATGGAATGACTGATTGGGATGATGGAATTGCTATTCTTGTCTTGTATTAAAAATGGACTATTGCCATTATTTTATATAATAACTAGCTGATACCCGCGACTTTGTCCTCTTGGTATATGTTTTTTGATTCCAACAGGAATCGTTTAATTTTCTTTAATTAAATGTAGCATGGAAATAAATCACATTAATCTGTTGCAGTGTGATAAAAAGACAAACACACTTACATTTATAATAAGTATGATAATATATCCTATTTCGTAATATTTGTTTTGGTATTGATGTTTGTAGGTAACTGGTAAATGTAATCCAAAGGATTTACGCCTTTAAAATTAATTAATGAATCAATCTTTATTGTGATGAAAGTGACTGAATGTAAAATAATGCTTAAAGACACAAATCAATTTAATTTTCTTTTTATACACTAAGATGTTATGTATATACTTTGCTATCTTACAATTTCCATAAAATAATATTTTTTACCACTCTATACAAAGTTTATTTGGAATTTACTAATTAATTGTCAATTATTTTGAGACATCATGTGGTATGTTTATTTAGCATAAGTGTTGTAATATTCCATTTTGAAATTAAGGCTGCTATGCTAATAAACAAAAAAAAATCGTTCTTTAGTTTTTTTATAAAATAAATCCATAAATACCAAATTTGATGAAAGTTACTTAATATTTTTTGTGAGTATAACTTTTTATTCGTTTTCTCTAAATGTTCACCCAATTGAAAAAATAAAATATGTTTTTATTTTTTATTTTCAGAAAGTCTTCTATTGGGTGACTTATGCTGAGAAAACATTGTTTGGATCTCAGCGAGAGACTTAAACTATTGCCTGCAGAATATAATGGCAGAAGACAAAAAGAAGGATGTGAGTGCACTATTGGCTAAAAAGAAAAAGGTGAAACCCAGAAAATCCAGAGACGCAGATTGCTGCAGTGTCAACTTCCTGAAATGTGTTCTGCATATATTCAATGTTATATTCTTGGTAAGTGTTACTTGCTTATTCTATCAATTATAATTATTCTAACTTTTAGATAAGTAATTTATTTTAAAAATATAGGCAACTTAATGACGCCCGCGACTACGTCCGCGTGAATTAAGGTTTTTTGATTCCAGCTGGAACTCAACATTTCCGGGATAAAAAGTAGCCTATGTCCTTCCCCGTAACATAAAATTCCCCTATATAAAATTTCATCAAAATCAGTTGAAAACGGTCTGTGAAAGTGTAGCCGACAGATGGATAGATAGACACACATTGGTATTTATAATATTAGTATGGATTTACCCTGAATGTTACCCAAAGGCAAAACCCACACCTAGGTACAGACCAAAGTGAAGCGGCGTCTTTTTTTTTCTAGGTAAATTCATCTTTATTTTTAAACAAGTATAATGAAAGTAAAACACGCCTCTTTGTTGCCGCCTTGTCAAAACAGCTGAGTGTAATCTGTTTTAAAAAAAGACTTCACTCCTAGGCTCCGCTTCGCCATGTGGGTGTGCCTTGCGCCTAATGACTTACATAATAATAAGAAACCTTGAATGTATTTCTTTGCATCTTAAATAATATAGTGTAAGTATATATTATATTATACAAATCTAGGATTCACCATTTTAGTCCAAATCAAATCAATTCTGATTCTGGTTCCGTCTTCAGTTTATTATTATACTAAATTATGCCCGTGTCTACTCCCACGTAGATTTGGGTTTAAAAAACCCCACCGGATATCTGTGATTTTCCGGGATAGAAAAGTAGCATACGTCAATCTCCCAGGCCCTCAACTATACCTACATGTAAAAATCACGTCATTCCGTATTTCTATTGAGGCATTGAGTGATTGAAGGACAAGCCAACGAACAATAAGATACACTTTCGCCTTTATAATATGAGTATGGATGATTCACAATCAAAACGGTAGCAATTCCGTTCTATGAACTGCTGTGTCTCACTTCCATGAACCCGTGTGAAGTGCTAAGTACCCTTAGGGGTCATCCATAAATTACGTGAGGCATTTAGGGGGGAGGGGGTCGAGCGAAATCTCACGTGGGGGAGAGGGTGGTCTCAGCAAATATCACGTAATTTTTTATTTGAGTTTAAATCAAGTAAAAAATGTTTCTCCACTAAAATATGGCTAAATCATACGTAATAATATTCACCGCGGTTTAATTATGCACTGATAGAAGAATTTTTAACTATAAACGAATTAAATGTAAACGAATATTTTTTAACTCTAATGTAATCGAGCACAGATTAACTCATTTACATTACAAATACGCATTTTAAAAAATCTCACGTCGAGCAAAATCTCACTACTTCTTACCAAGGGAGGAGGGGGGGCCAAAAACATAATTAATGGATGCCCACTTATGTTGAGTGATAACTCCGATTAGTCATCAGTTGTTTCAAGTACTCGTGTAAGCGGCCGCAGAAATTGCTTTAATCCGTGCAACATCTAATCAGTAGGTACGTAACGTTCGCGATTAAGCAAACAAGGTCACACGCTTACATTGGCTCCATGTTTACTCATTAAAATTATTATTGAGAGTATGTTTTAAAAGTAAAGGAAAATGTATGTCTCTGTTTGTTATTTACTATTTTCCTCAGCAACTAATAAGCCGAGTTTGCCTAAAGACTATGTGTATTATAAATAAATATAATTATAGTCCGTCAAACATAATCTGACCCGGTGGCCGAAAATGGGAACTAATTTTTATGCCTGTATAGTCTTTGCCCGAACGGCAAGATATGACCCGCCTTGCCACTTCAGCCTGCTAATCCTCAGAGCTATGTCGGTCACTTTTGTTCTTTTACGAAGGGTTTTGTTCTTTCTCGCTGGTCCGATGACCTAAAGAAGGTTGCGAGAAGCGGGTGGATGAGGAAGGCAGAGGATCGTGTTTGGTGGCGCGCTCTCGAAAAGACCTATGTCCAGCAATGGATGTACACAGACTGTAGGATGGATGGATAGTTTTTGTTTTTATTTTATTTTTCACATCACTAGCGACGCTGTCACCGGGTCAGATAAGTTTATGGAACTATAATATTAATGTATTTTGAATTTTCCAACTCAAGTTCACACAATAAAATTTTCTCCTGTTTGAAATGTCTAAAATGTATAAAATAATTTGGTTTTTGGATAGGTTTACAGTTATACTTATAGATGATACAGTTGAGAGTTATTAATTTTGTTTTTTATAGATTATATAATAAAATATTTGTTTCGTTCACTTATCTAATTCTATATGACCAATTTTAGAAAAAACTAGCAGGTTTCTATGAATTTTCATTCTAGATATTGTTTATGAAATAATATAACAAGACAAACAAACCATGTTTTAATTCATATACCATAGGTACAGGTTTTGTTGTCTTTAAGCAGCAGACCTTTTATTGGATTTTGCTTATTGACCTAACAAATTAACCTGATCAAAGATGCTATGAACTGTATTACATAAACGATCTCTGACGATAGGCATTCGGAAAATTGCAGAGTAGATTTCATGCACGGCAATTCATTTCAAGGCTAATGAAGGCGTTTATTAATGGAACAAAACGCAAAATTTAGTTTAGAACTAATTTAGTAATACACCTACCTATAGTTCAAAGAACTCTGAAATGCCTTTAAAACTAAACAAAAGATTACTGAAACTCCTAATGAGAGTAATAAATGTGACCATGGCCCATTAGGCTAGTTAATGACGGGTACCCATGTTACAATGAAGCTAGGGGCCTCCATTTAAGTATTAATTTCATACTTAGCATTCGACTATCACCGAAGTATAAGAGCCACGTGATTAGCGTAATTCATCCTTGAATGACTGACACTCCCACATTGGCTTAAAAGGACAGTAATTAGTAGCACAAGTATAATTATATTATCCTCAAAGTGGATCAACGCCCATACATATTGCAGACCTCAAACTCACCTAGACTACCTACCTACACTTTAGTATACACCTCCATGCTGCATACTAATTTTGTGCTAGAATTTCTATATTTTGTACTGAAAATTCTGCTAGCTTGGAGAGACGCCGTCTTAATTTCCACTGTCACTCCGCAGCGTTGCTCTGTCTAGACGTCTGTCTAGACTCTAGGTGATGGGTAGAAAACAGTTGTACACAATCTGTAAACTAAACTAAATTAACATGTCAGTCCTCACAGCAAGGATATTTGTGAACGGGATATAAGTAATACAATTGATTCTGTAATTTAAGTTTAGTTTAGAGATTGTGTTCAACAGAATTATCCACATCTCCTTAGACTATAACAAAAATAATTCCAGCCAATTAGGTATAACATTTACAATTATCAACGTACCGGTGCTAGCCCCCGTTTAAACTGATCTATAACTTAAAATCTTTCAGTTTGCAGGTGCAGGCGTATTCCTAGTAGGAGCGGGCACCGTAGCCTCACGGCATAGATTCGTGCCACTTCTGCCCACTCCGACGTACGCCGCTATAGCGTACTTACTCATCATTGCGGGCGCGCTGGGCCTGCCACTGAGCGCGCTTGGCTGCTGCAGCCTTAAGACAGAAAACAGAACCAGTTTACTCTGTGTAAGTACTTTGATCCCACTCCGACGTACGCCGATATAGCTTACTTACTCATTGCCGGCGCGCTGGGCCTGCCACTGAGCGCGCTTGGCTGCTGCAGCCTTACGACTGAAAACAGAACCAGTTTACTGTGTGTAAGTAGCCCGTAACCAGCCTGTGTGTAACCAGTTTACTTTCTGCCCACAACAACGTACTTACTCATCATAGCAGACGAGATGGGCCTGCCACTGAGCGCGCTCGGCTGCTGCGAAACAGGAGGGAATGCTACCATCGCTTAAAGCCTTATTGTTTTAATATTGTTGACGTTCGTGTTAAATAATAATTATAATCCTTATTGTACATCAAAGTACGTGACATAACACTCATTTTTGAAATAATACTGCTTCGATGGTAGTAATGCCCCAGATCCAGTTTACTGTAAGTATTTTGTACTTTACTTGTTAAGGCTTTAAGCTGAAATTGTTGGCCACGGCATCGGCCGCTTGAGTTTATGTTTTTAAATTCCCTGGGAACTCTTTGGTTTTCCGGGATAAAAAGTGAACTAAATGACCGTCTACGGAATGCAATATGTGTACCAAATTTTGACAAATCAGTTAAACATCTGTTTAAAAAAAGGCCGTAAAAGGTAATAGACAGGCAGACAGATATAATTGTGGTCTGCGGACCATGAGATCCTGGGTCGGTAAAAAAAATAGGATATTAAGTTGTTCAAAAGTCAACATATTCTCGTTAGCATTTCTAAATCAAAATGCCATGCTCAGACTGAGCACCTAAAGTAGCTAAAATTAGTTTAGTAACTCCTAAAGTTGCTATAATTAGTTTAGTAACCCTTGCACCTGTCTCGGAGTTGAGACGGTAAGCGAGGTATGTCGTAGCTCGCTATTCGTGTGTAATAACAAAACGTAATGATTTACAAAAATGTGTATATTTTTCCAGTATACATATTTCCTGCTGATCACGTTCATATTGGAAGCGGGAGCGGGCGGCCTCGCGTACTACTACGAGGTGGCGGTTGAGGACGAACTACGAGCGGAGCTTAACACCACCTTCATATCTAACTACGCGTTAGACACCATTATCACAGACGCTGTTGACACCATGCAGACAGAGGTGAGTACAACACCAATCCGGTTCGAAGGACCATTTCTTCCTTCTTATTGTATGAGAATGTTATTTCTCGAATGTCTCGAAAAATCTGGAGACTGAACTGGACAGTGGTGTTTCTGACAAGATATTCTCAATATTCTCACACAATTCCCACACTTCTAACCGGTGATAGAGGACCTGTGAGTCCCAGGTTACATGGGACAATGGTTTTTAAACCAGTTTTATCTTATCACTAATACCGATACAAAAATCAACTTACTACTCATGAACTGTATCAATGTAGAGTCTGTTCAAAAAGTCAGTTTACATGGAAATCGCATTCTGACGACACCAATAATGGAGAAATTTCATGATGTGAATATCATATTTAACACAACGGAAGTAAAATATTGATTAAAACTAGTAAATCAGTGTTTTTTTTTACAATCCACCAATAAATGACTGAGGAATGACGATTTAAAAGTTTAATTATTTAATTGCTGTAATCTTACTCGAGTGAGAAATTTTGTGAGTGAGTTTTAATATCAGCCTAGATTTAATACTTCAAAATTATCTTCACACACAAATTGTTTAATTGTTTAATAATTGTTTGCTTTTAATTCGATTAAGTCACGTTAAGTCCATTTATTTATTTTATTCTGCTTTATAAAGTCTGTTGATAGGGAATTATGACGTCACGTCTCCCGTCTTGCAAGCGCAACTTTAAAGTTTCATAACTTGTTCATTTGTTGAGATATTTTAATGATTCTTTCATATTTTTGTTTTATTTTGTCTTAACTTTCATATTAAATTTTTAAAAAAATTTTAAACTTCATTGCTGTCAAGTACTTCTGACGAGTTGAAGGGCTAACTTGTAGTGGATAAAAAAAAATTGTTTGCAGTTCAAATGCTGCGGCGCGTCGCGCTACTCGGACTGGCGCAAGAGCGCGTGGCACGAGCACGACCCGCGGCTCAAGGTGCCCGACTCGTGCTGCAAAACCGTCACCACAAGGTGCGGCGCCCGGGACCACCCCTCCAATATTTACTATCACGTAAGTTTCACTTCATATTGAAGTACTAGCTGATGAAAGCTTACTATAGTCCTGTTCTATAATCCTATAATCCTGGCACGGCCCCTGTCTTATTGCCATAGGGCCCGTGAATGGGAAAGAGAGAAACACTCGAATGATTTATGGCCGAGTCTGTAGCGAGATAATAACAGGACTAGTGGTTCGCCCCGAACTGAGACCTTGCGGCGCCATCTATTGGCATCAATGTGAAGTTCTGTTAAAAATACTGAAGCTCATTAAAAATTAAATAATTTCGTTTTCTTACATTATTTATCTAATTTTAGTATTTGTTGTTCAAGTACAGGGTATAATTCAAATAATTTATCAAGTTTCAGGCTCACCCTTTCATAAAATTTAGAGTTCTGAGGTCAACTTTGGACGTTAGAAAATCTCCACTTTGACACCATTTCGTCAATTTTACGAAATGGTGTCAAAGTGGAACATCGGAGCATCTTCAGCAGAAATCGTAGAGTGAAGACTACAATCGTGCATTGTCGAGTCAATATCTGACATAGACTTTTTATCCCGGAAAATTAAAGAGTTCCCGCGGTAATCAAAAAACCTTAATCCACGCGGAAGTCGCGGGCATCATCTAGTTGTAAAATGATTGATAAACTATATTACTAATACATACCTGTATTGGATTTAAACTGGAATCTTTTTGCTTTTCAGGGTTGCATCCAACAGTTCACGAACCACATACGAGACAATCTGATCATTTTAGCCGCCGTGGGAGTCGGTATGTCCGTCATACCAATCTTCGGATTTTTCTTCTCGTGCGTACTCTACGTTAAGATCAAACACGTGATCGACTGACCCCGGCCTAAGCCTGCACCGCCAAACAAGTGCAAGGTATTCGAGAAAACAACTTCTAGGGGGGATATCAGACGCCCCCTCCCCTTAAATTCCAATAGAAATCCACAAATCACCAAAAGGCCCCAAAGTAAACGTAGTGTTAAGAGGGCCCCATGTCCATTGCACTCTAACCCTGAAAAGGAGGAGAAAATCCCCATATCCACTATTAGCGATAATGTTAGTATATAACACTAAAGTTTTTAGACATCGTTTTAGAAACTAATACACTTTTTTTTTTAATTATATTTTTGCGACGTATTGCATAACAATTTGGTGATAATTTTTCCGTATAAAAACTACATAATATTGAAAGAAAAAAATTTAATTACCATTAAGTACTTAAACTCTTCTCATTTAGTGGGCCGGTATTTTTGTGCAATTATTATGAAATAAAATATGAAAAACATGGTGATGAATTGATGACTCAAAATCTGTACAGATTAAATATTTAACACGGTATTTTGTGCTTTTTAAACCCCGTCCAAGCAACTTTTAAAGTTACGTCCTTTGTTTTGTTTTTCTTTTATAAACTAAGCCATTTGGTCGTCGATATTTTATCATGTGTTATTTTGTCCAAGTAACTTTAAAGTATACTACATAAATGAGAATTTCTGTTATACTAGTATTTTTTAGTTTTTTCTAAGTATCGATTAACAAAAAACGTCAAACTTAATATTTCCATTGATGAGTTAAAATATCACTTGAATATTCATAATTTATTCTCCTTAATAATTTATAAAGCTTTTATTTTAAAATAAATGTTTTATGCTTAAATCTGTCTGGGAGATCCTACCAACAGACCTGAAGATATCATAAAATAATATACTTATTAGATAAAATTTGTCTGTGTGTTCATCAGTGTTGCACTGTCATAGAATTAAATTATAAATATTCGTTGTATTGTTCGTATCGTATAGTTGTAGTTAGAATCCACAACCGAATTTATGTATAAAAAAATATTACTAAGAGTGCAATGTTTCTAGTGTTATTTTTAAATTATAAAATATGGTACGTGATATAAATGAAATAATATAACCTAACGCGACATCAAGCTCGCACTCATAACTCGCACAAGTAATTAAGTTCGCATTGTATTTCTGCCCATCCCTTATAGTCTAGGCAATGGGGCGGTTCGTTGTATGGAGACCCCCACATTAAATCCTCAGTCGTTGAAACTTGATAGGGTTGCAGTATGGTATGAACCAAAACTTATACAAAAAATCCATCCAGAGGTATTTATACCAAAAGCTTAATATTTATGGCTGAATTTTTTATCGATTTCTTTTTAAAATAATAGTAAGTAGTACATTTACACTCAAAACCGAAATAATCATGCAGAACATCGATATTTAATCGATTTTATTATCATACCTAAACTACGTTTACGCGATAATGTACCTTCCTGCTTTAACAATTAGGTATACCATAAAAAACCTTACTTCCTTTCTGATTTTTTATTGGATATTTATTTATAATATACGTTTAACTCATGATTCTTTATCATACTGTAAAGTTTCGTAGCCTGAGGAATTATTGTTGTGGTCGACTAGCTTTATTGCCTAGACTATTAATTCGGAAGAAAATGTTGGTGCACAAATGTGCTGCGCTTTTGATGGAATTGCAACATTATACGCCACCTCCACGGACGAGAGAATCGCGGCGAGTCTCGCCGTGCCACTAAATCCGATACAACTTAAGGGTATATCTACACAGGGCGATATCGCGGTGATACGACGGGTGTCTAACGTTTCGGACTCGTCGCGTCTAGCGCACAGAACATCGGCGTCAGACACGAAACTAGCGACGGCGACAGCGGGGCGATGTGGTCCGAGAGCTAGCAACTAATTTCGGGAAGGCCGTTTAGGCAAAAAAATTGTGGAAAAATGAATTGCGTTGCGTTGCGTTCTCGTGGCATTCCGTTACGAGTCGTGACGAAACGCTAGCGGAGTCGTTGTATCGTAGAGATAGATAATAGGACTCGTTGCGATTCCCTAGCCCGTGGAGGTGGTGCCTTAGGTTTTGACCTTAAGTTCGGTATAAGATACCGAACTTAAGGTCAAAACCTACAGAGAGAGCATCAGGCCAATTTTTTTGCTAATAAAGATAAAATACCTATTATTTAAAGGTATTTATATCACGTTTCTGTATTGAAAATTTCAAAGGTGCTATATTTGTTATGGATACTAAGTTTTGAGTTATGAGTTATGTCTTGGGGACATAAGATACCTAGAACATCGAATATAAAATATAATGATGATAAGATTTAATATAGTGAAACTGGAAGTCATTGTTAATGTAGTTTTTTATCTGTAACATTCGAATAAAATTAATTTTGCATGACTTTTTTATTTTTCCAACAAAAATAGTTATGTTAATTTAATTTTTATAGTTAGAGGGATTTCGCTAGGCTTTATTCTATATTATTTCACATTTTTGGATCATGTATCTTCCGTGTGGAAAAATAGATTGATTGGTGTGCAATTCATTATGTATTATAAAAAAGGTTGAAAAATCTCTTGTCACCAAAGTTGAATAATAATTATTGCCAATGTTTGCAGTAAACATTAATAATTATTTTATATTATCTTTTTTAAGTCTTACATTTTTAAAGTGCATAACGTACTTACATGTTATTTTATAATTATTTTAAACAAACAGTCAATATTTTAATATCATTGCATTGTAATTTGTAGTTATAAGCATGAAGTATCAACAGACCCTTACTAATAAAAATTGACGCACTGCTCATACAAATTTACTATGCGTTAAATATACCTAGGTAGTTACTTACCTAAGTGTACAAGCCAATGGGGCTGATTCTGTATAACACAATCTCTAAACTAAACTAAACTAAAATGACAGCTTTAAATCTAGTTCTGTCCCTTTTGGCAGGGATTATTATAAAAGGGTTAGCAATATATATTTTTTAAATAGCTGACGCCCCCGACTTCGTACGCGTGGATCGAGGGTTTGTCGTTCCCGCGGGAATTCTTTAATTTTCCGGTATAAAAAGTAGCCTATGTGTTATTCCAGACTATAATCTATCTCTGTGCCAAATTTCATCCAGATCCGTTCAGCTGTTGGGGCGTGATTGAGTAACAAACAACCATCCATACATCCATACCGACATTCATACATCCAACCTTTTGCATTTATAATATTAGTAAGATTAGTAAGATGCTGTCATTTTAGTTTAGTTTAGAGATTGTGTACTACAGAATCAGCCCAATTGTGTCCAAATCTGTATAGCAAAATCTCTAAACTAAAATGACAGCTAGTCTTGTCCCTTTCCGCAAGGAGTATTTGAAAAGGATAGCAATATATTTAAAGCTGTCACTTTAGAGATTGTGTAGATCAGAATTGATCCAAATATTATTGTGTCAGCAGTACCTATAGAGTGTGTAACTAAATTTTTATTAGTATGACTGGTATTGGCGTTATAACTTTTAATGTATGTACGTATGTGTTCTAAAGAGAAGAAATACCAAAAATATTAAGTAAAGTACCTAACTGCGTGAATGTAGACGATTAAAAATATGGTAAAACACATTATTTATTTCGACGTAAAGGGACTCTGCATAAAGGGAACATCAGCCCTATTCTCTAACTCAGTGGCTATCAAAAAATGCAAATCACTGACATAATTTTTTTATCCATTGAAGGTTTGCTATGAAATAAAAATTAAGTTTTCATAGCAAACCTTCAATGGATAAAAAAATTATGTCAGTGGCTTTCACTCTTTGATAGCCACTGAGTTACAGAATAAGGGGCCATATCGGTCTTTCACCCCCGCGCCTCGGATAGCTCGGAAAACCGTCGCTTCTGCGCCTGATCTCTCTCCGGTCGTGTCGAATTTCCCGTCGCATTGGGAGAGTAGGGAAATATACTTTAATATTATCTCCCGCGCAGATGGCTAATATCTGTGTAACTCTCCGCGCCGTGGTCGAAATTGGTCCGAGAGAGCATTATTATTAATAGTTGAACACAAGTACGCGCGCGTTCAACGACACATCCTATCTGCCGTTACGCTGCAGTCGCGTTTTATGTAAATACGTTTGAATACTACTTATGTTAAAATTTTTGGTATTTCAAATAGGTTCTACAAGTCAAAATTAACTACTAACATAACCAAAGCTAAATGTGCCTTACTAATCGTAATTCTAGGAGGTATAGTGATTTATGATTAACTAAATTACGTTATGTACCTAATGAATAAATTATTATCTTGTTTTGTTAGTAATATTATATATAATGTATAGTTATTGATGTACTTAAAGTTATACGCATGTAGCAAGAATCTATAATTTATTGAAGAATTGTGTAATTAAAATTCTTGTTAAATTTCTTTTTACAAGTTGTTAATTTTCACTGTTATTAATTTCGATATTAATGGTGTATAGTGTATACCTTATATTTTTATTATATCTATTTATTTTAAGGTTGTGACCAAACGAGCGTAATTCTTGCATAATTTTCATGTTCAAATCCGGTTTAGGCTGCCTGTCCATTCAAGCGGAGCGGAGATTAGACCGCGGAGCGGTTTGACGACCTCCGTGGCGCAGTGTGTAGCGCTGTTGCCTTAACGTGTGGAGGTCCCAGGTTCGATCCCCGGCAGGGTCAATTCAGGAGTTTATAATTTCTGAATTTTCCCTGGTCTGGCCTGGTGGGAGGCTTCGGCCGTGGCTAGTTACCACCCTACCGGCAAAGACGTGCCGCCAAGCGATTTAGCGCACCGGTACGATTCCGTGTAGAAACCGAAGGGGTGTGGGTTTAATATAACTGCCATGCCCCTAACAGGTTAGCCCGCTACCATCTTAGACTGCATCATCACTCCACCATCAGGTGTGATCGCAGTCAAGAGCTAGCTTGTAGTGGATAAAAAAAAAGATGTGTTAAGCAGCAGGGCGATTGTCTAAAACCTGCTTTACATTGTAACAGTCTCAATTGTTTTGATTGGCTCAATTTATGGAATTTTTGCTGCGTCAATGGATTTTGCCCAATAGTGGAAGAATGCTAACCAATCAGAAGTGATTGCGATCGTTATACTGTAGCTGTCATTTTCAGACTTGAATCGCCTGATCAACGAGATATTTGGCAGGTGACTTAATAAAAATATTGCTTCATGTGCCCATAATCTGCCATACAACTCAGCTTCAGTTACAAAATTACGCTCATGTGATCACACCCTAATGCCAAATTAAAACAGACTTGAAGGAGTTTTGTTTTTACATTTTTTATGAATTGGTCCTTTTTGTGTTTTCTAATTCCAAAATACTGAATTGTAGAAATATATTTTTAATATTATATCCGTTATTTTATTTAGTCCACATTCCACACGATTTCGGATTTCCTCGCTACAAAGATACACGTTTAACTAAATGCAGTTATTTAACACAAGCAGATGCCCGCGACTTCGTCCGCGTAAAATAAGTTTTTTGAATTCCCACGGCAACTGCCTAATTTTTCGGGTTAATATATAGCCTATGACACTCACAAATAATGTAGCTTTCTATTGGTACCAGAATTTTAAAAATCCAGTAGATCCAGAGATCACCCCCTACAACGTCACAAACTCGCAAACTTTACCTCTTTATAAAATTAGTATACATGAATCACCTAATTTATATAAAGTAATTTGTATAAAATACACGTTTCGGTTAAATTTTTTATCTAAATAAGCTGATGCTTAAGGAGGCACGGTATTGCCGCCGACAAGTCGAGCAAATAAACAACATGGCCGTAATCCATAACTCGATTAATGTTTTTCCCGACTCCCCCACTATGGTTTTGACTTTTGAGATTCAATAACAAATTGATTCTTGCTGGAATCAAAAATTTCAAGAAACAAACTTGTCTTTTAGTTTGAAATAAGAAGTCACTCTGGCGGCTGGCCTATTGCGCATTTTAAGAAAATGTCTTTTATGTAGGTATCTAAGTATATCTTATAATTTGTATGCGCGTTTTTTTAAGCGCATTAGGGCTTAGGATCACACGAGTATATATCCGAACTCTGTGTTAGGATGTAGTAACAAATGAATAAACGGGGCATGTTATATCTACGTGTAATAGCCTAATAGGTATATAATATATATTAAATCCGGTGTTTGCGTCATTCACAAGATTATGTTACCTATTTTATAAGTAGGTATACCTTATTCATAATCTTGGAACATAGCATGTAACTAGGCCAGTGAATTGTGAGTAGGTACTTACTTATTTTCATGTTACGTACGTACTTAAACAAAAACACTTCCAAAAGCTTTAAGTACTTGTATATTATATTCCACGGTGAGATATGAATCTGATAGTGACCGCTATTTCAATATTTATATCCTTAGGTATACCTACTTAATACCTACTAGTTACTTAGACAATTATTCGCCAAAATAATTTGAAGCGATTTTTATTGTTCTACGAGGCTAAATATCGGGTTGGCTATAAGTCTTTTAGTAGAATTACACCTAATTGTTTACTTACCTGTGCTATACAGTCTTAATTAGTTAACTACCTCTTTCTTATCATAAATATTATTTTAAGTTATTTAAGACAACAGGAACATCTATACCTAATGAAGATTTAAAAGCATCTTCAATTTACAAATTCAGTTGCTACAATATCGCTGACCGTAACTAGTCAAGGATTGATCGTAAAAAATCCTAATTTGTGAAAAATGACGGTGAATGTGTTAATTTTTATGTCAATCACAAGTGTTTTGTTTTCTTCAACCGTGTCTCAAGTAATGCGAAGACCTATCATGAACACAAATGTTCCACATCGGTTGTTTACTAATCCGTTGGTGCTGCGTCCTAATGCAATATACGCCAACAATAACCCTCTAGGACTATTGAACCCGAGTGCAAATATAAATAAACCAAACTGGTTATACACACATCAGAACTTGCAACGTCTAAACAAGATTCCTTTGAAGCCAATCCTGTTAGGAAATCGAGGAGTTTATCTGCAACCGGGTCAAAGACCTGGAAACGGCTACTACACAAGATCAAGTACGGCTATACCGCTCCAACCTGGTGTTCAGACATATAGACCTTTGCAGATACCAACGGAGACACATTTCACGAACCCAACCGATTTATTTCCTGGACCGATCACGAAACCTGGATATTTTGAAGAAACTACAAAACCAAATGGAATTGAGGAAAATCATAATAATGGTCATGATACCGACTTTGATATTGACATTAGAATGGGCAACTAATACTTTTTAGGGTTCCGAGTTCCGGTTCCGAAATATCAAGAAATTACAGTTCCCCCTCCCCATTATCTCCTAAAGTTTGCAAAGCGAAATTATATCTAAAATAATAAATTCGTTATCTAGATTATGCAAACTATAAAGGAAAAATATAAATAATAGTCTAAATATTATGTAGCAGTTTTTAAAAAACCGGAATAAATGTTACGAACAAACATGGTTTTGCGGTCCCAAACTCGATCGAGTGAATCTACCACTGGTCAGGAATGCCGAATTCGGGTTGCTGATCCTTTGAAAAAAATAATTTATAGCGACTTGTTTTTGAGACTGCTGAAATTAAGCAGTTTCTGAAACGGTTGCTTAATAGAGGTTATAAAAACATAAGTGTGTGTTAGTAATAAGCAGATTCTTAGTTCCGTGAGTGTGTGTATAAACCGAGAGCAGCGAGGGTTCTCAATACTATCGCGAGTAGGTACATACGAGTGTTAGGTATATAGTACCTAGTTATGTTGAGTTTCATACAACACTATCTACACTCATATCAAACTCAAAAACTCAAACTCAAAGCAACTTTATTCAAAATAGGTACCTACAAAGTACACCTTATGAACGTCATATTTATAATACTAATAAGGAATAAGACTTGATGGTGATAATTGGTAACGGTATCTTAAAACTAAAGCTATACGAGGTCTCTTAATGACTAGGTATTTATTATGCTATGTCTCTTTCCAAGCTACGGAACCCTTGGTGTATGAGCCTGGCATACACTTTGGAACTATTCTATCTCAAGCATTATTCTGAGTAATAATAATAATATTGGGTAGAAACACCTAGTTTTGATCAATGCTGGTTTTGATTTATGAACGAAAAATTTCCGCTATTTAGTAATCTAAGAAAGAATCATACGGCTTTCTATTCATTAAAATGTGTAGGTATACCTGCTTACGTAAACGTGTAGATACAATGGAGATTCAATCACAAGATAGTAATAATTTAATGATGAGTAATATTAATAAGTACTAGAATGTACAATGGATGTACCTAAACCTAACAACCTCTTCCGCAATTCCGTTACATAAAATTTATAAGATGTCTGTTTTAATCAACGATTTACGAGACTCAATAGCGTTAATAAAGTTAACATTTTGTTATTTCAATATTTTTCTATAATTTTATGCGCAATATAAAAATATTGCATGAAGGCGTACAAGAACTGGTTTCAATATATGAATATGGGGCGAAGATGAGTCGAGTCAGTCACTCGGACGATCTTCCGCCTGACGCAGATCGCCACTGGTCCGTAATATTGTGTTTGAGTAATAATGGAAACTAAGTTAAGTTTGTTCATTTTTTTAACCATTGCCTTCAACTGCAATGGACAACTCCTAGGAGGCTTATTATCTGGTGCGCACAGTGTTTTAGGTGGAATTACTGAAGGGTTAAACTTTGGGGGCCATATCGGTCTCCACAATAAAAAGCCACCGCAAAAACCACCCACAGAAACAATCGTTGTGGTTGTGAAAGAAGATGATAATCAGAATGAACAACCACCCCTCAGGCCGAATCAAAATGGTAACCAAGGGTTCAATGATAACAATGGTTATAATGGTAACCATGGCCATAGCCATGGTTATGGTCCTAATGGAAATAGACCACACCAACATGGAAACCACTATAATGGGAATCATTACGGGAACGGTTATGAGAACGAGAACAACGGCGTAAACCGACCACCAAACCATGGCCACTATCATGGGCGACCACCAAATAATAATAACTTTTATGGTCACGGACATGGTAACGGATATGGCAACGGATATGGCAACGGACATGGCAACGGATATGGCAACGGATATGGCCACGGACATGGCAACGGATATGGCAACCATGGACAACAAGGTCACGGTCACAACAAGCCTAACAAATATCCAAATTACCCGAATCAAGAAAACTATGACCAGCCACAAGGTAACGACAACTATGGCAATAATCAAAATCAAGGATATAACAATAATGGTTATGATAACCATAATCAAGACAATAACAACCATGGATACAATAATCCCGATCAAGGAAATAACGTTTTCAACAAACCCAATCGACCGAATCAGGGGAACAACAATTTCAATAAACCTAATCAAGGACAAGGGAATGACTTCGATAACCAGAATAATCAAGGATTAATTAATGACTTCGGCAACCAAAATAACCAAGGAAATGAAAATCCTAACAATAATAACGGCTTTAAACCTACTGAAGGCCAAACATTCCAACCTATACCTACATTGCCTTCAACTGGAGTCACAAACAAGAAGCCTGAGGTAACTGAAAAACCCGACAACGATGCTCCATTTTTCGTACCTCTGGATCCCAATGACACAGGCAGTAGTGGCGATAAGACTAATACAGATCCTAAAAGAGAAACTGGTGAAGATGAAGATAATTTCGAGATAGATATCAGGATAAAAGACGAATAGGTAAAAGTGTTCTTATTTGATATCAGTGAGACATTATTGTAAACAATAGGTACATATTATTTTTTATTTTTTTATCTCACAATTAGATACAATCATTTATTTCTTCCACGTCATTGGGGCTGATTAACAGTGTACACTAATAACACAACTAAACTAAAATGACAGCGTTAAAAATATTGCTAACCCTTTCATAATATTCCCAGCAGAAAGGGACAGAACTACATTTAAAGCTGTCATTTTAGTTTAGAGATGTATTAAACAGAATTAGCCTCTGTTTTACAATAACTGGTAGGAATAGGAATATTATAGGTACATATTTTATTTTGCGATCGTGCCATAGTACAACTATTGATATTGAATAAAAATTGTTTAAAGCTGCCTGTGGATATTGCATTGCATACTAAGGAGTCAGGACATTTGAATATCACAAAATCACTAAATATGCAAAATTCTTATAACAAAAGCTGTTGAGTGATGAATAAAAATTTTAATTAATCTCGACGAAACCAGTTTTTAATTATTTTATAGCACTTTGTGTAAATCTACATCACGTGAATGACCTTTTAAGTGTTTTCCTTAGATATAATTTATGTTAAAATCAAATTAAATCCATACATTTCCACTAAACAATAGTTATTTTTTACCCGACTGCACCAGAAGGCACCGTTTTGACGACCTCTGTGGCGCAGTATTGAGCGCTGTTGTCTCCCGGATTCGATCCCCGGCAGGGTCAATTTGGGAATTTCTGAATTTTCCCTGGTCTGGCCTGGTGGGTGGCCTCGGCCGTGGCTAGTTACCACCCTACCGGCAAATACACCGCCAAGTGATTTAGCGTTCCGGTACGATGCCGTGTAGAAACATGGTTTTAATATAAATACCATGCCCCTAACAGGTTAGCCCGCTACCATCGACTGCATCAACTTACCATCAGGTGAGATTGCAGTCAAGGTCTAACTTGTAGTAGATAAAAAAGGTTCTTTCCCCACTGCATCCGATACGAATCCGAGAATTCTCGATCCGAAGTAAATAAGTAGGTAGGTACTATTTGTATTCTGTACAGGGTTGCGTACTACATCCAAATTTCGTTTTCCTAATCCCAGAATATCTCCAGTCCTCATCTTGGGGCGGTGTTCACAAGTCACAACCCCAATATTACTTGTATGAACTGCGTCCAATCCGAATCCGATCATACGCAATTTAACTCATCCATCGAAACGGACGCAGGGTAAAATCGACATCCGGATTTGATCTGAGTTTTCAAGATTTGAATTGTCTC
The DNA here is from genome assembly GCA_923060345.2 of Erebia aethiops. Lineage (NCBI taxonomy): Eukaryota > Metazoa > Arthropoda > Insecta > Lepidoptera > Nymphalidae > Erebia > Erebia aethiops. The sequence continues at coordinate 4,644,195 of OV281092.1, read as the reverse complement.
GGTAACGGATCGGACAGCGAGAAAGCCCTAAAAATGTGGATGGGAGGGGTCGCAGTTGTAAGATTTGTCTGAATCGAGTTGTAGGAATGACAATGGGTAGGTTAGGTAAGTAGGTACCTTGAAGCATCTGTAAGTTCTGCTAATGTATGGAGTGGGATGTCAAATGAAAGAGGAGAAAATTCTGAGGAGAGGAGAAAATGAAAAAGAAGAAAATTTATAAATATGAATATACTTAGTACAATTTAAAATTATACCAATCGACAGAAAAACAATTTTACAATATTATTTCCTTGAACCTTTTTGTATCCTTGTTAGGAAAGAAAATAAAATATTACATTAGGTTACCCATAGGTTTTCTTGTGGTTGATCCAAGGTTCAATCTAACATTTTGTTATTTATCATTTTTCAAAAATATTTAAACCATGTATGAACAGAAAAACACGCCCATCACCAAAAGGATATGAAAAAAATTTTCAAAAAAAAAATAAAAACCGACTTCAAAATCCACAAACACTAAAAAGTAAAAAATAATTTAATTTATTATGTATACAAGAGTTAATGTAGTTCTATAATAACATTTTTTGGAGTCGGTACCAATTAGCCGCATGAACCGTCTACCTACTCTTCATTATTGTTGACGTGACTCCACATTGGCACCGCCTCCAAAAAATGTTATTATAGAACTACATTAACTCTTGTATACATAATAAATTAAATTATTTTTTACTTTTTAGTGTTTGTGGATTTTGAAGTCGGTTTTTATTTTTTTTTTGAAAATTTTTTTTTCACAATTTTTAGTGGCCCCACTGTTTAAAAAAACAGGGTGTAACCAGAATGCTAGTAAAAACTTAGCGCTATTAAGAATAACGTCGTTTAATCGTTACTCGTCGACTTGTCTAACTTAGACAAGTCAAGTACAAAGTCCTTTCATATGATACCCCACTTGGTATAATTATCCTACTTTGAAATTTCAAACCCCTGATTTTCCCCACTTTTTTAATTATACTAAAAATAATTTCCAATTTTTTTGATTTCTATGATATTGGGCCACTATTACGAGTATATACAACTATTCCAAATTTCATGTCAATAGCTTTAATAGTTACTGAAATAATCGACTGTGACAGACGGACGGAGAAAGTCGCACCATAAGGGTTCCATTTTTACCATTTTGGTACGGAACCCTAAAAAAAAAAAGATATGCTATGCATGGTTAAAACATACTGTTTACAAAACTATCACACTGTTCGCGAGCAATTTACTCTTATCCATTGAGGAGTTCCGTTCTCCATCTCCGGAGATATTCATCAGATCTTCACCAAATTAAAATGGGACCACCTCTGAAGTATGACCTACCAAACAAAAAAAGAATTATCAAAATCGGTTCATAATTGGCGGAGAAATCGCGTAACAAACATACAAAAAAAAAAAAAAAACATACAGTCGAATTGAGAACCTCCTCCTTTTTTTGAAGTCGGTTAAAAATATATTGTGATGTTCTGCTTTAACAATAATTCTTGATTATAAATACCAAAACCCTAAACAACGTTGCAATGTTAAAAAATTATGTAGGTACATTTATTTCAAATGCCAAAACAAATTAATGAAAAACTCCTGCGCATTTAAAAAGAATGAAATCGTGAGATTTCTCGCCGGTATTTTTTGCTCGGTTTGCTAGAAGTATAAACTAATTAAACACTTAAAAGATACATGTACCTACGTACCTAATGCTATAATAATACGATACGATTAAAAAGAGCCTTACGAAAACTTTGAGGAGTGGTGACACGATAACATCGCGGGTTCGAATCCCGGACAGGCTCTTTGGATTTTCAATAATATTTCGATGATATTTTTCACGTATACATAAAAATATATCATCACTACAAACCCGGGGGCATACTATACCATCACTTAAAGAATTTTGTGTTTTAGAATTGTTCTTATTTTAAAAGACCATTAAAGTACTTACCTACGTGTTATATAAAACTGACATTTTGCAATAATACATAAGGCAAACATCGCAAGAAAACCTGAATGCCTGAGAGTTCGCACTTGGCCAGAGTGGTGGACTATGGCCAAACGGTTTCATTCTGAGAGGATACTCGTGCTCAGTAGGTATAGTGAGCCTACAATGGATGAAGTGATGAGTAGATGAACTTTTACACAGTGAGCCGTATACGATGTTATAAAACTGATTTCAAAACCATTCGCAAGGTCATGCAGGCAATTTATAGCTAACGCGTCATAAGATTTCCCCCTTTGTGTTTATAATGAAGACATTATTAAAGTTACGTCTAGTTGGCTAGTTAAGCCTTATGTGTAAAAAGTGCAATACATACCGATTCGGGCGATTACGCATTTGATATATACGGTAAAGTTAAACGCGTTCAATTCAACAGGATTAATTAACTATTATTTAATAGGTACAAAAAACAGATTTCAAAATTTTCCGTAAACCGTGGACTAAAAATAAAATTCTCGGTAACTAAATTCCTCTTCTCGTGGACTGATAAGTGATAATTTAAGGAAAACTACTGCCATGCTAGGATTACTCATTTTGTTAAGCTCACTGACATTGGAAAATATTCACAGTCAAGAGCTAGTGTCTCAAGTGGTACAGACGGAGCAAATTATTATTTCATCAAGCCCCTTGAACCGTAATGTGACCAAAGAATTATATAATACAGCACAAAATAAAAACACGCGAACAAAATTCCAGAATAATAAATTAAATAGGTCCAAGGATTTAACTGATAAGCAAAAGGATATTGTAACTTTATCATCAGGAAACCTCGCAGTGAAAACACATAATATACACGAGAACATTTCAATAAAGATGTCGGATAAGTCGAATAACAATACTGGTGAAGCAAGAATCGGTGTGGAAAGAGTAAGAATTATAAAACCGATGGATATACCCCAAGGGATAACGCCAGTGATCGTTCATAAAAGGCCTGCTCCTGATTCAACATCTAATAACACAGTCACGCCGAGTCCTGTGAAACCTGAAGGCGGTCAATCAAAACCTGGAGTAGCTCCAAATGACATCAATGTATCTTTGGAAAATAGATCAATCTTTGAAGTTGACGGATGTGCGACAGGATATGTTAGAATTAATGATCGTTGTGTTCCAACGGACTAAACTTTACCTAGATAGTGTACATACCTAAGTACACACGTGAGAAGTTTACTGAGTGGCAAATTCGAACGAAATACAGCACAATCAGCATTCGAATCAGCACTCACGGAACTTTTGTTAATAAATACCTAGGTATAGTTTTTAAGTAACTAAATTAACTAAAAGAACACTATGTTTTATTTACAAACGTACCTGTAGGTCCCCGTAATTAAAATTGGTAGGTACAAGTCAGTACCACTAGATAATCATAAGGATGCAACTCATGCAACTACAAGAGAATAATGAATAGGAACACTTTTTATGTGAGGAGAGAGAGTGAGGGAACATACACTGACTTTTATGTGAGGTCGACTTGGGTAAGTCTGACTAGGAGGCAAAGGTTCGGGCAAGTTCATACTTATACGGTTTGTGCAGCTTACAGAAGCCACAGTAAACAGATGCAACCAGTATAGAAAACTACCTAGAAACGTTCGAAACAGGCTCACTCACACAAACGTGCGCATCGACGAGACCCCAAGCGCTCGTCGCAGTGCCGTTAGTAGTGAGTGCCGCGTCATCGCATGTTCAATGCGCACGTTTGTGTGAGTGAGCTGTCTCGAACGTTTCTAGGTAATTTCCATACTAGTTGTATCTGTTTACTGTGCAGAAGCTCTACGGAGTTTATTGTACTATATTGGTCAAACGGTATTCAATTCTCAACTTATTTAAGTTAAGTAATATAGACGGCGTCATAAGGCGTAAGCATACCTATCCTATATTTTTGATTATCAAGATAACAATGACTAATAAATATGGTTTTCTTTAAATACCTAATGTCCTATAAATAATACGTTCCTTCAATATTGTTTATCCAATTAATCTGTTCATATCAATTTTCATATCCCTGAATCCTGGAGTTTGCTGATCTTGCCCCATTTTTTGGTACAGAGATAGGTTGCGTCCCGGGGAAGGGTATAGGCTATTTTTTTCCCGGGAAATTAAGAACACCTTAAATAAACGCCGCGGGTAAAAGAACACGTGGCGCAGTGTGTAGCGCTGTTGCCTTAACGTGCGGAGGCTTCGGCTTCGGCCGTGGCTAGTTACCACCCTACCGGCAAAGACGTGCCGCCAAGCGATTTAGCGTTCCGGTACGATGCCGTGTAGAACCGGTATGGATTTAATATAACTGCCATGCCCCTAACAGGTTAGCCCGCTACCATCTTAGACTGCATCATCACTTACCATCAGGTGAGATCGCAGTCAAGGGCTAGCTTGTAGTGGATAAAAAAACCTAAGTATTTCACGCGGACGAAATCGCGGGCATCTAGTGCTGACTGCTATTAGCTACAACGACGTATAAAATACAGTTCTCACAGTAAAATAGTTGTAAAAGTGCGTCACTACGTAGGTACTATACAGGTGCACGCCTCGCCTAATAAACTACGTTAAGAGTCTGATAGTTTAATAATATTATGAAATTGTAATTTATTGCAAGTTACAACTCTAGTCAACCTAGAGTCTTTGAAAGGTAGAGTTAATAGTAATACCCGTGGTTAAAACATGAGGCCTCGTGTGCGTGTGACGTCCAGAATTATAAAAACGCGCATTGGCCATTAGATAACGTAATTGGGCTAACATTCTTTCGCTATTAGCACCAATTAGTCAAATCTAGCCGCAGCAAGAATTAGGCAGAGTGCATAGAGAGGGCAAAATTTTTTACATCAGGGATGAGTCTAAGGCTTATTAGGTACTAGTTATTATTCTGTGGGCTTATGCTGAGATGCTGCACGCGAACTGCAACGAGATGGACTTACCTATGTGAGTAACATAAATCTGTCTCGTTTTAATAGAGATCTATAGAGCGAACTTAAACTTTGCTCAGACTCTATAGATCTCAGCAATAGACTCTAAGCTAAGTCCCCGACTCTAAAAATTCTACAGTTTCTATTCAAATAATGTCATCGCATGCGCGCAGTAGGTACATAATAAAGATATTGTGGAAAGGAAATGGATTACTAGGATACTATGCACGTCAGTTTTATTTTTGAATCAACAGACAGACAGAGTTTAATAATTCATGGTATCATTAGGTACTTTCAATGGTACTTTATATACCTCGCTGTCGGTTAAAAAGTTATGAGCAATTTTTTTAAGTTTCACGAATAGTTTCCACGAATTTTATTTAGTTACTAGAATTTAATTAAAAAACTTCATTTAAAAATTCGCGTCTCTTTTTCCCGCCAAAAAGAAGTCCACACTCCACCACATGACCACAGGCCATCCGGAGTCCATAGGCATAGCCCTGCTTGCAGTGTGTGAAGCTCGTGAAGCTCTCTGCTGAGCTCTCTGCAGTGAACAAAACAGGAACCAAAGACAACAGTGTATAAAGGTATAGTGTATTGCGAATTATTTTGAGCTTAGACAGAGAAAGTAATACAGACCAAGCCATATCTCCTTTTCACTCCCACATGAAAGAGATGCAATGTTGAGATGTTACACAAGATAGAATGAGAACAAAATATGATTTCTTCTATCCCTTTCTGCGTGTCACGGGTTTAGTTGTTTTGTTCATAAAGCACTTATTGTGCTTGGTGCATTGCAGCGTTTTACCTATTATTACCTATCCCTTTCGGTTACACGCTGACATTGATTCTAGAGGTTTAATTATTCTATGATTTTGAGGTATTTATCGTCTATAGTTCACGCACGAGTTGAATGCAGACACATACACATACTCTACATTCGCGCGAACTGTACGTGGTGTTCGTTTGCTTGTCTTAGCGAGGCATTGCCATACTCCCGCAGCCTATTTATGTAAAAAACGTACTTATTCTTAGTGTCAATTGTTGTGATTGGTTTAATATTTTATAGTATTCTTGTTACTGAAGTAACAAGAATTGGAAATTGGATTTTGACCAATAGTGGAAGAGTGTTAACCTGAGATCAATAACTATTGATCTGAGATGTTAACCAATTAAAGGAGATTGCGATCGTTACACTGTAGCTATATTATTTACGTAATAAGGCCCCCAAACTAGCCAGCGCGGCAACACAGACCTCAGGCACTGACAGCGTGTAACCGAAAGGGATAGGTAATAATAGGTAAAACGCTGTAATGCACCAAGCCCAATAAGTGCTAGTGTGCTTGTGCTAAAGAACAAAACAAACTAAAGACGTTAAACGAAAGGGATAGCAAAAAAAATATTTTTTCCTCATTCTATCTTGTGTAACATCCCAACACTGCATCTCTTTCATGTGGGAGTGAAAAGGAGATATGGCTTGGTCTATATACCTCTCTCTGTCTACGATATATATATATATACTTCCTCTGAGGACAGCACGAAACATTTTGTATATTACTTGTCTTCTTCTTCTTCCTGTCCTTGTCCCACGCTATGTGGGGTCGGCACAACATGTTTTCTTCTTCCACTCACTTCTGTTATCCGTCAACCTATCATTCACACCTTTCATACGCATATCCTCTTTGACACAATCCATCCATATTTTCTTTTGTCTCCCTCTACTCTTTTTTCCTTCCACATGCATATCTATCATTCTTCTCGTAATAATATGCCTTTCTTCCCTCCGCATTACATGCCCATACCATGCTAGCCTATTACTCCTCATCTTTTCTATCACTGGCGCTACTTTCAAACTTCCCCTTATATATTCATTCCTAATCTTATCCATTCTAGTCACACCACACATCCATCTCAAGATTCGCATTTCAGTCGCATGTACTTTTTTTTCATCCGTCCCTTTCACCGCCCAACATTCTAAACCATACAATGCGACAGGTCTAACGACTGTCTTATAGATTTTCCCTTTTAGTTTAAGAGGCATTCGTGGGTCGCATATTACACCCGAGACCTGTCGCCATTTCATCCATCCCGCATTCATTCTTTTGTTCACGTCTCGGTCAATGTTGCCGTCGTTTTGAAGGAGCGAACCGAGGTACCGGAAATCGGAACAGACCGGTAAGGATACACCATCTAAGGCAATTTCATGGAATCGGGAGGGGCCACCGAAATCACAGAACAGATGTTCTGTTTTCGTTCGGCTGATCCTCATACATTTGTATATTACTTGTCTATGGTCCCTAATCAATTGGCATTGACAGGGCTCAGGACTGGAATCCAGAGCCATTAAACCAGTTAAATAAAAAATATAAAAAAATGGCATTGACAGTTGATGACATTGACATTTGACTTAATACAAAAGGGCAGAGGGCTGCAAGTTGCAACTTTTTTATTCATTTTCTAAAGCCGGCTAGATGAAACTCTAGACGCGCTTTTTAACTAAATACGTTTGTTTCCATACCCTCAAACTTATACAGTAAATCTTATTGAGTAAAGACTAAAATATGTGTTAAATTCAATTTATTACCAAAAGTTCTTATGGTATTCGGCTAACAAAAGTACGCAACCACGTGTATTAAATACTAATTCAAATTATAGAAATCACTGGAAAATTTCCGTGTCTATTAAAAATAACTCATTGGTATAAACTTCCAAGTGATTGGAGATAATTCAAATTATCGTTCGAGATACAGTGTAATATTGTGTATAAATTCTAAACAGTAAACACGTGTTGCCGCAATGTCGAACGCAGAAGGAGATCTCCGGGATGGGCTCTCTGCTAAAGAGATCTTTGCTAACAGGGAAGGATTAACTTACAACGACTTCCTGCTACTGCCTGGATTTATAGACTTCACTGCGGAAGAAGTGGACTTGACGTCACAGCTCACTAGAAAGATAAACCTCAAAGCGCCTCTCGTGTCGACCCCGATGGACACGGTTACCGAAGCTGATATGGCGATCGCTATGGCTCTATGCGGTGGCATCGGCATCATTCACCATAATTGCACTGCAGAGTATCAAGCCAATGAAGTTCATAAAGTGAAAAAGTATAAACATGGCTTCATCAGGGACCCCATCTGTATGGGCCCTACTAACACTGTCGCGGACGTCATCGAGTCAAAAAAGAAAAATGGTTTCACGGGGTACCCTATTACTGAAAATGGTAAGCTCGGTGGTCGCCTCATTGGCATAGTAACATCAAGAGATATAGACTTCAGGGAAGGCGACCCACAGCTGAGTCTCAAAGAGGTCATGACTCCGATCAGTGAAATGATAACTGCCCAGTCAGGGGTCACTTTACAGGACGCTAATTACATTCTCGAGAAAAGTAAGAAAGGAAAGTTGCCAATCATTAATGGAGCAGGTGAACTTGTAGCTTTAATTGCCAGAACAGATTTGAAGAAAGCCCGCAGCTATCCCAATGCATCAAAGGACTCCAACAAACAGTTACTAGTGGGAGCTGCGATTGGTACACGCGAAGCTGACAAGGAGCGTCTCAAACTTCTTGTGAACAACGGAGTTGATGTTATTGTGCTAGATTCTTCTCAGGGCAATTCAACCTATCAGATAGATATGATCAAATTTATAAAAAAAATGTACCCAGACATTCAAGTCATCGGAGGCAATGTTGTAACCAGGATGCAAGCTAAGAATCTCATTGAAGCTGGAGTAGATGCTCTGAGGGTTGGAATGGGTAGTGGTTCTATTTGTATCACTCAAGAAGTGATGGCTTGTGGATGTCCACAGGCTACAGCGGTATACCAAGTATCATCATATGCACGTCAATTCAACATTCCAGTAATTGCAGATGGTGGTATCCAGTCTGTTGGGCATATTGTCAAATCTCTTGCATTGGGGGCCTCTACTGTCATGATGGGATCTCTCTTGGCTGGCACCTCGGAGGCTCCTGGAGAATACTTCTTTTCTGATGGTGTGAGACTCAAGAAGTATAGAGGTATGGGGAGCTTAGAAGCAATGGAAAACAAAGAAGGGAAAGGCTCTGCAATGAGCCGCTACTTCCATAAGGAAACCGATAAGCATAGAGTTGCTCAAGGTGTGAGTGGAAGTATAGTTGACAAGGGTTCAGTGCTCAGGTTCCTGCCGTACCTGCAAGCTGGCATGCAACACAGCTGTCAGGACATTGGGGCTCGCTCTTTACACAATTTGAGAGAAATGAGTTACTCGGGTGATCTCAGATTTATGAAGAGGACATACTCTGCACAGCTGGAAGGAAATGTACATGGTTTATTTTCGTATGAAAAGAGGTTATTCTAAATCTCAAACTGGTGTCAAGTATTAGTAAACCTTTATAAACTTTTGTGATACAATGTTAAGATTCAAAGCATTTTTTACATATTTTTGTGATTATATCAAATGTATACAGTAAAGCTAATCCAGAAGTTAAATATATTTTGTGTACTTATTAAGCTAAGCTTAAATGGAACTGCTGGTGTTGATATTAAAAAATTCCATTTTAGTACATGTACATTTATTGCTTAAGTCATGTTGATGTTGTATTTTAAGGAGAAGAATATATGTAAAAAATATATTTCATAAATAAAGTTTACTGATCCATAAATCGTATTTTCTATTTTACCTACATTAAATAAATACTGTATAGTTTCTCACAAAATGTTGTTAGCCTAATTGGTAGTAGCAGTAGGTAATAAACTTACCCATAATAATTTCTCAAGACTTAGTGGTCTGTTTAAAGATTCTTAAATCCTGAGTAACATTTATTTGTTTTACTAATTTTTTTTAATTTTAATTAGCCAGGTACTTATTTTTTGTGCCAATTCTTGACATACGAGTAGGTTGAGTAGTGGAAGTTCATGGAAGACAGACACTAAAATTTAATGCTAATTAGCTAGGTAGGTTCCTTTTGTTATAAGCTAGATCATGCATGCTACTACCTCAATCCGCATACATGATATCATTTCAACGCATTGCTGCAAGAGTGCTCTCAGAATGAGGTGAGCAGCTCTCACGGCTAAGTGCGCGTTGTCAGACTGCACGCACCTCAGAATATTATCAAGAACTCTCGGAAATGCAGGTTTTCTCACGATGATTTCCTTTACTATTAGTACATAGAAATCCACATATAGGTAACTCATAAGTTAGAAGTGCGCGCCCGAGGATCGACCACCTGAACGTCGAACCCTATCACATACCCGGTCCCACCGCTACCTCTTACAATATCTAGTAGATATTGTAATTATCTACGCAGAAAGTAGGTATGATTTAAGGCTGACTTAATACATAAACATAGGATCTTACTGAGGGTCAACTGGCATACTTACCTACTAATAATAGTACAAGATTACAGTGTTACGTAATCTTGTTAAAGATTATTGTAATAGGGCTTCAAGCCTACCTATCAGCGTTAATTCGATTATGTACTTACATATTTTTATATACTGTCAACTTGTAGTTGAGGTCAACGTAATCTCGAGTACAGAAGTAGGCACTTGGGGCAGCGCCCATAGACTGCACGGCACAAGATTTTCATCCGACGAATAGAAATATGTGACAATAAAATTGTCATTGTAATAACATCGTAGGTACAAAAACACAAGGGCACTAGCGGTATGCTTTAAAGGCATTGAAATATCAATTTTATTTTCATAATTACTAGAATGTGATATTAGTAATCGCCGCGGAAAAATCCCTTGCCGTGCGGTGATTGTGTATGTGCGCGGGCCCTTAAATAAAAATGCAAAATATTTCTAATAATCACATTTTAATGGAATTATAATATGCACCAAGCTGCACATGCATTCTTATGCATATCCGATTTGACAATAAATACGATTGAGAGTGCTAAATAACTTAATTATAATAAAAACTAATATGTGCTATGTCTATTCCTAGGACTGGTGCGCAATGTTATCAAAGGCCCTTCACAACAAAAAATCACTTGGCAACTGTGAAACTATCGTTTTTTTTCTCGATAAATGTCCAATATTTGAGATTTGAACACAAATCCTTTCTGAAATTCTAGTGAAACTTTTCAAGTTAAATGTGAGTAAACCTTTCAAGAAATAAATTGTGATATGAGAAATACACTGTAAACGGGTTCGTCCGTTTCCCGTCCACAGTAATAATTGACAGATTTATGCACGATTTATTTAAAGTTCTCGAAAAGTTGAAGTGCTGAGCAAATTTCCACCTTAAATATAATATATGTCAAAGTTGAAAACTGATTTTTGTGGTTTCCGCATGTGTGAATAGGGCGCCAAGTCTTTCTAAGCTCACTCATCGTAACAATTTCAATTTGTAATTTTTCTCCCCTCCTTATACAATACAATAAAATTAATAAATAATTCTTACATATTATAGAGAGCAATAGCACCCTATGTACCCAAACAGCCATCCAAACGTCAATCAATAAAATATATTAAAATAATAGTTCCCCATAAGTATAGAATTGTAATTTCTATGCTTTTCCTATTTCGATTCTTGCTCAAAGTTGTTCTTGCTAAACATGTCAAGACAACCCAGCTATAATAAATACACCAATAAAAAAACCGTACTGATGATATAATAAATATAATTGTTATAACTTTTATAGCATCAAAGTTCGATTTCAAGTCAAGGGTCATTCCAAAAACTATCCTTAATCCAAGCCGACTGCATTTCAAACGCACCAGCCGGAATGCATAAAGTCAAGCCAAAAGCGTATAAATCTTATTGGGATTATACCTTAACATTATAATCAGCACTGCCTCGTATGCCCACAGGAGATCAATGGGAAGAATCATTGTTGGTGTTACCTCTACAGTACAGACTTAGTATACGTTTGAATATTTCGACGACGTTGCTAGATATCAAGTATCAAAACACGCGATAAAGTCCAAATAAAATATACCTAATCTCCCCTGCATTAGGGTTTGAGTGATTCCATTCACTTATGGAACCATAAGCGTGTATAAAAAAAAATTGCATTAACGAATTTTAAAGAGGGCAATCGAAAGTTCATTTATTAGACGTCAGTTTTACGATACTCGAAATCTAGAAACGATATCGAGATGTGCAAACACGTACTAAGGATACAAACGTCTTAGTCTATGGTTAACGCTAGCGATATCTGATATGTTAATAATACTAAAACTGCAAATAATCTACTGCTCTAAAGTGAAAGATATTGTCGGAAGCTAAAAACTCTATCAATTTCCCTAAAATGTTACAAAAGATGTAGTTCCACCAACAAATTCAATAAAATTATGAAAATGTTTTTAGCCTCTGTTCAAGAATTAAGTATATCAGTTCACAGACAAATGACCAACTTAATTTTTTTTTTAAAATATAAATTGATTTCAAGCTGTTACAATGTACGTTAAGGTACGACTTGTAATACGAGATCTTGAACTCGTTATTATCTAGAATATAGACAATAGGAAATAAATCATGCATTGTCACGGTAATAATTTGTCTTGCAAACATTAAAATTGTAAAACATTTCCATAATATTGCCTGCTGCTCATCCATACACTATTACAAGCTGGAATAAGCTATAATTCATTATGCCATTAAATCGCAGCTTCCAAATGAATTCGTGGGTAGATACGATTTCCGTGACATAGAGAATCAACCCTGATGACGACCCTGTTTTTCTTGAAAAGCATCTTGGTCGCGATATGTCCACCTCATACAAAATTCAATATTTGACAAGAGACGATTGTGCAATAGCCACTGGTTGTTGCAATTGAAACGAATTGTATATTTTACTGGATTAGCTCCTGACTGCTACCCTGATGCACCTATGAAGAGGTCTAACCTGGAGGGGGTATGGCAGTTATATAAAACCTAATACTACCCCCATTGATTTATAAGCGTATTTTAGGTAATGCTAAATGGCTTGAAGGCACAGCTTTGCCGGAAGATGGTAACTAGCCCAGGCTAGTGTCTGATTTAATGGGAATTGAGTCAAAAAATTTAAATGCCCAAACTGACACAAAATTTATTAAATCAGTATGGAGACGGCAGGTCACGAGTCACGACCAAGTTACAACTGGTTCAAAATATTACAGAATCGCACAGGACAGGCTTTGGTACTGCAACACACGAGACGGTGCTGCAATTAAAAAGGCTAAAATGGCTTATCACACTACTCTGAATTAAGGAATCTTAAATAGGATTTGAGCAACGCGAGCCAGGAAAATATGGAACCTGACTGTCTTTAGGATCCTGTTCCAATACGTAGGGTATCGTACATACCTAAACATATAAGAATGGATACAGGAAATTGAGCTCTAATTCAATGCAGTTATGGTTTATTTTAATTTGAAGCCGAACTTTAACGATTTGATCGGCAATCCTTACACGATTGCACCTCAGAAGCCGAATTGTCTAAGCAAATCGTAATCATTTGACAGCTTAAAACGTTTTACTTGACCCGTTTAAGGAGTTCATACGTGCAGGCATCTATGAACTCCTTAAACAGGTAGAATTGGGTCCAAATACTATTCAAATAAATTATTTTTTATTTTTTAAATAGAGGATTTCCCAAAAAGTCGTCATACCCACATCTCCTGATAGTTTTATGTTGAACCATTTTAAGCAATCGATTAAAGTAAAAAAGTGCGTCGGACTTTAATGACGTCACATTTCAGAATTTCTTATAAATCCCATACTTATTACGCGTTTTGAAGTTTGAAAAAAGTTGCTGATTTGACTATTTGTCACCTAATTATCCGTTTGAAAATTAAAGTTTTCCTTACACAATCGGGGAGCAGAATCAGAATCCTATACGATCATTACAATGCCTAAATCCCAGTCAGGATGCCTATATTCAGAGTGTTGGGGCAAGCTTGTGGTCCTACAGTCTACTCCTTGTCCGGCTCGTCGCGGAACTCGGGTCCGGGCGCGGCGTCGTCCTCGAACACGATCTCTTCGGGGTCGGGCGCGCGCGGTAGAAACTCTTGTCCCGGGCAGATCTGCTTGAAGATCTGCTCCGCCTGATGGACATACGACACTAAGTAAACGCCCTGAGAGCTTGTCACAGTTATTTGACCTCTCGAGGCCTTGCCTTTATTATTATTATTACACTTTATTTGTACACCACAACACCAAAAAAAAGAAAAATAATAATTAAGGAACACAAATATACAGAAGGAAGTAAAATACAAAAACTTTACACAAGTTTAAGAAATCCATTAAAAAAATGCTCCTGAAAAAAGCTTATTATACTGTGAAATATTACATAAATGATAAAAGCGCATGGATTTGACTCGCTCCTGCAATGCTCAGGACTGCGGTTACATAAGTATCTTTAGATTAATGCAATTGTAAATACATTTTATTTTTTTCAAAAGAGCAACCACCGATTTTCTTTCTGATTCTTCTCGGTAGTAGAACCAGTTGTAGATTCATTCGACTATTCATAAGCATAGTAAAAAGTCTATTTGAAGAAAAAATATTTGAATTTTGATATTAGGTTGGCTAACCTGAATGACCGTGTTCTCACAATAGTTTATTCTGCAGTTTAAACAGTTCATCACAAAAAGGATACAGTTTCGGGGGAAACCGTTAGAAATGAATTCAGCCTATTCTAAAAAACGCGATTCAATTTTGTCGTAGTATTTCTATTATTTTAGATGACTAGTAAAGTATAACATTTTATAAATAAAAATCCAAATAGAATTTGTTTCACGAAAATATGTTGAGACTTGAGTGTAAGAGCCACTTATGTCAATTGACTGAATATTGGTAAATCATATTGCGACAATGTTCCACATAACCTTTCATGCAATGGTTGTTAAGAAATTGCTTTGTTCTACCAAAGTAGGTCATAGCTATAAGTGCAAAATATTTGCTTTATTATATCAAGATATCAAATATTGGGCAAGAAATAGATCTATCACAAAATCGAGACATGATAATAGCTTTTATTGTTATTTCTTGTTGTCGTTTGTAGGGTTCCGTATGAAAAACAAGGAATCCTTATAGCTTCGTCCATTCTTTTGTTTCATCACAGCCATTAAAAAATTAAAATAATTAATTCTAAGATATATAAGAAGAGCTAAGGTTTAAACAACTATCAGCTGCCAATATACAGAGCCATATTAAAATTTTGAATAAAATCGGGCCGCCTTCAGAACATGTATAGCGAAAGCCCAAAAATATATATAACTAGCTGATGCCCGCGACTTCGTCCGGGTGGATTGAGGTTTTTTGGGTCCCGCGGGTACTCTTTAATTTTCCGGGATAAAAAGTAAAATCATAGTCTTGTGATAATTATTTACCTGGTGAACAAGTCGAGCTAGGCATCAAGCCCCGCCGCCCGCACACACATGCATGTTATCCACTCCGTCCTTCACGGTCGCACAAGTGTCTTTCACGTTGTAGAATAGCGACCATAGTTTAGACTCTATCGTAGTCGAGTAATAATTTACCTGGTGAACAGCGCGGTCGAAGTCGATTCCGGCATCAGGGCCCCCGCAAACGTGCACGTTGTCCACTCCGTCCTTCACCGTCGCACAAGTGTCTTTCACGTTGTATAAATAGCGACCATAGATTAGACTCTATCGTAGTCGAGTAATAATTTACCTGGTGATCAGCGCGGTCGAAGTCGAGTCCGGCATCAGGGCCCGCGCACACATGCACGTTGTCCACTCTGTCCTTCACCGTCGCACAAGTGTCTTTCACGTTGTAGAATAGCGACCATAGTTTAGACTTTATCGTAGTCGAGTAATTATTTACCTGGTGAACAGCACGGTCGAAGTCGAGCCCGACATCAGGGCCCGCGCACACATGCACGTTGTCCACTCTGTCCATCACCGTCGCACAAGTGTCTTTCACGTGGTAGAATAGCGACCATAGTTTAGACTTTATCGTAGTCGAGTAATTATTTACCTGCCGAACAGCGCGGTCGAAGTCGAGTCCGGCCTCAGGGCCCGCGCACACATGCACGTTGTCCACTCCGTCCTTCACCGTCGCACAAGTGTCTTTCACGTTGTATAAATAGCGACCATAGATTAGACTCCATCGTAGTCGAGTAATAATTTACCTGGTGAACAGCGCGGTCGAAGTCGTGTCCGGCAGCAGGGCCCCCGCAAACGTGCACGTTGTCCACTCCGTCCTTCACCGTCGCACAAGTGTCTTTCACGTTGTAGAATAGCGACCATAGTTTAGACTTTATCGTAGTCGAGTAATTATTTACCTGGTGGACAGCACGGTCGAAGTCGAGCCCGGCATCAGGGCCTGCGCACACATGCACGTTGTCCACTCCGTCCTTCACGGTCGCACAAGTGTCTTTCACGTTGTAGAATAGCGACCACAGGCACTGAGAAAAAACATAAAAATGTCAAATTGAGGCAAGTGTTATTTTCCAAATTTTGTAATTTTTATTAGTGTTTACCCACACTGAGGGAAGTTTCTAAACAACATTTTAAATACATATCAAAAATGCGGAACCGGCAGAATTTCAACCTGCGTCTCTCTGGGAATGTGGGAAATATCGGCAGTGACTTTTTTCAACGAGATAGTAAAACTCTGCTACACATCTTAAAAACCAACATGCAACAGACGTCCAAAGGGGAAGTTTAAGCGCAGAAACCTGCCTAGAAGAAAAAAGGGAAGTCAAAATGTAGTTATATAAGGAACTTAGCGCAAAACACTGGGAACGGGCGCGAGTCGGGTTGAATTCCTTGTATTTATATGGACGACATCACACAGAACGCGGCCGCGGGTCGGGCGCAAGGCGGGTGACGCTTCAAACCGCCGCCCACCAGACCCGACCCGACCCACGCCCGTTCCCTGTGAGTTTTGGCCTTTAATCAAATGCTTCATTGGCACGTCAGGGTGGTGGAACATTATTCCAACATTTGGTAGTGACGAACCTGATATTTAAATGTACCCACCTTGGGTTTGTCGGATGTCTCGGTCTGGTCTCCGCCGGACATGTCAAAGATCTTCTCGGCGTACGGCATTAGGTCGCTCTCAGCATCGGTCACTTTGTTCGTTATGAAGTACACCACAACTAAAACAAAACAAATATATTATGTATTTTGATATTTTTTTAGTTATTACACTGTACCTAGATGTGTGCTTTATTGTCTGCCAATAAAATTCAATCTCAATTTATTAATAAGCTTAGGTAAACCTAAGCTTGATAAGCTAAAGACTTGGATAGACGAAATTCAGGACGGCAACTTCAGGACGCTATTGGAGGTATTTTGGAGAAAACGTTTATACCGAGCATGCATGCTAAACATGCGTAAACTAGCGTAGTCGCTAGTCAAGTTTTGTGTTGTATTTGATGGTACAGGTTCAAGGTTGAAAAAAGCTATTTATTTTTCAGTCAAAAAGTTTTCAGTAGCATCCCGGAGTTAGGAAGTTGGCCGTGTTAACCCCCGTGCTGTGAGCATGTAAAGGCGCAGTTCCTGTGTCCGATCTGTCTCCGGTAGTGTCAGATTGCCGTCCCGTATGAGCATGAAACGAGTGCACCTATGTTTGCGAAAACAAAAAAATACCACCTGCGTAGTTTGATTCGGTCGGAGAATGAAGTAATTTAACATGCTACATGCTACAATTATAATAAATGCGCGCAAAAAGTCACGGGCATCAGCTAGTTATTGGTTATGAAGCATTACGTGCACCGATCCTTTCTTGTAGATAGTTTACATTGTAAAATGTAGATTGGCGTTCCGTTGTTCTATTTTGGTAGCAACATCTCCTGAAATTCATATAAGCGTTATCGGTAGGGTACAGCTGCCATCAGTGTTTTGTTTTACCGTATGATTTGCTTATGAAAATGTTTATTTTGTATCTATTCTCATCGATTACCTGTTATTCGTTAATAATAACATTTAGTTTTCACACATTTCACAAAGCTTGATCAAAACTTTTCCAGTATTTTTATTAACTATGTAAATATTGTTACTGTGCTAGTGGTTATGCACCCTAAAGCTTTGTTGGAAGGTTAGGGGCAGAAGTTTTGATGACATGGCTCCTTTTTAACATTCTTGAATTCGAGTGGCACGGGCGGTAAATTGGTCAAGCTACTAAAGTTGTAGTTAAACTGTTTATCTTCCTCAATTTATTGACTCACACCGTTTGGGAAACACAGTACAATGAACTTCAAATAATTTTTATAGCTACAAAAAATGTGGCAGACGTATGCTAACAAAAAGTGCTTTCGCATTGTTACATTAGGAATGTATATGTATAAAATCGAATGTATATAATATCGAATAGTCTCTTGCCTATTTCCACTTCAGCTTAGAGACTCAACACACATACACACACAAACATGCAACACACAAAGTTCGAAGAACCGATACTTGGAGTCCCAAGGTGCTTGCAAGGTTGCAAGGTTTCTCACCGAAAATCGCAGCGATAAACGACCCCTACGACGAAGACGTAGATTTCAAGTAAATAGTTAGGAACCGCTGAAGAACGAAAGAACCTGTGCTGGGGAGATCAATGCAGAAGACCTTCGTCCAGCAGTGGAGGTCTATTGATTGGGATGAAGACAACGATAGTTTATGATACTAATAAGTAGCGAATGTGTTGTGCCTGGTTACATAGCTTAGCTAGCTCAAATATTTCAAACTTTTTCGATAGATAAGTAATGGAGCCAAGGTAGTAGTTGAATGCGTAACCTTTTTCGTTACGAAAATCAAAGCAGACAGACACGATGGACTAAATTATCGATACAATATAGAGATTCAGCAAAGTGGACAAAAAACTATAGTTATTTTATAAAATCTGTATGAGTTTATTTGATCAAGTTTATCAAAAACATCCTTCAAGATGTATGAAAATTTTATTGCTTGCGATAAATATATGATTTATGAATGATTACTTCCTCAAATATTTCAGACATGTTTGAATGTAAACAACGTTTGCTTTCTTTAAAGCATATTGAAGATATATTTTGAGAAAAATTGTATCCGTTCAAACCTTGCGGCCAGGCCGCACATACAAATAAAAAGATCTCCATAGCCTTAAGGGTAAATACAAAGAGCTCGGGAACAAACTACTGTCCAACTACTAGAATTCGTAATACAAGAACGCAATATGAAGCGCGCGTTGTGGCATATAAACTCGCTACCGTCAGTCTCAAACGCTTTGACAACTTTTCACAAAAAAACCGTCGTCAACGCTACAAACGGTAATGGATAATAATTATTTGCCGAGACTGTGTTGCTTTCGCACGGCCGCGCAGTTTAGCCCATACTCTCGATAGTCCGATGGGATGTCATTCCGACATGATCGGAGAAAGATCAGGTACAAGACCAACTAATTGCGTCCTTTCCGAGGCAAGATGGTGAAACAATGCCAACTTCCTTAATTCCAGCTACATTGAGAATTTCTTGTCAGAAAAACCCAAACCTATTTCTGACCCAACCCGGTAATTGAACACAGGACTTCATAAAAAACCCCGACTGAGTTTGTTGTTGGCTCTTGTCAGACCAGGGCGCGTTTGGAACCCTCGTAGCTTCACTTTTAAGATACCATTGTTATCACCATCACGTAAGAATACTTTGTATACTTGACGTTCAGAAGAAAGAAGAACAATTTTAAATAAATATAGTTACTTTGAATTTCAATCATCCGCAGCTGAAAGTTTACATACAAAAATACTCACAAAGTCCCTTAGGGCAAGATCCAGTCGCGGGTCCGACTTCCAAAACAGTCACAGCATTGTTATCCTCAGTCAAAGGGGGGAACCTGAGCAATGTCAACGGCTCTTTCTCACTGGGCATAATCGTCCCATTGGTAATAAAGATAGCCCTGGATATATCCGAACTGTCTGCCGGCTCTTGCGAAAGGAGGTCTTTAGGACCTTCGTTGATCCCCAGCACTAAGTGGTCGCAGTTAAGGGTTTTCGACTTGCTCCCAATGACTACAACCTTCTTGTCGTCAACAGTCTTGTATTCTACGGAGTCGATCGGTCGGTTTAGGCAATAGACACCGCCGAATACGGCACACAATCTAGAAAAAAAGAAACAGTATTTAAGGGCAAAACACACAGCGAGCGGGCGCGGGTCGGGCGCGGGCCGAGTCGGGTGCGCGGCGGGTTGAATTACTTGTATACCCGCTCCCTGTGTGTTTTGCGCTTTAGCCACTAATGACCTTAACGTATTACTATTTCAGTCCTATTATGCTGATGAAATACTAAATGTTTATAAGTTGTAACGTAACATTGTTCATCTATAGCATAATTATACCAAAAAGAATGAGTAGGATAGCTAAATCATCATCATCAACCTATCGCCGGCCTACTGAACAAAAGACTTCCCTCTGAATGAGGATGGTTTGGCCATAGTCCACCCCGCTGGCCAAGTGCGTATGCTCAGACTTCACACACACACACTTGAGAACATTATGAATAATTATTTATTGGGCATGCAACTTTCCTCAAGATGTTTTCCTTAATTGCTTAAAACGTGCATAGCTCCAATTATGGCTAACAGCGAGGGAGACAATCCTAACTGATTGGAAACATCACATAGTCGCTATCCAACTTTAGTTCTAAGCCCCTATGACAGGTCGGCTCATTAGTTATAAAGTACTAGCGAATGCCCGCGACTTCGTCTGCGTGGTTTGAGGATTTTTGGTTTCCGTGGGAACTCTTTAATTTTCCGGAATAAAAAGTAGCCTATGTGCTATTCCAGACTATAATCTATCTCTGTGCCTAATTTCAGCCAGATCCGTTCAGCCGTTGGGGCGTGATTGAGTAACAAACATCCTCCATACTTTCGCATTTATAATATTAGTAAGATTTTGTTGGCCTAACCCAGCAAATAATAAACACTGATATAATTGAGTTTATTTAGTAATAAATTGTCATGCATCGACAATGCTAGAAAGTTGCGGATTTATTTTCGAGGGCGGCCTGTACGATGCACATCTGGGTCAATCAACTTTTCGCAACACTTTCATGGTTTGCTCTCCCGACTTACAATGTGACGGACGAATGACATCAACGATTAAACGTGTAGTTATTAGTGCAGGTGCAGTGCTTAGATAAGCCGTAATAAATTGCCATATGATATTTTTACGTACTAGATGATGCCCGCGACTTCGTCGACGTAGATTTTTTAATTCCCGTGGGAACTCCCTTAATTTTCCAAAATAGTAGGTTCTATCCTTCCCCGGGATACAACCTAGCTCTGTGTCAAATTTTATGAAAAGATTGGCCGTTAAAGCGTTACGCAGACAGACAGATACACAGACAAACACACTTTCTGATTTTTAATATTAGTATGGACATGAAAAATCTAAATATAAAATGTCTACATTTCCCGAATACCATTTTAATCAAGTAAAAAATCACATCAGAATTTAATTGATGTTGAATGTTTGGTGAAATTATTCTCATCTAATGAGATCTAGCTTCCACTTTCATTTTATTTGATATGCAATTAGAAATTATTAAGACCATTAACATATTATAATAATGCGAACGTTAATAACAATTAGCACATAATTTTATATGTAAATATATAAGCCACAAGAAAGGCGTATAGCCATAGCAGCCAAAGTTTTTAAGGACTGGCTTACCTATTGGTTTTACCATAGATCACGAGACCCTTAGCAAAGTCATCAACAAAGAAATGTAAAACGCACTGAAAATCTCACAAATGCCATACATGAGCCATAAAAAGGTGTAAACCCAAAGCAAGTGACGCTCATTTCCGCACGCCTATTAAAAGCGGCATACTTTTGGTTCATCAGCTTGTTCATGCTTAAAAATAAGTTTAATGATGCAAACTCACCGACAAAAGCATTGAGGAAGTTCCCCGCTGCCATACATAGGCCACAAGAAAGGCGTGTTTCCATAGCGGCCGAGACTCATCAGGAATTTCTTGCATTCCCGCACGCCTTCCAAACACGGCATGCTATTGGTTCCTCCGGCGATCGCGTACAGCACGTAATGAATCAGGTTCGGGGTCAGGCCTTTGTGCATTAGGTATTCTTGGAAGGTTTTGTCGTTCCAATCTAATAAGCAAGGGAGTAGTTTTTAAACCTTACCCTAGACTTCAATTCATCAATATTTCATTCAAGCATAATGTGAATTTTAAATTAGCACAATTTTTGAAGTGAAAACCTCTTTAGGCGCGTAAAGCACTTTTTGGTAGAGAGTAAAAATGTAGATTCGCGTGACCGTGACCGACATGCTCGCGAACACCGACATGCTCAAGTGGTTACGAAGACAAAAGATCTTAAAATAAAAAATATTTAAATATTCGTTTTCACTTCTATCGGCTGTCCCTATGACTGCCAATATTTTTTTACTTCCATGTTAGTAAAAGAAAATGCCAGGCATAAAAAGATTACATGAATCTGATGAGCCCTCGCTAAAGAAGTTAAGTTAGAAGTTTCTTCAGATTTTTAAAATAATGTACTTATTGCAGAATTTTCTCCATCTATAAAAGTTTTACACAATCAAATACATACCCTTAAATTCGTTATCCATTTCTTCTTCATTGTAACCAACGATTGACGTTAGCATTTTCATCAGCATTCGCTTCTCTACGATGCTGACCGCCTCAGTTGCGAACACATCTGCTCGGGAGCAAGGCACCGGCATGAGCTTATCATTGAGCCAAGTTAGCACGCGTGTCACGCACCGAAACTCCGCGTAACGGGCGATGTTGGACGATATCAAAAGCTCGACTAGTGGCCCACGCGAAAACAGCAACTAAACAAATAAGAATGCCATCACTGTATACAATTCGGTTTACTTGTAACAGCTAAAATTATTCTCTTTATACATATAAAATATCACAATTTACTACAATTTCTTAACCATTACCAATCTCCTATAAATAACTCTCCAAATGGGGATAAAATCCTAGATTCACGCAAATTAAGTTGTGGGCAAAAGTTCTAGTATGAAATTAAAAAATCCAGGTTTTTATGGTCTATTCTCAAGCAACCCAGGGACATGTTTGTTTAAAAACTAAGAGTAGATAATAAATAATAATCCTATGAGCTTATGTCCTTCCCCGGGACCTTCCCTACTGTAACCTACCGCTATACCCAGAAGACAGTAACCAAAAAGACAGACAGACTCTTTCGCATCTATAATATTAGTATGGATGTGTAAGTTTGGATGTTGGTTACTTGTTACTCATTCATGCTGCAATGACTAAACCGATTTGGTTAAAATTTGGAATGGAAATACTCGTAGCTTATATTATATAACCTGCATTACACTCAGGCTGCATGTTATACCGGGTTAAAGAGTTTCCACGGGAAAAAAAACCTCAATCCACGCAGACGAAGTTGCGAAGTCACGAATAAATCAAAGAAATCATATTATTCAAAGTTAAATATATCCTTTGGTTCGGGTTATTTACTGAAGTCGTGAAACGGGATGGACTGATGGTGCTCAAAAAATTTAATTCTAACGTGAAAAAAAATTATTATTATTATTATTAATACATAGTCATTATATTTATTTTATACAACCTTATATATACACATAAACATTATTCAAAGATAGAGTACAGACTATTTTCTGTTATAATATCGTAAAAATAGTCATCCATGGAACGTAATTCGATTTTAACAGAGACGTTAGCACATACGCCGCGTAACGTTTTGTATTTTGCAACATGTTGCATAATATCTTGTCTGTTAGGGTGTCTAAGATTTATGTTCCATATGGCGGTACATATTCCCAAGAACCCAGGGTATTTTCATGCGTGCCACAAATTCCGGCTACAGAGCAACCAACCGCTCGCGCAATTTAGGTGGGTATCCACCAAAGCGGAGAGAAGAGATGTTTTGTAAAGAAATCACTAACAGATATTATCAATCTTTATTTCCGCATCTCGTCTTCGATTAGCTTTGGTGGAAATCATTCTAGTGGGGATGAGACATGTCTTATTTTTCTATATAGAACATGTTTTTATATTTCTGTGATCAATAAATATTTTATTTATTTATTATTATTATTTGTATGGCGGCATCCGCGCATCACGCCTCGCTACCCGTCTACTGCGCTAAGCTGTACAGAAGACAGCATTGCCTCACTCTAGCCAGCTAATTTCTCCGCTTTGCATTGGTGGAACTAACCTGCCCTTTAACTAAATAATCTCCTCTCTCTACATTTGGTGGAACTTGAAAACCGCCCTTAGA
Source organism: Erebia aethiops (assembly GCA_923060345.2). NCBI lineage: Eukaryota > Metazoa > Arthropoda > Insecta > Lepidoptera > Nymphalidae > Erebia > Erebia aethiops. The sequence continues at coordinate 4,620,117 of OV281092.1, read as the reverse complement.
CGTGACCTGTCAACCACATTTAGGCGTCAAACACGAAACTAGCGACGGCCGAGCGACGGCGACAGCGGGGCGATGTGGTACGAGAGCTAGCGACGAATTTCGGGAAGGCCCTATAGGCAAACTGAATTGTGAAAAAATTAATTTCGTCAACTGGCGAATCCAGACTGGTAGGCAGTCTGGTAGAGCGTTTGCGGTTATATCTCTTCAAAAATATTTTATTAAAATTCCCAAAAAATATACTTTTGGCAATCTGAAATTTTACTCAGTTTTGCAGTTTTAAACGTGAATAAAGTTTTCAATTGAGTACGACAAAATTGCGGCGAAATTCGTCGCCAGCTCTTCGACTAATCGCATTGCCCCGCTGCCGCCGTCGCCCCGCCGCCGCTCATTTCGTGCCCGTACACTTACTAGCAACCATTCGTGGTTTCGCAACCGTGGGAATTTAGAAAATTCTGGCCGTAATCCTTGTCTACATTACAAAGGAAACCTCTATGCAAAGTTTCAGTATTGTAGTTTCACCAGGTTTCAGGCTTGGGCTGGGCATTCATGAGTCAGTTACTGAGTGTGTTAGTCAGGACTTTTTTTATACTGTATGAGAAGAAGGCGATTTAAACTGATAGATATAACAGCTATTGTTGATCCATTGGATGGAGACTCTGGACATCACATAATATTTGGTATAACTTGACTGTTTGCGTCTTTTTTAAGACAATAGTGTGAGAGGGAGTTATGAAGATGCTCCTACTATGCAGCCACTCTTTTAGCAATAAATTACGGCCTCATTTTACAAACAATTTTAATGCTGTCGGAGAAAATATGTATTTTTAAATTATTTGCTATTGTTAATAAAATAATGTTCTTAATCAAACATGAAAACTTCTATTGAAGAACCTTACCTTTGGTGTCATATCAATATTGAACTTCCTATACTCTGTGGTGAAATCAGCCTGACTCCACACCTTCTTAGCTTGATCTTTACCTTCTTCAGTCTTGCCATCCCCTCCATCTTGTTTCTCCTCTTGTGGAGACTCTCTGTTCAGAACAGAATTATGCATTATATAATTTATCAAAGGTTTATATTTTCTTACTACGTAAATCGATAACATTTTGTTACTGAAATAAACATTAATCTTTATGTTTGTTCATTGCATTACATTATTACGAGCATGTCGGTCACGGTCACGCGAATCTACATTTTTACCCCCTACCAAAAAGTGCTCAACGCGCTTAAAGAATTTTTCCACTTCAATATAAATTACCAAAAAGTGCTCAATGCGCCTAAAGAAGTTTTCACTTCAAAATAACTAAGTACATATTTCATAGCTGCTGAAAAATGAAGTTTATTTCTAGGCATCTTTAGGTATCTAAAGAAGCTTAATAAAATAGGGATTTTAAAACTTTCTGCATGACTGCAAAGGAACAACTAGTCATAAACATTGAGCAATAATTAAGGCTTTAAGGTTCTAAAATATTTGTACTTTGCTAACTATTAAGTCATTTTATACTAACTACTAGAAGTAGTGATAAAAAGAAATTCACATACTTGGGTATATACCACTTTTCACTCAAATTGTACACTTGAAGTTGTCTACTGGGATCTGTGGTGACCTCTTTGATGAATTTCTGAAGAAAGTCAAAATTGTGTGATGCCCACAAGCCCCCATAGTGGTCTCTAGAGTCTAAGTGTAGAACATTTTTGCCTATTCGACTGCACGCCGCAGCCACTATAGACTCTACCAAACCTAAGGAAGAAAACATATTAAGTACATCAGGTAAACAAAAATAATAATTCTGATAGTGCCTCAATTTTCAACAATCTTTTACTTATCTGTACAGCCGACTAGCTGACCTGACCTGACCTGGTTTTACTCTGTTGAGAATTTCTGAAATTCTCTCCTGTACATGAATATATTCTTTTATATAATACTAGTAGTCGGCCACAACTTTGTCCTCATACAATTTCTGATTTCCTATGAGATTATGAAATTTTCTAGCTGCAAAAGGCCCAGAGAGGCCATTTAGGGATTAATTTCTCAAAACCGTTTCTTAGCTGATGTCAAGGCTATAGAAGTAACCTACCTTATAAATTTAAAGTTTGTACTCTTTATAGTTCCTGAGAAATCTTGATAGTGAGTGAGTGAGTGGTATTTCGCTTTTATATATGTATTATATAGATAGATGATAAAAAATTGCTTCTGTGTGATAAATAAATGTCCTGTCCCTACTATTATAACTTTATATGTTATTCTGTGCAATTGTAATATAATAGATCATATACACCAATATATATGAATTTAGGATTTAAGAAATAAAATTTGCAAGATTAAAACCCATCCAGTGAAACAGCACAGTGCAAAAACTTTCGGACGCGTTACGTGTCCAAATTAAACAGACAATGAATCCAATCTAACTGCAAATATTTAAGTATGAGTCAAGAGGCTGAAAAGAGGCCGACGTCGTAGCGTACGAAAACCATTAACTCTGCTATTTATCTTCTATGTATTTTGTTGAGTCGCTGAACAATGCAATAAGATTTCACTTGGTAACTAAAAAAAGTAGCTTGCAGTACAGCATGACCAAGTGAATGAAAAAAAGTAAGATCGATACCTAAGTAGGCTACGTATCGCCATAACGCCCGGTGTGTTAAATAAAGAAATTTATGGCTTACCTGTCCCTACGACGATGACCTCGAAGTCTGTCGGTAAATCTAATTCATCGACGTCCATTTTTCTTACTCAACTTGCTGGAGTCAAATTAATATTTAATTTATTAAAAATTGAAATGTAAAATGTGCTCCCACTAATACAAAGCCCAAAGGAATCGCTTTTTCTGACAGATGACAGCTGACTGACAGTGACATTTGACAGTCCTTCATTCGCTGACATTGACAACACGATGACTGCGTTCGGATATGTTTTCCTAACAAAATATTAATATCGTATTTTTGCTACGATTTTTTTTAATAAATATAAATTATTAAATTATCTATTCCATAGATTTTTTAAATATTTTCTTAAATAGTTATAATTTCTATATTTAATTGTCTAAATCACAGATGTAGTACTAACAGATACCGCGCTCGGAACACGACAGTGCGGCCAAAATTTATTCTAGTGTGCGTGACAGCACTGTCTGGACACATGCATCAGTGTGCGTGAAATGTTGCCACATTAATGAAAAAATGCCAAATTAATGTAAGAAATTTTAATTGTTTGTTCTATCTTTAGACCTTAACTACTTAACCGATTTCAACGACATATGGTAGGAGAATAGCTTGTATCCTGGAAAAGGAGATTCGCATATTACTGTGGTGGTACGCTGGCTACTTTGGAGCTACGCTGAGTAATTTAGCGGTACGTCGAATACTTTCAAGATATGCCAGTTAAATTGGAGGTACGGAGACTACTTTGGAGGTAGGCCGACTACTTTAGAGATACGCCGACTACTTTGGTGGTACGTAGGTACGCCAGCTGCTTTTGAGGTACGTCAGCTACTTTGATGGTACGTAGGCTACTTTTAAGGTTCGCCAGCTTCTTTAGAGGTACGCCAGCTACTTTAGAGGTACGCAGGCTACTTAGGAGGTACGTAGGCTATTTTGGTGGTACGCCAGCTACTTTAGAGGTACGCCGGCTACTTTAGAGGTACGCAGGCTACTTTGGTGGTACGTAGGCTACTTTTAAGGTACGTCAGCTACTTTAGAGGTACGCCGGCTACTTTAGAGGTACGCAGGCTACTTAGGAGGTACGTAGGCTATTTTGGTGGTACGCCAGCTACTTTAGAGGTACGCCGGCTACTTTAGAGGTACGCAGGCTACTTTGGTGGTACGTAGGCTACTTTTAAGGTACGTCAGCTACTTTAGAGGTACGCCGGCTACTTTAGAGGTACGCAGGCTACTTTGGAGGTACGTAGGCTACTTTTAAGGTACGTCAGCTACTTAAGAGGTACGCCGGCTACTTTAGAGGTACGCAGGCTACTTTGGTGGTACGTAGGCTACTTTTAAGGTACGTCAGCTACACGTATAATGGAAATCCATCTGTCGCGTAGAACCGGATCTGATGGAAATCTGTAATTAAAACGAATAATGAATATGGTTTATAATTTATGCCTAGTCGTGGAACTTTATTTGAATTTGTTTTTAAACCTTTCTTAAACTAAAATATTGACTTTACCAAATTCTTAAACACATAAAATGATTGTAAGTAACAGTTTATAACACTCCAAACTAGTCCGAGTACCCCTATAAAGTAGTCCGAAAAAATAGCAAAAGAACCTTTAAAGCAGTAGTCGTACCTTAAAAGTATCCTTCGTTCCTCCAAAGTATCCTGCATACCTCCAAAATAGATGGCGTACCACCAAAGTAACCTACGTACCTCCAAAGTAGCTGGTGTACCTTAAAAGTAGCCTACGTACTACCAAAGTAGCCTGCGTACCTCTAAAGTAGCCGGCGTACCTCTAAAGTAGCTGACGTACCTTAAAAGTAGCCTACGTACCACCAAAGTAGCCTGCGTACCTCTAAAGTAGCTGGCGTACCTTAAAATTAGCCTGCGTACCACCAAAGTGGCCTGCGTACCACTAAAGTAGTCTACGTACCTCCTAAGTAGCTGGTGTACCTTAAAAGTAGCCTACGTACTACCAAAGTAGCCTGCGTACCTCCAAAGTTGCCTGCGTACCTCTAAAGTAGCCTGCGTACCTCTAAAGTAGCTGGCGTACCTTAAAAGTAGCCTGCGTACCAACAAAGTAGCCTGCGTACCTCTAAAGTAGCTGGCGTACCTCCAAAGTAGCCTGCGTACCTCTAAAGTAGCTGGCGTACCTTAAAAGTAGCCTGCGTACCAGCAAAGTAGCCTGTGTACCACCAAAGTAGCCTACGTACCTCCAAAGTAGCCTGCGTACCTCTAAAGTAGCTGGCGTACCTTAAAAGTAGCCTGCGTACCAGCAAAGTAGCCTGCGTACCTCTAAAGTAGCTGGCGTACCTCCAAAGTAGCCTGCGTACCTCTTAAGTAGCTGGCGTACCTTAAAAGTAGCCTGCGTACCAGCAAAGTAGCCTGCGTACCACCAAAGTAGCCTACGTACCTCCAAAGTAGCCTGCGTACCTCTAAAGTAGCCTGCGTACCTCTAAAGTAGCTGGCGTACCTTAAAAGTAGCCTGCGTACCAGCAAAGTAGCCTGCGTACCACCTAAGTAGCCTACGTACCTCCAAAGTAGCCTGCGTACCTCTAAAGTAGCTGGCGTACCTTAAAAGTAGCCTGCGTACCTCTAAAGTAGCCTGCGTACCTCTAAAGTAGCTGGCGTACCTTAAAAGTAGCCTGCGTACCAGCAAAGTAGCCTGCGTACCACCAAAGTAGCCTACGTACCTCTAAAGTAGCTGGCGTACCTCTAAAGAAGCTGGCGTACCTTAAAAGTAGCCTACGTACCATCAAAGTAGCTGACGTACCTCAAAAGCAGCTGGCGTACCTATAAGCTAATCGGCGTACCTCGAAATACGCCGGCAGCGTAGCTGTTTCACAAAAAAAAAAACTATCTACTAACAGCTCATTTACACCTTCTTTAATTTAAGGGAAAATATTACAACGTAAATTAGCAACACTGATAGATATCGTTGAGGTTTTGTGTTTCAAGTCATCAGCAATTAAATAAAAAGGGAAAAAAAACTTACAGAATGAAAATATAAATTCTTACCTATGAAAAGAAACACCATTAACCTTTTTTAATTTTTGGGAACAATTTTTACAGTGTTTCAAGACACAAGAAGGCATTATTTTGAGAAACTTGTTTAAACACACGTTACGTCGAAACTTCTCGACGCGTCGCATCCAACTAAATGAGATTTGTATTTGCTTTTCGTTTTGTATTTGCTTTGTTGGCGCGCCTGCCGTGTTCCTAGCGCGGTATCTGTTAGTACTACATCTGTGGTCTAAATAAAATATTTTTAAAAGTTTTAATATGAGTGTCTATCTCGTAGACAGAGAATCTACCTTTGAATCTACAGTCTGTTGAAGTTGAGACGGTTGGCGCTCGAATCTAAATTAAATGAAGTAGGTACATTAATATTTTTTAGTTAGACTGTGGATAGAGCGTGGTTGCGATCCATTGAAATAGAATGAGTTACCTACTAAAATTCTACATCAATGTTGCGATCGAATACATAAAAAAACTGGTCAAGTGCGAGTCAGACTCGAGCATAAAGGGTTCCATACCACCACACAATATAAATTATTTTAGCAAATAAAAAGAAAGATGTAAGCTGAGAATAATGTAACTGACACTTACGTATGGCCACAATATATACTCGTGTGGTATGGCGCTAAACTGGTAGCGCCTGACAAACGATTTGACACCCTATGAATATGGAACAATTATCGATTTTCGGATTTTTTCCTTTAAGTACCTACTTGTGCAGTGAGACCCTGCTTCTTGTCTTTCATGATTCTAGGTCAACGGGAAGTACCCTTTAGGTTTTGATTTAATGGCGAGTGTCAAAATATGCGGCATATAGGTACGGCCGAGCCGCATCAATCTTTTGATTGCGTCATATTATGAACTTAAAAGCCACAAGCCACACTTTTGCAACTCAAACGGACTGTAGACTTTTTCAACTTGATACCTTCACGCCAAGGACCTTTAAACCATTTTTTGTTCGTAGTATCTTCACGCGTTCCTGAGATATACATATAGGGCGTTGACAGACTGACGGACAACTACGTGATCTTTTAAGAGCTCCTTTTTTACTTTTGTGGAACGGAATCCTAAATAGCTCCTGTCCTGTCAATAGCTGGTACCTAGCATAGATTTAGCATTGGTCTTTGTCGTAAAGACCAATGCTAAATCTATGGCTGGTAGACAAAACATTATAATGGCAAACTTCCTATCAAAAATTTTGGCCAATTAAAGTATTGAGATCAAAATTATGGCCAAGTTCTTTGCTAGGCTTTATCTTAGTACCTACTTATCTCAGGACTTTAATTGGCCAAAATTTTTTATAGAAAGTTGGCCATATAATTTCACATTACATACTGTGATAGGTCCTAAAATTCTACATCAATGTTTGTGTGGCTTACGAGCTACATATCCATAAATGATATGCTACGGACGGACAGACTCACCTTACCCTTAGAATAAAACCCTAAAAACTAAATTGGCAATTCGTACAATACAATATAATTTATTTATTTTTTGTATTGTATTGTATTGTACGAATTGCCAATTTAGTTTTTAGGGTTTTATTCTAAGGGTAAGGTGAGTCTGTCGTAGCAATACATATTCACGTCTTTTTGAATTTTATATTATCAAGCCGTGTCGAGACTCGACACTCGAGAGCCGTATCCTCTCAATCTTTATAAAAGTTGTAATCAATATGCGCCACTTGGCTTATTTCAACCAACCGCCATTTTACCTACCTACACCTACCTAGGTAGGTAAGTGCCTACTTATCAATGTGTCCTTGGGTCCTTAGGGCATTCTCTTGCAACTTTTCCCGCTTTCCCGGCCCATCCTTTCACCCGAAATTGATGAAATTGGGTACAGAGGTACCTAGGTAACATTTTGGTCAAGAAGGCTACTTTTTATATTAAGATGTTCTCGCGGGAATAATAAAAAACTTAATTCACGCGAACGAACTCGCGGGCGTCATCTAGTTATTAATATGCTTCTAGATTGCAAACAACAAAATCTGAATGGTACACAATTTTAGATGAAAATGTATAGGTAAGCATGCGTTACTTTACTGACGATCAGGATAACCATCCGAGCAAGATGCTTATGTATCTAGGTAACCCTAGGTATCAACTTCGCTATTATCTGCTGAATCCAAGATGGCTGTCAATGGCTGAAACAGAAAAACCTATTATGATTCTTAATCTATTATAGATTCGAGTAATGTGATAGGGATAATAATATCTCATAACTGGTAATATGGATTGCCACAGTGGTGGTGCGTTTGCTTTTTAACCGACTTCCAAAAAAGGAGGAGGTTCTAAATTCGGCGCGTATGTTTTTTTTAATGTAAGTAAGTATGTCGGTACATATCTCCGTGGTTTCTGAACCGATTTTGAGAAGAAACTCTCGAGGTGGTCCCATAAAAAATTCTGACTCCAAATCCTCAACGCTGACACTAAAAATCTTTCCAAAAAACCGACTTCCAACGCCACTGTAAAGTATGTTGAAGTCGGGCGAGCCTGATGCGTTTGATTATCCTTGTAATACCCGCCCGACTTCAACATAGTGGGTAGAAATCAAAATTATTTTTTACTTTACGTTGGAAGTCGGTCTTTTGGAAAGATTTTTTTTTTATTACCTACAGATGCATAGTATTATTTTATCTTGAACATTGGACACAAAATACATTGGATTGGATGGAATCTGCATATTATTGTTTCTCTTTTGTACTGTGTATTGTTCACTCCCATGACTTCTGATTATTTAAAGGATAAGATACTCGTAGGGTTCTACGGTCGGCCGATCTTATTCTTGAGGTGCCTAGACGCATCGGACTCAATATTTGCAAAGTTAATTCGCACTCAGGGCCACCAGTCTATGGAATAAACTTCCCTCACATATTCATCGTGCTAAAACCCATAAATAAGACGTTAAAAATCATTACCTAACTATCTCTTTGTTATAATTAATAGCGACATATTTATTGTTTTCTTTCTTATATTTATTTATGTATGATATGTCTATTTAGTCTTATGTGACCACTATGTGACATAAGTACATAAGACTAAATAGACGTATCAATAAATAATTATAATAGACATATTATAATTATTTTGTGTCTTAGTCCATAATATGTTATTTATGGTATTGGTGAGTTTATTCGGCTATAAGTATTTAAGTTAATAATTATTATTTTTACACCACCTCCCTTTATCATATTCATCTTCTCCCTAGCGTCAAGGTTGTCTGGAAGAGATCGCTATTTAGCGATAAGACCGCCTTATTGTACCTACTTATTGTTGTTTTCTTGTTTGTAACATGTTTCTTTTGTATATTTGTGGTATACAATAAAGTATATACATCAAAAACTTTAAAAAACATGAGTAACGATGTCGCATCAAAATCCCTACATATTTTAATTACTAGAACTAGCTTACAACTACTTTAGGATTATTGCTATTTACGTACTATTTAGTTATATAAAACTTCTAAGATGTTATGTGCGATGCATCGCGAACCCGAATTATTTTATTGAGTAATAAGATGTTAATAAGTAATTACTCAATAAAATATTCGCCACCTGATAAAACCAGCCATTGTTTATTTAGAAAACTAAAAATGTGATCATAAAAATGAAATAACAAATTAGTTTTATATATATATTTACAATATTTTTACATACATTTCAACATATTACATGCTACTGGGAGCTCTTTTTAATTCGAGCAACGAACAGTTACGTAAACTAACACGTAAATCTAATTCGTAATAAAAACGATCAGTGTTAGTTAATCTACTGGGCCCGCTGTATACGGGTTTGGCACACTAGAATCAATAAAATCCCGGTGTGCGTTTCGCTAGACGAGACCAGTGGCAGTTTCCTTGACAAGTGATATCCGTTACCTATAAAGCAATAGTGTATTAGGCCGCCTCTCCCGTTCAAAGTTATTGTTCGAAGGACGAATTGGTCTCGTGTGCCCTATTGAGGGATGAGGGAGGTCCACTAAAGTACAAATATACAATTCAAAATTGACTCGACGACTACCCTACCGAGTTAGTACTATCTACATTTTACAAACACCGTGTTAAGTTCGTACACTTTCAAAAATTGTTAATGTTATTAATTAACGGCCATAAAAGCTAGAAGTATCTTCACAGCTCAGTCACCAAGTAAAAACAATTGTATGGCAAGATATATTTGAGATGTTATCAATAACTTAATAAAATTAAGTCCAAATCAATTTATATTGGTGGCAATGACAGACAATAATTAAATAAATTCTGCAATTTTTCAACAACTTAAGTACTTAAGTACAGGAAACTTTAAAAGATAAATACGAGTACTTAAAATCAAGGAGGAAAACTAATGATGAACAATATTTGGTTTAATTGTTCTAAATTATGTGGTAGATATGCCAACAAATCATCTAAAATTACATTGGGTAAAAGTAGTTAGTAGTTATAGTTGTAGGTGTTCCGGGTTTAATTTATACCTCTCGTTAAAAAATTTGCAACAGCACTGAACTAAAATTTGTTACGAGATGCTACGAGTGCTACGATTGTTTTGCTAATTTAATAATTCTCAATCTGCCATGGAATGGCAAGCAAAAATAATTATATTTTATCTACTCCAGCATCGAAAAGTTCCAATTTCGAATTTGACAACTATATCGAATTGAACCCTCTTTCGTGTTTGCTTCTCATAACGATACAGTTCGTTGTATGGGAGCTGTATCGTTATGAGTCGTAGCTGTATCGATATGGTTATCTTCATAAATAGGATACCTATAGCTTAGCGGCTCTGGATTCTGGCACTTTCCCAACCAGTCAATTGATTTGACTTTTTTATTAATTTACAAAGTAAAAAATTATAAAGACGTCCTTGTCGTAGATAAAATCTTGTATGCAACTGTACGTAATTATAGTCATTTTAATTCTCGTACTATCCTATTTTGATACTCGGCAAGCCTCGTATCAAAAAACAGCACTCGAATTAAAATGACCCTCATTACGATACAGTTGCATAAATAGCTATTACTCTTCAAGAATATACGGTCATAATTATTATTTTATTAAAATAATATTTTGAACTTAAAAAATATTTAAAGCAGTCGGCAAAATCAGAAATCTCAAAAAATTCCTCGATAGCTATTTTCTACTGTGAACGATATCACAATAGAATTTTTGGCTAATAGTTCGACCTTGATGAAACTATTAAATTTACATTCAACAACTCTTTTATAACTTCCTAAAGTAATCATAATATAGTATACAATACAGCATTCAATAATCATTAATCAACAGTACTTTTAAAATTGATTGTTAATTTTATAAATAATGAACTATTTTTAACATCCCATCTATAAGCTCCCTTCGTAATCGTATAAAAACGCCAGTCAATAAAAAGAGACACAGATAGCTTTTGTCAGTGGCATGCACGGGTTTGGAAATCAGATAAAGAATTATTATTATATGAATATCTAATATAAGATATTATACTTAGTTCATTCGTTGAGTAGAAAGTCTCAATTCACTTACTGGCAGGCATTGGCAGGTCAAAATGAAAAATAAGCATTGAGCTTTTACAACTAGGGTAAGCAGTACTTTTGACTTCTATGACAGGCACGCCACTGACTATTATTAATAATGTGATTATGCTTTCATGCTCCTGTGTTTTTAAATATAACAGCTATAAAATTATTGAAGTAATAACATAACCCTACTATTGTGAAGTTTCAGACTAAAGCACGTTCACACGTGCTTTCGCTCATTCGCTACAGCGATGGCCAAAAAAATAAAAATCTCATTTAATTTCATTAGGTACTATAATTCGGCAGGGAAACCATTATTAAATATCAAATAGATTGCCTTCGCCCATCCCTAATTCAAAATGACTAGACATCAAAGTATGTATAAAAAATGTGTATACTACTCAAATAGACAGATCTGTATTGATTTTGCCGAGATTATCGCTGCAAACGTCGGATCCAGTTCCAGTACAATCTAAGTTGATGTTTATAACTTGGGTTTGCTACTACTAGAACGTTAAAAATTCGATATCAACTTTGATTTCATAACTATAGGAAAAACATAAAATCTTTGTGCGTAATCATAGGGTCAAGAGTCAACACACGTACGCAAACGCAGCATCTGCGATCCGCGATTTGATCGCTTTTCGAATCGGGACGTGCGATTGAACTTTAACTCTGCATATTCGATTTAAGCTAGGTACTCCATTCACCTTCGGATATTAGCGTGAACAGGCCCAGGACCGGAAAAAAGTCTGCACGTAACGTCCGCAATGGAAGGGGAAACATCTTTTGCCTTAGTGTGTGTGTCTCAATAATCTATTAGTTAATTTTTTGTCCCTTGTGTCTTAATTTTGCCTTTAATTGTCTTGTCCCTTAATGATTAGAGTATTGCCAAAACGCGAAACAGCATCACAGCTAACGCTAAAACGCGCGATTATGATGTCACGATCGCAGTTACTCGTAGTAGTACGCAATGCAACATATTTTTCAGTCGCAAAATCGCGGATCGGAGATGCAATAAAGCAGCGCGTGTGCGTTGACCTTTATGTCTTTTTGACGGAATCTGGGTTCCGATATCGAAAATACAGTTTTTTTTTTCTTAAATATAGGTCACATATAAAGCGATAGATCGATTTGACTAGAAAGCCCTACGAGGCTATGTTCGACGTTTTGATATTCAGTTCCAGACATTTTGTCAGCTAGTGGTGATCACAATTTAAAATTCTATCATGGCCTTAGAACATCAACATTGCGATACATTAATTAACTAACAAAACAAACTATTTACATAATACAATCATTATTAAGATATCGACAAATCCGTACATACTATAGTTTACCATATTTTTTATAAAACTCTCTGGGGGCAGGCAACTTGTAATTATTGCTATAGCCCATTTCAAGGGCACGTAAAATTTTGCTCATAGACAGTAGACACGAAAGTTTACTGTTCCTAATAATTCGAAAAATATACATTTGCATGGTACAAATTTCAAGTTGTAGACAATTAAATTAAAAACTTAAATCATTATAAAGATTTTAAGTTGAAAATAGTCGAGTTTTTGAGCAAAATCAATGACTATAGTCGTGAAGCTGTGCATTTTAGTCCATGAGAGAATGCCAGATAATCACAGAAGAAAGCGATCGTCACATTGTGACAATCGAAAGTTCGTGCTAGCTACGCAGCTAAATGATTTGTATAATGGACATAACATGAAGAACGAAGGTACATGTTAAAGATTTGAAACGGATTGATTTATCAGTGAATGAGCCCCAAAGCTAACAGGCGCAGTAAAAGCGACGTGAAGAGTCTTTTCTCAAATATTGCTAGCCGTAAATAGGGCGAACCGCATCAAACATTATAGGTACATATTTGTGCAGAGTAACTAGTCTGCGAGCAGGGTGCGATTCGTGCGTAAACATGTGGTTATTTCGTCCAAAAATAAAGAACATTTATTGGTGGACATACCGTGTTTTTTTTAGTACATATTTGTATCATCCCAGATGAGATGACTCGCTTGCCCGTCCGCGTCCTTCCGATTCTGCGCCAATATGCCTTGAGCACAATTCCACGTGGGAATATTTTAAAATGATATGTTGAATTCCTGACCCTTAAGTTTAAAATAATTAAAAATTGCAGTCAATGAACGCGAATTTATCGATATTTTAATATGTCTATAACATGTAACATCCAGCGACGATCGCTGACGACGACTAGAATAACGTTTCGCGATAATGAGAAGCGCGATTGATACGCAACGGCGGCACCGGCCGACTCGCCAGCTCCGTGCCGTCGGACGGGCCGGCCTCAGGCCCACCGCTGTCCGTGGAAAACTGCTCCACTTCGTCATCGGTGGAGTCTACCTCGTCCTCAGCGAATACCGAGTCGGCGCCGACAGACGCGAGATCACACTCTACCGCGAATGATGGCCCAACGCTGCCGACCGACGCCAGTGGCGCCAGTCGCTCGCTCGGGCACGGCGACAGGCGCCGCTCCGGCAGAGAGCACACAACGGACGACCCGCGCCTCTCCAAATAGGAACTCCCCGAGCTCGAGCACGTCGCCGAGCTCAGTCGCCTGTCTCGAGGCCCCCCAGACGCCCGCCTTTCACAAAACCTCAGCGCGGAACCGGGTAACGAGTCCCCGCGCAAAGTCGAAAGTCTTCGTGAAGGCGCTAGTAAGCTACCATACCCCCCACCGTACGAGGCGAACCGCGAGGTCCGCGTCCAAAGCGGCACATGCCCTATAGATGGGCGGGAACGAGCTCGTTCCGAAAGAGCTTCCTCTAGAGCCGCAGTCAACTGACGCTCCTCTTCCACGGCTTCCTCCTCGGCGACGACCGCCTCCGCTAGTTCTACTAGTTTAGGATCATTCAGCGCTTTCACAGATTTACTCCGGCTTTTGTAAACGATTAAAAAGACCATTAGGGCGAAGAAGCCGCCGAGGGTGGCGGCTATGCGCACGCCGGTCATGACGTCATAGGTCGCATAGAACTCGATGCGCACGCGGTCGCGGTCAGCCTGCGCGCGCTCGGTGGCATTGTCAGCTGCAGTAGTTTTTCCGCCGCTCCATCCATCTTTATGTTCCATGGCGCGGTCAAGTGTTCATTGCCTGTGGACAATACGGTCATTTTTAGGAAGTTGTTACTGTTTACAGAGTACCTTTTATCCTACCTACCTATCTAATACCGATATACTTGTACCAATATATACAATATGGCTGTATGAGCTTTTAGATAAAATTCCAGCTTATATAGGTGGAGAAGATAAGCAGCCATTTGCAAATTACTCGTATCTGTGTGCCAAAACAACTTTCATTTTCACGGCGCTGAATACTGAATGGATTATCATAAATTTAGTTTGTTTAGTATGGTTCATTTGAATATTAGGTAATATTTGAATGAATCAACTCTGAAGCATCACACTTCGCCATCATTGCCGAAACATTACTAAATCGCAAATAAGCAGTACAAAAACAAGTTGAAAGATTAATAAAATTTAGATACAGCAGGTACATTTTGTGTCGTTAATGTTTATTTTCTATGTGCAGTAAGTAGCTGCGAGACCGAACAACAATGTTGTCGCTAAGCGATTTCCGTTCAACAGTTGCCGCCCAAGCCCCGACCGACATATCTGGGGCACGGCATATCGCATTAGACATAATATATAGTATATACGAGTCACTTTGCTTTCTCGCCCAGATCCTTACATTTCCAATAATAAGATTTATTCACGTATTGAATATAAAAATTACAATGTCTCGTTGAACAAGAAAGTACGTAAATTACATTTTAGGTACGTGTATGGCTGCTATATAATCGACGGAATGTCTCCTTCATTGCTAAATGAATTCTACAGCTGTGTACTGGAGCACTATATTACATTTCAAGGGCATAACTTTACGCTGCTTTATTGTGTACGGTTAATGGATTTGTTTTGGCTCAGCTCATGAGATTATCAGTTTTACTATAACGATCATAATCGAATATTAATGCATATAGGTACTATTTCGGGCCTTTGCTCCTTGAATACAAAATGCAATATTATAACCAGTCCTTAAAACCTGGACGTTCTATTTATAATTACGGGCATCTTAGTAAACATTATGGCTATGCTTGGGCGATACCTACATCAATATGGGCCTTCTGTTTTCCGATATTGAATAGAATGACTGAACTTGTTAATGGCTTCTTCTCAGATCATGGTTGAGGACACTTAGTACTCCTGTTAAACTCAAAGGCACACACTGCAATGTTAAAAATATCTTTACTGGAGTCAACATCGACCTAAAAGACCTTGAGGTCACAGCCTGACGGCTGAGGTTACGGCGGTATTTTCCAAGCAGAAATAGAACAACAAAGTTGATCAAAGACTTGATTATTTGAGGACATAAGCAAAGGACAGAGATACCTAGGAGATTCGGCTCGGATAGAATAGACTGGACCAGACCCAGTTCCACGAAAGGCCTGCTACGGGTGGCTACACGGTCTTTGATGATGATGATAGTACTTGTACTGGGGTTTAGATACCTACATATCGATATTTAAGGCCAAAACCATAAAATCTACACAAGAATCTTTTATAGTGGGCAGTGATTTAAAACAATGAGTAAGAATAGAATAGTTTTGTACAGGTTATAATGACGCTCGTTCCTAAATGCTTTCACGGATCGGTTTCGTATTAATTACGCATAAAAATAGATTGGATTAGACTACACTGAGATAGCATGGTACATAATATTAGTTCATAAACTGACATACATATTTCTAAATCGTAAATATGTATTTACTGCTAATACTTGTCGACCAAGTTAGGGAACTTTTTGGCTTTACATCTCATTACGTCCTCACTCCCTAATCTTTAGAGTTAACTTCGTTTGAATAGATTTACGCTTGACTGCTATAATTTCTGGATATTGGAGCAAGATTCTGTTTTTCTCATACACCTGTGACGTAAAGATAATATAATATATGCATATCCATAGATTTTCGCATGGAAAGATTTCTTGGTTCATGAAGAAGTGAAACCGGACAATGCTCTGTAAAATATCTGAGCAGTAAATGAACTTTCAATGGTGAAATTCTTTATGATTAAATCCATTTTTAGGGTTCCGTACCTCAAAAGGAAAAAACGGAACCCTTATAGGATCACTTTGTTTTCCGTCCGTCTGTCTGTCAAGACCCTTCTTCTCAGGAACGCATGGAGGTATCAAGTTTAGTATTTTCGACACTCGCAAGGAAATCAAAACCTACAGGGTACTTCCCGTGAACTCAGAATCTTGAAGTTTGGTACGAAGCAACGTCTTATAGCACAAATAAAGTAAAAATTGCGAAAAGCATAAATTTTTTGTTACATGATATAATAAAAATATTTTTTTAATAATAATTTTAAACTCACTAATGTTATGGATTTCATTTAGCAATAAAAATACCATAACTTTTACTTATATACCTACAGGTTTGTACGGAACCCTCGGTTCGCGAGTCCGACTCGCACTTGGTCGGTTTTTTTAGGAATCCGTAGTAAAAATAGGAACCCTTACAGTTTAATTCAGGCTATCAGCTTAGTGTGTCACAGTCATTTTAAAAATAAACCATTAGCACAGCAATTTTGAAAAGAAAAAATATCCTACTATACTCCGAAAGAGAGTCGAAATAAAGTTTTGATGACCTCAACGGCCATCGTCAAGCGTTGATCTCTTTATTTAAGTTAAACCAGTTTTTAGAACAATAATACCGTTTACGATGACTACCAACAATGAATTTTAAGATTGGAATTACGAGTAAGTAATGAGGTCAAAGTTTTTGGCAACGAACTACGGGGTAGGTACGGAGTACGGACTACAGAGTCCTACCACAGGTCCTACTCTACCTTATGCGTGTTTCGAGTTCCTACGAGTAACACTCACTTGACCAGCTTTTTATCTGAATAGCGACCAAACGAGCAGGCGCGTCACCTAATTAGGAATACCCCGCAGCCCATAAACATTTGCGGCACCTGAGTTGTTACAATGTGTTGCCGGATTTACGGGAATTTATTGATCGGCCCCTTGAACATCCTAATATCAATATAAAAAAATTCTTCAGCTTTTAAATCGCATACCAAAGTAGATAAGTACAGAGAGAAATAAAATACAAAGGTGGTTGCGGGCCGCGGCCTTTATCACCAAAATGATCACTAGACTAGAGTTAAGAGTAGATAACTACCTAAAAGTGTTGTAAGTAATTATAGGAAGAGAAGGTATTGTAATTAAGTACTTAATTATTATAAGTCAAAGTCAAAGTCAAAGAACGTTTATTCAATTTAGGTAGGTATTACTTAATTAAAATATATTATCAAGTGTAAAATTTTCACGACATCCCGCACGCGGCACGGTTCGAATACCCCGCCTTGAAAGTAAGAATTCCCGATTTAATTTAGGATGTGACCTTTTATAATTTAGCTTCGCGTCTTGTGAAAAACATCTGCCGTGGCTAATTAGCGTTTTACTTTTAGGTACCTACTTGATGTAGTTCCAAACGTGTTTGGAAAAAATCTTGGCAAATATTATCAATATTATGAGCCTGCAACTAGTTATTAAAACTTTTGAGATCTTTTACTTCAAAACTGTAACTTTAATAAATGTATTTTCAGCTAGATGATGCCCGCGACTTCGTAGGCGTGGATTAACTTTCCGGGATAAAAAGTAGCCTATATCCTTCCCCGAATGCAAATCCTACCATATTTCATCAAAAATCGGTCATCCCAACTTTTCTTTCGCACTTATACTCGTAGGTAATATTAGTATGGAAATTTGCTTCTTGGATTTTTAATCTAAAATGTCATGAAAGACCGTTAGATACAATTTCTTTGATTGTATAGAAAAAATTCCGAAAACTACTTAAAATATGTATTTTAAAGTTTTAAATAAGAAACTTAATTAGACTAGGTAGTTATACACCCAAAAAAAGTATTTTTGTTTAAATAACAAAATGCATTTTAACTAAGTAAACAACTTTTATACTACACCCGCTCAGAAAGTACCTTCATTCTTTTTTAAAAACGAGGTAGAAAGTACGTCATTGCTACAAACCAAATATGCGGGAGGGATGGATGTATGAAATTTCATTTCTAACGTGCTAGGCGGGGAGAAAAACTATATGAAAATCCATTTCTAACGCGCTGTTTTTTTTAATTTTAAGTAAATTAGGTATATGGACGTTGAGAATTTGGGTATGTCCTTATATGGATATAATATTAGAAGCAGCTTCACCATATTTGACATACAAAAGTCAAATATGGTGGATGTCGATTGTCGATCTCTCTCTCTCTTCGGTCGTTCCTTCATTGCTGAAGATCGTGGTCCTGGCTAGATCCTACCCTCGAACGGATCATTCGCTTCCATTGGCCTCTGTTGGTAGCCATTCTCACTAAAGAATGAAATTTCGACGTGTTCGACTCCCTCAGCTGGTCAGACCACCTAGTTGGTGAGCGGCCTCTCGCTCTTTTGCCCTCAGTGTTGCCCGTGACAATCAGCTTCTCGAGACTACTGTCCCCACGTCGTATGATGTGTCCGAAATACGAAAGCAGCCGTTGGTAACATGTGGAGGAGAGTCGAACCGTGATTCCCAGCTGCGAAAGAATAGACACGTTTGTGCGCTTGGCAGTCCACGGAATCCGCAGCATTCGCCTCCAGCACCACATTTCGAAAGCATCTATTCTTTGCCTCTCTCTTGCTTTGATGGTCCATGTTTCTACTCCATACATGAAAATTGGAAAGATTAAGGCACGTACGAGGCGACTCTTCGTTTTGAGCGAGATGCCTCGATTCCTCCACAACCCAGTTAATTGTGTCATGGCGTTTTTTGCCATTGCGATGCGTCTCTTTATTTCTGGCACACAACTACCGTCATTACAGATTTGGGAGCCAAGATAGATTGTCGATATCAATGTCGATTTTGATGGTCGATTGTCGATATCGATGTTGATTGTCGATATCGATGTCGTGGTCGGTTGTCAATATCGATGTCGATTGTCGCTATCGATGTATCGATGTCGATTGTCAAAGTCGATTGTCGATGTCGATTGTCGATATCGATGTCGTTTGTTGATATCGATGTCGTTATCGATGTAGATTGTCAACATCGATGTCGATATCTTTGTTGATTGTCGCTATCGATGTCGATGTCGATATCGATAGTCGATATCAGTGTTGATGTCGATTGTCGATATAAAATAAATAAATAAATAAATCAATTTATTGTCCAGAAGAAATTCCAATTAAAAATTACACAAATCATTTAAACTTAACCTACTTAAAAACTAACACACTCCTTGAAATTTTAAATGTATCTGGGACCAATGCTTAAGTAAATACCCCACGTTCATCTGCATACAGGCTTTTACAATACTGTTCTCACTTTGTAGGTACCTCCACCAAGTATTCGCGATCCTTTTCCGCATTAATGCCCAGAAACCATGCAGCCTACCCACAGTGAACATTGTCGAAGCACTACAATAACGAGGGAGGCCAAATAAAACCCGATATGCGTTATTGTATTGCACGCGCATGGCATTAATGTCCCGCTGTGTGTAATGAGCCCACAATTCAGTTGTGTAGAGGCACATGCAGTAGGTGCGAAAAAGAATTCTCTTTACATCTGTATTGCACATTCGGAACCTTCGTGAAATCATATTAGCACGGACGGTTATCGCCCTTCTTTGACGGCCAATGTCATCTACGTCGCACAGATCATCACGCACTATATGGCCGAGATATTTTACGGACGATACTATATTAATATCGTTGCCATTCAATTTCACGGGAGGGATATTATCTGGTCCTTTACCATGCCTAAAGATGAGCAGTTGCGTCTTGCGATCATTGTATACCATGTTATGTTCCGCTGCATACTCCTCGCATTCTCGCAATAGCTTGCGTAGGGCACTGATACTGGGTGCTAGCAACACCATATCATCAGCGTAGGCGATATGATTTACGCAAGTGTTATTAACAAAGCAACCAATGTTCATTTTCGTTAGTCTTTCGCTCAACCCATCCATATAAACATTGAACAGGTTTGGCGACATGGCTCCACCTTGTCTAACTCCATTACTTAAAAATGCAGGCTCAGAGTAGTAAGTACCCCAACGGAGAACGTTTTCCTGCTGCCCATACCAGCACTCAAGAATTCTAACTATGCAATCCGGGACCTGTCGATCGCGTAGCTTGGCCCAAAGCTTTTCATGTGAAACTCTGTCAAACGCTTTGCTTAAATCAAGAAAGCATCCATAAACAGTGGTTTTCCGCTTGTTGTAGAATGCTACTGTCTGCTTAAGGGCAAATATTGCCATATCTGTTGACATACGCGGTTTAAATCCCATTTGGCTGTCTCTTGATGCTAGGTGCTCTTTTGCATAAGTCAGTAATACCTTATGGTATATATGTAGATATGGTAGTCGATTGTCGGTATCGATGTCGATATCGATTGTCGATGTCGATGTCGATTGTCGATATCGAAATCTATATTGAAATAATCCTCAAAATGTACCTAGTCTAGTTTTGATAGTGAAGCTTCGAATGAAGCGACTCATATAATTATGATAGAACTTCAGTTTGTAAGTTCGTTTAATCACTAATTATTATCGCTTATTTTCCTCGCAGGTGTAGTATAAAGCACTATGTATCACTCGGTAGAAAGTACGATTCCTACCTCGCGTGTATTGCGGCCCTTCGGCTACGCCTCGGGCCTCAAACTACACCCTCGGTAGTAATCGGTCACTTTCTCCCCTCGGTGAACAATGTACTATTGACGACCTCCGTGGCGCAGTGTGTAGCACTGTTGCCTTAACGTGCGGAGGTCCTGGGTTCGATCCCCGGCAGGGTCCATTTGGGAATTTATAATTTCTGAATTTTCCCTGGTCTGGCCTGGTGGGAGGCTTCGGCCGTGGCTAGTTACCACCCTACCGGCAAAATCGTGCCGCCAAGCGATTTAGCGTTCCGGTACGATGCCGTGTAGAAACCGAAGGGGTATGGCTTTAATATACGAGAACTGCCATGCCCCTAACAGGTTAGCCCGCTACCATCTTAGACTGCATCATCACTTACCATCAGGTGAGATCGCAGTCAAGGGCTAGCTTGTAGTGGATAAAAAAAAAAACTTGGTAAGTGAAGTATACTGGTTTTAAAGTCTCTTGATAGATAAAGCAGACTCATACCTATTACTTATATTGTGTGCCATCTTGTATCTTTGAAGTCTGTTGAACAAAAGAGTTACTTGAGTATCAGAGTATGTAAGACCTGAGTATTAATTCTTTTGTTACACAGTAGGTAGGTACAGAATATAAGCTTGCAGGAAGGCAATGGATTGTGGCACACACAATGAAGACTAAATATAGAACACCCAGGTAAAGTACCTAATAAACTGTTGGTGAATAAACAACACTTCAAAATTACAATGTTTGTTTTCAAACTTACATCATTAAACCTACTTCTGCTGCACAGGGAGACATAAGAACTCTTTCCTTTTTGAAAGATACTTGGGTTCCTTATATAAACAAGAACTCCTATACTTAGTATTGTCTAGTTCACCAATCTTTAATATATAGCATCTTTACGCATTTTAAAATCAACTATACCTAATAATAATTTCAATAGGAAAAGGGGTAGACCAATGCAAAGATGGGTTAACGATACTCGAGTAGTAGCAGGTGGCAAATGAGCCCGAACGGCTAGAGACAGAGAGGTGTGGAAAATGTGTGAGGAGGCCTTTGCCATCAGGCAAACGGACGGAGTTGTCAAGGCAGTGCAGGATATAGTTAAGATTAAGAAATTGGAAAATGTCTGAATAAAAGCTTTAATTATTTATTTATTATACTTATTAGCTGTACAGTTGAAATTTGGTAGTTATAAAAATTTAATAGTTAAATACTACTACACAGAGCATTTTGAAATTATGTAAAACGAGACCTGACCAGGCCTGGCCAAATTGCTGGGCTGTTAACTATCAGCAGATAATGAAAAAATTAATGAATTAGGTAGGTACCTACTTACTTTTTCTGTAAAAAATATAATAATATTATTTTCTTTGCAGAAATAAGTAAATTAGGCATTATGAATAAACAAATGCTGAGACCGAAATAAGCATCACACTTGAAGAAGCTTCAATAACTAATAATAATTAATTAATAGCTTTAAAATAATTTCCAGACAAAGATTCCTAAGAGCCCTTAGTTGTGTATTTTTCAATACTTAATAGGTACTATAGAAAGACCTGTATTCTAATTCTACAGTATTCAGTATTCCTTCGTTTTAATATTACAGTAAGTACTGTCATTACTGTTTTACATACTGAGATATTATTCATATGAGATATTATGAGATATTATTCAATAATATACACCACTGCAAGAAAAATTTCTTTGAACAAATGAGTTAAAACCAGTCAAGTGTGTGTTGGGCTAAGTGCAGAGTAGGGTTCCACAGTTACCCTTCACAATATGTTGGTATTTTACAAGTTGGTTGACCATACTCATAAACTTGTAAAGTCTACTAAGCTGTGGTAGTTTTCCTTTGTTAACTTCATCTTTTTGTAATGACTTATGATTCTTTTGAGTAAAATTTCGTTTAGTTTTATGGCTATTATAGCCCTAGCTTTGAGCGTACTATACCTTTAAATGAAATTATTTTTTACCACTTTTTTGGCGTGATTAATGCGCGGATACCCATGCCAAATTACAGCTTTTGTATTAGTACTAAATAATAGTCTGAGCTAAGCCGCGGACGGACGGTCGGACATGGAGAAACTATAAGGGTTCCTTTAATGACTGAAACCTAAAACCATTTAAGTATTAGTGTAGTTTATTACTCTGAATATGGGTCAGTGAGAACTGAAAATAAGTTGGATATTGTAATATGTATATTTACCACATAAGCATGATCCGTAGCCAGCACAAATTGTCAAACTTACAGAGTGACGAGAATTTACTAAGAACATGTCCTTGGTATGTTATTAATATTTAGCCACATATACATTGAAAATTAAAAAAAAAACACGTAAGTTTAAGATAAAAATTCAACTCGCGCCGACCGTTCGTAGATATTTATTTCGCATCAATAATTTCGGTGTGATAGTCCATTATGAAAATAAGTTCAATAATATCACTGAAGGTAAGACACTTTTCTACAATATACGTAATATTTTACAAAATAGATGCTGATATTAATCCAAACTCATTCATAGTTCGATTAAAATAAAAACATTTTAGAATTTAGATTTTAGGAACCACCACCACCTACACAGAACACTTATACTCCTAGCGACCACCTATGACCAGTGACCACCACTTTAGGGAAGGAAGCGGATTTTTAATCTGAGGGATCGGTTCAGAATCTGTGGATCAGCAGATCGGATCATCGGATCCTACTAGCTACTTGTTTATGGAAGCATCAAGCGGATGACACCAGCCCAACCAGGATGACACAAACACAGACTCAAGATGTCTACGTCTGTGCACTTCTCTGCTAATAACCAGAGAGTAGAGACTAATAATAACGAACACAGACCATCAACTACAGAAAACGCCTCGAAAACTTGTATTCTTTTTTTCTTTGAATGCGTCTAAACTTTATGTTACTTGTCTCTGCAACTCATCACAACTTGTCTCTGGCAA
Source organism: Erebia aethiops (assembly GCA_923060345.2). Taxonomy (NCBI): domain Eukaryota; kingdom Metazoa; phylum Arthropoda; class Insecta; order Lepidoptera; family Nymphalidae; genus Erebia; species Erebia aethiops. The sequence goes on along the minus strand of OV281092.1, from coordinate 4,596,284 downwards.
CTCATGCAATTAACTGAGCTGTGAACTCATCAACTCTCAGCATCAACTCATGTTTATTCCTAAAATTAAATCCTGTATAATGTAATATGTAATTACTCTGTACTTGTGTGATTGTTTTGTACACCTGTAATTTTTTTGATACAATTTTTAATTTTTATTGAGGTTTTATCGACAAATTGATTAATTTCATTTAAATAAAATGTCCGAAGAATGGAAGGCTTACGTTAGTGACTCCAGGACAGTCTGTAAATATGGTACGAAATGCTACCAGAAAAACCCAGAACACCACAAACAGTTTAAACACCCACCAGAACTTAAAGCCAAAACTAACAAACGACAGCACAACCGTTTCAAGCCCTATGATAAAGATAAGAAGCATAACATTACAGCCAAGGCAAGTGATGATAATATACTGGATGCTAAATTAAAGTTGGAAGAGAATATAGTTGAAAAGGCGACAACAACAAAAACTCAGAATGACAACGATAAACCAGTTTTCAAGTCTCCACAAGCAGTAACAGACGTTGAGGTTGTTCCCAAATATCTCATCAAATCAGAGAGTGTGTCTTTTTATGACAAAGATACAGATCCTGTTATTTTAAAAGAATGCTTTCTGATGGATATGCCAGAAGACTTTTTCCAGTTTTATAGATGCCTTAAAGATGATACAGACGATGTTGAGAAATTATTATCTAGTGTTAATTTGCAGCTTGTTGGCCCTTATGAGTTATTTATAGGTAAATTACCCAAATTGGAAGATAAAGATCTGTATTTAATTCATTGGAGGTTTTTCTTTGACCCCCCAGAATTACAGGTAAGTTCCCATTAAAATTGAATTCAGTTTCTGTAAGTATAAGTACTTATTTTTTATTATTCATCTATTTAGTTAAATGTTAGACTTCAACTGCAATCTTGTCTGGTGGTGTAGGTAGTCCAATCCATGAAGAAGCACCCCACTATTACATCCTTTTCTTTTACAAAAGTATATATATTATAATTATTATTTAATATAGGCTAGGCAGCTTTTGCTGATGTACCTATATCAAATCTTGTGCTTCGTCTCCAAGTACTTGTCCAGTCTGTTCTTGAACTGATTTACAGAGGTTGACATCACGACATCCTCGGACAGTTTGTTCCACGTAACCACTACTCTGTTGCTCAAAAATAGTTTAAAAGGATTTGATGATGACGCAGCTTTCGATCGTGTCCTCTTAGACCAGGGCTTTTTTTGTTACAAATATTTCTTCCATATTAGGGACATTATAGTAGTTGTTCAGTATTTTGTGTTTCAATGACATTTCCTCTTTCTCGCTTACTTTTGAGGGAACTAAGTCCAAGTTTTGAAAGTCTTTGCTCATAGGGAAGATTTTTCAGCTCTATAATTACATTCAAGGGTATACTGTATGTTAAATGGTGCCATCATACAGTGGCGTGCAGTTCATAGAAGCGTAAAAGCACTGCTTACCCAAGTGGAAATAAGTCAATGTTCATTTTTTAACAAGACAGTAAGTAAATAAGTATTCTGACTTATCAATGCCTACCCTAGCTTCAAACTCTGTGCACGCCACTGCCATCATAACAGTAAGAGTGGGGTGTTTCTTTGTGGATTGAACTATTATTTGTGATGACTGATGATGCACTCTAAGGCTATGTTTGCACTGCGAAAACAATTGAAATTGTTACAGAATTGCAAACAATTTGCAATTCTGTAACACTAGAAATCATATCGCTCTCGATATAATTTCACGCAGTGAGTTAAGAAGGCTCTTGCGAATATTTTGTGTTGTACAGAGTTGTTTGACTCTCAACGTGTTTGCAGTGTGAAATCCATACACTAAATAAAAATCACGAGAATATCATTTATGCAAATATTTTCTGTAGTGGGAACGTATCCTAAGGTAGAATTAGAATACCTGGAAGAGGTTAAGCTGTTTAATAAGCTCATACCTTAAAATTGCTTGGCAATACAGCTACTAGTGTGGAAACTAGTGTGGAAATCCATAGCTGAAGCCTCCCATCTAAATCCAAGTGGTCACTGCCAGGTTTTCTACCTCAAACCTTTGCTCACAACTGCGTCAGGGACTGTGGTAAATAACAAACAACTTTTTGAATAAATATTATTGTTGTTTCAGGCTGTTCTAAAAAAGAAAGGCAAAAGTGAATTTCATATAGGCTATTATAGAGATGACCCGCAAGAAAAACCAGTGTTTCTTGCTAAAAATGACAGTTCTGCAAATTATATCATAACCCCAGTAGCTGAAAACATATTTGGAGCAGTATAGTACGTATATTATTTCACTTATTTTTTACTATACATGTAGTGGATTTTTGTTTATTTAATAAATTATATTGCTCACTATATAACGTAAAATATGTATTTTAGTGCATTTTTACAAAATGAAAAGAAATCTTCACCATTCATTTCCATATCATGTCAAAAGCTAATGGATAAAGTTAAGAAATGGGCAGAGCAACATAATTACACTATAGAAGAATATAACATGAAAAAAAGGAATCAGCAAATTGTCTGCCGGACCTTTAACAATGCGGGCATTGTTGTTCCTTATAATAAGAAAACTCAGCTTGGATATAGGAAATTGGCTGAAAGTGATGGTAGGTATATTTAATTAAGTGGTATAAGATTGTTACTTTGTACACATTTTACATAAGCACACCTTTGTATCATTAAGATACAAAACTGTCAGGTATTGCATCTGGTATATGGTCTCCCTAAGAGCAAGAGATATAGGGATGATGTGGTAACTATTTACCATCCATAGTTCTTATAGCTACCAGCTAGGATGTGCCAGAGTGATAATGTTGCTGTGGTATGTAATAAATGTGGTATTTTAATACAATTGCCATATCTATAACAAGTTAGCCCTTTATCTTCTTACTCGTCGACTGCATCATCACTTACCACACCCCTGGTGGTATCGCATTCCCCTTGAATGCCATTTCTCCTAAATGACTTTTAATCTTATTGTGGAATGAGAAAACAAGTATACACCGGGAATTTGCAGTTTGCACCATCCCTGTATAGACCAAAATTTCAACCACTTTAGTGGTAATAAACAAGACTATTTCAAAGTTGATTGGTTTATGTGTTGTTTCCATTTCAATATACAAACTTTCTCACTGCTTTGAATTGTATGCAATCAGTGCAGAATGGTATGATTAGTTCACGTTATTCAGAGGGTTTAGGTCGTCGACTTCTTAAAAATTTGAGAGAGGTTTCTTGAGATAGTTGTTCATATTCGGGTATTCTGCAGCGAAGGGGCCCATAAATTAAACGGCAAATGGGTCCAATTAATATTCCATATATTTCTGTTTAAGCACTTCACATTATTACAAGGGGATTTGGTGGCTTCCGTACTGAATCTATCTGATACCAAAATTGCAAGTTCATTCAACACAGACTACCTAATATACCTTTCTTAAACTGTCACAATCTATGGTCTATAAACTAATATGCTACGCCGTTCCGCTCTGGCCTCCAGTCTCTGTGACATTGGGAACCTGCGCCAACATTTGACCAATATTGGTTACACTACATGTCCCAACATGCCCCCGCGCGTTGAAAGCTCGTCTTTCAACCAACATCTTCTTGAAGTGGGCAAATTTTACTAAAAGATCTCCGGACCACTCCACTGGCTGTCTTGATGTCCGCCACCCGAGTGATACCATCTGAACCTGGATGTACCGCGACGACTCGTCCCAATCTCCATTTCAATGGTGGAAGCCCATCCTCCTTGATCACAACAAGTTCATCTGATTTGAGTGGGGAGTTCGTAACGTGCCATTTTGAGCGAAGCTGCAGCTCACTTATGTATTCTTTACTCCATCTGGTCCAGAAATGCTGGCGGATTTGTTCAATTCTTTGATATCTATTCAACCGGTTCACAGAGACGTTTTCAACATTAGCCACAGGAAGCGCAGTGAGTGGTCGCCCGATGAGGAAATGTCCTGGCGTCAGGGGTTGCAAATCGCTGGGATCAGACGAGAGTGGCGTGAGCGGACGGGAATTTAACAGACCCTCAATTTGCACTAACACTGTGTTTAACTGTTCATACGTAAAATTACAATTTTTTACTACGCGCCGCAAGTGAAATTTAACCGACTTTACTCCTGCCTCCCAGAGCCCGCCGAAGTGCGCGGAATAAGGGGGAATGAAGTGAAATGCAATTCCCTCATTGGCTACGGATTCGGTTACCGAAGTGCAGCTGTCCTTTAAAAACTTGCCTATTTCTTTATAAGCTCCAACAAACGAGGTGCCGTTGTCCGAATAGATATGCGTCGGTTTTCCCCTGCGAGCAATAAACCTGCGCAACGCGGACAAAAAGTTATCGCTCGTTAAGTCACCTACCAGTTCCACGTGGATTGCCTTCGTTGTGAAACAAACAAAAATCGCAATATAAACTTTAACGAGTCGACATCCTCTGCCTTGACGGCTAGCTAGCGCACATAATAGGACCCGCATAATCTACCCCTGTACACTCGAACGGATAACCTCCAGGAAGCAACCGCGATGATGGCAAGTTGCCCATGAGAGGCGCAATCACCTTTCCTTGCATGCGTCTGCACAATATGCATCGATGGTAACACGATCTAGCCAAATTACGCCCTCCAATCGGCCAATAATTCTCACGGATGGACGCCAGAAGCAACTGCGGCCCTGCATGCATTAACTTTTTATGCTCATAATCAAACAAAAGTTTTGTAAACCTATGAGTGGACTGTATTAAAATCGGATGTTTTTTATCATACGCAAAAGAGGAATTTTCTAAGCGGCCGCCAACTCGCATTATATTCTGATCGTCCATAAAAACGTTAAACTTCAAAAGCTGACTTTTAGCAGGTAATTTTTGTTTCCGGATCAACAAATCATACTCAGGAAACGATTCTCTTTGAGAGGTCCTAATCAAAACATTAAGCGCATTTCGCAATTCATCTTCCGAAATAAAATCAGCCTTTGGATGCTTTTTACAAGCCTTAATAAATCTTAACACATGCACTATACAATACTTCAACCTAAGAAAATTAGAAAATCTATCAAAGTTAATTAAATTCGCATCATTTTTTGTATTTACAGTAGCAAGCAATGATATTTCCGATCGCACTTCCGGCAGTGATTCAACTGCAATATTCGTTGATGGCCACTGTGACATATCCTGTCTCAGGAAACTCGGACCTGACCACCATAACTCAAGATCGGGAATAGAAGAGTTCTCAACACCTCGCGATAACGGATCCGCGGGATTCTTGTCCGTCGGAACGTGCCTCCATGAACAATCCTGCGTACTTTCCAAAATCTCACCTACACGATTACGAACAAACGTTGTGAGTCTACTTGGCAGCATTTTAAGCCAGCCCAATACAATTGTAGAATCTGTCCAAAATGTGGAGTGCCTTATCTTAACTCTCAGAGACGATTTCACTTTTTCGTACAGCCGCACTCCAACCAAAGCGCCACATAGTTCAAGTTGTGGTATAGTTTTCGGCTTCAGAGGAGCTACCTTGCTCTTAGCTACTAATAAACGAACAAAGACATTATTTTCCTCATCAACACTTCTTACATATAAGCAAGCACCGTAAGCACCCTCTGAGGCATCTGAAAATATATGCAGATCCACACTAGTATAAGAATCACAAAGAATGAGACGAGGTATCCGTAAATCGTTTAGCACTGGCAGGGTTTTAAGAATCTCACACCAGGTCTTAGCAATATCCAATGGCAACTGATCATCCCACGCTAACTTGTGCAACCACAATTTCTGCAACAACATTTTCATAGCAATGACACATGGAGACAAAAGGCCTAACGGATCAAATATCTGTGCGATGACTGAAAGCAATCCTCGTTTCGTTAACACATTTGACAGTGAAGGATCAATAGAGAAACGAAGTTCATCAGATGAAGTCAACCAATCAAGACCTAACGTCTTACTTGCCTCGGAGTCTCCCATGTTAAGACAAATTGGTGGTTCATCATGTGGTGGTGATACAACACGAGGGTCATTCGAATTCCACTTCCGTAAAGGCATTCCGGCTAAAGACAGGGCTTCAGAAACCTTCTTCCGTGTTTCTATAACTTCTTCTAATGAATCAGCACCAGTCAGAAGGTCATCCACATAAAAATCGTGAAGTATAATTTCCCTGATCTTAGCATCCTTACATTCCAAACCAATTTGCTTAAGACACCTGGTTGCCAGAAAAGGTGCACTAGCTGTGCCATATGTGACCGTATTCAACTGATATGCCTTAATAGGCTCTGCGGGGTTCCTCCGCCAAACAATTAATTGCAAATTTCTATCTTCTGGGTGCACTTCAATTTGCCTGTACATTTTCTCAACATCTGCCGCTAACACAATTTTGTGAGTTCGGAATCTCAGCAAAATTGACAAAAGATCATCCTGAACCGTCGGTCCCACCATTTGAAGGTCATTCAGGGACACGCCGGACGTCGTGGCACTGCTGGCGTTGAAGACGACCCTTAACTTAGTTGTGCAACTAGTCTCACGCATAACACCATGATGGGGTATAAAGTTACCCAACTGAGCCTGGCTAAGGTCACATTCGGTCATGTGACCAAGCGAAAGGTACTCAGACATAAAATCGATATAACGTTTCTTAAACAACGGGTCAACTCTAAACTTTCGCTCAATAGCAAACAGAGAACGCTTGGCGCGTTCCCAAGAGTCACCCAACATGTCACGTGATTTCTTCAAAGGGATCCTGACGCGAAACCGCCCGTCCACCAAACGTGACACATGCTTCACAAAGTGTTCCTCGGCCACCCTCTCTTCCGCAGAATACGATGACTGACAGCTAACTTCTTCAAGTTGCCAAAAGCGACACAGGGCTGCATTAATGTCATCAGTGAGAGGAGTCGGAACCTCGGAATCACCTGGAGATAAGCAACATACATTGTTATATCGAACACGTGGTTTATGCTCACTCACCAGTCGTCCACCAACCAACCAGCCTAATCTAGATTCCCATAGAACAGGTTTATCATAACCCTGCCTATAACTCCTTGAACCTAACAAATCCCAAAAAACATCAGAACCTACACAAAGGTCCACACCCGCAGGTTTATAAAACAAAGGATCTGCTAGCAAGATATCACTCGGAATCTTCAAACTAGAAATATCTATCTCACGACCAGGCACATTATCTGTAATAGCAGGCAGAACATAACAAACTAAATCCGTAGAAAAACTCTCATTCAGAGACTTAACGGATACTCGACACAACTTGGATGACAGAGACATCGAATTATTTATGCCAAATATAGGCTCATTTACCCTTAAGAAAGGCAGATTAAGTGAACTACAAATTTCCTCTGTCATATAAGAAGTAGTACTCCCAGGATCAAGTAGCACTCGCACCACACGATCACAACCCCGAACATCATAAATCTTTACTAATGCCGTTGATAAAAATACATCATGCCCTGTTTTGTCTACCTTTGCGCTCTCATCACTAGATGTCAGTAGTCATAAGGTCGGGCCCTTCTGCATTACAGCATGAGACCCCTCTCCTGCAGGACTCCTATTAACTTGCACACTAGATCCACTAGGAGTCCGCTGACTTCCAGCTGAACATACCATTATGTGATGCCTGCGCCTACACTTCCCGCAGCGCTGGCCCCAGCACTGAGTGGCCAAGTGACCCCGCTTAAAACAACAGAAACAAACTTTGAGGTTAGATAGTAAATCCCGACGTTCCTGTGTAGTCATAGCCTTAAACTGCTGACAATTTTGCAGGAAGTGATCATCATTACATTTGGGACATGAGCGTGACCTTACTTTATTATCCAAGGGGGCGTGTGGTTCGACACTAGAAACTAAACCTCTATGTCTTGTTACATTGGACTTCTTATTTGGACTATGCGATACCCGAGACGTTTCAATTGTCTGCAGTAAATCTGCTCGGTTCCGCAAAAACTCTAACATTGAATCCAACTGAATGTGGATATCCTTAGTTGACCTACCCTTAAACTCTTCCCATTCCCGGAACGTCTTTGAGTCAAGCTTTTTACTAAGCATGTGTATAAGTAGGGTATCCCAATGTTTGGTCGGCTCACCTAGGGAGTCTAAAGCCCTAATATTCTTATTAACCGAGTCAATAATGCGCTTCAAACTATTATATGACTCCTGATTAATTGACTCAATATCAAAAAGAGCACTAACATGGTTTTGTATAAGTAGACGCTTGTTATCAAACCGCTCACACAACAAACTCCACGCCACAGGGTAATTCAATGCACTAAGTTCAATAGACTGGATGACAATAGCCGCAGTTCCTTCAAGCGAGGCCCGGAGGTAATGAAACTTATTAATATCGCTAATATCCTCATTCGAGTGCACAAGGCTAGAAAATGTGTCACGAAACTCTAACCAGTTATTAAGAGACCCGCTAAATTTTGGCAATGCAATGGTAGGTAACTTAACTAATTGGCTGCCCCGCTTGGACGAGCCCTTCTCACTACATAAACCCTCATTAGCAGTCTCAGTGTTCTGAGCGATAACATCTTGAGCCTTCGCAATTACTTTGAAATAAATTGACTCAAATTCTGTCCTGTCTAGTAATGCGGTATCTATGTCATCAACCAAGCACTCTATTTTCAACTGCACCTCATCAAATTGTTGATATAAATGGTCTAACTTACCGAGGCGCAGCTGCAATTCGGTTACCTGCACCGGGTTCAATTTGTCCCCTAGGCTCTTCAAATGATTCGAGAATGCTGTTAAGCGTCCCTTGTAGCTTGCTCTGGTTTTAATTAGCTCCTTCTCACTCATTTTAATCTCTGGGAAGCAGTAGTAGGTCTGAAATTGATATAGTCCAAATTTACTACAAAAGTTACTATAATCCTACAAGTCCAACTGAATTTAACAATAAATCAATCATAAATCAATGTATATTGCCACCAAATCTAATTAAATTACTAAATTACAATGAAAATGGAATGAAATCAATGAAAATTACATGAAAATTATGTCAAATGTCAATGAAAATTATGTCAAGTCATTATTCATAAAATAATGTCTGACCACTCTAAAATTCAATAAAAAACAAATAATCACATTAAAATTAATCAAAACTCATGTCAATTCATTAAGCTAAATCATTTAAAGTCTATATTAATAATAAGAACTTAAATTTTGCCGAGTCATTCCTTCGCTGCGCCGACGCTGGTTCTTCAAATCGTCAAATTCCATCCGGTTCGAAGGACCAAAATGTTCATATTCGGGTATTCTGCAGCGAAGGGGCCCATAAATTAAACGGCAAATGGGTCCAATTAATATTCCATATATTTCTGTTTAAGCACTTCACATTATTACAAGGGGATTTGGTGGCTTCCGTACTGAATCTATCTGATACCAAAATTGCAAGTTCATTCAACACAGACTACCTAATATACCTTTCTTAAACTGTCACAATCTATGGTCTATAAACTAATATGCTACGCCGTTCCGCTCTGGCCTCCAGTCTCTGTGACATTGGGAACCTGCGCCAACATTTGACCAATATTGGTTACACTACATGTCCCAACAATAGTAATGCTATCAATTCCTTCTTCAAACATAACTGCTGCAATTTATTATTTACAGCTGATATAAAGAAAATGTTCAAACAACTCAAAGAAGCCAAATCCCAGACTGAGAAGGATAAGGTCCTATCAGAGTTACAGCCAGTGATGACATATGCAAGTATAGCGATGGATGAATGTGATTTTGGGACAGGACTTGAAGCTGGCATCGCCTTCTTCTGCTCCGGGCTGCCTGAGCTTCAAACTAGTGCCTTGAAAAATCTAGAAGTAGCTTATTCTCTATTAGGCAGAGGAGCTTTTAGCAAAATTATACAGGTAAATAAATAATAATTGATTTAAACCCAACTATAAATAAAAATACACAGAGTTAAAAAAAGTAGAGACTTTAGGATGTAACATCGATCATATTGATTTTATCCAGTTAAAAATGAAGCCTGTCTGTAATAACTTCAAAAAAGGCTCAGTAATTTAGGCACTAAATTACGGTGAAATATATAGTACCCTATATCACCGTACCGTCGCTTCAGGGAAGCCAGATCCAGAATCCCTACTGTTTCATAATTATTTTCATATGTATTAATATTATTTTATTGTGTTATATGTTGTATTATGTATATATTTCTATGGGCCTAGTTGCCTGATGTAAACAAATAAATAAATACATAGACTTCTAAAATCATAATCCTTTTTTTTTTTGCTTTGCCGCAGTCGGGTAAAAAATACTATTGTGGACTAAAAAATCGTAATCGTAAACGCTCACTTCAAGTCGCGGCGGCGCGGGTCGAAGCGAAAGCAATCGTAGCAGGCCTCTATAATTTGTTTCACTCCATTTCCATAAAACAAAACAATAGCTACCCCTTAGTACGCGGATTTCGAGAAAGGATAGATTGAGACGCGCTTTAGGAACGCAAGCGCCGCCATATCGGCTCGACTCTTGTACCTGTGAGCGAAATGCCTTATGGCGTGGTACACTTAAATACATTACATAAGTTACCTACTCATGTAACCGACTTACAATTAGTAATTAGTTCCTGGCCTATGATTTAATATCTCGGTACTTCTTGTCGCTGAAGCGCAACTCTGCTTAAAGTAAGGGTCGACTCACACGGGCGAAAACGACGCGCTTGCTTGTCAAAGTCGACCGAGCGAAGCGAAGGTCTCTGAGTCTACTCGAGTGATTTGCATTGTCCGTCCCGTCTGTCAGAGCCTTATAACTTCTGAATTACTGAACGTAATTACTTCAAATTTAAATATAATATGTAAACCGATAGCCTCCAGCCGAATATGGCTTAAAAAGTTATAAAAATCTTTATTTCAGGGGGGCTCTCATAGAAGCGAATGCGAAGTAAAATATTTTTTATAGCGTATATCATTTTAAAGATAATTAGGAATAGAGTCCAAAAATATATTTTTTTAAATTTTTCCCCGAAAATTAACGAAATGGAGATTTTCTAACGTCCAAAGTTGACCTCAGAACTCTGAAAGGCTGAGCCTGAAACTTGATCAATTATTTCAATTATACAACAAGTACTAAAATTAGATAAATATTATAAAAAAACGATTATTATTATAGTTGTTGTTGCCGCGACTCGGTTCACTTGTAAGTATGCATTGGACTATTCACATTATAATTGGTAATCTCCATCTTTTTCAGATGCATATAAAATATCGCCGCAAAGGTCCGGATATGTCTGTGTTGGGAAACGACTGACGTCTTCCATAATCTAAAATTCTAATATTTTAATCCTGTTTGTAAGAGTTATTGTAAGTATTAAAAATAAAATAACTTTGGCAGAACAATGACTTTATTTCCATTAGGGCCGATTTGCAATCGCCAAATAATTATGTATTACCAATGATATAACTTTGCCATTTTGAGGTTTTAAATTGGAAATCTAATAAATGGCAAATTTATTCATCACAATATAAAGTAAAAAAAAACACATCAGTAATCACAAAATTGTTACAAATAATTTGTGTTAAAAACAAAAAAAGTGCCGTATCTATGTTATAACAATATTAGCTGCATTTTAGCTTGCTAACCTTCAAACAAATGTTTTAATTATATCAGAAACCTTTTAAAACTTATACCAATCATTATTTCTGTATAATTTTTTTGCACATAATATTATATTATTGTAGAATCAATCCAATTTTTTAGTCATGTGATGCGTAGTAGTTTATTCCTTAGGCTTATCGGCGCTGCTCAGGCGCAGGAACAGTGATATGGGGCAGTGATCGCTTCCATATACTTTGTCCCTTATAACGTTGTCGCATAGCGCCGGCACCAACCTTTCTGATACTATGAAGTAGTCGAGACGCCTGAAACAAGGATAAATATCTTACAGTTCAATGCAATCATTTGGAATTTGAGAACAATTCACAAAGCATATATATCAATGAAATTAAATGAACTGTTCTATTTTCTGATACTGTTTCTGTATATCGAAAGAGGATTGAATAGGTGTCTTTAGAACATTTTATACAGACCTTTATACAATGTCACCTTTCAGATCTTTCAGTTTATTTTTGAAGTGGTAAGTGAATCTAAAACTAGGCTGGTTAATATGGGTTTTATACCAAAATTTGAATTTGAATTTGAAGTACATTTTTCACTGACAAACGATTATCGACTATGCTTACGTGGAAATAATATTGACAATCATTTGGCACAAATATTAGTCTCGACTATTGACACAACTAGTGGGTATTGTCATTTGATTTTCGACATTATTTCCACAGTTGCAAAGTTGATAATTGTTTGGCAGTGTAAAATACTATAATGCGCCGGTCCGAACCAGTTGTCCTAGGTGAGCGACAAAAGCGACGCCAGAAAATAACAGACGTATGATTTACGCGACAACGTAGGCCACGTGAAGGGTCAGCTACTGTTTCATACTGTCGCGTCGCGTTTGTCGCTCACCTAGGACAGGTACGGTAAATAAGTAAGACAAAAGAAGTTCTTACCATCCCACGTTTTTAGCCCGGCTATTGGACATATTGCTCCAGAACGTGTAAGCGCCGGTTTTGTCCGGATAGAAGTGGCGGTACGTGTCCACGAAACCGTCGCCGAGGAGTTCGGTCAGGCCCGCGCGCTCCTCGTCAGTGAAACCAGCATTCTTTCTATTTGTTTTCGGATTCGTTAAGTCTGCAATAAGTACATATTACTATTTAATCAATAGGCGAACCAGAGTAACCGACATAGCTCGAAGAGTCGCCAAGCTCAAGTGGCACTGGGCGGGGCACATAATTCGTAGAACCGATAGGCATTGGGGTCCTAAAGTGCTTGAGTGGTGGCCTCGCAACGGGAAGCGCAGCGTTGGACGACCTCCCACTAGGTGGACGGATGATCTTAAGCGTGCAGCTAGGAACCACTGGAAACAAGCGGCACAAGACCGTGCTCTGTGGCGAAAAGATCGTGAGGAAACCTGCATGCCTGGGATTTCTTCATAACGATCTCAAAGGTGTGTGAAGTTTGGCATTCCGCACTTGGCCGGGTTGCATTATGGCCAAAACCCTTCTCAGACAGAGAGGAGACTCGTGCTTATTAGTGAGCCAACAGTGGGTCGAAATAACTATTTATTCAGAAATGAGGAGACTAATCGACATAGCTCAACGTGTGTTTCGAAGCTGAAGTGGGAATCGACGGGCACAGACATTGGGGGTCCCAAGAATGGAATCTGGCGCCGAAAAGTGTAGCGTTGCCACTTGACAGACCCCTCATTACGTATCTACGCTTAAAGCCGCTGATCCAGGCGGCGGAAGCACGCGTTGAGTGAAAGTCGCTACTATAGATCTTGACCTTTATCCAGGAGGGAACCCACTGGACCCCATGAACATTTGCAGCATCAAACCACAGCAAACATTAATGCGTGTCCGTTTTGCCAACGACATATATTATTCGAAATTCGTTTATTCAGCCCATATCAAAGCTTTGCTAGTAAACCACAATATGTTTTACCTAGTTCAGATTTAAATATTTATATATGTCACCGTAAGATTGTAAAAACCGTTAGATTATAATATAACGTTTTTTATCTCGATAGATTATAAACTGTCGACAGATTGTGAACCGTATCATACTGCTTACAATTTAACGCGTTAATTTTCGGTAAATTGTAATATATTAGGTATATTAACCTGATAGAACCTAAGTGCCCGGCCTGCGGCCGGGCACTACCTGAATATTCATGTCTAACCCTAACCTAACCTATAGTTCGCGCGCGAGTTAAATGCAGAGTAAATGTATGGTGACACTTCCATTTACTCTGCATTCAACTCGCGCGCGAACTGTACAAGAAAGAGACAAGAAAACGTAAAAACAACAAATATTCCATAAATTAATACTCAGAACATTGAACGATTCACAATCTTTCGACAGTTTATAATTTCGCGGGATAGAAACCGTTAGATTATAATCTAACGGATTTTACAATCTTACGGTGACATCTACATAATAAAACTAACATACTCTCTAACAATCTATCTTGAGGAAAAAAGATTTTTGAAATGGCTGCGGATAAAATAAATAAAATATAATGTAATAATCACACGGAAGTAACAAGGTCATGAAAAAATATGACGCGCTAACTTCGTGGGTCCTTCCAGACAGATTTTATGAAATGAGAGTTCTCAGTTTACCTACGATTCCTACTTGAATTTAGTCATTTAGATTATTGAGCATGCTTTTTCTCAAACAATTACCTATTGAAAAGTGAACATAATTACCTATTTCATTATGCGCTACGTTCATATCCCCGCATATTATTACGGGCTTTTTTGCGTCCAATGCTTTGACATACTTCCTAAATTCTTCATTCCATTTCAATCTCTTATCAAGCGTGACTAGTTTCCGACCAGCGTTCGGCACGTATGTGCATATTAAGTAGAATTGCTCGTATTCCGCTGTGATTATTCGACCTTCCGAATCTAATTCTTCGTTTTGTAAACCATACTGTACATTCATGGCTAGTTTTGTTGTGTAGATGCTCACGCCCGCGTAACCATCTTTGTCGCTACCCATCCAGTACGCATGGTAGCCCGGCACGTTCTTAACCTCATCAGGTAACTTGTCTTGCGCACATTTCGTCTCTTGTAAGCACAGGATATTAGGCTTTTCATATTTCAAGTAATCTAGTCCACCCTTCGCCATCCACGCCCTGATCCCAGCCACGTTCCAACTCGCTATTTTTAAATTCCATTCTTCATCTCGAAAATTTTTCGAGTTATTCGTGAAATCTATTGATTCATAGTCTGTAGCATTTTTGGTTGCTGTCTTTTTATTATCATCGGCGACTGAAAATAAATAGCGTTAAACCTGTTATGTTTGGAACATAAATGCCTATTTCGTTCAATGTTACTGGAAATCAGCCCTAAAGAGCAGTATTAAAACAATAATTCATAAATTGTACCTATTTATAGATTTTTTGTAAATAAATAAGCTATTTATCTAAAGAAGCTGCTAATGCAATAATTAATAATAGCTGACTAAATATTATGTATACTCAATAGGTACTACTCCAGCAAAAGGCCTATTTTTGTAAGATTGATACACCATGCACTCCCTAACCATAAAGAGCAAATAAAATCGATTGTAAAATACTGGAATAAAGAAAAGTATGTATTCTGATATGATTATGATACATGGAATTTAGCCTGTAAATTGAATATTATTTTACGTCATAAAAGTTAAATGAAGGAGTTATAATTATCAAGTCTGTAGGTACAGGCCATCCCGTACACAGTCAATCTCGATCCCCGAATCCCGATCCAGATTGACTGTGTAACCACGGGGCGCCAGTCTTATTACTTCCTTTTATTATCTACGGAAGAAAATTAAGAAAAAACTACTTACAGGACATAAGGACCTCGACATTTATGCAGCACTCGATGATGCCCGCGACTTCGTCCGCGTGGAATAAGTTTTTTTAATCCCGCAGGAACTCATGCCCTAAGCTTAGTATAGTCTATGGATCCCAGGATATAACCTATCTCTATACCAAATTCGGTTGAAAAGATGGGGCCGTGAAAGCGTAGCTGACAGACAGACACACTTTCGCATTTATAATATTAGTAGAGATACTTTGTTATTGTTCAGACTTTAAACATGCAAAACAAATGACATAAATTTGTCGTCTTGCTCTAAGTCTGGGTAGAATCAAATAAGCCTTTACCCATAACAATATTAAACAAGCTTACAGCTTGCATCCAGGTCAAACAAATCTTACAAGTTATTGTCAAACTACAAATTATTGTTCCAAGCCATTACAGGATACAAGTTTATAACAGTTTAGAATAAATAGACAAAAATGTACATCCAAATTAGACATGCCTGACGTTTATAATAATTTTACAACCTCTATAAACCTTGTTAGTAAAATAATTCTACCTGCTTCTTTGATCAGTAAAATAAGTACTCAAAGTTAAAAATAAAACATATAGAAGCATATCACAAACCTGTTAATAAAATTCTAAAAGGTAAATATATAAATAACGGAACCAGCAATATTTTGGAAACTGTTTATTCATAATAATAAAGAAACACAATCTTATTAATTCGAAACAATGTTTATGACATTAAAAATTGAAGTAATTTATAAATTAGTGGGACTAGTTACCCTTTTCATCAGGCTTTCGCCGACGTTTTGTCGCGGATTCCCCAGTGTCTTGCACCTCCTCTGTGTTGGCGGGTTTGTCTGCTGCCTTCTTTGGTCCTCGCTTACCCTTTGCAGGCTTAGCTTCAGGAAGGCTTTCTTCATCTTCCTCATCTTCCTCTTCATTTGTGTCACCTAAAGGTAGAAAGAAACTAATTAAATTGCTGTAATATCTGTAATCTCTATTATTCTTTATTTTACTTTACAACATTTATGCAGAGATCTATAGAGCATATTGTGACTGATAAATTTCTTCTATGAGTTATAATGAAATGGACTTTGTGAGTCTCTGATATGTGTCTCATTTTAACCAAAGTCAAATTTCATAATTAAGGCGAGTCACCTCAGCTCAGCGGTGAAAACTGGTTTGCTAGATCAAATTTTTTCGGTATTTACTATTAAATAACGGTCTTACAAAAAATATCCGATACACTTAAAGATATTGTCTAAAGAATGTGCTAATTTGTTACAAGATAGGATGTACTTTACTCGATCAAAAAAAATCTTGAAACAGGCTAAATTAAAAGTTTAAAACGAATTTTTTATTAATAAAATTTTCGACTTTGCTCATCATTTTTATATGGATAAATTCCTCTTGAAGTATTAATGAGAACCTGCTAAAATTTATTTCAAACTGAAGTCCTATATCTATTTAATTCAAATTAATCCCAGAATTTGAACGTTGCCAAGCGGTTTCAGAATATACCGCGCTGCCCGCTTCCCCGCTAGTCTCTACGAGAAATGTACCGCGAGACGCGCGGGCGGCACCCCACACCTCACCTCCTAAAATCTTGGAGGTGACTCGCCTTAAATAGATAATTTTGAACTAATAATTACTTAAATAAACAACATACATAGACAAGCATAAACTTAAAATTGTACCTTTTCCTTTTTCTTCTTTTTTAGCACCTTTCCTCTTTTTGCTAGCAGGAGCTTCCTCTTTCATGTCCTCATCTTCTTCTGGTTCCTCTTCAGGCACAGCTTTCTTTGGAATATTTTTGCGACCTCTCTTTTTTGGCTCCTCTGGTTTTACTTCTTCCTCATCTTTATTTTCTGTTGTTAATTCTTCACTCTCTACTTCCTCTGCTTCTTTTTCTGGTGCAGGTTTTGGTTGAGCCTTTTTTCTGCCTTTGGCTGCAGGCGGAGCTTTAGTTTCTTCCTCTTCAGGATTTTCCTCACTCTCTGGCTCAGCCTTAGCTTGTGGTTTTCGGCCCCGGCCTCTGCCTTTTGGTTTTTCTTCAACTGCCTCCTCTTTATCAGCAGTATCTACATCTTGTTTAGTATTTTTCCTCCCCCTGCCTGTTTTGGCTTCCTTTTCAACGGGCTCTTTCTTTGGCGCAGCCTTTTTACGACCTTTAGCTGGGGCCTTTTCTTCAGACTGTCCATTTGATTCGGTTTCATCATTATCCTCAATCTCATCAGCTGGGGTTGCTGAGCCTTCCTCTGCAGAGTCATCACCATTTACAGAAGTAACTTCATCTGGAACAGGTTCGTCATTTGCTTTTGTGTCAACATTCTTCTTTCTTCCCTTCTTTGCAGGCAGAGCTACTTCATCCTTATCTTCATTATAATTGACAATATTCTTTCCACGTTTATTTTTCTTCTCTGCTACCACAACTTTCTCTTCAACTTCTTCTATGTCCTGGTCAGGCTCAGGTACATTTTTAGCTTTGCCTCTTCCTTTTTTAGGTTCAGCTACCTTAACATCTACAGCTTTCTGTAATAAAAATCAGATATATGTAATATTAATAATAATAAAATTTAAAGTACAAATATACAATTATTTTAATATGATAACAAAATATAAATCAATAATAATTCGCTTAAATTTTTCAATCAAACACACCCCAATTTGTGAAGCATCACAAATCGATAATTTGCCACTGATGACCATACAGAAAGTAAATTCCATAAGATTGCAATCGGTTCAGAAAATCATCTGGTTTTTCAATCCCAGCTTTTTTTGAATTAGTTTGTTTAATATTAATAGTCTCTCAACAGGGGTAAAAAAGATATGGTTAGAGTACATAGGTCTGCTGAATTTTACACACATTTTTACCTTAAATAATTTTTCAAGGACATTGCAGCCACAGAAATGGAGGTTACAATGCTAAATTGCCCCCTCCATTTTAAACAATAGTGCAACTACTGTTAATAATGTATGGTGATATTCAAACATTGTCTGTTAAAACAAACAAAATAAATAAACGGTGCGAAAGGAATTAAACAGATGAAATATATGAGCATTCATTCAAACAAGATATCTAGTGCTTAGAAATAAACTCTGAAGCTTATTATGGTAAACATCCTGTTGAACTTCGTACCTCGTTTTGTAGCAAATTTTAAATGATTTACCTAACTTGCAACCACTTCATATTGAGATACATATAACAGAGAAGATTCCCTCATAATTCGTGATTAAAGAAGCACGCGGTTTTCAAGCTCATAAAGCAGAAACCATGCACGATGTTGGGACAAAAAAACTGTCAAGAAATAAAGTCGCATTGAGTATGATTTGCAGACCATATTGTTTTAAAATAAACTAACAAATAAGCAATAATGTGCAATACTTTGTCGATAACGCAAACCTGTTTGCTTACAATACGTATCGAACACAAGACATACCGTTTATTTGAATGATATAAATACCTTAGCCTTGGCTGTGCGTGGCGCCATTTTCACTTTTTATTTGATCAAATTACACAACTAACTTTAGGAAATAACAATTTGTTACTACTAAAACATCTACTGAAAGCCGGCAATCACGACTTTAGCGGCAGCGCGTCTTCTAAAAAGGGGTGGCCGAATAGTTTCCGGTAAAAATGACAATGACAGCCAACGCTACGAATGGCGCCAATTTTTTGACAGATTATAAATCATAGGGAACATAGATTATTGTTTCAACACCGGTTACCGTGGTTATACCTCACTCGCCTCGTAGGGCGGTTGGACCCTATGGTTCGTGTTGCGTCGTTGCGTCTATACGCAACACCTGAACCAAGTCTTCTTCTTTTCTTGGTTTTTGGCTTTTAGTAGTGCCAAACAGCACAATACGCCTCGCTACTGTCTCAATTGGTCTCAAGTAACTTGAGGGAGGACTTACAAAGGAGACTGGTCATAGGGACTGCCGATACTAAATCCATTCAATTTTACTTGTAACACAGTACTAATGTTGCACAAATCACAATACGTCACCTGTATAGCTACCTACACAGCCATTCTGATTTCTGCAATAGTTTTGAGGCATCAGTTTATATTGTAAGGAAATCGGGCCAGTCGTTTTGAATAATTTCAGTAAATTTCTGGTTAGCCTTAACTGAACCTTTGCGAACAGGTACCAAGATTAACAATTGGGGTTTTAGAAATCAAACTTTCACATACGGTAGAAAACAGGGGCAGTTTGGGGGAAGAATTAATTTGGTGTGGGAGAGGTGTGAATTTAAGGAAACATTTTAAAAGGAAGGATTTGTCTTGGTCGGCTCTGATGACAAAACTCAGCCGTCGAAGGCTTTAAAGTAGTAGACTAAGAGATAACTGCACTTTTTGTAACTATCGCCTGAAAAGCTGATTCAGTGTTAGGTGGGTGTAGGGCTCTCCACTGATGTCAAAAGTGAAAGTCTGCCCGCATATGGATGGGCCTTTCGCTAGTAATGGCCGTACAGTACGTACTTCTTGTACAGTATTAAAGTATGCGCAATACCTATTCAAACAATATAAGAACTAACGCTATTTATTGGGCTTTTCACTAGATAATATCACCTCTCAAAGACGTTATGAACATACATACTGTAAAAATATATAAGCAATTATTGTTGTCACGTTGACTGCTAATAAAAATTATGAAGGCGTAAGCATTTATGTAACCATCCAACCAACCGCCTGAATCAGTTTTTCAGGCGATAGTTACAAAAAGTGCAGCTATCTCATAGTGGGTGTGAGGAAAACTTTGCAGACAAAACGGTCATAGATTTTAGAAACGTCTAAGTCATTAGTCACTATCTAAAGTTATTCTATAATTTTGACGTTTATGCAGTGCCACCAATATTCAAAAAAATTGACATTATTCGCGCTCGCGGCCAACTCGCGGCGAATCAAATCAAAATTTGAAGGTTTTTTTAAACGTGTCATAGTCGGAAATAATATACAATTTTACTGACGAGATAAAAATTACATTTTATAATAATTTATGTAAATGCATTTTTATATAACACAATGGTAAGAAATAAACTATTTATTAGTAAACTCAAATTAGAAACTCAATTTTTATAGGTTAAGGCGCCCGCAAAAAGTTAACAGATTTCTTTTATTGTACAATTTTCTTGCTCATTATCTTTTCGTTTGCTATGAATTGTACGTTTTATAAATCAGCAAATTAATCTTCACAAATATACTACGCTAGAATATAAGAATTTTTACATTATTGTACAGATTTAGATGAAAGTTTATTTATTGCAATATCTTATGCATTCAGGCAAACCTAGATCGCAAAGGGACATTTAAGGTAGAATACCTTCAAGAAATTGAGAAGCATGTACAGGAGCGATGGGACCGAGAAAAGATTTTCGAAATGGAGGCACCTGATACACCTCATGAGAAATTCATGTGTACTTTTCCTTATCCCTATATGAACGGGCGATTACATCTCGGACACACATTTTCTCTGTCAAAATGCGAGGTATGACTGTTTGTGAGCTATTGAGGCCAATTCTGTATAACACAATCTCTAAACTAAACTAAAATGACAGCTTAAAATCTAGTTCCGTACCTTTCCGCAGGGAATATTATGAAAGAGTTAGCAATATTTTTTATATTTGTTATCTCTATACTATTAAGAGCTGAATTTTCAGTAGAGAAATATAATCTTTAATTAGAAATAAGCTTAAATCTAAAGTCTTGAAGTGGTAAAACCTCATAGATTTCATTGCAGTGACACATAGTAACCAAAACTTTGTTTGGCCAAGATTCCATGTAATTTGATAACCCTATTTGAAGGTTCATGACAATATTTCATTAGTAAAGACTGGCTGACGCCCACAAC
The DNA here is from genome assembly GCA_923060345.2 of Erebia aethiops. NCBI lineage: Eukaryota > Metazoa > Arthropoda > Insecta > Lepidoptera > Nymphalidae > Erebia > Erebia aethiops. Next base: position 4,575,037 of record OV281092.1, on the reverse strand, counting down.
TTTGTCTGACTGTGTAGATTAAGGTTTTTTGGTTCCACCTGGGACTCTTTAATTTTCCGGGATTAAACATAGTTTTGAAAAACCTTCGCATTTATAATATTAGTATAGATTAGTAATAGATTGGCTATTACTAACTTACTAAATCAAATAACTAAATAGAACATACTTTCTAAAATGATGCAATCGACGTCTATTATTTCAACAGTTTGCTGCAAGGTATTTCCGACTGAAAGGTCGGCTGGTGCTGTTTCCCTTTGGGTTTCACTGCACTGGAATGCCTATCAAGGCTTGTGCTGACAAGTTGAAGAGAGAGATGGAGTTATATGGGTGTCCTCCTGTCTTCCCCAATGAAGAATTTGTAGAGGAAAAAGAACAAGGAGATATAGTGCCTAAGGTGAGGTAAGTTTAAGTTAATATTAATGAAAGGGCTATAAAGTTAAGCTTGCAGGTTAAAGCTCACTTTAGTAGAATAATCAAGTAAATACATAATATCATATAAATATAGTTTCCTAGCCGATGCCCGCAAATTTGGATGCCCGTGGATTGAGTTTTTTGGTTCCCGCCAGAACTTTTTAATTTTCCGGGATAAATAGCTTAGGTATTATTCCTGGCCATAATTTATCTCTGTGCCAAATTTCATCCTTCCATACATCCATCCATCCAAACGTTCGCATTTATAATATAAGTATTGAAGTATAGATTAAATGATGCCCATAATTAATTAATCTGTGTCGGTTTAGGCTTTTAAATATCTTGTGGCAACTTGAATTTTCCAGGATAAAAACTTGCCTATGTCACTCTTCAGGTCTTTTATATGCATGCATTAAATCATGTTGCTCACTATGACATAAACAAACACACTTGTATTTATTATATGGGTAGCCTGTAACAATAAAAATATTCACACTGATCCTCAAACATATGATAAGAACATAACGGGTTGTTACGTTCCCTCAAATATGGTCGAGCGAAGCAATGGCTGGATCATGCGTCATGCTCGTGAACGGGTGCCACCGGCGGGAATGGGGCTACTTTCTGTCTGCCCGTCTTTGACATGAATTGAATATACAAATTTAAGAAATCCATTAAAAGTATGCTCCTGAAAAAAGCTTATTATACTGTTGAAGATTATGTAAATGATAGAGGAGCATGGATTTGATCCCTCCAGCAATGCTAGGGACAGCGGTTACTTATGTACACATTGATATAGTAATTGTAAATGAATTATTTAAAAAAGAGCAACCACCGAGTTTCTTGCTGGTTCTTCTCGGTAGGAATGGCATTCCGAACCAGTGGTAGATTCACTTGATGATTCAAAAGTACTTGTAAAAGTTTATTTGAATAAAAAATATTTGATTTGATTTGATTTAACCAGTGTGATAATTTTTATAAGTGTTTATTTATGTATTCTAGCAAATAAAAAATTTATTGTTTTTAGGATAAAAGCAAGGGCAAAAAGAGTAAAGCAGTAGCAAAGACCGGGCCAGCAAAGTATCAGTGGCAAATCATGCGGAGTATTGGTGTGCCAGAGGAGGAGATCAAGGAGTTTGCCAATGAGAGCTATTGGCTCGAGTACTTCCCACCACTGGCTGTGGCTGATCTTAAGAGGATGGGGATTCATGTAGGTTTTATTGATCACTAGCAGACGTACGTGGAACAACTCTTGTAGAAAATCATTCCTTGTCTATATTATAAAAATAAATAAGCATTGTACAAAATTTCAGTTACCTAGCTTCAAAGGTTTGTGTTGGGTATTGTTGAATTAGTTAATGAATGAGTGAGTGTATTTATACTTTTGTTATTGTTGTGTGAAAGATATTTCCGTGATCATCTAACCACTACATTTTTTTGTACTCAGCTGATTTGTATGACAGATAATAATGAGAGCAAGCAAAGTGCTCTGCGCAATTTTAGACGGTTGTAAAATTTGATTTTCCATATGTACATTGTACATATGTACATAAAGACCATTCTGTATCAGAAAATCTTAACTGCCAGCCAGTTTTTGTATGCAGTGATATGTTTACCTTCTTATCTCAATTGACAAAATATAGACCAGTAGTTGAAAAAGTGACTGAAATTCAAAAGACTGAAATTTCAGTCAAGTTCAAGGTAAAAAAGAAAAGACAACGGCCAATTTCTATGCACCTTAATTCAAAGTTGATGATATTTAAATTTATAATCTTTTGATAAAAGGTGGATTGGCGTAGGAAGTTCATAACCACCAATGCGAATCCATTCTATGACTCGTTCATAAGGTGGCAGTTCCACCACCTCAAAGAGCGTAAGAAGATCATGTATGGCAAGAGATACACTATATTCTCGCCAATGGATAAACAACCTTGTATGGACCACGACAGGAGCAGTGGAGAGGGCGCTGGGCCTCAGGAGTATACGCTCATTAAAATGGAGGTTTTACAACCTATGCCCGATGTACTTAAGTGAGTTGAGGTGTTATTTAGTTTTATTTCCTACTTTATTATGTTTAAATTGTGAATTACTAAACAATTTCCACAATTTCGTCCTTGTGGATTTAGGTTTTTGTAACTAAGAGTTTTCAGTTTCCAATCTGTCTCTTCATCAAAATTGGTTAAGCAGACGTGCCGTGAACAGACAGATACACTTTCGCTTTTTTAAATAATATTAGTATTGCTTTAGATTTATTTTTAATTTAGGGATTTGTGTGTAGCAGCTCTATTTGTTGGTACCTATACACATTATGTTTGTTGATACATTTGTTCCCTCATAATTGCTAAAAGAGATAGCTCATTTGATTTTAGGTAAGGCGTTCCGCTTGTCATGGACATGACGTCGTGACAATTTCAATATGGCGAATATGACGAAAAAGCAAAACTTGTCATATTCGTCATTAAAAATACGTATTTTTTTTTGTTGGTAAAACTGGCAAATCTAACTATCTTATTTTGTGTAAAATTAATGTAATCTGCAGTATACATATTATAATAATTTGTCTTTTAGGGTGTTTAAAGGCAAAACAGTAAGTTTTGTAGCGGCGACTCTACGACCAGAAACCATGTACGGTCAAACAAACTGTTGGGTACACCCTGACATCAAATACGTCGCTTTTGAAACGGTTAAGGATGGAATTTTCATTTGTACTAAACGAGCAGTTAGGAACATGTGCTACCAAGGTTTCACAAAAACAGACGGACATTTTGATATTCTATTAGAAATTCTCGGACAAGACCTTTTAGGTATCGCCCTAAAATCCCCATTTACGTGTTACCCAAAAATTTATGCCCTTCCAATGTTAACTATAAAGGAAGATAAAGGTACGGGAATAGTAACTAGCGTGCCTTCAGATTCCCCTGACGATTACGCGGCGTTAGTTGACTTACAAAAGAAACCGGCATTCAGAGAAAAGTATGGTATTGCCGATGATATGATCCTCCCGTATAAACCGGTTCCGATACTCGAGATTCCCGAATTCGGGAATTTAGCGGCAGTACATGTGTATGACAAGCTAAAGATTCAAAGTCAGAATGACAAGGATAAGTTGACTCAGGCTAAAGAAATGGTTTATCTCAAAGGGTTTTACGACGGAGTTTTATTAGTTGGCGAATATAAGGGTAGCAAGATACAGGATGTGAAAAAGAAAGTACAAACTAGGCTTGTAGAAGAAGGGGGTGCTTTAGTTTACTATGAGCCCGAAAAGACAATAATTTCAAGGTCAGGGGATGAGTGTGTGGTAGCTTTGTGTAATCAGTGGTATTTGGATTATGGTAATGAAGAGTGGAAGGCGCAAGCGGAAAAGGCTTTGTCAGCAATGAATACGTATCACGATGAAGTGCGGAAGAATTTCCAAGCGACACTGAAATGGCTTCATGAATATGCTTGTTCTAGGACCTATGGGCTTGGTAAGAGTGTTATTAATAACCCAATCTACCTAGAATTATTAAAACCAGCTGAAAATTAACACAGCTGTGTCAAATGTGTGATTTTGATTCTTTGAATTAATTGACTTTTCAACTTTGTAAACTGCATCACAAAATTATGGTTAACTTTTTAAGCCATTAGGGTCGGCGAAAACATAAACGGTCTAGTGTCCCAGGTCTTTGCGTGCTGAAGTACAAAAAAAATGGCAATACTTAGGTATGGCGTGTGTAGCAAACAGTTGTGTAACAAAATGACAGCGTTAAATGTGGCCAACTCTGTTCTACAAAAGAGTCTACATTCTTATAGACTAAAATAATATATAAACAAGTCTTCTACATCTTTGATTATGGAGCCGTAGGAAATCAATTAGTATATGATCAGTTTAATGTCTTGTGTTCTTTCAGGGACAAAATTGCCATGGGACCAGCAATGGGTGATAGAATCTCTCTCGGACTCCACAATCTATAACGCGTACTACACGATCGCTCACTTCATCCAAGGCGACACGTTCAGAGGAAACACCGAAAACGCTCTCAAGATAAAACCGGAGCAAATGACTATCGACGTTTGGGATTACATATTTTTCAAAAATGCTCCGTTCCCGAAAACAACTAAGATACCGAGGAAATCTTTAGATCTGATGAAGAAATCGTTCCAATTCTGGTATGTTATTCTACAACATTATTGATTTAATGCTCATGTGTAGTAAGTAGTTGAAATATATTAAATTTAAAAGTAGAGTTCTATTGTGATAGTCAAAAGATAGGAAATGACATTTGTTTTCGATATAATCTTTATATTATTTTTTAAATATATTAAAAAAGCATAATAAGCGTATTAAAAATGCAATAATTAAGTTATTTGCTTATTTAATTTACAAGTTATATTAATGCGAATTTTTTGGATGAATTGTTTTAAATATTCAACCCTTTTGTGAAAAGTTTGTTATTTGAATCAGCTATTGTATTTTAGGTACCCAGTCGATCTCCGAGTATCAGGAAAGGATTTAATACAAAACCATTTAACGTTCTACATTTACAATCATTGCGCGATTTGGGAGAAAGAGGAGGACAAATGGCCGAAAGGGATACGGGCTAACGGGCATCTGATGTTGAATTCGGCGAAAATGTCCAAATCCGAGGGGAACTTCCTCACACTTTCGGAGAGTTTGGATAAATTCAGCGCGGACGCTATGCGGTTAACGCTAGCGGACGCGGGCGACTCTGTAGAGGACGCTAACTTTGTGGAAAATACTGCTGATGCAGCAATTCTAAGGCTGTTTACATTTATCGGATGGGTGAAGGAAATTATCGCGACACAATCCAATTTGAGAACAGGTAGAGTCAACTTTAGGTCACTTATTAAACAGGCTTGCTGGGCTGGGAGAAGACGTAAATTCTTGATGGAGATGGAGAGACTACATAGAAATTCTTTGTGGAGTTGGTACTTTAATTGAGCTCCAAAAGTTAATAACCATCGTGCTGACATTTTTTAATGATTTTCACATCTTTGGTGTTTGCTTTTTAAATTTTTTGAAAGACAAAAGAAGAAATCGTGTCATCCATACTTAATATTTGTTGGTTGTTAATTTGTTGATTTGTCTTTCAATCACGCCCCAACAGAGCGATGTTTTGCATGGGTATAGTTGAGGGCCCGGAAAATTAAAGAGTTCTCTGGGATTTTTAAAACCTAAATCAACGCGGATGGAGTCGCGGGTTGCATCTAGTTGTGGGATAAAAATGTCTTGTGACGTCACCTCCAGTCAAACAGACCACTTCATACAAATTAATCAGTTTTGTAAGACTCGGCATGGTACTTTTTGGTTTCAAGCTGACATTATTTTTACAGGCAAATACAATTTCCACGACAAAGTGTTCCTGAGCGAGATGAACACTAAAATAAATCAGACAGATGACAACTACAACAAGATGCTATTCAAAGAGGCTTTGAAGACTGGGTTCTTTGAGCTCCAAGCGGCCCGGGACAAATACAGGGAGCTGTGTTCTGAAGGAGGCATGCATTCCGAGTTGGTGACGCGATTTATTAGTACACAGGCCAAGTTGATATCGCCGATATGTCCACACGTGGCGGAACATGTCTGGGAATTGCTGGGAAATGTGAGTAGAACTTGTAGTCATAAATCATAATCATAAATCATTTTCATATTGTTCATATTGTGGAACTATTATAATTTATAATTGTAACCATTTGTAATTGAATCATAAGTAATAAACACACAGCTCTGCTTTGAGGCAGGAATATAACCATATTCCGGCTTTGAGGCCGGAATATGTTTATATTCCTGCCTCAAAGCATGAAATGTAAGTATAAACTATATTTCAAATGTTTTTTTTCTTTTATTTGTATTTAATATTTTATTGGAAAAAATGTTGCTGTTTTTACTCGTCTTGTAAAAAAAATTGTTATTTAACCACCCTAGTCGGCCTTATTTTTTTTGAGAGCGACAGCTACCCTCAAAAGTCATACTCAAAACACAGCTCAAATTCTATAGTTAATTAAACTTAGAGTACATTTTTATTTGTCCTAATGGCCGTAAATCTATGCTTCTATACTAATATTATAAATACGAAAGTGTGTCTGTCTGTCCCAGCTTTTCAACAGATTTTGATGAAATTTGGTACAGAGGTAGGTTGAATCTCGGAGAAGGAAATAGGCTACTTCTTATCCCGGAAAATTCAGGAGTTCCCGCGGGAATACAAAATCCATGCGGACGAAGCTGCGGGCATCATTTAGTAGATTAATAAGAAGGGTAATCCGTAATATCAAACGTTTTACTCAGAAACGATGTATCTTGCACGAGCGATGGCCCGTAGCGGGTCAAGTGGACGAGGTAGCCGTCAAAGCCAGCAATTACTTAATGGAAGCGGCGCATTCGTTCCGAATCCACCTCAAGAACCATTGCGCGGCCAAGAAGCCCAGGAAAGGGGAGACTCCAAAGCCCGAGCCGAAGCCCAACAAAGCGGTCATATGGGTGGCGAAGGAATTCCCCAAGTGGCAACATGTTATATTGAGCACACTCAAACAACTTAATGGGGTGAGTGATTCGTACTTTTTTTTACATTTAGTAAATAATTTAGTTTAAATTTATTTTATAATTAGTTTAATATTAAGATTTTAGTATATTAATGTGTAATAGTTGTTTATTTTAGTAACATAATATATCAATATCATAATTGTTTTCCAAGTTCCAACTAAAAATTCACTGACTTCTTTTTGTTTTGAAAGATCATTGTACCTTAAAGGTTCCGTTTCCTGGATTTAGTTACATTTAGTTCAATTTAAAATTTCGAATTTTTCAGATAAATATGTGATTGTGTGTGTAAATGCCAGCAATGCTTGGGATTGTAGTACTTACGTATCTACACAGTAATAATTGATGAATTGTTTTTTAAGAACAACATTGAAAAGAGCAACTTTTTTTTAATTTTTTTCAATGATGAGGTCTAGGTTGGAGCGCGCTGGCCTAGAAGATCCTATTTACTCTTGCCTTGAAGGTACTTAAGTTGTACGTGACAGGAAATACATGCGCTGGAAGGGCATTCCACATTCGAATCAGGAACGTAGAGCAGAACCGTTTCGTTCGGGTAGACCGGACGTCTACCAACGCAGACGGTTTCTTGCTGTTCTGTTGTAGAACGGTGAAGGGGGAGCATGATTGAAAAGTTCCTGAGCACACTCTCCAAAGTATATCTGATAAAAAACTGCAGAGTTTCTTGCTAGCTTTTAGGCTTAGCTGGCTTAAACTCGGAAGGAAAGGCATTCCGAACCAGTGGTAGTTTCACTTGAGGACGCAAAAGCACACGAAAAGTTTATTTGAAAAATTTGTCAACTCTCGAAAAGTTTATTTGAATTTGTATGATCGAAATGGTTTCCATTGTGCGTCAGAACTTTTAACCGACTTGAAAAATAGCAGAGGTTCTTAATTCGACGCGTTTTTTGGTTTTTTGGACTGGTTAAAGTGTTGGTTGTTGTTTTTCCAGCCTTCAGGCCTCCCAGACAACAAGATCATCTCGACCAAACTGGCAGAGATGCCAGAACTGAAGAAGTATGTTAAGCGAGTGATGCCGTTCGTTCAGGCGACCAGAGAGAACATGGAGCGTGTGGGATCGGACGCGCTATCGGTGGCGTTACCCTTTGACGAGGCGGCCGTGTTGAGAGATAACATGCAATACCTGCTCAACACTTTGGATGTAAGTCGTCAATAAACCCCCTACTAACTTTATACTTTTTTTTGGAGTTTACTTCCTTATTGAATCGATTTTCATAAATAAGGGTATGAAAATTTATAGGGAGTAAAATCAACCTTTCTCCGTTACGTTATTTACTTTATGTTTCCATGGTAGCACTTGTTTATTTGGAGCTGAAACACGCATTTTTTTTTCTCATTATTGGATTACATACAGCATATTAAATAACAAATAACAACTTAAATTTAATTAGCATATTCGCCTTTAAAGTATTCACTATTAGGCTTAATGTAGTGGTTAGTGCGGGAGTAATAAAAATCAAACACTTGCACGAATACAGGATTTGAAGAAGTTTGTTAAACAAGTCAATAAAACCCCCTAATAATAATATTTAATATTACCGAGTTGCAACCACGATGATCCTCTCTTATTTTGAGAATCTAATCTGCGCCTTGAGGTTATGGTGCCCCAATTTGGTATTTGATAACTAGTCAATACAGCAATTTTTTAACGTTAACGCTTAGTATGGGATTTTGTATGAACTTTCGTACAGTTCGAACGGTACCGTTGACTTTTGTTGATGTCACAAGTAAGTATTTTAATCGATAGTTTAAAATGGTTATTAAACATAATATTAACAGATGTGGATATTACGTCTTTTGGCGTAATTTGAACAAACAAATAATTTATTTTTGACATAGGCAAAATGCCATTCTAGTCCCTCACTGTTGTAGTTTGATGATAGTGGCAATGCCTAGGATTTTTAAAGATTGCTAGTAATAAAGTACCAAAATTTTGTGTGGTGTGGCACGCTTCATAGTGTCTCATTCCCTCTCTCATGTTGAGAAACATCACCGGCAAAATATTCACTTTAAAATCCCTTTCAGCTGGACTCAATTGAAGTGAAGCACACAGACAGTAGCGAAGCACCGGAGAAGTCCCGTGAAGAATGCGCGCCGGGGTCTCCGCACGTAACGTTCGTTGCCGAGCCGCGCGCGCGTGTTACGCTCGCGAACCCCGTTCCTCGTTCGGGAATGTTCTCTATAAGCGTCGCGCTCGCTGATGGAGACACCGTGTCGAAACTCAAGGCCAAGCTCGCAAAGGAGGTCAAGGCTATCAAAGGTGACTATATATTTTTTATTTATACTAAATTAGTAGGTTAAGTGCTGGAATTAGTCGAAGTGAAGTACCAAAGAAGTCTCGTGAAGAATGCGTGGATCTCTCCGCACGTAACGTTCGTGGCCGAGACGCGCGCGCGTTACGCTCGCGAATCCCGTTCCTCGTTTGGGAATGTTCTCTATGAGCGTCGCGCTCGCTGATGGGGATACCGTGTTAAAACTCAAGGCCAAGCTCGCCAAGGAGGTCAAGGCTATCAAAGGTGACTATATTATACATTTTTATTGTATTTTTAGTAGTTTAAGAGCTGTAGTCATTCGAAGCGAAGCGTAAGGTAGAAGAAGCACAAGAAGGCCCGCGAAGAATGCGCGCCGAGGTCTGGACGTCTTCAACCCTGTTCCGTGTTCGTTCTATCAATGGGGACTATATTATGTTTTATCTGTAGTAGTAAATTAGTAGCTTTAGAACAAGAATCAATAGGCATGATGACTGATTTTGAAAAATGGTCAGATTATGCTCGGAAGTATCTACTATTCCAAAAAAATATCTTATTTCAGCAGAAAAATAAAGTTTGGTAGTGGCATTTGAAATTTAAATTTTAAAATTCACGCCAAAACGCTCCCCGGTGTCATGGCGTCGTTTGTGACGTCACTATTATTTTTACCAATGTACTCTGTGCAGTGTGCAGTAAGCAATAGTGTGATTGTCAAAGCTTGAAAACAAACCATTGTGACGTCATTCGCTTCTTGGTGTTTTAACCAATATGGCGGATTGCTGTATTTTATAATTTTATTTTATCAAAATAAATAGCAATCTCACTCGAAATAGGAAAATAAATACGTTTTTTTATAATCCATGAATCCTATTTCATTAGATGAATTCATAATTTCATTGATTCTTGGCATAGATTTATTCTTGGGTTCGCGGGTGAAGCGCGCGAATCCATAAATCTATGATTCTTGGTTACTGTCATCATGCCTATTGAAGCACACAAACAGTAGCGAAGGAAGTCTCAAGACGTGTTGCGCCCGGGGTGTCCGCACGTTACATTCCTTGCCACCTCTTTACATAAATGGGAATGTTTGTTTGTTGGTCTGTCCTTCAATCAAACCGCAACGGAGCAATAGGTCAGAGTAATTTCAAATAAGCTATTCTATTTCAGATGTGAACTCTCTCAAGCTCTGGAGGTACACAGACCCGGTGCTGGGCCCGCGCAAGATCCCCGTCATCGGAGACCACGAGAGTAGATGCCTGTTACTGCAGAACGCGTCAGTATTCAAAGTGGACGTGAGCAAGGAAGCCGTCGAGTTGGTTGACAACGGAACCAGCGTCAACGTCGGCGTACAACTTTTGTACACTTACGAATAAGAGTTAATAAATCATTTATTATTTATTTGTTGCAATGTTTTGTTTTATTAACATTTATCTGCAATCTGGTGGCTGAGATGCAACCTTCCCCGCACTTTGGGATATATTCGTAGTGGGAGAAAAGTCTAGTCTAGTCACAGAACTAGTGTATTGTGTAATAGTCGGGTAAAGATCTCACTAGTTCTGTCAATTGTCAGTGGTCAGAGTGATTGGTAATGTATTTTGAGGTGCAACCTTCTCATCTCTAAATAAACAGATTACAAAGTAGTGGTATGCAATACAATAGCTATATTCCCCGAGGAAAATTTTGTACCTAACAGTACTACCTCAGTAAATGCATGTCCTGGATGATGGCACAACAAACACCGGAGAAGCTTGAACATGTCCGGAATGCAACTAAAAACTACGTGCGCCGCGGATTCCTCATAGATGCGCAGACACTCAGGATTAGGACGAGTGCTTAGACATATCCAAGCTCTATGCTTAAACAAGGGCAAAACGAGGGGAGTACTAGTGGCGGCCTTAGAGGGTGGCAAACAGGGCAACCGCCCGGGGCCTCGCTCTCGAGTCTAACGCAACAGCCCAAGTAGAAAGTCATTAGGCACTAATGTGTATTTTAGTCTCGCGCCCGCCGCGCTTTACAAAACCCACAACTTGCGAATGCAAGCATGTCATGGCCCACTCGCGTAGGTACTCCAAGCGTATGCCGCTTGCGTAGTAATAGTAAGTATAATAATGCACCGATATCTGTGTAGTTCACTCCACTATCGGATTATTAGAAGAGATATAGGTATATTTCAGTTTTTTAAATTTTCATCTCCAAGGGGGTGAAATAGGAGAGATGAAAGTCCTTCATATTTCAAGCCTCGCAACTAACCGTCCAGAGCCTCGTAATGGCTAAGGCTGACCCTGAAGGGGAGTAATTACTTGTATAAGGAAGGACGACACCACAGGTATAGGGTATTTATTTATTTATATATTTAGTACCAAACTTAAAAACTAAACATAAAAATTTAAAGGACATGTACAAGGACAACTTATCTCTAGAAGAGATTTCTTCCAGCAGCCCTAGAATGTGAGAATGGAGAAAAATAGATAAAACTGAGTGGGTGGGTATTTTATGGGGAAGAAATAAAAATGATGTATTAAGTCTATATAGTATTATAATTTATTAAAATAAACGATTATTCACAGGAGAATGTTTTACATTGCGAGTTAGGTATGGCTGCGCATTTGCCGCATTTCCGCTGCGGACTCCACGCGAGCGTGACCAGCCGTGGCTGTGCTCATATGATAAGCGAAAACGAGTTATTATTTGAAAATATACATATTAAAATAATATACATTAATGACACCGCTTTTAACAAACAACTAAAATGCTAGCAATATTGATAATGCTACAAAAATTAAAAGGTGTTTGTAAAATTATGAAAATTATAAGTTTGATACCTATAAATAATAATAATATTATTATTATACGATAGTACATTTTCAAGAATACATAATTCAGTAGCTATACTTATAATATATACTTCATATAATTTTTTTTATATAAAAGATGCTAAAACCAAATTAAATACTTTATGCAATTTGTCCAATTCATTAGTACAATCCCTAAACTCAAAAGTTCATACCAGCTCTAAATATATTGCTATCCCTAGTCATAAAACCAGTTGCGCGCCAGCCGCCTTCGGAAGCGGTCGAGTTTTTGAGTGCTCTGCGACGGTCCCACGGTCCCGTTCCCCGGTCTTCTGGTCCCCTGGTCCCGGTCCCCGGCCTCAGGTGTTTGCCCTGTGTGCTGGTAGTGTAATCAAAGTGGTTTAGAGGTGCAATAGTGAGTGTGTCGTGTGTGTGAGCGTGGTTGTACGCCTTCGGGAGCGTTCGTGTACTCTCCACGGCGGTCCCTCAGCCCCGGCCCAAGAGTCAGTCCCCGGTCCCCGTTCCCGGTCTTCAGTCCTCGGTCCCAGGTCCGGCAGTGGGTAAGTACTCAGTGACGGTCCCCGGTCCCCTATCCCGGTCCTCCGGTCTCCTGGTCCTTTGGTCCCCGGTCTCCGGTCTTGGTTTCTCGGTGACGGTCCCGCGGTGGTGCCTGTGCGACACAAGATGCCGGAGACATCTAGTTCCGCATCAACAACCAGCAGGTCAGCGGCGAAACCGTGCTCGCCGTGCTCGCCGGCGTGTTAAACGGCTCGTGTCGGCGGTGCGCAGGGCAAACTCGAAATCGGTCCTGAGAACCAACCCAACCGCGGGGAAGGACTCGAGCGCTGGTCCTTCGGGGAAGGAGGTCTTCGCTCTCCAGGCAGCGGGAACGCCGGGCTCAATATCCGGTGTTGAGGAGTTACCGAGGTCGCGCAGAAGCAGCGAATGTGACCTACCCGCGACGTTCACCCCAGATCTCAAGTCCAAAGCAGTACCGTTGGTACCTAAACCAATATCGGAGTCATCATTACTCCGTATCAGGGCCCAGATCAGAGCTGCCGCAGCAGCGAATCTGGATAAGAGTATCCGACTTGCAGAAGAGCCCCAGGGCGACGAAGGGGACAACGCGTCCTTCATGTCGGACACGTCTATGGTGGGTCGGGGAGCTCTACATGAAATGCCCCGCGTCGCAAATGCCCTACAACGCACGAAGACACAGACACGGTGCACAGGAGGAAAGACGAAACATGAATAGAGAGATTAGGGAGGACGTCTGCAATGGCATTCATGGTCTACAAATGATATTGAGACTGACGACTTCTGGAACAGGCACATAGATGACAAAGAGAAGCAGAAGGCAGGCTTCGAACGCAGAATTAGCCAGATGAGGGCGGAACATACTGCAGCGTTTGAACAACTGCAGAAGCAACAGTCAGCAAGCCGAAAATCTGCGGCGAAGCCATGCACGCCGGTAAAGAGATTCAAACGGCTCGTGTCGGCGGTGCGAAAGGCCGGCACGAAATCGGCCCCGCAAACTAGCCCAACTGCGGAGAAGGACACGAGCGCTGGTCCATCGGGGAAGGAGGTGAGTGCTCCCAGTAAGGTTATTCCCCAGGAGAGAGAGCCGATGCACGAGGAACGAGCAACTTCCCCGGTTGACAGAGGTACGTCTCCGAACAGCGCTGAGTACGCGAGTGCAAGGGGATCTCCGAGCTCCATATCCGGAGTAGACGAGTTACCCAGGTCGCGCAGAAGCAGCGAGAGCGATCTGCCTCCTGCAACAACAGAATTGGCGTCCCAGGTGCGTCTCAACATTTATAAAACATTTGTTTAGTGTGTATTGGTATAATATTATGTAAGAAAGAAAGAAACGTGAATTGGTGTAGGTAGAAATGTTGTACAAAAGACAGTTCTTTTGAAAGACGACGTGATTATATAAAACAAGAAGATACATAATGACGATACAACTAATTAATTTCATTAATCATATCATTTATCAGTCAATATTTGCATTACCAACAATGGGCAAGCAAAAAGTTTACGTATCTCTTAGATACGGTTTAATATAAAAATAAAAAAATCACGTTCGCATGGTTCCACATTGTTATTCCAGATCCGTTATACTATTTTCTATTCAACTTTCCTTGGTATTTCAGCCATTGAACTAAATTGTAGATATATTTCTGTAGTTGAATCCCTGGCAGATCGGCTGCCAAGAATAAGATACTACATTTTTAAGGAACTTTTCTTGTTTTATTGTCGTGCCACATACTCAAATAATCTGAACAACTACAGAACGTTTGCTGCCATTTTATTTTAACGAATAAATAATTAATTCAATAAAATCCGAGGTCCGTAGTGGGAGATTTTCTTTCCATTCGATCCCGACAAGCACTTGACAACTGGTGCTCGATCAATTCCATATAAATGTTAGTTAACATTGTCGCGATCGAATAAGTCAAAAACTCAGCATGCAGGTGGTAAACTCTTACTAGATCGAATGTCCATTTCTCTAGACCTTTCACAAGTACCTTCAAAGGATCCAAGCAAACTATCGCCCGATCAAATAAAATAATTAGCTTCTAAACTAATCCATCAAATAGAAAAATAGAATAACGGACGAGGATATAATTTATTATTTTATCTAAAAGCCAGTACGCGAGGTGTGGCCGCCGCTATGTGGGCGCGTTGGCATTGAAAAGCTTCTCTAGTCCGGCGCCCTCCGCCGAGTCCAACGCGCTACGGGGCTTGTCTTTCGGTGTATGCATGGTAGGCAGGTCCAGTATGAAAACCTCTTTCTTGAACAACTGGCCTACGTTTCTTCCGATCAACTGTAAAGGAATACAACTAAAATAAGTTCATAATGGCGGTGAACAAAATGTTACGATTATATCAGAGATCTTATATGACTTTCCGTCGAAAGTTACTTTTGATTTATTGAGATGATACAGAACCATCAGTGCAATTATTATAAGTCTGTCAACAATGTTAGTGGTATCAATATAGCCTAGGCAAAATCCCTACTATAATATAAATGCGAAAGTGCGTCTGCCTACGCTTTCTCGGGCCGTCTATTCAACCGCTTTAACGAAATTTTTTACGGAGATAGTTGCGACCTGGGGAAGGACATAGGCTATTTTTATCCTGAAAAATCAGAGTTCTCACGGGAAATTTCAACATCTTTAATAAGCGTGGACGAAATCGTGGACATGAACTAGTTTTATTATACAGGAAATCATACCAGAGGTTCAAATCTAATACATATACAAATCTGAAACTGATTTATTTAACCAAAGAATAATAGCTTCTCGTCGAGCCGTGGGGCCGGCGCTAGGGGCACTGTGACTCACCCTCGAGGTGATCTTGAAGAGGTCGCGCTTGCTCTTGCCGATCTCGTCGAGCCGTGGGGCCGGCGCTAGGGGCACTGTGACTCACCCTCGAGGTGATCTTCTTGAAGAGGTCGCGCTTGCTCTTGCCGATCTTGTCGAGCCGTGGGGCCGGCGCTAGGGGCACTGTGACTCACCCTCGAGGTGATCTTCTTGAAGAGGTCGCGCTTGCTCTTGTCGATCTTGGCGGGCTTGTTGGCGTTGGCGGCGAGCTTCTCGTCGAGCCGCTGCAGGTCGTGCGCGTCCACGTCGGGGATCGCGCGCAACACCGCCGCCACGTTCGGGAAGCGCGGCCGCAGCGCCTCGTACGTCTGCCGACAAATAAATAAATAAATATTCAATAACCATAGTTTATACGTTTCTTGTCTCAGAAATAATATTATAAGAGATAGCTGCACTTTTTGTAACTATCGCCTGAAAAACTGATTCAGTATTAGGTGGGTGTACTGCCCGCATATGGATGGGCCTTTCGCTAGATATGGCTGCTTAAAAACGGTTTATCGCTACCAAAAATGAACCATGATTAGAAAAGTTGATTCTTGTACAGTATTAAAGTATGCGCAATACCTATTTAAACAGTATAGTAGCGCGGCCTGGTTGGCCTCGTGCTGGCCGTGCAGCCGCAGCGCGTGCAGCACGGCGGCGAGCGCGCGGCCGCCTCGCCCGTGCCCAGCGCCGCGCCGCCGCCGCGCGCATACGACACATACGACATACCTGCACAGCGAGCGCCAGTAGCGCGGCCTGGTTGGCCTCGTGCTGGCCGTGCAGCCGCAGCGCGTGCAGCACGGCGGCGAGCGCGCGGCCGCCTCGCCCGTGCCCAGCGCCGCGCCGCCGCCGCGCGCATACGACACATACGACATACCTGCACAGCGAGCGCCAGTAGCGCGGCCTGGTTGGCCTCGTGCTGGCCGTGCAGCCGCAGCGCGTGCAGCACGGCGGCGAGCGCGCGGCCGCCTCGCCCGTGCCCAGCGCCGCGCCGCCGCCGCGCGCATACGACACATACGACATACCTGCACAGCGAGCGCCAGTAGCGCGGCCTGGTTGGCCTCGTGCTGGCCGTGCAGCCGCAGCGCGTGCAGCACGGCGGCGAGCGCGCGGCCGCCTCGCCCGTGCCCAGCGCCGCGCCGCCGCCGCGCGCATACGACACATACGACATACCTGCACAGCGAGCGCCAGTAGCGCGGCCTGGTTGGCCTCGTGCTGGCCGTGCAGCCGCAGCGCGTGTAGCACGGCGGCGAGCGCGCGGCCGCCTCGCCCGTGCCCAGCGCCGCGCCGCCGCCGCGCGCATACGACACATACGATATACCTGCACAGCGAGCGCCAGTAGCGCGGCCTGGTTGGCCTCGTGCTGGCCGTGCAGCCGCAGCGCGTGTAGCACGGCGGCGAGCGCGCCGGCCGCCTCGCCCGCGCCCAGCGCCGCGCCTCCGCCCGCCGGCGCCGCCAGGGCCGCTCGCAGCGCGGGCAACGCCAGCGCACACGCGCGCAGCGACGACGTCGAGTCGTTCCACGTTAGCGCGCGGAGAATCTGCACGGCGAATAAAACAAGTGATAATCCAAAACATTGAAACCAACCGAACTGGTAACATTTCATAGCAAGCATGTTCACAAAAAAAAAACGCTCGGACAGAACCACTAAATAAAGAAAATTAACACTCCCTCAAAGTCTAACGATAAAACTAAAAAAAATGGAACTCGAAAACTACTGAAAATCGTTGAACATACACAGGATATTTTCTGATGGGTCTAGGTACGAAGTATTAGAAAAGTAGTAAGATTTTTTTTCTTTGGACGTCACTATTTGGACCATCCTGTATAGGTATATACACTCACAGTGTGCAGCACAGCGGGCCCGGCGACTGGATCGGCCAGTATGATGGCCCCTAGTTCAGACACCTGTTCCGGAGCTCGGCCCGGGTTGGCGGGCGGAGTCTCCTCCTCCATGTCCGTGCTCGGCTCTGTGCTCACTCCGCCTTCAACTAGAGATACCTACAGAAATATTTTTTTCTAATAAGCCATACAGTGAAAATAAATCAAATCTTACTTAAATCACTGACAAATTAGAGTCATTAAAGTACAATTTGCAATTTATTTGAAAAACAGGTTGATGAAAACACCTACAAAAACCACCTCTGTTTTGGCCCAAGACTTCTTAGGATGAAGCCAGGCCTAATTATGGCACCACATACAGCATACCTGCCCCGCGGCTTGGCTATTATTAAAACGAAAATCGCCGATACAGCGGTCCGCCGGTCCGAACGACTATGTTACACAATTTTGTTTCAATTAGAATTTATTTTGCTTTGAACAACTTTGACCATAGTGAACTATATAAAATTTTCTATACTTTGCAACTGTCAAAAGATGACGTTCCTATAAAAAAAAACAAACACAAGGTATTTGAAACTGGTCTGTGATCTGTGCTATAACTTCTATACATTTTCGTTATCAATATTTTGCTTATTTTTGTATAGAATTAGACACATTAGCTTCTTTATTTCCTACTTTCAGATAAATTATTTAGAAAGCCGTTTACAGAACCATGACAGGTGGTCAGGATCTTTTTTATAGGCATTTCTCTGAAAAGTGGTGCAAATGTACTAAGGCGCGAGGTGCGCGGGTTGCGAAATAGGAACGGCGCAAAAAGTGACCGCTAAAATTCGGGCAGTAGAGAGATCAGTAATGAATTTTACAGAAATATCGAAGAACTACTGGCTGCTACATTCGCTCTATGGTAAGGCCAGCCTTAGGTTTCAGTAGAGGATCGAGCTTAATACCCGATACCTTCAACAATTCCAAGTAATCCCTGGTGACGTGCCGCACGAGCATGTCCTCTAGAACCTCCTGCGACTCGCTGCCGCCCTCCTCCTCCAGCTTGCCAGACTCGTACAGTGACGTCACGTACTCCCAGCGCTGGTTCAAGTGGACGAGCACTGTTAACACATATTACGCGTTACCACGTGTCCAATCTCTGATGGGCTGTTTTTTTTTAACAAAAACCGATTTCGAATGCTGGTATCAGAAACGTGGGATTGAACTGCTCAGCGCATATGCCACTGGATCCATGGATCTCCAAGCCCGATAATAATTAGACTATTGAGCTATTGGTAAATATGTATGGGAGTGAGGAAAATTCACGCTATTGGATTTTCAAGCCGATATGGTGCATACTATTAATTATTTTGGATATGCCGAGAATTAGATATACCGCCACGCTTATAAAACAACATTTATTTCAGCTGTTACGATCATAGTTTTGTTAGTAAGGACACACACAATAACCTGATGTTAGTAATTATAAAACTACTTAATTCTAAAACTTTATTTAAGACAGTCCTGATTTGTCAGCATGTGCACCATATTACAACGATTCAAGTATGGACAACCAAACCTGTCAGCAAATACCCTCAGGATGCCATTACACTTACAGCTGAATCCCTGCACAGGTATGATGTATTGATCCGGATAACTAGGTTATGGGTAAACTAGTGGATGCCCGCGACTTCATCCGCGTAGTTTAAGTTTTTTTGATTCGGGAACTTATGTCACTCTCCAGGTCCTCAACTATAAATCACGTCGATCGGTTGCTCCGTTGCGGCGTGATTGAAGGGCAAACAAACATACTTTCGCATTTATAATATTAGTATGATACGTACTGATAGGGGCGAGGTGTCGCATCAACGGCAGCGCCACATCAGCATAATGCGCCGGCGGGCAGTGCAGCATCAGCGGGCGCAGCGCCGAGCGCAGCACGCGCCGCAGCCAGTGGTCGGGCAGAGTCTCCGGCGCCGCCAGCAGCGACAGCGCCAGGGCTTCGGCGAGATTCGACACGCCGAACAACTCGCGACCTAGAGACGCCGCCGCCGCGCCGACTAGCCCACACACCTGAAATTTTTCAATAGGCATGATGACAGTAACCAAGAATCAATGAATTTATGTAATGAAATAGGATTCATGGATTATAAAAAACGTATTTATTTGTCTATTTCGAGTGAGATTGCTATTTATTTTGATAAAATAAAATTATAAAATACAGTAATCCGCCATATTGGTTAAAACACCAAGAAGCAAATGACGTCACAATGGTTTGTTTTCGAGCTTTGACAATCACACTATTGCTTACTGCACACTGCACAGAGTACATTGGTAAAAAATAGTGACGTCACAAACGACGCCATGACACCGGGGAGCGTTTTGACGTGAATTTTAAAATTTAATAATAATTTAATGCCAATGTTATCTACCAAACCTTATTTTTCTGCTGAAATAAGATATTTTTTCGAAATAGTAGAAACTTTCGAACATAATCTGACCATTTTTCAAAATCAGTCATCATGCCTATTCTGATGTGACCTTTTTTTTAATGTTTCGCACTCAGTTATCACAAAGTGCTGGAGTGGCGACCACGCACGGGAAAGCGCAGTGTTGCAGACCCCCTACTCGCTGGACAGACGACATCAGGCGAGTCGCAGGGAGCCGCTGGATCCAAGCGGCGCAAGACCGAGGCGTGTGGAAATCTTTGCAAGAGGCCTATGTCCAGCAGTGGACGTCTATCGGTTGAGAATGATGATGATGATGATGACTCAGTTATCCTCTGAAAATACGTCAGAGAACTTTTTAATGCAAGTTTTGCTCTGAATAGGTGCCTGCTCAGGACTGCCGGATGTTTGCCAATCCCTAATAGGGATGATGACAACTCAATCAAATCAGCGACTCTTTATCAAACTTAAAAACGAGCTTCTGGTATTGAAGTTTGTATGAAATACATAGTTGCGAAGTGATCAAACGTCACATGTGGCACGCGTTGAGTGTAGCTAGTAAAAACGCCCTGGGGAGCGATCGCCGAGTGTTTGTGCTTAAACAGGATGCTAAGTGTTCGTAAGAAACGTAACCAGTGTTGAAAAAACTATGCAAAAAATTCTGTATGCGATGAGCGCAGTTCGTGTAACGACAAGGCGCGTTGGAGTATAGCGGTGTATGTATTTTAATGAGGGTGCTGATTATCTGATATCTATGTCGTATCTGTGATGTGGATCCTACGTGGATTTCCCGTTATCGAGAAACACAAAAGAAAACGCGCGTAATGAACTAATACAGTGTCGCAAATCGTCTGAAAAACACACGCATTAATATAAAAAGGTCATACTCACATTTTCGTGCAGCGTATGCAACAGATTCTGCATGCGGTCAGTGGGGGCGGCAGTGGGCGCTGACGGGGCGTCGTTCCTCAACCCTAATAAGGTCCTCCGCTCAGTGGGCGGCGGCAGTAAGGCCCACGCGAGTGATAGCAATGATGTGCTTAATCCCTAAATAAGGATGCCAAGTGTCGGCTGAACATCCCATCCGAGATCCTTCCAATTTCTATTCCCTGTTATCGAGAATAATAAAAGAAAGCACAAGTAAAATGCAAAAATTACTCACATTTTCGTGCAGCGTATGCAATAGATTCTGCATGCGGTCGGTGGGGGCGGCGTTGGGCGAGGGCGGGGCGTCGTCCCTCAATCCTAACAGGTTTCTTCGTTCCGCAGGCGGCGGCTGTAAAACGCGCGCGTGCGCCGGGTGCCGCAAGGACGCGGCTTGCGGTGAGTGCAGCTCGTGTAATGCTCTGGCGAGGGATAACGCGGCGGGGAACAGCGGCAGCACGTGAGCGCCGCACGGGTTCCGCCATACCGGGTTGCCGGATGGGGTTACGCCCGCACTGAAACCGCCTGGCGACAAATACGAAGTAATGCTTGGTAAACCTTTCAAATTCGATTGTACTTATATTATGCAGCTGTTATTACCCACAATTCTGCAAAATAAATGATTTAAGATATTTGACAACTAGTCAAGTTGTCAAATACCCAATTTTGAAAGTATGAAGGAAATCAGCAATTTTTTTTAATGACAAAAAACGCGCTTGGCATGGGATTTTGTATGAAATACTAGTAACATCATCAACATTTTTTACAAAGGCAACCTCCCAATATGTTTATAAACTATTGTGTAAAATCCGCTGTTCCTGAATTCGGCCAATCAAGTCAATTGGAAGGGATTGCAATCGAAAAACTACAGGACAAAATCATCTCAGAAACCCTAAATCGTGATAAATTAATTAAAAAAAGAGGTAAATACCACGCGAAGCCTTATCAGGGTCAGCAGGAACTTGGGTACGTTTGACAACACCCAACGTGAGGGTAAGGGCGTGGAGTAAGGTCCGCCTTGCTTGCGCCCTCTCAGGGTCATCATCAGAGGGCGGGGCGTCCAGTCCCACCAGCCGCGCCAACCCTGCGGCTGACTGCAGGTGCGGACTGAGGGCCGCCCAACGCTCTCTGCAGTCGCCGAGGACCTAATGAACAAAATTGGATATTTGACAACCAAATCAGCAACTCTTTATCAAACGTCGAGGGAACAAATGGGAGCTCGAATGAAATACTGACGTGTGAGGTCAACATAACATTATCCTGAGTACATGAGTCATATTACATTTTTTTGATTAATACAGAAACCACAACTTATTGTTATAATTTTTCAACCAGAGACAACCCATAATATATTTCGATTGGTGCTTCCTTCCTGCAATCACATTTCGCTTTTGCCCTCATTCATGCTCCGGTAGCGTATTTAGCAATATTTAAAAAAAAAACATTCGCTAATTTTGTTTATATCATCGCAAAACATTTGGATTTGACATTAGAAAAATTGCTAGACATGTTGACATTGTAAAATGTTTCACGCGACGGCAATCCTATCGCGTGTATCACCAAGATATCAGGATTTGACACGGGTAATGCGCGCGGTGTTGATGACGTCACCCGCAGCACGGATCCTTCACTGAGAGCTTTAGGGTCTTTAGACTATGAAGGCAAGCCGCGAAGCATACAGCATACATACAACGAGCAAAACCGTGTTACCTGAGCAACGAGCGCGCTCTGTCGCTCGTAGCAACAGAAGTGGTTGGAGACGAGCAGCAGAGCCTCCTGCAGCGTGACGCTCTCCAAGGCGCTGAGGTCCGGGCGCGCGAGCGTGTTCTGACACAGCTCGTGAAGGCGCCCGAACACTGGCAACAGTAGCAACGGGTACTGGGGACAAGATACGACCTATTATGTAAATCATTCACGTTACGTTCTACCAGAGAGGTCTACCTGTGTGGGTCAACTGCAAGGCATAACATGTATGGTACGGTCCGGTATGCAGAACAAGTCGTAGCTTCGCTATGGCATGAATCTATATGGCTGACCGTAGCTTACGATGGCTATCTGCTGCGGCTACACGCGAGTGTAACAATCGAGTGAAACAATAATGTCTCAAATGATAAATTGGGATCAGGGGAATGGGGACGACTTACGGTAAATTTTGCTAAATTGGAACTATTGTTACTCATAATAAGTATGCTCATGATAAACAAAACATAGGTAAAAAATAGGGACTGCCGATAGAAGAGAAAACGAATATTTAATTTTTTTGTAATAAAAAAAAAATACAATAATAATAATTTTTAAAAAAATAGACCTTTTGTCTTCGTAAAAACGCGAGGTGTCGGTCTCAGTTCCACAGCACTTATTAATATAAACCTTAAAACTAAGGCATTAAAGTTTAATTACGAATGTAGTATTTATACTTCAGATCTTTTGTCTTAAGAAGAACGGTGTCGGTCTCGCGTATTCCATATTTTTACCCCCTAACCAACAAGTGCTTAACGCGCCTAAAGAAGTTTTCACTTTAACAATGCCTCATCGGCTATACGAGTAGCCATCTCACCTTGGAGCCGAGCCGGACGAGCAGACTGGCGGCGTGCCGGCGCACATTCTTCACGTTCCTCGAGCTGCGGTCCTCGGGCGGCGTGCCCTCGTACACGAGCGCCGCGAATATCTTATCCAAGACGCGCGGTAACAGTTCCACGCCCGCCGAGCCCACGCCCGGACCTGGCGACCGAATGGACAAACCTTGTCATTATGAAATTACTGCTAATTTCTGAACAGACAAATATTTAACCTAAAGCTCCGAGACACAGACGTGTGTACTTTTGTAGGCTCTGCTGTGAGGCTGAGGAAACACCATTACGCCATTACATTTTGACGACCTCCGTGGCGCAGTGTTGAGCGCTGTTGTCTTAACGTGCGGAGGTCCCGGGTCCGATCCCCGGCAGGGTCAATTTGGGAATTTATAATTTCTGAATTTTCCCTGGTTTGGCCTGGTGGGAGGCTTCGGCCGTGGCTAGTTACCACCCTACTGGCAATGACGTGCCGCCAAGCGATTTAGCGTTCCGGTACGATACCGTGTAGAAACCGAATAGGGCTATGGGTTTAATATAACTCCCAAACCCCTAACAGGTTAGCCCGCTACCATCTTAGGCATCATCACTTACCATGAGGTGAGATCGCAGTCAAGGGCTAACTTGTAGTGGATAAAAAAAAACACATTATCTGACAGTCAAACGATTATAATACATGAAAAGAAATGAAATGCACAACAATCTCCCAAAAGACAATCTCCACTTCTGTTGTTAGTTTTATTTTGAATAACCATTTTAAATTATCTTAATATGTTGAATAACCATATTAAATTATCTTATGTTGATTATCCATTTTAAATTATCTTTTATAGTTCAAAGACGAAGCGGGCGGAACACTTCAGTGCATATATGCCCGTTTATCTGTTCCTGTGTAATTTTAATACCATTTTGTGCTGTAAAATTAGAATTTAATAGATTTACTTTTTATTCCGGTAAATTGAGGAGTTTCCACGGGAACCAAATAAAGATCTTAATCAATGCTCATTATCGCGGGAACTATCTAGTAATAGTATATGTTTTTTTTTATCTCACCTGCTAATTGGCTGTAAGCGCAGCTAAGGAACACGAAGAGTGCAGATATGAAGGACAGAAGAAGTGATAATATCAGCGGATTCCGGGGTTCAGTGGCCACACAGCGCTGCAGCAGTCTGAGCCCCTCTGCTACGTTGGGACGAGGCTCTGCTTGCAGCAAACGCGATAGCACTACCTCGAGAACCTACAAACATTTTATCATAGAAATTACTATTACTATTTACTATAGGATCTTGTGTAAGTCTACATAATGTTATAATGCGAACCAATAAAGAAACGAATCGAAAATAAGCAGCGCCGATCACTTCGTCTCGCTCACACAAGTATAATGTGTGAATGAGATCAGTTGAGAGTGTGTGTCTTCCAGAGATGTGCTAAGCTGCGGATTCGTGTCAAACCATAGTTTCCATAGCTTAGACCACAGAATTTGACACACATCCGTACATAGCATAGTAGTACATCTCTGGTGTAAAGGCACTCTTATTGTTGTTTTTTTTTATTGCCGAACTCGTAAATTCGTCAATTTACTAGTTTGACGAATTACGACGTTATTAAATGTGGGTATTTAACAAATAGGTAGTCGAATTAGTATATTTTTTTCAAACATCAATACGCGCGCTTAGTATGGGATTTTGTATGAAATACCGAACGGTGACGTCATCAAAACTCGATGCACTTTTTTAAATTTAATCGATATTTTTAATAACACCTTTCTTACCTCCAACTGGAGGTTTAAGTGCGGAAACCTGCCCAGTAGGAAGGAAGAAAGAACACCTTTCTTACCTGAGCTAAGGCTTCCCACTCCACATGCAAGGGATGCGTGACGTCCAGCTGCAATGGGCACGAGTCCACTTTGTCCAGAGCTGTCTGTGTCCATTGCTCCACGTGAGACCACGTCACTAGCGGCGCCGCTGTCATGCAATATCTGCAAACAATGTATCCCTGTTATGTTAAGGTATGTCTAAACATAGAGTAGAAATTTGTCTCGCTGTTATTGGACGTTTGGCGCGCAAAATTATTTTATTCATCATATAGTTATTATTAAAGCGCTGCAGAATTGGGTATTCAACAACTGTTACAATAAATTATAAAATAATTTAATAATTAGCAAATAATTATTTGCTAGTGATGATTATTCTTAATATTCACGTCCCCTGTAAGTTTTATGTTTGAAAACCATTTTAAACAATCGATTGAAGTAAAAAAGTGGGTCGAATTTTGATGACATAATGGTTCAGTTTTTCATACAACATCCCATACTAAGCGCATTTTTGACGTTTGAAAAAAAAGGTGCTACTTTGATATGTTGTCACTTGTCAAATATCTAATTCTGTCCTACAAACGTTGCGCACGCCCGCTCTATGTTTGAACACACCTTAAAGTTTATAAAGCTGAAAAGGGCAATCGAAAGCTATTCACTGTCGCACCGATAAAAATTGAATTTTTCGAGCATCTCTCACCTAAAAAAATTTCAATTTCATCACACCAATAAAAATTTTATTTTTCAACCATCGGGATCTTTTCCAATGTTGGATTCAAAGCAAGATTCCCGGCAGGTATAGAAAAGGCAATTTTCCATAAATTATAGATATACATTTAAATGGAATTGTGAATGTGATGCTAACCTGAAACTGTCCAATATCTCTGTTCTGCAGCGGTTGAAGAATATCGCGAACTCCTGTTCGCTGTCATAGTCCATGCAAGCGTACGACACTGCGTCGTTGACGCCGCTCACTCGCGATGATGGGTACGTCACCTGCAATAAACGGAATCATCAAAATCTAATCTAATACCTTTAAACGAACAATTCTTGTATATATATATATATATATATATACTAGCTGATACCCGCGACTTCGTCCGCGCGTCGTAACTAACAAATTTTTTCATATTTTTCACCATTTAAACCTTCCCTGGACTACGACAAACATTTCAAAACTAAAATCAGCTAAATCGGCCCAGCCGTTCTCTAGTTATACCGAGACAAACGAACAAGATACAAGATTCAGTTTATATTTATATATACCGTAAGTTACCGTAAAGGTGACATTTATTAAAAATATTAAAAAAGTTCTGTTCTCTAATGGACTTGCGACGAATTAACAACGGGACGCGTGATATCTGCCATGATATTCGCCTTACCCCTCTAGCCGCAAACTGGGCAGTTTCCCCATGAATTATGATATTGTGTTGTCATAGTGATCGACTTTTTCATGGACTAGAGTCAATAATTGGGCAGAAAAATGACAACAATGGCACTCTTCCATCGCCCCGGACAAAGTTAGTTGAACGTGATTCCATACATTTTTGTTACGTTTTCTATCGCGTGTTTATTTCATCCAAGCTAATGGATTATTATATTTGAATACATATTCCCCTTAGGGCTCGCGTTCCCTACTCCACCGTAGACTGCACTGTGATTCGTCGCTGGAAGTCGCGCGATATCGCTGGCATTCTGAACGAGCCCTTACATAAAGTAATTGCCTGTTTGTTTACATTTTAGTTAACTCAATGAGAAATTGAGAAATGTGCAGGAAAAAGCATTTTCCAGTACCAAGAGATCAATTTTTATTCATTTACTAGCTGATGACCACGACTTCGTCCGCGTGGAACAGGATGGTCGTTATTTGGTTTGCGTGGGAACTCTTTAATTTTCTCGGATAAGAAGATGCCTATGTGTTACTCCAGACTATAATCTATCTCTGTATCAAATTTCACCCAGATCCGTTCAGCCGTTCTGGCGTGATTGACTAACAAACGTTCCATCCATACGTCCATCCAGCCATTCAAACTTTCGCATTTAAGTGTTAATTTGGTCAGCATGTCAAGTAAATTAAGTGGAAGTGGTTATACATGAGCAATTTGGAGTTTACTTACTTTCAGAACCTTGGGCGCCGCAGCTTGGAGCCAACGCGGCACCATTGCCAACACATGCGGCAACTTGGAGATTTGTTCATGTTTGAGGAAGGCCAGCCATACAGAGTTGGCTGTATGAGCCAATGTTAGGGACGGATGTGATGTGAGCAGTAACATGGTCTCCAGCAACAGTGGTAACCAAGTTTCAGTGTTGCTTGCGAAGTTCCATAGTGATGTGAGTTGTTGAGCCAATCCTGCGAGGACCTGTAAAGACAAACAGCTGTAAAATGTTGAAGTAAGGAAAAAACCACTCAATCTATTAGGAGCCTACATATTAGATGTAATATAAATTGACTCCTTTATAGTTGTTACATGGGTAACCTGTTTCTTCTTTTTTATATGAAACCTATACCCCTATTCGGAATTAAAGTAGCTTTACAGAAATACCCGGGGCATCTACACTACATCTAAGGCAATACTGACCTGTGAGAGTTTCTTAAGGAATAAGTAATGTTGTTCGTCGGGCGCGCCGATGCTCTGCAGCGCCGCGCGGTGGATGTATGACACGGCGTTCTCACTAAACAGGATCATTAACGGCTTACGCTCCTTTGTCTACAACCATAACATTTATCTTTGTAACAGAAATGCCTTTGATAGAAAAGTTGCCCTTAAGTCGGTGTTAAGTGACTCTTGCGAACATATTACTTTTGTAAAATATTGACCCCAAACATGTTTTTCTGACAAAATGGGGCCGTTGTCAAACTTTTATGCCGAAAGTTATATATTGCTCTCGAATACAACTCAAGTTATTTGGAATTATTTTTGTGTACAGTTCATAAAGTCGCAGAATACTGCAATATTATGCTAATTTGTTGTAGTAGTCTTTTTATTATATTATAAGAGATAGCTGCACTTTTTGTAACTATCGCTTGAAAAGCTGATTCAGTAATAGTTGGGTGCTACACTCTTCACTGAGGACGCTAGTGAAATTCTGAGCGCATGCTGATGGGCCAATGAAAACATGACATAATAATTGCTAATAAATTTTTATAGTCTGTAAGTTTATAACGTCTTTGAGAGGTGATATCTAGTGATAGGCCCGATGCAGAGCGTCAGTTTTTGTAGTGTTTATATAGATATTGTGCATACTTTAATACTGTACAAGAATCAGCTTTTCAAATTATGGTTCATTTTTGGTAACCATATCACGTTTTTGATCGGCCATACCTAGTGATTGGCCCATCAGCATGCGCTCAGAATTTCACTAGCCTCCTCAGTGGAGAGTGTAGCATCCAACTATTACTTAATCAGCTTTTCAAGCGATAGTTACAAAAAGTGCAGTTATCTAAGAGATAACTGCACTTTTATGCACGTATTCACTGCGTCTATTAGGAGACTCTGCTTTATATTTATTAACGTTGTCGAAACTGTAATTATTTAAGACTTTTACTGCACATGTACATGTTAAAATATTAGTTGAATCACCACGTGGGTGGTGGACACCCACTCCACAAACCCTGTCAGGGTGAGTAACACATACTCACAGAGCCTTTCCTGTTAACGATCTGGAGCAGACACTCCGCCGCGGGCAGTTGGAAGGCGTCGTCGCTGAGCAGGATGCAGAGGATCTCCAGCAGCCTGCCGTTGTTGGTCACCACGTGGGTGGTGGATACCCACTCCACAAACCCTGTCAGGGTGAGTAACACCACCTGGAAGTATGGTGGTGATAATATTGGACCCTAGTTTATACGCAAAATTAATCTGAGCACATGTGCCTAGAAGCTAAACAAGGGTTAAGGGTTAGCAAATAGCCAGGATTTGATCTTTATAATATTATGTAAATTGCTAAATGGGGACCTGCAAAATTTTTGCAACACTAAGTGATCTGGTATAACTCAAATAATTTGCCAATGAACATTTTTTTTCTAGAGAGAGATACCGGTGTTAAAAATAAATTTAAAATAATTGTGCATTCTTGCAATGAAGTGCATATTATTGCAAAGTCAATTTTGAAACTTTTTCTGTCATAAAGTTTCTAAACTAGTTTTTTTAGGAGATTTTGTGCAACGGAAATCAAAATTAGCATGAATGTATGTGTAATGTTCACCTGCACTACTCTGCCATTACTAGCCGCAGCCCCATAGTCCCCAGCGGCAGTCTTCTCTCTAAATTCCTGAACATGCAGCTCAATAAGGCGCATGAAAAACGCAAATATCTCAGCCATGTTGCTTGTCAGTGCCTGGTAAATGTCCTTGCGGCGCTGGTTTTGCTCTAAGGTCTGTTGAAAGATGTGGGGAACAGATTACAGAAATGATAATATGATTATGCATAGGCTGCTTTCAGAATTCCATGATCTTTTTACAATAAAATCCTAATGCCTTAGGGGTTTTTAAATACTATATGAAACACTTGCCATCAATTTTAGTCTCATTTCACAGAGTCTGTAGAGGTAGAGAGTATTAAGTAGAGATTAAATGAACTTATATGAAGTCTTGTGATTAAAATTACCACATTTTTTTTTTATTTCTTTCGTGCATCTGTTGGTTAATTTACAGAGAACATTGTGACTCTTGCTTTCACCACCCCGCCAATATTGGCTGAAATTATTGCAGCAATGATTGATGCAGCTTTGCAACCACCCACTAATTATCATATCATACTAATATTATAAATGGGAAAGTGTGTTTGTTTGTTGGTTTATTGGTTTGTTGGTTTGTCCTTCAATCACGCCGCAACGGAGCAACGGATCGACGTGATTTTTGGCATGGGTATAGTTGAGGACCCTGGAGAGTGACATAGGCTACTTTTTATCCCGGAAAATTAAGGAGTTTCCGCGGGAATCAAAAAACTTAAACCATGCGTTCTATTATGCATGTATGTATTGTTATGTGTATGTATTATTTGTATGGTATTTATTTATATTTGTGTGTATATATTATAATAATATTATATTGTTAGTTACTTTTACGTACACCCATAACCCTCTATCGCTGGTTATAATTCCTATGTAAATTGCTTGCCTGGCAGAGATCGCTTAGAAGCGATAAGGCCGCCAATTGTACCGACTTGCATTTGTTTGTTTATTGTTTTTGATTATTTATGATAAGTGTACAATAAAGAATATTTCATTCATTCATTCATTCATTCACGCGGACGAAGTCGCGGGCATTAGCTAGTTATGAATAATTTTGACTAAAGAACCAGACTATTTTACCAAAGATAATTATAATTATGCATACATAATACTAATATTATAAATGTGAATGTGAGTCTGTTTGTTACGCCTTCACGGCCCATCTTTTCATCCGATTTTGTTGAAATTTAGTACAGACATATGTTGTGTCCTGAGACACAGGCTTTCCTGCGGGAATTTAAAAAACACTTAAACCAGCGGGACAAACTCACACACTCACGTATCAGCATCAGTATAAGATAAATTACTCTGCAATTACTTCATTACTTATTCACACATTGTAATAACCTGACAAGTACAGGGTGAGGTAAAAGGGGTATTTAATAAGGAAATTTTTTCCCCCTCTGATTTTATCCATCTGCAATCAGTCCTAGGACTATAAACAGATCTTTCTATGGTCTTAATTAATTACTAAAGATAAATATACTAGATAATATACACACCTGCAAGGTAGCAACATCCTCCACTAATCTCAGGAACACGTGGAGAACAATCTGAGTGTGCAGATGGCCCCTACTGCAAGCGTCGCTCAGCTCAGCCAGTAAAGTGGACCACTGCTGCGGCCACTCACGCTTTATCATCTCAACTATCACTCGAGCGAGCGCATCATTCAAATGGCCGGTTTCCCAACCACCCATGTTTAGGAGTTTCATAGCATTTTCCTAAAATAATAAATCGTGTCAATGGCAAGTGAAAATAAAGGACAGACACTATACTATTGAGAACCCTGGAGGGTAAAGTTCCAAAGTCATGTATGCTAATGATTTTAAAATTCCTATCAAATGGAATGTCACTCAATTGGTAAGCCAAATATACCAAAATGTTTTTTGGCTATTAAATTTTTTTTATTATTTTTTTGTGGGATGGTAATCAGTTACAGGTTACTACAACTACTGAATTTATACTTTACTGTTTTATACTTTATTTTTTAAATTGCTGGCAGATTAAGTGGTAGAGGGACAGACTGGACAAAACTATATAAGAGTTCCTTGTCTTAGTATGAAATCCTAAAAAGTAATAATAATAAGCTTCTAGAAACTAAGGAAGTAAAGTTCAACTAAGTTTTTGAAATGTAGGCAACATTATTGTTTCAATTGGCTTGTCACCTTGAGTTAGTAATTGTTTCTTCAGTATTCTTTTTTTTATTGCTCTAGAAACACTTAAATAATATTATCTACAAGTGCCTTTTGTGTGTTTTCCATGCATTCTAAAACATTACCTTTGCAGTATAGAATTGAAATTGCTTTTTTAGATAGATAGATAGATAGATAGATAAATACTTTATTGCACACAAGAAAGAGTAATACAAAGTTAACTATAATTAGGTAAACAAGATATGCAAAGGCGGCCTTATTGCTTACTGAGCAATCTCTACCAGGCAACCCTTGGTGAGAGGATAGAACAAGATGTGTAGGGTAGTGTGGCACAATAGAATACACGTTATTATTAGTAAGTTATCAAATAATATAAAACATACTAGACGTATTATATATTTATACATTACATATAAATAATATAAAGAAATATAGGTAACAATATATATTATACATAAACATACATAAATAGTACATACATAATACATACATAAATTACATATATTATATAAATAATATTACATAAGCATAGCAACGAATTACGATAGAAATATAATTTAGTTATGGCACGACTTGGTTAAGGAAATATTCTTTGAGACTATTTTTAAAAACAGGTAAGGATTTGGAGTCTCTAATATTTTTGGGTAGAGAATTCCATAACTGCACAGCATGCACCGTGTACGATTTGCTGTAAAATTTTGTACGATGGTGAGGAGTTTTGAGTTTATTATCCAAAGTGGAACGCAGCTGCATGTGGCGATCAACAGCACCGAGAAAGTTGAAACGTTCTTTAAGGTAGCTGGGAGTATGAGGAGCATATAGGATCGAGAATAGTAAAGAAAGTCTTTTTTACTTACTAATAAGATACTAGATGCTATTAAAATGCATAATAGCCAGCAAGATTTACTATGAATATGTATGAATATGTATATTTGTGGTCCTATGTATGCTAAATGGGTTAAGTCACTCAGCTATGAGAAATATGATACAGAAATATATAAGAAGCATACTAACAGGAAAAGTGAAAGGAAAGAGGACATAGCCATATGCGTTGGGCCGATCAAATTAGAACCACACTCGGCACACCTGCCCACATTGCTCTGCACCATGCCACAGACAGACCAAGATGGCATAACATCGTGAAAGAGAAGATACTCCATGGCAAAGATCACAGCCCTCAGCAGTGAGGTTGAAGATGCAATTAAGAGGGAGGATAAAAGAAGCAAACCTTAATAAATATTTTCTCAGCTTGACTAATATGTGTCCATCTGTACTTCACTGTATGCTCCATTAACTGCAGCCCAAAATGCTTCACAACAGGTGAATATTGCGGACCACTGGCCAGGAGCAAGCCTGCCTGAGCACACCATGGTGAATTGTCTTTAAAACTGAAACAAAGTAACTTGGTAAAATATTTAGACATTTCTCTTACAACCTTTTACTGAGAACTTATCCTCTGGTGGAAGTTTTAGAGGAGATGATAAGGGTGAAATTCCATGTTTCATAGATTTCCATATATTACTATTATTGAGGACCTTGCAGGGCCCAGACATTTGTCAGATATTACGAACAGTATCATAGTCTGGGTAGTATAGGGCACTCTCTCTTGCACAACGGTATGGAAGTGAAAAGCATGCGTTTTCACTGTGATTGGTCAGCATTTATGATCCTTCTCCTTCCGTTCTCTTAAAACTACATTTTTCACTACAAATTACCTTAAGAGAAGGGCTGCCCATATGGTATAGGAGTAAAATAGCTTTTGGGATATTTATTTATCTACTTTATTTATTGACCGAGCGAAACGAAGGTCTCTGAGTCTACTTGGGTGAATTTGCACTTGTCCGTCCGTCCGTCCGTCCGTCTGTCAAAGCATTATAACTTCTGAATTACTGAACGTAATTACTTCAGCTTTAAATAGAAAATGTAAACTAATGGCCTCCAGCCAAATATGGCTTAAAAAGTTATAAAAAGCTTTATTTCAGGGGGGTTCTCATAGAAGCGAATGCGAAGTAAAATATTTTTTATAGAGTTACATAGGGTTGCAATATATCATTTTAAAGATAATTAGGAATAGAGTCCAAAAATATATTTTTGGTCTCTATTCCTAATTAATAAAAAATAAAAAATATTTTTTTTTAAATTTTTCCCCTAAAATTGACGAAATGGGGGGCTTTCAAAGTGAAGATTTTCTAACGTCCAACTCCAAAGTTGACCTCAGAACTCAAAATTTTCTGAAAGGCTGAGCCTGAAACTTGATCAGTTATTTGAATTATATCCTGTACTTGAACAACAAATACTAAAATTAGATAAATATTGTAAAGGAAATTATTTAATTTTTAATGAGCTTCAGTATTTTTAACAGAACTTAACAATGATGTCAATAGATGGCGCCGCGAGGTCTCAGTTCGGGGCAAACCACTAGTATTATTGTTTTAAGAAGTACTTATTGAATGAATAAAATATCAAAGTTTTTTGATTATAATTTTGATCTACTTCACTAATAGTGATTCTGAGTATTAAAAACACAGCAAAACAGATTATTGTCTGATAATGTTCAGCCATATTTTTTACTTTTTTTGTCTGCAAGGAGCACTAAACCCAAGATGTCCGCACCGCACGTCACAGATAAGATTGACCTATGTCCATTATCTGCAACCAATGATCCAGGGTTCCTAGTTTTCATACTAGCTCGACTTTGGTGAACCAACTATAATTAGAGAGATTTATTAGAATAATCAAGAAGGAAAGTCAAAAGTTTACCTCTCGCAAGCAGTGTAAGCTTGTTTTCTTGCTTCATGGGCCACAGCGGGGTTGAGAGTTAACTCTACTGCATTGCTCAGCTCATCGGCAATGAGGGCTACCTCCCTCTCACCAAACGCCCCAACATTCATGGTAGCTTATAACTGCTTAGAAATTGAACAATGTCGTTAAAAACTCAATAGTTTCAATAAAACTATTTAGAAATGGAACACATTTCAGGTTTTTCTATTATTAACTGGGTAAAATTATTAAATTTTTAATGTAGCACAGGATATAAGTCTAATCATCTGATGCAAATTGTAAAGCCGCCTTGTCTTTTGTATCACATATATTTTATGAGCAGGCACTGACAACAAAGTTTAATAAAATTAGTGATGAAATTCTTGTCTTAAATAAATACCGAGTAAAATTAATTTTTACACGGATATACATACCTACTTGTTTAATTTATTTATCTCGTGCGATTTTTCACTTCATATTAGTCGTTTTGTTGCTGAAATTAAATAATTAAATTCTCAAGGCCTTAAAAACTTCAAAGGAACTTAATAATATAAAGCATGCACCCGGTGTTGGTCGCGCAAAACTGTTTATTAAGGCAATAAATCACATATTTTACAAACAAAACAAATTTAATACAATATAATTTGAATGTAAAAAAATATTATTGATTTGGAATTGCGATTTTTACGATTTTTTATGAAATCAAAAATTCAAAACAAGAAATACCTCGTGTGGCACCAAAATCGGAAAATTGTTTGCCATAGACAATCATAGTACTCACCAACCAGAAAAAATAATTCTTTTTTAAAATCAAAACGCAAGCTAAGAAACAAGCTGCGGCTGCCAGACACAGACTATAACCCTTAAAAAAATTACACATAACATTTTAAAAAAAAATTAACTTTTTAAAAAGTTTTTTGCCAGACGCCTGTATAGTAGATGGTACAGAATTACAGATACATAGTTATTAGTTGAGTTACTCTCTGGGTGGTCTGGTTGGTATCCTTAACCCACATGTTTGTGCCAGATGCCAGTGGCAGTAGGTGGTACGTAGAGAGAGAGAGGTATAGGGTGATAATGCCTCGGCAGGCAGAGGTGCATTCTTAGACGCAGACCGCTTTTTTCTGGTCGGTGCAGACCGCAGTGTGCAAGGTGGTGCGAGGTTCATTCTTAGTGCAAAGACGGTATAACATTAAAAAAATTTAATGTTACTTTCGCCTGTGGCGCGGACTGATTAAGATTCCGCTAGTACGGACGCCACGCGCTTCGCCAGATGCGGCACGTTTATATTTCGTACAAATACCTTAAGAAACTTCAATATAATTTTTAAAATTTAAATTCAATATTCTAAACCTGAATACCAATGCACTTTGCGGAATATAAAAAACCTGCAGGCCAAGTCAACTCAAGCCAAAGACCTTACACTAATACCTTACACTTAAGTGTAACACCTTACACTTAAGTTTGACTCATAGACATAGGATTTTTTCGCTTGACTCAAGCATATTAATCTATGGTCAAGAAGATGGTCAATGAGATGGGTTTTTTTTATTTAACTGGTTTAACGGCTCTGGATTCTAGTTTTTCTGAGTCAATGAGATGGTCAAGACCAAGACGACCAGGCTCAGATTAAAAACCTAATTTAGATAAGTACCTATTTAATCTGAGCGACGGTCAGACAATGACTAAGGAAACATAAGGAACTGACATAACCTGTAATCGCCCTTTAGCTTGAGCGTGCCTAGCCGCCATTGTAATCACCCATTTCTCGAGTACATCAAGTGTCATCGCCTGTTAGCGTGTAATTGTGTTTTGTTGAAAAATTGTGTATTTATTTGTTACGGAGAATATATAAGTGTTATTTTCGTGTATAGCGTCAAAAACAATTTGCAACAATGCCTAGTTGTAATATTGTGGGATATGGCGTAAGAAAAAGAAAAATCTGACAAATTTTACATTTCACCGGTATGTAAACAATTTTTCTCGTATATTGATGTTCCTTGATATTGATTCTTTGTAGTAGTTATTACACTACGAAGAAACATATTTTAGTTTAGTTTGCTGTAAATATTTGATTTTAAGCTAGATTTTTACCTGTTGATAAGCATTTGATAAGTACCTACTAGACATTACATAAGAGGAAATTTTCATCGATATCGATAATTGCTTGAATAATAATTTTGATATTTTATTATCAAAATAATTATTATATCAACTTTATAAGCAATGTTCAGCTCGAGACCATCGGTCTAAACATGTTATATTATAATTATAAATTTGGAGTAATGATGTTAACTCATTTAAAAGTTATAAGGCTCTGAAAGACTGATGGACGGGCGATCAAACGAAAAAGTGCAAATTTACTCAAGTAGACTCAGTCATCTCGGTTAACTAATTTTTAAATGTTATATTTAGTTTTTGTTTTGTACATAAGATTTACTTCTTACAGTCATCTTCCTGCTACAACAACAGCTGCCTATAGAAGACCAATGTGCATCGAGTTCGGCACTTGGGTGATTTTTTGTCTATGCAACAGGCAGGCCCACCGTGCGAAGCAGGGGTGAGGGCCGGGTCAACTAGTGATTAGTAAATGTTTAAAAAAAGTTGTAATTATTCAAAAGCCTACGATGGTTTTTAATATTCATAAACATGTTTTAACATTTTCTACATACTTTAAAATATTGTTGAAAAATGACATGAAAATAAATGAGAGAAAAAATGTTTTGTTCAGCGATTTGTAAGTTATTTCATTGCTCCTTAATTCAACACAACACTATATTGGCTTCCCTCTTAGCCCTTCTAACTTTAGCTTTAGCTTGGGGTCTTAGCCCTTGTTGAGTCCATATTCCTACCAATGTGTCCTACAAGAGGTTTTTGGTTCCGACTACCACGAAAAAGTCTTTTCATCTTTTTGTGACTTAAATATGAAAGTTAGATATATATGCTGTCAATGACTTCTTTGTAGACATTATCAAACTCTACAACTTTTCTCTAGAACTCAATCATAATATCATTGTTAAGGCAGCTTTTGTAAGAAACGTTTTCGTTCGACCGTTTTTTCTCCGACTTACTTTGCAAATCTGACTACCACGAAAAAGTCTTTTCCTTTTTCGGGTTAATATATAGCCTATGACATTCATAAATTATGTGGTTTTCTATTAGTAATAGAATTTTCAAAATCGGTTCAGTAGATCCAGAGATTACCCCCTACAACCTCACAAACTTTACCTCTTCGTAATAAACCACATCGATAAATATTATCGATAGTCATCAGGTAACATCACTTTGGTAAGTCGCCATTTTAGTCAACAGTTAATGTTTAGGTATACAGCTTTTTTTCGTAGGTATGACAAGTCCTTTAGTTTCCTTAGTCATTGCGGTCAGACCATGTCTATGGTTCTTGGCATTTGTCAGTTTCAGTTTGTTTTGATTTTTTATTTTCGCGGTTATTAATCTGAGATTTTCGCCTTGCCGGCATTTTGCCGGTTTCACTTTCAGCGATAACTGAGAGTCTCTAGTATATAGTGTATTATCTATGACTGAGAGTTTTAGTATTGGAATTGAATATTTTGTTTAGTTAATAATTTATAATTTAAGATTTTGTATTATAAATGGAGTGTAATACTACGTGCCTCGATCCGTCTTTGGAAAAGCAACTCACAGGCCATCGTAACAGTGTAACAGCTTTATTCTATAATCGCAATGAAAAACAATTAGCCAGTAGCTCATTGGATAATAGTATTTTGGTAAATATTCTTTATGAATGCCTATCAATTGCCAACCTTCTCTTGCTTTGTAGCTGCTTTTTCACTTTTTGGTATTAAGTTTTAAATGCTAGTAAAATGATAATATCAATAATTTATGCTTGTATAGCTATGGGACCTACGTGGTACCATGAAAAGCTATAGATTCCAGGGCCATGATGAAGCAGTAATGGACGTAACGTTTTCACCATCAGGGAAGTATATGGTTTCTGCATCCAGAGACAAAACGGTCAGGATATGGGTGCCAACTGTTACAGGCAGTACAGGAATGTTTAAGGCCCATTCACAAACTGTACGTTCAGTTCAGTATAGTCCTGATGGAACAAAGGTATTTTATTTATATTACTTATTGACATATTTCTGGTAATTTTTCTCAATAAATATTTAGTTTCATTTGAAAGACAAATTAGCCTGTGGCCAAAATCTCGCAGTCTGAATTGGAAGTGCAGGCTAACTAAGAAGGGGTATGGTAGTTTGAGACTCCGTTTGCCTGTATTGTTTATATGTATTGTATAAATGTTATATGTTTCTTTTTAAAATAAACTTATGGAAGATTAAAAATCTTGATGTGGAGAACCTATGATCACTACTATATTTTATTTGATGACTATACAAACAGATATATTCACTGCTGATATTAAGTATAACATATTTACAGATTATTACAGCATCAGATGATAAGATAATAAAAATATGGTCTGGTGATAAACATAAATTCTTAGCCTCCTTCGTAGGGCATACAAACTGGGTAAGACGAGCCACAATGTCCAGTGATGGCTCAGTCATAGCTTCATGTTCTGATGACAAGACTACCAGACTATGGAATCCGGATACTGCAGAGTGCATACATACCTACAAGGATCAGAACAGTCATGGAATGTATCTAGCTTGGCACCCTTCAAGCTGTTATGTTGCTGTGGGAACATCTAAAGGAAATGTTAAACTCTATGACATAAGAACACATAATCTTGTTCAGTATTACAGGTAAATGTGTTTTACAACAGCTATTCTATCCTTGAACTGGAATTGATATGAGTTTAGGTTAATGTTTGTTGGCATATATAAAATTATCACCATTGCCTCGCTTCTATCTAAGTACTAAATAAAATTAAAAAAGTTTAATGTTTACTACTTTACCATTGTGGTTTCAGTGTACATAATGATGCAGTCACACAGATAGCATTTCACCCCAGTGGGAGTTACATATTGACTGCAAGTAAAGACGGTAAAATGAAGGTGAGTTATACATACTAATAATTGAAAATATGTGAAGTGAGTCTATTTATCTGTTACTGTTTCATGACCTAAGACAAAATTCCAGAAAATCTGAAAGGATCTTTAAAAAACTTATGCCACATGGAGCATCATTTATTTATTTTAACTTTATACATATAGCTATATTATGAATATTATATTTGCAGATATTAGACCTATTGGAGGGGCATCCAATATTCACTCTTTGTGGTCATAGTGGTGGAGTTAATGCTGTTACCTTTTCTCCGAGTGGTCAGTTTTTTGCTTCAGCTGGTGATGACAAAATGGTTAATGATTTTCTTAATATTTTTTGCAAATCTTTACTAATGATTAATCAACTATCCAATAAATCAATGTATATTTTCAGGTATCTTTATGGAAAACGAATTTCACTGAGCTTGGAGATATAAAGGAGAATGTTGAGGAGAATTCAGTTACTCCTACTCCTAAACCGCCTAACAAAGTTAGTGAACAGAAAAGAATAAATTTATATCATCCAAAAATATGGAAATAGTGATAAGGAGAAATTGTGTTAAAGTAGTACAGAGTATTTAGCTAGAATAATAATATATCAGTAGATAGCTAGAAGCAGACTGTAATTTATACTTTTGTTTAGGACCAATCATTGGAATGTACCAAAACAAAGTACACTATAGCTATTCAAAAACTAGACTTCAGAGAGAATTGTGATCTTACTAGAAACCTGTTATATCAAACTTATTATATAAAACAGTAATTAAACTCATGTTAATCCACCTCATAGGGTGTGAAGATGTGGTATCACTGTTATCACAGTAAAAAGTATCCAGTGACCAATTTTGTTCATATTGATAATGCTATCGAAATTACAAGTGATTCTGTAAGAAATGCGAGTTTCCAAGCAGAAGCACCTAATGCTAATAGTACCACCATAGAGTCAATACGGCAAAGTGATACTCGTGGCTCCTCAAGACCTAATTTACAAAATCTGAATGGAAATTCCCAATGTCATGGTGAGTGTCCGTCGGCTGAATGCTCTTCATATAGTGTAGGCCACATAAGCCACATTCCTCGCACACCACCAACTCCAGGAACCTATACAATTCCGAAAATCCGTAATAAATCAACTGGAACTGAGAAAAATGATGAAGATATTTTTGGTATGATTAAACTTGGTGATAATGATGTGTGTTACACAAGTGGGACCATAGAGTGGGTTGGTCGGAAAAGAAGTTTTCCCATAAATAGTGGCTTTAAAATACTCAGTCAAAGCAATGGGCAGCACGAGTCTGTTGTGAAAAAAGTGAGAAGACTAAACACAACTTACACAAGTGGTGTTGATAAAATAAGGGAGTGTGATTGTGCTGATGTGTTACCAACGGTGAATGCAATTGTTGATCATTTGAATGCACTACATGAAGCAGTAGACCTTGTTGATTTACGGCTTAACACTTTAGAAGATAGCAAGAATGATTAGAATTATTAATTTATTGTCAATTTGTGATATTTTATTATTGTGATGAAGTAATTAAAAAATAAAGTATTTATTTGTAAAAAATATATTTTCTTAAATATTTTGGTACCTTTGTCTTAAACAAAAGTCTAATTGTACCAGAGCTGCAATGCAATTTAATAATTAATCAACAAACAATATATGCAAATAAGAAGAATGTAACAATAATATTATTATAATAATTATAAAACATTGAACCAATAAAAATATTTGTTATAATGTTTCAAAAGTTCACATTCTGCTGTGCCACAATTGGCTACAAGTCTACAATTACCTAGAAGTTAAATTGAACAAACTGACCATTATTCATAATTAAATTATATTTTATTCAACTTTTGGATGACTCTTGCTATGATTAAAACCTATTAATCAATAATATTTTCAATCCTCAAGACCAAATTTTTGGTTAAAATCTAGTGTAATATGTAATTGTATAGAACTGCCAGTGGTTTGTAATTTTTCTAATTTATATTTGAGAAAAAGATCCATTTATGTAAATAGTTATAACACCTGTCTATTTTAATACAGTTATATCTTATTAGTTGAATTATTTTCTCTATTCTGTACCAACATAGCTGGTCTTTTTCCCTGTTTTCTTTATAACTTCAAGTAGCTGATCTGCACTGAGTGTTGATGTTACAGATACTTTCTGTTCTGGTAATGAGATACAGACATTGTCCACTCCTTGACCTTTTAATCTGCCAAGTACTCTATCCACAGCTCCAGAACAACCTTCGCACGTCATCTCTACATTGAATATGTGTGTCTGAAAAATATACAAAATCATTAATAATTTATAAGTATCAAATAGATAAGGACGAAAATAAAGAATGGCGAACAAATTCAGTACAGACGTGCTTTTCAGTGATAACGTCAACAGATTTTCTACGGAGAATTTTCAGTACAGAAATACTTGTTGCGTTTGGAAACCACATTTCAAAATAAACACGACGACGACTTTGTGCTTCAATATGTTTGAATATTTCTATTTGTTTTCGGAACAGTTTTTAGTGTGTATACGAAATTACCATATTTTAGTTGTAAATTGATAAAATGAACGCTAATTTAGACGAAAATGAGGCCAGTTTACTAGTATTATCATTAAAAATGGGTACATATTTTAAGTAATTTATTACGACTTACCGTAGACATTGCAAACTTGCGAACGGGGTACCGAAATTACCAAATAATCATACAGAATCAGATATTATAGTATGAAAAAGGTAACTTTATCAATTTAGATTAAAAAAATAGGTCTAATTTATCAAAAATGTAAGTTCGTAACTTCGTAAGTCAAAGGTGCATTGACCCTATTTAGCACAGAGTACATTGAATATAGGGGTACTATTTAGCGCTATCAAATCAAGGAACTTTTTGACTTTTATCTTCTTTTTCTGGTCGGCGGGGGAGTGCGCTACATTCAAGATTCCCTGTCAATTCCCTGTCTACGTTTTTAGCCTTACTCTGAGTTTTTAGCATATTTGGTCAAAGATTCTGTATTCTGTACTTGGTAGTCTGTGGTTAAGGGCAGTCCATAGAGTAAGTTAATAAATCTATGGGGCAGTCCCATAGAGTAAATATAGCAAGAGGAGGCTATGTTATAATAATACCACAGGTGAGCGAAATGAGTATATACGCTAATGCCAAGGAGTGACAGAGCGAGAAATTGTTGTCTCTTGTCCTGCTCAGCGTATCACTTTTTTTGTTTGTTGTTGTCTAACCTAAAGGCTGCAAAAGCGTAAATACG
Organism: Erebia aethiops; assembly: GCA_923060345.2. Classification (NCBI taxonomy): domain Eukaryota; kingdom Metazoa; phylum Arthropoda; class Insecta; order Lepidoptera; family Nymphalidae; genus Erebia; species Erebia aethiops. The sequence goes on along the minus strand of OV281092.1, from coordinate 4,532,680 downwards.
AAAACATAACCTAATACATAAGTTTACAATTTTGACCTAATTTTGACCTGATTGTTACAGATCAAAACAGTTTATATTTGTAAAGATTCGTATGAATATTACAATGTTTAGAAATAACAAATAAATGTACGGTTGTCTGTAAAGTAGTTTTACGTGATAACTAGTAGTATTTAGCATTAAGAAAATATCACATTTAGACTGTCACTATCGCATACTATATACGCTGATGCCATGTCTACATATCTTTCTCTGTCTACGGGCAGTCTGTACTCCATAAATCGTTCATCTGTCTGTGACAAAAAGTTTGACACAGTAAGTAGATTTAGTTATCTGTGGTATGACAAATGGACGAGTGGGATACGGTGTGTCTGTGAAGTTTTCTAGTAAATTTCGTTAATTTTGTGATATATTTTCAATACAAATGAAAACATGACACTCAGCGATAGTCTCAGAGATCTGGGATGGTAAATTGAACTTATTTTAAAACCCTCAAAACAAAAATATTTCACATTTAATCAATCTAACATTACGATATTTCTTCTAGGCACTTAAGTCAAGAAGGTATTGATATTATTAGCGAAAATGGACAAATACAAGATGTAGATGTCCTTAGCCGAAGAGCTCTAGACGTAAGTACTGAGAAAACTCTAATTTCCGCTTCTTTGATAATCAATCGACCCACACAGATTTTGGTGGTCATGACTGACTTGCTTTATATTTCAGTTCGACTTGAGGGACATAGGCGAGGCAGCCTTTCCCGAAGAATTTACGAAAGACCCTTCGAAGTTAGAGAAGCCAATAGTCGTTCAAATACAGAAGATCAGAAATGTGGCAGCCCCTAAAGCTAATGAGGAGTCTACTTCAGCTCCCCGGATGTTGAAGTTTACTTTGCACGACGGGAAATCTTCTTGTACTGGTCTGGAGACAACTTCTATTCCCAGTCTGAGTATTAACACCCCTCCAGGGACAAAGGTATTGCTTAAGAATGAGGATCTTGAAGTGTGTCATGGAGTGATTTGGCTGACTCCTAGTGTTGTGTCAGTGTTGGGTGGTAAAGTGTCCCATATGATTGAGAAATGGGAACTCAACAGAAGTCTTGCAAAGCATACTAGAGGTGAGTCTGTGCAATAAAACTATAATTTTTCTGAAATACTTTAAAAGTACCTTTTTGTAGCTAATTTATGCATCCTTATTAGATATCTGATTGCCTACTTAGTGAGAAATTCAAAGTATTTAAGTACAGGAGTATGCATCACAGGGACTACTTTTTATTCATTAAAATCAAAAAGTTTCCATGAGTTTTCTGAAAATCTTATGTCTCATGGATGAAGCCACATGCATCAGTTGTATGTAATTATTTTTCCAGGTGGCATAGGAGTAGATGGTGGCCCACCACCATGGATTCCATTTGGTCAAAGGTTGGAAGAGTTACCAGTTGATAAGCAATTTAAGAGTTTGCAAGAACAAGCCAAGCAAGACAATGCTGAGTTTGAAGCTCAGAGGAAGGGAGCTATTGCAGAGGCGCAGAGGATGTCAGGTGTTAAAAAGGTACTGTTATTATTATTACTTTGTTTCCCACATATTACAAATTATTTCTGGTGTTTATAAAATATTATGATTTATTTTAATATGTGGTCCCCTGCCTCCTCTATCTTTTACCATTTATTTCTATAGGTAGCGATACACATCCAATTCTTTCCTGCTACATTAGCGATGTCGTCAGCCCATTTTTCCTTTGTCTGCCTGTAATCTAAAATATATGTTTTTACAGTAATACAGTAATACAGTTATTGTTTTTACTTAAAAGGTACTGTTATCTAAAACATATATTTTTTAATTCTTACAAAACTACAATTACAAAATAAGTTTCCAGATCTTTTGCACGGTCCTTGATCATACTTCTATACTAATATTATAAATGCGAAAGTTTGGATGGAGGGATGTATGTTTGTTACACCAGAATGGCTGAACGGATCTGGATGAAATTTGGCACAGAGATAGATTACAGTCTGGAACACATAGGCTACTTTTTATCCCAGAAAATTAAATTGTTCCTGCGAGAACCAAAAAGCTTCAACAAACGCGGGCAAAGTCGCGAGGATAAGCTAGTAATAGATTTTATTTTATTTGAAACAATTAGAAAAGATGGAGGGCATAAGGTTCACCTTGATTCATTGGAACACTAGTTTCTTCTAGAGGAGAATCCTACTAGAGGATTCTTTGAATTGTTGATTGACAGTCTGCAAAGCTGACAATTTAAATTGTATTAGTTGGGTTTGCATCATGGACAATTGATTACTTAAATACAGACTGGCCAGTCATGAATAACATTTTCTGACAAGATCATTTAAATTTTTACAGGTATTTGGCGGAGGCACTAAGCCTCTATTAGATGCAAATGTACAGAAAATCGTTGATGCAGGATTCACTGAGGAACAAGCTGAGAACACTCTCAAGTACACTAAGAATAACGTTGACAGGGCGCTCAGAATATTACAAAAAAGGGACAACTCCGAAAACAGGAGTAAAGAGAAACCAAAAGAATCTGATCAACCAATCCAACCAAAACGTAAAGGGAGAAATAAAGATAACGACGAAGACAGTGTCCCAGTCAAACCTTCAGGAAAAGTTTCTCTGTTTGACTTCTTGGAGGATAAACTTCCTAATGTACCAGATAAGGATAAAAACAATCGGCGGGATTACAACGCGCCTTCTGAAGATAGGGGCGAGAGGAGTTATGGTAATAGGGATAGAAATAGTGCCAAAAATAACCCACGCTCCCACGGATCACGATACGACAGCCCCCGACAGAGGTAATTTTTTTCTTATGGGAACTAAGGCTAAACCCGCACTGCGAAATAAATCCGCGAGTCTGTATTTCTGACAGTTTATAATTTGCATACTGAAGTTCATCTAACACGCCTGGCGAATAAATTTCGTTTTTCGTTTTTCAGTTTCTATCATAAAGAGAATATGATGGTCTTCTGATGGTTATTTATTTTAGATAAAGCAATAATAATAAATAGGTAACCATCAGTATAAGTTGAAACCATCAGTAACATAATTTATCTTACTGATGATTTCAACCCAGATCACACAAATATATACCAATCCGCAAAGCAGTGGATTTTGTGGCAAAATAATTCGTTTCACGAGTCAACTTACAATACTAATTTTATTTATTACACGTAGGACACACAGGTGTCTCTTATGTTATGAATTTTTTTTTACTCTACCACCGGTTCGGTAGATTCTACTAAGAAGAGCCAGCAAGACACTCAGCACTTGCTCTTTTTAAAAAGCAAGACATTACAATAAGTAGGTATATACATATAATATACAGTAGTGTAAGTTATTAAGCGGCTTTTTAAATTCATGTAACGGCAATGGGGCACTTCTAGTGTATGCTGGTTTCTAGTAAGTCAATTTTGTGTATCCCCCTCTTTGTCCATAGAGATAAATAGTTTGTTTCACAAAGATTATATTTTAGTTTCGCGTAATCCGAGTTTATATATTGATCGAATCGCCCTCTTTAGTTTGCAAAAATTGTTTGCATATCAGCAGCTCTGCCCCACAATAAGATGCCGTACGGCATAACACTATGAAAGTAGGCAAAATAGACAAGCCTAGCAGTCTCAATATTGGTAAGCTGTCTAATTTCTTGATAGCAAAACCCGCTGAGCTATTGTTTACTATAAACATGGCTTTTGATTGTATTGAAGAATCTTGTAAGTATCAATAAGATCACCTATCTCTCCTGCTATAAGGTCTTATTCTGGAGCTCATTGCAATAATTTTATTTTATTACACCAGGTCGGATCGGGGACACTACGATAATTATCACAACAATTCTCACCGGGAGGAACGTAAATATCAGACGCAGAACGAGAAACCGCCGAGGTTTCAGCGGAAATTAGAAGAGAAGAACAAACAACAGCAACAAGCCAACAACCTAAACTTACATTACAATAACGCATATCACAGCCAATCTCACATCCAGTACCCCGAAATAAACATGAGGAATGAACACTTTAACGACAATAACATGAACCAGCAACAACAACCACCACAAAATTATCGAAACATCAACCCCATGGATAGTTTAGTTGATGCAACTGCTAATTTGAACTTGCTCTCGAATCAATGTCGGCCTAACGAAGAAATCTCACCCGGTAGGAATTATCAACCGTATCCAGAACAAGCGTACCAACAACAAAAGCAGTATGTTCCTAACCAAGCGATGCAGGAAATTCCGCCGTTCAGAAGGAATAACGATATGCCTAAATACCAGGAGCCGGCATATGGCAGGCAGCAACAGCAGCCGAACGGATATATGGAGCCGCAGCAAACTCCCATGTTCTCCAATATGAACTATATGAATGCTCAGGTAAGTAGCAGATATAATTAAGCTATAGGGAATTTAAAAAAAAAATTTAATGCCAGAGTGCGTGTGTTTGTTTGTTTCCAATCACTGAACAACAAAGCAACGGATTGACCTCATTTTTTGCATAGGAATAGTTGAACACCTGAAGAGTGACATGGGCTACTCATCCCAGAAACCTACAAAAATCTCATTATAAAATTAAGCTAATAGTGTAGCGATCACTAAAAGGGTAAGGAGGGTCCCCCATAGATATCTAGAATAAAAAACGGTTTCGAATCTCGCGCCACTCCCGCGTAAGCGCGGTAGCGGAGCTCTGATTGGCGCCCCATGTTGGGCGCCAATTTTACGGGGGGTTTAGTGCCTCAAGTTTGGTCAAAGGAAAACTACCGTGTGAGGAAAATACTTCTGTGTAATTTGTGAACATTAACCACTAAACAGTTAGAGTCGAAAACATGAACTAGGCTATAAAATAATTTTACAAAACATTTTACGCGCTAAAAGAACACTCAATTTTACATAATCCGCCATGACGGCGTCACCCAATGTAAACGGGCCAATTAGAGCACCGCTACCGCGCTTACGTGGGAGTGGCGCGAGATTCGAGACCGCTTTTATTCTAGATATCTATAGGGGACCCTCCTGACCCTTTTAGTGATCGCTACAATAGTATAAAATCCGACAATAATGTATATAATTGCTTTTTTTAATATCAGGAGGATTTTTAAATAGCTGTTACAAACTGTATTTACCTGGTTAAACTGGTTTTTGGCTCAAGTTCCTCAGAAGCAACAGCTATGGGCCGAAATCATGTTTTTAATTTCCTCTCTTACTTCCGCAGTTTTTTGGTAAATTTCTGTCATTTTTCTGTGGTATTTCTACGGACAAGAGTTCATTATTTCATCACAGTATTTCAATAAAGAATATTTCATTCATTCATTCACTCAAGGAGCTGTCATAATGTATTGTTTTCATACATTCATGAATGCAGGTTATCATCACTACAGCCCATTATCGTCCCACGCTATTCCCATATTCGCATATCGTCCCATTATCGACACAGGCCTCCACTCTCATAGGAGAGAGGGAATTAGAGCTTAGACCCACCACGCTGCTCCAATGCGGGTTGGCGGGCTTTAACGACTATTATCATGTTAGTGATAATACCCGGGATCGACGGCTTAACGTGCTCTCCGAGGCACGGGGGTGGAACACCGCCAACTTCCAGCTCCGGGCTGGTACTGAGAATTTCTTAATTGAAAAACGCAATACCTAGCAATTTATATGCCCGACCGGGAATCGAACCCAGGACCTCGTGATCCGCAGTCGACTATGCTAACCGCTAGACCAACGAGGCAGTAACATAGCAGGTTATCATATTTTCATGAATGCAGGGCGGTTTCGGCGGTCGGCAGTACGGCTACGGCGCTCGACCGCAGGAGTTCAGCGCACTACGCACGGGCGGTCCGTTCCTGCCGGGCTCGCTGCTGGGGTTTCAGAACGCCGCGGTCAACGAGCAGGCGCGTGCGATGCTGGGGGTCGCCGATATCAACTGGAAGGTTGGGGATCGATGCCTCGCTCTGTATTGGGAGGATAATAATGTGAGTTATTTATATCCCTACTTCCATACTAATCCATATCCATCCATACTAATATTATAAATTCGAAAGTGTGTCTGTCTGTCTGTCTGTCTGTCTGCTACGCTTTCCCGGCCTATCGTTACAACCGATTTTGCTGAAATTTGGTATGGAGGTAGGTTATATCCGGAGGAAGGACATAGGCTACTTTTTATCCCGGAGTTCCCACGGAAATCAAAAAAACCTTAATCCACGCGGACGAAGTCGCGGGCATCATCTAGTATATTATAAATGTGAAAGTGTGTCTGTCTGACTGCTACGCTTTCACGGCCGATCTGTTCAACCGATTTGGATGAAATTTTGGTATAGGGATAGTTTGTATCCTGGGGAAGGACATAGGCTACTTTTTATCCCGGAAAATTGAAGAGTTCCCGCGGAAATCTAGAATCGCGGGCATCATCTAGTATTATATATAATTAAAAAAAAATTAAATCAGTTCAGAAATCAAAAAAAAATCGGTGCACATACATTAAAAAAAAATATTGGGAACCTCCTACATTTTGAAGGTCAATTTAAAGTATGGATTACGATTTGCTAATTGCTTTTCTCTAAGTGAGTTTGTTTGTTACGGGTTGTGTGAAAGGGAAAAAAACCCCAAAACCACACAGACGAAGTTGCGGGCATCAACTTGTACTGCAATAATACTGAAAGTATTCAGGATGTAGAGCAAAAAAAGTGTTTTGATAATATTATACGGAAAAATAATGATGTATTTTTTAATTTTTATTACAGTTCTATGAAGCAGAAATCACTGGCATTTCAGCCAACACTGTAGTAGTTAAATTTTGTGCATATGGTAATCACGAAGAAGTCCTTAAGTCTAATTGCTTGCCGTACCCTAACCAAGGTAAGTCGAACTACTGATAAACCAAATTAATGCTGCTCCAACATTATCTTTATTTTGAATACATTTACATTTGACATACATTCATAAAAGACTGTTTTTATGTGCAATTTCGTATGATTATAATATAGCTAAATAAAATAGTACTTTTTAGTTCCTCATAATTTTCTCATAGGTGTGTGAAGTCTGCCAAACTGCAATTGGCCAGCTAAGTGGAATATGGCAAAACACTTTTCATTCCGAGAGAAGACCATTATAAAAAAAATTACCAGTGCTCTGCAGTGTGCTTAGTTTGGTTGAGATGATGATTTTTATTAGTTTATGTGTTACTTTTAATGTATTTTAGGTTAATGTGTTAAAACAAGTATATAGGGTTCATTAATTTTAGTCTCAGAAAAATTAACCCTTTAAAGATTTAATCACCATGGGAATTTATAAAACGTATGCCTATAGTAAGAAGCAGTGATAGAGGGTTAACAGTTTAGACACCGACTTCTTGTAGGTACAGGGTCGTGGGTTGGCGGATGCGATCCCCGGGCACGTTGCGTTTTTAAATATCACTTGCTTTAAACGGTGGAGGAAAACATCGTGGGGGGGCGCGTAGGTTACACGCCTGAGAGTTCTTCACAATGTTCTCAAAGGTGTGTGAAGGCTCCCAATACGCACTTGGCCAGCATGGTGGACTATGGTCACATTCGGGGGGGTAGGCTGCCGGGACACCAGTAACCTACATCCTTACACGGGGAAATGGGTGGAATGGTTTAATTAATGGACCGATCACCCGCCTGGCGACGGCGGGCGTCCCCTCTGTAAGTACATACATGGTCACATCCGCATTCCGAGAGGAGACTCGTGCGTGAGTAAGAGAGAGAGGGAGAGAGAGAGAGAGAGAGAGAGAGATGTCTATAGATAAAAATGATGCAATAGTGATGTCCCTTGCAGCGGCGTCGAGTAACGGCGGCTATATTCCGCGGCGCGCCTAGGGGTGCGGGGCGGCGCCCTCCCCCGCCGCCGCCGTCAGCTGACGTCATCGCGCGCCTCTGTGCCCGACACGCCCTCTACTGTGTACTTGACGTGCCTGCTTCTCGCGCAATACCGGCATTTGACGTCGGTGCTTATTCCGTTGTACACTTGTCGTGTTATGTTGCACTTCACTTGGGGTGGGTTCAATTGTTAAGTTGAAATAATGTGTTTAACATCAGTGCTGAAGTTGTGCGTGTTTGCGTGTTTTTTTATTAGCTCGACTGAATGCGCCGGACGCATTCGGTTTAACTGGATTTGTGGCCTTTGACTTTTTTAAACCGAATTGACGCATTTGGTCGTCGACCTAATAACCACATTAGGTAGGCGTCGGCAAAGTCGGTATTTTTCGGCCAACAGCAAGTTTCCGCAAGTCAGTTATGACCGGCTAACCAACGGACTGCAATCGAATTCGGCCAACCGAGTCACAGTTTACATTAGACGGTGATTGAAATCGATTGCAGTGAAATAAGGGTAAACCGACTCAATGTAAACGCGTCAAGTGCTGTCACTGAACCCTGTCTATAGAAACAAGACGCGTGATTTCGTAAAGATCACGGAAAACGTCTTTATCACGTCTTCAGTATCAAGATTATTCAGGATTCACCTTTTCTCACTTCATTACATGCAGTATTTCAGAAGTTAAGCTTCGGTCAAACTAAGGCGAATCACACGCGGTACGCGGCACGCGATTACTCACGTCTACGCGTTCATATTGGCGCAACTATGCGCGCCAATATCAACACGTCCATATGAGTTAGTTGATACTATCGGCGCGAGCGATTTCCGTCCCGCATCCCGCGCGGTATTCAGTTTGGCCGAAGCTTTAGGACTGCTAGAAGTTTTTATAATTCCTGAATTTGAAACGCCGTTTGATCGTGTGACGTCACAACCCTTTTGCGATTCTAACTAAAACTTGGAGCGGAATAGCGCTCTTTGGTTTTCATTATCTCACTCGTTTTAAAAGTCTTAACAAGACGCACTTTTTAGTGTAATTTTTCCAATGCCATAATGTTCCTCTTTCCAAAATTTAGGGCCATATCAATTAGTCTAAAATCCTAATTTGAGAGCTTTTCCTTTTAAGTCTGTAAAAGTTAAAAGATTTGTGTACAACCGAATAAGGACTATAGTCGGTCCACTGCCAAGAAACTAACAGTAATGTAAAAATACACTATGTTGTTGAGAAAAGTATGTGCGTACTTGTCACCGGTGTTTTTGTATGTAATATTACAGTCACTATTCGCGTTTTTTATAATTAGTTATAATATAACAGATACAGTTTGCAAGTTAGTACTAAGGCGTCAGCCACAAAACTAGCGACGGCGACAGCGAGGCGATGTGTTCCGAGAGCTGGCGACGAATTTCGGGAAGGTTCATTAGGCAAGCTGAAATTGTGAAAAAATATAATTTCGTCAATTGGCGAATCCAGTCTTGCCAGTCTGTTCGAGCGTTTGCGGTTATTTCGCTACTGGCGCAGCAAATTTTTAATTTAGTACTTAGAGAATCCTAAAAAAAACCCAGACGTTTTTGTCGGTTATAAAGCACGTCAAGACGTGAAGACGTAAAGACGTCTTCAAAATTCTTCCCGAAATTCGTCGCCAGCTCTTCGACTAATCGCATCGCCCCGCTGCCGCCGTCGCCCCGCCGCCGCTAATTTTGTGCCCGTACACTAAAAGTTAAGCAGAATTTAGCCGAAATAAATAAAGGCCTATAATCACGAGTAAAGATCTCTAAAGAGAGAAGAGAGAAATCTTACAAAATTCCTATAAGATTGAAAGACTGCATGTTAAAAATAATCAATCAATCGATTCAATATATGATGCTAATTAAGTTATACAAAATATCGAAATTGAATTGACTGGTCTTAACACAGTGTCTGCCTTTTCCGCTTATAAAGTTTTAAAAATGATTATTGGTTTTAGATCTGTCTGTTTAATTTAAGAGATCGTGAACAACCGGATTAGTACTATCAAAGATAAGGAAAAGGATACCAGAGGTTATTCATTGTGAAATAAAATGATAATTAACTTAATTATTTTAATCCTAACCAACGAATCGCAAAACTATTCGGAAGGTTTTAAAGCAAAGATTCTTAATAAAACAAATTTTTGTGTGCGTCTAAAATGACATGACATTAAAATGACCATAATAGTTCAGTTCGTGAAATAGCGCGCACGTCAAGTAACACACGGCGCAAGATTATAATTAAATATTATTTTAATATTTTACTGTGCAGCTGCAATAAATTATATTTTGTTATGAACTGTCTTAGCTTACATAATAATAATATGTCGCCCTATGTTGAACTTTGGAAGTGATTGTTCTGTGCTCTTGTGCTGATCTGTGCTTTGATTCTATAGTAAGGAACCTACTTACAGTCCCAAAAACTTATCTGACCCGGTGACAGCGTCACTAGTGTATATCATACTAATATAATAAACTAGATGATTCCCGCGACTTCGTCCGCGTGGATTAAGATATTTGATTCCCGCGGGAACTCTTTAATTTTCCGGGATAAAAAGTAGCCTATGTCCTTCCCCGGGATACCATCTACCCCTGTACCAAATTTCAGCAAAATCGGTTGAAAAGATGGCCCGGGAAAGCGTAGCAGACAGACAGACAGACAGAAACACTTTCGCATTTATAATATTAGTATGGATATGGATGCGAAAGTCAGTTTGTTTGTTGGTTTATTGGTTTGTTGGTTTGTCCTCCAATCACGTCGCAACGGAGCAACGGATCGACGTGATTTTTGGCATGGGTATAGTTGATGACCTGGAGAGTAACTACTTTTTATCCCGGAAAATTAAGGAGTTCCCGCGGGAATCAAAAAACTTAAATCACGCAGACGAAGTCGCAGGTATCAGCTAGTGAAAAATAAAATTAAAATTAAAATTAAACAGTCATAAAAATTAGTTCCAATTTTGGCCACCGGGCCAGTTAAGTGGGACAATACCAACTCGTACCAGTGTTTTTCGTGTAATTTTTCATGTTTAAAACGTGACACTCGATTTACTTTTATCTGCCAAAGTCTGTAGATGTAAAATCACCTTGATATTATTCGTACCAAAATCTTAAGGTCGATGGCATTAACGTTAACCACCTAAAAAAAGCTACTTTGGTTGCATATGTCAGGGTTCTACATGACTTAGGACACACATTTTAGAGGTGTTAGCATGTCGTTAAACGGTTAAACGGTTAACGGCTAGTCGTTGAAAATATTAGTAAACAATCTTTAATCGTGTGCACTAGCGAGTGTAAAAAAACATTGTTTTTTTACTATCGTTTGTTAAACGGTAAGCGGTTAACGGTTGTAAACGATCTTTACTCCTGTGACAAATAAAACATTGTTTTTTTTACTAACCCTTACAGCCGTTAACTACTAACCGTTTAACCGTTTAACGTCATGCTAACACCTCTAACACATTTTGCTAGCTTGTTGTGGGCAAGTTAAACGTTGACGATAACTGTATGAGATGCAACTGAACTCAAATGAAAGATTTACTTAACCCCTCATGTTGTGTTAACTTGAAAAGTAAGGATAACAGAGTCAGTTCAGGCCCTTCTGAAGTCCGAGCCGACCAAGCCTGACTCCTTAAGGATCAAGGAAAGTGCTGAAGGCCCTGATCCTAATATGTGCGGATAGCACTTATGTGAATATCCCTTACATACCCTAATGTATACCCGACATAGTGAATTGGCTCAACACACGTCGTGTGACGTGTCTTAAAACTGTATTTGTCTTGATTCATTTGGAAACAAATCATAAACAAAGTTGAAAGATGTAGGAGCATTGCCTCCTTTGCTATTGGGATAATTGTGACAAGGATGGCACAAAAATGGAAAAGTCAAATCTTTTCAGTTGAATTTTAAACCTTGTGTGCAACTGAATCAATTCGATTTTAATAAGAAATTAGTGTTAATACGAATGTACAGTATCTAAAAGTCATCCCACCCTTTTCCACAGGGAAACAGAGAAAATTGTGAAAAAGGTAACACAATTATTTTTATGCCCTATATTCACCGATAACCCCTAAATTTGTTGGCACAAGCCCAATGGGTGACTATTTTTACGTTGCACTTGCAATCCCCTTAATTGGGTGGTCCTTAAAATTTAGCGATTGTGGGTAAAAATGGGCTTCAGACATGTTTATTTAGTTTAGAGATTATGTATAACCGAATAAGCACTACTATTACTCTACCAGTGTTGTAAACAGACTCGATGTAAAAGTATACTTAATGTAGCTCAATTGTATTTCATAATAATAGGTGTAAGCTCAAACTTGATTGTTGTCAATGTTTCCTGGTTATAATTTAACTTGTTACATAGAGAGCTTTCGTGGATTACGGACTTTTGATAGACAAATAGTTTAGTACACAACACACACAACGACATATCTCGCGACGAGAGAGAGAGAGATGTAGGTGCTGGCGAATTTTTCGTTTACCCCCAACACACACATTTTTTTTTTTTTTTTTTTTTTAATCCACTACAAGCTCGCCCTTGACTGCGATCTCACCTGATGGTAAGTGATGATGCAGTCTAAGATGGTAGCGGGCTAACCTGTTAGGGGCATGGCAGTTATATTAAACCCATACCCCTTCGGTTTCTACACGGCATCGTACCGGAACGCTAAATCGCTTGGCGGCATGTAGAGAAAAGTACAATAGATATGAAATATTACTTTTATCTCTACTTTTGACGTAACGAGACAAGCCATATGTGTAACCATGTTAGCTTCGGTAGGCAAATAGAGATAACGAGTAGATAATTTTACTCGTTGTGCGCATGCTAGCTCTACTGATATATGCGAATTGTCACCGACTTATCACTTAACTTAACCGAAGACGTTAGTCTTCATCAGCTATTGGTACAAATTTCGTATACCTTAGTTCTTCTAAACCAACAAAACTATTGGCGGATCAAAAGTTTGTGGTTTTCGCGGGTTAACTCTCGATCCTAGTGTATAATTTTCTCTCGATATCATGATAAAGCTATTGTAATCATCGATATATATGTAGGCACTAGATGGGCCCTTTCATAGAAAAACGCCGGGCGTCCGAGTTGCTGAACACGTTCCGCACCTGTCTTTGTTCCCGTCGTAGCGCTGTCACGATCGCTAGTCGTGCAGATAATTTGTTATTATTAAGTTAACATATAAAGTTTAATTAGTTTGGCACTGTATAATTTTAATTTTAAGGTAAGTGTTTCAATTCACAATTATACATTTCCAAAAAAACGTTATTTATTCTTCCTATTTAATATTTTTATCCATTACCCAATCATTTAATTTCCGCGGCAAACTGTATGTTTTTTTTTTACTAACTGACCTTACGACTATGACCTATATTATCTATGACCGAGTCATACGTTTTTAAGCTTTCATTCAAGATGTTGCAAGCAAGTTCCCGCTTTTCAGACTAGATGGCGTTGATGGCGTTGCTAAAAATACGCCCACATTCTTTGTTTGACAGGGCCCGTCTATGTAAATTGAGGTCGTTGATTGTAATTTAACCGGCCTAAACTACTCCGAGTATTTTTGAAAGTAAGATAATAATAATTATTTTATTTGTACCAGCCATTTGTGTTCTATTACTACATTATCAGGTAAGCATATAACCCTAAGGGACTGAATACACTAACTTGATTCATTACCCTTACCACAAGATTTTAAATTACGTCGAACATTAAAATTAAAATGAATTAATTGAGATTTATATTCGATCGTCGATACACTGTGAAAAATACGATCTTCAGAGTGAAATAGACCATATTGACTTAAAGTCACAAATTCAGTACCACCAAGTTTAATTTCGCAACGTAAATTAAAGTTCATTTTTTCTGTAACACCAAATTGTATTGACGGTCGAATACTCTCACCGTCATTATGATAAAATAAATCCTATTTCGTTTCATATAGGCCGCCTTTACCCCATAAAAAGTTGTATATTTTTTGTGATTTGTGTTTTCTCTATTCTGTTATCTGTTTGTATGTAAGAAAGTGTTTTTACTTACTTTTGTGATAAGTGTCCATACAAAACAGACTGAAAAAATGTCGATGAGCTGAATAAGTGTAATTAGTCCCTATAAGGTTCCTTTTTAGTATCCATAGTCTGTTATAGCTTAAGAAGCGTCCTATTGACTAGACTGCCACCCAGTGTTCTATTATTTTATTGATGAGTGCTAAATCAGGCACATTAAGTTAACACATTAAGTTTGATAAAATCCTTGTAATAAAAGTTGCATAATATAATTGGCTGGTTAAGAGAAGTGTATAGTAAGCGCGCTCCATACGAACGAAGTTTGATACTCAAAGATGTTTTGTAGTCATTTACATTTCAACTGTGTTGGTGTTGGTTTCCTATAAAATATGTAGCCTCGCGTATCATTCAAATTGAGCATACCTATATGTATTTGATGGCAAACCAAAGACAATTTTGCTACTATAGTGCGTCTATAGAATTTCATTGAGTTTGATTGGTTAATTTTGAAATGCGTTTGTATGGGATGCGCTCGAGAGCGTTAGAGGTGAATCATTTTGTTTGATAAGGTTGTAAACATTAGCATCACCAGTGTAAGCTTTAAATATGGGTATTAAAGTCTACCTACCCTCCTTTATTCTGGGTGTTTGCTGTTTATTATTTTGTACAGTAATACTCGATTCCCCATATTCACAGCCGGTGTATCGGATTGTTGAATTTATTGGATGCTGCACAGTAATGTGTCTCGTCTTCATAGTTATTAGGGAAACTAAACTAAAGGATGTAACTCTCATGCATTACACCGGGAACACACATGTAACACGCCATGCCATACCACGCTTTTCGTATTAAACTGCTTCAATTTTACTGCTCAAGCTACATTGCTGTAGAATCGAGGCGAAGCGACGCGTGTTTAAGCGATTCTAAAATGTTATTATGTCGCAATAACTGTGCAACCTGATTGTGATACGCGTCACTTAAAAGGTGCGCGATGTAATCGATTTTGCTTTTACTACACGACTGTCCAAAAAAAGGAGTAGTGTCTTCAGTTACTGTTAGTTTCTTTATTACACCATAACTTCTAAATGCCTGAACAGATTGGGATGTATGGGGTATCGTTAGAATCCTTTCATCATCCCGAGTGACACTGGCTATTTGAGCTTTTAGCAGGGCAGTCGTGTTTTTTATTTTTTTAAATTAAATATAGCTGGTTTTATAGATTAAATGTTTCACATGACTTAGTTAATGATAAAGTTTAGTTTTCTTCTTTTTGTCGCTTCTACTCTCCCAAAAATGCTTTGAGTCATATATTTTTGAAGGCACGAGTGCTGTGGTGTGGCGTGGGATGGGATGGCGTCTTACAAGTATGCCCGGCGCATTAATTTATTATCATTCTATATAATCAAACATCGTAGTGTAGCTTGTAATAAGTGTATTTGTTGTATTTCTAGCGCAAAGTATGTAATATATTGTTTCAGATTATCGGAGTATAGTTTGAAGCGTTTTTAATTTATAATATCTATTGTAAAGAATTGTATAACGTACGTGAAATCACCATTTATTTACATATAGAGGTTTTAAATTTAATTTTGTATGAATTATGTTATCTTTGTTTTTTTAAATGTAATAAATGAATGCTATCAATGAATTACGAATACAAGCACTGAAATCGTTTTGGAGTTCAAATACAATTTGAGCTTTAAAACGATGATGTTATGACCGGTTTACATTATTCGAGTCGCTGGACTAGAATGGAGTCTAGAATCTACAATAAGTTCTGTCATTCGTAGGCCATTAAGTTGTAAAAAATATGGCTTATTATGAATTGGAATTAAATTGGTTTGGTCGTGAAAAGCTAGTTGCTCTAAATCGAACTCGGTGTTAAAAGCATTTTGTAAAAGCTTATCTAAATTAAAAAGTTTATATTTTCTTCTTAGTAGACTCTATTTCGCATTATGACTGAATCCATTCAAAACATAATGTATTAGAAACATAACATTTTTCATTCTATCAAAATAGGGTTGGGATGGACAGTGGACTGCAATGTTACTGGAACAATGTAAACCGGCCAATTACTTATTATGTTCGCAAAATGTTAGAAACAAAATTCGGTAAAAGTTTAATGTGACTAAAGCTCAGTCAGTGTTTGACGCGATGCCACGGTTTTTGTAGATCATCAGCTTTCGATACATTTGTACTAATTTTCTGTTAAATAACCATTTTATTAACTGAAAGCTAATAAAAGAAGTTTATTCAAGACATTTTCGTTTTGTTTTACGATAGTAAACTTACACGGATTGCATGATTAGTTTCAATTACACAGTTTGATGAAAAGTTCACCTTCATTTTATCGATTGTTAAGATTAGGGTAATACCAGACGTGACTGCAATCTCATCGAAACGTATTAAAAAACTCCTTTTTAAAGTCGGTTTAAATATTATGTACCTACTTATTATAAATTTAGGAATTATGAATGTAATGAAACGCTAAAGCATGCTTCTAAACTAATTTTAGTAATAATGGCCTAAAAAACTTCGTAAAGTTTGAGGTGCCTGCTCGGTGATCGAACCTCCGACCACCCGAATATTAAGTCGGGTATTGAGATCACTAGGCTACTTAAATAGAGTAAGTACGACTGTACGTAACGAGTAGGGTTTGAAACAAAAATCATTTTTATTTCTACTTTTACGATTTTGACGACCTTCGTGGCGCAGTGTTGAGCGCTGTTGCCCGGGTTTGATCCCCGGCAGGGTCAATTTGGGAACTTATAATTTCTGAATTTTCCCTGGTCTGGCCTGGTGGGAGGCTTCGGCCGTGGCTAGTTACCACCCTACCGGCAAATACGTGCCGCCAAGCGATTTAGCGTTCCGGTACGATGCCGTGTAGAAACCGAAGAGTATGGGTTTATTATAACTTCCATGCCCCTAACAGGTTAGCCGGCTACCATCTTAGACTGCATTATCACATCAGGTGAGATCGCAGCCAAGGGCTAACTTGAAGTGGATAAAAAAAGCCATTAAAAGTTTTTGAGGCTTTAAACAAAAGTGAAAAGGTGCGGAAAGCAGAGGCGCGACGCCATTGTGCATAAAACGACGTCATGCAAGCCAAGTCCTAAAAAAAAGCCTTAGTCCCCGCGTAGACGTAGTTAAGCCTTGATAAGCATACATCTATCAACATCTAAAAATAAACGCTTTTGATAGTTGCCAATAAACCTATTTATACACAAACATACTTAAATGCTTCCATCGAAGGTTTGTAACTTCCACGCTCATAAGGCCTTATGGTGGGGACTGGGGCGTTGTTTCAACTTGTCTAACTTGAAACACGAACCAGTTGTATTTCTCGCGCTGCCAGTGGCGTGCATGACTCCAATTTACCGTTGTTCGAGTTGAGTAATTTTGTGAATGAACGTAGTGAATTTACGTGACACTGATAGTAAACGTAGTAAACGTAGTGAGAGTGATGATTAAGTGACCATATCTGATTTAATTTCAAAGGTAAGCAGTCTTACTTAAAACCTTGCTAAAATTAATAACGAACTTTTCTCTAGGCTTATTGTAGGTACTTAAAATGATGTTACATAAAAAAAACTCATATATATTTTTATAAGATTTTTCTGTAGACTGATTTAGATACGGTTCAGTGATGAATCGTTCAAAAAACTACTAGTTTGATTGGAAGTCCAAGTTTGTTTACTAATATCAACGCATTCCGAACAACCGGTTTTGTCAAACCTTTTTTCGTCAGCAGCGTTACCTATGTTATGTAAGTTCAAGGTAATACATTTTGTAACATGTAATTGTTTTCCGTTACACTATTGCGATATAGATGCAACTTTCACTTGGTCATCAAGAGAATGGATTAGATGGACCTTGTGGAGTTGTGTTATCCAGTGTATCACCTTGAGGCTTGAGCGGCGTACGCGCACCGGCCGCGTGCCTCAGGGCACTTCGCAACGTAGGTGTATACATAGTAATGTATAGTAGGTACTTACGTGACATACATGTTAAATGCCTGTGTGCCAATTATCGCCGGTTCACATTGTGCTAGCCGCTTGAACTATTAGGTAGCTCATTCCTCCGTTGACTGGAATAGGCAAAACATTGCAAACATGAACAGTGCATTGGATTTGGTGTATTGATTCTAGTCGCGTTGAAATTTGGAATGAACGCACTGCATTGAAAATACCTACTGTCCAAGAATAAATAGCTCACTTGCAAAGATATTAAACTACATATATTACTAGAACAATGCACCGACCAGAAAAAAAAGGAACAATGGTCGTTGCTGACTTGACTTAGCAGGTTTTCAAAGTTGACCTCATTATTCCAGTAGAATTACAGCTCTGGATTATCTCGCTGGTCCGGCATGCTATACTGGGGTAATATGAGCCGGCCGCTTGGCTGTCCGTTAAATTGGTTCAAAATGGAACCTCACTAATTATTATTATTGTTGTGTAAGTCGCGACTCGCGACTCGCGTTATGTCACCTTAGCTTACTCATACAATGTTATGTAGGTACATAAATACAATGTATTGTATAACAATTGTATGTACCATTTTGTGTTGATATAGGCTATAGCATTAGCTTACTACAAATTATCGTGGAGTTTAGGTACTACAGCTTTTAATGATGTTTTGGTATTTTGAGCTGAATCTGAACATTTCGCTAAAGATTTTTTATTATACTTTGGAAACTCGACGTACCTAATATACTTATGTATCGTGTTCTTAGGATCTTGTTTGCGTTCAATTTTAGGCTTCAAGACCTCTATGTTCTGATTGTTAAGAACTTGTAACTGTCATCGAAATTAGCCAAAGCAGTTTGTAATCGTTGTCTTCATCCAACAATACCCAAACATGCACTGTTGGACATAGGTTTTTTGTAGGAAAGGCTGGATCCAGGCGTGGTCTTACGCCGTCGCCTGGATCCAGCCCTGTGATTGGTTTGATGTCTTCCTCCACCAGTGGCTAGGACTGTCAACGCTGCGACTTGCGGCCTGCGGTGCGGGGTTGCCATTCCAACACTTTGGGACCCCGAAGTCTATAAATTTTTCGTGTCCTGCTCATTGCCACTTCAGCCACGCATAATAGCCCTAATTAGTAACATAAACTCCGAGCTCTCCATCGCCCGCTGAGTTACTTTATGTCCAAGCTTTTTTATGAGGCTCATCTTACTAATATTATAAATGCGAAAGTTTGGATGTATGGATGTCGGTATGGATGTATGGATGGATGTTTGTTACTCAATCACGCCCCAACGGCTGAACGGATCTGGATGAAATTTGGCACAGAGATAGATTATAATCTGGAATAACACATAGGCTACTTTTTATCCCGGAAAATTAAAGAGTTCCCGCGGGAACCATAAAACCTCGATCCACGCGTACGAAGTCGCGGGCATCAGCTAGTAGTTTATAAGACCATGTCTTGGATTGGTATTTCAACACGCAGTCGGAAGACATTGTTCAGGCTCAGCTGTTTGTAATATTATAATATAACTAAAATAATGAGGGTAGATTTAATTTATTCTACGAATATCAGCTGTAAATACAAAAATATTTGTAACGTTATGGCGGTGAAAATTGTTTTTTTCGTACACGGAAAAAAAAATTTCGGAGTCGATGGAGATTACTACCAGTGAAATGCTGAAGGGAATTTTAAAACCACCCAGTGAAAGACCAACCTCAAGACACGGACAGTCAACAAATAGACGCAGCCAAATGCATTGGAGGTGAGATAGTGCCGTGGTGTACGAGATTTACCAACATTTTATTACGTATCTATCAAAATGATAAACATGTAATAGGTACGTAGTAATACTATACGTACCTATGTGGTTTTGTGGTTTACGATTTATCAAATTAATGGTCAGAAAATGTAAGATATTCAGTGATTTCGGTAGGTAATTATTAAGTCAGTTTGCATACCTAATCCTTTTTTGCTGGTTACGAAAAGTGTTTTATATAAGGCAGTGCTAAGATATCTAATTAATATAAAAAAGTATAAGTATTTATATCTGCAGTATTTCTACCCTAATGTCCCTAGGTGCTAATTGTCCCTGGGACAGTGTTGATTCCCAGACCCTACAGGCACAGAATAAGTACTAAAGGTATATCGTATACTTGCCCATAGCATACTAGGTAATAGGTAGGTATATGATAGACCTAGTATACCGTATCTACTAGACGAAAGCCGCGACTTCGTCCGCCCGAGGCTAAAATCCCGGTTATAGGTGCCTATGCCCCGTGACCGTGACCACGTGAATTCTAAGAAAGAAATTGTTTTCGAATGGATATTAAAAATATGTGTATAATATTTTCAGGCCATGCTGTAGCCTATCTGATAGGTAAATATAAATCTTGTAAACGTTGATAACAGGAGCTTTTTCCATAAACTTCTCAAGTATAGACCATACATATCAACGTGGCCGGTGAGCTCTAACCGGCACCCACCCTCGTCAAAGATTTTAGGGTCATAGTTAGTTTATCAATTTTTTTAGATTTTTCGATAAAAGCTTAAAAAGCTTTTTTTTTTTATTCTAGTTTGGCCATGGCCATGGGCGGCGCAATGGACAGCTGCGGGAGGTGCATGAAGGTCTCTCTCGTCATCGTCAACGTCCTGACACTTGTAAGTAAACGTATGAACAGGTAGTGTTTGTAGCATAGTCTATGGTCATAGATGTCAATGTCTATAGAAAGGAAAGAATAAAGTTGGTCTTTGATCGGAACTGAGAGCTGTGTCATTTAATAAACCTGGTTTCCCTTTAGAATTAAATAATAAAATATAAAAGCCAACAAATACTCTCCACTAGAAGGCCAATAATACATGGTGTCAGAAGATAAAACGAAGAAATAAGAAGAATCAAAATGGTAACGCCTGAAAAGTCACAAAACGTAATCCTCGCGAACGGTCTCAAGCCGCTGAAGCTAAGCGTACAAAATGGCGGAGGTACGGAATGCGCTAACTCGGAAAAATGGAGGAGATGGAAACAAAAATACGAAATTTACTGTGAAGCAAACGACTTGGAGAAGCTGCCAGAAAAGAAACAAATCGCAATATTGCTCAATGCGATAGGCGACGAAGGACTGGAAATATATGATTCATTTAATGTTCAAAGGTCAGAAGAAACCGTTAGGTCAATTCTAAAAAGATTTGACGAAAAATTTAATGCATGCAAAAACACTACAGTAGAAAGATACAACTTTTTCACCAGATACCAAAAGGATGAATCAATAGATGAGTATGTGACGTGTTTAAACAATTTAGCTTCCACGTGCAAATTTGAAAATCTAAAAGAATCTCTAGTGAAAGATATGTTTATAATTGGTCTAAAAAAATGAAAACATCAAAGAAAAATTACTACAAAACAACGAAATAAAAGATGTCAATGAAGCAGTCGCAATAGCAAAAACCATTGAATTGTCCGGCACAAGATCTAAAAGAATAAAACAACATCAAGAATTCCACAGTCAAATTCAAACAATTTCAAAACAATTTCGTCAGCCAAGACCAGCCTCAAGACCGTCAAGACCAAAAACAAGACCAAGACAACCAAGCCAGGATCACAGCAGATCAGCATCAAATAGCCGCCAAGCCAGCAGTGGGACGTGCAGAAGGTGTGGGCAGGTACACCGCTACAAATGTCCAGCGCAGGGCAAGACCTGTGCAAGTTGTCAGAAGCCGAACCATTTTGCTAAGTATTGTCTTACCAGAAAAGTAAGTGAAATATACAAGAGTTCAGAAATAGACCCTAATTTTAGTCAAAATAGTCATAGTCCTAGTCAAAAGAATCATAGTCAAGAAAATTTTATCATTGAAACAGTCATAAATAAAGTAGAATGTAATAAAAATAATTGGAAAATTAATCTTAAATGTCAAAATCAGCTGTTAACTTGCCGAATTGACACTGGTGCTGAAGTAAATGTTATTTCAATTTATACTGTCAAAAAATTAGAAAAGGATAACAACATTAAAATTCCAGTCAGAGAATCATTTGATAACATATTTTCATTTTCAGGACAACAAATAAAAAATTTAGGTAGTGTAATACTGACTTGTACACTTGAAAATGGGACTCAAGCTAACATTAAGTTCATTGTTGTGGATTGTAAATGTTCAACCATACTGGGTGCGAAAACATCTGAAGACTTGGGCATTGTCAAAAGACTGTTTGAAGTGACAAATCAAAGGTCAGTAACATCATTGTTGGAAACTTATTCTGATACATTTGAAGGTTTAGGCTGTCTGCCTCACAAGGCACATTTACATGTTGACACAAGTGTTGAGCCTAAAATTTGTCCCGTCCGTAGAATTCCTTATGCTTTACATCCAAAACTTAAAAATGAGCTAGATAGGATGGAAGAGTTACAAGTCATAGAAAAAGTCACAACTCCTACAGACTGGGTAAATGCAATAGTTCCGATAGAGAAACCTAATGGTCAATTACGCATATGTTTAGATCCAAGACCGCTGAACAAAGCGATTATGCGACCACATTTTCCATATCCTACTTTAGACGATTTAAGATCTAAAGTAGCTGGTGCCTCAGTATTCTCAAAATTGGATGCAAATTCAGGTTACTGGATGATACAATTAGATGAAGAAAGTAGTCGACTATGTACATTCAACACACAGTTCGGTAGATATCGATTCCTTAGACTACCATATGGCATTAAGTCTAGTGGAGAAATATTTCATAAAGTAATGTCAGATTTATTTGGAAACTTACCAGGAGTACTCATTTTTGTCGATGATATTTTAGTATTTGGATCAAGTCAAAAAGAACACGATGAAAGGTTAGAAAATGTTTTCAAAAAAGCTCGTGAAGTAAATCTAAAGTTCAATAAAGCCAAGTGTATGTTTGACAAGACGGAAATAAGTTATGTAGGTCATATTTTCAATAAAAATGGCATTTCAGCAGATAAATCTAAAATCGAAGCAATAGTCGAGATGCAAAGACCAGAAAATGTTAAAGAATTACAACGATTTTTGGGAATGGTGAATTATTTAGGTTCATACATACCAAATTTAGCTAATGAAACAAATTTGCTCAGAAGTCTACTTAAAAAACAAAATATCTGGCAATGGACAGATAATCATGAAAAAGAGTTCATTAAATTGAAAAATCTCATTAGTCAGTCACCGGTCTTAGTTCATTATGATGTCAATAAACCGATTAGAATGTCAGTAGATTCGTCTAAAAGTGCGGTGGGTGCAGTTATTTTTCATGGAAAAAATCCTATTGCTTATTCATCAAAGTCACTCACAAGCACACAGCAAAATTATGCTCAGATCGAAAAGGAATTATATGCTATTTTATATGGGTGTAAAAAAATTCCACCAATACATATATGGTAAAACCATACAGGTGGAGACAGACCACCAACCATTAGTCACATTGTTTAAAAAACCCTTGGCAGATGTGCCAGCTCGTCTGCAAAGAATGATGATTGCACTGCAGTCATACGACCTGATTGTTTCATATACAAAAGGTACTGAAATGTATGTGTCTGATACGCTTTCAAGGGCTCCAATATCATCAAACACAGCTATAGAAAAATTTGATGTAAACGAATTGGAAAGTAACATTGTTTGTCAAGTAAACTTACTAACCTCCAATTTAGCCATATCTCAAAACAAATTACAAAAAATTAAAGATTGTACTAAGTCAGATGTAACTTTGCTAAAATTACAAGAATATTTTTTGAATGGATGGCCAAACAATAAAAATCAATGTGATCCTATAACTTTACCTTACTGGAATGTTAGAGATGAAATTCATGCCATTGATGATATTTTATTCAAAGGTCAGTCTGTTATTATTCCAAAGTCAATGCGTACAGAAATATTAAATATCTTACATGAAGGTCACATGGGTGTAGAAAAAACAAAAAACCTAGCACGAGGTTTAGTTTTTTGGCCCAACATATATCATGACATTGAGATGAAAGTTAGACAATGTGAAACTTGTATGAAATATAGTCCAAATAAAACAAAAGAAACTTTATTGACTCATGACCAGCCGAGCCTGCCATGGCAAAGGTTGGCAACAGATTTATTTGAGTACAATAGCAAGAGATACCTATTAGTAGTAGATTACTATTCAAATTACATAGAAATTGCTCAATTGAATACAGATCATAGAAGTCAAACTGTCATCCAGCATTTGAAGTCAATTTTTTCACGTCATGGAATCCCAATGCAACTGGTCAGCGATGGGGGTCCACCGTATAATAGTCAAGAGCTCCAAAAATTCCTTAGTGATTGGGATATTGAACACATAGTGTCTAGTCCTCACTTTCCAAGGTCAAACGGTTTAGCCGAAGTGTCTGTAAAAATAATAAAGAATATATTAAGAAAATGTCAAGACTCAGGTACAGATTTTCACTTAGGTTTGCTACAATATAGGACAACACCTAGAGGAAATTTAAAGTCACCGTCAGAATTACTCATGTCTAGAAAGCTCAGAACTAGGTTGCCATACCATTATGAAAGTCTAAAGCCTAAAGTAATTACATTTTCAGAACACTCTAAAAATAAGTCGGAAATAATTTCCAAAAGAGAGACATACTATAATAAAAGTGCTAGTTCTCCAGAGGAGTTTCAGCCAAATGACTCAGTATTTATCAAGAAAAACCCAAATGATGTGTCATGGACAAGAGGTACAATTGTGTCTAAAACTAATTTTCCAAGATCATATTTAATCAAAAACTCAGATGGAACAATTTATAGGCGAAATACTCAACATATTAAACTGTTCAAATCATGTTTGTCAAATTCAGAGTCTAGATCTAGTAGTAATGTTAAGTCTAGGTCCAACAGTCTCAGTCAGTCCAATAGTGCCAGCCAGTCAAACAGTCCAAGTCAAAGTATGTCAAACTCCCAGTCAGAACAGTCGAGTCAAGTATTCACAAATAAAAACTGTCAGTCTCATAGTCACGGGTCGAGTCAGTATAATAAATTTAATTTAAATCAGAGTCAAGATGGAGAAAGGGAAGATAATCGTATATTTTACTACATACCTGAATATTTACTTCAGAGTCAAATGTCAAGTTGTCAGTCTAGTCGAGATGGTTCAGATAATGAAAGCTTTGTATCGAGCCAGTCAAATGAAAATGTATCAAGTTCTAATTCTAGCCAAAATAATGAGTCTAGTTCAAGTAAGTCAGAACCTAAGGGTCATAGTAAAAAGAATGTAAACAATGATAACTTACCTTGCATGTCAACATCTATTGTTCAGAAAGAGGAACCTCGGTACAGTTCGAGAGGTAGATTGTTAAAAAGAAAAAACAAATTAGATCTATAAATAAATTTATTTAAAGAAAATGACATTGTATTTAAAATAATAATAGTTGACGAGGTTTCCACTGATGTAATTCAATTTGCACAAGTATTTAATTTCACTGGTTTAATGTAATAATTGTAAACATAATGACAAATAGATTGTTGTTGTATATCAATATGTAAATTTAATAATAATGTTAAAAGTATTTAAAATGTAATTTCAAATTATGTATATTTAATAATTAAGCTCTTGTTTGCCTAAGGTAAATAAAGGTTAGCTGTCAAATTGTCGCATGCCATGTCAATGTCATCTGTAATTTCATTTTGTTTTTTTTAAAAAGGGGCATGTAGCATAGTCTATGGTCATAGATGTCAATGTCTATAGAAAGGAAAGAATAAAGTTGGTCTTTGATCGGAACTGAGAGCTGTGTCATTTAATAAACCTGGTTTCCCTTTAGAATTAAATAATAAAATATAAAAGCCAACAAATACTCTCCACTAGAAGGCCAATAATACAGTGTTTATATGTTTCATTATTTACGGTGTATCATAGTGGTTAAGACTGCGGGCTATTAAGGAGTCGGAGGTCCAAATTGGGTATTTGACAGGATTTTGTATGAAATACTGAATTGTGCCGTCATAAGAGTTCAATGCACTTTTTTACTTTAATTGATAGTTTAGTAATCACAAAAAAAAAATTATTTGACTAATACCCAATTACCGGTCACGCACCACGTCGTGGTCCTACTAGAAGGACAATTAAGTAGGACTACGAGGAAACGCCCCTATCAATTAATTTTACGGTGAAGCACAACATCGTGAAGAAACCTGCAGGCACGGGAGTCATAATGTTCTGAAAGGCGTGTGAGGTTTTCCAATCCGCACTTGGACAGCAATGGAAGATACACAATGGCCTAAAACCCTTCTCATTCTGAGAGGATGCCAGCGGTGGATTGAGATGAAATATGATAATGATGATTATGTTACACCTTAATTACTTACCTTCTAAGATTAATAACGATCATTTATAATATGCGCATTGCATATTTAAAAGCCGGATGCTGGAATATGTACCTACCTGACGATGATTCGTAGCAGTTAGGTAGATACCTATAGCAAATTATCCATAAGTGCAATTTAACTAAGGATGGCGTAACTTAGTAACTGGCACAGTTGAAATAGAACTTCAACTGGGACATTATTGCTTGGTTATGCTTACCTAGTGGAAGATCACGGGCTAAGATGAAAATATTATAACTAGCTGATGCCCGCTACTTCGTCTGCGTGGTTTAAGTTTTGATTCTCGCGGGAAACCCCTTTTCCGGGATTAGCCTATCACTCTCCAGGTCCTCATCTATACCCATGCAAAAAATCACGTCGATCCGTTGCTCCATTGCGGCGAGATTAAAGGACAAAACAACAAACAAACACACTTTCGCATTTATATTAGTATGATATTTCTTTACAGATAGGTGGCGCGTTAGCACTGGGCATCGGAGTATGGATCTGGGTGGCGCGTTCATTCCCCAGTACTTTGATGATGAACAACATGTTCATCGCATCTGTCGCGGTGATCGTGGTGATGGGCGCCGCCGTCATGTTTCTCTCGCTGCTCGGCTGCTGCGGCGCGGCCAAGGAAGTCAAGTGTATGCTGTTAACGGTAGGCCCAGACTGAACACAGATAAATAACTACAAACTCGTACATCGTATATAGAACTCTAATTAACATCATGTCAACGGCTTCTTTCTTTGGTAAGAATCTTCAGCCATGGATATGTAGCCATAACGATACTGTATGCAGATGCCACGAAGTTCTTCATTCACAGTGAATAAATGGCTACAATTGACCTACTTACCTGAATTTATAGAATCCACAGTATTTCTAACATCCAAGAATCCATAGATGACAGACTTATATTTCCCTACTCAGTGGTAGAATCCCTTTCATTTAGGTATAGGTAGGTACATATTATAGAAGAGTTCCTACCACGTATTGCTGCTGTGAGAACAAGCTGTATTCGTTTCATTCAGTCTTGCTTATAGAGTCCAAAGCACTTTAGGTATAGACCTACATATCTCTAATTTTTAACTGACTTCCAAAAAGATATGGATAGGAGATTCTCATTTTGATCATTATTTTTGAAGTGAACCTTCTTTAAAATCGTTGTGATTTGAAAATACAATGAAACGAAAAAGCGACACTAAAAAGTGACAAACATATATTCATAATATTTTTTGATTTATCCTGCGACAGAATGAGATAGAACTCAAGTTATATTTGTCTCATGCTCTCGTATAGGCTACATTTCTGAAGTTTCACTTCTGCCCTGTGTGAATTTTACACACACGCACTTTTTTATATTTTTTTAATTACCAAAAGTTCAATAACCCACTCATTCTGTATTCCTTCCAGTACTACATCCTAGTGTTCATCATCTTCGTGGTAATGTTAGTGGGCGGGATCCTACTGTTTGTGTTCAGAGCTAAAGTTCTCACCACCCTGGAGCGGGAGATGCACGCCTCTATACCGTACTACGGAGCTAAACACGAGTACACCAAGGCTTGGGACGACACGCAGACCTACCTGCAGTGCTGCGGTGTTAAGAGTTATAAGGACTGGAACGACAATGTTCCTGAGAGTTGCTGTCAAGAAGTCTACCCGGGAAAGGTAAGATGTTATTGTAGCTATTACAAAATAGTTGGTTTTAGGTTTTTATCAAATGATACCGGTTTGTCCCCTCAGCGGGACAGATAAGAACAAGAAAAGAAGAAGACGTTCTATCTGTCTCCCTGTTACAGTCTAGGGTACAGATAAAACCAAAGAAGCTTAGATACGTCTTACTGATAGAACTATATTTCACGTCTGTCCCCCTGTCCTTTTCTTACAGGGGACTAACTGGAATAAAAAGTTTGCTGTCCTCCAGTTACCGACGAGGGAACAGATCGAACTAATTATGTTTCCGGTCTGTCCCCTTGCTCTTTATTTAGGGGGACAGATTGGAATAAAAAGTTCTATAAGTCCTCCTGTTAACGACGATCTAATCGAAATAATCAGAAAGATCGAACTTATCTACTATTCCTATTAATTATTATCGCGGCACACTTGCTTAGTGGAGGCAAAGCGTGCTCCGAGGTAATCTTATGAGTTATGGTTGAGTCGGTTCAGAAGGTGTAAGGGCAGGTCACTAGCGTTTACAGATAGATAAAACCCTGATTGACTAGAATACTAGATGAACCATCAACTAGAGTTGTTCAAAACTGCTATAAAACTAAAGCACGCTACAGGCCATAAACTATAAATTTTTAGCATGCTTTTAAATATGCTAAACTATAGCACGCATGAAAGCATATATGACGTACGCTCACAGCAGCGCGTTACGCGAGAATAACTTATAATGGTCGGCCAGCGCGCTACCGTCAGGCGGGCGCCGCTACGGGCAATACTAGTGCTACGAAACGAACTACGAGTACGAAGCACCGCGCGCGCTCGCGCGTCATAGCACCTTAGCAACATAGAGCCTCCTCGGAAAGCATGCTGTCCGTGTTATGGAAAAAAAGCGTGCTATGCTTTTGTGCTACGTGCTTTATTAATTACCTCTACTGGCATCAACGGAACTTAACCTTTTTGGTTCATCTAGTCAAATGGTATTATAAAATGGCCGATATGGCCGAATTTCTAATAGGCTAATTAGCTGTTTATTATATTATTCGTAGCGGCGGGACTGCCAGTACTCTCAGAACCCGACGACGATGTACATGGAAGGCTGCTACAGTAAGACGGTGGACTTGCTGCGGGAAGACGCCGTCTACGTCGGCGCTGTGGCCATCATAGTGGCGTTGGTTATGGTGAGCTGAAACGTTTCTAAATGATGATGTCCTCCTGATGTCCTCCCGACCAAATTTCGGCTACGGTGGTCATTCTCCAGAGAGATTAGCCGTCTGCGCGGGAGATGTTATAGTGCACAAGTGTGTGCGCAAACACGAGATCTATTCCTTTACTATCATAGCCCGATGGGACGGAAAATCCGACACGACCGGTGAGAGATCAGGCGCAGGACCAACGGCTTAACGTGCTCTAAATAATGGTGTGGTAATGGTTCCATTTACCTACGCTCGTTTTCATCAATACCTTAATGAGAGCTTTAAGACCAATACAATTTTGTAGTGGACAGTTTTTAACCGACTTCCAAAAAAGGAGGAGGTTCTCAATTCGGCGCGTATGTTTTTTTTTTTATGTATAAGACTGTCATCCATAGTAATTAGTCATAGTAAGCTTAGGTGTTCTCTTCAATTTGGGCCATATATGACATTGTTGGAAAAAACGGGCAATTGTGATATGATGGGCCGTCGATTGACGGTGGTTGCCGTCACATATTTACGCTTAAAAGTCGTTGTCATAATCACCCCGCCTTTAATCAAAGTGGTCAGTCTGATTCTGATTGAAAGCCCGTCAACCCGCAATCGGAGCAGCGTGGTGGGTCTAAGCTCTAATTCCCTCTCTCCTATGAGAGTGGAGGCCTGTACCCAGCAGTAAGACGTTAATGGGCTGTATTGGTGGGTCACTCTAATTTAACGCTTGATCAAGCGGGGAAGATTTTGACCATGCTACACTGCGACCCGAGGTGAGGAAAAAGATTGGTCCTCTTTTTATCTCAAAGTAATTGACAGTAAGTTCGAGAATTTAACCAACCAAGTCTCACGTTAATAGTCGGTTGCAGTCAGCTTCGACAGTAACCATTGATGAATATTTTTGTTAAAATCATTGGTCGGCGATTGTGGTCAATAGAGATGCGATACGTGTTGACCATTCAGTGACAGACAATCAATAAATCAATGAATGGTACTATTAAGACGTATTCTGTGGGATGACGGTAAATTCGGTACATGTATACTGTTTATAATTACTGTGTTTCTAATTTCAGGTATTGGCGCTAATATTTTCATGTGGATTATTCGTGAAAATAGAGTGACGATATGAAGACTATATAGTGACCAAGTTGTGTTGTTGATTAGGAACATTGAGTACTGGTTAAAGTGATTAATCGTTGCACGGTTAATTAGGTTTTAAAGCGCGAAATTGTGCGAAATGTACTTATTTATTTCGTATATGTATAATGATACTTACATGTCTAAAATAAATTTTATACTGATTTTCACAAGCTATATTTTTTCAATTGATAAAAATAAATAAAAGAATATATAAATTGTAAAAAATAAACAAAAATATACCTACGCAAAGATATTCCAAAACTTTGATTTTATTTATAAAAAAATACAATTTTCAAAAAACGGAGAACTTGACCATTTAATTTCGAAATACCAATATTTATGGTAACTAAAAAGTTTACCGAGAATATTATTTTACTCTGTAACCTGGGACACACGCGAACCTTGGCGGTTGTTTAGGGTCAGTTTACCGAGTGGGAGAAGCTTTGGCAAATAGCAACGTTGCTAAGTATCGGCAAATTAGAGATAGATTGATTATTAATTTCAATTTAATTTTGCAAATCAGATTAATTTTCCAGACGTGGTTTTAAGCCCGTCTTATACGTCAGAGGGATCTCGGCAACATCGACGGGGAGTACACGAAAAGGGCATCTACTTCTTAGCTTTTCGCCGTGCCGGGAACTTTACGGTGTTGGGATTTCCCTCGCGGTACTGTCCGGTGCGCGTGAACCAACCGCAGTACCGCACTATGCAGTCGGCGGTAGTGGTGCCCAGGGGTAGGCCGAGCGCGCTTATACGCTCCAGCGTCTGTGTAGGACCGGCTGTTATCTGGAAACCACGAGTCAAAAATATATATACTGACTGGACATTATTATTTACGACAATTTAATATTGAAACTAGGCTCGAAACACAGAATTGAGAATCCGCTTGTGAATGGTTCCGTGGCTGTAAACGCCCTAGTTTAAGAAGCCCATTACAAACTTAACCGTATATTTTCAACCTCTTATTTATCCATAATAAGTATTTATCTTATAGCTATCAAATTAATTATTATTATTTAACAGAGATAATATTGCAGAGATATATGAGAGTCTGTCTGTTTTTTTACATTATCACGGATTAGTTCTCTCTTTAATCTTTATACAATTTTGCTCGGAAAAAACTTGCATATCTGTTTCGCATTTAGAAACGAATATGGGATATTTTTACTACGGTAATCTGAAATCTTATTTCTATCTTTTATTTTATTTTATTTTTTATTAATCTGAAATCTCATATCTAGAGGAAAGTATCCACACGAACAGATAATATCATTGATGTGGCGAAATCGGTGAAAAAGTAGTACTTACTCTGCCAAATACTACATGTTTTCCATCAAACTGAGGCAAAGGTTTAAATATAATGTTAAACTGTCCAAAAACTTCATGATCAGACGTTACAACCATTGACAGCACTCCTGCAAAATTAATTTTACTTAAATCAGATAAAAGGGAAAGGGACTCATTGAGACAGACGGTAAGTACGAATAGTTTTGATCATTTTTCAAATTTATAACTCTTTAATTGTCTGGTTTTAGTAGGAGGCTTTAGCTACTAAGAAATTGCGTTCATACCATGCCTTAAAGAAAATAATTAGGGGCACCACCACCCCTAATCGATTTCTTCTATAATAGCACTTGTTCATAAGGCTAGATCATCTACCATTCGCTACCGCTACCGTCTTAAAAACAGCATCTAAGTAGTCAGGTGAGATCACAGTCAAGTCATACAATAAAAAAAAATAAGTACCGGGTACGGAATGCTTAAGTTTAAAGCTCTCTGGAGCCATCGGTTCTTCAACTCCGTCGGGTATGTAATTACCAAACCCATTATCTTTGGTGACATCTCCCCCACGGCAGAACAAGTTGGGTACAATTCTGTGTTTAAAAAAAAATATTGCGGTTGCTTTATATACAGTCGTGGTCAACTAATTAGGGACATTCAAGATAGTGAATAGCAATAACCGGTTTTGTACATATAAATTTAAAACCCTATTGATTTCTCAGTAACTATTATTTGCATAATTTGGTCCGATTATTATGCTCTAAATGGCTGTAAATAAAAGATTAAATAAAAAAAAAAGTGTTTATTATCAAAGGTTAACCATGTATTCAATTTAAGGTACACTTCTGTAGCTGGACATTTAATTAAGGACAGTTAAGTAAAATGAAAAATACAGTTAAACAAAACTAATATTCTGCAGTATTTTAATTTCTTTAACAACTCCATTTTATTACGGGTAAAATCAGTACCCAGTAGCAAAACCTTTCTTAGTTATTACCGCTTGACACCGATGTGGCATAGGCATTATCAGTTTCTGACATGTTTCGACAGGAATGTTTGCCCATGCCTCACAAAAAGCTTCATAAAGTTCATCTAAAGTTGTGGTACGATAAGTGGCAACTTTTTTCTTGATTTCGTGCCAAAGGTGCTCGATTGGGTTGAGGTCCGGGCTATTTGCTGGCCAATCTAGCACTGATACCGACTGACTGTTAAGAAACGACTTGACTTAACGGGCGGTATGTTTCGGGTCGTTATCATGCTGAAACGTCCATATAATAGGGAGATGTTCCTCAGCATAGGGAAGCATAGTTTCCTCTAATATTGCCTTGTATTGATGTTGGTCTAAGTTACCCTGAACTTTCCTCACAGGTCCCACTCCACGTCCAGAAAATGAGCCCCACATTTTAATGTTTCCACCGCCATGTTTCACCTGCTTTTTTGTGAATCTTGGATTCATTTCCGCTTTTACAGGACGCCGTACGTATTGCCTTCCATCTGAAGAAATCAAATTAACCTTGGTCTCGTCAGAGAACAATACATGTTGCCATTGGGCGTAGGTCCAATGTCCATATTTACGTGCAAACGCCAAACGTGCATTTCTATGTTCTTTCTTCAGCAACGGTACTTTGCGAGCCACTCTTCCGGCGAACGACCCTGCTTCTACCAGACGTCGTCGAACGGTCCTCGCTGATACACCGGCTCTTCGTCTGCCCCAAACACTTCGTGTTTAATTAAAACAGAGCCTAGAAACGGATCTTTCTTGGCTAACCTGGATATCATTCTATCTTCTTGCGGAGTTGTTTTTCTCGATCTTTTTTTTCTGGGCACATTTAAAGCTGTGTTGTTGCGCCTCAAATGTTGCACTGCATTGCATACCATAGTTTTTGAACAATTTAAATATTCTGCTATCCTTCGGTATGACCAACCAAGCTCGATAAACTTCATGATAATTTTTCGTAGTGTTGCATCGCAACTTTTATTTTTGCCCATTTTTCTTCTAATAATTCTCAAAGCTTTAAATAAAAAATCTAGATTGCCGCCAAAACCACCACGAAACAATAGGAGAAGAAATAAAAAAAATAGAGATTCAGATTTTGAAAATAGAACGCAATATCTCAATGTCCCTAATTAAATGGCCAGCCAGCATTCTTTGAACAAATAGCACTGTGATAATGTATCAGCTATACTGTAAAGAGGTTTAATGTTTAAGAAGTTGTTATTGTTTGTATAATCGGGCACATAAATGACTAATTATACTTACATGTAAGAGATATGGAATATTGTTTAGACTCGTTGGAAAATAAAAAATAAATTCATAATTTGGTTTAACTAGAGAGTGTCCCTAATTAGTTGACCACAACTGTATATGCTACATATAAGATTTATCTCAAAATCAGGAAGATTTTTTTTTGTTGTGCACAAATTTTTTTTGGTGGTTCTGTATCGTTAATAGAATATATTTCCATTAATAGTTCTGTACTTTTTTGAAATATTTTTTTTACCATATCTGACCCAAGAATAAGGAAATCATGGACACACTAATTTCGTTAATAAAACGTATACTTCTGCATTGATGTTCCTAAAGCCCAATGAAGTATGAAGGGAAACGAATTAAAAAAAATAGGTTCACATCTTGACTAAATAAAAATCAGCGGTCAGAGTTCTACGGCCGGTCAACGACCGCGCGGCGATGGCTTTGTACTGTATGCTTGTAGAGTGCCCATAATCATGTGTTTAAAAGTCTTTGGTAAGCGTTAACTTTCGTATTCTTGAGTAAAAAAATAAAATAAAATATACGTGTTTATTCAATTTCGTTGTTGTACAACCATTGAAATAGAATGTACTAAAAAAATTCTACATCAATGTTTACAACATATACAAATTTGTGCACGACATATATCCCTGTGTTGTGCCAATTCTGAGCCATATATATATTGCCAGATATTACCAGATATTGGAAAAGTTAGAAAACTGTCTAATTTATTCGATGGAATATTTTAGATTTATTTTAGAAACCGATGATCCAGATTCTAGATGTTAATAATGCACTTGTACCCAATTTTGGGGTCACAGCCCACAGGATCCGAGAGTTATAGTAATTCGACTGCAGTTGACATACCTTGCTCCAATATTTTTGTGTATTTACCTAAAAAATCTAGTGCCCATGTAGGCATGCCCATCGCCATCGCCCCGTATTAAGTTAAGAAACATCTGGCACGTTTTGGGCACAATATCCGTGAAAAGCTCTATTGTGACTTTGCCAATCTTGGAGCCGCCCACTACCCATATCTCCATGGACACCCTGCAAAAAAGTTTTTCTAGTTTTTAATCAGGATTGGTAAGCTACCTACTTAATAATATCCCAACCCAGAATGCCCCAATAGGTACGTCCTATCCTAACAATTTTTGCTATAAGTAATTCGTTAAAAGGTACTTAAATAATATATGTATGTTTTATATTTTTTTATTTACGCCAATACGAGTTAGCCCTTGACTGCAATCTCACCTGATGATAAGTGATGATGCAGTGTAAGATGGTAGCAGGTGCCATACCCCTAACAGGTTAGCCCACCTGTTAGTGGTAGGTCCGGGTATGGCAGTTATATATTAAACCCATACCCCTATAGTCGGTTTCTACACGGCATCGTACCGGTATGCTAAATCGCTTGGCGGTATGTCTTTGTCGTGGTAACTAGCCACGGCCGAAGCCTCCCACCAGACCAGATCAGTGAAAATTCAGAAATTAGAAATTCCCAAATGGACCCTCTGCCGGGAATCGAACCCGGGACCTCCCACGTTAAGACAACAGCGCTCGACACTGCGCCAGGGAGGTCGAATAACTATATGTTATGCCCGTCTACTTATATAAAATAAAACTTGATAATTTATGTTATTACTTGGTACGCTGGACATGTGGAGGTTTATCAAAGGCGGGATCTCTTATATCACGATCTATTTTTTCGGTTTTGAACAAAATGAAGGGTAGTCTGAAAAACGCATCATACAGCTCAGCAATTATACTTCATTTAAATAACTTCAAAGTTGAACTGTGAACTTACGATGCTCCCAAAATAAGTTTATGTTTTGTATCTTTCCAGCACTCCTCAAGTTCTTTAGTCAGTGGTTGTTCAGATCTCTAAAAGCATTGAAAACCAAAGCATTGAAAAAGAAAGTTGGAGTAGGTACAAATTTCAGATTCAGGAGGATTTTTACGTAAAGTTCGAGAGTGATTGAACTGAAGATAAGGTTTTTCTTTATCCACTACAAGCTAGCCCTTGACTACGATCTCACCTGATGGTAAATGATGATGCAGTCTAAGATGGTAGCGGGCTAACCTGGGGCATGGCAGTTATATTAAACCCATACCCCTTCGGTTTCTACACGGCATCGTACCGGAACGCTACATCGCTTGGCGGCACGTCTTTGCCGGTAGGGTGGTAACTAGCCACGGCCGAAGCCTCCCACTAGGCCAGACCAGGGAAAATTCAGAAATTACAACTTCCCAAATTGACCCTGCCGCGGATCGAACCCAGGACCTCCGCACGTTAAGGTAACAGCGCTACACACTGCGCCACGGAGGTCGTCATAAAGGTTTTTGTTATGGATAAATCACAAAAGTATGATATTCTTACCGCTATAAGCAGCCTAGAATAGAAGTAGAGATTTTGCCTGCGTATTTCATTGAGGACCCGCTGTCTCTGCTTGCATAGCAACTTGTTGTATGTATCGGTCAGCTCTGGATGCATCCAGCAGTCCACATAGCCCTGTTCGTATAGAAAAACTATTTGAGAACAAAGTATAATATTTATGATCAGACACTAGGGAGACAGACCTGCTATATTGTGGATGTTGCTTGTTTGAGGTATGTCTTAGGCACCTACAACCTATAGTTATACGCAGTAGATTTTTTTATGCCTAGCAGTTTTCAGTAGCAGCCCGTCATTATACGTATTTTCGAAATGAGATCTGCAAAATACCAAGGCAGACATAGTCCAAATCAACTAGTAAATTAAAGTGGTAGTGGGTAGGCCGTGTTATTGAAAGAAAAGAAAGAAAAAACATTTATTTCCAAATTGTGCCATACATGACAAACATACCTAAAGAGGTAGATGAGGCGCAGGGATGAACTATATCACGTATGGCACAACCCAAAAAATGGCCCAGGCTCAGCATAATGATGTATGTTTAGCGCAAGCACTAACCATACAGCGCTGATTTTCAGCCTGAACCCTGATTCAGGTGACACCACCTGATCATCAGATCAGATCAGTGATAAGGTGTCATTGGAGTGATGACTATTGGAATTGGAAAGTTCAAGAGTAAGGACCACATTTGAGATAGTGTAGTATGTTGCCCTCCAGCACGATGAAGCGGGAAAAGTGTCTGGATGGGAGACCTGTGATATTTAAAGTGGGGAAAAGTGTTTGGATAGGGACCGGGTATAATTTCGTCATTGGGAAAGGCACAAACCCCAAAAAGGGGTAAGACCTGAGGCTCAAACTAATTACCCCTGTTCTCTGTATGAGGTTAATACTCTTGAGCAGCTCCTTGTTGACGTTCATGTTCTCCTCGAGCTGGCGCGCGTAGTAGTTGAGGCGGCGCGGCTTCAGGTACAGCTCGGGGATCAGGCGCGGCGGGTGGTCGTCCACGATGTGCGTCACCAGTTGCAGCTGGGAATGTAGGCATCATTATCATCATCTTCCGTACGCTGCAGCTGGCTATAGATGGCTATAGATGACAGACGCGTCACGCGCCTCACTCTTATTTAGGTATTGCAATAATGGCACCATTTAACATGCATACCCTTAAAAATAAAACTATTGTTTATGGTTGGTTGGTTGGTTGGTTTATAAAAATAATGTATGTTTTTTTGCATTCAACTACAAATGTTATCCATTGACTGCGATAGTAGGGCTTGATATATGATGATGATAGGGATTAGTAGGCTTGTAGCATGCGCACAACGAGTAAGATTATGTCTACCCGTTATCTCTATTTGTCTACCGAAGCTAACGTGGTCAAAAGCAGAGATAAAAGTAATATTTCTTATCTGTCGTATATTATATTTCTTATCTCTACGCACACTTTTTGCCGACTATTTTTTTCTTGTAATATTTTGTGCATGTTAGGGTAAACGAAAAATTTGCCGGCAATGACAATATTACGACAATATCTCTCTCTTTCTCGTCGTGACATATCTCTTTGTGCGCATGCTAAAACTGCTGGTGGTGCTGGTGGTTTAGACCAGCCATAATAATTGATGAGACAGTTTTTGTTTTGACGATTTAACAGTTTGATTTATTTTTTGGCTCAAAAGTAAGCTGCCTGCAAGATGGCGGTGGATCCACGCAGGTTGGTACATTTATATATGTCCGCTACTACTTAAATATATGTCATTGCGACGCCACTTGTCACTGACTTCTCAGTCACCATCACCAATAAAGACTGACATGCGAACCGTAGACGTTCTATGGCTGATACAATAATGTTATTACAACGGTTTTTTAAGTAAAAAGTCGAAAAAAGTACCTCTTTCCGATGATTGCACCACGAGGCATAGAACTCTTTTGATAATAAAGGAAATCTTGGTGGCTGAAATGTAAAGAAAAATCACTCAAGAAATATGCAACTTTAAAATGTAGGAAAGTCCTAGCAGAAGCTCCTAACTATACTGTTAGGGCGAAAACACAATACGGACAGGGCAGGACAAACCTCCCTCGCGACACGTTCCCATCGTAGGGGAAACACGTCGTGTCGCGGTAGGCTGTGCTGCTCCATATAAAAGAGCACGTAGACTTTTTATCCGTTAGACATAGTTTTTTGTACGAATTTATAAAATCTTGCTTGAGATTTTTAAGGGCGAACCTCTAGATCAAACTAGTCGTCAGAACAAAATTAAGGATGTGGTCCATAAAGGTGATACAATGCGGCTCTTTCTGTTGTACACAATCTCTAAACTAAATTGAGAGCTCCAAATCTCTTGCCGTCCATTTCCGAAGAGAGTAATAAGAAAGGGACCTTACGAGATTTGGATCTCTCAATTTAGTTTTGACGATCTCCTTAGCGCAGTGGTTAGCGCTGTGGTCTTATAAATGGGAGGTCGCGATTTCGATCCCCGACAGGGTAAATTGGGGAATTCATAATTTCTGAATTTTCTCTGATCTGGCCAGCTGAGGAACCCTCGACCGTGGTTAGTTACCACCCTACCGGCAAAGACGTAAAGCCAAGCGATTTATTGTTTCGGTGTATAAAATATCATGGTGATAATCAGTAACGGTATCTTTAAAACGATGGGCTAACTGCCATACCCCTAAACTAAGTTAGCCCGCTACCATGTTGACTGCATCATATGCAATTACCATCAGGTGAGACTGCAGTCAAGGACTTAGTGGTGTAAAATAAAATCATTTTAGTTTAGATTAGAGATTCTGTGCAACAAATATTATAACTCCCTCTAGTTATATGTAAGAGACCGTTTTGAGACTACGAGAAGAGTTGGTTCCACTGCGCTACTAACAAGTTTGAACTCCCTCATCCTGCGCACGCGTGGCGGCCGCGGCTTCTCGGGCTCAGGCGGCGGCGAGCGGATCTTATTGAGTTGTTCGAGCACATCGTCGCAGGCGCGCTCTCGTAATGGGTGCATGTCTCAGGCTTATCTGGAAACTCAAAAAGTTCTTTCTCAGCTTTCCGGTGACATTTTCGCTTTGAGCGAAAACCTATAGCGGGGCGCGGGCGTGGCGGTAAGCGGCAGAAACAAATGCGTCATCATTATCTCAAGCAATCGCCAGCCCACATATGACTCTCCTCTCAAAATTAAAACGTTTGGGTTATAGTTCACCTCAGTGGTTGAAGTATGACAATCCGCAATTGACACTCTTATGAGAACATTATGGAGAGTTCTCCATAATTGTTGCTTGAGAGTTCTCAAGCATGCAGATTTCGTCACGATGTTTTCCTTCAGCTAGATATAGGTAAAGCAAATCAAAATCCATACCTGCTATTCTATAAGTTATAACAAAGCTAATTTGCTTCGTATCTTATTGTAATCCAATTAGATTAATAAAACTTACTATTATACCTATAAGAAGAATGAATCTTATGTTCTACCACATTAGCTCAGCAACTAATAATTTTGCAATTCAAAATGAAAATATGACTTTCTTATGTAGGATAATAAAGGAATATAATAAAATAAGTATTAGAAATACTTAATATATAAATAGGAACATAATAAGAAAGTTGTTAAACTTTAAATGACATTCTTGGCATTTATGGCAAATTCTTTATATAGCTATTCTCTTTGGCTGAGAAAAAAGAAGATCAGTGAAGATCTGATAACGGTATTATTTTTATAACCATTGAAATAGAATAATGCTTGTAACGGACGATAAGAACTCATCATTACTAAGTAGGTAGGTATATGTATAAAATATGTTATTTTTTTAGAGTAAGTAAAGCAAAGTGAGCTGCTAGCGGAATTTCAAATAGGCTTCTAGAACTATCGAAAATGCTCTACGCAAGGTCTACGCCGTAGACCGCGTAAATATTGGTGCTCTACGCTTACCAAGAGACGCAAAACCTTTTTTTTTTTTTATTTTTTTTTTTTAATCCACTACAAGCTAGCCCTTGACTGCGATCACACCTGATGGTAAGTGATGATGCAGTCTAAGATGGTAGCGGGCTAACCTGTTAGGGGCATGGCAGTTATATTAAACCCACACCCCTTCGGTTTCTACACGGCATCGTACCGGAACGCTAAATCGCTTGGCGGCACGTCTTTGCCGGTAGGGTGGTAACTAGCCACGGCCGAAGCCTCCCACCAGGCCAGACCAGGGAAAATTCAGAAATTATTAATTCCTAAATTGACCCTGCCGGGGATCGAACCCGGGACCTCCGCACGTTAAGGCAACAGCGCTACACACTGCGCCACGGAGGTCGTCAAAACCTTTTCTTAAGAGCTGTGAAAAACTAAGAAAAGAAAAAGAAGATTCTCATTACATGTCGTATTTTTGATTAAAAACGCTTAAAGTTACATATGGATCTAGATCTTTGGTCCTTAGGCACTGAGAAATTTCATGAGAAGAAAATCTCACATCTTCTCGAGAGTTGCTAAATAAAGTTGAATTGGGCGCTAGACAACTTCTCGAAATTCGAATAAATTTCGAGAGAGATTTAAGAATAAAAATCCCTGCAACTAGATCCCTGAATCAAAAAATGGTTTTCACACACCCGTAATATTTTTGAACAACCTATCCACACCATTGGAAAGGCGAGAAAAAAAATTATTCCACTTTACGTACTTATAACGTACGCAAAAAAAATTTAGATTGTCTTTTACTTTGTGCGGCCTATGACTCCTTGTTTTCTATACGGCGTGATTGAAGGACAAACACACACTTTCGCATTCATACCATGCGTAAATCAAGTAAGAATATTAGTTGGGATAAATGCGAAAGTGTGTCAATCTGTCTATTACCTTTAAAAAAATCAATCACTTAACCGATCTGTACGTTAATTGGCACCAATTAACAAATCAATGATTGGCACAGATATAGTTCGTACCTTGGAGAGAGACAAACGATAGGTACTTCTTCTCCAGAATATTAAACAGATCCCACAAGATTTAAAAAACAAAGTTGTGCATGTATATTATAATTAATTCGGTGTGTTCTTACGGACGCTAGGGTTATAGTCATTGATGTAGAATTTTAGTACCTGAGTTTTCGAAATAGAATGAGTACTAAAATTATATGTACATCAATGACCTGAGTACATTCAAATCCCACTGTGATGAAACCTGCGAGTAGAATAGGCATAATGACTGATTTTGAAAAATGGTCAGATTATGTTCGGAATTATCTACTATTTCGAAAAAATATCTTATTTCAGCAGAAAAATAAGGTTTGGTAGATGAAGTTGGCATTTGAAATTTAAATTTTAAAATTCATGCCAAAACGTTCGGCGGTGTCATGGCGCCGTTTGTGACGTCACTATTATTTTTACCAAGGTACTCTGTGCAGTGTGCAGTAAACAATAGTGTGATTGTCAAAGTTCCAAAATAATTGTGACGTCATTGTCGCTTCATTGGTGTTTTAACCAATATGGCGGATTGCTGTATTTTATCAAAATAATTTTTTTATAATCTATGAATCCAATTTTATTAAAATTTATAATTTCAAGGTACTAAAAAAATTCTACATCAATGAATTTCATTGATTCTTTGTTACTGTCATCATGCCTATTAAAGAAGGTAGAATAGTTCTACAATTCGTAAAAAATAAATTACAAACAATTGC
Organism: Erebia aethiops; assembly: GCA_923060345.2. NCBI lineage: Eukaryota > Metazoa > Arthropoda > Insecta > Lepidoptera > Nymphalidae > Erebia > Erebia aethiops. The sequence continues at coordinate 4,490,965 of OV281092.1, read as the reverse complement.
AACATATTTTTTTAAACCTTAAAATTCTCTGATTGACGTCTTAAAATATGTCAACTGTTGAAATTTAAATAAAACTCAATTGGTATCAAAAAAATAAACCATTTAATAAAACTTAAAGTTCTGCAATAATCTAATTTATTTGAGTTATTATCAAAATGCGAAGTAGCGGATTAGTATTATTCGTATGTTCTGGTCTTCTGCTGGTAAGTGAATTCTTTTTCCCATTTAGCAACGAGCATGGACCTGGGAAATGCAATGAGATAATAAACAATAAATGAACATACAGTAATTACATACAAATATTCATGGTAGAACTGTGCTTTTTATAATTCGTCGCATACAAGCATCGAAGTATAAAGATCGCAAAAAATTCTTCAAGCAAAAAACACGCTCATAAAACTAATATGATTTGGAAAATCCATGGAACTAAGCAAAATCATATTATAGTCTGATTGACAGTCATCTGCCTATCCCACAGAGTACTTTGTGCCTATCCTATCGAGGTATAAAGCAGTGGTTAGCCCGCTACCATCTTAGACTGCATCATCACTTACCATCAGGTGAGATCGCAGTCAAGGGCTAGCTTGTAGTGGATTAAAAAAAAAAAAGGAGGCCAAGTGCGGATCACACACTTTTGAGCACGTTATGAAGATCTCTCAGGCATGCAGGTTAACCTCGCGATGGTTTCCCTCACCGTAAAAGTATCAAGAGATAGTGCGTTTTAAACGCACAGAATAAGGTTAGAAGTGCATCCACGAGTGCAGGACCTGGAGAGTGACATAGGCTACTTTTTATCCCGGAAAATTGAGGAGTTCCCGCGGGGATCCAAAAAAACTTATTCCACGCGGACATCAGCTAGTAGTAAGTAATTATAATTTTTTTTTTGTTTCTCCAAATCAAATCAAATCAAATCAAATCAAATATTTTTTTTTATTCAAATAAACTTTTACAAGTACTTTTGAATCGTCAAGTGAATCTACCACTGGTTCGGAATGCCATTCCTACCGAGAAGAACCAGCAAGAAACTCGGTGGTTGCTCTTTTTAAATAATTCATTTACAATTACTATATCAATGTGTACACAAGTAACCGCTGTCCCCAGCATTGCTGGAGCGATCAAATCCATGCTCCTCTATCATTTACATAATCTTCAACAGTATAATAAGCTTTTTTCAGGAGCATACTTTTAATGGATTTCTTAAATTTGTTTATTCAATTCATGTCAAAGACGGGCAGACAGAAAGTAGCCCCATTCCCGCCGGTGGCACCCGTTCACGAGCATGACGCATGATCCAGCCATTGCTTCGCTCGACCATATTTGAGGGAACGTATCTCTCCATTTTTAATCTAAACTATCCAACTATCCTAAGAATTCCTTAGAAAAGTTATTTTCCAGAGCGGAGGAGCGATTCTCGGAGGCTCCACACTATGGATCTTGCTGCGTATATCGTACTACTTCTGGACGACGGACCTCGGAGTGGAGTTGGGGTCGAGCGCGCTCTTCATATCGGGCGCCCTGCTGTGCCTGCCAGCCTGCTGGCTGTCCACCCTCGTGCCTTACCATCCTAGATCACATTCACTCTTAGCAACTGTGCGTATATTTTTTTCGCACTGCGAATTTAGAAATACATATGTACTCATCCCGCTCGGAAACAGCGTAAATTATGGGCGAATGTATGTGCCTTTCTAGAATAAGTATAACGAAACTCTCAAGCCCATAGAATTAGTTTCATTATATACACACGTACGTCTACGAGGTAGAGGTTTGAGGTAGAGTGTACGTCTATGAACGCAACAAGATCGCTGCACTGTCTGTCTGTACCTGCAACTGTTCTATTGTTTTTTGTTCTTCTAGTTCACTTTCGAAGCTTAGCAGACCTGGCTGTACGCCTAGTGGATATCCAGTATCCTCGCATTTTAATTGTTTGTTTCGTTAGGTACATCATTTACCTCAAGTAAGACAGTTCAGCGATATAACTTCGTAAGTTATACAAGTTACTTCTTAACTACATACCTATAGTGTAACTTAGAAAGTTCATTGAACTTGAAACTTAAGTGTAGGTAGGTGTTTAAGGTTATATAATTGACGTAAGGTAGTACTTACTCTACTACTACCAAAAATTAAATACATATTATTATTTGAGGATCCCAAATTGATTGCGATGTGGCTCTATAGCTTGGAACTCCCAACCAACTGTAGACCCAACCAAGTAGAAGTTCTTTGTTTTGAAAATTACATTTACATCAGGAGTGTGGAGTTCCTTTACACTTTTTTTACTTACTTAAAGTTCCTTTACACCTGTTCACTTCCAGAAAAACAATTAATACTCTACCTATTATTATTATTATTACCTATTATTTATTATTAAAGCCTACCTCTAAAGCTATATATATTTTTTTCTCTTTCCTTTTAGTTTTTTTTTGTAAATGCATTTTTTATATATGTATATATTTTCTTATATATTTTTTTGCTTTTGTTTTTTTTTTCGTTTTTTTCATATTTCCATATTTTATTTACTAAATATTGCATTTTCAGCTAATGATACTAGTAACATCGGGGATGATGCTGCTGTCTGTGGGCATGTCTTCCATCATGGGGCTGTCGCGAGCCGTTCGCGAGCCGGCCACTCTGAACGCTAGCATGCTGCGCGCCATGTCCTACGAAGCCTTCGACCCAGCTGTTAAGACTGCTTTTGCCTCCATGCAGTTAGAGGTAATCCTCTTCCTTTAGGACATTAAAAAATTAATCATATCGGTTCGGTTTGGAAGTGGGTTAAAAAAGGCATCTAAGTATTAAATTCGCACGTTTTTCTATACAAACCGTCGGATGTTTTTCCCGTAGAGTTGGTACCTATATAATTATATGATATATTTATAAAATAGTGATTGAAAAATTGGGCCTCTATATATTTTAAGAATTTCGAATAGGTTCGAATTCCTCGTTGCTATTTAATAGGTTTTATTTTATCTTTATACTCAAGACTTTGAGGCAAAATATTAGTAGGAATTTATAAATGTACTTTGTTGTCAGTTAAAATGCTGCGGTGTAAAGTCTCACACCGATTGGCACCAGTACGGCAGATCGTTGCCTCCATCATGTTGTGGCCGGGTTTGGAATGGAAAGGTATGCAAATATTACATTATTATAAAATAAATTAATACTCACTACTCTAGTTAGCGGCCCCCTGCATTTCTGTTAATTTATAGTTTTATATTTTTATCGTGCCAGTGAATTAGGTGACAGCAACGTGGAAACTGTCACCTAATAGGTTTAGTACTTCCCAAAAAAGTAGTTGTCCGATAGTCGAATAGTTAGTTGATGAAAACGAGCATTAACAACACAAATAAGTAGATACTTATTACTTCTACTTAAATACAACACACATTATATGTACATTAGACATGATAGATTGTTATCACATCGTACTTTATTATAAGTAAATTAAATTTTGTTAGGCCTGTACGTTTAATTAATTTTCAGGCTCATCTTGGATAGGGATGTACCGATTTCACACGGTAATCGGGTAGCTGCTATTTATGTATAGGTATATTATTATTAATTATTAAAATGATGTATTTCAGAATGGCAACACATGCGAGACGCCGCTGCATAGCATGGGATGCCTCCGCCCAGCGCGCGCCGAGCTCCGGATGTATGCCAACTCTATTGCTGTGCTTGCTTGTGCCCTCATTATTGTAAAGGTAAGGGTTCAATGGAACCACCGGGTACAAGCGCTCAATTTTATTGTTTGTTACCTTCTTCTACAGCCCGTTAACGTCCCACGGCTGGGCACAGGCCTCCACTCTCATAGGAGAGAAGTAATTAAAGCTTAGACCCACCACGCTGCTCCAATGCGTTCAAAACCTACTTAAAAAAAGTGCAATCGTAATAAACATTACGCAAAACATAAGACTATAAGTATTGTGAAAAAATCTTGAGTCCTAAAATGTCCAAACAAAGTGGCAATCGTGTGCGGCTGCCGCGCGCCTTGTCACGCTGCTATTAGACGTTTGCCGCGCATATTATATTCGTGGGTATAGTCCTCAAGTTCTTACCAGGACGCGGCAGAATTGTGTCCTGCAAACGTTGCGTGTTACAGTCGCACACTTGCCGATCTATATTTGGACACACAAATAAACTTCTACTACCTACAGCGTAAAATTATCAAAAAATTAAGATCTGATAAGACCTCTAGGTTAGGACGTGAAACGGTTGACGACGACGACCTTACTAAAGTTTAATAATTCCAGGCAGTGACGCTGTTCGCGACGGCTTACACACTGGTGACGGGCGTGGTGGAGCGCGGCGCGGGCGCGTACAAGCCGCCGCTGCCTCTGCGCATCGCGTGCCTCGCCGCGCCGCTGCCGCCCGCCGCCACGCTCGTCGCGCCCTACTCGCAGCCGCGCGGCATCGCACCCGCTCTCTAAACGGATGGCTGTTGCTTTTTATATTTCTGTTTTTAGTTGTGTTCTTATATATTTTTCTTTCAAATAGCTTTGCGTTACAGGCTATGCAACTTCATTGAATAAACTTAAATACTTAATAAAAAATGAGATATTTTGGGGATCAACTTTATTGGTGGAAACTTTAATAATATTGGCTGTATCGGAAATAAATAAGTATTTATTGTCATACATTTTTTATTTTTATTGACCAGATAATTGATATCGTAACAATATTTTACTAACTTACTTACAGGGTGGGTACAGCTGTTATTGAAACGAAATAATTAGGATATCTTTTTAATTGTAATATTTTGAACACAATACAACATGCAAGCATTAAAATGCTTTACGAAATCAAGAAACAATCATAATCTTCTCTATATTTGGTACCTATTTTTGGTTATCTTCAAAATATTCATGAAAACGATCTCTATATAAAGACAAACAAAAAAACTATAATATATTATGAAAAAATTCGTACAACAGGGGCGCGAGCGCACGGGCGGTCACGGGCCCGCCCCTAGACTTAGAGACTACAGGAGTACCGCAGTTCGGAACGCTAGGCCGCGTGGGTCAGGCCTCGGGAGCGGACGGCGACCCGCGCCGCCCGCCGCCGCGCCGCTCGCGCTCCCGACGCGCCCGCGCGGCTCATTCACAACAATAGCTACATAGTACAAGTCTAAGATAATAATTATAAGCGATCGTACTCGATAATTTAGAATTCAAAGATTACAGATGCGGTGGGAGCGACGCGCCAGTCGGGGGCGCGGGCTGCTCGCGTCGGCCGCCGCGCTCTCTCGCTCCGCTCACTCACTCGCTCACACTCCACACTCGCGGCGGCCCCGGCGCCGCCGCGGCGCTCGTCGTGCGGCCCGGCCCGGCGCCGCCGGCGAGCGCCGTCGCGGCGCGTCCGGGGCCGTGCGCCCTCCGCCGCGCCGATCGGTCGCACTACAAGGCATCGCGTTCGCGGCACGCTCTACGAACCTACCTATACGTAACTATAATATTGCTATAACGAGGATTGCCGTTCGGCGCGACGGAGCGGCTTGCGGCCCCGGGCGGGGCGTGGGCGCGCCGCTCGCTCAGTTAAGGCCGGGAGCGGGGCGCGCCCGCGTCAATTGGTTAACATTAGGTCTATCTAGAATAAATAGGGTGTGCGTGCGTCGCTCAGGGCGGCTCTAGCGCCGCGCGCCGCGATGCTTGCGGTGCGGGCGCGGCGCGCGGCCCCACCACAGCGCCGCCAGCGCCAGCGCCGCCGCCACGTCGCGCCGCGCTCTGCACCACACAACACGTCTCAACACCCCCACACCGACAGCCAACAGTGCGCGCGAACCACCGGCCGGCGGCACCGGACGGCAGCTCGGTGAGCAAGTAGCGACTACTAGCGACGTTCCAAAACTGACGTATCACGAAGAGTTATGATCGTGGCGGATTTTTACAAAAAATAATAAGGAGGAACTACGAGTACATTTCTTAGATACTACTTATAATTCAAGACTAGATATTATTAGGAACTACCTTGCTAATATACCTATAATTACATTACCTATCTACCTACTACGTAAAATCATTCTAAGTTACTGATTGAGCTATAAAAGGTCTACTTTAGCTCATAAATCTTTGAAATACTTCAGTTAAGGAAACGATAATTAGATGAATGGAGATAAACTTATCGAATTAATTATTGTAATATTTGTCAATATTCAAAATATAATAGCACTATTATAAGTATAAATTTTTATAAATATAATCATTAAGATAATACTGTTCAGCTCTAATGATCTACCTTCCAGTTGGCATTTTGATTTAATTGGAAAATACAAAAAAAGTAGTAGTAACTAATGTACTAAATAGGTATTTCTAAAAAACTCGGGATTATAGTATTCTATGCTTCATGAAGAATAATGAAATGAAAGAAACTCCTAATATCGTAATTTTCTCTAGCACATTAATTGTCATGCTAAGTTGGTTTTAAATAGGAAACATTAAGTTACATACATTTTCAAGGAAATCACCATGCGAATTGCGAAATGGACAATCGATAAAATAATTCATGCAAAGTAATTTGAGCCCTGAAATGAGTTGCCTTCGATTCAATATACGTAAATGAAAATAATTTGAACTTAAAATTCTCAAAGGTGTGTAACCTTTCATCCAAGCGTGTGATCCTAGACCGGAGTCCCGCTGCATAAAAACTTACCCCGCAGGATACATGAATGAGATTAGCACTATGAGATGACTAACTTAGAGATACTTGTATGTGGTTGTTATTCCGAAACATGGAAGAACCATATTTATTTTTTACATATTGATTTTAACCCCAGAAGTAGGGGGTAGGGGGTCTCCCCTGGGATACCGGATCTGAACTTAGATATAGTAAAGGAGACCCTATGGAGACCACAACAGCTATGGTTGCCACCGCCAGCATTGGTACGTTCCTCAGTCAGTCGTATTTTATGGTGCTTTTGTACATGTTTTTTTACCTCACCGCATAAAAGAACGAAAGCAGTACAGGTTGTTAGGTCTCCATCACGAATTACCTGTTGCCTGACGGCAGCGTGGTAGATTTTATTTTTGGCTGAAAAATATATTTTTTATGGTTTTTCCAGATTACGGATTGGCACCCACATAAAAAGGCTTCGGCCGTAGCTAGTTACCACCCTACCGGCAAAGACGTGCCGCCAAGCGATTTAGCGTTCCGGTACGATGCCGTGTAGAAACCGAAGGGGTATGGGTTTAATATAACTGCCATGCCCCTAACAGGTTAGCCCGCTACCATCTTAGACTGCATCATCACTTACCATCAGGTGAGATCGTAGTCAAGGGCTAGCTTGTAGTGGATAAAAAAAAAGTTATAACTTTTACTATATGCTAGTCCCGATCATGTATCTTGTGAGGTAAGTTTTTATGCAGCGGAGACCCGAACTATCCACACTAGGCCAGAGTGGCGGACTGTAGTCTAAACTCTGGTCTGAGATAACTCGTGGTCAGTAGCGGGCCCGGGACGGTATGAGATGATGATGTTGTTCAAGCAGGAATATTAAATCGAAGACACAAGCACAAATAAATGTTAATAGCAATGTATGAATGAGTAGGTAAGAAGAGTGGGGATGGTTACCGATGCACACAACACGCGAGATTGCTCACCAAAGTAGCACACTGCCCGCCCTGCAACAAGCGGAAACTTCACTGACACACCAAGCGACTCACTCTGCTGGGTTAGCGACAACGAATTACCCACCCACAGGAGACAGACACGACCATTATCGTCTTCACCCCTCTTGATTCTTGCCACGTACCGGTGGCCTTATTACGATAGAACTATAGCAACAGCACAACAGTATAGACTATAGGTACTCACATATTACGCATTATACCTATTATGTTTTTAGAGTGGACCACCCGTACAAATTACAAATCAGAGGGCCGAGTGGGAGTTTTTTTTACTTACTCGATTGCGTTATTTAAAGTTAGCTAACATTAGTATGGAATTCATCGAGCGCCAGCTGTCATCTGGCATCAAGCACTTGACAATAGACATGATGACAGTAACCAAGAATCAATGAAATTATGAATTTATCTAATGAAATAGGATTCATGGATCATAAAAAACCTATTTATTTTTCTATTTCGAGTGAGATTGCTATTTATTTTGATAAAATACAGCAATCCGCCATAATGGATTAAACACCAAGAAGCGAATGACGTCACAATGGTTTGTTTCCGAGCTTTGACAATCACACTATTGCTTACTGCACACTGCACTGAGTACATTGGTAAAAATAAAAGTGACGTCACAAACGACGCCATGACACCGGGGAGCGTTTTAAATCTCAAATGCCAATATTATCTACCAAACCTTATTTTTCTGCTGAAATAAGATATTTTTTCGAAATAATAGATACTTCCGAACATAATCTCACCATTTTTCAAAATCAGTCATCATGCCTATTCCATACAAATCGTAGTTAACTTCAACGCAATCGAATTGGTAGGTAAAAAATCTCCCACTAGGCCCCCTGGGCCCTGGCTCCACATATACACCTTCGTAAAGCAAGCTGTATTTTAATTGGAATATTGCTGCCAGCTGGGAGATACCCTTCCCCATCTAGCAAACCCTTACACCCTGCAGCAATGTAGCAATAATTTGTGGAACACACATGCTAAAAACTCGCGCTGAAACCCTTTAAGTGATGCCAGAGTTCCAGACAGGTGTTGTATCTGCCGTTTGAAATCCAAAAATGCCCATCACCCGGTTTTGGACCCGTAACTTTTGCAAATATCGGCCCATCTACCTCAACCATCTGCTGGAGGTGCCGCCATTGGATGAATTCTAGGGTGCATACATATTCGCATTTCCTTAACCATGTTTCCATGTAATAGACTATCTGCAGAAACATGTCGAGCAACCCTAACCACCCCGATGTTCGTGTATAATGGGCAGTGGGTAATTCGTTCAAGTTGGTTAGTCACAAGTTATTTCACTAAAGCAGGAACAGAGCAAGCGCTTGTTTCATCGTTTTATGAGAATGCTCGCAAATATGCGTTGTGAAGCATTGACTTACCTGATTTGGATAATACCTTAAGGATACCCTTGAAGATTTAATATTTGCAATGTGTCATGTGGGATTATGCATTAGCTACCGAAGTGTAAAGAATACGAGCTGGGTACGTCGTCAAAAATGGAGTGGGAACGAGACATGCAATTTAATAATTTGTCTGGGCTATTTTACACATGTTTCTCTCCTTTTCAGTGACTTTACTTCACATCATGGAGGGAATATTTTCGTTCATGTTCAGACGAAGTAAAAAATCTGGAAACTATTCATTTACGCTCGACAGAGAAGCTCACTTGTATAACTTTTCAAGTTTACACCATTGACTCTAGGTGCAGGCTCAAGACCCAGATGCTCAATTGTATAACTTTTCAAGTTTACACCCTTGACTTTAGGTGCAAATACTGAACCCTTAATTTCCTCAACAGCTTTTGCAACCCCAATGCTTTTAAATGACAAGCTTACCCATGAAGCATGACAAGTATTAGGGTGCGTTTCCACCAGAGCTGTGCTACGTTGCTTAAGCTACGGAAGTGTGTCAAACTCATCAATAGGAGAGCTTCATCTACCATCTAGCAACCTAAGCTATGAAAATCAAGCGCTCCTATTGGTACATAAACGTAGCTTACCAAGGTTGCTATCTCTAGTGGACACGCACCCGTATCCTATGTGAATTTTAACAGACACGGCTTGACACCTCTCGTAAGCCTCGCTCACGAGTTAAATTAGTAGATGTGAAGCCATGCCTAACAGTTTTTGTATATTTATTGGCGAGTGTGTACGTGTGTGTGTGTGTGTGTGTGTGTGTGTGTGTGTGTGTGTGTGTGTGTGTGTGTGTGTGTGTGTGTGTGTGTGTGTGTGTGTGCGCGCGTGCGGTACGTACTTGGCAGGTGGGGCAGTGCGGCGGCGCGCAGCCCGCCAGCTCGAGGCGGTGCGGCGCGCGCCACGAGCCCCCCTCCGCTCCGCTGCGTTCCGCTCCACTCCGCTCCGAACCCACGCCCGCCGAACAGCAACTTGTGCCCTCTTCACACTCGGGCTCCCAGCAGTCTACTTCTCCGAGCTGAAAGTTTCCATATAAAAGTATGATTGGAAAGAAGAAAAAGTAAAAACTACTTAGAGACTACAAACGGTTTTGGGCGCACAAAAAACGAACGGAGAACGCCACTCTTTTTTAAAAGTCGATTTAAAACAAATAGTGGAATTTCGAGTTGGGATGACTTTCATCCATAAATGTAAGATCTACGGACAACCTTTACCATTACGACAAAATTTTCGTGGTGGTCCAAACTTACGGGCACTGGACAGGTCACTTAAGACCTCGAAACTTTGCTTACGTACTCAACATCAAGCTCTCATCCGCTCCGGGATCGGTAAACAGTTGGTACGTACTAGACACTCGCAGATCTGGCACTGGTAGAGCCAGCGCTCGCCGCTGCGAAAGGTGACGTGGTGCATCTCCTGGTGGCGGCAGTGGAAGCGCGCCTCGCAGTGCGGGCAGCACGCTGCCGGCGCCAGGGATAGCGACGACGCAGTCGACGCAAACTGGAAATTGGGAACAACCAATTTAGCAAGGAAGTCGTAGAGGCAAACTTTCTTCAACTTTCTGAAGGTGGATGGGTGAGGAAGGAAGACCGTTTGTAGTGGCGCGCTCTCAGAATGTACAGTATTCTCTGTCCAATCATTTATTTAATTTTCACTCAGGCAGGTCATAAATAAAATAATAAATAATTATTTTTTATTTTCACACAAAATTTACGAAAGTAAGACTTAGGATTAAAATACAGCGTGTGATTGGTCTCTGTAGCCTAATGTAGGATACCCTGTGGTTTAGGCTGCAGTGACTTTCCCTCCTAGAAAAAGAGGGACTAAAATTACAACTTAAAGATAATATTTCACATAATTTTATTATATGCAAAAGTGTGTGAACTATTAGAGTAGTTGTGTATTTGTGTGTGTGTGTGTGTGTGTGTGTAAAAATAAACCATCCATCGCCAAAACTGTAGTGCTTAACAGTAGTGATGTGCCTGCGTCTATGAAGTACTGCATTTTTTGTCGATGTTTGCCTGCCAATAATTATGAAACTTATTAAGCGTGCTTATGTCAAAAGTTAAATAAATGGTTGGACAGATACTATTGAAAGGCTTACTCACGGTAAGCGAAGTATTATCGCGGTCGCAGGCGCAGAGCGCGCGCGCGCACGAGGCGACGCCTGCGCTGCAGGAGCAGGCGCGGCAGCCGCCCGCCTCCAGCCAGCGCGCGCCGTCCGCCAGCACCTGGCCTTGCCACGAACAACCTGCTCGAGGGGGAATCACACGTCAATGTGTGCAGCCAACATACTATTTCTATAGTCATGTATTTTAAGGTCTTTACAATTTAAGAACACTAAGGAAAAGGTTCATTTTAGGCCTACTCTTGTACACTCTACCATGAATAGAAGAAAATACATATTATAGATTGTATTAAAAATATAATAATATAATTTAGAACAGTAAAGTAAATAACGAGCAAAAAAATAAAAATGTATTTCAAGTTTTCGATACGTTTCCAAGATGGCAACCTTCAGCCATAGAGAAGACAGTAGGCGCGAAATGTATCAAATGTCATTTCTTCACTGTCAAAATAACGTGTTTTTATTTAGATAACGTCAACTACATGAATCCGCCATTGTTGTGTTTGTGTTTAGTGTTTTATGAACTCATGTTTAGTGTTCCATAACTTGGAAGGATTAAATAATTTTAGCACTGAAATTACGACGAATTCGTAGATTTGACCAATAAAAAACTGGTCTAGCATTTTATTTTCCTTCATTTCTCTGCTTGTACAAGACTTGGCCTACGCCCCAAACAAATCTGAACCGTCTCCTTTAAAGCTATACATTCGGATATTGAATCAAGCAGGCAGACTAGATATCCGGGGAATCATACGTAACAGACATACTAGAAATTCAGAGAACTGGAATTTCAGGGAATTGGCCATCAGGGGAACTGGAGCAAGCAGACAGACTGGATATTCCAGAAATTGAACGTAACGGACATAGTGCACATTTTTAGAACTGGACGTTCCGGCTCAGTACTCAATTTGTTTAAGTATTTCACACAGAACAAATAGGTATTATCTCACGAACGTCTTGATCTACTGCTCTTGTAGGGCACCCTCGACGTGAATTTTTGTCGAAATTCCATGCAATCATCAGCCGTGCGATTAGATATGAAATACGTTTCCCGTCCAATTATATCTTCAAATCAACACTGAATATTTTACCCTCGTACACTCTACCTAAGTTTGCATCATCATATTAAATACAAGTGTGATTGCAGATTAATGGTCTATAAATTAAGACACATAAACAAAGGCATGCTGGTAGAACAAAATCTTGAAATCTGTGTAAGTGTTATAAAAGTGCACACTTACTAAGTTCGCAGGAAGGTGTATCACATTGGCATCTGAAGCCTCCCTCTATGTTGATGCAGCGCGCACTGGGATGGCACGTGTGGAAGCCTTCTGTGCATTCGTCTACATCTGAAACAGATTGTCGCATCTCGTTAACGATTGAGAAATTCCTTTTAAAGTTTGTGCTTTGACAAATGAAATGAACATCAGAACTTGGCGTTGTTAATATTCTTAACAAGCTAATTGCCTGTCATATATCATTCACACATAATATTGTAGCATGTTCTGAAACTGTTCTGAAACATGTTCTATGGTAAATGCGAATATAGGTCTGGGGTTGGAGCCATGCTCCTCGTCTCTGGCCAAGATGTCGACTATGAGAAAGACGTACTGGAGCCTCATATATATTAATGTGAAGTGTAAACCTGTGTAAACCATTGTATTCATTGTGAATTAAAAATAAAACAATTTAAACATAAACTTTAGATAAATTTATTTGATACAAATATGATGTGCGTAATTTAGGTTTTGAAAATCTCCAGGTCTCTCTCTCTCTCTCACTCCAGATCCTTAACTATACCCATGCATAAATTCACGTCTATCCGTAGCTCTGATCCACCGTGTTCGACCGAGACAATATGAAGATCTTCCTCCGAGCCGGTGTTTTACTCGGGGGTCCAGCTAGTCTGACCGTTGTAGTTTGAAAGTTCTATATATACCTACTTCAATTTCGAAAAAACTTCGTGATTGTGATTCAGGCGGCGGCACTTGATTATAAGTACTTTGTTCAGGCCCCGTCGTGTTAATGTCGTAGATGTAATAACGCCATCTACATATGCAGTGTGTCCCTACACTCAGTCACTTCATCTTCGGCTCACCTTCGCAATGGTCTCTGTGCGGGTCGCGCCTGTACCCGTCGCGACACACGCAGTAGTAGGAGCCTGGCGTGTTGACGCACAGCGCGCGCGGCACGCACGGCGCATGCGCGGCCGGGTGCGCCAGCGCGTCGCACTCGTCCACGTCCCGCTCGCAGCGCGCGCCGCCGAAGCCGCGTGCGCACGCGCAATGCTCCGGCGCCGCGCACACGCCACCGTTCAGGCAACCACCTGTGCAGATCGCTGCAAGAAAATACATCATTGCCATTTGAGTTTTGCAATTGCTAACGTACAAAAGACTCTTGGGAAACTATACGACTGGTAGATGACACTCACGTGTGCACGTATAACCGTCGCCAGAGTACCCGTCCCGGCATCTGCACGAGTAGGAGCCAGGCGTGTTGCTGCACTGCGCATGCGCATGGCAGCTATGGATCTCGCTCGCGCACTCGTCCACCTAGTGTTAAAATAGCTACATGAAAAAAGCGTAGAGGATGACCTAGTCTAATACGATGTTTTTTTTTTTTATTCCCGCGGGACCTAAATTTTTTGAAATAAAAAAGTCCTATATGTCCGATGCCTTAGCCTATGTCCTTCCCCGGGATACAACAAATCTCTGTACCAAATTTCATCAAAACCCGTTAAAAAATGGGCCGTTAAAACGACAGACAGACCTATCTCGTAATTCCCATCTCGAAAATGTAAGTTTAGTTAAATTAATTTGAAGGAATTACCTCGACGCAGTTAAACTTGTCCCGTCTCGTGTATCCGGGCAGGCATTGACACACGTAGCTCCCGACCACGTTCACACAGCGCGTGTTGGAATGACAGTGGTGCCCGTACAGCCCGCCGGCTGCTTGACATTCGTCCACATCTGGAGCAAAAGTAGATTGCCTTAATTTGCTGAACCAGATAAATCTGTTGGTATAGTTCTCTCCCTTTTCTAATGCCTGATTATGATCTCGCCCTCTCACTGCTACATACGAAAAAAGCGAGCGAGGAATACACACTCGTGGATTTTTATGTTGTCGCGTTGTAGTGGTGCCAACTGCCTATTGCTTATTTGGTTCAGTTGGTTGCTAATGATGGCCTTCGAACAAGTACCTAACACCTAGTTTTTATCCTATCGAACCATAGAAATAGGAGTCTGCTTTCCAAAATATAAGAACGTTCTCAAATTCATTCAAAAGAAAATTGTGATTATTTGGATGAAGAAGTCAGGACCTATTTAAGGTCGTTAAGCTTTCTGGAAATGTTTGAATAATGCAAATAAGTTGAACCACAACAATTTCGAAAAGTTTTACAAATTATTAGTCACGACACAATCTTCATTGGGGAAGGGTAAAAAATGTAATTCAAATTAGTAAGGAATAAAATATCACTGTCTCACCTTCACACGTAATTCCATCTCCTTGAAATCCTTGATTGCACTTACAAGTGTACTTTGTATTGAGATTCATACAAGTTGCGTTCTCGTCACACGAGTGACCCATGCTGCAGTAGTCCACCCCTAAAACCAGTACAAATTCACGTCTATAATGAAAATAGTTTATCTTATACAATCAGTTTGATCCAACTCTCCACGAAATAAAATAGAGATGCTCACGAAATAGAGACGGTATGTCCAACTAATGTCGTGTGTTTGTACTTTTAGTTATGTTGCTCTTTTAACAAATTTTATTCAGGATTTTCCCTTCAAGGTTTTATAACTTTTGAAGCGTGATATTACTCGTGAAGGGTAGGAAGTCATTCGGGACATTTTGTTAGCTGTCTCCAATTAAGCACAAAATCCGTAAAGCTACAGTGGCAATGCACATGACATGTTTGTTGCAGATCTGATAGCCATTGTTGCGTATTAACGCGTGCAGCAAAGTGTGGGCGATCTCCAGCCCGTTGGACCGATGACCTCACCTATAAAAGGTAGCAGGAAGTTGCTCCTGCACACTCTCAGTATTCAGCAGGGGATGCAAATATGCTGGTGATGATGATTTGGAACTGTGAGATCTTAAGGCGATACGCACCGGGACAGAACTTGCAGCACTCGCCGGGCACGGTGAACTGGTCGCTCTGGTCGCACGGCAGCGTCGGGCAGGCGGTGTCGGGGTTGACGCGAGTGCACTGCATGTTGCCGTCGTGGCAAACACATTCCGCGCACTCCTTGGGCGCGAACCGCTCTCCGTGCTCGTATAGTGTCCCTTTTAGAAGACATTGCCCTGAAAATAGATTATGGAAACGTTCAAAAATACCACTTTTAACCCCGAGATCACAGTCAAGGGCAATTTGAAGGTGGAAAAAAGCGTTTTTTTACTAAAATCAGTGATGAAATTGGACTGTTCTGAGGGATATTCCGTTACTGTACGTCATTCACCGATGCCGCAAAATTACCGATAGGTACTGTTTTGCGTTTATGTGTTCGATGAATGTTACTTACTGAGACAAGTTGGGCAGCATTCTCCTGGATGTAATACTGGATTTTTGCACTCTGCTCTATCGCACTCAACTGGCCTGCACGTTATCTCGCCATGCTGTAAAAATAAAAAATAACCCCAATAAAAAACTTTGACATTATATATATATACATTTATGATACCACAAGCAAATTACGGTTTCCTATGACGTTACGTGTAAGAATCAGGTGGGAGTTTTATCAGACTCATTGAATATAATGAGAAAAGTTTAGATGTGTCAATAACAGATTTCGCAGTCAAGCGCTGTCTTGTTTGCACGTAGGAGCATCAGTTGCAGTCATTGATGTAGAATTTTAGTACTGCAGTCCTTCTGCCAGAAGGCAGGAGGCAGCCCACCAAGGAATATACTAAGTGCACGGTGCTGTTAGAGTAGCACGACTTCTTGCAGTCACATTGCTCCAGCCGCAAAATTATATGTCAATGATTATAAAGAAGGTGTAGAGGTAGTGTGTTACCACGCAGGAGCATCTGTTGCAGTCCTTCTGCCAGGAGGCGCCGTCTGCGTGTACTGTGCCATTGGAGTAGCACGACTTCTGGCAGTCGCACTGCTCCAGCCGCGCCAGCCGAGCTTCGGTACCCACCAGCTGTGTACAAACACTACTTCTATAGTGGCGGTATATGGCAGAGAGGACTCGAATGTCCACCATCATTTTTTTTTTTTTTTTTTTATTGTGAGATAGGCTTGCGCTTGACGACAATCATGCTTAGTGCAAAGCAATGATGAGGTCTAGGTTGGAACGCGCTTGCCTAGAAGATGCCTATTCACTCTTGCCTTGAAGGTACCTAAGTTATACGTGGCAGGAAACACGTGCGCTGGGAGGGTGTTCCACACCCTAGCGGTTCGTATCAGAAACGTCGAGCAAAAACGCTTCGTGCGAGCAAATTGGATGTCAACCACATAAGGGTGCCAACGCTCACGGTTTCTCGCTGTTCTGTGGTAGAACGGGGAAGGAGGAACAAGGTTGTGAAGTTCCTGAGCACACTCTCCATGGTATATCCGATAAAAAACCGATAAGCAGGCGACATTGCGTCGGTGCTGTAAACTGAGCAATTTCGCCTGCGTAAGTGATTGATCGCCTATTATCCTTCGGGCCCGGCGATCTATAGAGTCTAATGTATCGAGTTGGTACTTGGCGGATCCATCCCAAAGGTGGCAGCAATACTCCATGCCAGATCTGACTTGTGCCTGATAGAGAACGAGGCGCTGTTTTGGCGTGAAGTATCGCTTCACCTTGTTCAGGATGCCAAGTTTTTTGGCAGCTGTTTTGGCCTTTGACTCGATACATTTCCCGAAATTGAGATTGGGAGAGATGTCGATTCCCAAGAGCTCAATGTGATCACTTATCGGTACGGATATACCCTGGAAAGTAGGAGCCAAGGTGAAAGGGCTCCTCTTAGCGGTGAATAAACACGCTTGTGTTTTGGTGGCGTTAAACTGGACTAGATTGGCGTCACCCCATTCGGACACCTCCTTAAGAGTCAAGTTTACGCGATCCACCATGGCCTCTCTTTGCTCAAGTGTCTCAGAAGCACTGGCTCGAGAGCTGGACATGTATCTTTCCGCAACAGTGCTGTCATCAGCGTACCCAAAGATGCCGGGTTTGAGAAGATCGTTGATGTGCAGCAGGAAGAGTGTTGCAGAAAGAACAGACCCCTGAGGGACACCGGCATTAATAGCCATTAGGTCAGAAGAGTAGCCGTCAACGACCACCCGAAATGACCTGTCACTCAGAAAGTCAGATATCCAGCTACAGAAACCAGTGGGTATCCCATATGCCGGGAGCTTACTGAGAAGACTGCCATGCCAGACCCGGTCAAAAGCCTTTGAGATGTCCAAAGAAACGGCGAGCGCCTCGCCGTGTTTCTCAATGGCTTCACCCCATGTATGCGTGGCATACACCAGAAGATCTCCTGTAGACCGATTTTTCCGAAAGCCGTACTGATGGTCTGACAGAAGATCGTGCGGAGAAAACTAATTTTCTTTGGCCATATTCATAGATGAACCCGATTCTCATTCCCAAAACTACTGTTGGAAGGAAGTATTACACGCAAGAGAGCTTCGCGTCGCCAACGGCCAAAGACGTGGACAGAATTACCCAAATATAACAGATGCGGCTTCAAATAGAGAAGCTTTTCGCGTGATGATGTTATCGCCATGAAACATGGTTTCGTTTAAACTTCGTTTGCGTATCTTTTAGGAGTAGGTCCACAAGGGCGATAAGGCGACGTTCTACTTACTACATCATGTCTATAATTATCTACCGTTCAAACATTGAAATTACCTTAAGTGAAAGGTCATGGATGTGCGACGTGAGCTCCTGCACGGTCGCCTGCAGCAGCGCGAACTGCCCGCAGGTCGGGCACTCGGAGTCCAGCCCCGGGCACTGCACCAGGTAACCGTGGGGCCCGCTCACTAATTTTACCTCTTGAAGAGTTCCCTGTCAAAAGGTGTTCAGTATCGCAAAATCTGTACTAAACCTCATAAAAACGTAAATTGTTATAGAAGAGCTTTATGATTCTCACCTTAAATAAAGAATGTTTGCTATTCCTCTGTCCAACCCACAGCGACAGCTGGGGTTGGGTGAAGTTGCGGTCGGGCGGCGGGATCAGGCGGCGGTACAGCGGGTGGCAGTCTACGAACAGCGTGGCCTGCGCGCCAGACACCGCCAGCGCCACACGGTGCCACGCGCCGTCCGCCAGCCGGAACGGAAACGTCTCCACGCGCGCCGTGACGCCTCCAGCCGCCACGTAGTGCAGGCGCACCTCATCGCGCCGCCCGCTCGACTGCAGCTCCAGGTACCTGCATATCGCACAGCCCCATCGCTACTAAGCATCGATACCCGTCGCCGCGCTCTCGGAACCTCCCTCCGAGCGAACTGTTCCGAGGTACACAAAAACAAAGCAAACAACATAAATACTCGGACGGCGGACGGGACGGGACCGGCCGCGAGCGGACTTCGGCTCGCTCTACATCTCAATATCGCTCGGTCGGGAAGGGGACCATGTACCTCGGAACGAATCGCGGTCGATGTCGACAGAGCTACTCGGTGTCGATGGAAAGCCACAGGGAGAACGCGGTTTGCGATGTCCGATCGCAGATGGAAATTCCGGAGGGAGATTCGGCGCCGACCGACGTACGATTAGCTGACTCTTCCGATCGAAGCGACGATTGCGAGCCCGAATCATCGGCGAACGAAATGCACAATTACTGATTCCCATGTCGCTTGGAATGCAAGTGCGGAGCCCGGCGCCGGAGCCTTGAGGCGAGCGCGGGTCGCGGCGGCAAACAACATCCAGTGAACATTAACAAAAGACGGATCATAGGGGCGGTTAGACAGATAAGAACAAAACACGTCAAGACACAGAACACAAGACGGACGACGGTGGAGGAGGCACGATGGACGCATGCAAGTCGGCCCGCTCGCGCACACATACGGCCATGCAGGGGTCACAGTGAGCGCAATTAGGTTAACGGATGGATCGAGGAGGGCATTCCGAGGCACAGGACATTCCAAGATACATGATTCTCCCCTATGCGCGCGCACGCATGCTGTCGGGGCGCAGAATGCGTGCGCGCGCAGCGATGTTGAGATCTAGAACTTACCGGTTTGCGTCGCTGGCTTGGGATTCCCCGCTGCTACGCGCCAGCCGGGCTGCAGCCGATCGCTCGGCCGCCGAGCAGGCATGCCGATCTTCTACCCGACATCAAATAAGTAAACTTATTATAGAATAGGGTATCGCAACACAATAATCTACCAAATAACATGTAGTTAAATTAATAAATCATACAATATGACTGAATATTTAGGCCCACCTCACCTACCCATCCTCTCATCATTGTCTAAATGAGTCGGTGACAGTGAGGACTAAACATACGGACTAAACATGGAACACACTTCATGCACTTAATTTATGAAAGAAAACTATTATTTTCTTTATTACGTAATTCTTGGTACCAGGTAAATCACAAGGAGGTCAGTGCTAGGTAGGTACCGATTGTACCGTGCAAGGAGAGTATAGAACTTTTCTTTTGGACTTCGTCTTGCGTTGATAGATAAAGATCATAGATATCATTTTCAGAATGTCTACCCAAGCGAAACAGAGATACCTAGTCAGCTAGTTTATTTATTTATGTTTTTACTAAACGATGCCCGTGACTTCGTCCACGTGGATTAGGGTTTCTTGATTCCCGCGGGGGATAAAAAATAGCCGGGATGTAACCTATCTCTGAAAAGAATTTCGTCTAAATCTGTTTCAAAGATGGGCCGTGCAGACACAGAACGAACAGACGCTTTCGCTTTTATAGTCGCATTAATAAATAATATTAGTATGAATTCCGCAAAAATTTCAGTTCAGAATTTATACCCGAGCGAAGCAGGGTTTGGTCCGCTAGTTTATTTGGTTACGCAAATTGTATTAGTTGGTCATCCATCCACTTCCTCCTCTGTCTTCCAGGTGCTCTTTTCCCGGGAACCTTGCCTTCCAGGATCAACCTTGAGAAAGTTGGAAAGAAAGGAAGAAGTGGATGTTTCACGTAAAGGAGTGGAGCCGTCATTATTACGCGGATTTAAAGAAGATAGGTAGAAAATCGGAAGGCATTTCACCTGCTGACCGCCAAACTTCAATTTGAAGATGGCACCTGATGATAATGATTAGTTGGTACCAGGATCACATAAACGGCAAGGAGGTCGGCGCTACCTGTTGTATCCGTGCGAGAAGGAGAGTATGGTGCCGGAGTTGGCGGGCTCCTGGCGCAGCGCCGCGAGCAGCGTGAACTCGGGCGAGCGCCGCAGCAGCTCCGCGGCGCGCTCGAACTCCGCGCCCTCCACTTGCAGCGACCGCGATTCCCCTGGAGGCGACGAAATGGCTAAATTAATAATTTCATTAAATATTTAATTCTAATGCTATTTAAAATTATATTAGTTTGACTATTCAGAGGGGTAACGCAGCCAGCGTTCTGGGCACATTGCCTCATTGCAGCGGTTTAATGGGTTTAGATGTTTTTTTTAATGTTTAGTTTTTAATTTAGATTTTAATGTATTTCATAGTTTTAATTTGATATTTGTGTTACATTACAATTAATTTGACAATTTAAAGTACCTCTTGTGATCTATATATATAAAAATGAAACCCGTTTTCCTTGGTCACGGCATCACGCGTGAATGGCTGGACCGATTTCACTAATTCTTTTTTTGTTGTATTTGTAATTATTAGGAGAAGGTTCTTACGGAAAAAAATATTAAGAAAATCTCTCAGAAATATTGAAAAATATACATTTAATTTTGCATACTAAGGCGGTACGAAGTTCGCCGGGTCAGCTAGTTTCAAATAAATATTCAAGGCCCAATGCTGTCAATTTTTAGTAACCGCATAATTCTCTTGGAAAAAAGTGAGAGCATTACAAAATTTAACTAAGTAAATCAGTTTTAATGGTCTTGCCATCATTGGTGCTTTCGCAAGTGGATCGTATAGAACGTATAGAACGCTCTTGTTATTACTACTTAGAATTAAATAATTCATCTTATAGCTGAATAGTTCTTAGTTCTTGATTCAAATAAACTTTCAAGGAACTGATACCTCCGATAACTTAGTGGAATGGGGCAGAGATTTGTACCTATGACCTTTCGGATTTACCTCAATAAATATAGAGCATATTACCAACATTCACTCGACCTCATTAAGTAAGCTTATGCGGTGCAATAAATTTCGATAAAAATCAGTAGGCTCGCTACTCCCCGTGATTACGCCACGTCTTATGCGAGGCTTTAGATATACAGTACACTGGCAGCATGCCAACTTCCAATTCAGGGAAAATAATGTATTGTTAGAAAGTTTTCTATATTATTTAATTTAATTTGTGCGGGCTCTGCAAAATATCGTTGGCCCAATTTTTCGTTGCGATTGGATATGTATGCTTGTTAGTTATAAAACGAAATTTTGTCTAATTTTGTCTTTCAGTGATGTATTTTATTTAATCACTATGGTCTTTTCTTTCTCGTCGTAAAGAACTCACATGGAATTCCAAATCGCATACCGTCAAGCCACACTTCCAGCGTATCAGGTGGGCCAGCGATGATGATGATTGAAAAATAAAACTATATCAATAAAAATCTACGATACCTTAACAGAAAATCTGATGAAGCATAAAATAGAAAATGACGATTCCTTCATAGAACGAAGTAGTAACGAAGCAAAATAAGCCAAACTAGCAATATGTCACGAGTACAAACGAACACGTATTAATAAAGTGCGCAATACACTGATTTAGAAGGGGATATGACGAGCACGTGGCTGCGTGATGGACCCCTGTGGAAATGTCGCGGAAGGGGACTCGGCCCTCGGCCCCCGAGGGACTGGGATTGCGAATGAAATAACCTTAATTGTTATTGAGTGAAATTTTAATTAAAATCTAAGCTTTTTCGAAGCTCCGCCGTCGTGTGTGGTCGGTATTAGGTGAATTAAAAGCTTGTTAACATAGCGAACTATGTCACTCGTCAGGTAAGTATCTATGCAAAAATCCATGCCTTGCGGCGTGATTGAAGAACAAACCAAACAAAAACAAAAGATTTCGTATTAAAAATATTGGTCAGGATATAGTCACGCATGGAAGATCATTGCAGATATTATGGAGTTCATACTCGTAAAATCGATCGAATTGTGGGCAATGAATTTTCTGATACATTACACACTTTCTCTCTATCTTGTAAAATAATTGACCGAGCGAAGCGAAGGTCTCTGAGTCTACTTGAGTGACTTGGCACTTGTCCGTCCGTCCGTCTGTCAGAGCATTATAAGTTCTGAATTACTGAACGTAATTACTTCAGCTTTAAATATAATATGTAAACCAATGGCCTCCCGCCGAATATGGCTTAAAAAGTTATAAAAATCTTTATTTCAGGGGGCTCTCATATAAGCGAATGCGAAGTAAAATATTTTTTATAAAGTTGCTTAAGGTTGCGGTATATCATTTTAAAGATAATTAGGAATAGAGTCCAAAAAAATTTTTTTTTTAAATTTTTCCCCTAAAATTGATGAAATGGGGGGCTTTCAAAGTGGAGATTTTCTAACGTCCAAAGTTGACCTCAGAACTCTAAATTTTCTGAACAGCTGAGCCTGAAACTTGATCAATTATTTGAATTATCCTGTACTTGAACAACAAATATTAAAATTAGATAAATATTATAAGGAAACGGAATTATTTAATTTTTAATGAGCTTCTATTATCTATTAGTATCTATTAGTATCTATTCTATTAGTATTTCTAACTTCTAACTTCAATAGATGGCGCCGCGAGGTCTCAGTTCGGGGCGAACCACTAGTTATAATTTGCATTCGCACAAGCTAACAAGGCTTATTACACTGAGACAAGTAGGTCTCACACGTAGTCTCTTCGTCGCGTCGTAGTGGCTTTAGTAGGTACCCCAATAATAAATTGCACTGAACCATAATGCCCGTTGCGTGCACGATTGGAGACTTATTAATTAGGTATTATTTGTTAATTAGGTAGGTATAATTATTTGATTGGGCTATTGGATTCGATATAAGAGCAAGAGACGGATAAATATAATGATAATAATAATTGCACATGGCAATTGCTAAACCTACTAAAAATTATAATAACTACTTACAATATGATATAACCGATATAAAGTGTATCTTTTTCCCGAGAAACTAAAAAAAACGCAAATACGCAAGGAACTAAAAAAAACTAAAAACTATCAAAACTTTGTACAGCGACGACTCGTTACCTCAAAAGCAAGTTTGAATTCAATAATCCGCATCCGGTACAAACTCTTCTTTAAAACTCAACTTTCCCGACAGTGCATTGAACTTCGAGAGGTATCTACGCCCTCTGAAACGGGAGAACTAAAAAAGCGATAATGGTAAAAAGAGGTAGCGAACTACAAATAACAAAGTTGTTTACAATACAGTGGAAAGTGGAAGCTAAAGAATTTTAAACTTTTTTCTCAAAAAGCTTGCGTAGACTATAGCGTAGATACCTACAATCACGTATTAGATATAATAATACTTTAAGCTTATTCTCTTGCTATCAACATGTTAGTTTTGACACGCAACTTTGACACATTGCTAGCTAGAATATGGAAATGATACATGAAAACGGCAAAAGGACGAATTCTTGTACAAAAAAGTTTAAAATGGAAGACAAACGGGTAAACTAGTCAGCAAATTATAGGGAACCAAGCCAAAGCAAAAACTCTCTTTGCAATACGCTTCCTTATTTGAATTATAATTTCGAAAGATTTATTTCTACGTTGGACTAAAACCCAACTGTATGTAAGTTGAATTGAAGAAAAATATTCGCTCATTGTTAATGTGTTATACTATTTTATTCAATCTAAATGAATAACTTCGTATTCAAATGTTTGAATTTGTTTCTTGGTTTGGTTTTGTTTCTGTAACTAAGAAATTTGGCTAATGTTTTGTGGAAATGGAAGTAATTTTCCGAATTCTATCTCTACTTTCTTGCGATTAGATTAGTAGAATTTTTCTTTGTCATTTATTTTTATTTCGGCTTAGGTATAACGTTTAGTGCATATTATTTCTTATCGTTGTGGGTGGTGTAGGGAGAATAATATTGTGTTGAGCTCTCTTTGGGAAGAAAGGTTCTAGGTATATATTATACAAATTAATGAAATTGTAAATTTTTTTTTTAAAAGAGCAACCGCCGAGTTTCTTGCTGGTTCTTCTCGGTAGGAATGGCATTCCGAACCAGTGGTAGATTCACTTGGCGATTCAAAAGTACTTGTAAAACTTTATTTGAATAAAAATCATTTTGAATAATATAACCTCTCAAAGAGAGCTCAACACAATATTATTGTGCAAAGGAAGAAAATACTAAAAGTGTTTTAGAGCCTTCGGGAGTCGTTTGCTTGGAATTAAAAATAACTATAATACTTTAGAACTTTAGCAATTAGGTTCAAACAATAAGGTTCAAGGCAGTGGTTGAAAAAATATCTTCGAGTAGCCTACGGGTATCCAAACTTGAACATTTTTCTATGCGTACTTATCCGCTCCCAAAATCAATATTTTATATCAGTTGGCAGTAACTTACAGCTAAGTATTTGAGAAAACATCCACTGTATTTTGAACTTTTAATATCCAGATTTTCATACAACATGTGAATGCCTTTTAATTTTCCGAGAGGTCTTTTTAAAATGGTTGGTTGGGATCCCTCGGAGGAAAAAGATCGTTATTAAATTGCTTCATATTTCACTTTTCGCTTGCTAAAATAATATAAGGGTATACAAAACAATAGCATATTTTAATTTTCGCGCTTGCAAAATTTAATCATCCATTCTACACAACACACTTTTATGTAGTTGATAGGGATCTGTAGTCATTAGGCCACGATTACTAAAATATTTACCTACTACCGATACTTAATAACGACTAAAATAAAAAATTAAAAATAATACTTTACTCCCTAGAGGCTAAATGATAAGTGATAACTTCAGTCCGCCTATTGAGCATAAGAGGTGAAAAGTATTTTTGAAGTGAAAACTTTCTTTAGCCGCGTTGAGCACTTTTTGGTAGTGGGTAAACTTGTGGATTCGCGTGACCGACACGCTCGCGATGTTACAAAGACAAAAGTTCATAAATATACTATATTCGAAATTAAACTTTAATGTTTTATATTTATATTATTTTGTTTATTTTTAAGAAAAATATTCGTTTTGACTTTTATTGGAACTCTCTGAGATTTTTTTTAAGTAACTGTGATACACAGACAGACGAGGCGATGTTGTTGATGACTGGTAGACTGGGTTCATTGATTTATACCGGAACCCTTTAAATAAGATAGGTACTGTCCGTACATGACACATAGCAAGTACCCAGGAATGGGGTGAGGAGAACTTTAAATAACGGAAACCATAATTGGCTAGTAAAAAGCACTGCATCAAGCAATAAAATATAGTAATAATTCCAACTACAGAAATCCAGCTCGAATTTATTTCATACCATAACGCGAGAGCATTAACGGGACACAGTAATTTATGTGAAACCCCAAAATGTTTTGGTTTCATTAAACCACCCTTGTCGAATTTAGCGACACACAAATATTTGCTCTGCGTTGTGTAAACACCGTTGTATGGCACCCTGCGGCGAATTTATTTATTGGCTATCGTTATGACATGACCAGTGACACTCGTGGCTCGTCCCATTTGATATGCGTCCGATACGGAGATGGAGATTTGACAGTATCTACAGAAAGTGATAATGAAAAAAAATACCCAGCTGAGTTTGTTGTGGGCTCTTCTCAGACCAATGCGCGTTTGGAACCCTTGTAGTTTTAGTTTAAGATGTCGTAATGATTATCACCATTTTATGTTATATGTTATAAATAACCGGCGTCAATAAGTGTAGTATACCTACCTAAATTGAATAAACGTTCTTTGACTTTGACTTTTGAAAAAAGAATATTGAACGGGCCCACGCTTAGTATAAGCGGATTCCGAATTTTGTTCGAACGGGTAAATTAATTACTTATTGCAGATTTACCTAACTAGGTACCTGATTATTTATGTCGAACCCTAACCTAACCTAAAGAATGAGACAAGAAAACGTAAATACAATGAATATTTCAAAAATTGACACTCAGAACATTGAACGGTTCTCAATCTTTCGACAGTTTACAAATCTATTGAGGTAAAAAGCGTTAGATTGCAATCTAACGGTTTTTACAATTTTACGGTGACATATATATCTAATGTATCAATATACGTAATGAAGCCTGAATATTATAACAAATCCCAGTTGTGATTTATCGCAGAGCCATCGGCTTTAGCGTGTCACATGACTTGCTTTGGAATTATAACGGATCAGCGAGCAAAATCAACTCAGCCACACAAGTAGAGGCACCAACTCACGCTCGGGACGGGAAAAGCTGTTTGAAAAAACGTTTAGTTAAGTATAATAAATAATATATAAGGACAGAATTTCAACACAATTTGAGTAATTGTTTTTATGTTCGACTAAAAATATGTGCTGATGAAGCGTATTAATGCACACAAACTTTAAAGAATCTAAAATACAACAATTTAAAAAAAAATTTAGATTGTATACAACCTTATGGTAGGAAGCCTCTATTTTAGAGAGTACGACGGCCAGCTTCCCCATTTTTTTCGGGGTTTAGTATCGTGTTGTACGAACGACCTGAGGTGATGGATGAGGATCTCTCTAATGAATCAGATTAGCTCTACTCAGTGTTTTTATTACTTTCTTACTACTTTAGTAGGTACTTTATACACGTGCCGTACTCGGATGACGATGCGTATAAAGTTAACTATGTGTAGGTGCTAAAATATGAGCATAGAGTAATCCTAATAGGCTTATAATATTACCATTAACTAAGTATTATGTGGAACTACTTCCTAATAGATTTTCAGTGGGCAGCGAAGGTTTTGCTCAATATTCTTACCGGTCTGAATATTTAATCTCAATATTATATTATATTATATAATATATATATATATATATATATATATATATATATATATATATATATATATATATATATTCGATTCGATTCGATTCGGCTGCGAGTGTGCCAATTTCAAAAAGGTCTTCATTTTTTGAAATTGGCAGCTATTTCTTTTGTCATAGTTGATAGCTATACAATTTACCTAATACGTTTTTACATTAAACGTCTATTATGTATGAAAATTAAACAATAGACTTAAAAATATTTCTAAAACTATTATGTATGACGTAAAAATGTATTTATTTATTAATGTAATATCTATTTAATCGCATGATTTCGGAAATAAAGGCTATTTTTATTGTTTATTTTTTTATTTTTTTTTATTTTATATTAATCGTCTAGTTCATCGATTAATACATCTTCTCTCCTTCCCTCGCTTAAATTTTCCCTCCTATATCCATATTCCAGTTGAGCATAACAATTACAGTTCAATAGGTAGGTACGTCTGCTTCAGACACCACTTCACTCACAATTCTGTGGGTATACTTTTATATACCGTATCCCATGCCTAATGATATTAGTGTGGTTGTGACAGCCGTCGCGTCGTTCGTAGCTCGTAGACCATTCGTAGACCTTTACTGATGATAAAATAACGACTTGTTACCGACTGTTGTTAACGACTTGACTTGTTATTGTTGTTGTTTGTTGTTGTTGTTGTTGTTGTTGTTGACTGAATCAAACGAATATACTAAAAAAATATTGTTTAAAAATCGACACGCGATGAATGCGAAAGTGTGTTTGTTTGTAGGTTTGTCCTTCAATTTTATTTTGACCACCTCCCTGGCGCAGTTTCGAGCGCTGTTGTTTTAACGTGGAAGGTCCCTGGTTCGATTCCCGGCAGGTTCAATTTGGGAATTTGTAATTTCCGAATTTTCTATGGTCTGGTCTGGTGGGAGGCTTTGGCCGTGGCTAGATACCACCCAATCGGCAAAGATGTTTCGCCAAGCGATTTAACGTTCCGGTACGATGCCGCGTAGAAACCGAATAGGGCTATCGGTTTAATATAACTGCCATGACCTTAACAGGTTAGCCCGCTACCATGTTAGACTGCATCATCACTTACCATCAGGTGAGATCGCAGTCAGTGGCTGTTTTTTTTTAATTCCACTACAAGTTAGCCCTTGACTTGTAGTGCAAAAAAAAGATCTTCTATATTATGTTTAAAAATCGATACGCGCTGAATTCGAAAGTGTGTTTGTTTGTAGGTTTGTCCTTCAATTATGCCACAACAGTGCAATATTAATTATTTAAAGCTAGTAAAGCAGCGGGCATTATCGTGGAGATCATGTAGATTGTAGAGGCTAACAAAAATGTTATAGTGTAGTCAATGCTCACTCTGTGATTATATTTGTCTATGTAAGATCTATGATTACTAATAATATTGTCTGTGGTATTGCTTTCTCTCTCTTTGCCCCTCTGCCCAAAATGGAAGACTGTGAAAATATTTGTGTCCTTTTTATTAATAAAATCAAGTACTTATTAAAACATCTTGCTTGTTTCTCTTCAAATCCTTCAAAAAATATAGACAAAAATATATAATAGGTATACAGAGAAATCAGGTCACTGTTCGGCTTTTACTTGTTAAGATGGATTGGAAAGATCGCATCGATCTTTATCCGTACCATCTGGTACGGATATCTATCTATACATCGGCCGATCTCTAATAGATAGTACAGATAGATTTCTTCATGAAATATACTATATTTTTCTTCTTATGTAGTGAGCCTGTACATTGCCATGTAGTTAAGTGTTGTCTTTTTTTTATTTCACCTTAAGTTCGCCTTTGACTGCGATTTCACCTGATGGTAATTGACGATGCAGTCTAAGATTGTAGCGGGCTAACCTGTTAGGGGTATGGCAGTTATATTAAACCCATACCCCTAGTAGGTTTCTACACGGCATCGTAACGGAACGCTACATCGTTTGGCGGTACCTCTTCGCCGGTAGATTTACTAGCTACGGCTGAAGCCTCCCCACTAGACCAGACCAGACCAGAGAAAATTCAGAAATTATAAATTCCCAAATTGACCCTGCCGGGGATCAAACCCGGGACCTCCGCACATTAAGAAAACAGCGCCCAACACTGCGCCAGGGAGGTAGTCAAAGTTTCCTGTAGACAATAGACCGACGTTTGACACGGACACAAAGCGGACCCTACAATTAGGGCAGACACCCTTCGACAATTACGCAAGCTCACAGCTCACATCTCGACTAATGCCTAATGGTGCGCTTTACGACACACGTAAAGTGAATCGTGCCAAAATGCAGGTCCCATTTCTATAGGGTTGCTGACAAATAAAAAAATACGAGACCTTCATCGTGATCATCCTTAAACTGTTCTAAATAAACTAATTTTTACATTTCATTTAAGGCTAACGTTTACACTTACTAGTTGTATAAAGAAAGGTATTATTCCTGATTCTTTACTACTAAAATTAAGAGTATTGAAAAAAAGTCTGTCGACATAGCTGATATTTAATTTAGTTGAAAATGCACGAAGAAAAATAAATGGCTTCAATATTGCAGGATTTATGGAGAACTGACAAGCGACAACCCTACTAGAATGTGACAGATTGAGTTCATATCGCGGTGCGTTAATCACCGTTTGCGGCACCCGCTGAGGGATGGCGTATTTGCCGGCAGGATTACGGCCGCTTATTGATAATGGACTATTTGGGGCAGCCCTGGGGGATTACAATCAATTGCACGAGAGATTACAGCTAGATTTCTGGTTTCAGATACGTTAATATAAGTCCAAGGGAATGTAAAATATACAAAATAGGCATAAAATAACTGTAGGCACATAATATCAATATATATGTATTGTCTGGAAAATTCAGACACATTACAACCCTTCTAGGGCTTTTTCAACTCGCTCCTCGCTACGCATATTTCAGGATGATCAAGTAGTCTCTCCGGCATTTAAAAATATCTTAACAAACCTTAAACAACCTCTAGAACGATATTTAGAATTGAACTTTGATGCATCGATAATCTTTGATGTGGAAGCTACACTAAAATTGTACGCTAAATATTACACGATAAAGCCCAACACTTGTATGGTACTTAGGTACTTTGCGTGCCGTCACGGTATACTTATTATTTCTCAGCTTATGATGTCGTTTTTTCTTAATAATACTCTACTCATACTAAGATACCTACTAAACATCCGTTTTAGTATTCATCTCACAAATAAGACTAGCTTAAGAAGCTTCTACGTATACGATCCAATTCTTAAAGCATATTTACAGGAAATAATGCGGAATTATCCTCAAAATATTCTGTACATGGGTATTCGTAAGGGTCTCGTTCACGTAGTGGTTTTTTATGTCAGGAAAAATGCAATTTCATGTCACGAAGTCCGACACGTGCGGTAAAGAACCCATCACATTGAAGCGTGTCAATAAACTTGCCTTTAAGCAACTTTTGATTCTCTACTATAAGAATTGCAAACGAAGTGACTAGGGTCTAGGGTGCGTCCCCTTTGGTTTCAATTTATCCGGAAATAAAAACGATTCATAATCCAAACACAAGCACCGGATTGTCGCAATATTGTACCACTTCCTATAGCAATTTTTTTACCCTTTAACTTCTCTGTAAGTTCTGTTATTACCACCATCCCGTTTGTATTCTCTTCTCCTATCTCCAAAGGTTGTCTGGAAGAGATCGCCTTAGGCGATAAGGCCGCCTTTGCATAGGTAGGTACTGTATTGTCCTATTCTTAGTTTTATTGTCTTCTTTATTTCCATGTACGTGTGTGCAATAAAGATTTAAATAAGAAAAGATTTCTAGTGACAAAGTATAAATTAATATTTGCACGCCTATATTATGGCAAAATATGTTTGGCACTTTTAAGTATAATTACAAATACAAATGTTTTTTATTCAAATAAACTTTTACAAGTACTTTTGAATCGGAATGTTCGGAATGCCATTCCTACCGAGAAGAACCAGCAAGAAACACGACGGTTGCTCATTTTAAAAAAAAATACAATTTCATTAATTTGTAGAATACATAATATGTAATATTCTGTCCTTAGCATTGCTGGAGCGAGTCAAATCCATGCTCCTTTGTCATTTACGTAATCTTCAACAGCTAAGCTTTTAACAGATAAGCTTTTTTTAGGAGCATACTTTTAATGGACTTCTTAAACTTGTGTAAAGGCAAGTCTAAAATAGGTTGTGGAATTTTGTTATAAAATAGAATGCTCATTTCCACGAACGACCTTCGGACCTTTTTGAGGCGGAGCGATGGAGTCACGTCAATTGTAACCTACTATCTGTATTGTAACCCATGTATCACGCAAATAAATGAATTTATTATTATTATGTTATAATAATAATAATTTAAAAAAATTAAGAAATAAATAATAAAAGTGAGTGTGACTTTAGTTAATCTTAAAAACTGAGCGTCTGCCAAAATTGTATGCAGTGTGTAAATAATAATGTAATGTTTTTATGTAAATTAGTCCAGATGCTAAATACGTTTAGTTCATCACCAATTAATATTTTCACCGTTAATTGCAGGGTTAACTGAAGAATTGTTGAAAGACTAATTTTTGTAACGAATGAAAAAAATTAAATGTTCCACTTTGTTTTCATTTCGTTTTCCAATAACTAGCTCCTTTCGTAATGGCGGTAATTGTCGCCGGAAACAAGGTAAGGCCGTGCAAACCTAATCGACTTAAAATAACAATGCAATATCGTTTGTCACCATTAGTTAATTAAGTGAAACATGCGAGACTAACAAAAATCGCTGTAAGATTAACTCTTGTATAAATTATATGAAAAGCCTTTTCTTTCTCTACATTTAAATATATTTTCATGGAAATCCGTAGTTGTAGATAGGTAGAACTACTAAGATGGTACTTTATTCGATTATGTTCTAGATTTTTACTAGGCAATAGGCATAGATATCAGAAATATAGATATATTTTGTTGAACATAAAAACCTAAACGTGCATAGAACATAGTCTTGTGCTTCTAATTTCTTATATTAACAACTAGACAATGCCCGCGAATTCGTCCGCGTGGACGACTAACTTCCTAGAAACTCTTTCATTTTCAGACTAAAAAATAGCAAATTGGTTGAGCGGATAGGCCACAAATGGGTAACAATAAACAGGCAGAAATACTTTCAAATAAAAATTATACATAGTTATTATAATCTTAGATTCAAATGAATCATATCATTGTATAGAACTTAATATTACTTCATAGGACATTAATGTAGAGGCGTGCCCGACGCCCGCCGCCGTTCGACAGAGGTACTAAGTGAAATTATACGAAATGGATTGCACCTTGCACCTTCCGCCTTGCAATGTTTACGATCCATTACACTATATACGCAGACGTGCTGTTTTCATTTCATTCACTTTACTATCAGACTACTATCAAATTAATCTACTTTTTCTAACACTTTGATACATCCATTTTGTCAAAATAATAAATATGCTAAAATAGAAATTAATGTGCATTGATGTTAAACTGGAAGATATAATATATTTTACTGTTTCAAATATTTCAACAAGAATCATGTTTATAAACACCATATAAAACTAGTAGTTAGTCATTTCATGTTATACTCATCCAACCATACAAATTAATGTCATCACGCGATTAGCTAACTTAAAATGCACAAATAAACATGGTGTGAGGCTCGCCTACTAACTTGAAAACATAAGCTAGCTCTACACACGTAACTTAAAAAGTCTACATGAACAAAAATATTGTACACGAATACTTAATTCATTTGTGGAGGCAAAAAAAATGATTGCACTAAAATAATACTTGCGAATGTCAGTCAAGCTCTCCTGAATAATGCTGCAATGTGTCTTAAAGACAAGCTTGTCAATTTGTTGTGGGTGTACGTTGTTGTTTTTAGAAGCTCGGTTTCAGAATTTATAAGATAATCAGCCAAAGGAGTGAATGAGCTACCTTGCAGGGCGTAGGCGGTCCGCTGAGGCTGCATGCCTGGAGCGACGCTGACGCCGGCGCGTGACGTGTTGTGCAGCGACAGCGCGGCCAGCAGGTCTAGCTCGGTGGCTGCAACAATACAGTACATTCATTACATGCACTTACTACAGTTGGTTGTTGTACTACCAGTTGTAGTTGTCGCGTGGAGCCAATAGGTCAGGTAACAATCAGTTGGCTCAACTTTTTACAGGGCATGGCGGATTTGGAGAATATTTGCATAGGTTCAAACTAAAGAGTTCTCCCGCTTGTATCTGCGATGGTTCTAGCCCGGAGTCAATAATGCACATTTTATGCCAGTGTCCGAGGTATATTAAATGCCGGACAGATGCGGAATTTATTCTGGGATGCACTATCGCAGAAAACAGCTTACATAACCTGGTCAAGGAAGACGGCAGCAGAGTGGTGTTTCTAAAATTCGCCCTTAACGTAGTTAAAGTTGCTAACAGGGGAAATGGGAGCACCTCTGTGTAGCTGTCGCTTTACCCGTGTACTACAATGGAGGATTGGACTGTCCATAGTTTACTTTGAGGGAAAGACAAAGATTTTGTTTGTATTTGTTTTTCGTAATAGTTTGCCTGGTTATTAGTATAGTATAGGTTAGTAGTAAAATAGTAAGTTAGAGGTTAGTACTCGTAAGTAATGATTACTTATTAGTGATAAGGTAGACTTAGGAGCTTTAGTTACCTAGTTAGTAGTAGTATAGTAACCTAATTGTTTTAGTACTTACTTAATAGATAATTATTTCCACATAGCTTTTTAAGGTTGTTGGATAATCAATACCAACAGGAATCATCGATCAATAAATAAAAATAAAAAATAAATAGGTCAGGCGGCGCAAGACCGCGGCTTGTGAAAGTCCCTAGTATGCTGTGGCACTCCATGTATGTTTCACTTAGATGTAATTTTTTTTGGCTGAATAAAGGATTATTTATTTATTTATTTATGTAATAATAATAATCTATCACACACGTGAAATGCACGTGTTCATTTCACCTGGCATGTGGGCGTGCGAGTACATGGAGCTTGTATATTATTAATGTAAGTGTGCGTGTCCAATTTGCTCACGGCTCGACACAAAAACGTCGAAATCGCCACCAATGAATAAATAAATTGAAGGGTAGGTGATGCGGCCGTGACAAGGACGGGGAATGCCAAAGTATCGAGTGTTTTGCCGTACACTATATAGAACCGGGTTTTGTATGGTGCATGTTAAATCATACAGATTTTGAATTAATTTGCAACCACGCAACCAATGCAAACACTTACGTATGTTACGAGTACCATTCCGTCAAAACTTTCACAATAGAAAACATAGGTACCTAAAACATGAGTTATCTGGCTAAAATATTGTTTCAATTCTTATATTATAAGTAACCAGCTTTACGACTGTATCGAGCTATTCAGAACTGGCATGTCTTTAGACCACGCATTTGCTACCCACTTTCCCATGCCTACTTTTTCTTGAAGAAGTATGTTTGAAGAGTGAATTTTCTATTAAGTACATCAAATTAGTAAGTACATACAATAATAAGTTGAAAAGAACCTTACAAAATTCTACAATCCAGTCAACTACAACGTTCATAAAATGAAAAAATGTTCGTCAAGTCGAGTCTTAAAAATGATTATGATAAAACCACAATAAAAAGTGATTATGTTATAACGCTATAAAAGTGAATATGTTTTTGCAGTACCTAATGAAAATGATAGCTCCGAAAATCAAATAGACATATAATTACCGATAAATGTGGCCTACTTTCCCCAAATCGATACGATCGAGCCCAAAAATTGAGAACAAACAGTAGGCTTATCGATCCAAGACGATGTTACTGTAAATATTACACCAGTGTACACGACCTTGTAAGTGGATCGCTAAGGCTATACGAATTTAGTTCTTTCTTGGAAAAGCAATCCAGTATTCATTGTAATTATACCAAGAATAGAGCTAACATTGTTACGGATCCGATATTATCGTAAGAAAAAGTTTAATGTTACTTGGAAGTATAGTGATGATCACTAATTTTATTCAGCCACGTGGATAACCGTGATTTATATTCCTACGTATTTATATGCATGTTATCACTAAGACAAATTTTATAAAGATCATGATTGGCTTAGTAGTGGAGTCGTAAAAACAGACATACTTTCGCAAACACGATACACTTAGTAATGTGTAAGAACGACTTCAATAATAGTCGTAATTGCACTATTATTATGGAATACTTATTACGTTTTTAACTTTTCTACAACAGCTTATTTCGACTCATATACAAGTAGGTATCTGCTAAATTCATAATCCAAAAAACCCCGTTCGGTAAAGAACATCCTACAGTATTCTGATACGAGATTAATCAGCTAGGTATTTTTGTAATCACTGTCTAATTAAATATATTTCCCTTTAAGACACGTTCTCTT
Organism: Erebia aethiops; assembly: GCA_923060345.2. Classification (NCBI taxonomy): domain Eukaryota; kingdom Metazoa; phylum Arthropoda; class Insecta; order Lepidoptera; family Nymphalidae; genus Erebia; species Erebia aethiops. Next base: position 4,455,341 of record OV281092.1, on the reverse strand, counting down.
TTTACTTCAATCAATTTTTAGATTGCTTAGGGTAGAATTAACCGGTTTCTTGGTTAAGTAGATAGGAAATATAAAGTAAGGCAGGAGTTGTTTCTCGTTATCCAAGCAACATCCATCAAGTTTAATCGGTCTCGTAGCGCGGCGTAGCAGCGTAGACCTCGACAGTTACGGCCATTATTTTAGTGGGAAATTGGCGCAAATAGACCCACAAATGAATCCCTTGGTTGTTTGTTGTGTGTTATACCAACATATTGTTAAAAAAAATTGTTTAATTGAAAAACTTATCAAAGGTTTTGTGAAATATATATTTGACTAGCTGATGCCCGCGACTACGTCCGCCTGGAATAAGATTTTTTGGTTCCCGCGGGAACTCCTTAGTTTTCCGGGATGAAAAGTAGCCTATGTGTTATTCCAGACTATACCTCTGTGCCAAACTTCATCAGATCCGTTCAGCCGTTCGGGCGTGATTGAGTAACAAACATCCACACATCCATCCAAACTTTCGCATTTATAATATTTATTTGATGATTCATCAGGAAAAGTATGTAGGATATAGCAAATTGTTTTTTTAGGAACTAGGAGTTTTTAACAACAAGCTGACACAGTTTTTAACACCCTGGCACCTAGGACAGGAACCTATGCGAAGAGGCGTATCTAGAGTCTATGAAATTGATTAAAATTTGAATAAAATCGGTTAAGTAATTGTTCAGATTAGTGCTTTCAAAGTTTAAGGAAAACTAAAAAAGACATCTCTGAATTTAGAGAACTTTATGATAGAATTTCATGAAACCAAATGTTATTTTGTACGCGCTAATTTTGATTCACTTTACAGACTCCCAAAGGAAAATTTAAGCAAATTTGGTTAGGTTTAATTTTCTTCTCTCGAGCGCTTTAATCGTCACAGAGCCATGCCTATCAAAGCGGCGGGGTTTTGAGCTGAAAACTGAATTAGCACTAACGACTAACGACTCGTACAGAGGCGCTCTCTTATTTCCGACTTCAATGGAAAAGCGACAGCTTATGTCGAGATCTCTTGTCGCCGAGCCTTTCGCGACGCCTCGAATAAAGGGTGGAGGGTCATCAGTTTTTTTTAACTCTGCAACTATAGTACTATCTGTATGTACTAATTATTTCTTTTTCTTTCTATGAATGCTCTACTAAGTTTGTTAAAAATAGTTTACCTAAAGATGTCATCACTACATTGGTATCGTTGATACCATGTAACGAAAAAGATAGATCACTAACTAATTTCTAATATGCTTAATCTTATCCTAATTAGCTAGTCCCTTGACTGGGTATAGGCCTCACTTCGATATAGACTAATTTGCAACTGTCTTGACAATATTAGGAAACAGACATCTTCTTCAGCTTGTTTGCTTAAAATATGCGAAAAGTAATAATCAATGGTTGAAGTCGCAAGACTTTTATGGATATAGTGACATTTTATCACAGTGTATCATTATGAAGTAAGTATTATATTATTATTTTACTATGAATAATCTTACTGACTTTACTTTTTATAAACTTTGAAAACAATATACAATAGAACTAAAAGATAGCTAGCCAAAACTAATTACTATATCATGCCCGCATGAAATGGTGGCAAGAATACTGCCTGCATTTCCGCGTTGGACAGCCAGGCTGATCTAATAAGTGAAATAATATTGTATCAAATAAAGTTATTGAAGCTCAATAATATAAATAGAAACATTAAAATTAAGTCCTAGGAAAAGTCTATAGCAGTGATGACATATCCTAATTTATTGTGGGTCTTAGTAGTTTAGAGGAGTGTGTCATCCCTGAGTAGGCGCCTAGCCGTCGCCGCTTCGTCTGCCTCCCTCGGACGAGTCGACTGATACAAGTTGACGGCCCAGATTGCCTCGTAAACTGCCGCCTCGTTACTCGCTGCCAGCTAGGGTTGCTGGTTGCCCCCGATTTGAGATCGAAGTGACTTTGCAATAATCGGCGAGGAATCGTGGAAAATAAAGATTGTATGTAATATTACATCTGAGGTGAGTTGTAAGCGTGTATGATACATGCATAATACCGTGTATAACTTATGGATGTCAAACTTGGTCACTTACGAAAGCAAGCACAAAGACAACATTTATTTAATCGTATGGCGTTTGGTACATAATAAGCGTTTTTATAAAAAGAACGCTTATTTCGCCTGCAAGTTCGTCGCTCGTTTAGCACCACCCAGGGGACACGTGCAGGGAGGTAGAAGGTAGCTCCTGCGGACGTGAGCGACGGGGCATCCCCCAAAGACAACATAATGAGCTTTGACCCAACACGCTGCCTCAATACTACATATTACCATGTTAGTGATAATAACCGGGACCGTCGGCTTAACGTACTCTCCGAGACACGGGGTGAAACACCGCCAACTTCCTAACTCCGGGCTAATACCGAGAGAAATTGACAGAAAAACCCAATAGGTACTTAATTATGCCCCGAACCCGATACCTCGTCGGCCGCAGAAGAAGAATCTGATAACCCTACTACAAGCTCGATTCACGATTGTGTAGCAGAGCTATCTCATATAACATGAGCACGAATAGGGAGCAGAATGAAAACAAGCTAGCTACTAATGAATGTGCTATTTTTTAACGCGTATTGTTTTGTGCGAACAATACTCTTGGTGCCTTGAAGTGGGGCATCAAGAGTGGTTTATTCTTCATGTCTTCAAACAGTTTTTCAGAAGATGGAAAAATCCCAACTAATGAACAGACAAGCAACAAAACTCCCAAGACAATAATTTATTTAGGTACTTACCTACATTGGTATAATGGACATATTTTAATATTATTCTACAATCTACACAAACACTACTTCGTAAACAGCAAGTAATTAATTAACATGTAGAGTCTGCTTGTTTGATTGCATTTATAAAAAACTAGATGATGCCTGCGACTTCGTTCGCGTGGATTAGGTTTTTTTACTTCTGCGGGAACACTTCAATTTTCCGGGTTAAAAAGCCTATGTTCTTCCCCGGGATGTAACCCTCATGTAAAATCGGTTGAGTAGTTGGGCCTTGAAAGCGTAGCAGACAGACAAACAGACACAGTTTCGCATTTATAATATTAAAGTATGGATTCAATAGGTGAGATTGCAGTCGAGGGCTAACTTGTAGTGGATTAGAAAAAAAGTCTTTCTATTGAAACCCGCAGGCAGGATACTCGTAGAAATAATACACACAGATGATGCTTCATATTGTATAATTCCACGTTCAGTTATTTTATGTGTTTAATACTTGTAAGACGGTTTAGTTAACCTGGAATACCAATCATAAATTACTGGCGACAATAATGCTTACACTTTCACTAACAGATCAAGAATGAATCAAATACCGCCAAACGATCCTATTTATAGAAGACACATTTAGTATGATGACGCCCTTTTGTCATGACATCATACTTCCTAAACCCAATTCAAAGTCAAATGAGCTCCTATTATTCACAACCGCTAACAGCTCGGCCGTCCTGTTTATACGAGTCCTCGCGTAAATCTACCACCGGTTCGGAACCTATACTTTACAGAGAAGAACCGGCAAGAAACTCTGCAGAATGCAAAAAAAATATAGTAATTTTGTTGGTAAGTCATAATTGTTCCGGCCATCTGATCATTTAATTGGTCCTCCAATTGCTATTGACATGTAATCTTTATTATTTTATGAGAAATCCAAGTGCTTTTTTTTATTTATAGTATGCATAATTTCGATCGAAATACCTACTGTAATTTAGTTTGATTTCATCACTTAACAATAAGTAAGAACAAATTTGTAATTAAAATTTGTCATCATGATTTTAGTTTCACTATTGATACCTTGCACTGAAGGTATAATTAATAATAATTTTTCTCAAATTACATAATCATTCTCAAAGCTATCTCAGAGCTTTCTCTACATTAACTATAAAAATGTTATTTCGGACATTATTATTATTACTAACCTATTTTATTTACAGAGTATAAATATTTATGCTCTATATGTTTACATTTTCTTTCACCTTCGAAAAATACAAATAATTAATAAGAGCCGACCCCTAACATTATTACTACTGCTAGAAAAGATATCTCCCTCACAGGGCCACTATACGCAATAATATAGCCTTTAGTGGACCCATAAATGTTTTCCACGCGATCGTAAAGACGTCTAGTGCCTTTTTCAAGAAACTGTTGTAAAACTGCACTTGGAAACAACCCTAATCTTCCGTTCTGAGTTAATTTCTGCCAAAACAATCTGATTTTAATCTCAATGGAATAAAGCTCCATTTTATTTGAAAATTTAGCCGCATCACAGTTTACGAAGCGAAAAACGATAGAAGTTTACTTGAAACTATGTTGCATTTGGTGCAGTTTATCGAGCGGAAAAACGTTAAACATTGCAGCGTGATTCAGTCTGCTATGGGATTAATTTGAAACTAATAGCTAGTAGCCTTTTAGGCCTGATTGAAACCCGTTAAAAATAAAAACCAAGGGTTTCTATTCACAGGGGATACTTTTTTACTTTCCTTTATTTTTATTTCAATCTCGTAATGTAAGGCTTACTCATCGAGAAATTGCTTTAGCTCCTAGCAAATTAATACAGGCAATAACTCAAAATATATGGTGAACCATGATACAAATAATGTTGCTATCCACACTCATTACAATAAGAATAACTTAGAAGAAAAGTAGCTTAGTAGCATATCTAAATAAAACCAAGGAAAATCTGGTTTCTGGTTCCTACCTGGTTCAAAGGTTATCCATCGCCATTCAGCGTGGCAATGCTGCAAGTTTGATGGGTACCTTTGGCCCAGGGGCAACCAGGGGTGGTCTTTTTGATTAGGGTTTTATTTTTATTTTTAATAGTAGGTATATAAGGATTTGTTTTAAATTTATTGTAGGTATAGTTTGTATAATATTTAGATTTTAGATTAACTTTTAAATTAATTATTAGTGAAATAAACAAATATTCAATAAAACCAATAGATAGCAATTAATATGATCCGATGATACCTATTACTAAAATTAGTGAATGGTTCTAGGTAATTATAACTGGAACATAGTGGTTAATATATTGTAAGTAATAAGAGCGATTAGGGCAATTCATCAAATTGCCTGTAACAGTAATTAGCCCGTTTCGCAAAAGGTTAAACGAGTCGGAACAATTTCAGTTATTCGGGCTCTTGCTCCGAAAATTAATCGTTTGAGCAGTGTCGAAAGCTTTTACATTGTGGGGCGTGGATGCCTCTATTATCTTCCGTGTTTTGTAGCCGCTTTAGTCCTTTTTAATTACATTTTTTTACTTGCAATATGTTTTTGTCACCAAACCGAAATGATATACCTAAAGCTCCGTGTTTTCAGGAAAACTTTCAGGAATATAAAATCTAATCAGTACGGGTACTATTCGGAGTTTTGTGCATTTCAAGCAATTAAATATCACTTGTTCTAACGGTGAAGGAAAACACCGTGAAGAAACCTGCATGCCGATGTTCTCCACAATGTTTAGATTTTTTATTTTTTTTAATTTATTGTTCAAGATAAACATACATTAAGGTTATAAACACACTAGCCATCCTCTAAAACTTTGACGAAGATAGAAGCAGGCGTTAGTTACTTTGCGGAAGTCCATGACAATGAAAAAACTAGAAGTTTAATTTGCTATAATCCGCCACAGATATTAGAGATAGATGGCGGATTATAGCGAATTCAACTTCTAGATTTTTCACTACACAATGTTCTCAAAGATGTGTGGTCTGCTAAACTGCACTTGGCCAGCGTGGTGGATTTTGGCCATAGTGCCCTCTTATTTTGAGACTAGACTTGTTCTCAGTAGTGCGCCGGCGCAGCGCGGCGATGGCTTACCGTTGATCTTTTTCGCATGAGCCTAGTAATCGCATCGCACAAGAGCGCATAGTTTCGCAAAAATTGCCCTATTCTACTCCATTTTATTCACCTATTTTTATAGCGATTACGTTCATTGGTCATCAGGATTCAAGAAGTTATATAATAACATCACGCAATTTATTTATTCCCAACTCAAATAAACGGCAAAATAAGATTGTGCACACGTAATAAAATAAGGCTTGCAGGGTGCAATAAAGTTTTCCCTTAGGGGAGTGGGAACATATCTCAAGTCAAGTCGTATTATTCAGGCCTACACGAAAATGCTTTATGCGTGTCTTTGTCTAGTCTATTACAGCACATTTTACATAAATGGGGGAATCTCTTAAACTGAATAGGCGTTTATAAGAACGCCCGTAAAAATGATTTGTGTGCGTGAGCACAAACACAAAAAATATTGGTAAACTGGTAACCTGGCAGTGGTATAGTATTTTAAGAGGTAAGAAAAAATACTATTAGTTATTTTTTCTATTTTCTCGGAGGTAGTTTGGAATACAGCGAATAAGCACTTCAGCTATAAGGTTCCCACAATTATTATGTCACTGTTAGAGAAAATTAAAAATATAAGAAAGTTTTGGATGTTGTCCAAGAAATTTTATTTAGTTGCTTTATTAATGACTCTGCCCGTCTTTGATTCTATTTAATCATATATACACATATACACATCTCATATGTATATAAACATATATATATATACATATTTTTATATTAACAGTAAGTAGATTGTTATCTACTCAGATAGGGTTATTGCATTATCAATAACCCTATCTGAGCTAAGTGACCCTATTTGTCCATTAGCCTAAAACCTGTCATTTACTAGGATTATACAAGGTGTAAGACAAACACCTTGTATATTATATTAGTTATCGTCATCGGTTCAACCTATAGACGTCCACTGCTGGACGAAGGTCTCGCTTCCCGGTACGAGGCTGCCATTCGAGCACTCTGGGACCCTATCGGTTCTACGAACTAAATATGTGCCCTGCCCAATACCACTTGGGCTTGGCGACTCTTCGAGCTATGTCAGTTACTACTGGTTCGCCTACGGATTACGCCTCATTTCTGATTTGATCACGCAGGGATACTCCGAACATAGCTCGCTCCATCGCCCGCTGAGAGAAGAAGGCTCAGCCAGACTATTATATATCCGTCGTAAAATATTTAATAACGGACCAAGTTATTTATTAATTGTTATATGATAAAATCTTTATTTTGGACTAAGTATAGGTAAGTATTTTGTATTTGATTCCTCATTTTAGCTAGAATGCACCGTATTTTTCTACTATTATTGTGTCATGTGGGTAAAATAAGGATATATGACAGTGCTTCAAGATTTCTCGCATTAAAAAGAATAAGTGTCGAGTAATTGCGCATTTTCCACCTGACATTGAGTTGCGATACCCAGTCGTAATCGCAACCCAATGCCCTGTGAAATGAACTATCCTCTTACCGACAGGTCGACGCGAAGGGTTATAAGTATAACAATTAATTGAAGTCCTGCAATGTAACCCGGCACGTGGACGAAACCTGTTGGTGCCTAATTGACCATATGGTGGTCACTTGAGGGTTAAATGACGCAATTTTACTAGGGTGTTGTAGGGTATGTCAAGAGGCGCAAAAAACGGAATCGAAACCGGAAGATATGTCTAGTACTTAAAGTTAACTAAACTTAAACTTGACACGGATTGCCTAACGCCAGGTATCTAAGCTCTTAGTAAGGCATATTTCAGTCAATATTCGTTTTTATGTTATGTTTAACGTAGGCTTCTAAATTCTAAGTGGATAAGGTTATATTTACTAGTACTTTAGAAGTATGTTAAATAATTAATTCTCTTTTCCTCTCCCTAACTAAATTCTCTCAAGTATGGTTACCTACATATAAAAATACTTGTATTAAAAATTTCTACAAGTCAAACATAGAATGAAATTTTGCACGAATGTCCATCATTTTTATGTTATATCCGTGATAATAAGTAGTTGGGTATCAGGATTTTTGAAAATTCTACCCCGCGTCACCCATTTTAAAAAAACCGGCCAAGTGCGAGTCGGACTCGCGCACCGAGGGTTCCGTACTGAAAACTGTAACGACCAAAGATGTAAAACGGTAATAATTACCTTTGTTAATGAACCGCAAAACTAACTTTGTTTGTAGAGGTTTACTGTTAATATCAAAAAAACTATGCTAGTTAGAGCATTGGCTATAGTTTTCCTGTAAAATATACATAAATTCCTATTGACCATAATTATTTCAGATTTTTCGATTGGTAAACTCCGGAGATAAGGGGGGGGGGGGGGGGGGGACGGTATTTTTTTAGACTTTTTCCCCGATAAATCAAAAACTATCATGACTAAAAATAATTAAAAATCTGTTTTAGAATGTACAAAGTAAACCCTTTCATATGATACCCCACACAGTACAGTTATCTCACTTTTAAATTTCAACCCTCCGATTTTCCTCCCTTTTTAAATAAGAACAAAAATAATTTCCAATTTTTTTTAATTCCAGTGTCTTTGGGCCACTAATATACACAACTATTCCAAATTTCATGTCGATAGCTTCGGTAGTTACTGAAATAATCGAGTGTGACGGACGGACAGACAGACAGACGGAGAAAGTCGCACCATAAGGGTTCCATTTTACCATTTTGGTACGGAACCCTAAAAAGTCACTCATGCGAAACGGGTCAGTAAGAGATGGAAAGATTTTTTATTGCAATAATTTTTAACAAGTGCTTTTTAACAACCAAGTGAATCAAACATATAACACTGATTCGGAATGATTATACAACCTAGTCTCATTATTTCAAACACATCTGTGTTAAATACAAAAATGGCACACACACTCTTTTACTTAAACTTACCAGTAGTTTAACCCTTCTATTGACAAATAATTCGTTAAAGCGCTTATTTGCTCATATAGTTCCATACCCTTCATAAGCAGAGCCTTTTGTTGAGAGCGAAGAAAAAATGCCTAATCGACAACAGCTAAAGGCTATAAGGGAGCCATCCTACTAAATGCGATCCAAAAAGCAAGAGCAAAACGTACGAATATAAATTACATACATGCACAATTATCAAGAACATCAAGAATTCATCAGTATATTATTACATACATGTACATGAAATCATTAAGTAACATATAATAATTCTTTGAAGGTTTACCTTTAAATAATTATTACTAAACTTCTGTCATTTTATTTTCTTCATAAAGAACCGAAATTTTTACGTTTTACGTTTAATATTTATTAGACAGTACCTTATTTTAAGATAATATCTTGCTGTTCTAATGCAAATTTTACTGTTTATGATATCTAGATGTTGCCCACCACTTCGTTAGCTTTTGAAAAATTCATTTAATTTTTTTTTATTGATCATTGTTCCACACCGGGATGCAACCCATTTTTGTACCGAATTTTGCCAAAATCGGTTGAAAAGTTGGATGAACCATAAAGCAGACAAAGAGAGTGCCTAAATAGCAATAGAAAGTTACGCTCGAAGTGGATCGCGCCCTTAGGAGTCGTACACACTAAACGGAGGGTTTCTCGCGACATATGTCACGCGCGTGCCTGCGCTCCGTATCGGCCGGTGTCGGCTTACATTACGTTTTTTGTCAAACTAGTATAGGTAAGAGTCATGAACCTTGCTATACGTAATTCCAACTTTCTTATTACCGTCTAGTAACGAAGTTATAGCCGGTAAGAAACTTCGTTCACGATTTACTGGCTTCTTTAATTTTACTTCTTTCTTTTATGGTTATGGACTCGCAAAATAATTTGCTGCTTAATATCTCACAGATATGCCGATAGCGCCAGATATATCTCGGCCTTTTTTTTTAGCCACTACAAGCTAGCCCTTGACTGCGATCTCACCTGATGGTAAGTGATGATGCAGTCTGTAGGCTTTGGGGTTTTTACTAATAAAATGGTATTCTATGGACAACTAGGAACTCATCAAACAAGTGTATCTATACGTATAAAACAAAATACGTACCTATTTTCAAAACAAGTTAAAAATATAGCCATAGCAAATAAAGTTATTTTGGCTTTGCCAAAGAAACTTAGTAGATGACGAATAATTTTCACAGATAAAAAAAGCATATCAATTAATCGGCTTTGGCTTTCAATCAGCTCCATTAAATATAAATCAATCGCGTTCTCAGACAGAGTTAAAAATCGTTATCGTAAACATAAATTAATGCTAATTTTGAAGGTAAGCAGAATCGAAAAGGCAAATTACTGAATATTTCGTATTTCAAGGAACGCTACAAACGACACGCGAGGTTGCGTAACATCTCAGCCAGTGGAGGCATCGCGCGATGTGGTGTGTTGGTGACTCAGGCACAATCCGCTGACGAATACTATATTATGATATTGATGGGAAAGGAACAATACAATTACTTAATCGATGTTTTGTTTAGCGAGAAATCCATACCGAGCTAAGTTATGTAACAATACCCGATCGTTTAATTTGAAAAACAATTTCTGACACACCTAAAATATTATCTATAGGTGCTCGTAGCATAATATTGTAATCCTGGATTGTCTACTGGAATACATGTTTGTTGATTAGCTCCTTATTTATCGCTCTACCATGTACCTACACGTTTGTAACATATAGATTAGGTATGTATCTATTATACCTATCATATCAAACCCTCGGACGAATAAACCAATTTGTTATTCTACATCATTGATGTAGAATTTTTTTAGTACCTTTCTACATATAGGTACGTTAAGCAATAAGTAATAGCAGAGTGAACGACATATGTAATAGCTACTTATATTCTCATCCTAGGGGATTCTTAACCAGAGTCTTATAAAACCTTAACTTAATAATAATAGATTTTTTATTAAGTTAATATTATATTAAAACGTTTAAATACGTAGCTTTTCTAAACTTAAATATTAAAAAAAACACTATCATCATATTTTACTATAATCGTTAAGTTAATCCGTTGCGATTTTTAAAGGCTTAGCAATTTTATTAAAACTTTCACCACTAGATAGGTATAAGTCTTGGAAAAATGCAGATAGTTATTTATGTTAATTTTTATCTTTTACTCCATCTGAGTGCGGAGGCGGGGAGGTTCACGTACTTCCGAATAAATTAAATAAATGAAAACATATTCATGTACTTATTTGGTCCGACGCAAATCCAAGTTGCGGTAGCTTAAGCCCGGTAAGCTCGGGGCCGGTAGGGTCCGGACACGATATGGCACGGGGGGCTCGGCGGGCCGTGACCGCCACCTGTCAGCCACCGGTGCGGTCCCACCCGCCCGGCGCCTCATTAACGGACTTTATATTCCAAAATCCCGCGCAAACCATACTGAGGGGTTACTACAATCACTTAAAGCCATTGACTTAGCGAAAAAATTCTATGTCTATGCTTAAAGCAGTATTATTTCCAAGTCATAGTTTTATGTCACGTACCTTGATGTCCCTAAAATAAGGATTACAATACTAAAACACGGACTTCAACAATATTAAAACAATACGGCTTTAATCGCTTAAAGCATCGCTGGCAGAATGCTCCCTGAAGCCAAGTGGGCCAAGTGCCCGGGACTGTTTCATAAAAATTACCATTTAAGAGGAAACGTGGCCAAAAGAATATGTGTTCTGCTGTCGTGATGGACCGAACGACCCGAAGCTAAGGTAGGTAGAGACAATTGCAGTTTGGACCGATTATACATATGAAAACAGGTGAATTCTTAATTTCGTTTTCCCCTATTTCCTTCATCGAAACTGGACCGATTTAAAATTATTGAAAAACATATTTTAAGAAGGGCGTGAAAATTGGGCCATTTTTGTTATTTTTGAAGGTTCTTGGTTCTTATAAATATAAATTTATGAAAAAAGCAACATATGACATGGCCAGGGATATAGATAAATTTCACTCTTATTATACACTAGCAGATGCCCGCGACTTCGTCCGCGTGAAATAAGTTTTTTAAATTCCCACGGGAACGCCCTAATTTTTCGGGTTAATATATAGCCTATGACACTCATAAATAATGTGGCTTTCTATTGGTACCAGGATTTTCAAAATCGGTTCAGTATATATAGAGATTACCCCCTACAACGTCACAAACTCACAAACTTTACCTATAATATTAGTAGACAACTTTACCTATAATATTAGTAACAGAAGAATACCTGTGTACTCGTAAAGGAAAAATTACCGCCGCATTTCCTGTGAATTAGTAAATTTTTTCAGCCTAATTTAGCTTTACTTCAACCCTTCAGAAGGATTTTTGTGTTTTCAGGTACGAGGCTGAAATTTAAGCCCCTCGATTGGGCGTTGGACGCACACACTAGATAAACGGGTGATCCTGAACGAGTAGCTGGAAGCTGGAATGTTCGTGTTCTGGGGAGATCCATGCAGCTCCTATTGGTTGAGAAAAATTGTAATGAGCCACAAGAAGGGTCATTTGTGAAACAATAAACACTGTCATTAGACTAGGGTACTAACTCCTCCATCCAGATGTTGCGGGAGTACCTAATTGAAGATGTGATGAGTATGATTCAATGAATGTTTTGATTATGAATAAAATTTATGAGTGGTATAATATTAGTTTACTTTTACATTGGGATAATTTAAGGAGATTTATATAGGAATTGTTACTTATGTATTTGGTGTTTAAATTTTATCCGGTTTTACGACTAAGCTACTAAAAAAAAACCGCACCGAATTGAGAACCTCCTCCTTTTTTGGAAGTCGGTTAAAAATGATTTAGAAGATGTTTAGAGATTTATTCTAGTATACATTATCACATATAATGATACTTAAAGACAAATCTGTAATTGGAACATACCTTTTAACTTAGTTACCTACCTAACTACTGCATATAGTGATAAAAATAATCGATATGGACTCCAAGGTGCTGCTGTTGTCTATCTAATAACTAGATACCTGATACAGAACAATAAACTCATAAATGTGGATAAAACCAAGACCGATCGTTTTTTTTAATAAAGCTGTACTGTACATGTTACAAAGAGACGTTTCAAATAAATATCTCAGAACACCATAATTTTTCAAACGGGGCCATTTGAAATTCATATCGAAACGTCCTTCACTTACCCTTTACCGTGTGCCCTCTTGTCAACAACATACGGTTACTAAGACCGTAAATGTGGTCTGATATACACAAGGCTTGGTCAAACACAACGCGCAACGGTTTCATATCCAACCCGGCTCCCAGAAGTTGTTATACAAGACAAGGGGCTGTACTGTATGAAGACGTTTGCGCTGCGAAAGCCGCATACATGACATGATATATTGCACTTCATACAGTTTCAGGTAAAAAGAGTTGCAAGGGATGTGTGTGCACATAAGTAGGTACGTACTTTACTATTATACTTCGTGGGCAACGAAAGCTTAACTGAAGCCTGATCAATTGCCTATAACATTCACCGTCACTTAATTAAAATTAAAATACCAACTATGCAAGCTCTAGGTCTAAGCTCTTTTTATGTCAACTGTAAGTACAGTTCTTTGAGTTGCGATTTGCAAAGGTACACTTTTGAGAAATCAAAATCCCGCGTTGTTGTTACGCTTTGTGTAGGTCTAATTATTGACCGAGCGAAGCGAAGGTCTCTGAGTCTACTTGGGTGAATTGGCACTTGTCCGTCCGTCCGTCCGTCCGTCCGTCTGTCAGAGCATTATAACTTCTGAATTACTGAACGCAATTACTTCAGCTTTAAATATAATATGTAAACCAATGGCCTCCCGCCGAATATGGCTTAAAAAATAATAAAAATCTTTATTTCAGGGGGGCTCTCATAGAAGCGAATGCGAAGTAAAATATTTTTTATAAGGTTACATAGGGTTGCGGTATATCATTTTAAAGATAATTAGGAATAGAGTCCAAAAATTTGTTTTTTTAATTTTTCCCCCAAAATTGACGAAATGGGGGGCTTTCAAAGTGGTGATTTTCTAACGTCCAAAGATGACCTCAGAGCTAAATTTTCTGAAAGGATGAGCCTGAAACTTGATCAATTATTTCAATTATATCCTGTACTTGAACAAGAAATACTAAAATTAGATAAATATTGTAAGGAAACGGAATTATTTAATTTTTAATGAGCTTCAGTATTTTTAACAGAACTTCACATTTATGTCAATAGATGGCGCCGCGAGGTCTTAGTTCGGGGCGAACCACTAGTTTATATTTGCCCAAAGTTTGTTCTTTTGCAGATAATATTGCGTATCTACTGCATAGAGGTATGCCCAGCTCTGCATAATGCACACAATATCCCCCTGGCAATAGGCTTTCAATCCGAAGGGACCTCTAATCTATTCAAATATTCGTGCACCGACGGCGCCTTAAAATTTACAATTCGATTTTATTCAAATTACCTATATTTAAATTCAGCGTTTTCCACGGGTATTTTTCAGTCTATCGTACTACCTAGAATAATGGATACGATTCTGTTACAGGTAGGTGAAAAAATCTGACTTTTAAATGCAGCCGTCTATTTATTACATTGGTATATTGTCAATTGTAAAACCTTTAAATTGTTATAATACACAGAATTAGAATTCTTAAAAAAGAGTTCTTAAAGATCTCGATTGATGAATTAACAAAATTAAAGAATAATATACCTTCCACTTAATGAATTAACCGCTATAATTACCCTTCCGCTTTCTTTACGGCTGTAGAAGACAGCGTCGCAATATTTAGAATAAGTTTTCTTCCTATTTAAATTATTTTGAAGAATTTTCGTTTTCATAGATAATAAAAATGTGCATACTAGCAAACAGTTGCCTCCCCCTTAAGTGAGTCAAGAAGTTTTTGAACTTGACATTGGCGCCTAATTTGGTATCGCACTAATCCTAAAACAAACACTGAACTGATAAGAAAAAAGTTTTAGGTAGGTACTTTAAGTTGTTCTTTGTTGCTATGGTGAAGTAGAGGAAACGATCAAAATAATGCTTTGGATTTGGAGATTTGGTTAAAAACCTTCCCTAAAAAATACATAAAATTACTATAAGAACTGAAATAACAGTAGTAGGTAAACTGAAAGTTATGGATATATTTGTCAGTTACCTATATTAAAACCCGTACCCCTAGTGCCGGTAGGGTGGAAATCATGGCTGAAGCCTCCGACCAGTCCAGTCTAGAGAAAATTCAGATATTATTATTCCCAAATTGACCCTGCCGGGAATCGAACCCGGTACCTCCCACGTTAAGACAACAGCGCTAAACACTGCGCCAGGAAGGTTCATCAAAAAAAAATCTCAAAAATTCTCAAAAAAATTCGGTATCGACTTTGAACTTGGCAATGGTGCATGCGGGCCAGGCCGTGATTGCTTGAGTAGGTAATCCTGCGCACACAAAACCTGATAAGGATAACATATCGCACGTGTTCTATTATCTGTTTATAACATTTCAATTGAGCAAGCGTCTTTACTCTCCATAGAGGCCATTCATTTGGGTGATACGAACGGGGACTTGATGCTCCATGAATTTGATAAGATTTAAGACAAAGCTTATGTTTAACAGATTTGACTCTGACACAGTCTCGTCGAAGCAAGGTCTATACGTTTTAAGCTTTAAATTCAAAAACATGTAAGTAGAGAGCTCATATGTAATATGACGTGTAGAACCTGGTCTTAAAAGACTATAATATTGTAGATTTTACAAAACTAGTTTCCTGTATTTAGGATATCATTCCCAATTCCTGCTGACCTTAAGACTTATAAAGTTCAACCTTTTTTTGTTCACAGAAACACAAATAAGACAATTTTTCTATTAGGCAAGTAACTCCTTTCATTTCCACTCACAAAAACTCCAATTAAAACACTATCAAATAATTTGTGTGCCTACCCACTATTGGAGCGGTCAGTAAGCGGCGCGTAAACATTATAATGTGATCGATAAATAGATCGATACTTTGGAAAGTTATTACGATTGAAAAGTTACCAAAAAAAACATACGCGCTGATTCGAGAACCTCCTCCTTTTTTGGAAGTCGGTTAATAAAACAATTGAGCTTATTAAGCTAGAACTCGATTTATTTCTGACATTTCAATTTCCCCCCCAACAAATAGGATCAACAAATAACCGAATCATTTATTCCGTACGGACACTAAGCCCGGGTGTAAATAAACGAGAGCCAATTTATCACGCGTAAATAAAAACTGTTGGTAATGGGGCGCAATAAAGTGGCTGATACATGCGCAACAACCTGTCGTTAGCAACCCTTCAACCAGGGGGAGGCTAGGCTGAGCATCGCGCTGGAGTAAAAAATATGCGAAGCACGTGTTGGGCTTCACTCAATAACTGTTTTTTTAATTTAAACTTTAACTTAGGTAGGCGAATGTTAGTTTTTAATTTTTTAGCGTGCAGAAATCAAAATTCTTTTTTAATTTACAGTGGCTGGAAATTATTTTTTTCTATTTGTATGCTTACAATTAACAAGTAAAACAACACAATAACATGGAATCTATTGTCCATAAATCTCTAAATCTTACGAAGCTTTGCTAACGGAATTCGCCGGGCATCCAATTTATTCTCTAGAATATCATTCCAAGCATTGTTGGCGGATTTTCCTTTTCGTCTATGGATATTAGAACTAAATAACTAAATACCCATTTGAGCAGAAACACAATCTTCGCGATTGTCCATTGCGTAAAGTTACAGCCGCAAACTGCTAAAAGCCTGCAGCAATTCCAGAAATCTTTGTGCAGTAACACTTTGAAATGCCTTTTTCTTCTACGAATTGCGGACATTCTTTTTTCATCTTTTGACTTTCATATTTTCCGAGTGAAAATAAAGGTTCATTTCAGAGAGTCACAAAAAATAGGTTCCAAAGAGTACATTACGAGAGTATACTTACGCAATATTATGATTTTGGAATTCCATTCTTTCTTGCTTAGCGGTTGGACCATTGATTTAATTTGAAATTCTAGTCTTTTCTCTAGGAAAAACATTAATAAAGAACCTCAACTCAACTTTTGAGTCTCAAACCATCGCCTCGTTACTAAGCATGAGTTTCCTCTCAAAATGAGTTAATTAAGGTTAGTCCACCATACTGGCCTAGTTCGGATTGGTAGATTTCATACATCTAAAACATAAAAAAAACATTGTGGAGAACTCTTAAGCATAAAGGTTTGCACACGATATTTTCCTTCACCGTTAAAGCACATCATAGCTCAGTAGAGTTAGAGGTGCATGCCCTGGAATTAAACAGCGGACCTCCCAAAAGGAGGTCTTTACGACTAAGCTATTACTCATTTACTACTCTACTTCTAAATTAGGGATTTTAACTAACGCAAGTACATGGAATATGAAACATTAATCCCTTGGGATAAATAAATCCATCCATGAACTCTAAGAAGCTCCTTATTTAATGAAGAGGCTTGCTTGAGCGTAACTAAGCATAGTCCCATAATCCCTAACTAGATTACACTAATTAATTAATCTTGACAACTTTCACAGTATAGTACTCGTATGTCCTATTAATTACTTCCATACGAAAACTTCCTTAACGTATGTAGAGTTCAATGTGTGTAGAGTCGAACTCTATGACTCAGCTTTGAATTACAAATAAAAGGTTCTGGCTTTGATGCTCGGTTTGGGTTACTAATGATGATTAAAAAACGAACTTTAGTTACAATTTTTAATTAAGGCGGAGGCTTTGGCCGCTGTTTGCGTTTGCCGTTTTTTAAAAGCCACAACCATAGTGGATTGGTTTCCAAAGAGCAGTTCAACTTAACTAAAATTATTTTACCTATATTTCACTATTCTAGACGACTATTCTACACGATTTAAACAGTGAATTTTGAATGTTTTAATATCATAGAGCAGAAATCATGTTATTTGAAGCGACATCCATTCTACGAAAGCACTAACGTATTCCCGTAGTGGCCCTTTGGGGGCGTCATAAATAAACAAGTCGCTTGCGTAGTGTAAAGAAAACCTAATTACGCGCAGTGGGCGTACATTATTCAAGGCACCCGGTGTGTAGTGTACAGTGGAAGTATTATATATTCTGCTGTAGTGTTCAGTGGAACTATGAGGCGAGTCGGTTGCGAAGATCGATATATGGAAGTTTTGGCACCACGTGGCTTCGTCGCCCGGCAACGATACGTGCATCGAAGGGTGGGCTGTAGCTGTAAATGTATGTTTTTTATTCTAATAGATCATGACTAGAGTTTTTTATTTAATCGAGTAAAATGTACGCGGTAAATGCCTTCAGCTGTCCCGTAAAGTGCAGCGATAAGTTTGACAATCTTATAAAATTGTATTTTTAATTTATGAAAATGCACCAAACTGAGAAATGCAATCATAATACACCACTCTTTCTTTTAAGCTAACTATTATCTGGTAAGAAATGTAAGATAGCCCTAAAACCACAGAATTAGTAGTAACTGAAACTTACCTAAAGGTGTTATCATAGATGAGAAATCTACATCGGAACGAGCCTTGAAAACCTTGAAATGTTAAAACAGAAAAACATGTACTTACATTAAAAATAGACGCAGACAAGACAAACGTGATCGACTCATGACTATCAGTTTATACAATATCTTAAGCGCTAATCGTCTTACAATATTATAAACTCACAACACAAGCTAAACGAAACGTAAACACATCAGGTGTTTGATGTTACATTTCTTTCTACTGTTCATGTATAAACAACTTTTTGCGCGCGCGATATCACGTAAACATATGAAAATAAAACCTAGACTGAACTTTCAAGCAAATATAACTGAAATTTCCCTAATCATTTACTAACCCAGTTCAGTAAAAAAAAAACAATCTACAAAAACAGAATTGCATTGCGTGATAATGGATTCTTAGATATAGATGGTGTGCTATCTTTATATGAGGCACTCTATCAGGAAGGTATGGGGAGGGAATGCTAGGTCAATTTTATTACTGCATTGCTACTTTCCCACATTGAAGTATGATAATACTTAAAGTCAAACGCAAACTTGTAAGGCAATATAAGTCATACTCAAATGAAATTTCAAAAAACTCCGTAGACTCAAAAAGTAAACTTACGTATTATGTGATATGAATAACCTAAAAAGACTAAACTGTAGTTGTGAACTGTTATCGACAATGTCAGCCAGCCAATCGCTGGGAACTATCATCAAGTATCGAACGCGTGCGGAATAATATAAAATGAAAAATGTTACAGGCATTTCAGCGGCCGTGAACGTGAATGAGGTCAGATCAGACCGGCGGCGGAGGCGCCGCAATGCGCTCACTGCGACACCTGCAGTCAACCTCTACATCTTACCCGGCACCCAAATCCCGGAATCCGGTACCCCTACATCCCCTGACTAGTATCTATAATTATCTAATTATCTAATTTGGCCTGGTGGGAGGCTTCGGCCGTGGCTAGTTACCACCCTACCGGCAAAGACGTGCCGCCAAGCGATTTAGAGTTCCGGTACGATACCGTGTAGAAACCGAAGGGGTATGGGTTTAATATAACTGCTATGGCCCTAACAGGTTATAGCCCGCTACCATCTTAGACTGCATCATCACTTACCATCAGGTGAGATCGCAGTCAAGGGCTAGCATGTAGTGGATTAAAAAAAAAATCTAGGTATGCCCCTACATGTGCATTAGTTCTACGATTTGGAACTACCCACTTGTGCTCATATCCCAAGCGGAATGGAAACGTATAAATTCTGCTAGGTTAAAAAGAATCTTATTTCATCTAAACTTAATTGGACTTAAAATTTAGATGAGATCTTTTTATCTAAGACATTCCTCAAATTTTGACAACAAATATGTAATTTTTAATTGTTTTTTTTTTAAATCAATATACAAATATTCAAAAACGTAATTAAAAATGATGCCAAGCCAACAAAAGTCTAGCAAAGGGCATAATTTTGATCTCAGTACTTTGAATGGCCAATATTTACCACCTTTTTCTTGGGAACGCGTGATTGGAGGTCAAGTTGAAATTAATATCAAACACTTAGATCTATTTTTAGGATAAAAATAACTTTGACTTACAGCAGACAAAGTACGTCTGGAAAATATACGATAAAATTTCCATCGTTTCATGGAAATAGGGAACGATGAGGCAGTATAAATGTTTTATTGATGCTCACGTTTGCTTATGTAATCAGTGTCAATTGCAAAGGATAGAAAAAAAAGTACCGGCTAGATACATGCACCACAATCCCGTTGCTATGTTCCCTGAAAAATACATGTACCTAAAATACCAAATTATGCGTCACGGAAATCTCCATTTTTTCTTCGGGAATATAAACCCGCATAAACGAACGAAGCGTCATGTCTGAACGTGTTTTACTAACTCCATAATATCATACGCACCGCATTGATTCTCTATTTTTTTAAGTTATAAGTCTGGATTTGTTCGTGCTTTGGTGATATTTAGAGTTTAATTAAAACGCTATTGACTAAAATTATTGTAATTGCTATCAAATATACAATCAATCATATTTATATGCAACTAGCAGATGCCCGCGATGATCCACGTGAAATAAGTTTTTTAAATACCCACGGGAACTCCTTAATATTTCGGGTTAATATATAGCCTATGACACTCACAAATAATGTGGCTTTCTATTCGTACCAGAATTTTCAAAATCGGTTCAGTAGATCCAGAGATTACCCCCTACAACGTCACAAACTCACACACTTTATCTCTTAGATTAGTTTTATGATTATGGAAATGTTTTGAAAAAAAACAATCACGAGCGCTACGGTGGACTTTTGCTTAAAATGTTTCTGCTTCATTATGTTAAAAATAAACACTTTAGTACAAAATAACGAGCCTGGTTTTATATTACTACCTAAAGACTTTTTACTGAAAATTATCGCGCTAATAAATAATATACAAGTGGAAAGAAAAAAAACATCTACGTAGGTTACAGTTACGCTCCTCGCGTGACCCAAAGGGTGCGTGTCAATCTTAACTGTGACGTGCTGAGTCCGGAAAACTTACCTGAATAATAATATATGAGAACCGAAAATTTCATATTGAATTTTGACTGGATTTCAGAAATCCAAATAAACCAAAGTTGATCTCAGCGTGATGAAAACACATATCCCGCCTCTATTCCATCTCTGGTGAAAAGTAAAGAAAAGAATCGTGAAAAGCGACGTGCGACGACCTCCGTGGCGCAGTGTGTAGCGCTGTTGCCTTAACGTGCGGAGGTCCTGGGTTCGATCCCCGGCAGGGTAAATTTGGGAATTTATAATTTCTGAATTTTCCCTAATCTGGCCTGGTGGGAGGCTTCGGCCCTGGCTAGTTACCACCCTACCGACAAAGACGTGCCGCCAAGCGATTTAGCGTTCCGGTACGATGCCGTGTAGTGCATCATCACTTACCATCAGGAGAGATCGCAGTCAAGGGCTAGCTTTTAGTGGATAAAAAAAAAGCTCAAGAGAAATTCCGACAAAGATGCAGCTTGCCAGTCCTCACTGTCGCAGGGTAGCAAAGGTTTGATTTCGAGGGGCTTAGAGCGTAGGTAGTATAGTTGGCGACATGGCGTTCATATACCTACGCTAACTTGTAACATACAACCTTAGAAATCACATGTATTTTAAGGTGTGCCTTAGTGCGTACCAATGCGCCTAACACCATCTTCTAGTGCCATCTGCTATCGGAGCATTTCAAACATTAAGACAGACAGGATTAATTTGTTCACCAACTACCGGCACGACACTAACCTACTTTAACTGAGCACTGGTCTTCTCTCAGAATGCGAAGGATTTAGACCATCACGCTGGCCAAGTGCGGATTGTCGGACTTCAAATACCAATGAGAAAATTATGAAGAACTCTCTGATTGCAGGTCTGCATTATCTTTTAATCAAATTACATTTAATTGCCATTTCTCCGAAAAGTTTGAGGTGAGTGCCTGCTTATGAACGCTGGATCCGGCCATCCGGAATCTATGCTTAAGGGACTATATAAGTATTCAATAAATAGTGAATCTGATGCTCATAGTACTCAATATCAATTCAAAAAATCTGTGTGAGGGTTCGCGTGAGGAATGGTTATAACACGTGGGGAGCAAGATTTAGGGGCGTACCTAATACAATCTCGATTTTATTTCCCGAATAGATTTTGTTCGTTGAATAAACTTTGAAAACGAGAGTGACGAGAGAACCCTCCGTAACAGAAACCAGAACAGTAATAATTTATTAAAAACAGTTTGATTTCATTTTCAAAAGAAGCTTCCAAATTAGCAATATGACAAGCATATTATTATTAAATATTCAAATTGGTAAAATATATTCACTAAGGAATCATTTTTCATTAGATTGTTACTCATTCAATCGAGTCATGCAATCGCAATTAAACAATAAAATTAAGTATGAAATAACGGTCGAAATCTCACATTAAACTGTATTGCTGGCAAATGGAGCATTAAATTATAAAAGACATAATAAATTATATCAAAGCTAATAGGTATTTGAAACCCAGTCATCAATTAAATAACGTTCCAAATAAATTAAACTGCATGTCTAATATAATGGCGCTGTTATAACGCCTTTCAGTATTTATGAAACGAAATATGAGTTTCGTGTTGCTGGAAATGTCAGAAAGGTCCCAGACATTCCACGTTGCTGGGGTGGGGGTGCACGCGAGTCTCCACGCTAAATTTAATAGTAGTATTTCAGCTATGAAGCCTTCACACACCGAACTGTGCGACTAATTTGTCGCTATCTCTGGAACGTGTCGTATTTTCTTCTACTTACAACTTCGTTCGCATGGTTTTACAAACCCTGGAAATCTCTGTGGTTTTTCGGTTTAAAAATAAGTTTATGCAACTCTTCTTCTGAAACATGCCGTTGCGACAATTAGCAATAAACAAACACACTTTCGCATTTATAATATATGTAGATAGTCCTACATTTCAGTGTAAAATAGCAAATAACAATGCTTTAGAACCTATACCTGATATGATGCAAATTTTCAGAGGGCTAAGTCGCGAACACAACCAAAAAGCGTTTTAGCCGTGGCCCGTGGTAGGGAAGGTTTTTGATAAAACTTAAATATGACCTCAGTTGACACAAAGTAGCGTGCCCACACAAACTGTACTGCCATGAACTGTGGTTCTGATAGACGGTAAGATAAATGAAATAGTTTGTCATGAGCATGACAGTTATACGTAGTTAAAGACATGAACTTACATTAATCGAAACTAATGAATTTAAATATTTATAATACATTGATATATATATATTGATATATATATTGATAACTTTAGTTTATAGTATAGTATCTAAAATAAAATAACTTAGGAAGAACTAAAAATATAGATATTAGATATATACCTACTATAAGTAGTGCCTGATTTCTTCAACTTCTAGGTAGTCTACATATTTTCAAAAATATACTTCCTACTTTCAATTTTTTATTATTTATTTTTACGATCTTCAATTAAACGTTTTCTAAGATCTCTAACCACGAATCGTAGTGACGGATATGTACAGTAACGAAGTACGAATGAAGCTAATCATTCAAGATTCAAGATTCAAGTCATTTATTCAATATAGTTATACACTGTAGGCTCACTTATTGTCGTCTAAAAATTAATTACTTAAAAAGCATGATGGTGATAATGGGTTACCCATTATCACCATCATGCTTTTTAAGTAAGTATCTTAGAACTAAAGCTACGAGGGTTCCAAACGCGCCCTGGTCTGAGAAGAGCCCACAACAAACTCAGTCGGATTTTTTTTTTTATTATCACCATCTCATCATTAAAACTTTGTAATTGAGGGTGCTAACATATACCGCTAAATACTTAGTGGTTTGCGAAAATTGTTAAAGCAGACGGCTTAATGGGCTTACCCAAGAACGGAGGGGAACCAAATTAATATTTTAACTAAAACGTCATGATTCACAGTCGAGAAGGCAGTACCGAATGTTTCTCGAACAATATGTATTAATAAATAAATGAAAATGGGCAGATTAATACTGTAATAATCATATTTTATAACTATATCTACGATTTGACCAAAACTTAAGTACCTTCAAGGCAAGAGTGAATAGGCATCTTCTAGGCAAGCGCGTTCCATCCTAGTCCCTAGACCTCATCATTGCTTTGCACTAAGCATGATTGTCGTCAAGCGCACGCCTAAACACGCAATTAAAAAAAACAGTGCACTTCAATTTACGAGTAACTTAATATGACAAAGTGATATTGGCATTTTTCGTGATGGAAATGCAAAAGTAGGTAAGTTTACGTAAAGTTGTTGCAAATAAAACAGTTCTGTTCTCGTAAGCAGCTAATGTGATTTCAATTTCAATTGAAATTAAAAGAAGTGATATGTGCGCAAAGACTTATTCTTTATATTATTCGATAAGGACGACGAACTCACTCAGAATTTTATTTTTCTAAGAGTTTATCCATTTATTACGAAACGAGACAATTTTCTTTTGAGGCAAATAACCTTCGTGCTCTCTTTTTGTGAAATGAAAATATTATTGCATAAGGGTCTTATTTGGATAAATAAATCTTTAAAAAGTTAAGAAATAATTTATTCCACGATTGAATAATCGCGGGGTAAATTGATATTTAGAAATAAAACAATTTGGTAGGTACGTAGGTACCTCATATTTTTAGTGTTTATAATTTTTTCTAGGTACCTAAGTTAAATTTTGACATAATAAGTACGTTCTACCTTCAACGTTCGTTCACTACGTTCAATTTACTAGTTCGTTGTTTGAAGTTAAAATGAATAAAATCGTCCTGATTACAGTTTTAAGTGGGCAATAAAAAGTTAGCCAATTTACCATTTACATTTCTTTATAAATCCGTTTTTAAACGTTTTCTCATACAATGGCATTATTAGAATTTTAAGATAGAAATAATAAAAAAACGTTCTGCTAAAAATCAAACTTACCTAAATTATTTCACGTAAGCCTACTTTACAAGCTTATTGCCGCACTAAGAGTCGTTTAATCACTCCCTCACTTAAGGTACTCCTTAGTACAGATTTTAATGCAAAAAGGATTTTAAGGAGGAGGAGACTAATTAGAGGTCGTTTATGCTAAAAATCCATACTAATATTTTAACGTTTACGTACTAATAAATATAAATGCAAAAGTGCGTCTGTCTGTCTGTCCGTCTGTCTGTCTTTCTGCTACGCTTTCACAGCCCATCTGTTCACTGATTTTTGATGAAATTTGGTATAGGAATAGGTTGTAGGTATCCCGGGAAAAGACATGGCTCCATTCTATTCCAAAAAACCCGTGGGATCAAAAAAACTTATTCCACGCGGATGAAGTTCCGGGCATCATCTAGTCTGAATTATATTTAATAGTCTGAAAGGTGTTTCTGTCAGTATCTAATAGTGGCCCGGTGCACAGTACCTGACTAGCGAAACGCAGAATTTTATCACGGCAATAAAAAATATTATACGACAGTACCATATTTACTTCCACCGATGCTTATTCTCGATAATGTTTGTTTTACTATCCCTTATTGCCGCTAATAAGGTATTTTTATTTACGGAGTTTTTATATAAACCTACTGAATATAACTACATTTGCGTGTTGCATTTGTCGAGATGTTTTTTTTTTCACTATAATTTAGCCCTATAGTACGGCTTCTTAGCTTGAAATACGGTCCCATCCGGAAGAAAGCATGAAATTTGGCATGCATGTAGCTTTGACATATATAACTCAATATAGAAGTAGAAACACCTTAAGAAATGATTTTTTCCCCCCCTCCCCCCCTATTTTGTATGCCAAATCGTGGTTTTTTAAATTTTTCAGGAAAACGGTTATAGCTATGAAAAAACTGTCAATAGCCGAAATGTTCTTCATTAAAGTCCCTACAATACATTCTTTGGATGTATGTTGATACAACTTATAGTTCTCAAAATAATCTAACATTCATTGGTGTAAACACAGGGATTCAAGCAATTTATAAAAACTACCAGTCAAGTTCAGTGAAAAGTATGTTTATTTTAATTTATATCGCAGGAATCTCCCCCGCACTTACAGACACCAGTACAGGGAAGCTCTGACTTCCTACATAGGCATCGACCAGTTATGCAGCTGCGGCAGGAGCACTTTGTTAACTCCTTTACGGATGCCGAGGTTTTTTTTTCGTGCTCCATAATGGAGTCTAAACACCACCTTCTTTCTTCCATCCCCAATCCTCGAAATCAGGATATTCAGGGTTTACTATCAAGCACCAAATGTTAGTGGCAGCCTATCCATAGCCCGCCCCCTGATAAATAACGTATTTCTAGCTTAGTCGATATCTTCCACGTCGCTTGTGTTATCGTAAGTAAGGATAACATATCTTGCCAAAACGTCCAAATGATGAGTTTAAAATTCTGTGTACGGGCTGTGATAATTGTTGGAACACTTTTGTGACTTTAGGGAAGGACTTCACGTTTTCCAAAACGACTTCTTTCCTTTTCCACAGAATCCTGATACAGTATGACAACATAAGTATGTTTACACAGCCTGTAAATGCATGAAATAACATAATACAACTGCATCTGTCTGGACCGAGTGTAGCCACGAGTTGGTGGACTGCAATAATACGTGAAGGTTTTCCAACACTGAAGGATATCCACAATTTATTCAAATAATTTTTTTTAAGCTAATTGCAATAACAACAGCATCCGTATCCATAGTTCTAATAATAACGTTAGTGTGACCATACCGCAAAGCGTGAAAGACATGGAGGAGGATCCAAAATTCACTTCTTCTTGTTTAGACTTCAGAGTTCAGGGAAGACATGTCTGCGGCATCGTCACTCATAACTTCTTCCTCTTTGGTTGCTATATACTTTTTTATATGTTGGACCAGTTTGCCCGATGATATGACCCTTAAACGAAGTCCTGTTCCTCGTTTTTCACGGGTGGAATTCTTAAGACTATCATCATGATAGACATCAAAAACGACATCTACTTGATTTCCCTTCTGGTTCGTAACGTAGCCAGTAAAAGAGTAGACAAAAGAAGCTATGTACCTAAAAACTGGCAAAAATGTTTTCGTTGAACGGAGAGCAAAATTGAACTCTTCCACTTCCTAGCCGATGGACTCCAGCAGGTCCAACATATAAAAAAAATTGTAACAACCAAAGGGGAAGAAGTTTTGAGTAACGATGCCGTAGACATGTCTTCCCTGAAGTCTAAACAAGAAGAAGAGGATTCTGGATCCTCCTCCATGTCTTTCACGCTTTTCAGTATGGTCACACTAACGTCATTATTAGAACTGTGGATACGGATGCTGTTGTTATTGCAATTTCTTTGTTCGGAGAGCTTAAAAAAAAAATTGAATAAATTGTGGATATCCTTCGGTGTTGGAAAAACTTCGCGTATTATTGCAGTCCACCAACTCGTGGCTACACTCGGTCCAGACAGATGCAGTGGCATTTTGTTCTTTCATGCATTTACAGGCTGTGATACTGTATCAGGATTCTATGGGAAAGGAAAGAAGTCGTTTTGGAAAACGTGGAAGTCCTTCCCTAAAGTCACAAAAGTGTTCCAACAATTATCACAGCCCGTACACAGAATTGAAACTCATCATTTGGACGTTTTGGCAAGATATGTTATCCTTACTTACGATAACGCAAGCGACGTGGAAGATATCGACCAAGCTAGAAAGGCGTTATTTATCAGGGGGCGGGCTATGGATAGGCTGCCACCAACATTTGGTGCTTGATAGCAAACCCTGAATATCCTGATTTCGAGGATTGGGGATGGAAGAAAGAAGGTGGTGTTTGGACTCCATTATGGAGCACGAAAAAAGAAACTTCGGCATTCGTATAGGAGTTAACAAAGTACTCCTGCCGCAGCTGCATAACTGGTCGATGCCTATGTAGGAAGTCAGGGCTTCCCTGTACTGGTTTCTGTAAGTGCGGGGGAGATTCCAGCGATATGAATTAAAATAAACATACTTTTCACCGAACTTGACTGGTAGTTTTAATAAATTGCTTGAATCCCTTTGTTTACACCAATGAATGTTAGATTATTTTGTGAACTATAAGTTGTATCAACATACATCCAAAGAATGTATTGTAGGGAATTTAATGAAGAACATTTCGGCTTTTGACAGTTTTTTCATAGCTTTAACCGTTTTCCTGAAAAATTTAAAAATCCACGATTTGGGATACAAAATAGGAGGGGAGGGGGGGAAAAAATCATTTCTAGAGGTGTTTCTACTTCTATATTGAGTCATATATGTCAAAGCTACATGCATGCCAAGTTTCATGCTTTCTTCCGGATGGGACCGTATTATCTATTTTCTTGAGCTAACGAGCCGTACTACTAAGATGGCAACGGGCTAATCTGTTACGTATACGGCAGTTCTATTGAACTCAAAACTCTAATAGGTTTCAATACGGGATCGTACTGAAATGCTAAATCGCTTAGTGGTACGTCTTTGCAAGTAGGTAACCAGCCATGGCCGAAGCCTCCCAACCAGATTCTCATCTAGATTCATTTGGGCTTTTTTTTTGTTTTTTTCAATGAATGAGGGAAAGACATTTTAGCCGAAAAGTGTACAGAACGTTTCAACAAAGGTATTTAAGTTTAAAAAAGCTATCGCCCAAAATTAACGAACCCAGACTTGTGCAAACTATTTTGATTTAATTAATCGCAGTCAAACTTTCATAATGTTCTCAAATATGTGTAAAGTCTGCTAATTCACACTTCTCCTTCGGAGAGGAGGCTCGTGCTCCGTAGCGAGCCGGTAATAAGTTGTGGTGATGATGATGAGTCAAAGTAATAACGTCACTATAACCGGCTGATATGCAACTGGCGCTAAGTCAAAGACCCAATAGCCTGTGTGTCTCGTGTCCCCAATACGGACGCGTGTCATCTGTCAATAGTTCAATGGCAGACCGCGATAGAGTTTATTGTATTTGTATTTGCTTTGACGGAGGCCGTCCTTTCCCACGGGGACAGTCGGTTCCGAGAAAATGTTTGACAAGAAAACGTGACCTTATTATTTTGTTATAGGCAGTATAGTTTGTAAATAAATAAACAAATATATGATACAACATATTTCCTGACGATTATGAAAAGATTCTGTGTGCTTTATTACAATACTCCAGGTTTCAACTTTTCTACCTCATGTCACAAGGGTACTGGCTTCAAAGGTTTTATCTAAGAAAATGTTCTTAAATATTTTTAAGGTTAAACTAAGAGAGAATATTGCAGTTTGTCATGGGTTTTTTAATTTTTATTTTCATTATTTACTTGTTATTGCTGTGTTATTTACAGCTTCTTCCCTAAATGTATATTTTTATTATTCTTCTGTTTTGTATCTAGTTTGGTGTACAATAATAGTAGTTTATACACCAAGGGGATAAAGCACTGTTTTATGTCACGGGCGCTACATTGAATCCTGAACGTAACGAAGGACTCCAAATTTAACTCCCGAGCGCAGCGAGGGTGTTATAAGTTAATTCCCGACCAAAGGGAGGGAATTAAGATTGAGTCCTGAGTGCAGTGAGGGATTCAAGCGCCCAAGAAAAAAACTGCTTTATCCCGGTGGTGTATACTCTACTTTATACTTCGTCCATAACAGTAAAACAAACTGTAACGGTTAGATATTTATTGCAAATCATAGTAAGTAGGATACATAGGTCTAGTAAATAATAAAAAGAAAAGACAAATTAAAAGTGAATGTTCACGTTCGATAGAGTCACATTTGTCCATTTGTCATTTTGCTTTTCATGCTGCCAGTGTTTATGCAGGTGCACATACTCCTTGGTTTAAAAACTTTTATGTCAAATGGTACTATCGTTTGGTCGACCAGTCTGGAGCCTAGACTCTGTTGTGCATATTTACAGTATGGGGTTGGTCAACTAGTTGGGCGATCGATCGACTAGATTACGGCCCTAGGGCATGAAGACTGACTTTAGACCCGCAAAAGTATGATTAAAACAGTAGTAAAGGTATGGTAGAAGTATAAAGTGTATTTTCATTTCATTTTGTTGTTGTTGTTGTCATAAATCTTACTTAGACACCTATAAAACATACTCGTGACCTTCAGAATTTCTGTGCATTAATCGCATGTCGCAGTCTTGATAGGAAACAACCTCCATTTCATAAACTATTTTATAATTATAATCTTGTCTAAAGTTAGGATTTCCTAGGAAACCCCAGATTGCCGTCTCCAGCATTGGCACGTTGACTGCTGTAACTCGTACAAAAACCTTGTCTATTGAAACAAATGGGCGCGGGCGCGGCTTCCTTGTACGAGTAAGTCCATGCATCGCTCTTCTTGAAAACCGACGTAGCTTATATAATAATGAAAGTTTAAACAAAAACCAAACACTTATGCTCTTAGAATATAAGAGGATCTAAAACTTTTGCCGAGATGTGCAATCCTTAAAACTCTTATGAATCCCGATGAAAAATATTATTGATTAGTTGATGAACTTCACCCGCGTGGAATAAGATTTTTAAAAACCCTCTTGGAAATCTTTGATTTTCCGCGATAAAATAGCCTATGTCCTTCCCGGGGATGTAACCTATCTATGTACCAAATTTTATCAAAATCGGTTAAAATATGGGATGACAGACACACGATTCATGGAGCATGCTGTGTTCAGCATGCTCTTTGCGCCTTGTGGAGTAATCCTCCTTATCTGCTATTGTAATAAACATCAAACAGATTCGCCCGATAAGATAGTATATTAACAACGATTAAAATAATTGTATATTTCTACGAGTTGGATTTCGTAATCGTCGTTAAAATTTCCTATATTCTAGTATACTAATCTACTATCCTACTACAATATTTTTTTTAATCATTCTCATAATCAAAAACACCAAGTTTTTCAAATACTCGACTATTGTAGTATCCTTATTCCTAGTATGCTGTGGTTCCAACATAGTCGTGCGAAATCTTTTAAAATTGCAAACTATGTTACGCGCAAAATATTGGTATACCGTAGTCCCACCGGTGAAAATTATGCATAGCGTTTCATTTTATGTACCCGCAGTTTACAATTCACCTTCTCTCGAACTTGAATATAAATTCAGACCTTAGCAGTCTTTCAGAGACTCTCTTTGAAGACTTGTAAGTCCCATTTACTGATACTTAAGATTTCATAAGTGCTAAGATTTGATTTCTTTGTTCTTTTTCTGTTGTATAGCGTGTTTTACTAAATTTTTCACTACTCATGATCGAGGTTACAGTAATACAGGTAAAAACACAAAATAATATCAAAAGTTACGGATACGTTGAATCTTAATATTCTATTCAAGGACGCGTATTGCTTATGAAAGCGGATCTCGATGAAAAAATTTAGGTAATGCCGTTTTTCCGTTGCCGAATTTGCTCGAGTAGACATAATATATTCCGATAAGACGGCGATTGAATATAAAATTTGTATGCGCTAAGCTCGGGGCGAAACGATAAAAATTCAATGCGGCAGAGAAGCTTACGTAAGGCGGGCGCCGCGAGCCTTCCGCCCTTAGTAGGGTCGTAAGAACCCCGAGAAAATTCGTCACAATCATTCATATTTTATTCAAATATACAGCTTTTCTTTACATAATCGATTGAGTCTGATTCGGAAGATACCCTTTTCAGTTTTCACCGAACTGATGAATTATGGACGCACTGAAACTTATCCCTAAAGATTTCGTTCTGTATTCGACAAAAAGTGTTCGATTCGATGAATCTTCATCGTACTTGATGTTGCTTCATTTTAAAATACTATTCTACAAACTACCTATTCATTAGTATCTACTAATGATTCTAATGAATACATAATAACATAAGACTCAGCACTTACCAGGTTTCATACCGTTCAATGACTTGATATAAAATTATAGTTATTTAAATTATATTTACCCATATAACTATTATAAAAAAAAATCTGAATACAGATATTTCCATAATAACAGCAGGCAACATTAGAACTACCTCACTAAAAGGCTGACGTTTGATAACTCAAAAGCCTGTACCTCGCGTGTTCACCTGGCGCTACGCCAAATATGAGAGGACTTGCATTTGGCACCACCTCGCTTATACTGATGACCTAATAACCGTGATTTCTGCCGTGATAATCTTGTTTAAATTGATAAAAACAAATCGATGAAAATAATATTATCTATCTCCATAACTCTACAATCTTCCTCTTTCATTATTAAATACACCCTGTGGACACTATTCTGCTCCTAAAATATAATTATCATACTAATATTATAAATGCGAAAGTGTGTTTGTTTCTTGATTTGTCCTTCAATCGCGCCGCAACGGAGCAACGGATTGATGTGATTTTTAGCATGGGTATATTTGAGGACCTGGAGAGTGACATAGGTTACTTTTTATCCCGAAAAATTAAGGATTTCTCGCGGGAATAATAAAAAACTTACCACGCGGACGAAGTCGCGGGCATCAGCTAGTTTATAATATATCGTCTTTATCGATAAACCTAAATTGGAAAATTTGCTCTTTGTTGTCTTTTAAAGGAAACCTTGCTACCATTCACGATACAAAATTATAAATTATGCTGTTTATTAGTATAATTATACTGTTTGTTTTGTACTACCAGTTTGGTATGGAGATTGAGATTTTACTGAGAAAAGCGAGAGAACAGAGAAATTTAAATGAGAACTTCAGGTAGGTAATTATAATAATCCGTATGTAAGACTCCAGGATATCTTCAAGCCTGCTAAAGTTCTGACAAGCAATAAAATTCAAAATTCATCACCCGAAATCTGAAATCGTGTTTCATCCCGTTTTTCATATACTTAATCTGCATTAAAAGTGCGAGTTTTATTAAAAAATTATTTCTTATTTATTTTAAGTGCTAGGTTGTTGTGACAGAAAGTGATGGTTTTCTACCCGCTGCATGACGTATTCGTCTGAAATTGACTAGTTTCAGCTGGCTCAACAAGCACTGAAAATCACATTTTCAAAGCAGGTTATATGAAAACGTTTTTTATTCAAATATACTTTTTACAAGTGCTTTATATGAATAGTCGAATTAATCTACCATAATAGAAATAAGCGTGTAGTCTCAAAAACTAGGACGTCAACAGTAGAAACATGCCCTGCCCCCAACGTACGTTCACCGGGTCGGCGGCCCAGCTTGACTAATGTTTGGAGGAAATGACAGCCTTCTACTAGTGACATCCAGCCAGATGTCCTACTTTGATAAATAACCAATTTTCTACATTTCCAATACAAAAACCATGTGCTTTTAGGAACTTTTTTTATGACGACCTCCCTGGCACAGTGTTGAGCGTAGTAGTTGAGTATAGTCTTAAAAGTCGGAGAGTCCGTGTACAATTCTCGGAGGTTTCTATACCTATTCTGCTCTTAGCTTCTGGCTTCAGCCGACATTAACTTACTATCCTACCGGCAAAAGCGTTCCGGTATGATGTCGTGTAGAAAACGATGCGTGGTACCCGGTTAGTCCACTACTATCAGACTATATCATCGTTCCGTGATTATATCATCACTATCACTCAGGTGAGATCGGACTCAAATTCTTACTTGTCTTAAATGATAAATGATTCATTTATTTCATGTAAGACAACTTGTGCCACTTATGATACATTAAGACTCTACCACCGGTTCGGAAAAATGCTTCTACTGAGAAGAGCCAGCAAGAAACTCAGCAGTTACTCATTTCTCAAAAAAAAAAGGTTACAATAAGAAAACAATACAACACATACATTACGTTACAAGTATTACACTGTACACTTACACACGTGCAATATAATAATAATATTAAGATGTAAAGCATATTCTTAAGCTTTCTTATTACATAGATGTAGAGATGACATGTACTGTTACGCATCTATGGTTACGGTTATCGTTCAAAGTGCATAATGAATGAATGAATGAATGAAATATTCTTTATTGTACACCAAAAAAAAAAAAATACATTAAATAATAACAATAAAAATAATTAAAGAAAATCGGTACAAATACCTATAATTATGTCTAAAGTTCATCATAGGGTTAGGTTAGGTTAAGTCTGTCCGCCCTAGTTCCTCGTACATTTATTTACTAAATCTATCATTTTAAAATAAATGTTCAACTCGATAACTTATTAATTAGTACTGTTTTAAATCGTATAAAAATACTTGTTTTAGAGGCGAAGGTGGAGGTCTCTATTTTGAGTGGGTGCGCGTTGAAGTCTTTTTATAGAGATTCTTTGAGGTCAATATTTTGGCCAAAATAATTTTCTCTACTTTTCTTTTTATTGGATAGAAGATAGTGTTACTTTGCGGAAGTCCATGATAATGAAGGAAATTTAAGTTTATTTCGCTATAATCCGCGACATTAGGTAAATCTATGAGGTACAGTGTGTATATCCCGCACTTATAGCCCGCGATATTCACCATACCACAGAAATCTTCCCAACTACTCTCAACGTAAATTTCACTCCGATATCGATTCAACATCTCCTGAAGATGCTCCGGTTGGGAAGATTGCTGTAGTGTGGTGAATATCGCGGGCTGTAAGTGCGGGATACACACTGTACCACATAGATTTACCAATTGTCGCGGATTATAGTGAATTAAACTTCAAGTTACTTCATTTTCTTTTCAGTTCTTAC
The DNA here is from genome assembly GCA_923060345.2 of Erebia aethiops. Lineage (NCBI taxonomy): Eukaryota > Metazoa > Arthropoda > Insecta > Lepidoptera > Nymphalidae > Erebia > Erebia aethiops. Next base: position 4,420,951 of record OV281092.1, on the reverse strand, counting down.
ATAAAAATTATTAAACCGTAAATTACAAAAAACAAATTTCATGATATCTTGCCAACTCGTAATATGAACATGAAAATATTTTATACAATATATATTTATACAATATATATTTTTCGTGAAACATTTAGTAAAATGATAAAAGCCACACTAAAATCCACTAAGAAGTTTTGCGCGAATAAACAAATAAACGTGGTTATCAAAAAATACAAAGTTGCCCAACTTTTTTTCATCATAGTCTCGTGGTAACTTGGTGATACTTACTTGCTCAAATCTTATCCGGTGTTACTAACTAGATGATGCCCGCGACTTCGTCCGCGAGGATTAAGATTTTCGATTCCCCCGGGAACTCCTTAATTTTCCGGGATAATATTTCGTCATAATCGGTTGAAAAGATGGGCCGGGAAAGCGTAGTAGAAAGACAGGCAGACAGACAAACACACTTTCTCATCTATACTTTTCTTGTCTTATCTTACTAATATTATAAATTTGAAAGTTTGGATGGATGTATGGATGGATGGATGGATAAATGGATGGATGGATGTTTGTTACTCAATCACGCGCAAACGGATGAACGGATCTCGATGAAATTTGGCACAGAGATAGATTATATTCTGGAATAGCACATATTAGGCTACTTTTTATCCCGGAAAATTAAAGAGTTCCCACGGGAACCAATAATCCTCAATTTGGCGGATGAAGTCGCGGGCATCAGCTAGTTTATAATATTAGTATTAGTGCTCAGCTTGATATGACCATTAATATAATAATTCAATTCTTGATTTTATAGCTTTTCTCTGTGCCAAATGGGCACAATTTACTTCGCCAATGTCGCGTACAGACGATGATTTATATGTTTTGTATTATATATATAGTACCTATCTAATATGGGTTCTTTCGTTTCGATCTTGTTTACAGTAAACGTTGATTTAATAAAAATTTAAAAGGAATGCATACTGTCTGCGGGCCGTCTAGGAGATTTGAAATCAAAGAGAATTTCGATGCGCTAGTAATAAACAATCAAAAACTATAATTAGACTCTGAGGTTAAAATGAGATAAAACGAACTTCATAAGCCAATTTTTTATATCTACATCTGAACGATTAGCTGCTACAACGTCCACCACTACAGCCCATTAACGTCCCACTGCTGGGCACAGGCCTCCACTCTCATAGGAGAGCGGGAATTAGAGCTTAGACCCACCACGCTGCTCCAATGCGGGTTGGCGGGCTTTAACGACTATTATCATGTTAGTGATAATAACCGGGACCGACGGCTTACGGGGGTGAAACACCGCCAACTTCCTAACTCCGGGCAAGTACTGAGAATTTCTAGTCAGAAAAACTCAATATTAATATGGCCCGGCCCGGGATTCGAACCCGGGACCCCTTCAGCCGCAGTCAAACATGTTAACCACTAGACCAACGAGGCAGTCTATTAAGTTTCTGTTATGTGCTACTATTGCAAGTAGAGTTTCATAACTACACGAGTGTAAAAAATACTTTAGTAGATATATTGAAATTTTCCCTCCCTCACTTCGATTTTGAATTGCAAGCTTCAATACTATACATGTAACGTGATAGTGATATTGTTAAAATTCTGTTTTCCGCTATATAATCATCTCTGTAAATAACACAAACAAGTGCTTCTTACATGTTCTCAGATTTTCTTTACCGTTTGCGACTGTCTAATCATCTATATAATCTATGACCAAAGTAGTCGCATATATTCCTCAGACGCGTCAGGTCGATAGACAAGTTTTTTCACCTAGTATTGGCTATTTGCAAACAGCAAAAATTGTGTCGAAAAAAATTAAAGCGAGAACAATATTGACACGCGATGTCCGGCAGGTGAGGATGCTCCTGCACTGGATACCCCGCGATAAGCGTGATACTGCGACGCGCGGCAAAGTGGCGTGATGATGGTCAATATTTGCCCAGATGCCTTTTCGGCGTGTGACGTCACTCGTTTATTTAGTAGTGGTCGTCGCAAGGACGCGCCTCCTGTATTCATGCGAGTATTCGCCATACTGTATCAGCCTATAGAGGTTTAATACGAATTTCCTACAAGGAGATCAATTATCATCATTTCAACCCATTGCCGGCTCACTACTGAGCATGAACATCCTCCCGGAATGAGAAAGATTTGGCCATAGTCAACCACTCTGGCTAATTGCGGATAGCAGAATTCACAACGAGTACATTATGAAGAACTCTCTGGACACAGGTTTCGTCACGATGTTTTCCTTCACAGTTTGAAGCAAGTGATATTAAATTTCTCAAAACGCATATATAACTGCAAAAAGTTACAGGCCTGAGGATCGAATCCGCGACCCTGTATCGAAGGTCGGGTGTCTAAACCACTAGGTAATCACCGCTTCAGGAGATTAATAGTCAAGTAATTGCTAGAATCTTAACTAAGTTTTAGTTAAGACATTGTGTTGACGATGCGAAATCCTCTAATAAGTCCCAAAGAAGATATTTCTAAAATAACACATATCGGCATGATTTAGAAACAGGTATCCTAACAAACTTCGTATAAATAAAATCTATAACATTGCGAGTGATAATGAAAATGCACAGAGAGAGGCCTTGATTTTCCTTGTTTACTTTTCGATTACTGCTGAATGTAATGCTGAAGTAATACGTGTGTAATAATTATATCTTCAACATTCAGAGCAAATAAATTAACATTTCTAAATTCAAACAAACTTTGTATATAGATATCCTTGTTAGTTGTTACTAATACTCAGAAATATAGAAATACAATGATATATTTTTTAATGATGAACAAAATGTAGAGCTTATAATTAAGATGCGCGCGACGAACTCTTTGATTTTCCAGGATTTTCGTTGAAAAGAAGCCAATGTCCGTCCTCGGAAATCGGGATGCAAGTTTTACACCCATTGAAATCGGGTACACTATTGAACCGTAAAAAGGTAGGTAATAGATAGAATTTCGCATTTATAATATTAGTATGCATATGGATTATTGTAGTTAGTATACGTCTAAAAGAAATATTTTTATAAATAACCGGTGCTTCCCGATTGCCGTGCCTCTTCGAGACAACCCCAAACTTTGTTAGTAATTTTTGTAGGTACCTACCAACAACGCTACGATACCGCATGCGACGGGGTTACGAAAATATAAATTCATTTACCTAAATCATTTTTGAACTCGCTTTATAGAATTATTTATACGACTAGATAAGCCGGAAAAAAGTAGGGTATGTCCATCCTCGGGATGCATCCTAATTCCTATCTCTGTACCAAATTTTGACAAAATCAGTTTCAACAGATAGGTATAGATAGGTACAGATAGGTAAGTGTAGCAAACAGATGAACCTACATACTTTCGCATCTTTAAAAATAGTTTGGATTTGCTCTTCTCTATATAAAATTTAGCGTTGCTTAAAAACTATCTTTAAATTCGTAGTTTCGCTTTTCTAAGACACTGTTCTGGTATTTTTGATGTATCAAACTTCAAAAATACCGGAACTGTGTCTAGAAAAGCTTATCCTCCGAAAGACTCTAGAAAACGTGACTTTTGAACCCCGATTGATTGTACTAACTTAAACCAGATAGAGTCTTAATATTAATTCTGACAAAAAAACCAAATTCAGGGAAACCTTAGTTTGCTGAAAACTAGTCCAGTTTTCTTGGAACGCTTAACTTTAGATGCTGAAAATTCCTTATGTAACCATCAATTTGGCGTAAAACTTGGCCTGTTTGTTCATGCTTCAACTAGTTAAATAAAAATAATCTAGTTACTCGTATAATATCCGTTTGAACTTTGACTGCGGCTTAATCACAAAATCGTACTTTTCAATTTTTCCTGTTCCATCTTTACTTTTGCAGCTTACGTAATTTACAGAGTAAATGCACATTACACACACTTGCTAATGCACTAGTTAACATAAACCTGCCTAAAAACTAAAAGAACGTGATCGATACAAATACTAGCTGCATTTTAAACGAACTTGAACCCTCGATGTCATTACTCGAAGGGGTGATCGCAGGTAAGGCACACGTAACGTATATTCTTGAAAAATATACCAAGACGGTAATTTCGAAGGAAAAGGTGAAAAGCAGATCAGCTGTTCGACACACCTCGGGGTGTAAATCTTGTAAAAACGATAGAACGTGACATACGAGGCGATGAAGATCCGATCAGCTGTTCGAGGAAATTGTAAGATTAGGGAATTAACTGTGTTTTTTATGTAGTTTAGGGTACTCACCGGCTGCGTTCGTCAGCCACCACCAGCAGCAGCAGGCGGCCACGAGCGCCCGAGCGCCGGCCATGTCAGCGGCAGCGCATCACTCGCGCGCTCTCGCCGGCCGCCCCGGGCGGACTGATCCGCACGCCGGGCCGCCCCGCGCGATCGATGCACGCGCGCGCCGCACGCACCCTCGCGCCCCCGCCCCGCCGCCCCGCGCACGCCCCGGCACCCCCAAGTTTTCCCGAACGCCGAGTTTCCTCAGAGAGCGCGCGCGCTGCCCTCTTTCCATCGCTCGGATCGCTGACCGCTCCTAATTGATTGGACCCGTTCATTTGCCGAATACGTTTTAGGTCACCATCGCCGCAGAGACCCTGCGCAATATTTATTTTGTGCAAAACTTGATAAGACGTGAAACTTTGTGTTCACGCGAACGACCTTCCTCTAGAAAATCGTATAAGTACTACTCAGTACTCTAAGGAATATTTAATCCTAACTAGCTGATGCACGCGACTTCATCCGCATGGAATAAGTTTTTTTAATTCCCACGTGAACTTCTTAATTTCAATGGATGTGTTATTCCAGACCATAATCTATTTCTGTGCCAAATTTCATCCAGATCTGTTCAGCCGTTCTGGTGTGAATGCGTAACAAACATCCATCCATCCATACATCCATCCAAACTTCAACTAAATTTTATAATATTAGTAAAGTAAAAGCAAATATAAAAGTATAGATATTTGTAAGTAAAGTCGAACTTTGTGACTTGAAATAACCTTTTTCTCTTTTCGAGCATTTTTTTTTTTTGCGTTTATTCGTCAAGACATGACAAGACAAAGAACGTTTATTCAATTTAGGTAGGTATACTACACTTATTGACGTTCGGTTATTTATAACATATACGAGTAACAATATAATGGTGATAACGACAGTACGACAACTTAAACTAAAGCTACGAGGGTTCCAAACGCGCCCTGGTCTAACCAGCATTTCACCTGACCACTGGCAAGACTGTTGCCTTGGCCGGTTACGGCATTAAGTCTATGCAGATTGCTAGACAGGTGTCAGCAAATGTGATAAGCACCCGTTTACAATTCTAGTGCTAGCGACTTCATTCGAAGCAAACGTAGTATACGGAGACGTTACAGTAGACGTTGCCTTTTTAGCAGTTTTTCCTGAAAACCTTTCTTAAATAGCACTTGTTTTACAAGCGGACAGTGCCACTGCTGTTCTCATTTTAGATGTCACGCCTATAACAGGTATTAAGTGTTGTAGGTATATGTCACCGTAAGATTGTAAAAACCGTTAGATTATAATATAACGTTTTTTATCTCGATAGATTATAAACTGTCGATAGATTGTGAACCGTAACATACTGCTTATTTTCGGTAAATTGTAATATATTAGGTATATTAACCCGATAGAACCTAAGTGCCCGGCCGCAGTCAAACCCTAACCTAATCTATAGTTCGCGCACGAGTTGAATGCAGAGTAAATGTATGGTGACACTTAAATTTACTCTGCATTCAACTCGCGCGCGAACTGTACAAGAAAGAGACAAGAAAACGTAAAAACAATAAATATTTCATAAATTAATACTCAGAACATTGAACGGTTCACAATCTTTCGACAGTTTATAATCTCGCGGGATAGAAACCGTTAGATTATAATGTAACGGATTTTACAATCTTACGGTGACATATGTACAATTTTGTGTAGGTAGTCTAGTGTATCGTACCTACTTCTTATAACGAAGTAATGACAAGATTAAAATAGAAACATTCGTAGTAGTCATCATATATACTAATATTATAAATGCGAAAGTGTGTTTGTTTGTTGGTTTGTCCTTCAATCACGCCGCAACAAAGCAACGAATCGACGTGATTTTTGGCATGGGCCCTGGGAGAGTGACATAGGCTACTTTTTATCCCGGAAAATTAAGGAGTTCCCGCGGGAATCAAAAAAACTTGAACCATGCGGTCGAAGTCGCCGGCATCAGCTAGTAGATAATATCTTTGAATGGAATTTCGAAAATCATTTTATTTTAAGGAAGAACTTCGTTAAGAACTTTTTATACGCATGTAAGCAAAAGGTCCCGAATTTGAAACCCATTGGATCAGTTTGAACAGAAAAAAAATAATTTTCAATTTCAACCACCCAAGCTATTTAAATGGGCCCATAGATAGGTACTTTATAATTCTTAAGTACCTAGATATAATTCTAAGGCTGGTCTGTTAATAATATAGACCTTACAATTGCGATAACTCTTCTAGATTAGCGCGTTTCCATTTTAAGCTGCAATTTAACCTTCATAATATCATAAGGTGGTATATCGTATCTACTACCTACTGGAAATTAAAGAAAAACCATACTAGGTACCTATGATGTCTCTCCGATTGTGTCGGATTTTCAGTTACATCGGGCTATGAGAGAAAGGGAATAGAGCACCTGTGTTTGCGGACAATGCTTAAGGACAAAAATTTGGCTGACTAAAACCCGCTTCAATAACTTTTTTTAATATACATTTATTAAACGATCTCTAAATCTCAAATTCAAAAAATTGCAGTCGTCGAAATGTAGTTAACTCTGTTTATTAATGTTTTGTAAATAAGTATAAGTGTGTAACCTACTTTTAATTTCTATGTTATTTTTAACTTTTTTATTCTGCCGATGTGACTGACTACTGACTATTATCCAAATGGACAAAAGCCTCAATAAAAATAAAGATATTTAAAGGCGCAGGAGGGCCTTCATCAGAATTCATCTTGGCTAGCGTGGGTATGTGGGCAATTAATAAAACTGATTGATTTTCTCTTGAACGCAAAATTATAATAATCCTTTAAAAATAACGGTGTCACAACAAAATAAGTCTTTTAATAATTAATTAGTAGTCCTTTGTCTTTAACTCAACTCAAATATAACTTTTAACAACTTAGATTAAAGTATCACATAGCGATTCGTCGCAGACATGGTGCGCTGGTCCTATTTCATATTCTAACTGCCAACAAGATGGCTGCCTCGCTACCATAGACGCGACGCTCCGCCAGAGTGACTTGACAGCGACACTCTTGATCACAGACTATAATAACATGTCATTGACGGGCGCGCTGTCCACGCGCCGTCACGGCCGGACTGACATTCGACCGTCCTCGGGCGTTAGAATTATTTATCTGTAACAAACAAGTTTCAATCACCAGGACATCCGCTCGTCCATCCTACTAGTACCATGGCTTAATTCTGTAATGAATTATAATAATTCACATCGACGTTATGTCGCCTGCAATAAGACCAATACCATAATGACTTGGCCGGACGAGTATATCCCTACAACCAACCTATATTGGTCTGGCCCGGATGACACTGTCCCTTCGACCAATCAACCAACGCAAATACGTCTGGGCCGGACAAGTGTTTCCTTCATACCGACCTTTTCAGATGCAACCCGGACAACACTCTTCAGCCAGGATAGACTATGAAACCCTTACATCTGAATCAAACGAGTGCATCCCTTCAACCGACCTTTTCAGGTGCGGCCCGGACGACACCCCTTGACCAGGATAGACTATGAACCCGATACATCTGAACCAAGCGAGTGCATCCCTTCAACCCACCTTTTCAGGTGCGGCCCGGACGACACACCTTGTCCAGGATAGACTATGAAACCCATACATCTGAATCAAGCGAGTGCATCCCTTCAACCCACCTTTTCAGGTGCAGCCCGGACGACACACCTTGACCAGGATAGACTATGAAACCGTTACATCTGAACCAAGCGAGTGCGTCCCTTCAACCGACCTTTTCAGGCTCAGCCCGGACGGCACACCTTATCCAGGATCGACAAATTGACATTAAACATTCCATACATTAAAATAAACATGATAATCATCGCAAACCTATGATAACGGATATTCTTGTTCAGCGATTTCTATTTCATTTTGTATGTCCCATTTCTCAGGATCAGAGTAGGTACTAAGGATGTCTGAACCAGTTGTGATAGTACGGGAGTCAGCGGAAATGTTAACAGAGTAGGTAAACAGTCAAGGCAATCAAGGTGTCATCTCGATCAGTTAGAGTTACATCATTTACATCTTCTGGCGCCGTCTCGGCCTCATCACAATTCAAAAGGCTAATCGTAAACTCAAGTAAACCATCGTACCTTGGGGGCACTGGATAGATTCTCGCGGGCATACTTAATACACGATGAACTAACCTAACCTAACCTAAACTTTTTAATTCATTCCTATCGTTGTCTAATACCACAGTAATAACAAACGGACCCTTCGATGCTTTGCAGATAATATAAGTATCGATAAATTTACGTACACATTTTGACATCTCGGGAAACCAGTATTGCTCATAAAATTTATCTAATGTTTTATCTTTTGCTAAATGTTGAATCTCATTATGTGTGTGGTTAATTAGGGTCCAAATTAAAGACCGCGGAACTACCGGTAATCAAGAAACTGTTGTTTCTGTTGATTTTTCTCCAGAGAATGCCATCTCTGACATCATATGACTGAGCTATTGAATCGGAAAAACCAGTATTAGCGTGTTTCATAATCAGATCTTGTATCTAGCTATCGCGCTTTTGTTCGACAGAAAGCCAATCTTGATGAAGCTCGATTTATTGAACTTTCTTTATCTGTGTTTTGTCGGAAGATGTGCTGGCAACATCGAAATTTGGGTGAGGATATCGCGAGAGATAGTCCGCGTGTTCCATTCCCCGTCCTTCACGATAAACAATGTCAAATCATAAGCTTGTTGGAAAGCCCACCACCGATGGACGCGAGGAGTAAGGTCTCTTTTTGATTTTGAGGCTTTAAGAGAATTGCAGTCAGTAAAAACTATAAATCGTCGACCGTAAAGGTAATGCTGGAAATGTTCTATTGCTCTTACTACTGCAAGCGTCTCCAATTCGTACGAGTGGTAGCGCGACTCTACTTCTGTTGTGCGTCGGCTAAAATATTCAACAACATGAGGCAAATTATTTTTTTCTTTGTTTAAGAATTGCCCCATATCCTTCTGAGCTTGCATCAGTATGCAGTTCTACTGGTAATTCAGGGTCAAAAATAGTTAGTACCGGTACAGACGTTAGTATACGTATTATAGAGTTAAGTATTTCCTCGTGTCTTTGAGTCCAGTTAATAGGTCCTTTTAATTTCGTTAGGGGATACAACGGTCCTACTATACGTGTAAAATTAGGAATGAATTCACGAAAATACGAAGCAAGGCCAAGAAATTGTCGGACTTGGGTGGCGGGTTTTGGTTGGGGAGAATCTTCCAAAGCTTGTATTTTCCGAGAGTATGGTCTTACTTCACCAGATTGCAATGAATATCCCAAATATTCTATTTTCTGCTTGATGAATTTACATTTTTGGAGATTGAATGTAAATCCAGCTTCTAGTAGAGCACCCAGGACACTATTAAGGCGCTGCAAACCTTCAGATACATCAACAGAGTAGCATAAAACGTTACCCATATAAATCAACGGCTTATCTTCTAGATGATTCAGAGCCTTAGTGATGCACCTCTGATAAACGGATGGAGCATTTCGTAGCCCGAAAGGCATAGCCAAGTACTCATATTGCCCCTCGGGTGTAACAAATGTTCTCTCTACAGTTTTCTCTACAGAGTCTGGGTGCATCACTATTTGATGAAACCCTGACGCCATATCTACCTAATGATGAGAAATGATTAGCTCCGACAAGCTGATCTATTTGCTCTTCTATACGTGGTAGAGGATAGTGCTCAGGCTGTGTATTAGAATTTAATTCCCGGTAAGAGAAGCTCGAATTACCCCAGCATCTAACAGTTGTTAAACCTTTTCCCTAACTATCTGTTTTTCTGCTGGCGCTAATCTATACGGACACCGCTGCACAATTTTGTTTGGATCTATTAAGTTAATTTTACACTCTCCTGGCATAGATTTAGGATTGGTCTTTGTCGTAAAGACCAATGCTAAATCTATGTCCTCCTGTATTGACTCGGCGGGAAAGGAATGCCTTCAGTGAAATAACCGGAATATTTGTTCAACAACGAAATTAGCAATTCCCTATCATGCCCTCGTAAATCTGTATCAAAGTTGGTAAAGTCCGATTTGTTTGAATTTAGGTCGCAAAAATGAGTTTGTTCCCTGGAAAAGAATTTGAGATAATTAATCATTGTCAATTTTGACGCATAGCCCTTGCTGAAAAATATCTCTCCCGATAATATTAGGATCCGAAATACGATTATCAGGGACCACATGAAAAAGTAATTTTACTAAAAATTCATCAATTGTCACATCGCTTTGAATTTGAGTTGTACATTGTATATCGTCCCCACATATGCCTTAAACGAGACTTTCACGCCCAGTACCCACAAGTTTGTCACAGAACCTTTCGTTTACAAGAGAACAAGATGATCCGCTATCAAATAAAAAAAAAGAAACTGTCTCACCGGAAGATGTCCCCAAAGTATCCCTGGAAGGGTGGTGCTAACCGCAGCCCCGCTGTCGCTCATCTTGTTCGTATAAGTAGTCAACTCATGCCCAGGTTGACCGCACAAGTCACAGATAACATCAGCCGTCTTCTCCATAGTACGTGGCGAACTTGAAGAATCTTGCGATTTCATTCCAACATCATGACGTTGCTTCCTATATCTTGCTTCAGCTTGCTTGGCTTCAGGGTCTTGAACTTCAGCATCTGATCCGCGTCGCTTAAGATAAATTTCACCAAGTATTCGGAATAATTGAGATCGAAACGTGACAGTTTGAGCATATAATTCACGACGTATCAAATTATCCTTCTGACACAGTAACGATATAACGAACCCAGTAATTACTTCTTCAGACATCATAGATTTAGGTTTTGTTCAATGAGGTTCCATAACTGAAGAGCAGATTCAGATGCCGTCTCTTTAACGTCCATTTGGAATCGTAACATGTCGTCAAATTAGTCTTGAACAAGGTTTGGTTTAGCAAATCTAGCTATTAAAATCTCTTTAACCGAATTCCATGTAATTTCATTTAGATTTAACTTCGCAAGACATGCAGCTGCACGACCATTCAGCGCACCGTAAGTTACCATTAGCTACGAGTAAGTTAACTCCTTCCAGACATTTATGTTGCACAATAACTTCTGTTACTTTACACCCATCATTGATACCCGAATCCGCCTCATCCGGGTCAAACTTTAATATTGGCGTTTGATTAGTACTCACTGTTGGCGTTTATTGTGCTGCTAAAACTCGGGTTAGCAACCCTTCCATATTACATAGAGTTGCTCAGCATTAACTTTATCCGGCTGTTTTGCTTCATTTTGCAATCCGTTACATCCCACTTCTGATAAAGGCGCAGGAGGGCCTTCATCAGAATTCATCTTGGCTAGCGTGGGTATGTGGGCAATTAATAAAACTGATTGATTTTCTCTTGAACGCAAAATTATAATAATCCTTTAAAAATAACGGTGTCACAACAAAATAAGTCTTTTAATAATTAATTAGTAGTCCTTTGTCTTTAACTCAACTCAAATATAACTTTTAACAACTTAGATTAAAGTATCACATAGCGATTCGTCGCAGACATGGTGCGCTGGTCCTATTTCATATTCTAACTGCCAACAAGATGGCTGCCTCGCTACCATAGACGCGACGCTCCGCCAGAGTGACTTGACAGCGACACTCTTGATCACAGACTATAATAACATGTCATTGACGGGCGCGCTGTCCACGCGCCGTCATATTTTTAAAAAAACTTTTTACCGTAACTATGCAAACAAGCTCCTTCGTAGTTCGGACTACAGCTGTACGTGAACTTAGCATTGCCCACAAAAATATTATGTATGCCCTTATCGACGAAGTTTTTTTCCGTTCTTAAAATTTTTCTTTAGATAAATAAATCTTCATTCCTACCGTAAGTATTACATAATCCCTCTTTCGTTTTAAGGGGACCTCCAATTTTAAGCTGATGGTTATTTACTGAACACTTGATGAGATTACACTTGAAGTATTCCCTATTTTAATATTACTGGTATGAATTTCGGTTGCATTGTCAATAAATTGTAATTATTAGTTAGACAATTACCTACCTAATAATAATTAATTATTATTTCGATTTCAATAAGCGTAACAGCGAGAGCAGGTAACGCAGGTAAATAAAATTAGATACTTAAGTATAGTAAAATTTCAAAACTCAATGGTACCTATAGGATAAGCGTGATTTAAAAAAAGAAAGAAATGAATTATGGGAATCGCAGTTGATGCGCCCTGTGCCAGGTCTACCCTTGCGCCCTAGACTTTAAGAAGTTGATGAATCGTACACACTAAGCGACAGGCTCCCCCGCATTCAAAATCGTTCTCGTCCGACGAGGACGTTTGGCTTAGACCTTTTTTTATCAACTACAAGTTAGCCCTAGTGGTAAGTGATGATGCAGTCTAAGATGTTAGCGGGCTATCCTGTGAGGGCATGGCAGTTACATTAAATCCATACCTTTTGACCTTTGCGGTCCCTAATAATGTTTTTAATGATGTGTTTTGAATTATTCAATGGCCACGAAGCCCGATGCGAACCTTCCCGTTCGCCCTATCCTCAGTCCGCCACCGTTAGGTAAACTTAATAAATAAAAGTATCTTACCTATCTTCTATTTAAGCGTAGGTAACTTTCAATCTCGTTCTTCGTTAGTACAATCACACAGTATTTGATACTAGCCCCACACCTGTACAATATTCACAGCTATAATTGTAATTATAGGAGTGTGAAGTCTACCAACCTGCGTGTCGCTCTGTCAGCGTGGTGGACTTAACGGCTAGGTACTTACCACTTTTATTCTGAGAGAAGACTCGTGCTGAGTAGTGTGACGACGATTCTTTAAAATTATGATCATGATTTATTTGAAATTATTATTATTTATAGAAACCTAACTACGCTACACATATTAAAATAAGATTTCCCAATAGAACGCTAATTTATGCTTTCCTATGATATGCAAAGCATAGATACCCTATTTCCCTATTTTCCTGATTCCTGGAAGAGATCGCTGTGTAGCGATAAGGCCGCCAAATTGTATACTTACTTTGTTATAAGCTAAGTTTACTATTGTATATTTTCCTTTGTGGTGTACAATAAAAGAATATTCATTCATTCATTCATTCATTCCCACAGTAGATTCCCAGTGATTCCTGGGATACGCGACCTTATTTTTTGAATTTGCCTCACTTTTCATTCAGCTAGTTAGAAACGTAGTGGTTATATTCTCTTTGCTAGTTAGCCCAGCTACGAGTTCCCCAGACCCTTCCAAAAAGCATCGACTAAAATCTATGCTTCTAGAGAGCCTCTGACCCTTTGATGACTATGTACCTACATAATCAAAGCTCTGACCAATTTTTGTCCAAGGCAACCTAGCACCTTCTAGCCTAGCACCACATAGCACCGAGTAGCACCTCCTAGAAGCATCAGGGCTAGGCACTCGGATCGATCCAGTTTTACCTAGGACATGAGGCACAAAAAGTAATTACTCTAACTATTCACGAAAGAAGTTCCCTAGGTGCGGCGCTAGTACTTTTATACAATTTTTGTATCTAGTTTTGTCATGAGATTTAGCAAAAATTTTTTTGTGACGCGGACTATTGGGCTAGATAGCATCAACTCTAGCATTCTTGTCTCTGGGCTTACTAAGTCTGTGGTACTTGCACTTGACTCTTGCAGTGACAATATGTTACTTGTCGCTGGCAGTGACGTTTGCTGTCAAGTGGTCAAGTGCTGCAAAACTTCAAATTCAAAAAGAAAACACAAACACATTTTTAAAAACAAAATCAGCAGATTTACCCCAAATTTAAATATTAAACCAAGCATATTAAAATATTTAAGTGTTATTTTGAAATTTCAGCAATTTATTAAATCAACGGCACTTGGATTATTGGACTAGCCTTGGTTTCGATAAAATCAGATAAAATGAAACTGAAACATGGTTACTACGATATGTTTGTGCGAACTTGTGCTAAACACCCTTCGAGAATCGCTATGAGACACTATGACACCGGCATGTACAAGAATTATACGTATTCTGAACTGTATGGAGTTTGCGAGTACATTTCGCAGAACCTGCAGCAGCTGATTTGCGGCAAAGGGATCATTGGCTTAGTTTCCGAGAGAAATATTATTATACCATGCGTTATCGCTGCGTAAGTTCTTCTAATTATCTTTTAAGAAGCTATGCAGGTAGATACCACCTCTGTTTTCTTGTCAATACTCATTCTCGTAAGATACAGCACTACCACAGTCTATCAGTCACTATCAGTAGTTCGATGGAGGGGTCTCGACAGAGCGGCAGGGTTGAAACGCAGGAAGGGCAGAATTTTCAATACAAAATTTTGTCAGTCTAATATCAAGTTAGTATGCAGTTTCCTACCTCTAAATCTGAGATATAGAAAGATAACATACTTACCTCTAGATGCTACTGGCACTGATGGGATGAGTTTAAACTCATTAAACTCTGCTTGAAAGTTCTGTAAGTCTGCTTGGAAGTAGCTGTATTGTGGCTTGTAAGACCAATTTGGTAAAGTTTTAGCAATAGTTAGGTGTGATCCTATACTGCGAACTCTGAATGTATTTTGATCCATGGCTTTTGTGAGATGCCTGCAGAAACATCATATCATAATTATAAAACTTAGAATTTAAAAAATACATATTGGAATCATACCAATTTAGAAAATGATATTTTTATGGTGTTTGTTTTATGTGATGATTAATTTTTATTTTAATATACCTACCATAGCATTGTAGCAGGCAAACCACTTCAATAATATTGGTTAATGTTGTTTATATAAAGTATCACAATGTTTTTATGTATTAAAAATATCATATTTTACTTTCAGGGCTCACAAATGCAGTACAAGTTTCATGTTTCTAGATCCATCACAAGATGTCCAGGCTATTGCCAGTCAAGTGACCTGCAAGATTCTCATTACCATCAAGGAGTTAGAGAAAGATAATTCTTCTGAGCTAATTGGTAAAAAGCCAGACAGAAGTGTCACTGTTTTCAACATGATAGTTAACTTCTATGATCTACAACAGAGTGGTAGTCAGCACACCTACAGGCATGTTCCAGAGCATTCTTACATAGCGATGACATCCGGCAGCACTGGCGAACCAAAGCATATCCAAGTCCCTGTCAATTGTCTGCAACCAAACATAGATGATCTCACTAAACTGTTTGAAATATCTCCTCAAGATGTCATATATTTCTCAACACCATTAACTTTTGATCCATCAATGATTGAGATACTCCTCGCCTGCATCAATGGTGCCTCTCTACTCATAGCTCCGGAGAAAACAGACATACTATTCCCAGAGAACAAAGAAAATGCTGTTACATTTTGGCAAACTACCCCATCAAAATTCTTCCAGTATTCAAATGCAGACATGAAGAATAAGATTCTCAGTGCAAATTCAACTCTTAAAACTTTGGCTCTTGGCGGAGAACCATTGAATGGCGTAAAGAGGTTAAAAGAACTAAAGGATGCCATGAATAAAACAAGAATATTTGCTTTGTACGGTGTGACTGAGATGTCTTGCTGGGCTTGTGTTGCTGAGCTAGATTTAAACAAAATAATGAATGACAGGGAAATACCACTCGGTGAATGTCTCTCTGAGACACAAATAGTAGTGGAGCCAACCAACCAACACGAGAAGGACACTGGTAAAATCATGCTAGGTAAACTTGACACTTACTTGCTTATTTATGTTTCCTTTTCAATTACGAATAAAGTTGTTCACATATTTAAATATACTTGTAATTTTATGAAACTTGCACCAAAAGTACAACTAAATACGCATAGGGTTCGAAGCGACGTGGATGTTAAGAATGAGTTAGATGAGTACACTACAGATGATAAAGAAAATTGTTGAGTGTTATATTAATAAGGGTAAGCAGTACTTTTATGCTACTGTTACTAGGTTTGTGCCATGATCCATGAAATGCATTGCCAGGTCGCATAGTATTTTATGCACAGAGATGGCGTGATTATTGTGGCTAAATTGGTGACCTGCAAAAGTGATATTTTATTTTGTTTCCAAAACATTTTTACCTTTGTTGCAGTAAGCAAAACAAGAAAATGTATAATCCTAACCAAATCCATTGGCCCAGAAGAAGATAATTCATTAAAATTCATCGACACAGGAGACATTGGCGAAGTTAGAAACGGCACTGTTTATTACAGGGGGAGGAAAGACGATGTCATAAAAAGATTTGGTCACAAAGTCAACTTGCAAGCGATTGAAGCTACAGTAATGCAATGTCCAAGAATTAAAACCTGTTCCTGTGTGTGGCTTCCAAAGCCAATGCTGCTAGTTGTGTATTTTTCGTCTGAATCCCTCAGTAGTCAGGAACTGTCAGACTTTTTAAAATGTAAGCTGGACGATAAGCAGTGGCCAGACAAAACTATCAAAGTAGATAATTTACCAACCAACCCACACGGCAAAATATCCAAACGATTGCTCTCCCAGCTATTTGAGAAGTCTTCGCAAATGCCGAAAACATTGGATTCATTAAGATTAATGTTTTTGAAGGAGCTAAAAGTGGCTTTAGGTGTAAACTTAACATATGAAGACATCAAGCATAAAGACTTTTTTGCTGTCGGCGGCACATCTTTTCTTGCTGTTTCCATGTGCAATAAACTGTCTTTAATGTACCCACGGTTTGGAAAGTTCATCTTGCCGCATCTGGTCACTAAGAAAAAAACTATCGATGAAATTATCCAATTAGCTTTCCAGGAACTGGATTTAGAATTAAGGAAGCCGAAAAAACGTTTGAAAAGGCCCCGATCGAATACAAATAGTTTTATATCAACTGCTCAGTCTATTAAGAAGTTAGTAAGTAATCCTGAGCGTCAGTCTCTTGTGGAATATATGGTGCTTTGGTCGTATGACACGGGAAAATGTGTTGATGCATCGCCCACCTTATACCAGCATGGATTGTAAGTACCTACTTACTTAATGGCGCGCTTAAATTAGGTCGGTGACCGAATGCGTTGGCAGTATTCGGTTTTCGGCCAACAGCAAGTTTCCATAAATCGGTTATGTCTGAATACGGCCAACTGAACATTTACATTAGCCGGTACCCAAAATCGGCTGCAGCCGAATACGGCCAAACCTACCTACCTAAAATAAACGTTCCATAATAATTTTCTTTCTTGCCTTCCATTATGTAACCCATAAAATATGAATATCTCTTATAAAATGTAACTTATTTTTGTGCACGCATCACGTAACTTCTATATTCTATCTTCATCCACTATTTGAGATGAATTGAATGCATTAATTGCTAACTACTTAAACACTGCTCCAATTTAGATTGAGACATCAAACAGATACCGAGGGAAAAACTAGTTTTATTTCTCTCTTCTTCTTCTTCTTCTTCTCTTATAAATAAAAATGAATTGCTGTTCGTTAGTCTCGCTAAGGTTGAGGCCCGAGGGACGAGTGGCCTAGTTGTGACATCGCATATCAGTCGATTGCGAAGTTTAAGCAATGTTGACCCGAGTCGGTAACTGGATGGGTGACCGAATTTGGAGGTTCAAAGGCCTTTTCGTTTCCTCCGTGCCTCGGAGAGCACGTTAAGCCGTCGGTCCCGTTTATTATCACTAACATCTGGTAATAATCGTTTTAAAAATCAAGAGTTTAAATACTCTTAGTTGAGTCGCATGCGGCAGCCACCCATTGAACTCACCGACATTTTGGGGACCGCATTTATCCCAAGAAAACTCCTACCATTATTTGATTAATGGAAAGGGGTCACGACCCTCAGTAATGAGGAATACGACGCAGAGTCTCGCTAAAACTCAGAAACGGCTTGACCGATTTGGATGGAATTTTTTGTACGTGGTTTAAGGTATTTTTAATCCCCTTGGGAACTCCTTAATTTTCCGGGTAAAAAAGTCCGGGTCCTCAACTATACCCATGCCAAAATTCACGTCGATCCGTTCCTCCGTTGCGGCGTGATTGAAAGACAAACCAACAACCCAACATACACAAACCAACAACCCAACATACAAACACACTTTCGCATTAATAATATAAGTATGATAAAGTGTTCTTTCTAAGTTTTTGTTGTTGTGTTAAGCGGTTTCTTGGTTTGTCCTTCAATCACGTCGCAACGGAGCTACAGTCCGACGGGATTTTTGGTATGGGTATAGTTGTGGACATGGAGAGTGACATAGGCTACTTTTTATCCCGAAAAATTAAAGAGTTCCCGCGGGATTAAAAAAACTTTAACCACGCGGACGAAGTCGCGAGCATCACCTAGTCTAAAATCGTTTTTCCATTTCAGCAACCTATACGTTACAGTGGGTAGTCACTCAGGGCAAATCGTAGTAATAGACGCGATTAGCGGACTCACTACAGGCGTTATCAAAGTGAAGTCGCGGGTCGAAGCCGCAGTTTGCTGTACCACCGAGGCGCCTCTATCCACGCCTTGTGGTATGGTGGGCACCTACGATGGTACCATAGTATGCTTTACTCTACAAACGGGCAAAGAGTTGTGGAGAATCAATGTGGGCTCCATGATTAAGAGCAAAGGGACGTGCTGCAAGGGATTGCTGTATATTGCCTCTTATGATGGGAATATACGATGTATTGAGCTTTTGGTATGTATTTACTTACTTACGTATAAAATTACTAGATGATTCCCGCGTCTTTGTCTGCGTGGATTAAGATTATTTAATTCCCGCGGGAACTCTTTAATTTTCCGGGATAAGAAATAGCCTATGTCCTACCCCAGGATACAATCTACCCCGGTACCAAATTTCATCAAAATCGGTTGAGCAGATGGGCCGTGAAAGCGTAGCAGACAGACAGAGGCACACTTTCGCATTTATTTGGCATTGTGTCTAATTAAGGATTTTTCGAAAATTCTGGAGGATTTTATTGATTTTCCGCTATAAAAGTATCCAAGCAATCTGTCTATGTACCAAATGTCGTTAAATAGATCGTGAGCCATGAAAACTTAGCAGACAGACAGACACATTTATATTTGGTGCTTGTAAAAAGTGATCTTAGATTTTTTTTGTGTTTGGTTCAGGATCGCTTCAACACCCAAGATACTAATCATCACAAATGTAGCATTCGAAATAACAAGTTATTGCTCAAATACTTACCTACCTATATTATCATGAATTCTAAACGCGTAAAAATCCCAAAGTAATAGAAAATTTACGAGTAGGTAGGTACCTACCTAATTACTACGGCAAAAACTGATTTCAATAGACTTGCTTACCTATTTATTACTTATGCAATGCGGTAGCACAGAGTCTAGAAATTTTAGACCGTGTTGCGACCTTGACGATCCAAGCGTAACGTAGTTTCAGAAAAACTAAACTTAGCACTGAGAAACCTAGTTTCTTTGAAAGGCATGATCTGATGAATGCCTTGATTTATGAATTGTTTTACGAAAAGTGTAAGTACTTATAGGTATTTACCATTGAGGATTACACGCTTAAATGTTTGAGTCAGTCCCCATAGATGATTGCTAATCGGTAAAGTAGGCACAGAGAGGAGTGGACTTAGGTATATATATCCTGGTTATTTTTTACCCTTGAAGTTACGCATGAGGCCCTGGAAAATTAAAAAGTCCTACCTACAGGATTTTCGGAAAGCATAATCCACGCATATCAACGAGATTGAAATATATTAGGTACTTACCATTTATAGAATTAGATGTTGCTCGCGACTTTGTCCGGGTGGATTTAGGTTGAAAGATTTCGTGTGCACTTGATATCCGATTTTCAGGGGTAAAAGGAGCATATTGTATTATACTTTCCTAGTCTGCTACTAATTCCGTGCAAAAAATCACGCCGATTCGTTGCTCTGTTGAGACGTCATTGAAAGACAAACTAACACATTTTTATTCACATTCATACTATGGGTAGGTAGTGAATAACTACAAAGATTATCTAATACCAACATTGTCTTCATTGCAGACAGGGGCAATCAAGCACACCATCAAAATAGCAGAACAAGCCATATCAGCGGACTTGGCCCTCGCAAAGCAGGAGTATATTCTGCTAGGCACGCTTTCCGGAGTATGCGCTAGTGTTCACACGGGGACCAAAACCGTAGCGTGGCGCGGAGTACTGAGCACTCCTGTTTTCGCGAGCCCTGTACTCTATGACTGTGACAAATATGTGGTCTTTGCTGAAGTCAGCGGGGAAATACACTGTAGGACCGTGGAGAAAGGGATCAGGGTATGGCAGAGCTATTTCAGTTCCCTTTTTTATACTGTTACAAGTTAGTAATGATGTGGGCTAACTTGAAAGGGTTCTATTGAGCACATATTATACCCCTTATCGGTCTACGTGGCATCGTACTGGAATGCTAAATCGCTATTGCTAATGGGACGGTAGCTGGCCACAGCCAGTCTCTCAAAAGACCATATCAGCCCCCATATTCTCTAACTCAGTGGCTATCAAAAAAATGAAACCCACTGACAAATATAAAGGGTTTGCTAGGAAATAAAAATTACATACTTTGATAGCAACCCAAAAAATAGTCAGTCGCTTTCATTTTTTTTTATAGCCACTGAGTTAGAGAATAGGGGGGCAAAATAAGAATCAAACCTAGGACCTAAGAACGAAGATAACGATCATCCCACGTCACGACTGCGCGAAAGAGGTCATCGTTTCTCTAATAAAATAGAAAAAATATAAATAAGATAGAAGTGAAAACAAATATTTCAATAAATAAATAAAAAACATATATAAACCTTAAAACTAAGGCATTAAAGTTTAACTACGAATGTACTATTCATTTATTATACTTAAGACCTTTTGTTTTAAGAAGAACGGTGTCGATCACGCGTAATGCACACTTAGCCCCTACCAAAAAGTGTTCAACGAGCTCTCATAAAGAAGTTTTCACTTCAATAATAATAATAATAACTAGTATTTACTTGTCAAAATAAAAGGAAAGTTGCACCAAGCTTGTCATGGTAGTTGCCTTGCCTAATAGATCTGCAAAAAAAAACATGCCATGAACCGTCGTGGCATACCTAACAGAAGCGAATTTATTTACTTAGGTACGCATTTTGCGCAGTCTGCGAGGCGTAAGCTGTACCTTCCACACAGTTTAAACCTAACCTTAGGCTCATAAAAATTTTCAATTTACATCTTCCTACAAATTAATTTGAAGGAAGATGTGAATCGAAAATTTTGAAGGGCCTCAATATTCTTGTGTATGTGACTTTAGCTTTCTTTTCAGATTTGGAAGTATCAAGGAGCAAAAGGAAACATATTCTCATCAATTTACATGAAGGAAATTGACAAATTAAAATGGCAAATGGTGTTCGGCTGCCACGACAACAAAGTGTACAGTGTCATTATAAAGAACTTCCAACCAACGCTGCAGTGGAAAACGCAACTCACATCACCTATTTACTCCACCCCAAGAAGCTTAAGCGACAAATTGATATTGGCAGTTTCCAATAATGGAATACTATGCATCCTTGATTCTGAGTCTGGGACTATAATTTCAGAGTATACTCTACCTAATGAGACATTTTCCACCCCAGCTGTGTATGGTGATTATATTTTTATTGGGTGCAGAAATGACCATCTGTACTCTTTGAAATACATTTTGAATGTCTAAAAATTTTCATGCATAAACTTCTAGCCAATTGTAAAACTACAGTAATTACAGCCAATTGAACTAAATTATGTAATTTTTTTATAGGATGTTTAACTAAATAAGTTTTTAAATTGGATAGAACAAGCTCAAGTTTGGTGAGAGTCAGACATACCTTATATTTAGTACAAAATGTAAATTCCACTAGTCATATTCAGTAAGAATAAAGTATAATAATTATTGTAATTTTTGTATTATTTTAAATATTTAAAAAGAAAATGTGACCGACTTATCTATCAATACACAGCTCAAACCACTGTGACTGGACCAATCAGGCTGAAATTTGGCATGCAGATAGCTACTATGACAGAAATCCACTAAGGATTTTTGAAAATTCAAACCCTAAGGGGCTTTTAAGTTTGAATTTTTTGTAGCACACACAGACAAAGTCATGGGCAGCTAGCTAGTTTATAAACCCAAAAGGTATAATAATCAAAATATGCTTTTTGTTGTAATGTAACTTTATTCATGATCTTACACAGAATATTAAAGATGTATAATGAGCATTCACGTAATATTTATTGACATGTTACAAATATGATATTGATCCAACAAGAAACAGGACCTCAATGGAATGCATGTTTAATGCACAACTATACATATACCACTTGACTTGTGCCGATCATTATATTGTATCTCATATATCTTAAATTATATGTAAAAAGCATACTTAAAATCACAAATAATTCCTATATATAATCATACATTTTTAAATATCTTCAATAAAAATAAAAAAGGCTGTGTGAATGAGAGCACTCTGCTCAATCATCTACAAATGCAACAAAGCTGTTTAAATTTTTTCCCAATCCCTAATCAACATTGTATTCCTGTAGCCGTGTATGTATAAACAAATATTAAAATTAACAAGCAATATACAGTAATAGCACAATATCTACTGCTCCTCCTCTCCCAATTCCAGTTTCACTTTAGAGAAGTCAAAATCTTCACCTGTACCTCGCTTGTAGATCTTGAGGACGTCTAAGCAAGTAGTCTCAAAGTGAGAGGTTGCATCGTATGATTCGGAAATAAAGATTTGGCTTTGGCTACCATCATCAGTAGGCTCAAAGTAATCTGATACTGATACAAACTTCTGTCTGATGGAGCCCAGTAGATCCAAACCAGGTTTAATTTCAGATTCAGGGTCATTGGTCTCCACTGTTGTAGACACCATAGCAATGAACCAGCCCTTGGCAGCCACCTGGTGGGTGTAGGACACCAGGGAGACATAAATATCAGAATTCCTTCCAACCTGCTTCTGAGGGATAATGATTTGAGTGGACAGTGCATCTTTAGTGTTATTAATAGGATGGTCTAACAAGCAAATGCATCTAATAACTCGACCACGTTTGGTCACCCTTTCAGGAACATAGCTTGGGTCACAGTATACTTGTTTGCATTTAGCAACCTCATTTCCTGAGCGTACACCAACCACCCTACCTCCCTCACCCAGAACAATCTCATCAATAGGCTTGTCTAACATATAAGTTCCACCATAGATAGCAGACAGCCGTGCAAAGCCTTGAGGTAGCTCTCCCAAACCATACATGGGATACAGATATGGCGACTTTCCGTATCGGGCAAGAGAATCTGAATACAACTTAATACGATTAATTGTTTGAATGGCGGGCTGCTGCAGGTAGGTATCGTCCAGATAAAGAGCTAAAGCGTGCCCTGTAAAGTCTTGGGTGTTTCTGTCAAGTCCGAATTTGTCATACAGAGACTGCATATTTGCAGTGCTGGGGTCGAAATCCTTCCAAGTCTTCGTATCCTCTTCTTGGAAGTCTTGCACGTAGATCAGGAAGTTGCGGAAACGCCTCTTTTCGAACATACCCATCAGATCGGACGCCAGCGCCTCTTTCTGGTCTACAGGGACTTTTGAGATCTTTCCGCCTTTGTACACATAGCTGCCCTCGACAGACTTGAACTCCAGGTACCGGGTGACGCCCGTATGGATCAGCAATTTGACTAGAAGACCATTCGCCATCAAAAACTTTGGTATCAAATCCACATTCCAGTCGCGACCTCGACCATATGTTTCATCCGGAGCAGGTGCATTGAACTTTGCGAACAATTCTTCTAACGGGGTAATCGACGCAGATTCACCGCCGTAATACTTATTCCGATCAATGTGAAGAACTTTTTTGCCGGACACGGACAGCATACCGCTGAGGATGCACTCCTTTAGACCGGTGCCCAGAACGATTGCATCGTATTCTTCATCCATATTGATGAAAGATCACACGAAAAAATTCTTATTATATTAAAAAATACACTGTCTGGGAGATAATTGTCAAAATGTCGGAAGTTTCCGAAACTAAATTAATGTCGGCCAGCGATGACGTCGACGCTCAGCGAAGAGTGGCGAAGACTCGAAGACAGAGACAACAGACAAGTAACATGCTCGAAGAGTTAATTTTTAATACCTACCAACATTTAAAACAAAACTTCCATCCACAAACCATCCACAAACCATGCTTTTGTTTTACTTTGAAACTCAGTGGACAGACAAAGATCCTAATGTCGTGTAAAGACTATTTAACAAATATTTGCTAAACCTTGGCCAAGCCTCCATAAAATTTTCATAACAGGCAACCCAAAATTTTAACGTCACATGAAAACGTAATTTGTCAAATTGTCAAATGTCAATCCATTGATAGTCATTTTTAATGGTTTACGTCAGTGTCAGGTCAGTGTCAGTCGGTCGGTCAACTCTGTAAGTTTTCGTTTTTGAGTTCGTCTTGTGCACACTTCGTGATCGAATGTTTTCTTCGTGGCAGTCAAATATTACTGTTATTTGTATTTATTTTCACTCGTTCTAAACATGCGCATTATAATATGGCTTTCTAAATTATCCAACGCTTTTTGTGTACATCCAAATAAGAACACGAGTGATGTGTAACAAAGTGAACAGATGATTTCAATTTTCAAACCATATGCTTCGACTTCACGACACATTCTCTTTAGTTTTATCGAGAGCAACAAAATATACGGTCGGCCGCGACAAATACCGCGATTTTAAATGAGAGGCAAAAGCGAGCCGAACGTCCTTCAGATGAGTAAAAATGTCAACAGAAGGAAGCGGAGAGACTCCTGCGGTCGTGCCGAGTTTGCCGGGCGCACCAGAACAAACGTATCTCTTTCCGAAATCGAAAGGTCACTCGAGATCGGTAAGTCATGGAGGGACGCCTATGCTGGGGAACGCAGCTGGCGCAAGGCCGGCGCTCAAGTCAGCGATGCGAGGGCACCAGCGCGCGCTGTCGCATGGCCAGATCGGCGAGGGGCCTCGCGCGGCGTCCGGGCCCGGCCACAGCCGCGCCGGTAGCCGCACAGACTTCATCCTGCCGCCGGGCCACCGCGAGCAACTGCCGGCGAGCGCGCAGCCTCGCCTGGCGTCGGTGCGGGGCCACTCGCGCCAGGCTTCGCGCTCGGACTCCATCTACACGCTGCGGCGCGCGTCCGTGGTGACGCCGTGGCGCCGCGCCGTGTTCTGGCTGATGCGGCGCCAGCAGCCCGCCGTTGACAACCGCCACCTCATCGTCATCCCCAACCACCTTATCCCGGACAAAACTCCCCCCAAGGATCACCCCAATGGACAGAGATGCAACAACAAAGTCAGGACTACCAAGTACACGCTGCTCTCGTTCCTACCCAAAAACCTTTTTGAACAATTTCATAGGATTGCCAATGTGTACTTTATATTCATAGTGTTGTTAAACTGGGTGCCAGCAATCAATGCCTTTGGCAAAGAGATAGCCATGCTGCCAGTGTTGTTTGTGCTCGGAGTGACCGCCATCAAAGACTTGTTTGAGGATCGCCGGAGACATCTTTCAGACAAGAGGATTAATAATTCTTTCTGCAGAGTCTACAAAAAGTGAGTATATTTTATTTTTTTAACATTTCATTGCTTATTAATTTTAATGAATGTATACCTACTTAGTTAATATGAATTGAGTTGTAAATTGTAATAGTTAATGAATTCAAAATTATTCAGGTCTAGAGCATAATACATCCTACTCTTTTAAACAAAAAAGATTATAAAATAGCAATAAAAAACTAAATGATTAGGAAATCAAAAATTACATAGCACAATTCAAATATTACAATAGGAGTTTTTATCACAATGTCAAATTGAATCAGATTTAATTCAACATGCCATTTAGTAAGTAAACACAATAAACTCTGAATGATACAGTTTTCAGTTTCTATGAGAATGCTTACAATAATAGCTATTGAGCTTATTCACTTGATATGGAATAATTACATTCAGCATTCTAATTTTGAACTGGTAGGTACTTTTTTACTCATGTTTTAAATACATGAGTAAAAAAGTACCGTTTTACAATATACTAAACAAAAATGTTTTACAATACGTACCTATACACAAACTGGTTGTAATTATTGAAAACAAACAATGTGAAACTACGTAAGTAAAGGAATGCTAACTTGCTTAGCAAGTAAGTAATTAGTTGTTTATTTTAATATAGGTTACTGCCCTCTGACTTGAAATTTGAAAATTGTTTATTTAAATATCTTTATTATTTAACTAATAAACTAAGAAAAACAAGGTTTCTAACCTTGGTTTTCTTGCAAGGTGATTTTTAATGCCTACTCTAAAAAGGTTGTTGATTTCATCATTTTATTTAAATTATAAAATCCATTATTTTGAGCATTTGTGTCTGCGTATGTAGTTAAGGCTGGTTTGTTTGTTTCAATCATTGCAGTGTCAAGGTGTAACAAACATCTTAACTTTCACATTTATTATGTTTAGTAGATTAATTGCAGATAATAGGTAACAATGTATTTTTCTCCAAAGTTCTAGTGGGTAAAACATAGCAATACTTACTTATAATAAAATCGATTTCAATCAGTTACCTGTACTTTTTATCAAATACAAGTGTTTGTGCTTTAACTTTTAAAGTATCACCTGATAACATAAGTGGTATAAAATGGAACACACTTGTTGAAGTAATGATTACAGGCAGAATAGGTTTTATAAGTTATGACTCATGATTGTATACTAAACTTATTAGAACAGCTTTGGTCTTGCCATATCATAATTGCCTATAAAAACCGGTCAAGTGCAAGTCAGACTCATACACGAAGGGCTCCACCATACAATATAAAATTTGTTAGTAAATAACAAGAAAGATGCGTTAACAACACATAATCAGCTATGAAATAACTGGCTTACATATGGTGCTAAACCTGATGAACAATTCGACACCCTATGAGTACAGAACCCTAATTATCGACTTTCGGATTTTTTCTATGCTTGTGCTGAGGACCTTGCTTCTTGACTTTCATGATTCTAGGTCAATGGGAAGTACCCTAGTTGTAGGTTTTGATTTATTGGCGAGTGTCAAAATATGCGGCATTAACGGCCGTATAATTTGATTGCGTTGATTTAGCTGCCTGAGTTTTTTTACAGCTCCAAGGGACCATAGACCGAAGTATTTCATATTAATTACAACTTGATACTTCCACGCGTTCCCGACAAAAAGATGGTTGACAGTCAAACAACGAAGTGATCCTATAAGGGTTCCTTTTTTCCTCTTGAGGTACGGAACCCTAAAAAACGAACATGTAATTGTAAATGATCTCTGCAATAACCTAGTATCACAAAAAGAGCTTTGATGATTTTAAGTTTTAACTACAGCTACAAATGTGTACCAAGTGGATCTTTGCTTTCCGCTTCAGTTTGCAATTTGCATGCGAAAAAATTGCAACGATATACCTATATATAGGTATTTAGATCCGCCGGTACCTTTTCGCCTCTTTCGACTATTAGCTAAAATGCATTATTGCTGTATGAATACCAAAAATACACCAAATTACAAAAATAGAAAAAGTATCTTTATCGTAATTGGCCCGCAGTACACTTTCACCAAGTTGATTGGCCTAGCGAATTGGGCCACTGGCCAATGTGTACTAGGCTCTACGGATGCGAGCCTAACTAATTAGTAATTAACTTAGACCCTTACTAATTTTATTCAGGCCTTTCATTAACCTCTCTGTTCGCACGCATTATGTCATGTTATTTACGCAGCGTGTAGGTGCTGTGTACACAGTAACTACACTGTAAACAGGGCAACCTCATTGGATGTGTTAGCCTTAGGTGTTTTTTCACGTGGCATCATTAGTGCGGTATCTGACGTCATGTTAATGTCAAATATTTCGAACTAGATGATGCCCGCGGCTTTAGTGGCTTTAAAAAAATCCCAGAGGAACTCTGATTTTCCGGGATATAAAAGTTTTACTATATGTAGCTCTGGTTACATCGGAATTTTCAAGAAAGTAAAGGTAGCTTCAGTAGTTTCTAAAAGGCTGCTCCGAGTCCACTCTGCAAGTGTTGCCAGACGGATACAGCACGCGTCACGATTGCTGGAAGAAGCACGATGAATAAATGATAGTGTACTGAGATTACCTACTGCTATACCTACCGTATCGACACTCATAAAAATATAGTGTAATATAGCCCAGCCGATAATTACGGAGTCTTTCTGAAATACTTAAACAAGAGCCCATAATGTCGTTTGGAATCTTCTTTTGATTTCTTCAACGTAATTTCTTATGAAGGTATACCTTAAGCATAAAATACCTAAGAGAGAGGCATAATATTGGCGGGTAAATATGCAAGGTAGGTGCCGGAAATATATTCTTCCCCCTACTCAAAACACAAAACACTTACTCAAAATTGGTAACACTTGTCACTTATGATATTTCTAGCTGATGCCCGCGACTTCATTCGCGTGGAGTACAATTTTTCTTTTCTTTCTTCTAATTATTATATATAAGTATACTTATTTTTTTTCCAAAAATAAAAAATAAAGCTGTCTGCTAAATTGACATTCATAAAACGCGCGAAGTTAAAATAGTCGTTAAGCTTTCTGAAATTTTCCAATTTTCTGTGCAATCTTCTTATTTTTTTTTCCGTAAGAACTTTCTACAAAGTAGGTATTCGTAAACCTTAAAAAAAAGTTGAATGAAATCGGTAAAGTCGTTTTCAAGTTATGGCGTGACGAAGGGAAACAGGTATTATTTTTTATACTTAGGTATATGATAATAATATTATTGTATAGTTATACTATCGCAAAAGCAATGTCAGAACTTTGTGATCGATGCATACTGTCACTTTGTCTTACAACGTTTTATATGTAAAACAATCATAAAAATACACAGTTCGGGTAAATAATACAAAAATCTGCAAAATAAACAGCAAACACGCCAGCTCAAATGTCACGAAGCCGGACGTTTCATAACGCTGGCTGTGGTAATGCCTGCGATAAAAAGAAAATTTTTTAGATGAATGTTTTTACTACACCTAGACATTAGGTACTTGAGTCGGTAACCTGTAAAGTAAAAAAAAATTGCTATAGTACTTAGTCAGATGCGTAATAAAAGAGGTAATTCGAAATAGACTGAATTAGCTATAATTACTTAATTAATTCATGTTAATAATGAAATAGACAAATAAGCCAGGAGCAGGCCGGAAATAAATTTGCAGCTGAGTCGTTGGAAAGACAAGGCAAAGTTGAGGACTTCCAACGACTTCTAATATAAAGACCCTTTTAGTCCACTGCATTCGACAAGGGTGGCGCTGACGGGTGTCGGAACGGGGAAACACCAATGGGTAATTGATAGGATTTCAATTACCATTTCCAAACAGTTTCAGTAGCTTGGAGAGTTAGTCAGTGGCTTATTATATAGTTTTTTTTAAATAAGTAATGAAGTTATTTCCGAGCAAGTTCAAGTTCAGCAAATTTCGAAGTAAAATCTGCTTATTATGTAACAAGTGAATATAATTAGAATTATTAAAAAATACGACTGCTTTGCCGTAGCCCGTATTGAATTACCCTTGGAATCTTATTCACATTTTTATTAAATGATATTTTTTTGTGAATCACTAAATATTGAACTATAGTGTTATATATTTTTTTAAATCTACTCATCATTTTCTAGATGATGATTATACATATAGTTAATCTTATTTCAACTTTAGTCTTTAATGCGGGATCATGGTCACCCCCATCAATTTTTTTAAAAATTTTACTAGCCTATGTCACTCGGAATAAGCTAGGGATTCTAACGATACCTCATTTATCAAAATCGGTTCAGGCGTATAGAAGTTATGGTGGAATATACAAACTCACATACATACATACATACGAGTACATACATGAACCCTGAAAAAAATATACTCCTTTTTTCAGGCAGTCGTATAATAAAAATCATTAATTACCTCACTACGCACAAAGCGAAGGTTTTAAGAAATGGGGGAAAATAAATTCTTAAATACCTATGCTTGAGCTAAGTAAGTGCGATTTACATAACTCGGTAGTTTATAGATTTTCTCCTGCGCTGCCTAGACTTTCACTATCTAGCTACTCGGTAATCTACACTTAACACTACAAATATGTAACTATATCCGGGTAGGGTAACTATTTCTTTGGTGACGACAAAGAGTTTCTAGATTTGCCATTACATAAATATAAAGACTGTGTTAAAAAGGTTATTAGGTACACTATCGATTATTTTCTGAATGACAAAGTTGCATGGAAGCGACCGGGCTCGCATCCAGTGACCCAAAAGTCAGTGTAACGTAATGTATGTGTTGTATTGTTACTTATTGTAAACTTTTTCTTTTTTGAGAAAAGAGCAACTGCTGAGTTTCTTGCCGGCTCTTCTCAGTAGAACCGGTGGTAGAGTCTTGACGTATCATAAGTGTTACAAGTTGTCCTACATGAAATAAATAAATCATTTCATTTCATTTCAGACGTGAGTTACTATCATAATTATCCGTCCCGTTGGTAAGTACTAAGTACATACCCTTTGGGTATTGAAAAAATGAAAGCGTTGAAATGAATACTTAAATGAAATGAACCAGTGCATAAATGACATTTTTATTTATTTACTTAAGTAGGTACCCAAAAAGATGGAATGTTGTACAAAAATTAACTCTCGCCAAAGTGGTGGGCCAGCCCAGTTTGTTGGCGAGTGAAATTCTTGCGTCATTTATTCACTAATTGGCCGTTAAATAAAGAATGTCATATTAGCTGGTGACTGAACTACCAAAGACGACGTGAATTTGTGTGTACCTATTGCTATGCTTACAACCGGAAACATAATTGGAGCCGCGTTCATTTTTAGATTAGACGACCACTTCAGGGTTAACGATTAAACTAATATTAAAGGTCATAATATATTTGAGTAGCTTAAGGCCTATTGCGCATTATAAGAAAATGTCTTGTATCTTTTAAGCAATAAAATGTCTTGTACATAATATGTATGGTCTCATACAACTACAACAACCATTGCGACTGAAATTCTTATAAGGCACAAGAAATTTTCTTATAATGCGCAATAGGCCTTAATAAATTTACGACATCATAAATACCTATTATGTCAATCAAAACAAATAACAAATCTTACTAATATTATAAATGTGAACGTTTGGATGTATGGATGGATGTATGGAAGTTTGTTACTCAATCACGCCCGAAAGGCTAAACGGATCTGGCTGAAATTTGGCACATAGACAGATTATAGTCTGGAATAACACATAGGCTACTTTTTATCCCGGAAAACTGAAGAGTTCCCGCGAGAGCCAAAAAACCTCAATCCGCGCGGACGTAGTCACGAACATCTGTAGTACTTATTAAAATATTATTATCTAAGTTATTTATTAAGTTGGTGCTCAAGTAATTACTTAATTATGTAGTTACCTAGTAAGTAGGCATTTTGGAAAAAAAATTGTAAAGTTCTTAACTGTACATAAGTACTAAAATAATTATTTAAGTAAATCGAATCGGTAGACCGTACTTTCGATTCAAAATATATGCTTTCTTATCAGACACTTCTATGTATTGTAACTACAATATTTTACAACTCATGTGCATTTAATTTATCGAAGATAACATTTAATTTCACAGAATAGATAGGGTTAACTGGTTACGTCCGATTTTATGTTTGATAAGAAGGCGAAGTACCCAGTGTTAAGGCGCTGTGAGCTCACGAGATCAAATACAGGCGCGCGGGGGTGAAATCGAGCAAGCGCGTGTCGCAAAAAATGCAAGAAATATAATTTGTAAAAAAATAAATATTTACTGTTCAATACAAATTAATCCGACAATGTGTTTGATTTAGAAATGTAAATTTTATCTTATATTTCTAGAGCAAATTATTAGTTTCAATAAGGAGAAAAATTGTTTTCAAATGTAAATTAAGAGGTATGTTTAAAATAAATTTCAATGCAGAGATTTTTTTAAATCGTGTTTTGAGATGCGTCAATGGCTGCTTAAAGGTCTTAAAACAGCAAATTATTTTTACGAGCATACATTATGTCACCGTTTGATGGATACACTGCTTTTAAAAACCCCCTTTTACGCTTTACAGGGCCTTAATTTAATTTTTGAAGGAAATGAAAAGGAACTGTAGAGTTCACACTCTGCGGAGCGCACGTGACTAGTTGTTACAATAAATCATTACATACTTACATAAGTACTAGTACTTACTTAATATGAATTTCGTACTATAATATTAGAAAGAAATCACTATACTCCTAGTTAATTAATAACCTGAAAGATGTCAATTGAGACAAAGATGGAACGTAGTCTTATTAATGCCGTTAGATTTGCTTCATTATTCTTTGACTTGCGAATAAGTATTATAACTAATAACTATCAATCTTGTTAAAGCGAGCTCGTGTACGATCCTTCAATCCATTGAAATGCCACTCGATCCAATGTCTCTAGCTAAATAGATTACAGACTTTTGAATATCTCGACCTGTTGCCTTTGGCAGGTTAAGGCTCGAAGAACCGCCAACACAACAAGCATCGTCGTCTGGTGCTCTGGAATTTGGATTTTTGAATATACCTTCATCCTTTAATTAAAAACATAGTTTTCTGTAACTTACAGCCATATATAGGCTTTGTGATCCAATTCTAGACTAATCTTGTAAACTTATAAAGTTTAAGTAAATTAATCAACCGATTTTGATGAAATTTGGTACACTTATAGGTTGCATCCCGGGGAAGGATAAAATCTGCTATTTATCCCGGAAAATTAAGGAGTCCCCGCGGGAATAAAAAATCGCGGTCGAAGTTGCGGGCATTATCTAGTCTTGAATAAAATGCCTTCCGTCTTCAAAATATAGAAATGAAACAGGTAGGTAGTAGGTACATAAGCTCGATTTTTGTAGAACCATAAATATTGTGTGGTGCCCTACATTTTTAGTTATTTACGCCGAAATCACTTATTAATTATTTTGGTCATCAATGCTCACACGGACATACGTTACGTATTCAATTATTATACTTACAGAAACCGTCATCAAATTGAAATCTAATAATCTACAATCAGAACAGTGGAAATGTTCATTTAATATTTTATCGCAAACCACACAATGAAATTAGTTGTTTCCTTATCTACTCAATAAGTCATAACTTTAGGAAGGGCTCGCGGAAGCAAATAACTAACTATTCAACCTCAAAAATTGCTGATCAATATTATAGTAGGCAGGTGCAATGTGATCGATGTTCTTGGAATATTTCATATGTTGGCCTGCAAACAATGTTTCCGTGTTTGTCAGTAGGTCAGACGAACCAATTTAGTCGATCAATCATCGGATCGGTTACCGACATTCGTACCAATACCAACACGTCCCCTGATTGTCTGTGACATTCAAATTTTGTCATATTTTATACTTCTACCATACCTTTACTACTGTTTTAATCATACTTTTGCGGGTCTAAAGTCAGTTTTCATGCCCTAGGGCCGTAATCTAGTCGATCGATCGCCCAACTAAAGGGTTTTCCAATAAGGGCGGGTCGATGTTGAAATGGAATAAAACGAGCTGTGTCTGAGGTATTAACTTAATTCTTATATTATTTGAAAGGCTCGTCAATGCCATTATGTAGCGAATATAACATCGTTCAAATGTCCGCCACGGCTTCGTACTGTGGCACGGATTCGAGAGGTCCAATTTTTAATGACTCTGCCGCATAGATCCGGCTGAATTTGAGCGATGGCCTGGGTTATGTTGACTTTGAGATCATGGTTCGATTGTGGCTTGTTAGCATAGACCTGCGATTTCAGAAAACCCCACAAAAAAAAGTCTAGCGGAGACAAATCGCACGATCTTGGTGGCCAATTCACGTCACCTCCGCGAGAGATAATCATACCCTGAAATCGTTCCTGGAGAATTTCCATTGTGGCGTTCGCTGTGTGGCACGTAGCTCCGTCCTGCTGGAACCACATGTCTTCCATGTCCATATCATTCAATTTGGGCCAAAAGAAATTGGTTATCATTGACCTGTAGCGCTCGCCGTTGACGGTGGTGGCCTCACCAACGTCGTTTTCAAAAAAGTACGGACCAATGACGCCGCCGGCCCAAAATCCGCACCAAACGGTAACTTTTTTGGGATGCATTACCACCTGGTGAACTTCATGCGGGTTGGTATCGTCCCATATACGGCAATTTTGCTTGTTCACAAAGCCATTCATCCAAAAATGCGCCTCGTCGCTGAAGATGATTTTTCGTCCAAAATTGGGGTCCTCTTCCAAACGCTCCGAAACCCAGTCAGCGAACAAACGGCGTTGTCTATGGTCATTAACTTTAAGCTCCTGGGTGAGTTGAATTTTATACGGATGCAGGCCCAAGTCCCGACGCATAATTCGCCAAGTTGAAGTCTGCGAAAGGCCGAGTTCTTGTGCCCGGCGAGGTATTGACTGCCTCCGGTTCTCCTGCACACTTTCACGGACAGCGGCGATGTTCTCGGCTGATCTGGCGTTCCTTTTACGTACAGGTGTTGGCTGATTGTTAACTGAACCAGTTGTTTCAAATTTAGCCACCAAACGTTGGAGACTCGACTTGGAAGGGCCACCGCGTCTGCCGTAAAATGGACGCAACGCGCGCAACGTTTTCACTAACGAACACTCATTTTGATAGTAAAATTTTATCATTTGGACGTGCTGCTGGATTGTGTAACTTGCCATGGTGATTTGGCATCAGTGACTTAATAATAAAAAAAAGATTTGACAGGCGCCGCCATAACAACATGGCCGCCACAGACTGTAAAAATTGACCCGTCCCTATTGGAAAACCTTTTAGTTGACCAACCCCATACTGTAAATATGCACAACAGAGTCTAGGCTCCAGCCAAACGATCGTACCATTTGATATAAAAGTTTTTAAACCAAGGAGTATGTGTACCTGCATAAACACTGGCAGCATGAAAAGCAAAATGACAAATGGACAAATGTGACTCTATCGAACGTGAATATTCACTTTTAATTTGTATTTTCTTTTTATTATTTACTAGACCTATGTATCCTACTTACTATGATTTGCAATAAATATCTAACCGTTACAGTTTGTTTTACTGTTATGGTAGAAGTATAAAGTAGAGTATACACCACCGGGATAAAGCAGTTTTTTTATTGGGGGCTTGAATCCCTCACTGCACTCAGGACTCAATCTTAATTCCCTCCCTTTGGTCGGGAATTAACTTATAGCACCCTCGCTGCGCTCGGGAGTTAAATTTGGAGTCCTTCGTTACGTTCAGGATTCAATGTAGCGCCCGTGACATAAAACAGTGCTTTATCCCCTTGGTGTATAATCTACTATTGTGATGCCGGCACCTTTTAATACAAGAACTGTTATTTGATGTGTGGCATGATGGCATCAATGTTGCGACACCTGCTTCATTGCGGTCACCATCAAAACGTCGTAGTAGAGTTTATTGCCCCAGATCATCCTTCCAACCATCCTTGGTCTCGGTTTCGTGTAGGAACCCAACAAACCCAAAGTTTTTAAGTTACGCCAATCTTTTATATCTTCATCCTTTTGTTACTAATCAGTCCCAGCCAATTTTGAGTTATTATGGTGGTACACATGAGCGAGACACCAAATAAATTCCGAAATAGCTTTCCGAACCGTTGGTAAAGTTGAGTCTGGACGTATCATAAGTGACAAAGTTGTCGTACGTGAAATAAAACATCATTTCATGTTACTCCGTTATGCAACATTTACACTTTGCTACACCGGTAGCGGTACACTACTTGAACGGTGCATTCTGTATTAAACCGCTTAGTTATCTATTTACGTCCATAGAGGCAATCTTTGCGTGAAATAGGTCGGATACATTTGTTGCCGATAAAAATACACCTCTTCACGTATTCCTGAATACAAATATTGTTTCAATAATATTACCTAGGTATGTTTGTTATCTCTTTTCTTATTCAGATATATACTATATTATGCTCTTTCGACGCGAGTTTTTATATGACCATGTGACATGTCCTGATTTCCATTTGATACACTTTCGGTTCGAACAAGGAAATAAACCTTTCTTACTAATAAGTATTCACCGAAACCTCAATCATAGCGTGCGTTTGCCTACTCCTTTCCAATTAAATTCATAATGACTAAAGTGAGAATCTACATAATTAAGTATATATGTATATTTATGCAGTGCAGAGTCGTTTTCGTCGTCATCAACTGATAGATCTACTGCTGCACAATTATATCTCATATAAAGTCTTTCACACGCCGCGGTCTGGCGCCACCCGCTTGGGTCCTCGCTGGGACTCGCTCTGTCCTCCTAATGGAGTATCTGATAAGGGAAGCTGCGCAGAATAATGCTTTTTTGAATAGTTATTTCAAACAGCGTATCAAGCGTAATTTCCAACCCGCGCCACCACGGTACTTACTTAATACCGTAGTAGTAAATCAGTTTCATATCAAGACACCGTTAAACTCAGACTTACTTCCAGCATAATGCTACTACGTGTACAAAATACAAACGTACTTTATAACGATACTAACGTTAGTAGCTTACAACTAGAACAGAATACAGTAGTAGATACCCGTGTGAACGAAGCATAAACCGTAACAATAAGTTACCAACTCACTATCCTCGTTTAGTTAGGAAGAGTTACGACTTACGACGGTTCATCAGTCCTGCATTTAGTGTAATTTTTCAACTAACGCAAACACCACGTAGTTATTTAATTGACAAAGTTGTATGGAGATTTCGTTTTTCCGTAAGATTCTCAGTCATCCTTGACATATTTACGCGCCTTTAACGTTAACTTGAAAAGTTACTTTAGAGCTGTTCTAGAAATGTCACCAATGGAAGACGAATTAGATTTGTGACGACCTCCGTGGCGCAGTGTTGAGCGCTTTTGCCTTAACGTGTGGAGGTCCTGGGTTCGATCCCCGGCAGAGTCAATTTGGGAATTTATAATTTCTGAATTTTCCCTGGTCTGGCCTGGTGGGAGGCTTCGGCCGTGGCTAGTTACCACCCTACCGACAAAGACGTGCCGCCAAGCGATTTAGCGTTCCGGTACGATGTCGTGTAGAAACCGAATAGGGATATGGGTTTAATATAACTTCCATGCCCCTAACAGGTTAGCCCGCTACCATCTTAGACTGCATCGTCACTTACCATCAGGTGAGATCGCAGTCAAGGGCTAACTTGTAGTGGAATAAAATAAAAAAAATTTAGCTTCATTGTCTGTCATATACATCCTTGCAAAAAGCTTATATGTGCGTAGGACATAGTTAATTTAATATTATTTCTATCGTTTGCTCGACGACGAAAATTTTATCGGGACATACCTACCTATCTATAAAACAGCATTGATCGTGCCATATCAAAAATAAAACGAATAAGGAGCCGTCTAATTCCAGCTTAAGTTAATTGTTCGGTGTTAGAATTAAATTAATTGATTCGACGCGAAGTTTGAAGGTTGACCTTCGCGCCATGGACCTAAAGTGATATTAAATTACGTTCATTAAGAACTAATGTGTCGTCGTATCTTAAGTACCCGGTCTAGCGACATCGCGTATAGTTACTTAATCATCTTGTAACGAAAAAAATATGTATATGTCATCGTACGATTGTGAAAACCGTTAGATTGTAATCTATCTAGCGAGATTGTAAACTGTCGAAATATTTTTTTTATTTTTTTTTATTGTGAGATAGGCTTGCGCTTGACGACAATCATGCTTAGTGCAAAGCAATGATGAGGTCTAGGTTGGAACGCGCTTGCCTAGAAGATGCCTATTCACTCTTGCCTTGAAGGTACCTAAGTTACAATTTAACGCATTATTTTTCGGTAGATTGTTATCTATTAAATACATTAACCCGATAGAACCTAAGTGCCCTACCTGATTATTTATGTCGAACCCTAACCTACAAGAAAAAGACAAGAAAACGTAAATACAATGAATATTTAAAAAATTGACACTCAAAACATTGAACGGTTCACAATCTGTCGACAGTTTGCGATCTATCGAGATAAAAAGCGTTAGATTGCAATCTGACGGTTTTTGCCATTTTACGGTGACATATATATTATATGTAAATGATGCCTTAATGGAGTCTGCAATCTTTAACTATTAGATAAGTCTCTTAAAAGTACCGGGATCACATTCGTGTGGCGCTGACGAGATAGGCAGTAGTTCTAGTAAGTAAAAGTATGCTCAGTAACTTGGGCTAATAGTAAGCAGTGCTTTTCCTAATAGAAGAAGAAAGCAAAATCATTTATTCATCTCGTGCCTCGTACATAAAATCAAACTCTATTAATAGGTAACTTCTCACGCTTAAGTACTTAGTTTATATTTTACGAAGGTTAATATTCCTACTGTATGCCACAACTTACTTACTCGAGTAACAAATTAATTGGTAATTATTAAGTACTTCTTTACTTATTTTAATTACAAGTACTTAATTAATTTGAGGTTTTATCACCCAAGTAAAAATATAATGTTCAAAACAATTACTTACTTAAGTAAGAAGTATTACTTAAATACTAAGTAACTATAATTATTTATAATTAGCCCTATTGAATTTGTAGTTAGAGGTGGAGTAACTAACCAGTTAGTTAATTTAAATTTTAAATTAAATAACTAACTGGCTAATATAAATGGCGTGGAAGCCGTATTACGTGGTCTCTCACGTAACAATCGCTGAGTGTAAACAACCTTAATCCTGTTAAACGAGGTCAACCCTTCAGATTTAGAAAATACTAGTACAGATAATATGACAATAAACCGACTTTTCGCCGGCGAATTACCATTTTTAATTCCGGCCTCTCTCTTTTTTCGTTCGAAAGCCAGCATAAACCCTAATGACTTGCGGGAAAATTATAATCAAGGACAGCGGTGTTTTGCTGTGCCATTGTTCCACGTTGCGGAATACGATAAGGTACCTATGTGGCTCTTACTTCTAAGGCTAGTCATGCACCCATTATTATTCGAAGAACTTTCTGGTGTGTGGCTTTGACGACCTCCCTGGTGCAGTAGCAGCATTTTAACTGCTGCTTGGTCTGTATAATCGATGGTCTAACTAATTAGTAGTAAACGTTTGATTTTTAACATGAAATAAGTTTTGAAGAAATTTCAGAAGTTGCACCCGAGCAAAGCCTGGGTGAGCTTAGTGGTTCTGTGGAACCTTTTGCCAGTTCTTCATCTTGTCCTTGTCGTGGTTATTGATTGCTTATCTATATTTTGTCACGGCTATTTGAAATCTTCTTCCAATAGCTTTAATTTTTTTAGCAGTATTACTAGGAGATATCTTCCTCCGTTACTGCTTATTCTTAGCGATATAACGCGAAATAGCGAACTTATGGTGGGAGCCGATTTTTTAAGCTGACCAATCAAGTCTCCTATTGGCAATTTAATTAGCTGTCGTTTGCGAAAAAATAAATTAAATTATGGCCAAGCTATAACATTGTTCGCGGTTTTTTCAATAGATGATATGCTAAAATTAGAAATTAACACACCCTCCTCTGCTTCATATGGACCGTTGACACGTGTGTCCTTTACTTCGAGGCCAACTAGTGCGTAGTGCGTGTTTAATTACTCTAAGAACTAAAAGCTTTGGCCACACAGTGTTCTAGTGTAGACAAGTCAAGTTACTCTATAATTATGTATTATACGTAATTCTTTTCTAATAATTCTGCTCTTTCCTCTGCCTTCTTCTTTTCTACACGGCTGGTTTCTGGACTTGACCCTAAGAATTTTCTGAGTTATAGTGATTAGTGACATAACATAGCTGGTCGTGAATCGTTATTACCTTTCATGCATGTTTCATTGTATGTCATAACTATTTGTCTGCAAAAATTTCGTGTGTAGAGTGTGGTGAACTCGTCGCCCTGCTTGGTTGATCATTCCATCCAATAGCCATTCAAGTTCACTTCAGAAGCCTAGCAGATCTAGTTATTATATCTTCCTTTCTTGTCTTCTTCCTTTGCCGGTAAATAATGTCGGAGCTATTTTGTGAAATTACATGACTGTTCGTGATGACCTTCTATTTGCATTGTGGTTACATTGTACCTATGCATCTTCATCTTCGATTTAACTTATCGTCACTCATCACTCACTCATCAGTTCATCGCTTATCGATCTATATCAGAGATCGCAAGGGTTTATATAAATAAAAATAATCAAGATAAGTGCTTGAATCATAATATATCGAAACCCGGAAGAAGACTGAGATTAGTAGGTACTTAAGTATATTAATACATAAGTACTTACTTACTTATTTCACTTTCTGGCTATTTTGAGTTTTATCACTATGATCACGAAGCTGCCAAACTATGTTCTTCCTTTCAAGCGCTATTACCCTACGGGCCTACAGTCTAATATCAGTCAAGCTCCAACATTGCGCGCTGTTGTAAAGTGTAAAGTTTAGTATAGTACTTTAACTTTTTTAAATATATGTTAATGGCGTTCATTCATAAGCAGAGCGTACATTACAGTCTACGGCCGAATAGTGATTACGGCGTTGAATATTTAAAAAGGGCGTGGTGAAAGCAAAGCGCGCTAATATAGGTCATTGGTCAAGGTCTAACACGGTGAGACACAGAGACATGTTATTAGTATCGACAATCGTTTATAGGAATGAAAAATTCACAAAACACGCTATCCGTTATTACCCTGTCATTTTGCTGTGAAGTCACCAATTACGACGCGTCAGGTTTGTTTTGTGATTGTGATATTTCAACTGCGTTGAAAAAAGAGAGGTTCATTATTTTAATTGAGTAATAGACGTTTTATAGGAAGTCTGATATTAATTGTATTTAAGGTCCACTTGGTCACGAAGTTTTGAGGTCGATAATTCATTAAAATGCATAGGTAATAAATAGTAAAAAAGCGTTTATAAGCATATGTTAGTTCCATTATTGTGGATTAAACTTTAATTATTATTTCTAAGCTTTACTAAATAAAACTTTGTTTGAATTGTAATTAATTTCTATATTGCGTCCATTTTGTACACAAATCAGAGACAAGAAGTGACAAGTAACATAGGTTAATTAAAAGTACAGAGTAATGAATAATAAACAGCACAGAGTAATTAACCAATTGAATACAGATAAAATAGCTATTATGTTTATGTATTAAACAGCATATAATATTTAATTAGTACTATGTATAAGCTTCAAGCGAATAAAGTATAGGTATATCGCTGTTAGAATGATTTAGAAATAAGTAAAAACTATATACTTGCACTGTGCACATTTATTTTTCAATTGAGCTTAATTAAACTTAAATTTAGTGTGTGTGACAACTAAGGACTGAAACAGTAACCGAAATAAGTGTTTTAAACACTGTTATTTGAAACTGTTATTGAACAAAAATACTTAATAACAGAAACAGAAACGATACTGTAACCCAATCAATCTGCAACCGTTTATTTCTGTGTTTTTATCTGTAACCCTAATAGGTGCTTGGCTTGCCCTAATAAATCGCACAGTGTGACAACGCGGACTTCTTACTTCATTGGGCTTTACACACACTCACTGACACAACATTGGCCATGTTTTTCTTAAAACAATTGCAACCAACCTTTCACCTTAGGTTCAAATTTGCATACGCGTCAACAGTAACATTTGGCAACGTCGCTATTCCGTTTACACTTTAAAACAGTGTTAAACATTTTCATTTCTGTTACAGATTCATTTCGGTTACAGAAACAAAGTGTTTTGGGTTTACAGATATAAAAACAAATTGAAAACGGTTATAGATTTGATTCTGTTATCAAACAACCTGTAACATTTAGGTATAATTCTGTAACCTTTATGAATCTGTTTTTCAGTCCAGGCTCAGAAGGACTAGAATCCAGAGCCGTTAAACCAGTTAAATAAAAAAATTAAAAAAATGTTTTTCAGTCCCTGGTGACAATAATATTATGATACTTACATGTAGTGGATAAAACCGATTTTGATACGAATAATGAGGTCAAAATTTCGTGTAAAAAGTAATTGTGTTAACCTAAA
Organism: Erebia aethiops; assembly: GCA_923060345.2. Classification (NCBI taxonomy): domain Eukaryota; kingdom Metazoa; phylum Arthropoda; class Insecta; order Lepidoptera; family Nymphalidae; genus Erebia; species Erebia aethiops. Next base: position 4,378,802 of record OV281092.1, on the reverse strand, counting down.
ATGATTACGAAGCGTTGTTAATAATTGATTCAACGCTCAGTAAAGATGACTACGACATAGTTAATCTTATTTCGCGGCGATAGGATTAAAAGGTGTGATGTAATAAACAGAGCAATCATTGTTTGTCATATTTTATGAATAACTGCTAAAAGCATTTTTGGTCATAATGATACCTAGTCTCACTTTCCTACTAGTGAATAATATCTTATTTTTATAACAGTGCTCTGTGTGTGTGTTTGTGTGTGTGTGTGTGTGTGTGTGTGTGTGTGTGTGTGTGTGTGTTTAAATAGGTAAGTTAGTTTGGTAGGTGTAACTAAGTAAAGTACCTAGTTACTTGGATATTGTGCCGCAAAACTGATGGGCATTGGGCGCGCATCAATCAGTCTATGATTAAAATAGAATATCGATTAATCGTTTTAATTAAACAGTAGTTTAACTTTCTGTTAATTTAATGCTATACACACAAAGATTAGTTAAAGACAAAAAGTACAAATTATGTCCACGTTTTACGCTTCTTCGCTATCTTCTTTTCTCAAATACTTATTGAAACTATCTACGCCCATATAAGGAACGGCAGTTCTGCGTGATTAGTTCCCAATAGTCGACTTCTAGTGTGATTCATTAGTGGCAACTGGCAATTATGTTTGTTTGTTCCGCACGTAGACATCAACGCATGCACGTCAGCCGTCAACGTAGCAATAAACAATTTCACTGGCATACCGATACACCACGGTCACTTTATGTATATTTAATTCAAACTGCCACTTGAATTGGAATATTTTAATAACAGCTCGTAAACAATGATGCGGTTTAAATTTTGTGGGTCGCAGGTCGCAAGCTCGGCTCTCTCTTTTTTTAAATTACTTACCTTCTCAAGTAAGTTTTTATGACAGTTACCTATATTCAAATTCCTAGCTTTGTCGTGCCTAAGACCATAGAAAAAATAAATACTAAGACCATGTCGTACGCGGTACGACCTACAATCAGAACCATTATGAATAATTAGTCGCCTTGTTTTATTTTTTATTTATTAGGGACGATAAACAATTACACATTAAAATCTTATTATCTAAACACAAACAAAATAAATAAAACAAATGTGCAATACACCACACCATCCACGGGTTAACAATTTAAAAATTTGAATATGAAGGCGACACAATGTATCAAACTTATCTAAATTATATATGTTATACATAAAATATAAAATAAAATGCTAAAATATAACACTAAAATTTAAATTTACCACTAACGATAAAATAATAAATAAACAGAAACAATAAGAAAATAGAATAGAAAAAATAGAATTGAGGTACATATGATATGGTTACAATCTCTTGTCCAGTGTAGATGTCTCTTGTATATTGAATGTCCAATGAAAATAATTGTAACTTTTAGCAATAACTATTATTATATAGAATAAGGCAAAATAATTATAAGAAAAATAAAATAAAAATCGCCAGCTGTAATAATTAACTACTTATGTAGGTAAGTGCCTACTCTCAAAGATCAAAGAAGCAATCACTCCTCTACAGGGGATCAGATACAAGCAGGTAGGTACTCGTAAGTAATATAATACGTGATGGTTTTATCGCCAGTTTTACGATACAGTTTCCCGTTTAACGACTCGGTTCGCTTTACGTCGCAAACAGAGATCGCCAGCTATAAATAGTAATTTATTAACAGGATAAGCTTGAATTTTAATTATTAAATCCAAGAGTTTACATAACGAGGCTAATAGCCTGTCCAAATATGATCTTCTCATACAGTAAAAAGAAAAATCCTGACTGACTTACTGACTCATTCATCAAACCCCCAGCCCAAACCTTTGGACCTTTCTGAATTCGAGGCCGCTCACACTAACATACACAGGAAAAAAAACACCGCTTACAAAAAAAATTAAAAAAATATATAATTATATGTCACCGTAAGATTGTAAAAACCGTTAGATTGTAATCTAAATAGCGATATTGTAAACTGTCGACAGATTATGAACCGTTCAATGTTCTGAGTGTCAATTTTTGAAATATTTATTGAATTTACGTTTTCATGTCCTCTTGTTGGTTAGGTTAGGGTTCGACATCAATCTGTCGACAGTTTACAATATCGCTAGTTAGATTACAATCTAACGGTTTTTACAATCTGACGGTGACATATATACCATATGAAGCAAAAAAACACCACCACGTAACGACTATCTTGAGTGACACCTAATTCAGAGTAAAACTCGCATTAAAAAGGTCTCTGACATCATGACAGAGGAAAACTGAGTGCGAAACATAAAAATAAAAACCTTTGGACCTAGAAGGCTGAAATGCCCTCTGCATTTCAGCTTTCTAGATGCATCATAATCCGGCTACACCTAATACTAAAGGTGTGTTATGATTAAGTTGTCTGTTTATGTGGCTGGGAAATCCCTTATAGCGCCTAACCTGTACGAATTTACATAAATGAAGTACAAGAACGCAGTCTTGTAGGTGCACCTAAGTTACTAACTGTAATATACATTTTAGTACCTGCTTATTTAACTCACTCTATGCATACAAAACTAAACTGCGAGGACCTTCATGCGAAGCCGGCGGAGAAGGCTCTGTTGGAAAGACGACATAAAAGCCAAAAACAAGGCCAATAATAATGAGGTATTCGGCATTAATTTTATAACGCCTTGGGCATATCGAAATGGGATACTCAGGAACAGTCAAAATGATGAAATAGCCAGCTTTATGGCGCTTAGTTCAAGAAAAATGTTGTTTAGAATACGTCACAATGCCGCTTGTTAGTAATGGACCATAGCTAGTTATTCCACAATATCTTGACATACATTCAACAAAAGCGCGTATGACGTGTCCCTTTAAGGCCAGCCATAAACGGACTGCTCGAGCAGTTAGTCAGTGATCAACATTTCAACATACACGGACCGCTCTTGCAGTCATAGTCAACAGCTTGAAGCTGCCATTGATACCAACTGACGCCAACCGCCCGAAGCAGTCACAACTGTTCGAGCGGTTTCATGTACGTAGATTCACTATGCAGTCGAAGCTTGAAGCAGTCCATCCTGACTGCTTCAAGCTGTCCGTGTATGGCCGGCCTAAAAAGTGAAAATGAGTGAAAGTTTAACTAATATACTATGTCCTTGTGAGAGTTTTCTACTGTTGTGATCTGAGATATGACTGACAGTGGCACAGTTTATAGTACTGTAATTTGGTCTTTTGTTTCAAAGGTTGTGCGTGGGATAGCGGAACTAACGACTTTTATATCTCCATCAACCATTCACGCTTTGTTAACATATTTCACGTTGAATAACGAATTTTTTCGTATTTTCACATACATTTTAACATTAAACGTTTATTGGCAACAGCATCATAACATTTTAATTTCTTTTTAAAAGCCATTATGAAGACAAAAATGACATGACATTAAGAGAAATAATTTGTCTATTGTCCTCGTCAAAGCTTCATGTTCATTCGTTTCAGATACAAATGTTAGCTTATTATACAAAACATTTAATTTTACGGTTGTCTAAGTTACTAATCATTGTAAAGAAAATGTGAATCAAAATAGAGAATGCCGTCGGCCGTCGCATATGCTAGATTGAGAGTCAAATTACATACATATGGAGGCAACAAAGCGCGTGCTCTTATTTCCCGTATAGCGCAGTGAAAGCGGAACGCTAGGTACGTCCTTCAGTTCCTGGTCTAATGTGTTGCGATAAGATACGTTCACATTCAGGTCACTGAGTTATTGTGTGTTGTCATACTTCTCAGTATTATGTACTCAGCATTAGGAACTTGATATATTGTTTTCTGTTTCATCGAGATTTTCCTGTTAATTATTATTATAAGTCGTATTGATTTGTATTCAAATAGTTATTCGTGTCTCTGATTCAATTTGAAATTCGTTTTAGTTTTATGGATCGCGAAATCGTTAGTCAATCTTCGTCGGCCTTCTTGGTTTTGTGCCGCGCTGCCTCCAGCGCGGTTTTCCTTCACTCGTGATTGATGGTAGCGTTGCGGAAGCACTCTGACTATAACAGTAATTGTCTGGGTTTCCTGCTTATACCAAAACTGTCCATCGAATAGGTGAACACTGAACATGCTCTAACTTGTTTACTCAATTATTAATCCTTCACAATATACAAACAGTATTTCGGTACACTAGCTGATGCCCGCGACTTCGTCCGTCTGTAATAAGTTTTTTAATTCCCACGGGAACTCCTTATTTTTTCCGGCCTTAAAAGTAGCTTATGTCACTCTCCAGGCCCACAACGTGTCGATGTCGAAAAAAACAAACACTCTTTCGCATTTATAATATTAGTATGATTTGAAAATTGAACCAAAGTGCAAATAAGATAGATGGTCATTGGTCTCCCATCGAGGTCATTGTATCATTGTGCGATGTCGCTCGCCTCGACTGCATCAGTAACCGGGTTGTGTGCGCGTGGTGAATTTCTCATATTGTATCCGTTAAGCCGTATTGACTATTGATTACTATTCTAGCAAGTAATTATAGAAGAAAATGTTTCGGACTTGCGTTTGAAAATGTAATAGCCAACAATTTAACTTAATAAGCTCTTTGATATCATAGCGTGCTAATAATAGTTATTTACTTGTTAATTTGGCTTAATCTTAATATTTACGAGTATCTAAATGAGTAATACAATATAAAATAATTTAAGTTCTTACTTCTTACCTACTTCCTGATAAAGTATGCACTTGTAATATTAACAAGTCGCTATCAATTATCATTGGTTGTATAGTTTTGCGATAAAAACAGGAAATGCCTTTTTTTGTACTTGATGATGACCGCGACTTCGTGCGCGTGGACTTAACTTTTTGAAATATCCCGGGGGTATCCTCTAAGATTTCCTGGGAAACAAAAAGGTCTTAGTCTTTCCCCGGGAAGCAATGCAATTTATCCCTGTACCTATTGTCAAAATCGGTTGAAAATATACTTTAAAAAATGCAGAACCTACACCTCGAAATATTAATCGAATACCTAACTATGTAGCACATTCTAGCTGGAATTATCTAGTAGATATCGTCTAAAGCACGAGATAGAGTTAGTAATTAGTACTTACTTAATTACTGATTATGCAAAACTAAAAATATTCTTTTCATCACGTAGCACAGTCAATCTGTGTCTAGTGAAGTTGCATAGTGGGTAATTAAGCCAATATATTCGGACACAACGGAATCGGTTCAGGATGTAAGTGAAGGTTAGCGCGTTATTAACGAGCTACCAGTTCCGATGTAAGGGCGCCTTCAAAATTGCCGCAAAGCGTAGCGCGGCCGCAGCGCGGCAGCAGCGCTGCGGCCGCGCTGCGGCCGCGCTCCTGTCGCGAGGTTCGAACATCATAGCGTTGTATATTTATTTTCACGATAGACTCTGACGAAGAAACACTGCTCTGTGTTACTATTAATACGAAAAATAATTTTGGACAAAGAAAAAAAAAGGAAACCTAAGAAAACGTTGCCGCTATTTTGTATAAGTCAACGAACTGAATTTTATAAAGTAAAAGACTGCTGTGACAAAAAAATTCAGAATTACTTAAGATTGTCAAGAAAACAGTTCTACGAATTACTTCCCCGTTTAGAACATTGAAATTGTCAATAAATTTGATGCATATTTCTTCCCAAGCCTTTTTCTTTTCGATTTTATTGCTGTACTTGTTGGACTTCGAATCCCATATTGCTGGACGACTCTCAACCTCATCGATAAATTCTTCTACCTGATTTTCGTTCACGTTTAGACTTGAACAAAAATACCCGTTACTAGTCGATCGATGAACTGATGCGCGGCCGCAGCGCAGGTGTAGCGCTGCAGTCGCGCGTTTTTTATTTATAAGGATTTACAAAGCAGCGCGACCGCAGCGCTGCAGCGGCGCTGGTTCCGCGCGGCACTTTGCGGCAAATTTGAAGGCGCCCTAAAAGTTTAAGGTTTATAACTTGTATATGTGCTTGTATATGTCACCGTAAGATTGTAAAAACCGTTAGATTATAATATACCGTTTTTTATCTCGATAGATTATAAACTGTCGACAGATTGTGAACCGTAACATACTGCTTACAATTTAACGCGTTATTTTTCGGTAAATTGTAATATATTAGGTATATTAACCCGATAGAACCTAAGTGCACTACCTGAATATTCATGTCAAACCCTAACCTAACCTATAGTTCGCGCGCGAGTTGAATGCAGAGTAAATGTATGGTGACACTTACATTTACTCTGCATTCAACTCGCGCGCGAACTGTACAAGAAAGAGACAAGATAACGTAAAAACAATAAATATTTCATAAATTAATACTCAGAACATTGAACGGTTCACAATCTTTCGACAGTTTATAATCTAGCGGGATAGAAACCGTTAGATTATAATCTAACGGATTTAACAATCTTACGGTGACATAGACAAACTACGATGTATCATTTTAATATCGCTTTGTCATGATTATTCAGCGAATGCGACGTTGAAATTGTGTTATTTGTAATACGAAAGTAGTTTCACTACTTCAGTAGTAAGTTATGATATTACAGATAAAGTTAGGCAAATGACCGTACATTTCACTAGTACAGGCTAGAATGCCCGACCCGGCTTCGCACGGGTGGGCATTACTTAATGAATTATACTGCATTACTATTTACTACCAAGAATGTTGAATAGTTCTTTTTCTTAAGCTATTAATTACATTGATCGCGATTGTTACTCGTTGCGGAATTCCGCCTTTTGTCTATGAACTTTTCATCAGATCAGATTTCTAAACAAGAAAAAAAAGACAAAATTAGTTTACATTTGACGGAGTTATGGAGTAAAATCTTTCATCCCCAATCCCCAAAGAACCCTTTTTCGGGATAAAAGGTATCCTAGATATTGATGAAGAAGTACAGTCAACATAATACCATTCCGTACCAGCGCTGGTCTGACTTACTTCCACATTACTTACCTATTTCCAGTTATTTACAGGCCATTTCTGGTCCGTCCATTGGATCAGTACTACCAAAGTTACAGTATTTAATCTGTGGAACTATAATGGAATTAAATCGCAATTCCTAATCGTCTAGCAAGGAAAAATCCAGTGCTCGACCAGTTCTAAATTCGATAGCTGGACTAATTTGGCGTGTCAACTTATTTAATTAATGGTAAGAAGTAAAACTAATTTCATGAACCTGTACAAATGAAAGTTCTTGGAAGCCATGCATATTACAAACGGGAAATACCATCTCTCTTATACAATTCCTTAATGCAAAAGTTATCCTTAAACAACTGCAGTTCCAATTTCCCAGATACGTAACACTTTACAGAGAGACAAGTTTTGCGTGGATTATTTGTGTACTTTATAGGAAAACTTATTTTTATAATGTCCATAAAATTACAGCTTTAATCACTTTTCTTGAAATACATGTTTAACGACTTAAAATTATAATAACTTATTAGCAATCATGCTGTAAATATTATAACGTTAGTTAATAATTAATCTTAGTTTTATTAATCAACTAGTTGATACCCGCGACTTCTTCCGCGTGGTTTAAGGTTTTTTTTAATTCCCGCAGGAACTAGATAAAAAGATAAAAAACCTATGTCACTCTCCAGGTCCTCAACTATACCCATTACCCATGCTAAAAATCATGCCAATCCTTTGCTCCGTTGCGGCGCGATTGAAGGACAAACTAACAAACAAACACACTTTCGCATTTATAATATGATATTAGTATGATAAAGTTTTATTAGCAATAAAATAACTCGATATGACATCCTTTAATAGTTTCAAGTTTACGTGTTAAGACCATGTGAGTAAGGCTATCTGACCTTGTATGGATTTATGGATTAGCTAGCATTTTAAATCTGAGTTAATTAAACGGATGTTTGTTTTGTTAATTAACTTTGTTTTTAACCTTTTACTAAGCTAGGGTCGGCACTGTTCTACGTCATGTTTATCACGAGAAAGTTCAAAATCGTAGGGTACAGGCGCAAAACATGCAGGAATGGCCCCATAAAAGGAAATAATCATGAGTCATGAAAATGCGTAAATTTTCGCGTATATTGAAAAAAGCGTAAACGTTCGTTCGTTCCATGAATTTTCCTAATCCCTTACTTCCAACTGATATAAAACTTAAACTAGATAGGTATGTTCTTAGCGTAAAAGAATTGAATAAAGCTGCCATTATGTCTTATCAATCATGCTTATTGCAAAGCAATGATGAGGTCTAGGTTGGAATGCGCTTGCCTAGAAGATGCCTATTCACTCTTGCCTTGAAGGTACTTGGAATTTCTAAGTACTTACTTAAGTATGTATAAGTTTTATTTTCAAAGTTCATAACTTACCGTGCAGTGTTAAAATGTTTAAGTCTAAACCAGAGTTTAGATTAACTATGTATAATGCATAATACCTACATAGTTAATCTAAATTCTGGTTTTTTGATATTCCTTATTTTTCGCTATATTAGAAAATAAAATTTACTACTAAGTAAGTAATCATTTAAAAATCTGTTAAGTACTTACCTACCTACCTACCATAATTCCATTATTTAGCTTGCATGGAGTTTTGTCAAGGTTTATAAACTGTTGTAAAATCAACAACTATTCTAAAGTTAATTTTTAAGCTACAAGGACGCAATTAACCACTTCAAATTATTCACTATTAATAATTAAATTTTATGAAGTAAGAAAATATAACATCGAACATAAACGGTAAGTAGATAATGCTTTGCCTTTATTGCTTTTATACCCTTCACACACTTGAAATGGAGCAGATACGCAAAGTACTGAACAAAGCAGAGTAATTGGCCAATTACAGTTAACGCAGTCGCGGAATTCCTTCTACATGTGACATAAATACTCGAATCAATGGGCGAAATAGGTCACTAGACTGAGTGTGGATTAAAATAGCAGTAGCCTGCTTATGGAAGTCGTTTCTGTAACAACTACATAAATAGCATGCTTTATGTTACTAATGCTGACCACACATCTAAGAGCACGCGCTGTATGCCGCTACATCGACTACCTACACATCAGCAGGCCGATTCAGAACCTTACGATACCTTAGTTATCGATCGATTCGATTTGTTATCGTACGATAAGATGTATTTTCAATTCAGAATAATCTTATCAAAAATGAAATGGTCATAATCGAAACCGAATCAAACCGACGCGACGTAGATATCGGTCGTCCAGGAAGTTAAATGACCTCATAATGTAACTAACGAAGTAACGACGCGCTAAATTCGCGTTAACCGCGGTTGATGCGTAGACGCCAACGTGATCGATCTGGGGGTCGTAAATCTTAAATAGAAGTAAATCAGAAATAATGATTATCACAACTGTGCATTGTGGCAAAAATAACTGCCCCTTTAAAACAACATGTGAGTTTACTTATATTGCACTAGCTTATGCCCGCGACTACGGCTGCGTGGATTAAGGTTTTTTGTTCCCGCGGGAACTCTTTTAATTTTCAGGGATAAAAAGTAGCCTATGTGCAATTCCAGACTATAATAATCTATATCTGTGCCAAATTTCAGCCAGATCCATTCAACCGTTGGGGTGTGATAGAGTAACAAACATCCATCCATACATCCATACATCCAAACTTTCGCATTTATAATATTAGTATAGATTAATTATTGCCATTGTGGTGATAAGATGGATTTAATTGTGATCTTCACGCGGTAACTTTTTATTACTACTGGCATGGCAGTTAAATTTTTTGTTTTTTAAGTCAACTACAAGTTAGCCCTTGACTGCGATCACACCTGATTTTGAGTACCTATGTCTATAAATATACTTTCTTATGTACCAAAAATGTACCTACTGCGATTTACGAAAGTTCGTCATATTCTACGGCGCGGGCTTTATACATGTGCGATCAACTTTGATCACCATGATTTACATTTATTGTGAATGCATGAACCTTGTAAATGGCACCTCGCCAATGTTAAACTCCAAACAGTCTTGGGGGAATATTTTGAACTGGGATTTTTAATAGTTGCATTCGATCCGAAAAGCACAACATCCGTTCGCTATTTCGAACCTTGTTGAGGCGTTTTAGTAGTTTGTTATTTTAGTTTATTTAGTTAGTTTACAGTTGTTTTTATCGGCACGAATTTAGCGTTTGTCGGTGGAGCAAGTCATTCAGAAACATAAACCTATTTGTTACACAAATCCTATTTACCTAAATTAGTATCAGTACAAGTGAAGTGGTTCCCGAGTTTACGTCTTCATATTATATAAATATATCGCGTGGCTCTCTGTTAACTTATAACTGTTATATTATTATTTGTGGTTTGCCTTTACGTTCACTCCTATAATAGTAATATAAAAGTAATACTTTTCTTAATGACACAATTGCTAGAAGGTAATAAGGAAAAATCACTAGCCACTAGTCCACCCTTTCAGCTAGTGGTAATTTTAGACAAACACTCGCAAGGCTTCACTTCTAATCTTTTCCGCCTGTGAAGCCAACATTATGTGGTTTGGTATAGAGTGTGTGGGAGTGAGAACTATGGTGGCAATGGACTATAATGTTAAAACAAATACATATTATGCATGACGCTTATTTGAAAAATTTATGATAAGATAAGAAACTTAAGGAATTATGTTCGAAAGGGTAATGGAATAAATTATGTGTGTTACATCCTATGTCTAAGAAGAGTGCTGAAAGGAGACTGTGGAGTTTAATAATAAAAACATCATTGAATACCCAGAAAATCTAAATTCTATTTTTGTTTATTTTCTTATACTTCTGCGTGCTCGTTATAATTTTCAGTCAGTATTTCTTTCGTCCCTGCGAGTCTCGTGACTTGTTGTTTTATTTTGATTTTGTATTCCAATGTCCAAAACGGCGACGGAGGGCCTCCCCTTCAATAATTGTTCAAAAGATCTTTTCATTTAAATTTTTTTAAATCTATTATCGAAATGAGAGAGCTGAAATTCTACGACACAAAGACGTTCAGATGATTTTCTTATGACAGTTCTCTCTTTTACGGCACATTCAAACGTTAAGTACTTACCTACTTATCTTAATCTTATTATATTAAGTAAATCTCCTCAAAGAGTTGATAAACACTTCAAAATATCTCAAAATGTCATTTTAACGAAACATTATAAGATTTTTGAATGAATCTGATTTGCTTAATTCTTTGGTTTTTTACAAACTTATCTGACCCGGTGACAGCGTCGCTAGTATGTATGAAAAATAAAATAAAAACAAAGAACACAACACAAACAGATATAATAGATAGAATGAAACAGGCATACACATTTGTTCCAAGTTTGGCCTCCGGATCAGATAAGTCTTAAGACTATAATTCTTCTGTTTTCATACTTCAATCATACATAAAATTGCATAGGCTCTATATTTAGAAATCATTGACTTACCAAAACCTTAGGTAAGGAATGGATGTAAAAAAACAAATTAAAAATCTTTCTTCATAATGGCCTCGATAGCATTTTTTGTATAAATAGCAAGAAGCAACGTAATGGACTTTATTTATTCCTGTTTCAATCCCTCGTCTTGTTTTATAATAACTAATATCTCAATTTATTATCAAAGCTTCTTAAACCTGCTACGATAATGGTATTTCTTCAAGGCTCTGTAGGTATTTTAGACAAAGTAAGCTTTTACATAGAGCAAGAACATAGTAAGTGTCCTTCGTTTAATACCTTTAGAAAGGCTTAGTTTTTTTTGTACTTAATAATTAATGATTGTCATAAGATAACAGCTATTACCTACTAAGTACTAACTAACTACTCGTAGTTACTTCCAAAAGTGATGCGACATGATGATTTTCCAAGGCCTAACGATCTAACGAGTTTGCTTAATAAACTGTACGGTATGATGGCTTATCCTGCAATATGTCATCGCAAATAGGCCACACCTAGCTAATTTTACTGATGCTTTACCGGAAGATGAGTCACCCCGTGATAAGGGACCAATGCCCATTGATAACTTTACCAGAAAGTGTGCCGTTGCGTGCTGATAAGAACAGAATATATAAAACTAGCGACTCGCCCCGGCTTCGGGTAGCATTTATTTGGTCACGCCGCACGCGATACTTACCTTAATGCGATAATTTCTATGATGAATTATAGTTAAACATATGCGTTCCTCTTAAATCACTTCCTCTATTTTAGAGTTTATCGGATTCAGACAAACAGACAGACACGGCAGGGACACTTCGATATGTAGTGATAATGAAACTTCTACCTCATGGTTGAATAAGCAATTCAATCTTCTAACCACTCATAGTTCACTCAAGTGGGACTGGGCTGGTCATGTGAGCCGTATGCCAGAAGACTTGTAGGCTCGATCTGCCTCGTTCTGGACCCCCCAAAGGTCGTCGTGGTAGGCCGAGGCTACGTTGGCGTGATGAACTAGATACTAGTGATTTGCCCCGAACTGAGACCTCGCGGCGCCATCTATTGACATAAATGTGAATTTCTGTTAAAAATACTGAAGCTCATTAAAAATTAAATAATTCCGTTTCCTTACAATATTATATCTAATTTTATTATTTGTTGTTCAAGTACAGGATATAATTCAAATAATTGAAATTGATCAAGTTTCAGGGTCAGCCTCTCAGAAAATTTGGAGTTCTGAGGTCAACTTTGGACGTTAGAAAATGTCCACTTTGAAAGCCCACCATTTCGTCAATTTTGGGGGAAAAATTAAAAAAATATATATTTTGGACTCTATTCCTAATTATCTTTAAAATGATATACCGCAACCCTATGTAACTTTATAAAAAATATTTTACTTCGCATTCGCTTCTATGAGAGCCCCCCTGAAATAAAGATTTTTATAACTTTTTAAGCCATATTCGGCGGGAAGCCATTGGTTTACATATTATATTTAAAGCTGAAGTAATTACGTTCAGTAATTCAGAAGTTATAATGCACTGACAGACGGACGGACAAGTGCAAATTCACTCAAGTAGACTCAGAGACCTTCGCTTCGCTCGGTCAAAAATTCATGTTGCCACTGGGCCCATAGAAGCATAGAATAGAGATTTATCAAGAAAAGATTAAAATTATTTTGCTATAATCCGCCAACAGAAAAAATTCTGTATGGTCAAGCATGCAGTTACAAGCGAAGCACCGTTTACCTTTCCAACCAAGCAAGAAAGCCAAGTTCTGCTGTATTGTTTTCTGGTATAATAATGTATATGCAATAAAGTTATTAGTTACTAGATGATTCCCGCGACTTCGTCCGCGTGGATTAAGATTTTTGATTCCCGCGGGAACTCTTTAATTTTCCGGGATAAAAAGTAGCCTATGTCCTTCCCCGGGAAACCATCTACCCCTGTACCAAATGTTATCAAAATCGGGTGAAGAGACAGTTTTTTTTTATTCCCGCGGGAACTCTTTATTTTTCCGGGATAAAAAGTAGCCTATGTCCTTCCCCGGGATACCATCTACCCCTGTACCAAATTTCATCAAAATCGGTTCAACAGGTGGGCCGTGAAAGCGTAGCAGACAGACAGACAGACAGACAGACAGACAGACACACTTTCGCATTTATAATATTAGTATGGATGTCTCCATTTCCTTCTAATTGGTAGGTACCTACTAAGAGAAATAATTTGCATTGAGTTCCGTCACAAACACGTTTATTAGAGAAGCACTGCCATTTCCTCTTATGGAGTACCTAATAGTTGGTAATACATACTCGTACCACCATCGCTAATTGACGCTGGACTGAAGTGATAATTATTTCTAATTGCCTCGCATTGCTAATCACTTTGTACAGTCATTATATCCTCACAACACCTCCCCTCAATAACATAACAAAGGTAATGGATTTTACTGCCTTCAATTATTTTAAATATTTGTTTTTGTTACGCTAATTTCTGCTATAGACATAACCAGAACATTATGGAGCTCAAAACTGCCACTAACACCAAGTATGAATATACATTTAAATTTTAAATCATTGTGATTGATTTGGATATAGCCATTCGACTCAGTTTCTTGTTTGGGAAGCTCGTTTTGGTGTTCACATTTTTGTACCTAACAACTTATTCATTTATTGATAACCCGTCTCAAATATGCTCTTGTGGTTTTAATTTGATAAACAGAAACGTATGCTGAGGCAAAATTGAAATTATTTAATCCCTGTCGAATAGAATTTACTTCTTATGAAATCTTTGTTCAAACTAATCATTTCTATTCTGCTACAGTGTACAAATAAAGTATTATGAAATGAAACTTTATGTTATATGAGCCAAGTATCGGGAATCTACTAGTCGCGTGTAATATAACATGATATGTTATTCAATGTACACTAAATGATGCCAGCTAATTTGTCTGCGTGGATTATTTATAATTCGAACGGGATCTTCTTAATTTTCCGGGATAAAAAGTCTACACCCTTTCCAATGCGATATACCAAATTAAAATCCGTTGAAAAGATTGGCTGTGAAATCGTAGCTGACAGACAGACACAATAGTAGTATGGATTTTTTATTCGTCGTTTCCATGTAGCATTATTTCTGAGTCAACTGAGTACCTTTGTATTTTATAGGTCAGTCGTGCCTGGGTGTAAAACAAATCTTAAGATTGTATCAAGATTTCATTCGGTTTCAAATTTAAACAGTTCCGCGAAACGTAACAACGGGCTTTCTTGTTTAAAGTTTATTTTGTTTCTTATATACTTTTAAATATATAAGTATGCAATAGGATTATCAATATTTCCCAAATCGACGATATTTTCTCGAGATTTCTTGATGTCATCAGAAATGTGATTTGAAATAACAAATTGCCAAGTAGGAACATAGAATAATTATTAAAAGCGAGAAAACAAATAAGATACTAAGATAGCTTTTTTAATAGAAACGTCTGCATTCCTTATAAAGTCGACAATTATTTATCATGTAAATATAGTTGAACAGGAAAGAGATCTTCTTTCCTGTTGTCTCTATACGGTATAGTTATACCTTCATAGCCTAGTTCTAGTAACTTAAGCACTACTTACTTAATATAATTTTATGGCTTATTTGATTTAAAATTATGTAAATTTAATTGAGTTATTTCTTGATTAATTTTTACCCGCTTTATTACCGAAATTTTCCATGGCCACACGAAATAACTATTATTACAAATACATAATATTATATTCTGTGTTCGAGGGAAATCTTAACATCAGGTTGCCGTGTGTTGTTTCAAGTTTATTACTTTTAACGTATATCCTGCTTCAGTAAGCGAAACATGTTCATGGCAATGATTTTATCAATCACGGTCAATATCGAGAACATTGCAACAGAGAGTTGACTCATACTGTGAATCGTGGACATAACCGGGCCGTTATTCAACCGTAATAATATGATATCTTTGTCTCCAAAGTTAATTTATCTATTTTTTTTTATCCACTACAAGCTAGCCCTTGACTGCGATCTCACCTGATGGTAAGTGATGATGCAGTCTAAGATGGTAGCGGGCTAACCTGTTAGGGGCATGGCACTTATATTAAACCCATACCCCTTCGGTTTCTACACGGTATCGTAGCGGAACGCTAAATCGCTTGGCGGCACGTCTTTGCCGGTAGGGTGGTAACTAGCCACGTAGCCAGTAACTAATAATAACTGAACAAGTGCTGTAATATAATCGCGAATTGTGATACCGAAACTAGGCATAACATTAATATTGTTTCACACATGTCTACCGAGGTCATTTTCAATCTTGAGACAATTATGTCTTCAATTGTGCTGTTCATACATTGAATATTGATCATCATAAAAGTTTGAACATTTTTAGTAGATAAATCATATTTTAGTTTTTTTTCCCTGGCTTTGTTTGAATAATCGGTTATTTTGTTGTTTTATGCATAGAATCTATCTAAGAATGAGGTAAAATAAAATAAAAGACCAACCTTAGTACTAAAAACAACATAAAGCACGTACTTACTTATTTATTTATATATTTAGTACCGAACTTAAAAACTACTTAAACATAAAAATTTAAAGGACATGTACCTACAAAGACAACTTATCTCTAGAAGAAATTTCTTCCAGCAGCCCTAGAATGTGAGAATGGTGAAAAATTAATAAAACTGAGTAGGTACTTATAAACTAGAGTAAAAACTTTTTAATAAGACTTATGATACTAAATATCATAAAAATATACATATTGTTAGCAACACCGCGTGGCAACACCGCTTTGCGCGTCTGAGGTTCACGACGCTCGCGACTTGGGCGAGTTGTCTGTGGTCGTGACGTCAGCGCCCCTCCACGCAGGAGGAAAAATGGCGGCGTAGCGAGAACGGAACGGGGGTTGACACGCGACGGCATTCTTGTTTCGAACTCTTAACAGTGCACATTGTATCTTTATTATACTTGCTATATATTTATGTGGGGTTTCATTTAATATCAGAAGTGTGTAGTAACTTACGCTGTGGGAAGGAAACGGTCGAAACGAAAACGCGCTCGTTCCACCACGAGCTCTTAAAGTGCCAGGACTCCATCGCCTCCAAGGAATCGTATTAAGGTATCTCGTACAGATGCCTAGATTGTGAGTACTTTGAACAATATAATACCTGAATTTGATCCTTTGAAGGACGATATAAATGCATGGCTTAACATTGCGGTCAAACTTTTGCATGGTCTGACGAGATAATTCGATTCCTAGCTCTAAATAAGTTGAAGGGGTCGGCTAAAGTCTGGTACGATTCATTGTTGCGTACAGACGATAAGTGGCCCGTATGTAAATAGAGTGATTGGAATACGAAATTGTCAGTTAGTTTTCAAATTAGAAGAAATATGTATAATTGAACTGTTGAAAGAAATCATTGGAAAGAAACCGGTTGATAATCAATCTTTGTACTAATTTTATTTTGAACAGAAATGTAAAATTGACCGTTTGTGTTTAAACTTTTCTGAAAAAGATATTGTTTCAATTATAGTAGGTAAAATCAGTGACTGTGCGTGTTTACAATTTAGTCATTTTAAGACGTGTGGCGATTTAGCTAGTTATTTACATGGGCGTATTTACAAGAAAACTGTTAAATCAGTGGGCAGTTTACGTGACGGACAAGTTAAAACGGGAAGTAATCTGGGGGTACCGTCCGTTAACCAAAGTTCGCAAGTAAATGCGAATAGTGCAAATCACTCCAGTCCCTCAAATGTTAGCATAGATAATATAAATATGAACCAAACCCGTAAGGTTATTAAATGTTATATTTGTGGGTGGTAATCATAAAAAAAAACAACAGTGTTAGGCAAAGAGGTGTGATTTTTTTTCGGTTAAAGGGGCCACCAGGAATCCTGTGTTACCATAATAAGAATTCAGGGAAACTGGTTGTCAAACCGGAATAACAGGAAACTAAATTTGTTTCTTCAGATACGAAAAATAAGTTTGTTAGGAACGTGTACATTTTTCGATACTTTTCACGAGGCTTTTATAGATACTGGAAGTAGTTGCTTGCTTATCTCCGAATCTTTAGTTAAAAAAAAAAAAACTTTCGTTTAAAATTGTTGAACTACCTTCACCTGTAGTATTACAAAATTACAAAGATGTTACTAAGAAACTTTGTGTTAACCTTTCTTTGATTCAATTGCGTTACACGATTGATTTCAACGTTATAGATAATCTGGTTGGGTGCAATATTTTGATAGGACGCAATGTAACGGAGCGACCCGATTTGGTATATTCTCGGGTAGGCAATTTACTGAAATGTCAATATGCGAGTGATTTAAAAGAATACTGCAATCGTATTATAATATCCGACACAAATGCATTGGATCATCAAACCAAATTAGTTGCTTTGCTTAATCAATATAGTGATGGTATAGCTAGTAGCATAGATAGGCAAACGATTGGTGAAATGGGCAATGAGTTACTTGAAAGTAATATTGTAGTAAGTAATACTAAGATAGTAAATCACCGTATGCCAGTCCAGTCCTTTTGGTTAGTAAGAAAAACGGGAACAAAGGCTCTGTATTGACTATAGGACACTCAATAAAATAACAATTAAAGATAAGTATCCTATGCGCTGGATCGAAGATTTAGTGGATAGTTTGCAAGGTCATATTAAAGTATTCGCCAGCTTAGACCTAGGTGGTTATTATCAGATTGCTGTACACAAGGATTCAGTTGAGATAACTGCTTTTGTTGCCGAGGACGGGTATTGTGAATTCTTGCGGCTACGCACCATTCTACTTTCAACAAATGATTAATAAAGTACTTGGTGGATTAAGGTTTGGGAAAGTTATTGTACTAGTATATTTAGATGGCGTGTATTTTATTTCGGAAACATGAAATTACTTGAGGAGATTTTGCAAATATTTAAGGAAAATGATCGGACGTTAAATCTCAAAAAAATTGACATTTTTTTAGCGTGAAATTATATTTCTAGGATAAAAAAATTAGCCAGAGTGCGTTATGCCTAACGGATCCGGACTCGATGCAGTAAAGAGCTTTCCAACACCCCGAACAGTACACCAGCTTCGACAGTTTTGGACCTTATTAATTAATTTACTTTCGGAAATTTACGCGGAATTGTGCTATCTTGTCCGCTCCTCTTACAAAACTGTTGAGTTAGGATACTGTTTGGGAATAGGGCGAGCTCCAGAACCAAGCATTCTGTACTTTAGGGGATAAATTAACCTCTGAAAGTATTTTGACTATTTTCGATCCAAACAAAGAAACTGTTTTGCATACAGATGTGAATAGGGAAGGTTTAGCCCAAATAGGGGACGAAGGCGAAAAGGTCGTACATTATTATAGACTACAAACGATGAAAAGAAATGTCACTCTTTCGAATTAGAACTATTGACTGTAGTCTGTTCACTTCAAAAGTTTTGGTTGTACTTGTTAGTTTCTCACCTCAAAATTATTACGGATTGTAGTGCGGGTAGATACGCATTGACTAAAAAAGACATTGTTCCTCGGATAGATGGATGGGTGTTGTCGGCTTAGGAGTTCTCATTTGAAATATTGCAGAGAGGGTAGTCGAATGCAACATGCTTTGGGCCGAAGCCCTGTGCCATCCCGGGGAAAAATCCGAAACAGAGATTATTATGTCAATCACGGAAGGCGATTGGTTACTTGCGGTGCAGGTACAAGACCGTTAGTGAAAGTTAGAGAGGCATTGGAATCAGGACAGGCCGAAAATAATAAACAGATTTTCGATAGTTATGAGTTGTTGGGAACAAAGGTAAATAGGCGTTATGGCCGTCGTTGGGTAGTACCAAAGAACTGCATTTGGCAGATTATAAAATGTTACCATGATAGCGTACGCCATTTCTCTTTAGATAAAACGGTTGAGCGTAAACGTACACTTTATTAGTTTACAAGGTTGCGTAAAACAGTTAAAAGGTACCTTAAAAATAGTTTGAACTGTATGGGACTAAAGGAAGGGGAGCTATACTACCTAAATATGCACAACCGTTTCACACATTGCATCTAGACCATGTAGAACCTTGCGTGACTACTAAAAACGAAAATAAATATTTATTAGTAGTAGTGGACGCGTTTACAAAGTTTGTATTTATATCCGCGTTTCGTAAAACCAACACAGCTAGGGTAATTATTGAGTAAGAAAACATATCTAAAACGTTCGGTAACGCTAGAAGAATAGTCACTGAAGAAGCTTCGTGTTTATTTCGGGTAAATTAGCTCAATATGGCGCGAATAGTAATATTAGATAGCAAAGTGGCAACAGACGCGCCGCGCGCCAACGGACAGGTCGAAAGATTTAATAAAACTATTTTAGAATCTTTAAGAGCTATGGGCATTGATATCACTGATAATTAATAGGTCGGACATTAAGGCATTACAGTAAGGTTTAGGTAGCGCGATAGACAAAACTACTCAAGATGTCCCTAGGGAAGTCATGTTCGGGTATACATGGATAGTGATGGTCTGGCTCTTAGAGTTGAAAGTTGATGTGTCTGAGTTGCGCGGAAGAGTTGATAGTAATGTTAAGGCTAGTGTGGAATATCAGAAAAAGAGATTTGATAGAAGTGGCGTAAAAGTTAAACGGCCAAACCAGAAAATTGTTGCCGTCATTTAAGGGCCCATTCAAAGTTAAGAAATTTTTGATTTGTAGTGAATGATTCGTGAATTATATTAGAAACTTTATGAATCATTTATTATAGGTCAACGATGTATTAAAAATAATAAACCGTGTTAGCAACATTATGTTGTTTAAGTATTGAGAAACTTTATAATAATATGTGTTATTATGGTGTTATTAATATTATTTATTCAGCGAGCCGTGATAAAATAATAAAGGTTAATTGAGAATATTGTATCATCATAGATATGAAGTACCGTTGTGGAATACGACGCTTGAGATTGAAGATGAGCTTGGTACACTTGAGTGAGCGAAATGTTCTTTAAGTGCAAGCGATTTTGAACAGCTTGGTACACTTAAGTGGGCAAAATGTTCTTTAAGTGCAAGCGATTTTGAACAGCTTGGTACACTTAAGTGAGCGAAATGTTCTTTAAGTTCAAGCGATTTTGACCAGCTTGGTACACTTAAGTGGGCGAAATGTTCTTTAAGTGCAAGCTATTTTGACCAACTTGGTACACTTAAGTGAACGAAATGTTCTTTAAGTGAAAGTGATTTTGATCAACTTGGTACGCTTAAGTGAGCGACATGCTCTTTAAGTGCAAGTGGTTTCAAATATGATAAACTTGGTCTCCTTAGTGTGGCAAAGTCCCTTTAAGTGGGGTGGTCTGGTTGTTTGACCTGCAAGATCGTTAGATAGATGATAAACAATCAATATTTCATCAATACGAGCATGTAGTTTAGTGCAGGTATTAATGGTTGTTTATTTTGCAGTTATTTTATCCCGACTCGTGGGGTGCCCGGGGCAGGCACCATGCAGCATGGCCGTGTTAGCAACACCGCGTGGCAACACCGCTTTGCGCGTCTGAGGTTCACGACGCTCGCGACTTGGGCGAGTTGTCTGTGGTCGTGACGTCAGCGCCCCTCCACGCAGGAGGAAAAATGGCGGCGTAGCGAGAACGGAACGGGGGTTGACACGCGACGGCATTCTTGTTTCGAACTCTTAACAGTGCACATTGTATCTTTATTATACTTGCTATATATTTATGTGGGGTTTCATTTAATAATATAATATATATACATGAAATACACAAATTAATAACATACATACAAAATAAAGTACTAGTATACATACATAACAGTATATTATACCTAATATTATACAATAATAAATATATATAAACATAAAATAATATTGAAAATATAAAAGCTAATCATATAACGAAGAGAGATAATGCTTACTTAAGTAAATAAATAATTGTTTAATTTAATCATAACATTTTTACAAGTAGGTGCCTTAAGTAATTAAGCGTATCAAACTATTGATACGCGTTACGCAAGTACTGACCAGAAGCTTTAGTATTGGTTGGTGGAATAAATAACTTTAAATATCGTTATTGGCGCACAAGTGACAAGAACACCCGTTAATAAGCTGAATAGATACCGAAGGTCTTTTCTTATACCCGCAACAAATGGAACCAATAAAAATATCAACTTTATCATTTGATTGAATGATTGAATGCAAGCGCATATATATTGGTAACACGTTCCAACAAATATGTTAAAAACTTGACCAGAATCTGAAGATCTCTATGCTCTACATTAAAGCGGAAAAATAAACGCCCACGTCTATTAGTTATACTTGAAACGTAATGGAACTATATAACTTATAACTATTTTGCAGTAAGCGTAATGGATATGCTTACAAAAGATATTTTACCTCTTTTATTTTTGTTGCAATCCCTTTCTACTCTGACTTGCAATAGATTTTCTTCGGTTTATAAGACAGAGTAAAAACAGGTAATGCTAAACCCCCAATTTTCTGATCGACAAAAAGTAGACCGTTGTTTCAACACTTTTAGCAACGTTGGACAGATATAGTTGTGACGTTTGTCATTGTTTCATTCGTTATCTTTCTTATCTCCCACTCACACTATTTAGCTATCGCAGTAATACCATATAGCCTAAAATCCCTGTGTAGCTGTGTACCTTCACCGAGCTGATTAATGGATGAAAAGTATTTTATATCAAATTAAATATATGTCAATAAATAAATTTCAAATGGATTGACTAAAAAAATTCAGTCCAGGATATGATTGATTAACAATTAAAAAAAATATTAAAATTTCACTGGTTTGGTTAGTAGACAAATTCCATAACAATCGAAAGTATAAGGCCTATAGAATATGCAAACGTTAGGTTGAATATTTATTTCCCGTCACAACTCTTGGGTAGGCAGGTATAAGCAGGTAAATCGATACTACATAGTAATTTTCACTGGTCTGGTTAGTGAATTAAAGTTAAGTAAACCCATTTGGAATATATTTATTGACATATTTAATCTGATATAAAATACTTTTCATCCATTAACCAGCTCGGTGAAGGTCGTTCTATACAGGGATCCTATACTAATAGAGCAATGAGATTGCGATATTTACGATGGCCGATTTGTTCAAGAGTCCGGCCGAGTTTTGAATACTCAAATGATTGAGTTAAGGTCATTTTGTGTGACATCAGGGGCCATACTGCCAAGACTTAAAGCCATATTGTTTCATTATTGTTGAATTTGTGTTTTAGAATTACAATCCTTATTTTAGGAACGTCAAGGTATACGTGACATCAAAGTGTCATATTGGGTAATATTGATTAAGTATTGCGTTGGCACTACGTTGCCTCGAGAACTAGGAATTAGTCAAAGTCAAGAGCAATCAGTTGCCAATAGATTTGCCGCAATGACCTTTAAAGTTAGTGCTGTTTTTAGAGTTGGTACCGACCTATTATGAAGTAAATTGTATTATGACGTAGAGACAACATTGGCTTCACTCCAAAAATCTTTTCGTGCTGCATTCGAAAATGAAAAATACCTATAGTACCTACAAGTAACTCCTTAATTACTACGAACTTTTAATTCCAGTTTGTTTTCTTAGTTAGTATATAACTTATTATCATTAACGAGCTATACATTACAATAATCAATTATTGTGGTTTTAACAAAACACTTATTAAGTACTATCATTAACTAATTTAGGTTCTGTATTTTCCTTCCTACTACAGTTATTAACTATAGAGGTACTGAATATAGGTTAATTCTTAGCTTCGGTTAAATCTGTCTAATGAGATCTGGTATCCTACTCTGCCCGCCCGATAGTGTTAGGAAATCATAACCGTCATCGTTTGTCAAACGTATAATTCTACCTCTTTAAGAAGTTCTTAGATGCCTGCACGTCAAAAAGCATGTATGAACTCCTAAAACAGTTCGAGTAATACGTTGCTTAGACAATTGGGCCTCTCATGTTGGTCGCAAACAGCTTCGCATTACGATCTGACATCAGTCAATCAAATGACATTAGGAAATCAGGCCTTAAACTATATACAATAAGATAATCCAAGCCAAAAAATGTATTATCTGTAACCCTAATAGGTAGGAATTGCCAATTCAGATGAGATCCCTGCCTTTATACGGTTCCTTGAAAGTTGTAGTAAAACTTCACAAGTCACATCTCGGAACCGCTTTGGAGACGTGATCGTCGCGCATTCTGTTTGTGTCAGCCTAAGGTCGGTCACAGTCTCACAGACTGTAGCCTGTAGGCTATGTTGCATTGGTAATGGAACTATAGGTAATCGGACTTTTAATAAAAAGCAGTAAACTGACGTTTGAAAATGTAATTTTGCACGCTACCTATGTATTTGCTGAAAATATCTATCAACGAATCCATCAACATCAAACCACTCGTCGACCTGTCTGCACAAAGGTCTGCTATAAAAAAGCGGATAAAATCAATTGCGTTTTCAAGCATAGCTTAATAAATAAATATAATGTACTCACTAACCTGCTAGCAGTTTCGCGAATTCTTTTTGTCTTGACCGTTTGTGCAATGGTACGAACTTTGGCGAGGACACGCAGTCAGTCAGTCACTTCCTATTGCATTCAACTGATGATTGAGTCTTATCTATCAATACTATTTTTATCAAAATCATTTATCGCGTACCGTAACCGTATCCGGATTAGGACGATAGGACGTGTTCTCTTTGATATCTGGTCAGGTGAAAACCTGTTTAAGAACAATGAACCTCTGCGTAGGTTTAAGGAAAATATATCGCTATTATATATTGATGTTAAAACATTTCTGAACATTTTATAGGAACTCATAGATTTATTGAATTACTTCCAAAAGGTCGTATGTGTAAGGCTCAAATTTCTCACGTGAGTTTGACTTTAGAATGAGGAACTGCAGTAGCTATCAAAAAGTCAAGAACCAAAACATCTATAAGTTCAGATTAACAATCAACTTTAATCCACATCAATTATTTTATCCACAAATATAAATACAACAATATTATTAAACTCTTCCCGAACTTCCTATGACATCTCCACTATGACTGACCATAGATCGCCCTTCTCTATCTCTTTACTTTGTCTTTGTCTATGAAGCAATAGTTTATGTTCACATAAACTATTAGGTACCAATACAGAATATTTATTTTCCAAATAATGTAAAACAAATCCTTATCACATTAATACATAAAAATTATAATTCTTTATACAAATACAAAGTTGTGTAAAACGTCTTCCCATCCGCTCTCGGCTAGCATGATGAACTATAGCCTAATCTACATTTTGAGAGGAAAGACCCGTGCGTGTTCTAGTAATGGACTGGCGATGTGTTTGATGACAGTGTGTGAGATGACGATGAAATATAATAATTATCGAGGCAAGTAGACCTTACCGGTCACACAACTGTACAAACTGATTGGCAAAATATCTACGTAAGGTCTGGACTCTGGAGTCTTATTAGATCTTTTAATCCAATTATGTGTATTATTTATTACCTGAATACCTAATTTATCTTAATAGTTAAACAACGTTACTATCGTCTTACCTTCATGATTATTGACGGTCAAGCAAACTCGTTTCTGTTTTATTGCCTTTTTAGATCGCTGTATTAAAACGTGGGATTCTTTTCTTCTTGAGTGATATGATAAAAAACTCAAATGGGTTTATTAATGTATAGTGGTATTTATGTTTACAGATTGATCTAAGGTGCTGGTTTTATGAACATTTCAGTTTTCTAAATCTCGGCGGAAAGATCTACGAACGGAAGGATGCTATAATTTGTAAGATTAGTGATTACGGTATATCTACAGATTACATTTTCTCAATGTTCCACACAAGTGTGATCTGAAGATTAAGAAGATAAAAATTGAAAGAAATATTTTACCGAAGTCGCTCAGAAACTTGTTTTGAGGTTTTTAGTTATAACTAAAAACTTTAATCTTCGAGTAAATTCCACACATACTAAACTTCATAACCCGGCCATAAACTTGGATATGTTGCCAAGTCATTCCGCACTAGAGATGACAAAGCAGGTTTCACTGCACGCGGATGAAAAGAAAGCGAAAAGATAACGGTAATGTTAAGCCGCGCATACACGTGTAATGCGAAGGTTACTACACTTGCCGATACTGTATATAAAATAATCGACGCAACGTTAGAAATCTAGTACTTAAAAATTAAAATGTAGTAAGTAGATATTTGCAAAGGCAATGTATACTTATTGCAAGTTGCAACTGCACTAATTAATAAATTTTATCAAATTAAAGTGCAGGTGCAAAGTTAAACACGAGCCGCAGGCGACTACAGTTTAGGAAATTTTAATTTAAGTACTTCAGCGAACGAAATTACTTAGAACACTTTCCGCAGTCGTCAAATATGAGACATTTACAAGCAAATGTATTAAAAAATGATTTAAAACGTTGTTTTCTTAATAGAAACAGTGTTAATTTAATGCAATTACTCTAACTGTATTCACAAGAACTTCGTTTACTGTAGTCTGTAGATGTGTCGATGATAGATGTGTTTTACTGGGAGTATACTTGCAACTTTTCGAAGCATGACTCTATGTATAATAGGAGTCTGTTGGAACTGTGTGTCGAGCCTAGCCCCGATAACAGGTAAGACCGACGTGTGAAACTGGCTTAACATTATTAATGACTCGGACACAAACCACCTCCAAATTCGTAATGGATTCGATACGTAAACATACCTTTCTCGAGTGAAGGCAATAGAGGCGAGGAGGAAATTTAGAGATTGGTTTCCAAAAATTGTGGCCATTAGGTCATTATTGGTGTAGGTTCTCAATCTTGGACAAACTGAAACCCTGACTTTTGTTGACTTTTCATAGTAGTGTATTTCTTGTAATTCCAGCGCTAGTTCGGTGTTAATGTTTCTGTAATAAAAAAATCTTTATCTATACAAATTGGCGCGAATGACTTATTAAGTAGACCAGGGACGTTTTCATATTAAGTTACCCTCCTGTTAATATAACTTAAGTATAAGTAAGTTCATCGGAAATATACACATTAGATTTTACTTTTATTTAGTGAGGTGAAAAGTTGTACATGTATCACACGATAGCAAAGTATCTATTTTGTTTTTCGTGCTTTTAAATCCCTCACCACAATCAGGATTTTGAGTCCTGAGTGTAGTGAGGGATTTAAAGTAAACGCACGAGAAACAAAATACTTTGCCATCTTGTTGAACAAATAACTATTCAGTCATACAAAATCATACTATATAATGCTACAATATGTAAATGTATTGAACTATCGAATATGGTACATGCATGATAAACAAAACCATAGGTTTCATCGAAAAATCCGTATCGGTCGATTCATAAAAAATGACCATTTGATTTGTTCCATTATAAACTAGTGCGAAAAGGCAATTTAAAAGTCATCAATTCCGATTGCCGACGAGTCTAGCCCCGCCCACTGACACATTCACGCTTAATCGCCCTCAATACGAGTGAATTATTGAAATGGTTTACACTACACTACATACCACTCACTGTGAAGTGAACAGTAGTTCATTAATCATTACTTTCACTGATAAATATATGCTTTGGATGTTTCGCATATTTACTTGCTGGTTTTATTACCTACATACATATTACGACTGGTGTAACTAACTACGGAGGAGACCCGAGGAGCAGCGTCTGATTTGATAACAACTTAACCTGAGCTTTATTTACTTTCTTATACGATTGATATTGTTTTATGAAAGGACTCTATGCCAAAGTTAAATATAAAGATAAGTATGATTTGTTCTAAAAATAACCGTATAATAATTTTTTGGTAATTTTATGTTCAGAACGCTCGCAGAAGGTACCTATCCCGAAGTAATTTTTTTCTACAAAATTTTAATATTTTTGCCACTATGTAACAGTAACCAATTTCTATAATAGTTTTGGCTGTAACATACAGATTACAGACATACAGGGCGAAACTGTCCTTATTACGGAACCTTAAAAAATGCTGCGGCTCATCTTAATTCCACCCTGCAGGTTTGAGTAGCGCTCAAAGAGCAATGACCTTAGATTTGATGTTTACGTCCGCTAACTGAACGATCTCGCTAAATTACATCGAGAGTGTTGTTAATGACCGTTTTTTACCTATGATAATATATTGTATCGCTTTAATTATAATTTATATGGGACCTTATTCCAGTTCCAATGCTTCTTAAAATAGCCCACATCGGCACTCAAGTGGCAAATCGCCCTTGATATGACAGCATACACAGACCTTGCTATTTTGATCTTGTTTACATCAACCGCCCTTAGCCCGGAGCTCGGTAAGGGATTTATTACAATCCAGCTAATGGAGCTGGAGTGTAATAGCTTTTGTCCATACAAATAATTGATGTTTTCTACGCATGTTGCATACGCATCTCTTCAGCTTTACACATCTGAACGGATGCGTGAAAAAGCTGAATCGAGTTGGATAAGTGTAGTTAAGTGTTAAGTTAAGTGTTTGACGACCTCCGTGGCGCAGGGTTGAGCGCTGTTGTCTTAACGTGCGGAGGTCCCGGGTTCGATCCCCGGCAGGGTCAGTTTGGGAATTTATGATTTCTGAATTTTCCCTGGTCTGGTCTGGTGGGAGGCTTCGGCCGTGGCTAGTTACCACCCTACCAAAGACGGCAAAGACGTGCCGCCAAGCGATTTAGCGTTCCGGTACGATGCCGTGTAGAAACCGAATAGGGGTATGGGTTTAATTAACTGCCATGCCCCTAACAGGTTAGCCCGCTAAAATCTTAGACTGCATCATCACTTACCATCAGGTGAGATCGCAGTCAAGAGCTAACTTGTAGTGGATAAAAAAAAGTTAGTCCCTAGTTGAAGACTTAACTATCGTGTTCTGTTTTAATCCTGTGGCTTCTTCGCTGGTGTCTGTGTTTTGTGTGCTATTCTAATTAAGTATAAGTATTTTGTAAAATAATAGTAAATATTTTAGATACTCTACAATAAGTACCCTACTGGGTGAATTTATCGTAGAGTGAAAAACCGCAAAAAAAGGTCTATTTTCTTGGCCGAGATAAGGAGTTATACTGCCCAGCAACTCGCAAGGTGTATACTTGGTATTATGTTAATTTACATAGTTACCACGGTTTGAAGGTTTATAGCTTAAGCTTGGCTCCGCGCTTAGGCCAAATTTAAATCGACCTAGGACGCTAGGTCACATCGATTGAGCCCGAATCAAATTAATATGAGGAAGGAAATACGTACATAAATTACTACGAGGTCATTTTCTGCCTTTGTGATTGTACCGTTTTTTGATAATAAGTATTTTTTGTGGCAGGTTTTAGGTTTGCTATATACCTGTATGCGGTCTCTGAATACGAAATACTCTAAGTGACCTGAATATTGTAACTATAACGAGAGCAATCAAACAAAACAATTTTTTAACCTGTAACAAATTACTTACTACTTAATACTTACTTATAACCTATAAAAATTACTACTAAGTAAGTATTAATATTTTTACGTTAATTGTTTTATCACGAATTGTTTTTCGTTGTAAGTAGGTATATTATGCGTTCGCGTTGTAGGAATTGGGATTCCCATTTTAAGATATCAACATAATTTAACCCTGGTATTCCCGTTAACTATGAAGTTATGACGTAAGGTAAGGAATAATGTTGACCATACATTATAATAAGGTTAATAGGTTATAAATTAATCGTCTTATTAAATTTTCTTAATATATCAGACATACCTAGATACCTAACGCGAACTCACAGAACAAAATGAAGACTAGCTTAGTACTTAATAAGCAGATTCCTATATTTCTGTGTTAGAACTCTTAAATTTGGAGGCAATTATGCGAAAGGTATTTATGCTAATTTTTATCCCCAATTATCAAAGAATTCTCCCACGATTTTCAAAACCAACGAAGAAACGGGCATATTATAGTAAATTAAATGCGTTGATTAAGGTTTTTTGATTCCCGCGGGAACTCCTTAATTTTCCGGGATAAAAAGTATAACCTACCTCCATAACAAATTTCAGCAAAATCGGTTGAAAGACAGACAGACAGACACATTTATAATATTAGTATGGATCTATAACACATCTAGGTAAGGTCTATGTAAACTTTCAACTACCTAATTTGCATATTTTCATATTTGAATGCACGATCATATTATTGTGTTAAAATAATTTCGTGCGATATTATTAATATCGAAAGCGTTGCCCCACGTCGTATCACGCTTTACTCGTAGATTTGTTTTCATAAAATAAAATTCTAAAGTGCAAATTCAACTGTTTGCTTTGCCAAAAGTTTAAGGCTATATCCACAAAAGTTTTCTAGGCATGTGCGCTCGCGTTGTGCTGCATCAAACTGTTAGCAAGTTTGTTTTGATTGGTGCACGGTGGTAGGTGAGATCTTACATGAAGATAATAAAACAATCTTGTATTGACTTTGTCTTTTTACTGCCACGAACAGCGACCACGGTCACGAAGTGTATAACTAATTTGGTTTTTATTTCTTTGAGTGTTCCATCATAATGGAAACGTTTACCATTTTTTTTTTAAATTTAATATGAAAATTAAGATAAAATAAAACAATCATTAAAATATCTCAACAAAATATGAAAAAGATATGGAACTTTAAAGTTGCGCTTGTAAGACGGGAGACTTGACGTCATAATTCCCTATCAACAGACTTTATAAAGCCGAATAAAAGAAATAAATGGACTTAACGTGACTTAATTGAATTAAAAGCACTTAATTTGTGTGTGAAGATAATTTTGAAGTATAGGTCTCGGCTAGGTATTAAAACTCACTCACAAAATTTCTCACTCGAGTAAGATACAGCAATCGGTGTACATTAAATAATTAAACTTTTAAATCGTCATTTCTCAGTCATTTATTGATGGATTGTAAAAAAACCACTGATTTATTAGTTTTAATCTATATTTTACTTCCGTTGTGTTAAATATGATATTCACAACATCATGAAACTTCTCCATTACCAGAGGCCTAATAGGCATGATGACTGATTTTGAAAAATGGTCAGATTATGTTCGGAAGTATCTACTATTTCGAAAAAATATCTTATTTCAGCTGAAAAATAAGGTTTGGTAGATGAAATTGGCATTTGAAATTTAAATTTTAAAATTCACGCCAAAACGTTCAGCGGTGTCATGGCGTCGTTTGTGGCGTCACTATTATTTTTACCAATGTACTCTGTGCAGTGTACGGTAAACAATAGTGTGATTGTCAAAGTTCGAAAATAATTGTGGGTAATTGTCATTGTCGCTTCATTAGTGTTTTAACCAATATGGCGGATTGCTGTATTTTATAGTTTTATTTTATCAAAATAAATAGCAATCTTACTCGAAATAGGAAAAAAAATATGTTTTTTATAATCCATGAATCCAATTTTATTAGATAAAATTTATAATTTCATTGATTCTTTGTTACTGTCATCATGCCTATTGTCTAAGCAAATCGTAATAATTTTACAGCTTAAAACGTATTACTGGAACTGTGTAAGGAATTCATACATGCTTTATTATGACGTGCAGGCATCTATCAACTCCATAAACAGGTCGAATTATTCGTTTGACAAACGATACACACAATCGGGGTCATAACTAGCTGTTACAAATTTTAAAACTAAAATCTAAGCGGGTTATCCGAAGCTTCAGTCATATATAAACAAAACTATATCGTGGCTTATTATTATTTATTAGTCATGTAAAAGTCCCTATCAATATCAATGTCATGAACTTGACCACGCCTCCACTTTACGTCGTCCGCATTCGAAAACTGATTAATATGCAAACACGGTCTGTTTGTATTGTTCGTATTCCTTTCGAAACATACGATAACAGCAATTCATAACTACAAGTATGCTAATATTCACACTTGCTCACTGCCAAAAGCTTAACGATTTTTTCCACTCGTTTTCTTTATTGGAAAAAATCTTTGTTTTTTTCATAAGACTAAGCCTAAGAATAATTCTATATTATGGATTTATCGTCATCGGTTATTTTAAAGTTTTTTTTTTCTCTTTATTGGAATACATACAGCGTCTTACATTACAAATAAAAACTTAAATATAGTTTGCACATTTGCCTATAAAGTATTCACTAATTAAATATAAATGTAGTGGTTATAGGAGCTTTTGGGCTGAGCTTTTATAACATAGCTTAATATATTTTAATTTTGATCTATATAAATCGTATCTATCTATACATATAACCAACTATGACTTATATTATTATTATAAGCAATAGTAATAAAATAAAAAGTTATTAATCATCGAGATATCGTAATATGCGAACTAAAAAAAACCCCTCGTGAAGAATTCTTATCGCGACTGAGTCATTATGTAGTTAATAGCAAATCATTAACTACAGTCAGTAATAATTCATAGATTAGATTAAAGTAAATATAAGATTAACTAAAACAGAACCTCGAATGTTCGTCTCAACTCTAAAGCGATGTCATTGTCCAAAGAAGTCCAGCTAAGGCCAATACAATAGTGAATGTTTTGGCCTTCACATTGATATATCGCGGTCTATACACTGCCCTGTCCTAGATTTACCTTAAAGGGTAGAGCGGCTATCTCATGCTTCAATAGGCTTCATGGTTGACAATTGAAATCCTTCCAGGCGCAGTGGTGAACGCTGTGGTTTATAAGTGTAAATTCCCGGGTTTAATTTCCGACTCGGTGATTGACTCATTACTGTTGAATATAATTACTTAGTTATATATTTTTTTCTGCTTTACTCCGAAAGCGAAGTTATAGTCTTTCAACTTATCTGCAAAGCCTTGCCGCGTAGCGATTTAGCGATTCGGTACGATACCGCATATGAGCTGCAACCGATTCGAGATATAGTTTGAATTTTCAATCACTGAGCAGAAATGAAGTTCAATAAAAACTGCCAGCTTAGCTCGCTTTTACGTGCTTTTACGTAGACTGCATCATCATTCATCACTTACGCATAGATTTAGGATTGGTCTAAATTTATGCACTTATCACGGGAAGATCGCATGAGGCAGGTACTTTTGGTGTACAAAAGATGGTCCTAATGCAACACGATGAGATGATAAAGCCATACTTACACATAACTAGGCTCTCGGTCAAATAATAGGACCACTGGGTCCAATAGAAAATGTGTGTCATGTCATGTGGCAACTGGCAATGTTTTATGTAATCCGATTTTCTTGTCTATTGCGTTGTAACTACGAGTTGTAAACTACATAATTATTTTATCAGCCTGTGCTGAATTGCAATTTCCCGCCGCTTGAAATAGTTCAAGTTTTTATTACACTAGCACACTTATAAGTAACTATTGTATTGTATGAATTACTATAAAGTGTAGACAAAACGATCAAGGATAGCGTTTTATGCTATATATAGCTATTTAGAGTTAGTTGATTGGAAAAAACGACGAAGTGACCTATTTCCTTGCTTTATGATATTGTCAATTTTTGTTGCAGTAGGTACTTAGTAATAAGTATTAGATCTACGCTCTATAGCGTACTTTGACTTTGCTCAGATTTAAGACACAATTAAAACTTGACAGATTTATATCACTCACATAAGTCCATCTCTTTTGAGCATTACAGCATTAAGTCAAATTACGCCCTGCAGATCTCAAATGTCTTTGTCTCAGCCTAAATCTCAGCCAGGATTCGCTGATTGCTGATGTAATAGCAGCACACTTTCCGCAAAACTCGGACATTAGCCGCGCCTAAATACCGGCTCCATAGTCCACGCGCGAGAGAAAGTGTGTTGTGACTTTATGCCATTGTTGACTCCTTTACTTCACGCTCACAGCCTCACAGATTAATAATTACTGCAGCTTTATTATGTAAAACTCGCATCAATCATTGTTACAGTCTCAAACTCAATTGTTGTGATTGGCTTAATTTATTGTGAAGATCTTGTCCTCCAGGCCGTATTCGGCCACGGGCGACTGCTTGATGAAAACTCCTGGTACCTATCTGAGGGTATTATAATTAATTTATTTTATTTAAAGTCTTTAAAAAAAATCTAAAATTACACCACAATTTTGCAGAGCAAAGCGACTAAAAACAGGCTGGCGTTTGTAAATTGCAGCCCAAATAGACCGTAGTCTGCGTTAGGGCTGACAAAAAGATCGGCGAAGTTAAATCACTAAAGTTCACAATATAAAGCATGATAATTTACTTATTTTAATTGATGTATTTATGGTATTCTTGCAGCCACAATAGATTGGACATAAGCGTAAGAGTGTTAACCAATCAGAGCTCAATGGGATCGTTACACTGTAGCAATCATTTTTACGTAATAGGCTAGGACTTATTCTTGCAATATTTCCCAAAATAGTGCACCTATCATGATGCAAAGAGTGAATAGACCGTTAATAGTATGTAAAGTTTGGGCATACTTATGTCTAACAATATCTTAGGGTAAATATGGCTTCTTGCAACGTTTTTCCAGATTATAAAGCAAGCCTTAGATTAGCTTCAGGGTTTCTATTTGAGTACATCCTAAACATTATGTTATTTATGGAATTCAGTTTGAATTAACTGGATAACGCATATCAATGCGTCGTAATGTGAAATACACAATAAAAAAGTGTCTTGCCAAAAACCTTTCAGAATATTGTAATAATTGACGGTACTAAAATTTCATATTTCGTACCTATAGGTACTCATATCATACCTACTCGTATCATCATATCACGAGAAATTGTGTCATGACCTAGGCGAATGGTCTGACATTGTATGGAATATGGATCGTAAAACTGGCTTCTGGCACCTTTACTAACGTGTCCGGAATCCAGATGCCTGGTGGGAGGCTTCGGCCGTGGCTAGTTACCACCCTACCGGCAAAGACGTGCCGCCAAGCGATTTAGCGTTCCGGTACGATGCCGTGTAGAAACCGAAAGGAAATGGGTTTAATATAACTGCCATGCCCCTAATAGGTTAGCCCGCTGCCATCTTAGACTGCATCATCACTTACCATCAGGTGAGATCGTAGTCAAGGGCTAGTTTGTAGTGGATAAAAAAAAAGAGACTAGTATAAGGTTTGAAAATCTCAACACAAACATTAATAATAATGTCAAGCTCTACATTAATGTAATGACATTGTGTAGACCGTATACCTATCTGTGATGATGCGCGGTTATGTTGCACCTACAACTGCGGCTTCTCTTGAGAGCATACTTCGGTTTTGCCAATGTACTTGACCACGGGGTCAATAAAATCCATACTAATATACTATCACCCGATACCCACTCATATTATTTATGCGGAGGTGTCTATTTGAATCAATAAATAAATATTTATTGACCAACACAACAAATTTATTACATAACAACTTACTTAAACTAAATGTGGTCAATGGGCCACCTCCTCAACCTTTGCCACAGCACGAAAGGTATCATGTACTTAACATACCGCAACGCTGATTTTGAGTGGCCCAAGGGGTGCAACGTTACCATCACTGGTAATTCAAGTAATAAACAAAATAAAACAAAATTTATAGCTATCTGTTTGTCTATTCCTATTACCGTGTACACGGCCCATTCGTTCAACTCATTTTGACCACAGAGATAGGCTACAAGAAATACAAATTGGTACATACTTTTAAGGAACTTGTTTTGTGCTCCATATTGTATCGTAGGTTCTGTTATCTGGGACATCGCAGGCATGTGTAAACCTTTTGCATCGGCCGAGAGCACTGTGTCGTCTCCTAGGCTTATTGTTCACCTTGCCCAGAGATGATAAACGACGTGTCCGGAGTACCGCACGCAAGCTATTCTATCAAATCCACTCGTTAAACTGTTAAACAATCATTTTATCATTATCCCACATATTGTCGTGCTGGCTGATAGCTTTTATTGTAGTGAAAACATTAAACTATTGTTATCGTATAAAGTCTAATAGCCTGGCTTACCACACACTCATCTTTACAACTTTACGCTTGACTTCAGTGGTTTAGTCAATTAAAAAAGAAACTCTAACGTGCGCGTTAAGTCATAAAGAGCCGAAGCCTTAAACCAACTACGAATTATTTTAAATATCGTTACTAATCCATAACTTTTACTTTCATGTCGCTTTGCCGACTTTTACTATGCGGTTAGTTCAAAGTAGAAGCAGTAGATAGCAGGAGCAAGGTTACATGTGGCTTTTGCGGGTGTAGCTCGTGACCAATTAATTTTTGATACTTGATATTTTTGGTATTTCGAACTCCGGGCTCAAGAATTTACCAGATTTTAATCTGGGATTTTTCCGTTATCTAAAAATACCACACATAAAACATATAGTCATTACCTATTACGTTTTACTAAGGAACCTAATTATAACATGATTGTTATGTACCTACGAATAAACCTTGCCGCCAACGCAAGCCCCTTGTAAGTCGATTTTCCTTTTAAACCAGACGACATTGATGCGAGTACGATTATTTAATAAAAGTTTCACTATATTTTTATAAATACACTTTTACAACAAAATAACTATGTACCTATACTTTATTTAGTGTTTTTTTTTCAACTTCAAGAATATAATATTGTATAATGTCTGTTGTAACCTCGGCATTGACCATTCGCTTTACCAATTTCGATGAAAGGTACAAAGATAGCCTGCATGATGCATCCCGTTAATATGTATATGTAGTACACAATAAATATCGCACCACCATCGTTTAGAAAGCTATTATAAAATCTTCTCCGAAGCGTGTTTCTTATTGGCTTTTTCACCTAATATAGGACGGGAGAAAATCGTTTAATATGATCATGAACTTGGAGAATATAAAATGTTATTTCATGCAAATTGCTCTTATGAAATGCCAATTTTGTTAGCTAGCAGTTGTTTGCCATCAAAGTCGTTTTGCACTTCGCGTTCGTTTCGTTTGAGGTCTGTGATTCACCCGCGCGGTGATACGAGTAGCAGTAGCTAAACTAGGTATTATTAGTTCACAACTTTAATGACATCTATCGCCCACGATATTTGAAATAAAAACTAAGTAGAATATAAACTAAGAATTGGCTAAGTGTAAAACCTGGGAGCTTGGGCGAATAGCACACCTGCAGAGTATAAATTACTTTGGCATATACCTAGGTCTCCTACATGTTTTGTTTTCATCATACCAATTTCAACGATATACTTAGGTATATGTCGTTGTAACCTAAGTTTGAGATGTTAAAAAATGACACACTAGACACCACCATAGCCCAAGAAGGCCCCCATAAGACCAGGGGCAAATTGGAATCCTTCGGGGACTTTCTAAAAGGGACCAGTGCTCACCAGGGAAACTTTCTCGATACACCATTGCCACACAAGGTTAATTTAGCTACTTATTGATACTCTTTGTTCCCACAGAATCATCTAATAAAGGCAACGAAAGTAATTCCCACTGATACAATGGAGCTGTACAGCTATTATCCCACGCCCGGAGTAAACAAATAGTGCCTAATTGGTTTTCGCTTTCGTTTCACCTTTCATTCCATACGCACGCACAAAAACTTCAATTACGTTGAGGACAAACATTTGAAAAGCGATTTCTATGCTAATATTATTCACTTAACCTTTCGAAGAAATCTCGAAGCATCAGTCGATATTGGGGATATAGTAGAATGGTCGTAGGCAGTGGGACGCAAATAGAGTTGGATTGGAGGCGGATCTTATATTGAACTATTCTAAAAGTGTTCTCTAAATCTCTATTAATTTGTTTATCTGGGTAGAAGATTTAAAACCATTGAACGAAATCAAATTATCCTCTTGCATATAAAGTTACGCTGTAGTTGTAGGTACTCGGTAGAACTATCTAGAAGTTACGGCTTAGTTCGAATTAGGTGCGGACTGAACTGTGGGAAATAGCAGACTAGTTAGTGAAGACCTAAGTATTAGTCTGATTCTATTTTATTATAAATTGCTAATATGGAATGGAAAACAGTGATTCATTATTAAAGATAGAGATACTTTATACAATTGTATTTGTATTATAATGGCAGTGTTCGTGATTGATGTAACAATACGACAACGAGTCATGTTTGGTAATATCACTTATCTCAGCGCGATAACCCAATTCAGATTTATCACGTACAACGCATAACATATAAAATCAATATAGATATGCACATTGTAGTCTGATATATGGCACTATTGATTATTACAATTATTTCAGTATAGCTCAAACCGGCAAATAAACTAGACTTTGCAATAATTTATCTGAAAAGCTTTCGATTGAATTCCTTATTCAATCTAGAGTCCCTATGTATGTTATACGTCAAGATATTAAATACTTACATACTTAGATATGAAATTTCAGTTGAATAAACAAAATATGAAACAAACAAGTAGTTTTTCGTCAAACGTTAAACATTTGCATGCTACGACATGCAAATTTAGTAAGACAAACACGCCATAACGGTCTTTCGGTATCCTAAACAGAAATATATAAGACCCCTGTTGTTTTAGCTATTGAGTTGCTTTCTTTTATATTCGATTCAAAACCAATTGCAATAGCCAATAACAAAGGAAGAGTGAAAGCATCGAATCAGATTTTGCAATAATCGACAATCGCTTTCTTTTTGGCCTTCCCTTTGTTACCTGTTGCTTTATTCACGATCACCTTTATCGGATTGAAACAAACCTCGACTGACGCCGTGATAACATCGCAAACGCCAAAGTGCTTACGAAATACGAACACATTTTTCATTTCAACGGTGGCTTTTCTTTGGATGTCGTGACTGCTAGCAATTGTAACATTTTTAGACACATATGATTTTGTTTTGAGATGTTTAGTTAATTCAATAGAATCCTTATTTTAATCGAAACTTTGCTTTAATTTGTTGGTGTGTTCATGTTAGTCTACCATAGCAACTTGTATAGCTGTACGTCAGATAGAGTCAGTACGATAACCCTTGTTTTAAATGTACCTTTTGATGGTTATTTTTTCTGGTTTTACGAATAATAATTAGTATTTTAATTTGGTAGAGTTGCCATATCATTCAAACCCGTATGTTTTGGGCAAAAACGTTCACTATAATTGCAGCTCCGTAATCCGTAGTAAGTTAATAACAGAGTGCATTGGGGTCATGACCACGAATGTGACGGTCACACGAATAATCCGAGTTTTAACAACAGATTATGAATATAAAAGAATAAAGGCCAACCATAATTTTGTGCTTATACGGTCTAATAGTGTAATCAACTTTGTATAATTGGGAAATATTTTATTTTTGTTTGCTTATCAAGTTATCATACAATGACCGTCTATAGGGCTTTCGTGTCCTTCGTTTCTGATCCATGGCATTGTTTTCAAACGTATTTACGAATTTAAACGTGGTTTCTCGTGTTTGAAATTGTGCTTTATTTGGAATTGTTCTGCTGTTTTCTTGGTGTTTGATACTGTACTAAGAAAATCCACAGTGGTTAACACTTTAGTACCTTGCATAGGTATTGTGTTTGAGCTACAATACATATTTTCAAATATTATTGAGAAGTAATTTCTGGTGCTTTAAGTAATATTTATGTTTGTTTGTCCGCAGATCAGTGGAGAGATACGTGCGAGTGAAATGGAGAGATGTGCGAGTTGGAGATCTAGTCCACCTGTCGAACAACGAGGCTGTGCCAGCCGATATGGTGCTGCTTCATTCCTCGAACCCTCTGGGTATCTGTTATCTAGATACTTGCAACTTAGATGGTGAAACTAATTTGAAACAGAGAGTGGTAGCGCCTGGATTTAGAGAAAAGGTACGCTATTTTAACAACTCAATTGAATTTAAATATTGACTCAACAAAAAATCTAATTGTAATTTTATTGTTCTGTTGTTATTTATTGGTACATACCTGTCGCAAACTGTCTATAAATATACAATTACATCGTTTTTGTGAGCGTGTAAAACAATTTAACGAGGATGCAAGTATTGGGAAAGAATTGCTTGCAAAAAATAGATCTTAAATCTTAAAATGATTTACTCAATGACCCAGTAAATTGTTTCATCTTGGCTAATCTGCGTTCCATTGCCGACCATCTAGGCACTTTAAAGTTTAAAGGCCATCTTGAAATTACTTATTGTCCCATTGTCCAACATGTAGTTCACAACTAAATGCCCACTGAACTGTTAACTTGAGATGCACCTACTTGGCCTTGATATTTGCACCAAATACTTAATTGTATGGGTAAATAAGTAGTATCAACCTTAAACAATGGCCACAACAGAAATTATCAAAATTCGCGTGGGAACTTTTTACAAAATTTCTCACATATTTCCTAACGACGACGTTTACGTGCTACGCTTACATTGATGTATAATTTTAGTACCTTACGCTTACAATCATGTTTTGTCAAACGATTAAAGTCTCATTCCTCTTTTTCCTCTTTTTCAGCGACTAGAATTTTCACCAATGAAGTTTAGAAGCTCCGTAGAAGTAGAGAGGCCTTCAACAAAAATATATAGGTTTACTGGCACGATATCCCACCCGAATGGAGTTCGCGTTCCGCTGAACTCGGAAAATCTATTACTAAGAGAATGTACGATAAAAAACACAGACTATGTTGAAGGTATCGTAGTATACGCAGGTCACGAAACAAAGGCCATGCTCAATAACGGGGGGCCAAGGTATAAATGTTCCAAATTAGAAAAAAAGATGAACACAGATGTCATTTGGTGTGTTCTCGTCCTTTTATTTCTGTGCTGCGCTGGAGCTGTCGGCTGCAAAGTGTGGTTGGACGAGTACAGTCAACTTCCTTCAAAATATACGCCGTTCATCCCTTACTCAGGCAAACCAGCGTACGAAGGCCTGCTTATATTTTGGACGTACATAATAGTGCTGCAAGTTATGATACCAGTATCTTTATATGTTACGATAGAAATGACCAAACTACTGCAAGTGTACCACATACATCAGGACGTTGAGATGTATGATGTAGTCACGAATACAAGAACAGAATGTCGAGCTTTAAATATTACTGAGGAGCTGGGGCAGATTACTTACTTATTTAGCGATAAGACTGGCACGTTGACGGAAAACAAGATGGTGTTCAGACGGTGTACAGTTAGCGGTGTGGACTACGACCATCCTCCGGGCCCAGAAGCTGAGCCTTCGTCTACCCTGCCTCCCATTGTAACCCCCTTAACAAAAGTGTCCCCCAACAGAAGAATGCTCCAACATCTACTCGACAGCAACGACGCACAACATACACAAAAGGTGATAATTTAACTCATTACCTACATGATAACTTTAATTGGGTAAATGCGACGATTGGCTCTCAATGCAACTGTACAAATTGTGAATAATAATTAACTCACAATTACTCAATTGTACTTTGCGACAAACTTTCGGCATATTGTTATAGTAATTAATTTCCGTTAGTGAAAATTAATTCATTGTTGTCACACTTTTAATCCGCTCCCGGACAATACCTATCCCAGAAATCTTAACACAGCCTTAATGATAATTCTAAAGCCTTAATTTTATTCATGATATTCATAAATGAGTAAGAAATTAAATCGCAAGTGACGCGCCAATGTCTCATGTCGTTTAACAACTGAACGATTTTGGTTTCTTCTCCCTTCATACCTATTTCGTGCTATTTATTTTGATTTTTAGGTTTTTTTATTTTCCTCAAATATTTTTGGCAATATTATTAATAAGCGAATAGATAGCGAAGAAGAACATTTTTTCGCTAACCCATTGCCCCCCGATTGTGAAAAAGGAAATCGTAATCGTTTGTCAAACGGATAATTCGACCGGTTTAACGAGTTCATAGATGCCTGCACATCAAAAAGCATGTAATGCACACCTTAAACAGTTCGAGTAATACGTTTTAAGCTGATAAGGATTTGTTAGCTGATTTTAACAATTGGTCATCTGACACACAGTAAACACATACCTACAACCAGTATGGAAACTACCTAGAAACGTCCGAAACAGCTCACTCACAGAAACGTGCGCATCGAACATGCGATGACGCGGCACTCACTACTGACGGCACTGCAACGAGCGCTTGGTATCTCGTCGATGCGCACGTTTGTGTGAGCCTGTGTCGAACGTTTCTAGGTGGTTTCCATGCTGGTTGCATCTGTTTGCTGTGTCTGACAGCTATTCTGTGGGGCCAGGTGCGCGAGTTCCTGCTGATTCTGGCGGTGTGCAACACGGTGGTAGTGAGCCAGCCGCACGTGGACGACTCACAGGTGTCCAGCGCTCACAGCGGACACACAGCCGACCACAAGGCCTCGCGCCCCAACGGCACGCTCCGGACCAATGACAAGTGAGCACTTTGGATAGCTAAGCAGGCCGCCGCCAAGCGATTTAGCGTTCCGGTACGATGCCGTGTAGAAACTGAATAATATGGGTTTAATATAACTGCCATGTCCCTAACAGGTCTGCCCGCTATCATCTTAGACTGCATCATCACTTACCATCCGGTGAGATCGCAGTAAAGAGCTAACTTGTACTGGATAAAAAAAGAGTCTGTTCAATAAGTCAGTTTACATAGAAATTTTAGAATTTTAAAATCTAATTCTGACGACACCAATAGTTGCTGTCAAGTACTTTTTACGAGTTGGAGTGTTTCACACATTCATCTGTTAAACATCTGTTGGAAAGTGTTGGACATCTCGCATAACATGTACCTGTAACTTGGTACAATAAGGACTTGGAATGTACTCTAAGAACACTCTGTTCAAGTCGGAGTGTAAAAGACTTTTGTCCTTACTTTAGAGATTTTTGACAGCCACAGGAACAGCTATTGCAGATGTTCTTTGCATAGTGGTTTCTCGGTTTCATGTGCTAAAATATATACCTACCCACAGACTTGATTTAATAAATTATTATAATATAAATTACCTTTGGATATTGAAAGAGCTTTCAAATAATTTTCACTTATCTTACAATTGGTTAAAACTCTTCACGAAAGTTGAAATTACGCATTGTAACGCCAAATATCTTGATCGCTCTAAAGACGAATATCGTGAATCGTCGCATTAAAGTAATTTACTTTTGTTATGTGTGGTACAAATAAATAATAATAAAGTATTATTGGCTAAGAAATACTTTCGTGATTTGGCCCAAAGACGCACCAATTGCAACTTCCCAGCGTGCAATAAAGCGCCAAACACACAGGGAGCGGACGCGGGTCAGGCGCGGTCCGCCTCGGGTGTGACGCTGATTGTATTCCTTGTATTTATACCATACTAAAATTCAACATCGATGATTTATACGGACGACATCCATCACACAGTGTCACCCGCCATGCGCCCGACCCGTGGCCGCGTTCTGTGTGATGTCGTTCATATAAATTCAAGGAATTCAACACGCCGCGCACCCGACCCGTCCCGCGCCCGCTCCCTGTGTGTTTTGCCCTTAAGTTTGGCGTCACGTGTCCCGCCAAGTTTCAACTTTAATGAGTTGTGCCACAATAAACAGATACAACTAGTATGGAAACTACCTAGAAACATTCGAAACAGCCTCACTCACACAAAGTTGCGAATCGAACAAGCGATGACGCGGCACTCACTACTGACGGCACTGCGACGAGCCCTTGGGGTCTCGTCGATGCACACGTTTGTGTGAGTGAGGCTGTTTTGAACGTTTCTAGGTAGTTTCCATACTGGTTGTATCTGTGAGGTTCTGGTCAGTGTAAAATGTATAGTACAATTATCGGATTGGTTTGGAGGTACGCTAGATTAACTGAATCTCGGTCCACCACGCCGTCGCCGCCGCCGTCAACCACGTCGCCGCTCCGCCTGCGCCTGCCCAAACTCCCCTTCGGCAGCCGCGACGATACCTCCTCAGAACCCAGCACCTCCGCTGAAGTGCAGGTGAGCTTATTTTGTGTTGTGTTGTGACAGTCGGGCTAATGCATAGAATAATTAAACCTCTAGAATCAATGCCAGCGTGTAACCGAAAGGAATAGGTAATAATAGGTAAAACGCTGCAATGCACCAAGTACAATAAGTGCTTTATGAACAAAACAAACTAAACCCGTGACACGCAGAAAGGGATAGAAGAAATCATATTTTGTTCTCATTCTATCTTGTGTGACATCTCAACACTGCATCTCTTTCATGTGGGAGTGAAAAGGAGATATGGCTTGGTCTATATTACTTTCTCTGTCTACGGGCTAATGAGAAGATTGCCCGTTTTAATCTTTAAAAGCAACGACCTCAATTTACATAGACGGGCCCTGTCAAACAAAGAATGTGAATCTAATTTACTAACCCCATAGTCTGAAAAGCGGGACAGTGCTATGGCAGGGACAAGGACAGGGCTATACAGGTGAGAAGCGCGCTCTAAAAGTCAGACACCCAACTTTTTTCTATGAAAGGGCCCATCTAGTACATATATTCGATGTTTAAAAGGGTAGAGACTTTTTAACTAGGGTAAGTGCTTTTATGCCTCTATGTTGTCCATACTGCACGCCACTGAAGAGGCCGAAGTCTTAACTACCGCTATCACCTTTTACTTGTGGTAGCTTATGTAAACTCCCCTACTTTACTCGATTTATACGCTCGTACTGGAACGCTAGAACCGGCAAAGCCATTTTTAGACGGACGGGGGGTTGAACCATCGACTTTTCCGTTTAATTTTTAGTTAATTTGAACATTTAGTTATTAGATATTGAGGCTCTTTATCTCTGGAATTCTGGAAATGAGCAATATTTTCTTTAAAATAAATTAGAAAAGCTAGATTTAAGCTACATTCTGAATTTCCAGTAGCTCAATAAATTGTATTAATAGAGCAGTAGGTATCCATTATTAGGTCGACATTGTTTGTTTGAGATGTCAGCGAGCCGACAACTTTATCGGTTCTCGTTATTTATGTTGTCGGTCTAATTGTCTTTTGAAGTTCTTTAATTTGCTTACAATCGCGTATTTAATGTATCATTATTGATGCATATTTCCTTTGACTTATCTTATCATTACGTAGTATAATTATTGTAATCCATATTTTCCTCAAAAACTGCATTATCATTATCTTTATCAAGTAATGTACTTTTATATCATACTTGCTCAGTAACTAGGGATTACTATGGTGGAAAGTCTCCTTGTAAGTTGGTGTTTGCAATTCAAGGCAACATTACGTCGCACTATGCTTGAATTGGGTATTTGACTACTAGTGAAATAAATTATTTTACAGTGATTATTAAATAAAGGATCTCCCAAAAGTCGTAATATCCACGTCACCTGATAGTTTTATTTTGAACAACCATTTTAAACTATCGATTAAAGTAAAAAAAGTGCGTCGAACTTGGATGACGTCACAACTTAAAATTTCATACAAAATCCATACTAAGCACGCGTTTTGACGTTTGAAAAAAAAGTTGCTGATTTGACTAGTTGTCAAATACCCAATTGTAATGTTCACATTACAGTTCAAGCTATGCAAAACTCCTTGGAACTCAGAGCCGTAAAAAAATGGAAAACTATTTACGAAAATAAAATGGAAATGGCGGCATTTCATTTGATCTGAAAGTTTGTGAAGTTTGTTCGTAAAGTGATTTAAGTTATTTACAACAATGTCAAGCACTTCATCAGATGATGAAAAAGGAGGAGAGCCTGATTTTTGTTTGCTTGAAGCAGAACAAATGATGCAAAACCTTTTGCCGGATAAGTCCATTTTCTCTAAATTTGCTAATTATTCTAA
This sequence comes from Erebia aethiops, assembly GCA_923060345.2. Taxonomy (NCBI): domain Eukaryota; kingdom Metazoa; phylum Arthropoda; class Insecta; order Lepidoptera; family Nymphalidae; genus Erebia; species Erebia aethiops. The sequence continues at coordinate 4,333,867 of OV281092.1, read as the reverse complement.
TTAAAATTTCATTTTGCATTACCAATGTTTTATTTACCTCGCAAGAATGATATAAAGTAGAATGCTTACCTCGGTTGCAAGTAGCTATTACACCCTCGAACTATATTCACCCTCGCTCGCTGCGCTCGCTCGTGTGACTAAATATCTCGGGTGCACGCGATCCATTAGCGCCCTATGCGAGCTGCGCTCGCACTGGCGCCAAATTGGATCTTGTTCTGTAATAGCTTACTTACGTCCCTTGTGTAACAATCTACTAATAAAGCTATACATGCCTTAGATTAATGAAAGGAAATGAAGACAAACCCAAAAGAAGTATTCGACTTTCTCTCAAGGAACATTTTTATGTGTGTCATAACTTTAAACATTTTATATTAGTTAAAATATTTTCGACGCTTATTATTATAGAAGTTCTCTGATCGTACGCAACTTTTGGTACACTTTGGCCCAGTGCATTGGCCAAACACGCTAAGCCTATGATGTAGTACACCATGTTTTGACCTCCGTGGCGCAGTGTAAAGGCATCGTATCGGAACGCTAAATCGCTTAGCGGCACGTCTTTGCCAGTGGGGTGATAACTAGCCACGGCCGAAGCCTCCCACCAGGCCTGACCAGGGAAAATTCAGAAATTATAAATTTCCAAATTGACCCTGCCGGGGATCGAACCCAGGACATCCGCACGTTAAGGCAAACAGCGCTACACAGTGCGCCACGGAGGTCGTCAAAAAACTCGTTAATTATAACAACTTCTTGCAGCTAGCTCGCTTCGAGGCGGAGAGTCCGGACGAGCTGGCCCTAGCGGAAGCCGCGTTGGCGTACGGGTACGAGCTGCGCGGCAGATCGCCGGACGACGTGGAGCTGGGCATCCGCGGCGAACTGTCCCGGCTGAAGGTGCTCCGTGTGCAGCAGTTCGACTCCAATAGGAAATGCATGTCCGTCGCGCTGAGGACTCCTACGGGACAGGTATACTCACACACACTTATTTTTTTTTAAAGTGAAAACTTCTTTAGGCGGGTTGAGCACTTTTTGGTAGGGGGTAAAAATGTGGAATACGCGAGACCGACACCGTTCTTCTTAAGACAAAAGTTCTTAAGTATAATAATACTGTACATTCGTAATTAAACTTTAATTGTACCTTAGATTTAAGGTATATATTAGTGCTGTGTAACCGTGGCCGACACCTCGCGTTGTTAAGAAGAAAAAAGGTCGTAAATATAAATATAGTGCATTCGTAATTAAACTTTAATCTCTTAGTTTTAAGGTTTATATTTGAATTTTTCTTTATAGAATAAAAAAATATATATTCGTTTTCACTTCTATCGACAGTCCCTATGACTGCCATTTTTTTTATCCATTACAAGTTAGCCCTTGACTGCGATCTCACCTGATGGTAAGTGAGTGATGGTGTAGTCTAAGATGGTAGCGGGGTAACCTGTTAGGGGCATGGCAGTTATATTAAACCCATTACCCCTATTCGGTTTCTACACGGCATCGTACCAGAACGCTAAATAGCTTTGCGGCACGTATTTGCCGGTAGCGTGGTAACTAGCCACGGTCGAAGCCTCCCACCAGGCCAGAAAATTCAGAAATTATAAATTCCTAAATTGACTCTGGGATCGAACCTGGGACCTTCGCACGTTAAGGCAACAGCGCTCAACACTGCGCCACGGAGGTCATCGGATTATACTCCACTACAGTCCATTAACGTCCCACTGTCGGGCACAGACCACCACTCTCATAGGAGAGAGGGAATTGGAGCTTAGACCCACCACGTTCCAATGCAGGTTGGCGGGCTTTTAAAATTCTCGATTTGAGCTCATTTTATAAAACTACATATTAACATAATATCATTTCTTGATAGAAAGTACTTGATGGCATTCAGAACTAGTGGTCAATTAATTTGACGACTCAAAAGCACTTGGAAAAGTTTATTTGAAAAAAAAAATGGTTTTGACAGACAGACTGACAACAAAGTGATCCTGTAAGGGTTCCGTTTATTCCTTTTGAGGTGCGGAACCCTAAAAACCTTTGAATTTTGCAAGTAACATTGACAGAATTTTTCAGGTGGTGCTATACGTAAAAGGCGCCGACAGCACAGTACTAGGCGCGTTAGCACCGATGCGAGCCGGCTCTGCGGAGGCGGCCGCCTTCGAGAGGACCAAGTCTCTTCTGTCCGAGTATTCGCGCGCGGGTCTTCGCACGCTGGTCATGGCCAAGCGTACTATGTCGCCCGCGCTTTGGGAAGAGTGGCTGGCCGGACATACGCGCGCCTCGGAAATCGGCGAAGGTAACCATACATTTCCGATCTCCCGATGCTAGGGGCCGTTTAATGTGCGCTTACCCTAACATTTTGGGCTCTTGAGGATCCAAACAAAATCGAAAACCAAAGAAAAAATATCCAAACAATCTGCATCGTCCTCTTAGGGCTTAGAATGTTTTGGAAATGTGATATTTAATTACTCCGAAGCCCCGAAGAGTTGGGATTGAATCCCGGGCCCCGGAATAGAAGGCTGAGGTCCTTATAGTCTACTAGGCTATCATCGCTTTTTTAGTCTAAATAATGGTTCCATTTAATACTTGATCAACTAATTTGTAATATTGAATGGAAAAAATATCATGAATTTTTAATTTTGTTTTTTTCCTGGTGCATGTGTGAAAACTTATTTCCTGATTCATTTGGTATATTTTTGCAATGATAAAACTAATTATGGTTAAGGAAACTAAATATTGGTTTCAATTCGTAAGTACAGTGCCACAAGTATTTAAATTGGCGTGGCGGTTCTCCGCTGTGCAAAACGAATGTACTTTTATTACTATCTCTCTAGCACTACTTTTTATCACTTTACGCGTGATTACAGTTTAAAATTTTACTAAATATATACGACGAAGTCCATGGCGAATTTTCAAGTGTCGAAAGCATCGATATATTATGTAGGTACTAGATGGGCCCTTTCATAGAAAAAGTTGGACGACCGACTTGTACTCCTCACCTGTATATGCCTGTCCTTCTCCCCGCCATAGCGCTGTACCGCCTTTCAGACTAGATGGCGTCAGTAAAATAAGTTCGCATTCTTTGGCCCGTCTATGTAAATTGAGGTCGTTGGTCGAAAGTGGCTTTTCAAGATGGCTGTTATAGTTCCTCAATTTATAATTGTAGCACTAAATAATAGAATCTTAGGAATACAACATTGTCCCCAGGTAGAGAAAAACGCATTCGCGACTCGTTAGCGAGGCTAGAAAGCGCTTTAACCCTGGTCGGAGCGACGGGCGTAGAGGATCGCTTGCAGGAGGCCGTGCCTAGAACCGTCCGGGCTTTACTCGACGCCGGCATTGTGGTGTGGGTACTGACGGGCGACAAGCCCGAGACGGCGATCAACATTGCGTACTCCGCTGCGCTGTTCTCGCAGAGCGATAAGCTGCTGCATCTGATGTCTCGCGACAAAGTACGTATTGCTAACAAAAAAAATTACGGTTGTCTGTAAAGTCGGTTTACGGACGATAGTTTTACGTTATAACTAGAAGTTCTCGAAGAAGCTCGCGTGGCGGCGTTCCAGTAGCAGAACTATTCGAACTGCTAGCTCTGACGTCACCGATCGTGCCTCTCTATCGCTTGTTCCGCGCTCTCACTTACACGCGCAGGCTCAGGCGGAACGTGACACTTTTTCGTGCGTGCAGCCGGTGTTCATCGATTTATAAGACGTGAACAGTTATCACGTCAAAAGTACCACAGGTTCAAATAGAGCGATGAGTCTAAAAGATTAACGGTAAAAGCCAGTGCTCAGAACCGTGCGGGCTTTGCTAGACACTATAACTTGGTGCTACACTACAATTAACGCAACTATAGTTCCACAAACATATCTGACCCGGTGGCCGAAATTGGAACAAATTTTTATGCTTGTTTAGTTTTGTAATTTTTCTCATACTAGGGAAGTTTCTAACCAATTCTTAATTATTATTGTTTAGTTCTTATTTTATTTTTCATATATACTAGCTACGTTGTTACCGGGTCAGATAAGTTTGTCGCAGTATAAGCTTTAAAAATACCACTTTCTTACTTTTCATTTATCCCAAGTCAGATGAGACAATTGACAAAAAACTGTATGAAACGGGATGGCCTGAATTTACGTCAAAAATGGAATAACTAGTATATGGAATAACATGTTGATGCCGCTTGCCTTTTTCCTAGGATAGAATAAACAATTTTCTTTCGACATAACATTATGAATATTTCACGATGTTCACTTGACCTATTTTATGGTTCTCTGACAACAACAGAAAGTATTGTATTATTGACCAATAAAAACTGCGACGTAAATTTAAGCTTTTCTTCTTAGGAACACGCAGAATCGACAATAAAAAGCTATTTAGAAAATGGAGTCGTAGAAGCCGGTGTAGGTCGAGCGTTGGTCGTGGATGGAAGAACATTGACGTATATCCTAGACCGAAGATCAGGACTAGTGGCGCCCTTCCTATCCCTGGCGAGGCGATGTTCTGCCGTGTTGTGCTGCAGGGCTACACCGTTGCAGAAAGCCTACATTGTCAAGGTACCACGTAGTAAGCAGATGTATTTCATCCCCTTATACTTTTCCAAATAACTTAAGAATTCAACTCTGGTATTGTAGCTTTCAGCTTCAAAGCCAAGCTTGCTGATATCTTGCTTTGTTTCTTTAAACCTTGACGTGAGACTGCCTGTATCAAAGTTTTCATTAGATGAATCAACGGTTTTAGACCTTAAATCGTTGTATTTGACTTGCTTTTGCCCGCGACTTCTTCCGCGTGGACTATACAAATTTCAAACCTCTATTTTGAATTTTCAAAATTACTTTCTTAGCGGATGTTTACGTCATAATACCTATCTGCAAGCCAAATTTCAACCCGATTTGTCTAGTGTTTTGAGCTGTGCATTGATAGATCAGTCAATCAGTCAGTGTTGTTGTTGTTGTTCACCTGTTCCTTTTTTATACTTAGATGAATCACAATAATTCTTTAAGAATCAACCAATTTTAGTTACTTTCATCGGGCTAAGGCTTCAAAATTTATTTTAAGGAAATGCAAGACCTAATCATAAGAATCAAACTAGTAATTAAGTGGAATAGTCTCACTAATATTGGTTTTATTCTCAGGCAGTGAAGGAAGAACTAGGGGTGACGACGTTAGCTATAGGAGATGGTGCTAATGATGTTTCCATGATACAAACAGCCGATGTCGGAGTCGGTAAGAATATCTCAAATATATTACTGCTTTAAATATTAAGTAAGTCTTTAATATAGATGAGCAATTATATAGGTCTCAGTATGGTACCCTGTGCAGCACCTCAAAATACGGTATACCTTTCCCACAAATTGTGTTCCCGTTTTCCTCATCTACCGAATGTTTCCTTTTTCAAATGTTCAATCAATTAATCGTTTCTTTGCTTTGCATTGTACGATAATTATTAATTATGATGACAATCTAAAAATAGTCCAGACATGTTTCGTCAATACTGATGTGCAAAAAGAATTAGGTACTTCATTAATATTAAAAATATTTAAATCCTTAATCAATCATAATTAATCCACAACAATATTAAATACATCTTACTAATATTATAAATGTGAAAGTTTAGATGGATGTATGGATGTTTGTTACTCAATCACGCGCCAACTGAAATCTGAAACCAACTGATCTGGCTGAAATTTGGCACAGAGATAGATTATAGTCTGGAATAGCACATAAGCTACTTTTTATCCCGGAAAATTAAAGTGTTCCCGCGGGAACCAAAAAACCTCAAACCACGCAGACGAAGTCGCGGGCATTCTGTAGTTACTTATATAATTATGTCCATTTATTAATAAGTAGATGATGCCCGCGACTATCCTCGGGATACAACCTATCCCTGTCAAATTTCATCAAAACCGGTTAACACACTTTCGCATTTATAATATTAGTATGGATATTTAGATACACACACACACAACACACACACACACACACACACACACACACACACACACACACACACACACACACACACACACACACACATAAGTACAGAAGCAATCATCGTGATCATGAAGCATGATCTTCTAGGCAAGCGCGCTCTACCTTAGGCATGCAAGTCTGATTGCAGCCAAGCGCTAGCCTATATAGTTAAAAAAAAGCACAGTTCAGTTCCGTGACGTTGACGCGAGGGCTTCCCGCCAGGTCTGTCGGGGCAGGAGGGGCGGCAGGCGGTGATGGCGTCGGACTTCGCGCTGTCGCGGTTCAAGTTCATCGAGCGGCTGCTGCTGGTGCACGGCCACTGGTGCTACGACCGCCTCGCTAGGATGATCCTCTACTTTTTCCTCAAAAATGCCGTGAGTTCATATTATCATTAATACAAATTAATATAATTTTAGCCACAAAGCATCTGTTGAAAAACTAAAGCCTATATACATTTACTTAAAAATACTGACATACAACATTTTTAGCCTTAGTGCATAAAGTTTTCTGGTAGACTATTTCTGATAATATGAAATAAATAATTATATTTTGTTTAATAACTTATATCTTTGAAATTTCATGTTTTTTTATTACTCATCATCGACTTATAGCTATTTACAATGATTTAGCTCCCGCGTCCCTCTGCAGAATTGTAGATTTTAAATTATTTAGTATTTTATTGGTTATGAAGGGACTACAAATTTAATTCGTAGTCCCTTCATAACCGCGACAAAGTTAATCCGCGACAATAGGTAAATCTATGTGGTACAGTGTGTATCCCGCACCTGCTCGTATAGCCCGCGATATTCGTATACACACGTACCAAATAGATTTACCTATTTTCGCGGATTATAGCGAATTAAATTTCTAGTTCCTTCATTGTCATGGACTTCCGTAAAGTAACGCCTGCTACTATCCAGTATTTTATTGGTAGTTTGACTAATACGTTATTGTATCTGTTCGCAGACATTCGTGTTCATAGTGTTCTGGTACCAACTGTACTGCGGCTTCTCGTCATCAGTCATGATCGACCAGATGCATCTCATGGCGTACAACCTCGCCTTCACAGCATTCCCACCCATCGTCATAGGTATGTTGGTATTCATTGTTGCGATTTTATTATTTCAATGTTTTTCTGTAACTAAAATTATGTCGTGTCATGTTTTGGGCTTAACTTAGAACCGAACGTATAATAGTCTATAGGCAAATATTTAAAACGTCCTCTCCTTCACGATTTTCGTAGCCACTTCTATATACCTAAAACTGGTATGTATATGTTCGTCGTAGTCTCTAGAAAACAGAACTGGCGGTCGTAGAAAGCGGAAGCGGGGACACGCTCAGCTGTAACGTCACAAAGATGGCGGCCGACCGTTGGAGACTTTTGTTTATTTCTCGAGTTTTATTTACTCAAATAGATTGTGTGTCTTTGGAAAGCTTATTTAATGTTCAGTAAAATTCTGAAATTGAAATTCTTCTATAATTGTTCACATAAGATTGTATATTGAAAGTGGTTCGTAGATGCTAATGAGGACGTTTTACTATTCAGATGTTACTCTCTACAAAAGATTCCAAACTATTGATATGCGGTGGTAAGTTATTCCAGCATTTGGTTGCCCAAAGTGAAACATTTTCCAATTTTTTTTCTTTACAGGAGCCTACGACCGAGTGGCGCCGGCAACGCTACTAACCGAGAGGCCGGGACTATACAGCGCGTCAAGGCGCGGGCTCGCGTACCGAGCGCATTCCTACTGGCTAGTACTGGCCGAGTCGCTGTACATTAGTGTGGTGATATTCTTCACGTGCAAGTACGCCTACACCGATACGGACGTGGACATCTGGCTCTTCGGCCTCTGCAATATGACGTGCTGTCTCGTCGTCATGCTGGTCTACGTCGCTATAGAGACGCGCAGCTGGGTGAGTTAAACAACAGCTTCTATTATACGTTTGGTGTAGTAAACATAATACTCAGCTAGGTTCGTTACATGACGTGCTGTCACTTCGTCATGACCCTGGCATTTGGTTATATGATGTACAGTCGTATTCTGTATCGAGGATTGCTCTGTGGTCTCTATGTTATAATAATAATAATATTATAGTCCGTCAAACTGATCTAACCCGGTGGCCAAAATTGGAACTAATGTTAATGCCTGTTAAGTTTTTTTATACATTTGATTTTTGAAGTGAAAACTTCTTTAGCCGCGTTGAGCACTTTTTGGTAGGGGGTAAACTTGTGGCTTCGCGTGACCGACATGCTCGCGAACAACAACATGCTCGAACGTTGTTCTACATTCGAAATTAAACTTTAATGCCCTAGTTTAAAGGTTTATATTTTAATAGTTAAAAAAAAAATTTTTTTTTTTTAAATATTGGTTTTCACTTCTATCGGAAGTCCCTATGACTGCCAATTTTTTATTTTTTTCATACATAGTAGTGACGCTGTCCCCGGGTCAGATAAGTTTGTGAGACTATAATTAGTTTATAATACAGTTAAGAATTATTTTAGCTACGCTTGTGATTCAGGGAAACCCCTGTAATGCTAGTCGTAAGTTGAAAAAATAAATGTTGTACGTCTCTATAGCGACGTGCACCTGAGAGACATGTACTGGTTGTAAAATGAACATATTATTGTGTGGTGTTTGTTGGTTGGAGCGTGCTTCGTTCATGATTACCAGCTGTGTAAGTTTCATGACGTGCTGTCTTCTCATCATATAGCTGTAAGAATACATGACGTCTTATCGCTGTAATCTTAATTATTAATGATTGACCAAACTAATTACTAGTTATCTCAGATTTAAAAAATATAAGTACGTAATTCTCACATTACGATTGTGATAATGTTTGGAATAATATATGAATTATATTAATTATTCAATTGGAATAATATTTTGTATGTGATTTCATGCAGCGTTTCTTTAAAAAACTTGTAAGTTATTTTGAGTGTGCGTGTAAACAGTGAAACAACCACGATATGTCAGTAGTAAACTTCAAAAAAAATTGTGAATGTCCGATAAAATTCACTCCAAACGATGCACCTGTTTACCTGAGAAAATCTCTGTGTTAAATTAGAATTTAGATCTTCAAAAACACTAAGTTGCCACTGCAATCCACTACAGAAATCAGTAAAATAAAATAGATACAAACAACACGTTTTCGTTAGCTCTACCCACCGAAATACGCTTTAAAATAATAGAACTATATTAGGGCTGATTATGTTTATCACAATCTCTAAACTAAAATCGCAGCTTTAAATCTAATTCTGTCCCTTACCGTAGGACGTATTATGAAAGGGTTAGCAATATTTGTAATGCTCTAATTTTAGTTTAGTTTAGAGATTTTAGTTTAGTTTTGCCTGGTGGGAGGCTTCGGCCGTGGCTAGTTACCACCCTACCGGCAAAGACGTGCCGCCAAGCGATTTAGCGTTCCGGTACGATGCCGTGTAGAAACCGAAGGGGTATGGGTTTAATATAACTGCCATGCCCCTAACAGGTTAGCCCGCTACCATCTTAGACTGCATCATCACTTACCATCAGGTGAGATCGCAGTCAAGGGCTAGCTTGTAGTGGATAAAAAAAAAAAAAAAAAAGATTGTGCACTACAGAATCAGCCCCATTGTTTAAAAACTAGACAAACAAAAGTGTAAGACGATCTCTGTCTTTTCTGTCGTCGGCCGTCGAAACTTTACGCAAATATTACGACACAATGTATGCACCATGTTTTTGTCCAATGACATGTAGCTGGTACGCACTTATTTCTTACTTCTTGCTCATTTCTGAGGGTCCTGAACTCTCAGGATATAATCAAATAATGGTAGGGGATTTCCTGGGAGTTAGGGGATGCGTCGGGCCTCCAGGCCCTTCTGCTGTAAATAACTATGAAGACGGGAAATCGATTCAGGTTGAACGATTAATAAGATAAGATACCTATAAGTGATGGTAATGACCAAATAAACAAATAGGTCACATTCGGACCTCTAAAGTCAATCGCTCATCTAGTTACCGACTTACAATGCTTATCTAATGCTGAATCGACTGATTTATACTGTTGCAATGAGACCACTCGGTTCGTATTTATTGAACTGAAAACTTCTTTTGACGCGTTGAGCACTTTTTGGTAGGTGTTCAAAATGTGGAATACGCGAGACCGACACTGTTCTTCTTAAGACAAAAGGTCTTAAGTATAATAATATAGTACATTCGTAATTAAACTTTAATGTTTTTTTTATAATACGGTTTTTTTTAAATTGTTATTTAATTAGAAAAAAAAAATTCGTTTTCACTTCTATCGGCAGTCCCTATGACTGACTTTTTTTCTTATAAATAACGCATAATCTGTATATTTCAGACGGTGATCCACCTGCTAGCGCTGACAGGCTCTTTGGGAGCGTTTTTCGTGCTGACGCTCATATACCAGACGATATGCGTGTCGTGCTTCCGCCTGCCCTCAACGCACTACGTCATGCACCACGCGTTCGTGGATCCTATCTACTGGCTAGTGGTCATCCTCACTACCGTCGCCTCGTTGGCGCCCAGGTACTTTACACGCTGATTCTACTCACAACATTCCACAACCTATCATAAACTTGCCTTTACACAAGTTTAAGAAATCCATTAAAAGTATGCACCTGAAAAAAGCTTAATAAACTTACCTACTGTGTGGGTCCGGCAGACGTCCTGCACTGAACATAGAACCCGATTGCAGCGGCCTCTACCGGGTCCAATTATGAATATAAACCAGCTCTGGACCCACTCAAACACACACAAAAAATTCCATCTAAATCGGCCCAAACGATCTCGAGTTTTAGCGAGACAAACGAACAGCAATTGATTTTTACAATATAGATATAGAGGTATTATAATATAGAGAGATATAGGATTTGACTCGCTCCGGCAATACTTAAGACTGCGGTTACTTATGTATCTACTAGTGATGTGCCGGATCGTTAAAAATGTATATCCGTGGATACGGATATTTGGTGTCAAGATCCGGGGGATCCGGGGATACGGATACGGATTTTAACTTTTTTACTCAATCGGTGTCGGTGCGCGTGACATTGAAACTCACTACGATAAATGTTTGCAATATCCTTTATACTGTAAACATTTATCGTAGTGAGTTTAATTGCTATTAAAAAATATGAAGGCGCCTTCTTATTGTTATTTATTGTTATTAGACATAATAATTGCTAATAATTTTTTATAGTTTGTAAGTTTATAACGTCTTTGAGAGGTGATATCTAGTGAAAGGCCCGATGAATTACGTCAGTTTTTATACTGTTTACATAGGTTATGTGCATACATTAATACTATACAAGAATCAGCTTTTCTAATTATGGTTCAACGATAAATCGTTTTCACTAGATATGGCCGCTCAGGCCCATTCGCATGCGGGTAAACTTTCACTATCGCCATCAGTAGAGAGCCCTTCACCCACCTAGAATACTAAATCAGCTTTTCTGGCGATAATTACCAAAGGTGCAGCTGTTATCTCTTATTATAATAATTTATGGTATTTTCGCTGCGTCAATGGATTTCCGCCAATAATGGAGGAATGTTAACCAATCAGAGGTGATTGCGTACACTGTAGCTGTAATTTTTAGCCAATCGCTCTGCAGTAGATATGTTTAGATCTTGGCGTAACTTTAATACTATTAATCCAGATTGGCGTACCACGCAGCGCGCAATTCGGTGCGGCCGGGCGCGTTGGGGCGCGCGGTGCTGGCGCGTCGGCGTCGCGCCCGGCCCTACGCCGCGCACTACCACACGCCCTCCGCCTCTGCGCACGTCTACAGGTAAGCACGTGCGCGCGCACGCACGCACACGCACACACACTGACACATAGGGCGTAACGAGTGAAGAAAACGAGGAGCAAGCTTTGCCTTTTAGCATTTGATCTTGCCCCTAATATAATATTATGTCCCCCGACCTAAGCTCTAGACTAAAACAGCAGTAAACAGATACAACCAGTATGGAAACTACCTAGAAACGTTCGAAACAGCTCACTCACACAAACGTGCGCATCGAACATGCGATGACGCGGCACTCACTACTGACGGCACTGCGACGAGCGCTTGGGGTCTCGTCGATGCGCACGTGTGTGAGTGAGCCTGTTTCGAACGTTTCTAGGTAGTTTCCATACTGGTTGCATCTGTTTACTGTGCTAAAACACAGGCTGGCGTTTGTAATTTGCAGCCCAAATACACCGTAGTCTGCGTTAGGGCTGACAAAGTGATCGACCGAAGTTATAAATAAGACCATGACTATGTTCACAAAAAGCTACCACATCCATTAACATGATTTGATTTTGCGTAATAAACACAAAATGTTTGCACCCCACAGGCCGACAGACGAGGACGGGCTGCAGAAGCCGCAAGCAGAGGTGACAGCGATCACGTGACGACGCCCGTGACGTCACACTCTCGCTTACCTTTAACCCTAGGCTGTGATCCGTCGTAGGACTAATGTTGTACCATATAGTGTAGTTATACCGTGCTTCTACATCGCGGGACCAAGGCGCCAGCCGCCGCGTGCGCCGCGCCGTGCCTTCCATGTCAAACTAATTAGATTTATTGATGCATTCTGTTTTTTTATAGACTTGAGGAGTATTATAGATAGAAACGTGTTCGTTAAGGTGCATCCACGCATACTGGCGTGCAGACCAGCTTGAAATAAGAAACATTTTTAAGAGCCATCGCTAATAAAGGCGAGCAGCCGGGTACGCGTGGATGCATTCTAAGGGGTTGTACAGCGTGACGGAGATATCGCGCGACTTTCAGTGACTAATCACTAGTGATGTTCCGGATATCCGTATCCGCGGATATCCGAGGGAGAAAAAAGATTCGTATCCGTATCCGTTACTTTTTTGACGGATTTTTTACCTCATTAATTTTCAATACATAGATGAAATTCTATATACCTATAGGTGATTAGGTAGCAATGAAAAACTATTAAATTCCATTCAGATATTTTTTTTATTTCTTAAAATCAAATATTTGGCACCTATATATATTGCAAACATTTATCGTCGTGAGTTTTATGGTCACGCGCACCGACATCGATTGAGTAAAAAAGTTAAAATCCGTATCCGCGGATCTTGACATCAAATATGCGTATCCGGATCCGTATCCGCGGATATACATTTTTAACGATCCGGCACATCACTTTAATCACAGTGCAGTGTGTGTATAAGTAGGGACCACCGGCGCGCTACAAGTCGCGCGATATTGTCTGCATGCTGCACGAGCCCTAACGGCCGATGTGTACTGACGCAGTTATGGAGACGAGTTATGTACAGTTAAGTACTTAAAATCGAATGTTATCGAAAGTGACGCAAATCATTTAAGTTTCGAAATGTTAAACTCTGGGCATAATCTCCTTTGGATCGATCTGCAACTAATGTCTCATTGTAGTGTCTATTGGTGGTATAATTTATTTAATCCTAATCCAAGGCATTTGTTAATAGCATTAATAATAATGTAACATTAATGCCATTAGTAAATATACACAGAGTTCAAATCATAACACCTATACCAGATAGTTTGAGTTTCAGAGAGATCTGCCGATTTTGCTTAGTATCATCGTAAACTTTGAATCGAATATCATTTTATTGATGCTTTATGATTATTGGGGCATTCAACTATGTTTAACCTTGGCATTTGTAATATTAGCTTCAATGGTGATTGGTTAGTCATAATATGAATAGGCTAACAAAAATTTGGGTCAGAGAAAATGACCTTAGAACACCGCCTTTCAAATGTGACCTTGAAACCACGAAATAGAAGTCATTTACACGCACTGCCGGGTTTAACGTACCCAATTTATATCTAAGGTAGTAATATTAAACAGGAAAGCTCCAGTCATAGAACTCTAAATAAGGTATTAAAATGGTACTTCCTAAAAATGTGTCAATTTGTCGCAACTTAATCGAAAAAATAAACAATTCAGCCGAACAAGCCCTAGCATCCAAAGCAACGTAAATTACGAAGCTAATGAGCTTCGAGTATTGGTTATGTATTATTTAGCTAAACATTCATAGTTGAATGCCCTGAGGCATTACACCCATTCCATGTGTTCAAACTTTAAATTCATCGGCCACATAACCAATGATACATTTTTCGTTCTCGAATTAATAAATGGCTGCGGTAGTGTACACTTAGCCTTAATAATTCAGTCTTGAGTTGGTTGAGCGTACAAAACTAGTCACTGAGTTAGCGTTCTGCAAACTTGTATGAGGAAACAGCAACCCCAATTGTGCAAGGAAATCGTAATCCGACTTATTTAAGGAGTTCATAGATGCCTGCCTGCACGTCAAAAAGCATGTATGAACTCCATAAACAGTTCCGAGTAAATACGTTTTAGATAATTTAAGCTGTCAAATAATAACGATTTGCATAGACAACTAGCCTCTGAGCTTTCATAATAGTCCGCTAGGGGCGCTGTTCGTTTTCCAATACAAAACATCATCTTACGCTAACTCCAGTGAGCAAGTTTTGAAGTAAAGGCTCAAGGCTCTGCAGTGGTTTCGGAAACCGCTGCGTTCGTTCGTGTTCATTATATATCTTCAATGTGTGATAGAGATGTACCCTTTGAATGTTGGAGTGTATTTTTGTATGAGCTCGTGTGAACTAGACAATCTGGCTTCCTTGTCATAGCTTATAGCGTACTTGCCTTGTCGGAGACTGAACGCGTTTAGACATCCTCATTTCGTCTAAACTTATAACTTCTGAAGATATGAACTTAAATACTACAATAATATACTATTTGAGCAAATATCTCAATTGAGTTTCTGTCGCCTTCGAGATAATTATTTCCATTGACTGTCTTGAGTCTGTAATATCTTTTGAAATCGAACAGACATTATTCGAATTGTTTTATCGATTTCAATAAGTATTTCATATGTCCTATAGAATATTTCTCAGAAGTTATTCGATTTGGTTCAGAATGTGAGAAATACACTTGTTGCGATTTGTTAAAAAAATATCACATTCCATTTCCTTCTTGTTTTTGATACTCCATCTCATTTGGTAGGAGCATATTAAGGATAAAATAAAATGCATGTTTATCAGCTTTTTATTTCGTTTTATTTTGTTTGTGTTACAAGAATACAAATAGCGTACAAAAGCTTGACTAACACAAGTATTACAAAGTGCCTTGCCCGCAAGCGACCAGTGTATTTCCCGCGCGCGACTCTGCCTATGTCTAAACTCTAGATGATTCCTAAAGATTTGACTATTTTTAATACTGTTTCTAGTTGTACATACATTAAAACTATATATATTTCTACAATGGATAATTGTTATATGTACAGTAGGATATTTTTTATATAAATAAAATATTTGTGTAAATACTTTGTATGTTCTAAGACTGTTGTTTATTTTAGAGCTTTTAATTTGTTGAGTTTAATTGAAAAGTAATAACTTAATAGGGTATCGATGAAATATGTATTTTCCAGTCATTTTGGTACTTGGCTGCAGTGTCATCTTGCCATATTACTGTAGGCTCGGCGAGTCGAATCGTTGGCTACAGCGTTTACACATTCTACGAAAGAACAGTATCTACGCGCGCGAATCGAATGTCTGCACATTTGTCGCACGCTTATCGATGTGTAGGTTCTCGGACTTTGGAGTATACGGAACGAGGTTATCGCCGTTTTCACTCAGGACCCGAATGCATTCAATTCGCGCGCGTTCTATAGCATTTAGTAGAAAAATAGTGCTGACTCATAATACCGGCGGAAGTAGCATTACTTTTACTACACACTTCACAGAATGTCTAAAGCAAGCGTTCAATTTTTATAAAGAGTTTATGCGACCCGCCAAGTACACGCATTGTAATTCAGCGCTAGGGCAAACTGGGATGCCTACAACTCGGTTAGAGGTCAATAACAGCGCGATCTCTACCAATTTTGCTTAGTAGACATATCTAAAAAAAATAAAAATGTCCTTCCAAAGTGTCTAAATCAAAATTTGTAATAGAATGGCACTGTTACAACATTCAAAATCATGTTATTTATTATTGTGCACTTTGTTATATAAATTAGTGTTTTAAAAATTGGCATATCAAATATCAGCATCAAAAACATTTAAATATTTCAAGTTACAAAATGTGAGGTAGAATTCAGTGGAAGAAGCCTACATTTGGTTATGCCCATTTTTACTTTTATTATTAATTTATTTTTATAATCTAAATCTAGCAACAAATTATAATTTTAGATATCAAATAACAAAATTCAATTTCAATAGCTTGCACTAGCGAGATTGAAGACGAGTTTACAACTCTATAAATCGAGACTACGTATTGAATAACATTTAAGAATTTACCATTGCCAAACGTACAGCTTAGGTCAGTGTTTGCCCTACAAGGTATGAATATTTTCTTTAGAATAGGCACCAAGAACTGCGCGCAGCGTTTTTAAAAAGTAGGGCATACACCGACCAAATCTTCTCAATACAAATCTCGTATATTTTTCTATAGTCCGAGGTCAATATAACCACTAATTTAATTTGCCATAAATATACTATAGCAAAAACAATGCATTTCTTTTGTTGATTTTTTTAAAAACATTTCTAATCATGTGTTAGGCATTTGAAATATGTATGAATTATGAATATCAAAAATACTATTAGTGTTCAAAAAATCATTATGTTAGTTACCGTTTTGTATTATAGAGAGCGTGTAATCAAACAGTATTTTAAATTAATTAATTCGCCTAGTCCCTTCAACGAATAGTTTTGCTATATTTTTGTACGTAGTTGGGCTATAGGAGAGGCACACGCCACGAACGTTAAAATAGTTCGTCACACCACTGCTTGTTGCACTAGTTCATTCCGAATTCGAGAAAATTCGCAAATAATTTTGAAATAGTCCGTACTAAACCTACAAACTTAATTAAATACTAGATTGTGCCTGCGACGTCGTCCCCGCGCGGATTTAAAGATTTTAAGCGCGGAACTTTTTAATTTTGCTGGATACAAAGTAACTTGTGTCCTTCCAAGATGCAACCTAACTCTGTACCAAATTTTATTAAAATAGGTTGAACAGATGAGTCGTGAAAGCGTAGCAGACAGACAGACACATTTTCGCATTTATAATATTAAGCTTGTCGCTATACATATATGTACATCCGAGCTTTTCTGTACGGATTCTTATATGCTTAGTGCACGGGCGCTCTTAATCCACATGCACATTAGGACATTTACTCGCAAAAGAAACGCGCGTTTTACGGACATTTTATGTCGATAGTGATGAAAACCTATGCAAAGTTACGCAGATTGCTACTGGATTGGGTTCGCAACGCGTAACTGTCTGACGTACTTAAACTGCAAATGAAAATGTCCTCTGGTGCAAAGTGCTTACTCAACAAGCTTAGGAAAAAGTGAACTTATTTGTCAATCACGGGTTATGCCGTGATTATGTGTTAGATTGGCCTTGCAGTTTTAAAGGAGATCTTTTAGTTCCTTATAATCAATCCTCCCAGGATTTGAGACAATTGACAAATGGTCATGTAGTGAGCTGTTTTTTATTATATAGTTAAGGTGCATCCGACATCATTTTTCTGTGGTTTCAAAGGTTCTAGTGTAACTTTCAAATGAGTGTTGTGATTTGACAAAGCCATACCAAATTGACAGATTTACACAACTCCAGTGTCACGTTTTCTGACTTTAAAACTTACACTAGGCCCTCACATCAAATACATACAACACCTAATCTGGATTCGAAATTATCGATCAATTATTGATCTTAATTCGATCTCAAACATACAAACCCTGTATCGACTAGCTTCAATTTTTTATAAATCCTTGGAGAATGTAAAAATATATTGAATATAAAAATATAGAAACTTAGTGAGTGTTGCTTATTGGATTGCGCACAACCAAGTGGAATGTTGTTAATTCACATCGGTCATATTTTCTGACGCGATGTACGGATGCACCTGCATTTAGCGTGTTTGTAGAGAATGCAGGATAAAAGCACAGTGGTGACTAGAAAATACATTTATATTCATACGTGTTGTTTTATAATAATAATAACAAAATATTTAATTTCATTACAAAAATTGTTTTATTTTCCGCCCTGAAAAATCTAGTTGCGTTTTATACAGAAGTGACGATTGACAGAGAAAACTAAGTAGTTTCAGTGGCGAAACGGCGTTTCGCTTCCGCGTGCGAATGCGTACGTGTGCTAACGGAGTAATACGAGAAACACATTATTATCATTCATAGACTTGACGTGACGTCAAGCCTTCGCCCCCGCGTTCATTCTTCATATAACGTTCATACAATCTACACCCCATGACGTGTGGAGGAGACAATCATCGTAACATGCCTGTCGAACCAACACGGCGCAACGCAGACTGCGTACCGCGTGGGCAGCAAGACGTAGTGGGCAGTGAAGTTCAATCCAAACTATATCGTATCTACCTACTCCGCGACTCGTCACTTCTATATAAAGGGTGCCTAAGATAACCTATTGACTATAGTTTTTATTATTCATAAAAATATTTGGCTAGTCCTGAAGTCTTTTGGGTATGATATCTTTAGTTAGTAGCGGAGATTCTCGATATGTTAGACACAAATTAATCATTTTTTTATCAAACAGCAAAATAGTAAATACAAGATTCTCATTTGGTTACAGATAAACTTCACTGGCTTTTTAAAAAACAGTGCTATTTTTTTACTGCTGGATTGCGGAAACGCTGAATCATCGCTACAATCTCTATTGTGACTGGCTGAAATAACGGTATTTTCGCTGCAACAATACATTCAGCCAATAGCGATAGTGTCGACCAAACAAATGATTGCGGTGGCCAATCAGTCGGTGTCAAACTACGGCGTACAGCATAGAGAATATGATACGGGTAGATTGTAGACCCTTCGCTTGTAGATCCTCTACTTGGTTTACTTTGGAGATTTTTGTACAACCAAATTAGCACTAATGTACAATTAATATTTACCGAGTAGAATGCTAAAACCCTACATTTAGCATAAAAACAATAATCAATCAGATAAATACGTCAGAACTTTGTTCTTTTCTTTTAAACAAAAAAGTAGGTATTATGCATAGCAATTTAGTAGGTACATTCCGTCCAAATATAATTGTATTACAAGCCTTGCACGAAAACTGATTTTAAAAATCGAGCCAACTTTGCGGAATCATCGGTTACCTAAAGTAAAACAAGGAAAATACAATACTTAAGGTTATTTTACTTTCATACGATAACCATCAGCTTTCGAAATCAGGAAACTTGTACTAGGGGCGAACTTAGTTGTTTTATGTACGTGTAGTAGAAAGCAGTCTATTCGTGCAAGAAATATAAACAAATCAATACTATTTAATAATAACTTTAGCTATGCTCTATGACTAATTATTATGAACTGAGCAAATTATTAAAAACAATATTAACAATATAATTATACTCAACCTGAGTAAAAAAATAATTAAATTGAACAACAACGCAATAAAGGTCGTCACTGACATCGCACCACTTAACAACACTTCACACGCTTCAAACCAGCGCGAAAACACCAACGTCTTAGAACAATGCGCACATCTCGACAACGTTGATAGATTTCGAGTGCCAACGCCGAGTCGCTATGTAATAGATAAAATTCTTAAAACTTACATTTTAAGGTATAAGTTCGCCCGTACAGAACCGCCCCAAGCAGAAATAATAATATTCTAGACTTAGGAAGTTAGTGGACCCCAACAATAATTCCTCAAACTTAACAGTATGATAGAATTAAAAATATTTTATAAATATCCACAAAAAAATGTAGACAGGTAAAAAACGGTTTAAATATCGATGTGACATGATTATTTCATTTGATATTTCGGTTTTGAGTTTAAATATTTTTAACTGCCAAGTTTCAACGACTGAGGATTAATGCATATTGCATAATCTTCATACAACACACGGCTTTTCTCAGAGTAAAACTTTGCAAACTAAAAATCAGTCTAGTAACATAGCGACCAAATGCCAACATTTAATTCATTTTCTTCGAAGTTCTAATCAAATTCGTAAATCTTACTACTTTGTCGAAATACGTACAGGAACCTTTCATATTTTCATGCTAACAAACAAGCAAAACATATGATATAGCAGTCAAATCATGCAAAATTTTTGATTTAAAAGCTCTAGTAGAAACTACACCTATAAAACATTAATTAATGTTTTATGTCTTTTGAATGTGGTGTCGAGTTAGTGACGACCATAAATCCATAAATCAAGTCATCACAAAATCTTATTTAAAAAAACATCTTATAAATAAAAATCACAGCACCAGTTTTAAAATTGCATTGGCTACGTCCATAGTGTGTTCGTTAACGAGGACTATATCGAATTTGTTCATATAGTTTTGTAGGTTGGCCTCCGTGTTCCGGCCTAGGTAGCCTATCTTGACGATGACGTCACAATGCTCCATTCCTTCAGCCATGCCCGCGTCTCCTATGTTATCGCCCATCAGGAGAACGTTGTTACGCGTTTTGACCATTTCATAGTATTCCGTGTTCTTTATGGCCGCTTCGTTCTTGTTGTACGTGTGTATCACATCCCCTTTGATTCCGATCACGGAATCGTTTTCGTCCATTGCGAGAAAGTTTGAAATTACCTATAATGAAATAATCTAAATGAATTAAATGTGGCACAGTTAATTCGAAACTAATTAAGGGGCGACGAAGTTCTGAAGTACCTACTTATGTTTAAGTAAGAGATTTCGATTATTCGACCCTAAAAATACGCCATTTCGTTGAGGGATCTAGGGCTTTGATTCCTATTTTCCAAGTTGCACACATTCTATTAAGTTGACTACAACTAGTTTGTCAGGACCGTGGTGAATGAGTACCTACTGCTTTCTATAGGTATATACGAAAATCGTATGTAACGTTCGGTTGTCTGAACATTACTTACTATGGTCGGCATTTTAATTCGATTCCAGATTTGACAATTTCAGTGTTGCAACGTTATGACAAGTACTAAATAGTGACGTTGCGAAATTATTCCTCTCGTTTATAGTAGTATATCTACACAACTACTACTTTAATAGAAACTAAGTCTAGCAGGAAATTAAATATTTCTGAACGGATAATTTAGTTATGACGATTAATTTTATTAAGGATCTGAGAGTTTTCTTTAAAAACTGTGTGTGAAATAAATAAAAACACGTGATCATGAAGGAACATGAGAAATAAAACAAATAGATGTATTATGGTAATATTTTATTTTATAAATCGTCGCCGTCATCGCTATCACTATCGCTGTCACTTGCTGTAACATTTATTATAAATGTGTCTGTGATATTGTCAATTAACATATCTAGCCTACTCATTTTTTCCTCTTCTTTGACAACATGGGATACGCATTTAGACCATTCGGTAGCCGTAATGGTTTTATTATTTTGAGCTACATGCCCCTTTACATGCGTCTTTTTGTGATGTACTTGGCTGAGGATCCATTTTGATGGAAAACCAAAACAAATAGATTCACTCAAAGTTCACAAAAAACTATAAACGTAACAACAAACACAACGTAACAAAACTTTAACAAAAACCCAACAAAATAACAAAATATCGATTCGCAATTAAACAAGATATTCGTGCAGTCAGACTAGGAGAATGAAGCCGAATGACAAGATAAATAAAATGGCGATAGATGCACGAGCGCGCACGGGTTGCCAATACAGAAAACTATCTAGGCTCTTTTATTAAAGGTTTTGTTTTTGATATAAAAAACAAAAATATTAACTTTTTATTATTATGAAAATATTTAAATAAAAATCAATAATTTAGTCTTTAATTAAGGCGATTTAGCGTTCCGGTACGATGCCGTGTAGAAACCGAATAGGGGTGTATGGCTTTAATATAACTGCTATGCCACTAACAGGTTAGCCCGCTACCATCTTAGACTGCCTCATCACTTACCATCAGGTGAGATCGCAGTCAAGGGCTAACTTGCAGTCGATAAAAAAAAATTGGCACACCAATATTATGATTACATAAACATAAATCGCGATTGCTTATCGATTTTTGTGTTCATCACTACAATATTATATGTGGTATCATTATTTTACAAAATGACAGTAGCTAATGTCAAATGTGGATCCGAATTATAATTCCGACTATAGGTCTATAAGGAATGTTATAATAATAATGTTGAATGTTAAATGGGCAAAATTGAAAAAAAGGTGGTCACTTCTAATGCCAAACAGCTTCTTTTATTTATGGAGCTGTTATGTATAGTTCTTGTTACACAAGAAGTCCGAAGAAAGAAGAAGCTGCGCTAGTAGTCCCATGTTTATGCAATTAAAGTACCTAAGTAAAATTTATCAGTTCCACTAATTGCCGCGGGACTTCTTTCGTGACACGAACTGAAACAGAGATTTCTATTTTCTATGGGTGAAATTATATGTCTAAACTCAAACACACATATAGACCGTGAGACGTGAGTGTATCAGAGGTGTCACATTATAAAAAAATATATATATAATATTATGGATCGGCACAGAATGATTCAGTTAGTTCCGCATTTCGCTACACGCACAGATAAGGTTGTTGCGGTGTAATAGTACTTTGCCATAGGGCCGAGAACACCAGCACCGGCACCTGCTGTCGCTCGCTCCACCCGCTCAGCTCCTGTACTTACCTTGACGTGGGGCAGCAGCAGGCTGGCGGCGGTGAGCGCGGCCACCACGCTCTCGCCCAGCCCGGCCGAGAACACCAGCACCGGCACCCGCTGTTGCTCGCTCCACCCGATCAGCTCCTGCACGCCCGTCCTGAGCAAGCAATTAGCCCAAAAAATTTATTATATATTTTGACCATGAGTGCAAGTTGTGGGCTATGTCATCAAACTGTGCGTAGTCGTAGGAGGCCCCATTGATGGCCTTCCTTGATAATTTGGACTGATGCTTTGAGTGGGCAAAATTTTTGGTGTCCATCCACTTGAGCCATATATTATGACTTCTTTTAGTTAAATTGGTAAGAAAAAGAATTTATAATAATCTACTACTAACTATTTGGTTATGTATTTAAAATATGTTGACATAGATGATGATCAAAACAGTTGTTTGTGTATGGCAGCCATTATATTACTGCACTAGTGCAAAAATGAATATGACTGCAAAGCTTTACAGGCTAATAACTGTGCTGTAATATTTTTATCTACCAAGAGTGGTAAAATGTTATAGTAGAGCAACAAGCAAATGAAATGTTAAAGATTTTATAGCAAATAATATACAAAATATGACTATGATGTACATACCTAAAGCATTCTATCATTTTATGGCCCACTTCAATCAGTTCATTTCTTGGAAATTTAACGCCTCTGCAACAAGTTTATTTAATAAATATTTTTAATTATAATTTTAAAAATCAACAAATCAACCAACAAATGTAAAATATGAGCTAACCCACACTTACTTCAGTAACTCATGAGCGGCCAAATACCATGCAACCATATGTTTAGTTTTTTCCTCCACGCTCATCACCGGGTCCACCTCTATTGGCTTGTACTTCTCGGCTAGCCTCAGTTCCTCGTCTTTGTACTCCTGTGGCACTGACGGACACTCTCGGAACATGCCTGGATGTTACATTAAAATAAAATTAAGACCAATCAATAACACATTAACAGATATTTTATTTGATATGGATATTTTTAGACTGTAACTTGTGTATGTCACCGTAAGATTGTAAACTGTTGACAGATTGCGAACCGTAACATACTGATTACAATTTAACGCATTATTTTTCAGTAAACTAATCTATTAGGCATATTTGATATATGTTGATGAAATGTATAAATTATGTATACTGTGTTGGCAATAAAGGCTTAATAATAATAACTTAATAATATATTAACCCGATAGAACCTAATTATCCTGAACTACCTGAATGTTCATGTCAAACCCTAACCTAACCTATAGTTCGCGCGTGAGTTGAATGCAGAGTAAATGTATGGTGATACATACATTTACTCTGCATTCAACTCGCGCTCCAACTGTACAAGAAAGAGACAAGAAAACGTAAATACAATAAATATTTCATAAATTAATACTCAGAACATTGAATGGTCCACAATCTTTCGACAGTTTACAATATCGTGGGATAGAAACCGTTCGATTATAATGTAACTATTTTTACAATTTAATCTTACGGTGACATATACATATATTATGTTAATGACGGCTAAATGAATTTTACAACAAAAATGGGAAATTTTGCTTTTTGATATGAGCAATTGCTCAGTTTCTTGCCGGTTATTCTCAGTAAAACCTGTTTTCCAAACTGCTAGAATCAAAACATGATGCAGCATAACAGACACTTGTATATCTTATCTTCTATAAAAGCGAAATACCACTCATTCACTGACTGACTAATCACAATATCTCAGGATCTATAAAGCATACAGACTATATTTGGAAGGTAGGTTCCTTCTATGGTGTAGACACTTAAAGTTGACTAGTGGAAATAATAAAACGTTAGTTTGCAGACATGAAAAATATATATTTCAGTTACCATGCGTATTGACAGTGTCATTCTATTTTCAAAAAAAAAAACATCACACACCAAAGACACATATCAGCCTAGAAGAAAGAGGTTTCATATCGCTACTTCAACACCTTCTCTCGATGTGTAGACCTAGCTGTACTTGTAAGCTGATAAGCCTCGGCCTAGCCAGTGGCTTTGTGAAGAGATCTGCCAGCTGCTTCTCAGTGCTGATCCTATTCACCTTCAGATCTCCAGCAGTCACCAGTTCTCGCACAAAGAAGTGGCGTATTCGAATGTGCTTTGTTCTTCTATGGAACTCAGGATTCTCAGCTAATCTCACAGCCGCTTCGTTATCCACATAGAGAACAGGTGAAGCCGCCATCTTCGTCATGCCTTGCATAAGACGAGCTAGCCAAATGCCTTCTTTCGCTGCCTCACTAGCTGCGACAATCTCGGCTTCTGTAGTGGAAATAGCCACACTGGATTGTCTCTGGCTTAACCATGACACGGCGCCTCCAGCATAAATGCATACAACTCCAGTAGTTGATCTCCCCGTTGTCAGATCTCCGCCGTGATCTGCATCACTATAACATTCCAGAATACCTTTCTTGTAATCCTTTTTATACAGAACTAGCTGACCCGGCGAACTTCGTACCGCCTTAGTATGCAAAATTAAATGTATATTTTTCAATATTTCTGAGAGATTTTCTTAATATTTTTTTCCGTAAGAACCTTCTCCTAATAATAACAAATACAACAAAAAAAGAATTAGTGAAATAGGTCCAGCCAATCACGCGTGATACCGTGACCAAGGAAAACGGGTTTCATTTTTATATATATAGATTCCCAAATCTGGAGTGTACTGTAGATATCTTAGTATGCGCTTTAACCGAACACAATCCGTGTGAGTCGGGTTTTCCAAGCTTCTGGATACTACACTGACAGGATATGCTATGTCAGGCCTTGTGCACACCATCAGATAAGCAAGTGCACCTACTACTTGTCTATAATTCTTCAGAAAGTAGTCATCAACCTTCTCTGTTTCCTTTGGTACAGGGTCCTTTACCATAGGAGTGCTTACTGGTTTACAGTTTTCCATACCAAATCTCTTTAAGATTTTTTTTACATAAGAAGTCTGGTGGATTCTAATATCACCGCCTTCTCTGACTTCAACCTCTATACCCAAGTAATACGATACAGGTTTATTAGTCATTTCAAACTTCTCTTTCAATTCCTTAATGAATTCATCAATCAGTCCTTCATTTGAACTGGCTATAAGACCGTCGTCGACATATAGAGCAACTAATAACTTCCCATTAGATCTCTCTCTCTTAAACAGGCAGGGGTCAGCTTCACTGACTTCAAATCCAATTTCCTTGAAATAGTTTATGATCGTCGTGTTCCAACATCGTGGAGCCTGTTTTAATCCATACAAGCTTTTCTTAAGCAAGCATACTCGTCCGCTACCATCATCATATCCTTCTGGTTGCCGCATGAATATCTCTTCCTCAGTCAACGAACCGTATAAAAAGGCTGTACAGATGTCAAACTGACGTAGTGCCATCCCTTTATTAGCTGCTAAACTCAGCACCGCTCTAATAGTTGCCATCTTAGCTACGGGGCTAAAGGTCTGATCATAGTCTTCCCCTTTCTTCTGTCTAAAACCTTTTACGACAAGACGTGCCTTAAATTTATCTACTGAACCATCTGGGTATAACTTCACTTTATAGATCCATTTACAAGGTATTGCTTTCCGATTCTTAGGCAATTCCTCAAGAACCCACGTTCCATTTGCTTTTAAGGATCCAATCTCGCAATCCATAGCTTTGCGCCAAAGGTCTTTATCTGGGCAATCTATAGCTTCCTTGTAAGTTTCTGGTTCGTAGTAACAATCACCGCTGGTACTGACATGAGAAACGTAATCATTGAATTTTGATGGTCGCTGCAGGAGTGATCGATCTCTGAGCTGCATACCTTGCCTGCCCAATTCAATAGATTCGTCTTCCGACTCCTCTGCACGCGCGTCTTCAAATTCTTCTTCATCACCGCTAGTAACAGGACCCTCAATAACTTCCGTGTCCTCCGAGAGTTCAACTTCGTTATTTGTCTCAATAGGTCTTCCTCTGTATTCTTCAGTTGTGACTGGTTTCGGTATCTCATTTTCATGTTGTTCCTTCCTTACATATATTGGAACTTCTATATTAGCTGTCTCTGTTACTTTAGAATGTTCAGTATCCCCAGGTTCTTCACTTCCTAAATTAGTCTCCAGTGGTCTCTCATCAAATGTGACATCTCTGGATCTAACTATAGTGTCCGACTCTCTGTGCCAGAGTCTATAACCGTCATCATTGTCATAGCCAACCAAGTAACACTTCTTTGCTTTCTTCTGCATCTTCTTCCTTTTTTGTTTCGGAATATGCGCGTAGCAAGTCGAACCAATGATCCTCAAATGTTTGATTTGCGGCTTTTTCCCAAACCACAACTCGTACGGAGACTTGTGTTCCACAGTAGTTGGTCCTGTTCTATTCAGAATATAAATCGCTGTATTTACCAACTCTGCCCACAGTTTTTGAGGAAGCTCTTCATGAGCGTGCATCATTGCTCTGGCCATTTCGACAATCGTACGGTTTTCTCTTTCACTGCACCCGTTCTGTTCTGGAGTATAGGGCATAACTAACCGTTGATGTATTCCGTACTTCTGTAATTCTTCTTTGACCTCCACATTATCGAACTCCCCTCCATTGTCACTTAGAAACTCCTTAATCGTGTGTCCAACTGCCTTTGCTTCAGCTAACATTAGTCGCAACTTTGCAGGGACTTCTGACTTCTGTTTCATACAATAGACATATCGATAGCGAGTGTATTCATCTTTAAAGAGTACAAAGTATCTGGACTTCGAGCCTGAAAGTGGGAACGGACCACAAACGTCCGAATGTATGCGTTCTCCTGGACTACTTGCTTTTTCTCTAACACCAAACTTTTTTCTATGTGTTTTCCCGAAAATACATCCTTCGCATAGCGTCCCATCATTCTTAGTTTTTACATTCAACTCTTGCTCTATTACATCCCTCACATGACGTTTATCCTGGTGACCCATACGTTCGTGGTAAAGCTGCAGCGTGTCAACAGTATTTACAACAACGCTTCTATTTGGTTGTATCGCCTTGCAGTTTAACTTGAATAGTCCACCATATCTCCGTCTATCTCCAGTAACGGTTACTGTCTTATTTACTTTCAATGAGCAGGTAATCATACGTGACTGAAACACGCTCTTCGGATTCATGTCCTGCGCTGCTAGTACCGAAAACAGGTTTGTAGTAATCTGAGGAACATACCAAACATTTCTCAAATGAAACCTTACCTCATTCTTGGTTTTCATCAAAATGCTTCCTTTACCCAAGGCATTAACTTGCTTTCCATTAGCTGTTGTCACTGTACATGATTCAGTAAAACGTTCAAATTCCTCAAACAGGTCGCCTCGCATTGTAATATGGTGTGTGGCTCCGTTGTCAACATACCAATCATCACGATCTTGAGCGCAATCTGTCGCATTAACCTTTACTGCCATCATACTTGTTGTAGGACTTTTCTCTGGAACCTGTTCTTTCTTAGGACAGTCCTTCATAAAGTGCCCGACTTCCTTACAAATGTGACACCTGAAAGCCTTTTTTTTTCCTTTACTACCTTCACCATTACCCTTCTTGGTGTTTCTACCTTTCTTGGTACTATTCGCAACTAACACAATCTCAGACGTAGACTCAGACATGTTCTCCTTAGTTGACAATGCCTTCTCGTGAGTACATAATTGACTAGTAAGGTTCTCCACGGTTCTATCTTTCTTAGACATGAGTAACCAGCTCGATTTAAAATTGAAATAGCTTTCTGGCAAGGTCTCCATAATCTTGCATATCAATAACAATTCTGGTAATTCTTTACCTTCGTCTTTGATAAGCTCCTGATTTAAACTGTGCCATAAGTTTTTCATCTTTGAAATATGAGCTTTCATATCATTTCCTGAAGTAGATTCCCATTTGTATTGAAAGAATTCCATACATTTCCTGTATAAATGGTCTTCACATACACCATCGTACAATCTATGTAGTTCATCCCATACTTCCTTAGGATTTGTGAACCTTATTACTTTGTCGAGAGTTTCGTCTAACAAATTGTTCGTAATCAATAAGAGAGCTGTACTTTCCAACTTGTAGTACTCGGCTAAGTTCTTTCGATATGTAGCCATCGCCGCTTCAAAAACTGTACCTTCCATAGTATCACTCTTTGCAGGCTTCTCTGGTTTACTTATCTTTCCCTGAACAATATCCATGAGACCGTCCATGCCACGTAACATCGCCAACATGCGGTACTTCCATGATACCCAATTTTCGCCGTCAAGTTTCGAAATTTTAATTTTTGATAGCTCCATTATTTACAACAATAATTATTTTTGTGCTGGGCAGCATAACCACTTAAAGTTGACTAGTGGAAATAATAAAACGTTAGTTTGCAGACATGAAAAATATATATTTCAGTTACCATGCGTATTGACAGTGTCATTCTATTTTCAAAAGAAAAAACATCACACACCAAAGACACATATCAGCCTAGAAGAAAGAGGTTTCATATCGCTACTTCAACATAGACATCAGCTAAGAAACGGTTTTGAGAACATTCACCCCTAATGTGGGTTGAAATGGGTGCTGGAAGTTTGAATGAAAGTCCTTTGTTTTCGAAAGTAAGGTTAACCCCTAACAGATTACCCCACAACCATCTTAGACTGCATCATCACTTAACATCAGGTGAGATTGCAGTCAAGGGCTAACTTGTAGTGGAATAAAATAATAATAAATAAGTAAATAAATAATTTCATTTTAATAACTATTAACTAATGATAATTACCAAAACTAGTAAGTACTGTCTTTCCATTATCCATATTATGCCTCGTCAATGTATGATCAAAGTCTGTAACTATCTGTAGTTTTTCATGGCCATCACGTATAATTTGATTTATTTTTCTCAGTAGTTCATTCTTATCTCGTATGTGGACGTTAGGTTTCTCAAGTTCTTTTATTTCATTTAAGCCCGTTATCATTTTCATAATATCTAAAAATATGCCTTTTTAAATCCAATGTGTCTTAAAAATCAGACCTATGATAGGTCTTCTTGGTGCGAAAATTTTACAGAAATCACCGACAGAAATCAGACACTACACTAGACAGAAATTATAACCTTGCACTGAACCAGAGACAAGTAGCACTGAACCTGGCACTGAACTTACTTACTTCCTTGTTTACCGTTAACTTGTCTCTGCCTCCGACCACAGAGTACATTATATATGTCACCGTAAGATTGTTGTTATAATCTAACGGTTTCTATCCCGCTAGATTATAAACTGTCGAAATATTGTGAACCGTTCAATGTTCTGAGTATTAATTTATGAAATATTTATTGTTTTTACGTTTTCTTGTCTCTTTCTTGTACAGTATGCGCGCGAGTTGAATGCAGAGTAAATGTAAGTGTAACCATACATTTACTCTGCATTCAACTTGCGCGCGAACTATAGGTTAGGTTAGGGTTTGACATGAATATTCAGGTAGTGCCCGGCCGCAGGCCGGTCACTTAGGTTCTATCGGGTTAATATACCTAATAGATTACAATTTACCGAAAAATAACGCGTTAAATTGTAAGCAGTATGTTACGATTCACAATCTGTCGAAAGTTTATAATCTATCGAGATAAAAAACGTTATATTATAATCTAACGGTTTTTACAATCTTACGGTGACATATCTATGGGACTAGGGAAGGAATCGGCTACCCTAAATACCATACTACTCTATGGAATCGGCAAATTAGGTAATATTGTACTTTTTAGTTTGTGAAATTCTAAAAATAATAACGCTCTCTCGTATCCTTTTTTTAGAAATACACAAGGGTACTATTCAAACCACCGACCAGAAAAAAAAGATTCCAGAGACAAGTTAACTAGAGTTCCAACCAAACAAACCAAAGTACTCTGTGGTTCCAACTGATAATACTTGTCTCTGCAACTTTGCTGCAACCAATGACTAAGGAAACTTGTTTCCTTATTCATTGGCTGCAACAAGCAACTGAGTCTTATGACAGCAGAATGTCATTTTTTATTTAACTGGTCTCTGGCTCTGGATTCTAGTCCTTCCGAGTTGTTCTGAGCCAGCAGAATGACAGATCCCAGTGATCCCCACAGCAGCCAGAGATCATTGTCTCTGGCTGAAGGGATAGACAGATTGCATGACTTGGCGGTAGCACTCGGCTAACTTTTATTCGAAAATGGTCGATATGGCACCAGGAGATAGAATAGAACGGAACACACTACGTTCTATTAAGTCAGCTGTAAAATGCTTGGAGCATATAACACTTGATCAATTGGGCTGCCAGTCTTTTCTATTAATATTTTTCATACATAGGTTTCTCAGGTACTTATTCATCCTTTGAAAACCTGAAATTAAAAGACAAAGTTAGAAACTTATAATAAAAGAGTCGTCAAGTCCGGCCATGTAATTTTTTCCAGTACTCGAAATGTCAACAAAAGATTATTCAACAACATAAAACATGTATTTCTACAGAAAAGCATAAAATTATAGTTTTAATATATGCATTGGTACATATTTCATCTTAATAACTATAAATATTCGATATCTTATCCTTAATACGATGCGATAAACGAAAAAAATTCAAAGCTACATGATAGCATGAAATTTACTTACCGATGGAACGTTATTTCAGGGGTTTTCCTTTAAGAAGCGTTGGGGACACAGGGGACATAACATTTCACCATTTTATTTCAATAAATATTGGCTACTAAACCTCCAAATTTCTCACAAACGTATGACAACACAATGTAAACAAACGCGTTGTCAAACAAATGTCCAATCAGACTGCCAAGTGCCACGCAATGAATTTTTGTGCGTTGCTCTTGCACAGTGTTACAACAAATAAAAAACAAGATAGGAACATAGAAATTTTTGCTTGGAGGGAAAAGGACACAGATTTCCATACACTTGTCTATGTGGGTGTGAAAATGTTATGTCTGTTTTTTTTTATATATCTGTGTTTTGCACAAGCAAGCGTCAAAGTCATAGAGTAGAATGCCGCGGTCGGGGTGCTGTATAGGTCAGAGACAAGTTAAGTATATGTGTTCTGTGGTAGGATGTGTCAAACGTCAAAGCAGTCATAATAATTTACTAAATTTAGAGACATGGTTAAAAATTAAAAATTTTATAAAATAGTTTTTTTTATGGCCAAAATATCGTCATATCAAATAATTAAATGAATGATATTTTTTAATAGTAGTTTTGGTTGGGCTTTAGTATACTCCCCGCGACGGAGGGGGAAGGGAAGGGGGGGAAGGGGAGGGGGGGAGGGGGATATACCCCCCCTCCAAGTAAGACGTTCCGAATTTTATTAGCTTCCGAGATATTAATTTTTTAAAATTTTGAGGTTAGTTTTACCGAAATTCCTGCTTAACTCTGATAGTTATGACGGGGAATGGGTAAAAGTAGCTTGGAGGGGGAGAGAAAGTCTAATTTCATAATTGGAATGGGCTACGCCAGAAGACTCGCTTCGTCGCCCCTGAATGAAGCTTCGCCTACTCGACCTTCATTTCGCTGCGGAGGTCGCCGGCTCGCTTCGCTCGCCACCTCCCCCCTTCGCTCCACTTGGCCTCGCAGGCTCGCTTCATTCAGGACCTCCTACGCGAGCTTCTGGCTTCGCGCTTAAAAAAAACACTCTAGGGGTAGGGCAGACAAGACTGCGTGGAGTCGGGGTGTGCCGATTCGGTTTTGTGTATCATACGCTCAAGTACCTAATTATACATATAATAACCTACCTTAGCACCTTTTTAGTTAATTATACCTATAACCTCTAAACGTTTTTTTAGAAACTGAAAAGCGCATAAAACGATGACTCGTAAATTTCAATTCATTTGTATCATTTGGACACTTTGGCGCCAACGCACGCGTTCCGTTTTTCCAATAATCGGTAGACATAAAACTCGATGTTTTATTCGAATGATTATAAAAAACGTCCATGTACAGAAAATATATACTAATATGCCTATTAAATGCAATGATAGACAGTTTTTATGGTTTGAATATGATTATTACTCGATTATTATCATTTTGTATTACTTTTTATGTTTGGAACGGATTATAATACGTAAAACGAAACTTTAGTACGACAACTGAGACGTCAACTAAACGTTAATGAGTCTGTAATCTATGGCAAATCTGTGGCAAATGTCGTAAAAAATAGTGAAAAGTGGTGAAATTTGCGAATTTCAAAAAAATATTTCTCGAAAAGTATTAGAATTCGGAGTAAAATATTTTAGTGCAAGGCTTACCACATCAAGGTCTTTCTGTAAAAAAAATATGAACGTCCAACTCCGCGGGGAGTATACTAAAGCTGAGCCGTAGTTTTGTTTGGCAATCTAGAGATTAAATTGTAAACCTATCCTATCCTAAAATCTGTTTGCCTTGTTCTGTTGTACTTTAAAAAAGATCCTACTATTGCAGAATTTGTATTAGAAGTTTCGATTTCGAGATCGAGGCGTGCAAAGATGCAAGCTTTCTCCAACTAGTGAGTGTAGGTAGGTAAAGGTTAGAAAGCTAAATAAATCAACTTTATAAGAAAGGTATGCCAAGACATGACATGGAGAATATCCAAGTTATTCGTAAAGCAGTTAAACTATATGAATCGAACCGCTGTTTATGGGACCCGAAACAAAAACATTATTTCAATAAAATTAGCCGGCAAATGATATGGCGTAGAATTTCAGCCGAAGTAAATATACCTGTACCTGAAGTAAAGAAGAAACTAACTTCCCTATTGGGATCTTACAGACGTGAAAAATCACGCGAAAACAAAAGCAAACTAAAAAATAGATCAGGTGGGCACTTTGTGTTTTTATTTTTATAAATTACTAAATAAGCTAATGCTAGATCAAGATGCATTCAGCCTTCCATCCAATAAACTTATAATCATAAATTTAATTTTCAGGGACTGGGAAGGTTTATAAATCAAAATGGTTTGCTTACCCTTGGTTTACCTTTCTATCAAACAAAAACATACCCAACAATACAGAAGATGCTATGTGTGATGTGCTCGTGAGTCATACTAATATTATAAATGTAAAAGTTTGTTTTTCAACATGATTTTTTGATTTGGCAAAGATGAGGATATGGAGAGTAACATAGACTACTTTTATCCTGGAAAATGACCACAATAGGAGTTCCCCCATGATTTAATAAAAAAACAAACCACAAGGATGAAGTTGCTGGCTTCAACTAGTTTGTAATATTTTAAAGCAGCAATTGTAAAATTATTAATTTTACTTAAAACATCGAATATTGAGGCACCTGCAGAACTTAAACTTACATCTCTCGCTATTGTGGCTGTGTGAATCACCTTTAGTACCAGTAATTTATTAAAATTAAGTAAGTTTATGTATTAATTTTTTTTTTAAGTGTAGATTAACAATTCGATAAAATTGTTATATTATGTATAGCACTTGTAAAGTTGTATACTTAGTATTAAATTAATAAACAAATTCATGCAAAAGTCTCTGTCTGTTAACTTTTCATGGCTTATCTGTCTTTGGATTTTTGTATAAAGATCCTTGTTTACATCCTCGCATACATTACTTTTTATCATGAAAGAAGATATATAATAATCTACAGCCTAATCTGATCTATTTATCTACCTTTTATGTATTATAGAAAAGAGTTTTTTCAGGAGGCTCAAGATACTACTGAAACAAATGCTGATGAAATTAATGAAGATTCTTCAAACACTGAATGTCTAGATAATACTACTGACACAAATCCTGAAGAAGATAACAAAAGTGCTTCATTCCAAGATTCTACTGTTAAAGTTGAACGATTGAATACTTCTAATTTACAAGATATAAAACCAGTGTCGTCTGGGTCACAAAATATGATGGTTGCACCATGGGCCAAGAACAAGATAAGAAGAAGACGCTTAAATGCAACAGTAATAAGTAAATGCAGCAGCAATGTCGACCATTTCACGTCATTTGGTAACCACATTGCAAATGAGCTGCGCAAGTATGATGAACATGTTGTACCTCACATAAAGAAAGCCATATTGGATATTGTGTTCCAAGCTGACACTGGCCAGTTTCCTGTTCAACACAGCTACGCTTACACTTCGGGCTACCATACTTCTTCACCGTCAACAGACCCTATAGGATCTCCACCACATGTTCAAAGGGAGGAATCTTCAGATTCTGTACCATTGCAACAAAATATGGATTCGGACATCGAAGATCAAAAAGAGTCATTGTTGGAGTAAACAGATTACATTACAAACCTATGGGATTATCTTGACTATTTGGTTATGCATAACATAAAACGTATACCGACCTACTGGAAGATATAAGTAGTATATTCCTGAATATCGTTGCAGTACATGCAATAGGTCGAATGTGAGTTAGGTACCACTTTACAGGGAGGACTAAAAGTTTATTTTTTATCATGTTAGTTAAATATGATTTGTGATAATGAATTTTGTACTAAAATTGGGTATAACTTATTACAATAGTGGCTATTGACTTTATAGTTTTTGAAAAAAGTTGACATAGGACAAATTGCATCTATATCAAAAACCATTTTGATGACATAGGTATAATTGATTTCAGTACAGCAACAGGAAAAAACCATTTAGGTATTAAATTTTTTATAAGTAATAAAAAATATATTTGTGTAGTAAAGTCTCATAGAATGGACGATAATCTTGTGGAATCAATTCTTTTAGTTCTTGCAAGTGCGTATATTTCGATGCTTCAATTGGAATTATTGGTCCTGTGTACAGTTTGGGATGGTCTGGAAGTGATTCCAGATGCTTTGGTCGTACAGGTACCTAATTCAGACTATTTGTCTTGGAAGCACAGTTTGTAACGAATAATGCCATTAGGGGTATACCTACTGAAAAGCAACCACATCGTTAACACAGGGATCGCCAACTTTTTGCCAGGACGAATACTTTTTTAGGAAACTGGCTCAAATGCATAAAAATCATCACTACTACAGTAAATTAATTCATAGGGACGCGGACATTGTCTTGCAGAATTAATTATAGGTATGTAGTCCGCTGGTGTATAGACTTCCTTCCGATTCCGCAATTTCTTCTCGATAGTGGAATGAATCGAGTCCACTTCCATGAAGGTGTGTCCAACTTCCAAGTATTTTTGTTCAATTGTTGTTTGTTTTAATGCTCAATTCAAGTAGAGCATTGCAAAGCTTAATATTTCGGTTTTGATATCCGCATCCATCACTCCAAATCGTATTTTTTTCTGGGTTTTTTTTCTATTTCCTTTTGTATAAAGTGTGTATAAATGGAAGCAAACACGTCACTCTCGATACCTCCAACAGCTTCGTGCCAAACATAGCACACAGGCCACAGCATCTTTAGTACATAAAGAAGGTCTCACTATGGACTTTCAGTCTTGTAGTAATTTGCACTTGCATTTAGCCTTGGAGCCAATAGCACAGCCTGTAGATCTACGGTATAAGTTTCAATATTAGGACAGTTAATAGATTGTTCCTTGTCTCCTTCTTTCTTTCTCTTCTCTTGCTGATTGTTTCTTTTTTTCATGTTTCCGGAAGGTTTCTTCATCACATGTTCCAGTCTTATACTGTGTTCATGTATTACATTGATCCTTTTTAAGTTCATATTTTTCAAAGTATAGAAGGTCTTCCAGGATGATGCAATTTTATTTTGTGTTTGGCACTCAACTTTATAAAAGCGGTAAATTTCTCTTAGACTAGACCACAATGGCTCAATATAGAGTTTGCTAGATGATGCTCGACAATAATGGCTTTCTACTTTAGGCAGTGAATTCAGAAACTCCTCTACATTCCTAACAATGCTTGATCTTTGTTGTGAGGTCTGAGTTTGATGTTCTGCACTTTCCTGACTTGCACTGAGTTGGTCTGATAAAATCCATGAGCGCACAGTCTTCTCACCAATACTTAAAGTGTTGATAAACATAATAGGTGAATGAAAACCTATGAAATTGCCTTTCTTCAGTACCGTAAACTGGGGATACTTTGTGACAAGTTTTGAGATTTTTCGAAGATACCTATCTTTTTTGTTTCTCAACTTGCATCGAAATAAAAGACTGCTAGGAATCTAAATTATTTGGCGTAACCACTCAAAGAAAAATATTTACCTAAATTATATATCTTTTAGTATTTATACCCTTCCAAAATCTGTACCAACTACCAAAGTTTCCTCATGCATGGGGTTACTTTGTGACACACCAAAAAATGCTCAATAGTTCTTTGTAAAACTATCGCTGGCCCCACCTGGCCCAATCTTACCCCAAGGACTAGTAATAGAATAGGCATGCATATCTAGGTACCTAAAAAAACTAAAAAGTTGCCAGTTACACTGGAAGAAATTGGCTACTTGACAGCTGTAACTATAAAATATGAAATATGTTAGATTTGGTAGCTTGTGGGTTAACAATAATTATACAATATTTATTTTGCATTAAAATAAATTGTAAATATTTTATTTTTGCAAAACAAATTTGAGATTTTTTATCTGTGGATTACAAGAAGCAAAACGCGGGCGGTCATGATAGAGCCCCGTGTGACGTCACATTTCAAAAAAAAAACGTGTGTACTAACGTTTGCGTATTGTTGAGAAAATTAACAGTAATATACTTCGATTTGTGATTGTGAGCGGTTAAATGAAATGGGATTATATATGCTTTACAGCTGATAGTACAAATCTGCCTAAAGTCGATTGATTTATGGTTGCAAATTTATTTGCGTGTAAACTTTTGCACTGCCGAATTTCGTAATGTATTATAACTTCCATGTAAGTACCGAAATAAACAAAGTAAGTAATAGTACTTAGGTCTCGTGTTTAAGACCTAAGAAAGTGCTGCTGTAAAGTGACAGAAATATAATTTATTTTAATTTTGTCATGTTTTATGAAGAAAATGTCAGGTTAGGTTAATTCATTTTTGGTAGATCAGAGTTTTAAGTTGATTTCTTCAAAACACGAACATCAAAGTGGTCTTCACAAAGTAATACCGCAGATATTTATCCGATTTAAATTCCGGCTCTCGGCAGATTAACTCTAACCACTGCTTTCGACGTTTAAATTATGACATAGGTAATATAGCTATATAGGAATGTGTTTATACAATTTGTCAGGATATTAATTACTTATTATTTATTGTATTGTATTGTTCTACACACGTCTTGTAGCTTGTAATTTCCACAATTGCATTAAAGAAGCTGTAAACTTTCCACTTAAAATTAAATGAAACTTGGAGCGTCGTATAGTTAACTTTGTTTTATTTTGAGCTGAGCTGTGACGTCACAGCTAGCAAATGTCACGTGACCGGCTGTTTTCGCGCGAATTTAAAATTAATGTATTAAAAATGTATTTTTTTCTAATAAATAACGCTTTTTTTGAGAAAAAGTTAATTGTAAGAGGTATAAAATTAACCTACGTACATTTTTAAGTATTTTTCCGAAAACTGTCAAATAGCCAATTTTAACGTTGATGAGAAAAAAAAATACTGACATTCTTTGTAATAATATTTATAATGAAATTAGGTAGGTAAGTACACTTTTAAGCAAAAAAAAACATTAAAAAATTACAAATAACGCCATATTTCCGGCACATCGTAATGCCCTCTTTTCGTTACCTTTCTGGGTGCATTAATCTTTTCTTTCAGCATTTGTCGTTCGTACCAAATTTCGTCTTTTTTCTCCGGCCACTTCCAAAACTTGTTTCCTTTGACCATGGTACTGATTAGAAATATATCTGCATCGACACTTGTAATTGTGCCGGGATAATATTTATCATCGTAATTGACGATCACATAATCTCCTTGATTGTATGATTGGATCGTTTTATCGCTAGTGCTCAGAATTTCTGAATGTTGCCCTGAGAGTAATATAGGCTTGTTTGGTGACACATTTTCAACCTCTTGGTCCTCGCTATTGTCTTCTTGATTGTAGATCATGTTAGTGTATTTTCCGAAATTGCGTTGGGGATATAGTAATGAGCAACTTCTGACACTATTTTCAGAAGATGAGCCGTCGTTTGTAACTGTTGCCCTATTCGACAAACTCAAGCCTGATGTAGAAGGTATCATTGTTTCATCTTCTTCAACGTTATAAGGGCTGCAGCTGCTTTCCCTTAAAGAATAATTATCGTCACTTTCTTCAGAAGTGGAGATGCTTTTCCTGTCATTCGTCTGTTTCTTACGTTTGCCTGCTGCTTTTGAAGAGTCCTTTTTTTTCTTTTTAGTCAAAGCCACTCTCAACGGCGGAGAAGGTGCCACATCAGTTATGTCTGTCATAGAAACGCTTTTTCCAGGTACAACGTTCACGGCTTTACGCTTCCTTCTTGGGTTGATCATGGTTTGAGTGTCTCGTGTCGTTTTTAGAAAATCGATAAATGAGTCACTAACAGCCCCTACCTGCTGTAGATCGGTCTCCAAAACATTTTTCGGAAGACGAGCGATAACTACATCTCGGTTGATCGGTGCTATGCCACATTTACGAAAGCCTGCTTTTAAGTTTTCTTTTTGGGAAGGTTTTAATGCATCAAAAAGTTTTTTGATAAGTCCTGGAAAAGTATCCTTTGGTATTGTAGCACATCGACTTCCATATACAGTTTCTTTCCATTCAGACAATATTTTTCACCAGTGAACTTTCATTGGCCGGAAATAAGCTACATCGAGGGGTTGTAGCAGATGTGTGGCATTGGGTGGCAAGCAAATGAAAGCAATAGTGTGTTCTTCACAGCGCTTGATAACTTCTTTGTTGTGATGTGAGCTTAAATTGTCTCCGATTAGCACCTTTTTGCCATCTTGTTTTTTTAGAATTGGCAGCATGGTGTTTATAAACCAATCTTCAAAACTATGGCTATCGAACCAACCCGATTTGCTGCAGTTGTACCTTGCCCCTTCTGGGCCACCTTCAATCCAAGTCTGCCATAACTTTTGTGATTTGTAGTTCACATAAACTGGCGCAGTCTCACCATCAGCATTGCCACATACCATAATAGATGTGCATGCTTTGGTGGAATTTCTAATTATCTCTGGGTATTTGGTACCCCTTTTAACCAACACTTTTTTTGAACCCGGATCATCCACAAGGTTGGTCTCGTCGTAGTTCCAAATGTTGCTTGGAGGCACACCTTCCAATTCTTTGTGTATGTGGTCAAAAAAATTATTAATGACCTCTTCATTTATTGCAGCTCGAGCGTTTTTTATGTTTTTGGCAAATCGGTGTGATAAGATGTGTTTATGTCTGTCAATAAAACCGCGTGCCCAATCAGGGCCAGGCATATTATCTTTGAACTGCGGAATTCGTTTGCCAATCTTGTTTAAGTATGCGCGTACAATGCATCTCAAATCTGTTGGAGTAACTGGAAAACCGAAACTCGTACTGGTCATTTCAAATAAAAAAAAGTTTGTAATGGCTCTGTATTCTAAATTCAAATTAATTTTGTTTTAAAACCATGACATTCTTTTTACAAACTCAGTCTTTGGTTTTTTGATTAGCGTTGTATTTTCATTACATTTCAACATTTTTCGTCATAATGGATAGGTACTTTAAAAATTCGTGTAATTATGGAATATGAGTTCCGTCGTGGCACCAACGCTACACAAACGGCACGTAATATCAAAGACGTTTACGGAGAGAACTGTACAAACGAACGCACAACCCGTTATTGGTTTTCCCGGTTCCGTTCTGGAAATTTTGACTTGAAAAATGAAGCTCATGGTCGTCCGGAGACTTTGGTCAACAATAATGAATTAAAGGCGATTGTGGAAGCTGACGAAACTCAATCTACAGCTGAGCTAGCAGCAGCTTTTGATGTAAGCATCAAAACAATATTGATCCATTTGCGACAAATTGGCAAGGTAAAAAAGCTTGGTCGAGACCCTTGCGCTGCTCAACAGGCAAAAAAATGAAGGAATTTTGAAACGAATTGTTACGTGCGACGAAAAATGGATTCTGTTCGACAATCGAAAGCGCTTAGCAAGTTAGTTAGATCCTGGTTCAGCACCAAAGCAATGCCCTAAACCAAAAATGTCCCCTAAAAAGGTGATGGTCACTGTTGATTCACAACAGCTTTTTACAAAACGGCAGAAACAATGATTAATGTACTTCATTTTTTTTTCTAAGAAAAAAATTAACTTACTAAATTCGAAAATCGGCTTATTTATTGCCTTTAAGGCGGAACAGAGTTCGTCGGGTCAGCTAGTAATTTAATAAACATAATGAATTGATTAAACTTTTTGTATAATATTTTTGTTGACAAAGGAGATTTTATAGTTGGGTAAAATTATTGACATAGGAGCTATTGCATTTGTTCGATCGTCGTAAGTCGGTTTTTCAATTACAGCGAGGTCTTTTTTTGCAGAGTTAGAAGATTCATGATCAGATTGTTGTTCGCCGGTAGACATTGTTTCGGATTGTAGAAGAGCAACTTCAAGTATGTTATTGTCTTGAATTTCATGTGTATTCACGGATGTCCCGTCACCATCTTGGACTGTACCGTCAAGATCTTGTTTTGCGCTTGCCCATAATATGTAAAGTGAGGTGTCTTCACAGGGCAATCGTTCATCCAATTCTTGTCTGGGTTTGTAATACAGTTCCTTAAAAAGTTGTAATTTATCGGAACTGAATTTAGTTTTTATTTCTTTTTCTAGATGTTCGAGGAACTGTTCCTGTAATGTTAGATCTTGTGTCTGTACCATTTTTCGGGATTTGATTTTAGTCATATCTACGTAACTAGGGCCGAATGGACATAAATCGCCAGCACGGAAGCCGTTTTTGATCGTGTCCTCGGAAATTGCTTCTAATGATGTTTTGAGTAGTGGAGCAAAATCTTCTTTTTTTTAATTTTGTCCCGTATTTTGCAATTTCCAATTCGTTACAGCCTTTTTCCATGATGTTTTTAAGGGCCGAAAAACGGCCAGATCCATCGGCTGAAGGATGTGGGTGCTGTTCGGGTTCAATGCTATAACTTCGATCCCATTGTCAAGGCAAAATTTGACAAGTGCATCGTCAAAGGCGACTTGTGTCCATCGAGGAAAAATAATATGGGTTTCTTAATATTTTGCTTGATGAGCCAGGGATGAAAAATATTAGTTATGTACTCAAAAAAAGTGCTGCCACACATCCATCCACTTTGGGATCTTCCAACACCAAAATTTTCTGGAACTTTATTCGCAACAGTCGCCGGAATTCGTTCGTAGTTGTATACGATCATGGATGGAGCCAACTGACCTGCCGCGTTCCCAGTTACGAGGACGGTGAGGTTGTCTTTTCCATCTCCCGAAGAGCCGTAAACATGCTTCTCGCCTCTTTTTGTGAGTACTTTACCTGGCTTGGGAGATAGAAAAAAAAGCACTCTCATCGGTGTTAAACACCCTTTCAGGCTCTTCCAGCGCTGATTTCAAACCCTTCTCCTGCAAATAAGCATCCACTTCATTAAACCACTTTTCAATATCGGCTTCTGTGACGTTATCACGGGCGGTCGTCAAATTTTGGGCTGTTCTTTCAGCAAGGATCGGGTATCGTTTTAAAAAAAGGTTATACAATTTTTTACCCGGTCGATTGTCAACGAATGGTGTTTTTCTGACGTTTATCGGTTATAATTTTTTGAACACTGTCCAACAATTCTTCTTTGGTAATGGGAACATGTTTTTCGCTCATCATTAGTACCCATTGCTCTAGCAAATGTTCTTCATCTTTGGACAAAATTGTTGTTGGACCCATGGAGCAGACTTTAGGACTTTTTCCTGACACTTTGTTATGCAAAGTTATTCGGGGAACTCCATATCTTTCTGCGGCTTTTGCTATTTTTTCCCCATTGTTAACTGCGTCAATTGCTTTTCTCATT
The DNA here is from genome assembly GCA_923060345.2 of Erebia aethiops. Classification (NCBI taxonomy): domain Eukaryota; kingdom Metazoa; phylum Arthropoda; class Insecta; order Lepidoptera; family Nymphalidae; genus Erebia; species Erebia aethiops. The sequence continues at coordinate 4,291,494 of OV281092.1, read as the reverse complement.
TGTATGGGGGGTATAGTTTTTCTTAGGCGCCATTCTAAAAATAAAAATTATTAGTTATAAAACTGTTCAGAAGTCCAACTTAAAATCCACGTCCACGTTTTATCTAATATTGGTTAGTAAATCTAGAGATACAGGTTGACCGATCCGTAGTAGGTACTGTCCACCACACACTAAGGAATTCATTTGAAATGGTCGCGGGCAAAGGCTAGTAAAAATTATATTTCAATGTCCATTATAGGAAACTAAGGCAAACCCAGTCATGGACACTATGAAATATTACAGAAATACTATAACCTATCATGCCGCAATATTGTGAAATATTTCGCACATTTATACATTAAAACATAAAATAATACCAAATAACTTTTGGGCTAATTCACTATTAACTAAAAACAAAATTGTGTACTTACTTCCTTACGGAATTTCTTAATAATAAAATAATAATAATAGTTTAAAAAAACTAAAAAACACCCTTTTGACACAGACACTCCGGGTCTCAGGAAAACAAAAAATCACTAATCCTGATTATCCTAGTAAGGATAACAGGTCAAACTGTTTAAAATATTGAATTGTCATCGGTCCTTAATAAGTATGCCAAATTTAGAGTTAATCCGACGTTTTAAAGGGGGTCAAAATCATGTTCAAAGATTCCGTTACATAGGGTGATGGCACCAATGATCGACACTTTAACGGAGTTCGTTACTTTGAAGTAAAATTATTATTTTTAGTTATGACTTAGAATAAAAGTAATCATGGTATATTTCTCGAGGTATATTCAAGAGTTGTCAGATTAGCTTGTAGTTGATAAAAAATGCTTTAACTTGGTAAAAATATTAAAAAACTGAAATTTATTGAAATTCCCAATAATGGACACCCAGTATCCCTTGATCAACACCCAGTTATCGACAAGCACCATTTATCAACACCCAGTAATCGACATTCCCCAGTAATCAAAGCCCCTTTTTTGAATGCCCTAAAATTATGGTTTTTGAGATCAGTGAATTAAAAATTAAAACAAATTTAATTCAATAGTAATTTACTGTAATCATAATATCACAAAATAAGCCACAATAGGAAATTATCAAAATTCTTACCCTTAAAACAAAAGAACAAAAGTAGAATCGAATTTACAATCATCACAAAGTAAAAAAGTACACGTATTATCGTTCAAAACAATGCAGCAAAATGAGTACCTACATATCTTACAAAGCTATAAATAGTCATAATTATTCATAACAATAAATAAAATATTCCTATTCTCACAAACAAAAATAAAATGAGTATCGAAGTTACAAAAATTAAACAAGGTATAGCAATCTTATTCAAACTATCGCAAGTCTTTGACTTTTATTCCTTAAACATAATAAAATCAGTGTCATAGTTACGATATTAATCATTGTAATCAACTGAATAATTTAATTTAGGCAATTGAGTAAATATCTGGTAAATACTTTTCCATCTCTTTAATTTTATAAAAACCTCTTTTGTTGAGAGGAACAGGTTCATTTATTATTTCAACTAGGTCATTAACTTTGTACCATATTTTATCGGTCTTGTCTGGCCATCTGAATGAGTTACCCGTCGACAGCACCATTGTGCTCACTTCAAGTTGAGTATTCTCTATGTTTGTTACTGTTCCAGGGAAATACTCACCCTCGTATTTAACAATCACATAACACCCTTTCTGGATATTACGTGATTGCTCATGACTGTCCTCATTTTCATCTTCATAGCTGTCATCACTTTCTTCGTATGGTATCTCCATGTCGGATTCTTCTGAGCTCGACATGTTTCTTTGAACTAGCTTTTTTCTTTTAACTTTCTTCATAACTTTATTTTTGCTTTTAGCTTTATTTTTCTTTTCTTCCGCAAGTTTTTCCTTCAACGCTTTTTTTTCCTTCCTCTGCTTTGCCCTCTCTTCTTTTTCTAACTGCTGATTACTTTTTTGAAGTTCCTTTTTTTCATAGTAATTTTTCCACGCTTGGCTCGTTATTGCGGATGGTATTTTCCCTCTCTTTATCCTATTACTCCTTTTGCTATTGTCGGGATCTGGCCAAAATAGTGCTTTTTTAAAAGGAGATGGGACTATGATTCCTAAATCATCATCGATGGTTCGTTTTTGCGGTGTAATATTCCTGTAATTAGAAGAGGAGGTGCCAGGCATAGGAATGAATTCATCTTGAACCGGTTCATCTTTATTTTGGCATTTGGGGGAGTTTGCAGAGTCATTAGATTTTTGTGGTTCTAGTGTGACCTCATCTAGAAACGGCGCATCGTTTGTTGAAAATTTACAAGGAGTATCTTGCGTTTTTTTTGAGTTCGCAGCATCATTGTCCTTCATTTCAGGTAACATTGGTATGGCCTGAGGTGAAGCGTCTTTCTCGGAAACGTTACCAGAATACGTGTTTTGGGACTTTCCGAAGTTAACAGCATATTCGTCCTCGATTTCGGCTAACGAATTTTCGGCCTGGGGTAAAACATCATCTCCAGAAACTAGCACATCGGGTAGCTCAAGAGTTGTGGCAATGACATGTTGTTGCATAGTAACTTCGGATTTATTTTTCACCCAAATTAGGTACAAAGCCAAGTCTTCGTCAGGTAATGTATCTGCGACAGTATTTCGATTCTCAAAGTACAGTTTGTTGAATAAATTTAATTTTTCTAATGTGAAGAGCTTAACTATTTCCGATTCTAAATCTTACTAATATTATAAATGCGAAAGTTTGGATGTATGGATGTCGGTATGGATGTATGGATGGATGTTTGTTACTCAATCACGCCCCAACGGCTGAACGGATCTGGATAAAATTTGACACAGAGATAGATTATAGTCTGGAATAGCACATAGGCTACTTTTTATCCCGGAAAATTAAGGAGTTCCCGCGGGAACCAAAAAAACCTTAATCCACGCGGACGGAGTCGCGGGCATCAGCTAGTACTTCATAAATTCTATTTGTGCTGGATTAGTTTTGTTGGCTGCTATTTCTTCCCGGTGTCTAATTTTAGACATATCGATGTTGTCGGGTCCAAATGGATGCAAACCTCCCGCTCGAAATCCATTTTTGATGCATTCCTCAGTTATTGATGAAATGGCTTTTTTTAAAACAGGCGCAAAGATTTCTTTTTTTAGGTTGCGGCCATCGTTCTGCATTTTAAAGTCAATTACAGCCTTTTTCCATGCGACTTTTAAAGGTCTGAATACGGCTAGGTCCATTGGCTGGAGAATATGTGTCGCATTGGGGTACAATGCGATAACCTCAATTCCGTTTTCAGAACAATAGTTCGATAAATGAAGTGTGAGATGGGACTTATGGCCATCGACGTACAATAATACTGGCTTCTCAATTTCCATTTTCAGAAGCCAAGGATGGAAAACATTCGTAATGTATTCATAAAATGTATTGCTACACATCCAGCCACTCTCAGACTTCCCAACTGCCCAATCATCAGGTACACTAGCTGCTACATTGCTTGGAATTCTTTCGTAGCTAAATACAATCATTGGTGGAGCCAATTCTCCAGCAGCATTCCCTGTGATTAACACCGTTAAATTGTCCTTATCATCTCCACAGGAGCTATATAAGTGCTTTTCTCCTCGTTTTGCAAGGACGCGACCAGGCTTTGGTGATAAAAAAAAGCACTTTCATCGGTATTAAAAACTCTCCTTGGATTATTTACAACTTCCTGCAATCCTCTTTTCGCAAGATATTCTTCAATTTCTTGAAACCAACTACGTATGTTTTTCTCCGTCACTTGATCTCGCCCTTTGGTCAGGTTTTCAGGAGTTTTTTCTACCAGTTCGGGATGTCTTTTTAAGAATGATTGGAACCATTTCTTGCCAGGTCTATTGTTCGTGAAAAGGGTTGTTCTACCTTGGTTGGTGATAATTTTCTGTACACTATCCAGTAGAGTTTCTTTTGTAATTGGGAAGTGCTTTTCGCATAAGGCTAGTAGCCATTTTACCAAAATATCTTCTTCATTCTTTGATAGGACAGTAGCAGGACCCATGGTACAACTGACTGGAGTCTTTCCTGTTACGTTGTTAAGGAGAGTACCAAATTCGTGGCACTCCATATTGTCTAGCTGCGGCAGCTACTTTTTCTCCATTTCTTACAGCCTCTATGGCCCGTTCCATTTGTTGAGAGGTATAATTTTTTCTCGGAGCCATCTAGAACAAACATGAGAACCAATTATCGACACTGAATAAATATCCAGTCTTGGACATCTATGCACCAATTATTATGAACACTTGTAATACCCAATCATGGACACTGTTCTTTACTGGTAATACTTCACCGACTGGCCCGATTCAAACATGAAATTAATCGCCATTCTAAAATGAGCTTAAATAGTACCGCAGCGACGAAAGTAAAAAAAAAATAGTTTCGACATCTGTCCATCACTGGAGATTTTTAATTTGTCAGACCCGGTATTGAACATCGACTACAAAATAAATAATTACTGTTGCATGTAATAACTTCACTCTAAATTATCTTCATATTCTACATACCTATCTAAAAAATCATGGAAGATGAAACAAAATATTATAGTAAGGTACTTATTATGAAAAGTTTGAACTCACCTCGTTAGTGATTTTGCTTATTTAACTAGATTTATTCAGTGAGCACCGACGACGCTCGGCCACTACGTCGCCATTTTATGCCCCGTCCATACGCTTGGCAAACAATAGCAAACAGCAAACAACAAACAGCAAACACCTACATGTGGATGGGTGTTTGTATGTGTTTGCATGTTCCTGTTTGTGTTCGTCACTGTTCGGGGTCGGTGTCGGTTTTTCTTCACAGATCAAAGGCTGTTTGGCAAACAGTTCGCGGTGTTTCCATACGCTTGGTAAACGTTCAGTGCCGCGCGCGAGCTTACGTGTGGTGGACGTTTCGCATCGATACCACGTTGTTAGCAGCAGTTTTTGGCGCGTTATCATGTTCGATTGGTCAGAAGATACAACTCTTTGTTTTTTAGAAGCGTATCAAAATGAGCCATGCATTTGGAATTCGATGACTTTTGCGGAGGTCCTGGGTTCGATTCCCGGCAGGGTCAATTTGGGAATTTATAATTTCTGAATTTTCCCTGGTCTGGCCTGGTGGGAGGCTTCGGCCGTGGCTAGTAACCACCCTACTGGCAAAGACGTGCCGCTATGCGATTTAGCATTCCGGTACGATGCCGTGTAGAAACCGAAAAGGTATGGGTTTAATATAACTACCATGCCCCTAACAGGTTAGCCCGCTACCATATTATTAGACTGCATCATCACTTACCATCAGGTGAGATCGCAGTCAAGGGCTAGCTTGTAGTGAATTAAAAAAAAAAAAAACAGTAGGCTTAGCATGCGCACAACGAGATATCTCGAGACGAGAGAGAGACAGAGATGTTGTCGTTGCCGGCTAATTTCTTGTTTACAAAAACATCTACAAAACTCATACGACAAAAGTTGTGAAACTGTCCTGATGGTTCATAAAGCAGCTCACTAAATTTTTCTTCTATAAATTGTCTAAAACGAAAAAAAAAACGTGAATTAGAATTAAATAATACCAACACTGAAAACATACGAAAGTGATAGCTACCACAAGCTCGTCGTCCGCCATGTTTGCCGATCCACAAAATACTAACACGTTCGTTAAGCGTGAGGACGACTGTTTGTGTTTGATGATTGTGGTCGATGTTTGGAACTTTGTTTGTGTTTGTGGCGTACACCAAGCGTATGGACGGGGCTTTAAAACAAAATGGCCAAGCTTTGACTTTGTCGCAATGACAGTAGGAGCTATGACTATTGTTGACGTGTGTTGCCATGGTGTAAAATAAATACAGGAATCTTATTTTTTTTACTGGGAGAAAAAAAGTGTCGATCACTGGTGTTTGTCGATCATTGGTGCCATCACCCTACTAAGATACTAACATACATACGTCTGAAGCTAATAAAAAGCGTGTAAAAACAGATTTCTATTCCACTAGTCGGAGCGAGGTTCCACAACGTTTAACCATTTTGAAACAAAATGGCCGAATCGAATGAAACGTCATAATTTGGCAGCTTATCTGTCAAACTTTTAATTTAAGGGTTGCCAGTATGCGTTTATTTATTCTATGTTTATTATTATTATGTTTATTTTGTCCATTATTGGGTCCTGGGGCAGTTACGTTACTAAGTGAATAAGGTCGAAAAGTAGTCCACTTCAAATGTTCGGGATGATACCTACCTATATATTTTAATTAGATAACAATAATAAGAACCTTTGGTATAATTTTAGCCTTTTAAAAATCAGTACGATAAGGCGGACAGGTAATCAATAATTATGCTTAAATTTAAATAAACAATTATGCTTAAACGCTGACAACATCTGAACCGCTATCTCACTCGCTCATTGCAAATATAAAAGTAGGTAGGTACTGTATATATGTAGTTATGGAAAATTGCAAACTACCAAGTCGTAAAGAATAGCAGCAGCATAGGTACATGAAAACTTTTTTAATCAAACTGATACCTATTTGTGCTGAATCTTTGAAAAGGTTCGGCACAAATAGTCCACACCACCACTGACCACATGGGTGGGCCGGCGGCCACATGTTTGTTTGCAATTTTCCATAATTAATAGCGGGATAGCATTTCAGCTGTTGTCAGCGCTTAAAAAAAAAAGCTTACAAACTAAAGATGATCAGACAAAATAAACATTATCTTCATCCTGCATTAAAATATATTCCTCAGAATTTTCATTTATTTGCAAAAATTCTACCACTTTCACAATGGAATCTTCAGGGACAATATCTTTATCAACAATGCGCTTAGGTTTTAAAAACTTCTTGTCATTGTTTTTGCCAGTTGTTTTGTAAGAGGCTATTGAGTAACGTCGTGTATTAAAATCTTTATTTTCGATCACTCCTATGTAGTACTTCCACGATTTTCTTACATAGTATCTTGTTAGGACTATATCTCCAACATTAAACTGTTCCTTATAAGGTAATTCTTCTTCAGTGTTCTTGTTAGCCTTTTTTTGTGAAATTTCTTCTAAATCATCAATGTTTTGTAAAGAATCATTTATCTCGCCTAAGCCTTCATTTAAGTTTTCCTTTTCGTTACTAACTTCTTGTATCTGCTCTTCTATTAATTCCTTAGTTTGCGGAATTTGTTCATAAACGTAGTTCGCACATCACATATGTCTGAACCGTCGTATTCGCTCATACCTACGTCAGTGTCTGTAGTCGTAGAACTGTTTAAAACTCTTCTGCATTTTTTATTCTTTTGGGTTTGTTTTTCTGTACAGATTGCTTCGAACACAAACGAGGCTTTTTGCATTTGATACCACTTTTATCAGAATACATTTATATTAGTAATAACTTGTTTTGGGGGCTCATTACAATCTTTTTCTGATTTATTAGATGAGGATATGTTGCAATTTTTATCTATTTCAACTAAATTAGTGGGAATATTTTGTAGACCATAAAATGCTGCGTTTTCTTTGGAAAATCTGACATCTGATAGAATAGTTATCTTTGTACTTTTGTCTTGGTTTGGTATTTTTGACGTTTGTGATACATCTATGTTACTCTCGTAAATACTATTTTCTTTGTTGAATCTTGAATCCGATAAAAGTGTAACCCGTGAGGATTTTTCGGAACGGTCAACTTGTTTTGTTTTATTTCTTGTCACTGCTTTTTTTGGCTCTAATACTTCTTCCTCACAAACTGATTTTCCTGCAGTTACTTGCAATTTATAGTTCCTTCCACCTTTCATTGGCTTGCTTTCCCGGGCGGCTTTAAGGTATTCCAGGAGGGTCTGGTCAAATGACTGCTTCATCTGTTCGGTTGATCCGGGAATTTTTTGAATGACTTTAGTGGCATTTAATGGATAAATTCCTGTAGCTTCAAATCCGCTTTTTAAATTTTGATTGTCACTTATTCCTAATTTTTCCATCAGTTCTTTTAGAAGTTGTGGGAAATGGCATTTATTTATGGTTGAAGCATTTTGGTTTGACAATTTATACTGTAGCATAATTTTTCGGCAGTGTCTTTTCATCGGACCAAAAAATGCTAAATCTAGCGGCTCAGTTAAATGACTGGCATTTCGTGGCAGGAACACAAATCTTATATTGTTTTCGCGGCATAGCTTTATAATCTGAACACTTAGATGTGACGATAAGTTATCGCCTGGCGATAACTACTTTTGGTCTATCTAAAGCAGTCGCCCAGGGCAGAATAATCTTCTCAAACCAGTCTTCAAAGCATGTCATATCAAACCAACCTGACTTTGTTCTATTGTATAGACAGCCTGGTGGACCATCTTTACACCAACGACTCCATAAGTGCTCAGATTTGTAGACTACGTAAGTCGGCAAACATATTCCGTCAGCTGTACCGGCAAACATAATTGAGACGGAGCTTTTGCTGGAGTTAAGTACAACTTCAGGATGTTTCGTTCCTTTTTTGAAAATTGCTTTGCTGCAACCAAGATCATCGCTCAGATTGGTTTCATCGTAGTTAAGCAAATGGGACGGTGGTACATCGCGAAGTGAGCATTCGAGATTTTTAAAATATTCATTTAACTCAACAACGGTTTTCGACGCGCGACTCCTCTTTATATTTTGCGTAGTGCGCTTTTTCATATTATGACGTGCTATAAAATTACGTGCCCAACGTTCACCGGGCATCTTCGTATGAAAAATATGCAATTTATCATTAATTTCCAAATAGCGAAACACAACAAGTCGTAAATCTATTAAAGTTAGTGGTGAGCCAAACTCAGCCGCGATATTTATCGTGTCAGCAATTGTTTTTTCGTCGTCTTCACTTAGTCTTGTAGGATGCCCAATAGATTTTTCATGACATTTGTTGACTTTATTTAAAATGGTACGCCTGGGAATCCCAAATTGTTTTTCTGCCTCCTATGATGACAGTTTCTTTAATTTTACGAGATCAACGGCTATATCTAGCATTTCGGTAGAGTAATTCACGTAATTCCGACGATTATTTTGATTTTGAGAACTACTGCTTTTCTTGTTTTTAGACATCTTCTGCCTCTGTAAAAATTAGAGGCATGTTTTAGACTTTTTAGTACTCAGGTTCTATAAAGTAGGTACCTACCTTATACCTACATTAATTACCAATATAAAACTTTGTCAAAAACAATGTAAAAATATTTTTGAATTATTATTATATTATAAATATTATATTAAAAGAACTATTTTTGTTTTATACTTAAAAGCGACAACCACAGGCAAAGTTTTGTCGATTTTTCATGAAAAGGGACACACGATTGTTCTTCTTGATTTTACCAACTAAAACTCGCTTTACAAGTGCAAAACCTAGATGAAAACACAGAGAACTATTTTTCATTTAATATGGTCCGAGAAACCCGTAAAAATACCTTAAAATACTCACACAATGAAATTTTTAACCTGTAAATAATCGTGTCATTGACGATATCCTCTAGCGAGAATAGTTTACTAATGAAATTCAATAGGTAAAGTAAGGCAAGGTAGGCCAAATTAGAGCATTTTACGGTACTTATTTGTTAAGATCAAAAATATAACGTATTATTACTGTCTGTGAGGTTAAATTATATTAAAAAAGAGTTGATTACTTACACAACAAATTAATGAAGTTTAAATTCGATACATACCTACCTAATAGATTACAGTTTAATGAAAAATAATGCGTTAAATTGTAAGCAGTATTTTACGGTTCACAATCTGACGACAGTTTATAATCTATCGAGATATAAAACGTTACATTACAATGTAACGGTTTTGACCGTGACATCACCGTAAGATTCTAAAAAATATGTAGGTACATATGTATATACCTACATATTTTTAAGCTGTATGTTAGGATTTTATAAGATTAAATCCAGTACGCTTACTCTGAGTTTTTACATTGCAAATACGATTGATCGACGTGAGAGCTCACCTCACCAAGTGTAAGCGAGCGATAAAGTAAAATGAACCTTAACTGCATTGGTTTAGAGCTCATTTCATCATTTCGTGTATTTATTCACAGCCAGCGCTCCAAACGCTGAATTTGCGACTTTAAAGCAAGCGTTTTTGGGTCCATTTTACTTTGACGTTCGCTTACACTTGGCGAGGTGAGTTCTCACGTCGATCAGTCGTATTTGCAATGTAAAAACTCAGAGTAAGCGTACTGACTATAAACTCTGGTTATTTCCCTGCCCCCTGCCAATAACATACATTTAAGGTTGTGTTTTTTTTATCTACTACAAGCTAGCCTTTGACTACGATCTCACCTGATGGTAAGTGATGATGCAGTCTAAGATGGTAGCGGGCTAACCTGTTAGGGGCATGGCAGTTATTTAAAACCCATACCCCTTCGGTTTCTACGCGGCATCGTACCGGAACGCTAAATCGATTGGCGGCACGTCATTGCCGGTAGGGTGGTAACTAGAACCACGGTCGAAGCTTCCTACCAGGCCAGACCAGGGAAAATTCAGAAATTATAAATTCCCGAATTGATCCTGCCGGGGATCAAACCCAGGACCTCCGCACGTTAAGGCAACAGCGCTACACACTGCGCCACGGAGGTCGTCAAAAAATAAGTTGCTAATATAAAATGATAAATAAGTACAAATGTAGCTGGTAATCAATTTAATAATATATATATTTATTTATTTATTTTTCTTTTTTACAGTCGTGGTTCATTTTGTTACACAGACAATAATCATTATTAACAAACAGTACAATTTAGCGCTAATCAAAATAATACGTCTTAGACATCATTATAGCATTTGAAAAGCAAAATAATTACATCCTTTACCCATAGTACGAGTTTTTACATCTACTTGTTTCTCAATTTTAAAAGTTCGGGCTAACTGACGTAGATGTATGGAAAAACTCTTCAGTGAATTTCGTTTCTGAAAACTACCAAAACCTCATAATGGGGCTTAAAGAACACGAAATGGGTTAATTTTCAGCTTAAATGTTACAAAATACTAAACTGTACGAGAGTTGTATATTCATTTTGCATACTATTGCAGTGAACAATATTTAGTATTATAACAATTATGTCTTATTTATCAAAAGATAATCAATATAAATTAACTTATGTACATTATACTAATATCATAAATGCGAAAGCGTGTTTGTTTGTTCTTCAATCACGCCGCAACGGAGCAACGGATCGACGTGATTTTTGGCATACGTATAGTTGAGGACCTGGGGAGTGACATAGGCTACTTTTTATCCCGGAAAATTAAGGAGTTCCCGCGGGAATAACAAAAACTTAAACCACGCGGACGAAGTCGCGGGCATCAGTCAGTATTACATAATTTAACTATAGGTAATGGGTACGACATACTAATAACAACACTACCATCACCACGAGTGGTGTGGCGTAGATTTCCGCAACTCACCACCCCAATCCTGTGTTGTGTTAAAAGTATTGTTGGCAGTGCAAATATACAAAATATGTTTACACTAACCAGACAATGTGGCCAGTTCTGTTGTACACACTGTCTAAACTAAATCTAGTTATCTCCGTTCCGCTAGCATTATGAAAGGGATAGTACTCGAGCAAAACAGAATTTAGCCGCAGTTACATTATAATTAAAACTAAAACATCTTTCTAAACGCAAGACTGCCTTAATATTAGGGTCGATTTTTCAATCTCAAATTTCAATTAAGTTCCTATATTTTGGCATTACTGACAAAATATGGTCATATTTATTTGGACATTATAGAATCAGCCCCTAAAAATAATTAAAATATTAAACTTGTCAAGGCTTAAATAACGAAATAAAAATATCACTAACATTCAAAACAGTATATTTTAAACCTGCTCAAATGTACAAAAACCCTGAAACACACTCCACACCAACAAAATAGCTGATATTATGAATCGATCCATGCCTGCTAGCATTTGAACAGGGCAATAGTTAATTTATTTTAACCAACGAACTCAATTTACATAGACGGACCCTGTCAAACAAAGAAGTCTGAAAAGCGGGACAGCGGTATGGCGGGGACCAGGACAAGCTTATACAGGTGTGGAGCGCGCTCTACAAGTCGAACGCCCAACTTTTTTTATGAAAGGGCCCATCTAGTACCTACCTATATAGATGATTCAAACATAATGTACTTAAATATAAAATATTTCTGATCAATTCAGATCCAGAATTTTCATAATATGAATATTGTTTTGTGCAAATGTCAATTCAATACCTACCTATGTCCATTCATAAACAAAATTAAAGTTTTAAAGGAACTAACACTAAATTTTTATTGTGGTTGTACATACAAAACTTTTTTATTTTATTAATTATTTTCGTACAACCGAATTAGTCAGTTTAGGCCTTTTAAACAAAAAATAATGAGAATGTCAAAAATAAGCATTTAAAATAAAAATATGTGTACCTAGTACTTTAGCATTGTGATTAAATTGTTTGTGATTATCACATTGGTTGCATAAAGGTGCGGGCACACCATTCATCAAGATTCGTATTCGTATGATGGTTCTCGATTTAACATCTCACCAACATTGATACAATTCGAGCGTCAAAATACAATTATTAGTGTTGAAGTAAAATATCCTTGATTACTCTGATCCACAGAATATGCTCTCGGCTTGGATCCTGACTATACTAGAGCAGTAGGTGAGAAAAGACGGTTTCGAGAATATGGCCCCTAATATTTTGATCACCAATTTTACGACTTACTGCTCTATCGATTACCACGGCAGTATAGGTGTATAGACGAACTTGAACTTTAAAATAAGGCTGTTAAGGTATATTTTCCTTTGATACTATAGGCCGACCGTTTAACTCGCGTATCGCCTGCGCGGTAAGAAAGGAGCGCGGGCGGGTAACGCTACACACGGAGTCAATAATCCAAAGATTTATCTCGAGATAGACATTGTTGTTAAAGAATAAAATAATAAGTATCTTTTTTTAATCCGCTAACATCTCCCCCCGCTCCCTTCTTACCGCGCAGGCGATACGCGAGTTAAACGGTCGGCCTATAGTGTTCGACTCTCGAATTATATCAATGTTGGCGTTGGTGAGTTGTAAGACTTTATACTCGCCCTACACAGCTGCATCACACCAGACCAGTGTGCACGAAACCCGATCGAGAACACGTCTCTTCACAAAAGTGTTTCCGCATCTTTAAATTACCTCATAATATGGGTTAGGCGGATAAATTACCGTCACAAGCCGAATTAACAACGTTGATATAATAATTATAATAACTAAAACAGCGAATCCGCTCAAGTTTCGAAGCGCGCATAAATAATTTTGAGATAACAAGTCCTTTTTGAATTGTTTGAAATATGATTATCTACTAAGGCCATTCGCCATTTACTTTCTGAAAAGAAGATGAAAGTAAGACGGAGAAGTTATAAGTCCATGAATATTTAAACTGATACTCAACACTCAACAGTTTTGAATATTTTGAAAGTAAATAGTAGACAGCTGAAATTCGACCTTTTATCACTTAACGAATGTATTAATTTTAAATTTAATCTTCTTTTAGAGTATGAGAGAAAAGCCTGCTAATCAAAACATCACATTATTCTGGCAAAAATAAATAAATGATTATGATGATAATAAATAAATGATTATTTTAAATTATAAACGTTGATGTACATACACCAATTTGTCAAAAAGGACTTGCTATGCGAGAAAGATTATATAGTGATTGATTGTTATATGGTCCAATAACCGTACGGGAGCCAACTTCGATCAGTCGTCGCTTATCCGTCTCTGCTTTTTCTTTTTACTTTTCTCCATGGCTTCCATTCGCATATCTTCTAAGTCTTCCATTATGCCTGGATAGGAAGAAAAATACTGTTTAGTCCAGGTACAAATTAAGCGGCATTTGAGCGGAAAAACGCACGCGGTATTTCTTCGACATTTTGACACCACCGACGCTTACCTTATGCGATATGTAACATTATGTTAATATATCAACATAACGAATAATATAATATTACATTTTGTTACAGTCTGTTCAAAATTCAAATGTTTTTATTCAAATAGACTTTTTACAAGTGCTTATGAATCATCATCATTAAGTCCTATGTCCCCCCTTCGGGGCAGAGGGCAGACACTACTCTTTTCCAAGCCGATCTGTACGACGCCTTATGCTTTAGCTCGCCCCATGTAAGGCCGATCTTAGTCCTACCGAGAAGAACCAGCAAGAAACTCGGTTCGTTTGGATCTTTGACTGCGCCGCCTTGGCACGTGCCGCATTTTGTCAAATGCACCGCCGTGGCATCAAACCTCGCCGCCCACGCCGTACAGATATAGGAGAATTTCGCATATTACATCGAACCGCCGTATATTCGTATTTTATTACAATAACCATAAGAATGAATAAAATAGTATTCTATTTTTTATTCTTAGAATAGAAAAACATTTAGTTAACAAACCCATGTACACAAAGGCAGAATAATAAAATAAAAGCAAAATAATAAATGTCTGCAGCCCCTGCGGGTGTACCGACACTATCTAACTGAACGGACCTTACATACATTTTGTATTAAATGTTTTGAGTGGCCAGCGGAAATCGCGGCGGGAGGAGTGGGTGTCTAAATAGCGCCACATATCGAATGGTACAATTCGGCTTCCACTAACCACCGAAAATCCAACCTGATAAGTCAATATGTTACATTGCGGTGGAATGATTGATTTTTTAGCGCTGGCGCATACCAAATGTTTAAATGTGTTACAATGTAGCGGAAATTCTCTTTGGGATTGTCCCTTTAGGAGTTTTGTTATAACTACACATGTTATAATATAACGCCTGTTTTGTTAAGATACGACCCTTACATAGTCGAAATTCCACGGCACATACAAAGCTATTTGCTTCCTCGTTCCTAATTCGACCCACTAGGAAATGTTCGGCTTCTATTTTCCTCGCTTTTAATATATATATCAAAGGAAAAATTACATCAACACTTGCAAGCAGGTCTGATTGCAGTCAAGAGCAAGTCTATAAATTTAAAAAAAAAACATTGGTTGTATGTTGTATTGTGTAAAGCTTACCGATCTTCTTGCTGATGTATTCTTCACGCTGTTGCCGCGAGAAGCTGGACTCCATAGATGGGTCGTCGTCGTCGTCCATGTATCGATACCTACAATATCACAAACAAAGTTTTTTTTTAATCTACTCCAAGTTAGCCCTTGACTACGATCTCACCTGATGGCGAGTGATGGTCTAAGATGGTAGCGGGCTAACCTGATAGGGAAACCATACCCCTAATCGATTTCTACACGGCATCGTACCGTCTAAATCGCTTGGCAGCACGTCTTTGCCGATAGGGGGGGAGCCACGGCCGAAGCCTGGGAAAATTAAAAAATTATAAATTCCCAAATTGACCCTGCCGGGAATCGAACTCGGGGCCTCGGCACTCTTCCGTACTTTCAAGGCAAGATAGAATAGGCATCTTCTAGGCGAGCGCGTTCCAACTTAGACCTCATCATTGCTTTGCACTAAGCATGATTGTTGCCAAGCGCAAGCCTATCTCACATCGATATATATGTAGGCACTAGATGGGCCCTTTCATAGAAAAACGCCGGGCGTCCGAGTTGCTGAACACGATCCGCACCTGTCTTTGTTCCCGTCGTAGCGCTGTCACGATCGCTCGTCGTGTAGATAATTTGTTAAGTTCGTGTTGATAAGTTGACATCTAAAGTTTAATTAGTTTGGCACTGTATAATTTTAATTTTAAGGTAAGTGTTTCAATTCACAATTATACATTTCCAAAAAAACGTTATTTAATCTTCCTATTTAATAATTTTATCCATTACGCAATCATTTAATTTCCGCGGCAAACTGTATGATTTTTTTTTTACTAACTGGCCTTACGGCTATGACCCATATTATCTATGACCGAGTCATACGTTTTCAAGCTTTCATTCAAGATGTTGCAAGCAAGTTCCCGCTTTTCAGACTAGATGGCGTTGATGGCGTTGCTAAAAATACGCCCACATTCTTTGTTTGACAGGGCCCGTCTATGTAAATTGAGGTCGTTGCTATCTCACAATAAAAAAAGGGAGCCGCTGAATCCAGGCGCGGCTCAAGACCGCAGCACATGGAAATCCTTGTAAGAGACTTATGTCCAACAGTGGACATTGGGTTGATGAAGCGACTCACTTGGCCTTGTCGTAGCCGAAGATCTCCTTGATGTGGGTAGAGTAGTCCATGTTCTCGTCGCCGTCGTCGATGAAGTCGTCCATCTCAGAGTCGTACTCCGACTCCGAGTCCAGCCGACCTGCGGATTACACGAATCGTCGCTTAGATAATAACACCGCACAAATCATTCTGCTCACAGAAGAGACGAAAAACTATTTGATACGGTCATTTGGTAGGTTTACCTGGAAAGTTTCTCGGGAGTTTTGAAAATTGGTGTATTTTATAGATTTCGACGTGCTTTTTCCGAATTTTCACTTCGTATCTTTGCCGCTCGTGCCGCCATATTGGAAAAATGGCGCCCAAAAACAGTTTTCTGACAATAACTCCTTTCGGACTAATTTTACGATGAAAATACTTTATGTATTAGATTAAACTAGAGAAAATTTCCCACAGTTTATGTGGTTACCTTTTTTTGTAAAATCAATAGTTTCATCGTACGAGAGCCGCAAACCAAAACCTAAATTCACCTTCCAAAGTTCAAATAAATTTTTATTGTGGGTGTTTTACAAGTTAAAATTTAATTTAGTTTAAAAAAACTTGTAAAATACACCAATTTTCAAAACTCCCGAGAAACTTTCCAGGTAAACCCCTTTTTGAGCACCAAACTGGGTTAATTTCATTGGCAGCTATTATAATAGTCGCCTCGTAAGTTGAAATAAGCGCAGAAACACATTACCATACCCCTCACTCCCTGCGCGTGCTCCGCTCGGCTCTATAGTATAATGTACCTGCGCAGATGACCGCCCTTTTGGGTCAATTTACGGGACGCGAAATATACGTTATTTTTGAAATAACGGCTGTAAATTTTTTAAAATTCTTAAATGTAGCACATTTACAGTACGGTTCTATTCGGCCTTGCAGCTGTTCGGCCGCAAGGTTATAACAGAATTATGGACAATTGATGTTGGCCGAAAACCGAATACAGCCAACGCATTCAGTCACCGACCTAAAAAAAAATTTCATCGACCTAAACGCGCCATCAACATCAACTCAAACATTCACACCAACGTTGAGCGCATTTTAACATCGAAACAATCGTCAAAAGTAAACTACGCGTCAAATTTAAACTGGACCCAAACGCCCTTAATTTAAAGTCACAAATTCAATGCCATTGCTTTTAATTTTGCAACCATTCCACTTGGTGCAGTGTGGTGGCTGTAGATGTATAAACCTCCACTAGATTGTCGAAATTAAATTAACATCTATTACTTACGTTTTGCTTTCTTCCTTAAATCATCCGGCTGTGGTTTTCTCTTAACAGCCCCTGGTGGGAATTTACTTCCGTTCTTGCCCAAAGCATTCACATGTTTGTCGAAATCGAAGCTATTGCTCATTGGCGCCTTACTGGATCCCGCTGCAGGTTTGCCTTGCACTAACCGTCTATCATCAGGCCTTTTACTATCTGGTAACTTTTTATCAGGTCTAATCCCATTCGTTTTAGGAGTCTCACTGATTGAACTTTTCGGTTTTGTTGTACCAAGTTTGTCTTTCACGTCCGTTCGATTTGCAACATCCCTTCCCATCTTTGGAATGGGTTTACCCTGTATATGACCATTACTAAGTCTTTGATCGCCCTTTTGTGGCATACTTAACTTCTTTTCGTTAGAATTTTTGTCTATTCGATAAGTGTTCTGACTCTTTAGATCTATACTCTTTTTGATTTCGGGCTCCCTTGCACCCATTTTGGATCTATCTACGATTTTCTCTGATTTAATTTTATCAGAAGATTTTTCTAACTTCACTTTAGTTTTGTCAAGCTTTTCCCTTTCCCTGAATTTCTCCATTTCTCTATCGATCCTATCTCTCTCAGCCTTTAATTTTTCAAACCTCTCTTTCTCTAGTCTCAATTTCTCACTTTCTGTTTTCTCTCTCTCTGATCTTATTCTATCTTTCTCTCGCTGTATTCTATCGGCTTTCTCTCTTTCACTGTTATGTCTGTCCTTGTCATAGGTTTTTGGAGCTTCGCTTTTCTGGTTGATTGCATTTCTGTCGCCTAGTTTCGGAATTCTGCCGAAACCAGCGGGTTCCGGTTTTCTTTCTTGTTTTTCTCTTTCAATAGGTCTTTCTTCTTTTACCACTGAAATTAATTATGTTATATTGTTAAATACCTATATATATACAAAATAATATGCGTTGTACTACTCAAAATTTATTGAACTAAACACTGCTCAATTCTTGATAAGCGTTGCAGTTTAAGACGCCCAAGACGCGTTATGAAAAAATTCGACCACATAGCGAAAATTGTGTCGTGCCTTTACTGACTGTGGCAATGAAGAAAAGCAAAGAAGAAATACACAACTCTAGAAATTGGTTTCACCAAGTATTCTATAGTTACCCACACATTTATTACTTATATCTTTTATCTCTTAATAGTCCCTACCTTTCCGGCCGGTCTTCTCTGCTTCGAGCCGCTCCTGTCTCCGCTGTCTCCGCGCCATCTCCTCCTCATACTCCCGCCTCTGCTTCTTAGTCATGAGTCTGTCCGGCTCCGGCTCAGCGGCCGCCTTCTTCGCAGCCACCTCCAGCGGCTCACTCTTCTTCTGCTCAGCCAGTTTTAACAGCTGGTTGAAGTCCATAGGCGGTGGCGCCGGCTTACGGAATTTGGGCTTTTCTGGTTTCTCGTCCTTTTTCTTTTCCGGCTCGTATTTTTGGGGCGGACTCGAGTCTCGAGTCGAATCTTTGTCTATAGAAATGTTAAAATATAAAATACTAAATGATGCCCGTGACATCGTCCGCGTGGATGTAGGCTTTTTGATTATTCCTGCGGGAACGTCTCAATTTTCCGGGACAAAAAGTAGCCTAAGTAGTGAGCTTTTGTACCAAATTTCATCAAAATCGGTTGATATGCTGACTCTGTTAAAGCGTAGCAGACAGACAGACATACTTTCGCATTTATAATATTAGTATGGATTGTCACGGTTGAAAAAGAACTTGTTATAAATATTTTGATGTCAACAAGTTGCATCAAACAAAGAGTAAGCTTAAATGCAATCAATTGATTATTTCATTATAAATATCCTAGATAACTATCATGAAAGCCAAATCAAAATTTGATATTGACATACCAAATTGCTCTATTCTGTTTTAATATTATTGAGTAGACAAAAAAGCTTTCCTATATTTGCGACACTGTTTCTGATTGTTGCTGTATGCAGAAACATTAAGACATGTGAATTTAAACATTAAGATCCTAATCCTATGCTTTTCAGTATTCAAAGGTATAATACATAATTTTTAGGTTAGCACACATAATATATGACATCATCAAAATATTGAACTACCTTTTTTTTCCTAACATGTTCTTAATAAAAGCACTATAATTACAATAAATATATTTAATAGATGGGTCCACATAATCTTACCACCGTTTTCAGTCCGTCGTCTCCGCTTGTGAGGCACTGGCTCGTCCTCATGTTGTAAAGCATGCTTCACTCTCTCCCGAGTTCCATTCAAGTCCTTGTTTATATGACTACCTGTAAGTGATGGTGATATAAAATGTAAATTAAATAATAAACACTTTAACTCAGCTTTACTAACACTTATTAAAGAACTATTATGTCGGTTTGGCGGCATTCGATAGCAACCTGTTTGCAGTGATTGGCCTAGTGTAAAAGTTGTTACAGTTGGCCGTATTTGGTCATAACTGACTTTTGGAAACTCACTGTGGGCTGAAAAACGAATACGGCCGACACATTCGCCCGACCTAATGTAAACAGGTCATTACCTCGATTATAGTGGTGAAAAATGATATTTTATAAATATATTTTAACCAGTTTTATTAAAGTATAGTGCACCATATGATGTACACTAAGACTATGCCAGCAATACCTCATTGATCAAAATTTAATAAAAAGTTTCAACGGCAATCAAGGAATTGTTACAAACAAACGTTACATATCTAAAATAACTAGCGGTCGCCCGCGACTTCGTCCGCATGCAATTTCTGATTTCCTATGAGATTATGAAATTTTCCCGCTGCAAAAAGTCTATCTAAAGAAGCTTTATATATAGGTTATGCAGGTTTTAATTATTTAAAACTTATAACCGAAATGCTTAATTTTCATGTCTCTTTCTACAAAAACATAGGGCTTTCATACAAATTTTCAACCCCCATTTCACCCTTTGTGGGGGTTTGGGGGGTAATGGGTTTTCGTAAAATGGCATATACAGGTTATTATTATTAAAAACTAATAACCTAACTCCCAATTTTCAAGACTCTAACTTCAAAAACTTAGAACCTTCATGCAACCTTCCAAAACCCATTTCACCACCATTTTCATATCTTTAACTTCAATAACAAAGGACTTTCATACAAACTTCTAAACCCCATTTCAACTCCTTCGGGGTGAATTTTCTCAAAACCGTTTCTTAGCTGACATCTACACCATAGAAGGAACCCACCTTCCAAATTTCAAGAATGTATGTTTTATAGTTCCTGAGATCTTATGATGACTCAGTGACGTTTCGCTTTTATATATATAGAAGATGTAACCTTTCAGATTTGGAATTGAAAGAACTCAAATATCAAATAAAGAGAGTGAAGCCTCTGCTTCTAAATAATAGCATTATCTCATCTCTATGATATTATAGTCTATCATAATAGCTATTTATGCAACTGTATCGTAATGAGGGTCATTTTAATTTGAGTGCTGTTTTTTGATACGAGGCTTGCCGAGTATCAAAATAGGATAGTACGAGAATTAAAATGACTAATTACGTACAGTTGCATACAAGATTTTATCTACGACAAGGACGTCTTTATAATTTTTTACTTTGTAAATTAATAAAAAAGTCAAATCAATACAAATTTCACAAGTTTCAAAAGTAATCCTTTTACCGCGTAATTTTTCTAATTTTTTTTTAATATTGGCAGTAAGTGTGGCAGTACCAACCATAGAGTGGGTTGGGTACATAGAGTATAGAGTAGGTGGAGATGAAATATATAATATGTACACATTCAATGATGGGTGCCGCCATCCGCCATGATGGTACGTAGGTATGGCTCCTCTACATACTAAGAACTCTGTGGTTGGGAAAGTGCCAGAACCCAGAGCCGCTAAGCTATAGGTATCCTATTTATGAAGATAACCATATCGATACAGCTACGACTCATAACGATACAGCTCCCATACAACGAACTGTATCGTTATGAGAAGCAAACACGAAAGAGGGTTCAATTCGATATAGTTGTCAAATTCGAAATTGGAACTTTTCGATGCTGGAGTAGATAAAAATACTTAATATATAATAATATACCACTTGAAGGAAATTTGGGTTCATCAGGCATCTTGCTATACTTCTGCATCATTTTCTCATAAAGAGCAGCCGCCTCCTGTGACTCATATCCGTAATCATCCTGGTCAGGTTGGTCCGGCCCCTCTCGAGTGACCGCCGTGTGCTCCGTGTCAATCGCATCGGCTATCACTGACTTATTGGCAGATTTAATCACCTTCAACGTCTTCTGAATTTTCCTTAATGCCTAAAAATTATACTTTATTATTTAAACTTATTAACTCTTTATCAAACTTAAAAACGCACTTCTAGTATTGAAGTTGCATGAAATTCACAGTTGTGATATCATCAAATTTCAAGACACTTTTTTTCTTTAATCTATATTTTAAAATGATAATCAAAACTTAGCACTAACCCAGGATGTGAATTTTAGGTCTTTTGGAAGACCCTCTATTTAATAATCAGTCAGAAATAATTTATTTTTGAAATAGGCATCATACCTATTAAATTTTTAAGTATCATTCATAAATAGGTAGAACAAAAAAAAAATTACTGGCTGTGATATAAATGTTAACATAGAAATATATTATAATTTTTATTTCAAATAAGTCTTTTAAATCATCAAGTGAATCTATCACTGGTTCAGAATGCCCTTCCTATCAAAAAGAACCAGAAAGAAACTCAGCGGTCGCTCTTCTCAAGGATTTTACAATATGAATTATTTTAACTACTCAGTGAGTGGAATCTGCTCTATATCATTTACATAACACATATCACTAGGTGATGCCTGCGACTTCGTCCATGTGGGTTGGTTTTTTTGTTCCCATAGTTTTTTTTTGATTTTCATTCCAAATTATAGCCAAATCAGTTCAGTCATTGCAGCTTGATGGTGTAACAAACATCCAAACTTTCACATTTATAATATTAGTAGGATGGCCAGTGTTACAATACCAGGCATATCTGTCATATCAATCTCAAGGCGAGGCAGCTTCCGTGCTTTATGTTTGTCACAGCTGTTAGAAAACTTATGCGTTCATGAGTGCCTGATACTCAATCCATTAAAGTGAACCAAAAAATGAATACAAAAAATATTATATACATTTATATACCTTTGGGTCACGCATAGCAAGTAACTCCTCCTTTTTACGTTGAGCTTCCAATTTTTTCTGTCTTTCCTCTTCTTCTTTCTTAGCGAGAAACTTTTGTATATTGGCAGAGAGTCTATCCTTTGACTTTTGTTCTTTCTTTGGAGGATCAAATCGAGCTTTATAGTATGTGCTCCCCTAAAAACAATATATTGTTATAACAGATTTTGTTACCTGTATAATATTACAACAAACTTTTACAACACAAAAAGTGATAACAATACCACAATAGTCAAGTCAGGTAAAGGGGACAAACAGAATAAGCAATTACAATTTATTCACTATTCACCGACGTAGCATGTACAAACATAGTGCATTGATTAGATATATATAATTGAACTTTTGCCACCCAATACGGTTTTGAATATATAAACTTTCGCCTAAAAAGACCACCTAAGTAGCAAAAGGAGAACTAAAACTCACAACAGATGACTTCTCTTGTTGATTCCGTTGGGCAGCCAACAAAGTCTCACGGAACTCCATTTTGGCAATATTATTTAAATTTTTACTAGCAAAGTTCAATCACTTCAGCAACATAGCAAAGTTTTATAGAATTATTTACGATTTATAGCTAAATACGTGTCAGACCTCGACACACAATCCAACCATTTTCTGGAAAGGTACTGAACACAGAGTACAGAATTTTGTGTTTATGTCACAGAAGTGTCACCCAGAGACAAGTAACCAGCAAGTAACGTTGGTTTTTAATAGTTAACCTGCTATTCGGGACGGAAAAAAAAGCCGTTTAATAAAAGTACTGCACTTTTTTTAGTAATAGGGGTTGACCTATACTATCTATGACTGAGTAATACGTTTTGTTGTATAATATAGTATAATATAATTTTTTTTATTTTTATAAGTTCCCGCTTTTCAGAGTAGATGGCATTGTAAAATATGCCCACATTATTTTTTTGACAGGGCCCGTCTATGTAAATTGAGGTCGTTGCATAAAAATAATATATTCCTTCAAAAACAACCGTTTATTTTATACCTGACAGATCTCCCATAAATTTTTTAAAATTTTATTTTAATTTTTTATGACGACTATTTCTCACATGATGCAGTCTAAGATGGTAGCGTGTTAACCTGGAAGCAGTCATATTAAACCCAAAATTGATTTCTACACGGCATCGTACCGAAACGCTAAATCGGTTTGCGGCACGTCTGTGTCGGATGTCGGTAGGGTGGTAGCTAGCCACGGCTGAAGACTCCCACCAGAATCCAGATAGGGGTGCAGACGGTGCAGACAATGATGTATATTGCAGTGGGTGCAGACCAAAGAAAATTCAGAAATCATAAATTCCTAAATTGACTCTACCGGGGATTGAACCCGGACCTCCCACGTTAAGACAACAGTTGAACACTGAGCCAGGGAGGTCGTCAAGAAGAAAAGCACGAGTTCCGGCATAAAGTTGATTTTCGATCGATCTTCGACACGAGGGTGAGGGTTAACTTGTCTCTGGGCGAGGGTAAAGTGGCAAATTAGACCTTATTGATCTGAGCGTAGCTGTTGAAACCATGAGTCTGTAGACTTAGCACTGTGAGACTTAGTAATATATCAAATATAATGGTCAATCGTCTGTGATCATTCTATGATATTTATTTGAAAGGCTCAGAAGGACTGGAATCCAGAGCCGTTAAACCAGTTAAATAAAAAAAAAATTTATTTGACGTTGACAAACTTGTTGACAAGACTGATTTGGCATTGACAATTGACATATAATTTCTATCTCTTTCTTTTTAAATTGTGTCGAAAGCAAGAAATATGGTTGGTGTTTTTATTCGCGTTTTATCCAATTTTATTGTGTATATCATCAAATAAAATGTGATTTTTGCATTCGTTGTTTATTTCTATAGTGTTTAGTGAGATGCCGATAAAATTATTTTCCGAAACTATTTACTTCTAAAATAAAATGTTAACCTAACTGTTATTCCTCAGGCCACCTCCAAGAAGAAGACCAGGAAGCTAAGAGGACACGTAAGCCATGGGCATGGACGTATCGGTAAGAATTTACAGTGTTTCCATTCAATAATTACTTAGTGAATTTTAGAAAATAAGTAGTAGACCTATATATGTCTGGTAATCATTATGTTTGCACTTTACAGCATAGGTTAATTAAAGAGTTCGCGTATAACTAAGCTGATTTACATAATTTGTCTTCTAGGTAAACACCGTAAGCACCCTGGAGGTCGCGGTAACGCTGGTGGTGAGCACCATCATAGAATCAACATGGACAAATACCACCCTGGATACTTTGGCAAGGTACAGGCACATGCTTTTTAAATTAAAATGAATACTAATGGTTTAGTATCTGTGTACTCTGATGTGATTTTCTTGAAATTTAAAATTCTATATTCTACCAAGCAATGCAGTGAGATAATTTTCATTGTTGTGGCCTGATGCCTGGCACTACCATTATTATTTATGTCGAACCCTAACCTAACCTACAAGAAAGAGACAAGAAAATGTAAATACAATGAATATTTCAAAAATTGACACTCAGACCATTGAACAGTTTACAATCTGCCAATAGTTTACAATCTCGCTAGTTAGATTACAATCTAACAATTTTTGTAATTTTACGGTGACATAATATATATACCTATTATGTTTTAGGACTATCATCACTTAAGTTAAAAACAAATACAAGAGTATTGACATCATACTAATATTATAAATGCGATAGTGTTTGGTTGTTGGTTTGTCCTTCAATCACGCCGCAACGAATCGACGTGATTTTTGGCATAGGTATAGTTCAGGACCTGGAGAGTGACATAGGCTACTTTTTATCCCGGAAAATTAAGGAGTTCCAGCGGGAATAACAAAAACTTAAACCACTCCAATGAAGTCGCGGGCATCAGCTAGTACAGAATATTTATGCACTATAATGTTGATTGTTTATTTCAGTTGGGCATGAGAAACTACCATTTAAGAAGAAACAAAGACTTCTGCCCCGTTCTTAACCTTGATAAGCTCTGGACACTGGTCTCTGAACAGACCAGACTGAAATATGCTAATGCCAGTGATGGAAAGGTGCCAGTTATTAACATTGTTAAAGCTGTAAGTAAACATTCCTTTTTTTTAATGTTAATAGTTTAACATACATTTATTCAGTAGCCAAAAAAGTAGCATAAAAAAGTATTGGCCCAGTTAATTGCCAAACTGCAATTAACTGGGCTTAGTTTTGGTGAGTAAGACTACATCCGACCTGAATCTGAGTTTTTGAACCAACATGGCTGTAATACTACCTGTATGAAGGGTGATCACAGATTTAAATCTAATCAGAGAATATCTCCAATTTGTCCTGTTGTTCATAGGCCAAATTAACATAACCTATATGACTTGTATGAACACTCCAATGCATCTACTCCGAATCCGAGCCTGACCAGAATGTCCAGTCTCAAGAATATGCAAGCAACATCAAGTGATCAACTAGTGATCCAGACACTGTAAAATCGATATCAGGTTTACTAAATCTGAAATACAATCACAGATTGGGATTGGAGGCACTGCGTAAAGGCCCTTAGATCAGGCAGCTTGTTTGTTGTTATCTCAATCACCTATTCCATTATCACTTATCAGCAATCACAACAAATGAGACTGTAACAATGATTGATGTAGGTTTTCCAAAACAGACCATTCCAGTTTTGGGGATTTCGCTAAATGGAATTTAACTTTTAAGGAAGGCAATGTTGGAATGCCTTTTATTACTCGTCATTATTATTTTCTTAGTACTAGTAGTTTTCTTAGTAGTAGTTATACCTAGTATAATTTTATTTCCATCTTGGAAGATTTTGAGTTTTGTTTTGCTATTACAGGGATACTACAAGCTGCTGGGCAAAGGCAAACTACCTGAACAGCCTGTCATTGTAAAAGCAAAGTTCTTCTCAAAGACAGCTGAAAAGAAGATCAAGGAAGTTGGTGGGGTCTGTGTGTTATCAGCGTGAATTAGGTTTAATAAAATTATAAAAAAGTGACTTCTCTTTTTATGGTTTCCCTTTGTCCTTTGATTGTCTGTCATACATAGATATGAAATATCTAATGTGACATGGCTGGAGATCAGGCGCAGGACCTATGTCTTTACACTTCCTCCAAGGCTAAAACACTGCCAATCCTATCTCCAGGCTAGTACTGAGTAATTAGTACTCATTTAATTTTATAGCCCAGCCCAGGAATCAAACCAGGGTCTAGGGCCTTTTTTTTTTACAATGATAATCCATACAAATTTTAATACTGTCTGCCTATCGCCTATTTTGACGAAATTTGGTAGAGAAAGGTTGCTTCCCTGGGAAGGACAGGCTACTTTTTATCCCGGAAAATTGAGGAATTCCCGCAGAAATAAAAAACCTTTAAAAGTTGTGGGCATCATCTATAAATAAAACATAAAAATATCGTTTTTGACAAAATATAATATTAGGTACATTGTACATGCTAAATAATAATTCTTTTTAAAAAATATGATTGAAATTAAGTATGTACCTAGTAATTACTAATAACAGCTGTTATAGAAACTGCCTCCCATAATAATATTATATCAAATGTTATGATTGTTCTCTTAAAAATAATGACTAAATAATTGAACAAGGCAAATCACAATAAATGCTTCAAATGGTATATCACTTCAAAACTAATTCTTATAGTTTTTAGCTTTCAAAACAAGTTGTTTTCTTTTTTGTCACATAAGTGCTTCGAATAATCGGGTTAATAATCTAAATGCTAAGCTAGCTTAAACATAACATAAAATTGTTCATCTAATTAATTCTAATGTAATGTATATGTAATTAATTATTTTAATGTGATTCGAGGAATTATTAAATTTAAGCATATATATCAGTCATAAACAAACCCTTTATAATAATGGTTTAGAGAATACTGTTATGTATAGATGGTTACTGTATGTGTGGGCCTGATAGGCTGATGTGGAGGTCTTATAGGTGCCAGTTCTGTTCTTATTTGTGGTACTTCAAGTGGATCTTGAATGTGTGCAGTTTCCTGTGGCCGAGCCTGCTTGGCCTTCTTTCTAGCAGCATCACTTTCTGCATAATACATTCCAAGCCTTGTTTTGATTGCCGCTAGGGCAGCACCATTGATCTCATCATGAAATATATTTGTGTACCTCCATTGTTTGACAAGTGGACCCTTTTTCCTTTCCTTCTTTATTTTTTTAACATCTTTGTCACTTGTTTCATCTTCTAGTTCAGGGCTGTGGTTGTAAGGGGCATTAGCAATGGCCAGTGTATCGCTGTGTTGAGGTTCCGATTTTGTCTGAAGCAATATAAAGGCTGTTGGTTGAGTGGTTCTAGTCACAGTTGACTGTAGAAGGATACCCATACCTTGAGGCCCATTTTGTGTTGGATAAAAATTTGTAGAATTAGTAGTGGCTAATGCTGTTTGATACTGGTTCTCAAAATAATTCTCTGCTATATTCACAAGATGTCCGCTGCCTGGGTAAGCAATAGGAGTAAATGTCTCCTGTGGTGGTGGATTCTGTATTTGCTGAGTTGGTTCAGTTTGTAAAGCTATATCTGTACTGCGTTTAGATTTAGGCATTGTAGCTGTTATGTTGTCTGGGTCATAAGTCTTAATGTAATCCTTCCACATTTTTGAAATATTTATTTCTAGTCCAGCAATTTTGTCCAACCTAATAAAGTCCTTCAGTCTATGAGTGTGAACAATGGAGTAGATATGGTTTTTGATTTGATCGATCACCCCATTCGGGAGGCGCACCTCTCCAGATCTTCTGTGACTGTTTTTACCTCTATTGTCACTCGGAAACATGATTCCATCATCCATCTTTTTGCACAATACTCTTACTTTTCTCTCTGTTATTGCATGGATATTTTTGAAGGCAGTCTGACATACTTGGGTTTCTCGCCCTTTGACTCTCACAAAGTATTCGAAAGTACAAGTGCGGCGGCTGCTAGATTTAACCCTTTTTCGCTTGACGTCCACTTGTCTCATGAGGCCAAATAGATAGGCATTCTGTTCATCGTGCGTTTTCATGGAGTAGAAGCCTTGAAATGTTTTCAATCGCACATCTTGAGGGACTTTCTTGAAACATTGTCGGCGGCAGTTACAATCAGGGCCCGGTTGTTTTGGTGGAACGACTTTCCCGTTCGCGTTGATATATTCTAGTCCAGCTATTCGCAGTCGTTTTTGTTTTTGTTTGTGCCATTCTAGAATATAAAATTTACGAATTGTAAAAACTTAATGTAACTTTAGATAAACTTTAATATAACTTAGGTTGGTACTAAGGTAAGATCATAATATACCTACATATATTTATGTTATGATACTTTAAAAAAGGATACCTACCTATAAAAACGCAAGTTATCGTTAATTTACCTAACCCTTAAAATAATATGTTAGTATTCTTCAATCAACAAAATACCAATTTTGTTCAAAACAATCCGTAATCTGTACGGAATTTGACTTGCGTATCAAAAAAGTAGTAAGAGTCAAAATTGTCTCATAAGTCTCAACATTTATTACTGGGAATAGAAAAACGACTATTGATTGATACTAATTGATATTGTCCGAAATTAATAAGTGTTCAATCGCTAAATTACCTTCTGGGTTTCGTGTGCGCCTTTTCACAATTTTACCATTTTTAGTTAACTTTACTTTTCGGTCTTCACTTGAGACATCCGCCATTTTAAAATCAAAGAAGATTTCTTTTTTTTTTATCCAAGCAAAGGTTGAGGCAAAGGTACATAATTTTGTGCTTACTGCAGACATTCAGCCTGAAAGTTTCATTCATTTTCAAAGAAAATAAATTTTCTTTAAAATAATGTTATACATTTTTAGTTTTCAAAAATAATAGTTGTTGATATTTGCTATCCTATATGTTACTTGTCTATGTTGGCTATCTTTTATGTTACTTGTCTCTGGTTTTGTTTTTGATCTATGGTCGCGGGCTGCGCATAGAAATAGTATGTATATTCATACAACTAGAACGATCACTAATGTGTTTTTGTTAAACAAATTCACACCTTTTTGTTTAAAAAATAAAGTTCAATTTAGATTACCTTTCACTCATAAGGAATTTCGGTCTCGACAAGGACTCACTTTTAAGTCGCGCTGTCTCGTTCTCGGAATTGCCATTACACAAAAATAAGTTTACAGGGAGGTAAATAAAAAAAACCACGAAAATTTATATTATTCAAAATTATATTTTTGCAAAGGTAAGTATACCTAAAATATTATTGTTGCTATAAAAAATTAAACACAGGCTCGATTGTTTATAATAACTCTTAGTAATAGACACGTAATATTTACGTCTATGGAAATAAGGATCTTAACGCTATATTTAACGGTTACGGGTCTGTTAAAAATAGTTGAAACAACTGGGCCTTGCTGTTTTGAAATAGCATATTATCCTATTCCTAATTATAAAAGCAGACAACTAATATCCTAGATTAACATATAGGCTACTTTAATCCCGGAAAATTCCTTGGTTCGGGATTATGAAGAAACCGAATTACATGCGATTTTGACGACCTCCGTGGCGCAGTGTGTAGCGCTGTTGCCTTAACGTGCGGAGGTCCCGGGTTCGATCCCCGGCAGGTCAATATAGGAATTTATAATTTCTGAATTTTCCCTGGTTTGGCCTGGTGGGAGGCTTCGGCCGTGGCTAGTTACCACCCTACCGGCAAAGACGTGCCGCCAAGCGATTTAGCGTTCCGGTACGATGCCGTGTAGAAACCGAAGGGGTGTGGGTTTAATATAACTGCCATGCCCCTAACAGGTTAGCCCGCTACCATCTTAGACTCCATCATCACTTACCATCAGGTGTGATCGCAGTCAAGGGCTAGCTTGTAGTGGATTAAAAAAAAAAAAAAAACATGCGAGCGGAGCCACGGGCAGCAACTTGTTGTTAATATTTAGAACTTTAGGAGTTATACTTGTGTGATGTGTCACAATATGTTCTTAAAGTTTTTTATGAAACACTTTTACCTACTTATGAAGTTTTGCCCTGTATCTATGATTTCGTGTGCAATCCTGCATTTATATGTAGTCCATGCGCAATATTTTGTTCAGTAAAATTGTACTTTTAGATTGTTCCTGACTCAAAAAAAATTACAGTGCTAAGTTCAATTCAGCTTGCAACATGTCAGTTGAACTCACCCAAGCCGGGAACTTTGGAAGGTTTATGTACTCAGACCCAATTATCATCCACACCAAGAAAAGCGAAGTTAAAACGAAAAGCCAAGTTAAAATTAAAGTTTTTACTCAAAAAATCAAAAGAAGGCATGTTAAAATAGAAAATTTAAAATCAATGTTAAAATTATTAAAAAACAAATGTAATAATTATGAAGAATTTGTTCGTTTCAATATGTTTAAAAAATTCTATATTTTTTTTACAAATAATTTTGTACTGTCGTAATCATGCATCTATCACCGAAAATATTTTTATATTTTGTCCGTAATTAATTAAAATTATGGTGTTCGCTTAGAAAGAGACAACGCGCCTTAATATTAGCTCTCTTTCGGCTCGCGTTTCGTGCGTAAGTGATCCTTCTAGTTGTATGAATATACATACTATTTCTATGGGGCTGCGTCATGAGCTCAGATTAAAAACCTAATAGATATAGCAATGGTCTGCTCGGTCATGAGACAGCCATATTCAAGTAAATTATATACTGTCTTTGACAGGTATATAATAAGATGTTGCCATATTCATAATTTACTCCCAAAGTGGTGAATCCTGGCAGATAGGATAGGAATAATAGCAAATAAATAAAGTTGACCAACACAACTACAAATATAATATTATATTATATTATAATAAAATATTATCAATAATTAATAGTATCACGCGAATGTTTAAATAAATACCGATTTATGTAGTTTCATTTATTATTTTATCTGAACTCATATGTTAAAATCAAAACCATAAAATATTAGTAACATACCTACATAATAATTTACCCTAAACTTTTCTTGATATTATTTCGTACCTTTCATTGCTATTTGTATAATGCCAGATGACATAAAACATATTTTCACAGTATTACAGAATCAGAAATAATGATTTATTGCATAATACACATAATATTACAAAGGTGGTAAAAGATAAAAATACAAGTGTATTACCATCGTCATGGCGTGCAATACTTAAATACACTCGATGTAGCAAATCACGGTATTAATTAGATAAATAGGTGACCAATTAAGAAAATTCTTGAAATATGGACAATACCTACATATTATTATGTCAACTGAACCTGAAATTGAAAATGTCATACATTTAGATTAAGTATTATCGATAAATTAATATAAAGCACTTGTTAAGAGTCAAAGAATTAGTCCATTGTAATTACAGTTAACCATGTCAATGTATTTGCATAAACCATGCATATAATTTAGCTAGCCGTCATTGAAAAATTCATCTAGGCTGTAGTAGGCTTTGCTTATTAACCAATTCTTTATCACTCTCTTGAATTTAGGTAAAGAAAGTACTTTGATGCTCATCGGTCAAACTATTATAAACTCGTATGACCGTAATGAACATACTTTTACGGAAAATATTAGAATTACGTTAACTATAATACACATTTTCTCCTTAAATTTAACTTTTGACAAACAAAAACAGAACAATATTTTTTTATGTAAAATAAGGCGTCATAATTCATTTAACTGCGCCATAGACTACGCACAAACTAAAAAACATCTTTTTTCAAAATAGGTACCTACAAAGTAGGTACACCTTTTGAACGTCATGCTTACAAAGTATAAGACGTGATGGTGTAATTACGGTATCATAATAGAGTATCGGTACGTTAAGAGAGAAAAAATCGGCCATGCGCGCTTGCCCGAATGGAAGGATTTGAATTTGGGTCCTGTCAACACTTCAAATATACTCGTTTTCAAAACAAACTTTTCTTATCAGTTTTACTATGAAAATTGGAAAAATAGGCTCTATTTCTTTCATTTACCTGAGTAAACATTAGTTAAACATGATTATAGTTACTTTAATATAAAGATCCAAAGATTAATATGTCACTAAATCAAGATTTTGACCACTTACTTGTGAAATTTGATTCCTTCGATTCTCCTTTCGCTGCGGCTTTTGCAGCCTAATATACTGCAACTCACCATTGCGCAATAGCTTATAGAACCTTAATTTCACTTACGATTTCACCTACATATGTTTTAATAATATTAATTAATCAAAAACTTTGACTGCTTATCTAACCTCCAATCTCAGGCAAATAACCTCCAATGTACATAAGTTTGTGTGCCAAAGATGTACGTCAAAATGAACTTTGGCAGGCAAAAAAATTGAGCACGCTGACAGTGACAAAAAACAAGTATTTACTTACCTTTCTTATAAAGGTAATACGCCATAAAGCTATCTCGTTTTTGCATTGACAGTTTGGAATATGGCGAAATCTTTAGGTTTTTAATCTGAGGTCATGAGTGTCGTTGTGGTCGTTCCTTATTTATGTCAATTAGTTGTTCGTCTGTGGCGTGTATCTGAAATATACTTCCATCCACGACTTTCTGAGGTGCACGACATACAAGTAAAAATCAAAGCATCTGCTTATTTACTCTGAGTAATCTGTGATTGTCGTAAACAGAGAAAGAGATATAGACAGGGCATCAGCGTATATTGTATACGATAGCGATAGTATTACTGCGATATTTTCATTATATTTTTATTATTGGTATATATTTTTAACATGCCCAGTATATAACAGGGATGCATTTTACCAGGGTCTTATTCAATGTCATATCCCACTTCCGACTTCTGTTGACATCCTCCTATCCTCTGATAAACCTTGTGTATATAAACTTTTTTCCTCATTTATTTTACTTAATGATATTAAACTGTAAATATGTAGTTAGTTAGTATGAATATTCCATTTTATATTATTTTCTACCCTTTTCCGATCCTTCCCAAAATTCCGTATTTTAAAAAAAAATATTTTGATTTTACTATTATAAAATAAGTTTCTCCTTTTTAAAAAAAAAAAAAAAATTTGACTATGGCTCAAACGCTCGACGCGCGGAGCCACTAAAAATGAAGAAGAAGAAGAAATAAGTATTTTTTCGTTATTTCTATAATTGCAGCATTCATGCGAATCTTTACAAATATAACCTGTTTATATTTGTAACAATCAAGTAAAAATAAGGTCAAAAATGTAAATTCACGTATTTACACGGTATGTTTTCGTATTTACGTTCACTTCGGCTTTTGCAGCCTAACACAGCAATACACCATCGTCTTTATGTTAAACCACTTTTTTTGTAAGCTACGAGCACAGCTATCACTTTGTCAAATTCCAATTTCATACGAATATGGGCGAATAACACAAACAACATTTTCTCGCTCTGTCACTCCTCGGCATTAGCGTTTATCCTTATCGCTCACCAACTAGCTGCTGCCATTTTAGTTTAGTTTAGTTTAGTTTAGTAGTCTGAGGAGACAAGCAGAGACATAGGTTGTGACGTTTTGCGTGGTTTTTCTTGTCTCTGATTTTGCGGTTTTCTTCTCTGGTTAACTTGTCTCTGGTTTTCTTTTGGTTCCTACCTGTTTCTGTTTGTACTTTGTAGACTGTAGTACAAATAATTTTCTAGAACGAGTGGTAATACTCTACTTTGTAATAAAAATTGTCTTTCGATCCTGTGCTTTCAAATTTCCACGATCTCTGCATTTTACAGCATAAATCAAGAGTTAATTCAGGTGAGGTCAACGTCATAATTTAATACTATAAATACTACTATTTTAATACAAAAAATGTATAATATAGGTAATCAAGAACTCTATGCTATCTCTAAATTAATTATTATTTTCAAAAGCTTTTTTATCTGCTTGTCAAAATTCTATCACTATTAATGTTTGTTTAATTTCACCATAATATCTGCTAGTGACTCATGTAATGAACCCCTTTTTTATGTTAACTTTTCTACAGAGAAGTAGGACATGGCTTTCCAATCGCCAATGCCGAGTCGTGAATTTTTATGGGACATATTCAGAAGGTAACTATCTACTTAATTACTTACATTTTAAACTGAGTACTTAGACTTACCTGAGATCTATATTTTTGTTGATAAGTGTTTAATATCCATGTCTTTTCTTTCCTGGCCCAGTTGCACAAAGTAGCTGTGTTTTAAGTTCAATTTTACATGTAACCTGTCCATTTCATTTCACACCTGGAATAAACTTTACAAAAAAGTGACAGCATCACAAAATTTAACCAAATTAGTCTAAGCAGTGGATTCAATACAACATATCGTCATGTCAGCAAATATGTCCTTAACTAGATGTCCTTAACTGACTAGATCGGGTTCGATCCCCGGCAGGGTCAATTTAGGAATTTATAATTTCTGAATTTTACCTGGTCTAGCCTAGTGGGAGGCTTCGGCCGTGGCTAGTTACCACCCTACCGGCAAAGACGTGCCGCCAAGCGATTTAGCGTTCCGGTACGATGCCGTGTAGAAACCGAAGGGGTGTGGGTTTAATATAACTGCCATACCCCTAACAGGTTAGCCCGCTACCATCTTAGACTGCATCATCACTTAACATCAGGTGTGATCGCAGTCAAGGGCTAGCTTGTAGTGGATAAAAAAAAAAAAAAAGATGATGTCTACAACTTTGTCTCCATGGGGTAAGGTAACACAAGAATATGAACATACAAATTTATTAAATAAATTACAAATTTATTTTTATATAATATAAATTTAGTTAAGTATTTTGTTGTAAACTAGATGAGGCCTACAACTACATGAACTAAGGTTTTTGATTTCTGCAGGAACTCTTTAATATTCCAGGATAAAAATTAGCCTATGTCCTTCCCCAGATACACCCTATCCGTATACCAAATTTCATCAAAATTGGTTGAAAAGATGGGCTGTGTAAGTGTAGCACACAGACATACAAACATTTATAATTATTAGTTATGTAGGGAGTTGTAAGTAAAACTCTCAGGTGAGTACAGTCCGCGAGGCGTAAGCTGAGCTTTGCATTTGTGTGAGTGTACATAGATAGTGTAGGTGTAACATTGGCCAAAAGCGCGGCGCGTCCCTTGCTTAGTATAAACCGGTTTTTACTGCTTTTTGACAATCGGCCTCAGGCGCGGTGCGTCCATCGCTTGACGCAACTTCACCTCTTGTACTGGTAGCAGCGTGACGTGTTTCTTAATATTTTATTTTATTTTATTTTTATTTTTTATTAAAACATTTGGGCTATGATAAAAGGCTACGTTGCGAAAAAAAACGTGTCAATGAATATGGATGTAATAATGAGGTTAGTGACAGAAAAAGTTGGCAGTATCACTGCACAAGAATGGAAAAATGTATGCGATCACGCAGTAAAAGAAGAAAATAAGTTTAAAGGCCACGACGCTGTTCTTGATGATTTATCGGAACGATTCATTATTAACACAGACGACACATCAGACGAGAGTGAAAATGATGATAAGGAAAATGATGAAGATGCAATGTCCGATGTAGAAGAATTTTAATATTTTTTCATATTCGAATTGTATTTATCTTTTACGAATAAAATTTATTTTAAAAAGTTTTTTGTCTGACTCTACTTTTAGTGATCACTCACACAAATGCAAAGCTCACCTTACGCCTCGCGGACTGTAGTAAACTTATATTTCTTCCCAAACACAATTTTACAAAATATGATTTATGAGATATGATCCTAAACTTGAGGTGGAAGAACGGACTGCAGGTAGCTATCGCGTTCGTAACCTCGATTGGTTGTCAGAGTGGGCTGCAGGGAGCTACCGCACTCTTTAACCCGACTTGTCAGAGGACTGCAGTAGCTATCGCTCTAAGACCGGTCACTAGGCTAAGTGACCATGATCTGATCGTGCACCGCTTATATACCCGTCGATCCCCGCTCCTGCGTAGGTGAAGACTCGATGACGTAGCGTAAACGGTACAGGTAGTTGATGTGTGAGTGAGAAGTATTCGGCGGGCGCGTTTATAGACGGATTGTTAATATGTTTGTTACAGTTAAGTTTTAAAATTGTTTGCTTGCCATTTATTAGGAGAAATCTGTTACAGAGTAGACAAAGACAGAAGTGGCTACATATCTGCAGATGAACTACAACTGGCTCTATCTAATGGCACATGGAATCCATTCAACCCTGAGACTGTTAGACTTATGATTGGTGAGTATTTCATTTATTGCTAGCACACGCTATTGTATATTATATTTAAATATAAATTTTAGCAGACTTAAGTCACTTCTGACAATAGTTTCTTGCAATATGTGTAATAGGTAAATAAATTCAGAAAATGTTCCAAGTAGTTCCTTCTGACAAAATAGAATAGGACTAACTTTTAAGGTTTGAAATGAATGAATGAAATATTGTTTACTGTACACCAAAGACAGTTTTCGTTTCTTACAACATTTTATTATAGACAGCATTATACTTTTGTGCATAAATTTTGCACGTTGCAACATTTGAAGACAGTTAATAATAAACTATTGCTTTATACAACTATTATAAAATTATAGCAACTTTGGTATTATTTACTAGACTGTCTGTGTAGTCTAATTTAGGGGGCCCTGTACAACTTATTGTCACCCCTATAGCACCATCTAACGGGACTGTATAAATTTGCATGCATGCAAATGGTGCATTTTTACCATTTGAGAAAAGCAACAATCAATATACACATCTAGACTCATATACAGTAATATATTGCTTTTGCAGGAATGTTTGACAAACAAAACAGAGGAGTAATATCGTTCGAAGACTTTGGAGCTCTTTGGAAATATGTGAGCGACTGGCAAAACTGCTTCAGGTCCTTTGATCGTGATAACTCTGGGAACATAGACAAAGTGGAACTAAAAAATGCTCTCACAGCCTTCGGGTATAGATTGTCTGATGAAGTGGTTAACATGATGGTGCAGAAGTTTGACAGATTCGGCAGAGGCACAATTCTGTTTGATGACTTCATTCAATGTTGTGTCACTTTATATGTAAGTATTTGAAAATTTGTGATTATATGAATATTTCTTTTTTTACTAGGTACTTGTAATTCCTGGCACCAGTAATTACAAGTACCTACCACAACCGTACCTATCTACAACCACTAGTAGTAAGTATTGACTTGCTTCCTTATTATCCCAAGAAAACTACTATTATTTTATTAATGGAAAGGGGTCACGACCCTCAGTAATGAGGAATACGACGCAGAGAGAGTATCAATTTGCAAGGCCTCCTTGAATTTGTCTTGTAACTACTTGTGACACTTGATGGTACTACAAAACCTTAACGCAAGTGGGAGGCTTCGGCCTACCGGCAAAGACGTGCTACTAAGCGATTTAGCGTTCCGGTACGATGCCGTGTAGAAACTGTAGGGGTATGGGTTTAATATAACTGCCATGCCCCTAACAGGTTAGCCCGCTACCATCTTAGACTGCATCATCACTTACCATCAGGTGAGATCGCAGTCAAGGGCTAGCTTGTAGTGGATAAAAAAAAAAGTAACAACAACAACGCTGTGCAACTTTCAACCTAATTGGAGGAACAATGTTCATTAGTGACAGACTTTTATGAAGGAACCAGAAGTTCAATTTGCTATAATCCGCGACAAAGGAAAATCTATGTGGTACAGCGATTTTTTTTTTCTTTTTTTTTCATATACCTATCGATTTTGAAAACAAAATTTTCAAAATCTCTTCAGTAGATCCAGAGATTACCCCCTACAAGGTCACAAACTTTACCTCTTTAGAATAGAAAAATATGTATATGTCACCGTAAGATTGTAAAATCCGTTAGATTATAATCTAATGGTTTCTATCCCGCTAGATTATAAACAGTCGAAAGATTGTGAACCGTTCAATGTTCTGAGTATTAATTTATGAAATATTTATTGTTTTTACGTTTTCTTGTCTCTTTCTTGTACAGTTCGCACGCGAGTTGAATGCAGAGTAAATGTAAGTGTCACCATACATTTACTCTGCATTCAACTCGCGCGCGAATTATAGGTTAGGTTAGGGTTTGACATGAATATCCAGGTAGTGCCCGGCCGCAGGCCGGGCGCTTAGGTTCTATCGGGTTAATATTCCTAATATATTACAATTTACCGAAAAATAACGCGTTAAATTGTAAGCAGTATGTTACGGTTCACAATCTGTCGAAAGTTTATAATCTATCGAGATAAAAAACGTTATATTATAATCTACCGGTTTTTACAATCTTACGGTGACATATACTTTCTCTAGTTTTCTAAACTACAGAGGTCAATATTTAACTATGTTGTGTTCAACAATAATTAATAAAACAAGTCCTGGACAAAGAATTTATAGAAAAATTTTCCTCAATTTTATTTATTTACATATTTTATTCCTAATAATAATATTGTTTTTCCAGACCTTAACTTCCTCATTCCGTCAGTACGACACCGACCAGGACGGTGTCATAACGATACACTACGAGCAATTCCTCAAAATGGTGTTTGGATTGAAGGTATAATTATTATGCTATGGGAATCTCAGGATATAATATAAGTTGAACATTTGATTCATGTTATGGGATGTCTAATTTTGGTACTGTGTACATAAATGAGTTACTGATAGTTTAATAATTGCAATCACCTCCGATTTGCTGACTCTGTCGCTATTGGCCTCAATTGTATGTGGCAGGAAAACAAAAATGATTGTAGCAATGTTTAATACAGCTATTTCATGAAAGAGGACCCTAAACTTCTTCCTAATACAGTTTGACAGTTGCATGACTATCTCGAACACCTCAAACCTGCGTCAATCATTGTCACAATGGAGAAGTTTACCATTTTTTAAAAATTTATTGTGAAAATTAAGACAAAATAAAACAAAAATATGAAAGAATCATTAAAATATCTCAACAAATGAAAAAGTTATGGAACTTTAATGTTGCGCTTGCAAGACGGGAGACGTGACGTCATAATTCCCTCAACCGACTTTATAAAGCCGAATAAAAGAAAGAAATGGACTTAAGGTGACTTAATTGAATTAAAAGCACTTAATTTGTGTGTGGAGATAATTTTGAAGTATTAAATCTCGGCTAGGTATTAGAACTCACAAAATTTCTCACTCGAGTAAGATACAGCAATTGGTGCACATTTAATAATTAAACTTTGAAATCGTCATTTCTCAATCATTTATTGATGGATTTAAAAAAAAACACTGATTTATTAGTTTTAATCTATATTTTACTTCCATTATGTTAAATATGATATTTACAACATCATGAAACTTCTCCATTTGAATTGTTGTGGTTGGCTGAATTTATGGTGTTTTTGCTGCAACAATAGATTTTGGCCAATAGTGGAAGAGCTAACCAATCATAGGTGATTGTTTAACACATAGATGTTACTAAAGTAGTAATGATTATTTTTACAAAATAATACTCCTCTGATTTTCTGGCCCACTAACTATTGGCTTAAATGCATGATTCATAAAAAATACCATAAATAGTGTGCGCTAATTTTAATATTGTGTTGTTCTAGGTTAGACACTAATGCCAAAAAAATATATGGAAAAACATTTCTGCTGGACTCAAAAATTCTCGGTTATCATCAGCTAAAGCATGTCTCTACCATTTCATGCGCCATTGGTCAAGTAAACTGTAGCTAGTTAACTAGTGCAACTAAGAACCAAGGCCAAGAATTGGAATGCTTACTTTCAACCAT
Organism: Erebia aethiops; assembly: GCA_923060345.2. Taxonomy (NCBI): domain Eukaryota; kingdom Metazoa; phylum Arthropoda; class Insecta; order Lepidoptera; family Nymphalidae; genus Erebia; species Erebia aethiops. The sequence continues at coordinate 4,251,319 of OV281092.1, read as the reverse complement.
ACGCAACTATTGTGATTATATTGTGTGTTTGATATCTTACACAAACACCAAGTGTCAAAACCTTTCATTAATATTGATTATAAAGTGCACTCAAACATTCAGTTTACTTTCAGTTCAGTTTAGGTACTTTTTCAGTTGATTATTTCGACACTTAAAAACCAGTCATAATAAACATTTTATCAACAAAAACATACATCGATTGATAAAATAATATGTATGACTAATATTCAGGTCCGGCTTTACAGTGAAGGATTTTGCAATGTTTTACAATCTCATTATTTTCATGATACACTGCCAAGATTAGATATTTTGTTCTCATATATTTTTGTTTATCTTGTGTTTTGACTGTCATATATTTGAGATTTCTTTATAAAAGACAGTTTCGCTTAAGTATATAAAACCTGTTTGATGTTAAATGTTTTATTATATACTTACTTGCAAACCCCTGAACTGAATACTGAAACACCTTTCTTACGTTTTATAAATTAATTATTAGAGGTGTGTTTGATATTATTTTTACAGTATATGTCATAAAAATTCCTCATAACCAACATATAAGTAGCTGTTTCAGTGTTCAGCTGTGGTTAGTGTATAGTTATAAGACATAAGTGTTTCCACATTATCTGTACCCGTAACAGAATTCAATAGTCACAATTTCGGTGCTAGCCCCTCTGGCGCTCGTCGTTGTCAGCGGGACAGTTTTGTAAAACATAAAGGATAAGTTCCGATATACACTGAGCACTGTAAGATGTGACGTCAATTTAGTATACTGCAAAGCCGTTCCTTTATAGTTAGGTTACTGGTTACTGTTTAAAACGGTACGCAGTCAGCACTGAGAGCACCTTACCTCGAAAACGCCAGTGCTCACAGTACAAAAATGACGACGATTTATGACGTCAAATGGGATACTGCGACAGTACACTGTCAGTCCATAACGGAACGAATTTCTCCCCAGTAAGAGCACTGAACAGTGCTCGCAGTGTATATCGGAACATACCCAAAGATTCGCGAATCTTGCGCGAGAAATACTATGGTATCTGCCCAATAAAGCGGAGCGGAGTGAAGATGTCTGAGTAAATTATTTGAGATGACATGATAATTTTATACATGTATGCTGTCATTTTACCGCAGTCGACCCTCATTGGAAAGGTGCCCTTATTTGAACACCTTCCGTATTGTATGCTGATACTGGGGTCTGGGTTAGATAAGGTGGACCTGATATTTCACATTGAGGGTTAAGAATTATACAATACAATTGAATATATTTCCTAATTGACGTTGCTTGCGCTTTTGGAAAGTATTTGGTTCTTGTTTGGCCAATTACTGATCTTTATTGAGATCTGTCATATAAAAACAGCAGATTAAAAATGGTACTATCTTATAGAGGATCTGTCATATTTATACGCACAGATACAGTTTATAAATTTCAAGTCTGTTCAGCATATTTTTAATACGCACATGAATATACCGATTATATTTTTTATGAAATACATAAGTAAAACCATATGGTCTTATTACAAAAGCTTAATAAGTTATTGTAATAAGACTAGAATACTCGTAGACATAAGCAGTACATTATTCAGGTAAAAAGTTGACTGACTGTTAGACACAATCTCTAAACAAAACTAAAATGACTGCTCTATAATCCTGCTCTATCCCTTTCATGATAATTCCTGAAAGGGGCAGCGCAATATATAGCTATTTATGCAACTGTATCGTTATGACTAATTACGTACAGTTGCATACAAGATTTTATCTACGACAAGGACGTCTTTATAATTTTTTACTTTGTAAATTAATAAAAAAGTCAAATCAATTGACTGGTTGGGAAAGTGCCAGAACCCAGAGCCGCTAAGCTATAGGTATCCTATTTATGAAGATAACCATATCGATACAGCTACGACTCATAACGATACAACTCCCATACAACGAACTGTATCGTTATGAGAAGCAAACACGAAAGAGGGTTCAATTCGATATAGTTGTCAAATTCGAAATTGGAACTTTTCGATGCTGGAGTAGATAAAAGTCATTTTAGTTTAATTTAGAGGTTGTGTTTCACAGAATCAGCTGCAATAAAAAGGTGAAGGTTTTATGTTTTGTGTCTAACCGCGAATTTCTCTCTTCCGTCCAGTGTTGGCCGTAAACATCGGTCTTCAAGCATCGTAAAGGTTCGCCTTCTCCACCAGTACAACAATAAATCTATCGTATTTCAATCTGTCGCAGGTGAAAAAAATTCGCACGTTAAAAAAATCTATATCTATACTAGTATTATAAATGCGATGGATGGATATTTGTTACTCAATCACGGCAAATATAGATTATAGTCTGGAATAACACATAGGCAACTTTTTATCCCGGAAATTTAAAGAGTTCCCGCGGGAACCAAAATACCTCAATCCATTAGGACGAAGACGAGGGCATCAGCTAGTAAAGTTATAAGACACGTCTAATTCGGGACTACTTATACCACAGGCAGATTCCAGCTGTTCCGTAACCTACACGATCTCTCAACTAGTGCCCTCCTTTTCCGCTGGAAGCAGTATGAAAAGGAAAGCAAGATCATAAAAAAAAAATGTCTTTTTAGAGATTGCATACAACAGAAAAAGCTACCTGCAAACGCTTAATGTTTAATTATTGTTGACTTTCGTGTTTTTGAATTATATCCTTACTAGATTGTACTCGCAGCTTCGTCCGCGTGAATTAAGGTGTTGCTATTCCCTTGGGATTTTTTTTATTTTTCTGGATTAAAAGTAGCCTATGTCCCTCCCCGGGATGCAAACCTACCCCTTTACCAAATTTCATCAAAATCGGTTGAAAAGTTGGGCCGGGAAAGAGTAGGTAGCAGACAGACAGACACATTTATGTTATTAGTATGAATTTTAGGAACGTCAAGGTATGTGAAATCAAATTTTGATTAATATTGCTAAAGTATTGCTTTATGTATTGGCAGTATTGCCCCTTGTCTTATTAGGCACACAACTGTAATAAGGTTGAAATACGATCCTCCTCAGTCTAAGTGTGAGATCTATAGAGCGAACTTTGGCTTTGCTTAGACTTCAGACAACGTTAAAACGAGACAGATTTATGTTACTTACATAAGTCCATCTCGTTTTAACTAAGTAAAGTCAGAGCCAAGTCAAAGTATGCTCTGTAGATCTTAGCCTTAATTAGGTTCTGGTTCAAGTTTAAAAAACAAATCTTGCATGACTATACATATATTACTTATGCCACCTGTTTAAGTTTAAAGTTTTTTAAACATTTAATTAATTTTATCATCTCTTTATTATTTAAAGGAACTTTAAAAATAGTGATCTTGAACCAGTGAACCCAATGGGGGCATAATTCCAAAATAGGTACATACACAAAGTAGATAAGCTAAAATAATTGTTACTATTACTTTTCATCTTGCGATCTTGCATTTATCTCTCTTATGTACAAAATTATATTGTACTTTCGCCCCACCTTATTGTTTTATGTAAAGAGGGCTGATTTCATATGAACTTACTTGAAAATAAGCTATAATAAAAATGTTAAGACTAAATTTCAGTTGTCTTAGCTAATCGCTGTAGAATGTTTAATTTAATTTGTTAATTGAATTCTCTTTTGAAAGGGTCATTTCGAATTGAATTTGAATATGTCCTTTAAAAGCAGTTCAAATTCCAACCTTATACGTTCGATCCAGATATTTCAGAAAGACGAATTTCATTTGTAAAATATGAGGAACTCGGTTGGACTTCTGTTAAGTTAGTTTAGATCACAAAGGTGTACATAGTTACGAATTTCGATGTTGCCGACGAGTTCTATGGCCATAAATAAGTTGTTTAAGGCGCCATCATTTTTGTAATGACAACCTATCGTGTCGGATATCAAAATTAATGAAATAAATAAACGGAAGGTCCCACAAAGTTATCTGACCCGGTGCTAGCGCAGCTAGATAATGTAAAAAATAAAAGAAAACCTAAACAGGCATAAAAATAGTCCCAACTTTTGCCACCGAGCTAGATAAGTTGATGGGACTGTAGGTAACTAATTATTTCTATGCTTGTGATGAATGTTTGATAGATTATTTTGAAGTAATACCTAAGAATAAGCCCTCTTCTATGAGCAAAAACAAGAAGTCATATGTTCACATTCACAAAGCCATTTTCGTGGATTAGATTATATTTTTGATAATTTCATTTTTCATGTTGATTGATGTCTGTTTGTTGATTCTTACTATTTCTTTATATAGTAATATTCGTTATAATTAATGTAAAAATACATACTTTTATCATATTATATACATATTTTAAATGGTACCTATATATAAATTTAATAAATGTAATTATGGTCAAATTTTGCCAAATATATAATAAAAATTGGAACTTATAAATGTTTTAGATAAGATATAAATTATTATTTTATTTGAATGTATTAATATTAGTCGAAAAGATGTCTGTCGTGGAAGGTTTTGTTTATGATAAAATTACAAAATTAGATTTTGATGCTCAAATACATATGAGCTCAAAGACAACCAAACCAAGTCTGCTCATAAAACGATACCTGAAGCTTTATCGGCTGTATTTGTAAATATTTTGTACCTACTTCATACTAAAAGCTTATTGATGTTTCTCTGTGGAAAGAATGGAGTTTGATTTGTATTATTTCATTCTTTTATACTCATTGTCTTTAAATATATAAAAGAAAAAAATTAAACACCTTTTTTATTTCTCCATGTTCCTTCTTTATGTAATAAATAAATTATAGCATTCGATTGTGTTGGTTGACTCGAGTAAAATGGGACCACGGGTAAATCAAATTAGCTATAGCTACCTTATTTTTCCCTACCCTACTATTGAGCTGTAAATGATAATAATAACATGCAGGTAAGACAAGTTTCGTCGTATTTCATTAAGAACATCACAGATGGCTTTATTGTACTTTCAATAAATATATACTCTTTCCTTTTACATAGAAGAGAAAGTGATGCACTTATTAGTTCAAAATAGGTTTATTTCTTTTCCTCATATGATTACAGTCACTCGAGAGATAGGGACAGAAGGCTAGTATTTCTGAGCATAGAGTCCTTGGCTCAACCTATCTTCTACTACACTCCATAGCTCAACCTATTATAGTATTTTGTCACAGGTTTTTTGAAGTATTATCTATGGTTTGAAGGCACAGTCTCTGTTCTACAATAGTATTTCATTTTGCCTAGTACGACCAAACTCTTGAACTTGAAAACAAATGAGGTCTCACTGTCAAAGTCCTGACTGATCAGTTAAACCAATTTTTTAACCTCTCCAAGAAGAAACCAAGAATAATTTTCTAGTCGTAGCGATTTTTATATTTTTTTGTTTGAATATTATCTGCATTTTTCACCCAACTACGGAAGCACAGGGTTTATAAAAAATAATTAGTTTTTCAATAATATTCTTTTATTCAATTTGTAAATGTAAAGTACAAAATAAAGAATTGTTAAGTTCTCTTATATTTTATTTTCCAAGCACCGATCTTGTATCTCAGCCAAATGAGGCCCAAGTCGCAGCCCATTTGAATCCAGGATATGATCGGAGTCACCTTGGAACCTTCGATTTCCGTCCATCTGATCGGAATCTCAGCGATTGGAATGTTCAGTTTTTGTGCTATGTACAGTAGTTCTACGTCGAATGCCCTGAAACAAAGAAATAAAATGATGAGTACTGATTAAAGTACCTAATATGGAAAACGAATGATTAAATTGAAAAAATTTAAAATTGTTTATTTACACACCAACATTATTTTTACACATAAAAGATTGAAGCCTTCTTTTAAGAGTTTAAGTTACCCCTGTAGTAGAAGGCTCCGCTCTTCCTTAACAATAATAATAACAAGTAATAAAATTAAAAATTTTAAAAACCCACGACGAACTACAGAGCTCCATTGAAACAACAATTAGAACTTAGCAAAAGTATATATAAAATAATATCTGCATCTAGGTACAAAGTGCTAGTCAAGACAAATCCAAAGAGTCCAAACACGACGGGTTTACGATAAGAACTTAAGGAGTTCCTATGACCACCTCCTGGCTCCATCATGAGACCCTGGGCAGCATCTAGGTACAAAGTGCTAGTCAAGACAAATAAAAAGAGTCCAAATACGACGGGTTACGATGAGAACTTAAGGAGATCCCATGACCACCTCCTGGCTCCATCATGAGACCCTGGGCAGCATCTAGGTACAAAGCGCTCGTCAAGACAAATCAAAAGAGTTCAAATACAACGGGTTTACGATGAGAACTTAAGGAGTTCCCGTGACCACCTCCTGGCTCCATCATGAGACCCTGAGTAGCATCTAGGTACAAAGTGCTAGTCAAGACAAATCAAAAGAGTCCAAATACGACGGGTTTACGATAAGAACTTAAGGAGTTCCCATGACCACCTCCTGGCTCCATCATGAGACCCTGGGCAGCATCTAGGTACAAAGCGCTCGTCAAGACAAATCAAAAGAGTTCAAATACAACGGGTTTACGATGAGCACTTAAGGAGTTCCCGTGACCACCTCCTGGCTCCATCATGAGACCCTGAGTAGCATCTAGGTACAAAGTGCTTGTCAAGACAAATCAAAAGAGTCCAAACACGACGGATTTACGATAAGAACTTAAGGAGGAGTTCCTATGACCACCTCCTGGCTTCATCATGAGACCCTGGGCAGCATCTAGGTACAAAGTTCTAGTCAAGACAAATCAAGAGTCTAAACACGACGGGTTTACGATAAGAACTTAAGGAGTTCCTACCACTTACCAAATCACTAGCTCAGCTTGGTTGTCTATGGTCCTAAAATATATCCAAGAACTTTTTCACAAGCTATACATATTATTATTATTGCTAAGTAGCAATTTCTTCATATAGCATATCTGATGCAAAAAACCGCATCTCAATCGGCCCAGTACTTTTTGAGAAAAATGGTAACATATTGAAAAATTAAAATCATAGACTACAGCTCAGCTTGGTTGTCTATGGTCCTAAAATATATCTAAAAACCTTCTCACAAGCTATACATATCTAATGCAAAAAACCGCATCTCAATCAGCCCAGTACTTTTTGAGAAAAATGGTAATATACTGAAAAATTAAAATCATAGACTACAGCTTAGCTTGATTGTCTATGGTCCTAAAATATATCTAAGAACCTTCTCACAAGCTATCCATAGCTAATGCAAAAAACCACATTTCAATCGGCCCAGTACTTTTTGAGAAAAATGGTAACATATTGAAAAAATTAAAATCATAGACTACAGCTCAGCTTGGTTGTCTATGGTCTTAAAATATATCTAAGAACCTTCTCACAAGTTATCCATATCTAATGCAAAAAACCGCATCTCAATCGGCCCAGTACTTTTTGAGATAAATGGTAACATATTGAAAAATTAAAATCATAGACTACAGCTCAGCTTGGTTGTCTATGGTCCTAAAATATATCTAAGAACCTTCTCACAAGCTATACATAGCTAATGCAAAAAACCGCATATTAATCGGTCCAGTAGTTTTCCAGGAAAATGGTAACAAAAAAGTGCACAAACAAACAAACATACAAACAAACAAACACACAACCTCTTAGGGCAAACACATATACCGTCTCCGTTTCGTCGAGGGTAAAAATAAACAACATAAAACAATCAAAATTATAACAGAACAATTTCTGAACATCAAGGAAAAGAAATTTAAATTAATAAAGTAAACAAATGTAGTGGCAGCTGTAAATGATTGATTTTAATTATCGAAATAGTGTTTCTAGAGAGTAGATCCCCCAGATAGCTTGTTCTGTTTAAACGAACGTAGTCTTGTTGCGATCATTAGCAATGAGGCACTGGACGCAAGGAGACAGAGATAAAAACATTGCAGTCATAGGGACTGCCGATAGAAGTGAAAACGAATATTTAAATTTTTTAAGTGAAAACTTCTTTAGGTGCGTTGAGCACTTTTTGGTAGGGGCTAAAATTGTGGAAACGCGAGACCGACACCGTTCCTTTAAGACAAAAGGTCTTAAGTATTAATATAGTACATTCGTAATTAAACTTTAATATCTTAGTAACTGCCTCGTTGGTCTAGCGGTTAGCATAGTCGACTGCGGATCACGAGGTCCTGGGTTCGATTCCCGGTCGGGCAAAAAATTTGTATTGGGTTTTTCAATTCAGAAATTCTCAGTGCCAGCCCGGAGTTGGAAGTTGGCGGTGTCTCACCCCCGTGCCTCGGAGAGCACGTTAAGCCGTCGGTCCCGGTTATTATCACTAACACGATAATAGTCGTTAAAGCCCGCCAACCCGCATTGGAGCAGCGTGGTGGGTCTAAGCTCTAATTCCCTCTCTCCTTTGAGAGTGGAGGCCTGTGCCCAGCAGTGGGACGTTAATAGGCTGTATTGATGATCTTAGTTTTAAGGTTTATATTAATAAGTGCAGTGTAACCGTGGGCGACACCTCGCGTTGTTACGAAGACAAATGGTCTTAAATATAAATATAGCACATTCGTAATTAAACTTTAATGCCTTAGTTTTAAGGTTTATATTTGAAATATTTTTATTATTATTTTTTAATTAGAAAAAAATATTTAAATATTCGTTTTCACTCTTATCGGCAATCCCTATGAATGGCAATTTTTTTTAATAAAAAAAATAGGAGCGCCCGGAGCATGTAGGTGACGCGAATCCACAGGTTTACCCCCTACCAAAAATTGCTCATTGCGGCTAAAGAAGTTTTCACTTCAACAAGTCATCACTTACCATCTGTTAACATGCAGGCTCTGGAAGCACATACCGGCAGTCCGCCGCGTGAACAGCTTGAACCCGCACTGCGTATCCCGGATGCCCTTCACTGTGAACAGCCACACCAGGAAGTGGAAGCCGTACATCAATATATTCCTGGAATATAAAAGATGAGTTACTTTGTGTAACTTGCAGCCTCGTGTAACTTGTAACTCCAAGTTTGCGCAGCGCCTGCAAGTCTGTCAGTAATGGGAATTTTTTTCACAATTCTGTAACACTAGAAATCATATGGAGGTGTATGCACTTTCGAATAAAATTTCCGCGAAAAAATAAAACGCTAGTGTGATACAAATTAGGTAGGAGTAGGTGGAATCTATATGCGAAACATAAATCGCGAAAATATAATTCGCGTGAACGTTTTTCGCAGTGCGAACATAGCCACCCGATTTTTGATTGCTACACGGGACACGGTCTGGTTTTGTGTGACGTGAAAGTGGAAGCAACTGGACATAAACAATGTCTACGTTTGCATTTTTGTTGTTTGATTTCATATTATGAAAATACAATGGTGCCTTGCATCTAACACAGAACAAAAAAGTGTCTATGTTTATGCACCGCCGCATACGCGTTTTTTTTTTTTTAATATGAGTCTGCAGAAGATAAAATTGATCTAAAAAATATCTCAACTCTGGAAGTCTTCTAAAATGACTCTCAATGACCAGATAGTATAAATAAATAATTCATTTGAATGGGTATATTCCCTACAAGAAAACCAGTGTGAACATGAACATTACACTTTCCACTACAGCCTTTAAACGTCCCACAGCTGGGCACAGGCCTCCACTGTCATAGGAGAGTGGGAATAAGAGCCCACCACGCTGCTCCAATGCGGGTTGCCTGCAGGCAGGCTAACCACTATTCTCATGTTAGTGATAACCGGGGCCGACGGCTTAACGTGCTCTCCGAGGCGAGGGGGTGACACACCGCCAACTTCCTCCGGGCTAGTGGAGAATTTCTAGTAAGAAAACCCAAACCCGGGACTTCGTCGGCCGCTGTCGAACATGCTAACCACTAGACCAGCAAGGCGATTACACTTTACTTACCTAAAAATACTTCTTGTAGCTAATGACTCCTTTTCCAAATGAGCCCTAGATCCAATAACGATTGCCTCACTGGTGCTTGTTTCGTGAGGTTGGGTAATAGGATCATATTTAGTGATTTGCTTCAGAGCTGCTTCTAGTTTAGTTAAGTCCTCGAACTTTGATGCACCATCCGCATCTGCAAAGAGTATGGTCGCCCCTCTAGAACTCAGTATACCCTAAAAGCATTTCTTTATTAGTTAATATTCAACTTAATAAGATAAAAAAAAATTGATGACATAAGGTTTAAGGTAATTGCTAGAAATGCACTTATACCAATCCAACATCACAACTTTTTTAAAGAGCGGCCACACATTCTAGCTGGTTCTTCGCGGTAGGAATGTCATTCCGAACCAGTGGTAGAGTCAGTTTATTTGAATACTAAAACATTTATTTGAACAGCACACTGGAAGATTTAAATCAATATAGTATTTTGTACAACCATAAAAAAACACCTGACAACATAATCCATACTAATTCTATAAATGCAAAAGTGTGTCTGTCTTTTACATTATCACTAGACCAACTGTTAAATTGAGAATAATTTGGAAGATTTGTGTGGTGTTGTGTGGTGTGGTGTGGTGTTGTGTGGTGTTGTGTCCGTGCAAATTTCTGGCCAACTGGGTGGTGAATGTGGTGCAAGCTACCCACTATACCACCAGATTTGTCTTCTTTGGTTGATTATAGTAAATTAAACTTCAAGTTCTTTCATTTATAACTGTACTTAATGATAACATGATAATAGTCATTGTAATAAAAGTACATCATTTATTGGAACAGTCACGTAAATATATTACAGTAAAATTTACAACAGTGCCATTAAAAATAAAAGTAATGATGCATTTCATTGTGTGATTTTAATTTTTATCAGTTTTGGAAAGCGGTACATTTTTTAAATAAAGATTTACTTGATGACAAATATTCCATTCAACTAATAGAATTATTAAATTATGTCTTGAACCAATAGCTCAATAATTGTAATATCAAGAGAAATTTTAACCCATTTTGTATGGAATAAGAAGAAATACCACTTTTTGACGGTGACTATGTACTTATGATAATTTAAAGCTAAGCTATTCTACACTAAACACTGCTTAATATTTCTATGTGTAACACCAGTAAGTATGAACTCATTCAACTCATCACAGGAGCAAAAGTGGAAGGCAGAAGGCCTGGCCGCAGAAGGATATTGTGGCTTAAAAACTTATGCCAAAGAGGACTTACTTTGGAAAGAGCACAAGATCTCTATTTAGAGCAGCAGATTCGAAAGTCGAAATCGCCCTAATAGTTGCAAACCTTCGCAAGGAAATGGTACACTAAGAAGATTCTACACTAATATTATTAATGCAATGGTCTTTTTTACCTTTTCACTGCATCACCTCTGAACTGATCTAGACTTCATTTGGAACAGAGATAGCTTGTATCCCAAAGGACATACAAATAATTTAACATTTCAAATTCAAATCTTTTTTATTTAAGTTGACTTTGACAAGTGCTTTTGAATAGTCGAGTGAATCTACCACTGGTTCGGAATGCCATTCCTAAATAAAAGAACCAGCAAGAAACTCGATGGTTGCTCTTTTGAAAAAAAATATTACAATTTCATCAATGACCTCCGTGGCGCAGTGTGTAGCGCTGTTGCCTTAACGTGCGGAGGTCCTGGGTTCAATCCCCGGCAGGGTCAATTTGGTAATTTATAATTTCTGAATTTTCCTTGGTCTGGTCTGGTGGGAGGCTTCGGCCGTGGCTAGTTACCACCCTACCGGCAAAGACGTGCAGCCAAACGATTTAGCGTTCCGGTACGATGCCGTGACCCGAACCGAAGGGGTATTTGTTTAATATAACTGCCATGCCGCTAACAGGTTAGCCCGTTATCATCTTAGACTGCATCATCACTTACCATCAGGTGAGATTGCAGTCAAGGGCTAGCTTGTACCGGATAAAAAAAAATGTGTAGATACATAAATATCCGCTATCCTTAGCATTGTTGGAACGAGTCAAATCCATGCTTTTTTATCATTTACATAATTTCAACAACAGTATAATAAGATATTTCAGGAGCATACTTTTAGTGGATTTCTTAAATTTGTGTAAAGGCAAGTTTAAATTAATCGATTGTGTCGAAATTAATATCTTAGTTTTAGTATCATGAAGTTTAAAAACCAAACTCCATGAGTACAATGACACACAATAATAAATAGTACCATGTGAGCTTTAACATACCAATCTGACAGCCCCACCCTTGCCTCTATTCTTGACTAGCTCCAAACATCTGAGTTTATCACTGCCATACTTCTCAGCATAACATTCAGCTAACTTCACAGTGTTGTCTCTGCTCCCGTCGCTTACTATGATGATTTCATACTTGTATGACGACAGCTCTTTGATTCTTTTCTCTAAAAATTCTATAGCCTCGTTCAACATGGGTGGCACTGAGGAATTAAAGACACTTACTTAGACTTTTAAAAAAATCTTCATAAAAATAAAATAAGTACAAAGTAAATATCTTTGATATAATATTTCGTAGGTCCTGGTAGCACATTCAAATATATAATTTAGATCTATCAAAAGCTGGCTTAGTGCTTTTGATTTCACTTCAAATTGCTAATAACAGTGGATTTGTTTGGACAAATGTTTAGCATTTAAGGGCAAAACATGCAGGGAACGGGCCCGGGATGGGTCGGGCAGGTTGAATTATTGAAAAAGGTTTTTGTATCAATTTATGTTTCCTGGCGGAAATAAGTATTGGCGAGGAAATTTGAAATGGAGGTGATCACAATAGATCGGAGACGGTCGCAGTGATACAGGACGCACGGAACTGGCCTCAACAATAAGAAGAAGAAGAAGAAGAAGATCAATTTATGTCACACTGGCTGTTATTATTTTATTTTTCTGATTGTCACTCTGTTGTCTTCTTGAATAATATTGTTGTTTTCTCAAACTATGTTTATAATTTATTGAATTTGTTAGATCCTATTATCGAACTCTAATATGAATTCCTTGTCTTTATATATATTTTTCCACTACAAGCTAGCCCTTGACTGCGATCTCACCTGCGGGCTAACCTGTTAGGGGCATGGCAGTTATATTAAACCCATACCCCTTCGGTTTCTACACGGCATCGTACCGGAACGCTAAATCGCTTAGCGGCACGTCTTTGCCGGTAGGGTGGTAACTAGCCACGGCCGAAGCCTCCCACCAGGCCAGACCAGGGAAAATTCAGAAATTATAAATTCCCAAATTGACCCTGCCGGGGATCGAACCCAGGACCTCCGCACGTTAAGGCGACAGCGCTACACACTGAGCCACGGAGGTCGTCAAACAACATATGGACAACATCACACAGAACGCAGCCGCGGGCTGGGCGAGTGGCGGGTGACGCTGTGTGATGGCAATCCCGGTCCGCGCCTGTTCCCTGTGTGCACTTCATATTAAGGCGCTGGTGTTTTGGCTTTTACCATAACATATAATGTATGAAACTGGTTCAAAAGTAAGTATGTAAGCACAAGTAGGTATAAACTTAATTTGTTTACACACATCTGTCTTCTTCATTGTAGGCAGGAACTATTACACTTAAATGCACACTCTGAGGATCCTCAAGATTAGGAAATTTTGCTCTTGACTTTGATGCAGGGTCATTGTATGTTTCTTCTTCTTTGAACCTCTCTATTACTGGGTACGGTTTTGTTGTTAAATAAATTGTTAATGCTATCTGAAATTAAAGAAAATTTTATCTTATACTAATTACTATTCAATTCTACATGAAAAGCCTGAAATTCAATTTTACTGACATACTAGTCGTTATCCACTGCTTCATGAGCTTGGATGTGGGCTGTTCATAAATCCCATGGGAACTTTTTGATTTTCCGGGTCAAAAATACCCTACCTTTCCAAGTCTCCAGATCTTATCCACGCAAAAAATAGAGTTGATCATGCAGCTTTATTGAATAACAAACTAACACACTTTTTGATGAAAGTACTTACAATAACAAGTAAACCTGAGGCCGCCACACTGGCGTATACAATAAGGGTTGAAACAATAGCTGAAATTTCCATTTTGATCCCAATTAAAACTGGTAAACAGGCGTTAAAGTTTTTGATAAACTTTTGTTGACATTTTTAAATTTTCATCGCTTGATAATGATATTAAATAACGACTCCATTTAGGCCACGTCAGTCTTTCTGATAAATTTTACTGTAATTTATTACATACAACGGCATGGAAATTGGAAACTTATATAAATTGAAGAACAAACTTTTTTACTTTTTTATGATTCGACACGACGTCAGTCGTCACTACTTCATACTTGTCAATTGTCATTGTCAGTCACATGCATCGTATTTGACAATTGTCACTTTGTAGTCAATTCTGCAGGGCGACCGCATATCTTCTGCATCAATCATTGTTACAGTATCAATTGTTGTGATTGGCTGAATTTATGGTATTCTTGCTGCGTCAATGGATTTTGTCCAATAGTGTGGAAGAGTGTTAGGTGATTGCGATGTATCTATGATTGATGCAAAAGATACGCGGTCGCCCTGCTGTCTAACAGAATCTATAAATACAGCACAGTTCAGTGCAGTGTCTGCCTACCAGTTCAGCGCAGTTCAATTTCTGTCCTGCTATAAGAGCTCATAGTAACCGACCTGTCCCTTTCCGCCTGGAATATTATGAAAGGGTTAGCTATATTTTTAATGATGTTATTTTAAATTAGTTAGATTGTGCACTATAGATATTTTTTAATTTGTGAATCTGCAACACAGATCTGCAGCCTGTAGCATTGATGTATAACTTATGATATATATATATGTAGATATATATTTTTAGTTCAATGATATATATTTTCAGTTCATTCTATTTCGATGGCCTATAGTATCAGTATGCATGCTGCCTGCATGCTGCAGCTCAAGGGAATAAAGGGAACTCCGGAACAAATCGTTTGCATTGTTTGCATTGCCATCTTAACCATAGATTTTAATAACGGCTAAGCAACTGTTAAAATTTATCCAAAGTTCTGATTGATTTTATTGTATACTATGTGTGTGGTAACTAGGTACCGAGAATCCAGAAACTAACAGTGAACAGTTGTTCTTTAACATTTGTTCGTATGGGTACATCGATATATATGTAGCCACTAGATGGGCCCTTTCATAGAAAAACGCCGGGCGTCCGAGTTGCTGAACACGTTCCGCACCTGTCTTTGTTCCCGTCGTAGCGCTGTCACGATCGCTCGTCGTGCAGATAATTTGTTATTATTAAGTTAACATCTAAAATTTAAATAGTTTGGCACTGTATAATTTTAATTTTAAGGTACCTAAGTGTTTCAATTCACAATTATACATTTCCAAAATAACGTTATTTAATCTTCCTATTTAATATTTTTATTAATTACGCAATCATTTAATTTCCGCGGCAAACAGAATGTTTTTTTTTTACTAACTGGCCTTACAAAACTCAAAGATAGAGTAAAAAACAAAAAAAATTAGGAAAACCACAGGGGCCAACGATGTAGCAAAGAAAGTTCTTCATCTGAAATGGAAATGGGCTGGTCATATTCAGAGAGTACAAGACGAGAGATGGTCGAAGACGACAACCAACTGGTACCCCATTTACAAGAAACGCAGGCCAGGCAGACCACGGAAGCGCTGGAGCGATGACATTGAAAAAGTAGCAGGCACTACATGGAACAGAGCCGCTAGAGACAGAAAAATATGGAAAAAGTTGGAGGAGGCTTTCACCGCTGAAAGCGGTCCTTTTGATAACACGCAATATACAATTAAAAAAAAAAAAAAAAAAATTGGAGAATTCATGTTTACCCTGTATGATTAGGTAGAATCATGTACATGTAATCAGCAAAAGGAAAATAAAGCTATTTTTATTTTTATTTTATTTTAACTGACCTTACGACTATGACCTATATTATCTATGACCGAGTCATACGTTTTCAAGCTTTCATTCAAGATGTTGCAAGCAAGTTCCCGCTTTTCAGACTAGATGGCGTTGATGGCGTTGCTAAAAATACGCCCACATTCTTTGTTTGACAGGGCCCGTCTATGTAAATTGAGGTCGTTGTACTAAACCCATCTGACTTTGGTAAGCGCTTATATAAGTCTAAATATAAAAATAAATACATATAAATATACAAGGCTATTCATATACATGAAGCCTTATGATACCTATATTATGTACATATATTTTAATATTAAATTAAAACAAGAAAAACAGATACAAAGGTTTTATTTATTTATAAAAGTGAGTAATGCCCGTTTTCACCAACAATGCCTCCATTTTATGGAAACACTAAAGACCGAGTGAGAGTTTTCATGTATGAACTGTTAAGTACCTATTGATTTGAGTGTTCCCATAAATTCAGGCATTGTTGGTGAAATCGGACATAGCTCAGTCTAATATCGTAAAAATTATTAGGTGAAGGTAGGTACAAAATTTCAAAGCAATGTTCTTATCGTCTGTCGTATTCATCATAACAAATATTATTCTTAAAATAATACAAATTCCTTAAATCGTTAACAAAACACATAATTATTGGCAAACGCATAGACTATACAAACTACATTAAGATGTGCGCCATTTTCAAACAATTAGGTACTTCTTTTTCATACGTATACTATATAATTTGTAAATCAACAAAATTACCTTATAGAATGGCAATTAATAAATATTTTATATTTTATGCAAAACATAGTAATTCAAACACCTTTCGTTTTTTTATAACTTAACTCGAGAGGTAGGTATAATGTGACATAAAATTTTTAGTACCTGTCGTATTTCACTATCTAGTATAAGTAATAACATTTTATAATAGTTTAGATACTTATATTAATTTAAGAATTAGGTTAAATCGTAGTTGTTATGTTTATAAAACACAATTGTGTGATAATAATATAATAATTATTATATCGTAGAAAACAATATTAATTAGGCTCTCATTTTCATTTTACATTTTTATATGTTTTTTTTTTTACAAAACTAGAAGTAACTAAACATTTATTTACAAACTACACACTAACTTGTTGCAATATCCAATCTATCCGAGATATTATTTTAGAACAAAACAAATTTATTTAATTAAATGAATATTTGATAATGCCTGAATGGACTATGGATATTTCTCTGCTGTCAAAGCTGACGACGTAGTACCGACTAGTGTCCCGAGGTGGCGCTAGTTGTACAAAAATTGGAAACTTGTTTGTTAAAAAGTTCACAACGTTACAATAAACATTGTGATTTGTCAGGATTAAGGCCTTTTTGACAAATGGCAACATTGCATTATCGATAGATTAAATATTGAAACCAGATATAGCTACATACATTTTATTTACAAGATTCAGTAACTATTTTACTAGCTATGAGGCACGAACAGTGAAATAGCACCAAATTGACAGTTCATAGTTCATACTAGACCCTGAAAGTTACTCCAAGGCTATGTAGGTACATCAAGTACATAAGATCTAGGATGTTATTACTTATGCTGGCGTTAGTTGCCAATAGTATTGCAAAATTTTTTAGACCCGGAATACACAATATAATTTGATTCTCGTGACATTTTTTCGGGAGGATATAGAATGCACTGGGATCTGACTTAATACGCGTTGCGTATTGAGTATGTTTCCTTTATTTTTACATGCAAATAGAATTTTCTTATTTCAAATCAATTATAAAGACGTCTATACTGGTCACATTGAAGCCTATAAAACTGCAATTATTTTTTAATTTTCACTCTG
The DNA here is from genome assembly GCA_923060345.2 of Erebia aethiops. Classification (NCBI taxonomy): domain Eukaryota; kingdom Metazoa; phylum Arthropoda; class Insecta; order Lepidoptera; family Nymphalidae; genus Erebia; species Erebia aethiops. Next base: position 4,233,717 of record OV281092.1, on the reverse strand, counting down.
TTTTCCTTAGACAGGCTCAATTTCAGCTGCTCTCTAAATGCACATTTATTGGGACTTGAATAATGTTTTATTATTGTTTTGTTATCATCACTTCCTAACATCTTCTTTTTTCAAAAAGGTTTGCCCTCTTTCAACATGATGACATAGATGTTAGGCCGCAGTTACACTTGAAAGCTTTGCTCACATAAGTCACTTACGTGAGTAACTTACCAAAAGTAAACAGTCTTAATAGCTGCGTATCGTTTACAAATGTTTGTTTTCAAATTTACTTTCGTTAGCTCAAAACTTACAAGTGTACAGTTCGCGCGCGAGTTTAATGCAGAGTTAATGTATGGTGACATATACATTTACTCTGCAATCAACTCGCGCGCGAACTGTACCTAATCGCTGATTAAGGCGCGGGGCATACACAAGAGGCGGCGGTCGCGGACGAGCTACGCTACGCGGCGATAATATAATACATACAAAATGTATATGTCACTGTAAAATTGTAAAAACCGTTAGATTGTAATCTAACGCTATTTATCTCGATAGATTGTAAACTGTCGAAAGATATGATGAAATTGATTATAATATGTAGATTGATATCTAGGTATATTGTATTATCACTGTTCTGTTAACTTAGATGTTTAGGAGGAATGTGCAACGTCTACATAAACTTATGCGAGTTTCAGGGCGTGAAGTTAATTACGAGTATGATATGTAAAAGTTATTTTGTTATATTAAATTAAAAAAATGTGAACCGTTCAATGTTCTGAGTGTCAATTTTTGAAATATTCATTGTATTTACGTTTACTTGTCTCTTTCTTGTAGGTTAAGTTAGGGTTCGACATAAATAATCAGGTAGTACCCTTAGGTTCTTAAAGGTTAATATACCTAACAGATTACAATCTACCGAACAATAATGCGTTAAATTGTAATCTTTCGACAGTTTACAATCACGCAAGATAGATTATAATTGACCGAGCGAAGCAAAGGTATCTGAGTCTACTTGAGTGAATTTGCACTTGTCCGTCCGTACGTCCGTCTGTCAGAGCATTATAACTTCTGAATTATTGAACGTAATTACTTCAGTTTTAAATATAATAATATGTAAACTAATGGCCTCCAGCCGAATGTGGCTTAAAAAGTTATAAAGATCTTTATTTCAGGGGGGCTCTCATAGAAACGAATGCGAAGTAAAATATTTTTTATGGCGTTACATAGGGTTGCGGTATATCAATTTAAAGATAATTAGGAATAGAGTCCAAAAATTTTCTTTTTTTAATTTTTCCCCTAAAATTGATTTTAAAATTTTTAATGAGCTTCAGTATTTTTAACAGAATTTCACATTGATGTCAATAGATGGCGCCGCGAGGTCTCAGTTCGGGGCAAACCACTAGTCTAACGGTTCTTACAATTTTACGGTGACATAGACAAGCGACGGGACGCCAGATATTCAGAGGCGGCGTGGCGCAAACGGCGCACGGCCAGCCGGTTTCGGCTCAGATTCATTCGCGTCAGTATAGACCGGAGTGGGCGGGGGCGGGCGGTTGGATGTGCGGTATGGGCGGTACGCGCGCCGCCTGCACCCCGACGCCATGTTTAGTACATATATCCCGCGCCTCAGTACAGGAGCGGCGCGGGCGAGGGCGGCGGCGCACGGCCGGCCGGCTCCGGCTCCGATTCATTCGCGTCAGTAGAGACCGGCGTGGGCGGGGGCGGGCGGTTGGACGCGCGGTAGTGGCGGTACGCGCGCCGCCTGCCGCCCGACGCCGTGGCCGGACTGGGCGGCGGGTTGGCGGTCGGCCGGGGATAGCGGCCGCACAAGCTGTCCGATGCTGAGTTGGATCCGGCCGAGTTCGAGCCCGCTGAGCCGGACCCGGTCGCGCTCATGCTATGTGGAGAATTAAAAAAATTTGAGAACATTAATTTGATTTGCAAATATAATTAATTAAATCAATAATTAGTAATATCTAGCTGATGCCCGCGACTTCGTCTGCGTGAAATAAGTTTTTTTGGATTCCCGCGGGAACTCAATTTTCCGGGATAAAAAGTATGTCACTGTCCAGGTCCTCAACTATAACAACCATGCCAAAAATCACGTCGATCCGTTGCTCCGTTGCAGCGTGATTGAAGGACAAACCAACAAACAAACTGACTTTCGCATTTATAATATTAGTATGATTAATAGTGTTGTCAAAACATCAAGCATTTTGGCCAGTGGTGGCGTTAGGCGTCGGCGACGGTCGACGGCCTCGCGCCTCAGGGGGCCTCGGAAAATTGTTTTACAAATATTCACAGCAGAGTAGTTTCGGTTTTAATTTTTTTTATTAACGTATTATTGTCTTAATTTGATTAGTAATAAAACTCATATTCTCATACATTAGTGTTTAAATCAGCTCATTCAATTTAACGTTTACACCTTGACTGAAAAATGAAAGGCCAAAGGTCTCGCAAAGCTGATGTTGCCGACGTCAACGTTTGGTGTACAGCAGGGTAACCGCGTATCTTTTGCATCAATCATTGATACATCGCAATCACCTCTGGCTCTGAATCAGAGGTGATTGTGATGTATCAATGATTGATGCAAAAGATACGCGGTCGCCCTGCAGGACGATGCAAATTAATGAAACGAAAAATGATGAATGAAATGAATGATGATAAGGTAACCAATACCACATCGGCAATAGCTCAATACATACATTGTGACGACGGCCTTGATGTTTGTGGACGAGTGGTTAGCAAATTGCGCGCGAATCCTTTAAAGAAATAGGCATTCTTACTACCATCAATAGCATCTATAAATAGTAATAGGTTCGTGACGGCTTCGCTCTGCCTCAAGAAAGTGTGAAGACACTGCACAGTACTCACTCGGAGGAGGGCAGCGAGGTCCTGGCGAGCGGCGGCGGCTTGACCAGCGGGAAGTTGCGCTGCGCGTGTAGAGGGCGGCGCGCGCGGCGCACGCGGCGCAACGCGGCCCACGCGGCGCCCACGGCCGCGCCCACGCCCGCCACGGCGCCGCACGCCACCAGCGCGTGCGACGACCCGCCCGGCCGAGCGCCCACCGGCACCGCCTGAACAATGCATAAAAGCTATTTATTGAAGTAAAAACTTCTTTAGGCGCGTTGAGCACTTTTTTAAATAAATAAAATTTTTATTTGGAATTACCAGACACAGTGAAGATACAAACACAAAGTTACTACTAGAAAAGAAAAAAAAATACCTAACTTATGAACTAGACTGTGACAAAATAATTCCAAAAAGGGCATCGGCTCAGCGTAATGCTATTATGGTGTAAGTAAATACACCATAGCAGCGCTGATTTTCAGCCGATACCTTAAAAAAGAGTTTTCGACGCCCCGCACCGGCCCCGGCCGCCCGCTGACCTAACATCGCTAATAATTGATGAACCATTGTAATTATTAACTACTTAGATTTAAACTATGCTTACTAATACTATCTAACTAATATGCTTACTAATATTAACTAAACTACTATACCGCTTAACACATTTTAAAATAAGTAGTAAGTTTTAGGGGTAAAAATGTTGAATACGCGAGACCGACACCGTTCTTCTTAAGACAAAAGGTCTTAAGTATAAATAGTACATTCGAAATTAAAGTTTAATTCCTTAGTTTTAAGGTTTATATTAATAAGTGCTGTGGAACTGATACCGACACCTCGCGTTGTTACGAAGACAAAAGGTCTTAAATATAAATATAGTACATTCGTAATTAAACCTTAATGCCTTAGGTTTAAGGTTTATATTTGAAATATTTTTAAGATTATTTTAAAATTAAACATTCGTTTTCACTTCTATCGGCAGTCCCTATGACTGCCAAATTTTTTTTATTGTGTATTGTATGTGTTTCTTGTATTGGTGTACAATAAAGAATATTTCATTCTTTCATTCGAGCTAGTACGACAGATGACAATATCTGTGAAAATGTGATATTCAATAGTTTGCAACAGAATTTTCAAAATTTATAAGAAAAGGAAAGAATGAATTACATGAAAATCAAAGACAAATCGTAAGCTTCCATAAAAGTAGTCAGTACGTACTTGATCTTTACGCAGATAGTCGCAGAGGGCGGGCGACTCGTCTGCACCGTCCTCGCAGTGCGTGCGGCCGTCGCAGACTAGCAGCGGTGCCAGACATAGGCGTTCGTCGCATCTGAACAAAAACGATCATATAAGTACTAGTATCCAAATAAACGCGCAGTTTTGTGCAACGACTCGAATCGATCGTTCCAATGCCATTCACTAATCAGTAAACACAAAACATGGTTAAAACAACAAACTGTAAGTACAATGCCGAACTATGGGCAAACACCGCTGATTGTTGACAGACAACCCAGCCCCAACCAACGCCTTACTGTATATAAACTGTTGCAACTGAAACGAGGCAAACTCAGGACAGCTGTAGGCATGATAATAGAACACTGTTCACTTAACAAACATCTATCCGTTCTAGGTACACAGTAAACAGATACAACCAGTATGGAAACTACTTAGAAACGTTCGAAACAGATCACTCACGCAAACATGCGCATCGACGAGACCCCTAAGCGCTACTGCGCATGCGCATGTTTGTGTGAGTGAGCTGTTTCGACCGTTTCTATGTAGTTTCCATACTGGTTGTATCTGTTTACTGTGTTAGGTATAACATACAGCCCACTACTAGAGCCTGCATGTAAACACGTACTGCTCGAGTGCGGTGTATCCACCCAACGAGAATCCTACATTGGCTCACCAGTAACACTCCTGTAAATCCTCGCTGGGCGGCCTGCTTGGATTCTGGAGTGAGCTCGGATGGCTGGAGGGATCAGTGGTGTGCACGCCACAGAGGCATAAAAGCCCTGCTTACCCTAGTCAAAAGAGTTCAATGCTTATTTTTCATCATGCCCTGCTTGAAAATAGTTATCTTCCTAGCCAACGCCTACTCTGGCTTTGAATCCTGTGCACGCCACTAGGAGGGAGCCAGCTCGGAATCACACCAGAGGTCTCACGCACAACGAACGCCTGCGTTCAAGTGCGGAAAGTTCCAGGGATAGAGAAGAAGCCGTCGCGACGTAGCTCTCACCTGAACGCGTCGGGCAGCGGCGCGTGCGCACAATAAGTGCCGGTGCTGCAGCCGCCCAGCGCCGCGGCGCACGAGCCGTCCGCGCAGCGCAGGCCCGCGCACGCGTCGCAGCGCGCCTCGTCCGATCCGTCCGGACAGTCGCGCTGCCCGTCGCATCTGCATCGAGAGGATCGAATGATCGAGAATAACGAGTTTATTTGTAGTAGCGCAAGCAAGTTTTTTTTTTATTTTTTTTTTATCTACTACAAGCTAACCCTTGACTGCGATTTGACCTGATGGTAAGTGATGATGCAGTCTAAGATGGTAGCGGGCTAACCTGTCAGGGGCATGGCAGTTATATTAAACCCATACCCCTTCGGTTTCTACACGGCATCGTACCGGAACGCTAAATCGCTTAGCGGCACGTCTTACAACTCCTTAAGCAACAGATACAACGTGTTCTCGTAATGTACTCACTTCCAGTCGTCCGGTATGCAGTGCGCGTCGCGCGGCTCGGCGGCGGGCGCGTCGCACATGAACTGGCCGGCGGCGCACGCGCGGCGCGCGGCGCACTGCAGCCCGCAGCCGCACGAGCCGCCCGCGCCGCACGCGCCCGGCGCGCCGCCACACGCGCGCCCGCCGTAGCACGGGTGTTCGCGCGCCACCTGCACGTATACAAATTTAAGGGATTTATTTATGAATAAAATGCCATACGATAAAAAAAAATCGCAAACATCATTTATACTTAATATTATAAATGCGAAAGTTTCGACGGACGGATGATTGTTACTGAATCACGCCAGAAGGGCTGAAAGGAAATTAAGACACAGAAAGACACACACATGACAACTTTTTATCTCGGAAAATTAAAGAGTTCGCGCGGGAACCCAAAAAACATCAATCCACGCGAATCAAGTTGCGGGCATGAGCTAGTGTTTGATAACGGAGAGGCCCCAATCGTGGTAGAACGATTAAAGTCTGACTACATGTAACCTAAGCGATAAAGCCGCCTTTTGTATATTACTTCTGTCTGTGTTTATTGTGTGTGACAAATGAAGTGGTTTATGCTGAGTCACATCTATGGTCAATATGTATACGATATCTATGGTCACTTGATCTGTGACAGTTCTAAGTTAAAAGAAAACATTCTGACATCTTTTTGAATGCGGCTACCTTTGAGTAAAAAAAAAACCTTTACATTGAAAAAAAAAACTACTTATTTGTTGTAACCAATAATTTATGGGTGCAATAAAAGTGTTCGTGTGATAATCTGCCCATTTATTCACAATCACAACTTAGCTACAATAATAATAACATTCACCCACATTACTGGGTCGTCACTCACCCGATGCACAGGTACGGCAGCCACCAGCCTGGCGAGGTGCGGCAAGGGCGCGGCGGGCGCGTCTCGCCGGTGCAGCGGCAAACGCATTGGCGTGCGCTCCCCACCGCACAGGTACAGCGCACCTCCGAACGCGGCCAGCGCCCCCACCCAACCGCCTTGCCATACTACACGTCTGCAACGATACGCAATACACGATAAATACGAACTAATTACGGTAAGAGACGTATAAGTTATGAAGGAGCTCAAATGTTTAATAATTTACCCAAAGAAATAAAAAGTATTAGTAAGATTAACATTTTTAAAAAGAGACTCAAAAATTTCATCATTCATAATATTATTTAACTTCTTAGTCCGGCCCAGGAAATTTATAAACATTGCAAGGTTCTTTTTATTTCTACCCACTTGCATTTTACGATTTTGTGTTGTTACTTCTTCCTCACCGCTGTTCGTTATGATGTTAGTAGGTTAAGTTTATGATAAGTACTGATAAGTTCTCATTGAGTGAAATATTTTGTAAATTTCTTTTGAGAATCAAATTCTTTAACCAGAATACACCTGAATGACGTGTGAAATGCGGATAGGTTAGGGGGAATGCGCCCAGAGTGCGGTCACGTTTATGAATCACGCGAACTCCACGCGCGAATTTTCAAAAAAGTTCGCGCGTCACTTGACATTAGAAACTATGCATTTGTGACACAAAACCCTAGAACGCAACAAAACCACAATAGTTACCCAAACCTATGAGGGAAAGAAATGAAAGAATACCTGACAAAGCACTGAAAACCGACGTTTCCCGATGGTGTCAATTTGGCTATCTAAGGACGAAAATAAACGAAGAGCTAATCTATTTCAGCTACCCAACCTGAAAGAAATCACTGCTCAGAAAGAAAGAGTCGTTCAAAATCGCTTTGAAGTAAAATATTAAATAGACCAGTATAAATGGCTTGGTGACGTAACAAAGACTAAGTAGTAACTAGGAGAATAAAGAAGGGTACACAGAGTCGAGGTCTAGCGCGTGTATATGTCGCGCGATGGCCAGTACACTGTTCTGTTCTACCATAAATGCACTCGCAGGAAGTTCCGGCCACTTTAATGCGCTTTTCTCGATATTAGACATGACTTTTCTACAAAGTTGTTTCACGCAAACAAAACTACGATATTAACTCAAAACGTAAAGAAAAACATGAGAAAGCTTCGAAAATATTGTATGCTTTTCCTATTTTATGAATAATAATATAGGCCTGATTCAATGACTTGGTGATGTAAAAGGACAGAGAGAGAGAGGAGAGAGAGAGAGAGAGAGAGAGAAAAAGTAAGGCACTAACCTATTGTTGGGCGAGTCGAGGTCTAGCGCGTGTATCTGTCGCGCGACGGCCCAGTACACGGTAGCGCTGTTCTGTTCCACCGCGAGCGCTGTCACGTTGCTGACTCGCGCGAGCTCTACGCGCGAAGTTCCGTCCACGTTCGCGCGCATTATCGCTCCGAGGCCCGCGTCGCTCCATACGAGAATCCTAAAGTAAAGGTTTTCGATCAAGTTTTACCGACTTTGGTATAGCATAAAAGCATCTATAAAAGCACAATGTAAGCTAAGCTATGCCACCCCAACGCGATTGAATGCAATGTATGGCACGTCGCTGTCACGCTCTTCGATAGCTCTGCGTAAACTAAAAAAAAAGTGTGTGTGTGCAATTTACACACGGCAGAAGTGAAACTTCAGAAAAGAGAATAAGATAAAAATAACTTGTATTCTATCTCATTCTCTCGCAGGCTAAATCCTATTATGAATATGTTTGTCTCTTTTTGGTGTCGCTTTTTCGTTTCATAGAATTTTCAAATCACAACGATTCTAAAGAAGTTTCATTTCAAAAAAGATACGCGCCAAATTGAGAACCGCCTCTTTTTGGAAGTCGGTTAAAAACAGTGTCACGCAGTCATATGTCACATGATACTTAAAAAAATGGTAGATCCCACTTCTGATGTTGAAATTTCTTGTTTTTATCGATTGATTTGATGATTGCAATATACATTACTATTATTATTTCTCATCTCAACCCATCACCGGTACATAGCTATAGCACAGATTTCTTATCACAAGGCTTTAGACCATAGTACATCACACTGGCCCAGTGCGGATTGTCAGACTTCACACACCTTACAGATCATGATCGAAAACTTTTATGTAGGTTTTCTTACGATGGTTTCCTGCACCGTTAAAACAAGCGATATTAAAAATTACTTAAAAAAGCTCCGAAAAGTAAGAGGTGGCCCGGACCCACTACTTAACCACTAACCACAGTATAATATAGAGACTGCAATAAGAGATGTCAAACATACCTTTTCGTTTGATGGAAAGCCAAATGTCGCGGCATCATTTTCTCCCCGCGCAATATGACGCCGGTCGAAGAGTTATTTTCGATGGACGTTACATTTATAGAGTCTGTGTCCAGACAGGTCCAGTACAGAGCCCGTCCTAGTATATCTAAGACCATGTGGAAGGGACGAGTGAGACCAGAGACGACTGTCATTGCGTCTGTGGCTACGGATGTGGTCGAATACGAGACGGGTACCCGCCGTATTGAGTGGGATTCGTCGTCCATCCAATACAGATGCCTAGAAAAAAAACAACATTAAACTTAATAGGGATGATGACAACTCAATCAAATCAGCAACTCTTTGTCAAACTTAAAAATGCACGTCTAGTATGGAAGTTGTATGGAATTCGCAGTTGTGACGTCATCAAATTTCAACGCACTTTTTCTTTAATCTATATTTTAAAATGGTTATCAGACTTGAAACTAACCGAGGATGTGAATTTTAGGTCTTTTGGTAGACCTTATATTTAATAATCAGTTGGAAATAATTTATTTTTGATATAGGCATCATCCCTATTATAGAAAATGACTCACTCCCTATGACTTATCAATCCATTGGACCTAGAAAGAATTTTTGCACAAATGTTCCTTTTATTATGTAGACAAAAGACAGCCGCAGGCGGTCGCTAGTCATTTACTGATTTAAGAAATAGAATCGGTTCTTTTTTAAAACAGACAAACCTAAGACTTACTTATTGATGGGATCGTATTCGATAGCTCGTACACTTGTCAAGCCCGTCAAAGGTATAAAAGCGTCATAACATTCGCCATTCGCTGTCATAATTCGTCCGACTGCGTTCTTATGTGCGAAAAATAAGAATTCCTCGGGTTCTGAAAAAAAAAATGTGTTCATGTAAACTTAAGTATAGTCCATCAAACTCATCTGAGATGCAATCATGTATGGATTGCCGAACAAATCGTTAAAGTTCGGCTTCAACGTAAAATAAACCATAACTGCATTGATTTAGAGCTCAATTTCGTAGGTTATACATACCTAAACGTATGAGAATGGATACACGAAATCGAGCTCTAATTCAATGGTGTTATGGTTTATTTTACTTTGAAGCCGAACTTTAACGATTTCATCGGCAATCCTTACATGATTGCACCTCTGACCCGGTGACAGCGTCGCTAGTATATATTGAAAATAAAGACAAAAACATAACAGGCATAAAAATTCGTTCCAATTTTGGCCACCGGGTCAGAATTTGACGGACTGTAGTGGACAGAAAAGAAGTCGACTTTTCAAGTCTTCGATAAGGGAATTACTAATACGAATAATAATTATGTATTAAGTTGTGGGACGAGTGAGTGAGTTCACCAAGGAAGATCTTCCTCCGGGCTGATGTTGTGCCCGGGGATCTTTCAAGCCCGACCTTTGTAAGTTGATCAGTCTATATATAGCGCTATTCTCAGTTTTCAGTCGAATTTCTATCCCTTGACGTAGATACAATTAGCACCATCTAGTTTAGACTGTGCTACTAGGTCTTTGATAGGATATTTTATCTTACACACCTCAAGAAGTAATGTTGGACAGTGTGTATTGCCCCCGATAGTATTCTTCTACTCGCAACAATGATGATGTACGAAACTTAGTATTGATAAGATATATTTTATCTAACGCACCTGAACATCCCGCATTGGTTGAAAAGTGTGTATTGCCCCCGATAATTTTCTTCTACCCGCATTAATGTTGATGTACGAAACTTAGTATTGATAAGATATATTTTATCTAACGCACCTGAACAAGTAATGTTGTCTCTATTGAGGCGATAGTGCGTAGGGCACGCACAGCGGTAGTCGTTGTTAGGCAAGGGCAGACACAGGTGTGAACAGCCCCCGTTGTCAACCCCGCACTGGTTGGAACTTGTGTCTCGTCCCCGATGGTAAACTTTCAGATCGGAAATATAGTCGAGTTGGTCGTGAATCGGTTTGCGGTTCGTTCCGTCGGTTTTCTTTGACACTTCTATGAGGCCTATCAAACAGAAGATTATTATTTTAAAGTAGCTGGAAAGAATACGGAAATGTCAAAGTAGACAAGAAAATAGTACATAACTGCCCAGGGTGTACGTATTGATTTTTTTAATAATGAAGAAATTTCCGAGCAAGTGGGAGAAAAATATATTCCTTTCTAAAGAAGTGAGTAAGGCACATTTATATCTTGTAAATCGCAAATACATAATATTCAATCTTGAAAAAAAATACAAGGTTAACAACTTAGCAAACTTGAACCGAAGAACTTACTTAAAAGTAAACATGATAAGTCAATTTGTTTTTTAAATTTCGGTTCTATTCTAGGTTCTCTAATGTAGAAAATACTCTTAAAAGACCAAAATCATTAAACTAAATCAGGGAATGATTTAGTTTAATAATTATACCTAACACTAAGCCATACAACAAATTACTTATTACATACTAATAAAGGGCGATATCCCTAAAAGAGGAAACCACTGTCAAGTATTTGTTTCCAATTATATGAATACATATTCTAAATTTAATAGCCATAAAGTATTTGAAATCCCCTTACCAGTATTCCAGTCACCCCAAAACACTCGATCTCCGTACAAAGCCAGAGCATACGGCATCGGTATATTATCAGCCAAGACTTTCCTTCCCGTACCATTAAGGAACGCAAACTCTATGACAGGTGGGTCTAAAGCCGCCCAGTATATGGCGCGTTTGTCGTAGTCTATGGCCAACGCGTGGACACGACCGACTTGCTCGAATACGACCGCCGGGGAACCCCCGTCCATAGTGGACCGCTTGATACTCTTTGACCCGAGTTCCGACCAGTACATGTAACTGAAAGAATATTATGTTACACCTCGATTCAGCAAATTTTAAAGAAAAGATGCAAAAATTAACAGAATAAAAGAATTTAAAAGCATTCAAAAATTGCCTTATAGCTGCTACTGCAAGCAATCTTTAAGCAAGTTGAAGTGAATGTCGCCAGTTTACCATTTAAAAAAAAAATTTTTTTTAAACATCACAATTCATTAGTTTTTTAAATTCATTATTTAGAGCAACTACTGGAACTACTTCTGCTAATTTACTCGTAGTACTATATTTTGATGAATTAAAATATATTTTTATAGAACCTGTGTGAGATTTATTTATAAATGCAAAGTCAAATATAGGTTTCCTGAAGACTATAAAAATGATAGACGACTTTTCTAAATTTAACTACGTAATGATATTCTGCGGATATAAAAATACTTACCCTTTCCGAGGGTCCAAGACAATGCTCTTAGGTTTCTTCAGCCCCTGCCATATCAGTGTACGTCGACTAGACCCGTCAAGACGCGCCACCTCTATCCGTTGCGAAGCCGTGTCCGTCCAGTAAATGTTCTGACCCGACCAGTCTATTGCTAAGCCTAAAATAAAGTTAATAAGAACTGAATGAGAAAGCCTTAAAATTGGAACACGAAGACAACAAACTTTGGCATTTATAATATTAAGTATGGAAAGTACGGATTTTAGGGTTATTGGTTTAATAGAATTACCATCTTAGAGAGGATCAAAACTACCACCAGGTATCGATTGCAGTCAAGGGCTAAATTGTAGTGGAATAAGAAAACTCTTAAAGAAAAATAGTCACATGATAACAATACAAAAGTTAGGGATGATCTTTGAAGTTTGAACGAAAGTTCATTACTTACCTTCTACTAACCCCATCCACTCAAGTATCTTTTCCATATCGGATCCATTTACGGAACATCGGTTTATCGTCTTGGTTTTGCTGTCCGACCAATAGATTTTTGAGCCCGATACATGGACTGCTAAAGCACTGTGATAGCAAAAATACAATATAACTTATGGGATTAAGTCGAAACATTTAAGTTCGCCATCGGCGATAGTCAAATGGCATAATATAGAAAAGGGATGGTTTGTTGTATGGAGAATCCTCATTAAATCCTCAGTCGTTGAAACTTGGATTTATGTGGTATGAATCAAAACTTATACAAAAAGATCCAAACGAAAATCCACGCGGAATTTAGGTATTTATGCCAAAAAGTTTTGGACTAGGTAGGTCGATAGGCGATCGACGGGGTCTCTTACGGCTACGCACGTCTTGATGCCATGACCGGATGGTCAAAATGTCATGACGCCAGACTAGGCTGTGTGTTATGGTGGGCACGGAATTTCCGTGGGGCGGCATCGCGCCAAAGTTTGGCTTACAGATTTCACACTAATGTTCAAATCTTTGATTTATGACTTATCGCCAATGCTATTATAATAATTATGAGTATAACACCAAAAAAAATATGAAATCAGAGTAAGTTATGTCTGTTTGAATCACACTGCTTTTTCCATTCTTACCTGACTTCCTTCAAACCCTTGATGGGTAGCACGGCGTCGTTGTTTTCATTCTCAATACTGATTCGTCCGATAACGTTTTTTCTACTGTATATTAGAAATGCTTCAGGTTCGATGCATGTCTTGCGATCTTTGCTCAGTTCCAAGCCTAAATTGGAGAAAATATTGTTAAAACTTAATTGGTTATGTTTGATTTTGTTAAGTTCCCATTTCCCAAATAATATTCTTAAAGGTAGAGTTGAGTTACCTGAATCCCTTCTAATTTTTTAAGGCCGTACGCTTTCACAAAGCGATATGTGCGCACACACGCACCCGCACGCATTTTACGTACTTGACTTATGACAGACATCCATACTTACCTACATTGGTGTCTAGTGCAGTTTTTTTTTTTTAGTGGGTAATTGTGAGGAGATGTTACTAACCTAGTGGACAGCTGCACACAAAGTCCCTCGGTCGGTTGAAGCAGAGATGCGAACAGCCGCCATTGTTGTCCGCGCAGGGCGTACGGCCGAGCGGCTCGCCGAGGCGAAACGCTTTCACACCCATCATGTTGGCCATCTGTTCCACTACCGCTTGCCTTTCTAAGCCTGTTTCAAAGTTTTTATTCCTTTGCTTATTCAGGTAAATTTTCCAACTTTCGTAACGCCTTTGGCACGTAAATTTACTTCCGTAATAATATTAAAATGCGAAAGAGTGTCTTTCTGTCTGCTACGCTTTAACGGCCATCTTTTCAACCGAGAGAGAGGTAGGTTGGATACACCTCGGGGATGGACATAGGCTATGTCTCCCCTAAAATTAAGGAGGAATAATAAAACTTTAATCCAGCGGATTGGATCGCCGGCTGGTCACTTCGTCACTGATGATCCAGTTATATTATAAAATACGAGAGTTTATTTTTTTGTCCTTTAATCACGCCGCAACAGATCAACGTGATTTTTTGCATGTCGATGACTAGTGACATAGGCTACTTATAAAAAAGATTTCCCTCGAGATTTTTAAAAGTAAGCCGCGCGGACGCCGACGCGTTTATCATCTAGTTTAAAAATAAGACATTTTTATTATTTGCTTAGTAATTTTATTGAAGTTTTTAATGACTGATTTCAGATCATTTTATTCTGGTAAAAAAATACTTCTATGAGGACTTATTTTGTAAGGAATGTTTTACTGATTGAATTTTTACAAATAAACCTTAGTTTCCTTAAAAAATATAAAAAGTTTGTTTTTAAATATTTCAAACACGCACCTGTATCTTTGTCGATTCTGTCCAAGGTCCGTCGTTGCATGTCCGTCCAGTACAGATGCTGACCCAGCAGCGTTAGACCGAAGATGTGTAAAATGTCGCTACTGTGAAGCTCGCGTCTGTCCGATCCGTCCATGTTACACACCTGGTATAGTGACAAATAATAAAAAAATTGGCAGTCATAGGGACTGCCGATAGAAGTGAAAACGAATATTTAAATTTTTATTTAATAATTTTATTCTAATAAAAAAAAAAAAATTCAAATATAAACCTTAAAACTAAAGCATTAAAGTTTATTTACGAATGTACTATATTTATACTTAATACCTTTTGTTTTAAGAAGAACGGTGTCGTAGGTCATTTCCACATTTTTACCCCCGACCAAAAAGTGCTCAACGCGCCTTAAGAGGCCGGTTCGCGCCGCTCGCAACTTCTATTCGAACCGCAAATATAAATTTGCCGGTATATTGCTATCTCTATTTCACTGATGACACATGATCGCGTTCAAGCGAGATAGCAATATGAGCTTACAGAATTTGTTATACATTTAGTCTTGTTCCGTGAATACCAAAAATGATGAATGAAAACTTATCGTGCTTTTTACTTCGTTTTGTTATTCTGTAACTTGACAATATAGGCTATGCTGCTGACCAATTAATACGTAAGATATCGTTGGTTTTAATATGAAACAAATAAGAGGGAAACATATATTGTCCATCTTGTGGTAAAAATATGCAAAACGCAATTCATTTACATTTCATTTTAGGAAAGTATTTTGAAAACATATAAATCCAGGGGACTAGATAAATACAATTTGAATCCAAATAAACTCTCATTTTGGTGGAAATGTTCTCGAATTATTAATTATTTTGGTATTACGTTTGTATGGGCAATTCATTCTCCGCTGGCACCTTAAGAAGTTTTCACTTCAATAAACGTAATTAATCAACAATTTTTCTGTCATCAGGAGGGTGCGGAATTTTCGTAGCACTTTTAATACACGTACCTTAACGTTACTAAAATAAGGATTATAATTCTAAAACACGAACGTCAAGAATATTAAAACAATACGGATTTAAGCGGTGTACATAAAGTTGCTGGCATCATCTAGTACTAAAATTTGACGTTTAATAATACCTCAATCTTATGGGTCCTTGCATCGCCCCAATATAGCTTATTATTAACAGTATCCAGCGCAATCCCATTGGGCCAGGTAAGCTTTTCTGAGACCAGCAGTAATCTCTCAGTTCCATCCAGGTTCGCTCGCTCGATCTTGGGCTTCTTCTCGTTCCAATCCGACCAGAACATCCAACCGGCTGTTGGGTGGACGGCTATCGCACGAGGGAAGTATAGGTCGTCGTGGATTATGACCTTTATTTAAAAAAAGAAAAAAAAGTTATGACATTTGCAAGGCAACCTTTTGTAAAATGTTGGTGCTTTTTATTTTAATTAACAAATATGGTGTCGAAACTTTACTATGTTTTGATTGTCGTTAGATATTATGTTGATACTCGTATATATGTACATATATGTTGATGTTGAAATAAACACGAAATTCTCTTCAAAACACATTTAATAGATATACCTATCATGAATCACACACAGATGTTATAAACATTATGTTCTCAAAAGTGTCTATTCTCACCTATTTACACTTTATTTCAGCGTTCGAACTCATACTAATATTATAAATGCGAAAGTGTGTTTGTTTGTTGGTTTGTCCTTCAATCACGCCACAACGGAGCAACGGATCGACGTGAATTTTGGCATGGGTATAGTTGAGGACCTGGAGAGTGATAAAGGCTACTATTTTATCCCGGAAAATTAAGACACGACTTAACGAAAATAGACACGAAACGAATGTAACTTGGCTAGGGGGGGCTGATCATAAATATGATGATAGGATCTTTAAACTTACTTAAATACATGATTATGTATTATTTATGCTGCTGTGGATCTTCCTAGCACTGCCGTCCAGCCTGGCGACGGTAATGGTGTTAGTGACGGGGAAGGTCCAGTAGATGTTCCGCGCGAGGGGGTCTATTGCGATGCTGTCGGGCACACCGCTGCTGTGGATCACCTATGATGATAGGATATCTAATACTGACCTTCCTTGTACTGCCGTCCAGCCTGGCGACGGTGGGGGTGTCGGTGACGGGGTCGGTCCAGTAGATGTTCCGCGCGAGGGGGTCTATTGCGATGCTGTCGGGCACACCGCTGCTGTGGATCACCTATGATGATAGGATCTCTAGTACTGACCTTCCTTGTACTGCCGTCCAGCCTGGCGACGGTGGGGGTGTCGGTGACGGGTCGGTCCAGTAGATGTTCCGCGCGAGGGTGTCTATTGCGATGCTGTCGGGCACACCGCTGCTGTGGATCACCTATGATGATAGGATCTCTAGTACTGACCTTCCTTGTACTGCCGTCCAGCCTGGCGACGGTGGGGGTGTCGGTGATGGGGTCGGTCCAGTAGATGTTCCGCGCGAGGGTGTCTATTGCGATGCTGTCGGGCACACCGCTGCTGTGGATCACCTATGATGATAGGATCTCTAGTACTGACCTTCCTTGTACTGCCGTCCAGCCTGGCGACGGTGGGGGTGTCGTTGACGGGGTCGGTCCAGTAGATGTTCCGCGCGAGGGGGTCTATTGCGATGCTGTCGTTCACACCACTGCTGTGGATCACCTATGACGATAGGATCACTAGTACTGACCTTCCTCGCACTGCCGTCCAGCCTGGCGACGGTAATGGTGTCGGTGACGGGGTCGGTCCAGTAGATGTTCCGCGCGAGGGGGTCTATTGCGATGCTGTCGGGCACACCGTTGCTGTGGATCACCTATGACGATAGGATCACTAGTACTGACCTTCCTCGCACTGCCGTCCAGCCTGGCGACGGTAATGGTGTCGGTGACGGGGTCGGTCCAGTAGATGTTCCGCGCGAGGGGGTCTATTGCGATGCTGTCGGGCACACCGTTGCTGTGGATCACCTATGACGATAGGATCACTAGTACTGACCTTCCTCGCACTGCCGTCCAGCCTGGCGACGGTAATGGTGTCGGTGACGGGGTCGGTCCAGTAGATGTTCCGCGCGAGGGGGTCTATTGCGATGCTGTCGGGCACACCGTTGCTGTGGATCACCTATGACGATAGGATCACTAGTACTGACCTTCCTCGCACTGCCGTCCAGCCTGGCGACGGTAATGGTGTCGGTGACGGGGTCGGTCCAGTAGATGTTCCGCGCGAGGGGGTCTATTGCGATGCTGTCGTTCACACCGCTGCTGTGGATCACCTATGACGATAGGATCACTAGTACTGACCTTCCTCGCACTGCCGTCCAGCCTGGCGACGGTAATGGTGTCGGTGACGGGGTCGGTCCAGTAGATGTTCCGCGCGAGGGGGTCTATTGCGATGCTGTCGTGCACACCGTTGCTGTGGATCACCTATGACGATAGGATCACTAGTACTGACCTTCCTCGCACTGCCGTCCAGCCTGGCGACGGTAATGGTGTCGGTGACGGGGTCGGTCCAGTAGATGTTCCGCGCGAGGGGGTCTATTGCGATGCTGTCGGGCACACCGTTGCTGTGGATCACCTATGACGATAGGATCACTAGTACTGACCTTCCTCGCACTGCCGTCCAGCCTGGCGACGGTAATGGTGTCGGTGACGGGGTCGGTCCAGTAGATGTTCCGCGCGAGGGGGTCTATTGCGATGCTGTCGGGCACACCGTTGCTGTGGATCACCTATGACGATAGGATCACTAGTACTGACCTTCCTCGCACTGCCGTCCAGCCTGGCGACGGTAATGGTGTCGGTGACGGGGTCGGTCCAGTAGATGTTCCGCGCGAGGGGGTCTATTGCGATGCTGTCGTTCACACCGTTGCTGTGGATCACCTATGACGATAGGATCACTAGTACTGACCTTCCTCGCACTGCCGTCCAGCCTGGCGACGGTAATGGTGTCGGTGACGGGGTCGGTCCAGTAGATGTTCCGCGCGAGGGGGTCTATTGCGATGCTGTCGGGCACACCGTTGCTGTGGATCACCTATGACGATAGGATCACTAGTACTGACCTTCCTCGCACTGCCGTCCAGCCTGGCGACGGTAATGGTGTCGGTGACGGGGTCGGTCCAGTAGATGTTCCGCGCGAGGGGGTCTATTGCGATGCTGTCGGGCACACCGTTGCTGTGGATCACCTATGACGATAGGATCACTAGTACTGACCTTCCTCGCACTGCCGTCCAGCCTGGCGACGGTAATGGTGTCGGTGACGGGGTCGGTCCAGTAGATGTTCCGCGCGAGGGGGTCTATTGCGATGCTGTCGGGCACACCGCTGCTGTGAATCACCACAGACTGCTCGCTGCCGTCCAAACGCGCACGCGATATGGTTTTGGACTGAAAATTCATAATTCATATATTATACTTTGAAAAACAATAATCCTCCTCCATACATCGTCAACCTTACTGCTGAGGGTCTTGATTTTTGCCACAGAGTATCTTGTCTTTTATGAAAAAGAATAATACAAGAATTATATTAATTATAATTTTATTGACCACTATTATAACTATGTGGGACGAGTGGCTTAGCTGTAACAACGCATATCAGTCGATTGCGATTGTTAAGCAACTTTGAACCAAGTCGGTAACTGGATGGGAAACCGAAATTCTTTGGCCTTTTCGTTTCCTCCGTGCCTCGGAGAGCACGTTAAGCCGTCGGTCCCGGTTATTATCACTAACATCTGATAATAATCGTTTTAAAAACCTAAGAGTTTAATTACACTCTTATGCTGAGATCTTTAGAGCGTACTTTGAGCTCAGATTTTACTCAAAAACGAGATGGACCTATGTGAGTAATATTAATCTATCTCGTTTTAACCATGTTGTAAGTCTAAGCAAAGTCAAGTGAGTTGTATGCGGAAGGACTTTGGAATCCACCACATTATTATCCAAAGAAAACTCCTACCATTATATGATTAATGGAAAGGGGTCACGACCCTTAGTAATACGATGCAAAGAGCGATTATAACTATAAAAAGTGCTATTTAAGTGTTAAACTTTCATCATACTATACTTGTAGCGTGACAATGAAACCATAGTGTATTTATTGCCTCCAACTACATTGTCACAGCTTGAAATGAAAAAAATGTGTAACACAATTGTGTCGGGAACCCTGAATTATGTTCGAAAAAACCTGTATCTCTGGGTCCCCGCTCTTTCTCCTCGGTATTCAGACAAATAGCAAATAATATTTTTAACAATGAAGGGTTCAATTTAAAATTAATAAAAATACAAAGTTAGCATGCACTTGTGTGTGTGTGTGTGCGTGCGGGTGTGAAGTGTGTGTGTGTGCGTGTGTGTGTGTTTGTTTGGATCGAGTAGTTACTATTTTATATATCATTTATATCAGTACCAAATTAAATTTAAATTTAAATTCTTGAAGAAAAATTTTGAATTTTTGGACAACAAAACTACTATAAATCAACTAAAATAGTTCATTAGATATACATTACATCTGAAAAGATGCCATCACCACATCAAACTCAGATAGTCCACGCGGGCATGATTTATATAGTAATTAGGTTAGGGTAGCATAGCTAGCATTAAGTTCTATTATATTATTTTCAATAAATATCATTTTAAAAAAAATAAAAAAATTGTACGTTAAACCGTTAAAACGTTAAGTACCCTACCTGACTGTCAGCCCAATAGATGTATTCACTTTTGGGATCAAAGTCTACTGTCATCGCTCTCTTCAAGTCCTTCAAGGGCAGTGTATAAGGGGTGAAGTCGGGCGAATCCAGGGATATCTTGGATATGACGGATCTCTGCGCTACTAGCAGCATGGACTGAGGCGAGTTGTAGCATGTACTATTGCTGCCTTCTTTTAACTTTACCCCAGTTGGACAGGCGCAAACGTAGCCTGAAAACATAGTATGGCTCAAAAATGACAAAAATCACTTGAACATTAGCAGGATGATAGTAAACATCCTACTAATGTTTAAGTTTGGATGTTTATTACTTCTTCACTCCACAACAACCCAACCGATTTGGCTGAAATGAATGAAGATAGCTTATACCCTTCACGTAGGCTAATTACCTACAGTCTGGTTTCCTTGCGTTCTCCTAATAAGGTTGCTTAGAAGAAATCGCTACTTAGCGATAAGGACGCCCTCTGTTCTTTGTTTTATGTTTTCTGTTATTTATTTTTCTTATGTGTGGTACAAATAAAGAGTTTAATCCATGCGGACAAAGTGGTGGACACTAGACATCAGTCAACTAAATCATAATATTACTAGTGGTTTGCCCTGAATCCATCTGCCTCCTAATAACTGATCTGTACCCTAATAATGGTCGAGATACCACAAAATAAATTGTTGGTGAAATGAAAAAGTTATTATTTTATTTCTGTTTGATACTTCACTAGACTTAAGATGTTTTGTATTTTGACAAGATGAATAATTGTTAGATTTATTTTTCACCAGAAAAACTCGCTCCGAAACGATTTTTGAAAGATGTTTGCCTAGCTGGGATGTATATAAAGGATAAAACTTTGTACGAAAGTTCATTATTTTTCTACTTTTTCCAGTGGACTTGCAGTTAAAAATGAAGGAACATGGGTTAATATTTTTGGATAATTCCACCGTTAAGAGATTAACAAATTTCATCCAAGCAAATCAGTAATCAGACAGCTCAACTAGTATATGATTTTAATAAATGAATGAATGAATAAATGGAATACCTGGTGAACTAGGCGCCAGCAGACACAAGTGAGAGCACCCCTCATTGTCTTTGCATGGATAGTCTCCGGTGGGCATCACTTGCCTACTTTTGTCATACACTTTGATGTCCACAGGCACTGGGTCAGACTTGATCAGTTCTTTTATTGGTCCATTGGTCGATATATCCCAAGAATATATTCCCCTATTGAGACAAGTCTTTAATACATCTATACTAATATTATAAATGCGAAAGTGGGTCTGTCTGTCTGCTATGCTTTCACAGCCCATCTGTTCAACCTATTTTGATGAAATTTGGTACAGGGATAGGTTGTATCGCGGGGAAGGAGTTCAGCTAATTATTATCCTGGAAAAATAAAGAGTTCCAGCGGGAGTCAAAAAACTTAATCCATGCGGACGAAGTCGCGGGCATCATCTAGTAATATAATAAAACTGTTACTGAACGATTTCTATACATTTAATATTTTAATTGGAGGAAGCCTTGTTATCGATACAGAGCCCAAAACATACATATTTTTTGCTAGCTTAGTAAAAGGTAGATTTTTAATATTTTAGGTAATACATTAGCCTAATGTAATGTACTTATTTGACTGTAGTCTCTGATTATTTTTCTCAATACAACATAAAATGTTGGTCATATGGAACTTGTATAAGCATATCTCTGCAATAGTAAAATGAAGCCAAAAACTATCATACCATGTCTTCCAATCAGTCCAATACAGCTTTTCATTAAAATATGTCAAAGCATATGGATATTTCACACCCTCATAGATAATTCTCTTTCGTTTATTTCCATTGAAATCGATCATATCTACAAACTGCAGTTTGGCATCAAGCCAGTATATTAAATTGTTATCATAGTCTATGGTAATTCCGTTTGGCCAAAATATATTATCTTTAACTAAAACTTTGCGGGTTGATGGGTCACCATTCATGCCAGCTCTTTCAATTTTGGGTATTTCCCCCCAGTCTGTCCAGAACATTAATCTGCAAAAAACAAATCGCTTTATTAATATACTTAACTTCCTTAGAATTTGGGATAATTAATTAAGCATTATATTATTTGTGTAACTGTTTATGTATTAGTATGTAGGTATTTGTTTGTATGTTTATATTAATACACCACCCGCGAGTTAATCTCCTAACTTCTCCTAATAATAAGGTTGCCTGGCAGAGATCGGTGCTAAGCGATAAGGCCGCTCTTTTGTATTCTACTTCATTCTTTTTTTTTCTATGTAATTTTTGTGTCCTTTATATTTATGTTTTGTGGTGTACAAAATAAAGAGTAATAATAATAATTGATTGATAAGCACAGTTTAGTTAAATAAACAACATACAATTTCTGACTAGGGGTAATATATTTTTGGAAGCATATTAGTTTTTTTAGTTAACCTTTTTTTTTGCAGACTGTAAGGGTGTGTTACCAGAGATGTGCTACATTGCTATGCTACTGTGTGACAAACCCACCAATAGCCCTTGATTTTTATGGCTAAGATCACCAGATGATAGCAGCTTATCAATGCTCTTATTGGTGAGTTTGACACACAACTGTAGCTTATAAATGTAGCACATCTCTGCAGGAAAGGCAACCTTATTATTCCCAGCAGTCTTTTTACTTGGAAGGAACTGTTAATTAACATTAATGCAGCAAAACATAAATGTTATCCTTGTATTGAGGTGGTTTATAGAGATCTAGATTGTTTCCATAAAATAAGCTTACCCTTTATTAGGAACTAGAGCAATAGCCCTTGCAAGGTCCACCTCTGTCCAAAATAAAACTTTTCTATATTTGTGCTCTATACTTATTACTTCTACCCTATTAGTTTCTTGATCTGTCCAATAGATTTTGTCTGTGTACCAATCTATTGCTATACCGGTGGGTGTGATAATGCCATCTGACACTATTTTCATCTGTAACAGTAAAATATATTAAGTCTAAGGATCAGTTGCACCATCAATGGTTATGGTTAGCATTAAAGTTCTCCACCAAAATGCGAACAGACAAAACAAGTTGTTATTCTTACATCATTCAGTAATGTCTAATTTTTGTATATATATAGTACAAGAACCTTGACTTTAGCAACCTAAAGTGGACCCAAAAAATTTACTTAATCTTAGCCTAAGTACCTATGACCAGCAGGGCTAGCATGAGTAAAATTATGTCTACCTGTTATCTCTCTCTGTCTACCGAAGCTAACGTGGTTACTTGTCTTGTTACGTCAAAAGTAGAAAAGTAGAGATAAAAGTAATATTTCTTATCGGTGGTATTTTTCTCTATGAACCTTTACATGTCGACAATTTTTTTCTTGTAATATACAGCATTTTGTGAATGTTAGTGTAAATGAAAAATTTGCCGGCAACAACAACATCTCTCTCTACAACTACAACTATAACTTACTTATAATATTAGCACAAGAATTCTAAGTCAGTAGTCAGAAAAGATAAGAGTTACAAGATAGAAAGAGAGGCAACTTCTAGGTGAACATAACAGAAGGTAATTAGCTCTGCGTGACCTGAATTGCACTTTACTGTGTTGTAGCAATATTTGCTATATATTTAAAGGATTTTGCAGAGTGAATTTTCTGAACCTGTACTATTATGTATTCTGTGCTATGTACTAGGTAATTAAATTGTTTTTTATTTTATTTGGAATGACCTATCTAACACAACTATTAAAGAGAACTTTGGAATAAGTCTATTATTTTGTATAATCATTATAGCTGCTGCCCAAGCTGCATTCATGTAAATTTAGGTTTAAAAACCCCTTTCGAACTCTGCATAAAACTCTTTTGAGGTTCTCAACTATATCCATACAAAAATCACCTCGAAGGTGCAGCCTGATTGAAGGATAGGCCAACACACAAATACATTTTCGCATATATAATAATACCACGGATGTACCTTTTCTCCAGAATGTGTGTCGTTGTATTCCATACATTGTATCAATTCCGCAGTTTGATCCGACCAACATATTAAATTATTTTTGCAGAGGAAGTCTACAGCAGACCCTTGTTCTAGACCTTTGATGATTGCGTTGATTTTGCCTAGTTTCGATATATTTGCCACTCGAATATCAGTTGCCGTCGAATACAATAACAATGGATTACTTGTGCTCGAGTAGTAGCCTGGGTAAACAAAGTTTGGCATTTGTAAAAAAAATATTAATTGAGTTACACCCGTTTGTAATAAATACGCACCTTTTAATTGCAAAAACATCAACAAACAAAACACATGCGTAAAATTTTGTATTATTTTGTCAGCTTGAACTATTCTCCGTCGCTTCGTCATAATGAAAACAAATGAATCGAAGCGCTAACCACCTCATGGGTGTAAACAATTATTGCACTAAAACGTTTAAGGCACGGAAAGGAATTTAATGTTAATAATTAACACTCTTTTATGACATTATCATGTGTTATCAAGAATTATTTTCTCAGGAATTCAACCAATTTTACACAAAAAAGTAGCTGGTAGCTATAGTAGTTTATTAGTGAAAACATCAACAAAAGACAATTTGTCTCTGGAATCTCCAACGCTTCGAAAACGAAAACGCTTTGAGTTTGACACCAGAGTCTGGAGTCATGGAGTCAACTATGAACACAAGCATTTTCAAATTTCAATACAGATTACTTTTCTGCTACCACAGACTAGACCATAGACTCACAGATGCGCGCGACTTCGTCTGCTTGGAATAATTTTTTAAAATTCCTATGGGAACTCTTTAATTTTCCGGGTTATAAGTTATATCAGACTAATCTATCTTTGTGCCAAATTTCATCCAGATCCGTTCAACAGTTCTTGCGTCAGTCTGCGGTCACTCTATATGTCTTCAACTATACGCATGCAAAAAATCACGTCGATCTGCTGTTGCTGTTGCTGCAGAGTTGTTCAAAACTGCTAAAACTATAAATTTATATCATGCTATTAAAATATACTATGCTATAGCACACATGAAAACATTTTTTATGAAAGTATGTGAGCGGCTGGCAGATAGCGCGTGAATAGCAGGCTGCTAGATACGGATAAATGAGGTTTTTAATCTGAGGGATAAATGAGTGATGACGTACGCTCAAAATCTTATAGGAGTATTTAGTGTTCTGTGCGCTCACAGCAGCGCGTTACCGGTCGGCCAGCGCGCTAACGGCAGGCGGGTGCCGCTACGGGCGCTACTAGTGCTACGAACTACGAAGCACCGCGCGCGATCGATACGTAGCAGCTTTTTCCAAAGCACGCTATCCGAAGAGCCTATAGGACGCTACGCTGCAGCGTAGCGTCATACGCCCGGTAGGCTCTTCGGATAGTGTGCTATGGAAAAAAAGCGTGTTATGCTTTTGCGGTGCGTGCTATATTATCCACCTCTACAGTATTGCAGTGTAATTGAAGACAAATCAACAAACCAACAAACAAATACTGTTGAAGTATGATTTACTACAATTTGTAGTAGGTACCTATCTATTATATTTCAAAAATCTTTTTAATTTGAAAAGAAAAACATTAAAAATTAGGAATTCAAAAATTGGTGTTAAGTGGTGCTGATAAAATGCGAAAATTAAGGTCCAAATATTCATGAAGTTGGTACTTGGTAGGTACCTACCTACATTTAGGTATGTAGGTTTTGTGAGATTCAATGGATTGACTTTAATATGAATTTTGATTTAAATTCTTTCCTTTAATATGAATTTATTGGTGCGGAATTTAATATTATATGATAGTAGGTAAGTGACAAACTTCCTGGCACAGTAGTGAGTGCTGTGTCTTATAGTGGGAAGTCTCGGGTTCGATTCCTGGCAAGGTCAATTTGTAATTTTTAAATTTTCTCTGGTCTGATTTGGTGTGAGCCTTCGGCCGTGGCTACTTACATGCGATTTAGCATTCCAGTACAATGCCGTGTAGAACTAGTTACTAGAGACCGAAATTGGTTTAATGCAACTGCCATATCAGGTTAGCCTATCTTAGACTGCATTGTCACTTACGGTGAGATCGCAGTTAAGAGCTAATTTTCAACGGAATAAAAATCAAAACAAAATAAAAGCTTAAAAACCTTTTACTACTCAGGTACTGGTGGGAGGCTTCGGCAGTGGCTAGTTAGGTACCAGCCCTACTGACAAAAACGTGCCGCCAAGCGATTTAGCGTTCCGTTACGATGTCGTGTAGAAACCGAACAGGGGTATGGGTTTAATATAACTGCCATGCCCATAACAGGTTAGCCCGCTATCTGTATCATCACTTATCATCAGGTGAGATCGCAGTCAAGGGCTACTTAACTTGTGGTTGATAAAAAAAAAGGTACCACGCGTGATAGCTGTGCGTAAAGGGGCGGTGCAATGGGGGGTGGACGCTCTTCGACAAAGTAAAATATCGTGAATGTGTGATATTGACACCACATTTTATCGCGTTAGCCATGAGTCGTACATAAACACCCACTGAAATTCGATAAAGCGGTGTGCAGATTATCTTTATTAAATACTAGCTGACACCGGCGACTTCGTCCGCGTTGATTGGTTTCTTGTTTCCCGCGGAAACTAATAAGTAAGTAAGTAAGTACTAGCTGATGCCCGCGACTTCGTCCGCGTGGAATAAGTATTTTAATTACCACGGGAAATAATTAATATCTACCTAATTTTTATAATCATATTAATAATAATTATTTTTAAATGCGAAATTGTATTTGTTTGTTGGTTTATCCGTCAATCACGCCGCAAGAGAGCAACAGATCGACGTGATTTTTTGCATGGTTTAGTGGAGGACGAGAGTAACATAGGTACTAATTTTGTCACGGAAAATCATAGAGTTTTACCGGGATTATAAAAACCTAAATTTAGTTAAAATGAAATTTTCGCTTTTAGTATTACCTAGCTATTTTTGCAACTACGTACACAACACATACTAAACAGTGCGTGCCCATAGATTTAGTATTGGGCTCGCGTCGTCAAAGAGAATATAACCACTACGCGCGTCGTAAAGACCGAGTAAAGACCAATGCTAAATCTATGTTTTTTTTTTTTTTTTTTTTTTTTTATTTTTTTTTTTTATCCACTACAAGCTAGCCCTTGACTGCGATCTCACCTGATGGTAAGTGATGATGCAGTCTAAGATGGTAGCGGGCTACCCTGTTAGGGGCATGGCAGTTATATTATTTAAACCCATACCCCTTCGGTTTCTACACGGTATCGTACCGGAACGCTAAATCGCTTGGCGGCACGTCTTTGCCGGTAGGGTGGTAACTAGCCACGGCCGAAGCCTCCCACCAGGCCAGACCAGGGAAAATTCAGAAATTATAAATTTCCAAATTGACCCTGCCGGGGATCGAACCCGGGATCTCCGCACGTTAAGGCAACAGCGCTACACACTGCGCCACGGAGGTCGTCAAAAATGTGCGTGCCGTGATGTGAAAATCATTCAAGGCATTGACAGCTCGGTGTAGCCGGCAGGGCGACCGCGTAACTTCTGCATCAATCATTGTTACAGTATCAATTGTTGTGATTGGCTCAATTTATGGTATTCTTGCTGCGTCAATGGTTTTTGTCCAATAGTAGAAGAGTGTTAACCAATCAGAGATGATTGCGATCGTTACACTGTAGCTGTCTTTTTAGCCGGTCGCCCTGCGGATCGCTCAGATGCATGGATTAGTTCCATGCTCAGATGCGGTGCTCAGATGAAAGCGCCACCTTTCGAGATAATAATATAGGTAGTGTACACAGACATAATATCTAGGGTAGTGTAGACCCCATTTCCAGCCATAGTGCAGGCGGAGGGATTTAAAGCATAGAGTACATATTTAAAGCACAGACATACAAACCATGTCTGTGAGTTAAAGTTACGGAGGAATAAGCCTGACTACCCCATGCCGAGGCACTGGATACATACTTACTATCGATATATATGTAGGCACTAGATCATTGAAATAGAATGAGTTACTAAAAAAATTCTACATCAATGCACTAGATGGGCCCTTTCATAGAAAAACGCCGGAAGTCCGAGTTGCTGAACACGTTCCGCACCTGTCTTTGTTCCTGTCGTAGTGCTGTCACGATCGCTCGTCGTGCACATAATTTGTTAATATTAAGTGAACATCTAAAAATCAGTTTGGCACTGTATAATTTTAATTTTAAGGTAAGTGTTTCAATTCACAATTATACATTTCCAAAAAAACGTTATTTTATCTTCCTATTTAATATTTTTATCCATTACGCAATCATTTAATTTCCGCGGCAAACTGTATGATTTTTTTTTTACTAACTGACCTTACGGCTATGACCGAGTCATATGTTTTCAAGCTTTCATTCAAGATGTTGCAAGCAAGTTCCCGCTTTACAGACTAGATGGCGTTGATGGTGTTGCTAAAAATACGCCCACATTCTTTGTTTGACAGGGCCCGTCTATGTAAATTGAGGTCGTTGATACTTACGCATTTCTGTACAGTACCTCTACATACCTACCTATTGCCCCAGCATGTAACCGCAGATATTTAAATTACTTAGTTATTTTTTAAAGTTTTATTTTTGTGTAGATATACAAACATAGTTTTGAAATTAATACTGTACTAACAACATAAACAAATTTTATTTTATTTTTTTAATGTAAATAGCCCCGAACTCTTGATCGAGAAATGGTCTTAGAAAGGCTGAAACTATAGCATCATCTTAGTAGCAGTTACTTTCTTTTCACCTCTTTCAAATACTAATCATATGGAGAAAATACCTACTTTATCTGAAATTAATATTATTATGTGTTATCAAGTTTAAAATTATCCATATGGCTCTTGGAATTTCCAATCAATACTATTATTGAGTAAACGCCCACTTTGATTGCGCTTACACAAAATATTTGGACTTTATTTGTAGCAGTAATTAGTAGCGCGCAGTCTGTAGTTCCTGTTGGACGTCCCTCATATGGACCATGTCCAATTTACTTATTTACCCATTTTTGATAATTGGTTTATCAGAACTTTTTCATTGTGAAGTGTTTGTCAATCGGCCCAAAATCAAAGTCGTGGACGGCGATCTCATATTACAACCAGCTTATGACAGAAGTATTTATTTGAATCCTAATGGACCTAATTCAAAAATATTCTATGGCGAATTGAATCTTTTAAGTATTTATAACAGTTCAAACAGAGGAGAGCCTAACATATTCAACGATAATGTTGAAACTGACAAAGGCCAGTTAAACGATGCATTCAGACGAATTCAGAATTTAGAATCATTAACTGCCTCATTCCCAAGCAACGTAAATTTAAATATCTCATATTTGACCCGCAAAGTGAATAATCTTAGCAATAGAGTCCGAGCTCTCCAGACTTTGCTTAACACCAGGAAAAAAGACGAATGTCAATCGCACCCCTGTGAAAATGGAGGCACTTGCCTGAATTTGTTTAACGGGTACCACTGTTTATGTCCTTCAAACTGGAAAGGAGCCAACTGTGATATAGACGTAAATGAATGTCATAACTATGCAGGTACCGACCTAGGGTGTCAAAATGGTGCAACATGTATTAATATACCGGGTTCCTATGAATGCATTTGCAAACCTGGTTGGTATGGGCGAGACTGCACCAGAACAGCTAGGAACTGTTCTGGAGGCGACTTTGATATGTGTGGTTACGGGATATGCTTGGAAGTAAATGGCGGGGCAGATATAAAATGCATTTGCAATCAAGGTTGGACTACTAACGGCACTGGCGTCGAATGTTTTACGGATATAAATGAGTGTTTATCTGGTCAAGGCTCACGCTGCTCTGTGAACCCAAGAGTGGAATGCATAAACACCCTTGGTTCATTTCAATGTGGAGAATGCCCTCAAGGCTATCAAGGAGACGGTTATGCATGCTATGATATTGACGAGTGTATTACCATTCCCAACGGTGGTTGCAGCACAAGTCCGAAGGTGTCATGTCATAATACAATAGGCTCTCGCATATGCGGCCCCTGTCCACCGGATTATCAAGGCGATGGAATCACATGTATTTGGACCGGTTCATGCTCTATAAATCATGGAGGATGTCACCCATCGGCTCAGTGCATTGAAAATCAAGGCTTTCGACAAACGTCACAATGTTTGTGTCCTTATGGAATGGAAGGTGATGGAATCGGACTACATGGATGCTACGTACCATCGGAAGGAAACAATACTCAGCGCTGTGAAAACAATCCTTGCGGCATTCACGGACATTGTCATCCTCTACGAGAAGGCTATACGTGCATTTGTTATCCGGGTTACAGTGGCTCTCATTGCACTGACCATAATAACATCTGTTCTAACAACCCATGTCACAATGGGGGTAGTTGCAGGCTTGATGACAGGACAACGCAAGGGTTCAGATGTGAGTGCACTGCTTTATATTCTGGTGATCTTTGTCAGGTTCATATTCAGCAATGTGGTGGATTTTTGGACTCTGAAGAAGGTAGCATTATATATCCTATTACAAACACAACTTACGGACATAACTCACGTTGTGCTTGGGTAATTCATACCGCCCCAGATAAAGTAATCAACGTTACGTTTAGTAAATTTAATTTAGAAAATGACTCGACAGAGTGTAAATTCGATTTCTTACAAATTCACGATGGAAGAAATTCAGCACGTCAACTGATCGGTAGATTTTGCGGTAGCAATTTGCCAAACGGGGGGAACATTATTTCAAGTCATAATTACTTATATTTTTGGTTCCGATCTGACCATTCGGTAGCCAAAGACGGATTTGCTTTACACTGGAATAGCATATTACCTGTCTGTGGTGGAGAAGTAAATGCAACAACTCACGGCCATATTAGTTCACCTGGCTCACCGAGCACGTATCCTCCTAACCGCGACTGTTACTGGCATTTAAGAACAACTTTTGGTAAAAAAATTCAGTTGCATTTTTTTCAACTCGATATAGAAAAACATGCTAATTGCAGTTTCGATTATTTAGCTATTTATGACGGTGAACATACCACAGATCCACTTCTAAATAAATATTGTAACACAACACAACCTGCACCAATCCAGTCAGCTAGTTCTGAGATGCTTATACACTTTCATTCCGATGCCTTTGGTTCTGGAAAAGGATTTCAAATCGCCTTTGCTCCAATTCAGGGTGTTCCTGGTTGTGGTGGCTTTTTTACTTCTGACAAAGGAGAAATTATCTCACCTTCATATAACGGTGTTTATTTAAATAATTTACTTTGTGAATACAAAATAACAACTCGTCCAGATACAAAAATTCATATTGAATTCAAATCTTTTAACTTAGAAAAATCTTTATCATGCAAATATGACTTTTTAAAAATATATGATGGTTCGTCATCAGACTCACGACTCGTTGGAAAGTTTTGTGGCACCTCCCACCCTAAAGCATACACTTCTTCTACTAATAATCTATTTATTTTGTTCCGTAGCGATCATACCATGGGATCTGATGGTTTTAAAATTACTTATGAATCAGTTTGCTTACATACAATAGTAGGAGACAGTGGTGTTATTAAATCCCCAAATTATCCGTTGTTTTACCCAAAACAAACTATGTGCGAGTATATTATTAACACCACCCCAGGGAAAATAATACAGTTAACATTTCAAGATTTTGATATCGAAGACAGTAGGTACTACAACTGCACTTATGATTATGTTGAAATCAGAGATGGACATTTTGTCAACTCAACATTATTGGGCAAATATTGTGGTAATACAGAAGCTGTTCCTCCTACGCAAATATCTTCATATAATTATATGTACATTAAGTTCAATTCAGATATGAGTATAAATGGTAGAGGCTTCTATGCGAATTATACTACTTTAGATACGGAGTGTGGAGGTATTTACAGGGAAGATTCTGGTCTCATTAATCACCCTGCTAGTGACCAATTATATTCCAACAATCAAAACTGTACGTGGTATATTATCGCTCCAGAAGGAATGCTTATTGAATTAACGTGGAACAGATTTGAACTTGAAACGATGCGATCATGTAATAGTGATTATGTTGAAATTGTTGAAACTGATCATGATAATGATGATTATTCATTAGGAAAGTATTGTGGGAACTCTTTGCCCCCAGCACTAACTTCTTCGTCTAATCGCCTTATGGTAAGATTTATATCAGACCTTAGTATACGTTACGGAGGGTTTTCATTATCATATTCATTTTTAGATGAGCACAAACATTGTGGTGGTTTATTTGTTAAATCTCATGGATATATATATTCACCAAATTGGCCTGAAGCTTACGAGCCTAATCGTGATTGTATATGGACAATATCTGTTCCTACCGGTCGCCAAATAGCACTCAACATCACTGATTTTGATCTCGAGCGACCCCTGCGTGATAAGTGTGATTTTGGCGACTATCTAGAGATAAGAGATGGATCTAATCCAAATTCTTCTTTAATAGGCAAATATTGTGGATATTTTAAGTCTAAAAAAATAGTTTCAACAGCTAATAGTGTATATCTCCATTTCCATTCTGATTTTTATTTGAGCGGTAAAGGATTTAGAATCGAATGGGATGGTGCCCTAACTGGCTGTGGTGGAACACTTACCAGCGTATCTGGATCTATAGCATCGCCTAATTATCCAGAAGGCTATAATGAAAATGCCGAATGTTTATATCGCATTGTTACAAGTAGTGGTTCGAAAATTCGTATAAGTTTTACAGAAATAGATTTAGAAAAAACTAAAAATTGTAGAGATGACTATGTTGAAATATTTGACGGGCGTAATGAACAGGCTTCCAGTTTTGGTAAACATTGTTTTATGTCGCCTACATTAAACAATATTGAAACTACGAGTAACTATGCTTTTATTAAATTTAGATCAGACATTTTTATTAGTGGCAAGGGATTTTTACTTAGCTATAACACAATTTGTAATAATAACATAAGTGGAAGCTACGGTGTTATTGAAAGTCCTGGATTTCCTGAAAAATATCCAGTAAGCTCAAATTGTTTATGGACGATTACTGTTCCCAAAGGAAACAAAATTAATATAACGTTCACACACTTTGACCTCTTTTTGTTAACCCGTCCATATTCGATCTATCGTCCCTGGGCCAGACGAAACCTTTGGGACGCACCGTCCACGTCCTCACAATTTTATTATACGATGCACAGAATTAATAACCAGGCACCACAAAGTAGTTGTGAAACGGATTATTTACAAACAAAAGAGCCCTCAGATATAAACTTTTCTGAAAAGCAATGCGGTAACTCATTACCTAAACCGATAAGTAGTACTAGTAATTCCTTTCAAGTAAAATTTGTTTCTGGAAGCTATTTTCCTAAGACTGGATTTCGTTTGGAATGGGTTAACTATGGTTGTGGTGGAATGATTGTCAAAAGTGAAGGTAATTTAGACATGGACACACTTTCAAGTTCAACTAGTGAATTAGAATGTGAATGGATTATTGAAACTCCATTAGGAACAGCGGTAACCATAACATTTTCTGAATTATTTATGTCTGAGTCTAAAAACTGCACTGTAGATGCTATTGAAATTTATAATGGCCAAAATAAAGCTTTCCCATTACTTACAAAAATTTGCCATATGGGACAGAATACTGTAAAAGCCAGTTCCAATTTTTTATATGTTAGATTAATAAAGCAATCATCATTGCGAGATGTTTATTTTAAATCTAATTTTAAGTCAGTAACAAAAGGATGTGGTGGTAGGATAGAATCTCAATCAGGGCTAATTACTTCAATTAATTATCCTAAGAACTATGAAAATAATATGGATTGTCTATGGTCACTTCAGGTACCAAGAAATCACAGAATTGAGTTAAACTTTCTTGATTTTGATTTATATTCCAATGTATCACCCTATGATGATGAAGAAAGTTGCGGTGATTTGATAAAAATTTACGATGGTTCCCATATGCTGACTTCTAATAATAATTACACTTGGCTAATTTGCCCCAACACAAATATTACTCGGATCATATCTAGTAATTCTTCAATAGTGGTGCAATTTAAAACTGATGAGTTTGGAACCGCCAAAGGGTTTAAAGCAAATTTTAGCATGATTTGCGGTGCAATAATTGAGGCAAAGACTGACGGAATTATTACCAATGATAAGTTTTTGAGCCATACCAACCAGAATTGTACTTGGACTATATTATCGCCAGATCTGAGTAAGAAAGTAAAATTAACTATACGGTACATGTCACTACCGAAAAACACTGATATTATAACAAACCGTGAATGTCCGTCATCTTACCTTAGAGTTTATGATGGAAACGATGAAAAGGCACCACTTGTTAACGAGTTTTGTGGTAAAAAAGTACCTCCAACCATTGTAAGTCGAGGAAGTGCTCTTACAATTCAGCTTGGTTCTTATACTGATACTATAGATGGTCATTTTTCAGCTCACTACTCAACTTTAACGAATGATTGCGGAGGAAATTTGATATCGGAAGAGGGAACTATCGCATCACCTAATTTCCCGATGTCGTACCCAAGTAACACAAACTGTGAGTGGATTTTAGGCACGTCACCAGGGAATAGGGTGTATATTACATTTGAAGATTTCGATTTATATTATTCCGATGGTTGCAATGAAGATTATTTAGAAGTAAGAGAAAATAATGGTGGTGGTAAACTATTAGCTGTTTACTGTGGTCAAGAAGTCCCAACCAACATAACAACTGGAACAAAATTGTACATTAAATTTCACAGTGATAATAGAAATACTGGTAAAGGATTTGTTATTCATTATGGTTTTCTTCACGGTAATGAGATCACAGGATTACATAGTGGTGAAATAACATCACCTCTTTACCCTATACCGTTTTCAGGAAGCGGTGTATACAGTTGGCGAATAATGACAGACGATACCAATTCCATTTCTATAAATATTGATCATTTAGAAATACATAAAATTCAAGATGCATGCAACAGCAAGTTATTAGTTTATGACGGATATGATGAAGATGCTCCACTGTTGGAGGAACTTTGCGGTTTGTTGAAACAGGAAAGTAAATTAGTAAAAAGCACTTCCAATGTTGCTTTCATACAACTTGTTTTAGATGAAACAAATACAGGATCAATATTTCATATCACATGGGCAGAGGCTAACAGAAATGTAGAAGTTGAGACCAACAGCGAAATCAAATGCGGAACGAATGAAACTAAACTGCTCTCAATTGGAAATGATTTTACATTTACTTCACCCAATTATCCTGATTCTTATGACCCTGATTTGAATTGTGTTTGGATATTTCAAGCTCCACCGAGTCACCATGTAAGATTGGTTTTTGATGATATATCGTTAGAAAATACTCCAAATTGTTTTGCAGATTCCATCTCAGTTTATTCTTCAAATGATCTTGCGACGTGGTCTCCGATAATTGAAAAAATATGCTTGTCAGAAAAAGAAAAAGTATCCTTTGATTCTGCTACATATATGAAAATTACGTTTAAATCTGATTCTAGTATATCACGTAACGGTATTAAAGCTCGAGTAAACGCTGCATGTGGTGGACTTGTTCAAGAAAAGTCTGGCGTATTGGAACTGACAGAACTAGATACTCTACATAATCTTCAGTCAATATACTCTAAATTAAGATGCAACTGGACGATAAAAGTACGTCCAGGGCGTACTATCAAGATAAGATTTGAATACTTTAATGTTACAAATAATAATGATTGTACTTCGTATATACTTTTAAGAAATGGTGAAAGTATTGAGTCACCGTACTTGGGTAATGGCAAATACTGTGGCTTATCACACGAAAATATGAGTGAAATGGTCTCATCTAGTAACGCATTATCCGTGAGCTATGTTAGTTTAGATTCAATGACTACATTGGCTGAGCAAAGTAAATTTCTAAATTTTAAGTTGCGTTATGAAGAAACAAATATAGAATGCGGAGCTACGTCAACTTTAGATTTCGATCACAAGTGGGAAGTTATTAGCTCTCCAAACTACCCCTCAGTACCTACACCTTACACCGAATGTGTTTGGATATTTAGAGGCCCTCCGGGTGAAATTATTAGAATAGACTTCTTAGATAGATTTGATTTGGAACCATCTGACCAATGCTCCTCTGAATCTGTTGAAATAAGAGATGGATTTTCTCGGTTATCACCTCTTAAAGGGCTTTTGTGTAAAGAACGACCACGACCCAGTACAATTAAAAGTAGCGGTAATACTATGTTAATAAAATATACGACACAAATTGCAGAACCTAGAGATGGATTTAGAGCTAATGTATCTATAGACGTGTGCGGAGGCACAATCATCTCTACATCCGGTGAACTATCATCTCCCGGCTATCCTCATATGCTTGTCCTTCATGCTGGAATCGTGTGCCAATGGGAAATAATATCGTTGCCAAGTCATGTTATAAAATTACAATTTACGGATGTAGATTTACCTGAGGCGAAAATATCATGTCAAACAAAAATTACTGTTGAAGAAAGAATACCAGCAAATAACTCAGTAACTGAAGCCGTGTTGAAAGTATTGTGTGACGATGATTATGAGGATTACACACAGACAATTATTGAGACACTGACAGACAAAGTGACCATTAAATTGCATTACGGTGAACCGAGTGAATGGACGCATGTATCTGAAAGTAGAGGGTTTAAATTGACATTTAACTCTTCGAGAGCTTCTTGTGGGGGAACTATAACAGCTTCTGAGGGTTATTTGACTTCTCCAGGTTATCCAAGAGAAACATCATTACGGTTTTGTCAGTGGAAAATTATAGTACCTAATATAAACCGTCGAATACGATTAGAATTAATCGATTTTGAAGATAATCAAAATATTAATGCTTTTAATGATTTGTATTTTAATTCAAGGATTGATAGGTTTGACAATACTAATTTATCTCAATCAAATGTTTTCCAATCAAGTCAAAATAAGTTAACATTTTATGTATGGCTGTCACCAAAAGGAAAGTCAATGCATCGTTTTAAAGCTAAATTTAGTTCTGATGAACCTGCACTTTGTGGTGGAAATTTACACGGTATCCAAGGAGATCTAATGTCACCTGATTTGCAAACATCATATGTATGTGAGTGGCAATACACTTTAGCGCCTAATTTATTGACTGATGTCAATTTATATAACACATTATACCTGACTGTCAATGTGTCCTCTTTAGCTAAAAACAGCTGCCGTTTTCTTGATTCTAAACTTTACATAAAGTCTGACATAGGTACACTAGGTGTTTTATTCGATCGCAATATTTGTACTAGTAGTGAAGCTACCTACAGAATACCTGCATCTACTTTGCAATTAAAAGCTATTCAATTTAAAGAAAAACCTTTTACTTTCGATTTGAGTTGGAAATTACAGCCATGTGGAGGTGTTATTCATACAGGTCATGAAGCTATAAATGTTATTAATTTATCGGATCCCCTTAATGATACCATCAATTGTGCTTGGGTCCTGATTGCTCCCGAAGGATTTAGACTAGAATTCAAGTTGGAAGGTTCATTTAATTTAGATTGTCTAGACGAATTTATACAAATAAAATCAGGATTGGGGGAAACCTCTAGTTTTGGTAAATTTTGCAAAAGTAATATTCCAGAACATGCTCTTGTATCATCATTTATGTACCCATATATAGAGTATCATTCGAAACCCCAAAACAAAGTCAATGTTAGGCTTGTAACAAAGGTTGTTAGTTACCAGTGTGGGGGAATTTTGATGAAAAATGACCGGATTTTTACTTCACCTAATTATCCTAAAGATTACGAAAGTAATCAAGAATGTACCTGGGAAATTCAAGCAGAACTTGGCTACAGAATATCTCTCAAATTTGTTGATCGTTTTGTGATAGAGGAAAAACCTAATTGCACGAAGGATGCCATCATAATTTATGACTGGAAAGATATTAAATACGAAGAAATAGCGAGGCTTTGTGGTCGAAATCTTCCACCTGCGTATAATTCTACATCTACTCAGATGAAAGTTACGTTCCGCACAGATGGTGATGTAAACTTAGATGGATTTAAAGCACAATGGGAACCTATTTGTGGAGGAACTTTAAAAGCAAAAATTGAGGAGCAGTATTTGTATAGCCCTGGTTACACAAACCTTTATTATCCATTGCTTGACTGTCATTACGAAATAGTATCTCCGTCATCATCAGATCAGCTTTCGGTAAAATTTTTAGACTTTGAACTTGAAGGAACTTATCCCGATTGTGAATTTGACAACGTAACTATAATAACAGAACGTAGTGATTATCATTTATTTACTGGATTTTACTGTGGAAAAGAAATACCACCACCATTACAAGCTAACGGAAAGCTTGAAATTGCTTTTAAGACAGACCGATATACTCAATATAAAGGATTTAAACTAGTTTATTCATTATACAGCTGTGGAGGGCAGGTTAAAGAACCTAGGCTTATAAATTCACATGAACCAGGAATATCAGAAACTTATGTTGAAAACACAAACTGTACTTGGTTCATAGAAGCGCCAATAAATAAGGTAATTGTAATTAAATTTCCATACGTAGATTTAGAAAGTTCTTATGACTGTTATGGTGATTACGTAGCAGTGTATGAAGGATCTGTAATTGAAATAAGTAAAAGATTGGCTTTAATATGTGGCCATATCAATACGACAACCTTCATTAAAAGTAAAACTAACAAAGCAATCTTGCAATTTGTTACTGATGGCAATTTAAATTTTAAAGGTTTTCAAGCACAAGTACTTTTCTCATATTCGGCTTCAGTTGGGTGTGGCGGCGAGGTGGATTTAAAATCTACATCAAGTTTTAATTTAAGATCTCCACTCATTGGACGGAATGTCGTATACGAAAACTACTTAGACTGTCATTGGAAAATAAAAGCACCCATTGACCATGTCATAAAAGTAGATTTTATATCTTTCCATATAGCTTCCTGCGTCAACGTAAACCAAACTGCTATAGGTTTTAGTAAGTGTGATTGTGATTTAGTTGAATTAAAAGATGGTTTGAATCCTAATAGTCTTATCATTGGTACATACTGCGGGCATAATATTCCACCGGAAGTATTCTCTTCTAATAATGTAATGAGTATCAGATTTACGACTGACGGGGAAGCTGTGAGCTCTGGGTTTACAGCTGTGCTAACTACTAGACCTTCATTATGTGGTCAATCTGTCTATACAGTCACTAAAACGGTTCAGCGAATTAGATCCCCAGGATATGAATCGGGTTCTATTCCTCGAGGGCTGCATTGTAGTTATATTTTTAATTCAGAAACAGAACCTTATTCCACTATACATGTTAGAGTGAATAACTTAGACTTGGAAGACGGCACAGATAATAATAGCTGCGATAGGGATAGGCTGATTATCACTAGTACTTCGCAACTACAAAATACAAGCTTGGGGCAGGAATTTATTTTGAACGAATCCGATGACTTTTTTACCCACGCCTATTATTATGACGAAGTTGTACGTTTCCCAACGCATATAGTATTGTGTGGCTCAAAAAAATCACTTGACTTTTATGTTTCTAAAAGTGTAATGTTTAATTTAAAAACTACACCAGATAACACAGTTCAACATCGCGGTGTAGAAATTGAAGTTGCCTATGTAGGATTTTGTGGCAGAAACTATACTGAACTGCAAGGCAGAATTCAATCTTCGGTCAGTACGAATGCGGATAGTTATACAGATTGCTATACATTAATTACAGTACCAGAAAATTATACTATTTCTGCTTATTTTATATCAATATATCCTATTACTTGGGATGAAAAAATTTACCTGGAAATATTTGATGGCAATAATACAAAAGCGCCTCTTTTAACTAAATTTTCAGCCGATTATACAGAATATCTTCAGATATTTTCTACTGGAAACTATTTATTGTTCCATAACCGAATGAAAGATTCAGATGTGATAACATTTGATATGAATTATATCGCAACAAATAAAGGGCAAGGCTGTGGAGGAAAATTACACAGCGAATTAGGTCGAGTGACCAGTCCATTTTATCCTCGTGTGTATCGAAAAAAATCAACATGCGAATTTGAACTGGAAACACCCTCAAATACACGGTTGTTATTGAAATTTTCTGTGTTCGATTTAGGGCAAATTTGTGACCAGAATTATATAAGCTTAGTCGATAGAAAAGGAAATACAATTTCGACATTTTGCTCGGAAACTCCAGCTGTTTACACCAGCGATGATAATTATGTTAAAATAGTATTTACTACTACTAAAAATAATGGTGGTACAGGTTGGGTTGCTGATTTCTATGGTATTTTTTAGATTATGGGCTCTCGCCATATAGATTTTTGTTGTTAATATTTTTTTGTTGATGTTTTTGTTAGATATTATACTTAATCTCGAAAAACAACAGTAAGCTCAGTTGGTTTACAAGTACAACCATCGCTTTAGTGCAGTATTATTTTAATATTGATGAATCTCTTGTTTCAAAATTATAATCCCTATTTTAGGTAGGTACGCCATAGGTCATATAAAACTGCAATTTTAAAATAATGCTGCTTTAAGTGATGGTAGTTAGTAAAAAACCGTTTTTTAGTTAAGTATAAAATTTTCAATTTGTCAAGACGACTTAACTCCGAAAGATCAGTGGTTCAAACTACTACCCGTTGCGATGGGCTGAGTAAAATATAAACCTAGCGCAAGTTACTTTACCCACCACCACCACTACAGCCTATTTAGTGGTGGTGGTGGATTTATGCCTAATTGTAAATACAAATACAAACACTTTATTTTGTAAAAGTGTTATAAAGGTAAAAAGATTAATAGGTGCACATTAACAAACAAGTAGAATCTTAAAACTAATTACATTTTTTGATTTAGCAATTCGACTCATGTATCCCTTATAGTTGAATCACACTGCAGCAG
This sequence comes from Erebia aethiops, assembly GCA_923060345.2. Classification (NCBI taxonomy): domain Eukaryota; kingdom Metazoa; phylum Arthropoda; class Insecta; order Lepidoptera; family Nymphalidae; genus Erebia; species Erebia aethiops. The sequence continues at coordinate 4,192,856 of OV281092.1, read as the reverse complement.
TGTGATTCTCAAGGTCGATCTCCTCGATGTTACATCGCAGACCGCATCGATGCTATAGCATATAAATAATGTAATATAGTTGTCACACTAGGAGACCAGCAGGGCGACCGCGTATCTTCTGCATCAATCATTGTTACAGTATCAATTGTTGTGATTGGCTGAATTTATGGTATTCTTGTTGCGTCAATGAATTTTGTCCAATAGTGGAAGAGTGTTAACCAATCAGACGTGATTGCGATGTAACAATGATTGATACAAAAGATACGCGGTCACCCTGCTGTATATAAACTGATATTAAAGAACATAAGAATAATATTTATATTTTTGTATTTATAGCACGTAACATATTATTAATATTATTATATTGAAGCGAAGCGGTGCTAATCATAAAAAGCAAATACATACATCAAAATAAGCAAATACATTGTTCCGTTGTGCTAATCATTCCGTCAGTAACATACAGGTAAGTGAGATCGAATGATTAACACCGCTCTTCTTAACTAGTTTATTGGCAAGTACCTACATTTGAAAACAATGTTTAGATTATTATTTGTGGTATTATTATTATAAGTTTTATACAATAAAATGAGTTGCGCATGTTATAGTGACAACCCTGGGACTCTAAGACAGCGCCAGCCCTACGGCTTTTAGATTACGTTGCGCTTCGTCAGCGCATAGGGTTACAGCAAGTGAAAGTGTTAGATTAAGTATTCTCACGGATAACTATTTTCCTTACTTCGGACTAGTTCGCACGTACATTACCTATAAGAATTTTAACTGTAAAATTATTCATTAAATTTTTATTAATAAGAAAATTTCGGATTTTCTTTACCTCCACCTGCCGGCCTTCGTAATTGGCGCAGGTGTAGTAGGATATTCGGGACAGTCCGCGGCGCGAGAAATTCGGAAAATTTCCGGAAAATCTAGCCCCGCGAGGCTGGTTGGCTTTTAAGCCTTCGTCGAATATATTGTTCAAGAACCTTGAAGAGTCGCAGGTGGAGCGTCTCCAGACTTCGAGACAAGAAAGAAAGATATCCGGAAAAAATGTAAGTACACAAAATTACCCATTGTGTTGCTTCATATCCTAGTGCCTAAGTCCCTAATACAAAATTTTCCATCCCAGGAAAGGATACCCTAGAGCTGCATCTCCAAGGCAGTCTCGTAGGGCCAATTTAGATAGCAACAGAAATATAGATATTAATATAGATTTAGATATGAGTTATAATCCCGACACGATTCATAAGGCTTTGAGGGTCCTGCCAGAGTTCGATGGCAACCCTCATGTCCTCACTAGATTTATACGACTTTGTGACCAACTAGTTATCGCATATATAAAAGACGAGCCAGGTTCTGAACTTTGTAATATATCTCTGCTTAGTGGTATACTCAATAAAATCACAGGGCCTGCAGCCCGTTTTATTTATTCCAATGGCATCGCTGAAAATTGGCAGGGTATTAGAAGTGCTCTTATTAATAACTTTGCCGACCAGAGAGACGAAACCGCCCTCTACAATGATATAGCTGTACAGGTTCAGGGAAATAGTACTCCTATGGAGTACTACGAACGTTGTCAGACCCTTTTTAGCACCGTAATGACCTATGTCACCTTGCATGAGTCCGTTCAGACGACTATTGAGGCAAAGCGCGATTTATACAAGAAGCTAACGATGCAAGCTTTTCTTCGCGGACTTAAGGAACCCCTGGGTTCTCGTGTTAGGTGCATGAGACCACAAACTATTGAAAAAGCATTAGAGTATGTTCAGGAAGAACAGAATACGCTTTACCTTCAACAAAGAAACGACAGTCTACCTAAAGCGTTATCTAATTTTAGTGTGCCTCATATACCTACCATGCAAACTAATTGGCAGAAACCGTTCGCAAATATTCCACAGCAACAGGAATTTAAGATGAATATGCCCCAACCCCATAGAATGCCTATGCCTATCTATAATAATTATAATAATCGGCCACAATTTAATAGAATGCCTAACCGTACGCAACAAATGTTTCGTGCGCTTCCGCCTAATTATAACCCTAATAGTAACCTATTTAGACTGCCCCCACGAAATCCTAATCTTAATCGAGCATCGAACGGTTCGACACCTATGAGTGGCGTAAATCGTTTTGACACTAAGCCATTGCCTCCATCAGGTCATGACTGGCGCATATTTGGCAATCCGCCCCCTACAAATTACATGAAGGCGCGTGAAGTTAATTTCAATGAATTCGATTACGATTATGATTATGATCAAAATTATAATTACTATGAGAGCGATAACTATAGCCAAGATCATACCTATGACCAATATACAGATAATTATAATTATAATAATTATGAACTCTACCCTTGCTCTATGAATCCTGCATTGGAAGAAAATGAAAAAAATACAGAAGGCTCTAATGATGAAAATTTTCGGTTAGCATCGGAACCAAAAAAGCCAACATAGAGATTAATTTCCAGATTCAGCGGCAACTCTGTTTTATCCAAATCAGTGAGCCGCCCCTTAAATTTCTTTTAGACACAGGAGCCAATCAATCGTTTATTAGTCCCGAAGTGGTCGAAAATTATTTTTCTAATATCCCGTTGAACTACGACCCATTCGAGGTTACTAATGTGCACGCAACTACAAAAGGTGATTATTCAATAACCTTGCCATGTTTCGAAGAACTCGGTGACTCCGATGATATTACTTTATTCGTATACAAATTCCACAATTATTTCGATGGCTTAATTGGACTAGACCTACTTAACAAATGGGAAGCTAAAATAGACTTGAAAGATAAATTCCTCATTACTAAATTTGCTATTAATCCCATAGTAATGTATGACTCTAAAAATGTTAACCTTTACGAAGATATAATTCCAGCCAATAGTTCTAAACTGGTTAGGGTACCGATTAATAGTAAAGATGGCGATGTCCTAGTTCCCGAACAAAAAATATCGAATTGCATAATACCTAGCTGTTTAACATCTGTAAAAAAAAATCGCGGTATTTTAGAAGTATTGAACCCAACTCAAAACGACGCTATCTTTTCAATGGATAGATCGATTAATACCGAAATTAATAACATCGAAAGCTTTGATAAAATAACATTACCAGGTCGCACAAAGGAAGTTCTATCGCGACTACGTACAAATCATTTAAATCCTGAAGAACGAACTAATCTGGAAATTTTATGCGCTAAGTATGCAGATATTTTTTATATAGAGGGAGAAACTCTTACTTTCACTAATAAAATCAAACATTGTATTAGAACAACTGATGAAATTCCAATTTATACCAAAAGCTACCGTTATCCACATGTGCATCGCGAAGAAGTTAGAGACCAAATAGAAAGGATGTTAAGTCAAGGGATAATTAAACCATCGGATTCCGCATGGAGCTCTCCTATTTGGGTCGTGCCCAAAAAGGCAGATGCTTCTGGCAAACAGAAATGGAGACTAGTCGTTGACTTTCGCAAATTGAATGAGAAGACCATAAACGACAAGTATCCTATTCCTAATATAGCTGACGTATTAGATAAATTAGGCAAATGCCAATATTTTACCACACTCGATTTGGCCAGTGGGTTCTACCAAGTAGAGATGGACCCTAATGATACCCCTAAAACAGCTTTTAATGTAGAACACGGGCACTTTGAATTCTTGCGGATGCCCATGGGTCTTAAGAATTCTCCATCCACTTTCCAACGAGTGATGGATAATGTCTTGCGCGGGTTACAAAACGTTATTTGTCTTGTCTATTTGGACGATATAATTGTCTTTAGCACAAGCCTTCAGGAACATATCGTAAATCTAGAAAAAGTGTTTCAGCGCCTTCGCGAATCAAATTTCAAAATTCAGATGGACAAATCGGAATTTTTGAAGTTAGAAACTGCATACTTAGGACATATAATTAGTAAAGATGGAATAAAACCGAATCCCGATAAAATATCAGCAATTGAGAAGTATCCTATACCCAAAACTCCAAAACAGATCAAACAATTCTTAGGCTTACTTGGATATTACCGTAAGTTTATTCCAGATTTTGCACGTATAACAAAACCTTTTACTCAATGCTTAAAAAAGGGAATTAAAATAGTGTTGAATTCCGAATATATAAATTGCTTCGAAAAATGCAAATTAATATTATCCAATGATCCGATATTGCAATACCCTGATTTTGAAAAGGAGTTCATACTCACCACAGATGCATCAAATGTCGCGCTGGGTGCTATTTTATCCCAAGGGCCAATTGGTTCGGATAAACCTATCTCTTACGCTTCTCGTACACTAAATAGTAGCGAATTAAATTATAGCACGATTGAAAAAGAGTTACTAGCCATCGTTTGGGCAACGAAGTATTTTCGGCCTTACTTGTTTGGTCGCACATTTAAAATCCTCACTGATCATAAGCCCTTACAGTGGGTTATGAACTTGAAAGAGCCTAACTCTCGCCTTACCCGTTGGCGTTTAAAGCTTAGTGAATTTGATTTCACAGTGATTTATAAGAAAGGCAAAAGCAACACGAACGCTGATGCTTTATCTAGAGTTGAAATGTATAACGAGGAATCTGATTCAATGATTGTCAACCCAACAGAGAGATCACCGTCACCAGCTTATAGCTCTTCCACTGAAACTGCTCCATCACCCGTATTTATTCGTGGTTCTTCAACTGAAACTGCTTTAACACCCAATTCGTCAACGGAAACTGCTCACACTTCTCATGAAAACCCCATATTAGAAATCCCTATAGTCGATGATCCTTTAAATAAATATCAAAAGCAATTGCATATTGACATAGTAAGTGAAGTGAAACGGCGACCTAAAATTTCTAAACCCTTTGAAACACATACACGTGTCTCCGCCCAGGTTTCAGAAAATAACTTAGAAGAGGATTTAGTTAATGTAATTAAAGAATTTGTGCGCCCCAATATTAAAACTGCAATTCTTGTAACACCACCTCATGGTATGTATTCGATAGTTCCTATCTTACAAAGTAAATTTAGAAGCTCCTCTATGAATCTTGTATTAGTTAAATCTGAAATGGATAACGTTAATGACTATCTTAGACAACAAGAGATAATAAAACACTATCACGTTGGAAAAACGAACCATCGTGGTATTAATGAATCCTACTTAGCACTTTCTAGGCGATATTACTGGCCAAAGATGAAAGATCACATTACAAAATTTATAAATGTATGCTCTATATGTGGCCAAGCTAAATATGATAGACACCCGATTCACCAACAATTTAATATAGTGCCACCACCAACTAGACCTTATGAAGTACTACATATGGATCTTTTTACAGCAGAATATGAAAAATATGTAACTTTTATAGATGTATTTTCAAAATACGGGCAGGCATATCATTTAAGGGACGGAACTGCAATTAGTGTAATACAGGCTCTACTGAATTACAGCACGCATCACCGGCTTCCTTTCAGAATAGTAACTGATCAGGGAACCGAATTTACCAACCAATTATTTGTAGAATTTTGCAGACTACATAAGATTGCTCACCATAAGACTTCGGCTCATGCTCCTAATGAAAACGGTAATATCGAAAGATTTCACTCTACCATATTGGAACATTTAAGAATCCTTAGATTACAAAAGCGCGATGAACCAGTGACCAATCTTATGCCATATGCTTTGCTAGCTTATAACAGCTCCATTCATAGCTTTACTAAATGTAGACCATATGATTTAATTATTGGACATACTGACCCACGGGACCCGTTAGACTTTAATTTATCTGAACAATTATTCCAGTTGTACATCCAAAATCATAAAGAACAAATGAAAAAGGTATATAATATTGTTAATGAAACCTCTCTTGCTGATCGAACACAAATTATAGGTCATCGGAATAGAGATAGAGAACCTGTAGTTGATTTAGCACCCCAGCAACAAATCTTTATTAATAATCCGCAAGCTTCTAGACAAAAATTAGCTCCCCGTTTTACGCAAGACACTGTAGTAACTAATCTACCTATCCATATCTATACCTCTAAAAAACGTCATCCCGTCGCAAAATCACGTCTGAAACGAGTTCCAAAAAGTGCAAACTTGTTACAGGATACTGCTGCTGCTCGTAATGACAACCCAGCTAGCGGCGAGTCAAGAGATAAAACTTGAAAGTATGAAGGATGGTCCTGGGCTATTACCATTTAATCTTGGATGCATGAACCTCATTACTCACTACCACACCTTTCTGCAGTATGTAGAAATAAATGATATAGAAATTAAAATTAACAACGTAAGAGATCAAATAACCGATATAGAAAATCATTTCGATGATTATACATTTTCACTTTATGAATCTCGTGTTCAATATTTGATTCAGAAATTAGATAAAGCGTCATATTACCTTAAAAGTTTTGAACCAGGTCGTGTCAAAAGGGGTCTGATAAATGGATTAGGTTCTATAATCAAAGCTATAACAGGCAACTTAGATTATAATGATGCAATTAGATATAACAGCGCATTAAAAACTCTGGAATCTAGCCAAGATAAAATAATTTTAGAAACTAATCAGCATATAAGTCTTAGTAAGGACTGGATGGCAGAGTACTCCCAAGTAGTAAATAAGTTAGCTGATAATCAGATAGAGATTAATAAAACTATCCAATACTTAATGAATGTAGAGACTGATACCAAGTTGGTTACTCTTAGATTTGCGAAATTTGCTCTTTTTTAATAACTTTTAGATATTTTAAACGATAACGTAGATGAAGTTTTACTAACTCTTCTAAAAATTGAAGACATATTAGCGTTTACGCGTACAGCTACTGCACACCATATAATGATAGGGATTGATATTTTAAGAGTAATGATAAGTAGATTAGGTACAATATATAGTAAGAATCAATTATTAGATTTAGAACTTCGCGAATATTATAACATAATACGTTCAGGGTCATATTATTCAGAAAAAAGAATAGTTATAGTTCTAAGATTTCCGATAGTAGCTCCCCAAAATTTCGATCTATACAAATTATCCATATTACCTAATAGTCAAAATCAAATCCTTATCCCTCCATTTCCGTTCATTGCAACCAATGGGTATATGCATGTGTACATAGAGGCTGAATGCCCGAAGCTTGGTAATACTGCCCGATATCTTTGTGAAGCAAGCCTCAACCATCGGGTTCGCACTACACCAGACTGCATTTCGACGCTCATCACAAGCCAACTCATTGACAAGTCGTGCAAAATAACCACAGTATCGCTGTCGAAAGAAGGCATGGAAAAATTAGACGACCAACATTATTCAATTACATTTCCAAACGCAACTAAAGTAACACTTAAATGCGGAAGAAACGACTACATAACCTTGAATGGCAGCTATCTAGCTACTATACCACACAGCTGTCTCTTACACACCGATGAATTCACTCTGGTCAATGCAAACGACGAACTTCGAGGTCAACCAATGAAGATTTTATTAACTTCGGCAAACAGCTCAACCTTGAACTTACCCTTGAAATCACCGCAAGTTAAGATGAACTCAATAAATCTCAATTTTCTGCATGATATTCAAAAACATGTAGAGCTGCAAACACTGATTCCTATTACCGGCCATTCTGACCCCGTCTATCATACAACCATCCCCTTCTATGTACTTCTTCTGAGTTTAATTATACTCACAGCAATCATTCTTATTCGCCGGTACATGAAGAGTCAGAGTCTAATCATCACACATCCAGCCAATACCGAAGGTGAAGATCTTACGAAGATACCATCTGCGGCTGAAACATCTCATCCTGCAACTTTTTCATTAAGAGTTTTGAAATAGTTGCAGATCTGCGGGTGGAAGTGTTATAGTGACAACCCTGGGACTCTAAGACAGCGCCAGCCCTACGGCTTTTAGATTACGTTGCGCTTCGTCAGCGCATAGGGTTACAGCAAGTGAAAGTGTTAGATTAAGTATTCTCACGGATAACTATTTTCCTTACTTCGGACTAGTTCGCACGTACATTACCTATAAGAATTTTAACTGTAAAATTATTCATTAAATTTTTATTAATAAGAAAATTTCGGATTTTCTTTACCTCCACCTGCCGGCCTTCGTAATTCGCAACAAAATATTATGATTTATTATTTGTCTCAGTGGCTCTTTTCTCCAACATAACTACCACAGTAAACAGATACAACCAGTATGGAAACAACCTAGAAACGTTACAAACAGCTCACTCACACAAACGTGCGCATCAAACACGCGATGACGCGGCACTCACTAACGGCACTGCGACGAGCGCTTGGGATCTCGTCGATGCGAACGTTTGTGTGAGTGAGCCTGTTTCGAACGTTTCTAGGTAGTTCCCATACTGGTTGCATCTGTTTACTGTGTAACAGTGTTTACTGTGTGTGTGTGTGTGTGTGTGTTTTGACGACCTCCGTGGCGCAGTGTGTAGCGCTGTTGCCTTAACGTGCGGAGGGCCTGGGTTCGATCCCCGGCAGGGTAAATTTGGGAATTTATAATTTCTGAATTTTCCCTGGTCTGGCCTGTTGGGAGGCTTCGGCCGTGGCTAATTACCACCCTACCGGCAAAGACGTGCCGCCAAGCAATTTAGCGTTCCGGTACGATGCTGTGTAGTAACCGAAGGGGTATGGGTTTAATATAACTGTCATGCCCTTAACAGGTTATCCCGCTACCATCTTAGACTGCATTATCACTTACCATCAGGTGAGATCGCAGTCAAGGGCTAGCTTGTAGTGGATTAAAAAAAAAACTATCATGTATTAAGGGATCCACCCCCCGATTATGTAAGGAAATCGTAAACGTAATCGTATGTCAAACGGATAATTTCGAAGGAGTTCCTAGATGCCTGCACGTCAAAAAGCATGTATGAACTCCTTAAACAGTTCGAGTAATACGTTTTAAGCTGTCAAATGATTACGATTTGCTTACACAATTCGGCCTCCGTTATCAACCCTTATATTTCGGCATTCCGAACCAGTGGTAGATTCATTCGACTATTCATAAGCACTTGTAAAAAGTCTATTTGAATAAAAAACATTTGGATTTTGATTTTTTTTTTTATAGTTTCGCCATGTCTGTCCATCCGCGGCTAACTTAGCTAACGAGTAATAGTCGACCAATTTATAAAATGTAAACATATTGTAACAGGCAACTACGGAACTCTACACTGCGCGTGGCTCGACACGCACTTGGCATGTTTTTTCAGACTAACGAGGTAGGTATCTCAAAGCTACTTACTACTAATGCCCGCGACTTCGTCCGCGTGGATTGAGGTTTTTCGGTTCCCGCGGAAACTCTTTGATTTTCCGGGATAAAAAGTAGCCTATGTGTTATTCCAGACTATAATCTATCTCTGTGCCAAATTTCATCCAGATCCGTTAAATTCATTTCGAATTTCGACGCACACGGCACAATACGTAATACAAAGTGAAGGCCCTAGGGTGAAGTGAATGTGACTATTTGTTTGTTAATATCATCAAGTGAAAAATAAAGATTTTACTCCTAATAAGTAGGTATGAAAATGTAACAACTGAATGACAAAGATATAATTAAAAATCATTATTTATTTTATTTCCTCGCAATTTAAGTAAAAATATAGAGTGTTTACCACGGGACTGAATGCCATTCTATTCGATTCTATAGCATAATTATCGTATGAAATGGACAACAATCCAATCTCGTATTATCCAAGTCTATATGAACACCCACTGAAAATTGATAAAGCGGTGTGCAGATTGGTGCAGATTATCTTCATGAAATACTAGCTGATGTCCGCGACTTCGTCCGCGTGGATAAGTATTTAAATTCCCACGGGAACTCCATAGTTTTCAGGGATCAAAAGTAGTTAATGTCACTCTCTAGGTCCTCAACTCAACGTGTTACAATGTTGCGGCGTGATTGAAGGATAAACCAACAAAAAAAAAACATTTTCACATTCATAAATATAATTAAGAATAAGAACAAGAATAAGAATAAGAATAATATTTATTTTCCATAAACAAGTGTCTTAATTAAATATCGGTCCCTACCCTCTACGCTAGGATAACCTGTATTGTAGAGGGTAGTTCCTCCCAGTGATACATGTGAAAAATATATTTAAAAACTAATTACTTATTTACGTGTGGAAAACTGAGCGTGTCTGCGCGTGTGTGTGTGTGTGTGTGTGTGTGTGTGTGTAAGTGCGCGCAATGCTATTTTTTTATTTTTAAAATATTTTCAGTTGCATCGTAGCCCTTAGGTGCTAGCCAACTTCTAAGAGATTTAGCCAGGTTAAATTTATTAATTTTATTTATTATTATTATGCCTATAATTATTATTTAAAAGCAATGCAAATGCAATTATTTATTATTATAAAACTTTAATTTTAGCCATTTGTGCGACTGCACAGCACATACCTACTAAACACTGCGTGCCGTGATCACCCGTACTCGTGTGCCGTGATGCCTTCAATGATGAAAATCATTCAACGCATCACGGCAATCAACAAAAGGCGTTGACAGTTCGCTGTAGCTGGATCACTCATGCGCCATCTGTCGGGATAATATTGACCGTAGTGTAGAACCCCATTGCCAGCCATAGTGCAGGCTGTGCAATCTTACTGAATTACGGAGGAATTTAACGTAAATAGCCCGAACTCTTGGTCGAGAAATGGTCTATAAAGTCCGAAACTCTACCATCATCTTAGTAGCAGTTTACTTTCAAGTCTTTCACACTGCGCGTGGCTCGACTCGCACTTGGCCTGTTTTTTTTCAGATTAATTAGGTAGGTATCTCAAGGTTATATTTTTCGCTTGAATGGCCTTTTCAAAATAACCTATAGGTATGTTATTCTTCAGTTTTAAAAGAAATAAATAGGTCTACCAGAATCCTACTTTTTTATCATCTACAAGTTAGACCTTGACTGTGATTACACCTGACGATAAGTGGTAATGCAGTCTAAGATGGTAGCCGGCTGACCTGTTAGAGGTAAGGTCACGTAAGGTAGTTCAGTATACTAAACCCATTCCCCTAATTTATTTAGCATTTCACTGAAATGCCTGAGCAACAAAAACTAAATCTTATTTTGTAAGTACTAGATAATGTCCGCGACTTCGTCTGTGTGGATTTGAGTTTTAACAACTCGGAGAACTTTCTGATTTGGACTGAATAGTATACCTACTCGTTGAACTCGGTCATAAACTTTACCTACCCATGCAAAAAGCACATCGATTTAATGGGATTTAATTTAAAAATAGCCTGGACCGGATTTTGATAGGCAACCAATTTTAGGCGTATTTATCTATTATTAAATAAAAATAAAAAGTAGGTTTCATCTATTATACAGATCGGTGAAGGTCGTGCAGTATATCCGGATCTCTGACTAGTATGGGAACTTCAAAAGCGCAATTTATTTGAACATCCAATATTCGAGACATACAAAAGACAAATGTTTAGGCGAGGCAATTGTTATTTGTCGGCAATATTGGCAAGTCGAGTTTATAAGTTAAATCGAGCGGGGTCGCTGGGCTTGTCAATGAGATACCTCGCGTTACTTCGTCACGTACTTTATAAATTCGATACAGTCGACGTGAAACTCTATTTGGTAAATGTTTCGTCGGCTGCTGCTATATATTTTATGAATTCCTACTGAAAATACTATCTGTGAATATCTCGTTCCTCTTGCTATGAGGTCTTCACGTGCACACTTGCTCGACGTGCCTGAGCGCTTCTAGATGTCCTTTTCTATCCACTAGGTACAAGTTAGCCCTTGACTGCGATCTCACCTAATGGTAAATGATGCAGTCTAAGATGGTAGGTAGGTATGGTTTAGGGGTACGGCAGTTAAATTAAATCCATACCATCCATATGACTCGGTTTCTACACAGCATCATACCGGTACGCTAAATCGCTTGGCGGCACGTCTTTGCGTTAGGGTGGTAACTAGCCTCGGCCGAACCCTTCCACCAGGCCAGACTAGGGAAAATTCAGATAGTGTAAATTCCCAATGACCCGGCTGGGGATTGAACCCGGGACCTCCGCACTTTAAAAGACAGCAGCGCTCAACACTGCGCCGCGGAGGTCGTCTAAAAATCACGCACACACACACATAAGTACACACATGATTTACTATAGCCTACATACGTAACACTGAAAGTCCCGTGGAAACACGGTCTGTTGTCAGGTGCGAAAAACTAAGTCTATACAAGCGCGCGGCTCAGATCTAACATTAGGTACCTATAGAACAGCCTTTGTTTGACACTTCGAGACCTCAGCCAAATACTAAAGTTTGGACTTTACGTTGAGGATTAATTACTTTATGGTGTACTAGAATCAGCCCGCGACTTCAAATATTGGATAGAAGCAGGCGTCACTTTGGATTACCTATAGCGAATTAAACTTCTGGTTTTTTTCATTGTTAATTTTCCGGGATAAAAAGTAGCCTATGACCGTCCCCGGGATACAACCTACCCTTGTACCAAATTTCATCAAAATCAGTTGAACATAATATGGGCCGTGAAAGCAGAGTAGAGCCGAGTAGCAGACAGACAGACGGACAGACAGACAGGCACACTTTCGCATTTATAATATTAGTAAAGATAGTACCTATGTAAAGTTTGTTTGTCGAACATTTATGTGCTTTATCGGGGATCTAGCTTATCGACCAAGCGTTGTGTGGGTACACTGGGTCAACACAGCATTTGGAATTTGCAAACCAACTGCAAAATTGCCTACAGGTTCAGTTTTAGCACATTAGACATAGCTGCGTTGCGTTGCAATATGAAGCTGGTTAATACATTTTCGCGGCTGTTCATTTTTTTTTTGTTTGCGAGCAATATGGATTTATCACTAGGTATTTTTGTTTTACAATTTTTAACCTGCTTGTAAAATTTGTCTTCAGGAATTATTAAATTACACTAGCGGCACGCTATGATGGCCGGTTTGAATCATCAACGCTCATGAAGTTCCGTATATCCGATAACGACTTTGAAGGAAATAATTGTATTACTTTATTGACGATAGTGATGTGCAGAGATTCATAAATTTTATCGAATGTAGTTTTAGGTTTAGGACCTTTATTAAAGGTTTAAATTAACCGGTAACCGGCCATCATAGCGTGCCGCTAGTGTAGGTATAGTTACACCGTACGAGACGAAACACTGACGACCGTGAAAAGTGAAGTTAGAACCTGCACCAGTGCTGCATATCACTGGGTTAGCAGCGTGAAGAGAGTTCAAAATTGGATGAGTGGTGAATGATGACTAGAATTAATCGGTGGGGTTCGACTTTGAAAATGAGATTTTGTCCTTTTCGTTACACACATTGAAGAGCATTCGTAGCTGTAGCCGTCGGACGCATTTCGTAGATACGTCGTAGAGAAGCTTGAACTTCTGAAATACATCCCTCCCTAGGAGCAGCATACAGCGTCTATAAATAATGTAGGTATGCTGCTGCTAGGGGTGTAAGTTTGAGTGACAGTAAAATATGCCAATTGGTCATTAGACTTATAATATTTCTACATCGATGCAATGGGTGCTTTTATAAAACAGCACGGTAACGGCAAAGTGTATTTTTCGGTACATTTTAACAGTGAAGTAAAATTTATGCGATTATGGAGACACTTAATTTACCGTTGACGATAACGTGATGCATTGCACGTTATCTTCGACCGAAGAATAAGTAATTTCAAACTTTTACGCGTGTTTTTTTGATAGCGATTCCGACAATCTTTGAATTTTGAATTTGGTGAAATAATTTTGACGGAAGTAAAACGTTGTTGATAATATTCAGTAGCAAAACCCACATGAACTTGTAATTTAATTCATAAAAGACAACAGTTACCAGCTACGACTAATTGCTTTGCTCATAATACGTCTCCATAGAGGCATAATCTCAAACCACACAAGGAATGCCATTCAGCCCCGGCTTGTAATGGCGTAATTCCTCGCATTGATGCTGAGTTTACGTCGCCGGCAGTCGCTAATGAAATACAGCCGCAATTAAGAAACTTAATTATTTTGTTTTGCCCAAAATATTCCATATAGGCTTTTGATTTGCTAAAAAAAGAACCTATGAAGATGATGGTATTATTTGTGAAAATTATTATAAAAGTTCCATAATGCATTATGCATTTTAATTAAGAAGATGATTGGAAATGTAGGTGATGTAGTATACACTTCGTTATTGCATAATATTATTATGTGTGTTTCAAATTTTTACCAATAGCTTATAGCATCCAAAAATTCCGCTTGACTTCAATTTGCCTTACCTATTTAATTTTATTTGAAAGCATTGACTTAAAAAAAAACTGTCTACAGTAAATAGTCAAAGGATCCTTTAACTGGAGACAAAAAATTAAAAGCGTACAGTTTACCAATAATTTCAAACATTTTTGTTGCAACCGTGCAAATTTATAGCATAAACACAAGGTTATTTAAGGTTTTTTTTTTAATCCACTACAAGCTAGCCGATGACTGCGATCTCACCTGATGGTAAGTGATGATGCAGTCTAAGATGGTAGCGGGCTAACCTGTTAGGGGCATGGCAGTTATATTAAACCCATACACCTTCGGTTTTTACACGGCATCGTAACGGAACGCTAAATCGCTTGACGGCACGTCTTTGCCGGTAGGGTGGTAACTAGCCACGGCCGAAGCCTCCCACCAGGCCAGACCAGGGAAAATTCAGAAATTATAAATTCCCAAATTGACAGTGCCGGGGATCGAATCCAGGACCTCGGCACGTTAAGGCAACAGCACTACACACTGCGCCACGGAGGTCGTCAAACACCTCAACAACAACAACAAGTTTCAACAAGTTTAAAGAAAACACCTTGCTTATATATGATATTATGGAAATTAAGGTAAGATTAGTAAGGCGAGTTCGTTTGATGCAAAGAGTATCGCAAAGAGAATTTTAAAGGATGTCGTCGAACGGAATATTTAATTTAAGACTTTTGCTGAAGTCATACAAATACAGGCAAGAAAACTCTATCTTTAGAAGAGATGTACCTACTCGATCAAATCAGATATCAGCAGATCCGGAGGAGAATGGTTATGACTTGGATAACTGATTCTCATCTTCGGCCGCATAATCTCTTCCCATGCGAGCCAAGCGCGAACATAAATACTGTAACAAATAACACAGAGGTTCACTTTCAATTAACATTTGGGATGTTGCTCTCGATATTTACAGCGGAAAGTATTCCGAGCACACCGCATGATCAAAGATTAATTTGTATCGATGCCCGCACCCCGCTTAACAATTTTAAATGGCGGTGCCGGGATTTTGATACGAATAACCAGGCTTAATATTAAATTACAGAACAGTGGCCGTATTTCGTACCGGAAATCTGGTTTTATGCAAAATAGGGCCACGGATGTGATTTAAACGCGGAGCTGCTGGACTTTGCTTAAAATTCTCGTAAAAACTGACGATTACTAAAACGGACACCTAAGCTGGTATTTTTTCGGTTCAATGCATGCAGCAAGTATTCATTATTCCTACTCGACTTACTCCAGCCTCTACGGAATAACTAAAGTTTTTTCAGTCTCTATACATCCAGCACTTCTAGCGGAAATGTTCTTCCTAAATTATAAAATATACCTAGTACTTAGTCTTACCTACATTTATTTCATTTATATTAATTTCACACCAACTATCAACGTTTCAGTGATTGAGTTTGCAAATCTAGAGCTATCCTTTCAATATAGTCACCAACGAGAATATAATATAACGCTTTCTGTAACGTCGTTTAGTACAAGGAATAACAGAAATTGATTCGTCCTCTTGTACCTACAACAGTAACTTAGCTGGTAGTCCGGGAGATTGTGGGAAATCTTGAGGAAATGCTCCTTAAAAAAACTACTTGCGACTGACCGATGGGCGGCTCACGATTTATAAGGCAGGCTGCAATTACACCTTATTAAATTCGTTAAACTTTACACGTTAAAACCACGGATAGACTATATCTAGATATAAATGGATCAAGCAATTCTAATAGGTTTCTTATAGCTATTTGAAGCAAATTACCAACATATCGCCATCCCACTTCAACTATTATAAAATAGAAAAAGAGGTCACTATACCTACTTATAAAAGTGTTACTTTTGTGGTATTAGCAGTACTCTCATCTTTATCTACAGCTTTGTGATACCAAAACATGCAATTTCTGACATAGAAGTTAGAATTAATTTAAATGTACGGCTAATCCGTAGCCAAGCTATTATGCAGAATTTAATAATTTGGCTCAAGGTCTGCCTAAATACGTTGATCTCGTCAGCTTTATTGCGTTCCTCGGCGTTGTTTATTACGTCCGATACAATGGGAGACACGGCTTAATTGTCACCCATTATTACATTTCCCGTATAATATTCCTTGGTTTTATTCCATTCAAACCTTGGGCCCCTTTACGTAAAAATTATTGGTACAGTGTAGATAGCAGTCACGTTTGATTGGCTATCACTAAATAGTGAATAGTGAAATCACCGTTGGACAAAATCCATTTTCGCAGCAAGAATACCTACCTATACCACACTGCACACTGCAGTAATTATAAAATAAAAATAAAAATTAAAATAAAAGAAAACATTAAAGAACTACATTATAACATCATACTTCATACTTCATACCAATATTATAAATGCGAAAGTCAGTTTGTTTGTTGGTTTGTCCTTCAATCACGCTGCAACGGAGCAACGGATCGACGTGATTTTTGGCATGGGTATAGTTGAGGACCTGGAGCTACTTCTTATTCCGGAAAATTGAGGAGTTCCCGCGGGAATCCAAAAAAACTTATCCCACGCGGACGAAGTCGCGGGCATCAGCTAGTAACAATAATTGGTTATTTATCCTACAATAACGTTGCAGCAGAGCAACGGATGGACGTGACTTGTTGCATGGGTGGAGAGTGACATGGACTTTTTATTCCGGACAATCAGAGCTTTCCCGGGAATTTTAAAAACTTAAATCCATGTGGACATGAATTTATCTTCAATTTAAGTCATTTTATGTGAATCTAAGTTAACGTTTTGAGTTTCAAGCGAGCAGTGATTAGTATGTTTTGGAAAAAATAACTTGAACTGGACTTACTAAGAATACCTACTTACCTTTTCTTGCACTTGTTTATTTATAGCGACCAGCTATGCAAATTTTACGCTAAAACTAGTAAGTTATCTACTTATGAAAATGTAGCGTCTCTGACTATGTTATACGTCGTCATTCATAGCACAAACGTACACGATAATTGTAGTTATAGTAAATTAGCGGAAATAGCAAGAACCGAAAAGTCCGCTACTAAAGCTAAACTCAAATAGGTCGGATGTTTGCCGCCCGCATTGTCGCCATACAACGTTCATCGGAAGCATGGTATTAAACAGCCGGGTATAATATATTTGCACGGAGACTTTCAATAGTTTGGAATACTTTACACAATAAGTTTCTAACGCACATACGGTGCGGGTGACATGTTAACAAACAGAGAGTGCATGTGAAGAACACCCGCAGGGTTGAGAGAAGCTGAACCAATGCGTCCTTCTTAATAACAATAGGCATGATGACAGTAACAAAGAATCAATGAAATTATAAATTTATCTAATAAAATTGGATTCATGGATAATAAAAAACATATTTATTTTCCTATTTCGAATAAGATTGCTATTTATTTTGATAAAATAAAACTATAAAATACAGCAATGCGCCATATTGGTTTACAGCAATCCGCCATATTGGTTAAAATACCAATATGAAGCGAATGACGTCACAATTATTTTCGAACTTTGACAATCACACTATTGTTTACTGCACACTGCACAGAGCATAGACTTAGAATGTACAAGACCAACAGTGACAGATTACGGTGTTACAAAAAATGAAATGTAAATGTGTGCGTGAAATAGTGTTGTCTTGACTCTAGCATAGTATTATCGATAGTCTTACTGGTGAAATCATAGGACTCTAATGAGTTAGTTTAACGAAGTAAAATATAACTATCTCTTAATTTAAAAAAATTAAATACACAAATAGCAACAAAGCTACAGCTAGGTACAAATTATTTATTGATGAGATGACCATGTTTTCTCTAAAAAGTTTTTCAGCGTTACAACACAATGCAACATCATTAGCTGGATATATCAAATACTTATTGTGTGTTTTCGAATAGTCTCTCTTAATAATTAACGAATTATTACATAGAGCTGATGGGTCCGATAATAAACTATGTACCTACACAGTCTTCACACTTAACTCTTTTAATAATCCCTTTAATACATACAAATAATTAAGAAAAAAAGAATGTCCATTCATACATTAGTTTTCTCATTAATTCATTCAATTATTTATTATTCAGACTAATATCTATTTTTTTTACGCATAGCCCATGATGCTACACCACTGGGGACGGGGTCCATACAATTTTGCCCACTGTTCTTTGTAGAGTTTTTTTGGGGATCTCATTACTTTCGTGCTAACTCAATATTTATTGCCCTCTAAATAATATAGTCTTATTTAAGTGGGTTCTTAAAGTTTGCCGATTAAATTTCAATAATTTGTTTTCATGCTTCAATCGGAGAAGAAAATAAATTTCAATAATGCTTTTCATGAGCAGATATCTATGATCGCTTAATGGGTTTTGATCTAATACATGATACTTTAAACTATCAAACAGAAGTTGATTGTTGCATATTACTTTTTTACTATTTTTTTAAAGGGTGCAAGTAGTTTTAATTTGATTAATTACAATAATACTCTGATATAATATATAAGTGACAAGTTAATAAAAATAAATAATAACCATATATGGCGCTCAAGTCATAGCTAATGACCTCCCCGATAAGCACTTAAATACATAATGTACTGAATTACCAGTATGTACAGTATACCCTGTATATATATTTCATGTACATATGAAATCTAAGACACGCCAAATAAAACAAAAATGAAGGAAAATATTTATTTCGTTCTTTTCTTTTACAGGAAAGTAGTGTTTAATATTGTACTCTACACACCTAAGCTTATGAGCAATCACGTCAAACCTACCGGCAGACACGATTATCGACTATCGATACTTATGACGTCATCACTTTGTCAATCCCTATCGTAACGAAACATTTTTAAGTTTTACACAAAATATCCAAAAATTCTTTATTTAGCAATGTAATTTGATGAAAAGTCTTAAGGGAAACCTATTATCTAAGCTTTCAATAGTTATTTTGCCTCATTTTCAAACAACAAGTGACGAAATAATGATTATGAATAATTCAGAAAAATATTCAGTAATTACCTGTGAAACGTGTATTTATGCGGGTTATTACATCTTGTAACGTCACATTAATTCACTGAACAAGACACCATGGTGGCAGAACAAAGATTTTAAGTTTTAATCGTAAGATTATTAATTAAATACACAAAATTCACCTCGACTTGGAAAAGGCCGGGACGCTTTGGCCTATTAACTCGCGTAAACAATGACACACTGGCCTTTTGTTTCGCTATCTCTTTTTCGCTCGCGGCAGTGTTTATTAACTAAATACCTCTCGCTCCCACGCTTTGTCAGTCTATTGAGCGTAGCGAAAAAATCCTATGTCTATGGCACAGAGTACATTGGTAAAAATAATAGTGACGTCACAAACGACGCCATGACACCGCCGAACGTTTTGGCGTGAATTTTAAAATTTAAATTTCAAATGCCAATTTCATCTACCAAACCTTATTTTTCTGCTGAAATAAGATATTTTTTCGACAAAGATAGATACTTCCGAACATAATCTGACCATTTTTCACTACTTAGATGAAAATTGTGACTTCATTATGGTGGATTCAGGTTTGGAGCAATCCTCCCTGATTTTCCGGAATAAAAATTAGCCTATGTTCTTACACGGAATACATAATATCTCTATCACGTCACAATTGGTGGAAAATATGGGTCGTGAAGCGTTGCCGGACCGATACACTTTTCCTCTTATAATATTAGTATGCATTTAACAAGTGAATATAAATCAAATTATTAAAAAATACGACTGCTCTACCGTAGCACAATAACAATAAATATATCCTGGTTGTAACGCATGTGTTTTCCTACAAAACACGTGAGTTACAAACGGGATATATTTATAGTTATAAATAATATCACTCAAGATAGTTTAAACATTAAAATAGTCTGTTTTTCCTGAGTAAATTTATAGAGGTAAACAATTCAGAAACTTTTTTTTTGACTTAGAGATTTACTTAGCTTTTCTCTAGTTAGGTTTTTCACTTGTATCACTACTATTTCATCAGTAACAACGTCCATCTGCCGTACAAAATGCGTCTCAGCCAAGCGAGAAGCTAAAGAACTGTCTATGTTATATGATTCACCGGCCAATGTTTAAGGCGTTTGAAAATAATTTACTACATCCAAGTTTATTTGCGTTAGTTAAATTACAAATTAACGCAAATGTGCGTAGAGCCTCAGTGCCTAGTTAGTCCACGACACTATAAAAACAGGTAATTTATGAAAAATCGTTCAAAAACAGATAAATCAGGCGCATGAAAAGTATTAGGATCTCCATTCCGTCGTGGATGGAAAAGCCTCTGAACATTGCAATTTCGCGAGGCCTCGGTCGAAGGCTTCTCAGGTGGCTCACCGCTCATGCCGTATAAACTTAAAAGCGCATTATTTGAGACCCGTAATCCTAAAGCGTGATCCCAAAGCTTGCTATTGCTTCGGAGCATGGGAGGTAATCCGAGAAAATTGTCTCAGAGCCTACCGCAAAATTTCATTTGAAAACTTACCACAAGGTCGTACAATTGCAATAAAGCCTAAATAAGCCTAAATCAATTTATCTTCGGTTTTAAAACCCATATATAATGAATGTGAAATTGTGTCAGTCCGTCTGTCTGTTTTCACAAAACTTTTCATGGGCATTTTCACGGCCCATTTGTTTAACATATTTAAGCAAAACTGAAGTAGCAGAGATTTGATATAAATAAACGGAGATAGGCTACTTTCCGGTAAATCAAAGAGATTTTTTCACGGGGTTACTTAATACATTAATCTACGCGGATGAAGTATCGTGAGTATGTATCATCTAGTATAATTTTGGTAGGTATACAATTTAACTACTTAATTTATAAACATCTTAATAGTTTTTAACCGACTTCCAAAAAAGGAGGAGGATCTCAATTCGGCACGTATTTTTTTTAAATCGCTAAAGTTAGTAATTAGATTGTATTTCTTACTTTCTTACTTGATAACTTTTCTCTGAGTGATCAACAAAACCTAGAGGCATAACATTATAAATCAATATAATATAGATTACATCCCGGTGACCTATACTCGTGAGCACTAATCAGTGTTGGTAATCGTACAACCGTCTCTCAGTCTATAAAGTTGTTCGAGTTCAGTACAATACGCTGTATGTCGCGATACGACATTAGTGTATGAAATTATGAAAACGACCAACTGCTTTTTATTGCACAGCTGTATTTAGCTTTCGGAACAATTCCATTTGGTAGCTGCAGATTATGTCGCATGTTATACTTAACTGTGATGTTGTGAGCTTTTATTGCTGAGTGTATCTACACAATAGGTACCTATTATACGAAAGCTCTCATACACAGACTAAACGAAAAGATGAACAGGCCTTTAACGTATATCTGTTGATCTTCGTAAAAACTAAGACAGTAGCCCTATTCCGAAAAAACTGCATCAATCATTTTAACAATTTCAATTGTTGTGATTGCCTGCATTTATGGTAATAACTAGCTGATGCCCGGGAACTGTTTAATTTTCCGGGATATAAAGTAGCCTATGTATTATTCCAGACTATAATCTATCTCTATGCCAAATTTCATCCAGATCCGTTCAGCCGTTCTGGCGTAATGGAGTAACAAACATCCATCCATCCAAGAGTGTTTGCCAATTATTAGTGAATTGAAAAAAAAAATGTGATTACGATTGTCACACTGTAGCGTACCGTTGCCATGTTTTGGCTTTCACCTTCAATTTTTTTAATATTGGTATCTTCAAATCAAGAGTGAATTTAGCTACCTTCCAGGCAAGCCCGCTCCACCATAAGCTGCATCGCCATTTGCCAGCAAATTTAATTGCAGCCAAGCACCAAGTCCATAAAAAAAGTGTGATATACACCAATGTGTTACACCGTACAACTGTCAGGGGTAGCTAAATAGGGTTATCTGGACTTTTTTCATTTTTTTTTATCCACTACAAGCTAGCCCTTGACTGCGATCTCACCTGATCGTAAGTGATGATGCAGTCTAAGATGGTAGCGGGCTAACATGTTAGGGGCATGACAGTTATATTAAACCCATGCCAGTTCGGTTTCTACACGGCATCGTACCGGAATGCTACATCGCTTGGCGGCACGTCTTTTGCCGGTAGGGTGGTAACTAGCCACGGCCGAAGCCTCCCACCAGGCCAGACCAGGGAAAATTCAGAAATTATAAATTTCCAAATTGATCCTGCCGGGGATCGAACCCGGGACCTCCGCACGTTAAGGCAACAGTGCTACACACTGCGACACGGAGGTCGTCATAATTATAAAGTCGTCATTTATAGGCGGCATGTTTACTTTATATTTTTCCTTAGTCTGTGTAGAGGTATTACAGTTTGTTTTGCAGGGTATCGCTTGATATTGTCATGCCCAGGGTGACCCGTGTGGAATGGGGAAAAGCTTTTTAAGAAAATGTATGATTATTTCTTTCACTGTAGGTATGTTGAACCAAACCATGCCAAACTAGCTGGCTCGACCCGGCTTCACTCAGGTAGAACTTCTGGTTTTTTCGTTGCTGAGGGGATCGTTTTGTCCAGTCGCGCGAGTGTGCTCGCTGCGTATAAAAGTGAATGATGCGGACATTATTTTATGCACCAGATAATATTTTGGTCTCTGGTGCGTTTTTACTCATAATATACAGTACTAGATGATGCCCGTGACTTCGTCCGCGTGTATAGTTTTTTGATTCCCGGGGGAACTCCTTAGTTTTCCGGCATAGAAAGTATTCTATGCCTTTCCCGGGATATAACCTACCTCTATACCAAATTTCATCAAAATCGGTAGAATAGATGGGCCGTGAAAGCGTAGCAGACAGACAAACAGACAGACACACAAATATAATAGTATGGATACGCTTGCTGTTTTATCTCTTCCAAGCAAGCACGCGTGGAATACGACAGCATTGCATCTTTACTTACGAGTACTTTAGACCCAGACATTAATGTGAACTTAAGAACGCTATATCTAAGATGTTCAAATATCTATATTTTAGCTGTTAAAATATAGATATATATATTAATTTATCAGTATGCTTCCAGCTATAAAATATTCATAAATGAACGTAGCTTTGTAAGAAGGTAATATCGTGTAGGCTTAGCGTAGAGAGAGCTACGAGCTTTAGGCGCTTCGTAGACAGCCCATCACGCTATATTATGACGCTTATAGATTATGTAGCTTCATAGTTTTTTTTTTAATTTTTTTTAATACTACGTCCTCCAACATGATCGGAGCCTATGGTAGCTGCTATCCTTTCATACCAGTTCTCGCATTTATATCTCTGGTACTTTCATTCATCATACTATTCTTTTTATCATTCTTCGTCTTTTATTTATCTATTATGGGTGGGTTTTCCATCTATCTAGTGTGTCTAGGTTTTTTTTTACTACTTATATACAACACTATATGTTGCTATCATACTTTTCTTACTCTGCCTTATTTCTATTTTTTACTCTTGTAACAATTTTCTTACAAAATTCTAAAAATTTATCACGGTCTCGACTTTTGATTATCTCTGGTAAATTTTGTAATGTTAAATTAGTTTCTAGTGTCTGTTCCAGATCAAATCTATCCCTAGCGAAGACGGGACAATCCAGGATCAGGTGCTCAACTGTTTCGTTTGCCTCCGGATCACAGAGGTAAGATGGGCTCCCCTTGCACCTGAAACGAGACGAACAGATACGAGGAGAACCATCCATGCCCCGTGAGTATTTGCGATAGGTGGCCATCGATTTTTGAGGGCCGCTTCCTTCGCAAGTTTATCAGCTCTCTCATTCCCTGCCAATCCTATATGTGCCTTTATCCAGAACAGGGAAATAATCCTGTTCTGCTTGCTGTAAGCTTCATAGTTATATATTACTAACTGATGCCCGTGACTTCGTCCGCGTGGTTTAAGTTTTTTTTATTCTCGCGGGAACTCCTTAATTTTCTGGGATAAAAAAGAAGCCTATGTCACTCTCCGGGTCCTCAACTAAACCCGTGAAAAAAATTACGTCGATCAGTTGTTCGTGTTCACTGTCCTTAGCAAAAGATCCGAAAACATATTTTGTTTCTAGGAAATCATAGAAACACGTTATAAGGCAATGATCTTTTCTATTTAAACTGGTAGGTATACCTAGTCGACTATCGTTAGTTCACGTCCGATCGTTTATATATTTCACGTCAGAATAAAGTCACCGAACATCGGATATTGCAGATTGCCTTGTGTATGAAAGGCTTTAAGATTGAGTCCCTTTTTAAGATTATTAATTTCATCAACGACCACTCCTGACTTAACGGCGCTCTCAAGTCTCAATGCATATCGCTTAATTAATTAATTCTGAAAGGCAAGTAATGAAATTGCAATAGCCGTATTAATGGAGTAATCGTTTATCGTAGCTGATCTCAATAAATTGCTCGGCAATTTGGTACATTTGAGCACGTTGGGATCCATTATTTCAAATTGTATGTGGAATATTTGAATCAATCGGGATATGATCGGGATATTGTCTTCCACTACAGCCCATTTACGTCCCACAGCTGGGCACAGGCCTCCACTCTCATAGGAGAGAGTTTCCTTTTATTTCTATAGAAAAATGTTGGAATATTTTTATTCAACGATCACTAGTATTCCAATCACAATGTTATTTATCCAAACTGACTAGATTAATACCTGTACGCTAGATGTCCATCCATCCATCCACTACAGCCTATTAACGTCCCACTGCTGGGCACAGGCCTCCACTCTCATAGGAGAGAGGGAATTAGAGCTTAGACCCACCACGCTGCTCCAGTGAAGGTTGGTGGGCTTTAACGACAATTATCATGTTAGTGATAATAACCGGGACAGTCAGCTTAACGTGCTCTCCGAGGCACGGGGGTGAAACACCGCCAACTTCCTAACTCCGGGCTAATACTGAGAATTTCTAGTCAGAAAAACCCAATACTTAATTATGGCCCGACCCGGGACTCGAACCCGGGACCTCGTCAGCCGCAGTCAAATATGCTAACCACTAGACCAACGAGGCAGTTGATATTGTCTTACTATATCAATATTCCAGTGAGAGAGGGTTTGACGGGATTTCGGTACACAGAGCTTAGATAGAATCGTCGTCGTCGTCAACCGATACAGGTACTGCTGTACTTGTTGTCTGGTCTCTTTTTGGCTGTAGAGACTTGCTCACGCCGAGGTCTTGCGTTGCTAAATCTACTGAAAACAAGCAGTTTTTGGTTAATTGTTATAATTATAAAACAAGCTTTACGAAACGTGTATATTCTTAATTTTATTTCGTCACCGTCAAGCGACGTTCTGCTCTGGACATAGGTTTAATTTAGGACTTCCGAGCGGTGGTTTATGTTGCTGCGCGCCGCGCTGGTTGCATGGTTGTTGTATGTACGGTAGTAGAGAAGATCTGACGACGCTGCACTTTCTTGTTCGATGGTGCCGTTCTAGCACCAAGAATCCATGCAAGAATCCTAACATCTATCGGTGTTTCGAACCATAAATTAAATTTTATTTATTTTAATAATTTACAAAGATTTTTCATGGGGTACTTTTACGAGCTCGAAAATATCTACTCAAATAAACTTGTGTAAATTTAATAAAGCGTAATATATTTTGTTATTTGTTTATCTTATATTTACATGATATCGCAATAGAATTGGCAAACAAACGAACTATTTTTATCGCATAAAATTGATGTTTATAAGTGTTATGTAAGTTTTCCATAACTTAACAGTTCAAACGGGCAGAGATTTTTTATGTAGTTTTATCGAATTTTAGTACAATCAGCCAATACAGGTACTATTCTCCTCCAATCATTTATTTTACTTTTGGCAGCTCGACTCAATGCTGTTCTAATCGATTTGACATATTGATATTTATCCTTGCTCAACATTTTTTTAATCAATATTATATAAAAATCAATACCACTTTTCGTTGTAATTTTATAACTCAAGAACGGGCTCACCTATCCAAACTAAATGTTCAGGCTTTGTTCGGATTATTTAGTAGATGGTTTATGTGAAGTTTGCACAAAATCGGTCGAGCGGTTCTTCATTTATCACATTTTTTGTAAACGATTTATACGTAGCGAAGCAAGTACCGGGCCGCTAGTTTTATAAACATACGCAAGCATTTAAATGACTGAGTATATTAAGGCCCTGTGTAGCGTAAAAGGGGGTTTTTAAAAGCAGCGTATCCATCAAACGGTTACATAATGTATGCTTAAGTAAAAATAATGTGCTGTTTTCAAGACCTTTGAGCAGCCATTGACGCATCTCAAAACACAATTTAAAAAAAATCTCTGCATTGAAATTTATTTTAAACATACCTCTTAATTTAACTTTTAAAGCAATTTTTCTCCTTATTGAAACGAAACCAATAATTAGCTCTAGAAATATAAGATAAAATTCATATTTCTAAATCACACACTTTGACGGATTCATTTGTATTGAAAAGTAAATATTAATTTTTTTACAGATTATTTCATGCATTTTTTGCGACACGCGCTTGCTCGATTGCACCCCCGCGCGCCTGTGTTTTTCATCTCGTGAGCTCACAGCGCCTTAATGTATTTTTTAAAATAAATAATTTATATATTATAACAGTACCGTCAGGTCATAGTAACCATTCATCGCCGAACATGTATAGTGCTTAAAGGACTATCAAGAAAGCTAGTGTTGCAGCTCCGTTACTATTTTGAAAAGGAAAGTCGTATTAATAATTACTAGATGAGTATACGAGTTACGAAATATCGTCAATGGTTACCTGTCAATAATTATGACACATCATAGGCGTGCTAATGTCAAAAGTAAAATAAATGGTTGGACAAATAATATAATAAAATATATAAGTAAAATTAAGGTATACAACACTACAAAATAAAACGCATAGTTTAAGTACTTAAATATCCTGTCGGCAACAACTTTCAAGGGTCTTTGGATAAGCGATATCTCATGGAAACTGGACCCCAATAATTCTCACCTTGTACAACAACTTTGGGGGCAATTAAATTGCGGTGTCCAAACCCAAATGTTATGGGACTTAGCAGTTTGTTGCTTTCGGGTTTCTCGTATGATATATAATATAATATAATTGGGAAGGTATATAATTGTACTTACTTAGTTATACTTTCCATTTTATTTACCTGTCTATTTATCCCACATTAAAAAATATTCACAAACTGCTGTTGGTTAGTGGACCGTTATGACTATTCGATTGGACTGTTCAGTTAATAGTAACGTGTGTAGTAAGAACTTGGAACTGTACAATTGAAAAAAAACAGTAATAATCAAATTATCATTAGACAAATTATTATCAAATTATAATTATACCTATAACACTGTTCTCAGATTAAAAATATATATATATCAGTATATATAAATATATATATCAGTTCATACTGTCAGTTATAGCTGTATGTTTGTAGCTTTATAGAATATTAGTAATAATTTTGATAAATTGCGTTAAAATAAAATTAGATTTTGATTGGCCTTAAAAGATAAAGCATGTGCTAGGTAAGTACGAAAATAATATCTACTACATGGGGAAGTTTAGCATCTTTCAAGTATCGCTTAACCAACCGGACCTAGTGGTTTTGTAATTTTGTAGAGCGACTCAACTTTCAAGGAAGCAGTGTTGCTTTTTGGCGAGAAATAAGCAATGAATAATAACTTTTGAGTAAAGGCTTGTCGAATTATTGAGACGGAAACACCCGTTTATTTTACGATCTTTGATCTTTTGCTTGGAATGGCTCCAGAAGGGCGTAATAAACTTTTTATGTAAATATTATATTATCATAGTCGGTTTATTGGCGTATTATTTGTTTGATGTTTGCGGATAAATAACAATGATCTATTAAGTTAATATTGGATTAGTAAAGTATTATTGAAAAAGGTGTATTTCAGACGTGCATTAATCACATGCGCGATGTAAAATAGTCTGAATTCCTCATAGTATTTGAGTCTACGTTAATAAATTTTATATCGGGACCACCCTATAGATAGGTAGGTACCTGAAAGGAGAATGCCCAAGAGTGGGCCATTCTTGCGTCTTGATGAAATTAACGGTAAAACATTGGAAAAATACTCAGGATTATATAATAAAAAAATCATTAAGACGCAAGAATGGCCCAAATCTCATACAAAAATGGTCAAGATCATTTAGAATGATAAATAGTGTAACGTATATAAACATAGGTATGGAACGCTGGGTCGAGAAACTTGAGAATTTACCTGTACACTCATGTTGACATCCTGACATCCACCAAGGAAGGATTTACCCATAGAAATTCCACCCGGTGTTGTAGGTACATACAACACACAAGCACATATATAATTTCAATAAATAAAATGAAAAAGTGACTGATTGACTGATCTATCATCTCGGGACAGATAGCTATTAAGATGTGGGCCTCCGTTAAGAAAGGCTTTTTGAAAATTCAACCCCTAAGCGGGTAAAATCGGGGTTTAAAATTTATTTTAAAATCGTACTTCACGAAGGGAAAACATGAGCAAAGTCGCGGGTAAAAGCTAGTTATAATTATGCCTACCTTCAAGTAGGTACATGTAGGATAGCCAATAGCTAGTTATAATAATTATACCTTCATAACTAGCGAATGCCCGCGACTTAGTCTGCGTGATTTAAGGCTTTTTGATCCCGCGGGAACTCCTTAATTTTCCGGGATAAATGTCACTCTGCAGCTCTTAAACTATATCCATGCCAAAAATCACGTCGATCCGTGGCTCCGTTGCAGCGTGATTGAAGGTCAAACCAATAAACCAACAAACACACTTTCGTATTTATAATATTAGTATGATATGATGATATGATGTAGTAGAGGACTAAAGACACGGATCCCAGGGCGCATAGTTTGGCACGTGAACAGGCAGTGTTGTAATTCGCTCATAAACTAAGAGCAGCAGACTCGTTCCGACGCTATCTTTATGAGGGTGCCGTCCACTTGGCGCGAAATAAGTAATCACGTGCCACTATAAACATGCCAGAGTTGCCCAAATTAAATTGTGATTGTAGAAAAGTAGATGAATTTCTACAATTATTTTGTAGATATTTTAAGAGATAACGGGCATGCTTACTGAGAAAAATGCTGACTTTACTTCTGATTGTCTTCTTCGAAGATCATATATTTTTAAAAGGGAGAACTTTTTCCTTACCAATTACCTACCGAGAAGAAAAATTGCAAAATTCGACGTAGAAAATTCTCTCTTTTGGAAGGAAATGCTTTTGGTAGAGAAAACTTAGAAGGAATGTCAAGAAATTTCAAAAACATAAACTACGTGTGGTCAATGGGCCACCTCCTCAGCCCGTGCCGCAGCATGAGAGATAGGTACTCAACATACTGCAACGCCGATTTTCAGGAGGGGCCCAAGGGTCATGACGTCACGGACCATCACTTACACCTAATAAAATATAAATTATTTCATAAAATTATTAAAAAAAAAAAAAACATAACCTAACCTAAAATACAACAGTGTGTATCATTCGTTATACGGTACTAATTTCCTACCTCCATGGCTAAGGTATCTGTGTATAGTCTGCGGTGATTATTTTTATACGTCATTGTCACTATCCACAGACC
Source organism: Erebia aethiops (assembly GCA_923060345.2). NCBI lineage: Eukaryota > Metazoa > Arthropoda > Insecta > Lepidoptera > Nymphalidae > Erebia > Erebia aethiops. Next base: position 4,163,061 of record OV281092.1, on the reverse strand, counting down.
ACAGAGTACATTAGGGGTATATTAACACACAGACATTAGGTATAAGTAACAGACCATATTTGTATTTTAAGAAATAAGCACAGAAGTCAACATGTACTGGATAAAGGTAATTTCTTAGCTTTTACAACATAATCTTCTGTAAACGCAATTTCGCTCATACGAAGTAGTATTAAAGTATGAACACTCTAAACATTAGACCGTAAAATGTGATGTCGTTATAAACTTGTTTACGACTTTAAGAGGCGACCTTCGTATAAACCTCTTTACTGCGGCTAACGGCCATCACTACTACCAATTTTGTTCTACTATTATGAAATAAGTTCAAAGAAAGGTTCAAAGTAACATTTGACATAATGTTATGTATTAAACTTAAACTCAAATCTTTTAGGGTTGCGTAACTTATAGGTAGGTTTAGTAAGTTTGCAACATTTATGGTGCGACTATGTCTGTCCGGTCAAATGTTGCATATTCTAGTAACTAGTTTTATTCAAGTAAACTTTGACAAGTGCTTTTGAATCGTCGAGTGAATCTACCACTGGTTCGGAAACCATTCAAAGGATAATTTCAGTAATCAGATAATGTTTAAGGGATTTTCTTGGTAAAATATCGCGGTGGGGTCCTTTCCGTAGATATGATGGTCAAGTTTTTGGTAAATAGCATGATGACGGAACTCTGCCTAATAAGTGTTTTGATACCATTTATAATAAAATCGTTCGTCTCCTGGGCGACAATTTTTTTGCGAGAAAGAGAACATCTTTGGTCTATGGCTACATGAGGGGGGACGGGGAAAGTATTCGAGTATCAAAGTTCAAATAATGAAGTTCAAAAAGGGGCAATGTAAAAAAACCAGAAATATAAACAAGCAAAAGTTATTTCCAGGAAAATGCACCGACCACACTCAAGTATCTTTTATTAATAAACTTTAATAACAAGTTGGAGCTGGGGAAAAGCAAAAAGTGTTTATTTCGGGAGAGCTTTTTATAAGAACTTTTTGTTACTCAATAATAAGAGATTACGCCTACTTCTCGCTCCAGTTGTGTAAACCTTAATTTAAAATTTTCTTCATCAGTATAATTTGCAAGGAATTATATAAGCTTCATCAGCTCCCTACTGCACGAGTACGGAATATGTATAAAGACATTCTTAAAATTCTTCTCCAGCGCCACATTTCCACTACAGCACATTAACGTGCCACCGCTGGGCACAGGCCTCCACTTTCATATGAGAGAGGGAAATAGAGGTTAGACCCACCACGCTGCTCTAATGCGGGTTGGCGCCACATTTAGAGAGGGTTTATTCTCTTTTCTGACTTTATTTTAGTCCAATAATAATAAAAACAAATTTAAGACTCGCAATGAAAATAGCCAACGTTCCAGTGAATATTAATTTATTGTTTAAAAGTAGTTGATGTGGAATTCAAAAGCTAGTTTATAAACACCCAGGCTATACTTATTGCAGTTGTAGTAATTTACCAAAAACCGAGTTTTGTGTTACATATTATGTAAAAAGTATTCCAATTCTGTTAATATTTGACACAATAAAGTAATGATTAACTGCTCTCCGCTGCAAACGAAAAAAAAAAAAAAATTTTTGCAGCAATCCCCGAATGCATGCAGAATTTATGTGTTCGTCATTTTTATTTAAAAAAAAAGTTTACTAGCCAAATGGAAGCAAATATGTTATTCCGCTTTGATTTACGGATTATCACCAATATCCAGGGATTTCACAGTTAACTGAAAAATTCTGAATGTCTTACATTGAAATAATTTGGTATAGTAGTATAAAAAAAGAAAGTAGTCTTTCTAATATTAGAAATGCGAAAGTTTGGGTGGAGGGATAAATGAATGTCTGTAAGTCAATCACGCCAGAACATCTGAACGGATCTGGATGAAATTTGGCAGAGATAGATTATAGTTTGGAAAATTAAAGAGTTCCCGCGGGAACCAAAAAAACCTCGATCCACGCGGACTAAGTCGCGGGCAACAACTAGTATTTAATTATAATAATAATGTGCTCCCAACCGAATTTCAGCCACGGCGGCCTATCTCCAGAGAGATTAGCCATCTGCGCGGGCGATATTAAAGTGCACAAGTGTGTGCGCCAACACACGTGCACTCGCTTTTCCTTTACTCTCATAGTCCGATGGAACGGAAAATCCGACACGACCGGAGAGAGATCAAGCGCAGGACCGACGGCTTTACGTGCTCTCCGAGGCACGAAGGTGTAACACCGCCAACTTCCTAACTCCGGGCTAGTGCTGAAAATTTTTTGTCAGAAAAACTCAACGTCTTGTTATGGCCCGACCCGGAACTCTAAACAGTCGAACATGCTAACCACTAGAGTAGACCAACGAGGCCGTAATACTATTAAGCCCTATTCTTTTTTTGTTAAACTACTAGATGATAACTGCAAATTTAAGGTTAAAAATGCAATGGATATTTACTCATTGATTTTCCAGGGCAATAAGAAACGTTCGTATCCAAGTTGCAAGCTCTTTCGAGTAAATTTCACGAAAATCCGTTAAGCCGTAATCGAAGGGGTCCTAACAAACACATTAGTAGGGTATGGTCATTCTTAACCGATTTGATGAAACCCTGCTCCAAATAATTTAAACGATTTATTATGTGCTAACAAATCGAGTGGGCATCCTTAATTAATTAACGTTAACCATGTGGGAGACTGTCCCTCCGAATCACTTGTAGATTCACCTCAATCATTAATTAGAAAGTATCCTTTTATCGAGCCTCATCGGTTGGAACAGGGGTTTATCATTATGACCATCATACATAAATAATATTATGAATGCGAAAGTGTGTTTGTTTCCTGGTTTGTCTTTCAGTCACGTCGCAACGAAGCAACAATGGGTATAGTTGAGGACCTGGAGACATATGCTACTTTTTATCCCGGAAAATTAAGGAGCTCCCGTGGGAATTAAGAAAAACGTCCACGCGGACGAAGTCGCGGGCATCAACTGGTTATATATACATATCATTAAGTACTGCGCATGGGTCTCGTCTAGGAATTATAAGCAGCATTTTAATCAATGGGGTAAATATTACTTGCTTTATTATTGTTAAGGAAAATTTGTGGGTAAACCTGCATGCATAAGATTTCTCAATTAGGTCCATAACCCTGCTTGAAGACAGCCAATAGGGATGATGACAACTCAATAAAATCAGCAACTCTTTATCAAACTTGAAAACGCACTTCTGGACGTATGGAAGTTGTATGGAATTTACAGTTGTGACGTCATCAAATTTCTACGCACTTTAAAAAAAAAATCTATATTTTAAAATGGTTATCAAACTTAAAACTAGCCGAGGATGTGAATTTTAGGTCTTTTGGAAGACCCTCTATTTAATAATCAGTTAGAAGCAATTTATTTTTGTTAAAGGCATCATCCCTATTCGGACGTGGCCAGCATGATAGACTATGGCCTAAATCTTTCTTATTTCGGGGAGAGAACTATGCATAATGTCCTCCCGACCGAATTTCGGCCACGGCAGCCAATCTCCAGCGAGATTAGCCATCTGCGCGGGAAATATTATAGTGCACAAGTGTGTGCGTATACACAGGTGCACTCTCTGTTCCTTTACTCTCATAGCCCGATGGGGCGGAAAATCTGACACGACGTCAGGCGCAGGACCGACGCGGACGGCTTAACGTGCTCTCCGTGAACTGTGCATACAACCATAGTAGCGGGAAGAGTCCCATGCAGATAAGTGACACCATGCAGATAGTGGACCAGCGATTGATTGAGATGACGATACTTCATCTGTAGGTATTATATTTTAAAACTAGATTAATATATAATATACTAGCTGACCCGGCGAACTTCGTACCGCCTTAGTATGCAAAATTAAATGTATATTTTTCAATATTTCTGAGAGATTTTCTTAATTTTTTTTTCCGTAAGAACCTTCTCCTAATAATAACAAATACAACAAAAAAAGAATTAGTGAAATCGGTCCAGCCATTCACGCGTGATGCCGTGACCAAGGAAAACGGGTTTCATTTTTATATATATAGATTTATTAAAAAAAATGTTTGCAGGAAGTGCAAGTAATGATTTGATATTATTTATTTATTTAGATCTTTATTGCACACACAAAATAGAGATTTTAAACACAGTTTAAAAGCAGTAGTAAGACTATATAGAAATGTGCCAATCAAATCAATGGCGGATTTCAGAAGGCAGACTATTCCACAGTATCACAAACTTGGACGTAAAGGAGTATAATATTGTGACAAAAATCTGAATACGCCAATACCAACGTCCCATATCAAATGGTAGACAGCGGGGCTGATTCTGTAGTGCACAGTCTCTAAACAACTAAAATTAGAGCATTATAAATATTGCTAACCCTTTCATAATACTTCCTACGGAAAGTGACAGAACTAGATTTAAAGCTGCCATTTTAGTTTAGTTTAGTTTAGAGATTGTGTTATACAGAATCAGCCCCAATGTAAGGCTATCACTCGTAGATTCACCTCAATCATTAATTAGTAAAGTATCCTTTTATCGCGCTTGTTAACCCTCTACGGTTCGGGTGCGGTCAAACTGGGGATTTATATCGAATCTGTTTAGGATCATTGTCTTTATAGTTAGTGATTTCCGCATTACGAGGATTCCTAGTTAATGAACGTCGTTTAGATGGGCGTTGTGATAGCGATGGAGTAGATAAGGACCGAACAATTACTGTTTACTTAACCTGAAAATTGTTATTGGATCCGTTCGCTTGTACGCGTATAATGTTACGGCTTTGTATTTTTTGTGTGGGTATAAATACAGGACGTATGTGCGGATGTATGTGTGTTTTTACGATATAGATGCTATGTTTAGAACTAAAGTAACCGACATTACTCGAAGCTTGCGAAGCTGAAGTATTCGAGGAACAGATAAACGTTGTGTTTCAGTGCTGGAATGGCGAACTTGCCATGGTTGTAACCATCGCTTAAAGCGATATTATTTTAAAATTATAGTTTTATGTCACGAACCTTGACGTTCCTAAAATAAGGATTACAAATATAAAACACGAACACCAACAATATTAAAACAATACGGATTTAAGCTATTAAATCCCCTGGAAGGCGCCGTGTTGGCGCACCTCACTCGGTGGGTGGACGACATCAAACGAGTATCAGGCGGCGCATGACTGCGGTATGTGGAAATCCTTGCAAGAGACTTATGTCCAGCAGTGGACGTCTATCGGCTGACGACGACGACGTTTTAATTAACAGTAAAGTGGCTGGAGCGTTTTATTTTCACGAGTCAGAAGACTTTCAAAACAAGCCATGTTGTCGGAATAAATCAGTCATAAACACTGTACGTACATAAAACAATAAAAATTACTAAGCCCCAAGCCAAGAGCGTATTATTTTCAAGTCTCTGGCATGGTCGCAACACGGCTATTTTGTTGTTGAATTTCAATTTTAGTTGCATAAAATATTTTAGAACGTTGTTAACATCAATATTTACGATATCTCTTGCATGGTGCGGGATTTATCGCTGTTGTCCCGAGAGCGTATTATTTTTACGTGTCTGGTGAAGCCGAAAGCTAGATTGTTTTAAAATTTTGGTCCATAACGGCATTGCAGTATGTTGAATATATCAATATATAAATTCCAAGTCCTCTGCGCGACATTAATCACCAACTTTCGAGCGTATATTATTTTTATGGTCCGGGAGAACGCCGAAACAAGCTTGTTGCAAAATTTCAGCCAGGTGTGTGAATATACCTCATGTGCATAATGTTTTCATAATATCAAAAAGCGTAGGGGCAACGAACTATGTTATTCTAATACTTGAAGAACCCATTTTCAAACAGTTTTATTTGGCTTTTCTTTCATATATCAGTGTAAGAAAAAGCAGATTCCTACTTCCTAGTTCCATGGTTTAAGTAAACTATAACGAAACTCAAAGGACCAAGTAAGTAATTGTTTGCTTCAGAGAGTGTTCTTTACTTTAGTAAGTAATCAGAAATAATATCAGATTTCTTTTACATGATGAATATTAATAATATTTTTTGCTTTTTGGGAAAACTACAAAAGTTACAAACAAACCCACTACTACAAAACAACAAAATTGTTTACATAATTTAGAGCTGAACAACGGTATAAGTTAAACGCAAATATAAGCGCTCGTTCATACGAACGCTTTTCTAACGCGCTTTTAAAAGTTTTCTATACTCCACCCGCTAGCGTTTTCTAATACGAAGCGGGTGAATTTTAATCACACAACTGTCATTCCGTAGTACTTAGTGCCAATTTCACCAACTCCGCGTTACGTTTAACCTAGGATTAAAACTAACTGGCTAACTAGTTAGGGGCATGGCAGTTATATTAAACCCATACCCCTATTCGGTTTCTACACGGCATCGTACCGGAATGCTAAATCGCTTGGCGGCACGTCTTTGCCGGTAGGATGGTAACTAGCCACGGCCGTAACCTCCCACCAGGTATTCTTGCTGTGACAATGAAATCTACCGTATAGCGGAAGAGTGTCCACCAATCAGAGGTGATTGCGATCTTTATACTGCAGCAATAATTTTTAGGATAAAAGAGGACCGGGTTTTTGCCGCGCCTTTGTTAACCGTCCGTGTGTAAGAGGGCTAAGATTTCAAGTCCTCAGCGCATTAATCTATCAAACTAAGCTCCGGGCGGGTGTTGTTTTCACGTCTCAAGTTAAGCCGCAACAAGCTATGTTGTGATAAAATTTAGTCACAACATAGAACCGCTTTTGCACTTTGTTTAACATAGCTTTCAGTACTCGATACGTTTTTTTTTATTCCACTGCAAGTTAGACCTGAAACTGGAAGAGAATACCTCTACGTATTAAGTTCGCCTGTGTGCACTGTAATGCATGTACAATAAATAATTTAAAACAAACAAACAACCAAGTTAGCCCTTGACTGTAATCTCACCAGGTGGTCGTAATGCAGTCTAAGATGGTAACGGGCTAACTTGTTAGAGTTTAGGGTTTCTACACGGCATCGTACCCGAACGCTTAATATTTTTGGCGGCACGTCTTTGCCGCTCTGGTGGTCCCTACTCCACGGCTGATTGTTCCCATCAGGCCAGACCAGAAATAATTTAGACATTAATCATTATAAATTCCTAAATTGACACAGCCAGGGATCGAACTCAGGACCTCCCATAAATAACCCTTTATTTGGAACATACTTGGCACAGTGCTCATCACTATGTATCACTGTATGTTCCAAATAAAGATTTTTTGTTATTTTCGAACAAGATAAGATAAGAAAGAAACACAAACCGCAGAGCTCAGCCCGGCTTCGCTTGGAAGATCTATAAACATTATATAGATAATACTAACGGGCAAAATCTCAAACCTCTACAAGCTAACCATGCAAAATCTCAAATTTCTAGACGCAGCGGTTTGAGATGCTCTGATTAAAAAAAAAATATGTAAACCCGTGTCAGTTTTTATAGATTAAGATTAAAATAAATTTACGTGTATGGGCTCATTTTCCTGCTAAGATAAAAAGACAATCTCTTTATCCAGAAGTCGGGACGGGAACACGTTGTGTCCCCGTACTTATCAGGGCCTGTACAATCGCGGCTACTCTTAAGTGGTTATTGAATAGCCCGACCTTTCTGGATTAGGGAACGGAATAGATTTAGCGGAAACGCCCGTTGTGTTTCGAGCACGACCTTTGTAAAGCTGAAGGCACATTCACGGGACAAAAATGAAGGTATTTTTGAATATGATCCCCTAGTGCCCAACCCAGCATACCCGTACCCCAGGTTAGCCCGCCACGCTCTCTGGTATTAGAATAAAATACCATTAAGTAATATCATCAACCGATAGACGTCCACTGCTGGACATAGGTCTCCTGCATGGATTTCCACACGCCACGGTTTTGCGCCGCCTGGATCCAGCGGCTCCTTGCGACTCGTCTGATGTCGTCTGTCTGCCAACGCTGCGCTTCCCAGTGCATGGTTGCCATTCCAGGACTTTGGGACCCCCAACGTCTATACCGATAAGGATTCCCACTTTTCATGCTATTGTATTTCGCATCATCGCATGTGGATCGTTTGACCACGTCGTACTCAGTCAAAGTAATAGTCATAGTAATTCATTCATAAAAATTAATACACGTCAAACACAAAATAATTCATAATACACATGTCAATCGCATTAAAATGTTTGCCCTATCAAAAAAATTGTGTATTTTGCATTTATTTTCTTTTAAATCAGAAAATTTAGTATAATCTTACTCTAGTTTATATTGTTGTAGCAGGTTCTAGGTTCTCAGGTACTAAGTTCAAAGTTTTTCTAATCGTAAGGTTTCCTCGAAGAAACGGCTACTACTGTTACGTTATAACTTATAACCAACAAATCTGTACATGTGTACACTAAGCTTTATAGCAAATTGAATGCGATATGACGGGGCAGGGTCCTGAAGTAGTATGAGCTCAGATTATAGACCTTCTAACTTGAAAAATGTGCAAGAAATACAGATATCTTTTCTACCGTTTAAGAATACGATTGATTTTTCATAAAAGAAATTATACCTACGTAGTTTCATAATCGTCTCTTCCTAAACAGTAGGTCATTGCAATCCTCATGTTCGAGGCATTAAAATATCAGTGACGTTTTGTGATAATCATCAAATCAAATCAAATGTTTTTTGTTTAAATAAACTTTTACAAGTACTTTTGAATCGTCAAGTGAATCTACCACTGGTTCGGAATGCCATTCCTACCGAGAAGAACCAGCAAGAAACTCTGTGGTTGCTCTTTTTAAATAATTCATCATCATCATCATCCTCAACCGTCCACACGCCGCGGTCTTGCGCCGCCTGGATCCAGCGGCTCCTTGCGACTCTTCTTTTTTTTTTATCCACTACAAGCTAGCGTTTGACTGCGATCTCACCTGATGGTAAGTGATGATGCAGTCTAACTTGGTAGCGGGCTAACCTGTTAGGGGCATGGCAGTTATATTAAACCCATATCCCTTCTGTTTCTTACTTTCTACACGGCATCGTACCGGAACGCTAAATCGCTTAGCGGCACGTCTTTGCCAGGAGAGTGGTTACAAGCCACGGCCGAAGATTCCCACCAGGCCAGACCAGGGAAAATTCAGAAATTATAAATTCCCAAATTGACCCTGCCGGGGATCGAACCCAGTACCTCCGCACGTTAAGGAAACAGCGCTACGCACTGCGCCACGGACCTCAACTCGTCAACGTTGTCAACGGAGGACTCTCCTGATGTCGTCCGTCCAGCGAGTAGGCAGCACTTTGGGACCCCAACGTCTATCGGCTCTTCTAACTATGTGCCCCGCCCATTGCCACTTCAGCTTTGCAACACGTCGAACAATGTAGGTTACTTTAGATCTTCTGCGGATCTCTTCATTTCTGATTTGATCGCGCAAAGAAATCCCGAGCATTGTGATATTTTGCGATAGTGCTTATCAAAACTAACAAAAGATACATAAGGTCTATAATAATTCGTTTTCCGTAAACATAATCATCGAGTGTAACACAATACGGCCACATTTTGCCGGCCTCCCGCGGGACGTGGAAATAATATACGTTAAAGCCATTAGATCTTCATGATTTTGAATTTGGAAAAGACTAGGTGATTGCCGCGACTTCGTCCGGGGATTGACGTTTTTGATTCCCGCGGAAACTCTTTAATTTTTCGGGATAAAAAGTAGCCTATGTGCTATTCCAGACTATAATCTATAACTGTGTCAAATTTCATCCAGATCCGTTCGGTCGTTCTGACGTGATTGAATAACAAACATCCATCCATCCATCCATCCATCTAAACATCCATCCATCCAAATTTTCACATTATAATATTAAGTATCAGTATAGAAGTATAGATAACAAGATGATTCCCGCGACTTCGTCCGTGTGGATTAGGATTTTTGGATTCCCGAGAGAACTCTTTAATTTTCCGGGATAAAAAGTAGCCTATGTCTTTCCCCGGGATACAACCTACCCTTGTACCAAATTTCATTAAAATCGGTTGAACGGATGAGCCGTGAAAGCGTAGCAGACAGACACACAGACACATTTTCGCATTTATAATATTAAGTATGGATTTCGGTGTCAATTTTGCGACAGTGCTAATCAAAACTAACAAAAGCTCTATAATAATTAGTTTTCAGTAAACATAATCATCGAGTGTAACACAATACGGCCACATTGCGCCGGCCTCCCGCGGGACGTGGAAATTATACACGCTCCAGGCTTAGTGATTAATGCGGCGCGGCGGACGGGACACCGTAAATATCCGCTGTTAACATGCTGCAGCATAGCTTTGCGGGGAACATATTTTTTTAAGCAAAATCCGAGTATAATCATCATATAAAAAAAATAGGAAAACCTAAGTTTTAATAGGACTTCATAAATTAAGGAACACACTAGGAACAAAAGCTTGCCAGCTTGTCTGGAACACAATTAGTCCACGTAAATACTCGTAGCTTTCATTCTTTCTTTCTTCCTTCACGTGATAAAATAGGACAGGCTGTTAGGCGTCAAACACGAAATTAGCGACGGCCGAGCGACGCCGACAGCGGGGTACGAGAGCTAGCGACGAATTTCGGGAAGGCCCTTCATGCAAACTGAAATTGTGAAAAAATGTTATTTCGTCAACTGGCGAATCCAGTCTTGCCAGTCTGGTAGAGCGTTTGCGGTTATTTCTCTTCAAAAATATTTTATTGAAATTCCCAAAAAAATATCCTTTTGGCAATCTGAAATTTTAATCACGTATTTATTGAGTAATTTCAATAATACCTGCAAATCGCCAGACAAATTTTGCGGTTTTAAACGTGAATAAAGTTTTCAAATGAGTACGACAAAACTGCGGCGAAATTCGTCGCCAGCTCTCCGACTAATCGCATCGCCCCGCTGCCGCCGTCGCCCAGCCGCCGCTCATTTCGTGCCCGTACACTGAACAGCTAGATAGAAGTCATTCTTATGTCGTATCTCATATTATGATTCCAATCGACTTCTGTAGTGTTACGATTTTAGTCGTCCTCCGATATACGATCAATAGGCCTTTTGCAGGGACTTCCACAAGCCACGGTCTTTCGCCCCCTACAAGGCTACATCAAGCGGCTCTCTACTCATTCGATGTAGTCTGGCCACCTACACTGTGGGATTTGCCATCGCTGCGTTTTTCGGTGCCTGTCCAACCATACCTTGGGATTCAAAATGTATATCGTTTCTTTGAAATATATCGGAAGCTGTTGAGATATGTCACTTAATCTAGTCTGCTACGGATCTCCTCATTTATGATCATCACCCGCTGTGTGTCTGAGCTTTTTAATGAGTCTCAGATTATGAGCGGATATTCCTGGGATCCGTATGTCATTACTGACAATACGCACAATTCATTTGTCAGCAGGCCGATTTTTTTTTTTTTTATTTAACTGGTTTAACGGCTCAGCAGGCCGAGTGGAAGGTGTTTTTACGCCTTCGATCGCGACAACGTTAACTAAAATTTATATGGAACTAGATAATGCCCGAGACTTTGTCCGCGTTGATTAAGGTTTAGTTAACTCCCTCGGGAATTCCTGAATTTTCCGAGATAAAAATTAGCCTATGTCCTATGTACATATGTATGGAATTGTATAGTTAGAATTACCAAAAGGCCATAAGTAAAGAAGATCGTTAGGTATGAAATATCCCACTAGGCACGATGGTGTTTAGGCACTGAGTTTGAAGGGGTTACGAAATTTTAAGGCACTGCAACACAAAAGTGACACTGACAGTATCACACACGTGAAAGTTTGCACTTTCAAGTCTGCTCGCGGTTCAACACCAATTTTTCCTTGCAGTAAAGAAGCTTAGTAAGCGGTCGATCTCGGTGTCCGTTTATAAGCGCATCCGTGAAACGGTTTCATGCAATAGAGCTTTTTTAAATCAATGAAGTGCGAATGAAGGTTCGGTGCACTTGCAGACGGGAGATATTTCTATTTTGCTTTTGTTGCTTTTTTCGATCATTAGTTTTTCAAAGGAAGAGAAACATTTAGAAATTCCTTTCTATTTCAGTGTTAGGATTGCAATGTTTTGAACACCTAGTGAGAAGATATATTTTAGGTAGATACTACCCTATCGGCAAAGTACCGGTACGATGTCATGTAGAAACCGACTAGGGGATTATTAATATAACCACAGAATAGGAATAATAATAAAAATGACCTCCCGACCGAATTTCGGCCACGGCGGCCAATCTCAAGAGAGATTAGCCATCTGCGCGGGAGATATTATAGTGCACAAGTATGCGCACAGGCGCACTCTCTGTTCCTTTACTCTCATAGCCCGATGGGACGGAAAATCCGACACGACCGGAGAGAGATCAGGCGCAGGACCGACGGCTTTACGTGCTCTGCGAGGCACGGGGGTCACATACCGCCAACCTCCTAACTCCGAGCTTGTACTGAAAATTTCCAAGCAAATCGTCCAAGCATACTGGCTTCACGGAAGATCAGCGCTGTATCCTAACAGGTATAGCACATGCTGAGTGAAGACCATTTTGGGAATCAAGTCTCATCTCGCCATTTTTTCTTTCTTCTGATAAAGTCTATTTCTTTGTCTTGTTTCCCTGAATAAAGATTTATTTCTTTCTTTCTTTCAAAAAAAATTTCTTGCCAGAAAAACCCAATACTAAGCATGCCCCGACTCGGGACTCGAACCCGGCACCTCGTCGACCGCAGTCGAACATGTTAACCACTAGACTAACGAGGCAGTTGGTCTAGTGGTTAGTTCAACAGAATACGGTAGATATAACTGCCATACCCCTAAAAGGTTAGCACGCTATTATCTTAGACTGCATATCATCAGTTATAACCAGTTGAGATCGCAGTCGAGGGCTAACTTGTAGAATAAAAAAAGATCCCTATCTATTATAATATCCTTATCTATATTATTTCCAAACTATACGATAGTTTTAGCGCTGAAGAAGTGTATGTTACCCTGATTATTATTGTAAAGACGCGACTGATTATTTATTTTCGCTTTCAGTGATCGATAGTTAAGTATAAACTTTGGTAATATTTAAGTAGTTAAAATAATATCATATAGAAATTATTGTAGGTAAGCCCCAACAAAAAAAAGTGTAACGTGACTAGAATTCTTGGACCTACTGGAATAAATTACACGCACAACACAAAATAGTAATAATATTTCGTACAATATCTCCCCAAATCCCAATGTTACCCGATATTCCCTAACAAAAGTTATCTAATTAAGGGATCATAGCGCGTAGAAATCTAATAACATCCCTATAAATAAGGCGCGAAGAAAAGGCGGGATAAAATTAATAACACGTCTTAACTAGTAGTGCCCAACTTAGAAACGAGTTACACAGCTGCTTTTATCTTTTATTTTGCCCCACGGCCTGCCAACCATATTGGCAAGAAAACTTTCGGTATTAACGAGTTCGCAGACGAGCGGTCTTAACGCTGACATACCTACCAATGCTACTGATATTTGCAAAGCATGTATGTCTGTGTATGCATGCATGTATGTCATTCAATCTCCCAAATAGAACTAAGGATATGCACAGACCCGGATAATGAATAGCGATCCGGTACGATGCCGTGTATAAACCGCGAGAGGTATGGGTTATATATAACTGCGCTACCCCTAAACAGATTAGCCCGCTAGCATCTTAGACTAAATCATCACGTCTTATCATCAGGTGAGATCGCAGTCAAGGGCTAACTTGTAGTGGACTAAAAAAAACTCTGCATGTACTTTGAGCTGTACAGTCGCGGGCGCGCGATCTTGTAAATTATGAATATAATAAAAAATACCGTTCCCCCCCCCCCCCCTTATCTCCGGAGTTTACCAATCGAAAAATCTGAAATAATTATGGTCAATAGGAATTTATGTATATTTTACAGGAAAACTATAGCCAATGCTCTAACTAGCATAGTTTTTTTGATATTAACAGTAAACCTCTACAACTAACAAAGTTAGTTTTGCGGTTCATTAACAAAGGTAATTATTACCGTTTTACATCTTTGGTCGTTACAGTTTTCAGTACGGAACCCTCGGTGCGCGAGTCCGACTCGCACTTGGCCGGTTTTTTTCATTTATTAGGTTAGCTAAGGTTTGAAAGGGCAATTTTAGTTCAACAGATCTAACTGTTTTAGCTCTTAGTGGATAAATCATAACCAGCGTTGTACCCGCAAGTTTGCGCCGTCTCGTACAGACTCCGCATATGTCTGAATGCGGTGGGCACTAGAATTGCACTTCATTAATAATTCCTCGGTACAGTCGGCTCTGAATCACGTCCAAGTGAGAGCCTTAATATACTGGGTATTTCAACCTCTATACGTCGGCGATCCACGGTTTCAAAGTAAATGGAGTGTTTTTCTACCCATTTCCTTGGATTTTTGGTGTTAAAACCCTTTGTTTTTTGCTGTAAAGTTTGATACAATATTATTCGAATATTAATATATATTTTTTTTAAATTAACAGCGTATCTGCTGTAATTTATGTACGACATTGATGTTTTTCTCAAAATAACATTTCTATCTATATGGTCGCCGGTCGTAAAGAAACCACCTTTTGCACATTTTATATTTCGAGATATAGGTTTAAAAATGTCACTTATGAAACATTTTTTAAAAATATTTATACTTTACTTCAGTTTCACACAGTAGGGGATTAAATTCATAAATTGTTCATTTATTGAAGTAAATTATCAGGAAAAAATTGCAAAAGAACCGAACATTATAATAAAGAAGACGTGCCGTCGAGGCGGCAGTTGGACGGCATCAAAAAACATTATCATACTATAGGCTTAAACACACACAGCGCGCGACGGCATGATCTGCAAACTCATAAATGCAATTGCAGAGCCAACATTACCAAAAGATGTTCCAGTGTTGAAGTGAAACGTAAGCTGAGAGTGTTTCAAAAGCTTTGTGTGGTGTAGGTACGTGGTGGTTTTGTTTGTTGTTGCTTTCCTTTCCGTGTCGGACGGGCGGTTAATCCATACTAATTATAACTGCGAAAATGTGTCGTCTGTTTGTCTGTCTGTCTGCTACGCTTTCAAGACCCATCTGTTAAGCCGATTGTGATGTTTGGTACTCGAATAGGTTGTACCCCGGGGATGGACATAGGCTACTTTTTATGCCGGAAAATTAAAGAGTTCCCACGGGAATAAAAAGAACTTAATCCACGCGGTCGAAGTCGCTTGCATCATCTAGTATACTATAAGTTGATGTATTATTGATCGAGCGAAGCGAAGGTCTCTGAGTCGACTTGAGTGAATTGGCACTTGTCCGTCCGTCCGTCCGTCTGTCAGAGCATTATAACTTCTGAATTACTGAACGTAATTACTTCAGCTTTAAATATAATATGTAAACCAATGGCCTCCCGCCGAATATGGCTTAAAAAGTTATAAAAATCTTTATTTCAGGGGGACTCTCATAGAAGCGAATGCGAAGTAAAATATTTTTTATAGCATTACATAAGGTTGTGGTATATCATTTTAAAGATAATTAGGAATAAAATCCAAAAATAATTTTTTTAAAATTTTTTCCATTAAATTGACGAAATGGGGGGCTTTCAAAGTGGAGATTTTCTAACGTCCAAAGTTGACCTTAGAACTCTAAATTTTCTGAAAGGCTGAGCCTGAAACTTGATCAATTATTTCAATTATATCCTGTACTTGAACAACAAATACTAAAATTAGATAAATATTATAGGGAAACGAAATTATTTAATTTTTAATGAGTCTCAGTATTTTTAACAGAACTTCACAATGGTGTCAATAGATGGCGCTAATGTTAAAAGTTACATATTACAAAATATAGTTAAAACTATAATATGGATACCGCGAGGTCTCAGTTCGGGGCGAACCATAAGTTGATGTATAGAGAACCATATAGTTCCACCAAATCTGGTCCGGTCAGAATTGGAAGTTTTGTGCCTGTTTTTGTTATTATACCACCATTATATTGTCACCGGGTCAGAAAAGTATGTGGGACTATACCTCTAGGTCTAGGTAATACAACTGTCATGGTAGCCGTAGGGATCTACGTTTGTATGAAAAATGCCAGTGTGCAACTTGTTTGTTGGCTTGTCCATCAAGTACGTCGCGACAGCAACGGATCGACGTGATTTTTGCATGAGTAAAGTTGAGGATCTGGCGAGTGACATAGGCTACTATTTATCCCGGATTTTTTTTTGTAATAAAAATTTCCCCTGGAATTTGAAACCTTTATCCATGTGGACGAGGTCTTGCATATCATCTACTTATAGGTGTCCTGCCTATGTAGCAGAGTTGATGACAACTCAATCAAATAAGCTATTTACCTACTCTTTATCAAACTTAAAAACATGCTTCTAGTATAGAAGTTTGTAGGAAACATAGTTGTGATGTCATCGAATTTCAACGCACTTTTTTCTTTTAACTATAGTTTAAAATGGTTATCAAACTTAAGACCGAGGATGTGAAAGGTCCTTTGGAAGACCTTCTATAATACCTATTCTGCGTCTCTGTTTAATAATCAGTGAGAAATAATTTTTGTAGGCATCACCCCTGTTGTGTTTCCATCATCCCATCGCAGTTGTGTTTGTTTCGGGCTTTATATATCGGAAACCGTGGCGGCCTCATAAACTGTCGCGTCGAAAGTTCCCTTCTTTTCGGCGACAGATGTTCCGATATTACGGCGGCCATATTTCTTTATGGCGTCATTTAAATAAAGAACCACTCAAGGCCCACAATGGTTATAGATATCGTTTGGAAGTTTATCAACATTTGGCGTGCGACTTATGCTCGTTGTTGTGAACATACAAAACTCAAAGCAAATATTGCGAGGTTGTTACGATAAAGGATAATGACATTTTCACCCCTACGACTTTAACAATGTGCGCGAAGCTTTTTGCTTCCTCGTTCCTTATACATTCATTTCTATTATTATAAAGGAACGAGTTTGCTTACTTCTTACTTATGCATAGAACGTTTTTACTGCGTTGTTAAAATAACTTTGACTATTCTGGTCTATCATCATACTGAGTATACTTAGGCACAGAATAAACTACGTAATGACATCAATCATCACAGAATGGCTCATTACTTTTTCTTCAAGTAAACTTTTATACAAGTGCTTTTGTATCGTCAAGTAAATTTAGGATTGGTTCGGAATGATCTTTCTGCCTGTTGGCCACCACACTGGCTAAGTGTAGATTTCCACCTTAGACCGCATCATCAATTACCACCTAGTGGGATCGCAGTCAATCACTCGTCGATTTCGACGAAATTGTTATAGAGAATGGTTGCATTCCGGGGAAGGACATAGGCTACTTTTTATTCCGGAAAATTAAGTTTCCGTTGGAATCAAAAACCGTTCCATGCGGACGAAGTCGCGGGCATTATCTAGTAAATAATATAGTATACAAAGTATGTACGTTCCACTCAAGTATGCATTCACTAAGGCGTAATTAAAAATATTGAAGTTTTATGCAGCCGGAAAATATTTGCATAATGAAAAGTACCGCTTGCAATCTAGCCTTACAATTAACAATTTTACTGGTTCGTATTTTAAATGAAAAATTTCCTTCAATTTTCCATAGAAACAACATGTTCATTATGCAACATTATGTTTGATTCTTAGCCTGGAAAGTAATTACATCTCATTACCAAAATAGTTGAGTTAAAAAATAGTATAGATGGTGTAGCGTCCACCTTCTGGATGCCACTGGATTTGGTGTTTAATTAATTATTAGTGTGACGACCTCCGTGGCGCAGTGTGTAGCGCTGTTGCCTTAACGTGCGGCGGTCCCGGGTTCGATCCCCGCCAGGGTCAATTTGGGAATTTATAATTTCTGAATTTTCCCTGGTCTGGTCTGGTGGGAGGCTTCGGCCGTGGCTAGTTACTACCCTATCGCCAAAGACGTGCCGCCAAGCGATGTAGCGTTCCGGTACGATGCCGTGTAGAAACCGAAGGGGTATGGGTTTAATATAAATGCCATGCCCCTAACAGGTTAGCCCGCTACCATCTTAGACTGCATCATCACTTACCATCAGGTGAGATCGCAGTCAAGGGCTAGCTTGTAGTGTATAAAAAAACAAATTATAGATGTCAAATAAAACACTTGTATCTTTGGTTTGTCACGTCCGTACGCCTCAGCGTTCCGCTAGCTAGCGGGGGGAACCGGCCGGCACAAAAGATCACTTTGTTTACTTAAACTCATGAATTTAAATAAACAAAGTGATGAATGCATTTTGTAGAAGAGGATCTGCAAAAACTTGGAAAGCTTCCCCTCATGGAAGAAGGAGGCTAAGGAGGCTAGGTGGAGAGAAACCGTAGAGGAGGACAAGACCCACAAAGGGTTGTAGCGCCGAAGGAAGTAAGAAATACTCGTAAGTATCAAAATAGTTAAGTGCATTTAAATTTAATTTCACAAGTCCAGTGCAAGTCAAGGAAAACATCGTGAGTTTCAGTATCAAAAGACTCTTTCTAAAAAAAATACGTGCCGATTTGGAAGTTAGTTAAAAATAAGTCATCTTGTTTATATTATGGGCATCGCTTTCAGTGAGGCCATTCAATTCTATATATTATATCAACCGCTATCTGATAGCTCCACTATACCTAATAAACAAAACTAGAACTTAAGCGCTGAAAAGGGAAATAATCATTGTAGTGGAGAATTTGGCTTATTCACTTCTTACTTTAAAACTGTAGTGGCAAGGGCAAAAAGTAAAAACACACTACAGAAATATTGTTTCTCTGGCAGACAGAATTGCATTTCGTCGTGTGACGTCGCGCGTTCGAATTGTCGTATTGTCTGTAGTATGTTTTCGCCCTAAGAGCACATAAGGGACCTGTACGCTTACTCTGAGTTTTTACATTGCAAATTCGATTGACGTATTGAGCATTCGAGCACATTAGCGTTAAAGTAAACTGAACCTTAACTGCATTGTTTTAGAGCTCATTTCATCATTTCGTGTATTTATTCACAGCCAGCGCTCCAACGCTGAATTTGTGACTTTAAAGCAAGAGCTTTTGGGTCCATTTTACTTTGACGCTAATATGATCGAACGTTCAATACGATCAACCGAATTTGCAAGGTAAAAACTAAGAGTACTTATGTAGAGTTTATAACATCTTGTTAAACATTATTTAATTCTGTATTATTTTTATTTTAATGTATTTAAATCGGAAAGTTTTCGTTTCTTTAATAAGTACCTACACAGTTTTAACTTACATGTTTCACTATTCTCACATTCTGGGGCATCTGGAAGAAATCTCTTCAAGAGATAAGTTGTCCTTGTGCATGTCCTTTCAATGTTTATGTTTTATTTTTAAGTTACTGGTACAGAATGTATAAATAAATAATAAATAAGTACTAAGCGTACTGCAGTCGAAAAATACAACCCTTTCAGACCCACAGAAAGTAAGTCGGTATAATGACAACAAAGTTCAAAGTTAAAAGTTCTAGGAACAATGTTTCGTATTTCACAAATAAACTTATTAAATAAAATGAAATACGCGACCAATAACTCGTCGCGGGGACGAGAAACTTCTCGAAACAATAACAGCGCTCATATTTCACGCTCGCGTATCGGAGTTTGCTCACTTCGATCTGTGTTACCATATGGGTTCAGTGTTCATAGTTATATAACATTTCCAAGATAAGAACCGGTGATAGCCTGCGGATTTAGCCCGGCTCCCTGTTTAGGTGATCGGGTGTTCGATTCTCAGGTACGCACTTTTAGTTTTTTATGTACAAGTTAGCCCTTGACTCTGATCTCACCTTGTAGTAAGATTGATGATAGCGGGCTAACCTGTTAGGGGTATAGCAGTTATATCCTGTAAGGTACTATTAAAAATTCTGTGGATATTGAATTAATCTAATCGGCGTCTACAGGGCATTGTGCCGAAACACTTAATCGCTTGGCGGCGAATCTCTTGGGTAGAATCAGGCCTTACTTTGCCATGATTTACAATGCCAAGATTGTCTAGTGAAGTTCGTGTCAAACTTCACTAGACAATCTTGCATTATAAAGTCTACATCTCCAGAAGATGCTCCGGTGTCGGGGCGAAACGTGTGTCGAGAATAGTGTAAAAGTCTTGTGTGGTGGTGCATGTGAGTGGTGGTGGCATTGCTTGCTTGGAAATTTGGCTTTCTTGCTTGGTTGGGAAGGTAAACGGTGCTTCGCTTGTAACTGCATGCTTGACAATACAGATTTTTTTCTGTTGGCGGATTATATCAAAATAATTGTAATCTTTTCTTGCTGGCACTGCCTCTGCCGGTAGGTTTGTATCTGGTCACGACTCACGACCGATGCTCCTACTAGACCAAAGAATTAGTTAATTCAATGATTATTTAGCTTGTTCTTATTTTCATCATTATCACTTCTAACCCATTGCCACCGGCACACTACTGAAGACGAGTATTAGTTATCAGTTATCAGTAATATCAGGTGACAGATTTTCTTGCTATTTGTATACAAAAAAAATCACATAGTGATTTTTACGCAAAAATACATTCACATTACACCAATATATCCTGAAGCCATTACCTGATCCTGAAAGATGCCAAAAAACCCGCTGAGAACGCAACCAATGTCGAACACTCCGACCTCCGACATTTCGACTCCCATAGGACAGTGCCATTCCCGATATTCAATAAAGTGAACTAACACGTTTAGCCGTCAACTCGGAGAGGATACTTTAGATACCTTTCACACGAAATATTCTGTGGCGAAGACGTGTACTGAAAATATTCTCACTTGATTTACCTACGCCTGCTTATAACTAAATGACGCCCGTGACTTCGTCCACGTGGATTCAAGTTTATGAAAAATCCCGTGGGAATTCTATTTTTCCATATAAAAAGCCCATGTCCTTCCTACCAAATGTACTGTAACCAATGGTGACTTCTCAAAGTTTGGAAGCCCGCCCGGGCGGCCCGGGATGGAATGTCCCGTCCGGCCCACTTTTTGATTAACGCGTCGCAGTACTTACTTTCTCATCACTTTATGATTCAAGTTGGATGCTTCTATTAGTTTCCTAAGGTTTGCATGCAACTGCATGCCAGACGCGTACCTACCTACAAGTCTTTCATACCGCCTTTCCGGTACAAAAAGAGTACTGAAATTGCCTTGTTAATATTATGGTTGCATGGACTTAGTCAGAATTGCGACGCGTGGTTACAACAATCGTGTGTGAATGCTCTTAGCCCTGAAGTCCCAAACGCATTACATTATATACCTCTGCCGAATAACCATCCTTCTTCGTGTATAACATGAAGTCAGAAATTTCATGATATTTAAATCTGAGTGAATATTTTGGACATTTTTCGCTTGAACGCTGTTAAAGAAACGGGGTTACAATCTGAATGTAAAGAAAGAAAGAAAAAACATTTATTTTCCAGTTTTGCCACACATATGCTTACCTCAAGTATGCTACCCCGGCGCCTCCATCATCAACACCATCAGCAATGAGCTAAACTGCTTAGGTGACAAAAGCGCCGGGATAACAGGAGTAATGTGTAGCATAACCCGAAAAAAGGCTCCAGCTCAGCAGAGTGCTGTATGATTGGAATATGCACAAGAGCAATATAAAAACCATACAGCGCTGATTTTCAGCCGAGACCTTGTTGCAGGCGACGCCACAGACCCATAATAAAAATAAAAAACTACTGCTTATACTAACACATATATTATATTGTTGTAATTATTGAAATATATAAAAAAATTTAATAGAATATACGAAAAGATATAAATAAAAATATAATATAATAGGTAGGTACATTATAATAGTCTTATAGTTTCTGTTAAATAGTCTTTTATGATATATAATAACAAAGATAAATAATTATGATTGATTGAATTTACATTTTTGAAATACATACACGTTTTATTAAAACCTATATAATGAGAGTTAAGTATTACACTATAGAAATGAAAACTCCGCCACCAGGTCCTGAAATTCAACCTGTTTCTCTAAAAGGATTTTTTTTAAATTAACTTTAAATGTAGAAATATTTTTTAGTGTTCTTATTGGGGGGGGTATATTGTTCCAGCATTTAGTGGCGGAGTACGTGAATGAACCTCTAAAAGCAGCGGTGCGATGAAATGGAATCCGAAGTCGATTGCGACAACTTCTGAGGCGATCGGATTCCTCATCGCCCACCCAATTAAGCTTATTCAGAAGGTACATAGGCTTACCAAATTTTATAACACCGAAAAGTAAACCTGCTAGGTGCAATTTCCTTCGCGATCTCATTTTAAGCAATCGATGATTGTTTAAATATGGGGTTACATGATTGCGCGGTGGTATATTAAAGCAAAAACGTGCGCACGCATTTTGCACACGTTGAATTAGGCGTTTCGTCCTGCATAATAATCGCGGCCCATACACAACATCCATATAATTCAGCTTTGAAAGAACCAAGGCTTCTACCAACTGGATACGCAGTTCCAGAGAAAGATAACATCGAACTTTGTACAGTATCTTCAGTCTGTAGAAGCAATTGCGAACCTTCTCCGCTACATGCTCTTCATACCTCAAGCCAGAGTCCATGAGCAAACCCAAATTTCTCACCAGAAATACACGCTCTAAGGCATTGCCACCTATACTTACATTATATTGCATATCGATTTTACTTAATTGATTTTTGCTACCAAATAAAATATATTTAGATTTTGTTGGATTGAGTACAAGGCAATTACTATCCGACCATTTTGCAATCCGATTAAGATCTTCATTAATAAGATTAACAGCAGCTTGGAAATCCTGCGGTTTAAATGAAATATATAGTTGTAGATCATCAGCATATAGATGGTATCGACAATTAATAATTTTCTGTGTTACATCAGCAATATACAATATAAAAAGCAAGGGTCCCAGGACCGAGCCCTGCGGAACACCCCTAGGCACTAGAGCTGTTGCTGAGCTATACCTCTTCCCGTCCTCATGAACCACCTCAACAGACTGAGTCCGATTGGACAGATAACTGTCAAACCATTTGACAGTATCACTACTGAATCCATAATAGGATAACTTTGACAGTAGAAGGGCAATGTTAATACTGTCAAAAGCCCGAGAAAAGTCCAAGAGTACAAGTAAGGTACACATCCCGGAGTCCTGTGCTGTCAAGATATTATCAGTAACGTCCAACAAAGCTGTCACGGTGCCACGACCTGCCCTAAAACCCGACTGAAACTCAGGCAAAATCTGGTTCTTTTCTAAATACGCTGACATCTGCGAGTGTATAATTTTTTCTATTACTTTAGAAAAGCATGGTAAAATACTAATCGGCCTTAGGTCTTTTGGCACGAGAGGGTCCGGAATTTTGGGAAGCGGGCGAACTAGGGCAACCTTCCAGTCGCTTGGAAAAACACATGTTACTACTGATGCATTGATGACTGCTTTTATAGTGTCTAAGCTTTGAGGCAGCGTCATCAATAGCATATCTAGAGTAATTTTGTCTGTGCCCTCAGCATTTGAGTGCAACTGCTTTATTGCTTTTAACACATCTGATTCAGTGATCGTCACAAGTGAAAAAGTACTATCAAAAAGTTTATTGAATTCAAAATAAGTGAGCTGTGAAATAGTAACATTATTTGAGCCAGGAACGTTAAGAAAGTGAGAATTTATAGCCTCTGCATCTATGAAATGTGAAGGTAGATAATCTGATCTCTTAGGTAGGATAGTATGCTTTAAATTTTGCCAGAGAACTTTAGGGTATTTAAGTTTGCTGTTAATATCGTAATTAAAGTATGCGCGTTTCTCATTGTGAAAAGCTTCGATAACTAAATGCTTATATTGTTTATAAAGAATTTTGTTTGAGAGAGATTTATCCTTACGCCATAAAATATGCGCATCGTCTCTTAACTTCATCATTAATTTTACATTGTATGTTATCCATGGAGCACGCCGATCTTTAACAATTATAGTTTTTTTAGGAGCGTGCTTATCAAAGAGTTCCGTCACATATCTATTAAAAGACGATACCATATGATTAACACACCCTGAAGCTAAAATATCGTCCCACGGTATGACGTTAAGGTCATCATTAAATTCATCCAAACAAATGTTATTGAGTGGTCTGTACATAATAAATTTTGAGGGTACTTTTCCCTTTTTAATATTTAATACCCAATCAAGGAAGGCGTGATTGCTCAAAGATACAATCGGTGTCACGGTAACACTTTTAACTGGCAGGTTGGTAGAAATATTGTCGATCAAGGTTTCGGTACCTTCAGTGAAATGTGTAGGACAAGTAATTAACTGTGTTAGTTGCAAATAATTAAAAAAAGCTTCTAGTTTAATAGTTTTCGAGTCATTCCTATTTAACAAATTTACATTGAAATCCCCTAACAAAACGATGTGATCATAACTCGACAAGGCCTGGACAGAGTCTGTAAGTACATCCAAAAACTGGTCAATATTCAACCATGGGGGTCTGTAGGCAGTACCGATAGCGATTCTAAGGGAGTTGACATTCAGACCGATCCACATCTGTTCAACTGTTTCATGCTTAGGATACGCGCACGCCCTAGTTTTAAGACCTTTTCTGATATAGAACGCAACACCCCCACCTCGACCCCTGCGCACAGTGTCCGGGCGAGGGATGTGTTGAAGTCTATAACCAGGAACAAAGGGTGCTCGACCTTCCTCCCCAGCACGCAACCAAGTCTCATTGATCGCCATGATATCAACTTGAAAACGATCCATGGCCACCAAGAACTCATCATGCTTTGTACCTAAAGACCCTGCATTAAGAAACCCAATTTTCAAAAATTTGCTCTTACCTTTGATTTTTATTATAGCAATACAAATAAATAAATGATATATAAATATATAGTTTTATGAATGCATTATTAAAAATTTTGTAAATAAATATATTATTATTAATGTAATTATGTTTTATTATAGTAATAAGCAAAATTATTCCAAAACTGAGTAGGGATAGACTCTGCTTATAATAAAATATACATGACAGCAAGTCCAATAATATAAAAATAAAAATGTTTATATAGGTATTCAACATTACAACAAACACAGATTTTATAGAGTAAATTGTTAAAAATATTACAACATCCTTGTTTTGTTCTCTAAATTTACTTAATTTTAACAATAACAAAGTCACAATATAAAGTAGAACAAGTACAAAGAAAAACATTTGTTCAAGCCTAATTAGTCCTTGAATATAACTATTTATTAAAAAGAAACTATTATTACACATGTAATATGACATCTGAGGCAAATATTTAGATCTTAAAAAGAATTGTTTGTGAAAATTTTCTCAATGTCATCCGCCGATCGTATACGATATACGGGAGCCGTAGCATTTTTCCGTACATAAATACGCCCTCCCTTGGTCCAGACAAATCTCCAGTCCTTACTACGACTTTCCTCCCGCACCTTATAAAACAACTGCCTATTAGTGCGCGTAAGGTGTTCGTTAACATAAAAACGACGAGGTTCGGTGTCAATAATTATACCCGATGAGTCAGCGCCACGGCGGACGCGGGCGGCGCGCAACAGTTGGTCTCGCACAGCGCGCCGCGTTAGACGCACGATCATAGACCGGGGCCGTGGCTCCTGCACCTGCCCGCCGTTGCTAGTACTCGCTTGAAATGCACGCCGGGGGCCCAAGCGCTCTGCAGAGACGACATCGCGAACATCTAGATCCACTCCTAGCTTCTTTGCCAACAGGCAGGTCACACTTATCAGATTTTCACCGGAAGCTTCCTGTAAACCCGATATTTCGACATCGTTCATGAGTAGGTCCTGATCCCTGTCGTTTAATTGGGTTTGCAGTTGAGAAATGGTAGCGTGCAAACTGCCAGCCTCGATTGAACCCTGTGACGCAGACTGCTCCTCCAAGCGTGATAACCTGGATTCAATGTTATCCACCCGACTATTGAACTCAGATAAGGTTACATTAAGCTGAGCTATTTCTCCCCTGAAAGAGGCCATCTCACTCCTCAGCAGCCTGAGCTCAGCAACAATGGAATTCGTGGAGTCCTGAATGTCAACATTCATCGCCGCCGATGACGGTGCCACTGCAGCTGAAGTGTTGGAAGCATCAGGAATTTTGGGGACAGGAGTACAGCTCAACCCTTTAGTAGTAGTGGTCGCACCCTGCTTGCTTTTGCCCTTATGACACCCATGGCATGCCCATTTGCTGGGGATAGGACCACTAGGGCTTAACTTTACACAGTCTCGGTGAAACAAAAAACCACACTTAATACACTTTACGCCATCTATGGAGCCAACAAAGCGACCACATTGATTACACTTGCTAGTCATGTTACCTTAGTCGCACTACGACCCAATGCAGATTCAGTACAGACTGTTAACGCTAGATGGCAATAAAAAATAAAAAAATAATAATCGTCGTCAATACAATATTGATTTAGTGTATAAAACACACCGAATTTCTTTAGATTTCGCTTACTTATGCACATACAACTAATTTTAAGACTGCTTAGCTGGAACACACTGGGCTTTGCTGCGCTAATGGTATGATAACAAAGCGAGGGTATGTACGTATGCAGGCAAACAAACAGCTGATATTTGTCACACTCAACTTGTAATTGTGGAAAACAATAAAACCGTTCTCTCAATCGCTTCACAAACACTAGTATACTTTGATTTGCCACTACTTATCAGTTTAATACACCATAAAAGGCTAATAGAAGCTTAATTTATTTTTGATTTTAAAATAACTAGGACAACTGTACAATAACTGTACAATGTGTAATGTATTTCATGTTCGCTATCAAACTGAAACAATTTTATAATACACTGAAAATAACATTACTACTATAGTAGTACTAGTTTTAGAAAATAATAGTACTGGTATTTTTCACGATTTCCACCACATCTTTAAAAAAATTGCACTTTACAGCTTGATTAATATTTCGCAAACGGATCCCTGAAACGAAAAATGTTTTCAATGTTCACCCCCCATGTGTAGGGAAGGTACCCCAAATTTTTTTTCCAGAATTTCATTTCACCACTTTGTTTATGTATAGGTAACTATGCCAGATTACAGCTTTCTAGTACTACTAGTCTCTGAGCTGAGCCAAGAATGTACAGACGGATGGACATGGCGAAACTAGAAGGGTACCTTTTTTTACTACGGGACCCTAAAACCGAACCGTACTGGTCATATCGTCCATCCGAAATGTCCCGCGTCAGAGGGGACCAACGTTTTCCAGTTTCGTACTTCATTTTATAGAAGTGAAAGACGCAGGCTTTTTGTCTACGAGACAATTTTTTTTCGTCCGTAGAGTGTTTTCGCTCTCAGGAATATTTTTTCGGGATGATGAAATTGCAAAAAAAATATCGATTCGTTTCTACGTTGCTTTGCAAAAAAAGGACAAACAAACACATTTTCCTATAGTCACATTAATTTATGCCGAAATGTTTTACAATGTGTACAGCAATTCAAATTCAAATGTTTTTTATTCAAATAGACTTTTTACAAGTGCTTATGAATAATCGAATGAATCTACCACTGGTTGGGAATGCCGTTCCTACCGAGAAGAACCAGCAAGAAACTCGGTGGTTGCTCTTTTCAAAAAAATAAAATATATTTATAATAGCATTAGTCTAAAGATACATAAGTAACAGCAGTCCTGAGCATTGCTGGAGCGAGTCAAATCCATGCGCTTTTATCATTTATATACTTCTTATATTACTATACTTCTTATATTTATTATTTATAATATTTATCTTCGACAGTATAATAAGCTTTTTACAGGAGCATTTTTTAAATGCTTTTCTTAAACTTGTGTAAAGGCAAGCTTATAATAGGTAGTGGAATTTAGTTAAAGAATAGAATGCTCATTCCCACGAACGACCTTCGGACTTTCTTGAGGCGGAACGACGGAGTCACAGCCTATGACGGTTTCTTCTTGGCCTATCGTGCAGATCGCATATACAAATACAAAAACAAAGAATATCCATATATCTACTATAACTTTAACGAATACCTACCTCGTAATAATATTACGGTTGTTGTTCTCTTTATTGCTTGGCGTAGCATTCATATTTTTAGATTAAATTCGCTGTCTGTTCCCATACTGCTGTAAAACTGATATTAAATTACGGTGCGAGGTAACTATCAAACATTTCCTCTCAAAATTAATATATTTTGTACGGATCTCTAATTAAATACTGATCCTGTCAAAACCCTTTGGCGATGAAAATTGATGAACCTTCACGTAAAGTACCTAATATTCTTATTTTCTTTATTTATCTTTGAAAATCTAGATGATGACGATGAACCACGACTTTGTCCGCATTGTTTAAGCTTCATAAAAATCGCGCGGGAACTGCTCCGAGATTGTGTAAGGAAACCGTAATCGTATATCGTTTGTTAAACGGATAACCCTTAACTAACTAGAATTAATGAAGTCATAATATTATTGTAAAAGGTTCGGGAGAAGGTGTACCCATAATACAAATGTATCGAAATACCTAAATCGGAAATAAATTGAAAAAATTGAAATTGAATCCGACCTGTTTAAGGAGTTCATGGATGCCTGAACGTCAAAACGCATGTTTGAACTCCTTAAACATGTCGGATTGGCAATACAGGATTGGCCTATGTCTGACAACAGCACTCACCACTATTCCAGGGAGGAGCAGGGACGGTCGAAGTCTCATAACCGATACGTGAGAATGTGTACTTACGAGGTTAATGATGTCGGTACGGTCTTGTAAGGTAGAATGTAACAAACAGGGATTGATTTTCGCTCTGAAAGAAAGGTAGGTATTATGGGCAGAGGCGTATTTAAAGATTTGGCGCCCCGGGCCAGTAAGCTTTGCCGCCCCATTCATTTAAAAAAAAACCTACCTACTATGTGATATGAAATAATAAATGAAAAAAAAATTACCATTTATTCACTATAATAGGTAAATATTTACATTTTTTTCCTATGTAGGTACAAATTGGTTGACAAAATCGTGAATGACGCTGTCATAACAGATGGCGTTTGTCAATTCAGCTTCTATAGGTATTCATGACAGCTAAGCTGTTTAAGCGTTCTTCGCTTATAGTGGAACGTAAATATTTTTTCAATACAGTTGTCAAACATGGCGCACTTTCAGAGGCTGTAGTTATGATTCGAAAATTGAGGCATCTTACTTTTACACGGTCGTGACTTACTTTTACAAGCTCGACACTTATGTACTTTTGCAGTTTAGTTTTAAATTTTCCAAGTCAATTAAAAAAGTTTAGTAGCAAGGAGTTTTCATACATAGAATATGATCGGATAGGCTTTTTACGAGGAAAAATGCATGAATCCGTACGTTTTAGCATTGAATTTCCAAAATTCTTTTAAATGGTTGTTGATTATATTTAATTACCAGTTTTAATTTAATTATTTTCAACATTTGTCAAAAATCGAATAGGCTGTATACGCGTAGGTACGAACCCGTAGCCTAGTTTCGTTGGAAAAAAAAATGTCCAGGTGTAAATACGCGCCATTTGCTGATTTTTTTAATTTTTTTATGTAATAAATTGATTATATTTTTGATAATATAGTCTAGTACTAATGATAAAATGGAATTAACTCCACCAGATATTTTAACTGAGGCGAAAACTGTGAGAGATGGAATTTTGCCCCCAAAATCTCGAGAAAGATATATAAACCTTGGGAAAAGCTGCCGCCGCCCGCGCCTCCGTCACAGCAACTACTAAGTCTATACGATTTGAGCGATCTTCAACCCGTGCACAGCAGCAAATTTCACTGAATTTTAGTAATTGCTCAAGCTTTACTCTCAATTTTCAGAATTAATTACTATGTACGTATGTATGTTGAAATAAACTTGTAATTCTTTGATTTGTTTATTACTATTTCCCACAACTGTATTGAAAAACGTCGTGTGATACACGGGTGTGAAGGTTATTGCAAACTCGTGACATTAAAAACTTTCTACTTTCCACCCTTGTATCACAATATACTATTTTATCCTTTTGAGTACAGAAAACGAACGTTCTGCACTGCAATTCGTCACTGCGGTGCAAAGAAAAATGCGTAATGCAATCTGTACTTATGGGAAAGCTTCTTTTAACTCCTTATTTTTTATAAATAAGCTAAGTTGCCTTAGACTCATTTTATTTTCATAGGCTGCCAAGAAGTGTTTCAATAGAACACATTCGTCTTGTAGGTCTACCGGGAGATCTAACGGGTATACATTTTGAAGGTTTACGGCATGCCTTCTAACTTAATTTAAATGTCAATTAAAATATAATATTTATTGTAGTTAAGCTTGACAATAAAAGGCGCCCAGAGAAGGCCAAGAGGGGCGGCTTGGCCGCCCCTCGCAGCCTGCCGCCCTGGGCCATGGCCCCCTTGGCCCTAGGGTAAATACGCCCGTGATTATGGGCATTATGTCTGCTAAATAAAATAATTATATTATGTTAGTATGTATGCACTATAAGTATTAGTTAGGTTCCAAATGAAGAAATTGTGTTAGAGCAAGAAATTGGTCACGCGTCCGAGTTCTTCAGGCCACTATCGCGGATGCCCAGAGGGATCGGAAACTTCGAAGATGCCGTAATGTAATCAACTGTAAAGAGTTCGGAAAAGTTAGCTATCAAACTAGAATGGCTGTATCATTGAAGTTGAAAGATTAATTACTTAAATCTATTCTATAAAAAAAAATAAGACGTATGTAGGCACTGTTACGTCGACTTAAAAACTATCTACAATATGCGTTTTTATTTTTTGTCCATTGGCCAAGAACAAAATACATTGTATGAATGTTATAAATGCCTTTCAATGGTTTGAAGCCCCATATTTGTTTTTTATTTTTAGATGACAAGATGGGGATTCGCGATTTCGATGTTATTGGTACATGTGCACGATAAAATCTCTACGAGATGAAGCAACAGATGCTCATTTAATTGAAAATCGTTCAAAAGCCGATAAAAATACACTGCTTTGCTAATAATAATCTATACAAAACAGCCGCATTGCTGTTCCCTAT
The DNA here is from genome assembly GCA_923060345.2 of Erebia aethiops. Taxonomy (NCBI): domain Eukaryota; kingdom Metazoa; phylum Arthropoda; class Insecta; order Lepidoptera; family Nymphalidae; genus Erebia; species Erebia aethiops. Next base: position 4,132,097 of record OV281092.1, on the reverse strand, counting down.
AAAAAGGTCCGAAAAGTTTTAACATCATTACAATACTCGGCGAAAGATTAAGGCCACCTTGAGGTATTCAGAATGGGCGACCCTCCGAATGGCCCATAAAAATGTAGCTCCTCTTTATTGGATATCTGAATATAGGGCCGCGAGCCATCTGTCCTAAAGTATTGTTTATGCCACGGTCCAGTTTTTAGGACTCGGGATGGAATAAATTCTGAAATTGGCCGTGATCGTAAAATTTCTGATTGTTGACTGTATCCTAAAATTTTGAATAAAAATAAAGTGGAGTGCGTATAATGAATTTAATTAAGCGGCGGATTTTAATTAAAGCCAACAAGCTTTAATTTTTTGCCACTCACTGGTTTTTATTATTAGTCCATCTGTGCGAACATTTTGGTACATTAGCAAACTTAAGGGCGCGGAAGCTTTTTGCAAACTTAGAAAGGTTTATACTTGACGATTTAATATTGTACCTACGCCAAAAACTAAGCATGATATCGATTGATCTCGCCAATATCGAGGCTTATTACTAAGCAAACCAGTAAATTAAATACGTATTGATTTGAAAATAATGAGCCTCGAAATATCTCGTCTCAATATTTTAACGTGTTTGTAGCATCGATATAAATGTAGGTACTAGATGGGCCCTTTCATAGAAAAAAATTGGGCGTCCGACTTTTAGAGCGCGCTCCTTACCTGTCCTTGTCCCCGCCATAGCGCAGTCTCGCTTTTTTGACTAGATGGCGTTAGTAAATTAGGTCCACATTCTTAGTTTGACAGGGCCCGTCTATGTAAATTGAGGTCGTTGGTTTGTAGTTCACCTGTGAGTTCGAATTTATTGAGGCCATATTATTGTTCGTACTATATGTTCGGCCTACTAGTAGCAAATTGTGCAAGAACTTTATCGTGCCATATTAATTAACAGTAGCTGACCTAAACTGATTAAGGCGAGTCACCTCAGCTCAGCGGTAAAAACTGGTTTGCTAGATCAAATTTTTTCGGTATTTATTAATAAATAACGGTCTTACAAAAAATATCCGATACACTTAAAGATATTGTCTAAAGAATGTGCTAATTCGTTACACGATAGGATGTACTTTACTCGATCAAAAAAAATCTTGAAACAGGCTAAATTAAAAGTTTAAAACGAATTTTTTATTAATAAAATTTTCGACTTTGCTCATCATTTTTATATGGATAAATTCCTCTTGAAGTATTAATGAGAACCTGCTAAAATTTATTTCAAACTGAAGTCCTATATCCATTTAATTCAAATTAATCCCAGAATTTGAACGTTGCCAAGCGGTTTCAGAATATACCGCGCTGCCCGCTTCCCCGCTAGTCTCTACGAGAAATGTACCGCGAGACGCGCGGGCGGCACCCCACACCTCACCTCCTAAAATCTTGGAGGTGACTCGCCTTAACGCCGGCTGCCCAAATATTCCTAGACCGATAAGTCTTGTTCACAATTCCTGGAACTGGCAAGCACAATGTACATTACAATTTGGCGTAATTAGGACATAAAGCGGGACAGTATAATTTATGTACTGCTAATGTTCTAGCTCTAGCTATTGCATTATTTGTTGCAGCCAGAGTTTGTGTTTTAGCTGGTTTTAGCCGGTTTTAGGCAGTAGTTTAGTGGTATGGGAGAGAATTTTGCGATTATCATGAAATATAAACTATACGCGATTTGGAAATTTTCATGGCATGGCAAATGTCATTGCATTATAATCTGATTTTTTTGGCCTTTGCAACCTTTTATCATCATTTCAATCCATTGTCGGCTTGAGCACGAGGCGCCTCTGGGAATCAGAAGGGTTTGGCTATAGTCCATCCGCTGACCAAGTACGGATTGGTAGACTGTGGAGGCTGCCAATTCGATAACATTATGAAGAACGACGAGAGTGACGATGTTTGAAGTAAGTGATATTTAATTTCTTAAAACGCACATCCGAAACAAACGCTCAGAAAAGTTAGAGGTGCGTGTCCGGGATCGAACCCAGGACCAGTCGAATTGGGTCGGTCAGGTGTCTAAACCACTAATCACCGCTCATCACTCACCACCAGGTGGCTATCACCTCTTCTAACAACTTTTGATTTCCATGAATATGACTTGTTGGTTTTGATTGGTAAAGATTAGATATGTAAAGCCACACATAACATAGAACTAAATTATAAACAGAAAACAACGCGTGCGCATGGGCGCGGTCTTATCACTAAAGGTGATCTCCTCCAGACTACCCGTTTCTTAAAATTCTTAAGAAATTAGATGATTACTACCTGATTCCCGTAACTTCGTTTGCGTGAATTGAGGTTTTTTGTTCCCGCGGGAGCTCTTTAATTTTCCGGGATAAAAAGCCTATGTGCTATTCCAGACTATAATCTATGTCTGTGCCACATTTCATCCAGATCCGTTCAGCACTTGTGGCGTGATTGAGTAACAAACATCCATCCATCCATCCATCCATTCAAACTTTCGCATTTATAATATTTGACGACCTCCGTGGCGCAGTGTGTAGCGCTGTTGCCTTAACGTGTGGAGGTCCCGGGTTCGATCCCCGGCAGGGTCAATTTGGGAATTTATAATTTCTGAATTTTCCCTGGTCAGGTCTGATGGGAGGCTTTGGCCGTGGCTAGTTACCACCCTACCGGCAAAGACGTGCCGCCAAGCGATTTAGCGTTCCGGTACGATGCCGTGTAGAAACCGAAGGGGTATGGGTTTAATATAACTGCCATGCCCCTAACAGGCTAGCCCGCTACCATCTTAGACTGCATCATCACTTACCATCAGGTGAGATCGCAGTCAAGGGCTAGCTTGTAGTGGAATAAAAAAAAAGTATACATTATGAAAACAAGATTTGATCGATATTTAGGTCGGTAAACGTATACGTCGGTTTAGTCTGACCGAAACTGAAAGTTCGGTGGGACACTATTCGGTACCACCTTTATCTCGCAGATGATCTTGTCCAAAGACTTAAAGTACAAGAACAAACATGGGGAGTTAAAACACAAGCACATCCTATCAAGGTGGAAGGTAAACCGCAAAAACTTCGCTCGCAAAGGTCTCGGCCTTCAGAAAACAATTAAGATAAAACCCCTATGAGGCTGCAAACTTTATACCGACCCTCGCGTTATTTCTATATTAATGGCTTGATATACGGGGAGTTCCTTTTAAGTTGATCGCACATTATTGTTCTTTTTTTTTTATCCACTACAAGCTAGCCCTTCACTGCGATCTCACCTGATGGTAAGTGATGATGCAGTCTAAGATGGTAGCGGGCTAACCTGTTAGGGGCATGGCAGTTATATTAAACCCATACCCCTTCGGTTTCTACACGGCATCGTACCGGAACGCTAAATCGCTTGGCGGCACGTCTTTGCCGGTAGGGTGGTAACTAGCCACGGCCGAAGCCTCCCACCAGGCCAGACCAGGGAAAATTCAGAAATTATAAATTCCCAAATTGACCCTGCCGGGGATCGAACCCAGCTATTACATACCCAGTATTATATACCCAGGACCTCCGCACTTTAAGGCAACAGCGCTACACACTGCGCCACGGAGGTCTTCTCTGATGAATTTCGGTCACGGTCGGCTAACTACGAAGGAAATAGTGTGGATACTCACAGATGCACTCTCTATTACCTCACTCTCATATCTGTTCAATCAGCTGGTGTGATCGCAGGACCAATAACTCCTATCGCAAACTACAAGCGTAAAGTTGTGATGAACTCCCTGGCGAATTGTTGAGCACTGTTGTCTTAGCATGGGAGATCACGGGGTCCATTCCCGCAGGGTCAATTAGGGAATTTGTAATTTCTGATTTTTTTCTTATCTCGTGCGAGAATAGACTGAATCAAATAATCAAATAAATATTATAAATGCGAAAGTTTAGATGGATGGATGTATGGATGGTTGTTACTCAATCACGTCCGAACGGCTGAACCGATCTGGATGTGGCACAGGTAAATTGGGTAATATTATAGTCTGGAATAACATATAGGCTACTTTTTTACGTGGAAAACTAAGGAGTTCCCGCGGGAACCAAAAAACGTCAATCCCCGCGGACGTAGTCGCGGGCATCAGCTAGTAGACACATAAAAGAGATCCCACTCAAATAAAACAAAAAATTCACCCAGACGAAGTCGCGGGCATCATCTCATACAAACCATTTTAATTATAATTTTAGAATTAAAGCAATGGTTCCTAATCTAAAGGTTTTATTAACTTTATCCGATCAATTTCTCGATACGCTCGGAAGTGAACGGTTATCCATAAAAACCCGATCCGCTAAGATATTGACTTTCAGAAAACAATTAAGATAAATTCCCCATGGGGCGATGGATATCCGAGCTGCCCGCTGCTTCGGTATTAATGGGATAATAGTTCGGACAGTTTTTTTGTGAAAAGGTTGCGGTGAATGGTGCAGCAGGATAGTATAGGTAGATAGGAAGATGCCCGCGACTTCAGCCGCGAGGATTTAGGTTCAAACTCAAACTCATTGTACGTTTATTAAAAACTAGCGAATGCCCGCGACTTCGTCTGCGTGGTTTGAGGTTTTTTGGTTCCCGCGGCAACTCTTTAATTTTCCGGGATAAAAAGCCAAATTTCAGCCAGATCCGTTCAGCCGTTGGCGCGTGATTGAGTAACAAACAAACTTTCACATTTATAATTTTTTTTATCTACTACTAGCCCTTGACTACGGTCTCACCTGATGGTAAGTGGTGATGCAGTCTAAGATGGTAGCGGGCTAACCGGTTAGGGGCATGGCAGTTATATTAAACCCATACCCCTTCGGTTTCTACACGGCATCGTACCGGAACGCTAAATCGCTTGGCACGTCTTTGCCGGTAGGGTGGTAACTAGCCAAGGCCGAAGCCTCCCATCAGGCCAGACCAGGGAAAATTCAGAATTTATAACTTCCCAAATTGACCCTGTCGGGATTGTATATTAATACGATTGGACGTACAGTACTATCTTGGACGTACGTACACACCTTCTGAACGGCAAGTATACAAAGTGTTAGATGTGATGGTGATAATTAACAACGTTATTTTAAAACTAAAGCTACGAGGGTTCCAAACGTGCCCTGGTCTGAGAAGAGACCACGACAAACTCTGTGAAAATCTGTCGTTGATCTATTTTTTAAGGAAAATATTACTTTCTACAAAGGGAGTGCCCCGGGATGAAAACTTTCCCGGTAATTACCTTCCAAATTTCGTTACAATCAGTTGATAGTGCGTGAAAATGAAGCAGATAAATTGACAGACAAACAGACTTATTTTCACATCAATACTATTACATTAGTATATGGATACTTATAGTTATAATGAATATCACCCACGATAGTTTCAACGTTAAAATTTATTGTATGCATTCAATGTAGGCACGCATGTTAGGAGCCTCCGGCTGTAAAAAATTCACAGTATTTCGCAAGTTTTCTTAACAAAATTCAAAATTCAAATGATTTTTATTCAAATAAACTTTTACAATAATTTTGAATCGTCGAGTGAATCTACCACTGGTTCGGAATGTCATTCTTACCGAGAAGAACCAGCAAGAAATTCGGCGGTTGCTCTTTTGAAAAAAATTATTTACAATTTCATTAATTTGTGGAATACATAAGTAACATCTATCCTTAGCATTGCTGGAGCGAATCAAATCCATGCTCCTTTGTCATTTACGTAATCTTCAACAGTATAATATGCTTTTTTCAGGACTTCTTTAACTTGGGTGTTATTTCATAACAATAAGGATTTACAGGACGGATTACCTACGTACTAAAGTTAAGGCTTAGTTGAGGTAGGTATTCAAAGTGGGGACCCTGCGAATGGCCCATAAAAATGTACCTAGGGTCTCCTTATTGGAAATGCGAATATATGGCGCCGGTTACCTGTCCTGAAATATTGTTTACGCTTCAGACATAAGGCGCTAAGGGTGATACATTTTGAAATGAGAATCATATTTTATAGTAGGTGATGGTGATTCCGTGATTTCGTCCAAGTGGATGTAGGGTTTTGGAAAATCCTTTGGGAACTCCTTGATTTTAGGTTTCAAAGTTTTAGGATTTTAGGTTTAATCTGCTTTCCGAACCGGTGGTAGAGTCAAAACATGACGTAGCATAAGAGACACCTGTATGTCCTACATGTTTAAATAAATAAACTGAAACTGAAACTGAAAGCTGAAATTCAAGCTGAAGTGACAACGAAGAACCAAGAATCCATTGACGTTTTGCATCCAAGTGATGGATTGCCAACCTAGCACCAGTAGACCCCTAAGTCCTTACAACCTTTGTCCGGCAGTGGACGCTTGCCCGACACGACATTTACCCACACAGGCTTTACACATTTTTTACAGCTAAGATATGTTAATGTATAGTAAGGCCCGTAGTATCGTTCAATCAACGGTTAAGACCGGTCTTAAGCATAGATCGACCACTTGATAACCTGTTCTTAGCTGATGTAGCTTATTACGAGCCTATGAAAAGGGGTCACAGAGAACGAGATCAGTCAAATAACATGAAACGCGGTGGAATCAATGTCACACTAGAAATAATAAGCGGCCCCCGGGCCACATGTCGTCGTAATATCGGTCGGGGCGCGCTCGTAAAAATAGGAAAAGGACCGAAAAATAACTACTTACTTTTACATTTGCGGATTCTACAGCATTGAGATTAGAAATCTAGAAAAAATAGATCTCGATCTCGTATTGAAATCTCGCTTTTCGCTGTGAATTCGTATCTTTGTTTTCTCAGGATAGAAAAATGCCCGGGCTGTAGCCCTTGACTTTACTATAAGAAAAGCCCAGATAAAATTGGTTCAGCTTTTTTTTTCAAGACAGCAACGAATAAATAGACAGGCTATAATGAAAAATTACGATATTATAAAGACTAAATGATGACTGTGAGTTTGTCCGTATGGATATAGGTTTGAAAATTCTTTTGAGATAAAAGTAGGTAACTTATATCCTTCCTCGGGATACAATCTTTCTCTATAACAAAAATAAATCCAAGGTGATTGCGATTGTAACTCATTAATTGATAGATTGTAACAATCACTTTAATACGTTACATAAGCCTGAATTTCTTAAAGCACTAAATTTGTAAGTTGATTTATGGGTGAGTAGGAGCAGAACTTTTGGCTTGGCGACAAGAAAACAGTGTAAATTGCGCCCTAAACTTGTAAGAGTCTGCTTAAATCCGTTTCCAGTTTTACACCGAGTGAAAAACTGAGATGAGTTTGTGAGGCTGTCTCGTAAACTTCATGGCCTAAGACTTGTTGCATTTTGAACTAAGGCTTATGGTACTTTGAGGGAGCTTTTGTGTTACCTAAAAAGGTATTATTGATTAATTTAGATATCTTTATTTCACACACATAATGTACAGTAATACAATTAAAAAAGAGAAGTAGTAAAGAGAAGTCTATTGCTATATTAGGCTTTTTTAACAATTTTAGGAATATCTCAATATTCTTGATGTCTAAGTTCTTAAAGGCGAATCCGTATCTGTGTGTGCGTGAGTCCATCCCTATGCGGCTGTTGCATCAGCCAAAATCTATGATTCTTAGTGACAAATAAAATCTTTGAGTGCACGTATTTTTGTTCTAAAGCAGTCTTCCATTGAAAAACGCTCGACTCCAAACCTTATTACGCTATACATAATTATTATGGTCCATACGACCCGATTCTTACAGTGACCGAGCTACGACGTAATTCGAGCGAGCTTATTTTTTAAGTTGAGTTTTAGAGGCATACCTAATTCATTCTTAGATAATAGATTTCACACTCTTACAAAAAGAAGTCCATGATTTTTTTTAAAAAGAGGTTCCTAGGTTCATCGCATAGGATTATTTTTAATCTGTGGCAAACATCGATATATATGTAGGTACTAGATGGGCCCATTCATAGAAAAATGTGGGGCGTTCGACTTGCTGAACACATTCCTCACCTGTCTTTGTCCCCGTCGTAGCGCTGTTACGGTTACTCGTCGTGTAGATAATTTGTTATTATTAAGATAAAATCTAAAGTCATTAGTTTGGCACTGTATAATTTTTATTTTAAGCTAAGTGTTTCAATTCACAATTATACATTTCCAAAAAAACGTTATTAAATCTTCCTATTTATTGTTTTTATCCATTACGCAATCATTTGATTTCCGCGGCAAACTGTATGATATTTTTTTTTTTTTACTAACTGGCCTTACGGCTTAGTACAGCTATTATCTATGACCGAGTCATACGTTTTCAAGCTTTCATTCAAGATGGGGCATATGTTGCAAGCAAGTTCCCGCTTTTCGGACTAGATGGCGGTACTAGACATACGCCCACATTCTTTGTTTGACAGGGCCCGTCTATGTAAATTGAGGTCGTTGGTGGCAAAGGCAGGAGGAAATCTGAGGGAAATATCATAGTAGCCCAAGAGCACAGAATACTAACTAAGTATAGACTAACTTTTCATGTAAAATTTTTAATACCTATTCAAAAGAATATTATTAAAAATCATAGAAAAGTTTGAAAGACTCACTGAAGCTTGAAGTCTTACTTACTCAATGATGCGACTAAACTACTGGCCGTTTAGTCTAATCCGTGAGGTTTAACGAACTTTATAAAGTGCAAAAGTCTTTAAAGTTCATTCATTAGTATAATATTAAAATATTAAAAAAAATAAAAGCGGGTCTAGTTCTCATTTTATACGTTCATGTTTGTATTTCAAATCGTATTCACACTCCAATTCACACCTCTTTAGTACGCTTGAATCTAAATGAAAAACGTTGCACACGCTGAATAAAGATGGTCGTCGCATATAAAACCCGTTGTGTTCCGCCGCATATAATAGAATGGGGATTCCTTAAATGTAAAACGTTCGCTACCGCTCTGAGAGTCGTTGAAAACCCCTATAAAAATGTTAGTTCGCCTTTCATTACATTTTGGAACGCGAAACTATAAGCCCCACGCAGAGATATGAACCCTATTGCGAAAGATTATTAGGTGCATTTTACGCGAGCGAATTTTCTATATATTCTCGTTAACATCCCGATATGTCCGTTTTGGATGGCCCGTGTCGGTGTTTTACATTACTTTATTTTTCTAATGAATTGCCAAGACGTTATAATACGAATAACGACACATTTTAATCGACCATATACTTAAGTATACTTAAAAAGTATCAGATAGGTCACTGCTCTAAAATGGGTTCATAATAAGTAGGTAGTTCTATATGGTACAGCAACTATAATAATATGCAAGACTTTACACTTTTTGCTATCCTATATCCTAAGTCACTCTCCAGCTCTTTTACTATCTCTATGCAAAAATCATGTCGATCCGTTACTCCATTGCGCTGTGATTGAAGGAGAAGCCAACAAACAAACAAACTTCCGCATTCAGGATATTAGTAGCAATTAGGAATTATTACGATAGGGACTACTTTTCTAGTACAAAATATATCAATTGGCGTTGGACGTTTTGGTCTGCGAAATCGCGCACATTTTTACCATTTTGCGACCGAAGTCACGCGGCAACTGTTTATAGAACTAGTTCGCTACCACGCGTAGCACTATTATTTCCCTTGACAGTCATATTCCAGCAAGATACTGCCAACTTAATAAGAACTTCCTTGCCCTCTGGTAGTCATCAAATACGTCGCCGTGCTAAGACTCAGAGGTAATTGCGAGGGATCTTCGTTCGTTGGTCGTGGTAAACATGATACAAGGGTCCTCGTGCCCCGAAGGACAGTAATTTGCACCTGTACCCGGTGATATTATGTGAGAAATTTGCCGTGGCTTGGAAGGACTTGATTTTAATATATTGCGCTCAATATGGGATTGCCTGCAACATCTGCCTACCCACAAACTTAGTACAGAAAGCACTGTTTACTAGTAATATGTTATATGTACCACGTTTAAGTATACCGAATCTTTATACTTGCTATCTAGTCGTTTCTAGTATGTACACGTTAGTACATAATACCTCAATGTTCATAGACAAGAAAATATTAAGTGTTACTTACGTTCCATTTAATTCGAAAAATATAAACTACATGGTAAAAATTTGAAGACAAAAGTTGTTTATAATCAAACTAGATGATGCCCACGACTTCGTCCGCGTGGATTAAGATTTATTGATTCCCGCGGGAACTCTTATTTGGAAATTTTCCGGGATAAATGTGTCCTATGTCCTTCCCAGGGATACAACCTAACCCTGTACCAAATTTCATCAAAATCGGTTGAACAGGTGGGCCGTGAAAGCGTAGCAGACAGACCGTCACACAGACACATTTTGGCATTTATAATATTAGTATGGATTTAAACGAAAAAAAAACGATTATTTACTCGAGAAGTGTCCTACACTACTTACACCTGAACTTAAACCTGATGGAATTCATTTGATAGCATTTTTTCTAAAGTATCTAGTTCAAGTTAGCCCTTGTCCATAATGACATACTTATCAGTATAAATAATTGTGAAATTAAAAAAAGGTGGTGAGATGAATAAATGTTTTTATTAGAATTGAATACTAAATTTTACCATTAAACTTCTTATCCTGTCCTTTATTTTTAGGATCATATGGGTACTTCCCTCTCTCAGATCAATTGATCCGTGTTCCCACTTGTTCAAGTGATATTATAATAAATCTACTTCGAACATAATGTAAACTAAACTAAACTTAAAATCTCAATGAAAGTTTAAATTATAACTCATGGATTGCGGATGAAAAGTTTTCCATTAAATCCTTTTGCTATTGTATAAAAGTACAAGTAAGTTTAAGCCACTAAGTCTTAGGAAAAAATGAAAGTAAAAGGTACACTAAAAATAATATACTTTTATACATCGATATATAATATGTAGGTATTAGATGGGCCCTTTCATAGAAAAAAGGCGGGCGTCAGACTTGCTGAGCACGTTCCACACCTGTCATATGCCTGTCTTTGTCCGCGTCGTAGCGCTGTCGCGATCGCTCGTCGTGTAGATAATTTATTATTATTATGATAACATCTAAAGTCTAATTAGTTTGGCACTGTATAATTTTTATTTTAAGGTAAGTGTTTCAATTCATAATTATACATTTCCAAAAAACGTTATTTAATCTTCCTATTTTAATATTTTTATCCATTACGCAATCATTTAATTTCCGCGGCAAACTGTATATTTTTTTTTTACTAACTGGCCTTACGGTTTCTATGACTATGACCTATATTATCTATGACCGAGTCATACGTTTTCAAGCTGTAATTCACGATTATTTATCTATGGCATTAATATGTTGCGAGCAAGTTCCCGCTTTTCAGACTAAATGGCGTTATAAATAAGCCCACATTATTTGTTCGACAGGGCCCGTCTATGTAAATTGAGATCGTTGCTTTTATACTGCTGCTATAATTTTTGTTTTGGTTCTCGCTTGTCATGTTGAGTCAAGCAACGCCGATTTTTTTTCCGAATTTTGACTAACTGGTTTAACGGCTCTGGATTCTAGTCCTTCTGAGTCAAAATGTTGATATGCTGCTGTGTAACAGACAACTGCGGTAACCGTTTTCTATGGCTCAATACTGTATGGTTTGTTTTTTTAATTGTCTATGACACATGCTAGACGGACAGACGAATAATATTTTTTTGTAATGCTATTATGCGTAGTTTTAAGGTCATTTATTACCTACTCCAACAAAACAAATGCGTGTCTATGCTCATTAGTTGAAATTCGAAGGTCATTGCCTCACTCTCAGACGTTAATGACATCCTATTTCCATATTGGAAGATAGCTATTAAATATCGCATAATTAAATTATTCAAATTGTTTTATTGAATAATTTAAAAGGTCAAACCTGAATATATTCACAAAGTAGGAAGTTTTCGAACGACTTATCGAAGTCACAATTATTCAAAAGTTTTTGAAGACAAAAGTAATCTCATAAAATGTTGGGTGTTGAAAATTACTTGTCATCTTTTTCGTCTTGGCATATACCCTGGCACAATAGCGTAAATGCTGAATCAATCATTCAATTCATTGTTACAATCTCAATTGAAGTGATGCTTTGTTTGTTGCTCTTTTAGTCCTAAATTGTAGTAAGGTTGCGTAAATGCCACATCCATGATGCATAGACATGGCACGGTGATGTTAGGCATATTATTATGATAGTGTGTGTATGTTGTGTTAGCATTGTTGCTGTTTGTCATTATATCTCATGAAATGTCATTCGATTTAATATATTCTTTTCTCTATGTTCTGACCGTACAAACATACTACACATACTGTTGTAGGTATAAGTGGAAAACAGTTATTATCGACTATAACCATGTTTGGAACCCGGCAGATGAGATCATTTCGTATTTACCGTGTGACTCACGCGTGGGACGTGATGACACTATCATACCTATCCGTCCATTAATCTGTAATTAGCGTTCCGGTACGATGCCGTGTAGAAACCGAAAGGGTATGGGTTTAATATAACTGCCATGCCCCTAACAGGTTAGCCCGCTACCATCTTAGACTGCATCATCACTTACCATCAGGTGAGATCGCAGTCAAGGGCTAGCTTGTAGTGGATTTAAAAAAAAATGTCATCTACCACAGCGGTCATTGATTTCCCCATGGATATGTCCACTGAGTCCTGTATTGCCTGTGATTTATAGATTCTTCACAGAAGATATTTATCTTCTTCTTAAAGCGATGAAGAAACTGCATGTTCTAATATTATGCTTAAAGTATAACATAACGAAACCAAAATATAAAATTAAGTTCTATGTACATGTAAAAGTAGGTAAAAAATGAATCAAAAAAACTCAAGTTAAATAAAACCTTATAAAAATGCATTAAATAAAGTATATACAAAACATACTGATCAGTGTTTTTAAATCAAACGCAAACGTACCAAATTATATTAACGCAAACATAAGCTTATTACAAGAGCTTCCCAACATACTCGTGTATTACCTACGCAATCTTTACTTTGGGTTAGGGTAGCCACCTGTCTTCTTAACTGTTCTGTCTGTCCTATTTTTGAAGTAAAACATCTATTAGGCGCGACTTGCTTGTAACTCAAATCTTGTTTTGGATGGAATATAACGAGTTCATAAGTGTTTCGTAATCTTTTTTTTGGTGGCTAACTAAACAGATCAGCTGATTTGTGGCCCCCATTTCTTCGCGGTTTTTTGTCCGAGTTTTCACAAATACCATCTTTTTTTTGGTGGCTAACTAAACAGATCAGCTGATTTGTGGCCCCCATTTCTTCGCGGTTTTTTGTCCGAGTTTTCACAAATACCATTTATGTGCCATAAATTAAAGTCTAGTTTCGCTTACTTCGTACTGATATTATAAATGCGAAAGTGTTTGTTTGTTGGTTTATTGGTTTTTTGGTTTTTCCATCAATTACGCCGCAACGGAGCAACGGATCGATGTGATTTTTGGCATGAGTATAGTTGAGGACCTGGAAAGTGATATAGGCTTCTTTTTATCCTGGAAAATTAAGGAGTTCCCGCGGGAATCAAAAAAACTTAAACCACGTGGATGAAGTCGCGGGCATCAACTAGTATCCTATAATCCCGAGCATTCGTTATCCTATAGTTTTAAATAAAGAGTGAACAGGCATCGTCTAGGCAAGCGCGTCTCATCTTAGGCCACATCATCATATCCTATCAGGTGTGATTGTGTGGTAAAGCGCTAGCTGAATTTAAAAAAAACACGAGTAAAGGTTGCCTCAAATATGATTTAAGTTAACCCTCTCTTTTTAAAGCTGTTGGAATACTTCATTTTTATTTGGCGTCCTGATTTTCGTTACAGATCTGGTTTCAAGATGGTGACTCTACTTTTACCACATGTTTGGGAAGGACAAACATACTCGTAATATCGGATATTTAATATACAGCGGCTACATTCAATAATAAATATTTGGAAACGATTGCGTTGCCCTCCTTTAAATACCTACCGGAACTTGTAGAATTTCTATAAGTTCCGGACTCCGGTTTGCTAATTTTTAAGAGATGAAGAGTTTTGGCGAACACCTTTTTACTTTTTCTATTTTACTCAGAAGAGAAGAAGAAGAATATGATTCCATTTGTGACTACATTTAGCAGAAGTGGTCAAAGTTAATTAATATTTTAGAATGGTTATTCTATCTGCATGTATGCTTTAACTGCGATTTACCAAACCTTGAATCAATGATTAGAACGGAATGCTGTTTTCACATGTATTTGATCTGAGACTAATGTGCTTTCTCACTTACATTGAAGATGGAGGTCAATGTACCTAAATTCTGCCAGTAAATTATTTCTTTTTAAAGTGTAAACACGAAAAATATTCGATGAAAAGTTGCTGCAACATCCAACATCAGGTGAACTAGAAGTCAAGTCACTTCCCGAAGAATACAATTTCGGAAACCTCCCACTGAATCCGCAAAATGCCACAGCACCTCAATTTTATTAGGCACATGTCTGGCATTATTTACGAGAATGTCTGATCTCGAGCGGTACTAGAGCGTATTTACCAAAAGCGTATTCATATTAGATTTTCGATCTCGCACCGCCAGCCGGCCGTATCTAGAATGTCACCGATACGTTCGATACTTTATTCGAGTCTACTCGCGTGCGCTCGCCGCCACGACACGGAAGAGTGTCAAATAAATACAGGTTGAAATATATCCGCTGTCGGGTCCTGTGATCCTGGTATATACGTGCCATTTGAAGAATGAATTTTTGCCTGTTTTTTGTGTTGTTCGGTTATTTTTTCGCGTGGAGCAGCGGGATGCTGTACCGGCGGGACTCCGATAATGTTTTGAAGCCCGGTGAGATATTTTTGTAGTTATAAATAAAACGCCGAAAACAGAGTGGACTATTCAAAAACTAGGATTGCTCTCCGATTTCAATGTTGTAACGGTTTTTTTTAAAATTGGTATTTTATTTCTAGTCATTGAATATCAAAAATGTTACAATACATTATTTACACGAAAAAACTTAAAAAAAGCATTTAAAATTAATATTACCATAAATATTTAAATATAATTTTTAGTTCCGGTTCACCCTGGGTCAGTGTATCAGCTTATGATATTTTTATTTTAAAACCTGAAATGTTACCTCGTAGTACATTAAACGTTATCTTTATTTATTGAGGGCTACAGAAAACATATTTGGTATTTGATTATTTACCTGTCTGCATTCTACATCAGGTTTTATATCGGCCATAGACAATACAATTTTTAATAAAAAAAGTAGTTTTAAATTAAGTACGACACCAGTAAAATTGTAAGAAGTCACTTATTAGCACAGTTACTCTAAGAATTTCCACTTAGCCTTTTCAACTCGGTATGGCCTCGTTCTGTATTG
Source organism: Erebia aethiops (assembly GCA_923060345.2). NCBI lineage: Eukaryota > Metazoa > Arthropoda > Insecta > Lepidoptera > Nymphalidae > Erebia > Erebia aethiops. The sequence goes on along the minus strand of OV281092.1, from coordinate 4,116,798 downwards.
CACTTAGCGACCACTTAACGCCATGCAACGTACAATATACATTCAATATATTATTGTTTCCCTCACATAACGTTATTGGTATCACACCTGGATCCATAACATATTCGTAGGCAGTGGCGGACTAAGCCCTTGGGAGCCCGGGTTGGAATCACGGTATATATTGCAGGACGGCTAACATCCTACCCATGAGTTATGAAAACACAATAATTCATACTATTCTAATATTATAAATGCGAAAGTGTGTCTGGTTAAGGACATTTTAATCCCAGAAAGTAAAAAAGCTTCTACAGGATTTTACAAAAACCAAAATCTACGTGACACGGGCATCATCTAACTTCTCGTAGGTTTTGTAGCACAATGTTATGTAGATTAAATTATTTCTAGTTCCGAAAATAAACAAACAGAACATTGTATCAAATTATTTGGGGAATGTAAGCGAGCGCAATTTTTTTACACACTTTACAGAAATGATCCTTCTGGGCGTCCAACTACAAACTTACTTATTGAAAAGTTTGGATGCCCCTTAGACCTGAGGCCCGGGGCGAATCGCCCCCACTGCCCCACTGTTCGAGTCTGGCACTGCTCGAATAACCGGCGGGAATATTCGTATATTTGAACAAGGCAGCCTTTACGTGGTCGTTACAGCGGCGGCTCTAATATTCAAGAACTGCCCTCAAGGGTATACGATGCATTCCAGAATTTAAACTGTCGTCATTAGACTAAGGTCTACGAGTCCAATACAACTCGGCCATACGCCTAGTAAAATGTTACCTCAAATGGTTTGTTTATTTTCGTATTGAACAATAGGAACATTGGTAGGAACTTGAGTAGATATACCTACCTACTATCACAGAATAATATAATAGTACTGACGCTACTATAGATCTCCGTTTTGTTTGCTATAGCAACGTTCGCTATCTGAGACTTGAGTCATTCAAAGCGTTATAGATGAAGAACGTGCAAATGCAGCATTTGGCTGAGAGGCTTCGGCCGTGGCTAGTTACCACCTTACCGGCAAAGACGTGCCGCCAAGCTATTTAGCGTTCCGGTTAGATACCGTGTAGAAAACTAGAAACCGAATAGGGGTATGCTGAGAATATTCGTAGGTGCGTGAAATGTGTACATGTACATACGTGTCCAGCGTGGTGGACTATGGCTTCCCTTATCATTCGGAGAAGATACCGGTGCTAAGTATAAGGCTGATGATGATGATCCCCAACAGGTTAGAATGTATCATCACCTATCGCATGGTGAAATCGCAGTAAAGAGCTTACTTGTAGTGGAAAAAAAGATCTCAGAGTAATTTTGAAAATATATATTCTTAACGAAATATAAATTCCATATTGACTCGAACATGATTAACGGATTCCCGCGATTTCATCCGCGTGGTTTCAGTTTTTTTTTAATTTCCTCTGGACCTGTTAAAAAGTAGCCTATATCACACCAGGTCCTCGACTATATCCATGCAAAAATCGTCGATCCGTTGCTCTGTTGCGGCGTGATTGAAGGACAAGCCAACAAACAAACACACTTTTGCATTTACGATAATATTAATATGATGTAGGTATTTCGGTTGTCCATATACAGAAGCAGGTGTCCGTGGCTAGCACTGGGAAGGAAACGCATGGCTTACTCGGCCTTGCGCACGCTAGCTCACGGATTTTATTGCAACATTTACTATCTAAGTATCTATCTGGAATATTATATATCAGAGTGTGAATATTTACTGTGAACCTGCTTGAACTGAACCTGTTTATCTTTACTAAGTATACCTATTTTATTACAGACCAAAAACATAGATGCAGTCATAGAGTCGGTGCTAAAATGTAGAGATTAACGAGTTTTATTGCTGATGAACTGTCGGCATTAGATAAATGAGATATCTGAAAAATAATAGTTTTAATATTATTTAACAATTTATAAAATACTAACAATACCTTATCAGCACTAGAAGGTAAACAAGTTCATTAATTCAGTTCTTTATAAATAAAATAATGTGTAAAATGCAATACACAGCTTAGCAATCATAGAAGCCAAAGAAAAGTCATTTATTAGGGTTCCGTACCAAAATGGTAAAATGGAACCCTTATGGTGCGACTTTCTCCGTCTGTCTGTCCGTCTGTCCGTCTGTCCGTCCGTCACACTCGATTATTTCAGTAACTACCGAAGCTATCGACATTAAATTTGGAATAGTTGTGTATATTAGTGGCCCAAAGACAGTGGAGTTAAAAAAAATTGGAAATTATTTTTGTTCTTATTTAAAAAGGGGGGAAAATCGGAGGGTTGAAATTTAAAAGTGAGATAACTGTACTGTGTGGGGTATCATATGAAAGGGTTTACTTTGTAAATTCTAAAACAGATTTTTAATTATTTTTACTTATGATAGTTTTTGATTTATCGGGGAAAATGTCTAAAAAAATACCGTTCCCCCCCCTTATCTCCGGAGTTTACCAATCGAAAAATTTTAAGATGAATTTACGTATATTTTACAGGAAACCTATAGCCAATGCTCTAACTAGCATAGTTTTTTTGATATTAACAATAAACCTCTACAAACAAAGTTAGTCTTGCGGTTCATTAACAAAGGTAATTATTTATTAATAATGGTACGGAACCCTTCGTGCGCGAGTCCGACTCGCACTTGCCCGGTTTTTTAATATGGACACACTTCTCGAATGTTTAACATCTCGAATAACGAAATGAATGACATGCCTGCTTCAATGTAGGTAAATAATTAGATTTATGAAATCCTATGAAATTTGTTATCATTCCAATTTAGTATTTATGTGCATGTTGTGATAGCCTATAATAAGTTACAACTTACTTTGTATGCGTTTGATTATTAATCATTAATTACATTTGTAATATATGTTAAATGTGTACATTACACATATTACAAATACAAATATGTTAAATATTTATATTTAAAATATATTTGTATGCGTTTGATTAATAATAATAATGTATTTAGTGTAACAACTGTTGGCTATCCTAATAAATAAATAATAAATAACATTGATTCTTAAATTAAGCGACTAAATAGAACTGACTGGTGTTAACTGCTAGCTCATTATTACAATATAATGTAAACTTAAAGCTACAAAATATATCCCGCACAAACTTACGTAGATATTAGATACCTACCTATCGAACTAACTACAACATACTATTAAACAACTAACCATATAATATTATCCAAAGACGATTAATATAAGTATAAAATATTTGATAGCTTTTTAATTTAGATTTTAATTTTTAAAAATAAACAGTTTTTAAATATTTGATAACCTAAATGCAACTACACACTCCTGGTTCCACGTCATAGAATTAATTGTTTATTAAGTCTATATGCTTTACGCAAATTCGAGATTCGAGCTAGCTTTGTAACATGGAAATACAAACATGGCCTTAGTGCATTCAGTTGCGTTCGCCACTGTATGTTTGTTAAACAGTGCAATACCTACCGATACATTTTGCCTTGAAAGAGCACGCAAATGGTAGCTGCACTTTCGAATATTAATAAGTTTTAAACTGTATTGCTTTATAATTATTTTTATACAGCTCCTATAGAGTAGTGCTGGGTGGCCTTTTTGGCGCCAAAAATAACTCAACAGTAACTGCACTTTTCACGAGTAGCCTTAAACGTTTTCCAAAATAGGAAAATATTTTATTAAAATCCGTGTTATTTATTCAAATACAGTTACTGTAAATGTTTAGGGATTTTGGAGCTTATTTTTGAGCTAGAAAAACGGACGAGGCGCGACTCCAGTTTAGCAAGTTTATTACAAACTGTACCTAAATTGTGTGGCACTTTGATTTACACGCACTGTACCTACTTACTGACTAATATATGTGTCTAATTCTAAATGGTCACACTCAAACCATAAAGACGTGATGGTTATAATCATCTACAGTATCTTAAAACTAAAAGATGCGAGGGTTCCAAACGCGCCCTATAGTCTGAGAAGAGCCCACAACAATCACAGTAGTTTTTTTTATTCACCATCAGCACAAAGCATCTTAAACTTATTAGATCTATAGGGAGCCGCTAGTATCATTACTTCCCATGCATTTAATTATTTAAATAATCCTTTACATTGTAACAGGAATTGTTGAAGATTGTTCTTTACTTGCGAATCTTGCAAGATCGGGTCCTGAATCTTCTACTCATAGATAATTAGGATGTCGATTACCTCATGTAAATAATTTACGTAATAGATGATAGAGTCTAATATTTAGTGTTTTATAATATTTTAGTTACCTGTTTATTAGTTAAAAATCATATATTATGATGTAATACTTTGCTGTTAGTAAGGTCACTTATTTGTAAGCGTTTTGCGAGACCTTACTTAGATATACCTAGTTAATAAATAAATAGTTTACTTTAGATGGATAATAGCAAACTCCACAATATTACACAGAATACATAGTAGGGCCATGATTAAGGCATCTTAGTCAGTAATATAGTTTAACTTTATATTACTATAATTATGTACTACTGATTTTATATTATTTCAAAATTACTACATTTTGTATTGCATCTTACGATAATATATTATATAGAATTGAATGGATACTTAAGTACTTAACTAAATATGATACTTAAGTAAATTATTTACAATAGCAAATCAATACGAAACATAGCCACGATTAAAGCAACATAGTAAGATTATTATCAGAACCTTTGTATCGTTATCTTATAATTAATATTATTTAAAGCAATATTTTGTAACTCAAATCACTTATGATTATGACTTGAGAACATTCGAAGATTTATATAGAGCACAGTTATTTAAACTATAATTATGTGAGTGCCTTGAATTATCATGATTCAAATAGTTATCAAAGAAAAGTATTTAGCTATATTAAACTATTGCTTAATGCAATGTAATAGTTATAGTTTAATATTGTTTAGTTTAGTATAGTATGTAATACAGTTATATTTCTTTGTGTCGCTTACCTATAATATTAAGTTCTCAATGTGTATTATTTTTCTATTTGTATAAGTTTATGTTTTTCATGTGCATCACTAAGTTTTAATTATTATAGTTTTAACATTGTAATTATTGCGCAATCCGTAAAAGTGCTCTACTGATTAAAAGAGCTCGTTAATAAATACAGCGACATGCGCACGCTCAAAACACAATAAAAACCGGCCGCCCCCGGTCGAGTTACGCACTTCACAACGAGACTCCGGAGCGTACGCATCTCCGCTCCAACGCAACAACAACAAGTGTTTTATTTCACTCCCTCGCTGTGGCTCGGGTCACACCGATCCTCTACAGCATGTGTTTTACTTACCTTTAGTATTAAGTTTTTATAGTAACTATATCAGTTTTATTTGTATTGGTTTTTATTTTGTAATAATTTTCTATATCTTCTATGTATATTACTAAGTTAAGTTTCATGTTTTTATTGCGCAATAAGCGTCCTATTGGTTAAGTACTGATTCTACTAGCTCGTTAATAAAGAATGCGATATGTGCACGCTCCGAAATAGAATAAAAACCGGCCGCCCCCGGTCGAGTTACGCACTTCACAACGAGACTCCGGAGCGTACGCATCTCCGCTCCAACGCAACAACAACAAGTGTTTTATTTCACTCCCTCGCTGTGGCTCGGGTCACACCGATCCTCTACAGTGCATGGTCCTTCGAACGCAAGATATCAGCAACTCAAGATCAAGATCTCAAGTCACGAGTCTCAAGATTCTCCGCAATAAAGCAAGATTGAAGAGGAATCAACCTATCCCCTCAGAACGGGTCTGCGGGCAGGGAAGATCGTTCAAGAACGCTGCGGACTGAAGTCGTCAAGAGGTCTGCCTAGCAAGATTGAAGAGGAATCCACCGTCGCTACGCGGGTGCATTGAGGCGAGCTCCGGGTAGCAGCCGAAGACCGCTAGAGCGTCGGGAGGGATCGCTTCGTCGCGCTACAGACACAAAACGTCGCAACTGCCAAGCAAGGCGAAAAGGATTTCGACCACGGCTGCGGGGCTCCCCTGTGTTTGGAAGACCGCAAAACCCGGAAGAGCGTTTCGCCGAGCAAGCAAGTCGACATCGAGAGCATTCGTCATCGCGAAGAAAAGGAATCGACTCATCGCTGCGGGTGCATTGAAGCAGGCTACGAGTAGCTGCCGAAGACCGCGGCGCCTGGGGACATCGTTTCTTCGTGTTGAACAGATCTCTATAAGCGCGGTTTACCGCGGCTCTCCCGCTCACCACCTAACGGTGCCAAACGGTGAACGGGCGAGTTAACGCCTCACGGCGGGAGCAGTATACCAGACGATACTGCCAGTTCGCTTTAACCGGTGAACTGTAACAGTCTGATCGCGTCGGTACGGTGCAAGTAAGCTAGTGGCCTCCTGGTGGGCCTGCTGAAGGGTTGGGCGTTCCTCCCAATTCCCGAGCAGCTAGTCTTGCGTGTGACCCTCTTCCGGGCGATTCCCACCTACCTTACCCTTTTTTCCATCCCTGGGAGAGTGTGTTCTTCGGGACCCTCAAACAGGACTGCTAGGGCTGTTAGGGAGGTAGGGCTGTAGGGAAGTAGGGCTGTTAGGGACAGGAAGACAAAGGACCCGACCAAGATGAGCACCATAGAAACCCGAAGCAAGAAGGTACATCCCGAGAACAGGGACCCGGGCGAAGTGGAATCTGTGAGCTCATCCAAGACTGGGCAGTCAAGTAGTTCCCAACAGACTACGAACACCGATCGATATACTAGCATGGCTAGTACCGATCAAACCACGGGCGCGGTACACTCGAAGCATGTGATGAGGAATCCAGTAAATGTCACAAGCAACGTACCACGTGAGAAGAAAGCAACGGGTTCACGCACGTCGCAAAGTAAACGCGCTGAACTTGAAGCGAGATTGGCACTTCAAAAGAAGGAAATTGAAAAGGCCGAAGCCGAAGCTGCACTAGCTCGAACTCAGCTTGAACTAGCACAACTAGCCGAAAATTCAGACGTTGAAGATGTAGAACAAATAGAATCCAGTGTTAACGATTGGATGAATAAAACATCAAATGAAACAGAACCAGGACTGGAGGTATTATCTAAATTGCTCGCGAAAGCTTTAAAACAAGATAATAAACCAGAAACTCCAAGAAAACCACCCGCGTACATGAGCGACCTACCACCATTCGATGGAGATCCAATTAACTGGATACCTTTCATAAAACACTACACAAGCACCGCTTCGTACTTCATCGACATTGAAAATATTGCGAGAATACGAAATTCACTCAAAGGTCACGGAAAAGAAGCCGTAAAGTCACTTTTGTATACCAGCTCAACACCAGAAAGTATACTGAAAGAATTGGAAAGGAGATTTGGCCAACCAACTTACATTATAAAAGGATTAATCGCAGAACTACACAAATTACCAAGAATGACAGAAGACATGAAAGGTATTGGGACTTTCGCCAGCGCTGTCTTCAACACAGTAGATACAATAAAACAATTGGATCAACTTGAATATCTATACTCAATCGAAATCTCAGACAAGATAGTGGACAAGATGAGTACACTTGTCAGATTTAGATGGCAAGAATTTAAATCAAACAGAAGAAAAGAGCCAATGTTAAATTTACTATCCGAATTCCTAACAAAAATCTCTAACGAATTCGACGAACCAGATCCAAGAGACAAACCGAGGACGGAAACGAACAATTCTCGCCCAATAAGAAGACAAGTAAACATAACTCAACACGATGAAAGTGACTTAGACGTTTCCTACAACAACGAATTCGAAGAGGAAATGCAAATAGTACTAGCCGCCTCTACATTGGAAAATGAAAAATGTCTCTTGTGTGAACGAGCGCACGACATTACAAAATGCAGGAAGTTTACCAACCAACCAATCAAAGACAGATGGGAAACCGTAAAACAACTAAAAATGTGTTTTAAATGCCTAAAGACCAGCCACAGGCATCTAGCATGCAAATCCAAACCATGTGGCAAAGACGAGTGTACAAGAGAGCACCACGAACTCTTACATCGAGATAAACCAGAAGGCAATAAAGTTATATCAGTCAATCACATAGGCACCTCCACGGGCTATTTGAAAATAATTCCCGTTGAATTACATGGACCTCACGGTTCAGCCACCGTACATGCCCTATTAGATGAAGGATCAGCAGTGACACTCATACAAGAAGAAGTAGCGAATCACATAGGAGCTACAGGACCTAGTAAAAACTTACTACTTGAAGGAATAAGCGGCCATCAAATAAATACCGAACAATCTAAGCATATCAAAGTAAGAATTAAAGGCCTGTTATCAAGAAACTATGAAGATTTACAAGCACACACTATTAACTATTTAAATCTACGAAGTCAATCTGTTAAGAAAGAAGACATCGCTGACTGTCCTCATTTAAATGAAATTGAAGACCAACTGATCTACGATGAATCACCGCCAACACTTATCATAGGCCAAGACAACTGGCATCTAATTGTCTCAAGAGACATGAAAGCTGGTGATCCCTCGAAACCAGTGGCATCCCTAACCAGATTGGGATGGATATTACACGGTTACAAATCTGAAACCTCTAAACCCGTTCCATTAATAAATCAAACATACAATGCAAAGACAGAAAACACAAATGAGTGTATTAAGTCTATCTTCAGCTTAAACTCATTTGAAATAACTCCGGAAATAAAAACTAACGATCCAGATCTGCAAGCTTTGAATATTTCAGAAAAGATAAATCATCAGTTACCGGAAGGCCGATTCAAATGCAGACTACCATTGAAGAAAGATAACAAAACAATGCCATTAAATCGCAACAACGCATTATGCCAATCAGAAAACCAATATGAATTCAAAATTAGTTACAGCAAGGAACTATTGAATTATTTGTCAAGCGGCTACGCTGAGCCCAATAAACCAACAATACCAAGAAAATGGTACTTGCCATACTTTGAAATCATACATCCGCAAAATGGAAAGCTTAGAATCATTTACAATGCAATAAAACAAACAATAGGAACAAATTTAAGGGACGCATTAGTACCTGGAACTGACCCGCCACAGTCATTATCCAGCACACTGATAAGATTAAGACAATGCCCCATTGTTGTAGCAGTCGACATAAAAGGGATGTTTACAAGAAACAAGATGAATCGTAAAGCAGACCTAATCCTCAAAAACGGCGGCCACGAACTGAAAGAATGGACTTCAAACCATCTTTCCGCTATGAAAGGCTTAGCGACAGATAAGCCGGAACACAGGCAAATATGCAGTCAAGACGAATACGGAAAAACATCAGAAATACTATTGCAAAATACCAACGATGCTTCGAATGTAATCCTGAACCTACGCAACACTTTAGAAGATATAAATTATCATAAACCTACCACACGAGAAGTAACAAGTACTGTGATGTCAACATTCGACCCTAAAAGTCCAGCCAATCCGAAATTAATTCAAGAAAAAGCCATAAATCAAAAACTATGGCATCCGGGAATACGTTGGGACGAATCCACCCCCGACCTGACTCAGCCTAGGACAAACTATGTGAAAAGTTTGAAATCGCTAGAAGAACTAATAAGCGTACCACGATGCACAAACTTCCAAAACGAGGGGGAGCTAATTGCCTCCGCAACCACCAGTGAACACATCTACGCAACTAACACACATTGGCGTACCTCTAACAACAGTGAAGTTGAAACAAAGCTGCTAAAAGCAAAAACAAAAGTAGCCTCGCCGAAACCAACATCAATACAGCTAGAACCTCAGACTGTATTTCTAGATTGTCGCGCAGCCTCAAGTACACAGAGCGAAATGGAAGCCACCATAAAAATAAATCACTATCAATCAGATTCACGAACGGTGCTAGCATGGATTGGAACCGACCCACGCTGTAATACCAACTGCGATAGAACACGAACCGACCGAAACGCGACCTGTATAATTTTCGTCGCATATCAATTGGCCGAAATAGAATACTCGTCAAAAACATGCGAATGGAACATACCCACGAAACTAAACGACGCCATAAGAACGCCACCGCGAAACTTCGATATCCATCACCGATGTTTAAATGGCCCCAAAATTGTATTACTTAATGCCAACGAATGGCCTGAAAATCCAAGTAGACGACCACCTTCACCAATAAGAAAGGAAAAGACACAAACATTTGTCTCCGTTAGTCACTCCGAAATACCATTACATGACGTAAAAAGATATTTTCCATGGACTAGATTCATCCGAGCTAAGGCCCGCTTTCTCCAAAGAGTCAACTGCATTAAATTACTTTCAAATAAAACCAAGAAGGTAACCACCATGACTATAAATATCAGAAACTATACAAGCTGGAAACCATATTATAGACCGAAGAAAAAACACAAACTAGCAATAACAGAGACATCTTGGGATCCCGGCGATCAAGAAAGACTAACTCACAACCATTGTCTTATCGGAAGATCAAATGGCACCTATTGTATTGGAGACTTCACTGATAGCGAGCTTATCGGACTCACTACCTGGAAAACGGTACTAAGACTCGCCGACTATTTCTGGAAACACTGGCTTATTGAATACTTACCGACAATAACGCCAAAAGACAATTACAACTACGATGGCTTTGCAAACCCAGCTGCAAGAAATAATGTTATCACCATGGATAACTCCCTTCCACGAAGCACGTGGCCTAAAACAAAATCATTGATACTAAGCCTGGCCAAGATAGGAATACACAGTTGATGTTTGTACCACCGCAGGAGTAATGAAGAGACCCGTTCCACGATTAATAAAAATCGGACAATCTTCTTCCACCAAGGATAGTGCTCCAGATTCCATCTTCGCACGAGGGGGAGACTGTTGAAGATTGTTCTTTACTTGCGAATCTTGCAAGATCGGGTCCTGAATCTTCTACTCATAGATAATTAGGATGTCGATTACCTCATGTAAATAATTTACGTAATAGATGATAGAGTCTAATATTTAGTGTTTTATAATATTTTAGTTACCTGTTTATTAGTTAAAAATCATATATTATGATGTAATACTTTGCTGTTAGTAAGGTCACTTATTTGTAAGCGTTTTGCGAGACCTTACTTAGATATACCTAGTTAATAAATAAATAGTTTACTTTAGATGGATAATAGCAAACTCCACAATATTACACAGAATACATAGTAGGGCCATGATTAAGGCATCTTAGTCAGTAATATAGTTTAACTTTATATTACTATAATTATGTACTACTGATTTTATATTATTTCAAAATTACTACATTTTGTATTGCATCTTACGATAATATATTATATAGAATTGAATGGATACTTAAGTACTTAACTAAATATGATACTTAAGTAAATTATTTACAATAGCAAATCAATACGAAACATAGCCACGATTAAAGCAACATAGTAAGATTATTATCAGAACCTTTGTATCGTTATCTTATAATTAATATTATTTAAAGCAATATTTTGTAACTCAAATCACTTATGATTATGACTTGAGAACATTCGAAGATTTATATAGAGCACAGTTATTTAAACTATAATTATGTGAGTGCCTTGAATTATCATGATTCAAATAGTTATCAAAGAAAAGTATTTAGCTATATTAAACTATTGCTTAATGCAATGTAATAGTTATAGTTTAATATTGTTTAGTTTAGTATAGTATGTAATACAGTTATATTTCTTTGTGTCGCTTACCTATAATATTAAGTTCTCAATGTGTATTATTTTTCTATTTGTATAAGTTTATGTTTTTCATGTGCATCACTAAGTTTTAATTATTATAGTTTTAACATTGTAATTATTGCGCAATCCGTAAAAGTGCTCTACTGATTAAAAGAGCTCGTTAATAAATACAGCGACATGCGCACGCTCAAAACACAATAAAAACCGGCCGCCCCCGGTCGAGTTACGCACTTCACAACGAGACTCCGGAGCGTACGCATCTCCGCTCCAACGCAACAACAACAAGTGTTTTATTTCACTCCCTCGCTGTGGCTCGGGTCACACCGATCCTCTACAGCATGTGTTTTACTTACCTTTAGTATTAAGTTTTTATAGTAACTATATCAGTTTTATTTGTATTGGTTTTTATTTTGTAATAATTTTCTATATCTTCTATGTATATTACTAAGTTAAGTTTCATGTTTTTATTGCGCAATAAGCGTCCTATTGGTTAAGTACTGATTCTACTAGCTCGTTAATAAAGAATGCGATATGTGCACGCTCCGAAATAGAATAAAAACCGGCCGCCCCCGGTCGAGTTACGCACTTCACAACGAGACTCCGGAGCGTACGCATCTCCGCTCCAACGCAACAACAACAAGTGTTTTATTTCACTCCCTCGCTGTGGCTCGGGTCACACCGATCCTCTACAGGAATTGTCAATAAGTTTAACAAAGTCTTTGAACTTGTTGAGAGACAGCTCCAATATATTGCCTTCTGGGAGTTTATTATAAAAACGTATACAGTTGCCACAAATGAATGGTAATTAACGTTGTCACGATCGAATACGTAATAAAACTCCCATTCGGCCGACTGAAAATGGGTCTCATATCAGAATGAAAAGGGTTTAGGACACAAACACTTCTCATATCATTGAGAACATTATAGAGTTAGAGAACTCTCGAGCATTCACCAAAGCAACAACAAAGAAGCTATAACTACTTATTTATTAGAAGAATATCAGTAAGATAAAGGAAACACGTGCTCCTGCAAGGTATTAGTTTTCCATCATAGAGTTTCCATCCAGTTCATTTTGTGCAAATCTATCTACTTATAAAGGCTACTACCGGCTTTCTAGTTTCTATTCTAACACAACTTTGATGGCCGATAATAACTGCAAAGAGTAATGTAGTCTATCTACATAAATACACGATTTGCATACTAACCAATAATTTAGCGTTGTGACTACAAAATAAATCTCGTCCGCGGTGATCCGTAAACAAACGGGGCTGTTACGCGGGTACAACGCGAACGCCGGTGATTATTTCAATTGCGCGTAACTTATTTGATCCGATCCAACGCTGGCGCGACCACGTGATAGATAAAAATGTCGCTTTCGAGCTTACAAATGGTATCATCGTTTACCTACGTAGATACGAGTACGTATTGTACGGTGTTGTAACCAATTTTTACGTAGGAAAAAATTATATTGATACAAACTGATGCCCGCGACGTGGTTTGAGGTTTTTTGGTTCCCGCGGAAACTTCAATTTTCCGGGATAGAAAGATAGAAGGAATAACACATAGGCTACCTTATATCCCGGAAAATTGAAATTAAAGAGTTCACGTGGGAACCGAAAAACCTCGATCCACGCGGATGAAGTCGCAGGCATCAACTAGTTTATAATCATACTTCATACTAATATTATAAATGCGAAAGTCAGTTTGTTTGTTGGTTTGTTAGTTTGTTGGTTTGTTGGTTTGTCCTTCAATCACGCTATCGACGTAATTTTTGGCATGGGTATAGTTGAGGACCTGGAGAGTGACATAGGCTACTTTTTATTCCGGAAAATTGAGGAGTTCTCGCGGGAATCCAAAAAAACTTATTCCACGCGGACGAAGTCGCGGGCATCAGCTATTATATTATACTATATATAGCTCGATTTAAAGTTAAGTACAGTTCGCGCGCGAGTTGAATACATTTGTTCTGCATTGAACTCGTGCGCGAACTTTAGTTAGTAAGTAGTAAGGTACGTAGCATGTGCTAATATTATTAGGTCCTTACTCCTTACATATGAAATTGCCGTTTTGTCGTACTGGCCACTTTGATCTCAAATATCTCCTCTTTGGTTAGGAATTCCAATTTCAAATTTATACAGCAATTTAATCATGCTTTTGTGTTTTGAAAACCCTTACAAAACGCCAATTTCATATGTAAGGACCTAATATTAATATCATACAATAAAGAGAAAATTTCTGATTCATTTAATTTTTTTTTTTTTTATATCCACTACAAGCTAGCCCTTGACTGCGATCTCACCTGATGGTAAGTGATGATGCAGTCTAAGATGGTAGCGGGCTAACCTGTTAGGGACATGGCAGACTGGCAGTTATATTAAACCCATATCCCTTCGGTTTCTACACGGCATCGTACCGGAACGCTAAATCGCTTGGCGGCACGTTTTTGCCGGTAGGGTGGTAACTAGCCACGGCCGAAGCCTCCCACCAGGCCAGACCAGGGAAAATTCAGAAATTATAAATTCCCAAATTGACCCTGCCGGGGATCGAACCCGGGACCTCCGCAAATTAAGGCAACAGCGCTACAGACTGCGCCACGGAGGTCGTCAAAACTCAGGGGATTAATCGTTTTGGGGAAGTGATTACATTCATCTATAATTTCTACGTTTATAGATTAGTTGTGCTAATCAAGCAAATTAATTATTGGGACATAATATCTAGGTAGGATGGAAAGCAACTTTGAAAATGCAAAGTACCTACCTAATCACTTTTTAATTCAACCATTGTATCAACGCCTCAAATAACTCTACGCTTACTCTGAGTTTTTACATTGCAAATACGGTTGATCGACGTGAGAACTCACCTCGCCAAGTGTAAGCGAACGGTCAAACTAAAATGGACCCATAAGCTCTTGCTTTAAAGTCACAAATTCAGCGTTTGGAGCGCTGGCTGTGAATAAATACACGAAATGATGAAATGAGCTCTAAACCAATGCAGTTAAGGTTCATTTTACTTTAACGATCGCTTACACTTGGCGTGGTGAGCTCTCACGTCGACCAATCTTATTTGCAATGTAAAAACTCAGAGTAAGCGTACTCATCTTTTATTTCGAAATGATTCACCTTTCGATCGGAGGTGTAAATAATAAGATGACATCATTAAACTCGACCTTAACAAGTGACTTTACCTTAACTTTGTAAGGGCGTTGCTCCTCACCTTAAGACTTAGGGATGTGTCAGAAGACTCCAAACTGTGACGTGCCGTAACTTAAACCATCGTTATCATCAACAAAACGGTACAGCACTAGCCCTGGCTCTTGGCTTGGTCAAGCAAACTTCTTTATCAGAGGCGTTGGCGGATCGAAATCGGGTATCCAAAATTTTACTTAAAAGTGTTTACACAGTTAATTTATACGGTTATGTATATTTCACCTTGTCTGTATGTTTGTTTTCCGGGTGATGAAAGTATCTTGAAGTAAAAAGTGCCTTTAAAAAAGAGGACTATGTGATTTAAGTAATGAGTTATTAACGATCAGATCCAATATTAAATTATTTTTTAACCGACTTCAAAAAAAAGGAGGAGGTTCTCAATTCGACTGTATGTTTTTTTTTTGTATGTTTGTTACGCGATTTCTCCGCCAATTATGAACCGATTTTGATAATTCTTTTTTTGTTTGGTAGGTCATACTTCAGAGGTGGTCCCATTTTAATTTGGTGAAGATCTGATGAATATCTCCGGAGATGGAGAACGGAACTCCTCAATGGATAAGAGTAAACTGCTCGCGATCAGTGTGATAGTTTTGTAAACAGTATGTTTTAACCATGCATAGCATATCTTTTTTTTTTAGGGTTCCGTACCAAAATGGTAAAAATGGAACCCTTATGGTGCGACTTTCTCCGTCCGTCTGTCACAGTCGATTATTTCAGTAACTATTAAAGCTATTGACATGAAATTTGGAATAGTTGTATATAATCATTGAAATAGAAGTATAGGTACTAAAAAAATTCTACATCAATGTATATAATAGTGGCCCAATATCATGGAAATCAAAAAAATTTAAAATTATTTTTAGTTTAATTAAAAAAGTGGGGAAAATCAGGGGTTTGAAATTTCAAAGTAGGATAACTATACCAAGTGGGGTATCATATGAAAGGACTTTGTACTTGACTTGTCTAAGTTAGACAAGTCGACGAGTAACGATTAAACGACGTTATTCTTAATAACGCTAAGTTTTTACTAGCGTTCTGGTTACACCCTGTATTTTAAAGCAGCGGGGACACTAAAAATTGTGAAATAAAAAATTTTCAAAAAAAAAATCAAAACCGACTTCAAAAACCACAAAAACTAAAAAGTAAAAAATAATTTAATTTATTATGTATACAAGAGTTAATGTAGTTCTATAATAACATTTTTTGGAGTCGGTGCCAATGTGGAGTCACGTCAACAATAATGAAGAGTAGGTAGACGGTTCATGCGGCTAATTGGTATTGGCTAATGGCTATAGTGTCGGTTATACGAGGTCTCAGAATTTTCGAAATTAACTTTGAAGAATTTCTCTTATTGTAAATTAAAAATAAATATTTCGATTTCGATTCGATTCGCAGAAAAAAAGTCAAAATTTAATTTCATGATATTTCTAACCTACTATATTGAAATCGGGTCAAAAGTTCCTAGTGTGATAAGTGCCTATTAGTCTTCACTTCTGTACTTCAGGGCGCGTCCACACGTGAGCTTTTACAGTTCACTTAAGTGCACTCCCGGTCTATCGCTGGCTTTCCAGCTAACATAACTCATTGTTATCTGTTCTAAAAGATGTAACATTGAACCTTATTTAAACTATCTTAAATCACATTTTTCATGAATAATGATATCATAGCAAATATAAAGTCGAAGTAAAATGATTTTTATACTCAAATCTCTATCGACGCAATCCTCATTGATGAGGGTCGTGAACCCATTCCATTAATGACATAATGGCAGGGGTTTTCTTGGGATAATAATGCGGCGGGTTCCCAGGTCCTTCCGTATACGACTCGACTAAAGAGTACTAGGTATTTCAACTCTTGGGTTTCTAACGATTATTATCAGATATTAGTGATAATAACCGGGGCCGACGGCATAACGTGCTCTCCGAGGCACGGAAGACACGAAAAGACCAGATTCAGACGACCAAATTCGGTCACCAGTCCAGTTACTGACTTGGGTGAACGTTGCTTACTTATCGCAATCGACTGATATGCGTTGTCGCAAAAAGACCATCCTCAAATAAACTTGAACAATTTTTGAACCGACAAGTGAATTAACCACTGGTTCCTTTCGTGACTTTTTACGAGGCGAAAAAGTGCTCAACGCGGCTAAAGAAGTTTTCACTTCCAAATATAAACATGAATTCAACCTGCAATAACAAACAGTATTCTAAGCGACAGGTTGCTGACAGCAAGCGCTCTAGCCAGTGATATAGAGTTGTTACTTGTTCAAGTCCTCTTGACCGTGGCCTGCCAGACCAAGGCCGCCGGACGGTAAGCGCGAATACGTGCATTCATGTCTGCCGTAGCAAGCCTTGAGTTTACAATCATACCACAATAATATAAAGGCTTGGATAGATAGAAAGCGGCGCTTATAATATTATTAGAGTCGAAATATGTACTCTGTGGACTGTGACGATCTATGAGTTTTGGTCGAGACGACGACGATGACGGGAGTCGAGAACCATTACAGGATACCCTAATTATACCACCAACACGGACTAACAAACCAAGTACAGTTCGTGTGCGAGTTGAATGCAGAGCTTAAGAATGGTGACATAATTATATAAAAGCTCTGGCATTCATTGCGCGCGTACTATAACTATTTCGTATTCCACGGTACCGAATTTTGACGTTAATTTCAAAATCCATTTTCATAAATCGATTTTAGGTTTTAAAAATTAATTACCTTCGATTTATTAGCTCTTAATTTTGAAATTGATACTTACTAGCTGATGCCCGCGACTACGTCCGCATGGATTGAGGTTTTTTGGTTCCCGCGGGATCTCCTTAGTTTTACGGGATAAAAAGTAGTCTATATGTTATTCAAGAGATCTACCTTTGTGCCAAATTTCATCCAGATCCGTTCAGCCGTTCGGGCATGATTGAGTAACAAACATACATACATCCATACTTACAAACTTTCGCGTTTATAATATTAATAAAATAAGATATTATACTCATTCATTTTTTTTAAGTATCTGTGGATGTATCAAAGGCAGTCATGATATCAACACTAGTCCCAAAATCTTGTCTAAGTCCTTATTTAACCTCAATAAATATAATTTTAAAACAGCTCTTATTATTTATTTTTAAAATGGACTGGACTTACTTTTTTCCCATAAAACTTTTGCGGAACTTACTTTTTTCCCATAAAACTCAGTTTCCGATTTTCTTTCAGGTAGGGAGCGTGTTAATTATTTGATAGCGGCCGAGATAAAACTAAAACGATCCGGACGTTCCAAACAGCTACTAGTAAGCGTTGAGTTGCCAAAGTTTTTAGAACAACACCGACCGTTGCAGCTTAGGTTAATTGAATATTGTTGTTCCGAACTTGCACTCATTCGCGCGTGTTGTTATTGCACAACTTTGTGCAACTTGCGAACTGCACACTGTTTCGGAAATAAGTTTTACAGATTTTACAGTTTACGGAAACTATCTGTATTGCTCTGAACTTTAAGATATTATGCTTGGTTCATCCCTGGAACGATATATAAACAGAACCACTTTCGCATTTTTAAAATTAGAATTTTTGTAATGTTTCCTTATATTTTATTTTATTCTGTAAAATTGCCATAATAGGAATAAAGTATTTTTCTGCTCTACACTGTAAAAAAATCCACTCTTACACCCCAGGGGGGAAACGTTGGTAGGGACTAGTGGAACAGGCCAATTTTATGTATTTATATAATTGTGTTAATCTCCTTATTATATTCTAACCTGTTGCATAGCTAGGACGATAAATGATGAAAAAAAATAACGAATGAGTCCGTGCTAGTATTATGTATGCTTTAAAAGATTAATGTGTTTGTCTGTCTGCTACGCTTTCACTGTCCATCTTTTTACAAAAAAGGTAAACTTTTTACTTTTACTTTTTACAAAAAGTTTTGTACAAAAAAGGGCAATACGTGCAATTTATAATTTAAAACCGCGCGAATCCCTTAGAGAGAAATTTAAGGAAATAGGTATTCTCACAGTAGCCTCGCAATATATTTATAGTAATTTAATCTTCGTAAAACAGCACATTCATAATTACAAAAAAATATGCGATCTGCATGATAGGCAAACTAGAGGCCGCCATAAGCTCGTGACTCCATCGCTCCGCCTCAAGAAGGTCCGAAGGTCGTTTGTGGGAATGAGCATTCTATTTTATAACAAAATTCCACAACCTATCTTAAACTTGCCTTTACACAAGTTTAAGAAGTCCATTAAAATTACGCTCCTGAAAAAGGCTTATTATACTGTTGAAGATTATGTAAATGATAGAGGAGCATGGATTTGATCGCTCCAGCAATGCTGGGGACAGCGGTTACTTATTATAAATTAGTGTTTGAATATTAGTATTCAATTCGATGCTTTGATACGGGTAGACTGAGTATGTCACGCTCTCTTTAAACATTTCTGTGGTGGTGTCGTGTGGTGCGGGTTGTTACGTTCCCTCAAATATGGTCGAGCGAAGCAATGGCTGGATCATGCGTCATGCTCGTGAACGGGTGCCACCGGCGGGAATGGGGCTACTTTCTGTCTGCCCGTCTTTGACATGAATTGAATAAACAAATTTAAGAAATCCATTAAAAGTATGCTCCTGAAAAAAGCTTATTATACTGTTGAAGATTATGTAAATGATAGAGGAGCATGGATTTGATCGCTCCAGCAATGCTGGGGACAGCGGTTACTTATGTACACATTGATATAGTAATTGTAAATGAATTATTTAAAAAAAGCAACCACCGAGTTTCTTGCTGGTTCTTCTCGGTAGGAATGGCATTCCGAACCAGTGGTAGATTCACTTGACGATTCAAAAGTACTTGTAAAAGTTTATTTGAATAAAGAATATTTGATTTGATTTGATTTGATTTGATTTGATTTCACAAATTTTGACGAAAGTTACATACCTATACGTTGCATACCAGGGAAGGACATAGTACTTTTTATCCCGGGAAATAAAGAAGTTCCCACCGGATTTTGTCAAAAGCTTAAATCCCCGCAAGTTTACAGTTATTTAAAATCAGACCTGGGGGTTACTATAATCGCTTAAAGTAGTATTATTTCAAAAGTACAGTTTTATGTCACGTACCGTGTCGTCCCTAAACCTAAAACAAATTATGGAAATTTTCAAATAATACATATATAAGAGATAAGTTGTCCTTGTACATGTCCTTTAAATTTTTATGTTTAGTTTTTAAGTTTGGTACTAAATATATAAATAAATAAATAAATAAATAATTATCAAATTATGGAATTCACTACCCAAAAATATTAGAGACTCCAAATCCTAACCTATTTTCAAAAATAGTCTCAAAGAAAGTCGTGCCATAATAACTAAATTATATTTCTATCGTAATTTGTTACTATGCTTATGTAATATTATTTATATGTGTAATTTATGTATGCATTATGTATGTTTATGTATAATATGTAATATTGTTATCCATATTTATATTATTTGCTCACCTT
The DNA here is from genome assembly GCA_923060345.2 of Erebia aethiops. Lineage (NCBI taxonomy): Eukaryota > Metazoa > Arthropoda > Insecta > Lepidoptera > Nymphalidae > Erebia > Erebia aethiops. Next base: position 4,096,443 of record OV281092.1, on the reverse strand, counting down.
ATAATAATAACGTGTATTCTATTGTGCCACACTACCCTACACAGCTACACTAAAGGTTGCCTGGTAGAGATTGCTTAGTAAACAATAAGGCCGCCTTTGCATACCTAGTTATAGTTAACTTTACTTTGTATTTTTCTCTCATGTGTGCAATAAAGTATTTATCTATCTAAGGATTATAATTCCAAAACACGAACGTCAACAATATTGAAACAATACGGCTTTAAGCGGAGGTAGCATGTGACATGTCCTCTAACGAATAACTCAAGTTATTCCATTTTGTTAAGACACGGAAAAAATACTAGTAACACACGTGCACAAACTTACACCGTGTGGGTGTAATTTGTGGACACACACACACACACACACACACGCGCACACACACACATACACGCACACACACGCACGCACACACACGCACGCACACACACGCACGCACACACACTTGTTTAATCAATAGGCTAATTAATATGTGTGTATATTTTGTATAAGTTTTTTTTATTGTTACCTACCCTCGGAAAGAAGTGGTTTTCACGATACAGGGAATCCTAGTGTGGAAACCACTGCCCCACTAGTTTTAACCGAAATTATTGTAATGACTTTTGGAACAAATAAATGAAATGAAAAAATGAAATGAAAATTTTGTTGCAGATCTCATGGCAGTCTCGTCAACAGTGCTGCCCCTGCCATACTACTCAGTCTATGGCTTCGAGAAGAAATTGCTACGTGACAAGCACAAGCATCGACCACAAGGGAAGATCTCACTAATCACCAAGGAACCGAAATAAGTGATACTAATTACTTATCAGCCTCTATCAGACTTTGCTTAGATTTAAGACAAGGTTAAAACGAGGCAGAATTATGTTACTCACATAAGTCCATCTCATTTTATCTCTAAGTAAAGTCTGAGCCAAGTCAAAGTACGCTTTATAGGTCTCCATAAGAGATGCGAATAATGATTTAAAAAATCTACTATTACTAATCATATAAATGAGGTATACCGCGGGCATCATCTAGTTTATAATATATTATAAACTACATGATGCCCGCGACTTCGTCCGCGCGGATTAAGGTTTTTTGGGAACTCTTTAATTTTCCAGGATAAAAAGTAACATACGGGATACAAACTATACTTATACCAAATTTCATCATAATCGGATGAACAGATGGGATGGGATTAATATGGATAAGATAGCGTGAATGTCTATTATCTTCGTATGTATGCGTTTAACAGATTCAGGCAGACACAAATTTGCCACCGCAGAGTATACCTAAGAATACCTACTTTTGTAAACAAAAATTGTGTATCTTTAAAAAACTTTGAGAGTAAAGGAAGATATTTTTGGGTTTTACTTCAATAAGATTAGTTTCATTTTGCTTAAAATAACCTGGTGGGTAGATTTAAATGGCTTAGAATTTTATCACAAGATTTACATCTAAAATTAGGTTTGAGATATTAATAAACCGGGCAAGTGCGAGTCGGACTCGCGCGCGAAGGGTTCCGTACCATTATTAATAAATAATTACATTTGTTAATGAACCGCAAGACTAACTTTGTTTGTAGAGGCTTATTGTTAATATCAAAAAAACTATGCTAGTTAGAGCATTGGCTGTAGTTTTCCTGTAAAAATATATACGTAAATTACTATTGACCATAATTATTTCAAATTTTTCGATTGGTAAACTCCGGAGATAAGGGGGGGGGGGGAACGGTATTTTTTTAGACATTTTCCGCGATAAATCAAAAACTATCATAACTAAAAATAATTAAAAATCTGTTTTAGAATGTACAAAGTAAACCCTTTCATATGATACCCCACACAGAACAGTTATCTCACTTTTAAATTTCAACCCTCCGATTTTCCCCCCTTTTTAAATAAGAACAAAAATAATTTCCAATTTTTTTTAATTCCAATGTCTTTGGGCCACTAATATACACAACTATTCCAAATTTCATGTCGATAGCTTCGGTAGTTACTGAAATAATCGAGTGTGACGGACGGACAGACGGACAGACAGACGGAGAAAGTCGCACCATAAGGGTTCCATTTTACCATTTTGGTACGGAACCCTAAAAACGGGCAACTTTCTTATAAACTTCTATTGTGATCTTAGTATATAAGAATAATAACATGAAAAACAATAAAAAGATTTAATTCAGTTCGCTAGATATTAAGAAAAATAATAAGGCTTTAATCATACAGAGGTTTTCTCACATAGCATGTCTGGGTCAGCCAAGTGCAGACCCAGAAATATCACACACGTAAGTAAAAATACTTTAAGTACGATCAGGGCCTTAAAACCTTTAGTTTCACATCTGCACCAAAATTATGTGATTTGATGCAATGACTTTTTTTTTATCATTGTTACTTTAGTTTTGTATTTTTTTAAAGTTAAAAATATAAAACGTCTTTATTTTACTTATTATTTCTGTCATCTTAAATACTAACATTACTGTAATATTTTAATCAACCTCTGAAATATTTGAATACTATTTTATTTTATCACTGTTAAGGGTCCAAAATGTTGAAAATAATAAAAATATTTATATAATATTTACTCATTTATTTAGTCCACTTACGATAGTATAACTTCCTAATTTAGGTAATGTAGGTTTTTTAAGCAAAATATTACAGAAATATCGGAATAAGCTAAATGAGTTATTGTTTTTAAACTTTACTGGGTAAAGCGTCGGTTCATTGTCACAACTTTTCGTAAACAGTGTAACAAAATTGTAATCGTCATTGTTTGGCAAACGGATAATTCGACCTGTTTAAGGAGTTCATAGACGCCCGCACCTCTAAAAGCATTTATATGGACTCCTTAAACAGGGCCCATACTGCCATGAGTGCCAACGCTTAAAGCAATATTTAAACAATATTACTCAAAATGACAGCTTGACGTCACGTACCTTGACGTTCCTAAAATAAGGATTATAATTCTTAAACACGAAAGTCAACAATATTGAAACAATATGGCTTTAGGCGATGGTAGCACGGCCTTGTTCGCGTAATAAGTACTATTTTAAGCTGTCAAATGATTACGAATTACGATTGGATTATTCGTTGATCAGCATTGTACTTCCATTGTGGAGTTTAGTAAAGTTGGAAGCGTATTAACCTCGGTATTTACTGTTTACATACCGTAGTTCCGTATATGCGTTCCTGACGCGTCAAAACATCAACGTGCTGAGTCGACTTTAATTACAACTGCGAACTATTCGAAAAATGCTCTGCACTTATCTTTATGAAACGATAAAGTGAAATAAAAAGCGTTTCAAATAAGTAGGCTCATGTTATAAACAGTTTTTTTCCTCTACATAACATTATAAATTATGTTACAGAATAGGTATCTATTTACAAACGAAAGATAGAAGAAGCAAAAGTAATGATTAATAGGGCAAGAGAATATTTTTTTCCTGAATGTTGTCAATTTTACTTAAAACAAAGAATGATATCACTATCGAATCAACAATTTATTGTCGTTACCTATCATGGGCTCAACACGTCAACGTTTATTTAAGTTGGACAGTGTACGCCACTGATAATAATGTGCATACACCATTCAGTAATATTGTGTATATGCAAAAATAAATAATTAAAATATAAACCTTGAAACTAAGGTAATAAAGTTTAATTACGAATGTACTATATTTATATTTAAGACCTTTTGAAGTTTTGACTTCGTAACAGCGCGAGGTGTCGGTCACGGTTACACAGTAAAACTAAGGCATTGAAGTTTAATGATGAATGTACTATTTATACTTAACTTTTGTTCGTGACAAAAGGTAAGTATAAAAAGTATAATAGTGTCAGTCACGCGTTCCATATTTTTACCCCCTACCAAAAAGTGCTCAACGCGCCTAAGTAAGGTTTCACTTTAAAAAACAAGAAATAATACATTCCAATTCAATACAGCTTTATTGTTCATTGTTCGATGTTCATTTCATCAATGCTTCAGTGTTCAAAAAGTGGAACTGTGCCTTCCATATTGTATTCCTACTAAGTTCTACAGCGAATGAAGAAAACCCACCCGAAACAATATCAAAGTATAGTAGAACTACAGATCTTACGGTAAATTTATGGTCATAAACAGTTGATTTTAAGCTAGCTGTTGTAGAGTTCAATAAAGTTCGTAACCTAATTACATAGTTGGGACATTCACGAGGCGTCAAAACGTCGAGCTCGCAAACAACACACGTCGGCGTCGATTTTAATTAAAGCCGGGGATATTCGGTAAGTGGAGGCCTACTTTAAAATGCCTAGTTTATAGTGCGTGTAAAATACATAACATAATGTTAAACAAAGTCAAAAGACGTCGCCCGAGACATCTCTAGCGACACGTGTCGCGGGACTTTTGTCCCTAGTGAATACAGGACATATTTCAGTCTGGAGTGTGACTTTCCTAAGAAGAAAAATGAATGCGAAAAATGCCCAATTCATATAAGTGGATCTTGTGGCTCAACATATCAAGACTTCTTAAGATTTGGAATGCAGATTTGAGTTCTACTGAAAAGCGCTGTCATGAAACTCTGGAGGTACCTACTTTTTTCAAATGGTAAGATGTTGCGATCCGTGAATGATAAATGGTTGACTTGTCCTTCAATTACGTCGAAGCGAATGAACGCATTATTGCATACGAGACCTCTGGAGAGTGATTAAGGTAACTTTTAGCCCGGAAAAAAAGCACAGACAGTGAGTGAGTAGGCAGTGAATTTCACGGAATTTTCATAACCTTCATTGTCGTGTTTCTTCTAATTACGTTCGTAGTAAGTTATGTCGTACCTAAATCAATGAATTTCTAGATACCTAACTGTTATGCCTTGATATTACATAAACTTCCAACCTCTAAGGGCATCGCCAATCCGTTGTGCGTGTGCTAAGACCCTCAACAATGAGAAATACAATATAGAGAGAAAGGGGTCCTGTGAGTGTTTATTGAAGAAAATTTGTAGGTATTCCTTGTAAATTGTTGTTGCTAACAACGTCATCATTGCATGACGTCGTCATCGTTGCATGACGTAGCGTCAAATCCTGGGATCATACAACCATTGCTAAAAGCCGTATTGTTTTAATATTGTTGATGTTCGTGTTTTAGAATTATAATCCTTATTATAGGGACGTCAAGGTACGTGATATAAAACTGTTATTTTAAAATAATACTGCTTTGAGCGATGGTAGTAACATACCTGTGTCGTAATCCGAGCGAGTGGCACTTTAGCTTGCCTTTAAGCCGTACCTTCGTCTTAATTGAATCCCTGCTCTGTTCCCAGTATGTTCGATAACGACTTTACAGTATAAACTGCTTATCTTATCCATCCACTCCAAATGATGGTAGAGCTATAAATTAATTTCCTATTCTTTTCAGTACATGAAATTAAAATTATTGATTTACTAGGTGATGTGCGTGACTTCGTCAACGTGGATTTAAGATTTTTCCCGCGAGAATAGAAAAATAGCCTATGTGTTATTCCAGACTATAATTATTATTCTATTTCTATACTTTTATTAAGGAAAATTAAAGATTTCCTGCGGGAACTAGTACCTATTTGATATATTGGAATTTGAATATACAGCTGTCAGTTGATGTATTTCAATTTCATATATCAGATTTTTCCTGTTATGCTATCGCTTGGAATTCGTTTGGACTTTGAATACCCCAGGACTATTATAAACGGACAAAGTACAAGTGAATATAATTAACATTATTAAAAAATACGACTGCTCTGCCATAGCCCGTATTGAATTATACCTTTGGAGTCGTATAGAAGTTATGGTGGAATATACAAACTCACATACATACATGAACCCTGCCTGAAAAAAGGAGTAGGTATATTGTTTTCAAACAATATACTCCTTTTTTCAGGCAGTCGTATAATAAAATTATGCAATGGTATGCATTCGAAACCTGTAGACATGAGTCATGACTTACGCTTGCATAATGAGTTATGACTGGCAGGTCAAATGAAAAATGATATCAGAACTATTTCAACTAGCATTGCTTTTATGCCCAGAGCTTCACGCCACTGCCTTTGTACCTACATTCAGTTCGCAGTTCGTAAGGATCATGGCCGCACAATGGAAGTGGTATTATAAAAATAATGTATTAGCGGGATTTGGTTAAGCCAAAGACAGATCGGCGGGACGCGTCGCCGTGACGAGGAAAATGGGCGTATTAAATGAACGCTTCGTCAAAGAGGGTTTAGGGATGAGAAAAATAAACCATGCGCTATTAACGCGAATCACATTTAAGTGGCGACGGCGCAAACGTGGCACGGATGCATTTCTCAACTGAATAACTATGGATAAAGTTAAACCTACAAAGATAATGTTGTGACCACTGCAGCTTATGCCATTGCAAAGCTGTTCATCTATTACCTCAGGTCTAGCCCCATTTGAGATGCACGGAGCAAATATTATTATTTATTCTATGGGGTTCCCGCATCCGCTTGCCAGTGGGCCCAGCCCCATACAAGCCACGTGCAAGCTACGTGCAGCGCCACTCCGTGTATCTGTAGTCGGGCTAGACCTTTAAACAGATACTATCATATATATCTATGTAGGTATTAGATGGGCCCTTTCATAGAAAAAAGTAGGACGTCCGACTTGTAGTTCATGCCCCTCACCTATATAAGCCTGTCCTTGTCACCTCCATAGTGCGTTCCCGCTTTTCTGACTAGATGGCGTTAGGAAACTAAGTCCACATTCTTTGTTTGACAGGGCCCGTCTATGTAAATTGAGTTCATTGGATACTACGAGACGCCACGTCAATACTCAATAGGTCTATCAAATCGATGAGGTAGGTCATGGAAAGGGGGATACAATTTTACATCCTATTGTTTATTATCTGGTCTGGCCTGGTGGGAGGCTTCGGCCGTGGCTAGTTACCACCCTATCGGCAAAGACGTGCCGCCAAGCGATTTAGCGTTCCGGTACGATGCCGTGTAGAAACCGAATAGTAGTATGGGTTTAATTAACTGCCATAACCTAACCTAACCTAACCTAACCTAACCTAACAGGTTAGCCCGCTACCATCTTAGACTGCATCATCACTTACCATTAAGTGAGATCGCAGTCAAGGGCTAACTTGTAGTGGATAAATATATAAATAAAAATAAAAATTAGTAGGTACACAATAATTTCATAATATTAGTTGTGACGGCTTCCCTGTGTCCATATCTTTCGATAACCAAACTTGTTGGACTATAAAAAATAGTATCTAGGTACTTTGTTAAATGCTTATATTATTTTTTGGCGCTACTAAAGTATATTAAAATTGTTTCGCGCAATTTCCCATTATAATTCTCTCTCCGTGTACAAATTAATTTGCCCGTGTGTGTTAGCCAGTAAAATAAAATGGCCTTTTGATTAAAACACGTTTCGCATACCTGCGTGGATTTGACGCTTCAAATATTAATCCTCTAACTAATTTGTTCAGTTTAAAAGTAAAAGGTTTGGCCCAACGACTTCAATTTGCATAGACGGGCCTTGTTAAACAAAGAATGTGGACTTATTTTACTAACGCCATCTAGTCTGAAAAGCGGGACAGCGCTATGGCGGGGACAAGGACAAGCTTATACAGGCGAGGAGCATGCCCAACAAGTCGGATACCCAACTTTTGTCTATGAAAGGGCCCATCTAGTACCTATATATATATCGATGATTTGGCCATTATTCACACACCTTTGACAACATTATAAGAACTCTTTCTAGTATGTCGGTCTCTCACGAGAACCAATAACTGGCAAATATTTGCAAATACCTATTTAATATACGATACTTAATCAATCCCCTCTATAAAGCATTTGTGTACGAGGGTTAATAAATTTTCTTTTTACCGCCTCGCCTTTGCTGAGCGGAATTTTAACGAAATTGAATAGAGTTTACGTTTTCTTCTACAGCAAATAGCGATACGTCGCGGCATGTTTGTATTTCGGGACTATAATATTTGACGATAACTCTTACGTTAGTTGAAAAAAAATACTGAATTTAATGTATTTGAATAATTATAAAGATAAATGATCTAAGTGTATGACAATAATTATTAAAAGAAAATTATTGCCAGGGCTTAAGCTTATCGCGTTTTGATTACATCTGACCTGACTAATAATCAAGGATTCATGTTATAAGTAGGTACTTTAAATGCATAAATAATGCGCGTAGTGTTAACAATTGCTGGAACAATAGATAGAGAGGAATATTCCATTGTAAGAATCTTATTACGTGTTCGGCCACATTCCCCCTATGTAAACAACAAATATTCGCGGAATTTTAACGAGAACGTAGAATTTTCCAAAATAAGCAGTGATTATTGAATGAATTGCTTAAGGCGACTACCCATATAAATAAAAATTTCGATAAGTCATCAATAATGAATCTAGATTCGATAGAGTTTACGATCTTCAGCTTTGTATGTAGTAATATGTTCCACCAGCAAGCTCCATAAATCAATGTGTTACATGACGCATGTTGCATGATTTCAGAAATTCCGAGCACTACAAGCGTCAGAAATTAAAAACCACGAAGGGCTAAATACCTTGGCAAAGCAAAAAAATAGCAGCATCACTCCCGCGGCTGGCAAGTGGGGGCGGGCGAAGTTTAAACAACAGGCTCTTTCAGCAAATGAAGTGGTCGGCCGGGTTATAGGCATCGATTGCATTAGACAAGACAATCGTTCAGAATATACTCGCATTTAAGAAAAAGTTTCACGCTACGTCTATATAACACATTGAGAGTCGTGGCTAAAAAGCAAGGGATCATGCCACTGTACGTGCCTTCAAAGTCACCACTCGAAGACGTCTTCGCTCGGAGAGTTTATAGCATAACTTTACCCAACAATAAAGTTCCTGTCGTCAAAAAGTTTTATTTTTTATTTTTTTATCCACTACAAAATTGCCCTTGACTGTCATCTCACCTGATGATCATCACTAATTAGATGATGCAGTCTAAGATGGTAGGGGGCTAACCTGTTAGGGGCATGGCAGTTATATTAAACCCATACCCCTAATCGCCTTCTACACGGCAAAAAAGGTAAAATTTAGCAGCATCACTCCCGCGGCTGAGAAGTGGGGGCGGGCGAAGTTTAAACAACAGGCTCTTTCAGCAAATGAAGTGGTCGGCGGGTTTAGAGCATCGATTGCATCAGACAAGACAATCATTCAAAATATATTTAAGAAAAAGTTTCACGCTTCGTCTATATAACATTGAGAGTCGTGGCTTTAGCAAGGGATCATGTAAAGTTCCTGTCGTGAAAAAGTTTAATTTTTTTTTATCCACTACAAGTTTACCCTTGACTGCGATCTCACCTGATGGTAAGTGATGATGCAGTCTAAGATGGTAGGGGGCTAACTTGTTAGGGGAATTGCAGTTATATTAAACCCATACCCCTAATCGCCTTCTACACGGCAAAAAAGGTAAAATTTAGCAGCATCACTCCCGCGGCTGAGAAGTGGGGGCGGGCGAAGTTTAAACAACAGGCTCTTTCAGCAAATGAAGTGGTCGGCGGGTTTAGAGCATCGATTGCATCAGACAAGACAATCATTCAAAATATATTTAAGAAAAAGTTTCACGCTTCGTCTATATAACATTGAGAGTCGTGGCTTTAGCAAGGGATCATGTAAAGTTCCTGTCGTGAAAAAGTTTAATTTTTTTTTATCCACTACAAGTTTACCCTTGACTGCGATCTCACCTGATGGTAAGTGATGATGCAGTCTAAGATGGTAGGGGGCTAACTTGTTAGGGGAATTGCAGTTATATTAAACCCATACCCCTAATCGCCTTCTACACGGCAAAAAAGGCAAAATTTAGCAGCATCACTCCCGCGGCTGAGAAGTGGGGGCGGGCGAAGTTTAAACAACAGGCTCTTTCAGCAAATGAAGTGGTCGGCGGGTTTAGAGCATCGATTGCATCAGACAAGACAATCATTCAAAATATATTTAAGAAAAAGTTTCACGCTTCGTCTATATAACATTGAGAGTCGTGGCTTTAGCAAGGGATCATGTAAAGTTCCTGTCGTGAAAAAGTTTAATTTTTTTTTATCCACTACAAGTTTACCCTTGACTGCGATCTCACCTGATGGTAAGTGATGATGCAGTCTAAGATGGTAGGGGGCTAACTTGTTAGGGGAATTGCAGTTATATTAAACCCATACCCCTAATCGCCTTCTACACGGCAAAAAAGGTAAAATTTAGCAGCATCACTCCCGCGGCTGAGAAGTGGGGGCGGGCGAAGTTTAAACAACAGGCTCTTTCAGCAAATGAAGTGGTCGGCGGGTTTAGAGCATAGATTGCATCAGACAAGACAATCATTCAAAATATATTTAAGAAAAAGTTTCACGCTTCGTCTATATAACATTGAGAGTCGTGGCTTTAGCAAGGGATCATGTAAAGTTCCTGTCGTGAAAAAGTATAATTTTTTTTTTATCCACTACAAGTTTACCCTTGACTGCGATCTCACCTGATGGTAAGTGATGATGCAGTCTAAGATGGTAGGGGGCTAACTTGTTAGGGGAATGGCAGTTATACTAAACCCATACCCCTAATCGCCTTCTACACGGCAAAAAAGGTAAAATTTAGCAGCATCACTCCCGCGGCTGGCAAGTGGGGGCGGGCGAAGTTTAAACAACAGGCTCTTTCAGCAAATGAAGTGGTCGGCGGGTTTATAGCATCGATTGCGTCAGACAAGGCGATCAATCAAATATTCCGATGAGTCATCAATAAATCCGCACCCGAAAGAGTTTAAGACCTTTCTTAAACTGTTGGGGTAAAACTCTATTCATTATCTTTTTAGGATTCCGTACTCGAAGGGTGCCAACTTTCCACCGAGCGTCAATTTTTATAACAAAATAATATAAAATTACAATAAAATAAATAAATAAAGGGGATACAAGAAACATAATTCTTGAGCGCCATTTATGTATTTCTGAAACTGATAACTGGCAATTCCTTTTATGAAATCATTTATTTTAGTACATTGTGTTAAATCTTGTACGGTGGTACTGAACCCTTCGTGTGCCAGTGAGACTCGTTATTTGCTTTTGCTACTTTTAAAAATTTTGTTTACCAATTTTTCAGTTATGAACTTTTGACTACGCGATCATTTTTCATTCTTGAAACCGGAAGATTCTGTTTTATATTAAATAATAACAAAATATAATAAAGCAATAATAACATCTAAATATATTTAATGTTCATCTAAATATACGCATATTTTAATGACAAGGTTATCAAGTATACAATAAGGGATTTAAACAAGATTTGACAGATTCAAAAGCTATAAAAGTCACATTTTAGATTTGAAAAGAATTATCTGCTAATATTATTTAATTTTATTGAAGTAGTTAGTAGGTATTATATAATACTGCAAAGTAGTCTACGCGGAATCGCGTGGAAACTGTTTTCATCTCCCGGCATAAAAAGTAACCTATGTCCGTCCCTGGGATACAAGCAAAAGTTAAACGTATGACCCGTAAAAGCATTTACGATTAGCTTTCTCAAGTTGAGAATAGTCTTTTCAAGGAAAGGCAAGCAGCTTCCTCGGATATATAGTATACTAGATGATGCCCGCGACTTCGTCCACGTGGATTGATGTTTTTGATTCCCGCGGCAAGTCTTCTATTTTCCGGGATAAAAAGGCTATGTCCTTCCCCGGGAACCTACCGCTATACTAAATTTAATTAAAAATATAAATATCAGTTGAATAAATGGGCCGTGAAAGTGTCGTAGCAGGCAGACAGACAGATAGACAGACAGACACACTTTCGCATTTATTATTCTTTCGCAGTCTGCAGCCTGTGAGTAAGTAGGTACTAGGTATTGTGGCATTTCCACTGATAAATATTTGCAAGAGGCATAGTTATATAAACCATATGTTAAACGTAGCTTTAAAAGCTTTCCTCTAATGTAAACACATCCTCCCAGTTGCAGCGAACGCCTAAGTAATATTACCTTTCTCTTACCTACTTCTGAAGATGCATTCACTTGTATATAATCTCTTGGAATACATCAACCTCGAGTCTGCAACTCAGCCAATTTGTTTGCTCGCCTTTTGCTTAGCATATCACGGAAGAGCCACATTCCGACAGTGGGTATAAATGTAAGTAATAGTGAGCATCCCACCTTCTTTCTTCCGATTAGCTTAAACAACTGAAATTGAATCTAATTCCATATTAACAAGGTAGAAAATCCTTTGATAGAGTTCAGGTGTTCTGACTTTGTTTCTACAGCAAGTTCAACCTAGCTCGCTTTACTTGGCTGTTCATATTTGCGTTTCTGGTACCGGCAAACTCTCACTTTGCGTTCCACGACTTTGATACGGTATTGTCTTTAGCGCCTGTGAGAAAATTGTATGCATTTCACTACCTTCGGTGCGGCGCCGCAAATTCAATGTAGTACCAAATAGAATTTCGTATGCAGGGAACTTCCGTTCTTTTCCGTCAACTGTGCTTCACACTTCTCAGTGTCTTTTTGTTCGTACTTGAACTATGTTCGGCACTTTGAAAGTTTGAACTATGAAATCGTAGACCCAGAATTTTTGTACTGTTGGTCGTAACCTTCTGTCGTCTATGTATGGAATTATAATATCTATGATATCTATATTAATATTATAAATGCGAAAGTTTGGATTGATGTATGGATGTATGGATGGATGGATGGATGTATGAATGGATGTTTGTTACACAATCACACCAGAACGGCTGAACGGATCTGGATGACATTTGGCACAGAAATAGGCTACTTTTTATCCCTATAAATTAAAGAATTTCCGCGTGAAAAAATCCACGCGGACAAAGTCGCGGGCATCAGGTAGTTTAAAATGTTTTTTTAAAATTCCCTAGAATATTATCATTAGTTATCATAATAATAATTAATTAATCATCCCTTATAATACAATGCCTATAAAAAGTGTAGCCTGGTCGATGAGTTAACGGCCATATATAATCGGTTTTAAATATTTGTGATCATAAGTACTTAATCATACTAATATTATAAATGCGAAAGTGTGTTTGTTTGTTGGTTTATTGGTTGTTTGTTTGTTGGTTTTGTTGGAGTGACATAGGCTACTTTTTATCCCGGAAAATTTAGGAGTTCTTCGAGAACTTAAACCACGCGGTCGAAGTCGTGGGCATCAGCTAGTAATAAATAAATCAACAGTCATACCAACACGTAGACATAGAGTTACCTATAATATTTACTGCCTTGTCTGGACAAAATTCAATCCATAAGCACGACCAAGATTACAAAATAAGCTAGCGTCGCACTCTTCAATCTATGCATTATTCGGGAATATAATGAACGGGAGATAATGAACTCTATTCAATCTCAACTCTGTTAATTTATCACTTGGTAAGATATCTTCAGTGAATTTTGCCATCATAGCGAAATTTTATCGGAAACGCCGCATGCCTTCATCTTTGTTTCTACAAAGTTTGTGAACAGCTTTCAAGTTGTTTAAAAAATTTGGTTTTAGAGTTTTAGACGATTTTAAGAATTTTTAAAGATATATTTTGTTTTAGATTATTGATGTTGGAGATAAGAGTTTGATACAACTCTCCACCTCCCATGGCCCCACCAACCTCGCGGTTATATGGTTCGGTACCTACTTGCTCTTGGCGTTTTTCCCGGGGCTTTTTCTTGACTCCCTACAAATTCGACGACCTCCGTGGCGCATTGTGTAGCGCTGTTGCCTTAACGCGCGGAGGTCCCGGGTTCGATCCCCGGCAGGGTCAATTTGGGAATTTATAATTTGTGAATTTTCCCTGGCCTGGTCTGGTGGGAGGCTTCGGCCGTGGCTAGTTACCACCCTACCGGCAAAGACGTGCCGCCAAGCGATTTAGCATTCCGGTACGATGCCGTGTAGAAACCGAAGGGGTGTATGGGTTTAATATAATTGCCATGTCCCTAACAGGTTAGCCCGCTACCATCTTAGACTGCATCATCACTTACCACCAGGTGAGATCGCAATCAAGGGCTAGCTTGTAGTGGATAGAAAAAAAAATCTTTATCAGTGTCCACTATCCGTGTCCCTTGAGTCTTTCCCGTTTCTGGGGCAGAGATAGAGAGGCAGAGAAGAGTTTGGTAGGTATAGCTTGCATTCAGGACGCAAAAGCGATTCTAGAGCCTCCTACGATCTATTGGGCGATAGACGGGGCCGTATTCTGCTTGAGGCCGCTGGTTTTTTTTATGGTAGGTACTTTTTATTTGCAAAGCATAATATAAGGAAAAGCGAAGCAAGCGCGAAGTTTTTCTTTGATTTGAATTTTGAATTTTTTTGAATTTTGAATAATTATTATACTTTGATTTCTTGTTTTCAATAAACACTAATGTGTATAAATAACATGATTGTTATATTAGGTTTAGACATGGTTCGGAGGCCCTTTTAGAACCGAGCCTCGGATCGGACAGTCCCCTTCGCCTGAACCTGCCATTGTCCCAATGAGCTTCTATTTATCGGCAATAGTGAAAGAGTTTCTACGGGATTTAAAAGAAAACGAAATCCATGCGGATGAAGTTGCGGGCACCATCAGAATGCTTAGGTACATTAAAAGTGAGCTTGCTTGTCAGCTCTTACATTTCAGGGCTCTTATGCTCAACCGATTTTGATGAAATTTGGTGCAGATGTAAGTTGTGTCCCGGAGAAGACTTTTCATTTTAGATAAGCAAAGAGTTCCCACGGGATTTTTAAAAACCTTAAGCCACGCGAACGAAGTCGCAGGCATCTTCTATTCATACATAATTCTTGAACTAACGAACTAGAACTTGTTTCCCGAGTGTACCCCTAAATTAATGGAAGAGGTCTAACAACAAGAAACAAGAAATACGACCAAGATAAAGAAAGAGATAGATAGTCTATAAATATATTTCCAATTTTCCGCAGTGTCGCAAATGTAATGTTTTGCGGCTTTTCCGTATTTTTACGAGTGCGCGGCGGCCGACCTATTACCCCGTGTGGACATGTGGATCGCTTATTATTTTTACTGTCATATTCTGGATAGGTGCAATAAATTATTGTAGTAACAAATTTGATTTGTCTCGTTTTTCCTCATTCGTATTCTAACATTAATTTGAAGTATTCGATTCGAAAATATCCCTGAGGTTACTAAAGGACTCATAATTTGCAATGTTTTCGTAAACCCTGTTTTTAAATTTTTAGACTAGCGCTTGGCTGTAATGAGACTTGGTAGCTTGTCTAGAAGATGACTATTCACTCTTGATTTGAAGATACCAATAATATAAGCGGATGGAAAAATGAAAGCCGGATATACTCGTACCTTTCTATGAGTTAGCCCATTTGTGTAATAATTGTAGGAACTAGAAGTTTTTTTTTTAAAATATCCACTACAAGTTAGCCCTTGACTGCGATCTCACCTGATGGGAAGTGATGATGCAGTCTAAGATGGTAGCGGGCTAACCTGTTAGGTATGGTAGTTGTATTAAACCCATACCCCTTCGGTTTCTACACGGCATCGTACCGGAACGCTAAATCGCTTGGCGGCGCGTCTTTGCCGGTAAGGTGGTAACTAGCCACGGCCGAAGCCTCCCACCAGGCCAAATCAGGGAAAATTCAGAAATTATAAGTTCCTAAATTGACCCTGCCGGGGATCGAACCCAGGACCTCCGCACGTTAGGGCAACAGCGCTACACACTGCGCCACGGAGGTCGTCACGCAGTTTAATTTGCTATAATCCGCGACAATAGGTAAATCTATGTGGTACAGTGTGTATCCCGCTCATAAAGCCCGCGATATTCACTTCTAGCCAAACCACAGAAATCTTCCAAAATATTCTCAACGTACGTCCCACGTGCTTCTATGCAATAGCCTATTTATGTGTCATGGTCATTTTAAAAATAAGCTATCAAGGTAATCCAATAAGTATGTAAGGTCAATAGGTACTTTTCATATTTCTTATATTTTAGCTTTTTTGGCGAAATTACACATTCGCTTATATTATGTGCGTGTGGCGAAATTTGGAACAAATTTTGATCCTAAAAAGTTTTATAGACTTCTGAAAGTTTTTTTAATCGACAGTGGCGCCTCTGCGACACACACAGAAAAGTTTTCTAAACCATACACCTGGTGGAAAACCGCTGACCAGGAAACATTATGTGCTGCAAAATGTAAAAATTATTTGTATTAACTTTCTAATCTAAAAATATAATTTTAAACTTTTAATAAGGACAGCTTCGTATACATAATTTCACTGTATCTTACATGCAAAATATGCATAGATATTAAAATGTTAGGGTTCTTTTTGTGAAAGTATGTTGCTACCGATTTGCATACAAAGAACAAGAGGTCGAGTGTTGCTATGAAATATGAATATAATTAACTATTTCATGATAGCTATTACTCACATGCTAACAAAAAATAAAATAGAAGTAGGTATATATGAAAAGTGAATCCAGTTTACGTGCAGATTTCAATAAAGTTCTAAGTTCATATAATAGAGCGGCTGTAGCCCATTTATCATTTCCAGAAAATTAAGGAGTTCCCGTGGAAAATAAAAAACTTAACCCACGCGGACGAAGTCGCGGGCATCAGCTAGTGAGTACATAAATTTCGTCATTTCGTAATGACTTATCGGTCACTCCTCTTAGGTATATTAAAAAATGAGCTTGCCTGTCTGTCAGCTCTAACATTTCACGGCTCTTATGCTCACCCGATTTTGACGAAATTTGGCGCAGGTATATAAGTAACGTCCCGGGGAAAGACATAGCTTTTTACTCAGGAAAAGAGTTCTGAAATCAAAATTCAAAGAGTCAAATCGCTCGACTGCTCCGTTTCTTCCGCAGGCTGTAAACTAAATCCGACCGATTCCTGCAAACCGGAAAAATGGAATTTTTCCATTTCATTCCTGTTTCAAAAAAGTACAATATGTTGAAAACAAGTCTATAATGGAAAATACCGCCGTTAGCTATTCATTGTTTAAGCAAAAATAGGAAAAACAGTTGTCTCTTGCGCATATATCGTCGCTTATCTGTTTTTTTTGTGGAACGGATACCGAGGAAAATTTATAGTTGGGTTTTTATTTCTGTTTTTTGAAGTACAATCTCGTTTGAAGCGCTCTCATGTCGGTTTCGTGTTGTTTTATGTGGACACTAGTGTTTGCGGGCGACTTTGCCTCTCTTAGTTTTGTTTCCATTCTTTTCAGGTAAGGTAAGAGCTTATTTTTTTATTACAAGGCTTGTAGTTGACGACTATCATGCTTTATGGAAAGCAATGACGAAGTCTGGGTTGGAGAGCTCTAGCCTGAAAAATGTCTAGATTCACTTTTCCTATAAAGGTATAAGTTATGCGCTTCGTTCTACCCTTATGGTTAAGTCATGCGCTCCGAGCATATTTAAAATAACTTCATGTGTGGCAGATAACATGAACGTCGAAATGGAGTTCCATATCTTAGTGGTTCGTCTCAGAAACGTGGAAAAAAAAGATTGATCTCTAATCTATTTGCAAAATACGTAGGAGTAGATTGGACGTCGTATTGTGGTATCTACTTGGGGATGTGACGATTTTTGACGACCTTCCTGGCGCAGTGTTGAGCGCTGTTGTCTTAACGTGGGAGGTCCCGGGTTAGTTTTCCGGCTGGGTCAACTTGGAAATGTAAAATTTCTGAATTTTCTCTAGTCTACTCTGATAGGAGGCTTCGGCCGTGTCTAGGTTACCACCCTAACGGCAAAGACGCCAAGCAATTATCAAAAAAATAATCCACGCTGACGAACTTGGGGGCTTCATCTAGTAAGTAATATTTTTCTTCAAATTCATATATTATATACATGGTTACTTGTTAGTATTATACCTATATCAAAAATGACAAAAAAAAGGAAATTGTCGTCATAAAACAATGATCTTTTATATATAACAGTATACCTATAATCCTTCATTGCACGGTTGCGCTCCAATTATTATGCAAATAATAGCAGCCTCAGCACAGAAGGAAGTCGTCTGAGTGATTATGGTAGTTTCTCTTTGTTCCGTTAAGCGGAAAATAATGAGATCTTAATCCTGGAGGCCTTTTTATCTTTCCCCTTTTGTGCTGCGCGAAGCTTTTATCTCCTAAACAAGAGGAGTTTTGGTGAGATACATAATAATTACGATACGCTATTAAATTACGCGGTTGAGAGACTGCCTAGTTTGGTTTCGGTGGTTAGATGGTGAGAATGAGGGTGAGTGAAACGAAGTTACAACAGTAAAAAACAATATTCTGGTTAGTCATAGTCATAGTCATAGTCATAGTCATAGTCATAGTCATTTATTTATTAAATATAGGTACACTGTAGGTACACTTATTTTCGTCTAAAAATTACATAAGTAGGTACTTAAAAAGTATGATGGTGATAATGGGTAACGGTATCTTAAAACTAAAGCTACGAGGGTTCCAAACGCGCCCTGGTCTGAGAAGAGCCCACAACGAACTCAGCCGGGTTTTTTTTTATTATCACCATCTCACAAATATTCTTAGGAACTATCAGAGACATTAGAGCAAATTAGAAAAAGTGTTGACCCAAGTCGCTAACTCGCTGACCCGTTGCGCCAGAAGCGACAGATGCGACGCGACGCGATGCGATTTCATAGAAAATGACAAATTTGTCTACGCGACGATTGCGGACTACTACTACTGTTGGATGCGGTCGCGTTGCGTCGCATCGAGTACCGGTGTCGCGTTTGTCGCTCACCGTAGGACAACGGGTGAGTGAATTTGGCCTTACTTTTACTCGGAATTTTGGAAAGCAAGTGAAGCTAGTCTGCCATATTTTAACTGCTATCTAGCCGCGATTCATCTAAGAAGGTGTAATTAGCCGGTCTATTACAAAACAGCTGTATCAATCATTGCTACAATCTCAATTTACAAAATTATAATATGATGAACGGGTCTTATGCAAGCGCTCTCCACCTTAGGCTACATCACCACTTGCAAGCAGGTCTGATTTCAGCTAAGCGCTAGTCTATATAATATATTTAAAAAAAATGGCAGTCACAGAGTCATGCCGATAGAAGTAAAAATGAATTTTTTTTCAAATTTAAAAATAATTTAATATTAATTTTATTAATAATAATAAAAATATTTGAAATATAAACCTTACAACTAAGGTATTAAAGTTTAATTAAGAATGTACTATTTATACTTAAGACCTCTTGTCTTAAGAAGAACGGTGTCGGTCTCGCGTATTCCACATTTTTACCCCCTACCAAAAAGTGCTCAACGCGCCTAAAGAAGTTTTCACTTCAAAAAGGCTTTTCTATTGGGCCCGTGAGGGCCAAGCGGGGGTACGGGCCTCGAGGTAGAGGCCCCTAGGCTGGATGTTTGCGCTGGTGTTGGGTCTGCGCTGCGGGTGACGTTATCAAAGCCGCGCGCGAGACCCGTGTCAGGTCCTGAAGGCCGAGTGGGAGATTTTTTACATATTCGGTCACTACAACGTTAACTACCATTTATATGGTTTGATAACTGAGTGAGTATCTATTAAAATAAAGTGGCAGATTAAGAAATTTCTTTTCACTATAAGCGGGTAGATATATAAGTATTGTTTAATATGGCCGTTGGAGCTGGTACAATTAGAGGCGGCGGGGCAGGGATCAAAGGGCGAAGCGGCTGCCCGCATCGCCGCAGTCTACTACAGGGTCACTTGCTTGCGCACTTAATGAGTTTTATTACATTGTTGAACTTTAAATACATCTACATGGATGATGGAACACACCCGATATGAGGGGATTTAATTAAAATATTCACTTCACACATGTGATACGTCAAACTACGATAAACACCGACAAAATCGAGATTTTAGTTTTAATTTCTATGGGTGCGTGTTTGGGGATAGAACTACAGAATATGTAGTATGTTATATACCTTAACTATTAATACTGTAGGCGCTTTATAACATGTATACCTCTTTAGTGATAAGGGTGTTTGTAACATGTTTGATGTTCCTTACGCCTTCGTGCCACAACGAATGAAGCGATTAGGCTGAAATTTGGAATGGGGATAGCTTAAAACCTGAACCACACATAATTTATTTGTATGGGAAAATTAATGAGTTCCTGCGGGAATCAAAAAGCCTTCATCCGAGCAGAAGTTATGGGAATTATCTATATAATTAGAATAATACAAAGAAAACATCATAGAAATTTTGAGAATTCGCTTTTCCCCTTTAGTAATTTATTTATTGCATTTTTTAGTTTGATTCCCATCTCATACAAGTAACTTTTGAAAACTACAAATCCCTGCAAATTAAATCAGGTTATAATATAACACCGAGCACAGGACTCAAGCCAACTTGCTGTAAATATCACGTAATAGTGTTATGAAATGCAGTGCATACTGTCCCCGTCGGCGGCTCGGACTCGGGAGGGAAGCAAATAGGTGTTCCCCATAAATTGGCTGAAACGGCGAGATACGGGGCCTACCTAAATTTCCTTAAGTACGGGCTAACGAGTTACCAACTAATATCGCCGGTTTTATGTTGTGCAGACATGCGAAACGGGCGCGATTTGCATTTATTTGTTCGAAGCTTGTTTGGGATTTCAACTGTTATTCGCTTAGAGTTCAGCGCAATTCTAGTTGGATAATTATTGATATTGCGGCTGTAATTGTAGGGTTCTCGATAATTGGGAATGGAGTTCGGCCTGTGTTTGTGGGGATCTAAATGTGCTAATGTGGATTATGTAACATAGTTGGTGGGGTAGAGGTGTTTTGTTAAAGAGCGGGTAATAGAAGGAGATTGGAAACTCAAATTTAAATCTTTATTATTAA
Organism: Erebia aethiops; assembly: GCA_923060345.2. NCBI lineage: Eukaryota > Metazoa > Arthropoda > Insecta > Lepidoptera > Nymphalidae > Erebia > Erebia aethiops. The sequence goes on along the minus strand of OV281092.1, from coordinate 4,075,704 downwards.
AGTTGACTTTGACTTTTGAATCCTCGAGTGAATCTACCACTGGTTTGAAGAACCCACAAGAAACTCGGTGGTTGCAATTTTGAAAAAAATAAAAGGAGTAAATGACTTAAGTAATTAAAATCATAGTTATCATGGCCAGAACATAATAATATTTTCTTTACGGTCTATTTAATCCCCGTTCATATTGAAGTACTAGCGATTGCCCGCGAGTCTGCGTGGTTTGAGGTTTTTTGGTTTCCGCCGGATCTCTTTAATTTTCCGGTATGAAAAGTAGCCAGTAATTCCAGACTGTAATCTATCTCTGTTCCAAATTTCAGCCAGATCCGTTCAGCCGTTGGCGCGTGATTGAGTAACAAACATCCATACATCCATCCATCCATCCATACATCCACCGAAACTTTCACATTTATAATAGAAGTAATTGACCGAGCGAAGCGAAGGTCTCTGAGTCTACTTGGGTGAATTGGCACTTGTCCGTCCGTCCGTCCGTCCGTCTGTCAGAGCATTATAACTTCTGAATTACTGAACGCAATTACTTCAGTTTTAAATATAATATGTAAACCAATGGCCTCCCGCCGAATATGGCTTAAAAAATAATAAAAATCTTTATTTCAGGGGGGCTCTCATAGAAGCGAATGCGAAGTAAAATATTTTTTATATCGTTACATAGGGTTCTGGTATATCATTTTAAAGATAATTAGGAATAGAGTCCAAAAATATTTTTTTTTTAATTTTCCCCCCAAAATTGGCGAAATGGGGGGCTTTCAAAGTGGTGATTTTCTAACGTCCAAAGATGACCTCAGAACTCTAAATTTTCTGAAAGGATGAGCCTGAAACTTGATCAATTATTTCAATTATATCCTGTACTTGAACAACAAATACTAAAATTAGATAAATATTGTAAGGAAACGGAATTATTTAATTTTTAATGAGCTTCAGTATTTTTAACAGAACTTCAAATTTATGTCAATAGATGGCGCCGCGAGGTCTTAGTTCGGGGCGAACCACTAGTATTATTATGAGGAAAGGCAGAAGTTTCAATTTCAGTACCTACCTTACGTGAAAAGATTTTGACGACCACCCTGTCGCAGTGCTGAGCGCTGTTGTGTTAACGTGGGAATTTGGGATTTTATAATTTCTGAATTTTCCCTGGTTCCTGGTCTGGTGGGAGGCTTCAGCCGTGGCTAGTTACCACATTACCACCCTACCGGCAAATACGTACCGCCAAGCGATTTAGCGTTCCGGTACGATGCCGTGTCAAACCGACTAGGGGTATGGGTTTAATATAACTGCCATACTTCTAACAGTTAGCCCGCTACCATCTTAAACTGCGTCATCAGTTACTATCAGGCGAGATCGCGGTCAAGGACTAATTTGCTGTGGAATAAGAAAAAAAGATTTCAGAAACATAGCATGCATTTTTGGCACTAAACCATTGCACAAAACAAAGAAATTCAGTTCTAGAGTCGAAGTTGAGTGACGTGTGTTGATTGCACAGTCTGTCCCGCCGTGGAGCTTTGTAGCTTACGCGCGGAACACGTAACTGCACTTGCTACAGACTTTTAGTATTAATTTTGGGACATGTGACGATTTTGTAAAAGCTTCACTAACTTTGTGAATATAGAAAAAAACTTCGGACACTGCGATATTTCTGTCATTGAAGTGAGAACTAGAGAAAATCGTTGTGATTTGAAAATTCGATCAAACGCAAAAGCGTCACCAAAAAGACATATTCATAAAAGGATTTAGCCTGCGAGAGAATGAGATAGAATACAAGTTTTTTCTATCTCATTCTCTCGTAGGCTTTTCTGAAGTTTCACTTTTGCCGTGTGCGAATTGCACACACACATACACACTTTTTCTGTTTTATTTTCTTTTGTATGTCCTGCAACTTGTGTATCAATAAAGAATTTATCTATTTAATAAATTTTCATCCTTGTTTTATATTTTGTAAAATTTCCTTTTTTAATTTTTTAACTGGTACCGTGTCTCAGTTTGTTTTAAGGTTCTGGCCAAAATCTGGTACTGAGGTAGTCTGGACCAGCTGCTGAGCATTCCTGCTATATTACTAACCTACCTCCTAATTTCATAACTGTTACCATTTTCCTTTTTGTCTTATCATTTCCTTTTAAAATTCATAACAAAAAAGCACATTGCATTTGCAAAGGGTCGCCGCTACTAATATTATAAATGCGAAAGTGTGTTTGTTTGTTGGTTTGTCCTTCAACGGAACAACAGATCTACGTGATTTTTTAGCATGGGTAAGTTATGGCATGGCATAGTTGAGGACCTGGAGAGTGACATAGGCTATATTATGCTTTTTATTTCGTAAAATTAAGGATTACCCGCGGGAATCAAAAAAAGTATCATTCTTTTGTTGGTGTTGAAATTGAGGCACTTTTAATTGGCTACCAAATGTTAATATCCACTTCCGGTTGATCACCTGCTATCAATCCTAATGAGGTCACAACCTGACCGACTGACCGCCGAAATGACCCGCAATTGATCTAACATAGGAGTGGTCGTGATCCCGTTGACCTTTCCCATGGATTCGTCCTTAATAGCAATAAATGTGTGCGAATTTCTAGTTTCCTTCGTCCTCGAAAATGAAGTATTTAATAATGAGGGTCTCCTTCTCATTCATATCTGAAATGTTTTATTAAATCGTCGAACACAAGCGCTTTTATAGTGTGTATAAGGTTGGTTCATCATTTATGAACTTACTAGCTCATGCCCGTGACTTCCGTCCGCATGGATTAATGTTGTTTGATTCCCACGGGAACTCTTTAATTTTCCGGGATAAAAAGTAGCATATGTCCTTCCCTGGGAAACCTATCCCTGTACCAAATTTCATCAAAATCGGTTGAACAGATGGGTCGTGAAAACGTAGCAGACAGACAGACAGACACACTTTCGCATTTATAATATTAGTATGGATTGGATAAAGCTTTTTTTGTAGGAATAACATTTCATATTTGTAATTTAATGTATTTGGGTATGTCAGTATTTTACTGTACCTACCAAACGTGACGTGACGTGCCGCCAAGCGATTTAGCGTTCCGGTTCGACGCCGTGTAGAAACCGAAGGGGGTTTAATATAACTGCCATGCCCCTAACAAGTTAGCCCGTTACCATCTTAGACTGCATCATCACTTACGATCAGGTGACATCGCAGTCAAGGGCTTGTAGTGGATAAAAAAAAGAAAATCTACACCACAAAAATACAAAGGATAGATCAAAAAGAAATACATAAAAGGTAAGTACAATAAAGGCTGTCTAATCACTTAAGAGCGCTCTCTTACAGACAACATAATTGATCAGTAGACAGATGCGAAACATGGCGATTATAGTAAATCGATAAATAAATGGCTTCTTAGTTTTTCAGTGTAACAATAACATATCCATTATCCATACTGATATTATAAATGCGAAAGTGTGTCTGTCTGTCTGCTACGCTTCAACGGTCTTTCCAAAATAGGTTGCATCTCGGGAAAGGACTAAAAATGGAGTACCTACTTACTATCTATTTTGTAGATTGGGCAATATTTAAAATAAAAAAAAATACGTTCACATAATGTTACGTTTTCGTTGGTAATTGTGTTTTTGGTCTCGAGTTCAAATCTAACCGTATTTCAACAAGATTTCTTAAAATCTAAATATTTTTCAAATAAGCCTGAGAGATTACAATAGGTCCGATTAGCAGATCATTGAAAAAAAAAACTTGAGATTACAATTGTAAGTCATACGAACCAGAAGTTACTAAAATATGCCTTATTAGCCTCAAACTATTAATTTATTATTAACTATAGGATGTTACATCATCTTCATAATGATGGAAGAAATTTTTCCAATACCAACTTTTCCAATTTATACAACAAAATCCCTACATAGTAAAATACGCAATGTAAAGTTAAACTTATCATTACAATGCACATGCAAAAATAATCCGAACCAATTTAAATCCATCGTTATTGATATGAAAATCATTTTCCCGGGCAATATTTCCACGTGTAAAATCAGCTGGAACCATTTTCATTTTGCAGCCGTTGAACAATATATTATTAACGCTTTGTGGCTTTACAGATGTTAATGGCCACTTAACATGAAACCAACGTACTTTGTGTTAGCAGACGCCTTCCTCACGTACGCTTTTTCTTTGTCTATATTTTTTTACTTCATGATAGCTACGGTAATAATATATTATTATATTTAAATAAGACGCCTCCGTTGAACGACTGGTAGGAAAGATCGTAGCTCGTTAGAATGTGACCTAATTTTTTTGCTCGTTGATACCATAAACTAAACATTTTGACTACCGATATCACGCATGATAATAATACCGACTAAAACTTTAAAAAAAGTGTGAGTGTGCAATTCACACACGGCAGAAGTGAAACTTCAGAAAAGTAGCCTACGAGAGAATGAGATAAATATAACTTGTATTATATCTCATTCTCACACAGGCTAAATCCTATTAAGAATATGTTTGTCTCTTTTTAGTGACGCTTTTCGTTTCATCGAATTTTCAAATCATGATTCTAAAGAAGTTTCCCTTCAAAACCTTTAATCCCTAGAGGCTAAATGCTAACTTTAGTCCGCCTATGCTAAGCTATAATGACACCTTTTCAGAACATGAGAGGTGAAAATTTTCTTTAAAAATCATCATAATATATTAATAGGCTTAGAATAACTTACATTAGTAAGTGCATGAAATAAAAGATTTAAGAATGATGGCTTATCTTGATTGGCCACTGGTATATAGATCTCTACAATTTAATGAACTTAGGTATCATCGATGTACAACAAACTAGAATAGATACTTTGTCGACTTAAAGAAACTGACTAAATGACTTAAATGTCCGTGAAATAAACGGCGGCCAATCTCCTGAGAGATTAGCCGCCGTTAGTTGCACACTATACATATATAGCCGCCGCGTAAGCACAAGTGTGTGCGCCAACACAGGTGCACTCTCTGTTCATTTGCTCTCATAGCCTGATAGGAGGGAAAACCCGACACGACCGGAGAGAGATAAGCCGCAGGACCGATGGCTTTACGTGCTCTCTGAGGCACGGGGCGAAACACCACCTACTTCCTAACTCTGGGCTAGTACTGGATTTTTTTTAAAACGCTTTGAATAATACTCATATAAACTAGGGTATAATGTTTAACTTGTTTTGACCGAACGAATTGAACTTTTAATTTTTTAGGTTCTGCTTGTCATAGGCTTCGCGTAATTTCAAAATCAAGAAAGTTAAAGACACAGATAACAGATAATAATACGCTGAAGTTTAGGAATTTTTGTCTTAATATATAACGCCTTAGTCAAATAACATTTGACTAAGGCGTTATAATAACTTTAGAACTATACAATGAATAGAATAGAGCAAGCCAGATAAGTTTTCAGTGAAAATTCAGTTGGAAAAGACAAAGACGGATATACATATACGAGTACCTGATAAATAGTGCGGGCCGGCCATACATTGGCAATCCGAACACGCGCGGTACGCCACGATTTATATACAAATGCGTTCAGTGAAGTCGGCCATATTTATTTTTCTGTCCTAATGCGCCTCCTGAAATATTCATGTAGTGACCGCGTCATCCGTCTTTTTGATGTCCCTTGTAATAAGTATGACTTAATGGCACATACGGTTACTTAACTTAGTGCTATCATGCTCTTATCCTGGTCTTTGGGACTTCCAACATTGCGAGCAGTCTAACACTTTCTTGTGCCTCTGATATTTAAAAAATATGCTCATAATAATTCTAAGTTTTGTTGTAAGAACAAAATGTAATGTAATTCTATTTAAAACTAGCTGAGTCCTTTGTCCGCGTGGATTGAGGTTTATTGGTTACCGCGGGAACTTTAATTGTCCGAGATAAAAAGAAGTCCATGTGGTGTTCCGGTCTATAAACTATATCTGTGCCAAATTTCATCCAGACCCGTTCAACCGCGATTGAGTAACAAGCATCCATCCAAACTTTCACATTTATAATTTAAGTATGGATAGCATTTGGTCTGTCCAAACGGTAGGATTTCTAAAGATTTGACTTTACAAATCAAAGTATTTTTTAAAATTATTATAAATGCGCAAATCTTTGTGTAAACTCATTTTATTTTAAGTGACTCGCAAATAATATTTAAATTTAGAGATTCGAATACGATTTGATATGTTAGCATTATTTCTATTTGTCATTATATCAGCTCATGAAACAGGAGGTCTCAATCTGTCAATTTGACTAGTTTCATGTCATTACGGACGCCATGTTGAAATGGTTGGTATAAATACGAGTGTTTTGACGATGGTAAGTCAGTCTCCTGCAGGCAGATTCAGCGATTATTGAATACTTTTATGTTTGGATCGCATCTAATTACATTAAATATCTCGTGGAACCTCTACACGTTAAACTACTCGGGCAAGTTCAATTGAGAGTACAAATATATTAAAAATGTCTTATCAATACTTACTTCTGGACTGTCGTTAACAGATATATATGTAGTTTACACAAAAAAGGCATTTAAATAGAAATTCCTATTTCCTACTAAAACCTTAAAACGAAAAGGGGCTATTTACGATATCAATCGAGATACGCTCACTAGACATCTTGTCAAGATTTATAGTGCCACCGAATAAAATATGTAGATTTGTTCTACAGCGCAGCACTTATTGAAATTGCCGATTTCATTTAATCGCATTATAATCTGTTAAAGGATTGGGGTGCGGCTATTAGGGCCTCGGAAATTTATTGGAAGATAAATTGGTCTCCGTCAATTTATTGTTTTTTCTTGAACATTGTTAAAATTTAAGTCGCAAAAGAATTATTTTATTGGAAAACTCTGGAATATATATCAGGAACTTCACAACCTTGCTCTTCCTTCTCCGTTCTACCACAGAACAGCGAGAAACCGTGAGCATTGGCACCCTTATATGGTTGAAGTCCAATTTGCTCACACGAAGCGTTTTTGCTCGACGTTTCTGATACGAACCGCTAGGGTGTAGAACAGGGTGTTCTACACCCGTGTTTCCTGCCACTTATAACTTAAGTACCTTCAAGGCAAGAGTGAATAGCAATCCTGCACACCGGGGATGTGTACCGTTTGCGCATGACAGTGTAGAAGCAATCCTCATGCGCATCGGCAAACATCCCCGACGCACTACAGTATCTAGGCAGACTCATTAGCATCCTGAATGCATTTTTATACTGAACTAGCTGATGCCCGCGAATTCCTTAATTTTCCTGGATAAAAAGTAGCCTATGTCACTCTCCAGGTCCTCAACTATACCCATGCTAAAAATTACGTCCAACAGTTGCTCCTTTGCAGCGTGATTGAAGGACAAACAAACAAACACACTCGCATATATAATATCAGTATTATACTCAGGGCACTGTTCTGTTATTGCATATAATCGACCCACAGGTTGCTCGTGTAAAATTAAGTGTAGCAAGCTCTGAAGGGAATACTTTAAGAGAGACGTTACTTTAAGACCTCCGACCTCCGTGGCGCAGTGTTGAGCGCTGTTGTCTTAACGTGCGAAGGTCCCGGGTTTGATCCCCGGCAGGGTCAACTTGGGAATTTATAATTTCAGAATTTTCCCTGGTCTGGCCTGGTGACCCGCAAAGACGTGCCGTCAAGCGATTAAGCGTTCCGGTTCGATGCCATGTAGTAACCGTATACGGGTATGGGTTTAATATAACTCCCATATCCCTAACAGGTTAGCCCGTTACCATCTTAGACTGCATCATCACTTACCATCAGGTGAGATCGCAGTCAAGGGCTAACTTGTGGATTAAAAAAAAGACAGAAATCTTTAATACCTAAAATCTACATACGCAACAAATAGAAACACTTTTACAGTTTCATAGAGATAGAAAAAATGAAAATGGATTCCAGCTGGATTCCACTGTTGATACTAAACGAACGAACTAAATAAGGAGAAGTGGAATAAAAGTGGAATTCACACATTATTACACCCACCTGCGCCCAGTTCATAATGGTCATTCGCTATCCAATTTAAGCGTATAATAAACGTGGAAAGAGGCGATTCTTTTGGAAATAATTGAGTAAAAACCATTCTCCCATTTTCGCTGCTCAGCGTTCGTGATGTCAATTATCTGCAGTATTTTTAAAGGTATTTTACTTAAATCACTTTGAACTCGGTGGGTTGGGAAAAAAGGAAATTTGATTTGTGTTTGTTTGGATGGATAAATTTTCTTTACAGTACATACATCTATAGTTTGGTATTCTGTAGCAATAGGTAGAGTCCATCGGCTTTATTTTTGGAAGCGCTAAATAAAACCTTTTTTTTATCGACTACAAGCTAGCCCTTGACTGCGATCTCACCTGATGGTAAGTGATGATGCAGTCTAAGATGGTAGCGGGCTAACCTGCTAAAAGATTTAAATTCCCACCTAGTCATATTAATATTATAAATGCGCAAGTGTGTTTGTCTGTCTGGAAGTCGCGGGCTTATTATCTTCAAGTGTGGTATTTATAGGGGGGCTTATATGTTTATATACAAGAGCATCCGCGTAAAGTTGTCATGATTGGTTAGCTTGTAAGGTACTGTAATAAGGTAATCAAAATTATAATTATATATTTCTAGTGGTGCACGTCTAATTTCTATTGGCAGAGACTCGGGACGAATTGCACCGTTGCTGGTTATGGTAAACGTTAAAAGCTAGCAAAATGTAGTGGCACAAGTAAGTTTACTTGTAATATTATCCATAATAATTATAAGACAAATTTCAGTAAAAAGTAGAAGAGCCCGGATTTTTCAATCACAAGTTGTTTTTTGATGGTCTAACCACCGATGATCAATTCACCCTTAAAGTGTTAATACCTACATAGTTATATGTACAAGTAGTCTACTGTCTAACAATATGTTAATTTGATGTAAGCTCACGTTTTAAACTTTTAACTAGTAGAAAGTCATGAATACTTAACGTTCTTCGTTAACGTTAATTCAATAGTTTACGAAGGCAATTACAATTTGTAAAAGCGTGCCCACCTGTGGTTTCAACTAAATTAAAATTCAACAAGTTATACAAAGCCGAGCGCTGGTAGACTAGACTGTGTGGAACAAAAGTTAGATTGGATCACATTGGTCATATTATTATGCGGAAGGATCTGGAAAACAACCGTATTATTATACCAAAAAAAAAGTGATTTTTTTTTTATTTTTGAATTTTTTTAAATTATTTTAATTAAAATGATAAAAATATAAACCTTAATAATAAGGCATTAAAACTTAATTTATATGTTCGTGAGCATGTCGGTCACGCGAGCATGTCGGTCACGGTCACGCGAATCTACATTTTTACCCCCTACCAAAAAGGGCTCAACACGCTTAAAGAAATTTTACACTTCAATATAAATTACCAAAAAGTGATCAACGCGCCTAAATAAGTTTTCAATTCAAAAACAAAGTTGAAATGTGTTTAACTGAGGGGTCACGAGCCTCAGCAATAAGGTATACGTAGATATATAAGTATTATCTCAGTCGATAGACTCTCACAGCTGGACATAGGATTTTTGCAACTATTTCTAGTCTTGTACTGCTTGCTTTCTGCGATTAGTTCCGGCCAACTAGTATTAGGGACTTCAACATTTAACGATACTCGATCGCCATTTGAGCATCTTAGGACCCCAACGTCTACCGATTCTTCGAGTTATGTGCCCCGATGCCACTTTACTATCGCAATTAGGTGAAGCTGCTATCAGTGACTCATTCGGGGATTTGCTACAGAGCTCCTCGTTTTTGATTTGTGTCTGAATTCAATGATGATTATTCCCGAAAACAAATCTAATAATCTGTATCTAATTTATTATTATTATAGATATTCTAATAATAATAAATAAGATAGCTCGTAGCTTTAGTTTAAGATGTCGTACTGATTTATATTGTTACTCGTATATGTTATAAATAACCGGACGTAAATAAGTGTAGTATACCTACCTAAATTGAATAAACGTTCTTTGACTCTTTGACTCTCTTTGATACAGATTCTAATAATATTTATTTCACACCTAGATTGTCGCTCTTGAACTCCCAATCATACTTCATATCATATCATATATCATACTTATAATATTATAAATGCGAAACTCAGATTGTTTGTTGGTTTGTCCTTCAATCACGCTGCAACGGAGCAACGGATCGACGTGATTTTTGGCATGGGTATAGTTGAGGACCTGGAGAGTGACAGGCTACTTTTTATCCGGGAAAATTGAGGAGTTCCCGCGGGAATCCAAAAAAAACTTATTCCACGCGGACGAAGTCGCGGGCATCAGCTAGTATTACATAAATTTCAACGATAAATTCTGTAATAATAACATTACATAGAGATGTTTTTATGAGAAAACTTGAAAACAGATTTCTAAAGTTACTAATAACGAAATTAATATTCATATAATATCGTTTCGCCCAAATTTTCTCTAACATCAATCATGGCATTACATGGAAAACCTTTTAACAGGCGGAATGCACTTATCCCAGCAATACAGAAACGACCGGAACTGACATCTCCGTTACGTGAAAAAGATACCTTAATGACAAGCATGAACTAACACTCAAAGAGCACTCCCGACTGTGGTGGAATGCCTCGGACTGTAGACAAACCAAGGAGGCATTCCCTAACATCGACACACGTTTAACACACAAACTAATCCGCCTGGATAGAGGTAAATTCAGGAGGGTGTTGGGACTTATAACAGGGAATAGCCCATTAAACAAACACCTATTTGTTCTAGGCGTAACCGATAGCCCTCTATGCAGAGCTTGCATGGAGACAGACGAAACGCCGATGTATGTGTTACTATAATGCACAGGCGTCACAGACCAACGTGAGCAACACCTCGGATCCCCAACCTCGCTACGAGAGGCCCTAGACAAATTGGGCGGTCTTCTAGGCTTCTGGAGCGAGCTCGGATGGCTGGAGTGAAGAATCCAGCGGGGAAGGGCAACACACGCACAACAGACCTCCAACTGGGGTTTAAGTGCGGAAACCTGCCCAGTAGGAAGAAGAAGAAGAAGAGGGTTGACAAATTAAGTGCAGCGGTCTTCCATTGTCAATAAGATGGTCGGTTAGTTTTATGCAATATTGGATCACATATTTGTGTTTCAATTTATTCAAAAACAGCTAAATATTGAAACTAAACCCTGCATTTGTTCTATCAGGACGAAGGAAATTAATATCTCCCTAACGTGAGAAAGATACCATACCTAATGAGGGTCGACTATTCAGTGGGGTACCGGGTATTCCGTTGTTAATAAGACGGTCGGCTAGTATTATGCAATATAAGATCAACTGTCTGGTTCAATTTATTCAACAGTTAAATATTTAAACTGAACCTGCATTTATTCTAGCAACATCAGGACGATGGAAATTAATATCTCCCTAACGTGAGAAAGATACCGTACCTAATATTATAAGAGATAGCTGCACTTTTGTAACTATCGCCTGAAAAGCTGATTCAGTATTAGGTGGGTGTAGGGCTCTCCACTGATGTCAAAAGTGAAAGTTTGCCCGCATATGGATGGGCCTTTCGCTAGATATGGCCGCTTAAAAACGGTTAACGGGCCTTTCACTAGATATCTAGAATCTCAAAGACGTTATGAACATACATACTGTAAAAAAATATTAGCAATTATTGTCGTCACGTTGATTGCTATTGAAAATTATGAAGGCGTAAGAATTTATTTAACAGCCATAACGACATAATTTCGATATCTAGTGAAAGGCCCGATGAATAGCGTCAGTTTTAATACTGTTTAAATAGGTATTGCGCATACTTTAATAATGTACAAGAATCAGCTTTTCTAATTATGGTTTTCATTTTGAATTCAGTTAGTTAGTTAGTTATTAGGTTGAGTCGACATAATGCATTTTTATTTCATTTGTTAGGCGAGGTTATGAACAACGAAATTCATATTTATATCTCGTTCCAAACATTTTCTCTAACATCAATCATAACAGTACACGGAAAACCTTTTTACGGGCAAAATGCACTAAACCCCGCAACAGGAGAACAACGGGAACTAAAATCTCCGGAACGTGAGTTAGATAACGTAATAAAGGTTGACAAATTAGTGCAAACTTCCGTAGCTAGATATTAATTCTTATTGCAAGCTCTTTTTTGGCATAGTTTTAACTGAATTAAAAAATTGAGAACTACATTAAATTGAGGTTAATAACATTGAATGATTACTATGGCTGCAATAAAGATATCTAAATAAATAAATAAATGGAGTAAAAATTAACAATTTATATTATGGAAACCAACAATTATTCCATTTATAGTGACCTTATTAATTGTCCAACATCTGCAAGTCTAGCATATCCTGTATATATTCAAGGATATATAGTTTATTATATTTATTTATTTTGCTGTTTTATTTAAATTATTAAACTGGCTAATTGCTAGTCAGGTTTTTTCTTGGTTTAAGGATAAAAGTGGTCATCCAACATTATTACTGCAACGGACGATTGAAAATAAATTTTAAATGACATTTTACAAAGCTCCACATCAGAATTGCACATGGAAGTATGTGGTATGAATTGAAATTTGAATTTTAAAGTGCACCGGAAGTAGGCTTCAAATACAGCGGCAGCGCGCCTGAGGTTTCAGTCGGTACGTATAGTTTCCTTTTCCGGTGGGTAGACGTGGATAAAATATATAAGACTTCGGCTTTTAGTTCAACATACTGAGTGTTTTACTTTAATATTATGAATCTAAAATTTTAACAGCGTAATGTATTCACTGAGTTTAGAGTAGGTAATGTCAGTATAAAGCTCTGAACCAATATAAGCAATATATACAGTACCCGGCAATAAATATTGCACATCGACCTTTGGAAAGAGACAATCGGTTATTTCGGCTTCGTATAGCGTTATGTCTGTCGCACACTACCGATCGGTAGAGATAACGCTATACGAAGAGCAATCTATACTAATATTTACTATTTTGCTTATTTCCATAGCATTATGTCTTACGAAATCTTACTGTGGGGTAAAGCGGCAGATATTCAAAAAAAATTTTTACTACAAAAAAGGGCAATACGTGCAATTATAATTTAAAACCACGTGATACCCTTAGAGAGAAATTTAGTAATAATATATTACGGAGATCCGAATCCGTAACAGAAATTACTGACCGAAAGTATAACAACACAAAGTTAAGTTAAAAAGTAATCTCCGATGAAATATTGTCCATGGAAAAATGGTAATTTCCTAGTAGTCAAGTGATGAAGAGAGTGGTTGGTGGTATTTGTTTTAATTTTTAAGTAATTAACTATCACTTACAATGACTGATATGTAAAGATACTTAATTAATCCCAACACGGTTAATATCTGAGGACAATTTATTGTTTTATTATAAATTATTAGATGATGATGATGCCCGCGACTTCTTACGTGTGGATTTAGATTTTGGAAAAAACCTGCGTGAACTCCTCGATTTTCCGGCATAAAAGCCCATGCCCTTCTGAGTCTGACCTAGACCTAATTTTGTCAGAACAGATGGGTCGTGAAAACAACAGAATTATATACTGATAAACTTCTGCATCTATACTTATATTACAAACTAGCTGACCAGGCGAACTTCGTACCGCCTTAGTATGCAAAATTAAATGTATATTTTTCAATATTTCTGAGAGATTTTCTTAATATTTTTTTCCGTAAGAACCTTCTCCTAATAATAACAAATACAACAAAAAAAGAATTAGTGAAATCGGTCCAGCCATTCACGCGTGATGCCGTGACCAAGGAAAACGGGTTTCATTTTTATATATATATATAGAATAGATAGATAGATATAGATAGATAGATTCGAAAGTTTGGATAGATGTATGGATGTTTGTTACACAATCACGCTAAAGCGGCTGAACGGATCTGGAATAACACATAGGCTACTTTTTATCCCGGAAATTAAAGAGTTTCCGTGGGAACCAAAAACCCTCAATCCAGACGGAATAAGTCGCGTCATCAGCTAGTTTATAATAAGTAGATATAGATTTTGGTGTTGTATGAGGTCGAGTACGTATTATAACATCAACATTCCACTGTAAACTGTACCAAACAACGTTACCAAATAAACATCTTACTGTAGTTAGTATCACCAAACAATCTCGAACATTACTCGATTCAAGAAATCGATTCAAGCAACAAGTAACATACCAATACAGTTGTAAAATTGTCTGTGTTTGCAAATTACTTCTCTTTGAAACGTCGCCAAGAAAATTGCGTATTTGCTTTCACTTTGTACTCGGGTTCGTAGTTGCTAACTTGATTACACCGCACGAGTATGTAAATTATTTGATATATTACACCCAGTTACGCGTTCTGTACTGTAACGAGAGGAAGATAGGAATTTAGGTAGCTAATATAAGTAATATGCGGTATTTTCCTCGATACTACATCGATGTTAAACAATAGTCGACATGCGATATCAAACAAGTAGTAGGAACCCACTGGATCCCGTTTAGAAACCGATTAGGGGAATAGGTTTAATATAAATACCGTACCCCTAACACGTTAGCCCGCTACCATCTTAGACAATCCAATCTTGGAATAAAAATATAACCGTAAGTTAAAATTCTCGTAAAATGCTGCTACCTGCAGAATTTATTAAATCCTGAATATCGGAGAATCAGATGTAAATCTTCCTTGAGTGAGATTTATTGTTAATTCCACCACTAAGCTTATCCGAGCGTGCTTTCAGGGCATTGACCTGACTAGTGAATAATTTGCCGTTGGATAGTAATTGTAAAAAATTGCATCATATTTGAAAATAATAATTTTGGTACAGCATTTTTCTTAGTAATTGGACCTTTGACCAAAACTTGAAAAAAATGGAAAAAGAATACATTTATATTAGAATATTAAATATCTCTATAATAGAAATCTTATCGTACTTTGGTACAATCCATAGAACGTAGCTACGAAAGCTCTACGAATTATCATCGATCATCCCTGGCAAGCACTATCTTGCTATATTTAACTTGTTTTACAGTGTTCTGAGGATTATGAACTTATCTTTTGCTACGAGTATATCTATACGTCTCTCTTTATTTTTCTTACCACATGGAATAAAAGCCCCCATAGAATAGAATAACACACATACACACCCCTACATAAATGACTTAACCCCATAAACTTTATAACCAAAAATAACTTTATCCTTTTTTTTCAACCACCTCTACCAAAACTGTGTTTCCCCCTGTTACACGCAGGCAGGATACTCGTAGAAATAATATACATAGAAAATCCTTTGCATTGTATAATTCCATGTTCACTTATTTTATGCATTTAATACTTGTAACGCGATTTAGTTAACCCGGAATACCAATCACAATTACTGGCGATAATAATGATTAACACTTTCACTAACAGGTAAAGACTAACTCAAATACCGGCAAACGATCTTATTAGGAGACACATTTTTAGTATAATGGCGTTTTTTTATAACACCGATCATGACATTATATTTCTTGAATCCAGTTTGAGGCCCTGTGTAGCGTAAAAGGGGGTTTTTCAAAGCAGTGTATCCATTAAACGGTGACATAATAATTTGCTGTTTTCAAGAGCTTTAAGCAGTCATTGACGCATCTCAAAACACAATTAAAAAAAAATCTCTGCATTGAAATTTATTTTAAACATACCTTTTAAAGCAATTTTTCTCCTTATTGAAACTAATAATTTGCTCTAGATATATAAGATAAAATTTACATTTCTAAATCAAACACATTGTCGGATTAATTTGTATTGAACAGTAAATATTTTTTTTTTACAAATGATTTCTTGCATTTTTGGCGATATGCGCCTGCTCGATTTCACCCCCCTGCGCCTGTGATTTTGATTCGTGAGCTCACAGCGCCTTAAAGTCAAATGAGCTCTTCTTATTCATAAATGCTAACACCGCCAATAACAATCCGGGTATCTTTAAATTTAGAGTGAATAATATAGGCATCATCTAGGCAAGCGCGTCCCATCTTAGGCCGCATCATCACTTCCAATTAGGTGTGATTGTGGTCAAGCATAAACATATAATGAATAAAAAAATGTTTAGGACGCTATGAAATAATATTTACACATTTATCAGCTGTTGCCCGCGACTACGTCCGCGTGGATTCAGGTTTTTTGGTTCCCACGGGAACTCCTTTATTTTCCGGGATAAAAAGTAGCCTATGTGTTATTCCAGACTATAATCTATCTCTGTGCCAAATTTCATCGAGATGCGTTCAGCCGTTCAGGCTCCATTGAATAACAAACATCCATCCATACATCCATCTAAACTTTCGCATTTATAATAGTATAGAAGTATAGATAAATATTTATCATACTCCTATAAATAAAATAGGAATATGTAGGTACATTCCTTTACTGTCGCGGCTCTCTCATAACTTGAATAACCAACTTTTCCGAAGTTTTGTGCCCATTAATAATTCCCCCGAGGCGCCTCTAACCATGAAAAGAATATTTCAATGTTTTGAAGCAAACTGGATACAATCAAATTACCATTTGAATGGCAGCTATTTAAAAAGCCGAACCGTATTTCGGGTGTTTTTATTTACGTCTTAACTAAGAATTATTTTATCGTAAATGAAATTTAAGTAAGGAGGATTTAGGTTTTTTGAAAAGCTTCGATTCAGTTTTACTTTATTGTCATAAGCTCCAAAGTTTTACTTAATTAAGCTTATAATGCGGTGCTAAGAAAAAAAATAGTAATTGAATTAATTTAATCACAAGACTCCATTCAATTCTTGTGATTAAATTAGTTTAATTTCTATTTAATATTTTATTCCGTGCAAGTTAGCGTAAGTGTTAACAAAACTATAGTAACTGTAGAGAATTCTAGGATATTTTTATATCCTCGTTTACCTCAAGTTGGGTGCTTTTATTTATAAAAGTTTTCACATTACAAAGATAATTTTCTATTCCGTTTTTTTTTTACAAAAGCGAATGAAAAGACGATAACCTTAAATTGTCTTCTACAAAGGAAGCATTATCGGTAAAAAAAGATCTCTCCCACCTTTGTACGTCGACAACGACAGTTTTATGTAATAATTACATCTGTGCCAAATGAAAAGTCGATTTTCAAGCGCTTTGAGTCCTAGTTTCATAGGTAGTTACACGTTTTGATGACCTCCGTGACGCAGTGTGTAGCGCTGTTGCCTTAACGTGTGGAGGTCCCGGGTTCGATCCCCGGCAAGGTCAATTTGGGAATTTATAATTTCTGAATTTTCCCTGGTCTGGCCTGGTGGGATTCTTCGGCCGTGGCTAGTTACCACCCTACCAGCAAAGACGTGCCGCCAAGCGATTTAGCGTTCCGGTACGATGCCGTGTAGAAACCGAAGGGGTATGGGTTTAATATAACTGCCATTTCCCTAACAGGTTTGCCCGCTACCATCTTAGACTGCATCATCACTTACCATCAGGTGAGATCGCAGTCAAGGGCTAGCTTGTAGTGGATAAAAAAAAAGGTAGTCTGATGGTCTAATAGAATCCTGGTCTTTAACAATACGTATAGTCAGATGGGTTTTAAGCAATTAAGTTATCACTTCCTTAAACGGTAGAGGAAGGAGTTTTTGTGTGGTAGAAGTCGCCTCCGCGGCGTATGCGTCCCGATCGAGGTAAACTAAGCCTTTCTTACTATGTGAGGGTATCCATGTTCAGTTGTGGCTGAGGGCCGGAAATTGGTTGAGATGATGTTGATAGGATAGGACGAAATCGCAAATCCGTGCCATCTGGAATCAGAAGTGAGGTTCAAGGTTCTAGGGCAAAACGCACATAAAGGCCCCGATTATGATCGATGACAATAATAACGCGGAACTGGGGGCCCTCGTTCATTATTTACCCGCGCACTTCGCCGCCGACGGGGAGTATTTTTCATGCAAATATTAGGCGCCCAGACGTTGATACACTAAATCAGAGATGTTCAGTCGTTATAGTCGTTTCAAGCAATGGACTGCAGTAGGATCTTCTCCGAGCGGGATTACAAGCCTACGTGCTCGGCTATCTTTCGCATAATTGCTTTAAATTTATATTTTTATTTCAAGGACAACTTGTACGATTTATTATATGTCATGACTCTACCAAATTGCCTATTAATATTTTTATTATTTATGCATAAATGCGTCGCGTCACCAGTTCTATCATGTTTCTCTTACTAGAATATATGTTCTATTTTACCTTTTGATCAGCAAAGGAATCGTATATAGTACGAATACTTAAACACGCAACACACACACACACACACATACACACACACACGCACACACACACACACACACACACACACACACACACACACATTTTATTTTTATTTCCAAGCCTAATAATGTTTATTTTAATGTTAGAAAAACTCTTTGCAAATTGTAAATTGTATTCTTATGTGCCAAGCACACAACTTTTGGTAAACCGAGGGAGAGGGCTGGTTATCCTTAACACAGATCTAAAAAATCTAGCTAGGATAGCCAGTTCTTGATCTTGCAACTTGCCGCAAATTTAAATTAAGCACATTATATTTTTAATTGTTCAAGATCATCCTAGTGTAACAAAATGATGGAAAATAAACGATTTTGATTTGATTTGATTTGATAGTGTGTGCCTAGGGGTGTAGGAGGGTAAGTTGCCTGCTTGAGCGAAGCAAGGGCTCGCATCACCCGAAGTCTGAAATCGTATTTCATCCCGCGGCGCACACGATATTTTTCATATTACCTGCATTGAAAGTGCGAGGTTTAATAAAATAATATTTTAATAGCTGTTTACAAATATGATATCTGTCAGTTTAGTTGATGGTTAAAATGATAGTTATAAAGGTTTGAAATAAACAAAAGATACTCTGACAGGATTGAAAGGAGGGCAGCTGCATTCAAACATTCACCCGCTGAATGACGTATTCGTCTGAAATTGACTAGTTTCAAATGGCTCAACAGGCATTGAAACTCGCATTTTCAATGCAGGTTATATGAAAAATTATTAATTTAAAAGTTTTCCCCACCTGGAACCAAATATGAGACCTTCCATTTATAAGATGAAAGATCCCAGAGTTACGCGTGGAAGGTAGTCGAACATGTAAAAGAGAGATAGTCTTAATTGTCGGATTTACTGTAAATGGAAGAATGTGATTTTTTGACGACCTCCGTGACGCAGTGTGTAGCGCTGTTGTCTTAACGTGCGGAGGTCCTGGGTTCGATCCCCGGGAGGGTCAATTTGGGAATTTATAATTTCTGAATTTTCCCTGGTCTGGCCTGGTGGGAGGCTTCGGCCGTGGCTAGTTACCACCCTACCGGCAAAGACGTGCCGCCAAGCGATTTAGCGTTCCGGTACGATGTCATGTAGAAACCGAAGGGGTTGGGTTTAATATAACTACCATGCCCCTAACAGGTTAGCCCGCTACCATCTTAGACTGCATCATCACTTACCATCAGGTGAGATCGCAGTCAAGGGCTAACTTGTAGTTGATTAAAAAAAAATTGTCGAGCTCTTCTTTGCAACTGTGTCTCTTTAGTTCTCTACATCAATACTCCCAAGAGTCAGCCAAGTTTCATAAAAGCTCTAGCGCCATTTTATGAACTCCTATTTTTATCTATACTTTAACGCCTCGGAAGGCTGTATCCCCTGTTGAATATTGTTTTGTTGTTTGAATATAAATTTCTTTTTATGACTTTCATATTATGAGTTAATAATAAGCAATTTAATTTACGACGGCAATATGATTTGTGTTCTCTTTATAGTTTATTTTTAAGAATAGTGAGAAATTTTGTAGTGCTGAAAGTTAAAAGTGGATTTTGTACCTCCAATTTTTATTCTTTAGGAGTAAATTAATATTCAAGTTTGGATGAATACTCACTAAATTTTAAGTAACGGCTATGTTCAGGGTATCAGCAATAGATTAGATTTAGATAATACTAGATATATTATTTAATAATTACTGTTATTACAAGTCGTACTTTTGGTAACTATCGCCAGGAAGGTTAATTCAGTATATAGTGGGTGTAGGGCCCTCCTCTGGTGAAACTGGTGATGGTCTGCCCGCATGTGGTTGGCCAAATGATTATTACTGTAAGTTTGAGATCCTAAGAGCTCTCTTAGGATCTCAAACTCACTCCGCACTGGATAGCGCAGCGTTTGCATACCCCAGGTGCCAGGAAGATACCAAACGGCAACTGTTAAGGCGCTGTGAGCTCACGAGATGAAAAACACGGGTGAATTCGAGCAAGCGCATGTCGCAAAAAATGCATGAAATAATTTGTAAAAAAATTAATATTTACAATACAAATGAAACCGACAATGTGTTTGATTTAGAAATATGAATTTTATCTTATATTTCTAGAGCTAATTATTGGTTTCAATAAGGAGAAAAATTGCTTTAAAAGGTAAATTAAGAGGTATGTTTAAAATAAATTTCAATGCAGAGATTTTTTTAAATTGTCTTTTGAGATGCGTCAATGGCTGCTCAAAGGTCTTGAAAACAGCACATTATTTTTACAAGCATACATTATGTCACCGTTTGATGGATACACTGCTTTTAAAAACCCCCTTTTACGTTACACAGGGCCTTAAGTATATGTCTAGGCAAAAGTCATCAAAAGTCAAAGCACTGTAACGTCAATAAAATAAAATGTGATGATGATGATGATGATGTGAAAGCTACGAGGGCTTTAGTCTAGAGCTAACAACAAAACCAGCGAGTAAAAATAATTCGCGTGCGCGTCTCGCGGTGCGTGCGAATACTTATGAATAAAGGAGTTAGTGAACAATATAGAGAAACTGCACTGTAACACTTACCGGCCGTTTCTTCAGTTCCAGTGTACTCGTGTTCCATTATCGAGCACAATGCAGCAACATAACTCACATTATGGAATAAAGTGAAACGTACTCGGCAACGGTTGGAGCGGCAGCTGAAACAGATCGCAGCATTAGCTCTAATGGACCTGGTAAACGCGATTGGGCCACTTGGATATTTTGCACACATGCGGTTGAACCGTGACAACTGCCGCAACCTGTAAGGCCGCAAATAACTTAAGAACCTTTACCTTTACCACATATAACTTTATTACCTCTAATATAGAACTTCTAGAACAATCTAGAACTCACCATTGCTTATCCTATTTATTGATTAAAAAAAAAAAGTTTTACTTATGGGCAGGGGTCCTTGCATTTCGTTACTACCCTAAGTGTACGTCTACCTGACCTACCCGTGCGAAGCCAGCACCAGCTAAAAGAAAGTTGAAAACATAATATCATAGAAAATCGTACACTGATCGCAAAAACTAAACTAAACTAAAATGATCATTAATGTACAATTTTAGTACACCACAGTATTAATTTCTACTTAACTAATTTACATAATATTAACAACATCAACAAGCTAAATTATGAAGTTTGCAAGCTAAATTACTAAGAACATTATACTTTCACTTTATTATTTTAATTTCTGGTATAAAGATTTCGTTAGTAATATTTAAAAAGATAAGAAAGAAGCGTTAAAAGAAAAAAGAATTTTAAACAATGTAAAAAGAAACAGAACAGGTACACTCATAACAATGAAAAGGCAAAAAACTGAATGTCTAAGCCTGAAACAAGATCCTAATCTGAAGACTAATTATTCAGACAGTGTCTTCAGGTTAATATTCAGCGTACGTACGAAGAAAACCGGATTAAAAATCAAGATGCCGTTTTGTAACTCGCTCGCTGTAATAGAATGAGAGCTGGTGAACAAATTGTACAAAGAGCCGGCAACGCATTGGCGGTTCCTCTGTTGCTGCAAATTTTCATGGGCGGCAGTAATCACTTAACATCAGGTGACCCGCCTGCTCGTTTGCTCCCCTATATAAAAAAAGAGAGGGGAAGGGTAGACCGCAGCCAGACTAAACCTGCTATATGGTCGTACAAAAAAAAAATTTGCGTGCCCATCAGATTGTATGTATGTGTATTGTAGATGGTAAAAAGTTGTAATTAAGACCTGTAATCAAGCAAATAAATTATCATGATTATGAAAAGCTACTTAGCCTAGGTGAGCAAACGATGCAACGCGACGCGATACGTATCCATTTATACATACAAACTTATTTATACGAAAACATCATAATTGGCTGCATCACTAATTCCAGCAAGTCTGATTGCAGCCAAGCGCTAGTCTATAAATTAAAAAAAAACAGTAGTTGCCTCTTCACGTGGCGAATTTCCTCTCAGAATGAGAAGGGTCCTCTACAATGAGCACGAATGTTGTATCACGGGCATAGTATAATAATTACTACACCTGTAGAGTACCTGTAAGAGTAGTCTAGACTCTAGATATAATTGGTTAGTTCGTTAAAATAAAATATTTCGAATTTTGCGACATAAATGATTTTTATTGTGAGATAGTAGTGATTGTAAAAATGATCCCGCTGAGTTTGTTGTTGGTTTATTCTCAGGCTGAGGTGCAATTTAAACCATCGTAGCTTTTGTCTTTCAATCTGCTAGAATTACAGTGGGGTTGATTCTGTAGTGCACAATCTCTAAACTAAACTAAAATTAGAGCACATTGATGTAGAATTTTTTTAGTACCTAGAGCATCACAAATATTGCTAACCCTTTCATAATGCTTCCTGAGGAAAGGGACAGAACTAGATTTAAAGCTGCCATTTTAGTCTAGTTTAGAGATTGTGCACTATAGAATCAGCCGCATGCCAGCTTATCTTTCTCTCTCTCTCTTCCATTAATCACATAATTGTAGGGGTTTTCTTGGGATTATAATGCGGTGGGTTCCCAGGTCCTTCCGCATACGACTCGACTAAGAGCACTATTTCAATTTTTAGGTTACTGACGATTGTTATCAGATGTTAGTGATAATACCGGGACCGACGGCCGACGGCCGTTACCTTCCAAATTCGGTTACCCATCCAGTTACCTACTTCAACTTGCGTCCACGTTGCTTAACAATTGCAATCGACTGATATCGCGCGCAACTAGGCCACTCGTCCCTCGAAGCCAGCTTATAGCTTGCACCAAATAATTAGTCGTCTCTGAGCGCAGACGCAAGTGCTTGTTTCTCAACCACAAAACTGTCCAAATCAATGTACACGCGAAAATATACTATTGCGACGCGACTTGCAGTCAATTTAAGACGCGACTATTTGATTGGCTCGAGTTATACCAAAAGTTTTGATGACAAAACAGTCAGATCAAACCGTTCACCGGTTCTCAGAGCCAAAGGACTTGAAGCTCGTCCAATTCATTGCGAATACCAATTTCATCTCGGCCGTGGACCTCATTCCGCGAAATTTGGTTACAGGACGGCTGAGACAACAGGGAAAATTAGACCGCGAAGAAAAATAAATGCGACGAAACGTCGGAGCATACAGAATTAGAGGGTAGAACGTAGTCGCAAGTTATAAAAGGTGGATACATTGCTCCATGAATACAAATCTCCATGATGGCCCTAGATTGAACTTATATGAGACGTGTAAGAGCTATGTGGCGTGAAATTATTTATCATACATAATGCGTAGGGGTAGCGAGATAGGGAAAATGGGTCGCGATGTTTTTGGTTTTGATTATGGCAGGCGTTGCGGTGTGAATTTTAACTTCGTCTTGTAACTTCTTTGTCGAAATTTAAATTGGGCAAATTATCATGTTCCATGTACATTGTGATAAGAGTAATGGCGGTTAGTTCTTTTATACAGTAACAGTAGGCGTAACTGCTCAGTGATTAAAACTTACCTAGCGAGATTTGGGCGCTGTTTATTAATTTCTTAGCATGCTGAAATTAGTGCCATCTACTTAGTATCGTGTATGCGGTAATTTACGATATTTGTGAGATGGTGATAGTAAAAAAAACGCTCGACTGAATTTGTTGTGGGCTCTTCTCAGATCAGTGCGCGTTTGGAACCCTCGTAGCTTTTGTTTTAAGATACCGTAGTTAATTATCACCATCACGTCTTATACTTTGTAAACGTGACGTTTAGAAGATATATTTTGTAGGTACCTATATTGAATAAATATAGTTTGAGTTTGGTAACCGCCGAAACGTTATTGGAATTAGCAGTTATAAGTTCATCTCATTATGATTTGGATGGAATAATAGCAACCTGCTTTCCGCTAACAGCTTATGTATTATACCTAACTTTGCGAAATGTATATAAATTATAATGACGACACATGATCCAAAATAAAAAATAATTAACATTTTTATATAATTAAATTTGAGGAGAAAATCGCACGCTTCTGATATGCATTTCACGAACGTTTTTAAATGCACGATGTCCATTCATTGATTTTATCTAACTTTGTATTCCACTTTGATCACTGTGGTCACTGATTTAAATTCTATGTTTTGATAATTCAAGGAAGGCTGGAAGAGATTTATTTTTAGAGATAAGCTTTACCTTTGTCCACTTTTTTCAAAAATATTAAAAATAAAATAAGCCTCACCTGAAAAAGCTGACCTAAAAAATATTTAGTAAAGTTATTGTCTTGGAATGTACTTTGTTCTATAGGTGTGTATTGTGCTCTGACACTGGCTGATGCCCGCGACTTGAGGTTTTTCGGTTCCCGCGGGAAAACTTTAATTTTCCGACAAAATCAGTAAACTATGTGTTACTCTAGATTATAATCTATTCCTGTGCCAAATTTCATCCAGATCCGTTCAGCCGTTGGGGCGTGATTGAGTAATAAACATCCATACATCCATACTTACAAACTTTCGCGTTTATAATATAACAAGTAAGGATTAGTAAGGAAGGAGGTATAGATTAGTAACTGAGTACCTATTTTTTTTTTAATCGGTCAATTTGTCATCAAATGCACCTAGAAACTGGCCATGCTCCCGACTGCACGTCGAAACCTAAAACTCATCAATATCTAGTGGCTCGGAAATGACGCGGTGACGCCGCCGCTACCCGGATGATTGCCTGAATATTGCGATTTATGAACAGAGATCTGCCTTTGCGTTTTGGCTATCAACCTAGTATCAACCTATATGACGTGAATATTTATCATCGTTTGACGACCTCCCTGGCGCAGTGTTGAGCGCTGTTGTCTCAACGTGGGAGGTCCCGTGTTCGATTCCCGGCAGGATCAATTTGGTAATTTATAATTTCGGAATTTTCTCTGGTCTGGCCTGGTGGGAGGCTTCGGCCGTGGCTAGTGACCACCCTACCGGCAGAGATGTACCGCCAAGCGATTTAGCGTTCCGGTACGATGCCGTGTAGAAACCGACTAGGGGTATGGGTTTAGCTATAACTGTCACTCCTAACAGGTTAGCCCGCTACCATCTTAGACTGCATCGTCACTTACCATCAGGTGAAATTGACGTCAAATGCTAACGTCTTGTAGTGGAATAAAAAATTAGATAATTTTTTATTTATTTATTTTTATTTAGATAACATACACGAAGAGACCTTACAGTTGTCCAGTGCGTCTCTCCGGGCTACAGAATTAGAGTGACAACAAATAAAAAACTTATCGCCATAGTCCACGACGCTGGCCAAGCGCAGATTGGCAGACTTCACACACCTTCGAGAACATTATACTTGACAAGAACTCTTGGGTATGCACTATGCAGGTTACCAACCAACACTGGTTTGGTTTGCACTGGCCTTAAACACATCAACACTACGAGTATCTATAGGATCGGAA
This sequence comes from Erebia aethiops, assembly GCA_923060345.2. Lineage (NCBI taxonomy): Eukaryota > Metazoa > Arthropoda > Insecta > Lepidoptera > Nymphalidae > Erebia > Erebia aethiops. The sequence goes on along the minus strand of OV281092.1, from coordinate 4,050,074 downwards.
ACATAGAGTATAAATTTATACTCGGAAATGATAACAAGACGTTTTTTCCTTGAGTTTCCCATCCATGTCATCATTATATTCGAAATATAAATAAATAAATAAATAAAATCTTTATTTGCAAAACTACAAGGTTCAAAATTATAATTTGGCCTATAGCTCCCAAAAAAAGTAAAGACTGTGTTATGGGAGTTAGTGCCTGCCCTATTACATAGGTGCTATTTTTGCAATATCGGCTTAGGTTAACAATTATAAAAATTCAATTAAAAACATAGAATTATTATGACATGTGTGTGTGTGTGTGTGCGTGCGAGTGTGCGTGCGTGCGTGCGGTTGTGTGCGTGCGTGCGTGTGTGTGTTTGTGTGAGTGTATGTGAGTATGCTAGCGAAATTCTTGTAGTGTAAGTATACGTGGAATATCGGGAATTATTGGGGTATCTTTAAGAGCTCTTCAGTATTTTCGTAACTAAGATTTTTAAGGAATGAATTAATTTGTGTTTTGGCAGAGTAGAAATTACTATTTTTAATATGAAAGACTAACGTATAGTTTGAATAGAGGCAGGCGTTACTTTGTGAAAGTCCATCACAATGAAAGAACTAGAAATTTAAGTTGCTATAATCCACGACAATTATAGGTAAATCTATGTGGTACAATGTGTATCCGGCACTTATAGCCCGCGATATTCCCCGATACCGGAAGTCACAGCACCTTAACATCTTCGGGAGATGTTATGGCGCTGTGAGCTCACGAGATCAAAATACAGGCGCGAGGAGGTGAAATCGAGCAAGCGGATGTCGCAAAAAATGCAAGAAACCATTTGTAAAATAATAAATATGTACTGTTCAATACAAATTAATACGACAATGTGTTTGATTTAGAAATGTAAATTTTATCTTATATTTCTAGAGCAAATTATTAGTTTCAATAATTAGAAAAATTGCTTTAAAAGGTAAATTAAGAGGTATGTTTAAAATAAATTTCAATGCAGAGATTTTTTTAAATTGTGTTTTGAGATGCGTCAATGGTGCTTAAAGGTCTTGAAAACAGCAAATTATTTTAACAAGCATACATTATGTCACCTTTTGATGGATAGACTGCTTTGTAAAACCCCCTTTTACGCTACACAGGGCCTCGAAAATGCACGATTGTGAAGATTACACTAGTCACAATCGTGTATTGTGTGATGCTCCGGTTTAGGAGTGAAACGTACGTTGAGAGTAGTTTGAAAGATTTCTGTGTGTGGTGAATATCGCAGACTATAAGTGCGGGATACACTGTGTACCACAAGAGCAAAACTCGCAGCAAAAAGGTCTCTGACACCAAGTCAGAGGATAATTTGAGTGCGAAAAAAACAAAAAAAACTGTGTACCACATAGATTTAACTATTGTCGCGGATTAAAGCGAATTCAATATCTAGTTCCTTCATTATAAAGTATATTTAAACGTTCACTTGAAAAGTCAGTTTTGAACCTTTGCGAGTTAGTTCTGAAATTGACGCTCCTTTTATTACATACGTCAGTGAATTGCTGGGAATTACTCAAGGGCTGACGTCATACTTCTCTAGGTGTAAAATGAAAGGAACTTTTATAATTACTTTAATGCAACACGCGTGCTTAAATGTTTTAATTTAACTTACTGCGCACGGAGTTAACTAATGTGGTAAATGTGGCTTTATATATCTTTGTTATTAGGTTAATGGACGCAGAAGAAAAGGATGTTTTATGATACGAATAAATTTTTGGTGTATTTAAAATTAATGGAATCCATACTTTCATATAAATATTATAAACTAGATGATTCCCGCGACTTCGTCCGCGAGGATTAAGATTTTTGGTTCCCGCGGGAACTTTTTAATTTTCCGGGATAAAAAGTATGTCTGCCTATGTCCTTCCCCGGGATACCATCTACCCCTGTACCAAATTTCAGCAAAATCGGTTGAAAAGATGGGCCGGGAAAGCGTAGCAGACAGACAGACAGACAGACAGACAGAAACACTTTCTCTTCACTTTTTCAGACTTCACTTTTTCAGAGAGAAAGTGTGTCGGTCTGCTATGCATTCACCGTCCCTCTCTTTAACTGATTTTGTCAAAATTGGGAGATTACATTCCGGGAAAAGACATAAGCCACATTTTATCCCGGAAGATCACGGAGTTCCCACGGGAAAGCTATAACTTAAATCTACGCGTATGAATTCGCGGGAATTATTGAGTTATTTTATTAGCATCTGTGAATGCAGTTCAATGAAGAAAATCAGTAAGCAAAATTACCAAAATTCTTTTTAATTAGTCTATATTGAAAAGTTTTAGTTTTCGCCTCACTGACCTGTCTCAAAATTACGTTCTTTATAATATTTTCCTGTTATGACGGTAACTCAATAAAAGTTTCCTGTGTTCAAAACTAATTTGACCTCGTGAAATTCTGCTGTTGATTACTTTTGGATACTTTACAGGCGTTCTAAGATGTAGGACTTAATTGAATTTTGAAAATAAATGTTATTTGTATTAAATAAAACATAACATGAACATTGGAATATAGTATTATTACCTACATTAAGTATTATCTAACTATATAGATAGATAGATAGATAGATAGATAGATCGATAGATAAATACTTTATTGCCACACAAAACATTAAATAAATAATTAAATAGTCTTTATTTCAAGCAACTGGGGCTCAACTTGTTAGTATTACAATTTAATTTTAATTATTTGAAGCATATATATTATACATATATTTATCATAATTGAGGCCTCACCAATACCTGAATAAGGTGTTCAAGCATCGGCGAGTCCATCTTCATCGCAAACATGTTCAGGATGCTGTTGGTACCTGAGCGCAGTCTTGTCAGCAGTGATGATGACTTCTTCCGCATTATAGCATAGAAGTCATCAGTTCGCTCATTCGCTAACATACATATATATATTTAAAAAAGAAACAACGTAGTGAACAAGCAAAAATAAATAACAAGTACGCAAAGGCGGTCTTATCACTGAAAGTGATCTCCTCCAGACAACCTCTAAATAAAGAAACAAATGCAAGGAAGCGGGACAGTGCAACAACATTAATACATATAATATACTACATAAACTATACATTCTAATAATACATAAACAATTACACAAATAAAAGTTCTAAAATATATACCAATACATTTAAATATAATATAATATAATATGCATATATATAAATATCTTAGACCTACACAACAAAAAGTTAACAAATACATAAATAATTTACAGCGTATTATTAGCAAGATAAAATTACTTAAAAATACTCAAAGATTTTGACTGTCTAATGTCACTTGGCGGTGCATTCCATAACTTAACTGTTTTTACTGTAAAGGAATTTGCATACACCTCAGTCCGACTCAAAGGTATTTCCAACTTGTTGTCATCCAGACCGCAAATAAATATGTATGTCATTGCTGCCAAGAAAGGTGAATCGCTCTTTCAAATAGGGTGGCGTTTGAGGATGATATAAAATAGTGTATAGGAGCGAAAGAGCGTGTAAGTTTCTACGGGATTTAATTGGCAGCCACTTCAATTGAGCCCGAACCTCAGACACATGATCATATTTGCGCAGACCATAGATGAAGCGTATATATACATTCTGCAATCTATCCAATTTGTTAAGCATGGTCTCCGATAAATCCGAAAAACTAACATCAGCATAGTCCAAAATGGGTAATAGAAGAGTATTTGCCAAAAGTATTTTAGTCTTTACGGGCAAAAAATGTTTCCACCGTCTTAAATACCCAAGAGCAGCAAATATATTCTTTCGACTCAGCTCTGTAACTTGTGAAACCCAAGACAAAGAATTGTCTAGGATAAGGCCAAGATCCTTAACCACACTACTTAAGGGTATGACGGTGCCATCTAAAAGAACAGGTGGTACACTATTATGGGAAAGTAAGGAAAGATAATAATTGCTGCCAATAATAGTTACCTGAGACTTATTCGGATTTATCAAAAGACCATAAGAACGACACCTGCAAGCACTAATTTTATTTAAATCTGCATTGACAGTATCAATAGCAACAGCTAGATCATCAATGGTTGCCGATACATAAATCTGCAGGTCATCCGCATACGAATGATAAGAAGAAGAAATAACTGAGGTAACAGAGTTGATATAAATGGAGAAGAGAAGAGGAGAAAGAACACCACCCTGCGGAACACCAGCTTGTAGAGAAACAAATGAAGAAAACTTATCACCTAAACGAACACACTGCTGACGACCACAGAGATAAGACCGAAACCAGCTGATAACAGTAGGCGACATATTAACAGTCCTTAAGATGGCCAAGAGCAAATCAAAGTCTACGGTATTAAAAGCATTACTGAAGTCTAATAATACAATGACTGTAAGGAGCTTATTATTGACCGCATACCGAATATCATCATAGACCTTGATTAAGGCATGTTGGTGTGCTATGACCCCGCCGAAAGCCTGACTGAAAACTTGTCAAAATATCATACCTAGTTAGATAGATGCTTAATTGTTGATGCACAATACGCTCAAGCACTTTCAAGCATATACTTAATCGCTGAATGTAACTTTTTTTCTTTTGTTTTCGGGTGAATGTCGAAAACTGAGTAGGGAACTTTATTCTGTTATCTATGATGTCGCTTCTTTGTGTGCATTTTCATTTTAAACAATTACTTAAAATAATATTGACTGGGTTTGATGGCAAAAAAGCATTGTGAAGAAATCAACGTATGCTGGGTATTGTTCATTCATAATGTACTAGCTGATGACTGCAACTTCGTCAGCCTGGATTTAACAAAAAAAATAAATGAATCTCCATATTTGTGTCAAGTTCCACGTAGTAATGCCCTCGTATAATTTTAAAGAAATACGCAAATGTATTCGTATTAAGGATAATAAATTATGTTCTCGTTTTCAATAGAGGTGTCCCGAAACTAGGTCGTCACGGCAGGTGGGATGCTTCGTGGACTTTTCACATCAGTTGGAACAATGTAACTCCTTCTGGGTCTAACACTGGGACAGAGGCAGTCACGAGTCATTTATCCCGTAGAGCACCGCGTAGTGGAGTGGAGTGGAGAGAGTGGAGATAATTCTGCCACAAGGCGACTCATTCGGTTTTGGTAATGCATGCGTGCTCCAAGGTGTTTCGGGCATCAGAGACCAAAAAAACGTACCTACTGAACTCTTACTACTAAGGACAAAACATCTAAGCAAAAGGTACGAATTATTTTGTTGTGTCTGTGTATTTCCTAAATATCAAACAAAATAATCATGCAGAATATATTTAAACCGATTTTATTATCAAACATAAACTGCGTTGACGCGATAATGTACTATGTATTCTGCTTTAACAATCAGCCGGGAAAGACGGGTCATCCTGTCGCGTTAGAACGCGTGTTCCATATATGAAAGTGAATAATGCAGACATTTTGGTCCCAAGATGTTGTGACACTGGAAAGCGCAGCGTTCGCAGATTGGTAGGTGGCCCGATGATAATATGACGTCAAGGCGACAAATATAAACAAGCTATAAACATTTAAAACGAAGACAGTAGAGTAACTGAAATAGTTTCGCATAAAGGAAAATAATAATATCTCAAGCATTCCATAAGTATAAAACAAAAATAAACCAAGCTTTTTGTACTAAAAAGAATGGACTAGCGGCCCGTAAAACTTACTTCAAGGAGTTTTCTCGCAGGAAAGCATATTTTAAGAAATGCATTTAAGCATTTCTGTAGTGGCGCACTTACTATAACACATTTTGGCTGCAAAATGAGAATGCTGTTTACTTTGGGAAATGTATTGTTACTTAAGAGTAGTGAGAATTTTTATTTTCTTGTAAACCCACTGTGCCGATTTCACCAACTCCGCGGTAAGTTTAACCGAGGATTAAAATTGATGTTTTGACAGATGTTATGTAGTAATTCTGTCAACTTTTCAAATTTAATCCTAGGTTAGACATTATTCAGAACAATCTTATTATTTAATCCACGCTAACTTTCCGTGGTGGTGGAGCTTGACTGTGAACTTAAATATTAAATAAAATATTGATCACAATATGATGCCTGAGACTTCATCCGCGTAGCCTTAGGTTTTTTTCTCAGGAACTTCTTAATTTTCCGGGATAGTGCCTATGTCTTTTTCTGGGATGCAACCTATCTTTATACCAAATTTCAGTAAAATCCGTAGTAAAGATGGGGCGTTAAAGCATAGTAGACAGACAGTTTTCGCATTCATATTAGTATGGACTATGATATATAGGTGTTCTGAGCCTTAGATCTCGGAGCCTCCCAATATAAGCTGAGGGTGGCCACTCTGGTTTTAGTTATAAATCCTTAGCCCGACTTTACCCCCACGAAGTTGGGATTAATCTAATAAAGATTTCCCATCCGTCAACAAACAAAAAGGTGTTCTGAGCATATAAAAACTGTTAATAATCTTATCGTATCTTATTTATCGTTTTACGTAGTAATGAAAAGGGTCAAAACACTTCGTATGCGCGAAGTCCCTGTAGAACGTTAATACATTAACTTAGTACGTGGTGTACGTTGCCAACTATCCCCGTGTCTATTGCCATATGGTTGGTGATAAACGATGAAACTATCTCTAGTATTGCCATTAATGCATGTTCCACTAAGGCACTATTAAAAAAAACACAGATGTACCTAAGTAGCTGTAGCGACAATGCAAGGGCGTGGTGCGGACCTGTATTATGCTCTAAAGAAGCATAATATGTAGCTTCTGTTAGCTACCTGCGGTCACGGTAGCGGTGTTTAGACCAATCAGATGACTGATCGTGATCAAAATTATCACGTCATCTCTCAATAATCTCTTTCTCGGTCGAAGCTGACACGTCTTTGCACAACTTCGGTTTACCATATTTGGTTATGAGTTCCAATCAAGAGGCAGCTTCAAGGGTTGCACTGAAATACGTATCCCTTGCGCTGTATTTTTTAAAATATACTTTTCTACGCTTCGACTCAGTGGCAATGTGTCTCAAGCCTAAGAAAAAAAGGAAGAATAAGAACACCACGATTCCAAACTATAGGTAGGTTTTGAAAACTATCAGACAGTTGGAAATCTGACAAAAATATACAAAATATTGCGCTTTGCAAACTACAAAAGACAGACAGGGAACAAAAGAGAACTTGCCAAGTATTGCCTTCGTACCCGCACTGAAATTGTAACCAGAAATGGAATGCAAATATTGAAAACTGGAGCTATGCAGCTTTGTATGTGGTGGCACGCCCGAACTAAAACCTATGCTAAAACGCCCTAACTACATCCGTTTCCAGTTCCCACCATTAAACATTTGTTCATGCATTTTTCGGTCCGTCGGGCTACCGGGCCTTGGCCATCGATCCCGTTTTTTATCACCATCATAAGATTCAAACTTCAGAGATGAAATGATGCAGTCTTAGTTGAGCCGTATGCTGCAGGTATGGGATGCCACAGTACTTATTAATTTTATTCCAAGAGACTTAGATTACAAGCTAACTACAATGTGAATTTTTTGTCGAAATTTTTTATCCACATTAATTTTATAAATACAATAGATTATTTATCTGTTTAACTTTTAGAGGACGTTCGGTTCAAATGGTTTTGAAGTAATTTTGAAAATTGGAACGGAGTTAGCTTGATTGCTGGAAAATTACCCTATCATTTTCCATTTCCGGTCATTCTGTCTACAGAATTTATTGATAAATAACATAAAAGTTTTGAACTCAGCTCACTCTTGATTCACTTTTTTATTAAAGGAACCAAAACATGCATTTCCATTTGCGATCTGTTTCCAATGAACAGTGATTAAAAAAGTAAAAAGGTTTTCAAATTATTCCTCACGCTAAATTATTACTCGATTTTTAGTAATACACTTTCATATTATATTACTAGCTCATGCCCGTACTTCGTCCACGTGGATTGAGGTTTTTCGGTTCCCGCGGGAACTCTTAATTTGCCGGGATAAAAATATGTGTGTGTATATACTATGTGCTATTCCAGACTATTATCTATCTCTGTGCCAAACTTCAGCCAGATCCGTTCAGCCGTTGGGGCGTGATTGAGTAACAAACATCCATACATCCAAACTTTCGCATTTATAATATTTGTATTTGATGATGTTTACACTATAATTCTCGACATAATATATTAACAGTGTAACATAATACGATAATGTAATACATAAATTTTCCGTTACCTTCCTAATTTACCGCTCGAGAGCACACATATAGAGCCTGTACAAAAATGTAATCCGATAATAAAATCCTCGCATCGTTTTTCGATTCGCCTCTAAATTCCAAATGAGAAACCGTGAAAAGATATGAGCTACAAATTTAGACCCGTGTCTTCGTAACCGTCACATGTCTGCCAGATTTATACCTAAAAGAAAACGCCTCCAGCGGCGAACGCTTTTATTGAAATTGGCGCATTACCATAATAATATTAGAGGGATTGTCAGGCATCGACGAAGTGTGAAATCGCAGCATCCCCCCGCCGCTATCTGCTCGAGTGCTGTAATCTGCATACATTTCGTGTCTCGCACCATTGTGCGGGATTCAATTACCCAATCTTATATTTCCAGCTTTGTTACATATCATTTTGGTATTGGCTCCCTCAATTTGAACGATGATACGCTAAATTGTTACGTATTCCTCCAATTTATGTAAGCCTATTTTGGCTCAGAGCCCATAGGCTATTTTGGGAAGGAATTTGATATAAGTTGGTACATGAAAGATGTTGGTCAATCTCCTTTACCTTATCAAGCAAGGCAGATTGAAAAAACTGAAACTGCCAGGCATTTCGAACCCTTAACAGTCGTTGGTCACTACAACAGCGAATACATAACAACGATGTAAGTCGTGAACTGTGATTCAATTTAAATAAAATTATGTAGAGGGAGACTTGAAAAACTCCCACCGCTTTTGAAATAAATGTATGGAACGGCTACTCTCAACAATCAGATTTTATGAAGCTGTCAAACTTAATATGACCCTTGCAGTAAATGTATTAACAAAAGAAAGTTCCAAATATCTTTATTTTTGGTATGACCACGTATATATAGATTGTTGCATGCCACATAACCATTCTTTTATAATGGGTACAAAGATAAAAATATCATAACTCGCAAATCCACTGCGTTCCACCTAGCAGGTTAGTTTTCCGTAGTTAGGTATTCCACTTCTAGCTAAAATATCAAGCATCTTCTCAATTTTGTTTACGGTCTCTCAGTCTATTTGGGTCTCTGTTTTATTTCACATCGTCTAGATTTGCAAATTCAATGAAAGGATTGAAATATTTTTCTTTTCCATTCCAATATATTTTACGGGTTAAGCTTTAATGCTTTTAAAGTAAATTGTTCTGTCTTTTAAGTGTATTTCAAACAAACTACAGTCTTTAAATGAAAAAAAAAGCGCTCACAATATTTTTTTAATAATCATAGTACTTTTGAAAAAAAGAAAATAATAAAATATGAGAATGAGCTAAAGCCCGAACACAATTATTAGAGCGACCCTAAATAAAATGTACCTTGTGAATAGATGCATTTTGTATGTATCATACGAGTATAGTGGTCACACTTAAAATCTGAGACCAATGCAATGTGTCGTTTAATATTAATATCAAAAACGCACCTGATAAATTTTCATCAAAGAGTGTCAACATAATACCTAAATTATTACGTCTTTCGTGCAGAATCTTCTATAAAAATCGTCTAGTTATAGGTACACTGTCATAGTTATAGCACGGATGTAAAATCACTTTTAAAAGTTTTATTTGAAAAAAAAAGAATATTTTGAATTTTACATTTAAATTTTGCATGATAATTAGGTTATATTAATTATTAATTATTGTTATTATAGGAAGTTTGTGTAGATCTTCACAGAAATCGATAATTTAAAGAAAATTTAAAAACGAAATCACAGTTCTAATATTAAACTTTCAGGCGGGAACTACTTTACCATAATACATAGAAAAATAGAAATCACAATAGGCCAAACGCGTCGCGGCACGGGACGCGATCGTATTTCACCGAGGCCTGGTCCACGTCGCGCCCCCTCCATCCCTCCATTACTCATAACCAACAAAAAGGAACCGGGGAAAAGAATAAACACAACTTACAGCGGAACAAATGGCAACACTTTACGTGTCTCACAATTTAAACGTCCCCAAGAAATGGGATCCTAGCTAATGTAACTATTTGTCTTGGCTAAATGCCATATGGTATGTAAGTTACACAATTTACAAAACTTAAAAAAACTATTTATATCTACGGTATTTTCAAAACTTTTTAACTGTATGTAAACTTTTTTTAAATCTTGAAAACATTACAATAAAACTTTAAGCTAGCTATCCTAACTTGTCAGTATTAAGACTATATTTTTTTTTAATCCACTACAAGCTAGCCCTTGACTGCGATCTCACCTGATGGTAATTGATGATGCAGTCTAAGATGGTAGCGGGCTAACCTGTTAGGGGCATGGCAGTTATATTAAACCCATACCCCTTCGGTTTCTACACGGCATCGTACCGGAACGCTAAATCGCTTGGCGGCACGTCTTTTCCGGTAGGGTGGTAAATAGCCACGGCCGAAGCCTCCCACCAGACCAGACCAGGGAAAATTCAGAAATTATATATTCCCAAATTGACCCTGCCGGGGATCGAACCCAGGACGTCCGCACGTTAAGGCAACAGCGCTACATAGTGCGCCACGGAGGTCGTCTATATACGAAAAAGGGTCTTGATTTGATATCTCCATGATGTTTTAGTAGATTTGTGTACCTTAATGTTATTTTTTTTTTTTTTTTTTTTTATCTACTACAAACTAGCCCTTGACTGCGATCACACCTGATGGTAAGTGATGATGCAGTCTAAGATGGTAGCGGGCTAACCTGTTAGGGGCATGGCAGTTATATTAAACCCACACCCCTTCGGTTTCTACACGGCATCGTACCGGAACGCTAAATCGCTTGGCGGCACGTCTTTGCCGGTAGAGTGGTAACTAGCCACGGCCGAAGCCTCCCACCAGGCCAGACCAGAGAAAATTCAGAAATTATAAATTCCTAAATTGACCCTGCCGGGGATTGAACCCGGGACCTCCGCACGTTAAGGCAACAGCGCTACACACTGCGCCACGGAGGTCGTTATTAATGTTAAACATTGGAAAATAGATATTGGAAGATATTTTACCACTTTCTTCTGACATTTTAAAATTTTTTGTATAGAAAATCGGCTTGAATGGCAAAAAACTCTAAAATCAGACCCTGATTTTATATTGTTTCAATGATAATATTATGTTTTCTACTGATAAAAATTCTACAGAAAAAATTACATAATTTTTAAACTCATAAAAAACAAAAATTTACCGTGAATCTACAAAAACAAATTTCATTAACATTAAAAAGTAAGAAGGCGACAATTTATTTAAAAAAAAAATGTGTAAAGTCCCAAAAATAACAATGTCCACACATTGTTATTTTTGTGACTTTTATCATCAATGCAATTACTTGAAACAGAGGCAATGGTCAAATACAACGAGGCAAAATGCCAAGTGTGGACATCAGCTATCTTTTGTATTGTAACGAAATAATCTTGCAGTAGAAACAAAAAGGGTATATATTGACTGGGCTATTTTAGTGCCTTTGCCTGCAGAGAAAAAGACTGTCTTGTTCGGTTTTGTTGACAAAGAAACAATGCTTGACCTCGATATTTTAACGGTAGGATATACTAAAGATATGAGAACAGAGCGTAGGATTTTGGGGCACTTTTCCAAGTTATTCCATGCGTATTATCGTTGAATCGCAAGCAAAAGTTGCCATCGAATCCGTAAGATAAAAGTAATCTTTTTAACCTTCAAGACTATTCTAGTAAGCGCCTATCCTCTTAGATAGCATCAGCGCTTCTGTTGTGTAAGTCTTCGCGAAATCGTATCCATAATTGGGATTTGGGATGCACTCAATCTCTGAGACAAATTTCGTCAAAGTCGGATCGGTTAAACAAATGGGCTGTAAAATTGTAGCTGACATACAAATAGACACGCTTTCGTATTTATTAAATTAATTAGTATACATTTCGCTAATTTTAATATTTGATTCGCGTATTCTAGCCGGTTTTGTCAATACGGCTACCCCTTTTGGGGAGAGGGAGGGGCGGAAGAGACTGAAAAATTTAAGACTGCTTTGTCTGAGCCGAGTCTCGCGCCGTTGACCTAGTGATTTAAGAAGCTGCAGTGAAACGTATTTTCCGCCTTAACGACGTAGTTCGGACTTTGGCCTCAGCTTTGGCGCGGTCGCGAAACCGTTCGCTTCATGCTGGATTCATCTATTATTTCAACTGCGCTTTGAAGTTGTGACGTTCTTATTAATTTAAATACTTAGCCTTTATTCTTTTGTTTACTAAGATTGTGATCAAATAAAAAACATTTTCTTTCTTTCTTTCTTTCTTTGTTTCATAATAAGTACCCACTCACTTTATGTCATAGCTAAAATAGACTAGTTTTTGCCCGCTGCATATTATATCAGTCACCACCAGTAATGTCAGTCACCATTTCCTCTTATATATTTAGAAAAAGCCCGCAACTTTTTCAACTGGATTATAGGTTTTAGAAATCATGCGGAATCTCTTTTATTTACCGGGATGAAAAGTTACCTATGTCACTTTCCAGGTCCTCAACCTTACCCATGTGAAAATTCTGTCGGTCCATTTTTCTGGAAGAAAGAAAAGGAAGAAAAAACCAAGAAAAAAAAACAGAATTACTACATAACATCTGTCAAAACATCAATTTTAATCCTAGGTTAAACGTAACGCGGAGTTGGTGAAATTGGCACTAGTAATATTACAAATGCGAATGTAAATGTGTTCGTTTAAATTTGAAAAATTGACAGAATTACTACATAACATCTGTCAAAACATCAATTTTAATCCTAGGTTAAACGTAACGCGGAGTTGGTGAAATTGGCACTAGTAATATTACAAATGCGAATGTAAATGTGTTCGTTTAAATTTGAAAAATTGACAGAATTACTACATAACATCTGTCAAAACATCAATTTTAATCCTAGGTTAAACGTAACGCGGAGTTGGTGAAATTGGCACTAGTAATATTACAAATGCGAATGTAAATGTGTTCGTTTAAATTTGAAAAATTGACAGAATTACTACATAACATCTGTCAAAACATCACTTTTAATCCTAGGTTAAACGTAACGCGGAGTTGGTGAAATTGGCACTAGTAATATTACAAATGCGAATGTAAATGTGTTCGTAAGTATAGTATGAATATAAGGAAGCATTTGGTAAATAATGCAGTGTGAATTAGGAATAAATAACTCAGTTATTTTGTGGTATGTCACGCTAAATAGGCACAAACAGTAAGTACATAATTATTTCTCTGGCAATAGGCAACCTTGCCCAAAGTGCTCGAACATGGCAGCTTAGTACGGTCGCCGAAGAAAATGTCACGTCCCCATCGTTTAGGATTGTACTACACAATAATTTCGTCTCACTACTTAATTGCCTTTTCCGAACCTGAACTCCGAAGAAGGTTAATATTACCATTATGTCCATTATGTTCTTACCGAAAAAATCTTCATTTTTTTTTTAAAGCACATTACTCAGATAAGAAGAAGTGACGTGACGATACCGTATCTTAGTTCTGCATTTCGAGAAGTTCAAGAACATCTGGAAACAGTCATGTCAATATAATTTAAATCAAGTCATGTCAAACGCGATAATTCAAGCACACTCAACTTTTGAACAATTGTTTAATTTAACAACTTAGCAGGGACGTAATGGTGAAGGTGATAATGAATTTCCGTAAGTATCTTAAAATTAAACTAACTTCAAATTCAATTAATACATCCAAAAAGAAATTGATTTATTTACCTATTCTAATGTTTATCAACGTCGTTGATAAAGACATAACAATGCCAAAGAGACATTTTTTTCTTTCAGTATACTTGTGAGCAATTTTAAAAGCTTCTAGGAAAACCTTAAAAAGCCTAACCTTAGGTTAAAAGGCTCGAACGTTATAAATGTGGGAAAAAGAGGTATTCAATAAACTCTAACAAGATGCTTCTCACATTGAGTTTTACTATTTTCTTCAACATACAAAACATGATTTTGCGAAAAATGTGGATGTTCCTACCTCAAAAAAAAAAATTGTGATATATGACTTGCGTAGAGACGTAATATCTACGTCTGCTGATAAATTTGTTTGATAACCATTTTAAACTATAGATTGAAGTAAAGAAGTCTGTTACGTCCGCAAGTTCGCGGAGCTAATATATATAATCAAAACCCTAATCTAACGAAAAATATAAAATGTATGGGAAGGGAAATGTTACCTTGTGGAGTGTCCTCGTCGGTGTATCGGGCCCGATTCTTCTTATCGAGTTTGCACTTCACTTTGTGTATGTATTTAGTAGTTAGGTGGGTGAATGTGGTGCAGTATATTATGATAAATAATGCCGAAAATATATTCCGAATGGGGAGCCGAAAAAGGTTATTCGAAACCAACCGAAAGATGCAAGCGGAAACAATGCAATGACAGACAACGTCATCTGTCAGAATACGACACTTGACGTTTAGGGTTGCCGTTCAACAATTATACTAATAAATAAACATTAGTACTAAACATCCCCCAGCCCAAGCAGTCTCCAACTGCTTCCGAAAACTTAGCAAAATAACAAACAATTAACCTAAGGTCCTAAGCCTAACCGAAAACAAACCTATCTTAACCTAATCTAAAGGCAAACGAGACAACTTGGAAATTGCCCGTTGCAAAACCGTACCCTGCGCCACCCGTACATCTGCGAGCCTGACCACGCCGTCCTTTCCCGGATACAACGCTACAATCCGACCACGACGCCATTGAAGAGGCGGAGCATTGTCCTCTTTTAGTAAAACCAAATCTCCAACTTTAGGTGCGACGGCTGGGTCAGTCCACTTCAACCGCTGCTGTAAGGTGTGAAGATATTCTAAGTGCCACCGATGCCAAATTCTTTGAGAAAGTTGCTGTAGCAACTGAAACCTAGACAATTTATAAGTCTTCACATCCTGAAAGGGATACTCGGGGAGTGCAGTTAACGGTTGGCCGATAAGAAAATGACCTGGGGTCAGAACCTCCAGATCGTTTGGGTCCGAAGATAGAGGGCACAAAGGGCGTGAATTTAAGACTGCTTCGATTTTGCAGAAAACAGTACTGAGTTCCTCGAATGTCAGGGTTGTTTCCCCAATAGTGCGTTTTAAATGCGTTTTCGCCGACTTAACAGCGGCCTCGAATAAACCGCCCCAGGCTGGGCAGGCAGGTGGATCGAAGATCCAAGTAATACCGCGCCGAGCTAAATCATGACCGATTTGTGATTGATTTTGTTCCAAAAATTTGAAAACTTCCTTTAAATATGTGTCACTGCCCCTAAAATTGGTGCCACAGTCTGACCTAATGACAGCTGGCAATCCACGTCTCGAGGTCATTCTAGAAAGACAGGCAATAAAGGCCTCCGAAGTTAAATCCGAAACTAACTCTAAATGGACGGACTTAGTGGCCAGGCACACGAATACACACAAATAAGCCTTGGTGATTTTTGGACTCCGTAACGTGTGCGACTTCACATAAAATGGACCTGCAAAGTCGGTTCCAACGCCTTGGAAAGGCCTAGCAGCTAAAACCCTGTCCCTAGGGAGATCACCCATCAACGGTTGGGTTGTAAGTCCCTTTAGTCTATAGCATGAAATGCATTTGAAAGTTATCTTTCTTACCGCTCTTCTAGCTGAAAGAACCCAGTAATCGCGTTGTAATAAGGCCAAAAGTGCATTCGGTCCTGCGTGCGAATTTTTCAAATGTAAATCCGATATTATAAGGTCAACAAAATGTCCCGATTTAGGAAGCAACAATGGATGTCTTGCTCCGTAAGGTAAGTCCGAGTTTTTAAGGCGACCTCCAACACGCAAAAGGCCGTCCGAATCAATGAAAGGGTTAAGACGCTTTAGATGACCCTTTAAAGTTTGGCCGTTCCGAATACGTTCAATTTCCGAACCGAAATTATTTTTCTGTAGAAGCGAGATCCACATAATTAACGCTTCCTTCCGATCTTGTGGGGTTAAGTAAGCCGTATTATTCCGATTATCTTTCCGACAACAATTATAACAGAATCTCCGAATCCACGCGGTCACTGAAATAAGCCGATCTAAAGAGCTATAGCGCTCCAAGAGGAAACCAAAATCTGGAGGGGGTTCCGAAGTTGTAGCTACCGAACACCGAATGCCAGGTAAATCCACAGGTAATTCCTGTGTAGCCTTAGACGTAGGCCAACGCGATTCCGAATACGTCAACCATCGCGGACCCCACCACAACGGATGAGATACCAAGCCTGAAGCTGTTAAGCCCCGTGAAGCGCAGTCAGCAGGGTTCAATTCGCCCGAAATATGTCGCCACGTGATTGGCACTGTAGAATTTTGTATTTGTGAAACTCTATTAGCCTCGAATACTTGAAGAGTATGAGGCGGCGTTTTAAGCCAAGCTAAAACTATAGAACTATCAGTCCAACCGAATACTTCATTAACATCGATGGTCCTTTGCAAACAAAGGCAAACGTGATGCAGAAGCTTATGTAGAAGCACGGCTCCGCACAACTCCAATTTAGGAATCGTCAGACGTGATCTAATTGGGGCAACCTTACTTTTGGCCAGTACTAAATGAACCGAAACATTATCCATGTTATCAACTGCGCGTAAATAAACGACAGCCGCGTATCCGGCTTCCGAAGCATCCGAAAAACCGTGAATAGTAATATTTTTAACCGCTGGAGGGAGCATGCATCGCGAAATCCGAACATCCTCAATCCGAATGAGGTCATTGTTAAAATTAATCCAATCTCGTTCTAAATCCCCAGTAATAGGTTCATCCCAAGTAACATCAGCAAGCCACAAACGTTGCAAAAAACATTTAGCCCGAAATAAAACAGGAGTGATCCATCCGCTCGGATCATACATCCTTGCAATTGTTGATAGTATTTTCCGTTTAGTAACCGAATGTCCATGAGTCAAATCTGTCCGAAAAGAAAAAACATCCTCTATGGGATTGTATTGTACTCCCAAAACCGAAGTTAAACTTTGCATGTCCGGATTATCGAACAGGTGAGGTACCTGTTGATGATCGTCAGGCAAGTCCCGAAGTAAAACAGGATCATTCGAGATCCATTTCCGTAATTCATAACCCCCAGATTGCATAAGCCGAATTAACTCTTGCTGAAGTTCAAGGGCTTCCGATTGTGAGCTGCATCCCGTCAAAATGTCATCAACATAAATGTCGTTTTCTAAAACCGAAGCCGCACGAGGATACAGATCACGTTCCCGATCAGCCAACTCCAATAGCGTCCGAATTGCTATGTAAGGGCTGGATTTTAACCCGTATGTATTGGTTCCGAGCTCATAGGTAATAAGGGGTTCATCAGGAGACTCTCTCCAAAATATGAGCTGGTACCTTCGGTCCGATTTGTCAATAATGGTTTGCCGAAACATCATCCTGATGTCCGTGACAAAGACGATCTGATGACGTCTGAAATTCATTAAAATCTCCCCAATATCACTCTGTAATTTAGGTCCCGAATGTAAGCACTGGTTTAAAGAAACCCCCGAATTTGTGACGCAACTTCCGTCAAATACGACGCGTACTTTAGCGTTTTCATCCTTAAAAACCGCATGATGAGGGATAACAAAATATTCTTGTCCACTTTTAAAATCAAAATCCGAAACCGACATATGACCGAGATCTAAATATTCACGCATGAAATTAATATATTTCTCCCGTAAAACCGAATTTTTCATAAGTTTCCGTTCCAAAGCTAAAAATCTTTTTTCCGCAATAGTTTTCGAATCCCCAAGCAGGGGTCGATTTGGTAAAAACGGCAACCTGGTGACAAACCGGCCATTTTCCAACCGAAACGTATTATACTTATAAAACTGTTCGCACTCTTCATCAAGTGGAGCAGACCGAGAAGCTACTTCTGGGGGTTCCTCAACCTCCCAGAATTTTTGTAGCGTATCCGAAACCGAAATACCGACAACTTCCGAATCATCAATCAATTCAGATTGTTTAGTGAGTTCTACACGACCGAGTAGAACATAACCGAAAATAGTGTTATAAGCCGTAAGACCGGTAGAATTTAAGATAATTTTGTCTCCTCCCATGAGAGACCCTAAAACATCCGAACCGAGTAAAAGTTCCACTTGTGTGGACTCATAAAAGTGAGGATCTGCTAGACTTAAGCCCGTGGCTAAGTCTTTCACCGATTTATCCAACGTCATAGTTGGTAGATTTCCGATAACCGTTTGCATACACACAACGGGAGTAGTGATCCTAGGAAACCGTTTATTTATGGGAGAAAATGTAACCGAAGACCGACCGATAATATTTGAGGTTGTTTCAACACCCCCAACACCCATGATCCGTTCCTTGCTCGGATCCAAATTTATGCCCAACCTGCCCACCAAATCCGTAGTTATTAAGGATCCCTGAGACCCACTGTCGAGTAAGGCTCTAGCTGAAATTCCCATTTCCGAATTATTTTCTAAATTAAAATAAACCTTGACTAGAGCAGTGGGCAAAAGTACCGTCACTAAGGGGCAGGTGGGCGCCGTATCCTAGCGTCGTTCGGGAGAATAAAGGAGAGAACGATTCTCCTCACGCCCGCCATTATCGTTCCGCTCATCAGAACGCCCGTACTGAACTCTCGCATTCCTATTATTATTATAACGTGGCTCATCACGCTGCTCCTCACGTCGTCGTGGAGGAGGTGGGGAACGCTGAGGTGGCGAAAGGTTGCGGGGTGACCTGACCCTACCGAAATTAGCTTGCTGGCGAAAACCCCAGCCCTTGCGTGGGCCTAACCGCTCAGCCAAACGCCGGTTATCGTCACGTCCCTGTTGTAAACCCGACCGATTAAAGCACAGCATCGGGTGATGTTTATTACTTCCACAGTTGCACTGAGGCGGTGCCCGACGGCAATCGCGGTAACTGTGGTTTCCCAAGCATTGAAAACAAAGACGTTCCTTATCTACAAAATCCTTCCGTACAAAGGGTGACATAGATTTAAATTCGGGACAAGTATTTAAAACCGAATGTTTTGAATCCCCACAACATAAACATGGCTGCTTTACTTCAGCAGCGGCATAATGAACCGATTTCCGAGGAGGCTTCCCATGTCTCGAATTATTATTATATTCATTTTGATAATTTGACGATTCCGAACTTGTACATTCAATTAAGCGACATTCCGTTTCTAAAAATTCAACTAAGTCCGAATATTTTGGTATAGTATCCGTTTCACAACCGAATTTTTGTTCAAAACGAGATTTAAGCGACGTAGGTAATTTTGATAAAACTATGTGTAAAAGTATAAATGACCATGCCGATACAGGAAACCCGAGACGCTCCAATTGATTAACAGCCATAATCAATGGGTTTAAAAATTGAGACCGAAGACCGTTAAGTCGGCCTGAAACTGTAGGTAATTTCAAAATTTGGTCAATATGTACGTCACCTAAACGACGAGTATTCTGATACCGCTTCATCAAAAGATCGCGGGCAATACTATAACCTTCATCCGCAATTTTAAGGTGTTGGACCAACCCACGGGGTTCACCGGATAGACATGACATCAAGTAAGCTAATTTCTGTGCCGGTGACAAGTCTACACGTTTATCGACAAGACTATCAAAAAGGTTGTTAAACCCCACCCATTGGTCCATCTCTCCTGCAAATGACGGAAGCCGAAGTGCTGGCAAACGTGACAGCAACGCATCTAGATCCGCGCCCTCCGATTTAGTATTTACCGTAGCACTGCTCGAATTCGTAGGAGCTTCCTCCAACTTAATCGTCATTAGTCTATCAAAAGCCTCTAAAGCACGTATGTAGTCCGCGCGGGCCCCTAAAATGATCTCCCTATCCGCCGATACAGTGTCATCTGCTAACTCAAGAATGCGTTGGTAAGAATTTTCCAAATTCATAAACTCCGAATTCGCTGTCATGAGTCGTATAGATAAGCGGCTTGAATGATCGGGTCTATCTATAAGGTCCGCGCTGTCCAACAACCACTGTAGCTTAACCCTAAATTGGGACCAACTTGTTCTGATAGACATCTTTAATTAATTAATATAACCGAAAAAAACCGAAAATATAAACTTGAAAAATCCGAAAATCCCGAAATAATAAAGAAAAATAACCGAAACAATAAAATACCACATTCACCTTAAATCCGAAATTAAAAACAAATTAAACTACACACACAAATTACTATCTATTCCAAGAATCACCAAGTGTAAATTGAGTCAATGTTGTTGACCCAACAGCATCGGCACGTGTATAGTCGGCTTAACATGTTTACGTGACCAAAGAAAAATTATGTTACCGAAATGAGGGTTGGCCGGTACAATTATGTGAACACGTAAGCTAACCTGTGAATGTCGTGTTTTAATCACGAAGAAGACCGAAAGAAACCACGCTCTGCTACCAATTAATGTTACGTCCGCAAGTTCGCGGAGCTAATATATATAATCAAAACCCTAATCTAACGAAAAATATAAAATGTATGGGAAGGGAAATGTTACCTTGTGGAGTGTCCTCGTCGGTGTATCGGGCCCGATTCTTCTTATCGAGTTTGCACTTCACTTTGTGTATGTATTTAGTAGTTAGGTGGGTGAATGTGGTGCAGTATATTATGATAAATAATGCCGAAAATATATTCCGAATGGGGAGCCGAAAAAGGTTATTCGAAACCAACCGAAAGATGCAAGCGGAAACAATGCAATGACAGACAACGTCATCTGTCAGAATACGACACTTGACGTTTAGGGTTGCCGTTCAACAATTATACTAATAAATAAACATTAGTACTAAACAAAGTCGGTTAAAAAGTACGTTGACTTTTAATGATGTCTTGAGTAAGTATGTCATACAATATCCGCAATTTGTATAAGCGCATTTCATACAAAATTTCTTAAAAAGTTATATATCATACTAAGCCCACGTTTTGACGTTTGAAAAAATTGAGTAGTTGTCAAATACCCAATTATTTGGTAAGATTAGGGAGGCTTAAAAATATTGTTATTCTGTAATTTTTGGAGCAGTGCGGTTACAGCATAAAACTTAATGGCTAAAACTTCAACCTCCAAATGTCAGTAGTTTATTTCCCGGCCAGGTTTTCTAAATGGTTTTCCAGGTTTTGTAATAAGAGGAAATTAGGAAATTACTAAAAATTTTAGTTGGAGGGGAAAATGAAATTTTATAAGTTCTTGGCATTCACAAAATCGAAAGCAAATACATGCTAAACTGTACAGAATAAAGTCCCCTAATCCATTAAAACATCATTAACTATTCCTAAAATACAAATTCGTTCATTTGAAATGCAAATATCATGGCCAAAGCCATAGCTTAGAATTGACAGTATTTTGAAATAAACTTCTTTACAGGTACTATCACGATTACGATACGATATAGTGAAAAACGATCACGATCAGTATTTTCTAACAAAGATGCATGGAATAAATTGGTTTTAATCATAATGCTCCTGTTTCGGAGTGATATGTGCGTAGATTATGTTTTTGTCAAAGTCTAAAGCCATATTTTACTACAAAAGTTGGTAGTATCAATACTGTACACTTTATGAAAGTCAATAAAAAAAACCTAATGTGGACGTCGTGGTGATACGTAAATAAAACAAAATCTAAGTGTCTTCCAAACGCGCTCTGGTCTTAGAAAAATCTGAGCTCAGAGGAGTATTCTTTATCATCACCATAATATCACTTGAAACTGATATGAACTATCTACTAAAAAAAAATCTCATTTCCATTTAATTTTATTCAAATTATCTTTTACATGATTGTAACAGGGGAACGAAGTCAAGTATAGTTTGCGCATGAGTTGAATGCAGAGCAAATGTATGATGACACATACATTTACTCTGCATTCAACTCGCGCGTGAACTGAACCTATTGTTGCGATCGCCTAGACGTGTGCGTATTCCAAACGAGTTCATAGAAGGTTTTTGTATGGTTCTCGCTCTAACGGCTGATTCGATCAAACATTTGAATACGGACAAGATAACTCTTTTTAGAATAAGAACGTGTCGTGTTGACTGAGTTTTTGTCTGAATATATAAATACAAATGCGAAATTATTTCTCTTCAAATATTACAGAAGTTATTTAAAAGCATCGATGCTAGTTTCGTGTTTAACTCAAAGTAATTTGAAGTGGCTCCTATTATGTACATTCGTAAATATTTTCTAAAGAGAAAATTTTGTGTTTGGATATAAAATTGAAGATCAAAGAAGATTTTTTGAAAGCGCCTTTTTGACAATGTATAACCATATGTTTATATTCCCATCGAACTCATTAAAAACTTATTAATTGCATTATGAAAAAATTAATTCAGGATAATTATGAATATTTTAGTAACATGATAATAGTCGTTAAAGCCCGCCAGCCCGCATTGGAGCAGCGTGGTGGGTCTAAGCTCTAATTCCCTCTCTCCTATGAGAGTGGAGGCCTGTGCCCAGCAGTGAGACGTTAATAGGCTGTGGGGGTGGTGATGAATATTTTCGGTAATGCAATTACGGGTAAAAATGAGTCACTTGTCAATTACGCTAGTAATGTGCCTTTTGTCTTTTGACCATTTCTTTGGCTGTTTTTTGGGTTCGAGTCCCGGGTCGGGCCACAAATAAGTATTGAGTTTTTCTGACTAGAAATTCTCAGTAAAAGCCCGGAGTTAGGAAGTTGGCGGTGTTTCACCCCCGTTCCTCGGAGAGCACGTTAAGCTGTCGGTCCCGGTTATTATCACTAACATGATAATAGTCGTTAAAACCCGCCAACATGCATGCAGCGTGATGGGTCTAAGCTCTAATTCCCTCTCTCCCATGAGAGTGGAGACCTGTGCCCAACAGTGGGACGTTAATGGGCTCTAGTGGTGGTGGTCGTTGCTTGTTGTCCAGGTTGTTTTATAATTTTTATTAAGTTAGAATGTTGAATTTCTAGTGTACATACTCCTTAAAGCTAATACACATCCGCCACGACGACGTCGAGAAACGAAAATATGTTTACCGGTAAAAATATATTACTAAAATGTATCAAAAATGTAAAGAACAATAAGGAAAATCTAAACGCATACAAAGGTAAAGTAAGATGAATAAAGCAAAAGAAACTCTATTCATGAACCCCGACACCTTACGGGGTGCCCCCGTTTTGCCTTTTCTAATGGTTACTCAAAGCCTGTTATTGAAATTTCAAGCATTGAGAGAGTATTGGAATCGGAATGGGAAGGCGGTGGAGCCTTTTAAATTGCAATTTGCATTGTTCATTTTGCCGCCTTGTATTTATGAGGACTTTATTGTAGAGAGTACCTATTTGAGTTTTTATAAATTCTAGCCCCACTACAGAAGCGGGGCGCGGCGCGGCACGTAACAGCAAGCATTCTTTGTATGAGGTTGTTTGGAGCTGGGCCCGCTCAAGCGACGCGGCACGGAGATTTTGACGACCTCCGTGGCGCAGTGTGCAGCGCTGTTGTCTTTAACGTGAGGAGGTCCCAGGTTCGATCCCCGGCAGGGTCAATTTGGGAATTTATAATTTCTGGTCTGGCCTGGTGGGAGGCTTCAGCCGTGACTAGTTACCACCCTACCGGCAAAGACGTGCCGCCAAGCGATTTAGCGTTCCGATACGATGCCGTGTAGAAACCGAATAGGGGTATGGGTTTAATATAACTGCCATGCCCCTAACAGGTTAGCCCGCTACCATCTTAGCCTGCATCATCACTTACCATCAGGTGAGATCGCAGTCAAGGGCTAACTTGTAGTGGATAAAAAAAAAGATGAACTGCATGACGCGGCCCAGTACAAACTCATACAAATAATATTTACCGCTACGTGCCGCACCGCTCTGTGCATCTCAAGTGGGGCACGACATAATAATATTAATAATAATATTAATATAATATATTATTATTATATTAATATTAATATTAATATTAATTTTAATATTAATATTAATATTAATACCTATTCAGGTAAGATCGTAGTCAAGGGCTAGCTTGTAGTGGACAAAAAAAGAAAAAGAAAGGGTAGATAGATAGACAAACTTCCCCATTTATAATAATCAATTAGTGAGGATTAAATTTCCACTAGAAAGGCTACTACATTTTTGAATTGTTACCTGTTAATTTGCATCGTTACAATGGTCGATTGTTGCTTCAAAACACTTTACAGTACGGATACGAATACGAAAACAAGCATAACGAAACCAGAATGGCTTGTTGACCGCTTTTCAAGGAACTGCTGAATTGGACCTAATTGTAAATCAATTAAGGCACGGGCATACCAGCTGACCTGGTAACATACTACCAACGTTTAAAGCCGTATTGTTTCAATATTGTTGACGTTCGTGTTTTAGAATTATAATCCTTATTGTTAGAGATATCAAGGTACGTGGCATAAAATTGTCATTTTGAAATAATACTGCTTTAAGCGATCGTAGTAAACTTGCATTTCCGACCTATTGTTAATATATTTGTAGGAAATGTAAAACGGTGGAACGTATTCTATTGTGTTTTAAGTTGTTGCTGATTGAATAGTGCAATGTTCCAGAACTTCCCGTCTTAAATTTTGGGCATGAATTTTTTTTCTATTCGATTACAACATGACGATTTCAATGAATAGAACCACTCTAAATAATATTGTAATTACTCATAATCTTATTATCAAGCAAGAGAATAAAATAAATGAATAAATCTTTATTTGCCAAAACCGATTTCAATGATGACAGTGTCTTCCCAATATCTATGAACATCAAATCATAGTAGACAAGACATACCTACTAGAAAAAACTTTTTTTTTCTAGGAGATGACTGCCTCGACTTGGATTCAGGTTTCAAGTGTCCCGGAGAACTCTTTGAAATTTTGAATAACACATAGTTTATGTCACTTTACAATAAAGTCCTCAATTTTAACCATGCAAAAAATATCTTCGATCCGTTGCTTTGTTGCGGAGTGATTAAATGACAAAATGTTTAGTTCCGGTACGAGCCATGAAGAAACCGATTAGGGGTATGGGATTAGTATAACTGCCATACCCCTAATTGCCGATTAGCCCGCTGCATCATCACTTTCTCTTCAGATGAGATCGCACTCAAGGGCTAACTTGTAGTGGGTAACAAAAAAAACATTTCATAACACAATTTGTCCTACGTGAAATAAATCATTTCATTTCAAATCATAGTAGAAAGGCGCTTTAAGAGTCACTAGTCTAGCAAAAAACCTTACTGTAACCTTCAAGTGATAAAGTACATGTTTCCGGTCCACTGGTTTGGAAAGTCGTAAACACATCCTCTCATCTTTATTCCGCTGTACGTGCGATACCGCCGCAGGCACAAGTCTAAACATGTTTTCAAAAGTGCATTTTCCTTTTCACCTTTTTAAATAGACTTCGTGTTGGCGAAGGCTTTTATGAATTTTTGCCTGCGCAAATTCGTGCACGAAATATCGATACACTGCATCAATTCGAGCAAAGAATGATTCAATTTAATGATTTAAATAAAAACAAATTATTAATTGTATAATATATTTTTATTTTAGTTACATAATGGGGCTGATTCTGTAGTGCATAGTCTCTAAACTAAAATGACAGCATTAAAAATATTGATAACCCTTTCATACTCCCTGCGGAAAGGGACAGAACTAGATTTAAAGTTGTCATTTGAGTTTAGTTTAGAGATTGTGTACAGAATTGGCCACATTGTATGAATATAAAATATAACATAATTACTATAAAATTAAATAATTGATTCTTAAAATTTGTCATTAATTATTAGATTAGTTGATTAGTCTAAACCTAAACACTGCTGAGTTTAATAAAATTAGTGTGTTTTACTTATATGAAAATGCTAATTTTTAATAAATTTATGTTATTTAATTATTTTACATTTAAATCTGGCATATTTTTTCCGGAATGACAAAGGGTTGCACGGGATTCAATAACCTAAATTGCACGCAAAATAATCCGCTTAAAAAATCTAGTCTTCTATGAACACTGAAACGCAATCATGCTGTCAAGGAACATACTGAATCCAGTGACTGTAATAATGTGAACAGAAAAAGTATATTATGTTAGCAAAACAAAGAACTTTTTTCCCGCACATATATTTAAATGGGCTTACCACAGCCAAAAGAATTCCATATATTCCCCTTTTTGTGGGCGAAACGTTGACGTCCGTGTCCACCCAACGCCTGTCTTTATAGAATTTTCAACAAGAGCCGGGCAAATGTTTGCACAAATGTCCGGTATGCTTCGTGTTTCTATTCCAGGATACTGTCCTTGTTAGGTGCGGTTTACATGCGGTTAGGTATTTATTACTAGATGATGCCCACGACTTCGTCCGTGTGGATTAAGTTTTTTGAGTCCCGCGAAAACTTAATAATTTTCTGAGATAAAATGTAGCCTACCTCGATACCGTTATAGCGAAGAAAACAGATAAACAGACACACTTTTGCATCTATACTACTCGTAATATTTAAAGAATGTTTGTTTGTTGTTTTGTCCTTCAATAACGCCGCAACGGAGCAACGAATCGACGTGATTTTTAGCATGGGTATAGTTGAGGACCTGGAGAGTGACATAGGCTCCTTTTTATCCCTATCATTTTTGGTTACGGCATTTGTCTTCGAGCTTCTTTACTGAGGATTCCATTCCAGAAGATACTGCTGCAGATAACACTTCTGTAGCAAAATTCATTATCTGCCCTTTCAAGCTACTTAAACTCTGGTTCAGGCTTCAGATATTGAGTCACGACATTTTTAATACAAGAAAAAGCACGAAATTAAGTCCACTTATCGAAGGCAAACATAATTATGGCATCGAAATATTATGGAAATACCACGCGGTCATGTGAGACTGTGGTAAAATATTTGTTTAGCAGTTGTCTTAAGGTCTTTGTTTGGGACAAGTGGAAATGCTGTCACGCCTCCTGCCAGTCCCGTGTCCAATTCCACGCTCGTTTCCCACTAAAATCGCTTACGCACTGTATCGAGTGAAAACGGTGCGTAAGCGATTTTAATAATCAAGTATTTTTAAGCGGTGACAGCGCTGATAGTAATACAAAATATCCTCAGTCAAAAATCACCTGAATCCATTGATCACGTTACAGCGTGATAGGAGAACAAACAAAAACACTTTCGCATTATGTAACTGTAACTGTAACTGTATGGTAACTGCTTCATGTCAATGAAAATCCGCTTTTATAACAGAACGGTAACGCGAGGTAACTCTTTAACAAGCAAGAACTGTAAAATGTAAATGACAAAAATTATATGTATAAACAATACAGCACAATAACATGAAATGTTAGCAATATTTAAACTATTTTAATTATTATTTATTGCTATTGTGCGCTCAAATGTGCAATTTTAATAAGTAACTCTGTAACACAGCCTGTAAGCTTCATTTAAGCGAATATAATATATGTATATTCTATATAAGTAATCTTTAACCCATGAAGTTAAAAATATCCCAAATAGCTTATTTTCCTTTTCTTCGTATATAGGGCAATTGAATACTGCACCAGATAGCCGGTCCAATAGACAATGCGAGTCATCTGCAGGAGCTGCCGTGACGTTAAAGCACACTCGACGTGCAATAGACATTCTACCTATTGGCTTAATACAATACGGGGCCAAATGCTATCGAAAATTTTTCTAGCAATCTGAGTATATTTAATTGAATTGTTTGAGTTTCATTATAAGTTGCTCCGATGTTTTGTTATTTGATTTAGTTGTTGCTAGTTATCAAGAGTTAGTACAGTGTACATAAAATCAAGTTGAATTTTTAATTATCTATATATTATATATATATTTATACTAGATTAGATTTAGATTTTAAAGAATTCGTGTTGATTTTGCTACTTAATAAAAATTCTTTCCAAAAAACCGACTTCCAACGCCACTGTAAAGTAATAAATAATTTTTATTTCTACCCACTATGTTGAAGTCGGCTGAGCCTGATGCGTCAACTTTGCTTATCCTTGTTATACCCGCCCGACTTCAACATAGTGGGTAGAAATAAAAAATATTTATTACTTTACAGTGGCGTTGGAAGTCGGTTTTTTGAAAGAATTTTTATTTTTAACTTTTTAGTGTCAGGGTTGAGGATTTGGAGTCAGAATTTTTTATGGGACCACCTCGAGAGCTTCCTCTAAAGACTGATAGAAAAAAAAACAAAGCGGTTCAGAAATCTCGGAGACATGCACCGACTTGAGAACCTCCTCCTTTTTTGGAAGTCGGTTAAAAAGTAGAGTATATAACTGCGAAATAAATAATAAATTAATTAATATTTATTATATTTTATCATCTATGAACTATTTTGCTTCGAAAAGAAGAAAAATGCTTTATTTGATAATTTTGTAATCTATAAAATCCGTCGCGTAAACTATTTTTAATTTTATTGAATGGAAGGAAGGACTTATCTCTTGAGGTACTTAAACTAATAAGTACCTTACCTTAGTACTTACAATATTCTACGTTATATCGCTTACATTCTGTTTTTAATATTCAATGAGCACTTACAGAACTATCTCACGAGCTGATTCGGAGCACGTTCTAGGTGTCTTAACATCAGAATTGTTGCGTCCTGTAGCGCTCGCTACAAGTTTTGATACTTGCACTTCAACTTCTTGTTTAAACTTAATAAGTCCTCATACGGCTTAACTTCGTAACATAAATGTAGGTCAAGTTATGAATTTTGCTAAAATCTAAAGTAGAAACAATATAATGAGATTCAGACCCGTATTAAATTTAATTCCTTGAGAAAAGTAATATTTTGTACTGACGAACACTGGTACCAACGAGTTTTGACTTGCTTGATTCCATTCCCGACTGAGATATTTTATGATATTTTTTCTACATTAGCTTCGAGATAATGGTTTCACATGTGAAATACTTGGTCGAACTATTTGTGATTATACCTATTGGTGTCACAAGTTGTTAAACTAGAAACTTCGCACCGGGAAACTCTGGCTAAAACCGGCGCAAGACCATAATATATTTTATATCATACTTGCTCAGTAACTAGGGATTACTATGGTGGAAAGTCTCCTTGTAAGTTGGTGTTTGCAATTCAAGGCAACATTACGTCGCACTATGCTTGAATTGTAATGTTCAAATTACAGTTCAAGCTATGCAAAACTCCTTGGTAAACAATCTCTTTTCTTATAAAATGGTAAGAAAACTTTTTACTGAAAAAAAACACTGAACATGGCGGCATTTAATTTCCATTCATTTCAAACTATGCAAAACTCCTTGGAACTCAGAGCCGTAAAAAAAAAATGGAAAACTATTTACGAAAAAAAAATGGAAATGGCGGCATTTCATTTGATCTGAAAGTTTGTGAAGTTTGTTCGTAAAGTGATTTAAGTTATTTACAAGTACAACAATGTCAAGCACTTCATCAGATGATGAAAAAGGAGGAGAGCCTGATTTTTGTTTGCTTGAAGCAGAACAAATGATGCAAAACCTTTTGCCGGATAAGTCCAAAGAGTGCTACGTGAAAACTTACGAAGAATTCAACAAATGGCGTGCAAAGAAAGGATCTTTGGCAGAATGTGTTTTGCTTTCTTATTTCAATATGCTGTCAAAATTTCATTTTGCATTACCAATGTTTTATTTACCTCGCAAGAATGATATAAAGTAGAATGCTTACCTCGGTTGCAAGTAGCTATTATACACCCTCGAACTATATTCACCCTCGCTCGCTGCGCTCGCTCGTGTGACTAAATATCTCGGGTGCACGCGATCCATTAGCGCCCTATGCGAGCTGCGCTCGCACTTGCGCCAAATTGGATCTTGTTCTGTAATAGCTTACTTACGTCCCTTGTGTAACAATCTACTATTCTCTGGTGATCTCTACGATACCTTCATTAAGTAATGAACGTCTGTCGCTCAAAACGACGAAGACCAATGTATCATTACCAACTTTTATACGACGTCTTAAAAATTACTAGGTATTTATCGCTATAAAAGTATAAATATCTATGTAAAGCTTCTGTAAGTAAGTTTATGATATCATATTTATTATTTGAGTATATATTATGTTTATTTTATTTTTAGATTCATATTGTCATTTAAGTGAAATAGTATGTAATTATACTATGTACCGTTATGTAAGTTTATTATATTGTAATATTTAGTAGGTTGTTACAATTTTTCTTATAGTTTACACGTGTGCACCACCCTGTCACCATGCAACCAATCTCCTTTCATAAAGGTTGTCTGGAAGAGATCACTCTTTAGTGATAAGGCCGCCTTTACACCGCAACAAGTTGTAAATTATATCATGATTAGTTTTATCTCTGTTTTGTTAATTTTTTGTGTGTAATAAAGTGTTTTTACTTACTTACTTAATAATAATAAAAATATTTCAAATATAAATCTTAAAATTTAGGCATTAAAGTTTAATTACGAATGTACTATGTTAAATATTTAAGACCTTTTGTCTTAAGAAGAACGGTGTTGTCTCGCGGTCGGTCTCGCGTATTCCACATTTTTACCCCCTACCAAAAAGTGCTCAACGCGCCTAAATAAGTTTTCACTTCAATATTGTTGTATTGTTTAATTGCTCGCAGTCCTATCGCTTTAGATATTCGGTGCACGTAGTAACCGTGTCAAAATAGCTGGATTATTGCGCCCTGCAGCGTCCTTGCCCAGTTTTAATACTTGCAGCTCGACCGCGGCTCTTAGCCAGACTTTATAAGCCCTTGTATTGCCCAACTTCAAAACTTAGTTCATTGCGCTACGTTATGAAAATTTCAAACGCCAGTTTTTCTTACGAGTAATACTTTTCTCTGAGCGCAAGTTTTTGAATAATGTTTGAACAATTTCTTAATTTAAATAAATAAACGAAATGCATCCATGTTATCATTACTTTATTTCAATGGCAAGGTAATCCTGGATCCGCGCCGTGCTTCTGCACTGGGCTATTACCTATTCTGTGTACTGGAGAAAAACAACGTTTTTGTTGACAAATGATTGAAGCCCCTTAAGCGCTACCCTGTAAGTATGTTGTCTCTAAATAAAAATAAAAAATATGTTGATAAAATATAATAAATAATATAAAAGTTGGGAATTCCATGTTTCTTTTTTTCTCGATTAGGTAAACGATTCACATATTATTATTGGAGCTTGAATATTATATTCTTTTTTAAGTTCGTCCCCTTCCCCAATCTGTGTAATCTGTAATCCGCCATGTGCTCAAAGTAAAGCTTCTAGTAATACGTAATAACATTTTTATAAAATATTCCGACATTTGTAATCCCCGTATCTGTACTATCCGTACTTCTCATACTTCTATACTAATATAATAGATGCGAAAGTTTGGATGGATGGATGTTTGTTACTCAAACATGCCCCAACGGCTGAACGGATCTGGATGAAATTTGGCACAGAGGCTTTTTATCCCGGAAAATTAAAGAGTTCTCGCTGGAACCGAAAAACCTCAATCCACGCGGACGAAGTCGCGGGCATTAGCTAGTATATTATAAATTCGAAAGTGTGTTTATTTGTTCGTTTGTCCTCCAATCACGTAGTAATGACACAACGGAATGACGTGATTTTTTGCATGGGTATTGGCCTATTGGGTAAGTATACTTTTTTAAATCAGGAAATCGAAGATGATTCTTTTGGATTTTTAAAATCCACGCGGACGAAGTCGCGGGTATCATATACCATACCTAGGTAGGTATAGTAGGCAAGATATGATATAGTATAAGCATAGAATAGGTAATAGTACGTAGCATAAGTACGTGGTAAGATACGGTATGCATACAATACACAATAATATATGGATTGGGGATTATTATTTGTGACGCAAAACTCAACGTAGGTAAATATCCGGTTCTTCGATAGCAGTTTGCTACACATTATATTTATATTTATACTAATATTATAAATTCGAAAATGTGTTTGCTTGTTGGCAATATGATTAGAAAGTTGTTATAGGTATTTTTGCATCCACTCGATTCAGTTTTTTCGTTCCCTGCCCCTCAAAACTAACAGATTTTTTAACATTGAGAGTTTTCCAATTCAACTCGAAACCAAACTTTTAATTGATAGAGTCGTGAAAGCTTTTTAGATTTTTACTGACAAGTTCAGTCAACCATTTTTAACCCTTGAATGTTTCCGAGGGACAAAAATTGGTTGTTAATGGGCAAAAAATTGTTGGTACCATTAATAATATGAAACAGTGTTCGGACATGGACATGGCTTTAAATAAATACACCCTAACCCAAAACCGTGATATTAAAAATTACTTATTATAATATAGATCAATCTGTAATGAGTTGTCTTAAACTTAACTTAAAGACCTTAATAAACTTAAAAAATAATTGTTAAAATGTAATGCATCACCTCTGATTGTGCGTAGCGCACACGGCGTATTTTATCCGCGCAAACAACGCGCGTTTCACAAATGTTCAGGGCCTTTGAGTTTCCAGTTCAAAAGCATTTCGATACAAACGCAACCGATACGCTTATTGACAGCGCGTCTGTATCGCCTTGTATGCGCGTTTTAATAGTCATAGTCATAGTCATAGTCATAGTCATTTATTTATTAAATATAGGTACACTGTAGGTACACTTATTTTCGTCTAAAAATTACATAAGTACTTAAAAAGCATGATGGTGATAATGGGTAACGGTATCTTAAAACTAAAGTACTTATGTACTTATGTAATTTTTAGACGAAAATAAGTGTACCTACAGTGTACCTATATTTAATAAATAAATGACTATGACTATGACTATGACTAAAGTTACGAGGGTTCCAAACGCGCCCTGGTCTGAGAAGAGCCCACAACAAACTCAGCCGGGTTTTTTTTTTTTAATTATCACTTGTGTGTAATTGTCACACAATCTTCTTTAGATCGTACTTAAATGGGGAAAACGCGCGTCCACAGCGCGTCTGTATCGATACAAACCTGCCTGCCTGGTGGCCTGGTGGGAGGCTTCGGCCGTGGCTAGTTACCACCCTACCGGCAAAGACGTGTCGCCAAGCGATTTAGCGTTCCGTGAAACCGAATAAGGGTACGGGTTTAATATAAGTGCCATGCCCCTAACAGGTTAGCCTGCTACCATCTTAGACTGCATCATCACTTACCATCAGGTGAGATCGCAGTCAAGGGCTAACTTGTAGTGGATAAAAAAACGCCTGTCTGAATTTGTAGACATGTGCATAGGTTTCTGGCTGCGAATGACTGTATATCGCGTCGTCTGCGCGTAGTAAATACGCCGTGTACATATGCTCTAAGTTTCTTTCGCTATTGGATGGATGTTTGTTACTCAATCACGCCCGAACGGCTGAACAGATCTGGAAGAAATTTGGCACAAAGATAGATTATAGTCTGGAATAACAAATACTTTTCATCCCGGAAAACTAAGGAGTTCCCGCGGGAACCAAAAAACCTCAAACCACGCACACGTAGTTGCGGGCATCCACCACCACCACTACAACCCATTAACGTTCCACTGCTGGGCACAGGCCTCCACTCTCATAGGAGTGCTTAGACCCACCACGCTGCTCCAATGCGGGTTGGCGGGCTTTAACGATTTCTATCATGTTAGTGATGATAACCGGGACAGACGACTTAACGTGCTCTCCGAGGCACGGGGGTGAAACACCGCCAACTTCCTAACTCCGGGCTAGCACTAAGAATTCTAGTCATAAAAATCCAATACTCAATTATGACTCGACCCGGGACTCAAACCCGGGACCTCGTCAGCCGCAGTCGAACATGCCAACCACTAGACCAACCAGGCAGTCAGATAAAAAGAAGCCGAATATGTAAAATAGTGACAATGATTTTCCACAGTAGAATGGCCCGAACTGGTGTTAAATAGGCCTAACTTGCTGGGGGCTATGTGTAATAGAGTTAGGCTATACAAAGTTAGGCTCGTTCCCGGCACCCAGTTACAGCTATTAGTTCGCTCCAGTTTTTAATATTTTCCCGCGCCAGTCCACAGCCTCGCTACTAACCTCGTTACAAGTTTAAATTGGCATTTCTTGGAGTAACGGTATGATGTTATTGGGTAAGAATAGCGGTTGGACTTCTTTTTCACTAGCTGCCACTGATATAGAACTAGTCGATTCACCGTAGCTTTGGCACCATGCAGTGGTTCGCACGGGTGGGCTCACATCAATGGTAAGCACATCTGAACAACGTTACATGTGGTGTGGTAGACGATACCAAATGGGTATTTGACAAATAGTCAAATATTTGAAAAATAGTTAAAGCCAACGCAATCAAAAGATACAGCCGTGTATGCTGCAAATTTTCGACACTCGCAAGGGAATCAAAACCTACAGGGTACTTCCCGTGAACTCAGAATCTTGAAATTTGGTACGAAGCAACGTCTTAAAGCACAGATAAAGGAAAAATTGCGAAAAGCATAAATTTTTAGTAACATAACAATAAAAATATTTTTTAATAATTTTAAACTTACTAATGTTATGGATTTCATTTAGCAATCAAACTACCATAACATTTACTTATATACCTACAGGTTTGTACGGAACCCTAGGTGCGCGAGTCCGACTCGCACTTGGCCGGTTTTTTACTTTAATCGATTGTTTAAAATGGTTATTCAACATAAAAATATCAGGGGACGTGGATATTATGACTTTTGGGAGATCCTGTATTTAATAATCACAGAAAAAAATATTTGAATAGTAGTCAAATATACAATTTTATAAAATTTATTACCTAGCTGATTTTCCAGGAGAGCGCGCCATGACACTCATACCTCACTTACGCGGGACTGGATATCTTGGGTTTTATAGATCAATACTTGCTGGCGATTCTTTTTTAAAATTCATGAGTTGTCGGTTCAGGACAAATTGTGGCGCTAGTCTAGACTTGATCGTAATGTAAAGTTATTTGTAACATTTTACAAAAGTTTTAAATATAACCAATATTTCGTTTAACCCTTCAACTAAGTGGAACTTTTATCACGAAAATTAACAGTCAAAAATTCATGAATGACAAAAGGCATAGCTGCTGGTGAACGAATAATTGCTGTAGCTGCATCATTATTCATTATGCTTAAAAATGAATGACGAGTGAAAGCGAAAAATCTCCTGTAAATTAAAACATAGCGCAAAGATGTAAATCATATCGTACGTAACATCTGTGAATATAACCAACGCAACGTGCAAAATCCTATCATTAATCCTTCATAGCTGTGTAATATACCGTAATAAGGGTTTTCTATACTACTATTGTTATCTTTAAATTGCCTCAAAATTCGATATCAAAAGCTTTTACAGGAAAATTCGATCCTTAGCAGAACAATGTAAGCTCCCTGCTCTACAAACCATGTGGGACTGCACTTTACAAAGAAAATTATGGAATAAAAACATGTCGTGCTCGGGGCATGTCGGTCATTTGTTCAAATATTTGCACGGGTCTTGTTAAAAGTTCTTTACGGACGTCCACTGAAGGGGCGGTATGTTGTTCTCAAGTATCTCTTTAACTCTTGTAAAATTCGTGGGGCAAACCATTTTCAATATACTTTTAGAGTTTTAATGCAATGCATTGCAATGCCATAACTGCTGGGTTTTTCAAACTATTTCATCACTTTTCTTTCTTCCGGTTTTATTATATCTATATTTACCTACTACTATTAAAAATGCGAAAGTTTGAATGGATGGATGGATGTTTGTTACTCAATCACGCCGGAACGGCTGAACGGATCTGGATGAAATTTGGCACAGAGATAGTTTATAGTCTGGAATACCACATGGGCTACTTTTTATCTCGTAAAATTAAAATTTACCGCGGTAACCATAAATCCTAAAACCACACGGATGAAGTCGCGGGCATCAGCTAGTGTTCAATATGGGAATGATTAATCGAGCACCTACCTTAAGCACCGCCGTGTGAGTTGAAACCGGGTCCGGTCGTCGATGTCTCCCAATATTAAACACAATTGGAAATGGGTCACTGGTCCAATTTGCTGTCACCGTCACAATCACAAAGTATATCCCAATAGTATAAGTAAGTAGTAATAGTAGGACGAGTACGGAGGCACCAAATAATGATTAGAAAAAGGCGAATTACACTGGAACGCGTGTATTAAGCGACCATTGATTAGCATAGTAGTAATTAGTTCCTAATCTCGCCGCTTCAGGTGCAGCGGTTCACTGAAGCAACCAATGGGATGCATTGGCTACTCTTCCCTCGGCCGCCAGAGGGCACTCGAAGATCAAACCCATTGAATAAAATAAAACAATGCATTATGTTAATTACAAAAATAGCTCCAAATCGTGTCGATCCTTGAATACCCTGTTCCGGTACGGAACAGCTAGTCTATTATACGTTTTAGATAGCTAATGTTATAAATCACGACCATCACCAATGATGTACTATGACGCAGAGAAAGAAAGCCTTTTCAATTCAACATAGGTACGAATAAGATCCAAGATTTTCGAAGCGTGAAATCCTAACATATTGCTTTCACGAGAACACTGAGCCATTGTGGCAGTTAATACAATCAAGCAAGCAATCTGAGAAATGATTTCAATACGTACAATAGAAATTACTTCCATTTGATTTCAATAGCGGAACGTGGAACCGCTAAAGATGCTTAGACATTTCCATACAAATAATGTTTCCTTAAACACCTAGTAATTGTTTGTGTTTAGGTGAGCTCACGAGATGAAAAACACGCGCGGGGGTGAAATCGAGCAAGCGCATGTCGAAAAAAAATCCATGAAATAATTTGTAAAAAAAATAATATTTACTTTTCAATACAAACGAATCCGACAATGTGTTTGATTTAGAAATATGAATTTTATCTTATATTTCTATAGATAATTATTGAATTCAATAATGAGAAAATTTGCTTTAAAAGGTAAAATAAGAGGTATGTTTAAAATAAATTTCAATGCAGAGATTTTTTTAAATTGTGTTTTGAGTACAGCAGTTTTCGTTTATGTATACAAGAATACATATTAATTTCGTTTGAAATCCCATAACAATTTGTCTTGTTTTTAAACAGTTTGAGATACAATAAGAATTTTAGATAAGCTATAAAAATTATTTACTCATCGTCTATTCTTCTTTATTTCGCTGTACGAACAAAATGACTAAATTATTCAACGGTAAACAACGTAAAAGTGTTCTACAGGGAGCTTTCCAGCTTTGTTACAATTTCTACTAGATTTTTATGTTAGTCGAGAATTGCGAACGTAGTAGACAGGAATGCCAGCGTATAAAATAAACTGATTTACAAGGAGGTCCGATTCAGCCGATTTTGTTGAAAATCGGCCAACAAGCCATTTTGCTTACGCCGTGTTTGCTCTGGTTATGAAAAGAAACGTAAGGTATATTTGAAAGTAATGTTTTGTTATTTCTGGGAAGAGTTCAACAGTTTTTAATCTACCGGTATTTCGAACATTCCAATGCACATTCGACCAATTAGAATTTGCCTTTCAAACGCTAGTTTGTTTTTTTTACAAGATAGGACCTCACAGCTTGGGTGGTGGGGGTAGGGTAGGCAGTAAATAAACCGGAAGTCTAAAATCTAATCCTGAAAAAGGTAAATATAATTCAAAGTTAGACCGGATATTTTGTCTTAAAACCTGGAAGTATTTAGTGTTAAGGTTTTCAAAATCCCGGGATACTTTGATGTTCCGAAATAAAATGTAGCCTATGTCTCTCTCCAGGTCCTCAACCATAGTATAAAATATAACCCAAGCAAAAATATTGGTCGATTCACTGCTCTGTTGCGGCTTGATTAAAACACAAACTAACACACTTTCGCACGTGTGTTGTAGTGTCGAAAAGCCGGAGAGTCTGGAGCCAATCATGGCCGGCTAAAGTCAGAGTCCTAGCAACCCTACTCACAGGCCCTATATTTTTAAATATCTTCACAAATACGCAAATTAGTTACTTACTTGTTTTTGAAGATCAAAGAGCTTTCCAATAAGATGGGCCTAGAGTGAGCCTTGATTGACAAAAACATCATTTTGGTCCGCTGGTTAGTTACCATGGATGTAGGTATGGATCCCGGAATCAAATAAAAACTGAGATCATCTTATTCAATATTGGTCTATAATTAGCACCCGTAAGTGTGAGTGAAACGAAACATGGCTGTTTGTGTTTATTAGATTATGAACTCGTCACTAAGTTCAAATTGTCAAATGTTTCAAAAATACCCTATTGCTGGTCAAACTGCCCGTGAAGTTCCGTAAATTTCTCTGATTGGCAGAAACTCTTTTTCTCTGATTGGCTGATGCAGCAAGAATATCTTAAAATATTCAGACATTTGCAATAAATTACAAATTATTGTAGCACTAGATTCCGCCCCTGGAAGAACTAAAGACCCCTACAAAAGTTTTTCTTTTACGTAATGGTCATCTAACGAGTAGACCTTTTACAGTGCTAATGAGGATTTCATCTATGAATGTGGGTATTTTAAGCCTCTACAATCTAGATGTTTTTCTTTTGACGTAAAAGGTATGCCTTATGACTGCATTGCAGATACGGCTCAGAGTAAATAGTCACTTATTCTTTGGTTTTCAGCATCAGGTTTGAAGGTTGATTTTTTTAAAGCAATGATAATATGTATAGGTTGAAGCGAATTTGCCTAGCAGATGCTCATTCATTATTACCTGGAATTATATCATTAGACGCTGGCGTGAAACTGTCCGGGGGCATATTACCAATATTGTTGACGTTCGTGTTTATAGTCATAGCCATAGTCATAGTCATTTATTTATTAAATATAGGTACACTGTAGGTACACTTATTTTCGTCTAAAAATTACATAAGTACTTAAAAAGCATGATGGTGATAATGGGTAACGGTATCTTAAAACTAAAGCTACGAGGGTTCCAAACGCGCCCTGGTCTGAGAAGAGCCCACAACAAACTCAGCCGGGTTTTTTATTTTTATTATCACCATCTCACAAATATTCTTACTAAGGAACTATCAGAGACATTAGAGCAAATTATTGCCAGGCTTCCTTGTCGTTTAAGTAGTCCTTAACATGGTAATAAGATTTTTCAATGAGTTTACGTTTTACATTAACTTTGAACTTATTCAGAGACATCTTCAACATGTCTTCTGGGAGCTTATTATAGAAGCGGACACTGTTTCCAACAAATGAATTGCTAGTTTAAGAATTACAATCCTTATTTTGGGGTCAAGGTGTGGGACATAAGACTGTCGTTTTGAAAGAATATTGCTTATAGTATCCCTGATCTCGTATGACATTATATTTTTTAGTTACAGAAGAAAGGACAACTGAAATAGTAGATTGTGATATATAAGCGGCAAGAGCGGTAAGTAGGTTTTTACATACGAGTTGACTCACATGTCAGCCCTACATCGCTAGGTGGGGGCCGAAGATGTTAGCGAACTAACCTGTAATTAGATATATTAAACCAACATACCGAATCGGTTTCTACACGGCATTGTAATTAATAATAATAAGTCTTAGGTAAATCATTAAAACACATTTAGAAAAAATTAAATTTTAATTTTTTTTTAATTCCGCTATATTGAATTTAGTGTGACGTCATAATATTTTTTGTATATTTCTCAGCAAATCCTTTTTATTGATACCCATAATATCATAGAGGTGCATAGAAACTGGTCTAGATAACTAGTCAAGATGACGTCACTTAGTTAACCAGGCATTGTTATCCAAACTAAACGTACCTACAAGTATGCAAAATTTCAGTTCAATTATTATTTAAAATTCAGTCGCAACATTTGAATGGTGCGACTGAATTTTAAATAATAATAACGACTAACCTAAATAAACCTATGAACATTTTTATGTTATGCAAGTTAAATAAAAGCTTGTAAAAACACCTAAAGTCGTCGACGTCATCTATTGATTTAATTACCAAAAACACGTGAAGTGTTCTTGATAATTGTCCAGACACTCGCTTCTTTTGAAGTAGGGGGCAACTGAAAATTTTAAGACTGCTTTGTCCGAGCCAAGTCACGCGCTGTTGACCCAGTGATATAAGAAGCTGTTCCCGACCAAGGCATATTTCCTAGTTGACGAGGTACTTTACACTAGTTAGTTTGCAGCTTGATGCACTTGCTGACTCGGAGTGTTTTATGATCGAATACGTTACGTAAAGTTTGGAAGCTACGAATAGGTTTTGGAGAACTGGCTATTTTTTTAATCTACTGCAAGTTAGCCCTTGACTGCGATCTCACCTGATGATACGTGATGATGCAGTCTAAGATGGCTAACCTGTTAGGGGTATGGGAGTTTTATTACCCCTAATCGGTTTCTACACGGCATCGTACCGGAATGCTAAATCGCTTGGCGTGCCGTCTTTGCCGGACACCACTGAATAATTTCGAGCTGTTAAAAGTAGCCAATGTCCATTGCTATAATGCAAGCTATATTCTGCTTAACCACAAGATTTCAGTGCTGTTTCAAGCTGTGGTTTCAGTGGTTTACTGATAGACAGGTATACACTTTTGCACTAACCTGTAGGTATATTCTAAGCACTAGACTAGGGGCTTACTACAATCGCTTAATGCACTTTAATTTTAATATTAATCCAAGTACCAACTCGATACATAAGACTCTATAGATCGCCGGGCCCGAAGAATAATTGGCGATCAATCACTCACGCAGGCGAAATTGCTCAGTCTGCAACACCGACGCAATGTCGCCTGCTTATCGTTTATTTATCGGATATACCATGGGGAGTGTGCTCTGAAACTTCATAACCTTGTTCCTCCTTCTCCGTCCTACCACAGAACAGCGAGAAACCGTGAGCGTTGGCACTCATATGT
Organism: Erebia aethiops; assembly: GCA_923060345.2. Lineage (NCBI taxonomy): Eukaryota > Metazoa > Arthropoda > Insecta > Lepidoptera > Nymphalidae > Erebia > Erebia aethiops. The sequence continues at coordinate 4,009,244 of OV281092.1, read as the reverse complement.
GGTTGACGTCCAATTTGCTCGCACGAAGCGTTTTTGATACGAACCGCTAGGGTGTGGAATACCCTCCCAGCGCACGTGATTTCTGCCATTTATAACTTAAGTAACTTCAAGGCATAAAAAAATTCTACATCAATGCTTCAAGGTAAGAGTGAATAGGCATCTTCTAGACAAGCGCGATCCAACCTAGACCTCATCATTGCTTTGCACTAAGCATGATTGTCGTCAAGCGCAAGCCTATCATGCAATAAAATAAAAAATTGTTGACACTCTTGTTTAAGAATAATAATCCTTATTTTAGGGATGCCAAAGTAAGTCATATAAAACTGCAATTTTAAAATAAAGCTGCTCTAAGCGATGGTAGTAAGCCCACTGGAGTCTGAAGGAACGTAAGTACTTAAATGCACTGTAATATTTCATCACCAAATCCATGTGTCCATCCATTAATGTCAAAGTCAAAGTAAAAGTCAAAGAACATTTATTCAATTTAGATACTACACTTATTGACGTTCGGTTATTTATAACATAATATACGAGTAACAATATAATGGTGATAATCAGTACGACATCTTAAACTAAAGCTACGAGGGTTCCAAACGCGCCCTGGTCTGAGAAGAGCCCACAACAAACTCAGCCGAGTTTTTTTTTCACGTTTATCACTCTTTGGTTATAAAATTTTAAAGTGTGTCCGTCTGCCAATTTGTTAGGTATTTACGGCATATTTGGTCAATCGGTAATCGGTATAAAGAAATTTAGTACAGTGAAATAGCTTGTGTCCCGGAAAGCAAAGGAACAAGAAAGGAAAAAACTAAATTCGTCCATTAGCTACTTGGTTATAATATGGATGGATATCTATAATTGAATATCTATACACATACTTACCATGCCAGGATCTTCAGTCATCCCAGATCGAAGCTAATTTAGAAATTCCAATTTCCCCATGTAGTCGAGACTTCCAAGCAATCAGCCCTTTTTATAACCACTGCGCCATAAAGGTTGCCCAGCAGGCTTAGCATGCGCTTAATTAGTTATCTTGGGACGAGAGAGAGAGAGATGTTGTCGATGCCGGCTAATTTCTCGTTTACCTTAACATGCACAAAATCCGATATATTACAAGAAAATCATAGTGGGTAAATTTGTAAGGGTCCGTAGAGAAAAATACCATAGATAAGAAAAAATACTTTTGAGGTAATTAGACAAGTATAACCATGTTAGCTTCGGTAGACAAATAGAGATAACGGTTAGACATAATTTTACTCGTTTTGCGCTTGCTAGCCCTACAGAACAAAAGTATGGTAAATAATAATTAAACATGTATGCACATAAATTGCGAAACCTTCGGTTGCCCGGGCACTTATTAGTGCAGCAACGCTCCAGCCTCAAGCTCAAGCTAGGGGCAGCAAACACAGAAGCACCTATTGAAATTCCGAGACACGATGTTACGAGATACAGCGGCATGACGCATACATCAGCACACACTACACATAGTTACGTCCTCTACCATCAATGATATTTGCTTTTGGGATAGAGTGGATATCACTGTCCATTTTTCAATTATCATTAACCCTGGGGTCGTGGGGCGAAGATGCTAGATTATTTTTAAGGATCCATCTTCTCGTCTTACAGAGTCCACAGGTGACCGGAGGGCTGGCACTTACCTCGGCCAACATATTATAAGTTTGGCTATTCAGAGGGGTAACGCAGCCAGCGTTCTGGGCACAATGCCTCATTGCAGCGGTTAAGATGATTTTTTAAAGATTTTTATGTATGTCATAGTTAATTTTGTTTCTTATTAGGATTTAATAAAGATTATTATCATTTGTAATGGTTGTTTTATTTTATTTTTAAACGATAAAAGATGACATTTATTGGGTCTGTAAACATTATTTAAATTAAAATTATAATATACTAATGTAGTAGGGGATTCAGTAGGCGAAATTAGATATTACTTTTACTTCTATAGGACTAACAAGATATCGGTCCTCTGTAACATGTATTAAGCATACACCAGCATTTTAATTTAGCGTTATTTTTTGGCATAGTTTTATATAAATTAACATATTAACATATTATTGTATCAATTTTGATAATCAAACACCAACTAACTTCATAGTTTACAATTTTCGCTAAGTAAATAAAAAATTTAGAGACAATTGGCCCTTTTTACAAGATATGTCGTACTTGCCGTTTCTGTAACTAATATAATGTTCAAATATCTGTATTCAGTACACATAGTTACGTCCTCTATGACCTCTTTGTCCGAGGACATAGGACCCTCTGTTTGTCAGCCTTTAAATTCCCTTCAAAGTAGTCTCGATGAGAATGTGGGAGCATATAAAACGGGCGCTTTTCTTCTTTTGTAGTAATTTAGTTTGTGACGTGGGATTGTTATTTGAAGTAATTTAACTTTGTTGACGTACCAATTTCTATCTTAGCTTTGGATAATTTATAAATCTATCTGCTATTAAATCAATGACTTTCATTATGGTTTAATGACATATAATATTATGTAACAGGTTCGTAATAATTGACCTCTGCTTGGGCAATTTGTTGCTTCGCAAGAAAAAATCTCGGTTTCTATTAGTTTTAAATAATCAAGGAAGTTGAAGATTTTTTATTGATTGACGAAGATAAAATGAAGAGAAGCTTTAAAGGTCTCGTAAAATTATGAAATAAAATCTGCAAAAATTAAATGAATATAATTATTATTCAATAGGATTTTTTTTAAATGTTTTGGCCGTATCTAAATAACTGCGTCAACGCCTTTTAATGAAGAAATCTTTATTAAAGCCGTGATTGAGATATATTGCCGCGATTGTGCTTGAGCCTTGAGCTGCTGGTAGGTGACTTTAAGCAAGGATAACAGATGCAATAAATAAATGTAAAAAAAATATAGTGTGTATAATAAACTAACGAGCTCGGTGAGAAAACTAATGTACCGGGATCAAAAAATTAGTTTCACAACAGCTGGGAAACTATTACCGAAAAACATGACTTGCCTACTTCCCTTCAAATATCCGGGCCAGCCATTGTTTCTTTGTCACCGAACCGGACAACTCCCAGACAAACATATCTTTGCGGCTGCCGAAACTGAAATTGCCCTGTCGATGTACAAGCGATTTCTCATTCCAACTGCAAAATTACTGTGCCACGAAATACAAAAGATAGCTTACGTCCGTTGTTGGCATTTTGCCTTGTTTTATTTGACCGTTGGCTCCGTATTTTTAAGTAATTGTCTTAATTAAAAACTGTTTATGAAACAACCAATATTTTAACTTTTCATTCTTTTTAGTGTTGTTATTAAAAACAACTTTCCGTTTGTTATAATTTCCATTTTAGATTTACTCAACAACCTTTGAGTGTATTATTGTGTATTCAATCGTTATTACTTCAGAGAGTCCAATTTTATATTTAAGGATATTGATAATTAAAGCTTCTTGGAAGTAATCTAAAATAATGCAAATCAGATTACCTGCTCGTGGCTGTATTTCCTTTTGTGACTGTTCTTCACTTCTGTTTTACTGTGTGTTAAACGCTAGACTGAAAATCAATTCACTCACTGAAATTGAGGTAGAGAAAGGATACCAAATAAACTTAAGTATATTGTACTCCTAAAACGGTAGAATACATAACAATTTAGCATCCCATCTTTTAGATTCAGGGATCCAATACCAAAATGATATGTAACAAATCTGGAAATATGAGATTGGGTAATTGAATGCCGCACAATGGTGCAAGACACGAAATGTATGCAGATTACAGCACTCGAGCAGATAGCGGCGGGGGGATGCTGCGATTTCACACTTCGTCGATGCCTGACAATCCCTCTAATATTATTATGGTAATGCGCCAATTTCAATGAAAGCGTTTGCCGCTGGAGGCGTTTTCTTTTAGGCATAAATCTGGCAGACATGTGACGGTATCGAAGACACGAGTTTGTATCTCATATCTCTAGCTCTTGGCACTCATTACACACATTCATTATAGTTAAGCCTCGTATTCACTAGGGGACAAGTGCTGTTCATCGTGTTTCGCGACCTTTAAATTTATCGTTGACTGTCGCCCGACTTCTCTTGCAACATGTGTCGCGGGACACAATTTGTCTTCTATAAAAGTCCCTAAACAAATAAAGAAAAAAAAATAAAAAAATTGTCTTCTAGTGAATTCACTATTCATATTCATACGAGACTTATAACATTTTTACGAACTATATTCTTCTAACTACGAACTATTTCTTACGAAAGTTTTTTTAAATCCACTACAAGATAGCCCTTGACTGCGATCTCACCTGATGGTAAGTGATGATGCAGTCTAAGCAGATTAAGCGTGAGCCGCCAAACGTGTGTATTTGCAGCACCTCGCGAATCGATAAAGCGCTGCGGCTGGAGACTGTCCATCTGCTCCTTGAATAAGCTCCCCGTGCTGTAATTCTGTGGTAACACCGCCCAAGATCAATCAAATCAAACAATAAAGGTTGGTTATGCAGTCTACATGAGCGTGGAAGGAATGATCCGGTACAACGAGTGGTCGAAATGTACCAGTCACCCAAGTGATGAGGGTATTTACGACATATTTTTCTCAAATCCTCTAACACGTCATGCTCATAGGGAAAGAAGTATCTACTGAATCTGTGACATTAGAGTCACTAAACTGTTCTGCTACAATGCATGGATGTACGCATCTGTCTGCCAATCTTGTAGAGGATTAAAAAAAAACCTTCACTGGAACGCGTCTGACGACGGAAGATTATTTCCAGAGTCGCAATAAAATCTTAAAATTACCACCAGCAAGCTATCCATCACTTAGAATAAACTTGATCCTTTGAAACACCAATAGAAGAATTTTTGTTGTTAAAACTTTCGTTTCCAGCGACTATTTTTTTATATCTGATGACGCGTTTATATTTGCGTTAAAAAATGAGTGAAAGGGATCGACCGTAAATGGGGTGTTTTAGTTGAGGCGTGCAGCTGCATAAGAAGGTTTTACTGCATAAGCTCCATTTTCTAAAGGTATTTGCGTTCCATTTCTGGTTATCTGTACATTTTTGTCAAACCAAACTAATTGAGAAATCTTAATACAATGTAAAGGATTAAGCTTGGGAATGAATAATTGCTTTACCGGCTCTGACGGTTCCAATTAGTTTGAGATGATTATTTTTTCAGATAGTGATAATGAGAAAATCCCGGCTGAGTTTGCTCCAATCAGGAAGCGTTTGAAACCCTCGTAGCTTTAGTTTTAAGATACCATTGTTAATTATCACTATTGCGTCCTATATTTTATTGACGTTCAAAAAGTGTACAATAAAGGTATCTACAAATTTTGAACCAATAGCTTTTGACTTTACATTACAGTAGCATGACGGACAACATACAACAGCAACCCTTATAGCTGAAACAATACCCTGAGATTTCAATTTTAAAGGACGACCTCCGTGGCACTGTGTGTAGCGCTGTTGCCTTAACGTGCGGAGGTCCCGGGTTCGATCCCCAGCAGGGTCAATTTAGGAATTTATAATTTCTGAATTTTCCCTGGTCTGGCCTGGTGGGAGGCTTCGGCCGTGGCTAGTTACCACCCTACCGGCAAAGACTTGCCGCCAAGCGATTTAGCGTTCCGGTACTATGCCGTGTAGAAACCGAAGGGGTGTAGGTTTAATATAACTGCCATGCCCCTAACAGGTTAGCCCGCTACCATCTTAGACTGCATCATCACTTACCATCAGGTGTGATCGCAGTCAAGGGCTAGCTTGTAGTGGATTAAAAAAAAAAGAATATTCTTTGATTTTCCTGAAAGTGCACTAAGGAAGAATTTTGAGATATTCCAACGGGATTTAAAAAAATGATAAATCCATATCCGGTTATTAATTATCCGGGTTAAATAGTCTATGTCCTTCTCCGGACTGCCACCTATCTCCATACCAACATCAAAATCCGACGAAAAGTTGATCCGTTAAAGCATAGCAGACTGACAGATACACTTTCGCATTCATATGATTAAAGTATGGATATAAGTTTGGATGGGTTTCTTTTTAATGGGAGGTAAAAAATCTATTTAAAGTGAATGTGTTTATTATTTCCTTAACTGTTAAGCCTTTAACAAGCATTATCCGAAATCCGAATAGGGGAAATGCAAAGGAAATGTTGATGCATTTGAGCGATTCCCTGCATTCAATTTAGAAATAGTTTCGAATCATTTGAATCGGGAACCTAGAATTTAATTCACTATTTAGAAATGTTTAGTGGTGAAGTATAGTGAAACAGCGGTGATAACTTAGACGTTCAAACTTCTGTTCAGGTGTTTCTGTTCTTCTTTTCAATCTTTAGAGATATGAGCGTTTTAAGCAATTACAAAATAGTATTTTGTAATCCCGCGAGAAATCCTTAATTAACCGGAATAATAGGCTATGTCCTTCCCCTTGATACAACGTATCTCTGTACCAAACATCAACATCAGTTGAAAAGATGGGCTGATATAGCGTAACAAACAGACAGGCAGACAGACAGACTATAGGTATGGATGATGAGGCCCGTGGATTCGATTTCCGAGTAGGGCTATTATTATTTCCCACTACAGCCCATTAACGTCCCACGGCTGGGCACAGGCCTCCACTCTCATAAGAGAGAGGGAATTAGAGCTGAGACCCACCACGTTGCTCCAATGCGGGTTGGCGAGGATTATTATTTACACAAAATTAATTAATGAATTAATTTACACAAAAATATTTTCACAAAAGCAGCTATATTTGTAAAGGTTATAATTATTCTATAGGTATGTTAATGTAGTTCTTATCTTAGTAGGCTTATTCTATCGCTTTAGGTTAGGTAACTGTAAGGATAGATTTAAGTTAGGTGATACATAAATAAAATTAATAAAAATTATTGGGGTTTTTACTAGTAATTCTCTGTACTAGCCCTCAGTCAAGAAGTCAGCACTCCGTGTCTCATTATTAATAAATATTTTCAGAATCCGGGGCTTCGTTCGATGTAATTCCTGCAAGTACAAAATTATTTTTCTTTCGGTAAAAAAAAGCTTCAGGGTTGAATTTTCAAACAAAAGAAAAATGTCTTGTTCGCGATTGTTTTCCTTTCGCTTGTTGAAAAATCTAATACATTTTTAAGAGCCCAGAGATTTGCAAAACAAATTGAGGCAAATATTTCCTTGGACCAGGGTTGCCATCTCGAAAATCTGGCAACCAGGACAAGAAGCGTGAAGACCCCGCATTTTGGAGTTCAGAGCCTGGACATCTCAACAGTGTGTTTTTAAAAGCTACTTAGCAAAGTTTCTCTCTCTCTCTCTATCTCTGCGTCATATATTCCTCATTGCTGAGGGTCGTGACCCCATTCCATTAATCACATAATGGCAGGGGTTTTCTTCGGTTATTAATGTGGTGGATTCCCAGGTCCTTCCGCATACGACTCAACGTGTACTATTTCAGCTCTTAGGTTACTAAAGATTATTATCAGATGTTAGTGATAATAACCGGGACCAATGCCTTAACGTGCTCTCCGAGGCACGGTGGAAACGAAAAGGCCAAAATACTTCCAAATTCGGTCACCCATCCGTTACCGACTTGGGTCAACATTGTTTAGTAAATTGATTGATATGTGTTTTCGCAACTAGGCCACTTGTCCCTCGTGCTACCCTGACGCCCCTAAAACTAGGACAAATTAGGCAAAGCCGGACGGATGGCAACCCTACTAGGACATAGTACTACCCTGATTTATAAATGAGCTTACAGAATGCTGCATCTGTTTTATGGAAAAATATAATTCTTTGACGAGGTCAAGGATCCTTGTCTTCCGTTGATGAGAGGTTGGCGACTTAGTATAATTTTAATTGATGGATATTTAATTATTATATAATAGTCTTTTGGTAGAGCATACGTATTTAATTGAATCGATACTAATATTACAAATGCAAAAGTGTGTCTGTCCATCTGTTTGTTACCTTTTCAAGGCTCAAGAGATAAACCAATCTTGATGTAATTTGGGACAGAGATAGGTTTCATCCCAGAACGGTCTTAGGACTTTTTATCCCGGAAAATCAAGGAGTACCATAATTCCATGTTTTAAGTGGATAAAAAGTAGCTTAAATCCTTCTCCCGTATACACAACTTAATATGTCTGTCATCTAAATAGGTTGAAAAGATGGGACGCGAATGCGTAACAAACAAACTAACGTTTGCACGCATTATTCTTACCATTAGTTAGAATTGATTCTGGGTCTTGGAAAGAAGCAGGCGGTACTTTGCGGAATTCCATGATAATAATTAATGAATGAACTCGAAGTTTAATTTGCCATAGCAGACAAATCTATGTGGTACCTACAGCGTTTAGCCACGTGAATATCGCAAGCTACACGTTGCTACAACTGCCTTTTCGGTCTAGTGATTAGCATGTTCGACTGCGGCCGACGAGGTCCCGGGTTCGAGTCCCGGGCCATAATTAAGTATTGGGTTTTTCTGACTAGAAATTCTCAGTACCAGCCCGAAGTTAGAAAGTTGGCGGTGTGTCATCCCCGTGCCTCGGAGAGCACGTTAAGCCGTCGGTCCTGGTTATTATCACTAACATGATAATAGTCGTTAAAGCCTACCGGCCCGCATTAGAGTGGCGTGGTGGGTCTAAGCTTTAATTCCCTCTCTCCTATGAGAGTGGAGAGACTGTAATGGTGGTGGTAGAAACTTCTAGTTCCTTCATGATTCTGAATCAGAATAAAGTAATACCAGAGGCCTAATAAAATGTAAGGATTACCAAGGATAGGTAAAATAGGCCTGAATATTTATAATAGATTGCGTCTGTCGAAGTGATCAAGTTTGCACACGAAACGTAACGGTAGATCATAATTTCTGCAAAAATAAAGGTCCCTTTGCTTTTCGCTACGTGTTGTGAGTATAAATGGGCGACTTAGCTTTCGAGTTTGTTACATCAATTGCTTTTCGATGCGAAATCCATATTGCTGGATTATGTTACAATCGTTTTTTTGTTGGTGGAATGATTGATAAGCTTTTGCCGCTTTATGGAGTTTTTAAAAACGGTTACATCTGGAAAACCCATACTAACAAGTTGAATTTGAAGATCATGTGGCAGAGAACTCTTTTTTGTAGCTTTTTAATATATTATGCTTAATAAATTATTTATAATTAATATGTATTACGTTTACTTGTTTTTTTGTTGGTGGAATGATTTATACTAACTTATTTTTTAATTTTTTTTTTTGAATGATTTCTGTACATATTTATTCATTTAAAACAAAATTACAAGATATAATAAAAACTTATAGACTAAACGTTAATCTAAAATCCTTATATACCTACTAACAAAAATAAAAATAAAACCCTAATCAAAAAGACTGGTTGCCTCTGGGCCAAAGGTACCCATCAAACTTGCAGTATTGCCACGCTGAATGGCGATGGATAATCTTTGAACCAGGTAATAGATAGGTATAGTTAATAGATATAATCATTACTATAATAATAGAGGATATAGTAGTGTAGTACTCATTCGATATAGTAGTTTAAGTTTATTGGATAGTAATTAGAATTGTACGTAGAATTAATGATCCTTTGTAGTCGGTTTTGTAGATATAAAGCACTTCAATTTACTATTAAACTATAGTTTTTAAGTGTCGAACTGGCTTGCAGCTACGTTATTTTTTTTCCGTGGTGTCACCTGAATTAAGGGTTCCGGCTGAAAATCAGCGTTGTATGTGTTTGTGCTTGCACTAGACATGCAGCATTATGCTGAGCCTGGACCATTTTTCGCGTTGTGCCACACGTAATACAGTTCATTCCTGCGCCTCTTTCCTGTAGTAGGTATAGATAATATATCTTCTCTAGATCGTGAGGCGCATTGGTGATCTACCTCTTTAGGTATCCTATTTATGTGTGGCACAATTGTGGAAATAAATGTTTTTTCTTTCTTTCTTTTTCTTTCTTTAATTCTGCTATCTTATCTTACTAATGTTATAAATGTGAAAGTTTGTATGTTTGTTACTCCTTCATTTGCAATGGAAATACCTTATACTATAAATTATCACATAGGCTACATTTATCTCGGAAATTTTTCAATTTTTTCAAGTTTTACAAGTTTCGGAACAACTGCTGCTAATTGGTCGAAATGCTTTTTTTGAGTGATGAGATTTAGAATTTGAATTTGATGTGCATAAACTGCGTCGTTGGTCTAGTGGTAAGCATGTTCGGCTGCGGCTGACGAGGTCCCGGGTTCGATTGCCGGATCGGGCCATAATTAAGTGTTGGGTTTTTCCTGTTTAGAAAACCTCAGACCTAGCCTGGAGTTAGGAAGTTGGCGGTGTTTCACCCCGTGTCTCGGAGAGCACGTTAAGCCATCGGTCCCGGTTATTATCACTATAATTATATACGATAATAGTCGTTAAAGCCAACCCCGCATTGGAGCAGCATGGTGGGTATAAACTCTAATTCCCTCTCTCCTATGAGAGTGGAGCCCTGTGCCCAACCATGGGAACCTGCATCCAATGGTATTCAAATGTTGAACCGCCAATTTTCGACGTGAGCGGTTTTTTTTGTTGTTGTTGGCTAAGCGTCGATATAATACTTATGTATAAAGTGTCCGACTGTGTCCACGAACTGGTTGTAGAGTAAACCCGGTGCTATAACTACAACTGAGAAACGCCAATTTAAACTTGTAACGAGGTTTGAAGCGAGTGGCCGCGAAGCTGAATTAAAAACTTTAGAATGAACGAGTAGCTGTGACGGAGTTGCCTAGATCTAACTTCGGCCTGACTTTTTACTCCTTTCTATGGCAATTTTCAGCCTTTTCAAAGCGTCAATGCAAAGTCTTTTGCTGCTAGTATGTGCTGCCATTACCACAGAAAGCTAACTTACGTACTGAGTTGAAGTTATTAATACATAGAATGATACTGATCCGGCTACCGTGAGAGTTAAAGCACCTAGTCCAAGAGGTACTGTATGCAGAGGAAACTTCATACTTTATTACAGTGAAATAATTTTGTATTGAAACTGGGGCTAAGTGTACTGAATGAACGAACGAGCTAGTGACGGCGGGTGTTGCATAGTTTTAACTTTGGCCTGAATTTTTACGCGCCGATGCAGCAATTTTCAGCCTTTTCAATAGGCATGGAAAAGGCTGAGAATTGCTACTGGTGCGAGGATCTCAATTAAAAGTCTGCAGGCGTTATACAAAAGGAGAACCGGCGTCGTGTATAGAGAGTTGGTACCAAAACAAAATATGCGAGCTATAGTGCAACGAAATTTGAACAGTTGGGATTAAATAGTTTCTTGATTTTTTGGTTTTTATTTTGAACTAGCTGATACCCGCGACTTCGTCCGCGTGGTTCAAGTTTTTTTGATTCCCACGGGAATTCCTTAATTTTCCGGGATAAAAAGTAGGCTATGTCACTCTCCAGGTCCTCAATGCCAAAAATCACGTCGATCCGTTGCTCTGTTGCGGCGTGATTGAAGGACAAACCAACAACAAACTAATATAAAAGCTTTCGCATTTATAATATTAGTATGATTTTCCCTGAGATAATATGACATTTTTGCCTACAGCAGAGTCAATGTATATGTAAATATGTATGTTCCACCGTAGCGCCTAAACTACGGAGCCGATTTCAATGAATGAGGTGTTAATAGATTCGTTATTATGGTCCGCGTGACATAGGTTATATTTTACACCAAAAAAAATATGTAATTATGAAGGAATTTACATTTAAAAAACTGGGCGCCTCCGGTTCTGTAGTCGGGTTACCGATCTTTAATTAACACTTACTGCTTGTTGAGATACCATATCAATTGAAGTCAGATATCAAACTATCAGACTATTGCCCCACTAATTGTGAGCATGGGGCATGTGAAAGGCTATACATACACGAGACTTATGACAGCAGTGGACAACTATAATATCGGTTGATGACGGCAAAGGCAATAATTTATTATTTTGGTTTTCGCCTTTTTAATATTAGAAGCTCAGTGCTACAAAAAATCTTCTAACTTTTAATATTAAGAAAAATCCATACTATCCATACTTAACAATATAAACGGGTAAATGTCTGTTTGTCTATTTGTCTTTTCAACTGATTTTGACGAAATTTGGTATAGAGACAGGTTGCATCTTGGGGAACATAGACTACTTTTTATTCTAGACGGGATTTTTAAAACCTAAATCCAAACGAATGGAGTCGCGGGCATCGGCTAGTACAATATAAACTAGTTCACTTCCAACTCAGACACTAAAGAGTACCTAACACTAATCGGTTCGTTCAAGATTTTCGATAGCAATTCCAACCGCATTGTATTTCAGGCCATTAGGTGGGAGTCTATAGCCCGTAGAGCTTCCTGCGCCGTCAAGATGACATCTGTACGTGATTCGCATTGCTCGTCCAACTGGCTTTAGATTCTGCGGCTTTAGATTGCAGTACCTACGAGGCCAATATGTTGTGTACTTTTTCATCTACTACTTACAAGCTTTGATAAAGTATGCTGTTTGTGATAGATACAGTCCGTCGAACTTATCTGAACCCGTGGCCAAAATTGGAACAATTTTTATGGCTGTTTAGTTTATGTTTTTACTAGATGATCCCCGCGACTTCGTCCGCGTGATTAAGATTTTTAATTCCCGCGGGAACTCTTTAATTTTCCGGGATAAAAAGCCTATATCCTTACCCGGAATACCATCTACCCCTGTACCAAATTTCAGCAAAATCGGTTAAAAAGATGGGCCAGGAAAGCGTAGCAGACAGACAGACAGAAACACTTTCGCATTTATAATATTAAGTATGGATTTAGTTTTCGTATCTACTAGCGACGCTGTCACCAAGTCAGATAATAATATGTTTGAGGGACCACTAATTATAGTCCCACCAACTTACCTGCCTGGTGACAGCGTCGCTAATGGATATGCAGAAAAAAAAACAGGCATAAAAATTCGTTCTAATTTTGGCCACCGGGTCAGAAAAGTTTGACGTAATGTACTAAACCTTACGGGAATAAAATCTTTTTGGCTTATGACAGCACTAAAAAAATTACATATTTTCTAAGTCTGTCAATCCTCACTTGGCCTACGTAACGCCATAGTCTACCACTAAACCTTCTCATTTTAAACTCACTGGTTTGGAATGCCATTCCTACCGAGAAGAATAAACGTGGTGCTTGCAGCATTGTAAAACAACACTAGCCCAGTAACATAACTGACAATACAATTAGCAATCGAACGCTTTCTGCTTACCCCTCGCTGGATAACTTAAGCGGAATAGAGAAAAATGTTTAATGAAATCTGAATAAGTCCCCGCCGGACAACAATGCAGTCAAGGATGCATTCAGTGAACGGCTGGCACAGAAAGGAAAACGGGGGTAGAAATAAAATGCTTAAGGAGGCGGCAATCGAGACGCGGGATGTAATCGACATCTTAGTTGAGGGAACTTCTTAGCACTTTTGTCCTTGGGATAGTTCAATTTTGCTGATAGAGTGTAGTTTAAAGGTGAACTCTTTTTGTGGTAAAAATTAAACAAATAAGTGTTTAAATACTTAACTGGGCTGTAAAAAGTATTTATAAAAGCTATTTAATCATTATATTATTTAATTTACAAACTCAGAAAAGAGAATTTAGTTTTTTTGTTATTATTGAATAATTGGCAGCTAAAATTACATTATCTTGATTTAAATATATTATAGGTACGATGTGAACGGTCGACATATTATTTGAGCTAAGCGAACACGACTCTTTTCTTCTGTATAGAAATTAGAAATGGAAAGCATTACAGGCGAGCGATCGCGACTCCCGACATGCAGCTATAAAATCTATAAGCTAGTGGCCTAGTGGTTCGCCCCGAACTGAGACCTCGCGGTATCAATAAGATAGTTTTAACTATATAATGTGCGCTCATCTTTACAAGTACGTTCATAGACATCAGTATTATCAGTAGACTATTTTTTTATTCCACGTAAGATGGTGCTAACGTCTATTATTTGTAAGCACAAACGAATAAACTTTTACAGAGCGCCATCTATTGACATCATTGTGAAGTTCTGTTAAAAATACTGAAGCTCATTAAAAATTAAATAATTTCGTTTCCTTAGAATATTTATCTAATTTTAGTATTTGTTGTTCAAGTAAAGGATATAATTCAAATAATTGATCAAGTTTCAGGCTCAGCCTTTCAGAAAATGGAGAGTTCTGAGGTCAACTTTGGGCGTTAGAAAATCCCCATTTTGAAAGCTTTCAAAGTGGGGATTTTCTAACGTGCAAAGTTGTGTAAAGTTTCGTCAGTTAAAGGGGAAAATTAAAAAAAAATAATTGGACTCTATTTTTAATTATCTTTAAAATGATATACCGTAACCCTATGTAACGATATAAAAAATATTTTACTTCGCATTCGCTTCTATGAGATAACTTTTGCCATATTCGGATGGAGGCATATTTCATAACTTCAAACTTCAAATTATTTATTTGATGAATACAGTACAAAGATGTTCTTAAAGAATAGAGGATCCTACTCGTAGTATACTACCAGTGTGGTGTACAAATATTGATTTAATTTAATTTTAATTTGGCATGCATTGTAATATAACTGCTTAACTATAAACTGAGCCAACTGCGATTGTTTCAAGGAAATAGGCCCCACTTTCAGAAGTGAATAGTTTGAAGTAAATCATAGTGAGGAATCATCAATTCAGATCTAAATTTCATTATTTTTTAGGTTTTCTACATACAAAGTCAATATCATTATGAACCTTCTTGCAAGAAAACTTTTTATTTAGAAGTAACGTAGACTTACAAAAATTAAAAAAACTGCAAATTTACTGCACGAGGGCAGTAAATATAAATATTTACTGCCCTCGTGCAGTAAATTAGCAGTAAACTGCACGCGGGCAGTAGGTAAATTTAACTTAAGCCCTGTTTACTGCCTCTGTAAGTGCATTTTTTGAGCAAATGTATTGAAAAATATATTGATGTGCTACATGGAATAAGTCAAATGTTACCATATTATATTTCTACATAAAGCAGTGTGCAAGTGCAAGAGAGAGAAGAGTGCATGGCGTAGTTCAACTCTACCATGATCCCTATTTCCCAAGTCACGACCTCGATGTAATGCTAGGACCTCTTTTGGCTTATAAACTTAAAATATTATAAGATAAACTTTATAATATTTGAAATCTTGACGTAGTCATCTTGTTTAAGGTATTAATTATACAAGTATGTCTTTTGGGTATCATGAATCCTTAGCTAATGATAATTCTATGAAAAAAATGAACCCTCAATCGGGGGCAAATTGAGTTGCGAAAAAGTTTAATGAGATCCAATGTAAATTTTCGTTCTCTTTGAAAAGATAATTTCTGTTCTGGTATCATGAGAACATCTGACGTTAATTTTACTTTTGTTTTTCGATTCTTGTTTACAAGAATTATTTTATGTTTCGTTATAAAATTATATAATTTTGGGTCTCAATATTATAAGATTGTCGCAAAATATGACAAACAGCTTATAATATGCAAAAAATAAAAAAATAAATTAAGATAAATGTATCCAGTTTCGTATCAAAGCCAATTTTGTGAATCATGTTATTCATAACATAAATGAAATGATGAACCATCGTTTTTGTTAGTATTAAATTAATTCGGTTTAATTTTAGAAATTTATCTTAAATTTTATTTAATATCTTTCCTATTCATATTATATTCTAATCGTATTAGGGATTGTCTTCAATTTTACCTTCTTGAACTCGAGTAAAAGTAAAAAGGGAAAGGCCTTAATAAATTATTCGTAAACCTTTTTTTTAATTTTTAAAAGCAAAAAATCTTCCTCTACGCCTTTTCAAACCTAACAAGGCAAAAACATAAGTATAAAGTACTAGGTAAGCAAAAGCGGCGCGGAGTAATTTAATGAGTTGACCCGTTAATTGGTGAACAGCTGGTTTTTCCGACCAACGTTTAAATTAACTGACTAACGCCTGAATCTTTACCGTTTTATTTTTGTGTCAGGGTTCTTTTGAGCTTAGATTTTCTGGGTGCCGTTTCTCTTGGCTTAATTTTTATTTTATTGCTTTTTACTTTAAACTAACTTATTCCCACGGCATTTTAGTCTTTGCCACGACTTATGCACGATTTTCCTTTAGAAATGAGTAAAAAACATAATAAAATTAACAATATTATGTAAATGGTGACATGAATTCACAATTTTATTCCATTCAATTCACAAAGTAATTTTTTTTGCACAAAAACCTCCTTCCTATCTACCTGCGTTAAGTGCTTCCGTAAAAACTGTTTGAGCAAAAACATTATAGACATAGTTTTTAAATGAAATTTATTCATAAAGACAATCGGGGCGTGCTTGAGAATAAAAATTATTTCCAATATCAAAACTAGTCGAGAACACTACACCGAGAAACGATCCAGATGTTAAGACAGTGAGGACGTGCTTCGAATGAACAGAACGAGGACCTCATATTAAGATGGTAGGATATGAGCAGTTATTGAATATTGGAAACAAAATGTTTTGTAAACGGATTATAAACACCATTGGGTATCCTCGGGTAAGAATATTTTCTCATATTTTTCTTCATTATTGTTATACACGATTAGAATTTGAAATTGTTGAAAAGTATTGTTGTAGGTATAGTTTTCTCAGGTTGAGTTGAACGAACGTAGCACAAGGGCCTTAGATGATGGCTGCGACTTCAGCCGCGTGGGATCACTAGGTTTTACTGAGATGTAATACTGCTTATATGTCCATCCCCGGGATGTAAGCTACCTCTGTGAAAAATCGGTGGACCGGATGTGCCGTGGATGACTTTTATTTTATTTATTTTTATCCACTACAAGTTAGCCCTTCATTGCGATCTCACCTGATGGTAAGTGATGATGCAGTCTAAGATGGTAGCGGGCTAAGCTGTTAGGGGCATGTCAGTTATATTAAACTCCTATTCAGATTCTACACGGCATCGTACCGGAACGCTAAATCGATTGGCGGCACTTCGTTGTCGGTAGGCTGGTAACTAGCCACGGCCGAAGCCTCCCACCATGCCAGACTAGTGAAAATTCAGAAATTATTAATTTCCTAAATGACCCTGCTGGGGATCGGACCCAGTACTTAAACACGTTAAGACAACAGCACTCAAAACTGCGCCACGGAGGTCGTCAATGTGGTAAGCAAACAGATAGACACACTCTCGTAGTTATTTTATTAGCAAGTATATGTTGTATGTATATTTTGCATTATTTTTACTTTATGTATCATGTTATATGGCGTGGGCTATTGTAAATGTGTTCCTGACCTAATCCGTAAAAGGGGACGTAACCCAAACGGGACAACGGGTGACAAACAATTTGCAATATAAAGTTTATTTCTCTCCATATGACTTAAGCAGAGCGGAATGAGCTTTTAATTAAATCTGAATAACTCCGTACACGAGAAATAAAGCTAAGGATGAACTCTCAATAATATCTACTCCTAAAGAATAAAACTGGTTAAGAGTGAGTTAGACTCGCTTGGTAACAGTTCCGTACCAAACAGCCAACCAAACTCGTGCCTACCCCTCTGATTTTTTCATTCAGGGAGTACGTCTCAACAATTATTAATAAGCTATTATTCTTGCTATCCTATAGATTAATGTTTCTTTCCTTTTTATTCATATATATATATATATATATAACTATAATATTACTTTAATATTGATGTATGGAACCCTAACATTCAGACTAAAGCGAAAATACTGACATGATGATATGACATGACAGATAATGACATGATCGAATCGCTGGATGATATCAACGTCTCGTTAGTAAACTCTTTAATTCCTTTGTTTTCTCGAGAATTCCTCCATTAAAGATGAAACGTACTAGCGTTTGTTAGGCGTGTGAACTGCTCTAGCGTTTATAAGCCCGATGAACGCTGTATTCACGTCGTATTGCTATGTCAGTGCAAAATTAGTATTATATACTGGACATCCGAGTGCGCTTCATAATAAGGGCGATAACACGCTACGGACCGGACATGTCAAACAGTCCGCGTGAAAACTCTGTGTCATGCACTTTTATGTGGACTGCGCACACTAGATGACCGGATACGGGCGTTTTTTTTCACCTGCCACTACTGCAGTGCCCGACGCTGTCACCACGCTACTACATAAGCAATGCACACCTCGCAATTTTGTACAGTTCCTCGTGTTACAATTTCTGAGAGAGGAGGTTGATGTGTGTAAGCGAGTAAGAATAAATATTAAATAATTTAAAAAAGAACTTCGAGAAGCTGTGTTGTACACGTTACCGTCTCGCGTTTAGTTCAGCCATTATCTCTACATGTTTGTAGAGATAATGGCTGAACTAAACTTAACTTGTCAAGCTTGATAAATAAAATAAGCTCACACATTCATAATTATGTACTTAGTAACCAAGCGCTAGAAAATCGCGCACGTTAGCAAACGACCTCCGTGGCGCAGTGTGTAGCGCTGTTGCCTTAACGTGCGGAGGTTCCGGGTTAGATCCCCGGCAGGGTCCATTTGGGAATTTATAATTTCTGAATTTTCCCTGGTCTGGCCTGGTGGGAGGCTTCGGCCGTGGCTAGTTACCACCCTACCGGCAAAGACGTGCCGCCAAGCGATTTAGCGTTCCGGTACGATGCCGTGTAGAAACCGAAGGGGTATGGGTTTAATAATACTGCCATGCCCCTAACAGGTTAGCCCGCTACCATCTTAGACTGCATCATCACTTACCATCAGGTGAGATCGCAGTCAAGGGCTAACTTGTAGTGGTTTAAAAAAAAAAACGCTAAGTATGATCGGAATCTATTTTTTTTAGGTCTTGTCACTCCAATATAGTCTGTCGCTATCAGATCGGCTATTATATATCTCAAAAATTGAAGCCCCGATCGGAAGAAAATTGAGTTGAGAAAGTTTAATGAGCTCCGGTATGAAACTGAGTTCCCTTTGAAGAGATATAATTTACTTGTATATCGTAAGAACCGGGACTAACATCTGACGTTAATTTTCTAGCGCACAGTGAGATGTTAATGGCTATTAGAGGAGCAAACACCATACAAATTGCGTCCAAAAGTGCCTTCAGAAAAATGATTAGGAAGAATGATGGAAAAGTTGCCAGAGGATTCTTCCTCTGGCTACTTTCGCGTTTCTTACAAAAGAAGTCCTGAAATATCATAAAAAGTGAATGAAAATCTTGAGTCGGTTATTACTTATTAGTCGGTTATTACTTATTAGTCGGTTACTATATAGGCTCTGTACACGCATTTCTGCTTATATATTATTTATAAGTACTTTATAAATATTGGACAAGCACATTTCCTAACTCGATGACTCTCCACATTTCATAACTCGGTGACATTCCGCACTCCTGTCTCGATGTCTCTTATTCCCTTTGTCCCATCTGTGGTAAAACGTCAAACGTCAAGTGTGTGGAAATAGGTGGAAAACCGCAATGAACTAAAATTAACTCTGTATAACGCTAAATCATCTCAAAGAACAAAAATCTCGCGAGTGTTATCATAGTAACAGTATATTATTTGCAAATACTCAAAGTGAACTAGTGCCGGCCTGTGTTAATGCAATCTCTGCAAATTTTCCAGCCAGCGACCAACGACCTAGACCAAGTAAGCGAACTCCCTCATCCTCTATAAAACCACAGCGCAACATAGTGCAGTAGGGCGGTCATCAAAACTATTTGACTTAAGTGTTACTGGTGTCCTTGAACATCAAACTTATTCAGTTTGAATCTATTTTTTGAACATTGCATGCTCCAGTGATATTAGTAACATCTCTCTGATTACGAGCTTTGAAATCGTAAGCTCATTTCTTGTGAGCCGCTCAAAAAGATCTTTGATTCGATTGTTATAATATTAAACGAGGTATAAAAAGGTTTTATATTAGTAAATCGTTCGTAACGAATATAACACATATAAAAAGGTTATTGAAGTGAAACTTCTTTAGAATCATTGGGATTTGAAATTCGATGGAACGAAAAAGCGACACCAAAAAGAGACAAACATAATATTCATCATAGGATTTAGCCTGCGAGAGAATGAGATAGAATACAAGTTATATTTAACCCATTCTCTCGTAGGCTACTCTTCTGAAGTTTCACTTCTGCCGTGTGTGAATTGCACACACACACACACTTTTTTTTAATAATAAAGTTTATTATTATTGTAGATTTTGTCTATCTTAATTTAGGAATTTTAATTGAATTAAAATGATCAAAAGATTTATGGAATTCCGTGTATTGTTAATTATTGCTGATAATTTAATAATTCTGCCTATTAAGTTGAACTGAACTTAATAACTGTATAGAACTAAAGTCTAAAAAATAAGACCAGAGATGTTAAGACGACTTCTAGTGCTATGCATATGACATAGCTTAGTTATTACCTCTCAATTATAGAAAAGACATAAAATAATAGACGTTATAAATTACAGCATAATAGTACTTAAAATGACACCAACTCATCTCTATTAATATGGATGTTTTACTTCAAATAATTTACTATGTCGCTGTTTTTCAAAATGTTTCGTCGATGTGAAAAATGTAAATCACTGCGCAGGGTAACCCCAAGACGCCAATTTACTTGATAATATTTTATTCATCGTATGACGGGCTAGTAATAATGACTGAGGAGATGGGATGTTTTTCACCCTGAATACATAAAACCGTCGCATTTTACCTGTACTCATTTAATTTGACCGAGAAAAAAAGCTTTTTTCTCACCGGAAGCTTTACAATAAAACAAGCTAGCAGCTAGCCCAATCAGTAATTATAATTAGTTTTGGCTTGGCTATACGAATTATTATGAAATGATGGCATGATCGCTGACTCCATTTGCGCGCTGAAAAACCAGCCTGATCCTTTGAAAAAAATGAGCCAGCCCTTTTATCATCAGAAGAGGCAAATAAACGCGGTAAATTGTCTCGCAAGTAGTTTTTTACACTATGTGATGTATGACATAACCACCACCAACACTACAGTCCACTAACGTCCCACTGCTGAGCACAGGCCTTCACTCTCGAGAGTAGAGAGAGAAGGAATGAGACCCACCACGCTGCTATTATCATGTTACTAATAATAACCGTGACCGACGGCTTAACGTGCTCTCTGCACTGTATGACATAACCTTAGTCGTCAATATATTAAAAATGTTTGAATGGAGCCGTATAGCCAACGTATTTTTTATTTGGTGATCCCTGTAATCCTGTGCGATTCCCTTTCTCTCCTTGCATGAAACATCACACACTATGACTCCATGGTCCCCAGGGTCTCCACGGCAAACGGAACAAATATTCAACTCTCAATTTAAGGGTTACTAAATTATTACACACAGAGAATGCCAAATTACATTACTTGAATTAATTACAAAAGGCCTGGTTAAAATTTCGTTTGTAAAAAGTTGTGAAAACATAAAATTAAATACGAAACAGTACCAAGTGTGCGAGCTGTAAAATGTTATTCAAAACGAAACTCCCTTCGCTAATTTGTGCGAAATGTGATACAATTATAATACAGCCGCGGTGCTGAAAACTTTGTTATCGCTGCCAAAAATATTATTATGAAACTAGATGGCGTATGTGATTTTGTCCGCATGGATTTAGGTTTTTTTTAAAATCCCTCAGGAAATATTCTCTTCATAGGAATTTCCCTGTAAAATAAAGAGTATAAGTATAATAACATCCTGGAAAGTCCGTTTCCAGGATTCTCTGTTCTATTATTATGATGTTACATCACACGGTAGCTGAAGAACGAAGACGCCCTCCTTGGCACAGTGTTGAGTACTGTTGTCTTAACGTACGGGGTTCGATCCCCGCCAGGGTCAATTTGGGAATTTGGCCGGTAGGGTGGTAACTAGCCACGGCTGAAGCCTCCCACCAGACCAGACCAGAGAAAATTCAGAAATTATAAATTCCCAAATTGATCCTGCCGGGGATTGAACCCGGGACCTCTCATGTTAAGGCAACAGCGCTCAACACTGCGCCAGAGAGGTCGTCAAAACTTTAGACTTTGTTAGTAGTCCTTAAATATTCAATTATTATCCGATATATTCTTGACTTATATTCTTGATAGTAGGACAGTCCTAAAATACCGTATTATGAAAAGGACATAAAAGGAACCAAGAAAAATAAAAAAGTTAAAACTTCCACCCTAGTTTGTAAAGCCAACAAGCGCGCGGAGTTTATTTACAGTAAATAGTATAATCAATCGAAATTTCCGAACGAGCCATGAATAATTCCGGGTACAACTAAACTTTATAGGCCACCCTTCATCCCCGCTTGTGAATACACTGTTAAAGTGTGTTCACATTGACAGCCGTTTATTTTATTTTTATAATTTTAACGTTAATTGTTGAGAAATTGGTGTAATTAATTTAAAAAATTACAAACATGAGTGTTCTGTCCTAAAGATTTCTTTTCAAAAAATTTATATCCAGTGTCACTCGGCCCTGATGCTTTAAGGGTACTATCGTTTGCCCACCTAACTTGTAGGGATTCAGGAATTTTGAATTAATATTGTCATGTACTTAACAACCACTTCAAACAAAAAACCAACTTCAAATAAAATACTTTGCAGTGGGTTTTTTGTAAAGTCTATGATTATTTCATTAAAAACACTTAAACTGTAACCTCACCTGCAGGATATTTGTCCAGCAGCGAGTATTAGTCGATACGACGAAGACATTAATTTTATAGAATCTATACTAGTGTAATGGAAATAGATTCATAAACATTTCGGCAAGTTCACAATCAAGTTTAATTTAGGTACGATGTGATGTGGGGTTTTTAGAAACTTGCTTTTGGGGGTGCTTGTGATGTAAGGTTAATCGACAAGGCAGTTACCGGTTAATTATAAAATGTTTCAGATTGGAGCTTACCTTAATTATAACACCTTTAGATTACTTTGAAAAATTTTTGATTACATTGGTCAATAAAAATTATAAAAAATAAATAATTAATTTTCATAGACTAGAAAGAAACTATGAGATCATGGCCAAACTGCATTTTTTTTATTCCACTACAAGTTAGCCCTTGACTGCGATCTCACCTAATGGTGAGTGACGATGCTGTCTAAGATGGTATCGGGTTAACCTGTTAGGGGCATGGCAGTTATAATTAACCCGTAACCCTTATCGGTTTCTATACGACATCGTACCGGAATGCCAAATCGCTTGGCGGTACGTCTTTGCCGGCAGGGTGGTTACTAGCCACGGCCGAAGCGGAAATGAAAATTCAGAAATTATAAATTCCCAAATTGACCCTGCCGGGAATCGCACCCGGGACCTCTTACGTAGAAACCGAAGGGGTATGGGTTTAATATAACTGCCATACCCCTAACAGGTTAGCCCGCTTCCATCTTAGACTGCATCATCACTTACCATCAGGTGAGATCGCAGTCAAGGGCTAGCTTGTAGTGGATAAAAAAAACGTTAAGACAGCAGCGCTCAGCACTGCGCCAGGGAGGTCGTCAAACACATGGGTCATATTGTTTAAAAATCCCAGAAAAATAAAGAGTTCCCACGAGTTTTTTTTTTAGTATCTATATTTACGCGGTCGCAGTCGCGAGCATTGTCCACTTATCCATACGAACTTATAAAAGTACATATTATGAAGCTTTTTACAAAGCAACGTTTTAGCGATGAAAAAGATGTAAATTACAACGCAGGGCACCCCGAGACGCCAATTTACTTGGTCATATTTTATTCATTGTCTGACTGGGCTAGTAATAATGACTGAGGAGACGGGATAAGTTTCGCCCTGAATATTTTATGTGACGTGTTAAATCTTTATTTCGACAACTAAAATTGTATTAGGGAATTGGGACTTTAGTTCTTATCGAAGGTAATTACGATAAGTTAAGTTTTATGTACTACTAGATAATGCTCGCGACTTCGTTCGTGTGAATGCTTTTGGAAAATCCAGTGGGAAAATCAATGATTTCCCGGAATAAATAGCCTTTTTTAAAAGCCTCAAGATGCTACTAGATAGATGTCAAAATCGGTTGAATAGGCCTATAAAACGTTTCTTTTCGAATATATTTCCTTATGAAGTTAGCCGAGAAATCAAATTACATAAAAAGGTAAATGAGAATTCAAATTACATAAAAATATCTTGGATTTTCCTTAAAATTATTGTATTTCTCGAAAAACAGTGGCATGGGAAAGTAGGACAGTTAGTCATTTAGTCATTTATTTATTGATAGCTTTCATGTCTTACTTACTAATACATTATATTACTTAATACAATAAGCTATTAGCATGCATAGACATGAGGCCCTGGTGTGGTGGTGGGTTATAGTAGAATACTAATAAAAATTTAATACAAGAAGTTAATGACATGTTTGATGATTATTCACTGTTCTTTATTGGCATAAAAGCTTCTTCACCAAATACCACTTACTAATTTTGTAAGTGGTATTTCATTAGCAGATTCTTTCTAAAACTAATATTATCCGTTACGCTTAATTTCGGTAGGTACCCGTAGGCTCAAATCCACGTTCCTAATATAACTTAATATTCACACGATTTGGAAGCGGCTGTTTGGCATAAAACTTTGTAATAAAATCCTATTCTAGTACGTGACTAAAATTTCACACAACAAAATAGTTATTATGAAATTTATCCTAGAACACAAAATTATATTAAGCCCGTTAGCGGGTGACACGGTTGGGAAAATATTTTTTGAAATTTAGATCTCTATTATGTGCGAACTTTAAATAATATTTGTAAATCAAACATTCTTTTAGCTGTCATTGAAGCCGTAACAATAATGCTACGTAACGAATCACTCTGATACACAAATCGGTAGGCTTTACACTAGAGCAACAAAGTACGAAACTGCAGTATGTTACAAAAAACAATGCAGCCTCAGCATGTGACATTCTATTTCATACCAATACAATATTGTGCAGTGACTGCTGGAATAGTAATCTCTGATTATTTACCTCTAATTATTCATATTATGTTGGTAAAGCAGTTTGTTGACGTTCCTTGCTACAAACACTCATTATAGCATGCAGCCCTTTGGCATAGTCACACTGTGTTCTTCTAGCGTAAAATATTCCTACCGCTTACGGTCGTTCGTGATTTTCACGTGATTCTCAATCAAAATTGTCAAAGAGCTGTGTATCAAAATGGTTGGGAATATTATTATTAATTGAACTAGTAGATTTTTGGAAGAGCACAGAAATCAATATACGATAGTAATTTAGTTAATGATTTAAATAAAAGGGGAAAAAAAAAACAAAATAGATATTTTTAGGGACCAGAAGTAAAAAATAAAAGCAAATGACAAATTATATATTTTTTTAAGGATTTGGTTGTACACCCTCCAAATAAAACATGTTTAAACAAAAAGCCCTCAAACGTTTTGGCGTTGTTTCAACTGTAAATTGGAAACACTAAACAACAAAATGTAGGCCTAATGATAGTATGAAGAGTAATAATGGTTATTACGTTGTAAATAATAGTAAGCAATCAAAATATATGACACTGTGCGGTCGGCTATCTCGTCGGTGAAATATACAAGCGATTTGCGCCCTAAACACGAACACAAAGCGTTGTATTATCCCGTACAGAGTGTTGGGGAGGGGGACAAAAAGATCCGTCACTGCAGTTAATGGGGCCTCATATTATAGCGGTACTTAAACTAAAAGCTGAATTGTGGTGACAAACGTTTTGAAGGTTACCTCCAAGGGCGTAGGAAATAACAAAATTATCCCCGCTTGATAAGAACACAAAGTTATAAGAACGAAAGTATGGACGCCTCTGTCGAACGACAGGTAGGCATGATAACATATCTCTTTAGACTGTTTTAAAAGATATTATAAATGCGAAAGCGTTTCTGCCAGTCAGTCTCCTACGCTATAGCGCATCTCTTCAACAGATTTTGATGAAATTCGGTACTGAGATAGGTTGCTTCCCTGGGAAGAACGTAGTCTTATTATTACCGGATGGAGTTCCCGCAGGAATTAAAAACCTTATCAATGAAAAACGGACCAAGGATTCGGACGGTTCTTCAAACTAGACCCCATACCTCCTAGGCTATAGTGGGAGTGTTTCACTAGGCTATCACTGCTCCCTTCTCTTCCCTTCTCTCTCTCTTCTCATTCTGAAAAGAGATTCGTGATCAGTAGTGAGCTGGCGATGGCTTGAAATGATACTTAGTGTCCGATAAAATTATAACATTTTGATCATTCATAACGAATCAAAAGGAAAATCAAAGAATTTTATTATATGAAAATCTGTATAATTTATGAGATTTGTAATATCGTCATGTAGATCTAATTATATAAGACAGCAATAGAGTCCGTCACGCACGTAAGCAATAAATAATACGGAATAATACTTATTGCATCTTTTCACGACAGTCATTTTGAATTAAGGACGTTTTATAATAGAAACGCAAAAGAAAGAAATTACAAATTTGTCACAAAAAATTGCTTTGAATCAAATTATTCTTTACCTTATTTGTTATCCTTCAAAAGCTGGGAAGGTCAGATAGCAATGGCTTTGAACAAAAAAATAGATAACTGTGAGTGTCAGACCTTTGTCATAATACTGTAAGTTCTGAATATTCATACTTAAGGCGCTGTGAGCTCACGAGATGAAAATCACAGGCGTGCGGGGGTGAAATCGAGCAAGCGCATGTCGCAAAAAAGGCATGAGATAATTTGTAAAAAAAATAATATTTAATTTTCAATACAAATGAATCCGACAATGTGTTTGATTTAGAAATATGAATTTTATCTTATATTTCTAGAGCTAATTTCAATAAGGAGAAAAATTGCTTCAAAGGGTAAATTAAGAGGTATGTTTAAAATAAATTTCAATGTAGAGATTTTTTTTTAATTGTGTTGAGATGCGTCAATGGCTGCTCAAAGGTCTTGAAAACAGTACATTATTTTTACAAGCATACATTATGTCACCGTTTAATGGATACACTGCTTTTAAAAACCCCCTTTTACGCTACACAGGGCCTTAATATCACCACAGATTTGGGAATCGGCTTGTATGTTCTGTGTTTATCCAATATAGCCTTTAGAAATTTAAGTAGTGCTAAGAATTATATCTGAACCTCTTCACCTAAAGCCATAGCTTTGGAAAGTCTTTAATTTTAGTTTTAAGATGCCTTAATTATTATTAATCACAATTTACGACAAATAAAATTTTACAATAATTACTTTTGGATTGTCAAATTAATTTAATTGCCACGGGTTAGGAATGCCCTGTCTAGTGTATGCATAATTCCAGAAGTGGGTGAATAATTAAATTTACTTTTTAAAATATGTTTGTGCTCTCTTTAAAACGTGCACGAGCGAATGGTCACAACGTGTAGCGGTTTCACGAGAGATTTGATGTAAACAGTTAATTATAAAACTTGGTTAAACTTAAAGAAATATTCATTTGATCCGGCCACGATTGCTATCGTTAAGCCCTAAATCAAATTGCGATCTAAACACAAAAGTATTCAATAAACGCTGAGTCTGCCGGCAGGAGACTGCCAGACTGAGACTAACTTTCAAACGTCAAAATATTCGTATTTATGCAAATTATCCCAATATGGCGTTCCCGCCATCGAACTGATCGAGTGAATTACATTACAATTACCTTCGTCAATAAACAAATACACAATCTTTTATATTTTCTAAAAATTCAATTCAATTTTAAACACAAAGCTGACACTAGTAAAACTAGTTTGCAAAATACATTTTAACTTACGTCTATATTAACTTTATTATTATGTTTATCATCACAATATGTTCAGAAAATGGAAAATGGCTAAAATTACGTTGGAAAATTTATGAGCTCACGAAACTGCGCAAAAATAAGTCATTTTAACACGAGACCCGTCTGGGGCCTGTAGATATAATTTACTCATAATCCAGGCTTAGCGTACTTTTACTTTGTGTCTGTTTATGACCTATGATAAAGGCAAATAAATGTTTATTATAGGGGATTGTATCGCTTTTTTATGGTAATAAAGTATGAATAAAAACCCTTGTGCCTATGTAAGCTAGATAAGATAGGAGGCGTTATTGTTGTTTTTTTTTTTGGAAACTAAGCATTCATTAGTTAAAGTATGCTTTCAGTAATAATAATGTTATCTTGTGGAACCTCGTCTTAAATGGTGAAGTGGGACTTAAAATAGCAAATAGTTACAGAAACCTGAAAGACGGACCAAACTTTTTTTTACTTGGCTGCAATCAGACCTGCTGACAAGTGATGATGCGCATAGTGGAGCGCGTTTGCCTAGAAGATGCATATTCCCCCCCTAATTTGAACTTCGAATGTGGAGGGGAAAACGGAAGCTACCAGGTAAGATCGCATTCAAGGACTGACTTGTCACAGACAAGAGACTTCAAAAACATTCTAAATCCTAGCGGAAGCAAATAGCTTCGTACTTGCGCGTGGAAGTTTGACTTAGAGTTATGTTAAAGAAGTCTAAGATAATAGTTTCCAAGGTTAATCCTAGAAGGCAACATCTTAGCCAGGTTAGCTCTACATCCTACTGGGAGTCGTCCAAAGCCGGCAGTAAGCGGATTTTAGTATGGTGTACCTTTTTATTTGCAGTACATAAGTAAAT
Organism: Erebia aethiops; assembly: GCA_923060345.2. NCBI lineage: Eukaryota > Metazoa > Arthropoda > Insecta > Lepidoptera > Nymphalidae > Erebia > Erebia aethiops. Next base: position 3,980,683 of record OV281092.1, on the reverse strand, counting down.
AATTTACTTATGGACCAACCTACGTTAGATTGTAGTTCAGTGGAGTTTAAAAAAAAACTTACTTATCTAACGTACATAAGATTTTTTTTTAAATTCCACTTTGTGGAAACGTACACACACAGGTGCTGCAAATGTATCATCAGGTGTCCCGGTATGTGTCGGTATATTAAAAAAGTACAAGCCCTTGACCGCAATATCACCTGATGGTAAGTGAGTAAGATTGGTAAAATTTAAGTATAATTAATAATAATAATGTCTTACAGATATAGTAATAATGTCTTACAGATATAGTGCTAATGTAAATGTAAAATTTTGCATCTCTGTCCACAGAAGTTACCAGACTTTCAACCGATTCTAGGAATTCAAAAGAAATAGTGTAATCAATTGAAAACTCTAAATGACTCATGAATAATTCCAAGTACATCTGAAACTTTATAGACTGGGACTTTCGCCGGTTGCGAGTATAAATTCGCTCTCATTTAGTTACAAAATATCTGCAACGTATACTTTAGATCGTGTTAACAAACTTTCTGGGTTCGCTGCTTCATGAAATGTTTTATTATTCCCAGAATTTAAATGTAAGCGTATAGTTTCGGGTCGTATTTTAAAGCTGTTGTGATGACGCTCATGTTGATGGCTGGGTCTTTCGGCAGCGACCTCGTCATGTTTTTCTTATTTCTAAGGAGCATGTCTGCATGACCCCTTTGGTTAGTCATACATAAGATGACGACCTCCGTGGCGCAGTGTGTAGCGCTATTGTCTTACCGTGCGGAGGTCCTGGGTTCGATCCCCGGCAGGGTCAATTTGGGAATTTATAATTTCTGAATATTCCCTGGTCTGGCTTGGTGGGAGGCTTTGGCCGTGGCTAGTTACCGCCCTAACGGCAAAGACGTGCCGCCAAGCGATTTAGCGTTCCGGTACGATGCCGTGTAGATACCGAAGGGGTATGGGTTTAATATAACTGCCATGCCCCTAACAGGTTAGCCCGCTACCATCTTAGACTGCATCATCACTTACCATCAGGTGAGATCGTAGACAAGGGCTAGCTTGTAGTGGACAAAAAAAAAACTCCTAAGTAGAAGGTGTTAGCGATTTCATAATTTGGTTAACTTTTGCAAAGATCAAATTCAGAAGGCGCCATAAGTACCAGCAAAATTGACTTGATATTATGCACTTTTTTCACTTAGTAAGGAATTTAAAATCTCTCCCCATGAATATGTAAGCAAATCTTTTTTTTTTTAATCTACTGCAAGTTAGCCCTTGTCTACGATCTCACCTTGGCGGGACGTCTTTGCCGGTAGGGTGGTAACTAGCCACGGCCGAAGCCTCCCACCAGGCAAAGTTGACGCATCAGGCTCGCCCGACTTCAACATAGTGGGTAGAAATAAAAATTATTTATATATATAACAGTGGCGTTGGAAGTCGGTTTTTCGGAAAGAATTTTTTTGAAAACTTTTTAGTGTCAACGTTGAGGATTTGGAGTCAGAATTTTTTTGGGACCACCTCGAGAGCTTCCTCTAAAGACTGATAGAAAAAAAATTCAAATCGGATCAGAAACCACGGAAATATGCACCAACATACTTAAAAAAAAAATACGCACCGAATTGAGTATCTCCTCCTTTTTTGGAAGTCGGTAAAAAATGGCACAACTTTCTCGTGGCCATTGTCTTTATTTAATATTTATATAGTAACCTTGGTATATAAGGTAATAAGGCTAGAGAAAACAGTGGAGACTTGGAGGGTATATTGTGACTCCGCATAGGTCTTTTTCCTGGGAAAGCCTCTGGTTTTCCGCGTGGTATATGATGTGGTAACCAATAATAATAATTGTGATATTTGTATAAAATATAAATTTTGCTTTACTGTATATTTTTCATAACAATTTATTGGCGTGTAAAATTTTATTTTCGTGCAGCGTGGAGTTTTAGTGTCAATAAAGCAATTGCTATAACTGGATCTATAACTTGCTGTTATAAAAATGTATAGTGATCAATGATTTACTGCTGAAAGTTCATTATTTCTGGTATTCAAAATATATCTCTCTATAATAAAATCTCTATAAAAGTGATTTCACCAATGAATTAGCCATTATCTATGTGTCTAAAAATGACACCAAACTTGATTTTAAGGTTCAAATACATCTGCTAGAATTTTTATTCCGAGCGCAGGGAGCTCCAATGTCAACCCCCCTCCACTCGCACCTGTCGCGTAATAGGTTCTGCCTACCGTGCTTTTTGGACTCGAATGGCCTCAGATTACACCGCCCACTAAGTGGTTTGCTCTAATCAAAATTGTAATTCCCATACATAGTTTCCCAATAGAAAACGGACTATGAAGGGTGCATAATAATAGATACTCGTATAATCTTATCTAATCTAATTATATTCTAATCTAAGCTATCTCATCTAATTATAATTATATTATACCTCATAGGAAAGATGAGTAACTGACTGACAGATCTATCAACGCACAGCTCAGACCACTGGACAGAGGAAAAGACGTTGGCATCAGATAAAAAAGGATTTCCCCCCCTCAAAAAGTAAATAGTTTGAAATTTATATGAAAATCGAACTTAACATGACAGCTAGGTACTATTAAATACATTGTAAATGGTACAAATGTTAGTTAGGTGCAGTTGTTATTGATTTCTCGTTTATTTCCTGAGTTCTATTGACTTCAATAAGATTAAGATTTTTCCTCTAATTTGATTCGTCTTTACACTTGTTTAATTCAAATAAGTTTGGTTTTTGGTCGTTTTTATTAACACGAAGAATACTTAAGTATCAGGCGAACCAAAGTGGCACCGAGTAATTTAATGAGTTGACCCGTTAATTCGTGAACAGCCGTTTTTTCAAGCAACGTTTAATTTCAAATTAACTGATTCGCACCGTTTTTAAACGTTTTCTTTTAGCTCCGCGCTTTTAGTTAAATGAGGTTTAGCATGAGCCTTCTTTTTGCTATAGTCTTCATTTAAAAAAGAAAATTAAAAGCGGTTAATTATAATAATTATACTAAAGCACATTGTTGAAGTTTTTTTTAATGAGACACTAATCCAGTAAGCAAGCAAAATACATCACTCTATTTAGGCTGCCTGTCCACTGAAACGGAGCGGAGCTGAGAAGAGTTGTGTAAAGCGGACGATTCGGATTGTTGATCGATGACGCAATCATTTTATCTTGTCACCTGTCAGGACAGGTCTGCTCCAGTAACCAATCCACTCATTGCCAGCGCGGTGGTCTATGGCCTAAACCCTTCTCATTCTGAAAGAAAACCCGTGCTCTGCTATTTGATGGGTATAATAGATAAAAGTTCCAACTTTACAACTTAATAATGTAATGTGATGCCTTATGCGCTACAGTGTATCACATCAAAGTTTTTTCTTGGACTTCCAAAATAAATCTTTGATGACACTTACACTTCACTTACATAGGGCTTTTTTCATTGACATAAATGATATATGTCGCATGTGACATTTATTTATTTTCAAAGGAAAAGCAATTTTACTGGGCTCATTAAACTTTGCGCAAATAATTAATTTTTTCAGTGTAACAATGCATCAAATCACCTAACGGTTAGGTGTCATTTAGTTGTATTGACTATCGTTGCGGAGACAAAAATCGTTGAAATAGTATAGTTAAAAACTTAAATCACGAGCGAAGCGAGGGATTTAAGACGAGTCCTGAGTGTAGCGAGGGATTTAAGTTCACCCAAGACTAAGACAGCTTTATCACCGAGGAAAATACTCTACTTTTCGTACCATTTGCGAAAAAATTAACACAATAATAATATGAGATAAGCATTTATTAAAAATAATGACAATTAAAAGATTTTTAGAACATTAACTAATTTATAAAAATAAATAAAAATAAACTTAACGTTTATGTATTTGAAGAAAACAAAAACGCGGCAAACTCCTAGACTAATATTTTTTTGTCGGAAAAGCAAAGGCTCATACGGCCTCGTCGGTTTTCGTAATTTTATTTAATAATCATAACTGCATAATAAATGCGTATTCCTTTTTCAAAAAGATATATAATGCTTTATATACAAACTCAATGGTGTAAACACAGATGTAGTTCAGTATAAATTTCGGTAAGTATTCCAAATTTAAATCACATTCTCCCCCTAGAGGTGCCTAGAGGATGAATGAAATTCAGTACAATTTTCTTTCCCTGTTTTTAACAGATTAAAAATGACTATTGTTATGTTCGCTTTTTGTGGCATAGAATGTCACTTTTTTGAGCAAGTGGTACGAAAAGGCATTTTTGCATAATATAGTTATGTCTTATTTCTGAAAAATAAAAATATATGGAATATTTTCTAGTTACAGGGAGCTCTACATCCATAAATTATTGCTATTGTATAACGATCTCAATCACCTCTGGTTATTAATCAACTAGCTGATGCCCGCGCTTCGTCCGCGTGGTTTAAGTTTTTGTTATTCCCGCGGGAACTCCTTAATTTTCCGGGATAAAATGTAGCCTATGTCACTCTCCAGGTCTTCAACTATACCTATGCCAAAAATCACGTCGATCCGTAGCTCCGTTGCGGCGTGATTGAAGGACAAACCAACAAACCAATAAACCAACAAACAACACACTTTCGCATTTATAATATTATAAGTATGATGATTGCAATTATTATACATGACAACATTAATTGCTAAACGCCTTATCGATGATGTCGAAGAAGTACCAGGGGACAAGCAAACTAAAGAGTTCACTAATGAGATGTTGATTGCATCCCACACGCCTCGACTGTCACCCGCTTCTTTAGCGTTTTATTTTTTCCATTCATTTTTCGTTTCGCTCTACCCAAACGGTTGAAATGCAGAATGCGACTTTTCCGACTTCTCTGTAGACAGAGAGGTAGTTTATATTTTCTAAATTTGTTTTACGCCAACCCTAGGTAATACATAGTAAAGCCAAATGACATTATTTTATTAACAAGCATTTCATACATTTTAATAATTTGGTTTTAACCAAGTTATTTACTTTAAACTAAAAAGTTCTCTTAAGTATTATGTGATAATACTACGATGAAAAAGAACAATAACATCAGTTTTATTTTTATGAAAAAAAACCTCACAACTATAAGAACTATGTAACCACAGATATAAATACAAAATATTTATGTTACGTGAGTTTAAAATAAAAAATATGTGTGTGTCAGCTCCGACGCACGACTGGAGTTTACTCCTTACGAACGAAAAGTGTTCTTATGGAAACATAAACAAGTGTTACCATGGAAACATAAAGTAAATAATGTAATGGAGAAAGTTTGATTTTACTCCCCATAAATTTTCATACCCCGGGCTTATTCGAAAATCGATTCTTAGGAGGTAGACTCCAAAACACCAGCTCTTATACCTTTGTTGTTAGTCTGAAGACTTATGCAGATTCCATTAAACGTTTTCTCAACTCTGTTTAAGTTATATGGAGAGAAATAAACTTTCGATGGCGAATTGTTTTGTCACCCTCTTTTTTACAGCGAGCGATAAGTTCACGTTACAAATTAAGTTTTCTAGTTTCGTTTTTAGTGGCGAAATGTTTCACTTAGTTTGGCTAAGCGAGTTTTATGTTGGAGCTGCTAAAGCGACAGCGTTACTATCGTGTTTTTACCTTAAATAAAAGCTATTGGGTAAACTAATTTTGTTTTATTGTTGACAAGTTTTTCTCGCTTTGTCCTAAACTGCCACTCGAGTCCGATAAGGGCCAATGCACAGACCAGACGGGCTGGAATGGATGCAAGTCGTTCGTTAACAACTTTTAAATATCTTCTCTACATAATACTGAACTGCAGTCTTAGGGACAGCCGATAGAAGTGAAAACGAATATTTTTTTTCTAATAAAAAAATAATAATAATAAAAGTATTTCAAATATAAACCTTAAAACTAAGGTACTAAAGTTTAATTACGAATCTACTATATTTATATTTAAAACCTTTTGTCTTCGTAACAACGCGAGGTGTCGGTCTCAGTTTCACAGCACTTATTAATATAAACCTTAAAACTAAGGCATTAAAGTTTAATTACGATTGTACTGTTTATTCTTAAGACCTTTTGTCTTAAGAGGAACGGTTTCACTTCAAAAAACTATAAGGATTCTGATAATATGAACAAACTAACACAACGCGAAGACGAAATAAATCAAACAAACGTAAACGTAGAACTTAACGCGTCTTCGCTTCGCAAGGACCGTAAAATTGAAGAACTACTAACAAAAGTCCGAGTTATAGCCGCAGGCATGAGGCAGACCCGTAAAATATCAGTGGCACATAAACCAAACGGTAAAACTCGGACGGCGTCGAAATATCGCCAATAATAACAATTGTGTCGTTAAAAAGAAAAGATGGCCAAGTGCCAGTTGGGCCCGAGAACGTAAGGTACCAATGTGGACAAAGGAATGATCACCATTTTAAGACAATCGTAAAAGTTCATAGTTCTTTAGTTCACTGACTTTTTACTTTGAAATTCTACTAAGCTTCTACTTTTATAATTAAAGAAAGTTGCTTGGGTAAACGATATCATAATAATAAAAGCCAAGGCAGTTCACGTGTATTCATTTACACACTAGATGTTATCCGTGACTTCGTTTGCGTGGATTTAGGTTTTAAAGCTCTTAAGGGTGTATTGCTGCTTTGCCGTCGAGCTATGACATGAAGTTAAAAAAGTTCCAAAATATCTCATTATTACAATAGAGAAACTTAACTTATGTAATAATTCGCTTCTCGGCTAAATATTGACATAATCATCCCAAGCAATAGACACTCACTCCACTGCTGGACGAAGGTCTCCTTCATGACACGACATACATCACTTTATGTTCATACGACACGGTCTTTTGCCGCTTGCTGCCAGCCGCTGACATAAACACTGTTAACTGTTAAGGCATTAAGCTTTGGTGTAAAAAGCCACCGACAAAAAGATAGACACCTTAACCGTAGAAATAAGTAACTCGGACGCTCCAGGCGCGGATCCCTAAAAATCTTAAGCTTTATCAAACAGAAAACTAATTCAAACTTCTGTCATTGTTTGCCATCGGGGAACGGAGTACGGTACCTGTAACACAAGTTTATAAATCATACTTATGTTGATCGTTTTCGAGCGTTCGAATATATTGGCACCAAAGTAACGTGAATGATGTCGTGTAGAAACCAGTTAGGGGTATGGGTTATATTGTGGGGGTAACTGCCACAGGTTAGCCCTCTATCATCTTTGACTGCATCACCACTTACCATCAGGGGAGATCAAATAATCAAGGATAAAAAAATACCTTTCCTGCTGCTAACCGAAAGAGTTCCATTTCGTGTACGCATTCACAGCCAGCACTCCTTATGGAAAAGTTTCAAATAAAATTAAAATGGGTTGTACTGAATTTCTGACTTTAAAATCTAGGGCTTTTGGGTCCATTTTACATTGACGAAAATGACGTGTTCGAACGTTCGAATGACTTAAAAACTGGTGGCAAGGGTACGGGAATAAAAAGCATCTTGTCGCCAAACGATATCGAGTTTCTTGAAGCAATTAAGATAAAACCGCTCACAAAGCCTCCGGGAGGTAGCCGCGGCTTTTGTTGGCATTATGATGGTAATTATTATAGACCAAGTTTTCGATCACAGCTGCCCACAGGAATGGAAACGGGGAAGGTTCGACGGGACATTATTGTACGATACCAGAAACATAAATATAAAAAATACATGATGAAATAAACATTTTCAAAAATCAATTCAAGTATTCAACCCAATGTACTAACGAACAGGCAATACAAAATCCTCAACATAATCTACTTAAGCCCTCAAAGGAACAACAGTACTGGAAAAGTCGCATTCTGCATTTAAACTGTTGAGTAAAAAAAACGGAAGAGAAAAAGTTGCAAATGAAGCGAGACTCAATCGGGAAGCGCGACGCAAACAGAATGTAATTAGCGAACTCCTTAATTCCTGTCTCTGGGGGGCTGGTCTGATTCCTTCGATAAACCGTGGGCTGTTTACATCCTGTTGCACAATTAGTTCCGTGGTTGTAATGACATCGACGAAAATATTGCGACAAATGATCTAGGTATATACTAATATTATAAACTAGTTGATGCCCGCGACTTCCTTCGCGTGGATTGAGGTTTTTGGTTCCCACGGGAAACTTTAATTTTCCGGGATAAGAGTAGCCTATGTGTTATTCCAGACTATAATCTTTTATTTTTTCAATATGAATAGCGATCAAAAAAGCTAGTTGTGTTGAGTGTACAGAAATCGTCCATTTAAAGTTTTATTTTGAGTAATTTACTGAATAAACTGTGAACAAGAAATCGGGTATTATTTTAATACTAATATTTTTACCACAATGGCTAAGTTTAGAGTTCGAGAAATGTTTAGGCTGCTTTTCCAGCAGGATTTGCTATGCAGCTATGCTGTGAGGATGTCAAAGCTAAGCTATGTGACCCTTACCACTAATGTTAAGCGGTGTAGCGGGTAAGATGTGCTATGAAAGTATGCATGCCGTCGACGCGTGCGTCGCGGTGGACGGGTAAGGTGCTCCGCGCGACTAAGTAGTTGTATCATGTACAACTTCTTATGCGTGCCCCATACGAAGTTACCTTTGTCAAATTAATCATAAAAGTAGTTGTAAAAAGCGGAGATATCTACAAATATTCCGCAAGACCTTTAATCGTGTAATAAGTACCAAATCTAAGTTGAAATCAGTTATCTTTATATTATTTTATGTAGAAAAACTTTAATAGGTGCCTGTTTAGCCTTTAAGTGAGTGTATCTATGTTTCTTCACGCTGTATTATGTATGCAATGTTGAATGTATTATACATATTTATTCTAATAAAGAATTTATAAAATCAATCAATCAACTAATGCTAAGCAGTGTATCGGGTAAGATGTGCTATGAAAGTAAGCCGCCGCAAAGTAAGCGATACATTGACGGTAGGGAGAGCGAGGAGCGTAGCGGCGCGTAGAGGGGATAGGGGTACATAGCTACACCACTCGGGCACCCGTAGCTCTCATGCCTAGCATGCATCTCTACATATAAAAAACAAACTTATTGAACCCGATTCCACCAATGCAGTTGCAACGTAGCATAACACTCTGGTGGAAAAGCAGCAGGTGGCGCCTCTTTCTGATGATTAACCTTATCCAATCAACAAACTCCTTAATTCCTGTATCTCTAGGGGGTTGACCTGATTTCCTCCGATAAACCGTTGGTTATTTACATCCTGTTGCACGATTATTACCTACAGCTGGGGGGCTACTATACTATCGCCTAAAGCAGTATTATTTCAAAATGACAATTTTATGTCACGTACCTTGAAGTCCCTATTATAAGGATTATAATTCTAAACCACGTACATCGACAATTTTAAAGCATTTTGCAAGAAAAAATCTGTAAACAAATATCGGTAATTATAGCTAAATACATTTTGTAAACTAGAGGCTCATTACCACGTCTGTATTCTTTTAGGTTTATTTGCAATCAATCAATCTTCGCCACATTTTCCTAAGGCAGCTTGCAAAGGAATAAATCTTTTGTAAAAGTTTCCTCAACAGGGCTGGTATTATTCATGAGGATGCCAACCGACTGATTGATCGCGGTGTTGCGGTTTATTCTGAGGGTATAAGCTGCTGCTTTGTTTCAAACTTTAATGATAATGAGAGGACATTTAAGAAGAACATTATATTACACTGCGGTGGATTGCCCTGATGACAGAAGGGCTGGCTCATTTTTTGCGCAAAGCATCAGCCTGGCTGTCCAGTGCGGAAATGCAGCCAGCATTCTTGCCACCATTCCACGTGGGCATGATTTACATAGTAAACAGGTTAGGCTAGCTAGATTTTAAGTTTTATTGTATTGTTTTCAATAAATGTTATTAAAAAAAATATTGTGTGTATGACAAAATGTTACAGTTACATGAAATACGGGTTGGAGGGGGATATATTTGACTCTTTTTTACAACAGATAACATATCACAATGTCTGTTTGTATTTTTTTTTAAATTGTCTAAGTTAACCCCTAACGACGCAAGTTTAGTTTAAAATTCATTTCAATATTTTGGGTGGTTGAGAAGTGAGCTGCGAGAAGGAAAAGATGACTGACTGATCTATTAACACACAGCTGAAATAACTTGACGGATCAGGCTGAACCCAATTTGGGGTTGAAATGTGGCATGCAGATAGCTATTGTGACGCTAAGCAAGGATGTTTGGAAATTCAACTCTTAAGGGGGCAAAATAGGGGTCTGGAATTTGTGTAGTCCATGCGGACGAAGTCGCGGGCAAAATCTAGTACTAAATAAAAACAGCGACGAAAAATATTTATATCAATGAACTAAAATATGTCATTGCTCCGTGTCTCGTGATTATATTCGAGTCGCATCTGCACTGCATCTACTAAGTTTAAATCCTTTATCATTTACTTCGGCATAATAAATTAATATTTTGGGACTGTAGAAAAAATCATTTGTCCCAAGTTATATCAACAGGCTTATTCGTATAAGCAGGGATAAGAACGAATGGATTTTTTTTTTAAATCATTAATTGTGTGTCTTAGGGGGGAAATGATAATAATTAATTATTCTACATACCATGTTTCTGTGACAAGCAAAAAATAGCACGTGCAGTAAAAACTCACAAAAATTGTAACGGCCTGTTAATATTCAAGGCGGGTCACAGGAGAGACAAACATGTTCATTACCAGCGCGCCGCGACTATTATCTTGATTATGTTGTCTGCTAGCTATATAGTATTGTGAAAGGAAACTGTTCCACTTACGACTTTATTGTACATGTATGATAAAAAATCAACATACAAATTATTAATGTTTCTGGGACAAGTAAAATTAACACGTACAGTAAAAACTCACAAGCATTGGAGCGGCACGTTAATATTCAAGGCGGGCCACAGGAGAGACAAATAAGCTCATCACCAGCGCGCCGCGGCTACGATCTTGTATATGTCGTCTGCTAGCCATATAATACATATTGTGGAAGGAAACTATTTGTTGTACTTTGTTGTATAATATGTACGATATAAAACCTTCATAACAGTTAATGTTTCTGGGACAAGTAAAAAGTAACACGTACAGTAAAAACTCGCCAGCCTTGTAGCTGACACGTTAACATTCGAGGCGGGTCACAGGAGAGACAAACAAACTCATCACCAGCGCGCCGCGGCTACGACCTTGATTATGTTGTCTGCTAGTAACATAATACATATTGTGGAAGGAAACAGTTTCACTTGCGACTTTATTGTACATGTATGATAAAAAACCTACATAACAATTATTATTAATGATTCTGGGACAAGTAAAAAGTAACACGTACAGTAAAAACTCGCCAGCCTTGTAGCTGGCACGTTAATATTCAAGGCGGGTCACAGGAGAGACAAACAAGCTCATTACCAGCGCGCCGCGGCTACGATCTCGATTATGTTGTCTTCTACTCTTAGCTATATAATACCTACTGTGGAAGGAAACAATAATTTCACTTGCAACCTTGTTGTACCTAAATATGTGATAATAATTTAACAGTTAAGCTTGGGCTTGTATTATAAAAAGTAGCCTTATTTTGAGAATGCATAAAACACTTATTGCTTTACATATTATCATCAACGTTGAGCGCGACAAAATAATGACCTAATTTGGTCTTTTAATGTTATTATTGCCTCAGAGAGCACGTGTCGGTGTCGGTTATAATTACTAATAAGTATCTGATAATAATCGTAACAAACCTAAAGTTGACTACTTACTCCTCAAGTCGAACCCTCGTAGCTTTAGTTTTAAGATACCGTTACCCATTATCACAATCATGCTTTTTAAGCAAGTATTTTTTATGTATTTTTAGTATTTTTTAAATGACTTGAATCTTGAATCTTGAATGCAGAAGAGCTTGCCGGGAACCCACCACATTGTTATCTCAAACCCCGACAATTTAGAAATAGCATGGAACCCCTCATGAACTTTTGAAAAGTAACTAATAATATGATTTGGGCTTACAACTGCAACTATTTACTTTAAGAGCTATTTCTACACCCATATCCCTGTGACTACTTTCTTTATCCGTGGGCATGTCACAAAATAACTAACATGACTTGGAAGAACACTGATGTTTGATAAGTAAACTGTATATAACTTGATGGAAAACGAAATAGAGGCAGACCGCACTGTAGATGGGAAGATGAAATTAAACAGACCGCAGGACCGAACTGGCGAAGAGTAGCGCACGACCGAAAACAGTGGCGGGAGCTAGAGGAGGCCTTTGCCAACAGGCAATCCGAAATACGTGACATTTTGTAAAAATTTAAGTTAGGTACATACTTGACATTTATATTTTTCATTAATTTTTAATTCAATTTTCCAAAATAATAATATTATAATAACTATAAGATTGACATCATAAATATCTAAACTATTCTGCAAAATATTCTGTATGACGTAAAAATGTATTTATTTATTTATTAATGTAATGTTTATTTAATCGCATGTTTTCGGAAATAAAGGCTATTTTTATTTTATTTTATTTTATATTTACTTGCATTTCTAAGCATTCAACATGACCACAAAATAAAAATCTCTCAGCATAATATTATAGCGATTATTACTCGTTTAATATAACCAAAACCTTCCAATATGAAATTCCTTTACGATGATGAAACGCGCGCAATATCCGCTTTGTAAATCTCAAGCTTAGAGCAAACAGGCAGACGGACAGATGTTGCGGCATGCATTATAATAATACTAGCTAATGCCCGCGACTCTGTCCGCGTAGATTAAGGTTTTTTGGTTCCCGCGGGAACTCCTTAATTTTTCGAGATAAAAGTAGCCTATGTGCCAGACTATAATCTTTCTCTGTGCCAAATTTCCATCCATCCATCCATCCTTCCATACATCCATCCATCCATACATCCATACATCCATACATCCATATATGCATACATCCATACATCCAAACTTTCGCATTTATAATATTAGTATAGATTATGGCAAACACGATTGGTGTTTGCCATAATAATATTATTATAATGCACTGTAGGGTTAGCATGAGAGTTTATATTGAGACTTGATGATGACTTCTTCCGCGTGGTTTTAAGAATGAAAAAAAAACAAACAAAACTGATATAGAGATAACAGGTTGTCTATGTTATTCTTCAGTTCCTCAATTAAACTCGTAAAAAAAATCACAATCCGTAGCTTTTATGCCTAATTACGTAATTATGATAATATCTACAGTGGCTACGACCGCAATTATTACCTCTAATACGCTTACACATCTAAAATCCGTTTTCAATTAGCCAATTATAATGCGTTCATTTATTGAATTTATGGATACCGTTTTATAGAATAAGGCTGCTGGTGATGCGGCGTGATTAATGGAAGCCCATCAAACCATATTCAAACACACTTTCGCATTTATAATATTAGAATGGATTAAAAGTGTTTAAATAATTCTAGATATTATTATAAGGTATCAACCTATGGAATCTACACTAGATAATGTCCGCGACTTCGTCCACCTCTTTAATTTTTCGGGATAAAAAGTAGCCTATGTCCTTCCCCGGTAAAAACCTATCCCTGTAAGTAGGTACTTAGCAAATTTCATCGAAATCGGTTAAACAGATGGGACGTAATGTAGCAGACAGACAGACAGCTGATAGACAGATAGACGAACAGACTGACAGACATACACACTTTCGCATTTATAATATTATTATAGATTCTTTTTCACTGAAATTTGAACGATCCGAAATAAATGGTTGAAGCCATACATTAGGAAATGCGTGCACTATCGAATGAATGAACTATGCACTATGAATTTGGCTAATTCAATGCTCTGCTATACCTCGGCACGCAACGCTGTTCACCTAAAGGAGTCTTTTTCATGGGGATCTACTATGAAATATATTCCAATTAAAATCTTAAAGATAAAGTTTTTATTTGCTCAAATATGGGTAATAAAAGATACAATAACTATTATTAAGTGTTTTCACTGATTATATTTTGATTCAATTTAATGTAATAAATAGATTAATGTCGTGCACACAGTCACATTGTAAAAAAACATTGAAAATCTTACTTGAAATATGTCATTTAAAAATGCATCAACCTTTGACCTTGTGGCTTTTGTCAAGTAGAAATGTAAAATAAATAGCGCCTAAAAGTAGCCAGGTTCATGTCGTAACTGTGTGATGGCAGATGAGTCACCTGCGCTTCGACAAATGCTTGACTATATCCTTTAAGTCTATAATTGCTGTGGTTTTTTGTACCTACAAAATGCAAAATGAAGTTTACTTTCTTAATTTACTCCTTTATCCACACACACAGTCACACACAGAGAGTCCACAGTCAGAACGATAGAATCACTCATTACTGTCTGCACAGTTTGTTTGGAGCAAGAGGCAGGCAATGGTTAGCAAGTGATCCCGTTTGGGCTCCGGTTTTGAATCCTGGGGTCTGCCCAGAAAAAATTAAATGCGTTGGTTTTGGGTTATTCTGCTAAAAAAGTTACCCTCGTACCCTAAAGCCTCGGCGAGCACCTAAAGCCGTCGACCCTGCGACGACCTCGCGGCCTTATTGGAATAGCAAGTTCATTATATGTGTTTGCGCACATACTTGTAATTTACCTTAATACCTCAACCGCAGATGGTTAATATCTGGAGATTAGCTGCCGTGGAAATTCGGTCAGAAATATATTATTTAACCATGTTGAAAAAAGCTAGTAAAAATATTGTGTACTTATAGTACGAATGTACCTATAAAAAAAAAGAAACATTCCACCACACAGCGTCGATTGTCGCTATACCAAAAACAGAGTTTGCACATTTAGGGCAGGTGACCCACGACCTTACTCGCAGATTTGGAAGGCGGCCAGAGAGCGGCGTAAATTCAACCCCCGCTGTTGAACATTAGGGGCAAGGGGTTGAAAGTTAAATATGGACACTGTGTCACGTATGTAGCGGGGCTCGAATTATTTATTCAGACCTAAACTTTTGCCAATTTACGGGTTGCGGTACAGGCTGTTGTTGTTTATTTTATGGGTCATTGTCACGTACGGTTACCATACGGGTGTGATCTTCTTTCGACGAGTTGAGCACTTTTTGGTAGGGGGTAAAAATGTAGATTCGCGTGACCGACATGCTCGGGTGACCGACATGCTCGCGAATAGCGATATGCTCGCGAACACCAACATGCTCACGTGGTGGTGACCCTGACGATGCCTTGTGGTACCATGTTCATGTACCCGATGGTAGAAAGGTGAAGGGAGGAACAAGATCTAAAAGTAATAATATAATACTTGAACTACAAGTATTGTGTTATTTGTAGTTTTACAAATAAAGAGATTTATTTATTTTATTTATCTGGTACGACTTGATTCAAGGTTGTAGCTATGTAAATATTTATACATATTTACGATGCAAACTACTAAGTTAAAATATTAGCATTTATAAAGTGTACAGTTGTAACCAATTTGTATAAATAGATTTAGAGTTAGAGTTTGAGGGCAGGACATTATACGATATTATCTGCAGGGCTAACAGCTAATCATAGATTAAAAATATTGTAACTAAAAATATATCAACCAGCAAAACTAAATCATTCACTCTATCATGTTCAGAAGTAGGCAAACCAGCCGATGTGGAAGAGGAACAATTTGTAGCCTTGTAAATTGATCCAACTGAGCACCTAACAATTTGTTCTTAAAACGACCGAAATTACGGCGCGAAGTTTATGAGGAGGGGAAATTGTGCAAAAATGAGATATTTCAACATGAGACGCGCCTGTACTTCGCAGATTATGTACGTACTTACATTACGTTTGTGCTGTTTGTTGTCGCTTGGTTATTTCAATCTATACTAATATTATAAATGCGAAAGTATGTATGTCTGTCTCGTCTGTATATCTGATAGGCTTTCACGGTCCATGTTTTCAACAGATTTTGATGAAATTCAAAATTCAAATGATTTTATTCAAATAAACTTTTACAAGTACTTTTGAATCGTCGAATTGTTATATTACTATATAGGACTATGGATTAAATTGAGTTAAGCAGTTTTGTCCGCCAGAAAAAAAAAATTGTATCTAGTGTGTTTGCGCTCTAAGAGGCCAGCTGTTTGAAACCTAAACGGATCCTCCAACTTTATAGACATACGTGATCTAACGACGTACAAACTTGAAAGTCAAATGATGTGAACTTACGGTAACTGTTCATCCGAACGCTACCAAACTTTACAGCTAAACTGTTTAACTGCTGAACATACAAAACTGTGCAACTGCTGACTACCTGGCTTTATTATTATAATACTTGGTACATAAAGTTTAAAAATAACTCTATTACCAGAGTCTTATGGTGCAATTCCAACTGTGTGCGGCACTGTGCGGCACGTTTCTGCATATTGTATGTATGTATGTATATACTTTATTGTACACCACGAATATACAAAAACAACATATTACAAACAATAAAACAACTATAAGTAGGTACAATAAGGTTGTCTTATCGCTAAGCAGCGATCTCTTCCAGACAACCTTAACGTTAGGGAGAAAATGAAAAAGAAGTTGAAGGGAGGTGGTGCAAAAATAATAATAAACTTAAATAGGTACTAATAGCTAAATAAACTAATCAATACCATATATTATAATATATTATAATAAACTAATATATACAAAATAATAATAATAGACATACATAAACTAAATAGACGTACCAATAAATACATAGATAGGTATAAGAAAGAAAACAATAAACATGTCGTAACTAATGATAACAAAGAGTTAAGTAATAATTTTTAACGTCAATTTTAAACTTATTAAGGGTTTTAGCACGATGAATATGTGAGGGAAGTTCATTCCATAGACTAGTGGCCCTGAGTGCGAATGAACTTTGGATATATTTAGTCCGACACAGTTATAAATACCTACACAGGAAATAGTACATTGTGCGGCTCTTAAGTTTCTCTTGGTGGACTCACACAAGCAAACACCTTTTAATGAGCTCCCTGACGCAGTGTTGAACGTGGGAGGTACCGGGTTCTATTCCCGGCAGGATCAATTTTGGGAATTTATAATTAATAATTTTCTCTGGTCTGGTCTTGTGGAAGGTTTCGACCATGGCTAGTTACCACCCAGCAAAGACATACTGCCGTTCCGGTACGATGTCGTGTAGAAATCGACTAAGGATATGGGTTTAATATAACTGCTATACCCCTAAAGTGTTAGCCCGCTACCTTAGACTGCATCATCACTTACCATCAAATGAGATGACGAAAACACACTAGGGACAGGACGGGACAAAAGATTTAGCATTTTTGCCCGAACATTTCAAATCTGTATAATGTGTTTTCACCCTTATATTATGACAGAAAATCCGTCTGCAATACAGGTTACGTAAGCCGTCTACAACTTACTGAGCTGACGTTATCCTTCAGTAATATTATTCAGGAGGGGATCCTGCTAATTCGGATTAGGTAATCCATGAAAGAGTCCCGTATTACCTTGAAACCTGAAAATAACGAGAAAATATGAGAATTTTATACTGACGTTCGATGTTAAATACATGATAGAGATGACAACATAGTGAAATATAATAGAAAGATCTTTTAAATAACTTTGATGACCTCCCTAGCGTAGTAGTCTTATAAATAAGAGGTCCAGAGTTCGATGCCCGGCAGGTCTGATCTGGTGGGCGGCTTCGGCCGTGGCTAGTTTATTTAGATTTAGCGTTCTAGTCCGATATCGTGATTCGTGTAAACCGATAAGGGGTATGGATTATGGATTTAACATATCTACCTACTACTTGCTGATGGCCGCGACTTCGTCTACGTGGATTAAGTTTTTAATTCCTGCGGGAACTCCTTAATTTTCCGAGGTAAACCAATGTCACTCTCCAGGTATTAAACTATATCCATGTAACAAATCACGTCGCACTGTTGCGGCATGATTGAAGGACAAACTAACAAAAATCCGCAATTTTGCATTTATAATTTAGTATGATACAATTAGTTTTTTTAATTGTTAGCAATATTAAGATTAAGGTTTGTCATTTTAATGAGAAGAGATAGAAGAGTGTGTAAATGTTTTCTTGTAGTCTCTATAGCATATACAAATACAGCCCATATCCCTATTCGGTTTCTACACGGCATCGTACCAGAACGTTAAATCGCTTTGCGGCACGTCTTTGTCGGTAGGGTGATAACTAGCCACGGCCGAAGCATCCCACCAGGCCAGGCCAGGGAAAATTCAGAAATTATAAATTCCCAAATTAACGCTGCCAGGGATCGAACCTGGGACCTCCGCAAGTTAAGACAACAGCGCTCAACACTGCGCCAGGGAGGTCGTCAAGGTTGTAGTGTCGTGAAGGGTTGTTGAGCATAAGTCACTACAGCCCATTAACGTCCCACTGCTGGGCAGAGGCCTCCACTCTCATAGGAGAGAGGGAATTATAGCTTAGACCCACCACGCTGCTCCAATGCGGGTTGGCGGGCTCTAACCACTACATCAACGAGGCAGCTGAGTTGGGCATAAGTAGCTATTGGGAATGGCGAGCACTCCGATAGTAATTACTGAGATGTACTCGACGTGCTCGATTTCCAACTTAACAGAAGTACGCCCTTCAGGTTCTCTCAGCCAACAATATTATTTCATTACTCAATCATACTACTAGTGGTTCGCCCCGAACTGAGACCTCGCGGCGCCATCTATTGACATAAATGTGAAGTTCTGTTAAAAATACTGACGCTCATTAAAAATTAAATAATTTCGTTTCCTTACAATATTTATCTAATTTTAGTATTTGTTGTTCAAGTACAAGATATAATTGAAATAATTGATCAAGTATCAGGCTCATCCTTTCAGAAAATTTAGAGTTCTGAGGTCATCTTTGGACGTTAGAAAATCACCACTTTGAAAGCCCCCCATTTCGTCAATTTTGGGGGAAAAATTAAAAAAAAAATATTTTCCGACTCTATTCCTAATTATCTTTAAAATGATATACCGCAACCCTATGTAACTTTATTGACCGAGCGAAGCGAAGGTCTCTGAGTCTACTTGGGTGAATTGGCACTTGTCCGTCCGTCCGTCCGTCCGTCCGTCTGTCAGAGCATTATAACTTCTGAATTACTGAACGCAATTACTTCAGCTTTAAATATAATATGTAAACCAATGGCCTCCCGCCGAATATGGTAAAATGTTAGCACAGAAATTGTAGGGAATTTTCTCTAGTTTAATTTATTACATAACTATTTTTGTCGTAACTGTTTTTGGGCGCCATTTTTCCAATATGGCGGCGCGAGCGGCAAAGATACGAGGTGGCAAAGTGAAAATTCGGAAAGAGCACGTCAAAATCTATAAAATACACCAATTTTCAAAACTGCCGAGAAACTTTCCAGGTAAAACTACCAAATGATTGGGTTTTAACTGCCATGCCCCTAACAGGTTAGCTCGCTATCATCTAAGACCGCATCATCACTTACCATCAGGTGAGATCACAGTCAAGGGTTAAGGTGTAGTGAATAAAAAAATAACAATGTATTCAAGCTGCAGTAGAGACTATAAGAAAACATTTACACACTGTTCTATGGTAAAAGTTCTTTTTAAAATGACAAATCTTGTTGGTTTGTCCTTCAACTGATACGCGTTGTCAGAATACTTGAGGGACTAGTGGCCTATCATTCGTCCCTCAAGTAATTAGAATAAGAAAATTTTATAGCCATTCGATAAATGAACACTTGTATATTAACGACATAAAAGGGGTCGGTTCGTGCGTGTATTGCATAAGAGCGTTCAGTAGGTATGCAGGCCGAAAATATGGTAGCGAACAATTCTCAAAACTTTCCATTTGGGAAACCCTGTTCTAGTTTGAACTATAGCCATATTTTAGCATCGCAAATGGGTCACTCTACATTTAGTCCATATACCACGTTGATAGGCACGGAGTTGCAATATTTCTAGAGTAGCAATTATCCGTGAATTAAACCTGACTGGTGTACTGCCGTTATTCATATTTGGCACTGAACTAGTTTTTCCTAGGTATATATATCGCATTCTATCTTGATGGAAATACATTTTTCTAGTTGTTAGCATGTTTAACAGCGAATGTTGAGATCCTGGATTCGATTCCCGATTAACCAACAATAGTTAGCTAATTGTTTTTGTCAAGAATTTCTTAGTAGTAGCCCGGAGTTTAAAAAAATGGCCATTGTATTTAATTATTGCAGTCTCGCTGGAATATGATAGAAAAAAGGCATATTACAAATTACGAGTTGGCGCGCACATTTATGCACTTTATTAATATCTCCCGCAACCGATCTTCGGCCAGATCGGCCGATCTCTGCAGAGACTAGCCATGAGGTATCTGCAGAGATCGGCCTACGTCATCCTTAATCTAAAAATTAATAAAAATTTAACACTCGTACAGTTATGTACAGAGTTTGCTGCTCCATCCCCGCGATCTAACTCAATGCCTATAGGTATATCAAACAGTTTCTGCGCCACTTGATGTTTCAATGCTCTTGAATCGTGTGTAATAAATCATGCTTGTCGTCACGTGAAAGCCTACCATAGTTCTATTAAACTGTGTTCAATACCTCTCTTTTCCTCGTGTGTAAAAATGCCTATGTGAGAAAGAGAAGTGGAACCTAAACAGTTTCACGTCACATGCAGTTGACAGCTTGATAGATATTGTGCGAATTGCTAATGTAGGTATATAGGAGAAACTTATTGACTCTCTGTCGACTAAAAATTGGGGCAAAAACGAAGAGAAAACTGGAACTTGATTTTTCCACGATATCTTATAAGTTCAGTTACTGTTTTCCTGTAAGGACTACAACTACATTTTCTCACCTTCATTTTAGATCTCCAAAATTTAAGTTATCTATGTACTAAGTTTGGGGCATCTGGAAGAAATCTCTTCAAGAGATAAGTTGTCCTTGTGCATGTCTTTTCAATCTTTATGTTTTATTTTTAAGTTTCTGGTACAGAATGTATAAATAATAATAAATAAGTTTCACCAAAAATGAAAAGTTTGGGGTTGGTATAAAGGTTAACTAACGGTCACTTATTCGTTTTCACATTACTTATTTTGTCCAAGACACTATCTATTCATACAAAAAATGACATAATATGAGCTCATATTTTACAATATTCCGATTTTTGTGGCTGTATTTTAAATGAAAGTAGAGAAATTATTCTGAGCTCATGCTCGCTTATCTGTATTTCAGAATTTTTAGGAATATAATATTCGCAATCTCAGACAAGAGCTTCTTATATAATGTGATCGCACACTGTCGCTAAATGATTAAGATATCCAAGAGCAACAAACAATCCAATATAAAGAAAATATGGTGACGTCAGGTCCAAGAGTTTATGATACATGCGCATGAGTTTAGCCGCAATGACGAAACACAAAACCGCGATCGCGTAATATTCATAACGCCGTAGCGTCATGGCGGCTCCTCACATAACGCCCACAACTCTGTAATTATAAGCTTATCGCGAACCTACAATAAAATTTACTCCGATCTTGACCGTTCCGTCTATCTAAAACGCAATTGAAAAATGCAATCATTAAACTACATCAGAAATAGTATTTACATTTAGTACACAAGCACATCCCTCATACTTGCGCGCACTTGCACTTTGTAACTTTTAACTTTAAGCTTTATGTACCTATTTATTTTAATAATAATTATAAATAATCTTTTGGCCTTATTTTAGTTTTTAAAGAGATAACTTTAAATTAATATGTAAAAACGCTGTTGATTACAGACTAATAAACAAAATAAAAAAAATTACACGTTATCCGCGATATGGAGCAATAGCGCGCTTGATATTGCGCTACGTGTTATAATAACTAGCTCTACAAAACACCAACGCATAATATGCATAGTAGGTATATTATGCGTTTGTGATGTGGTTCGACACGTCATTGCATATACTGCAGTAAAGTGCACGGGGCAATCACCCTGGGATGCTCAATCTCACATAGAGAAGTCCTCAGAAACCAGGGCGACTTGCTATGATTTTGTACTTGATTGTCCATAATCATAAGGAGACAAGCGCAATCCCACGAAAACAGGCTTCATCATCACGTAAACGTCGAGGCCATCCAGCTCCTCGACAATACAGACTTAGTGCGTAGACTTAAAAGGACTAAGCCCTTCGAGTTAGTGTAGTGAAGTGAAAGTGTAGTGCTAAGTGCAATGCAAAGAACACAAGAACACAGTGTCTCGTAATAATATCTAGCGTAAACTCAATGGACCAATTCTTAGATATAATTTTATGGTATAAGTTTAGGTTAAAATAATGTTACTCATTAGCTTTATTTACTCATAGGCTAGATCGTAACTTTAGTAGGGTATTAACTTTTGTTAGTACTTTGTGATATTAAAAAAAAACAACCGTTGAGAAACCGTCTACTAAACTCATCATAATCATCGTCGTGTGCTTTCTTCAATTCGAAGTTTCGCGTCAATCACTCGAAAAGTAACTTTAATTTTATGTTTCATTTTTAATCTTTTAATCTACATGACTGCGTTAAATTATAGTTTCAAAATATTGCGCCCTTGCGCTTCTGGCAGTAGTATGCGATCAACTTTAATAGTAAACTCGAGCACCATTAATAAATCTGTTGGTAGGTAGGTAGGTACCCTCATGAATAATACCCGGGATGGGTATTAAGTAAAGACTTTTACAAAAGATTTATTCCGCGAGCGTTAAGGAAATGCGGCTAAGATTGATTGAATTCCAATAAATCTTTAGATTTGTAGGATTTATGAATTTAAACAATTAAAATAATGTCGCCAATAATGACATTTTGTGTAGTTTTAAGAAAATAAAGCATTAACTTTTGTAGAGGCTTCGGAGATGTCTATTTACCACCCTACTGACAAGGACGTGCCGCTAAGCGATTTAGCGTTCCGGCATAGGTATAGGTACTATTACTTATTATGTGGTTCCGGTACGATGCCGTGTAGAAACCGAATATTGGTGCGTGGGTTAAATATAACTGCAATGCCCGCTACCATCTTATACTGCATCATCACTTACCATCAGGTGAGATAGCTGTAAAAGGCTAACTTTAAAAAAACAGAGTAGTAACTTAATAGATAAAGCAGGGTTCAAACTGAGCACGGTAGCCGCGTGAACTATTGTCTGGTAGCTAGTATTGCTCATAGATTCTTATCTTTATGGAACTAGCTTGCTCTGTGTGGACCCGATCAATTGTCTATAATAAAATTTTAAAAGACCTTCTACTGATATTAACATCTAGCCATCTTATAGCTTTGAAAATTGATGGAAAGGCACCCTAACTACGTAAACTCGCAGTTTTTGGCTATTAACACTTTAATGTCTCGAGATTTTTTCAAAAACTTTATCACACATCATAGGATTTTCATATTCAATGATGTTGAAGATGTCTCTGAATAAGTTCAAAGTTAATGTAAAACGTAAACTCATTGAAAAATCTTATTACCATGTAAAGGATTACTTAAATGACAAGGAAGCTTGGCAATGATTTGTTCTAATGGCTCTGGTAGTTAACTAAGGTTAAGATGATTTGTGAAATGGTGATAATGAAAAAAAAACCCGGCTGAGTTTGTTGTGGGCTCTTCTCAGACCAGGGCGCGTTTGGAACCCTCGTAGCTTTAGTTTTAAGATACCATTACTGATTATCACCATTATATTTTATAAATAACTAGACGTCAATAAGTGTAGTGTATACCTACCTATATATATTTTTTTAATTGAAAGTAATACAATAGAACTTAATGCTAGCTAGCCTAACCTAATTACTATATAAATCATGCCCGCGTGGAATGGTGGCAAGAATGCTGGCTGCATTGCCGCGCTGGACAGCCAGGCTGATCCTTTGCGCAAAAAATGAGCCAGCCCTTCTGTCACCAGATGAGGCAATTAACCGCGGTGAAATATCTCGTAAAAATTATACTATAGGTAGGTACCTATATTGAATAAACATTATTTTATTTGATTTGATTGATTTTCTATTATTAGATATAATCAAGTGAAATACAATTTTTTAACGTATCATGAAAAAAAAGCATCATAGCCAAAGTTATTACGCGAATAGTAAAATTGTTTTAACAAAAAACTTTACGGATTTTTCTGTGATTTCAGTCCAATATTTCATAGCAATCGTGCCTATGGAATATTGATTTGTGTTTGATGTGTATCTGACTATAACTGTTAGATAGCAATTCATTAGTTTAATTGGACGTAAGCTAGTTAGAACTGACCGCTGTGGTCACCGATGCCATTAGGCGTGTGTTATCACGTCAGATTCGCATTATCTTATATTTGATGACGTCATATTATTGTATGTGCGGATGATTGTTATGTGTTTACTATATCGCAGCGTTATGCTACCTCCCTGACACAGTGCACTGTGGTGTTAGGTATAAGGGAGGCCTTGGTTCCGATTCTAAGCAGGTCCTCCAGTTTTGACGACCTCCGTGGCGCAGTATGTAGCGCTGCTGCCTTAACGTGCGGAGGTCCTGGGTTCGATCCCCGGCAGGGTCAATTTGGGAATTTAAAATTTCTGAATTTTCCCTGGTCTGGCCTGGTGGGAGGCTTCGGCCGTGGCTAGTTACCACTCTACCGACAAAGACGTGCCGCCAGGCGATTTAGCGTTCCGGTACGATGCCGTGTAGAAACCGAAGGGGTATGGGTTTAATATAACTGCCATGCCCCTAACAGGTTAGCCCGCTACCATCTTAGACTGCATCGTCACTTACCATCAGGTGTGATCGTAGTCAAGGGCAAGCTTGTATTGGATAAAAAAAAAGGTCCAATTTAAAAATCCATACTGAAGATCTAGCCCCACTGCGCCTATCCTAATATTATAAAGTGTGTCTGTCTGTCTGCTACGCTTCTCCGGCCCATCTTTTCCACCGATGGAAAGGGCATAGGCTACTTTTTATCTCAGAAAATTAAGGAATCGATAAACCTCAATCGATGCGCACGAAGTCGCGAATATCATCTAGTTAATAATAACTAATTACTTAGATTACATCATCGCTTGCCGCCAGGTAAAATTGCGGTCATGTGCTTACTAGGTACTCGTTTTCAAGCTACTTTAAATAGTTAAAATTTAAAAAAAATGTGTAATAATTATTTTAGAAACTGACGCGAAGCTTTCTGGTCAGTAATTTCAATACTTCTATAAGTAACCTACTTATAGCTTTTAACTATTTTCGCATCAGGCAGGCAGAGGAGCACCAATTGTGGGAGGATCAATCTAGCTGCTATCCCAAACGAAAACCAGGCTATCTTATCTGAAGAAAGCTTTAATTCACGCGCAGTCCCGGCAAAGTCCCCGTTTAATCTATCAAAAAAAAAAAATTGAAATGGTTTTTTCAAGTAGACTTTTTACAAGTGCTTATGAATAGTCGAATTAATCTACCACTGGTTCGGAATGTCGCTCCTACCGAGAACAACCAGCAAGAAACTCGGTGGTTGCTCTTTTAAAAAAATTAATTAAATTTTTTAGTGCAGGATAAGATGCCTACTATAATTTACAATAATGCATTAAGTAGTCTAAAGATATATAAGTAACAGCAGTTCTGAGCATTGCTGGAGCGAGTCAAATTCATGCACTTTTATCAATATATTTAAAAGTCAATGCCACTTTTCGTTGTAATTTTATAACTCAAGAACGGGCTCACGTGGTCTATCCAAACCAAATGTTTAGGCTTTGTTCGGACTATTTAGTAGAAGGTTTATGTGTTTATGTGAAGTTTGCACAAAATCGGTCGAGTGGTTTTTCATTTATCACATTTTTTGTAAACGATTTATACGTAGTGAAGCACCTACTGGGCCGCTAGTCATTTATATAATCTTCGACAGTATAATAAGCTTTTTTCACGAGCATTAAAAAAAAAAACTATAAACTATCTTAAGCACTCAACCGTACTCTGAATAAGTCCGCACCTACACCGAGTCTGAGTAGTGTTTGGGCTATATAATATCTCCTCGTACATTATTATAATAGAAGTTACTGGAAACAACGCTCCCAGTTTATATTCTGAGTGTAAACCTGAATATTGCAATCGATCAGCCGTCTGGCATTCTCATGAATAATACCATCCCATTGAGGAAACTTTTACAAAAGATTTATTTACTTCTGGCAAGCGTTAGGAAAATGTGACAAAGAGTGATTGATTGTAAATAAATATTTTCAGTACATTTTTGTACCTAACATGGGAAATAGGATGCTTGAAATAAAATAAAAAACAATAAAGTATTTATTTGCCATTTTTTCAAATTACATTACAAGTTAGTTACTGCGAACTCACCAAGATGGTAACGGGCTAACCTAGAGTTAAGGCAGTGACGAGTATAACCCATAAATAATTCTAATCGGTATCGTACCGGAACACATAATCACTTGGCGGTCCGTTTTTGCCGGTAGGTTTGACGACCTCCGTGGCGCAGTGTGCAGCGCTGTTGCCTTAACGTGCGGAGGTCCAGGGTTAGTTCCCCGGCAGGGTCGATTTGGGAATTTATATTTTCTGAATTTTCCCTGGTCTGGTCTGGTGGGAGGCTTCGGCCGTGGCTAGTCACCACCCTACCGGCAAAGACGTGCCGCTAAGCGTTTTAGCGTTCCGGTACGATGCCGAGTAGAAACCGAAGGGGTATGGGTTTAATATAACTGCCATGCTCCTAACAGGTTAGCCCGCTACCATCTTAGACTGCATCATCATCAGGTGAGATCGCAGTCAAGGGATAGCTTGTAGTGGACAAAAAAAAACTAGTCACGGCCAATACCTCCCACCACACTTGACCAGAAAAAAACAGAAATTACAAATTCCCAAATTGGCCTTGCCTGTAAGTGATCTCGGGATCTCTCATTTATAATTCACAGCGCTTACCACCACAGCGTCAGACCATAGTCCGTCCCGGTGGCAAAATTGGAACTAATTTTTATGCCTCTTCAGCCTCTTATGTATTTTTTAAAACTTTATATTTTATATCTACTTGCGACGCTGTCACCGGGTCAGAAAAGTTTGTGGGACTGTACGGGTGGTGGAAAGAGCTGATGTCGGGGTCCTTCACCTGATCGAATCACAGGCCCGTTTATCTATCGTATTTATTTGATTTGACAGATTTAAACGTATTGCTCGAACTGTTTATGGAGTTCATGCATGCTTTTTGACGTGCAGGCATCAATGAACTCCATAAACAGGCCGAATTATCCGTTTGACAAACGATTTCATTACACAATCGGGGGACAGAAATGAGGAGATCCGTGAAGGAGCTTAAGTAGCTTGACGGGGCGGGGCACATAGAAGAATCCAGTTGGTAGACTAGATAGACAAACGATATCAAACGAGTTCCACGATAAAAAGGAGAAAGAGATAAAGTCTCTCCAGGTCCTCAATGTTTCGGCGTGATTGAAGGGTAAAAAAACAAACTAACAAATGCACAAACAAAAACACTTTCTTATTAATTATAATATTAGCATGATAACTAACAGCAAATAAGTGGACCAAGTGGCTTATCTACAGCCTTTGCCAGCCATACCTATGTCCAATGTGCTGTGGACATCTATCTTTTGACGACGACGACTATAAAATAGCACGCTACTAAAGCAGATACCTGCTAAATTGGTTAAGTTTCAGTATACCTTAAGTTATGAATTCCAAGCAAACTATTGTACTTAGGGTATTTATCTACTTGTTTACTATCGGAGTTTGAAACAAGCGCTGTGGTTTACATTCAAATTTGAATATCGCAATCAATCAATGGCTTGCCGGAGGAACAATTCAAAATCAATGAGGTAATTATATTGAACGAGGCATGTATACTAACTACTTAGAGAGAAATAATACTATAGGACAGGGCTAGACTAAAGGATATTAAAATAAGGTACACTACTGCATATTATTTATTTCCTTTTTAAAAGAGCATACTTAGTGGAGATGGTGTTACTAAAAAAACCCGGCTGAGTTTGTTGTGGGCTTTTCTCAGACCAGTGCGCTTAGCATGGGTACAACGAGATTATCTCGCGACGAGAGAGAGAGAGATGTTGTCGTTGCAGGCAAATTTTTCATTTACCCTAACATGCACAAAATGTACAATATATACAGGTATATTACAAGAAAAGAATAGTCGACTTGTAAAGGTTCATCGAGAAAAATACAACAGATAAGAAATATTACTTTTATCTCTACTTTTGACGTAAGGAGACAAGTAACGGTGTTAGCTTCGGTAGACAGAGAGAGATAACGGGTAGACATAATTTAACTCGTAGTGCGCATGCTAGCCATACAGGGCGCGTCTTCTCAGTAAAAATTTTTTAAGATCGAACTCGCTTCCAGAAGATGAAGATGAAGGTAAATCCTCTTGTTTTAAGGATCCGCGGATTGTAATTGGTAGGAATCACAGATTTTGGAAGATTAATCCAGACCCCAGCCATGCGTATGAGAAATGATGAAGCAAGGCTTTTCGTGCATGTAGAACATCAGTCTACCTTTGTCGAATCGATTGTGACGAGTAGAGAGTACAGAGAGTAAAATAACCTAAATCCAGGCAGACGAAGTCAAGGGCATCATATATTATTAATTGAAATAGATACTTTATATACTATATATAACTAGGTACTTAAATATCATAAATACTGCGATCAATCAGCGAGTTGGCATCCTCATGAATAAAATAGCCTTAGTGAGGCAACTTTTGCGAAAGATTAGTCTCGTGTAACAGGCGACATAATGTTACAAGAAATGATGGATGTATTGAGTGGAAGAATATTACTTTTATTTTTTACTAGCGGATGCTCGTGACTTCGTTTGCATGGCATAAGTTTTGAATTCCCACAGGCAGTAGCCTATATCACTCTCCAGGTCCCCAACTATATCCCCTATTTTATCATTTCGGGGGTGGAATTTTGAAAAATCCTTCTTTAGTGAGTGCCTACGTCACAAAAGGAACCTACTGTCAAAATTTCAAGTTTCTAACCTTACTCGTTTAGGCTGTACGTTGATCCCTTAACGATTTTATATATCTAAATATGAGATAAGATGAGATTAATAAAATAGTAAGGATGCAACGACCTCAATTTACATAGACGGGCCCTGTCGAACAAGGGATGTGAACTTGTTTTTAGACTATTTTTGTAACGCCATCTAGTCTGAAAAGCAGGAACTTGCTTACAATATATGCGCCATCTTGAATGACAGCTTAACAACACGTTATGACTCGGTCATAGCTAGTATAGGTCATAGTCAAAGAAACCGTAAGGCCAGCTAGTAAAAAAATATCATGCAGTTTGCAGCGGAAATTAAATGATTGCGTAATGGATAGAAATATATAATTGAAAAACTACCTATAAAATAAAAATTATACACTGCCAAACTAATTAGACATTAGATAATAACAAATTATCTACACGACGAGCGACCGTGGCAGCGCTACGACGGGGACAAAGACAGGCTTAAGACAGTTGTGGAACGTGCTCTGCAAGTCGGCGCCCATCTAGTACCTACATATATATCGAAATATCGATCGATGGATAAGTTTAAATAGGAATAAAATGTAAGGACCTTAGAACGCAAGTTATAGATACATACCTAGAGCTTTGTCAAATTTACATAATACACATCGACGAAATGCTAAGCTAGATCAGGCTGAAACTGGAATTTGCTAATGTATCGAGCATTAGCAATTACTATACTGCATTTCACCTCTGCACATGTCTAATGACATATTCTAGATCAAAATCCTAATCTACCGAGTTTCTTGCTGGTTCTTCTCGGTAGGAATAACGTTCCGAACCAGTGGTAGATTCACGTGTACGATGTGGTAGAGTGTGTGATAGAGTGGACGATTCAAAAGTACCTGTAAAAGTTTATATTTTGAATAAAAAAAACATTTGATTTGATTTGATTTGATCTAAGCAAACAACAAGGTCCTTATATTTAGTGTTATTTGCTAGCGCTTTCATGAAATTTTGAAAATCGCAACGCTGATGTGAAAATTTTAAAAAATCCCTAATATTTAAACAATCCCTAATATTTGTCTTTACCCGGCATGCAACCTCTTACTATGCTAAATTTCAAAAAGATGGGCCGTTAAAGCGTACCAGACTAACAGATAGAAAGACATACATACACACTTTGGTATTTATAATATTAGTATGAATACGAAGCTTAAATTTAGTGGCTTAGCTATATAGGTAGGTGGCTTAGAGCAATTACTGCGTGCACCTATGCAAACTATTAGACGGAAATGCATTTAGGTTAATTATATTGTTGGTTAGGTTAAATTGGTCTATCTCATACGGTCACCGCTTTTCCCATAATATGTGCCCAGGTATCTGGGACGAAATGATCTAATTGAGATTTCCTTATATTATTATACTTGCAGTATCTGACAGTTAGGTATATTACGAATTGACTGAATTGAATATTTTTGACGACCTCCGTGGCGCAGTGTGTAGCGCTGTTGCCTTAACGTGCGAAGGTCCCGGGTTCGATCCCCGGCAGGGTCAATTTGGGAATTTATAATTTCTGAATTTTCCCTGGTCTGGCCTGGTGGGAGGCTTCGGCCGTGGCCGGCAAAGATGTGCCGCCAAGCGATTTAGCGTTCCGGTACGATGCCATGTAGAAACCGAAGGTATATGGGTTCAATATAACTGCCATGCCCCTAACAGGTTAGCCCGCTACCATCTTAGACTGCATCATCACTTACCATCAGGTGAGATCGCAGTAAAGGGCTAGCTTGTAGTGGATAAAAAAAAAGAATGAAAATGAGCTTAGTATCCCTTTATACGGAAATATAATGTACTATCTGACCCGGCGAACTTCGTACCGCCTTAGTATGCAAAATTAAATGTATATTTTTCAATATTTGTGAGAGATTTTCTTAATATTTTTTTCCGTAAGAACCTTCTCCTAATAATAACAAATACAACAAAAAAAGAATTAGTGAAATCGGTCCAGCCATTCACGCGTGATGCCGTGACCAAGGAAAACGGGTTTCATTTTTATATATATATATAAGATAAGATATAGAATATAGATTATACTAGCTGACCCAGTAAGGAAGCCCACACGTGCAATACTATAGCATTGCACTGATGCCTATAACACGAGTTTTAAACTTATTGTAGGCATCAGACGCTACACCTTTATATTAATCTATTATAACATTTTGTGGACCGTAAATTAATATTTATTCACACAACACAAGTGGTTATACGAGTCTGAGTTTCTTTCTGGCTCTACTCAGAAGATTCAATTTTCCGAACCGGTAGTAGAGTTTTGACTTATCATGAGTGGCATAAGTGGTCCTTTTTTTTATTCCCTGGGTAGGAGGAAATCCTCATGGATGCCATTCGGCATGCCCGACTTCACCGAGATGTACTCGATGACATACGGACTAAAACCTCCTCCCTTTTCTGGCCGTCCTTCCCGGTACTGCAGTGTGCATATCATGGGAAAGTCGGAGTCCGGTCAGACTTTGTTTGCCTTTTGCCTGTCCTATTCGTCACTCACTCTTTTTCCCATTATTGCCTTAAGCATTTTTGCACCTTTGTTCCACCCCTCTTCACTGTTCAACATCTGAGTTATCATTGTTTTTTGTGAGGGGACTCTTCGCTTACCTCTTGCCAGTGCTCTCCTTTCGATTTAAGTATGAGGGTCTGTAATTCGAGCTTGGCTGCCTTGTAGGCATAAGTGGTCCTACGTGAAATAAATAAATCATTTATGCAGGCGGGCGGGCGGACAGTTGGATGGACGAACGAATGGACAGACGCGCGGACGCGTGAGAAGTCGGACGGACTTGGACGTATGGACGAGCCAGGCAGGTATGCAGGCACGGTCCACAGCTGAACACGAGTCTCATCTCAGAATAAGAAGGGTTTAGGCTTTAGTCCACCACGACGAGTGGATAGGCAGACTCCACACACCTTTGAGATCATTATGACACTCAGGGAACTCTCAGGCAAGAAAGTTGCCTCACGATGTTTTCGTTTAACGTTAAATCAAGTAAAAATTAATTGATTAAAACACACATCATTCCAAAAAGATAGAGTTGCGTGCCCGGGATCCATACCCCGTACCTCCGAATATGACTTCGAGGTCTTAAGCACTTGGCTAATGTAGGAGAAAACGGAACCCACATTCTTTTTATATTAGGTTGACATATTAGATGGAGAGTTGCAACATAAAAAAAGTAGATTGTTCATCAAGGGACTAAAATGAGCTATTTCATACGAGATGTTACGTACCGAGCATAGCGAGGTATGCTATAGAATCGAGTAGAATGGCTTTAAGTCCCGTGGTAAACACTCTACTTTTCACTTTGATTGCGAGAAAATAAAATAAATAACGATTCTTAATTAATTTTTTGCCTTTCTGTTACATTTTTATATTAGGAGTAAGATCTTTATTTTTACTTGATGATATTATACAAATAAATAGTCATATTCACTTTACCTTTCACCCTGTACTTATTACGCATTGTGCATCGAAATTTGAATTTTATAATAAAAAATAAAAAATCTATGATTTCGCGGCAAACTGTAATACCATCTTTATTTTTCTCCGTTTAAATATATCAAGAAGGAATTTAAAAAAATACAGTAGTATCATAGACATAGATATGTAGGATATTGGTAGGATACGATGGGTAACATTGACATTCATCTAAGTGACATTAAAATTTTTTGGCTGTTGATAGTAACCATAGACTAAAAATTTTGGATAACCTTATTATGTCTGTGGGATAACCCACGATAACCGAATGAGGATATCACGCATACCGATATGAGGATAGTACATCGAAAATAATATTATTTAAAAAAAAATTGAGCCTTTTTCATTTCTGCTAGCACAATTCAAAATGAAATTCATAAAATCAAAAATAAATTTGAAACATAAAATACTAGTAAAACAATAATATTATTCAATAAAATTGAGCCTTTTTCGTTTCTGCTAGCACAATTCAAAATATATATAAAAATGAAACCCGTTTTCCTTGGTCACGGCATCACGCGTGAATGGCTGGACCGATTTCACTAATTCTTTTTTTGTTGTATTTGATATTATTAGGAGAAGGTTCTTACGGAAAAAAATATTAAGAAAATCTCTCAGAAATATTGAAAAATATACATTTAATTTTGCATACTAAGGCGGTACGAAGTTCGCCGGGTCAGCTAGTTCAAAATAAAATTCACAAAATCAAAAAGACATTTGCAACATAAAATACTAGTAAAACAATAATATTATTCAAAAAAACTGAGCCTTTTTCATTTCTGCTGGCACAATTCAAAATGAAATTTACAAAATCAACAGAAAAGACATTTCGAAAAAAATTCAACCGCTTCGCAGTAAAAATTGTCGAGCTGTTAAAACTTTGCTAATACCGTGTAACAAGGCAACGATCTCGGGGTAAAATCTAACGATTTAAATTGCAGTCGTTATTCCGGCTCGGCTTGATTCCTAGTAAAGAACTATTTCCAACCGCTAATTGCTTCTAGTAAATTGCAAACTAGCTGGCGAACGTAATCGTTTGGTATACCGGACTTTCTTTATAGCATGTACTTACGAGTATGCTGGAACCGAATAGAGATGCTTCAATGAAACAAGTGAATATAATTAAAATTATTAAAATATACGACTGCTCTGCCGTAGCCCGTATTGAATTAACTTTGGAATCTTATTCATATTTTTATTAAATGATATTTTTTTGTGAATCACTGGATACTGAACTATAGTGTTCTATATTTTTGGAATCTACTTATCATTTTCTAGATGATGATTATATAGTTAATCTTATTTTCGAATTTTTTTTTCAACTTTAGTCTTTAATGCGGGACAATGGTCATACATACATACATACATGAACCCTGAAAATAATATACTCCTTTTTTTCAGGCAGTCGTATAATAAGCGAGTTCGCTGAGAAACGAAATTTGTAAACAGGTATTTTTTTTATATAGTCCCCACACCGACTACAATAATTGCTTTAGGTATAACGTTTAATAAATAATTAATATTGAGATGTATACAATTGAGTCTTCTAGATGCGGAAATGGCATGTAATGTGATAATAGGGCATCTTAACTGCAACATCAGTAAAAATATTGCAACAATACACAAAAGAAAGCAAAAAATACATAAATAATTTTAATTGCTTACTAAAATTAACTAGCATAGCAATAAGTTAAGTAACTTACTTAATTTATTTTTAACTATTATTTTAATCATACAATCAGGTAGATACAACTGTGGGAACGAAAGCGCAAAAAAAAACACACCTGAAAACCTGAAACGATATCCACGAAAAAAAAACGAAACTCCAATATCGATGGCCAAATAAACACTGTTTTATTCAGAACGCTTCCCAGTCAACTCGAGACGTATTGATATTTCGCTGCCTGCAGAATTCACAATGGCGGTACTCGCAGAACACTGCGATGACAATTCCGGAAGCCACTCGTATCGTGTTAGCTCATTTTTAAACTTCACGACGCGAAGCCGCCTACGGTCATATATTTCGGTTCTCTTCAATATCCGTTCGATTGTTTATCTTTTCCAAGGAATAATGGGATCAGTACAAATTGGAAGGTGGGTATGCAATATATCCCCCTTTTACAGATAGGTACATTTTATTTGATCTCTCTGCCTCTCACGAGTTCTATTGCCAATTTGTAAAGTGATTGATATTGGCGCTTTGGACTCTACAATTTTGTAAAATGGTATGCCTAATATGAGCTTATCCTGGTTGGCACACCAATTTAAAATGCTGAGCATACTATGGAAAGAGCAATGCCACTACAAGTTTACCACTATTTATTCCACTACAAGTTAGCCCTTGACTGTGATCTCACCTGTTGGTAAGTGATGATGCAGTCTAAGAATCCATCTCAGGGGGTCATCTTAGGAATTTTTTTTAGGTACGGCAGACCTACACCCCTAATCGGTTTCTACACGGCATCGTACCCAAACTGGCTAAATCGCTTGGCGGTATGTCTTTGCCGGTTGCCTACCACCAGACCAGACCAGAAAATTCGGAAATTATAAATTCCCAAATGTACCCTGCCGTGAATCGAACCCGGAACCTCTCACTGTAAGACCGCAGACTCTCCACTATACCAGAGAGGTTGTCGAAGAACTAAATTTACCGAGGAACCTCACAAAAGTGGCATGTTGACGTGGCTTTGGATTGGTTAGTGTTTTTCAGAAGACCAGTGAACCGATGGAGATTGAAGGTTCTCGAGTAGACACTGCGTATCAGCAAATGCATTATAGGTAGAAAATATTATATTTGTGCAAAACCTACCACAAAGAATTTGAAAACTACCGTAGTTTAGCTCGCTTGTCGAATAAAAAATTGCATACAATTTTGGAAATTCGAATCAAAGGGTATGAAATAGATTGATCACTGACAAAAATTCCGAGTGCCTAAAAGTGTCGGAGTCCTGTTGCTTCAGGATTGTACAGTTAGCAATAACAGGGGCCGGCGAAGTGTGAAATTAGGTCTATCGGTGCAACGTGGTTGCGCTGAGCCACGGACCGACAAACGAACTTGACAGCATTGGCGCTGAGGATAATGAATGGGTACACCAACACACCAACCAAGTAGGACTGTTAAGAATTAGGATGTTTTTTTCTATACTTTTGGAATTAGGATGTCTTTTTTACACTATGGACAAATTTTTTCCAGTGTGGTAACTTTTTGTCTACCACACTGAAAAAAATAGTCCATAGTATATTGTGCCCTTAGGTTGGAATCTGGCTTTGCTTATTCCTTTACTAGTTGATGCCGGCGACTTTTTAAATTCCTACAATAGATTTTTTAAAATTCCTACAAGAACTCCTCAATTTTCCGGGATAAAAAGTAACCTATGACACTCTCCAGGTCCTCAACTATAGCCACGTATAAAATCACGTTGATCCGTTGCTCCGTTGCAGTGTGATTGAAGGACAAACCAACAAATCAATAAACCAACAAACAAACACACTTTCGCATTTATAATATTAGTATGATTTTGTTTTCCCAGATAAAGGAGTTCTTTATTTATATATTAAATAACAGCGTCTTTAAATATAATATAACTAGATGATGCCCACGACTACGTCCGTGTGGATTGAGGTGCGAGTATATTGATTCCTGCGGGAACTTTTTAATTTTTCGGCATAAAAAGTAGCCTATGTCCATTCCCGGGACGCAACGACGACCTCCCTGGCGCATTGGTGAGCGCTATGTTCTTATAAGTCCCCGGCAGGGTCAATTCTTGAATATATAATTTCAGAATGTTTTCTGGTCTGGCCTGGTGTGAGGCTTCGGCAATGACTAGGTAGTTGCCACCATACCGGCAAAGACGTACTGCCAAGCGATTAAGCGTTCCCTTACGATGCCGTGTTGAAACCGTTTGAGGGTATGGGTAACTACCATACCCCAACAGGTTAGCCCGCTACTATCTTAGACAGCATTATCACCAACCATCAGGTAAGATTGCAGTCAAGGGCTAACTTGTAGTAGCATAAAAAAAAACTTCTCTCTGTATAAAATTTCATCAACGGGATGTATTAGTCATTAATAAGATATGTGTAAAGGTCATGTGCATTGCCTTGGGGTCGATCAGTTAGCAATATCAGAGGTCGGCGGGGTGTGAAATTACGTCTATCGAAGCGACGTGTCCGAGCTGGTTCGCGAACGGACAGATGAACTTAATAGCGTCAGCTTTGGGGGATTTGACATATCAAATTTTAAAACACATACTGGAAGGGTGATTATTTCATTAGCTTTCATATTTTTAACTCATTCCATTTATTCATTTTGTTCATAAATATTGAACTAACAAACAATCCGTATGTAATCTATGTTATCATAGTAACGAGTATATGTATAATTATGAGATATTCCTTTTTAATCTGCGCAAACGTCAGATATTATCAGTTTGTGGGTGGTGAGTTTTCAAACTACCCTTTTTTCGCGGCTTGACACGGGTTCTGGACACTGGTAATAATATTTCACATAAATAAGAGTAAAATTTGAAAGGCAGTCTCGTAGGTATAGGACTATTAAAGTAATTTCGGTTCATTAAAATAATGATTAATTTATTGGATTCTCTCGTGTGGCCTCTACTCGTTGTAACTATTTACTCGTGCAATTATTTAGATATCAGTATTTAAATAATACCTGCTTCTGGAACGACGTTTACACTACACAAGTTGTGAGAATGGTATCTACTACTGGAATTTTACTTATAATTTAGATGCGAAATTAAACCGGCTACGAGAGAGCAACCAAGCCAAGTGAGGTTTTACATGAATATTGTTAAAATCCTGCAAAGTGACTCTTACATTTTATTCTCGAAAAATAGTACAAGATAATAATATTTATCTTGGCTTCATTTTACATTATGTAGGTATACGTGTAACAATATTCCGTATAGTGGATGCATTTTGGCAGCGCAGACGTGTACGTGTAGGCTTCCCTAATGCATGTTGGGAGACTTTACGAGCGCATTAGATCTATCCCGACTTAAAGCACTCGTTATATAAACCTCTGTAGATGAAGATCGAACTATTATTTATTCATATTAAAATGTTGTAACGTCTGCTTTTATAAAAAATATCATGTATATTGATCATCATACTAATATTATAAATGCGAAAGTGTGTTTGTTTGTTGGTTAATTTTTTTGTTGGTTTGTCCTCCAATCACGCCGCAACGGAGCAACGGATCGTCGTGATTTTTGGGATAGGTATAGTTGAGGATCTGGAGAGTTACATAGGCTATCCGGAAAATTAAGGAGTTCCCGCGGGAATTGAAAATACTTAAACCACGAATACGAAGTCGCGGGCATCAGCTAGTACATGATATTTTAGGAATGTGAACTTACGCTAAACTAGTGAAATAGGGAACCCCTACATGTAGGTCGTTAGTTGAAAATGATTAAAAAACTAAATAAATAAATAGGTAAGTAATATTACTAAGATAAACTCCGACGACAAGGTACCTAATAACGCAACTTTAATGCACGTTTGGCATCATACTTTTTAAGAGACGAATAAAGTGCACAAATTAAAAAAAAAAACAAATAAAGATTCTATCATCTAAACCTTTCCATAGAAGTATTTAATCAAAATATGACATTTTTAATTAGTACTAAATAGCTGATGTCCGCGTTTTCGTCCGCGTGGATTGAGGTTTTTGGTTTCCGCGGGAACTCTTTAATTTTCCGGAATAAAACCTAGCCTGTGTTATTTGATATCACAGTAACAGAGTTCATCCAGATCTGTTCAACTGTTCTGGCGTGATTGTGTAACAAACATCCATCCATCCAAACTTTCGCATTTATAATCTATCTATCTATTAATATAATTATATAAAAATGAAACCCGTTTTCCTTGGTCACGGCATCACGCGTGAATGGCTGGACCGATTTCACTAATTCTTTTTTTGTTGTATTTGTTATTATTAGGAGAAGGTTCTTACGGAAAAAAATATTAAGAAAATTTCTCAGAAATATTGAAAAATATACATTTAATTTTGCATACTAAGGCGGTACGAAGTTCGCCGGGTCAGCTAGTATATATATAAAAATGAAACCCGTTTTCCTTGGTCACGGCATCACGCGTGAATGGCTGGACCGATTTCACTAATTCTTTTTTTGTTGTATTTGTTATTATTAGGAGAAGGTTCTTACGGAAAAAATTATTAAGAAAATCTCTCAGAAATATTGAAAAATATACATTTAATTTTGCATACTAAGGCGGTACGAAGTTCGCCGGGTCAGCTAGTATTAAGTATAAATTAGCATAGATATAGATAACCTCGATAAATTCACTAGAAAAGGGTTGCGTTTTAGTTTTAATGTTTAAATATTGCGTAAATCGTATTCCGAGATCAGAATAATTATCTTGTTCCACAGCACCAAACTCTAGAACATTCGCCCACGGGCGCAAATGTCTAACATCAAGGGACGCGGATAATACAAGCTATTAAGCTCGTACCACGTAATTCCAGTAGCCTTATCACAAGTTTTAAAGCACACCTACGTTTATCGTATTCGAGCCTTCGGACGCATTGGTATCAAAGTAAAATGGATCTAAAAGCCCTTGATTTAAAATCACAAATTCAGTCTAACCGATTTTAATTTCGAAACGTTTCCATTAGGATCGCTAGCTGTGACAAGACATACACGAAATTAAGCTCTTAAAGCTATAATAATGCAGTTAAGGGTAATTTTACGTTAACGCCAATGTGTCGCTCGAATACGATAAACGCAGGTGTTGTTTAGAAACTTGTGGGAAGGGTACAGATGCACCTGCGCGTATTTTCACGGCTCCGTTGTCTGAGATAAAGGTAAGTGATTCTGTGCAGGAGAGTGCCTAACTGATGATAAATGGTAGCACTTAGTGCCGTAGTAGGTACCTACGCCTACTTATAGTAGCATGCTTCAGCATAGATAGACACGGGAAGAGATTTTTTACCACATTTTACATGTATACCATAATAATTATTCACGTACATCAATTATAGCTCCTCCAGCGATGCCTGCGATTTCGTTCACATTGAAGTAGGTTTTATATTTGTCCTCTGTTTGTCCCCCGACAAGATCGGAGACTTTTGATAGCTGATATGGCTTCATGTTTAAAAATAAAATAAATTAGCCAGTGTCACTCTCCAGGTCATTGGCTATTCAAAAATTCGAAAGAATTAAATTCACGTAGATCCGTTCCTCCAATGCAGCGTGATTGAAGGAAAAGATAATATTGGTGCAGGATTTAAAGTTAAATCATCATAGTCTCGCAAATCATTGCGAAAATATTTTGAAAAGAAAAAAAAGTTTGCTCATTGTTTGATTTATGGTTTATTGATTGATTCCAATAATTATAATATTATTACTAATGCTAAATACTAATGATATTTAATGAGTGGCACGCGTGATGGTCGCGGTGATGGTGAGCGCACACTGATTTATTGTTAAATTAAATATTTATATTATGAAGTGTAGGTTAGCGCTGACGGAGCAAATTGTACGGTTGGACAGTGGACCGTAAAATTTCGTTATGCAACCCTAAAAAATTAAAATGGCATTCTTTCGACTGTTTTCCAGTTGAATACAGACGTATTGGTTTTTAGTTTTAGTTAAAATTAGTTTTTCATGCAACTCAATATTTTTCATGCGGGGACTGCAATTTGAGTAGGATTTCCGTGGGAACCAGTCAGCATGTTACTGAATAGTTTTAGTTATAACAGCTTTGTTGCTTCTATTTACACTTTTTGTAAAACAACAATCGACGGAGAACGTGGTTTTGTTACCCTGAATTTCATATTAAATGTAACTCTTCCTATTGGAGCGTAAAAAAAACCATTATGGAATATATTATATGTTAAGGGCTTTACCACAGTAATAATGCTAGTTGTTGTGTTGTGTAGCTGAGACTCAGAGCTATAATTAATGTGCAATAATAAATAAATAAATAGTCATTTATTTCAGGCATGGCCACCCATTGCAAATTTTAATTAAATTGCGGACATTAAAAAAAAGCAATGCACTTTTTGATGGATTTTTTGAATTTCGATATTTTTATGAGACCGATAGGTACTATTAATTTTGGTATATATCATAAGTGATATTATATTTTTACTTGAGAAGTTATTCATGGTAGAAACACATTAAAGAAAACACACTAGATTGAGATATAGTATACGCCAAAAAATATATGCCAAGAATTACCCAACAAAGAATAATAGAACCTAGAGGTCACTCTATTTTCCGTAGGTAATTGTTTCTAAGTGTTATCAATTCAATCATGCACAACGTAGCCTATGCGTGATCGTAAAAATTGAAACTTCTCTATTGTAATGTCGGTTAATAGAGGCAATTAGCGGCGAATAATAGCCCCCCCACTACAGGTCCGGCTCGGGCCGGACAACGACTGCAATTTAAATTGTTAGATTTATACCCCCGGGATCGCCGCCTTGTTAATATGATCGCATACAATACAATCCTGAAGATAGTATGAGTGACGATTTTCACACGGAATATTAAAATGAAATCTTGGTCTAAGCCAGCCGTTAGGTAATTTTAAGCAAGCATTCACAAGGACATCGGTACCGTAATGTAGCGTTAATTGCTGTCACCTTGTATATGAAAGCAAGATACCATGGTTTCTAAGAGATCAGGGTTCGATATCGTTTTATATTTGATTCAGTATAAGATTTCAGTGACAGTAATGGAGCCATGGAGCCGCATACGCGACCATTCTGCTGTGTAAAGTAGAATGGATGCGTATGCATTAATTAGGTGTTTCGGATACGCTTCTTACAGACTTTACGGCTCTTGTCGCCACTTGACGTTTGCGTCATGGTATGCGGTCAGTTTTACACGGCATTTGCAAAGTTTTAACAGCTCAGCACTTTTTTGTGTCCGGGCGGTCGGCTGTACCTATTTAAATTTCCTTTCTTGTGGTTCTGCAATTTTTCATAACAACGGCACGAATAAAGTAGGTTACAGTTTGCTAACTATGGAAAAAAAATGTACTAATTTGCTTGGATCGGCTACTGAATACCTTCCACGTCGCTACAATTTTGTTCAGACCTAATTGTTTTTCAACAAGGTAAAGTTTATGATTGAACTAGATGGTTGATGCCCCTGATTTCGTTCGCGTGAATAAAGGTTATTCGAATAAACGATATCTGGGCATTATGACGACCTCCGTGGCGCAGTGTTGAGCGCTGTTGTCTTAACGTGTGGAGGTCCCCGGCAAAGTCAGTTTGGGAATTTATAATTTCTGAATTTTCCCTGGTATGGTCTAGTCTTCGGCCGTGGCTAGTTACCACCCTACCGGCAAAGACGTGCCGCCAAGCGATTTAGCGTTCCGGTAGGATGCCGTGTAGAAACCGAATAGGGGTATGGGTTTAATCAACTGCCATGCCCCTAACAGGTTAGCCCGCTACCATCTTAGACTGCATCATCACTTACCATCAGGAGAGATCGCAGTCAAGGGCTTACTTGTAGTGGATAAAAATAAAATAAAAA
This sequence comes from Erebia aethiops, assembly GCA_923060345.2. Taxonomy (NCBI): domain Eukaryota; kingdom Metazoa; phylum Arthropoda; class Insecta; order Lepidoptera; family Nymphalidae; genus Erebia; species Erebia aethiops. The sequence continues at coordinate 3,938,673 of OV281092.1, read as the reverse complement.
TGGGAATCTATACTTTCTGAACTGTATTTGGTCTGGTCTTGTGAAAGGGTTCGGCCGTGGCTTGTTACGACTACCGGCAAACACGTGCTGCCAAGCGATTTAGCGTTCCGGCACGATGCCGTAGAAATCGATTAGGGGCATGGGCTTAATTTAAATACCATACCTGTTAGCCTGTTTCTATCTTCTAGACTTCATCAGATACCACCAGGTGAAATCGCAATCAAGAGCTAACCTGAATAATAAAATCAAAGGCCCGTTATTCGTTTATAGATTTTTTATCAAAACATTGGGTCGGTTATAATATAAATCTTGCACAGATTTTATATCCCGCCCTTCGTTACATATTCAATACCGAATAAGTCATAAATTTTGTGGTCAAACTCCTTTGAACGAACTTTTCGGCGCGATCGCCATACGCGTAAATTGAGTTTAGGGGCGAAGGTTCATGAACGGCCTGTTAAATTTACATCAACGAATTTATGTTACCTATAAAAAGTTTTTACGGTTATTAAATAGTAGGTGAAAGTTTGTTTTGGTTTTTCTAGAAGCAAGCGTATATTACAGCCGTAATATTAGTGTATATCAAAATTGACGCTGAATATTTATACGAGCACAATAATTGATGAATTCTAGTGTTGGCTGCGAAGGTGACATCCCTAGTTTTTCTAGTCTGTAGCTTATTTATTCTATGTTAAACTTAAGTCTAGCCTCACAGAGAGAGAGAGTTTCGTAGCTAGGCAATGCCACCGCTGTCTTAGTTATTAACTCTCTTATTTATCCAGGAGTACGTGGGTGCTCCTGGGTAAATAAGAGCTTTTTGCTGAGCTGCGTTGTAGTGGTCTTAACTCTGTGAAAAAGCTCTGTGAAAATTTGAATTTCTTAGGTCTGTTAGGTGTTCATCTCTGTCCCGCCCTGGCTTCGCATCTTATACCTATACTGTCAGAATAGGTTAAGATATGATGGAGTTATAGCGTAACAGACAGACAGACAGACATGACATCGCATTGGCAATAATACCCAGCGCTGATTTTCAGTTTGCTTCAGACTCACAAACTTTTAATTCCATACTAATATTAGAAATTATAAATGCGAAAGTGTGTCTATATGTCTGTCTGTCCGCTACGCTTTAACGGCCTCACCAACCGATTTGGACGAGATTCGGTTTAGGTGTAGGGTTTTATCCCGGAACATTGAGGAGTGCCTCTGAGAATTACAAATACCTTATTCCACGCGAACAAAGTCGCAGGCATCATCTAGTGTAGAATATATACAGTCTTCTTATCCCAGAATATTTAGAAATTTTCAGTCAGTTAGCTATACATCCCTCGACTATTATCAATTGTATGCACCGCTCTTGCATGTGGTTCGCAGCGAGATATGACTTCGTAATTACTAAAATTAAATGTTACGAATGAAAATTTTAATACATTTAATTTCAAGCCAACATAGTGGAGAGCTGCATCAGGTGAACGTTCTACTCGAAGAGCTGGTGACTTAATTATACTTAGTTGCACTTTGTTGTTTTGTATTTTGTTATACATTTTAACCAACGTCACTGAAAAGGGGTTTTCAATTTGACGCGTATTTTTTTAATTTATTGTTTTGTTTAACAAAAGTTTTTAATATTTTATCGTACTAATTACGTCTCAGTCAATACCCCTCGACATAAAAGATGCCATATAAATAGCAGATGTTTTGTATGGCGAAGATTATATATCCGCAAAAAATATTTTTAAATAAAAAAAAACCGCCTTCAAAAACTAAAAAGCAAAAAATAATTGGACATATTTACATATTATTATTTCTACCTACTATGTTGAAGTCGGGCGGGTATAACAAGGATAAGGACAAGGACAAAAAACGAATTGAGAACCTCCTCCTTTTTTTGAAGTCGGTTAAAAATAGTACACGCGCGGCTTTGTAGGCTAATAACTGTGAGGTAATTTTTTTTGGCACCCCAGAATGGGACAGTCTACTTTATATAATTAATAGCGGTGATATAAGAGCAAATTTATTGTAAAATTATTTAAAATGTCTGCCTAATCTAAAAGGGCCTGCTCTTCGAGTATATGCCTAACGAAATTAAATTCTCGGGACACGTTTTGCCAGCACCGCTGTATAAACATCGCGTACGCGGTGTCTCTAAGCTTTGCAGTGGCGCCTGCTAGATGAATTCATAAGGTGAAACCTTTGTTACCGAGAGTTTTAATATAAGATTTAACGATTATAATTAAATATCTTAAATTTCGGTAAGATTTTGCAAAATCGGTAAGATGTCATGTTTTTTTTTTTTAATCCACTATAAGCTAGCCCTTGACTGCGATCTCACCTGATGGTAAGCGATGATGCAGTCTAAGATGGTAGCGGGCTAACCTGTTAGGGGCATGGCATATTAAACCCATACCCCTTCGGTTTCTACACGGCATCGTACCGGAACGCTAAATCGCTTGGTGGCACGTCTTTGCCGGTAGGGTGGTAACTAGCCACGGCCGAAGCCTCCCACCAGGCATTTCGTGATAAGAACTATTATTATTCTAAGTCTTATTTCCTGCACCATTACGGTGACACGCCATTTGCCCAGGCCTTTGATATAATATACAGGCCTGGCCTTTGGAGCCTAGGTGGCTAGCGTCCACCTTTTTTTGTGATATCACCCATCCAGCAACGAAAGCAAAACTCAAGGCTGCAAGGGCGCCAGTATTTTTTTGATACATGTAATAATATATTTATCCCCAAAACATTACCCTCCCTCTGTTGCAGTGGGTAAAAAGCGTGGAGTTGATTCGCTCTAGCAAAGCTCGGGGTTGCGGTAACATTTTATGCACTATACTATACTCTTTATCGTTAACTGATAGACGTCCATTGTTGGACATAAATGTCTTGTGGTGACTTCCATATGCCACGGTCTTGCGCCGCCTGTCGCAAGACCGTAGCGTGTGGAATATTTTCGCGAAGAAAGAAATACAACCAGCGCCTAGAGGTAGCCAAGTCTTAACAAGTGGTCTTGAATAATGCTAATGAAAAGCAAGGATGAGGTCTAGGTTGGAGCGGGCTTGCCTAAAAATGCTAAACTTACTAATAGAGCAACGACCAAGTTTTCTGCGTTGCTAACGTTATTTGAACAAAAAAAAAATAATTTGAATGCATGGCGCATTTTAAAATTTTATTATACAGAGCTGAACACTCGATCTGTCATGATTTTTGATGAAAAATTCATTTTTGTCACGAACTGTGTTACCCAGATAGTAACAATAAAACAACCTACTTTTTTGCAACACTGCAAACGCATTGTAATATTTCGTATTCTTTGGCACTATACATTGTTGCCAGTGATAACAGACAGCTCTGAAACATGATCACTAATGGGCCTCTTACTACGGATCTGTTAAAAATGCTCAGAGTATAATGGCGATGGAGAAAACAGCTATATGATTGCGGTATGTCTACATGATCATTGATCATCATACTAATATTATAAATGCGAAAATGTGTTTGTCTATTGGTTTGTCCTTCATTCACGCCGCACCAGACCAACGAATCGACGCGATTTTTTGCATGGGTATGGGTTTAGATGTGGACCTGGAGAGTGACATAGGCTATACTATACTTTTTATTGCGGAAAATAAAAGAGTTCTCGTGGAAATTTAAAAAACTTTTTCCACGTGGACGAAGTCGCGGGCATCAGCTACTATCAGATTATGAAGAGATCCACAGCACAGTAAACAGATGCAACCAGTATGGAAACTACCTAGAAACGTTCGAAACAGGCTCACTCACACAAACGTGCGCATCGACGAGACCCCCAAGCGCTCGTCGCAGTGCCGTCAGTAGTGAGCGCCGCGTCATCGCATGTTCGATGCGCACGTTTGTGTGAGTGAGCTGTTTCGAACGTTTCTAGGTAGTTTCCATACTGGTTGTATCTGTTTACTGTGTCCACAGGCTATCGAGGGTGATTGTCATAGATAAACGAGTTCCAATGTTAAAGTGGCAATGGAGTACCTAACTAAAAAAAAATATATTATCATTTATCATGACATTTTCAAGAACTTTATGTGTTAAGTTTCGAATTATTGCCGGTTTTTCGAGAAGCGCTTGTTCATTTTCACCTCCGCCTGCACGCCTGTGTTCTTTGTCTCCTTCGTTTCTCTCTCATTGTTTCCAGGCATGTCTTGCGTGAGGGATGAGGAGAGCCAAGCTCTTTATTTGTGTTTTGATTTATACAATAAGCTCCCAGAAGACATATTGAAGATGTCTCTGAATATGTTCAAAGTTAATGTAAACTCATTGAAAAATCTTATTACCATGCAAAGGATTACTGAAATGACAAGGAAGCTTGGCATTAATTTGCTCTAATGGCTCTCATAGTTCAATAGTTAAGATGATTTTTGTGAGATGGTGATAATGAAAAAAAATACTCGGCTGAGTTTGTTGTGGGCTCAGACCAGGGAGCGTTTGGAACCCTCGTAGCTTTTGTTTTAAGATACGGTAAATAATTATCACCATCATGTTTTATAAGCAATAGACGTCAATATGTGTACCTACAGTGTACCTAAATTGAATAAATGATTGATAGAATATAGAAAAACATTGGCAGTCATAGGGACTGCCGATAGAAGTGAAAACAAACATTTTTTTATTTTTATTTTTTATTAAAAAAAATCTTATTTAAAAAATATATATAATGTGTACCTACAGTGTACCTAAATTGAATAAATGATTGATAGAATATAAAAAAACATTGGCAGTCATAGGGACTGGCGATAGAAGTGAAAACAAACATTTTTTTATTTTTATTTTTTATTAAAAAAAATCTTATTTAAAAAATATATATAATGTGTACCTACAGTGTACCTAAATTGAATAAATGATTGATAGAATATAAAAAAACATTGGCAGTCATAGGGACTGCCGATAGAAGTGAAAACAAACATTTTTTTTTTTTTTTATTTTTTATTAAAAAAAATCTTATTTAAAAAATATATATAATGTGTACCTACAGTGTACCTAAATTGAATAAATGATTGATAGAATATAAAAAAACATTGGCAGTCATAGGGACTGCCGATAGAAGTGAAAACAACCTTTTTTTTTTATTTTTTTTATTAAAAAAATTCTTATTTAAAAAAAATATATATAAAAAGCTTTATTTTAATTTTAATCAAAATAATTAAAATATGAACCTTAACACTAAGACACTAAAGTTTAATTTCGAATGGAGTATATTTATATATTCGCGAGCATGTCGGTCACTTCAATCTACCCCCTACCAAAAGTGCTCAACGCGCCTAAAGAAGTTATCACTTCAAAAATGATTGATTGGTTGATTTCGCGTTTGATTGTAGTCTTACTGCGCCAGGGTGGTCGTCACGTCTACCCGTTTAGACGTCGAAGACGACACAATAGCAAAATCTTAATTTTCCCAAGTAAGGCTTCATTTTCACGCCTCGCAGTTCCAAAGGCAGACAGCAATCAACCCGATTGTCTGCTGATTAGCATAGTTCCTGGAAGTTTTACTCGCAACCAACTTATTACAACAAGACTTACTCATTCCATCTTCACTAATTTGTTGAATTCAAGCGCTGAATTTTAAGGAACTCTTTGGTAAAATGTCTACTTGTTAAAAGGATTGTTTCACGTTTTGTTTCGAAAGAAGTTTCTCTCACAAATTTATAGCGTTGTAAGAGTCTCCTTATACATGTACTTTTGGGCACTTTCAGAAAGTTTGCTTGGTTAACCATAGAATAAATTTAGGAATATACTTATATACTACCAAAATGTCTCTATTGTGTTAAACTCTTGTTCAACGCAATCAAACATCCAAACCTGGTCTGGTTTAGATATTTGATGGATGATCACGCCCTTTAGGAATATCCTTTCTGATGAGTTTAAATTACTTAGTAAACATTATTCAAGTATTTCTATGAGTAAAATCCTGAAATAACTAGCATAGTTGGAATATGGGTTTATTACATTTATATGAATTACTATCAAGCTTAAAAAATTTATTAAAAATCAGAGCAAATGGGTTTATCTCTAAGACTTGTGTTGTGAGCTCTTCTCAGACCAGGGCGCGTTTGGAACCGTCGTAGCTTTTTAAGTAAGTAATTTTTAACGACAATAAGTGTACCTACAGTGTACCTATATCGAATAAAAGATTTGATTAATTGATTGATTGATTGATTGACTGTTTGCGTCGTAAGCGTAGAGTAAGGCGTAGTAGTAGGGTCTCGTGTTTCAACCAATTTCATTTTACTTCATCAGCCTGATTTTTATGGTTTGTTGTTTACTGAGTGCTAAGGTTGTTTCCATTTGATATTTCAAGAGCGTGCCCGCTACCGCGTCCGCAAGTAACGTGAACAAGCACTTAATTGGAATTATCAAGTTATTCATGAAGTAATTCAATAGCACTTCGAGATAGGCAGTCAAATTAATTAATTGACCCGGGCCTCAGAGGACGCCAGTAGTTGTCTGCAATCAAACTCGAACGCGATTTACATAATTTCCGCATCAAACTCTCGTCTGAGATAACCTGGACCCAAGTTATTCTTAGTCAACTCAAGACTCTGCGCGGCTTGTGATTACAGAAGCCATTTGGAAACACGGGGATTGTAATAAAATTGCGGGAGAATTATAGTACATTACATCGCAAGACCGGGAAGTACGCGTTTTCTGGTCGAGTGTTAGTTAGACTATATACGAGACAAATGCTCTCCCGGTCGAGGTGTGTATAGTGCTTTTAGAAAAAATGAAACAAGTGACTTTTTTAAAAATATATTATAATATTATGTAATTAAAAGAAAGTAAATAAAAAAGCAACCTACTTAAGAAATATTAAAAGTTAAATAAAAAAAATTAAAAAAAATTATATGTAACGAAAATACATACATTCTTTACTGACCTAGGCCGGGAAGTTTATAACTTTCGAACTCATTTACAGGGTATGAAATGTGCACATTTCATATCATTTTTTAGAAAAAAATATTATCTCGTTTGTATAGCAACATATAGGTATCCATACTTCCATTCCAGTGCGTTTGTTTATTTGTTTGTCCTTCAATCGTGCCGCAACGGAGTAATGAATCGATGCCATTTCGCAGGTTGGTAAATTTCTTTGGGTTATACGACATTAATATTATTCCTTAAAATAGTCCTTAAAATCCATACTGATATTAGAAATACGAAAGTGTGTCTGTCTGTCTGACTGTCTGCTACGCTCTCCCGGCCCATCTTTTCAACCGAATTTGCTGAAATTTGTTACAGGGATAGGTTGTATGCCGCTACTTTTTATCCCGGAAAATTAAAGAGTTCCCGCGGGAATCAAATAACATTAATCCACGCGGACGAAGTCGCGAGCATCATCTAGTATAATATAATTACTATATGATGCCCGCGACTTAGTGCGTGTTGTTTAAGCTTATTTTATTTCCGCGGGAACTCCTGAATTTTCCGGGATCAAAAATTTGCCTATATATAGCCTCCTTCCCAGGCGGTGCAACCTATCTCGATACCGAACATCAAATTAATTTAATTGAAAAGCTGATCCATTAAAGCCAAGCAGACAGACAGACACACTCGCATTCATAATATTAGTATGGATTTGCTAAAAAGTAGATAGCTCCGAAAAATTAAAGGTGCATATTTGAGTTGGAGGCTCAAGTCTATTTGGCTATCAAGTAGATTATAATATGACATTACCTACCAGGTAAAAAGTTTATTAAGCTTTTACCAAACAGGTATTATGAATAGAAAAAAGTTGTCGATAAACACTAAGCGTTCGGTGCGCCATTAAAAAGAAACTAAAGTATGTTCTTCAGAAGTTGATGATAGCATACTCAGTATCAAGTGACCAAGTTGATACTTAATTACTGAAGTTGAGACGATAGAAGTTAACAAAGTATTGAAAAATGAACGGTTCTTCGATCTTTGCTTAAGAACAAAGTAATTTCAACTCCGCCAGCGTTTGCCGTTGGGGGGAGATTAAAAATAAAAGATGCCAGCGAAGCCTTAAACTATAGTTAAGATAAGCCAACTTAAAGTTGCCGAGGTGGGGTTTCAAGAAAGTTAAAGTTACATCCTTTTTTAAAATAACGTAAGTTGCCACCAACTTTAGGTATAAACATCGGGCTCCGGCTTTTATGGAGTTTTAATTTGTTTTGCAATTTGACTGGCTCTCGGTGTAGTTCACATGCGGTTTTACGATCACATGTTGACATTTTATGGGCTTCATTTTTGAAGATTATATTTTTCAAAGTGCATTTTTATGGCAGTGTTTGTGTGTGTGATTTGCACTCACATTACACCTTTACAACATGAAATTCGCTTGTTAAGACATTTTTCAAATTATTTTTAAACGAGACCCGTGTTTACCGTGCCACTTGTCGACGTTCCAAATGATTATAACATTAAATTGTTACTGTCACAGTTATTTGCCGTGTTTTGTTGAATTTATGAGATTCGCGCTGTAACTGTACATTTAAGCCAATTGTGATAGAATATATTCAGCCATCAAAGTAGATTGGGATGATCACATCGTAGCTTCGTAGCCACAGCCGTAGCTGTCAATCTGCGGTGCTACGCACGGAAACACGAATAGTTCTAGCTACTACGGGCCACGAAGTAAAAGCGAAAACACTACAGAGAAAAAAGCTATGTTTGGCGGACAAACATTCCGAGCACGCGGTTTTATTGGGGCTGCAGTTTCACAAACTACCGTGAAACGAAGTAACCTGTTTCCTATACGACGCCAAGGGTGTTTGACGCGGACGTTTTGTCTTGCCATATCCATAGCGAGATTACGCTCTTAAGTGTGACGTTACAAATAACAGCAAAGTATGAGCATAGACTACGAGCAAATCGCGACTATAATGTTAGGTATAGCGAGTAGGATTTGTCAATTCCAGTAAGTTTCACTTATTTTCCCGCTTTTTCTCACTTCGGTGTAAGCTCACGCATATTGTGACAAAAACAAAACAAAAAAGCTAAATGCAAGTTACGGGGCATAGATCGCCCTTGTCCGAGCCCTTCTTAGCATTCTGGTCTAACAAAGCCCTCGGAAATGTGTGAATAACGAACCGAATCAGCCGTGAACTGGTACTTATTTAAAAAGAATGAATTCCTGCTTTTATCACTTTAGCTGTTTCTCTCACAGCGAAAACTCCTACTTGTTACTTACTAGGTAACAAGTAGGTAAACTGAATGAACTATCTTTGTCACTATTTACTAAACTATAATATAATTCAAAGTATCACTGGTCTACAGCATATGTGTTACTATTTCTTTTAATGGGGTACTTATTTTCTGCATACAGTGCAGTCACTCATGATGAGCAGGTGAGCTTGCGATGGAGCTTCGAAGGTTTGAAATCCTCAGATTAATAAAAAAACTTTTTTCTTTTGAAGAGATTAACTACGATAACATGGCGCGACCCTCTAAATTACTGTTTCAATATGTGTACAGTACGTCAAACTTATCTGACCCGGTGGCCAAAATTGGAACAAATTTTTATGAATAGAATAGAATAGAATATTCTTTATTTGCATAATGTGTGTAGGTATACATAAGATGTTAATTCTAATAAAAGAGTCCAGCACATCGGCGCGGCGTACAAATATTATAAATAGGCAATTGAGGTTAAATTCACTATAGTTACAGTTACAATAATAATATTAAAAAATAGATCGAATAGATAGATATGCATTTTTAATTTTTTTTTCTTATCTACTAGCGACGCTGTCACCGGGTCAGAGTTTGTGGGACTATAGTCACGCTTCTAGTCGAGTTACAAATCCTTGGATTTATTTTGGTTTGACGGCCGTTTCAGCACGCACACAGTTTTGGTGGCGCTTTGTAAATACTTTCACAAATACTTTCAAATATTTTGAATCATGGAGGGACGCGTCATGTTATCGTAGTTAATCTCTACTTTGCCGCAGATATAGAGGCAACTTGAGACATTATATTTGACTTAATTCTACTACTAGTTAACTACTAGTTGACTTTGTTTCACCTTTTAGCTGTAGTAAATTTTTTTTTTTCTGATGGCATACATTCAGCTTTTTAACGTAAGAGCTCAGGTTTGGTTTATTTTAAATCTAATAAGATTTCAATTCTGTTGTGCACCATCTCTAAACTATTTATAATTCATAGTTCTATTATTTTCATAATACTCCCTGCGGAAAGGAACATCGTTAGATTATGAGCTGTTATTTTAGTTTAGAGATTGTGTCACATTTTCTGATTGATCGACGTGATATTTCGCATGTACCTGGAGGGTGGACTACTTTTTGTCCCGGAAAATTAAGAAGTATTCGTGGGAATTAAAAAAAACTTATTCAATGCGGACGAAGTCGCGAGCGTCAGCTAGTAAACTTCATAATAAGGCAGCTAAAAAATATTTACTTTTGCGGTAAAAACTCAAAAGGCGCGCTTTTAGCGAGAGTAAAATGAAAAATAGCAACTTACTTTTATGTAATAGAAATTTTCAGTAGGCACACACCATCCGAACAAAATTAAAATCTTCATAAAGTTGCAATAGGCAAAGTGATATCTCCCAAAAAAGGGAAGTTTTGGTAAACAGCGCCGTAACTTTAAATTGGTTTTCGCGGCTCAAAAGAATATTCTTTCTTCATTTGACACCAATGAAGAACTTATTATGCAAAATTATTATGCATAAGATAGATTTATTAGCTTTTCAGATCTCGGTCTTTGAGTTTTAATAAATTCAAAAGTGCTTTTAAACCAACTTTTTCATAAGGTACCAGGAATATTTGATATTAAAAAGGATATGTTCCGTTTTTTAATATTATAGGATTGATATCTTAGAACATACTAATATTATAAATGCGAAAGTGTGTTTGTTTTTTGGTTTGTTGGGTTGTTGGTTTGTCCTTCAATCACAACGCAACGGAGCAACGTATCGACGTGATTTTTGGCACGGGGAGTTGTATTTTGTTGGAGTATAGTTGAGGACCTGGGGAGTGACATAGGCTACTTTTTGTCCCGGAAAATTAAGGAGTTCCCGCGGGAATCAAAAAAAACTGTAGCCACGCGGACGAAGTCGCGGGCTCCAGCTAGTCCTCAATACTTTACTACTCCATAAGCTCAATAATATTATGACCTCACATAATATAACTTAATTATTACAAACTGCATTCAAAATTTAGATGTTAGTAGCTGTGTAAATTACAATAACATAGAGAATCAAAAATATTTTATTCTGTGGCTATAATGGTGAAGACACACTAACCACAGGATGAAACACCCGCGTCATGTGGGAGCTTCATATAAAAGTGTGCGCTTGGAATTCAGCCAGATATTTTTTTTGTCCGTAGTGTTTTGTCGCCTTTAGAGTTGTTTCGCACTAGCACCTTAGACTGCGTTATCACTTACCATCAGGTGCGATCGCAGACAAGGGCTACCTTGTAGTGAATAAAAAAAAATACTTTAAAAAAGTAGAATCTGTCTTCCGAACCGAGTCTTGACTATTTTTACATTATGTTGAGTTGTCTCGTTGAGTTAGTCATTAATTGGCCTAAGTATGTTAAATAATTGAATATATCATTACTTATTAAAACCCAATTTCAAACGCAGGCAAATTATATCAAATAAATAAATAAATAAATGTTTATTTAGCTTAACACGGGAAATAAATACAGGAGATGAGAAATTTATACCTACAGAATAAATACTTACTAAACTAATAAAATACAAGATGTATTTTACAAAATAACTATTATTAGTATTATTGTAATATTGTTGACGTTCTTGTTTTAGAATTATAATACTTATTATATGTCAACGTACGTGACATAAAACTGTAATTTTGAATTAATACTGCTGCTGCGGTAGTAACCAACCCTGCCTGATTAAAAATATTTGAAGATGCAGTATAATTCTGAATTATAATTATTATGGAAGTGCCAACCTGGAAGAAGTGCAGCAGTTGAGTATACGCGATCTTTAGTAAAGCCGGTCGATCTTTTTCATATTAAATCATTTAAAAGGCTGTTGTCTTTGGTGAATGCTCTCCTTTACACATCATATCAATGTATAATATTCCATCGTTCTAATCTAATAAAACAACCTCAAGATGTATTAAAAATAAAACTCATTCGGAATAAAACTGAATAATTAGCACATCTACTTTTTAAGCCCGAAAATTAAAGAATTCCCGTGGGAACCAAATAGCCTCAATCCACGCGGACGAAGTCGCGGATCGTCTAGTCTTTAACAATTATGAAATACCCACAACGTCAAATTCAGGTGTGTTCACGTTGGTACGGGGATCGTTTTGTTAGTACAGCCTTGTGTGGTACAAGCTATAAGCAGAATGGTTTGAATCAATATTACCTACACCGTTAATACTTGTGTTTTTGAACTTACTATAATTTAACTAACAAACTTACTATTTAACTAACATACTTACCATAACAAACTTACTATTCCTATGCTACCTTTTTGCATCACATTTATTAAAGGAACCTAGGAGCCACTGGATTCAGACGAGGAAAAACTGCGTCGTAATAAGTCTCTACAAGAGACCTAAGTTATGTTCAGCAGTGGTTGATCTATCAGTTTACGATAGTGACAACAGTTTTTTTTTATTTAAAAATAATTTTATATCGAATCTCTTGTGTCATAGCCTCATTTTGCATTACCCATAGCAAAAATAATTAAATATACGAATGGGTTTTATTAAAACACCGCACTTTCATGACACATTTTGTGAAATGGGTTTTTTAATTCTGTAATGTGTTTCGTAGGAAACAGTGTACTAAGATAAAGACTTTACTATAAAGAATTAATTTAGCGAAATATAGGTTATCAATTATCAATGTATGTTCATTTGCTAGAACATCCAAACAACGTCTTAATAATACGTTTTGTCTCAATTAAGCCGTTACAAATGATTTCATACTTTTAAAACCTTTGTTTAGTTTTTACCACAATCGACACTTAAAATCTCAAATGTTAATTTTCAAATTTTATATAGTACATACTAGCTGATGCCCGCGACTCCGTCCGCGTAGATTAAGGTTTTTTGGTTCCCGCGGGAACTCCTTAATTTTTCGGGATAAAAAGTAGCCTATGTGCTATTCCAGGCAGATCTATCTCTGTGCCAAATTTCATCCAGATCCGTTCAGAAGTTGGGGCGTGATTGAGTAACAAACATCCATACCGACATCCATACATCCAAACTTTCGCATTTATAATATTAGTAAGAGTAAGATAGTAAGAAGTAAGAAATAAGATTTCTTAGTTTTTTATAATATTACTTACTCACCATTTCTTTTCTTTACTTATTTTATGTCGTAATTATAAAGACAGTGCACAGCTAAATCGACAGTGGTAGAAAAAGGTTAAAAATAATAATAAGTTAAACTAAAGAATTAACCAATTGACTCTTAACACTTGGAACACACTTCTTGACTCAAATGAGTCTCGGTGTTCCATTTATTCGCACAGTTTAGTGCCTACTATAATGAGAAATAATACTGACAAACCGTAGCTTAATATTTTCTTAGTTTCTCGCGTACGGCTACTATTAGGTTTGCAAACCTTTACCTACTAGCGTCTGCATAGATATTATGCAGGGTAATGGTAAGGAGTAACATCTCATAATGGAAGAAAAGTTAAAAAGTGTCCAGTGGTTGCTGTAAATAACAGTTCAAAAACCTTCCACTGTCGCGCTGGTGTAGGCAAAGGGTATGGTATGAATGTAGCAATTGTAGATTGAAGTGAAGTATACTGTGTTGAAAAATTTAATATCATTGTCGACTAAAGTACTTAATTATTGAAAATTTTAACAACTTACGTTGTACAAAATTCTTTCCTTGTTTATATCTCAAAACGACTCTAACAATATTTGGCGCTTCCTTTTAAATTTACCCTATGAAGGTATGAGGTTGTATGGGGCCCACTTAAACGACGACCTCCGTGGCGCAGTGTGTAGCGCTGTTGCCTTAACGTGCGGAGGTCCTGGGTTCGATCCCCGGCAGGGTTAATTTAGGAATTTAAAATTTCTGAATTTTCCCTGGTCTGGCCTGGTGGGTGGCTTCGGCCGTGGCTAGTTACCACCCTACCGGAAAGACGTGCCGCCAAGCGATTTAGCGTTCCGGTACGATGCCGTGTAGAAACCGAAGGGGTATGGGTTTAATATAACTGCCATGCCCCTAACAGGTTAGCCCGCTACCATCTTAGACTGCATCATCACTTACCATCAGGTGAGATCGCAGTCAAGGACTAGCTAAAAAAAACGTGGCACGCAGATGCCTTGCACGACGCGGCCCCGTACATACTTACTCAAACAAATAATATTTGCCGCAAAGTGCCGCGCCGCTCCGTGCATCTCAAGTGGGGCTAGATCTTAAACACGCGACACGATTTTAACGTGGTCACAACCACAACATCTTTTGACGGACCATAGTATGAAGTAGAAGAATTAGCTTCTATTTTATCTGTAGTACAAGTAGTAATCTATACTAATTGTATGGATGTATGGATGCCCCGCCCCAACGGATCTGGATGAAATTTGGCACAGAGATAGATTGTAGTCTGCACTGACACATGGGCTACTTTTATCCCGGAAAATTAAAGAGTTCTCACGGGAACCGAAATACCTCTATCCACCCGGACGAAGTCGCGGGCATTAGCTAGTAGTTAATATTCTGTGGTAGTAGTTTAGGATGATTCAAGTAAGCACTAGGATCTTTAGGTGTAGAGGAAATTAGTAATTAGTAAGATTTTTGTAAAAAAACATAGAAAACATAGATAGCGAATTTGTTGTGCTCTATGAAAATATATTATATCGAGGCCATTTACATTTTTGTACGCAAAATCTAATTAAATATATCATAACAACTTTTCACATTATGAAAGCAAATTTTATTTTCGCTGTCATTAATAAAATGGCTCATTATTCATCGCTTGACAAAAATGCAAATTATTTACATTCGCGGCACATTTTCAGACCTTAAACAAAGTAATTATGTAAATTAGACACCTTTTCCAGAATAAATTGAAAAATGCTTGTTGTTTACTAGTTAATGATACGTAAAATTAATGAATTAATTTAATATTGTAATTTCTAAAACAATACGAATTCAAACGCCACTACAAAGTTCAAGTATAACTTTTATTTGTGTACTTAATGATGTGGAAGTCAGCAAAATTGTTTATGCCTACCCGACTTTAACATTCGTGTGGCAAAAAAAATAAATTTCTACTTATACTTTGTAGTGTTAGGAGGATAAGGATTGTATAACGGAACGCAAGCATCACCCCAGATTATCCTTGTTGTTCACGCCGATGCAGCGAATTAATACGACGGTGGCCGACAGCGCCCGAACGAGCGGATGGCGGCGAAAAGAAACCGTTGAATATGACATTACGTTACCGAAACCGTCTTTAAAATTATCATTTTGCATCTTTGTTAAAGTTATTATGTAATAAATCAAACAGTAATTATAAACTCAGTGTGTTATTATCAAGATTATCCTTCTACAAGAAACATTAGCAACAATCTACAATACTTGTCTATGGTGCATATGAAGCCCCGTTTGACATTTGACATTCCTAGAGTTTTCGCGGGCTTTTGGTTGACAGCTTTTAAAAAACCGACTTGCGGAGGAGTTGGAATTTCGACCCTTTATAGTAGTTAGGCTTTTGAAGTCGTTTTGTTTTATTTTAAGTTTTTTAGTGTAAGCTCATATTATTATCAATTTATCATCCGTGATTTCTTTTTATAATCATCAGTCCATAACGTGTCGAAGAGCGCCCGATGCTACGTTTACAAATACGTGGTCTCATCTTTCGTACTTAACTACACACCGTCGCTTCTAGGACAAGTATGACTTTCCTACCTGTCATTATTACCTCATCAAGGATCTTAATGTTTGCTCGATTAAAAAAAATACAATTAAAAAAAATATTTGGGTCACCTCAAATCAGGCCAATTTTAATCAAGGCGAGTAACTAAACTGGATTTAATTTCACAAGCGGCCGCCTCCGTCCTTGGAGATCCAATGTCGGACGATCTGACGTGTAGATTATGATTTATAGTTGTACAAGTTAGTTACTTTGTGTATTGTTGTGTAAAATTAATAAGAGGGCTCGTTTTATGTACACTGAGGTCAAACGTAGCGCAGTTGATTTGAAATTGGCTTTCATGGTCATCATCTCATTGCATGCACTTTCGGCCTGCAACTGAGGGTCTCCTCTTAGAATGGGAATGGGTTTTGTCAGAGTCCACCATGCTGGTCAAGTGTGCTTGATTGCACAGATTTGCATACTTCACACACCCTTGAGAACAGTGTAGAGAAATCACAGGCCTCTTTCACCGTTAAAATTCAACAATGGGCGTTTAAAGTTATTCAAATATACACCCATTAAGTATTATTTTCACAAGATAATGCCCGCGACTTCGTCGGTGTGGATTTAGGTTTTTGAAATTGATTTTCCGGGACAAAAGTAGCCTACGTTCATGCCCGGAGTGCAAACTCTCTCCAGAAACCTCTCTATGCAGAATATCTTAACCTTTCGTCAAAATCAGTCTAACAAATGGGGCGAGAAAACCTAGCAGAAAGACTCACTTTCGCATTATTAAATATAAAAATTACTATGGCAGGATGTTTTAAGTAGGTCGGTATTACGTGATAGAATTAGGTAACTTTGTGCCTCGAAAAGGAAACTGATGGTGCATGAAATGGGAACTACGTAACATGGGTTCAATATGATTTATATCCCTCCTCTAAAATAAGTACGCACCGAAATTAAACAAAGGAGTTAAGTTATGGATGGAAAACAGTTATACGCTTTTAATAATCTTGTGAGAATATTTTTATTAGGCTTAACGCACACATGCATTGCAGAGTGCTCGAGCCGAGGGCCGAAGCGTAGTGTTTTTTTGTATAAGAACACAAAGTAAGCTTCATTATCAAAACGTCCGTTGTGCTTGAAACACCTTTGAAATACCTCCGTATTTTGGTTTCATCATACCATTTTTAGTTGACAACGTTCAGTGTCTGTGTGTGTTGTTTGACTGCACTTTGGTTCCACTTGGCTGCACTCTACTCACTATACACTGTATAATATGCGTCGGTCCTTAGAAGTAATACGCTCGGGTCTCCATTATGACTAGTGTAACGAGGTAAATGTACACGGTCGAAAGAGCAGAATTTCCGGGTGTAAAATTATAATGACATGGCGGACCTAATTTATTCATGATTACGCTGCAGGAATACATTTCACTCAATGGAAACTCACTCGTTAGTGTTAGTCTGTAACGTTATGTGAGTTAATACCTAACGCAGATGATTGTTTTTGATAAGGAATACTGATTTATGTAAAAGTCGGTAATGAGCGGTGTCCAATTTTTAAGCCGTTTTTGTTGTAGATAGTCAAATCAAATCAAATCAAATCAAATAATGTTTATTCAATATAGGTAGGTACACTACACTTATTGACGTCTAGTTATTTATAAAATATAATGGTGATAATAATCAGTAACGGTATCTTAAAAATAAAGCTACGAGGGTTCCAAACGCGCCCTGGTCTGAGAAGAGCCCACAACGAACTCAGCCGGGTTTTTTTTTTCATTATCACCATTTCACTAATCATCTTAACTACAGAACTATCAGAGCCATTAGAACAAATCATTGCCAAGCTTCCTTGTCATTTAAGTAATCCTTTACATGGTAATAAGATTTTTGAATGAGTTTACGTTTTACATTAACTTTGAACTTATTCAGAGTCAATAAAAAAGTTACCTCACAATACCATACTAAAAAGAGTTTTCTTTCAAATACGCCGAAACAGAGCAACATTTCTACGTGCTTTTTGAATGGTTAACTATAGTTAGTTCTGGAGAGTGACTTTTTTATTTCAGAAGATAAAATAGAAAAGTTCAACTCGTTAATGCCCAGTATAAAGTCTTAGACCAATAAAGCTGAAATTTGGCACTGAACTTTCCTTCATAGTGTAAAAAAGTACCTAATAATGCCGGTCTTTTCTAAATTCCCTCGCGAGCATAGTCCCAGGCGCTCATTATACGAGTAACTATGCTCCCGAATGTCTGAATATGAAAGGGTCAGGATCACAGATCACGGAAACAAATCAATACAACAGGCTCTGAATCGCGCTATCTAAATGTTCACCAAATAACGCCAGTGAACATAGAACGCTCAGGCGATCGATCTCTTAAGACTGCACGATCGATTATTTAATTTATTTATAATGTAATGCAACTGGGTTAAAATATCAACAAAAATCGTCATAAATATAACACAGTACCCGTACCTATGTACCCGTTTCGTTGTCGTCAACCGATGGACGTCCACTGCTGGACATAGGTCTCTTGTAGGGTCCTCCACAAGCCACGGTCTTGCGCCGCCTGGATCCAGCGACTCCCTGAGACTCTCTTGATGTCGTCCATCCATCACGTGGGGGGTCTGCCAACGCTACGCCTTCCAATGCGGGGTCGCCATTCCAGCACCTTGGGACCCCAATGTCCATCGGTTCTCCGAACTATGTGGCCCGCCCATTGCCACTTCAGCTTCGCAACTCTTCGGGCTATATCGACCCATACAAGGAAATTGCCCATAATGACCTCGCTGGGCAGGCGTGTTGGTCATCGTAGGGCTGGTCTGTTCGCACCCGTTTATTAATAAATAATAATACTAGATGCCCGTGACTTCGTCGGCGTTGATTATTGTCTCTTTCATTAGCCTTTCCCGGGATGCAACCTACTTCTGTACTATATTTCGTCAAAATCGGTCTAAAAGATGGGCCTTGAAAGCATAGCAAACAGACAACTTCGTATTCATAATATTAGTACGGATAGTGGAACCAGCAGCGTCAAGCCCGGCATAATAATAGTCAAAGCATATTAATAGGCTGGCTGGAAGAAGATATCTTTATATTTTTATTGTAAAGCCATTTCATCTACACCCTTGTACAAACCCTATGATTATAAGGATTGCACTGTATATTGTAAAATTTCGAGCTTTCTCTGGTCACCCACATGAACTCGTAAGCTCATACAACACGTACCAAGCCGAATTTATAACTCTCAACGTTGAAAAGCTTAATGAATATTCTACTTTAGGTAAAGCTTCGTAGCTGAAGTTAGCACATATCGGATTAAATTCTGCGAAAACGTGTTCCGCATAAGTGAGCGATTACCTTTAGATTTCCTTGAACTGTATTCAGAGACTGCAATTTACTAAAAATAAAACTCTCAATAGGTAAGCTTCATAATATTACAAATATGTTCCTATTTTGACTCTACTTTTTGAATAGATTTAAGCTGCTAATGTCTGCAAACATTTAGTTTTTTTATATCCCATGAGAACTCTTAGATTCTCCGCGATATATAGTAGATAATAGTAGCCTATATCCATGCAAAAAGTCACTTTGCTCCGTTGCGGCCGGATTGAAGGAAAAACTAACAAATTTAGCATTTATTAAAAAGTTTATAAATGGACAGTAACAATAGAGTGGCTTTTTATGGTGCTTAGTAGCACCATAAAAACACACAGGCACAAACACACAAGCTTAGTAGCACAAGCGGTTCTGGTACATCAACTTTCACTGTCTTGTGCATCGACGGAAGGTTACCACTCGGACTTTTGTAAAAATTTGCTAAAAACTGACGTATGCAAAGCTACTGAGATAGATTGTTTTTTTTTAAATCTCATTTTTTTTTTGGGTTCTTATTCTAAATAACATGTCAACCCCATTGAAACATTATTTAAATACATTTAACAAATAGAGAAAAAAAACCTTAACATAAAGCCTTTAAACCTTAAATCAAGTTCCATAGATTTCTAAAAATAAAAGGAAAATATGACACACTATACATTTTCCAAAAAAGTTTAAAGTTTTGCGTTTTCCAAAGAGGATTTGCCTGAAATTTTTACAATTTAGTTACAATTAAACGGCATATGTATTGCCAGTGTTGAGCGCTGTTGTCTTAACGTGCAGAGGTCCCGGTTTCGATCCCCGGCAGGGTCAATTTGGGTATTTATAATTTCTGAATTTTCCCTAGTCTGGCCACCAGGCCAGTAGTAGTCTCCCACCAGGGAGGCTTCGGCCGAGGCTAGTTACCACCCTACCGGCAAAGACGTGCCACCAAGTGATTTAGAGTTCCGGTACGATGCCGTGTAGAAACCGAATAGGGGTATGGGTTTTATATAACTGCCATGCCCCTAACAGGTTAGTCCGCTACCATCTTAGACTGTATCGTCACTTAACATCAGGTGAGATCGCAGTCAAGGGTTAACTTGTAGTGAATGAAAAAAATGTGTCCATTTGCAGATTGTATAGTATTATATATAAAATACGGATTTAGATAATACGGTAATATTATCCAACATAACTAAGTTAAACAGAGCAGAAACATAGATTGAGATACGATAAGTCATTTGCGAGAGCAGTGAGACGTGAAGATAAACAAGCATCCGGTGTTTACACAATCGTTTACTATTGTTTCATAATATTAACTGAATATAATAGAACTAGATGATATACGTGACGTTGTTCGCGGGAAACTAGGTTTTCTAAATATCCTGTGGTAAGGCTACTTTAATCCCAGAAACCCTTAGCCTATCCTCTTATTTCTATCTGTGTACAAAAATTTGTCAATTGCGTGTGTAAAATACGTCGTGTGCATAGGCTCTAAAGTTCGTAGGTACGTAAATGCGACAAACGCGCGTACGCTCTTTTTGGTAGGGGGTAAAAATGTAGATTCGCGTGACCGTGACCGACATGCTCGCGAACATATAAATATACTACATTCGAAATTAAACTTTAATGCCTTAGTGTTAAGGTTTATATTTTAATTATTTAAATTAAAAAAAAAAAACTAAAATAACAAAAAAAAAATCATTTCCACTTCTATCGGCAGTCCCTATGACTGCCAATTTTTTTTTTTAATATATAGGCTAGCGCTTGGCTGCAATCAGAGTTGCTTGCAAGTGGTGATGCAGCCTAAGGTGTAGCGCGCTTGCTTTATCGACGCGTCTGCGTGTTTGTACCGATTTCCGGCTGCGACTGACGTGCGTGTCGTTTGCGTTAGTATCGCGTTTATATTGTTGTCTGCGCGTAGATTACACGCCGTGTGGCAAACGTGCGTACAACGCGATTCATTCGCGCTTTCCTCACGCGTTGTGCGAGCACTTGTATTAAACAAATTTTTTATTTTATTTTTTATCCACTACAAGTAAGCCCTTGACTGCGATCTCACCTGATGGTAAGTGACAGTGGTAGCGGGCTAACCTGTTGGGGCATGGCAGTTATATTAAACCCACCCCTATTTGGTTTCTACACGGCATCGTACCGGAACGCTAAATCGCTTGGCGGCAGGGTGGTAACTAGCCACGGCCAAAGCCTCCCACCAGGCCAGACCAGGGATAATTCAGAAATTATAATTTCCCAAATTGACCCTGCCGGGGATCGAACCCGGGACCTCCACACGTTAAGACAACAGTGCTACACACTGCGCCACGGAGGTCGTCGCTAATTATTGTACAAATTACAAATGTAACAATCTGTTTTTTTTGGACTGAAAAAGAACAGACACGCTTGAAATGCGTTTTGTCTGCGCATAGAATGCGCATTTTGCAGAAACAAATTTCATCCTCACCACCTGGATGCCTGGTCTTCTTCCAGGTCCCGTTATTCCAGATCATTTCTGCCTCGTACCTGCAAATTGTGGAACCAGCTTCCATCTTCTGTGTTCCCAAATGACTATAATATACAGTGGCTCTTCAAATTGCGGATAAACAAATTTCTTAAAAGCCAGCAACGCATTGGCGGTCTCTGGTGCTGCAAATGTTCATGGTCGGCGGTAATCACTTACCATCAGGTGACCCGCCTGCTCGTTTGCTCGCTATATATATACCTACCTACACAAAAAAAGAGAAAATACGCCATGTGCATAGGGCTCTTAGTGAGGCATGATTCTATCACGTGTCATGTGAAGGTAGCTTAATAAATATTAGATATCCCCTCACAAACTATAGCGCTAATAAATAAAGTTTGTTACTCTTAATGACAAAACTTGTACCGGAGCAAAAGATTTCCGCTAATAATGTTGCGCACACAAAGACCCCGGATTATATTGCCTAGGTATTACTTTTAGATATTGAAAATAATGATCAAAGTTGTGTACTTATGTTGTTTTTTGAAAACTAGATGATACCCGCGAGTTCGTCCGCGTGGATTAAGGGTTTTTTTGATTCCCGCGGGAACTGTCTGGGATATAATGTAGCCTATGTGTTTTACTTTAACGCTAATGTCATCGAACGCTCAATACGTCAATCGAATTTGCAATGTAAAAACTCAGAGTAAGCGTACTGTCTATGTTCAAATACACATGGGTAAAATAAAAAAACCTTATTTTTTGAAGTTTTAACGAGACGACCCGACGGAAGCTTAGCTTTTGTAACAAATATTTAAATATCCTTTGACCTATGTGATATTCAAGTCTTGTTCATTATAATGTTCTTTTTGGAGATGGTGAAAAGAAAAATAACCCTTAAGGGGTTAAATAGTGGGTGAAAGTTTGAATCATAGTCCGTCATTTTGAAGTTATGTTTATTAAAATCGTTATACTTATTATGGACTTTTTATACATACAAACTTTATATTTATGTACAAACATTTGATGCCAGTTAATTTTAGCGGAGTTCCTTTTTGTATTTTCTTAGAAGTGCAACTTAATAGCTAGAAATAATTGTGTTTATAATACAAAAGCTCATAATGTACCTACCTTATTTGTATTGTAATGGTAGTGTAGTATTATTGTAGCTTTTTCAATTGTGTAGATAACTGAAAAATATGTTTTATTATTTCATTGCAGACAAATTTCTTGCCATCTCTTTCCCGGTAGAGTGAATATTAATTATATTCTTCTATTATAACTTTCTTTGTATTATTTGGTTTTTTAAATTAAAACCGCGGGTCTTAAAATTAAAACCGGTCTAAGTGTAATTGTATGTGGGAGGGTCTGGGACCCTCTGCATTATTAGCAAAAAATTCCTATCATTGCAACTGATGAGTTACGACCCTCAACAATGTGGAGAACAACGCAGCGACTAAGAGAGAGATGTTCAATAATGAAACACATGTTATGATATTCAGGTAAGAGATAACACCATAATAGAAGCTGTGCAAGCATTAATCAAGGCAGGTCCGCGCCAATAACCTTATACATAACTCAGGGAATCTAATTTGGCCCGACCCCGGCAGGGAAGGGTTAAATGTGTTATAGTGAGTGTTAATATTACACGGTACAACTAAAGTTTATTGTTGGATCTCAGGGTAATTTGATTATTTCGACAGTTCTGTTGTGAAGTTAGTATTGAACGTTTGGAATACCGAACCGATAACAAGGATTCCGCAGAAATTGTTTATTACTTCTCAAGTAGCGACTGGCTGATCCGCTCCTGACATTTTCGGGGGATTTTTGGGGGTAAATTTTACAAAAATTCTGAACTTACTTTTAATTAAAATCCGCAATACCTTTTTTCATAGACAAAACCTGATTTTCATACATATTTTCATCCCCTATTTACGTAACGATAAATTGGCGGATAGAGTTAGTGTAATTTCTTTCATTATCATCATCTTCATAAATATCGGCCCGTGGATTTCCACTGTTCAACATGGCCTTCCCTAGTGAGGACCACCACACCCTGTCCCCAGTCTTCCTCATCCAGCCACATCCGGCCCTCCTTTTAATATCGTCTGTACATCGTGCCGGACATACATTTTGTCAAGTTGGTAATTTCTCGTAGTTATTACTAGAAAAAGAATAGATATTGTTATTACAAGAAAATTCTTTGCAGGAGTTTGGCAAATGTTAAATAATGAGTCGGGAAGATGGCAGTTCAGTGTAATCCAGTCATAAAGCACCTGCTACAACACAGCCAAAAAGCCGTATGTTTTAAATAACAAGGTCCATATTCTGTCATCACAGAATAGTTTACCTTTCATCTCCCAACATTCCACATAATATGCATCTACAAAACAAACATAGCACGCGCAACCCTTATTTCTTGCGAAAGTCAAAAGAGATTTATATTTCGCATGGTCTTTACGCAAAATCCGCGCGTCCGTTCCCTCGTAACTTTTTTATATTATTCAAAGTTTTCAGAGGGATCTAGGCGTATCAGATCCGTCCGTTTGGGCGAGGGTATCGCGTAATACGAAAAATGGTCTTTCCTATTTAGACTTGATAAATAGGTGCGAAACAAAACGTCCAAAATAGTGCTCAGTATATTTTTTACTCTCTACAAATAATGCTACCGTTTCTAAGTGCTGAATCATATTGAATCAGAATATTTTCCGACGGCTGGACCAAGATTTTCTTCTGTGAATTGTTCGCATGATCAATCTTACACACTTCACATTCTTCAATGTTCACAGACTTTTCGTTAAACATAATTCCTTGATTTTTTTACAGATATGGAAAATTTTGAGTCTGCAGGCCTGAAAAATTCACGATATTTGTAACGTACTTAGGCTACCTGCCGAAAATTTTATTGTTTACTAGCTTTTTTTATCCACCACAAGTAAGCCCTGGACTGCGATCTCACCTGACGGTAAGTGCTGATGCCCGCGACTTGATTGAGGTCTTATGGATACCGCGGAAACTCTTTAATTTTCTGGGATAAAAAGTAGCCTACTGTATGTATTATAATATCTCTGTGCAAAATTTCATACAAATCCGTTCAGCCGTTCTGGCGTGATTGAGTAACAAATATCCACCTATCCAAACTTTCGCATTTATAATATTAGCATAGATTCTGTTATGTCTGTTTATGTACAGTTTAAGTTAAAATCGTGTATCCCATAAACACCACGAATTCACGAAAATATTTCACACAAAGTTCTTTGATTTACCTGCGAGGCACTACGAAACTCTCCCGTTAAAATCTTCTAGATATACATGATAAACATTCTCATATTGGCCATTTGTAACCGTTTTAGGTAGCGTGTTCGTAACCTTTAAAACATCAAAGAGCCTCAAAGTATGCCGGAGTCCTTGTAGTGCAATCAAAGAGAGCTCATCACACTAATGGTATTGCCAGTTTGCCGCACGGAGAGGATTTACTATTAGGACTTAGGATTGGCGGGATGTTTCTTGTTTCCTATACCATTCAACCATGGACGTATTGATAAGTACATGCATTCAACTAAGTGCTTCAAACATGTGCGCCTTTCTCGTTGGACTGACGACTAGCTTATTTAGCTGCGGGATTCGATTTTCTGGTTGGACTGTATAAAGTTTAGTGGTAAAGGTTCTTCAATCGAGAAATTCTAACTAGCAGCCTGGAATTGAGAAGTGTACAATCCACAGTCCAAGTAGTAGAATTTGCTCAATCATCATTCATCTACTTTTCGTCATACATTTAATAATAAGTCAGTTCACATAACATCATCGCCACCATCACGCGTGCCACTCATAAATCACATAAGCATATTTTAGCATTAATTTTATTGACAGTCAATAAACCTTTTATCTCATCATCATCATCCCTATTATTTAACTTCATATTTTAACCGTCTAAGACCGAACATAGGTACTGTTACACCCCAGTAATTAGGAAAGCATAATATCATTCGACTATCCATAGCTGAGTAAGCTGGCCGCTAGTGGCGCAAACGTGGCATAAAAGCACGTCTTACCACAAATCTTTATGACCATTAAGCAAAAATAAAAAAAGCATTATCAGGTAATCAAAAAATTCGGACCCTAGTTTCTACTTTCGATCTCCGCGCATGCCACTGAATCAACGAAAACGTGGATTAAGGTTTCATTAATATCCAAGGGGAACTCTTTGAAATACCAGAAATAATATTTAATAAAATTTAATAATATTATGTACTATTTTTATATTCTAAATAGTAGCCTATGTCACTTTCCAGGTCTTGATCTATGCAAAAACAGCCGTTGTTCTGTTGAGGCGTCATTGTAACTAATAAACATATTTTCACATTTATAATATACTTAATGGGTGGTCATAGTGTTATTCAACAGTAATTTACTCATACATAGAAACACTAAAATCTTAATCTACAGCGCACACCGCACGCCGCCTGACATCGGCTCTCTGAGGATGGCTGGCGCACGGCGGACGCTTGCAAAATTAAATCCAGTTTGCCCGTCTTGATTAGTTTGCCGAATATAATGCTCTATATTAGATGCGGGATCCTGGCTCTTTGTTCTATTAATACTGGTGGTCTGCAAGGGACCAGGCAAATTAAAACTTAAATCCACATTTTAGAGACCTAAAGCCGAGTGGCTTTAGCCTAATTCCCGCGGGAACTCCTTAATTTTTTGGGATAGAAAGTAGCCTATGTCAAGTCTTCAAAAATACCCATACAATAAATCACGTCGAGCCGTTGCTCTGTTGCGGTGTGATTGAAGGACAAACCACCCAACTAACAAGTTAAAGTGCACACATTAGGCGATATGAGAAAACTTCGTCCCCCTCCGACTTTGACGTTTACAAGTTTTGCCCTATCTGGTCAGTTGTGAACCTTCGCTCTAAGCCTTCTAGACGATAATCTAAAAGGTAAGGCAAAAAACTTCCACAAGATATTTTGAAATTATGTAGTGAATCTACAACTGGTCGGAAATCGGAATGCCATTCCTACAAAGAAAAGCTAGCATGAAACTCGGCAATTGTTCTTTTGAAAAAATAGTTAGGTAATAAAAGTTTGGTTTTGTTTTTTAAAATGTCTTTAATATTGAATAAAATATACACACAGTATAAAACCTAGTATCCTAGGTACTATATGAAAACCCGTATAAAGACTAATTTCTAAATAACTGAGTCGTATCCAAGTATAAAACAGAAATCCCAATTTACTTTATACCGCAGACTTCAATCTGATCCCCGCATTTCTAGCAGAACTAGAGTACGATATTTGCATCCAAAATCCGACCTGGGTAATCAAGCAACCTGAACGCGGTCGGAATTAATAAACTACGATATATTGCACCTTATTTTCAGCTCTATATTAAAACTAGATCCATACTAATATTATAAGTGTGTCTGTCTGTCTGTCTGCTACGATTTCACGGCCCATCCGTTCAACCGATTTTGATGTAATTTGGTACAGACATAGGCTATTTTCTTCTCAGAAAATTAAAGAGTTTCTGCGGGATCAAAAAACTTTAATCCACGCGGACAAAGTCGCGGGTATCATCTAGTCTATTATAATTTTAAAAAAAAAAAAAATTAAAAAATAAAGGAAAAAAATTTTTCCTTTTGTATATTCCCGAGGATGAAATACATTAGGTATATTTCAAATGGCATAACTTTTTTTACGCCAGACAAAGTTTTTGTTCGTCCTTATAGTACCTACTAATAGGAGAATACTCTCAAGTCACGACTAATTTTCTTCAAAAGAAGAAGAATCCATACTTAATTATAAATGCGAAAGTGTGTCTGTCTGTCTGTTAGTGCCGTTAAAGTCACGGCCCATTTTTCTACCGATTTTGATGAAATTTGGTACAGAGGTAGGTTATATTCCGGGGAAGGACGTAGGCTTAAGTTTTTATCCCTTAAAATTAAGGAGTACCCTCGGTAATTCAAAATACTTAATTCACGCGGACGAAGTCGCGGGCATCATCTATATATTACTATCAACATAGGCTTACAACAACTTAAACAAGAGAATCACTCATAGGTACACTCGCCCACAAGTAGGTACGTTCGATTGTAATCCACTATGGATTCGCAAACATAATCATTCACCCATTAACGCCGGCGTCACGCGAGCGCCCACACGCACTCCGTAACAATTACGTGTAGTTTCAATGAAAACAGAACTGTTTGACTGTTTGTGCCTGCCTTTATCTGGAGTGACCTTTGTATTTTTTCGACTGTTGAAAGCTTTTTAATCATGCAGCGCATGTGTGCGTCTGTCATTGCGTGAGTGCGGGCATGCATGCGTGCATGTGAAATTCATATCAGCCTTTCTTGAATAATATTATAAAGTTCAACAAACTTACCTGCCCTGGTGACAGCGTCGCTAGTATGTATGAAAAATAAAATAACAAACAAAAATTAAACAGGCATAAAAATTAGTTCCAATTTTAACCACCGGATCAGTAGAAATACTTTCCGACTTTTCAAATTTTAGTAGACTTTTTTATTCTATGAACAATGATGGAGCAGTTTTTAATAGAGGTGGCCTAGCCGGGATGCGTAGAGTTTACAAACCTAGGTATCATATTTAAATTCTATACCTAACTTTATCGCTTTGTCGGCAAAGTAAACTAAACAACACCGAAACTGCCCATTAAACCAGGCCAAAGACAAAATAAATTGCTTATAGTGTATAGTTAAAAAAATACTAGAACAGCGATAAATCGTTAACATTGGCCTTCTTATGTTTCATCTATTCGTACAAAACGTTTTTTGCTGTTCAACGTTTTTGATTAAAACAGCTACGGTTTTAAGCGACTTTCCACCGTCCGTGTTTTCTACCACGTTCGACTGTACCAGTACAAGTCACAGTATACCTCATAATTACGTTTCATAAGTATAATTGGCGTCAAGATCAAGCCTATCAAATCCAATAAATCAAATAATAATATAATTAATATTTTTTTTAATTAATAATTAGTGAATTAATTAATTTTAATATAAATATTATCAATGCGAAAGTTTGGATGGATGTATGGATGGATGTTTGTTAATCAATCGCGTCCGAACGGCTGAACGGATCTGGATGAAATTTGGCACAGAGATAGATTATAGTCTGGAATAACACATAGGCTACATTTTAACGAGTTCCCACCGGAACCAAAAAGCCTCAATCCATGCGGACGTAGTCGCGGGCATCAGCTAGTTTACTAATATAAAAAAAACTTCAAACAATACGTTGGTCATAAACAAAAAATACGCTTTTCTTTCAAACAACCTTTGTCATTTTAATACTATTATACATCATGGGAAGACAGCTTTACAGCGTATAGTACCTACGTGAAGCATTTTTATACCCGTAGAGTTAGTATAAGTTTACAAAACTTACGATGATTGATCTTCGAAAACTTTAATGTTGAAGTAAAATGGACCTAGTAGTAAAGAATTTAAAGCTCAAGTTTGTCCATAAAGCTACGACAGCGCTCCGTCCGGATACTTTACAAAATTAAATAATCTAAGTGGTTCTCAGTTTTTGATTTTAAATCAACCTGAAGGAATGAATCACATTTTTCCGCATCGATTTGTTTGTCTATTGTATAATATCTGTTTTATCTATGCTAATATTATAAATGCGAAAGTTTGGATGGTTGGATGTATGGATGGATGGATGGATGGATGGATGGATGGATGGATGGATGTTTGTTACTCAATCACGCCCGAACGGCTGAATGGATTTGGATGAAATTTGGCACAGAGATAGATTATAGTCTGGAATAACACATAGGCTACTTTTTATCCCGGAAAATTAAAGAGTTCCCATGGGAACTGAATAATCTCAAACCACGTAGACGAAGTCACGGGCATCTGCTAGTGAATTATATGATACCTAGGTTACAAATGCATCTAACGCACAACTACGAAAAGTCTTCTTACGAATAGACAAAATATGTATCGAAGTTACAATTCTATCGACGCCGCCGGTGAGATGAATAAGCTCATACTAACTCAACGAACCTGGAGGAGCGTTCCCGATATTTACAGCATGACATCCAACCTGAACTATAAATCCACTGAACCTAAATAACGTGATACTGCTGAATGTTGGGGGCTGGTTTGAGAACCCTCGCAAAAATATAATTTTATTTTGTTCGCCTTCAGACAGGTTCTTATATTCGAAACGCATATTTTCAAATGCATGTTTGACTCTACTATCAAATCTATGCAGGGTAGTTACTACCATCGCGTACAGCAGCATTATTTAAAAACTTACAGTTTTATGTCACGTAATCAAATTATTTCTGAATATTCTCTGGTCTGGTCTGGTTGGAGGCTTCGTTTCCGTTACGTTAGTTACCACCCTACCGGTAAATACGTACCGACAAGCGATTAGGCGTTCCGGTACGACACCGTGTAGAAACCAATTAGGTGTACCCATGGGTTTTTAATACTGGGCTATGAAAATTTATTTTTATCGAAGATCGAAAATATTTTTTTTGTTGCAAAAATTAGGCTTCCCACCACTAAAGCCTATTAACGTCCCACTACTGGGCACAGGCCTCCACTCTCATATGCGAGAGTGAATTAGAGCTTAGACCCACCACGCTGCTCCAATGCGGTTTGGCGGGCTTTAACGACTATTATCATGTTAGTGATAATAACCGTGGTCTATTATTTAGGTTCTTCGTGATCGATGTGGCAAAATATTCTTTTTTGTCTTGAAGCCTTAGAATATTATTTTGTAATAGCGAATACCACCTCCTTTATTTGCATTTGTACCTAACTATGCCGTATTTATTGTGTGGCTTTATGTTGTTTCAGTGTTATTTTATTCCTTAGAGATACTCCTGCAAGTTTATTATTTTCTTCGCTGAGAATTAAATACGGAACAGAACATAATGTTATGGCTATGACAAAAGAAGAAATTAATCACAATTACCTGCATGAGTCAACTAACTAGACTCCTCGCTTAGGATATAAAAAATGTATTCCGCTTCATAATGGAGTCGGTAGCAATGGTCAATAGAAAACGACGTGAGTATTAATCGATTTTCGACCCTACATTCTAAACCTTAAGATTTATTTTTGATTCACATGTATTTCAATTCCGAACTATACCTTTGTGAATTTGTGAAAAGTAACTCGCCGTCGAAGTTAAAAGTTTGTTCTGCCCGGACTTAGAGCCATCAATGAGGGTATTATGAAGCCGAAAAGTGACTTTTAGATACTTCTTTATTTGGCGAGACTCATGAGACACCTTTTTGTACAAGACTATAACATGTACATGATAATAATCCTTATTTTAGGGACGTCAAGTTACATAAAACTGTCATTTTGAAATAATACTGTTTTAAGCGATTGTGAAGTAGACACCCTACATGTGTTCCTAGCGATTCCATGAATTATTTCGAATTTTAAATACATAGCGCAACACTCGTAAAACTTCGCCAGAGACTTAAAACCAAGGGTCAAATTTTTTATTGAAAATACAAGAGCTTTAGAAATTATAAAAGTTAGCTTAGGATATTTTTTTTTTGAAGCAATAAACCATAGAATTTCACACTAACTAAGCTCAATAAAGCTTTGTAAGTTATTACGGTTGAGACAAAGAGGTCCAAATTCTGACAAGCCGCTTGAAAAGGGCGAGGTACGTAATTGACGGGGTTTTTTTGCGGCATTTCTTTCGTGGACAAGCGTCAAGACAAAAACTTTAAGATACCAGATGTGGCACAAAATTGGCGCGAAACATGCTAAAGCGGGAACGTGACCATGCGTTCGACTATTGGCTAACACATTGACGCGTCATTGTTTGACGAATCATGTTTGAGCATTTGATTGTGGCGGAAATTTGTGTTTTGCAGTGGGAGAAAGGAGCCAATGGAGGGAGAGAGAAGGGAGATCTTTGGCTCGAGGCGTGCGGAACGACACTTCGATTCTAAGGCTCCGAGAGAGCAGTCACCTATATATAGTCTAGTAATAGTTTTGATATAGTGTTAATCTTAGTTTTGTAATATAAAAAATTACATTCTGATCTTGTATCTCCGAGTGGGCGGTCAACTAGCCAATAGTCTAGAAGTAGTTTTGACATAGCGTTAATCTTAGCTTTGTGTAATATAAATAATATAAAATTGTTTAAACTTCAAGGTATAAGGCTAGGTAAAGTGGTTTAGTGAAAGACGCCGAGTTGCTGTTATTATTGGTAATGTACTCAATTTGTTTTCTTAAGGTGTTATAAACGAGGCTCACAGTAAATTCTAGTAATTTAAATCATTTAATAAAGTACTTATTTATTAGAAGTGAAGTCAAAATGGATCCGGACACTAGTTTGGATATCATGTATGAAATGACGGGGAAAAATAGAGGAAGTACATGGTCAACCATTGACATTATTACATTAATAATGAAAATTATGGGTATTGCATTTCTACTTATAATGTTGTATAAAAGAACCAAAGTAGGAGCCAGATTATATAAAATAATCACATGTTGTTGCATCCAAAATACCTCCGGATCAGATATAGAATCGGAACCGATAAACTGAATTAATCAAATTAAAAGTATATAGCCGTGAGCCTTGTCGACACATTGTAAATATAATTTAATGTCTAAATTTATGTGTGTGTCTTAACGCTTTTTTTTTATTGAACTGATGATTCATAAATGTGTACGTGTGTGTATATAGTAAAGTATAAGGTGTATTTTAGGTTAAATGGTCGTAAGGGTTTTTATCTTGGATTTCTCTTTTCCCTTACAAATTAGTATGGCCTAGGAACGAGAAATTCCACCGAAGTAAACGATTGCACAAACACTCGAATTCGGTGTAAATAATTTAAACCTGTGTCTCTTTTCTTATTATCACTCAGTGTCGAGTAATACAAATTAAAGTAAAAATTTTGGGAAAATAAAAGTAAATTATACTCATAACCACTCCTTTTATTATACAGTTAAGTTTACCTTACAGATTTATTATTGGAAGTTTATTTTGGTCTAAACTTTAATTATGGTTTATATCATAATATATTACATTAATGACTTGTGTTAAAGATTATGGATAACACTCCAATAATGAATTTCATCCCACATGTCCAAGTTACAGTCACGATTCTAAATACTATAGAAATTAACTAGGTAGATTTTATAGGTTATCGCAATTAATTTAGGTCTACAGGATAATTTCATAGTTCGAGCCTATGAACAGATTTTGTTGTAAACAAAAATCCATTCACTACTTTTTATACAATAGAACAGATAACGGCTCCTCAGAAAGTTTTCAAATGAGATAAGACGACCTAATGCAGTCTAAGAGGTTCCGACTTACCCAAATTTGGCATAAGGGTTAAAATAGATCTAAATTATATACATAAGATATTTGCGAGAAATAGGGAACAATAGGTTTTATTAATATAGGTATATAGCATCCGAACGAGAAGGCGGTCTACAGCGACGAGAGCGAGAGTGAAAGCGAAACGAACGGGGCATACGCAAAACAAAAGAGTCAGGCTACAACTATTGTTTCGAAAGCAGGGACGTACTCGCAGAGTGTGGAGCACTTTTGGTTGATTGGGGAACCAAATCAATCTTGATAACATGTTTGACAGTGATTGACAATATAGTCAAAGTAATCGGCTACATGGCTGCGTGGTGACAAGTTGGCAGCAATGGTTCAGCACACCATACACACACTCCTCTCGCAGATCGACCTCCGACCATGAATTGGCCAATTCATAAAACTTACTATATGAAATGATAAATAAATAAAAGTCCATGGACCAGGGGCGGGCTAATAAGCCCATAAAAGATAGTACCAGCCGCTAGCGGATGTGGGAATAAATTCGCTTCTCAGCGCAATAAAGGAGGTTGACTGCTGCCCCAAATAACAATGATTAAGGGCCTCGTGCAGGCGTAGGGACCATTCCCCGTGCTCGGTTACCATTGGTCAGCTAAGATGCCTTTTTTAAAGGAAATACATGTAACAGCAACCACTCAATCCGGCCCTGATTTGCAAACTCGAATTATATACTTGTTACTAAACTGTAATTTAAACATTTCTAAGATAGACTTCGCGCTAAGGTATCAATAAAGAATACTATGATTCAGGCGGATTGATTAGGTCTGCCTTACAATGTTCACCCAGCGTACTGTGCTAAGTACCAGTTTTACTGGTAAATCATAACCAACAAATACGACGACCGGATACCTAAAGTGCTACTAACTCTGCAGTGCTATTTTCCGTTTCTAAGTTTATAGAATTTTTTTTCTCTTTTTCACATATACAAGCCACGATATTTAACTAGCCAAGACGATCACGCCGGTGCCATCACAGAATTTTGGTGCCGTGACCAGGATCTATGTCCTGTGTCACAGATCTGTGACCATGTAGGTCACAGAATTTTGTTGCCGAGCGACCAGGGGTCTATGTACGTATTCGAAATAACGGTATGACTAGATCTATATTTAAAAAAAAAAAAAAAAAAAATATAAACACAACGTAGGAATCGTGACTGAAAAAAGGGAGAAAAAAAAAAAAAAAATTTTTATATATACATAAAATAAATAAAGAAAGGGTTAAGACACACTGTGCATGTTATTGTATAAGAGATGTGTTTTTCTTTATAGGAATAGCCGAGATGAGCAGTATATCTTATAAATGTAAAATTTACAGGGATCGTCGGGAGATTGATCGCAGTGACCGAGATACTAATCTTGCCTTATATCTTAGATTTATTTTCTTGAATTTAAGAATTCATAAAATCAGTATATACTCCTAAGTTCAAACATCTGGTGTCAGTATTGCATTGGTTTTACATTATTACAATAACAAACTGTCTGACGAGTTCACGAAAGTCGCGCAAGTAAAACGAGTGATTTAGCATTTAACGGGAATTTAGCGAAAAATAGCAAATAGAGAGGTTTAAGTCGAACTAGAGAGGTACAAAGGTAGAAAGGGCCGTAGTGCGAAGCAGGTAGCGGAGAACGGACCGGAGGCGAGCGTTGTAGGTACGAGCGAGCAAACAGTGACCGTATGGAAAGCGACATTAGAGTTGATTTTACAAAAAATCAGTGATTTCGAGAAGAAATTACAAAATTTGGGTTCGAGTCCCAGTACGATATTGAATGAAAGGGCAAGTGTCACGTCACACGATACGGTTAGCGTGGTACGAGGTGAAGGTGATGAAAGCGAAAGGCAGGGATCTAGTGTAGAGTCTACGAGTTCTAGTGTAGCGTCTTCCGAGACTCGGAACATTTATGTGGTACAACCATCGGTTAGCAAACCAAATTTTGATGGAAAACCCTTCACCAACCCTATTGCATTTTTAAAACGATTAAAGAAGTATATAAGGGCTGTAAATGGAACGGATCGCGAGATTGATATAGCGCTAGGATGTATATCGGGACACGCGCGAAAGGTTATGGAGTTGTACTCAAAGGATTGGGTTACGTTCGCAGATTTCGAGGCTGACTTTAGGCGAAACTACTGGACCGAACAGATTCAGGAATCTGTGAGATATAGGTTGATAAATGCAATTTATACGAGCGATTCAGGAATGACTATGTCTGAGCACTTTGCCGAACAAGCCGAATCAATGCAGTCTTTGACTATTGCGTTTAGCGAGCGAGATTTAGTAAATTCTATTATGCGACACTATGCGATAGATATACAGCGATTATGGTTTACTAGAACTGAGGAAGTTAGCATCATGAATGGAGCGAAATTCCTAAGGAGCCTAGAACAAAACATTGTCGAGAAACAAAAGGGAGTCGCGGGAGGTATTGTAGGTAGTGGATTCAGGGGACGGAGGTACAATGAGTCGCGGGTGGCGCGTCCCATTGTTGCAACAATTTCAACTAACAATTGGGCTAGTAGAGGTAATTCGACAAGGGGACGAGGTTATCGTCGAGGTAGATTAGGTTATAGAGCGAATTTTAATAGACCTACATTATCCGAAACTGAAAGAGTCAGACCAGCTATTACTTTTGTAAAGGAGGGCGAAAGCTCTAATTCATCGAAACATGTGGGGGAGGGAAATTCAAAAAACTAAATTTCCCCACACAAGTAAGGTCCGATAGCTTAGTGTTGTGTAGAACGGGGAATAAAGATATATCGGGACATGAAAGAATAGGCTTGGCTTATAAGATCCTAACGAACAATGGATGGAAACCGGGACAAGCTTTAGGGGCCGGCGGAAATGGAATTAAGCGAACGTTGAAAGGCGGAATGAACAACGGTGGTTATAATTTCCAGTCAGAAATTGATAGCATAGGGATCTTATTGGAAAATCAGTTTAGTAACATATTAGAATGCGACGAGATAGATAACGCATGTAAGGGTTGTTTGAAGCGAGGTTTAGACGTGTGTACAATGTTTCACGAACTCGATGAGACGATCGATGTAGACATTGACTATTCTTTGCCTAAATTACCAGAAGTATGTGTGAGATTGTACGGTAGAAACATGAGTGCGCTTATCGATACGGGAAGTCAGATTAGCGGAATAACTAGGGAGTTGTATGACTCGATCGTAAAGGAAAACATAATTTTACCTGAGATCGCGATCCCAGCAATTCAGATACAGGGAGCATTTGGTTCACGGAGTGAGAGTACGAATCGGTTAGTACTGATAGAGTTTCAGTTAGGTAGTACTTTAGTTGAAGCACCTGTATTGGTTATGCGACGGTTACCCAGGTCATTAATACTAGGGTATGATTGGTTAGAGCGAGTAAAAGGAGTAGTTAACTGCGGTAGCGAGCGAACCTTGACGATCGAACACCTAGGCGTTAGATGTTGCGTAAGATTAAATTCGGAATGTAAGATAGAAAGGCTTGGGGGAGTGGCAAACGCCACCACAATTAATTTAATATTAAACCAAAATATTAGTTCGATAGAACTTGGCTTATCGAGAATAGGAACGGACGGTGAAGTTCAAACAGACTATCACTTAGATGATTCGTGTTTAAGTAGTGAACAAAAGAAACTGTTACTGCCTGTGTTAGACAAGCATCGTGAGGTATTTACGGACAAATTAGGGCTAACTAGCAGATACGAGCACATTATTGAGTTGGTAGACGAAACTCCTTTTGTAAAGCACAGCTATCCGGTACCTTTGGCGTATAGGGAACAGGTAAAGAAGGAATTGGAGGAATTAGAGAGGTTGGGTGTGATAAGACAGGAGGCAACTCCTTACTGTAGTCCACTCACATTTACGAAAAAGCGGGATGGGTCAATAAGACTCTTATTAGACGCGCGCGAACTTAATAAGAAAATGATAGGTGATGCAGGTTCACCACCACTCACATCTGAGATTTTACAATCTTTTCATGGAGTGAATTATATCAGCTTGATTGATTTGAATAATGCTTATTTCCAAATACCTTTGCATCGGGATTCTAGGAAATATACAGGGTTCTCTTTTATGGGGAGAACTTATATCTATTGTGTGCTGCCTCAGGGATTAAAAACGTCTGTGGCAGGATTTTCGAGGGCAATGGATATTATACTAAAAGAAGTGCGTGAGTTTTGCGTGAATTATCTAGATGACATTGTCATATTCACTACAGGGGACATAGAACTACATTTAGCACATTTAGACCAGGTACTAGACAGATTAGAGACCGCAGGATTGACAGGTAGGCTAGGAAAGTGTCGATTTTTATGCCTAGAGGTAAAGTTGTTAGGGCACATAGTGAATACAAACGGGGTACGGATGGATCCAGAACGAGTAGAGGCCATATTGGATTTTCCCATACCTCGAACAATAAAACAATTACGGGGATTTTTGGGATTAATAAATTATTTCAGAAGATTTATTTCGAAATATAGCGAAGAGGTTAGACCGCTCTACGACCTATTAAAACAAAATAACAAATGGTCATGGACGGAAGAAATAAACGATTGTTTCGAGAAAGTCAAGAAATTATTCTTAGACACAATACTTCTCGTACATCCAAATCCGAAAGAGATTTATTATCTGCAAACTGATAGCAGTAATCTTGGAGTTTCGGGATATGTTTATCAATTGAACGAAGTAGGGGAAGAGTGTATAATAGGATTTTGTAGTAAGTCATTGTCGGAGGCAGAGCGTAAATGGACGGTTACAGAACAGGAACTGTGGGCAATCATCTTTAGTTTGTCGAAGTTTGAAACTTATTTGAGAGGAGCACGGTTAGTGATTAGGACAGATCATAAGAGTTTGACATTCTTACAAACATGTAAATTACTGAGCGCACGAATGATACGTTGGGTGCATTACATGGGTCAATTCGACTATACAGTAGAACATGTGAAGGGTAAATCAAATACAGTTGCGGATGTATTATCCCGGCACATAAAAGGGACCACCGATGTATTGACAAATAAGGCTACGGGGCCTGAGATGAATTTATTCAAAACGACGTTGGGACGAGTGGTACAGGCGAGATGGGGAGAGATAAGTAGTTATCAAGGGCGTGATAAGGTTGTTAGCGAAATAATTAGGCGTATGGAAATAACAGGTACACCAGAATCAAGGTATTATGCGACAAAGGAAGGGATTCTATATAGGACGGATAAAATTGGAGATAGATTAAGACTATATGTCCCCGAGGACTTACAAAGAGATTTAATTATTAGCATACATGAAGAGTTAGGACATTTCGGACGTTACAAGGTATATGCTTTGATGAAGCATCGTTACTATTTCCCAAATATGTCTCGTAAAATAGGGCAAATCGTAAGGGCTTGCGAGTTATGTCAAAAGTCAAAACTTGCGTTAGAAACCCACACGGGACCGATTAAAACTGTGATAGCAAGAGATATAGGAGAACGAGTCTTTTCCGATATTTATGGACCATTGCCAACAGGACGGTTCGGGTACAAATACATATTTGTGATGCAGGACGCTTATGGCAAGCTAATTAGGTTATATCCATTACGACAGGCGAGGGGAAAAGCTACGTTAACATGTGTGAAAAAGTTCCATAAACAGGTTGAAGTTAGGACATTATGCTCGGACAGAGGCGCGAATTTTACTTCAAAGGTCTTCGAGGCAGGCATTCACCAGTTAGGTATTGTACTAACACACACGTCTGTTAGAAACCCACGACCAAATTCAACGGAGAGGGTAAATAAGGAACTAGGTAGGTTATTCAGAACGTACTGTGACAAGTCACATCAATCTTGGGTAGATTTGTTACCGGACATAGAAGATTGTTATAATCATGTTATACACACTACAACTGGTTATTCACCTAACGAAATAGTTTGGGGAAAGCGGACCCTACTATCGACCGATTTTGATAAAGGTAAAACAAACGGGACCGGTTTACAACGGGAGTCGTTAGAGCAGATTAGGGAGCAAGCAAGGTTGAACATAATAAAGGCGGCAGAGAATAGGGAGTTTCATTATAACAAAAATCACAAGATAATACAGTTTGAAATAGGCGACTTAGTGAAATTGAAGACTTTTGCAAAGTCGGATGCCGACAAAAAGTTAACAAAGAAATTCATGCGACTTTATGAGGGGCCTTACATAATAGGAGCAGTGCCGTACAATAATGTATACACCTTAATTGATGTTCAAACTGATAAGGTTAGAGGAAATTACAATGCGATTCATCTGTTTCGGTATTACGGAAACACATAAGGGAATAGGTTTCTACTAGGGATTAGTGTTAACAAAAGGAAATGAGTGAAGTTACCGGTCTCATTAAGAACAATAGAGAGGCCAGGCTAAGCGAACAAAGAGGGAATGCGAATTAAATAGGCTATCGCGATGTTCAGAATATAATAGATGAGCGGGAAGGATTTAGAACTAGCGGAAAAGTATAGAGGAGAAATAGATTTCCAAACGACTAGTATAGAAACTAAGGCATAGGAATACTAGGTGTATTAAAAATCTATTTGGGGGAGTGTGAAGTAGACACCCTACATGTGTTCCTAGCGATTCCATGAATTATTTCGAATTTTAAATACATAGCGCAACACTCGTAAAACTTCGCCAGAGACTTAAAACCAAGGGTCAAATTTTTTATTGAAAATACAAGAGCTTTAGAAATTATAAAAGTTAGCTTAGGATATTTTTTTTTTGAAGCAATAAACCATAGAATTTCACACTAACTAAGCTCAATAAAGCTTTGTAAGTTATTACGGTTGAGACAAAGAGGTCCAAATTCTGACAAGCCGCTTGAAAAGGGCGAGGTACGTAATTGACGGGGTTTTTTTTTCGGCATTTCTTTCGTGGACAAGCGTCAAGACAAAAACTTTAAGATACCAGATGTGGCACAAAATTGGCGCGAAACATGCTAAAGCGGGAACGTGACCATGCGTTCGACTATTGGCTAACACATTGACGCGTCATTGTTTGACGAATCATGTTTGAGCATTTGATTGTGGCGGAAATTTGTGTTTTGCAGTGGGAGAAAGGAGCCAATGGAGGGAGAGAGAAGGGAGATCTTTGGCTCGAGGCGTGCGGAACGACACTTCGATTCTAAGGCTCCGAGAGAGCAGTCACCTATATATAGTCTAGTAATAGTTTTGATATAGTGTTAATCTTAGTTTTGTAATATAAAAAATTACATTCTGATCTTGTATCTCCGAGTGGGCGGTCAACTAGCCAATAGTCTAGAAGTAGTTTTGACATAGCGTTAATCTTAGCTTTGTGTAATATAAATAATATAAAATTGTTTAAACTTCAAGGTATAAGGCTAGGTAAAGTGGTTTAGTGAAAGACGCCGAGTTGCTGTTATTATTGGTAATGTACTCAATTTGTTTTCTTAAGGTGTTATAAACGAGGCTCACAGTAAATTCTAGTAATTTAAATCATTTAATAAAGTACTTATTTATTAGAAGTGAAGTCAAAATGGATCCGGACACTAGTTTGGATATCATGTATGAAATGACGGGGAAAAAT
Source organism: Erebia aethiops (assembly GCA_923060345.2). Classification (NCBI taxonomy): domain Eukaryota; kingdom Metazoa; phylum Arthropoda; class Insecta; order Lepidoptera; family Nymphalidae; genus Erebia; species Erebia aethiops. The sequence continues at coordinate 3,898,131 of OV281092.1, read as the reverse complement.
AGAGGAAGTACATGGTCAACCATTGACATTATTACATTAATAATGAAAATTATGGGTATTGCATTTCTACTTATAATGTTGTATAAAAGAACCAAAGTAGGAGCCAGATTATATAAAATAATCACATGTTGTTGCATCCAAAATACCTCCGGATCAGATATAGAATCGGAACCGATAAACTGAATTAATCAAATTAAAAGTATATAGCCGTGAGCCTTGTCGACACATTGTAAATATAATTTAATGTCTAAATTTATGTGTGTGTCTTAACGCTTTTTTTTTATTGAACTGATGATTCATAAATGTGTACGTGTGTGTATATAGTAAAGTATAAGGTGTATTTTAGGTTAAATGGTCGTAAGGGTTTTTATCTTGGATTTCTCTTTTCCCTTACAAATTAGTATGGCCTAGGAACGAGAAATTCCACCGAAGTAAACGATTGCACAAACACTCGAATTCGGTGTAAATAATTTAAACCTGTGTCTCTTTTCTTATTATCACTCAGTGTCGAGTAATACAAATTAAAGTAAAAATTTTGGGAAAATAAAAGTAAATTATACTCATAACCACTCCTTTTATTATACAGTTAAGTTTACCTTACAGATTTATTATTGGAAGTTTATGTTGGTCTAAACTTTAATTATGGTTTATATCATAATATATTACATTAATGACTTGTGTTAAAGATTATGGATAACACTCCAATAATGAATTTCATCCCACATGTCCAAGTTACAGTCACGATTCTAAATACTATAGAAATTAACTAGGTAGATTTTATAGGTTATCGCAATTAATTTAGGTCTACAGGATAATTTCATAGTTCGAGCCTATGAACAGATTTTGTTGTAAACAAAAATCCATTCACTACTTTTTATACAATAGAACAGATAACGGCTCCTCAGAAAGTTTTCAAATGAGATAAGACGACCTAATGCAGTCTAAGAGGTTCCGACTTACCCAAATTTGGCATAAGGGTTAAAATAGATCTAAATTATATACATAAGATATTTGCGAGAAATAGGGAACAATAGGTTTTATTAATATAGGTATATAGCATCCGAACGAGAAGGCGGTCTACAGCGACGAGAGCGAGAGTGAAAGCGAAACGAACGGGGCATACGCAAAACAAAAGAGTCAGGCTACAACTATTGTTTCGAAAGCAGGGACGTACTCGCAGAGTGTGGAGCACTTTTGGTTGATTGGGGAACCAAATCAATCTTGATAACATGTTTGACAGTGATTGACAATATAGTCAAAGTAATCGGCTACATGGCTGCGTGGTGACAAGTTGGCAGCAATGGTTCAGCACACCATACACACACTCCTCTCGCAGATCGACCTCCGACCATGAATTGGCCAATTCATAAAACTTACTATATGAAATGATAAATAAATAAAAGTCCATGGACCAGGGGCGGGCTAATAAGCCCATAAAAGATAGTACCAGCCGCTAGCGGATGTGGGAATAAATTCGCTTCTCAGCGCAATAAAGGAGGTTGACTGCTGCCCCAAATAACAATGATTAAGGGCCTCGTGCAGGCGTAGGGACCATTCCCCGTGCTCGGTTACCATTGGTCAGCTAAGATGCCTTTTTTAAAGGAAATACATGTAACAGCAACCACTCAATCCGGCCCTGATTTGCAAACTCGAATTATATACTTGTTACTAAACTGTAATTTAAACATTTCTAAGATAGACTTCGCGCTAAGGTATCAATAAAGAATACTATGATTCAGGCGGATTGATTAGGTCTGCCTTACAATGTTCACCCAGCGTACTGTGCTAAGTACCAGTTTTACTGGTAAATCATAACCAACAAATACGACGACCGGATACCTAAAGTGCTACTAACTCTGCAGTGCTATTTTCCGTTTCTAAGTTTATAGAATTTTTTTTCTCTTTTTCACATATACAAGCCACGATATTTAACTAGCCAAGACGATCACGCCGGTGCCATCACAATGGTAGTAGTCCTCCTGGACGGCGATCTCACTTGGTGATAATGACGTGATGATGAAAGCCTGGACGAAACAATTGTATAATTCAACTGCCTCGTTGGTCTAGTGGTTACCATGTTCGACTGCTGCCGACGAAGTCCCGGGTTCGAGTCCCGGGTCGGGCCTTAATTAAGTATTGGGTTTTCTGGCAAGAAATTCTCAGTACTAACCCGGAGTAGGAAGTTGACGGTGTTTGACCCCCGTGCCTCGGAGAGCGCGTAAAGACGTCGGTCCTGTACCTGATCTTTTTCCGGTCGTGTCGAATTTTCCGTCCTATCGGGCTATGAGAGTAAAGGAACAGAGAGTGCACCTGTGTTTGCGCACACACTTGTGCCCTATAATATCTCCTGCGCAGATGGCTCATCTCTCTTGAGATTGGCCGCCCTGGCCGAAATTCGGTCGGGAAGGCATATTATTATTATAATTCAATCATGGCCTTATCACTAATTAGTTTCTACACAATTGCAGGTCTTTGTTGTTTTTATTTTGTCGCATCGAGAGAAAGCCGTATCATTTTTAGTCTCAGTGAGCTAAGTATTCAAGATAAAAGTTCTCAATAATATTGCGTAGGTAGACGGGTAACCTTCAACCTACATAGGCAGACAGATCCACCACCAGACAGAAATCTATAATTATCTTTTGACAAAACTAAAAAATACTGCTTGCTTGAAGAAAGGTGTCTTCCTTTACTTTCATCTCGCTTATATTCATTAAAATAGCTATTATTTATGAGTTCTATGATACTGTGGGGCAATCAAAGTTGCAGGCAAGCAACCTGCCTCGCATCCAGTGACCCACAAGTCAGTGTAACGTAACGTATGTGTTGTATTGTTTACCTTTTTCTTTTTTAAGAATAGAGCAACTGCTGAGTTTCTTGCCGGCTCTTCGCAGTAGAATTTACCCAACCGGTGGTAGAGTCTTAACGTATCATAAGTGACGCAAGTTTTTTTTATCGTGAGATAGGCTTGCGCTTGACGACAATCATGCTTAGTGCAAAGCAATGATGAGGTCTGGGTTGTAGCGCGCTTGCCTAGAAGAGTCCTATTCACTCTTGCCTTGAAGGTACCTAAGTTATACGTGTCAGGAAATACGTGCGCTGGGAGGGTGTTCCACACCCTAGCGGTTCGGATCAGAAACGTCAAGAAAAAACGTTGCGTGCGGGCAGATTGGACATCAACCACATAAGGATGCCAACGCAGACGGTTTCTCGCTGTTCTGTGGTAGAACGGAGAAGGAGGAACAAGGTTGTGAAGTTCCTGAGCACACTCTCTATGAAATATCCGATAAAAAACCGATAAGTAGGCGACATTGCGTCGGGGTTGTAGACTAAACAATTTCGCATGCGTAAGTGATTGATCGCCAATTATCTTTCGGGCCCGGCGATCTATCGAGTCTAAAATGTATCGAGTTAGTATTTGGCGGAACCGTCCCAAAGGTGACAGCAATACTCCATTCCAGATCAGACTTGTGCCTGATAGAGAACGAGGCGCTGTTTTGGCGTGAAGTATCGCTTCACCTTGTTCAAAAAAGTACTTAAAGTATCCTCAGTAGCCAAGTCTCTGCCTTGGTATAAGTATAGAAGCCTTAAGGTGTTTTACCACTTCCTTGACCGTAACTTGATTACGGTGGAGGAAGGAAACTGAACCTTTTATCCACCAGAAATTTGGCCTGCTCCACTAAGTCCCTACCAGTGTATCCCCCTGTGGCCTGTTACACTAGTCCCTACTGGTTTGGAGTCAGAAATCTGCAGTTAAAAGTTCTATTGTTATCCTACTGTACCCATTTTGCATATTCCTCAAAAATTATTTCATAAGTTTAGTTTTTAAATAGACAGATGATCAGACTCTTATTACAAGAAGTAATAATACAAGAAGAAAGTAGCAGACAAACAATAATATTTTGATCTTATAATAATACTACGAAAGGAATTTTGATGCTTGCACTTTAATTTAGTTACTCAAGTAATACAGCTCTACCTTTTTTCATCCCGCCTTTATTTATTAATTAAAACAGCGAACATAGATCAACGAACAAATTAATGGATGCGCCATGACTTGTAACTTGATCTGACATGGTCTGACTTTGCAAGTCATCGGATCGACTGGGTGTAAGTGGTTTTCAGACTTAGTGTAAATATAACGTTTCGGGGAGTTGTTAATTAGAAAACCGTGTTTAATTATCGATTTGGGAACGCTTTTGTTGGTACATTATTTTGAGGAAAGATGCCTGAGATTGATGATTTCATAGTTGGCAAAAAACAAGTTGAGGGATAAATCACGAAAATAGAAAACTTATAGTAACGGCTGGATTTTTATTTTTAAATAAAGACACTCTTTATAGGAAATTGTGAGTGTGTTAGGATTAATTGCACCGTCGGTAAGTAGTGGTTATTTTACATTTAAACTTTGACTGCCCAAGGTTAAAATAATTTCAAAGAAATCTTTTTGAAGTGAAATTCTTATCCATTGACAAATTCTGGGTTCCTTGTTACAGTTTTCTTTATTGCATATAAGCCAGCGTCACAGTTGTCTGCTCACTCTGTAATTGCTACTGTTCCTGGCGTCATAGTGCCATGTGCCAGATGTTTACAAGTGCGCTGAGGCTGCTAAGAAAAATATTGCACCTTCTATATACAATTTCGACGACCTCTTGGACTTAGGGGTGCAATTTGGTGACGATGCGAATAGTTCCAGTTACCGTTTTTGCCAGTTTAAGCATTTGTCGTTTATCAAAGTATGTTTGTACCTACTTTAAGGCATGCTACATACATATCAAAGAATAGGTTACATAAAAGTAAACTTACCAACAATGTAGGCACAATAACCAAATCTAAATTATAACTAAGTTTTCATTGTATTTTTAATCAAATATGTATAAAAGTATTAAAAAACTAGCTGATTCCTGCAAGTTACACAAAATATACTTTACGCCCAAGGCTGCTGCTATATAATGCGTAATTCAGACCCCACGTGAAATACTGCTGGAGTCCCTAGAACACCGAAGGGACGTTAGTTCTCATTGTGTGTTCCACCGACTCTACGACAGGGAGTGTTCTGAAAAGCTATTCAATTTAATACCACCTTCAGCGTTCTCTAGCCACACCCTTCGTCGCTTAATTATTTATCCTCATCACGTCAACCCGTTGCTCTGGTGAAGGACCATGACTGACTGAAAGACTAAAAAACTAATAAAAACACACTTCTGCATTTGAAATATTTGTAGAATTGTTACGCTGGACGACTGCGCTTCGTCAGCACGTATGCCACGCGTCTCAACTTCCATAGAAGATCCAATTCCGACGATACTCGCTGCCTTCTTATACCTAACATCGGAACGAACGGACGTACCTATCTTATAATTTTGTACCATATTCTAATGTAAACCAATTTATTATATTCATATACACCAAAAAGGACTTCATTATTCCTGAACCTGCTTCGGGACAGCCGCCCAATATAACGGAATGGTACCAAAAACGGCTTATATTCAACAATAATAAGTAATAAATAATTTCAAAGCAAATTTTCAGGCGAGTTTCCAAACCAGTTCATCAAAATTTTCTTGGTACACCTAATTTTGGTTTCAGCCTTTGCTGCAAACGATAATTAATTAGGGCAAAACGTAAACCCACTTGAAGCGTGGCTCGTCATTAATCAGTCAGTAGTGGGAGAACTACGATTTTTAGACTGATTTATAGAATCTCTTTGTTCTCAAGAGCAATTTATACTGAAATGCTAATGGCGGGAATGTAGAACGGTAATATTTTGTTCTTCAACTTTTGAATAGACCTGACGTTGCCATCAGACATCTCTTTTTTAATTCGATGACACGTGAGCCTTTGATTGCGATCTTGGTAGGTGATGATGGAGTCTTTAATAGGAGCTGGTTAATCTGGAAGAGTGGGTGGCAGATAAGAGAGAAAGAGAGATCTCTTTCTCTTAACTTTACCTCTCGAGAGAGTTTCTACGCTACACCTGTATACTTGATTGGCAGCCGTCTTCGTGCTAAATTCGACCGCATGGCAGGTCTTATAACTGAGCTAAAGGAAATTTGTATTTAGTAGTGGGCGGACGATGGGGTGTAAATTTCAATTTCCATAAGGGTTTTGCCATTGCCGCAGAATGAGTACGGTTTAGCCATAGTTCACCACCCTAGCCAAGTTCGGATCGGAAGACTTCACACACCTTTGAAAACATAATGAAAAACTCTCAGGCTAGCAAATTTCCTCACGAATTAGTCCTTCATTTTTAAATCAAGTGAAATGATAGCGTTCCGGTGCAATGCCGTGTAGAAACCGATTAGGGTTATGGGTTTAATATAACTGCCATGCCCCTTAACAGGTAAGCCCGCTACCATCCTAGACTGCATCATCCCTTACCATCAGGCAAAATCACAGTCTAGGGCTAACTTGTAGTAGATTGAAAAAAACCTTTTCTAGACCATCGAACTTCAATTAATCTTTTTATCTTCAAATTATATTATGGACAATATGTAACCTTAATACATGTTGTACAAAGTGGTAACTTTCATGCAAAGACTTCTGATAATGGCGTATAAAATTTGATATATGGCGAAAGTATTGGCGGGAGTTCAAGATATTTGTTGCGGTGGGAATTATGTGCGACTTGTGCCAACTATGGACCTAATTTTGCTATATGGAAATTTATTGCCAGATTTTTTATACTATTTATAAGACCAGCAGACTCTACAAGGCTTCGCTCGAGTGTAATTTCCAAAAATCGTGAAACTGGTAATATCATAATGTACATATTATGCTATTAGGATGACAGTTAAGATTTTCTCTCAAATGACTGTAATCTTATGAGGAAAAGAGATAAATCATCTAAGATATAATTTGTTGGTTTGAGCACACGAAAATAAGCAGGTTTCAGACCAAGCTAGCTTTTAGAATTAGGTTTGGGCATTATCCATGTAAGAAATTTTCATATTTGATGGGGAAGACGGATTCACCGAATTGTGAAGTTTGTGGACACGTGGAAGATGTACAACATCTTTTGATGGAATGCAGCAGGAATAAAAGAGAACGGGATTCACTGATGAGCCGCTACAATTTGAATTGTAGTGATGTTGGTACTGCACAAAGTGCCATAAGCAGTCCAACATCCGAAATAGCGATTGCATTCTATGATTTGGTTGCCGCGGCTCATCGGTGATGAACATTTGATGGAAAAAGTTGGTGAGTCCGTCTTTTTCGTTAGATGTGAGAGTTTCTTACAAGATGGATAATGTCCAATTAGGTATGGAATTTATGTAATGTTTTGTTTGGTTTGTTTCATTATTTTGTACGATGGGGCTGACATCTCCAAAAAGACAAAAGCATCAAAAAAAAGATATAATTTGAAGTGTTTTTCAGATTCGGATAATACTAAAGGTAGATATGTAATTACATTCATTAATAATTGCAGTAGATTGGGTATTTAGTGGTGGTAATTTTCTGCTGCTTATCTGTTTTCTTACAAGGATATAATAATAATCAAAGTCAAATGATCAATAAGATACAGAACACAACCTAGTGCAGCTATATGCAGCCACCACCACCACCACTACAGCCTATTAACGTCCCACTGCTGGGCACAGGCCTCCACTAGAGAGAGGAAATTAGAGCTTAGACCCACCACGCTGCTCCAATGCGGGTTGGCGGGCATTAACGACTATTATCATGTTAGTGATAATAACCGGCACCGACGGCTTAACGTGCTCTCCGAGGCACGGGGTTGACACACCGCCAACTTCCAACTCCGGGCTGGCACTGAGAATTTCTCAATTGAAAAACCCCATACCTAACAATTTTATGCCCAAACCGGGAATCGAACCCAGAACCTCGTGATCCACAGTCGACTATGCTAACCGCTAGGCCAACGAGGCAGTCGCAGCAGTATATGCAGCAGCAGCTGCTAATAATATAGCGCGTGAGATCGTGTACCTATATTGTGTCAAATAAGGGGTCACTCCAGGGGGCACTCAAGTACATTGAGATACAAACGTGACCTTTTTTCGAATCATTCACCACGACTATAGTCAGTTCAGCTTTGTGAATCCCTGATATACTATGATTGAGGTTTTGTTGTTAAACTAAATAAATTCAAATTTTTAATAATTATAAGATACCTAATACTTAAATTTGAGTCTATCTCACTATATTAGGTACAGGTATTTCATAAAAATGTCACATGTAAATTATGCCATTTTTTGTCATATCAATCGCGTATAAAATTCGATTTATACCGAAAGTATTGGCTTGAGCTCAAGTCATTTGTTGCGGTGAAAATTATGTGAGGTCGGTGCCAGCTGTGAAACTAATTTTGTTAGGTTAGGTTTGGTAAGGTATATGTAATACTAGACGACTAGATGATGCCCGCGACTTCGTCCGCGTGTATTAAGGCTTTTTGATTCCCGCGGGAAGTTTTGAATTTTCCAGGTTAAAAAGTAACCTATGTTCTTCCCCGGGATACAAACTATCCCTGTTCCTTAAAATCGGTTGAATAGATGGGCCATGAAAGCGTAGCAGACAGACAGACAGACAGACATACTTTCACATTTATAATATTAGTATGAATTTGACAATCACCCTCACGCTGCAGGGGTCAACAGTCAGGTTATAGTGGTTTTTGTGGAAGCTGGACTTTAGCTGCGGTTGGAGAGCGATACGCCACAGCGCTTGCAGTGTATCGTAGAGTTAATGCAACAATTCTAGCTTTACCGACATGCCGCCCAAGCATGATCAGTCAAAAAAAAATTGGCAGTCATAGGGACCGCCGATAGAAGTGAAAACGAACATTTTTTTCTTATTAATTAAAAAAAATCAAAATATAAACCTTAACACTTAGGCATTAAAGTTTAATTTCGAATGGAGTATATTTATATGTTCGCAAAGATGTCGCTGTTTGCGAGCATGTCGCTGTTCGCGAGCATGTCGCCGTTCAAGAGCATGACGCTGTTCGCGAGCATGTCGCTGTTCAAGAGCATGACGCTGTTCGCGAGCATGTCGCTGTTCAAGAGCATGACGCTGTTCGCGAGCACGTCGGTCACGCGAATCTACAATTTTACCCCCTACCAAGAAGTGCTTAACACGCCTAAAGAAGTTTTCACTTCACTAACCTTCCTAACCTAACCTTCACTAACTTTCACTAACCCTGCCATGCTAACTTACTGGAATTGTCCAAATCTGTAAGGTAATTAAAGAACTTCACAAAACCGTAAGACATACCACGATCCCACCTACGATGCTTGATTTTTCAAACTTCGCGAGTTCGTCCGCGTGGTGTTAAAAATCCCGGGAAAAATAAAACTGGAGTACCTACTCGTTTGCTTTCTGTCTTTGTTTGTTTGTTACCTTGTCACTGCCTTAATACTAGACTAATCTTGACATTTAGCACAAAGATCCCTTATACCCTGGAGACAGATAAAAAAAGGAAAAGCCAAGTATTTCTGTAGTGTTTCCACAGATGATCGCAACATTACCCATGTATACAGTATACGTATGCGTATATACCCATGTTTAAGTGCTTTATCAGATATTTTTTTTCCACCTCAAGTTAGCCCTTGATTGCGATCTCACCTGATGGCAAGTGATGATGCAGTCTAAGATGGTAGCGGGCTTGCCTGTTAGGGGCATGGCAGTTATATTCACCCCATTTCCTATTCGGTTTCTACACGGCATCGTACCGGAACGCTAAATCGCTTGGCGGCACGTCTTTGCCGGTAGGGTGGTAACTAGCCACGGCCGAAGCCTCCCACCAGGCCAGACCAGGGAAAATTCAGAAATTATAAATTCTCAAATTGACTGCGCACGTTAAGACAACAACGGTCAACACTGCGCCACGGAGGTCGTCAGAATGATAATAAAGGTAAAGTTTAATACAATATTTTAACAGTTGTCGCTGCTATCATAGTGTATAAACCTAACTCAATTGATAAAATTCACCGTAATGACGTCGTTTATCACAATAAATACACCAAATTGCCGATAAATATTCAATGAGAACATAATAAGCGAATGATTTTCGGTATGACGTTTTAATTTTGCGGAAGCTAATTTATCGTGAACCGATTGTCGATTAAAATGCGGAATCCCGTCCAATTTCCTCCCTTTGTCTTTGTTACTTATTTCAATTTATTCTCTGACTTGAGATAACTTATATTTTAACCAAAGAAAATGTATGGATATATATAATGTAACTTTATATATATATGGTTCCTACCTGGTTCAAAGGTATCCATCGCCATTCAGCGTGGCAATGCTGCAAGTTTGATGGGTACCTTTGGCCCATGGGCAACCAGGGGTGGTCTTTTTGATCAAGGTTTTATTTTATTTAATTTTTTGTTAGTAGGTATTTAAGGATATATTTTAAATTTATTTTTATAGTAAGTTTAATATTTAGATTTTAGATATTATATACCTATGTATTTAGTATCTATGGCAGCTGGAAAAACAGACGGTTATTTTCGATAGGCTCAAACTATATAAGAATTTTATTAATAATAAAAAATATATAAATAAAATATGTAAATTTTATTATTCTATTGAATTTATTACTTTTGTCTTCAAATTTTTTCCGAGCAAATATTATTTTTTAAGTTATAAATAGAACCGGTCTGTAATACTGTGTCATGAACGATTTTCCACCTAGAAAAGGACTAAAGCTACCTAAATTATTATGAAAAAGGCAAAAGAGTTATTGAGTACATAAAATTATAATGGAATAAATGATAAATATTCTTGTTAGGTTCAACTAGCTCAGAAATGAATATAAAAAATATGAAATAAGAACACTACGAGTAAAATGAAAATTGCAATTTCGTCCCTTTTGCAAGTAAACTTATTACCTAATAGCTGTAATTGTTGCTCTGTACAAAATTGCTATACAAATAAAGTGAGTACCGAAGTAATTACTGAATACCTTCCACGTGAAAACGAGCTTTATATTTATTGTATTACGGGATATATTCGTTTAAGTAGCACGTTAACATAACAAACCTCTGGCGAATATAAAAATAGTGCCAGCTAAGAACCCTTCATTAAAATAATTCATTTCATTAGTCCGTCCGGACACGCAAGTTTGTTTTTAAAATTTAATCATACACCGACCTTATTTCATTTGGTGGGCTCCGAATATACAGTGAAACAATAATTAGCACGAATTTCACTTGGAGCGTTTATTTTTTGGTGGGGTTCGGAGATGTTATGTTAATGAACATGTTCGAGATAACAGAAGCTCTCGACATGACATTAATAAATTAAATTAAGAATTTAAAAAGCAATGTAAAAACACACATGTATTAAAAGAATCTAACAATACTACTACTAAACCTAATGTTAGTTAAGTTAGTAAAAAAATAATTAAAACTATATTAGTGGTGTTAATTATTAACATAATGTCTCTGGGTCGAAGGATTTTTAAATAAAAACGTTCGACTACGAAAAGCATAGCTTGCCTATAAAATAAAAGCAATAGTATACGTAATAAGAAAACCGCGTCTACTCTGTTAAAATTTTCATAAGTCGCTTGCATCACAAAATAGATAGTAGTATATATAAGGCGCAGTGGGCTCACGAGATTAAAATAGAGCGCGCGGGGGTGAAATCGAGCAAGCGCATGTCGCAAAAAATGCAAGAAATCATTTTGTAAAAAAATAAATATTTACTGTTCCATACAAATTAATCCGACAATGTGTTTGATTTAGAAATGTAAATTTTATCTTATATTTCTAGAGCAAATTATTAGTTTCAATAAGGAAAAAAACTGCTTTAAAAGGTAAACTAAGAGGTATGTTTAAAATAAATTACAATGCAGAGATTTTTTTAAAATTGTGTTTTCAGATGCGTCAATGGCTGCTTAAAGGTCTTTAAAACAGCAAGTTATTTTTACAATCGTACATTATGTCACCGTTTGATGTATACACTGCTTTTAAAAACCCCCTTTTACGCTACACAGGGCCTTAATATTGCGTTTGGAACATCTTCATTTTGTCGGCCAAATGTACTCGTATTTCACACACAGTGAATACCAAGCCTTGTTAGAATGTAGTCATAAGCTCAAAGCAATCGACTGGCGGTTAGAAACATAATATTGATCCCTGCTTCCTGGCTAAGCTACGGCAACTGTTATGTCATCAATGCATAAACTTCCCAATACACAGCCTAAAGACCGCAGCGTCGAGCTTACTTAACATGCTTCGTAAGACAGCGTGCGGTAACTTACATAGACAGTGACGTCTGTGTACAAAACGTTGCTTATGGCCGATTCACATAACTTCATTCATTCCGAAATTCATTCTAGTCTAGTGTTGGATGTATCTAATCGTCCGATCTCGTAGTTTTATCTGGTTGTTCAGGATTCTGAATTAATTCTTTAAAACTTACTAGAACTAGGGTATTCAATCCAGTCCAATCCATGCGTCTTAGCACGTCCGTCCACCGCCTTCCACACCCGTTTTCTACACCTTCTTGAGGTCATTGATTGCATTCATCAGTCACACTGTGTTAATTGGATTAATCTCGACTCCAGAAAATGTTTGCCTCATTGGTTATTTTATGCGATATCTAGAAGATTTCACTGTTTGCCTTCTGTAGTAATGAACTACTCAGCAAGTAGCAATAAGTCCGCATTGCATGCCAGCGTGGAAATTTGGAACCCGAGTGTAGATGGACCATAAACTGCAACGGCCCGGCGTTTTACACGACGACATACTGGTTAACAATCAAGCTATTAACAAGGCAGGTCGCACTGGGCCAAGCGTGGCACAATTCCAACTTGGATATTTTCTCTTGACATGATCGTATAATATAGTTTGTGCTGTAATATAAATTAACATGAATTATATCGGTCTTACAATTACTTATGACGCAATATAGACATTGATAAATTGACGAGAATTAATGTAGGACTCATTTTGTACGCATTTCGAACAGTTATTACGAGTAAGGGCGAAAATACACTAAGGACAAAAATAAATGTGTGGCAGACAAAAACTAGCGCTACAGGATGAAACCTACTTCCCATACGCACCGGACGTTTTGTACTGTTCTGTACATAGTGTGTTGTCGCCCTAATGGTAATAGTATCAAGTTAAATATTTAACTTAGGTATAAACGCCTTAGGTAGGTATATAACTTGTTGCTAGTTTAGAGTCTTATCTATCTATTATCTATACTAATATTATAAAGAGGTAAAGTTTGTGAGTTTGTGAAGTTGTAGGGGGTAATCTTTGGATCAACTGAGCCGATTTTGAAAATTTTGGTACCAATAGAAAGCCACATTATTGATGAGTGTCAAAGGCTTTATATAAACCCGAAAAATTAGGGAGATCGCGTGGGAATTTAAAAAACTAATTTCACGCGGACAAAGTCGCGGACGTCTGCTAGTAATTATATAAACATGCAGGGGCAGCCTTGGCCATTGCGAGGCTCTGGGCGGTAGGTAGTGACTTTTTCTACTTGGGCTTGTACACGAGGGCGTGAGGCCCCTGCAAGAAAGAGGCCCTGGGCTGTTGCTCTGCTTGCCACCCCCTAAGGCCGCCACTGGACATGCTTTAAAATTAGATTAACGACACATCTAGTGGAACTCCTTGCAGAGATTTCACTGCAATATGATATTTTCAAGTATAAGGGCGAAAACATACTACCCTGCGATGGGACACACGTTACATCGTGTCTCAGTTATCTGTGCAGCTCCATAAAAAAATTCGTGCGCGGTTTTTATCCGCCAGACATTTTTTGTCTGTATTGCGTATTCGCGCTTAGACCTAAGGCAATACTTAAACACAATACTATTATACTGTGCCTTTTAAATATTTATTGTTATAATGGCGTTGTCTATCTCGTCTATGTTGTCTACCAGGTGTGACCATAAAACGTACCTACAACTTGCGAGTACAACAAATGAAATATTCATAATATACTTGGTATGTTTTTATTACTTGTAAATATTAAATTTAACTTAATGTAAACATTCTTATTATTATGTGAATAAAAATAAGGGAGACTATATTAGGTCTTATTATTTCAATAAACCTAGACAAAGTTATATCATCGTAAAATCAACTTATCACGAAACGTGGTGGGGCCTTTGTTTCTTTAGGATGGTGGAATACGATACAGTGTAATTTTAACCTTACAGTTTGATACAAAGAAAACATTCGCGTGACCATAACTTCAGACTGATCTTTGTACCTAAATATTTAGATGGAACCGTGATAGCCCCGTGGTCATATAGCGATAAAATCTAAATTCTTCAAACTGTTTCAATAATTGAAAAACATCAAAATCCGTCTATTGGTTTCCGAGAAAATCATATACAAACACACATACATACGGGTCGAAAACAGAACCTCTCTTTTGAACTCGGTTAAAAACTTAGGCTGTTACGCTATGCGCGCGGAGCGCGATCGAACTTGGCTGAAAGTCTGCGCAGCCGAACATATTTTAAAGTGTATAATTTCCCTGCAAATATTATGAAATACGTTAAGTTGTTTCGATTCCTGCGGGAACTCCTTCATTTTCCGGCATAAAAAGTAGCCTATGTGCTATTCCAGACTATAATCTATCCCTGTGTAAAAATTCATCCAGATCCGTTCAGCAGTTCGTGATCGATCCTAGCGTTTTTTTATTTACTACTAGTTAGCCCTTGGCGCGCGCTCTCATCTGATGGTAAGTGATGATGCAGTTTAACATTGGAGCGGGCTTCCGAGAGTTCCCGCGGGATCCAAAAAACTTCGAAACTTCCACTCAGACGAAGCCGCAGGCATCAGCTAGAGAAATCAGTACTAAGCCACGGAGGTCGTCAAACGTTGAAAGGAATTAAGCAAACGCGTACAAATCCGTAGAATGAATTAGGGTACTGCAATATAAGTTTTCATCGGTGTTCGCAATGGATAATCTCTGTAAATCTCTGACGGAAGCCGATAAGCCAGATGCGTTTTTATAAGACTTCCTAAGCCAAGCGAAAACAGACCTTATGGCAAGGGATGTAGTGGAACAAGATAATGGATAGGCAAGAGTCAATATCCTATTGACCTGTATTTTATGTACTTACACCGGGTTTGCGCTTAGCCACAATTAGGAGTGATAGAGAATGATTTGTTTTTATTTCATAGTTACACTACATAGTAGTAGAAAGTGGTACATGTAAGGGTTGTGTGGCTGAACTGACGGTGAAATTCCTTAAAATCCTTTCTTACTTGGTGTCTTTTGAGAATTAATTTTCAAAAATTTAAAGTCTCTTTCTGTTAGTTTGCTACAATTTCACGGCCCATCTGTTCAACTGATTTTGGTGAAATTTGAGGAGTAAGTTGTATCCCGGAAAATTAATGAGCTCCCGCAGGAATCTTTTTGATTACCATAGTCCACGCAGCCGAAGTCGCTGGCATCATCTAGATTCTAGTGGAAGGATAAAATCCATATTTCCATGTTTAATTTTATAAATGCGACAGTGTCTATCTGTCTGTTTATCTGTCTTTCTGATGTCTGACTATCTGCCTGTATGTCTGTCTGTCTGTCTGTTTGTCTGTCTGCCTGTTAATAATTTTCAGGCCCATCTTTTTAACCGATTATGTTGAAATTTGGTATAGTGGTAGATTATATCCCGGGGAAGGACATAGGCTTGTTATCTATCACTATCACTTTTTATCCCGGAAAATTAAGGTGTTCCCGCGGGAATCAAAAACCTTAATCCACGCGGACGAATTCGCGGGCATAATCTAGTAAATAATATCTAGTATCACTCGTTACGAATATTGTACAAGAACGATCATAATGCAAGGCGTTGAAAAACAACATTGGCAACATTGGCGATGTAAGTAATGATTTCCTTGGCAACACAGCTACACTGTTGCTGCTACATATTATTACGTTCATTTTATTACTATCTTTCTCGTTATATCTTGTTCACACGACCGGAAAACGCATCAAAGTAATTTAATAATCCCATGTTTTCCATTAACTTATTCCGTAAGGTTCAGGGCCGTACTGCCAGCGCTTAATGCAATTGTTTAAAATGACATTTTGATGTGTTATACCTTGACGTTTCCTAAAATAAGGATTGTAATTCTAACACACGAAAGTATGGCTTGAAGTTGGAGGAATTGGATTTTAATCCAAGGATTGGAATTTAATCCATCACATAATTTTTACATACCTCCAATTTAGATTATTACGATGCTTTTTAAGAGTTATTAATATTTAATAATACTTTTTTTTTTATCCACTACAAGCTAGCCCTTGACTACGATCTCACCTGATGGTAAGAGATGATGCAGTCTAAGATGGTAGCGGGCTAACCTGTTAGGGGCATGGTAGTTATATTAAACCCATACCCCTTCGGTTTCTACGCGGCATCGTACCGGAATGCTGAATCGCTTGGCGGCACGTCTTTGCCGGTAGGGTGGTAACTAGCCACGGCCGAAGCCTCCCACCAGGCCAGACCAGGGAAAATTCAGAAATTATAAATTCCCAAATTGACCCTGCCGGGAGTCGAACCCGGGACCTCCGCACGTTAAGGCAACAGCGCTACACACTGCGCCACGGAGGTCGTCATACTCGTCGTACTCTCATAAAACAGGCAAGTCATTGAGAAACATAAAAAAATTAACACCGTACAATATCAAAAGGATCAGCATCCCGATCCCTGTAAAGTACTCTTGAATATTCGCAAAAAGTATCTTTATTATTTCTGACCTCACAAGTGGTGATAGCGAAAATTGAATTTCGGTCCTTTGTGGAGTCCAATCGACTTATATCACCAGCGATGACGTGGCAGTGACGTCACAGTGAAATGTATGGTCAATATGGACATTTATCATAAGCTGCTATTGAAATTCTTTGTTAGGGTGTGTTCTCATGGGGCATGATAATTATGAGTAGTGTTGCATTTAATTCATTTGCTATTATAATATTAAGACAAGACAAGCTGACCCAATAGTTTGATGCAATCTGAGCTCATCGTGGGCTCATCGGATTTTTTAAATTCAATACAACTTAGCCCTTGACTGCAATCTCACCTGATGGTAAGTGTTGATGCAGTCTAAGGTGACAGCGGGCTAACCTATTAGGGGCATAGCAGTTATATTAAACCCACACCCCTATTCGGTTTCTTCACGGCATCGTACCGAGACCGTCGTTGCCGGTAGGGTGATAACTAGCCACGGCTGAAGCCGTGAAGCCCACCAGGGCCAGACCAGGGAAAATTCAGAAATCATAAATTCCCAAAGTGACCCTGCCCGGGATCTAACCCAGGACCTCCGCATGTTAAGACAACAGCGCTCAACACTGCGTCAGCGATGTCGTCAAAGCTCTTTCTAAGCTAAATCTCATAATTGTTTTTTGAATAAGGCATGGTTATTGTCTAGCGCCTCTTTTTGACGGCTGATAATAAAAAACAATTTGCGTCGCAAAGACTACTTTGCATATCAACTTAATCGTTGTAATGATTTAATGATTTTACGGTGAGAATAATGAGTGAATACAATTGGGCAACTAGTCAAATCAGCAACTTTTTTTCAAACGTCAAAACGCGTGCTTGATATGGGATTTTGTATGAATTAATATTGAATAATGACGTCATCAAAGTTCGAAGCACTTATTTACTTTAATCGATATTTTAAAATAGTTGTCCAACATAAAACTAACAGGGGACGTGGATATTACGACTTTTGGGAGATCCTCTATTTAATAATCACTTTAATTTACTTTAATCATTTATTTGAATAGTTGTCAAATACCCAACTAATAATTGTGACATAGCGGCTCAAATTTCCACGTTTCATGAGAGTCCATCTTTATCTACACTCTGTTTCAAATAATCGTATACGGAATTTAGAGTGAAAATTCAGTTGATCAGTTGTAGTAAAGAAGGAGCTCGGTATAACGAAAGGAATTTATGGCAGGATATCGGTCAAAAGCAACCGAAATTCGTGCCGCTGTCGAAGCTAGTCCAGCTTTGTTTGCTTTGAACTGTGTTACATAAATCGAAAGATGGGAATTGTTTCAAGCCAACCTAGCTCTTTTTTAATTCTAACCTTAACATTTTTTTAATTATTATACCTAAAACTACCTTTTTAATTATTATAAATAATACTTCCTCGTTGGTCTAGCGGTTAGCATAGTCGACTGCGGATCACGAGGTCCTGGGTTCAATTCCCGGTCGGGCATAAAAATTGTTAGGTATTGGGTTTTTCAATTGAGAAATTCTCAGTGCCAGCCCGGAGTTGGAAGTTGGCGGTGTTTCACCCCCGTGCCTCGGAGAGCACGTTAAGCCGTCGGTCCCGGTTATTATCACTAACATGATAATAGTCGTTAAAGCCCGCCAACCCGCATTGGAGCAGCGTGGTGGGTCTAAGCTCTAATTCCCTCTCTCCTATGAGAGTGGAGGCCTGTGCCCAGCAGTGGGACGTTAATAGGCTGTAGTAGTGGTGGTGGATACCTAAAATGCATACTTTGCCGCTTAGAAACCAATAAGGCATTTTCCTACGTAGGCAACAAACGCGACTACATTAAACAGTAGCTGATCAGACTGGGTAAGGGGTATTGGTTTAATAAAACCTGCCATATTCTTTTCACGTTAGCCCGCTCTGTCTTAGGCTGCATCATTACTTAACACCAGGTGAGATTGCGGCAACATAACATATTAATTTAAATAAAATTATCTTTGTAGATCTTAGAGATACAATAATAAAAGACATGTCTACATTTTCTTAAGATATTAATCATGGATAATTAATATTAATCCTGGATAATGGATGGAAGGATGGATTGTCTTATTACCACATAAAACACCAAATTAACTAACTTCCTTCATTTATACATAAAAGTTACCAGGTTTCAAACCAAGAAGCGTAAGCTTGGTTGATGGAGCGGCTTAGCGCGAGACAAACGAGCACAAAACCCAAGCCAAGCGCTAGCCTATATATTTAAAAAAAAAAAACTCATTGCAGAGCCGTGGCACCTAGCGGCAAGTATTCTCTGTATAATTATTTCGCAGTGCTCCTCCGACTCTGTGCCTTCGTGCCGCGTAGGCCTAGCTCCGCACAAACTCATATTCAGTACCCGGCAATAAATATTGCACATCGACCTTTGGAAAGAGACAATCGGTTATTTCGGCTTCGTATAGCGTTATCTCTGTCGCACACGACCGATCGGTAGTGTGCGACAGAGATAACGCTATACGAAGCCGATATTTGACGCTACGTGCCGTGCCGCGCCGTGCATCTGTAGTGGGGCTAGACCTACAGAAAGCGTCGATTAACAAAGAGTTCACGTCAATGTACCATCTCTCAAACATTTTATATTGAGATTTTGAAACACTTACAGGTATTAAAAAAAAAACAATTTAGCCTCTATCACTTTCCGGGTGATTAACTATACCAAGCACAAAAACATGTCGATCCGTCGCTTCTTTGCGACATGATTGAAGACATACCAAGAAACAAAAAACATTCAACGAGTTACAATTTCATAAATAATTTAATATTGTATAGAATATTATAGTAAATAAGAACTAAATTTTTTAAGAGTTTAAGTCATACTAAAATTCTACATCAATGGTACATGTAAAATGTAGCATGATAAAAAAATCACTTCGTTTCTAATATAACTTTCACTAACGATACAAAATACATAATTTTATTTCTTCATATTTGATAGCGATATAGGTTTTTTCAAAGAGTTTTCGATCTAAACGGACCGTCAGCGGTAAATCGTTTTCGACTTTCCGAGCCCTTTTTGATTTTATTCGCCCATTTTCAGCTAGTCTGAGCGTTCAGAATGGAACACTGAAAATAATATCTCCGTGGAAGTCTATCAGCCAGCGATGGCTATACATAGTTGTTGGGAACTTTATTCTGAAAGTAGAGAAAAATATTAAAAAATTATGTTAGTACCTCATAATATCTGCAATCAATTTAGGGTCCAAATGATGAGCTTTAAAGATAATATAGATTTTTGAACCAAACATGATCTAACAACTTAACTTTGTCACATTGTATCTTAAGTCTAAATAAATAATTAAAAAGAAATAGTTAAATACCTAATAAGTAATAATACTAATTAAAATCTCTAAAACTTAAAAACCTATTAAAATAAATACTACGGAACCGCGCGCATTCCTTGCGGCTAAGCGAATTCGATGACCATTGCATTTTGCATACAAGCGCCTTCACGCAACCCTAAGTATGAAACCGGTTAGCGAGTTCGGCCGCTCGCTGCTGTCGCGAAGTTCCGATGTTCGCCGCGCCCGCGCCGCCTAGATCATTCGATATCTGCGTTTGCTGGCGGACGGTGTATTACTGGATCTCCTATTCTTACTACGTCATACGTGGACATCCGTCCTGGTCTTATTTGGCTGCCTAATTAACCCGCTGGGGTGAGTTGTCATAATAACTAGCCTAACTTATTATTTGCTATAAATTGTGCTAGCTTAATATAAATGTAGGCTGTCCTGTGCCGCTGTAGTGCTTGTTCTCTGTCGCTGGGCTGGACAAGGGCTTCTACGGCGGACGGGGTTCTATCCCCCGTCCCTAACGCCTACCGCTCTGGGGTTCCAGGTTTTCAAGGACGGGCTACCTACTTTTGGGGCCTGGACCGGCCGTTGCGAGGAGGCTTGGTGAACGCTCGTCCATCGTGCCTCGTGAGACTTCCTACGGAGGCTCAAGACTTCGTATCCTTGCGCCGCTCGACCAGCGACGCCCTACAACGTTTGGCAGAGATCTGTGGCCGCTGCTGCATCAGAAGCCCTGGATCTGGACCCTGGAGCTTCAGCCTTTCGTTCAGGCCAGTGCCGCTTCCCTGTTCTAGTCTCTAACTGCGGTGTGAATAGGTGGAAGAGAATAATATACGGCTTCTGAACTTACGACCCGGGTTTTCTTTGCCTACACCTACAAAGACTACTTATTCTGTGACGGCCTACCAGGTCACAGTGGCGCCCTTCTCGTGTGTCTTTTTCCACCATTTCACACTGTAGGTAATTTTTTACACAGCACTACAGATTCTGCACCGTCATTCTCAACCGTGTAAGCGACAAAGTGATGCAACATCGACGAACTGGTACGTACCTACTTATTAATTTGTCACGCTTATGCTATTTTGTTTTGCGATAGTATCTAATTACTTTAAATTACAAACTGTTACGTGTATATTATAATTTAATACTTACTTACCTACTCGTGGTAATTTTAAGAAAAGTTTGTAACTACTTACCTATCTATATTGTTTAATATTTTTTTGCTAGTTTATTTAACTTAATTTAAACGTCAAAAATTACGTAACAGTTCGTAACTAATTTGATTTGCATATTTCCATCTTTCGTTCAAGTTTAATCGTTAATTCATTACTCCTATTTTTTCATTACCTACCCGCTTTATATATACGCATCATCACCGAGTCGTACCTAGTAGTCAATTGTAAAGGACAGCGTACACTATCGTAATATTATTATTATAATTAGATCATTGTATTGTTTGTCATTAGACTAGTTTTTATCATTTGTATTTGCTCATATTCATCAATCAATTCATTCCATTTATTTAGAACTGCTTATTGGTAATTGCTCGTACTATAGATCTCTGCTTTGTTTTGTACAATTATGGCAACTCACGCTATTAAATATTTTTTGTTAAATAAAAATGAACTATCATACGAGGTTCTTATTAGGGGTGCAGAGCCAGCGTCCACTGTTATTGAGTTGAAAAAACAAATAGCTAAATTAACGCCGTCCCTACCCAGTGCAGATATCTTGGAATCAGGTCTAGACCCAGAGGAGGATCTTGCGGGAGCCGCTAGTTCCCTAAAAGAGCTCGCGACGCGTATTAAGCAGTTAGAAGACAAATTCGATTATAGCCTATACGAACGCTCGCGCGCTTTATGCTACCATATTTACCATCGGCTGAAGCGTATCGGTGACGCGGAACCTACTGTAGCTATCAAGGCGGTAAATAAAGATTTCAATGTTCTATATAACCGTCTATCGGTGATACAACGTCCCAGTACCCCAACGCCTACTACTAGTTCTGCAAATCCATTCGAAAGCACTACCATGACCCAGACTACGACCGTAGTTAATTGTGACCATCAATTAGAACGAATAAGGCCTAAATTTGATGGCACGTCCTGCGTCCGTGCGTTTCTAAACGACGTAAAAGACTACGCGTCAGTTAAAAATATCTCAGCAGATCGACTATTAGCTCAGGCACCGTTATTTTTTAGCGGCAATGCAAAGCATTGGCACCGCAGCATACGCGATTCAGTTAAGACATGGGGGGAGCTAACTAAATTATTACTTAACGATTTCAGCAAAAAGCATTACGACTATAGACTATTAGCCGAAATCCGTAATCGCACGCAAGGCGAATCCGAAAGTGTAGTTATTTATTTCTCGATAATGGCCGACTATTTTTCTAGATTAACCAAACCATTATCGGAGGAGGAGAAGTTGGAGATCCTTTTGCACAACATACGACCATGTTATGCTAACGTCCTAGCGGTTAACCCTACAAGCATCGACACGGTCGAGAAGTTGCGTGCGTTGTGTAGAAATTATGAGAGCTACGAGGGTATATCATCGCAATATAAGGAACCACCTAGGGTGACCCCTAACACTCTTGCCCCTGATCTAGCCTACGGACCGAAACATCAGAAAATTTTTAATTCGCATAAACCTAAATTTAATCAGTATACTAAAAATTATCACTCGACTAAAAATGAGAACACTACACAATCAAAATCTGTCAATGCCGTCGCACAGGTGTCTAAACCTGCGCGCCTATCATGCCCTCGGTGCCGTACTAACGAACATTCTTTAAGTCAGTGCAAGGAGGAACGTTTTCCTATATGTTTCCGTTGCGGGGAGCGTGGAAAAAAATTTTCTGAATGCGACAAATGCCAGAAAAACCTTAAATCTAACACTGACAAAAAGACAAAAAACTAATTGTGCAAGATTGCTGCAATACAAGTGCTATACCTACTCGTAAACATAATAACTTTAATGAAGAGGAATGGAAGGATTGGTTAACTAAAATTAAAATATATTTTTCTAGCTACTCAATTGCATCAATCTTGGATAAAAAACCTATTAACGACATACGTCCCTATGCAACTGTAAGCGTAGGCGACATTTCTTTGCGTGGATTGTTAGACTCCGGATCCGCTATTACAATCTTGGGTCAGAATTCACATTTAAAATTACTAGAATCAGGCCTAACCTTAATAGCCGAGAATAACCCTAAGTTATTTATTGCAGCTGGTGGCCAAAAATTAAATTCTATTGGTTACATCAATTTACCTATGAAATTTGAAAATCAATTTCATGTTTTAAAAGCTTATGTCATACCGTCTGTAACGAATTTCTTAATATTAGGTATGGATTTTTGGACTAAATTCAAAATCTTTCCGAAATTCTCAAAATCTATTCAATTATCTAGTGATACTGAATTGCATGTTTCTAGTGTAAATGAGACTAACGGGTTGTTGCGTTCCTATAAAGATTTAAACGAATCACAACGTACTACTATGGATAACATCATCGAACAATTCCAAAATATTTCAGCTGAGAAACTCGGTCTAGGTCGTACTAACTTGATTACTCACCATATAGATACGGGTAACTCACCGCCTATTAGACAGCGCTATTACAGAATCTCACCTGACAAACAGCGAATTTTAGGCGAAGAGCTAGACGAAATGCTACAGCTAGGAGTAGTTGAGGAGTGTGAGAGTCCATGGTCTTCACCGGTTTTACTAACACCTAAAAAGGACGGTAAACTAAGATTCTGTTTAGACAGCCGGAAGCTAAACGCTGTTACTCGTAAGGATGCCTATAGATTACCGTACGTCGCAGAGATACTAGATAATCTAAAGAATGCTAAATACCTATCTAGTATAGACTTGTCAAAGGCTTTTTGGCAAATCCCTATTGCTATGGAGGATCGCGATAAGACCGCTTTCTACATCCCTGGTCGCGGTACCTTCCGTTTCGTTACTATGCCGTTCGGATTAACTAACGCGCCGGCGACTCAGCAGCGACTTGTCGATTTATTGTTTTATGGTCCTGAATTCGAAAATTCAGTTTTTGTTTTCTTGACGACATAATAATAGTTTCTCCTGATTTCGATTCGCATATATCTTTATTGATAAAAGTTTATAAAAAACTACAAATGGCAAACCTACGCATAAAATTGTCAAAATCGGTTTTCATTCGCGAAGAATTAAAATACCTAGGCTACGTAGTAAACTCGAAAGGATTGCACGTTGATCCGGGTAAGGTCGACGCGATTCTCAACTTTCCGACACCTATAAATAAGAAAGAAGTTAAGAGATTTATCGGCACCGCATCATGGTTTCGAAGATTCGTATATAATTTTAGTACAATTGCCGCGCCTCTAAATCAACTAACTTCATCTAGTAAGAAGGCTAAACCTTTCATTTGGACGAAGGAAGCGGACGAATCGTTCAATAAACTAAAAGAGTGCTTAATCTCAGCTCCAATATTATCTTGTCCTGATTATAAGCTACCTTTTGAAGTTCACACAGACGCCAGTGACTACGGTGTTGGCGCATTACTAACACAGACTATTGATGGCACCGAACACCCTATAGCTTACATGAGTAGGTCCCTAACGCGTCCTGAACGGAATTATAGCATAACCGAGAGGGAGGCACTTGCCGTCCTGGTTGCTTTAGAACATTGGAGATGCTATCTCGACAACGGTCAGCAATTCACTGTTTACACAGACCATTCAGCTCTCAAATGGTTCCTGAACCTAACGAACCCTACCGGACGTCTAGCTCGTTGGGGAGTCCGATTATCCTGTTTTAACTTCGTAATAAAACATCGCCGCGGTGCAGATAATATTATTCCCGACGCTCTTTCTCGCGCATGTCCAGTGGCAACCTTAGACTCGCACGATAATTCATCTAGTGTAAGTAATAGTTCTGATCAATGGTACTTAAATATTTACCATGGTTGTCAAAACTCACCAACTTCATTTCCAAATTACATTGTTAAGGATAATCGACTTTACCGCTTTATGCAAACTAAATACGCCTTACTAAAAGAGTTCGAATGGAAAGAAGTGATACCTAAAGAAAATCGCGATCTAATTCTTACCGAGTGTCATTCAGAGCCTACAGCTGGTCACTTCGGCGTCTTCAAAACTTACAAGCGCTTAACGCTACGCTATTACTGGCCCGGTATGTACGCGAACGTGGTTAGCTTCATATCTAGTTGCGATACCTGTCTAGCCTACAAACCATCTACACACGGCACTTTAGGTAAAATGGGTAGACCTAAACAGATATCGCGACCCTTTCAGATGCTATCTGTGGATTTTGTGGGCCCACTTCCGACCAGCCGGAAGCAACATAGTTATCTATTAGTTGTTGTTTGCTGCTTCTCCAAATACACTATGTTATTTCCGGTTAGGCGTGCAAACTCGGAATCTGTCATCCGAATGCTAGAAAACCATGTCTTCTTAGTTCATGGAATTCCCCAAGTAGTCCTGATGGACAATGCGTCCCATTTTAGTAATAAAGACCTAATATCTTTCTTTAATAAATATAAAATACCTAAAGTTCACTTTA
This sequence comes from Erebia aethiops, assembly GCA_923060345.2. Taxonomy (NCBI): domain Eukaryota; kingdom Metazoa; phylum Arthropoda; class Insecta; order Lepidoptera; family Nymphalidae; genus Erebia; species Erebia aethiops. The sequence goes on along the minus strand of OV281092.1, from coordinate 3,872,544 downwards.
CACCGAAATACACACCACAGATAAATACGGTGGAACGATACAACAAAACTGTCATCACTAGTATAGCATCGTTCATTGAAAAAGATCATAGATCCTGGGACATTAATCTACCTAAAATTCAGTTCGCGATGAACAGTTCCGTGAACGAAACTACCGGTTATACACCAAACTTTTTAGTCTACGGCAGAGAACTGGTAACTTGCGGTTCTCACTACATACACTCAGACGACGGTGATGAGATATTATTCCTTCCTAGAGATATCTATAGTGAAAATATTGGTCACCTAGCAAATATTTTCAATGACGTACAAAAATCACTATGGCAGGCTCACGTTAGGAACACTAACCAATACAATTTACGTAGGAAACATACTGAGTTTCAGGTTAACGATATCGTATGGAAACGCACTTATTTCCAAAGCGATAAAGATCGCTATTTTAGTAAAAAACTCGCACCTAAGTTTGCTAAATGTCGAGTAGTTGCTAAACTATCTCCTCTAGTATATAAGTTAAAAGATATGAATGGCCATGATCTTGGTTCTTGGCATATCAAGGACCTCAAATCATTTAAAAGCCAGTTACAAGTCTAAAATTAAAATAATGGAATAAATTACAGTACCTATTATTACACTAACTAAAAATAATTAATGACCATTAAATTAACTTATTTTATACTCATACAATATTACCATACTTACATAATTAAACTACACACCTTATACATTATATTATACACTAATTACCAGGTCACAACTTCACCATCCATGGTTATGTAATAGTTAATTCAATCAGATCTGTTTGTTGACATTGCCTAGTTAAATATTTTTTTATTTTTTTACATTGTGTGTTAGTATATATAAATATAATCCACTACCATTAATACTATATCACTGACCACAAGGTCAGTGATATAGTATTAATGGTAGTGGATTGGCCTTTGTAGGACTACGGTAGTCTTATTATATCGGTTTCAATGCCTTGTCGGTAGGGTGGTAACTAGCTGGGGCCGAAGCCTCCCAACAAACCAGGCCACAGAGGTTAAGAAATTATAAAATCCTAAATTGCTCCTGCCCGAAATCGAACCTCCAAACTGCCACTTAGGAACAGTGGTAACCACTTCAGCGTTAGGGTGGTTTTTAGAAAAGTTTGTCATAATGTGCCTTCTCTTATGAACACTACTAGAGCCACTTTGTTTTAGAGTATTGACCGCTTTTCACTTGATCGCGATCCAAACGATAATAGAACTAAATAGCTCCAATATCTCTCTTACAAAAGTCCTAGCTTGCCCACTACAACTGTATTGCATGTTGGCTTATGCCAATTAGTAGTTGGCTTATGCCAAATAGTACTTTATCGTGAATAAAAGTTTTTGATAAATCTCGTGTGAGGTTTTTGATTTTCGGGATAAAAAGTAGAATTTGTCCTTCCCTAGAATGGAAAATAAAACCTGTTGCGCACTGTTGACTGCGCAACCTGTTCAAAGACACAAGTATATGCTTGGATCTCAGGAAGGATTGCCTCATCAATAAAACAGTTCTCTATGTACAAGTGACACATTTATTTACATACATAAAGCATATACGACGGCAGTTTTGATTTTTACAACAGATTCTGCAAGTAGGTTTAGACACGACCTACTTGTAGACATACAAAAACAAAAGAATTAATAACACACGACAAATTGTTATTGCGCGCGTAGGTATGGACACGACCTACTCACGGACATGTAGAATACTAAACAACATTAAAAGATATTAACTTACACAAAGGGAGTTTATAAATGACAACATTAAGATATAAACTTACACAAAGGGAGTTTATAAATGACAACATTAAGATAACATATGATTGTAGCAAGTACACGTCATTGATGACTAATACCTTACTAAACAAAGAAGATTTTATAAACATGAAAACATATGAATATAGTAAGTACCCGTCATCGAGGACTAATACCTTACTAAATAAAGAAAATTTTATAAAATTACGAAAATGGTAGGCACATATCAATAAAGGCTAGTGCCTACTACACAAAGAATTAGTATATTAACTACGATAGGCACACGTCACTGAAGGCTAGTGTCTATCGAACAAAGAATAGGTACAATAATTTACCATCTATAATTAATAGTAAGTTTATCAATAAGGGTTGATAACTAACCACACTTATTACCAACTTATGATTTACGTTAACATTTACTTTACTTTAAAGAAAATTACTTGGAAAATTATATTAAGAGTGCGGCTACCATACATAGGAATAATTACAGAGTAAGTTATTAAAGTCATTTACTTACGGTAGCACTGTACACTGAAGTTATATTTACCGGTTAACCGACACTTCCACTGGTTACGTGGCTTCTTGTCCGTTAACTACTATCGTCGACGTACGCGGTACGATCTTAACCGCATAGGGTGACGGAGCCTTATCGCCGTGGTTCGTCGCGACGCACTATGAGTGGACGCCGTCACGGATCGACGCCGACGATTCCAGGTGACGATGCGATGCCTACGGCGCTGTATACGCCGCCGCACTGTAACCACACGACGTTGCAGCCACACGACGTTGCAGCTGGTCCGAACTAATTTCGACACGTAGCTCGGGGATGCGCGTTCGATGACGCGTTGAAGCTATCCGCACGGTACGGGCATAGGGGTTGACTGGTCGCGACAGTACTGCGACGTTCCGCCTGGGTCTACCTACGAAGGCAGCCAAACCTCGTAGTCTAGGTACCGGCTGGGGCGGGTTATTGACCCCAGCACGGCCGCGAGGTATATACCGAACCCATCGCGGAGGGCGGTGACCCCTACTTAACCGAGGCCCGACCGTGGGCCGTTGACTTGTTAACGAAGACAGCTTGGATAGGGTAGTGACCCCAGAGCATGTACCTATGAGGCGATATAAATATCACAGCCTTCCGCAGCCAGGGATCTGGCTTTGGAGAGGTACTCGGCTAGCAGCCGCTCTGTTACCGGGTCACTTACCCTGAGCTGATTTCACTGAATTTACTACTGAGCTATTCGAGGTACTTTTGCCCTATTTGGTACTTCCCTATTTACTATTTCACTTCACTATTATAGGAACACTTCGATGCACTGGAACATTTTTGACTGGTATTTGAGCCAGTTATATTCACATATTGCGCCTTGCATATGAGTATGTTTTACAACGAGCGAGGTTGACCAGTCTCCAATCAGGAGCTCTGACAGGGAAAGAGGGTGGAGCCATGGGTCTAAAGTGCACCAACGGTCTTGACATCTATACTTTCCTTGTCTCACGCCGGCGCCCGTTCTGGGTTGCTATACACTTTCTCCCTCTCACATATACCCGCTCGTTCTCTCGGCTGGGTTTCTATACAGTTTCTCCCTCTCATATACACTCACTCGCTTACTCGTCTAGATATACTCATTTCTCCGGCGCACACGTCTCTCATTCTACTCATGGTAGCTTAGCTGTCCGTAACATCCTCCCCCCGGCGCAGACTCCCTAGAGGAGACGCAGCCTCTTTCTCAACCGAGAGGACAGCTAGCTTCCTTGTTGGTCTACGGAACACACCTCCCTGTGTCCGTACATCTGCACATCGTACCTCGCCGTCTGGTCCCTCATAAGTCCTTTCTACAATTCCTCGGGGCCATACATTGCGAGGTAGGTTAGGGTCGACTACGACGACGAGATCTCCCTGCTGTAATTGCCGTGATCCTTGAGCGGCACTGCCACGCGGTACCAGATTGGGTAGGTATTCTCTCACCCATCGTCTCCAGAATTCGTCGGCAAGCGCTTGCGCCGCTCTCCAGGTTCTCTTATCTGCCGGGTGACATGGTCCCACCACGGGCAGTCCTGATGAGGATCCCAACAAGAAGTGGTTTGGAGTCAATGCTTCCGGGTCTTCGTGTGTCACGGAAACATGCGTTAAAGGACGAGCGTTGATCGCATGCTCGGCCTCCACTAGCAGGGTATGCAGCGTTTCTTCCTTGGGGTACTTCTGTTCCAAGGTGGCGTTCAGCGCGTTCTTCACTGAACGGACCAGTCTCTCCCACGCACCTCCTTGATTGGGCGCGCCAGGAGGTATGTACTTCCAGCTTATCATTTTGTTCATGCAGAACTCTCGTAGAGGTTCAGCCCACTCTTTCCAAGCTGCTTTCATTTCCACATCAGCTCCTCGGAAATTGGTCGCATTGTCCGAGTACATTACACTTGGCCAGCCTCTCCTTGCTGCCATCCTTCTTATGGCCTGAATTGCCGAATCAGTGGAGAGGCTCGCCACCAACTCTATGTGTATTGCTCGTGTGGTTAAGCAAGTAAAGAGGGCACACCACCTTTTCTCATGGCGCCTGCCGATCGTCACGCTCATGGGCCCGAAATAGTCCACACCCGTGTTCTTGAAGGGGCGGCTGAAGGGCGCCAGTCTTGCTTCCGGCAAGTCACCAAAGGCTGGTATCTTCGGAACCGTCTTACGAATCTGACATCGCTGGCATGTTCTGGCGACGACTCGTACGGATGGGCGCAGGTGCAGGATCCAATACCTTTGGCGTAGGTCGTTCACAACACGTTCGTGTCCTGCATGTCCTGCGGCTTCATGTTCCTTTTGAATCATCATCCGTACCAGCTTATGTCGTCCATCCAATATGATCGGCCGCTTCTGGTCATCATTTACTGGTGCAGCGTCAATTCGACCGCGCACTCGCAGAAGGCGATCAGTCCCATATATTGGATCTAACTTATATAGCCGGCTAGAGCGAGGCACTGGTTGCCCACGCTTTAGCAACTGGATCTCCTCGTCAAAGCTTTCTTCCTGGGCTCGTTCTAGTCACAGCTTTTCTGCCATTTGGAGATGTTGCACTTCCAGTTGTGTGCTTTTGCGTATCCACTTCGACGCAATGTAGAGGACTCGTGCTGTTGCTCGTATCAGCACGTGCCATTTACTTATTCTGTTAATATCAGGCATTGCCTCCCAATGTTTTGGCGTTCCCTGAGTGGTGTGATGCACGAGAACTTCTTCCTCGGGCTCCCCCCGTTCCTGGACCGTCTCCGCGGGCCAGCCAGCGTTCGGTTGCCGCAGAAAGCCAGGTCCCTCCAGCCACTCTGTTCTTGGGCCAGATATATATGAGGAGCGCGTTGCATCGTCCGCTGGGTTCTCCTTGGTAGGTACCCAGCGCCACTGTGAGGGGTTTGTCCGTTCGGCAATCTCTCCTAGCCGATGTGCCACAAAGGGGGTATACTTCTTGGCGTTTGTTCTCACCCATATCAGAACCGTTCGGGAGTCTGACCAAAATGTCGTACTCGTTACCTCCCAACGATGTTCCCTTTTCACTGCATCTGCAAGTCTTGACCCGATGACTGCTGCTTGAAGTTCTAGTCGAGGGATGCTGATACTCTTCAGCGGAGCCACCTTTGCCTTTGATGCCGCCAGTCGAATGGTGACAGTCCCATCTGGCTTCTCTATGCGCCAGTACGCCACGGCAGCATAGGCTAGCTCACTCGCATCGCAGAACACATGCAGCTGCCTCTCACTGTCATCGTCCAATGTTCCATAACACCGAGGTAGTCGAAGCCGCCCGATGTTGTCCAATCCTTGCATCCAGGTGAAGAACTGCTCTGCCTGTTCGTTGGGTATGGGCTCATCCCATCCAACGTCCAATCGCCACAGCGATTGTAACATAATTTTGGCCACTATCGTGTAAGGTCCTAGAAAACCGAGTGGGTCATAGATCGACATTACCGCACTCAGTGTTTCTCTTTTGGTAGGTGCACGTTCCATGTCTTTCACCTCTTTCCTTACTCGTGGCATTGTTGTGTTAAATCCCAATTCGTCCTTTTGGGAATCCCACACAAGACCCAATGTCTTTTCCTCATTGTGCATCCCCGCCATGAGAAGAGTTTGCGTCTTGCAGCAAAGCTCCGAGGGGATGTGGCTCAGTATGCTTCTCTCGTTGGAGTTCCATCCACGAAGCATAAAACTTGCTTGCTTTTGCACGAAGTCTACATCCATCACCACCTTTTGAGCTTCTTCCTTCGTCCTGAAGCTGTCCACGAAGTCGTCCATATAATGACTCTTGGTGATTGCGTCCAATGCCGCTGGATGAGAGAATTCAAATTCCTTCGCGTTCTTGTTGCGTACGCTGTGCGCCAGAAACGGAGAACATGTTGCCCCGAAGATCATTGAAGTCATCTTATACTTCTTGGGGGGCTGTTGCCGGTCATTCCCTCGCCATAGGAACATCTGAGATGGTTGATCTTCTTCTCGGATTTTGACCTGCAAAAACATTTCTTGTATGTCCGCCGTCACTGCTATCGGTTGTTCTCGGAACCGATATAATATCCCAGGCAGTGACTGCAAGAGGTCCGGTCCCTCTAACAGTTTCTGGTTTAAACTTGTTCCGTTGCACACTGCAGCAGCGTCGAAGACCAGCCGTATCTTTCCGGGCTTGTTTGGGTTTTTAACCGCGAAGTGCGGGAGAAACCACGCTCTGTCTTCTTTTTCCTCCTTGCCGTTGCATTCCACTGCATACGCCTTGTCCAACAAGTTTTCTATCTGAGCCGTATAACTTTCGGCGAACGCCGCATCGCGGTCCATTTTCCGTTCCATTGTCTTCAGTCGACGGAAGGCATTTTCGAAGCTAGGTGGCATCTTCACATCGTCGTAACGCCACGGCAGTCCCACTTCGAATCGTTGACCACTTCTCCGGGTTGTATCCTCAAAAACCCGGACGGCACGTTCGTCCTCTGGCTTCACTTTTTGAGCCATACTCACTCCCAATGCATCGATATGGAAGTGAGTCTTTACCATTTCATGCAACCGCTCGTCTGGGTCCTCGAACAGACGCGACGGTTGCAACCGCTCACCTGGGTCCTCGAACAGGTGCGACGGTTTCTGAGCTGCATTAAATTCCTGCTCAGTAACAAGGTTCGGCTCCTTCCTCTTGTAGGGAACAAGAGCTTTCAACTTCTTATGCTCTTTTCTCTTCGGGTCATCAGTAGCCTTGTGATGCCTTATGTGAAGATGATGAATCCCTTCTTTACGTTCATCCAAGAGCATCCTAGGCAGGGGTCCCATAATCATCCAACCTAGGCTTGTGCGGACGGCCACCGGTGCTTCCCGTGCGCCCACACGAATTTGTCCATGGGTTTCTTGACCTCACTCACTTCCTACTTGCTCGAAGCGGAAGTTCGGTCTTGATCATTCTTGCCCTTTGGCCTCACTTACTTCCTTCGCATTGATGCGGAAGTTTGGTCTTGCCCATTTCATGTCACCCGCTCGTCTGGGTCCTCGAACAGACGCGACGGTTGTTGAGCTGCATATTCCTGCTCAGTACATAGGTTTAGCTCCTCCCACTTGTAGGGAACAAGAGCCTTTACCTCTTATGCTCTTTTCTCTTCAAGCGATCTCCTGAAGATGATGAATCCTAACCTTGTGTCGTTCATCCAAGAGCATCCTAGGGGGGGTATCATAATCAGCCCACCTAGGCTTGTGAACGGGCTTTGGTGTCCTCTTAGCGCGCACACGAAGGATCTGCGGTTCTGTCACCATGTAGCACACGTCCTCTGTCCTCTTGCAGGTACGTGTACCGTCTGACACTTGTGGGAACGGTTTGCTTATGCAACTTCGTATTCCGAACCGTACATGCAGTTATTACTTCAAACTGTTCAGATCCTCTAAGAAGCAACTTAACGTTCCTGCTGCTCCTTGCTTCAACTATCGAATTTGATCCATGGATTCTTTAGGTTCCCCGTCGGTCCCTGCACCTGCGGTGGCCACCACACTTTCACCCGTCACTGTTGAGCCCGCATCTGTTGGCGTAAGTTCTTTACTCTCCCTGCGGACTCCTGATGGTGACTGCACACAAATACAGCAAAGCCGCTCGCGAGTTCGACTTGCTGACACGTAACAGTCTTGTGGCGGCGCCCCCGTTGGCCAGTACACAAGTTGTGCAGGGTACGTGATGACGCCATTGACATTTCTTTATGCCGACACCTTAGGCGTCACACGCTTTGCCTTTTCTTCTCGACGACGGTTCTTGATTTAGAGGTTCTTCAACTAACCCCAGTTCCCTATATAATCCTTATGGTCGTTCTATGTCCATACCTAAATTTAGGACACTTGACAGTTGGTGGTTCCCGCCACACGAACTACACAATTGCTTCTGACTCTGAGCATCGGCCGACATTGCGAAAGATTGCTTCTCAGCCCATGGTTGGCGTCTTGAAGGCACATTCTCCGCCCGTTTTCTTATTTGAGGAGACGAGTTTTCCATCTGACTCGCTCCCCCCGTTGGCCGTTGTCGGTGGCGGGAAAAGGTAGGTGGAAGGTTCGTTATTTCCACCTATCCTTACATACCGGTTTCGTCCTAACCGGTCGATGCACTGCTGTACGTGTTTCCCTCGATGGCCGCAGCTGCTCTGCTTCGGCTCGAGGTTCCATTGCCCCTGTTGACGGCACGTGCATTTCACGTGTTCTTATCCAATCCTGAACCATGCGCAACACTGGGGCCTCAGTGTCTGCCGTCTGGGCTTGTACATCCGGTGCATCACCTCTTATGCTCGCTACGTCTCGGGCCAAGCGCCTCCTTACCAGCTCCTGTTTGTGAGCCAGACGTAGCGACATAAGTTGTTCCTCTGCCTCCTCTTCTGCCGCTCTTATCCTCTGCAGTACGTCTACTGACTGCTCAGCGGCCTGTGGGGCAGGTTGTTGACGGGGTTGTGACATCTCTCCCCGTGGTTCCAGTGCATCGGGTGTTGATGTGCTTCGTACCCCTCAAAATAGCTCGTTCCAATGGTCTTCTCGTAGTAGCCGGTTGTTCCGAAACAGGTTGACGGCTGGTTGACGGTTGGTCGTTCCTTCCTTGACCTTGGCCCTGTCCGTCGCCGTGCCTCGTTCTGGCATCCTGTATTTCGGTTGGGGGTGCGTCTTCTGTACGCACCTCAGAGAACTCCACATCAGTCTCTGGGTCATCCCCAGCTTGGCTACGAGTCACATTGTTGTACCTTAGTAACACAAAATTAATTAACACAAAATTAATTTACATAAAATTATAGAGAACTGTTTTAAATCCTTTTATTATTCCAGAGATCCGGCTCGAAGGACCATTCTGTTGCGCACTGTTGACTGCGCAACCTGTTCAAAGACACAAGTATATGCTTGGATCTCAGGAAGGATTGCCTCATCAATAAAACAGTTCTCTATGTACAAGTGACACATTTATTTACATACATAAAGCATATACGACGGCAGTTTTGATTTTTACAACAGATTCTGCAAGTAGGTTTAGACACGACCTACTTGTAGACATACAAAAACAAAAGAATTAATAACACACGACAAATTGTTATTGCGCGCGTAGGTATGGACACGACCTACTCACGGACATGTAGAATACTAAACAACATTAAAAGATATTAACTTACACAAAGGGAGTTTATAAATGACAACATTAAGATATAAACTTACACAAAGGGAGTTTATAAATGACAACATTAAGATAACATATGATTGTAGCAAGTACACGTCATTGATGACTAATACCTTACTAAACAAAGAAGATTTTATAAACATGAAAACATATGAATATAGTAAGTACCCGTCATCGAGGACTAATACCTTACTAAATAAAGAAAATTTTATAAAATTACGAAAATGGTAGGCACATATCAATAAAGGCTAGTGCCTACTACACAAAGAATTAGTATATTAACTACGATAGGCACACGTCACTGAAGGCTAGTGTCTATCGAACAAAGAATAGGTACAATAATTTACCATCTATAATTAATAGTAAGTTTATCAATAAGGGTTGATAACTAACCACACTTATTACCAACTTATGATTTACGTTAACATTTACTTTACTTTAAAGAAAATTACTTGGAAAATTATATTAAGAGTGCGGCTACCATACATAGGAATAATTACAGAGTAAGTTATTAAAGTCATTTACTTACGGTAGCACTGTACACTGAAGTTATATTTACCGGTTAACCGACACTTCCACTGGTTACGTGGCTTCTTGTCCGTTAACTACTATCGTCGACGTACGCGGTACGATCTTAACCGCATAGGGTGACGGAGCCTTATCGCCGTGGTTCGTCGCGACGCACTATGAGTGGACGCCGTCACGGATCGACGCCGACGATTCCAGGTGACGATGCGATGCCTACGGCGCTGTATACGCCGCCGCACTGTAACCACACGACGTTGCAGCCACACGACGTTGCAGCTGGTCCGAACTAATTTCGACACGTAGCTCGGGGATGCGCGTTCGATGACGCGTTGAAGCTATCCGCACGGTACGGGCATAGGGGTTGACTGGTCGCGACAGTACTGCGACGTTCCGCCTGGGTCTACCTACGAAGGCAGCCAAACCTCGTAGTCTAGGTACCGGCTGGGGCGGGTTATTGACCCCAGCACGGCCGCGAGGTATATACCGAACCCATCGCGGAGGGCGGTGACCCCTACTTAACCGAGGCCCGACCGTGGGCCGTTGACTTGTTAACGAAGACAGCTTGGATAGGGTAGTGACCCCAGAGCATGTACCTATGAGGCGATATAAATATCACAGCCTTCCGCAGCCAGGGATCTGGCTTTGGAGAGGTACTCGGCTAGCAGCCGCTCTGTTACCGGGTCACTTACCCTGAGCTGATTTCACTGAATTTACTACTGAGCTATTCGAGGTACTTTTGCCCTATTTGGTACTTCCCTATTTACTATTTCACTTCACTATTATAGGAACACTTCGATGCACTGGAACATTTTTGACTGGTATTTGAGCCAGTTATATTCACATATTGCGCCTTGCATATGAGTATGTTTTACAACGAGCGAGGTTGACCAGTCTCCAATCAGGAGCTCTGACAGGGAAAGAGGGTGGAGCCATGGGTCTAAAGTGCACCAACGGTCTTGACATCTATACTTTCCTTGTCTCACGCCGGCGCCCGTTCTGGGTTGCTATACACTTTCTCCCTCTCACATATACCCGCTCGTTCTCTCGGCTGGGTTTCTATACAGTTTCTCCCTCTCATATACACTCACTCGCTTACTCGTCTAGATATACTCATTTCTCCGGCGCACACGTCTCTCATTCTACTCATGGTAGCTTAGCTGTCCGTAACAAAACCTCTCTGTTCTAAAAAACCCGGCCAAGTGCAAGTCGGACTCGCGCACCGAGGGTTCCGTACAAACCGGTAGGTATATAAGTAAAATTTATGGTATTTTTATTGCTCAATGAAATCCATAACATTAGTAAATTTGAATTTTTTAAATATATTTTTTATTATATGATGTAACTAAAAGTTTATGCTTTTCGCAATTTTTCATTTATCTGTGCTATACGAGTACGTACCAAACTTCAAGATTCTGAGTTCAGTGAGTTCAAGTTTGCGAGTGTCGAAAATTTGCAGCATAACCGGCTGTATCTTTTGATTTCGTTGGCTTAGAAGTTTGATTTTTTCACAGCTTCAAGGGACAGTAGACTTGAGTATTTGATATGAATTTCAGCTTGATACCTCCATGCGTTCCTGAGAAAAAGGGTCTTGACAGACAGACGGACGGACAACAAAATGATCCTATAAGGGTTCCGTTTTTTAAACGTCAAAACCGGTTGAACTGTTGCGCCACGAAAGCATTGCAGACACGTAGATACACTTTTGCATTAATAATATTAGTGTAGATTTATGGAAAAACCAATCTCTATAAATTTAACACCACATCCTGTAAAATTTAATAGTCCCTTTGTATCCTTAGTCTTAATTAGACTTTTTTTTTAATCCACTACAAGCTAGCCCTTTTCTGTAATCTCACCTGATGGTAAGTGATGATGCAGTCTAAGATGGTAGCGAGCTAACCTGTTAGGGGCATGGCAGTTATATTAAACCCATACCCCTTCGGTTTCTACACAGCATCGTACCGGAACGCTAAATTGCTTGGCGGCACGTCTTTGCCGGTAGGGTGGTAACTAGCCACGGCCGAAGCCTCCCACCAGGCACTAATCACGTATTGTCATAAATTAACTGCAGCAAAGGTAAAGCATGCTACAACATTTATTCTGCATCTAGTAAATGTTAATGAACGCTGTTAAAATTAGGACGCCCTCTTTGCCGTACCATGGCAACGGAAGTTAAGAATAATGCAGAAATTCACCGACGCCATTATTAAAACAAACTTGCTTATCTCGCTGCGTTTTCCCAACGGTTTTCTCTGTATTACCTATCTTTATTTTTATGAAACAACTTTAAAAGTTTCGGGCTGATCTTTCATCACTATCATCATTATAGTTTAAAAGTTATAAGGATTTCTGCCTTAGATATCTATACTAATATTATAAATGCGAATGGATGGATGGATGGCTGTTTGTTACTCAATCACGCCAGAATGGCTGAAGACATCTGGATGAAATTTAGCATAGTGATAGATGATAGTCTGGAATAACACAAAGGCTACTTTTTATGCCGGAAAATTAAAGAAAGAAAGAAAGAAAAAACATTTATTTTCCAGTTTTGCCACACATTTGCTTACCTCAAGTATGCTACCCCGGCGCCTCCATCATCAACACCATCAGCAATGAGCTAAACTGCTTAGGTGACAAAAGCGCCGGGATAACAGGAGTAATGTGTAGCATAACCCGAAAAAAGGCTCCAGCTCAGCAGAATGCTGTATGATTGGAATATGCACAAGAGCAAAAGAGTTTTCGCGGGAACCAAAAACCTTAATCCACGCGGACGAAGTCGCGGGCATCAGCTAATAATGTATATATTTACTGCACACGCTGATGTTTTCACGTGCATTTGCAAGTTGTGTAACTCTGCCTTAACATGCAGCACTATTTCGTTATGCGTGCAAAAAATGCACGTTGCCTTGCGCGTGAAAATTTCACCATTTACAAAGGCGCTAACATCACAGTATTAACGTGTTTGTCAGTCTCCTATCGTCGTCGTCGTCTCAACCTATAGACGTCCACTGCTGGACGAAGGTCTCCTGCATGGATCGCCACAGAGCACGGTCTTGTGCTGCTTCTTTCCAGCGGCTCCCAGTCTCCTATAGGATACAATAATAGAGAGTGTGCTTAAAACTGAAGAACTGTTTGACCTACTTCCTTGCTAAGGTGAGCTCAGCATCGACATGAGGCATGGTAATTGTCTGCACCCCTATGACATTCCGCGGAAAGCGAAATGATTAACGTTATTTTTCCTCATACGAACCTTGGCTATAATATTATTATTTCGGCTATAAAAGTAAATAGTCAAGCGTCTTCTAGACTAAAACGCTCGACGAAAAAAATATGAGTAGAAAAGAAGATAACCGTTAAACTACAATACACACAATAAGCTGTAAGCTTAGATATTTTATTTTTGTACGGAATGTACTTTACTAATTATACGTAGATAAATAGGATTCCCAATTTTTAATTGCTTTCAAGTTTAGCGTCACATATGCACAATTAGAGCAAGTCATCTAGTTAATACTAAGCCTGAAATTACGATAAATTCACCGTTTCTATGTATTCCACCGCATAACATTTGCTTTTAGTATTCAGTGCATAGAAGCTCGCACTTGGCATATTCGAGTTGAATACACGGATTCCTTCTAGATTAGATGCTATTGCTGACGTTCTAGTATGAATTTGTTTATGTTAGTTTGCCTTTGGTATTCGTGATGTAAATGAAATGACATGAATATGTATTACGGACCCCGACACCTACATAATATTACAGTGGTAAAGAATTTGCCTTAATGAAAGCTTCTACTATGATTGATGTTCTGATATTTGAATCTCTATGATAAACTGTGTAAGTACTTCGTCCGCGTGGATTAAGGTTCTTTGATTCCCGCGTGTTAGCATTGTTACTGTTTGTCATTATATCTCATGAAACAGGAAGTATAATACCCATAAATTTGACTCGTTTCATGACTATCGATTTAACCAGCGGATACGGACGCCATATTGAAAATAATTAGTATAAATGCGAGTGTTTTGACGATGGTAATTCAGTCTCCTGCCGGCAGACTCAGCGATTATTGAATACTTTTGTGTTCAGATTGCAATTTGGTTTAGAGCTTAACAATCAAAATCGCTTGAGAAAATGGGCCGTGAAAGCGTCGCAGACAGACAAACAGACAGATACACTTTCGCATTTATACTATTAGTATGGATTTTTTAAACAAGGATGATGTCAATTCAATCAAATCAGCAACTTTTATGTCTAATAACTCTTTAAGAAATTTAGAAACGCGCTTAAACGTCTGGAAGTTTATATGAAATACTATAGTTGTGATGTCATCAAATTTGAACCTAATTATTACATAGGCACCATCCCTAATCCAGTTGCGTATGAAACTGAATTCTTTTAAAATCTTGAAATACTAGCATAGTCATAAGAAATTAGCAATAAAACTATACAAACAAACCCAGTCTCGTAGCTCCAGATGAAAGGGGATTTATTATTGAGACCGTAAATTAATTTAAAAACATTATCAATTTATGTTGCTGCGGATCCCTTTATGATTTTTACTAGCACTTTACTCCTAATATACAACGTTTCATTTTAGCGTACCTAAAATAGGGCGGAATAGTGTGGGTGAATGCAAAGGTAAGTACAACAGATTTCAGCTTAGTAGAATATTCCATACGGCTCCGAGGTGTTACGGCTATGGAGTTTATAGAACCTGTATTTCCACCGCTTGTAACAATAGTGGCTACGAAGTTATGGAATTCACTACACATTATTAAATTCACTCCTCACTTGTTTGTAACGTTCCAACGGATTTCGTGCTACGGCACTCTAGCTACGAGGCTACGGGCTACGGTGCTACGGAATACGTAGCTTGAATATAGGAAGTGCTAAGACAATTACGGCTAAGTAAGTTATAGCATGTAGTGTCTATGTGTGTGTGGCGTAAGTTTGATCGGGTATGCTATCGGGTATAATAACTTACACTACTGCATATTATATGTACCTACTTACTTGTTTTTTAAAAAGAGCAACTGCTGAGTTTCTTGCCGGCTCTTCTCAGTAGAACCTGTCTTGTCATGTTTTGACTCTACCACCGTTTCAGAAAGAAACGGTGGTAGAGTCAAAACATGACGTAACAAAAGAGTCACCTGTATGTTCTACATGTTATAAAGAAATTGAGTATTGAGTATGTGAACTTGTATAAATGGGCGGCTATAACCAAGGGGATTCATGGAAGAAAAGCATAGAGGATTTAAAAATAATAAAATCCCAAATTGTCCCCTGCTGCGGTCGAACTATTACCACAGACCTTCGATATAAAATGGATGAGGTCCTTGGTAATGGTGATGGGAATAAAACCACAATGCAGAAAATGTAATTAATATTAATGCCCTTGATAGAGTACAATTTAAACTAGTTAATTATTGCGAAAGTTTGGATGGATGTATGGATGGATGTTTGTTGCTCAATTACGCCAGAACGACTGATCGGATCTGGATGAAATTTGGCACAGAGGTATATTATAGTCAGGAATAATACATACACTACATTTTATTACGGAAAATTAAAGTGTTCCTGCGGAAACCAAAAAACCTCAAACCTCACCCGCTGACGAAGTTGCGGGCAATAAAGAATATTTCATTAATTCATTAAATATAACATCAACACCAAAAATTTTTGTAAACACCCAAAGCTTGGTACATTCCGGCAAAAGTTTCAACGACAGCAAAACAAATTCCCAAAAACAGGAAAATCGAACAGCGCTTTTATTAGTTCATCGCCGCTCAAATTAATCCGCGACATCTTTTAAATCGCCGAGAGCTCTAACATCCAACCCCTTTTATCAGAATGATTGTACAAAACCACTCAACCCTTTTAATCCCCAATCCGAAGTGCGTCCGGTCGTTAGCCGACATTAATGGAATCCACCCGGCTAGTCTCCCGTGAAAATAACAATGAAGGATTTGGTGACTCAATCTGTTACAAGAAAAACCTTGAATTTTCCTTCCGTTTATTGATTTTTGTTAGCTTGTGAAGATTGCGAATATGGATCGATTGGATTTCGTGGTCGGTTATATTGCTTAAATATTATAACCGTTGCTAAGTTTAAGTTTTTTGAAATTCAAAATTGCTTGAATATGATGAGCCATGGAAACGTAGAAGACAGTCGCACTGTCACATAGATAATAGTAATACGTATTTGTTTATAACCCAGTAGTATATTGAGCCCAGCGACTTCCCAGAAATTCATTAGAGATTGAATAGGGCGAAAAAAATGCGGACGAAAAAAATTGTCTATCTGGCGAAACGACTCTGAGCGCATGTCCATGTTCAGTTTTTTTTATTCTCCATTTTTCACTAACTAAGCGTTTTCAAATAGCGTACTTCAGTCCACTAAATGTTTAGTTACTATATTCACAGTTAATTTTTATTGTTGAGCAGTAAAGAATTTTGGTTCCTGTATAAATACTATACTTACTTTAAATTCGCATCAATACAATCATAGAAATTCAAGTCGGCGAAGTAAGCGCAACACCTTCTGTAAAAATAAAACAAGAATAACGTGCCAAAAGTATTTGATATTCGAATTCTTTTCCCCTCGAACAACTCAGGGTAACTCACTCTGAGAGCGGCACCCAAGAGGAACATTCGTCAAAACAAAACTAAAAACTTACTTATGAATATTCGCTTGTAGCGGCAACGTATAAGCTAGTGTCAATCGGGTTCGCGCATGCGCTTTTGCTGTTTTAGGAAAAGCTTGCGTGAGAAGTTCAGTAATTGGCCAAACGCCGTCGGGTCTGGACGTATTCTGACTAGTTTTGGCCAGTTTTCCCGCTGGACACGCGCGCGTCACCTGTCAGCGAAATAATTATGGGAAAGCTTAGGACTTGGTAACTTGGCAAACTTTGTGTGCGTCCTACACAACTTTTAATGTTAGAGTGGGTGGATTGTACAGTTACGAAGTTTTTCTAAGTTTAAGTAAGTTTATGGTAGTTATAACTTGTATATTAAGTGAGTTAAGTGACGAACTAATGGACTTGTGGATTTCGAAACTTTTCTTGAAAGGTACTCATTTAGATTTGTTATTGTTTGTTAAATATTACTTAGCTAAGGTGCACTTTTGGTAACTAGAAACAAAATATGTGAAAACAATGATGACAATTTTCTACGTAACTCTTAATTTTCTTCAATTAGCTTCACGTAACGTTTTCAGTTAATTAGGTTGCTAAAAACCATTTAACAAAACCTGTGATCTAATTTAAAATCGTTATGGAGATGTGTTTCGATTAGTGTGTTTTTTATTGGGTCAAACTTAACTTTATGTACCAGATTGGAACATTGTGAGACCCCAAGTACCAGTGGCCAGGTTAATATATAAGTTAAAGTAAAATATAATTTATTGTACACCATAAAAAATACAACAAAAATTATAATAATCTGGACATGGCACAACAAACGGCCTTATCGCTTAAATAACTATCTTAAGCCTAGCTTAGAGCTTAGGTTTTGTAATATTAAAAAAGTCGATAGTCAAAATATAGTCGTTATAAGATCTTAAGACGAAAGTGTGGATTGTGTATTTTTCTTCTTCCTTTTAGTTGGTTCAACGTAATAAAACAAATCAATAATATTAAGCCTGGTATTTCTTTAGAATATATCGCTAGCCTAGTATTTTCAAAATGTATCAGTCAAAAACCTACCTATTGTCCAAAATTAAATTAGTTGCACCTCTTAAACGGACTCGACATACTTCACTCCTCCACGTGGCATTTAAAAGAAAAAACTAAATTCCGCAATAACTAGAATGACTCAGGTACGAGTCATTCTAGTTATTGCGGAATTTTGGGGAATAAGAAATTGACCTCTTCCGCCACTCTAAAAATACCTTTAAGCGACACACTACACAACTCCACCAATAGTTATACTTACGCATTACACAAAAACCCCCACACACACACACACACACACACATACACACACACACACACACATACACAAGCAGACAACTACACATGCACACATACATACAGACTAAAAAATTATACTTATCATTCAACATGTCGTAAGTTTGCTACACTTACTTTCTTAAAATTTCTTTAAACTCACTCTCATTTATTGTAATTTATGTTTGAGAAAATCTGTAATTGGCCATATTGATCCTGTTAGTGTTTAAGCATTATTGTTTATCAGAATCGCTGTTGATTTTCCTATACAACGTCCTATCGACCGGATTTCGGCCACGGCGGCGGCCACAAAGATTACCCTTGTAAGAAATCTAATCGACTAACATCCTACTGTACTTCACTAGTACTACATCTATAAGATTTCAGATTCAAGAAACTCCGTACGTAATTTCTTTTTTTGGGTCTAATTTAAATGTCACTTTGAGTAAGCGTGAATAATTGAAAGCGTGAAAAGTAAATAACTTTAAAAAATAATTACGTTTTCACTGGTACGGAACGATGAGAAATGACCTGATGAAACAATTCAGTGATTGAGAACAAACGCTTTCCTATTGGCAATTTGAAAAAGTAATTAACTTGTCATTGTTTTAGGCGGTCAATTTTGTGGGCAGAGAAAAAAGATTTCTATTAACAACATTTTTACATTGATTGAAAACTGGCGATTGAAAGCTCATCTGAACTTGAATTGCATTAATTTTAGTAAGTAAGTCCTCTACACATAATAATATGACATCTTATAAATAACTCCTTTTTTTTTTAATCCACTTTAAGCTAGCCCTTGACTGCGATCTCACCTGATGGTAAGTGATGATACAGTCTATGGTAGCGGGCTAACCTGTTAGGGGCATGGCAGTTATATTAAACCCACACCCCTTCGGTTTCTACACGGCATCGTACCGGAACGCTAAATCGCTTGTCTTTGTCGGTAGGGTGGTAACTAGCCACGGCCGAAGCCTCCCACCAGCCAGACCAGGGAAAATTCAGAAATTATAAATTCCTAAATTGACCCTGCCGGGGATCGAACCCGGGACCTCCGCACGTTAAGGCAACAGCGCTACACACTGCGCCACGGAGGTCGTCAAACATAACTACATAAAAACTACTGAATTCTTAGATGAATTATCTTTTTAAAGTGGATGGTCTTCGTCCGTGCGGTTTTAAATGTAAGTACATTCCCGTGGAGACTTCTTGATCATTAAAAAACCCCACCAATATTTGATACTGATTCATAGAGATTCATCATAGAGATACACTCACGACAATACACGAGAACACGAGACGAGTCAAATTGATAGACATTACACTTCCTGTTTCATGACAAAAAGTAATAATATTTTTAGTTTGCTAATAATAGTCAAATGAAATTATGAGCTTAACTAGATGATGCCTGATGATGACATTATTTTTAACCCAAAGCTCCTTAATTTTTCGGATTGAAAAGGAAATAATTAATTGAAAAAACCTAACTCTCAAATTTCGCACCACCAAATTTCGTCAAAATCGGTCGAACCAGTGCAGTGGGTCGTGAAAGCTAAGCAGAAAGACATACTTTATAGCATACTTGTATAGATAACTTTTTCGTTTCTTTCAAATACAAGTGAATAAAACCAAGGGCAAAAATCTTCACACACTAGTAACTTAACTCAAAATAGGTATTTACAAACTCCACGGAAAAGTCCTTATTCAGATTAATTTACAAGCTCCATTGAAAATCAAACGTTAAGGATGTTTTGGAAATATTGACAGTCAAAGGACTATCGAGGACTCTTTGATATCGAGTGAACACCTTTCTAGGAATGTTGTTATAATATACCTACTGTTCCTTACGAATCTCTCTACGATCCAACTAGGTATAACTTTCTCCTGCAGCCCAAGAACAATCAGTGCGACGACACATTTTTTCACAGCTTTTGCACCGCTTTCGATGTGAAACTCGCGAGAAAACTTGTCGCAGTTTGTGCTTCGGCTGCGAACTCAGTTTCAAATTCTACGAAATAAACGATATTATACTTTTCCAAGATAAAAACTATTTGACATCGGAAGTTCTTGATAGTTATGACACAGCTACTAATGTTTCACAAGTTTTTTAAGAAAATAATATGGAACACCTGTAACGGGTAGAAGTTTCACATTTTTTTCTCAGTTCACGTTTGGCGTAAAGCATAAAATTAAAATTATATTTAAAACCCACAAGGAATAATGTTTGTTGGAACTTGATTTTCGTAGAATTTCGTAATAAATTCACATGTTATTTAAAAAGCAAAGAGGTAGAGGTCGAACGCATTAAATAAAACTTGGATGCGTGAAATATTTAAATATACAAAAGAAGTAACTGAATTATAATACTTAGCTATACCATTCAAATAATATTTTTCGAACAAACTAACTAAATAAACAAATATTTTTGCCAACTAGGTCTTACAGTTCTAGCTGGATTTATAATTATGTATCCGTGGTCATCAATGACGGACGGTAGAAAATCAAACGTCGTGAAATTACGGTTGGTGAGCTCCTAAATGAGCACGAATGAAAGTAAGAGATTTCTATCACCAAACACAATTAACGCGACAGCAGTTTTCACGATTTTTTAATAAATATCTGATAATATAATTGATTTGAAGAAACCGCGAGAAAAGTACCCGTGTCGCACTGATTGTGCTTGGGCTGCAAATGTTCCGTGTTGCCTGCAAATAGTTTGCGTTTCACAACTTACTATTTAAGTAGGTATAATTATTTAACTGTTAAAAAAATAATGGTATACCTTTACATTTGTTTTTTTTAAAATCACATTATCAGTTTGTAGATTACCATCACATAATATTATATCACAACCAATGTGTCAAAGTGATTGTTATAATAATCTTTTTTGTTATAATTTCCCATGCTATCGTAGTTGTTGCGGGTAAATTTAATTGCATGCATAGTAGCCATGCATGTTCAGGGTAATACATTACATAGTAATAGAAAATTTTATGAATACCATAAAGAAAACGGTAGTAAAATTGAGGGAAATGTAAAACCACTAGATGATGCCCACGACTTCGTCCGCGTGGATTAAGGTTTTTTGATTCCCGCGGAAAATCTTGAATTTTCCGGGATAAAAAGTCCAACCTATCCCTGTACTAAATTTCATCAAAGTCGGTATAACAGATGGGCCGCGAAAGCGAAGTAGGGAGACAGAAAATTTCGTATTTATAAATATTAGTATGGATCTTGTTATTCGAGTTACTTACTGTATAATGTGCGTTGCTTATACTTACTGTATTAGATGCGTTTTCACCAAGTTTTACTTATTCTTACAAAAACTAATTATAGCAAATGTTTAGCCAGTGTCACTCGGGATGATGTCAGAATTCTAACGATACCACATATTATGGTGGAATAAAGAAACTCACATACATACATGAACCCTGAAATCATTACACTCCTTTTTTTATGCAGTCGTGTCATAAAATGAGGTCACACTAAATACAACATGGTAGATGATAAAAGTTTGTTTAAAAAAATGTTTTTAATGATATAAAGACTTATTTGTTGCTTTTAGAAGTGAAAACTTCTTTAAGCGCGTTGAGTACTTTTTGGTAGGGGGTAAAAATGTGGAATACGCGAGATCGACACCATTCTTCTTAAGACAAAAGGTCTTAAGTAAAAATCGTACATTCGTAATTAAACTTTAATGCCTTCGTTTTTACCTTTATATTTGAAATATTAGATTTAAATTAGAAAAAAGAAATATATTAAAAAAAATTGTTTTCACTTCTATCGGCAGTTCCTATGACTGCCAATTTTTTTTATATTGCCATTGCATAAATTTAAAGACTGTGCTTAACAGCATTTGTTAAGTCGAGGTTATTATACTATGGATTATTTTCTTAATGACAAAGTTGCATGGAAGCAACCGGCCTCACATCCAGTAGCTGACAAGTTATTGTAATACTTGTAACGGAACGTATGTGTTGTAATAAATATATATATTTATTTATTGTTACATTTTTCTTTTTAAGAAAAGGGCAACTGCTTAGTTTCTTGTCGGTTCTTCTCAATAATATCAGTTTTCCGAACCGGTTGTAGTCTTGACGTATCATAAGTGACATTAAGTTGTCCTACGTGACATAAATAAATCTATACTTATATTATATATACGAAAGTTTGGATGTATGCATGTACGGATGTATGGATGTATGGATGTATGAATATATGGATTTATGTATGGGTAGATGGATGTTTGTTACTCAATCACGCCTCAACGGCTGAACGGATCTGGAAGAAATTTGGCACAGAGATAGATTATAGTCTAGAATAGCACATATACTATTTACCCCGGAAAATTAAGGAGTTCCCACGGGAACCAAAAAAAATTAATCCACGCGGACGGAGTCGCGGGCATCAGCTAGTCATTTATAATTTATATTTTTTTTGTTCACGGAATTGGTTTATTTATATCATTTCTGCTGAACCCTACTATAACATGAGGGTCTTGACTTGGATTCGACCAAGTTTGTCAATTATTTTTAAGGATACGCTGAAAAACATATCACTAAGGTTTACAGGCAAAAATGTTGTCATCTGGTACAAACAACGAAAAACTGTAGACTCTAGTCGGTCGCTTTTTATCACAAATTGCTGCTAACTTTGTCTTTGTGATGCCAAAATATTTTAATCCCTTCAAAGCTATGTTAGAGACGACCGTATTTTTAAATTAACACAGATTTAGGAATGGGGTCGAGGAATTTCATAACAAAATATGATATTTTTGATAAATATTAATCTATTTGACATCTTAGCAACATATTTTAGTACATCTATCTCTCTGTATTATTATTTATCATTGCTAAGGAACGTGACCTCATTCATCAGTAGGACACTTCTTGAGCTAATAAAGTGGTAGACTTTCTGATTTTTCCATGTAAGGACTAAAACACCGGACACAAAGTCTGCGCGTGAACGTTTTTCAAAGGTAAAATGTGGTGGTGTCTAAGTTACTGAGGAGTTTTGTATTTAGTTACTCATCCAGCTTCAGATGATTTATCTAATATGTGAAATAAGCATGTCAATGTATTTATTAATTTGAATCATTGATATTGATATTTATCAATTCACAGTAGATATTTAATAATATTTCTACGTCGGCTTGGCTAATATTGTGCTGGACTCTGTTCTTAAATAACTAAACATGTCAAATTATTATGTACATATTATATTACGCAAATAAATAAGCTGAATCTTATTCTGAAGTCGCGTCATCATCTGGTTATAACAAACCATAAGAACATAAGTTCTGATCGTGATTCTTAATTTTTAAAAAAAACGTGTGGTGTCGTGGGACACCAGATAGGAACGAAGTTCCTTAATACATAAATATTAATTATAAGTTCTAGTCGAGGTAAAAAGAAAATATTTATTCAGATATAAATTTTTTGTTATAATTTTTTTATCGATAAAAATCGTTTTTTTTAATTAAAAAAAATATTAAAATATAAACCTTAACACTATAGCATAAAGTTTCTTTCGAATGTAGTAGGACGTTTTTTGCATCTTACGCATTTTCGTTACGAACCTTTTTACCCCTCCGCATTGTCCCATAAGGAACTGACGTTCCAAAAAAAACAACTTTACTAATTTCATAAGTGAAATTCATACCAACAACTTCTTGCTTCTAACAATAACTAAAATTAATACAGGTGCTCTGCCCCTCTCCATCTATACTAGAAGAAGGGAGACAGAGTTAATCGCTATCATGTCTAAAAGAACTTACGTTCTAAAAATTTGTATCTAAATGTCATGCAATTAATGTTTCAAAATAAACCAGTGTAATGTTTTCAGATTTGGTAATGTAATTTGAAACGGATATGTAATTATAACAATACGTGTAGGAACGTGTCCGTATTGAATAATGTATTTGTGTATCCGTAACACGCGCTCCTCTTTATTTTATTACCTCTCTATTTTTGTTGAATGTTTGTTTGTTTAGTTGGAATAGGTTAGCCTTTTATATCCACTAATGGCACTCCGACCAATTATGCTGTATTTTCTTCGATAAATGGACGTAAAAGTACTATACTTACTTTCAAACATTTTGCCTAAAATAGTAATGTCGAAGTCTTCTCTAAATAATAAACAAAGACACTTATATCGACGTACGTGTTGTTTGCGCCGAGAGACGACCTCCGTGGCGCAGTGTGTAGCGCTGTTGCCTTAACGTGCGGAGGTCCAGGGTTTGATCCCCGGCAGGGTCAATTTGGGAATTTATAATTTCTGAGTTTTCCCTGGTCTGGCCTGGTGGGAGGCTTCGGCCGTGGCTAGTTACCACTTTACGGCAAAGACGTGCCGCCAAGCGATTTAGCGTTCCGGTACGATGCCGTGTAGAAACAGAAGGGGTATGGGTTTAATATAACTGCCATGCCCCTAACAGGCTAGCCCGCTACCATCTTAGACTGCATCATCACTTACCATCAGACGAGATCGCAGTCAAGGGCTAGCTTGTAGTGGATAAAAAAAAAGAGATCCATAGACTAAAGGTCTAGCCCCACAACAGATGCACGGTGCGGGTCGGCACGTAGCAGCACACATAATCTTTCATAGTCATAGTCATAGTCATTTATTTATTAAATATAGGTACACTGTAGGTACACTTATTTTCGTCTAAAAAGTATTTACTTAAAAAGCATTTTTTTTTTTTTAAATCCACTACAAGCTAGCCCTTGACTGCGATCACACCTGATGGTAAGTGATGATGCAGTCTAAGATGGTAGCGGGCTAACCTGTTAGGGGCATGGCAGTTATATTAAATCCACACCCCTTCGGTTTCTACACGGCATCGTACCGGAACGCTAAATCGCTTGGCGGCACGTCTTTGCCGGTAGGGTGGTAACTAGCCACGGCCGAAGCCTCCCACCAGGCCAGACCAGGGAAAATTCAGAAATTATAAATTCCTAAATTGACCCTGCCGGGGATCGAACCCGGGACCTCCGCACGTTAAGGCAACAGCGCTACACACTGCGCCACGGAGGTTGTCAAAGCATGATGGTGATAATGGGTAACGGTATCTTAAAACTAAAGCTACGAGGGTTCCAAACGCACCTTGGTCTGAGAAGAGCCCACAACAAACTCAGCCGGGTTTTTTTTTTTTTTTATTATCACCATCTCACAAATATTCTTACTAAGGAACTATCATACTTTGTATGAGTAGATATGGAGCTGGGCCCACTAAAGCGATGTGGTACGGAGTTGCACGGCGATATTGTACAAAAAATACTTGGTGCTATGTGCCGTGTCACGCCACGTCTGTAGTGGGGCTAGACCTTAATTCTTGGCTAGATTAACAACTGTAGTGCTATTGTCTTCTGCGCTTTTAATACTTTTGCATTTTGCACTACCGAAAATTATTTACAAAGAAAGGCGGGAGTTTTCATTAGCATAAGGTGAATTAAGAGTTTTCTTTTTCATTTCCATTATGCTGGTGCCAAGGCCGGCAGCCAGCGAACTGCTCGTTTACTTTTATTTTATAACAGCTTTTGCTCGTGGCTTCATTCCCTTAAGTAATAGTTATTTATGCAAGGCCTTAAGTGATAGCATTAAAAAACTGTGTAGGTACCCGAGCGAGAGGTCTGATCAATTTATATATTTCATAATTAATTTTAGTTAAATTTTAACTCATTAGTCATAATTTAAATGTGTCCTTGGAGAGGTACGGTAAACCCGCCGAGACTTTTTCAATAAGAAGATTACGCAATAATCACATCTATACATATTATACGAGACGGTGTATAATTGAATAAAAGAATTACAGACTTACCCTTCAAGTAAAGTGCGTGTTCACAATCTTGCATCACGCACAATATACTTGTGAAACCTATTTTATGAAAATAATTTAGATTTTCGTTTTAAGTGAAATGGCCCGATTGTATTTGATAGAAACCCTGGGAACATACATAATATTTTGTCCGATAAAAAATATAATTTTTTGTTTTATCCATACTAACATTCTAAATGCGAAAGTATGTCTGTCTGTCTGGTGTGCTTTAACGGCCTAACTTTTTAACGGATTTTGATGAAATTTGGTCCAGAGGTGGGTGGTATCCCGGAAAAGGACATAAGTTTTAAGACTACTTTTCCCGCGGGAATTATAAATAATTTAATCCACGCGGACGAAGTCGCGGGCATCATCTTGTATTAAATGTTTTGTTAAACAAGAGACGTTGAGAAAATAAAATCTTTTAATAATTATTATAAGCTTCCGTCCATGGCAGTTTTTTCGAGTAGGTACCTATTTTACCTAATAAAAATTAATAATTCTTATATTCATGAAAATAAAAAATAACATACAATAAGGCCTTAAAAACTGACGAAATAATAAACAGATTTCTGCGACTTCGTCGCCGTGAATGTTGTTTTTTTTAATTTTGTTTAAATAAGTACTTAATTGTTAAATTATGAAGCATTAACTTTACAATATCCAAAGCAGGCGTTTCTATAAAATATAGCGTAATAATAATAAATGGTTCGGTTTTAAACAGATGAAAGGTCGTTTTTCACGATATCCCTTTGTTTACCACGCGACTAAGCTGAAAAATTGGTACGGAGTTTTTGACGGCGAAAATAATGTTTTTGCCGGACAATGTTTTGAACGGCGAACTTATTTTGCTGACGGTATTGTTTGTTGATATTTGAAGATTAACTCAACGTTAATGCCTGTATTGATTGATTTTGTTTCGGTTTTCAACTGGCTGAAAAATAGTAGATTAAGGTTTGGTTGCATCAACACATTTTTACCGACGCGTAACTTTTGAATATGGCGCTAACGAACTTAATCAAAGAAGGCGTTGATTACCATTTTACTGAGATTTTTACAATGTTAAAGTTCGTGTTTTTAAACGAACAACCAATGGGTTGAATCAACCGAACCCGATTGAGATGATGACTGTGCCAAAACAAAAAAAACACAGGGTCTTCCAAAAGACCTTAAATGCACATCTTATGTTAGTTTTAAGTTTGATTATCATTTTAAACTATCGTTTAAAGAAAAAAAGTGTAGGTATTGAATTTTGATGACGTCACAACTATGTATTTCATACAAACTTCCATTCTAGAATACAAACTTCCATACTAGAAGCGCGTTTTTAAATTTGATATAGAGTTGAACAGACA
Source organism: Erebia aethiops (assembly GCA_923060345.2). Classification (NCBI taxonomy): domain Eukaryota; kingdom Metazoa; phylum Arthropoda; class Insecta; order Lepidoptera; family Nymphalidae; genus Erebia; species Erebia aethiops. The sequence goes on along the minus strand of OV281092.1, from coordinate 3,845,490 downwards.
TCCCTATTATAGACATAGTAAGTATCTACTTAAGACCTAGAACGTAAACATACTAGGAACCGGACCGAACAAAATATTTGTGTAAACTGTCCTTGACGACAACGCGAAACGTATGGCAACAGCTTAGCTATCCACAAAACAAAATTATTGCTAGAAAAAAGAGAGAAACAGAATAATTGTTTTTATTACATTTGCCACAATTACACCACACCACACAAATTTTCTGCAGCTCTCTCAACGTACGTTTCACTCCGACACCGTAACACCACAGAATTTGTTGGTTCAACAATGCACAATTATAGTGAAGTGTCTTTTGTCAATTGGATATTAACGCTATTATGTTCCAATGTTAGAATTCTATCAAAGTTGTTGGGAAGATACAAAATCTCATCTCATACTAACCCAACTGTTGAACTGTAGACGTGACTCATTCGACCCACTTGCTGTTTGTTTTTTTTTTGTATTAAAGAATGATTTCTCGGCTCTTGCGGATAGCTCAGTCATATCACCATTATAATAATTGGGAAAATAGAATCCCTTTAATAAATAGTTTCAACATCAATAACGACATCAAAACGTCTATTCATACTGTCTAGAAAGAAGCCGTATAGCAATTTTTTTTTCTAATGATAGGTAATGCCTAAATGTCTAGACATTTTATGTAAACAACCTTGTCAAACTTTTTCGTTGATTACTTATTTTATAGTCAAGTTACACATTGATCGACATCGGGTTAGTAACTATAGCTTAAGATCTGCGATCTCACCTGGTAACAAGTGATGATGCATTCGAAGGTAGCGGGCTAGTTTGTTAGGGGTATGGCAGAATCAATAAACCCATAAGCCTAATCGGCTTCTACACGGCATTGTAGCTCGTCTACGTCACTAGGGTGGTAGCCAGCCCCGGCCGAAGCCGCTCATCAGATTAAATCAGAAAAAAACAGAAGTAATAAATACCCAAATTGACCTTGCCGTGGTCGATGTCGGTAATGGTGTCAGCGTGGCAGTGTGGTGCTTAAAGGTGCTGATTCCCGCGACTTCGTCCGCGTGCTTTTTGCTTAGCTTTGGCAGAAATTCTTCGCAGGGGAAACTAGCAAGCGAAGCGAGCTGGCGACCTCCATAACGGAACGAGTAAACATCACCATCTAAGCAAGAGACCAATTTATTTATTGATGAGATGGTTAACTATTGAAATAATTGGGACGGACTTATGTTTATGATTTATGTGAATTTTCTTTTATGTTACTTTCGGTTTGGTAAGAAGTCACTACTAATGGCCGGTGGAAGGACGAATGGCCTACCTGGGACATCGTATATCAGTCGATTTCTATTGTTAAGCAACGTTGACCGGTAACTGGATGGGTGACAGAATTTGGAGGTTCAAATTTGGCCTTTTCGTTTCCTCCAGGTCCCGGTTATTATCACTAATATCTGATTATAATCGTAACACACCTAAGAGTTTATAATACTCTTAGTTGAGTCGTATGCGGAAGGACGTGGGAACCCACCGCATTATTATCCCAAGAAAACTCCTACCATTATGTGATTAATGGAATGGGGTCCCGACCGTCAGTAATGAGGAATAAGACGCAGAGATAGAGAAGCACTACTAAGATTACGACTCCCGCTTAGTTTGGTATATTTGCTTATGACTACAATCACCAAAGTAAAATATATATAAAGTTCATATCTAGCGGTAACTGCCTCGTTGGTCTAGCAGTTAGCATAGTCGACTGCGGATCACGAGGTCCTGAGTTCGATTCCCAGTCGGGAATAAAGAAGCAATTAAGAAATTCTCAGTGCCAGCCCGGAGTTGGAAGTTGGCGGTGTTTCACCCCCGTGCCTCGGAGAGCACGTTAAGCCGTCGGTCCCGGTTATTATCACTAACATGATAATAGTCGTTAAAGCCCGCCAACCCGCATTGGAGCAGCGTGGTGGGTCTAAGCTCTAATTCCCTCACTCCTATGAGAGTGGAGGCCTGTGCCCAGCAGTGGGACGTTAATAGGCTGTAGTGGATGGATGGATGGACATCTAGCGTACAGGTATTAATCTAGTCAGTTTGGATAAATAACATTGTGATTGGAATACTAGTGATCGTTGAATAAAAATATTTCAACATTTTCCTCTAGAAATAAAAGGAAACACATGCACCGATTTTGTATATTTGGTTGTGTTTTGCACGCACCAATTGCAGGTATTGTACGGCGAAAACGCTTCGCCGGAAAATATTTCCGTACACATTTTTCCAGCTTAGTTTCGTGGTCAGGAACAAAAAGGATTTTGTGAAAAACGACCCTTCATCTGTTTTGAACTGAACTATTTATTATTATACGCTATGTTTTGAATGAAAACTAATCAATACGAAAGAGAGATAAAACAAAGTATTTTTTTACTTTTTTATAAATAATATGATTAACTAGCTTATGCCCGCCCCGCACAGCGGACGCCTACGTCCAAGTGCGGAAAATAATCCCAGGATACAAGAAGAAGAAGCTCATGCCCGCGACTTTGTCCACGTGGATTGAGGTTTTATGGTTCCCGCAGGAACTCTTTAATTTTCCGGGTTAAAAATAGCCTATGTGCTATTCCAGACTATAATCTATCTCCGTACAAAATTTCATGTAGACCTGTACAACCGTTTTGGCGTGATTAAGTAACAAACATCCATCCTCCGTCCTCCATCCATCCTCCGTCCATCCTGACGACCTCCGTGGCGCAGTGTGTAGCGCTGTTGCCTTAACGTGCGGAGGTCCTGGGTTCGATCCCCGGCAGGGTCAATTTGGGAATTTATAATTTCTGAATTTTCCCTGGTCTGGCCTGGTGGGAGGCTTCGGCCGTGGCTAGTTACCACCCTACCGGCAAAGACGTGCCGCCAAGCGATTTAGCGTTCCGGTACGATGCCGTGTAGAAACCTAAGGGGTGTGGGTTTAATATAACTGCCATGCCCCTAACAGGTTAGCCCGCTACCATCTTAGACTGCATCATCACTTACCATCAGGTGAGATCGTAGTCAAGGGCTAGCTTGTAGTGGATAAAAAAAAAAAAATCCATCCTTTCATACATCCATCCATCCATCCATACATCCATCCATCCATCCAAACTTGCACATTTATAATATTAGTATAGACTAGCTATTTCCTACGCATTCCTGACTAGCATTTTACAGCTTATTTCAAACGGATCCCTGAATCGAAAAATGGGGTTCCGTTGAAAATCCTATTAGGAGACACCTCACACCATGGGATAAATCAGAAAAAAATCATCCACACTTTACGAATAGGGGACCCAAATTTTTTTTAATTCAAAATGTTATGACCCACTTCGTCGGCGTGGTAAATCTTTATATTTAATACCTATATCCATTCCAAATTACAGCTTTCTAATCCTAATAGCCTTTGAGCTACGCAGCGGACAGACGGACGGACGGACATGGCGAGCAAAACTAGAACATATACATGAAAATGCCATTAACAGCTTAAAGCAATAGATAAACGAGCCCCAAATTGCCTTGTAAATATAATAATATATTATCATTATATGGGCCCCTACCACCTGCGGGTCTACACGTTAAGCTGGTCCCGGTTATTGCAAAGTTTGTTGGGGATCCTTTAATACTTTAGGCGGTTGATTAATGTTGAAAGTTATAGTTTACGTTTAACCGTTTATGAAGGTCGGGCGTGTGAAGAAAAAGTTTCCTGGAAAAGCTTTCTGTGTTGTTATTTCTTCTTCAATTTTATATAACCACTAGCTTACTTCGCCCGCGGCTTCATTCGCGTGGGTAGAGGTTTTCTCTCTCTCGCAGGAACTCTTTTACTTTTTGTGATAAAAATGGCTAAGTTAGTTATTTCAGACTATAATCTATCTCTGTGCCAAATGTCATCCAGATCCGTTTGACCGTTCTGGCGTGATTGAGTAACAAACATCCATCCATTCATCCAAACTTTCGCATTTATAATATTACTTTTAAGTATAATGTTCTTCTAACTGCTTCGTTGGTCTAGTGGTTAGCATGTTCGTCTGCGGCCGACGAGGTTCCGGGTTCGAGTCCAGGGTCGGGCCTTAATTAAGTATTGGGTTTTTCTGACTAGAAATTTTCAGTACTAGCTCGGAGTTAGGAAGTTGGCGGTGTTTCACCCCCGTGCCTCGCAGAGCATGTTAAGCCGTCGGTCCCGGTTATTATCACTAACATGATAATAGTCGTTAAAGCCCGCCAACCCGCATTGGAACAGCGTGGTGGGTCTAAGCTCTAATTCCCTCTCTCCCATAAGAGTGGAGGCCTGTGCCCAGCAGTGGGACGTTAATGGTTTGTAGTGGTGGTGGTGGTGTTTATAGCCTAGCTACCGTTTGCTGCTTCGCTCCCAGGGTATTTTCATGAAATCTATCCATAATTAGGGACGGTATGGAAACCTCCATTGCTGCGGAGGATTCTTTTTAATTGTGTTTTGATATGTGTTAATGGCTGCTAGGTCTTGAAAACAACATATTATTTTTTCAAGCAAACATATACCACCGTTTGATAGATACACTGCTTTAACAATCTCCGTTTTACCGATTACATGCTATGACAAAGTCTGAAGTTATATAGGAACCCCATACTAGGGTAGCCTGTCTTTCCTAGCCTAGATAGCCTTTCCTGTTTTGCAACATAAACATATAAACAAAGAAAACCTTATGAAGTTGCAATAACATTAAACTCAGTAGGGTACTTTATTAACACACCTTTGTCTAAGGTGCAAAGTCCAGAGTTCAAGTTATTTAACGCCGTCATATTTAATTATTATTATAACAACAAACCGAGCTTACGTCAGGTGTTCCCGGTGAAAGTTAATCTGGTGGTTCTGTAAAGCCATAAGATTTAAGTCATGTCGGATAACTGAGTTAGGGCTTAAAGTAGATAAGCTGAAAGGCTTTGTCGGGCCCGTGTTGGCTTAGTTGTTGACGGCCGGGGCGCAGTTTAGAGTCTTATAACATGGGCCACATAAAAACCACACCACAGAGGCCACAAGTGTTTCGGAACAGTTTGTGTAATAGATGGCTGAAGCTGCCTGAAGTAGCGTTTTTGCAGCCACAAATCACTTAGATTGGTATACGTGAATATGGAATAGCACGGACCACACAAAAATCACGCCACATGGACCAATAGTGCTTAGAGACAGAGGTTGTGTGTTCCCGATGCAGTAAATGCCTGAAGTTGCGTTCCCGCAGCCTCCTATTTTTAAAGTGGTTCGTTGATCAGCCACTTCCATCTTGTGAGTTTTTTTTGGAGTTTACCTCCTTTAGAATCGATTTGCATATTTATGCCCGGGGTATGAAAATATATGGGTAGTAAAATATAATTTTCTCCGTTACGTTATTGACTTTATTTTTCCATAGTAACACTTGTGTATGTTTCCATGCATATGTAATGTATTTAGATGATTAAAAATTATATAATTAATATAAATAAATTTTAATTATATAATATAAAACCGTCAGAGAAGAAAATGAGGCAAATAGTAAAAAAATATCAGGAGCGACTCGCGGCTCATGACAACGACCTGTTGTCATGAGCCGCGAGTAAATAGAAAATATGTATCAAGCATGGTTTTAGTAATATAAAAAATGCGTTCATTTACCCTCATAAATTACTAATCTATATATTTTATAATTGTTCGTAAAGAGTAAACTTCAGTCGTCCGTCAGAACTGACACACACAATTTTTTTAGATATATTATATCGAGAATACGAGCAGGCGGGTCACCTGATATTAAGTGATTACCGCCGCCTATGAACATTTGCAGCACCAGAGGAACCGCCAATGCGTTGCCGGCTTTTGAGATATTTGTTGCGCTCTTTGAAGAGTTTGTGGCCATCTGTGACGTTTGTGTTGGCCACACGTTCACATTATTCTTCGATAGTGACAAATTGTGTTACGCGTGAACTTACGTTTTGATACAATTGAATAGAATGAGGCTGTTATGGCTCGGTTGAAAGGACTTTGAACATTTTCTATGGAAACCGGCGACATCGGTCAAACTGTTTACAAATAACACGAGGCATACAATGTTAGCACTCGCTTGAAGCTAGATTTGACATTACTAGATTTTAGGCTGTATAATTATATTTATTTACCAATTTCTTAATAAAGTCTAGTGAATTTTCACTCAATTTGTTTGCCTTTTCATCTTGGTCGAAAACTGAAAGTATCAAAAACAAAACGGCGCCGTATTGTAATATGACGGATTCTACGATTTGGCGGCGACCTAACAATTTATAACATAATTTTTATCACAGACGATTAGACTGGCTGGACTTTGATTTTTAACTATGTATGTAAAAATGGATGGTGGTTTACGTTTTATCAATTCTCCTTGATTTTCCGGGATAAAAAGTAGCCTATTTCCTTCCCCGGGATACAAACTATCCCTGTACCAAATTTCATCAAAAACGGTTGCACAGGTGGGCCGAGAAAGCGTAGCAGACAAACAGACAGACAGGCAGACGGACAGACAGACACACTTTCGCATTTTTAATATTAAAGAATGGATGTATGGCAATAATGTTAAAATGCTATGTGGTATGTCAACAAAGCGTTGCGGTTTACACTAACGTGTACGGGACAAATAGAATTACCGCAACTAAAACATAACGGGTACAAATACCGGAATATCGAATGGCCGTTATGGTTATTTTAAAGTGTGTTATGATTTCATTTCAAATTCGTACGAATAATTGAGATTATTTCTGTTAATTTAAATTGACAGCGTTAATTATGTTGAAATTATGTTGTCGTACCTTTTGCCTATCGTTTGAATTAATTATTTTTAATATTATTTTAGTACTAGACTTCGTCGCGACTTCGTCCGCGTGATTTACGCTTTTCTGATTACCGTGGGAACTCTTTAATTTTCCGACATAAAATGTAGCCTATGTCCTTCCCCAGGATACAATCTATCCCTGTACCAATTTCATCAAAATCGGTTGTACAGATAGTTTCCTTCCCTGAGATGCAACCTATCCAATTTCATCAGAATCGGTTCATTAGATGGGCCGTGAAAGTGTAGCAGACAGACAGACAGACACACTTTCGCGTTTATAATATTAATATGGATTAAGACGAAAATACAAAACTGCGTATTGTAAAACGTTGTACTCTTGGCGCTGTTTGATACCCTCGGTGTGTACCTCGAGTGTAATTATCGTCATGCTGCACTTGTAACGTAAATGACTTATTAACACGATGATGATTATGTCAAATGGTCAGATGAAATAGAAGCGTTAGCGGGTCGAAGATGGCTAGCTTCAGATATGGACAGAGCTAAGTGGAAATCCTTGGAGGAGGCTTTTATCCGAAGGAAATGCAAACACTAATATTTATAATTTTTTTTTTTTCACTGCAATATTGGAATTTTACTATATAATATTATATATAATATATTGTGTGATTAGGGGTGAAACAAGATTTCAGACGAGGATGAAGTTGACTGCCTGAGCGTAGCGAGGGCTGGCATCACCCGAAATCTGAAATTAAAAAGGTATGAAATAAACAAAAGATACTCTGACAGGATTGAAAGGAGGGCTGCTATGTCATTCATATTCGGCTGAAATTGACTAGTTTCAGGTGGCGCAACAGGCATTAAAACTCGCATTTGTATCTGATAATATAACTATTCTGATCATAATTATTAAAAAAAACTAATTTTATTAATAATGATGTGTAATTAACTAAGACTTAACTTTGTTTAGAATTAAATAAAGCTCTATTCATTCATTCATTCAATTAATACGATACAAAAAGAGAAAGAGAGAGCAAGAGTGAGAAAGATAGAAAAGTGAAACACAAACCATTAACAGTAATCTTTATTAAAACAGTAGGTGCGCGTTACGCAACACAAATAACACGTCACAGCGAGTGTATTATCCAGCTTGGTGTGCGAATGTAATTTGGAAATGAAAAATGACTTTCGGGATCCGTCCCTCGGCCCGTAGGAGTGGGCCATGAATATTTTGCACGGCTTAATGCAAAACTCATATGTTTAGGTGAATTTCAAACAAAATTGGCTCTCTGTATCATATCACTCATTGCTGAGTGTTCTCACCTTTCCTATAATGGCAATATGGTATGAGGTTTCGCGTCTTCGGAAACTAGTACGATACCTGGCTTCCAGATATTTTCTTATACGACTGGACTAAAACAGAATTTAGTAATCAGAGTGCCTAGTGGGAGATTTTTTTCCCATTCGATCGCGACAACGTTAACTATGATTTGTATGAAACTTTATAGTGCTTGACAGCTGGCACTCGATCAATCTTCTATACTAATTGATTCATTGATGACTGATTGATTTTAGTAATCTTACTTCTTATCTTACTAATATTATAAATGCGAAAGTTTGGATGTATGGATGTCTGGATGTATGGATGGATGTTTGTTACTCAATCACGCCCCAACGGCTGAACGGATTTGGATGAAATTTGGCACAGAGATAGATTATAGTCTGGAATAACACATAGGCTACTTTTTATCCCGGAAAAATAAAGAGTTCCCGCGGGAACTACAAAACCTCGATCCACGCGTACGAAGTCGCGGGCGTCAGCTAGTATTACTAATATTTTAAATGCGAAAGTTTGGATGGATATTTGTTACTCCATCGCGGCAGAACGCCTGAACGGATCTGGATTAAATTTGGCACAGAAATAGATTATGGTCTGGAATAACACATAGGCTACTTTTTGTCCCGGAAAATAACAAACAAAAAAAACCTCAATCCAAGTGGACTAAGTCGCGGGCATCTATAGTTAGGTCTTTCTTTTCCCTGCCACATTTATGTTATAAATAAACATAATTACTAGAGATGAATCAATGCGAGTTACACAAACTTGTATTAAGGGAACAGACCACAGAAGGAATAAGCGCATTTTTTAATGAAACCTTTTTACCATCATTTTCGTGTTTGGGAAAAGCTAAATCGGGGCTACCATTTTCATGGTGATAATGGTCTAGTTGTATGCCTACCTTATCTTGATAAGGTATCTATATCCAGGGGCTTATTACTGCCAGTTGAGCGTTTCGTTAAAGGTTAATATGTTTTTAAAATTCGTGCACGATCATCAGCGTTGCTATAGAATTACCTTAGTTAGTGATAAGTGTGATGGTGATTGTAAAAATATTATTAGGGACTAGCTGATGCCCGCAACTTCGTCCGTATGATTTAAGTTTTTTAGATTCCCGCAGGAACTCCTCAATTTTCCGGAAAAAAAAAGTAGCCTATGTCACTCTCCAGGTCCTCAACTATACCCATACCAAAAATCACGTCGATCCGTTGCTCCGTTGCGGCGTGATTGAAGGACAAACCAACACACTTTCGCATTTATAATATTAGTATGATATGATTTTGGTGGCAAAGATTCGTGTCCCTATATCACAATCATCTTTCTATCATTTTAAAATCCAACGCAGGCCCACTACGGAGCACGAGTCCTTCGGAATGAGGTGTTCAATTTCAATAATAACTCTCTGTGTTATTATCATATTGAAAGTTGTTTATGTTAAAAAATAGATGGCGCTGCCCGTCGATGACTCGCGGTATTACCTGCCACCTTGTAAAAGTGTATAGGTTCGAATAAGTGTCGGAATAAACGCTCATACGTTCGGGGTTTAATGCTTTTCATTTCACCAACGGCTATCAGTGTCCTGAACAGAAGGGTTTGGCCTTAGTCCATCGCGCCGGTGAAGTGCGGAATAGTGAACTTCCCTGTCCAAAATAGTCGTTATTCATCTGTAGCAATGGAAACAGAAACCATTTTTTTTTGTCTTCAGGCAATAAGACAACAACATCAACGCTATAGGCCGACCGTTTAACTCGCGTATCGCCTGCGCGGTAAGTAGGGAGCGGGGGGAGATGTTAGCGGATTAAAAAAAAGATTACTTATTATTTTATTCTTTACCAACATTATCTTTCTCGAGATAAATCTTTGGATTATTGACTCCGTGTGTAGCGTTACCCGCCCCCGCTCCCTTCTTAACGCGCAGGCGATACGTGAGTTAAACGGTCGACCTATAAGACGTTGGATACGCAAATTTGACCCAAGTCTAAATGGGTAACAGAAAATTCCGTCCATTTTTAGTATCCGAATATTTCAAATTAAGTTCCTTTCATCAGAATACTGTAGAGGGACTGAAATAACTTTTACCTTAAATAAATCAATATTAACATAACTTTTTGAAAATCAGTCTGAAGCTTACCATTAAATTTATAAGACTATTTTTTTAGTATTGTAATTATTTATGTAGGAGGCCTGTATTAAGATTTATTCCCATAATAATAATGTCCTCCCGACCGAGTTTCGGCCACGGCGGCCTATCTCTACAGAGATAAGTTATCTGCGCGAGAGATATTATAGTGCACAAGTGTGTGCGCAAACACAGGTGCACTTTCTGTTTCTTTACTCTCAGAGATCGATGGGACGGAAAATCCAACACGAACGCAGACAGAGCAGGCGCATGACCGACGCTTAACGTGCACTGTGAGACATGGGGGGGGAAATACCGCCAACTCCCTAACTCCGGGCTAATACTGAGAATTTCTTATCAGAAAAACGCAATGCTTGTTATGGCCCCGACCCGGGATTCAAACCCGAGACCTCGTCGGCCGCAGTCAAACATTCTAACCACTAAATTAACCAATTTCCCCAAATAGCCTTTAACAACATATAATTGCTCTCGATGACGGTTTATCCACCACAAAGGAGTTTCAATGCAATCATGTCATCGAAGTCGAAAAAAGCAATAGTGATTTAAAGAATATCCCTCTGAAGCCTCATGCTGTCAGGATATTTTATAAAATTCAAATTCAAAATATGTCTTTCATTGAAACAAACTTTTACAAGTGCTCGCCAAGCGAATCTACCCCTGGTTTGAATTGCGATTCCTACCGAGAAGAGCCAGCAAGGAACTCGGCGGTTGCTCCGAATGTCTTCGTTCAAAACGCCATGATGATCACGGACAGTTCCTAGTTCCCAGCAATACCGACGGTTAAAACAGTCAAATCTGTCTGCAATCATCCTCAAATAGCGTTGAAAATGCCCACAAATCAGTATTTTACTTTGATGTACCTATTAGTGATGTTTTTTTATTTGAAATCCACCAACGTTATCGAGGCAATAACTTGTGCTAAGCCAATCGTTCCACCCAGCCCTGGTGCTTCCGGCTCATATTAAAACCTTATCGTTCAATCTTAACTGCTCTGTACTCGAAAGTATGGCCTCTACTGAAAATGATATACAATACATTTTGCTTATACGCAACAATAGCTTTTATACCACTGGGACAAAGCCGATTTTTGCCTGTAGCAATCAACGTCCGCAAATGCCCTATTATTTTTCATTATTAATTTGATAAGATGTGCATGTGCCATATTTTCGGCTTTATTATGTAAAATGTAATACGATTAACGTATTTTATTATTTTAAATAGCTATTTTGTTATGGGAACATTGGATTGGGAGCTTTTTGTTTGGCCACATGGATTTAACATGCAGGCATATATTATAAAGTTTTATTGAAGGGTGAAGGCAGGGTGACCATTATGTTTCGAGATTGATTCGTTCATCCTGGCAACGTTAATACTTGACTGTTCTTACTTTTACGTATTACGACCGTTTATATACGGGTCAGGTCTTCGACTCGTCGATACCCCAAAGCTTAAAGACGAAAGTCTTTAACGAGTATGTCCTACCTGTGATGACGTATGGAGCGGAAAAGTGGACACTGACAGCTGGCCTTCTCCATAAATTTAAAGCCGCTCAGTGGGCTATGTTGGGTTAATCCGTAACGAGGAAATCCGCCGGAGAACCAAGGTAACCGACAGAGCCCAGAGAATTAGTAAGCTGAAGTGGGAGTGGGCAGGTCATGTCTGTCGCAGAACCGATGGCCGTTGGTGCAGACGCGTTCTGGAGTGTAGACCGCGTACCGGTAAACGCAGTGTGGGACGACCTCCAGCTCGCTGGACCGACGACCTTAAAAAGGTAGCGGGAAGTGGGTGAATCAGGAAAGCGGAGGACCGTGTGTGGTGGCGCACTCTCAAAAAGGCCTATGTCCAGCAGTGGACGAATACAGGCTGATGGATGAATGGATGGATGGATGAATGGATGGATGGATATACGGGTCATAACAAGTTTCCCATAGAATAAATAATAATTATATTATCCAAACTTATATTATTATTGTGAAAGTAAGTCTGTCGGTCTGTTACGCTCTCACGGCCCATCTTTTCAACCGATTTTGATAAAATTTGATACAAAGATAGATTATCCCGGGAAAGGATAGGTTTCGACTTTTTACAAATTAAGAAGTTCCCGCTGGTATAAATTAACTTAAATAACGCGGACGATGTCAAGAGCATAATATAGTTTTTAGATAATAGAGTTAAATAATAAGTTAGTTGGTAAGTTTGTAGTTAAAGCAGACTGCAACATAAAAGTTTATGTATTGAAAGCAAGATTGCTTCGGCAACTGATTTATCTACGAAAGAAGCTTATGCCAAACGATCAGTCGCTCTGCCTTCGCCTTTGTAACAGGCATTGTTCTACGTGAGCGATACGACACGATGCGACAGCATCAAAAACTGTCTGGTGGGAGGCTTCGGCCGTGGCTAGTTACCACCCTACCGGCAAAGACGTGCCGCCAAGCGATTTAGCGTTCCGGTACGATGCCGTGTAGAAACCGAAGGGGTATGGCTTTAATATAACTGCCATGCCCCTAACAGGTTAGCCCGCTACCATCTTAGACTGCATCATCACTATCCATCAGGTGAGATCGCAGTCAAGGGCTAGCTTGTAGTGCATAAAAAAAAAAGAAAAAAAACAGTAGCTGTCAGGGCATTGCAAATCTCAAACTATTTTGTACAATAACACTTATTACCTATTAATATTACAATGAACATAATATGGATGCAATGTATTTATCCCCAAAATAATTACATAAAATTTATATAAAAAATAATTCAATGAACAATTGTTAAAAAATCATAAGTATTAAGTCAACATAGCAATAAAAGCTAATAATCATAGTCAACGAGTCAATAAGCCAATCATTTAATTTCCTTTCAATAAATATTTTTGTTAAATATTTGTTATACCTAGTAAAAATGTGTTGGTGGTTATTGTCCATGTTTTTATCAAACACAAAAGGTATCAAGGCTATAGAGCTATAATAGGAATCTAGGCCGGCTATACCTACGTCCTGAATTCAGTATCCTCCTGAAACTGAGTACAAAAAAGCTTTTACAGTAATTTATTATCACCTTTTTTAAGCCTTGTAGTGTTCGCTCAGACAATTGTGGATATTATTGTCATTTTTCACTTTCATATCTCTTTGTCTGACTAAAATATTACCTTTTTCGGACGAAAAAAGGAAAAACAGAATGAATTGTGTCAAAAATATCATGATATTCCCTTTTGGTTAGCAAAGTAAACTTGTTCCTTGTTAGACAACATTTGATTTAAAAAAATTTTGCTTCGGAGAATAGTGGTTGTCGGAGTTAAGCTGCTACAGTTACCTAGAAATACGTAGAGAGGTGGAAATCTCATATAGAGTTAAGTGTTTCCCCATCCACTATGTCTTACACTCATAACTTTTTGGTAAAAAATAAATAAAAAAAAGGTATCTTCGTGTCTGTGCAGCCATATAAAAGTGCACGCATGGAATTCTTGTCCACCAGACTGTCCACATTTTTGGTGCATACTGGTTTTTCTTTTAAGCAATTAATGTGTCACTAAAACCTTGTTAGTAAAGGTAGCACGCTACTACACAGGGTTCTGTCTTTCCCACTTTCCACTCGCTTCATGTTTCAGTGGGAGGTCGTCCCACTACCTCCACTTCAGAATAGGTCTATCCCAACGACGTGACGGTTCTGTGACAGATATGGCCTACCCATTGCTATTTCTTAGCTTACCAATCTTTCCCAATGAAACAAATTTCCACGTTACAGATTATATTCCTCAGAGAAACACCCAAAGCACGCTCCTGGTAGCTCCAAAGCGTCTGAAAACAAAACCAGAAGGTTTTTATCGTTAGCCTAAGCGTTTAAATTTTTATTAATTGCGTAGCCAGGTAATAATTTTCAGTACCTACTGACATTAATAAGGGCCTTAAATTATACATAAGCTTGTAGTCGTTATGAGGAGGTATATTGGATACAAGTAGAAAAACGTCCGTACAAGGTCAAGTATTTCGTGGTATACCACGAAATACTTGACCTTGTACGGACGTTTTTCAATTTATTAATTAACATAACACGGTCTGCGAAAGGTGTACCTACCCCAATGGTAGTTTCGACCTTGAGTGAAAACCTTGACTGGACATTTTAATACCTATGTGAGTAGGAATATAATTGAGCATTTAACTACTGACCCAAAAGCTGGAATTAGTACTCAATATACGTAATGAAATAGGTAGTATTATAATATTAGTCATCAGTAGCAAGATACTTGCTCATTTTTAACCGACTTCCAAAAAGGAGGAGGTTCTCAATTCGGCGCGTATCTTTTTTCAGTATACTTACAAAGAAATGTGATATCATACGTATTTTTCTTATATAATATAAACACAAGAATTTTATGAAATCCTAACGGACTTGTGTACCTGCTAATCACTAGTTAATTAGATAGGTACCTAATATAAAATATGAGATTTTTTTTTGTTGGTTTCTTTTTTAATCATTCTACAACGAAGTAACGGATTGATGTGATATTTTGTTTGTAGTTTAAGCCACGGTCGAAGCCCCAGATGAAAAACGTCTTACCCCACTACAGAGGCGCGGGAGAGCGTGGCACGTAGCGGCAAGTATTCCTTGTACAATTATGCCACAGCATCTCCGTGCCGCGTTGAGCTCCATAGGTACAAAGACATACAAAGAATGTTTGCCGATACGTACCGCGCCGCACCATGCATATGAAGTGGGGCTAGACCTAAAGAGGACTATCTGTCCTGGAAAACGAAAGAGTTTTCACGGTATTTTAAGCCTTAATCCACGCTAACAATGGCTCGGTCATCATCCAGTATGTTGCCAGGAGATATTATCCTAGTTTTAAGGAATATTTAGAAGAAAATTTTAGGTGAACTAAATCGGCAGCATAAGATAATCAGCAGACTCATTTAGCATGTGCACACCGAGATATTTCGCGAGGAGAGAGAGAGATGTTGTCGGTGCCAGCTGATTTTTCTTTTACCCTAACATGCACAAAATCCGGTATATTACGAGAAAAAAATTGTCAGCATGTAAGGGTTCGTAGAGAAAAATACCACACTCAAGAAATATTACTTTTATCTCTACTTTTGACGTAACGAGACATGTCATATGTGTAACCTCGTTAGCTTCGGTAGATAAATAGAGAAAACGGGTGGACATAATTTTACTTTAAGGTAGTATTATTAAAACTTAATAAAAAGGGACACGACAAAATTGGTCACGAACAAAAGTTCGACTATCGAATCAAAGTGCTTCACTTGCACAGCTGTAGTGGCAGAACTTAGATCAGAAGTCAGCCGACGGCGGATGTGATCGAGGAAATTAGGGTGAGTTTGACGCGAGGCCACGTCCGCAGTGACACTTCCAGTTGCGAACTCGTGAACTTGCGAACAACAATGTGTAATAGTTGAAGAGGAGGTTGACACACGAGTTCACTAAACAACTATATACGAGAAACATGAAACTTTGCAACATGTTTAGGAGATTAAAATGAGCTCTTTTATGGGTTGATACCGATTTAGAGGATTGAAATGAGCGTTGTAATAATTATGGGTTAATTTTCATATTTAATTTTCATTTTATAAACCTTAAATATTTATCCCTGTTCATTTAAAATTTAACCAATGCGGACGTTTTTACCGCCATACAATTTTTCTTCACACGTAAGAGCGAAAATACACTAAGAAAATAAACGCGACACGCCTGCATTGTATAGAAAACACGTTACATCGTGTCGCACAGATCTGTGCAGCTCCGTATAAAAATACGCTCCGTTTTTTCCAGTGCTATTCTTAGGGTATTTTCGACCTTAAACTCTAAAATTGGTTTAAAAATTGGCATTTTGTTACGCCTTAGCTCCAAATCATAGACTTCAAGTCTATGATTTGGTGTTAAGGCGTAAAGAAAGTTGTAAGTTCGATGATTTTCTAGTTCCAAAATTTTCTGATTGGAAAGTTTCCTGTTATCTACTAGACTTCATACAGAAGAAAAAATTAGCAAATCTCTGAAGCCCGAAGTAGTGGACAATCCTTAACAACCATTATCAAAATAGCTCCTTCATTAAGTATTAATAAGCTTTATCAAGCCAACCGTCCCAAAATATTTTGTCCGAACAAGTTTTGCGGCTGTCTCTTCTTAAGTTAAGACCTTCCGAAAGCTTATTATGTCAGGAACGCGGTTAAACAAACTATTCTGAATCGGGTCGATATTAGAATAGGGAAGGGTATAAATTTTACCAAGTATTGCTATTAACAAAATATTTGTAGTTTGGAAAGTTTGTTATTTATCGAGATTGAAGTGGTATCAAATTTTAGTATAATTATTTACAATTCATTATGTAATATTATTGAAATAGTTTGATTGTTAGTATCGTATCGTAAGGTAGAAGAAACTTACAGAGTTATGTTGTGATATAATTATTATACAACGCGTTATTGATCTAAATTTTTTTCTTATAATGTGGCAAATCAATAAACCTGTCGTGGATTTAGGTTTTTTAAATTTTCGTGGGGAGCTTTTTAATTTACCGGGATAAAAAATAACCTATGTCCTTCCTCGAGATACAACCTATGTACGTACCAAATTTCGTCAAAATCGTCCGTAAAGGACAGACAGATAGATAAACAAACTTTCGCATTTAGTATTCATGTAGAGATTCGAGGGAAATGACGTGAAATACAATATTACATTTGTTTCGTTAATGAAAAAGAGACTTTATACGGATTTTGGAAAGTGAAAAATTCAATTGAAATCAATTAAGGTACTTGTATACATAACTAGCTAATGACATAATCTACTCTCCAACCCCACTCAAATGATAGATGAGCCGTAGCCGTATTTTGACGTAGCATCCATCCATTTAGCTCTAAAAGGGCACTGGAACGTATTCCGTTTAAGCTTACAAGGCATTCGGGCAGTTCTATATGATTTTGTTATCCATTCTCCTCCAATATTGAATTGAATACAATAATATTTTATGTGTCTGGTAATCAAAAAGTTTTTGTGTTTGAATTTTTCTTTGATGGACGTATTTTTTTGGATTTGAGTGAGTAAATGACTGATACCCTACTAATGCTGAATTTTACCAAGCAATTAACCATGGTTTGATAAAACATTCTTTGTATCTCTTCTTTTTGAAAATCGCATATGTCATCTGCCAAAAAGGGACAGCACTACAATGTTTAACTAAATGCTTGGATTAAATGTTTGGTCACATTAGGTCTAAGTCATTTATTATAATTAAATTATTATAAACGGGTGTTTCTACTCTGCCCAACCAAGTTGTCTCACTTATGAGAAAGTGTAATTTTGAAAATTTTGCTGCCACCGTATTTTGATATTATTATGAGTGCGAAGGCAATTTAACGAAGAAAATAGTTAAAAGCTTTTACAAGCAGCCCTACTAATTACTTGATAGGCACGTACACCGAACCTCCGGGTTACGCCAAAAATAAGTTACCAACGCTCAGCGTTGAAGACGTTGCACGTGCAGCCAATTTTGAAGCTAATGTCTTTACGTGAGCCAACCCATTCCTACCAGGCATTGCGGAACCGTTTCCATTATATCGTGTTCTACCGTTTTTGAGACGAAATTTAAGGTTATATTTTATACTCTACTACAAGTTATCCCTTGACTGCAATCACACCTGGATCCCTGGTGATCAATTAGTGATGATGTAGTCTAAAACGGTAGCGGGCTAACCTATTGGCAGTTAACTATACCCCTTATCAAGATGCTGTGTGGAATGCTACACGACATCTTACCAGAACGCTAAATCGCTTGGCGGCATGTCTTTGCCGGTAGGGTGGTTAGCCAAGGCAAAAGACAGACTTGAGAAAATTTAGAAATTATCCGCCGGTATCGAATCCAGGACTTCCCACATACACCATTGGTCGTCACAATTAATCGATTGAAGGGCTTAAAACAAATGTTGTGTAAATTTTCTAGATAAAAAGTCGTATCTTTAAAAGATTGCTTCGTTGGAACGATTCCATTCCTGATTACACTCAAAATGAGAACATTCTGCTTGACGGCTATCGACAGTGAAGCCTCCCGAAGGCTCGAATACATCTGTCCAGTCTGGAATTTGACGGCATTTCGGAGTGTCAAAATGTCTATCTAAGTTGTGATTAGGCTGCTGTACAGATCATGCCATCATGACCCACTTAAATCATTGAGTATCTCAAATTGGCCCTAATTCTTGTCTTTTGTAATGTCCTAGCGTATTATTCCCGTTGAAATTTTGGTTCAGTATGAGTTGTTCAGTTGACCAACTGCCTCGTTGGTCTAGCGGTTAGCATAGTCGACTGCGGATCACGAGGTCCTGGGTTCGATTCCCGGTCGGGCATAAAAATTGTTAGGTATTGGGTTTTTCAATTGAGAAATTCTCAGTGCTAGCGCGGAGTTGGAAGTTGGTGGTGCTTCACCCCCGTGCCTCGGAGAGCACGTTAAGCCGTCGGTCCCGGTTATTATCATAAACATGATAATAGTCGTTAAAGCCCGCCAACCCGCAATGGAGCAGCGTGGTGGGTCTAAGCTCTAATTCCCTCTCTCCTATGAGAGTGGAGGCCTGTGCCCAGCAGTGGGACGTTAATAGGCTGTAGTGGTGGTGGTGGTGAGTTGTTCCGCATTGGAGCAGGGTGGTGGGTCTAAGCTCTAATTCCCTCTCTCGTTACGTTAATGGGCTGCGGTGGTAGTGGTGGATGGGTTAATAAAATTCAAGATTAATACCTAAAACAAGACAAGCAAAATTAACTTAAAATAATCACTTACATGAAGATCAAAATTTCGTAATTTGCAGCAGTGCAACTTCTCAAATAGGTAAGTCACTCAGTTTTAATTATTTTTTGACAATTTAGTATTATAAAATGCGGATGTTCTGGATCAGAATGAAGTTAGCGCTTTCGCTTAGTAGTAGTGCATTTATTTCTGCACATGCATTAGTAGGTAATATGGCGAATGGTATACTTAAACATTTTTCTTAGCTTAAATTAAAAATACAGGTTATATTATTACAGCATAATATGCTTTTAAATAAAAAAGCACTCAAACTCAAAGTTTTTTATTCAAATAAACTTTCACAAGTTCTTTAATAACGATCTCTTAAAGTAGGAAAGCCGGTAGGAACGGCATTCCGAACCAGTTGTAGATTCAATCGACTATTGAGAAGCACTTGTAAAAAGTCTACTTGAATAAAAAATATTTGATTTTGATTTATACTAAAAACTAATAATGCAAATAAAAAAGTATGATCTTATACCTAAATTATTTCTTCTTTTAATATAAGACGTTT
The DNA here is from genome assembly GCA_923060345.2 of Erebia aethiops. Classification (NCBI taxonomy): domain Eukaryota; kingdom Metazoa; phylum Arthropoda; class Insecta; order Lepidoptera; family Nymphalidae; genus Erebia; species Erebia aethiops. The sequence continues at coordinate 3,825,969 of OV281092.1, read as the reverse complement.
AAGGTTCAATAAATAGCCTACGTGATGAGAAAACTCTCCAATATTATATTTCGCTCCTGTGGGCTGATTCGTGACAGCGACACGAAGTAATGTTTTACTTGTTCACCAAAGTACAGACTACTTTCGTTCTAAGAGAAAATATTTTGAGGCAATAAGTAATAGCGTTTGACGAGATTGAGAGCTTTATGAGGCACCCGCTCAACTTTTTCACTCAATAAAAACTGATATTTACGAAAAAGCATGTTTTCAAGTCAGGCTTGCTCTATCTTAGGTTTCATTATCATCTTATATTTATCGGCCAAGATAATACTTTTAAAAAAAAATATTTAGAACGAAAATTACAAGTATTTGATCCTTCGCTGCAATAAAGTCTCTTCCAATATCAATTTAAATAATATAACATTTCCAATAATAACTTTTATATTAATCTGAAAAAAAAAAAACAAGTCAAAATCTATGTCATAGTCCCACAAACATTATATGACCCAGTGACAGCATCGCTAATAGATTTATGAAAATAAAATTACAGGCATTTTTGGCCTGGTGGGAGGCTTCGGCCGTGGCTAGTTAACACCCTACCGGCAAAGACGTGCCGCCAAGCGATTTAGCGTTCCGGTACGATGCCGTGTAGAAACCGAATATGGGTATGGGTTTAATATAACTGCCATGCCCCTAACAGGTTAGCCCGCTACCATATTAGACTGCATTATCACTTACCATCAGGTGAGATCGCAGTCAAGGGCTAAGTTGTAGACAACAAAAAAAAATAAGTTCCAGTTCCAATTTTGCCCACCGGGTCAGCTACGTTTGCCGGACTATATTTATAGGAAAATTCAAAATGTCAACCTTTTGGTTGACATTTAAGTAAAAACCCAAAATAGTATATTGGGTTAACTCAAAACGTAGTTTTAAACTTTTAACTCAAAAGTTTAAAACTACGCTCCATCGCTGTATAAATATAAAATAATAATAAAGACTGACTAAAATTTTTATCTAATAAAAACAATTTAGTCAATTTCTGTTAGGTAAAAGAAAAATCAAAACGAATGTACGAGTAGTCGATCACTTGGACTTGATTCTTACAGGATTCAATCTTTTTGAGCCAACATTTTATTCCACCGTAATAAGCCGAATGTCGTGAGACTGACATCAAGTAATGACGTTTGGCATTAAGAACTCGCCTCAGCGTGGTTCAAGAGGCACTCGCGGCCTCTCCACTACACGTACCATCCGTGTCGTGTCGGAGAAATTAAATCTGAGAAGGGATAAGTGGCACGGAGTAATCTTGCTGTTTTTGTCTATTATCCGACAGTTTCTTGCGATTCTTCGTACCTATTTTGTCGGGTGATATGTGATTAATTAGCAGGATAAGAACTTCTTAGATGTTTTACTTAAAGCCATCGAAGATTCTGGGGGAATCCTGGGGTAAACTACTTAGTGTAAAAATGTTCTAATAATTTATCTAAGTTAAGCTCAAACTCAGTTCACTCACGCTAAGTATAGGACAGTATAAAATTTTCTTGGGAAAGGTCTGAGTTCTTACATGAAGCGCGTACAGTAGGCGGCCGGACAGAACGTCGTTTTGCTCCAATATGGACATATCGCGCAGATTGTTTTCTAATGTATTTTCGCCTAAGGATCGAAGGTCCTTTGAACTTGAACCTACTTGAATTTTTAAGAGCCCGCGCGCACAGGCAACTTTAAGTTGGCGTGAAACGTTTATGTCCCGACGATTTTAAGTCGTCCGTGCGCACCTCGAATAAAGAAGCCGGGCTAGTTTTCGTTGCCCGTGCTTGTGAGCTAATATAATACATAACTTTCTAAAGAGTCAGAAAATCACGTCACTAAAGTAAAGTTAAAGTTGCCGTTAAAGATTGAAATTGGGTTATACAGGGTTAGTTAACTTGAACCAAGAAATACGATTCGTCAACTGTAACAATTCTTTTTAGATGAAACTTAATAGTAACCATAATTTTAAACCCCGATACACTATAGAATCTTCTACTGCTAAAGCCAATTAAGGTCCCACTGCTGGGAAAATGCCTCCTCTCTCATAGGAGAGAGGCAATTAGAGTTAAGACCCACCACGATGCTCCAATGCGGGATGGCGGTACATTACACAGTATTCATTTATTCAACTAAGCCATATCATTAACATTCGTAGCATTATAACGTAGCAAATCTAAAACTAATTATTTAGTTACAAATCATTAGCGGTAGGTACCTATTTCCATGGCAATAGTAATAATACGAAAACGTAAACATCCGGCAGACGTAAATCACAATAGTTAAACATTTTAGTTAATTAACCATCGTGAAACCACGATGTTGGATGTAATTAAAAATATCATGACAATTTTACCGATAGTCGAAAATGTTGCCAATCATCGAAATTTATTATAACATTACTAGCTGATGCCCGCGACTTCGCCCGCGTGTAATTAGTTTTTTTAATGTTCCGGGATAAAAAGCAATCTATGTATTATTACAGACTATAATCAATATCTGTGCCAAATTTCATCCAGATCGGTTCAGCCGTTCTGGTGTGATTGAGTAACAAACATCCATCCATCCAAACTTTCGGATTAAAGATATTAGTACCTGATGATACGGCATCTCAGAAATGGTCAATTAAAATGAAATCATAAGGTTACAATTACAAATCAAACTGTTTATTCTGACATTATTATTAGCTGGTAGGGTTTTTACAATTAGTTACTCTCGTCATTCAATATTTATGAAATTCGTATGAATTTACAATGTGGTATCACTTTTATAATCTTTTTAATTAATAGTTAAGCTTAACAATAATATCTCTATAAATCAAATAAATCTCAGTTTTAAAAATAGATAGATAGATAGATAAATGCTTTATTGCCACACAAAAAATTAAAAAGAAACAAAAAAAGTTAACAAGCAAAAAGAAAAAATAATAATATAAAAATATTCAATAATCTCACGCACCTTTCTACAATAGGCCTCGTTCTAATCTTTATTCAAAAAGATGGCGGCAACCGACTAGCCACTAACCACAGATTATATCTGTCTGTATCTGTAACACGGATATTACGCAACATAGAGCAATAATGTGGTATAGATTAATTATGTCGTGTTACACTATAGATACAGGTGCCTCATTAATATATATATAGCTGCTCGTGCTGACTGACTCATTGATCACCTCTCCTGTAAAATTTTGTATGAACATTTTTTTTTTCACTCATCGTTTCGTATAGAAGACAAAAAATCATTAAGAGGAAAAATACAGAGAGAGCTGATGATTGAGGATTTCGAAGACGGATGAAGAGCACCAGCCAGAGTATTGAAGATAGGTGGGGGGTGCTCGACCAAATGTCACTCGAAACGTCATCCAATTGACAGTTAGCTGAAAAAAATTTCAAAATGGCGGATTTAAGATGGCCGCCATACAAATTTCGTCGGTGTCTATCTCGGAGAGTATCAGAGATGGAAGAGTGGTTTCTTGGCAAAAGATGATCAGGACATGAGGGTCTACTTGATGAACAGGAAAAAAATTCAAGATGGCGGAATTTATTTTTCCATAGAAAATGTATGGCGAATGTTGACTGGGATTTGGAAATTATGCAAGACCTTTTCAAAGTTTGTATCTTCGTACTGTCATTCTGACAAATGATTCGGAAAGAAAATATGGAGATCGAGGGTTTGCAAGATGGGTGAAGAGCTACTAGCTAGCTAGAGAGCAGGGTATTAAAGATAGGTGGGGGCTGCTCAAACAAAAAAAGAAAATGAGCTGAAAAAAAAACTCTTAAATAGCGGATACAAGATGGTGGTTATACAAATTTCATAGGTGTCTATCTCGGAAAGTATAAAAAAATTTAAATAAAGCTGAACGATAGCAACTGACAAGTATTCATTAATTAATAAGTAACTAGATGATTCCCGCGACTCCGTCCGCGTGGATTAAGATTGTTTGATTCCCACGGGAACTCTTTAATTTTCCGGGATAAAAAGTAGCCTATGTCCTTCCCCGGGATACAACCAAATTGTACCAAATTTCATCAAAATCGGTTGAGCAGATGGGCCGTGAAAGCGTAGCAGACAGACAGACAGACAAACGGATAGACAGACAGACACACTTTCGCATTTATAATATTAGTATGGATATGATTGAACTAGAATTTAGTATCTTCATCGAACACTCACTAGATGGCGTTAGAAGTCAAAGGCCATGAAATAGTTAAATTATAAAAAAGCACACCAAAACCTACCTATAACACACCAAAACTACAAATCCAAACGGACTTATTCACTCTTCTACGCGGTCCGCTTCAGCGGGCCGCGCATCCACGCGCCATACTAGTTCCTATATATCTAAGACAACCAACCAGCGAGCTATTGCAGAATCGAGGTATTCACGTGCTCAATACAAGTAATAATTAATAGGTCGATTGGAGGCTCAAAAAAACTAATTTACATTTCCACAAGTAGTTATGCTAATGGGACTTAGCGAAGGAGCGAAAATTCTTTATTCAATATAAACACTTTTGCGAGTACAGAATCTCGGGTAACCGTTTCAATATTATCTCGTTGAATAAGAGATAATGGTTATTTTCCCACCGATATTCGCGAGGTCGTTTTTAAACCTCATTATCTCCATAAAATATGCGGAATCCCTTCAAACGCAGTTTTTCTTCTCGGCTTACTGCTCTGGAAATATTGTTTTGGTCGAGCGTTGGCTGGAAATTTTAAATAATGTTACAGAATTTTAACTTTGTTTTAGTCTGCGCCAGTCAAATTTTAGCTTGAAAAAATTACCCGTTATTTTTTCTCTGACTATATGATGCTTATGACTTCATAAGGATGATTTTATGACTAATATTAGTTCTTATGGTATTTTATCTATGCCGGTAACTAAATGCACGGTCAAAGCCTCCCACCACACCAAACCAAAGAAAATTTAGAAATTATAAATTTCCAAATTAACCCTGCCGGGATTTAACCCAGGTCCTCCTACTATAAGCCCAGGAAGGTCGTCAAGCCATGATCTGACTTGAGCAAAAGTACCACAATATTAAGCACCTGCTACACATAATGTCGATATCAGAATGCGAGTATCCTGCCTTCATTTGAAAATTCACACTTCCGTTCCAAATCGAACTTGATCGGAACCGTCGCTCCCATATTTTAGATTTACCAAAGAGTCACGTACGTAATTCCATCAGTGGCATACGAACAAATGACTAGAAATATTTATAGTCTCCATATTCACCAGAACTGCGCTAGCAGAGGAATTTCATAAGCAATTTTAAGAATACAGTACTTCTTGAACCTATAAATTTGAGAAACCAGTAATTTTTGAAAGCGATTTTTCTACAGTAAAAGTTTAACAGCCTCTCACTTCACACTTGCATTGCGTATATTATGTTCTAAAATATTAAACAGTAAGCATGGCCAAAGTGCTAGAGAGTAAATTATAAATGTACATTCGTTTCATGCACCAATTTATACCTATAGGCGTAGCTACGAACGATCACTAATAGTGTGAACTAGCCACTTATAATATTACCGACTTTCTTGCTAGTTCTTAGGTAGGAACGGCATTCCGAACCGTTTGGTAGATTCATTTGACTATTCAAAAGCACTTGTAAAAAGTCTACTTGAATAAAAAATATTTGATTTGGATTTTGATTCGTGGGGGCATTAGGTAGGTGCAAAACACACCTAGTATTTTGTGTATATTCAGCAGTGCGCTAGGCCAACTGGATGTGTGACCGAAATTTTTATTTGTCTCATCTTGCAAGGAGGGAAAGTAAAAACCGATGTTATGCAAGTGTAATATCCCTCAAAATCTTTAAGTTCATTAAGGAAGCCCCCAATTAAATCGGCCGGAGGTTAAATGCTGCGAAAATTAGGTCGTATCGCATTTAAAAAAATCATCATCGCTTTCACTAATAACTGAAAATAATATTGATATGAGTACATAATCAATAATAGTCATTTTTCCAATTTAAATTATTAATTGCTATGGATTGTGTGAAAGAGGATATGCGTATAAAAGGGGTGAATGATAGCTTGACGGATAACAGAAGTGAGTGGAAGAAGAAAATATGTTGTGCCGACCCCACATAGCGTGGGACAAGGACAGGAAGAAGAAGAATTGCTAATGAATAATATCACATTTCTACGACGTAAATGTAATAAATAAATAATTCATTGAAATAAACAGCTCAATCAAATTCCCGAATTAACCAAAAATATAAAAGTTCACGGTTAAATAATTTCATCCCCTTTTTAATTAAAATATGTATTACTCAAACATGCCAGATTTAATCAAATAAAATTTATAAACGTATGTATTAGGGTCATAGCACACACGCTGCTTTTAACATCTGTGATTGTATGGAAACATTAATTCATTTTTATTCGTTGACAGGATATAATACCTTGACTGAAAAAAGCCCGGCTGAGTTTGTGTACTTTTCTCTGACCAGGGCACGTTGAGGGCCCGCGTAGCTCTATTTTAAGATACCGTTATAAATAATTTAGAAATTATAAATTCCAAAATTGCATTTGTCGGGCATCAAATCAAAGTCCCCATTTATATTAAGACCACTGCGCAGGGAGAGTATCAAAACTTTAGAGCATTTTTCGTCTGTTAGTTAAAGCAATTGAAAGAGATCCTGGCAAATGTAGCAAGCTACCAAAAAGTAAAGAACATCGCAACTCGATACAAAATGCAGTCAATCGCAGTTAGTTGCCAAATTTCTGATCGCCAAAAGCAGCAAGTGTAGGTGAATCCTAAAACAAAATTGGGTTTTGTTAAAATAAATCCAAACAAATCAAACGAATTCCGTTGATTGATTCGTATCGAATATGATCGATTGCAGAAAATGGGGAGATAATTAGAATTATATTCATAAATCATTGTGAAATTGTTAAAACGTTATATAGGACATGCAAGTGAATTGAAAACCGCATTTATTAAGCACAACAGATTGAAATAATAAGCAATAATATTTATCCACACAAGTCGAATCTAAACTTCCATAGTCTTTAATCCATTATTATAAATGCGAAAGTGCGTTTTTAAAAAAAAAAAAATATATATAGCGAGCAAACGAACAGGCGGGTCACCTGATGGTAAGTGATTAACGCCGCCCATGAACATTTGCAGCACCAGAGGAACCGCCAATGCGTTGCTGGCTTTTGAGATATTTGTTTATCCGCCCTTTGAAGAGCCCCATATTATAATCATGAGGGAACACAGAAGATGGAAGCTGGTTCCACAATTCCACGTACCTGCAACGTGGCAAAAATGACCTGGAATAACGGAAGGTGGAAGACGACCAGGCATCCAGGTGGTGAGGATGAAATTTGTTTCTGCGACGAAGAGTGCCACTGGAGAACACGGAAGGTGGTATTAGATTAAATAGCTCCTCAGAGCATCCCCCATTGTAGAGACGATAGAAGACACAAACGTCTAACGTCTCTTCGGTGCTCCAGGGACTCCAGCGTGCAAGTAATTTTGGGATTGTCTACGGGATTGTGTCTGTCTGTCTATTTGTATGTTCACGGCCCTTCTGTTCAAGCGATTTTTATGAAAATTGGTACAGAAATAGGGTGTACTACATTGAATCCCGGATAGTACAAAAGTTTAACCAGGATTTTTCAAAACGGAAATCCATGAGCGCAATAACTCCTTCATTTTTGCAATCAAAGGCTTGGGCCTTTTGTGACAAAGTTGCTGCTCCTTTTGACGTTATCCTTATTTCTCTTGCCTGTCAGATACGTTCTGTGTCATGGAATCAACAAGTACTTTCTTTTCCACGCACGAATTTTCAGTTCTAAAATAATGCTATCACACTTTTACACTTGCTCTTTTTTTTTTATTCACTACCAGCTAGCCCTTGTCTGCGATCACACCTGATGGTAAGTGATGATGCAGTGTAAGATGGTAGCAGGCTAACCTGTTAGGGGCATGGCAGTTATATTAAACCCATACCCCTTCGGTTTCTACACGGCATCGTACCGGAACGCTAAATCGCTTAGCGGCACGTCTTTGCCAGTAGTGTGGTAACTAGCCACGGCCGAAGCCTCCCACCAGGCCAAACTTGTCTTGCTTGTCAAACTGTGTATGTAATACTAGCTGATGCCCGATGACTTCGTCTCGCGGGAACTCTTTAATTTTCCGGAATGAAAAGTAACCTAAGTGTTATTCCAGACTGTAATCTATCTCTATGCCAAATCTCATCTAGATCCGTTCAGCCGTTCTGGCGTGATTGTGCAACAAACCTCCATCCATCCATCCATCCAAACTTTCGCATTTGTAATATTAGTATAGAGTTCAGAAGTATAGATGACGTCATTTCACCGCTCTCAGAAACCAGGTCTTGAAAATAGGTTGTAAATAGTCGAACTGCCATTCAATTGAATAATAAAAATAGTTACCGTGTGTAAACTACGAAGTAAAGACATAGGTAAATTTTCCAAAGCAATGCCATGCCATGCCATGCCATGCCTTGCCATGGGGAATTTTCAACTTTAATAAGTGTACAATTTAATTTTATAGTTTCGATCCTAAAAGATATCGAATCTAATCTAATGAAATTTAATATTATACCGTACTTTCAAAACTTTCCGATGGTATTGTGTACAGAGACGAAACTTTTATGTAGTATCAAATTAATGATTATTATAAATAATTGCTTAACGCTTTTGGTGTTATTTTCACATTTTAAGGTATCTAAGTCTTAGAACTCGATGACGCCCGTAAATTTAAAAGCGTGTATTAAGGTGTTTCGAAAATGCTGAGCGATTCTCCGGCATGAAACCTATCTCTGTAACAAATTTCATCGAAATCAATTGCACAGATGGGTCAGTTAGATATTAAGATAGACAGATGGTTACACTTTTGCATTTATAATACTTCAGGCTACTTTAGCTACTGTCCTGAAAAATCAATGATGTCTAACGGGATGTTTAAACCTCAATCCCCGAGGCCAAGGTGACGAGCATCTAGTTTATTTTAAATATTCAAAATGGCAAAATATTAGGCAGCATACCTACCTACTGAGTTTCTTATCCTTTTATTAATAAAAGTTAACGGGAACCCTGCCTTCTCGCTAGCAATTTCCTGTGCTTCCTGCTTTATTTGGCAGATCGAATTTTAATTTAAAATTGCACCGCGCGAATGACCGGTCCACTCGAACTTTTTGAATAAAATGAACGTTCCGAAGAATGGATTGGGAAAACGTATTTCGTTTGAGTGTACTACAGTAATATAAATTCAGTTTTCTAAATTTACTGCGATAAAAATATGTGATAATTAATGACTCCACCTGACCTATTCAGAACCATTAAAGTAGGTATACGTTTTTATTTTTAGGTATGATGAAAAGAGAAAATACATTGTTCGGTGTAAGATATTTTTTATTTCTTATGACGCTGGCGCTAAATAATATAGATTTTATAAAATAAAACATAAATTTCGTGGCCTCTCTAGATACCATTGAAACATATCGTAATAGTTTGTGCCCAAGCATTTTTTAAACTTCATTCAACAGACTGACAGAGGTCTGAAACATGAAATTATGCATACAAGTTCCATCGACAACGTCGGTTAGTACCAATCACCATAGGTACTCTTTGTATACATTTTTTTCACTTACAACAAAATAACAATACAGGCTCCAATAACGCCTGGCTAGGCATAAAATTCTCGACGACATTAATAATCCCCCTTTTGTAAATTATCCTTAGACTTACGCGCGAACAATATTGGATGAACAACAAAGATATTATTGGCTGCTTTTTTTCTTATAGAAATTTCATTTCCATAATAAATCAGGCCGTATTCTCCGAGGTGAAATAAAAGGTTTTCAAGCCGTCAAGGTGCCACGCGCAGCTCATCAATTTTTCTCACTTCCTTATTACTCCCAGATCAGCCCGAATGCTCGGAAATACTCTGTGCTACTTATTTTTTTAATAATAAAAGTTTATGTGACCTCTAAGACGACCGGTGCGTGTTCTTGTAACGATATGGCCCTTTTAGGGTGCCGTTGTGTGACAAAAACTCTTACGGTTTTATTCAGTATCACTATCCCACTGATTAGAGATATATTAATTGTCTATGGTCTCGTTATCTGTTTGTTTGTCACGGCTAGTAAAATTTAACTATAATAACAGCAAAATTGTAACTTAGCACATATATAGAAACCCGTTATGCCTTATCGGACCTATATTTAAACATTGTATTTTAGGTTTGAAGGGTATTGTTAAACCTATGGCTACGGAAAATAGAAGTATAAATAATATTCCTACATCCATGTATGTATTAAATAACTTTAAGTGTTGAAGAAAAAATGAATGAACATTTGTATTTTTAAAATAACAAAATCTGTGTTTTAACGTTCATTGTAATTCAATTCTACATTGAAATTTTCTTAATATTTTGACTACAATAAAACATAAATTGAGGTAGCGTAGACATTGTAGACTTTCAAGCAATTTTTGTCATAATATTTTGCCTACGTTTAAAAGCATAAAATCCCAAGCCCAGTTTGATCCAAGCTGGGTGTGTTTCGTGTTTTTTATTTCGAATCTAAAAATAGTCAAAATAACCCCTCGGCAGCAGACTAAAATATATAAAGTGCATACAGGGAAGTGTTGCTCGGTCGAGCACTGCTCCAGATCTCGTTAGCGCTGCGATTGTTAGCGACTGCGGGTTAATTACTTTGACGTAGAATAGAGAGCAAATAATTTCGAAAAAGTTTGAAGTAATTCGGAAAATTTTGGAGTTAAGGCGCTGTGAGCTCACGAGATCAAAATATAGACGCGCGGGGGTGAAATCGAGCAAATACATGTCGCAAAAAATGCAAGAAATCATATTTTGTAAAAAAATAAATATTTACTGTTCAATACAAATTAATCCGACAATGTGTTTGATTTAGAAATGTAAATTTTATCTTATATTTCTAGAGCAAATTATTACTTTCAATAAGGAGAAAAATTGCTTTAAAAGGTAAACTAAGATTTTCTTTGAATTGTGTTTTGAGATGCGTCAATGGTTGCTTAAGGTCTTGAAAACATAAAATTATTTTTACAAGCATACATTATGTCACCGTTTAATGGATACACTGCTTTTAAAAACCCCCTTTTACGCTACACAGGGCCTTAATGGCATTTATTTTAGGGCCAGTGCATACCAAGGCTATTATCACTTAACATGATAATAGTCGTTAAAGCCTGCCAACCCGCATTGGAGCAGCGTGGTGGGTCTAAGCTCTAATTCCCACTCTTCAATGAGAGTGTAGGCCTGTGACCTACAGTGGGACGTTAATGGGCTGTAGTGGTGGTGGTAGTGGAAGTAAGACTATTAAGAAATCGCCAAAATAAATTGTGCTGGAGTAATTTAAAAGTACTTAATTTTAAGAAGACAATATTATTATTAAAACTAGCTGATGCCCGCAACTTAGTCCTCGAGAACTCAGTTTTTTTTAATTTATGCAAGCCATGTTTGCAAAGTTTTCTTTAATTAACCAGGTAGGTATAATTATAATATAACTGGTACGTAATAATGTATAGTTTAAACATTTTTACTAATAATATAAAATCAAACCAAGATCGAAGAACTTTACTTTTACCGTTTTTTTTTTATCCGCTACAAGCTAGCCCTTAACTACGATCTCACCTGATGGTAAGTGATGATGCAGTCTAAGATGGTTGCGGGCTAACCTGTTAGGGGCATGGCAGTTATATTAAACCCATACCCTTTCGGTTTCTACACGACATCGTACCGGAACGCTAAATCGCTTGGCGGCACGTCTTTGCCGGTAGGGTGGTAACTAGCCACGGCCGAAGCCTCCCACCAGGTTTACGTCATGACCTCACTTTTACAGGAAAACATTACTGTTTAGAAAAAGCCCATAATAATAAAACAGTCTTCAAGTGGCAGGTTTATCCCACCACTACCGCAATATAGAACTCGTTTTATATTCAGTCTCCAAGGTGTCATTGTTATTGCCTCACCTTGAATAAAATTTGCGCTTTGTTTCAAATGAGCTCCGAGGTTTGAATCAAGTGAAAATAAAACGCTGCAGAAGGCAAACTGGCAACAAAGAGTGAGCTTTCCAATGAGATACCTCACTATTTTCGTTCATTTTCTCCTACTTTTAATTAATTATTAGATTGTGTTCTAACTAAAGTATAAAAGCATATTTTGTTATGCATCCGAAAATGTGTGTTTTCAGATTTTAAAAACAGGACGTGGCGAGGCTCATTCAATTTTTGCACTCGTAAACATACAGTGACGAGATATGTGCAACTCAATATTATTCGGTACTTTATTGTACCCTTATTTTTACTACAACAATACGGCTCTAAGCGATGGTTTTATTTTTTTATCCACTACAAGTTAGTCCTTAACTGCGATCTCACCTGCTGGTAGTTCGTGATGAAGCAGTCAAGATGGTAGCGGGCTAACCTGTTAGGGGAAATGCAGTTATATTAAACCCATACCCCTGATCGGTTTCTACACGCCATCTTACCAGAACGCTCAATCGCTTGGCGGCACATCTTTGCCGGTAGGGTGGTAATCAGGTTGTAATAACTATTTCACAGACAGTAAAAGCTATCAACAGGCGCTAGAAAAATGTGCCTATATTGGGTTTATACACAATCAACTAGCGTGCTTAGGCTAGAAATAATTAATTACTAGCTAATGCCCGCGTCTTCGTCCGCGTGGTTTGAGGTTTTTCGGTTTCCGCGGGAACTCTTTAATTTTCCGGGATAAAAAGTAGTCTATGTGTTATTCTATAACTAGACTATAATTTATCTCTGTGCCAAAGGAGAATTCCCAAAAGTGGGCCATTCTTGCGTCTTAATGAAATTAACGGTAAAACATTGGAAATATACTCAGGATTCTTTAATAAAAAAATCATTAAGATATTCGGTGGGAGTTTGGAGTAATCTGACTTTTAAGTTATGAGGTTAAGTTTGGCAATTGTTAGGTATTATTTAGCTCATATTTAGCTCATACAAAAATGGTCAAGATCCTTTCATCCAATTCAGCCGTTGGGGCGTGATTGAGTAACAAACATCCACCCATACATCCATACATCCAAACTTTCGCATTTATAATATTTATTTGATAAATAACGGGAGCGTAGCCGAGTACATAAAAATTTGATGGTTTCTCTTCTTAAATATTTGTTTTATGTTGTCATAAATTATGGTAAACGAGTCAGAAAGTAGCTTTTTTTAAGAAATACTGCTTCGAATATATTGTTATGCTGTGTCTCAGCGATACATTTACTGTAGTGACTGTATTATAATACTAACAATAAAATACAAACTATATCTATATAAAGGAATGAAGATCTAAGGTAGACTCGTATATATATCTGGTGTTATTAAAGGGATAGGATATCTGAATAGCTCTTCAGCTATTATTAATAATTAATTAGAACTTAGTGTGTAGCGTTGTTATTGGAATGTCATGTTAATATTACAAGATTGATTAATAATATAGAAATAAATATCCCAGAATAATATTAATGTTATGTTTATGCGAACCCGCCAACCCACATTGGAGCAGCGTGGTGGGTCTAAGCTCTTATACCCTCTCTTCTACGAGAGTGGAGGCCTGTGCCCAGAAGTGGGACGTAAATGAGCTGTAGTGGTCGTGGTTTATGCGAAAATTGGGGATACCCTACTTTTCCCCAGATCTGGAAGCACTTACGAGCGTATGAATGTTGGAGGCGCGTTCAATCTAAGATCAGATGGTCTCTTACAAATTTTATTGATTTTCAATCGTATTTATATTAATTTGTATAAATAAAATATACATGAAGTGGAAATCGTTAAGTCCACATAATACTAATACTATAAATGCGAAAGTGTGTTTGTTTGTTGATTTGTCCTTCAATCAAGCCGCAACGGAGTAACGGATCGACGTAATTTTAGGTATTGATATACTTGAAGACCTGGAGAGTGACATAAGCTACTTTTTATCCCGGAAAATTAAGGCATTCCCGCGGGAATTATAAAAAGACTAAAACCACGCAGACGAAGTCGCCAGCATCATCTAGTAAAATTATATTTTTTGAACCAGTCTCGAAAAATTCACAGTATAGAATCTCGAACTTGATTTAATGCTTTAACAACTCAACAAGTTTTCAAAACAAAGAGCAAAGTCAAACAGACAGGCCGAAAAGGAGATTACGGGAAAACAGCTCTTTGCGAAAGAATTTCTTTATTAATAATGCTTGTTATACCGATTCAATATAATGTTTATTGTTGTTTCTTTCCTAATTTTATACGTATAAAGGCACGCGGGTACCCTCATCATTAGTGGCCGATTCCATACTATACATTGTGGGTAGGCGGGCGAGGAGAATTCATTAAAACTTGTATAGAATCACAGAAATATAATTTGAGTTACACTTACTAATTTTTCCATATTTTCTCACCGTTTAAACCTTCCGTGGACTACGACAAACATTTCAAAACCAAAATCAGCGAAATCGGCCCAGCCGTTCTCGAGTTTTAGCGAGACAAACGAACAGCAATTGAATTTTATATATATTTTATATATTTAGACGTTCAGAAGAGGAAAATATAAAAAAAAAAGATCAAGACAATTAAATCTAATTTACTTCAATATTAACATTAAATAATAATCAATCAAAGTATTTGTTAATAATTTTAAACAAACAAAGAAAAATAACAAAGAATGGTATCAAACAAACTTACTGCGAATAATGCCGGTACCACAACCTTCGCGTTCGACGGATGAGCAACGAATTACCCGAGCTTGGCTGGATGCTCGCTTTTATAGGTTTTGGTCGGGTACCTACACTACTCACAATAATTTTGCCAACTATATAGCTAGACTTCCAACTAGCACTCCACAGAACACGTAGCTTAAACCGCGCGATGGAAATGGACTTCTTCTCATCTCAACGCGCGCGAATCACACTAGCGCTCGGAGTTGTGTCAGAGAGACGAAGAGCGTTAGCTGTCAAACGCCACAAACTAAAGTCGGACGTGCTACTTGTCACTCTAAAACACAGATATATAAAAAAATATCGACGCGCCGTTACGTATTACTATTACTATCGTCATTGATTATTATTTTACCAAAATTATGTACCAACATTCTTGCAAATAAATAATTACTTATTTATTTATTTATTTTTATTTTTATTTTATTTAAAATTTAACAATATCTTCATGAAAATTCGCGTGAGCAGTCATTAATTTTCCGGGATCAAAAGTAACTTCCATCTTACAGTAATCTTTATACCAAATGTTGTCGAAATAAGTTAAACAGCTGGGTGGGTAACAGACTGACAGACAGACAACTTTTCGCATATTTAAAGTAAACAAGATTTAGCAAATCTCGAGCGAGATTTTGAAGAACTCTTTGATTTTCCGGGGTAAATAAAATTACATAATTTTTTTCCGACTACGAGCTAACCTGTTAGGTGCTTGGCAGTTATATTATACCCCTATTCGGTTTCTACACGGCATCCTACCGGAACGCTAAATCGCTTGGTGGCATGTCTTTGCCTGTAGGGTGGTAACTAGCTACGGCCGAAGCCTCCCGCCAAGCCAGACGAGGGAAAATTCAGAAATTATAAATTCCCAAATTGACTCAGTTATTTGTTTGTGTGTAATAAAGTGTTTTTACTTACTTACATTAGTGAAAAAGCCTCGCGTCGGTACTCGTGTATCTTATCTGATCTTATTATCTATCACTGATTATATTCACATCATACTTACTATTAATCCTTCGAACGCGTCGTAATATGACTTGCAACGAATAAAGCAATGCTTCACGTTAGATAAACAAAATTGAGGCATCTAATTGTAGTCAGGTTTATTGTTATTTTTTTATTCAAATTATGGCATAGCAATTGTTATGGCCAAGTTATGGCAATTGTATTCGTAGCACGAACATCATCACAGACTGAAAGAAAAAGATAGACGGGGAAATTGAGTAAATTATCGACTACACATTAGATTAGCATGCCGTGTCGGCGGTGCATTGGAATACACTAATACACTATTGGCACAGTTGTTTGCATAAAAAGTCATTGGCGGCAAGCGCCAGAGGTTCAACTTACGTCGGTCTCTTACTTTAAGTTATAGGTCTCAAAAGCGCTGTAAATGGACCATATTATGTGTATGTCTAAGATACGATTATAGACATACACATAATATGATAGATAGATAGATAATTTCCCATACAGTAGACTATTCAGACTAGACTCTAGTTTTAGTTTTGGCTACTCGACTACTGCTTGGATCAAGTTCTCTGCAAAAGCGTACGTAAGACAGAGATTGTGTACCTACTAAATAAATACAATTACTGCCGTCTCTATTACAAATTGGCTTATTTGACAAAAAGTTTCATAACACAACCACTACAATACCATAACGGCTTATGGTTTTACAGATGAGAGGTGTATATAACAATAGTGAATCAATAGAGTGAGACCGACTAATGCAGTACTATGCAAACGGGATCTGGCAAAATAGTCTGGTTTTGATCCGGATTTACCACGACCTTCACCGATCTGTTTAATAGATGAAACCTACTTTTTATTTTTATTTAATAATAGATAAATACGAATAAATAGGTTGCATATCCAAAACCGGTCCAGGCTATTTTTAAATTAATTAATTAAATTAATTAAATAAAAATAAAAAGTAGGTTTCATCTATTAAACAGATCCGTGAAGGTCGAGGTATAACCGTATCGATTATTAAAATTATCATTCTAAATTTGACACACCGTAGCTACCGCCTTTTAGGTCTATTTTTCCTTTTGTCTATGGATGGAATATGGAATAGTTCTCGAGCCCTTGCGCGTGACAGTTTATTGTTGCTGGAATTTTCGATTCTTTGTTGCTTGTAGCGGCGGAAAGTTTTAGGACGGCTTTTGTTGTATGCAAATGACTCGCTTTTCATCTCGCGATTTCCATGCACAATAAGTTATATTAGTTCGTTTGGAATTGGCTTTACATCTGTTCGCGTACAGCTCAAAAAAAACATAGTATTTCTTAGATACTTGAACATCAGCTCTAACTTGTAGTGGATAAAAACTTCCTTCAGAGAATAAAGGTAAAAATAGTTGTCCACTTATTTTAATTTATTTGTTGTGTAATTGTAGGAGAAAACAGATTGCCATTATCTTCTTTAAACTGCTGGTCTCAAACTGTATTGACCGTTATTTTATTCACGAAATGATATCTCTGCCGAGAAAAGTTAGGTATTCCAAGCAAAGCCGGAGCGTAATACCTAGTGTTCTAAAAGTTCATAACGTGAAAATGAAGTCAAGTTCTTTTTTTTTTCAAATTCAAAAGAAGCTCAAAAGCGGTGATATTCATAAAATAAAGCCAAGCTTAAAATGTAAAATCGCAGCCATTTTTATGAGACGAGAAACTTTTATCTGAAACCTGCAAAATTTTACAAGCTTTTAGTTACGGAATACCTACCAAAGTATGCAAAGAAGGTGTTATCTTTGAATTTCAATATCAGTTGGACAGTCAGTGACTTTTGCAGCTGACTGCACATTTGGGCATACTGACTGCCCCTTGGAGCAAATTGAAGTTATGCGTCTAACATAGCCCATTTTTTAGTGAAGAAACTATTAATGACGTCATCAATATTTAGATATTCCTCACTACAAAACAATTGCTGAAACGCCAATAAATAATTGTTGTAATTGACTTTTATTGTAGTCCCGCGACAATGGGCTACCCATCCTATTACAGATAACAGCTACAGTTGTCAAAATTCTTAGTCACAAAAATAAATCAATAATTTCGGCCTACACAATTGAAATTAAAGCAATGATTGATGTAGCCTTACTATAATCGGGGGCAGATTTGTTGGAGTTAGACAGAAAATACATACTTAAATTTATCTAGCCGGTGATACGATCGAGAGTGCCATGGTGCAGATAGTTGTTCTATTCGTCAATACATCTTTCACTTCCCACGCTGCAGGAAAGTGTAGACATACCTACTAGCTATGATACTCCTCCCCCACTAACCAGAGTTTTTGTTATCTGACGCTAACTGTACCCAAACATACAAAGAAGGTGTTATCTTTCACTTTTAATATCAGGAGGACAGTCACAGTCAATTTTAATGGTAATTGGTAACCGAAGGCCGGCTCCGTATATGGTTTTAGATTGCGGGTAAAATCTGGAGCGCCGTTAAGAAAATAGCCTCACTGAATATTCAGCAGGCTAAACGCAGGGTTGGATCGCATGGCTTGTTTTCATTACCATGATTGGCCTGACCCGATTAAATTTCTACCGTGTATGCCAACCTTAATGAATAAACAGTCATAGGTAGCAATTCCTGTATTAGTTACTCCGTTTTGGTGAGCGATTGCAATATTTTAGGAATTTTGGAATTACCTAGTTTAATTTGGAAATCTCCAATTGGTTTGTGAGAAGGAAGGATGGGTGGTGCTGGATAAAACGTAGACTAGTTCGTAAATGGGTCTTTTGTATTACCTATTTATGTTTACCCAGATCCGCCAGGCGAAATAAGGAATTAGGAAACAGTAAATAAGTTTCTTAAAAAAATACAGCTTTAAAAAGGGATCCCTTTGTAATGGTAAATCTAGTAGGCCTTACAAACAACAAAAAGGCTAAGTAAATAAAATGTAAATACCTTTATCTGCGATGTTTTTTACCTATAATTGGATTGCTATATATACGGGTAACAGGTATTTTTGATTTAAATAAATACCCTGCACTCTACTTATGTCTGCTCTATAGCGGGTCGATGATTTTGTCGTCTAAATATACCTAAGTGGGACAACACCATCAATCTCTTTAATAAATTAAACCATCACATTAATTCCGGGCATATATTGAATTTAACTCTGATTTTAGCCTCTTATACAGGCTAAAAACAGAGTTCAATTTATATAAATTACGAGTTTATAAACGAGTTGACATCACTGAAGATTTCAAAGTTTTGATGTATAATAGCTAGAAATACATAACTCTCACGAATGTATGTGGTGTACTTTTGGTCACAAAAAAATACTACGATAAAAGAAAGTGGGTAGCGGGCGGGGAAACCAAACATTATTTACTTTCTAAGAAAAATTAATTTAAAAAATTAAATAAAGCAATATTCAGTAGTCAAAACAGACGGATACACTTTTGCATTTACAATATTAATATGGTGGGCTGAGTGGCTTGATTATTTGGTTTTACAAACAACGACACAGTATTTCTTAATTAAAGTCTTACTCTAACAATAATACCGTGGCGTCAACCACGTAAACCTTGACGTAACGTGGTTTAGTCAATTTATTCTGTTGATCACTCAATATTTTCCCAATTTAATACAAAAAGCTTAGGGATCGTCATTTCACCATAACAATTACGACACCCATGAAAAAAATTTAATTAAATCCATTGAAACATATTACGTCATTGTAGCAATTTATTCAGCAAAGCCACACAGAATATAACGCGCGTATTGAACAAGTTAATAATGAAAAGTAAATAAAACTACCCACAATTGTTGATTATACGGCAAATTGCTTACATTTTTCAGCATAACGCTTTTTAATTTCGGGAAAATGGTCCGAGCATATTTCTGTCCGTTTTTTGGGTTGTCACAGTTTTACCGCTGCGGGCTTTAAACAGCTGCCATAGACGGGTCAATGAGCGATTGGCGTTAATGAATCCGGGATGCCAATATGGTGTTATGAAAAATTTATAACCGGAAAAATTTACTCCATAATATTGTTGACGTTGACTTGTTGATTTCGAGAACCTAGGGCTAGCTTGTAGTGGATTAAAAAAAAAAAGATAAAAATCATTATTCAAAAATCAAAGTGAAGAACTGTAATTTCAAGCGCTTCTAATTTAAATGAAAAGCAAAAAGAAAAACTCATTATTACTTTCAATAGGTACGGCGCTAACAATCCATGACGGGAAATATACAAACAGTACCAATTAACTTGTACACAATATCACAAACCATATTCACCCTTAATCTACGAGAATTAAGACTTGGTATTGCTTGCATAATCGGAAAAAACTAGTCGACAGTAAGCATTATTCCGTGCTTACATTGTTTTAAAATGCACGCGACGAAAAATCGTTTCCGAAATATTTATGACTGAAAAGAAATGTTGCAGTTGAGTTTGTAACAAGTTAGGCAATTACATGACCTATATTTTTGGTCGGATATTTCAATACTTTGTAGCATTCAGTCGATACTGCCTTATGTTGAATCAAAATGTAGAACTGATAATACTTTTATTTTTTTTTCTGATGTTTAGCCCTTGCTTCTATTTCTTTATCTTTATTTCTGAAGTTTGTTTTGGTTAAATTTAATTTTTTCAGCCTTTATTTTAGTAAGTAATAACTTTTTTATAGTAGAGCTTGCTTATGCTTGCTGTTCAACTGAAATCTAGGGCACATAGATTGCCTTTAAAACTCTGTACGGTAACGAATCACGCCAAGAAAAGTAATTATTTTTTGTTTATTTTGCAAAAATCTGAAGGCATTTCTGTGTCAATTGAAACGCAAAGGAATCACGTATGTGCTTTCTGCAAGCGGCTTATTTTTTGAATACTATAAGTTCATTGACCAAGTCGTTCAATCAATTATTATGGAACAATTCTAAGTGTAATTGGGTACAGTTAAATACACTGTGTGAAGACAATTAACGGGATATGGATGACAAGTACATTCAATATTGAATATTATTTTGTTATTAAAAACAAGATCATAATCAAAACATTATTTTTTAAAAGTTAACTAAGCCAAAAACCCAAATAAAACTAAAAATACCAAAATAATGGAAATCACAAATTTATTAAACCAAACAAATGCATGTACGAATGAAACCAATTTAGTTAAGTTTTTTTGGGTGTTTTACATTATAAAAATAAATACTCCTTTATTTTCAAAGTGTTACGAGTATAAGCTGTGCAGGTTTTTACTGAACACAGTCGCTTTTTAATGCTGAAAGGCGCACAAAAGGAAAAAAAACATTCTTGCTTTCATGGTTAATACGCCGTACCTTGGGGTCTCATTTTAAAGCACCTTGCATATTTTCAACACTTGTGTGTTCTAAAACAATTTGACAAAGCACAACAGCTACAACTTTTTAAAACAAAAATAAATATTGCACAAGTATAGCTAAATTAATTATATTATGTTTAAACTAATGACCGCCCGCGGCTGCGCTCTACTTTGAATCAGTTTATTTATTTCTGCTCCACGGCACACACAGACACGCAAAGCTTTTATACTTAACTTACTTTTATACACCCCTCTTTTTGGGTTGGGAGCTAACAAAAGAAAATAAAAAGAGGAACAAATTGCGGCATTTTGCTCTGGCCATTTAGTATCTTCTTGGCAAATCTGTACCTAAGTAAGGTATAAACAAGAAACTAAGAGGAAAATGAAAATAAACCACGCGATCCCTCCATTCAATCATCGTTAATATGGCGCACGATAAAACGAAGAAAATCAGGTTAAAAGTACGAAAAAAAGGAAATACCTGCTCCCAGTAAAAACAGCCCGCATAAATTATGAACACCGTAAACCGAATGCTTCGAATTTACTCTGTAATAACGCAGTTTAACGATCAAACAGTTTCTCCAGTTCAAAATAGCTGTAAAATTATTACTTCTAAGCTTCTCGCTCTTGCAGCTCACATTTCAACTACCTGCAATAATAATTTATTATTGTATTGATGTAGACATCACAAATTCAAAAATAAACACAAACCAACTTTTATGTTCTCATCGAACTTACGTTAAGCTCATCTTTTTCTTAAATACTAAGATAGCTTTATATTTTATTGCACAATTTTCAATTTTGTTTTACAAATTTTTCAATTATACATTTACAATTTACCACATTACAAGTCGTCAACGGGTGCTGCAGTAATTACGTTAACCAAATTTCCGAGGCGTTGCAAATGTTAGCCGCGGCATCCGCTATCCCAAAAACATGCTCTATTATATTACTTTCTGAACTGTATGGTAGCTAAGCCAGAATAATAAGATGTTCGCAAGAAAATGACCGTACATTTCCTGCGGCTATATTGGTTGCTGGAACAGTTTCAACGCGATGCTCACAATTTTCACCGTATAAAATCTTTTTGATGTAAACATTATCTTTTTTAATAATAAAGTTATATTTATGGATGTTATACGTACCTACTGCATACATCGCACCTACTTTTTTACAAATAAATAAAGCTTTTATTGTTACATTGTTGCTTTTATTCCGATTTTTATATTAATAGGATTTTTAATGAAATTTAGCATTTTTTATTGGTTTGTGCTCTTCTATGACCCCAATCAGAGCCTATTCTAAGTAAATTTACCTACTAACTGACCATGACTGAAGCATGAGTAGGTACTAACTGATGCCCGCGACTTCGTCCGCGTGGAATAATTTTTTTTGGATTTCCGGGGGAACTCCTCAATTTTCCGGGATAAAAAGTATGCCTAGGTCACTCTCCAGGTCCTCAACTATACCCATGCCAAAAATCACGTCGATCCGTTGCTCCGTTGAAGGACAAACCAACAAACAAACACACTTTTGCATTTATAATATTTTTAATATGATATCGGCACAGAAATCAAATTAATATTTCATTCTAATAACGTATAAGCCAAGTCTAATTTTGATCTAAGACATCTGTTTCTATAGGTCCTCATGAGAGAATGCGTCCGGTTAGAAGATTCTTGAACTCTGACGGAAATTACCATGAGATCAACACCCTATAAATTGCTCTATAATAATAAAACATAAACAAAGCCTACCGTTATATAAAAAGGAAACAATTTTGTCAAATTGCATATATCGAGGTGAACGAAGAAACCTCATTTATCCCTAAGCCCTCGTGAATCACTATTTTCACGTCATAAACACGTATTGGAAATTCATAACCCGTCCCTTCAACAAACGAGTAAAAATTCCGACCGAAGATTTCGTACATCTGAAAAATGACAGCTCACTGCCCCCGCCATTTATAGATGGAAGCCACATTCTCATCGAAAATTACGACCTCTGGAAAATTTTATATCCCTGGCACTAAAATTGCTATGGGTACCCGTTGATATATTATATCAGTATATTATATTGTGTTAGTATTTACAAGCAAGTATAGGTTGCTGATATCTATGGCAGAGTATGTGGGAACTGATAAGATATCTAGTTTAGGATCATATTTTGGCAGATATTGTTTACGTAAAACTCACTCTTGTCCTTCAGTATTGCTGTACACCTCTCATCTGTCAAATTTATTATCCTAAATTGTGCCATGTGGGTGGAAAAGCCATATCTTAATTATTTAAAGTTTGATTATATGTATGAGGCACAAGATGAATAAATGTTTTTTCTTTCTTCTTCTTCTTCTTTCTAAATTAGACAAACCACATAGTTTTTTTGTACCCATATTCAAGCAATCTCTATCTTTTTATCTTAAATTGCGACGTAGTGTTAATTGCTGGAGCCTAATTACCCGTTTATAATATTTATTAACGTCATGGTAGGGGTTTCCTTGGGACAATAATAGGACACAGATCCGCATAAACCTCGGCATCCGGACCAGTCCGAGATGCCGAGATTTTTCTATAGGGGTCGACTGAAAATCAGCGCTGATATGGTGCATCTACACCATATCAGCATTACGCTGAGTTTGATACCCTTTTTGGGATTTTCTACTACACGGATTGCTAGTCAATAAGTTTTATTTATTTTTGTAAATTGTTTTGTTGTTTTTTCTGTGTTGTGTGAAATACTAAATAAAGATTAATTTATTTATTTTTATTTATAATATTCAACATGCTTATCATTATATTCTTTTAAATATGAAATCCATTGTTTATTAAGTGTTTACCTAACATATAATTGCATTAATAGCCTGTTCACTATCGGCTTATAAGGTGACTAGCTGATGCCCGCGACTAAGTCCGCGTGAATTGAGGTTTTTTGGTTCCCGCGGGAACTCCTTAGTTTTCCGAGATAAAAAGTAGCCTATGTGTTATTCCAGACTATAATCTACCCCTGTGCCAAATTTCATCCAGATCGGTTCAGCCATTCGAGCGTGATTGAGTAACAAACATCCATACATCTACACTTTCGCATTTTATAATATTTATTTACTAGCGAATGCCCGCGACTTCGTCTGCGTGGTTTGAAGTTTTTTTGGTTCCCGCGGGAACTCTTTAATTTTCCGGGATAAAAAATAGACTATGTGCTATTCTAGACTATAATCTATCTCTGTGCCAAATTTCAGCCAGATCCGTTCAGTCGTTGGGGCGTGATTGAGTAACAAACATCCATCCATCCATCCATACATCCAAACTTTCGCATTTACAATATTTTTTTGATTGATATGATTTGATATTTGATTTGATTGATAGGCTTGGGTTCCGAAGGTCTAATTATGGCTAGAATTACTTGACGTTTCTAAATTTACAACACCATTATTCCACCAGACCAAATTAAAAGTATCGAAATATTGTATGGATTTCTAATATTATACTCTATAGTATATTTGTATAATAATATAAATGCGAAAGATTGAATGAATGGATGGATGTTTGTTATTCAATCACACCAGAACGGCAGAAATGATCTGGATAAAATTTGGCACAGAGATAGATTATAGTCTGGAATAACACACCGGCTACTTCTTATCCCGGAAATTTAAAGAGTTCCCGGGAACCAAAAAACCTCAATCCAAGCGGATGAAGTCGCGGGCATCAGCTACATAAATATTCCCTATCGTATTGGTACCCCAATTTAAACGAGTAAATTTGCAAATAATGCAATCGTATTTTGTGTTATTAGTGTTCGGTATATTGTGACAAAAAGTAGAATCGTGTTCAGGATTTTTTTTTTCGTGCAACACTGAAATATAAAGAGTAGAGTATAAATTTTCCGGCTAAGCTTGCGGCCTCGGACGAGAATGTAACATCCTTTCCAGTCACGAACCAAATAACGTTAAAGTTTTAAAATCGGAATCGATTTCTGCCACCTACCTGATTTGTGCCTTCCATTCACCTGTGGAACTCCATCGAAATTCACTATTTATTGAGTAGTTTTATAGTAAAATCTTACACTCTAAATCTTTCAATCTTACGTAGTCATTCTTACTAAACAGTTATATTTAAAATAAGTAAATTATCATGCTATATTTTGTGAACTTTAGTGATATAACTTTGTCGATCTTTTTGTCAGCCCTAACGCAGACTGCGGTCTATTTGGGCTGCAATTTACAAACGCCAGCCTGTGTTTTTGGTCTCGTGCTGGTGCAAAATTGTGGTGTAATTTTAGATTTTTTTAAAGGCATTAAATAAAAAATGTAGTAATTTTTTATCCACTATAAGTTAGCCCTTGACTGTGATCTCACCCCATGATATGATGCAGCCTAAGACGGAAGTGGGCTAACCTGTTAGGGCTATGGCAGTTATAATTAACCCATACCCCCAATCAGCTTCTACACGGCATCGTATGCTAATTCGCTTGGCGGCATATTTTTGCCGGTAGGATTTTTATCGAGATTTTTACAATCTCGATCCATGGGGTCGCGAACGTCAAGTAGTATGATATAAAATTATGCTGCTTGATAAAACGGAGAGTCGTATTCTCTGCTATGATATTTCGAATTCAAGCATAATGTATTATACGACTATCTCGTTGGTCTAGCGGTTAGCATAGTCGACTGCGGATCACGAGGTCCTGGGTTCGATTCCCGGTCGGGCATAAAAATTGTTAGGTATTGGGTTTTTCAATTAAAAAATTCTCAGTGCCAGCCCGGAGTTGGAAGTTGGCGGTGTTTCACCCCCGTGCCTCGGAGAGCACGTTAAGCCATCGGTCCCGGTTGTTATCACTAACATGATAATAGTCGTTAAAGCCCGCCAACCCGCATTGGAGCAGCGTGGTGGGTCTAAGCTTTAATGGGAATTAAAGAGAGAAGAGAGAGAGAGAGGGAGAGAGGGATCTCTCCTATGAGAGTGGAGGCCTGTGCCCAGCAGTGGGACGTTAATAGGCTGTAGTGGTGTTGGTGGTGGTATTATACTGAAATTGTATTTATTCATACTATATAGGACTATAGTGGAAAAAAGGAAAGAGGGGTTCATATTTAAGCTCTCGGCCTCGAGCGAGAATGTAACATCCTATTATATTTCCAGTCACGAACCGAATAACGTTAAAGTTTTAAAATCGAAATCGATTTTTACCCCCGACCTGATTTGTGCCTTCCATTCACCTGTGGAACTCCATCGTTGAGAAAAGCTGCCAAGACGTAATTCACGATTCGGTAAAAGGGATTTCCTCTCTGTGACATTTGTAATAACGAGATTTTTTGGAGGGAATTCTCTTTTAACGGTGGATTTTTAATGCAGACGTTTAATCAAGACTTGTTTTTGATGTTTCTATTGTGTTGTTCCATTATTATTAATGATACACAATAATAATTGTTGGAACTCTAAATCGAAGTTCAAAAGTAACACGTAGTTATAATACATACACAAATATAATGTGGAAACTTATCACTTTACAGACAAAATCTGATTTTCTTTTCGTTAGTTGAGAATATTTCGCGTAGAAGTTTGTGTAGTTTTTTAGCGATTTTAATTGTTTTTTTTCTCTTATTAAGGCGGATGCTTAGTTTTTGTGTAACGAAAATGCGAACACAGAGATTTTTGTCCTATTGTTGTCGAGGGCTTTTAATACCCCTCATTTCATGGTATAGCATCCTATTATATCATATTTAGTATCTATATGTTTTTTACAGTTACAAGTATTAAGCCTTCATTGGTACTGAATCTATTCAAGGATATAATTTAAATTCATATTTTGTCTGATTTAAGGTACAGCAACTTATTAAGTATTTAATACAGGATAGTATAATAACTTACATTATTGTATTTTATTTAACTTACATACTTACTTATGTATTGTAATATATTGTTTAAAAAAAGAAAAAAAAGAGCAACTGCTGAGTTTCTCGCCGGCTCTTCTTGGCAGAATCTGCTTTCCGAACCGGTGGTAGCACGGAATAGATATTATTTATATTTTCTATGGGTGTTAGAGTCAAAACATGACGTAGCATAAGAGACACCTGTACGTCCTACATGTTTGAAATAAATTGAATTGAATATCTATGTTTTTACAGTTACAAATAGTAAACCTTCATATGCATCTGTTTAAGGACATAATTAAAATTCATATTTTGCCTGATTTAAGGTAAAGTATCTTATTAAGTATTTAATATTTATGTTTTTAAAGTTAAAAATAGTAAGCCTTCATATGCACCTCTATAGGGACATAATTAAAATTCATATTTTGTGTGATTTTTTTTTTTTACATATTAAACCATATATATTAACAGGTCTGTGCAGGCAAAAGTATGAGTTACTCATATACGCAACTTATGTGACTAAAACTTGCAAGTGTAACCGTAGCTTTAGTCTTACAAAGACCGCACTCACAAATGCTACACCCTACACAAACTTTTCCTTCGAGGACTTAAGTCTGTCATCTGCGGTGGTACTCAACTATAAAACTTCAGTGTCGTGACCTAGATTTGATACTGCGGCTACAAACGCACGTTTAGGAACTATATTGTAAATTTTTAATTCTAAAAAAAGAAACTTAAACTACAGAGCCATCACAGAGTATATAATTTCATTAGCTAAATTATTTTGAACTAGTCACGGTTTCGCATTTAAAGCATATTAAAGCATTTATCTAGCTATAATACAGTATGGTTAAACATCTACGTTTTATAAAGCTCTTAAACTAACCATAATAGATTTATTGAAGTTGAAGAGTTCCACCTGCTATCTTCAAACTTTTTATAAGATCTTCATGAAATTAACACGACACTAAACTGATACCTAGTACCTTCTACTAATAACCTTTACGAAGAAGTCATAACCTGGTCAGATTTGACAGAGCTAATATCGAATAAAACTTTCATCCCCTTTCCCGTAGGAATCATATTATTTTTCCGAATAAAAAAAAAGCCTGGATATGTTAGCCCAGAATCTTAGCTGTAATTAGTTTGCGAATTGCGCGTACAGTTCATCCAGAAATTCGTGACACGAATTCTAACAGACAGACATGAGATAAACAGAAAAAAAATCATAAAAAATTGTTGTATCGATAATAAAGCTTTCTCTAATCGTCAAGATGCTGGTTTATTATACGAGTAAGTATGGATAGATGTTTATGAGCAATCAAGCCTCCCAGGAGTAGAAATGTTTTCTCAAAGGATTTGCCAATGATGTACTCTATATAAAATGTCTATCATTTTCAAAATATATATCACTAGATGGTGCCCGCGACTTCGTCCGCGTGGATTAAGGTTTTTGATTCCCGGGGAACTCTTTTATTTTCCGGGATAAAAAGTAGCCTATGTCATTCTCCGGGATACAACCTATCGCTATACCAAATTTCATCAAAATCGTTTGAAAAGATGTTTTTTTTTTATTCCAGCGGGAACTCTTGAATTTTCCGGGATAACAAGTAGCCTATGCCCTTTCCCGGGATACAACCTATCCCTGTACCAAATTTCACCAAAAATGGTTGAAAAGGTTTGCCGGGAAAGCGTAGCAGACAGACAGACAGACACACTTTCGCATTTATAATATATTATATAGAAAGAAAAGAAAGACAGAAAAAGCGTTTATTTGGAACCACAATACAATATTTACAGTGGAAAGAAATGAGACAGAAATATGAGTTGTGTGATCCCAAAATGGACTCCACTCAGCATTTTCGAGCACAGGCACACGCACGCTGGTCTTTCGTGGATCCACAAGTTTCGGACGAATTACTATAAAAATAAAATACTTACAAAGAATATGTTAGGTAATTCAAATACGGTTAGTGTAACGTAACGAAGCTGAAAAACTATCGAGATAAAGTAAACAGAGTATGAAAAAGATAAACTGGAATATTAATATACTTATAATAATAATTATATACATACAACAATAATAATAAATAATAATAATGGTAAAATATGTAAGTATGATAATATGAGCAGCGCCTACTCCACAACCTCACCCTTTTGCTGACATAACAATAGCTTTCTTAATTTGGATTTAAACAATCCTTTTGACTTGCTCGTATCACGCAGGGGAGGGGGCAAGTCGTTCCAGCATTTCGTAGCCGCAAATTTAAAGTTACCACAAAATGCTGCTGTTGAATATAGTAATATAGTAAATATAGTATATATATAGTATGGAAGAATGGATTGGGAATTGTTGGGATTCACTAAACCAATGCAATCCCCATTCGTCAAGCGAAAACTGCAGCTGACATCCTATTTGTCTGTCTAAGCAACTGGATTTAGGAACAGTCATGACGGATTACGCGCACACGGGCCCTATATTGACTCAAATGAATAAACCAGTGCTTAAATTCATCCGCCTATTTCTAAATTGGCTCGAAATCAGTGCAATATGGAATTATTTTCGAACGAAAATTTATGTGAGCGCACAGAATACTTAATGATAAAGTATGTCCTTAATTTAGAATTTTTGAGCGGTTTTACATCGAATAAAACTTTGCGAGTTCTCATATTTATCGTAATTAACATCAATAGGGTTTAGTGGCAAAATAATTATACTGTCTGAATACACATCTGTACTTAATTCATTAGTACTCAGACAAACGAATTGATTTTTTTGCAGATCAGCCCCCCGATTTTCTAAAAGTTGCCGATCAAATCGTCAAAATTCGGCGTCAAAGTAAAATAGCTCATGAATTCATCCATCCAGGATGAATTCATGAGCAAAACTTAGTTTATTATTAGGGCATATAATTCGTAATAATAAGCATGTTGACTGATTTTGAAAAATGGTCAGATTATGTTCGGAAGTATCCACTATTTCGAAAAAATATCTTATTTTAGCAGAAAAATAAGGTTTGGTAGATGAAATTGGCAAAAAATTTAAAAATTTAAATTTTAAAATTCACGCCAAAACGCTCGGAGGTGTCATAGCGTCGTTCGTGACGTCACTATTATTTTTACCAATGTACTCTGTGCAGTGCGCAGTAAACAATAGTGTGATTGTCTAAGCTCGAAAACATACATTTGTGACGTCATTCTCTTCTTGGTGTTTATGGCATTATGGCGGATTGTTGTATTTTATCGTTTTATTTTATCAAAGTAAATAGCAACCTCACTTGTAATAGAAAAATAAATACGTTTTTTATAATCCATAAATCCTATTTCACTAGATAAATTCATAATTTCATTGATTCTTGGTTACTGTCATCATGCCTATTGGGATGAAACTGAGGTCATAAGTTCAAGTTATCCGTACGCTAACACCTAACCTAGGATAATTTGGGTTAAGTTAAAAGCGGCAGGGGTAAATATTTCCCACGTTTAATTCAAATAATGATAAACAAACGCTAAAGCGCTGTAAATACTCATTCATTACTAACGGATCAGCCTGGTAATCCAGAGACGTAATAGCCCCAATGCCTTGGGCACCATGCCCATGAATGATCATTTAGACGGTCTATATCCAGCTTCCATCTTCTGTGTTCCCTCATGATTATAATATGGGGCTCCTCAAAGGGCGGATAAACAAATATCTCAAAAGCCAGCAACGCATTGGCGGTTCCTCTGGTGCTGCAAATGTTCATGGGCGGCAGTAATCACTTACCATCAGGTGACGCGCCTGCTCGTTTGCTCGCTATATATATTTAAAAAAAAATAGTTTTTATGTTTTGTGTAAATTTGGATTAGTCTTATGATTAAAATTTAGCCTTTATAGACTCTTGAAAAATTATAAATAGTCAATCGAAATATTAGGTTTGAATATCTAACTTTGATAAATTTCTTACAACGCAAACCTGCCTTAGATCATTAGCATATTGTATTCGTTTGTAAGAGCCGTAAGAGGCTTATACCTTCTATAAGTGTTGGTATTGTTTTGTAGGTTGTAACGTTCTCTCTCAAAATACTTACGCGTATGTTATAATGAGTTTGTTATAATACCTTGATACTTTGGTAACTTTGGAGAATAAGGAAGCGAGTTAAGCACATCTTGGAATCATTTCTTACATTTGTTTTCGTACATATTTCGCAGTATTATGTGGGCCACGCCAAACTTATTCATTTTCACTGCTTCTGCACTTTAACTCAAATAAACTACTACACTCAGAGTAGTATGGTTTCACTAAAGGCCGATCAACAACCGATGCGGGAGCTATGCTGTTAAAGCATATATTCGATGCGTGGGAGAAATCACAGAATGCTATTGGTATTTTCTGTGATTTGTCTAAGGCATTCGATTGCGTTGAGCATGAGACGCTTTTAGTTAAGTTGAACCATTATGGAATCAAAGACACTGCACTTGGCCTCATTGCATCTTATCTCAGTGACCGCATTCAAACGGTATGTGTCAACGATGTGAAGTCGTCCGGATCAGCCTCACTTATGGGTGTTCCTCAAGGCTCTATTCTTGGTCCCTTCATGTTCTTGGTCTATATAAATGATTTACCATACTACGTCCAAAATACTTGCGATATTGTGCTATTTGCTGACGACACGTCCTTGATTTTTAAAGTCGATAGAAACTAGGACAATAATTATGAAGACGTAAATAATGCAATTTCTCAAGTCACTAACTGGTTTACTGTAAACAATTTACTTTTAAACGCAAAGAAAACCAAGTGCATTGAATTCGCATTGCCGAATACCAAGTCCACAGGAAACATAAATTTAACTGTAAATAATGATATTTTAAAAATAGAAGAGACCACTGTGTTCCTGGGGGTGACCTTAGATTCAAAGCTTCAATGGGGCACTCATATATCAACTCTGGCTGGCAAACTCAGCTCTGCTGCTTACCATGTCAGAAAGATTCGACAGTTTACTGACGTTGAAACTGCAAAAATTGTATATTTTGCTTACTTTCATAGTATTATGTCTTACGGAATTTTACTATGGGGTAAAGCAGCAGATATTCAAAAAAATTTTGTACTACAAAAAAGGGCAATACGTGCAATTTATAATTTAAAACCGCGCGAATCCCTTAGAGAGAAATTTAAGGAAATAGGTATTCTTACAGTAGCCTCGCAATATATTTATAGTAATTTAATCTTCGTAAAACAGCACATTCATAATTACAAAAAAATATGCGATCTGCATGACAGGCAAACTAGAGGCCGCCATAAGCTCGTGACTCCATCGCTCCGCCTCAAGAAGGTACGAAGGTCGTTTGTGGGAATGAGCATTCTATTTTATAACAAAATTCCACAACCTATCTTAAACTTGCCTTTACACAAGTTTAAGAAGTCCATTAAAATTATGCTCCTGAAAAAGGCTTATTATACTGTTGAAGATTACGTAAATGACAAAGGAGCATGGATTTGACTCGCTCCAGCAATGCTAAGGACAGCTGTTACTTATGTATTTTACAAATTAATGAAATTGTAAATTATTATTTTTTCAAAAGAGCAACCGCCGAGTTTCTTGCTGGTTCTTCTCGGTAGGAATGGCATTCCGAACCAGTGGTAGATTCACTTGACGATTCAAAAGTACTTGTAAAAGTTTATTTGAATAAAAATCATTTTGAATTTGAATTTCATAAAAAATCATGCAATCAAAAACATAAATTATAAAATTAAAAATATAATTCAAGAATTGTAAAAGTCTTGAATTATGTTTACATTTTTATTATCCTTCTGGTAAATACTATAATAGCACAGAATAGGTTATAGTTCAGCTAATAGTTAGTAAGTATTCTGCATGCTTTAGAAAAGGTTTCTGCACTTAAATATCCCCGTCTGTTATCCATGCTTCTCCACCGGAGGCCAGGCCTAGAATACCACCCTGGTTGTCGAGAGATTCCCAGAGCAAGGCTGTAATACCTTTAAGAAGTTAGCATTCGCGTTTGTCTTATAATATGCCCGTGAATTCTGTCTCCATGCAGGCCCTGCACTGATAACAGTCACTAGTCAGTGCCACCTATAACGAATAAGTATTTGTTTGATGGGCTGAGCCCCAATGAGTCTTACTACTTTCCAGAGTTAACTTATTTTTATTATTACTTTCAGAACTAAAATTCGTGTCAAATACTTGCAATTTACTTCATTAATAGCCAATTAATCCCTAAGTCAACATTAACCTGACCTTGCGCTTAACGTCAATCATGTTTAGTGCAAAGCAATGATGAGGTCTAGGTTGGAACGCGCTTGTATAGAAGGTACCTGTTCACTCTTGCCTTGAAGGTACGTGCACTGGGAGGGTGTTCTACACCCTAGCGGTTGGTAACAGAAACGTCGAGCAAAAACGCTTCGTGCGAGCAGATTGGACGTCAACCACATAAGGGTGCCAAAACTGACGGTTTCTCGCTGTTCTGTGGTAGAACGGAGAAGGAGGAAAAAGGTTGTCAAGTTCCTGAGCTGAGCTGTTTAGGTATATCAAATTCAAATGTTTTTATTAAAATAAACTTTTACAAATTCTTTTAATTCGTCGCGTGAAACTACCACTGTCTTCTAACTTACTACTAATAATTATAACTTGCTAATTTTATCTGAATTCACTTGCGTAAATAATAACCTTATCTAAAGGAAATCATGAGAAAATCACGTCACTCTTATGAGAGTAGACTGCTATGAACGTCAAAGGATTAATATCAATACAAGGATGCAAGAAAGTGCTCTTGGCACGGCTTCAACTAATTGGGCTGTCAACCGCAGGTGCCGAGTCGCGTTTTCGTATGAGGATCGCGTGATAACTTATATTTACGTTACAGGCACAGCTCTAGTCTTTAATTGACAACATCTCTGAATACGTTGCTGTTAAGTGTAGCACAGGGTAAATTAATCAGTATACCTATCAAGATTAATAAAGCGTATTGTGATGGAAAATTATAAACTAAACCTCATAGTTTGCTTTATAAATGCATTCATCATCGCAACCCAACTACCTGTGCAACTGCCCCACTACTAACACCACACACACACACACACACACACACACACACACACACACACACACACACACACACACGAAATGGATGCTAATAGTATAATATTAAATCTAAATCAATTACAATTACAGCACTAATTAAGTTAGTCATACTATTTTATTAGTCACTATAGTCGGGAAAGAACCAGGTGTCTTGAAACACAGGTTTATTACCTAGCTCAAGCACCGGTCCCTTCATTGTTACTGTTTTAATATTATCTGTACAAAAATGTAATGCTATGTAATTGGAAAAATAAATAAATAGATTGATTTACCTAATTCCACACGGACGAAGTCGCGGGCAAAAGCTAGTTATAAAAATGTTATAAACATTTTGTGCGTACGAATCATTATGAAGCTTCAATTTCACGGCCGTATATTAATTCAACACGGTAGCCAAATTATATTTTCATTAGTAAAATTATATTTACCTTGTATTAAAATATTATTACCTGCGTAAATTACGCTTATTTTATTAGACGAAAGACAAACTAATTAATATTGTCTAGCTGCTATACCTTATACTGTTAAGTTGACAAAATGCTCGCTCAATGTTTGCGCTTAATTAATTGTATCAATAGTAAGACAACGCTTATTCCCTACGGTAAGGTACAACGCGTACCTGCGGAATGGAATGGAGACAAAGCGAATTTGTTGACAACTACTCAAACTGATCTTTATTTTAAGAATTCCATGTTTTTTTTTCATATTCTAATCAAAGTCATAGAAAATAAACTTGAGTTAAGGTTATTGTGGAAAAAGACGCTGCACTTTGATTCTACTTTATTACATTAGTAGGCGTGTGTCAGATCTAAGAGTTCAAAAATTCTACATCGGCAAAATGGTGCACATCACAAAACTGTATGAAATCGTGTAGGTCAATACTCACGTATTATAATTTGCAGGTCGCGTTTAAAGACTTCGCGAGATCGCGAGAGAGAGATCGCTTAGCGGCACGTCTTTGCCAGTAGGGTGGTAACTAGCCTCGGCCGAAGCCTCCCACCAGGCCAGACCAGGGAAAATTCAGAAATTATAAATTCCCAAATTGACCCTGCCGGGTATCGAACCCAGGACCTCCGCACGTTAAGGCAACAGCGCTACACACTGCACCACGGAGGTCGTCAAAACCATTCTTAGCAGTTTGCGATTGCAAATATGGTAACCCGGTTAGCTGACGACAAGTTTGAACACACAACTCCAGCGCATACTTCCAAAGTGGAATGGTACTGGGTGAAGCTCCTTTTTTATCTCTTTTATCGCCTTTTCTACCTTTTATTTTTGAACTCTAGAGCTCAGTGGAAGAATTGTAAATTCTTTTTAATGTTTTTCTTAGGATTCCTCTTTTGGATACCATGTCTGCTTTGCTTAGAAATATGCAAATGTTGCTTCTGTGCTTGTTGCTGTGATAACTGATATATATTTTATAAGACAATATTTGTCTTTTTGTTTCTGCATAATGAAATCATAAATTACTGCATAATCAAAGCTCAACTATAAAGTTCTTATAACAACAGCTGAGGCAAATCTTTGCTAATATAATTAGTAGTAAGTATTAAAACAAGTCAGGTAGGACCTAAAAAAGACGGCTCGACGCGTCACTATGCGGTAATAAGTAAAGCTTAGTATAGTTTTTAAAATGGGGAAAATATATGCTGTACTTTGGATCCTCTACTCTGAAGGTGTGCGTTAAACCTAAGTCACCAGATATTCTAAATGGATCATTCAAAACATTATGTATACGGCTTCAGAGAACGAAAATGCCTTGGAGCAAGTTGCCTTAATAATTTCTGCGACGTCAAATGTTTCCTTGAATTCATCAAGGTAGGTATAAAGTCTTATACGCATTTTGTATTACATCATTGTATTATGGCTGGTTGACATTGTATCAGTAACTCCATTGAAATAGAAATAGGTACTAAAAAAATTCTACATCAATGAGTAACTCGATCCGGTTAGTTCATTTTTAACAGGTCCTCATGTCATTATGGATATTGGATACCTATAATAATCTTTTCTACACTGATATTTGCTAATATTTTACTAAACTGACACTGACAAAATATATTACAAACAGTCAAGAGTAGTTTAGTCCAGTTATTGAAAAAAGGATAGCACACTGCATTCAATGTACTGGAATACGTTTGCATCATACTAGTAACAATACAGCGCTAGGTAAAACCTAGAAAAAACAACCAGTTTTGATCTTAAAAATTAAAGAGTTACAGCAGGGACAAAAAAAAGGTCAATCCACGCAGACGAAGTCGCGGGCATCAGCTGGTCTTGCATAGATTACATTGCTAGTCCAGCAACGAACGTGTTACAGTCACTGTGGTAATGTAAACCATCCTGTATATCGCTGTATTATGAAGAATGTATTATGAAATCCTCGGAAAATAAATTATACTTTGCGGAAAAGGGAACACACAAAAGTTTGGGACGTTTTCTTAAAGGTAGCGCTCTTTCGGCAGAAGGTACGGTAATAAATGTAATTTCAAAGTAGAGTGACTCTTTTATATTTTTTGTTAACTTAATGAAAGCCGTTTCATTTCATCCTATTGTATTAAAAAGCATGTTCAGTAATTTAACGATTCAATTAAAATAAATAACAAAATCAAAGTAGTTTATCCAAAGACAGCTTTGCTTCACTCGGAAACATTTTTATTTAAATTGTTGAACGCGTATTTCTTAATTTTAAAACTCTAAACCGAAATATCGAATTTCATGAAAATGAAGGTTTTCCTGTCCCTGTTTGAACCTTTTTGGGGTCCAAAAATATTACTGGGTTTACTGGTTACAGTGGTAGACAGATCAGTTAATCAGTCAGTTAATCTTTTTAACTGTATGTAATGTGGCTTTAGATAAGGCTAATTAATTAACAATAATATATTCAAGTTTGCCCCCATCTGTCTATTTCATCTGTCCACACATTAGATGGTCTATTAATATTTTGTTTTCTGGATTCGCCGTCACTTCACTAGTAGGTATCATGCGGCATGCATCATCCATGAAAATTACACAAATACCAAATCCCCTATAGTTATTATTGTGTTTATTATTTGACCTTATAAAAACTGGTTCAAGATATTAACTACATTATGTGTATTTCAAATCGACCCGTAATATACTTGCCAATCACTAGTTAAAAATCTTATAACTAACTTGGTTATGTCAGAGAGCTCAAAAGCGAAGTAGCATATAAATAAAATAACTCAGACGGTTCCAATTACTCTACCTTCCATTAAATTTAATGAAATCTGCTCTATACTGTATGCACAGGTATATATGTATGTAATTAGGACTAACACAGACGGTAGACAAAAGTCTTCCTTAATAAATCACGTATACTGCACTCGAACATATTGTAACGTTATGGTTTTTATTCAAATTTGTTTGGGAATATAAATATTTTAAAGCTTTCTGGCATGATATCTTTTCTGGTGGGAGGCTGCGGCCGTGGCTAGTTACCACCCTAGGGGAAAAGATGTGCCGCCAAGCGATTTACCATATTCTGTCTAAATCCATGCAAGATACTTTTTTATAGCCTTTTCAAGACTTTGATGAACGTCTTTTGGTTGAAAGTAATTGGACGCAACAATGAAGCTTTTGGTACCGCTTAACTGAATATATAAAAGAAAAGTTGACTGACTGACTCATCTATCAAGGCTCAGCTCAAACCACTGGACGTTTAGAGCTGAAATTTGGCATGCAAATAACTATGATGACGTATACTTCCGCTAAGTAAGGTTTTTTTTAAATTCAAAATAAGGGTTTGAAATTTTTGTCGCGGGCAAAAGCTAGTTTATTAATACTAAGCCGCTACTACAGCAAAAAGGAAACGGATATACTATGCTAAGCAAAATATTGGCTAGTGACGATAAGAATTGTCCATCGTCTGCGCTGGCACTTAATAAACGAAGATACGAAAGGTCACCATTATCAAGGGTAAGGGACAAAGACGCTAACCTTTTGCCCTTTTTTCCTTGTTCTAAGATAAAAAAGAGAAAGTGGATTAAATGCACAGATAGCCGACGCCCATAAAGAGATTGAATTCGAGATAATCCTGAAAGAAAGGCTCGGTGTTATTCCTATCTAAATGCTTTCGCTTTTGTACAGGTGTCCAAGTTTTTATTTTTCCTTGGCGAGTTCTAATCAGCCTTTGTTTTTGCTTCATCAGTTCTTTTTAATGGATTGTCTTGTTTGACACATAAATTATAATTATAACGAGATGAGGCAAACTTCCACGTCGTCGTGGTTTGATGTCTTTAGGGTTTTTCGGTATAAAATGTAGCCTATGTGTTAATTTAAGTTATAAGCTATCTTCATTTAAAATTTCAGCCGAATCGGTTTCGTCATTGCCACGTGAAAGAGTAACAAACATCCAAACCTTGCACATTTATAATATTAATTTAGTAGGATATGATAAAATTATAGTCTGTCGTATAGTGAAGTTTGAGAGAAGATTTTTTAAATACTGGCAACACAACACGTGTAACAAAAAAAAATTGATTTGAATTGATTCGGTTTAGTTGTTGTAAAAAATAATATTTTCCTATTTTATATATTTTGAAAAGTACCACTTGATAATTTAAATTTTAAGGAAACAGGTAGCTATTATTCTAATTGAAAATTGCACGGTAAATATTAAACGCGAACTCGCCAACAAGCTACGTGTGTTGTTTGGCGAAAAACATAGTTTTTGCAGGTATTTGTTTGTGCTTTAAAAAAAATTACTAGCCTGACTGCTTATCAATAGAAAAAACTAAAGTATTGCAGGTTTTTATTTACCCTTCTCCTTGAATCCTTACATCATTATGTATCATCATTCTTAGTCAATATGCATTCACTGACAAACGTTGTTTATTGTTTTTTTTCTCAGATGGTTTTCAGATGATGCCACCTTTTGGTCGTCCTGATTTTCATAAACATTTTAAAGTAAATATTTTAAATTCTATTCAGTTATTTCAATAAACAAAATTCATTTACAAAGACACCACAACAGCTTTATTCAAGCACTAAGGCACGAAGTAGTCTTGTGTTTACAAAATTTGAGCTCTGGAATATTTCTTGCTATTATTTGTCTTTGATATCCCGTTAACCGCAGAATTCACGTTGCAAAATGCCCTAGTTACCCAATTACGGCATGCACAAAGGAAGGTAATTTTAAGTACGTAAGTTCACCTGCATTCTCGAATCTTCGAAATAAAGATATTTAATTTTCTACTGTATGGTGCTTGCGATTACGTCCGCGGGGCTTATATTTAAAAAATCTTGTGGAAACTTTTTAATGTTCCAGGATAAAAAGTAGCCTATGTTACTCTCCAAGTTTGAATTATTATACTTACCTACTCATGCAAAACATCACGTTAATTTGTTACTCTGTTGCGTGATTGAAAGACAACCGTAAGAATCATTGCAGCAAACCACTTATCTGTTACAATTTTGTGACGCCTTTTCTGTTAATGGCCAAATCATGATGTAAGTTCTACTTTTATGTTTATGTCACTCTCCAAGTTATATTATTTGTGTTTCGTGGGGTTTTTTATTTATATCCATACTAATATTATAAATGCGAAAGTGTGTCTGTCTGTCTGTCTGTCTGTCTGTCTGTCTGTCTGCTACGCTTTCACGGCCCACCTTTTGAACCGATTTTGATGAAATTTGGTACAGGGGTAGATGGTATCCCGGGGAAGGACATAGGCTACTTTTTATCCCGGAAAAATAAAGAGTTCCCGCGGGAATAAAAAAAAACTGTCTCTTCACCCGATTTTGATAAAATTTGGTACAGGGGTAGATGGTTTCCCGGGGAAGGACATAGGCTACTTTTTATCCCGGAAAATTAAAGAGTTCCCGCGGGAATCAAAAATCTTAATCCACGCGGACGAAGTCGCGGGAATCATCTAGTTATAAATAACTTAAACTGAAAAGTGAATTGAATTGTTTGCACTGCTGTAATAACCTTGTCTTTTAAACATTAAGGCTTTTTTTCACTGTGACTGCTCTTTAACTCATATACCAGATTCATATAAAGTGATTTTACTCGCCACTGTCACAGTTCATGTTTCAAAACGGCCTTCATAAACGTATTAGAATTACACTTACCTCAAAACAAGGATCAATTTTCAAACTCGCCCCTTCCTTTGGGATCTTATAATCTCAAAACCACACGCCGTCCCTTCGGAGCCTGAGCCCACGGCCTTCGGAGCCGTCCGTTTCCGCAACTTATTAAGTATTTCCATCACACCCACTCTGCCGACTAAGTGCACCCTGGAGCCACAGAAGCGGGGAGACGCTTTTTCTTGAATTTTTAAACCCCCCTTAATGTTCCCGCAAAGTAATCTTGCAAGATCCCCTTCCCGCTTATGTTATTTGCGTCTACATTATTCAATAACGTGTTCGGAAGATTAAATTTTTATCGGTTTAAAAGTGTGATTTTTGTTCTTATTTTTTTGAAATCGGATGTGTACTAACACAAAACAATACATTATGATTTTTAGAAAATAATAGATGTTTTTATAAAATATTATGTTCACAGATTAAGGTATAAGCTGAAATCCTTTTAAACTAATCATCCACCAAAGATAAAGATGTCATAGAAATTCAAACTAAATTGGAAACGAAATTTAGGAAGCTTTGTAAAGCATATCAAAGAGAACTTATCAGAGTTCCTTTCAAGATATTACTCACCCAATTATATTATGAGCGGTACTGCAAAGTAATTGAACTTGGCTCTCAGTTTTATCAGCTTGCAAACAACGGCATTTGAAGGCTAGTTCCGCGGTAAACTGAATGTCAAAGACTAGATTAAGTTCTTAAACTAAACCCAGACTGCAACTCAGAGAAAAACTTACTATCAGGAAATATCGCAATAATATTTAGTACATATTCAAATTAAACCGCGGAATATAGATACTTGGCTTAACTTATCTATCAATAAAGAACTTTTTAATTTTCCGAATATTTTATTCCACGTACCAGCGTGTTAATTTGAGATATATAAGCAGTCTCAGTTCCAATGTACAAAGAACAATGGTAATTTTAGACTATGCCGCCTTCAAAAACTACCTACAATAATATAAGTTTTGATTTTTTGTTCATTGGCTAAGAGTATTTTATGCTATTCAGTGATTAGACGTCTGTTAACTTTTTTGTAAAATGTTTTATAATAATAGATTATTCAACCCGACCCACGTAGAGGCCCGATTTGACATAAATACAGATAACAAATTTTTATTTCCTTATATAAGATTTATTAATTTATATCTACT
Source organism: Erebia aethiops (assembly GCA_923060345.2). Classification (NCBI taxonomy): domain Eukaryota; kingdom Metazoa; phylum Arthropoda; class Insecta; order Lepidoptera; family Nymphalidae; genus Erebia; species Erebia aethiops. The sequence continues at coordinate 3,784,706 of OV281092.1, read as the reverse complement.
GGTATACACTGAGCCTTCTATTTGAAGCCCAGTTTGGTAGATAGTCATAAAAACAACCGCCAACCTTTGTGAAATAGACCACGCGGCCTTATTTTCAATATCCATGATGGACAATAATGTACTTTGTTCCTCAGATAATAGGTACGGCCGAGCCGTTTATGGTATCCTAAGTGAAAATTTTAATGGAGCAACAAAATGAAGCTATTTTCGGAGGAAGATCTTATATAAATTTAATTTTAGAACCTACTTTGTTAGCAAAATGCTCCTTATAAAAAATTCCCTCTGAATAAACATCTTAATATTTTGCTGCGTAGTTTAAATTACGTTTACAAAATATAATCAAAATGTTGATGTTTTAGGATTACCTTACCCTATTGATAAATGGTTGAACCAGCATAGTCAGCGCGTAACATCTCTTTCACGGCTTATCAATCGTCCTGTTAATGAATAGGCCACGCCCACAAGTGAAAAAAAATATATCCGGCTGGGTTTGTTATTGGGTTTTTTTTTTTTTTGTTTAAAGTCAGTGTGACTTGTTCTTGTTATAAATGTCAGAGTGTTCTTAACTCTCTGTCTGTTACGCTTTCACAGTCCTACTTTTGGTGCAACCACCACCACTATCACCACTACAGCCCATTATTTTCCCACTGCTGGGCACAGGCCTCCACTCTTATAGGAGAGAAGGAATTAGAGCTTAGACCCCACCACGCTGCTCCAATGCGGGTTGGCGGGCTTTAACGACTTTTATCATGTTAGTGATAATAACCGGGACCGACGACGGCTTAACATGCTCTCCGAGGCACAGGGGTGAAATACCGCGAACTTCCTAACTCCGGGCTAGTACTGAGAATTCTAGTCAGAAAAGCCCAACACTTCATTGTGGCTCTACGAAAGACTCGAACCCGGGACCTCGTCGGCCGCAGTCAAACATGCTAACTATTTGACAAACGAGGCAAGTTTTGGTGCAAAGGTAAGTTAAATCCCGGGGGACATGGATTTTTAAAAGGTTTTTTTAAATTTTTTTTTTTTTTTTTTTTTATCAACTACAAGCTAGCCCTTGACTGCGATCACACCTGATGGTAAGTGATGATGCAGTCTAAGATGGTAGCGGGCTAACCTGTTAGGGACATGGCAGTTATATTAAACCCACACCCCTTCGGTTTCTACACGGCATCGTACCGGAACGCTTAGTCGCTTGGCGGCTCGTCTTTGCCGGTACATTGTGAGATAGACTTGCGCTTGACGATAATCATGGCTTAGTGCAATGCAATGGTGAGGTCTAGGTTGGAACGCGGTTGCCTAGAAGATGCCTATTCACTCTTGCCTTGAAGGATTTTTCATAATTCAGCGTGGACGAAGTTACTAACATCATCTGGTACTAATATTTTTAATAAAAGAGGTTGACTAAGCCTGTGAATTCCTTTTCACCATAACCAAGCCTCTAGAAGGGACAAACAAGAACTTAATGTGATTAATAATGTGAGTAATGTTTGACTCATTATACCTTTTTCGCTAATTAACACAGCCCTTAATATTTCTTCATTTGGCACACCATTTATTTCATGTAGGTACATTTTGCGTTCTATTCTGTAATGAAAATACAAGTATAAAATCATTAAAAAACATTTTAAAAATAAGCTTTTACAGTCCTATTCTTCTCAGCAAACCATTTTGATTAAAACTGACCATATCCTGTTGACTGCCTCGTTGGTCTAGTGGTTGGCATGTTTGACTGCGGCTGACGAGGTCACGGGTTCGAGCCCCAGGTCGGGCCATAATTGAGTATTGGGTTTTTCCGACTAAAAATTCTCTGTACTAGCACGGCTTTAGGAAGTGCCCCCCGTGCCTCGGAGACCACGTTAAGCCGTCGGTCCCGGTTATTATCACTAAATAGACAATAGTCGTTACAGCCCGCCAACCCGCATTGGAGCAGCGTGGTGGGTCTAACCTCTAATTCCCTCTCTCCTATGAGAGTGGAGACCTGTGCCCAGCAGAGGGACGTTAATCGGCTGTAGTGGTATATCTTGTTGGTGCATAAAAAGATAATTTGGAAGTCCGCCATATTAGATTTAGAATAACGTCACTTTGTCATCCAAATTATAAACTTTCAGCTCCATCGGTTGGGTATAACTGTTTTAAAATTCAGTTGCAAGATTTGACCTAAACAAACCCACAAACATTGTACTTAAGTTAAATAATTTTTTTAATTTTTTTTTTTTAATATTGGTTAAATTTAATTCCTTTTATCGTAAAACCCCTGTTTGTGATAAATAAGATATCAGCATTAAGCATCGTAAATAAAAATCTTAATTGATAAAACCCAATCTCAGTTTATCATACAGCTTATTGCTCGAGAGAAATATTTTCCTCATATCTTGTAAATTAAAATGCCAACGAGTTCTTAGTTATTAAAATACTTTGTGTATGAAGCTCGAATGTAGAGTGGAATACTGTGATATACTCGACATAATTTTGTACTTTTTTAAATAACTGCTTTGGTTTGGATGCTACGTTTTTCATAAAGCCAAGTGGCCACTAAAAAGCAATAAAACTTTCAAAAGCAAACTTTCATTTTCATTAATGAACATCAGCCATATACATTTACTTGCTGCAACTGTATACACAGTACAAGTGACTTGGCTTTACTTGACTCCGAGTTTGAAAAATTCGAAAGATTGTTATTATTATTTAAATCTTTATTGCACACAAGTACACGGAAATAAAAAAGACAAAAAAAATACGAATAGGACAAAACAGTATGCAATGGCGGTCTTATCGCCAACGGCGATCTCTTCCAGTCAACCTTTGGAGACAGGAGAAAAGAATAAAAACGGGATGGTGCGCAAACTACAAATACATTAAATTATATATATCAACTACATACATTACTACCTACTGTTAGATGCCATCAGTATTATATTTTTAGATAAACTTATGCTGTAATAATGTATACGTTTAAAATTATTTAATAAATATGGCAATGGTATTGTATCTGTGAGTAAAGGAATAAAACGGAGTGTGAGCCACAGATTTGTAGTTAAATCTGTGGCGCAAGTAATGTCTGTGGTAATGAGCGAGGGTTGTCTGTGTTCACCTCGTACATTTTGAGTCTTAATCTATGGTTGAATCATAGGTTTAGGATTGGTCTTTGCTGGGCGTAGCGGAAACCAATCTTTAATCTATGGGTTCAATAAATCGAGTCACTACGATTTATCACTTTACCAACCGCCTATGAGGGCGCTTCCCGCCAAAAATACGTATAAGAATATACTAGTCTGTGCTTCCCGCCGATGGAACTGTTAATAAGCTTTGAATAAATATCTCATCTTGTTTATCTGAAACCACGCTATTTTTATTACTACATACAAAACATACATACGTACATGAGTTTAAATATATCCGTTATAAATACATATTAAACTAGCTGACCCGGCGAACTTCGTACCGCCTTAGTATGCAAAATTAAATGTATATTTTTCAATATTTCTGAGAGATTTTCTTAATATTTTTTTCGTAAGAACCTTCTCCTAATAATAACAAATACAACAAAAAAAGAATTAGTGAAATCGGTCCAGCCATTCACGCGTGATGCCGTGACCAAGGAAAACGGGTTTCATTTTTAAATATATAGACTATATAATTCATAAATAATAAAACTAAATAAATATTAAATATTATGCTTAAACTAAATACATGACTACTGAAATAGGTAAAAATTGTTCAAACGACTTTTAATAATAATAAGTGACTTAGATTGTCGAATTTCTGCAGGATGAAAGTTCCAGAGCTTGGCACAGCTTACCGTGAACGAATTGCCATAAAACTCTGTTCGACTGAGGGGTATTTCGGGCTTATAATATCCACACTGGAGCGCAGAAAGAACGCACTATTTGTCGGGACGCCTCCCCTCGTTCTGCATTGCTCTGCCCAATTGGTAAAATGACTGCCTAGGTACAAAGGGGGGTTGCAGAGAGAGACGTCTCGAAATGTGTTGTGAATGTTTGATTATACACTTACCCTGGTCCTCCTAGCGTAGTCTGATTGTCCGTGTGTTACGAACCGTTTGCTTATCGAACTTATCACGATCGGGTCCACCGCAAGGACCGGCTCCCTTCGTGGTGGCCGCTGTCGTTCCCCAATACTTCGTACTTTCTGTAATGTAAGTGGCAACGGGCAGGTCTCGTCGCCAGACGAGACCCACCAGGGCGTTGACCTCGGCAACGGGCCGAGGAAACCAAACAGTGAACACAGATATTACGTACGTTAGAGCAGGAATGGTTCCATCGCTAGCTTATTGGGTCCTAAAGACCAACTGTGAACGGATCCTGTCGGATCAACTGTGATGCTATTCCCCTTGGAATAGCTAACTCTTGAGCCTGTGAATGGATCCCAATTTGATCAACTGTGAAGCGACTCCCCACGGAGTCGCGTGCTCGTGAGCCTGTGAACTGGTGGGTAACCCACCAACTGTGAGGTAGGATGGAAACATTCCCAATGTATTCCCATGATGGGTAATCTTAAAGACTATGCCACTTACTTGAGGAAGACAGCGAGAGGTAGCAAACCAGCACGGTATGACGCTACTTGCCCAGACGCACGAGTAAAAAATGGTGCCAACCGCGGGAATCCCATATGAGAAAATTTGAGGTACCACAGACAATCGACTACGCATAAGAGATGTAAAATGGTTAACTGGTCTGTGGTAAAGGTAATGATCATAGTAAACTCACCATAGATTTATAAGCGTCGGGCTCCGAGTTCCGGCTTTGAGATACGTGATGTTGCCAAAGTTTATGTTTAAGTGATTTAGATTAGTGATTATTATTTACATTTATATTACAATTTACAGATTCGCGACGATTGTCGCGACACTCCCCAACAACGGAAGTTACAACAAGACGATAAGGTTTTGTGTCCACTCCCTAATCTTCTCGAGAGCTCTAACAGCCGCTTCTCTCTTAGGCCTTGGCTCCTCGGAAGGAAGGTCCTTTCCACTCTCATGAGGAATCTCCTCCAATAGAGGTTGATTTTCTGGTATCGTTTCATTGTTGGGTTGTACAGCGTGATTACTCTCCTCGTCATGTGTGTCAGTTCCACTGCCAGGAGTATCACTGACTTCTCTAGAGGTCCTTTCCTGGACTTCATCAATTACGTAAGCAGAAGGTATATGATAGTAATCCGGTCTAGGCTTGTCAGCTAAAACATTGGTTTCTTGTCCATCCATCTCCAGAGGATACAGATGAGAAATGGATCTAACGAATTCGGTATCTCCCACCTTTACTCTAGCTGTTCTACTAAATCCATCTTTTCCTTTTATAAGTTTTGTTATTTTCCCAACTCGCCAGCTTTCCCGATTATGATGATCTCCTTTTATTTGGACTATTTGTCCTTCTCGGGGTTCGAGCTTCGAAGTAACTCTCGGCTCCTTATGTGAGTGTTGATATCTCTCTCGAAGGCTGAGAAGGTAGCGATTCGAGAACATTTCTTTAAATTCGTCTTGGATCTTAAGAGCTCTTTTCCAAGCTTTAACTAACTCCCTCTTCGTGACTGTACCTTGTATTGAAGGTTCTTCCCGAGTAGCTTCAGTTGCTATACACCTTCCCACAGTTAAGAAATCCGCCGGTCTCAATATATGATCCACTTCAGAGTCTATGCAAGTGAGTGGACGCGTGTTTACCACGGCTTCAATTTCCTTCATGACTGTAGATAGTTCACTGTCTCTAAGACAGTGTTTCTGTAATGTCCTCTTCATACAGTTCTTCACGATACCTATTAGTCGCTCATAAAAACCGCCAAACCATGGTGCCAGTGCGGGAATAAATCTCCAGCGAACTTTGTTTTCGATGCAATACGGCTGTGCTAAGACTTCTGACAGTAATTTAAATTGTGACGCATTATCTGACGTAATGAGTGTCGGTAACCCCCTGGTAGCTGCCATTCTTCTCAAGGCGTGAAGGCTTTCTCCAGCTGAAAGGTCTCGCACGACTTCTAAATGTATGGCTCTTGTCGCTAGTCACGTGAACAAGCAGATCCATCTTTTCTCTAACCCATTTCCATTGCTAACCAAAACTGGTCCGAGATAATCAATTCCTGTGAAGGTAAAAGGTGAGCTGTAATTCACTCTTTCAGGTGGTAATGCGGGTGTAGGTGGTAACTTGTACGGTCCTCCGCCATGTTTGACACACGTCGAACATTTCTTTAACAATTTTTGTACCTGACGTTTGCCTTGTAAAATCCAGTATGTTTCGCGTATAATACTCAACGTATGATTGACGCCTACGTGATAATTTTTGTTATGTGTCTCTGTGATTATTCTATTAGTTAACTCAGAATCTTTAGGTAATAAAATAGGATATCTTTTATCGAAAGACCAGTCTGTATTTCTCATCCTTCCTTTACATCTTAGTATGCCATCGATATCGAGAAATAATCCTAAGTTTCGGCTCAAGTTCGTTTCTATCCCTTGTATTTCATCCCTGAAGTGCTCCTCTTGTAATTTCTTTATTTCATCTAAATGAGTCTCTTCTAGGTGTTCCTTTTCATTTTCATTTATTTTATTTTGATTATTAATTTTATCCGATCTTCTATCATGACTTGCAAAACTTATTTCATCCATTTCAACTTCATTATCTTCTACTTCGTTCGGAAGATCCTCCCCCGCCAAAAGGGAATTGACATTTGTCGTTTCTTGCATCCATGTATGAGATGTTTGCAACAAGTATTGAGGTCCAGCTAACCATTTTGCTCTGTCTTCACGAGTGCTGGACGGTCTTGTTGCTACGTCTGCTGGGTTTAGCTCTGTGGGAATATATCTTATAACCAATTCCTTATTCCGTTTAATTTCCTGAACTCTCCTTGCTACGAATGGTGGTAGGAGTTTTGAAGATTTGCACCACTCTATTACAATCCGACTATCGGTCCAAAGAAATTGATTTGTCACCATTGCGGGAATGAAATTGCGGATGAATCTCATAAGACGACTCCCAATCAGTACTCCAAGTAGTTCTAACCGGGGAATCTTTAAACTGTCTTGATCCTTTATAGGGATAAGTCGTGATTTTCCAATGATGAAACTAATTTTGCCCTCGTTTACTATGTATACTGCAGCGGCATAAGCTCGAAGAGAGGCATCTGTAAAGCAATGTAGTTGAACGGTGTTATCTTGTGCAGCCGTCATATAACATCTAGGTATCGATATTTCCTTGATTTCGTCTAACTGTCTACGTATTTTAGACCACTCTTCCTTCATTGGTTCTGAAAATACAGTGTCCCATTTAACTTTGCTTCTCCATAGTTCTTGTAAAAATAATTTAGCGGGTAGTATATATGGTGCAACAAATCCACACGGATCATAAATTGAGGCAATCACTTTTAATACTCCTCGTTTGGTGTCCGCATTAGAATCGACTTTATATCTCAGTTGAAGTATATCATCTTTCAAGTCCCATTCGAGACCCAATATCTTAACACGTTCGGAATTTGATGTGTCTGAAATTTGTGACATAAACTCGTCAGAATTCGAACTCCACTCTCTTAGGTTCATAGACATCTGTCCGAATGCTTCTTTGGAGTCCTGATATAATTCTAAAGCTTCTGTTACAGATGTACTACCGGTGACTAGGTTATCCACATATATATTATTGGCAAGATCTCTAACACTTGGTTTGTCATTATTTGATAGATGAAGTTTAATCGTGGCGTTTAATAAAAATGGGCTGCTAATAATTCCGAATGGCACACGACAGAATCTCATGTAAACGATGTTGTCTTCAGTTGGTGGTTTATTAATATCCTTAATCCACAAGAATCGAGTTACATCTCGATCATTATCATGAAGTGCGATTTGTAAAAAAGCTTTTTCTACGTCGGCTGACAATGCGATTTGGTGATATCTAAATTTTACTAACAATCCCGTTAAATCTTCTAACATCATTGGACCACAATACAAACATTCGTTCAGACTTTTGTCATCAGCTTTTGTTTTAGCCGAGGCGTCATACACTATTCTAATAGCCTTATCTCTTTGATGAACACAATGATGTGGTAAGTAGTGAATTGGATGTTTTTCGTTGTTGGTATGTTTCGATACTAGCTCTATTACTCCTTTACTAATTTGTTCCCTTAAAATTTTATCATATTCGACTAAAGTATCTGAATCTAGACGGTTAAGTAATGAGACTAATCTGCCAAAGGACAATCCAAAGTTGGTCGATAAAGATGGAGGATATTCTATCCACGGCCAGGATACAGTATATCTATTGTCGACAACTTCAGTAGTTTCATTAAAAGTTTTAACTGCTTCTTCATCGGCACTAATCTTAGGTGAGTCAGTGATACCTATGGATTCCAAGTCCCACAGTGATCTTATGTTCCCGTGATCTAAAGGTAAATCTGGCTTATTCAGTTTCGTCTCTCCACAAGATAGAAAGTAAGTAATTACAGATAATTCGTCCACTGGTTCTGAATTGGTCTCTCCTGATAGTATCCATCCTAGATTAGAATCTACTATGTACAAATTTTCTCTGATCTTTATTTTCTCCGTATTCATTATATTATGGTAGTAGTCGTTTCCAATTAAAATATCAACCTTCGATGATAATGATCCATCATCGGCTAAAATACCTTTATTCTTCCAATGTCCTAATTCTACGTCAGGATATGGTACGCATTGCGAGATGTGAGGCACGACATTAGCGTAAAGTAGTAATGTTTTATTGGTCCTAGTGCGGAGCTCTAATTTCACTATAGGGCTATCTATTATCTGAGGAGTTCTTGAACCAAAGGTAAATATAGAGAGCCTACTTTCTTCCTCAACTGGAAGGTTCAATCGTTTCGCCACTGATTGGGTTATGTAAGTACGTTGACTTCCAGAGTCCAGTAATGCTCGACATTTTACTTCTACGCGGTTATCTCTTACATTCCGGGCGTTAACAATCGCCGTCTGAAGTATAGTAGTAGCCCGTGCGTTTAGTTGCATCATTGCATTAGTTTGTTCAATTTCCTCTGAGAAAGTTTTAGGACAGAGCGCTCGATTGTGTGAGCCACTCTCCTTGCAGTGAAAACAACTTAATTTTCCTCTACAACATTTTATGGTGTGCCCCTTGCGAAAGCATCCGTAACATCGGCTACCCAATCTGTTCCTTCTTTCCTTTAATGTTTTAAAGTTTTTGCATTGATCATTAAAGTGATTCTCTTGACAGAAAATGCATTGAAGTTTCCTACTCTTGGGATTTTGCCTTTCTTCGATTCTACTTTGATCTGTTGATTTCCTTTTGAATCGTTTCTTAAAATCCACTTCATGACCTTGAGGTAATTCTCGTTCCTTATTCAGGAATCTCCTTCCTGGTTTCTTTGTAAAATTTCCTTTATGATTCTGTGTTGGCTTCTTTGCCTTCCCTTTCCTATTGTTATCGTACGCATTCACCTGTAATGCTTGTGTAGTATAACTTTCTTCCACTTTTCCTTGAACAACCCTATCGGCATCCTCTCTAGCAGTAACAATAATCTCTAAGCATTTGCGTATCTCCTCGATGGATTCGGTACTTATTTTCATTTTCATTTCGTAAATAATTTCCTTCGGGAATTTCTCCATAATCAGGAAACGTAGATGGTTATGGTTTATATCCTCGCCTAGCGACTTGAGCACTCTCAGGTGTCGTTCAATTTCGTTGAGAGTATGTCTCACTTCTGCGATGTTCATCGCTGTCGAAGCTTTCACTCGATATAGCGCTGAGTAGTGTGCATCGATTATATGATTCTCCTTCCCATATCTGTTTTTTAATGTCGTCAAAGCTATATCGTAATTCTTGTTTGTTGTCTCGAGCCCTTCTATGACTTTCTTCGCTTCGCCTTTTAATGATGCCTTTAAGTATAGTAACTTATCAACGTCCGTTAGGTTTCGCTTGTCGATATTTGAACTAAATTGATCCCAAAACGTCGACCATTGGAGGACATCGCCATCAAATTCAGGTAAAGTCAGTTTCGGCAACCTACTGCTTAGACTCGAGTTCGCATCCTTAGCGACATGAGCTTCTCGTTCGATTATTTTAATTCTGTCTTTGATCTTTACTTTAAGTTCGCACAGTATATCCTCGGCTTCCAATTGCACTGTGGATATCTCTGGTATATCGTCAGGTGCAGGGTTCTTGCTCAGACGAAAATAATTTGTTAATTCCGTACTCAACCTGGTTAATAGAGTTTCTAATTTTGAGGAAATAATTTCTGCTTCTTGTACGACCGTTGGAGATTGATTAGTTACATCCTCGAGAGTTTCTATTACATGGGAGGCATTAGTTACCAAATTTTGTAATTTTGTTTTCATCGAATGTAATATTGTTAAGAGACTTTGATCCATTTTGATCACACAACAATTGAACAAAGTTCTTTAGAAAGGTTAGTTATTTAAATTTTTATTTAGGTTTAGTCGTTGTCTTCGGTGTGATCAGGAACTTGCGGGCTCGTCCCTCTATAAATAAACAGCAGTCGCTTAGAAGAGAGAAAGAAAAAGAAAGAAAGTGGAAAATTTCAATTTGAATTGAAGGGAAATAAACAAATCCTTCCTTTTCCATTATTCTCCATTTTTATTTACTTTTATTTAGTAAGTACATCAACTGAACTGTTCATAGATTAATATGATGAATTGGTGACCAAGACCTTCTTTTAATTTCAGTTTAATAATAAAAAACAGAAATTTATTTATTTATTTATTTTAGGCTTCGCTATATCTGATGGATGTGCCACATTAAGGTTATATGGTTTAACTATCTATGGTAACCCTCGTTTTCTAAATTTAATTCATTCATTATTTATTTACATACTTTTATTGACCTCACAAATAAAGTTAGTTAGTCAATGAATCAATTTCATAGTCCGACCCTGTTCTCTTAGTGTTTCAATGACTTTACTAATAATTGTTCTTGCATAGGGTCTTAAGCCAAGGTAGGCATTAATTTCTCTTTTATGTCTCTATGACTTGCGCAATACCACTATTAATAACTATATATAATGGTAGATTCTTTCGACTATTCATAAGCACTTGTAAAAAGTCCATTTGAATAAAAAACTTTTGAATTTGAATAACCACTAGTAACATTGTAAAGTGATCATTGTGTTGCTTCACCGAGGCTAGACAGTGCTTTTATGCCTCTATGATCTGCGCAAAACCACTAGTAAATATATCTATACATAACAACCACTAGTAATATTGTAAAGTGATTATTGTGTTATTTCACTGAGGCTAGACAGTGCTTTTATGCCTCTATGATCTGTACACCACTGTACACTAGCATGCTAGAAAGGTCATGTCTATCCTTCCGATAAGACACATAATTTGTAATAGAATAGAAAATTTCTATTCAAATAAACTTTTACAAACACTTCCCGTTCTTTATACACCGTACTAACATCTATTTCTCCTATATAATTCACTTTATTAAATATTATCTCAGCTCTAATATTCAGTCATTCTGATTGCAGAGCGTATGGGAACACACTCACGTTGTAACCGACTGGTACTAACACTCAACGACAAAATGCTTAATGTTAAAGTTGCATTTTCAAGTCAGGATATTTAACCATGATGGCAGGTCCAACATACTTGCTTTAGTAAAGGTCAGTGACTCTATTGTACTCTTGCAATCACCTGTACCTAATACTCTGGGTATTGATCATGGCTAATATTTATGTTACTTCACTATTTCATTCATATACCTGTTAAATGTAAGTTCACCTTATGCACGGATACCCTTCATAACTGTCATACAAAAAATAATTCTGATTGGTATAGGTAAAACACTACAAAAATAATAAATATAGCGGTAGGTGCAAGAAGTTAACACTTTTAAATTCAAATTTCTTTCTTCATAGATACTGAACCCTAAGACACTTTTAAAATTGAGCCATATTCAACACTAAGTTTAATAAACAAAGCACAACATGTCTATTAAAGCTTTAATCTGTTAGAATGTTCATATGAACTCAAACTTTTGATTCAATTAATTTAGTCATACTTAAATCAGCGGAGTCATAATAATTATTCAACAAAGAAATTCAAAATTTATCCCATTTTATCATATATTACTATAATGACTCACAACATTGTTGATAGCACTATAGGTTAATGAGTTTTATAAACTTTTGAAAAGAAAAGAAGAAAATGTAGGTAAGTATTCTATTTATAGACTATGTAGGTATACGGTACCCTCACTTACTTCTTCATATTATTACCTTTTCTATTATATTAAATGGTAATATGCACTCTGCACTATTACATAGGTACTTTGATAATGTATGGGTACTAACATGTCGAGACATGTCTGACTTGGGCCAATGCATAATAACATTCACAACTTTTTTTTTACATAACACCCCCTTTCTTTTATTTCATGATTTTAGGTATCTTAATGAAAGTTGATTTATCAATTGATCGATATCCCAGCATCTCCACCATGTCGGGACGCCTCCCCTCGTTCTGCATTGCTCTGCCCAATTGGTAAAATGACTGCCTAGGTACAAAGGGGGGTTGCAGAGAGAGACGTCTCGAAATGTGTTGTGAATGTTTGATTATACACTTACCCTGGTCCTCCTAGCGTAGTCTGATTGTCCGTGTGTTACGAACCGTTTGCTTATCGAACTTATCACGATCGGGTCCACCGCAAGGACCGGCTCCCTTCGTGGTGGCCGCTGTCGTTCCCCAATACTTCGTACTTTCTGTAATGTAAGTGGCAACGGGCAGGTCTCGTCGCCAGACGAGACCCACCAGGGCGTTGACCTCGGCAACGGGCCGAGGAAACCAAACAGTGAACACAGATATTACGTACGTTAGAGCAGGAATGGTTCCATCGCTAGCTTATTGGGTCCTAAAGACCAACTGTGAACGGATCCTGTCGGATCAACTGTGATGCTATTCCCCTTGGAATAGCTAACTCTTGAGCCTGTGAATGGATCCCAATTTGATCAACTGTGAAGCGACTCCCCACGGAGTCGCGTGCTCGTGAGCCTGTGAACTGGTGGGTAACCCACCAACTGTGAGGTAGGATGGAAACATTCCCAATGTATTCCCATGATGGGTAATCTTAAAGACTATGCCACTTACTTGAGGAAGACAGCGAGAGGTAGCAAACCAGCACGGTATGACGCTACTTGCCCAGACGCACGAGTAAAAAATGGTGCCAACCGCGGGAATCCCATATGAGAAAATTTGAGGTACCACAGACAATCGACTACGCATAAGAGATGTAAAATGGTTAACTGGTCTGTGGTAAAGGTAATGATCATAGTAAACTCACCATAGATTTATAAGCGTCGGGCTCCGAGTTCCGGCTTTGAGATACGTGATGTTGCCAAAGTTTATGTTTAAGTGATTTAGATTAGTGATTATTATTTACATTTATATTACAATTTACAGATTCGCGACGATTGTCGCGACACTATTCGCCCCGAGAAATCGAAAACGTTCTTTTAGACTGGAGTTTGTGCATGATACAGTATACCGTAGAGAAAGATGTATTATTCGGAATCTCAACGTCTCAACTGATGGAAATTCACATATTATGCACAGGTTTCTTGTAGAGATTTTTATTGAACGGTGAAAAGGTTCCTGTGCGCTTGAGATCATCTCTCGTAGGTGGTCGTTTGAGTTACAAATCTCTTAACAAGGAGCAAGAAGCTCGCTATAATCCGCTAATTCAGGCAAAATCTATGCGATATTATGTTTCGCGTTGTACCACATAATATGGAGCTACACATACTAGCATGACAGGAAAATTATTGTACGGTTCGTCCGGCCTCTAGCGTTTTTTCGTTCTAATATTTTAGCAACAATTCGGTTTATAGTGGAGCTATTTCTAATGATCAAACTAACTTTTACTTTCATTGTTATGTAAGGCGCTTGAATACAGATTTAGTTACCTAAAATAATGCTTTTGAAGTCTCAAGGATCCCGAAGGAGGCGGTAATAATCGCTTTTCATTTAGTGGCCCATCGACTTGATTATTTCGAAATAATCAACCAGAAGCTTTTGTGATATCAGAGTAAAAGGTTTTCACAATTAAACAACAATTTACTATTCCAGGGCCGAGGGATTAGGCTACTATTTATGCCCAGTCTTGGATTTTAATCAATTCGATGTCGATAATTGTAGACCATAGGGTCAACTTACCTACTCGGGCTCTGAGGGTAAGCGTTGAGAACCTGTTTATCTCACGTCGTCCACTACGCTACTACGAAAGGTATTAATAAGTAGGTATTCTGTGCTACTACGTCACCCGTTGTATACTATTTATCGTTAAGCGTGCGAAAGCCTAGGCATCACTTTGTAGGCGTGCAAGAGAGAGGTGCGGATGAGGGAACAAGGTTTTTGCCTCTTTAGCTCAGGCCAGTATCAGTTTAACAATATTATCATGATGGCAATGAAGCCGACAACCAACCTGTTAATCAATTAAAATCTATTCTGTATCAAGCAGTAAGCATTGCCCGGCATATTTAAAAATACATCTAGATAATTGTATGTCATAGATATTCCCGCAAGTCTCAAAAACAATTGCAATAACTTCAACTCAAATCGATTGAACGATGCATTAAAGCAACAGACAAACCAAGATTTATGAATATGTATATACAAGAAAATTAATACATGACCAAGAAATTTTACATTATTTATTTAGAGAAGGAACCAAAAACTAGAATTGTATAGATATTCATTCAAAGAAATCGGATCTTTAGCAGCACTTAGTGAGAGACGAATGCTGGTTGTCAGTTGTTGTTCGGGAAATATGAAGATTGATTGCCGACAGACTTCAGCTTATCTATTAAGTCGAGTTAATGGTCTTACAAAATCGTGAAATTAAGGAGGCGATAAATTATAAGCAGCTGTATTTGAAACCCGGCAATTAAGACTGGTGATATCATGATGTTTTCGAGGAACTTTCCGATTTAGGTACAGTCGTTGATAATGGAAGTGCTTTTGTTATATTATAGGGATTAACGCTTTTTATAGTTTTAAGGTGTGTCCTAAGATTGAGCGGTAAGAATCCGCGGTAGGAATACGCGGCGTTTGCTGGACACCGTTCTAGCTAGCAAACGTCCAATAGTAGACCTTCTAGCACCACTATTACAGAAACGTGGTGCGGTGTGGAACGTAGCGGAAAGTATTCTTTGTATGAGGTTGGAACTGGGCCCACTCAAGCGACGCGGCACAGAGATACACTGCTCGACGTGGCCCCGTACAAACTCAAAGGCAGCTCAGCGGCAAGAATCTGCGGTAGGAATACGCGGCGTTTGCAGGACACAGTTCTAGCTCTGTTCTTGAGGACTATACCCAGAAATATAACATGCGCGGCAAACGTCCAATAGCTAGACCTTCTAGCACCACTACAGAAACGTGGTGCGGTGTGGAACGTAGCGGCAAGTGTACTTTGTATAAGGTTGTGTGGAGCTGGGCCCACTCAAGCGACGCGGCACAGAGATACTCTGCTCGACAGGGCCCCGTACAAACTCAAACAAATAACATTTGCCGCTACGTGCCGCGCGGCTCCGTGCATCTAAAGTGGGGCTAGACTTAAGGCGCTGTGAGCTCACGAGATGAAAAACACAGGTGCGCGGGGGTGAAATCGAGCAAGCGCATGTCGCAAAAAATGCATGAAATAATTTGTAAAAAAAATAATATTTACTTTTCAATACAAATGAATCCGACAATGTGTTTGATTTAGAAATATCAATTTTATCTTATATTTCTAGAGCTAATTATTTGTTTCAATAAGGAGAAAAATTGCTTCAAAAGGTAAATTAAGAGGTATGTTTAAAATAAATTTCAATGCAGAGATTTTTTTAAATTATGTTTTGAGATGCGTCAATGGCTGCTCAAAGGGCTTGAAAACAGCACGTTATTTTTACAAGCATACATTATGTCACCGTTTTATGGATAGGTACACTGCTTTTAAAACCCCCTTTTACGCTACACAGGGCCTTAAAGCGCGGCGGTATACGGCAGCCGTTTTTTCCGCTGTATGTTTGGACACATCGTAAGAGAGATGAGCTTATTCGTTTTCCGGGAACGCATCTAAAATTTACTTATAGTCTAGGCAATAAAGCTAGTTGACCCCAACAAACAAGTATCATGAGTTAAACCTATATTATAAAATATATCCAATAAAAATATCAGGATCATCTAATACTAAAACCTAGCCAAGTTTCATCGACTGAGGATTTAATGAAATGAAAAGATACTTTTCAATACACTTGCTCAAAAAATGCACTTACAGAGGCAGTAAACAGAACAGGGCTTGTAAGTTAAATTTACTACCCTCGTGCAGTAAATATTTACCGCCCTCATGCAGTTTTTTTTAATTTTTGTAAGTCTACGTTACTTCTAAATAAAAAGTTTTCATGCAAGAAGGTTCATAATGATATTGACTTTGTATATAGAAAACCTAAAAAATAATGACATTTAGATGTGAATTGATGAAATTAATTCATAAAATAAAAAATTGTATTTAATATGATTAAATAAAATTGTTTTAGGTTTTATAAATCAAAAAAGTAAAGGCTGAATAGTTCAGTCTGTTACTGAGCTAAGAACTAGAACCTAGAGCCATGAAGCCAATTTAAAAAAAAAAGCAATTACAACAATGCGCCGTAGATACAATTCATACAAATCTTTAATTTGTGCGCGCTATTTTTAAAAGTTTCATTGAGTATTTCTTATAAATTATTAAATAATTTAAGTGGTATAAGTGATGTGGGATCATAAAATTAAATCAACAATTAGGTATTTTAGCTGTGAGAAAAAAATCGCGCTTGTAATAGCCGCCAAAAATCTCGACTAAGTATGGGCGTGAAAAGCCATTTTCTAGTGAGTACCTAGTACCTTCCTATTCGACTTTTATTTTCAAGTTTTCTCACAAATGTATTGAAAAATATCGTGTGATACACGGGCGTTAAGGTTTCTACATACTCGTGACGATGGTCAGCCCTCGACTGGCGTCATCGGGCTGACATTAGTCAACTCGTATGTAAAAACCTATTTACCGCCCTTATATCACAAACTACTATTATTGTACACCATCCATAAAACACATTTAGACAAATACAAGAAATTATGAAAAACTGTACAAGAGGCGGCCTTATATCGCTGAGAAGCGATCTCTTCCAAGAAAGGAACTAATAACAGAAAATTTGAATCATTTTAATGGGGGGGGTCTCCTTACAACGGACCGCCCCATTGCCTAGACCTTCCTACTCTACGGTGAAAATAATCAAGTAAAATTCTTAACTTTGCTTTCATTTGTTTCAGGTTTTCATAGCAGAGGGAAAATAACTTTGAAAATGTAATCAAGAGTCAGTGTAGTGCAGTAATAATTAAGAAATATAAAATGGAGTGTTCGCTTCGCCCCAGCCCGACGCGAGTTCTCTCCCTGTGGACTTTGCTCATCGGCAGCTTTAATATAGCCGGTTAGTTGCTTTATAATTCAAACTTTTGATGAGAATTTGACTCTTATTATCTCTACTTATATATCATAGTACTGTTATATATTCTATGCTACTTGTGTGTATTTTTTTTTAATCCATTACAAGCTAGCCCTTGACTGCGATCTCATCTGGTAAGTGATGATGCAGTCTGAGATGGTAGCGGGCTAAGCTGTTAGGGGCATGGCAGTAATATTAAACCCATACCCCTTCGGTTTCTACATGGCATCGTACCGGAACGCTAAATCGCTTGGCGGCACGTCTTTGCCGGTAGGGTGGTAACTAGCCACGACCGAAGCCTCCCACCAGACCAGACCAGGGAAAATTCAGAAATTATAAATTCCCAAATTGACCCTGCCGGGGATCGAACCCAGGAACTCCGCACGTTAAGGCAACAGCGCTATATAAACTGCGCCACAGGGGTATACTAATAATTATTATACACTAGATGATGCCCGCGACTTCGGCCGCGTGGATTAAGTTTTTTCAATTCCCGCAGAAACTCTTCGAAGACTCTAGTCTTGAATAATTTGATTTTCCGGGATAAAAAGTAGCATATGTCCTTCCCCAGGATACAAACTATCCCTCTACCGAATTACATCAAAATCGGTTGAACAGGTGGTCCGTGAAAGCGTAGCAGACAGTCAGATGGACAGACAGACAGAAACACTTTCGCATTTATAATATTAGTATGGAATCCATACTAATTCCATATCCATACTAATATTATAAATGCGAAAGTGTTTCTATCTGTCTGTCCATCCTTTATATCATATTTTTTATCCTGGACAATTAAAGAGTTCCCGCAGGAACCAAGAAAACTCAATCCCCGCGAACGAAGTCCGGGTAATATTGTATTTTTTTTACAATCCTTCACTCCGTAATTAAAACAAAGCCTTCAAGTACAATAGTATAATATGAGTCGTTAAAATGTGACCTATTTTTTTTTGTACACAATAATCGTATGCGTGTCGTAATCAACAATAACTTTTATCGTGCAATGTAAAAGTGGAGTACTCATTTAATTACGTGGTACAAAGTAGGCCACCCGTTTTATTTTACGTTGACACTGAGCTTTGCTATAAGCCTTTATGAATACCGGGACGTATGCTGAAAGTAAAGGTGATGACTGACCTAAATTTGTAAACTTAACGTAACATTGGCATCGATATGTTACGTCGTCGTCTAGTTCAAATTCAAATATTTTTTTCAAATCTTTAAAATTCAAGTTTATTTTGACAAGTGCTTTTGAATAGTTGAGCGAGTCTACCACTGGTTCGGAATGCCATTCCTACTGAGAAGAACCAGCAAAAAACTCGGTGCAGAACAACCGCTGTCTGCTTAAGTACGTGCTCATTGTGTTTCATGGACAACCTCAACTGCACTCACTTATAAGGGTCAACGTAGACGAGTGGAATAGAGGTGCAGAGAGTAGAGTGCGGCGAAGTGTGGCGCGGTAGGAAATGCAACGTAGACGTCACACTTAAATGGGAATAAGCAGCTGGTATCTCACATGACGTAGCTCTGCGACACATATCACATACTTGAGCACGCTTATTTTCACTAAAATTGTATCTAACAATAAAGTAAATAAGTTGAGTTTTACTGCGCCATTTTACTTCATCCGTTAGCGTTGCGCCTAGGTATTGTAAGCTATAAACAAGCACAAGGACTCGTCAATAAACGGCTTAATGGCTCACTATATTTACTATAATATTATTAACGGTTACATTGAGTAAGCATAATTCCAGAAGTTGGGTGAATAATTAAAATTGGTTTTAAATATGTTTGTACTCTCTTTTAAACGTGCACGAGCGAATGGTCACAACGTGTAGCGGTTTCACGAGAGATTTAATGTAAACAGTTAATTATAAAAACTTGGCCAAAGCATCACAACAACAATAAATTAATCATTTGATCAGGCTGCAGTTGCTACTGCTAAGCGCTAAATCAAATTGCGATCTAAACACAAAAGTATTCAATAATCGCTGAGTCTGCCAGCAGGAGACTAACTTTCAATCGTCAAAATTCTCGTATTTATGTCTAAATTATTCCAATATGGCGTATCCCCGCCAAAGAACGAATCGAGTAAAATACATCGAATGAGTCAAATATCTGTTTAATCAAACATTCATTAATAAATAAACTAACAATCGTCTATCATTTATAAAATTTAAAGTCAATTTTAAACACAAAGCTGACAATTGTAACAAGTTACATTACGTTTGATGCAGGTCAGTCATTAGCTTTACTGGTTGCACGTGGAGATATTAAATAAATAAGAAGATTTTATGACAACATTTGTTAAAGTCGCGGAAATGTTGGCGTTTTATTTTTTACGCCGCGAAATAATGGCAGGACATGACGATCGAAATGGTTACGAATGAAAAGTGTATTTAAAATACAGTGTGATGTAATGTAGGTAATGTTTTTACTTCTATGCAGTAAGTTAATTGTATATTTTAAAAATTTAAAATTGTAAGTGCCAGAGTATAATGTATATTAGGA
The DNA here is from genome assembly GCA_923060345.2 of Erebia aethiops. Lineage (NCBI taxonomy): Eukaryota > Metazoa > Arthropoda > Insecta > Lepidoptera > Nymphalidae > Erebia > Erebia aethiops. The sequence continues at coordinate 3,764,735 of OV281092.1, read as the reverse complement.
ATATAATAATAATTTATTATTTGATATAATACTAAGACTATAATACTAAGAGTAAGTGGAACACAACTGTTCATGTGCTTCTAGAGATATCTTAAAAAATATACATTTTAAATAATAAACAATATAAAAAATACAATAAATATAATGAAACTGTTTGCATTTCATTTATAATAAAAGTAATACTAAGAAGATAGGTTTTTGATTGGTAGGAGACTTCGGCATTGGCTAGTTCTCAACCTATCGGCAAAGACGTGCCGCTAAGCGTTCCGGTACGATGCCGTATAGAAAACGAATAGGGGTATGGGTTTAATATACCATGCCCATAACAGGTTAGCCCGCTGCTATCTTAGACTGCACCATCACTTACCATCAGTTGAGATCGCAGTCAAGGGCTGACTTTTAGTGGATTAGAAAAAATAGGTGCTTTAACTATAACTCCAGGCATGCTATTGCATAACGTTTTAATACAGTGGAGATTTAAGACGCCATGCTCACTTACAGAAGTGAAGTGGAACCTAGGCAAAGCATCTTATTTGATAACTAGATGATGCCCAAGACTTCGTAAGCGTGTATATAGGTTTTTACTCTCGCGGGAACGTTAATACGCGCTATCAATTTGACTTGTTTCATGACGTTTTTAAATTTTTACGGGGGTAATTCCTTATACAAACGTTTTGAGACTCATAGGGCGGTCTAGCACGAGTCTCGGCTCGGTGGACAACGAATGTTAAATACTTTGGTGTTTGGGTCGTAACTTGATTTGGTGGTCACGATAGCAATTGGGCCCTGGGATTAATTTATTGGATCAAGGTCTTTCGCGTTGTAGCAAATTACTCGTGTGGGTTTGAATGAGAGTGCAAAATTATTAACTGGTGCCTATTTTCTGAGATGTTCTTTACAATATTAGTATGGATAAAGAAAGCTAAGTTTAAGTTGATATAAGTTAAAGTTGCCTGGTGGGAGGCTTCGGCTGTGGCTAGTTACCACTCTACCGGCAAAGACGTGCCGCCAAGCGATATAGCGTTCCGGTACGATGTCATGTAGAAACCGTATAGGGGTATGGGTTTAATATAACTGCCCTGTCCCTAACAGGTTAGCCCGCTACAATCTTAGACTACATCATCACTTACCACCAGGTGAGATCGCTGTCAAGGGCTTAGTTGTAGTGGATAAAAAAAAATATGTTTTGCCTCACCTTCGCTGAACTCTTTGGTTGTGTGTATAATAATGCACAAAAAAATCATCGCGCGCGATCATCCACTAAAATAACAAAAATTCTACCCATCGAAAATCCCTGGACCGTGGTGGAAGTCATCGAGTGCAAGTAGCAGTCCAAGGTACGTACGTGCATTGTATTGTTATTGCCTATTTCGAGTGTAATTATCGTCATCGTTTGGACCCTACCGGTCTTTCCCAGTGTAGCCCGGGCCACCAAGTTGCGAGTTGGCTACATTTTTTGGCTTTGCTCAGCGAAGATCCGGTGTCACAGCGACTGTTTAGTAAGGGATAATATTGTAAACTTATGAATAGCCCTTCTTATCCCGGATTTCTGTCGTCTTAAGATATGTGGAGCGATCACCGGCTCCTACACTACTAAAGCGCCAGGTAAGCAACACTCAAGTACCTACTCTACTAGAAATTCTACGCTCCTTCGTTATAAAAATGGCTGTTCGTAAAGCTTGAAACAAACCCAACGTGTGGCGTCAGAGCGACACCATGGTTTGCATGATATCACAATGATACTAATCACGAGTAATAATGTAATAAGTGAGTAATAATTATTATCCAGACTGTGATAGACTTTAGGACGTATAACAGTTAATATTGGAATGTGTCTGTAACGAGGCAGAGAGATGGGAGATCTTTGCCTAATTTCCTGTACAATAACAGGTTTGTGGCTGTAAAAGTGCCCAGGCCCCTGTTCTAGTTTTATTAGTAGAGGTTAAGGTTATGTTACGGCTACAAAAAAGCCCTACGAAGTGACGTGTGCCACACGACCATAAACCGAATCCTTCGATAAATATTATTAAAAAAAACTCCATAGAAATTAAACTATTTTTAAACACGAATATGAACCGGTTAAAACTCATGTATTACCAAAGAATGTCGGAAAATTCCAGGCTCGTTTAGTTACCATCCGGGGTCGTTATGTACGGGCCTTATTCATGCATCACGTATTGTCGACGTATTGCGAAAAAATATGAGATTTTAAAGCAGTTTTTAGCCTCTTTGAATACTAACTTTTCCGTCTCGCGTTTTGTATGTTTTCAGGTTTAAAAATGCTATCAAAGTAGTTTTTAGCCGTATACTCGGGTTATAAGAGATGATTTCATAAAATATATACTATAAATATAATGATATATACCTACTTGTGTATCATAAAATAACGAGCTTTATATTCTCTTTTACAGTTTTATGAACGTACTCGGTGAAATATAAAAATCGGACTAGATTTTATTTTATTTTATTTGAGGAAAACCAACAGCTTAGATATTTCTAGACAGTCTTGAAATAAGGTAGCTTTAAGCTAATGACAGGTTTTCACAAATAGACGATATAATAAGAAGGGTACCTGTTGATACACACAATATAAAAAAAATTAAAATTAGTTGTTGTCCAAAATACCAGTTGTTACTTAATTAATTTCACCTGACTGTATAAATACATTGGTTAGATTTCGACGTACACTACACATATTTCCACAAAATAAATCTATGTTAGGTTCGTTGAAGACAGAGTTCAGAAGGCGAGGCGAGAAGGTTTCAATGTGAAGATCATCGTCATATTGGAAAATGTATGCATTATGTAATTGAGATTAATAATCTGCTATAAAAATAGACAGTAAAAAATTATATATCAAAACCTAACCAAGCCTAAAAAATATGGTAAGAGCACGTAAAAGTTCAATAGCTACAACCTGATCCCCGAATAGGTGGTCAAAGTATTAACCACAAGGATATCATTTTTTAAGAGTATGTTACAAAAATAAAAGTGAACCTGAAGCCCTACAGCTAATGAAAAAAAAATGCAATTTGCAATGAAAATACATATTTCATGCTGTGTAAACTATGCCAGGCAAACTAGAGCAGCGTGGTATTGTACACCATTCGTCGCCCTAGTACACAAAATAAATATTATGGGCTATTACAAACGATAATTACTTACCACCAAGACGGTAGGTATGTTAAGTTAGCCATAATGTTAGAACGAAACTATGCATGTAGTTACTATTTAATAGTATATTTTTTTTCTAGCAGCAATGTTATACCGTTAATAAATTCTAGATTTTTAACTTTTATCGTGCTCTACTCCCCTCCCTCCACATATTAAAAGTCAAGATATTATAATACTATTTTTTATTTTGTTATTTTGTGTCAACCTTCTATGGACCTTGTTGTCTGAAATAAAGATCAATTATTATTATTATTATTAAATAATCCATACTTACATTCATATTATAAATGCTAAAAAGTGTTCCGTCTGTCTGTTTATTTATTTTTCTGCTACGCTTTTACGACCCATCTGTTCCAGCGATTTTGACTAAATTTTGTAGAGTGATGGATTCCCAGGGGATTTATTAATAACTGAATCCACGAAAAGATCCAACAAAAATTAGTATAGAATTAACTTTCATTCAGAAGACGGGCATAGGCTTTTATCCCTTAAAATCAAAGCGATCCAAATGTTTTTCAAAATACCTTAAATCTAAGTGATTAGATATATTTTATTAAATGAAATAAAATATGGAAACAAAATTGGAACAAAAGCAACGAATGTTATATTCCACTTACCGTACATATTTATTTTAATGAGGGACAATTCCCACTGTCGTAATTTTTTATAAATCGCCCTGAACAAGACATTTTAATCTCCCAAATGGAAACAATTTTAATCAAACAAAAGCTAGAACCTGGAATAAAATACGAAGCGAACATCCACATTAATAAACTCAATGCCTTTACAATTATATTAACAGTAAATGGGTAAAGGCATTAGGGGAGGAAATTATTGGTACGTTTGAACTGCCTTTTAGAGGAATAAGAAAAGTTATTTTATTTTTGAGCTCACTCTTTGTATTTCCAATCAATATTATTGTTTGAAGGCTGAAATCACAAGATTTGAGGATAGAACCACAGCAATAAGTGCTGAATTCTTTGGTTTTGCTCTCCATTTAGACTGTCGCACTTGCTTAAATGTTAGTATTCTTCTAATAACATCATAGTAGGTAGTTGTTAAAGTTACATTTTATTACTCAGAATTAGAAATTTAATCTATATATATAAAAATGAAACCCGTTTGCCTTGGTCACGGCATCACGCGTGAATGGCTGGACCGATTTCACTAATTCTTTTTTTGTTGTATTTGTTATTATTAGAAGAAGGTTCTTACGGAAAAAAATATTAAGAAAATCTCTCAGAAATATTGAAAAATATACATTTAATTTTGCATACTAAGGCGGTACGAAGTTCGCCGGGTCAGCTAGTTAATAATAAATTTGAATTAATAGTAACCGATTAGTGGGTTTTAAAACTGCCGTACCCCTAACAAGATAGCTCCCTACCATCTTAGACATCATCAGTACTTACAACCAGGTGAGATTGCAGTCAAGGGCCTAACCATTAGACTAACGAGGTCCCGGGTCGGGCCATAACATGGACCTATTGGGTTTTCTGACAAGAAATTCTCAGTACTACAGTGTTTCACTGCCTTGGAGAGCATGTTAAGCCGTCGGTCCTGCGCCTGATCTCTCTCCAGACGTGTCGGATTTACAGTCTCATCGGGCTATGAGAATAAAAGGAACAGAGAGTGCGCTTGTGTATGCGCAACACTTGTGCACTATAATATCTCCCGCGCAGATGGCTAATCTCTCTGGAGACAAGCTGATGTGGTGGAAATTCGGTCGAGGACATTATTATTCACATAAGCACTTACCGCTTGCAATGGGTAGGTAACGGAGCACTACAACCCTTAACTTTTTGAGACACGCGATCCTTAATATGTGATCCTTAATATAATTATGATCCTTAGTATGATGTCTCAACGAGGATTGTTAAAATGAAATCACTAAAAAGAGAGTGGTGTCTGAGCCGCAAAGTTAAATTATGGCGTAGTTAAATCTCGAGAGGAATTCCGTAGGATGCCCGGAATGTAAACCTTTGAGCTAAACGGTATGCCAGCTTTGATAATGCACAAGGAGTAACGCCTTTTATTTAATACAAAAAGTGGTTGCTTTGGGCGTTGTACCCAGTGTGTTGCCTTTTGTAAACATCTAGGTACTTAAAACCAAAGTTTACTCGTTCACAATTATGTAGATTAAAGTTTACTGCCATTTTAAATACGTATTGTATTTTTTGATCTTTTTTTTATCATTCAGCCCGCCCGCGACTTCGTCTGCGTGGATTGAGATTTTTTGGTATCCGCGAGAACTTTTTATTTTCCGGGATAAAAAGTAGCCTATGACTATTCCAGACTATACTCTATCACTGTGCCAAATTGCATCCAGATGCGTTCAGCCGTTCTGGCGTGATTGAGTAACAAACATCCATCCATCCATCCATCCAAACTTTCCAACAAAGTTTGGAAGTCTATATGCTTCAGTAAATACTCTCGTATCTCAAAACCTAAGTAAGAGTAAGCGCAGTGGAGAGGAGAGGACACTCATAAAGGATTAACTGCCATATCTTCCAAGCCAAATAAAAATTAATTCGAGTTGTTATCAAGAAATACACCACAAAACGTGTGTATTGCACTCAGCAAAACCTATGTATTGCACTGAGCTGCTGATAAAAAGTAAGACAGGCAATAAGTTTTAACGAACTACCTAAATCTTAATTTATGTACGCATGTATGTATGTATGTATGTATATACTTTATTGTACTCCACAAATATACAAAAACAACATGTTACAAACAAGAAAACAACAATAAGTAGTTACAATAAGGCGGTCTTATCGCTAAGCAGCGATCTCTTCCAGACAACCTTAACGTTAAGGAGAAAATGAATGCATGGTAGATGTACGATCAATAATTAAGTTAACCTCCAATTAGTGCAAAGTCTGTTAAGTAAAAACAAGGATGCAGATGACCGTGCAACTGAGCTAAATTATTACGTACTTAAATCTCGGGAGGAATTCCACCCCAGAATGTAAGCCTTTGAGCTTAGCGGCATACCGCCTTTGGTTATATACAAGGAAGGTAAAGCTTTTTATATCGGAATTGTTCTCAGAACGCCTTGTTTATGTATTTGTAAGAAAATTCGCTTATAATAAACCTTTTTTGTCTCAGCAAGTATTTACAGTTTCTATGAATATTTTCAATGGTCATTTTGTGAAAGAACAATTTTCAGTTTTACTTTTACATTTATTTGCTAATTAATAAAAGGATTATGCTAGAAAATAGTTATACTTAACGTTTGACAAATGGATAATTCAAAAGGTTCTAAAGATTTTCTTAGACAATCAGCCCTCAGATTATTATTTTTTTACATCACAAGTTAGCTCTTGTCTTCAATGTTACGTGGTAAGTAACGATACAGCCAGTAGGTTAATTGGGTATCTATTATACATAACAATTTTAGCTTTTCGCTTCAGGACCCCTAAGCTTTACAAAAATGACTCGTGACAAATCTCATTTTTGACATAAAGAAAGATAGAACAGTTATACCTGCATATTTAAGTTAATACTCGCTAACAAAGATGACGACATAGTATAAACGAGGCTTCCAACTCTTCGACGAATACAACAACAACTCGATGGTTTCTTTGGACCTAAGCAACGCTCTATATTTTCATCAGAAGAACCCGTAACTCTAAGCAAATCGTTCACTGGCTCTTAGACAAAAATATCTAAACACTACGCCCATAAATTTCTCCTGTATATCCGACAAAAATCACGCACCTTTTTGCCGCCGGCCCCGAGCAAAGTAGCTCTTTCTCATGCAAAATACATATACATCGCACGCAACCCCTTTCGCTCGGATTTATTTTCAAAAGGAACAATGCGAAACAATAAAAAAGTGGCGTACGTGCGAACACGACTCCTTGTATCGCGATTCGCGTGACCTTCTGGATAATAAGTGACGGCTAGGTCGAGATTCAATTTATTAATCTGTGATTTTTTTTTTTTTTACCCGACTATGTATTTATGGAAAGGCTTGACGACCTCCGTGGCGCAGCGTTGAGCGCTGTTGTATTAACGTGCGGAGGTCCCGGGCTCGATCCCCGGCAGGGTCAATTTGGGAATTTATAATTTAAATTTAATTTAAATTATAATTTGACGATGGATGGTTTCTATTACCTGACGGATTCATGTCAATTTACTGTACTGTTGTATATAGAAATAATTTATCTTGGGTATGTTTACAAAACAATAAAAAAATGTTGAGCAAAGATAAATGTCAATGTGTCAAATCGATTAAAACGTCTGCACAAAAAAGTCGATTGTTATCAAAAATCGAATCAGTAACGCATTAGAGCATCAGTGAATCGTGAAAGTCATCAAGTGAAAACATGGTACACTAGATCACAATATATAAGTAGATACGCCATTCGTGTAATGTCCTTGATACCATTTTTATGGTACATAAAGTGCAGTTACACTTGATATTGGGTTATTACTGCTAGCGGAGAGCGTTTCACCCGCCTATTATGCTCAACCGCAGTCATAAACGGTTAAGTGTCGACAACTGTTATTATCACACTTTTGGCGAGGAGCTACACGGCTTAATTGGCATTGAACCTTGAAAGCTTTTCCTCTTGCAACAGCTTCAATATTTTCGACGGAAATAACGGTTTTATTTTTATAAGACTGCCTGAAAAAAGGAGTATATTGTTTTCAGGGTTCATGTATGTATGTATGTGAGTTTGTATATTCCACCATAACTTGTATACACCTGAACCGATTTTAATAAATGAGGTATCGTTAGAATCCCTAGCTTATTCCGGATGACATAGGCTAGTAAAATTTAAAAAAAGATTGATGGGGGGTGACCATGGTCCCGCATTAAAGACTAAAATTGAAATAAAAATCGAAAATAAGATTAACTATATAATCATTATCTAGAAAATGATGAGTAGATTCCAAAAATATATAACACTATAGTTCAATATCTAGTGTTTCACAAAAAAATACGATTTAATAAAAATGTCAATAAGATTCCAAAGGTAATTCAATACGGGCTACGGCAGAGCAGTCGTATTTTTTAATAATTTTAATTTATTTATCATAGATATTTGTCTGGAATTTTGTTTACACTTTATTAAAGTTCGAGTATCTGTCGAGAAATTGATCACAATATTTAATTGACGGCTTTTCGTTACCATTTCAATCGATAGATAGGTATCTACTGTTGGACGATGGTCTCCTGGATTTCCACAAGACACACGCATTTAATAAAGACATTCATAAACTTTGTAAATTATTATTTTAGTTATTTTTAATGGGTACTTCTAATTCCATCTTCATGTACCTACTTCTTTTCTGATAATATTATATATTTTTGATATACCTACTTAGTAATATATAATCCTCCATGCTTTTTTATTATGCTTGAGTTACCATTGTTTAAATTTATTATTATTTAACGCTGTTGATTACTCATAAATAAATAAAATAAAGACACAGTCATGTACCGCTATCCGCTTGTTACAATCTAGTCACAGTCGTCCGTCCACTTTGTGGGGATCAAGTACTTCGACGATTCTGTTACAAGTACCTATATCTAATTTTCTACCAAACTACAAAAGAGAATTGTCGTAAGTTACAGTAAAGCCAATACATAATCATAAATTATATTGCTAGTTGGTTTAAAGTATTAAAAGATAGTTTGGTTACAAACTTCACTGTAATTTAATCTCAATCAATGAAGGTGGATTTACCTTCGCCGATGTTATGTATAAATTAATATAGATAGGGTATTGGAAACCTAACTCTCAGGTCAACAAGCTTTCGATTATCCTGGCCTAAATAGCTCATTTCAGTTGGTATTCGAAATATTTTCGTTTGTATTTCATTATTCAACAGTCAGATTGGCGCTTCTATTTCGAGCATCGTTTCGTGACAATGATCACGGGCCGGTGATTGCCGTACAAAGTTCAACGAGCGGACGTCCAACGAATTTCAACGGCTCAAGTATCTGTTAAATCATCACGGATAAATGGTTTCCAATTGCTTCGGCCCATTAAAAGGTTTTATTGCTATAGTATCACCACAGAGAGTGTAATGTTCATCGAAAACACCGAAATTGCTTTCGCGAATTGGGACGTTAGGACTCGAATGTGCCGTGATAATTTAAGATCGTCCTCCTGTGAAATTAGTAGCGCCGTTATTTCTGATGCTCTCTATAAATTTTGGATTTGGGCAATTAGTTATGGTTTCCCCGCTTTGTAAATACCAAATTAGTCACTGCCTCATTATGCTTAGAGCAGTTCAATACGTTATATTGTCTACCGCTTTATATTTAGTCGCGGTCTGAAAATGTTTATCAGTTTTCAATTTAGATTCTTTATTACACTGCGTGTCTAAAACGCCATACCAACGTATTTAATTATTACCAAAGAAAAGTTTTCTGGCATCCATTTTAACAAAAAGTATAAATACTTTTTATTCAACGAAGGTGGTATTAGATTGTATAGCTTTCCAGGACACTCAGTTGTAGAGATGAATTAATTTGTGTTAATTTCAAAGGTGAGACACAACATGGCAAATAAAGAAATACATAAAATTGGGCACACTCATTAATTTTATGTATTCAGAGACCCAATAAAACAGCTGAATCGTTTCTAATTACAAGATTCGGTCGATTACTCGACTGACAATTCCTGAAAACCTATTCATTGACCAAATAGGCAATAGGTATATCGTCAAACGTGTCTAAATTCAGTTGAAAAATGGAAAACTAGTAACGATCGAATTTAGGTAAAGAAAAATTCAATTACTATTTTTGTTTGGGTAGGTACTTAAAGTAATTAATTATTTTAGCTGCATTTCGAAGTTGTAGTCATTCTACGTTTCTTTAAACTCAAAAATAAAACGTGGACTAAGAAAACGTTTCATACTAAAACTACATTAAGCCCGTGATTTCGTTCCCATTTAGATTTTGTTTTCCATTACTGGAATGTAAGCTTGTAAAGTTTTATCAAAACCGAAATCAATACTGGATGAACCGTAAAAAAGACGATAGGTTACACATTTAATTTTTTAGCGAGGTACTAGTACTTAGTATTGGTACTGATTGATAGATTTACAGTAATATACTTTAATGAATACAATTTAACGTAAAATGCTCCTATATAAACAAAGCGAGAAACCGCCCATTAAGGCAGAAATTGTGCCAAGGTAAGCAATGTTATTAAATGAACGGGAAAACCAACCAATAGACGTACCTTTACTCTAATTTATCCACCTCATTTGTACACAAAAACAATATTTGCTTTCTGGTTCAATAGTCTGCAAGGACTCGAAAAAAAACATCATGTTATTTTCCTCCCCGTGCCAACTTGGCAAATAAAGGAATAGAGCAAAATTATTCTAACAGACTCGCTTGATTATGCACACAGAAAAGAATAGAACAGAAAGACTTTTTATTTAAAAGCTCTCAAGAATTTCTAGCGCCTTTTCTCACTGCTCTGCGATTCGAGTCAACGTCGCAGGAAACAACGTTTTGTACGGTCACCAATAATGTGCGCGCTCTATATTAAAGTAAGGACAGTACCTACTTGTTTATTTGCCCTCAAATATTATAAATTTTATAATATTACGTCTTCGAGAATTTATTACGTATTTTTAATTATATAACCAACATGACATACCATTTGAAATCATCTGCCTCGTCTTGGTCTAGAAGTTTGGATGTTACTTTGTAACATATTTACATTCTTAAATTATGTTATATATTATGTGATAAAAATCTTTAAAAAGATTCTCTATTTGATCGTGAAAGTGGTGGACACTGACTTTTCTCTAGTGCCAACTTTTTTGAAAACCGCTAATTCATTTTTCAAGTTAAAGATGAACCATGAAACTTGGTATTTGAGTTTTCCGTTAAATATGAAGAAGTACCTACGTGTTTCACCATTTTTGAAAATTCGATCCCCAAAGACGTTATATAGAGAGTTTGTCCCTCAATCACGCCGCAACAGAGCAACGGATCAACGTGATTTTTTGCATGAATATAGTTGAGGACCTGGAGAGTGACATAGGCTACCGGAATCATACCGGAAAATTAAGGAGCTCCTGTGGGGAAAAAAACATAACGCGGACGAAGTCGCGGGCATCAGCTAGTTTTTATATATTTTTATACCTACTGTTTCTTTTCTAAGAGGTTTACGTTTATTATATGTGTAGTATTTATGGCTTTAATGTTATAATTATTATATATAGGTAAGTGTATAATTATATAAATAAATGTATTATAATTTGTAGCTTTATATAAATATTTTTATTTATTTTATTATTTCTGCACCATCTACCGGTTGTATTTGTGGCTATATCCTTTTAAACCATTGGTTGCCTGGAAGAGGTCGCTGTGTAGCGACCAAATTGTGTACTAACTTTGTTATTAGCTAAGTTTACTGTTAATTATTTTCCTGTGTACAATAAAAGTATATTCATTCATTTTTCATCAGGTTATTTTCAGAGTAAGTCCACTGAAACAATTTCAATAATATTTTGCTCGAAAACAAGATTTCGGAAGGCCAAAGTAGGAGATATTTAAAAGCGAAAAAGTCCAAATAATTTCCACGCGGCACGAAAGAACCATCAGAGTCGAAAAAACAACAATATTTTCGCTCCCCGTGCCAACTAAGCAAGCAAAGGAATAAAGAAAAATTATTCCCCATGGCCCCGCCTGATAGGTTTATGAAGAATAAACGTTGAATAAGCCTGGCAACATCATAAAGTCTGATAAAGCGTTCAGTCAACGTTGTATTTTTCACTTTTCATTATTATTATGGGACAGGTGAAAAAGGAATATTGTGAAGACATTTTGTTCAATGCCGAGAATTTTTTGCTGATTTCAAATAAAATTATGAGATAGTTTAATCTGATGTAGGGTTGCTAATATTTGAGCTGATTTTCAATTAAAGACCAAGATAGTTTCATTTTGATATTTTCTTTCTATTATAATAATTTGTTTTGAGTGTGAAGGATTAATATAATCAGGCCCTCAGGTCAGTGTTATCTGTTTTTAGTGTTCCATCGGAACCCTAATACTGTGCTATACATATATTACCACAGAATAGGTAATAGTACGTTGTACAGAAATAAAAAAAGTCCTAACAAACAGCGACTTTGGTAACGTCGTAATGAAACCCAATTTAGCCGCACAACGCTGAGAGTTAAAATAATTATATACCTAGGACATAATAATGATATACTATAGTAAAAAAGTAAAATTGAGAACCCAAATGATATTGTGAGCCTGTGATAAACGCGGACAAAATAAGCCTCACTCAATCACTGGTAATCAAAGATTTACCACGGGATTTTTAAGGGATCTAAATAATTTGCGGGCATAAATCATATAAGTACTAAACACCAACTTAATAATATTTGAATAAGCGAGTAAAGCTTCGCAAAAATTATCTTGTTTAACCTATACACTCGTATTATATCCACTCATTTTGTTTTGCAACTGCTACAGTTCTCGGAATGATATCAAAAGTTAAAACGTTTTGTGTACTCGACCGTACGAACATACACGTACTGTCTGGAAAATACATTTGATGGCCATTGTAATACAAGAATCATTGAAACCAGAGAATTTTTTTATATGGTAATAGAAATGGTGCAAGTATCTAAGTTTAGATACTATTTAACATCGGAACATCGGAACTGCGTGTTGCTGACTTTAAAATATTCAAACTTTTCAGCAATAACTCAATGACCTAATCCGGCTTTTTAATATGGGTGAAATTTCAGAAAAAACTTTTCTGGTCGAGCGGTCTAGTTTAAATCAATATGCAAAATGTCAAGACGCTCACTAATTAAAAATAATACTCAATTTTAGTCATGATTGATGCACATATAAAATGAATGGCAAAAATGTGCTTTAGTGAATATGACGTGTACGTAATTTGTGGGTTTTATTGTAATTTTACAGGCAAATTTGTGTGTATTTACAATAACGCACACCGCATAACTAGTCGTCTGCGTGGAGTCAAGCTCACGTGCCATTACCGCTTCTAGACCTATTATTAATTCTGTGATTCAAAGTGTCGGTTCTGAAATACGTAAGCACAGTATGATTTCCACAAAGTTGGGTACATTTTCTTTTCCTTTTGCATAGTTTTCTTTTCCCGACAGACTTCGTCTGCAGTCTGCACTTGTTTCTGCACTTTTGTATTGGGAATGTTCGCAAGTACACGTTTTCAAAGGGTGAATTAGCCATTTAACTTTGCATACATATTGTTCTAGTCTACCGGCTTTAGTATTTTTCTTGCACTCTTAGGAATATATATATATTTTTAAAGCCTGTATAAGATTGTACTTAATTTTTATTTACAGTTTAAAATTATCTCTTGCATTTTTTTACTGAATTTTTTTTTCTGCATTCTTTTTAGAAACAATTAAAGGACTCTCTCTGCGTCGTATTCCTCATTACTGAAGGTCGTGACCCCTTTTCATTAATTACATAATGGTAGGAGTTTTCTTGGGATAATAATGCGGTGGGTTCCTTCCGCCTAGGACTCGACTAAGAGTTCATAACGATTCATAACGGTTTCATAACGATTATTATCAGATGTTAGTGATAATACCCGGGACTGACGGCTTAACGTGCTCTCCAAGGCACGGAGGAAACGAAAAGGCCAAATTTGACAGTCCAAATTCGGTCACCCATCCAGTTACCGACTTGGGTCAACATTGCTTAACAATCGCAATCGACTGATATGCGTTGTCATAGCTAGGCCACTTGTCCCTCGCATAAGAAACATTACGTACCATTGAAGTATGAATGAAATAAACGTATTGGAACCTCTTTTCCAACAAATTTTTTCACTCGTCATTAAAATAGCATTATTAATGCTATTTTAATGCCGCGTAGAAACAGAAAAAGGAACGAGTTCAATAAAAACTGGAATGGTTGGAATATCATTACCATAAAATGAGATTGCAGAGCAAGGCTAGCTCTAAGCTTATAAATAATAATAATAGCAATAATAACAATATAAACAAGTAATAAAATTAAAAATTTTAAAAAACCCACGACGAACTGTAGAGCTTCATTGAAACAACAATTAGAACTTAATCGTATGCCTTCCAAAGGTCCGGGATCCCATGGTCCCGAGATGGAAGAGATCTAAAAAATAATAATAATAATAATAGACTTATATTGATTTATATTTGTGTATATAATTTATATTTATCTAATTTACATTTATAATATATGCTCTACATCATAAATTGTGCATCAATTATTTAATATCAGACTATAATATGCCGTTTATCGTACATCTTAGTGAGTAAACCACAAACTGACAGCTGCTATCTTAAGATAATGTATTAGTTATTGAATCAACCACAATAATTATAAGATTAATTCCCCATATTATAGTTGCTAGTTTAGGAAAGTCAGCTAGCATTACATAATAATCTCTAATTATTGTCATCCCTACTCGATTTAATAAAAGTCTGTGACATTATTGATTTTTATAATAGATCTTTACTGTAATAGCCGGACCTTCACCGAGTTCTGCACATCTCAAAAACCGCACAGAGCAAACCAAGCAAAGGAATAGCATATAGCATAGCATATAGCATAGCATATAGCATAGCATATAGCATAGCATATAGCATAGCATATAGCATAGCATATAGCATAGCATATAGCATAGCATATAGCATAGCATACAGCATATTACAGCATATCATATAGCATAGCATACAGCATAGCATATAGCATAGAATATAGCATAGCATACAGCATAGAATATAGCATAGAATATAGCATAGCATATAGCATAGTATATAGCATAGCAAATAGCATAGCATATAGCATAGCATATAGCATAGCACATAGCATAGCACATAGCATAGCATATAGCATAGCATATAGCATAGCATATAGCATAGCATATAGCATAGCATATAGCATAGCATATAGCATAGCATATAGCATAGCATATAGCATAGCATATAGCATAGCATATATCATAGCATATAGCATAGCATATAGCATAGCATATAGCATAGCACATAGCATAGCATATAGCTTAGCACACTCATAGCATATAGCATAGCATACTCCTATACATTAAACAGTTGTTTAATGTTCAGGGATATACAGACACAATCTATCCACACACAATGTCCACAGACTTATCTGACTCGTTGACAGCGTCGCTGCTACTACATTAAGTACTGCTAGTAAATTAAAAAAAAAAAAAAATTATATAAAAACGAAATTTTTTTTTAAATTAAAATTAAGGCATTAAAGTTTAATTTTGAATGTAGTTTTTTTATATATTCGCGAGCATGTTGGTCATGGTCACGCGAATCTACATTTTTACCCACTACCAAAAAATCCTTAACGCGCCTAAAGAAGTTTTCTCTTCAAAAAACTAAGCGGTCGGCCGCTCCAGTCGTGTCTGATTTTCCGTCCCATCATGCTATGAAATAAAATTAATAGAACAAATACAACAACAGCTCATCAACGTTTATAAATAAACTTATTAAGTTATCACTGTCAAATAGCGGTTTCACCATTTACGTGCAAGTAAACGGTTAACTTAAACTTGATACAGCTATTTCAAGCGAAGTTTTGACAGCATAAACGTTTCGTGGCCAGCTCAACCGGCTCTAGTGCACTTCAAAGTTTTTATTGATGCAAAGTTTTAATTTTAAGGAAATATTTCCACTATGGTTTAGTTTCTTAATAATAAACATATTTGATACACAAAATATACACAAACAAAAGGTTGGCAGAAAACTGGCGTGCGCTTACAAAGTTGCGTTCGTACTTCTTACGGCAATCCGAAATTTGAATTCGTTTCCAATTGCCGTGAATACGCGTCGACATCAAAATAGTCTCATGAAGCCGTTGCGTACTTTGTTCTGGAATCTCTGTATCACTTGGATATTGCTCGGTTTAGTACACCCCTAGAGTTGTATACCATACGTTCATACAGGCATCAGTCGGCTTGTATAGCATCAATTTATTATGTAACGAAAGCGTTGAATGCCTTCCAAGCAGCCAGTACATTTTTTTTAAACGTAATTCCAACTCTTCACGTTTCTTTTTAACATGAGCTTTCCATCGAAGTTTTGTATCTAGCGTCATCAGTACGTACGGGATTTGCCGATTGAGATATATCGGATGATATTGCGGTGACTTATTGGTAAAATCTATGTGCACTGATTTTGACTCATTAAGCTTAATTCGCCACTTTATAGCCCAATCATTAACTTTGTTTATAGCAACTTGAACTTTTTCCACTGCTTCTTCGTGACCCTCTCCAGTTCCAATTATCAGCTCTATTTGACCTAAATATTTGATATTAATTTCAACTTGATCAACCACAACAACAACTTGCAACAAGCACTTGCAAGAAAAAGGGCATGTTCCTCTTTACCTCTTGAGATACGGAATTCTAAAACATAATAAAAATTCTAAAACTAAAAAATGTTAAAAGTCACCTTCTAATAGCTCGATATCGATCAAGTCGCATGTAAGTAATTACGATGTTATTGCATTTCTGAGGGGTGGCACTGACAATGGGCATTGATAAGTTCATTTAAAGGCGCGTTTGATAAATGGATACGAACGAATGAATTAATGAACGGAATGCTATTAATATAATTATTATCACTGAATTTGCCAAAAATTTGCTTACATGTCATGACATGAATAATTTTTATCCTTCGAGCGTTGTATCTAACTACTGTCACCACTTTATAAGTGATTGTTAACGTTTTTGCAAACATTATAATAATTATTATAATTTAATAGTATCCGTTCTATTATTATATATTCGATGATATGCGTGACTTCTTCCTAAATGTAAATCCAGAGAAAACTATCATCATCATCATCGTCATCATCGTGTGGTTTGAACTTTGGATAGCTAAGCCCTGTCCACTCCCTTATATCGTCCAACCATTTGCGCCTTTGGCGACCCGGAGCTCTCTTGCCTGCAATTCTTCCTTCCAAAACTAATCTTGGAAGTGAGAATTTAGCTCCTCTTTGTAGATGTCCGAAGAAAGCCAGTTTTCTCCGCATGATGGTGGACATGAGTTCTCTGTTTTTGTGGACTAGTAACTTTGTAGACGAGAAAACGATATGTCACCGTAAGATTGTAAAAACCGTTACATTATAATCTAACTAGCGATATTGTAAACTGTCGACAGATTGTGTTCAATGTTCTGAGTGTCAATTTTTGAAATATTCATTTTATTTACGTTTTCTTGTCTCTTTCTTGTAGGTTAGGTCAGAGTTCGACATAAATAATCAGGTAGTTTTATCATGTTAATTAAATAATACCTAACAGATTACAATCTATCGAAAAATAATGCGTTAAATTGTAATCTGTTTACAACAAGTTTACAAAATCGCTAGTTAGATTACAATCTAACGGTGACAGATACACCGGGTCTGGATGCAAATTATCTCTGTACAAAATTGCGTCAAAATTTGTTGAAAAGATGTACCCTGAAAGCGTAGCAGACAGATAAGTTAAACATGGCCATGAAAAGGCCAAATATACAGTAATGCTTTTAAGCCGGAAATAAAATGAAAAGAAAGATTTCATTTCACACGTAGTAAAGAAAGTACCTATAATAATAATAATTTAATTTTCATTACAACTTGCTCTTTTTGTCTATGCTATTCACGCTGAGCGCACAAGACACGGATACTGAAACATTTTCTTCATATTTCTTTCTTTGAATAATTCTTTATGACTTCAGATTATCGGTGGAATAACTATACCTAATTATGAACTTTGCCCTGGTTTCAGATAATATACCTACGATTCATACTTCGAGTGTGTTCTATCAAGTGAAAGTGACAAGGTGCTAAACTGTGCCGACTTCTGCATATACGATGAAGGCTGTAGGGTATAAATTCATGGAACCGTGATATACCAAGCGCACGCCGTCACGCTATGAACACGAACAACTCGTCATCCGACACGACAACACCTACGTGCACACATGTGTAGTACCTACCAACTTATATGAGCACTTCTATAAGCTTTTTTATTCGATGACAACAGCTCTAAGGCGCATACATACTTTTTTTTAATCCACTATAAGTTAGCCCTTGACTGCGATCTCACCTGATGGTAAGTGATGATGCATTATCACTTCTTCATGCGTCGTTCCCTCAACTTTGAGGATCGTGACACCCCTTCGATAGCACTCTTTTCACGATGCTCTTCCACTTTCCTCTGTTTCCCGCCGCGTGGATGGCCTCGCAGATCGCAGAGCAGGTGTGTCGGTGCTTCCTTATTAATTTCATTATTCCTTAATTAATTGCGAAAATGTAACTTTATAAATAAACTCTCACGGAGGGTGAAACTTAAAATTTTACAATAATAATATAAAAATACAAACGTTAAATCTGTACTGCTATACGGCTGCGAGACATGGAAGGCAAGAAAAGATCTCACGCACAAAATTCAAGTATTCATCAATCGTTGTCTTCGCTACATTCTGAGGATATTTTGGCCGGAAGTTATTTCCAACAATTATAATATTAGTAAGAAGTAAGTTAAGATAGTAAGAAGTAAGATAAGGTCTTCGGAGTAATAAGTCCGTAATGTATTTAATAAAGATTGAATAACCAAGAATGATTCAATATCGCTTATTGTACATAATTCATTCTACAATATTAAGATAAACGAGAACGTGTAAAGTCAGTATATTATTTTGGCAGAGGGCGCGCGACACTCGACCGATACAAGTGCCGTCGGCGGATTGCGGCTCAGTAGGTACCTATATAATATCATGGGTCACGTGACAAGTGAGCCAGGCTTAGTTATACCCCAATGTTAGCATTGAAAGTCTCTTATCCCAATAAGTATCTCATTAATTTGGAGAGCTACTCGATACGGTACAGGCCCTTTATTTGAAGGCCAAAATATGCTCTCGGTATATTTGCGTCCACTTACAAGTGAATCAATTTCACTTTATGAATGTGTGCATCACATTGAGATATTTATATCGTTACTTAAGCAAAGTTCTTTTACCGGTACATGTCAGTCTTAACTCCTGAAAACTCCAGTATATCGTCATCGGCGATCGATTTTGCGACAGTCGTGACCTTCCACTTCGTCTTACTAATTTCAGGTGAGATTGCAGTCAAGGGCTAGCTTATGGTAGAATAATAAAATCTGTGGGCTATATCAGTTATTTAACTCTCATTTTCTTGGAAGGCCTCCGTGGCGCAGTGTTGAGTGCTGTTGTCTTAGCGGAGCGGAGGCTTCATTTAATATGATAGATTAGCTATATTATCAGTTCCTACCTACTACTACTGTACTACCTACTACTCTAAATATCCAAAGATCGCGTCGTTTCTTGCAGGATGCGCATCTAGATCTATGTGTCGATCACATAATGTTTACGCGCCACACCGAGTAGTTATGGTCTGTGACGCGCCGCTTACTTAGTACTATTACCTATTCTGTGGCTCACTGACCACTCCAATACAGGGTAGGCACACAAATTATTTGATAGGAGTTTATGTGACTTTTTGTAATGAAAGGTGTTACTTATTAGGTAAATTGTGTAATTGCCTTTTCTATGAACAACAACAACTTTATAAGCCTTAAGCCCCGTGGGAATTGGGAATGATATCCTAAGTACAGGAAACTAGTTAGTAGTTTGGAGTCAGGACCCACACAAATGGCCAAATTATCATGTAAGCTCTACTTTTATGTATATTTAATGTTCATATTATTTGTGTTTCGGAGGTATTTTTGTTATATTTTTTAATAAATAAATTGAATCGGTCGTGACTCGTGGTTTGGTAATTGGTACCGCCATAATATCAATATTGTGACAAAGGCCGGTGTAAGCACGTGGCAGAACCGCAACTAACTAACTTCAGAACAATTCATCAATTTAAATTAACACAGACCCCGCACCGCAGCTCGCTCGGTTCAACAATTCAACTCTAGGGCTGCTTCCGAATCAATTACTCACACCACTCTCAAAATCGTTACACGTGCCCTTAAGTGCGAGCACAGACTAGGACCTGAATAGAACAAAATGTCGCATTCTGCTTGATGCTTCGTCCTTTCACGCTAGTTTATAGCAGAGGTAGGCTCAAAAAAGTTGCTTGTGTATTATTTGACACGGATCATAATATCATTTTTCTGGAGCAATAGTATTTTTGAAGTGAAACTTCTTAAGAATCGTTCTCATTTGAAAATTCGATGAAAAGAAAAAGCAACACTAAAAAGAGACAAACATATTCATGATAGGATTTAGCCAGCGAGAGAATGAGATAGAATACAAGACATATATTAATCATTCTCTCGTAGGCTACTTTTCTGAAATTTCACTTCTGCCGTGTGTGAATTGCACACACACACTTTTTTTTTTGTCAGAGGCGGACTCAATAGCAACTGTTTGTTTTTATTAAATTTATTTATTCCTGAGGATATGGGATGTTAGAAGACGTATAAAGTTAAAATTTGAACCGCATATAAAAATTTCTACACTTTAGTTTTTTTGGTACCTATATCAAATAAGATTTTAAGAACATGACATTTACAATTTATTAAAGAATGAATAATAATATTTTATTACTACGCGTATAATATTATTATGAGAAACTTTCAGGTTGAGTTAAGCTAATTATAATTTTGGCTTTTGAAGAAGGCACCTATTGAGTCAAAGTAAACACCAAGAGAACGGTAACTATAGAGTCCCCCAGTTTGTTCAGTTTTTAATATAATTAATTCAATGCTACTCATAATATATCAGTTATTTTCTGCAAAATGAAATGCGTGCGTTTTTTTTCAAGCTACAGGTCTAATTAGGTATTTTGTTTTATAAATATTCTCATAAACAAATAGCTGATCGAATAAAATCATCAACAAAAATTAATATTTTGCAAGTATTAAAATGAAATTACAAAATACCAAACGAAACATAAAATGAAACCGTTTTCTATGTGATAATATAATCTGTGACGTACTCGATAAGCAAATTTCAAGTTATCCGTTGGATACGGAGCTATTACTTAACCAAATTGAGTTCATACCTAATATTCATCGAATATTCAGCACTTTATCTAAGTAACGTCTGTCGCTAAAACGGTAACATCTAATTTTGGTATGTTTCAACTCATATGAATATAATTTGATATGGTCCTGATATATCCCTCTCAGTTATCCCCTGCAATATAGAGAGAGTAGGAAGATCTTCAAGTAGCGGCAGTTATGAGGATCGAATACAAAGTGGCACTAAAAGCTGTGTCAGAATTTTGGCAACAAGATAGCCCAACTTATTCGGGCCTACGTTGCTAATTCTGAGTATGATATTTAGGATTAATTTTGTGCTTATCGCAAAGTTCTCTGCCAGCTTTTGCGGTAAATATTTTGTGGAATTTCATGTGGGTTGTGTGGCATATTTGCGACGGCGTGTATCTGTATGGAACGATGAAGTGATTTCGTTAATTAAGTAGGTTACAATTTATGATGTATGTGAAATGAGAAACTGATTGACTGACTTAATATCTTAAATCGTTGGGTTAGAAACTTGTAATATGAGTGGTGTACCGTTTATCTCATTTTAAAAGTTTATTAGGCTCTTAAACGAAGCCCCTTAAATAAGGACTGATTTCATGTGATGATTTTAATAACTACAATTAGCAATCTTATAGATTTACCACCTGTGGTAAATCTATAAGATTGCTAATTGTCAGCTCTACCAAAGTCACACATTTTAGTAGATATCTATTAAAAAATGCGTGAATTTCGTTGTTCGGCGTGCGTACTGCTTAACTGTGTTTTTATGCAAGGACCCATTTTGACTTCCGTCATAATAATAAGGCAATTATAAAAGTAACTTATCCACTAAAAATAATTAAATTTTAAACCGTCTGGTATCCTATTCAAAGATGGAATATAGTTTTTCCGCTCCACTACACTCAATCTCACCTGGCGGTAAGTGATGGTGCAGTCTAAGATAGTAGCGGGCTAACCTGATAGCGATATGACAGTTATGTTAAACCCATACCCCTTATTGGTTTCTAATCATAGTATCGTAATGTTTGGCGGCACGTCTTTACCGGTGGTAGATAGATCCCACTGCTGAGCACAGGCCTCCACTCTCATAGGAGAGAGGGCATTAGAGCTTAGACCCACCACGCTGCTCCAATGCGGGTTGGCAGGCTTTAACGACTATTATCCTGTTAGTGATAATAACCGGGACCGATGGCTTAACTCGACGAGGCATGCGAGTCTGATGCATGTAATCTGTATATTCCAACTTTGGTCTTTCTCTCTCTCTTTGTAATATTCCTCATTGCTGAGGATCGTGACCCCATTCCATTAATCACATAATGGCAAGAGTTTTCTCGGGATAATAATGCAGCGGTTTCCCAGGTCCTTCCCGATAACTTTGGTCTCATTCATGACCATCTATATAATATAATGTTGGTAGGATATAAGTTATGGATTCACAGAATAGTTTAAACGTCACATTGTTGTTTCGACAGACCGAAATTTATTATGGCGGTCTAGAGGAAGTTTTCAAATATAGACAAGAATCTCTGTTCGGTGTGGAATGTCAAATCCGATCAAACTTGTCCAAGTTTGTAGCGCGCACTAACAGTTAGAGTAATTGCATGGAATTATGTATTGTTGCGACAATTGAACTGTGTATACTGCCAGCTTAAAGATTTGCTCCAGTGTCAATAATTAATGGGACAATATGGTTTCTGAGAATTTTAAAATGGTTTTCCGAACCAGCGGAAGATTCACTTGACGATTCAAAATACACTTGTTTATTTAAGTTTAACATTATATGGTGCCTGATAAGTTTTGTTCACCGAGACGCGGAGTGGATTTACGCCAGAACGGCTGAAAGGACTGCAGTCAAGGACTAGCTTGTAGTGGATAAAAAAAAAAGGATATAATGAATTTTGGCACAGATATTGATTATAGTCTGGAATAACACATAGGCTATTTTATCCACTAAAAGCTAGTCCTTTCAGCCGTTCTGGCGTAAATCCACTCCGCGTCTCGGTGAACAAAACTTAATGGAATGGAATTTCTGGAATAACACATAGGCTATTTATTATAACGGAAAATTAAAGAGCTTCCGCGTGAACCATAATACTTCAACCCACGCGCACGAAGTGGCGGACATCAGTTAGTAAAAATATAATAATGATCAAAATTGGAGTACTGTTTTAGATGACCGCTACTGAACATTTTATATCTAGCAAAAACAGGCAAGATGTCCTAAGTCTAATCTCGTTCGGATTCAGACAAGCTCGTTTCAAATGTATTTATGTTAACATCAAGCATTTTAGTCTAATGACGATTCCAGTCTCTACCCCTTTCTAATCCTACGTCGTACAGAAATACAGGTATTTTGAAAGGCAACTCAATATTCACGCTTCAATATCATCTATACAATATAATTCGGAAGTCACGGAATCCCCAAAATTTACATTCCCAGATTGAGTCGTCTTACAATCTGCATTTCGTGTTCCGTATACCTAAGCCCTTAAACCTTTCACCTGGGGGCTTCGAAACGGGAATTGTGTACAATGAGCTATAGAAGCGTTTTAATATTTAGTTTTTTAATAAACTTCATATTATGTGAGTTTCAAATTGACTTAAGGGGAAAACACACAGGAAGCGGGCGCGTATCGGGTCGGGTGCGCGGCTGGTTGAATGGAGAAGTTTCATGATTTTGTGAATATCATATTTAGTAAAATATAGATTAAAACTAATAAATCAGTGTTTTTTTTTAAAATGACGAGTAATGAAGATTTAAGAGTTTAATTATTTAATATACACCGATTGCTGTATCTTTCTCGAGTTAGAAATTTTGTGAGTGAGTAATACCTAGCCGAGATTTAATACTTCAAAATTATCTTCACACACAAATTCAGTGCGTTTAATTCAATTAAGTCACGTTAAGACCATTCATTTCTTTTATTCGGCTTTATAAAGTCGGTTGATAGGGTGTTGTGACGTCAAACCACCCCACTTTAAGCTCAACTTTAAAGTTCCATAACTTTTTCATTTGTTGAGATATTTTAATGATTCCTTCATATTTTTGTTTTATTTTGTCTTAATTTTCATAATAAAAAAAATGGTAAACTTCTCCATTCCTTGTATTTATCCATATAAATACATGGAATGGAGAAGTGGAGAAGACGACATCACACAGCGAAACGCGACCTGCGCCGGACCCGTGCCCGCTCCCTGTGTGTTTTGCGCTTTAACGTTAAAGGTCACTTCCTATAAAAGTGGCCATCATAACGAACAGATTTTGTGAGGTCGCCATCTTTTATGAAAACAAACGTATAATATTGATATTAGTGTCCTTATTGAAACACAGTAACAAACTTTCATGGAGGGATTATAATGTTGTGTGTTTTAAAAACAACTAGTGTCTACTTCAAAAAAATCCGCCCATGTTTAGTTTTACTGGAATTTAAATATTTTTTTCTTTTTTGCTTGTTCATCTGACTTGTTAGTATACAAATGAGGTTAAAAGAAAACATTAAGCTAAAACATATTAATCGGGCTAGGGGCAGTCCAGGTTTAGTGGATTTTATGGTTATACTGAACTTGATGATACCAGCGCGTGAATTAAGGTTTTTTGATACTTGCGGGAACTCCTTGATTTTCTGGAATAAAAAGCTTAGCCGTCAATATGTGTAGTTTACCTACCTATATTGAATAAACATTATTTGATTTGATTTGTACCAAATTTCATCGAAATCGGTTGAAAAGATGGGGCCGTTAAAGCGAAGTAAGTAGATAGAAAAAAGAATGCAATTAAGAATACAATATTATTAAATAATAATAAAAAATTATAATAGAAGTATGGAATAAAAGGCCTCGCGGTAATGTGCTTTGCGACATGTTTTATACAAAATCTCTCCATAAAAAATTCGGCTGCTTGAAAAAGTTACAATTATATAATTCAATATAATTTTTTTATACTCAAAAACGTTAGTTTAGCAAAAAAAGAAAGTCATTTCGAGTCAGCACTTCGAACTCCCGGGAGAGAAGAAAGGGAACTTTTTTGCACGTTTTATAGTAAGAAGTGCTACTTTTCTTCACTGGACATGCAGTTGTTTATTAAATAATACTTACAAGTTACCCAAAATAAATGACGCATTTTGCTTCATTTATATTCATCAATCTACAACGTTACTGCTGGGCAAAGGTTTTACCAAAAATGCACCTCCATTATACTCCTTTAGCTCCATAATTTACCAGTACCTTCTTGAAGTTTAGTTTATCTATCAGTCTGAAGGTCGTCCCAGGCTTAGATAAGTACTACAGAAAAGATTTTCGGTTCAGTGTGCGCAATTTTATTACTCACAATATAATTTATAGAAATTACTTAGCAATTTTGTGCTCAGCAGTACCGATTTAATCAAAGATAAGACTTTTAATTGCCATCATTTACAATGAAATCTATACGTATACCTTTCAAACGAACTGATAGAGTCAGCGATTACTTTTCGTCATTAAATATAGCTCTTTAATTGGACAGATTTATAATCGGTTTCCATTCCTTTGTTCTGTATAATGAAGTAGGGGAAAAATGAAAGAAAATTAAATGCCTCCAAATGGTCGACCGATATTATGATTATACCTTTATTTGCCATTCAGCATTTATTACAGTGGCTTTGTTATAAAGTTTACGATTAAGATTATTGACCGAGCGAAGCGAAGGTCTCTGAGTCTACTTGAGTGAATTTGCACTTGTCCGTCCGTCCGTCCGTCCGTCCGTCCATCCGTCCGTCTATCAGAGCCTTATAAGTTCTGAATTACTGAACGTGATTATTTCAATGGCCTCCAGCCGAATATGGCTTAAAAAGTTATAAAAATCTTTATTTTTTATTTTCATAAAAAATATTTTACTTCGCATTTCGCTATGAGAGCGAAATGCGAAGTAAAATATTTTTTATAGCGTTACATAGGGTTGCGGTATATCATTTTAAAGATAATTAGGAATATAGTCCAAAATTTTTTTTTTTAATTTTTCCCCTAATATTTACGAATTGGGCTTTCAAAGTGGAGATTTTCTAACGTTCAAAGTTGACCTCAGAACTCTAAATGTTCTGAAAGGCTGAGCCTGAAACTTGATCAATTATCTGAATTATATCCTGTACTTGAACAACAAATACTAAAATTAGATAAATATTATAAGGAAACGAAATTATTTAATTTTGGTCCTCCTAAGGGCTTCTTCATTAACCGACTCGTTGGTCGCCACCTCGCTTACGGACGGTCATGTGGGTTTCGGATCCGCTTCCCATACGTCCTTAAGCTACCCTATCCCCTACAAAACCTACTCCCCATCCTTCTTGATATCTACAGTTACCTCAAAGGCTTAGTGAAAGGTATCTGACTTCTCACACAGACCGCCGCTAAGCGGGGTTATAAGTGTGACCAACGAAGGCTTGTGTCAGGGTATGTTATCCTGCCACGAGGCGAGATGGAACGGTCTTAGGAGGTCCGCCTACCACAGCGGGGTTTCCTAGATTCCTTCCGTCACGCTTGGCAGACGAAGAAGCCCATAGGAGGTGCCCTAAGACAGGTCATTGCCTCAAATCAAAAAACACAACAATACAACCTTTACACATAGACGTATGGTCATCACGGGCTTTCTTGCATTAAAAGTGCCGGTCGTCTATCGCGTCATGCTTCCCTGAACGACATCATTCGTAGGTCTCTTGCCACCGCTTAAGTGCCTGCAGTATTAGAGCCAAATGGCTTGGCACGCAGTGATGGTAAGAGACCAGACGGGATGACTCTGGTTCCATGGAAGCTAGGAAGGTCGCTTGTTTAGGATGCCACATGCGTGGATACGCTGGCGTTGTCCCACTTGCAGGCGACCTCCATGACGGCGGGGGCGGCGGCCACTAATGCAGAAAGAGCCAAAAGGCGCAAATATGAAACTATAGAAAATAATTTCATATTTGTGCCTTTTGGTGTTGAAACCATGGGGTCGTGGGGCGAAGATGCTAGATCCTTTTTTAAGGATCTATCTTCTCGTCTCACAGAGTCCACAGGTGACCGGAGGGCTGGCAGTTACCTCGGCCAACATATAAGTTTGGCTATTCAGCGGGGTAACGCAGCCAGCGTTCTGGGCACATTGCCTCATTGCAGCGGCATAGATTATATTTTTAATTTTTAGTTTTTAGTTTTTAATTTCGATTTTAAAGATTTTTTAAGAAATTGTATGTATAATATACCTAATAAAATAAATAAAAAAATATTTAATTTTGAGCATTAAAATTGAGAAATAAAATAATTATTTAATTATTTTATTTTTAATGAGCTTCAGTATTTCTAACAGAACTTCACAATGATGTCAATAGATGGCGCTCAAGTTTATTCGTTTTATGGATACCGCGAGGTCTCAGTTCGGGGCGAACCACTAGTAGGTATTATGAATTGAAAAGATTTTACTGTTCAGAGTTAATACTCTATTCTTTGAAGCTTAATATGTTTTCAATTAATCAAATTAGTTTTTTATAAACATATTTTGTGCCTGCTAGATTTAACTAAGTGGATTGTCTCTAAATGGATTCTAATACTTAGTTTCCACTACAGCCTAATAACGTCCCACTGCTGGGCACAGGCCTCCACTCTCATATGAGAGAGGGAATTAGAGCTTAGACCCACCACGCTGCTCCAATGCGGGTTGGCGGGCTTTAACGACTATTATCATGTTAGTGATAATAACCGGGACCGACGGCTTAACGTGCTCTCCGAGGCACGGGGGTGAAACACCGCCAACTTCCAACTCCGGGCTGGCACTGAGAATTTCTGAATTGAAAAACCCAATTCCAATTTTGCCCGGACGGGAATCGAACCCAGGACCTCGTGATCCGCAGTCGACTATGCTAACCGCTAGACCAACGAGGCAGTTCACATACTTAGTTTAATTGCATTAATTGTTAGCACGTTGGCGCTACTTGGAAGAGGCCTATGTCCAACAGTGGATCCATAATGGCTGATGATGATGATGAATTGTTAGAAGTATTCCTGTGGTAGGGATCTAAGTTCGAACATAGAGAATCTCTAGTTATTTTACCTGGGAGTTTATGCCGGATATAGATAATATGTCCTAGTCAATCGGCTGCAGCCTTGTCCGCGGTGGCTCTGCTTTTTAGGAACTTGTCTCATAGACAAGCATATGACTTGCCCCGCCCCAGCGCTGCCAAAGAAAATATAGTTTATCATTGTCATTCATAAGGCGCCATCCACGACCATGGCTGAAAAGAAGCCTGGTTTTATGCTACTAAGTTAGTTCTAATTTCAGCTATTTTAGTACCAAGTTATCTCAATTTTCATTAGCCACGGTACTCCGAATGTTAAGTTGAAAATTAGCTATAAGATACTTTTCACGCTGTGTTTATTATTTAAGTGACTAAGGTCGATACTAGCCAAGTACCAAAGCCTCTTGCATGAACTATACATAGAATTAGCGTTGACCATAATGTAAAGTGACGCGTCTATTCGCATCTAGTGACTAAAGGCACACCAATAAATCTTATTATCCAAACGCTAAGAGCATTCCGACCATGTAAACATACTTACCATTATATATTCCCCTTTAACCACTTACACACCCCAGCAGTCAACTTCACACGTCAGCCGCAAACATAACGCCTTCAACCGCCACAGTAAATAGCGGTAGCTATTTGCCAAATAGCTACAAGATACATTATTCAAAAGCAACAAACAAAGTGCAAAGATATATAAGTTATTATTTATGTGTGACAGACGGGACAACACGACGGAGTAACAAATCTCAGTATGAAGTACTTTTGTACTTGTGTGGAACTACAGAATGCCAAAAAGCACGAAACGAAGAAAATAAAGTATCTACTTTTAAGATTACATATTTTTATTGAAATGTTAATAGTTAGATTCAGTTGTGTGACAGAAAAAGATAGGTCCTTGTACATTTATAACAATATTTGTGGTGAAATTGAACTCCAAAATTCATGTTCATGAGTTATCCGCAAATATAACCCTTTTAACCGCCACTGCAAATAGAAATAGAGGCAGCTTTTTACCAAATAGGTACAAATCAAGAGCAAAGATATTTAAATTATAATAATTTGAATACTTCAAAATAAATACTTATGGAAAATTTACGTCAAACAAGCTGTTTTTTCGGTATATACTGTCCCGAAGATATTTAGCATGCAGAAGAAAGAAACAAAGTACTTTTTAGAAATATAAGACTGACGTGATTTGACGTGCTTCTAGTGGTCCTGCTGTATCATTGACATCGTGAGCCTTTAAAATAAAAATCGTTAACTGTAATGATGTCCGAGTTTAATTTATATTTAGTGGATTTGATCTATCAGTTGGTCTACTATACAGTTATTTTAATAAAAAAGACAACTTTTGTATTCCGTACTATTCTTACTTCTTCCTTCTAGTAGTTTTAAAGAATGAGACAAAAACTGAGTGAAAAATTAATCAATAACCGCTCTACTTTTCAACTAAAACTCTACATTTAAAAGCAGCAAACAGAACTCCTATGTTTAAGCAACATCCCAATTATAAGACGCGATCGTTTCAAATGCTAATTTCCGGTTCCCCTGAATAAATTGAGCAACTCGCAAATTTCGTCGCCACTTCCCGCTGGTATCGGTGATTGAGATGTTTTCTTCATGGTCTCTATTCGGTATTTTTATATTTATCAACTGCATGTTAGCCCTTGACTGCGATCGCACCCTATGGTAAGTGATGATGCAGTCTAAGATGGTCTAAAGGGCATGGCAGGCACCCATACACCCAATTGGTTTCTACACGGCATCGTACCGGAACGCTAAATCGCTTGGCGGGCACGTCTTTGCCGGTAGGGTGGTAACTAGCAACGGCCGAAGCCTCCCACCAGGCAAATTACGTCAACACATCTTATAACAATAATTATGTCAATACATCTTTAACTACTGGAACTAACGGTTTTAGTTACAATTTTGCGTGAAAACTTAAAATCTTAGAAATTAACAGTATCCTAAATTCATGAAGTACAGGAATCAGAACCTTCTAGCTCTGTAAACCAGGGCTTTTATGATGAAGATGAATTTTTCAGAATTAAGACGTTTGCAAGTTTTACCTTAGTCCATAATTTCATACATAAATGTATTTTCCCTGGACGATTACATAAGAAGTAACGGCAAAAGTATAAAATACAATACACTATAATGTACAATAGGGCATCGTACATACCTAAACGTATGAGAATGGATACACGAAATTGAGCTCTAATTCAATGATGTTATGGTTTCTTTTACTTTGACGCCAAACTTTGACGATTTGATCGGCAATTCTTACATAATCGCACCACAGCTCTCTACTAGTAATATAACGTATAGATAAAAATATCTTTAAATATTGATAATAGCTTCATATCAAATTTAATCATAAAAAATATATTAATATCAAGTCAAAAAATTAATAAAGCAGGAAAATTGTACGTCTTTTATACAAGTGCGTTCAGGTATTCACCGACTCTATTATAAAAAATCCATCATAATCCACACAAAGAGATCAAACGTGGGTGAAATTAAATTATTCGGACTCCCTAATTCAAATGGCTATCAAAGAAAGTAAGAAAGAGCCGAAAATTCGAGCCGGAATTATATAATTGCGCGTTATGACATTAGCGGATATATCTTGGGGTGTAACAATGACGTTGTGAGACCCTCATTCATATAATCTTGTTCACATAAGCATGTTAGGGCGATACTGTAGAGTGAAGATATCTTTATCTCTTCTTTATAAACCCACTAGCTGATGCCCGCGACTTAGTCCGCGTGAATTGAGGTTTTTGTTCCCGCGGGAACTCTAATTTTCCGATAAAAAGTAGCCTATGAGTGATTCCAGTCTATAATCTATCTTTGTGCCAAAGACCAGTTTAGACGTTATGGCGTGATTGAGTAACAAACATCCATTTTAGCATTTTTGGTTCCCGCGACAACTCTTTAATTTTCCGGGATAAAAAGTAGCCTATATGTTATTCTAGACTATAATCTATCCCTGTGTCACATTTCATTTAGAACCGTTCAGCCGTTCTGGCGTGAAAGAGTTACAAACATCCATACATCCATACTTACAACTTCCTAAGGATTGCCGGCTGACCTTAGCACGAGTCTCCCTCGGAATGAGGAGAGTTTGGCCATAATCCACCACGCTGGCCAAGTGCGGATTAGCAAACTTCACACTCCTTCGAAGACATTATTATTTATTTATTTTTATCCACTACAAGCTAGCCCTTGACTAAGATCTCACCTGATGGTAAGTGATGATGCAGTCTAAGATGGTAGCGGGCTAACCTTCGGTTTCTACGCGGCATCGTACCGGAACGCTAAATCGCTTGGCGGCACGTCTTTGCCGGTAGGGTGGTAACTAGCCACGGCCGAAGCCTCCCACCAGGCCAGACCAGGGAAAATTCAGAAATTATAAATTCCCAAATTGACCCTGCCAGGGATCGAACCCAGGATCTCCGCACGTTAAGGCAACAGCGCTACACACTGCGCCATGGAGGTCGTCAAAAATTATGAAGAATTTTCGGACGTGCAGGATTCCTCATGATGTTTTCTTTCACCGTTTGAAGCAAGTGATGTTTGATTTCTTAAAACACATAACTTCTAAAAGTTGTAGGTGTGTGGCTGGGGATCGAACCAACGACCCTGTACAGATGGAACTTGCCTAAGTAAAGGAGCATAATGAAACTAACACAGTATTTCGTTTTTAAAGTAGTCGACATTTTTCATTGATTTCTAGCCTGATCCTATAATGCCCGGTTTGCGTTCCTGTCACGCGGCACCTATTGAACGTTAATGTTACTATATTACAAAACTCCACGCAAGTATCAGTAACATCTGCTCAAAGTTTCATCGATTTGACAAACATTTATAAAAAATCTTTAAACGAAAATCAAGAAAATTAAGTAAAATCCATAGGTCCTACCATAGAAATGTGATTTCTAACTTATCATTATTTCGTGGAATGGAGTAGCAGCTTTAAATTTGCCCTTTATCTCAACGCGTGCAAGGTTCACAGCACCTAAGGGTCAAAACATACTACGGCCAAAATATTTTTGTCTGGCGGACACAAAGGCAAACCACTTTATTCGGAGTTGCACAGACAGGACAAAACGTGCTTCCCCTTTTAGGGTTTTGGTTTGGTTATTCCTAAATGAAACTCTGGATACACGACAAACTGTTTGATCACTGCACAACAACTGGAAATACTATGCTTATTTAAAATTAGGTACCTACACTATAAAGTATAACGATACTAGCGGAAGCCTGCGACTTCGTCTGCGTGGTTTAAGTTTTTTATAATTACCGGGGGTACTCCTTAGTTTTCCGGGATAAAAAGTAGCCTATGTCACTCTCCAGGTCCTCAGCTATGACCGTGCAAAAAATCACGTAGATCCGTTGCTCTGTTGCAGCGTGATTGAAGGACAAACCAACAAACAAACACACTTTCGCAATTATAATATTAGTATAATGCGCAAGAGTCGTGTGTGTGTCACAGAGGGTTGGAGTGTACTGTCTAATATTTTGGCTCAAATTAAAGCTTGCGTTTAGAATCTCATGGTGCCGGCTGTGACCGTTAAAATTTAAAAACGCTGAGTTGCCAGAGGCATATCAGAAACCGCCACACCCTACTGGCGTTTCGAGCGGGCGTTTTTGTCTTCCGTAGTGTGTTTTCGCCCTAACTGGTTTTACCTCTCACATGGCACGTGTTTCAAGTACTGACCTCATTCAGCTTTGTGTTTTAATCCAAAGAAACTTGGCAGTTCGCTAATTCATCAGCTAGGATTAACAGACACATTGGGGTTACGTTAACAGTGTTAGTTACACTCAGCTATTTGTATGTACGAGAATTTTACATTTATTTATTTACTGACATGGTAACGAATATTGTAGAAACAGATAATAATATTACAATATTATTATTAACGAGCAGTTGCCCGCGACTTCATCCGCGTGAAATAAGTTTTTTAAATTCCCACGAGAACTCCCTAATTTTTCGGATTAATATATAGCCTACGACACTCACAAATAATGCAGTGCCGTTCTATTGGTACCAGAATTTTCAAAATCGGTAGATCCAGAGATTACCCCCTACAACAACGTCACAAACTCACAAATTTTAACTCTTTATAATATTAGTATAGAAGTATAGATTACTAGTGTAACATGTGACAGTTATTAGTGAACTTAATAAATAAAATAAAATTACAATCTGTTCAACTAACCGACTACACCTCATCTTTTACCAATCATCTCTAAATAGCTTTAAGAAAATATCAGCAACAGCATATCTTTTGATGTTGCTTTTAAAATAAAAAAAAATTCTCTAACCTGATCTTCTATGAAACTAAAATTATAATATTAAGCATAAAATGCATGTTTCACAAAATTTTAGTCATCCAGTTTACAAAAATAATATCACAGTAAAATCGACATTCGTAGATAAGCTATAGACATTTGCCAGAATTTGGTCGGGTCGCTCTTGGCACAACATAATCAAGATTAGATAAGATTACTCCGTAGTATGTCTTCTTTCAGTATTTGGCATCAAGTACCGCCGATTACGATGCCAAACTTTAAAAAGTCGATTTTTACTGACAGGGAATAACATTTACTTGTTTTGATTTCAGTTTACGCTACGTTAAATTTTGAAATAATTACTAATTTTTAGATAATATAATATGTATTATTTTCGTTCTACAACTATTACTTTCCTTCCGCTATACTTGTTCTGATAAAAATATGAGGCTAGGCGTCAAAACTATTATGTTCAACTAAACCGTACGTTGAAAACTTAATCACTTTTTAATCTTTAATTCTACATCTATTAAATACAAGTTTTTTTTTTTGGGTTGACAAATATTCATTTAAAACAAAATTACAAGATATAATAAATACTTATAGACTAAACGTTAATCTAAAATCCTTATATACCTACTAACTAAAATAAAAATAAAACCCTAATCAAAAGGACCACCCCTGGTTGCCTCTGGGCCTAAGGTACCCATCAAACTTGCAGCATTGCCGCGCTGAATGGCGATGGATAACCTTTGAACCAGGTAGGAACCACTAGAACTAAACCGTACTACAAAATAGGAAACCGATATCAAAAATACCGAAATATTGACCGAAATTATCCCAAAATAAAACAAAAGAATGAAAAAGTGCCGGTAGAATTTTACAATCTTTACAAAAAATAATCATCGTCATCATCCTTCACCGATAGACGTCCACTGCTGGACATAGGCCTCTTGCAAGGATTTCCACACGCCTCGGTCTTGTTCCGCCTGGATCCAGTGGCTCCCTGCGACACTCCTGATGTCATCCGTCCAGCGAGTAAGGGTCTGCCAACGCTTCACTTTCAGTGTGTGGTCGCCACTCCAGCACTATGGGACCCCAACGTCTATCGGTTCTTCTAACTATGTGCCCCGCCCATTGCCACTTCAGCTTCGCAACACGTCGAGTAATGTCGGTTACTTAAGTTCTTCTACGGATCTCTTCATTTCTGATTTGATCGCGCAAAGAAACCCCAAGCTTTGCTCTCTCCATCGCCCGCTGAGTTACCCTGAGCTCCCTTATGAGGCTCATAGTTAGCGACTAAGTCTCGCAACTGTATGTCATCACTGGCAACACGGACTGTGCGAAGACTTTGGTCTTCAAGCACTGAGGAATCTTGGACGAGAAGATATCGACGAGAAGACATGTGCAAAACCTTGCATGGACCTAACAAAAATTAAAACAAAAAAATACTTACAAAAATATAACAAAACAAGCGTAATTAGATACATCACGACTCACGTGTGCTAAAGTAAAAGCGTAGGCAGAAAGACGTAAAGTTTACACGATTTTCCGTGACAATGCCCATTGTTGTTGCGTGACTGGTATATAAAGTACAAGGGTAAGCTTGATAGTACCTACACTCATTTCACATTTGTACTTAGAAGGTACCTCTCTGTTTACGTTTGAGATAAAAGATACAACCGACATAAAAAGTTCTACTTAACTTTATTATAACAAATTAGTCTCATAAAGAATTCAAGATAATATACAGCCTAAAAATGTTCGTAAAAAATAATAAGTTTAGCATTTTATGTGGATACTGTTGTTTGGGAAGCACACAATGTCAATTATGAGAAGTTATGGTTCTTCTTCTTTTTTTCTTGGCTTTGGCTTTCAGTAAGTTATGGCCAAATGCAGACTAATAGACGAATCATTAGAAAGTTAAAAAAAAATTATCTGAAAAAACAATCGCTCCGAACGTGAAGGAAAACTGACGGTACGTTCGCACTGCGAAATATTCACGCGAATTTTATTCGCAAGTACATACCTACACCTCTCATTGATTACAGCTGTAATCGTCTCTAGACGAGAATCAATGATAATCGATAAAATAAAATTATCTGTAGGTATTTCAGCTTTAACAATTGTTTTAACGATAACCAACGATGGGGCAGTTGATTCTTTAGAAAATTTCTATAGAAAAATATTATGATATTGCAAAACATAGTCTCAACCCTTTTCCGTCTGTTTTTTTTTAAGTTCATTATAACCATATTCATAGTACACTTACTAGTTTTGCACGGTGAATTTACTCCTAAACAGATACGTGCA
Organism: Erebia aethiops; assembly: GCA_923060345.2. Classification (NCBI taxonomy): domain Eukaryota; kingdom Metazoa; phylum Arthropoda; class Insecta; order Lepidoptera; family Nymphalidae; genus Erebia; species Erebia aethiops. Next base: position 3,728,905 of record OV281092.1, on the reverse strand, counting down.
CCGTGTCACAGTATAAAAAAATAAGCGCTGAAATAAGCGTATCATCAAGCTCTTCCTTTGTATACGAGTCACGCAACAACATTGTGCACCGTCACGGAAAAACGTGTTAAGTTTACGTGTTTATACCATCGACATTATCACAATGGGTTAAACAGTTATCTACTCTGTTTTCAAGCTAGATATTTAGATAAAATACTCTTTTCATTATTATTATGCCTAGTACTGTTTGTATAATTAAATTTAGGAACGATAAATTCCCAAATCGGCCCTGCAGTGGTTTTAAAACTCGTGATTTATAATTTATACATTCACTGGACTTACCACATTGAAGCCCAAAGGTTAGCCGGATGGATTCCACGGCATCATATCCGTCGTATTATTCTCTTCCTAACTTTTTAAAAGTGAATTTAATCCTGAACGAAATCCGTGCGCCGTGTCACAGCATAAAAAATAAGCGATGAAATAAGCGTATCATCAAGCTCTCCTTTTGTATAAGAGTCACGCAAGAATATTGTGCACTGTCACGGAAAATTGTGTAAAGTTTACGACGTGTCTGAACACTCTTAAACATTTATGTACCTGACCTACAGTACGTTAAGTAAACATCGTGAAAGTCTTTACAAACGTGCATTGTCGGGTCAACATCTCCTGAAGATGCTCCGGTGTCGGAGTGAAACGTATGTTGAGAATAATTTGGAAGATTTATGTGGTGTGGTGAATTTTTGACTACGATTTCACCTGATGGTAAGTGAATAGTGATGATGAGTCTAAGATGGTAGCGGGCTAACCTGTTAGGGGCATGGCAGTTATATCAAAAACCCATACCCTAGAGGTACCTACCCATAGAGGGTGGTAACTAGCCACGGCCGAAGCCTCCCACCAGGCCAGACCAGGGAAAATTCAGAAATTATAATTCCCAAATTGACCCTGCCGGGGATCGAACCCAGGACCTCCGCACGTTAAGGCAACAGCGCTATACACTGCGCCACGGAGGTCGTCGAAATGAATATTGCAAGATACACACTGTACCACATAGATTTACCTACTGTAACGGATTATAACGAATTAAATTTCAAGTTTCTTCATAAACATCGTGAAGAAACCCGCAGACCTGAGAATTCTCCATAAGATTTTCAAAGGCATGGGAATTCTATTAGTCTGTATTTGGCCTGCGTAGTAAACTTGGCCAGCGATTCATGCTTAGTAGTGATAATCATACTGATGTAAGTTATGATTATATTATTAAACTGTTCCCATGATTATTACAATATCTACTGTAAGTATGCTTGTTTATTTTTCATTTTGGTCATAAAAGCAAGCGATTAAAGACTCTGGGTCTTTAACAAATAAATATAATTAAATAACATCCTACTATTCACACATTTAAACTTCGTCTGAAATAGCATTATCTGTCTTCTCTATCATAATTATAAATTTATAATATGTATCTGTTAAATAATTTATTATACTATAATATTTCATATGTATGTTAGTATGTATATTTATGTCATTAGTATATGTATATTTGTGTGTTTTTATGTAAGTTTGTGATATAATATCTTATCTCATATCTTGTTGTACCTATTCTTCCTCCACAACCTTTCTCACTGCCAAGGGTCACTGGTAGAGATCTCTTCTTATCAACTTAATTAAACCTTCGTCAATAAACAAATACACAATCTTTTATATTTTCTAAAAATTCAACTTTAATTTAAAAGCAAAGCTGACACAATGCAGAATCGACATGGCAATAATAGTCCACCAAGCTGCGCTGCAATCGTGAAGTGTTTTTTCAATATGTTACAATTTTTATGAAAAAGTACTGGGTCAAATAGGATGCGGTTTTTCGCATTAGATATGTATAGCTTGTGAGAAGGTTTTCAGATATACTTTAAGGTCAAAGTCTACCACGCTGCGCTGAAAATGTGATTTTTAGTGTTTCACCTTACTCGCCTCTAGTCAAAACGTTTACCCCCGGTACGAAACCCTTACTTTGATTAGATGAGTGAAAAAATTACAAATAATATCCTTATTACGATATTGAATAGGGGCCAGAATAGTACCATATTATATAATTATTAAAAAAAAACCCAACACAAAGTAGAGCAAGGCGCTCGAATTATAGTAAAATAATCCATGTATGAAAATTGTGTGAATATCTAGCAAATGTGACTAAACTTAGTTAAACTTTTCCTACTTAGTACCTTGAAGTCTAGTTAACTTTAGCTAACTTTACCATAACTTGATAAAGGTTACTCGAGCTTAATCGAATCCAAAGGTGTACCTGTTAAGATAAATTGTTTGAGGATAAATTTTGAGATAATGTCGCATTTTAAAAGTATGTATGTTCTTAGCTTAATATATGTCGTAGTAAAATATTACTTACAAGACTGTCTTACTAATATTATAAATGTGAAAGTTTGGATGGATGTATGGATGGATGTATGGATGTATGGACGTATGGATGTTTGTTACTCAATCACGCGCCAACGGCTTAAATTTGGCACAAAGATAGATTATAGTCCGGAATAGCACATAGGCTTCTTTTTATCCCGGAAAATTAAAGAGTTCCCGCGGGAACAAAAAAACGTCAAAGCACGCAACGAAGTCGCGGGCATTCACTAGTAAATTATAAACGCTTCACACAACGCTTCAGAAGATCTTTGATTCCATTCCTTCATAATCATCATCTATTAACTTTGATGACTTGAAATTTGTAGCACAGTAAACAGATACAACCAGTATGGAAACTATCTAGAAACGTCCGAAAAAGCTCACTCACACAAATGTGCGCATCGAACATGCGATGACGCGGCACGCACTACTGACGGCACTGCGACGAGCGCTTGGGATCTCGTCGATGTGTGAGTGTGTGAGTGAGCCTGTTTCAAACGTTTCTAGGTAGTTTCCATACTGTTTGCATCAGCTGTTTACTGTGTTTGTAGCTATTGAAAATATCCCTGATCTCGCAGTGGAGAACGCAGTGGGAGGCCCCGACAGGGTCATTTTCGGAATTTAAATTTCAGAATTTTCTCTGGTCTGGTCTGATGGTAGCTTCTAGACTAGTAGACTAAAGTAGAGGTGTAGTAGTGGCTGTAGAAGGCTGTAGCTAGTTCGGTAGGCACTAGTTTAGTAGGCACCGGCAAATTTTATATTAGAGTTCCCGGAGCCTTTCATCATGCGCCGAGGATGGTCACCGAGGGGGTTTTAGTACGATACGGTAGACACCGATTAGGGGTATGACTTGACTGGGTATTAGGGGTAACTGCAATTATACCTATGACAAGTTAGTCCAGAACTATCTTAGAATGCATCATTATTTAACACCTGGGTGAGATCGCAGTCAAGGGCTCGTCTAATGTTCATCCAGCTGTGGGAGTTTTCCAATAATGCATTTACCAGTGCAGGCCGCCATTCCAGCACCTTAGGACCCCAACGTCTATCGATTTTTCGAATTTATTTTCCACCAACTCTCATACAAAAGATTCAATATTCGCAATTTTTAACAGCATAATAGCAATTGGTAACATGTAAAAGTTCAATATTCACAGAATACCCATAAAATATGGCGGCATTTTTATTGAATCAAACGCGCTTTAAATGCATGAAGTAACCGACATTCGAGCAGATATTCAGTATTGTATTGTTACGGCCTCCCCTTAATAGCTTTTACCGTTGCGTTTATAGACATTTCAACCTGCTGTTGTTTACTTGGTTTACACATGGATGGATGGTATCTGAACTCTTTTAGGGTTCCGTAGTCAAAAAGTAACCTATATTTATCGTATCGTAACTTAAAAAAAATATTAGATTTTTTATATATATGATGATAGAGACATTTTTTGAAGTGAAACTTCTTTATCGTTGTGTTTGAAAATTCTGAAACAGAAAAAAGAGACCCAAAAAATACAAACATACACATAATAGGTTTTAACCTGCGAGAGAATGAGATAGAATACACGTTAAAGGACAACCGCAAAAATGGTACCAAACAATACTTGCTTTGTTGCACTTAAATTAAATGTAATTTTATTAGACATTTTTCAAGGGTTTTTAAAATATAAATAATTTAATGTTGAAATATGGGCAAACTATTTTAATATTTACCAAATAAACAGCCATACAACACATACAATACAGCCAACAGACTACGCAATAGTACCAACATGACAAGTAAAGGCAGGGGCAGTCCGTACAATAGGTAAAACTACGCAGGTCTGTACTCTGTGGCGATGTTTTGACAATTAATGTCAGATTGCCGTTGTCAATCTTCATTAGTCATTCGCTTGCGTACGCTAATTAATTACTTTTCTCGTTATTTCGATAAATCGTTCATACGAATCTCTCGCAGTTTTGATTCTTCTTTATAAACAATAAATGACCGAACTATTTGCTTAGCTATAACATTGACCAACGACCATAGAGTAAAGTAATCACTAATCATTGACATTGACAACTGACACTCTAGACAGTTGTCACATGAAGACTGAACAGTGACAATTCAACTTGAACAGACTAAATATGGTAGTTGAACGTCAAAAATAATCGATTATATGGTTTTTTAAAAATTAATGTCTCGAGAACCCCATATTTTTGGGAAACAAAAAATATACTAAAAATTAAAGAAAAAATATATGTTCTAATAGGCCATATTTCGTTGCTTAACGCTCTAATTTATTTTAGGTACCAACCCTCTCTAGAAAGCTGCGGTTGTCCTTTATCTCGTTCTCTCGTAGGCTACTTTTCTGAAGTTTCACTTCTGCCGTGTGTGAATTGCATTGCGTACCTACACAAACTTTTTTTCACACAAATAGGTACACATAATTTTATTTACATTACTTTCTTTTAAAGCTAAGTCCAGTTTACTTTAAAAAGTTTAAACAACGTCTACTTTATAGGTATATTATTATTTTAGGCCAACAATATAGCCCCATTGTAATTATAATTATACTGTTCAAATCTACGTACGAATAATAAATGTTACTCGCAATATTATTATGTACGCAGATTAGATTTTCTCGTAGCTACGTAACTTGTGATCTTCAGTGAGTAGGTATTACCTAATAGGCTTTTAGCTTACATACATAATCATTTAATATTCTAGCGTTCATTTAACCGTGTCAACCCTTAAAGCATTATCATTAATCACTTTCCAAAATATTATGAAACAGGTAGGGTATGCAAAAGTATGTTTGTTTGCTGGTTTGTCGTTCAATCATGCCCCATATCCATATACTAATTTTATAAACTAGATGATGGCCGCGATTACGTCCGCGTGGATTGATGTTTTTTAATTCCCGCGGGAACTCTTAAATTTTCCCTGTATCTATGTATCAAACTTCATCAAAATCAGTTGAGTAGTTGGGCTGTGAAAGCGTAGCAGACAGTACGAAATTTTGTACAGAGATGGGTGGTAGCCCGGGAAAACTACTTATTGACCCAGAAAACTTAAGGATACCCGCGGGAATCACAAAATCTGTATCCACAAGTCGCAGGCATCGTCTAGTTTGATATAAAATCACACCTGTTACAAATACATGACTGTGATACATATCGAAGCGAGAGAGTTATAGTGGTAGTATTTCGCTGAATATAATTTACCAGGTGAAACTGGTGAATGTACTTACTGGTACAAAGCAGTTGGTACCGCATCACTGGAATACATGGCGTATTACCCCGCCCTTATTTTCAGATGACACAAGTTAGAAATGGCAAGCGATTTGTAAAGTTACTCGTATTCTTCGGAAAGCAGTTCGAAGAGTATTCTTTTACCTAATAATTTGGGAATATATAATTTCTGGTTTTTCCCTGGTCTGGCCTGGTGAGAGACTTCGGCCGTGGCTAGTTACCACCTTACTGGCAAAGACGTGCCGCCAAGCGATTTAGCGTTCCGGTACGATGCCGTGTAGAATCCAATTTAGGGGTATGGGTTTAATATAACTGTCATGCCCCTAACAGGTCAGCCCGCTACCATCTTAGACTGTATCATCACGTAACAAAAAATCCTACTCTTGCTCACAAACTAAAGAAAATTTAATATTATGATGCTCGAGTAAAGTGGATATATTTTTTGAATAAATGAAATAAGCAAATTCAGTCTTGAGCGTTGTTATGGGATTATTGTAAAAATTTTAATACCTCTAAAATTATTACAATGCGAGCTCTCACTTTCATAATATATTTTTGAAAATGAACCCAACAATGTTCGTAATGAGTGGCTAACGTTACGGTACTTCGGTGCGGTGCTAAAAATGGTTGATTGTGATACTGAAAAAATGGATATGATCGTTTTTGCATTTCCATGTCCCTGCTGATTTCATGTTTCACTCGATTTTTTGTCAATATATATAGCTGTGTAATTTTAAGTTAAAAACCTCCGTCGCCTCTCGCTTGTACCACCACGTAAGCGTTTAAGCCGGGACATTAACATGCCGCGTATTCAGCTCTATCATGAATATTTATATCAACGTCGCATCAATGCTTCGCGATATTTAACTCGCGTATACATGACTAAAACTAGTTTACGTTTTATTGTCATCTGCTATCTAATGGGTACTAGGGCCCACGTTATCAGGATCCTTTAACTTCAACCATTAATCTATATCTGGACATACGCTAATCGCCTGACCTATCATTGTTTTAGCAGGTGTGTCTAATTTTTACTAGCTTATAGCGTACCTATGCTATCTGCATCGCATTCCTCATTGCTGAGGGTCGTGACTCCTTTCCATTAATCTCTTAAGGACAGGAGTTTTTTTGGGATGATAATGCGGTGGGTTCCCAGGTCCTTCCGCATACGATTCCACTAAGAGTACTATTTCATCTCATAGGTTACTAATGATTATTATCAGATGTTAGTGATAACTGATGTGAGATTTCGCAACTAGGCCACTCGTCCCTCTGTGCTTATAGGCCGAATTAATTCCGTACAATTAATCCTTTCACGTGGTTGCGGTATTATAGTCATTGTCATTATTTACAGTCATTATCTTATTTTGCTATTTGATATAATAAAAATATTAATTTATGCTAAATAGCATGCGATGTCCAGGGGGCATACTACCATCACCTAAAGCAGTATTGTTTTTATAATGTGGAAGTTTTTGTTTTAGAATTATAATCCTTATTTTAGAGACGTTAAGGTACATGACATAAAAGTGTCATTTTGAAATAACTGCTTTAAGTGATGGAAGTAACCGACTAGATCGATCGATAGATATAATAAGTGAAATATTATGCTAAGTATTTTCGTAATGAAACACGCTCGTAGCGTGAAAAATTTGGGTTAAAATCGTATTTTGTGTTTGTTTTGAATAATTCATATTGTATTGTTTCAAAAGAATTTTAGAATGTTTTTACTTTAAATGTAAATGTGACACGATTTAATGTATTCTCTATTCGTTATGTAGTATATTCTGGAACTTAGATAAAATGAGTGTTTCGTCCGCAAGTTGGTGGAGCTAATATAATCAAAAACTAATCTTAGCTTAACTACTTATATAAGATCGAACAGCGTTTTAGAAAAGCAATGCAATTCAGTGCAAGATTAAACGAAATAATTCGACCTGTATTTAATTTCCTGGAATTGGAAACATCCAGTACTGTTCCAAAAACTTATTACATCACTAGACTGGTCGAATTGAAACCAGTTTGTAAACAGAGTTTAGACTATTATACTCGTGCAATATGAGTCTGCTTGGAAAGACGTCATTGCGGTAAAGATATGATTCTTTACAGCAGGGGTTTTTTAAAAGTAATAACTGAACAAACGTTTCATTTTATTTGTTTGAGAATAATTATACTTGAGTATCTTTCTGCTGCTGCGGCTTTGTGCTGAGTGAGGAGCCTTAATTGTTTACGAACTACAACAATAGATTTGATTACTTATGTAAGTAAATATTGTAAATTTTTGTTGTCAATCTACCTTTCTCAAAAAATTACCCACTACTCTTAATTTAAAATATTTGACCGAGCGAAGCAAAGGTCTCTGAGTCTACTTGAGTGAATTTGCACTTGTCCGTCCGTCCGTCCGTCTGTCACAGCATTATAACTTCTGAATTACTGAACCTAACTAGTTCAGCTTTAAATATAATAATATATGTAAACCGATGGCTTCCAGCCAAATATGGCTTAAAAAGTTATAAAAATCTTTATTTCAGGGGGGCTCTCATAGCGAAATGCAAAGTAAAATATTTTTTATAAATTTTTCCCCTAATATTGACGAATTGGGCTTTCAAAGTGAAGATTTTGTAACGTCCAGAGTTGACCTCAGAACTCTAAATGTTCTGAAAGGCTGAGCCTGAAACTTGATCAATTATTTGAATTATATCCTGTACTTGAACAACAAATACTAAAATTAGATAAATATTATAAGGAAACGAAATTATTTAATTTTTAATGAGCTTCAGTATTTTTAACAGAACTTCACAATGATGTCAATAGATGGTGCCGCGAGGTCTCAGTTCGGGGCGAACCACTAGTTTAAATCTATATTTACGTGACAGTTCGTAAAGAAGAAAATTACTAATAAGATACAATAAACTATGATGCTATTTGGTTGTGGTTTTTTAATCCCGCGGCAACTACTTATGTTTCCGGGATAAAAAGTAGCCTACTACAACCTAGCTCTGCCCCAAATTATATCAAAATAGGTTGAACAGATGGACCGGGAGAGCGTAGCAGTAAGACAGACACTTTCCCACTTATACTAGGAATCTGCTTCATTTATAATATTATGTACATAATATTATAACCTGCTTATTTGAAAAACCCAACAACCTGAAATTATAATATAGACGGGCCCTGTCAAGCAAAGAATGTGAACTTTTTTTACTAACGCCATCTAGTCTAAAAAGCGGGACAAAGACAGGTGTGGAGCGCGCTCTACAGGTCGGACGCCCAATTTTTTTCTATGAGGGCCCGTCTATTACCTACATATATATCGATGGCCACCCATATATACATTGTAAGCTCTCTAATGATTACAATTTACTCATACAATCAATCGATAAAAAATGAGAACACGATTTAGACAAATTACGACGTCATATTAGTATTCCCATTTGATGAACATACAAATTGGTATTCCTATTAATCAACACTGAACAAATTGGATGCACAATTATCTGAATAAAATCCATTTCATTGGTTCATAATAATTCTAGCTTAGTGATATTAATGGAGCATGACTAGCCGGCCCAGCATAGTCAATATTAATATCAGCTTTGTCGTGGTTTTCAATACTTTATCCACGCAAAAGCCGTGAGAAAGTATTGCATCGCTGATTGTGTTTGCGTTTCAGTTTTATTAAACAAATACAAAATCAATTCAGTTGAACTAAACTTAGTGAGATTTGCAAACGCGGAATAATCGTTCGCTTTTAACAGACACAGCGGTACTGTGTCACACAGAATAGGCTTAAAGGTAGCTTCACACTAACTGCGCAACGCGTTCGTCTTTCCTTGGGAAACTGCAATTGAATTTCCTTGTCATTAATATATTTAACATGACCAAAATCGTAGAAATGTTTTGAATTAATATGCTATACTACGTGGCATTATCTATATTTAAAAAAAATATGTAATTCTTAAAATAACCAAATTTGCACGCCTGGCATGGCAATACACTGTGACGTATTTTTTTTTCTTTTTTTGTAAACCACCTAGTTATATAACGTGTATTATGCAAATAAATATTCTTATTCTCATTCTTATTCTTTAAATATGTGTAGGAGGCTTAAAGTACTCATAGGTAGTTCTGTATTGTTTTTATGACTATGCTTGTAGGATGGTGGCTAACCGTAGGTATAACAACATTCTCCTGAACCATTAGAGATGAATATAAGAAAATGTATTGCTCGTTAGAGAAACTTATTTACTGCGTTGTCATAATACGGTAACTATGTAGAATTGTTTGGTTAAATTGTGGTAGCATGCAAAGATCTATAGCGTAGCTCAAAACTAGGCGTCGCGTCGCGCTACAAGTGTAGGCCAACTCTAATGCTCTCAGCGAGCAATCACAGTGAAATAGCACCGACCAGTCGGAAAACGGATAGATGACAGGGCAAAAAACATGCAAGCGATTCTCGTCCCTAAGGAGCAGAGGAAAGTTAATAGATTTCATTAATTACCCCGTTCACTGAGCCGCGTGATTGCAGCACTGTCCCAAGATAAAAAGTGACAATTCAGTGCCCGTCGGGATTTCGGGTTATACACCTTTTTACTAACGGGACGCGACACGAGTAAGCCGCTTAGTTTCATTCGTATTGTAGCTGAAATCCTATGTGTTCTCAGAAAAAACACGACCCATTTTGCGTATCAACTTTTTCTGGATGAAAATAAATGACAATATTAACCCTGCGCGTATTTACCATTGTTAATAAGTGAAGAATAACTTACACGTGTTTTAGATTATATTAGAGAATAAGTTTTTCGTGTTTTCACATCGAAATTTCATCGAAATGGGTTGAAAAGAAAAGATGGGCCTTGAAAGCGTAGCAGACATACAGACACACTTTCGCATTTATGATATCTATGAAGTAACTATAGATATTTACAATTAATGAATCCATACTCAATATTTGAAATGCGAAAGGTTTCACGACCCATCTGTCCGGCTGCCTATAATTCGGGTAGTCAGGTTTCGATGCCTGGACACGAACTTCATAACTTCTTCTGTTAAGGTTTTTAAGAAATTATGAATCACTTGCTTTAATTGTGAAGGAAACCTGCATTCCTGAGAGTACTTCATAATGTTTTGAAGGGGGTTCTGGCCTAAACCCTTTCAAAGTCAAAGTCAAAGTCAAAGAACGTTTATTCAATGTAGGTAGGTATACTACACATAATGACGTCCGGTTATTTATAACATATAATGGTGATAATCAGTACGACATCTCAAACTAAAGCTACGAGGGTTCCAAACGCGCCCTGGTCTGAGAAGAGGCCACAACAAACTCAGCCGGGAATTTTTTTTCTTTTAATTCTGAAAGGAGACTCGTGTTCGTGCGTTTATCATTTATTTATCATTTATCCTGATCGAGGGATCTAGTGCAATAAAATGTAGGAGTTAACGATATCTGTTGTTGATAATTCTCTCATAGTGTAATTCTAGCACACTGTAGGTAAAGAATTATTCTCATACCCACAGCTCACACCTAGTAAAACAAGCCGGAAGCGAAACATGTGCCGCGCGCAACGTATCTTTTTGAACTGAAAATTCGAATGATGCCAATTATGCATGCAGCAGTCGTACATTTCTCAAATTCGGGTCATGCTTATGACGTCATCCGCATTTCCTTTACGTGTCCGGTGTGATGCCAGTGACGTCATAAATGCAAGTGTATCTGACACGGGTGAACAGATTGGTAAATATTTTAAAATTTTACGAGCAATCTGGGGTTCAAGTTAATTTTGGAAAACAAGAAAATATAACAGCTAGTGAATTTAATTTTTTAAATATATTTTGGATAGAATTTGGAGATTTCTTGCTAAATATAATTTATCTACCTAAGCATAAAAAAACTTTACAATGTTAAATTACTACTGGTACCTACTCATATTTCATATTTGGAAAGATAATCCGATCACAATTTGACGACCAAGAAAGACTCCGAGTGTACCCAATGAGTATGTTAGTTCATAGTCCGTCAAGCTGGATGCGACATGACTTGTCCAGAACCGGACTTAGACGTTTCAAGTTCATCGACCTCATTCGATTCCACGTTTACCGAGTCTCGTGTTATCAAGTTTCACATCCTGACAGCCTTGTGACGCGAATTGGGTGTTTTCACATTTTGTCCTGTCCTGTAGAAAATATGACTCACGCTGAGATCGTTTCTAGGAGAAAATTTATGATGTTGTGAATATCATATTTAACACAACAGAAGTAAAATATAGATTAAAACTAATAAATCAGTAGTTTTTTTTTTCAAATCCATCAATAAATGACTGAGAAATGACGATTTGAAAGTTTGATTATTTAATGTAAACCGATTGCTGTATCTTACTCGAGTGAGAAATTTTGTGAGTGAGTTTTAATACCTAGCCGAGATTTAATATTTCAAAATTATCCTCACACACAAATTAAGTGCTTTTAATTCAATGACCATTTATTTCTTTTATTTGGCTTTATAAAGTCGGTTGATAGGGAATTATGGCGTCACGTCTCCCGTCTTGCAAGTGCAACTTTAAAGTTCCATAACTTTTTTTTTTTTCATTTGTTGAGATATTTTAATGATTCTTTCATATTTTTGTTTTATTTTGTCTTAATTTTCATAATAAATTTAAAAAAAATAATTGGTAAACTTCTCCGTTGCGGAAGGCTATGCTGAGCTCCGCACCCTTGTTTTAGTTATGGTGGAGCTACCTAAGACAAGGCGCTCTTTAGTTCATTTTAAATGAAATAAATTAATATTTTAAATAAAAAATATGTTACAATCTAGTGAAAAAGTGATCTTCACATAGATTCCACTCGGATGAAGCTTAAAAATATTCGCTGAGGTACGTTTTGTGAAAATACTAAACCACACCAAACATCCGAGATAAACTGTGATGACAGATAGAATCCATGCAATACGAGTATCAAGAGACAAAGTATCAAATACAATCTTGATATTGTTATTTGTCCTGATGAATCTTGACACGGCGACCTATATAGAGGCCGAGTATAACAAGAGTCTCTTTTGCTTAGGGAGGTTGCGTCGAGTGTAGGTGAGTCGGATTTTTCTACTGTGTTGCGGTGGGAGTCACTTAGTACTGCAGATTTTTTATCCAAACGTGTGTTTTAACGAGGTCTGCGTACTGTACCTGTATGATGGTCGCGACTTCATTCGCGTGGATTGAGGTTTATTGGTTACCACGGGAACTCTTTAATTCGGGATAAAAATTAGACTATTGTGTTATTCCAGACTATAATCTTTTTTTTTTATCCACTACAAGCTAGCCCTTGACTGCGATCTCACCTGATGGTAAATGATGATGCAGTCTAAGATGGTAGCATAAGATTAGATTTAGATAAGATAGGATGGTAGTCTAAGATGGTGATGGTAAGGTGGATGGTGGAATCTATCTCATTCAGATCTGTTCAACCGTTCGTTCCATGGAACTTCCATGGAATTCGATTATTTTCCTGGATATAATTTATTATGAAACACACAGGAATATAATGACACAGTATTCCTATTACTGATAATATTGGGTTACTAACTGATTTACATTGGCTTCGCTGAGGTGGGCTATGGGAATGGTACTTACTAGGTTTTTTTTTTATCCACTAAATGTTAGCCCTTGACTGCGATCTCACGTATGGTAAGTGATGATGCAGTCTATGATGGTAGCGGGCTAACCTGTTAGGGGCATGGCAGTTATATTAAACCCATACCCCTTCGGTTTCTACACGGCATCGTACCGGAACGCTAAATCACTTGGCGGCACGTCTTTGCCGGTAGGGTGGTAACTAGCCACGGCCGAAGCCTCCCACCAGGCCAGACCAGTCAAAATTCAGAAATTATAAATTCCCAAATTGACCCTGCCGGGGATCGAACCCGGGACCTCCGCACGCAGCGCTACACACTGCGCCACGGAGGTCGTCAAATACGGACATACGGAGGTATGTTTGAGTGTTTGGATGTTTGTTACTCCTTCACGCCACAATGACTGAACCGATTGGGCTGAAACCTTTGACGATCTCCGTGACGCAGTGTTGAGCGCTGTTGTCTTAACGCGCGGAGATCCCCGACAGGGTCAATTTGGGAATTTATAATTTATGAATTTTCCCTAGTCTGGCCTGGCCTGGCCTGGCTTGGCCGTGGCTAGTTACCACCCTACCGGCAAAGACGTGCCGCCAAGCGATTTAGCGTTCCGGAACGATACCGTGTAGAGACCGAATAGGGGCATGGGTTTAATATGACTGCCCCTAACAGGTTAGCCCGCAACAATCTAAGACTGCATCTTCACTTAACATAACAGGTGACATCGTAGTCAAGGGCTAACTTGTAGTGGACAAAAAAAACAAGCGCTGGGCATCATTTAGCGATATTGTTATAAAATTATGGGTAGAAAGTGTATTAAACGTCCAAGGAGTGTGACTAGCAAATTTTTTCTAATTACAAAATGTAACCAACTAACTTCAACTTTTTAATCAAATGTAAACATGTAACTAAATCAGCAAATTTAATTTCAGTGTCTATTTACACTGTAAATATTAGCGAATCCTTAGTACTGAGGTTAAAATTTAATTTAAACTTGCTACGTACGAACCCACAAGCCGTATAAAGAGAATAGATGCTTATTTTTTATTCCGTCCGGAGAGCTAAGCGAATGGCTATAAAGACAAACGATAAACGTAATATGTGAAATGAGCTCGACGTAAAACAACTCATGAGTAAGCAGAAATAAGAATCAAAATCGGTTAAAACAAATATTGTTTATCCATATGTGCTTGACCGTATCCACGTTAAGTATTGCCTTTTACCTGGGATGAGAGCATAAGTTTCATTCAATGACTAGCTACTGTCTATTTCAAAATGGCTGGAGCTTCTTCCAATGAGAATCTATTTTGTAACAGTTTTGAAACAAATAATTAAAATTTTTGCATACTTAGATTTTTTTTTTTTTACAAAGGAATTGAATAAAGATTTAACTATATAGCCTCACGAATGCTTCAGAAAGGAAAGAAAATAATCCAGGTAACGACATCTGTACCACAACACTGAACATGCAAAGGTCGAGTTGCACGACAGGTTAAAGTAACGAGTGGTTAAAAATTTACACCATTATGATAATGTTTTATTAACATTAACTAAGCTGTCATTAAAAATAGCTGCTTTTGTTTCTATCCAATTTCGAAATTATGTTATAGGCCAATCATAGGACATTATTGGCTTATTTGATCAAAGTTTTGTAAGAATACGACCTGACGTAATTGTTTAGGTCAAAGGCAATTAAAGTAAATTAAAGGTCACAACAAAAACCCGTACAATCCCGAGAAGAAGATAAACATCAGCTCGCAAGTACGTTCGCTGTAAATCTTCCTACAACATCTACTAACTTTGGGTATAGCTTAGACTTTTATGTTTCACTTGTAATAAAATTGAGCCCTCGTCGTGTTTTTGTCATTTTCTCTTTATTTTTTGTTATTCTCCTCTCTCGTCTCTGCGATCTCATCTGATGGTAAGTGATGATGCAGTCTAAGATGGTAGCGGGCTAACCTGTCAGGGACATGGCAGTTATATTAAACCCACCCCTTCGGTTTCTACACGGCATCGTACCGGAACGCTAAATCGCTTGGTGGCACGTCTTTGCCGGTAGGGTGGTAACTAGCCACGGCCGAAGCCTCCCACCAGGCCAGACCAGGGAATATGCAGAAATTATAAATTCCCAAATTGACCCTGCCGGGGATCGAACCCAGGACCTCCGCACGTTAAGGCAACAGCGTTACACACTGCGCCACGGAGGTCGTCAAAGTCAGAGTCACTTGAGTCAGAGTCAGAATCCAGATGAGATGAGTTCAATAAAATTACTGTATTGTAAACATCGCAACCATTTTGCGATACTCAATTATCTCCTTAAGGCGAGTCACCTGCAAGATTTTAGGAGGTGAGGTGTGGGGTGCCGCCCGCGCGTCTCGCGGTACATTTCTCGTAGAGACTGGCGGGGAAGCGGGCAGCGCGGTATATTCTGAAACCGCTTGACAACGTTCAAATTCTGGGATTAATTTGAATTAAATAGATATAGGACTTCAGTTTGAAATAAATTTTAGCAGGTTCTCATTAATACTTCAAGAGGAATTTATCCATATAAAAATGATGAGCAAAGTCGAAAATTTTATTAATAAAAAATTCGTTTTTTTTAATTTTAATTTAGCCTGTTTCAAGATTTTTTTTGGTCGAGTAAAGTACATCCTATCGTGTAACATATTAGTACATTCTTTAGACAATATCTTTAAGTGTATCGGATATTTTTTGTAAGACCGTTATTTAATAGTAAATACCGAAAAAATTTGATCTAGCAAACCAGTTTTCACCGCTGAGCTGAGGTGACTCGCCTCATAAAAGTCACAAGAAAAAATAGAGTCAACAATACCGAAAAAGAACTCTGTTTAAATAGGTCGTCGGTAAATCTTGAGACAAGATCTAGTGACTTAGCTTAGTTGTACACCCGAATAGTTTTTGTTGCAATAAAAACGCCC
The DNA here is from genome assembly GCA_923060345.2 of Erebia aethiops. Classification (NCBI taxonomy): domain Eukaryota; kingdom Metazoa; phylum Arthropoda; class Insecta; order Lepidoptera; family Nymphalidae; genus Erebia; species Erebia aethiops. The sequence goes on along the minus strand of OV281092.1, from coordinate 3,712,720 downwards.
CAACGTCGCGCGTCATATATTTTTGCAATTTCATCTGTATTCTATGTTATTACACTCCCGAGTCCTATCGTTGCTACTGAAATTGATACACAATATCTGTTTTGTTGCCCTTTTAATAATTGGGTATTTGACAACTAGTCAAATCAATTATTTTTGGTGATAATTAAATAGAGGGTCTCTCAAAGATGTACTATCCACGTACCTTGTTGGTTCTATATTGAACTAGCTAATGCCCGCTACTTCGTCCGCGTGGTTTAAGTTTTTTTGATTCCCGCGGGAACTCCTTAATTTTCCGGGATAAAAAGTAGCCTATGTCACTCATCAGGTCTTCAACTATGCCCATGCCAAAAATCACGTCGATTCGTTGCTCCATTGTGGCGTGATTGAAGAACAAACTAACAAACCAATAAACCAAGAAACAAACACACTTTTGCATTTATAATATTAGTATGATAACAATTTTAAATTAACGATTTTAGTAAAAGAGTGCTTCAAACTTTAATATTGTCACAATTCAATATATCATACAAGTTCCCATAGTCTGCGCGCGTTTTGTCATTTGAATATAGTTACTGTTTTTTTTAACTTGTTTTCAAATACCCAATTATTTATCTCCTCAGTTACTTCTGTCCTTTGTGTGCACGTTTGTAAACTATATGTAGTGACAATTTGTCATGCTCTTAATCGTGAATTGATAATATATATTCATCGTCACTTTTTAACCCCCGACGTAAACAGAGAAGTGGTATCTGACTGTGGCATCGTAGCACCCAAATGGTTCAAATAGTATAGTTTTTGGTTTTGAAAGTTGACTTGATCATTTAAGAAAATCTGCTGCGGTTTGAAGATCATCAGCTCATTTCAAGTGCAGGGTTTTTTTACTCTGGATTTTAATTTTAAAAAATCTTTTGCCTTTGACATTATGTGTATAATTAATTTCTGAACTAAAGAGTTCTCTGTCACTTCGGACAGTATACCTTTTCTATATATATTTTGAACAAGGCTCTACGAGGCCTATTTGTAAAGGTTTATTCGAACTCGATATAATATTGGATTTTATTATACGATTTCCTTTTCAATTTTCCTGCAGCATCATAGTCCTTTCAACACACAAGAAATATCAATGTTACAAGAAAATGTCAAACGCGTCACCCACGCAATAAAGCTATTTAAAATACCCCTATGTCATCGATCCCGAACAATTCAAGCGTTACGTGCTCTTCGCAAATTTGCCCTGAGCCCCCGTCACGTATGAAAAGGGGGGAAGAAAAAACACGATCTTCCGATGGGTATCGTACTTTCCAAACAGTTTCAGTATGGAGAAGGTCAATATAAGACACGTAATGCCGAGTCATGACTTGTGAGATTTTTATTGTTATGTTTGATATTGGGAGCTGTGACAAATCTTTATGGTGTCTGCCTCGACAGATAGTTATAAGTTATATTTTGCTGATTTGTTAGTTAATTGTATTTGAGTAACACAGTAGTTCTGTTCTACAGTTTGCATTAAAAGTTTATTGTGACGATTCTAGTATAGATTCTCCCTCAAGCTGGGAAAGTGCGGATTGGTAGAGTTTCGGCTAAATAAATAAAACAACTACGTTAATTATCATGTAGTTTCCGTTGTCACAAAGCAAAGCTGCAATTCTTATAACATTTTCGTCTGCATCCATTAAGTAATTTGGCACATCCTTTGTCACAACACTTTAGCGCCTCGGAAGAACGATAAGTTTTAATTTCATTTTCCGAGACCGGTTCCATAAAACACATATTCGGAGAGAATTTCCGAAACGTTAGTGTAGCGTGCGAGGAAGTTTTACGAGCAAACATTCAGAGCAACTGTTCCTGGGACGTGACGCGGGATGCGAATAGATAGACAATTGTTTTAAGATGGCGATTGATGGCTATGGGTGTGTGGGAACTGATTGATTGTGTGCGATATAAATGTATTAAACAGCGCCTGGTCGGGAAAATAAAAACAATAAATTTTTCCGTCGGCCTTTTCTCAGGTTTTATGTATGCCATATTTGTATGAATTTGGTGAATTATTCTGACGATACTGAAATGAGAGAAAATAATATTATACTATTGTGTCCGCACTGCGTTTCTTCTTAATGAGAGTGGAGGCCTGTGCCCAGCAGTGGGATGTTAATGGGCTGCAATGGATACACCGCCATGGTGGTGACCAAACCGCCACCTCAACAACGTAATAATGCAAAAATAAGATAGATAATTGAAAAATAAATTAAATTTTATTAAAAAGGCCGTTTATTTTATGAATATTAAAGCGATTCACGAATAAATATTATTCACGTCACTTTGTTGGTTATCGGATTGCATCGGGATCATTGAATGTAAAGCCCATTGTATTGGACATGCGGTGCCTTGAAAAATAAATATTTTTCGTAATTTTTTGAATATTCGAACTGGAATTATAAAAAATGTGGTATAATAATAAAAACTCTGTGTAAAAAAAAAAACTTAACAATTAAAATCAGTTAGTAGGCAGGCCTTTGTCATAATATTATTCTAGAAAATTTTGTAAGGGTAAAAAAGCCAAATTGTTAAAAGGTATGTTTCGTTTAATACAAAGTTAGTTAGATAGTTAGTAACAGTAAGTTATGGTATAAAAAGTAAATGAAACAATTTCAAAAAATAGACCCGAAATTAAAACAATTTGTCCAAGACGAAACCAAGTTATCATTTACTACTATTCTTTTTTTGCGTTTGCAAATGATATTAGTCTTGAATTCATAATTTTCTTGTTAAATTAACCACGTGAAGAGCACACTAATAGAGATAGATGTTTCACAGATAAATAATTATTGTCACAAAATAAAATTAGATGTAGCATTCACATCAACCAAAAGGCTTTGTGACTGAAGAGAGAGAAACAAAGGCGGTTCTGAGTAAGATAAAAGTCAATACGAGTCTTGAACTTACGTTCATTAATAGGTATATAGAAAATTGCTCAGTCTCGTCAGGGTGTTGAAAAATCCTTTGATATATTGCCTCGTTATTCGTGCCATCTCCTTCGTTGGGGACTCGGGATTGTTAATCGGGCCATTTGTCACGATCACGCTTGGTATTCACTGCAAACGAACGATTCAAATTTCGCGAGCGATTTTGCACGGGAATCGGGTAACCAGAGCGGTTCCTTGGACGGTTGGCGTAATAATCGGTTAATGCTAATTCGGGCAATCCTGTCGCAAACTGTTATGGCTCACGCTCTACGCCAAGCTGTACGTCGCGTATCTAAGAAATAAATCTAGCACGAAATTGTTATTGTTTTGTTTTGTCGAGTTATACTCGTAGGCATAGTAGACTCGTACAACTTTCATAGCAAAACCTGGTATCAGTTTTTGAATAACTGTTTAGTATAATAATTTAAGTAATCGTTCTACATAATTACATTGCTCTCGTCGCTTGTTCAACTGCGAATCCTTAAGTTCTTTGGGCATATAACAAGGAAGACTGGTACGATAGAACACCTCGTCGTACAAGGTCGAGTTGAAGGCACACGTCCACGTGGTCGTTCCCTACTAGGTGGACAGATTCAATCCGTTCCGCTACAAATTTATCCGTCTCCGAGTGTTCCCAAAATGCCGCCAACAGAAGTCGATGGAAAGAGATCACAAGAGCTGCTGTGAAGGCCCAACCATAATCACGACCGCTCTGCCAAGAGCGAACGAATGAGAAGAGAGAGAATTACATTCACGATAAATCCTCTTAGAGTATTTTCTAAGGAGAAAAAAATATAAAAATATATTCTGTATAAAGTATATAGAAACTGACTGGAATATTCAGCTAATTTTTCTTTTTTGCTTGTGTTTCGCTTTGAGAAGATAACCTTTTATACTATTACTTTTCTTTCTAAATTGGCATCGTTATGCCAAAAATATGTGCGTTTTTTTAAAAGTCCCATTTGGCGACGTAGTAATTGGTTTCATTTGAAAATTTTGCAAGCCTCTAACATCTACCTTCAAGCGTGCTTGGGAACGTTAAATTGTACGGAATCGCATAAGCTCTGTTACTTTGCTTTAATTTACGGTCAGGTCTAATACCACAGTATTATCTTGTTGTCTTTACGCTGGGAATTTATTGTGGCCACTTTTTACGCCACTTTAGTGTTGAAGTACGAGATTAGCGGTTGTTTTCGTTTTGCTACGAAAATACTTTATTTGCATCAAGAATAACGAATATTGCGTGTTTTCCCGTTTTAAAGGAAGACCTTAATAAGACTAACTTACCAGTTCTAATTTGCTGAGGGAAAGTTTCAGAAAATACTTTTTAGTCAAAATATGTAGTTGTAGATTCAGATTTCAAGTTTAAGACAAGGACGTAAACTATTAATATACACGCTAAACTTGCCACCTTTCAGACCAATTTTACTATTTTAGTCCGAGTAGTGTATTCTATGCCATTAAAATATGTGTATTATGTTTGTAGCTGTAGATGGAAATTTAAAGAAATAAAAAATACACTGAAAAGTGTAAAGGTTTCTAGGTTTCACTAGGTTTCTCCCATGTTTTCATTAATTTGGAAAACGAACTATCGACTAACGAACGATCAAATTTATAAACACCAATACACGAGGAATGTTATATTCATTTGCATACGCATTTCAATTTTATGGATATATCATTTACTCAGCCAAAAAACTTGGGTTGAAAAATAAAAGCATACGTAAACACCGTGTTCGTTAAATTTTTTTGATTTTCAATTTTAGTGTTCTATAAAAATATTTTTTATCGATATAGGTTCACTTTCATCGCAAAATCATGGTAAAACTCTTGAAATATATAGCACTTTACAAATTAACTATTTTTCGGATTCTACTTTTTAATTTCGAAAAACTGTTCAATTTAAAATTGAAATGCATTTATTGCGAACTTGGAACAAAAAATGTACAGCCAAATAATACTGTGCAACTAATTTCTGTCCTTTTCACCGACGATGCAAAAAGTCGTTGTTCGTCGTGATCAATAAAACTACACAAGTACCATAGTTTCATACTGGTATAGGTAAGTCTATCGCTGAGTTTGTAACTGCGTTCCAGGAAAGGTTTCCTAAATTCTACAAATATTATATATACGAAAGTTTGTGACTTTGTAAGTTTGTATGTTTGGATGTTTGTTATTCCTTTACTTTGGCTTAAAAGGAGATAGCTTATAACCTGCCCCCGATTGTGTAGGGAAATTGAAATCGGGAGAAATTTACCATTTAAAAAAAAAATTAATATGAAAATTAAGACAAAATAAAACAAAAATATGAAAGAATCATTAAAATATCTCAACAAATGAAAAGTTATGGAACTTTTAAGTTGCGCTTGCAAGACGGGAGACGTGACGTCATAATTCCCTATCAACCGACTTTATAAAGCCGAATAAAAGAAATAAATGGACTTAACGTGACTTAATTGAATTAAAAGCACTTAATTTGTCTGTGAAGATAATTTTGAAGTATTAAATCTCGGCTAGGTATTAAAACTCACTCACAAAATTTCTCACTCAAGTAAGATACATCAATTGGTGTACATTGAATAATTAAACTTTTAAATAGTCATGTCTCAGTCATATAATGATGGATTGTAAAGAAAAACCACTGATTTATTAGTTTTAATCTATATTTTACTTCCTTTGTGGTAGATATGATATTCACAACATCATGAAACTTCTCCATTCCAGCAGTTTAAGGAGTTCGTAGATGCCTGCCGTCAAAAAGCATATATGAACTCCTATAACAGTTCGAGTATTATGTTTTAGATCTCAAATGATAACGATTTCCTTAGACAGTTGGGACTCTGAATTAAAACAGGCTATAACATTTTATCCCGTCGCGGATCATCCATTAATTAAATTAATAAACCACATGTAAATCACCATCCCGGCGCACGTATTTCTTGTCGAGTAAACTTAACTACCTTGAAGGCAAGAATGAATAGGTATCTTCTAGGCGAGTGCATTCCAGCGCGTTCATCATTGCTTTGCACTTAGCATGATTGTCGTCAAGCGCAAGCCTATCTAGCAATTTAAAAAAAAATTACTACCGACATCATGGGAACTAATCAAAGGATGATTCTTTTCAAAATTCGAAATTCAAATGCTTTTTTATTCAAATAAACTTTTACAAGTACTTTTGAATCGTCGAGTGAATCTACCACTGGTTTGGAATGCCGTTCCTACCGAGAAGAACTAGCAAGAAACTCGGCGGTTGCTCTTTTGAAAAAAAAAATTTACAATTTCATTAATTTGTAGAATACATAATATGTAACAGTTGCTGTCCTTAGCATTGCTCCTAAATCCTATAATATAAGATATTAATTATTATGTATGTATGCAACATTACATTTGATATTGGAACAAAATAAAAAAAGTGTGTGTGTGCAATTCACACACGGCAGAAGTGAAACTTCAGAAAAGTAACCTACGAGAGAATGAGATAAATATAACTTGTATTCTATCTCCTTCTCTCGCAGGCTAAATCCTATTTATGAATATGTTTGTCTCTTTTTAATGTCGTTGTTTCGTTTAATTTTTTCGTTTCGTTAAATTTTCAAATCACAACGATTCTCTCGACGAATCTCAAACAAGTTTCACTTCAAAAGTTGGGCAACACGTGTCTTGGGTTGTGACATCGCAGAATGTCATTCAACAATATATTGCACTTCACATAACGCAAGTAAGTAAGCATTATAACCTAGTAATATTTCACCAACAGGTCTACGACCGGGTCCGAGTGTTTGGGCGGAGTCACTCGACGCGGTCAATTTGTCGGCGGTGGCGGGCGGTGATGCGACTTTACCTTGCGACACCAGGTCGCCGCAACCACCGGACGCGTTGCTGCTTGTCGTGTGGTATAAAAACGACGTACCTATATACAGGTGTGTGGATACATTTATTAACATCTGAGTGCCTAGTGGGAGATTTAACACTGTTATCACTTGACAGCTGGCGCTCGATCAATTCCATAGAAATGGTAGTTAATGTTGTCGAGATCGAATACGTAATAATCTCCCACTCGGCCAGCTAAAATGATTTTCAAACACCATTCTACACCACGTTTTCTGTAGAGTCATTTTATCTTATGGTATGATTCACCTAAAAACAAATTTAAAAAAAATCTGATTCATCAGTCATTTCTCCTTTTACTTTTTGCTTATATTTTTCAGTTATGGTTTTAAATGGTATCAATGTTGTTTTAAAATGGTTATCTTCATAACGAAAGCGTGGGCTGTTCTTAAAGGCATTATTAATACCAAAAATAAAATTTCTTCCTCATCTATTCAGTTGGCCAAACATGGCTTTCAAAATAATACAAAAAAAGAATCTTGCGAAAGGTCAAACTAAACTTGCGAATTCATCAGAAGTCTAAAATTTTCTTCGAAAGAGCATTTTTTTAGAGATGATAAACAAAACAATATTGAATCACCTCCTCAATTCTTCAAAATCTAGTAGGTACGAGTAATAATACTGAAGTCAAAATTTTGCCAGTTAATTCTCCTATTAGCTAGTATAGAGTTAAATAATAAGCATACCGTATTAAAACGCCGAAAGAAGAACAATTTGTCAACGCCCTTCATGCTTTCAGGTTCCGTGTAACACGCTCGTGTAGCCTTTACCCTTGCCAGATATCGTGACATTTTGTTACCTACTGTGCTATGAAAACGATAACGCTAGGTACGTTATGTACGCTCTTATCGTTGTACTAAACGTTAAAATTTGTCAGTGATATGGGTAACTTTGTGCTGCTATGAACGGGTTAAATGGTTTTTGTTGTTTACAAAATACTGCAAAAAAAAGTTTAATAAAGGTTTGTTTCGCTGATTATTAGAGCTATAATTGCGTATTTTATACCTGCATGCGATGTATATGTAAATGATGCAATTATATAATCAAGGGCTACAATAAGTTGGTAGGAACAACTATTATTATATAATGTTTTGAAACTCAATCGGGTAAGCAATGTAAAAATTAAAAAGACAGAAATGCATCAACTCTCTATAATCTAGTATGGTATCCCTATAAAGTTATAATAATATCTATAAAATAATTTGATGAAAACTTTAGATTAGCTTTTATACGTTATTAATAACTAGGTATAAAAGTATGCTTATACAAAGCTTATTATAAGGGTACTGGACTCTGTACTTGAGGTCCTTAAATAAAGGTCGTAAGTTTCCCAGAGGACGCGTCTGAGTATTTTATTAGGACTTAGGTAAAATTTAAGCTCAGTTGATATTTATAATTCGTTACGCCCTATTTAACGTATTAAAATCGACCTACAAGAAAACCCGCAATGTTATAAGGCAATGTTATGTTATCTTTGCTAAATTTCAAAATATTAATTAACTAGCTAATGCCCGCGACTTCGTCCGCGTGAATTGAGGTTTTTCGGTTCGGTGGGAACTCTTTAATTTTCCGGGATAAAACGCGCATGTGCTATTCCAGAATATAATCTATCTCTGTGCCAAATTTCAGCATACATCTATTCAAACTTTCGCATTTATAATATTTATTTGATTTGATTTGATAAGTATTTGTAACTAGTAAGAATTGTGTCAAGTATACTAAAGAATAGTATTTAATAACTTACATTACTGCAACATTTTGCTTATTGAAAAGAGCAACAGCTACTGAGTTTGACGGCTTTTCTCAGTACAATTTTCTTTCCGAACAGGAGGTAAAGTCAAACCAATACGTTTTATAAGAGATTAGCTTTTGCCCGCAGCTTCGCTCACGTTAAGTTAGATTTTCATACAGATTTGAAATTCCCATTTTACACCCCTTACGGGTGGAATTTTCGAAAATTCTATCTTAGCGGAAGCCTACCTACGTCATGCAAGCTATCTGGGGGCATACTACCATCGCTTAAAGCAGTATTGTTTTAATAATGTTGAAGTTTTTGTTTTAGAATTATAATCCCTATTTTAGAAACGTTAAGGTACATGACATAAAACTGTCATTTTGAAATAATACTGCTTTAAGCGATGGTAGTAACCCACATGTATTACCAAATATCAGCTGATCGGTCCAGTGGTTTGTGCTGTGCGTTGATAGATCAGTCAGTCAGTCAACTTTTCCATATTGTTTAAAAAGTTGCCATTATAATATTGTAATGGGACTTTATAGTAAGAAGAAAAAAAAGACACCTGTATAATAATGATATTACGAGTTGACTTCGAAATAGATCGATTTTATAGCAATAAAAAAAGCTCTATTTTTCCGGTAACAAGTTTTTTTTTAAATCCACTACAAGCTAGCCCTTAACTGCGATCTCACCTGATGGTAAGTGATGATGCAGTCTAAGATGGTAGCGGGCTAACCTGTTAGGGGTTTATTAAACCCATACCCCTTCGGTTTCTACACGGCATCGTACCGGAACGCTAAATCTCTTAGCGGCACGTCTTTGCCAGTAGGGTGGTAACTAGCCACGGCCGAAGCCTTCCACCAGGCCATTTTTATTATACCTATCGCGATGAAAGATAATACACTTTAAATAAAACCACGTTTACTTAATTAAAGCAAAGATAACCTTAGGTACTGGCTTGATATTTTATTCCTGTCCACCTTTTTGCGTTCCTCCAACACAGTCCTTGACGTAAAACCACAAAGTAGGATTTGGCTTAGCAGAGATTAATGTCGGTTTTGGTTTACGGGAACGAGATTACTCAACTAAGTAGGCCAATCGTCAAATTTGTAGCCGTCCTTAAGGCGGTCTTTATTAAAACTTCCCTAGGTGTGCTGTTGCCTTGGTAAATGGAAATTGTTCGTTTTATACAATCACGTTTCCAGCCCCTATTTTTTAAGCATATTATTTTTTATCTGCTTTAGTTTTCTGCTTTTCTGAAATTCATTTTGCGTTGGTTAATCTAAAAACCACAACAAAAGAAAATAATGCCGCTTTCATGAAGCTATTTCATATTAAAATAACAAAAGTCGTTTCAATATTTTTATTATAATAAAATGTAAGTTCTGATATATCTTTGTAACTACTAAAATTTTAAGTTATTTAATCTTCTAAATACTACGTCCATTATATGAATATACATTATACAGGTACAGTACTAGAAAAGACTTGCGGCTTCCTAACCGCATGGTTTTTAATACAGGTTTCTTAAAAACTCTGTGGTAAGTAACTCATTGACTTTCCCGATTGAAAGTCAGCTTACGTCCGTCGCAAGGCTGTTACTCTGCAACTTTCGTTTATATCGGCTAAGCATTAAACAGAGCTAGTTTTAGACTTCCACTGCTAGATATAGCTAGTTCGTACCTTCACAGTCTTAACGACCTCCGTGGCGCAGTGTGTAGCCCTGTTGCCTTAACGTGCGGAGGTCTCGGGTTCGATCCCCGGCAGGGTCAATTTAGGAATTTATAATTTCTGAATATTCCCTGGTCTGGCCTGGTGGGAGGCTTCGGCCGTGGCTAGTTACCACCCTACCGGCAAAGACGTGCCGCCAAGCGATTTAGCGTTCCGGTACGATGCCGTGTAGAAACCGAAGGGGTGTGGGTTTAATATAACTGCCATGCCCCTAACAGGTTAGCCCGCTACCATCTTAGACTGCATCATCACTTACCATCAGGTGTGATCGCAGTCAAGGGCTAGCTTGTAGTGGATAAAAAAAAAAACTTATGTCTGCTTATCTCCAGCCTTCAAAAAAGTTAATAACCGACAGTCCACTTCGTGTGGGTGGAGGTACACTAGCACTTTGTTTTGTGCCCCCTCTCACATAAAGAACAAAGATATTAAAACAAAGTAAAAACAAAACAAGTAAAAAAAGTAAAATATAATCCGACTAGAGGTCGTTTAAAATAAATGAACCCAATAATAAGCATCGTTTACTTTTTTGAATATACACGACCCTCTAACCGTGCCCGGCGATGGGTCCCTGTCGGCACATCAAAAATGTACCACCCACTTATATCACAAAAGTGACTTTGAAATATTAATAGCTCTCATGCTCTCCGCATTGTGCATACTAAAGAACGATTTAGCTGAAGAAACAACTTGGGTGCACAATATACCCTCGGTTACTTAATAGTAACTTCAGTAACTATTTTTTAAGGGTTGTGTATTTGAGCATGCATTTTTAAAACGACGCAAATCGTCGTTTTAACCCCACTACGGAACGCATAGGGCTAGGTTCATCATTGTATGTTAATATGTTTGTTTGTTTTGTACATTATGCTAGACCCGGACGTTGAACCCAGGAACTTATCAGCAATCCATCACCACCACCACCGCCACCACCACCACCACCACCACCACCACCACCACCACCACCACCACCACCACCACCACCACCACTACATCCCATTAACGTCCCAATGCTGGGCACAGGCCTCCACTCTCATAGGAGAGAGCGAATTAGAGCTTCGACCCACCACGCTGCTCCAATGCAGGACGGCGGGCTTCGACGACTATTATCATGTTAGTGATAATAACCGGAACCGACGGCTTAACGTGCTCTCCAAGGCACGGGGGTGAACCGTGACTGGAACCCGGAACCTCGTCGGCCGCCATCGAACATGCTAACCACTAGACCAATGAGACAGTCAAAATTTCTCATTCGTTGAGCCGCCTCATGAATAAGATTAGGTCAAAGAAGGTCTGAAAGTATAATATACTCGTAAGATAGCTTATACCATAGAGCAGGTAATTTCATTAGCTTTAGATACGAAGTCATGGATTAGACCTAGTACATTATACTGTAGCGTATTACATTGTCGGATCGCGCGGAAACTAATTCAGTATACACTCGGGAACGCTTATGAATATCAGATGCGTGCTTGAGCGATTTATAAAATATTCACACACACTGTGGATTCTGATTGAGCCATGAACCGGGCTGATGGGGTAATAAGATAAAATGCAGGTAGAATTGGGTGTGATAATACTAAATTTGACGACCTCCGTGGCGCAGTGTGTAGCGCTGCTGCCTTAATGTGCGGAGGTCCTGGGTTCGATCCCCGGCAGGGTCAATTTAGGAATTTATAATTTCTGAATTTTCCCTGGTCTAGCCTGGTGGGAGGATTCGGCCGTGGCTAGTTACCACCCCACCGGCAAAGACGTGCCGCGAAGCGAATTAGCGTTCCTGTACGATGTCGTGTAAAAACCGAACCTTTTAATATAACTGCCATGCCCCTAACAGGTTAGCCCGCTACCATCTTAGACTGCATCATCACTTACCATCAGGTGAGATCGTAGTCAAGGGCTAGCTTGTAGTGGATAAAAAAAAATAACTTGAGAAATAAAAAAATGCAATGAACGAACCTTGATGTTCATCCTCATTTTTAATACACCCAGCTTTATTTTCGAAAGCCCTTTGATTTCAGTCATGGCAGTCAGCAGATAGACAGACAGACAGACACATTTTCGCATTTATAATATTAGTATTGATTTTCGACATTCGATAATTTTCCATCGTATATTTTTTTATACCTATCAGTGTTAGATCGGACTTCTTTAGAAGTTGACCAAGTTTAATTTCCCAGTCGGGTCAATTCAGAAAACCTCGTAAAACTCTTATCTAGTATTTCTCGTAAGTTAATTTGGTAACTTTATTGAGTAAAACTTTTTTGCGCAACTTGAGACTGAGAGTAATTCAGTGTTTTTCGGACGAAAGTAAAATTCTTACACCGAAGTCAATGACCTTCTATATGTGTATAGAAGGTCATTGACCGAAGTGGTAGTTTTTAGTGATTCATAGCTGGAATGAAGACTGTTATATAGCATCCTGTGTCACGATTTAAATATATTATTGTACAACAATTACAATACTTTTTGAATCTCATAACATCAATGTGGTATTAATATGATTTATGACATTTTCATCAGTTCCATTTTCATTAAGGCATGCCCGAACAGTGCGGCATTCGGCACGCCGCAGCCGTGCACTATTGCCGCTTTATGTTTGAACACACCTTGAAATCTCACTCGCGTTTTGTTTACGCATATAAAGGCACAGAAGGATTACATGCTCGTAGGAATTTTGGATCGATTCGTTTGATTCGACACATTTAGGACTTCAAGGTTCTTTGTACGTCTAGAATCCCTTCAATAATATAAAAAATTATATAAAATATCATTTATTTTAATTCGGAATATATAAAAAATAAAAAAGCCCTCATAAAAATTATATATAAAGAAATCATGATTAATTTTTTTCGCCATTGAATTCCGTCATCAGTCAGATTTTACAAAAATAGATCTGAAAAATAAACACACTGTAAAAATATTGACAAACCAAAAAGAAGCTTCAATGAGCAATAAGAAAATAAATCCTATTGAAATCATAATGGTCAAAGCTGGTCCCCTAAAGATAAAGTTATAGACTCGAAGAATATGTAGACGGAGCGCTTGCGAACAAAAAAAAAATTCAACCAGATGTGCAGGTGACAAAATATGAGTCACTGTAATCATGATTTATATTTGCACAATCTCTAAACTAAAATGATAGCTTTAAATTTAGTTCTGTCCCTTTCCGCAGGGAGTAAGGAGGGAGAAAGGGTTAGCAATATTTTTAATGCACTATTTTGTTTTAGTTTAAAGATTGTGAGTCCCAGTGTCATGCAATTAGAAATGTTTATGATAATATTTTAATATGTGACATAATTGTACTAATTAAACTTTTAATGACGTTAATGCTTTAAACAATACAATAATGCAAAAATTTGCGACTAAGAGCTGCACTCAGTTTTCTACATTCTATCTTTGAACAAAGACTTTGTTTAAATTGTTATCAACCGCTATAACGAAGAATAATTCCATCGAAACAGTAATTTAATTGAAGTAAAGAAACGAAAAAAGAAATAAGATTTTTCCTTTAACGATGGAGTGATACTCTTGGTCTATAATGTCTTTTTATTTATTTAACTCAACATGTTTTTAAACGATTTTATACTAAACGTTTCTGACAAAGGATATAATAAAGAAACATTCTCGGGGAGGAAAATAAGTAATTGTGGATGTTTTGTTGGAAAATTTTGTAAATATACTACCAGTACGTATACGCGATGCTGTACAAACTCTTTCCTAATGAAAATCTCTTTGTGAATTTCGCTTACATATTATTAGGAAACTAGCTGATGCGCGCGACTTTGTCCACGTGGTTTAAGTTTTTTTATTCTCACGGGATCTTCTTAACTTTCCGGGATAAAAAGTAGCCTCATGTCCTTCCCGGGGATACAATCTGTCCCTGTATTAAATTTCATCAAAATCGGTTGATCGGATGGGCCGTGAAAGCGCCGAAAAGCAGACAGACACACTTTCGCATTTATAATATTAGTATGGATTATTACAAATATTTAATGAGGCACGCAAAATTATGTAGTTGCGATGTGAATAAGAAAATATGTAATAAATGTTTATTATTTAATATTAGCTGATACCTGCAACTTCGGCCCCGTGGATAAGTTTTTTTGGATTCCCGCGGAAACTCCTTAATTTTCCGGGATAAAAAGTAGCCTATGTCACTCTCCAGGTCCTCAACTATACCTATACCAAAAATCACATAGATCCGCTGCGGCGTGATTGAAGGACAAACCAACAAACCTGCAAACAAACACACTTTCGCATTTATAATATTAGTATGATTCCGTAATAACTAAAATATATTTTTAAAATGAGTCCCTTTAGGCAAGGTTCCGATGATACTGGCAGCGTTTCCTCTTTGAATAGCTGCCAGCTCTTCGGTCTCCTGTGATGTCGACTAAGCGCTAGGACCCCACGGACCAAGGGTCTCGACACCGAATGGGACAAAATCATATTCGAAGCCTAGACCCCTGTATTTGCATGCTTAAGCTTTTTCAGCCACTTCACAAGCCGCACCAGCTCTGTTGTTGGTTCCGTGTAGATGGGAAGGGGCCAGCGTGTCTGAACAGGTTATAGAAAATATTATACTTGCGCGCTAAATACTAGTATTGCGAGCTGCGGTGATAAATTTATCTCAAAACTGTACTAGTATTATCTTTCCGAACATTTCCTAGGAAAGGATCACGTAGCAATGACGGATTATGACGTATTTATATAATGTTGGGTATTACTCCTGCTCAATCGATCTTGATTGATGATGCTTTAGTAAATAACCGCTAGTTGCGGCCCAACTTGAAGTCTTATTAAACGAAATTGGGGTCATTCATCATTTAATATGACCCAGGATTGAAACCACAGATTATTTTTGTGGTGTTATGTTTATGTTTTATGAAAATATCAGATGATGAACGCGACTGCGTCCGTTGCAATGGCGTCATCTTTTTATTTAATAAATCAATTTATATTGTGTGGTAGTACGGAACCCCTGACTCGCACTTGGTTTTTCTTTTTATATATATAATTTAAAATTTATATTTTGGGAATTTCTTCACAATTTATTGAGAAATAGTTATCTCCTGCTGCTCCTATCCTTTCTAACCTGTAAATAGTTAACAATTTCTTTAACATAGGTATAACCTACATCATTGCTGTCAGTTTATCTGTGTGACAGCATTACATTCGGAGTTTCACAAAGAAACTCGACCGAGTTAGGAGGCCGTAAGCCGGCTCGGTTATGAAATATTTATGAGTGAGAACGTTTTCATTTCCAAAGTATGGTGGAGCCTTATGCGAATTTCTCGTAACTTTTGAAGGAAATGAATGGCTACGGATAATTATTATGTAGCTACGGAACGTAGTAGATGGACAATACATTATTTTAGGTACGGCTTTTCTTTGCTATATGAAACAATGTCATATAAATACCTATATCAACCGATTTCTTATCTATAATATGCTAATATTATAAATGGGTAAGTTTGGATCGATGGATGGATGTTTGTTACTCAATCATGCCAGAACGGCTGAATGAATCTGGATGAAATTAGGCACAGAGATAGATAATAACACACTGGCTTTTTATCCCGGAAAATTAAAGAGTTCCCGCGGGAACCAAAAAAATCTAAATCCACGCTGACGAAGTCGCGGGCATCAGCTAGGCCTCCAAAGTTAAAAGAAAACACCTAGTATAAATACCATTTTGTCAGAAATAAGTTTTGATACAAAAAATCAATACTTCCATTACCTTTGATATTTTTTTTCGATTGTATTCGATTCGATTTATTTAAGATGCCATTTCGTTTAAGGATATTGGACAATAACTATTGTTTGTTTTAACCGGGGAAAAATGCTTTCAAAGATCACTTGAGATGCTTTGTCCGTTGAGATTTCTAACAGGGCTTTCGTTTCAATTCGAATTTATCTACGGATGTATTGGATTTGACTCAAAGAAAATAATATATAATATAAGTCACCTTATAGCGACTGCTATTTCCCTTTGATCTTTTGTGAGTAAGTTTTGATTGAGACAAATTGAAGCAGACATTTGTAAGATGGCTCTTAATGCAATTGCTACAAGTTTTCACACTGCCCTTATTACGTCTGCTCATTTTGCGCGTTCTACGAATATTCACGTTGAGCTTATCTCGAATATTCAAGTTGAGTTTTAATGAATATTCACGCAGCTGGCCCTACAAAATAAAATTCATACTTCTCTTTGAATACCTAGTCAAGTTGCGCGTTCTATAGCTTCAATTGCATCAATATCAGAAAAATGGGCTCTTTTAAGTCAACCTTTCATTTTCCACATATAGTGAAAGAGTCGTTATTCACTAGCCCTTAAAGCCTTAAGTCATATGATTTAACTCAAGATAACATAAGATGATTGATTTTGCCAAAGTGTGGGTAATAACAGTTGTTCTTTATAAAAATCTGTATGTTGTTGCACAATTGACAGTGTGCAACAACATACAGATTTTCATGTATGTATAATACAATCTTAAAATAATGATGAATGAATGAATGAATGAATGAATGAATGAATGAATGAATGAATGATTATTCAAAATTTGGCAAAAAGATCATGACTTTGGATAAATAACTTACCCTTAATGATGATCTTTAGAGCTTTTTTTAATAAGTTTTATTAACGCGCTGTGAGCTAACGAGATGAAAAACACAGGCGCGTGGGGGTGATATTGAGCAAGCGCATGTCGCAAAAAATGCATGAAATAATGTGTAAAAAGTATAATATCTACTTTTCAATAGAAATGAATCCGACAAGGTATTTGATTTAAAAATAGGAATTTTATCTTATCTTTCTAGAGCTAATTATTGGTTTCAATAAGGAGATAAATTGCTTTAAAAGGTAAATTAAGATGTATGTTTAAAATAAATTTAAATGCAGAGATATTTTTTAAATTGTGTTTTGAGATGCGTCAGTGGCTGCTCGAAGGTTTTGAAAACAGCAAATTATTTTTACAAGCATACATTATGTCACCGTTTGATGTATACACTGCTTTTAAAAACCCCCTTTTTCGCTACACAGGGCATTAATTAGAAAATAATGAATTATTAAACCTTCTTTGCAGCTACGACGGCCGAAATAAAGGGCCAGATGTACACTGGGCCGACGCGTCACTCGCGGGTCGCGCGCGCTGGCACGCCACTCCTCACTCATCTCTACGGATACGCGACGTGGTCCCAACGGATCGGGCCTTGTACCGGTGTCGGGTCGATTTCAAAGTATCGCCCACAAAAAACTACAAGTCCGTGCTTCATGTTATAGGTGAGCCGATTTCATTTAATAGATTTATCAAGCCGTGAAGTGTTGTTAGACACCTCTTATAAACAGCTACTGTCCCTGTTCTATATTTTAAGAAAAAGTCTGCAAATTTCGTTACTGGGATTCGAAACTGTGACATTTGTTTACAATGGGGCTCTTTTCTCGCTGAGCTATTGAGAACTTCTCGGTAGTGTAAAACGTTGAGAAATAGCTCAAATAATAATTATTACATACAGGTATAGGTATTCTATCTCTCTATCTACACAGACAGACAAAGTTTATCTCTTCTTGTCACGAGCAAATTTCCAGGCCATCTTTCCTCTTGCCTTTCATCTTTCCTAAAAGAACTAAAATAAAATTAATTTAAATTAAATATATCTTTATTGCCATAAATATTTAGCGGCCTTTTTCCATTGGCCTCCAGTCTTCACTAGGGAACCTGTATCGCGGAGAACATAAACTATGTTTTAATAATGATCAGTACCCGTTTACACTTGAATGGTATTGGTTTAAGCTGAACGTCCAATGTACATGAGTTCCGAACTATCCGCAAAATTAGCCCTGTAGGGTTATTATGAGATTACACAATCTTAAATTCTATCAACGTTGTAGAGATGTCATCTCTACAACGTTGATAGAATTTAAGCTTCGAAACACAATAACGTTAGTAGTTTAATGAAACTAAATCTACTTGATTTAAAGTATAAATTCACTGCCAAAAATATTAACTACTCGTACGTAAGATTTCCTTTTGGAGATATGCCTGTAATTGAACTTGACTTTAAAAACAAGACTCTCTCAGTCTGAATTATGAATTTATCTAATGAAATAGGATTCATGGATTAAAAAAAATGTATTTATTTTTCTCGAGTGAGATTGCTATTTATTTTTATAAAATAAAATTATAAAATACAGCAATCCGCCATAATGGATTAAACACCAAGAAGCGAATGACGTCACAGTGGTTTGTTTTCGAGCTTTGACAATCACACTATTGCTTACTGCACACTGCACAGAGTACATTGGTAAAAATAATAGTGACGTCACAAACGACGCTATGACACCGGGGAGCGTTTTGGAGTGAATTTTAAAATTTAAATTTCAAATGTCAATATTATGTAACTACCAAACCTTATTTTTCTGCTGAAATAAGATATTTTTTCGAAATAGTAGATACTTCCGAACATAATCTGACCATTTTTCAAAATCAGTCATCATGCCTATTCTGATAAGTTATGGGGCGTAGCTCCGGGTATTGTCCTCCCGACCAACCGACTTAAAAGCCCGGCGTTTAAAGTACAGAGTTGTCGGTAAAAAAAGAAGGGCAAAGCTTTTGATTTAAAGTCACAAATTCAGTATAATCAACTTTAATTTCGAAACGTATCGTTTGGAGTAATGGCTGTAAATGCATAATATGTCACCGTAAAATTGTAAAAATCGTTAAATTTATAATCTATCTCGCGAGATTGTAAACTGTCGAAAGATTACAATTTAACGCATTATTTTTCGGTAGATTTTAATCTTTTATGTATATTAAACCGATAGAACTAAGTGCCCGGCCGCACTACCTGATTATTTATGTCGAACCCTAATCTAACCTACAAAAAAACGTAAATATACAATGAATATTTCAAAAATTTACACTCGGAAAATTGAACGGTTCACAATATTTCGACACTTTACAATCTATCGATATAAAAAGCGTTTACAATACACATTACAATCTAACGATTTTTACTATTTTACGGTGAGACATACACGAAATAGAGCTCTAAATGGTGTTCAAGTTCAATTTACTTTGACGCTAATGTGATCTAGCGCTCAATACGATCAATGCTCGAAATGGCATTGTAAAAACTTAGACGAGGTAAGCGTATAATAGTCTATCACAGCTGCAAAAACAAAACAAGACAATGGTCCATTTTTAACCGACTTCCAAAAAAGGAGGAGGTTCTCAATTCGGCGCGTATTTTTTTTAAATGTATGTCAGTGCATATCTCCGTGGTTTCTGAACCGATTTGAATTTTTTTTCAATCAGTCTTTAGAGGAAGCTCTCGAGGTTGTCCTATACAAAATTCTGACTCCAAATCCTCAACCCTGACATTAAAAAGTTAAAAATAAAAACTTAAAAATAAAGACTTCAACATAGTGTGTAGAAATAAAAAATATTTATTACTTTACAGTGGCGTTGGAAGTCGGTTTTTCGGAAATAATTTTTTACTTTAACGCTAGTGTTTAGAAAATCGAATTCTATCAACATTGGTCAGATGTACAATCTTATACTAACTGGTTTGAGTTAAAAGTACGCGCTTCTCTATCAGCAAGTTGTTCATTGAATCTTGTAGTTCTCGTAAACTTGTGTCGTACAGACAAAGTTTATCAAAGAACCCCTTAAAGCACGCACTAGCCCAAACATATTAGGTCCAGTACTAGTACTTGCTAGAAATAGATTTCGATTCGAAATTAAATTCAGTTTGTTTGGAATTGCAAGTTGAGGATTGTTTGAAATAAGCTGGACTTATAAAGCCCCTTACTTCAGTTTGAAGTCCGAATGTATTGTTTTTTTAATTCTGGTCGATGATTACGATGTCAACTGGTAGTTAATGTTGATGTGGTCTAAGATGGATATGGGATAAGGTTAGGAAAGTTTTACTAAGAGGTGAGTTGAAAACTTAACTAATCCCTAGCATATAAAATAAAATTTACTGAAAAAAGGATTTAGGAAATTTCATCCCGAACGGAGCAGAGACGAGTCGGCTCAAGCATCGAAATTGGCCTACTTCATCTTGTTCTTAAAACAACTAAACTTTACTTAAAATGAGCTAACCCAAAATAAAAGTTACCCGGAATCCTCATAATTTAACTGAAACGGGCGTAATCTTAATCCCCTACTTATCACCCTCCTCGAACAAGAATTCGAGATGTTCAACTTGATAAATAACCTTTTAGTTAAAAACGAATCAATCACTCGCTGAAGAGCTGACGACCAAAATGGCGAAGATTTTCCTCTGGACTCTTGAATCACTGTTCCATTAGTTTTTTGTTTGAAAAGATCTTTATTCGACGACGAGACCCGTGTCACCATACATTATACATGTATCTAGACATGACTTCCTAATTGTGTTTTGTATTAGTGGATGTTGCCTTAAATTTAAACGTTATATTCTTTTGGATTTTGAAAGGTTTGCAACAGTAAATTAATACTTATACATGTTAGCGCCGTTCGATGACTACAGATGGCGCTGTACCTGTGAGGCGGCAAAGTAGTCGTTTAGCGAGTTTTCCGCCAATACACAAAAAATAATTAAAGGTGGTAATATAGCTATTTATGCAACTGTATCGTAATGAGGGTCATTTTAATTCGAGTGCTGTTTTTTGATACGAGGCTTGCCGACTATCAAAATAGGATAGTACGAGAATTAAAATGACTAATTACGTACAGTTGCATACAAGATTTTATCTACGACAAGGACGTCTTTATAATTTTTTACTTTGTAAATTAATAAAAACCAGAACCCAGAGCCGCTAAGCTATAGGTATCCTATTTATGAAGATAACCATATCGATACAGCTACGACTCATAACGATACAGCTCCCATACAACGAACTGTATCGTTATGAGAAGCAAACACGAAAGAGGGTTCAATTCGATAGAGTTGTCAAATTCGAAATTGGAACTTTTCGATGCTGGAGTAGATAAAATAATTTATGTGTGAACCGAGTGTAAGTTGAAAGGTATGAAAGAGAAGATGTATGCAAGCATGTGTGCGAGTGAGATGAAATTAAATGTGAGATTTAGTGAGATGACGTATGGAGGCTTCTGAAAGAATCCTCTAAGGGGACTCGAAAGAATAATGGCGTCCGGTGTGCGTATGCGCACGATCAGTGAGTTAAATTATACAAAGTGTTTTTCGAGTTTTACGCTTTTATTTATTGCCTCTATCCCACTTTTATGTGATAAAGGTAGGGTACATTTTAACTTAAATTATAATAAAAACATACCATATTAATAAAGTAGGTATATCAGTTCCTTCGTGAAGTCATTAAATACAGGTTGTGCGGATGCAATTTGTTTCTACGCTATTGAAAGGTACTATTAATATTATTTTGTGGTTATAGTTCTGGTTTTCGGGTTTAAGATATTTATTGTTACATTAAGAATTAACAATTCACTTATATGAAACTTACAGGCTAAGGAGATTAAGCATTTTGAGCGTACAAGATTAAGAGTAATAGTTCAATCTATAACACTGACACTAAACAATGAGATAATAGTTATATTCATCCCTCTCCCAGCAAATGCTTAGCGTACCACCATTTAATATTTATCGGCGACAATTTCATATTCCCATCCGGATGCGGAGTTGCAAGGCTTCTTAAATATGCAGCGCAAATTTCTGTTTATTGAAGCGGAATATAAAGCACTCGGGCACCCCGGTGAAAATATTGTTACAGGCAATGAATGAAACGAGTTTCATATACCTTTGTATTTTTATGTTACCTACCTATTTATAAAGAAGGTCTTGAAATCTCAAGCGTTGCAGCGAAACGAAATTATTTTGCATTTTGCTACTAGTAAATATGATAATTTAATTAAATTTCTATAACGAATTGTCTTAATTTTTTTGCCCTCGGCGAAACGGAGACGGTATATGTGTTTGCTCTCAGAGGTTGTGCGTTTGATTGTTTGTTTGTTTATATGTTTTTGCAATTTTTTGTTTCCATTTTCCTGGAAAACTACTGGACCGATTAATATGCGGTTTTTTGCATTAGATAAACATAACTTCTGGCAAGGTTCTTAGATATCTTTTAGAACCATAGACAACCAAGCTGAGCTGTAGTATATGATTTTAAATTTTCAATATGTTACCATTTTTCTCAAAAAGTACTAGGCCGACAAAGATGCAGTTTTGTGTTTTAGATATTATGTTACATACTTCTGCGAAGTTCTAATTGTTGTTAATAAAGTCACAATGGATTATAGAGCGCTGCAGTTCGACGTGGGTTTTTTTCAATTTTTAATTTTATTTCTTGTTTGTACATCGAATTGTGATTATTGTTTAAAATGTTTCATTACGTCATTTTGAATCAGTAATATGAAAGTTTAGATAACTCGAATGGCTTCCGATATCTGTTGAACATTTTTCCAGAGCTAATTTTAGAATTACTGTGAGATATATTGAGAGAACTATTAGTAGTTCACTCACTCACTCACTCACTCTCATAGTCATAGTCATAGTCATTTATTTATTAAATATAGGTACACTGTAGGTACACTTATTTTCGTCTAAAAATTACTTACTTAAAAAGCATGATGGTGATAATGGGTAACGGTATCTTAAAACTAAAGCTACGAGGGTTCCAAACGCGCCCTGGTCTGAGAAGAGCCCACAACAAACTCAGCCGGGTTTTTTTTTATTATCACCATCTCACAAATATTCTTACTAAGGAACTATCAGAGACATTAGAGCAAATTATTGCCAGGCTTCCTTGTCGTTTAAGTAGTCCTTTACATGGTAATAAGATTTTTCAATGAGTTTACGTTTTACATTAACTTTGAACTTATTCAGAGACATCTTCAACATGTCTTCTGTCTTCTGTCTTCAACTGTTTCCAACAAATGAATTGCTAGTTTTACTAAGCCTAGAAACAGGCATTACAAGTTTATTTTTATGTCTAGTATTGACATTATGACAATCACTTTTCTTCTTGAATTTATCAATGTGCTTATGCACGTGTACTAAATTTTCAAATATTCTCACTCAACTTAACACTAAACTTAACGTCATGTTTATTATCTCACTAAACTCAACATTGGTAAAGCATAAAGTATCTGAAAAATAAGTAGAAGAGAAGTAAAGGATTTAACGAAACGATTTAATTTATTTCAAACAATAGTTATCAAGGGCCTTACATTTATAAAATCACGTCGAGGTTAGATTCTAAAGCTTTCAGCCGCTTTGTCAAAGTAGGACATTAATATTAAATAATGGCGTCTTCTGATAAAATTTCAGATACAATCGGCCGTGGTCTAGACCGACTGTAAGTTGAAATCAAATTATACTTGAAAAGTAAAGTAACATCATTATTTATTAAGTCTATTTCTTTTATTCTTATTACTAAACAATGATCTGTTATCTCTAGAGAGAAATACTGTCTCAATTTAGTTATAATGCTATGAGTTAGTCTGGCAGATTACACGGGTTTCTCCCGAGGCATTATGATTTTTTCTATTCTTGAATTGTTTAGTATCTAGAGAATACACATCACGATAAGTTTGCTTTTCTTAAATACAATAATATTCTATCTAGAGCTCCAAGAATTTACTAGACATCTAGATTATTGACCTCTGTCAACTAGGGCTTGACATTATATATCTAAACTAATATTATAAAGAGGAAAGATTTGTTTGTTTGTTTGTAATGGGTAAACTCAAAAACTACTCAACCGATTTTAAAAATTCTTTCACCAATACAAAGCTACATTATTCTCATTTAAAATAATATGCGAAAGTGTTTTTGATTAATGGTTCCTTCAATCACGCTGCAACAGTATTAACATAATTATCATAAGTTACACCAAGGCGTCCTACGTAAAATAAATTACATTTCATTTTCATTTTTTTCACCTAGATAGTCTGCTAGATAGGTAGTAGTAGATTTGCCTGGTGGGAGGCTTTGGCCGTGGCTAGTTACCACCCTACCGGCAAAGACGTGCCGCCAAGCGATTTAGCGTTCCGGTACGATGCCGTGTAGAAACCGAAGGGGTGTGGGCTTAAAATAACTGCCATACCCCTAACAGGTTAGCCCGCTACCATTTTAGATTGCATCATCACTTACCATCAGGTGTGATCGCAGTCAAGGGCTAGCTTGTAGTGGATAAAAAAAAAATAGTGGCCGAGGTTTTTATCCCAGAAGTACTAAGAGTTCATACGGGATTTTTCCAAACATAAATAAACGCTGACAAAATAGTGGGCACTGTATGTGTAGTTAATTACCTACACATTAATATATTTGCAGTCATGCACTCTCAATAAAATAATTTTTTTCGCTACCCAGCTGTGTTTCTTAACCGAAAATATACCTCTGTATTGGTTACAGTTAAAATTACTGTATCTATGAAGTATCTACTGGGGGTATACTACCATCGTATAAAGCAGTATTACTTCAAAATGACGGTTTTATGTCACGTACCACGTCCCTTATGTAAGAGACAATCCAGAAGTAGGTATTTATGAGACACTTTTAATATATATTTGTACTCTCATTTGGAACTTGCACGAGTAAATGGTTAAACGTGTAGCGGTTCCACGAGAGATTGAATGTAATTATTAGATTAAAGTTGGCTAAACTTAAAGATATTATTTATTTGATCCGGCCACAATTGCTATTGTTAAGCTCTAAATCAAAATGCGACCTAAACACAAAAGTATTCAATAATCGCTGAGTCTGCCGGCAGGAGACTGAATTACCATCGTCAAAACACTCGCATTTAAACTAACTATTTTCAATATGGCGTCCGTATCCGCATATTAAATCAAGTGACATGAAACGAGTCAAATTGACAGATATTATACTGCCTGTTTCATGAGATATAATAACAAACAGTAACAATGCTAACCACTTAAATAAGAATAATAATTCTTAAAACACGAACGTCAACAATTATAAAACAATACGGCTATAGGCGATGGTAGTATATGCCCTACAATAGGCAATCACCGTAAGTATAGTATTTTCTTCCAATCAATATCTATTCCGCTTCGTAGTTGATAAAAACACTAGGTCTCAAAACAAGACATTACATTTATTTATGAGACGTTAACCGTTTAAATTACGTTGAATTGAACAGATTTATTACCGAGGAGATGCGAGGGCTGTAATTTACATATTTTCACGTGATTGCGAGCGATCGTACAGTGTAGCTGATTTATTGAAATTATTCGGGAAGCTATCATGTGTCAAATAATAATAATAATATGATCCGACGCGTCGTATGGGATACAATTTTCTTTATTCAATTTTATGTATCAATAATGGATATCAATATGAATATATTTATGCTAATTTGCATTTTTTTTAAATTCTTTCCAAAAAAACCGACTTCCAACGCCACTGTAAAGTAAAAAATCATTTTTATTTCTACCCACTATGTTGAAGTCGGGCGAGCCTCATGCGTCAACTTTGCTTATCCTTTATATACCCGTTTATGTCAGGGTTGAGGATTTGGAGTCAGAATTTTTTATGGGACTACCTCGAGAGCTTCCTCTAACGACTGATAGAAAAAAAATTCAAATCGGTTCAGATATGCGGTAACATACATTAAAAAATATGCGCTGAATTGAGAACCTCCTCCTTTTTATGGAAGTCGGTTAAAAATTGTTTTTTGCATAAATATCGAAAGTAATTGGAAACTTATCTCTTTGGAGAAAATAGATTTTCTACAGCTAATAAAGCTTGTAACTATAAATTAAAAAAAAAAGTAATATTATTATCTATTATTTTTATTATGATAATGTTAGATCAAGCAGATATTACATATTTTATTCTATGCTGACTGATGTCAGGGAGTTTATCAACGAAATTTTTCTAAATTCGAATGTCGAGGGTTTCTTAAAAAGTCCTGTGAAAACTATTTTTCTATTATAAAATTATACCTATAATCTATGTCCAAGGCAAAATCATCACGTGCCAAATTAGCTTTTTAGCTCTGAATTAGACGAAGAGAGATAGACGCTCTTTTACTATTTATGATGTAATTCGTATGTGAAATTATATTTCCCAAACAAAAATTAAAATGAATTTTATACAAAATAAATGAATCTTCAACCCACCAGTGGATGTCCGTCGGTTGACGATGACGTTGATGAGGACGAAAGATTCTTAGTCCGTGTCCTGGATGCAAAGTATGTAGTTTGAAAAACTATGTAGTTTGAAGTGGTTATAGCCTAGTGGTTAAGATACCCGACCTCATGTACGGGTCACGGGTTTGATCCCCGGCCACGCATATCCAACTTTTCAAAGTTATGTGCGTGTAAATATTACTTGCTTCAAACTGCGAAGGAAATCATCGCAAGGTAACCTGCACGCCCGAGAGTTCTTCATAACGTTCTCAGAGGTGAGTTAAGTCTGCCTATCCGCATTTGGCGTGGCAGCGTGGTGGACTATGGCTAAACCTTTCTCATTCCAAGACGAGACTATTGCTCAGTATTGAGCAGGCAATGATTAGAGAGAGAGATGTAGTTTGAGACTTGTAACTCAACATTTCAAAGGCATACTCAATGTGAGAAAAATCCCGTCGAGCAATATAATTAGAATTTTAAAACAGACGCGTTCTAAATCCACTTTGTCTCGTCATCAAAATTCTAATGCCGTCACACCACCATTTATTTTATAAATCCCAAACGCAGACAGTGGCCAAGTGTTTATATGCCATCAGCAATAAAAAGGGATGGAACAATAAAATGTTCTATTATTGTTGAAGATAAAAGCAAGCTTAATAGGGGTTTTATTGCCTCGGGGAAACTTAAAACTCGATGTTAGTTCCGTGGTAAATAATGACGTCGATTTTATATGGGCTAGAGTAATGGGATGCATGGTTTCGTATGACACATTAATTTCCTAAATGAGGTAACGGTTAAAAACTTGGTACTGAAACACTTTTGAAACAGGAACACCTATGAGGAGGCCTATTCCACAACTTATTTTAAACTTGTTTTTACACAATTTTAAGAAATCCATTGCAAGTATGCTCCTGAAAAAGCTTATTATATTGTTGAAGATTATGGAAATGATAAAAGAGCATGTATTTTTTCCTCCGTGGTCGTTCCAGCAATGCTAAGGAGCGGTTACTTAAGTATCTACACATTCATAAAATTGAAAATATTTTTTTTCAAAAGAGCAACAACTGAGTTTCGTGCTGGTTCTTCTCGGTAGGAACATCATTCCGAACCAGTGGGTGATTCACTCGATTTTTCAAAAGTACTTGTCAAAGTCAACTTGAATAAAAAAGTTTGAATTTTGAACTTGGTAACGAAACCGGATTAGTCCGTGAAATTAAATTTTACGGGACGGTGAAAAAACTATATCACTGTAGGAGAACATTTTTGGTATATAGGACTAATTTCGTTTAAAAACGTGCTTTTAAAAGCAATTTTTGTCTTAATTAGAACCGGTTTTGATTATTATCAAAGGGATCGACGCAATTGGATCAAGACTGCACGATTCGAAAAAAATGTGTTCTAATCCGGTTCCGTGAGCTTTCCCTTAGCAGTATTGTTTTAAAATTGCAGTTTTATATGACGTACGTGAGAGTCTCACAGATGAATTGATAGAGGGGTGAACTGTAATAATGGGTTCAAATCTCACCTTCGTAAGAAAAGAGACTAAAGAACCCGCCATAGTTCAAAAAAATTTACATTGTGAGTAAAACGCGCGTTAACTACGGAGTGAAAAACTAAGGGCAAATTGCATAAAAATTCGCTTTTTTTCTTAATTCTTGTATGAGCTTCTTTAGAATCATTGTGATTTGAAAATTTGACGAAAGCGACACCAAAAATAGACAAACATATTCATAATAGGATTTAGCCTGCGAGAGAATGAGATAGAATACAAGTTATATTTATCTCATTCTCTCGTAGGCTACTTTTCTAACGTTTCACTTCTGCCGTGTGTGAATTGCAGAAACACACTTTTTTTACCACTTGGCAGAATTCTGCGTGACAAATCATGTGGTTCTCTTTTCGCAATGTATGCTTCCCTTTCCTAAGACTGCGACAGTATAGTGACGTGTCTATGCGTTTGTAGTGATATTACCGCCAGGCTTAAAGATAACATCTCACCCGTTGTCCTAGGTGAGCGACAAACAAGGAAACGAGACGCAATGCGACGTGACGCGACAATATCAAACAGTAGCTGATCCTTCACTTGGCCTACGTTGTCGCGTCACGTGATCTACGTCTGTCAATTTCTGTCGCGTTGAGTGGCTTCAATTCAGTTGTTCACCTAGGACACCTTAGGGTTAGACTGTATCGCGCGAAGTCGCGTAAAATGTAAGTCCTGTGAACAGACCCTTATTCGTGTTTCAATAAGCTTTTTCAGAAAAGTAATAACAAAATTGCTTAATGCGTTAAAATAATGGAATTAACATTTAAAAAATCATATTACTTAATATATGACACTGCACAGTTTCCGAGCTGCTCCAATAAATCGGGCAGCAACATACGATTGCCTCCAATCACGTGAAAATATGTAAATTACCATTTATTTAAAGCTTTTCCGTCTTATTTGCATAAATCAATACAATGCGATGCTATTTAACACGTTAAGTGTTAACATTGAAATGTTGAAATCGACAGAAATAAATAAATAAATGAAATCACACTAATAGCACAGATTAGGTACTGTTCGCGCGCGAGTTGAATGCAGAGTAAATGTACTATATTACTACAGAACTATAATAGTACAGTGCTTTATACTGTTAGGTGAAAGTTTGTTTGTATATGTCTGTATGTCTGTTACTCTTTCACGCAGAAACTACTGGACAGATCAGGCTGATACTTGAAATGGAGGTAGATTTCCTGGATAGCACACACTTTTTATTACTTCCCGGAAAATTAAAAAGTTCGGTAACCAAAAAACCTTACACGCGGACGAAGTCGCGGGCATCATCTACTTTATCTATACTATCTAGTATCTATACTATACTAATATCTTACTAATATTATAAATGCGAAAGTTTGGATGTATGGATGTCGGTATGGATGTCTGGATGTATGGATGGATGTTTGTTACTCAATCACGCCCCAACAGCTGAACGGATTTGGATGAAATTTGGCACAGAGATAGATTATAGTCTAGAATAACACATAGGCTAGTGACTTATACTTTTTATCCCGGAAAAATTAAGATTTCCTGCGGGAACAGAAAAACCTCAAACCATGAAGTGGCGGGCATCAGCTTAAGTACATAAAATGTTCTAACACATGTACACGTATTAACCACTTTAGATAATTACGTTTTGAAATATTACATAAGCGCTCGTGTAATTTTCAACCGAAACCGTACACACAACCCTGAGATGAGGGCCAAAAATTTCCAGTACCCACCCCTGATATCCCAAATGAGCGTAATTACAAACTTCTGAATGTAATTCGACCAATTTTGTTTAACCCTGTTCTTAATTAAAAACAACAACATAAAGCTGTGGCTACACCGAGACAATTTTAATTTTATAATTTGTTTTTACGAGTGTTTTTAGTGGTTTTGGTTTAGTAAGGTTATTTATTTCGCCTTGTTATTGCTATTACACTTACTTACAGCGTTCTATACAACTAGCTGATGCTCGCGACTTTGTCCGCGAGATTTGAGGATTTTTGGTTTTCGCGGGAACTATTTAATTTTCAGAGATAAATAGTAAAGCCTATGTCCTTCCTAAATTTCATCTAAATCGGTGGAACAGATGGGCCGCGAAAGCGTAGTAGACAGACAGACAGAAACAATTTCGCATTTATAAGATTAGTATGAAAAGTATGGATTCTTTATTTATTATGTACGGATTATTAATGCAAAAGTGTCTCTGTGTGTCTGTCTGCTATGCATTAACGGCTTTTCAACCGATTTTGATGAAATTCGGTACAAAGATAGGCTAGTGGCTACATCCGAGGAAGGACAAAATATGCTTAATATTTATCCCGGAAAATTCCCGGGAAATCCCATTCCTACTGTTTATCCCGGAAAATTAAGGCATTTCCGCAGAAATAAAAAACAATCAACGCGGATGAAGTTGCGGGCATCGCATGTAGTTTGCATGAAGTTTTTAAAAATAATATATATACCGAAAAATATGTATAACCGAAAAATCTTAACCAACGCGGACGAAGTCGCGGGCATCATCTATAGTGTTATAGTAATATAGTACTTAACTTTCATTCAAAGTAAATTATTGGAGATTCAGGCTTTCATTACAAAATACAACCCTAGTGATGTAAGATTACATCACTATCTGCTACCTTCGCACATTCTCTCGTAAAAAAAAAACGCTACAAAAAGCGTTGACGCGTCTGGCGCTACAAAGGTTTTGTCACCCATTATATTTAAGCAATTTGCGCTTCGCTGCTTCATTTCTAAGGCTTTCCCTCTTCCCTGCCACTTATAATTTGGATACCTTGAAGGCGTGTATGAATAGGTATCTTCTCCTCGACCTAAACTACGTCGTCACTTTCGATCAAGTGAAATTGTGCTTAAACTATCGAAAATCCCTACCGCTGGACTCGCGTATTACTAGATATTATTGTATCCTTTTCTGTATGGAATTCAAGTAAGGGCTTACAGAATACTACATAATTAACAAGAAACCCTTCTCTAAAAATTCTATTGATTTTAAACCAATAGTTTTATATATGTCACCGTAAGATTATAAAAACCGTTAGATTATAATCTAACTAGCGATATTGTATTCTGTCGACAGAGTGTGAACCGTTCAATGTTATGAGTGTCAATTTTTGAAATATTCATTGTATTAAAACGTTTTCTTGTCTTTTTCTTGTAGGTTAGGTTAGGGTTCGACATAATTAACCAGGTAGTGCCCGGCCGCAGGCTTAAGGTTAATTATGGTTTGGTTAATTATGGTTTTATCAGGTTAATATACCTAACAGATTACAATATTGTACGGAAAAATAATTGGTTAAATTGTAATCTGTCGACAGTTTACAATATCGCTAGTTAGATTAAAATCTAACGGTTTTTACAATATTACGGTGACATATATAAAGGTCGCCCCAAAATATACTACAGCATTTATATAATCAGTGATTAGTTGAAAAAATACGATCGTGACCTGAAATACTAGTTAAAATATAATATGTTGGAATTTCCAAGAGAATTTTCCTACTGCATTACGACATAAAGCAACGAACGAAGCCGGGGAAATAAATAGCGAAATGATTGATATAGGTAGCAGTAATAAAGTCCAAATTGGCCGGACGCCAGCGATGTATGTGGCCATTCAGCGAGCCAAATATTTTATGGAGGTATCCATTCGCTTTTATGCGAGAATGTACCTAAAGTTTCCACTTTTGGCTATATAGAAGCGCCATACTTTTATAACGAAAAATGTATTTAGAAGTTCAACAACAACTTTGAAGTAAAAGTTGGAGCGTTTTTAAAAATGTATTGAAAGGAGCAGCATTCCGAACCAGTAGCGGACAGAGCTTTGATAATTCAAAAGCGCTCATAAAAGTTTATATGAACTTTTGACTACATTTTTATTATTTTTGATGTTATTTTAATTTTGAAATAGACATAAAAGTTATACATTTTTCTAAGTTTTTATTTTGCTTGCCAGGTGATATTGAAATCTTGCAACTGAATTTTAGAACAGTTCGCCCGAGCCGATTGGGCTGAAATTTGTAATACATAATAACATTATGTAACTTCAATCAAGATTTAGGATTGGTCGCTAAATCTATGCACAACATACGATCATCGTCATTGTAACATCGATCAAAATGGAACAATACGGTGTTGAATTTTGAGTTTTTCATTTAAATTATAAGTCTGTGGTCATTATTATTTAGCTGTCAGTTGTGACAATTGACGTTTGACACTTTGTCGTCTGACATCTCTGTATTCTGCTTTCTCTCTTGCTCTCTGTATCTCGCACAGGTATCTCGCACAGGTATCTCGCTAGCTCCCATGTAACGTGTAACGTGTGATCCTGAAAAAAAATCCCGGCTGAGTTTGTTGCGGGCTCTTCTCAGACCAGGGCGCGTTTGGAACCCTCATAGCTTTAGTTTTAAGATACCGTTACTGATTATCACCATTATATTTTATAATTAACTAGACGCCAATAAGTGTAGTGTACCTACCTATATTGAATAAACATTATTTGATGTGATTTGATTTGATTTACTAACTACGAGTATCTGTGAAATATATTGTGAGTGGTAATCCAAGAATATTTATCTTTTATTGAAGAATCCACGCCCTGTTATCCATATGGTACTATGGATGTAGTCTCATGATGAAGCTTGTAGGTGGCCATAGACATTCCTAATATTTTCTTAATTCAAATTATCAACCTAATAACTTTATGGTAGGAACGACTCAGGATAAAATCTTTGTTTTTGACTTTTATGTTTCTTTAAATTCCTCATTATTGACACAATATTTTCTCGATGATTGACAACCACAATATTTTCTTGATGATTCCAACACGAGTTGGAAGTCAAATCTTATCTATATTGGATAGAAGCAGGAATTACTTTGCGGAAGTCGATTATAATGAAAGAAGCAGAACTTTAATTCGCCATAATCCACCATAGTAAGTAAATCTACGTGGTACAGTATGTATCTTGCGATATTCACCACACCATACAAATCTTACATATTATACTCAACGTAGTACAGAAGTATTTATAGTGAAACGTACTTTGAAAATAATTTGGAAGATTTGACTGCCTCGTTGGTCTAGTGGGTGGTATGTTCGACTGCGGCCGACGAGGTCCCGGGTTCGTGTCCCGGTTCGGGCCATAATTGAGTATTGGGTTTTTCTGACTAGAAATTCTCAGTACTAGCCCGGAGTTAGGAAGTTGGCGGTGTTTCATCCCCGTGCCTCGGAAAGCACGTTAAGCCGTCGGTCCTGGTTATTATCATAACATGATAATAGTCGTTAAAGCCCGCCAACCCGCATTGGAGCAGCGTGGTGGGTCTAAGCTCTAATTCCCTCTCTCCTCTGAGAGTGGAGGCCTGTGCCCAGCAGTGGGACGATAATGGGCTTTAGTGGTGTAGTGGTGGTGGTGTGGTGTGGTGAATTAACGCAAGATACATACTGTACCACATAGATTTACTTACTATGGCGGATTATAGCAAATCAAAGTTCTACTTCTTTCAAAATCCTTCTTTTCTTTTTTAGAGTGAGTCCAAGTTACAGCCATAGCTTGGTGTGTATCGACTCTTATGCAATATGCAGACTGATTATTATCCCAGTTGTATTTTAATTTGCCTCATGGAGGCCTTTCTAGTTTTCCGGTGCGAGCACAGCGCGAATTTGCAGTGGAATGTTTCATTAATATTTCGCTGTAATGCAGCTGATATTCGCTTGTTTATTATGTTGAACTAGCTGATGCCCGTGACTTAGTTTGCGTGTATTAAGGTTTTTAAAATTCTTGTGGAAACCAAAAAATATAGCCTATCACGTCTTACTGATCTATAACTATGTATCTTTTAAGTATATTCATGCAAAAATCACGAGGTCCTGGGTTCGATTCCCGGTCGGGCATAAAATTGTTAGGTATTGGGTTTTTCAAATAAGAAATTCTCAATGCCAGTCCGGAGTTGGAAGTTGGCGGTGTTTCCCCCCCGTGCCTCGGAGAGCACGTTAAGCCGTCGGTCCCGGTTATTATCACTAACATGATAATAGTCGTTAAAGCCCGCTAACCCGCATTTGAGCAGCGTGGTGGGTCTAAGCTCTAATACCCTCTCTCCTATGAGAGTGGAGGCCTGTGCCCAGCAGTGGGACGTTAATGGGCTGTTGTGGTGGTGGTGGTGGATGCAAAAATCAGCCAACGGTACAGACGGTCACAATAGAGAAACAATGCTCTATTGTAACTTGATTGAGGGATAAATCTACAAACAACCATAGATGGTGAGAATTAGGAATCTCTTTCGAAATTTGAGTCTGTTTTTCTGAACGGCCTCAAATCAAATGTTTTTTTATTCAGATAAATTTTTACAAGTACTTTTGAATCGTCAAGTGAATCTTGGTGGTTCGGAATACCATTCCTACCCAGAAGAACCATCAAGAAACTCTTGTGGTTGGGTGGTTGCTCTTTTTAAATAATTTATTTACACTTATAATATCAACCTCATTGGTTTAGTGGTTAGAATGTTCGAATGTGAATCATGAGGTTCCGTGTTCAACTTTCGATGGGGCTATGAAAGTCATCTAGTTTTTTCCTGTCAAGTTAATAGCATCCCGGAATTGTATAGTTAGTGATGTTAAAAAAAAGCAAAGCCATGATTAGTGTCTGATGTCTCTCCGGTCATATCTAATGGCCGTCCTATAGGACCACGAGAGTGACAGAATAGAAAGGGCACCTATACTTATATGCACACTGTTGCTGTTATATCTCCTGCCCATTATCAACTTACATTTGTACTTTGCAGCAGGTATACGAGATTAGCTACTCGTAGATGCGTCCGTATATAGAACCAAAATAAAGGGGAAGTAACCTCTCTTTTACCTGACGCCATAGACTTAAAGTCTATGGCGTCAAGTAAAAGAGAGGGCGTGCAAAAATTAAAAAAAAAGTGGAAAGTGGAACATTGAATACCCATATCGTACAATACCCGTACTCTACGGAGTGTGTGTGAATTTTTCGGACCCCTTTTACATTAATGAGGATCCCACTTGCATGTTCAGTGATTTCGCATATAAAGGGACGTGTTTTGTGTTTGAAGTGCTATCCCAAACATGGTGGGGTGCGGAGTTTTGAGTTTAGAGATAAAAATATACTGGTGTTGTCAACAATTTATCGTTTGGACTTCATTTTAATTTTAAAGTAGCTTTCGCTGAGTTAAAGCTGCATCATGCTCGCGTTAATATTAAAGTCTATGCACAGGGTACATGGCGTATTTTATTCGCGCAGACGAAGCGATACAAACCCGATGCCCCGATCCCCCGATCCTAATGCAAAATACACGCGCGTTAGACGCAGCCTTTGAACACGCCTTTGAAATGAAAAACACGCTGTTTTATTAACCAACTTCCAAAAAATGAGGAGGTTCTCAATTCGGCGCTTTTTTTTTAGTTCGATTTGAAAAAAAAATTTAGCGGTGGTTAGAGGAAGATTCCGAGGTGGTCCCATAAAAAATTTTGATTCCAAATCCTCAATCCTGATGCTGTAGGTGTACCGTACTACAAGAAATTAGGAAAATTAGGAAATTTTGATGGTGAATTCATATAGTAGGTATCAAGTTACGTGTATACAATACAACTCTGAGTCCCAACTCCTCAACCCTGATGCTGTAGGGTACAGAACTCCTTAAAAATAGCGATTTATGATTTTTTTATGATGAATTCATATTTTAGGTGTCAAGCAACGACTTCATACTTAAACCCAAGTCCCAACTCCTGAACCCTGATGCTGCAGGGTACAGAACTCCTTAAAGATAGGGATTTAGGATTTTTAATGGTGAATTCAGATTGTAGGTGTCAGGCAACGACTTCATACTTAAAACCAAATCCTAACTCCTCAACTCTGATGCTGCAGGGTACTGCACTCCTAAGCCGTGGGGATTTAGAGTACACTAAAAAGTAAAAAATAGTCGGTTTTTTGGAAAGAATTTTTATTTTTTGTTTATCTAGATACCGACCGTCGAAGAATAAGGGAAGGTTTTACAACTCACTACAATGTGAAATAGGTACAATACTGAGAGGGAGATATCTCTACTAGTTTTTTAATATTTCTACTCGTGAGAGAGAAAAACTTGCAGCTGGAAAGTTACAGCAGTCCTAGCATAGACTCCACGACCAGTGATTTTCTTCAGGAGTTATTATAGAAAGAAGCGTTATTAAAAAACGCGAGGGAAATATGCCACAGTGAGTGTGCTCGAGCTGCAGCGATTCGAAATTCAAAGTAAATAATAAACGTTTAAAAACAAAGTTCCGAGTTCATCATATGGAAAGCGCCATCTCAAAAATCACAATAACGATGATGAGATTGCTCCGGGTCGAAAGTAATTTGTGTTCGGGACGACTCTTAAGGCTTTATTTTAGCAATATACGGTCCGGGGAAAAAGTTTAATGTAGGGTAACTCAATTATGGAGTCCCCACCTCGTGTGCCCCCAATTTATCACGAAACGTCTCGTCGCACTAAGACTGAAGGTTCAATGTTCCTGATATAACGCTTCGTGCGTACCCATTATGAGCTAATGTACTGAATTACTTGCTAACACTTTTCATTTGGGTATAATGTGCAATTATGTGAGACGAAAACTGTAGCGTAGCGGTATTAACATATTGTCACTTCCATATAAGATGCTCGGTTCGGCTCGGTCCAGGAAATTATTGCTGGTCGAATACATTCGCATTTTTTGTTTAAATGATATTACCTGTTAGGATTTCTAATTGAAGTTGTAACAGCATTTTCAATGACCCGTGAGCGATTGTTATTTATCCTTTTATTTATTTTAATTTTATTTAGATATTTTTATTGTACACACAAAATTTACTCCTTAATTTTTTGTTTAATTTTATTACTGTATTATACGGTAATAAAATTATACACCATCACGTCACAATTCACGTTCAACATAAATTATGATTTAATATGACGTATAGTTTCATACCTAAATTATTCTAATTTTGTGGAAGAAACTGTCCGCAGGAACGTCCTTCGTCTACGCGACCTTATTCAACTCGCATCTTTATAATTAAGGGTTAAATATCATAGGGTCATAATATTGTTATTCAAGGGTAAAACATACGTAATAATATTATCTGTGTTATTCAAATAACATTGTTAACTGGGATATGATATTTCCGACGACCGCAGGGCCAGTAGTAATGAACCTGTCATAATATTATGATTCCATATAAGTAGAGACAGAAAATCCAACAAAAGTCTGACCTTCTCACGCCCTACTTAAGGCTTGTTTTAAGGCTTTTTACATTGAAAGTGTGAAGTGAGGTCATGACACATTTATATCCGACCGAATGACAAGGTCGGCTGGATATTTAAATAAAGAGAGCTGCATTTTTGCAAATGAAAATACGTTTTGGTATATATTATATTGGGTATATACTTAAAGCTTAGGGTTTCTCTCTGTTAGTGCTTTTTCGTCCATCTTCCCTGATTTTGGGGAAATTCGGTATTATTTCTTAGTTTTGAACTGTTCTGGTTTAGCCTATTATCATGGCCATAGAGTATATATACTACATTATATTTACTACAGTCAGCCAAACTAATCAGACCCGGTGTCAGCGTCGTGAAAAATAAAATAAAAACTTAATAGGCATAAAAATTTGATCCAGATATAGTTCGCGCTGTTTTGGCGGACTGTACATTGATCATGGCTGTCATAAACACCATAAACCAAAAATCGATCGAATAGAGTGAGATGATGCCAAGGAGGAGATAGTAGAAAAATAGATTGTCAGATTTAAAACGACATCAAAATAATCAACGCCAATCTCAGCATGTGTTTTTACAGGTAGAACACTGCAAGGTTACTATTTAATTAAATCCACTTAACGGAAAGTGTTCCCAAATATTTATAGAATCCAAATCCAGCCAGCAAAGTCACACAGTTTGACACAACTAAACCATAGGTATATACAAAGTGCACAAAAACACTGTGCTAATTTATTTTTCCTTCTTTTGCAGAACTGCCAGAAAAGCCGAAGATCTTTGACGAGGCCGACAAAGAAGTGGTGGGTGTAGCGGGCCCATACATAGAAGACACCAGCTTGAAACTTACCTGTGTTGTAAGTGGAGGTAAAATTAGAGTACAAATCAATTTTGTCGTACCATTTTTTATCTTTAAACGAAGTCTTACATTTTCTCACCATGGTGTACAAGTTAGCCCTAGATTGCGATCACACCTGATGCTGAAGTGATGATGCAGTCTAAGATGGTGGCGGGCTAACCTGTTAGGGGCATGGCAGTTATATTAAACCCATACCCCTAATCGGTTTCTGCACAGCATCGTACTGGAACTGTAAATCGCTGGCGGCACGTCTTTGCCGGTAGGGTAATAACTAGCCACGGCTGTAGCCTCTCACCAGGCGCGACCAGAAAAAAATCAGAAATTATAAATACCCAAATTGACCCTGCCGGGGATCGAACCCGGGACCTCTGCACGTTAAGAAAACAGTGCTCAACACCGCGCCAGGGAGGTCGTCAAAGTTACTAAGTATGTCTACTAGACTGTAAAGGTGCATATAAATATCACCGTAAGATTGTAAAAACCGTTAGATTGTAATCTAACTAGCGATATTGTAAACTGTCGACAGATTGCGAACCGTTCAATGTTCTGAGTTTCAATTTTTGAAATATTCATTAGAGGTATTTACGTTTTACTGTCTCTTTCTTGTAGGTTAGGTTAGGGTTCGACATAATTAATCAGGTAGTGACATAGGTTTTATCAGGTTAATATACCTAACAGATTACAATCTACCGAAAAATAATGCGTTAAATTGTAATCTGTCGACGGTTTACAATATCGCTAGCTAGATTGTAAAAACCGTTAGATTGTAATCTTACAATCTTATAATCTTACGGTGACATATACACATTCATCAAGGAGAGCGCGACTTTTTGAAATGCTGGACATATTGTGTACTCGTTCACACAAGCACCGGTTTAGTATCACAATTGCTTAATTCCAAGATTATGCGCAAGTCGTTGTTGAGTTTTCTGGCGAATGGCGCGATGGTTTATATTTTGTAAATGCAGGGTTATACCTGAGCTTCGAGTATCTCCCGTCCCAGCCTGCCATTTAGTGCATCTTCTTTTGCGAAGTTAGTGTAGTTAGTGTTAGTGTGTGTAGAACTATTATAATACCAAGACAAGCCGCAATGCAAAATGGGATGAGAGACGTCATTTCATTCGTCTCCATTCTCGTCTCACACTCGCGCAGT
The DNA here is from genome assembly GCA_923060345.2 of Erebia aethiops. Taxonomy (NCBI): domain Eukaryota; kingdom Metazoa; phylum Arthropoda; class Insecta; order Lepidoptera; family Nymphalidae; genus Erebia; species Erebia aethiops. Next base: position 3,673,481 of record OV281092.1, on the reverse strand, counting down.
TACCAGTCAGCGACTATGTTATGCTCGTCTGACACCCTTTCGGCAAGGGCGAATATGTAAATGCACGAGAAAAGGTTTATTTACCAATAATCAACTTACTTTCAACTATTTTCTGTTACTGTGTTCGTGAGAATAGTCAAGAAAATTGTAATTTTCTTCACGATTCCTACTTTTTATACCATAACCCACGATAAGCAGTTATTAATTTAAAAATACCACAGAATCAAACCTAAGTGTGAGTCCACACTTGATAATTTTTCTGATCACGATCGTATGACGCACGCGTTCAGTACGTTATGTTTGGACGCTCATTTGAAATACTTCGTCTATGATATTAACTCGATCCATTTAGAAATTATATCGCTGTAGTGATGTAATTGTATCAGTTGTTGCATGAACGCTACAAATTATTTTTTCTAAGACAAAATGCGACGCGATTAATATTAATAATGGACTCGTTACCGAATTTTTAGCCGTATCATATTGAAAAATATCGCTTCCATGGAAACACGATTTGCGCCCTAAACCATGATTATGATATTAACCCGATCCATTTAGAAATTATATCGCTGTAGTGATGTAATTGTATCAGTTGTTGCATGAACGTTACGCTACAAATTATTTTTTCTACCACAAACACACAACTTTCTGCTACAAAGTATTTTCATGTTACCGAATTTTGAGCCGTATCATATGGAAAAATATCGCTTCCATGGAAACATGATTTGCGCCCTAAACCATGATTATGTACCTTTACTATTATGTATTCTGTGATTGTGGCGAGTTCATGAGAAGGATTACGAACGGCGATAAGATCAGGTGCGGACCTACCTTTGCCGGGTGCCGTTAAATGCAGTAATTAAGTTTAAAATATCTCAGAATGTGACCTAATATACATAACACACAAAGTATTTTTTACAACAGCATGCTAAAGTATGGAAACCATAAATAATTACTGATATTATTAATAATGCAACCGCTATGTAAATTTGTTGGTCGTATAATCGCTGCTCGATCATTTAAATGAAACAATAGTCCGTTTTATCCGTAGACTAAATATGCTTAATTGAATCTCTAATCTAGGTAGGACGGATCAATTTTCATGTTTAATACTTGGTTAGAGCAATATTCAGTCGTTTAAATTGGAAGTAGTTTAATTTTTTTGTTGATAGTGATAATTTATTACAATCTCTACCTATCCCGGTCAAATACTGAGCACGGTTGTCCACTCAGAATGGAAAAGGTGTAGGCTATAGTCCACCACGTTAGATAAGTGAATGGACAGGCTTAGCAGAACTACAAACATTAAGGCAAATTCACTGATGCACTATGCGGTGCGTTTCCTCACTATGGTTCCTTTATCGTTAAAATTAGATATTATTATGAATTAAATAACTCTGACAAGTTAAGCCCAGGATAAGAGCTGTATCGATAAGAACTGTATCCTAACCTCAATACCTCATTACATATAATAGGTATACTACCCGCGAGAATACGACTTTAGACACAGATTAAATTTAAAAGATAATATTTAAATATAAAATAAAAACATTTTTTTATCGTCGTATGGAATTTAGTGTGACGTCATTATTTTTTTTATAATCATAAATTTATCTTACAAGATTTAATTATAGGCAGACATCGGGACAGGTGAAACTAAATTAAAAGCTTGTAATATACTGTAGTGTACTAACAGCGTTTAGGATAACGCTTGGAAACCTAGTAATATCATGATTCATGAATGCATCAACAATTGTAATAGGTACTCGTAGCCTAATATAATGACAGTCCTTAGAAATACACCTTAATCGAATACCCTTGGAAACAAGGGGACTACTGTCATCGCTTAAATCTGTATTGCTTTAATATTGTTGATGTTTGTATTTTAGAATTATAATATCCTTATTTTAGGGACATCAAGGTACGTGACGTAAAACTGTCATTTAGAAATAATACTGCTTCAGGCGAGGCTAGTAACCCCCTAGTAGGCAGAAATAGTACAGCCATCAACAGTGGGCCGCCAACTGCACTCCAGTCACGCCACGTTTTTGGCACGGCCGTGTCGGCTTAGGTTGTTATGCTGTTTACCGTATTCGTGGCTTACGAATACTTTGACACGTTTGTTAGTCTAAACAAAGGCGAAATTAACTTCAGCTTATTATTGAAGACAGGTTTACGTTCGACCACGCTCTAAGCTAGACCTGGAGGTGCCTATATAATTGACAAAAAAACCTGTTTGGAGCATTTGTGGCCATTGTGAGATATCGGTTTCCTCAGATTTTCACCGTTGTAGCAATCAAGTTGATATTGATCCAAGATTAATTCTCAACATTATTTATTCCAATACAAGTTTACAAGATAGCTCTTGACTGCAACCTCACCCGAAGGCAAGTGATAATGCAGTCTAAGTTGATAGTTGGCTAACCTGATAGGGATGTGGTAGTTGTATTAAACCCACTTACTACTTTCAGTTGCTACGACTGGAGCTTACCACCAGACCAGATTTAGAGAAAATTCAGAAATTATAAATTCCCAAATTTAACCTGCAGGCGATCGAACCCAGGACCTCCGAATTCTCTACCACCCGAATAGGAGGCCAAACATCTAAGCCACTATACACTATAAACTATACTGTCTAACCATTCATTATTTAACTTTTGATATAAACAAGCCCTTCCTGGGCTTCATGGGCGTTTCATAATTATTGACAGGTATACATCGAGAAAAAAAATCAATACTTCAAAAAAGCAAATTTTTTTTTACAATATTGAAGCGACATTCTCTTTTATCCGATATTTGTATGTTTGGGTATGTTTATATAAAAAAATAAAAAATGTTGAGCAAAAATAAATATCAATGTCTCAAATCGATTAAAACTTCTTCATAAAGAAAGTCGATTGTTGTCAAAAATCGAATCAGTAACGCATTAGAACATCTATGACTCGAGCTGCCAAAAGTTAAATATTATATTATTAGACAGAGAATAAGCTATCACCCCTAAAGTAAATGAAAACGGGGTATATTGTTATGAAACCTCATTAGAAATGACAACAGGGCAATTAACAGTAAAGCGCGAACACTTGAATCTTGTCACGTTTTCTTCACGCCTGTGGCGCGTTCCAACTTTCTGTGTTCTCGAAGTTCTTGCGTTGTTTGTGGGATTCCGTGGCTTTGGGGAAGAAACCTTATAAGTTGTCACGTGTTTTTTGTTCATATTGTTAGGATTATTACATAAGTTTTATGATATTATCATGACAAAAATTTTAACAATAAAGTTTGGTTGTACTTTTATATTCTCATATGTTACTAATTACTTACTGTTAAAGCGATATTTTCGCGGACTTAGGGTCTTGGGCTCTAGGCAGACGGACTGCATTAGGACTGCATACCGACTACAAAATTGCAGTTTCGGATTTTGCATAACTGCAAAAGATCTGCATTGAACTGCAACTGAATTGTTAATTTCCATTAGAGCGCAGTTTGATGCGCATCCGGTTTGTAATTTCGATCCAGTTATGCCAACCGTACAAAACTGCATTTTTGCAGTTTTAATGCAGCCTACACACATACCCTTACATCACAGACAGACAACTCTCAGACATGCATGTTTAGGTACTCACCATATATTGTTTTACTCTTCCTCGTTGGTCTAGTGGTTAGCATGTTCGACTGCGGCCGACGAGGTCCCGGGTCGGGCCTCAATTAAGTATTAGGTTATTCTAAATACAAATTCTAAGTACTAGCCCGGAGTTAGGAAGTTGGCGGTGTTTCACCCCCGTGCCTTGGAGAGCACGTAAAGCCGTCGGTCCTGCGCCTGATCTCTCTCCGGTCGTGTCGGATTTTTCATCCCATCGGGCTATGAGAATAAAGGAATAGAGAGTGCACCTGTGTTTGCGCACACACTTGTGCACTAATATATCTCCCGCGCAGATGGCTAATCTCATTGGAGATTGGCCGCCGTGGCCTAAATTCGGTCGGGAGGACATTATTATTATTATATTTGTTTTACTACAAATAAATCAAGTTTTATTTAATCGCATAAACCAGTAACATAATAATATAAATACCTAATTAGCAGTTTGTTTACAGGCAAACCAATGCCACGACTGCGGTGGAAGAGAGGCGATGAAGTGGTCGCCAAGTTAGACCCGGTTGAAGACGAGACCCGGCTAAGCCTCCTTGAGCTAAGGATACCTAAGCTGACAAGAGCGTACTTTGAAGCTGTGTATACGTGTACGGCTGACAACACTGCTTTGGTGCCGCCACTGAGGGTCAACGTGCAAATACAGCTATATTGTAAGTAGCAATAAAAATGCCTATTGTTAAGTTAAGTCAGGGCCAAGTTAAACTAAGCTATTTAATTTGACTTAAAATTATCTTGTGATCTGTAAAAAATCGTTCTATTGGGGAAATCCAAATCACACTAGGGACAAACAAAAATTGCCTTTCATCTCAAAAGTTCGCACGGCTATTAATATCTAGCCCCACTTGAGATGCAAGGAGCGGGGTGGCACCTAACGGCAAATATTATATTTTGCTTGGCAATAATTTGCTCTAATGGCTCTGATAGTTCCTTAGTTAAGAGGATTATTGTGAGATGGTGATAATTAAAAAATTGATGAGTTTGTACATACAAACTTCATACCAATGCTTGCTGCGTCGTGCCTCTGTAGTGGGGCTAGGACCTTTATAATATTATATAATATTACATATGCGCTGCTCTGCAGCCGCACGTCACCGCGCAAGCAGACTCATTTCCATTATTAGATATCATTTCCATATTTCAGAGAATTCATATTTTGAGAATTGGTAGTAATAGTAGTGTGATTAGGATTTCTCTAATAGAACGAGTTTTTGCAGATCACAGTACGATCATCTTATGTAAAACAAAATTCACACTAATATTCTATACTTACACAATGAATGCAAAAATGTCTGTCATTCCGTATGCTACGATTTTCCGACCCATGTTTTCAACAGATTTTCTAGAAATTTGATATAGAGATACCTATTTAATCCTGTAGTAGGACAAAGGCTTATCCCATAATTATTTATCCCGTAAATCTAAAGAATTCCTGAGGGATTTCTCAAAAACCTAAATCTACGCGTACGAAGTCGCGGGCATCGCGACATCCACTACAGCTATTAACGTCCCACTGCTGGGCACAGGCCTCCACTCTCATAGGAGAGAGGGAATTAGAGCTTAGACCCACCACGCTGCTCCAATGCAGATTGGCGGGCTTTAACGACTATTATTATGTTAGTGATAATAACCGGGACCGATGGCTTAACGTGCTCTCCGAGGCACGGGGGTGAAACACCGACATCGCGGTTTGTAAAACAAACAAAATAACTACTGATAAAATCATACGAAATATAGACATGAATAAAACAAATCTCATGTGACTAGTATTTAGAAATAATACGACTCCATTCATGAATAGAAATAAGCTGCTACTGCATACACTAGACTGCAATCTAGATTGGAGATTGCGGCGACATTTTTGCCATACGTAATACATATTATAGTAGTGAATTTATCGCCGTCTGAGAATAGGAGCCGTATTTTGCATTACTCGCGTGTATTTCAGAAATTCCTGAACTGAGATTCCTTGTTCGATGTAGTAGTATATTGATCTATTTGAATGAGATTCTAGAATAGAGCGGTTTCCTTGCTTTACAGTATACGCTTTGTTCGTCGGAATTCCTAAGTAATATGAAGAAACTCTGCGTCGTGTTCGTATTATTCAGGGTCGTCACTCATTTGCATCACATACTGGCAGAGTATTTCTTGGGATAATAATGCGATGGGTTTCCAGGTTAACAATATATCTTTAGGTCTTCGATTTTTTTCGGAATTGGATCTGGATCTGGCTTAACATATACTACGTGTTCAAAACCCGTAGAAAACGAATACGAAACGACCTCTTGTTCACATACTTTTTTTGACCGCGAGAAATTACGTTTGATTCACCGTGTGTAGACGCGGTCGTAGTGTTGTATGAATCCGTATGGAAGTTTATCGACAGATGCGGTGGCCACCAACAACTTATCTGGCCCGGTGGCCAAAATTGGAACTCATGCCTGTTTAGTTTTTGAAGTGAAAACTTCCTTAGCCACGTTGAGCACTTTTTGGTAGGGGGTAAAAATGTTGATTCGCGTGACCGACATGCTCGCCTGACCAACATGCTCGCGAACACCGAAATGCTCGCATGGTTACGAAGACAAAATTTCTTAAATATAAATATACCTACATTCGAAATTAAACTTTAATGCCTTAATGCTAAGGTTTATATTTTAATAAAAAAAAAATGTATTAGTTTTCACTTCTATCGGCAGTCCCTATGATTGCCTATTTTTTTTTTTTAATATTTCTTCTTATTTTGTTTTATGGGTTACTAGCGTTGCTGTTACCGGGTCAGATAAGTTTGTCTATTTTAATTAGTATTTTTATAAAGTTGTAGTGAAGATAATATCAAATCACGTGGAACGGTATGAAGACGAATAAAATTCACACCCCCTCTTATCTTTTAACCCGTCGAATTTGAAATGTCAAATAATACTCTTGACTTTAACCCTCTTACATTGTAATGTAGTGTATATTCTCAGCTCGTAAGAACAGTATGGAGTGGGTATATTTTCAGGTATGAAATTGGATGCTCAATGCCTCTGGGACTTGAGACAGCGTTGGAGGATTATTTCAGTATTCTTGCCTCCTGAACTGAAAGCTTCATAAATAGGATTTTGTTTTGAAGAGAGCATCTTACCTGTCGGTTTTCTGCCAGACTATTTCTAACTTATAAAATATTTCACTACTGTAGTACTTAGTATTATTTGAATATAATTGTGAAAAATGAGATGAATATTTTTACTTTACTGTAATTATGATGACGTCATCGTTCTATAAATGTCTACTGCTGGATAGATCTTCTAGGGTCTGACGACCTCCCTGTTGCAGTGTAGAGCGCTGTTGTGTCTTGTCGTTATCTTATTTGCATGATGTGACTATCTGTAAATTGAATTGCGAGTGTACTTATATTGTATACTTATTTTTATACTAATTAAATATAATTTAAATTTAAATTGTTCAAATAAAAAATAAAATGAAACTGTCAGATCTCCTAATTTGTCTTTTAAAAACGTGGCATACCTCCGCAAAGCATCATCAAGTTCTGTACCCGTACATTATAGTCGAAATTCCACGGCCTCGTACGAAGCGATTTGCATCGTTTCTAATTCGAACCGCTAGGATATACAAATGCCCTTCCGGCTTCAGTTTTCATGTCTCCACTTTTAACATTGGTATCTTCAAATCAAGAGTGAAAAGGCATCTTCTGCAAGCAAGTCTGATTGCAGCCAAGCGCTTGTCTATCAATAAATAAAAAAGGTTTTTCAAACTGAAATTTTATTAATATAAACTTTTATAAACTCTGCAGTTTTTTCAAGGGGCATAATGACCTTTAACCCAACACTGCTGATGTTTTGAGCACCTATATGTTTTCATTGACCTTTGTCACTGAGTTAGTTGACCCTTACTAATTTAAGGAGAAAATTATAAAATACGTTTTTTTTATTAGAATTTTTTAACGTTACTTAAATCAAAGCGCATTTTAAATCTGTTTAATTTTTAACCATCTAATAAATTCCATATCATATAAACAAGGTTAAAATTACAAAATGCTAGGAAATATTGTCCAAAAACTCTCATACATTTTGCGACGACAAAATTACATTTGCTCGTTAGGCGGACCACAAAAAGCAATGCAATTTCCTGAAATTTTTCGCACGAAAGAATTACCTACATGGCGACACGTGACTGCAATCTTACTTAACTTGTACACAACTTGTACGAGTACCTCATGTTGGACTGTGGTTTACTGGCTTAAGTCGAGCGCACATCGCCTAAGATTCTGTAGGCTGACTATGAAATGCTGGAAATGCCTCCCATTTCCAAGCCCGCTAGCTCCTTGATATTAAAAGAGAATGCTCAGCTGCTCTCAGAAAACGATCGCTCATATAATGGTAGTCTTCCAGCTTACGAAGCTATTTTATTAATAAATCTACCAAATAGTCTCGAAACATAAATTTATATCAGAAATATCTTGATTTTTAATTTTTATCAACATCTTGTTACTTTGGATACTTTAGGCCCACTTGCACACCACTGCCTGAACTGATTTAGTAAAATTTTTTGATGCTGTAATTTTTTGATGAATTTATTCCGTTAGTTGACATGAAAAGGTCAGATATAGAAAATTTAACTTAAACACATTTGACGGCCCTAAGCAAGCGGGCCTTAGTATAATTTTTATAGAGTTTTTTTCTTTCGACGACACGCGATATATCGCTGCCGATATATCGCCGATACACCGATATCAGGATTGAATTAATAATGTAAAGAGCGACCTACGACGCATTTTCACTATTCTAAAAAAAAAACTCAATACTCTTGTAAAGTTTTCACTTTCACTTTCTGCGAAAAAATAAAAAATAATATATTGGCCTATTTATGTTCAAGGTTCTTTCTATATATTAAAATATTGATTGCGTAAGTCTACATTTAAATGGCTGAGCTAGAGCAAACTGCAGTCGTAGAGCTGTAGTCAATCACGAGTATATATAAAAACCGTGCTCAACTTACCACAGGTATAACAGCCCACGCATTTATTTTTACCGTCACCAACAGTGAACCATTAATTTCTATTTGTGAGCGCCTTTGTTCTCGGATAACACCATTTCCTCAATAACAGGAAATTATTCTTCATTATATTCTTACTAAAATATTATATATATATTTTATTATTTACTCCTCTCCATTGCGTGTATTGTATTGTGTGCATGTATAATCCACACATTTTCTAGATTATGAGAATTTATTGGACTAACTAAAATACACTGTAACTACAGTTCGCGCGCGAGTTGAATGCTGATTAAATGTATGTGTAACCACTAACCATACATTTGTTCTGCATTCAACTCGTGCGCGAGAAAAGTACTCTTGATCACAGATATTATAAAAATTTCATTTTTAAAAACCTTAATCAACAGTCTAATTTCCACTACAGCCTATTATCGTCCCACTGCTTGGCACAGGCCTCCACTCTCATAGGAGAGAGGGAATTAAAGCTTAACAAAAAAAAAACCTAACAATTTTTATGCCCGACCGGGAATCGAACCCAGGACATCGTGATCCGCTGTCGACTATTCTAACCGACTAGACCAACGAAGCAGTCTAATTAATATAAGTCAAAACATAATAGACAAAGTTTTATTCCATTATTCGATATGTTACGCGATGTTTTTCCATAAAGTACCAGCTACACTTTCATTGAGAACACGCATACCATTTTTTCTTCTCGAAAAATAGCAGAAACGTTTCTTTAGTCCATGTTATTATAATAGAGAATCATTTCTTTCTACTCCGAGGCCACGGTGTTATGTGGGAACAAAGAGGCAAAGAAACAAAAACTAATGGTTCACCGTGTGGAACGGACAAAAGGAATCCGTAAGCTGTCATCACTCCAGGTGATCCATATCGTGCCGTTAAGCTTGGTTGATAGTGTGAATTTACCTTTATTTTAAGTATGCAAAAATAATAATTATAGGTTGTTTCTTTGTTAGCGTTCCGTAGTAAAATATTGATGATTAAATAGATAAAAGTTGAATAATTATTGACGTAATAATAGTAGAGGAAACTCGGTAAAATATTTGTACATCACACTGTGGTAGAATACATGATATCTTCAAACAGTATTCACAAAATAAATAACGAATTATAATCAAACCTGATAAATGCCGCTACACAAATATTAATAAAATTTTGCCAAAAAAAATACTAAAAAATAAAATATAAATAAAATTTGTTTATTTCAGACCCTCATTAAGTCCATATTGATGTTAGTACAATAATAACTTAAAACTATGTTAGTAAACTCAAAATAAAACCTTGATTAGGTTTAATTTGAGTAATTTAAATTAATTAATTTAAATACCTGCAGTTGTATGCTGGAGCACTAGGTACGTAGACATGCGTATGTATCCAGTGCCTCAGCATAGGGCAGTCAGGCTTATTACTTAACACCCTCAGAATGACGTTGGTGCTCCCCCTCACCCTGCGCATACTGTGTCGGGTACACTGTTTTCTTCTTCGTTGAATAGGTATTTAAAAATCATTACGAGACTTTCAGACTCAGATCTTTCAGACGTTTTTAGAAAAATGTAGTAGGTACCTGCTGACAAAACTGTATTGCTAGCTTGGGCGGATGCTGAAATTTTTACCACATAGATCTATCTGTTTTACCCGGAAGCAATTTAAGTTTCTTGTTCTTTGTTTAAAAAGTTTAACATTCATTCAGTACTATAATGACCGTCGAAATTTTTGGCAAATGGCATGACTACGGAACCTTTGAGCGTATTTTTATACTCACTTGACCAGTTTCTATTTTATAATAAAAGACAACACTGAGTTTTATGAAAGAAGCCGTATGTTACTGTGTTTAAGGCCAAAACTAGGTAGGTATTGGAAGTGACCAAATTGTTTGAGTCTGATTGAGCTCAAGGACAGTACGCATCTCTAACATGGCATTAAAGATGTTGCCTGATGTCAAAAATAAATTATTTCATAGTGATTGTTAAATTGAGGGGCTTCCAAGAGATGTTAAATCTACATCATTTGTTAGTTATAAATTAAATAACCATATTGACCTACGAGTATATTAAATCGATTAAAGCAAAAATGTGCATCGACAGTTGATTACGTCACAAGTATGAATCTCTTACAAACTCCAATACTAAAGGCGTTTACAGATTTCCATTTTGTCGGCGCTTATAAACTCGTTTTTGGAAGCGCGTATAGGCCCGTATAGACGTGCCCTTTGCCACAACGGCAACTCTTACGAGCGTTGACGCGCTTGACAGCTACTGCGTACCTCTGACGCTCGATTAGACATATTAAACCATAAGATCATAGTAATAAGGACGAAATGAAGCTAAGTAAATATGTTACCTAGACTTAAGTCCTTTGTTGGTCGACCAATTGATATAATGTGCCCCTAGTTTAAGAGAACAGTTCCAATTAGAGAGCTTGTGAGCAAAGATGTGCCATTTTATTTAAATCCTGAATATATTATTACTAATTAATTAACCCCTTCTATGATATCTTTTGTTATCACGCTTTTACTGACTGACCCACGAGTTCAAGTGAACACGCTGGGATATGCGCGTGTACGCGCGTACGCTTTTTTGAACCGCAAAATGTGGCACATGTAAGCGTGTAAGTCGATTCGAGCTTATACGCGCAAAAAAACGCTAGTCTGTAACGGCCCTAAATGCATGTCTTGACGTTTCATAAACACTTGCTGATTTGATTAGTTGACACCATTCCTATTTTCGCCCCAAAGAATAGTCGCCATCGGAAGTCAATGCCCTTATGGTATAATTAAGGCACGCTATGCATAATATTATCGAGGCTTTCTATCGTTTTATTACAGCTTTTAATTTCGCCTTTCAAGCAATGTTAATGGTAGACATTAGCAGGTTTTTGTTTCGCGTTCGCATTAGCGCGTAATAGTCTCATGATAATTTTTCTATTATAGCAATTAAGGGCATTTGCATGTTCGACCTGGAATCGAATGTGGAATTATTTAAATTAATAATTTAGCCATACTAACATTATAAATGTGACAGTTCGTACTTACCTATAGTTCGCGCGCGAGTTAAATGCAGAGTCGAATGTATGGTGACACATACACTAACTCTGCATTCAACTCGCGCGCGATCTGTATGTCTGTCTTTCTTCTCTAAATGGCACATCTATTCAACAAATTCTGTTGAAATGTGGTACTTAGAAATATTTGCTGGGTGGCTACTTTATATTCCGTAAATTCTAAGAGTTCCCACGGGATTTTTTGAAAACCTGAATCCACGAGAAAGAAGTCGCGGGGATCACCAAGTTATTTCACACAGACAAAGACGCATTTGCATTTATAATATTTAAGTATGATTATAAGATAGGATAAGATAAGTATTTTAAGATAAGATAAGTTTATTTCATAAATATAGCGTGGGACAACTAAATAACATTTATATCATACTTGCTCAGTAACTAGGGATTACTATAGTGGAAAGTCTCCTTGTAAGTTGGTGTTTGCAATTCAAGGCAACATTACGTCGCACTATGCTTGAATTGTAATGTTCACATTACAGTTCAAGCTATGCAAAACTCCTTGGTAAACAATCTCTTTTCTTATAAAATGGTAAAAAAACTTTTTACTGAAAAAAAAAACACTGAACATGGCGGCATTTAATTTCCATACATTTCAAACTATGCAAAACTCCTTGGAACTCAGAGCCGTAAAAAAAAATGGAAAACTATTTACGAAAAAAAAATGGAAATGGCGGCATTTCATTTGATCTGAAAGTTTGTGAAGTTTGTTCGTAAAGTGATTTAAGTTATTTACAACAATGTCAAGCACTTCATCAGATGATGAAAAAGGAGGAGAGCCTGATTTTTGTTTGCTTGAAGCAGAACAAATGATGCAAAACCTTTTGCCGGATAAGTCCGAGGCTACACGTGACGAAGATAGTGTGGCACTGTCTCAAAACTTAATTCAAACAGTGCACTTGCCTAGTCAACCAGTATCACAGCATTTTCATAATTGCAGCAATATTACTGTAATTAATTATAATAAGTAACCATTTTTTTCTATTTTTTCTCTAAATTTGCTAATTATTCTAATTAAAATTTCATTTTGCATTACCAATGTTTTATTTACCTCGCAAGAATGATATAAAGTAGAATGCTTACCTCGATTGCAAGTAGCTATTACACCCTCGAACTATATTCACCCTCGCTCGCTGCGCTCGCTCGTGTGACTAAATATCTCGGGTGCACGCGATCCATTAGCGCCCTATGCGAGCTGCGCTCGCACTGGCGCCAAATTGGATCTTGTTCTGTAATAGCTTACTTACGTCCCTTGTGTAACAATCTACTATTATAGCCTTACACCTAGGATAAAACTAATATAGTTGACATACATTCTAAATATTATTGTGCACCTGTTTTTCGAACTAGTTAAAACTGTGTCTCGGAAAACAGGGCTTCCAACTCGAGACACAAGAAAAATTACAACAATGCATGTGCGTGTAGGCTTGAGTATAGACTTATGTAGTTGAATTATTGACTATTTTTACCAGATACCGTGTATTATTATACTAGCTGATGATACCCGCGACTTTGTCCGCGTGGATTGAGGTTTTCTGGTTCCCACGGAAACTCTTCAATTTTCCGAGATAATAAGTAGCCTACGTGTTATTCCAGACTATAATCTATCTCTGTGCCAAATCCAGATCCGTTCAGCCGTTCGGGCGTCATTGAGTAGGGACAGACCCCATCCATCCATACATACATCCAAACTTTCGCATTTATAATATTAGTATGGATCATCTGTATATATACCTACCTGTATATTTCCCTAGCCGTGTGAAAATTTTGTCCCATCGATTTTACTTAGACAGCAGTTTAACTGTTTTTATGACATAAATTAATTGTCTTCACTGCCGCTAAAAGGCCCAACGCATACCTGCAGAGTTTCGTGTACTTTATATAATTTTGTACCGTAGGCATTTATAAGTAATTAAAGCTCGGTGCGTTATGATTAAACTAATTTTGACGGTCAATAACAGCAAAATAGGCAAGCAATAGTTTTTAGTTATATTTTCACATTTATCACTGGAAGGGACTACTCTCTACAATACAGGTTATCCTAGCGTAGAAGGTAGGGACCGATATTTAATTAAGTCACTTGTTTATTGAAAATAAATATTATTCTTATTCTTATTCTAATACACGAATACATATTTGTTAGTATATTGTAATGTAAGTCAAAGACTACAAAAAATTCAACCTGACCGTATCGTTACTACATAACTAGTGGTTCGCCCCGAACTGAGACCTTGCGGTATTCATAAGATAGTTTTCTGTATTAATAGTTAACTCTTAACATTAGACGCAAAAGAGCTAAAGAGTTATTGGAGATGGTTGAATTTTTGGGTAGGTACTCCTACTCAATTGTACTCCTACTCCTATGGGCATGTCTAGATACGCGCTCATCTTTATGTTCATAGACATCAGTACTATCATTAGACTATTTATTTATTCCACGTATGATGGTGCTAAAAAGGGTGCTAACGTCTATTGTATTATTTTGTAAGCATTGATTGACATCATTGTGAAGTTCTGTTAAAAATACTGAAGCTCATTAAAAATTAAATAATTTTGTTTCCTTATAATATTTGTCTGATTTTAGTGTTTGTTGTTCAAGTACAGGATATAATTCAAATAATAGATCTAGTTTCAAGTTCAACCTTTCAGAAAATTGAGAGTTCTGTGGTCAACTTTGGACGTTAGAAAATCTCCACTTTGAAAGCCCCCCATTTCGTCGATTTCAGGGGAAAAATTAAAAGCAAAATATTTTTGGACTCTATTCTTGATGATCTTTAAAATGACATACCACACCTTTATGTAACGCTATAAAAAATATTTTACTTCGCATTCGCTTCCATGAGAGCCCCCCTGAAATAAAGATTTTTATAACTTTTTAAGCCATATTCGGCGGGAGGCTTTTGGTTTACATATTATATTCAAATTTGGAGTAATTACGTTCAGTAATTCAGAAGTTATAAGGCTCTGACAGACGGGCGGACGGACGGACGGACGGACGGACGGACAAGTGCAAATTCACTCAAGACTTAGATTAGACTCAGAGACCTTCGCTTCGCTCGGTCAATAAGAAAAACTAATAAATTGTCTAAGTACTAAAAGACGTTCGAAGAAAAAGCCTCGGCTCCACTCCTGTCTGCAGGTGTGAGTTGAACCTAAGTTCTACGCTCGGAAAACCTTAAACCTATGTTATACTTATTCAATCAACCTTATCGTTACATAAAAGCGTTTAATTTCAACGAATGTTAATGGTAGACATTAGCGGGTCCTGGTTTTATGTTCGCTTTATGGTTTAACGACATGGTTTAATGTTTTCTTACTATAATTGCTGTATTGTGTAATAAATTCACTACCTGGTAATATAACTGTACCTAGATTAATGATAATATCATAATAATGGTAGTGTATGGTAATGGTGGTGGTAGAGTCAAAACATAATATGACGTAACATAAAGGATACCTGGCCCCCTATTCTCTAACTTAGTGGCTCAACAACCAATGAAAGCCACTTTCACAATTTTTATCCATTGAAGGTTTGCTATGAAATGTAAATTTTATTTACATAGCAAAACTTCAATGGATAAAATATTGATGTCTATGTCGATAGCCACTGAGTTAGAGAATAGGGCGTCTGTATGTCCTATATGAATAAATAAATTGAGTATTTGTAATCATCATGTAGACATCTAAAATGAAAAATTATGTAGTTAGTACTAATTATACCAACGAGTAAGGCCACTAGTTGCTTCAAAAATTATATTTTCTCATCCATTTGAAATAACGCAAATAAACTGAAGGTATAAAACGTGTATTCATGATTCAAAAGCACGTATTTTCTATTCGCTGTTTGTATAATATTATAGCAAACAAAACATTCAGTTGCAACTCGCGTTTCGCACGAACCGGAAAAAATAAAAGAGGCTCCACGAAGCAAATTAAAATACATGTGCAAAGTTAACGCTATATTAGGCCATTGCCTATTCATGTGTGAAATGAAAATTACTTTCGGAATGCACAAAAAATATATTTTAATTAAACTTTACATTTAAACCCGTGAATTATTTTTATGGAAAATTATCGCACATAATCTATGCTAATATTATAAATGCGAAAGTTTGGATGTATGGATGTATGGATGGATGTTTGTTACTCAATCACGCCCCAACGGCTGAATGGATCTGGATGAAATTTGGCACAGCGATAGATTATAGTCTGGAATAGCACATTAGGCTACTTTTTATCCCGGAAAATTAAGGAGTTCCCGCGGGAACCAAAAGAACTTAATCTACCCGGACGGAGCCGTGGACATCAGCTAGTTTTTTATAACTTGAGACTCACTCTAATGGGAACCGACACAGTTTGTCACCATCCTACCAAATGGGTACAAAATATTTGGACATAAATATGAAATCAATTTTTTAATATCAGAGATCATTTTCTCTTGAGAGATAATTGCTGTATAGGTTGTACTTCTACTTTATAAACCATAATAAAATAATATAATTACCATTATGACGGCGTGGGCGGTGGGCGGCGGCCACTAATGCAGAAAGAGCCAAGAGGCGCAAATATGAAATTATGGAAAATAATTTACATTTTGTGCCTTTTGGTGTTGAAACCATGGATGGGGTGGGGCGAAGATGCTAGGAGGATCTATCTTCTCGTCTCACAGAGTCCACAGGTGATCGGAGGGCTGGCAGTTACCTCGGCCAACATATAAGTTTGGCTATTCAGCGGGGTAACGCAGCCAGCGTTCTGGGCACATTGCCTCATTGCAGCGGCATAGATTATATTATTATTTTTAATGTTTAGTTTTTAGTTTTTAATTTAGATTTTAAATCGATTTTTTAAGAAATTGTAAATATTATTATTTCAATGTTATAATATCAAAAATAAATTATTTCTAACTGATAAAAAAAAAAGGGTCAGCCAAGTCAGGTTTAAAATAATTAGTGTCATCCCTTGGACAACGTTTTCTGGGGGAAAAGTCCGATCAATTTATGGTTTACTGACTGATGCCCGTGACTTTGTTCGCGTAGTTCAAGTTTTTTTAATTCCCGGGACAACTCTTCGATTTTCCCGGGTAAAAAGTAGCCTATGTCACACTCCAGGTCTTCATTTATATCCATGCAAACGCAAAGGTCGATAAAATCACGTTGATTGCTTTTGTCGCGATTAAGAGACAAACAACAAACAAAAACAATTTCACACTATTATAGTATTAGTAAGACTATTTGTGTCTTTGGTTAACACACCAGCGAATAGAGGCAAAATACATAAAAATTAAGAATTCGTAAGTTTCGTGACTCGATCCTAGGGTAGTTACAATAAAAATCCTCTACGTGTTTATGAAACTCCTGTGCTCTCTAAAAAAATCAAAATCAAAAATCAAAGGCTGAAAATAGCTGTATGCTTTTGTGCTTGCACTAGACATACAGCATTATGCTGAGCCTGAACTATTTTTCGGGTTGTGCCATACGTAATGCAGGTCATTCCTGCGCCTCTTTGCTGTTGTTTAGTTAATATATTTTTTCTAGATCGTGAGGTGCAGTGGTGATCTACCTCTTTAGGTATGCTATTTATGTGTGGCACAATTGTGGAAATAAATGTTTTTTCTCTCTTCCTTTCCCTAGACCCGGTGGTTTAATCTGTTCCAGTGCGTTATCTGTCTGTCTGTTAGTTTTATGTGCTCAGTGATTGATGCGTGTATTTTCGTCATTACGTGAAAACTTATTATAAAGTCCCATAAACTTATCTGCTGACCCGGCTGAATTTTTATACCTGTTTTGTATTATTATTTACTAATATTATAAATGCGAAAGTTTGGATGGACGGATGGTTGGATGGATGTTTGTTACTCAATCACGCCAGAACGGCTGAACGGATCTGCATAAAATTTGTCACAGAGATATAGTCTGGAATAGCACATAGGCTACTTTTTATCCTAAATTTACGCAGACGGAGTCGCGGGTATCAGCCAGTTTTTCAAATATACTAGCCACGCTGTCACCGGGTCCGATATTTTTTAAATAACATAGCATTATTTTACAGTACGGCCTCTACTGGTGGAAATACTGGCGCGGGAACAACCTATATCGGTTGGTCAAGAAGCTGAACTGGCGTGCAGAGCAGTGGGCTCCAGACCACCGGCCATCATCACCTGGTGGCTTGATGATAAGCCTTTGGTCGTCGCTGATCCACAAAAGGTATATCATCATCATTATAATCATTTCAAGCCAATGCCAGCCTACCTTTTTTAGTTTAACTGCCACTAAGCCCTCAACTACAATCTCACCTGGTGATGATTTGTCTAAGAAGGTAGCAGGCTAACCTGTCAGGAGTATGGCGTTATGTTAAACTCTAATCGGTTTCCACGCGCGCGTCTCACCGCAATGCTAAACCGCTTGGCGCCATGTCCAGACCAGGGAAAATTCAGAAATTAAATTTCTCAAATCCCTGTCCGGGATCGAACCCCGAAGGGAGTTCCGTCTGTTTTTCGCATGATTAATGTGTAGATTTACTATCTAAATTCAAGCACTCATAAACAAATACGGATATTATATTAAAGCCCAATGTTATCTACAAAAACTTGGGATTAAGCAATTCATTTCAAAAACAAATCTAGGTCGTTTCCGAACGTTCTAGAATAAATAAAAGGACGTCTGAAGGCTGGTAGGCTGGATGGATCGATTCGTTTAAGCAGCTACAATCAATTAGTTACTGTTAAATTGTTTGTGTCTAAGTCAATTTAGTTTACTTGGTGCTTCATAGATGGCACCACATGTACTCTGTCTCGCGCTATCATTTCATAGTGCTCATATTATATAGGAAATCGTAATGTCTCTGAATAAAGTTTATACCAAACAGTGTTGTGCAGTGTTATTTAGTGTGGTGAGTGAACATTGGTCCTATTCGTTAGCCGGATAAACTGTAAGTACATTAAAGTTGTAAAGTGAAGTGCAAAAGACTCTAACTAATTTACTAGTGAAAAAGACATAGTTAAAATTCGCAATTGAAAACACTTAGTCAAATTAACGTAGTGAAAAAGACTTTGAAAAAATCTACAACTTAGAAAAATTTCGTTAAAAAGGACTTAGAAAATTTACGTAGAAAAAAGACATAGCCGAATTTCAAGAATTCTACAACTTAGAAAAATTTCGTAAAAAAAAAAACACTTAGAAAATTTTCGTAAAAAAAGAACTTTGAAATTTTTCGAACAATTTTTGGACATAGAAAAATCTGGATTGGACGAACACTTAGAAAACTTTTCTTAAATTTTAAAAACCTTTGAAAGTGACAATGCCTCAATATAACTTACAATTATGTATAGCACAAAGGTCACTCAGCGAACGGATTTCGAAGCAATTAACAAACTTTAAGAAAACCTCAAAGTCTCGGTACACCCAGAGTTTCTTGGAAACTAGAATCGAAACATTAACGGAATATTGGGAGTCGTACAAGAAACAACATACAGACATTCTTCTAAACATTCCCACTGAGGCGTGTGAACAAATTAAATTTGACCCATTAGATAATTTTAACTCAACTGAAGATACATACTTAGAACTTAAAACTTTACTAAAGGAGTGTTTGGGTGAATTAGATATTACAACACAAAAATCTAAAAGTTCAGCAACTTGTCATAGTGATCCCACAGAGCAAGTGAAACGGAAGGCAAAACTACCGCCAATTAGTATACCTAAATTTTCTGGCGATTACCTGGAATGGATAAGTTTTAAAGATATCTTCACTTCGCTCATTCGTAATGATGATAGTTTATCAACCATAGAAAAATATCATTATTTAAAATCCAGCATAACGGGAGAAGCTGAGCAACTTCTGAAGCATTTCGCTCTTACCTCCGTGAATTATGAAAAGGCTTGGAAGATCTTAGAAGATCGGTACAATAACAAAAGGGTCATAGTTAATAATACGATAAATCGTCTACTCACTCAAAGAAAGTTGAATGTCGAATGTGCGCGCGGAATCAAGGAATTATTGGACACAACACAACAATGTCTGCATTCTTTACAGAATATAGGAATAGAAACTGACACTTGGGATGCTATAGTAGTTCATGTGGTTGTTTCTAAATTGGATATGGAATCTCACAAACTATGGGAACAATCACTAGGATCCTCCACAGACATTCCTTCCTTTATATCCTTAGCGTCTCACTTAGAAAATAGATTCAGATCTTTAGAAATGGTCAGCAATTCAAGAAAAGTTACTCCTCCGTCTCTCGCACAACCACAAAAAGCCAAGAATGTTAAGAGCTTCACTAGTGAATTAAATACCGAATGCACCTATTGCACAAAAAACCACTACATCTGTCACTGCACAACTTTCACACAACTCAATGTTGAACAGCGTCGAGATTTTGCCAAGAACAATAACCTTTGCTTTAACTGCTTAGTTAAAGGTCATTCCATTAAGAACTGCAGGCAAAATACGCGGTGCCGTCAGTGTACTAAGAAACATCACTCACTTTTGCACCAGAATGAGCTGGTTGCCAAGCCAGTAATTGAATACGAAGACGAAAAAGATGATTCATCGACAGGCCCTGAAACTAAAGTTACTAGTATGAAGGTGGCTGTTGACAACAATCTC
Organism: Erebia aethiops; assembly: GCA_923060345.2. Classification (NCBI taxonomy): domain Eukaryota; kingdom Metazoa; phylum Arthropoda; class Insecta; order Lepidoptera; family Nymphalidae; genus Erebia; species Erebia aethiops. Next base: position 3,653,152 of record OV281092.1, on the reverse strand, counting down.
GTGGTTCTAGCTACTGCTCGCTTAGGAATCAAGAACAAGAAAGGAGAAATTACTTACCTTCGAGCACTAGTTGATCAAGGATCCATGGCCACTTTCATAACAGAATCAGCCGTTCACCTACTGGGCTTGACGAAAACGCACTTTGAAGTACAGGTGACTGGCATAGGACACAGCGCTGTCAAATCACAAAATACAGTCCTCTTAGATATTTATTCAGCTATTGATACACAACACGTGATGCAAGTCAATGCTCATGTACTCACCAAGTTAACCACATTGTTACCCACAAAACAATTTAACACAGAGAAATGGCCAGGTCTCACTAGTATCCCACTATCTGACCCTCACTTCAACCGACCTGGACAAATCGACGTGTTACTAGGAGCTGATGCTTATACTGCAATCCTACAAGAAGGCTTACACAGACACGGATCTCTCATAGTACAAAACACACGATTAGGCTGGCTAGTCTCTGGCAGCACTAAATCATCAGATGATCTTCCTGATTACCATATCACAGTTAACACTTCAATCATAGAGGTAGATCATTTGCTTAGAAGATTTTGGGAGATCGAAGAACTTTCACCAAAGGATAAACCCTTAACATTACTAGATAAGAAATTTGAAAATCACTACAATGAAACTCACACTAACAGTGAAAATGTAACTCACATGGACTCACGAAAAGTAACTCACACCAATACCACAAATGAAACTCACACGGACGCCGGAAATGAAACTCACACGAACAGTTATAATGTAACTCACCCTGAAAGCGAAAAGGAAACTCACACTCAGACTGTTCCCCGGATGACTAGTCCAAGCACAAAATTAATAGAAGTTGATGACGGGACGGCTCCTCCTGAAAACAATAAAATAATTAATGAAGAATTGTGGGTAAGACCTCCACTACTACAATACTTACTTAAGGATGATTTGATGACGGATGACTCCACCGAAGACGATGCGATCTTGCTGCAACACAATTCAGCTGAAGAATTAAATCGAGATGGTTTTCCGGTACACAAGTGGTCCAGGTGGTGTTATAATGAAATAGTGTTAAATCAAATCTCACATGACAGTTTAAAGCTAAAAAGTGAAGTGAACATAAAAATCAAATATAAAATTAAAGGTTTAGGTATTACAAACTGGAACTCACAGACATACAAGTTTGAAGTGAAACTAAATCTAGAAAATTGTAGTAATGTTATAATTGAACGAAATGTTTTTACCGCATTGTCTACTATCGCAAAGACTTTCGACCCTCTAGTGGGTTGGCTGGCCTCATCTCTAATAATTTTACTTATGGTTTTCATGCAAAGAATGTGGCTAGCTGGCTTGGTTTGGGACGAAGAGTTGACACCCGAACTGAAAACTGAATGGTTCACTTACCTTGATGATTTCACTAATATACCAAACATTCAGTTTCCACAATGGCTTGTTTTGTTGAATGCCATTTCGCGGGTTGAACTTCAAGTCTGTAGTGATACATTTTGCGCCGCATATGTCTTTGTCCTGTACCTCAGAGTTTGGGAATGTGATCACTTGAATGTTTATTTGATTTTGAAAATCGCCAGAGTGTCTCTTGTAAACCAAATATCAGTCACTCATCTGAAACTCTGTGATTCCGTTTCACCGGCCAAGATGTTGAACTCTGTAAAAACTGTGTTAAAAATTGATGATGAATGTGTGTGTCGGAAAGAATCCACTATCGTTTTGGAATGGTTATGCAAACCTCCAAGACCCTGTATAACTCTTGTAGCTGGCCGCACTGCGGAGATTCTTACTGTTACAAGTGATAGTCCGTGGCATCATGTTGAATCTGCAAGTGACCCGGTGTACTTACCTTGTCGCGATGTATACTCATCCAGCTTACGGGAGTCAAAACCATGGTGGAACGATCCCGACTGCTTACGAAAACCAAATAATGCTCACGATAATGTCTCTAAAACAAAAATTAAATTTGAATTGATTATAGCAGATGATACTAACGATGATAAATTTACTTACCTTTGCATTATTTTGAAGCTTTCACGATTGATTTGCGTTATTACATTCTGCTTGAGAGTCATAGTACTCTATTGTAAATTAGAAATAAAATTAAACAAAGAAAAATATACTTACCTGCTACTGTCAGCACCTGAAATAAAAATAAGATTAAAACGTATAATATTAATATCTCACAACTTACAATCTAAAGCATTTGATGATGAAATTTACTTACTACTAACTACTTACTATATGAAAAATATGTTCACAAAAAAGGTAAATTGTTAACTATAAATTCTTACCTTTCTAATGATGATTTACTAGCTAATTCAGGAGTTTTTACTTATCTGAAATTACAAATTGTATTTAGTCTTCATTGATTTTCTTAATCGAAAAAGATATTAATAGTTTTAAATCTCACAAGAACCTCTGTAAAGTAGCTCACTATAAACTTACCTTGAATCAAATGTCAAAATTGCTTTTAGTTAACAAAACTGTTTATTTTCTATCACAATCACTGGTTTAATCCATGTTAGGTCAATCTGTAATATGTTATGAATCTCGTGCTACCTTCCTAAGAGTTATAGAAAACGATCATAACTTGTACCAATGCTAGTAAGAAACTGTTAGAACTTATCAATGTCACTTCAAGAGAGTCAGTTAGCTAAACATACACATGTCAAGAGTTTTTCACCTTTCTGACTAATGTGGAAAGGTGTATAAGTTCACATTGGTTCATTTTCTCACCTAAAGGGCTCCTCTAGTTATAGCTAAGGAAAGTTTATGTTTTAAAACTTAGTTTTGTAGATTAGAATCTGATCCAAAAGACGTTTCAATGTTTATTGTAAAATTTGCAACTAGTTTGTCCTACAAATAATTTTGGACTTATCACTGCTAAGCATCCGGGAGCAGACAGCATTACACGAGCATTACAATATAAAGACAAGAATTTTAACAATCGCTTGCGAAGTTATGCACTCTGCTCTTGAGTGATTAGATTTTATTTTTGTCAATCTTTAGGTTTGATTTATTTGTATATTGATTTATTTACTTACCATGAGTTGCATAGTCAAAAGAATTTGTTTGTAATTTGTTAATTTTTCTTACATGATAATATCGTAATTTTCTTAATATTGTCATAATTAATTTGCTAATTAACCTCACTTTTTGCCTTTAAAGGACCATCCGTCCTTTGGGCGCCGGAATGTTTGTGTCTAAGTCAATTTAGTTTACTTGGTGCTTCATAGATGGCACCACATGTACTCTGTCTCGCGCTATCATTTCATAGTGCTCATATTATATAGGAAATCGTAATGTCTCTGAATAAAGTTTATACCAAACAGTGTTGTGCAGTGTTATTTAGTGTGGTGAGTGAACATAAATTTTAAATTTTACGCATTTGCCGATTTGTAACAATTTATACAGTCTAGACTACCATTAATTATTTCTAATCACAAAGAGTATCTAAACATGAACGAGGTACTGTGAACAGCTCAACTCACGAAAAGTCACGTAAGGTCAAATGAAATAAATAATTTCTTAATGATACTTGCGATTTCGTAAGCGTGGATTTAGATTTTCTACAAAACATGTAAGTACTCTTTGATTTTTCGGGTTTAAAAGTTAAAAAGCTTTTTCGTATCCAAATTTCTCCAATATCGTTGGATGCGGCACGGATATGTATTACGCGCCGCGGCCCCGTACCAACTCATACAAATAGTATTTGCCGCACCGCGCCACGCTTCTGTAGTAAAGCTTTGGATATTTAAAGAGTAACTTGTTGTGGAGCTTTAGATATTTAAATTAGTACCATAGATTTATTATTGGGTTCGCGCGCTTCACCAGCTTTAAATAACTAGTGGTTCGCCCCGAACTAAGACCTCGCGGCGCCATCTATTGACATAAATGTGAAGTTCTGTTAAAAATACTGAAGCTCATTAAAAATTAAATAATTCCGTTTCCTTACAATATTTATCTAATTTTAGTATTTGTTGTTCAAGTACAGGATATAATTGAAATAATTGATCAAGTTTCAGGCTCATCCTTTCAGAAAATTTAGAGTTATGAGGTCATCTTTGGACGTTAGAAAATCACCACTTTGAAAGCCCCCCATTTCGTCAATTTTGGGGGAAAAATTTAAAAAAAAATATTTTTGGACTCTATTCCTAATTATCTTTAAAATGATATACCGCAACCCTATGTAACTTTATAAAAAATATTTTACTTCGCATTCGCTTCTATGAGAGCCCCCCTGAAATAAAGATTTTTATTATTTTTTAAGCTATATTCGGCGGGAGGCCATTGGTTTACATATTATATTTAAAGCTGAAGTAATTGCGTTCAGTAATTCAGAAGTTATAATGCTCTGACAGACGGACGGACGGACGGACGGACGGACGGACGGACGGACGGACGGACAAGTGCCAATTCACCCAAGTAGACTCAGAGACCTTCGCTTCGCTCGGTCAATAAATCTATGATTAGTACCTACTTACGGATTTTTGAAATTAGTGTTTTATTCTGAATCTTCTTTTACAGAACTCTGACGATCGCAATGAAACGGTCTCCGTCCTAAAATGGACGCCGCGCATGGAACACGACAGCCGAGTGCTGACCTGTCGGGCACATCACGCAAATCTGGAGCACGCCACACTCGAGACTAGCATGAAACTCAACTTACACTGTGAATACATTTAATTTATTTAGTTATTTTGCAAACTTATTTGTGCGTGTGGCAACATTCGGAACTAATGGAATCTACTTTGTGTGGATCTTAAATATGTCGTTTTTTTATAGACAGTGGCGCACGCACAGTTAAGTTTGCCAAGCTGTAACTTCAGCTTTGACAGATTACTGAACGTACGTGGTACGTGGCCACGCAAGCCTTTAGTGGGTAAGGGGACGACCACGAGTTTGCAAATTCTCATTAAAAAATCTGTGTGATTTTTTAAATGAATGAGGCATAACATTACTCAACTCTGTGTTAATTACACATGCTATATTGCTATGTTGGTCTAGCGGGTATGGATCATGAGGTTCTAAGTTATAGTCTTAAATTAAGTTATTGGGTTTTCCTATAAATAAAATCTTGGTTGCAGCCCGTCCTTCAGTCATGTCAAATTGTCGTACCATAGGGCTATGACAATTCGAAAATAGCAATACTGTCGAAATTAAAATACTGTCTTCTGTGAAATTAGCTTTTCTCCGTTGATATTGGCTGCTGCATCTAATTCGGTAATGAGAACATAATTTTTGTCTACAGATGTCCCCATCGTCACGCTTCAACTGGGTTCAAAACTGAACCCAAACGACATAGAAGAGGGTGATGACGTGTACTTCGAGTGTGTCGTGCGCGCAAATCCGCCCGCTTACAAAATTGTTTGGGAGCATAATGTAAGTAAAATGGCTTAATACCCGCAAAGCTGCGCTATTCTCTAAGCATACTTCTTATTTTCAGCGATACATTACTTCATTAATCGTTACTTTATTGATAATTCTATTGTTTGTGCCGCAAATGTGTGTGCATTCAATATGTGTGAACCCCGAACGTTTTTTAATATACTACTTCCTAAAAGGTACTATTAAATATTCTACGCTACTAAGAGCAACGCCGCGCGCCATTCGTGTCCTACGCTAATCAAAACCTATTTTGTGCCAATCTGTACCTACCGATAAATGAATATCAAGTTCAGGGCGTTTCATTATTTTCAAAAACGTTACCTACATCTATTTCACAAAATGTTTTTTTTTTAATCCACTACAAGCTAGCCCTTGACTACGATCTCACCTAAGATGGTAGCGGGCTAACCTGTTAGGGGCATGGCAGTTATATTAAACCCATACCCCTTCGGTTTCTACACGGCATGTCTAAACTAAATAAAATTAACCACTAAACTAATGCTGTCTTTTTACTATGGGAACATTATGAAAGATATGGCAATGCCATTGAGAATGTGTACAGGACGGCCATAAGTTATTATATTGTGTAAAATTAAAATTCATCATATAACGTTCCTACCAAATGTTGATTCATAGATAATTCAAATATATTTCGTTTGAATTATGAATCAATTAATCAATCAATTCAGTAATTAATTAAAAATATTGCTAACCCTTTCATAATTCTCACTGCGGAAAGGGACAGAACTAGTTTTAAGGCTGTCAGTTTAGAGATTGTGTTATACAGAATTGGCCACTATGTCATAATTAGTCTATGGATGGTCTATTGATGAATCGGATTTATTGGCGCAAGTGATGTACTCAAAATCAATTACTAAGTTGTAAGCGTAAATAGGTTGGGACTGCTCCGGTCAAACTTAGTTACTGTGTTGATAAACCATTCGACTAAGTTTAGTCGTCGCCGTAATCCTAACTGATTAAGTAATAGGTCTTTTGTTTAGAAGTTTAAATTTTAGAGTGTGCCGAGTTCGAGCTTTTACAGTGATTAATTGATGTCCAATTAATCACGGTCTTTCTATGACAAAGGTGGTTGGATAAAATTAAATGGACTCTTCGTAATATCTTCTAATAAACTCTTTCATTACGTTAATATAGTATCCACATTCCACGTACAAAGAATACTAAAATAGCATCCAGTGACACGGGTGAAGAAAACACGTGTAGCTACACCACGTCATGAAAGTGTCAGTCCCTGACCTCAAATAATAATTATGTTCAAAGGCAAGCGCTCCGACAAAGCATTAGAGAATAGCATAACTGCTCTTGAAGAGCTTTAATGTTAGCGAAAGTGGCTTGTGCTTGAAAACAGATTTTATACTATCATTATACGTTACCTACTCAATTTCTACTCTGCCCTTTGTACAATACCTGTTTTTACCTCAGGCCAACTATTTTTGTGTTAGCCCAACTTTTTATTAACCCATATCAGTATGGGCTCAGTTTTCTTAAAAATATATGAATTGAACTGTTTGTAGGTAAAGGAATTTGAGAAATTATGATGGAATATTTGCGGGGAATTCGCAATTTGCGTGCAATTTGAATGGCATCATCATAAACCTACAATTTCATTGTATCATCGATGGCATGTAACAACCAAAATCTACATGTACCTGTACTGTTTGATACTTTGATGTGATTCCAACTATTCTGTGATGTAACTTTAGTTTCTAGTGTAGGTGGAAAAACTTATTTCTTATTAATCTCCATTTCGCAGGGCCAAGTGATGACGCATAATCAGCGGGCGGGGGTCATCGCGGGGTCAGCACACTTAGCCCTTCAAGGCGTGTCCAGGGAGCAGGCGGGGAAGTACGTCTGCATTGCTTCCAACGTAGAAGGAGATGGGAGATCCGCACCTGTCATGTTGCAGGTTATTTGTAAGTATCACCACTATAATATAAACTATCACGTTCATTCAGCGGACAGGAGTCAGCTCACTTAGCCCTTCAAGGCGTGTCGAGGGAGCAGACGGGGAAGTACGTCTGCATTGCTTCCAACGTCGAAGGCGATGGAAGATCCGCACCTGTCATGTTGCAGGTTATTTGTAAGTATCACCACTCTTTAATAATAATAATAATAATAATATAAATTTATTGCAAAAATACACGTGAAAGGGTCTTACAAAATTTTGGCGCAGTACTACCATATATGGCGTGCAATTATTAGCAGCTTACATCATTTTATATAAAAGCTGAATATTAGTAAGTAGGTAAGTAGTTAGTTAAGATATAAACTATCACGTTAATTAACTATCACGTTAATTCAGGGGGACAGGGGTCAGCTCACTTAGATCCTTAGGGCGTATTGAGGGAGCAACCGGTGAATTATACCATTTTCGATTAATTTATGTATATGTCAAAGAAAATAATTTGTTTACCAAAAAATACTCTACGGATTGGTTTCACTCCTCTCTAAGCTAAAGTTCAACTAAATTCCTAGAGATGCCCGCCGACTTCATCAGTGTGGATTAAGGTTTTTTGATTCCCGCGAGAATTCCTTTACTTTTCGGGATAAAATGTAGTCTTTGTTCTTCCACGGGATTCAACCTACCTCTATACCAAAGATCTTCAAAATAGGTTGCAAAGATGGGCCGTTAAAGCGTAACAGACAGACAGACACACTTTCGCATTCAAAGTATTAGTATGGATTTTTCCATAGGCTTGCAGATTTATCATCTCAGTTTTTGATACCTGCTACAATCACAACATCAAACAACAGTAAACTAAATCCCCAACGTTGATAAGGTTCTACGCCGCGAGCTACTCTGAATCGATGTAATATGCAGTCACATGCAAATGTGTACCTATCGAAACTTGGATGTTAACTTTGCTATGTATTTACATAAGCCCGGGTGAGATCCCGTAACTATGGAGCATTGTGTTAAACTAGGATAACAATTGGTAGTGCTAAGACTTGTATAATAAATTATTAGTAATGAATGTTTGTTGTTCTGGAGGTATGTCGGTGCATATCTCCGTGGTTTCTGAACCGATTTGAAAAATTTTCTTTTCAGTGGTTAGAGGAAGCTCCCGAGGTGGTCCTATGGTGAATTCATATAGTGGGTATCAAGTCACGTATATACGATTCAACTCTGAGTCCCAACTCCTCAACCCTGATGCTGCAGGGTACAGCATTCCTATGCTGTGGGGATTAAGAGTACACTAAAAAGTTAAAAATAAAAATTCTGTGAGTTTTGCAACACTGTCGATGGAAGCGAGTCTATGTAAACGTGATCGTAATCATCGACGTTGATGAGTACAATAGCTGCCGATTAAGATTGGGTTGTTTGCCAATTTTAGTGTTTATAGCAGTGCGGCGGGTAAGATGACTCCATATTGCGATGTAAAGTCGTGCAGTTGCTGGAATAATACTTGTAATGCCATGTGACGCTGCGTTGGCTTAGTGAGTGAAATTTTGGCGTGGTACTACCATCACGTTATGTTTCTGATCATCCCCCCTAGCCAAGTTACATACGTTTTGTGTCTATTCTGTAACGATTATAGAAAGAAAATAGACAGGAAACGTATTAAACTTGGCTAAGGAGGCAGAATTTGCTGAAACCTGAATCTATTCTTCTATACTTCTATACTAATATTATAAATGCGAAAGTTTGGATGTATGGATGTATGGATGAATGTTTGTTACTCAATCACGCCCCAACGGCTGAACGGATCTGGATGAAATTTGGCACACAGATAGATTATAGTCTGGAATAGCACACAGGCTACTTTTCGTCCCGGAAAATTAAGGAGTTCCCGCGGGAACCAAAAAACATCAATCCACGCGTACGAAGTCGCGTCCATCAGCTAGTAATAAATAAAATTTTGCCTCATGTTAAAAGAACGCAGCAGAAGTAGCAATCTTAAAATGTAGTGGTCGTTGACGTAAATCGGTAGAAGTCCACTGTTGGACTTAGGTCTCTTGTTGTAGGGACCTAGCTGGAAACCTAAAATTAAATTAAATTAAATTATTAAAGTATCAGCTTAAATATTAAAGTATCATCGTATTAACATCTCGCTGACCTAGTTGGCTAGTGGCACACCCAGAATGTCCCCAGAGGATTCCGCATTGTTTTACTTCACAGAAAAACGCGTAATGAAATGTAAATACCAATTAAGCAATGCTTTATCCATCCATCCATTTGTTTTCTCGGCTCACTTGACTGGACCCGATATTGATACTGGATTAATTTTAATAGCATCATCTTGGACCACTAAAGATGATTGACAACACGACATGAGCGAAGGGTCACTGGACAACTTGCTCAAACTCAAGCCACTCAGAAGTGTCTTCACACAACAGAGCGGCTTATTGCTTACTTTTCGCAGATTGCCATGTTGCAGCACTGAAAAAGGAAAAAAATGTCAATATATTAATTTTAATAACATTTTGATATTAATAACTTATACACATACCGCGAGACATTGGAAGTTGGAACTGAAAACTCGTTTATACATACTAATATCATATAAAACTCAAAGTGTGTCTCACTGTCTGCTTCGCTTTGACGACCCATTTGCCGACCCAGCTGACCGATTTTTATGAAGTTTGTTAAGTATAAAAATAAAGAGGTTGTATCCCCGGGGAACTACATAGGCTACTTTTTATCCCGGAAAATTAAGGGACTCCCGCGGGAATAAAAACACTTTAAGTTTTTCTTTTACTCCCCTAAATTTAATTTTAAGTAGATTTTTTTCCCTTCCCGGAACTGTACAAGATTTCGTCAAAATCGATTGAAAATATGGGCCCTAAAATCGTTGCAGAACAAACATACAGACATCCTTTCGCATTTATAATATTAGCTGTCTACAGTGAGAGCTTTATTTTAATGAAAAGAATGAAAGTCAACTATTGAAATCATAATGTTTATTTCTTCGTCTTTCTTTAATTACGTAGGTAGACGGAGACAAGTTTTTTGGAAGAAACCATTTATTCAAGACAAATATTTTAATAAGAGGTCTAGGCTGGAGAAGTTTAGGTATAGTGAGTTATTTTTCCAAGGAAAAACTAATCATTCAAATTAAACAGAGTGCCTAGTGGGAGATTTTCTTCCCATTCGATTGCCACAACGTTAACTACGGAAGCGTTTGACAGCTGGCGCTCGATCAATCCATACTTCCATACTAATATTATAAATGCGAAAGTGTCTGTCTGTCTGTCTGCTACGCTTTCCCGGCCCATCTTTTAACCGATTTTGCTGAAATTTGGTACGGGGATAGGTTGTATCCCTGGGAAGGCCTATGTCCTTCCCAGGGATACGACCTATCCTTTACATTTTGTCCCGGAAAATTAAAGAGTTCCCGCGGGAATAAAAAAAACCTCTATTTAACCGATTTTGATGAAATTTGGTATAGGGATAGTTTGTATCCAGGGAAAGGATATAGGCTACTTTTTATCCCGGAAAATTAAAGAGTTCCCGCGGGAATCAAAACATTAATTCACGCGGACCAAGTCGCGGGCATCATCGTTCCGTATAGTTGTAGATAACATAGTCGCGAACGAATGCGTGAAAAACCCCCACTTAGCCTGCAGAGCTTCAGGTTTAATGCGGTGATAGCCAAGTGGTTCAGAGTTCAGAAGCTTTCTATTCAGGTGGTCGGCGGTTCGATACCTGTGCCTTTAATTTTTCGGAGTTGACGCGTTAGGTTTGGAAATGAAATATCATTTGCTTTATCTTTAAGAGAAAATCTTCGTGAGGAAATCTGCATTCCCGAGAGTTCTTCATAAAATCTTTAAGTTGTGTGAAATCTGCCGATCCTCATTTGACCAGCGTGCTAAACTATGGCAAACCCATTTTCATCTGAGAAGATACTCGTTCTCAATAGTAAGCCGAAAATTCGTTAAAGTTTGAAGAGTGACAGTCGGGTTGGTAATAGGCATGATGACTGCTTTTGAAAAATGGTCAGATTATGTTCGGAAGTAATTAATATTTCGTTAAAATATCTTATTTCATCAGAAAAATAAGGTTTAAGGTTAAGGTAAGGTAGATAATATTGCCATTTGAAATTTAAATTTTAAAATTCACGCCAAAACGCTCCCCGGTGTCATGGCGTCGTTTGTGACGTCACTATTATTTTTACCAATGTAATCTGTGCGGTGTGCAGTAAGCAATAATAGTGTGATTGTCAAAGCTCGAAAACAAACCATTGTGACGTCATTCGCTTCTTGGTGTTTTAACCAATATGGCGGATTGCTGTATTTTTGACCGAGCGAAGCGAAGGTCTCTGAGTCTACTTGAGTGAATTGGCACTTGTCCGTCAGTCCGTCCGTCTGTCAGAGCATTATAACTTCTGAATTACTGAACGTAATAACTTCAGCTTTATATATAATATGTAAACCAATGGCCTCCCGCCGAATATGGCTGAAAAAGTTATAAAAATCTTTATTTCAGGGGGGCTCTCATAGAAGCGAATGCGAAGTAAAAAATTTTTTATAAAGTTACATAGGGTTGCGGTATATCATTTTAAAGATAATTAGGAATAAAGTCCAAAAAATTTTTTTTAAAAATTTTTCCCCCAGAATTGACGAAATGGGGGGCTTTCAAAGTGGAGATTTTCTAACGTCCAAAGTTGACCTCAGAACTCTAAATTTTCTCAAAGGCTAAGACTGAAACTTGATCAATTATTTGAATTATGTCCTGCACTTGAACAACAAATAGTAAAATTAGATAGGTAAGGAAACGGAATTATTTAATTTTTAATGAGCTTCAGTATTTTTAACAGAATTTCACATTTATGTCAATAGATGGCGCCGCGAGGTCTCAGTTCGGGGCGAACCACTAGTATAATTTTATTTTATCAAAATAAATAGCAATCTCACTCGAAATAGAAAAATAAATACGTTTCTTATAATCCATGAATTCTATTTCATTAGATAAATTCATAATTTCATTGATTCTTGGTTACTGTCATCATGCCTATAACAAATTGCAAAAATAACAGAAACTTACTAAATATTATCATAATAATTTATACTTCAGTGCTTTTTGTGAAACCAACGTGAATATATTACAAAAAAAAAGAAATTGAAGGTCAAAGCTAAAACTTACGGGGCTTTCTTTCTACCTTTCAGTTGTTAAACTTTAACGGATAGGTACAATAAACGGGATTGTATTGAACCGTTAGTAGTTTATTTTCATACGTAGTCGTAAAAGTTTTGAAACGTATATTTACTTCCATAAATTGAATGCTTTTACGACATTTCCCTTGTTGTTTGGATCGTGAAGCCTGGTGTTCAGAGATGTAGAGGAGTTTTTATTGAATTAGGAATACTCAAACTATTACCTACTCAAAATGAATTATTCAATCTTAATACAGTAGTCTATTGTACAGTAGTAATAATCTATTGCTCATACAGTTTAAATGCTCAATTAAGATCTGTATCTTCATTGAGCATTATAACAGTACTTTCTTGTATTCTACTAAGTTTATGTTACTCTTAACTAAACTAAGTAGAATATATTAAAAATTTGAAATAACCCCCGAGATGTTGGATAGAAGCAGGCGTCGCTTAACGGAAGACCATGATAATGAAGAAACTAGAAGTTTAAATCGCGATAATCCGCGACAATAGGTAAATCTATGTGGTACTATCGATTGGAAATAGGTACATTTTAATTTAGGTTAGATGTCATAATAGTAACAATAATTATTATTGATAAATTAATGTTTTAATTTTTTTATAATAGCTACAGGCTAAACAATTTCAGTTTCATGGAACAACAAATTACCTAATTCCTAAAAGTATCGAGAAGCATTCATTGTTAGGAGTTCCTCACAAACGCTTAAAGGATCATTGAATTCGATACGAAAACTTTACGAAAATATAGCCGAAGGTAAAAAAGGCAAAAAAAACTTGTAAGACCTTCTTCAGTGGGTAATTTAACTTCATCGACGTTCCTTATAATATGTTTCACGGCTGATGGGTACCTACTGTGTCGTTTCTATGGAACTTATCAGAATTTATAGAATATATTAGACAAAAAAATAGTTTATAGGTAGGCTAGACAAAAGAATGAAAATAATTTAGAATATCAATAGAACATCTTATTAGTAACCTAAGAGTTAAATATTATATTGTCGTATGATTATTAAAGTAAATGAACTAAATATGAGATTACTCATATTAAATTCACAGTACCCATCAACTGTGAAACGTTAAAGGTACGCTACAATACACGCGAGCGTATTGTAATGTTAGCTGTTTATTATTATTTGGAATCGTAAAAGTTTTAAAAGCGCATTTTCATCAATAAATCGAAGGCTCTTACGATCTTTTACAGCCTGTTTATACACCCTTACGTGGCGTTATTTATAGGCGCGTATAGTTTGTAAGGAAAATATTTTGATCCGAACTTCGAATGTCGGTCACGTAGACATACACTTCGATATTTCTGTTTCGTTACATCATGTTGTCTATATTATAAATAGAAAATAATATTTAGTACACCAGTCCTCAATTATTTGTTGGAAAAATTAAAAACAAAAAAACTTAACCAAGCTGACTAATTCATGGGCATCACCTGGTATAGGATATGTTTAAACTGGAATGCATTTTCCACAGACAAGCCAGTGTGCAAGAACACGATGACCGCCATAGTGGGAGCCGCCATCAACGAGGCGGCGCGGGTCGCGTGCGAAGTGGACGCGTTCCCAACGCCCAAGAACTTCCAGTGGACGCTCAACAATAGCGTGGGAATGGTTGAGCTTGAACCGGTAAGTTGTATAGGTTTTCCACGGAGAATTTCACGTAAGTTTTGGTTGCCTTGTACTCGTACATGGCCGTCATAATATAATTACTGTTATATAACGTCGAATGCCGACGGCGTGAAATAACGTGGTTTCTTGGAAATCGATTTAAGACACGTAGCGTCATTGGCAAAAAGTCGATATAAGCTTTCTATAGGTGAAAGAATTTTTAAAATCGGTTAGGTAGTTTTGAGTTTATTCATTTCAAACAAACAAATATTTCCTCTTTGTAATATTAGTTTAGACAATATGACATGTTAGTGTCTGATTAAAAATAGTAGGTTAAATTATGTGTGGCGTATTTTTCTGTGCAAGAAGTGCGTAAAGAAGAATAAATTAGAGGTCAGTTTTCTTATTTTTATACCATATGGCGGTAGAAATTGTAGAACTCCCAATGGGCATAATTGAATTACACGCATTAACATTAACGCTACCTTTCTGAAGAGCGTTCTTGAAATGAGCTCCATAAATACGTTGCCCGACGCGAAACGACTTGAACAACTAATTTTACCTAAGAAATAATATTATCTTTTGCTTTTGTAGCAAGACCTTTAATGCTGGATAATAATTATTTTAGTCAGGTATTTTTATATATCAACGGCTGAGGGTGGATTGGTCTATTTGCGGAGAGTCTATTAAATTATTTGGCCTGAATAAATAACGTTTGCCCAAGTGGGAGACTAAATTAACTAACATTAATTATTTGTGGTGTTTAGACTGATTTAGCCGTTTTTGTTGTGTCTGACGTGCTTCGTAGAGCAAGTACCTATTTCTTAACATCATATTATCAAAACTGGTGCGTCAATGCTTGTTTACTTTACTTTATTTTGAAACATAAAATAGATTTTATCATAATTACAAAAAACGCGCTACGAATTGGGTCACTATTTTATACTAATTATAACTTGACGATGCCCCCGACGAAGTCCGCGTGAATTAAGTTTTTTTGATTCCCGCGGGAACTCTTGAATTTTTCGGGATAAAAAGTAGCCTATGTCCTTTCCCAGGATACAAGCTAACCCAATTTTCATCAAAATCGGTTGAACATTATATGGGCCGTGAATGCGTAGCAGATGGACAGACAGACGCACGTCCGCATTTTTAATATTAGTATGGAAGTATCAGTTGAAATACTAACTACTACTACTACGCAATATGGAACATAGCTTTTAGTAAGCACCCGACGGGACGGGGTCGCGGTTTCGATTGCCGGGTACGCACACCCAACTTTTTGGAGTTATACTGCATTCTAAGAAATTAAATATAAACATAGTGAGGAAACCTACACGCTCAAGAGTTCTTCCTAATGTTCTCGAAGGTGTCTGAAGTCTGCCAATCTTACTTAATCGTACATACTTGGCCACGCACAGCGGACATCCACGTTCAAGTGCGGAAAATAATCCCAGGACACGAAGAAGAAGAATACATACTTGGCCAGCTTGGTGGACTATGTCCAAATTCTTCCCATTCTGAGAGGAAACTCGTGAGCTGGCAATGAGTTGATAAGAGAGAAAAAGTAGTATATATAATGCTGTCTGAACTTGACCCTACCACTCTCTGTAATCATTTCGGTTCCTAGGTATGTAATAACCTTTTTCTTTTGTAACAGGGAAAATACACCGTAGAAAAGACAGGTCGTTCCATTCTAACCTACACGCCAGCAACGGACACAGACTATGGTTCTCTCGCCTGCCGAGCAACTAACCTAGCTGGGCAGCAGCTAGAGCCTTGCCGATACTCTCTGCTACCAGCTGTGAAGCCTGACCCGCCGACGAACTGCTCCACCTTGAATCTGACTGACGATTCCGCAGAGCTGAGATGTTTAGCGGGTAAGCTTCCTCGTTTTTATTTCTAGAAAGCACTGTCAAAGTCAAAGTCAGAGTCAAAACTATGTTTATTCAAAACTAGCTGATAACCGCGACTTCGTCCGCGTGGTTTAAGTTTTTTGATTCCCGCTAGAACTCCTTAATTTTCCAGGATGAAAAGTAGCCTATGTCACTGTCCAGGTCCTCAACTATACCCATGCCAAAAATCACGTCGATCCGTTGCTCCGTTGCGGCGTAATTGAAGGACAAACCAACAAACAAACACACTTTCGCATTTATAATATTAGTATGATTGGTACCTACACACTACACAGTACACTTTTTGAACGTGTGTGAACTTACAGCCTTTTGGATTTCAATTAATTCGCCTGCCCCGACAGACCAGTTAATACATAAAAATAAAAATTCATTCCAAAAAACCGACTTCCAAAGCCAAAAAAAGTAAAGTAAAAAATAATTTTGATTTCTACACACTATGTTGAAGTCGGGAGAGCCTGATGCGTCAACTATGCCTATCTTAGTTATACTCGCCCGACTTCAACATAGTGTGTAGAAATCAAAATAATTTTTTACTTTACATTGGCTTTGGAAGTCGGTTTTTTGGAAAGATATTTTATTTTTAACTTTTTAGTGTACTCTAAATCCCCACGGCTTAGGAGTGCAGTACCCTGCAGCATCAGGGTTGAGGAGTTGGGACTTGGGCTTAAGTATGAATTCGTTGCTTGACACCTACAATATGAATTCATCATAAAAAAATCCTAAATCGCTATTTTTAAGGAGTTCTGTACCCTACAGCATCAGGGTTGAGAAGTTGAGACTCAGAGTTGTATTGTATATACGTGACTTGATACCTACTTTATGAATTCACCATCAAAATTTCTAACTCCCTAGTTTTGAGGATTTCATGTAGTACGGTACACCTACAGCATCAGGATTGAGGACTTGGAGTCAGATTTTTTTATGGGACCACTTCGGGAGCTTCCTCTAACCACTGAAAAAAAACGGAGATATGCATACATACATGCCGACATACATTAAAAAAAAAACACATACGCGCCGAATTGAGAACCTCCTCCTTTTTTGGAAATCGGTTAAAAATATCATTGCATGCCCTCCGATTGTGTAAGGGAATCGAAATCGTGATGGTCTGTCAAACGTATAATTCGACCTGTATAAGGAGTTCATACATGCCCGCAAGTCAAAAACGTTGTATGAACTAGGCAGTCCGTTATACTTATTAAATTTTTAAATGATTACGATTTGTTTAGACAATTGGTTGGAGCGCGGGGGTGAAATCGAGCAAGCGCACGTCGCGAAAAATGCAAGAAATAATTTGTACAAAAATAAATATTTACTGTTCAATACAAATTAATCCGACAATGTGTTTGATTTAGAAATGTGTATCTTATATTTCTAGAGAAAATTATTAGTTTCAATAAAGAGAAAAATTGCTTTAAAAGTTTAATTAAGAGGTATGTTATTATATTAGAGGTATATTATATATGATATTTATATTCATTTATTTTTTATGTATCTATTATGCATGTATGTATTGTTATGTATATGTATTATTTGTATGGTATTTATTTATATTTGTGTGTATATATTATAATAATATTATATTGTTAGTTAAGTGCTCGATTTTTTATTTTTATTTGTTACTTTTACGTACACCCATAACCCTCTATCGCTGGTTACAATTCCTATGTAAATTGGTTGCCTGGCAGAGATCGCTTAAAAGCGATAAGGCCGCCAATTGTACCGACTTGCATTTCTTTGTTTATTGTTTTTTGATTATTTATAAGTGTACAATAAAGAATATTTCATTCATTCATTCATTATGTTAAAAATAAATTTTAATGCAGATTTTTTTTATTGTGTTTTGAGATGCATCTTTAAAAGTTTAATTAAGAGGTATGTTAAAAATAAATTTTAATGCAGATTTTTTTAAATTGTATTTTGAGATGCATCAATGGCTGCTTAAAGGTCTTGAAAACAGCAAATTATTTTTACAAGTATACATTATGTCTCCGTTTGATGGATACACTGCTTTTAAAAACCCCCTTTTACGCTACACAGGGCCTTAAGGAGTTTATACATGCTTTTTGACGTGCAGGCGTGCATCTATTAAACGCCCTAAACAGGTCGGATTATACCTTTGATAAACGATTACGATTACCTTTCTTCCTTACACAATCGGGGGGCTGAAGTTCAAAGAAGGTATCTTAGCAAGGACGTCAGACATAATACCCTATTTTCAATCAAGCTTCAAACGCTGGTATCAAAATAAAGAGTCTCTAACCACGAACTTAGCGAAGCAATAAATTAAGCGTTACGGATATTCCCTATTACCCGCAAGCCTGATTCTCCTAACAGCCGTTCCATTCTGAACTTGATTGATGATTCAGCGGAACTACTGTGTTCGAACGTTAAATACGTGGGCACTAAAATAGCGTCAGATTCCTGAGAGTACGATTAGATATATCATTAAATTGTTGCTATTTTTGCTTTGTAACATCAAACTCAAGCTTGGAGCAGGTAATCAGGCATTACATTTTTTATATTTATTTATGTACTTGATGATACCCGTGATTTAGTCCGCGTGGATTTAGACTTTGATTTTCCGGGATAAAAAGTATGCTATTATACCTGCCCGAGATGCAACCTTAATTTCGTCAAAATTGTTGGAAAACGTGAGCCGCGAAAGCGTCGACAGACTTTCTCATTTATAATATTAGTATGGATTTGACTTTATTGAAAGTATTGTATCATTTTTGTTGATTGTTTTTAAAAGAATATTCAGGTCGTCTAAAACAATTAAATCATTTATGGGCAGCTCGATACGCTTCTACAACAGAATTCCAAAAGACATGACCGATCTTTCTGATAGACAGTTTAAAAGTAAAATAAAAGAAATTTTTATTAAAAAAAGTTATTAAAACATAAATGAATACTTGGAAGATAAAAACGCATGGAAAATATAACACTGCACAAACTATTCAATGACCAAGGATAAAAATTATGTACTTGTGTACTTGTAATTTTGTTGTGATTACATAATTATTTTATTTTATGACATGACATGAAAATTATGTACCTACTTGAGTACATTTTTTTTTTAAATTCCAATATTATGGCATTTTTTTATGACATTTTATTATGAAATTATGACATTTTTACTATGAAGATACGACACATATTTGTAAATCACATTATTTAAATTTTGTATGACTAGGTACTTAGGTAAATTATTAATTTTTGTGGCATAATAATGTTTTGTATTAATATTGTATTGTACTATATCAATCTGACTTTCGTAAGCGCTTTTTATAAGTCTATGTGAAGAATAAATATAAATATACAAATAAAACAAAATAGCAAATTATTGAGAATCACTTTTTTGCTCTGTCCCTATTTTGATTGTTCTTCTGATAAGTATATGCAGTAACATTTTTCTTTTTATGAAATGAGCAACTGCTAAGTATTTTGCCGACTCGTCTCAGTAGAATCATTTTCCAAACCAGTGGCAGAGTATTGATTTATCATAAGTAACACAAGTTATCCTACGTGAATACCATCATCAATCATTTAATTTCAATATTTTTGTATCCATTTACATTTTGCCTGGTGGGAGGCTTCGGCCGTGGCTAGCACCCTACCGGCAAAGACGTGCTGCCAAGCGATTTAGCGTTCCGGTACGATGCCGTGTAGAAACCGAATAGGGGTATGGGTTTAATATAACTTCCATGCCCCTAACAGGTTAGCCCGCTACCATCTTAGACTGCATCATCACTTATCATCAGTCGAGATCGCATTCAAGGGCTAACTTGTAGATGATAAAAAAAATATATATAACTTGGTTTTTGTTCAGGTTACGACGGAGGTCTTCAGACCACTTACTTCGTGGAAGCATGGGAGGCCGGTAGCCTTATAGCGAACGTCTCAAAAATAACACCCGTTTGGAAGCTTCAAGGACTCGGTTCTGGGAAGGCTCTGAAGCTAGTGTTCTACGCGAACAACGCGAGGGGAAGATCGGAAGTAACCACTCTTAGAGTCCATACATTATCAAGACTGGCATTGCATACAGGTGATTACAACTTGAATATATGAAAAAAATTATAAAGGAAGGCAGAAAAATGAGAAAAGTCTACATCAAAATTATTTCATTACCTTAGTCACACAGTCATATGACTACAATGTATTTTTTTAATGTTTCACACTCAGTGTGAGATCCATAGAGCGAACTTTGACTTTGCTCAGACTTAAGACATAGTTAAAACGAGACAGATTTATGTTACTCACATAAGTTCTTCTCATTTTAACTCTAAGTAAAGTTAAGTAAAGTCCAAACTTTCGGTTTTGTAATATACTAGACGATTCCCGCGACTTCGTCCGCGTGGATTAAGATTTTGATTCCCGCGGGGACTCTTTAATTTTCCGGGATAAAAGTAGCCTATGTCCTTCCCTGGGATACCATCTACCCCTTTACACAATTTCAGCAAAATCGGTTGAAAAGATGGGCCGGGAAAGCGTAGCAGACAGACAGACAGACAGAAACACTTTCGCATTTATAATATTAGTATGGAAGTATGGATGTTATGTAGATAGTTCTATTATCTCATTTTCATTGTTCAGAAGCGAAGCACAGCAACATCACTAGTATGGACTCAAGTTGGGCACTCGGCATCATCGCCGGCGCTGTCGGAACCCTCGCTGCTGTAGCTATTGTTGCCCTACTTGCGCGGAGGCGACACCACAGGCCTTTACAGTATGAAGGTAACATTTATACTAAGTATATTTTTGTATTCAACTACAAGTTAGCGATTGACTGCGATCTCACCTGAGTGAGATGATGGAGCCTAAGATGGTAACGGACTAACATGTTACGGGTAAGTGGGATACGACAGTTAATTAATCGGTTTTTAACATTTCTTACACGGCATCAATCCGGAACACCAATCGTTTTCAAGGTAGGTTTTTGCCGGTAAGGAGGAAACAAGTCAGGAAAGAAGAAATTATAAACTCCCAAATTGCATCCCCAATTTACGACTTTTGTTCACTGGCTTTAAGCAGGAAAGCCGCCCTTTTTGAGTTAGTGAGGTGAAAATAATCGCGCAGAACATCGATATTAAAACCGATCATATTATCAAACCTAAACTGCGTTTACGTGATTTTAATGTACTTTCATACATTAAAAATTGGGTATAGTATTTAAAATCCTTAATTTTATAGTAAAATACGTTTAACTCATAATTTTACTTTAAAAGAAATATCTTACTATATCATACTGTAAAGTTTGGTCACTCGAGGAATTACTGTTGGGGTCCACTAGTTTCCTTTCTCAGACTAGTAAGCTCTATCGATAACGTGACCAAATAATCGAATCCAGTTAAGATCAAATTTAGGCAATAACCATAGTTGACCTAATGGGAATCAAATGCCAACTCTCAAGCCATATAAGGTATTAATTGCACCATTTTACTACAGAATACTTAATAGCATCTCGTCGTACTAACTGGCCATCAAAGTTTCTCAAATTTAACATTAACTGGTATAGTAACTAACTTAAGTACCTTCGCTCATGCATACTTACAATCATACAAGATGGTGCCAGCAACTTCGTTCGTATAATTATATTTAAGTTTCTAAAAATCCTGTTGGAACTCTATAATTTCTCAGGATGTAAAGTAGCTGTCGTAGCTCGATTTACGTCCCGATGCAACATATTATCTCTGTAACTTGTATGTGTTGTCAAAAAGGATGAACCGTACAAAAGGCAAAAGGCAAACAGATAGTCGGACGGACGTGATGATGATAAGTAAATCTAATATAATAGTAAAATCACATAAGATAATCAAAATAATATTTATTTGTACGCCGGTTTGTTTAATATGTTAGACTCTGTAACTAACCACTATATAATACGTATACATATTATACAAATAAAGTACCTATCTGAATCTGAATTTAAATTAAATACATTCAAATATTTTTTGATTATAAAGGTTTGAAACGGACAAATGTGGTAGACAGACCTTATCATGTAGTAAAAGAGATAAGGTAAATTCAAATACAGCGAACTATTTACAATTGGATAACCCTCTACTCGATACTACTACTACGATATTTTACTCTCGCAAAATGCCACAGACACTAGAGAGCGATACTCTCTGGATCAGTTCTAAAAGCACAACACGATACAAGGGACGAATTGTGAATGGATAATTTTGTTGATGCGAGTATCGAGCATGCATTGAGCTAAAGATCATAGATATGGAGACTTCACACTAAAAGTGTCAGAAAAGCGCCCAAACATCCTTATGCATATGGAAAGCATAATAAAACTTTTATTTATCATAATAATAGTAAACAGAAAATAGAATATATTTATCATGTTTTACACTTTTATGGTGGGTTAATACCTGCCATACAATATATAGTTGGATCAGAGTCAACGTCATTTACTGAGTGATACTGTGACTAGTTTTGTAGGCTTAATGCAAAACAAGCATACTAGAGTAGAATCCAAGGTGCAGTATATTCTTATTAACAATTCAAACAAGTTCAATTTACATTGTCTCATTCTATTCCGATGCGTTGACACAATTAATCAAATGATATTGGTATTGCTTCCATCATATTATCATCAAATAGAAATTATTCTATCATCCGTCATCTTACTTCAAATAAAATGGATGGATGTTTGTTACTCAATCACGCCCCAACGGCTGAACGGATCTGGATGAAATTTGGCACAGAGATAGATTATAGTCTGGAATAACACATAGGCTACTTTTTATCCCGGAAAATTAAAGAGTTCCCGCGGGAACCACAAAACCTTGATCCACGCGTACGAAGTCGCGGGCGTCAGCTAGTAATATTATAAATGCGAAAGTTTGGATGTATGGATGTCGGTATGGATGTATGGATGAATGTTTGTTACTCAATCACGCCCCAACGGCTGAACAGATCTGGATGAAATTTGGCACAGAGATAGGTTATAGTCTGGAATAACACATAGGCTACTTTTTATCCCGGAAAATTAAAGAGTTCCTGCGGGAACCACAAAACTTCGATCCACGCGTACGAGGTCGCGGGCATTAGCTAGTATCACATAAAGATGAGTTAAATTGTTATATCAAAAGACTCGGACTCCACTCCTTGGGTGCTCGATAGGTATGCATCAGCTCTTATTCTTTAGTAAGTTGAATCCGTTTTTGCAGGTCAGTACTGCCTCTAGCATATGGCACATCTCTACTAGCTTAAACCTTATCGGTAGGGTAGTATCGATAGCGTGCTTCACAAGGTTTTCGATTGCATGTGTTGGAATTGTAATTGGGTTTCCGTCTTGTTTCTGTGCAATATCCTTTCACAAAATCTAAGTTTGCTCCAATGTTCAACTTGATAAAACGATTTAGGAGGGAATTCTTGAAATGTTTTTGAAACGTAAAAAGTCTTTGTCGAAGCATTATTTTATTTTAATGAATGGTTTTTCATATAATCCGCATTGAAACTGCGAGTTTCAATTCCTGTTGAGCAACCCGAAACTAGTCAATTTCAGACGAATATGTCTGTCGGCTGAATGATGTAACAGCCCTCCTTTCGATCCTGTCAGAGTATATTTTGTTTATTTCAGTCTTATCCAGCATTCGAGGGATATCCAAGATAAAAGCATTAAAGTAAAAAAAAAACAAAAATTCGGCCGTAATTATGCAGGTTTAAACTTTTTATTTTTGGGTTTATTGCTTACTAATGTTAGTAATTAAAACAAAATACTTAATGCTTTGACGGTTTGATGCCGAGAGGGAGATTATTAGAGAATTTTGTACGAAGAAGCCTGCATAGTTCTATGAATTAATAAGACCGGCAGACCGAGGTGCGGCTTTATATTGTCTGTATGTCTGTTACTTATACTTATCACTTATTTATTTATCTATACTAATTATAAATGCCAATGTTTGGATGGATATTTGTTACTCAATCGCGCCGGAACAGCTGAATGGATCTAGATGAAATTTGGCACAGGGATAGATTATAGTCTGGAATAACACATAGGCTACTTTTTATACCGGAAAATTAATGAGTTCACGAGAACCAAAAAAACTCAATCCACGCGGACGCAGTCGCGGGCATTATCCGACTTTTTAAAAAAATGGTACAAAGAACATGAGTTGCATCTCGGTGACAGAAATAGTATGTACTCCTTTGTCTCTGGGAAACTCAATTGTAAATATTCTTCCTTCTATTTGAAACTCATAGTTTTCACGGTATTTAAAAAAAACTTGAGCCCACGCAGACAAAACCCCGGATATTATCAATTAAAATCATATTTGAAATCACATATGGTAGGTACCTATATAATATTGTGGGGCATAAACAATCCTTTTTTAATCGGGATAGCGGAACTTAAATCCCGCAGCCTTTACCCTTTGTCCTCATTTATTTCTATCAGCACCAACGCGAAATTCATTACAGAAAGTGCAATACATTTTGCAGGCAAGGTTAAAAATATAAAAGGTATTTTTCAAAACCCATTGCGAATAGTAATATCTCATAGTCAATCTCATAATCTCTCAAAAAAAGAACATTTGAGTTTGAGTTTAGTGGTTCCGTGCGAAACGTACTATTCTGAGAGGAAATGGTCCATGAGTTGCTTGGTAAAACCTTTTTTTTTTAATCCACTACTAACTAGACCTTGACTGCGATCACCTGATGGTAAGTGATGATGCAGTCTAAGATAGTAGCGGGCTAACCTGTTAGGGGCATGGCAGTTATATTAAACCCATACCCCTTCGGTTTCTACACGGCAATGTACCGGAACGCTAAATCGCTTGGCGGCACGTCTTTGCCGGTAGGGTGGTAACTAGCCACGGCCGAAGCCTCCCACCAGGCCAGACCAGGGAAAATGCAGAAATTATAAATTCCCAAATTGACCCAACCGGGGTCCCAATTGCCGGGGATCGAACCGGGGAAGAACCAGCAATACACTCGGTGGTTGCTCTTTTTAAATAATTCATTTACAATAAGTATATCAATGTAACAGCTACATAAGTAACCGCTGTCCCCAGCATTGCTGGAGCGATCAAATCCATGCTCCTCTATCATTTACATAATCTTCAACAGTATAATAAGCTTTTTTCAGGAGCATACTTTTAATGGATTTCTTAAATTTGTTTATAGGCAAGTCCAAAATAGGTGTGGAACTTTGTTATAGAAAAGAATGCCCATTCCCACGAATGACCTTCTGACATTTTTGAGGCGGAGCGATGGAGTCACGAGCTTATTACGGCCTCTAGTTGGCCTATCGTGCAGATCGCATTTTTTTTATAATTATGGATGTGCTGTTTTACAATCTCACACACTTATCTGTTTAAGTTTTTGTTATTCCCGCGGGAACTCCTTAATTTTCCGGGATAGAAAGTAGCTTAAGTCACTCTCCAGGTCCTCAACTGTACCCATGCACAAAATCACGTTGATCCGTTGCTCTGTTGCAGCGTGTTTGAAGGACAAACCAACAAACCAATAAACCAACAAACAAACACACTTTCGCATTTATAATATTGAGTATGATTACCCACTCGTAGACCAACAACTGATCAGCTGTTGGCAGGTCTAGTTAGCTTAAATCACAAAATAGGTAGCATAATTTCACAACCAACTTTCAGCTTTTACAAAGTAACTCCGTAAAATTTACTTATGCCTCTTGGGCCATACATTATCCATTGCGTGTAGAATCCCTACAGGTTAGTTTAAACTTCTAAACTGCCTAAGTTTACTTTTTTATGACACCATTACCATCACCTACAGGCTACAGTGACAAAGTAATTTAGATACAAATTATGTCGACGCCTAGGTAATTAGAAAATTATACTGCAATCAAAGTTAAAACTTTGAAATTGCTTTCAATAACTCTTTTGTGTAAGACAAGGTAATCTAGGTAATTGTTTTCAGTTTGAGAATTTTAATGGACCGAATTTACCAACCTTAAAAATTTTGTCAATTTTATAGTCTTACTAGGTTTCTAGCAACGATTTTACTCTTTAATAGAACGTGCAATCAACGACGCAAGCTCTGATAACTCAGTATCGTACTGAAGCTTACTGAACAGCACGTTATAATAAAACTTATAAATCCTTTCTAATATATTATCAAAGCTGGACCAAAAGTATAAATAAAACCAGATAGCTAAGTTAAATGCAATAAATATGATATCTCCATAGCTGAAACGTCCAGTTCATGTTTTAGAGCCTACTACCGTGCCATGGTAGTCTTAACGTTTCATAAGTAACACAAGTTGTCCTATGTGAAATGAATAAAGCATTTATCATTTTATCATTTATATGCTACACCGTAGAGCTGTCAAAATGTGGCGCTAGAAATTCCTGTATTCTTTCCAGTAATGTTTTCGCTCAACACCTTAAAAAGTACTCGACACGTTCAAAGAACTTCCAAAAACCTATTTGTATAAAGCACACTTTAAGTATATCTACAGTTTTTTTTCGTCTGCGTCATAAAGGAGGCATTAAGGATTTCTACGGGGAATACTTAGGGCCTCATTTACGTCGACGAGTTCCCCGATTTTTCAAAAAAGGGACATAAGGGGGAAGAGCTTAGATAAAGATCACCCAATATCCGCGACGTTTCTATTAGGGCAGGCGTATTAAATAGCGCCTTTGCCTCCTTCAGGTGTTCCAATGTTTTTGACTTTTTATCCCACCATTTTGTGAATAGCATCGTGTTTATATATTCTTTTTACAGAACTTGCATTGCAATCTCATCTGATGGTAATTGTGAAACGTATATGGATGTCGGACGGAAATAACTACACTAATTTAAAAAGTATGAAATGTTTGTTAAACGTCCGTTCCAGTAATTGTTTTCACGTTGAAAACAATGAAACTCAGCGTTTTAAATAAACTTCATTTTAGATTAAGTTATACATTTTTAAGTCATTGAATTATATATTGTTTATTATTCGCCATATTACATCTACACAAGGAAAATAAATCGAGACACTCACAAAAAGTGAAATAGAAGATAACAAATAAGCCACAAGAAAGATGAATTAATCAATGTTGCCCAGGATTCACTGCCGTGAATCCGGATTAAAACTTGAATCTTTCCGAGGAATGAAGATGACTTCTAAATCTTATCGTAAATAAAACCAGGGCGCTAAGCTGATCACGGACATCCGAAAGCTTTTGGCTAACATCCAAAAAAGACGGTTTTTTATGTTCAGTTCAAACGCAAAAGGCCCGAAATATGTCCATGATAAATATTTTTTTGACTGAAACACAGCTGTATTAGAATGATATACGTGGTAAAGGTACGTGTAAAATATGATATAGGTGAATATTTTTATGTCAAAACATAAAACTCGGTAGTTTATTCGATTTATTTTATAGACGTGTTTCAGTCATTGATGTAGAATTTTTTTCAGTAATAACGAACAAAAAACAAATGAATGTGATTGCAGTGGTCAAATAAACAAACATGGAGTTATCAAATATGAATGCAAATAAATTATGATGATGAATAAATGGGATTACGTCTTACTGTTAGTTTATCGAATTTCTCTCAACTTAGTATTCCTTGTCGCTGAGGGTCGTGGCATCTTTTGTTTATCACATAATGGTAGGATCTGCACTGCCTCGTTGGTCTAGCGGTTAGTATTGTCGACTGCGGATCACGAGGTCCTGGGTTCGATTCCCGGTCGGGCAAAAGAATTGGTATTCAGGTTTTCAATTCAAAAATTCTCAGTGCCAGCCCGGAGTTGGAAATTGTCGGTGTTTCACCCCCGTGCCTCGGAGAGCACGTTAAGCCGTCGGTCTCGGTTATTATCACTAACATGATAATAGTCGTTAAAGCCCGCCAACCCGCATTGGAGCAGCGTGGTGGGTCTAAGCTCTAATTTCCTCCCTCATATGAGAGCGGAGGCCTGTGCCCAGCAGTGGGACGTTAATAGGCTATAGTGGTGGTTGGGGTGGTGGTAGGAGCTTTTTAGGACAATAATGCGATGGATTCCTAATATTGTTCCTAGAATTGTTTTTTTTTTTTTTTTAATTTCCAGAGGCATGGAGGAAGCGAAAAGTTTCCTCCATGCCTTCGCCATGCATGAGCACCAAATTTGAACTATCGCCCATCCATTAACTGACTTGGGCCAACATTGCTGATATGCTTTGTCACAACTAGGCCTCTTGTCCCTTATTGAATTTAATTATTGTCATGAGATTGTTTAATCTGAGAATAAACGCATCTCACAATTACCACGTAATAAACGTTCGCGTTGTTTGTGCACTGATTTGCCAACAGACCCGGCTGTAGAATTAAATTAGTCTTAAAAGGATGACTAAATCACAAAAGACATAATATTATTAGTGTGTTTCACTAAACATCTAATTTGCATGAAAATGTAATAGTTTATTTTAAGACTTCAACATCGACATCTACGAGTCTATTCAGTTAATGACTTTACTGTGGGAGTATAAAATTGCTTCACGTAACCTATAGATATAGCTAGGTTTACCTCTAAGATACCGTGAACTAATAACACAGAATAGGTAATAGTAGTAAGTAATAACAAGAACTGCAATTGCACAGGCGAGAACATTTTTCACGTTCGTTAGAAAACATCGCTGAGACCACAAAGTAAATTGGAATTTCTCGTGTACAGTGAAAAATAAGGAAGATTCTTCGCGGGTATCGATTTCTTAAGCATTACTAAGATCTTGATATTCAATTTAGTAGTTAGTTTTCAGGAACATCTGCACCAAGCTATTTTTAAAATATAAAAACCAATAGGCTATAGAGTAATATTTCAGACGAGGGTGGGATAATTCAGTATACTGTCTTTAATATTTTTTTATGTAATACTGAAGTAAGCTCTGAACGGTGTAAAGTCATAATTCATTTTAGTTTAAATATTTTTAAAAATGTAAAACTTTGTAGAAATATTTGAAAGATCTTTCAAGTTTTAAACCTTGTTAAATATTTTACAACAGAAGGAACTAATGTATTTGACATTTTTTTACACAAAAGGCGTGAGAGTTGGCCACGCGCTACTCATTATTTACACATTTTTTTTACGTTATTAAATTTTTTTACTATAGACGGAACATTACTTTTCACACGACATTTTTTTTACTCAAAACTAAAACAAACAAGCGATACTCATTTTTACGTATTCCTTACTTATTATACAATTCCTTCTTTACGTTATTCACGACACTTTCATATGGATTTAAGTTTTTAAAGATTGTTTGGCATTCAATATTATTCTTTCTTAGCGCAAACCTCAGGAGTCTCTTCAAGTTTAAGTTTTTTTAATTCCAACGGTTTTGTGTGTACGTTTTGGTCCAGTCAGTCACAAAACTGTTATGCATGACGTCCAGCCAAGCAGTTGCCGTCGCACCGCGCTGCCGTCACTCGTCGTCTATGTTTCTTGCTTTAGGTATTTGCCTTTTATTTAGATTCCTCGTACAAGTATGTAACTGAGAGTCCACATTCACATAAAATTCCGAATCTATCTGAATACAAAACTTGAATGTGTCAGACGACATCGTCTTGATTTGATTTCAATTCGACAATAGTTCCATTGCATTCCAAATGTGATTCATGCCCTTTTACATTTCGACTGATACTGCAGATGTTTCGTCACTCGGTTGCCGCCATTTTTATTAAGTTTTCACTACACCCGCGGGACCGCAAAAAGGAAAACCGTGTTTTGGATTTGAATAGTTCAAAATGTGCAACATTAAATTTCAAGCTATAACTGATATCGAATAATGCTTGTATAGTAGGTAGGTATTCGTATTAAAATGTAAGAAAGTTTTCTTAGCGGAATCTTCGTCTTCGTTTGCTACTGTTCTGAAAGCTAGGTCTTTTGTAGAGACATACGCCGCCGTGGTTTTGCGCCGTCTTGTTGTTTGATGTTCATCAAGGAACAAGTAGTTAATTCACTATAATCCACCAAAACAGACCAATCTATGTGATACAACGTATAGCTTGCACGTGTAGCTTGCGATACGCCTGCCACACACAAATCTTCCAAATTACTGTCAACGTACGTTTCGCTCTGACACCATAAAGAGCTTTATAATCGTGCATTGTCGAGTCAACATCTCCTGAGGATGCTCCGGTGTCGAACTGAAACTTACGCTGAGAGCAGGGATGTTATGGCTATGAAATTTCGGATCTGGATAAGGACCTGGATATAGGAATAATATAATAATATTGGTTTCAGATACTGTTACGGATATGCAATTATTTCGGATTATCCGTTAGTTTCGGATAGTTTCGGTTACGAATATTAGATTTTTTTGAATAACCGCGCGGCTAGTGTGTCGGCTCGTCCACGCAAAAACATAAACCTGTCATAACATGTCTCATTTAGATTCTGCCCCTATTCGAAATTATTCGAAACCTTTGTATCGGATTCGGTTACGATTACGGACAGATTTTTATTTCGGATATCCGATAGTTTCGGTTAAGGTTACGGAGCTCCATAACATCCCTGGTTGAGAGTTATTTGGAGAGCTTCTTGTTCCTTGATTATCTTGTACTTCCGCAAAGTAACGATCTTACTCGAGCTTCTATCCAATATTTGTTTGATGTCGCGCGCCTGTCTGTCAACGCTGTGCCATCGTATCGAAGATTTTATTTCGAAATGTCTTGTGCCTACATTTCATCATATTATTTGGTTTTTGGGTGATTCACTGATCATGATTACAGTTTTACCGTAATCATTTTGTATTTCTATGCCAGGACAGTGCCAGGTCTACCCACACAAGACCTAAACGGCTTTTGGCGTGACAATCGACGATCTTATTACTTAAACACGAAACTATATCAAAAGCGATTGACGTGCTATCATTATCTTAGTATATTGGAACATAAATATTATAGCAGGACTCTGGGTTCCACTCCGAAATATGTTGAAGGTCGTCGAAAATGTATTGAATTATTTACAAGTTAGAATTTTTTTTCAACACTGTATACCTAACTTACCTATTATTAGATAAGCTGAGATTTTCCCGTATTAATGTTAAGTCATATTTTATCATTTGAAATTCAATGTTGCTGGAATAAAATTGCTGCGACTTTCATTTTTTAAAACATAAGGTCTTTTCACAAACTAACTTTTTTAGATAAGTTATCTTATCTGCATTATTATGTCTTTTTAGTATGTTTTGGTTTTGTTTTCTGTAACTATTTAGATTATAATGGGGCTGACATAATAATATGTCCATAACTACAAAAGCTACTCTCAAAAGATCAAAACCAAAATATATGACAAGGAAGATTGATTTGTGGGATGCTGATAATGAAAAAAAAAACCTCCGTGGCGACCTCCGTGGTGCAGTGTGTAGCGCTGTTGTCTTAACGTGTGGAGGTCCCGGGTTCGATCCCCGGCAGGGTCAATTTGGGAATTTATTATTTCTGAATTTTCCCTGGTCTGGCTGGTGGGAAGCTTCGGCCGTGGCTAGTTACCACCCTACCAGCAAAGATGTGCCGCCAAGCGATTTAGCGTTCCGGTACGATGCCGTGTAGAAACCGAATAGGGGTATGGGTTTAATATAACTGCTATGCCCCTAACAGGTTAGCCCGCTACCATCTTAGACTGCATCATCACTTGCCATCATGTGAGATCGCAGTCAAGGGCTAACTTGTAGTGGATAAAAAAAAACCCGCCTGAGTTTGTTGTGGGCTCTTCTCAGACCAGGGCGCGTTTGGAACCCTCGTAGCTTTTGTATTAAGATACCGTAACAGATTATCACCATCATATTTTTATGTAACTGAACGTCAATAAGTGTACCTACCTAAATTGAATAATGTTAACACCAGCTGATGCCCACGACTTCGCTCGCGTTGAATAAGTTTCTTCAATTCCCACGAGAACTGCATTATTTTCCGGGATACAAAGTAGCCTATGTTACTCTTCAAGCCCTCGACTACACTAGAGCTACAAAGAATCACGTCGATACGTTTCTCTGTTGTGGCGCACACAAGCAAACAAATACACTTTCGCATTATATTAGTATGATTAGTAATTAGTATGATTTTCTCAATTTCTTCGCAAGGTTTTTTTTAATTTTCTGGTCAGGCTAGGTACACAGTTATATTTTACAGTGTGCAAATGTCCTTACCTCCGTGCGCTCAACTTTAAAATGAAGAAATATGGAGTGACATTTAACTGCAACGTCTACTGCACGAAAATGTCAAAACTTACGACTTGGGGTATTACACTTTATATTTGAGCCACTCTAAGGTTACTTTACGTAAAAGGTTAGAGATGTTAATAAACTTTTTAATTTTGAGCTCTAGCGTTGCGGAAGGTTGGGGCCTGATAAAAAAACTAAAGCAAGCAAAAACAATTCCAAATAAAAGTTTTCTGTTCCTTATTCTCCTTTAACCTTACCTACTGCTTAGGATCGTGACCTTTTTGATGAGTCTCATAATTGTGGATTTTTGATACCTATCCTAAATAGTCATAGTCATAGTCATAGTCATTTATTTATTAAATATAGGTACACTGTAGGTACACTTATTTTCGTCTAAAAATTACATAAGTAGGTACTTAAAAAGCATGATGGTGATAATGGGTAACGGTATCTTGAAACTAAAGCTACGAGGGTTCCAAACGCGCCCTGGTCTGAGAAGAAATAAATAAAGATAAAAAAAAAGATATCGTGGTTTCCATTGTACTTCCGCATATAACTGAGTCTCGAATAATATATTATATAGATATATATATGGTTATCTGAATAAAATATTAAATTATAACCGGGACTGAGGATTTTTACAAATTGCTCAAAATACTAATCCATCCTAATATTATAAATGCAAAAGTGTGACTGTCTGTTGGCTACGCTTAAAAAGCCCATCTTTTCAATCGATTTCGAAAAAATTTGGTACAAACATAGTTTGTGTCTCAGGAACGAACATAGGGAAGAGACTACTGTTTATCCAGGAAAATTAAGGAGTTGCTGCGGGAATAATAAAAACTTAATCCACGCAGTCAAAGTCCTGGATATCATCCAGTGGGTAATAACCGGGACTAGGTACTGGTAAACGTAACGAGTTTCAAAGTGGATCAACCATGATCCAGATACCATTCGGCTCCAAAATGACGAAACTTTGTCATATATAGGCCACACCACTTTCGTTATTTGGTATTTGCACACCATAATTGAAAAGAAACGGGATATTATGCAGGTATATAGGGGTTAAAGGTCCTTAAAGCAATATTAATACGTTTTTCCTATAGGATTTCATTAAACAAAGACCTATTTTGCAGCGCCACTGCAGACGGGGAAGGCGTACAAAGGTGCTTTGCATAACCACTCCCCCCTCCAGCCGGACGACAAAAACCCAGATGTAGTGCCACTCGGGAAAGGTGAGTGCGTTTGTTTGTTTTCTGCAAATGAGGAACCATTATTCCTAACTATCTTGCGCCGACGAGAATTTATTTTAACTGGGGCAGTTTTTTTTATCCAAGAAAATGCCATTAATATACTACCTTTATTTGTAAAATAATGGAAATGTGATATAGTTCTTTTTTCTGAAAATTAATCACCAATTTTCCTTTAATTGAGTATCATTAGCCGAAAATATATTATTATTTATTATAGTTTCTAGTGCTAAAAGGTAAGAAATAAGATTTAAACATCCTGAAAAATTAGAATTACGCTCAAAAATATGGAGACAGTTAATTTTTCTTTTTTTAAAAAAACCCTGTTGATTTTTATGTAATAAGACAGTTGAAGGACATTCAGCTGTTATATTGTATAACACATATTATGACAAACAAAAAAATATATAGGTGACAATATTTTAGATTATAAACGTATTTCTCTTCAAGATTTCAACTGTACGCGAGACGCAGAGCGGCCTCCAGAGCCACCTCCCTACGGAGTAGTGGCGTCACCGCCGGTCGGGTCGTCGAGGAGCGCGCACAGCTTGCACGAGCGCTCCAACACACCCCACACCCCTCACACGCCTAATACACCAGCGTCCGATGCACAGGTTAGTACCTATTATCATTATTAAGAAAAAGTTGCAAGATTATCTGGCTACAATTAATGGAGTAATAGTTTCACCGCCGGTTGGGTTATTGAGGAGCGTCCACGTCCACAAAGTTGCAGGGTTATCATCTAGATTAGCGTATACCGTTACCATAGTATATTATAGTTTTGGGCTTTAGCTGGAGTGGAGTTTTTAATAAAACTTGCAGAAGTCAGCTCTGGCAAAAATTTGCACGGTGGAAGCGCTCGTAGCAAGTTAATATGCAAGTTATATTACTAGGAGAATAAAATAACACATTTGTTTTTTTTATTGCGTGATACTCGTAGGCTTGCGCTTGACGACAATCCAAAGC
Source organism: Erebia aethiops (assembly GCA_923060345.2). Taxonomy (NCBI): domain Eukaryota; kingdom Metazoa; phylum Arthropoda; class Insecta; order Lepidoptera; family Nymphalidae; genus Erebia; species Erebia aethiops. Next base: position 3,618,758 of record OV281092.1, on the reverse strand, counting down.
AATAATGAGGTCTTGGTTGGAACGCGCTTGCCTAGAAGTTGCCTATTCACTCTTGCCTTGAAGGTACTTAAGTTATGTGTGGCAGGAAACACGTGCGCTGGGAGGGTGTTACTCGTAGGCTTGCGCTTGACGACAATCCAAAGCAATAATGAGGTCTTGGTTGGAACGCGCTTGCCTAGAACATGCCTATTCACTCTAGCCTTGAAGGTACTTAAGTTATATGTGGCAGGAAACACGTGCGCTGGGAGGGTGTTCTACATCCTAGCGGTTCGTATCAGAAACGTCGAGCAAAAACACTTCGTGCGAGCAGATTGGACGTCAACCACATAAGGATGCCAACGCAGACGGTTTCTCGCTGTTCTGTCGTAGAACGGAGAAGGAGAAACAAGGTTGTGAAGTTCCTGAGCACACTCCCCATGGTATATCCGTTTTTGTATTTATGTTATTACGTTACAATATGTTTATTTTGTTTTAGAGTATCGGTACACTGGCGGAGGACCGGCGTAGTGTCACGAGTGGGACGCTGTCTAGAAGGAGAGAAGTTGTTACGACACGAACGCCTCTCTTAGCGAACGCGAGGGAAAGCTGTGTGTAGATAGTGTATAGTGACATTTTATATTGAAAAAAATATTTGTATTTACCTACCTTGTAGTGTGAACAAGACTTTATAGGATTGATATGAGATAGATTCGTGAACCTTCTTTAGGGATGACTCAACAATTTCTCTAGGGCTTAAGGCATATTGTGGTGGAGTTGAAGAGACGTGATGTGTCATTTTATAAAATTTTGCAAAACAAATTAATTTTAATAAACACAACAATTTCAATTTATTCTTTATTTTGATGTATGCCAACTTATGGTGCTTGTTGTACTAAAGGGACTTATTCGCAGTTTGAAAAAAAATAAATGAACCGACCTATCGCTGAAAAAACCAGCAATTAACTCAGTCGTTGCTCTTTTTCTCCTCTTTTGTCATATTTTTTATTTTTCTTGACACAAGTGGACTTTCTGTGGGTGGTTTCAGTGGAAAAAATGATCAGTCTACATTGCGGTATCTTCTTGGCAAGCGCGCTCCATCTTAGGCTGCATCACCACTTGCATGCAAGTCTGATTGCAGCCAAGCGCTAGCCTATATATTAAAAAAAAAAAAAACTCTGTCAGCCGCATTGCATTACCTATCTCTTCCACAATGTGCCTTCAACCTAAGATTTTGTTGAATAAGAAAAGGCTGTACGGTAATTAATGTAATCAAATGTTTATATTGAGGGAAATATTTAATTCATTGCACAAAAATTCTAAATGAAAGTGTAATCACAGTACTGTATAAAAATTCAGTATTCTTTATCAATATTTCCAGTTTATTGTACAACCAACGATACAATCCTACAATTGCACGATAGTCTATCAGGAGGCTTTGACCGTGGCTCTACCGGCAATAACGTGCCACCAAGTGATTTAGTATCCCGATATGATACCGCGTAGTAGAAAATAAAATAAAAGAACATACCGCTAATTCCGTTTTCATCTATTTTTGAATTATCGTTTATCAACAGGTGAAATTATACAAAAGAAAAATTATTTTTAAATAAAAAAAAACCGCCTTCAAAAACTAAAAAACAAAAAATAATTGGATATATTTACATAATATTATTTCTACCCACTATGTAGAAGTCGGGCGAGCCTTGCGTCAACTTTGCTTATCCTTGTTATACCCGCCCGACTTCAACATAGTGGGTAGAAATAATAATATGTAAATATATCCAATTATTTTTTGCTTTTTAGTTTTTGAAGGCGGTTTTTTTGTATTTAAAAATAATTTTATTGTTTGCTTTTTAGTGCTGTAAATATAAAAAAAACAAAAAGAAAAATAGGTTCTCCAAAGGTAGACAGACCTGTACCTAATAACTATCTGGGTTCGTGTCCTTATAAAATTTAAGTTCCTTTGATTTCCCCAGGATTCCATCAACAGACCTAATGACCACGGGACCACCTTGGAAGTATACCCTTTCAAACAAAAAAATAATTCTCAAAATCGGTCCAGGCGTCTTCGAGTAATCGGGGAACATAGATAAAAAAAAAAAAAGATTCCGACGAATCGAGAACCTCCTCCTTTTTTTGAAGTCGGTTAAAAAGAAATGAAACGAACAACACATAAAAACAAGTGCGTTAAGCAGAATAAGTATTTTTATTTTAAAACTTCTATTCATTTTGACTCCAAACGTTTTTGAATAAAATATCAAATTGCAGATAGCAGGTTCAACGTGAAATAATGTTATGAAACTTTTACAAAGCCACGTTCACAGTGCGACAGAACGGCACAGTTCGGTTTTAAATATTTTAAAATAAAAGCTACGTAGTGGAGCCGGTACGTACTTTAATATATTTTAGGTTTTAGGTTAATTATTACATAATATTAAGTATCACATTAAGTATTAAGTATTTATTTATTCGTGAAAAGTCAAAAATTACACTGCTTTAAAATTTAAAATATGAGTATTTACAAGTAAAAACAAAACCGTAAAATATTATGAAGTAACATTTGCAAGGTAATTTGTTTTAAAAAATTATGCAATTTGTTTAATTATTCAAATTTATAATACATTCCAATTTGTGAGATGAATAATTATGTACCTAATTCTACGAATCGTTTCCACAATATTTAATTCAAACTCTATCACTTAGGAGACAATAATATTATTGTTTAATTTACTTACATCATAATTGAGTATAATAATTTGTTTATGTCACAGTATAATCGTAGCTTTGATATTACTGTATGTTTTACTCAAGTATCATAATCCATACTAATATTATAAATGCAAAAGTGTGTCTGTCTGTCTGCTACGCTTTCCCGGCCCATCTTTTCAACCGATTTTGCTGAAATTTGGTATAGAGGTAGATTATATCCCGAAGAAGGACATAGGCTTTTTATCCCGGAAAATTAAGGAGTTTCCGCGGGAATCAAAAAAGCTTAATCCACACGGACGAAGTCGCGAGCATCATCTAGTTGAGTATAATTGTTGATGTGACAGTATAAACGTAGCTTTAGACTACAAAATATAAACTTTAAAAATTGCACCCATAATTTCCGCTCAGTGAACTTTAATCTAATTTTAACTCTATGAAACTTTTAACGTATTTTGGTCGGATAGTTGAAAATTGTAAAACAGTAGCTCAAAGCGGGTGTAATTCTTTGAGCACTAAAGGAGAGGCTCACAAGCGCGGGCACCATTTTGGATTCAAACAACAAATAATAAAACATAAAATGGAATGCACCTATGTGCAATCTGAAAAAATCAGTACTTATCTATGGTTCTAGGTTTTGTAATCGTTATGAATAAACTAGCGAATGCCCGCGACTTCGTCTGCGTGGTTTGAGGTTTTTTCGTTCCCGCGGGAACTCTTTAATCTTCCGGGATAAAAAGTAGCCTATGTGTTATTCCAGACTATAATCTACCTCTGTGCCAAATTTCAGCCAGATCCGTTCAGCCGTTGGCGCGTGATGGAGTAACAAACATCCATACATCCATCCGCACATCCTTACATCCCATCCATCAAAACTTTCGCATTTATAATATTTTCAATGTCAATGTGAATTGTAGGCATTCAAGGCAGTGTAGGTAAGATAAAAAATCTTTACTTTCGTTTCTACTCAGGATTTACATTTTTCCCAATTTCTGCTCTGAAAAGTTTTTGAGCGCTAAAGAGGCGAAAAGAAATGCTCTGCTGATTTATTTATTTAATCGTATGGCATTTGATTCATAATAAGTATTTTACATACAAGCATAACTACATATTATGTTATATTTTAATTAATATGTCAATTTTTAATGTCAAATTATTATTATTATTACTAGTAGTCAATTACTGTTATAAATGCTAATGTCCTAATTCTTCAGCCAAGTGACAAAATCAGGAAGGAGGTCAAAAAGGTCTTGCAGCGGTCTTCGATAAGCGTGTGTGGGGCAATGTCGAATTATGTTCCATTGTTTGATCCTCCTCACCACAGCCACAGAGAACGAAAGGTTTCCACCCCCACTTGTGTGTGGTATGCCATGCCCTGTTCTTAACCTGTTTAGACGGCACCACAATTTACGAGGCAGGTGGAAACCATTCGGTTTTGCTGTAGGGTCTGCTGATACCTCATTGCAATTTAAAAAAAAAACAATTCTAATCACAGATTACTAATTTTACTGTCATGAACCAAGCACTCATTATTTAATCAAAAACAAAACAATAGGCAAGAAAATCACTTCCAAGTAAATAATTATTATTTGTTTCGGTTCGTCTTTTTGGTACTTCCCGTGACTAAACTGGTAAACAAACGTCCGTGCGAAACACCCAAGCGTATGCGTAATACCTTTCATCATGTCGCGCAAGTCTGTGCCACATAAATAGTGGTAGCTTTAAAAGAGGATGGCAGACAGATGGGACTGTCTTAAGTAAATATCCTAAACTCGAAAAAAAGTCTTTATTCATTTTATCTAGCGGCAAAATACGTCTACTCTATGTCTAAAAAAAATTAAAAATGTCAAGAGCACTAGGCATCGTTGCTGTGGACAACACGCTTCAAGCGTCGCATGGCGTGTGAATAAAACATGGGGTCGGCGTCGCATTGACGCGTCGGAAAAAGCTGTATTATGGTCGTACATACTTGCATACGACACATTATTGTTTTTTTTATCCATTACAAGCTAGCCTTGCGGTCTCACCTGATGGTAAGTGATGATGCATTCCAAGATAGTAGCGGGCCAACCTGTTAAGGGCAGTTATATTAAACCCATACCCATAATCGGTTTCTACACGGCACCGTACCGGAACGCTAAATCGCTTGGCGGCACGTCTTTGCCGGCAGGGTGGTTACTAGCCACGGCCGAAGCCTCCCACCAAGCCAAACCAGGGAAAATTCAGAAATTACAAATTCCCAAATTGACCCAACCGGGGTCCCAATTGCCGGGGATCGAACCCGGGACCTCCACAGTCCACACGTTAAGACAACAGCTATAAACACTGCGCCACACGGTCGTCAAAATTGTGATGCGGATGTCTCTTGTTCGCTCATACTATTTTTGAAATATATTAAGAACTAGACGATGCCCGTGACTTCATCTGCGAGTTTTTAGGTTTTCGGCAAATAATCGAAATTCTGTAGGAACTCCTTAATTTGCCGGGTTAAACAGAAGCCTATTAAATATGAAGCCAACTATGCAATAAACATGTCGATCCATGGCGCTGTTGCAGTGTGATCATTAATACATATAAGAAGAAAAGTCCTAACTCACTCATCAATGCCCAGCCCAAATCCTTAGACTTAGTAGCTGGAATTTTGCAAAATATAGTTCTGCTTTACAATGTAGACATGGAATAAGGCTGATTATTTTTTAATTCAGAAATAAAGCTATTGCTGGTCGCTAGCATAATACCAGGCATGCAGGTGAAAGATTTAGCCAACAAAAAAAAAAACTAAATAATTATTTGCTAACAAAAATAATATCAATTTATTTCAAATAAAAATATTGCTGTTGTGCAAATAAATTCTGTTGAATATTTCGTACGGTAAAATTATTATTATTATTTCCCTCAATATAATAAAATTAATGTTGTAAAAATGGAAAATAATAATATAACAGAAGATTCAATATTTTTACTCTAAAATTATAATAAGTCTAATAATAATAAATAATCGAAAATTACCTATGTACATAGACAAAATGCTCACAATTATGTAAAATAATTAATAATAAAAAAACTCATCGTATACAAAATTGTAAATTAAATTTACCTAGCCGAATCTTTGTTAGAGCATCTTTTAATATTATTATTTATATTGTGGGAAGAGTTATTATATAGTTAAATATACTTATCTACACCAAAAAAACATGTAAAGGCCGGTTCACATGATTTCAGTCGGTCGATCCAGGAACTTCTTTTCAGGATTTTAGTACATTATTCGTATTATTACGTTTGATTATACTAAAACAACATAAAATTTCGTAGGTGACTTAACCAAAAAAAAAATTGTAACTGTGCACTTAAAATTTTGCAAGATAGTGCTCCTAGAAGATTAAACTAGACTTGCTATCCAATCTGTATATTATGGTTTACAATACTGGTATCAAAACGAATCATACTTTTAATAAGATTATGGATAGAATTTGAAATTTTATCCCCTGTTTATAAGACTAAGTTAAAAATATATAGGATCACTGTACAATAACAAGGATCACTGGACTGCAAGGCTACTGGTAAACTGTGAACTGGCCGTAATTTTTAATATAATGTTTCTATTAGATATCGTTAACAGAATTCAGCTGATTACGATTATAAATAATTAAAATTGTTTCAAACGAAACAAAGACAATAAGCGTAACGTGTAGTAAAATTCCATAATGTTTATTATTTTGATCATTGTAATTTATTCATCTTAAGAATCATCTTTAGAAGGGCATACTACGTTTTATTTTTTATTATGAAAGACAGTGTAATTAGTGATACAGATTTTTCTCTAAGCCCTCACACTGACTAATAAAAATATAACTATAAAAGATATTGTTACGTAAGTTGAAACTTAGCTCGTCAAAGCCACGTTCATACCAGTAAAATGTTTGCTATGTTCAGCAGAAATATTTTCGAATTACATATAGATTAAAATTTAACAAATTATCAAAATAAAACTATTTACCTGTGATTAGTTAAACGAAAACTGTGGGTAGGTAGTCAGCCGATGTCTTAAATTACGTAACGGCATCTGTATTTTATATTTATTGCACGTATGTGTATATGTATGATAAAATATTATAATATATTATCAAAGTGAATTCACTGTGATGCTATGAAATTTATTACATTTAATGTTAATTATAAAAATAAATGAATATACGTGTAAATATAATAATATTCTAAGTAAAGTTGTCTTAAATGTTATAAAGTACTATTAAAAATAATAATCTTCTAACTACTGTGACACTGAAATTATTGCTGTTTTCTCATATAAATGTAAAAAAATAATTCTAAATGTAAATGAATTGGTGATTAAAATAAAATTAATACTTAAATAAATGTTATAATTACTTAATGGTAATGACGGTAAAGTATTTTTTGCAAGTCGCTATTAATTTGATTTTGTACCTTTACTGTAAATATTAAATGTACTTTCTATAACAATATAACAAAAACTAAAGAAATATAAATACGATATTATACAACTTAATTTTTCCTATGTATTAATTATTATAATTTCAGTGATTTTCCAAAGACTTCTTGACATATCGTAAATTTAAGCAGGTATGTGTAATTCTTGAATAATAAATTTGCTTATTAGAATCTCTGTTGTTTTATTTGATTTTATATTAGAGAATATAGAGATGCAAGGACCAAGAATCAAAAAGATTCATTCGCTATAATCCGCTAAGTATATTGATAAGAGAGTAATTTGTAAGATTTGTGTGGTGTTGTGATGGTGGGAATTGCTGACTTATTGGGCGATGAATATTGGAAGCTACACGTTGTACCACATGGATTTGTCTGCTTTGGCGAATTAAGCTTCTTGTTCCTTGATTATCATGGGACTTCTGCAAAGTAACTCTTACTTCTATCCAATGTTAGCAAGGACTTGCCAGCAATTGCAGTAAAATGACAGTTGTGAAAAGACTGCAATCACTTTTGATTTGCTGATGATGCGGAAAGAATACCATAAAAATTCAGGGCCCAGCCAATCTAACTAAGTTTGAAGGTGGAATGCTTTAATAGTTTTTTAACGCATTTTAATTCCTAAATGCTCTCCGGGATGCAATAGCTCCACAGATCAGCCTCTTTAGAATATATTATTATTTTCGAAAAAATGGGTCAAACTGATCATACGTTTCAATATTATAACAGCCAGGGCAGACAGAGAGAAGACACACATTTATGCGTTATACTTGTGAATGCTATATGCTGAGAGACGAATGACTTAGCTTTGACAACGCATATCGGTCGATTGTGATTGTTAAGCAACGTTGACCCAATTCGATAACTGGATGGGTGACCAAATTTGGAGGTTCGGCCTTATCTTTTCCTCCGTGCCTCGGAGACACGTTAAGCCATCGGTCTCGGTCATTATCACACAGGTTAAATACTCTTATTCGAGTCGTGTGCGGAAGGACGTGGGAACCCATCGCAACATAATCCCAAGAAAACTCCTACCATTATGTAATTAATGAAATGGGGTCATGACCGTCAGTAGTGAGGAATTCGACGCAGAGAGAGAGAGAGTTATTGCCTTGATCTAATGGTTCGATTCCCGGGTCGGGCCATAATAACACCTGATGTCTCTCCAGTCATGTCGGACTGTCGGTACTACGAGAATGAGGGAATAGTTTGCATCTGTAGCTAAAAGAGTCACTCTGCATATTTTGCCATATTGCCATATTTTGCTGATGATACGTCCTTGATTTTTAAAGTCGATAGCCATAAGGACAACTTTGACGACGTAAAACTGCAACTTCTCAAGTCACAAACTGGTTTACGGTAAACAATCTACTTTTAAACACAAGAAATAATATGTTGAGTTCTGATTCCCGAATGCCAGATCCACAAGTGATATAAAACTAATGGTAAATAATGATATGTAAAAGATGCAAAGATAAATATCAAGACTTGCTGGCAAACTTAGTTCTGCTGCTTACGGTGTCAGAAAGATTCAACAGTTAACTGACATCGAAACTGCCAGAATTGTTTATTTTGCATTATGTCTTACGGAATCTTACTGTGGGGTAAAGCGGCAGATATTCAAAAAAATTTTGTACTACAAAAAATGGTAATAAGTGCAATTTTTAATTGAAAACCCCGTGATATCCTCAGAGAGAAATTTAAAGAAATTGGTATTATAACTGTAGCCTCGCAATATATTTACAGTAATATAATTTTTGTAAAACAGCACATCCATAATCGCAAAAAAATGCGATCTACACGATAGGCAAACTAGAGGCCGTAATAGGCTCATGACTCCATCGCTCCGCCTCAAAAAAGTCAGAAGGTCATTCGTGGGAATGAACATTCTTTTCTATAACTAAATTCCACAACATATTTTAAACTTGCCTATACACAAATTTAAGAAATCCATTAAAAGTATGCTCCTGAAAAAAACTTATTATACTGTTGAAGATTATGTAAATGATAGAGGAGCATGGATTTTATCGCTCCAGCAATGCTAAGGACAGCGGTTACTTATGTAGGTACACATTGATATAATAATTGTAAAAGCAAAAAACCTCGGTGTAAAATAATTATTTAAAAAGAGCAACCACCGATATTTTTGCTGGTTCTTCTCGGTAAGAATACCATTCCGAATCAGTGGAAGATTCACTTGACGATTCAAAAGTACTTGTCAAAGTTTATTTGGATAAAAATAAATTTGATTTGATTTGATTTGCAGTACACGGGTACTACACGGGTAAACATAAATTTCCCGTGGACCCACTGGTTGGTCAAGTCGGTGGATCTACGGGTCGCGACCTCGACGGGTTAATCTCAGTTTGAAGTTTAGCAACCGTGGCCGAAATTCATCCGTGAATTAAAGCCCCAAAATATCCCAACAAAGGGCGCAGATTACAGCGAAAAATCGTGATTGCGATAAGAATTTTTATCCCCTGTTCCTTGAAAGTCTTAAAAGGTGGAAAATTTAAGGACATCATAGACTGTGATGAGTTTCTTGTTTATGTCTTTGTTTATGGGGGCACTGAATAGAATAATCTCGGGGAAAAAAGAGAAAAAGGTGTTTTTTACCTTGACTTTTTTTTGGGCGATAACTCCCGGAATGTTATATTTATGGCGAAAAATTTTATCTGTTGACAAAAAAAGGGCTCGTTCACACTGCCCAGTTCATATAACAAAGAGGAATTGTTAATATTTTCACTTTCTGTTTGTGTCTTTTCATCGCCCGGAGCAATGGGGACCTCACAAAGATAATCAAACAAAAGTTTTACCACAAGGTGTTGTGAAGAAAGGTACTCTTTCTAGAGTTTTATTTTGCTAATATTTTGCAGGAAAAGATAAAAATATAACTGAAGACCTTTGACGTAACTAAGGTAGGACCGATACTGGGAATTTGTTCTTAGTTAATGTGGCCAATTCTGTTCAACACAATCTCTAAACTAAACTAAAATTACAGCTCTAAATCTAGCGCTGCCCCTTTCCGCATGTCATTTTAGTTTAGTTTAGAGATGGTGTACGTCAGAATACAATTGAGTGGGTACAACAGAATACAATAATTCAAACGGTGAACTGCCCCGTTGGTCTAGTGGTCAGCATGTTTGACTGCGGCCGACGAGGTCCCGGGTTCGAGTCCCGGGTCGGGCCATAAGTATTCGGTTTTTCTGACTAGAAATTCTCAGTACTAGCTCGGAGTTAGGAAGTTGATGGCGAGCCACCCCCATGGCTCGGCGAGCACGTTAAGCCGTCGGTCCCGGTTGTTATTATCACTAACATGATAATAGTCGTTAAAGCCCGCTAATCAGCATTGGAGCAGCGTGGTGGGTCTAAGCTCTAATTCCCTGTCTCCTATGGCAGTGGAGGCCTGTGCCTGTGGGATTTAGTGGTGGCGGTGGTGGGTACAACATTATTAGCCTCTGTCAGTTTATTAATACGGGTCTTAGTAATGTAGTTCGAAATTATCTATATCGCAAAGGTAGGTGGACAAAAATGGGTAAAGTGAACTTAAAGTTTAACTAGATTCGGTCCTGAGCTTTTGCAGTTATTTTATTTAATTGAATAAAAACTGCGATCTATCATTTTTGCTGAGTTTTAAGTGACGATGCAGTCTAAGGTGGAAGTAGGCTAACCTTTAAGGAGCATGGTAGTTATTATAAAACCCATACCCCTTAAGTTTCAACGCAGCATCATGCCTGAACGCTAAATATCTTTAGTTTTCTTTTCTATGAGTTTGTTGTGGGCTCTTCTCAGACCAGGGCGCGTTTGGACCACTCGTAGCTTTAGTTTTAAGATACCATAACTGATTATCACAAATTTGCGTCTTTAAGTGTATAGAGTGCCTAATAAATATTGATTGATATCACGGTGTAAACTAGACACAGGCGAAGTCTCCCAACAGACCAGTTTGAAGAGTCAATTGAGAAACCAATAATAATTATAATTACATAACCGCAGTCGGTAATCGAACCCGCGACCTCTCTTTCTTTCTTTATTTAATAATCATTACATGCGACCCGTCAGAGCATTGTAATGCTGCAAATGCAATTGCAGGTTACTTTTAGTTTTAATTATTTTAATTTAAGACATTATTACAAACATATTAGCATTAACAATACGATAAGAAAATAAAATAGATGTACATAATGTCAATTAAGTAATATTTTGAGAACAAAGAAAATGTAACTGTCATGCTATTGAGAACTGGCTTTTCATACAATTACAGTCACCACTACGTCAGGAAGGTCATCAAAACACCAATTTTTATCACCAACACCACCAACATACATCAAAAATTTTCGAAAATTAACAAAATAATAACAATGCATATCCATTATCCAGTGAAAACCACGCCATTGCTTTACTAGATACAGTATGTAGTAGTAGCGAGAAGTAACATAACAAGATTATTAAATACATTTATTAATTTCTGAATGTTATTAAAACGTAAAATATAGGTCATGCATTGTTTACCTACTACGCGTCGCTCGTTTCTAATGCCTTGCGTGACAAGAATTAAAATAGATTAATCTATGTATGGTATAGGAAAACATCCTTAATTGACAGCCCTCACCTATATAGGCTTTATGCTTGGGCTACACCTGGATATAATAACATAGGCGTACAAATATAATTAATTATGATAATAATAAAGTTTTATATTCACTATAGGTATTATAATTATTATCAGAATTATCATCATTTACCGACACGCTAACCTAACTAAATTACTTAGTTAACAATTGAAACTAAAACAATATATTTCAAGCTTAAATGGATTTGCTTTAAATCAGAGATCCGGAAAAAATTTAAAATCTAAAATATTCGTAGATTTTCACAATTTTCTACAAGAAATTATTGATACACTGACCTCAAATTAAGAGAACTCAAATATAGTTAGACTTAAAAAACATGAAATTCGAACTCGCCGTATAATCGGTTTACATTTTCAAACGTGAAGAATAATTGAAGCAAAACCTGCATGCATATCAAACGGTCTTCGCTCGAGCGCAAAAATGCTTCGAAAATTCGGGCCGAAATCTTGTAATAGCTGGTTCGATCCGGTAATATCTCGCTCCAACCGGTTTCACTCGAATTAGCCGACGGTCGGAGTGGTAGCGAGCGTTGCGTGCCGACTTGTGAGCTTGTGTGCATACGTAATTGATGGCCTCTTCCCTCAATTTAACTGACACGAATAGGTACGTTTAGCCAGACAAACTTTATCATAGTTTTGTTGGATATACCTAACTATTTGTCTGGGTGTGAAAGTGCATGCAATTTGCCTGCTTCATTTACTTGAACACATTTGTGATAGGAACGGGCGTTACTTTGCGGAACGCCATGACAGTGAAAGAAATAAAACTTTAACTCGCTATAATCCGCCACAGTAAGTTAATCTATGTGACACAGTATGTAAATAAATCATAATCATAAATCATTTATTTTGCAAAATTGTGGGTAAAACAGCTGTATAGATAAACAATTCCCGAACACAATCTACTATCAGAGACAATGTGCAATAAACTATATTATATTACTAAATTTAACATTTTTAACAATGACTTTACAATATAAAATTTCAATTCAAAATGTGCCTGGTATATTTTAAAAAAATGTCAAATCAATAGATAAATAAATAATTCTTACATCAGCTTTATCAAAATTAGTTATTAAAATGTTAAAGTGTATTCAATTATAATATAATCGTTAAGATATTCACTCACACTACAATAACTTTTTCTACTTAGAATGTCAAAAATTACTCGTTTAAACCTTACTAGTGGCAGATCCTTATGGCTGTTGGCTGGTAAGTTTATTGAAAAAAGTCACAGTATGGCTGTGACTTTGTTCAATGTGAATCTTGCTATATTCACCACACTCGGCAATGCTCAATTGTTAATTTATAAGCATTGTCGAGTCAATATCTTCTGAAGATGGTCCGGTGTCGGAGTGAAACTTACGTTGAGAATAGTTTGGAAGATATGTGTTGTGTGGTAAATATCGCAAGATATACACTGTACTACATAGATTTACTTACTGTGGCGGATTATAGCGAATTAAAGTTCTACTTCTTTCAATATCACCTAAATGCTTGGTCTTTTTCCACCGCCCGTTATGCCAGGTCCTTTCTGCCACGTACCTGCAAATTATGGAACCAGCTTCCATCTTCTGTGTTCCCTCTTGATTTTAATATGGGGCTCTTCAAAGGGCGGATAAACAAACATCTCAAAGCCAGCAACGCATTGGCGGTTACTCTGTTGCAGCTAATATTCATGTGGATAATCACTTACCATCAGGTGACCCGCCTGATCGTTTGCTTGCTATATATTATATTTAAATATATATATATATATTATCAGTAAATATATATTGTTATTTTTTTTTACTTGGCCTCCGTGGCAAAAAATTTAGCTTCATTCACTTTATATGGGAAGTTTAAAGATAGGAAGAAAAGTCGTTGACTCTCCTCTCCGACGTAGATTGTGCCTAAGTTTTCTCTTGTCCGGTGTATTCGTAGTGTATTTTCATTAAAAAAAATTGAAATCTTGTAAAGTCTCACTTAACAAAATGGCGTAAATTAAATGGGTCACGCCATTTTCAATAGATTTTATTAGGCCATGTTAATTACGTACTAATACGGGTAATTTTAACGCCACATAAAACACAATTTTTATTATTAAAATAAACGGTTAAGCCCGAAAGGAATCGCGTTTAGAGTGTTTCGTACCAATACAAGTAGTTTATTTTTAAATTTATAGGCTAACGCTTGGCTGCAATAAGTTTTACTTGCGAGACGTGGTGATGAAGCCTAAGGTGGATTGCGTTTCCTAAGGTGGAAAAATTCTTTTGTAAATAATTTCAATCTTCTAGGTCATCGAGAATAAAATCATTCAGAAATGTAATATATACAAATAAGTTTTGAAGAATATACTTAATATTAATAGGTACTACTTTGTTGTTACTTGCACTATTGTTTTATGGTGAAAAATTAGGAACCAGATATTTAAACATCAACGATTATGTGATTTTTCTATTTATTTCAAACACGACGATTTTTCTATTTTTATGACGACCTCCGTGGCGCAGTGTGTAGCGCAGTTGCCTTAACGTGCGGAGGTCCTGAGTTCAATCCCCGGCAGGGTCAATTTGAGAATTTATAATTTCTGAATTTTCCCTGGTCTGGCCTGGTGGGAGGCTTCGGCCGTGGCTAGTTACCACCCTACCGGCAAAGACGTGCCGCCAAGCGATTAAGCGTTCCGGTACGATGTCGTGTAGAAACCGAAGGGGTATGGGTTTAATGACTGCCATGCCCCTAACAGGTTAGCCCGCTACCATCTTAGACTGCATCATCACTTAATATCAGGTGAGATCACAGTCAAGGGCTAGCTTGTAGTGGATAAAAAAAAAAAAAGACAAACGGACAGACGGATAGACTCCCAATGGATTCTATAAGGGCCGAATTTTTAGACACGAAACCCTAAAAACGATTAATAATTATGTCACGTCATACGTTATCGCCATATTCCTTGTTCCTTAGGGACAAATTATGTCACATGGAAGTCAGTTTATTTAATAAAGGGCGTTAGCTTGAGCTTCATATTTTGCGGATCAATGAAAACTTACATTTCGCTTGTGTATTTTTATGAAAGCATGTTATATTGCCATCAGATCGCGCTTAAATTAAAATTTTCATTGAAGTAATAACAGTAGATAGTGAAGCCAATTCTGTTGTGCCCCATCTCTAAACTAAACTGAAATGACAGCTCCATTTATAATATCGCTATCCCTTTCATAATACTCCCTGCCGAAAGGGAAAGCACTAGATTTAAAGCTATCATTTTAGTTCAGTTTAGAAATTGTGTTTAACAGAATTGACCAAACTGTACGACAAATTTGCTTCTGACATGTGTGTCATAGTGTAACTTGTACTTAAATAGATACTTCATACAGTCGGTTGATGAATACATCTCACAAAAAACCATGAGATCACACTGACCCTTTATTCCCAATGAACATAATTAATATTGAGTAACAGTTTGTACAATGAAAAGCGATGTCTAAAAAGTATTGCGTAACCTCTGAAACGTCCTCTGAATTACAATCTAGCAAATAAATTCTTATCTAAGAACGAATAAGGCTCCTGTGAGCAATTCAAATGTACACGAAAGCCTACGAGTAGCTTCAATAAACAACCTCCTTTGGTCAAATACGCCCCAACGTTTCAAAAACCTATAGTTCCTTTCCGATCAAAGCCCGTGGGAGCCATTTTGGGTAATTGATACGTACGGCCCGTCAATATAACTAGGGGTAGTTTGCTTTGCACTCGTGATGCGAAGAAAATTGTTCGACAGTTTGCTCGTATTTAGTTTTTCTGAAAGCGTTAAATTTCAACGCTTTCAGAGAAGTTAAATTTTATTTTTGTGCCACATAAATGACAAGTATCACGTTTGACATGAAAATAATACATTAAAAAAATCAAATTGCTGCCGAATTGAGAACTTCCTCCTTTTTTGGTAGTCGGCTAAAAATATAAAAATTTAATAATAAATACATTTAACGTGTTGCATGTGGACGTTAGTATCCACTACAGCCTATTAACGTCCCACTGCTGGGCACAGGCCTCCACTCTCATAGGAGAGAGGGAATTAGAGCTTAGACCCACCACGCTGCTCCAATGCGGGTTGGCGGGCTTTAACGACTATTATCATGTTAGTGATAATAACCGGGACCGACGGCTTAACGTGCTCTCCGAGGCACGGGGGTGAAACACCGCCATCTTCCAACTCCGGGCTGGCACTGAGAATTTCTGAATTGAAAAACCCAATACCTAACAATTTTTATGCCCGACCGGGAATCGAACCCAGGACCTCGTGATCCGCAGTCGACTATGCTAACCGCTAGACCAACGAGGCAGTTAGTTAGGCAGGACGTTAGTATGGCTGGTATGTATTAAAAAAATGCTTTTTATTGACAAATAAGAACTAAATAATGTATAATATAATACTCGATGATGCCCGCGACTTCGTCCGCGTGGATTAAGGTTTTTGGTTCCCGCGGGAACTCTATAATTTTCCGGGATAAAAAGTCTATGTCCTTCCCTGGGATGCAAACTATTCTTATACCAAATTTCATCAAAATCAGTAGAACAGATGGGCCGTGAAAGCGTAGCAGACTGACAGATAGACAGACAGACAAAAACACTTTCGCATTTATAATATTAATATTGATAGTATGGATGACAGATTATATTTTTAACCGTAATCTATTTCATCCACTGCTGAACATAGAAAGAAAGAAAGAAAAAAATTTATTTCCACAATTGTGCCACGCATAAATAGGATACCTAAAAAGGTAGATCACCACTGCACCTCACGATCTAGAGAAGATATATTATCTATACTACAGGAAAGAGGCGCTGGAATGAACTGTATTACGTGTGGCACAACCCGAAAAATGGTCCAGGCTCAGCATAATGCTGCATGTCTAGTGCAAGCACAAACACATACAGCGCTGATTTTCAGCCGGTACCCTTATTCAGGTGACACCACGGAAAAAATAAACATAGGATTTAACTCTCGAGACCCCTTCTCGCGTCATACAGCGCATCGGGCTGGAGGTCGCGCCACAATCGCCTTACCACCTTAGAATAAGTCTGCCAAAAGGATTCAGTAAACAAGGTGAAAATTTAAAATAAAATACATCAACGTAAAAACATAATCGATGGACAT
The DNA here is from genome assembly GCA_923060345.2 of Erebia aethiops. Lineage (NCBI taxonomy): Eukaryota > Metazoa > Arthropoda > Insecta > Lepidoptera > Nymphalidae > Erebia > Erebia aethiops. Next base: position 3,601,842 of record OV281092.1, on the reverse strand, counting down.
GATCGCACGGTCATCTCGTGGGTGTCCGTCTAATGATGTTTGCTAGGCGGGCGAGCGGCTAACAGCCACTCCCGTCCAATCACGGCGACAGGTAACTAGTCGCAGAAAATCGACCCCTTGGTGGAATTATATTTTACGTTTGAACAACGTTCTCTCACGTCATGACGAACTCAACTCGTGTTTATGTATTGAAATATACATTAAAAACTGTTTTTTAATCTTTAGAGAATCTACCACTGGTTCGGAATGTATTTTTACCGAAAAGAACCAGAATGAAACTAGGTGGTTGTTCTTTTGAAAAAAATAATTTATAATTACATCAATGTGCAGATTACGTGAGTAACCGCAGTCCTAAGCATTGCTGGAGCAAGTCAAATCCATGTTCTTTTGTCATTTCCATAATCTTCAATAGTAAGCTTTTTCCAGGACGTTCTGGAGGTATTTTTATCTATATCTAAATGTAAAGAAGAAAAGGTGACTTACTGACTGATCTATGAAAGCACAGATACTGCCACTACTGCCATAAAGCCGTATTACTCGGCGAAGTGCACTGTGCTGTTTTGGCACTATTGAAAGCCAAAAACCAAGAAAAGAAGAAGAAGAAAGCCGTATTACTTCAATGTGACAGTTTTGTGTCACGTACCTTGACATCCTTAAAATATGGATTAAGGCCTATCCATCCATTTGTATCCATCAAACGGTGACATAATGTATGCTTGTAAAAAAAATGTGCTGTTTTCAAGACCTTTGAGCAGCCATTGACGCATCTCAAAACACAATTTAAAAAAATCTCTGCATTGAAATTTATTTTAAACATACCTCTTAATTTACCTTTTAAAGCAATTTTTCTCCTTATTGAAACCAATAATTAGCTCTACAAATATAAGATACAATTCATATTTCTAAATCAAACACATTGTCGGTTTCATTTGTATTGAAAAGTAAATATTAATTTTTTTACATATTATTTCATGCATTTTTTGCGACATGCGCTTGCTTGATTTCACCCCCACGCGCCTTTGTTTTTCATCTCGTGAGCTATAGCGCCTTAAGGAAGGAAATTTAAAAACAGGAGAGTCAAAAATATTAAAACAATACGGATTTAATCTTTGGTATTATAACTCCAGCTCATACCACTGGATGGTTCGGGCTGCAAGTTGGCGTACAGATAGCTGTCATGATTTATGATGTAACTTGGAAAGGACCTAGATTTTTAACCGACTGGGTTGGTTGAACTAGGGTTAAAATAAAGTTTAGAAATTAACTAATCAAAATCGGCCACGGGCAACAAAAAGAGAAAAAAAAGAAAAAGAGAAACTATCTGATTAATAACTCGCCCACCACCACCACTACAGGGCATTAACGTCCCACTGCTGAGCACAGGCCTCCATTCTCATAAGAGAGCGGGAATTAGAGCTTAGACCCACCACGCTGCTCTAATGCGGGTTAGCGGGCTTTAACGACTATTATCATGTTAGTGATAATAACCGGGTGTGAAACACCGCCAACTTCCTAACTCCGGGCTAGTACTGAGAACTTCTAGTCAGACAAACCCAATACTTAATATGGCCCGACCCGGGACTCGAACCCGGGACCTCGTCAGCCGCAGTCAAACATGCTAACCACTAGACCAACGAGGCAGTTTACAACCCGCCTTTACCTAACTTTAAAGCGTTTATTTATACAACTCAAACCACTTAGCTTAGGATGAAAACTACGGACAGCACAGGATAAAATGGCACCGTGAAACGCCCAAGTCCCTTGGGACACGTTTCCTCTTGTTGCGTCAGTCTGTGCAGCTCTATCATATATCCACTATAGACATTTTTGTTTTATTTGAAGTGTGTTTCCGCCCTTTTGCGTTATTGTTTTATTTAAACTTGAGATTTTGCGTTATAGTATTGAATTATTTATAACACAGATATAAAATACAAGAAAGTACCTACTAAGAAATAATTTACAGAGATTATTTATTTGTTCATTAATGGTACCGATTGTGTAAGCCTAAATTCTGTTTGTACTATTAGGCCTAGTTGTGTTCATCATTTAAATATTAATGATAAAATATTCAATAGAGCGATGCAAATGCGAGTCCAAATTGTTCGCACACGAACGATTATTATCAGCCATATTAGGGTGCATCCACAAACATCTCATGAAAATAGATAGACTCTAACAATTTTTGTTCGATAAATGATTTATTTATTTCACATAGGACAACTTGTGTCACTTATGATACGTTAAGATTCTACCACCGGTTCGGAAAGGTTTCTACTGAGAAGAGCCGGCAAGAAACTCAGGAGTTGCTCTTTTCTTCAAAAAATAAAGAGGTTATAATAATTATATAATACAACAAGTATACGTTACGATACAAGTATTACACTGACTTGTGGGTCACTGGATGCGAGGCCGCTTGCTTCCATGCAACTTTGTCATTAATAAAATCATCGATGGTATAATAGCCTCGACTTAACAAATGCTGTTTAACACAGTATTTAAATTAATTTTATGGCAAGTCTAGAAACTCTTTTACTCTTTTGAACTCTGATTATGAAACAAGAAAGGCTTGCATTGATTTCAATCAAACAAATCAATTTTGATGGTCAATGTGCAACAAATGATCCAATCTACCTGCCTAGATGGTGCTTAATATGTAAATTTTCTTTTGATCAATTTCACCTGAAATTTAATCAAAAAGCGTATGTACCATTTACGATTTAGTGGAATGTCACTAAAATGTTAAACTACATGTTAAATGGTGATTTTACTAGTGCATTAACTCTCATTGAATTAAAAAAAAATTAGAGGAGAGTATTTCGCAACTTTGGCGATACATAATAATATCAATGTTATACTTAATAGACTTTTAAAATGAGCCAAGGTGACTGTTTAGATAATAGGTAAGTACAAGCGAAAAAAAAATGTTATTTTTTCTGAGAAACTCTTCAACGGGCATCATCACTAGCAGTTTGAAAACGAGTTTAGTAATAAAGACATTGTTAAAAATCTCAACATCCATTCAAAATCTCATTTTTTTTTAAAAGTAATAATTATGTTACAATATACCTAGTTACCTATCTTACAAAAACTGCATAATCTTATGCTACTGTAAAATTTGACATATCATTGACCCCTTGATCAAAAATCATTGGATAATGAAGGCGATTGATTTCAATTTTATTTATTTATGAACATAGTTTTAATAAGATGTTAGTTTTACAGTTATATGAATCACGTATCCACAGTGTGGAGTACAAATCTATGAATTGTTATTAAAAACATTTTGATTGACTTCGATCGCCTTACACATTATGCAGTTTTGGAATTATTGAAATGTGGTAAGACCTCGATCGAGGCACGTTGCATTCACAGTCGGACGCCCGTCAACATTCATTTGGCCGTCTGATGGCACTGCTCCGGTGTAATCTACGTTAATCACCTCTTCAATGGTTTACATTTGAGTCTAGAATTAAATTATATGCATAAACTAGCTGATGCCCGCGACTTCGTCTTAATAATTTTATACTCATTTATACTCCTTTATTCAAGCCTATAGGAGTAGTTTGCTACAACCCGAAAGACCTTGATCCAATAAATAAATCCTAACCTAATCGCTATCGCGACCACCAAATCAAATTACGACCTTTGGGTCACCCAAGTATTTAAAAATCGTTGTCCACCTGTGATGGCACCGGCGTGATCGTCTTGGCTAGTTAAATATCGTGGCTTGTATATGTGAAAAAGAGAAAAAAAATTCTATAAACTTAGAAACGGAAAATAGCACTGCAGAGTTAGTAGCACTTTAGGTATCCGGTCGTCGTATTTGTTGGTTATGATTTACCAGTAAAACTGGTACTTAGCACAGTACGCTGGGTGAACATTGTAAGGCAGACCTAATCAATCCGCCTGAATCATAGTATTCTTTATTGATACCTTAGCGCGAAGTCTATCTTAGAAATGTTTAAATTACAGTTTAGTAACAAGTATATAATTCGAGTTTGCAAATCAGGGCCGGATTGAGTGGTTGCTGTTACATGTATTTCCTTTAAAAAAGGCATCTTAGCTGACCAATGGTAACCGAGCACGGGGAATGGTCCCTACGCCTGCACGAGGCCCTTAATCATTGTTATTTGGGGCAGCAGTCAACCTCCTTTATTGCGCTGAGAAGCGAATTTATTCCCACATCCGCTAGCGGCTGGTACTATCTTTTATGGGCTTATTAGCCCGCCCCTGGTCCATGGACTTTTATTTATTTATCATTTCATATAGTAAGTTTTATGAATTGGCCAATTCATGGTCGGAGGTCGATCTGCGAGAGGAGTGTGTGTATGGTGTGCTGAACCATTGCTGCCAACTTGTCACCACGCAGCCATGTAGCCGATTACTTTGACTATATTGTCAATCACTGTCAAACATGTTATCAAGATTGATTTGGTTCCCCAATCAACCAAAAGTGCTCCACACTCTGCGAGTACGTCCCTGCTTTCGAAACAATAGTTGTAGCCTGACTCTTTTGTTTTGCGTATGCCCCGTTCGTTTCGCTTTCACTCTCGCTCTCGTCGCTGTAGACCGCCTTCTCGTTCGGATGCTATATACCTATATTAATAAAACCTATTGTTCCCTATTTCTCGCAAATATCTTATGTATATAATTTAGATCTATTTTAACCCTTATGCCAAATTTGGGTAAGTCGGAACCTCTTAGACTGCATTAGGTCGTCTTATCTCATTTGAAAACTTTCTGAGGAGCCGTTATCTGTTCTATTGTATAAAAAGTAGTGAATGGATTTTTGTTTACAACAAAATCTGTTCATAGGCTCGAACTATGAAATTATCCTGTAGACCTAAATTAATTGCGATGACCTATAAAATTAACCTAGTTCATTTCTTCAGGGTTAAGAATCGTGACTGTAACTTGGACATGTGGGATGAAATTCATTATTGGAGTGTTATCCATAATCTTTAACACAAGTCATTAATGTAATATATTATGATATAAACCATAATTAAAGTTTAGACCAAAATAAACTTCCAATAATAAATCTGTAAGGTAAACTTAACTGTATAATAAAAAGGAATGGTTATGAATATAATTTACTTTTATTTTCCCAAAATTTACTTAATTTGTTTCACTCGACACTGAGTGATAATAAGAAGAGAGACACTGGTTTAAATTATTTACACCGAATTCGAGTGTTTGTGCAAACGTTTACTTCGGTGGAATTTCTCGTTCCTAGGCCATACTAATTTGTAAGGGAAAAGAGAAATCCAAGATAAAAACCCTTACGACCATTTAACCTAAAATACACCTTATACTTTACTATATACACACACGTACACATTTATGAATCATCAGTTCAATAGAAAAAAAAAGCGTTAAGACACACACATAAATTTAGACATTAAATTATATTTACAATGTGTCGACAAGGCTCACGGCTATATACCTTTAATTTGATTAATTCAGTTTATCGGTTCCGATTCTATATCTGATCCGGAGGTATTTTGGATGCAACAACATGTGATTATTTTATATAATCTGGCTCCTACTTTGGTTCTTTTATACAACATTATAAGTAGAAATGCAATACCCATAATTTTCATTATTAATGTAATAATGTCAATGGTTGACCATGTACTTCCTCTATTTTTCCCCGTCATTTCATACATGATATCCAAACTAGTGTCCGGATCCATTTTGACTTCACTTATAATAAATAAGTACTTTATTGAATGATTTAAATTACTAGAATTTACTGTGAGCCTCGTTTATAACACCTTAAGAAAACAAATTGAGTACATTACCAATAATAACAGCAACTCGGCGTCTGTCACTAAAACACTTTACCTAGCCTTATACCTTGAAGTTTAAACAATTTTATATTATTTATATTACACAAAGCTAAGATTAACGCTATGTCAAAACTACTTCTAGACTATTGGCTAGTTGACCGCCCACTCGGAGATACAAGATCAGAATGTCCTTCCGCACGCCTCGAGCCAAAGATCTCCCTTCTCTCTCCCTCCATTGGCTCCTTTCTCCCACTGCAAAACACAAATTTCCGCCACAATCAAATGCTCAACCGTGATTTGTCGAACAATGACGCGTCAATGTGTTAGCCAATAGTCGAACGCATGATCACGTTTCCCGCCGTAGCATGTTTCGCGCCAATTTTGTGCCACATCTGGTATCTTAAAGTTTTTGTCTTGACGCTTGTCCACGAAAGAAATGCCGCAAAAAAAAAAACCCCGTCAATTACGTACCTCGCCCTTTTCAAGCGGCTTGTCAGAATTTGGACCTCTTTGTCTCAACCGTAATAACTTACAAAGCTTTATTGAGCTTAGTTAGTGTGAAATTCTATGGTTTATTGCTTCAAAAAAAAAATATCCTAAGCTAACTTTTATAATTTCTAAAGCTCTTGTATTTTCAATAAAAAATTTGACCCTTGGTTTTAAGTCTCTGGCGAAGTTTTACGAGTGTTGCGCTATGTATTTAAAATTCGAAATAATTCATGGAATCGCTAGGAACACATGTAGGGTGTCTACTTCACACCGAGTCGCGACTCGTACCAGACTGCTCCGTGAATCTCAAAACGTTTGTACAAGTATTTATATATATTATATATATATATATATATATATATTATATATATATATTATATATTTAAATAATATACAGGCTAAGCTGCGATCAGACGTGGTGATGCAGCTTAAAGTGGAGCGCTTGCCTAGATTACCCCTGTCCAAATTTAAGGAAACGTCATGAAATAAGACAAATTGATAGTTATCGAAATAATAAACCTAACTTAATAGTCCAAGATCCGATGAAGGTCGAAGATATCAAGTTCTAAGACAATAAGGAAAAATTGAATTCCCTTGTGGAGCGCAGGTTTAGATCCTACCAACTGCGCGACTGATGAAGTGAAACGCAACAATAATTATTTATTTCGAACTTTTCATACAAATTACAAAAGAAAGTGTGCCTGTCTGCTCCGCTTTAAAGGACCATATTTTCAACCGATTTTGATGAAATTTGGTACTTAGATAGGTTGTATCCAGGGAAAGGACAAAAGCAGTTCCACGGGAATTAAAAAAACATTAATCCACGCGCACTTCGTCCTGCATCATAGCATAGCATAGGTATTTTTTTACCTTAGTATTTTCAATTCATATGATAACTAATTACAAACCTGTGTATGAGAAAATCAAATATCGAAGGAAAAACAATAACCTGCCACTATATCTGGTCAGAACTCGTCGATAAGATGACACAATGGAGACGAAAACAAGAGCGGTCCTATTGTCTCACACAAACAATATGAAAAAGCTTGCAGCGAGACCCACTCATAGGATTTATGAAGGACAGATATTGTGATGCAAAATAGTGTGGAGTTTATTAACTAATAAGTGATGCCCGCGACTTCGTTCTCGTTTATTAAGTTTTCTTAATTCCCGGGGGAACTCCTTGATTTTTCGGGATAAAAAGTAGCCTATGTTCTTCCCGGGGATATAACCTACCTCTATACCCAACATAATCGGTTAAAAGCGCAGCAGACAGACAGACAGACAGATAGACAGACAGACAGACACACTTTTATAATATTGGTATGGATATGGAATATACTAGCTGACTTTGCTCGGGTCGGGTTATGTTCAATCCTTTTATAGAGCGAGAACACACTGCTGACAGGACAGGATAAAACTTCAGCGCAATACTTCGGTTCGCGCACTTGGCATTTACACAAACCTGCGCGGCACGACAGGAAGTGTTTCCTACACTAAGGGTACGTTTGCACTGCGAAAAACATTAATATTTCGCGTACGGATTTCACCTGCGAAGGCGGTGAGCGTCATACAACTCCGTACAGCACAAAATATATTCCCGCCAATATAATTCTTACCGCACCGCGTGAAATTATATCAAACCAGCGCGAATTTTATCATCACTTCCATATTATTTGTAATGTAAAAAAAAGAATTGCGAAAAAAAAATCGCGTGAATATTTTCCGCAGTGCGAACGTAGCGTAAAACATACTTGTACAACTTTGACTATACTCAAATTCATTGCTTTAGTAGTTACTGAAATATGAAAGTGTGATATACCGAAGGATATACGCATCTTATGGATTGCTTTTCTACCATTTTAGTACGGAGTTCCGAAATACACGTTTGTAGTATTAATTAACAAAGCTAACGGAATGCTAAGAGAAATAAAGCGTAATCCACACGATTATCAGACACGCCTCAATCAGTATCCGTCGCAGTGATTGGACCGGATCGCGCGTTCGGTGAACAAACATCGTTTAGTTGGCTACCCTCGGGAGCCACGTGATGCAAAATATTGCACGTTTTAATTTGGCTATGTATTTTTTTATTTTACGCTTTGGATAACTGTGAAAAATAGTATACGCTATTAAAGTAGAGTTATATAATGCCTGCAACGTGTGCTTAGTGTGTTTGATTGCGGACAATGACGTCCTTAATTCGAATCCCGGGTCAGATGAAAATGAGTTTGGAAGAAATGGTGGTGTCCCTCCTCCGTGCTTGTGTGCTTTTCGAAGAGCCGTCGGTCATGCGCCTGATTTCTTTCCAGTTGTGTCTGACATTCGTTTTAAGAAAGTTACCCTCACTTGCATAATATTATTAAGACGTAGCAAAAAGATGCAATTAAGACTGCACGTAGCAATGCTGCATGTAGTTAAATAAAACCAAATCACTGTACTTAATTATTTTATTCAGGAAACAACGTGGCCGATTCTGTTTAACACACTCTCTAAACTGAACTAAAATGACAGCTCTAAATCCAGTGCTGTCCCTTTCCGCAGAGAGTATTATGATAGGGATAAAAATATAATTAGAGCTGTCATTTTATTTTAGAGATGGTGTGCATCAGAATTGGCCTCATGTGAAAAAGAATTGTCACTTGGACTAACCAATGATCTTGGACTTGGTCTTGATGAAGTCTTGGACAAATTCGTTCAAAAATTGTCACGAGAGTTCAAATTTAAAAATACAAACTTTGAAACAAACATTAATCACATAAAACAAAGAAGTATTAAAATTGAATACTTAATCACTTTTTAATACAATCCCGTCTCGGCAACTCTTTACTCGAAGTGAAATTATTGAAATCTTTAATAAACAAAAGGCAAAACATTCATCATGGCACAGCTTGGAGCTAAGGGGCATACGAAGAAATCCAATTTTCTAGAATGGTTCCACGAATTTGGAATTGGAAAACTTCCAGATTTCTAACGTCCGTGATAGAGACCCACTACGCGCCTGTATTAGGGAATTCCTTTTTATTTCGAATTAGAAATCCTATTATAAGATGTTATACAGCCTTAAAGCTTCCTCTTTAGGAATATAAATGTGATACTAGGTATTAGACCTTTGATAGTTTGAAATCTAATTCCATTATTTTCTAGTTTCTATGTGTAACTTATGTATCTACTTAACAGCTGACTAGAAAATCGGCTTTGCATTGGAGGAGTCACCTTAAGTACTACATAAAACTTTAAAAATATACTTTATATTAACTATTAAAATAATTTGTAAGATAAAAGTATCAAGTCCAAACTAGCACTTTGTGACGTTCCTAATAATTTATTTGTTTTTATTCAATTAACGCAATTGCCCGTTGAGGTGTTTCGCCTTCCATTGCCAAACTAAATTTATCTGTTCGTTTGTCTATCTGCTTCGTTTCTACGACATATTTGCTCAACCGATTGCTATTGGGACGAAAATTGGCACAGAGCTAGGTGGCATCACGAGGAACGACATGAGCTACTTTTTATCGCGGAAAATATAAGAATTCCCACAGGAATCCCTCCCTCCCTCTTCCGACCTCCTTGGCGTAGTGTTGAGCGCTGTTGCCATAACGTGGGAGGGACCGGGCTCGATTCCCGGCAGGGTAAATTTGAGAATTTATAATTTGTGAATTTTCTTTGGTCTGGTCTAGTGGGAGGCTACGGCCGTAGCTAGCTGTTACCGGCATAGACGTACCGCCACGCTATGTAGCGTTCCGTTACGATGCCGTGTAGAAACCAACTAGGGCGTATGGGTTTAATATAACTGCCAATTCCCTAAAAGTGAGGATGTAGTCTAAGATGGTAGCGGGCTACTACCATCTTAGACTACATCCTCACTTACCATCAGGTGAGATGACTTACTTGTATTGGAAAAAAAGAAATGGAAGGATGTATAAAACAGAAATGCTTTAAGTCTCTATATACTCGAACAGAAGACTCTAGAACTAAGAACACATGTTCTTTTCAAGTTTTCTAACAAATTCGTGCATGACCCAACATTGACTTTTGCAATGTTCAAATTACCAAATTGGGCTATTTACCCACTGTATCGTACCTGCTCGTTGGTCTAGTGCTTCGCATATTTGACTGCGGTCGACGAGGTCCCGGGTTCGAGTCCCGGGTCGGGCCGTAATTAAGTGTTGGGTTTATTTGACTAGAAATTCTCCGTAGGTACTATTTAGCTTGGAGTTAGGAAGTTGGCGGTGTTTCATCCTTATCCTTGGAGACCACGTTAAGTCGATCCCGGTTATTATCACTAACATGATAATAGTCGTTAAGGCCCGCCAAACCGCCATTGGAGCAGCGTGGTGGGTCTAAGCTCTAATTCCCTCTCTCCTATAAGAGTGGAGGCCTGTGCCCAGCAGTGGGACGTTAATGGGCTGTAGTGAAGAATTTTAAGGTGTTTTATAGGGTGAAATGCCTTGGAAACATGATATTTCAGTAAGTATGATAAAAAAATTAATCCTCCCGCATTGATTTTTTTATCATACTGGGTCTCAATGGGACTTTAACGGGTTGTGGTATCGTAACTATGTAATTCAAGTTAACAACGCCATCACGAATTGTACTATAAATCACAATCTGTACAACAAAGGTGCATTTTAGTTGGAAACTCGAGTATTATCAAGAATAATTACACTATGTCGAAGTTAGTACAAGTTCGGATTGTTATAAATGGTCTATGGGTAAGCAGCGTCTTCTATCCGGGTAATATCTAAAAGGTTTTACATTCAGTAATACTTTTTGCAATAAGGGTTGCTTAATACTAAATAGGGTTGACACAATCTATTCGATTTCTATTGAAGAACTTATGCTATAAATTTTATATTTAATTTGATTAGTTTACATACTAAAAAACTGTGTCGATGTATAAGTATCTAGATACTTATAAATAAGAATTATCGAAATTTATTCAGCTAGTAATTGCCACCAAGAAAATACTATTAACGTTAAAGCGAATGTTTTTCTCGAAAATGTTATTTGATTTTATTAGATGATACCCGTGACTTCGTCCGCGTGGATTAAGACTTTTTGTTTCCCGCGCGAACTATTTAGTTTTCCGGGATAAAAAGTTCTACATCCTTTTTTATCTATGTCCTTCCCCCGGGATACAAACTATCCTCATACCAAATTTTATTAAAATTGGTTGAACAGATGGGCCGTGAAAGCGTAGCAGACAGACAGATGGACAGACACACTTTCGCATTTATAATATTTGTATGGATTTAAAGCAGAAAATGAATTACATAGTAGGGATGATGATGAGATCGATTTTCTATTTAATTAATGGTTTTGAAATTCACTTTCGTTTCTAACGTGGATCAACCCTAAGAAACAATTCAGCGTTCGGCTCATCCCATCAGTGTGCTATAGTCACTATGTGTATTTTATCCTAATTAAGATCGGATGGTACTGACGCTAAGATCCTTATTAGAGCTTATTACAGCATCTCAAATTATCCCGTGGTAAGCGGTTATATCGGGCTGCTGAATATTCCCGTTGCAATTACATTAATGGCAGCCACCGGCGTGTTTCACTCCCTGGATCCGAACTGGCATTAAGTCGGATTACGAGCCTTATTACTGCGTCTCGCCTGCTGTTTTCAATTTCTTGAGGTTTTTTTTACCCCCGAAGCAAAAAGAGGAGTGTTCTGTTTTATCTGTGTGTCTGTCTGTGGCATAGTAGCTTCCAAACGGATGAACAGATTTTGATTTAGTTTTTTTTGTTTGAAAAACTAAATCAAAATCTATGTTTTTCGCCATGATTTAAGAAAATCGGTTAATCCGTTTGAGGATCATCAGCTCTTTTCTAGTTAATGAAATTGGTACTAATCCTGTTACTTCTATTTTTTAATTTATACTTCTTGATACGTATTGTGGCGATGATACGAAATATACCTTAAAATAAAACCACCGAAACTTTTTGAATGACCTGTCGGTGCAGTGATGAATTGTGAAAAACCTAAAATATAGTGGTTGCTACCTACAGAAACAATAGATACACTGTCTTTGATATACTTAAAGCGTAATTGATTTAGCAAATGGCTATGACATACTTATAAGCTTAATTGAATATTTTAGATTCCCAAAAGTGAGTGAATTTAAAAAATATAATTTGACCATAAAGTAAAAGTAGACCCTCCTGTTGCAAGAAGTAAAATATATAATAATTAAACAGCATTTTCTCGAACAAATTGAACCTGCCTTATAAAATAACAATTACTTACCAAAACATCCGAATACACTCTCCTGTTAATTACGACGTTGAATAAATAAAGGCGTCTGTAACACGAAGATAACGGTAAAGCCGAGTTGGCGGCTTAATTGACGCTCCCTTAAGAAACTTGAAAATATTAATATTTGTCAAGTGCCCATTGATATACAAACTGTCTAGATGTGCTACATTCACTACGGTGGACAAACGGCATCATGAGTCGGCAACGGAGGCAACGGAGTCAGCGCATTCTAGTGGAAAGTCCAAATCCTTAATATCTAGCCCTCTACAGAGCGGCAAGTATTATTTGTACAATTCTGCGGCAGTGCATCTCCGTGCCCCGCCAACCTGCGTTGGAGCAGCGTGGTGGATCTAAGCTCTAATTTCCTCCCTCATATGAGAGTGGAGGCCTGTGCCCAGCAGTGGGACGTTAACGAACTGTAGTGGTGGTGGTGGTGGCATCTCCGTCTCTTAAGTGGGCTCCATATAAATTCATACAAAGAATATTTGCCGCGCCGTACATCTGTAGTGCGGCTAGACCTTTATAAGGGAGTTCTCTAGCAGAAGATTAGTTTGGTGATGAAATCGATGAGATGTACTGCTGCTCCGTTTCTTTTCCTTTATTACTGCAAAAACCATACCTAGATAATACTCGTTCAATTTATAATTCTATTTAGGTACGTTTTTGTACACGACTGGCCAAAAAAAATACACTCTGAAATTAGATTTAAGCTCAGTTATTGTCAAACCAGGCAATAGGATTTGAGATTATATCCACATTCACTGTGGAACCATACAACTTTTTATCAGAATTTAATTTCTGCTGCAGTGTGTCTTGAACTTTATATGTATCAACGCAGGCGTCCCTTGAATTAATACTTTTAAGAGGATGAAAGGCGTTAGTCTTTACATAAGGAACACTAATTAAGGTCTGAAACCTAATTAGTGTGTGCACGCAGGGTGAAATTAGTTAGGAAAATACTTTAATATTATAATGTTGACCGAATATTAACTAAGCTTATTTAACTTTTGCAGAAAAAACTGTGAAATCTTAAATGTCTCAAAGTACGAAAATTGTACAGTCAAAAGATTTTCATACAAATATAATATTTCATGAGCACCTTAGAATCGTCAAGGGACCACTAGTTCGAACTACTGAGAAGAAACAACAAGGACTGGCAGTTGGTGGTACTCTTCAAAAGTAAAAAGTTCGTGTTATTATCTGTATATCAATTTGAGTGTCCGGAAAGTGAAGTTGCTTGCAAAAAATATAAATAAACTGAAGAATTATATACATTTTTCATAAGTAACTTGATGTTGTAATAGTAACTTGTTGGCAAAGCAAGATAAATCTCTTTAAAATATAATATATCAAATCAAAAAATTTCACGTTTAAAAACGCACTCATAAAACAAACTGAGCAATTTAAATATAAAGTATTCATGCAATATTTTTCAATGTAAATTGCAGTGGAACATTTCTTTTTATGGCAACACTGAATAATCTGTCACTATCAGGGGAAATTCCTGTTATACAACGACAGGCCTCACCTTTGTTGGTAACAGGGAAAAATGGTGACTCTCAACCTAAGCATTATACTTCCTTGGAATCGTGTAGATTGTGGGACATTTATACTCTAATAACATCCTACGACATTAATTATTAATCACTATATTTGCTTACGACTTCGTCAGCATAGATTCTCCTGCCAATGCATCTCAAATAGATAAATGTTCAGTTTTAAGGAGTTCCTTTAAAAAGGATTTTTTTGGAAAAGGATTGCATTTTTAAAGTAAATGTTTGGACTGTACGTCAACACATGCAAGTTTCAATACAAACATAATAATGGATACCTAGGGAAAAGAGTGATCCAAAGTGACAATGAATAAGTTTCGAGATATTGATATATATATGATATAAATGCGTTTTTGTCATTCATAATTAATATCTTTGAGTACACATTGCAAGAAGGTCAATAGAAGATTTCACTAGGTTACAATACAGTGAGAACATTGATGTAGAATTTTAGTACAGTAAGAATGATGAAATGTTCTACAAAAACCAACCACAGCAAAAATGCATAAAACTCAATTATGACCAAAAAGTCACTTAGATCACTTGTGTTATATATTATGTTCATTAATGAGTTAGAATCACCTATACAATATACAATAACATAATGTAGTATTATGAGATAATTCTATGGTATACAACTTAAATAATAATTATATTATTTCACACAACCAAAGTGCTAGCAAAGTGCAAACTAGGCGCAGGACCGATGGCTTTACGTGATCTACAAAGCCTGGTAGTAAAACACTATAAACTTCTAATTTCAGGCTAGTACTTCTAAATTACATAATATATTTGCTCCGATCCGGAATTTGAATTCAACATTTCGCCAGGCAAATGCGGCTGTAACCCTTCATTGGTCTAGTGCACCCAGACCATGGCTAAACAATTACTAGCCTAATGTTCTAACGAGGCAGTTTAAAAATTAAAAATTACCACTTTGATAGGAACAGTAAATTTCTGTACTTAATGTGAAAGAAACTGTATGGCTACAAACTACTTAGCATATTATTATTATTATTATCTCAATATCGAATCGTACACGTCTCGCATGACTTAACAGGATCTAGAGCAGAGAACAAATGGCGACGTCAACCGCAGTGCGTGCACCGTCACGGTCTCCAGTCTATCATGTTCACCACATGCTGATTTTACACTCGAGTACACCCCGAGGAAAATATTATTTTTATTTTATTTCAACAATACAATTTTATTTATTGTCTACGACCGCAGTGTAGACCTTCCAGCATCGAGGTTAAAATCAACGATACCGTTTTTTTTCAGTTTTGTGCATTAAAAGTATGAAGTAAATTATATGGGGTTACTTTTGTTTTAGAAACAGCAAACGCTGCATTACATAGGTAGGTACCTATTTCTGTAGGAAAGGTATTGTTAACAAATTTAAAGGCATGCAATTTTAATATGCTTTCTTTCAAATTTTCACTTGACCACATGACT
This sequence comes from Erebia aethiops, assembly GCA_923060345.2. Lineage (NCBI taxonomy): Eukaryota > Metazoa > Arthropoda > Insecta > Lepidoptera > Nymphalidae > Erebia > Erebia aethiops. Next base: position 3,586,288 of record OV281092.1, on the reverse strand, counting down.
TGAAATCACTTGTTAAAGTTTATTAGATTGTAAAATATTTTTTTAATCTAGTTTTTAGTTTTGTTCAAATTAAATCTGGGATCTGGGTAGATTTAACCCGGGAAAAATCGCGCCTAAAAATGTTATGGAGGATTTTTTAACGTTTTATTGCTTTAATTAGCGAATTAACTGATAATCGCGTCAATTCTATAAATGCGAAACTGATACGGATAATAAGCTTCGGATCGTCTTGATTTTTTGCATGAATATTATATTAATATGGCACTGGACAGTAAGAAAGACTAATTTTAAATTTTAAAGCCTAATCCCAAATCTTTGCAATAAATAAAACAAAGCCTAACGAAATAATTCTCTAGTACAATTTTAAATACACGAAACTGAAAAATAAAAGCAGTAAAATTCAACAAGAGATAATTGGGCATGCCTGATATTTCAGCTTGATTAATAACATTATAAATCAGCCGGGAATCCCGGCCTTAATGCGAAAATAAAAACGGCAATTTAGATTAAACAAGACGATTTTGGCTTTTGTAAAATTAATAATGTATTTTTTAACGCCCCATAAAAGGAATGTAACGGGAATATGTTGCATGATAACGCCGCGTGTGCCATAAAAATGTGTTTTATGTATATGAAATTTCACTTCAGCATGTAATTTTTGTTAATTAATTCCTATCACAGAAATTTTGACTTTTAATATCAATTAATTAATTAGTAATTAATAATGCATGCTATAATCATAATATTAATATGTAATCAATACTAGATTAATATTGGAATTGGAATGTGCAGCAATATATTATATCGAAATAGACACTAGTTCACAATTAAAGCCAGTGGTAATGGAGGCAAAACAATTCCAATTTATCACAGTTCGATACGGAGTGGGATGCAAAGTTATGTTCCATATAGGTTTAAGTATTAATAGTCTATTTATAAAAATAAATAAAATTGAAGTGTTCGTCGGTGATTTGGAAATAAACATCCTTGTTAGCTCATCATGATTACCTTTTTATAATTAATTATTTACAATCCAAAATTTAAGCTTCCATTTGCTACTATCCCGTGTATCCCCAATCTAAACTGAACAGATTTAGAATCAAATCAAGTCCCAAATTTTTATCCTAGGAAATAACGTAACCAAATTATAATTCCCCTGTCCAGTTTAAATAAATACGCATATACCAAACGAGGCAGCAGACTATAAGCTTTTTAGTGTTTTTGAAGTTGGTTAATTTTTTAACAGTTTTATTTTATCTATAATAAATGATGGTACAGTAAGGAACATACCAAAATGCTTCCGTGCTCCAAACGCTAAGTTTTGCAATTAAAATTAATTGCCAAAACGTTGAGTTGTCTGTTTTTACACAACCCATAGGTATAATAGGAGACAAGATTTCAAGGATACAATTCCTGCAAAATTTAAAAATACATATTATATTACTTTGAATCTCTTCAACGTCACAATCGATAGGTATCTTCTACTGGGCAAAGACTTGCAAGGAGAAAGACAGAAAGGCTTGCAAGAAGAGGCTTTTATGGAGATCCATAATATCTCTACAAATTGGTTGACATCGTTCTTCCACTTGGTGGTAGTTTTAATACCTCTGTGCTTTCTGGTGCATACTTTGATAGTACTTTATCACAGACCTTCACAAAAGTTAAGTCTCAAGCACTCACCTCATGGCGAGACAGACAAACACCCATTGGAAGTATTAGCAAGTAACCGTGTTTTTTTAAATTATTATTAGGTATTTGAATTTTTGTCCGTTAGTTATATTTTACTTACACTTAAAATCACTAGATTTAGTAAAAAAAAGTTAAAATATGTATAAGGCAGGCATATGAATGGAGCAAACTGAAAACCAGCGCTGAGTATTGCCAATGCTCGGCAATGCTGAGGTTGTCTCCAATTGTTTTATCGTTAGTTTTTAATTTAGTCTTAAGATATATTGTGACTAACCTAACCTTACAATAATGAAAACAATAAAGCTTTTATTTATTTTTAACAATAGTAACAAACCAGCTCTATCGGATTGAGTATCGAAAAGTTAGATAGCTTTTTTTTAAAGATAGCTATAAAATAGGCCGTATTTAAAACTTTTCCTACCCTTTTCAATTTTGTGAATTCCTAGCTCGTTACATGCTCTGCGATATTAATTCCAAACTCATCAGGATGTTTTGTCCACTATGAGAGTTTGCTCCAGTTGTAGCTTCAGCTTCTATATTATGTGGGTTGACCCTATTGTTAATTACTTCTCGGTACTCCTGCATACTATAGACATAATATAAACTTTCGTGATGATACGTACCTACTGTTGTTGTTATCTAGGATAGGAAAAATCTTTTTTGTCCTATTTTTATCCATTAACAGAATTCATCCCAGAATTTTTTTTCCACAGATCCCAGATTTTTAAAACCTAAATCCACGCGGAAGAAGTCACAAGCATCATCTAATAAAATTATTATTATTTACAAGATTCAGTTAAAGCTTTGTTTGAATGGTGACTGTGTTTTTTGGAGGATGTCCACGCAGTATAAAACTTTGTCAACGTTCATTGGTCAATTTCAATAGACTTCTCCATATCCTAGTAAAGTTTAACTGACGAATAAATGACTGCGTACTATTTTATATTGATCGATATTCGCCCATCTTTAGCGGTGGTTATTCAAAACATCAAATCGGATATTATTTCACGAAAGCCCCAGCGCTCTCAACGAGTTGCATTGAAATAAAAACAAATGACCGAAACAATACAAAAACCCCCATAAAGTCCACGGTCCGATTAACTGATAAGTTACGTCGTCCTCTTTATCCCCTATCGTGCCCGAGTCCCGAGCGGATCGTATCCCCGACATTAGGAGCCAATACTTATCTTTTTTCTTTGAAACCGTGACATCAATGTAATCGGGCATAAAGGTGAATAGCCGCTATGGGACTCAGATATTTACACTGAGCAGAAGGCATTGTAGTTCAACATTTAGTAGTGCTTCCCAAAAAAAACATAAATAAAAATAAATCTGTGAATGGTCAATGGTCATCCTTATTATTTTATTTGAAATCCACGAATTGTTATAGTCGCAGATTTGAGTATTGCAGACACATAAAAGAAGTTTAAGTATTCAGAAGTTCTTCCAGTAAATGTATAGTTGTGCTCTTAGTAACGGGTGCGCGAATAAATTTCACAAATCCGCGTACGGTTGTCGTTGATATACATCGGAGCCTAATGCACCAATATGTCGCTTCGGCTTACTCGACACTGGTGGGATACGGATACGATTAACGGAGACTAACGGCGATGCTTTACAGTTTATTTTATACTTTTTTAAGCTTGAAAGCGTATGTATTCACGGCTTTGTTACTTTTAATGTCTGATTGGTTTTATTTTTGGTTATGTTTCGAGTGCAAAAATATCGAACCTTTCTGCTTTTACTAAGAACTTAGCAATGAAAAGTACTTCCAGTTAATATATTCTGGTTAACGTTGTAACGGGTGTGGAAATAAATTTCACAAATCCGCGTACGGTGGTTGATATACATCGGGGCCTAATGCACCAATATGCCGCTCCGGCTTACTCGAAACTGGTGGGATACGGATACGATTAACGGAGACTAACGGCGATGCTTTACAAATTTTTTTATTTTTTTATAAGCTTTAAAGGGTTTTTACTTACTTACTACTAAACTACATACTTTGTTTGTTACTTTGCTTAGTTACTTTTAATTTCCGATTGGTGTTATTTTTGGTTATACTTTCGAGTACAAAAAATCGTTTTGCTTTTAGTAAAATCCAATAATATAATGATGAATGAAAAAAATCGCTGTTTAATAATTTTAATATTATTGTTTTTATTTTATATATAACAAATGGATAAAAAATAGAAGTATTAAATTTAAACCTGTGAATATTTTTTTTATATGATAATAGTAGTAGTAGTTACTACCAAATTTTATTAGTATTTAAAAAAAATTGGCGCCTTGGGATTAATTTTTCTAACTACTAAATCTTTGCTAATTATTTAAACAATTATTGTTAACAATAATACTAAAATGTGATCAATTGTTAACAATAATTATTATTTATATTTTGTAATTACTTAGTCGCTTTATTTCGCTATGTAATCAAAGTTAATATTATTCCAGCACCTTCTTCGATAAATTAGAATTTCAGATTGAAATTATACCTACGCTAAGTTCTATAAAATATTCCAAATACTTAATAATTATTATTATTTAGTAAAATATAGGTATTATAAAGTGTATACTCAATAATGCAAATTTGTTTTTCCATCTCTTGGTTTTACATTGACTTGGCTGAGTCGATATTTTTTAAGTTAAGATTAGATAAGATATTTATTTATTGCAAAAATACACGTGATTTTGTCTAATAAATTCTATCACAATAAAATTTTAAATATTTTCACTTTTCATATTTATCACGTGCAAAGCATTTGTCTGTGCAAAAATAGACTATGCATTTTATAAATCCAATGCGCTAGCACCATGCAGAAATGGAACATTACATCCGGGCAAATAATATGTTTTGCTACTTTATTAGATGCTCCCATGAAAATACTGCGAACATTTTGGGTCCCAAAAGCACATTGCTTGATAATATCGTGTTCTATTCAGCCTATGGCTGTTTTTATACGCGGCGATACAGTTTTGCTGGATTTTTATGGCAAATCCTATTTTCAAGGGTGTCATTATTGGAGAGCAATAATGAGGGCTAGTTTAGAGAGCGATTGCTTTAAAGATGATGATGAGAAGATTTCAAGTTTGCTTTAGAGGAAGGTACGCTTTTATAACATGGTTCCCAAAGAGTTTCTAGATTTGCCATAACATAAATTTAAACACTGTGTTAAGAGCATTTATTAAGTCGAGGATATTACACTCACAAGTCAGTATAATACTTGAAATGTAATGTATGTGTTGTATTCTTACTTATTGTAACCTCTTTCCTCTTTATGAAAGGAGCAACTGCTGAGTTTCTTACCGGCTCTTCTCAGAAGAATCAGTTTTCCGAACCGGTGGTAGCGTCTTGACGTATCATAAGTGTCACAAGTTGTCCTACATGAAATAAATCATTTCATTTAATTTCGAAGTTATGTTATACATATAAGGGTAGGTTATTAATCTATATATTATGTGGTATGTCAAGTTGATCTGGAATAAATTTGTGTATGCCTACACAGCCTGCCTCTTTAATTGTCACGTCCTTTACATGGCGCAGCCTGTAGCAGGAAACGAAACCCGTCCGAAGAATGCCTTTAGACTAGATCGCTTTCTCTAAATAAATTTTATATAGACACAGAAAGAGAGACGCTCACAATTTCTCGGTGTGAAACGGTGTTACTCAAGGTTATTTGGATCTATTCAAATTATTTATAATCATTATCGTATCGTACTCCTCTCACTGTCGTTCAGAGATACAGCCAATCGCATGTACAGTAATAAGCGTTACATGAATTTTATCTATGCGTTTGGGGGAATATTAAGGATGGTGTCAGCCTATTATATTGTCCTCGCGGGTAATTTCACTGTACGGTCAGCTAATAAACGGCCCTGGATTCTATGCCAATGCATATTGGCAACGTTTTGAACTGATATTAAAATTTGGATAAGGTTATAACAGTAGAACGTAACCTATATTATAATATATTAGGTTTATGCTTCGGTAGAATTTGGCAATTTCTTTAATAAAACACAGGGTTGCGATTTATGGTCTGTTATTTTATTTTATCCACTACAAGCTAACCCTTGACTGCGATCTCACCAGATGGTAAGTGATGATGCAGTCTAAGATGGTAGCGGGCTAACCTGTTAGGGGCATGGCAGTTATATTAAACTCATACCCCTTCGGTTTCTACACGGCATCAATTCAATTCAATTCAATTCAATTTATTTCAAACATGTAGGACATACAGGTGTCTCTTATGCTACGTCATGTTTTGACTCTACCACCGGTTTGGAAAGCAGATTCTGCCAAGAAGAGCCGGCAAGAAACTCAGCAGTTGCTCTTTTTTTTTTAAACTATCTATTACAATACATAAGTAAGTATGTAAGTTAAATAAAATACAATAGTGTAAGTTATTATACTATCCTGTGGAGAGCTGGACCCAAAGTCGGTTTCTTCCATACAACTTTCTCATTAAGAAATTCGTCAATTGTACTCGTATAATAGCCCCGACTCAACAAGTGTTCTTTTACGGTTTTTTTGAATTTGTGCAATGGCAAATCCAAAAGTTCTTTTGGAACCATATTATAAAATGTAATACTCGACCCCACAAAGGATTTCTGCACCTTGCGTAGACGACATCGCGGCATTACCTACTAGTTGTACGATGTACTACATAGTACATCGTACTGGAACACTAAATCGCTTGTGGGCACGTCTTTGCCGGTAGGGTGGTAACTAGCTTCGGCCGAAGCCTCTCACCAGGCCAGACCAGGAAAAATTCAGAAATTATAAATTCCCAAATTGACCCTGCCGGGGATCGAACCCGGGATCACCGCTCGTTAAGGCAACAGCGCTACACACAGCGCCACGGAGGTCGTCAAATTAAAATTAGCTATTACTTTCTCGTGATTGTAATTTGTATCATTAATTAATGTCAATGAAAGATGGACGCTACACCGCCTGAGCTACAGCGCTTAAGATATTCGTCTGCTATCCACAAGAGCGACTCCAAAAAAAAAAAAATTTAATTATCAAGTCTTTAGATGTATTCTCATCTCAAAAAGTTAACTGAAACAGGCTGTTACTTGAACATCCATAAATAAATTAAGAAATGGTGCAAAATTAATCCATGATCTTAGATTCATTTGCATAACATTTGAGATGATAATTTTAGCACTGGAATAAGCGAGTGTGAAGTTCGAGCACAGCGTAAGATTAGTGTATTTTAATACAGTAAGTCGACTCCCTTACTAATGACATACCCTGCTTCTATGACAGTTGCACCTAAACTACTATAAATAGGTAGGTCCCAAATACTTATCTGACCAGGTGGCAAAAATTGGAACTATTTTTTATGCCTGTTTAGTTTTTGATTTTTGTTTATGCTGAGTCACATCTATGGTCAATATGTATACAATTCTATGGTCACTTGATCTGTGACAGTTCCTTTGAAACAAAAAAAAAACAATTCCGACATTCTTTTTGACTGCGGCTACATCAGATAAAAATTTGAGTGTAAAAAACCCTTTAAATTGTAAAAATCTTCATAATTCTTGTAACTAATATTAAAAAAGGTGCAATAAAGGTGTTCGTGTGATAATCTGCTCATTTATTCACAAACACAATTTAGCAGAAATACAATTTTATTTTAGTTTTCATAGATACTGACTGATGCTGTCACCGGGTCAGATAAAGTTGTGGGACTTATACGGTTCTCTCCTCTTAAATAGTAGTGGAGAGTACTCCTCAATAGTTCCTTTCTCTCTCAATAGAAAGAGAATAGAATTTGACGTCACGACTTGGTCATTTGATGGTCACTTCCCTGTCACCCCGCAGCGTTGCTCTGTTTTAACGCCTCCGTCGCATTCTACATTCTGACTGGTAGGACAACAAAGTATTTCTTTAGACTGTGGTTCGGGTGTTTATATGCTATCTTACAACGTACAGTCCCGGTGTTATGTGAGATGTGACAGAATAACGTAGCATAGGTATCATATTTAGACAAACGCCAAGATGTCTTTGATATATTGTATATATTGTTTTGTTTGTTATATTTATATTATATTTATTAGTTATACTATATTATTACTTTGTTATATTATATTATGTTATGTTATATTATATTTATTAGTTATACTATATTATTACTTTGTTATATTATATTATGTTATGTTATATTATATTTATTAGGCACATCGCTGACCACTGCGTCAGGGAGGTCGTCAATGTATTAACATTGGTGATACATAATATCAACGGAATAAAATAAGATAAAAATAAACGATTAGAGCCCCAAAAATAAACAGGGACAATAATTAATAAGCGCTGCCCTATCCCACTCCATACTAATATTATTAATGCGAAAGTGTGTCCGTCTATCTGTCTGTCTGTCTGTCTGCTACGCTTTCACGGCCCAATTTGTCTACCAATTTTGATGAAATTTGGTACAGAGATAGTATATCATGGGGAAAAATATAGGCTACTTTTTATCCCGGAAAATTTAAGAATTCCCGCGGGAATTAAAAAACATCAATCCACGCGGACGAAGTCACGGGCATCATATAGTTAAAAATAAAGGTGAGAGAAGTACTTGTTGTGACTTATCCGAAATTGAATGGGTCCATATCGAATATAATTGGGTGTTTGTCAAGTATTCAAAAAAGTCATTATTTACCCAGTAATTATTAAATAGAGGATCTCCCAAAGGTTCATTTTAAACTGAAGATTCAAGTAAAAAACTTGCGTCGAATTTTGATGACGTCACTGTTCAGTATTTCATACAACATCCCATACTAAGCGCGCGTTATGAAGCGTAGAAAAAAAATTCTGATTTGACTTGTTGTCAAACACCCGATCTATCAAAGTATAGCATTCGTCTGGCTGTCTATCTGTCACAAGTTTTTAGGCAAATTGAGGCATTTTAAAAATATCTTGGATTAGAAACCCAAAAACCAAATAAGAAATCTGTCTTACGAAAGTACTACAAACCCTTACTAAATTTCCTTACTCAGTGAGTACAAACCGAAACAACTCAGAAGCTTGGAATAAACTCGTCTCAAACATTGGTCCTAAGACAAACGTGCCGCGGGTACAACTTTTCATTAACTCTAAGCAAGACAAACTGAATTTTCAAGATGTTTGTAAGGATGTGACTAATCCTTGTAGGCAGTTTATACATTTTCAAAACAGGTTTACGTGGGAGACCGCACATGGCTGTAAAATCTCCAAGACCCATAAGTAACAAGTGCCGCGTATTTCGGTGCTGAAAAAACTAGTTTCGCAAGGCAACAGCGCTACACACTGCGCCACGGAGGTCGTCAAAACTCGTTGTAAAACTGCCTCGTTGGTCTAGTGGTTAGCATGTTCGACTGCGGCCGACGAGGTCCCGAGTCCCAGGTCGGGACATAATAATTAAGTGTTGGGTTTTTCTGACTAGAAATTCTCAGTACCAGCCCGGAGATAGGAAGTTAGCGGTGTTTCACCCCCGTGCCTCGGAGAGCACGATGAGCCGTCGGTCTCGGTTATTATCACTTACATGGTAATAGTCGTCTAAGCTCTAATTCCCTCTCTCCTATGAGAGTGGAGACCTGGTCTCAGCAGTGGGACGTTAATGGGCTGTAATAGATTAAAAATACTGATAAGTTTACGAAACCTTCAACTCGCTTTTGAGCATGTCCCCGCGTACTAAATATTGCATTGGAATTATAAGATGCTCTCCCACGGCTCGACTTGAGAGACCCTAATTAGGACTCTTACACTACTCTGACGTGTCGTAACGCCTTGTGTCGTGTCTCTCTAACCATAATACATATAGAATTCGTCAAACTTATCTGACCCGGTGACAGCGTCGCTAATATACCTATATGAAAATTAAACTAGCTGATGTCCGCGACTTTGTCCGTGTGGGGTGTGGTTGTATCGTTCCCGTGGGAACTCGTTTATCCAGATCCGTTCAGCCGTGATTGAGTAACAAACATTCTTCCATCCATCCATCCAAACTTTCGCATTTATAATATTGGTATAGATTAATTTTATGTAGAAGTTTAACATAATGCAAATGGCATCAAGATGGTGCGAAATAAGCAATTTGTACAAACTTGTGCAATTGAAACTCCGATATTATAATCTCGGTTGCATTTGCGGTTGTTTTTGCCGCATTCGGCCATTAAACGTTTATATCTCCGCAGAACAGTCGTCGGCTTTTCGGTACAAGAAACATTGATTTCGTATCACACTGTATTCGTATTGCACTCTATTCAAACGCAATACGGTCTAAATTGCATTTTAATTAGGATACCTTATGTCCTTTTGGATTAGACTGGACCTAAACCTTCTCGTAGTAATTACTATAAGTTCATTTTGATAGCACTACTGCCCGTGAAAGCTACGAGTAGCAAAAATTAGGTGTGACTGTAATTTACTTTGAGGTTTAAATCGATTGTTACAATTTTTTACTTAAAAAAGAGCTTATCATTTCAGTGATTTTATCTTTAAAAAGCTTTAGAGCTCTACTCAAGCAGCAATAATGAAAATTCACTAAGGACTGGGTACTTGTATGACGCGCCAGAGAGGTACGGCATACTTTCGCACCAGTATTGAGCTCTTCATGAATAACCAACGCGGACTTCTGTTTGTCATAATTTGTTTTTTATAACTGGTGCGTTATCGCTCTAAAGGAAGGCTCTATAGAATCATCAGGAAATCTGCACGTATGAGATTTCTCCATAATTTTCTCAAATTTATGAGAAAGCGTGAGTTAAAAAAAAATATTACTTAAGCAAATAAAGTATGACAACATTGCGACCAATATTTCATTAATTTAATATAATATTTGTTTGTAATTTTATGTGTAATGTGTAATTTACTTGATATATTTTTCTTGATTTCATATTATATATTGTATTTTATTTAGTTTAGTTTTAGATATTTTATGTTTTAGATTTAGTTGTATCTTTTTATCGTTCGTTCGTTCGTTATATTATATCGTTCGTTAGTTTTAGATTTTTTATTAAATTTTTTCGTGCAGCAAATGTGATAATAATATTAAAATATGAGTACTTTCTTGTTATAAACTTGTTTTGTCAAAATAATAACTTTTATTACTGTGATGTCACCCGGGTCACAGCTGAAAACCAGCGCCCTGCTTTGTATGCAATTTTTTGACATATAATGCAGGGCTATGCTGAGCTGTACACCTTTTTTTTTTTAATCCACTACAAGCTACTCCTTGACTGCGATCTCACCCGATGGTAAGTGATGATGCAGTCTAAGATGGTAGCGGGCTAACCTTTTAGGGGCATGGCAGTTATATTGAACCCATACCCCTATTCGGTTTCTACACGGCATCGTACCGGAACGCTAAATCGCTTGGCGGAACGTCTTTGCCGGTAGGGTGGTAACTAGCCACGGCCGAAGCCTCCCACCAGGCAACCTATTCTGGGTGGTGTCACAGACGATATTGTTACATCTGTAATTTGTGTTTTGTCTGTGACATCACTGTCGAATAGGCTGTTTTCTTTCTTTCTTTCAACAAATCCGCATTTCATCTGTGTGGTGGTTTTTGGCCTTGTCTAAAACAAGATCTCAGTTTTGTCGGATCATGGGTTGAGAAGATGATAGTGGTGCAACGTCAATGAAGTTTACTTACTCGTAGACCTATTAATAGCCCGATATCAGCTCAATAAAGGGGTCAAGTATCTTTCTTAGGCATAGTTCTTAACTCGATATAGGGGCTAAATGATTTTTTACCATAATTAAGGCAACGTTACACATTCAACACCAAAAACGGCGAACTCGAATAATATAGGGCGCAGTCAAATTTATGTCGGCCCTACACCGAAGAAGGCCGCAAGGAAAATTGGATAAAGGGTCGCGTGGAATATTTCAATATGCCATTCACATTTTTTACGATCGTCATGTGTGGCCGCCTTACGATTGTGCAGAACCGCAATATTGGGCGATTTCTTTCCGATGTTTTTCTCGCTCCTTCTTACTAGTTTAGTGCCAGATTGAATTGGCGTCACTTGAGAAAGATTTCGATGGTACGGAAAAACTCTTTGGAAAACTTCGTTGCTTGCTTTCGTAGTTGACTTTGTGTTCCGCAGCCCAAAAGATAATTTGAACTAGTTACATCCATACTAATATTATAAATGCGAAAGTATTCCAGTCCGTCTGCCTAGTGCTACGCTTTCACGGCCCATCTTGTATCCCGGGCCATATTCACGGCCCATCTTGTAGCCTATGTCCTTCCCCGGCTAGGCTTGGCTACTTTTTATCTCGAAAAATCAAAAAGTTCCCACGGGAATAAAAAACCTTAATCCGAATGATTTAGATCCATCTTAGGCTCAAGACTGATTTCCGTAGACCCGAAGTCTATACATAAAATGCTACAAATTATTAAGTAAACCTTATCTTCACTGCATAATATTATGTAAACATATTATTAATATCAAATGATATTATACTTACAATAATACCGTGTGGATAATTTTCAGCAAAGGTACCGCTAATTTTCTTAGCAATTAATGGTCTTTTACAGGTCTAGGTGGTTAGCAATTAAAATAAATTTATGTGCACGTGTGGCACTCGAGCTTTTAATTCGGACCACTTGATCTCGACTCTGAGGTGTTTAAATAGATTTAAAGTGCGCTCAACCTGGAATTTAAATTCGAAATATATTGCACCTGATAGGAATAATGGCTTTGGGAGCGCGACGTGCATTTTGAATGTATGTACTCCTATATATTTTAATCCCATCTCGGTTTAAATTAACATTTTTTTTTTTTTTTTTTAATCCATTACAAGCTAGCCCTTGACTGCGATCTCACCTGATGGTAAGTGATGATGCAGTCTAAGATGGTAGCGGGCTAACCTGTTAGGGGCATGGCAGTTATATTAAACCCACACCCCTTCGGTTTCTACACGGCATCGTACCGGAACGCTAAATCGCTTGGCGGCACGTCTTTGCCGGTAGGGTAGGGTAGGGTAGGGTGGTAACTAGCCACGGCCGAACCCTCCCACCAGGCCAGACCAGGGAAAATTCAGAAATTATAAATTCCTAAATTGACCCTGCCGGGGACATTTGCTAGTCATACATTCCGACCAGAGCTGTGAAAATACACTGCTGATAGAACTGGGCGAAATAATCGGCACGCGATATAACGCGCTTTTTTATATGATATATAACGCAGACCCGGGGCTTGCTGCCAACGCTTAAAGCAATACTTATGCAATATTACTCAAAATGACAGTTTCATGTCACGTACCTTGGCGTTCCTAAAATAAGGATTATAATTCTAAAACACAGGAAACAATATGGCTTTATGCTTTGTAAGTATAGCCCCTGAGTGAGTTAAAAAAAACAGTAAAAAAAAGTCATCAGTCAAGCGGGGTTATTACCGGACGGAACCTAACGTTAATGTGCATTAAATTTTAACTTTTCGATCAGTGCCATGGTGTGTTGTTCACGTTAATATTCTAAAATGCAATTTGCGCGCCGCAGCGGGGAGCGGAGTCCATTAGAATTTATGATACATGGGGCCAGACAGTAATTAAAAGAGCCCACAGAGGAATAACATACTGCATTGCTACGAACTTATCATATAGAGCCAGTGTGGAGTGCATAATGGAATGACCAGATACCTAGTCTGTTCTGTTTAATTAAACCATTGTGGCTTAATTTCGTCTTGTCGACTGTTGGTGATAGATAAATACTTCATCTGTAACAGTGGAGTTTCAGATTATAAATTTTGTTTGTGCGTGTAAGCTTGAAATACTGACTCATAAAAGGATTTAATATTAATCTCTTGTTTTGAAGGTTCTTCTAAACGAATGCCAGTATCCAAGACCATTTGATTAACTGCACCTCCTGATGACCTCCGTGGCGCAGTGTGTAGCGCTGTTGCCTTAATTTGCGGAGGTCCCGGGTTCGATCCCCGGCAGGGTCAATTTGGGAATTTATAATTTCTGAATTTTCCCTGGTCTGGCCTGGTGGGAGGCTTCGGCCGTGGCTAGTTACCACCCTACCGGCAAAAACGTGCCGCCAAGCGATTTAGCGTTCCGGTACGATGCCGTGTAGAAACCGAAGGGGTATGGGTTTAATGTAACTGCCATGTCCCTAACAGGTTGGCCCGCTACCATCTTTGACTGCATCATTACTTACCATCAGGTGAGATCGCAGTCAAGGGCTAGCATGTAGAGGATAAAAAAAAAACCTTAGAGCCACGTTTATGATAGTTATAATCTAACAGTCTCCGTTTTGGAGTTAGGTAATTTATTTATACTCGTACATTAGATTCATACATACACATACATCTTACCAGTAGGTGAGATCGCAGTCAAGGGCTAGATTGTCGTGGATTAAAAAAAAATTAAAAAAAAAACATTTATTTCCTAATTGTGCATACCCATAACATGTGCATTCCTAAACACACATAACAAGTATACCTAAAGAGGTAGATCACCCCTGCACCTCAACGATCTAAACAACAACGAAGAGGCGCAGGGATGAACTATATCGCGTATGGCACAACCCGAAAAATGGTCCAAACTCAGCGTAGGTGTATGTTCAGTGCAAGCACTAACCATAATAAGACTAATAATAATGACTGTAAAAATAGCATTGAAATTTTTCATATTTCGGATGTTTACGTTTTGATGTAACGACCTAAATACTGAATATATTATAAATTATTATAATAAAACAAACAAAATTACAAGATATAATAAAAACTTATTGACTAAACGTTAATCTAAAATCTAAATATTATACAAACTATACAATAAATTTAAATCAAATTCTTATATACCTAAATATATTTATTTGCGGTCTAAAGATGACAACAGGTTAAGAATACCTTCTAGTCATACGGAGGTGTACGGGAATTCCTTCACAGTAAAGACGGTTAAGCTTTGGAACGTCCTACCGAATGACATTAGACAATCGAAATCTATAAATATATTCAAGAATCGTTTAAAGGATCATTACTTATCTAGTGCTAGTATGCTATAGAATATTTAAGTATTGTGTATGTAGGTTTATATAGGTATATATTTATTTTTATATGTATTTATAAAATTATTTATGTATTATTAGTATGTAAAGTTTATGTAGTATATTATTATAGCTGTCTATATTGTTGCACTATCCCGCTCCTACCTTAAAGGTCCTTAATTAATGGGTTGTCTGGAGGAGATCACTTTTAGTGATAAGACCGCCCTTGCGCACTTTGTTTTGTTTTGTTTTCTTTTCTATGTATTTTATGTCTTGTGTAGCAATAAAGAATTTATCTATCTATCTATATATTTTAATAAAAACAAACATACTCGTACTTGAAGGAGTGGGGATTAATTCACAGATTTCAATATTAAAATGCTTTGAGTTTAACGTTATTATAATGTTAAACGGTAGAATTAATAGCCCCTTTTTTCATCCAAAAATAAAGATCCGGCAATGCTCCGAAAAACACATAAGTATACTTTCACAATTTCAACATGATACCTACTCTTCCTAGTAATCATGATATATCAATTTCTAGTATACTATAATTTTTAAGTCTTCAGTATAATTACCGTTAATTACAGGGCAGGTAGCAATGGAATACCTACAAATGATAAACACAAGACATCCGATATCACTACTAATTACTTGCTATAATTATCGCAGATACTCTCTATTGAATTGCTCCTAGCAACAACATCTCTAATTAAACGGAGTGTTCTACTAAAGATATAACATGAGTATAATTTATATGAAGTCATTATAAGAGAAAATATAGGTACTTACAATTATTTTCAGGGCATATCAACGTGCCTTTTATAAAAATATCGAATTTTGGTCAACTAATATCTAAGGTACGCAGGACATAATAATGTTACATTAGCACTAATTGTACACTCTCTAATTCGTCTACTAATATTAAAATCCTCGTGTTGTGTCTGTCACCTAATCGTGACTGAGCGGTCATCGAAAATTCCAGTAGTGACGTCTTTGAACGTTGTGAAGGACAGAACATTTGATGTTATTCGCCTTAATTGCATTTGCCGACAGCCTGGGTAACTCGTGCAAGAGACCGCTCACAGATAACTTAATTCGGTCGGTGCATAGCATGGGCGACCTACTGAATAAAGGGTATGGATTTAATAAAAGTGTCACAACTCTTTCCATTATATTGTTTAGTCTTCTTTAGATTGCATGATCTCTCCCGGGGCTAAATTATGTTATAAAAAAACACTATCTGTCTATCTCTATCTATCTATTATTAATTATATTATTATATTAATTATGTATATTTATATTTCCTCTTTCTTCCATAAATCCTGTGTAGCGTAAAAGGGGGTTTTTAAAAGCAGTGTATCCATCAAACGGTGACATAATATATGCTTTTAAAAATAATTTGCTGTTTTCAAGACCTTTAAGCAGCCATTGACGCATCTCAAGACACAATTAAAAAAAACATCTCTGCAATGAAATTTATTTTAAACATATGTCTAAGTTTACCTTTTAAAGCAATTTTTCTTCTTAATGAAACCAATAATTTAGAAATATAAGATAAAATTCATATTTCTAAATCAAACACATTGTCCGATTAATTTGTATTTAAAAGTAAATATTTATTTAATTACAAATGATTTCTTGCATTTTTAGCGACATGCGCTTGCTCCATTTCACCCCCGCGCGCCTGTGTTTTCAGCTCGTGAGCTCACAGCGCCTTAAGTTGTGGAATGCTCTGCCTCTTGACATCAAAGAGGCTCACTCCATAAATATCTTTAAGAGACTTGTAAAAATTACTATTTGTCACAATAATAATATTAATAGATCATACTGGTAAATCCTCCGTATCAACTTTACGATACGAAATCAATGTTTGTTGAAACTCTCAAGACTGTTTGTGGAAATATTTAAAAACAGCCGTAAAGTATTTGATATCATTTTCCGGGATGCAAAGTAGACTATGACACTCTCCAGGTCCTCAACTATACGAACCATGCAAAAAATACAATGCAAATACTTATTAGCCTATAGGCTAGAGGGTAGTAGACAATAGTATTGCCATTATATTGTAATGGAACATTATGGTAAGAGAAAAATAATATACTGAAGACAAACCATCAAAAAACACACTTTCGTAATTATGTTTATTTAATATGTTAACATTCAGTGGCCAAATGTGATAAAAACAACCAGAGTTTGTACAATTAGCTAATATGCTATAGGCTACAGCATTCGCGTTAATGTAAATGTAGTAATTACCAGCTGATACCCGCGACTTCGTATTATCGCGATTTATAATATTAGTATAGCTGTAGAGTACATTACATCGATGGATTAGAGAATCAAGGGGGCTTTGCTCTTGATACGTTAAGCCGCCGCATTTAGTAAAGTCGTTTTGTATGTGACGTTTACTTTAACAAGAGAGGACCATCTTGTTTTAATTTAATGTATTAGATTATAATGGGGCTGACATGTAATTAATTATAAAAGCCCCTAAATAAAGAAAAAAAAACAAAAAAAAAGTTTTCAAGATAGACTCCGGGATGCGGTGTTTTAGATCAGACATATATCTAGCGGAATTTCGCTACCAGATATCTACGAGTGGAATGACATGCGTGGAATTTTGCTTCACTGTAGCGTATGGAAATATTGGGAGAGCGCCATATCTCGGCGAAAGTTTGCATGCTGAATTCCAACATAATTTAACTGGCCAAATTCTACGCTCTGATTTCTCGCTAGATTTTGTTCCTAGCCTTACGCGATGCATTGCTGGGACACGCTAAGGTCCAGCGCAAACCTAAAAAGTGGCAGTGAGCTTTTCACAAGGCATACCGATTGGTGACGGTTATTATATGGGCCAGAGTTTGAGTGAGCTGTAAGCTAAAACTGCAGCGCGATACATCTATTTGAAGGGGAACGTCGTTTTGTCCTTGTGTTCATCTTGTTAAGAGAGTGAGTCAAACCAATTTTATTTTTCATCAGGTTTCTTTTCCCTGATGTGTTTGTGCTATCAATAAAAAGAAATAATTTATTTAGTGACAACTATTAACCTTTTTTTTTATCC
This sequence comes from Erebia aethiops, assembly GCA_923060345.2. Classification (NCBI taxonomy): domain Eukaryota; kingdom Metazoa; phylum Arthropoda; class Insecta; order Lepidoptera; family Nymphalidae; genus Erebia; species Erebia aethiops. The sequence continues at coordinate 3,568,552 of OV281092.1, read as the reverse complement.
ACTACAAGCTAGCCCTTGACTGCGATCTCACCTGATGGTAAGTGATGATGCAGTCTAAGATGGTAGCGGGCTAACCTGTTAGGGGCATGGCAGTTATATTAAACCCATACCCCTTCGGTTTCTACACGGCATCGTACCGGAAAGCTAAATCGCTTGGCGGCACGTCTTTGCCGGTAGGGTGGTAGCTAGCCACGGCCGAAGCCTCCCACCACGCCAGATCAGGGAAAATTCAGAAATTATAAATTTCCAAATTGACCCTGCCGGGGATCTAACCCGGGACCTCCGCACGTTATGGCAACAGCGCTACACACTGCGCCACGGAGGTCGTCAAAAGGTATTGTTATCTAATTTCTAATTATTATTAATAAATTATCCGCACTAGATGCCATTAAAAATTAATACAGTGAAAATTGGGTTGAACCAGCGGCTGACTAGAATTTTACAATAATTCTGTGTGTAGCCACTGCTAAGTTGTCATGTATCTTGCCTCTACGACCTGCACGGCGCAACGCACGAATTGCTTGAGCACGCTTTTCACTATAACAATTCCAACACTATGTTAAAGTTAATAAGATGAAAACCCGCTTCAAGGCCCTTCCACTCCGGCCGTGTGCCTTGCGCCTTAGGTACAAACTGTAAAACAGCAGTTGTATTTTAAACCTACAGTTGTCTGTCTGTATCTCTATGCATCATGCTGCGGCCACATAAATAATATAATAAATTAATTAGCATGAATTAATATGTTACAATGGAAGTCCAATGAACTGCGAAATTGTTTAAAATGTTTTATTGCCACTCGTATAAATCCAGCCGGGGAGGCTTTATTGTTTCAATAATTTATTGCACATAATAATTATCATGTTTATTACTTGTATAAAATAATATATTCCCATGATCTATTGTTTGCGCATTTAATTTATTACCGTTCAATTTATATAACATTCGACATTTTTTTTCTACACTTTATCATTTTAGAACTTCCATGTTTGTTGGGAAGCAAGATTAAGTTCAAAAATCAAACCATTTGTATTTTATTATTCTACACTAGTTCATCGAAATTTTGCAAAATTTCTTCAACATCAGTTACACAGATGGGCTGTAAAAGCATAACAGACATACAGACAAACTTTCGTATTCTTATCTTAGTGTGAATTAGTAATACTCGTAGCTGTAACAACTTACGAATATTGCATGCATAACAATATAACTGTTGATGTACCTACTATGTTAATAATCAACATAATTACAAGGCGAATCAGGCTAAGTGCATTAGTTAAATTGGACATTGCGCGTAGACACCTGACAGGAGATAATCTCATCACTGGCTTCAGCGCCTACATGGATATTAGTTTAGGCTGGGTTAGGCACCGAGACATAGAATTGTCTATGACCTAAATGTAGCATGGTGCCTCCAAATACGACCCCATTGGATCAATAGAAAAGCACCAAGACCACGTTAATAAAGGTCACAATCACTACAGACAGGTCAGCAACCTCCATTTTTGACGACCTCCGTGGCGCAGTGTGTAGCGCTGTCGCCTTAACGTGCGGAGGTCCTGGGTTCGATCCCCGGCAGGGTCAATTTGGGAATTTATAATTTCTGAATTTTCCTTGGTCTGGCCTGGTGGGAGGCTTCGGCCGTGGCTAGTTACCACCCTACCGGCAAAGACGTGCCGCTAAGCGATTTAGCGTTCCGGTACGATGCCGTGTAGAAACCGAAGGGGTATGGGTTTAATATAACTGCCATGCCCCTAACAGGTTAGCCCGCTACCATCTTAGACTGCATCATCACTTACCATCAGGTGAGATCGCAGTCAAGGGCTAGCTTGTAGTGGATAAAAAAAAAAAAAAAAAAAAAATTGTATGGAATATAAGTTTCGTCGTATCGCGGTAGTCTGTGCAGCCCTACAAAAGTGCGCGCACGTTATTTTGTCTACCGACAAAATTACAATTGTCGTAAGTTTGTACCCAGTTGCAGTTATCCCCTCGAATCATACTTACTTGAATTTAGGCATAGGCATCTTCTAGGCAAGCGCGTTCCAACCTAGACCTCATCATTGCTTTGCACTAAGCATGTTTGTCGTCAAGCGCAAGCGCAAGCCTATCACGCAATTTTTTTTTTTTTTAATATTTAAATTTTAAAATTATTATTACAATATTAGTAGCCAGTCTGCCTGCCTATCGGCATCCCAGGGAAGGATGTAGGCTAGTTATTATCCTGGAAAATTAAACACTTTATTCACGCGGACGAATGGGCGTCATCAAGTACCAAATGCAGATACTTAGGGCCGCTTTCACAAGGACATTTAAACTGATTTAGTTAAATTTTGTAATGCTGTCCCTTTTTGGCAAATGCATTTTGAAGTTGCCAAAAAGGGAGAGCATTAAAATATTTAACTAAATCAATTTAAGATTTCTCGTGCAAGTGGGCCTTTGTTTGCTTATTCAAGATTTAATGCCAAACGATCCACGAAGTTACCATCTTCATTGACTCAATTGACAACTTTATTTTTTATTTTTACTCAATTAACTTAAATACTAATAATTAACTTAATCTACAACTTTTTCATGGTACACTTTTCTCTCCGACGTCAACTTTCGCCGGAAATCGCAATAACCCAAAATTCCCCCCTTTTCATCCCCCAAATATATGTGGAAACACCCCTGCTCACGCATTTTTTTTTTTTACGTTTATTATACGTCACTTTACCATTTCCAACTGTTCCCATCCTGTTAACAATTTTTTCTTTCTAAAAGTGTAAATTGCCTGGACTATTAATCCTATTTTTAATAGCCGTTGATGTAATTTTTCAGGTCTACAAACATCTTCCATGTTAAAATCATGCCAATCCTATGCTCTGTTGCGGCTGAATCGAAGAAAATGAAAATCTAACAAACAAACATGTGATTGCTGTTATAATATTTGACGTTTGGTACAAAGATAGTTTGCATTCCGTGGAAGGACTCAAAGTCAAAGAAGATAAACTTCCTTGCTATTAGCTTTGTAAACTAGGCGGAAGTAATGCAATTGAACCTCAGTTAAGTCACCTTTAAACCGTAGCAAGTTTTAGTAACTTCTGTAAACGGCCATTCTACAGGGTCAGTTAGGGCGCAAAGGCACTAAAGACATAAGTAAGAATATGACTTACGGATAAAAAAGTCTGCTTAACTCACTTTCATATTTAGCTGCACACACTAGCACGACGTGTAGACGCGACGTAACGGTATTTTGTCCTGCCCGGTACCCTGTGTGTTCGCTCTTACAGAGTAAGATTTTGAAAAATTATAACCCTACTGTAAAAATGTAAGTTACTAGTAGATTCGACTAACTTCCGGGTAGGAAGAGCCACCAAGAAACTCGATGGTTGCTCTTTTCAATCAAAATTACTTACAGTCATTATAAGGACATAAGTAATTGCAGTCCCAATCAAGATCTCTATGGATGGTGGGCATATGATCACCTATTCAATCATCACGTCAATCAATAAACCCACCTCAGCTAAGGACAGCGTTCTCAAATAGGTATCCGTCAATCCATGTATGAGAACGTGTAATGCATAGATTGCTGTAAGCCAATGTATGTTTATTAATACAGGCCTAAGAATACAATTCTACAATGGAACAGATGTCGGAAAGAGTAATGATAGGAATCTAGGTGGTCTAACCTGAAATGGGCAGATCCTCAGAAAAGTAACCAGATTAGCTCAATGTGGGTTTAGACGAAGATTGGGATCATAGAAAAATATCGTCCGCATGGTAAGTAAAAAGTAATAATAAAAAATAAATTGGTTTATTCATGGGAAAATCACAAATAGGTAATTGAGAAGCGTACCTTCTTGATATTATTTATCGTAATACGATACGCCGGAAATGAAAGAGTCGTGATGAACGTCAATGACCCCATTGAAATGAGCTACGCAATTTCCGTTTTGACTCTATCTCCGAGGAAAAATCCATTTATTTCATTTGAAAAAAAAACTCCAATATTCTAAAAACTTATTAGGTTTCAAATTGGACATCTTTTTTTGATGTACCCATTAATTCATGTTGTCACTAAGGTAAATACCGCTTTTCTTACGTTTAAAGAGTAACTTTATATTTTAATATATTATAAAAATGTCTATATTATGTAAGTAGGTATATTATATTATATTATATTATATTATATTATATTATATTATATTATATTATATTATATTATATTATATTATATTATATTATATTATATTATATTATATTATATTATATTATATTATATTATGTATTTTCATTTCATTGATGTATAACAGACTCATAGACGCGTATTTTTTTCAAAACCCTTCATGAAAGTCTTCTCATTCAAAATAACAGACAGATCTTATGAAAGCTTATTAAACTTTGCTCATCATTGAAATAATTGTATTATAGTAGTAAGGGAATCTATAAACGAAAATAAAATACAGTAGGTATTATAATATATTAGTCAAAAATACACAATAAAACATATAATATTAAAAAAGTATAAATTGAACACAAGTATGACGTAGGTATGTTGTGTAATGGATAAAAAAAAAAAAAAAATTATTTATACCAACTGTAATCTTCCAGGCTGTAATCTTTATCTATGGCAAATTTCATCCAGATCCGTTCAGTCATTCTGGCTTGATTGAGTAACAAACATCCATACATCCAAACTTTCGCATTTATAATATTACTATTGAAACTTACGCTGAAATATTTGTTAGAAGTAAATTAAAAAAAAAAACCAAGGTGACTAAATTCTTCGTAATTCATTTTCAAGTTTCTCAAACAAGAGAACCAGCTCTGGGTAGAACATAAAAATGAAAAGTAACTTGCGGGCGCCAGGAAACACCGTTAATCGATTCCTTTAGCGATGCAGAACAAACTGTTCTCTGTTTTTCTCAGCAATTAACGGTCTTTTACAGGAGTAGGTGGGTAGCAATTAGATTAAATTTATGTGCACGTGTGGCACTGGAGTTTTCAATTCAGACCACTTGATCACGATTCTGAGTTGTAGATTGAAAATTGAACTCTAGTTGTCGTAGCTGCTGTTTTAACATGTCTAATCCAAATATACCTACTTAATATTAAAAATGTGAAAGTGTGTCTGTCTGTCCGTCAATCTATCTATTTGCTAGGCTTTCCCTATTTTTTCAGCAGATTTTGACGAAATTTGGTGCTTCGAGGTAGGTGGCATCTCGGGGAAAGAAGACAAATTTTGTCCCGGAAAATGAAAGAGTTCCCGCGGGAATCACAAAACATTAATCAACGCGATTGAAATTGCGGGCATCAGTCTAGTCTAAAAAAACGTACCATATACATAAAATAGTACCTTATAGATACTTTCATGTCATTTATGCACCTAGCATTGAACTAAGGTCATCACGGCTTTTTAACTTATTAAATAATATTATACCAATGCGATAAAAAATAAATTTTGTTACGTTGACTATAAAGCATTCACCATAATACTTTAGAGCTTTAATATTTGATAATATAATAGTAATAACACAAAATGTACCCTTTGTGATGCGGGCATCGCACACGAGGACTTTATAACTTAGTTAGCGAGCTTATCAAAATACATTGAATTATTTCGCCGATGCAACTTCGGAATAAAACTGGTGCCAGTTTATTAGTCCCACGCTTGTAATAAAACCCGCCATTCTGGCCAGTGTAGGGCTGCCAAAAACACCGACAATTAAAATGAAAAAATAAATCAGATAATTATTTCAAACACACTTTCTGAATATCATTAGTTAAACAAGAAATGAAAAAGGAAGCGGCTTTAGTTTTACTGTAAACTAACCTAGGTACATTGGATCCAGATGCGCTCTGGTCTGAAGAAAAGCGCACAGTGAACTAAGATTTAAGACAGGGCTTTAGTTAACATGTATGAAAGCTAATAAGTGACCGAAGCAAGTAATGACATTAACAAAATGGTTGCACAATGGTATTGGAAGGCCTCAACACAGGTGACGTCGATTTTCAACGGAAGTGACATGTGGACATTATTCATTTCGATATGTTCCAGTCTAATCTACTTGCGTGTTCTTTAATCTAAAAATAGTTTGTAGATTTGCCTAAAGTATTTTGTTTTACGTTGTTCTTTAGAAACTAGTTTTGGCAACCCTAGCATAGTCACGATATAAGCTTAGCCCCGAATTAAAGCCGTATTTATAGCGGTCCACGCATCGATTCCCATGATGATAACGTGTAATTCCACTGTTTTTGGTCAATACAAGACTTGTGTACTGCCGTTAGTGGCAAAATATGGGCTGGCCCGACAGCTCATCGAACCCTTGGCCGAAAATATAACTATTGGTGGTAATAAAAGAAATTTGGTGCCGCCACTTTGTTCTAACAGGGCCCAAAAGGATTTTATTTCACGTTGCGGTTAGGACATTCTGGAATTAAACCTAGATTTTTCGTACAAAATATTTATCAGCAATTAAGTAAATGGAGGTACGAAACATTGCAAGCTCACCTTGAACTTAACCAATACGAAGTGTTTTTTTAATGGTTTTATTTACGAGTTTTTATCTAAGAATATATTGGACTAGATGATGCCCACGACATTTATAATATTAGTATGGATAGAGTACAATTGATTCCATTAATCCATACAAATCTTATAAATATGAAAGTGTGTCTGTTTGTCTGTGAAAGCGTAGGAGATAGACAGATCCGCGTAGATCAGATAAGCGTAGTATAGGCGGAATCATGGTCAGGACATAAAACGAACATACCATACAACGAGCCAGGGGATGCGAACGAATTGACAAATGGGAAGGAGTCACGACTTTCAGTAATGGAGAATGAGGAAATCAAGACAGAGAGAGACCATTTTAGTGTGCTAAATGTTCTTGCTAACTACAGCGGCACTGTAATGACATAAATATCTCGTTCGCATCCCCTGGGAGCTGAACGTCGTCTTTCTCACCGCTGTAGCGAAATTCAATTTCGTTCGTTGTCGTATTTGCGTTGTCATTTTGTTGTTGGCGCCTTGCGGATAGCACAGAATCTATTTTCATTGAAGCAAAGGTAAAGAGTTGTGCGTTTTTTCGTATAAGAAATTCTAAAAATCAAACTCGATTATTCGTAATCATGACCAGATTTCGATACGAGATTATTCACTGCGTTTATATTTGTTGGAATATCATATTTCGATAATAATAATGATGATTATTTATTGACAGATCCACAGTACAATAATATAAAACATTTAAAAATATAAAAATAAGTAGGTATATGATATTTAAAAAAAATAAGTTAAAAAATTACACTAGAATAGGTACTTATTTTTAGCTTCACTTCCTATTTGCGACCCGGTGGACACGCCGCCAGTGGTCAAACATCTGTCACCACATACATACAACATGTAACATGATTTCAAGTGTGACACTATTCGACTGTCGCAATCTGCTCTAGAAGGGGGCTATACGATTTCGAATAATCGCGAAGAAATCAGGAACCCCAGCCTTGGCGAAGATTCCCGATGCACTGCCTTATCTCGGCAATATCATTAGGATGCGGTATGTATCATTATACTGCACCCTAATGGTGCTCATAGTGGATCGCTTATATTTCGTCTATAATTGACATGACATTGACAATATGCACGAAATAATGTAAGCTTGACGTCCTTGCTGCATTTGGAGAACCTGCGAGCAAGCATGTTTCACCGAAACTGTTTGAGCTGTGCGATGTATCAGTCAGTTACCTTTTAACTTTAAATATATTTAGATCATGTAGCGGACTTCCACACTCTACGATCTTATACCACTTGAGTTCACTGGTTTGCTGCGACTTGAATCTGCTTAGTAAATTAGTCAAAGTCCAAAACCGTTCATTCAAATTAGGTACACTGTACGTACATTTTTTGAAAATCAATTGAATATAAGACGTGATGGTGATAATATTATAGAAAATCCTATTATAATAGCTTAATATGAAAATTTCATCCAAGTAAAATAAGAAAGCTTCGTAAAGTTAAAAAGTCAAATGCTAACAATTCTCGGCTAAAATCGGTTCAGGCTGTAGAATCTAGGTTAGGTTAAATTAGCAGAACCAGCCAACTGGCAAAGATGAAAAGTAAATGACTGCGATGAAGTTTCTTCAAGGGCCACGTTCAGCGAAAACATTGAGTTGCAGTTATGTAAAATCTTTCAGCTAACATTCTCATATTATTCGGTACGTTCTAGTTGAGGTTCTCTTGTTTCCCATGAGCTTACACTATTTACTAATGTGTAAAAAAACAACTTTTAATGGTATAATATACGTTTCAATGATTTCCGTCCTTCATCTCTAAAAAATGTCATAAAACTCACCTACCTGAAAGGATGAACTTTAGGTATTAGGAAAAAATTGGCATACTTGGCAAAATCGGTTCAGATTTAACGTAATTATGAAATAAGGCTCATCCTCTATGCCAAGAGAACTTTTGAAAAGTCAGACTTGCTCAGTGGCGTGCACAGATTTTGAAGCAAGGATAGGCATTAGTTAGCCAGAATACCTTTTTACTGGATGATTTAATGAAATACGAGCATTGACGTATTTCTATTTGGCTAAGCAGCGCTTTTATGCCTCTATGAACTGCACGCCACTGCTTGCTGGTTGCAGGTGATGCAACCTAAGTGGAGCGCGTTGGCATAGAAATGCCTATTCACTCTTGATTTGAATACACCAATGTTAAAAGTGGAGGGGAATATGGAAGCCGGAAGGCATTCCATATAAGCATAGGCAGTACGCTCAATATTCAGTATTTTTAAATGATTAAAATACATTTTGGTTTCTGAAAAAATAAACTTACAGTCACAGATAGATCAACGGATCACAACAAAGTGATTCTATAAGGATTCTTTTTACGATTACGAGGGACGGCACTTACAAAAACCTAAAGAAATTCATATAGCTATTTTAAAAGCAAGACTTTGTAATTGTTTTTATTCAAGCTTCTTATTAATTCTCATTCAACTGCCCGTTGCAAAAGCGATTTCTCTGAAAATATAACGTTTATATTATCATGCATTAACACAACAATTTAAGTCCATAATACCTACTGATATAATTGAATTAGGTATAAGCTTATTGAACAACAATAATGACTAAGTTTTCATACCGTTTGTTATTCATTTCATTCAATAATTGTTCATTCAGTAGCGAGCAAATAATATGCCACTATTATAATTTATCTATCTTTTGACGACCTCCATGCCCCTAACAGGTTAGCCCGCTATCATCTTAGACTGCATCATCACTTACCATCAGTTGAGATCGCAGTCGAGGGCTAGCTTGTAGTGGGTAAAAAAAAAACCTCCGCTCCATTCTTCTCTTTTTGCGCTGACCGGAGCCCCCAAGGCACAAATCACATGAATGGCAGAGCCAAGGCTCGGTGTATCAGTTTTAAAGACAACCACGATCGTACTACGACGGATGACCATAGTAATTTCCTACTCGAAAGGTTTACCTTACCTACCATGTTCGAAAAAATCAAAACAGTTTCTAAAATATATAAGCTTTTCCAAAATGAGGTATGGAAAATCGGCAATAATACCTTCATCGTTTAAAATCGATACATAATGATACTAGTATCACAATGAACTCAATTTACCTTCTCCGGATCGCTGTTCAAGGACCATTGACGTATGGAGACGAGATCCCGTCGACTCGACAGCTTTTATCCCTATACTGGGAATAATAGCTACCCCACTGGAATTTGCATGTTTGCCCCGCTGTAAATGGAACGTCAATAATTGATTTGAATATTTGGAAGACCAGTTAATTCGACTGTAATATTCGTAAGTAGGTATACAGGTGTATAGTCTAAGGTGAAAGTATGCAAACCTACACAACAACAATATTCCTCGCCTCTGAATCGCCGAAAACCTATCGTATACGATCAGATAATATGGTTAAAATAATGAGGAGAGCTTATCATTATATAATTTTATCGTAACAATATTATATCCTTTTTTATACTTCAAAAATAATAAGAAAGATAATATTGTAGCATTGTACACAAAGGTTTCACTAGATCTAATATAATGTATTGTATTCCCGGCAATTTACTAGACAAGCCAAAATATATGTCTATAAAAACGTTTACATCAAAAGCTTAATATAATGAAATCATAAATAACCTTTAACATAAACAAAATAATATTGTGAGTAAAATGACCCAGAAATCCTAACTGGTTTGATTTTTCAATTAAAATCTGAGAGGCTAAAACAAAGCCCTGGAGCTAAAAATGCCCTAACAAAGAAATAAAAAGGTAGCAGAAGGTACACTCAACATAACTCAAAGTAAGAGCCTAAAACGATGCACAGTACGCTTACTCTGAGTTTTTACATTGCAAATACGATTGATCGACGTGAAGTGCAAGCGAACGTTAAAGTAAAATGAACCTTAACTGCATTGTTTAAGAGCTGATTTCATCATTTCGTGTATTTATTCACAGCCACCGCTCCAAAAGCTGAATTTGTGACTTTAAAGCAAGAGCTTTTGGGTCCATTTCACTTTATTAACGAGGGTGTAGTTTAGCGTAATATAAAAATAATTTTATATTCCTTTATTTAAACTGTCATATAGTAATAATAATAATAATAAAAGTTTGTGGCTTATTCATTCAGGTACTTGATGCACCTTATGAATTCAGAAAAATGAACAGCTAAATTCTTGCCGAATCCAATCAAATTACACTGTATTCTGAAAAAGTGGTACAGAAGTAAAAATAGCAATAGTAAGCTGACTAACTGATGTTTCATGGCCTACGCTGCATCAATCAGTAGTCCGTTATGAAAGCCTTTTCAGAAGTGGATCGAAGCCCGGGGGTGGGTTTGGTGAGGTCAGCATGTATTAGATATTATTATATTGTTGTTGTGAAACATTAACAGGCCTTTAATGGACAGAACAAGTGACTGAATAGGACAGAGCTTGCGAGGTCATTTAACACTGTTGCAACATGGCAAAACTGCGTGTTAAGTGATGATTCATTAAACAATGATTTACGCGGACTTTTTTCCGGCAGATTTTTTTAAAATCCTAGTACGTTTGCGTTAAGCTGGTCACCCGTATTTAACGCGTTATACCGAGTGGACCTTCTGTTAATTTTATAATTTGTGCCTAAGCTCGCATCCACTGCGGTTTTATAATTTCCCTATTTGCGAATGTCGTCCAGATTTTTCATATTTTCCTTTTCGTTAAAGCTTGAGAACCACAAAGCTTGAGAATTAAACTCATTGTATATTTACATTAAACATTTTACCTTGTTTGCAATTTTTTCTTTACTTTTACGTAACTGTCATAAACGTACACGATAATAGTGCAACTAAATATTAATAAGACTTTTATAAAATTGACAATTATAATTATAATATAATAACAATAACATCGGTTCAATAACAATTATTACATGCTTTCTGAAGCATAAAATAGTCATAAAAACGTGTGGTTTCATGGCACACCTGATAGGAACGAAATTTCCTTATGTGGGATGTAGGCAAGAAATAAAAGTGTGAAACTCAATAAATACTTGGTATTATTCATCACACACACAGCGGCCATTCGTCTTTTCGAGTCTCCTTAGAGGATTCTTTCGAAAGCCTCTATGCGTCATCTCACTCATCTGACAATTCGTTTCATCTCACTCGCAAACATTTTCTCTCTCATAACTCTCCACTTATATACGTTCCGTTCCCACATAAATATACTACAATTGCAATTAAACTTTAATGTTAAAGTTTAATTTCGAATAAACTATGCATAAAAATCGTACTCCACGCATTTTCCTACGTTTTTCTAAGAAGACAAAAGGTCTTAAATATAAATATACTACATTCGAAATAAAACTTTCTCCAAGCATTTTCTTAAGGACGTTTTCTGCCGGCTAGGGTACCTCTCCGCATCGTCACATAAGGAACTTCGTTCCAATAATCGGAGATTTCTCAGAAGAACTTCAAACAAACAGTTTAAAAGAAAATAAAGAAGCCGGTGTTGCTAAATTAAAACCATCAATAATGGACTTAGTAATTACTTGAAATTAACCACTCAATTATTGCATATTTCTGTTTCTACGAATAATCCACTTCATAAAAATAAATATGTAGTTCCAAAATAACTTTATATAAAAATACGTGGGCTGATATAAAAGTTGTAAGTAAAAACGAAAATAATTACTTATTGAAATCTGGACTATTCTACTACGAAAATTCCGCGTGCGCACTTTTAATACAGCGAAACGTTGAAACACGTTTCCCATACAATGCGTGCGTTTTATCCTGTCGTGTCCGTAGCATGTATTAGATAAAAGATGAATGTGGTTTGGAGGGTGAACTGGACAAATGACTGTTATAGCTAAAAAGTCCTTTGTTCTATATCTATGTCCTTTGTCCGTGAGAATGTATGCGTTGCCAAAGTGAAAAATAATGCCTCGCCAATCAACGCATAAAGTTAAAAAAAGTAATCAATAAAATAATAATATTGGATGGCCAAAGATTTTTCCATGGGAGTTTTCATTGAAATAACCTTGCTTTTTGTTATAAATGTAGAAAAAAAAAATGAGTTACAGACTTACTGCCTAAATACTTATATAAAATCACTGGCTAAAAACTTTCGGAACAATCTGGGTACACTTGAGTTGTTGGATATTTTCCCTTTGAAAATGGCTAGAATAAATTCATAGCAAGGTGGGCGGACGACGGTCTCTCCAGAGATTAAACTACTTCCCAATCCTCACATGAAATTCTCAACCATTGCTCTAAACTTTTAGGTCTGTAAGTAAAACGTATAATAAATCACTTAAGTTTTGTACTTACTCTGAAGTTAAAGTAAGTACTTTATGAAGGTAGGTAAGAACGGTATTTGAAACTTAGAGCTGTTGAAAATTTCTACAATATTTTGTAATCCTCTTACGAGGCTTTCTGGAAAACTACATTTTCGAAAATTAAATATCTGATTAACTGTGTTTAATGTCCAGCTTAAAATGCTGCGTTTAGAATCTGAAGATTTTGTATACGTAAGAATTTTTCTCTAACTTTGACCCGCACAAAATAAAGATTTTCAGAAATTAAGAATTAAGAATTTTATAGGGTGAAAACAGTCCTGGAAACATGGGATTTCAGTAAGTATGATAAAAAATCAATCCACGTGAATGATGGAGCAGATAAAGTAGTGAATAATATAAATCCACTACGTTGTCGTCGCTAACTGATTTTATTTCCAGTGGTAGAGAAAGATCTCTTGTATTGTGTTACACAAAATTCTAAATTCAAATGTTTTTTCATTCAAATAAACTTTTACAAGTGCTTTTGAATCGTCGAGTGAATCTACTAGTGGTTCGGAATGTCGTTCCTACCGAGAAGAACCAGCAAGAAACTTGGTGGTTCCTCTATCATGCATATATGTTTTTAAGTCCTCAATTCTGCAATGGCAGAAAACTTGAGTTAGCAAGGTCTGGTGGCTTTTACAATGTCATTTTAATAGAAATAAAAAAAGATATTCTCATACAATGTTATCAGTTCGAAATGAAGCACCACCATAATATACCATTATTAGGATTATTTGATCATTAATAAGGTAACAATGAAAACCAACCTGTTGTGCACGGAGCTACATAATAGCGTATAGATTAATTTATTAGCTATCCAGTTTGCAATAACTTGTATAGCGCCATTGTATTTGTTCACAGTGTGCATTAAGTAATGATCATTTTCGTCATTTGTATAACACACGCTCTATTTGTTAATGGTACTAAATCAATTTATCTTTCGAGTCTAATAAATATTTATCTATACTAGGTATAATATTATAATGAGGTAAAGTTTGTGAGTTTGTGAAGTTGTAGGGGGTAATCTCTGGATCTACTGAACCGATTTTAAAAATTCTGGTACCGATAGAAAGCCACATTATTTATAAGTGTCACAGGTTTTAAACATTGATGTAGAATTTTAGTACCTATATATATAAACCTGAAAAATTATGGAGTTCCCACGGGAAAAAACTTAATTCACGCGGATGAAGTCGCGGGCTAGTAATATTATAAGTACCTACTTCTTATCCCGGAAAATAGTTTTGATTATTAATTTACGCAACAATTTCCTGTACGAAATAAATTAATTCTTATTTTCTAATATATATTTTTATAAGATCTCACGTGGTGGTAAGTGATAGCACTGTTAAATATTTCTTTGCGATGGCAAAAAAGCCTCCTACCAGACCAGACCAGAAAACAAAACAGAAATTAGAAATTCCGCTGGGGAATGAACTCCGGACCTTCCACATATAAGACCACAGTGACGCCCGCCGCTACTTCGTGTTTTTAATCTTTTGATAACAACAGGAACATACTTTAAATATTTAAGGTCTTCGAGAGAATGTTTCTTGATCAGTAATTGAAATACCGGCTATGGTTAAAAATTGCAAAAATAAATAAATAAATTTGCCTTTTATTTTTTTCTTATCTTCACTATTACAATCATTTTTAATACATTCTTTGAAATTTCTTCATTTTTAATACATAAAAAAATTGCATAACCATCCCAATATTCATTTGATAATACGCTATCCAAACCAGGTCGCCACTCTAAGCGTCCAGTTTTATTAAACTTCAAAATTGAATTCTCGTATACGCCAACCATAATAGCAATAGCTAACCCATTTGGGTTTTCAATTAAAAGGTAAAAAGGATAAAACAAAGGCCGTCGTTAAAACAAAGGCTCGAATGCTGGGCATTCTCAACGGCACAATAATTTCCTTATTTGCAGATGTCTAAAATATTTTTTTCATTCCTTCTATTTTAAAGGAAGAATTCCATGGTACGCGACGCAAAATCGGGGCGGCAGACGACTCAAAAAAAACATATATATTCGTCTTTCATTTTCCCTCAACTAGGATCCGGGTAATGAGGGGACTTCTCCAGGAGTCCGTGATGAGCCCTATGGGCATCGCACAAGGGAGGCGCCGATGCGTTCTTAAGAGATCTCGGAGCCTCCCAACATGCGTTAATCCGTTAACCCAGGTAGTCGGGTATCTTAAGGAGATTTCCCCCTTCAACAAAAAAAAAGGATCCACTTTTTGGATCCACCACTTCCTACTAAAGAGGAATATGATATAATTATAGTCCAATAGGTGAAATTTCATGCTCAAACTCCGGGAAAAATAGCCTTTGTCACTCTCCAGGTCCTCAAAAATACCCACGTAAAAAATCACATTTATCCGTTGCTCTTTTGTGGC
Source organism: Erebia aethiops (assembly GCA_923060345.2). Taxonomy (NCBI): domain Eukaryota; kingdom Metazoa; phylum Arthropoda; class Insecta; order Lepidoptera; family Nymphalidae; genus Erebia; species Erebia aethiops. Next base: position 3,553,320 of record OV281092.1, on the reverse strand, counting down.
ATAATCAAAGGACAAAGTACCAACAACCAACAAACAACACACTTTCGTGTTTATAATATTAGTATGTACAATGGAGTTGATCTTACCGGCGATTACTAAAATGGGGTCAGTGGAAGGTACTAGGTACTTTTTGAGATAATGCTGCTCATAAAAAATAAATAATCACATAAAACTGAATCAAAAATCAATCAATTTTCTTTGTAAACTCTATAATCGTCGGCGTACATAGCCAAAATATAGATAAAGATAACGAATCTACCTAGACATTTCTCTAAATATGTTTCACCTCTTAAAATTAAGTCTTGTCAACGCTGCCGTTTGTTCTCATCAAACTGCACCTTAATAAAAACAAAGCAAGTAAAGAATAATGGTTCGAGTTTGCTTCAGGTGCCAGGCAATATTCCCACAGACGTACGTAAATATTCTAAGTCTATATAATTATTCCCAAGAACATGAAAATAAATATAGGTAGATTATATTTTGTATGATAGGATAATCAGGACTTGAATAATTACAAATACAAATACAAATGCTTTATTTCCAAAAATGTTCTTAAAAGGTAACAAGGTGCATATTAACAAACAAGTAAAATCTTAAAACTAATAAAAATTTTGGTTTAGCTGTTTCCGTTTCAACTCATGTACCCCTTATATGCTTAGCTGTGGACCTCACACTAGGAGACCTGTATCGTGAGGTCCTGATATAGGAAATTACAGTGCGATATACTCGGCCGGGGGTTGAATAACAAAATACAGAGAGTTGCAAAGGTAAACTACCTAATTAATTAATTTATTTAATTATATCGTGAGTAAACAGAAATAATTAAATAGAAAGTAAACATGTATTTTTTAATCCTGAATATAAACACTATATTATGCGCTGTGTTATGCGCTGCAGGTATCTTAATTTGGGAATTTATAATTACTGAATTTTCCCTGGGCTGGCCTGGAGGGAGGCTTTGGCCGTGGCTAGTTTCCACACTACTGGCAAAGACGAGCCGCCAAGTGATTTAGCGTTCCGGTACGATGCCGTGTAGAAACTGATTAGGGGTATGGTTTAATTATAACTGCTATGTCCCTAACAGGTTACCCCGCTACCATCTAGACTGCATCATCACTTATAATCAGGTAAGATTGTAGTGGTAAAAAAGTCGTATATCACTCGTTAGCATGACTCAGCGCAAGTACCTAAACTAAAAACATCTTGTTTTTAACTTAACAAAGTTAAAAAAAGGTCCTGTTACTAAATGGCGTGGTTGTATCTTTTTTGGTAAAGGGTAAAATAAACAAGAGACATGTAAGTATATGTGTATGTTTATCAAGTTTTATACAAGTGCTTGTGTCGGTGTTTGCAAAAGAACCAACTTGCGCTGACTACAACCTCTGTCCAAACTAATAGCGTATGGTACAAGTTAAAAGAAACTTAATATATTGGAAATTTTCCTACCAAATAAAAATTGGGGTAAGGTTTTTTTTTAAATTTAAAATAAAAATAAATCTTCTTAAACCACTATTCAAAAATAAAATTCAAAATGTTTTTTTTTTTTTTCAAAATTCAATATGAATTTTATTCAAATAAACTTTTACAAGTACTTTTGAATCGTCTAGTGAATCTACCACTGGTTCGGAATGCCATTCCTACCGAGAAGAACCAGCAAGAAACTCGGCGGTTGCTCTTTTGAAAAAAAAAAAATTACTATTCCATTAATTTGTAAAATATAAGAACTTATGTGTGAATGTGGGTGTGATTGTGTGTAGGTATAGAACGTCATTCCCCGACGCGGTGGCGCTAAGTGCAAACATTTTGTACAGTATTAATCTACGAGCCGGATATACAACGACCTTCACCGATCTGTTAACCAGATGAAACAAAATACGAATAGGTTGCCTATCAAAATCCTGACTAGGTTATTTTTAAATTAATTAGATCGGTGAAGGTCGTTGTATATCCGGCTCTTAAGGTTCTTGTCTGTCGCCCCTCTTGATATTCTCTAACTAGTAATGTAGTTACTCATAGTCTTTAAATACTTACTCTTCCTAAATAATAAATAGTTAAAATAATCGCGATAAGACATGCTGTATTTCAGATAAAGTGGAGCAGCGGAATTTTTTTTCATCTGCACCTGTCAATTATTTATTGAGTGATGCATATCCAAATAAATTAAATAAGAAATTGTATTAATTATAGTTAGTATCAATTTTAACAGTGATTGGGAATTTAATCTGTAACTACTATTTAAACAGCATATATTTAAAAACTAGATGATGCCCGTGACTTCGTCCGCGTGGATTAAGTTTTTTAATTCCCACGGAAACTCCTTCATTTTCAGTCAAACTTTGAATCTCGTATTTATGTATATCTAATCAAAAGCTAAAAAATAACTTTCAAGCTTCTAGATTTAAAAATGACGTAATTTCCATACAAACTTTCATCCCTATTTCAACCCCTTACAGCCCTTTTTTCGCATTAAAAAGTACCGAATTTTAATTAAATCGGTTCAGTAGTTTAGGCGTGATTGCGTAACACGCAGATAGACAGAGTTACTTTCACATTTATAATATTAATAAAGTATGGATAAACCAAAATCGCTTACAGCCTTTTAATTGTTTTGTACTACAAGTTTGTTTTGACCCTAAGGGTTTTGTTTACCGTGGCAGGGCTCTGATGTCTGTATCCCATACATAGCACAAAGAATAATCTCTCCTTGTAAATATAAATAACTCGGTAGTGAAGGTCAAATCCCTATGTTTTATTTTATAGTTTTCTTCTTATTAATCGAATACAAGGTAGCCATTTAGATTTAGAGTTATTCGCTCGTTCTTTTTGGATTCACTTGACGGTCAATTGGCGATTTTTATTTAATATTATGAACTTTCCTATAAAGTATGTACCACTAAAGCCCATTATCGTCTCCCTGCTAGGCACAGGCCTCCACTCTCATAGGAGAGAGGAAATTAGAGATTATACCCACCACGCTGCTCCAGTGCGGGTTGGCGGACTTTAACGACTATTAAAATGTTAGTAATAATAACCGGGATCGACGGTTCTCCGAGGCACGGGGGCGAAACACCACCAACTTTCCTAACTCCGGGTTAGTACTGAGAATTTCTAGTCAGAAAACCTAATAGTTAATTATGGCTCGACCCGGGTCAGTAGTTATTAATACAGTCTTAAAAAAGTTATAAATAGAGTGATTTCAAATTAATTGCCAATTTTCTATGAAAACGCCACCTCGTGACAATGTGACAATATTCATTGCCGCTCCTGAAATTAACACACTTCATCTTTGGTTGCCACTCACCACCACGTCCACCGCTTAATGTGAGCAACCTCTTACTTTCTACAGAATAAGTACATACCTACTTACGATTTTTACTGCCACCTCTAACGACAAACGACCTAAAAAAATTACTTTAAAAATGTAATACCGTTTAAAACTCCTCACAAGTGTAAAATGTTAAAATATAAGAGTCCTTACAGACGTACCACAAACACGAAGGGAGCGGCAACTAAGTCTCAAGCCAGCCTTAATCTTTTGCAACAGCTTAGTCCCACTCTCTTTGATGAAAATTTCGCGTAACATCTGTTATTAACGTGTGATTAATACCGAACTATACAATTAAATATCTTTTATGAACATATTTTGTCTAGTATTTGGTATGTTGGAACTAAAAGGTTTATTCAACTTTCAGGCCACGTCGACTGAAGAGCTCTTCATCCCCTTTGACACTTGAACTGTGCATTGACTAGAGTCCCCAACTAAAGCCAAATGATTGAATGTGCAAGGAATTAATACTAAATGTTGTAATAGTGTGGTCCGTCTTAAAGGAGTCTAACTGGACGTTACGTCGACTGAAGAGCTCTTCATCCCCTTTGACACTTGAACTGTGCATGACTAGAGTACTTAACTAAAGCCTAATGAATGAATGAGCAAGGAATTAATATTAAATGTAAGGCTTAACCTCACAGTGCGGGTACTTGGTCCGCGTTGACTGTCTTTTTTAGTCCAGGATCAAAAATAGCCCATGTCATTCCCTGAGACACAACCTATTTGCATACAAAACTAAAAGGTAAAGGCTGAATAGTCCATACTGGAAGAAGAGCTAGAACCTAGAGCCATGAAGCCAATTAAAAAAAACGCAGTTACAACAATGCGCCTTATATACTAGATCTATAATCTGTGCGCGATATTTTTAAAAGTTTCATTGAGTTTTTCTTCTAAATTATTAAATTAATATTAAGTGATGTGGAATTATAAAATTAAATCAACAATCAGGTATTTTAGATGTGAGAACAAAATCGCGCCAGCCAACATTATCGAAATAAGTATGGGCGTGAGAAACCATTTTCTAGTGAGTATTTAGTAGGTACCTACCTACTCGAGTTTAATTTCAAGCAATCATTTCAAGTTTTCTCACAAATGTGAAAAATATTGTGTGATACACGGGCGTTAAGGTTTTAACAAACTCGTGACCGATGTTCAGTCTCGCCTGGCGGCATCAGGCTGAAATGAGTCAACTCGTATGTAAAAACCTACTTACCGCTCTTATATCACAAACTACTAATACAAACCGCCAGATAGACAGACGTAACGGATGATTTGCGCGGCAGTTAGAGATAGCTTATAACCTGAATTAACAAAAAGGTTACTTTTATCGAAGTCGCGAGCATCATATAATGGGTGATAAACTTAAACTGATCAATCTGAAACACTGAACACAAATGCGATTGGTTTTCAGCCAATACCAATAAATAATTGTGATTAACATCCCCGTAGATAATATCTGCGGCGAAACGCGCCCGGGCGCCGAATAAATCACGGGGAAGCATATTTATTACCTGCGACTAGTGCTGCTAATCTGTAGCAAATTAGCTCATTCGGCGCGGGAAATAAGCTATAACCGGGTAAACTTGGAGTAAGCAATATTTATTGACATTAATTTGACATATTAGTGGCAAAAAATAGCAAAAAAATGCGAGATATTTTGTAATCTATACTAATTATAAAGAGGTAAAGTTTGTGAGTTTGTGACGTTGGAGGGGGTCATCTCTAGATCTACTGAACCGATTTTGAAAAATTTGGTATCAATAAAAAGCCACATTATTTGTGAGTGTCATAGGCTATATATTAACTCGAAAAATTAGGGAGTTCCTGTGGGACGAAGTCGTGGGCATCTGCTAGTTTGTTATAATTGCCTCATCTGGTGACAGAAGGGCTGTCTCATTTTTTGCGTAAACACGCGGGCATGATTTAAATAGTAATTAGGTTAGGTAATCTAGCTTTGAGTTCTGTTGAATTGTTATCAAATAAATATATTTTAAAAAAAATACGTATTTTCTCAATTTTCTCGACAGGAATGGCATTCCGAACCAGCGGTAGATTAACTGGACGATTCAAAAGTACTTGTAAAAGTGTACTTCAAATTGTTACAAAAAAATCAATTCGGTCGAGAGAGTGAGAAAAGTATTCATAAGAGTCGTTAATTTTAACCTCCGACAGAGGGGTGCAGTTATAAGTTTAAGGTCTGAATATTATGTATTATGTATTCATAAGAGTCGTTAATTTTAACCTCCGACAGAGGGGTGCAGTTATAAGTTTAAGGTCTGAATCTATGTATCTGACCGAGGCATCGTAGCCCTTAAACGGAAGAACCGATTTTGATTTTGTTTATACATATTAATCAAGAAAATGTATTCAACCGTTTAAAGATCCATCCATTGCCATCTCTTTTCTAGTTAAGAGTTTTTTTAATGTGACGTTTGGGATGTGTATTTGAATTCTTAATTAATTCTTATGTGAAGGTACATTATATTAAACGGTATTGCTTACTAAACTAAGATAAATTATTAAGAGGTTAATACTTATATATAAAGCCAATAAATTCAAGAAGAACTAGGTAGGCACCATAAATTCAGTCCAAGTAACAGTATTTCTCGTGGAGAACCGATGGCAGATCTTTTAAGCGAAGCAAAGTTATAGCTTTCTATATCAAGTACGAAAAATTGGGTAATTTTTGTTCGTAAAGGCGAGAAATCCACGAACTTGACGACCTCTCTGGCGCAGTGTTAAGCGATATTATCCCTGACAGGGTCAATTTGGGAATTTATAATTTCTGAATTTTCCCTGGTCTTGCCTGGTGGGAGGCTTCGGCCGTGGCTACTTACCACCCTACCGGCAAAGACATACCGCAAAGCGATTTAGCGTTCCGCTACGAAACCGTGTAGGCCATGCCCCTAACAGGTTAGCCCGCTACCATCTTAGACTGCATCATCACTTATCATCAGGTGAGATCGCAGTCAAGGGCTAACTTGGAGTGGATATAAATGAAGAAACAAGGATATTCAAACAAATATTAATAAAAAGACTGTTAGCATTATAACTATTTGTCATTATATCCCATGAAACAGGAAGTATAATATCAGTTAATTTGACTAGTTTCAAGTCATTCGCTTTAAACTGGGGATACGGACGCCATATTTAAAATAGTTAGTATAAATGCGAGTATTTTGACGATGGTAAATCAGTCTCCTGCCGGCAGACTCAGCGATTATTGAATACTTTTGTGTTTAGATCGCATTTTGATTCAGAGCTTAACGATAGCAATCGTGGCCGGATCAAATGTATATTATATTTAATTTTAGCTAACTTTTATCTAATTACATTAAATCTCTTGTGGAACCTCTACACGTTTAACCATTTATTCGTGCAAGTTCCAAATGAGAGTACAAATATATTAAAAGTGTTTCATTAATACCTACTTCTGGATTGTCCCTAACAAGACGATGAAAGGGAATATTAGATTACTTTTAATTCCGGAAAGTTAGTTCCCGCGGGAATTAATAATCTTATTACACGCGGACGAAGTCGCGGGCCTCACCTAGTGTAATATAATATTAACACAGATATTAATATTATGTCTTGAAATCAAACTATGCTAACACACCCCTATTATACACATTAATTTCAAATCTAAACTAATTACCCAATTCCCACTTTGTCGCTCGTACGTATTCACCTATCCTTTGAGAGAATACCTGAGCGATTCATCAAAGTTATGACGACATTCCAAATTAATATTATCTCAGGATTATAATAATATTTATCTTATCCAAATCTTATCAATAAGCATTTAACCAGATACAATAAATATGTAACCCTAGTCAATAATTTAAATTAAATATGTACGAATTCAATTCGCACGAATTTGTATGTATGAAAAAACTTTGATACAAAGTTAACAAGAGTAAATGAATGCGAAAGCGTGTATGTCTGTTCGTTACCTTTCACAGCCTGTCCACTTTAATTAAGCGAAATGTACAAAGGTAACTTGGATCCACACCACAACAAACGACTCCGATAGATACAGCGGTAAAAATTTACGAAAATGAAACGATCACACGACCTTTTCATCGCTGTAGTGTGGTTCGGCTGAGTATATCCTAAACTGTACATTGAATGCAATTAGCTACGATCAGTGTGTAGCTTAAATAATTGGCTTGAAATCTATTTTAGTTCAATGAACTCATAATTAAATACAATTAGGTCAGGAAGTAACAACTTTGAGAAGTAAGTCGATAAAGTCGATTAATTTGATTTAAAAATGCTTCTAATATGGTAATCAAAAACATGCAAGCAAATAAGCAAACTAGCTAAATGAAAACATGCCAAAATAACCTAAAATTGGTTCTACCCCCATACAATTCCAGACCACAGGTTCACCTTTATTCGTATAACACCTCCAAGCTACATATCTACTAATTTTGTGCTACAATAGCCAAATTTCTTAACTTTTTAGGGTTCCGTACCAAAATGGTAAAATGGAACCCTTATGCACCGACTTTCTCCGTCTGTCTGTCCGTCTGTCCGTCTGTCCGTCCATCACACTCGATTATTTCAGTAACTACCAAAGCTATCGACATGAAATTTGGAATAGGTGTGTATATTAGTGGCCCAAAGACACTGGAATTAAAAAAAATGTTTTTTTTTTCTTATTTAAAAAGGGGGGAAAATCGGAGGGTTGAAATTTAAAAGTGAGATAACTGTACTGTGTGGGGTATCATATGAAAGGGTTTACTTTGTAAATTCTAAAACAGATTTTTAATTATTTTTAGTTATGATAGTTTTTGATTTATCGGGGAAAATGTCTAAAAAAATACCGTTCCCCCCCCTTATCTCCGGAGTTTACCAATCGAAAAATTTGAAATAATTATGGTCAATAGGAATTTACGTATATTTTACAGGAAAACTATAGCCAATGCTATATAGCATAGTTTTTTTGATATTAACAATAAACCTCTACAAACAAAGTTAGTCTTGCGGTTCATTAACAAAGGTAATTATTTATTAATAATGGTACGGAACCCTTCGTGCGCGAGTCCGACTCACACTTGCCCGGTTTTTTTTTAAAGAGTCGTCAGTTTTCTATCGACTCTACAACGGGGAGTGTTCTGAAGAGTTATTCCATCTAAAACAATATTCCGTGTTAACTAGTTCATCGGTACTTCCCGTTATTCTAGGTCTTTACTGCCACGTACCCGCAAATTATGAAACCAGCTTCCATCTTCTGTGTTCTCTCTTGATCACAATAAACTCTCTAAAGCCGGCAACGCATTGGCGATTCCTACGCTGTTGCAAATGTTCACGTTCAATCACTTAACATCAAGTGACTCACTTGCTCATTTGCTCGCGAAAAAAATATATGTTTTTTAAATAAAAAGTCTGGCAGCTCTTTCCGTAAATATTGCTCCTGTCACCCCGGATGACTGGTTTATAAGAAAGTATCTTTATAAACTATGCTACTAAAAATAAATTATTATCAGTAGGTATTATACTAGACTAAAAAGCTGTTTTTTTGCAAATTAACGAAAGCCATTTTCACATTATTCACGCATGAAACTTCCACAGTACGGCAAATGTTAACATTCAGGTAAATTGAAATTTCATATTATTATTACGGGTATCCGAAACGTTAATAGGGTCGAAAAACGCTGATTGAAAATTGGGCAAATAATACTTATCTCCAACACATTAAGTGTTTCATTAAGACTTTTATTGCTATTGGAGTGCTATTATAATTTAATTTAAGTATTTTTTTCGATAGCCTTTCCAAGGATTGTGCGATGTGAATAATACGAGTGCTATAATTAATTGTTTTGTAGACTTTTTTCACTAACCCATCTTATAATAAAAGAGTAGGTAGTGTGTACCGCTGTAAAGGGCAAAACACACAGGAAGCGGGCGCGGGTCGGGCGCGGGTCGGGTCGGGTGTCAGGCGGGTTGAATTCCTTGTATTTATATAGAAGACATCACACGGAATGCGGGCGCGGGTCGGGCGCGGGGCGGGTGTCGCTGTGTGATGTCGTCCATATAAATACAAGGAATTCAACCCGCCTGACACCCAACCCGACCCGCGCCCGACCCGCGCCCTCTTCCTGTGTGTTTTACCCTTAAGATCAAAATACTCTTACCTAAAAGAGTTATTTTATCAAATCGGTGTTCAAACAAGAAAACACCGGCCGAAAGCGAGTCGGACACAGAAGGGTTCCGTACCACCTGAACGCACATATATTTTGAAAAACATATAACACAAACATATATTATAAATGCTGTCGTAAATGAAATAAGATAGGTGCTCAAAAATAACATTTTTGTATGGGAGCTCTCCTTTTTTTTTAAATTTTAAATTTGTTGTTATAGAGGCAAAAGAAATACCCACTCCGTGAAGAAATCAACTGTCAACCTATTACGGTTCATGAGATACTGCCCGCTGACAGACAGACGGACGGACGGCTTAGTAAATAGAGCTATGTTGGCACCCTTTAGATATATGAATTGAATAAACAAATTTAAGAAATCCATTAAAAGTATGCTCCTGAAAAAAGCTTATTATACTGTTGAAGATTATGTAAATGATAGAGGAGCATGGATTTGATCGCTCCAGCAATGCTGGGGACAGCGGTTACTTATGTACACATTGATATAGTAATTGTAAATGAATTATTTAAAAAAAGCAACCACCGAGTTTCTTGCTGGTTCTTCTCGGTAGGAATGGCATTCCGAACTAGTGGTAGATTCACTTGACGATTCAAAAGTACTTGTAAAAGTTTATTTGAATAAAGAATATTTGATTTGATTTGATTTGATACGGAACCCTAAAATCGCTTATTGAGTGAAAAATCAGCCCACAATGCGTTGTGGTATTTTTATTAAATCCACATCAAACTCGCTGCTGCAACGCGTTGTGGTCGAATATCATAAAAACCACGACACGCTCACATAGCAATGTGGTCGTTATTGCTGCCACACGTGTCATGAGCGTTTTATATAAAGCCCTGCGCAAACGTAGATACTTTTTTATTGTGTGTCTGTCTAACTAATAATACTCATCAAATCAAATCAAATTATTCTTTATTCAAATAAACTTTTACAAGTACTTATGAATCGTCAAGTGAATCTACCACTGGTTCGGAATGCCATTCCTACCGAGAAGAACCAGCAAGAAACTCGGTGGTTGCTTTTTTTAAATAATTCATTTACAATTATTATATCAATGTGTACATAAGTAACCGCTAACCGTAAAGTAAAGTACTATTGTAAATGTGACAGTCTGCGGCCCATCTTTTCAACCGATTTTGATGAAATTTAGTACATCGGTAGGTTACATCCCGGGAAAGTATGAAGGCTACTTTTTATCCCGGAAAATTAAGGATTTCCCCCGGGAATCAAGAAAACAAATAGTCGCGGGCATCATCAAGTCTAGTATTATAAATGCGAAAGTGTGTCTGTGTATCTGCTACGCTTTAACGGCCCATCTTTTCAACCGGTTCTGATGAAATTTTGTACATGTGGGTCAAGTTTTTTTAATTCCCGCTTGAACTCTTTAATTTTCCGGGAAAAAAAGAAGCCTTCCCCGGAATACAAAAACCCTGTACCAAATTCCATCAAAATTGATTGAACGGATGGGCCATGAAAGCGTAGCAGACAGACGAGGCGCACGTGTTTCCTACCACATATAACTTAAGTACCTACCTTCAAGGCAAGAGTGAATAGTTATCTTCTAGGCAAACGCGTTCCAAGGTCCACCAATACCTCATTATTGCTTTGCACCAAGCATGATTGTCATCAAGCGCAAGCCTATCACGCAATAAAAAAAGGTAATACTAGTATGGATTAAGTATGCATTTATCTAAATATCTAACGCCTCATTAGGAAATACATAATACTTATGGCGAGCTAAACCATACCTAAAATACCCAATTTACATTTTGGTTCCAGATAATTCCATTATTACGATAAGCAAACGCTCAGATTCAACGAACGATGAACACGAGATAGCGATGACTCGAGAGCGGGCGGAACCGGCGGCGGAAGTCGAGAGGCGACGGAAAATACTACATCCTGTTGCTGTTAACAACATCCGCTGTTTCGAATTACTGACAGTGAAACTTTTTTACATGTTTTTTGAAGGAACTTATTTTATTATTTATTTGTGAAACATGCCTGGGGAGGCATTACAGTTGCCCAGTTCGTCTCCCCAGGCAACAAATACCTTAAAACTAAAATAAAAATTAGACAATATAGAACAAACTAAACTAACAAATTAGACATACCTACTAAAAAAACTCTAATAAAAAAAATCTTTAAAAAAAAAACTAAACTAATAACTAGACACAATATAAAACAAACTAAACTAACAAATTAGACATACTAAAAAACTCTAATTTATTTTATTTACGAGTATGAGCGGTGGGGTATGAAAAATGTCAAGTTCCGAATTCTTTTCAACTAAATCATTGAGCAAGCGCAGTGCACGAATCAGTGGAGCTTGCCCACCCATTACTGTTCTGCAAAACGGTAATGCAAATAATTTACGACGACGCGCAGTTAGGTACGACCAGGTAGGTTGACGACCTCCGTGGCGCAGTGTGTAGCGATGTTGCCTTAACGTGCGGAGGTCCCGGGTTCGATCCCCGGCAGGGTCAATTTGGGAATTTATAATTTCTGCATTTTCCCTGGTCTGGCCTGGTGGGAGGCTTCGGCCGTGGCTAGTTACCACCCTACCGGCAAAGACGTGCCGCCAAGCGATTTAGCTTTCCGGTACGATGCCGTGTAGAAACCGAAAGGGTATGGGTTTAATATAACTGCCATGACCCTAACAGGTTAGCCCGCTACCATCTTAGACTGCATCATCACTTACCATCAGGTGAGATCGCAGTCAAGGGCTAGCTTGTAGTGGATAAAAAAAAAAAAAGGTACGTAGTCATTTGGTACATTCAGGTTTACAGAACTCAATATGACTGAATTACTAGTTACTTACTTTATGCCAAATAATCACGAATCCGCACACGATGTTTTTTTTAAACAGCGTTTTAAGCCAAATATGGGAACGAAGGATTTTGGAACTTCGCTGTATATAGGCAAAGTATTGCCTACAAATACACTAGTAAATTTTACTTATTAGAAATAGAAATAGAAATTTAGAAATCTTTATTATTTGAATCATCAAATATACAGAACAATGTTTTAATTAGGTAGAGTACTAATTGTAACTAATTGTAAGCAGTCTTATAAGTGGCATAACGTTGCAAATTGTAGTTATATTATTAACTTACTTAATAACTTAAAAGTCTTAACTCCTACGAAAACAGAAAATATTCTAAAACTTCTTTTTAATGGCTTTTAAATTTTGTGGTATGATGCCGTGTAGTGTAGGAAGCAATTAGGGGTATGGGTTTAATATATTATCTACCATACCCCTAACAGGTTAGCCCGCTACCATTTTAGACTGCATCTTCACTAATCATCAGGTGAGATCGTAGTCAAGATTACCTTTCCCACAGCCTCCCACCAGGCCAGGCCATAGAAAATTCAGGAATTATAAATTTCCAAATTGAACCTGCCTATAATCTAACCCGGGACCTCCCACGTTAAGACAAGAGCGCTCAACACTGCACCAGAAAAAAAAAACTCTATTACTATTTAAAGATTTCATGCGCTATTTCAACGGCTAATTCAAACATGTGTGTAACTAATGGAAATTTATATACGGCCCATTGTTTCGCCTGCCGGAATCAATTTCGCCTCGCCTATTACAAAATTTGCACGTTAAACTTCAAGGAATTGAATCAAATTATAGTACTGGAATTAGTTTGCTCGGGCGTCAGTGGCGTGTTAAAATTCACGTAAATTCGAGCTGCTTCCTTAAATTCACGAGCGAATGTTGACATGCTAAATAAAATCCACTAGTTTAACTGTTTAGTTACGTAGAATAGCAGCCGTTAGGTATATCGTCGAATAGGGATGATGCCTATATCAAAAATAAATGATTTCTAACTGATTATTAAATAGAGGGTCTTCCAAAAGACCTAAAATTCACATCCTCGGTTAGTTTTAAGTTTGATAACCATTTTAAAATATATATTAAAGAAAAAAAGTGCGTTGAAATTTGATGACGTCATTATTGTGATTTTCATACAACTTCCATACTACAGGTGCGTTTTTAAGTTTGATAAAGAGTTGCTGATTTGATTGATTTGTCATCATCCCTATTATGCTACTGTTATGTTAATTTTATTGAATGTTAGCGGAAATTAAACAGTATATTTTATTTACCAAACAATTATCATCTTACAATATTAAATTATTATATAGCATTGATCTCTAAACAAGGAGTCTTGTATCTTGAGAGTAAGTTTCTTCTGTTGTATTACTCGTTGGTACAAGTTGGTAGACAAGAACTGAAAAATTAAATTTATACTATACATAAACTTAAACAAAACCTACTTCTAACTCAAACATGCAAAAATATGAGTGTATGACGAGTTTAGGTGTGTGTGTATTCTTGATTCAATAAATGCTTATTTATTGAATCAAGAATACACACATACATAATCTGTCTATAATCTGTTTGTTAGCTACTTAGGAAATAATTCAATTTACGGCTGAGTAGTGTTGGAAGGACGAGGCTTCAGCCGAGACCTTTTTAAGTAAATGAGGCCGTGAATTGCTATTACGTCCGAGATTTGTATAGTACTTTTCTCTTATTTGCGAGGAAACATTAAGCAGAAATTGTTAAGAAAGCTTTTCTACATTGCCGATAGATGAAGTTGACTTACCCTAACTCACGTCAAACATTGTATTGCATGGAATACTAGTGAAATTATCTGATTTCCTGTTTCGTTACTAACGGTCAGAAAAGAGACAATTTGCCTACTCTTTTTTTAATACTGAGCCGAGCTTAGTAGCTTATCAACGTGATACTTGCCTATTCTGTGGTAATATGCAACATGACGTCATGATAATATTAACTAGATGATTAAGGATGACTACTACTACTAGGGATTAAGATTTTTGATTCCCGTGGGAACTCTTTAATTTTCCGGGATAAAAAGTAGTCTATATCCTTCCCCGGGAAACGATCTACCCCTGTACCAAATTTCATCAAAATCGGTTGAACAAATGGGCCGTGAAAGCGTAGCAGACAGACAGACACACTTTCGCATTTATAATATTAGTATGGATATGGATTTTTATTTTAATTTTATTTTGTACAGAAAACTTACAGCAACAACAGAGATGGATACATAAATAAACAATAATTGCATAACGCCAATTACAAGTTTTCACAGATAGAATTTACATGAGATAAAAATAGCTCGCAAAGGTAGAAAAATAAATATAAATATATACCTACTACATAGGAAGTAATTAGAAAATAAAAAGCTTATAGGTAGTTAAGAAGATGAATTAATACAAGAGAAGAACCAGAGTTAACTAATATTAGGGATAATGTAGACATTATTAATTATTAAGATTAGAATTACCAGCCAGCAAACCACTTCAACTCAGGCTGTCAGAGTCAAAGAATTCATTGGCTAGAATTCTACGCATGGCCGTGGTGCAAACGAGATCTAGCATAGTATTATTTTTAACCGACTTCCAAAAAAGGAGGAGTTTCTCAATTCGGTGCGTATTTTTTTTTAAATGTATGTCGTTGCATATCTCCGTGGTTTCTCAACCGATTTGAATTTTTTTTCTATCAGTCGTTAGAGTAAGCTCTCGGGGTGGTCCCATAAAAAATTCTGACTCCAAATCCTCAACCCTGATACTAAAAAGTTAAAAATAAAAATTCTTTCCAAAAATCAATTCCAAAACTTCAACATAGTGGGTAGAAATCAAAAATATTTTTTACTTTACAGTGGCGTTGGAAGTCGGTTTTTTGGAAATAATTTTTATTTAACAATTTATTTCGTGATAAACAAGATCTTGGCAAATAGGAGTTCTGACGAAATCTGATAGTTATGAAAATTTATTTAAAGGACTTGTCCAAAATTGGGCCTTGAACATGAACCAAGATGATTTTAATACACGTGAATAGAGATCCTAAAATATGGCTTATAGCATAATTTACACATTTTTAGAGGACCCCAATTTCGAGAAAAATATTATTTTATTTTATTCCTTTTTTAGATCTTTGTCTGAATCTTATCAATTAATTTAAAAAAACAGTAAAAAAAACCTGATTCTTTTTCACGTATGTCATTGTCAAATGTCAACTGTCAGCATAGATAAATATGTACAACCTGACTGTCAGTTTTGTTTATTGGTGATATAATGTTGTTATATTATTTTACGAATGACTGAAATACTCAATTATTATTTATTAATCTTAAAATATGTCGGACGGACGACATCAAGACAGTCGCAGGGAGTCGTTGGATCCAGGCGGCGCAAGACCGTGGCTGGTGGAGGACCGCACAGGAGACCTATGTCCAGCAGTGGACGTCCATCGGTTGACAACGACGACGCATCTTATAATATTGTATGCACTAAGCATATAATAAGTCTATGGCACTAAGTAGTGGAAAATGGGTAGTTTCTCGAAATTGAATATTAATAATCACAACTAATGTGCATAACCCAAGGACGGGAAAAAGGAAAAGAAGTCGCCCATGTCAGATGACTATGCACACGGGCAAACTGAATAAATAAAACAGTGTATTTACTAGTGTCTTAATTTATTTAGGTCTATTTATAAGAAAATATGATTAACAACAATTTGTGTATATACCATGTACAAATTCAGTAATAAAAGCATATATTATTTTTATAATGTGCAATAATAATATAATACATATAATATAAATGCGCTATAATATATATAATAAACAATATTGATACATCACATGTATGATACATTTTGTTTTTTTTTATAAATGCAGGTAATCTCAATCTTTCTGAGTTACCACACTCTGGAACAAAACAATGATTAGATGTATCCGAACTCTGAAGTTCGCTGGTAACCATCCAAATTGATATTTCTCTACTCATTCTGGTTCGGCCTGTTCCATCCAGTTCTGAGCTAGGGGCACTGACAGGCTCGGTGCTAGGAGCACTGACAGGTTCAGTCATAGGCCTAGATCCTCTTTCAACATCTTGAGTACTTGGTTGTGCCACTAGTTGCTAAAATTGAATTTATGTTTAATCTTGATATTAAAGTAAAGAAAATAATACAATCACTATGAACAAAGTGATCACATTATAGAAATAAAGCACTCTAGAACAAATCCACGAAAGTTAAACTGATCACAGATTTACCCAGAGGGAAAAACATTATAGAGTACATGATTAGCATAGTATATAACATATATGAATATACCTGACGGGTGTTGATGTTGGCCATAATTTGAGCTCTTTCAGGATGTCCCCCTAGTAAGGAGCATGAGCTTCTGCCTGATCTTCTATGGATGGACATCCCACAAGAAATGCAAATTGCTTCATGACCAAATTGTTGCCCACCAATGTAACCCTCATTCCTGTTGTTTAATTCTATTAACAAAAGGTTTATGCATGGCAAATTCGATCTTCATCAGTTACCTAAAAACAAATTAATAATAATAAAAAAGAGAAACATATTTTATTGTTTTATTAGGTCTTTAAGGCTTAAACTTAAATCAGTTCTTTTTAAAGTCTGTTTCAACCCCTTTTTAAGATCCAACACTGAGCAAAGGTCTGATCTCAAAATAAGATGGATTTAACAACACTGGCCAATTGTGGGTTGGCAGACTTCACACACCTTTGATGTTTCCTCATGATGCTTTCCTTCACCGCTAATCAAGTGATATTTAGTTGCCGCAAACACATAAAGCAAGTCCCACTGGGCTATCACTGCTTTTTAAAGTACATACTTTAAAAACACGTAAAAAATGATGAATTACTACTACACTTACATTTGAGGTTGTAAATGCGCAAGGTGGTCTATCTTGCGCACTTACAATTTTAAATTGGAGTGTAAAATAAACAATCCTTTGCGTTATGCCAATTCACTGAAAAATGAAAATCACAAAAACACGACGCAAAAGTCTCTGGCACAGATTAAGTACTAGTTACTACAAAAGAATATAACTACTCTCTACCGAGAGGTGACAACTGACAATGGCGCATTTTAATTTTTGAACTTTGGCAGGTCAAAATGACATTAAAGTGACAGTAACAGCAGATCGACCGGCTAAAAATGACAGCTACAGTGCACGATCGCAATCACCTCTGATTGGTTATCACACTTCCACTATTGGACAAAATCCATTGACGCAGCAAGAATGCCATAAATTCAACCAATCACAACAATTGATACTGTAAACAATGATTGACGCAGAATTTACGCGGTCACCCTGCAGGTACCAGATTTGATAGATCTTTATATTAGAAAAAGTTTTGATGTTGCCATCGATCAAAAAATATTTTCTACAAACCATATTTTTCATAATTAATTTTTTAAAAAACGGGGTTTTCTAAAATTATTATTTAAATGGCGTTTAATGTTATATTTTTTCCTCTTTCACGTGATGGCAGTTTGGTTCTGGTTCATTGACACTCAGAATAAAAAACCACCCTCCATACTGAACTTGGACATGTCATTTAAAGCTTCCCTCGGGATTTTGAAGAACCTAAATCTATGATCTAAGCCGACAGTCCCAATTCTATCAGCTAGTGGAAATATAAAAAGCTTCAAAGAGTAGCTCAACACTCCTTGCGCTAATAAATCTCTAGGGCTCATCCTACGATATGTCAATGCGATTAACATTAAACACGCAGTAGGTAGGTACGGTCGGTTTAACGCATTTCAATTAGTGCTCTGACTGTTGGCTTCTGAATAATGTATGCGAGAACTTTGATCGAA
The DNA here is from genome assembly GCA_923060345.2 of Erebia aethiops. NCBI lineage: Eukaryota > Metazoa > Arthropoda > Insecta > Lepidoptera > Nymphalidae > Erebia > Erebia aethiops. The sequence continues at coordinate 3,535,141 of OV281092.1, read as the reverse complement.
TACGCTCTGCCCGTGTTGCCCTTAATCCCCCACTTGTTTGATCGTTAAAGCCTCAACTTTGAACATTTAATGCATTTCATTAGAAAGTTGTCAAATAATTACTCAATTATGTAAAGATGGGAGAACGGTTAAACATTAGGTAATATTATTAAAGATTATCGTGTTAAATCTTAACGTTCAAACTATGCAAAGAGATGCGACGCAAAACGACAGGAACAAACGGTAGCTGACCCTCCACGTGGCCATATTTTGTCGTGTAGATAATTTTTTCATTTTCTATGCAGTCGCATCGCGTTGCGTTGTATCGCTTTCGTCACTCACCTCGGAAAACGAGTAAGGAGTGTTCAGAGTGCTGAAACACTTAGGAAGTTGGCGGTGTGACACCCCCGTTCCTCGGAGAGCATGTAACGCCGTCGGTCCTGCGCCTGACCTGTCTCCGGTCGACTTGGATTTTCTGTCCCATCGGGCTATGAGAGTGCACCTGTGGTTACGCACACACTTGTGCACTATAATATCTCCCGCGCAGATGGCTAATCTGTCTGGAGATTGGCCGCCATGGCCGAAATTCAGTCGGGAGGATAGTGATTTATGTGAGGTGGCACACGATTAGCATCAAAGAGCCGGCTCGGCCGGTATATAACGTATTTCAATTAGTACACGCACCAGGGTTGCCTCTTGAATAATGTATGCCAGAACTTTGATTGAAACGTTTCTCAGTCTCACCAATGGCGTTTTTATTATTCCACTACAACTTAGTCCTTGACCGCGATCTCACCGGATGGTAAGTGATGATGCAGTCTAAGATTGTAGCGGACTAAGCAATAGGTTAGCCCGCTAAGTAAGTAGTAAGTAAGTAAGTAGCAGCTAAGTAAGTAGCAGCTAAGTAAGTTAGCCAGTGAAGTATATTAAAACCCATATCCCAAAACGGTTTATACACGGCATCGTACCGGAACGCTAAACATGGTATCTAGCCACGGCCAAAGCCAATCACCAGACAAATTACTCGGCCTCGTTTATAAAATTCGCACTTTAGAGTTAAGGTATTAGCTGGACATTAAATGTACTTCTAAAAGTTAAAGATTTCCCACTCGGGATTTCAACTCCGGGTTGTTTCAAAACTCAGTGGTTGGGCCTGGAAACGTAACAAACAGCGAGATAGACAGACGGACACACTTGCGCATTACTGAAAAAATGTACATTAAATTTCTCTAGTAAATTTTTCCACTCACCTTTTCTAAAGCTTAGTATATAGCAAAGTTGCGAATTGGACCGAAATCCAGCGAAAGAGAACGGTTCATTAAAAGCACTCAAATTAATCGAAGCGATCGCATATAGTCCGTTAGTCGGTACGTTTGTAATTACTAAATTCCAATCCATCTGAGAACGTAAAGGAACTTTCCGGCTCCTCTCGCTGGTGTAAATTGTAAAATGTGAATCGCTCAAATATTTACCAAATGCTTCACCGGACGCGCCGTCCCGGAAACATAGTTTTTCAGACAACATACGGGAATGTATTTCGCACGATATTATCGCAATTTTTCAATAATTATTTATAATTTTAAAAATACCCAATGTACAAATCCGGAGCGCTTCTTTTTGGAATCCAATATACCCTGTACGATAGCGTATTTGGGTGCGTCAGGAGCCAATTCTCGTATAATGTTTCCTATGCCCCTTAACTTTTCCAATATTTATTTCCAATATTGATGGACTTCTGTATTTGTTATTATTACGAATAAATTGTTTAATTCTATTTTGCTTTCTTAGTGGAGTCCCATTTAGTATCCCATTTAGTTGTGCGCCGTAATGATTATCTAAATCTAAATATAAAAAAGGAAAACTTCACTGACTGATCTATCGACGCATAGCTCAAACCACTTGAGTGATCGGGCTGAAATTTACGGGCATTCTGAAAGCTGATAGATGATAGCCTTACAGAAGAAAGTAGTTTTGAAAATTCAACCCCTAAAGGGGGGGAGGGGGGGGGGTTGGGGTTTAAAATTTCTATGAATATCAAACTTGATATGAGCGATTCATATCAGGCCTTAGAAGAATCATTATTATCAGGCAACATGCAATAACCATTGCATACTGTGTTTCAAGCATTGCGGTCCGAGTCGTCCTCATCTTAGTGCGTCAACGGCGCGGCGGGTAAAATTTGTCGGTCGCCGGTCGGTTTATAATGCAACACAAACCCGTATGTACACCGTATTCGTTTCGAGTATGAACTGAGTCTAAACTGTTAGAATTATTTACGAATCTCATTTCGTAGTCTTATATTTATTCTTCTGGTTAAATATTTTCTCTTAGGTACACTTAGTTGAATGCCAAAGTTACCCATCGTATCCTACCATCATCCTACAGATCTATGTCTATAGTCCTAGTGTATTTTTTTAAATTCCTTCTTGACAAGGACCGGGAAAAATAAAGTTGGTATTGCGGTATGCCGCAAAATCATAGATTTTTTTGTTGTAATTATTTTACATTATTTAAATGGATGTTTCATGGATGATAATTAATCCATTTCAAATTTCGATGCACAATACGTAATACAAGGTGAAGGGAGGTAAAGTGAATGTGACTATTTATTTGTTAATATCATCAAAAGATCTTACTTCTAATATGAAAATGTAACAGAAATGCAAAGAAATAATTAAAAATCGTTATTTATTTTATTTTCTCGCAATCTTAGTGAAAAGTAGAGTGTTTACCACGGGACTAAAAGCCATTCTACTCGATTCTATAACATACCTCGCTACGCTCGGTTAGCTAAACATCTCGTATGAAATGACTCATTTTAGTCCCTTGATGAAAAATCTACTATTATTTCGAGCAACTGGGGCTCAATTGTTAGTATTACAGTTTACTTAAAAACTAGTATTAATAACGCAAAAGACAGATTATCAAAATTATTATAAATTATAATAGCACATTTATGATAATCGTGGCCTCACCACCTGAATAAGGAGTTCAAGCATTGGTGAGTCCATCTTCATCGCAAAAATGTTCAGGATGATGTTGGTACCTGATCGCAGCCTTATCAGCAGTGATGATGACTTCTTCCGCATTATAGCATAGAAGTCATCAGTTCGCTCATTCTCAAACATACCTGACGCTGAACAAAACCGCGGCAAGCCCAACATCATCCTGAAACCATTATTGTATTGGACTCTTAGTGTGTCCATGGCCTTTTTCGCATAGTTGATCCACAGGCTTCCCGAGTAAAATTTTTGACAGCATGCTTTGAATAAAGTAAGTAGTAAAATATGCTGTCAAGTTCTGTATGAAAGAAATTTTATGATCAAACCCTCGAAATAATTTTCAAATATGTAAAGAGACGGATCATCTCTAACGAAAAATCTAAAGCAATGAAACAAATAATATTATATTCCATTTTATCAAGAAATAAATGAATTTTTGCGTTAGCGTATTTCGAATTAAAATATCTCACGAAATAACAATAAAACCTAAACAGTATTATCTAGAAAAAGGTCAAAACAGACACCCAGTCGTCCCAAACACGGTGCTTATATTTTACACTCTAAACTCAACAAACTGTGCCAAAAACCCAAAATAACACAAACAATTTTCTCCTTAATTGTGTATAAAATGTACGAATCAAACACTCAATTTCCTCTGAAGATTGGATGCCTACACTTCAGTTCACTACGTACGTTTCTTACAATATCCGATACATATTTTTATGAAGGATCAGTTATGTTATATGACTACAAGCGATAAAGTTGCTCCCAATAACTTTCGCCTCGCTGTAGGATTTTACGACGTGTGTCCATCTGATCAGATACCCGACGTGTTGGGGTCTTTTTCTGAACGTATTCGTTCAGTACTGATTGTGTTTTTGTGTTTTTATCTGTTTCATGAATTGGGGTGAATGTGTGAGCTACTAATATGCCAGGGCCAGGGTAATGGATTATGGACAAACGCTTCTCATTCTCAGAAGAGACTCGTCATGCTCGGTACTGAGCTGATAATGGGTTGAAGTGATGAGAGATGATGATGAAATTGTAGCGCCAATAGGAACGTATGTTTATTAATTCACTAGCTGATGTCCGCGACTTTGCCCGCGTGGATTTAGTTTTAATTTCCGCGGGAACTCTTTAACTTCCCGGGATAAAAGTAAGTATTATTCCAGACTACAATCTATCTCTGTGTTCAATTTCATCCAGATCCTTTCAGCCGTTCAGGCGTTATTGAGTGAACAAACATCCATCCATCCATTCATCCATACAACCAAACTTTTGCATTTATAATATTAGTATAGAACTATAGATTCTCGTCGGTTTTTTCTTCTACAATGTTTTAAAAGACTAATTATTTTAGAAAAATATTACAAAGCTGCATTCAACAAATCGCTTATAAATTAAACAAAAAGGTAAACTAAGAATCAGAGTACCAGCATTATTTTACAAGAAAACCATTTAATTTTCTGAAGCAAGGAATAAATCTTCAAGGAAAAGCCTTAAGTAGTTTCAAATGGTTGCAACACGAAGCAAGAAATCCAAGCAGCGAAGGAACTAACTCAAATATCATTACGAAATGATTAATTACCGTATACCGGTCCGGGGTACAGTATCGATCTGAAATCTTTGACTTGTGAACTTACAAAGTTAGCATTAGCACTAACTTGGCACCCTGTCTATTACAAGTATTTCCTATCTCTCTCTCTCTCTCTCCCTCATTACTGAGGGTCGTGACCCCTTCCCATTATTCAAATAATGGTAGAAGTTTTCTTGGGATATTAATGCGGTGGGTTCCCTCGTCCTTCCGCTTACGACTCAATATCAGATGTTAGTGATAATAGCCGGGACCGATGGCTTAACATGCTCTTTAAGGCACGGAGGAAACGAAAAGTCAAAATTTGGACTCCCAAATTCAGTCGCCCATCCAGTTACCGACTTGGGTCAACGTCGACAGATTTGCGTTGTTGCAACTAGGCCACTCGTCCCTCAGTAGGTATAATACGAATCCAATAACATTAGGTCTTAAAGTTGGTGTTAGGATCCGACGGAAGGCTACGGTACCCGTAACACAGGTTTTCCTAGTACGGGTGTTAAAGCACTCCCTCTGACCTCAAAAACTTTACTGTTCACCTTTTCCATTGCATTGCATTGCTTTGTACAATTTCAGATTCTAAGGGAAATGACTACAGATTAGTCACAGTGTATATTCTAAGTTATAACTAGTGAATGTAACTCAATTACTGTAAATTAATTTAATTACTGTAAGTAAATTAAATTATTACGAACTGTGTTTTTTTTAATAGTCAATAAATGATTAAATAACTTACATCAATAAAGTTTGGAGTAAAAATTAGGTACCTAAAAATAAATAACGTTAAGTTCAAAAAAATCGTTCAAAAAGGGTACAGTGAACCCGACCGACGTTGAATAAATTAACTATTCTATATTACTTACCCAGATTTGGAAGTTGAGGTGTGAGAACTAAGTGACCAGTCTTTAGGCAGCATATTTTTTGTTATTGCACTACACGTTAGCCCTTGACTTCGATCTCACCTGATGGTAAGTGACGATGCAGTCTAAGATGGTAGCAGTCTAACCTGTTAGGGGTATGGCAGTTATATCCCTAGTCGGTTTCCACATGGCATCGTACTGGAACGCTAATTCCCTTGGCGGCAGGTCTTTACCGGAAGGGCGGTAACTAGTCACGGTTGAAGCCTCCCACCAGACCAGACCAGAGAAAATTCAGAAATTATAAATCCCCAAATGCCGGGAATCGAACCCAGGACCTGCCACGTTAAGACAACAGCGCTCAACACACTGCCAGGTAGGTTGTCAATCCATTACCTTTTCGATTAGTTCTTTACTAATTCAAATATGCGTTTTACAAACGTTTTACAAGCTTTTAGTCACTAAAACTGTGTGGTTACTTAGTTCTTACGCAAGCGATTTCTGGGCACACACCTCTTATTTTTTGGGGTTTTAACAAATCAAATGTACGTACATAACTTGTTTTTACGATGAAGGAAGAATAAACCTACATGTCTTTGAGATCTTCATAATGTTATCAAACTTCAAAGGTATACAAAGTTTACAAATCTTATATTCTAAAGATTAATATTATTAATTAATATTAATTAATAATTCTAATAATTAATTAACGTATAAATTAGGTACTCATACCTTTGACCGATTTGCTTCAAAGGAATCGGAAAGTATAAAATTATCTGACCCGGCGTCAACTTCACCAGTATATATTATATTATATGAAAAATAAAATAAAAAACAAAAATAACCAGGCATGAAAATTAGTTCCAATTTTACCACCGGGCTTTTCAGAGGCTTTCTGACCAACCAAGGAGGTCAAATGACCTCCTTTGTTTTAAAATACCAGCGCCATCTCTGAGCAGACTACTGAACGACGTGTCCAAAGGTTCGCAATTTGTGACCCACCCTACGTTATGCGTACTGAGCAACCTCCGCTTTTAGTTTTAGATCTGTGCACATAGATGTATTTAGTTGCATTTATTGCTGGGTTTTGAAACTGATAATATTTTTTTAGTTCATAATCATAAATTACTAGCTGACCCGGCGAACTTCGTACCGCCTTAGTATGCAAAATTAAATGTATATTTTTCAATATTTCTGAGAGATTTTTTGAATATTTTTTTCCGTAAGAACCTTCTCCTAATAATAACAAATACAACAAAAAAAGAATTAGTGAAATCGGTCCAGCCATTCACGCGTGATGCCGTGACCAAGGAAAACGGGTTTCATTTTTATATATATAGATTAGGTACAAGCAGACTTGATAGCTGGATAAAAGGTAAGTACCGCACTAACTTTATAAAACTAAAAGATTATTTTTTGAAATTTAACATTGAATAATAACTAACACTATAGGTACTAAAATGCAATGTAATTTTGACTGCAATTGTAAATGCATCTCCTTAAATTTGGGTGACAGAGCAATCACTTACGAAGTTTAAATCTATTATATACTAATAATATATTATTAAAAATGCGAGTTTGGATGGATGGGCAAATGTATGGATGGCTGAATGTTTGTTACTCAATCACGCCAAAACGGCTGTACAGTTCTGAATGAAATTTGGTACAGATGTAGATTATAGTCTGGAATAATAAATAGCTTACTTTGAACTGGTGGTAGAGTCTTAACGTTTCATAAGTGACACAAGTTGTCCTACATGAAATAAATAAATCATTCATCATTTATCATTTCACCATGTATAAATACGGAACAATTTCGTTCTTTTCTTCTTTCTTAACAATTTTGTCATTTTTATAGCTCTCGACTTGAAATGCGACTGATGTCGTTCACTCTGCCACTGTCCATTTATAACGGTGTAGCACAAACCGTAGCAATATCCGTAGACTCGTAGCACTTCGCTACAATGACTTTGGCGTAGCAAATTGCGCAAGTAGGTAAAGTGAAGTGCCACAATACAAAGTAGCGAGCTGTTGGAACGAGCAAAAATTTGTCAAAAGCGCTCTTCAAACAAGATTGCGAGAGATAAGATGGTAAATGACTTCCTGAAACATTGATGTTATGTACAGTACAATATTACTATGAACAGAATTATTTTAAATAGTATTATTCCTATGTATTTTCCTTACGACCTCCCTGGCGCAATGTTGAGCGCTGTTGCCTTAACGTGGGAAGTTCCGGATTCGATTCCCGGCAGATTCAATTTGAGAATTTATAATTTCTGAATTTTCTCTGGTCTGGTCTGGTGGGAGGCTTCGGCCGTGGTTAGTTACCACCCTACCGGCAAAGACGTACCACCAAGCAGTTTAGCGTTCCGGTACGATGGCATGTAGTAACCAACTAGGGTATTGTTTCAATATGACTGCCCCTAACAGGTTAGCCCGCTGACCATCAGGTGAGATCACAGTCAAGGGCTAACTGGTAGTGGAAAAAGTATTTAACTACATAATATATTATTAGTGAGATAGTAATAGTAAAAAAACCCAGCTGAGTTTGGTGTGGGCTCTTCTCAGACCAGGACGCGTTTAGAACCCTATAACTGTCATGCCCCTAATACGTTAGCCGGCAACCATCTTAGACTGCATCATCACTTACCATCAGGTGAGATCGCAGTCGGATTTTTTTTATCTACTACAAGCTAGTAGTAGATAAAAAAAAACCCTCGTAGCTTTAGTTTTAAGATACAGTCTTTAATTATCGCCACTACGACTTACACTTTGTATACTTGACGTTCAATGTACAATGTAGGACGTAGGTACCACTTGAAAAAAAAAATTGACTTTATCTATGAATTTTCCATGAAATTGCAGTATGTATATCCTGAGTGTGGATGAATGGGTCGGTAATAAAAAATTATAGACATTCCTCGTTAAGATAAAAATAATGTGTGTTTCGTACGGCTGAAATTAGTTTATGTCTTATGCCTTTAAATCCCATGCTTCGCTCAGGATTAAATTTTTGAATGACTCGCTTTTACAATCCTTTACTTGCTTGGTATTAAAAGCACTTGCAACAAATAGTAGCTTTGCGGATAAAAAATCCATATTACTTATTTTTAAATGGAGCCCTACACTAATGTGACGGGATAAGACTTCGTTTTCTTCAATAGTGGATGTTTTTCCTGAACCCTTCCTAGTATGTTTGCGCTTTAATAGCTGTTACACAACAGTTAGTTATAAACTCACGTGGCAATACCCCGTGCAAGTTTCAGCTTGTTAGCTTCCAGTTCCAGCTTAATAATGCAGTTGCTTACCTGTCAATGCGTTTGACAGCTTATTAAGTTCCTTAGAATGCAGTCGGTATAGGTAGAAACTTGGTACATTATCTACGCGAGTAAGGTATTTATTACATTCCTGATATTATAATTTTGTCTTTACGAGATCGCTTGCAGTTACATTTTTATTTTTTAATTTAAATCATACATTTTAACATAAGTACTTATAACATAAATATAAGTAACTAGCTGATGCCCGCGATTTCGTTCGCGTTGTTAAATTTATTTTTCAATTCTCACTCCTTAATTTTCCGGGATAAAAAGTAGCCTATGTCACTCTCATAGGTCCTCAACTATAACCAAACTATATCCCATGCCAAAAATCACGTCGATCCTTTGCTCCCTTGCGACGTGATTGAGGGACAAACCAAAAAACAAACGCACATAAAATATAAGAATGATATCCAATCAACTGTTAAGATTTTTATATTTTGCAAACATTTTTACGAAGCGTGTTCGGTGTAGATACTCTTAAATACCACGAGTCCCATCGTAATCACAATCCATAAAACTAGGTCAAAATATTGAAAACCTTTAAGAAATAATAAATTCAATATGCAACCCTAGTTTTTTTATTGTTATAAAGGATAATATTATTTAGAAAAAGTGTTGAGAGTTAAAACTGCATCTAGATCAAATAAATTTTGATGAGACCTCCCCCAAAAAGGGACAAATGCAACAACTGTCTCATTCAACTGTCTCATCTCAAAAAAATTCTTTAAAGGCTTTATTCTTTAAATTATAACAAGGATAAGATAAGTTGACGCCTCAGGCTCGCCCGACTTCAACCTAATAGGTAGAAATCAAAATTATTTTTTACTTTACAGTGGCGTTGGAAGTCGGTTTTTTGGAAATAATTTTTATTGTTAACTTTTTAGTGTCAGGGTTGAGGATTTGGAGTCAGAATTTTTCATGGGACCACCTCGAGAGCTTCTTGTAACAACTGGTAGAAAAAAATTTCAAATCGGTTCAGAAACCACAGAAATAGCACCGACATATTATATTTAAAAAAATACACGCCGAATTGAGACCCTCTTCCTTTTTTGGAATTCGGTTAAAATTTTTATAAATAAAACAATACTTTGTAAATAGGATCGTTGACAAGCTATTTTTAACAAAGAAATGCTCTAAGGTAACACATAATAATGTGAATTTCATTTCTGTCTATTAGAAGGCAAATATAACACGAGTTGGAGCCAAGAAATAATTACTCTCTCTCTACTACTCACTTCATTTACTCCACAGCGCCGATCGTACGTGTCTTATCTTAATTAGTATCGTAAATTGATGCCCTTAATCTAGACTCTCTGCGCTTCAACAGTACTTATGTCTGACTGGCGCATTTATAACACTTTTAGTTTTGAAACAAAACTGGCGGATACTCTGTTTTATTTTACGTGTAGGTTATTATTATTATGTTCAGACGGCTGTAAAGATTATCTTCCATCAAAACTTTAGAGCCGTCTTAACATAATAATACTTCCATCGTCACTTCCATAAAAAATTGACGACACATACTCTAGAATCCCGTTATTCTTTTTTTGAATGAATGAATATACTTTTATTGTACTCCAAAAAACAATAATAACAGTAAAGTTAGCTATAAGAAGTATACAATTTGGCGGCCTTATCGCTTCACAGCGATCTCTTCCAGACAACCAATGGTTTCTGTTTATTTAAACTGACAAATTTTCACATTACTCAGGAATTCTCAATTGTCAGAGATAAAGGTTGCTAAAAAATAAAAAGTAGCAGGTTCTGATGGGAAAACAACAGGTTTCATTCACGTATCCGATGCGGTACCACAGTAATACATGGCTGACTGAGTAACGTGCCGAAGCTGGCGCTGGCAAACATAGCATAACAGGAAACAACTGTTTTTGGGCCGCCAACTTAGAAGACTTATTAAAGCAATTGTCCCGCACGGGATAAAATATTTGGCGCTTTTAGAAACAAAACAGGAGCACGGCGTCCCGTCCGCGTGGCCGGGACAGTTGTTTTCAATACACTTGCTCTAAAAATGCACTTACAGAGGCAGTAAACAGGGCTTGTAAGTTAAATTTACTGCCCTCGTGCAGTAAATTTGCAGTTTTTTTTTTAATTTTTGTAAGTCTACGTTACTTCTAAATAAAAAGCTTTCTTGCAAGAAGGTTTTTTTTATCCACTACAAGCTAGCCCTTGACTGCGATCTCACCTGATGGTAAGTGATGATGCAGTCTAAGATGGTAGCGGGCTAACCTGTAAGGGGCATGGCAGTTATATTAAACCCATACCCCTTCGGTTTCTACACGGCATCGTACCGGAACGCTAAATTGCTTGGCGGCACGTTTTTGCCGGTAGGGTGGTAACTAGCCACGGCCGAAACCTCCCACCAGGTCAGACCAGGGAAAGTGCAGAAATTATAAATTCCCAAATTGACCCTGCCGGGGATCGAACCCGGGAACTCCGCACGTTAAGGCAACATTGCTACACACTGCGCCACGGAGGTCGTCGAAAATTCTGCGTCTCACTCTGCGTCGTATTCCTCATTACTGAGGCTGGTAACCCCTTTCTATTAATCAAATAATGGTTGGAGTTTTCTTGGGATAATAATGCGGTGGGTTCCCACGTGATTCCGCGTACGGCTTGACTAAGAGTATTTAAACTCTTAGGTTTTTGTAACGATTATTATCAGATGTTAGTGATAAAACCGGGACCCAAGACTTAACGTGCTCTGCGAGGTACGAAGGAAACGAAAAAGCCTAAATTTGAACCTCCCAATTCGGTTACCCATTCAGTTACCTACTTGGATCAACAGTCGACTGATATGCGTTGTCACAACTAGGCCATTCATCCTCCATGCTACCATACTAATATTATAAATGCGAAAGTGTGTCTGTCTGTCTGCTATGCTTTCACGGCCCATCTTTTCAACCTATTTTGACGAAAGATATAGCTAGGCTGCCCAGTATCCTAGACAATTATAAAGTTCCCGCGGGAACCAAAAACCTTATTCCACGCAAACAAAGTCGCGGGCATTTATCTGATATTAATATGTCAGAGCAGCTTTTGAAATTTCTAAAAGGAGTTTTGAGTTTTCATCTTCAATTTTTTTTTAACTGAACAGGTTTAACGACAGTAAATGCCTTTAGTCAGCAATTTGGTAATGTAAACGAAATAAGAATAACTGTGTACTGGTAATATATAATATAATGTTATATTTAATAGCAATGATGTCATTTGTATGGGCGTCGATCCACTGTATGAATATAAAATGCACTCTGTTAATACTATGTAGTTCTCAGCAGTTTGCGTACAATTTTGTGGTGTGTTATTTCAATCTTTGCTAGTTACTTGAGATGCAAATTGAATGTTGTTTTGAAGTTTATAGCATAAGGAACATCAGCAGAACCAAGTTGAATCGTATTCCTTGATAACAACTCAAACTATTACAATATGCATCTATACTAAAATTATAAATGCGATAGTTTGAATGGAATAACTGGATGGATGTTTAGTACTCAATCACGCCAGAACGGCTCAACGGATCTGGATGAGTTTCGGCAAAAAAATAGATTTTAGTAGTATAGAAATATAGCAAAGTTAGATAGATATAGATAGAAAATTAAACAGTTCCCGCGGGAACCGAAAACCCTCAATCCAAGCGGTCGAAGTCGCGAGCATCAGCTAGTTATATTGTATTTGTGCATAACGTTCCGTTGAGTTAAATTAAAGGAGTGAGAACATTTAAAACAAAAAACAGTTGTTTTTTTTAAATTTCAATAGAAAACGAAGTTAAACTTGTCCATCTAAGAGAATGCTTGTAAAATAATGAAACGGAAAATAACTAAATAATATCTCCATATTGCATGCACCCCGCATGCAATATGGAGATTGGAGATATTATTAATTAGTTATTTTCTTACTAAATGATACCTGCGACTTCGTCCGGGTTGTTTAAGTTTTTATTCCCGTGGGAACTCCTTGAGTTTCCGGGATAACAAGCAGCTTATTTCCTTCGCCGGAAACAAACTATCTCTATACCAAATTTCATATATACCGTTGAAAAGATGAGCCGTTAAAGCGTAGTAGACAGGCCGAAAGGCAGACAGGCAGATTTGTAGCTTTATCTAAGTCGCTATAATTATTTTCTGGCATATAAATATCTTCTTTCGCATTCTTCCTTTTTCTTTTTGCTTGTTAACTTTTTTATTTATTTTTGTCAATAAAGCATTTATCTATCTATCTATCTTTGATTGTTTCGTATTCAAGTGTCATAAGCCCAAAGCAACAAAACAAAAGGATATAATTGGCGTTACTATACTCTGTACTCGAAGCAATGGCTGAACCCGTAGCGTACCGCAGGCCCCAGTCAAGGAGCTCTCGCTAGAAGTGCTCCCTACCGTACTTCAGAACACAGAGTAGAGTTGGGTGCAGAGATTAAAATATAATTGTTATGAAAAAATCTAGAAATCTATTTGTACACAGCTTTAACCCACCCATTATAGAGCTCGAGCTATTGTAATTGGTAATACTTTTAAATCTTACTTTTAAATGTTTGTAAAGGCAAATTTTAGTCTGTAAAAGGTTATATCCTTGAGTGAAACTGTATTCTTAGTTCATAAGAATGCCCATTTTACATTTATTTTATTGTAAAATAAATAAATAATAATAATAATCAGACCGGAATATTGGGACCGGTCCATCATCACGGACAGGACTTATAGCGAATAAGCCTGATGTCGTGCTGTTGGACCGGGTACAGTCGCGGATGTTTTTGGTGGATATCACCATTCCGTATGACGAGAACCTTTTTAGTGCTGAGACAGAAAAAAAAGAAAGTATATTGATCTGGCTCACAAGGTTTCCGCCATGTGGCATGTGGAGGCCACTGAAACCATCCCAATCGTCATAGCGAGCGTAGTAGCGAGTGGACATACGAGTATATATTATTTTAATTTATCTACTACAAGCTAGCCCTTGACTGCGATCTCACCTGATGGTAAGTGATGATGCAGTCTAATATGGTAGCGGGCTAACCTGTTAGGGGCATGGCAGTTATATTAAACCCATACCCCTTCGGTTTCTACACGGCATCGTACCGGAACGCTAAATCGCTTGGCAGCACGTCTTTGCCGATAGGGTGGTAACTAGCCACGGCCGAAGCCTCCCACCAGGCCAGACCAGGGAAAATGCAGAAATTATAAATTCCCAAATTGACCCTGCCGGGAATCGAACCCGGGACCTCCGCACGTTAAGGCGCTACACACTGCGCCACGGAGGTCGTCTAATTCCGGTCAGCTTCGCTCACCGTCTGAGGTGAATTGGGGTTCTGTGGTAGTACACTCGCTGCCCGGATGCAAAAAGTGTTTGCATCATTGGAGATGCTTGACTCCAAACCATTTGGTAGATTCACGACTTGACAGTTAGAAAGTTTATTTGAATAAAAATATCTTTTAATTTTAACTTTGACTCCATTACTAATTCTGTAAGTTTATTCTTAATTTAGCGGTAGAAACGTTTTCAATTTAATATTATTGCAATAATTTTAATGGAAATTCAAATAAAGCTTGTACTTGAATGCCAAAAACGCTTAAGTACATAGCTTAACGCCCTTGAGCCCCAAATTAATTTCATATGACTGACAGCCTAATAAGTACTAATTCATATTTCGCACGTAATAATATGAAATGTTACGAAAATATATTACACAAAGTGAATTAATGCTTTCACCTATTACATTTTATAATAAAATGCGAAGTCATGCTATCGCTACATAATATATTATGAAATATATGAAAGTGTGTTTGTTTGTCCTTAAATCACGCAGAAATGTTGCAATGGATCGACGTTTTGATATTTTTCTTGATAGATCTAATATCCATCCTGTACACCGCATGTAGATTGACCTGTCTATACCGGTAATTTTTATCCCAGAAAATTGAAGAGATCCCGTGAGAAATCTCATTTTTAAATACTAGCCACCTTCTAGTGACAAACCGTGTGTTGTCGCTGGACACCCCGTAAAACATACTAACTCTCACTCACAAAAATTAAAACAAATAAAAAAGACGCGTATTTTGTGACTCAAAAAATTAAATATATATATTTTTTTTTTTAATTTATTTATTTTATATTGCACAAAAAAATACAAAAATTATGTATCTCGCCAAACTACACACGCAGTTTGTTGGCGAGTTCGCGCTCAACTTATATTATGTCGTGCACTTATCATTAACACACAACATCAGTATACCTAGTTATAATATAATTAAAATTAAGAATCTTACGCTAAATATTTATTTATTTACTTAACTATATTAGGTTATTGTTAATCAGTGAAGGAGTCGTTAATAAAAACTTCCTTTAGTTTTTTCTTAAGGACTCCTTCACTGACTTTTCATGAAAATGTTCAAAATATTTAACACGAACTTAAATAATTACGTTTACATACATTCTATAGAGGGATAGAGACTATTTTCCGGGCCAGTACGCTTAGTCTAAGTTTTTACATTGAAAATTCGATTGATCGTAATCGAGAGTTCAAGTAAAATGGGCCAAATCTCTAGATTTAAAACCAAAAATTCAGTACAACCAATTTTAATTTCGAAACGTTTCCGTTCGGAGCGCTGGCTGTGAACGCTTAAATGAAATTGAGCTTTAAATCGATTTGCTTAAGGTTCATTTTACTTTGACACTAATGTAAATACTCGGACTAGGTGTCTTTCTTCTTTCGGACTTTTATTTCTTTATGCCAAAAAGAGCTATGTTCTAATTGTTCTCTCCGTCATCCATTATTACTCACTGAAATGATGATTCAGGTCCTAAAGCATCAATTTTATGTGCCGGGATTGAGTTCCAGCCATCATTTCAATTTATTGTCAAGTGTTTTAAATCTCTCCTATAAAAGGGGTTTAGCACGGAGTCGTAAGCAGAACACAAGGCCAGCAATTGATAGCCTATCATTGCCACATAACGGGTTTTATTTTGTTTTATATTCTGTGTAAACACTTTTTTTGTAACGGTGTTTGGAGGCAAAATAATGCTTTTATCGATATAAAAAGATGACTAACACAAAATTCTTAGAGACTCAAATTTTAAACGACCTACTTATTTATCCAAGTTAAAACGCTCTGCTTTTATGTTTGTGTACCCAAGGGTTTTCTTTTCGGGTGGTAATATTTCCTTCTTATTTCATCAGTGCAGTCACAAACACAGAGGTTTGCTAAATACACCTTCAAGGATTTCAAGTAAAGGTAAGGTTTAATATTAAATAAGTGAAAATTTTGATCGCTAACTATGAGCCTCATAAGAACGCTCAGGGTCACTCAGTGGGCGATGGAGAGAGCAATGCTCGGGCTTTCTCTGCGCGATCAGATCAGAAATGAGGAGATCCGCAGAAGGGCTAAAGTAACCGACATTGCTCGAGGATTTGCGAAACTGAAGTGGCAATGGGCGGGGCACATAGTTCGAAAAACCGATTGACGTTGGGGTCCCAAAGTGCTGGAGTGGTGACCGGCAGCTCTCTCACTTGGTGGACGGACGACATCAGACGAGTCGCAGGGAGCCGCTGGATCCGGGTGCGCAAGATCACAGCGTGTGGAAGTCCATGCAGGAGACCTATGTCCAGCAGTGGATGTCTATCGGTTGATAATGATGAAGTGAACATAATATGTTAATATGCCACGACATAATATTTAATATAAGTAGGTACATAATGCTACTGTTATTTGTATTAAACTCACTCACTCAAGTCATACGTTCAAAAACAAACTCACCCTATTTTGAAATTTTCACAAAATACTGTTTCGCTCTATATGTTAGCTACTCTGTGAAAAGAACATTACCCGCAGCTGGTACCGTATTAATTCGATATCGGTAATTTAAACGGTGCATAATCAGACACAGCAGAATCTATTAACTTCCTACGAAGAGGTCTCGAGCGCCACTTCATTTATAATCCTTTCTTTTTAACGTCGTCATCGTCAAATGATAGACTTCCACTGCAATATTAAGGTCAATTTTAATCTTGTGTTGGGTTATTGATTTTTCCTTCAGTCACGACTAGAGATATCGTACTTTCTGAAAAAAGTAAGAGGGTACTTTCGTTTTAAAAAGAATAAGAAGGTACAAAACTGGAAAATAAATGTTTTTTCTTGTTTAATTTCAGAGCGCGTGTAGAATGAAGTAATTTTAAATGGTTTTGAATATTTTGGTCTACCACCATTTTTATTTTTTCTTGAAATAGCCGCCATGCATAGAACCTGTAATTTTAATCAATAGCGGGCATCAATACAAGCTAGTGTTTATTTGAAACAAAATCTTCTAATTCGTCAGGTTTCCTAGATATAATCTATCTAAACTATAATCTACTTGATGATAACACCCACCACCAGCACAGATTTTTATCCCGGAAAATTAAGAATTTCCTGAGGGAATTAAAAAACCACGCGTACGAAGTTGAGGGCATCAGCTCGTACAAAAAATCTCTAACCCCTTTCATAACATACCAACAGGTATATTGTGCACCGTAGTATCAATTTCACTGTTAGATAAAACTGCAGGTTGTTAAGTGTTATTGTGTGACAGGCCAGGGTGCGTAGGGAATCTCAGCCACCCCTCGGTGCTTCAGACGCCATCGCTTTCACCGCTGAGCCTTCGTTACAGACGCCGGTATTATCCATACTTGGTAATATTATAAATGGGAAAGTGTGTCCGTCTGTCTGCTACGCTTTCACGGTCAAACTACACAACCGATTTTGATGAAATTTTTATCCCCGAAAATTGAAGAGTTCCCGCGGGATTAAAAAACATCAATCCACGCGGACGAAGTCGCGGGCATCTTCTAGTTGTTGATAAGTACCAGCTACCTAAGATTGAAAATGGAAAATAATATAACAACTTTACTGTATCTATTCGTTTTAGTTTTAGAAGAATTATCCACAAATTATTACAGGAAAGGAAAGGATTTTTATTACATAAATCTTTACAATTTTTAATGGCCTCCCTTATTTTTACTTACACCCTTATTTTTAATTTGTCAGTACACTAACTGTAATAAACGTGGGTTCATGGCTTTGCTGTGGGTGTCTGTTAATAATGCCACCTTTTGATGTTGATTTAATTTCGCATTTATTACTTACACACCTAAAAAAAATTCAAGGTAAAATCGTAAAATTAATGGTAAAAAAAATATTATTCGAATTCCTAATATTATTTTATCCTCCTCCTATAAACTTATAAGTCAGAATTATGTTATTTCTCTGGTTCCACACCGATCAAAAATAAAGTTTCGCGCGAGATGGTGGAATTGTTGAGGATTTGAGGCGTTGAGGCATTGAGGATGCAAATGCTCACGGCTTCTGACTACTTGTTGTCAACGTATTTATTTTATTACGTTCATGTACGTGGTAGAGTAAATTGATCTAAACGAAAAGATTCTCCTTTCTCTCGAAGACTATCATATATAACATTTTCTGTACCCTATCATATAGAAGCCATCCAATATATAACTTCCGAAACCTGGAATTTCTACTTGATAAAAGGTGGTAACCCTCGTCATGTAGGCCTATGGTATAAAATAAATGTGTTTCCGTTTTCCGTTTCCGTAAACATTATCAGTTTGGAACAGGTACATTCGAAGTCTAAGCTAGATTTAAAAATAATATCGAATCTATACCTATATTTACTTTTTTTTTATTGTGAGATAGACTTGCGCTTGACGACAATCATGCTTAGTGCAAAGCAATGATGAGGTCTAAATTGGAACGCGCTTGCCTACTTAATACAAATATTATAAATGAACTGACGACGAATCTAGATGAAATTTGGATTATAGTCTGGAATAATATATAGGCTAATTTTATCCCGGAAAGTTAAAGAGTTCCCGCGGTAACTAAAGATACCTCAATCCACGTGGTCGCAGTCTCAGGCAACAGCTACTCAGTAGCAAAATACATTATATCTATGCAACCAACGCAAAGAGTACTGACACCTAATTAAATTTAACTTGTGAACTTTCTATTCTGAACAAGCAAGGTTCTTCCTGTTGGCAAGGTTTCCCCAAGAGTCCAAGTTGAGTTACAAAAAATCATTCTTATTCTAACCGTGTAAAACTTGTTTTACATTGGCTGTTTTCGCAAATTGGAGCTAAGTTAATCAGATAAAAGTTTCTCTATGTTTGATGTTAAATGCTTTCAAATCTCCACCTGAGTAAAAAGTATAGGTTAGAGATAACTTCTATGTTGCAGTAGAAACGGTCAAACGCGTGTCATTACTCATTTTACTCAAAAGGTAAGATTATGTAGTAATTTGAACTTCTTAGGTATTAATCGAAAGGGTTTCTTCAATTTGGACCACAGAGTACGTATTCGGACTTCATCAGACGGATGAAATTTATATTGATTTTGACCTTTTGACCCCGTACATTTATAATACTATACTTAGGTATTGGGTGTCAATAAAAATAATTTAGTTTAGTTTAGTCCGTACTAATCCATACCTACTTTACCTACTTAATATTATAAATTCGAAAGTGTGTCTGTCTGTCTGTCTATCTTTCTGTCTGCTAAGTTTTCACGGCCCATTCGTTTAACCGATTTTGGTGAAATTTGGTACAGGGATAGTTTATATCCCGGAGAAGGACATAGGCTACTTATTATTCGGAAAATTAAGGAGTTCCCGCGGGAATAAAAAAAACTTAATCCACGCGGACGAAGTCGTGGACATCATCTAGTATTATTAAAAAAGGTGAAACATTTTTAACGAGGTTAAATTTCTAAAAACTTATTGAGAAATATCTGAAAGAAGTGACAAAATTTCATAAAAGTTTGAAAGTTCTTTTCTAACTTAATGAAGTCAACCCTGATGAAACAGTTTCAAAGTACCTAAACTGTAGCGTAAACATATTCTCTTTCGCAAAGAAAACGATGACGACCTCCTGTTTGTGATGAATGCATTGTTTTATAAACGGAAAGTACCTGGATCGATTGGTGGGAGAGGTCGTCGTCAACCGATGGACGTCCACTGCTGGACATAGGTCTCTTGTAGGGTCCTCCACAAGCCGCGGTCTAGCGCCGCCTGGATCCAGCGGCTCCCTGCGACTCTCTTGATGTCGTCCGTCCACCGTGTCTGCCGACGCTACGCCTTCCAGTGCGGGGTCGCCATTCCAGCACTTTGGGACCCCAACCTCCATCGGTTCTTCGAACTATGCGCCACCCCATTGCCACTTCAGCTTCGCAACTCTTCGGGCTATGTCGGTGACTCTGGTTCTCCTACGGATCTCTTCATTTCTGATTTGATCACGTAGCGCCACTCTCAGCATAGCCCTCTCCATCGCCCGCTGAGTGACCCTGAGCCTTCTTATCAGGCCCACAGTCAGCGACCATGTCTCGGATTCGTAAGTCATCACTGGCAACACGCACTGTTCGAAGACTTTGGTCTTCAGACACTGAGGTATTTTGGACGAGAAGACATCTCGAAGAGAGGCGGGAGAGGTAGTTCGGGATTATTGAAATTTCTAAATTAGATTGAATGCAGGTTTTTTTTAAATCCACTACAAGCTAGCCCTTGACTGCGATCTCACCTGATTGTAAGTGATGATGCAGTCTAAGAACTATTTATAAGTTACAGATAACAAAATATTCATTAAGGATTATCGTAGTGTTTTTTTTGTTTACGATTATTACAAACTTGATCACGCTCGGTTAGAATTTCGCAAAATTAGTAGGTATTTTGCAATTACAATGTACCTAAAATTCTTCATGTTAATAAATTATACTTAATTTTCGCCTCACTGACCGCTCCAAAATCGCCTTCTGTGTATTATAAAATACAATTTGAATCTAATTTTCAGAACCCGACATCCTAAATTGTAATTTTGTATCAATTTCGCAGGCAGAAAGTGTTTTCAGCCAAACATAACCCGAAGGTTCTTAAAAGGCACCCGTTCATTTTCCAAGCCATTAGCCGGTACACATTTCCACCTTATTATTTCTTGGAGGCCTGGCGGCGTAATTATATTCTCTCTACGTTTGCATGATACCATTGAAATTAGCAAGTAACGCAGGGTTGAAATTACGTAACATAATATTAAACGTTTGTGATTACATTTTTCTTTCTAACTAGACGATGCCCGCGACTTCGTTCACGTGGATTAAGTTTTTGTATTCCCGCGGAAACTCATTAATTTTCCGGAATGCAAACCATCTCTATACCATATTTCATCAAAATCGGTAGAAAAGATGGGCCGTGAAAGTGTAGCAGACAGACAGACACACTTTCGCATTTGTAATATTAGTATCGATATGGACTGTATTCGCGAATACCCAGCGTATAAGCATTTTTTTTTTATTTTCCATATACCGTATCCCATACCAAAAAAAAATTTAAAACTAATTTCAATGATTCTGCATAATCGTCATCAGTCAGTCAATATGCGTTAAGGTGCCAGCGGAGAATGAATTGCCCATACAAACGTAATACCAAAATAATTAATAATTCGAGAACATTTCCACCAAAATGAGAGTTTATTTGGATTCAAATTGTATTTATCTAGTCCCCTGGATTTATATGTTTTCAAAATACTTTCCTAAAATGAAATGTAAATGAATTGCGTTTTGCATATTTTTACGACAAGATGGACATGTTTCCCTCTTATTTGTTTCATATTAAAACCAACGATATCTTACGTATTAATTGGTCAGCAGCATAGCCTATATTGTCAAGTTACAGAATAACAAAACGAAGTAAAAAGCACGATAAGTTTTCATTCATCATTTTTGGTATTCACGGAACAAGACTAAATGTATAACAAATTCTGTAAGCTCATATTGCTATCTCGCTTGAACGCGATCATGTGTCATCAGTGAAATAGAGATAGCAATATACCGGCAAATTTATATTTGCGGTTCGAATAGAAGTTGCGAGCGGCGCGAACCGGCCTCTTAACTGCTGGATACATGGTCTCTTTCAAGTAATGACAACGTTCTTCAGTATTTCGAATCCTTCGTATAATAATGTACGTAGGTATGATACGTATAATAATGGATGCACGAAATTGAGCTCTAAATCAATGCTGTTATGGTTTATTTTACTTTGAAGTCGAACTTTAACGATTTGATCGGCGATCCTTGCATGATTGCACCTCTGTTCTAGCCAACTTCCGGATGTTATTGCCATGTCCATTAGGACTATGCTGCGGGTTCCAAGGGTTCATTCGAAGACCTTAAGACTCCAACGTTCATCGGCCCTCTAAAAAACTTGAATAGCCCACTTCAATGTGCGATCCCTTAGAGCTATGTCCGATAATTTACTTCGTCCGTTCACTTCACTTGGACTCGGATAAGTCACTTCGCTTCGGACGTTATTCCTCTAAGAAATTTCGAGCACAGCGCTTTTGCAAGCACTTTAATTATACAAAGTTATGCAATACAAGAGCAACTGTAGTCGTTTACTTAAACCATAATAAGCAGATTCCTTTTTCCTTGACTCACACAGCCGACAGTAGGTATTTCGAGCAAGTAAATATCAAAGCAATATAAAGTGATATTTTGATCTTGGCTGTAGTTTATAAAATATAAGAATGAAATATTAAATGTTTTCATCGTCGTTTATGATGAAAAGGCTAACTGTCATCAATATTTTATCCTGAATTTGTTAAATTAAAATCCTATTTGGGTATTATGTTTTTTTTAAATCTAAATAAATAAATAAATGAATCTTTATTGACCCACACAATAACGGACAAAATTTTAACAAACGGAAGCAATTGGTACGTAATATATGTATATACTACCTAATTTAAACTGTGTGGTCAATAGGCCCGCCTCCTCAGCCTGTGTCACAGCATGATATGCATTTGCCTACCATGCTGCAACGCTGATTTTCAGGGGGGGGCCAAGGGCCAAGACGTCACGGACCATCACCGTGTACAGACACAAATAATACGCAGAATGAATAACTTAAGTTACTTATGGTGTAGGCTATAAACTAAACTAACTTATACGACTTTGAAGAGTCAAACATGGCAATGCGTATTATAATAGGTACTTTCTAAGCTTATATTCTTATCATAATACTACTACTTATCCTACAAATTAATTAACTAGTACTTTAATAATCTTATGTAATATTTTATTAGTGAGAGGGTAGCACAAGGGTATTGCTATCAACAGATTTTTTTTTAATAATTATTAAAAGACTAGATGATTCCCGCGACTTCGTCGGCGTGGACTAAGATTTTTGATTCCCGCGGGAACTCTTTAATTTTCCGGGATAAAAAGTAGCCTATGTCCTTCCCCGGGATACCATCTACCCCTGTACCAAATTTCAGCAAAATCGGTTGAAAAGATGGGCCGGGAAAGCGTAGCAGACAGACAGACAGACAGACAGACAGACAGAAACACTTTCGCATTTATAATATTAGTATGGATATTATCTATCTAAATAAATCATAAATTAAATGTTGACTTTTCTTCACAAATCAAAGATCGTCAGCCCCATCGTTCCCTGTGACAAACTTATATCTATCTATACATTAGTTCTATTAATAATTATCTTACTTTAAAATCAAAAAGCATTTTGGCTGCCTCTGAAGCAGGGTCAGCCAGTATGCTTTGAAACACCCCCACATCATTGGTATTCAAATCAAACTTATGAAAAATTTCGCGTCTCTTAACTCCTTGGGTATTATGTTGGTTTATATGAATATTGAATATTGTCAATAGGCAACAACCTTTTCTACGTTAATTTATCGGGACAAAGATATGTAATCTTTTATTCAGAATAAATCCGTCCAGACTGGGCGAAAATTTGAAGGATTTTGATACGTACTGCTAAGGAATGGAACGCCTTTCCGGCGTTTGTTTCTTGCCTCGTAGAACTCAAGAAACTTCAAGGCAAGAGTGAACAGGCATCATCTATGTAAGAGCGCTCCAACCTAGAACACGTCAAGTGCAAGCCAAAGTCGGTTCACCAAAGTCTGACCAAACCTGACCCAATTAAACAAAATTACCACCAAACCAAATTGGGTCAACGTACTGAAAATGAATTCACAAAAGTGAAAATTAAATTATTTATTTCACGTAGGAACACTTGTGCCACTTAAGATAACTCAAATAAGAATCTACCACCGTTTCGGAAAACTGATTCTACTGAGAAGAACCGGCAGTTATGCTCTTTTTATAAACAGAAAATTTTTACACCTTGTAAAAAATAAACAATGCATACGTTACGTATGAAGTATTATAATGACTTTTGAGTTGCCGTATACGACGCCGCCAGTCGCTTCCATGTAACTTTGTCATTGAGAAAATCATCAATAGTAACCATCCTTAGTCTGTAGATATCGCTCTCCTTGCTCTATTCTATTACTTGCGACGGTTGAAATTCAAACTAATCTATATAATATTTTAATAGAGTTGATCAGGATATAAACCACAGTTAAGGGTTAAGTATAACCACACGATTAGATCATTACATCGTCATGGCGAACTTAGTTGGAAGCAATAGATGCCCAACTTTGTGTTTGCGAACATAATTACGGCTTTCGCAAGCTGCGATTGGGCGAACACCCCGTGAAATTGGTACACGCTACTTACGGTGCCTCTACATATGCTTTCAACTTCGGCTTGTTTTCATAATTTATTATTAACTAGCGAATGCCCGCGACTTCGTCTGCGTGGTTTGTGGTTTGTTGGTTCCCGCGGGAACTCTTTAATTTTCCGGGATAAAAAGTAGACTATAATCTATCTCTGTGCCAAATTTCAGCCAGATCCGTTCAGCCGTTGGCGCGTAATTGAGTAACAAACATCCATCCATACATCCATACATCCAAATTTTCGCATTAATAATATTAGTATAAATTGATATTTTTGACGACCAACCTGGCGCAGTGTTGAGTGCTGATGTCCCGGGTTCAATCCTCGGCGGGGTCAATTTGCACCCTACTGGCAAAGTCGTGCCGCCAAGCGATTTTGCGTTCCGGTACGATACATTATTTATTAAACCGATTAGGGGTATGGGACCCCATACCCCTAATCGGTTTAATATAACTGCCATACCCCTAACAGGTTAGCCCACTATCATCTTAGACTGCATCATCACTTATCATCAGTTGAGATCGCAGTCAAGGGCTATCTTGCAGTGGTTAAAAAAAAGTCACATCGTTCTAAAGAAATATTTTTGTCTGAAGTCAATACAATTAGCAGTTTTCCTAAAACCTAACTTCGGTAGCATGTTGGCAAGTTTGGCGACTACCGATCAAACCTACAAACTAATTCCAACTATCTTGCTAAATTCCCCTTATCATACGGATTTCCACCTTATTCCGTTGATTTATAACACCCTTTACTTACATGCAATGCATCTTGCCTTTCCTAATAAATTAATATTAATGTGAGCCTCAAGGATGTGGGTTACCTTATTTAATAAGGATTAATTATTTATTACAGAAAATAACTTTGGTTTCGGTAACTTTGCACAACGGTATAATATTACGCACGTGAAAACCTTGAGGCTTGTAAACTGAATTGATTCCTACATCGAGAGGTTCTGTCTTAATAACAATTAAAGATTTAAAATTAAAATAAAATAATGTTTGTGCATTAATATTAAAAATTACTATCAGTTATTATAAAAATGTATTTAATATAATTTTGTAACTCTGAATGAAAAAGAAGAGCGGAATCTCCTGAAACAGGTATTTAAATATGCTTAAAAGGAGGTTCCAGCCCCAATGTGATCCAATTGTATTGTGAACTGAAACAAAATACTTATTATTAATTTATTATTACTCTTAAAGTGATGGGTATTTAAAATTAGAAGTGATTAAGTGTTAATTTTTTAATGCAATAATATAATAAATAGCGAATTCAACTGCTGCAATTTTCACGAGACTTAAAAGAGTTGCTTACAGAATAAAGTTCAGTTGGCCAAAAACGTAGGTCGTGACTTATTACTAATGAAATATTACCTATGATATTTTTAATCTCCAATCCTATACTAATAAAATTAATAAGTTCCTAACGTATTTTGTAGTGACCTAAATCCAAGCGGACAAAGCCATGGGCACCATCTAGCTTAGAATAAATCACTTCGAATGTAACACAGGTACCTTGGCGGCAGGTCATTATCAACTCACGACTATTACAGGGGTCCATTTCGTATCGCCCAAGATTGATGGGAGGTGGCTTTCACTAGGCCATTTCATTCACTCGAGTTACAAATGGCCGACGTGTTCTGCAAAACGGATTGGCTTTAAGAACCTTGCACACTTATTGGTTCAAAGTCAAAATCAAAGTATATTTATTAAAATTAAGTACACTGTACACTTACCTATTGACGTCCAGTTACTTATAAAATATGATGGTGATAATCAGTAACGGTATCTTAAAACTAAAGCTTCACGAGGATTCCAAACGCGGCCTGGTATGAGAAGTGACCACAACAAACTCAGACGGGTTTTTTATGTATGTTTTGATAATTTTTAGTTGCCATTATTAGCTTCTGGTACGCACGATTGAATATAAAATCATTATATTGTGCATCCATAGTAATAAATGCGAAAGTGTGTCTGTCTGTCTGTCTGCTAAGATTTCCCGACCCATATTTTCAACCGATTTTGACGAAATTAGGTACATAGGTGGGTTACATCTCGGGGAAGGACATACGACTTTTTATGCCGGGAAATAAGGAGTTCCCGCGGGATATCAAAATCCCTTATAGGCTTGCGCTTCACGACAATCATGCTAAGTGCAAAGCAATGATGAGGGTAGGTTGGTACGCACTTGCCTAGAAGATGCCTATTGCCTCTTGCCTTGAAGGCAAGAGTGATTAGGCATCTTCTAGGCAAGCGCGTTATACGTGGCAAGAAACACACGCTGGGAGGGTGTTCCACACCCTAGCGGTTCGGATCAGAATCGTTGAGCAAAAACATTTCGTTCGAGAAGATTGGACGTCTACCATATAAGGATGCCAACGCTGACAGTTTCTCGCTGTTCTGTGGTAGAACGGAGAAGGAAGAACAAGGTAGTGAAGTTCCTGAGCACACTTTCCTGTTTAATTGTCTAATTGTTTTCACAGCGCCATCTAGCTAATAGTTGTTCTCTTCATGTGGTATCGCTAAAGATTAATAGGCAGTGGCTTATACTAGGCCATTTAATTCGTTCTGGGTTACAAATGGCCGACGTGTTAAGCAAAACGGATTGGCCTTAAGAACCTTGCAGACTTATTGGCCCATTTAAACATTCCGTTACAGCACGCAGAGCCTATATCACGCTATTTAAAACAGCTACAGTAATGTGTAAATCAATACCTACCTACTAACAATCTACGACAAGAGTGACCCAGCAGAGCCGTACCAACGAAAATACGTGTGATATCAACTACATAATGACGTTATGCTATGCTTCTACTTTTTCTAGCGCGGAAACAATACTTAAGTAATATTACTTAAAATTACGTTCCTAAAATAAGGATCATAATAATTCTAAAACACGAAAGTCAACAATAATATTATGACTTTAAGAGTTGGCAGTATGGCCCCTGAGTTTTTTTCCCTCCCTCAGACGTACATAATTATTAAATTCGTACTTATATTCTTCCATTGTACATGAGTCCACTGGTACAGCTGCCCACCGGAATACTCCAGCCAGCTAGTGAGAAGAGTTTATTCCACCACGCTGATCAAATGTTAACTTGCAGAATTCGCACGTTTAGAGAAAATATCCTCACAATGCTTTCCTTTACTGGTTAAACAAGTTTAATTTGCTTAAAATGCACATAGCTCCGAAACCCGTTCATACCCCGAAATATCTCCTAATCTACTAAAAATTATTTTCCTACTTACGAAAAAGTAACTTTTTCTTCAAATTCACACTGATACTTCCGGTCTGATTGCGGTCAGACGCCTACTGTCGATAAAAATACCAAGGAAGGAGTATTTCCTTAAGTATGCAATGCAATCTTTTTCAAGACGCCTTTGCAACTATACGACGCTACCAACCCTCCTTGTACACTGCATAAATCTCCACCGTTGTTTTATTTATACCGGTATTTACATGTAAAACTGAAATACTTCGGTACAGCGTTTTTAAATCAAGGGCTTGAATTATTTAGCTGCGGTCGAAGCGGCGCGAAGTACGAGCAGTTTGGTCGACATATATTTTGTGCTTTTTATAAAATTACTGAACCGATGTATAAAATGTAGCTCTATGTAACTTTATCGTTGGCATAAACATTTTTTTACAGACACAGGCCTTATTAGAGATATTGTCCAGCTAAAAGGAAATGTTGGTCACATTTACTTTGATTGGTAGATCTTTAGAATGCTTTGGCTCCGTTTTTCAACAACTAGGTAGATTATGCTCAGTAAAGTTAAGTTTTCATAAATCCTATGGATGCTCTTTGATTTTCGAGATATCTTCAGGGTGTTATGCCTGTACACAATATATCTGTACACAATTTTGTCAAAATTTGTTAAACGGATGGGCCGTCAAAAGCCAACGGATAGACAAACAGGCCTACTTTTGCATTTATAATATTAATATGGATGTTGCCCTTTTTCTTATACTAGTCATGTTTTATAATGGACTGTTTCACAATCGTCAAGTAAACCTTAACATATAAATAAATTTGAAATTGTGATTAATTATTACAGTATTCCTAACAAAACATCAAAGTTCGTCGGATAATATTTATGATTGCGAAACAAGCCCTTTATCTGTTAAAATATGACATAGTCAAAACCTTTATAATTGCAAGGCATCGATAATGTCTGCACCCTTACGTAGTTGAAATTCTGTGGACATGTGCAAACGAATCAGCTTCCTCGTTTCTAATTCGAACCGCTCTATGGAAACCGCCCTTCCAACTTCTGTTTTCCCCTACTCTTTTAATGTAGAGTAGAATATCTTCAAATCAAGAGTGAATAGGCATCTTCTATGCAAGTGCGGCTCCACCTTAGGCTGCATCATTGTTTGCTAGCAGGTCTAATTGCAGTCAAGCCTAGAAAAAAAAAGAGATTTTCCAATTTAAAAAAGATTTTCCAATTTGTTAACTTTGCTAAGCACTTCAATTTGGATTGTAACTATGATCAGCTTGTGAATAATGCATTCCGCTATTAATTTTATTCAATATTACTCGTCTAGAGCGTAGTACACAGAAGTCGTTTCTAGACTACTGGAAAACCGATAAGTGAAGTTGGAATAACCTGTGGAGGCCCCCATATTGTGGTAAAGTACTGGTAGTACAAGCTGTCGTTATAATACCTGTCTGGATCAATTAGCCTTAATAGCTTAATAATGTTTCATAAGTCTACGCCACGTCTCTGCCATTTCTGTATAAATAAAGCTAGGAGCAGCCAAACTAGACGTGTACTGTTTCGCTAATGGAAAACCGATTAGCGACATATTAGTGAAGTTGGGATAACATGTGGGGACGCTGCCAACTGTCGTTATCTGCTTGTATTGATTATCGGGAAACAAAATTAATTTACAAGTAATAGAATTTTTATATATATGATAAATTTTCCTGCGGAAAATCACATGAAGCGCTGACGTTGGTCTTTATTATGGCAATCCAAAGAGGCAATAGCGTCAGCAGTCAAGGGCTTACTTGTACTACGACAAGTACTACTACTCCTCCTACGACAAGGTTCGTTAGGATTCTTCAACAAAATGTTAAAAAAGTTGCGTTTTTTTTTGTTGCTTTACCCCCCATGGGGGTACTAATTCTGTCTGTAAATTCGTCTATCTATCCGTCCATCACATTTTCATATTACAGTGAGTAACGACTAAAGCCATCAGCTCGAAATAAAAAAAAATAACAATATCAGCATGAAATAAATCACTGATAAATCACACAGTTTTATTTAATAGTAAAATTGGAGTAGAACAATGATATACGTAACGCAGATTTCAAGGAGACCGGTGAATAGAGCAATGTCCATTGGGATTATGCGCCACATTGTGTATTTTGGTGGACGGTTCTCGAGGTACTCCAATACGTAGATGATCAATTGACGTAATTCTTCATCTGAAATATTGAAAATCATATAAGTATATTTTTTTTGTTATAATGCACAGAACAATGAATGATACTTAGGTACAATCGGATTCCCATTTAATCTTTTTATCCTTAAAAATCTATGTATGATTAAAATTTAAGCCTAGATGATTAAGAAGACATGGAGCAGGACCCGCATGTGGGTTTAAATATCTCGTTACTTAACTCGTTACCATTATTGGGAACTAATTGATTTTCCGATACAAAATGTATGCCATAACCAACAAGTATAATATTATCTCTCCTTGTTTGTCTCTGGAATGCAAGATATCTCTGCATTAAATTTGATCAGAGTCGTCGGTCGTGTAGTAACGGAGACTGCAGACGCTTTTTTGGATTAGAAAATTAAAAAGTATAGAGTGTTGGTAACTACGTTCACATCAGCTAATTATTATACGACTGCCTGATTATACGACTGCCTGAAAAAAGGAGTATATTGTTTTCAGGGTTCATGTATGTATGTATGTATGTATGTGAGTTTGTATATTCCACCATAACTTCTATAAGCCTGAACCGATTTTGATAAATAAGGTATCGTTAGAATCCCTAGCTTTTTCATAGGCTAGTAATATTTAAAAAAAAATGATGTGGTGACCATGGTCGCACATTAAATACTAAGGTTGAAAAAAAATATTCGAAAATAAGATTAACTATATAATCATCATCTAGAAAATGATGAGTAGATTCCAAAAATATATAACACTATAGTTCAATATCCAGTGATTCACAAAAAATATCATTTAATAAAAATGTGAATAAGATTCCAATGGTAATTCAATACGGGCTACGGCAGAGCAGTCTTATTTTTTAATAATTTTAATTATATTCAATTGTTTTACTCCTTAACCACCTACCTCTCAAGGGCCGTACTGCCATCGCTTAAAGCAATACTTAGAGCAATACTTAAAGTACTGATTCTTAAAATGAAACTGTGACGTCGCGTATCTTGAAATTCCTAAATATTCTACGGATATTATAATTCTAAAATAAAAAATTCAACTATAATGAAACTTAATTTTACCTCGGCGTATAAGTAAGAGACCTCCAAGTGTCGCTTTTATTTTATCGTACTCATCCAATAGCATTTCTGCGATGAAAGATGATACACACATTAAAGTTATAGTCAATATTCCTTCAATTAAAACATTGATTATCCAATTGGCATCGCGCTAAAAAAGAATAGAAACTATAATATTAATCTTAATTCACTACAATTAAATACCAGTATTTTTTTCTGTTAGTTTATACGTCGTGTTAAGTTTTAATTAATTGTAATAAAATTATGTTGTATTATAAAATTATTAAAAAAGTATCAATAAGTATTTTTATAATATACAGGTAACAATCAGAAATATTTTATTAATATTATTATTTATCTGTTATTATTAATTATTAATAGTATCAAACCCATGTCATTTAATTTATTGTCATTGTCAACAACAATCATAGATGGTGCATTTAATATAAATACTCACCCCTTGACTAATTGAAACAATGCCATCGTATTCGTAAAATATCACTTTAAGACATACCAGTATAAGATTGACGAGAAACTAAAAAAGTAAAAATTTAATTACGTTTTGACTTAAATCAAAACAACAATATTTCATTATAAGACAGAGCAATAAAAACTTGGTATATTCACATCTATACTAATAATAAAGATGCGATGGTTTGGATGGATGATTGTAACTCAGTCACGCCACACCAAAACAGCTAAATGGATCTGGATGTAATTTGTCACAGAGATTATAGTCTGGAAAAACACTTAGGCCACTTCTTATCCTGGAAAATTAAAGAGTACCCGCGGGAACCAAAAACCTATTTTCTAATTGTCTTAAGATATAGCTTACCGAATATTTCAAGGATGTCTTTATGTAGCTCATTCCATCCAATAAACTTTTGTATACGTGTAAAAATTTCTTCAACGTAAAAAGAATATCTTCTATGGCTATATTTTTGCTGGCACATTTCATTTTTAGCTGCGTACCTAAATTTAAAGCTGCAGTGGTCAAGTATTGGAAGCACTAGCATAATTTACCACAAAATTTCTTTCTTACCAAGATGTTTCGTCCTGGACCATATTATTTCAAATATTATTGAACTTTTAATATGACTGAGATGGTTAGTTGTTATTAGGCAAACCGCAGCAAGATGACGAAATGACCAAAACCTTGTTGATTTAAATACAAATACAATTTCGGATAAATATTTCACGGACATACCGATACCAAAAAATACCAGTGTCACTCTTAAGTCAAATCTTGTTTTCTTGAATCCTGTTATAACATCTACAGTTTTAACGATAGAATGTAATTTTTTAAATTCATCTTTAATTAATATTGTTATAAAAATATTTGCAACAAACTGTGAAATCATTAAAATTATGAAACAATAATATGATGATAATGACATCGGTGCTTCTTTAATAGAAAATAAATTATATATGACAAATACAAAGTAACTGATGCAATAAAATTTTGCTAAATAACAAAGCACTTTTGATCCGAGAACATCACTGTAGTATCCGAATATAAGCCTTATGATCATGATTAATTTTATCGACGACATGGTTTGATATCGTAATGATTTCGTATATTTCATGAACATAATATCAATGTACCTGACCATACGCAAAAGAACTATGAAAATGAAATGAATCTATGGTATAAATTATTTTTCTAGATAAGTAAGCCTATTCTACTTACACAGTATATTTGAAAGTGGGTTCTATCATTAATCAATTGATAGTTGTTAACACAGATGTAGTACTACATCTGTGGTTGTTAAGCAATAAATTACATAAACACTTAAAAAGTAGAGTCATTAAGTAGAGAGTACCTACCTAGTCTATAGTAGTTGTTTTCGTTGAAGTAATTGATTATGTAGTTGTTAACGCAATCACTATTTATTACGCAATTCACATTTAGATTCCACACATTAAACCCTTCAGGTTTAATGTGTGACAAGTATTTTTTAACTAACTTTAACTAACATTATAAAATCAAGAGGATTTTGGTTTTGGTGGGTTTGACACGCGTCCGTATCTCTGGTGGAATAATTGAGTCAAGAATGAGATTTTATGATATTAAAAAACTGTTTACACTATTGTAAACAGTCTTTTTTAAAAATATTATAATTCATAGAGAAACAAATTTGTGTCGTCCTTTCTTTCAATATTTCCAATATATTAGTATTTAAAAGTGTAATATACGAGTGTGATAAGAGTATTTAGCAGATACGCAGTCACTTATGTAAATAGCAATTTGTTTGAGTGCGTCTATCAACTCGATAGAAATACTTTAACAAATTAATCCTTAGTTTTATTATATGACTGATTCATATCTAGATGACCTAGGTTTTAAATTATTATTGACGATTCGTTGGTCACATATTAACGATAAATGATAAATTGTGTTACTTATTGTTCGCAACTGCCATGTCCCTAACAGGTTAGCCCGGTACCATCTTAGACTGCATCATCACTTATCATCAGGTGAGATCGCAGTCAAGGGCTAGCTTGAAGTGGATAAAAAAAAAAAACCTAAGTTGAATGCAGACCTTATGAATGTGCCAGTGCTGTGACTTTATTACTGACAGTCATACGAACGAACGAACTGATCGAAGAGGTAAGGACCTCTTCGTTCTTCGTAAGCTTCTTTTTGTATTACAGATAATGCTCTTTTTGATAATCCGGTATATCGACTCGGTCTGCCGTTAAAGGCAAGGTCTAAAAGTTATTTCGCCTATCAGTACACATATCCAAAGCTTTTTTTCTCGTGCTTGGGAATGAATAAAAACACACTTTATTGTTATTGAACCTCTTAGATCAGTCATTTTTAAAAATTTACACGGAAAGCACCTTGATTATTAAGCGTCAAACAAGCAACAAGCGTTCGATGAAAGAGTATCATGTATGTGTCAGCATTTCCTAGGAAATGTTGACATATTAAATGGTTTCGATACGTTAGAGCTCGAAATTTGTCAATGAGATGATTTAAGAACTTTATCTAGAAATAGTAAATATTAACGGTCCCTCCACTGTTAAATCGCGAAATCATATATCTAAATTGATAATTTCATGAAATAATAAAGAATATCATTGAATGGTCATAGTTTTCATCAAGAATGATCATCTAATTAATTGATTGTATTATGATTAAACGTCTAATGTTGGGTGTCCATAAAAATGTTGAAGTAATAAGGATGGGCTACATAAGAAGACTCGCTTCATCGCCCCTTCATTCAGCATCGCCTCACTTCATTCAGACCTCCTTCGCGAGCTTCTGGGTTCACACTTTACAATAACACTCTAGGGGTAGGGCAATCAAGTCTACGTTATAATATAAACATAATATGCTGATTCAGTTTAAGGACAGTCCACCATATCCACCACTGACACCACCACCATCAACTCAACCTATTTTCTCAACTCTAACGAATGCTTGACTGTTAGACAAAATTCTCGTACTCCGTATTATCCGTATCCGTTTACTCCGTATTATCTAGGAAATGTCAACTTACATAACCTAGGTAGTATGAGCAAGAAAACAATTATTCCAACTCTAAAGGGCAAAACACACAAGGATAGGGCGCGGGTCGGGTCGGGTCGGGTCAGCTACACCTGCCACGCGACCGACCCGCGGCCGCGTTTTGTGTGTTGTCGTCCATATAAATACAAGGAATTCAACCCCCCGCGCACCCGACCCGACCCGCGCCCGTCCCACGCCCACTCCCTATGTGTTTTGCTCTCAACGGATTTGATACGTTAATGTTGACATCACAGCGTTAATGTGTACATAAACGGTTAAATCACTCTATTGTACGTATGTATATCTTACGATAGATGTCAAAGACAGAACATGACTACACTATCTGCGGGGATGAGGGCGGACGGGGGAGGGAGATGCTCCCGCCCGTCACCTCAGGCCCCGATTGCATTCAACTCGGGTGCGTACTACGTACGTATGATACGTCAAGAGTCTTGAGACTCTACCCACCGGTTCGGAAAACTGTTTCTACTGAGAAGAGCCGCCAAGAAACTCAGCAATTGCTCTTTTCGTAAAAAGTTTTTTTTTACAATAAGTAAACAATACAACACCTAAGCTACGTTACAAATATTACACTGACTTGTGGGCTACTGGATGCGAGGTTGCTTCCATGCAACCTTGTCATTAAGAAAATCCTCGACTTAACAAATTTTTAAAGAACACAAGAACAAAGTGTCTTTAAATTGAATAAAGAAAGACTAAGATGCGTCAATGGACTACTTCATATATATGATAATTTATAAGTTTAGGTTAAAGTAAAATTACTCATTGGTCTAATTTTAAGGCTAGATTGTAATTTTAGTGAGTATATACACTATATACTCATATTAATGGAAAAAAAAGACTTAACAAATGCTGATCCCTTTATTTTTGTTTGAAGGCTATTTTTTATTTTAATGCCGTCCGAGTTAGAAATTAACTATAATGTGCTAACTTAAATGTAAAATATCAGTTTTTTAAAACCTACTTATACTTTTTTAGTTTTAGGCAACATTGTAGAAGTTTCTCTCTCTCTCCAGTCGTTCCTTCATTGCTGAAGATCGTGGTTCTGTGGATTTTGTTGCCTTGTGCGGATTAAATTTTTCCAACGGATTCTATCGGAGGCCAGTCTTGCAATGGTGTAAAATTTGCACTTGGAGTCCCTCAGCTGGTCTGACCATCTGGTTGGTTAGCGGCCTCTCGATCTTTTGCCCTTGGTGTTACCCGTCACTATAAGCTTTTCTAAGCTGTCGTTTCCACGTCGCATGATGTGACCGAAGTAAGAGAGCAGGCGTTGGTACACATGGAGGAAAGTCGCGTTTTTACCCCTAGCTGTGACAGGATAGACGCGTGTGTACGCTTGGCTGTCCAAGGAATCCTTAACATGCGTCTCCAGCACCAACATCTCGAACGCGTCTATCCTTTGCCTTTCTCTCGCCTTTATGGTCCATGTCTCCACTCCAAAAATCAAAGCACGGACGAGACTCTTGGTACTTATACCCCGATTCCTCCATATTCCGATAAGACGTATCATGGCGCTCTTCGCCATTGCAATGCGTCTCTTAACTTCTTTAACACAGCTCCCATCACTGCATATTGCGTGAGCCTAGATAGGTATATTCCTCCACAACTTCTATGGATGGTATAGTGCAGGATTTCGCGAGTTTTCCAGCGCGGTCAACTATCATGAGCTTGGTCTTGCCCCTGTTTATAGTCAAGCCCAACTCCAAACTCTCCGCTTCCAGTCTTCGCAGAAGTTCTTGCATGTCTTCCAGTGAAGTAGCGACAATGGCATATCCGTTTTCCACCTAAAGGGAATCCTCCGTCCCAATTCTCCAAAGCTTTGCGGATTATGCATTCTCCGTATATGTTAAATAGCATTGGAGAAAGAATGAAGCCCTGACGTACGCCTTTGCTTGTAGCAAACACATCCGAACAGTCGGTATCAATCTTAACAAAGGATCGATTGCTGCAGTAGAGGTTACGGATAAGACCGGTAAGATGTTTTGGCACTCCCATTTCCTGCAAAACCGACCATAGTCTGCTCCATACTACGCAATCAAAAGCTTTGGTGTAGTCTATGAAACAGAGAACAACAGGGCTGTTGAACTCACGACTCTTTTCTATAATCTGGCGGATATTTAGGATCTGTTCTCGTGAACCCTTTCCTTTCATAAATCCTGCCTGTTCTTCAGGAATCTGCCGATCTAGATAGGCTTTTAATCGCTTATTGATTATATACAGTAGAATCTTGCTTGCATGCGATATTGTAGAAGTACCTCATCTCAAAATACGAAGTAAATGTAAAAGAGCGTAGGGCTCAAAATTGCTTGACGATACCAATTCAGTATAGTGTAGTTGTTTACGTCTTTGTGTATCTCATAGCGGATAAACCGTAACAAGTCGTGACTGAAGAGTATCACCAGATAATTTCCCTTCTAATCATGAAGGTAGGCTGTGCCAGGATGGTAGTTATTTGTAACTTAACGCGATGAAAAATAATTTCTTAATTTTATCTACATAGAATTACTATTTCGCTTTTTTTCACCGATATTGATTTCTATCTGTCATTACGAGATAACGTCATGATAAAAACTTTGCCTGTCCCAAATTCTGATGACACCTGTCATTAATCTAGACGGGTTGCCTGCGGCTCGTTTACCATCGTTTGTTAAACTTTCATTTTTATTCAGATTTACTGTACTATTTGACGGATCTTACTTATATTATAAATGCCAAAGTTTGGATGTATGGATGGATGTTTGTTACTCAATCACGCCCCAACAGCTGAACGGATCTGGATGAAATTTGGCACAGAGATAGATTATAGTCTGGAATAACGTATAGGCTACTTTTTATCCCGAAAAATGAAAGAGTTCTAGCGGGAACCGGAATACCTCAATCCACGCAGACGAAGTCGCGTTTAGCTAGTTTCGTCATAATTTTGATATTATTATGTAATGGATTTTTGTGAATTATCTGAATTAATATATTGAAGTTTAAAAATCCACTTTGAAAACTCAGTTTTTTTTTGCTTTAGTCATCTTAACTAAAAAGAAACAGCGTTACATTATCTAATATGTCGCTGCCTTAGTCTCCAAGTAAAGGCTTTATAAATGTACAAGAATTATAATGAAGCCAACTTGTGAGAGACAGGTGAGTGTAGCTAGACATACTATAAAGCGTAGACAACAGACAGACTGCACTCTGAAAGGGCAAAACACTTGCGAGGAAGTTGTGGTGTAGCGCCCTTGCCTTCGAAAGCGTGCGTGAGCCCACTTACTTCGCTAGCTAGCTTTGTTAACAGACTTCAAAAGAACTCAATTGTGTACGTATCTGTACTTTTAAGAAGCTGAGGCAATTATTTATATGACTGTCTGGATGTCTGGAGTCTGCACTCAAACTGCAGCTCTTCAGCAAATGTTCTGTTTTAATCTACTGTAAAAAATAATTGAAGATATTAAAAAATAGTAGAGATTGTCAATTATTTCCAAACTTTTCAATGGAAAATACACAATTACCTACACTCAATTGCGTAATATTTGAAGTTTTTATAAATGACGCTCTACCGTGAACCTGTCACGTAGTAATGCTCACATTTAGCAAAGATCGTGATTTCTGAAATCATGATCTGCACAGGAACCTAAAGATGGATTTTGTTGCGGGTTGCGTGTAGGTGAGTTGGTCAATATATCGCTGACTTGGTGGACGACCTCTTTTGGTAGTTTTGACACTACGTGGTTGTATTTGAATTCATCTCCCTGTTTCTGAGAGGCGATAATAGCTTCGAACTGCGAAAACCATAGACGCGGTGAGTCGGTCCAAAACTGTGGTATTCTTTCGGCTACGGTGATTGATGCCACTAGTCTGTGTCGGAATTGGTACTGCCGAAACTTCTTGCTGGTGTGGGTGTCGGATGGGCCATGTTGCTCCGTTGGTTGCTGATCCGTAGACTTGTTGTTTCCGTAGACTTGTTAATTTCGTCGGCTTGAAGATCACGTCGGCTTGAAGATCACGTCGGGGTCACCACTGTTGCGGGTTGCGTGTAGATCGTTGTGAGTTGGAGCAGAATTGATACACACAGACTTGGTGTGAAAATGGCATATATTTACAGATTTATGTTAACTTTATATACTAAGAAATTTGGATCATTGGAGGGGGGAAAACCTTGTAATGATTGCTAACTAAAATAGTGCTTATTTATGCTACGTGACAAAGTGTGAACTAAATATAATTAAATTGTAATAAATACATTTGTAACCTAGATATCTATGGTCACGTATTGCTTCGTGCCATAGATTTCGTAAGCAGAATCATCCAAAAATACGCAGAAGCTCACCAAAATCGACTTCGTCATCATGTCAATCTGGAGGCTATTTAAAGCTTTTAGATAGCACGGACATCAAAAGGAGACTTAAAAAAACTAAACCGCATAGTGCTGTGTTAGTGAATTAGTGCTTGTGTTACTTATGTAGGTCACAAAAACGTAGTGAACATTAAGTTCATTAGAATAAACTAAAGACAGTTATTGGACAGTAAATTAGATGTAGAAATTAATTTTAAGTAGACATTTATGCTTAAGTAATATTAAGGAAAGATGGTAGTAGACAATAAAGCTGCCATTATAATATTGTAATGGAAATTTATGGTAGGAAAAAAAAACATTTTGCAAAGCCGAATAATTACAAAAACAATTTAATAGGTTCCCCTATTGTGTTTGATAATAATTTATTTATTTAATAGACCTATGTAAGTATAAAAGTATTCATTCATGAAAAATATTACATAGCTATTTGGCAGAATGAAGATGGATGCTATAACTTGCCAATTTTTCTGACACTTATTAATATATGGATTTCTGCTTTTTAAAATATTAAAAGGAAAAAGAAATTACAAAATTTAATTTCTTTTTCGAACGCTACTAAAACATTTTAGTCTGCTTCTACTTTTTTACGTAAAGCGTATTGTTAACATATTATTGTAAACGTACTTGCTTCATTTTTTTAATAAATTTACAAACTGTCTGCAAAACTTCCCTACCCTCAAACATTTTACAAAAGCATTTTGCTCGTCGTTTTTACAATATTTCCATCCATATATCCAAATATACAAAAAAGGTGAAAAATTCAATAGATCTTATTGACACATAGATCAAATAGGGAATTACGGTATTGATAGATAGCCTGAGGATCACGCCGCATTGATAGAGGACGGTCTAGTCAATGGCTGTGAGATAAATAGCCGGGCATTGAATGCTTAACAAATGGTCTTAACGCCTCGCCATCTCCCCGACGTGGACACAAACGTTTTATACGTCGGACCTGCATCACCGACACAATGCTTTTAGGAACGGCCGTGTCGTTATTTATGAGCCAAATTTTTCTCTGATCCCTTAAGAAGTAATATCTATAGAATCTATTGATTTGGTAGAATCGCAGAGTTTCCCGGGTCAATTTTAGAATTTATAATTTCTGAATTTTCTCTTGTCTTGCCTGGCTGCAGCCTCCCAGGCTGCGGCTGTGGCTAGTTACCACCCTACTGGCAAAAACGTGCCGCCATTTATCGTTCCACTATTTAAGGTTCCGCTACGATGCCGTGTAGAAACCGATTAGGGATATGGGTTAAACTTAAAAGCAATACCCCTAACAGGTTATCCCTCTACCACACACTTAACATCAGGTGAAATCTCAGTAATAATAATGAACAAATTCTATTTTACAAGCTTTTATTTAAATTAAGTACAATCGTTTACTTCATCGATATACTTCAGCAAGATTCATCTTGCAACTGAATATCAACATTTATACTCAACCGATTTAGCTGAAATTTTGCATACATCTTTAGTTTTGATGACAATTAGTTTAAGTGACTTTATTCCTAATTCAATATGGCCAACTAGTTATGTTTTATCATTGATGTAGAATTTTAGTTTCCTCATTCTATTTCAATGTGTTTTATGCACACTCATGAGATAGGTAATTGATAAAATGACTTCACACAAAATTCAATATAGCGTACGATAAGAGCTTGTTTTTAAAAATGTCTTTTTTAATTATTTAAGACTTTTCTATGATCACTTCCTTAATAATAATAATTATTTGATTTGACTGAGCAAGAAACGCCATTAAATGGTGTAATCCTACATGAATACCTTGATTATTGGAAACCTCTTTTTAAGAGTTTGATGTTTTTAAAATTTATTTTCATTTTTGGGCGAAAAAGAATAAAGATATTGATAATAATTAAAGGTGTCCTTTTTCAAACTACTTTTCATGATGCTAACGTCTTTTTCCTGCAGGTAAGATTTTCGCTTATTCATAGTCCTCAACCTATGGATGTCACTGTTTGAAATATGCTTAACCTATCCATTTGTTCATACTTACTCCGTATTTATCCAGCTATTTTCATTAACATTTTTAACAGAGTCAATTCATTGAGTTGCAGGGCGGAATACAACACTCACTACGCGATCTCCACTTTAGGGCATTTCGGCTTCAACGACCTTGCCTTTACAACCAACATGACCTTGCCTTTTGCTTATTAATGAGATTTGTTTTTGTATGGATTTAACTGATCACGAATACCTAAGTCAAATCGGTTTCTATACTTAATCAAACTTAATATCAGTTAAAATATCATTCTTCATTTTCTTGCACCTACTATTTTACTCTACTGTATTTTTTTTGCTGCTTTTAAATCAAACAAGTCAACTATTCCCAATTACTATTTCGGATATGTTTTAAGAAAGCGGAAAGGAATTTTATAAGAATTAAAACAAACCACAGTATACTTGAGTCACTTTAATGAAGACATATAAAAAAAATTGTTAATTCATTACAAACATTTTACAATTTTATTTTATCGACAATTAAATATCAGTGCATCCAAAGATTCATAAATTTAAATTGTAAATGAGCAATTCATTTTTTTTTCGGATGTGAAGTTGTACGATAATAATTACGAAGACAATTCTTTCAACATAACTCATTCGATTTTGCATTTCACATACGGATTTATTCAACAGGTTTGGAATATGCTTGATGGGCATAAGCCCGTTAAGGTGGCAGTAGCCCCCCTGATGTTCGTTCGCGGTCTGAAAATGTTTAACTGTTTTCAAATTAAAAAAGGTTTTCTACTCTTTCCTATCTAGAAGCCACCTGCTGCAGCAATCAATACAAGTTTAAAAAGTTATATCTTCTGGCACATACTCGTAATACGAGTGCATGCAATTATGAATCTGAAAGTGGTAAACATTTTCAGACCGCGACTAAGTTCATCAAAATTGTCATCGTGCTTGGATGATGGTTTAATGAATTCTATATCCAATTATAAAAACTGTACTGTACTGTATTTCAATACTTTGGTATAATATTTAATCGGCTGTTCAACGAAATCCGTCTGGAAAATTTCATAAGGTTATAATAATAATAATAATCTCAGGTAATATTACTTGTACCAAAGAAATGCTACCTTCTCTTAGAAATTTTCCAGGTAGTTTCTTGGTAAATGTCGTTAGAATATTAATAAATTAGGTCTTTCTTGGTAAAGTTGCTTTCAAGTTTTATCAAGACGTCTTGTCGATTTGCCCTGCGTTCGCTCAGGTGGCTTTATTTCTGAAAACTATTCTGTATTAAAGATATAGTATGCCACAGAGAAAACTAACATATAAATTTTCAAAAGTTTTGGCTCCATAAAAAGCGTTTTGAGTGTTCGTTGAAATTTCAGTCAATCCACTTTTGCTGTTATTAAGTTCAAATTAAGTAAAACCAGGGATGTTTACATAATTATCAACATATAGCTATAAATCTCGTCGTTTTTACTAATATTTAGACTTTTTACAAACTTCTTTAAAACGTGGTCTATAATATTAAAAATAAAACAAATAGTTAGTGCTCATTATAGTATTTTAGTTATTGACATTTTTTATAATAAATACTTTAATTCACTATTGAAATATACAACTGTATCGTTACTTCGCAATAAAACATTATCGAAATTTTCGATTATTTTATTACGTTATGTATAGTTTAACGATTATTATAGGCGTAATAATTATTTACTTACTTTATCGACATAAATCATAACTTTATCTAATTGATTTTTAAGACTATTTTATTTTTGTACATTTAATTACATAATATTATCATTACATACGATAATTTACATTAATTGTAAAACAAATAATAGCTAAACTATTTCGTATGTGTCATTATGATAGCTACTGAATAAAAGTGACTTTTGGTAATTTTAAAACTAAATTTCAATCAATATTCAAAACTTCTTTAGTAATTTTCTTTAATCAGAACAACTATTTTACAGCCATCATTTTTGAATTGAGATTTTGTAGTACCAGTAAGAGGAAGTAATTAGTGTAATAAATATTATGCTTTACATATTTTTACTTATTACGACTCATTTTCAAAACTACTAAAATGACCACATCCATGACCTCTTATTTTTTAATTTCATCGTTATATCTGCTCTATCGTCAAGGATGTTTTTCTTTAACAACGCACTAATGTTTTTTTACAAACTTCCAAATATAGGGTGCAAGACGTATCACAATACCCGAAAGAGCGTGAACTGCATTAAAAAAACACATTAAAAATTTATTTAAAAAACCAACGTCTAAGAATGTATTTTTTTTTTCACCCAATATATTAACTTTTTTCAGTCAATGCTGCTGTTACATTTATTTAACTACATAATATTTATTTACAAATGTTTAATTTGCTCAACGACTTAGTTCACATTACAAATGGAGGTAAATAAAATTATTCTTACTCTCAAATTCACCTAGTAGTATAGATTATGTACATGTTTTACTTATCAGTCATAGTTTTGCTCTATAAAAGTCGAATATTCTATGAAACGTGTGAGTTCACATCAAAGTGCTAATATGTTAATGTTACATGAAAATCAAGATAAGGTTAGGCTTAAGCTAATTCATATAGGGCAAATAAAATAAATACTAATTCTATTTTAAATTTATATTGAATGCTTTGGTACAGCTACTTACATAAAATATAATGAATATAAAGAACTTAAAAATGAACACAAAACTGAAATAATTACTTAAATTTTTCAAAATATATTTCACATTTGATATATTTTTACAAATTGGTCAAAGTTACAGTATCCAAAAAGAGTTGTTTTTCTTGATTTATAATTAAAAATGTAATAATAATATATGAATTTTATGTACTCTTAGATACTTAAATAATTAAATGTATATGATAATTTCATTTGATTTAATCCTAATGAAAATTCTTATGAACGACTTTTAGCCGACAATATTTAATTATTTATTTACATTTTATTTTACAGTATAAATTTATTGATTATTAAAATAACGGCGTTGCGACTTTGAGAGTCTTAATTTATTTAATGCAATACATAAATCATTGTTACATTTTCACTTTAACTTTAAAAAATAATGTATAATATTAGATGAGTAACAAACTGAATGTACCTACGTACATTGGGTTAAAAAAATGCATGAATAGTTACTTCGTATTTAGATCTAAAATAGCTAAATACTTCTTCGTCCTACAGCAAAACATTTCAAGACATTGCTGGCTAGTAACAAATTACGTCATTAATTATTATTATTTTGTAATAAAATTACAGAAATATTCGTAACCCAGTGTAAAAATACACGCCAAGCGCTATCCTATGAATTTAAAAAATGGATAAGATATTTGAGACTTCAAAAATCTTTGATTTCCACGAGTCTATTAATTTAAAACTTGGATATTTGGAATTTAAAAAAAACACGATTTCAACAAAATAACCGTTAGATTTCTAAAGTCGCAACCCAAATTGAACTCTATTGCCACTAAAATAGTTACACACAACTTTCTTGATGCGCTGCCAAGAGCGGGGTTCGAGTGGTCACGACCTCTCGATGCGACCTCAGAGTTCCATTTAATCCGTTGCGGTCACCCTGGAACAAATATTGTATATTAATCCATTTTCAGTTTAACACGCTCTTATAATAGGGTTAATTTTCATATATAAATCTAATTTTAATAAATTTTCGAGCAGCTCGTTTTTACCTCACATAGATAACAATATGGTTGCAACTTTAGGTAAGGTCTCACTTACCTAAAATTGCAACCTTACACACGGTTGCTTTTTGCAAGCCATACATAGGTTATTTTTTTAAACCTAACACAGGTAGTAAATTTTAGAATTCGGCAGTGAAATAAGGAATTCTAGGGTTTTGTCCGACTGATTTTTGAAAACTGAAAAGCTAAAATAGTTCAAATTCGGCACAAATACTGAAATTACATAATAT
Source organism: Erebia aethiops (assembly GCA_923060345.2). Lineage (NCBI taxonomy): Eukaryota > Metazoa > Arthropoda > Insecta > Lepidoptera > Nymphalidae > Erebia > Erebia aethiops. The sequence continues at coordinate 3,490,509 of OV281092.1, read as the reverse complement.
AGTATTAGGACCTAGACTACGTCGCCTAACAAACAAAATTTTCACAAAGTTAAAACCAACACATAAATTACTCGTATTGTAACCAAATACGTAAGAATAAAACAAACGTAAGTCAAGGGACGTATGTACTAGGATTCACATTTACACTTGTTTTCCGAGCTGTAAATTTGAGAATTCGCTGTAATTCCTGTTTCTCGGTAGACGTGTTTAGTAGTCTGTTTAAATGTTTATGCTAAACAACAGAGTAATTAATGTATTTGTAGACTGAGTATATGTAGACCAATTTTACGGCGTACCAGCACTATCAGCACGAATATTAATAAATAATATAAATAAATCATTTATTGTCCATTAAAAAATATAACAATCGCTAGGTTTAGCGTCTGATGCCTAAGATGAGTTTGAAACTCGTGTTATAGGCATCAGTGCTTTCCCCTTACAATCTTGTAGTCCAGTCATTCTTGTAGTCCAGACCGCATCATACATCCCTGACCGAAATGACCCACCAGACAAAAGACGTCCCAAACACGTCCTTAACGACCCCGATGACCAAATCACTACCGACAATGCTCCCTACATAGGGCCACACACAAACACCAGCTTAGAGACTGATGTGGAGACTTTAATATAGATATTTTGCTTAACACTCCTCTTTCTGATAGATTACTTAACTTATTTAAAAGCTTCAATTTAGACAATATTTTTATTGAACCAACACGGATAACAACAAGATCCGCTACCTGTATTGACAATATTTTCAGTGATTGTAAAATTGTCAGCAAGACCGTCATTGCTAACCTCAGATCCGACCACTGCGGGCAAATGATATCTGTTCCTAGCTCTAAACAAAATACAACTAAAGTAATAAAGTATAGGCCAGTTACCACTAAAAAAGTACAACTATTTAAACAAAATATCTTAAATACTTTACCTACCCTTGACCTTACACAGGGTGGTCCGGATGAACACTACAATACCTTCTTTGATCTGTTAAATTCTCAGTATAGTTCCATTTTTAAAATAGTAGAAAAAAAATTGTTTAAAAATCTCAAATTTAGCGACTGGGCTACTGTTGGCATTTATAAAAGCAGGAATAAGTTGTTTGATCTGTATGCTGAAAAACAGTATAATTACACTCCTACATTTGTTCAATATGTAAGAAATTATTCAAAATTATTTAGAAATGTATGCATGCAAGCAAAATCACTTTATATAAAACAAAAAATTATTAATTCAGATAATAAAATAAAAGCAGTTTGGGAAATAATCACAGATGAAATTGGGAAACATAAAGTGGAAAAGCCTAAATTGGAGCTAAAAGTTAATGACCGTATTATTAACTGCGATACTGAAATTGCAAATACATTTGAAAATTTTTTCAAAAATATTCCTGTTACCACTACTAGCTCCCTTAATTCCTCGCCAATAGAAGCCCTTAAGCTTCTCAAGGGTAATGTCACCGAGTGCAGTGTGTTGTTTAAGTTTAAACATGTGACCCCATATGATATTATTAAAATATTTAAATCTTTGCAGTGCAAAAAAACCGGGGATCTATGGGGAATATCAGTAAAAATAATCAGCAATGTTATTGATATAATTGCACCATATCTTGCTTTAATATTTAATGAGTCTGTAGATTCAGGATCCTTTCCAGATCTTATGAAATACAGTAAATTGATTCCACTTTTTAAATCTGGTAGTAGAAGTGACCCTAATAATTATAGACCAATTTCTATATTACCAGCACTCAGCAAGATATTTGAGAAAATTATGCTCAACCAACTGCTTCTGCACTTTAACTCAAATAAACTACTACACTCAGAGCAGTATGGTTTTACTAAAGGCCGATCAACAACCGATGCGGGAGCTATGCTGTTAAAGCATATATTCGATGCGTGGGAGAAATCACAGAATGCTATTGGTATTTTCTGTGATTTGTCTAAGGCATTCGATTGCGTTGAGCATGAGACGCTTTTAGTTAAGTTGAACCATTATGGAATCAAAGACACTGCACTTGGCCTCATTGCATCTTATCTCAGTGACCGCATTCAAACGGTATGTGTCAACGATGTGAAGTCGTCCGGATCAGCCTCACTTATGGGTGTTCCTCAAGGCTCTATTCTGGGTCCCTTAATGTTCTTGGTCTATATAAATGATTTACCATACTACGTCCAAAATACTTGCGATATTGTGCTATTTGCTGACGACACGTCCTTGATTTTTAAAGTCGATAGAAACAAGGACAATTATGAAGACGTAAATAATGCAATTTCTCAAGTCACTAACTGGTTTACTGTAAACAATTTACTTTTAAACGCAAAGAAAACTAAGTGCATTGAATTCGCATTGCCGAATACCAAGTCCGCAGGAAACATAAATTTAACTGTAAATAATGATATTTTAAAAATAGAAGAGACCACTGTGTTCCTGGGGGTGACCTTAGATTCAAAGCTTCAATGGGGCACTCATATATCAACTCTGGCTGGCAAACTCAGCTCTGCTGCTTACGCTGTCAGAAAGATTCGACAGTTTACTGACGTTGAAACTGCAAAAATTGTATATTTTGCTTACTTTCATAGTATTATGTCTTACGGAATTTTACTATGGGGTAAAGCAGCAGATATTCAAAAAATTTTTGTATTACAAAAAAGGGCAATACGTGCAATTTATAATTTAAAACCGCGCGAATCCCTTAGAGAGAAATTTAAGGAAATAGGTATTCTCACAGTAGCCTCGCAATATATTTATAGTAATTTAATCTTCGTAAAACAGCACATTCATAATTACAAAAAAATATGCGATCTGCATGATAGGCAAACTAGAGGCCGCCATAAGCTCGTGACTCCATCGCTCCGCCTCAAGAAGGTCCGAAGGTCGTTTGTGGGAATGAGCATTCTATTTTATAACAAAATTCCACAACCTATATTAAACTTGCCTTTACACAAGTTTAAGAAGTCCATTAAAATTACGCTCCTGAAAAAGGCTTATTATACTGTTGAAGATTATGTAAATGATAGAGGAGCATGGATTTGATCGCTCCAGCAATGCTGGGGACAGCGGTTACTTATTATAAATTAGTGTTTGAATATTAGTATTCAATTCGATGCTTTGATACGGGTAGACTGGGTATGTCACGCTCTCTTTAAACATTTCTGTGGTGGTGTCGTGTGGTGCGGGTTGTTACGTTCCCTCAAATATGGTCGAGCGAAGCAATGGCTGGATCATGCGTCATGCTCGTGAACGGGTGCCACCGGCGGGAATGGGGCTACTTTCTGTCTGCACGTCTTTGACATGAATTGAATAAACAAATTGAAGAAATCCATTAAAAGTAATAATAATAATAATAATAATAAGCCTTTTTATTTCTAATCTCATGATATTTACAATTGTATATAACTACTTTTTAGATGAAATAAGTGTTAGTTGTGTTAGTGTTTGTCTTATTCTAGTTAGTATTGTTATTTGTTGCAGTATTTGTTGGTTTAAAAGTATGCTCCTGAAAAAAGCTTATTATACTGTTGAAGATTATGTAAATGATAGAGGAGCATGGATTTGATCGCTCCAGCAATGCTGGGGACAGCGGTTACTTATGTACACATTGATATAATAATTGTAAATGAATTATTTAAAAAAAGCAACCACCGAGTTTCTTGCTGGTTCTTCTCGGTAGGAATGGCATTCCGAACCAGTGGTAGATTCACTTGACGATTCAAAAGTACTTGTAAAAGTTTATTTGAATAAAGAATATTTTGATTTGATTTGATTTGATTTGACTTAACACAGCGTCTTCGCCGGCGGAGACGAGGACCCCGATATCTTACGTCACCCGGACGTGGTCTTAACCCACGGCCTCGGGGACGTGCGAACTAATCTAGTTCAACCGACCTCCCTTTCGTCCCAACGTCATCCTAAGCCGAGGTTCGAGTCTCACATGAGGCGCCCTTAGGAAGGCGTTGCCCCCCCCGATGTCTTCGAGCCCTAGGGCTCTTTTCTCGGCGACGCCTAGCGCTCGCCCAAACCCCCGGTGACGCTGTAGCGGCCAGTAGGGCCTATGCAGCATACTCCATCCGAAAAAAAAAAAAACCCTTACAATCTTCTCATGTTAAAACAGACAAACGAAATTAAATAGGTACATTAATGTGCATGCAAGTTAAACACACACATCTACATATTTTGATATTAACGATTTGTTAGTAGATGTGTGTGTGAGTGAGTAAGTGTGTGTGTGTGTGTGTGTGTGTGTGATTGGTTGAGTTGACATTAAGTATATTTTATCTATAAGTGTGTTACTTTAAAATTACCAGTAAGTTCTCTGTGCTATCTTACGTAAGTTCTTGTAACCACTTTTTTGACAATATTTTTACATTTATAAGAATTTAAAGTCGATATATTTAATTTATTATTATTAATATTGTATAGGAAGCCGCCAAGAAAACAGTAGAATTTTTGAGAGAAACGGGTATTACAATGACGGATTACGCATATTTTATTTTTCCTGCTCTTCGTTTGTAGCTCTTCCTTTATGTTCATGTTGTTTTAAAATTACGCTTAGTATTAAATAGTTGCCTGATAGTAAGAACTTCAGCTTCTTTGTACAACACTGCTGTCGAATATCTGAAGGGAAGAAATGCGCTACCTTTAAGTAATATTAGCTTTTATAATAAGGTTCCAAGAGAACTTTAGGATTTGCCGTTTCACATATTTTAAAAAGCCGTAAAGGAACACTTGTTGAGTCGAGGCTGTTAAACAAATGACAAATTTGTTAGTGACAAAGGTGTACATAGATGCTTCTATGACTTCGACTTTGGGTCCAGTGCGCCACAGGATAGTATTATGACTTACGCTGCTTTATCCATACTTCCATACTAATATTATAAATGCGAAAGTGTTTCTGTCTGTCTGTCTGTCTGTTACGCTTTCCCGGCCCATCTTTTCAACTGATTTTACTGAAAGGACATTGACCAGCGCCCATACAAAGTTCGCCTAAGAACCAACCGTCATAAAACATACATTATCGGATTCAAGATAACACATAAATACTATTTTAATTAGATTTGAACAACGGACACTTCAGAGAATTTATTTATTACCAACAATATTTTCAATTTTGAGGTTATTTCGACTCAATCTGCATGAAAAATAAATATCAGTAGTTCACCAAAAACATAACAGATGGCGTTATAAATATTAATTTACTGTACTTTCAATAGATGGCGTTGCGCGATTCGGAATACTCTCTCTGAATATTCGCACTCAGCGCTTCAAGCTGCTTTTATCTTATTTCTTAAGTTACGGAACCAGCGCTCAAGCGGTGGTATTGTATATTATTTTACCCTGTAAGTTATAAGTCGGAAAAGAACGGTAATCAATTTAATACCCATTTATTTATTTTTTAATTAATTTGAAGTGTCCGTTGAAATCTAATATTTGGAATAAAGGTTAAAAAATAAGATAAGAATTACTGTATATTTCAAAAGTATGTTGATTCTTATGCGAATTTGGACAATGTCCTTTGGTACAGGGATAGGTTGTATCACTGGGATGGACTACTTTTTATCCCGGAAAATCAAAGAGTTCCCGCGGGAATAAAAAAACTGTCTCTTTAGCTGATTTTGATGAAATTTGGTATAGGGATAGTTTACATCCAGGTAAAGGACATAGGCTACTTTTTATCCCGGAAAATTAAAGAGTTCCCGCGGGAATCATAAAACATTAATCCACGCGGATGAATTCGCGGGCATCATCTAGCGGGCAACCTATATGAAAGTAATAAGAAGATTCAAATGCTTCCATACAAAGTCTCCGATAACCTTGTCGGAGGATTGCCAGCAAAACATACAATGAAAAAAAAGGTTCCATACCGGTAAATCGTGTTGCGTATTAGACGACACAGGTGATGTTGGCGATTGGGTTCGCGCCAAGCTGTGTGAGCTGCTCGAGTTTTTGGCTTCAGATTTGGCGACCACTGCTGAGTACTGAGGCGGATCGGGTGGACAATCTATACCTGAACAAACAAAATACACAATATTATGACGTTATTTTATGGAAAACTAGAGCAGAATACGTGAGTATGTGAGTAGTCCTGTTGTAGCTGATATAATATTGATCACCTCTCTAACCCGTTGTCCTAGGTGAGCGACAAAAGCGAAGCGACGAGATACGTCGCCATATAGGATATAATAAACTTGTCTACGAAACAACGTAGGTCCCACATCAAGGAACAGCTTTTTTTTTTTTTTATCCACTACAAGCAAGCCCTTGACTGCGATCTCACCTGATGGTAAGTGATTATGCAGTCTAAGATGGTTGCGGGCTAACCTGTTAGGGGCATGGCAGTTATATAGTTATATGAAACCCACACCCCTTCGGTTTCTACACGGCATCGTACCGGAACGCTAAATCGCTTGGCGGCACGTCTTTGTCGGTAGGGTGGTAACTAGCCACGGCCGAAGCCATCCACCAGCCAGACCAGGGAAAATTCAGAAATTATAAATTCCTAAATTGAACCTGCCGGGGATCGAACCCGGGACCTCCGCATACACACTGCGCCACGGAGGTCGTCAAGCTATTTGATACTGTCGCGTCGCGTCGAATCGAGTCACGGTGTCGGTGGTTTTGATGCACGGTAATGAAAATTTGGGAGTTTATTTTCCCTAAATAGTCTTTGGCCAGGTCGCTTCAAAAATCCAGCCGGAATAAGAGCAAACTTAGAATTGATTAAAAAAGAAAAATTTCCCCTGCCAGGAATAGAACCCAAGGCTTCCCATTTATAAGACCACAGCGCTCACCACAGCGCAAGCGAGGTCGTCAGCTTTTTAAAAAAATCAAGGTTTGCTTTCCGAACAAGACATTCCAAATTGAATTGAATTCACGGTTCATTTATTTTTATCCTCACAGCTTGGGTCTAAACGGTCCACTCTCGCTGTGAAGATAAGATCATAACATTAACCGTAATGGAAACTCAAATGAGTGCGTCCTAACATGAAAAGCCCAAAGGATTCCTTCGCAATCTTGGACATCGCATTTATTTACGCCTATAGGTACTATTAGACATAATAGGTAGATATTATCATTGCGAGTAACCTTTTACATTTGAATTCTTTGATCTTCTTTATGGCAATTACTATTTGTAAATGTTGTTTTTGTTTTCCTATAAGTTATACGTAGGTAATTTACTAATTCATGCACATGTTTAAAATCTTTACTCCTGCAAAACTCAAAACACGTCAATCTTTGCTCAGTTAACGTGACGTGCTAACGTGCTAAGGTGACGTGATTGAAGGTCAAACACACTTTCGCATTTGTAATAGTTATTGGATAGTTTAAAGTGATTCCCTCTTGTTCTTGTGTAATCTTTACTTCCATATTAATATTATAAATGCGAAAGTGTGTCTGTCTTTAACGGCCCATATTTTCAACGGATTTTGATAATATTTGGTACAGGCATAGTTTTTATCCCTGGGAAGGACATAGGCAACATTTTATCCCTAAAAGTGTAGTTGTAAATTAATAGCTGTGTAGTTCTTTCGGGAATAAAAAAAACTTAATTCGCGGGCATCATCTAGTTCCAGTATAATTTAACGATCCACAAGTCCAACTAGATGAAATTTCACAATAAATAACACATTCAATCATACATACGAGTAGAGTCAGAGAAACGTGGCGAAATTTCAAAAACGCATTTGTTCCGCAAACGCTTGCAATAAACCCCCGCGCGTCACAGATGTTGTTAGACAAATGGAGCTAGAATTTTAAAAACAATTCCACTGTTATATGGCAGTGTCGCCTAGCGTCAAAACTTTGCTTATTAGCTGGACAAACTGCTGCTCTGTTCCATCCATTAGAGGAAAAGTTGGCGGTTCTTTTCGTTCAGTTTGCGCTTTCAAATTGAATGTGAAGGAGTTCCCGCGCTAAAAAAAATATTAAATCACGTGAAAGTCGCGGGCAACAGCTATGTCCACTATTTAAAAAAATAATTAAAAGTACTTATTATGGTTTAATAATTAATAAATAAAATAATAATAAATAATTTGTTCAATTATATAAATAACAATTTTTTTTAAAATTTATTAGCCTTACTGGTTAAAGGCTTTCTAAAATAGTGAAGACTCAATTGAGTCTTCGAAAGATTTATTCGTACTGAAGAGAGACCAATCAATCATACATACGAGCAGAGTCGGAGAAACGCGGCGAAATTCCAAAAACGCAATTGTTCTGCAAACTGATGCAACTGATGTTGTTAGACAAATTGCACTAAAATTTTAAAAACAATTCCTTTGATATATGGCAGTGTCGCCTAGCTTCAAAACTTTGCTTATTAGCTGAACAAACTGGTGCTCTGTTCCATCCATTAGAGGAAAAGTTGGCGGTTCTTTTCGTTGAGTTTGCGCTTTTAAATTGAATTAACACTCAGCGTCATTGTATCACGGATCTCAAAATAGAACTTTCCGGACATTCTGGATTTTAAAGTTTTGCGGGTTATTAACTACTATAACCTGATGCCCGCGACATCTTATCGCGGCTAAATTAATCTGTTTGTACCAAATAGCGTGATTGAGTAAAAAACTTTCGATCAGCTAATCAGCTGATGAACGCTGGGGCTTGGTATGCGAAGCCAAACCTACTTTATAGATTGTTAAATAGAAAATTTCCTTATTCCCCTGTGATAGTTTCTTAATCAAGGTTACAAGAAAAACCAAATCAATCAACCAAATCGATTCGAGTCAATTGCGTAAGCAAGCTCATGACTGTTTAACCTGGATAGATTTGAAACTACTCAGGTATGCAACGACAAAAAATTGGCTTGCAAGAAATCTATTGTGTTATTTATGAGTCTACAACGTGAGTGAGGATTTTCTTAAACAAACTTCTGACATCATTAAAGTGCAAAACATAGAGAGAGCGGGCGCGGGTCGGGCGCGGGCCGGGTCGGGTGCACGGCGGGTTGAATTCCTTGTATTTATATGGGCGACATCACACAGAACGCGGCCGTGGGTCGGGCGTGTGGGGGGTGACGCCCGCTCCCTGTGTGTTTTGCGCTTTAGAGAAAAAGCTGCTATCCTGTTAGTTTTGCTACAATCATTGATATGAAATGTAATTTTTGTGATGAAAGATCTCAATATAATTGCTCCATAAAAATTATGTTCGTGATGTCCACAATTCATTGGTGAAAATCCTATCCACCAAAGAACAACTTAGTATCATTAGTTATTGTATGTTGTAAAAAGTTCAAGATAAATACAATCATTTTGGCGACGGTAACCGTACACTGTTAGCCGCTTTACTCTGAACCAATATTTACTCAAACTAAACACAGCGACAAATTCAAATAAAGAGAACATCAAACTTCTCCAACGACTAAGTTCAGATGAAAATTCAGCGTTGTGTTTATGTTTGGTTCATAAACAAAGTTTCGAAGCAAGTGACAGCGAAAAAATCTACGAAACTTGTTCAAGGGTCATCAATGCGTTATATTTTGTGTTAAAGTTGTATTACAGCGCATTCTTCTACGTGCTATCACCATCGTTCTCTGCAATTCATTATTTTATAAACCATTAATTACTCGTGCGGGGTCTTCGCGACCTCAAGTGATCTTCAGTAAAAATCGAGAGATTTTTTTAGTTATGTAAACTAGCAAGCCGAATTTTCTGCTAGTTCCCTAGGTCGTTAGCCTCTCCCGTCTAGGTATATGAATTCTCCTGTTTCCTTTGCCCCGCGCAGTGGAAGTGGCCGGATGTGCTGTACGGTAGTGCTTGGGGTTGCTGCTACCACGCGCCATTCTAGTGTAGTCCTTTAAGGTTTGTAAGCCAGTGCTAGATATTTAAACTAGAACTAAGCTTTTAAGCGCGCCTAATTAAAGGTTAATTACTCGTTTTCATCAGTATGCACGGTTTCTGGGCGCTTGTAGTCTTTACTTGTTTGTATCTTGCTCATCAAGGCATTCATTCATAACTTTTATTAATTGCTTTATATATATTAAGTATAATATATATAAAACAATTAATAAAAGTAATTTGCCTTAAATGTTCTTCGGGTTGTTTTATTCGTACAAAAGTTAATGTAATCACACCTACTAATATTAAAACATGGTTTTACTATATTTGTAAAACTGGAACTTATTTTAAACACTATTTTCTTGATGTGGAAATTATTTTTTGCTATCTCAACAGTTGTCGCTTTATTGTACCTACAATTGTATTTACATAAACAAAAGTTCAAAACGTTCGCGTTAAAGTACTCGACCAAAAAAAATAACCTAAGCATCACTAACATAATTTATTTAGCAAGCATTTAAGAAATAAGTGATTTGAGCTGTAAACTTTGTTCCTTGTTATCTAAAGCTTTCCTTATTTACGAAATCCATACATCCATACAAATATTGTAAACGAGATGATGACCGCGACTTTGTTCGCGTGGACTAAGTTTTTTTTCGATTCCCGCGGGAACTCCTTAATTTTCTGGGATAAATACCCTATGTCCTTCCCCGGGATACAACCTATACAAAAACCAAATTTCATCAAAATCGGTTGAATATATAGGCTGTGAAAGCGTAGCAGACAGAGTGACAGACATGTTTTCATTTGTCTTATTTATAACTAGATGATGCCCGCCACTTCGTTTGCGTGGATTAATGTTTTTTTAATCCCGCGGGAATTCTTTAATTTTCCGGGATAAAATGTAGCCTATGTCCTTCCTCGGGGTACAACCTATCCCTGTACCAAATTTCAGCAAAATCGATTGAAAAGATGGGCCGGGAAAGCGTAGCAGACAGACAGACAGACACACTTTCGCATTTATAATATTAGTATGGATATGGATATTAGTATAGATGCGAAAGTGTGTCTGTCTGTGTGTTACGCTTTTACGGCCCAACTTCTCAACCGATTTTGATGAAATTTCGTATATAGATAGAATACATCCCAAGGAAGGACATAGGTTTTATCCAAAAAAATTGAAGAGTTCCCGCGGGAATTAAAAAACATCCACGCGGACGAAGTCGCGGGCGTCATCTGGTAATATTATAAATGGATCGAGTCGGTCTAGATCGATCGATCGTGGTGTATTGATATAGTTGAGAACCTAGTTAGTTACATACCAGTACGTACGTAGTTTATCGACACGTACGTACGTAGTTTAACAGTTCCCCTGGGGTTTTTAAAACCCAAGTCTACCTCAAGTTCAAGTTCAAGTTAAGTTTCAAAACTCAATGGTTTGTAAGATGTGGATTGATCGTAATTTGGCCAGTACAGAAATCCTATTATAGAGTAAAGATATAGTTTCAAGTAGGGTTGAACGTTCTTAGAATTTATAACAATGCATGCCAGTGAAACTTAGGTAACTACAAGTAAGTTTGGAAGGTCGTCACAGGAGACTGGATGCTTGCCGCGCTTAGTTCAATAAATTTGAATCACGCTACTCGAGTGTTATACTGAGTAACAGTGGATGGCGGAACTTTGAACATCCGTCTTTAGTGTAAGTTACTGTTTTACTACCGCGAAGTACCTTTAGGTACGCTTTGTTCGAATGCAATGGATATGACATTAACACAAGTGAATATAATTAAAATTATTAAAAAATACGACTGCTCTGCCATAGCCCGTATTGAATTACCTATGGAATCTTATTCACATTTTTATTAAATGATATTTTTTGTGAATCACTGGATATTTAATATAGTGTTATATATTTTTGGAATCTACTCATCATTTTCTATATGATGATTATACTTATAGGTAATCTTATTTTCGAATATTTTTTTTCAACTTTAGTTTTTAATGCGGGACCATGATCACCCCGCAATCAATTTTTTTTTTAATTTTACTAGCCTATGTCACCCGGAATAAGCTAGGGATTCTAACGATAACTCATTTATCAAAATCGGTTCAGGCGTAAAGAAGTTATGGTCGAATATACAAACTCACATACATACATGAACCCTGAAAACAATATACTCCTTTTTTCAGGCAGTCGTATAAAAATTGTGTCAAATGCTAAATAAGTATTCTTGTACAGCTTACTGCCGCACTCAAGAGTCGCTTAATCATTACTTAAAGGATTCTTTTTGTATAGATTTAAATACAAAACCTATACTAAAGAGTTCCTTAAGTAATGACTAAGCAAATCTGAAATCGGCAGTTGGACTATAATTCTTTTGGTATCAGGAAATCTCAATACATCCTACCCCAAATATGTTTATTGATGGAAAAGACTCACGAATCTCAGCAATACGCCGAAAAGAACGAAAAAATCACTTTTGCTGACTTTGTAGGCCGAAACATGAATTGGAAATTTTTTAAGACTTTTCTGACACCGATTGCCTTGCTGGATGTTGACAATGTTTAGGGTAAAATTTTGAACTAACAGTAGAATCAATTTGTGATTTTAAAGACTCGTTTTTATTTAAAAGGTTTCTCACTTCGCACGCAGTATAACACTTATTTTCAAATAAGTGCCAGCTCACGTGAAATGGTGAAAGGCAATGTAATATGACAACAAAACATGAGTATTTTTCATATACTCATGATTTTTTTTGTTTGGTTATGTGAGTAGCACTGTACTCAGTATAAAGATTAGACACGAAAGCAGTTGTTCCAGCAAAAAATAGGATTTTCATATTCTCTGCTTTTACAAACAATTTTATTACGTCCCACCTTGTCGTCGACCATGCAACTCGGTCAGCTAATAAATTAATTAAAAAGCGAAATATAAACAGGCATTTCTATGAAATACAGCGGAAGGAACTTTTAAATTGCCCTGTGTCGTGACTCGTTACAGCGGGCGAAGTAATTATTCATCCAATGGCGTGCTCTGGGGAGTACATCGATCGGTTAACAAAATACTCTCATGGGGTAATCGCAAATAAACCCAGCATAACGAATGTATCGAAACATAAACCCGATTTATTTTCTAAAGTGTTAACCTTTCTTGTTGGAAAGCTATGTAAAGTATTTTAACTATTTTTTTTACGTGAAAGTTTCAGTTAGCTTATTTCAGATATACTTTATAGAACCCATATTTATAGTTATTATTTGTTCCGTCATCGATATCCGGAATCCATGTTGAGATTAGCCTATTTTCACGTCAACCCTCGCTTCCGCTCCCCACCATGCTTGAGGGTTGACATACGAAAAACGAAAGGCTAAACTCAACACGGATTCCAGATAACTCAGGAAAAATAATAGGTAAGTTTCATTGTTAATCCATCAGCTTAACTGATTTTAACAAAGTATAGAGATAGGTTGCATGCCGGGAAAGGACGTGGGTACATCCCAAAAAGTTACAGTTCCCACGGGAAGTAAAAACTTTAATCCAAGTAGACAGAGTCACGGACTTCATCTAGTACCTATATCATCATATTAATATATCATACTAATATTATAAATGCGAAAGTGTGTTTGTTTGTTGGTTTGTCCTTCAATCACGCCGCAACGGAGCAACGGATCGAATTGATTTTTAGTATGGGTATAGTTGAGGACCTGGAGAGTGACATAGGCTACTTTTTATCCCGGAAAGTTACATTCCCGAGGGAATTAAAAAACTTAAACCACAAGGACGAAGTCGCGGGCACCAACTAGTGACATATATATTTGGAAAACCAAAAGGTTTTCAGCGTCATTTCGCAACAAATTGTTAGTAAGCTGTAACGTGCGGGAGGCATAATTAATTGCATTCGTTTGTAAAACAAATGAGATTTTGAAATATTCCACCGTACGCTCTGCTCAAGCACGGAAAATGTGATATCGCCACTGAGGTATTTCACTGGAAACAAATTTTCTAGAATAGTTCAGATTTTGTTACGACTCACTTAGCTGACACCTTTTTTATTAAGATTTTTTTTTACCTTTTACTATTATGCATTATGTGCTTTTAATCCACTATTATTGTTTGAGGAACACTACCACTTCTTCTTCTCTCAGTTCTCTTCAAAATATCAAGCTGTTTTTAAAGTTTTCTCAATTTTTTTTTAATTATAATTATCTACCTACACACTATACTAATATTATATAGTATGTAGTATATAGGCTGAAATTTGGCACAGAGATATAGTCTGGAGTAACACATAGGCTACTTTTTATCCCGAAAATTTAAAGAGTTCCCGCGGGAACCAAAAAACCTCAATCCACGCAGACGAAGTCGCGGCCATCAGCTAGTGTTCTTATAATAATATTATTAATTTTTTTGCTACTTTTTGTAGTTTGTGTTTTTCTACTCTATACTCAATTTTAAGACCGGCTTGCAGAGACGCCAGGATGCATTAACACAGGAACAAATTTGAAATTTTGACACAACAATGACAACAAATGAGAAGTTTTACACCAATTCTGTCAAAATAGCAGCTAAGGCTGGGACTCCACCAAAGCGGAGATGTGCGGAGATGTCCCAAGCGGAGACTAGAACAGATGTTTTTCAGCAAGGGTGTATCCACCGAAGCTGTGCGGAGATGCGTACTGGCTTAAACTGGAGCGGAGACGTGTGCTGGCTAGAGCGGAGATGTATGCTGGGTAGAGCGGGACTGAGCATCACATCTCTTCTCTTCTCCGCTGCGCGCCGTCGCCAGCTTGCGAGCCACAGCTCACATCTCCGCATCGATCGCGCCATACAAATATCACTCACCTCCACTCAGTGGTATCTACTGAAGCTGAGTGGAGAAGAGATGTGGAAATAACGAAATTCTATTGCTTGTTTAAATCACATCTCTCCTCTCGTGTCGTCTCCGCTCTGGTGGAGTCCGGGCCTAACTCTGGGTCAAAAGTATAACCAGGCGTTTCTGCAAGCGGGCCTCAGTAGTTTAACTAGTTTTTTGGAATTTCAACTATAGGTAATTGCAAACTTAAGAGTAGCACTAAAAAAAACGTTACTAAATAGGTAGGTACTCCATCACTGCATCATTTACTTTTAATAGAACTTCTAACACAGACTGGTAAGGAAAAAGTATCAAACTAGTTTGTTAATAGATGAAAGAGTGGCGGTGTTTATTCAAGCCAAGCCAAGTTTCAGAGCCAGCGACAGCGCTATAATATAACAATGGAATTAGTTCTAAAGTTGAAGTTTAGTTTGTGTTACAACTGT
Source organism: Erebia aethiops (assembly GCA_923060345.2). Taxonomy (NCBI): domain Eukaryota; kingdom Metazoa; phylum Arthropoda; class Insecta; order Lepidoptera; family Nymphalidae; genus Erebia; species Erebia aethiops. Next base: position 3,475,440 of record OV281092.1, on the reverse strand, counting down.
GGCATGAGGACTTTCAGAAACATCAAGTAAAATCTCTGGTGGGTAAAAGTTTGAAAAACCTTACAGTTGTATCAACTACTACCTTTTGCCCGCGGGTTCGCCCAATTAACTTACGATTTTTATACAAACAAAGCCCTATTTTATTCCTTTAGGGGATGAATTTTCAATTCATTTCATCCTTGCTTGCTTAGCCTAGGTCACAATAGCTATCTGTATCCCAAATCATCCCGATCCGTCTATTTGTTTGAGCTGTGCATGGATAGATCAGTCGGTCAGTCAGTCACCTTTTCATTTCATATATTTAGAATACATTATATAATTTAAATGCATTATTATTAAAACCAAATAACGAGTTCGAAGTAACGAGATTGAGTTTTTCAAAATAAATTAAAAAAACTAAGCTGATTTAAAATCGCTAGAATCCATACATTTCTTGCAATTAAATTAGTTTTATCTCCGTTTTTGGATTATTTTCGACCAATGTAATGTACTTAGTAGATACTAAAACATTGTTTTTGTTTTTTTCTTCATTAGTAGGTACTTTTATTTATTTACTGCCTAATTTTTAAATCTATTAGTTGTGAATAAACCAATCAAAAACCTTAATCCACGCGGAAGAAGTCGCGGATAGTATTAGATTAAAAAAATACGCGATAATGTATCCAAATAAAGCAGACAAAATATATGGTAATTATTACTAAAGAAAGATACAGAAAGATAGATGGTTATTAATCTTCATATTTTAATAACCATTCTAATCTTATATCGCTAGATATACCTTAAGGCACCTGAGTATTAAATTGGGAAAGGCTTAGCAAAAGTAAATGGAATCTCCATGATTGCAAAAGAAAGCCGCCGGGATTCTCATGTGAGGACGCTCTCATTTGAGTTTCCATTACGCCTAATGATAGGATCTTATCCACACAAGTGGACCGTTTAGAAATGGGCTGTACAGAAGGAAATGACCTGTGAAAGCAATTTGAAACGTCTTATAAAATGTGAATCAATTTCTTTGAGGGATGACAATCGAGTAGGCAATACTTAAGACGTATAATTAATGAATCGTAAAACATATTATTAATACACATACACAACATAATATTATTGCAGACATAACGGGGCGGGGATTAAGTTTGAGTCGTGCCAAATAGTTATAAAAGCCGTAGATTTCGACACGATCGTCAAACGTGCATTGTCGAGTCAACATCTCCTGAAGATTCTCTTCAAATAAATATCTCAAACAGGACGTGCAAATTTTTCTTTTAACCAATGTATTTTTCCTATGAATTCAATATCCCAACACATTATAGACTTTAGTAATTTCAATTTAATAGCTAATCAACTTTCAATATATAATATTCGTAAATTACATTGGGTTTAACTTCGTTCCTAACATTCCCACAATACCTATCAAATGGTAATATATTTGATATTAAAAATACCACAATGACCTTACAATTGCCTATAGAATAAAAATAAGAGTATAAAATTACCTTTACTTAAGGGAATGAGGTCCGGATTACGGTCGTCCGGTGAACACCGCTTCTGTAAGGAAGCCTTCTGGTTCTTCGTTGATTGCATTGTCACTGTAAATAAGTATCGTGTTACGAACGTTTCTCTTGATAATACTTTATCCTATTTCCGCAAGCAATCTTACGTCTTAGTTATAAGGTAAAATTCTCACGAAATGGTCCACAGTACTGATGAATAAAAATACAAGAATAAACTTTGACCAAATTAAAAACAATATCATAACTTTAAGACAACTAAATTACAGTAAGACAGTAAATTTGAGAAATGCTTTTTCAGCTTCCTACAGCTTCTTTTAGCTTTATCTTTTTTTTTTATCCACTATAAGCTAGCCCTTGACTGCGACCTCACCTGATGGTAAATTTATTTATCGTTGATGCAAAATTTGTTAGTGAGTGAATGAGTCAAGTCTTTCCTCTTTATGTATTAAGATTATATTATAAGCCCGCCAAACCGCATTGGAGCAGCGTGGTGGGTCTAAGCTCTAATCCCCTCTCTCCTATGAGTCTGGAGACCTCTGCCCAGCAACTATGGGACGTTATTGGACTACAGCCCAATAACGTCCCACGAGTAGTGTATTGGTATTAAGATTTTAAAATAATACAAATTGATGACGAAAGGAACACTTTTCCGAATCTGCAATACAATAGTGAATACCTACGCATCTTCTAGAATTAGATAAACGCACTCAAACCTTAACTGTGCCTTAACCTCTTAATTGTTTCCTATTGCTGATTGTGAACGAAAATTACTGAATCCATATTAAAGTTATAAACGCGATAGTCTGTCTTCACGGCCCATCTATTCAACCGATTTTAATTAAATTTGGTACAGGGATAGATTGTACCCGTGGCAAGAAATAAACTACTTTTTATGCCGGAAAATCCAAGGGATAAAAAGCCTATGTGCTATTCCAGACTATGATCTATCTCTGTGCCAAATTTCAGCCAGATCCGTTCAGCCGTTGGCGCGTGATTGAATAATAAACATCCATACATCCATACATCCATCCATACATCCATACATCCAAACTTTCGCATTTATAATATTTATTATTATTAATTGACTACCTAAATATGTTTCTTCTTTCCCCAACTTTTCTCCTTATATTATACGCGATGTCTTTCAACCCTGTCCCCCCTACCAATTGTTAACTGGAAGGTAGGTATTAAGTTAAGGTATTAAGGTATTAAGTTCGCCTTTGTAAATTGTATTTAACGTGCAATAAAGACTAAAACAAACAAAACAAACGAAACGTTTTACTCGACGTTTCTGATCCGACTTAGGTACCTTCAAGGCAAGAGTGAATAGGCATCTTTTAGGCGAGCGCGTTCCAAACTAGACCACAATAAAAAAAAAGATAAATACCTTCATAATCTCGAGACCTCGGTCGTAGCCTGGTCGCAATCAAGGCCAGGCATAAGATGATAGCAACAGTGAGCGCCGCTCCGAGCACGCCGCCAACCGCCCAATTCACCTCCCACGCTTCTTGCGCCTCTGTGAACAAAGAAAATACTTTTAGGTATCTTTACAAAACAACTATGCTAGCCTTGTGATAAAATCCTCCTCCGACCTAAGTGGCGCAGTGTGTAGCGCTGTTGCCTTAACGTGCGGAGGTCCCGGGTTCGATCCCCGGCAGAGTCAATTTCTGAATTTATAATTTCTGAATTTTCCCTGGTCTGGTCTGGTGGGAGGCTTCGGCCATGGCTAGTTACCACCCTACCGGCAAAGACATGCCGCCAAGCACTTACCATCCGGTGAGATCGCAGTCAAGGGCTAGCTTGTAGTGGATAAAAAAAACTCTACTTTTTTTTGTAATATTAATTACAGTGTTTACCCACACGGGTAAGTGCAGAATCGTAGCCTAGCGGTCAAAAGTCCTCTGTACGCTTACTCTGAGTTTTTACATTGCAAATGCGGTTGATCGACGTGAGAACTCACCTCGCCAAGTGTAAGCGAACGGTCAAAGTAAAATGGACCCAAAAGCTCTTGCTTTAAAGTCACAAATTCAGCGTTTGGAGCGCTGGCTGTGAATAAATACACGAAATGATAAAATGAGCTCTATATCAAAGCAATTAAGGTTCATTTTACTTTAACGTTCGCTTACACTTGGTGAGGTGAGCTCTCACGTCGATCAATCGTATTTGCAATGTAAAAACTCGGAGTAAGCGTACCGGGCGCAATTCCCAGAGAGACGCAGGTTCTAATCCTGAATCATATTGGATTCTGTGATATTGATTCACTTAACAGCTTGCAGCCTACGAAAATTATTCATTAATGGATATCGTCAAACAAGTTTAAATTCATTAGCATCTTATTTGTATGCTAATGCATACTTTACGAACACTTGGTCATTATAAACGTATTCTAATTTCTACTCTGAAGCGTTCTCAGTGCGAAACGCTCGCGTAACCGTGCTAACAGTGAATTATAAAATATCGCATTAAGCCTCTAAAACGGCTTGTATTCGTCGTATATAAACGGGTTATTGCAGTATTAGAATAACATTCTCATCACAACTCGATTAAGCTCCGAAATTGACACTTGAATTTAAGCCAAATTGCCGTTTTCATAGCGACGGCAACGCCTTTACTTTCAGCCAACCGTAATATTCGTGGGGCGAGGCCGGAATTATATATACGAGTTAGAATTATTAATGCTGAGCGTTTGGAAAAAATGTGATGATATCCTAGTGCAGTAGCGTTAGCCTATATTCAAATTAATTTATAACATGTAGGACATACGGGTGTCTCTTATGTTACGTCATGTTTTGACTCTACCACCGGTTTGGAAAGAAGTTCTACTGAGAAAAACCGGCAAGAAACTCAGCAGTTGCTTTTTTCCATCCAACCGGAAAAGACGTGCCGCCAAGCGATTTAGCGTTCAGGTACGATACCGTGTAGAAACCGAAGGGGTATGGGTTTTAATATAACTGCCATGCCCCTAACAGGCTAGCCCGCTACCATCTTAGACTGCATCATCACTTACCATCAGGTGAGATCGCAGTCAAGGGCTAGCTTGTAGTGGGTTAAAAAAAAATAAACTCCCGGCTTGGTTCCTATTCAGTTGGACAGCGAGCTCGAACCTCAAATTATTTGAAGTTATGTGCATTTTAAGAAATTACGTCTAGTTTACGGCGGCGAGGGAAAACATCGTGACGCCCGACACTTCTTCAATGTTCTCAAAAGAGAAATCCTAAATCTATGTTTGTATTATTTGCAAAATAATTATTATGTTATCTACTTGTTATAGATTGATACTCGAATGATCAAACAAGACGAATACAATCTATTGCACATGTCTTCTTATTGGTCTATTTCCAACATGCATCAATAATAATTGCTACATTCTCTGTTATTCTGAACGGCTATATTTATGGTATCCTTACTAATAATATATAAAGTATAATGGATTTAGGTTAAAAGCGAGAAAGGCGTGTTAAAAAAAAAAACAGATTTTATTGCGATAATGAAACATCAGCTGCAAAGAGGTTGAGTTCCTGATTTTTCCCTCACTTCCACTTCTCAAGGCATCACCTTGAGAGCTGTAATTTTGCAAGCAAACAAACGTGATATCAGCGTTGAGGTAATTTTTTTTAAACAAAATAGAAATTAATACACGCCAACTAACCTGGTAAAACCTGAGAAAGCGAGAAATGGAATCCATACCTACAAATGCTTAAGAAAACATTTTTAACTATTTTCCACGTTATTATTCCAGGCTATCCCCTACAAAATTAATACTAAATGCAATTAGGTAAAATGATAAAATGCAAAGCTACCTATTTTAGAGGTACGATACGACATGTCGGGCCATATTAAGTGTTGGGTTTTTCTGACTAGAAATTCTCAGTACTAGCCCGGAGTTAGGAAGATGGCGGAGGCTTGTGCACAGCAGTGGGACGTTAATGGGCTGTAGTGGTGGGTGGTGGATACGACATGTCTTTAATACAAAATCTACTACACAATGCTACCTACTAAGTATAATTTCTATATAGCTCTCAATTAAGAGGTTAGTTTTGTTGGTTTGTCCTTCAAACAGCCTGCAATAGAGCCATCCAACGAAGTAATTTTTAAAAACCTTAATCTATACGGGCGAAGTCCCGCGTGTTATTATGTATTGATATATTTATAAACGGTAAAAAGTGCGTTGAACTTTGATGACGTCACTATTCAATATTTCATACAAAAACCCATACTAAGCATGCGTTTTGACGTTTATAAAAAAGTTACTGATTATTTGTCAAATACCCAATTAAAGATGTGACGTGTGACATAGTACTTTAATTTTGCATGTAATGCAATTTATAATATTTGGAAAAAAAAGATACTAGTGATGGCTCCAATATCTTATCGGATGGTATGAAAACCTTTTGTGCATGCATACTTTTCATGCTAAGCAAACATCTTTTGCTCCGGTAATACTCAAAACAAAAAGTAAACACATAAAAAGTTTTATTTCCCCTTGTTTCGTCGCTTATTTTGCGGTTGCATTTGCTTTCCGGAATAACTTTTTAGAAGTACTTTCGTGGTCGGTAAAATTTCCAAAGTGTTTTTGCTTTAACTGTAATTCCGTTTTCAAAGCATAAGTAGATTTTACAATTTGTAATGGAAAGTTGGAACCAGAAAACACATTTCTTTGCAATAGCTAAAAATGCTTAACCGATTGACAAAAGCTAAAAATTTAGCTTTTGTGATTAAAATACCGCCCGTGTTTAACGATTACATGGTGCAACCTACCTCTTTATCAAATTTCATCATCAGACATACAGAGAGACACACTTTCGCATTTATACATTTAATATGGTGTGAATATGAATACATAAATATCGAATACTTATTTTTAATATTATAAATGCGAAAGTGTTTCTGTCTGTCTATCTGCTACGATTTAACGGCCCAACTACTCAACCGAGTTTGATGAAATTTGGTAGAAAAATAGGTTACATCCCGGGGAAGGACTAATTTTTATCCTGGAAAATGGAAGAGTTCTCGCGGGATTCAAAAACATCAATCCACGCGGATATCCAGGATAAAACTCTCGGTATAACAAATTAGTTATTAATTGGTCGCCATTAATTTAATAGCAGCCTATTACTTATAATTACTTATTAATCGGCTATCACCATTAATTAATAACCAAGCGGTAATAAGGGTACGCTACGCGGTAGCTTAATATAATTATCTCGGCAAATCAATCAAAGTACCCATCTTCTTATCCGGCAGAAGGCCATCCTATACATGTTAATTGACACTGAGTAATGCCGTCATGACTCAAACTAATTATTGCAGATCCCGAACATAGAGATGGGGATCCCTTTCTTAAGTATGATAATTAATTAATTATAATTATGGATCCGTCCAACGCGCAAGGTAAGAAAGAGACCTTTAGAAAGCTGGGACACGGATATGAAAATACTTGGTGGAATAGAGTGGACCAAAAAGGCAAAAAGGCTGGATAGGAAGGTTTGGAAGAATCTGTGGGAGGCCTTTGCTCGATGAGAGATCCTTAAACTAGGACAAACATACAAACATGAAATAGACATATTATTTTTATATAATTGACATCGACGAAATTAATGTAATGCATGCAATTAAGCAAATATATACTGTACTTATCTTAATTATTATGGAAACTAGTTACTTATGGATGAATAAAAGGGTTTTTTATGGATCTTTCAAAGTTCCTAAGCTGTTGGTCTTTTAGCGATTGAAATGAAGAAGTTTCTATTTCATCGGATCCAATATGTACTTATATTGTATTATGTGCTATATTAGGTGTTATATTAGGTTTTCTTGAGAAGATTCTCTTCATTGTTGAAGCAATTGATATTTATTTTTTTACTAGCTGATGCCCGCGGCTTCTCCCGCGTGGTTTAAGTTTTTTTGATTCCCGCGGGAACTACTTAATTTTCCGGGATAAAAAGTAGCCTATGTCACTCTCCAGGTCCTCAACTATACCTATACCAAAAATCCCGCTGATCCGTTGCTCCGTTGCGGCGTGATTGAAGGACAAACCAACAAACCAATAAACCAACAAACCAACAAACAAACACACTTTCTCATTTATAATATTAGTAAGTATGAATGACGCACAAACATAATACCCCCGACCGTATAGGTATATATAGGTAGCCGAACTTGTAAGCCTAGGCTAGACTAGACTAACTAGACTAGGCTATAGCCACTTTCTTATGATCTAGCCCCACTACAGAGGCAAGTTTTATTTGTATGAGGTTGTACGGAGCTGGGCCCACTAAAGCCACGCGGCACGGAGATTCACTGCGATGCGGCCCTGTTACGTACGTACGTTCTATGCCGCTCCGTGCATCTCAAGTGGGGCTAGATCTTTATAGTAACTTTACACGGCAAGTTAAACAAAAGTAAAGAATACTTGTTAAGATATTCTTACCAGTTCTAGGCGCTAATCTTGGCGCAGTCTCAACAGTGAACGTCACATGTTCGGATCTCCCCCGAGCATTGGCGGCATACACCACCAACTTGAGTTGTCTTTTAGCACCAAGCCTCCTCAGATTCCAAACTGTCGCTTTGTTCGTCGAGTTTGTTACTAAACCCTCGTTAGCCCAGACCTCTGCTATGTATGTACATTGGAGACCGCCTTCGTACCCTGATGTGAGAATTAAAATCTTAAATAATTATTTGAAACATGAACAGAAAAGTTTTAAGTAAACTTTTTAAAAAGGCTTTTAGGGCTTTAAAAGTTTACTTTAAGGTTTAATATTCAATACTCAATTTAATTGACCGAGCGAAGCGAAGGTCTCTGAGTCTACTTGGGTGAATTGGCACTTGTCCGTCCGTCCGTCCGTCCGTCCGTCCGTCCGTCCGTCCGTCTGTCAGAGCATCATAACTTCTGAATTACTGAACGCAATTACTTCAGCTTTAAATAAAATATGTAAATCAATGGCCTCCCGCCGAATATGGCTTAAAAAATAATAAAAATCTTTATTTCAGGGGGGCTCTCATAGAAGCGAATGCGAAGTAAAATATTTTTTATAAAGTTACATAGGCTTGCGGTATATCATTTTAAAGATAATTAGGAATAGAGTCCAAAAATATTTTTTTTTTAATTTTTCCCCCAAAATTGACGAAATGGGGGGCTTTCAAAGTGGAGATTTTCTAACGTCCAAAGATGACCTCAGAACTCTAAATTTTCCGGAAGGAAGAGCCTGAAACTTGATCAATTATTTCAATTATATCCTGTACTTGAACAACAAATACTAAAATTAGATAAATATTGTAAGGAAACGGAATTATTTAATTTTTAATGAGCTTCAGTATTTTTAACAGAACTTCACATTTATGTCAATAGATGGCGCCGCGAGGTCTCAGTTCGGGGCGAACCACTAGTTTATTAGGACAAACAGTGTCTCCTTATAATATTACGTCATGTTTTGACTCTACCACCGGTTTGTAATATTCTTCTGATAGCGAAGTATTGGTAAATATTAGTATGGTTATTGTATGAACTCGTATTAACTACTAAGCATATCAGATCCATCAAGTCATCAACTCATCAGTGAGATGGTACATTAATCTACAGTTGGAAGAGAGATTGGGTCTCTTCGCTCGCAGCAGTGTTTTATGCCCAATCCTATGTTAACGACAAACGCGACAATGCGACTCGATACGATATGATGCAACTGTATCAAATAGTAGATGACCCTTCACGTGGCCGTTATCGCGCAGATAAGTTTGTTATTTTCCATGGAGTCGTATCACGTCGCGTTGCATCGCATCAGGTTCGTTCGCTCACCTAAGACAACGGGTCAAGTTGAGTAACGACAACCTATATTGAGTAGTTGTCCTAGGTGAGCGACAGAAGCAACGTAACGTCAGGCGAGGCGTTACGACGCCAAAATAACAAACTTGTCTATGCGACAATGTAGGCCACGTGAAGTGTCAGCTACTGTTTGATACTGTCCCGATGACACGTGGGGTCCTTTGTCGCTCACGTAGGACAACGGGAAGACAACGCGTTACATGGTGATATCTTTTTACATAATGCCCAGCAAGGTTAATCGTCCGACACGACAACGTCTCATAGTCGGTGTAAAAAACCTAATGACGTAGGTTTTAGGCGTACAAACGAAATTACCTGCAAGACATGCTAGATCCAACGAATCATCAGTGAGATTGTACACTGAACAGTTGGAAGGCGGATCGGGCCTCGTAGCTGGTAGCAGTGTGTAGACACACGGCGACATCTGCTGCCCAGCCAGGTTGGTCGCCCGACACGACAACGTCCCGTAGTCGATGTCGGATACTGGTATGTAGGTTAGCACTGATTTGCTTTCCTTCGCGTCAACTGTGAAGCGTTCCTAGGGAAAAAGGGAGGCATAAGTTATCCATACTAATGTTATAAATGGGAAAGTGTGTCTGTCTGCCTGCTACGCTTGAACGGCCCATCATTTTAACCGATTTTTATGAAATATGGTATACTGCTTTAGATGAAGTATGGTTGCATCCCGAGGCAGAACAAGCATTACTTTTTATCCTAGAAAATTAAGGAGTTAGTAACAAAGTCGCGCGCATCATCTAGTTTGTATATATTACAAACCTGTTACGCTAAACAGCCTTATAACTATAGAAAATTCCATTTGTTGGAAAATGACGAGGGTTGATGTACGCTTGGAATAAACAACACGTTACCAACACTTTTTCTTACAAAGCGTAGGTTATTAAACAACCGTGCGCATGTAATAATATTTTTACTAGTTTACAGGAAAGATGAAAAACTATTTTATTTTGACAAACGGCAGCTTCTTGACCGGGGAAAAACTGTGCGGCGGAAAAATGACATGTACGGTGCTTTGTGCAATAAAATTGACTAAAGCCGTGTTACAAGTTTTCAACTAAGGGGCTGCTTGTTATTAATCGAAATGCTTGGGTTTGTGTAGATCGAAGTGTACAGTGGCATTTAAATGTTGTAGCCGCCAATTTTTGACTTTAGGGGCGTTGTTTGCTAATAAACGATAACCCTATTGCGTGTTACAATAGAAAAACATCATCAGTAAGCAATATTTTTATCAATATTTTTCCGTGGTATCAGAATATGGAGCGACCACAGTCCTATGTGCTGCATTGTTTTAGAGCTCATTTCATCATTTCGTGTTTTTATACACAGCCAGCGCTCCAAACGCTGAATTTGTGACTTTAAAGCAAGAGCTTTTGGGTCCATTTTACTTTAACGTTCGCTTACACTTGGTGTGGTGAGCTCTCACGTCAATCAATCGTATTTTCAATGTAAAAATTCAGAGTAAGCGTACTGTTCTCGTCACTCGTTGTCCTAAGTGAGAGACAGAAACGATGCGACGCGATACGACGCCACACAAAATGACAAACTTATCTACGCGACCACGTAGGCCACGTGAATGGTCAGCTAATGTTTGATACTGTCGCGTCGCACCATGTTGAGTCACGTAGTCACGAGTCACAACATACGACGCGACAGTATCAAACAGCAGGTGAATGAGTTTTTCATTTCTGTGCCGGTATTTTTTATTTGCCTGTCCCATACCCGCTACCGTGCCTGCCTCTGTACCTATATCAATCCTGAATCCTTTTATAATAGTAGATTCAAATCAAATCAAATCAAATATTTTTTATTCAAATAAACTTTTACAAGTACTTATGAATCGTCAAGTGAATCTACCACTGGTTCGGAATGCCATTCCTACCGAGAAGAACCAGCAAGAAACTCGGTGGTTGCTCTTTTTAAATAATTCATTTACAATTACTATATCAATGTGTACACAAGTAACCGCTGTCCCCAGCATTGCTGGAGCGATCAAATCCATGCTCCTATATCATTTACATAATCTTCAACAGTATAATAAGCTTTTTTCAGGAGCATACTTTTAATGGATTTCTTAAATTTGTTTATTCAATTCATGTCAAAGACGGGCAGACAGGAAGTAGCCCCATTCCCGCCGGTGGCACCCGTTCACGAGCATGACGCATGATCCAGCCATTGCTTCGCTTGTTCATCAAGGGAGTAAAATGAGCCATTTCGTACGAGATGTTTAGCTTACCGAGCGTAGCGAGGTATGCTATAGAATGGAGTAGAATGGCTTTTAGTCCCGTGGTAAACACTCTACTTTTCACTTCGATTTTGAGAAAATATAATAAATAACGGTTTTTTATTATTTCTTTGACTTTCTGTTACATTTTCATATAAGTTTCTTTGTTTTCACTTGATGATAATAACAAATAGTCACTTTCACTTTCAGTTGAGCGTAGCGAAAAAATCCTATGTCTATGGTTTACCCTATACCTTCACCTTGTATTACGTATTGTGCATCGCAATGGATTAATTTAATTTTATAACATACACAAAATTGCCAATAAATGTGAAACAACCGATCCCACGGGAATACTCTTAAAAAGGGAACAGAAGAAAACACAACTAGCTTTAAACTATTATAATCTGAATATTCCTGCGATGACAAATAACAATCATTAATGACACTAGTTTTTTAACCATCCCCGAAGGTTATACATTACACCCTCACACTTAAACTAATACACGCCAAATTAATAATATACAATAAAAATACTAATTACTAAAAGTACTAATCTATATCTAGGCCATATCTAGAAACAGGCTTCACGGTACGGCCCGAGCGAGTCACACGCAGAGGTGTCGAAACGGCCTCTGCCCCCGCCCCCACGCTATTACCTTTTTCTCTATTATTTTGTTCCTGCCCGCTTTCATTCCGCTCCTGACCAACCCTGGTCCTTGGAGTGACCGAATCATTATTTCCCTCAGCCGACCCCACTTTCGGATTAGGCCAAACCGGTTTCGATTTTTTTTTTCTCAATTTTAACTGATCAACGTGTTTTTTTTTTTTTGTTTTTTTTTTTTTTAAATAATTACAACAAAAAATATATGATTTCGCGGCAAACCGCAATACCAACTTTATTTTTCTGCGTATCTTTATCAAGAAGGAATTTAAGAAAATATAGTAGTACCGTAGATAGATCTGGTAGTATACGATGGGTAACATTGACATTCAACTGAGTGACATAATTTTTTTGGCTGTTGATAGTAAGCATAGACTAAAAATTTAAGATAACCGAATGAGGATATCACGCATACTGATACGAGGATAGAACGGCAAAAATTAAAAAAAAAAAAACATTAATCCCTAGACCCTATAAATGCTAACTTTAGACCGCATATGCTGAGCTATAATAACATATTTTTAGAACATGAATAGAGGTGAAAAATATAATAATAATGTCCTCCCGACTGAATTTCGGCCACGGCGGCCTATCTCCAGAGATTAGCCATCTGCACGGGAGATAATATAGTGTACAAGTGTGTGCATACACAGGTGCACTCTCTGGTCGTTCATTCTCATAGCCCGATGGGACGGAAAATCCGACACGACCGGAGAGAGATCTGGCGCAGGACCGACGGCTTAACGTGCTCTCCGATGCACGGGAGTGACACTCCTCCAACATCCTAACTCGGGGCTATTAGGTACTGAGAGTTTCTTGTCAAAAAAACTTGTTATGGTCCGACCCGTGACTTCGTGGGCCGCAGTCGAACATGCTAACCAACGAGGCAGTCTAAATAAAATACAAAGACTATAACAAGAATCTCTTCAAACATTAAGATAATGGATTTAACGCGAAGTATTTTCATTTGTCTCTCATAAAAGCGTTAAGTAGTTGTAATGTAAAGCCATAAAAACAAAACGCCGGGAAATGTGCTCTCTTTTTATAACGTGTAACGTTTTTATTTTCTTCCAAGAGTGCCTTTGTAGAAAAGACTACCCTATCGTGTTAAATCAGAGTTTGCGAACCTTCGGTTGCGAACAAGTGGCGCATATTGTAGATTCATAAATAAAGGGCCCATAGATTTAAAAGATATTTTATTGAAAAACTAGATGTCAGCGACTTCGTACGACAAGATTTAGGATTTTGAAAATTCCTCGGGAACTCTTTACTAATAATACGGACTAATATTCCGGGATGAATATAATATACATATAATTATTCGTCCCCGGAGTGCAAGCTAGCAACTGAACCAAATTTCATCAAAATTGAATCAATGGAAAGGACGAAATAGACAGACAGACACACTTTCGTTTATGTGGTATGGATTAGTATACATACAATTTTTTTTTGGTAATTGTTGTATACTTACGTCTGCTTGTGTTTAATTACCCGGTTCCGTGTTTCTATTTTATGCCTGACTGAAGAAACATCTCCTAACTTCTCATTTCTTCTCTTTAGCATTACTTGGAGAGATGTGGAATCAATCAATATGTATTTAAATAACAAGGTAACCTAACTGCTAGTTTACTCAACTAAAAAAAATTAAATTTCCTTTCCCCTCAATTTCATTGGTCGATATTATTATTACTAGTTACTCTAAATATAAGTTCCACACATGCTACATTTCCACTGAGGTACCGAAAAATAATTTTAGATCTGTGTAAAAGGCATACACAATTCGCACACATTCCTAAGGTCGACTGAGAGATGAGGCCTCGAGCCTTGCGTACGTCTTTTGTTTTACTTATTGATGGTTGTGCAATAAAGTAAAAAAGATCGAAAAAGTTTACGACTCCTAGTAATATACGAATATCTTTTTTAGAGGAGACAAACGGCTGTCAAAGGAAATTCTTAAACAATTTTTAATTATAAGAGTCAATAGTTAGATAAGGACAAGACGTAATCTTAAAAAGCCTATTAATGTTTTTCCTAATTTTTTCCCAACCACAAGGTTAAGCATTTAATGAAGCTTTTCGCTCTTTGATGGAAATTAATTACGTCTTTAGAACTTTCGTCTCCATTTTTTTTCTTTTCATAATAAAACTACGGCTTGTGAAAAATTTGAGGTTAGTCGCGAGTAAATGCCATTTAGACACTCAAAAGAAGTAACATAAGTTTTTAAGTTTTATTACCAAGCATCAGAAGATGCATTCTAGCTAGACAAAATCGAAGATACATGAACTAATTGAGACTAGATAAATAAATCTATATGAGTGAAAACTTGAACAAGATCATATTTTAAGTACTTTTAAGATCATTGCTTTAAAACCAACGACCTCAATTTACATAGACGGGCCCTGTCAAACAAAGAATGTGGGCGTATTTTCAGCAACGCAATCAACGCCATCTAGTCTGAAAAGCGGGAACTTGCTTGCAACATGTGCCCCATCTTGAATGAAAGCTTGAAAACGTATGACTCCGTCATAGATAATATAGGTCATACCTGTAAGGCCAGTTAGTAAAAAAAAATCATACAGTTTGCCGCGGAAATTAAATGATTGCGTAATGGATAAAAATATTAAATAGGAAGATTAAATAACTTTTTTTTTTAAATTGTGAATTGAAACACTTACCTTAAAATTAAAATTATACAGTGCCAAACTAATTAAACTTTAGATGTTAACTTAATAACAACAAATTATCTGCACGACGAGCGATCGTGACGGCGCTACGACGGGAACAAAGACAGGTGCGGAACGTGTTCAGCAACTCGGACGCCCTGCGTTTTTCTATGAAAGGGCCCATCTAGTGCCTACATATATATCGATGTTTAAAACACATTAAATTATACTCTGAGTCAAACTTTATTTTAACTATTAATACTAGTGGTAGCAGGGAGATGGGGGTAGTGGGAGGTGGGAGGGGGGTTCTGGGAGGTGCGAAGGGGTTTTGGGAGGTGGGAGTGGGGAGAAAAGAGGACATCATTTGTGCCTAAAATCAAAAATACGTTATTTATTTAGGGGTTAATTTCTATTTATTCCATAGTCACAACAGCAAGGTATATTTCGAAAACTATTAATTGTCCTATCAAAATAAACTAAACACTATTTTATAGGTAAATTAATAATCTTTGTACAAAGCCTGACAGCTTTTTTCCTAACTCTAATACTTTTTCTTGAAATTACAATAAATATTTACGGATTTTACAAAGGTTTAGTTTTTTATTCCAGTTAGGCAGCCATATTTCCGAAAGTATTAGTTCTATCAAAATAAACTAAAAATTATTTTGAAAATAATTTAATGAAGTTCATTTTTGCTTCTTATGTTTTTTTTCCCAGTTCTAGTAGTTTCTGTGAAAATTCAAAAATATACCAACGGTTATTGAAAAAAAAAAATCTTGGAATATAGGTTGCCATATTTCTCGAACTATTGATCCTATCTAAATTCACCATAAGACTTTTTGGTGGGAAATTAAGTGAAATTAATTATTCTTCCGAGGATTTTTTCCAGCTCTAATAGTTTTTGTGGAAATTGCAAATAACATAGGATTCTAGCAATTCTTTTATTTTTTTTCGTACACTATACATGAATAAATATTCGAAATTATTAGTCCTATCTTTATGAACTAAATATTTTTTAATAAGTGGTTAAATGGTGTTTATTTTCACTTCTGGGAGTTTTTTGCCTAGCTCTAATAGTTTTCTAGAAATTACAGAAAACATATAAAATTTGGAAAAATATTGCTTTCATGTTAAAACGGCGTATGTGATGTAGGTAGGCCCTTTATTAATGAAATATTAGTAAGGTAATTAAGATGGTTCGGGATAGTTGAAATTATTCGTACATCGAGACAAAGTCGCGGGGGTTGCTTGTAATAAGTCATTCTCTTAAAGAAGACTCGAGATTTATTCCACCCTAGCCCGCTAACCCTTTTAAGAACTTCTTTTTAAGCATAAGTTTGTAAAAAACTTTGCGTACGATGTAATAACTTGTATCAAGTCGCAAACATAAACCTTTTTCAAATTTATTCATCACAAAAATGAATATCATAATACATCGACATTAAAATATTGTATAGGACTGACAAAACACCGTTTACTTCACAGAACAAAGCAGGATCCGCCACTCAATAATTCCTTATGCCCCGGGGGTGGAATCATGGAATCAGGAAGTATTCCCAAAGTTGAGACCTTTGTGACTTTAAGCATGAATCGCGAACGATGCGCAGTGTTTTTTCTTTGTACTCAGAATATCACCCTATCTCTTTTCAAGGTAAATCTCGGAGGGCAATAAGCGTTTGCGTAATTTTTTGAGACATTTGATCTATTTTCTTTATTTTTTTGTGAACGATCGATCTACTTTTGAAATACATTTTTTACAATCATCTCATGTACCTACTTCATTTAATTCATGCCAGCAAAAGGAAATTTTTTGCCGTTTTTTATCGTACTTTTTCGTCTTATGCAATAAAATTTATGGGACGTCTAGACTCGTTGACTATGTCCACTTATAGTTCTCTATAATATTCCTCTTTTAAGAGGAGAACAATTTACAATACAAGAGGTATATTTTCTACAGGTCATTTGATTTTCTTTCCCGATTTATTTATAGACGAGTGCTGCTCTACATTTTTAAATACCATTATCTATGGAGGAAAATAACATTTTTCCATAACCATTTCAAAAAATTCTGTATTCTTTGAATAATTACAGCCCCCAATTACTTCACTAGGGACTTACAAGGTTTTTAATCACGGCCCTCGGTAATTAACATAATTGTAGGGCATTACATTTTCACTGGAAAATAATATTTTGGATGTATATTTTTTTAAACCGTAGTAAAATGTCTAATATTTATTTAATGCCTACTATTATTTAAAAATTAAATTTGTGTCAATCGTTATCTTACACGTCCATCTTGGTGTAGGAATGATATAACTATTTGTTAAAAGCCTCTTATATTTTTCTAACTCATCATATTATAAAAATCATAACCATGGTAGGTCGAGGCTATGAATGAATAAGTTAAATTCCAAGTTGAGTGGCCCATAGACGTACAAAATTATTATATGGAAAAATCTTACTGAGGCCACCGCCCAGTCGTGGGACAGCACAGGCTAGATTAGATTACATTAGATTTTTATGGCTTCAGTATTCACAAAGTCAACCTCCATGGCGCTTGCAGAGCTGTCAATGTGTCCAACAGACAGAAATCGTCATCATCGCGTTCCAATAGTACCTCCAGTTTACCCAAGAGAAGCCAATATTATGAGTGGCCGCTATATCGAAAAAAAATGGCTAGCTGGCTGGCTAAAAAAGAACTACTAAAGAGTTTTTTCTGCACTATAATTCTGCGTAACCGACTTGTCGGTTAGATAATAGGGAACAGTTTCCGATGATTTCCTTGCTAGTCTGTAGTTTGGACTTAAATACTCACAGGGTCAACCTTGATGGATCCAGCGGAGTTGTTGAGGGTCCACTCGAACGTGTCCGGTGCAGGGAAAGCGTCGACGTCGCATTCCACCCTCGACGGTTCTTGTAACGCCGCGCCGATCAGTTTTATCTCCCTCTTCCGACATATAGGCCTATCTGCGGAAAAGTTATCTTGCTAGTTTAATAGAACATCATCAATCGAAGACGAAAGAATCGAAGTGAGTGCTGAGTTTCAGGGATCGCCTAAAAATCGGCCCTTTTTTGGAATTATTTGTGTCATAGTTTAGTTCCTAAGTTTTGTACTTACTAGTAATTAGTTTTGTATTTTATCTGTGTAATTGATGATCCCAAATAATAATTTATTTTATTTATAATCTCATACTATTCAAATTCAAATTCAAAATGATTTTTATTCAAATAAACTTTTACAAGTAATTTTGAATGAGTTTCTTGCTGGTTCTTCTCGGTAGGAATGGCAATCTCATACTATAAAAATAAAAGTCCTTACTCACTGACTCAGAAACACCCATAAACTTAGAAACCAACAATTTCGAACAGTTACAGAGTTTCAAGCCAGATTTTGTGAAATTCCTATGAAAGCGAACCTGTGGGTAGTCGCTAGTTTATACATAGGAAGGAGAAACAGGAAACTAGCCTACACATGTATTGCTTACACAGCTGGGTATAGAAAACTTGAGATTTTATCTGTAAGCTCAACATTTTTTTTCTCTTTATTGGAGAGCTTAGTCACTCAGTAATACACTTCCTTCAACTTAGAGAAAGCGGACACAGACATCTAGACAGTAATTCTTTTGGGGTAGCAGGGGCGTGACGGGGCCAACAGGGAAATGTCAGAAAAACAAACTTGAATTATTTTTCTGCAACCATCCCTATCAGACGTCACCATCAATTCATTGCCACGGCTGAGCAAGTTCCTCCTCATAAAATGGGAAGAACGTCAATCCGGAATTTGAGAAAAAAAAAAAAAAAAATCCCTGGCTTTCCCTGAGCATTTCAACATTGTAGTGTAGCGGATTTTCATATTCGTTTATGTTAGATCATGTACCTGTAATCTATCGTTTTACGCAGGAAGTTCCATTGCATATCAGTTCTGAATATCGAAATTAAATATACCAGCCGTTCACATTGCCTTGTAATTGATTAAATGGATCAAAATTGCTTTACCTTTGTAGTCTGTGCATGTGAACCAAATCATACTTATTATTATAAATGCGAAAGTCAGTTTGTTTGTTGGTTTGTCCTTCAATCACGCTGCAACGGAGCAACGGATCGACGTGATTTTTGGCAGGGTATAGTTGAGGACCTGGAGAGTGACATAGGCTACTTTTTATCCCGGAAAATTGAGGAGTTCCCGCGGGAATCCAAAAAAACTTATTCCAAGCGGACGAAGTCGCGGGCATCAGCTAGTCAGTTATAATAATTACGATCGTTCTCATTCAATATAAATACTGCTATGCCATGTGTTTCTATTTCATACACTAGCTGATCGCGATTATGTCCGCTTTTAAGTCTTTTTGGAACTTTTTCATGTTCACTTTGTCATTGTCACTTTTCAGGTATTTAATTAACATTATCCATGCTACATCAGATTTGCCAATTGCCTAAAAAATAAAATTGCCCAATTGTCTAAAAAAGCAAATCATTTCACCGCTTAAAACGTATTACTCGAACTGTATAACGTGACTTAACGTTATATGGTTTTTTGAACTCCTTAAACAGGTCGAATTATACGTTTGACAATAACGATTACGATAACGATTGGCATACACAATCGGGGGCTGA
This sequence comes from Erebia aethiops, assembly GCA_923060345.2. Taxonomy (NCBI): domain Eukaryota; kingdom Metazoa; phylum Arthropoda; class Insecta; order Lepidoptera; family Nymphalidae; genus Erebia; species Erebia aethiops. The sequence goes on along the minus strand of OV281092.1, from coordinate 3,455,930 downwards.
TCGATCAGTGTTTCTGTTGCGGTGTGATTGAAAGGCAAAGCATCAAACTAATAAAAAATCAAACTATCGTATTTTATAATATCAGTGGGATTCGTTAACACGCAAGTCCTCTTTTTTGTTTTACTTGGTATTAACTGCCGTGTTAACCGATCACAGTTAAAACTCAAAATGAGCTAATCAGTGTTTATTCGGTTCGATACATAATTTACAGTTTCTAAGTAGATTAATTCATAATGGAAACCAATATTATACTCTAACATTCGTATTTATAAACAAGTAATTACTTTTTCCACTTTTTTACACATTTACTTAGTAATTAGGAAATTAATTAAATGCCTAGCTCAAGCACCAGTCCCAACACTATAACTGTTTAGTATTATGAATATTACAAGGCTTGCACGGACTAAAATAACCTCCCCCTGTCTTCAAGGTCAGCACGGAACTGCTTAGCATTACTTCGTGCTGACCTCTTAGTTTTCAATTTTATTCTTTTCTTCCTTTTCTCTTTCTTCCCTCCGCATCATTATAGCCCTGAGCATTTGGCTGTACCTACTCCACATATCCTCGCTCGACAGCATTCGTTTAACCAGGTTTTGGGCATTCACCTCGTCGCTTGTTCCCTGCGCTTCTGCTCTCAAGTCCGCACAGCCAGGACACTCGAAGATTGCGTGTCTCGGGGTGTCTTCCTCTCCGCAAAAGTAGCAGTTCTCGCTCAGCGCTTTTCCAATTGCAAAGAGGTAAGTGTTAAACACCCCGTGACCTGTGAGTGCCTGCGTTATCCAACGGTCCACCTCTCCAAACCTCCTTGTGTGCCACTTCCTTAGGTCGGTTACCAATTCTCTGGTCCAGGTTCCCTTCCCTGCTCCAGACCATTCGCCTTCCCATTCCTTCAGGGTGTTCTCCCGCACTTCTGCTAGCGTCTGCTCTTTGTTGTCAAAAAGCACGGCTCGCTCCTTGACTAGCTTGGCTATAGGGACCAGCCCCGCTATCACCAGTACGGCATCAGTGGAAACTGTTCTATACGCTCCGCAGATCCCTATGGCCAGCCGCCTCTGCACGCGTTCCAGTTTTTTGCGGTACAGCTCTACCTTCATAGCTCCTTCGAATACTGGCGCTCCGTATAAAACTACGGAGTGGGCAACTGATGCCAGCACCCTCCGCTTGCTCGCTCTGGGACCTCCTTTTGTTGGCATTAGTCTGTACAGCGCTTCCGTGACTTTCTGTGCTTTGTTGGCTACCTCCTCTATATGTTTCTTGAAATTGAGACATTTGTCAAGCCACACTCCAAGATATTTAACGTGCTCTTTGGGGGTCACTGTTGCGCCTTGTATTCTAAATTTTATGGGGTCCAGTTTTCGCCTTCCGCTAAAAACAGTAGCTTCCGTTTTCTCTGGTGCTAAGGCTAGCTGCTTTCCTCGCATCCATGTGTTAATTCGCTCTAGCGCCCTATTTGCACGAATCATCAGAGAATCTTCGGTTTTGGCCACCACTACCAAGGCTAGATCGTCAGCGAAACCCACTATTTTTACGCCCTCTCCCAGTTTCAGATGAAAGACACCATCATATAGAATGTTCCACAGAGTTGGGCCAAGTATTGATCCCTGTGGAACTCCACTACTGACTTTGATCGTGTCCTCCACTCCGTTACAGTCTCTTACCTTTATAAATCTGTCTTGTAGGTAGCTACTTAGTAAGTTTTGGATGTATCCTGGGAAGCCTCTCTTACGCATTTCCAAAAGGATCTCCCTCCATGAAGCAGAATTGAAGGCATTTCTCACGTCTAGGCAGATCAAGGCACAGAGCTTTCTGGTTTTGGTTGTGCCCTGTCTTGCTACTCTCGCTGTCTGGACTACTTCTTTTATGACCATAAGCGTTGATCGGCCCTGCCTAAAACCATACTGATGTTCGGAGAGACCACCGTGATCTGGTAGGAGGCTCTCTATCCTGTTAAGAAGTAGTCTTTCCATGAGTTTGCCATAACAATCGAGAAGGCAGACCGGTCTGTACCCCGTTGGGTCTCCTGCTGGCTTATTTGCTTTCCTTAGTAAAACCAGGCTAGCTTTCTTCCACGCCTCAGGAAACGTCCCTGATGCAAAGGACTGGTTGAAAACAGTTTTGATTTTTTCCGGTATAGCCTGCACTGCCAATTGGATCATAACCTTAGAAATGTCTCAAATCACGCTAAGACATTTTGTAAGTAAAGAAAATGGTGACATGGCTAAGAATTCCAAATGAAAGCATTGGTATTTTTAAATGTCTTACAAAAATTTTTACTGAAGTAAGTAACTACTTTTACTAAAGCAAACGTTTTTACTCGTTTATAAATACGAATGTAAGGGTCAAATGCCCCATCGATGCTTCTGGCTATCGTTACATTTGCCCACCAAATATCTTGTAAAGTGGCACAAATTCTTGCATTTAAATTTTAAGTCAAATTCGGTATAAAGTGGAAGTACCCTGACTCAAAGTGGTTGTTTTAGGTGGTCAAATTTAACCAATAACTATTACCATTTATGGTGCAATCAACCCTAAGGTAATTGGTAAATTATGTCACTAAATACACATATATAAAATTCTCGTGTGACAGTGTTTGTACCAAAACTCCTCCGAAACGGCTTGACCGATTCTTATGAAATTCGTTGTGTATATTCGGTAGGTCCGCGAATAGGACGTAAAATATTTTTCATACCACGCGGACGAAGTCGCGGGCATCAGCTATACATATAAAATGTTCAGATTTGCCTAGCCACAGTGTAATTATAAGCTCTTGTACGTGCGAATTCTAATACGATGTTGGAAAAAAAAATTATGCAATTAGCAAATTAAATAGGTACAATATTTCGGTTGTGCAAAAAAGTTAACCTTCTTATTATAATATTCCCTTTACAACTAAGCCACTGTCCTTATTTCGATATATAAGCTTACTTGGTGAGTACATTAACGCCATTCGTGACTGAATAAATGATGCAAGATGGTTTCATCGGGCTCAAATCAAATGGGAAACGATAATCTGTCATTGAAGCTGTAACAAACAGAACACGAGACGGAAACGTATACTCAAAACTAACGACGGCCAACGAGTGGAGTGGAGACAAGTATTTTTGAACAACACAATGATTGCAGGAAAAACTTTGCACAGCTGCGTTGGTAAGCAGGAAAATTAGATAATTTCCCGATGTCGAAAGAGAAGGCGCTTGTCTATTTTTCCGCTTTCACAATGTTAACTCATGCGACATCTTATTTTGAGGCAGAGCAGCTGCTATACAAACTAGTTTTATTTTGCCGAAAACAGCCATTCAATTAATTTATTAATTAATGAACTTGGATCACGTAATTATTGAAATGAAATGAAATGAAATGATTTATTTATTTCACATAGGACAACTTGTGTCACTTATGATACTTCAAGACTCTACGACCGGTTCGGAAAATTGATTCTACTGAGAAGAGCCGGCAAGAAACTCAGCTATTAAAATGAATATAGCTAGATTGATTTACATTTTTTCTATACACTACAAGTTTGCCCTTGACTGCGATCTCACCTGATGGTACGTGATGATGCAGTCTAAGACGGTAGCGCGGCTACCCTGTTACAGGTATGGCAGTTAAATTAAACATATACCTCTAATCGGTTACAACACATCATCCTGCTCGAACGGTTAATCGCTTGGCGGCACGTCTTTTCTGACAGGGTAGGAACTAGCCACGACTAAAACCTCCCTCCAGGCCAGACCAGGGAAAATTTCAGAAATTATAAGTTTCTAAATTAACCCTGCCGGGGATCGAACCCGAGTCCTCCCAGGTTAAGACAACAGCTCTCAACACTGCGCTAGAGAGGTCATCAAAAGCAAATAAGTGTAAAGTAATAACAACACTGCACAATCGACATAATATCAGAAACCATTGTAAATTATAGAAAGGCAGACAAGACAGACGTGAGTCTGTACTTTTACTTTAGTGAGTAAGTACACAGTAGTGATACTGTTAAAAAGGATTATTAGAGACAATTTTGAGAAACAAGGAGCTTTTAATTTCATAATCGACGTACATGCTTTGTCAGTCGGTTTGTACTAGTCAGGGGCGTTAATTGAATTAATGATCCGAGATAGCTCCATCTTTGTGCCTGCCAATCGAATCGGAACGATAATCTCTGCCGTTAAACACAGTAGATAATATGTCACTCTGGCAACGCTTTCAATCATACTATTAGTTGAGACGGGTTTGTTTATAATTGAACCAATTTAGGACGAATGGAATCTAAATCACTAGATGTCTAAAAGGCGTTCGTAGATTGTTACTTGAATTGAACTGTGAATTGACATCCATACTTCTTATCTTACTTCTTACTAATATTATAAATGCGAAAGTTTGGATGTATGGATGTCGGTATGGAAGTCTGGATGTATGGATGGATGTTTGTTACTCAATCACGCCCCAACAGCTGAACGGATCTGGATGAAATTTGCACAGAGATAGATTATAGTCTGGAATAGCACATAGGCTACTTTTTATCCCGGAAAATTAAAGAGTTCCCGCGGGAACCACAAAACCTCGATCCACGCGTACGAAGTCGCGGGCATCAGCCAGTAATATTATAAACGCAAAAGTGTGTCTGTCTGTCCATATGTCTATCTGTCTGTCTGTCGGTCCATCTGTTCAATCGATTTTGATGAAATTTGGTACAGGCATAGTTCGTAACCCGGGGAAGGCCATAGGCTACTTTTTATCCCGGAAAATTCAAGAGTTCCCGCGGGAATAAAAAAAGTCGCAGGCATCATCTAGTTTATAACTAGTGGTTCGCCTCGAACCCAGACCTCGCGGCGCCATCTAATGATAAATAATTGATCAAAGCAAAATCCCCACTTTGAAAGCCCCCCATTTCGTCAATTTAAGGGGAATAATTAAAAAATAAATATTTTTGGACTCTATTCCTAATTATCTTTAAAATGATATACCACAATCCTATGTAACGCTATGAAAAATATTTTACTTCGCATTCCCTTCTATGAGAGCCCCCCTGAAATAAAGATTTTTATAACTTTTTAAGCCATATTCGGCGGGAGGTCATCGGTTTATATGTATAATAGTTCAATTTGAAGTAATGACGTTCAGTAATTCAGAAGTGATAAGACTGATGACAGATGGACGGACGGACGGACGGACGGATGGACAAGTGCAAATTCACTCAAGTAGACTCAGAGACCTTCGCTTCGCTCGGTCAATAAGGAGCATAAGTGAGATTTTTATTAATAACCTGCTATAGGATTAAAATACTTCAGACAGGCCGGAAACATTTTAAGTATTATTTTACCTTTGTCACTTAAATAATCTAAATCACTAGATGTCTAAAAGATCTTTGGTCTTTCATTTAAAGATTGATACTTGAATTGAACTGCGAATTGACATTTTAGCATAACTGACCTATCAAGTTCTTTAGGATTAAAATACTTCAGACAGGTCGGAAAAATATTTTAAGAATTATTGTAGCAGACAGACATACAGACACACTTTCGCATTTTATTATTAGTATGGATTATGACTGTGGTATTATTCAAGCTTCGTGTTTATTGACTTAGGCAAGATTGTCTTTGCGTTTGCGAAGTAAATCGGCAATGATAATATCTGCCATTAAATGCGGTATGGAGGCGATATAGAGGCGGCTTGTCTGTCTGGGGCAAAGCTTCGATACAATTAAAGTTCAAATAGTTCGGTTAGACAATATAATTGAAGTGTCTCAGAGCATAATCACCGTGGTAAGTGCCTGTCTAAGCTTTAGTATTTAGGTCAATCAAGAAAGCTTTATTTCTTGGTTCAATTCTAGTCGAGAAATTTAAAATCGAAAAGCATAAGTTTTAATATTTAAGATACGAAAGTGTATAACGTCTGTATGTCTGTCTGTCTCTTAAAGGTTTGTTCTCTTTTACCACGGTCCGTCCGTTGAAGAATAATGTTATTTAAAATGACGGACATTTTTTCCGTAAAATATAAGATTTACTGAGGAATACATTTGTCAGACTTTATGATGTACAAAAACTATCAAAGACGTACAAAATATCTGACTTGGAATTGCTCGAAAAAAAGGTACAACATTTTCAACTTATTTTATCTTCTTTATTCTTTATTTTCGTTATTCTTTGCAGACAAAGTCGCGGGCATAGTAAAATAATGATTCTGGGACAGTTTATACTGCAAATCTTTAAAATAAATCCTTTACAACTGTAGGAAACAAAACAGCAAGTAAAACAAGAACTTTTATATCAGACAGAGAAGAAAAATAAAGTAAAAATACAAACACTCACAACTTGCATTCGCAAGGGAGGCAACTTGCTAACTCCTATCAATTTATTTAGCCCGTAACCCCATAAAATAACCATACAGCCTGTAGCTAACCTGACGGGGTCCCTAAGAATCTATACCTTTCTCTACTAATGGAACTCAATGTTTCTTTGTAATGGCTCATGAATCATCTAGCAGTAAACCCTCATCATCGTTGCGAACATAATAACCCAAGTTCTTTTAGAGTTTCAGAAGCTTCGAATTCAATCAACCCAACGACTAGTTTAAGAACTGATTTCAATGAATTTCAGTTTACATAAGACTGGCTTAAATTACGCGTTCGAGTTATAGAAAAGTTGTAAAAATGATCAAGTATAAATCAACAAAGTGAAGGCAAGTGCTTTGTTACGTGATCGAGTATAGAACTAGTATACAACTATGACACACGTTTTATATGAGAGTTTTATATTTAACGTGTTCGAGTATCTAAATAGTATACAACCATGACACACGTTTAGAAGTGTATTTTTGCTATGCGATCCTGTTCAAGTATACTGCGCTTTGTTCGTTTTAATGTTTTGCCTCTTAACATACACAGCAAGCCAGATTTATGTTTGCCTCTTAACATACACAATAAGTCAGTCTTATGTATAGGATCAATCATATTATATTTCTATGCGAAATATATTTAAAATCAAGAGAGTTGACCTTATATATGGATAGTTACTCAGAGTTTCGATTTCTATCTTATGTAACATACATTTAAGTTGTTCCATAAGACTCCATAAGGTCACACAGTGGTGAAACTAATTATTCCTAGTGGCAAGCATCTTCCTTGATTAAGGAAGGTGCTTTGATTGGCATCATATACTTTGACTAACAAAATATATGATGGTTGACTGGCTCCGCCCCGCCATCAACGGTAGTCTTCTTCCCACTCTTGGTATTCCAAAAGACATATCGATACATGAGAACATGGGCCAATAAGCCTCATAAAATACCAAAAGCCAACAAGCCTCCCCCCCCAACCACTAGGCATCAACCGCGAAATGGCGCAACGTACACGAGTGTACTTTAGAGTGGTGCGTTCCACTTATGTCAGCATAAAGCTGGGTAATTACATTTTTAAAGTGGTGTAATCCCACATATACCTGTAATAGGTTTCAAGGATGCACCAGGCGCACTGCAGGGATGTTCGCCGCAACGAAACAGAGTCCACAGGCGTGATGCAACCTTCAGTAATAGTATATTAATCAAATATAGCGCGCAACCATCATGGGTAGTAGAACATTGTTTGGAAAGTAAGTTTGATATTGGTGATAGTAAACAGAGTCCTATCAACCATGATTAGTAATCGTTCGATCATAGCGAACATCGTAGTAATTTTATACAATAATTAGTTATCGTTCGACCATAGCGAACATAGTAATTTCATAGGTATGTTGTTACAATAAAATCGCATGGTAAAATCAGACGTACTGTAGAACATAGAAATGTACACGAAGTGTACTACGCACAGAAAGCAAGCTCTCTGGTTCAACAACAACCTATCCCATCTTGACGTCCTACCGAGGTAAACATCAAGACAGAACCAGCCGTGCCGATGCATCGCCGAAGCGAGTGATATATTCTACAGGCCCAACTCAACCTGCAATGATAATTGTATGTTATGGGTATATATGTAATATGTTATATTTATATATGTTATAAATCCACCATAGGCAGATTGAATATCGTCGGACGCTCTCCAGCCAGGTTCACGAAGTACAAGTACTAAGGCTCCCTTACCAGATTGCATCCAACAACTAGTATGTATGCAATACAATATTGGCACAACGAGCGAGCATTGTCAATGATCCGTCCGATACCGCGTCTTCGCAGTTTTATGAACATACAGAGTGCAGAATCATCGTGCTCAACCGTTCCGCCGAGTGGACCGGACGCCGGGAAGCTCATTAGTAAGCTTCCATGCACCCTCGATTAGATCATATATACTATGTACATATATATAGTATGTACTATTATTCTATTATTGTTTTAATATTATTTTACTATTATTTTATCATTATAATATATTTTAATTTTTTTTTTTTTTTTTTTTTATAATAAATTATTTTCCCCTGAATAGTAAGATACGTATAGTTACAAGCCGTAAGATGAAAGCGGATCTAACTGCCACATTCCATGCATGGCAGTTTTAATTGAACCTATTGGGGTATGTTCCAGTTTCTACGCTACATCATACCGTTTATTCGCTTGGCAACACATCTTCGCCCGTGGAGTGTAACATGCCATGATGAAACCTCCCGTTAGAGCATTCTTGAGTTAATTTGTACACTATGACACAAATACCTTTAAGGCAAGAGTCAATAAACAATTTCTAGGCAAGCGCGCTCAAACCTAGACCTTATAATTAAGTGTCATAAGTATGATTGTCGTCAAGCGCAAGCAATTGTCTTGTAATAAAATTGACACACCGAAATCTTATTACTTAGTATAGACGGGATTTAAAAAATCTCAGCGGTCAGTATTTTTTTTAAGCTTTGTTTATGGAGTTTGTTTGTTAAGGAATACGTCACTATGTAGGGCTTCTATACAAAATCTTATTGATTAAATCTTGTCTAGGGCTTTCTTGTACAGCCGTAACAGAGCCCTAGCCTCCTCTGATAGATGCTGGGCTAGAGCACTTTTACAGCTGCCAATTTGCCAGAGTATGGGAAATTTAAAAAAATCTTACGTCTTTCTGCCTCGTTACGGACACATTCCAATAATATATTATGGTGTACGTCCTCAGTTCTATCGCAGTCTGTAAAATTAGCTGATAAAACTTTCTTCATAAGGTACCCAAATTTATTGAGTGAAATGTGCCCAGAACGAAGACGCATTAAATTTACAGTATCCTTTCGACTCAGAGAGCAGCTGTTAATCCAAGATGTATGGGATTCCGAAATATTGAGACAGGGAAAAGAAATAAAGTAGAAATATACAAACTTACAAACAACTTGCATCCGCAAGGGAGGCGACTTTCCGTCGCCTTCGACGTTGGAGGCCGTACATGTATAGGTTCCGGCCTGATGCCTCGACACGTTGCGAAGGGCGAGATTTGTATTTCCCGTGAGGATAACTCCGTTGGATGGATTGTGTTGGAGCAGGACCCCCTGAGAAATTGACAAGTCATCAAGAACAATATCTACCTGACCTGCACTAATGAACTTTGGAGATCAATCATCAAGCGATCAAAGTAGCGTGTTTATATTATGAAACTTTGCATCAATAATGTCAATCAAAATATTTAAATGCTCAGGATTTCTATCACATTTTACCAAGAACGTAAAATAGCTCCTTCTCAAAAGTTTCTGATTTTTACATACCTATATACATAATCATATAGTCATTATTTTATTATGTATAATTTGAGTTTTCATAAGACATTTTTAGTAATGTTTTTATTCAGGCAAAATAACTGTGTTACCCACAAACTTATCTGACCCGGTGCCTAAAATTGTAACTTATGTTAATTAAGCCTGTTTAGTTTTTGTTTTACCTTATTTTTCATAGATACTAGCGACGCTGTCACTGGGTCAGGTAAATTTGTCGGACTATAGAAAATCTGAAAAAGAGCTAAATTATCTTCAGTGAGTCATACCTACTCTTCTCATCATTATAAAGTAAGTACTCCAAACCGTGACAACAATATTGTTATGATTCTATCAGAACACAACAATAGGCACGAAATTCATGTTATACTTCAAACTTTTATCAACCGCTCGAATAACATTTGAAATGTTTTGCCGCAGTTGCGTTAAAAATGCTGAATACTTAAATTTTCCGAACCGATGGCACTTTGCGCGGTCAATCAAAAACTGGCGTGAATGCAAAATAAATACGAAAATTTGCTTTGAATATCAAAATGGTCATCGAATGAAACATTTGTGACTGTCCAAACGGATTATAGTTTTGCTTCAATTTAATTTTTTTGTATTTCACTGGAATCACACACAGTTACAACTGGAAATGCTTTAGAATGGAATCGGAGTGACCTCCCCACTAAGATCCAAACTCTATTGATAAATTATTGAAACATCTCCTCTCAGAATCAGAGCAGATTGGCTATAGTCCATCACGCTACCCACGTGCAGACTTCTTTTAATGTCGTACATTTTACGCAAGCCAAATGTTTAGAAATGGTTTAGAAATGGAAGATAATATGCTTTCGTTTAGAGCCAATATAAAGACTAGCACTTCTCTCAATTTTATAAAAATAGTCCTAATATGTATCCGCTTAATTAAAGTAGAGAATGAATCGACGTCCCACTTCTTTCTGTTCCAAAGGAGATAAAGCGCTAGATAAAACCTCATTCAATACGTCATTATCCCTAAGCGAGTCTTTTGAAAAGTTTCATGAGGCCACGGGTGGCGTTAAATTAATAAGCGCTATCACAGTTTTCATCCTAATGTTAACCTTATGTTTTTTTAGACAAAGTCGAATTTCTTTTGGCTCATAAACGCTCTTGTCTTATCGAGCGCATCGGAATTGTGAAGTGCGTCTTCATTGCTGTCGTAAAAGTAAAGTTTATTTTCAATATAAACTTCGGAGTCAAGGATGGAAAATGACCCAACAAAATTACATACACTCAACGAGATGGAAGTGTACTATCTTATATACAGTAAAATCAACGAGATTTTATATCTAAAGCACATCTCTTTTGCAGGATTTGTTGCCAACAAACTAAAATATAACACAACAGAATGAAAAAGTTAGAAAAGTTGGAACTTACGTTGTGTTCCCACACCACTTTGTACGCGGGAGGGTTGGCGTCAACTTCGCAACCGAAGTACACATCGTCTCCCTCTTCGATATCGTTCGGGTTCATTTTAGCGCCAAGGTGCATTGTGGCTACGGGAACGTCTGTTGAATTATTCAGTCTATTTCAAATACAGTAGAGTTTCATTTTCTCTGGCGTCAAACTACCTTTGGTATACCGAATATATTTTGACGTTTCGAGAGTTTCATTATTGTGTGAAAAATATGGGATATATTATACCTAACAAAATAAAGTGCATTCGCGTTCTTGAAATCGCTGAAAATATTGGCAACTCACTGAGAATATTATAAAAGAAATAACTTTAAAGTATGATTTTGTGTTTACGTTTGGCAAGTAATCATACTAATATTATAAATGCCAAAGTGTGTTTGTGTATTGATTTGTCCTTCAATCACGTTGCAACGGAGCAAAGGATCAACGTGATTTTTGGTATGGGTATAGCTGTTGAGGACCTGGAGCACTCTCCAGGTCCAGGAAAAAGTAGCCTATGTCACTACATAGGCTACTTTTTTTCCCGAAAAATTAAGGAGTTCCCGCGGGAATCAAAAAATCTTAAACCACGCGGACGAAGTCGCAGGCATCAGCTAGTATTATATAAATCACAAAACACCGTGACGATATTATTATTAAAAGAGTAAAAAATTCGTAAAAGTAAATTTATATTAGACCGAGGAAACGGTCGTGGAATTTTAGTGGCACCAGATAGAAACACTGGACAAAATTATCTAGGGTTCCTTGTATCGACGGAACCCTGAAAAGTTATAATAATACAATAAAAAGCTCTCAGGTAAAGCCCCGAGGCGTAAATTAAACGTATCAATTTTCCGAGCGATTGCCACTGGCGGCGGGTGATTCAGAGACAAATACGCGAAGCCTAACGACTGACAGAGCAATTTGAAGGGTGGACTGTATTAGAGCCGGTACCGCCTTTAAACGAGTAGATTGTCTTTTATTTCACTTATACTGGACATTTCTAGCTTCGCTTACCTATTTTTTTTAAAAATTTTCTTTTTTAGATTGAATGGTTTTTGCAAAGGCTCCTCAATAAAGAATAATTTTGAACAATTTGAAATGAAAAATTGGGCCAATTTTTAGGTTTGCGTACGTAAAAGGTAGATTTGTAACCCTTATTTCATATTGTAATCCTTGAAAAGATACCTTACAGTAGCTTTTTAGCTACTTAGCACCACAAATTTCAGGCATTTCAGGTTTTACATCTTTGAGTTTTGGAATTAAATAAAAGTGTGCTTACTCTGAGTTTTTACATTGCAAAATCGATTGATTGTATTGAACGTTCGATCACATTAGCGGCAAAGTAAAATGGACCCAAAAGCTCTTGCTTTAAAGTTTCAAATTCAGTAGGTATGTGAATAAATCCACGAAATGATGAAATGAGCTCTAAACCAGTGCATTTAAGGTTCATTTTACTTTAACGCTAATGTGATCGAACGCTCAATACGATCAATCGAATTTGCAATGTAAAAACTCAGAGTAAGCATAAAGATCTCATGTCACTCGCCAGAGGCCTAGTTGTCTAAGCAAATCGGAATCGTTTGACAGCTGAAAACGTATTACTCGAACTGTTTAAGGAGTTCATATATGCTTTTAGACGTGCAGGCTTCTATGAACTCTTTAAACAGGTCGAATTATTCATTTGAAAAACTGGGGCATTGGGGGCAGATCTTTAACTTTTTTCATGCAAAAATTTACATCAATCCATTGCTCCGTTTCGGCGTGATTAAACTATTTCTTATTTATAACTAGCTGATGCCTGTGACTTCATCCGTGTGGAATAAGTTTTTTTAATTCCCACGGAAACTCCTTAATTGGCCATAATGCCTGTCACTCTCCTCTACTATAAAAAAATCACGTCGATCCATTGCTAGCTGTTGCGCCAACAATACTTTCGCATTTATAATATTAGTATGATATTGTGGACAATTCTGTATAAAACAATTTCGAAACTAAACTAAAACGACAGCATTAAAAATATTGCTAACCCTTTTATAATACTCCCTGCGAAATGGGACAGAACTAGATTTAAAGCTGTCATTTTAGTTTAGTGTGGAGGTTGTGTCATACAGAATAGGCATGATGACTGATTTTGAAAAATGGTCAGATTATGTTTTTTTTTTTTTTTTTTTTTTAATTATACTTACTATCTCCGACGGAGGACGGAGTTCTTATTTATCATTTATTAATATTATCAAAATTTATTTAGTTGTTATTCCTATATTGGTTTTAAAATTTTGGCATAATCTATGCACATTGCACACTGAGTAATCTTTACCTCTGTAAGTTAGTATATCCTCTTAATATACAAAATACCCGAAGGCTATACTACCCTATGCAATATACTTATTTTATACCAATTAATACTCTATTTATTTCTCCTTATTACTTTCCCCGCTATCTTGTTACAGTAATCTAAAAATATTTCCCTATCGTTTTTATCCTCCATTATTTCTATGAAATTTTCTACTATGATTTTCTTATCCATTCTTTCTCTGTTTCCAATCTTTCCCTTGCATATATGGAGCATTCAACCAGGATGTGGATGACGGACTCTTGCACGCCAGGTTCGCAGAGGCACGATGGGTCCTCCTTGCACTTGAACCGGTGCAGATACTCTGAGAACCCACCATGATCAGGTCAGATTATGTTCGGAAGTATCTACTATCTTATCTTATCTATATATATAAAAATGAAACCCGTTTTCCTTGGTCACGGCATCACGCGTGAATGGCGGGACCGATTTCACTAATTCTTTTTTTGTTGTATTTGTTATTATTAGGAGAAGGTTCTTACGGAAAAAAATATTAAGAAAATCTCTCAGAAATATAGAAAAATATACATTTAATTTTTCATACTAAGGCGGTACGAAGTTCGCCGGGTCAGCTAGTTTCAAATAAATAATATCTTATTTCAGCAGAAAAATAAGGTTTGGTAGATGAAATTGGCATTTGAAATTTAAATTTTAAAATTCACGCCAAAACGTTCCGCGGTGTCATGGCGTCGTTTGTGACGTCACTATTATTTTTACCAAGGTACTCTGTGCAGTGTGCAGTAGCAATAGTGTGATTGTCAAAGTTCGAAAATAATTGTGACGTCATTGTCGCTTCATTGGTGTTTTAACCAATATGGCGGATTGATGTATTTTATAGTTTTATTTTATCAAAATAAATAGCAATCTTATTCGAAATAGGAAAAAAAATACGTTTTTTATAATCCATGAATCCAATTTTATTAGATAAATTTATAATTTCATTGATTCTTTGTTACTGTCATCATGCCTATTGGCCACATTGTTGGATTCTGTTGACTCAAGTCTAAGCATCCCAGTACATTACCTTTTTAGTTCCCAAAGAATTTAAGCTAAACGAATACAAAGCCAAACCTGTAGAGAATGAAACCCAACTCACAATAAATATTGAGCGGCAATCTGCTCTCTATAGTCGTCGTGTTGAACTTGGAGTGCTCTGCCCGGCAAGTGAGCACCTTCCCATTGTGCTCCTTCAATGGCGTCCACTGCAGAAGCGACTGAGTCTCGTTGCGATCTTGAAGATCCTGGGAAAAATGTAATTAAATGTGATTTAAAAAATCGCTAATCCTGATTATTCTAGTAAGGATAACGGGTCAAACTGTTTAAGATATTGAATTGTCATCGGTCCTTAATAAGTATGCCAAATTTCGAGTTAATCCGACGTTTTAAAGGGGGTCAAAATCATGTTCAAAGATTCCGTTACATACTAACATACTAACATACATACGTCACAAGCTAATAAAAAGCGTGTAATTAACTGTACGTTCAAAATGACGACTGTTAGATGCCTGATCTACCTACTAGTCGTTGTGTTAGGGCCATGGCAGACATGATGCTTTCGAAAAGCGACTAAAATTAGTTTGTTTTTTTTTCTCTTAATAACAGACAGTTAAACCAACAATTATATATGACTAAGTTGAAAAAAAAGTATCACACATAGCTTTCAGTTTATAATAAATGAACAAATAATTAATTAATTTAATTGGTTGTCGCCTTGGTTCCATGAGAGCTGTGGCACTCCATGTATGTTTCACTTGATGTAATTTTTTTGTTGGCTGAATAAAGGATTATTTATTTATTAAATAGATACGGTCCTTGTTTGTGGTCGATGCCTACGAGTTAATAACACTTAGAGCAGCCATACATGTACAGGTACTTCAACTCATCTTGGCACGCGGTGCTATTTGAGAGCGTGCTTGTAAATACGCAGCTTTGATTTGTATTGCAATGACGCAACAGTCGTCGTTTGATCGTCCAAGCGACTGTCAAATCAGGGGCCCTACTGCCAACGCTTAATGCAATACCTAAGCAATATAACTTAAAATGACAGTTTGATGTCACGAACCTTGACGTTCTGAATTAAGGATTATAATTCTAAAACACGAAAGTCAACAATAATGAAACAATATGGCTTTAATCGGCAGTATGGCCACAGAGCATATTATAATGTATTTAAAAGCATACTGTATAACATCACAGAAAAATTAATAGTGATAATATTTACAAGCACAGGAATACATAGCGCCTATTACGAAATACCTATTTCAAACGGTTTTGAAAATTATCAACTCGTCATGTAAATTGTTTACAGTGTCGACATTAGACACAGGTATTAAGGTAGCGACTCTATACTTTCTAGACACAGTGCTAGAGTATATTTCATTAATATTTAACCAACCTTTGAAATAAAACTTCGCATTCGCGTCGTTGAAATGTACCATTACTTTTGAACTAAATTTTTACAGAATAAAAATAAAAACGGCTTCTCTAAGAGTTATTGCTCGATGGTTCTACTTTATTAGCCTAGCGATCCATTTCACAAGTTAAGCCAAGGGTGAATTGGTAACACACTAGGTGAAATTAATTAAGGGATGTTAACGCTTAACCGGGCGCCGAGGCTTAGCGGGATCTTCGGGTGTAGTGTTAAATTTAAGGGTTATAAACTTGTAGTTAAAATTCATTGGCGAATTAAGTGGGATCAAATTACTGAAGCACGACTAATTACTCCTAGTAACATGGTGAGAATTTAACACTATGCTACCCACTTATCGTTTTTAAATTAATTAGGTATTATTTTTTATTAAGGGCATTTTTTTATAGACCGACATGATACATCAGCAACAATATATCAGTGTCGTGTCGGTCAGTGTAAAAGCATCATAGGAACAGTTCGCACGCGAGTTGCAGAGTATGAGTATGTGTCACCATACATTTACTCTGCATTCAACTCGCGCGCGAACTATAGCTCCATACATTTCAGTGCCCCGATCGGTGAGTCAATATCGGCGACGATATTGTCGGCCAATGAAAAAAAAGCCCTAAAAGTTAAATTAAAAGACTTCGCCAACCGATAAACGTATACAAATATGATCCATCTACCTAGTCAGGGGCAGACAATGCTGCGGTTTCGCCATTCCAGAACATTCCTGTAATTTTACACAACGCCAATATTTTGATTCACAAAATAAAGCTCTGCCTTTGAGTCAATTGGATTAGAGTTCCGTGGCTAATCTGACATGAGTGCCTAGACTAACCCAGTCAATTCACTTGTGAAATTGGACAAACATTTGCGGATGCATTTAGTATTTCAGACGCAAGTCATCAGCAAAGTAGCTCCCCAAGACGCGCTCTGCTCCAAGCAAATATTGTTAAGATCAACATTTGCTACCAAGCTGCCTTTTCGTTTAGAATTACATTTTTCTTATTCAATACAAAAACTCAGCACAAAGCTGCAATTACACTTGTAAGTTTTTAAACTATACATAACTAACGTTTGCATACGATAAGCTATTTACAAGGCTGTTCTAAAATTACATAGCGTGAGTAAACTTACAAGTTTAATCGTGACTATAGGTAAATAATCTTTAGCGAATCTGAGTTAAGAGACTCTGGAAACACCACGAGAAGAGAATGTCAGATTCAATTAATTGGATGCTAAAGCTAGTTAAGCCTCAAAAACGGGGGATGCTCAACAGAGCAAAGCTATATTTTGCGCCCCAGCACAAGCTACATTACAAAGTGAAAAGACTAAATACATAATAATATGGAGCTTTCTTTTATCCGTGGGCTTAACACCCATAATTACCAACTCCTTCCATTTGACCGGATTCACAAGCAGGCATTAATGGGTGGTAATGAAGGAACTAGAAGTTTAATTCGCTATAATTTAGGTAGGAACAGTGTGTATCTTGCACTTGCAGCTTGCGATATTCACCGCCCAGTAAACCAGCAATTCGCACAGGCACAAAACCGCGCCACATAAATCTTCCAAATTATTCTCAACGTACGTTTCACTACGACACCGGAGCATGTTCAGGAGATGTCGACTCGACAATCCTCCAATCCTCGAAAGATGAAAAAATCATTAAAATATCTCAACAAATGAAAAAGTTATGGAACTTTAAAGTTGCGCTTGCAAGACGGGAGACGTGACGTCATAATTCCCTATCAACAGACTTTTTAAAGCTGAATAAAAGAAATAAATGGACTTAACGTGACTTAATTGAATTAAAAGCACTTAATTTGTGTATGAAGATAATTTTAAAGTATTAAATCTCGCAAAATCTCTCACTCGAGTAAGATACAGCAATCGGTGTACACCACCACCACCACTACAGCCTATTAACGTCCCACTGCTGGGCACAGGCCTCCACTCTCATAGGAGAGAGGGAATTAGAGCTTAGACCCACCATGCTGCTCCAATGCGGGTTAGCGAGCCTTAACGACTATTATCATGTTAGTGATAATAATCGGGACCGACGGCTTAACGTGCTCTCCGAGGCACGGGAGTGAAACACCGCCAACTTCCAATTCCGGGCTGGCACTGAGAAGTTCTTAATTGAAAAACCCAATACCAATTTTTATGCCCGACCAGGAATCGAACCCAGGACCTCGTGATCCGCAGTCGACTATGCTAACCGCTAGATCAACGAGGCAGTATTAAATAATAAAACTTTTAAATCGTCATTTCTCAGTCATTTATTGATGGATTGTAAAAAAAAAATTTAATCTATATTTTACTTCCGTTGTGTTAAATATGATATTTACAGCATCATGAAACTTCTCCATTGGCGAGTCAACATCTCCTGAAGATTTGTCTACTGTGGCGGATTAAATTTCTAGTTCCATCATTATCATGGACTTACGCAAAGTAACGCCTGCTTATATCCAATATTAATGAGTTGTGTTACATCGGCAACCGACTCGTTTGCTCGCTATTTTTTTTTTTTAAACTATAGAACGATAACAGCTGCGTTAGTTTGAAACTGTGTTGCAGTTGCTAACGCCCACCTCCAGATTACAATTTCATGAGAAATTACACATAATGAATAAAAATAATAAACTGTGTGTGTGTGTGTGTGTGAGAGAGAGTGTGTGTGTGTGTGTGTGTGTGTGCGCGGGAGAGATAGATCTTGTTTGTGTATGTTATAGATAAAATAATATTAATTAATATTAGATAAAATACTTGCAAAAATATTTTTCTTTTACCTGTTGTTTTGTGATAGAATCCAGCTGTTTGCCACCAAGCCACCACGTGATGATGGCGGGCGGTCTCGCCCCGGTCGATTTACACCAAAGCTCCGCCTGTCTGCCCACTGATAAAGGGTGCTCCCTTGATAAGATCTCTACTGAGAGCGGCCTCACTGGAAAAGAAAACAACTGTGAATACAGGTTATAACACATTTTATGGGTACTTTGTCTAACAAAATTGGTTGAGCGGATATTAATGCTTTTATTTAAGTAGTTGACGAAATTACCGGTGTTTTAATATAAAAAAAATTGTCCTGCTCTTAATGCAGTTCTATCCTTTTCTATAAAAAATATCGTAAAAAGCTAGCAGCGTGCATGTCATAGAGGACATCCGGCACTGTTTAGGTAAGTGTTTAGATAAAATTCCATAGTAGATAGTCCCTAGATAAAATGAAGCAATTATGATAGTATTACAATAAGAAATACCTACCCTGACGTTTGCTCTGTAAAAAAGCTGACCTTACTCAAAAGTTTACCGTTCTTTGAGTAATTGTTATTGATTAAAAGTTTATTGAGAGCACCGACTATTGGCATAGTTGTTCCATCAAGCGGTTTACAACAAACTTAAAAAATTATCACATGTACCTTCAACGGAACTATGCAAATTAAATAAATGAAATGGAGAGAAAACTTACAAAATGTTTATGTAAAATTTGAATTCGCAAACTCCATTATTTTCAATCGTTCTTTTTAAAACATTGTAATTTTCAAACGTACCTAGTTTTGTGAGAAATTTAAATTTTTTGCCACTTTACATACAGAGTTGCGAGTTCGCTCAGTCGTCTTAATTTCCACAAAAGATCAAAAAGTTCAGTTGGCATCCAGCGTCCGGGAATCTGTTTTTTAAAACTCTGTAACAGACGTCTTTTGTGTTATCTTTTAATAAGCATTCCGACTGATATCATTCTCAGTTTTTTTTTCCCTGATTTAATTACAGAGATAAGTGAATTTAACCCCGTGCACTGTATTTTCATTAAACCGATGTTTAAGAATACGTAACGGATTTTTTTGAACATTTTTTTTGCTTTTTTATCTACTACAAGTTAGCCCTTGACTGCGATCTCACCTGATAGGAAGTAATGATGCAATCTAAAATGGCAGCGGGCTAACCTGTTAGAGGCATGGCAGTTATATTAAACATAAGCCCCTATTCGGTTTCTACACGGCATCGTACCAGAACGTTAAATCGCTTGGCGGTAGGTTTTTGCCGGTAGGGTGGTAACTAGGCACGGCCGAAGCCCAGGGAAAATTCAGAAATAAAAAATTGCCAAATTGACCCTGCCGGGGATCGAGCCCGGGATCTCCGCACGTTAACAGCGTTCAATACTGCGCCACGGAGGTCGTCGTGTTATTCTAATTCAACGAAAATTAAAGCCTTTACTGTGAATTCATGGAAGGCTTTAAGGGAAGCAGTTACATTGTGATTTTTTTTTTTTATCAACTACAAGTTAGCCCTTAACTGCGATCTCACCCTATGGTAAGTTATGATGCAGTCTAGGATGGTAGCGGGCTAACCTGTTAGGCAATTTACGGACATTTGGGAGGCGAACTGCCTCGTTAGTCTAGCGGTTAGCATAGTCGACTGCGGATCACGAGGTCCTGGGTTCGATTCCCGGTCGGGTATAAAAATAGTTAGGTATTGGGTTTTTTAATTAAGAAATTCTCAGTGCCAGCCCGGAGTTGGAAGTTGGCGGTGTTTCACCTCGTGCCTGGGAGAGCACGTTAAGCCGTCGGTCCCGGTTATTATCACTAATATGATAATAGTCGTTAAAGCCCGCCAACCCGCATTGGATGACCCGCAAGCCCTATGATGATCGTTGGACCCGTTTTCTACTGGAATGGAGACCACGTACCGGCAAACGAAACGTAGTAAGACAACCATCTCGTTGGTCGGTCGATATCACCAAGCTTGCGGAGAAAACATGGAGGAGGCTTGCTTAACAACGGGAAGAGTGGCGTGCACATGAGGAGGCCTATTTCCAACAATGGATGAAAAAAGGCTCATAAAGAAGAGAAGAAGAATAATTGCGCTATACTTTGAACATTAGCGTAGTGAAGTGAGCGCAGACAGACATACAAACCGACACACTTTCTCATTTATAATATTAGTATGAATTTATACGTGTACTAGTACGTGCAATGGATATATTAAGCATCAAGTAAACAATACAAATGAAATTTAAAGCCTCTCTCTTACCCGGATTCACTGAAACAACAAAAGGTTTCATTGGGAAACAGTTGAAATATCGGGTTACTACAAGCTTTCTATGTCTGCATAACGTTAATTAGGGTGGAGGCAAAACGGTGTAGTAGGTACTTCGGACTTGTACTTTCCATGTACTAAATGTTGTTTTAATGCAGGATTTAATTGTAATTTTGAAATAAGCAGGAATTACGATTTTTTTTTTGACAAAATTCTCATAGTAAACATAAATATGTTTGCAATTTTATGAGCAAGTATTTTGGTTCCTCTCTGCATTGAAATTGTTAGAATTGTTTTATTTTATCTATGTCTAGATGATACCCGTGACTTCATCCGATTGGATTTTGATTTAAAAATTCCTTCGAACCTCCATATTTTTTGTGTTAAAAAGAAGAACTGTTGTCTTACAGTGTGGGGTCGTGGGTTGGATCCCCGGCAGGGTCTAGCATTCCGGTACAATGCCGTGTAGAAACCAACTAGGGTTGGGTTTTGCATAACTGCCATACCACTAACAGGTTAGCCCGCTATCATCTTAGACTGCATCATCACTTACCTGATGGTAAGAGATGGTAAGATCGCAGTCAAGGGCTAAATTGTAGTGGATTAAAAATCTCTAGGTCCTCAACTATACGCATGCGTCTCGAATTCTAGGGGAGCTATTTGTTACATAATTAATAACCATGAATTTTTAACAAAATAGCTCATTGTGTAACACAATCTTATGGCAAAAGCCATCTAAGTGGTGGAGAAGGTAGTCTTGAACTAGAAACTAGTATATAAAATTGAACGCTAAATTTCGAATCCTCATGTTTCCAAAAGCCGTAATGGCCGGAGAAAAATTGCAAGAACCAATTTCCCTTTACATCATTCGGCGAATTTCATAAAAATATATCTGGGACCAGACCGTTTCATGAAAATTTCCTATTTCGCGAGGTACTGTGAAGCAAACATTAGCACCGCTGCAATTTTCCCACCGCCCCGCACAGAAGTTGCACCTGCTACGACTGTTGCGTAATTTTCCCAAGTAAAACAAGTATGCAAGGTGGAAGAAAATATGAAGTTACTTGTAACAAATGCAATGTAACGCGATATAATAAAAGTAGCGTTATAAGGGCACTCCACTTGCGTAGCTTTCGATTTTTTTATTATTTTACAAACTCTCTTATTCATTGACATAAAAAGTATCCAAGGATGAAAACTATCTTTGTGTCAAATTTCATCTAGATCCGTTCAAGTCGTTTTGGCGTGATTAAGTAACCATACATCTATCTATCCAAACTTTCACATTTAGTGAGTCTTGAAAAGGTTACAAATAGACAGACACATTTCCGTATTTATAAAATGTGTATAGATTAGTATAGATTCTCCGCGTTGACATGAGATGTATTCTGAAATAGTTCGAAGGCCAAATAAGGCTCTGATTTATCCGTAATGTAATCCGTAAAACATTGTCATGGTGAAAAACTAACTTGCTACTTTTTTATGTCATAAACTGCAACAACACAATCTTGATACAATTTACTTACATAAAATGCATAATCTGTACAAGTTTAGTGCAGTAAGAACACGTGCTGAAGCATGAGTGTGCGATATTTATAGCATACTTTGACCTAGCTTTAACATAAGACTGAGTTAAAATGAGACAGATTAGTGATACGCACATCAGTCCATCCCGTTTTAACTCTAAGTTAATATACTACGCTCTATAAATCTCAGCATCAGTCAATCCATGATACTTGAGAACTTGATGTGAACTTCATAATACGGGGCTTACTATCGAAAGCATTGACGTCAATACCGTTACAGATTTTTACTTCCTAAATGTGCTCACTAGTTTTGAAATAAATTGGATAGTGTTTTTGATAGCAATATTTATTCATTGGATTCCATTTCCCAACGCCTCGACAAAAACTCTGACTTTCCATTTGGCCGCGGCTGAAACACCTCCCGGCCGTATACATTCATTAAGTACCTAATGCGTCCCAGATTTCAAAGCATTATGGCCCTCTAAAAATGAACCCGCTTTTTCATTGTTCGGGATAATCCTAGGTGTTTTAGTTACGGTGCGCTTTGTCTTGATATAACGAGTTTTGTAAAAGTTTAAAGCGTTTTGATTTACTAGAAGACTAGTTTTTATAATAATATGTATTTATTAAAAGGCATATAAAACCCAATATAAAACAAGTCACAAAACACTATAGAAATACACATTATATAAAACATTCAAAACTTACGGCTAACTGAAATGGTTAAAAAACTCATTTCAGATGTCACAAGTCAAAAGACACAATATATAAAAACATTGAAACTTACGGCTAACCGAAATGGTTCAAAAAACTCATTTCAGATGTCGCAGGTCACAGGTAGGTACTACTTTCTGTTCTTGTCACGGTGCACAGACAGCCAATAGTCAAAAATAGGGCTAGGACCCTCACAGACGACCTTGAGGATTCGATTGTTTGAGCTCCGGAGCCTTTCCCAGAAAGACGCCACACGAGCTCTCACAATACAATAAAAGTCAGGCACTCTCGCTTCAGCAAACATTGTAGAAGCACTGCAATACCGCGGTAGCCCCATGAGTATTCTAAAAGCATCGTTATATTGCACACGTATTGCAGTGTATGACTTCCTCAAAAAGTTAGTCCATAGCTGGCACGTATAAAAGCACTGACAGTAGGCGTTAAATAGTGTTATTTTAACTGCCTTACTGCATCTGCCAAATCTACGCGCCAGCATATTGCAACGAATCGAGAGTGCCCTCCTTTCTCTCTCAATGTCACTGTCGTCCTTTAATTGATCTGTCAAAATATGTCCAAGGTATTTGAACTTCTGTACAACCCGAACTGCTTTACCATTTAACATTATTCCTGGAACCCCTTCCGGACCTTTTCCTGACTTAAAGACTACCATCTCAGTTTTATCAACATTGTATTTCAGGCCATGAGCATTCGCATAATGCTCACAGACGGAAATCAACTTTCTGAGGCCTTGGACAGACGGGCTGAGGATCACCATGTCATCAGCATAGCTCAGGCTGTTCACACAAACACCATTGATATGGCATCCGACATTGGTGTCCCTCAGCTCCTCTATTAAGTTGTTCATGTAGATATTAAAAAGGTCCGGAGAAGTAATTCCTCCCTGGCGAACACCGCAGTCTAATTTATACGAATTAGAGGTCGCTTCACCCCATTTCACAGTATTTGTTTGGTTTCCGTACCAGTGTCTCAACAGACCCACAATTTCGTTTGGGACCTGAGACCGGTACAATTTCTCCCAGAGAATATCATAATTAACTAGATCGAAAGCCCGGCTCAGGTCTAGAAAGCACGCATAAATAGAGGTCTCACGGTTAGTGTAGTACTGTACCGTGTGTTTCAAACCAACAATAGCTGAGTCCGTCGAGAGACCAGGACGAAAACCAAACTGTGCATCATCGATTACCACATTTCTAAGCAGTTCGGGTTGTACTAGACGTTCTAGAATCTTACCAATTACTGTACCCAGGGATATAGGACGATAGTTAGAAGCAGAACCCAAGTCACCGGTTTTATTTTTTGCAATTGGAACAACTATTGTCTTCATTAAATTATGGGGAAGATACGAATATCTTACACACAAGTTATATAGACCACATAATTTCTCATGTAGTACTAAACCACCATATAAAACGTGCTCAATGCTTAATTCATCGTATCCCGGGCTCTTCCCCCTTTTCATTTGTACTACAATTTTCGTTATGTCTTCAGTCTTAAACCGTATCTTAACCTCGTCAAAGTTGGGTACTGAATGGACATAGTAATTACCTTTTAACATTTTGCCCATGCCTTCGCTCACATTAGGTTTTTTTTTTTTTTTTTTAAATATATAGGCTAGCGCTTGGCTGCAATCAGACTTGCATGCAAGTGGTGATGCAGCCTAAGATGGAGCGCGCTTGCCTAGAAGATGCCTATTCACTCTTGATTTGAAGGTACCTATATTAAAACGGGAGGGGAAAACGGAAGCCGGAAGGGCATTCCATATCCTAGCGGTTCGAATTAGAAACGAGGAAGCAAATCGCTTCGTACGAGCCCGCGGAATTTCGACTGCGTAGGGGTGCAGACCTTGTCGATGCCTTGCGGTACGATAATAAAAAGGTGACGGAGGAACAAGATCGAATAGTTCTTGAGCACACTCTCCGAAATATATCCTGTAGAATACCGACAGACAGGCGACTTTGCGCCGATGTTCCAAGCTTTGCAGCTTCGAACTGACCAGCACTTTGCTACCAATGAGTCTCCTGGCGCGACGATCCACCGAATCCAATGCATCAAGCTGGTACTTGGCAGAGCCGTCCCACAGATGGCTGCAGTACTCCATGCACGATCGAACTTGTGCTTGGTACAGGATAAGGAGCTGTTCCGGCGTGAAGTACCGCTTGACTTTGTTAAGGATGCCAAGTTTCTTGCCAGCTGTTTTTGCCTTGGATTCGATGCATTGTCCAAAGTTGAGGTTGGACGATATGTTGATACCGAGGAGCTCGACACTGTCGGTAATTGGAACGGATATATTTCGGAAAGTCGGAGTGAGTGGGAATGAACTCCGTTTCGCGGTGAATAGACACGCTTGCGTTTTGGTTGCGTTAAATTTGACGAGATTGGCGTCACCCCAGTCGGACACCTCCTTCAAGGTCAAATTAACTCGTTCTACCAAAGCCTCTCTGTGCTTAAGAATCTCAGCACCACTGGCACGGGGACCAGACATGTATCTCTCTGTAACAGTGCTGTCATCTGCATACCCAAAGATACCGGGTTTTAGCATGTCATTTATGTGCAGCAAAAAAAGCGTTGCAGAGAGAACTGATCCCTGAGGGACCCCGGCATTGATCGCCATGAGATCAGATGAGGAGCCATCAACGACTACTCGAAATGATCGTCCACTCAGGAAGTTCGATATCCAGTCGCAGAAGCCAGCGGGTATCCCATAGGCTGGAAGCTTGCTTAAAAGGCTTTCATGCCAGACCCGGTCAAAAGCCTTCGAGACGTCTAATGAAACAGCTAGTGCATCACCATACCTCTCAATGGCCTCACCCCAGATGTGCGTGGCATACACTAAAAGATCCCCTGTGGATCGATTACGTCGAAATCCGTACTGTTGGTCCGACAGGAGGTCATTTTCTTCGAGGTATGCCAGTAGCCGGTTGTTCAGGACACGCTCCAAACTTTTGCAAAGCATGGAGGTGATTGCAATAGGCCTGTAGTTGGCCGGGTCGGCATGGCTGCCCTTTTTTGGGACTGGCTGTACATTCGCAATTTTCCAAGCCTTAGGGACCAGAGCAGACTTAAGGGACTTCGACTTTCATACACATTTCAAACCCTCTTAGTGGTTAAATTTTCAAAAATTCTTTCTAAGAGGATCCCTATTGCCTATGTCATCTGTTTGCCGAATTTCAGCCTCTTCCGTCCATTGGTTTGGGCTGTGCGGTGCAATACGGGAAAGGATAAAATTTTTTATTCCGGAAAATGAAAGAGTTTCCACCGGATATTATAAAATCTATATTATTATACTGACGCGGACGGAGTCACAGCCAGCATCTAGTAATATTATAAATGCGAAAGTTTGGATGGATCGATGGATGGATTTATTTATTTATTTATTCATATAAAACAAAAAGGTACAAACTTAGTCTATTTGGTGTAGCAGAAAAACTGAGTTGAATTTATCAGCTGAGTTTTTCTGTACACCAACTCATGAAAGATGTTTGTTACTCAATCAAGCGAGAACGGCTGAACGGATCTAAATGCAATTCGGCGCAGAGATAGTTTATAGTCTGGAATAACACTTATGGTTATTCCAGACAAATTAAACAGTTCCCAATAATACCCCAAACCACGCGGACGAAGTCGTGTCAATCAGCTAGTAACTAATAAAATATAGCTTTTACTTACAATACAAATCAACGCGTACTGTAGCACGTTGGGGGGGAGACAATTGGGTGTTGTCAGCTGTACAGGTATACACGGAGGACAAGTGCGCCCTCGTCGCGTTTGAGATCGAGAGGGTCAACGACCTGCTGCTTCCTGCAGGCTGGAGCTCTCCCGCGCCTAGGGTTGACAGCACCGTGTCGCCTTGGAGCCATTGTACTCGCGGCGTAGGGTTACCTGAATGGAGAAAATTGTGATAAGTAGAATGTTCTGCAGGAATGTTTATTAAGAGCTCTTTGAGGTGCAGTGCATACCTAAATAGTTGAATAGAGCCGCCTTTAGGGCGGTTTTAGATTTGCGCGTAAAAGCTTGTATGGGCTTACGCAATAGGGATGATTATAACTCAATCAAATCAGCAACTCTTTAACAAACTTTAAAACGCGCTTCTAGTATGGAAGTGGTTTGAACGTCACAGTTGTAACAACGCACTTTTTTCTTTAATCTATATTATTTTATCAAACTTAAAACTAACCGAGGATGTAAATTTTAGATCTTTTGGAAGACCCTCTATTTAAAATACATTTAGATTTTTTTTTTGATAATAGGCATCATCCAGATGCGCCACATTTTGCGATTCGAAAAACCGAATGTGCGTATAATAGCCGCGGCGTAAGTTGAACTCTGCGCAGAAACACATTGCGGGTGTCAAACGAAGTGCGGTATGAGGTGCGCCGCAAGGGGCCGCGCGTTACCATACCCCTCGCTCCCCGCGCATGCTCCACTCGACTCTATTATAGTAGAATGTACCTGCGCAGACGACCGCCATTTTGGGTCAACTTACATACAGTCGATTGTACACGCGCTTATTTCGACATGTTCGCTCGAACCTGTGTGAGTCGATAGTATACGAACATAAGAGCGTGTCAACGCTCGTAAAATTTCGTGCGAGGCTATGGGCGCAACTCTACGCGCTACACGCTCTTCCAAAAACGAACTTATACGCGCCGAAAAAAACGCTTATCTGAAACCGCCCTTACATTATAATTAATGCATGGTTAAAAATATTCCTTTCCAGTTCTAAGCCGCACTTTTATAGGAAAGCTTTTTCAACTATAGGGGGGCGATAGCATCTCACCTAATTTCCAAAATTAAAACGGCTGACTAATTCAGTTCTAGTCACAAATCAAACCCGATGCTATGATGAATCAAGAGCCACAGTAGACATCAAACATGGCATAAGTATCAAATTTTTTAATGGATTTAATACTCATACAATAAATCTTTTCGCAAATCTACCATATTTCAACATTTTATCGTAAAAATTCAATGTTTACAATTTCTTTTAATCGAATTGAAACTCACATACAATTCATTGAAACTCAAATGAATGGATAAAAGCAATAAAACCTGCATCGAAAAATCATCAATTTGATTCACGCATAAATCTTGTAATATTATGAACAAAGAGTTTTATTAAGAGTATCAAAACTAGTATTGTAAAATATGTGAAAGTGTGTCTGCCTACTACACAGCCCATCCTTTCAATAGATTTAGATTAAAACATAAAATAAAATAATTAAGTATATTATTGTTTCTCTCAAAAGTAGTATTGTATTTTTGTCTGGATCACCAACTTGAAAACGAAGCGAACTTTAATAAAAAATATTGCTCAATATAAAACAAACATTTTGTATCAGGAAAATATAACTGACCTAATCCGAAAAAATATTATTAGGGACTAGGTCAATTTTCGGATAAAGATGGAATTGTACTCACCCCCGTTAACGGAGCAAATAAGTTTGAAATCACCCCCCTCGTTGAAAGGGCCGGCGGTTCCGGTTATTTCTTTGCCGAACTCGTCGAAGATCACCGGCTTCGAGGGCAGCTCTGTGGAATAATCACGAATAATCAGAAACTTTGGATTTTGTAATGCAAAGCAGGGGAATTGTGTGTTGATTAGTCAAAAGGATGGCATTGAATTAAATGCTATCCTATTCTCAGCAAAAACTTCGTAATAAGAAGCTGTTAAAATTAGTATGACAGTAGTCGAAAACTTATAATTAAACCTAGATAATCTATACTAATATTTTATCGAAAGTGTGTCTGTCTGTGAAATTTGGTATATCGGTAGGTAACATCCCGGGGAAGGACATAGGCTAGTATCCCTACTACAGGATATTATCCCGGAAAATTAAGGAGTTCTCCCAGGAATCGAAAAAACTTGGACAAAGTCGCGGGCAACAGTATTATAATCTTTACATAAACATGTTATCAACAAAGACGAGTTGCAAAAGAATAAGTTCCATTGCAGAATTGGCATATATGAGTAGATGTTATTCATTTTGCTTTTCTAATACATGATTTTTTATGTAACAGGTTGGTGGTTAATGGCAATCGTGCTTCGTCATCGTCAACAGAAATGATGACTGCTATTAAAAAGTCATAAAAATCAAGGTGTTACAGAATCCAGGAACCGCAAAACTATGGCGAATTTTAAAAGAGAGCATTGGGCTTCTAAGGTTGACGACGTTGATGACCTCTGCCAACTGAATCTGCTTTTTTTATTTATTTATCCACTACAAGTTAACCCTTGACCCATACCTACATTTACTTACTTATATCAACTCCGAAATAATATAATGTTTTGACTGATGTATTGTACCAATTCTGTCAAAATTTCAAATTTATTCGTAGGTTAAACGTTATTTTGGAATTTGTGCAATCGGCGCTTAGCCATAAAATAATTAGTAGTATTCTTTATTTTACTTTTAGATCTCTTTATTTATTTAATTTCGTCCAGAAATGTATATCCACCTGAATTAGCACTACTGTGCTAATTAGACTAATTGAAGAGAGTCCAGTGAAGCTAAAAATATAAACTGATGTGTTCATTAATAGTTAAATAGTGTAGATTTAAATATTGTTCTAAGGCTACTATTTAAAAATGTAGATCGTGTAACGAAACAGCGCTGAGGAGGTTTCGCTTTGAATTCTTCGTTGCTCTCTAGAAAATAGGCTGTAATAATTACAGTTCTCGACACAAGCGAAACTCTTACAAATTATTCTTTCACCTGTATTAAGGCTGCCTTGTAACAAGATTTAGAATCTTTACTTTATGAGTTTGATAAATTGGATTATTTTCTAAACTTACTTAATGATGGCAGGATTTTGATGTGTACTTAAGTAAGTTTAGAAACTTTCCTAGTGTAAGAAGGCAGTATAATAAAATTTACAAAAACAGGATTATTTTCTAACTTTCTATGTTTTGTATAACATATATGTAGTTTAAAATTATTTATACCTAATCTAATTTTTCTAATTTTTGTCTAGCAAAATTCATCATCATTTCAACTTATAACAGGCTCAATACACAGGATGATTCTCCACTCGGAATTAGAAGTGTTAGGCCATAGTGCACCACGCTGGCCAAGTATGTATTGATAGACTTCAGACACATTTGAGATAAATATGGAAGACTCCCAGGCATGCAGGTTTCCTCACGACGTTTTTCTTCAACGTTTAATTATGTGATATTGAATTGCTTAGAACACACATGTAACTCCGTAAAGTAAGATTTACGTCATGCCGGGGGATATAATCCGAGCAACCAGAGGTTCAGTTGTCGAAAATCGTAATAATTGTAAAGTAAAAATTTTTATGGAGTTCATAGTTGCATTTCGTCATGCAGGCATCTATAAACTCCTTTAGCAGTTCGAGTTATACGTTTGACAGACGTTTACGATTACGAGTTTCTTACTCAATCGGAGGGCTGATTAGGAGGGCGAAGTCTCAACTCATGCTATCCACGAGAGCAAGTTAATGCTAATCGTTTTCCTCTCCCCCATGAGAGTGGAGGCCTGTACCTAGCAGTGGGACGTCAATAGGTGGTGGTGGGGTATCTCAACTACTAGGCTATCATTCTAGCAGGATTAGGCGGTACTAATAACGGATTAATTAAAAATGGTAGCTATTGAAATATCCAACTATCCTTATGTAATTATTCGAACAGTTGAAACATCCTAGAATCAAAATTTATACAATTTAATCAAACAAGAATTTCACTCCACTCCTTCGTAAACAAAAACGCAAATGTAGCAGACAACGCATTTAGTACACGTAATTTTGCGGAAGACACAAACAATGCAAGCTCCGCAGGTGTTCATTCTAGGATGGGGCGCCATTGTTATGCGAAATGGCTGTAAGCGTATGAGAGCCTCCGATAATAGGGAATATGCATGTATTTTTTTTATTTTTTTAAACTATTCTATAAGTGATTATATAACCGGAAAAAAATATAACACTTGCAAAATTTTATTAAATAAGCTAAAAAATAATAATTAAAACTACTATCATTTTCGGACGACTTAAAACGCCCCCATTTTGGCGCGCTCGTATTGTGACGTCACCGTGCACATGAATAAATTAACAACGAAGTGTTTGAGTGAAGTAAAGCGTAAAAGATTAACTTATTGTGATGGAAGAGCACCCAAAAGCTTATTATAATTATTGTATTGTCCCTATGTGCAAAAATAATATTAAAACTGCACCTGACAAGATATATTTCCATATGCCCAAAGATGCAAATACATACCTACATATAAGGAAAAAGTGGTGTAAGGTCAATGAATATAATATCATTGTGTAAGGTGATGAGGAGAGAAAATGTATCTTGCTTGAGTACCTAGTTTATATTGTTGTGAAGATTATTTCGACGTAAGTATTAAATATGTATGTACCTACCTACCAAAAATCTTTTTCATTAGGAATCGCGAACAATTTAAACAATAAACTAACCTAAAAAATTAATTACATGTTCATAAAACTATTCTGATTCCCAATTATTAATGTTACAAATTTATAAAATATATTATGGTTTTCATTCAACAGCTGATTACGAGTGTTGATTTTGATCACAAAACGTTATAACTAGGTTTTTTGTTTGCACTTTGCACTGTTGAAAGTTCTATTGGAAAAGAATTTCTCAGTTGCCTTGACGAAAACAACCTAGTTTGATATAGTTCATAAAGATGTTCTCAACATTTAACGTTCCTAATACCTACATATCTTTGATTATATAATATATACTAGCGCCCGCGACTTCGTCCGCGCGGTTTTGGGTTCCCGCGAGAACTCTTTAATTTATAGTTTACTACCAATAGTTGTTTATTGTGGCGAGTCTTTTTTCACAAGAAATCACTGCTTTCAGTTAATAATTCCCAAAAACACTAATAATTTATCATAAACAGCGGCAAAACAATGCGAATAACCTTCAATAATCATACAAAACAAACGACCTGTTAACAGTCGACTCAGACTACAGAGTGGATGGTGACGTCATGTTTCGTTCCGCCAATAGCGTTGCGTTTTGGAAATTTGAGCGGGAACTTGAAAAATACTACTTTTAAATAATTAAATTTATTAATAGAAACACAATAATTTGTAAAAATAATCATCTGTATATATTTCTTTAGCAATAAAGATTACACATAATTTTTTTTGTCCATTTCTAAATCACATGCATATTCCCCATTGCCCAGTCAGTGTTGCACTGAATGCGTATGGTGTCTATTGTTTTGACAAACTATACAATCAGTGGCGTGTACCACATAGAGGCATAAAAAGCATTGCTTGCCTATCTAAAAATTGGACTTATTTAGATAGGTAACCAGTGCTTATTTTTCATCACACTCTGCCTGAACATTTTCCATCAGCCATCAACTTACATCTTCTGTGTTCCATATTGATTATAATATGGGGCTCTTAAAATTGCGGATTAACAAATTTCTCAATGCCATGCAAATTTTCATGGGCATCAGGTGCTCGTTTGCTCGCTATAATATATATATAAAATATATCAGTTATCTATACTAATATAATACTATTACTTATTATTATAAATGCCAAAGTTTGAATGGATGGATGATTTGTTACTCAAACACACCAGAACGGCGGAACGGATCTTGATGAAATTTGGCACAGAGCTAGACTATAGTCTGGAGTAACACGGCTACTTTATATCTCGGAAAATTATAGAGTTCCAGCGGGAACCAAACAACCATGCGGCCGAAGTCACGAGTATCGGCTAGTGAACTAAATAAGAATGTTTTTCTTAAAATTCTCCAACTCTCAAAGCTTAAAAATTCTTCAAATAGAAAGAAACAAAAAGTTTTTTGGTTGAAATATAAGAACTCTTCTCGCTGACTTGAAACAAAAGGTAAGATATGAGGGAGATCTGAGCATTCATTGTAGTCCCACGAAGCCATTTTCTACAATAGCCACATCGCTTTTGAGCGGAACAAATGCCTCATCTACATTTCGCATCCCTACCTACTTGGATGAAATGTCTGTCAATGGAAATATGAAAGCATCAACGGGCCTAGTGTGGGAGATTTTTCATCTTACCTAATACTATATATTTATTCGCGTTAAAAATTGTGATATGTTTGCAATTGAACAAGCGCCGTCAGTTATCTCACTTGTATGCCTTTACGTTCTTCATATAATATGTACATTTATAGACGATAAGCTGCATGCATTTTTGTATTTATTTTATTTTCAAACTCAAACTCAAAAGCAACTTTATTCAAAATAGGTACCTACAAAGTACACCTTCTGAACGTCATATTTATAATAATAATAAGAAATAAGGAAATAATGGTGATAATGGGTAACGATATCTTAAAACTAAAGCTACGAGGGTTCAAAACGCGCCCTGTATGGCTAGCATGCGCACTACGAGTAAAATTATGTCTAACCGTTATCTCTCTCTGTCTACCGAAGCTAACATGGTTACTTGTCTCGTTACGTCAAAAGTAGAAATAAAAGTAATATTTCTTATATTCTGTGGTATTTTTTCTCTACGAACCTTTACATGTCGACAATTTTTTTCTTGTAATATACCGCATTTTGTGCATGTTGTAAATGAAAAAATTTCCGGCAACGACAACATCTCTCTCTCTCGTCGCGAGATAATCTCGTTGTGCGCATGCTAAGCACACTGGTCTGAGAAGAGCCCACGACAAACTCAGCCGGGGTTTTTTTTTTTAATTATCACGTCGCTAGTATATATACTAGCGACGCTGTCACCGGGTCAGATTAATTTGTGGGACTATAACATCAACTGGAAATTGGAAGCGCTAAATGAGTGAAATAGCGCACGAGTGTGGACATAGCTGTCTATTATCATGTCATTAACCGCTCAAGATAATTCCATAAAAATCGTAGTTAGCTTAAACATGACCGAAATGTAAAAGTTCTCCCACTAGGCTCCTTGTTTGCGTGTACGAACCACCCATAAGTTACCTATTTAATACTCCATAATATAAGAGAGAAAACTGCGACAGATAGAACATAAAAAACGTGCAATGATAAGTTAAGTACTTATATTCAGAAATCTAACAATTTCTGTACACAGTTAGATTGGAATAGGAAACCCGGCATAAAATATATTGACAGGTATTTTATATTGCGGCAATCGACAGTCTCTATGTGTTGCGGTTATCCACAAACACAAATAAAACATCAGCGTCAGCGGCATTTCATAATCGAGAAGTGGGATGCCATAAAATTCAATATTAAAAAACTTTCGCAACAAACATTTACCAAGCTCTCGATTCTACCCTTTCTCAACTTTCAGTTTGCTCCGTTTGTCTGGCCCAAAGATATACAAGCGACGGGCCTCACGACAAATATTCGTGATTTTTTTTTAAACCTCATCCATACCAATATTATAAATGCGAAAGTGTGTTACGCTTTCACGGCCCATCTGTTTAACCGATTTTGAAATTTGGTATCGATTTTATTCTTTTATTAATTGTCATCTGTTAATTTTATTAACTGATGATTAATTAGAAATAAAAGGTTTACTTAGTAATTATTTTGTCATAATGATGGAGAGACGAAAGTCTCCTAAATAGCAGAGCGCTCGTGACGTGGTAATGTGCAGACGTTACCTATAATATTGTATCGAGTCCTTTTTACTCTAAAAATTGTGATTGTGGTTAGATTTATAAAAATAAATTGTTTGGCCATTTCTGATTGCCAAAAATTTATTAATTTCCAAATTGTTGGTTGATCCTTTTAAGCATCTACAGTGTCTTGGAAAAGGTAAGCGACACGATATGAAATCGCAAGCGAGTCGCAACGCTTTCGAACAAATCCTACTTATTCACCATGAAGTATGAACCCGCCTCAGTGGATCTGCGGTAAACTGCGTGGCTTTTTATTGTCCTCATTCACATAGGCAGATGTGAATAACTGCTGGTAGATTGTTTCGCATATTATGCAAAGTGGTTCGCGAGACGTATGCTCTACTAGGACTAAAAGGACTTTGAGCCTTTTTGTAAGTAATACAAAATCGCTTTTTTACAGTTTCTTACAAAAATGGTAAAAGAGGAACCCGATGGCAGTACAAAACGTCTGTTTGTCTGTCCGTCTAAAGACGCCTCAGTGATTGAGTCTGATTGTCAATTGACTGGTTTTTTTATTTGTTTATGTCAATGTGTCGATGATATCATACAATTACTCATATTTGTAGGCAAGCGCGCTCCATCTTAGGCTACATCACCACTTGCTAGTCTGATTGCAGCCAAAATTGTGTTTGTTTGACGGTTCATCTTTTAATCACGCTGCAAGAGAGCAATGGGTTGACGTTATTTTTTGAGGACCTGGAGAGTGACATAGGCTACTTCTTATCCCGCAAAATTTAAGAGTTCCGTGGGAATTTACAAAACTTATTCCACCTGGAGGACGTCGCGGGCATTAGCGATTTTATCATAATAATATTTTTATGCCATATACAAAAAATCGTTTAAATCAATTTTTTAAAAGTGTTAGTAAATTTGTGATCGTCCACGGCTATGGTCAGCCATTGAAGATCTATGGTAGCCAGTCCTGAGATTAAACAGAGGATTGTTTATCGTTAAAGTTACTGACGGGAACACCAAATATTAAAAATAGCTTATAAAAACATATAAAACTCTACCTCCTTAAAACAAACATTACGTATTTTCTTTTACCACTTCTTTTCCTTCTATCCTTTTTACATTTACATGCCTCACAGATATCGTTTATTTAACTCGACCTCATTGCCGGTTGTTTTTCTAGGGAAGCACGTCCCCATAATTATGTTTGTGACACGTGCGCTCGTGATCCCCTTTTCTTTGTGTCCGATAATGAAGGTGCCGCTATAAAAGGGCACACCTATCTCGAGCCGCACTTCGGTATAATGTAGCTAAGCATAAAATACATATAGGCAAATAGAATACCACAACAGTAGACAAGAGTGAATATGTCGGAATCACGGTAACTTTTTTTATAAAAGTCATTGAGGATGCCTGTATTGGAAGCCGGTCTCGACAGGCAGACCAATTGTCAGAAAGCCTCGCGAGCGAAATGCAATGCCGGTTTGGTCTTACTTTGGTATTTAGGTGCTGGAGTTATCACTTATACCTTATCTTTTGACACCCTGGCGCAGTGTTGAGCATTTTTGTCTTAAAGTGCGGAGTTCCCAGGTTCGATCCCCGGCAGGGTCAATTTGGGAATTTATTATTTCTGAATTTTCTCTGGTCTGGCTTGGTGGGAGGCTTCGGTTAGCGGTTAGCGTTCCGGCACGATGTCGTGTAGAAACCGATTAGGGGTATGGGTTTAATATAACTGCCATGTCTCTAACAGGTTAGCCCGCTACTATCTTAGACTGCATCTTCACTTATCATCAGGTGAGATTTCATTCAAGGGCTAACTACTTATATTGGATATAAAAAAAAATTTTTAATTGCCCTAATAATTGAATTTATCGACCTAGCGAAGCGAAGGTCTCTGAGTCTACTTGATTAAATTTGCACTTGTCCGTCTGTCAGACCCTCTTAAGAATTTCTGAATTACTGAACGTAATTCAAATTTAGATATAATATGTAAACCAATGGCTTCTAGCCGACTATGGCTTAAAAAGTTATAAAAATCTTTAATTCAGGGGGCTCTCATAGAAGCGAATGCAAAGTAAAATATTTTGTATAGTGTTACTTAAGGTTGCGGTATATCATTTTAAAGATAATTAGGAATAGAGTCCAAAAATATATTTTTTTAATTTTCGCCTAAAATTGACGAAAATATGGAGGGCTTTCTATGTGGAGATTTTCTAACGTCCAAAGGTGACCTCAGAACTGTCAATTTTCTGAAAGGCTGAGCCTGAAACCTGAACTTGAATCTTATTTGAATTATATCCTGTACTTGAACAGCAAATACTAAAAATTAGATAAATATTTGGAAACGAAATTATTTAATTTTTAATGAGCTTCAGTATTTTTAACACAACTTCACAATGATGTCAATAAATGGCGCTGTGTAAACTTAACCTCGCAAAATGCTTCCTTTCAAAGCTACATAAATAATTTGACTCTTTCAAGGTTTAATCTATTTCTCTCTTTTATGTATGAAAAATTTGACTAGAAGGAACCGTAATCATATTTGCTATACTGGTTATTGATTGATGTACGAATTAAGGTACGTAAAAGTTTAGAGGACTTCACCAAGGATAACGCTTATTTTTTTATCATGTACCGTGTATTCATAAAGGACGACTTGGTTCGCCTATAAGTGCACCCAAAGGTGGTGTTTTCTATAAGAAACTTTTAGCGGTCAGAAATGAGATTTTAATCCTCTTTATTTCAAAAAGTGCGGCACAATTATCTTTGCCGCGCACTTTTTGAATTTGGAACATCTCAGTGTTCAGCGCCAAAGAAATCGAACGCAAATATTGTTTGAATAAAGACTGGCTGGTACGACGGCCCATAGTCGCACCGCCAGCTGAATAAAAAAAAGAAATCAAATTAAAAACGCGCGAACTACAGCCCGTGTTTTCGTCAATTTTCACGGATTGTTAAAAATTCATGGTTTTGTTTTGAAAAATGAGTTTTTCAAGTGACAGTGAAAGTATAGAATTACTCTATGTTTTATTAAATAATAATATTACAGTAAAATATGAGGCGCCTTTTATTTTCTCATACAGGGTGATAAAAAGTAGAGTGTATCATTCGGGCGCAATTTTTTTTGGCTCGGGCGACGTACTTTGAATCCCTCGCTACGTTCAGGATTCTACTAAAGAATCCCTCGCTACGCTCGGCTCTAGAATCCCTCACTTCGCTCTGGATTCAAAAAAGCGCCCTCGCCGTAAAAATATTATTTTGCTCCCTTATAATAAAATCTACTATTGTAGCCCTATCAAGCAAAGTCAGCGAGTTGTCATGTGCAAAGAACATCAATCTTTTACCGTCAAGCAACCGTGTTTTTACGTCTTCTGTTAATGTTGTTACTGAAAATAGAAAGGTAACTTTTGTTCGACATATTTAGACGTAAAACTTTCCTGTTGATTTCATGGGGATAAAGATTTGAATTTACGTTACAGCGCCGGTTGGTGGGCTATCGAGATAGTTTCACGACCTTCTGTTCGGGGAAGGGTTTATTTTATTTTCGGAGGCATTTCCATATGGGTAGACTGCTAGAGTTTATGCAAATTCTTTCGGAAACTTATGAATATTTTTCATTTATGTCTAACAGTGAATTTAAACGATGAATACATCAAAGAGATACCGAAAAGTTACCTAATAATGGTGGTGGTTTTTTTGTGTAATGGCAATTTTGCATAGTCATTATATCCTCATTCCAGCTGACAGAACTGAATGGATGCAGGACAGTGTTCTCTTTGGATTTGTACAGATTATGGCTTATAGTAAACTTGGTTTACTTCAATCCATACTAATAATTATATGAATGCGAAAGTGTGTCTGTCTGTTACGCTTTCACGGCTCATCTATTCAACCGATTTTGATGAAATCTTGTACAGGGTTAGATTTATCCTTAAAAATCAAATACTTAACCGCGGGAATATCAACTTTTTCAGTTGACTTTATTATGGTATCGAGTCACTTCTACCCTAAAAATTGAGATTGTGGTTTGACTTTTAAAATTAAGTAAAATGTTGAATTATTTGTTACATAATATCATTTTTTAACGAAACTTAACCCACTTCTGCATGAAATTGCCAAAAATATATTATTTTCAAATCCATTCAAGAGAGCACTGTCCTGCATCCATACAGTTCTGTCAGCTGGAATGAGGATGATGACGATGATTTTCACAAAAAAAATATGGCCATTATTACTTTATCTAATTACTTTAGCCTTTAGGGATGTGTCATGGGTCATTGCATGGTGTTTTAATAATATAAAGATAATAGTAAGTACTTACTAGATTAGCACTCTGCGATATACCTACGCTTTCTGATAATATGCTCGATTGTAATTTGTTATTTTATGCTAAAAGATTTGTACACCACACTGTGGTATGGGTAGACTACATGTTACCTTCTGTAAAACTGACATCTTATCTACTTACTGTATTTACAAATAAATGAATTTGATTTTATTTTAACTTTTCGGTATCTCTTATATTCATCGTTTAAATTCACAGTCAAACTGAAAAATATTCATAGGTGTGAATAAAAAAACCTTACTCCACTCGGATGAAGTGGCGTCAGCTAGTTTTATAATATTTGCATCTATCTAGATAATATTATCCGCGCTATTTCGGATAATCCCTTGATTGTCTAATGGTGATTCAAGAAATTTTATAAATTTAGACAGGTACACGTAATCGTAGAAAAAGTGGTAGACATCTGTTAGTTTTTAATTAAATTACATACACCTTAATTATGTTATACTGCAGTTGTTTAATATCAAACAAAATAATGCCAATTCGCGAGAAAGTATGAAACCGAAGACAGACAGAAACACAAATAATGATGTATTTGCTTATATCTCGCTGGCAAGTAATATTCAGCACAGAAGAACGTTTGAAGAGCACACAAGAAAATGCGATTCACGCTTCAACTTGAGAACTTTGGCGCTGGTGCAAACATTTGCTTTAATTTTAAATTGGAAGAGTTGGCAAGGGAGCAACTAAGTCAAAGCAGTATCACAGATGATGTACGATCTCCGTTTAAGGCACTCTTCTCGCATGATTTATCGCCATCGATATTATGTGGGAGGGCATGCACAATTTTTAAAGTCGTAATTTTATATTCCGAACTAGATTTATTATAGTACGAGAAACGAGATAAGAACGACCTCCAACCAGCTGCATAACCAGACGAAAGGTATCTTGTATGAATCAGTACATCGAACAAAATGCCTCCAATTTAATTGCTTAATGAAATCAGTTCAAGGCTACCTTAAATTTAAGTTAGAATAACAGATTTTTCTTCGATTTTCACACCCATCTGAATAACAAACGAAATTCATACCAATCGAGAGGAAAGATTTATTAGCCCCAGATATCTACCGCTTGCGTGAAATTCAAAGTCATTCACTTAGTTGGTTAATGCCCAAATCTTATTTGGAGTATTGTAAAATATGGGTATAGTTAGACAGAGCAGTCTCAATATTAAGAGGCCGGCGAACGCCGCTCGCAACTTCTATTCGAACCGCAAATATAAATTTGCCGGTATAGGGCTATCTCTATTTGGCTGATGACATGATCGCGTGCAAGCGCGATAGTAATATGAGCGTTCAGAATTTGTTGTTATTGCACTAAAAAGAAAACGTATAAATGGGAATCCAAAATAAAAAAGTAGACTTCATCATCTAAAAACGACTCTAGCAAGAATTTAATGGAAATAATAAAAATTCAAACCTACCTACTAAGAAAATCTTAATTATATATTATATTATATAATATTAATATTATAAATGTGAAAGTTTGGATGTATGGATGTCGGTATGGATGTATGGATGTATGGATGGATGTTTGTTACTCAATCACGCCCCAACAGCTGAACGGATCTGGATGAAATTTGGCACAGAGATACTCGTAGATTATAGTCTGGAATAATACATAGGCTACTTTTTATCCCGGAAAATTAAAAAGTTTCCCACAGGAACCACAAAACCTTGATCCACGCGTACGAAGTCGCAAGCGTCAGCTAGTATAAACATAATTTTAGCTCGATCAGTGCTTATGAACTCGCTTTTAATTAATAAAAGAAATATTTAACCAACTCCTAGTCTAATTTACAGATACTTTTTTCGGATCTAACAAGGCCTTTATGATACCACATTTTGTAACTACTATATTAAAAGGCAAAAATGCTAAATATGCAGGAAAAATTCTAGTCAAAATCCGATCTCAACCGCACAATGCGCACCCAAAATTAGAAGGCGCCAATCAAAATTACACCAACACCTTTACACCCATAAAATATCCGAGGTTGTAAAGGAATTATGGCCGCCTCGGAATTTCGTGTCGATGCAGGGATAAAGCCTGGTGGAAGTTTTAACGTGTGTTATCTCGATCCTCACGTGAGCCTCGGATTTTATCTATGACGCTCGAATACCGCCTTTGTTCGGTATCATTGCTTTTTAAAAAGTAGCTGCTTGGTCATAATGTCAGAAATTAAAAGCTCGAGTACACATTGCTTTAATACGTTTGGCAAACCCCAGCCAATACTAATAATACTACTTAAATAAATGCGAAAGAGTGTTTGTTTGTTGATTTATCAGGTTGTCTGTCAATCACGCCGCAACGGAGCAACGGTTCTTCGTAATTTTTGGCATGACAGTGACATAGGCTACCCTATACCAGAAAATTAAGAAGTTCCCGCGGGAATAAATAACAACAAACCACGTGGCCAAATCAGCTAGTACAATATAATCGGGCGCAGTTCGGGAAAAGCACTCAAATGTGATGATGTTTTAGTTTGCAAATGAATTGTAAGCGCAAGCCGCACGCAGAAAATGCTTTGCAAGTGGGACTTGCACAGATTACAGAATGTGTTGAGCCAATATGACTTACCTAAAGACGTGTAAATCTTTGTAACTGAACTTCGCACAAGAAATATTGAACTGAGAGGGGCTACTATCGCCTAACCATCAAGCGGCCTTCTACTACTATTTAGATCCTTTACGGCAGCCATGAAATACTTCGGACACCCCGAGCCAATAACGAGCTTCTATATGGAAGCTCAATATGCCATAGTTTTTATACTTTAGATAATCAGCCGCGCAGCAGCCTAAAGAGGTCCAATTCGCTACATTAAACTTACTAAAGAAAACTATGATCCCATAAAAACGTAAAAATAAAATTTACGATGGCATGCATCAAGTCCCACAAGATACGCCGATACTCACACACTCTCCGTACCAGACGCCTTGCGCAATAAAATTTTAATTTTCAAGTTGACCTACATTTTTATGGCCCTCGATCGAACTTAAATCATCTTCGGGCGTCTACCCCTCCAAGTTTTCACGCGGGTACCGGGATAAAAGAGGGTCCACTTTATTGCTATCTTTTGTTTTATCGTGATTGTCCTGGGCGATACTGTTTCCTTCTGTTTCTTTTTTTATTCATGTCATATCTATACTATAGACTTGAATTGTATTTCGAAGGCAATTTTTTTTTCCTGAAGGTGTTATTATTTTTTTATCATCATTATTTCAACCTATCGCCGGTTCACTGCTGAGTACAAGTCTCCACTCAGACTGATAATGGTTTGGCCATAGGCCGCCACGCTGGCCAAGTGTGGATTGACAGTATAATTGGTTATTAATACTTAATGCAACAAGCTAAGCGATCATGTTTTGAAGACCTCCTTCGCAAGAATACCTGTGTAATACGATTTAAGATTTCTGCCAAAAACACAAGCGTGTTTATTCACCGCTAAGAGGAGCCCTTTCACCTTGGCTCCTACTTTCCAGGGTATATCCGTACCGATAAGTGATCACATTGAGCTCTTGGGAATCGACATCTCTCCCAATCTGCAATTTCGGGAAATGTATCGAGTCAAAGGCCAAAACAGCTGCCAAAAAACTTGGCATCCTGAACAAGGTGAAGCAATACTTCACGCCAAAACAGCGCCTCGTTCTCTATCAGGCACAAGTCAGATCTGGCATGGAGTATTGCTGCCACCTTTGGGATGGATCCGCCAAGTACCCACTCGATACATTAGACTCTATAGATCGCCGGGCCCGAAGGATAATAGGCGATCAATCACTTACGCAGGCGAAATTGCTCAGTTTACAGCACCGACGCAATGTCGCCTGGTTATCGGTTTTTTATCGGATATACCATGGAGGGTGTGCTCAGGAACTTCACAACCTTGTTCCTCCTTCCCCATTTTACCACAGAACAGCGAGAAACCGTCTGCGTTGGCATCCTTATGTGGTTGATGTCCAATCTGCCCGCACAAAACGTTTCTGATCCGAACCGCTAGGGTGTGGAACACCCTCCCAGCGCACGTGTTTCCTGCCACGTATAACTTAGGTACCTTCAAGGCAAGAGTGAATAGGCATCTTCTAGGCAAGTGCGTTCCAACCTAGACCTCATCATTGCTTTGCACTAAGCATGATTGTCGTCAAGCGCAAGCCTATCTCACAAAAAAAAAATCTCAAAATTAAACCTGACTTCAATACTGGTATGATTACTTATTTAACACTTTAAAAAAATACGTATGATTCAATTTTTCTTTCGATGTTAACAACATGGCACGTAAAGCCAACATGCCAAAATTAGCATATTGCCATAAATCGAACGATAATGATCTCGACCATTTGCTAAATTAATCAAAATTAATTGGTAATAATTCATTGATGAAATTACTGATTCCACCACCGAGACATTTCAAAACGGAATACTATTAGCTTAATTAATAATTAATTACAAAAAATACCTACTAGTGTAGGTAATACAACACATTAAGATATTTATTATTTACTTAATTCGTTCAGTCAATTATTCTTTCATTCTATGTATTATGTAATGAACGAATGAACGCTCTCTTACCTTCGAACTGCCACTATGTTAAGACCTGTTGATACTAAAATTCGCTCCTAGCAAATTAATAGTGAACTGTGCCAGAAAAAGTGTTTTAAGATAAAATCGATCGATCGAGTTTAAGATAAAACTTTTATCTTAAACTCGATGATGACTGCGACTTCGCCCGCGTGTATTGATTCCTGCGGAAACCTCTTCAATTTTCCGGAATAAAATATATAGTCCTTCCCCGGGAAGGACCTATCTCTGTACCAAATTTCATCAAAATTGGTTGATTGATTGGGCTCTGAAAGCGTAGCAGACAGACAGACAGGCACACTTTCGCATTTATAATTTTAGTATGGATACTTAGGTACCTCATCAAGCACCCACCTACAGTCTCCTACATGTAATAGAATCTAACTAAGACATAAGAAGCAACAGGTAGGTACCTATTAAGGAAAAAAGTCACTATCCATAGACTCAGGCAGCAAACATTGTAGGATCCTTGAAGACCGTATTTAATATAATAGGTTAAGTATTATTGAGTTAGGTAAGTAATTAAGTACTGTGTTGGTACATAAACGGCTGACTTCTCAGTTTTCGATCTATCACCTACTTGAATCTTTGATCAAAATCCCAAATATCTTAGCAGCGTAGTTTTGCCGGGTTGTAGGTATCTAGTTAGCTTAGTATTCGTAATTATTATTTACTCGATACTGCCCGCGATTTCGTCCGCGTGGAATAAAGATTTTTGATTCCCGCGAGAACTCTTTAATTTAAAAAATCGTTATAAATCGAAATATTTTATATAATTTTTAAACCCGAGCGCGTGTGACGTCACTATGTTAATTTCTATTCATTGTGGCACACAGCTGATGCAGTACTGACACTGTACTATCGTGAAATTGCTTTTACATTATGATGTCACAAACATGGGAACCAATTGTGGCGCGTTCGTAGTCACGTGGTTCTTTTAAAAATTTTATCAATTTTTAATTGTTTATTATTATTATTATTTTTTTAACTAAGAGTTTTTTATAGACTATTTATACAATTTGTGTTAAAGTTTAAAATATTAATGTATTTTAAACTTTATATCGAACATCGATATTTATTTTAAATTCAAGAACCCAATTTTCTGTGATAGAAAGTAGCATATGTGTTATTCCAGACTTTATTCTATCTCTGTGTAAAATTT
The DNA here is from genome assembly GCA_923060345.2 of Erebia aethiops. Classification (NCBI taxonomy): domain Eukaryota; kingdom Metazoa; phylum Arthropoda; class Insecta; order Lepidoptera; family Nymphalidae; genus Erebia; species Erebia aethiops. Next base: position 3,411,148 of record OV281092.1, on the reverse strand, counting down.
CATCATTTGTACAGACGGGCCGTGAAAGCCTAGCAGACAAACAGACAGATAAACATTCACATTTATATTACAAGTATGGAAGTATGGGTTATAATAATTATTGTTCCATGGTTCCTTTGAAGATTAGACTGTAGCGAAGATCCAATAATCGCAAGGAACTATCAATGAGAAAGACTGTAATTTACAACTTAATCAACATCACAGCGAGCTATTTTTAAGATAATACAAGACAATTTATCAGAGGTCAATGTACCTACTTCTTTACTTCTTTCAAGAAAGCTTTAAAGAAAGAAAAAAGGAGCTTCTCTCAACATTAATCGTAAAACTTTTGTGTTGATTTCTTAAGGATAAAGATTATTTAGGGCCGTATTCACGGGTCGGCTACCGAGATGGGATAGACACCCTTTCTATTTTCAGTTTAAAGGTCTTCCATTATCTGCTTTTTCAAAGCACTTTATCTGTTCTAAAGCGGTATATTAATGATTATATACTTTTATCTTAATAATCGGTTCATAAATTCGTGTCCATACTATCGATTGACCTTACCTTCTTGCAGATTTACCTTCGTTTCAACATTTCAGGATGTTAAGGAGGGATGATTATTCAGGAGGGTCAGGATTCAGGAGGGTGTTGAAAAGTTATATCCTTCTATTCTAGGGAAAACATTTCACATTGATAATATTATAATCAACTAGCTGATGCCCGCGACTTCGTCCGCATGGAATATGTTTTATTAATTCCCACGGGAACTCCTTAATTCTCCGGGATAAAAAGAAGCCTGTGTCACTGTCCAGGCTCTCAATCATACCCATGCGAAAAATCACATCGATCCGTTGCTTTGTTGCGGCATGATTGACGGACAAACCAACAAACAAAGACACTTTCGCATTTATAATATTACTATGATAGGTATGATAGGTTGTCATTAACGACAACCTACTTACTTTTTCTGAATGCTAACAGTGTAAAATAAAACCTTTGAAGACAAAACAAGAAAATGCAATCTCAGCTTTTACAAACTTTGGCACAGTAACAAACATTTTGCTTTAAATGTCAGTCGGAATTCTTGGCAAAGAAGCAACTAAACCCGGGGAGTAACACGATTATTTTTTATTTTCTAAAACCTCAATATTGTCGACAAATCACGTTCTACGAGCTCGAGTTGTAAAATCACATTAAAGGATGGGATTTCGAACCAAATAACAACAAAACTATTGACAAGTAACAATATAACAAACTTATTTGACCCCGTGGCCAAAATTATTACTTATAAATTTTTATGCCTGTTTAATTTTTATTAATATTTGATTTTACATAGATACTAGTGATGCTGTCACCGGGTCAGATAAGTTTTTCGAACTAAATTTTATATGATTTGTCTTTGTATTTAGTAATAAAATTGGCCTTTGTATTTAATCATAAAATTATGATTGTGTTATTTATCCGTTGCTGTAGTGACCGAAGCGACGCCACGCGACGCGACGCGATAAGACGAAAATGACAGACGAATCAACGCGACAGTGTGGGTTACGTGAAGAGTCAGCTACTGTTTGATACCGTCGCGTCGCATCGCGTCGCGTTGCCGCGTTTGTCTCACCTTGGAAAACGGGTTACAATCAAGACATTGCGACAGACCATAAGATTTTTGTTTGAATTTTTGAAAATTAAGCTTTTAATTTATGTATCATCTTTATCTCAAACCATCGCTGGCCTACGACTATGTACAGATTTCCTCCCAAAATGAAAATAGTTGAGCTATAGTAGCACACCACGCTTACTAAGTGTGGGCACACCTTTAAGAACATTATGGATGACTCACAGCTACGTAAACCGCTGTGCGGCTGATTTTGTATGTCCCGAAAAACAATTATGTTGAAAAAAAAATGATATTACTCCTTAACTCCGTGAAGTCTCAACCGATTTTGACATTTTTATTTTCATGATCATACAGACGAACAGATAGACAGACAGACAATTTTCGCATTTATAACATTAGTATGGTAGTTACTAAAATTAGATTTAACTTTTTTAGGCTTAAGGTAAGCCTAGCCAAACAAAGCCGGGTCAACTTGTTAGTAATAATGACAAGAATTTTAAGCCATACACGTTTAAGTCAAAAGTTTGGCACCGTTACAAACATTTGCTACAATATTAAATTAGAAGTTCTGGCAAGGAAGCAACTAAGTCAAGTGAGTATAACGGATGAGTTATGGTTGCAATTTTATGCATTTTCATAAGTATGATTTATATTGTACGAGTTAAGTTCGTAGAAATAAAATCAATACCAGCGTACTGCCAAAATTGAGACATTTTATTTGTCGTTAAAATATTTTAATTCCCGCGGGAACTCCTTAATTTTCCGGGATTAAAAGTAGCCTATATCACTCTCCAGGTCCTCAACTATACCCATGCCAAAAATCACGTTGATCCGTTGCTCTGTTACGGCGTGATTGAAGGACAATCCAACAAACAAACACATATTTTGCATCTATAATAATTATTATAGTAAGTATGATATTAGACTCCGGGGGCATCTGGCTTTGACAGATTGACACTTACAAATCGACACGATTGGAGAGAGGTGACGTTTATTATGACGGTTGAAGACCCTTACCCAGAGGACCGGGTGTAGAGGCATTCTTTGGGCTAGGCCTATGTTCAGCAGTGGACGTCCGCAGGCTGAAATTAAGAATTCAGTAGCGTGCACGGGTTTTGAAGTCCGGTTAGGCTTTATTTGGGTAGGAACCAACTTACTAACTTATTGGCAGGTCATAATGAAAAATAATCACAGAGCTTTTTAGCTAATACACAATTCGGAGCAATTTATTTTTGTAGTCATCTTTTATTTTAGTAAACGTGAGTACTATTTTTATGTAAATGTTTTGTAGTCATAATTTTTCATTTTTGCGTTTCTTTTCTTTTACTCTGTAGTTATCCGTATAAAGCTAAATAAACATGTATTTATTATTATTATTATTTATATTTACACCTAGGTAAGCAGTGTTTTGACGCCTCTGTGACATGCACGCCACTGATGACGATGATAATAATGGTGAAGTAAACAAAAATGAACGCACCAATGACATCGAGCGCAATCCGATAATTCCTCGTCGGCGACACTTGGAAGTCGACACGACACCTGTAAATCGCCCGGTCGCGCGCCTGCACGTCGCGAACCCGCAGCACCGAGGACATCTCCCATCGAACCCGGTCTCTGAACATCTCGTCTGACCAATGGCCCTCTCCAGGTACGCGTGTGTCATAACTGTAACAAACAAGAGAACATTAAAATCTTCCAAAGCCTTTCTGTAAATTTTTTTTTTTTAATCCACTACAAGTTAGCTGACTGCGATCTCACTTGATGGTAAGTGATGATGCAGTCTAAGATGGTAGCGGGTCAACCTGTTAGGGGCATGGCAGTTATATTAACCCTTACCCCTATTCGGTTTCTACACGGCATCGTACTGGAACGCTAAATCGCTTGGTGGCACGTCTTTGCCGGTAGGGTGGTAACTAGCCACGGCCAAAGCCTCCAACCAGGCCAGACCAGGGAAAATTGAGAAATTATAAATTCCCAAATTGACCCTGCTGGGGATCGAACCCGGAACCTCCGCACGATAAGACGCTACACACCGCGCCACGGAGGTCGTCAAAATGTCTTAACCCCCTAAACTCAGTGGTATCAGCATAAGCGACATCAAAAATTATGAGCTGGTGGAACTCTGAACCACAGAATGCCTGAACATTCATTAGCTAATTACTTCCATTTGAACAATTAATCCGATTTTGACTTTAATATCCAAATTGAAAAACATTGGACGGGTGTTGAACTCCATGAAGAGGATTACGACTTAAATACACGATAACAATGATGCAGAAAAAGAGAATGTTTTAACAATAACTATTTTGGTGGGCGGTCTGAGGTATTTATAAAATGCGATTCAGGTAGTAATTAGGTTTTAAGGCCCCTGTCTTACGTCAACTGCTACAAACATGATAACGCGACTCAATACGACGCGACCCGACGGCATCAAATAGTAGCCGAATCTTACTTTGTCGCCTAGACAAGTTTATCATTTCTATAGAGTTCTCTCGCGTCGCTCTCATCGCTCATCTAAAACAACCAATAAAGGTCTAGTCCCACTACGCCGCGGCGCGGCACGTAAGGTATTCTTTGAACAATTATGTCGCAGTATGTCTCCGTGCCGCGTTGCTTAAGTGGACCCAGCTCCATATTATAAACTCATACAAATAATATTTACCGCGACGCACCGTGCATATGTAGTGGGGCTAGATCTTAAGTGGTTAAGCGGGTATAATTATGGTGGTGTGCTAAAGCCTAGTTTCAGTTGACACATATACTTTTTTTTTAATCCACTACAAGCTAGCCCTTGAATGCGATCTCACCTGATGGTAAGTGATGATGCAGTCTAAGATGGTAGCGGGCTAACCTGTTAGGGGCATGGCAGTTATATTAAACCCATACCCCTTCGGTTTCTACACGGCATCGTACCGGAACGCTAAATCGCTTGGCGGCACGTCTTTGCCGGTAGGGTGGTAACTAGTCACGGCCGAAGCCTCCCACCAGGCCAGACCAGGGAAAATTCAGAAATTATAAATTCGAACCCAGGACCTCCGCACACTAAGGCAACAGCGCTACACACTGCGCCACGGAGGTCGTCAGATGATTATTACGATGATGGCAGTGTGTATCCAAAAAACAATGTACCAACAATATGTAAGGGGTGCTGAAAAACGCAAATCCGTTTAAATCCGGGCATCAATTAAGCATACTCGGTCAGATAATATTATCCGAGCGAATTTATTCCATCTCCATTGCAATTAGATTACATTGATTAATGGCCGACGCCAACTGCGGATAACCGTTCACAATTTACATATTTAATGCTGACGGGGAAATCTCCCATGTCCCGTTTCGGTCCTTTGACATTATAAAGTAGAATAATTATGTATTATCAGCTGTAGCATACTTTAAACTAAATGATGCCCACGACTTTGTCATCGTAGATTAAGTTTTTTTCCCCGCCTATGTATTTTCCCGAGATGAAACCTACCTCTATACTGAATTTCATAAAAATCGGGTGAAAAGATGGGCCGTTAAAACGTAGCAGACAAACAGACTGACAGGCAAATAGAAATACACACTTTCGCATTTATAATATGGGTATGGATGGATTCATTTTTTTATATTGAAGTAAGTAGGTATTATTTTTCATAAAATAAATAGTACTTGATAAAAAATAATATATTATATCATTCTCAACATTTCAAATTTAAAAATATAGTTTGAATCGTCTTTTGTAAAAGTTCATACAGGTACCAACCCTAACCATATGTATTTTTTATACTTATGTATTTTACAAATTAATGAAATTGTAAATTATTATTTTTTCAAAAGAGCAACCGCCGAGTTTCTTGCTGGTTCTTCTCGGTAGGAATGTCATTCCGAACCAGTGGTAGATTCACTTGACGATTCAAAAGTACTTGTAAAAGTTTATTTGAATAAAAATCATTTTGAATTTTGATTTTTTTTTAATATATCTTCTGAAGCTACTGCTATCCTTCCTTCCAGTTGACAATAGTGCTCACTAGACTAGCTTACGAGTATGTGTCTTGCAATCAAACTGACGGGGTACGTAAATATCGTCGGAAGCTTCCAAGCAAGGTTCACGAAGCATACATATTGCTAAGGCTCCCTCGCGTTAGACAGCATCTAACGACGTAGTGCGTTCGAAATAGATTAATCAATATATTGAAAATATTCATTTTATGTATCGCCCCAAAACATGTGCAAGACTCGACCCTGCCAACGAACCTGAAACACAACATCATACTCCGGCGTAGGGTTAGTCGGTGGACACATACATAATTAAACCGAAACGTAAGGAGGAAACGACCGAGAATGAATACCCGCTTACTCTCGCTCGGTGCTGAATAGTCTTTTCTACGTCAACCCGATTGCCGAGAACCACCTCTGAGATCGCGCCTCAAGTATATCATATATACTATTATTGGTTTATTATTAACTAAATATTATTCACTGAGAGGTACGTATAGTTACAGTTAGCAGCCTGCGCAGGGTATTAGTAGGGCAGGGTTAACTTCGATTTGGAAGCGCATCTACCATTTTATAGAGGCAAACTTTTTAGGAAAGATATTTTTAGCCATGCGCAGGTATACTGCCGCGTATGGCTTAAAATATCATTAATCAAAAGTTTAATTTCTAAGAAAATCCATCCGAAAACAAAAAGTAATAGAAAGTATAAAAATTATAGGTGCCTAACTGCATTTTGACGTTACTGATGCTTCAGTAAACTAGGAACAAAAAAACAAAAATGGATAAGACAATTACACTCATAGATAATTCAGACCATAAATTACTAGAAGACCCTATCAAATATCACTTATCGTTAACTCATGGAGCTCATCATAAATACATAAATCATTATCATCAGTTCACTTTATATCAGTTTTCGATTCAAGGAACTCAAACGGAGCGATCTACATCAAAGTTACTCCATAGTTGTTAAAGTTTGACCTATGATCATTATATTTAGACTACTAACTACTGATAAATCTGTGCGGGTGTACATTTGTCTGTGGCCTTTAAGCCGCTTACACACGTTTGATTTAAACCTAGGCAGTTGTTTGCCTTGTTTGGACTCGATTAAGCTGCATGGCTGTATGCAACTATGTATGTATTAATATAAACCACTATTCTAATGTGATGCAAGGTTATTAGTACACAAACGCTTTACCAATTATTTTGAATGTCACTTTGTTTTTCATGAATAGTCAGGATTCAATGTCGCAAAAGACCTTTTATCAAACCCGATTTATATAGGGAATTAGCTAGGACTGAGTTGAATTTCTGTAACTAAAACTGCAAATGTTTCACGTCCAATACTCAGTACGTATTGTTAGGCTGAACATTAAAAATACATAGGTACAAAGCCTGACTGCTTCTATGGTTCTCGAGAGTGGCAACAATGATCTTAGCTCTAGGAGGGTCAAGATGGCGGTTGGCGGCGCGGCCATGTTAGTCAGCGTTGGTTGAATTGCTCAATAAAAGTATAACTAAATGGATAACCAGTATTTTCCTTGTAACAGTATAATAGAGATGAAAAGATTCACACAATCAGTAAAGCAACTGACAACAATTAGGGAATTTGTTACGTCAAAAAAGGTACTTACTTATATCTTATACTAGCTAATGACCGCGGTCTTGAACTCTTTAATTTTCCGGGATACAAAGGAGCATATATGTGTTATTTCAGACTATAATCTATCTCTGTGCCAAATTTCATCTAGATCTGCTAAGCCGTTCTGGCATGTCTGAGCATCCATACGCATTTTGCAACTTAAACGCAATTTGAATTCAGTTCATCATAATATGCATATAATGTATTCAGTAGGGCTAACAAGGGTATTAATTTGAATCAAATTAACTAGTGGTTCGCCCCGAACTGAGATCTCGCGGCGCCATCTATTGACATAAATGTGAAGTTCTGTTAAAAATACTGAAGCTCATTAAAAATTAAATTATTCCGTTTCCTTACAACATTTATCGAAATTTAGTATTTGTTGTTCAAGTACAGAATATAATTGAAGTAATTGATCAAGTTTCAGGCTCATCCTTTCAGAAAATTTAGAGTTCTGAGGTCATCTTTGGACGTTAGACCATTTCGTCAAATTTGGGGGAAAAATTAAAAAAAAAATATTTTTGGACTCTATTCTTAATTGTCTATAAAATGATATACCACAACCCTATGTAACTTTATAAAAAATATTTTATTTCGCATTCGCTTCTATGAGAGCCCCCCTGAAATAAAGATTTTTATTATTTTTTAAGCCATATTCGGCGGGAGGCCATTGGTTTACATATTTTAATTAAAGCTGAAGTAATTACGTTCAGTAATTCAGAAGTTATAATGCTCTGACAGACGGACGGACGGACGGACGGACGGACGGACAAGTGCCAATTCACCCAAGTAGACTCAGAGACCTTCGCTTCGCTAGGTCAATAAATTTAACCTGGCTAAATCTTTTAGAAAGGCTCTTTGGCTAGCACCTAAGGGCTACGATGCAACTAAAAATATTTTAAAAATAAAAAAATAGCATTGCGCGCACTTAAACATACACTAACACACACACCTATAGACACACGCGCACACACACACCCACACACACACACACGCAGACATGCTCAGTTTTCCACAGGTAAATAAGCAATTAGTTTTTAGTTATATTTTCACATGTATCACTGGAACTACCCTCTGCAATACAGGTTCTCCTAGAGTAGAGGGTAGGGACCGCTATTTAATGATGTCACTCTTATATGAAAAAAAATATTATTCATATTCTTATACATCCAAACTTTCCATCCAAATATAATAGAAGTATAGATGACTCGCGTATTTAAACTAACAGGAGCTATGTGTTTCGAGAATTGAGTGTGAAACTCACTTAATACGCTATACCAAACCACAATATGAGCGCATTCAGTTTCGGCATGAACCATTTGCAACGAGTTGGTTTGCGTTAGCGATGTGAATACTGAATCATTCCGTTCCTATTGAAATTATCTGATTGCTTTAAAGTTTACTTTTCATGTAATAGAGAAGAGGATTTTCAACTAGCGAACTTTTTTATTTTTATACAGCTGATTTTTATGTCACATTACAATAATATTGCCGGCAAGTGATTTATCGTGTAGAAACCGATTAGGGGAATCGGTATGGGTTTAATATAATTGCCATGCCCCTAACAGGTTAGCTCACTACCATCTTAGACTGCATCATCATGTAGCATCAGATGAGATCGCAGTCAAGGGTGAAAAACTACGGCTCTCATCATCTTCATCAGTTCAACCCATTTCCGGCTGAGCACAAGCCTCCCCTCGAAATGAGAAGGGTTTGGCCGTAGTCCACCACGCTAGCCAAGTGCGGATAGGCAGACTTCACACCGCTTCAAGTACATCATGAAGAACTCTCGGGTGTGCAGATTTCCATACGATATTTTTCTAAAAAATGATATGAAATGTGCACATTTCATACCCTGTAAATGAATTCGAAAGTTAAACTTCCCGGCCTAGGCCAGTAAAGAATGTATGTATTTTCATTACATATCTTAAGTTTGAATTTGGAATCTTTCTTCCTGAATATCTTGTAACTTGTTATAATGTTCTTTGGCCTAATTAGTTTAAATTTGGAACTCTACCGTATTACGCGTTTAGCACTCACAGCGCAAAAAAAACAATTAAAAGTATTAATATAACTAATTTAACTTTTAATATTTCTTAAGTAGGTTGCTTTTTTATTTACTTTCTTTTAATTACATAATATAATATATTTAAAAAAAGTCACTTGTTTCATTTTTTAGAAAAGCACTATACACACCTCGACCGGGAGAGCATTTCTAGTCTCGTATATAGCCGGCCTCGCGTAGCTCGGCCATCTAACTAACACTCGACCAGAAAACGCGTACTTCCCGGTCTCGCGATGTAATGTACTATTCCATAACTCCGTAAAGTCAGAGGTGCGTGCCCGGGGACGTATATGGCTTTCCGTTTTCAATACGTCCCCCAAGGAGAGACCAGGTAGGTACGCATTTATAAGGACCTAAATAAATCAAATATCGTACACTGAACACATTCACATTTAATGAAGACCCATTGAGTACGGATTTCTGCTAACTTTATTATTATCAATACCTAATTCGTCGCTTGAATACAATGTACGATATTTAAGTTGTTTAGTTCCTTAGAAAAGCGTACCTCACCTCGTCTCTCCTTTGGCGACAAGTTGAATACGTAGGGTCATATACGATGTCCGGGGATCGAACCCGCAACCCTGTATCCGGAGGTTGCGTGTCTAAACCGTTTAGGTCATCTATGTCGACTTTTTAAAAAGTTGAATTCAAACCACATCATTGTACCGCTTCTAAAAAAAGTTATGACTTTACTATACCCAAGACAATTTGTTTTGCAATGTGAGATTCAGGTACACTAAATTACTTCGCAGTACAACTTTTCCGGTAGAGTGGTAACTAGCAACTATAGGCAGACTATTTATTCAGTTTTTATTTTCATAACTAGATGATGCCCGCGACTTTGTCCGCGTGGGTAAAGTTTTGTGTATTCTTTGGGAACTCTTTAATTTACTGGGATAAAAAAATTGCCTATGTCCTTCCCTTCCAACACAACCTACGTGTCCCTGTACCAAAGTTAATCAAAATCTGTTGAAAAGATGGGCCGTTAAAGCGTAGCAGACAGACAGACACACTTTCGTATTTACAGTATTAAGTAGTAAGGATTTCAACGACAAGCTGTTTACGTAAAAATTATTAAAAAATGTAAACTATGTATTTTAAGTTATATTATATGTACCTACCTAATCATTTTACGCGAAGATTAATTTATATTTGCCGATTTGATATCGAAAATGTATGTAGAGTTGTCCCCAGCTGTTGAATATCAGTTGGACGTGGTTATAAATTTTGTATTTTCAAATTCCCACGTGGCAGAAATGCGAAAAATGTAATGACAATTTTTTTTATCTATACTAATATTATAAATGCGAAAGTTTGGACGAATGGATGGATGGATGGATGTTTTACTCAATTCCGCCCGAACGGCTGTACGATTCTGGATGAAATTTGGCACATAGATAGATTATAGTCTGGAATAATACATAGGCTACTTTTTACCCCGGAAAATTACAGATTTTTTTTTTTTTTTTTATTAGTCCACAAAACCAACAGCAATTACAAAATCACCCTTAAAAAGAATTACAAAAATCACTGAGTTATTCATAATTGCGTCTTCTCGATGTGGACATGGCATGCATAATAATTGGGTACTAATTATTAAAAACTAAAAACTTAATAACTACAGCGTAAGTTACGTCACAAAGAAAAACATTAATAATTATTAACAAAAACAACTAAATTAACAAAAACATCTAAGTTAAACAAATAAATCAAACATTAAGAAGAATCTTTTTTTTTTATTGTTTTGATGCTATCACAGAAGATATCTATACAATTCCGATAACTATTTGCTAGGGATAACATTCTATACAACGGTCCATGGTGACCAAGATTGCTTCTCACTCGAGGCAAACTAAACGTCTTGCGATTAAGGAGGCGGCTTCTGTCACGGGGCACTACGAGTACGAACTTTAAGCGTTCGAGCAGTTCAGGCGCATCAATAAGTCCTTTTATTATTTTGGACAGAAATATAACATCCGCAACCTTTCTGCGCTCCTTAAGTGGTCTCATATTATAGTAAGAGAGACGAGAGTCATACGTAAACAGTTGATTACATTTGAAATCCGTATACGATAGATGGTTGAATTCTTAGAATAGCAGTTTTTATGTTCTAGACGTCCTGACAATTTAGTTTAGAACCGTGGTTCGACCAATTTCGTAGCACTTCAACCTGTTTTATGAAACCATGGTATCAACTACCAGCTAACTATTTGACGTGAAACAGATCTATTTAAAGTCCCCAAAACTGTATAATGAGTACAATCAAAATATTATGTAAATAACAATCCAGAAATTACTAACGCCAATCAAGCCAAGAATATGCGAGAACTCAGTCCATCAAGGGAACTCGAAAGCGCGGAACTTTGCGCCAATTATGCAAACAACTCAACCCAACTCGAAGCTTGAGTATCGTGACGCTAACAAAATATACTAAATTCAATTACAACAAATTGAATGGCTATATAGAATAATATTACAAGGGAATCGAGATGTAACTTCCGCACCGCTCGGCGCAACTTTGTACAAAATACAAAATTTCACTTGCAAATTTGACATTTCCATTCAATTACATCATCCCTCCTTAATAAACGGTACAATGGACTTGGCTTCAATACTATCTGTTTCGTTGAAATACGACACGAAATGACTGATGTCAAGATATAGTCTAAATGAGGGTTTTTTGTTGCCGTCATGAGAACTACGACACAAATGTTTGCCGTTTGCGAAGTATTCTCAGGATTGTAGGATTTCTTTTCTTGTTAGCGTCTTCGCTCTCCCTTTGAAACAAATTCATCGCATTTCTTGAGAAGTACAATTGGATTTTTATTTAACTGTCTTACGTTGTATCGCTATCAAAGTATCTTCAATTATTATGATTCTTATGAGGTATTGCGTACTTGGGAGTAAAAAGCGAATTTTATATTTTTTGTTTTGTTGCTTACAGTAAACATATACAACCAGTATGGAAACTACTAAGAAACGTTCGAAACAGCCTCACTCACACAAACGTGCGCATCGAACATGCGATGACGCGGCACTCACTACTGACGGCACTGCGACGAGCGCTTGGGGTCTAGTCGATGCGCACGTTTGTGTGAGTGAGCCTGTTTCGAACGTTTCTAGGTAGTTTCCATACTGGTTGCATCTGTTTAGTGTGTTATTACTTACTTACTCGTAATTGGTAGCAATAATGCATCGTTCAAGTAGTGCATCGGAGATTCTGTATGGTTTAACAAAAAAAACCTTTTCTTTACATGGTGAATAATTAATGAATGATTTCAGAATGAAAAGGGATGGACCATAGTCCAACACGCTAGCCAAGTGCAGATAAGCAGGCTTGAAATACATTTGAGAACTTAAATGGAGGACTCTCATATAAGTTATACGTGCAAGACATGCAAGTTTCCTCAAATTTTTCCTTAACTGTTAAAAAAAGTGATATTTACTTACTTAATTACCCAAATCGCGTATATCTGCTCAAAGGATGTCTACGATACTGGGATTACAATAACAGATCTCCGAATAGAATGCCAAAGTCTCAACCAATTGGCTATCAACGAAATTTAGGTCCCTTGAGCGGCGTAGGCATCCCCTTAGGATTTCGCGGTGAATTGAAGGTTCGTAAGTTGTATAAAAGTTCCATTTTATCGAACCGCAGGAAACATTTTGCTCCCACAGGAATATAAAAATTTAAGTTTCCCCAGAGGAATGTTTTGCGAGCGCTGTAATATTATTTTCATAAATATTAATATTAAAGGTACTTTTATATTTCTCTCAGCTTCGCGTTCCACATTGCTGAGGGTCGAGACCCCTTTTAATTTATCTTAAAGATGTAGGAGTTTTATCGTAATCTCCCCTCAATATTTTTGTATCAAGTACAATTAAATCTAAATTAAAATTAAATTAAAGATTTTAAATTGGTAAACTAAAATAAATTACATAATATCATACGATGAAATCTCGTAACGGGCAAATTTATAGTAGTAACCGCTGAATATTTATGAGTTTATAAATAAATAAATAGTTTGGAAACACAGTTCCACTATATTACAGTACAAAATTCGCTCGAATAATTTTATTGTAATTGCAAAATGAATTAGTGCCACTGTAACTGACAAATTGACAAAACAACTGGAATTTATAATGATCCAAGTCGTCCCCGAATAATGCCGAAGTTTGCCTGAGTACGGTCATTGCAATTAAAATTTTTAATGACTCACAGTAAAACAAAGTTTTATAGTATTGTTGTGCGGGCCTGAAAAATTTTCCAGAAAGTTTTTATTTTATTTATATTTTTTCCAGCGAATTTTTTTTATTTTTGTACTCCTTTGAGAACTGTATCGTATAAATAGTTATCTTTTATACAACTTTGATTTAAAAAGAAGTTGTATAACTTCCTTAAGTATTTGCCTTTTATTATTTTTCACCTGAACAGTAAAGTAAAGTAAAAGTAAAGTAAAATATGCTTTATTGTACACAAAGAAATGATATGATAAAAAAAAAACAATCATATTAATAGATAGGGCACAACAGGCGGCCTTATCGCTTAAACAGCGATCTCTTCCAGGCAACCTTAGGGCAGAGGAAACTTTTAAGAAAGCGGGAGGGGTGTACTGAGACATAATACTAATAAATAAATATTATATACATAAAAATAATGTAAAAATATATAGAATAAATACACAGTATAGAAGTAATAGATAATAGACGACAGATGAATAAATAAATTATAATGATAGATAATGTTGTTTCAATTTAGTTTTGAAGATAGGAAGAGATTGAGATAGCTTAATATCCAAAGGAAGAACGTTCCAAAGCCGTATAGCAGTTACCGTAAAAGAATTTTGATAGAAGGAAGTTGAGTGACTAGGAGTACTTAATAAAAGATTATTTTGAGAACGGAGGGAAAAAGAGTGTAAATTACATATATACTTAAATCGATCTTTTAAGTAGTGAGGTGTGATGGGATTGAACAGAACGCAGTAAAGAAGGTGAAGAATGTGAGTATTCCTGCGAAGGCGAATCGGGAGCCACTTGAGCTTACGGCGGAACTCGGAAACGTGGTCATACTTTCGCAAGCCAAATATGAACCTTATGCAGTAATTTTGAAGCCGCTCAAGTTTATTTAGTTGCTCCTCAGTGAGATCAAGATAACAAGTGTCCGCATAGTCAAGAATCGGTAGAAGAAGAGACTGAGCCAGCGCTATTTTAGTAGGAATGGCAAGAACAGCTTATCTTTTGAAATTATAATTAGCGACATTTTACTCAGAATACTGTGAAATATACTAAAGGTAAAAGTTTTACGAGATATTTCACCGCGGTTAATTGCCTCATCTGGTGACAGTAAGGGCTGGCTGTTTTTTTGCGCAAAGGATCAGCCTGGCTGTCCAGCGCGGAAATGCAGCCAGCATTCTTGCCACCATTCCACGCGGGCATGATTTATATAGTAATTAGGTTAGGCTAGCTAGCATTATGTTCAATTGCAAGAAGATTGTTATGTTATGTTGTATTGTAGGTCAAGAAGATTGATTTTCAATTTCTAAGTATTGTTAGTTCATTATTTATGATATTATATTGTAAATCCAAAATAATAAAACATTAGTTTTTTGTAACCTTTTTACTCTTGAAGCACTCAAACGTAGCCTGTTCATAAAGTTGCAAGGGGTTACACGGTAAACATGATTGTATTTACGCAGCGTGTAGTGCAAATATTGCAACACACAGACCTGTACCTGTCAAAGGGTATTGCCGAAAAAGAGACAAATACAGAAATATTGGAAAACTTCGAACCATGCTGGTGCTTCAGTACAAACAAATTTGTGCTACTAACAAACTGGAGTGAGCTAATGAAAATAAAAAACTAACAAAAGTATTTAGAGGAGCTATATTTATTTTTGTACTAGCGAATGCCTTGAGGTTTTTTGGTTCCCATGGGAACTCTTTAATTTTCCGGGATAAAAAGTAGAATATGTCACTCTCCAAGTCATCAATTATGCCCACGAAAATAATCACTTTTTCTGCTGATGAAAATAATCATTTTTTCTGGTGTTGTGGCGTGATTGAAGGACAAACCAACAAACAAACACACTTTCGCATTTATAATATTAGTATGATTTTTATATTTAACCGACCTAAATTTAAAAGAAAGTTGTAAAATAAAATATTATGTCTGGCTCACTTTGAGGTTGGTGCTTTGTTACTTATTTATGGTGGAGCATTCTTGTTTCCAATATCGTTCATCGGTGAAACTTCGCAACTTTCGATAAATGGCTCCGAGCAAATTATCGTTGAAGTTTTGCCCCCGTGTGTAAACTTTGAAATCTTTCCATCAGTTCTACCGAGTTTATTATGTTAATGTTGTTTTAAAAATGATTGTTATTATAATAGGCTAATTAGGTTTAATTTATAATATATTACTTAATTATATATTTATATTTACGAGTATACTAGCGTTTGCCCGCAACTTCGTCTGTAACTAAGTAAGTAGGTACTATAGCATAATACAAAGTTTCATGGATATACTTGAACCGTCTATTTAACCTCCTTGGGGGTAGAATTTCGAAAATTCCTTCCTAAGTAGACCTCTATGGTACCACGTGTCTGAGAGAGCACGTAAACCTGTCGGTCCTGCGCCTGATATCTCTCAGGTCGTGTCGAATTTCCCGTCCCATTGGGTTATGAGAGAGAGTGCACCTGTGTATGCGCACACACTTTGCACTATACTATACCCCTTCGCAGATGGCTAATCTTTCTGGAGATTGGCTACCGTGGCCGGAATTCGGTCGGGAGGACATTATTATAGTTGAGCGCACCTAGAAATTGACACTTGTCACGTGGAAAAATAAGGTTTTGGTAGCATTGCAAAATATTGATAGACTCAACTACACAATTGATAAAAGGCTTTATTGTCAGTGTCGGACAAAATCCGTACGTGTGACAATTTTACTCAATATAGTAACACTGCTACGTTTTTGAAAAAGGATTTCTCTCTGATACGCTGTGAATATTTAACTCTATATTTCACAGTCGCACCAATTCTTTTTATTAAAAGCTAGATTAAAGAGCTCTGAAACTCTAGTTGGCCTGGGGACATACTACCATGGCTTAAATCCGTATTGTTTTAATAGACGTTTGTGTCTACAATATTATAATTCTTATAACAGGGACGTCAAGGTACGCACTACGTGACATAAAACTGTCATTTTTGAATAATACTGCTGTAAGCGATAGTAGTAACTCCCCTCGTTCTAAGAACGTAATAATAATAATATTATTAAAAGTTATTTTTCTATTTTTCTGTTGATGAAAATTATGTTTTTTTATTAATTCCACTACAGTTTTGCCCTCGACTGTGATCTCACCTTTATAATGGAAGAGTAAGATTTAATTGATCTAAGACAGTAGCGAGATAACAGTAACTACTCTACGGGCAAATACGTTCCTATCCGACACTGCTATCCGCTAATGGCTAAAACTAGGCACGACCAAACTCTTACACCAGACTACATGAGACTACAGCCTATGTCTTTCCCGGATCGCAACCTACCTCTGCTCCAAATTTAATCAAAATCGGTTGAAAAACTGGGCCGGGAAATCGTAGCAGATAGACAGACAGACAGAGAGACAAGCTTTTGTATTTATAATATTAGTATGGATACCTATATTAATCATCACAAACGAGTATCTTTCTTTCTTTTTCAAGATAAATAAAACTTACCTGGCAAGTTGGGCGTAACAAATAAATGATTATACTTACTTATTATATCCGACTTTTAGTATTTTGTAATTAAATTTTCTCTAAACTTAAAACTTTTAATATTTTTTATCAATTAGTATCGACTCTCGAAATACCTTTGTAAATTGTAAGTTTTCCTTTAAAATACACAAACCACAGTAATAAAAGATGCACAAGTCGGTAAAAAGCAGCGGCCAATTTTCCGAGGCGATTTAAATTTTTGATAAGCCCCTACGTGTGAAACGGGTTTATTAACGAGCCCGTGGCTCCCTGTTAATATATTAATTATATTGTGTGACGAATTGAGCTCTTCAAGGTTTTTAAACTGGGCCCTATTATTTGCGCGAACAGTGTTTTTTATCAACTATCTAATAGGTGCCCTTAGTAAACCGTCTTTATCATAAATCATAATCACCATTATACACATAATCCATACTAATATTATAAATGCGAAAGTCAGTTTGTTTGTTGGTTTGTCCTTCAATCACGCCGCAACGAAGCACCGGATCGACGTGATTTTTGGCATGGGTGTAGTTGAGGACTTGGAGATTGACATAGGCTACTTTTTATCCCGGAAAATTAAGGAGTTCCCGCGGGAATCAAAAAAACTTGAACCACGCGGACGAAGTCGCGGGCATCAACTAGTATGTTATATTGACATTTTCAATAATATTCTACACCTATTTAAAAAACAAATTTATATTTTTTTTCCGACATTATAATCAAGCATGTTTTTATTTTAAATTTTGACTTAAATTATGACAGTAATTGTGTTTAGACGTTTCATTATTTTATATTTATATTTTAAAACTAAATTAATGTTAACTACCTGTTATTGTGATTTTAATGTACATGAAAGAAAGAAAGAAAGAAAGAAAAAACATTTATTTCCACAATTGTGCCACACATAAATAGCCATACATAATATTATTGTATTTTCTATATAATGCTGTGTACACATCCTTAGGACGATGTTTTGGTGGCAACCTGTTTTCTATAACTAAAAAAATATTATAAATGCGAAAGTTTGGATGGATCGATGGATGGATGGTATGGATGTTTGTAACTCAATCACGCCCGAACGGCTGAACAGATCTGGCTGAAATTTGGCACAGAGATAGATAATAGTCTGGAATAACACATAGGCGGATGATGCCCGCGACTTCGTCCGCGTGGATTGAGGTTTTTTAGGTTCCCGCGGGAATTCTTTAATTTTCCGGTTCTTCCCCGGTATGCAACTTATTACAGTGTCAAATTTCATAAAAATCGGATATATAGATGAGCCGTTAAAGCATAGCAGGCAGACAGACGACCTCCGTGGCGCAGTGTGTAGCGCTGTTGCCTTAACGTGCGGAGGTCCCGGGTTCGATCCCCGGCAGGGTCAATTTAGGAATTTATAATTTCTGAATTTTCTCTGGTCTGGCCTGGTGGGAGGCTTCGGCCGTGGCTAGTTACCACCCTACCGGCAAAGACGTGCCGCCAAGCGATTTAGCGTTCCGGTACGATGCCGTGTAGAAACCGAAGGGGTGTGGGTTTAATACAACTGCCATGCCCCTAACAGATTAGCCCGCTACCATCTTAGACTGCATCATCACTTAGCCATCACCATCAGGTGTGATCGCAGTCAAGGGCTAGCTTGTAGTGGATAAAAAAAAAAAATAAAAAAAAAACAGAATACTGATAGACAGACACATACATTTATAATATTACTTAGTATGGATTACCTAATTTCACTTGGCAAACGCGGTGGACTATAATCTATACCTATATTATAAATGTGAAAGTATGGATGGATATTTGTTTGTTACTCAATTACGTCAAAACGGCTGAACGGATCTGGAGTAAATTTTGCACAACTGCACAACGATAGATTGTAATCTGCGATTACACATAGGCTACTTTTTATCCCGGAATATTAAAGAACCCACGCGGGTGAAGTCACGAGCTTCAGCTAGTAGATTATTAAAATTGATGCTGACACCTTTTACCAGTGATATGGCGGTTAATGGGGTTAATTAATTATAGTTATCCAACGCGCACGCGACGTATTTGATGACGGTTCAGTTTAAATTCATATTTTAACTACGTAAATAATAATGAGCTGTTGAAAAGGCAATCCACGAATCTGAGCAAACAGTTATTGACATTAATTGTATAATTTTCAATGACCTGTAGTTTACCGTACTGAATTGCTCGTTATAAACTTTTGAACTGAAACTTCTTTAAAATCGTTGTGATTTGAAAATTCTATGAAACTAAAAAGCGGCACTAAAAAGATAAAACATATTCATAATAGGATTTAGCCTGCGAGAGAATGAGATAGAACACAGTTATATTTGTCTCATTCTCTCGTAGGCTACTTTTCTAAAGTTTCTTTTTTTTTCTGACCGCAACTTACTTTTACCTACTTGATTTTTATCCGAAAAAGTCGTTCCATGCATTGAATTCGAGGAATATTGTGCTTAATAAAACAAACTCAGTAATAACAAGCCATGAAAGTCTAAGTATAACTTTTACAGTTTATTCTTCGAGCTTCGTTCTTTGAAAATACTTTGTTAATTCGACGATAAAAATAAACTTAATTTAAAGTACGAGTACATTTATCAAACTATGATGTGCTCTGAGTCTGAATCTTTCATTTATGCCCAGAAGTCCCCTTTTTTTAAAATATATATATTATAAAAAAAGGGGACTTCTTCTGATATATATATATATATTCGCAGCGTTTGTAGCCTGATACCACACAAACAGCTCACTCACACAAACGTGCGGCAATGCGACGAGCGCTTGGGGTCTCGTCGATGCGCACGTTTGTTTGAGTGAGCCTGTTTCGAACGTTTCTAGGTAGTTTCCATACTGGTTTCATCTGTTTACTGTGCTGAATTTGTGCACACGAATATAAATTACTAGCGGTCGCCCGCGACTTCGTCTGCGTACAATTTCTGATTTCCTATGAGATTATGAAATTTTCCCGCTGCAAAAAGTCTATCTAAGAATGCTTTATATAGCATAGCTTAAGCAGGTTTTTATTATTTAAAACTTATAACCAAAATCCCGATTTTCAAGTATCTAACTTCAAAAACATAGAACTTTCATACAAACTTCCAACCCCCATTTCACCCTCTTTGGGGTAGATTTTCGAAAAAGTACTTATACAGGTTATTATAATTTAAAACTGATAACCTAAATCCCGATTTTCTAGTCTGTAACTTCAAAAACTTAGAACCATCATGCAAACTTCCAACCCCCATTTAACCCTCTTTGGGGTAGATTTTCGGAAAAAAAATTAAATGCTAATTTTCATGTGTCTAACTTCAAAAACAAAGGACTTTCATACAAACTTCCAACCCCCATTTTAACCCCTTAGGGGTGAATTTTCCCAAAAACGTTTCTTAGCTGACGTTTACACCATAGAAGGAACCTACCTTCCAAATTTCAAGTCTGTATGTTTTATAGTTCCTGAGATATCGTGATGATCAGTCAGTGACCTTTTGCTTTTATATATATATAGAAGAAGATGATCAAACGAACTTACCTGTAAGTGAAGTTCGATCCAAATTATGTGAGCAAGCTTCATTCGACGCGATTTGGGGTTGTACTTATTGTAGCAACACTTTCTAGCTACCAGCCTTCATTTTATTTATAGTAGGGAAAAAAGAATTCAAGTATGGTATCACTGTATTGTGTCCACCATTCGGTAGATATCATTACTCATTAACATTTTCGTGCTCGAGGCCTTCAGACGCACAATAAATTTAGTTTTAAAAATAAGTTAATTTAGATATTTTTAATGGCGTGTTATTTTACACCGCAGGGCTTTGATTCTGGTGCATTCAGGTAAAAACTAGTCTAACGCTGCTCTCAATATCATCATAGAAGCACACTTTATTTACCGGGAATTTCGCATGATTTATACATCCGCGTGATATCGACGATATATTCTTCATAATAATATTTCGTTGGCAAAAATTCAAGACACTTTCTCATTCTTATCTTAACTTGTGAAGAAATCGCGTGTGAAGCCTGATACGTTGAGAACTCGTAAAACACAATGTAGCGAGGGCTCCCAAACACTTCAAATAAATTGACAGCATAACAAGTGAGTACTAATTTAAAATCTTGACTGCGGTTTGCGCTGTATCATGTCTGGTGTTTCTCTCTCTCTCTCTGCGCCGAATGATGAATACCTCATTACTAAGGGTTGTGACATCTTTCCATTAATCAGATAATGGTAGGATCTTTCTTGGGATAATAATGCGGTGGGTTCCTACGTCCTTCCGCAATAGCATACGACTCGGCTAAGAGAATTTAAACTCTTATGTTACGATTATTATGAGATGTAAGTGATAATAACAGGGACCGACGGCTTAACGTGCTCTCCGAGGCACGGAGGAAACAAAAATGCCAAATTTGAACCTCCAAATTCGGTTACCGATCCAGTTACCGACTTGGGTCAACGTTGCTTAACATTCGCATCGACTGATATGCGACTGCCATGGCTGGTGTTTATCAAATGACAAATTTTTTCAGGTTCACACTTTTAGTTTGCGTAGCGCATTGTATGGAAAACTATAGGTACTAAAATTCTACCTCAATTATGGGAAAGTTAAAAGTACCAACATGTAATGTGCCACTCAATATGTTACGCAAATTGTTTTTTCGTCTCTCTAGTATCATGTGGACGCTATTTTGATTTTATAAAAAAACTTAGCCTATAACCATCATGACTTATAAACACATATAATAATAAAGCCCACATACATACGTACAATAATATTATACATACTTAGATGCCAGATACGCGTGAAAAATATAGCCTAGTCTTTGTTATCGGTCGGGTAAAAGTCGGCTCTTAACTCAATTAATCGGATTCTTAGCGCCTGAGGATAAAGTTTAATTTCAGATAGGTACCATACCTACCTAAAAGTTGTTTTACGTTGTAATGGTGGAGTTATTTCAGATAGAATATGGTTCACCAAACTATGTTCCTAGCTAATACTCATTACTGTTTAGCTTTATTTTCAAAGTAAAAAATGCCTTTCCCGGGATACACGGATACACCCTATCTCTATACCAAATTATATCAAAATCTGTTGAAAAGATGAGCCGTGAAACCGTAGCAGACAGACAGACAATATACTTTCGCATTTATAATATTAGTATTCTATAAGTAATCGGTTGGTAATAAAAATATGGTTGTATAGATAAAGCTTATTAAGTTAAAAACGTAAGTATATTATTAAAAACTTTATGCTTCTACGAGTGTAATAGAGAACTGTGGATCCATAAAGTTAACGCACTTAAAATTTACGATAGCAAAGGACTTACGATAATTCCAAAGGATTAGGTCAGTCCAGTCTAATAAGCGATCGAGATATCATAATCTGGTGATGTATAGATCTGCCTTATTTAATATCTCTACGAGAGCGGCAAAGTATTGCAAATATTCAACTTGGCAAGATCATTAGTCCTGTTTTTCTTAAATCTATCACACTGGACTTGTTTTACAAAGCGATAAGATTATACCTGCGACTTCATCCGCATGTATAATAAACTTCAGAAAAAAACCGTGGAAACGGTTTTACTTTCTGTAATAAAAAGTAACTTAGAAAATATGTAATGCCTGTTTCCGAGATGCCAAAAAATATCTCTGTTACTATCATTAAAATCGTTTAAACGAAATGCTTTTGATGGAATCACAGACAGACCATACATTCGCATGGATTTCATTTTAATAGTAATTCATTCCCGACAGGATGAAATTATAAAACTCTATACTGCAACATAAATTCTCAGTTATCATCTTGCTCGTTGCTAGGTACCTACTTCAATGAAATCACGAACACGTATAAAATGAACGTGCATAATAAATGTAGGTATAATATAAAACGACTAACCTACCTAAAGCTTGTGTAATACAAAGTTCCCATGTCGACGATTTTTAAAGCTTAGTCCCTGTGTGCAATATTCAGAACACGGAGCTTACGTATGGTGATATACTTTACTTTGCTGAAAAATAGCGTGGGTAAAATTCTAAGATCATATTTGACATGGATTTTCTTTACGGGGAAAGCAAGGTCCCATGTTGACGATTTTTACAGCTTACAACATTCACCACGGAGCTATCGTATCGTGGAAGCCGATAAAAAATATAGGGTCGGCTAAATTGTACTCCGATGTAATCTACCGGTATACCAAATTTCATCAAAATTGGTTGAATAGATGGGCCTTGAAAGCGTAGCAGACAGACAGACACACTTTCGCGTTTATACTAGTATGGATGCGAAAGTGTGTCTGTGTGACTGTCTGCTACGCTTTCAAGGCATTCTATTCAAACAATTTTGATGAAATTTGGTACAGCGGTAGGGGACGTCCCGGGGAAGGACATAGGCTACTTATTATCCCGGAAAATTATGGAGTTCCCCCGGGAATAAAAAAACGTTATTCTTGCGAACGAAGTCGTGGGCATCATCTAGTAGTTTATATACCTAGTATAGAATAGTAAATTACTATACTATTCCATAGTATTGTCATAATATAGTCTTTACGCTCTTGTCTCCATAAATAAGGCATGTCTATCAGACACAACAAAAGTTTTGTTTAGCAGACGATATATTGACAAAACGCTTGCGCGAGCCAGAAAGACGACTACTCTCTACGTTGATCGTACAACGACTGAGCTCCACAACTACCCTAAGTTTTATTACATTGACCCATTTGCAGAGCGCATAGCCAGCTAGGCAGGTCGGGACGACTGGATTCCCTGATTAGGGACCCTTAATAACTATATCTTAATACACCGTACCGATTTAAGATAAGGGTCCCTTGAAATCGGGCTGTGCAATAAACTTATTAATGTGTTTGTATTTATATAAGAAATTAAATATGCTCTACCTTTCAGTCCGTAAAAATATACTTTATACGTGGACACTAATTATATGTTGGATGGCGAGTTTTGTTGGATGCCTGCGCAGCCCGCTGAAGCCCCGCAGCCCGCGCAGTCCGCGCAGCCCCCGCTCATGCCCATGCGTTGTTCCAGCGGGGGGGACTCGTTGTGCCAAAAGTTATTGTGTTTCGTCAATCAATTAATTCTATCAACGTTCCAGAATCGTAAATTTCGAACTAACCCTACATTTTTTTGTAGGTAGGTATGTGATTCGCTCAAGCACTTTACATCATAAGCTCGTGAGTCGTAACGCGGGCAAAGAGGACTAAATAATTTACACTTATTCAGCTCAATTCAGCTTTTATCCGTAGAAACTTGACGACCTCCGTGGCGCAGTGTGTAGCGCTGTTGCCTTAACGTGCGGAGGTCCTGGGTTCGATCCCCGGCAGGGTCAATTTGGGAATTTATAATTTCTGAATTTTCCCTGGTCTGGCCTGGTGGGAGGCTTCGGCCGTGGCTAATTACCACCCTACCGTCAAAGACGTGCCGCCAAGCGATTTAGCGTTCCGGTACGATGCCGTGTAGAAACCGAAGGGGTATGGGTTTAATATAACTGCCATGCCCCTAACAGGTTAGCCCGCTACCATCTTAGACTGCATCATCACTTACCATCAGGTGAGATCGCAGTCAAGGGCTAGCTTGTAGTGGATTAAAAAAAAAAAAACTAGTTTTGTATGGATAAATGCTGAATCGAGCTGAATTTTCCATGGTGATGCTCCCATCCGTTCAGCTAAACCTAGCTGAATGGAGCTGAATAATTAGTGTAATGAATCCCCTTAGGCAAACGATTACAGATTCATCCAAATATACCCGGTGAACTTGCTTCACTGTCACATTAAAAATGTACATTTGCGTGATAGGGAATGTAATTTATTTTGACATCTCCTTGTTATTCATGCAGTTGGAAATGCAAATTGCAAAATATAATTACATAAAATGTCATCAGATTTACCTACTGCAGTAGAGGGATAATTGCGCAATGCGATTGCAATCAGCATAACTTCGATACTATTATTATAAGTAAGCCATCGCTCTCTCTCTGCGGTCATATTTCTCATTGCTGAGGGTCATGGCCCCGTTTCATCGATCACAATAGTGGTATAGGCTAGACGTTTTCTTGGGATAATGATATGGTGTGATACGTTTCGTAATAAGCATACCTAAAATGTACAGGTACCTATTTCAATTGTAAATTCAACGTAATTTATGAAGTTGCAAAATTTAGTATTTAATTACGTAAAATTTCATCAAATTAATTGCATTCAGACGTGTTAACGTGTTTTGAATCAACAATACCACGCTAAAATTTTGTGGATTTTATTTGTACTACAAATGAATGTTTGCTTTGCGTGACAAAAAAACACTATTTTGGATAAATGAAACGGTATAAAAGTCACGATTTGCGACCCAAGCACAAATTGCAAATAAAACTTTGTCACGTGAGAAAACTGAGAGAAGGAGATCATCTTTACGTTTCAACACGTTTCGTGGCACGTTAATCTTTACGTTGCAGGCTCACTACTGAGCACGATTCTCTTCTCAGTATCAGAAGAATTTGGCCATAGTCCACTACGCTGACCAAGAGCTAAGTGGCAGATTTCTCACACCTTTGAGTAAGCAGTTTTCTTCACGATGTTTTCTGTCACCGTAAAAGCAAGTGAAAAGTTGAAGGTGCGTGCAGGGATCGAACCTCTTACCACCCGAATGACTGGGCGTCTAAACCACTAGGCTATCACCGCTTTTTTGAGAGATAAAGAAATTATGTTAAGTTTAATTTTTGGGGTTTTTGGAAGTGATTCGGCCAAGCCAAAGGTAAACCATGTCAGCGGATAAACCTACTGCCAACGCTTTAGCAATACTTGAGCAATATTTAAAAAATGACAGTTTGATGTCTCGTACCATGACATTTCTGAAATAAGGCTTATAATTCTAAAACACGAAAGTCAACAACAATGAATCAAAACAACTTTCAGCGTCGGCAGTATGGCCCCAGATACGGTTTACGTTTGGCTTGTAAACCTAGAAAATATTGTGTTTTGTCACTTTGATAACTCTATTAATGTTACAATCCATGACCGTTCCATCTAAGCCTTACGTATAAAAAAATATCCGAAAGATCTTGTTATATAATTTCCCATCTCTATTAAGGGCAAAACACACAGGGAGCGGGCGCGGGCCGGGTTGGGTGCGAGGCGGGTTGAATTCCTTGTATTTATATGGACGACCTCACACAGAACGCGGCCGCGGATCGGGCGCGTGGCGGCTGACGCTGTGTGGTGTCGTCCATATAAATACAAGGAATTCAACCCAGCTCGCATCCAACCTGGCCCGTACCCGACCCGCGCCCGCTCCCTGTGTGTTTTGCGCTTTATACCAAAGTTGAATTTTGACCGATCATTCTTTTTAAGTGGTCCTGAAACAAAGGCCTGCGCTTTGTGAGGGTAAAATCACGTTACATGCAAGATTACGAGTAACTTTCATAGAATTTGGTGTTTTTAATAATATTTTTATGTAATTGAATTATTTGCTTGTTAGTTATCTGGTAGATAGGTGAAGTAGTGATAGCCTACTTCGGTGTCTTAATAGTATTTTATTTGTCTTTTGATAAAAATATTTTTGAAAAACTGTGTCAGTGTAGCGATGTATATTAATTTGTGCTAAATATGCATAAAAAGATTAAAAGACGTTGTGGAAAACTATGAAATAGTGAATTTTTATAATTAATTAAGTAAGTATAGGTAGGGTAAAACCGGGATAGATGCCGCAGCAGGATAGATGCCTCATATTCAAAAAACCTAACTTCCCGAACTCGCGACTAAGAATTAATTTTATAAGTAGGAGCTGCAGTCACCCCGTACCATAATTACCCACAGACAGTCGTGCGGTGAGGATGCGTTTCGCTCGTACGTGAAATTTTCTCCGCAGCGATATTCCCGAACACGTCAAAGATTTAAAGGTTAGTATTTTGCGTTGCATAACTTTATAATTTGTAATAAATTCTGCTATATGTTTTATTACGTCAATATACTGGTTCATTGAGTCTGCATCTAGGTGTAAATAGATGCTATTTTGTTTATAATTTATTTAAAAAATACTTGGGCATCTATCCCTATCGAAAAGGATAGTTGCCCTGATTTTTCGAGGTATAGGTGCCCTTAGGGGCACCTATCCCTGCATACACTGCCATTTATGATTACCTACAGCAGAACTATACCACGAAAATATAAAAGAAAAGAAGGAGTGCGAGCTCGAGTATGTTCTTGGACTACAGAAAACCTACAGTCTGCTTTGGATGAAATGGACAAAAAAAAACATGGGAATACAACAATTAAGAATTTATATTTTTTTTTAATAAATGCTTGTAAAATTTAATTTAACAAACAATATGGTTATGAATGTTGAAACTTAAGAATTTATATTTTAGTTAAACAAACGCTTTAAAAATTTAATTACCTATGCCATTTGTGTGATATTAGAATAATATCTTCTAATGATAATAATTAAAAGATTAAAAAAATACAAAATGTTTTTCATTATTATGACCCTTGGACTTCTACCTAAAATTTGGTATGGGGTTTTCGTTTACACGGTATAAAGGGCATCCATCCTGCACTGCAGGCATCTATCCTTCTCAGTTTTTTCATGGTGGGGCAACTATCCATACAGGTAGGCATCTATCCTCAAAAAAAATGTTCCACGAAAAGCTAATTTCTGCAAAATCTGTATTTGATAGGTTAAAAAATAATAATCATAATTCAATATAAAGGATTGAGCTAGCTACATTAATAGAAATTATTCGTATTAAATTAATATTTTTAAAATTAGGTGGCCTTTTCAAAAAGTGGGGCATCTATCCCGGTTTTACCCTAAGTACTTTTATAAACAAAAACTTGATAATGTAGCGTGAATAGAATTCCAAAATGATGTAATATTTTTGTATAGGTATACCACAAAATAAGAGTGCATAGTCTAGTTTTTTTTTTAATTTAACATAGATTAATAAAAGCTTCGATCCCTAACCCATTTGTACAAGACCATTTATGTAAACTGATTTAGTTAATTCTTGTAATGCTGTCTTTTTTTACCAAGAACTTAATGCAGTTGTCTAAAAGTGACAGCATTAAATAAATAAATAAAGCCTTCATTGTGTTACATTGTTGAAGTGAAAACTTCTTTAGCCGCGTTGAGCACTTTTTGGTAGGGGAAAATCTTATGGGCACATGAGTAAAGAAACGGTTATGGGTTCGCGTCACCGTCATGCTCGTGACGTATTGTGAAACATTAGTGCTGTGTTTAAATTACAAGTAAAATTTAATGGATTTAGTTTTCACTTCTATTGACAGTCCCTATCCTATGACTGCCAATTTTTTTGGATTTTAAATATGACTTAAAAAGAAAAAATAACCGACTAAAAGGACTAGTAACGACAACGCAAACTCAGTTTTGCGTGCTGGACATTGACTACCAATACTCACTTTGTCAGTTCTCGTGCAAGTGAGCCTATAATTAGCTATTTTTACAATTTTCTATTTCACCTGCGAAATTTATATTACCATTAGGAGTTATTCCCGTTATTTATTCATGCATACTAATATATGTTTAAGAAGTAAGTATGTAAGTACCTAATATTCAGGATTATAAAACGAAATAAACATTTTGGTCGGAACGGTAGGTACTTATTTAAATATATTCTCTTCAGCGAAGGTTTTTAATAATTCCAAGCTTAAATTCATTGTAACAGCTCGTTGGTGGTAGGCTGGGAGCTGGTGAACGATTTGTATGTAGTGAGACAATTAAAGGTCAAAATCGTCTTTCCGCAACTATTTTCACGACACTGGAACAAAAGTATACGGAAGTTGATAGTGTTTGGGAACGTAAAAAAAAGAAGGCAGATTTCAGATCCGGAGGTTAAAGTCCGGTACAATACATTTCAACAAAGATTACCAGTGAAAGGCCTTGGTTAAGGCAGATTATTATATGCGTGTGGAGAGTTACACTCACATGTATAATATCATAATCGTCACGATCATTACATTACAGTCAAGAGAGATAATGGTCTAAATACTAAATCTATATATATAAAAATGAAACCCGTTTTCCTTGGTCACGGCATCACGCGTGAATGGCTGGACCGATTTCACTAATTCTTTTTTTGTTCTATTTGTTATTATTAGGAGAAGGTTCTTACGGAAAAATATATTAAGAAAATCTCTCAGAAATATTGAAAAATATACATTTAATTTTGCAAACTAAGGCGGTACGAAGTTCGCCGGGTCAGCTAGTAATAAATAAATAAGTTTTTATTTCAGGCAACTGCCAGCCCATAATTTGTTAGTAACAATGACGTCTTAACCTATGTTAGTAAAAACAAAACAAAAAATACCTAACCTAACCTAACCTACGCTTATACCTAAAGCACACATCTAAAAGGCTCGTTGGGGCCTCCTTACGCGAATGTGTGCACCATTCCAGCACCTCCAGAGAGGGCTGTCTAGCTTAGTAGCCAATGAACTGAATTCTAAAGAATTCTAATAATAACTAGCTAGATAACTATTTAAACCGCACTGGCGTCATTCAAGTAACGTTTTTGAAAATTATTTCTTATTATAAAGAATACCTTCAAGCAAAAGGTCATGTTGCTAGACCCAGAAACTCCAATTCTTACTAATTACTTAAACATATTGTTTTGTATTTAATTTACAGAAGCTAAAATTAATACGAAAAAAATGGAGTTCTACAAAAGAGCCTGAGTAAATGAGTTGGAGCGGTTGAAAATAGCTGTATAAATATTCCACCGGCTCTTAGTCCACGGGTCGCAGGTGCAAACTTGCCGAAACGAGCAAATTAAACGTAATGTGGACCCACGCGTACAATTTTTAATATAAATATAGCAAACTCCAGTTAATATTGAAATAAAAAGCACTCGAAAAAGGGTTAAGAGTTTCATATTAACGTGATATTTTAAGGTTAATATGGTTTGGTTTTCGGTATAGGAATATAGGGTGAGGTTATTCATATAATATGTATTATTATAATTTAATTCCATACTAGCTGATGCTCTCGACTTCGTCCGCGTGGAATAAGTTTTTTGGATTCCTGGGGGATCTCCTCAATTTTCCGGGATAAAAAGTAGCCTTTGTCACTTTCCAGGTCCTCAACTATACCCATGCCAAAAATCACGTCGATCCGTTGCTCCGTTGCAGCGTAATTGAAGGACAAACCAACAAACCAACAAACAAACTGACTTTCGCATTTATAATATTAGTATAATTAGTATATTAGTATAAGTATGATAGTATGTAGTATGATTATTAAAATTTTGATATTTTAGCAGACTTGTTCTATTTTTACACTCGACGAAACGGAGACGGTATATGTGTTTGCCCTAAGAGGTTGTGTTTGTTCGTTTGTTAGTTTGTTTTGTTGTGCACTTTTTTGTTACCGTTTTCCTGGAAAACTACTGGACCGATTAATACGCGGTTTTTTGCATTAGATAAGCATAACTTCTGGCAAGGTTTTTAGATATATTTTAGGACCATAGACAACCAAGCTGAGCTGTAATCTATGATTTTAATTTTTCAATATGTTTCCATTTTTCACAAAAAGTACTGGGCCGATTGAGATACGGTTTTTGCTTTAGATATGTATAGTTTGTGAGAAGGTTCTTAGTTATATTTTAGGACCATAGACAACCAAGCTGAGATGTAGTCTATGATTTTAATTTTTCAATATGTTACCATTTTTCTCAAAAAGTACTGGGCCGATTGAGATGTGGTTTTTTGCATTAGATATGTATAGCTTGTGAGAAGGTTAATGGAGCTCTGCAGTTCGTCGTGGGTTTTTTAATTTTTTTAATTTTATTACTTCTATTTAAGAACATAAATCATCAAATACTTATTAAGGAATAACACCACTTAAATCTCCTTACTGATTGCCCTCACTCAAAAGCATAATTGAAATTTACTCGGTAGGTCATATTATTATTAATGTTCTAAAATTAAATTTAAGTAATTATCCGCTCAAGTCCAAAAGTAAGAAGCTCAATAATATTTCGGTCATAATTCCTCCCGGAGAGCCGTAAAATGGGTCATCCTTATACCATATTTTATCGAACTTGATTATACTCTGACGGGTCTTTCATAAGCTTCCCTAATATAAATAAGATCCGAAAATAACCATCTATGTTATTCGTTATTGACTTGGTATGTATTTTCAGGTTTACACATTGATGTATAATTTCGATGGGTATAAGATTATACAATTTCTAAAAAAATATTGAGTCAGCATGCCTGAAAAAAACTATAAAGTACCTATTATGTGGCCAAGCGCAAGCCTGTCATATTACTTCATAGGAAAAATAATTAATGCCCGAATGTGTTTGTTTGTCGGTCTGTCCGTTAATTACACAAAGTCGCGGGTATCATCTAGTACTACTTACATAGTTGCACATAATATAATTTTCTATTTAAATACGACATTAGGTATTTTGTATAGAATATACTATACTCAGTAACTTTTACTTGAAAAGCGCCCCCCAAGGGCTCGGAAATTTCGTCCGATTTTAACAGAGATTCGAAATCGTGTCCCTTTGTTCCGACCCCTTACAAAGTAATAAAATAAATTACTCCGAGGACAGAATTGAGAATGATTGATAAATATGGCTACCCTAAAAGCGGGCATTAATGTTTAATATTATGTATTTCAGCCGCAATCTATTTCCAAAGGGATGGTCGATGAGGGAACTTTTGATTATGTTACCTGAGACTGGCAATTTGGCGGATGTGGAAATTGGGTTAAGTTGACAACCCCTGATAGCAAATCAGTAAGGGCCCGTACATAATCAATGATTACAATACGTGTACAGAGTCGATTGATCGTCAATCTAGTGATCAGATACGCCTCAGATACCTGGCCTGGCCTGGTGGGAGGCTTCGGCCGTGGCTAGTTACCACCCTACCGGCAAAGACGTGCCGCCAAGCGATTTAGCGTTCCGGTACGATGCCGTGTAGAAACCGAAGGGGTATGGGTTTAATATAACTGCCATGCCCCTAACAGCCTAGCCCGCTACCATCTTCGACTGCATCATCACTTACCATCAGGTGAGATCGCAGTCAAGGGCTAGCTTGTAGTGGATAAAAAAAAAATACGATCAGGGCGGCGGCCCTGCTTAAGAGTAGTCGTAGGCGTATGACTACTCGATTTTAAACTAGAGATATTAATAATATAGATTCGATTTCAAAATCCGTTCTTTGTTCAGCACTCTGCAGGTCTAACCATAAGTTTTTCTTCGACGTAATCTCCCACTAAAATGAAAAAGTGGGGCAATGTTTTTGGTGAAATTTTAATAATTGGAGTCTGTCCCACGGGTGGGGCAACTTCGTAGACCAGTCAACAAACCCTAATAATATATTATTATAAATTGCTATTCCTTTCATGATACTTTCTACGGAAAGTCCTGTCAAGAAGCTGTCAATTTCGTGAGATTGAGTAGATCTATAATATTTACTAATGACAGATTAAGCCACAATGGGGCTGATTCTGTAGTGCACAATCTCTAAACTAAACTAAAATTAGAGCATTACAAATATTGCTAACCCTTTCATAATACTTCCTACGGAAAGGGACAGAACTAGATTTAAAGCTGCCATTTTAGTTTAGTTTAGAGATTGTGTTATACAGAATCAGCCCCATTGTCTACATATCAGGTTGGGCTTACATTGAGAAAAATATTATCTTAACGTGGCCACTTACCGTGTGTTTACAGGTAAAAAATAATATCACTAAATATTGCCACTTCCAGCTCGGTAAATGTGTTCATTCCGAACCAGCAAGGGCTTGGTTAACGTACGAGCACTTACGAAGTTTTACTTCTTGCCTATTATGTGCTAGTGACGTAACAGACTGCGCATAGTCTGAGAGATAACTACACGAAACAGATAATCTGCTTACTACTAGATAATAACATAGAAAGCTATAGAGAGATGAGTAGAGAAATTATTGAACTGGGAAACTCAATTTTGACTTATGCGCTTGTGATAGTAACGACCTTTCGGTGGTACAATGAGTTTTGGTCATAGTCCCCACATATGCGAAGTGCAGACTTCACACACCTTTGAAAACAATGGAATGGAATGGAAAACTCTTAGGCACACTCAGGCACTCTTAGGCTCTAAATAATAACAATGCATATTAAGTAAAACACATAACGTTAGATTCAAAATTTTCGGAGGATGGACAAAAGCCATTTTTATGCTGGAAATTTTCAAGAGTTTTTTAAACAAAAAATCCCCTGACTTTGCGGACATCATTGCGTACCTACACAATATTATTATTATAAATTATTCGTCGTTTGAGAAAATATTTTATACTATAAAACAAAGAATTAATTGTTAAAATTATTTTACATAAATTTTTGTAGAAAAATATAATTGATTTTTACTTTCAATTTGGTTATTTACGGTCGGCTCTTAAACTACTACAATATATATAGTTTATATAAACAGGTAATGGTCTGTACTCGAGGAATATCCTTTGAACATGTAATGGCTGTAATATAAACGGTTCAGGGAGAATATTTTTTCAGCTGCGGCGGGGAAACAAAAAAATTGTTTCGAGTGGCCCAGTCGTTTACAGCGTGTAGCGTATAACGAACTTTTTGCTAACGTATTCACAATTTTATAGGTCAGTAGGTAGTTAGGTACTGCACCTATTTTTTAAGAAAGCCAGTTATTTTTGACCGACTTCCAAAAAAGGAGGTTCTCAATTCGGCGAGTATTTTTTTAAACCGATACAAACACCTTTGTTTATATTTTCATGAACATTTTTGAACTTTATAAGCAACTAGCTGATGTCCACATGGAATAAGTTTTTTTAATTTCCACGGGAACTCCGTAATTTTCCAGAATAAAAGTAGCGAGTGTCAATCTTCAGGTTCTCAACAGCTATACCCATGCAATAAAAATCACGTCGATTCGTTGCTCTGTTGCGGCGTGTATGATGTATAAAATGTAGAATGATGTGGCTAATTTTATTCTGTTGCACACAATCTCTTATCTGAATTAAAATTACAATGATAATTTTATTGCTTTCCCTTTCATAATACTCCCTGCGTAAAGGGACAGTATTACATTTAGTCTACTTAAGCTTGTTTACCTTTTGTGACGTGAATGAGTATCAATCTTGCAGTTTTATGCAATTTTTTTTCAGACTTTTTCCTTTTTATACAGAATTTGAAGCTCTCACTTTTAATCACGACATTGCATAGCCCAAACATGTTACAATTAAAATAAATGACCAATCATTTACAATAAGTAAAGGTACGTCTGCACATATACCAACTTTCTTAACTTAAAAATATTCAACACAGATAAAAAGCCAAGCGCAAGCCTATCTCACAATAAAAACAAAAAAAAAGCATTAGGTATCACTTAATTTTAATAATTATGTTTTTACAAATCTCAGCTAAATTTTCATACCCTTTGTAAAACTTAGCCTGATAAAAAGCAATGACATCAATAAACTGTCTAGACAAGTTTAAATTGCTAACCGTGAAAATATATATGTAAGTAAGTATAATAAATCATATCAATTTAAGGGCTTGGACAAATACAAAGCGTATCTGTAATGACGCGCGACGGCCACAGACCCGCTTAACGCTACGCTGATCGTTTAAAAGGTTTGTGATGTAGTAAATGCAAAGCGTGACGGTGTTCAAAATATTTGAACAGGTTTAGAAAAAATAATATATTTATATCTTTATCATATTATTTTATATCATCGCATAATCTTTATCTGTGCCAAATGACTCGTTTTATAAAGCTATTGTAAATTAATTTTCATGACAGATAAATTTAAATTGTATTGGAATAGTTATATTTTGTCCCACGCTACAAACAGGTCAATCACTCAGCTTACATTGGGGATCGCAGAATCTGATGCTGAGATCCATAGAGCGTACTTTGACTTAGCTCAGTTTTTTTTTAATCCACTACAAGCCAGCCCTTGACTGCGATCTCACCTGATGGTAAGTGATGATGCAGTCTAAGATGGTAGCGGGCTAACCTGTTAGTGGCATGGCAGTTGTATTAAACCCATACCCCTATTAGGTTTCTACACGGCATCGTACCGGAACGCTAAATCGCTTGGCGATACGTCTTTGCCGGTAGGGTGGTAACTAGCCACGGCCGAAGCCTCCCACCAGACCAGACCAGGGAAAAATTCAGAATTTATAAATTCCCAAATTGATCCTGCCGGGGATCGAACCCAGGACCTCCGCACGTTAAGGCAACAGCGCTACACACTGCGCCACGGAGGTCGTCAAAATTTACTCAGAGATAAAACGAGATGGACTTACGTTAGTAACATAAATCTGTCTCGTTTTAACCATGTCTTAAGTCTGAGCCAAGTCAAAGCACGCTCTATAAACTCAACCCGAACGGCTACACCGGTCTTAATTCTATAGTACATCTGTAGAAGTAGCTAAGACTCGTATCTGTAATGCCAAGTGTAACAACGCCGATTTAAATTTGCAGTACAAATTTGAATTCCTTAAGTATTTACATCACAATTTACAACTAATCTAAGAATCGCTTTGGATAAGTATAAACCAACCGTTGCATTTGTACAAGCCTTAATAATTGTGAGGGCGAATGTACTCTTTTAGATTACCTTGGAGAAATATAATGATCTCTGAATTTGTACATGTTTTTTCAAGTAATATTAATTAACTTTATAAGCAATAGAAACCTAAAACAAGCCTGGTACAAAGTTATATTAAACTCGCTAGAGTTTAACCTGCTAAGTAAGTACCTAACCTTTTGAGGTAGGTACATTAATGTAAGACCAATTTTGATAAAATTAGGCACAAAGATAAGGCCGCCTTTATACCGTAACAAGTTGTAAATTCTGTCACGATTCGTTTTACATCTGCTTTTTTATTGGTTTGTGTGTAATAAAGTGTTTTTACTTACTTAAAGATAGCTTGCATCACGTATGCAAATATATGCTAAAACAATCAAAAACAGGAAAATCGAAAAGTTTCTTTGAGATCTCCGAAACACACATGCGGACGATGTCGCGGGCACATCGTAAACTACGTTTTCATAGCATTAAAAATTGAGGAGTGATGTAATAGAAAGGTTTTAAAATCCGTACTCGTATAAAGCGAAAGTGTTTGTTTGTTAGTTTTTCATTCAATATGCTGCAAAAGAACACTGGAAATATGTTTTGCATGGGTTATAGTTGAAGATCTAGCCAGTAGAACACTTCTACTTTTTATTTTGAAATATCGAAGATTTAGAAACCTTAGTAAATCTCGAAGTCGAAGTACGAAGTACGTCTATCGTCGAATCCATACAAATTTTTTCATGCTAATATTATAAATGCGAAAGTGTGTCTGTCTGTCTGTCTGCTAAGCTTTCACGGCCCACCTGTTCAATTATTGATTTTGATGAAACACCATGTACAGGGATAGGTTGTATCCCGGGAAAGTATATAGGCTACTTTTTATCCCTGAAAATTAAGGAGTTACCGCGGGAATCGAAAGAACTTCACGCGGGCGAAGTCACGGGCATCATCTAGTGCTAAATAAAATTAAATTGCCTGTATAGTTTGCTAGCTTTAAGTTTCACTTTCAGTCGTGGCTAATTAGATTGCTATTCAAACATCTCTTTCTGAAAACGAAAAAGTAAAACAACCGAGCGACATCGCTATCAAAACCATGTTACAGAGTACACACGCAAACTTTTACGAACGAGGCGTCGCGTTTTTGCAACTTGTAATTATTTGGCTTTACATTACTCCCCGACCAAAGCAAACTTTATATGGAGCCAAAATAAAGACTCAATGCATCGCAATCACAGTTTTTGCACTTAACTAAAATGAGTTCGGGAGTTTATTTCGGAGCGGGGCGACATTTGAAATTTGTACGCGATGCAAACAAATTGGGTTCCATTTCACGAAACATTTCGCTGGAAAACACCGTTGATGGTTTAACAAGTTATTGCCGTGACTCGGTTGGCGTGACGTGAAGTTAATGTGTACTTACTGACAGTGAAGGGATCATACCATGTTTTATTATTTAGACACGAGTTTAGGTTTCTGGTACTCTACTGACATCTTGTAGCAAGTAAATATCAGTCCACCACCACCACTATGCAGTACAGTCCATTACATTAACGTCGCACTTCTAGGCATAGGCCTTCACTCTCATAGGAGAGAGGGAATTAGAGCTTAGCCCCACAACGCTGCTCCAGAGCGGGTTAGCCGGCTTTAACGACTAATATCATGTTAGTGATAATAACCTGGATCGACGACGGATAATGTGCTCTCCGAGGCACGGGGGTGGTACACCTCCAACCTAACTCCGGGATAGTACTGAGGGTTTCTGGTCAGAAAAACCCAACACTTAAATATGGCTCGGACTCGAATTCGGGACCTCGTCGACCGCAACCACTAGACCAACCTCAGGCAGGTTGGTCTAGTGGTTAGCCCTAGAGTTCTGACAGTCCGCACTAGGCCAACGTGGTGAACTATGGTTCGTTTAATTAAGGCTTGGAAAGGGGATCTGTTAACATGAAAGAGGGTAGATTCATCACCCACCAAGCTACATAATAAATAGTACGATTTGAAAAAGAAAACCTCCAAGCACATTGGTCTATATTATAACTACCTCTGCCTCATCGTCATCAAAGTATTTTGAACCAATTGCCGACACATTATAATGTCCTCCCGCGGCCTATCTCTTGAGAGATTCGCCAACTGCGCGGGAGATATTATAGTGCACAGGATCACTCTCTGTTTCTTTCCTTTCATAGCCGGATGGGACGGAAAATCCGAATGACCGCAGAGAGATCAGACGCAGGACCTACGGTTTAAACGTGCTCTCCGAGGCACGGGGTGATACAAAATTTCTTCTCAGAAAACCCTATAGTTGTTATGGCCCGACCCGGGACTCGAACCCGAGACCTCGTCGGCCGCAGTCGAACATATTAACCACTAGACCAACGAGGCAGTCTAGTCATTACTAAGTATAGTTCTCCTTTTAGTAGGTATGGAAAAGGCACGCTGGCAAAGTGCTAATTGCCATACCCTACTTTGAGAATTGTAAAGAACTCTTGGGTATGCCGGTTTCCTTTCCTGCGCCGTTAGAGCGAGTAATATTTTTGATTGCTTCAAACTGTTTTACTTGTGCCTACTATCGAATAATGTTACCGCCATGCACGAATAAATTAAGTAAGAAGCTACAATATTATACTCGTAGTAACTGATGTTTCGAACTTCATTTGTGGTAATGGCGTAGCGTGGATGTAATGTAATGACACCGCAGTAATACTTTTATGCTTAGTTATAAAATGTTTTATGAATCATATTTAAAATGGCGTTCGGTGTCAGGCGTGGCGGTGTGAACTGTGAATTTAATGCCTCGTTTTAAATAGTACGTGTTTATTGCCCACGGGCGGGATATTACGCGTAGTGTTTTGAGGACAAAGTTACTAAAAGCTCCATTGCACTAAAAGGTGGTGACGTGTGGTAGGTATATAATTTGAATCATGATTTATATCGTACCGTGGCCAGGCGACATACGCTTTAAGTAGTATTATTTTGAAATTATGTCAGATTCATATTTTTTTATTCCACTACAAGTTAGCCCTTGACTGCAGCGATCTCACCTGATGGTACGTGATGATGCAGTCTAAGATGATAGCGGGCTAACCTGTTAGCGGTGGGAAATACACAAAAGGGGACAGGCGCGGGCGATGTGCGGTTGTGGCGAGGTTGTGGCGAGGGTGTGGCGCGGGAGCGCCGCCTGATCTATCATATTTCATACAAAATGTATGCAAGCGGCGGGCCAGGTAAACAGAGCAGCGTCCAAGCGGCCAGGCGCGGCGAGGCACTTTCATACTTTCAAGGCCACACCGCCGCCAAATCGTCAGCGCGCCTTTTGTAATATACTTACATCTAAATGGCTCAGAGAACTCTCTTATAGTGACACAGAAGATATCGTAACTGCAAAATAATCCACACGAACAAGATCTCTCTCTCTCACACCCACACACACACACACACAGAGTTCACTTTACCTTTATTATGTATTCCTAATGTGTAATTCTCGTGAAATTGTAATCTGGAGGTGGGCGTTAGCAACTGCAACACAGTTTCAAACGAACGCGGTTGTTATCAATCTATAGTTTTTAAGGCTCTATACGAGATAGCACAAAGAGAATCCACGTCATTGACTTTTTATAATTTATTATGGAATGCGTCGACAAAATGTCCCTTATTAAATATAAATTTGAAGTAATTGGAATTCATGCTCTAAATTACTTCAAATTCATATAATTATGATATTAATATATAAATCGATGGCCTAAAGCCAAAAGTTGTGTAAATAATTCCAAAAAATATTTTACAAAAAAATTTAAGTATTGGATAGAGGCAGGCTTTACTTTGCGGAAATCCATCATAGTGAAGGAAAAGAGGCAGGCGTTACTTTGCGGAAATCCATCATAGTGAAGGGAAAGAGGCAGGCTTTACTTTGCGGAAATCCATCATAGTGAAGGAAAAGAGGCAGGTTTTACTTTGCGCAAAACCATCATAATGAAGGAACGTAAGTCATCATAAGGAAGGAATGAGTGAAACGTACGTTGAGGGTAGCTTTTGGGGGAATTCTGTGGTGTGATAATCAATTATATTTAAATAATACATAAAATCACTGTACCACATAGATTTTCCTTTTGT
This sequence comes from Erebia aethiops, assembly GCA_923060345.2. Classification (NCBI taxonomy): domain Eukaryota; kingdom Metazoa; phylum Arthropoda; class Insecta; order Lepidoptera; family Nymphalidae; genus Erebia; species Erebia aethiops. Next base: position 3,371,438 of record OV281092.1, on the reverse strand, counting down.
CGCGGATTTTAGCGAATTAAACTTCTGGTTCCCTAAATATTTAAGTATATTTTTTTGAAGACTAATTTTAATTATGAATTATAATAAGTAACTAATTATTAATTAAAATAATTATAATTATACATTGGACAGTACGATAATTCACTACACCGTATCTTATTTATAGTCAATAAATAAACGAATTCTACATAGACCAAATATTAATTTCAAAGGTTTTTAGAAATAGTAACATAATGCACCATACTATTAGTCATTTTATGGGACGTTAATAAATAAATATAATTTACTGAATTCTAATAATTGGTACATAGGTACAAAATTTATTAATTGAGCATTTACAGGGCTGGAAAACATAAATTCACGTCTCGAAAGCTCTATAACGTAGGTCATTAAGCAGGTATACGTCTTTTCTAAAATTAAATCGAGATTGAAATGCGCAGACATGATGTCGACATTAAGTTAATCTTACTTTATAAATAAAGTGAAATGAATGGCTGGAAGGCTTTTGAAGGTGATCTTCGATAAACCTACGTAAACTACGTTTGGCTCTGGAATATTCCATGTAAATCCCGGAATAGCGGGCGTAAGAAGGCTCTGAAGTCATAAATCTCATAATTAACACGCACAGATTGAGACGAATACCTTCTCCGTGACAATAATGTTAGCGTGCGATTTACTAAGAGGAGGCTCGTTTCATTGAGGGACTTGTTAAGGCGCTGTGAGCTCACGAGATGGAAAACACAGGCGCGCGGGGGTGAAATCAAGCAAGCGCATGTTGCAAAAAATGCATGAAATAATTTGTAAAAAAAAAATACTTACTTTTCAATACAAATGAAACCGACAATGTGTTAAATTTAGAAAAATGAATTTTATCTTATATTTCTAGAGCTAATTATTGGTTTCAATAAGGAGAAAAATTGCTTTAAAAGGTATGTTTAAAATAAATTTCAATGCAGAGATTTTATTTAAATTGTGTTTTGAGATGCGTCAATGGCTGCTCAAAGGTTTTGAAAACAGCAAATTATTTTTACTAGCATACATTATGTCACCGTTTTATGGATACACTGCTTTTAAAAACCCCCTTTTACGCTACACAGGGCCTTAATAAGAGGAGGGTCGTTTCATTGCCGCCGAGTTTCCCGAGTTTCTTGCTGGTTTTTTTCGGTAGGAATGGCATTCCGAAGCAGTGGCAGATTTACTTGACGATTCAAAAGTACTTGTAAAAGTTTATTTGAATAAAAATCATTTTGAATTTGAATTTGAATTTGAATTGAGGGACTTGTTAACCAATATTGGGTCTTATTCGATTACGTACTAGGGTTATTTAAAATAATAAGTCCATTACCGTAAAATAAAATAAATTGGTGCAGAATAAATTATTATATTAGGTTTCAACTCTCTTTATTTGTCGTTTTTTGCTGAGGCCTAGTAGTTAAGACACCTGACCTCCTATACGGGGTCGTGGGTTTGATCCCGGGGTACTCACCTCCAACTTGCGTTTAAGAAATGTAATATCACTTGCTTCAAACGGTGCAGGAAAACATCGGAGGAAACCTCGACAATGTGTCAAGTCTGCCAATCCGCACTTGGCCAGCGTGGTGGGCTATGGCCAAACCCTCATTCCGAGAGAAGACTCATGCTCAATAGTGAACCGGCATTGGATTGATAAAAAGAAACTGTTAGGATTACTTCATTATTCATAACAGAACTTACATAATTAGTACCACATAAATAAGCAAAAGTTTTTTTAAATTATGTTCACGAAATATTATTTAGGTTTTGGAAGTTAGGTAATTTTAAACTTTATAAGTCCTCGTTGAAACTTCATACAAAAACCTACCCTTGAACGTTGTTTACACAGACCCTACAACTAAAATAATCCTTGAAAATTCCCGGCCCTACGCTCTTGTAAAGCTTTAAGATCATTAGTCTTACAGTTAAACAGATTCAGGCTCCTTAGTGACTACAACAAAGTTAGACTAAGGCTGAGATTTAAGCGAAATGGTTTTAAACCGACTTCCAAAAAAGGAGGAGGTTCTCAATTCGGCGCTTAGGTTTTTTTTTTTAATGTATGTCGGTGCATATCTCCATGGTTTCTAAACCGATTTGAAAATTTGTTTTAAAACCAAGCAGGACTTGGTTCCGCTTAAAACCAAGTCCTAACTCCTCAACTCTGATGCTGCAGGGTACTACAGTCTTATCCGTGGGAATTTAGAGTACACTAAAAAGTTAAAATCCTTTCCAAAAAACCGACTTCCAACGCCAACGTAAAGTAAAAAATAATTTTGATTTCTACACACTATGTTGAAGTCGGGCGAGTATAACAAGAACTTTAGTTTAGACAGACGGTATTTTTATTAGAATAGTAAAACAGGCACGAATTGACAATTCCAAGTAACTTCAATCGCTACTCTTCATTACGCGTTTGATATGACGTTTTACGTGTAGCACTAAATAAGTATATTACCACAGAGTATCTAATAGCTCATGATATTACTTTGTTAGAAGGGTTGTTATCACTATAGCATAATATCGATATATTTTATTAACGAAGGGACCAAGGAAATTGTTAAGAGAAAGTCTTGTAAATAAGGTTGAACTTTATAATTTCCAATAATACTATATGACAATGAAATATGTTTGCGGACTGTATATAAAGGTATTAGTGCACAGTTGCCGCGTATGAAAAGTAAATGGTAATTGGCCAGTGTCGGAGTGCGCGATGTCCCGCGCCCGCTGCCCGCGCCCCGCGCGTGGAAACAGGTTGTGAGGCGTAGTCTCCAACAGTCTGCCCGGGAAATGTTGAATTCTTCAATTTTATGAAAGAGGAAGGGGGCAGATGTTGTTGCAGGCCCGCTGAATGATGCCCTTTTTCGTTTTTATGTCTGCAACTCTACTGACGCCGTCATTGCCGGGGTGTAGTTTCACTACTCTACCCATTTGCCAGAGCAGTGGAGGTTGGTTTTTCTCCTTCACCAGCACCAAGGAACCAAGCTTGAGGCTTGAGGAGGATGAGCGCCACTTGACCCGCTGCTGAAGAAGCGAAACATATTCGATTGAGAAGCGGGACCAAAAATGTTGTTTTAGGTTTTCGATTCTCTCGTAGCGCTGCAGACGGTTAATGTTTGCATCGCTGACGGGAGGACGAGGAACCGTTAAGAGTGAGCGTCCAATTAGGAAGTGGGCTGGAGTAAGGCAGGTAAAGTCTGAAGGATCTGAAGAGAGAGGTGTCAGAGGTCTGGAGTTCAGAATCGCTTCTATTTGGATAAGACACGTTGACATCTCTTCATATGTAAGATGGGTTAAATTAAGATGAAATCTCGTTACTAGCTCCAATGAACGTAGACGCGTTGTCCGACGTCACGGAAACCGGTTTTCCGTGGCGGGAGATGAATCTGTACAGAGCTGCGAGGAAGGCTTCCGTAGTTAGGTCCGTGACAAGCTCTAAGTGAACCGCTTTAACTGCAAAACACACAAAAATGCAAATATATGACTTCGTCAGCCTAGCACCTCTGCCCTTTCGGTCTGCAATCAACACTGGCCCGGCGTAATCCACGCCAGTGTGTAAAAATGGATAATCTAGGTGTGTCCTATCATGGGGTAAGTCGCCCATAATAGGTTGTATGGCCTTTGACCTAAATCTAAAACACCGAACGCAATTGTGAGCGACGCGCTTGGCGAGATTCCTCCCCCCAAGTGGCCAATATTTTTGTCTGATATTAGACAAAAGCAGCTGTGGTCCGGCATGCATTAATTCTATGTGCTGTTTATGAAAAATTATTTGAGTGACATGATGTTTGCTACATAGAATTATGGGATGTTTAACATCTTAGCTGTAAAATGAATTATTTAGACGTCCTCCAACTCTTATAAGGTCATTTGAGTCTAGAAAAGGGGTGAGTGAATTTAATTTATTATTTGTAGGTAAAGGTTTGCCTGCTTTCAATAAGTTGTATTCCTCTGGAAACATTTCTTTTTGTGTAAATTGTAGTATGTAATTTTCTGAGTTTTGTAATTCCTTTGTAGTTAAAAATGTAGTTAGTTTGTTTTTAGGATTTTTACAATTGTATATAAATCTTTGTACATAGGCAAATGATCTTATTAAATGTGTATAATTTGACTTTTTATGTATGAGACTATGTATTGTGTTTGTTTGTATGTCTGTATTGTTTTGTGTTGAATTCGTGTGTAAGACTATTTCTGTATTCATTGAATTAGATTGTGTGTTCGGTATTGTGGGAAATTGTATATGTTTGGATTGTAAAAAGTCAGGGCCGGACCACCATAAGTGACAAGAGGAAATACTGTCTGCTACAATCCCCCGAGAAACTAGATCCGCAGGATTTTCTTTAGACGGAACGTACCCCCATCTGTGACCGGCCGTGCAGTCTTGTATTTCACCCACTCGAGTCCGAACAAACATTTTTAATTGGTTCGATTGTGTTTTTAACCATGCTAACACGATAGTGGAATCAGTCCAAAAATAAGATTTGTTTATTTTTAATGTTAGGGATGATACCACTTTAGTATGGAGCCTAGTAGCGAGAAGTGCACCACAAAGCTCTAGCCGTGGGATTGTGGTGGGCTTCAAAGGCGCTACTTTATTTCTGGAAGCTAATAAGTGAATTTGTACCTTGTCGTTTTCGTCAACTGTTCGCACGTAAACACACGCGCCGTAAGCGCGCTCCGAAGCATCTGAGAATGTATGCAATTCTATTAGTGTTTTGTTGTTAGTGCCGACCCAACGAGGAATGCGAAGTGAATTTAGTGAAGTAAGAGAAGCTATGAGGTTTAAAAAAGACTTCTGTGTATCTTTTGTAACTTCGTCATCCCAGTCGCACTTATTTACCCAAAGTTTTTGCATTAGAATTTTTGCTTGAACTGTACAAGGTCCTAAAAGACCAAGGGGATCGAAAATTTGACTTATAAGTGATAAAATTATACGTTTTGTAATTTTTTTTGTATTTGTGTCTAAATTAATTTTAAATAATAAATTATCTGTGTTACAATCCCAATGGAGACCAAGTGTTTTTGACGGTAATGAATCATCTAAATTTAAAGTTTTATCCGTTTTAATATTTTCAAGCAAATTTTCACTAGGTAATGATTTTAGGACTTCGGTATTATTTGATTGCCATTTACGTAGCCTAAATTGCGCTGACTGTAAGGTGTCGATAACATTTTTACAAAGATTAATTACTGATTGTATGGAGTCTCCACCGCTAAGAAAATCGTCTACGTAGAAATCTCTAGTAATAGCTACCTTTGCTTCTGGATCCGAACACTGTTCTGCCAGCGAAACTAAGCATTTTGTGGCTAGATACGGTGCCGATGCAGTACCGTATGTAACCGTGTTTAATGTAAATGATCTTATGTTTTCACTAGGATGAAATCTAAACAAGATTTGTTGTAGTGAACGTTGAGAAGGTTCGACGAGAACGGCTCGATACATTTTTTCGATGTCTCCCGACACGACGATTTCATGCTGTCGGAAGCGAATTAATATTGAAATTAAATCATCTTGGACGACGGGTCCAACCATTTGAATATCGTTAAATGATTTTTTACTTCTAGAAGAAGTGGGACTGGAAGTGGGGCTCGATGCGTTAAAGACCACCCTTAACTTAGTGGTAGATGATGACTCACGATTGACCCCATGATGAGGTAAATAATAACTTTTTTGAGAATTTATTGTATCCGAAATTTTTGAAGTGTCACTCATGTGACCTAAGTTTTCGTATTCGGTCATAAAATCTAAATATCTTTTCTTAAATATTGGATCGCGTTCGAATCTACGCTCTAGCGCTAGTAAGCGGCTTTTCGCTGTTCGATAAGAATCGCCGAGAACGTCGGGTGACTCTTTTAAAGGGATAGTTACAATGAAACGACCGTTTTCATCGCGCCGAGTGTTCTCTGCGAAGCTTTTCTCACATGCTTGCTCTTCTAGCGATAAACTATATTTAGAAGGTACGGATTCTAATTCCCAAAATCGTGTTAACAAGGCCTCATCATTTTGAGAAAAAAAGCAAGAGGAAGAATGTTGTGAATTATTTGTAATTAAATTTGTGTTTTTATTAATAGTGCCGGAAACAAGCCAACCTAGTTTTGTTTTTTGCAATTTAGGACACTGTTGGCCTAAATCAATGAAGTTGGAACATATGACGTCCCAAAACACATCTGCACCCATTAATATGTCTATGGGTGACGAAATGTGAAAAGAAGGATCAGCTAGCTTGATATTAAGAGGCAACTGTATGGATTGTATGTCAATGTTACTAGAAGGTAATGAACTCGTTATTTGAGGTAAAACGTAACATTCTATGCTGACTTTATAATTACCCGAAGATGATTCGATGGATAAGCTACAAGACTCCGCACTGTAGGAAAGTTGATTGTTAATACCTGTCACAGTGGAGCTTACGTTCCGTCGAGGCAAACCAAGCTTCTCACAGAAGTGCCGTGTGACGTAGTGCGCAGTGGCACCGTTGTCTAGAAGAGCGCGGGCAGGATATAGTTTCCTGTCTGCGCCGACCACGTTCACCAAAGCTGTGGAAAGCAATATATTGGGTGTGTTATTAGTCTGAATGTTTGAAGATAAGGCAACTGTGCTGTGCTGTTCTGTGCTGTTCTGTGTTTCTGCGTGTAAAAGTGTGCTGTGTTTCAGGGTACAGTATTTGCAGTGAGAAAGCCTGCAGGTCTTTTCCCTGTGTCCAATTTTGAGGCAATTTTTGCATATGTTTTTGTAACTTTGTACCTTAAGAATACGTGCATTAACGTCTAAATTCCTAAACTCAGGACAGTTGAATAAAAAATGATTTTGATTACACATAGGACATGAGATTATTCTATCACTAGTGCTTTTAGTTTTGTTAGTATGCGTGTTTATTGTATTTTGTGTGTTTTGTGTATTTTGTGTATTCTGTGTAGTATGTGTATTTTGTGTCATCTGTGTATGTTGTGTGTTTTGATAGGTATGTGTTGATAAGTGTCGTTGTTTTTCATCCTGCTGTATAGCATCTAATAAATCTGCTCTGTTTGTTAAAAAATCAAGAAATTGTTTTAATGTAGGCGAAGTTGTTATTGAGTTGCGTTGTTCTTCCCATTCTCGAAAGGTTACCGTGTCCAATTTTTTCGTCATTAAGTGTATGATCAATGTGTCCCAGTGGTCAGTAGGTTGACCTAGGGTATTTAGAGCACATAAATTACGATTAATTGTATCTATTAATTTTCTTAAAGTTTGACATGATTCCTTGTGAATGGGAGTAAAATTTAATATTGCATTTACATGGTTGTTTACTAATAATCTTTCGTTATCGAACCGATTTGATAAAAGTTGCCATGCAATTGCGTAATTTTTCGATGTAAATTCTAAATTTTGAATCATAGTTAAGGCGCTGCCTTTTAATGCTGCTTTTAAATAATGGAATTTATTAATATCGCCTATTGTATTGTTTGTGTGTATTAATGAAATATACGTATCTCGGAAAGTGAGCCAGTGTTGAAAGTCTCCGTCAAATGTGGGCAGGTTAATTTTAGGTAGCCTGACGAAGTCGTGAAGTGCATCCTTGTTTCCTCGCTCGCTTCCCTCACTCGACTCGGATACAGAAAGTGTTCGCTGTCGTTGACGACTCCACTTATTGAGAAGAGTACGCGCCGATCCGATAAGCGAGTAGTATTTTGAGTCGAAGTCTTCTCGTTCCAATAGTAACTGGCTTGTATCTTCAGTCAAAAGCTCCAAGTCAGTCTGTAATTTATCATATTCGCTATGTATACTATCTATTTTATTAAGACGACATTCTAGTTCGTTAAACTGATTTTCGCTCATATTATCACTACTAAGGCTATTTAAAAAGTTTTGAAATATTGTAAGCTTGCCCTTAACACTACCGCGAAGCTTTATTAATTCTTTTATTTTAGCGTCACTCATTTTTAAGAGCGTAAATTGAAGGTTAAGATCAGGAACAAAGCAAGCGATAGGTAACTAATGTAAGTGGCGGACGGCCGGGCGATGCATAGAACCGGTTTGCGTTGCACCGAGGATTGATGCGCTTACGTACCTATGCGCTCATAAGCAGTGACAATTTTATGCGTAATGAAATGAATCAGCGTAATTTGAATTAGTTAGGTGCAATTTTAGCTATTAACTTGTAATATTATAGCATTTTAATGAAAGTTAAGCAATGTATGAAATAATATAGGCATGATGGCACTTATTTTAATGATTGGAAGACTAATTAAGCAAATGATTTTAAGACTAGGTATATAAATTGGCAATATAAGGCGAAAAAGCTACACAGAAATTTTATTATTGTAAATTATTATGAAAATATCTTAGTATCAGATCCAAATAGAAGACGGAAAATGCTAGAAGACAGGAAAGTAAGAAGGAATATGGAACAAACTCACAAAAGGTCGTCCCCGTCCTTTGTTCCCGCGATGCACTCCGATTTTTGGCTGGTTTCTTTCTTTGCTTGAGGTAGAAGGACCAAATGTTGAGAGAAAGTCTTGTAAATAAGGTTGAACTTTATAATTTCCAATAATACTATATGACAATGAAATATGTTTGCGGACTGTATATAAAGGTATTAGTGCACAGTTGCCGCGTATGAAAAGTAAATGGTAATTGGCCAGTGTCGGAGAGCGCGATGTCCCGCGCCCGCTGCCCGCGCCCCGCGCGTGGAAACAGGTTGTGAGGCGTAGTCTCCAACAGAAATCGCTATACTTACCTACTGAGTGTACACCCAACCATAAATATTTCAAATTCTACTCGCTCGCTACGCCGTAGGCAAAAGATCCTAATGTACATATATCGATTTAACTTAACAACACTACTACGTTTATACATCCAGCCCAAAAACTTACCTACTATACTGGAAAAACTTCCGCATATTAAGCCGTTTTTATGCAAGCAATGTACGCGTAGAAAGTGAACAGAAATAATATATCACTTGTATACAAAGCTTATAGCAGAAAATTTTATGCTACGCGAGTTTTGGACAACGGAATATAAAAGGGTCGGCCCTTTGTCGAGGTTCATAATATTGGGCGTATCTTTTTTTCGTGTTTTCGTTATCTGTCAGTGAGAACACATGTAGCTCTCATCGCTTTGGGAGTTCCCCTTTTGGCATACTATTATATATTCTGTGCTTCTGGCGAGAACCGTATAGAGTTGGAGTAGTATAGAGTTGCAAGTACATGACAGTTCGATTTCTAACGAATCTTTTTATGCTCAGCAAAGCCTCATACAAATAATTTATGTTGCACAGAGAAAAAAACATTCGAAACAATAAATTGTTTTTAAATTATAAGAATGAATATTCGGTAATATTATGTTATTTTATTGTCGCGTTAGTTTACGTTTTTTTATCTCGTGGGAGTTTTCTTCAATTTTCTCGGATAACAAAGCAATCTTTGTACTAATTATTTATTCGTCAAAATAGGTTAAACAGATGGGTCGTAAGATATACAAACACACACACTTTCGCACTAATAATAATAACATTAGCATGGATTTCTACTGATACATGTATTATTTCTAAACTTGTGTATATAATAATGTAAAAAAGCCTACGCTTTAAACGCTTTTTATTAAAAAGCCTATTATTAAATCCTTTCTTCACATCCAGCGAAGCAATCTCTCGGTAAACACCGTTCAAGACAAAAAACAGTGCTATATTTTTTCCCTCTCTCACGGCTTACGGAGCTTTAGGAAGCTATTTATAACGCCATTGTCTTATACAGACGGTACCACTTAGCGTTTCAAGAACACTACCTATTCAATATTAAACGAAAAAAATTTCATGAGAAACAAAGATTATGCATGAGGATGATAATGAGAGGCTTCGGCTGTTGCTAGTTACCACTTTATTTTCACAGTAGAACTTTCTTTCCGATTCACTGGTTGAGTAACATTTCATAAGTGGCACAAGATGTCCTACGTGAAAATAAATTATTTCATTTCACAGTATATTTCACCGCGGTTAATTGTCTCATCGTGACAGAAGGGCTGGCTTATTTTAAAATAGTTTTTTTTTCATTTTTGACAACACTTCCAGTGTTTAGAATACTTGTGATTAGAAAATTCGATGAAAACTTAGGTTTACAGAAGAATTTTAAGAATATCCTGGAGAGATAATAGTGTTGCAGCGCGTTGGGGAAAAGAAGGAGATTCTTCTAACCGTAAAAAAGAGGAAACTGGAGTACCTGGGTCATATACCTCGTGAACCTAAGTATGACCTACTACAATTAATTATCCATGTATCTTACAAGGCAAAGGGGCGTGGGACGGAGAAGGACATCCTGGCTGAAGAACTTACGCCAGTGGTTCAATAAGGGCACCGATCATTATTTAGAGATGCAGTGTCGAAAGTTCAAGTTGCCAATATGATCGCCAACCTTCGATAGAAGAGGCACCGAAAGAAGAAGAAGAAGATGGAGAAGAAGAAGAAGAAGATGAAGAAGAAGAAGAAGCTACATACCTGTACACAGGGTTGTCGTCTCTGTACCACACGACGAGCAGCAGGCTGTCGTTCCGCTGCGGGGGGCGGGAGTCGCAGGGCAGGTCCGCCTCGCCGCCGACGACGGACGACACGCGCGTAACCGTCCCCGTGACTGACGATAACGGACTGCCTGCAGAAGACAAATCATACATTTATACTTAATACTAATATTATAAACTAGCAGATGCCCGTGAATTAATAAATGGGTTAATGAATGGGTTAATATATAGCCAATGACACTCACAAATAATGAGGCTTTCTATTGGCATAAGAATTTTCAAAATCGGTTCAGTAGATCCAGAGATTACCCCCTACAACCTCACAAACTTTACCTCTTTATAATATTATAAGTATTATATTTATTTATTATTAGAAGTTGTATTATATATAGATTAGATGATGTCCAGACTTTTTCCGCGGGTTAAAGTTTCCGGGATAAAAATAAAAGTATACTATGTAGAATATAAATATTAACAGGGAAGGCCTGGGATGTAATATATTTATATTTAAATTGTATATTAGTTTGTTTATAAATTGTTTATTTATTTTAGTTATAAGGTCGGAAACACGTCTATAGAAAAATTAAGGCTCCTCCTGAAAACCAGCGCTGCAACTTCCACAGGCTTCCACTCTCATAGGAGAGAGGGAATTAGAGCTTAGAATCACCACGCTGTTGGCGGGTTGGCGGGCAGAGATTGTCAGGAAGAGATTACTTTAGCAGTAAGACCGCATCCTTCTAATTAATCTTTGAAGCTTTTTGTTTAATGTTTTGTTTTATATGTGTGCAATAAAGAGTATCTATATATCAACTAATAAAGCAATAGGTAAGTGTCTACAAGGTATATTAATAGGTGAAGTAATAGGAACGTTAATTTGTGCGTTCATAATAATTTCGTAATAATAACTGATGATAATAATCACACGGAAAAGGAAAATTTTCATATGGAATTTTCTCGCCCCCGTTGTATTCATACGGCAATTATCACACAATGTTCCCATTACCGTGAAATCGATTCAATTTTGCCCAACGACCTAAAAACGGTCACACACTTGTTATATTAATTGGAAGCAGGAATTCGTTTGCGTGAAATTAAAAATGTTCAGTTTCGGTTAAAAAAAAACCAGCTAAGTGCGAGTCAGACTCGGGCATAAGGGGTTCCGTTATTCGTACAACAACACGTAAATAGTTTAAGAAAATAACAAGATAGATGCTATAGCTCTAACGGTAGAACCTGACAAACAATTCGATAATTTATGAGCACGGAATTTTTATTTATTCCTGTAGGTACTTTTGTTGTGTGACCTTCCTTTCTGCCAATTTCATGATTTTAGGTCATCGGGAAGTACCTATCGTATAGATTTTGATTTACTATCCAGCGTCAAAATACTCAAAATCAAGTTTTTAAGTCAACGCAATAAAAATATACGTTCATTATGCTGCATCTTAATGAACGTATATTTTTATTCCGTTGACTTAGAAACTTGATCTTTTTACATCTCCAAGGTACCATAGTATTTGATAATTATTTCAACTTGATACCTTCACGTGTTCCTGAGAAAAATGATATTAACAGACAGACAGACAACGAAGTTATCCTATAAATGTTGCTTTTTTTCTTTTTGAGGTACGGAACCCTAAAAACATTCAATCATCAATCCGAGAGTAAATAAGAAATGCTGTGCGCGTTTGGGCTATCACATTAATGAAATTATGCTTAAAATCCATTACTTTTAAGTCAGAAATCTCCGGACTATCGGAACCATGAACTATAATATTACGGATACCTACTTTAAACTTTTAGGGGTGGAAAGGAAGTTTTACCCAAAAAAAATACATGGATGGCAAACAACTGTTTCAGATGGTCCTCTTGCATTTAGAATTAAATCTGTAAAAGGTGTAATCTTTTCTAAAAGGTTCCAAAAATTTAAGACTTCTTAATAAATAAAAATACTTTTATGGAAAATTTTCATCAATTAATCTGACCTTGTCAATGTCTATTCTATAATTTTTTTTCTAATGTCTATAATTTTTTTTTTATCCACTACAAGCTAGCCCTTGACTGCGATCTCACCTGATGGTAAGTGATGATGCAGTCTAAGATGGTAGCGGGCTAACCTGTTAGGGGTATGTTAGTAAATATTCATTATATTTACGTAAGGTTAGGTTAGGGTTCGACATAAATAACCACTTAGGTTTTATCGGGTCAATATACCGAACAGATTACAATCTACCGAAAAATAATGCGTTAAATTGTAATCTGTCGACAGTTTACAATATCGCTAGTTAGATTCAATCTAACAGTTTTTGGAATTTTACAATGAGAGATACATGACCATTTTGCGTTTAGAAGTGAATGCTTCATGAGCATCTAACCGTGAGCTCAGCTGATTTGGCACTTGACATTGTTTCGGTTTAAGGAAATCCCCTCCCTAAAAATCAAATCAAATATTTTTATTCAAGTTGACTTTGACAAGTGTTTTTGAATAGTCGAGTGAATCTACCACTGATTCGGAATGCCATTCCTACCAAGAAGAACCAGCAAGAAACTCGGTGTTTGCTCTTTTGAAAAAATCAATCAATTACATCAATGTGTAGATATTTAAGTAATCGCTGTCCTTTGCTTTGCTGAAGCAAGTCAAATCTACGCTCTTTTGTGATTTACATAATCTTCAACAGTATATTATACTTAATAAGTTTTTTTAACAACATACTTTTAATGGGTTTATTAAGCTTGTGTAAAAGCATGTTTAAAATAGTCTCCTGTCCTAGTTTTGTCTCAATTTCTCTGTAGCGATACAAATCCCTTAAATACGACTAGCTCCCTATTCTCACTAAGTGGCTATCAAAAAAAAAAAGTCATTGAGCTTATTGTACATAAATGATATTTTGATCTATTGCAGGTTTGCTATGAAACTTTATTTTTATTTCAACACAGTAAAGCATTAATGTATATCGAATTAATGTCAGTGGTTTTCATTTAGTGACGATCACTAAACTAACCCTACAGTTAGTAGGCACGATAATTGGAAATAGATTACCTATCAACATAGGCACTAAATCTAATAGCCGCTCTGTCATCTAGGATTACTGAACTGTATCTAGATTTTCGATTACAAGGCTCATCCCGTGTGAATTCTTGATTTGAATTAGACATTTGATAAGCTGAAGATGGTTTGGTTAATTATTCGTCAGAATTTGGACTTCTGCAAATTGCAAATGGGTTTACCATCAATATACATATAGGTTAGATGGGCCCTTTCTTAGAAAAAAGTTGGGCGTCCGATTTGTAGGGTATGCCCCTCACCTTTATAAGGCTGTCCTTGTCCCCGCCATAGCGCTGTCCCACTTTTCAGACTAGATGGCGTTAGTAAAATAAGAACATATTCTTTCTTAGACAGGGCGTCTATGTAAATTGAGGTCGTTGGGATTTACTCCTAAATGTAGTTAAAATACATACTATAACGATACACAAGAGTTAGACTCTATAAGGTATATTGAATCTATATCCTTTTGAGGCACGAAAGCCTAACAACAGAAACAGACGGGCTTAAAGCAAGAGTGGAAAAACTTAGTACATTTCACTTTTACGTGTATTTGCTTGAGCTATATAGAGCTTGAGTTAATCAATTTAAATTACTTAAAATTATATGTCTGTAAAAGTTTTACTTACAAAATTAAATTAAATTATACTGTTTTTCCGTACCTAGACTTTTTCCTTAAATTTTCTAAATGTTATCAGGTAGCTTCCCGCTGGAACGCGAGAAACTCACTCTCTACGTATGGACACGACGTTGTAACCGCGAAATAACTACGAAAATAAACTAACTCGAGAACATCCTAAAATTCCGGGTCGCTTTGTTGTTCCGTATTTGCCTTCTTTAAACTCTAGAAAAATAAGACTATACAATGTATGTACATGTTCCAGTGAAGAGCGAAAAGCTACTGATAAAGTTACTAAATAAATTCATCCGAATAATAATGTTATTTTTCAAAAAATAAAAAACGCCACTTAATGAAACTGTAAGTCGCTCAGTGCCAGCAGCTAGAAACGTTTGCTTATAAAAAGTATCACCTACGAAATAAATTTAAGCCAGACATCGTTGATCACTCGCTGTAATATTCCAAGAGGACAATGGCTGAGGGCAGAGTGCGTTGGGCCGATGTGTGTGTGTGTGTGTATTATTTTTCAAGGTTATTGTCATTACTTGTGTATGTTTGGAAGCTGGTGTGAATCTTTTAACACATAAATTTATATAGACGTTGAAGGGCTAGAAACTACAAATAATAGGTGAATAAAATTACCTACTATTCCAAATTGCATAGATAGATAAAAAATCAATTTGCAAGCCGCTTAGTGTTCATGCTCAAAGCTAGAAAAGCATTGCTTATAAAAAGTGTCGGGGTCCGCAGTAGACATGGATTACACCCGCAACGCCGTGTAATCTCTACGTATGAGGGCTGACGGACGGAAGGCTTAGCGATGTAATACATGCTTTATTTACCTACTACAGTTTGGGGTTCATGTCGAGATTTTATGAGCCTTTTTAGCGTTCCGCAGTGATACTAGGAATCCTTATAGTGTATTACAGTCTGTCTATCCGTCTCTTTATCTGACCATAATACAGTATAAAATATACGGAATTCTACCGTGTTTTTTTTCTCATTCCTTGTCTTATCTACTTATAGCTATGAAATCAATGTGAGGACTTAATTTATGTTGACCCACTGTATTTGGAAAATGCTTGCTGTAAAAGTGCAATAGTAGAGTTCGATGTGCCCATAGAAATCCTAGAAAAATCATAAAATTCTAATCCTATGAAAAGTTGATGTAAAGGAATTGTCATTGGGCGGCTCGCGGTGTTATACCTACCTACGCCCTATGAGTAGGCAATTCAGTCGTATAGGATTACGGTTCAATGAGGAACCTTCCAGCCTACGTTCCTTAGAAACATCATAGGTGGTGCTGTGATACACACTATGGATATAGTATAAGATCCCGTTATAAAACGACCTTCACCGAGATGCTTATTTAATGAAACGTATTTTATATTTAATTTAATATGTCAATAAATATAATCCATATGGGTTGCCTAGCAAATTTCAGTCCAGAGTATGTTTAATTAATAATTTTAAAAAAATATTTTTTTAAACATTTCACCGGTATGATTATTAGATAAATTCTATACCAATCGAAAGTATGAAGCCCATAGAATATGCAAACGTTAGGTTGCCTATTCTTTTCCGGTCACATCTATCGGGTTGCCAGGTATAAACAGGTAAATCTGTACTAGCATTTTGCAACGGTCTGTTTATTGAATGAAATTTAAATTAAATTAAAGATTATTTTATTCTGAACACGGTGGTATAGGGTTGCCTGCGAAAAATCAGTCCAGAATTGCGGTTGTCGAATTTAAAAAAGTAAAATATTGCTCCGAGTGAATGTGTGCGACTGAGAGGTCCCAACCGACCATCCCATGCGATAGAAGAGGACACGGCATAGCAGCTGTTTAAAGTCCGCCCACTTAAAGAAAGAGAGTGCGCATGCTATTTGGGCTTGGAAAAGAAAAGGATAGCGATAGACTCGTATATACTATCATCATTTTGGAGTAGAGTGTCGCTATAAATACAATTGAAAAAACGTGCTACTATTATTATTGTTAGAAAAAATGGCAAAAAAGTGTTTTTTGTGTGGATCGGATGATGAAATAATTGATTTTAATGATGAAACTTTTAAAAACTGTGTATTAAAGTTAGCTTTTCGTAAAAAAAACACTTTAAATACAATTTTGTTGAGCTACCCAGTGCGTCTCTTCAATTTGTAGGTTATCATACCACGTGCTACAAAAAAGTGACCGTTTTGAATAAAAAATATAACCAAGAATTTCTTAATTTTAGTGCTGAATATACA
This sequence comes from Erebia aethiops, assembly GCA_923060345.2. Taxonomy (NCBI): domain Eukaryota; kingdom Metazoa; phylum Arthropoda; class Insecta; order Lepidoptera; family Nymphalidae; genus Erebia; species Erebia aethiops. The sequence goes on along the minus strand of OV281092.1, from coordinate 3,355,030 downwards.
GTAAGTACATAATAATAGAATCTTTAAAATTATCTTAGCTAATACATCTTCTATATTTTTTTCATGTTTAAATAATTGTTTGGAAAATTCACCTATGGTTTTGTTAATTTTCGACACACATAATTTTTTTGTAATTTAATTTAAAACGGTAATTTATAAATTAAACAAGAAAATGATCTGATTTCCTTTTTTTTTGTAACAATTAATGAGGATGTTTTCAATCAACTATTCTTATTATGAAGTTTATAAAATTTATATATCAAACATTTTCATTTAATCGCAAAAATTATTTTTTTTACCCTCGGTGAAACGACGAAACGGAGACGGTATATGTGTTTGCCCTAAGAGGTTGTGTGTTTGTTTGTTTGTTTGTGCACTTTTTTGTTACCGTTTTCCTGGAAAACTACTGGACCGATTGAGATGCGGTTTTTTGCAATAGATATGTATTGCTTGTGAGAAGGTTCTTAGATATATTTTAGGACCATAGACAACCAAGCTGAGCTGTAGTCTATGATTTTAATTTTTCAATATGTTACCATTTTTCTCAAAAAGTACTGGGCCGATTGAGATGCGGTTTTTTGCATTAGATATGGATAGCTTGTGACAAGGTTCTTAGATATATTTTAGGACCATAGACAACCAAGCTGAGCTGTAGTCTATAATTTTAATTTTTCAATATGTTACCATTTTTCTCAAAAAGTACTGGGCCGATTGAGATGCGGTTTTTTGCATTAGATATGGATAGCTTGTGACAAGGTTCTTAGATATATTTTAGGACCATAGACAACCAAGCTGAGCTGTAGTCTATAATTTTAATTTTTCAATATGTTACCATTTTTCTCAAAAAGTACTGGGCCGATTGAGATGCGGTTTTTTGCATTAGATATGTATAGCTTGTGAGAAGGTTTTTAGATATATTTTAGAACCATAGACAACCAAGCTGAACTATAGTCTATGATTTTAATTTTTCAATATGTTACCATTTTTCTCAAAAAGTACTGGGCTTAAATAATAAACTACTCCAAAATGATGCATAGTATATACGAGTCTATCGCTATCCTTTTCTTTTCCAAGCCCAAATAGCATGCGCACTCTCTTTCTTTAAGTGGGTGGACTTTAAACAGCTGCTATGCTGTGTCCTCTTCTATCGCATGGGATGGTCGGTTGGGACCTCTCAGTCGCACATAGTCACTCGGAGCAATATTTTACTTTTTAAAATTCGACAACCGCAATTCTGGACTGATTTTTCACAGGCAACCCTATACCACCGTGTTCAGAATAAAATAATCTTTAATTTAATTTAAATTTCATTCAATAAACAGACCGTTGCAAAATGCTAGTACAGATTTACCTGTTTATACCTGGCAACCCGATAGATGTGACCGGAAAAGAATAGGCAACCTAACGTTTGCATATTCTATGGGCTTCATACTTTCGATTGGTATAGAATTTATCTAATAATCATACCGGTGAAATGTTTAAAAAAATATTTTTTTTTAATTATTAATTAAACATACTCTGGACTGAAATTTGCTAGGCAACCCATATGGATTATATTTATTGACATATTAAATTAAATATAAAATACGTTTCATTAAATAAGCATCTCGGTGAAGGTCGTTTTATATCGGGATCTTAGACCAATATAAGAGTGCAATGAGGTGATAAGTACCATAGTCTAATGCTCTATGGCCTGATGTATGAAAAAGTTTATACGAAGAAAACTAAGGCCAGTCACTCACTATTTCGTTTTACGATACGGTTGCATGATTTCGTTGAATTAATTTAATTTTTTCGTCTTTCCTTCGAATTTGGACTCCGATTACCACTGTATATGACCTTGTGAGAAGAACCTGGTGGGTTTTTTTAATTATCTTCACAAATGACAAAATTCAAACTCACCAGGTTTCATTGCAAGCTAGGCTTTATATTATAAAGTTAAAATAATAAATTGGAAACTTCCTTGTTCTTTAATATGTAGGAGAGTCGGTATCCAAATGTCTTAGGCAGGTCTTCATATACAGTGGTAATTGGAGCCGAAATTCCAAAAACGAAAAAATTTAATGAATTCAACGAAATCACGCAACCGTATCGCAAAACGAAATACTGAGTGACTGGCCTTAGTTCTCTTCGTATAAACTTTTTCAGGCATCAGGCCACAGAGCATTAGACTATGGTACTTAACACCTCATTGCACTCTTAAATCCTTAGTGTGTATCACAGCGCCACCTATGATGTTTCTAATGAACGTAGTCTGGAAATTTCCTCATTTTACGATGAAAGTGAATAGAGAGTGCAATAATTGTATCCGGACTTTAATATCTCGTGCGTTATTGTATCTTCGTTGAGATTGACCACTATGGTCAACATTCGGTCACGATATTAAATACAGTCTCAGTATACAAAGGAAAGCGTTAACCATTTATAAATAAATAATAATATTAAAGCCAAACATTTCCACAGAATAACGGAGAGCTCTATCAATTAAATGTAATATTTCACATTTCCACTCCGAGAAATAATAAAATATGACAACCGCAAAAATATTCTATTTTTCCAGTTCAAGTTATTGAATTCTTTAGAGCAATGCTTTCAAGTATTACGAAAACACAATATCGCCCGAAACTAGAGCGTTCGATAGGCGTCTGCGGATTTGAAAAGGGATTGAGAAATCTGGGTCGGAGACTCTTTCGATAATGGTTTTGTGTTTTGCTATTCACGGGTTTTGCAGGATTATACCTAGAAATAATTATCTATATTAATATTATAAATGCGAAAGTTTGGACGGCTGGATGGATGGATGGATATTTGTTACTCAATCACGCCGGAACGGCTGAACAGAACTGGATGAAAGTTGGCACAGAGATATAGTCTGGATGAGGACATAGGCTACTTTTTAAATCATGTAGTCACTCAATACTATAGTTCTTTATCCTCATTTTGCCGTCATTTTTAGGGTTCCGTATATCAAAATGAAAAAACGGAACCCTTTTAGGATCACTTTGTTGTCCGTCCGTCTGTCTGTCAAGACCCTTCTTCTCAGGAATGCATGGAGGTATCAAGCTGAAATTTATGTAAAATACTCAAGTCTACTGTCCCTTATAGCTGTGAAAAAATCAAACTTCTAAGCCAACGCAATCAAAAGATACTGCCGTTTATGCTGCAAATTTTCGACACTCAAGGCAAGGGAATCAAAACCATCAGCTCAGAACCTTGAAATTTGGTACGAAGCAACGTCTTATTTTCTAGCCTGAAAAATAAGTTTATAAAGCTTGCTAAACAAGATAAGGTATCGGGGCCAATTCTGTGTAGCACAATCTATGAACTAAACTAAAATGACAGCTTAAAATCTAGGTCTGTCCTTTTCCGCAGGGAGTTGTATGAAAGGGTTAGCAATATTTTTAATGATGCTATTTTAGTTTAGACATTGTGCACTACAGAATCAACTCCACTATGCCTCAATTGGATATTATTTATAGGGCAAAAGTCAGTTAATAAGAAAAATAAAATAGTAATTGTCCAATATACCTTTTCCATTAAGCCATTCAATATTTTCTAATACCTATTTATTACGGCAGGTAATAGGTATATTTTAGGCGGTGCGGCTTAATTGGGCTCTGCAAAGGCTTTTGAAATAATTCATAATAGTCAAGTAATTAAAACAAGCATAATTGCTGGCAGTTTTAAGACGGGGTTTTTTCAAAGTACTAAAGAACTTAATTAGTAACGTTTATTGGTATTTTTTGAACATTATTACAAACCTGCTTGCATGAAGCCTCCGGCCATTTTGGGCAATCATTTATTTATTAGTCATCGTGTAGACCCTGTTTACGACGCTTAACTGTATTATAACTTACTAGCTGATGCCCGCGACTTCGTCCGCGTGGAATAAGTTTTCTTTGGATTCCCGCGGGAACTCCTCAATTTTCCGGGATAAAAAGTAGCCTATGTCACTCTTCAGGTCCTCTTCAGGTCCCATGCCAAAAATCACGTCGATCCGTTGCTCCGTTTCAGCGAGATTGAACGACAAACCAACAAACCAACAAACAAACTGACTTTCGCATTTATTATATTAGTATGAAGTATGATGTGATGAAATTCACTATGTTTTTATTTTATATCACAAGTATTGTTTCGACAAATCTAAACATAAAAGGAAAAGATAACTGACTGACTGATCTATCAACGCACAGCTCAAATCACTGGATGGATTAGTCTGAAATTTTGCATACAAATATCTTCTAAATCATAGGGATTCGCTATGGAGGGGTTGAAATTTGTACGAAACGTGAGCGAAGCTGTGGGTATAAGCTAGTTATATTATAAAGTTAAATAGAAACAGGACATAATATATTTGTTTAATTTTTCATTATTAGAACATATTATTGGCAATGAAATGCGGAGACTTTGGTCTGGAAAAATCGTACGTGACAAAAAAGCGTTAAATTTGGTCTCTCTTCATCTAGTGCAATCATTTTTTGTTATTAAGCTAAGAGAATAATAAACAAGCAGTTAAGTACCAGTGTTTATAGCTAGATTATACCTTAAATGTACTTAATCGTGCTCAATAACTACGCCTGTCGATTTACGGCCGTTCCCAAAAACCTATCTATCGCCAGTTTTGGCCTACTAGAGATAAAATAATCTATCTATCGCTGGTTTTTACGTCCCAATACCCTACCGAACAGTAAGGAATCTTACTGCTCCACCTTATCTATCGATGGGAGGGTGTATCGCTTACCATAGATAAGGTTTCCATACTAAAATGCAATAAATGCGTCCCAATATAGTTTTGACAGCTAACTGTCAGTAAGGACGATACTAAAGATAACCAGTTTTGTCAATCCGTCAAATTGCAGGGATAGACGTTGTTACTCATTGTTTATAATTTTCATTTCTTACAAGTGCAGTGTTTAAATTAAATTAATTTCGTATAATACAAGTGCAGTGTTTTGTCCGTTTATATTGATGTCTGAGTCTAGTGAGAGTGATCTTTCTATAATAATGGAATTATCCGACTGGGACAGTGATTCTATATACGTATAGTCTATGGTGATTCTGATTTTGGAGTTGAAGTCCAGAGAACATATAAAAGCCGCGTAGATTTTACAAGGGAATTGAGTGACTACGAATTTACATACAGATTTCGCTTAAACAAAACTGCTGTGAATAATTTACTCACATAAATATATCCTTTACTGAAAGTAACCTCAACTAGGTAGGTGCCATTGAAAGCTTGTTATGTGGTTTGAAATTGATTGTGAAAGTATACCTAGGCTTTTAAAAAAATATTCATGTAAGTAGGTATTTCTTTATCATTTTCAGAAACCATGGGATATCTCCTCTGCACCAGGTCTTACTTACACTGAGATTTTATGCATTGGGTACAATGTTAGTTTCTGTTGCTGACTTTGTTGGTGTCTCCAAATCATCAGCTGGGCGTATTGTAGCTGACGTATCCATAGCTATAGCCAGGCTATATCCCAAATATGTATTTATTCACCACAATACTCAGCAAGATTTTTATAATATTAGCCAATTTCCTAGGGTTTTAGGAGCAATCGATGGCACACATATTCTAATGCAATCACCAAGTAAGTTACCTACCTTATCTTATCCTAATAATATATTTTTTATTTTATGAATGTGTAAGCTTGGATGTTTGTTTGTTTGTAAGTTTTAACATAACAAACTATTCAATGAATTTTCAAATATAGTAAATCAATTCATTTTAAATGTAGGGTACCTATTGTCTCTAGGTCTAGTAACAAGTGACTTATAATTTGTAGATTCAAATATTGGTGAAGAGTTTAGAAATCGAAAAGGCTATTTTTCCATGAATGTGCAAGCTGTGTGTGATGCACATTTAAGGTTCATGAACGTGGTAGCTCGTTGGCCTGGATCAACTCACGATGCCACAATTTTTAACAATTCAACTCTGAGAGGTAAATGTGTTTGCTTTACACTATTTTTATTTTTGATACAAACTAATATAATTCAAAAGTTAAATAATGAATGATAAATCTTACCTACTCTGCCAGTAAGATTTATCATTCATTATTTTGTAACATCTAATATACTTGTACATATTATGATATTTTTAATCAGATAATTTTATTTTTCAGCTGAATGTGAAAGTCGTGTGTATGGAAATCGCTGGTTAATTGGAGATAGTGCCTACCCATGCAAGCCTTACTTATTAACTCCTGTATTAAATCCAACTTCACACAGCCAGCAAATTTACAATGAAGCCCATATAAAACACGAAATACTATTGAAAGGTACCAAATTACTACGGCTAATACTTTATAGCCATAAGAGTAAAGAATTTACAGTTTGAACCTTTGTATTATGAAATGACTTTCTATTTTTGCAGGTGTTTTGGTGTATGGAAACGGAGATTTCCAGTAATGTCATTAAAAATACGGTTGTCACTGCCTACTACACAAGCTATAATAATAGCAACAGCTGTTCTACATAACATTTGTAGACAGATGAGTATAGAAGACGTAGATCCAGAGGTAGTAATACCTAGTTATGAAGCTGTTCCTATGATGGTATATGATTCCACAGACACTATCGCTAATGAGCGTCAAGACTTGATTAATAATTACTTTAACAGGTGTATGTTCCTAAGTCTTATATCATTAGTAATATTACATTGGCTTGACATTAACGTCTTGAAACTGAACTTTTTTTTTTGTTTTTCTGTTACAAGTTACAACAATAAAATTGTTAGGTTTATATGCTCCATATTAGATAAGATATGATAATTTATTTTGCCAAATTATTTATCATTTATGAATTATTTAATTTATTGTCATTTAATATTTTATTTTGAAATCATGAATCGTTCAGCATTAATTTTGTCCAAATTACTTGAATCTCAATTGACTTTGCATAGACAGTGGCACCTCAATTTTTCTCCTCTTTTGTCAAACTATAAATTGTTTCATTTGTTACAGATCAGAGTGAACATTTAGCAAGGGCATAAACTGAAAAAAACTTGAAATGAAATGTAATTTTGTTTTTAATAAAATAGATAAATGTGCAACAAGAATTTTTTTATTTACTACTCTCTTTTTCTAATTGTAATTTTAATTTTTTATTCATTAATAGCAAATTTTCTGCCTCTAACTCTATTTTTTTCTTTTTGCTGGCAAAATACTCTGCCATCGCCAGATTCCGGGCCGTCCGTGCTTTAATGTCTTCGTCCAGCAGCTTACGTTTTTGTAGTAAACTGTAGGTAAACACGCGTCACGCAGAAGCCAGCTGGAAGCCAGAATGCAGTTCATAGAACATAGACAACGTAGGCACCACAGCACAGTGACAGTTTACACGTTTTGTTAGTCTTTTCCGCGCCCCAATACCCAAAGGAAAACGGAAAAATTATAGAAATTTAGTACCTATCCTTATTAAAAATACTTGTTTCAGCAAACAAACATTATTTACCTATTAATTTTATTATTTTTGTGTTTCTTTATAGAAGAAATCTTACGATAAAGGAATACTTTATAATTGTAAAATTTAGTAGTGGTTGTAGTAACAACACGCCCGGAGGGTCAGGTAGCAAACCTTACCAACAGATGGCTAGCGATAGATAGCTGTTACCGGCACTTGTGGGACGCAATGTATAGATAGATAGAGAGCTACAGTCTGCCGCCGATAGCTATCTATCACTTACTAAAAGTAGGTTTTTGGGAACGGCCGTTATTTGATTGCTACTTAAATATAACTTGAGGTGAAGGTAAATTAAGCGTGAATTAGTGTTATGACGCTTTTTCTAAACGAATTTTACTGAGTTAACTCAGATAATCTAAGCAAAAAGTAAATGTAATTTATTTAAATACTTTTAAAATTCTAAAAACACTGGCTGAAACAAAACGCTGGCTGCGTTACCTCTTTGAATAGTAAAACCGATTTGTTGGCCGAGGTAACTGCCAGCCCTCCGGTCACCTGTGGACTCTGTGAGACGAGAAGATAGATCCTTAAAAAAGCATCTAGCATCTTCGCCCCACGACCCCAGACCCTATCAACATCAAAAAGTAAACCTTCTTAAAAGGTATGATTTTTAAATAGAATAAACCTCCTCGACGACCTCCGTGACGCAGTGTGTAGCGCTGTTGTCTTAACGTGCGGAGGTCCCGGGTTCGATCCCCGGCGGGTATATTTGGGAATTTATAATTTCTGAATTTTCCCTGGTCTGGCCTGGTGGGAGGCTTCGGCCGTGGCTAGTTACCACCCTACCGGCAAAGACGTACCGCCAAGCGATTTAGCGTTCCGGTACGATGCCGTGTAGAAACCGAATAGGGGTATGGGTTTAATATAACTGCCATGCCCCTAACAGGTTAGCCCGCTACCATCTTAGACTGCATCATCACTTACCATCAGGTGAGATCGCAGTCAAGGGCTAACTTGTAGTGGATTAAAAAAAAAAAAACCCTTTAATAATAATAATTTGAATGAAATCACAGGCTTATCATTTAAAACCTACAAAATTATAAGGCATCCAATATGCGATATTTATTTACATAACTTTTAATACGTACAGACGTATCTGAAAAGAAATAAATCTACAGACGAGCCTGCACAATGGCGGAATTATACCAATAAGGGATCCCTACGAACCTTTGAGTCACTGAAAGGATAGATTAATAATTTGGCCAAGGGCTATAGCAAATTAAAAGGGAGATTAGGTAGGTACGTAGCAAATAAATTATTTTATAAGTATTCCGTATCTGTACCAATAGGTATTATAAATTTTACAGCAAATCGTACACGGTATATGCTGTGCAGTTATGGAATTCTCTACCCAAAAATATTAAAGACTCCAAATCCTTACCTATTTTTAAAAATATTCTCAAAGAATATCTTATATTTCTATCGTAGCTCGTTACTATGATAAATGTGTAATTTATGTATGTTTATGTATAATATAATATATTGTTATCTGTATTTATTTATATATTTTGTTTAAATTATGTAATGTGTAAATATATAATACGAATATTATGTATTATAGTATGTGCTTACCTACTAATAATATTGTGTATTCTATTGTGTCACACTATCCTACACATCTCGTTCTATCCTCTCTCCAAAAGTTGCCTGGTAGAGATTGCTCGGTAAGCAATAAGGCCGCCTTTGCATACCTAGTTTTTATTATTCATCTATCTATCTAAAAATGCAAAAGTCTGTCTATCTATCAATCTATCTATCTCTATCTCTGCTATGCTTTCCCGGCCCATATTTTCAACAGATTTTGATGAAATTTTGTACAGAGGTAGGTTGCACCCCAGGGAAGGATTGCTACATTTATCGCGTATAATTAGACGAAGTTGCGGGCATCAACAGCTAACACCATATTTTTAAGAATATTTTGTAGTATGCATAATGTTCTTTAAACTATGGTGTTAGTTGGACTTCCAAATTCGGTCACCCATCCAGTTACCGACTTGGGTCAACGTTGCTTTACAATGGCAATCGACTGATAATTAATATGAGTTGTCGCAACTAGGCCACTCGTCCCTCAAAAACACAATACCTATTATAAAATAACAAAGATATTTTGTGAACTTCAAGAATCAGTAACTTGGTTAACCATAACCGGTGCAGGGTCGAACTGGGAATAAGCCGTGACTTGTGAGTTTACTAACAGCATTCGAAGTTGTTGCTACAAACTCCGGCGGATAAAGATTCCAACTCCACAACTTTGTTGTCTGTCTGTCAATAGAATCTGCTTTCTATTTTGTTAGTTTTATTTACTTTGGTTTAACTGAGAACTGTAGATAAAACTATTGTTTTTTCCTGTTTAATTTCGGTAAACTATATTATTATTTAACTGCCTCGTTCGTCTAGTGGTTAGCATGTTTGACTGCGGTCGATGAGATTCCGAGTTCGATTCCCAGGTCGCGCCATAATTAAGTGTTGGGTTTTTCTGACTAGAAATTCTCAGTAATAGCCTGGAGTTAGGAAGTTGGCGATGTTTCACCCCCGTGGCTCGGAGAGCACGTTAAGCCGTCAGTCCCGGTTATTATCATTAACATAATAATAGTCGTTAAAGGCCGCCAACCCGCATTGGAGCAGCGTGGTGGGTCTAAGCGCCTGTGCGCAGTAGTGGGACGTTAATAGGCTGTTGTGGTGATGGATATTATTATTTCTCTCTTATTCAGAGTAACCTAACTACAATAAATATTACAAAATTTTTATTCAAGCAACGTGAATGATGCTAGCAGGTACCGACTAATTTTATTACTATTAAATCCTAAAAGTAGATACTATAGTTATTTATGAAATAAACTTCTTACATAGATAGGTAGATTTTCATAATAATGAGTTTATTACAAACTCATAAGATGTTAGGATTAGGATTTCCGAAAATCTACTCTCAAGTTTCCGTTACATAAAGAAAATTTAATACGCGTAATGTCATATTTCTAAACACAGCAGTTTATCAACTTCATAATAATAATATGTAATGTATGTAATCCATAATATTATTTATAGGTCTTCCTTCTATTTCGGAGATTATCTAATCAACTTTTTCGATTTTGCTCAGGTTAAGTTTCTGTAAATCCTTTTGGTATGTCACTTATTTTTAAACCCAGCAGTTGATTTGTAGCCGATCCCCGCGAATCCGCGTGGATTGAGGTTTTGTGGTTCCCGCGGGAACTCTTTAATTTTCCGGGATAAAAAGTAGCCTATGTGCTATTGCAGACTATAATGTATCTCTGTGACAAATTTCATCCAGATCCGTTCAGACGTTGTGGCGTGATTGGGTAACAAACATCCATCCATCCATATTTTCGCATTTTTAATATTAGTATATACAAGCTGATGCCCGCGACTTCATACGCGTGGATTGAGGTTTTTTAGTTCCCTTGGGAACTCTTTAACTATCCGGGATAAAAAGAAGCCTATGTGCTATTTCAGACTATAATCTATGTCTGTGCCAAATTTCATCCAAATCCGTTCAGCCGTTGTGGCGTGATTGAGTAACAAACATCCATCCATAAATCCACCACAACAGCCCATTAACGTCCCACTGCTGGGCACAGGCCTCCACTCTCATAGGAGAGAAGGAATTAGAGCTTAGACCCACCACGCTGCTCCAATGCGGGTTGGCGGGCTTTAACGACTATTATCATGTTAGTGATAATAACCGGGACCGACGGCTTAACGTGCTCTCCGAGGCACGGGGGTGAAACACCGCCAACTTCCTAACTCCGGGCTAGTACTGGGAATTTCTAATCAGAAAAACCCAACACTAAAGTATGGCCCGACCCGGGACTCGAACCCAGGACCTCGTCAGCCGCAGTCGATAAATCCATCTAAATGAAATGAAATGAAATGAAATGATTTATTTTATTTCACATGGGGCAACTTGTGTCACTTATGATACGCCAAGACTCTACCACCGGTTCGGAAAGCTGTTTCTACTAAGAAGAGCCGGCAAGAAACCAATAAAGTAAACTTTCGCATTTATAATATTAGTATAGAAGTATAGATTAAATGTATTAATAAATTACGATTACAACAGTATTCAAGTCTACACTGGCCTCGATTTAAGCCTTCGAATCCGAATACAAAAGTTTAATATCAATATGATGTACTAGCGTAATAAAAATTACATTAATAAAAACCATTACAGCGAGGTTTAATCCTTTACATCCGCCGCTCATAAAAGTCAGACAATAAAGCTCCAAGCCGCTTATTACTCAAAGTCCTATCTACAAAAAGCATTGTTTATAAAAAGCGTTGACGCAGGGTCTGCGGGTCTGCAGTGGATGTGGATGTGGATTACATTCGCAATGCCGCATAATCTCTGCGTACGAGGGCTGACGGAAGGAAAGTGTAGTGCTATTACGCGTTATGAGGATAGAATATCTAGTGATTTATGACATCTTTATATATGAAAATGCGTTTGCAGTCACGATGTAAAAAACATATTTACGTACTTAATATATAATTATGAGTGTAATGTGGATATTACAATAGGTACATTCATTGGATGTGAATTAAATCCATAATGCCGCATAATATTTGCGTACGAGAGCTGACGGAAGGAAAGTGTAGTGCTATTACGCGTTATGAAGATAGAATGTCATGTGTTTTATGATATCTATATATGAACATGCGTTTGTAGTGACGATGTAAAAAACATAATCAATTATATAATTATGAGTGAAATGTGAATATTACAATAGGTACATACATTGGATGCGAATTACACTCGCAAGTCCGCATAATCTCTACTTTTTTTATGCAGTACAAGTTCGCCCTTGACTGCGATCACATCTGATGGTAAGTGATCAAGCCCACAACCATCCACGGCCTATATCAATAAACCAACATTTGCTAAGAATACGTTATATCGGTCCGCCACTACTACAGCCCATTAACGTCCTACTGCTGGCACAGGCCTCCATTCTTATAGGAGAGAGGGAATTAGAGCTCAGACCTACCATGCACCAATGCGGTTTGGCGGGCTTTAGCGACTATTATCACGTTAATTATAATAACCGAGACCGACGGCTAAACGTGCTCTCCGAGGCACGGGGGTGAAACACCGCTAACTTCCTAACTACGGGCTAGTACTGAGAATTTATAGTCATGAAAACCCAACACTTAACTATGGCCCAAACCGGGAGTCGAACCCGGTTGGTCGGCCGCAGTCGAACATGCCAACCACTAAACCAACGAGGCAGTCTATATCGATCGTTATATCGGTCAATCTATGCTTAAACCGGTCTTAATCATAGATTAACCGAAACTCGAGTTTCTGGCTGAAGTCGGTTTATTAATACGGGCATTGGCATCTTCTAGGCAAGCGCGCTCCACCTTAGGCTGCATCACCTCTTGCATGCAAGTCTGATTGCAGCCAAGCGCTAGCCGTATAGGCTAGCGCTTGGCTGCAATCAGACTTGCATTTTAAAAAAAAAAACACTAGATTGCATTAGATAACACGAACGGCTCCATGTTTAAATATTGTGTTACGTAGAAATCCCAACAACAAACCTAGCTCAACAGTGGAGGCTATATAAACCAAAATAATATTCTGTTGCCATTAAAATTATTGAATTCTTTAGAACCATATTTTATTTTATAACGATAACACAAGATCGTCCGAAACTACAGCGTTCGATAGGCGTCTGTGGATTTGAAAAGGGATTTAAAATCTGGGTCGCAGCTAGAGACTCGCTTACGATAATGGTTTTGTGTTTTGATATTCACAGGTTATATTGGATTTGTGAGGACGTTGTGACCGTAAATAATGTTAGAGAATACTTTAGCTAAGGGCTCGGCCCATTAAACGATACACTAATATTATATAAAAATATTAACCCTTATAAAAACCCCTTTTTACTGAATAGGAAAACCTAAGCCCAATTCAGTGAAAAAAGGCATCAAACATATTATTATGTTTTATTCTGATCGGAGAGGCAGATATTTACCTTTATACTGATTTTGATGAAATTTGGTATTGAGGTAGGTTACATCCCGAGGAAGGGCAAGGCAACTTTTTGTTTTGGAAAATTAAGGATTTCCTCCGGGAATTAAAAAAATCACACAGACGAAGTCACGGGCATCATCTAGTATGAACTAAGGAAAGAAAAATAAATATTTAACCCTCTCTTAGAGTAAAGAAAAACGGGGCAATGGAAATCCCTAACATAATATAGACCAAAATCTTCACTATAACAAGAAATAAAATCTATCCCAAAAACAATCTTATAACATAACGCAATAAAACCCTCCACTTATGACGTAACCCTGCGAATGCTCAGCAAATATTGCGTGTGCAGACCGCCATAAAGTTCCCTTGGGGTCGGCGCTACCCCATAATTTTATTTTGTTAACTAATGCGTACACATTTCCAATATACGAACTCATGGGTATAATTTCCGTATCTCCTGTTATAATGGACGAAGAACGTGACAAAAATTTGTAATAGAATTTTTATAATTTGCTAAAAATATTATATCCGGTCATATTATATATATTATATTATATTTTGGGTACAACAATAATAGTTAATACGCTATCACACTATTTTTACAAAAGGAGAGATAACGTTTAATATTATTATCTAATCGTTTTATTATTATAATAAAAAGGTTTGTCTAGAAAGTTTCTATCAGATCTTCTCCTCTATTTAATCCTGTTACGATAACTTTTAAACTCATGGAGAACTCTTGAAATAGACTGAAAAAGTGAGCCACAATTCTTATAGAGTAAACTTCAGAATAAGCCGTGACTTTGTTAGTATTGCTAACGACCTTCGAACTTCTTAACAAACTCTGAGAAATCGGGATTTATGTCTCACTTTATTTATCTAACAGATGAATTCTTAATCCGACCGGAAGATTAGGAAAAGGCTCTATTATATTATTTTACTAGATCGTTGACCTGCGACTTCGTCCGCGTGGATTTAAGTTTTTAATATTCCTTTGGAATCAAAATTCGTACCAGTGTTCTATACAAAAATCCATCAAAACTGAGGCCCGATTATCTAAGCAAATCGTCATCATTTAACAGCTTAAAACGTTTTACTCGAATTGTTTAAGGAGTTCATAGTGCTTATTGACGAAAAGGCATCTATGAACTCCTTAAACTGGTCGAATTATCCGTTTAACAAACGATTACGATTACGATTTCCTTACACGATCGGGGGGATGAGGTGCGATCGTCATAGTTCGTCTTCAAAGTAAAATAAACCATAACAGCATTGAACGAGAGCTCAATTTCGTGTATCCATTCTTATACGATTAGGTATTGTACGATACCTTAAACGTATAAGAATGGATACACGAAATTGAGCTCTAATTCAATGTTGTAATGGTTTATTTTACTTTGAAGACGAACTATTTGTTTAAGGTATCGTACAATACCTAATCGTATAAGAATGGATACACGAAATTGAGCTCTCGTTTAATGCTGTTATGGTTTATTTTACTTTGAAGACGAACTATGACGATTTGATCTGCAATTCTTACATAATCGCACCTCTGGTCAAACGAATGAGCCATGAGAAGTTATCAGATTCTAAATGTTATCTCTGATGTCAACAATGAAAATTCAACTTCAAAAGACTGACCTTGGGGAATGAGGCCCAAACTAATATCATAAATGCAAAAGTGTGTCTATCTGTGTGTAACATAAAGACCCACACCTTACGTCTCACTGGCTCGACTATTATTATAATAATGTACGGTCGCCCGTTATAATGGTTGTGTGATACAGAGATATCTCCCTAAAACCATACAATGCGTACGTACCAGGATGACTGTACCACCTCCGCCTGGATTTCTTCGCCTCACAAGAACTCGCAGACATATACCGTATCTAAGGTATAGACGTACAGCGGACGGTGGACACTTTGCTATAATAAGTATATCAGTACTGAATGTTACTGAGAATAGTTTTTGTTTCGCACACAAGTCACTGTTTTTCGGAAGGTAAATGTTACGATGGACACTCGTACATAAGAATACACAGTAAGAAGTTCGTGAAGTTAATTGATGGATGACATAAAGGGACAGAAAAACTCGTTCTGGCTACTCAACATTGTCAATTCTTCTTTTCATTGCGTAGTCGCGGGTAGGTGGGGAAAAAGTTGACGTGGTGGTTTGACTACCCGTACTGATCGGACAGTGCAGTATTGCCCGTGTTTTTTAGAATTAATCTCAATATCAACACTTTGTTAAAAAGTTTGATTGTTAAATTGAAACCAATTATAAGTACAAAGCACTGTCTACCACGCTTTATTTTTAACCGACTTCCAAAAAAGGAGGAGGTTCTCAATTCGGCGCGTTTTTTTTTTTTAAATGTGTGCCGGTGCATATCTCCGTGGTTTCTGAACCGAGTTGATTTTTTTTTCTATCAGTATTTAGAGGAAGCGCTCGAGGTGGTCCCATAAAAAATTCTGAATCCAAATCCTCAACCCTGACACTAAAAATTTAAAAATAAAAATTCTTTCCAAAAAGCCGACTTCCGACGGAACTGAAAAGTAATAAATAATTATTTATTTAATTCCAGCCTGCAGTGTCGCATTGTTGGGCAAAGGCCTCCCTTTTCTCCTTCCATTTATCCCGGTCCATAGATTTTTGGGGCCAGTCCTCCATAAAGGTATCGAGTTCGTCGCGCCAGCGGCGCCTCGGCCTTCCTCGACGTCTTTTAGTGTTTTATGGCATCCAGTGCAGTACTTGCCCACAAGTCATCGGACATGCGCATCAAATGTCCGGCCCAGTCCCACTTCAGTTTTGCCGCTTTGTCTCCAACATCTGTGATTTTCGTTGCGGAGTGCAGTGTGGTGTTTTTAACATGATCTGTCCGTTTTATTCCCAGAATACTGAGCTCCATTGCTCTCTGGCAAACTCCGAGTGTGGACTTTTGATTATCCGTCAAAGACCAAGTCTGGGCACCGTAAGTAAGGATGGGGAGAATGCACATGTCCATAACGCCTTTAGTACACCTCCGCGTTCGTATGCGGCAGCGAGTCACTGCGAAACTACTGCGGTAGCAATTCTATTGAAACACTGCTAGGAAACGTCTGCGTCTGTGTAACGACGATTTCGCAGTCCCTTGCGAAACAATACCGACAAGGACGCAACTATTTCATGTAGCTAGTGCTAGAGTGAGACATAGCGTATGCGAAATTCTGCCATACTACTTACACTTTTTTTGGTTGTTTCGCTGCCGCATACGAACGCGTAGGTGTCCTAAAGGCGTAAGTCTGCGTTTTAACGCTAGTGAAAGGTATCCTTTTTCTAGCGTTACTACTATTCACTACGCTTTTATGGCCCAAAATTTATGATTCAACCGATTTTGTCATAATTATAGAAGAAAATGAAGAAGGACATTGTAGGTTTGGTAAGGTAAGCTTTTTATTTCAAAAAATTAAAGACTTTCAATCAAACATCTCAATACACGCGGATGAAGTCGCAGACAGCATCTACTTAGTTGAACACAAAGGACAATTGAATTTACACAATTCGACAATTGATAATCTTAATTTTCTTCTCCGTTTAATGCGTCCCTTTTTTGTTAGACGGCAATAAAACCACCTATTATCCGGAAAATTGGCTCAAAATCGACAGTTCGCGTAATTACAGAACTGTAAACACAGTCTCAGGTTCCGCGCAATCTAATTGCAGAAGTGCATGCGAAAACCTAATCTTTGTAATCGTGTGGATGAGAAAAGCTTATAACGCGAGTTTTTCTTATTGATAACGACCATAAGGTACTATAGACTAAACTATCGTTTTTTACGTTAAATGGCTTATTTTTAGGCAAAATAATCAATGATACGTGTAATAAAACACTGCTTGCTAGCTCAAGACTGTTTATTTTACGTAATTACTATAAGTACACACATGATAAAATATGTTAACTGTCACGCTATAAATATTGTTACAATACAATACGTTTTTTTTATTTCAATAATAAAATGTCCTATAATCCGTGTTGAAGAAGCAATTAATATTAATTATAATAAAAATATTCGCAAACAATATTCAATATTCACTAACTAACCTAACTTTATCATTTATATTTATAAAAAATATACTTAATATATGTAAATTTTTGTCCTCTTGACTGAATTTCTATCACCAACGTAAATTACCCAACTAGCAGGAAATAATAGTGTACAAGTCTCTCTATTCCTAAATTATCTTCAACATGCTGCTAGTTTGAAATGGCCGCAGAAATTATCAGATAACGGTCAACGAGGGTGTACCATCAACTTCTCAAGTGCCTAAATGTCCAATAACATCTGGAAATTGAACCCAAAATCTCAGGATGTGTACTACACCTACGAGTCACTCGCTTATTGATTGCGACACAGTAACAACTCATGTTAATGTATTTTACGTGCAGTGCTAATATATTATTTCAGTCCCCTATCCTCAGCGGAGTAACAACACAAACACTGCACTTCACACAGTATTCAATGCGCTTTTGACATGCAATTTCCCAGTATCAGACAGCGAGTCTTGGTAGCGTATAATTATTAACTGTTAGTGTAAGTGTTACTGCTGTGTTTTTATCATACAAAGGGTTTATGATTTTAAGAATATTAAATAAGGCTTTGTTTGTGCAGACTTATATTATAAAAATACTAAAGCGTGTCTGTCTGTCTATCTGTCTATCTATAAACTTTTCACGGTCCATCAATTTATACGATTTCGACAAATTTTGATACGGGGAATGCTTGAAGGGATGAACATGGCTTCTTTTAATCCTAAGTATTCCGCGGTCTATTATCAACGCTTCGCATACCTCTAATAATTCTGTTGTAAAACTGACAATCATCATCAATAAATGATAAATGATTTATTTATTTTATGTAGGACAACTTGTGCCACTTATGATACGTTAAGACTCTCTACCACCGGTTCGGAAAGGTGCTTCTACTGAGAAGAGCCGGCAAAAAACTCAGCAGTTGCTCTTTTCTCAAAAAAAACAAAGGTTACAATAAGAAAACAATACAACATGTAGGTACATTATGTTACTAGTTGTTGTTGTTAGTATTAAAATGACTTGTGGGTCACTGGATGCGAGGCCGGTTGCTTCCATGCAACTTTGTCATTCAGAAAATAATTGATAGTGTAAAAACCTTTTCTTCTTCTAAGTATATCGTTTGTGAGTATCACCTATTTGCATGTAAAGATTAATGTTCTGCCTAACAAATACTATATTATTGTATATGTATTGTGAAGGCACCGTAAGAAATCCAATCTCTTTAAATTTTTCACGAATTGATACTTTCTGGATGAAGAAGAGAAGAGTCTGGATGTGCAAAGTTGGACATAGACTATTACTAATATTATACTATACTAATATTATAAATGCGAAAGTCGGTTTGTTTGTTGGTTTGTCCTTCAATCACGCCGCAACGGAGCAACGGATCGACGTGATTTTTGGCATGGGTATACTTGAGGATCTGGAGAGTGACATAGGCTACTTTTTATCCCGGAAAATTGAGGAGTTCCTGAGGGATTTTAAAAACTAAATCCACGCGGACGAAGTCGCGGGCATCAGCTAGTCTTCCATAATTTCTGCAAGACCGGCGGACAGTAGGCTGTAGGCTCTTTAGAGACCTAGCAAGTGTCTAACAGGTAGGTGCCTATAAGACCTAGCAGGTCTTATTAGACTTCTTTCTTCCTCGGCTTGTTTCCGCACTTAGACGTTGGCCATCAGGTGTATCTACGTGAGCTTGCGAGCTTCGACGATCGAGCTTTTATAAGTGTATGTACTGAACGCCAGTATTATCGTGTTTAGGGTAAAAAGGTAAAGAAAGAAAGGTAGGTTTGCAACCCTCATGGTGCGACTATGTCCGTCCGGTTACATTTTGCGTATTTTAGTAATATTATAGTAATATTAATCCTTTCAGATTCCCTGTAAATTTCCACAAAGTTTTGAAAGTGAATTATTTTTTGAAGTCTTTTCAACGTAATTCATCTAAAGTTTGCACTATACACTTTTGATAGTCAATTAAAACATATAACCGTCCGTTACCTATATTGCTTAAGGACTTTTTGAAAGAAGGTTAACGTTTTAAAGAATTTTAATTTAAGCTTGATTTAGGTTTTTAATAAGTCCCATTTAATTGTTTTTAGTTTTTCGAGATAAAGTAACAGTTAGACAGACACACCTTCGCATCTACAATTTTATGAGAATGGCTTTTAAAGACTAAGTGGTCCACCCACGCACTCAGGCACTCAAGGCAGGAAAGCACAGACGCTGAGATTCTTAATTATTTCTCTCGTTAGGAAGTCTAACCAGTAGTAGATCCACCTGACGATACAAAACAACTTTTAAAAGTATATTTTATACTAGATGAAGCCCGTAACTTCGTCCGTGTTGATTCAGTTATTTTGATTCCCGTGGGAACTCATTAATGTTCCGGAACAAAAAGCCTATGCAACATATCTTTATAGCAGATTTCATCAAAATCGGTTGAAAATATGGGCCGTCAAAGCGTAACAGATAGAGAGACAGATGGCCAGACAGACTGACACTGACGCATTTATATAGTATGTATAAATTAATAATAAAATAATACTAGTATGGATTAGAATAAAATATTTTCTATTTCTATTCAATCTTTATATATTATTTCTTCTAACGGCAACCGTACGCAGTTAAATAATATTTATGTAGAGATACCAATTCAGGTTTTTATATGTTCTAACTAATCCGTGCTGACCTATATTAACCTGAAAGAACCGGGTGACTCATTAAGAGGTTTAATATGCGTGTCTGGACCCAACGTAGAACAAAATAAACCTACTTGTAAAGAAAATTTACAATTCAAAAATCTCATTTGCCTACAGCTCTGTATAAAGTCACAGAGTGCATGGTAAAGTGTTAATGTGGATTTAATTTTAGAATGTTAATATACGCTGACGTAAGGTGGGTACGTATTAAATAAAGTCTAAAATAACTAGGGAAAAGTCTAGGGATTAGGCGTTCAGGTATGATGTAATGTAGAAATCGAGTATGAGTATAGGTTTAATAAAACTAACTGAACAGGTTAGCCTGCTACCATCTTAGACGGCATTATCATTCACCATCAGGTGAGATCGCAGTGAAGGGCTTGTAGTAGATTAAAAAAAAGTCGCTGACAAAACGTTGCTAGAAACTCTATTCTGTAAGAAAAGATGAAAGTACAAAATATCAGTTAAGAAGTAATGATAATGGAGAAGTTTCATGATGTTGTGAATATCATATTTAATAAAACAGAAGTAAAATATAGATTAAAACTAATAAATCAATGGTTTTTTTTACAATCCATCAATAAATGACTGAGAAATGACGATTTAAAAGTTTAAACATTCCGATTGCTGTATCTTACTCGAGTGATAAATTTTGTGAGTGAGTTTTAATACCTAGCCGAGATTTAATACTTCAAAATTATCTTCACACACAAACTAAGTGCTTTTAATTCAATTAAGTCACGTTAGGTGATTTATTTATTTTAGTCGGCTTTATAAAGGCTGCTGTCTTGCAAGCGCAACTCTATAGTTCCGTAACTTTTTCATTTGTTGAGATATTTTAATGATTCATATTTTTGTTTTATTTTGTCTTAATTTTCATATTAAATTTAAAAAAAAAAGTAAACTTCTCCATTAGCTTCTCAACAAAATGGTCACTAATCATAGACTAGCTGATGACCGCGACATCGACCGCATGATCAAAGTATAATAGTAAGTAGTATTTATATGTTCTTCTCCGGGACCAACCCCGGTCTGTAACAAATTACATCAAGATCGATTTATAAGATGGCCTATTGAAAGTGTGATAAACTCTTTTTTTTTATACACTACAAGTTAGCCCTTGACTGCAATCTCACCTGATGGTGAGTGATGATGCAGTCTAAGATGGTAGCGGGCTAACCTTTAAGGGCATGGCAGTTATATTAAACCCATACCCCTTTTCCGTTTCTACACGGCATCGTATCGGAACGCTAAATCGCTTGGCGGCACGTCTTTGCCAGTAGTGTGGTAACTAGCCACGGCCGAAGCCTCCCACCTGGCCAGACCAGGGAAAATTCGGAAATTATAAATTCCCAAATTGAACCTGCCGGGGATCGAACCCGGGACCTCCGTATGTTAAGACAACAGCGCTACACACTGTGCCACGGAGGTCGTATAAATTTAAAAGCTGGCCTATTGAAAGTGTGACAAACAAACTCACTCACATAAGGGTTAGGGTTCTATCACTCGGCAATCAGTCTCGACAAAAGAAATCAACTGCAAGACTAATTTACGTGTTTTCCGAGTGAATGCCTAGGGTGTATAGGATCTGGCAATTTATTCCCTTCTATTTTCGCAATTCTTGGTTCACACGTCATATTCCACGAAGTGCTCAACTGCTCTCAGTCTGTAATTCCTCCTTAAGTACGCATTGTAAGCTCCCACAGATAAAGAAAAGGGGAAACGGAAATACTTACTTCAATGCACTCGAGCCTTTTATCTGTATAATACAGCACGTAATACAAGTATGGAATAATGGCGCCTTCACAGTCGACGCGTCTTTAGGGTGATAGCGACTTCGCACCTACTTACACATCACGCATTTCATATTATAGATTTGGAACTGTAGCCTGGCATATTTTAATAAGCCGTTTTGTAGCTCTTTTTATAGCGTCGTGAATT
This sequence comes from Erebia aethiops, assembly GCA_923060345.2. Classification (NCBI taxonomy): domain Eukaryota; kingdom Metazoa; phylum Arthropoda; class Insecta; order Lepidoptera; family Nymphalidae; genus Erebia; species Erebia aethiops. The sequence continues at coordinate 3,332,867 of OV281092.1, read as the reverse complement.
GTTTCTACCATAGACTTAGAATGTACGTAGCGAAAAAATCCTATGTCTATGGTTTCTACCATAGACTTAGAAGAGCGTAGCGAAAAAATCCTATGTCTATGGTTTCTACTTAAAATTTCTTATTTATTCTCCTCACATGAATCTATACTATCCTTACTAATATTATAAATGCGAACGTTAAGATGTATGGTTTTTTGGATGTTTGTTACTCAATCAGACCCCAACGGCTGAACGGTTCTGGTTGAAATTTGGCACACAGATAGACTATAGTCTGGAATAGCATATAGACTACTTTTAATCCCGGAAAATTAAAGAGTTTCCGCGGGAACCAAAATACCTCAAACCACGCAGACAAAGTCGCGGGCATTCGCTAGTACCTAATATAAATGAGAAGGTGTGGCTGACCTTCCTTACTGTCTGTCAGTCTGCTGCGCTTTAACGGCCCATCTTTTCAACAGATTTTAATGAAATTTTGTGCAAAAATAGTTTGCATCTCAGGGATATATCAGCTTTTTGTCCCGGAAAATTAAAAAGTTCCCGCGGGAATCAAAAACCGTAATTCACGCGGACGAAGTCGAGAGCATCATCTTGTTTAACATAATATTAGTCATATTAAAAAAACAGATAGCTCTAGAAAATTTTATTAGGTATCCATACTAATATTATAAATGCGAAAGTGTGTCTGTCTGTCTGTCTGTCTGTCTGTCTGTCTGTCTGCTACGCTTTCCCGGCCTATCTTTTCAACCGATTTTGCTGAAATTTGGTACAGGTGTAGATGGTATCCCGGGGAAGGACATAGGCTACTTTTTATCCCGGAAAATTAAAGAGTTCCCGCGGGAATGAAAAAAAACTGTCTCTTCACCCGATTTTGATGAAATTTGGTACAGGGGTAGATGGTATCCCGCGGAAGGACATAGGCTACTTTTTATCCCGGAAAATTAAAGAGTTCCCGCGGGAATCAAAAATTTTAATCCACGCGGACGAAGTCGCGGGAATCATCTAGTATTCTATAAAATCATATAATATGTTGGAACTTTATTAGAAAATATTTCTATCCTAGGTCTTATATCTAGGTTGACCTATCATTCTCCATTCTCATGTATGGATCAGCACAGATTTAATCGTGCGATGTAAACAGCCCTTGAAATCGTCAGGCCGTGTGACTTGTAAACATTATTCATGTAAATGAGAAAATTGCGTGTTTAAATAATATAACTATTAACGCAACACTAAGGTCAAGTGTAATGAGTGTTAGGTTGAGTTACGTATTCGTATATTTTTTTTACTATTTTCCATAGAGCATATAACTTTTAGAGCAGCCACGTGCTTTGATATGCGTACCTATGCCAAGTATAATAGCTGCGCGCACAGCGCACGCATCCTGGTTTTTCTTTATTCGACCATAAGTTAGTTCTTTGATGCGTTCACTTCTGGTGCGCAGGGATGTTGCCGTCTGTAAGCGGGCTGATTTCTATTCTATGGCAGTTTAGATATAGCAATACGTACCACTACTCGACTTCGGTAATTTGACTTGCCTGCCTCGTTGGTCTAGCGGTTAGCATAGTCAACTGCGGATCACGAGGTCCTGGGTTCGATTCCCGGTCGGGCATAAAAATTACTAGGTATTGGGTTTTTCAATTAAGAAATTCTCAGTGCCAGCCCGGAGTTGGAATTTGGCGGTGTTACACCCGGTTATTATCACTAACATGATAATAGTCGTTAAAGCCCGCCAACCCGCATTGGAGCAGCGTGGTGGGTCTAAGCTCTAATTTCCCTCCCTCCTATGAGAGTGGAGGCCTGTGCCCACTAGTGGGACGTTAATAGGCTGTAGTAGTGGTGGTGGTGGAGGTTGATTAATTTACAGCTCCTTGGACTTCAAGAAAAATTTTTTCTATTTTAAATAAAAAATTCACGTTCACTGATAGAAATGTGAAGGCTACTCTAAGCACTATATGCTCCATGTTTTTACTTACCTATTTCCTTTTACATGAATGAAAGCCTCTACAGAGCCTCGAGGGTGACTTTTTGTGTGAATAAAAATTCGTTTTCTTGCTAGAGTTAGCATTTTTGTTTACTGTGAGAGCACATATTATTATAGAAAAATAGAAAGAAGTCTTTGCGAACCATTAAAGTTGTTTTCGTTTATTAAGTATGTAAAATGGACGTTAGCTCCGTCCTCCCTGGCGTAATGGTGAGCGCTGTGAGTAGGAGATCCGGGGTTCAATCCCCGTCAGGGTCAATTCGGGAATTCATAATTTATGAATTTTCTACCTGCCAGGCCCTTTTCGGCCTGGTGGGAGGCTTTGGCCGTGGCTAGTTACCACCCTACAGCAAAGAAGTACCGGCAAGCAATTTAGCATTCCGGTACGATGCCGTGTAGAAACCGATTTGGGGTATGGGTTTAAAATAACTGCCATACCCTCAACAGGTAAGCCCGCTACCATCTTAGACTGCATCATCATTTACCATCAGCTGATATTGCAGTCAAGGGCTAACTTGCTAAGAGGCGTGAATAAATCTTCTAACTTATTCTAAACGTTTGATTTATTGGCTACACGTAACTTCGTTTGCGTGGGGTTAGGTTATTGAAAATTCCCGTGTGAACTCGTCAATATTTCGAGTTATAAAGTAGTCTATGTCCTTCTTTAAGATGCAACCTAGCTCTGTACCAGACAGTCAGACGTATAGATGTACAGTTTGCGTCGGCAGCACACAGTCAGACAGAAACTTTCGCGTTTTTAATTTATTAGTATGGATTAACGTATATTATTAAATATCAAAAAAGAAAAAAAAATTGAAGGTAGGTACTAATACAGGAATCGTACAGTTTCAGTCTTATTTTATGTATGGACATAAATATGAAATTGAAGTAGACACCCTACATGTGTTCCTAGCGATTCCATGAATTATTTCGAATTTTAAATACATAGCGCAACACTCGTAAAACTTCGCCAGAGACTTAAAACCAAGGGTCAAATTTTTTATTGAAAATACAAGAGCTTTAGAAATTATAAAAGTTAGCTTAGGATATTTTTTTTTGAAGCAATAAACCATAGAATTTCACACTAACTAAGCTCAATAAAGCTTTGTAAGTTATTACGGTTGAGACAAAGAGGTCCAAATTCTGACAAGCCGCTTGAAAAGGGCGAGGTACGTAATTGACGGGGTTTTTTTTTTTGCGGCATTTCTTTCGTGGACAAGCGTCAAGACAAAAACTTTAAGATACCAGATGTGGCACAAAATTGGCGCGAAACATGCTACGGCGGGAAACGTGATCATGCGTTCGACTATTGGCTAACACATTGACGCGTCATTGTTCGACAAATCACGGTTGAGCATTTGATTGTGGCGGAAATTTGTGTTTTGCAGTGGGAGAAAGGAGCCAATGGAGGGAGAGAGAAGGGAGATCTTTGGCTCGAGGCGTGCGGAACGACACTTCGATTCTAAGGCTCCGAGAGAGCAGTCACCTATATATAGTCTAGTAATAGTTTTGATATAGTGTTAATCTTAGTTTTGTAATATAAAAACTACATTCTGATCTTGTATCTCCGAGTGGACGGTCAACTAGCCAATAGTCTAGAAGTAGTTTTGATATAGTGTTAATCTTAGTTTTGTAATATAAAAATTACATTCTGATCTTGTATCTCCGAGTGGGCGGTCAACTAGCCAATAGTCTAGAAGTAGTTTTGACATAGCGTTAATCTTAGCTTTGTGTAATATAAATAATATAAAATTGTTTAAACTTCAAGGTATAAGGCTAGGTAAAGTGTTTTAGTGACAGACGCCGAGTTGCTGTTATTATTGGTAATGTACTCAATTTGTTTTCTTAAGGTGTTATAAACGAGGCTCACAGTAAATTCTAGTAATTTAAATCATTCAATAAAGTACTTATTTATTATAAGTGAAGTCAAAATGGATCCGGACACTAGTTTGGATATCATGTATGAAATGACGGGGAAAAATAGAGGAAGTACATGGTCAACCATTGACATTATTACATTAATAATGAAAATTATGGGTATTGCATTTCTACTTATAATGTTGTATAAAAGAACCAAAGTAGGAGCCAGATTATATAAAATAATCACATGTTGTTGCATCCAAAATACCTCCGGATCAGATATAGAATCGGAACCGATAAACTGAATTAATCAAATTAAAGGTATATAGCCGTGAGCCTTGTCGACACATTGTAAATATAATTTAATGTCTAAATTTATGTGTGTGTCTTAACGCTTTTTTTTTCTATTGAACTGATGATTCATAAATGTGTACGTGTGTGTATATAGTAAAGTATAAGGTGTATTTTAGGTTAAATGGTCGTAAGGGTTTTTATCTTGGATTTCTCTTTTCCCTTACAAATTAGTATGGCCTAGGAACGAGAAATTCCACCGAAGTAAACGTTTGCACAAACACTCGAATTCGGTGTAAATAATTTAAACCAGTGTCTCTCTTCTTATTATCACTCAGTGTCGAGTGAAACAAATTAAGTAAATTTTGGGAAAATAAAAGTAAATTATATTCATAACCATTCCTTTTTATTATACAGTTAAGTTTACCTTACAGATTTATTATTGGAAGTTTATTTTGGTCTAAACTTTAATTATGGTTTATATCATAATATATTACATTAATGACTTGTGTTAAAGATTATGGATAACACTCCAATAATGAATTTCATCCCACATGTCCAAGTTACAGTCACGATTCTTAACCCTGAAGAAATGAACTAGGTTAATTTTATAGGTCATCGCAATTAATTTAGGTCTACAGGATAATTTCATAGTTCGAGCCTATGAACAGATTTTGTTGTAAACAAAAATCCATTCACTGCTTTTTATACAATAGAACAGATAACGGCTCCTCAGAAAGTTTTCAAATGAGATAAGACGACCTAATGCAGTCTAAGAGGTTCCGACTTACACAAATTTGGCATAAGGGTTAAAATAGATCTATATTATATACATAAGATATTTGCGAGAAATAGGGAACAATAGGTTTTATTAATATAGGTATATAGCATCCGAACGAGAAGGCGGTCTACAGCGACGAGAGCGAGAGTGAAGGCGAAACGAACGGGGCATACGCAAAACAAAAGAGTCAGGCTACAACTATTGTTTCGAAAGCAGGGACGTACTCGCAGAGTGTGGAGCACTTTTGGTTGATTGGGGAACCAAATCAATCTTGATAACATGTTTGACAGTGATTGACAATATAGTCAAAGTAATCGGCTACATGGCTGCGTGGTGACAAGTTGGCAGCAATGGTTCAGCACACCATACACACACTCCTCTCGCAGATCGACCTCCGACCATGAATTGGCCAATTCATAAAACTTACTATATGAAATGATAAATAAATAAAAGTCCATGGACCAGGGGCGGGCTAAGATGCCCATAAAAGATAGTACCAGCCGCTAGCGGATGTGGGAATAAATTCGCTTCTCAGCGCAATAAAGGAGGTTGACTGCTGCCCCAAATAACAATGATTAAGGGCCTCGTGCAGGCGTAGGGACCATTCCCCGTGCTCGGTTACCATTGGTCAGCTAAGATGCCTTTTTTAAAGGAAATACATGTAACAGCAACCACTCAATCCGGCCCTGATTTGCAAACTCGAATTATATACTTGTCACTAAACTGTAATTTAAACATCTCTAAGATAGACTTCGCGCTAAGGTATCAATAAAGAATACTATGATTCAGGCGGATTGATTAGGTCTGCCTTACAATGTTCACCCAGCGTACTGTGCTAAGTACCAGTTTTACTGGTAAATCATAACCAACAAATACGACGACCGGATACCTAAAGTGCTACTAACTCTGCAGTGCTATTTTCCGTTTCTAAGTTTATAGAATTTTTTTTCTCTTTTTCACATATACAAGCCACGATATTTAACTAGCCAAGACGATCACGCCGGTGCCATCACAAAATCATACTTCATTTTCTTGGTAAAGGGTTGGTAATCACTTAAGTAGGACACCGAACAAAGCTACGAATACAGTAAATAACACGAGGTAAGGCAGTAGCGTGCAGTTCGTAGAGGCATAAAATCACCGCTTACCCAAATGGAAATACGTCAATGCTCATTTTTCATCAAAACAGCTAGTAAACAGGTATTTTTATTAACTGATGCCTACCCTAGCTTCAGAACTTGTGCACGCCACTGAGGTAAGGTATGATTTCTGAGGCGAAGGATATCGAGTGGATGGCATTTGTAAATATAATACTAATCTTGTATAATATACTAGTGTTTTCACGCGGCTTCGCTCACGTTAGGGTCGATTTTCATACAAATTACAAAGTCCTATAGCCCCCCTTAGGGGTTGAATTTCCAAAAATCTTATCTGCCTACCGCATACTGATTATATCTACGTTATAATGATGCCATTATGATGCCTAGGTACGTCATAATAACTGTATACCAACATTTTAGCCCGATCCGTCCAGTGGTTTGGGTTGTGCGTTAATAGATCAGTCAGTCAGTAACCTTTTCCTTTTATAAATATTTTGACGACCTCCGTGGCACTGTTGCCTAACGTGCGGAGGTCCTGGGTTCGATCCCCGGCAGGGTCAATTTGGGAATTTATAATTTCTGCATTTTCCCTGGTCTGGCCTGGTGGGAGGCTTCGGCCGTGGCTAGTTACCACCCTACCGGGTACCCTACCTAAAGACGTGCCACCAAGCGATTTAGCGTTCCGGTACGATGCCGTGTAGAACCCGAAGGGGTATGGGTTTAATATAACTGCCAGGCCCCTAACAGGTTAGCCCGCTACCATCTTAGACTGCATCATCACTTACCATCAGGTGAGATCGCAGTCAAGGGCTAACTTGTAGTGGATTAAAAAAATATATATATGTTAAGATAAAGATAACTATAAGTTGTTCCATAAATAAGATAAGTAATAAGAACAATAATTATTATTAATCTTCTACACAATTATTATGAAAATAGATTGATAGGGAGGAGTCAAACCGCTCAACCTACACGCCGAATAATCATCATCCATTCCAATAATGTTATTCTAAAGAAAGCTTATGTCAATATTTTATATCCATACTAATATTGTAAATGCGAAAGTGTGTCAGTCTGCTACACTTTTACGACTTATCAACCGATTTGGGTGAAAATTGAAACATAGGTTGGATGTCTGCGTTGGCATCCTTACGTGGTTGACGTCCATTCAGCTCGAACGAAATGGAAATGGAATGCCCTTCTAGCGCATGTATTCTCTGCCACGTATAACTTAAGTAGGTACCTTCAAGGCATCTTCTAGGCGGGCGTGCTTCAACATAGACCTCATCATTGTTTTGTATTAGGCATGATTGTCGTCAAGCGCAAGCCTATCTTATCTTATCTTACTCTTACTATATAATATTATAAATGCGAAAGTTTGGATGTATGGATGTCGGTATGGATGTTTGTTACTCAATCACGCCCCAACAGCTGAACGGATCTGGATGAAATTTGGCACAGAGATAGATTATACTGGAATAGCATAGGCTACTTTTTATCCCGGAAAATTAAAGAGTTCCCGCGGGAACCACAAAACCTCGATCCACGCGTACGAAGTCGCGGGCATCAGCTAGTGTTGCAATAAAAAATAAATTAAATATCCGGGAGTATGTACATAGGCTTAGTTTTCATCCCGGAAATTTAAAAAGTTCCCCAGAAATCTTCTTCTTCTTCTTCTTCCTGCCCTTGTCCCACGCTATGTGGGGTCGGCACAACATGTTTTCTTCTTCCACTCACTTCTGTTATCCGTCAACCTATCATTCACACCTTTTATACGCATATCCTCTTTCACACAATCCATCCATCTTTTCTTTGGTCTCCCTCTACTCTTTTTTCCTTCCACATGCATATCTATCATTCTTCTCGTAATATGCCTTTCTTCCCTCCGCATTACATGCCCATACCATGCTAGCCTATTACTCCTCATCTTTTCTATCACTGGCGCTACTTTCAAACTTCCCCTTATATATTCATTCCTAATCTTATCCATTCTAGTCACACCACACATCCATCTCAACATTCGCATTTCAGTCACATGTACTTTTCTTTCATCCATCCCTTTCACCGCCCAACATTCTGAACCATACAATGCGACAGGTCTAACGACTGTCTTATAGATTTTCCCTTTTAGTTTAAGGGGCATTCGTGGGTCGCATATTACACCCGAGACCTGTCGCCATTTCATCCATCCCGCATTCATTCTTTTGTTCACGTCTCGGTCAATGTTGCCGTCGTTTTGAAGGAGCGAACCGAGATACCGGAAATCGGAACAGACCGGTAAGGATACACCATCTAAGGCAATATCATGGAATCGGGAGGGGCCACCGAAATCACAGAACAGATGTTCTGTTTTCGTTCGGCTGATCCTCAGGCCAACACTCTCCAATCTCTCTTGCCATTTTCCCAGTCTGCTCTGGACCTCAGACGCCTCTTCCCCGACAAGTACAATGTCGTCAGCGAACATCATGCACCAGGGTGCCTGCTCCTGTATGTCTGATGTTAGAGCATCCATTACCAGGAGAAACAGGTAAGGACTTAAAGCCGATCCCTGGTGCAAGCCCACTTCCACATTGAACTTGTCTGTAACGCCAGCTTCTGACCGGACCCTTGTGCTCGCTTCTGCGTACATCGCTTTCATAAGCCTCACATACTTCTCAGGTATTCTTTTCACTTTCATAGCCCACCACAAAACTTCTCTGGGAACTCTGTCGTATGCCTTCTCAAGATCGACAAACACCATATGCAAGTTTCTATGTGCACTTCTGTATTTCTCGCACAGTTGTCGAAGTGCAAATATTGCATCTGTCGTTCCTCGTCCCGGCATAAACCCAAATTGATTCTCTGTGATCTCACTCTCTTCTCTCATTCTTTTTTCTATCACTTTTTCCCAAATTTTCATGCTATGTGACATGAGCTTTATTCCTCGATAGTTATTACAGTCCTGTACATCACCCTTGTTTTTGTAAATGGGCACCAGCGTACTGTTGCACCACTCTTCTGGGATCGCCTCCTCTAGTAATAACTTATTGAAGAACAAAGTCAGCCAACTCCATCCATCCGTTTTTAGAAACTTCCATACTTCAGCTGGTATACTATCTGGACCTGTCGCTCTACCATTTTTCATACTCTGCACTGCCATTCTTACTTCATCTACACTCACCTCTTTCACCACACCCAAGTTGGGTGGTACATCGTCTAGTTCTCCGCTCCAGTCATTTTCTTCATTCATCAACCTTCTAAAATATTCCTTCCAACGTACTTTTATTTTATCGTCAGTCATTAAAACCTTCCCATCATCACCTTTTGTAGCCAACTCGCAACTTGGTGGCCTGGGCTACACTGGGAAAGACCGGTAGGGTCCAAACGATGACGATAATTACACTCGAAATAGGCAATAACAATACAATGCACGTACGTACCTTGGACTGCTACTTGCACTCGATGACTTCCACCACGGTCCAGGGATTTTCGATGGGTAGAATCTGGGTTATTTAAGTGGATGATCGCGCGCGATGATTTTCGTGCAACGGTTTTTTGCGAACTTCCCGTTGACAGGTGACAGTTGAAGGGTGGTGACATTGGTGTTCGCTCCAACTTTTGACGAGAACGTCGTGCATGACAGCTGATTAGAGCTGCGTGTTGCCATTGCACTAAATACGTGTGCCACCATCGTTCATCGGTGGTGCGAGGTTAGGAATTGGATAAAATTACGTTGCGGTAACGAAACATACCGCCCACCAAAATGCCTATGGTATTTTCTGGTTAAAATTATAATATATAATCGATACAAACGGTAAAATAGAAAAGATAAACTATAGACTATGTGCTACTGTTGAAGCAAAACTTAAAGCTAAAATTAACTATGATATGCAAAAAGAAAGGAAAAAGGAATGTAAAAAATATGTACGATATAAGTTACGCTTTTAGTGGAAGAGTACTGCCTATCCAACCGCGTTGAAATATGTTACGAATTGCGATTATTAGAACTCGACTCCTCGCTGCTCCAGGACCATGAGGAAGAAGGTACGTGGACTGATTAAGAGGCAAGTGGAACGGAGAGTTATAAGTCCATTTGGATCGGTGATTGAGCCACAAAACATGCTCAAGTTTCCATCTGGACTCAAAATTCTGATGAAACATCACTAACAACTGTCCACGATGAAGCCGATGTTGATCAATACGAGCGAGATCTTCGTCGGAGACAGGTGTTGTAGGATTTATCGTGATAAACTGTGAATGGTTTACGCGGAACGGTCCGCCGAGGCTGATGCGATTTATTGTAAATGCGTTAGCTTGCTTTTTGCAGTAATTACTACTACTAATTCTAACGTTAACCGACCTGGTTTGGAATTGATTTTGAAACATGTAGTAAGTTGTGAAGATACAGTAACGATGGATCGATTTGATGATTAAAACGGCTAATGGATGATTAGGCTTAGGGCCAGCATGATAATATTTGTGCTCATATATATTTAATCGCGATGTCCTTCCGCCCACCGAGAGCATATTTTGAGGATTCAAATAATTGAATTTCGGGTTGTGAAGTCTGTTCAGCGGAGTATCCCTAGGTTTGACATAACAGGTTACTTCTTCGGAGGGAGATTGCTTACGTTCTATTTTTTGCATCAGCGTAGTAGTGTTTTGTTCAGCAAAATTAAGAAAATTGAAACGACTAGCCTTCAGATGATTTCGAGTATGGTTGACTATGCGAGGGATGTAAGCTAAATCATCAATAAAGGTTTGTAATGAAAATAAATAGTTGGATGAATTGTCTATCACATTAGGACCATATTTTCTATATCCTCGCGGTTGTTCAGTATTTGAAGAAATTGAATTGGATCGTTGTGTGGTATGAATGACTTCATCTGTGAGAAACGTTGCGTTTAAACTCACCGACCGAGGATCGGGAAATAGGTAGTGATACACCGCCCACCATGAAGGGTTGTTAAGGAGGTCACTGGTATCCTCTTCCGATGAGACATGTGTCTGACATTTGCATAGGATCGTCTCGTGAATATTCTCAGCCGCTTCTTGACCTCTCTTTGTGTTATAAATAAAACTATGAGATCCGATATTTTGTCGTTCCACGATTATTTGAGGCATTCCGTTATCTTTCGTAAATCGTTCACACCGAAGGCAAGAAAGGTTAGGCGAAAGAACCTGACTGTACGTGAATGTGGCTAGCCGAGATGTCCGAATCTGACCTTGACTAATGTGTTGAATATCGTGATAAATGATAGGCTGTGAATATAGCTGACGTCCGTCAACTGGAGTTACGGTACAGTCTTTTTGAAAATGCGACTTCTTTTCCACGTTATCCGGTGGTAGGTTCGGTGATCTAACTTGCGGATTGCTTATGGGGCGAGGAATTTTCAATGTTACGTCAGGTACAACGGTATCATAAGTCTGTGACTCAGCGAATTGTTCACAAAAGAATTCGGGTTGAGTTTGGATCAATGATTTTGGTATAGGTTTTGACAGCAGCAGCGCGTTTGTATTAACATCAACATCGATCGCTGGCAGTTGTACTGGGCTAGTTTTCCCTAGAAGGAGCCAACCGAATATAGAATTAAAGGCGGTGGGTTGATTTGCGCCTCCCTTAATATTTTGACCAAGCAGTGATTCTGCAAAGACGTCTGCAGCGAATAAAAGGTCGATAGGCCCCGGCGTATGGAAATCGGGATCAGCTAAATGCAATGACTCGATATGTGACCATTCTGATGTGTTTAGTTTTGCGATAGGTTGATCACCACATATTTTTGGCATTATGTGTAAATCTATAGTGAAGATCGATTCATTTTGAGTACCGATGGTACACGTGACGTCTCCTAGAATAGCCGTCTTTGCTTCACCAAGTCCACTGATACACGTAACGGATGGTGAACGTGCTAAGTTTAAACGGTTAACTGCCGATTCGGTGATGAAGTTGCTTTGGCTACCGGTATCAAACAGAGCCCGACAGGGTTGCATGATTCCTAGGGCATCCTTAACTTGGACGATAGCAGTGGCCAGCAATACGGTTGTGTCCGACGGTGATCTTGAGACCAACGCGGAGACGCTTTCGCTCGGTTCGTTAGACGCATGGCGGTGCAGCAGTGAGTGGTGTTTGCGCTTACAGGTGCGACAGGAGAAAACGCTGGTGCAGTTCCTCAACTGGTGAGAAGATTTTAAGCAGTTGAAACACCAGTTCCTGTCAGTTGCAACCTTCATTCGATCGTCGATTGATTTTTCCAGAAATTCTGGACATGATGAAATGCTGTGCGACTCGTTACAATATGAACAGGTTATTGGTCGAGCGGTGGTTGCTGATCCACCCACTTCGGTTTGACTATGATCAGCCGCTAAAAGAGTATACGATGTAGGGACACGCTTAGGTTGAACCAGCGGAGGAGCTACCTTCTGTGTTGTCTTATTATGCTGTGTTTGTTCGGTGAAATGTGTATCGCGTAACAAAGCTTCGCATTTCGAATGTAAAAATTGTTTCAGTTGTGCATAAGAGGGTAGTTCGGTATTTGAATACTTCTCCTCAAAATCACGACGCATATTTGTATCTAATTTCGATAAGATATGATACACTAACACGAAATCCCAATGATTGACTGGTAAGTTGACTGACTTCAAAATACACAAATTCTCTTCCAATAGGTCAAGTGACTTCCGAAACTCATGAGCGTTTTTGACGTTAAAATTCATGGTTAGAATCTCCCTCCAGCAAGTAAAAGCTAATTCTCGTTTACATTTATAGCGTGCGGTAAGCGCAGCATACGCGTCGCGGTAATATTCGCTGCTTAGTGGGAAAGTTTTCACTACTGTTAAAGCATCACCGCTGAGAGAGGAAATCAGATAATGAAACTTCTCGGTGTCGTTAAGTGAAGTTGAGTTGTGTATCAATGCGTTAAAGGTATCGAAATATTCAGGAAAATGTTTAATGTCTCCAGCGAAAGTAGGAAGTTGTATTTTCGGTAAACGAACATTCGACAACGAACTAGACGGCGACTGAGACGTACATGCTTCACCTTTATTTAGGTTGCGATAAATTGATATTACCTTGTAATACATTTCGTCAAAACGTTCCTGTATTCCCGAATCATCGGTTTCCGGGTCGTCTAAAATGTCCAAAATCGTAAAGTGCGCGTCTTCAAAATTAGAAGCTATTTTCTTAATATCCTGATGATATGAAAAGAACATGTCTCGCTGGGCCTCATCATTGATAGCTAAGACTCCGACCTCTAACGCCTTACACATCCGCTTATAAGCGATCGTACGTTGTCTGCGTAATGATGTTAAGTCAAGTGCGGAGTACTCAACATCCTGAGATTTCGATTGCGACTTCTTAAGAATGCTCGATTTGCGCGTGGAGTGCTTTCTTAACAGAGACATTTTGCAGATACTTAGGTTTTAGTTACGTAAAAACAACGATTAAATAATGTATAATAAGATTTATAAAGTAAGAATACAAGCAATGTTCGAAACGAGTTCAAATCGTATGACGTACAGTGCACCACACAAGTTTTGTTGCACTTTGTATGAAACGATATGGGAGTAACGCGTAACTTGTGGGGTGAACCGTACTCAAAGGAATGCGATCGACCGCGTATACAGTACGCCGCACAAGTTTTACTGCACGTTGTATTAAAATGTACGTCAGCTATGCGCGAACTTGTGGGGTGAGCTGTACGCACCGAAGTATGACGAGCGATTCAACGTTCGACCTACCCGCTCTCTTTTTGTATGCAAAATGATAATAATACAACTTAATTTCGCTATTAAAACGTTAAATGTGTGCTTATATTCACTTGTTACGATGGAATGATTGATAATAAGGTGGGAACTATAGAGAAAAGATTGAATTGCTGCAAGCCGAGTGGAGAATAAACACCGATAAGTTGAAGTGATTGTTTATTCGATCTTACAGGAAAGACAATACCTTTACGTTAAATACGATTAATCCCTGGTCGATATGGTCCAATCTATGTAAGTACTATCGATAGTTAGGTAAATAGGGTTAGATTGGAGCAACTTAGATCGCGAGAACAGCAACTTGTTGATTTGAATGACCTAAGTTACGACGATACGATTAACCAGAAATACCATACACAAATTGATCGTTAAAATAGGTGGAAGTTCCCTGGTTTCGGCACCAAAAAAATGTAGCCAACTCGCAACTTGGTGGCCTGGGCTACACTGGGAAAGACCGGTAGGGTCCAAACGATGACGATAATTACACTCGAAATAGGCAATAACAATACAATGCACGTACGTACCTTGGACTGCTACTTGCACTCGATGACTTCCACCACGGTCCAGGGATTTTCGATGGGTAGAATCTGGGTTATTTAAGTGGATGATCGCGCGCGATGATTTTCGTGCAACGGTTTTTTGCGAACTTCCCGTTGACAGGTGACAGTTGAAGGGTGGTGACATTGGTGTTCGCTCCAACTTTTGACGAGAACGTCGTGCATGACAGCTGATTAGAGCTGCGTGTTGCCATTGCACTAAATACGTGTGCCACCATCGTTCATCGGTGGTGCGAGGTTAGGAATTGGATAAAATTACGTTGCGGTAACGAAACACCTTTTATGCATTTGATATGTATGATATCCCTTGCACTCTTTTCTCTCATTTTCGCTAGCCGGTACAAATCTTTTTGTCCTTGGGGGCTTTCCAAGGACTCATAAAACTTGTCTTGGGTATTTCCCCTAGCAGTAGCAACAGCTTTCTTAGCTTCCCTTTTACTCTTCACATATACTTCCCTTTTATTCTGTTTTATCATGGTGTCACTATCACTCACACTTTTCCAATCTTTAAAAGCATCCTTCTTTTCTTTCAGGACTTTTTGTACATCCTCACTCCACCACCACGTGTCTTTATCTATCTTTCTTTTATTCTTTGTCGCTCCAAATACATCCTTCGCTACCCTTCTCATACATGCAGCCATTTCATTTCAGCATTCATTTACCGACATCTTTTGAAAATCACCATTCATCTCAATCATTTTATCCACAACTTGCATTCGAAACTCTTTTGCGCGTTCCTCTTTCTCTATCATATACCATTTTATTTTGGGCAGGGCTTTAGTTTTAGCTTTTAAAATCTGTACCTTTATTTTTATTTCCATTAATAATAATCTGTGTTGTGGTGCTAATGGTTCCCCTGGTATAACTTTACAGTCTTTAACTGTGTTAATGTTGCTTCTTCTAATCAGAAAATAATCTATTTGGGTCCTGTGGGAGCCGCTTTTGTATGTAATTAAGTGTTCATCCTGTTTTTCAAAAAATGTATTAACTATGGCCATGTCAAAAGAGGATGCCACTTGCAGAAGTGTATCCCCCTCTCTATTACGGGTACCAAAGCCCCAACCACCATGCACTCTCTCAAAACTTCCATTCATTCTTCCGACATGACAGTTAAAATCCCCTCCTATATAAATGTTTTCGTTTTGTGGGAGACCCATAACAACCATATCAAAATCCTCCCAAAACTTCTCTTTCGTTGCCTCATCACATCCTACCTGCGGCGCATACACACTCATTATGTTCACAACTGAATTTTGTAGAATAAGCTTAACAACTATAATCCTGTCATTCATTCTTCTTACATCCGTCACACATTTTTTCAGCTCATTATCTAAAACAATTCCCACCCCATTCTTCCTACCATCACTCCCACTGTAGAAAAATTTATATCCCGCCCCAATCTCTCTTGCTTTCGTACCCTTCCACCTCGTTTCTTGCAAACAGGCAACATTTATTCTTCTCCTTTCTAAAACGTCTGCTAACTCTCTTCCTCTTCCAGTCATCGTTCCTACATTCCAGCTTAACATTCTCATTATTACCTCTCGGACTTGCTTCTTACGTTGCACCCGTCCCTGATGCAACAACCCTTGTCCATTTCCCACAGGTGCCGGGTGCTGCCCCTGCGCGTCGCCTCGGGGTTACGCCCTAACCTTGTCATACACTCTTTTCATACTGTTCATGTTGTAAAGAGTTTTGGCATTTAATTTTACGACCGGCCGCCTGCCTGACGTCAACCCTCCTTGGGAATGCTTTTGTTGGTGGTATACTTGTATTTAACCGCCACCTTCGGTTCGGAAGGGTTCGATTTAGTTGGTACACCCTTTTTACTCGAAAAAGTCCCTTAGTCGCCTTCTACGACATCCTCGGGAAGATATGGAGCGGCCCTAACTCCTATTCTTATACCGGGACCGCACGGTAAAAAGTTCCCCAGAAATCAAAAAAGCTTAATCCACGTGGACGAAGTCGCGGGCATCATCTAGTATTTACATAAATAAAAATATTTACATCATGTATATTTATAAGTTTACGCCAATAATCTTGTTATGTACTTAGAGCAGGAAGCGATGCTGGTTGTGTGGGAGTTGATTCATTAATATCCAGAGCAATATCATATTATTATCGAAAACGCTGAAGCGCCACAATAACGTATTGAAAATAAACGAGAAAAATGCAAGCAAGAGCTTCAGAAAATGTATAATGAGATACTCCAGAAGGTTAACGAGGTTCACTAGATTTTCTGATTGTAAATTCTAGACTGAAATTCAAACCTCTCAGTTTGGACATCGTTGTAACTAAGTGAGGGAATTTTGTATATTAGATAGAAGATACCATACAATGACTTTATAAACTCTACCTACGTCTATCTAAAGTGCTTATTAAAAAGAGCAATTAACTTTATACTTTTTTTTATCCACTACAAGCTAGCCCTTGACTGCGATCTCACCTGATGGTAAGCGATGATGCAGTCTTAAGATGGTAGCGGGCTAACCTGTTAGGGGCATGGCAGTTATATTAGTTTCGGTTTCTACACGGCATCCTACCGGAACGCTAAATCGCTTGGCCACACGTCTTTGCCGGGTGGTAACTAGCCACGGCCGAAGCCTCCCACCGGAAAACTAAACCACGCTAAACCTTTTATGCGATTGTAATATTTTTTTATGGACAATAAATGATTTATTTATTTATTTATCATGCATGTCACCGTAACTCACTTGTTTTGTCGGAAAATGCCCGACTAGTTTCGTACTCATCCGGGGCCCCTTATTGCCCCAGCACGGCAGCTGCACGTTGACTACGCGCTGCCTGCCGTAACACTCATTGCGAGGGGGCTTAAGCTAGAGGTGGAGGGGAGGTGGTACTATTTCCTCTCCCGATGACTCCTGCTGATCTTCATCGCTGGCGTCATCGCTATGACACAGGCAGTAACTTCATGTAACTTGACTTTTTGATTTTGTCCGATATGGTTTTTGGGCGTGAGGTATACCGTAGATGTTGAGTGATTCGAAGTCAAACACTCACAGTTCAAATCAGTCTCTATATTATTAACTTCCATAATTTATATTACTACGAGATGATGCCCGCGACTTCTTCCGCGTGGATTAAGATTTTTTGATTCCCGCGGTAACTATTTAATTTTCCGGGATAAAAAGTAGCCTAACCAAATTTGACAAAACTCGGTAGAAGAGATAATTTTTTATGATTCCCGCGGGAACTCTTGAATTTTCCCGGACTAAATGTAGCATATATCCTTTTCCAGGATATAACCTATGCCTGTACCAAATTTCATCAAAATCGGTTGAATAGATGGGCCGTGAAAGCGTAGCAGACTGATAACAGACAGGCACACTTTCGCATTTATAATATTATTAGTATTAGTATGGATAAATAACAACAGGGTTTACTTTCTAATATCGATCAATAAAATACAAGTCTGAAGGTAGTTTGCGGAGCGCGGCTCGTGCGCGTTGTGTGACTGAACTGAAGCGCGCGACAGCCGACTGCTCGCAGCCGCGCCGCGCGGGGCGAACTTCACACATCATTAAAGACAAAGGCCTAGGTAACTATTATGATAAACTTGTATTTCGTCGGCTCGGTCAGATATTAATCAAATCAAATCAAATCAAATCAAATATTTTTTATTCAAATAAACTTTTACAAGTACTTTTGAATCGTCAAGTGAATCTACCACTGGTTCGGAATGCCATTCCTACCGAGAAGAATTTTATAAAGATTCCTAATTCCAACCGAACGGTAGGTACGTTGGTGTATGTAAGAATGTGTGTTATATTTATATTTGTGTGTATGGATATAGGATGTATATTTAATAATAATTATATATTTGTTTAAATTAAGTTCATATGGTAAGTTTTAGAGATAAATTCTAGTGATAATTTTTATGTTCCTTTTTAATTAAGTTTTTGTTTCAGTGCAGAATATAGGATGCGGATCCTACATCCGATGTGAGTTACATGCATGTTGATTACTCTGCCAGTTTGTTTATGTCGTAGATAGGTCTTTCGCTTTTGTGAATTTTTCAAAAGTTGCAAAACCCAAAACTTTCGATTGATAAACAGCGGCAAACGAGGCTTTTTATTTTATTCAGCTTTTGAAATCGTATTATGTATATTATTATACTTTTATAAATGCGAAATTTGTAAAAGTCTTTGTTTTTTTTTTGTTTCTTGGCCAGTCCTTCAACCATGGCCAATGGATACGTTCATAATCACGTAATCACGGCATTATAAAGCTACGTGTGAAGTCATAATCTCACAACTCATTCTTGATCTGTATTTTATCATCATGATCATATTTGTACGGGAGCAGGTGATATGGCTCGACCGTAACAAAGGATGATCATCCTACCGAGCGGGTGTTGTGCTCGGGCCATATCACCTGCTCCCGTACAGTGGTGACCCCGACGTGATCTACTTACATGCCATCGACCATCACAGCAACCCGACGTGATCTGAACCCGCCGCCGGCGATCAAAACAAGCCGACGTGATCTCAGAGCCGCCACCGACGCACATCAAGCCGACGAGTCACGCCCTCACTCGTCAGACATTAGCAGCATCGCACATCACAACAAACCCCTACAGTCATCGTGACGAGAGCAGCATCATCAGAAGGCACAGCACAGCACAGCCGACCGATGTTCCGGCACCTGCACCCGGTCCTTACGTCACGAGAAGCGGTCGAGTCGTGAAAAATGTAGTACGCTTCGCTTGAAGGGGGGTACTATGGATACATAATATCATACTTACGAATACTTACGAAATCCAGCGCATCGCCTGCCCGTCGAATACCTTCGCACAAACTTACCGGTACCTTACTTTACCTTAAGGGAACGGGAATTTCTCTGCAACCTAAGAACAAGGAGTCAGATCCGCTACAGTAATTAAAAGATTAAAATGTTCAGTTTTTCTTGTAGGTATGTGTTTTTTTCAAATCATTTTTATGGATCCTTAAAGTTGAATATGTTGACAGAATAATTGCGAAATTTGCTGAGGCCCACGAACATCGGCTTCACCATCACGTCAACGTTGAGGCGATTCAGCTGCTCGACGTTACGCAGTTAGTGAGGAGACTTAAAAGAACCAAACCCTTTGAGCTAGTGCTCAATAGTGAATAGTGCTAAGTGATAAGTGAATAGTGAAAGTGTAGCATAAGTGCTGCCCTAAAGAACAGAAGTGTCTTCACTTAAACCTTTTGCAGCAAGTAAATCTCATAATCTCGTAGGAAATCAGAAATTGTACGCGGACGAAGTCGCAGGCGACCTCTAGTAACTTATAATATAAGTAGGTAATGCACATAATTTGAAGATTGATTAAATAAAGACTAAGATACGTCGCTAGACTACTTCTTAGTATTTAAGATAATTTATAAGTTTAGGTTAAAGTAAAATTACTCATTAGTCTAATTTTAAGGCTAGATTGTAATATTAGTGAGTATAGGTTGTATAAACTATATACTCATACTAATGGAAAAAAAAAAATTATGGATGGCTAACGAAACTGCCGTATTTCGATTTCCCTCATTTAAAAAAATCCTACAATGGCCCTAACACATTAATATATTTTAATCTTACGTACGTATCTAACTTTGTATGTGGTGTAGGTACATTATTCAAAAACAACAATTTAGGTACTTAATAGCCCACTTCTTTAATAAGCTCCAGACTTAATTATCAAATAAATACCCATAATCTACGTTAATTATAAGTACTTACCTACAAGGTAAAAAAAACATTTTTCCCCGTGAACGAACAACTTTGAATAAAAGAGCGATATATTTTAGAACACACGATAAAAATAGGAGTTTCGAATTATGCAACTTATTTTGAAAGCAATAAAAGCTATAATGCTAGGCTCATGTTAATACAAGTTTAATTTTCTTTAGCAATGTTACGCCTTCTTGAAGTGGGTGAGAGTTGTTTTACAAGTGTTCCGGGACGCATAGTAAGTAACAACATATTTTGTTAATTGTTGGAAAAAAACTTTATTGCGAGTGTGGTTAGATGCAAAATTGTTGTTAAATAATATATAATATATATTTAGCTAAGTAAACTGTCCCTACAATAATTAAAGTCAATACGTCGTCGGTTGGTAGGTCAAGTTTTCATATTTTCAGGAACAATTTTATTATTGTTTTCAATTAAATGTTTGAACATGAATCAATCAGTGATTATCACTTACCACCAGGAGAGATCGCAGACAAATCCTAGCTTGTAGTTGCATAAAAAGCAGTTATTTTTACTTTAACGTATTAGGTTTAAAAATTTGTAACCTTGACAAATATAATTATGAGACAAGGTCATATTTTTATCAAGGACCTCGTTAGCGAGTTCGGACTTAACTTGTGACGTCATTCATCATTGCAGCTGCGAGGTCCTCCATATCAACGGCACTTAAGACTTGAATAAAACACACTAATTGTCATTCAAAAATAATCTTTCTCACCATCATTTAAGAGTTCTATATCGAAAGCCATGTCACTATTTCGGTTGGTGTGAAACAGAAGTAAGTATTAGTCGCGGGGAATTAATTAAAAGCGTCTCTACTCTGCATTGCACCATTTACCTGTTAGCTAAAAACCACTTTCGGTTAAAATTGCACGGTAGTTATACGCGCTTAATTGTTTAAAGAGCAAGTAAGCGATTTATTCTAAGTGTCATTAAGCATACAGTCTCTAAGAATGTACTTACTACTTAATATAATAAACCAATAACCCTAGTCGGTTTCTATACGGCATCGTACCGGAACGCTAAATCGCTTGGCGGTACGTCTTTTGCCGGTAGGGTGGTAGCCACGGCCGAAGCCTCCCACCAGACGAGACCAGAGAAAAATAAGAAAATATAAATTTCCAAATGGACCCTGCCGGGAATCGAATCCGGAACCTCCCACGTTAAGACAACAGCGCAGCACTGCGCCAGGGAGGTCGTTAAACATACATACATACCTACATACGTAGACTGCTAAAATCATAACACTTTCTTTTCACTTTGCCGTAGTCGACGACCTCCGTGGCGCAGTGTGTAGCGCTGTCGCCTTAACGTGCGGAGGTCCTGGGTTCGATCCCCGGCAGGGTCAATTTGGGAATTTATAATTTCTGAATTTTCCCTGGTCTGGCCTGGTGGGAGGCTTCGGCCGTGGCTAGTTACCACCCTACCGGCAAAGACGTGCCGCTAAGCGATTTAGCGTTCCGGTACGATGCCGTGTAGAAACCGAAGGGGTATGGGTTTAATATAACTGCCATGCCCCTAACAGGTTAGCCCGCTACCATCTTAGACTGCATCATCACTTACCATCAGGTGAGATCGCAGTCAAGGGCTAGCTTGTAGTGGATAAAAAAAAAAAAAAAAAAAAAAAAGTCGGTAAAAATGAAGACGTCAAGTTTTGCTTTATATTAAAGCTGGTTATAATATGCAGCAGATAAATTATGAAATAATTCTTGTACATCCCACGCTGTCCCAATTATTTTTTAACGAGGTACAAGATACTCTTTAATAAAAGATACATAGTGTACATAAATACTCTTTAATAAAAGATAGCGTAATTAATTATATTGATGTTTAAATTGATCAGTTCATTACTTTTTCATAGAAACTTATCGAAAAAAAAAATTGCAATTCAATATACAATCATCTTTATTCTTTACTATTGGTGATGATAACCAAAAAAAAACTGCTAGTAATGAAGAAATTAACGTACACTCAAAACCATTTAATGAAAATCCTTCGCATCCCGACGGAATAAAGTTCTTTCATGAGGCGGTTTCTTTGAAATATGAAGCGGCTTATGTGAACTAAAGTGCAAACGCTAAAATAGCTCTGAGCTGGATAAGTATTTTATAAAGAACCCAACTGAATATATGAAAATATAAAATGTCTCGGTTATTTATTATGAGGTAAGCTGTTGTAGAAGGCGTAGCACTCGTATGTTGTTCAATTAAATATTGGCGCTTAGTTTTGTCCTCAAAGAATTGTGCTAGCTATCCATTAAAACCTGAATTTCTCTGGTTTAGCTTAGTCGGAGGGTTCGGCCGTGGCTAGTTACTACCGATAAACTAATTGGTGGCTTGGGTTTAATATAACTATCCGCTATCAACTTAGACTGCTTTACCACGTTTTTTAATTTATTCTTACAAATTAACCTATATCCTACAAAACTGTTCACAGTTTAACTGCAGGAAACTTAAAATCAGGTGTGATTGCAGTCAAGGTCTAACTTGTAGTGACGTAAAAGAAAGTTCGTACTTTTGCGCAGCTTAATATACCTATTCTTAAATAACAATTCCCTAATATAACTGCCATACCCATAACAGGTTAGTCCACTACCATCTTAGATTACATCATCACTTACCATCAGGTGAGATTGCAGTGAAGGGCTTCGCAGTCCAGGATTTTAATTATTACTTGCAGCTCGTATTCATTAAGCCACACTTCCTCGTTAGAGGGAAGACATAATTTGGAACTTTTACATTGGTAACTTATCCAATGTAATCAGCAAAAGCTGCAACCAAAAAAAATATCATGATCAATTTGCTTTTATAATTTGCAGTTATAAAAGCATTAATTAGAGGGTTTGTGTGTGTGATGCTGGATGGTAGTTGTGCTTGCTTTACTATCATACCTATATGGTATTTTTAAGACAGTTAGCATTCTATCCTTTTCTCTCGAGTGGCTGTAACCGTAAAAGGCAAAGATATAAAAATAGTTTTATTATCCTAAAAGAATCTGGAATGGGAAGTACTCACTGCTAAAATTTCTTGCATGTGTATCTAACAGTGGGAGGGCGGATAGTGCATGGTACTTGCTGCACGCTATACCGTAGCAAGCATGTTTAATTGGTTAAGTGGATTCTAGTATTACAACATGCAATAGATTAAGCTTGTTGTTCCTGCATCATAGAATTTCACAAAGCAATGCCTGACGAGGCTATAGGTTGGTAAACTAGGTTAGATTTCTCAAAACAATTAGAATACGTCTCCAATTGTTGATTTATATTATGGATTGTAAATCTAATTGGTTCACTATATTTGTAAGATGGTGATAATTTAAAAAAACCCGGCTTAGTTTGTTGTGGGCTCTTCTCAGATCAGGGCGGGTTTGGAACCCTCGTTGCTTTAGTTTTAAGATACAGTGGTAAATTATCACCGTCACGTCTTATATCCATACTAATATTATAAATGCGAATGTGTGTCTGTCTGTCTGTCTGCTACGCTTTCACGGCCCAAACGTCTAACCGATTTTGATGAAATTTGGTATTGAGGTAGATTACATATCGGAGAAGGACATAGGCTACATTTTATCCCGGAATATTAAAGAGTTCCAGCAGCAACCAAAAAACAATCCACGTGGACGAAGTCGCGGGTATCAGCTAGTTTTGAATAAATATACTTTGAGTTTGTGTTTGATTTTTCTCTTTTTGAGTTAAATGAAACGAATTGAAAAAAATTAAAAATTGTCGACTCCTGTTTGTGCAACTTGATGCTCGTATTGTGTGTACAATAAATTTAAAATAAAATCGACGCCCGGCCAGTTGGTTATATTAATGAGCATGCAAGCCCTTTATAGGCTTCGCAGTCAATAACTTCTGGTTCGGTTGACCGTACAAATTTGTCCCGTGGAGCGAAAACAATGAACGCGTAGAGTATATAAACATTTAAGGCTGCTAATAATAAAACGGCGTAACATAATAGGCATGATGACAGTAACCAAGAATCAATGAAATTATTAATTTATCTAATGAAATAGGATTCATGGTGTGGTATAGAGGGTAGGCGAATCAGACGTTTTGTATAAATACCGGCGTCATTCCGTGGACGGTTCAGTCGAACATCGGACGCGGTCCCAGGTGCACGTCTGTGTAGTGTACATTTGTGTGTACATATTTATGTATACTATACTATTGTGTAATAAAGTGTTTATAGACGAGACGCGGGACATTACACATGGATTATAAAAAACGTATTTATTTTTCTATTTCGAGTGAGATTGCTATTTATTTTGATAAAATACAGCAATCCGCCATAATGGATTTTTACACCAAGAAGCAAATAACGTCACAATTGTTTGTTTTCGAGCTTTGACAATCACGCTATTGTTTACTGTACACTGCACAGAGTACATTGGTAAAAACAATAGTGACGTCACAAACGACGAAATGACACCGGCGAACGTTTTAGCGTGAATTTTAGAATTTGAAGAACCTCATATCCCGGAAAACTAAGGAGTACCCGCGGGAATTGAAAACACTTAATCCACGCGGATGAAGTCGCTAGCATCGTCTAGTTTGTTATAATATCATGTACTTACCTAGTAGTTAAAAAATCTTTTTAATCTCCGAAACTTAGTCCCTACTTTTTTTCTAGTAGTTAATTATGGTATTTTTATTTGCTTGCTGTTTTTTCAGTCCATATTAAATCCATGATATCCGAGGAAGCTCGATTCGCTATTAAATACATTGCATATTGCACACTGCACATTTGATTGGTCACGTAGAAGGCAACGCTATGATTTATAGCTTAAGTAGTCACGGACAATAGTTTTAAATAGTTTTAAATAGTTATGTAGTTTAGTTATAACTTACCTTCTTATTGCAAAAGTCGCACTGCGTTGATGTATGTAAGTGCGAACAAAGAATCATCGCTTATTTTATCGCAGACTAAGCTGATTCGATTGAAAACAGAGAAAAATACCGAGAAAACATTTTTCCTGGATAAGCAGGCATGCTTTCAAGATCCGTATCCATTGACCTCACGATTAGACGAAAAACCACTCGTTTCTGCCCATTTCTTTCAAATTATCTTGCCAGTACAAAACTTTTTATTCAATTACCGACGTTTAACCTGAATAGAGCTTTATGCCTTGCTATCTTTAATAAATAATTCATCATTTATAAAGCCGGTGTGGAGTGCCGTGTCTTTTTCCTCTGTAAGGGCACTTATGAAACAAATCCACTGCTGGGAATTTTGTGGAGAGCCCCTCTTACTTAGCTCTACCGTTCTTAAGTCTGATTCTTTTTACGATTTAATCTGATCGCTCACCTATTAACTTACGACGTAGATAACAACGTTAAGTACTTTTTTCGTTTTATTATACCTACTTCAGGGAGTGTACATGATCTCTACTCAACTGGACCGATAAAATTATTCGGTTGATGGGAAATGGCTAGATAATTAATTAAGTTGAATAGATTTTTCTAGGCAAGCGCTCCACCTTAGGCTGCATCACTACTTGCAAGCAGATCTTATTGCAGTATACTAAAAAATACGAAAAGTGGAGACTGGAGTTACCGTGCATAGTGGTGTACGCTCGCAAAAAAACCATCATATACTCGTACGTCTACTTTTGGACGCATAAAGCCTGATGATGAGAATAAAATAAAATTTATTGAATCAATAACCGTAATAAACTCAAAATGTATGCGTGCAGAACAATTTAACTGCTACTTTTAGCGACCGTGAGCCAAGTGAGGATTCAGCACAGATTTAACCGGCAAAGAAGTTAAGCAAATGGTGCAATGCAGACTGAATACGGTTTTAATTAATTTCTCGCGACTAATACTTTTGTCTGTTTCATGCCAACCAAAATGGTGATGTGTTACACGAAATTAAACTCTCACGTTAGACAATAGAGTTCAATATTGAATAGCAAATTGAGGCTTTTAGAAGTGAGGCTGTATAACATTGACATGACGGAGTGTTGCATAGGTACCTTTTTTAATTTATTGATTGAAAAGTTTAGTAATGGTGGTTTCACACGGTATGTGTTCGAGTCGGCCAACTTCATCGGAGATATGACGACGCACCTTTAACAGCAAATTGACTTCTTTTTATTTTTTTAATGCAGTCTACGATGGTAGCGGGCTAACCTGTTAGGGGCATGGCAGTTATATTAAACCCATACCCCTTCGGTTTCTACCGGAACGCTAAATCGCTTGGCGGCAGGCCTTTGCCGGTAGGGTGGTAACTAGCCACGGCCGAAGCCTCACACCAGACCCGACCAGGGAAAATTCAGAAATTATAAATTCCCAAATTGATCCTGCCGGGGATCGAACCCAGGACCTCCGCACGTTAAGGCAACAGCGCTACATACTGCGCCACGGAGGTTGTCATTTCATATAGCTATAGCGCTTATCAATCCATTGTGACTCAAGCCAATTACTAGGAAAGATATTTCTGCATTTCAATCCCATGTCATAATGTTATTAATGGAATGGTTGGGTGACAAAAAAAGAGGGCGAGAGAAATAGCTATAGCGAATACACTAATCTCACTAATATTATAAATGCGAAAGTTTGGATGGATGTTTTTTACTCAATCACGCGCCAACGGCAACATGGATCTGGCTGAAATTTGGCACAGAGATAGATTATAGTCTGGAACAGCACATAGGCTACTTTTTATGCCTGAAAATTAAGTAGTTCCCGCGGGAACCAAAAAACCTCAAACCACACAGACGAAGTCGCGGGCATTCGCTAATATTATGCTAATAACCGAGTAGTTTCCTTCTAGTACTATTACCAACATACTATTACCCATTCTGTGCTATTACGTCAGCTATTAATTAAACCCAACGTGTGAAGTCACCTCTACATTATGTATTCAATGAGCGCTATCCAAAAGCTTTGACTCCGGAAAAGTCACTAAGGTGAAAGAGTTGCGTGTCAAATTAAATTATGTCAAGGCCGCACCTAACTTATGTATGTGGACTCGACCAAATGAATGTTGATTTCGTATGTCACGAACCATTAAGTTATTTTCATATTTAACCAAACGCACTTTGTCACTTGCGAGTGGGCGATGAAAATATAATTCCGGTGAAAATTGTGTTAACAGACAATCGTGCTCTATGTATCAGTTTCAATTTTATACTTTAAAAAAATATACAAATTTTATATTTAAAAAAATTATATATTAATATTTTTTTTTAATTCCCACGAGATGAAAAAAAATGTAAATTTTCCGGGATGAAAAACCCTATGTCACTCTCCAGGTTCTCAACTATATCCATGTCTAAAACCATGTCGATCCGTTGCTCCGTTGCGGCGTGATTGAAGGACAAACCAATAAACAAACACACTTTCGCATTTATAATATTAGTATGACTTAATTTACAAACCAAAAAATTGCTTTATTTTTCTGCAGAGAAAATTGTCACCTCCTGTCAGACCTCCCTGGCGTAGCGTTGAGCGCCTTAACGTGGGAGGTCCCGAATTCGATTCCCAGCAGAGTCAATTTGGGAATTTATGATTTCTGAATTTTCTCTGGTCTGGCCTAGTGGGAGGCTTCGGCCGTGACTAGTTACCACCCTACCGGCAAAGACGTGCCTCCAAGCGATTTAGAGTTTCGGTACGATGCCGTCTAGAAACCGATTACGGGTATGGGTTAAATATAACTGCCATACCCCTAACAGGTTAGCCTGCTACCATCTTAGACTACATCAACACTTACCATCAGGTGAGATTGCAGTCAAGGGCTAACTTATAGTTGATAAAAATCTTGATAGTTATTCTTTATTTATCTATCCACTTTTGTTGTAAAACAAAACAATAAAAAATAGTTGCAGTAAAAATAAGAAGATAAATAATAATTATACACATAATATTGTAATCAGTAATCACATATTCGAATTTTCACATACATCACATATTCCATTTATTTTTTGTTAAATATTAGGAATGCCAGATTCAGAGATAACAACAATGTGAGGAAAAAGAAAGCCTATTACACGGCTTTGTAAACGTTGAATTATTTATTCAAAACGAAACATTAAAGTCCCGCACGAGTTAAACACAAGTAATTGACTCCGTTTGAGCTTAAAAGGTTCTAACATTGATGAAAGTCGACTTTGTTATGGTAAGTAGTATTTTTTAGATCTCGTATTTATACAACTCAGCTACGAGTAGATGCTGCTATGATATAAATAGGATCAAATCAATACATATTTAACTAGGTGACGCCCGCGACTTCTTCCGCGTGGATTAAGACCCTGTGTAGCGTAAAAGGGGGTTTTTAAAAGCAGTGTATCCATCAATTAATGGTGACATAGTGTATGCTTGTAAAAATAATGTGCTGTTTTCAAGACCTTTGAGCAGCCATTGACGCATCTCAAAACACAATTTAAAAAAAATTCTGCATTGAAATTTATTTTAAACTTACCTCTTAATTTACCTTTTAAAGCAATTTTTCTCCTTATTGAAACCAATAATTAGCTCTAGAAATATAAGATAAAATTAATATTTCTAAATTAAACACATTGTCGGATTCATTTGTATTGAAAAGTAAATATTAATTTTGTTACAAATTATTTCATGCATTTTTTGCGACATGCGCTTGCTCGATTTCACCCCCGCGCGCCTCTGTTTTTCATCTCGTGAGCTCACAGCGCCTTAAGTTACTAAAAGGTTAAAAATCACTCTCTCAGTCGATTAGTGTGCTGAGACATCTGACAGCCCACTGCATTTAAATCCAATGCAATAATGTTATTATTGGAATGGGTTACCAGAGTTAAACACAAGCTTAAAAGGTTCCTACATTGATGAAAGTCGACGTTGTTATGGTAAGTAAGTAGTATTTTTAGATGATAATCGGATCACTACTGATGGTCATATATTTTACTAGATGACGCCCGCGACTTCGTACGCGTGGATCGAGGTTTTGTGGTTCCCGCGGGAACTCTTTAATTTTCCGGGATAAAAAGTAGCCTATGTGTTATTCCAGACTATAATCTATATCTAAATTTCATCCAGATCCGTTCAGCCGTTGGGGCGTGATTGAGTAACAAACATACATCCATACATCCATACCGACATCCATACATCCAAACTTTCGCATTTATAATATTAAGTATAAGTAAGTAAGATAGTAAGATAAGACTAGAATATGATGCTCGCGACTTCATCCGCGTGGGTTAAGTTATTTGATTCCGGCGAGAACTCCTTGATTTACCGGGATATAAAGTAGCCTATGTCCTTCCCCGGTACACAACTCATCCCTGTACCAAATTTCATCATAATCGGTTGGGCTATGAAAGCGTAGCAGACAGACACATTTTCGCATTTGTAATATTAGTATGGATATAACATCTATTACTCCTCATTATTAGTTACTAAACTTACAAAAGTAGCGACTATTTCACTCCTCAGTGCAAAATAGTTTGGCGTCTATAAGACCCGCCCTCAGGTTTTTAAAAGCAATCAAAATAGTTTCTTTGGCTGTTGATAAAGGTTTTTAATATTTTGCAAATTAAAGTATTACTACGAAGGAAAAGTAAATATATTATTTTATGTTGATTTAAAAGCGACTTACTTAATTTTTCCATTAAATATAATAACAAAACTGACCGCAAAGGTAAAATATTTAGTTATTATAGTGGTGACGTCAGGAGATAACGTCCTAATGATTCCTGACAAGACAACTCCTGAAGTCCTAAGAAATGCTATTCAAATAGAAATTTTCTCAAATCGACAATTTTAAGTAGAAAAAACAATAAAGAGAATAATAGAGAGGGTAATAGAAGGAAATCGTTTGAAGATTTTAAATTTCCGATAGCGATCTGAAGTCGGTACGAGACAAGGATATTAAAATAGGGTCCGAGAATTTTCTATCCATTTAAGGATATTTTTACAAGTCAAATCAATCTAAAGCAGTGATAGTCCAGTGGTTTAGACGCCATGTCTCTTTAATTTGGTGGTTTGGGGTTCGATCCCCAAGCACGCACTACTAACTTTTCGGAGTTGCGTGTGTTTTAAAAACATTATTAATTTTGAACGGTAAAGGAAAGCATCGTGAAGAAACCTGTATGCCAAAGGTATTTATTCTTAATAAGGTCCTCAAACGTGTGGGAAGTTTGTCAATTTGACTTTGGTCAGCGTGATGGACTTTGGTCTAACCATTCTTATTCTGACAGGAAACTTGTATTCAGTAGTGCGCTGGGCGCTGGCAATGGGTTGAACGGATGCCTCAAACGATGAAAATAATTTTAAGCAAATCTAATCAAATTTTATAATACTTTTTTTTTTTAAATTGCAAGTTAGGCTTCCGCTTAACGAAAAACAATAATCGTAATTACGAAAAGCAATGATGAGGTCTAAGTTAGAGCGCGCTTGTTTGTAATTCTTTGGAGATGTAGGAAATGCACTTTTCTGTTCATAAAAAAATACGCACCGAATTGAAAACCTCCTCCTTTTTTGACAGTCGGTAAAAAATACAATAAAGAACCAACAAAATGCTGGCCTGCTGCATCGGGAACGCTGATGAAATACAGATCCTGATGAGATGAGTTCCTCGTTTTCAGAACAGAATAGAATAAACAAAGTAAGGAGCCTATGTCTTTGTGGTTTTCTAAG
Source organism: Erebia aethiops (assembly GCA_923060345.2). Lineage (NCBI taxonomy): Eukaryota > Metazoa > Arthropoda > Insecta > Lepidoptera > Nymphalidae > Erebia > Erebia aethiops. Next base: position 3,302,206 of record OV281092.1, on the reverse strand, counting down.
ATTTCCAGTGCGTACTTAATGTCCTCTTCTAAATTAGTTCAAAAGAAATGCAGTTGGCAAGAAAATAAGTTTGATCAAAAGTATTCGCATTGTTAGAAAATATTATGCTATCGGAATTGCGCTTTGGCTGATCGCTCCGAGCAAATTACTATTATTATTATTATTATTTTTACTTACTATTATTATTTTTATACAAAAAATTTATACAAATAATAAGTGTATAATATAAATCAAATTTTACTCTCACAATAAACTTTTCATTGTATTTCTAATAGTTATCTACTTTTTATTGAAAAAGAAATACAAAAAGCTTTTGGCGATTCTAGGACAGGGGTACGATTTATATTTTTTGGGCTCTCTCAATGTCTCAGTATTTACAGTTTCGATTCTGTTTATAGAATTTCGCGGAATAAAGACCGCGAGTGTTGAATATTTGCAAGCCTTTCTTGAAGGCGATAAAGTGAGTTCTCTTGAAATTTTTAGATTAATGTTAGTAAAATGTCTTGCTTGATTTACGTCCTTCGCTGTAAATAAGTATAGACTATCTATCCATACTAATATTATAGAGCCAAAATTTTGTCTGTCTGTCTGCCTGCTATGCTTTAACGGCCCATATTTTCAACCAATTTAGATGAAATTTGGTCTAGAGATAGGTTGCATCCCGGGGAAGAAAGTCTTATGAGTCCCGCTACATTTTTTAATTCTCCGCCATAAAGAGTAGACTATGTTTAGTCTATAAAATTAGTATAGATTTTTATACCTATGTATTAAAAGAGCTCCATGCATAAAAAATTGATTGAAGTTTTTGTAAGAAGACTTTTAAGTACTAGGTATATTATGTTTGGCCAATGGGTACGAACTGTATTATTATGAACTATGATAATATCAAGTGAATTTTACGTAATGAGGTAATTAATCATCAGGTAATGATTAATTAAATCATCTGGCTCTTAAAATCCTTAATAAAATTATTATGTCTTACTACTGAGTACACGATACATTTAGCCCAGCAAAAATGTTCAGTCTGTTGAAAAATATGACGGCTTTTTAATATAATTAAAAAACTGAAACAAAGTACCAATGTATCCGAAATGCCTACCATTACACCTAGAGCCTACGCTTCGTTAATGGTATGAGTGATTGACATCTAACATCCGCTCTACATTTTTGCTTTTAGCAATTATCCTTGCATTTGTTTTTATAAACATTGATTTTATATTTTGTGGCAAAACATGTATGGTCAAATTTAGTCTTTGTCATCCTATTGTACAATGTTTCTAGCAAATAAACGATTTATTTATTTTATTTATTTGTGTTCACACGAGAACGCACCTCTGATTTTCAGAGCAAAACTTGTTTAAACGATAAAAAGAAAATAATATGAGTAAACCTCATTGCTTGGGGCACAGAATATTAACTATTAGAAGGCACTGTCTATTTAGTATTCTGAGCTATTGGTAGTTTTTTTTATCCACAACAAGCTAGCCCTTGACTGTGATCTCACCTGATGGTAAGTGATGATGCTGTCTAAGATGATAGCGGGCTAACCTGTTAGGGGCATGGCAGTTATATTAAACCCATACCCCTTCGGTTTCTACACGGCATCGTACCGGAACGCTAAATCGCTTGGCGGCACGTCTTTGCCGGTAGGATGGTAACTAGCCACGGCCTGAGCCTCCTACCAGACCAGACCAGGGAATATTCAGAAATTATAAATTCCCAAATTGACCCTGCCGGAGATTGAACCCAGGACCTCCGCACGTTAAGGCAACAGCGCTACACACTGCGCCACGGAGGTCGTCAAAAATATGTACATGAAAGTTCTTTTATGTTCTCAAAGCTGTGTGAATTCTGTAAATTCTTACTTTGACAGGGTGGTAGACCATGGCTTACAATATTATAAGCTTGTCATTCTAAAAAGAGACGTGAAGTAGTGGAACGGGTATGGTTTGAAATGATGACTATTTGTATTGAAAATAGGTTTCAAATAACTGACGCTATCCAAACCAAACCTTAAATCGAAGTGCTAACCATAACGATTAGGATCTGTTAGAGAGAAAATGGCTAACCAATATCCACCGATTAGCTAGCTTCGTTGAATCGATTTTCAAAGCACAGGTAGCTAAACCTAAACACCATTAAGTGGGTGGTCGGGCATTTTGCATGTAGGCTATATTACCTAATAATGAAAATTGAATTTATTGGACGATTATTATTTATTTTATTTCTCTCAAAGACAATGGGACGACGCACTGTGTTCGGATGTTTTGCAGGAACTTATAAATTCTTCAACTACTGCAAGCGACCGTGCTTGCCTTCTTGCGGTGTCTACGAGGGAATCGAGATACTGGCTTCAAGCTCTCCCCTCTAAGCATTTAGGCACTCTGTTGGACCACCTCACTCTGACGATTGCGGTTTGTCTTAGACTTGGCGCCAAGTTACAACAGCCACATCTTTGCCACTGTGGTGGGTCAGTGGACGCGTATGGTCATCACGGGCTTTCTTGCATTAAAAGTGCCGGTCGTCTATCGCGTCATGCTTCCCTGAACGACATCATCCGTAGGTCTCTTGCCACCGCTAAAGTGCCTGCAGTATTAGAGCCAAATGGCTTGGCGCGCAGTGATGGTAAGAGACCTGACGGGATGACTCTGTTTCCGTGGAAGCTAGGAAGGTCGCTTGTTTGGGATGCCACATGCGTGGATACGCTGGCGTTGTCCCACTTACAGGCGACCTCCATGACGGCGGGGGCGGCGGCCACTAATGCTGAAAGAGCCAAGAGACGCAAATACGAAATTATAGAAAATAATTTCATTTTTGTGCCTTTTGGTGTTGAAACCATGGGGTCGTGGGGCGAAGATGCTAGATCCTTTTTTAAGGATCTATCTTCTCGTCTCACGGAGTCCACAGGTGACCGGAGGGCTGGCAGTTATCTCGGCCAACATATAAGTTTGGCTATTCAGCGAGGTAACGCAGCCAGCGTTCCGGGCACATTGCCATATTGCAGTGGAATAGATGAATTATTTTTAATGTTTAGTTTTTAGTTTCTTTTTTTTTACTTTAGATTTAATTTAGTTTTAATTTATCTTGTATATATTTAATTAATTTCATAAACAAAATATATTATGGAAATACTAAAAAAAAAAAAATTTTATTGGAAACTGAAATAGAACTAGCGGGTGTCAAAAGTTTCTGAATTGTAAATTCCTAGAAAATAACAGGAGGTGAAACGCCATTTAAGTTAGGTAACTGGTTTTAAAGCTTAAATTTTGTACTAAATTTTATTTGATTACGCCGATGTCTGTTACCTCGACTTGACTGAAGACCTTTTAAATAAGTGCATTCGATTTATATTCGGTCTGAGGAAGTATGATCATGTTTCAGAATATCGCAGGAAACTCAACTAGCTCCCTATCCAGCAAAGGCGTAACCTTCATATCCTCTCTATCCTCTACAATTCCACGCTTAATCACCCATGATCGCCCCCCTATCTAAAAGAACAGTTCAGGTTCCTTAGTTCCTATCCAATCCAGCATACCTTACGTTTTTTCGGGGATAATAAGCCAAAAAATAAGCAAAGAAACACCCAGAGCTATTCAGACTCATTCACCATAAAAGCAGCAATATTGTGGAACGCACTCCGAGCTGACATCAGACAATCTTTAGCAATCTTTAAAAATCTTGACGACCTCCGTGGTGCAGTGTGTAGCGCTGTTGCCTTCCCGTGCGGAGGTTCTGGGTTCGATCCCCGGCAGGGTCAATTTTGGGAATTTATAATTTCTGAATTTTCCCTGGTCTGGCCTGGTGGGAGGCTTAGGCCGTGGCTAGTTACCACCCTACCGGCAAAGACGTGCCGCCAAGCGATTTAGCGTTCCGGTTCGATGCCGTGTAGAAACAGAAGGGGTATGCTAACAGGTTAGCCCGCTACCATCTTAGACTGCATCATCACTTACCATTAGGTGAGATCGCAGTCAAGGGCTAGCTTATAGTGGATAAAAAATAAAAAAATGGTATCAAAAAGCAATCTGCCGAAATGATTGTGTATGCATGTTTATTATATTTGTAATGTATATGTGTCTGGATATGTATGATATAATGTTTATGTATTGCATATATTATATAAATACTTTATTAGTATATTATATTTATATATTAATAGTGTGTATACCTATTTAAATGTATGTTTATATGTGCATTTAAACTCTTTGTTATAAACCAATTTCCCGTCTCACAGTGCTCATGATTCATTAGTGTAGGTTGCCTGGCAGAGATCACTTTAGTGATAAGGTCACCTTTTTTTTTTATCATACAATTAAACCTTTATTGAAAATAATACAATAGAACTTAATGCTAGCTAGCCTACTATATAAATCATGCCCGCGTGGAATGGCGGCAAGAATGCTGGCTGCATTTCCGCGCTGGACAGCCAGGCTGATCCTTTGCGCAAAAAATGAGCCAGCCCCTCGGTCACCTTTTGTCTGTACTTTTATTATATGTCCTTTGTAACTGTTCTTTTGTATGTAATAAAGTTGTTTATAATAATAATATTAATAATAATAAATTTTTCATATACACATTTTGAAAGAAGCTACAAAACCAGCATCGATTACCTACTCATATTTTGTAAATTATAGCCGAATACCTTACGAGTTCTGCTAGTTCAAAGCAATTAGGCAAGGAAAACGTTTAGCCTGGACTTGGAGTTATTCAAATATCTACGATAAAAAAAAATCTCTTTTAGTCGGAGTACAAAAAGTGAAGCAATTCAATTCGGGTCCTTTTTAACTAGGTATATAGTTCAGACCAGAGCTGGAGCCAAAACACTATAAATGAAGTATGCAAATTCGGACACATGTCCAGAACGCACAGCAAACTAAAATGGCACCAAAAATTAAACTCCGAAACCGGCGTGACAGATGGCCCATACTTCCACGTCACTTTTACATCAGGCTTTTAGTATTAGGAACACAGAAATGAAAAATAACGGCATAGCATGTTATACGTGATTTATGATGGGCATTGTCCGTGGTTTTGATTGTCCGAAATACTTTACACTTCCTAACTGGTTTACTGGAATCGCTGTTTATTGTTTTAATATGAAATGTGTGAGACTGCCTCGTTGGTCTAGTAATTGGTATGTTCGACTGCGGACGACGAGGTCCCGGGTTCGAGTCCCAGGTCGGGCCATAATTGAGAATTGGGTTTTTCTGACTAGAAATTCGCAGTACTAGCCCGGAGTTAGGAAGTTGGCGGTGTTTCACCCCCATGTATCGGAGAGCACGTTAAGCTGTCGGTCGCGGTTATTATCACTGACATGATAATAGCCGTTAAAGCCCGACAACCCGCATTGGAGCAGCGTGGTGGGTCTAAGCTCTAATTCCCTCTCTCCTCTGAGAGTGGAGGACTGTGCCCAGCAGTGGGACGTTAATGGGCTGTAGGGGTAGTGGTGGTGTGAGATATTATAATTTTTCAGGCTGTTTTCATTAGTCATAATAATTTCTGTCAGTAATTTTAATCTTAAATGCTACAATTGTGGCATAAATTGATTAGCAGGTATTATAATAATTTACCCGAATCAGTTGATGACATTTATTAAGATAAAATATGTTCGAAATAAAATTTTGTACTTACCTAATTGTATTTTTTTTATCAACTACAAGTTAGCCGTTGACTGCGATGTCACCTGATGGTAAGTGATGATGCAGTGTAGGATAGTAGCGGGTTAACCTGTTAGGGGCATGGCAGTTATATTAAACCCATACCCCTATTCGGTTTCTACACGGCATCGTTCCAAAACGCTTAATCGCTTGGTGGCACGTCTTTGCCGGTAGGGTGGTAACTATAGCCACGGCCGAAGCCTCCCACCCGGTCAGACCGGTGAAAATTCAGAATTTATAAATTCCCAAATATACCCTGCCGGGGATCGAACCCCGGACCTCCCACGTTCCACGGCAACAGCGATCAACACTGCGTCACGAAGGTCGTCAAAATATTTCCAGATAGTTATAAACAAGTAGATATTTAATTGTTATTATCTAAAGACCACAAAAGTATTCGATAGCCACTTACGCTGTTAGCCAATAAAAGCCTTAAATCTATACTATCTGGTTGCCTTTAAAAGATCACTTTAGTGATAAGGCCGCCTTTGCGCTTTACCACAGTTTCCTGTCTTTTGTATTGTATGCATAATTTTGTACCGATGTGTTAAGATGCAATAAAGACTTATACTACTACTACTACTACTACTACTAATATCATAAATGCAAAAGTTTGGATGGATGTATGTTTGTTACTCAATCACGGCTGAACGGATCTGGATGAAATTTAGCACGGTGATAGATTATAGTCTGCAATAACACATAAGCTACTTTTTACCCCGGAAAATTACAGAGTTCCTGCGGGTACCAAAAACCTAAATCCACGCAGACGGAGTCGCGGGCGTCAGCTAGTTTTTAATAATTTATAAGACGTGTAATGATTAAAAGACAAATTAAGGATGATTAACTCGAATCATACTATATTTCTAGACAATTATTATAAAGCTAACTTTTTCAAGAAAGCCGCAAATATAAACCACCTACTAACAAGAGTCAACAAAGAAATCAATTTCATTTTAACAACTTTCCATGTGTGCTTACAGTTTTCACACCCCCGTCTCTGAGTCAATGTAAATGAAAGTGTCCCTAAAAGGGTGGCGAGTTATGCCTCACTGGGCAGTAATGTTAATTATCAGCTTACAGGGAAACCCGATGGCATCATTGCCTTGGGGTTGAAAACATTAAGCCGTGTATTCACTAGGGGACTAAAATGTTTGCCCTTTGAGACGTGTGTCGTATGTCACTGAATATCGTGCGACTTTGGCAAGTAATAAAAATATAATTTTCCTTTAAAATTATTCTTAGTGTCGCCTCGCGGCTCTCCAGAGGTTTTATGTCGACGACGCCTTGTCGATAAAAAAGCTGGAAAACATTATCGCTCATATTGTGCTGCGAATAAAAAGACGAGTCGCGCGATGTGTCGTGAGATGTTTCGCGTCATTACGGTTTTTCCACACAATACCTTCGGTGACATTATCAGGCAAAGTTTATTGCCGTATTGTACTTGTATGGCTTTAGGTTTACCACATAATAAGTAATAGTACAGGGTTTTATACAGATTTCAATGCACAGACATCACAACACACAACATTTTTGTATTTGAAAAATTAAACCTCTTTAAGACGTACAAATTATGTTTCGCGCGACATGTTTCTTAGTGAATAAACGGCCTAAAAATACGAGGAAAATAAAATACTACCAAGGCAGACACCCTGACGTTAAGGGTCGGTAACCTCGAATGACAAGTTTATTGTGAGTTTGAATGTTGACGCAAGCCTTGTTTGAGTATAGAGGGTTCGAGGCGTGCGTCAACTTCCCTTAACAATAAATAAAACCATGAAATTCCCAGTTAGTGTTTATTAGTCACCCGTCAAATGATTAAACTTTTATTAACCTCTTTGTTAGTAGGAAACATGTCCTTGTTGTTGTCCTGTTTAATGTAGGTATAACATACATACTTTGTCCAACAGACTTCTTGGATCTGCCAAAATACCTACTGAAAACCGCACGACAAAGTCAAGGATGCGGCGTTTCAGGGTTCTGAATATGTTACCCCCTAACAGGTTAGCCCGCTACCATCTTAGACTGCATCATCACTTAGCATCAGGTGAATTTAAAAATAAAATGTACTGAATAAACAATGGAAATCACCGTTTAAAAGGTTAAAAGCAACAGCGTATTGAATCAGTTGTAGTATACTACCATAAAATAGGTAATAGTAGTAATTACTATGCCGGAAAACTTTGTTACAGCTGGATTATGCAATTTTTACATAGAGGATAATCTTAGGAACTGAATAACTAAGTTGGTACTTAGTTGAATTTGAAAAAATGTTTATTATTCTTTGACGAAGTATTATTTTCGTACCTTTTTCATTATTCTTAGCTTCTGATAATCTCAGAAGAAGTAAACGCTGGTATAAGCTCTGCTCATTCTAGTTGCCAAAAAATCAAAAAAAATCAAAATCAAAATCAAATATTTTTTATTCAAATAAACTTTTACAAGTACTTTTGAATCGTCAAGTGAATCTACCACTGGTTCGGAATGCCATTCCTACCGAGAAGAACCAGCAAGAAACTCGGTGGTTGCTCTTTTTAAATAATTCATTTACAATTACTATATCAATGTGTACACAAGTAACCGCTGTCCCCAGCATTGCTGGAGCGATCAAATCCATGCTCCTCTATCATTTACATAATCTTCAACAGTATAATAAGCTTTTTTCAGGAGCATACTTTTAATGGATTTCTTAAATTTGTTTATTCAATTCATGTCAAAAAAAATATTATCATTAGTACCGAAAAACGGTATACCCTCTATCTTGTGACGCTAGCAAATCTTTGAAACGGAACGTTACAAATAACAAAGCTAGAAGCGGACCATTGTGATTTCATACCAATCACCAAGTTGCGATCTTTTCTAATGGCATCGTAAAAGGTTTTCTTAATGGGTGCCATCACTCTACGCAACCCAGTTTAAAATTAATGAGGAAATCCTTCAAGCCTGGGCCGCCGTGATTATCAACCGTTGAAAAAAAAAACAATTAAGCACATTTCGTCTCGGACGAGAATGTTGAAGCCTTCTGTTGTAATTAAAACTGTGGCTGTTTTTAAGGATTCCCTGGGAACAAGGTGAAATTTTTGTATTGTTTTTTCTTTTGCCTATTTGGACACGGGTTCTTGACGTCATTACGAATAAAGGCTAATTGTTTAATAAGCTGGGTGAAAGCGTTAAACTGCTCTGTTTGTGATACGAAACCAAAAAACGAGTTGCAATTGTAACTTTCGTGACGTCACGGTTTTTGCTCTCGATTTCTTTGGTGGTATTAAGTAATAACTAAGTAAAGTAGGTGTAGGTGGTCAGTTTTGTACATGTAAAGCGGCCATACAACTGACGTCCAGTTAAGACTTGTTAGCTGGACTAGTTTTGAACTCATCCGAGGTTCTTCAATAAGAAGTCGTTATCTCAGTTCTTTGTAAATCTACCTATACAAATACTATTTAAATTTTAAACCAAATGACTTTATTTGTAAGTAAATCTTGAGTGATTGTAGCAATGACGTGTTCATTTTATCAAAAGAGACGTTGGAGTTTCATTAAATCAGTTTTTCATTAAACCAAAACTCAATATTAGTCACGCAAAAAGATTTACACTTTATTTTCAAAAAAATAAATGAAAGCTCAGAATTTAATACAACTAAACAATGTGTCAATTATTTTCCATGTCAAAAAAAATACAATTTAAAATTACGCATGATTAAAATACACGCATTCAGTTAAAAAAATGTGCAGGATTGAGGAATAAAATCTAAAATGCGAAGGTAATAACATTGTAAATTCACATGGAGAAATACATTCACATTACACCAAAATGTATCCCGGGTAAGAACAATAAACAGGCAACATTGCCCCTTAATCGGGTTATGCATAATATACGATACGTTGCGACTTCCACCCCGTTCTAACTTGGCCAATTCCCCTTAATTCCCACGCAGAATGGACGGCTGTCCCAAAAATGTTCGCTATTATTAATAATTTAATGCTAATGAACGGAATTCATTGCAGGCACCCGGAGGAACAACAGACGATTTACATTTTATGAAAGCATAATTTTTCAAGTAATTTTTATTTTTAAACTCATAGTATTAATTTTGTAATCATAATAATAAACGAGATTTAATTTGATGACTTACTTTGTCTTTGTTTACTTACTTTGTCTGCAATTTTGTGAAATGTAAGGAAATATTACGAGTTTCTTTTGACTTTAAACCATTATCTACGTATATATATAGCCACACCTCACCTTTACTTTTCATAACCTCTAATTTTATAGCATCAATTTTGAAAACGTATGCAAATCTGAATGTAGAAGGTGGTGTGGGGAGAAGCCACCCATTAGAGTACCCTAAAGTTTATCGAGTTTAGGTTCATTTTCATTTGCAACATTAGCCAATGAATCTTTTAGTACAATTTTAAGCGTATTATTATATTATATTATATTTTACACCTAAACTAAAATATATCTTTTAGATGAATCATTATAGGATTTTAGCATTACATTTAAATAATAATTACTTACTGTACTGTATCAATTGTTTTGAAGCATGCTTTTGTAATGTAACTAAAGCTCCTATTACAAGGCTTCCCCATTTCAAAGCTTAACTTACCACAATTAATCCTGCTATACAGATTTATAAAACGCATTTATATGTTTTCCGCATTAGTTAGGTTTTAGTGACAATGCAGTTTAACGTTTCACAATGGTAACTTTCTAATCTAACCGGATTAGCTCGTCCGCTCGATAATCCGTCTTTTAATCTTATAAAAATACAGAAAGTGTCCGATTTATTACTTCTTGACAGGTCAAGAAGTCAAGGGCAAAGGAATATTTGCACCGGAAAAATAGCCGATGCTTCCTACAGATATTTGGAATAACCTGAGTACAAAAAAAAACAAGAGAATAATATACCTATACTCAATACTATATTTTTATTAGAAAGTTTTGGCTTTTTGGATAATAATATTATAATCAGATTGATCCATTGCTGGATAATAATTTACTGAGCACAGGTCCTCTCAAAAATAGGAAGGCTTAAGCCCAAATCTACCCCTACAGTACGGATTAGTAAGTAACTCATCTTTAAGAACATTTGCAGGCACATAACTCAGAAAAGTTAGCGGTGAGTACCCGAGGATTGAACCCCAGAATACCCAAATGGAGTTCGGACATTGAACCCGTTGCCCAAGCCCGTTGGCAAGCTACGAAAGCGACGCGATGCAACGTGACGCGATAAGACTCCGTAAAAAATGGCAAACTTATCCACGCGGCAACGTAGGTAACGTGAATGATCAGCATTTGTTTTCTGTATTCTAAACCGCAAACTGAGTAGCCTTACCTTTATCAGTCCAAATAGCATGTTTCTACCGTAATATTTGACCCCAATTAAAATTGAATAAAAAATAAAACCTTTCAGAAACTTTATATCAAGTACTGAGCATTTGCTTTTCAGAAAATCTTCATGGCACATGTTTTAGAGCATTTTCTATAGGAATATTTTTCTGAACTGAATGTTCTAATCTGCACGTTTTATTTTACCTCGCTACCAACAATGAAAATGGAAGCGATATGAAAGCCATGTTACAGTTGGCCAAGATCGCGCTAGATATTCGATGTTAACTCGACAAAAAGTTGCAACAGCATGCGACGATAGAAGGATGACAAAAAGTACACCTAACTCACTTTTTTATACACACTAGCGCGACAGGACTAAATGTCATTCCTCTCCGATGCGAATGCTTTCCTTAGATAGACGTTCAGTTCTATTAGTTCCCTAGTGTACCTACATATTAAGCTGTTAGTGACGCTATTTTCAATGTGAGATGTCAAAATTGATGAAATGAATGAATGAATGAAAAATTCTTTACTGTTCACCAAGAAACACATACTTATAAACAATTACAATAAAACTAAGCTATGGTACAAGTGGCGGCCTCATCGCTTTAAAGCGATCTCTACCAGGCAACCATGCACACAACGGATTAACCCAGTGAGAAAGCTTCAAGGGTGTACGTTATTTATAAGGAAAACTAATAATTAGTTTTAAAGTAATAATCATAACCTAGCCAATATAAAATATCATACACAATAATGCAAGTACTACACACATATATACACAAAAAATACTTGTATAATATATATCTGCTGCTGTGTGGTGTCGCGGTTTTGAGTTCCACCTCTTAGACTTTATGTTCTGTATTTGATTCTTAAAAAGCGATTAACCAAATTAAGAAGAAAAGACAGAATATCAAGACTTGATACTAGTCTCTAGTATGGTTTTGCCCTAAATCTGAAGCCATACTCACCTGTTTTGTGACTACCACTACGAATTACGTATATTTAATACATTTTCTCAGGGCTGTCACAACATTTCTAAATTATTCGTTTTATTTTTTTATTTTTTTTTATTGCGTGATAGGCTTACGCTTGACGACAATCATGCTTAGTGCAAAGCAATGATGAGATGATGAAAAACCGATAAGCAGGCGACATTGCGTCGGTAAATTATTACTCGTATTATTGTTGCAAAAAACGATAAGTTGATGATATTGAATTAAAGGAACAAGAAGCTTAATTTGCTATAACCAATCAGCTTATCAGCAAAAATCTGTGTTACAACGCGCAGTATGTGATATGCACCGCCCTTCCTCCCCCGCTTCTAAACATGTAGAAAAAGCAAGCCAGCAATTTGCACCGCCACAACATCACACACAAATCTTCTAAAGCGCTCTCAACGTAAGTTTCACTCTGACTCCGGAGAATACAGTTGTTGACTCAAAAATGCACAATAGTAAATGAAATTTTAGTTTATAATTTTTTTTTTTTTTTTTTTTAAATATATAGGCTAGCGCTTGGCTGCAATCAGACTTGCATGCAAGTGGTGATGCAGCCTAAGATGGAGCGCGCTTGCCTAGAAGATGCCTATTCACTCTTGATTTGAAGGTACCTATATTAAAACGGGAGGGGAAAACGGAAGCCGGAAGGGCATTCCATATCCTAGCGGTTCGAATTATAAACGAGGAAGCAAATCGCTTCGTACGAGCTCGCGGAATTTCGACTGCGTAGGGGTGCAGACCTTGTCGATGCCTTGCGGTACGATAATAAAAAGGTGACGGAGGAACAAGATCGAATAGTTCTTGAGCACACTCTCCGAAATATATCCTGTAGAATACCGACAGACAGGCGACTTGATAATGATAATGATATAATATAATAATATTGATATAATTGATATTGTATTGTGTTAGCTAAGTACCTAATCGGAATGTACGCTTTCTAACCTTGAAGACTTAAAAGTTAACGATTCAATTCCTGCCTCAATCAATATAAATTGATTTTGTTTAATTAGTTGAAACTGATCGAACAAAAGCTTCAATATCAGCTCAGGAATTACTAAAATACTATAAAAATATCTAAGCTCTTTTATTAGAAATTTTTATTGGAAATCAGATTCTGTATTTCAACTTTTCGTGGAATTTCAATATAATAATTCAGAGATAAAATAACAATTTTGGCCAGTGAATAAAAAAAATTGTTAATCTTTCTAAGAAATTTGATTAAAGTCTTGGAATTTCAATTAAACTTTTTACCTTATCTACGAAAGGCGGTTTACTTACGTTACTTTAAAGAATACCTACTTAGTTTATGAATATAAGTTTTATAAAGGAAATCCTGCTTATTTTGTATGGTATTAGCTAAAAATTTTACGGACTACCATTAAAATTTTCTCCCTCTATATTTTAACCTTATGTGTAAAGATATCTCAATTTAATGCAAACTTTTTCAATTTTCATTGTCAAAATTTTTGGAAATTCCATCGATCTGCTAGCATCTAATTACGAAAAGCTCAATACTTTGAAAAAAAAAATTATTCAAGTTAAGCAGATGAGCCTTGAAAAGCCTTGAATAGACTGACAGACATATTTTAAGAAATGTATGTAGCGGTTTTCTGAGTCTTTGCAAACTACAAGGCGTTATACCTACCATAAATCGAATCTATGAAGACTTTAAGACCCGTATTAATAAACCGACATCAGCTAAAAACAAGTTCTCAAGTATCAATCAATCTATGATTATGACATGTCTTAACCTAAAGTCCTCCCCGGTGACTTTTAATAAATAATAATTATAAATGTGAAAATTTGATTGTTACACTGATTACTAACATCTGAACCGATTTAGCTGAAATTTGGAATGAAAATGGCGCATACCATGAATATCCACATAAAATTATATCCCAAAAAATTAAAGAGTTCCCGTGTTAATCAAAAACCTTAAATTACGCGGACGAAGAAAAATATAAGCATGGAAAAGTAAGGATTCAAAACCTCCTATTAGCTCTTAGACTAAAAGGAAGTTAAACTCACAATTCATATTTTTAATTAAGCTTTTCTGAAGCGGATATTTTGTTAGAATAACCGAGAAAAGATATTTTATGAATGGAAAGCATACTTACATTGAAAAATTATCCTTAGCAAAAGAAAATCTCATTTTTAAGCAATGCTTGCAACTGTTAACAGTGAATTAATTATTTTACTCCAGTCTCAAGAAACTGCACGAAAAATCGCTAAAAATCATTTTTATTTTTATTTAAACTAGCGACGGCCCGCGGCTTCACTCGCGTAGGATTTTGAAAAATCCAGCCTTATTCCATTTCTACATTATAAATTGAACTCTTGTTTGGGCTGGGCGTTGATTTGTCAGTCAGAGTAAGTGAGTCAGTTTTTTTTAAATAATATAATGATACTTTACTAGATGATGCCCGTGACTTCATCCGCATGAATATAAGTTTTAAAAAGTCCAGTGGATTCACTTTTGACACTGAACCTTCGTCATAATCTTTCAAGTTGTTTGTACGTTATCGGTGATAGGATGAAAGATTAACATAAATTAATATATTTAAAAAAAAAACAATTTGCTGACAAAATAATTGTTTTCTGACAACCCTGCACGTAATGGAGTATTACGAAATATGTGGAACTCCGCAGTATATTTGGGGAGCAGAAATTAGATAACAATGTTGAATACGGAATACGCGTTGAGTATAAGTACCTAGATATATGAATATTAATGAGCAAATGCGATACAGGTTCGAAAATTTGGTATTAAACACATAACACTGTGATATTTCGGAGAAATTAGAAAACATATTGACCCTTTGGCATGAATCTAGTTAATAAATAACTGTGCAAAACCTGGCACTCACAGGTTAACCCGCTACCATCTTAGACTAAATGTCAGTGAAGGGTTAACATGGAGTAGCGTAAAAAAATAACACAGAATAACAATTAAGAATATTTTAAACACTGGAAAAAATGGCATTAATAACCACTGAGATTCACTTAACGATTCGAAAAATCTCTGGGCATGAGTCACGTCCTCACGATGTTTTCCGTCACCGTCACTGTTAGAGCAATTCATAATTAATTTCTTAGAATGCAACAACTCAGAAAACTTACAGGTGCGTATTTGGAAATCGAAACACCAACAGATAGCCCGCCCATCACCGCCTTTTTTTTGTAGGATTCATTACTATCTTTTGCCCACAGCTTCGTTTACGATAGCTGGGAGCCGATGGTAGCAAGCGGCACAAGACCGTGCTCTGTAGCGTCTATAGGTTGAGACGACGATGAAGATATTACCGCTTTAGGGATTGAATTTTCAAAAATCCATTCTTAACGGTTGCCTACGCAGTTAAAGCTGGTTGCTAAATATCCAGTGGCTTGAGCGTTGATAGATCAGTCAGTCTGTCAGTCAGTTACCTTTTCTTTTAATATATGACAGAACAGAACAGAGAGAAACCGTCAGCGTTAGCATCCTTATGTGGTTAACATCCAATCTGCTTGGACGAAGCGTTTTTGCTCGAAGTTTCCGATACGAAACGCTTGGGTGTGGAACACCCTCCAAGCGCACGTGTTTCCTGCCACATATAACTTAAGTATCTCCAACCTTGCTTTGCTTTGCACTAAGCATGATTGTCATCAAGCGCCAGGTTATCTCGCAATAAAAAAATGATTTAACCATGAGTCAAAATCACATCTACAACACTAGGCTATCATCACTTCGATACTTTTAGTTTATTCAGTAACAATGGCAAGTTAATTCCATGCGAGACCAGCTCATGTTTGCGGTCGAGTGTATTTAACTTGGCAAGTTGATCGAACTTTGTTGTAGTTCGGCAAATATGCCCGGAATCAATTGCTTTCGGTAACTTAAATATCATGTACTGAACATTGGTGACTGAAGTCAAGAACGATTTTCTTGCATAGGATTGAATTTTTGAAGTTTGAGTTGCATAGAATTTTTGAAATTCAATTCTGTTTATTTATTTAACTTAGGTACACAGTACACTTTTTGACGTCCAATAACTTATTAAACATGATGGTGATAATCAATTAGGGAATCCCAAAAACTAATGCTAGGTGGGTTCCATATGCGCCCTGGTTTGAGAAGAGCTGGGAACAAACTCAACCGGGAAAGATGTTCTTAGTGGGGGTTTCACTTATAAAATTGCACATAGGTAAGCCGTATGGTTTGCGTTCTACCTTATTATATCAGTGAGTGAGATTCTCCGATTATAATTAGCTAACTTTATTATACCGTCTAAATCTTGTTCTAAACATAAATAGTTTATCAAATTCACTATCCTACGTATTTCTAAATTTTAGTCTAACAAATCTCCCAACCAGAAGACATGGTAGGTAGGTGAGTCGAATTTAAACTGCTTGCTTTTTGGGCAATTTTAAAATACCGTGTGACTTTCTGTGACGTAAGAAAATGTAAAAACCTATTTAAATACCAATTTAAATATTGTAGCGTAATTGACAATTGTACTAACATAATTATTTTAGTACAGTGCCTTATAAATTCGATCGACCAAGTATTTTAGTATCAATATTACTTGAATAGTAGTAGTACTACCACTGCCCATTAACGTCCCACTACTGGGCACAGGCCTCCACTCTCATAGGAGAGAGGGAATTAGAGCTTAGAGCCACTACGCTGCTCCAATGCGGGTTGGCGTGCTTTAACGCCTATTATCATGTGTAAGCAATGACCTTCTTTGTGTGTAAGTGATAATAACCGGGACCGACGGCTTAACGTGCTCTCCGAGGCGGGGGGGTGAGACACGCGCCAACTTCCTAACCCCGGGCTAGTACTGAGAATTTCTAGTCAGAAAAACTCAACACTTAAATTATGGCCCGACCCGGGACTCGAACCCGGGACCTCGTTGGCCGCAGTCGAACATGTGAACCACTAGACCAACGAGGCAGTTATTGCTAGAATACCTAATATTATTTTGTAAGAAATTTCATACTTAGTACAAATTCTTTACGTCCACATCAAAGAAAAACCGCTGACCCGAAAAATAGTTTTGATCCCTGAGCCCATCGGCTGCATAGCTGGGTAATTGAAGCGGGTCCAAAGTAAACATAATATGTATATAAATTTTAGTTACTCGGTGTCCTACGTGAGCGTCACACTGCGACTCGATACGACGCGACGCGACAGTATCAAACAATAGCTGACCCTTCACGTTGTCGCGTAGACAAGTTTGTCATTTTCTATGGCGTCGCTTCTATCGCTCACCTAGAACAACCGCTTAAATAAAATTAATTCATCAATAACCCGACGCTATTCCTGAGCATAAGCGGGTTTCCTCTCAAAATTAGTTTTTTTAAATCACTACAAGCTAGCCCTTGACTGCGGTCTCACCTGATGGTAAGTGATGATGCAGTCTAAGATGGTAGCGGGCTATCCTGTTAGGGGCATGGCAGTTATATTAAACCCATACCCCTACGGTTTCTACAAGGCATCGTACCGGAACGCTAAATCGGTTGGCGGCACCTCTTTGCCGGTAGGGTAGTAACTAGACACGGCCGAAGCCTCCCATCAGATCAGACAAGTTTAGTAGCGGACCAGCGAATTTTTCTTTCTAGAACCTGATTTCACACGGTCGAAACGCGTGCAAACGCAAGTCTTTATTACACAGAAAATTATTATTCAACAACTCAAGTTTCTATAAGGCATTGTCCTACATTAGCGACAAACGCGACAACTAAACTCAATAGGACGCGATGCGACAGTGTGAAATAGGAATTGAACCTTCACGTAGCCTACGTCGTCGGATAGATTTTGTATTTTTTTTAAATTCATTATGGGCTAACAATCACACCTGATGGGAAGTGATGATGCGGCCTTAGGTGGGACGAGCTTGCCTAGAAGATGTCTATTCACTCTTGATGTAAAGATACCCGGATTGTAATTGGTGGGAAACACAGTTAAATCGCTTTTACAAGGACAATGGACAATGGGTCGAGATAGGTACTAAAAAAATTCTACATCAATGGTCGAGACATAATACCTACATTGATAGAAAATTGTAAAAGAGATTCAAATCATCAACACTTTGATACCATAAAATACTGCGTTATCAAACCACAATCATCTAAATTATGACGTGTTGCATGCCATTAGAGACCCCCGGCTGATAGCTGTAATTACTGGCCACAAATCTAAATTATTGACCAACAATTAAACCATTATCAACCAGAGCCATTGTGTGTTAGACCGACCGATTTTAATTGTTATAGACTCTAAAAATTAACTGAGCTTAACCCAACCCTAAACGTTGTAGGTGAACTAATTGTAACAGTGTATTACACAAATTAAATTTATGCGTCCAGTTCTGAGATGGATTGTTGACCATAGTACATTACTGCCCAATCTTGGAAGGACAAAACGAAGCCGTGGACTTCCCAAGTGATTTTAAAAGGACAGACCAGTCGAGGCCGAGGAAAAAGATATTCATGGCCTCGTTTATTTAAAAAGTTAAATAAACGAGGCCATGAATATCTTTTTCGCCCGAGACTTGTTAGTACTTTTCTCTAATTTGCAAGGAAATAATAATAATTATTATTTAAGAAAGCTTTTTTACATTGCCATTAGATGACGTTGACTTACCTTACGTTAACGTTATATGGGTAACTGAATGGTATTGAAATGATCCGATTTCCTATTTGAGTATTAACGGCCATAAAAGAGCCAATAATTTATGTGATTTTTTATTCAATTAATGACGCAATTTCTGAGCAAGTAGGAGAAACATGTGTCATTAGCACATTTTTTCTCAAGAAAGAGAGCTTAATATTTCTATGAGTCTCTTATACATTCCAGGATCAAGGAATTCGCTTTCGAGTCAAAGTACTGCTACTTGAGCCTACTAATTATAGTTACGATATTGTCACAGGAAGAGGCTTTCCGTTGTCGTCAGTTTTTTGATCTGGAAGGCCATGGTTGGGTCATGGTGATACTGGTGATAAATATTTTCTTAAGACATAGTAAGAAGTCTCAATTTGTTACTGTATTAAAATATATCCATTTTTATTCAATGAGACGTAGCTGTGTAAAAATACAGATATTTAGGTGAATAGATAAGGTCTTCCTAACTTGGTAGGTATAACCTCAATACGCACGGAATTTACCCGATTGTTCTTTTATTTCATTTTGCAATAAAATAAGGAAGGAAATACAATATCTAAAAATGCTGTTTTCATTTATTTCAATTTCACACAGCTTTTAAATCTAACTCTTATCTTTTAAAAGATTTATCTGTTGTCTTGCAAGTTTAACACTGAACAGCACTTTTCTTTTGTGAAATATTTTCACTATCAGGAAGAAGTGTGGCGTGGAAGAAATACGTACCTACCCAACAGTTTAAAAATAAATACATGAGCTCATAGAGTTTGTACTTCATAGCGTTTTTTTTCAATTATGATTGACAATACTAAGAGATAAATTTAAAGAAATCAATATTATGACAGTGCACAACCAATATATATTTGAAAATTTAGTACACGTGCATAAGCACATTGATAAATTCAAGAAGAAAAGTGATTGTCATAATGTCAATACTAGACATAAAAATAAACTTGTAATGCCTGTTTCTAGGCTTAGTAAAACTAGCAATTCATTTGTTGGAAACAGTGTCCGCTTCTATAATAAGCTCCCAGAAGACATGTTGAAGATGTCTCTGAATAAGTTCAAAGTTAATGTAAAACGTAAACTCATTGAAAAATCTTATTACCATGTAAAGGACTACTTAAACGACAAGGAAGCCTGGCAATAATTTGCTCTAATGTCTCTGATAGTTCCTTAGTAAGAATATTATTTTGTGAGATGGTGATAATAAAAAAAAAAAAAACCCGGCTGAGTTTGTTGTGGGCTCTTCTCAGACCAGGGCGCGTTTGGAACCCTCGTAGCTTTAGTTTTAAGATACCGTTACCCATTATCACCATCATGCTTTTTAAGTAAGTACTTATGTAATTTTTAGACGAAAATAAGTGTACCTACAGTGTACCTATATTTAATAAATAAATGACAATGACAATGACAATGACAATAGGTATTATGATTCCCGCTACTTCGTCCGTGTGGATTTAGGTTTTTTGTTCCCGCGGGAACTTTTTAATTTTCCGGGATAAATAGTAGCCTATGTTATAATATTCTCGACTATAATCTGTCTGTGTGCCAAATTTCACCCAGATCCGTTCAGCCGTTCTAGCGTAATTGAGTAACAATCAACCATCCATCCATCCATCCAAACTTTTGTAATATTAGTATAGATAACCTAAATAACAAAATACTTTTACATCCGACCCGCATCTATGTCTATGATATTATGTTTGAGATATAAAATGTTTATTGTTTGATCTTTCTTCAATGTACAATCGTATGTGCGCACTGCTCACATATTTTAATCGAACGATTACTTTAATGATAATTTATACCTTTTTGGCGGTTCCTTATTAATCTAATCAAGATATTTTGAGGTGGGGGAGAAAGACTAGCTTTAAGTAAAAATGAAAAAAAAAAAACTCAATTTCTGTCTTATACTGAGTATTTATTACCAAAAAAGTATATAAACACGTGTTTTACCAGAGTTCACCAGAAGAAGAGTTTTTGATTTTCGTCCTGAATCTATTCGAATTTTTAGCTTTAGAAGACCAAAACCCAAAAGAGCTTCAAAATCCCCTATAGTACCAATTCCTTATAAGTTCAAAAATATTTAGGTGAGGAAAAATCAACGTACTTATCGCTTTTCTTTTAAAAGAACGGATCGAACTTTGAAATAGATAAGGTTTTATGACTAAAGCCCAGCGTATCAGTCACGTGGGGCTAGAATAACAACAGTTAGTTCTCAACAACAGAATCAAACTGCATTTTGCAATTTTGACGACCTCCGTGCGGAGGTCCCGGGTTCGATCCCCGGAAGGGTCAATTTGGGAATTTATAATTTCTGAATTTTCCCTGGTCTGGTCCGGTGGGAGGCTTCGGCCGTGGCTAGTTACTACCCCACCGGCAAAGACGTGCCGCCAAGCGATTTAGCGTTCCGGTACGATGCCGTGTAGAAACCGAAGGGGTATGGGCTTAATATAACTGCCATGCCCCTAACAGGTTAGCCCGCTACCATCTTAGACTGCATCATCACTTACCATCAGGTACGATCGCAGTCAAGGGCTAGCTTGTAATGGATTTAAAAAAAAAGCATTGAATTAGGAACTAAAGAGCTAGTACGTACCTACAGCTCGATCAAATTTAACAACAAAATACAGGAGTAAACTGTAATTCACTAAAGCGTAAACAAATTTAAAGTCCAATTACAGTAATTGGCAACTTTAAAACGATAACAATCAATATAGTTGCTGCAACAATTTACTACAAAATTCGAGGGCAAAACATACAGGCAACGGGCGCGGGCCGGGTCGGGTGTTAGTCGGGTTGAATACCTTTTATTTATATGGACAACATCACATAGAACGAGGGCGCGGGTCGGGCGCGTGGCGAGTGACGCTGGGTGATGTCGTCCATATAAATACAAGGAATTCAACCCGCCTGAGACCCGACCCGGCCCGCGCCCCACCCGCGCCCCTCCCCTGTGTGTTTTACGCTTAACAATGTTCTATGCTATGTTCTAGGTATAGGGTTGCCAGCTGCTAAACTAAATAGTTTTTTTAAGGTTATCACGCGGGTATCTTACTTAGCTTTTAATAATTAAACCTGTATGTTACCTAATAAAATTATCCAAAAATACAAACTTTCTAACCTTTGCTCTGATGACCAGATTAGTAATTATCAAAAGCTGACTCATTGCTGAGAAATAAAACGTATCACTGACTTATTGACTGTGTTGAGTTATTTAAAACTAATTCGAAAATTTTATTGGAAATCAAACTAATTTAAATACGAGAACCGTTTGTAGTCATGTGACTTTATTTTAAACAAATATTAAACTGTTCAATTTCTATTATATTATAGCAGCCCTATCTCAGTTTGAATTTTTTCAGCATTAGGTACATTATTTAGTTCTCTCCGACTCCGCTCACCGCTGATGTGTGTCGGACCTTAGTCTTTAAATTGGGAGACTGAGTGGGCTGCTCTTATGTAATACTATAATGTAGTTAAGATGGAACACGCTGGGCTGGAATTAATGGCAGTTATACCTAAACTATTCCCATGTAACTAAGATGAAACTTGTAGACACGGAGCTCGCAAGTTCTTGTTTAAAGCAAAACGCACACGACCGTAAGATGCACAGGAGGCGCAAAGGCCGCAAAATTTTAAGTTTTTGATTCGTCATCCCCGAATCTTTTTAACCGACTCCCAAAAAAAGGAGGTTCTCAATTCGGCTCGTATTTTTGTTTTCAACAAAACAATGCATTCCGTACGCCTTTTTTCTGTATTCGATGTCGAAATTGCTCTAGACTGCGATCTGATCTGGTGGTCTAATATGGAAGCAAACTCACCTTTAAAGGCTATGGCAGTCTTACCCAATAAGCCATATTCTAGTTGCCTGGTAGGAGGCTTCGGCCGTGGCTAGTTACCACCCTACCGGAAAAGACGTCCTGCCAAGCGATTTAGCGTTCCGGTACGATGTCGTGTAGAAACCGAAGGGGTATGGGTTCAATATAACTGCCATGCCCCTAAAAGGTTAGCCCGCTACCACATTAGACTGCATCATCACCTACCATCAGGTGTGATCGCAGTCAAGAGCTAGCTTGTAGTGGATAAAAAAAAAAAACCGTAGGTAACGAAGGTGGCCAAAGCGTTCCACCAGACTAGATTAAAGCGAAGTTAGATGCCTAAATCAATCCCCAGCAACCACCGTGCCATGGAGGCCGTCAAATATTGCACTTATTGCACTTTCTTGTGATTCTGGCGACTCATAGAACTCTGTCATGCCTCTGGTGACTGTTTAGCCTATTTTTTTTTAATTTAGCCTGTACATAATTATTATGCTGGCAAGCGGTAAAACAACCTAGGGTGAAGTGCGTCTTCATGATTCTAGTTATGACTAGAAGATGCATTCAAAGATTCACACTGGATTTGAGCCCCTTATTAGCTCTTCCGACTATTCGCCTCTACAACTTTTTTATCTTACGACTGTTTTACCTCTTGCGGGTGAATTACCTCTTTTGGATCATCTTCAAGTATACGATAACACTTTACCTTTATAATAATACGTGTTTCAGCCATGTCCCTCAAAATACATTAAACTTAGTACAAACCTAGATTAGGGGTCCTTAATTAAGATGACACCGAATCACAACACTGTCTAACCCCCGAAAGATCCAACTGATAAGCCTTCTCATTCCCTGTAGTGTACTTACGCCCTTTCAGAAACAAATACAAGTCGAGCTTTCACGAAATTAAACGGGATTATTATAGGGACGAAACTGCAGTAAATTTTAGTTTTATGTAAGCTATATATAAAGCAGTGGCGTGCAGTTCATAGAGACATAAAAGCAAGGCTTACCCAAATGGAAATACGTCAATGCGTATTTATCATCAAAACAGCTAGTAAATAGGGATAGCTATATAGCTGACCAACTAATGCCAACCCCTTGTATTTTAATATTTTAATTTACAAAAATACTTTAATTTGACTTTTTTTTCATAAACTGGTGAAATTTTAATATTCAAAATAATTAATCAATATTGAAACATCAAACTGTACATTTTGCTAAAAACCAATAAATGGCTATATTTACTGTAACAAACTTGTCGAGAAAGGCTTTTTTTATCCACTTCAAGTTAGCCCTTGACTGCGATCTCACCTGATGGTAAGTGATGATGTAGTCTAAGATGGTAGCAGGCTAACCTGTTATATCAAACCCATACCCCTATTCGGTTTCTACTCGGCATCGTAGTGGAACGCTAAATCGCTTGGCGGCACGTCTTGGCCGGTAGGGTGGTAATCGGCCACGGTCGAAGCGTCCCACCAGGCTAGACCAGAGAAAATTCTGAAATAATAAATTCCCAAATTGACCCTGCCGGGGATCGAACCCGGGACCTCTGCACGTTAAGACATCAGCATACACACTGCGCCACGGAGGTGTGAGGAGGCTGTCAACACCACACACACACACACCACACCACACCACAGCCACACACATCTTCCAAATTAATCTCAAAGTACGTTTCACTCCGACACCGGAGCATCTTCAGGAGCTGATGTTGTCTCAATAATTCACAATTGGAAAGTAACGCCTGCTACTATCCAATATTTGCCCTAGGTTCATTCGGGTGTAGTTTCTTAAAATCTTTTATTTAGATGTATAGTTTATAGAGAAAACTATTTTTAACCGACTTCCAAAGAAGCAGGAGGTTCTCGATTCGACGCGTATTTTTTTTTATGTATGTCGGTGCATATCTCCGTAGTTTCTGAAACGATTTGAAAATTTTTCCTATCAGTCGTTAGAGGAAGCTTTCGAAGTGGTCCCATAAAAAATTTTGACTCCAAATCCTCAACCCTGATACTAAAAAGTTCAAAATAAAAATTATTTCCAAAAAACCGACTTCCAACGCCACTGTAGAGTAAAAAAATAATTTTGATTTCTACCCACTATGTTGAAGTCGGGCGGGTATAACAAGGATAAGCAAAGTTGACGGATCAGGCTCGCCCGACTTCAACATAGTAGTAAATTTATTTATTACTTTACAGTGGCGTTGGAAGTCGGTTTTTTGGAAATAATTTTTATAAATGAAAAATTCTTGCACCAAATATTTTGAGCTGCCCGTTGATAATAACATGTCAGTCAGCCAGTTATTTCTTCAATACAGGACATAAAACTAGTATGTAACAATACCTATAAGACTACCTCGTAGGTTTAGTTTTCAGTTTCTGTCATCAATTATCACCATCACACCTTATACTTTGCTGTTTGCATACTTGACGTTCAGAAAGTGTAGTAGGTACCAATTTTGAATAAACATACTTTGCCTTTGAATACGGGGAACAAAAATAAATTACTTCGAGTAAGTCTAAATATTGTGTAAAATGAGTTTCCATAGCGACAAGAACACGAAAAAGCAACCTGGATCTATATTTAAAAGGCCCGTTTATAAGTCAGTCCCGTTTGTCATCGGGATTATCTTTTCAGCATCCCCCGTTCTCACCATCCGCCAAAACGCGAATCGATACCCCTCGAGGAAGTTTCGGTCGCTACGTAAAATATGCTTCAACAGGGTTGAGTCCATCGATATTAAAAAATTAAAGATACAATGTCCTAATCGTTTCTGATTCAACGTTCTGACGACCTCCGTGGCATGGTGTGTAGCGCTGTTGCCTTAACGTGCGGAGGTCTCGGGTTCGATCCCCGGCAGGGTCAATTAAGGAATTTATAATTTCTGAATTTTCCCTGGTCTGGCCTGTTGGGATTCTTCGGCCGTGGCTAGTTACCACCCTACCGGCAAAGACGTGCCGCCAAGCGATTTAGCGTTCCGGTACGATGCCGTGTAGAAACCGAAGGGGTATGGGTTTAATATAACTGCCATGCCATTTACAGGTTAGCCCGCTACCATCTTAGACTGCATCATCACTTACCATCAGGTGAGATCGTAGTCAAGGGCTAGCTTGTAGTGGATAAAAAAAATAATTACAAATACGAAGTTTCAGTCTGTTGAAATTTGGCCTCAAAATCAAAGAGTGCATCTGGGTTTTTAAAACCTAAATCCAAAGGACAAACTCCGAGATATCACATAGTAAATCTTAGATAAACTTATTACTTACTTAAACTAAGGAAAACTTAGTTATAATGAAAATTTGTATTTTTTCATTACAAAATTCTAATAATGGCTGTTTATTTAAGACGTATTATATGTCGGTTTTTATAGAGGTATCTGCCCTCATAATAATACTGAATAGAATTTACAGCATACGCTGTGTAAAGTACAATGTTAAACTAATTGCTCCATAGCCGTTAAGCTAATCGGTTTACTTACTTACTTCTTACTTCCTTCGGCGCTACAACCCTTTGTGGGTCTTGGCCTCCTCTACAGTTTCTTTCCACCTGGATCTATCCTTAGCCTCCTTCTTCCATGTAGGGAGCTTCCCGAGTTTCTGCAGATCTTCTTCAACACAATGGATCCATCTTTTTCGAGGTCTTCCTTTGGGTCGTTTCTGTTGTGGTATCCATTGTGTCATCACTTTTGCTCCTCTGCTTGGTGACATCCTTTCTACATGGCCTGCCCATCGTAGACGCTGAGATTTACAATATCTTACTATTGTTTCCCCATCAATCAGTCGTTCTAGTTC
The DNA here is from genome assembly GCA_923060345.2 of Erebia aethiops. Taxonomy (NCBI): domain Eukaryota; kingdom Metazoa; phylum Arthropoda; class Insecta; order Lepidoptera; family Nymphalidae; genus Erebia; species Erebia aethiops. Next base: position 3,275,959 of record OV281092.1, on the reverse strand, counting down.
GAAGTTCATTCTGCTACGATAGGTTCCACCATCTTCTCTGACCGGACCGAAGATTTTGCGTAGTATTTTTCTTTCGAAAATTGCTAACTTGTTTTCTTCTTTCACGGTCAGTGACCATGTTTCACATGCATAGGTAACCACTGGTCGTATGAGTGTTTTGTAGAGAAGAAGTTTGGTCTTATGGCTGAGAAGTTTTGATGCAAGCAACTTGTTACAGGCGTAGAAGCACTTATTTCCAGCCAATAGTCGAGCTTTTATTTCCTCTTCAATGTTGTTTTGTGAGTCCAGGATGGAGCCAAGGTAACGGAAGCTGCTTACTTGTTCAAGTTCACTAGCGTCAATTTTAAGAGTTTCTGTAGCTGTTGGTCTTCGTGAACTAACTAAGTATTTTGTTTTTGCTACGTTAACTTGTAAACCAAATTCTTGGGCCTCTACAGCGAAGTCTTTATAAAGTTCAGTGACACGGTTCTTGGATCTACTAGTGATGACAATGTCGTCGGCATAAGCTGCGATTTGTGATGTATTGTAGTCAATTAAGCCCTCGGTTTTAATCTTTCGTATTGCAGCTTCAATCACCAGGTTGAAGACGACGGCTGATAGGGCATCTCCTTGTTTTACTCCGGTACAGACCTCAAAGGGCTCCGACCAATCGTTCTGCACAGCGACCACGGTTTTGGTGTCCTTGAGGGTGATCTCGATAAGTCGTACCAGCTTACTTGGTACTCCCAGTGTTCTCAAGATGTAGGAGATTTTGCTTCTTTTTACACTATCGAAGGCCCGTTGGAAGTCAACAAATATGTGATGAAGGTTTATGTCGTACTCATAGGCTTTTTCCAGGGTTTGTCGCATTAGATGTATTTGATCAGATGTAGAGCGACCTGGTCTAAAGCCGCACTGATAATCCCCTGTGATTTCTTCAGAGTATGGTTTCAGTCTTAGGTAGATTATTCCTGTGAAGATCTTGTAGGCAGTACAGAGCAGTGTTATTCCTCTGTAGTTGCTACAGATGCTTTTATCACCTTTCTTTAATATGGGAACAATCACACCGAGGTTCCACTGTTCTGGTATTTTTTCTTCTTCCCAAACTCTTTTTATTAGCTGGTAGATACTATCTTCTAGAGCTGGTCCTCCTCTCTTGATTAACTCGGATGTTATAGAGTCTATACCAGGTGCTTTATTATTCTTTAGGTACTTTATACAATTCCTTACTTCCTCGAGAGATGGCGGATCCAATTCTTGTTCGACATCATAAAACTTAGGTGACTCTATACCAGTTACATCTCCCACGTTCAACAATTCACTGAAATATTCACACCACCTCTTCAGTGTATCAGCTTTGTCCATGATACTATTTCCCAATTTGTCACGACAGGTGTTGCATCTGGGTTGAAAACCTTTCCGTAAGTTATTTACTCTTTTGTAGAATGGTCTGGTGCAATTTTTTGCTCTTAACTCCTCCATTTCTTTAATTTCATTTGTTTTGGCCATTCTTTTTTTCCTTTTAGCTGTTTTCCTGGCATGTTCTCTAAGTTTTTTATACTTATCACGGTCTTCATCATTATCAGTGTTAAGATATTTTAGCCCAGCTTCATTTTTCTTGTCTAATGCTCTGTAGCATTCTTCATCAAACCATTCTGAATTTTTATTTGCTCTATATTTTCCTAGTGTTTCTGTAGCGGCCTGTTTGATGACATCCCTTATGTGTGCCCAATCCATGTCGACATTAGTGCTTAGAGTTTCTGACTTTGAATATAGCTGTTCTTTAATTTTGCTTTGATATAGAGTTCGCGTGTCTACTTCATCTAGTCTTGTTGTGTCCCACTTGAGTCTCTTTTCTCCTTGGGTATTTTGTACAAGTGACGTTCTTTGCTTCAGTATAGCTATAACCAAGAAATGATCAGTATCACAGTTTGCTCCTCTATAAGATCTTACATCTAGAATGTTAGACATTCTTCGTTTACCTATTAGAATATGGTCAATTTGGTTAACTTGATCTTTCCCTGGTATTTTCCATGTTCCCTTATGTATAGCTTTATGCGGAAAGTTGGTACTACTAATGTGCAAGTTATTAGCTGCCGCAAAGTTGCAGAGTTTCTCCCCATTCTCATTGGTTTTTTCATGTAATGAGTGTCTGCCAGCAACATCTGCATATATAGTCTCTTTGCCTATTTTCGCATTAAAGTCGCCCAGTAATATTTGTTCGTCATATCTAGGAGTAGTATCACACACTTTTTGTAGATCGCTATAAAAAGCTTCTTTACACTCATCTGGAGCGTCTTCCGTGGGTGCATAAGTGCATATAAGGGTTGTGTTATACATTTTCCCTTTAATCCTTATCTTGCAAATTCTAGAGTTAACATGCTCAAAACCTAGGACAGATCTGTTTAGCCTCTTGCTTACCATAAAGCCTGTTCCCTGGTGGCCTTGTTTCTCTCCCCCACTATAGTAGAATGCATAGTTTTGTTTTCTAATGGCCCCTGAGTTTGCCCATCTAGTTTCTTGTAATGCGAGTAAATCCAGCTTATATTTTTGCATTTCTCTGCTAATTTCTTCCATTTTACCAGGTTGGAGCATTGTTCGGACATTCCAGGTTCCAATTCTTATTCTGTTTTGTTTTTTGATGTTCTTTTTTTTAGGTTGTTGTGAGAGATGTTCATTATATTTTCTTACATAGGACTTCGCAACCATGGGTCTTGTTTTCACATGTTGGGTGGTTAGCCCAGCGATGGACCCTTGTTCCTTATTTTTTTGTTGTTATATAATTTGAGTGTTGATATGTTGTTACAAGTTCCGTTGTTGCATAATTAAGTTGTTGTGTTTTTTCAGTGTCCGTTATTAAAGATTTTGGTTGTTTTTGATGTTGTTGATGTTCTGTGTTTTGTGTATTAGTATATTTTTTAATTTTTCCGCATACTATTTTCTGACAATGAGTGTGATCTTTCCCGCATGACTTGAAATGCATCCATTCTTTTTATTTTATTATCATTTTTAAGTTTTGTGTATTGTTCGGTCTTTTTTGGGCTTGGTGTTTCTGACTCGGGTCTTTTTCTTTTTTCACATTCCACTGTTTTTTTTATTTTTTCTTTGCGTGCATCTAAGGTTTTTTTAGGAATGTCGTGTGTTATGTACGTTTTTGGCTTCATTTTATTCTTGTTTTTCAGTATTTGGATCTTTTTTTGTTGTGTTGTAGTTGAGAGTAAGATAGGTCTAATTTTGTCAGTGTTTTCCTTTTTACCCAGGCGTTGGACCCTATTAATATCACTATGTTCTAATACAACGTCTAACTGTTGTATAGTGCTCGACACTATATTTATTAAGTCATCTGTTCTCTCAGTAGGGGACTCAGGTATTCCGTGCAAGATAATGTTATTTTTCCTGGTACAGAAGTCCAGGTTTTCAATTTTTTTGTTTAAAAAGGATATTTCATTCCGTAACTTTTCGTTTTCCTCGATCAAGGGTTTTATTTTTTCATCCACTTTGCTAAGCACATTCGAAGTTATTGTCGCAGTTATTTCGTTTGTTTGTTTTTGAAGTTCCTCCCTAACTTTTTCTAACAGCATAGACATTTCTCTTGACAGTTCGGAAGTCATTTTTGTGGTCTATGTCGATGGCAGTAATTCTATGCACAGACTCTATGTCCTCTGCGGCCGTAGATAGTCACTGCAGAACGGGCTTTGTGTTGCAGGCTTAAGTCTTTTGTCGTTGTTAGGTTGGTAGCTTTGGATAGGGCTTTGGCTTGTTTATGACCACAGACTAGTATAGAATACTACGTTTATGACTATGTATAAAGATGGCGGTGATGCGAACTAAAAATTTTCTAAGTATCAGATATATTATGGGATGTAATTTGTCGGCACTTTTTTGGTTTTATGAACTTTTTATTCGATTTACGCGATGAATTTCGAAGCACACTATTCACACTAGCACTTCTTATCACAAGTAACTTATGATTCCGTTTGCTTTTCACCGGTTTTTTGACAGTTGTATTCTAACGTAAACTTAACTTTTGCACTTTTTAACAGATTTGTTGGGGATTTCCGACGTATTTACGCGCGCTATCACTTTAAGGCACTAGCCGTTTATCGCTGTGCACATTTCGGTATAAGGAATCGCGGTTAAACTTTTTAATTGAATTAAACTAGCAGGAGCAACTTGTAACACGTCTTCCACGGACATTGACCGGAACCGGAAAGCTAATCGGTTTATAGCCGTTAAATCTACAAGTTAACTCATTAGCCCACTTTATTAATATTACATTAAATTATCTAATCATGATCAAAATGTAGATAAAATATAATCAAAATCATGTCATTTTGAGGTAAGCTAAGGAAAAACCAGCGAAAAAATGACACCAAATAGCCCATTCAGTATTTAGCCGCACAGTGGAAAATAATCCAATTTGGCGGGAAAAAAGGTGGATTTATTCCAGAGAAAGGGAATCTCGGAGTAAAAAGAAATCTTTATTTTGTAAGGTTGAGTCATATTTTGCAAGAACATACAAGGGATTACAAGGATTCTGAAGGCACGCATAATGCCCCAAGAAATGAACTCTGGGAATAACCATAGGAGGTCACGAATCGGATACCCGTATGCTCCCTCGGGGGTAATGCGAGACTATTGGTTTTTCTAGTATTTCATATCATTTGCAACGACGTGTGACCGCGAAGGCGGTTGCTATTATTGTATTCAAACATTATGTGAAAATAATAATTTCTTAAAACAATGTAATCCGAAAGTCTCGGCCCAAGCCTGTGTCTCAATTGATTGAGGTTTCAATAAGTCTTAAATCATTAAAAACATTTTTAAAATCAGCCTTTCATCGTCCGCCATGTTGAATTTACTGTGACGTAATTTAAATTTTCGTATTCTTCTCTGCAAACCCTTTTAATTGATACCCAGATATCATGGAGCTGCATAAAAAACTAGTCCGCCATCTTTGGGAGTCCGCCATACTGGATTTAGAATGACGTCATTTAGCTAAACTTTCATCGTCACCCAAACCATCCAATCTAAACGTGTATGCAAAATTTTAGCTCAATCGTTTCGGACTTACTGTTTTTAAATTCAGTTGCAAGATTTGACCTAAACAAGTGCACACACATTGTTAAATAAAAGCTTTTCCCGTGAAATTTATTGAATTTTTAAGAATTAAAAGTAGCCTGTGCCTAGCCTGTGCCTATGTGTAACCTTTATTTACACTCCACAAGTCCTTAACCATAAATATGCAAAACTTACACTGATCTTTTGCTCTATTGTGGCGTGATTGAAGAACAAACCAACAAAAAGCACACTTATGCCTATTTATAATAGCACGAATTCATTAGCATTGGTTAACTTATGAAAATATACTGAAATGAGAATATACTTTATTGTACACCATACCACACATTTAGAATACAAGAAATTATGGAAAACTGTACAAGAGGCAGCCTTATCGCTGAGAAGCGATCTCTTCCAGGCAACCAGGAAAGGAACTAATAACAAAAAAATTTAATGAGGGTGCACACAAAGTAGGTAATTAAAGACTATTATAATATAAAATACACAAATCTGTACATATAAAATACATATAATTCATAAAACATACATAAATATTATACATACATACATAAATACATACATATACGTACATGAATACATACATACAATACATACACACAACTTAAATATATAACAAACTAGCTAATGCCCGCGACTTCGTACGCGTGGATCGAGGTTTTGTGGTTCCCGCGGGAACTCTTTAATTTTCCGGGATAAAAAGTAGCCTATGTGTTATTCCAGACTATAATCTATCTCTGTGCCAAATTTCATCCAGATCCGTTCAGCTGTTGGGGCGTGATTGAGTAACAAACATCCATCCATACATCCATACATCCATACATCCAAACTTTCGCATTTATAATATTAGTAAGATAATAGGTAGGTATATTTAGATAATATAAGCTTTCTATCTAAGGACTAGAATGTAAGGAATTAGATTTACAAAATTAAGGAGGCAAAAAGTGCTTTGCTTATGACCATGAATCAGCATGCAACGTCTTTGGTGATAAAACAATTTTTCCTTCGCATAAAGACAACGCTTCACGGTGCGCTTAGCACTCCGCGTCCGCACGTCGTAATCTCTACCGTGTGTTATTTTCAGTATACTAATTTCAACCGTATGTCAAATAACATAAAGCTGAGTTCAAGTTGTTATCAAAAAGACTCGCTTCAACTCTACTCCATCTGTATAAGTCGGCACTTAGATTACATCATCAGTTATCATTAGGTAGGCACGATTGAGGTCAAGCGCAAAGCTGTTATCAATAAAAATGAGACTGAAATATTGCTTTTCATTTTTGTCGGCATTGCCCCAATTTGCCTCAACGAGTGACTTACACTTTAACTACTTTTGGCAGGTTTCCCATTTTTATGCAAAGCGGCGCAACCACGCCGCCCCGTAATGAGTAAACCAGATACCTACCAACTAGGGAAATATGTAATTTTGCAATATTATTCGAATCGCCAATACAACAAGTGTTTTAACTTTTTTATCGCTTTAATTAATGTAATATTTCGGCTACATTTTTGTAATATTTTTATTATTAAATCAGCCATATTTTGCCCCTTCGTTTTATTAATTAATTGCAACAATTGAAGTTCAATCAAACGATCTGCTCTATGGCAATGCCACATTCTAATGTTATTAATGTGTCTGTCTGTTACCTTTTTACGGCCCATAGTTTGTACCAAGTCAGGGCATCATCTTGTAATAATTAATTTGAATCAAACGCATATTATAAATGCGAAAGTTTGTTTGTTTGTTGGTTTGTAGGTTTGTCCTTCAATCACGTCGCGTATAGTTGAGAACCTGGATAGTATCATAGTAGAGTAACATAGCTAATTTTTATCCCGGAAAATTAAGGAGTTCCCATGAGAACTAAATCCTATATTTATGTGTATGACTTAGGCTTACATAAGTTATTAATCGTTTGGGAGAAATATTTAACTATTCTTTCTTAGTAAACGTTTCTAGTCGTGAATAAAACGTCGACTTATCATTTTCAATTTTATTGAACCTAATTTCAAACAGGGGTTGATAAAATATATATGAATTAATATAGAGACTAGTAGATAACTTGGGTAGTATCGTGCTCAATATTGCCCGTCATTAGCTACCCCTATACATCGCGTGCCAACCCCTAATACAGCCCATCGCTATAAAAAATATCCGGCGCAAATATAAAAGTCACACTAGTTCCTAGAAACCGCTGTATAACAACCATAATAGAACCATAAATTAATTTTTTTCGTAACTTATAAGGTAATATAATAAATAATTTCAGTTAAATTGTAGCCAAACGCGAATAATTTGAATTTTGTTGAAAATCGTTTCCATTTTCTTGGATCACGATTTCGCTACAGGAAAGAAATTATAGGACCTATATTAATTATTTATTGACAAATCTCTATTACTTTTGGTGTTTTTCCTCGGCCTTTTCCCCCCTTCCTGGGGTCTTTTGTCATAATTATTGTAAAGTAGATGTGTAGCATAGGCTTAGAATATTTGATACTGTTTTTAAAACCGAACTCTGATGGTTTTGTATGATTGACAGTGAGAGAGGAGTATTTTTAGCCGTGATTTACTTCCACTCTGCCCGCAGAGTAAACATAGGAACGGCTTTTCAGTAAGCGGCAGATTTGTGAAAAATATGATATAATAGGGTGTTGGCAATGAATTGATACCTGGGTAGGCCACAATTCATGATATTCGCTGGGCCTTTGAATTTGGTTTCTAGCACGCTATCTCATACGATTAATTGAAATCCGATACAACGCTATTCCATTTGCAAGAGCTGCCTGTAGTCTAAATGCCAAAAATTTTTGACACTTATTCCTAGGCTTTTCCATGTGATATACTCGTAACATAACTGTATGATTGCTAAGCGATGCTCAAAATGAAATGAGAATTTAAACATAGCCTACGTTACGAGGTATCTTCTACTTCCATTAGTTACTTAGGAATGCAAAGAAAGCCAGAATAAAATGGATTATAATTATTTGTAACTTGAAGTTAAAGTGAAATTAATTAAGAGCTCGCTTCCGAGTTTGCCGTTATCATTTTTTATCTTGCTTTAAAATTTACTGTTTAGGTAAGTAGCACCTTCAAACTCTCAAATTCTAGCCCTTATTTTCGAAATTCAGGAATAAAGTGTGACGGATTTTCTATCGTAGCAGTAAGCGTGGTGTATGAGCAATTGAGATATTACAGGTTAATTTCACGTAAGATTTTTTGGATATTAATTATTAGGTATTATAAATGTTTTACCTACCTACCAGCGCACCAGACACCATAGGCTGGTCGAAAAAAAGTTTTTCATTCCCGCGGGAACTTTCTAATTTCCCGCGATAAAATGTAGTGTGTATCCTTCCCCGGGATACAGTCTTAACCTGTACAAAATTTCATAGAAATCGGTTGAATAGATGAGCCATGAAAGCGAAGCAGACAGACAGACAGACACACTTTCGCATAATATTAGTATAGATAAATGGATCGACGTGATTTTTACATGAGTAAATAAATCACGATCTGCAGCCGAAATAGCTAGCTACTCGTACTAAACTAACGAGGAAGGTACTACAGCGAATGGAGTTTATATCAGGTTGCCGCACTACACCGTACGTAACATACGGGGTACTTGAAAATACAAGCCGATAAATCGAACACGCGAACCCTGCGCTTGTCATTTTGAAGTGCTTTATATTCTCCCCTGCGGATAAAATATTATGTATTTTTATTGAAAACAAACACAACCTAGATTAAGAGCTGCCGCTTTGATGGAAGGGGTTCGTAATAACGCAATAAAAATAACTATTCCAAAAAATACATAATTTATTATCTTTGATATTGGCAAAATAAATAACAAGCAAAGAAAAATTTAAAAAAAAACAGTGTTTTCTATAACTATACACTCCTATGCGTGAGCGTTGTCGTGTGCTTAGCAAAAATGTCAATTTTTTACTACTAAACAGTTACGTTACGCAAAAATAAACGCGTGACACTAATAGCCACGTACCCTTCCTATAACAGGTCAATCCTTTCTCTATAGAGGCCAGCAGAATATGCAATGAATAAAAAAGTATGACCACATCACTCGAAGTCGCGTAACGGGTCATATTGAAAAGTAACGCGATCACGCGGCGTCGAGTGAATGGCAAATGTCAAAGTCAAAATTAACATCTGAGAATGGAGTAGTTAACAGAGAAAACTTAGGTATTATGAATTTGTCGAGTACGTTTATTTAATATTTCTAATGGCCGATTTCTCGAACTCTGAATAATGTATAACTGTAATATCTGTATAAAGATCATTCTTGGGTTAAATGTAACTTTGAGTTCGAGAAATCGGCCCAGAGGAATGTAAGCACGTCCAGTTTAAGAAAAAAATTTGCTAACGTAATGTGTCTAAATGAATATTTTTTGAATTTACCAGCGCTTGAACTATAATCGATTTTCTTTGTCGGCCTGATGCAAGGTGCATTTTAAGTGAATAAATCGAAGTTGATAGGAATAGCCTTAGTTGTACACGGCCAAAGATTTGTTGTGCATATTCGAATATTTTCGAGCGAAATTCTGAAAGTAGGTGTAAGCTGGGTCTTCAAATGCACGCCATTACTGTGAACGTGATCCTGTGTACGGGGCATTATTTTGAATTTTATAGTATTTGACTTTGCAGAAATATTTTTCGTGTTTTCGGTATGCTTTTAGTGTATATACGTAGAATATACAAACACACTCAAACACATTTTTTAAATTTCATTTAGGACATAGAAGTGTCTCTTATGATACCTACGTCTTGTTTTGAGTCTACCACCTGTTCGGAAAGCGATTCTACGGAGAAGAACTGGCCTGTAACTTAGCATTTGCATCGTACCGGAACGCCAAATTGCTTGGCGGCACGTCTTTGCCGGTAGGGTACGGTAGGGTAGGGTAGAATGTGAACCGTTCAATGTTCTGAGTGTCAATTTTTGAAATATTTATGTATTTACGTTTTCTTGTCTCTTTCTCGTAGGTTAGGTTAGGGTTCGACATAAATAACTAGGTAGTGCCAGGTTCTATCGGGTTAATATACCTACCTAACAGATTACAATCTACCGAAAAATAATTCGTTAAATTGTAATCTTTCAACAGTTTACAATCTCGCTAGATAGATTACAATCTAACGGATATATATAATTTATAAAACTTTTAAGCCCCATAATAGCGCTTATTAATTGGTGTGTATTTCTTCAATTTATTTCTTGACGTATCGGAAACCGGATGATCTTAATTGGCAGACCACCCAAACTATAACCAGAAGGGTGCAAATTTTTGCCTAATGTAGTGGTAAGAATTCAGTATTTTAAAAAGTGTTTATTTACCCCATATATATAAAACATAACTTAATACATTGTAATGAATGCTCTTTATTTTCATAAGGACAAACTTAGAATATAAAATGCGTTTAATAAAAATGACCCTCAAAGTTATGCCAGCAAACTAACATAAAAAGACATTGCAGACTGGGCAGATTTTGTTTTATACAATTTTCAACTTAAGCACTCAAAGGATATGGTTTAAAATACACCAACAAGCATAACAACATGAGCAACACAGACACTTTTTTCACCAAAATGATAATACAAACACAAAACAACTGACGATGTAGGTATTAATAAAACTTTCGAGAGCTGTACCAAAGGCAAAACTCAAACGCGGTGCTTTGTTTTCAATTCATTTGGAATTCAGAGCATGTAGTGTCCGAGGGGCAGTGTTACGTCGTAATGTACAGATTGTATGAATAGCTGCTTTGAAGAAAAACGCCGCTCCAACGTCAAAGTTTTGGGTTTCAGAATTTGCGTCCGGAATATTTTTGTCTTTAATTATGTTTCATGAAATATCGGGAAAGTTACCGTTTCAGAAGTCATCTTTGACCTTAAGAAGTAACTTAAAACTTTTTACCGGACTTACTTCTTTATCGGGTCATTTTTATTAGTGGTATTAAATTACAACAATTGAAATTATTTAAATTTCATTATTAATTTTCTATGTAGGTTAGGTACTATTAAGCATTTTTAGTAGGTAATAATTTACTTAATTGAAATTATTTAATTATATAAGATTTCCGTTAGTCAATTAGATTTAAAAATCTTGGATCATATTATAATTAGATAATATTAATTTAAAATCTAAATTAATTCACAGTATTTCAAAATGCTCTTTCACCTCTAAATAAATGTGGGTGATTCTGTTATTTTTTGCAAATAAAAATAAAGGCATGTACCCAATTGTATTTGCTTCGCTATGGAGCGCATTTCCACAAAAAGAAAATAGAAAAACAGTTCCGGCAACAGCAATGCGGCGATTTCTACCTGTGCCAATTCAAATTGTGCCGTCGCTTCGTTGGTTCCTGAGAAATTTTGTTCAGTTTCTACACTCTTTTTCTTCATTTTGTACTGCATCAACACTGTCGCTTTCAATAGCAATGATCTATTGGACCATTGCCTATTTTCCATTTCTAGTGGACTTGATTCGAATTAAACGTATTAAATGAATCAATATAGGGTTTTTAATTTATCATAGCTATGTTTGAAAAATTGTTCAAAATAATGTCTGAATGATGGCAAGTGAATAAAAATTATTCACTTCTGAGAAATAATTATTTTCACAGCATTTTTCGAGTATGTTGAACTGATAACGATAAAATGTCCCCATAGAACATGTTTAGATTAGATTATTTAATAATTACAATATTGTATGTATGAAATTACATCTTACGATTTTAAAATAACAAAAAAAGGAATTACAATCTGCCATGCAATGGCGCATTTTTTCAAGGTTTTAAATACCACCATACTACGACAGCCCATTAACGTCCCACAGCTGGGCACAGGCCTCTACTCTCAGATAAAGAGGGAATTAGAGCTTCGACCCACCACGCTGCTCCATTGTGGGTTGGCGGACTTTAATCAAGTTAGTGATCATAACCGGAACCGGCGGCTTAACGTGCTCTCCGAGGCACAGGGTGAAACACCACCACCTTTCTAATTCCGGGCTAGTACTGAGAATTTCTAGTCAGAAAAATTCAAAACTTAAATATGGCCCGACCCGGGACTCGGACCCGGGACCTCGTCGGCCACAGTCGAACATGCTAACCACTAAACCAACGAGGTAATGTAATTATAAATAAAAAAATAATAATTTTACCTGTAAGTATAGTACTCTGGGTGGCAGACGGCGAAGGGGACACTGCGATCATGAGGAACGCCAGCAGAGTCCGTTCCGTATACCACACGGGGCGCATCGCGCTTAGTCTCTCATTCACATTGGTTATTTAACATCTATTCACACTGTACGATATAGATCTCCGATTGAGTCTAATTCGCCGCCCCAACGTTGGTATAGTCCAAATCTGTAACAAGAAAAAATATTTTAGAATAACCCTGACTGACCATTTTCTATGTACAGCATCAAGAATTAATGCTCTATTTTTTTCTCACTCTATTTGAACTCAATTTCTGTACACTCTACTCTGCTTTTATAGTTACTAAAATGACTTAGGAGTTTCGTATCGACATTTAGTAAGAATATAGTTAAAATGGAAAACTGGAAATAAAGATCCAGGTTAGAGCATAATATTTTGACAAAGAGATATTTTACAGCATTAAAATCCATATCCAGACAAATATTATAAATGCGAAAGTGTTTCTGTCTGTCTGTCTGTCTGGTACGCTTTCCCGGCCCATTTTTCAACCGATTTTGCTGAAATTTGGTACAGGGGTAGATGGTATCCCGGGGAAAGCCCCGGTACCATACCATCTACCCCTGTACCAAATTTCATATACTACTTTATATATAGGGCATAGGCTACTTTTTATCCCGGAAAATTAAAGAGTTCCCCTGGGAATCAAAAATCTTAATCCACGCGGACGAAGTCGCGGGAATCATCTAGTATGATAATAATAATAATACCTAGAACACTGCTACTAAATTGCATAGTCGAACTAATTTTATTAATGTCAATAAAATTATTGTAATAAGGACGTTCACTTCAATTTTGACCTTTCGTGTCAAACCTTAGTGTCGCATAACTAGTCTTGTTAGCTCAAAATTGAAACCAATTAAGGGTAAGGGTAAGGGTCAGCCTATAAATATTAAATTAATAAATTGAGATAGAGACCCTGTAGCCTAGCTACCGAGTCTTGGCAAATAAGTTTTGAATTTCTGTTCAGTGCCTAACTGGGTGGCTGTCATGTGAATCGTTGGCTGAGACATTAATTTTGAGGTAAGATCGAGATGTTTCATATTTCCATCAACGTTGATCGAATTCGATATCGTATCTTGAGGTACGAAAACGTCAGACTTAAATCATAAAAAATAATCTCTGGTTTCTTTATATTGTAATAATAGTACGCCTGGCTATCTATTTAAATTCTTTAACGCCAAGTTTTTCCACGACCAATTTATATTATCGTACAAGTTAACCCGTAACTGCGATATCTTGGGTGGTTACCACGTTACCAGTACCACCTCAGCTCAACTCGGTATTACCTTATCAGATGTGACATTGTTTTTTTTTTACAAATTGCTTTGTCTTCATCATTTAGCTATTTATAGCTGTGATATTGAATTAGTTTTACTTACAAATTGCTTTGTCTTCATCATTTCGCTAAAAATATTAAAAGTAAAAGATTGACCCTTTTTTGATTTATCATCATACTAATATTATAAATGCGAAAGTCAGTTTGTTTGTTGGTTTGTAGGTTTGTACTTCAATCACGCTGCAACGGAACATCGGATCGACGTGATTTTTGGCATGGATATAGTTGAGGACCTCGAGAGTGACATAGGCTACTGTTTATCCCGGAAAATTAGGAGTTCCCGCGGGAATCAAAAAAACTTGAACCACGCGGACGAAGTCGCGGGCATCAGCTAGTTATTAATAAGCGGATTCACAATTCGAAACAGAATTGTGAATCTATTCTATTGATTTAGATTTCTCGATTTTCTATATTTGAACATACATCTGATGAGTTTTTTGTCGGTTATTTTTAGTAGAAATTCCTTTCCGAACCGGTCAAAACATGACGTAACATAGGGGACGGCTATATGTCCTACATGGTAAATTGAGTATTGACTTCAATTAAGGACGAATTATCGTCCACTAAAATAATCTTTTACCGTGGATTTTTTGGGTTTTTACACGCTTTTTATTAGCTTCAGATGTATGTACTCGTATGTTAGTATGTAACGGAATCTTTGAACATGATTTTGAACCCCTTTAAAACGTCGGATTATCTTGAAATTTGGCATACTTATTAAGGACCGATGATAATTCAATATTTTAAACAGTTTGACCCGTTATCCATATTAGAATAATCAGGATTAGCGATTTTTTGTTTTCCTGAGACCCGGAGTGTCTGCGTCAAAAGCATGTTTTTTAGTTTTTTTTTAACTATTATTATTAATTGGAAATCCTTTGATGTAGAATTTTTTCTATTTAAATGTAGAAACCTGTCAAAATATCAATTCGTTTAACGATATAAAATAAACCGTCATTAATTAATTTTATCTTAACTGATTATATCGTACTATTTCTTTTGAAATACATCTTGGACTGGGCTTAAGATAGCGAAAGTTAAAAGTCCAGGGGCTGTCGTAAATCCTTAAAAGATAAATGTGGCCGACGCGACGCAGAGTTATCTGGTGAAACATTTATATCATTATTCGTGACTGCAGTAATTGTTACTGCAACATTCATCCGCTAATCTTGATTTACAAACACTTGACTTGGTAGCTAGGTCTTTGTCTGTCTTTTAATTATTTAGAACTAGCTGACCGCGCATCGTAACTGACTAATTTTTCTATATTTTCTCACCGTTTAAACCTTCCCAGGACTACGACAAACATTTCAAATCTAAAATCAGCTGAATCGGCCCAGCCGTTCTCGAGTTTAAGCGAGACAAGCGAACAGCAATTGATTTTTATATATATAGATAGACTAGCTGATGGCTGCGACTTCGTTTTCGTGGATTGACGTTTTGTTGCTTCTCGTGGGAACTCTTTAATTTTCCGGGATAAAACGTAGCCTATGTGTTATTCTAGACTATGATCTATTTCTGTGCCAAATTTCATCCAGATCTGTTCGGTCGTTCGTGCGTGATTGCGTCCATTCAAACTAGATAAGAAATATATGCAGTGATACCATAAGATTAGTAAGAATAAAGCTAAGAACAATATTTTTTTTTGAAAATAACAAGAAATTTGCGTTTTATTTTTAAAATCTATCACACGCCTTCTAGACCCAGGCAGGCCAGTATTTTGGCTACTTGCAGGTAGAGATTACAGTCACAGATTCTGACACTATTAATTATTCCTACTCTTTTAGTTTGGAAAATCTATTTAATAATTCAATTATCTCTAAAAAATTAATAATTTCAGGTATTGACACAAATCCATACTTCCATACTTAATATTATAAATGCCTGTCTGTCTATCTGTCTGTCTGCTACGCTCTCACGGCCCATCTATTCAACCAATTTTGAAATTTGGTATAGATGTAGGTAACATCCCGGGGAAGGACTTTTTATCCCGGAAAATTAAAGAGTTCCCGCGGGAATAAAAAAACCGTTATTCACGCGGGCATCATCTAGTTATTGTATAAATGATAAAGGCGATACAGGCCGTGAATAATTAATAATTTTTGAGTGCAGCATTTATCCGTTAATCTTGATCAGCTTGCTGCTGACTTTGTGGAATTAGCCCATTAGATATTCGATTAAAATAAAGTTCTTTTTTAAATGAAAATAATGATCACTTTTCACACTTAATTCTAAACTTACACAAGTCATTGAAACTTAAGTATATTATTCTTATATACTCTTATATTAACTTTACTTTGACGATCTCCGTGGCGCAGTGTGTAGCGCTGTTGCCTTAACGTGCGGAGGTCCCGGGTACGATCCCCGGCAGGGTCAATTTGAGAATTTATAATTACTGAATTTTCCCTGGTCTGGTCTGGTGGGAGGCTTCGGCCGTAGCTAGTTACCCCCCTACCGGCAAAGACGTGCCGCCAAGCGATTTAGCGTTCCGGTACGATGTAGTGTAGAAACCGAAGGGGTATGGGTTTAATATAACTGCCATTCCAGGCCAACACGTTAACCCGCTACCATCTTAGACTGCACACTTACCATCAGGTGAGATCGCAGTCAAGGGCTAGCTTGTAGTGGATAAAAAAAAAACTTTGCATCTACTTTCAAATGAAGAATTAATGCAAGCAATTATGCCCTAAATTTCAGGTGGCGGCACAAATTGGGTAAAAAGATAAGGGCGACACAGACCAAGTTATCTGAATGAACCATTAATATTTCCTGAGTGCAGCTGTTAGTGTCTCAGCGCTCATCCGTTAATCTTGATGAGCCTTACTGTTGACTTTGTGAAATTAGCTCCTTGCTGAAAGTATAAATGAAGTTTTTTCATTGGGATAAAATGTAAGGAAAGAAAATTGACAGCATTTTTCTTAGTGTGACAGGCTTGCTGGCGTCTTTTTATAACAATTTCAATCATTAGCTGAAAAGTTCGCACTTAAATGTAATCTTGTCCATCTGCTTAGATCGCTCTGATGCCAATTTAAAACAAAAAGTGTCAAGTGCGTGTTGAGAGCAGTATATAATATATACTAATATAAATAATATTAGTATATATGAATAATAGAATCATATTATGGTTCCATATTTGCTTGTCACAATATGCGGACATTTTTTAAGTTTTTGGACTATTTATTTGTTAACCAGTAAAGTCCACTTAGCTGTTTTCCTTTTAACTTCGTTATAATACTGCTGTGATTTTCTTCATATATCCGAAAACCACCGTATAGTTAGTAGAGGCGGAGGGGACACTTGACTCGAACAAAATTAGCACTTTAAAGTTTTATATTTCACAAACGGATCGAAAAATGGTTTTGATCGACCACAATATTTTTTAATGACATATCTAACACGCCACCCCACACTATGGGATTGAAGATAAAAAAAACATTTTCACTTTACGTGAAGTGGAGGTATCCTTAAAACATATTTTTCAAAATTTTATTTTACCCTTTTTTGACATATCCATTCCAAATTAAAGATTTCTAGTACTAAGAGCCTCTGGGCTAAGTCGCGGACACACAGACAGTCAGTTAGACAGCCAGCAGACATGGCGAAATTATAAGGGTTCGTTGTCGACTACGGAACTCTAATTATGAACTTCAAAAGTGACTTCGCTATTAATCAATCGTAGGACTTAATAATTTTATAAGATCAGGCCTCCCTTGGGCCTCGTTTAAACTGACATAAATTCTTAAATTAAAGGCTACTTCGACATGGAAAGAATTCTCTAAATGAGCAATGAATAATTCGTAGCGCGACTGTTGTCACTACGCTCGCCCTCTTTAATGAGCTCTGACTGATAAATTAGCTCCCTATCTCCACGGAAACCATAAAAAAGGCTCATAGGTACTATACACGTTGTACCAAACCGCTCAGCCAATTACCTCAGCGAATATTTGCTATGTGTGGTCAGCGCTGGCTGGCTTTCAGGCTGTTATGGAATTTGATAATATAGGACTAATTTGGGTGTTTTTTTTAAAGAAACAATGTAAATAAATTGTCTGTTATTTGTTAAATTCACTGGGCCAATGTCTAGGAGGCTATACATTAGTAGTCAGCAAACGTAAGAAATTTCTAAAGGTCATAAATCAACTTTTTCACAATAATATTATAGCGCTTATTTTGTGGCAACTAAAATTACAGCTTTTTTTTAAATAATTAGGCTAGCACTTGGCTGCAATTAGACTAGTATGCAAGAGGTGATGCAGCCTAAGGCGGAGCGCGCTTGCCTAAAAAAAACTTTTTTTATATTGCCATCTCTTTCATAATAATCTTTGCATAAAGGGGCAGCACTACATAAAGCTGACATTTTAGTTTAGTTTGAAGATTGTGATAAACAGAATAGTCCGGGCGGGCAGAATACGTTGTGTAAAACTAAATTAGCACCATTACACGAGTTTTCAAAATGAGCTATGAAAAATTTCATAGCGCTTGCTGGTTTTTGTCGCGTTTACCTGCTAATCTTAATAAGCCTGACTGTTGACTCAGGAATTAGCACCTTATCTACACGGAAACCACCAAGACAAAAAAAACTACTTGACAAGAATTTTATCTGAAGGGAACAGTGTTTGTCCAAAGTGTTTGGCAGTATATAATGTACTAGCTAATTCCCGCGATTTTTTAATTCCAACGAGAAGTTATAGAATTACTATCTTATTCCTTAATTTTCCTGGATAAATAGTAGCCTATTTCACTCTCCAGTCCTCAACTATAGCCATGCAAAAAATCACGTTGACGTCGCTTTGTTGCGGCGTGATTGAAGTACAAAAATAAATAAATCATTTCATGCCATGCCATGCCATGCCCCTAACAGGTTAGCCCGCTACCATCTTAGACTGCATCATCATAGACTCATTACTAGATGATCCCCGTGACTCCGTCTGCATGGATTATCGTTTTTTGATTATTGAACGCTTCAGTTTTCTGAGATAAAAATTATCAATCCGTTGAAAAAATGGACAATGAAAGCTTAACAAACAAACAAATAGATAGACCGACAACCAAAACACATTTATAAATTATAATATTACATGGATAGAAAAACACGAATTCGTATGGGTTTTAGTATAGTGAATATACAAGGACAAAGGCGCAAGTTTTTGGTCTAACAAAATGATTACACACAAAACTTCAAAAATTAGAAACACGATACGGTTCAAACCTTATTCATCGTAACCCGTTGCTGGGTACAATATTTCATAACTTCGTCAAACGACAACAAAACGCCCGCATGGCGAGGGGTTGCTCACGAAATTTCAATTTCCTGTCCCTTTGGTTGAAGAACGACCCCACTTTTGATCTGCTGATAATTTTATGTACAATTTTAATCAAGCTGATATTAACAGCAGCGTGGAGTAAAATTTGCAGAATAAAATGAATCTCTTGGACCCGTTGGTTTACAAAAGATATGTAATCACTAGAGGCGTTATCCTTGAATATTATCTAGTTAGCAGGAAGTTTGTTAGAGTAATACGACCAAGTTTAAAGAATGTCTACGTATTGTGACTACGTGACGACAAAAAAAAGCACACGCTCTGTACTATTAAACAACTATATAAATACGAATCTATAACAGTCTACGATACTTATACCAATTATAAAGTAAAGCCTCATACAACCCTACATAAAGGAATAAATAATAAAAAAAATACAGATTAATAATATCTGATGATAAATAATAATTGATGAGTAATGAGTTAATAGGATTTAGGAGTTTGGCTTTATTCCACAACGCTGACCAAGTACGGCTTGCCAAATTGATTACGTAAACTTGATCTTATAAACATTTAAATCTATGTTTAATGTACTCCTGTAAAATTACTACTGTTTTTTTTCTCTCAACCTTAATTACTCTGACTCTACATCACTACCTCTAGTAATAATACAGCTCTCTGTGCTTCGCTATGGAATAAAATTTGCAAGAGAAAAAGGGTCGCTTGGACCCGTCGGTTACATCAGCGTTGTTTCTATTTGAAAAGGGACGTTGAAGTGTCATACAGAGTAAATGGGGGTTGTACTAAATCCGGGTCATCAAGTACTTCAAAGTTTACGGGCTATCCTTCGGAATCTGAGGGTTATAAATTATAATATTACGGCACGTGACCTAAAATGATTTCATATTAAAACGTATTGATAATAATGAACTAAGTATCTTCCGATTTAGTCCACTCTCAATCTCAACTTCTTAGGCTAGTTGAATGGCGCTTACGAACTTTTGCCATAAAAAGCGCTGATTTACTATTTTTTCGATGGAGTAACACTAGTAAACTAACCGATGTTAAAGTTCTTACGTTTGTTAAATTTTAACGAACGTAAGTTATGCTTGCCATTGGTTAGAAACATCTGACCCTTAGACTCAGTGATTAGAACTGTACGCTGAGAAAGAAAATGTGTTATTCTGTTATAAAATAATGTACAATGTAGATCCCAGAAATTGACTACGTTTTATCCCAGAAACACCAAAGAGTTTGATATTAAAAAAAATTAAATCCACGCATATGGCGCAGGCCACAAAAGGCACAGATATCATCTTGTTAATTCTATTCTTTTGGCGTCTTGTACACATTAGCCCAGTGCACTCGGCGAATAGATACACTCAGCACACTTTAAGACAATTTCGCTTTTATAGTACATATTAAGTACATACGGATTATCGTGGTAGGTATGCTGGCACTTCGTTAAATTCCACCACCGATGAGGGCGAAGTATAACGTAAATTAACGGAACAGTTACTCCTTCATCCAAATTTCTCAAAAATAACGTTACACATTTTATGAACATTTTTACTACGTATCTACCTACGTAGGTTCACTGCCTTTAAGGAAGAGGCGGTAAAGACAATTTATTCTTCAATATCATTCTTATACATACTGATGGAAAAACATAATTCAATTTGGCTGCTTTTTCTCGTAGCCACGCTTTTCGTCCCTTCTCAACTGATAATGTAAAGCGTGGATTTTGTTTTTGCTCAGAGGAGTTACTTAAAACGCGTATCCAAGATTTGTTATACTTTAAATCCGTTTTTTAAAAATGGTGAAGAGTTTTTTGTTTGGGATACTAAGATTTGCTAAAATGTTATCGTGTTAGCTTCTTTAATAAAAAGAAATGCTGTTTTAACTGTATTAAACTGATCTAATACGTCCTATGTACAAGCAATTTATTTAGTTTCACGTGTTCCGGTGTCTGTCCGTAATGAAATCTTGCAAGTTAAATTCGACGCACTTCCCGGTTTCCGATTGAGTTTAAAGTTATATGCACACGTTTACTTTGGATGACAATGCATGGTAAGCTAAGTGTCGTCATTCTTAATCCAATATACCGTCGTAATAGCGTCAAGGTGCAGAAATCCTTTGTTGGGTCGAGCATACGCTTTAATAACATGTTTCCAAAAAAGTTTCTGGATTTGTCATTACATAAATTTAAAGACTGTTAAACAGCATTTGTTAAGTCGAGACAATACGATCGATTTTCTGAATGACAAAGTTGCATGGAAGCAACCTGCCTATCAAGGTTCCCCATAAGTCATTGTAATACTTGAAACGTAACGTATGTGTTGTGTTGTTTACTTACTGTAACCTTTTTCGTTTTTAAGAAAAGAGCAACTGCTGAGTTTCTAGCCGGCTCTTCTCAGTAGAATTAGATTTCCAAACCGGTGGTAGAGTTTTAACGTATCATAAGTGACACAAGTTTTCCTATGTGAAATAAATAAATCATTAATTATCATTCATCTAATAAATCATTTATGGCGGACTCCCAAAGATGGCGAACGTGTTATTTTTATGTACCTACCCCCATGATATGGGTATCAATCAAAAGGCTTTGCTAAGAAGAAAATGAAGTCATACTTAATTCATGAAAGCAGCAACGATCCCACCAACTTCCTGACTTCGGACTTGTTCTGAGAATTTTTTGACAGAAAATCGTCATACTTACCTATTTATAGCCCACACCGGGAATCGAACTCGGAACCCAGTTATCTGCAGTCGTACGGGCTAACCACGAGACTAACGAAATATTACGAACGTACTAAACACCTCAACACCGACCGCAAAAGCCACAGCAAAAAACATTTCGAATTGTACCACAATTCGGAAATGTTCCGGATATTGGCGTATTTCCAAGCCCATTTTCTCTGCCTGCGTAGCGTGATGCAAAATTATTCAAATTTTACACGACGTGATTCCACCATCGAATTGGGGATGATCTAATTATTTATTCTATTGGCCTAACGGACGATAATAATTTTGACACGATCAGGAAATCATTTTTGTCAAATTTACATAAAAATTGCTCAAATGCGTGTTGTACCCGTGGTACGAGTACTACTGTTAGTTTTTCTGTGGTTGTAGGTAGTTGTAGGTTGTCTGGTGAATTAAAAGTCCACATCATTAACTTTATTAAGGAGTTTGCTCATCAGGCGACTGGACAGGTCGTCCTTCTCCGACGCGTTTCGCGTGGAGTTCTTGTCTTCTGTTTTAGCGTGATAAAGTAACAAATAAACATCCATCCATCCAAACTTTCGCAGTTATAAAATCTTAGGTACTAATAAATGCGAAAGTTTGGATGGACGTATGGATGTATGGATGTTTTTTACTCAATCACGCCCCAATGGCTGAACTGATCTGGCTTAAATTTGGCACAGAGATTGAGTATAATCTGGAATAGCACATACGCTACTTTTTATCCCGGAAAATTAGAGTCCCCGCGGGAACCGAAAAACCTCAATCCACGCGGACGAAGTCGCGGGCATTCGCTAGTTTTTTTAAAATATAAATGTTATAGATATTTTTAGTAGGTTATTAACCTTTTGTAAATATTTTTATTATTGATTATTGTTAATATTCATGTCAAATCTAGATTCCACTACTAGTAATTCTATATTCTAGTATTCTGTGGTTTGGCAGTCTATTAATAAATATTGTAACTTGACTTTCGCATTGAAAGCCCTGTAAAGACAATCGAAGAAGGTGATTAAATAATATAAAATAAATTAGTATAGAATATATACCGTCCTTTCAAGTAGTATCTTAGGAAGCCGTACATACCTATTGACCGTAAAATCGTCATTTCTAGGCTGCCATGCGATCGATACTTACTTTTTAATGTCGACTTAAAGTATTGACTTATCATAAATTCGACTATAGGTAATACAAGAAAATTTGAAAAATATCGCCAATTTTTTATACCTATAATCGGGTAAAATTAAAATGTAAACAACTAAATGTAGTTTAATATTGTGTTAATTAAAAAAGGAAAATAAGCAACTGCGAAAAAGAAAAGCTATTTTATTTTTATTTATTTTATTTATGATTAAGTAAATGAACAATAAACTTAACTTATATTTTCGGCATTTGTACATTACTTTGCATCATCATCATGCAACCAATCTCCTTTCATAAAGGTTGCCTGGAAGAGATCACTCTCAGTGAAAAGGCCGCCTTTACACCGTAACAAGTTGTAAATTACCAATATCATGATTAGTTTTATCTCTGTTTTGTTAATTGTTTGTGTGTAATAAAGTGTTTTACTTACTTACTTTGGTTATTACTTAATTTTCCCCAATTTAATCTCAAGTGTGAGGTAAAACTATATTAATACATCTGCGTGACAAAACTAAATCATGTCACTTTGTATAACCTTTACGTGGTCTTGAAAGGTCTGATAAAAACTATTCAGTAACATAAATCGGCCGACGACTTACTTAAAATAGTGTAATCAAAGTAATTTATAAGACTGAAACTTTAACTGAACCTATCGGTACAAGAAAGTTGACAAACGTTTGTCGTTATGGACGATTTTCGTCAATCTGTCGCCTTAATGTCGCCAAATGTAATACACTTGTGTCACGCCATCTGATATATGGCGTCTAGGCGTCGATAGTTGCGAACTCCAAGATCACGCCTCGTATCACATTACTGTAAATTCCATTTTCATAATATTAATCTGATTAATAATATAATTAAGACTGACTGTCTCGTTGGTGTAGTTAATGGCTAGCATGTTTGACTGCGGCTGACGAGGTCCTGGTTTCGATTACCGGGTCGGGCCATAAAAGGTTAAGTACTGACAAGAAAATTTTCAGTAAGTACTAAACCGGAGTTGGAAAATTGCGATTGTTTCAGCCGCGTGCCTATAGGAAAGAACGTAAAGAGCACGTTTAGTGAACAAGTGTGTGAGGTGCACAGAATCAAACCAGAAATCAAACCAGAGATATTTTTTGCGCAATTTTTTTTCGTAAGTGCGTATACTTCCACGTGAATTCTTATGTTACGGAATTGCGAAAAAACAGTGCAAACGAACTTAGCCTGAGCGCAGGAGATCAAGCAAGTACCATAAGTAAATAAAAAACTGTACAGTGTACCACTATCCATATATCTCTACGATAAGCAAAACTTTACGACTAGGTGAATAGTAAATAAAATTAGGCTATAAATAAATGAAATAGTTAACAGACAGAGTTTTTTACAGAGAACTTTCCATTGGTAGCTTATTATGCAGTATTTTCTTCGAGCGAGGCCAATCAATTAGATCCCCATCAAAGAAGAGGAATTAAAGTAGATATAAAATGCCGTTCGTTTCATTTATTGAAATAAGTTTTCTATTCAGCGTTAAAAATAATTTATAAGGAAATGAAAACGTTTTAATTTGCTGAGGGAATATAATACTAATTTTATAAATCCATACTTAATATTATAAATGCGAACGTGTGTCTGTCACCTGTCTTTCTGTCTGTCTGCTACGCTTTCATGGCCCATCTGTTTAACCGATTTTGATGAAATTTGATATAGAGGTAGGTTACATCCAGGGGAAGGGCATAGGCTACATATTATCCCGGAAAATTAAAGAGTTCCCGCGGGAATCAAAAAACCTACGAAGACACGGGCATCATCTAGTATAAAATAAGAAATACAATTTACGAATACTCCGTGAAATACGATACACGTCTACGAACGTATTATGATTTATATATTATTTTTTAATGACATTTTTTGTTTATGAAAGTACTAGATGATTAGGCTAACTACTACAATAACTTCGTCCGCTTGGAGTTAGGTTTTTGATCCCACGCCTTTATTTCCCGGGATAAAATCTTTCTTCCCCGGAATGCAACCCATGCCTATAATATATGTACTAAATCGCTTAAAAGATAGATATACAAATTTCAATATAACAAAGCAAACCAACATTTACGCATCTTCCACGGTACAGGCTGCAATAAACTGGTAACGGCCATTTGGCAACAAGCTTCAAAGACAAATTGCTTAATATGCAACAGCACATGAGACAACAAGCCTAAAAGACCGTTTACACTGCAGCACTAATGTCACAAATAAATTTTACTTGCCGTTTGAACTTAGTTCGCGGTGCTGTGCAGTTGGGGTTCTTTTATGGATTTAAAGCCTATTCCTGAGTAGAATGGCACAGTAAATTTTCATTATTTAAATGGCACTATTAGTTGAATATATTTCACTATAATATAATAAGCGTGATGTATTATATAATGTAATATAATAATGTTTTGAAAAATATGAATCCACAGTAATATTACAAATGCAAAAGTGTGTCTAACTATCTATCTGCAACGTTTTCCCGAAAAATATTTTAAATAAGCCAAGAAAACACAGAAAGATGTAGAAGAATTAAATAGATTGCATTCAGGGGGAAGGGCATAAGGGCATTAGGTTTTATCCGGGAAATAAAATAGTTCACACGGGACCAGGCAATCTTAAATCCAAGCGAATGAAGTCGCGGGCATTACCTAGGAAATTTCCATAAGTGATTATAATACTATAAAAATTCTATAGAAGACAAAGGTTTTTTTAATTGTTATTATTAAAAAAGCAATAAAAATTTGATTGACAATAATGTCGCTATGTAAACGCAGTTAAAGTGAGTACCAATCAAAAGGATATGCGGGTCAAGTGCAGTGGAATTCTTCGTTTTAATTGTTATCTATTTAGAACTCTTACATCATCATTTAGGCGTCAAACACAAAACTAGCGACGGCCGAGCGACGGCGACAGCGGGGCGATGTGGTACGAGAGCTAGCGATGAATTTCGGGAAGGCCCTTTAGGCAAACTGAAATTGTGAAAAATTATAATTTCGTCAACTGGCGAATCCAGCCAGTTTGGTAGAGCGTTTGCGGTTATTTCTCTTCAAAAATATTTTGTTAAGATTCCCAAAAAATATACTTTTGTTAATCTGAAATTTTAATCACGTATTTATTGAGTTATTTCAATAATAACGGCAGATCGCTAGACAAATTTTGCAGTTATAAACGTGAATAAAGTTTTCAAATGAGTACGACAAAATTGCGGCGAAATTCGTCGCCAGCTCTCCGACCGATCGCATCGCCCCGCTGCCGCCGTCGCTCTGCCGCCGCTCATTTCGTGCCCGTACAGTTGTTGTGTAATGATATTGAACTTGTAGAAACGTGTTGTTTCTTGTTTGGAATTTAGAACAGACTTACGTATCTATATAGCAAATCTAAATTATTATAACTGCCAAATACCGTTAGACTTAACTATACCTATACAAAAGCTAGATACATAATTATAACCAGCAAATACCAACTTGGTGCATAAAGGTCTAGCTCCAGTACAGATGCACGGCGCGGCGCGGCACGTAGTGGTAATTATTTTTTGTATGAGTTTGAATGGAGCTGGGCCCACTTATGCGACTCGGCTCGCAGATGCACTGCGACATAATTGTACAAAAAATACTTACCGCTACGTGCCGTGCTTCGGTAGTGGGGCCAGGCCTTTAGATTCAGTGGGTCGTTGCGCTAAAAGAATCGTTGGTAACGAAACAACATGGGCGCAAAGTTATCAGTAGGTATAGGTACATATTGTTTGCATTAGTCTCTGTATTCTTGATACGACAAATTTATTAGAAAGTTTTAATGTTACGACAAGTTTTTCTATGCAAATTCGGTCGAATTTCCATAGTTTTTGTTACATGTTTTTTTTAATCCACTACAAGTTACCAGAACGCCTAATCGCTTGGCAGCACGTCTTTGCTGGTAGGGTGGTAACTAGCCACTGCCGAAGCCTCCCACCAGGCCAGAGAAAATTCAGAAATTTTAAATTCCTAAATTGACCCTGCCGGGCATCGAACTCCGGACGTTAAGACAACGGCGCTCAACACTGCGCCACGGAACTCGTCGAAAAACGTTTATGAAATAACCATCTCATTTCATTTATATTTATATTCCTAACCCATTATGTCAGTGAAGTCCCCAAACGTAACACCTACTAACAATCAATAAACCTTATATTGTAGGCTGATAGTGAATCGAAAATACACGAACACAGCCGTCAAGGATGTTAATATCAATTAGTTTACAAAAGCAGTGGCAAATGGAAACGAATTAGATACACCCACAATCGTTTCACACTTCACCGAACCATATAATAGTGTATGACTAATATTATGTATAGACTTCATTTCGTCATTGTGTAGCATGGGACTTAATACGAACTAGACGACCTCTCTGGCGAAGTGGTGAGTGCTGTGGTCTTAACGGGAGGTCCTGGGTTTAATCCCGACCTTTATAATTTCTGAATTCTCTCTGGTCTGCGCTGATAGGAAGCTTTGTGGCTTGTTTTTACCTTATCGGCAAAGACGTAGCGCCAAGCGATTATGCTTCCCAGTTTGATGCCGTGTAGAAATCTATTAGGGGTATGGGTTTTATGTAACTGCCGTAACTTCAACAGGTTTAAAAAAAAAAACAAAAAAAGCACGCACACAAACCTACTTCACGACTATCGTGAGTTGGCACCTTCTTTCAGAGCAAAACTCGCAGCAAAAAGGTCTCTGACAACTAGTCAGAGGATAATTTGAGTGCGAACATAATAAAAATTAAAAAAAAATTACGAACGCTTTGATTACCCTATACACTTTTCCGGGACACATTCTATCTGCCTGCCAAATTCCATCCATATCCGATCAGCCATTCTAGCGTGATGGAGTAACAAACATTAATCCATGCACCCATCCAAACTTCTGCATTTATAGTATTAGTAAAGTTTAGATATTATTAATTAAAGTACTTCAAATAGCGGCAATTAAATTCTTACCATTCTGTTCTCAACTGTACGGGCTAAACACAAATGCGTTCGCAAGTCAAGCAAGCATGTACAAAGTGGGTATATACCTATTTACAAAAATTCCGCAAAATATTTCGAGAATAATCGAGAATCTGATAATAACGCTGTCAGCATTTGAATTTCAAATCTGAGTGAGCTGTAACACGCAACTGTCGAAAGGAACTGTTTAGGAGATTGTACGTAATAATTTCTTGGATAATTCCGACTATAAATTGAATAAAATAATGTGAAAGATTAAGTAAGTGACTCTTAATAAATTGCTAATTAATCTAGGTCATGACTCATGACTGCTGACTAATACAACTTTTTTATAAGTCAGTCATTATTTTCTAACCATTTAGACCATATTTGAAGAATACACGGGAAAAAAAGGATTGTTAAAAAAGGACAACTTTGAATAAAGTGGAATCCTAAGTTTAAAAGTCTTTCATTAAAAACTTCAATATTAACCTTAGGTATATTTATACGACTTAGATATAATTTTCTTCGAAATATAATAAGATAGATCAAGTCTTTTTCAGACTGTCGTAGCCTCAGACAGTGACGGTTATTTGTAAAACCTGATCGGCAGGGTGAAAGGTATACTCAAATGCTATCAGATGGTACTGCTAGCTTAAATTAGCATTTTAACTCATATTCCTTGTTTTTCCCGTGTAGTCTTCATTTTGAAATATAATAAACTAGCTGCTACCCGCAACTACGCCCGCGTGGTTTAAGTTTTTTTGAGTCTCGCGGGAAATCCTCCTTGATAAAAAGTAGTCTATGTCACTCTCCAGGTCCTCAATTATACCAATGCCAAAAATCACGTCGATCCGTTGCTCCGTTGCGGTGTGATTGAAGGACAAACCAACAAACCAATAAACCAACAAACAAACACACTTTCGCATTTATAATATTAGTATGATTAAACTCAAACTCAAATGATTTTAATCAAATAAACTTTTACAAAATGCTTTTGGTAAATTGAATAATGTGAAAGATTAGGTAATTGTGGAAAACCTGCAATAAAAATTATTACGACTCGAATAAATTGCGAATTAAATAAGGTCATAACTGCTGACTAATATAACATTTATGTGAGTCTGGTAATAGTTTTAGTAACCATTTAGACTATAATTATTTTATAGTAGAATAAATTAACTCAAATGTTTTTTTTATTCAAAAAATCTTTTACAAGTGCTTTTGAATAATGGATTGAATCTACCACTGGT
Source organism: Erebia aethiops (assembly GCA_923060345.2). Lineage (NCBI taxonomy): Eukaryota > Metazoa > Arthropoda > Insecta > Lepidoptera > Nymphalidae > Erebia > Erebia aethiops. The sequence goes on along the minus strand of OV281092.1, from coordinate 3,246,972 downwards.
TCGGAATGCCGTTCTCCCGAGAAGAACCAACAAAAAACTTGGTGGTTGCTTTTTAGTGTAGATACATAGGTAAGTGTAGATGTACACAGTCCTACGCATTGCTCGTGAGCGATAACGAATCAAATCAATGCTTTTTTATCATTTACATAATCTTCAACAGTATAATAAGCTTTTTTCAGGAGCATACTCATGACATTCTTCACAATTTTGAACTTGTGTGAAAGCAAGTTTAAAATAGGTTGTGTTTAAAATTTTGTTACAGTATATAATGCTCATTCCCACCTAGACCTATTCGGACTTTCTTGAGGCGGAGTGATGGAGTCACGAGCCTATTTTTTTTTATCCACTACAAATTAGCCCTTGACTGCTAACCTGTTAGGGATATGGCAGTTATATTAAAACCGTACCCTTATTGTGCAGATTAAATCATCCAACAGCTTAAATATGACCTATGTACCGGAATGGAGAGTGGGGTGATAAAGTGCTAAGTAAATATTGAGCTATAAAGCTAGGGTAACCAGTGCTTTCAAACCTCTACGACCTGCTCGTGGCTATACCTAAACCTCGTTAACCTTCATAATTTCCCTAACGTACTTAATAATTTATGAACTAATTCAGGTCAACTCTCTCAATGTGAACCTATAACCTCAAAGCAAAGTTCAAACTGGGAGCCACATAAAAGAGATTTTAATAATAAATCATTCAAAAAGCACAAAAGTTCACAAATACTTTTACGTCTATTTCAAGCTCTTTTTACTTCAAAGTATTTATACAAAAGTACAAAAATAGGCTTCTTTTGTCCATAAAAACTGTCGCCTTTTCAAGTGAAACCTATTTTTAAATTCGGTTCGAGACATCCGTTGATTACCTAAAGATCGAACGACCTTGTCATCAAAACTGCTTAATTGAAAAGTGACTGTAGCGCACAAAGCTTTGGCTTAGCAAGAAAACAAATAGTAAAACAATTTCAGAGAGAATATTATCACGACAGGGCTTAATCTACAGTTTTTTAATCTCTGTAATTACAAATACGAGTAGTTTATTGTGAAACAAAAATTGGTATAATTGATTTCAAAAAGTAATAAAGTACGAAATCCAAGCTGAAACCAGCGCGGCGCGACTCAAGGCGCAATCGACGGATTCGCGTATTGCGAAATTGTAATTCTGTTGAGTTTGCCGTACAAAGACGACTTTAACAACGCACACTTGTTCCCGCTTCGAGGATAGAGCCGACCTTCTGTTTATATCTATTTTACACAACAAGTGTCATACATTGCCGCTAAATATTTGAAAGGCTATGCACTAAATAAGAGACGTTTCAGTGTTGGCATAATAGACTCTTAATATTTAAGTAGCACTTAAGCACTCAAGGTCCGTTCTGTTTTTGGCTGCATGAGTCTCAATCATATTATGAACTATGGAGCTTTGTAACTGCGTGAAAGACAGGGTCATATTTTTCACGCGTAGGTATCTATAGTTTGTTTGTATGAATGTGGGATTCTGCATACCTTCGAAACATTCCAACAGCAGGATAAATTATAATGATCAGCTATTGTGTCCTTAAAACTTTTAAAAAAATTGGCAGTCATAGGGACTACCGGTAGAAGTGAAAACATTAAAGTTTAATTAAGAATTTAGTATATTTATATTTAAGACCTTTTGTTTTCATAACAACGCGGTCAAGTGGCTGTTCGCGAGCATGTCGAAGCGAGGTGTCGGTGTCCACAAGTTTACCCCCTACCAAAAAGAACGCGACTAAAAAAATTTTAACTTCAATAAAAATATCGAGTAGTGATACAGTAAACGGTGAAAATCTAGTGGTTTAAGACTTAGTCTCCTAATAGGAGGTCCGTGGTTCTAATCCCATATACATCTTAGTTTTCCGAGGGCCTTCTAAGAAATCAATGTCACTTGCTTTAGTGCTGATGAAACCGCGACGGAACCTGTATGCCCTATATTCTGTACTGTTTTCAATGTATGAAGTCTGCTAATCCACATTTGGCCCGCGTGGTGAACTAGGGCCTTAATCTTCTCCATCTGCGAGACCGGTGCTCAGTTGTGGGCGTTAGGTTGAGAGGGTTTTACACAGGCAATAAATAATCGCTCTTTTTCAATTATGTACCTTGAACCTATTCCAAGTACAGGAACCTGTCTAAATGGTAATTTAAGGGTAAATTATAATCAAACCCTTATCAGATTCTCTTTTTAATACGAGTCGAACGTTTAACCTTCTACCGATCACGTTATTTCCTATAATTGGCTCACAAAACTTTCATCACAACTTTCACTGAAAATATATTTTCCCTCGAACGCGAAATCGTTAGCCAAAAATGAAATCGGCTCCCGAAACTCGGAAAAGAATATTTTAATAAAAGTTTCACAACATTTTAGAATATACGTAGCTTTATTTATATTTTTCGTCGCCTACATTTCGTAAAACGAGATGTAAGCGAAGAAAAATATAAATAAAGCTACGTATATTTTTTTAATCAACTAAAAGTTTGAGGAATTAATATTAATATTTTACGTCTTTTATTGATAGGATATTTCTTTAATTTTATGTAACATTATGTCTGGTCTATCAAATGTTGTACTCATCATTAAATTTACTTTTATTATCTTTTTTTTTATAACTCATTAATTTATATTTTATATAAATATAAAATAACAGCAGACAAGAAAATAAAATTGCAATTAAACATCTATAATTAAGTACCAAAATATTAGGCCAACACAGTTGCCGAAACACAACGTAATATAAAAGCCGAATACGAACGGATATGGTCATAAATCATAAAATTGCCAACGGATTTCGAAATCTAAAAACACCCACTCACCGTGAACTGAGATAAAGTTTCCTCGTCCATCATCCGGCACACAACACGACCACTTCATATGACACAACGCGTGAATCCCGAAAAACTTATTGATATAACCCGAATAGTTTACAAACACACGTATAAATTAGTGAAACTTTGAAACTAACCGGCAACACTATTTGTCTGTGTTCACGACAACTTTTATCACCGTATCCTTTACAGTTCGATTTTTTGTTTGTGGGGTAGTAAACATCGCAGTTTGGGAATCGCAAGCCGAGCGTCGTGCGAGTTACCCGAATGCCGAGTACACACTAGTGAAGGGCGTATCTTGACAGATCCTTAATGCGCCTGCGTGGAACGGAGTGACTCTTCGGCCTGGCGGACTTATTCACTAGTTAATTAATATATCAACTTTTCTACCCTCCTGCATTAAACGACTCTCTTAATAAAATATTTGGTCTGGTTTCGTTAACAGGGCAAGTTCGGTGGACGCTCGCTCGCAGAAATCACCGCTTCCGTCTGCCGCACTGCAATAATTGGTAACCGAACTTTCGGAAAACAATGGTGTGATACGTGTTTCACCATTTTCCAAAAATCTACCCCCAGGAAGGTTATGTTCTACGATTTTTAGTTACATACCTTCCCTTCGATTAAAAAAAAAACACTCTAGTAAAGCCAGAGGGGGTCTACTAGTCCTAATATCTATACTTCTATGCTAATATTATAAATGCGAAAATTTGGATGGTTGGATGGATGGATGTTTGTTACTCAATCATGCCAGAACAGCTGAACGGATCTGGATGTAATTTGCCACAGAGATAGGTTATAGTCTGAATGAACACATAGGCTACTCTTTATTCTGGAAAATTAAAGAGTCCCCGCGGGAACCAAAAAGCCTCAATCTACGCGAACGAATTCGCGAGCATAAGTTAGTAATAATATTATAAATGTGAAAATGTGGATGTTTGTATTTCCTTCATACCGCCACAACTAACCCGATTTAGTTGAAATAGCATATACACTTATCCTGAATTAACACATAAGATACTTTTTATCCTGGACATTAAAGAGTTCAAAAAACCTCAATTCACGCATACGAAGTCGTGGGCATCATCTAGTCTATGCTAATATTATAAATGCGAAAGTTTGGATGTATGGATAAGGTATGGATGTATGGATGGATGTTTGTTACTCAATCACACCCAAACGGCTGAACGGATCTGGATGAAATTTAGCACAGAGATAGATTATAGTCTGGCATAGCACATACCACTACAACCTATTAACGTCACACTGCTGGGCACAGGCCTCCACTATCATATGAGAGAGGGAATTAGAGCTTAGAACCACTGCGCTGCTCCAATGCGGGTTGGCGGGCTTTAACGACTATTATCATGTTAGTGATAATAACCAGGACCGACGGGTTAACGTGCTCTCCGAGGCACGGGGGTGAAACACCGCCAACTTCCAACTCCGTGCTGGCACTGAGAATTTCTGAATTGAAAACCCAATACCAATTTTTTTGGTATTGGGTTTTCAATTCAGAAATTCTGAATTGAATTTTCAATTCTGAAATTCTGAAACCGACCGGGAATCGAACCCAGGACCTCGTGATCCGCAGTCGACTATGCTAACCGCTAGACCAACGAGGCATAGCACATAGGCTACTTTTTATTCCGGAAAATTAAGGAGTTCCCGTGGGAACCAAAAAACTTTAATTCACGCGGACGGAGTCGCGGGCATCAGTTAGTATGTTATAAAGTGAAATATCAATTTATTTTAAGGTAGCTACTCGTACATAGTCTTGTGAACTTGCGTGTTATTTCTGTCGACTGTTTCTCTTGCGTTACGAGTAAGTAAATATTGGGCCCTAATGGCATTAGAAATCATCAAAGATATTTACCACCATTTAAAAGCTACAGATAGAATATAACGTGAGATGAATATAATAGATATTATAAATGCGAAAGTATGCGTCTGTCCACGTCTGCGTCTTTCACGGCCCATCTGTTCAATCGATTTGGATGAAATTTGGTACAGGAATAGGTTTTTATCCCGGAGAAGAAAGGATATTGCCTACTTCATATCTCGGAAAGAATAAAAACTTCTCGCGGGAAACAAAAAACTATAAACCACGTAGACGAAGTCGCGGCCAGCATCATCGCAAGCTGTTGAAGTTATGCCATTTGTTTACAGTGCATCTTTTATTGGTACCATTTTAGACACTCGTTTTGTTTTTAAATATAAGCTAGCGCGCTTTGTAGGATACCTGTGTGAATAAGTCGGGCATCAGCATCGGATCGGATCCTAAACAACTTTTGACGACCTCCGTGGCGCAGTGTGTAGCGCTGTTGCCTTAACGTGCGGAGGTCCTGGGTTCGATCCCCGGCAGGGTCAATTTGGGATTTTATAATTTCTGAATTTTCCCTGGTCTGGCCTGGTGGCTTCGGTCGTGGCTAGTTACCACCCTACCGGCAAAGACGTGCCGCCAAGCGATTTAGCGTTCCGGTACGATGCCGTGTAGAAACCGAAGGGGTATGGGTTTAATATAACTGCCATGCCCCTAACAGGTTAGCCCGCTACCATCAGGTGAGATCGCAGTCAAGGGCTAGCTTGTAATGGTTAAAAAAAAAAATGTCATTTCTGTAAAGATGCTGTTCAGATTTAGTAGGTTCATCTGCTTGCGAAACACATTTTTGTAAAAAAATTATTTATACAGCATTTCTACATCGCTATCGCGTCACTATAGTTCAATACTATCGGGCTGAAGTATTATTACCTACTATTACCTATTCTCTGGTATGGCATCAAAGTGTCTGCTCTGCCCTTAGTAAAATCTCTATGATAACGGCACAAGTTTGATAAGGCACCTAAACTTAACTTAATTTGAAATATTACTCTTTGAGTAGATAGGTAGGTATATTGTATGGTTGAATTCTGTTTGGATAACGTGTGAGCGAAGTGGTCGATTGTTGTATTAAAATAGAAACGTCCAGTGCAAGAGAAGCGGAAGCGATACTTTTTTGATATATGATTTTGAAGATATGAGTCCAGCTTATATAAGTTATAGTGGGTTTTTATCTATAGCCTGTACGCGTTAAGAAAATGGTGATAAATCACTGAAGAAGAAGAAAACAAAAATATTTTTGATTTCTTGCATTTTGATTGATTTCGGGGGCTGCACCTTCCGACAGAGATGAGTCACTATTTTCTTAACGCGGACAGACTAAAGTCTTAAATTTGTGTTAAAACTGAATTTACTAAATCAGTACTGATAAATAAATACAATTATATTAAGTTTATAACACATTTTCCACTGTACTTAGTACTAGTATAATCTATACTAATATTATAAATGCTGGAATACCACACAAGCTACTTTTTAGTCCGGAAAATTAAAGAGTTTCCGTGGGAACCGAAAAACCTCAATCCATGCGGACGCAGTCGCGGGCATTAGCTAATGTACTATAAAAACTATAATTTAGGGGGTTGGATTAAAAATAAAACCTTTCTTTGGCGATACCTACGTTATAAAACAATATATATGTATAACTTTAACCTTACAATGATTTGAGCTGTGGCGTGTGCGTTGATAGATCAGTCAGTCAGTTACCTTTTCCTTTTTACACGATTTTTAATAGCTTCAGACGTATGTATGTTAGTATGTTAGTATGTAACGGAATCTTTGAACATGATTTTGACCCCCTCTAAAACGTCGGATTAACTCGAAATTTGGCATACTTATTAAGGACCGATGACAATTCAATATTTTAATCAGTTTGACCCGTTATCCTTACTAGGATAATCAGGATTAGCGATTTTTTGTTTTCCTGAGACCCGGAGTGTCTGCGTCAAAAGCGTGTTTTTTAGTTTTTTTAAACTATTATTATCTTTAGAAGATTGCATTTATCCTTAAATATAAATTAAAAAGTTCTGACTTACTCTTTGACTGACTCCTCAACTCACAGCTCAAATCCTTTTAAATAAGAAAGTTGAAATGTTGCACAGAAATTCCCTGTTACAAGGAATAAAGAAGGACTTTTACGAATTCCCACTAGAGCGAAGCCGCAGGCGTACTCTAGATTCCAGTTAATACTAAAAATAGAAACTATAAACAGTCCTATTAAGTAAATCCTTAAAGATCCTATCTTATACTATAATTATTATTCACAAACACCTGAATGCTAAAACCAACCAAAGCCTTTGTCTTCAGAAGGAATGAATAATCAAGTACCGACCTTTAACGTGGAGTAGATTGCATACACCAGGCCCGGCCAGGTTTACTCTGTAATATATTATTTCCTTGCTCATTTAGAAATCCTTAAATCAGCAGTCCAGGGGATCAACACCACAATAGTATAACAGGAGAAGCGCGACATGAGACTGAAATGCGAGTAATATCGACCATTGATGGATATCGAATAAGGTCACCGCATAGATTGACCGTCATAGACCGCAGTGAATGATAATATGATATTTTTTTATTTAATACCTAGTAACAATACTACCTCGTTAGTCAACTGCCTCGTTGGTCTAGCGGTTAGCATAGTCGACTGCGGATCACGAGGTCCTGGATTCGATTCCCGGTCGGGCATAAAATTGTTAGGTATTGGGTTTTTCAATTAATGAATTCTCAGTAGCAGCTCGGAGTTGGAAGTTGGCGGCGTTTTACCCCCGTGCTTCGGAGAGCACGTTAAGCCGTCGGTCCCGGTTATTATCACTAACATGATAATAGTCGTTAAAGCCCGCCAACCCGCATTGGAGCAGCGTGGTGGGGCTAAGCTCCAATTCCCCATCTCCTATGAGAGTGGAGGCCTGTGCCCAGCAGTGGGACGTTAATAGGCTGTAGTGGTGGTGGTGTTAACAATATTATGTAAGACTATATTATGCCCGCTACTTCGTCCGCGCGGATGTTTTTTGATTACTGCGGGAACTTTTCACTAATCTGGGATAAAAAGTACCGATGTCCTTCCCTGTAATACAACCTATCTCTATACCAAATTTGTTTTTGATTCCTTCTCATCACTTATCCGGGATGAAAAGTATCTATGTTCTTCCCTGGGATACAACCTACCTTTATAATAAATAACGTCAAAATCGGTTGATAACCGCAGACAGACAAATAATATGTATCTGTTAAATAATTTATTATATAATATTTCATATGTATGTTAGTGTGTATATATATATTTATATCATTAGTATATGTACTCGTATATATGTGTGTTTTTATGTAACTTTATGATATAAAATCTCGTTTCATTCTATCTCATATCTTGTTGTACCTATTCTTCCTCCACAACCTTTCTCACTGCCAAGGGTCACTGGTAGAGATCTTTTATAGAGATAAGTGCTTCCTTGTATGTGTGTGGACTATGTATCTGTTTTTCTTTTTGGTACTAAATAAATTTAAAAAAAAAAAACAAATAGACACACTTTCGCATAATTTATTATTAGTATGGATTATAAATTAGTCTCAAATTGGCAAATAGAGTTCTGTCATATGAACTTTTATTTAAATTATCAAAGGAAAAGATATTTAAAGCCAAATTGTGCGAGTCTTGAGTGAGTCTTGTAATTCCACGTGGATAAAGGTTTTTTTTTAATCCAGTGGGAACTCTTTGCTTTTCCAGAATAAAAAGTAGCCTTTGTCAGCCTTCGAGGATGCAAGCTCAAGGATCTCTATACCAATTTTGTATACGATTGGTAATTAATAAAAAGAGTAACTGATGTACTGGGCTGACTCCTTTGCGCGAAGGATCAGCCTGGCTGTGCAACGCTAAAATGCAGCGAGCATTCTTGCCATCATTCACGCGGGCATGATTTTTATAGTACTAACTAATTAGGTTAGGCTAGCTAGCTTCTAGTTCTATTGTATTAATGTACATAGATGGAAAATCACAGTTTCTTCACAATTAAATGCACATAATATCTTTTCTGTTCCTATTCACTTACTAGCGGATGCCCGCGACTTCGTCTGCTTTTTTTGAGATTTTTCGGGAATTCTTTAATTTTCCGGGATAAAAAGTATGAAAGATATGTGTTATTCCAGACTATAATCTATCTCTGTGCCAAATTTCAGCCAGATCCGTTCAGCCGTTGGGGCCTGATTGAGTAACAAACATCCATCCATTTTGTCTGGTGGGAGGCTTCGGCCGTGGCTAGTTACCACCCTACCGGCAAAGACGTGCCGCCAAGCGATTTAGCGTTCCGGTACGATGCCGTGTAGAAACCGAAGGGATATGGGTTTAATATAACTGCCATGCCCCTAACAGGTTAGCCCGCTACCATCTTAGACTGCATCATCACTTACCATCAGGTGAGATCGCAGTTAAGGGCTAGCTTGTAGTGGACAAAAAAAAAAAAATACATCCATCCATCCAAACTTTCGCATCCATACTAATATTATAAATGCGAAAGTGTGTCTGTCTGTCTGTCTGTCTGTCTGTCTGTCTGTCTGCTACGCTTTCACGGCCCACCTGTTGAACCGATTTTGATGAAATTTGGTACAGGGGTAGATGGTATCCCGGGGAAGGACATAGGCTACTTTTTATCCCGGAAAAATAAAGAGTTCCCGCGGGAATAAAAAAAAACTGTCTCTTCACCCGATTTTGATAAAATTTGGTACAGGGGTAGATGGTTTCCCGGGGAAGGACATAGGCTACTTTTTATCCCGGAAAATTAAAGAGTTCCCGCGGGAATCAAAAATCTTAATCCACGCGGACGAAGTCGCGGGAATCATCTAGTTTATAATATTAGTAAGATAAGATTTGATATTAATACAGAAATAGATAAAATTACTATCCATATTCCATATACTCGTAGGTGAAATGGAGTTTCAACTACAAAGAGCGATTCCATTTGCTTCGTATATTGTACCGTCGACATTTTTTATACTACGGCAAAGAGGATTAAGAGAGCCTTTTGCCTAGCCTTAAGACGCTAATAGCCAGCTAAGCTTCTTTATTTTAATTCTGGACTAATCTCTTTGTAAACGTATTATTATATTTTATGAGAAACTAAGAACAAACTATCGTGGAGCTACGAGTATATTTATCCAAATGAGATTATTGAAGGGAAGGAAGGCACATTTTTTTTTATTTCAAAACTTACCAGAAATAAGAAAATTGTGTGTTTGCGCAGCAAATATACTTTTCAAAACTTTCAGTAAAACTTTCAAATATCCCGGAAAATGAAAGAGTTTCCGCGGGAATCAAAAAACTTTTATCCACGCGGACGAAGTCGCGGGCATCATCTAGTAAATAATATATTCATTCCACTATATTTGTGCCCTTATACTTACTTATAGCCGCTATTTGATTGCTCAATAACGAAGAGAACTTTATTTCAATAAGAAAGGTTCGCAATGACATAATTTGGCGCAATCATTCAATTACTGGTTGAAGTAGTTGAAATAAGTGGAAAACTTTTATAACAAGTTTTAGGTACGCTAAAGTACGCATTGGAGCAGTTTGAAAGCTTGCTCAAAGAGTGAAATTGTATGTCTTTCTTGTAAATACTTTCTGGATCGATAACTTTAACAGTACCACTTGTTAAAAATTATAATATTAATGGAGCAGACTAAATTATTTTTTTAAGGAATTAAAATTTATTAAGGAACCCTATTTTTCCAAGCAAAGTTACGCTTAATGATTATGAGAAGGATAGATTTATATACTCTTGTGTACCGAAAAATAAATGCCTTTAAAGCATAGAGGAGATTGAGTATTGAGTGTATAGTAATTAAAATAAAAGTTACACACAGTATTAAATATTATGTGTAACTTTCTTATAATTATTTTTGACTAAATAAATAATTATAACAAACTAGACGACGATAATTATAACAAACCTTAATCCACGCGGACGAAGTAGCGGGACTTCGTCCGCGTGGATTAAGGTTTTTGATTCCCGCGGGAACTCTTTAATTTTCCGGGATATAATGCCTATGTCCTTCCCCGGGATACAACCTATCCCTGTTCCAAATTCCATTTCCAAACAGGAAAATCGGTTGAAAAGATGGGCTGGGAAAGCGTAGCATACAGACAGACAGACAGATGCACTTTCGCATTTATAATATTAGTATGGATAATATTTAAGATGGATAGTATGGATAGTGACAAAATTGCTCTTCACCGTTTCGCCGCAAAAAATCAATGAGGAGGCTAAAATATACTATTCACTCTTCTTAAGTATATGTGCTATATATCGCTTTACCCTCGCTCGTTTAGTGTAGGAAAAGGCTTATTAATAGTGTCAATTGTAGTAATTGAGTTAAATTCGATCGTAAATGGTATTAGAGTTAACAATTATTTTATGCACGGCTCGTATTGAAATAATCACTCAACGTAATAACTGCCAGAAACAATAAATTATTGTAATTTCATACAGTTATTGTTGAACTTGTTAATGCCCGCGACTTCATCCGCGTGGATTGAGGTTTTTCTGTTCCCGCGGGAACTCTTAAATTTTCCGGGATAAAAAGTAGCCTATGTGTTATTCCAGACTATAATCTATCTCTGTGCCAAATTTCATCCAGATCCGTTTAGCCGTTCTGGCGTGATTGAGTAACAAACATCCATCCATCCAATCTTTCGCATTTATAATGTCGTATTACTTGCGAATGCCCGCGACTTCGTCTGCGTGGTTTGAGGTTTTTTGGTTCCCGCGGAAAATCTTTAATTTTCCGGGATAAAAAGTAGTATATGTGCTATTCCAGACTATAATCTATCTCTGTGCCAAATTTCAGCCAGATCCGCTCAGCCGTTGGCGCGTGATTGAGTAACAAACATACATCCATGCATCCATCCATCCAAACTTTCGCATTTATAATATTAAATATAGATTAAAAGGATTTTAATACGTAGTGGTCGTACATTAAAAAATAACATTCCATCAAAATCGATTTGGAGGTTGAGCCATGGAAATTTAATCGATAGACATAGACAAATATCTATGTATAACACTTTTGCACAATATTAAGTACCTACTAGATAATGCCCGTGGGCCGTGACTTCGTCTACTTGGATTAAGTAATTTTTAATCCCCGGGTGAACTCCTTAATTTTCCGATATAAAAAGTACCTATGTCCTTCAACGGGATATAACCTACTTCTCTAGGAAATTTATTATTAGTTTTACGCTTTTTATTAGTTGCCTGGTGGGAGGCTTCGGCCGTGGCTAGTTACCACCCTACCGGCAAAGACGTGCCGCCAAGCGATTTAGCGTTCCGGTACGATGCCGTGTAGAAACCGAAGGGGTATGGGTTTAATATAACTGCCATGCCCCTAACAGGTTAGCCCGCTACCATCTTAGACTGCATCATCACTTACCATCAGGTGAGATCGCAGTCAAGGGCTAGCTTGTAGTGGATTAAAAAAAAAAAAAAAAAAATTTCATCAAAATCGGTTGAAAAGATGGACCCTTAAGGCGCTGTGCTATCCATCAAACATTGACATAATGAATGCTTGTAAAAATAATGTGCTGTTTTAAAGACCTTTGAGCAGCCATTGACGTATCTCAAAACACAATTTTAAAAAATCTCTGCATCGAAATTTATTTTAAACATACCTCTTAATTTACGTTTTAAAGCAATTTTTCTCCTTATTGAGACCAATAATTAGCTCTAGAAATATAAGATAAAATTCTTATTTACAACTCAAACTCATTGTCGGATTCATTTTTATTGAAAAGTAAATATTATTATTTTTACAAATTGCATTTTATGCGACATGCGCTTGCTCGATTTCACCCCCGCGTGCCTGTTTTTAGGGTTCCGTACCAAAATGGTAAAATGGAACCCTTATGGTGCGACTTTCTCCGTCTGTCTGTCTGTCCGTCCGTCACACTCGATTATTTCAGTAACTACCGAAGCTATCGACATGAAATTTGGGATAGTTGTGTATATTAGTGGCCCAAAGACACTGGAATTAAAAAAAATTGGAAATTATTTTTGTTCTTATTTAAAAAGGGAGGAAAATCGGAGGGTTGAAATTTAAAAGTGAGATATCTGTACTCTGTGGGGTATCATATGAAAGGGTTTACTTTGTACATTCTAAAACAGATTTTTAATTATTTTTAGTCATGATAGTTTTTGATTTATCGGGGAAAAAGTCTAAAAAAATACCGTCCCCCCCCCTTATCTCCGGAGTTTACCAATCGAAAAATCTGAAATAATTATGGTCAATAGGAATTTATGTATATTTTACAGGAAAACTATAGCCAATGCTCTAACTAGCATAGTTTTTTTGATATTAACAGTAAACCTCTACAAACAAAGTTAGTTTTGCGGTTCATTAACAAAGGTAATTATTACCGTTTTACATCTTTGGTCGTTACAGTTTTCAGTACGGAACCCTCGTTGCGCGAGTCCGACTCGCACTTGGCCGGTTTTTATACCTAGTTTCATCTCGTGAGCTCACAGCGCCTTAAAGCTTAGCAAACACACAGACAGCCAGACACACTTTGGCATTTATAATATTAGTTATTAAAGATCTGTTAAACTATTTAATAGCTCAGTGGGGAGTCAAATCGCTTCATGGCTTACATCAAACAATAACAACTTAGTTATAGGGTACTATTAAGTATTCTGTGGTCATAGGTTCAAACATTGGTCCGCATTGTAATAGTTTTTTTTTTAATTAATTTCCCGGATTAAACGTAGATATGTCCATCCACGGGAGACAATCTATGTTTGTACCAATTTTTTTTTATATGTATAGCGAGCAAAGGAGCACCTGCTCCTTTGCTCGCTATACATATAAAAATCATTTAATTGAATTTTCATGGGCTTAATCACTTACCATCAGCTGACCCACCTGGGTCAGCTGATGGTAAGTGATTAAGCCCATGAAAATTTGCAGCACCAGAGGAACCGCCAATGCGTTGCTGGTTTTTACACGCTTTTTATTAGCTTCAGACCAGACGTATGTATGTTAGTATGTAACGGAATCTTTGAACATGATTTTGACCCCCTTTAAAACGTCGGATTAACTCGAAATTTGGCATACTTATTAAGGACCGATGACAATTCAATATTTTACAACAGTTTGACCCGTTATCCTTACTAGGATAATCAGGATTAGCGATTTTTTGTTTTCCTGAGACCCGGAGTGTCTGCGTCAAAAGCGTGTTTTTTAGTTTTTTTAAACTATTATTATTTTTATTAAGATATTTATTTATCCGCCCTTTGAAGAGCCCCATATTATAATCATGTCAATCATCAAATTTCATTAAAAAAACCGTTAAAGCGTAACTAACAAACAAACTCACATTCGCATTTATAAAATCGAGCGAGCCTTCTGCCGTACTCCCACCGGCATTGTTGGTCACGCCTGTATGTTTGATAAATTGTCTATAATTAATTTGACCATTCATTAGTAAAAATGTCGAACTCCCGTATAATTTGGTTACGTTTAAAAATATCATACCTTGGAAAACTAATTTATGGTTGTTCTTTATTTGATCCAAGGCATCAATTAGACAAAAGGCCAAGTATCCACTAGCAAGCTTTTTTTACACTAGTTAACAGTAATCATTTAATTGTTAAGTACGAGCATGGCTAAAGCATAGTAATGGACCTGGAGAGTGACAAAGGCTACTTTTTATCCCGGAAAATTAAGGGATTCTCGTGGGAATCCAAAGAAACTTTAACCACGCAGACGAAGTCATGGGCATCAGCTAGTATAGTATAAGGATATAAAAAAAATTTAAAAAAAAAAAAATTCGTTTTCCCTTTTATGGCAGTCCCTATGACCGCCATTTTTTATTTATTTGTAAGTTATCAACAGCTTTGCAAGCTAATTAACAATAATTATATGCATATGAATGCGAGGCTGGAAGCAACCGGCCTCGCATACAGTGATCCACAAGTCAGTATAATACTTGTAACATAATGTACATATGTGTTGTATTGTTTTCTTATTGTAACCTTTTTCTTTTTTGAGAAAAGAGCAACTGCTGAGTTTCTTGCCGGCTCTTCTCGGTAGAAGCGGCTTTCCGAATCGGTGGTAGAGAGTCTTAACGTATCATAAGTGGCTCAAGTTGTCCGACATTAAATAAATAAATCATTTATCATTTATCATTTATAACTAGACATTAAATAATGCCAAGCGTAATCGCTTGGCATTATTTAATATCTAGTATTAATACGGAATAAAAATATTTTAAAAATAAAGATCGTGTGGTTGAATTTGGATGGACCGTCCACACTGTCAAAATCAATGATTACGACCCGCATTGATTGTATAGTGAGGTTGAATTTGGATTGACCATCAATTCTCCACACTGTTAAAATCGATGATTACGATCCGCATTGATCGTGTAGTGGGGTTGACTTTGGATTGACCGTCATTTCTCCACACTGACAAAATCAATGATTACCATCCGCATTGATCGTGTAGTGGGGTTGACTTTGGATTGACCGTCATTTCGCCACACTGTCAAAATCAATGATTACCATCCGCATTGATCATGTAGTTGGGTTGACTTTGGATTGACTGTCAATTCTCCACACTGTCAAAATCGATGATTACGATCCGCATTGATCGTGTATTGGGGTTGACTTTCGATTGACCGAAAATTCTCCACACTGTCAAAATCAATGATTATGATCCGAATTGATCGTGTAGTGGGGTTGACTTTGGATTGACCGTCATTTCTCCACACTGTCAAAATCAATGATTATCATCCGCATTGATCGTGTAGTGGGTTTGACTTTGGATTGACCGTCATTTCTCCACACTGTCAAAATCAATGATTACCATCCGCATTGATCGTGTAGTGGGGTTGACGTTGGATTGACTGTTAATTCTCCACACTGTCAAAAGTGATGATTACGATCCGCATTGATCGTGTATTGGGGTTGAATTTCGATTGACCGTAAATTCTCCACACTGTCAAAATCTATGATTACGATCCGAATTGATCGTGTAGTGGGGTTGACTTTGGATTGGCCGTCAATTCTCCACACTGTCAAAATCAATGTTTACGACCCGCATTGATCGTGTGGTTGACTTTGGATTGAAGGTCATTTCTCCACACTGTCAAAATTGATGATTACGATCCGCATTGATCGTGTAGTGGGGTTTACTTTTTATTGACCGTCAATCCACTCTGTACAATAAGTCATTTGAAATGAAATAAAGTTTCATTTCAAACGACTCCGGATATGAGTCCCAAATCTTTATAATATTATCCAAAATTTCTATCCCGTTTTAAGAGAAGCTGCCAACTTGTCAAATAAAGCACTTTTAAAATTCATCGCGAACCAAGCCTCAACAAAATATTAAATTATCAAACGCCGCATATTCTCGAGGTTTCGAGGCGTAGTGAGGCAGGTGTGCTTATGACAGTAAGTGACGACGACTGTAATATAATATTATGGATCATACTTTCATTAGACCTTGAGACTGACGTGTTACTTTCACACCAAGGTTGAGGCGCCAAAACGTTTCAGAATTTGGCAATTTAATAGGGCGACCATTATTAGCCATTGAGGACCTCCCTGTTGCAGTGTTGTGCTCTTTTGTCTTAACGTGGGCGGTCCTGGGTTTGATTCCCGGCAGGCACAATTTGGCAATTTATAAATACTGAATGTTCTCTGTTCTAGTCTGATGGGAGGCTTCGGCCGTGACTAGTTACCACCCTACCAGCAAAGACGTACAGCCAAGCAATTTAGCGTTCCGGTACGATGCCGTGTAGAAATCGACTAGAAGTATGGGTTTATTATAACCCCTAACAACACAAAAAGGCAAGACAAGGCTTAAGGGGTATAAATGTAAAAATTTCTATGTTAATAAATAAATTGGAAATTGGACCATAAAAATATTATCTGGGAGCTAGATTAGCTAAACGTTTTGGATTCCAAGCCCATGAATGGTTATTATTTTGGAAGGTCGTGGTTTGTTTTTTTACTACGTGTGTTATATTTATAAATAATTTACGTATAAATTATACGTTATGCTACAATGCCGAAACTCGGCATACTATGAAACTATTATATCGAAGCTCTAGGTAATCACAGAAATATTTATTTCATTGAATTTGAAGGTATTCTTTGATTGATTTTTAATTAAGTACTAACGTTGTCTTCTATCTAATATGGTGGATGAAAAAAACTTGTTTTTAAAAATGTTTTAATTATTGTAATTTAACTTATTTGACAACTTGAATTTGGTACAAACGCAGAGGTCGCGCGCTTTGCGCTTGCTATCAAGAAAGAACAGTCCCAGTGTACTTACCTTTCGCCTTATTCAATTTATTGACGTAATAACGTCTTATAAATCGGTAAACAACTAGTTGCACGCACGAAAAAGTGTCACGTTCCGCCTGAGCCTTAGCGTACAAGTGAGAGCGCGGAACAAGCGATAGAGGGGCACGTTCGCGTGACGTCAGAGCTAGCAAATAGTTCTGCTACTGGAACGCCGCCACGCGAGCTTCATCGAGAACTTCTAGTTATCACGTAAAACTATCGTCCGTATACTGACTTTACAGACAACCGTAAATTTTTTTTTGACTAGATTATGCCCGCGACTTCGTCCGCGTGGATTAAGTTTTTTCAATTCCCGCGGGAACTCCTTATTTTCCGGGATAAAAGTAGCCTATGTCCTCCCCCCGGGATACAACCTATCCCTGTACCAAACATCAAAATCGGTTGAACAGGTGGGCCGTGATAGCGTAGCAGACAGAAAGACAGACAGACACACTTTTGAATTTATAATATTGTATGGATTAAGAACTTTAGGCAAGTTCTATATAAACTTTTGTAAAAGTAAAATTATACACATTTAAAATTATAAAATAGGTTTTTCCTAGTCCATCTCAAACGAAAACGGCCAAAGATATTATGAAATGAGCTTAATAAAGATGAAGTGAAACATTTACTCCTGTTATCCTTAAAAGGGACGCTGTAAATTCTGAAATGTTTATTACATTAAAGAGATCTGCATATTACTTCTAAGAAGTCGTAACCCAATGAGAAGTTGGTCTCCCCCTTCTTACTTATCAAACGGTCAAAGTATCCCTAATAGCTCTAAGGGAATAAAGTTATACTCATTTGCATATATTACCTATTCTCTTTTGAAGAAAGTTTAGGCCTAAAAGATGTAAGTATGCCACAGATTTAGTTCTAAGCAAAAAAATTAAAAACGTGTCCTTGGCCACTCAGAATTTTGCGGCATCTATTTGTACTAATCAATACTATAATAATATTATACTATAATAATATTATATTATAATAATATTAAACTATAATATAATAAATGCAAAAGTTTGGATGGATGGATGTTTTTTACTCTATGTCACGCCAGAACGGCTGAACGGATCTGGATGAAATTTGGCACAGAGATAGATTATAGTCTGGAATAACAAATATGCTACTCTATGCTATATTCCCGAAAATTAAATAATTTCTCACGGGAACCAAAAATCCTCAATCCAGACAAAGTCGCAGGTATCAGCTAGTATTTATAAAGGAAGAGCTATTTTTTTTTAATGTACCACGAATTCACTGCAAATACAGTTTAAAAAAAATGCAATATAGTTATTGAATGTCAAAGTCACTTTTTCAAAGTTGTACACATTTCAATAATAAAATAAAACTATAAATGTGAACCGTCTTCAAAAGCCATGAGTTGGATTTAGAACTTTTTACCAATTTAATCACTTAGAGCAACCGCACACGCGCAGCACTAACTGAGAAGCTTTGTAATAGTTTTTTTCAACTGCAGATGTTCGAAAATAGGGCGCGAGCGCAGCGAGTGTTTTTCTTTTTTGCTGCGGTTGCCTTTTGTTTGCTGAAAAGCAGAAGAGTGGCTGGTAGTTACATTTTTAATTTTAAAAATTTTGCAAAATAAATTAAGGTCAAATTAAAAAAAAACAATAAGGTTATGTTCCGATATTTACTCGTATCATCAAAGTTTCTAAATTAGGAGTACCTATCTTATAACATAGCGTCTATTCAAACACAAATATAATTTAGGGTGTAAGTTGCAAAACTTCCATTACTTAATAACACTTTTAAATTAATGTATACGTTTTCAGTGTTTATTAAAAGGCTTTAGCAAGTTAGATGCAAATTGAAAGCACAGTTCGCACTCTCACGGGGGGGCAACAGCGCGAAAATTATAAATTTATGTGCAAAGTTTGTTTTATATTAGCTGTAATGTTGATGCGAGCTCGTGTCTAATTAAGGTTTGTTATATACGCTAGAATAGCGTTCGATAATGGAATGTAAGCTACGCTAATAAAACATGATAAAATTGATATTGCTTCATTCTAAATATTATTGTGTGATTATGATAATTGTGTAAAAAATTTAGTTAATTCAATAAATCATATTTTATGTTATAATTTTGACGTTTGAAATAAATTTGAATTAATTGAGAGTCAATTCTGGTTTTTAAGATTACACGTAGAACTAGTTTTTGACCGAGCGAAGCGAAGGTCTCTGAGTCTACTTGAGTGAATTTGCACTTGTCCGTCCGTCCGTCCGTCTGTCAGAGCATTATAACTTCTAAGTTACTGAACGTAATTACTTCACCTTTAAATATAATATGTAAACCGATGGCCTCCAGCCGAATATGGCTTAAAAAGTTATAAAAATCTTTATTTCAGGGGGGCTCTCATAGAAGCGAATGCGAAGTAAAATATTTTTATAGCGTTACATAGGGTTGCGGTATATCATTTTAAAGATAATTAGAGTCTAAAATATATTTTTTTAAATTTTTCCCCTAAAATTGACGAAATGGGGGGCTTTCAAAGTGGAGATTTTCTAACGTTCAAAGTTGACCTCAGAACTCTAAATTTTCTAAAACGCTGAGCCTGAAACTTGATCAATTATTTGAATTATACTTGAACAACAAATAATAAAATTAGAGAAATATTGTAAGCGAGCTTCAGTATTTTTAACAGAACTTCACATTGATGTCAACAGATGGCGCCGCGAGGTCTCAGTTCGTGGCGAACCACTAGTGTATACTTTATAGTCATATCCTTAGTTATTGTTACCAAAAAGTCACGTATGAAATAGCCTTTGATACACTGAATTTTAGATGCTAAATTAGGATCATATTTTGAAGCCGTTTTCAACATTGTGTATATATAACAGATAAATGTATCTGTTATATATCATTAAGTATCATATTATAATATGTCATATATATATGTTGGTATTTGTTTATTTACGTATATATTTGTGTCAATTGTATGTATATTTGTGTAAGTTTATGATATTATAATATCTCGTTTCATTCCATCTCATATCTTGTTCTACCTTCTTCCTTCACAACCTTTCTCACTGCCAAGGGTCACTGGTAGAGATCTCTTATAGAGATAAGTGCTTCCTTGTCCACTATGTTTCTGTTTTTCTTCTCATTTTATAATAGAGTGAATTGGCATCTTCTTGGCAAGTGCGCTTCACCTTAGGCTGTATCACGTAAGCAGGTTGATTGCAGCCAAGTGCAATCAAACCTGCAGTTTTCTATCCTAGTCTATGAATTAAATAAAAATCTTGCTTACTTTTTATTGATGCATTATGACTAGTTTGGGATTAATTATTGATTAGTTAGTTAATCAAACGGTAGTATATTGTATACTAGCTGATACCCTAGACTTGGGGCCCTGGACTAGATGTCCGCGTGGAATAAGTTTTTTTTAAATTCCCACGGGAATGCCTCAATTTTTCGGGATAAAAAGTAGCGTATATCACTCTCCAGGTCCTAAACTATACCCATGCAAAAAATCTGTTGCTCCGTTACAGCGCGATTGAAGGACAATCAAACACACTTTCGCATTTATCATATTAGTATGACTTTATTCAGGTTATTACGTACCTAATGACTTGTTTTTTTGTGCATTCAATGTTCTGATCAAACTAATCTAAACGAAAAATTTAGATGGATAAATAATAACGAACTTTTTCTACTTCAGGATTTTACGATGGAATAAAATAAACATTGTAAAGTTTCGTGTACTTACCTAAACTGAATGCCTGGAATTATTTAAAGTGTCTTGTTTTAAGCTAGACTTTTATGATGTAACTTTTTTATGACCACGTAAAACTGGTCTGTAAAAGAGGTTTGTGAGAATGTCAAAGAAAACTTTTTGTCCAAGTTTGTTTAAAAAGAGTCGAGAAAAAACAAAATATAAAGCCTCTATTTAAGAAAAAGAATAATAACATGAACCTAAGTCGTGTTTAACGAACCAATATCTAACATGCGTAAGTAGGTACGTTGCTAAATAATGCTCCTCGAAAGAAATCCAAACTTTAGTCACTAAGAGATTTCATTATACTTTTTACTCAGAAAGTTTTGTTTTTGCAAAGTAAATTTTCTGGTAGATCGCCGGCAATTGTATACTTTACTTTATGATTAAGTGTCAAAACTCGGGGCGCGGAAGCGAGGAAATATGAAAATCGTACTCTACGAGCACGTAAACTAGAGTTTTTGCACAAAGTTTAACTGGCCAAATAATTCAGAGTTTTGTATAATAATATAAACGGATTTTAACAAAATATGGATTTAGGCTTTAGATTTCGTTGATGAAGCCATATCGCCCATGTTATAGGTACTTTTGGACCAATCAATGCTGTCTTAGGAATAATTATATAACTATTCATGGTTGTGGATTATGTTGATGTTTTAATTATTAAGGTTCCATAAATTGTATTGATTACACAGTTATTTTATAAATTTCGCGTCAGCAATTACGAAACATGTTTGTTCCTTAATTATTATAGTTTGTCATGATAATTTTACAATGTTTCATGCAAATAGACGATTGATTGAAGTGATTTAACGCTCCAGAATGGTAGGCAAGGTTTAGTAAAAACTGCAATAATCCAGTGTGATAGCAGCAAAGTGCTATTTCATTTACTTATAATTAAAAAAACTTTTTGTTAAACTGCCAACGCGTCAGGTGTCAGGTTTTGTCCTGTCGCTCAAGTTTATGTTTACGCGGTATTTTTGTAAGTCAAAGAATAAATTTTGTCGGTTTTTTCAAGTAAAATAAATTAATGCCATCACAACGCTTCTTAGGTTAAGCCCAAACTAGGTATAATAACGGTAATTTGGTTGTACAACATCTCTAGCCTAAATTGAATTATCATTTTCTGTAGGGCAAATTTAGAAAAGGACTAGTTATGGCCAGTCAGTCTGCCTGCACCCAAATTAGCACCAATATCAACCTGTTTTCATAGCTTTCATTAGAAATGTTAATTACCATAGTTAAGTGCCATACCCTACCACATCATAACATTGCTAGATCGGTAATGGTTCGTGTATATGCGGGTTGATATTAATGTTTTGTCGGCGCCTATTGTCAGAGCTTTGCTGCGTCTGCCTAATGAGGTCGAAATGTCGATATGATTTTACACAATGCGCGCTTATCTTCACAGATTTGTATGGCTTGCCGTAAGAACGCATTACGTATCACATAGCTTACGACAAACCGATGCCTACCTTACCCCTATTCTGCATTACAAACTACAACTAATTGCATTAAGCTTAAGGTATAAGTTATTGAAAGAATAACTATGGAATTACATCCATACTAACATTATAAATGAGAAAGTGTGTGTGTCTGTCTGTCTGCT
Organism: Erebia aethiops; assembly: GCA_923060345.2. NCBI lineage: Eukaryota > Metazoa > Arthropoda > Insecta > Lepidoptera > Nymphalidae > Erebia > Erebia aethiops. Next base: position 3,224,563 of record OV281092.1, on the reverse strand, counting down.
ATGCTTTCACAGCCCATCTGTTCAAAGTTTGTGTCCCGGAGAAGGACATAGGCTTCTGTCTACATCTGTGATTAGCACTTGTGTTTTTATAGGTAAAAAAAAAATTATATCTCTTGTCCAACTGCTGTGACTAACTACCTCTTTGGTCCAGTGGTTAGCACGTTTGACTGCAGCCGAGGAGGTCCTGGGTTCGAATCCTGGGTTGGGCCATGGGTTGTTTGTGGGCCTGGAGTTAGGAAGTTGGCGATCTTTCACCCCTGTGCATCGGAGAGCACGTTAAGCCGTTGGTCACCAACATGATAATAGTCGTTAAAACCTGTCAACCCGCATTTGAGCAGCGTGGTTATTGATCTAATTCCCTCCATCCTAAGAGAGTTTATGCCTATGCCCAGCAGTGGGACGTTAATGGGCTGTAGTGGTATATCTGTTATGAAATTGTGGAAATGCTGTTTAGGCAAAATAATATTATGCGGACATACCCTTATATTTCGTTTAAAAACAATGTTCATGATTTAAGTCATTTTTAATAACATAGTAGTACCTAGTAAATAGATCAGCAATTTATCAAACGAAACCACTTCAAGATCACCCTAAATGCCGCGCACGCACCTTAATATTTTACATAACAACTCGCATTTAACTTTGGACAAAGCAATTTTGTTTTAGCCATAGAATGAAAAGACCTGGAGTTAAATTAACTTATAAGGAACTTTTGTATGAATCTTATTCAAGAGCGGGAACCCACAATGGGATTTAAAGCCAACGTTACATCAATCAACGTTGGGGGAAAGCAAAAATTAAATTCCATTAAGAAATCTTGTGAACCGTTTACACTGACGTGGTGACGGTTTTAAAATGGCTTCAGCTTAAATTCTTAGAATAAAACGCATGCATCTTTTGGCTTTATAAAATTGACGGACCTCACTACTAGAGTAAAGATTTTTTATAATATTTTTTTTTAATAAGAAATAAAGGATTTTTAATAAGAATTTTAGCAGCTGCAAGAGCACCATAATATTTTTGGAGTCTGAAGAAAAAGTAGATCCAGAGTATTTTTATTGGTTTTCTAAGTTCGTCGTCTCAACATGTATACGTCCACTGCTGGACTAAGCTCTCCCGCATGGATCGCCACCAAGCACGATCTTGTGCCGCTCGTTACCAGCGGCTCCCAGCTATACATGCTTGAGATCGTCCGTCCACCTAGTGGGATGTCGTCCAACGCTTCGCTTCCCGGTGCGAGGCAGCTATTCAAGCACTTTGAGACCCCAACACCTATCGATTCTATGAACTATGTGCCCTGCCCATTGCCACTTAAGCTCGGCAACTCTTCGAGTTATGAGGTTCTCGGAGGTCGGTTTCTTTCCTCACGCAGAGAAACCGACCTCCGAGAACCTCATTTCTGATTTGATCACGCAGGGATACTCAAAGTTTATGAGGTTTTCTGAGTGAGTTAATATTTTATGTTTTTCACGTCATGATTTAATTTTGTTGCTCACCTACGCAACAAAAACCATAAAGAAAATTTATTACTGTGCAGTTTTCGAGCAACATAAAATTTTCTATTGAAAGCTATCATAACCATTTTGCTTCTGTTTTTTGTGATAATAAAACAATTAAAATTGGTGCGTTTGAATCTCAAATGTCTGAGCCAACAAATAACTTTGATTTTGTTATTTAGAAAAGAAGTGTGGCAGCTTTCTACGAAAAGATGTATTTAAACAAGAAAAACGAAGAAGTGTTGAATTTAACAGTACAAAATTGCATTTCCGTGTTAATTTAATCGAAAATCAGAATCTTATTCCTTCCACTTTTTATAAAAAGTTAAATACAATTCCAAATATTTTGTTAACAAAAGAGTGTCACATCAATGCGCTGAAGAAAAGCAAAAATTAAATTCCATTAAGAGACGTCAGAAACCATTTACACTGTAATGTTTGGAAAGTTCCAGAAACGACTTCTTTTAAGGAGCAATGAGATTACTTTTTTTGTAATCCACAAAGGAAAATGGAGTGTACCCGCCACCAGTATTTACTATATTAGGACAACATTTTGAGAATTCCTCTAAAGTACTACTTCAGTTAAAGCCTGACAGTGTAGTTAATCCGCCTGTTTGTGTAAAGAAATATATTACTAGATGATGCCCGCGACTTCGTCAACGTGGATTAAGTTTTTTAATGAGGAGGGAACTCCTTAATTTTTCGGGATAAAACGTAACCTATGTCCTTCCCCGGGATAAAAACTATCCCTGTACCAAATTTCATCAAAATCGGTTGAACGGATGGGCCGTAAAAGTGTAGCAGGCAGACAGACATACAGACAGACGGACAGATAAACAGACACACTTTCGCATTTATAATATTAGTATGGATTCTATTAGCTAACCTTAGAGTCGCTAGAGACAGACAATTATGGAAAAGGCTTCCACTGTCACAATAATAATTTAAACCTACTAGAAATACATGTTACTACCTCTATAACATTATTATTATACCATATTTTGATATTCGTAAGTATTTTCACTGTATATAATTAGTTTTAAGTTCTAATTTTTAAATTGTTCAATAAATTGTACTTATCCTGTATAAATAAATCTCAAAGGAAAATTAAGCTACATTTATTATTTTATTTATTATTTTTATTTAACCTTAGAGCCTATAACAGCAACCACTTTGGTACAAACAAGTTGGTGGGCTTAATTTCTGTCAAAAAATTCTCAGTAACAGCTCGGTGTAGAAAACATTTCGTCGTCACACTCCAGTGCCTTGGAAATCACGTAAGCCGTCGGTCCTGATGCCTTTTTTCTCTCTGGTCGTGTTGAATTGCCGTCCCTACAGACTATGAGATTGATGGAATATTGAGTGCACCTGTGTAAAACTACAGGCCTAATGTCACAAAAAAAAACACAAAATAATGATGTAAACGGTGCTCTATTTCATAAAGGTAAGTACTTATTTGATTAAAGGTGATGTTACCCCAGAACATCCACACGCGGGGCCTAATGCGATTGAAATTTCTTCTGTCACTCAACCAGACAGCGCGTCAAAGAGGAAGTTACGGGAAGGGCCAATTATTTAGCGATCTCGGGACATTTTTTTGACACGCCTTTATTTATTACGAGTTTGACGTCAATTTCTGGATGTGACAACTTTTTTTAGATATGCTTACCTAATCAATAAATCTCAATCTTCAGTATTACTTTGCCTACAAAAAATAAAACATTATTTACTTAAAGAGCTTATATTTTAGTCAAAGTCAAAATATGTTTATTCAAAATGGAGAAGTTTCATGATGTTGTGAATATCATATTTATCACAACGGAAGTAAAAACTAATAAATCAGTGTATTTTTTTAATCCATCAATAAGTGACTGAGACATTTATTTAATGCATGGCAATTATATTAAACCCTAAATTTTGTGAGTGAGTTTATCTTCACAAACAGTGCTTTTAATTCAATTCAGTCACTTTAAGCCCATATATTTCTTTTATTCGGCTTTATAAAGTCGGTTGATAGGGTGGTGTGACGTCACACCACCCCACTTGCAAGCGCAACTTTAAAGTTCCATTACTTTTTCAGTTGTTGAGATATTTTAATTATTCTTTCATATATTTGTTTTATTTGGTCTTAATTGTCATTTAAAAAAAATGGTAAACTTCTCCATTGGTAAGTACAGGACACAGTAAACTTTATGAACGTCAAGTATATAAAAAAATAAGACGTGATAGCTTTGATGTAGAATTTTAGTAATGCGTGACAGTGATAATTAACGAAATTCCATAATTCATTTATCATTGTTTAAAAAATACAATACTGATATGATTAGGAATGAAACTGATAGTTAATTCGTGAATTTGAAACTAATTTGATATTGACATGAGCAAAATGTTGTCAGCAAATAATAATTATTATATCGATATAGTCAATCATCTCTGTAGCAGCTGAGCGTAGCTTAATTTAGATAAAACGGAAATTATTGCATCCGTTCACAAATTCGAGTGAAGTTCTATGAATGGTAATTAAGTTATCTCCATGCGTGTGATTTTCGTAATATGTAACATTTAAGGCTCATTTTGGAGTTATCCAGCACGATAACTTTACGATACAATAACAATAACACTCCTCCCTACCATATTTCGGAAACGGCCTATCTCCGTGGCGTGTAGGTAGCAGCGTGGTGGGTCTAAGCTCTATTTCCCTCTCTCCTACGAGAGTGGAGACCTGTGCCCAGCAGTGCGACGTTAATAGGCTGTAGTGGAAGTGGTGGAAGTGGGCCTATCTCCGGATTAGCCGTGTGTGCGCATACACAGGTGCACTCTCTGTTCTTTTACTCTCATAGTATAATGGGATGGAAACTCCGACACAATCAGAGCGCAGGACCGATGGCTTTAAGTGCTCTCCGAAGTACGGGGGTGATACATCACCAACTAACTTGTACACACCAACGAGCTAGTACTGAGAATCTCTTGTTAGAAAACCCCAATACTTGTTATATGCCCGTCCCGGGACTCGAACCCGGGACCATGTCAGCCGCATTCGAACATCCTAACCACTAGACCAACGATGGAGGCAATTACGATAGAGAGAGGATAACGGGAAGTGGTGGCCTGAGGGTGGCTGAGGACAAGTGTAACGGTAACTACGAATGGTTCATGTACCTTCGTTCAACAGTGGATATCCTCAGGGTATCACGATGAAGGCTCGTTTTTATTCGTGCTTAATTGTACTTAGAATTAATTGGTAGGACGAATATTTTCCAAGTAGCGAAAACATATTTTTCAAGCGAAGGATCTTCTGGGGACCCAAATGGCAACGAAATGAGTGAGCAAGATCCGATTTTACTACTGTCGGGTGGCTCTGTCGCAGTTTTTGAAGTTACAGGAAAGGCAGAGTAAGGTCAAAACTTACGATAATTGCGTAGTGTTCTCGGGGATTCGTCTTCTTGAGAAATATTTTTTTTTAAACAGAGTCAAGACTTGGCAGCTGAAGCTTAGTTGACTTCGCGATTTATGTCTAAGAGAAAACTCCCTTACTTTCAGATAAAAATAAAGTACGTCAAACTTGTCTGACCCGGTGCCCAAAATTGGAACTAATTTTTATGCCTGTTTCGTTCTTTTTTAATTTTATTTTTCATAGATACTAGCGACGCTGTCAACGAGTCAGATAAGTCTATGGGACTGTAACTTAGTAAATAAAATATAGTCTAATTTAACCAACAAAATTATTAAACGGAAATCTCTACATACCGCAGAAAATCTAATCCACACTCCACAGTATCACGAAAAGCACAATTCATATAAGGCACTCAACACACTCCACACGCCGACACAACGAGATAACGCGCACGTTACGACAAAAGTGAGAGCTTAATACGCCCTGCTTGTGGCAATTATGGTTAATTGTATTGACCTAAGCTAACCCGCCGGTCTAATCCGGTCGTATGATGCACGCCTTATTGGTTATTATGGATGTTAATTGTTGATTAGTTGCTTACGCTAATATGGTTTGTTGAAAGTGAATTTTTCTTTCATTAACCAGTACCTTACTGGATTTTCTTCGCAGAAACAGCATTTTCATTGCTGAAAAAATCAATTGTCAACAAAAGATTTTTTTTAATCTCTTTTATTTTTTGATGTTTTTATTCTATAGATCATATCAACTCCGTCGTAAAAGTAGATCTTTTTGTATCGCATTAGGCGCTATCATACCAGCGGAATATAATATGAGAATCGATGTGGTTCGGCTTTCTCGATAACAAATCACTTTTATTTAATTGGCATATAGATAGCTTCTATGATGATTGGATTATTTTGCAAAAAGTCGTGTGTATTTAAAAAAAAAACAAAGTAATGGATTATATCAAAGCTTCGTATACGAAACAAAAATAATATGAGTTTAGTTTAAAAAAATGTTTCAGCAATCAACTATGATGCCAATCAAAGATTTTTATTCAAATAAACATTTACAAGTGCTTTTGATCGACAAGTCAAATCAAATATTATGAATTACTCTATTCAGTTTGGCTTTGGCATTTTAAAATTCTGAAACTAAATAATATTTTGAGCCCTATATTTTTGCTGACAAAAATTTCGTATTGTTATAAATTACTTACATAAAATTTACTGCACGAAAAATACAGTCAATTAAACAAGGTCAGGCCAATCAAAACTAACACGATAAAAATGATGTACTTTGTAAAAAGTTGGATCTCGACAATCGCACAAAATGGCGAAGCACTTTGCATAAATGAATTTGAAATACAGCATTACAGGATGCTCTGTGAAAGTTTTGTAAATTTTTTTTTTATCCACTACAAGCTAGCCCTTTACTGCGATCTCACCTGATGGTAAGTGATGATGCAGTCTAAGATGGTAGCGGGCTAACCTGTTAGGGGAATGGCATATTAAACCCATACCCAAAATATAAAAAGGGAATAGATGTTTCTAAAAGTACTTGTTAAGCAAAACTACTCGTAGTTCTACTTAGGCCTTTTGACGCAATTCATACTAATATTATGAATGCGAAGACGTCTTTCACTGTCTGTTTTCTTAACCCATCTATTTAACCCAAGATAATAAGTTATATCCCGTGGAATACACTACTAAATAATTCATTAATTCTCAGGTGTTCTTTAAAATCCGAATGCTCGCCAATCCATACTTAATAATATTATGAATGCGAAAGTGTGTCTGTCTGTCTGCTACGCCCATCCGTTCAACCTATTTTGATGAAATTTGGTACAGGGATAGTTTGTTTCCCAGGGAAGGACATAGGCTACTTTTAATCCCGGAAAATTTAGAATTTCCCGCGGGAATTAAAAAAACTTAATCCACGTGGACTAAGTCGTGGGCATCATCTGGTGAAATATAAGTCATCATTCAGTTTACAAATAAATAATTTCATTTCTATCACCCTTGGCGATATGTAATACGTCTGCAAATTTTAAAGGTCACAGGTTCAAACAATCGATATTCTATTTCCATACCCACACATGTTCTGCAGAGCTTATAATATTGAAAACAACAACCAACAAACAAAAGAAATTCAGTCGTGAATGGAAATTTATTTGTTGCATATCGCATGTTTGTGTGAGTGAGCTGTTTCGAACGTTTCTAGGTAGTTTTCATACTGGTTGTATCTGTATACTGTGCCAGATGTGTACCTACACATCCTAAGGTGCGAGACCCATATTATATGCGGACAGACGGACTGGACGAAACTGTAAAAGTTCCATGTTTTACAGAGCCCTAAGAAATTGAAAATGAGCTTTTATTCCGTAGAGTTAATTTTCATGCAGTTCAGAACAATGGATTAACTTAGTTAACTCGGTCCGTTATATAACTCGCAGGTGAAGCTACTCCGGTCTGAATCCCGAGATGTTGCAGTTAACAGTTAATTTGCATACACCACCGAGCGCAGATATGATTTCATTTAGCTGTGGTCTTAATGAATTCTTGTAATTAAGTTTGCTCTAGGACAAGCTCTACATAATATTTAATTCATTAAATTAAAATTTTCAAAAAAAAAAACATGTCTATTTTTTTAAACTATTACTAAAAGTCAACTTGTCAACTCATAGCAAGCCCACTACTATGCAGGGCCGGTCTCCTTTTAGTATGAGAAAGATTTAGGCCATAGTCCACTACGTTGACCAAATACTTCACACGTCAGATTTTCACATGATATTTTCTATGACTAAAGCTGCAAGTGATATTTAATGGCTTAGAATGCAACCAAATAAGTAAATCTCCATATAAATATCTGACTAGATGATGATGGTGTTTTTTTATTTCCGCGGGAAATCTTTAACTTTCCGTGATAAAAAGTAGTTTATCCTTGGTATGCAACCTAAGTTTTATGAAAATTGGTTGAATAGCAGATAGACAGACAGACGGACAGAGAGACACACTTTCGCATTTATAATATTAGTATGGCTTTCTCTGAATATATTGTACTGAGCTGATTTTAGTCAAATTTCTGTTAAAAGAAAGTCTCCTATAATTAAATGTGATGTTTATACTTTTGATATCAAAGATCCCGGGCTGAGCCCAAAAGTTATAGATATTTTACGTCAAGAAATTCTCATAATCAAGCCAAAGTTGGGAAATTGGGATATTATACCCCCTTGTTTTGGGGTTCACGTAAAGCATCGGTCATACGTCTTATTTATCTCTTTTTGAACCGGGTCGCCATCTCTTCAGGCTATGCAAGCGAGGGAATAGATATTACACTTATGTTTTCTCACACACTGGTGTACTATTATATCCTCTGGGTACGTGGTTAATACACGTTGAGATTGGCCGCAATTACTGAAATTTGGTTGGGTGGAGCATAAAACCTTATGACCATCGCGTTTACTGCTAACAATTAACATACACCTTCCAAGACTAATAGTGCAGGTACCTGGGTAAGGTAATTATTGTTACACCGTAACTTGAACTTACCTAGCTTCCAATACACAATCAAAATTAATGTTATTGCGTGTTTTAGGGTTTTTCATTTCCTTTGGAAATAGCTAATCTAGATCTGATAAGGTTTTGACTAAAACTAGTAGGTATACTTAAATAAAAAAAATCCACACTCGAGTTTTTATTAGAGTTTTGTAGCAAAAGAAAATAAATGGGTCGCCCGTCCGTACGTAAGTCTGTCATGCTTGCATATTTCAGCAATTTTTTTATTCCGCTACAAGTTATTTCAGCAACTTTTTTATTAGCTGCGATCTCGCCTGATAGTAACTGATGGTGCAGTCTATGATGGTAGCGGGCTAACCTGTTAGGGGCATGGCTGTTATATTAAACCCTTACCCCCAGTCGGTTTCTACACGGCATCGCACCGGAACGCTTTCACTGAGCGGTATGCCTTTGTCCGTAGGGTGGTAACGAGCCACGGCTGAAGCTGACCAACCAGACCAGAGAGAAAATTCAGAAATTATAAAGTACCAAAATGACCCTGCCGGGAATCGAACCCGGGACCTCCCACTTTTAAGACAACAGCACTCAACACTGCGCCAGGGAGATCGTCACACTACTAACGCTATAGACTTAAAATTTGGAACAATTATGAAATTCTAGATTTGATCCGTGAATTTGTCTGCGTGGATTTAGATTTTATGTATTCCCCCCTATGTACTTCCCTGTATACAAAATTTCTTCAAAATCGGTTGACAAGGTCGGTCGTGAAATTGTAACCGATACACAGACTTTCTTTCGCATTCATAATATTATACGTACAGAATAATATGAAATAGTGCAGATTAGTGTGAATTGATTGGCCAACCTTATTGCAAATCAAATTATTCGTAGGTCATAAAATTTAGTACCGAAGCAGAAAACTGAAAATGTTTTGGGAAGGCAGTCAGTGCACACTGAAATTATAGCAGAAATTCTGGGCTATCTATCGAATATTGGATTTATTAAAGCGAACGCTTCTATACATAGCACTGAGGTCTCTAACTAAAAGCTGCAATTAGTATGCATCGCCTGCTCCTTGGTTACTGTGCGAATCATTAACAGGAAGTTCGAATTAATTGTGAACAATTAATAGTATATTCCATTGTTGCATAATACTATTGTACGTTGAACGAGTGTCCGAACCCTAATAATGCGACAATGACAGACCATTACAACGGTGAGGAAGGAGCGGAATATGCTTAGAGTGTTCATAAGTACATTTACATAAATTTTTCACTACTACTATTCACTTAAATAAACAACCTAATCTAAATTGAAATAATTACATAATCATCCTGTATCATGACCTCAATAATTGGAATGAGAGTGTCAACACAAGTTGTTTACGTTCTAAGCATTTATGTTTTTCCTAACCTACCCGCATATGGATTATTTAGTTTTAGTTCATTTAGAAATTATGTTTTATTAAGAATAGTTTTATTTAATAATAGTGTAATATACTAATATTGTGTAAACATTGTACATTATAAGTAGCGACGTAGGTACCGAATATACATATTTTAAGTGTTTATCCGAAGGTCGACGGCATTGGTGTACGGTAAAACTCAATAGAGTTTATGTTTACACCAAAACGAAATGTCTCTGTACATATTAGATAATAAATGAATAATAAATAAAATAAATAAATAAATAAGTGATTAATTCAGAAATGAGGAGATCCGTAGAACCAGAGTCACCGACATAGCTCGGAGAAATCCGAAGCTAGTTTGGTAATGGTCGGGGGTTGATGGGGTCCCATGGTACTTGAATGACGGCCTCGCACCGGAAAGCGCAGCGTCAGATCTCCCACTAGATGGTAAGACGATCTTAAGGCTCGCTTTATATACGAGAGGCGCAGCGGCGGCGCGGCAGAGGTGTGGTGGCGGTGTGGCCTTGGAAATATGAAAACGAGGTCTAAGTGGCGTCAGCGCCTCTCCACCTCTGTATACCTGGCATCACGTCGCTTGCATACATTTTATATGAAATATGATAGTACCAGTGCCGCGCCTGCACCCCGCACGCACCTTGCTCGCGCCGTATATCTCGTGCCTAAGCGAGCAGCTGGGGGCCGCTGAAAGTTAGCGGCACAAGAGCTTTTCTTCTGCCTTCCGCTTTTGTCTGCAATATGATACAAGGATTTCATATTTCTAAGTTTTACGAAAAATGTAGTCGTAGCAGGCGTTCAGTTAAATTGTTTGCCGGTATCTTTGTAAGGATGAGCAAGGGGGGAAGGTATGGAACATTTTCTTCGTAACTACTGCAAGTGTCTGGTACTCGGTACCGACTGCGTCGAGGTTACTGCGAATTAACAATGCGGCTCGAACAATTATGAACAATTTAGTGTTAATTGCTGATCAATAGAGTTGTACTAAGTTGCCTTAATAATTATCCAAACAAAATGGAAAACTATTTCTTGACTTTTCCATCCGATGGGAATGAAAATGCAGTCAGTCTTATCGCATTTATTTCTGAGACATAAGCCGATTCGGAAAACACAAATTGCCAAACCAAATGCCTAATCGTTTTTGTTTAGTGGTTTAGTCCAGGATTTGATCCTTGGGCCTTGCCTAACTTTTGGAGCTATGCGCATGGATGATGGATTTCCAAAATATTATAAAAGATGTGTGAAATCTGCCAATCTGTACTTAAACAGCGTGGACTATGGCCAATTGAAGTAGAACAAAAAAAATATTTTTTAATTTTTTAATTTTCATTCATTTAATTAGAACGGCTAAGTTGCAGCCCTCAAAAAGTGAGGTTCGGAGGCATACTTCCATCGCTTAGAGCCGTATTGTTTTAATATTGCTGACGTGTTTAAGGTAAGTCAAGGTACGTGACATAAAACTGTCATTTTCAAATGATACTGTTTTAAGCGATGGTAGTAACGACATTGAATATTACGTCGTATTCATTATTATCTTTTCGAAGTAACTCGAGCGGCTACTACTATAAATGACTAGACATTAGACTTTGTAAAAGGCAAATAGGCCCCTGACCTTTTAATGAATCGTGCAGGTGATCCCTTGGCCGCGATGTGTCAGCGAGCGGTCAAAAGCATTTGACACGACAATTGGTGTTAAGTAACGAAGCAGGGGCTAATTGCATCAGAAGCGGTAGATGGGCGTTATCTTGAATTTTTTAATAGGGCACGCCTATATTTTTGGATCCAAAATTTAGCGACATGGGGCCTTCGGTACAGGGTTTGGTACAAGAAAACACAATATTACAAGTCTGGAGTTTTCGGTTGTTTAAATATTTCAATACACAGTCTTGAGGTCTTGACGTATTATACTCGTATATTACACGTCTTGAGGTGAGACTGAGTCTCATTTTATTTTATTATCTATACCTACTAATATTATAAATGCAAAAGTTTGGATGAATGGATGTATGGATGTGTGGATGGAAGTTTGTCACTCAATCACTCCCCATCGGCTGAACGGGTCTGGATGAAATTTGGCACAGAGATAGATTATAGTCTGGAATAGCACATAGGCTACTTTTTATCCCGGAAAATTAAGGACGGACGCGGACGGAGTCGCGGGCATCAGCTAGTATATTATATTTATAATAGGTTTACTAACAATCATTAATTACACATTACTAAAAATAAAAATCATCATATAAAAACAAGCTAAGTGTAGTTACTTATATAAGTAAATACAGTATGGACTAAAACAAAAGCAACAGCTATTGAATCTTAAAGACATAGATTTGGACGGTATACATTTTTTGTAAATATAAATATTAAAGTTTTTTGTAGTGGGTTATTTTTTGTAATAATTATTTTCTATACCAATATTATAAATGCGAAAGTTTGGATGGATGGCGTATGGATAAATGGATGGATGTTTGTTCAATCACGCCAGAACGGCTGAACGGATCTAGATGAAATTTTGCACAACACTAGATGGAATAGCACTTGGCTACTTTTTATCCCGGAAAATTAAGGAGTTCCCGCGGGAACCAAAAAACCTAAATCCACGCGGACGAAATCTCGAGAATCAGCTAGTTGTATAATTGATGTTAAAGACATACTTATTTAATACTAGATGATTCCCGCGACTTTGTCCGCGTGGATTAAGATTTTTGATTCGCGGGAACTCTTTAATTTTCCGGGATAAAAAGAAGTCTATGTCCTTCCCCAGGATACCTATACCCTGTACCAAATTTCATCAAAATTGGGTAAAGAGACAGTTTTTTTTTATTCCCGCGGGAATTCTATAATTTTCCGGATAAAAAGTAGCCTATGTCCTTCCCCAGGATACCATCTACCCCTGTACCCAAAACCGGCGTAGCAGACAGATAGACAGACAGACAGAAACACTTTCGCATTTATATTATTAGTATGGACTATTATTGATTTTATTATGAGTAAATAGTTAATTTTAACTATCTAAAATTATTCCGTTTCAGATGGTCATCTGACCACGCTCCGCATTTATGGCGGAATACACATTTACAATCACCTCTAGCCCGTGTAATTGCTTTTATTCTGGAAACCACTTCATAATTCACTAGAGTTGCACGCCCCGAACGTATTTCTAAACCGCTAATGGCCGGAGTGCCAAAATCTGGACGTTCCATTTCGCACGAATTTGTTTTTACTTTTTACTTCCCGGAATGAGCTACGAGTAGCTGTTAGGATTGTCGAGCTAGTACCATTCTGGTGATAAATAAGGAGAGACGGGTCTAAATTAAAATTTATAAAGAAAACAACTATACTGTCCACAACATGTACAATTTTCCACCACCCCCACCACCCACACCACCCACCACCTACAGCCCGTTTACGTCCCACTGCTGGGCACAAGCCTCCACTGTCATAAGAGAGAAGGAATCAGAGCTTAGACCCACCACGCTGCTCTAATGCGGGTTGGCGGGCTTTAACGACTATTATCATGTTAGTGATAATAACAGGGACCGACGGCTTTACGTGCTCACCGAGGCACGGGGGTGGAACCCCGCCAACTTCCTAACTCCGGGCTAGTACTGATAATATTTTAATTAGAAAAATCCAACACTTAATCATGGCCCGACTCAGGACTTGAACCCGGTACCTTGTCGACCGCAGTCAAACATGTTAACTACTAGTTTCTAGTTTCTATCTACATCTATCTAGTACATACAGATAAGAAATATAGCCAGTGGATTGGACCTAAAACTAGTATTTACACTAAACTAAACTAAACTTGTGCTAATTTGAACTAATTATTAGTCGCTACTTACTTAATTAGTAACAGCGGTAATTAGTAATTAGTAGCAGTGTGTACTCTCAGGGGCGAAAGCCAGGACCTTAAGCTTGGGATATCGCAACTTGCTGTCAACATATATCAACATCATCACTTCAACCCAATACCGACTTAAAATTTCTTCTCAGAATAAGAAGGGTATGCCCATAGTCCACCACGCTGGCGCAAGTGCGGGTTGGAAAACTTTGAGAATATTATGAAGAAGGCTACATTTTCTTAAAGTCGAAAAGTTCCGAAAAGTTATAGATAACCTCTAATTTTTCGGAGTTATAGGTATTGTACAGTCATTACCATAAATCACTCGGCGCCACGGATATTTAAAATTTTTCGAATAATACTGCAAAGCCAGAGGGCTCTTAAAACCAACATTTGACGTCAATAAATTTCTTAGCCATAGACAGAATTGAGTGAGTTACAAAACGCAAAATCACTCGAAATATACCATAAATTGAACCCAGGAAAAAATTAAAACTAATAAACTAAAGTAACATGAGCCGTAGGCGACTTAACGCTAAAAGCAAATACTTAGAAAGTAGAGCAATAAATTAGAGGTATTTTTTGTAGAATTGTGAACGACGCCTATGCGATATTAATAAAAAAAACTCAGATATGTGGCGCCAGCGCTCGCTGTTAACGAAAAAAATCATAAGGGGAGACATTTTGCCTTGACAAATCACGTTTGAACATTTTACTGTGGGAGTTACCTTTTTCAGTTTCTCGAATGAGGGCGGAGCCCAAAGCTGGTGGAAGGGCTGAAGTTACTAGCTCCAGAGAGGAGACGAGAGACTTCACTTCGATTTTAGGACTCCGAGAAGAGGGTCAAATATAGAGTTAAGCTAGTAATAGTTTGATTCGGTGTTAATCTTGATTTTGTAATATAAGCAATTGCACTTCTATTTTGGCATTGCTCAACTTAGCTCGATATTAGAAAGTATAATTGTATTGTCAGTCCCGATACAGTTAACGCCAGTGTAATAAAATAGACGGGAGGTTCATTTTATAAGAATTAAAAGGGGTAATAATTTGAAGTCTATTAAATAAGTGAAAGACGACGCGACACGAGACACCGGTACCGGGTAATGTATTCTAATTCAAATTATAACTAACGGTCTGAGTAGTTTCACAGATATAATGTAACTTTTTTTATTTTTCACCTGAGAAATAATTATTTGGAAATAGCTATAATGGACCCAGAAACCGCCTTAGAGTTATTGTACTCGACAAAACAAAGGGACAGAGACTACACAAAAGTAGTTCTGGATTGGGAGTTTATTGCGATATTCGCGATGTATATTATATGGCTGCTCATAAGACTATGTAGTCTAATTTGGATATTCAGAAGGGGTGAAAATCTATAACGATCCATACAAGCCATTGTCTTTATCATGCCTGTCCAAAAGTATAACGGGAACAAATCCTTTTAAAAGGAGATGAACAAATACCACCTATCTGTGAACCTATTTAAACGTGAAGTAAATATATAATTATAATTTTACTGTAAAATTAAGGTGTGTCCTTCTTCCTTTACGATGGTGAGAGAACGTGTGTATATATATATATACATATATCTGTTAGACGTAAATAATTATGTGGCATGTGTGTATTAATTATTAAGGTGTAACTAGAATAGATAGCCGCAAGGGTTTTTTGGCTTGGATATGTCGTTTTTCCCTTATTAGCATGGCTGTTTAGTAACGAGATATCCAATTGAATTTCGATATGTTATCACGTTCGAAATTCAGTTTAAATAATCAAACAGTTTCTTTTTTGATACACTCAAGTGTTGAGGAAATAATAATATATATTATGACAATAAACCCACCTTGAGTCAAACTTACCTTCTTTTATTGATATAATTCAAACATCCCTTTAGATTATTCAATACTGGGACATTCATAAAGTTCAAGTCTATTGTATTATCGCTAGAAGACCGAACTAAAGCTTCATTTTAATTAACTTGTGAGATGAACAAAAATGAATCAACCAATAATGAATTCTCTCTCATAACCTATTCATGAAGAATCATAATTCTTATATAGGAAGTAGAGCTAGAAAGAATCATATATTTTATCTTTACCTAGGTAAATAGTCCTAAATATATACCAAAGATAATTAACTAAAATTATCTCAGAACAGCTAGAGTTCTTTCCGAACAGAGCAGATAAAAACAAGTGAAGTCAAAATATAACGCAGTCTATATAATTTTGACTTAGTTGCCTTATGTAACAAATATTCAGATCAGTCTCGAGACTCATTAATGAGTTTAGAATTCTATAAATAGAATTATTATCAAAAACTGCTAGTGTAAATTTTTATACAACGAGTTGGAGTGTGGCCACGTGCAAGCGCAGTCGGCGAGACGAGGTAGCCGGGCGGGTTTTGTCAGCAGGTAGGGAAAAGGGTCTATTGTTTTGTACTTTCTTGATTTTAAATTCGTAGGGTGACCATATTGGTACTGACGAATAAGGGACACCGAGGCTCGATTGGACATTAAATCATGTTATTGCAACTTGACTATATCAGTCAAGTTTTATAACCAAACAGCACATGGTTACCGGTGACGTTCTCGGCGGCGATTTTCCGGCACAACCAAACACGCCATGTCTTTACAGCATCGACTCCCGACCTAGATTTGGCCAAATCTAAACCTAACTGAAACAAATAAATACAAATAAATAAAACCATGGTTTCGGGGCGAGCTATTATGCTCAAATAAAAGAATGTACCAACCCGTATGGGTGAATGGGAACAACCACGCTTCGCAGCGTTCCAAGGGAGTCTGCTGTGCCCCCATAATACGGTTCAGAGCCATAGTGAATGGCGTAGGGATGTCCCCCGTGCTAGAGGGAAATCGGTCAGAACGGTGGCCCCAAGAGGCAAACACATGCACCAGCTAACCATCCACTCTAACTTGTCCGTAAAATTAAAATTTCATGGTCTCCCTAGTTATTTCAAAGTGTTGGATAAAAGTCTCCCTAACATTGTCAATATAGGCTCAACTCGAGTCTCGCGAAACAGATAGAGTGAATTGGTTAGCCTGTCTGTTCACCTGACGCAATGTGCTGCCCAAGCCTGAGTGTGCGCATCCACTCCCCTTGGGAATACGCGAATTTCCAAAAGGACTGCCAGATGCCGAAGTGTCCTTTATCCTAAAGTATTATTATAAGAATCTGCTTTATTTAACTCAATCACTAATCGACAAAATAGACGATCACGATCGGTGCCTTCACAGAAATTTGGTGCCGTGACCAGGATCTATGTCCTGTGTCACAGATCTGTGACCATGTAGGTCACAGAAATTTGATGCCGCGAGACCAGGGGTCTACTGTACGTATTCGAAATAACGATATGACTAGATCGATATTAAGAACAAAAAAAAAAAAAAAACACAACGTAGAAAACATGAATGGGTTATATGAGCGAATTATTGAAAAAAATATATAAACAAAAATAGAGGACAAAGGAATTGGGACACACTGTGCATGTTATTATGTTATTATTATATTGTACATTTAATTATTATGTTGCACGGATATTTCAAGTATAGGGGGAGCAGAAATAAGCAGTATGTCTTATAAATGTACAATTTACAGGATTTCAAAGGAGAGCGCGGCGATCGAGATATTACGCTTGCTTATTTCTTAGACTTATTTACTTACCCTTGCTATATTTTGGGAATAATTTCTGTTGAATCTAGAGATTCTACATAAAGCGAAACGCAATTCGAGTATCGCTAACATCTGATGTTAATATTGTATCATTTGGCGGTTCACAAAACTACATAACAAATAAGTATTCGGCGAAGCCTAACGGTAAACATGTCAGCTAGGAAGGGACGTAAAACAAAGCAGGTAGTAGCGGAGCGACCCGACGTTAGTGCGGTGGATACGAGTGAGCAAACGGGAACCTTAGATAGCTCGGCGTTAGAATTGATTTTGCAAAAAATTAGTGAATTCGAAGGAAAACTACAACAGCTGAGTTCGAAAGTGAACCCAGTGCCGAACGAAAATGCGAGTGTGACGTCACACGAGTCGGTTGGGATAGTGAGTAATGAAAGTGACAGATTCGGAGGACGGGGTCCTGGGTTCGAGTCCGCAAGTTCCAATGTGTCTTCATCGGAAACCCGGAACATTTATGTAGTACAACCTTCTGTTACCAAGCCTAGCTTCGATGGAAAGCCATTCACGAATCCTATTGCATTTTTAAAGCGATTAAAAAAGTATATTAGAGCGGTAAATGGATCGGATCGAGAGATTGATATAGCGTTGGGGTGCGTTACGGGGCACGCGCGTCAGGTTATGGAGTTATATTCCAAGAATTGGGCTACATTCGCGGATTTTGAAAACGATTTTAGGCGTACCTATTGGACAGAGCAAATCCAAGAGTCTGTGAGACATAGATTGATTAATGCAGTATATACAAACAATTCGGGCATGACGATGTCTGAGCATTTTGCTGCACAGGTTGAATCAATGCAATCATTAACTATAGCGTTTAACGAGAGTGACTTAGTGAATGCGATTATGCGGCACTACGCGATTGATATACAACGGTTATGGTTTACTAGAACCGATGTAGTTAGCATAATGAGCGGGGCGAATTTTCTGAGAAGTATAGAACAAAATATAGTAGAAAAACCGCGAGAGGCCGCGAGAGTTGTTGCTAGTAATAGTTTTAGAGGTAGGCGTTATAACGAATCACCGTTGACACGCCCTATTGTTGCGACGATTTCCACTAATAAATGGAACACTAGAAGGAATACGACTAGAGGGCGGGGTTATCACCAGAGTAGGTCAGGGTATAGGGCAAATGTAAATAGGCCTGCATTGCCAGGAGTTGAACGAGTTAGACCGGCCATTACCTTTGTAAAGGAGGGTGAAGGCTCTGCTTTATCGGAAAATGTGGGGGAGGGAAATTCAAAAAACTAGGTTTCCCCACACATACGAGGTCCAAAGCATTAGTGTTGTGTAGAGAGGGGAATACCGGGATCTCGGAACGCG
Organism: Erebia aethiops; assembly: GCA_923060345.2. Classification (NCBI taxonomy): domain Eukaryota; kingdom Metazoa; phylum Arthropoda; class Insecta; order Lepidoptera; family Nymphalidae; genus Erebia; species Erebia aethiops. The sequence goes on along the minus strand of OV281092.1, from coordinate 3,205,864 downwards.
AAACGGTAGGAGTGGCTTATAATATTTTGACTAAAAATGGATGGAAGCCAGGACAGAGTCTAGGCATTGGAGAAAATGGTCTTAAGCGATTGTTAAAGAGTAGCGGACATAGCGACGAAAGTGACTGTCAGTCGGAAGTTAGAGGTATAGGTATATTATTAGGAAACCAGTTTAACAATATAGTAGAATGTAACGAGATGGGAATTTCGTGTGAGTTTTGTGTGAAAAGAGAGTTAAACATATACACAATGTTCCATGAACTCGACGAGGAGGTTGGCGTAGGAATTAATTACTCTTTACCTAAGTTACCTGAGGTATGTGTATGGTTGTACGGGAGGAGATTAGACGCTCTTATCGATACGGGAAGTCAGATTAGCTGTATGACTAGAGAGTTGTACGAATCTATCCTAGGTGAAAACATAATTTTACCTGAGGTCGCGATCCCAGTAATTAGGATACAGGGAGCATTTGGGTCGCGGAGCGAAAGCACAAATCGGTTGGTACTAATAGAGTTCAAATTAGGTAGTACTTTAGTTGAAGCACCTGTACTAGTTATGCGACGGTTGCCTAGGTCGTTAATACTCGGATACGATTGGTTGGAACGGGTAAAGGGCGTAGTGGATTGCGGTAACGAACGGACATTGACGATTGAACATTTGGGGGTCAAGTCCTGCGTTAGGTTAAATTCAGATTGTAAGATCGAAAGGTTGGGAGGAGAAGCGAATGCTGCCACAATTAATTCGATATTAAATCAAAATGATAGTCCGGTAGGGCATGGCGTATTGGGTAGACAATCGGACGACGACAAACAAAAGGGCTATTGTTTGAATGATTCAAACCTAAGCAAGGAACAAAGAGAATTGTTATTGCCTGTTTTAGAAAAACATTGTAAGGTATTTACGGACGAGTTAGGTTTGACTAGTAGATACGAGCATGTTATTGAATTATTAGACGAAATTCCTTTCGTAAAACATAGTTATCCAGTGCCGTTAGCATATAGGGATCAAGTTAAGGAGGAATTAGAAAAACTAGAGAGATTAGGCGTAATCCGACAGGAGGCAACTCCGTATTGCAGTCCTCTCACGTTTACAAAGAAACGGGATGGGTCAATAAGGCTCTTATTAGACGCACGCGAACTTAATAAGAAGATGGTAGGAGACGCGGGTTCACCACCACTCACGTCTGAGATTTTGCAATCCTTTCATGGAGTAAATTATATCAGTTTGATTGACTTGAATAATGCATATTTTCAAATACCTTTGCATCAAGATTCTAGAAAATATACGGGTTTCTCTTTTATGGGAAAAACTTATACCTACCAAGTATTACCACAAGGATTAAAGACATCTGTGACAGGGTTCTCCAGAACAATGGACTTAATATTAAAAGAAGTACGTGGGTTCTGCGTAAACTATTTAGACGATATTGTTATATTCACTACAGGAGATATAAAACTACATTTAGAACATTTAGACCGCGTATTAGACAGTTTAGAAACCGCAGGTTTAACGGGCAGAATAGAGAAATGTCGGTTCCTATGTGTTGAAGTGAAATTACTAGGACATATAGTAAATACTACAGGAGTGCGTATGGATCCTGAACGAGTGGAAGCCATACTAAACTTCCCCATACCTCGAACAATAAAACAATTACGAGGATTTTTGGGATTAATAAACTATTTTAGAAGGTTCATTTCAAAATATAGCGAAGAGGTCCGACCTCTCTGCGATTTATTAAAACAAAATACCAAATGGTCATGGACCCAAGCAATAAATGATTGTTTTGAGAAGGTCAAGACATTAATTTTAGACACGGTACTCCTTATACACCCCGATCCGAAGGAGACGTATTATTTACAAACCGATAGCAGTAATTTGGGAGTTTCCGGGTACGTTTATCAACTGAGCGATACAGGTGAAGAGCGGATAATAGGATTTTGTAGTAAGGCATTGACGGATGCTGAACGAAACTGGACTGTTACAGAACAGGAACTGTGGGCAATCATCTTTAGTTTGTCAAAGTTCGAAACTTATTTAAGAGGAGCACGTTTAGTGATTAGGACCGATCATAAGAGTTTGATATTTTTACAGACATGTAAATTACTGAGTGCACGAATGATTCGTTGGGTATACTACATAGGACGATTTAATTACACAGTTGAACATGTGAAAGGAAAATTAAACACAGTAGCTGATGTATTATCTCGACATATAAAAGGGACTACAGATGTATTGACTAATAAGACCGCGGGGCCTGAGATGAATCTATTCAAAACATCATTAGGACGAGTAGTACAAGCGAAATGGAAAGAAATAGGTAGCTATCAAAAGAAAGACAAGGTCGCTAGCGAGATAGTTAGGCGAATGGAAGTATTAGGCACGTCTGAGTCAAAGTATTATATACTTAAGGAGGGAATCCTTTATAGGTCAGGAATAAATAGGGATAGTTTGAGACTATATGTCCCGGAAGTCTTACAAAGAGATTTGATTATTAGTATCCACGAAGAAATAGGTCATTTCGGACGTTACAAGGTATACGCTATGATGAAACGTCGTTACTATTTCTCGAATATGTCACGTGCGATAAACCATATTGTAAGAGCTTGTGAGGCATGTCAGAAGTCAAAACACGCGTTAGTAACACATACGGGACCAATCAAAACGGTGATAGCGAAAGAAATAGGAGAACGTGTCTTTTGTGACATTTACGGACCGTTACCGGCAGGTCAGTTTGGCTACAAATATATATTTGTAATGCAAGACGCTTATAGTAAGCTAATTAGGTTATATCCATTACGTCAGGCGAGTGGAAAAGCCACTTTAACATGTGTGAAAAAGTTCCACAAACAGGTAGAAGTTAAGACATTATGTTCTGACAGAGGCGCAAACTTTACTTCAAAGATTTTCGAGGCAGGTGTTCGTCAATTAAACATTGAGTTAACACACACTTCCGTTAGGAATCCACGACCAAACTCAACGGAGAGAGTTAATAAAGAATTAGGGAGGTTATTCAGGACGTATTGTTATAAATCACACCGGTCTTGGGTAGATTTGTTGACCGATATAGAAAATTGTTACAATCAAGTAGTCCATGTTACAACGGGCTATGCACCAAACGAAATCGTATGGGGAAAGCGGACTATACTATCGACTGATTTCGACAAGAGCGTACTGAGCGAAAACGATTCACAAAGAGAACCGTTAGAACAAATCAGGCAACAGGCGCGACGGAACATAGTTAAGGCGGCGGAAAGTAGAGAGTTCCATTATAATAAAAACCATAAGTTGATACAGTTCGAGATAGGTGACTGGGTGAAACTTAAGACATTTGCCAAGTCAGATGCCGACAAAAAATTAACAAAGAAATTCATGCGGCTTTATGAGGGACCTTACGTGATAGGGGCAGTCCCGTACAATAATGTATATACATTGATTGACGTTCATACGGACAAGACAAAAGGGAACTACAATGCGATTCACTTGTTCCGCTATTATAAAAACTCGTCAAAGGATGAGGATTCCACTAAGGAGCAATGAATGCGAACAATAGATAGTAGCGAAGGGTAGAGACAAAGGGTCGAGTTTTTTTTTTTGTAGAATCCGGAAGCACAAATATTGGTTGAGTAAAAATTAGGATTAACGCGCAAATACATACGAGGAATAGATTTCCAAAACAACTAGGTATGGAAACTAAAGTATATAGTAGGACCTTGTGTATTTAAAAATCTATTCGGGGGAGTGTGTACAGTCATTACCATAAATCACTCGGCGCCACGGATATTTAAAATTTTTCGAATAATACTGCAAAGCCAGAGGGCTCTTAAAACCAACATTTGACGTCAATAAATTTCTTAGCCATAGACAGAATTGAGTGAGTTACAAAACGCAAAATCACTCGAAATATACCATAAATTGAACCCAGGAAAAAATTAAAACTAATAAACTAAAGTAACATGAGCCGTAGGCGACTTAACGCTAAAAGCAAATACTTAGAAAGTAGAGCAATAAATTAGAGGTATTTTTTGTAGAATTGTGAACGACGCCTATGCGATATTAATAAAAAAAACTCAGATATGTGGCGCCAGCGCTCGCTGTTAACGAAAAAAATCATAAGGGGAGACATTTTGCCTTGACAAATCACGTTTGAACATTTTACTGTGGGAGTTACCTTTTTCAGTTTCTCGAATGAGGGCGGAGCCCAAAGCTGGTGGAAGGGCTGAAGTTACTAGCTCCAGAGAGGAGACGAGAGACTTCACTTCGATTTTAGGACTCCGAGAAGAGGGTCAAATATAGAGTTAAGCTAGTAATAGTTTGATTCGGTGTTAATCTTGATTTTGTAATATAAGCAATTGCACTTCTATTTTGGCATTGCTCAACTTAGCTCGATATTAGAAAGTATAATTGTATTGTCAGTCCCGATACAGTTAACGCCAGTGTAATAAAATAGACGGGAGGTTCATTTTATAAGAATTAAAAGGGGTAATAATTTGAAGTCTATTAAATAAGTGAAAGACGACGCGACACGAGACACCGGTACCGGGTAATGTATTCTAATTCAAATTATAACTAACGGTCTGAGTAGTTTCACAGATATAATGTAACTTTTTTTATTTTTCACCTGAGAAATAATTATTTGGAAATAGCTATAATGGACCCAGAAACCGCCTTAGAGTTATTGTACTCGACAAAACAAAGGGACAGAGACTACACAAAAGTAGTTCTGGATTGGGAGTTTATTGCGATATTCGCGATGTATATTATATGGCTGCTCATAAGACTATGTAGTCTAATTTGGATATTCAGAAGGGGTGAAAATCTATAACGATCCATACAAGCCATTGTCTTTATCATGCCTGTCCAAAAGTATAACGGGAACAAATCCTTTTAAAAGGAGATGAACAAATACCACCTATCTGTGAACCTATTTAAACGTGAAGTAAATATATAATTATAATTTTACTGTAAAATTAAGGTGTGTCCTTCTTCCTTTACGATGGTGAGAGAACGTGTGTATATATATATATACATATATCTGTTAGACGTAAATAATTATGTGGCATGTGTGTATTAATTATTAAGGTGTAACTAGAATAGATAGCCGCAAGGGTTTTTTGGCTTGGATATGTCGTTTTTCCCTTATTAGCATGGCTGTTTAGTAACGAGATATCCAATTGAATTTCGATATGTTATCACGTTCGAAATTCAGTTTAAATAATCAAACAGTTTCTTTTTTGATACACTCAAGTGTTGAGGAAATAATAATATATATTATGACAATAAACCCACCTTGAGTCAAACTTACCTTCTTTTATTGATATAATTCAAACATCCCTTTAGATTATTCAATACTGGGACATTCATAAAGTTCAAGTCTATTGTATTATCGCTAGAAGACCGAACTAAAGCTTCATTTTAATTAACTTGTGAGATGAACAAAAATGAATCAACCAATAATGAATTCTCTCTCATAACCTATTCATGAAGAATCATAATTCTTATATAGGAAGTAGAGCTAGAAAGAATCATATATTTTATCTTTACCTAGGTAAATAGTCCTAAATATATACCAAAGATAATTAACTAAAATTATCTCAGAACAGCTAGAGTTCTTTCCGAACAGAGCAGATAAAAACAAGTGAAGTCAAAATATAACGCAGTCTATATAATTTTGACTTAGTTGCCTTATGTAACAAATATTCAGATCAGTCTCGAGACTCATTAATGAGTTTAGAATTCTATAAATAGAATTATTATCAAAAACTGCTAGTGTAAATTTTTATACAACGAGTTGGAGTGTGGCCACGTGCAAGCGCAGTCGGCGAGACGAGGTAGCCGGGCGGGTTTTGTCAGCAGGTAGGGAAAAGGGTCTATTGTTTTGTACTTTCTTGATTTTAAATTCGTAGGGTGACCATATTGGTACTGACGAATAAGGGACACCGAGGCTCGATTGGACATTAAATCATGTTATTGCAACTTGACTATATCAGTCAAGTTTTATAACCAAACAGCACATGGTTACCGGTGACGTTCTCGGCGGCGATTTTCCGGCACAACCAAACACGCCATGTCTTTACAGCATCGACTCCCGACCTAGATTTGGCCAAATCTAAACCTAACTGAAACAAATAAATACAAATAAATAAAACCATGGTTTCGGGGCGAGCTATTATGCTCAAATAAAAGAATGTACCAACCCGTATGGGTGAATGGGAACAACCACGCTTCGCAGCGTTCCAAGGGAGTCTGCTGTGCCCCCATAATACGGTTCAGAGCCATAGTGAATGGCGTAGGGATGTCCCCCGTGCTAGAGGGAAATCGGTCAGAACGGTGGCCCCAAGAGGCAAACACATGCACCAGCTAACCATCCACTCTAACTTGTCCGTAAAATTAAAATTTCATGGTCTCCCTAGTTATTTCAAAGTGTTGGATAAAAGTCTCCCTAACATTGTCAATATAGGCTCAACTCGAGTCTCGCGAAACAGATAGAGTGAATTGGTTAGCCTGTCTGTTCACCTGACGCAATGTGCTGCCCAAGCCTGAGTGTGCGCATCCACTCCCCTTGGGAATACGCGAATTTCCAAAAGGACTGCCAGATGCCGAAGTGTCCTTTATCCTAAAGTATTATTATAAGAATCTGCTTTATTTAACTCAATCACTAATCGACAAAATAGACGATCACGATCGGTGCCTTCACAGTATGCGTATATTGTACATCTTCATATAGGTAATAATATAATATGAAGCCGGGCATCTGAACCACTCGGATATCACCGCTCAATTGATGATAATTATAATGTTTTAATCATGCTAATATTATAAATGCGAAAGTGTGTTTGTTTATTGGTTTGTTGGTTTATTGGTTTGTTCTTCAATCACGCCGCAACGGAGCAACGGATTGACGTGATTTTTGGCACGGATATAGTTGAGGACTTGGAGAGTGACATAGGCTACTTTTTATCCCGGAAAAGCGAGTATTCCCGCGGGAAGCAAAAAAAACTTTAACCACGTGGACGAAGTCGCGGGCATCAGCTAGTAATGATATATTTGTATTTAATATATTTAATTCAAATTAAAACTAAAATAAATAATGTACATTAATATACTAAAATCTGAAAATTAAACTAACTATAAAATAAATTTAACACAAATCCTTATAAATAATAATGATTTTGCACTCATAATTTACCTTTATAAGACTGATGTTCTTGTAACGGCTCTGATTAAGGAACTCCATAATTTTTTGTCCTTTTCTCAACCGAACTTAGATTTACAAATTAAAAAGAGATGCACTGCTACAAACAACCTAAAATAAACGCACGTAAATATAACATGTTTAACGGAAACGCGAAGCGTGTGGTGTTTGTAGTGCATATTATGTTACTAGTTGGTCATACTGCCTTGAAATTAGTATGGAGATTCAAATCGTACTGTGGTATTATGGTGAATACAAAAGAGCAGCTTGAACACTAGGTCCGATATAAACTGTTAACACTGTATAAAACTACTAGTAAAACTTGACCCACTCTGATATTATCTGTGTTTTCATAAAAGCGTATTCTTTGGAGTTAAATGATAATAATAATTAATTATCTGTAAACTTGACAGCTAAAACACAGGCAATAACACTGTGTATATGTTTTATACACAGTTTTTTATTCCAAGTCAGACCAGAGAAAATTCAGAAATTATAATTTCCCAAATTGACTCAGCCGGGGATCGAACCCGGGACCCCGCAAGTTAAGACAACAGTCAATTCGTCGTCGTCAAGGGATTTACAGTTTATGTTGTAAATCGTGTAAAAACGACTCGTCCAGCAGATGTAACCCGAGGTGACCCGAGCACAAAGTTTAACTTTGTCTTTTGTGTCCATATTTGCTAGAACCCGTTTAATAAAAAGCTAATATTTGGATACGTCATACAGTGATGAATCGTAGTCGATTACGAGCGTGTTGACTTTGCGAAGGTCCCAGGTTATTTATAGGGCTTATCGACAGCACAAAGAATCATGCGTGACTTCGATAATTCGACACTAAAGCAGCTTAAAATATGTAATATCTTCACTAATGTCACCTTACGCTACGATTACTCATACAATATCTCCACCCCTGTAACAAGCATAGCCTGCTTGCTGTAATTTTTTTCATGGGGTTATGTCAGTGACCTCAGTTCTCTTGCGTGTCCTATCCCGACTTTTTTCACATTTTTCAAAATTACAAAAAAGTAACCAGCCGATTTTCAAAATTCAGACGCTCACATGTGAGTTAGCGACAATCCAGAAGTAGGTATTAATAAGAAACTTTTAATATTATATTTGTACTCTCAATTGAACTTGCACGAGTAAATGGTTAAACGCGCCACGAGAGATTTAATGTAATTAGATGCGATCTAAACACTAAAGTATTCAGTAATCGCTGAGTCTGCCTGCAGGAGACTGGCGTACCATCGTCAAAACACTCGCATTTATACCAACCATTTCAACATGGCGTCCATAATAACATGAAACTATTCAAATTGACAGTCATTATACCTCCTGTTTCATGATATCTAATGACAAATAGAAATAATGCTAACACGTGTTTCGATAATTCACCAACTCTTGGTACTATTCCCATCTCGATCCTCCCAAAATCCTTGGAGCTATGGCCAACAATACGTCTCAGGCGATTTGCATCTGATAAAATGGTTACAAAATACGTACATCCGAGACTACAATTACAAAATCAAAACGAACTACTGTAACATGGAGAGGTCAAACTGCAATAAAGGATTGTTTCTCGCAAAAGCCATACCGCATTAGCTAACATTCGTTTCACGATTGAATCACGAACTAACTGAAACAACAAATACAAGCACTGAGACAATATGGAAGCAGTCGTGTACTCAATATAAAGTGTACTCGATTGATCTACAAACAGCCTTCAGTTCTGGGTTATTTTACAATCCTAAAAACAAATCTTGAACGACATCGACAGTTATACACCAAACTCAATTTTATTTTTAGTTATTTTTTAGGGTTCCGTACCTCAAAAGGAAAGAACGGAACCCTTATAGGATCACTTTGTTGTCCGTCCGTCTGTGTGTCAAGACCCTTTTTCTCAGGAACGCATGGAGGTATCAAGCTGAAATTCATATCAAATACTCAGGTCTACTGTCCCTTGGAGCTGTGAAAAAATCTAACTTCTAAGCCAACGCAATCAAAAGATACAGCCGTTTGTGCTGCAAATTTTCGACAATCGCAAGGGAATCAAAACCTACAGGGTACTTCCCGTCAACTTAGAATCTTGAAATTTTGTACGAAGCAACGTCTAGCACAGATAAAGAAAAAATTGCGAAAAGCATAAATTTTTATTAACATCATTTATAATAAAACTGCTTTTAAGAAAATTTTCGACATTCGCAATGGAATCAAAACCTACGGGGTACTTCCCGTGAACTCAGAATCTTGAAATTTGGTACGAAGCAACGTCTCTAAATAGCACAGATAAAGGAAAAATTGCGAAAAGCATAAATTTTTAGTTACATCATATTATAATAAAAATAATTTTAATAATTTTAAACTTACTAACGTTATATAAGGATTTCATTTAGCAATAAAAATACCATAACTTTTACTTATATACCTACAGGTCTGTACGGAACCCTCGGTGCGCGAGTCAGACACGCACTTGGCCGGTTTTTTATTTACTATTCCGCTCTCTCACTGAAAACATCATCTTTAAAAAATTTGCAAAGGAGATAATTTTTTTTGGGCCCACTCGATTTGATAGCGTTTACTAATCAAATCAAACTTGAAAAAAAGTAACCGATTTATCATAATAAACGGAGTAATATTATATAAAAATCTAACCGGAATAATGAAATCACCAAAAAGAGGTGATGTTTTGATTTTTATTAGTTCATATTACAACTAGCGGCACGAAAGTCTAACGGTGACGCTATTGGTTGGATGTGCATAGGTACAGGTGATTGGTTGGTCAGTCGGCATGATTGTTCGCGATTGGTTGATAAGTCGAACCTCGCTTGCCGGATTCGCCAAGACTACTGCGCTATTACGGTCAGCCCTTGTTTCAGTTGTTGTCATGTTCAGTTACCAGTGTTGCCACTTTAGCGACTTTGTCGCTAATCTAGCAAGTTTTTTAGGGAGTTTAATTCAATGTTTTAATTCAACGGCAAAAAAATATTCTGGTGGCTTTTAGCGACATAGCACAATCTATACCCACTTTTCACATTTTTTTAAATTCAGGTATGGTCAATGAATAAAGAACTGCCACGATAGCTATATTCGGAGTCTTTGTTCTGGGACCGATGGGTTTACCTATCTATCTATTACTTATAATAAAACTGTAAGTGCAATTCTGAAGATATTTTGAAAATTTTTTTGGCGGGCACATATTAGGTAATCGATACTGAAGTCAAAACTGTATTTTTTCATTTTTGTCTGTCTGTCTGTCTGTATCTTGGCCGCGCATCACGCCGAAACTACTGAATGAATTTAAACGAAACTTGGCATGATTTGAGTTCATACTACGAGGTAGGACATAGGATACTTTTATCCCGAAATTCAGTACTGTTCCCTTGGGAGAGGGGATGCAAGTCAAAATATGTACTTAGTTGTAATTCATTAACAATAAGCATGAGCAATATTGTATTAAAATTCTGTATTAAAAAAAATATTCCACGCAGACGAAGTCGCGGGCATTAGCTAGTTCATAATATTTTTTTTTCGTAACACTTGGGTCAGTTTTGTTACGCGCAATATGTATATAATTGCGTTTTTTTTACGCCACTACTAGCCCTTGACCGCAATCTCACCTGATGGTAGGTGATGATGCAGTCTAAGATGGTAGCGGGCTAACCTAGGTTAGGATACGGCAGTATTAAACCCATACGCCTAATCGGTTTCTACACGGCATTGTACTGAAACGCTGAATCGCTTGGCCGTACATCTTTGCTGGTAGGCTGGTAATCAGACACGGCCGAAATTATAAATTCCCAAATTGAACCTACCACCACGTGAACCACGTGAGGTCAAAACTCCCGTCAGGCGTAGGTACTTTCAGTGTATTTTTAAATCCCTCGTGTGTGTTTAAAAGTGACTGTTTCTTAACTACTTAAATTGAATAATAATCAAGAATATAAAATGGATTTTCCGGTCAAGAAAAATATTTCTTAGATATTAAAAATTAATTTCTTTAATAAAATTATATTGAGCGACATTTTGAGACTTTTTTGTTTACTAAATTCACTTTAAAATAGGGACTTGAGACCTACACCAATTCAATGTGGCAACACTGGTTGTCAGTTGTCACTTGTCAAGTTGTTACCAAATACCAGTGTAACTTTAGTCTTTACTTGGTCGTTATTTTTCAAGTGAGTCGATTCTGTTTGCTTTTCTTGTTTTTTCTTTCGAAATTGGATAATTCAACTACACAACACAGTTGTGTCAATTGTGTAGTAAGATTTCAACGCAATGTGCGAAAAAAATTACTGTCCGAGACAGCTGCAGAAGTGCGCCAAGTCGTATCAGAGTGGATTTGTCGAAAGGTATGTTTTATCATGTCGCTGCTTTAACCAGCAATTATATATTTTTTTATTAATTTATGTTAGTACCTACTAAGTACTTTGCCTTTTTTCAGATATGCCCACAAGATGCGGTTTATGCAAACTGCTTAGTAATATTGCAACACAATATTCAGTCTTCTAACTGAATTAGAAGATTTGGGTAGGTATAGGAATAGTTGCATTCCATGCAACGCCCATGTCCGCGTGGTTTAAGTTTTTCAGTTCCAGCAGAAACTCCTTAATTTTCCGGGATAAAAAGTAGTCTATGTTACTCTCCTCCTCAGTCCTCAATTATACTCATGCAAAAAATTACGGCAATCTGTTGCTCTGTTGCTGTGTGATTGAAGGACAAACCAACAAACACAGTTTCGCATTTATAATATTAGTATGATGTATCTTTTTTCAGGTGAACCGTTTAGAGCAAGTCTGTATGCGATGCTGGCTGAGAGCATCTCGAGCTGTGGTTATGTGAAACACATCTAGATTGTTGGTACCTACTCTACTGAAGGAGAGATTACTATAGTTGATCACTCATTTTATGTGCCCCGGTGTGCTCGTATTTGTGAATATCACTTGAATGAATCTCATGGAATTTTTTATACACTATTAGTAACTGCTTAGATTTCTATCACTAGGTTTAATTCTAATTTGTATCCAATAATTAACTTTTTATTTAATATCATACTACATCTTTTATTTATATATTATTCATATTAAAACATACTTAATATATAATTTATTAAACATATTTATAGAAGTATTAAAAAATAAATAAATATTAAAAAGCTACAAAAAAGAGTAAGTATTTCTTATCCTACTAGCTGTGTAGCCTAATATCCTATATACTAATGTGCTCCCGACCGAATTTCGGTCACTGTGGCCAATCTCCAGAGAGTTTAGCCATCTGCGCGGGAGATATTATAATGCAAAAGTGTATGCGCAAACACAGGTGCACTCTCTGTTCCTTTACACTCATAGCCCAATGGGACGAAAAATCTGAAACGAACGGAGAGAGATCAGGCGCAAGGCCGACGGCTTTACGTGCTCTCCGAAGCACGGGGGTGAAACACCGCCAACTTCCTAACTTCGGGCTAGTACTGTGAATTTCTCGTCAGGAAAACCCAATACCTAATCATGGCCCGTCCCGGGACTCGAACCTCTGACGTCGTCAGCCGCAGTCGAACATGCTAACCTCTGAACCAACGAGACAGTATCCTTTAAACTAGTTTATATCCTAATAGACTTTGCCTACTATATTAGGCAGTCGCAAGTGACTTAGGTTATGAATGTGTGGTTCAAGTTTGACTGTCGATATCTCAATATTCCCGTTAGAGGAGGTTTAGCTACTTTTACCATTCTATTACAGAGATCATTAGGAACCCATCACCATAAGTTTCACTAATAAACGCGACAATTTGAGGTGGGCCCATTCCCCATACAAAAAAAAATTGTCTCCTTTGCAATAATTTCTAAAGTATTTTTTAGACAGTAAAATTTATAGACTAGCGCTTGGCTGCAATCAAACTTACTGGCAAGGGATGATGCAGGCTAAGGTGGAGCGGGCTTGCCTAGAAGATGCCTACTCATGACTGTTGATTTTAAGATAAGACATTAGCCTTAGAGAAGTACATGAAGAACTGTAAGACATGTTTACTAACGATGTTTTCCTCCACTGTTAAAACAATTTATTTCAAATTGCTGAAAACTTACAAGAGCTGCCCGAGGATTGAACCCTCAACTAGCCGAATAAAAGGCTGAAAGTCTATACCACTAGGCTAGAGCAATAAAGTTTTTTTTTAATTTGAATAAAATCACTTAGGAAACCAATAACGTCGAAGTCTTTGAAATTAGCATTTAATGTGGGTGTAAAATTTTCAAACAGCCAATACGTCTCTAATAAGATCAAAGATCCTTGAACGACTCGTTTTTAAACGACTTTGAAATTTTTCCACTGCAATAGGAGCTTGGTCTTGAAAGTCATCACATTTATTGCTTTCGAAAACACACAGTAGAGATCAAAGAGCTCGTGGGATATTTACGAAAGTCTTTCAAAAAGCAATTTTATAAACAAGAACATAACAGTACAGTTTATTTCTACATTTTATTAACTTTTTTATGTGTAGGTATACTATAATATTATTTACAATAATAAAAATACACACACACACACACACACACACACACACACACACACGTAGGTACTAAATAAAATCTATATTATTTATATTTACAAGAAATATAAACCGTCAAAAAATGGTATCGTTACTTTCTTAATATTCTATTACAAAAATAAAATTGAAAATTTGTATTTATATATTTTTTTTATGAAATTAATTTTAATAAAATAAAATAAGAAATTTGCGAACATGATAATACAAATTTGAACCTTAATAGCCTTTTGAATTAGGTTTTTAACCTTCTATTTGGGTGGTCGGGTTTCGATCCTCAGGAATGAAATTGCAATTTTTCGCCACTATATTGTGCTTTCTAAGCAAATAAAAATCACTTGTTTTAACAGTGAAGGAAAACATCGCGAGAAAACTTGTACGCAAGAGTCCTTAATAATTACATTTTTACAAGGGTATGTAACCTTGACCAGTGTGGTGGACATTGACCAAAACCCTTCTCATTCTGAGTGGGGAATCGGGCTCAGTAACGAGCCGGCGATTTGTTGTTAAAGGTGACTCCGCTTTTATTTAAAAAAATACAGGCAGTCCAAATTTACCATCAACTCCCCATCTATAAGGAGTATTGAGTTCACTAGGAATTTTCCTCTTGCCATGCGGTCGGTATTCAGTATCGCACACCCACTTAGTGAATGCATTGAAATGCATTCTTGTTGCTTTTACACGCAATATTTACATACATTTTATTGCTTCCTGAGACAAAGATTAACACTAACATTTATCTAGTTTTTAAAGAAATCCATCAGCTGTGAGCCAGTATACTTTCACTGATGGACACATGCTATTTCGCCCGCTACCACACCTAGGCTCGCGCCTTCCTCATCCACCCACTTTCCACCACCTTCCTGATGGTTAAATATCCAGCGATCCGAAGGTCGTCTTGCAATCCGTTTACAATGAATATGTAAAGTACGTAAGAGAGATTAAGGGCCGGTAGATTTGAACCATTGGTTATAGTAACTTACGTTCGTTAAAATTTAACACACGTAAGAGCCATAACGTCTGTTAATTTACAATCACGTTTACAAGTATTGCTTCATGGTAAAAATGGTGAATCAACTTGCCTTCTTTGACTAACTTTCATTAGATTCATATTTATTACTCCATACGATACGCGTCCGTCAAACATTTTCTCGAAAATTATAGGGCTCCCGCGGGTATAATAAAAAAAAATATATCCAAGCGGGCGACGTCGCAGGCATCATCTAGTAATTTATATTGGGGCTTGGTAGCGAAATATAACATAATATCAAATAACAATAAGGAATCTTTCAAAACGACAAAAAATATAGGCTACCTACTCATACCTTCCAAAGCTTAATAATTTCAAAATCAGTGCATTTTATCACAAGCAGAAGTATAGGTATGCTATATTGAAAATGGGTACTGACTTTTCCAAGAACCTTTTCCTTTCAAGAGTTCGCACTATAAGCTAGCAGTCATCTCGATATAAATATAGTTTTGTATTACACGTAGTATATTCCTTTCAATGCAATAATATTGCAAAAGATACAAGTTAGATGGCTAATAATATGATACGACGTGATCTCTAATATTGGTAACATGAGTAATTTTATTGGTACCGATATAGTCCAGTCATTTGGTAGTTTTACCTGGAAAGTTTCTCGGGAGTTTCGAGAATTGGTGCATTTTATAGATTTCGACGTGCTCTTTCTTTTTTGACAATAACTCCTTTCGAACTAATTTTACGATGAAAATAGTAATGTAATAAATTAAATTAAAGAAAATTTCCTACAATTTATGTGGCAACGTTTTTATGTAGAATCAATAGTTTAAGCGTACGAGAGTCGCAAACCAAAACCTAAATTTGCCTTCCTCAGTTTAAATAAATTTCTATTGTGGGTGTTTTACAAGTTCTTTAAACTAAATTAGACTAAATTTCCAAGTCGATTTATAGGCCTTTATGTTATTTGTAAAACTATTTGTCTTAAGGTCACGTCAAAAATGGAAGGCCACCTTAGCCTTATATTTTTTTAATTACATCCCTCGCTTCTCCAGGGATACATTCTATCTTCATCTTCTGAATGCAAGCTAGTTATTTTATTAACAGCTGTTTAAAAATTCGAATACGGAAGCCAAATATTTTTAAACAGTATTTTTTATCCAAATCTTGCGCCATTTTACGTGTAAATTCTTAGGGAACATCGCAAATTACTTGTCGATATAGTAATTTCAAGTAGGCACTGATGTGTCGTCTTCATGTATATGATAAATTTTCATCTACACATGTAATTGACTACAAAATTTCCCTCCATTCCAAATTACTTTAGCAATGTATGAATATAACAATAAATAATTGCTTGAGTCACGAATGCGTACAACTTATAGCTCAAAGGTATTATTCGGAACTTCAAAAATTACTTCTAAGGGGCTTGGCTCCGCACATTAGTCATTTTAATCACCCGACACTGGCTTGGGTAGTAATATTATTTCGCTATAAACAATTTTGTAGATTAAGCAAGGAGTTTTCGATATAAATGTCTAATAAAGCATCAAATGGCGTGAATAGGGGTTTTAGACTAGATTTATGTCGAGTTCAAATTATTCAAGTTTGGATTCAATGAGGTACAAAATTCTGCAAAGTAGTGGCAGTTTTGATAAAGAAGACTAAAACAAATATTCTATGATTTTACTCAATGACTAGTAGCTAATGACTCACGTAGCTTAATCTCTTTCAAAATCGGCCTCTAGAGCAGCAAACCCACATAATTCAAGTGAGAAACGGATTCACAAAGCTGTCTACCGTTTTATCGCTTCGTATTTCACGAATGATAAAGCTAACGCCTCCAGTACACGCTGGCCACATCGTTCGGCAAGAACCATTTGGGCGAATGGTGCTGCAGTCTGCGCGTTGTATCATCGACAACATCATCGCCTGTCATCCGGTGTTAAAACTTCATGAATAATGTAACCGGTTACTTAATATGATGTTTATAATCCACTGTTGAACATATTATTCCACAGCAAACGCCTGATACGTGGTATTCAGACTTCCTCATTAATTTACTTCCTGCCAGATTTATTAGTCCATAAAAGTGATGTAGGCTGCCCCAAACCACACTTAGGTTATTGTATGCGGTCTTCACTCTAGAATTTTTTGGTTCCAATAATTCTGATCATCTAATATATGACAAGCAAGACCTGATCACTATGACTTTGAGTTACAAAATATGATCTGGGTTGAGCCAGTGGTCTAGGTTATTTCGAAACCTATCACTATGAGTTGCACCAACTTAAAAATATGGATTTGACAAATATCGATGTCTTTCCTTTCTTACCAAGCGTAAATATTTAGATTGATGCAGTTCAACGACAGTGTGGTTAACTGCTGGGTTTAGGGTAGTTTTAAGGTAACTACAACCGTTCGGATTCAAGTCCACTCCCTAACCTTTTGACAATCAATTACTCCGATCGTTCTGAGCAATTTTGTTCTTAACAAAAGCGACAAAATTAAGCGACAAACCAGGCAGATATGCCAAAAATAACTATGAGATAGATTTATACAAATTGACAAAATATACATTCACCGAGTGCTTTGGCCATCGTCTACCGGGGCATTGGAATTGGTATGCACTGGTAGCTTGTAAATAATGAACTAAGGAATTTTTAACTAACTGCGATTCTACCGGTGTAATTATTAGTTATGAATTATTTGTACAATTGCTTTACAATAAACATAAACCACCTAATTCTACCTATTTATATTTATATGTATTATATAAACATTATTAAATGTATTTGTTACTATTATTAAGTGTATTTGTTAATATATAATATACCTATTTAACAAATGTTGCGAATACAAAAAAATAGAATAATGACAAATTAAAGATCGATGTTTGTTTTTTAAGGCGAGTCACCTGCAAGATTTTAGGAGGTGAGGTATGGGGTGCCGCCCGCGCGTCTCGCGGTACGTTTCTCGTAGAGACTGGCGGGAAAGCGGGCAGCGCGGTATATTCTGAAACCGCTTGGCAACGTTCAAGTTCTGGGATTAATTTGAATTAAATAAATATAGGACTTCAGTTTGAAACAAAGTTTAGCAGGTTCTCATTAATACTTGAAGAGAAATTTATCCATATAAAAATTATGAGCAAAGTCGAAAATTTTATTAATAAAAAATTCGTTTTAAACTTTTAATTTAGCCTGTTTCAAGATTTTTTATGATCAAGTAAAGTACATCCTATCGTGTAATAAATTAGCAAATTCTTTAGACAATATCTTTAAGTGTATCGGATATTTTTTGTAAGACCGTTATTTAATGGTAAATACCGAAAAAATTTGATCTAGCAAACCAGTTTTCACCGCTGAGCTGAGTTGACTCGCCTTAAATTATAAAAGCAGCTTATGTGTATCCGTCAACAGAGTCTCTTAACATGGCATCGTACCGGAACGCTTAATCGTCTATAGGTAAATGCTTACCGGTTTGGTGGTTACTAGCAACGGCTGAAGCCTCCCACCAGACCACGGCGCTTAACACTGCACCAAGGAGGTCGTCAATATTTGTCGTTAATATCAGGGTAGATAGCGGCCGAATGCTATTATTCAAGATAGAAACGAGACTTTGTACTCATTAATGTCAAAATGTGTTCTAGACCTAACCTAACAGGCCTAACCTGATTGTCATTTCAGCCACTCCTGCGTTTTGGCATTAAATACGCACTCTGGTAGATATACCGTCATATGCCGAATCAGCATTTATGCAATGGAACTGTTAAGCGTTATTTATTGTAAACGGGTAGGAAATCTTCTCAAGATAACTAACAATTTTGGGGAGAAATGTGGTTACGTAATACCAACCTGTGTGAGATTATCAGCTACTTAAACCACTCCGTGGCCATCCGCAGCGTATTGGATGTTGGGAAGCTCCAAAATCTTATATTATAAAGTAATATCCACTCGAGTTAATGGCATAAAATTTTTAAAAAAAGGCCGATAGAAGTGAAAACGATTTAAAAAAAATTAAAAAAAATTAAAAAATATAAACCTTAACACTAAGGCACTAAAGATTAATTTCGAAAGTAGTATATTTAAAAGACCTTTTGTCTTCGTAACAACGCGAGCATGTCACTGTTCGCCAGCATGTCGGTCACGCGAATCCACAAGTTAGGGGGGTACCCCTACCAAAAAGTGCTCAACGCAGCCAAAGAAGTTTTCACTTTAAAAAACTCACGTTCGGCCCCGTAGTCGGGTGACAAAAGACGTTAAAGTTGTTTGAAGCTTTCAATTCCGCAAACGCACTCCACGCTCGCTGTCACAGTTTCCTTTTAGTCGTCAATGGCGCGATGTTTGAGCCGAATACAGTGCTCATTTCAGAAACGCGCTAGATTTATGCGAGGAATAAAAGTGTTCTGATACTCATATGCTTTGTATTGTTTGCTTTATGGATCAACTAGATGATGCCAGCGGATTCGTCCGCACGGATTTTCTTCGCCTTTGGAAATACCATAGGAAGGTTTTTTTTTAATATTTTTTGCACAAGTACACGATAATAAAGAAGACATTAAAACTACGAATAGGACTATACAGTATGCAAAGGCTGTGTTAACGCCTATGGTTTTGTGTTTTTGAGCAAAACAGAAGCATATTATGTTCATCCTCGGGATGCAACCTTTCTTCTTTCCAGATTTCATCAAAATCGGTAGAACAGATAAACCGTGAATAGAAAACGTAACAGACAAACACAAAATATATTTTGCTTATACTATAATTAAGTACATTTAGAATTAAAAATCAATGTAACTTTAACACATTCATTATACAAAGACTGTTTTTCACTAATTAATATAAATTCTCTTTCTACCTTTTTTCCACGCCCTTTCCGTGGTGAGTGCCATAAATCCATACTAATACCATATTCTGTGCTAATACTATAAATACAAACGTGTATCTGGCTCATATATTTAACTGATTTTGATGAAATTTAGTACAAAGATACGTTGCGTCCCAGGGAAGTACATAGGCTTTTTATCCTGGAAAATAAAAAAGTTCCCGCGGGAATCAAAACCATTTAAATTCACGCATACGAAGTCGCGGAAACATCTAATTATCCTATATTCTAAGAGATAGTTTCCACCATGAAACCACATATATTCACCCGTAGAGACCCCTAAGCAAGGCAACTTGTGAAACGTATAGTAACGTGTAAGTTGTTTGATGCTTTCACATCCGCAAATGCACTTCACATCCGTAGTCGCACTTTTCCTTTACTCGTAAATAGGGCGGTGTTTGAGCGTCAAACACAGTGCTCATTTCAGAAACGTCGGTAGAGACAGCACTGAGGAGGATAAAAGAGATCGCACACTAAACACAGCCTATACGCACCGTACGCAGTGTTATTTAACATCATTAATAATAATATTATATTTTTAACATTTATTTGGATACTGATTTCTATAAAATTATTCCTAAACATGTTTTGTGATGTTTTGTGTAGTATTTTTATATACATACATATATAAAAATACTACACAAAACATCTTTAAAAATAATTCTATAAAACTTCCACCCACTGCGGGGCTAGACCCAAACAACCGATGGTCAGCGCTCCAGAGAGAGGAACCTCCTCACATTTCACGCCGTCTCAAGGATAACCGCCACGTATATCGTGCCACGTGTCGTGAAATTAAACAACAACAATTTAAGTAGGTAAGGTGCCTTTACATCCCTCCATTCTGCCTATTACATAAAAGTATTAAAAAGTTATGAAAAGTAAGTCAATAGGCGTATTACTGAGTAATACGTTTTCGATGTGTACGACGCATTCTAATATGCGATCCGCTTATGTGAGAAACAAATCTGTGGTGTCTAACCCCCCTATCTTCCCCTCTCTGTTTGCTTAATGGATCGGTAATGTATCGTGATATGATAAGAGAATGTAAACAGCGTTTATTGAAATAAATATTGACAATGATCGGCTCAGTAGGCTCCACTCAGGATCGTAAACAAGGCTATAAGGATTTCTTTCAAATCCTAAAGAGCTCTTGTGTTGTTTTTTTTATCCACTACAAGCTAGCCCTTGACTGCGATCTCACCTGATGGTAAGTGATGATGAAAACTAAGATGGTAGCGGGCTAACCTGTTAGGTGCATGGCAGTTATATTAAACCCATACCCCTTCGATTTCTACACGTTATCGTACCGGAACGCTAAATCGCTTGGCAGCACGTCTTTGCTGGTAGGGTGGTAAGTAGCCACGGCCGAAGCCTCTCACCAGGCCAGACCAGGGAAAATTCAGAAATTATAAATTCCCAAATTGACTTTGCCGGGGATCGAACCCGGAACCTCCGCACGTTAAGGCAACAGCGCTACACACTGCGTCAGGTCGTCAAACTACAATAGGTATATTAAATATATTTTATATCAAACTACAGGATGCCAGCGACTTCGAATGCATGAATTAAGGTTTTTAGATCCCGCGGGAACTCTTTGATTATCCGGTATAAACAAATGTCCTCCTCGCGGGGGTTAACACAAAATTTCATCAAAATCGGTTGAACGGATGAGCTGTGTAAGCATAGCAGACAGACAGAATTTTACTTTTGCATTTACAATACTAGTATAGACTTTAATATGATGCCCGTGAATTCGTTCGCATGGATGTCGTTTTTTTTCAAAAATCCTGAACAAACTTATATTTTTCGAGATTTATTATTTATTTATATATTTAGTACCGAACTTAAAAACTAAACATGAGTGAATTCATCATTGGAACCAGTTTTGAGTGTTCAAGACAAATACTATGTCAGCGCGAACAGAGGTGCAATCATGTAAGGATCGCCGATCAAATCGTTAAAGCTCGGCTTCAAAATAAAATTTGAGTTAGAGCTCAATTTCGTGTATCCATTCTCATACGTTTAGGGTATCGTAAAAATTTAAAGGACATGTACAAGGACAACTTATCTCTTGAAGAGATAAGTATAGATTTAGTAACTGGTAAAAGTACTATGTTGTAAAAATAATATATTATTATATATTCTTTTACAAAATTTAAAGCTTTTTAAAATTAAGAATAATTTAAAAGCAGTAAAAATTAGATAGTAGTTAAAAATACTTTAACGAGCTTAAAAATGGCTGTTTCGAAATCACAAACGAATTTATTTATTCATTCGTGTTCTTATTATTCAGCCTGCTTAATTATAAATCTGTCTAGACAATTATGTATCTCCAAAGTGCACAGCGAGTTGCTTATTCAACATTAGATGAAATAAAGTCCAATTTCCCAAGAACCCGGTTAAAATTTAAATTTCAACGTAATGCACCTCTTGGGGGCCAGCGACGTAATCCGTCGGCTTAACGCCTTGTCTTGTCTCGACGTCACTTAAAATAATAAATAGGGTAATATGTAGCTGGAGCACAAAGCATACCTACTATAGGATGCTTGGATATTATTTTGACGGCGAGTAGATAATCTTTTTATGTCCTCGCTCTGTCTGCGTCATATAAGTACATTGTTGAGGGTCGTAACCCTTCCTATAGTTTTAGTTGTGGTTCCAGATACCATTTTAGTTCTTTCCAAACCAGTGGTAGATTCACTTGACGATTCAAAAGTACTTGTAAAAGTTTATTTGAATAAAAATCATTTTGAATTTGAATTTGAATTTAAGATGAGTCCAAAGTGTGTCTTAAACTACACCGCCATCTACTAACAGATGAGTTGTTATAGAAAAAAATAAAAGAAACGCATCATAAATAATAAAATAAATAAGTAAATAAGTTTTTATTTCAGGCAACTACAAACTGCCAGCCTATAATTTGTTAGTAACAATCACGTCTTAACCTATGTTAGTAAAAAAAAACAAAATACCTAACCTAACCTAACCTACGCTTACACCTAAAGCCTCGACAAATCTACAGGGCTCGTTGGGGCCTCCTAACGAGAATGTGTGCACCATTCCAGCATTTTTGTAGAAACCGAATAGGGGCATGGGTTTAATATGACTGTCATGCCCCTAACAGGTTAGCCCGCTACCATCTTAGACTGCATCATCACTTACCATCAGGTGAGATCGCAGGCAAGGGCTAACTTTTAGTGGATTAAAAAAAAAAGACCTCCAGAGAGGGCTGTCCAGATTATTAGCCAATGTGCTGAGGAGGGTGTTAGTGCTTATAAACCTTTAGGATACCTTACAAGTATTGCTTACACCTAAAATGATAAATCATAACTTCATAACATCCTGGGATCGATAAAGGTAGGACAAGCGTTGTCCCGGGAGGTCGCGGCCGTCACGTAACACCTTCGTGAAAGTCAAGCGCAGTTTACGATCGCCCCGGTGAAAATAAATTCTCATATTGATGATCGGATACATACTGGGTAAGATTTAAGAAACAGTCAGTCAGGTTTTTATAACATTCTTTGTTAGTCTCCCTAGTTCCCAGCAGGCAGCGACTTCGTCCGCTTGGATTAAAGGCCTAACCCCACTACTGCGCGGCGTAGTGCGGCAGTGCAGTCGGCACGTATCGGCAAACTCGTACAAATAATATCTACCGCTACGTGCATCTCAAGTGGGGCTAGACCTTCAGAAAAAACACTGCGGACAAAAATAGGGTTTATTTACTCAAAAATAAATAAGCCCTTGATTGCGATCTGGCCTAGTGATAAACGATGATGCAGTCTTACATGGAAGCGAGATAGCCTGGCAGTTTTTAGCACACCCTGACCGGAATGCACGTACGTAACGTGGAATCGCATGGTTCTGTTGGGAGGGTAGAAACTAGGTCCATACGAAGCCTTCCACCAAGAAAATAAATTTAAACCTGTCTAGAATTGATCTTACATTGTAGAATTAGCCCAGCTAGATTAAACTTTTTTTAGATCTGATAATTTTTTAAGAAAATTATTTGACCGTGAATAGTCACGTTCTCATAATTTTCTTGTATGTCGATGGCAAACCTATGTTGCGAATTGGTTTGACCATCGACTATCTATCATCATCATCATATTATTATTATCATTGGTCTATTTAATTCTTTTTTTTATTTAACTGGTTTAACAGCTCTGGATTGTAGTTCTTCTGAGCCTTGGTCTATGTAGTTGTTAAAAAATTATACACGTAGAGTACCGAAACCCAGTACCAATTTAGTAAAAATATTTTCTTAAAAAAATCTGAGATTGGGGTTCGTTAGCTTTATTTGCTCACTGACCGTTCTCAAAATTTTACCCTTTACTAGTAGGATTACTTATTTCAGGGGACGCATGTAAGACTGACGTGTTATAAATTGGTGTTTCGTCTCTATAGAACTCCCAAGAGTAATAATGAAAGCGGCAGACGTGAGATTATACCTCGAAAGCATTTTTTTTATATTCTCGCACGATCCGGACATGATTTACTCATTGAATTTTATATAGGTACGCACTTGTAGTTAATAGCTGCCAATTCAGCCGCGTAAATAGAGGAAGGTAAATAAAAATACCGAGGAAACCCTTTAATTTCCTGCACTAATGTCCATCATGTAATGTAATGTATTATAAAAAATATTTCCAAAAAAACCGACTTCCAACGCCACTGTAAAGTAATAAATATTTTTTTTCTAAAAAATGATATGAAATGTGTACATTTCATACCCTGTAAATGAGTTCGAAAGTTAAACTTCCCGGCCTAGGCCAGTAAAGAATGTATGTATTTTTATTTTTTTATTTTATTTATTGTATATTAGGTATACCAACAGCGAGTACACAAAGCTTAAATTAAGAAATAGTACATAGGGTCTATAACCGTGTGGCACGCCACTTATAGGTATACACAGCTATAGAAAATTATGATAAATATAAAAAATAAATAACCGATCACAAGTATCTACTTGTGATCGGTTGTTTATACTACTACTTATTTTCATTACATATCATAAGTTTGAATTTGGAATCTTTCTTCCTGAATATCTTGTAACTTGTTATAATGTTCTTTGGCCTAAATAGGTAGTTTAAATTTGGAACTCTACCGTATTACGCGTTCAGCACTCACAGCGCAAAAAAAAATTAAAGTATAAATATAACTAATTTAACTTTTAATATTTCTTAAGTAGGTTTCTTTTTTATTTACTTTCTTTTAAGTACATAATATAATATAAAAAAGTCACTTGTTTCATTTTTTAGAAAAGCACTATATACACCTCGACCGGGAGAGCATTTCTGGTCTCGTAAATAGCCGGCCTCGCCTAACTAACACTCGACCAGAAAACGCGTACTTCCCGGTCTCGCGATGTAATGTACTATTATTTCTACCCATAGTGGGTAGTTGAAGTCGGGCGAGCCTGATGCGTCAACTTTGCTTATCCTTGTTATACCCGCCCGACTTCAACATAATGGGTAGAAATAAAAAATATTTATTACTTTACAGTGGCGTTGGAAGTCGGTTTTTTGGAAAGAATTTTTATTTTTAACTTTTTAGTGTCAGGATTGAGAATTTGGAGTCAGAATTTTTTATGAGACCACGTCGAAAGCTTCCTCTAAAGACTGATAGAAAAAAAATTCAAATCGGTTCAGAAATATGAGCTGAATTGAGAACCTCCTCCTTTTTTAGAAGTCGGTTAAAAAGTAGCTTTTGAGACTCTCCAATTCCTAATTATATTAATTAAGAAAATTATTAAATCGATCCGTTACTCATTTGTAGCATGACTGAAGGACAAAAACTCAAAGTTCCGAATAATATATCATATTAAAATAGTGTTATTATATAATGGAAGTTTAAGAAAGAGGTACGGTTTATAATCTTATCAGCTGATGCCCGCGACTTTATTCGCTTGTTTAAATATTTTATAATTCCCGCGGGAACACTTTAATTTCCCGCCAGGTCGTTACCTGCACCCATGCAAAAAATCACGTCAATCCGTTGCTTTGTTGCGGCGTTATTGAAGGACATACAAACACACTTTCGCACGCATTTTAGTATCATATTAGTACGATATGATTCAATTTACTACTTGATGTGTTACCGGAATGCCAAAACCTCAAGTAGAGTTTTAATCCAGAGCAGAAAATTCTTAAAATGAAACGCAAACAGTTGAGAATATAACCAAAGATAATGTTTCGTTCCAAAAGTTGGAAACAAATGTGATCATTGCGTCTTTAAATAAAATAAAATAAAAAATACTATTGTATTTCAAAGCTTCATGAACACAATAATATTTGATTACATGACTGACTGAATACTGGTCCATTTCATGTACCAAATAATCGTCAACTAGGCCCCTGGTGTACTTCGAGTTCGACCACCCGTTGTGCCAGATAAAAATTTTCCACGCACATGCAAATTGTGAAATTTTAACATAAATATTCAAGGGGCGGATCAACAAATTCCTGTAAAGCCAACGTATGGCGGTTCCTCTGGTGCTACAAAAATATATTATGTTCATAGGCGGAAATAATCACATATGAGGTAATATAGCTTTTTCATCTAAAATTGTTTTTTTTAAAATGACGTGTACATAAATATAAAAATTGTATATATTAGTAAATTGCATGTTAGTAGCACAGAATCATACAAATATTATAAATGTGAAAGTGTGTTTGTTTGCTGGTTTGTTGGTTTGTCCTTCAATCATGCCGCAACGGAGCAACGGATCGACGTGATTGGCATGGGTATAGTTGAGGACCTGGAGAGTGACATAGCCTACTTTTTACCCGGGATATTTATTTCCGCGGGAATAAAAAAAACTAAAACCCGCGGATAAATTCGCGGGCATCAGCTAGTACTAAACGTACGCTAACGCTAAATTATATAATTCTCATTATATAGGTTTTAATAAAACGTGTATTTCAAAAATGTAAATTCAATTAGTCATAATTATTCATCTTTGTTATTATATATCATAAAGACTATTTAACAGAAAGTATAAGACTATTAAAATGTACCTACCTACATATTATATTTTATTTTTCATTTCGTATATTCGATTAAATTTTTTATGTAATAATTTTAACAATATAATATATGTGTTAGTATAAGTGCAATAGACTGTAATTGAGCTATATAAGTGATTTAGTAGTAGTTTTTATTTATATTTGTATTTCTGTGGCGTCGCCTGCAATAAGGTTTCGGCTGAAAATCAGCGCTGTATGGTTTTTGTATTGCTCTTGTGCATATTCAAATCATACAGCATTCTGCTGAGTTGGAGCCTTTTTTCGGGTTATGCCACACATTACTCCTGTTATCCCGGCGCTTCTGTCACCTAGGAAGTTTAGGTCGTTGCTGATGGTGGTGATGATGGAGGCGCCGGGGTAGCATACTTGAGGTAAACAAATGTATGGCAAAACTGGAATATAAATGTTTTTTCTTTCTTTCTTTCTTTCTAAACTACACTATTAAGTAAACGATTTATGTAAAGAAAACTGAATTAATTGTTTTAGCATTATTGACTATTGACAAATGACTAATGACTATGACTAAAATGACTCGTTTCATGTCATTCGATTTAATCTGCAGATACGGACGCCATATTGAAAATAGTAAGTATAAATACGAGTATTTGAACGATGGTAATTCAGTCTCCTCCGGGCAGACTCAGCGATTATTGAATACTTTTGTGTTTAGATCGTATTTTGATTTGCAGCTTAACAGAATATTAATTATCTTTAAGTTTAGCCAACTTTTATCTTATTACATTAAATCTCTCGTGGAACCTCAGCACGTTTAACCATTTACTTCCAAATGAGAGTACAAATATATATTAAAAGTGTCTCATAAATACCTACTTCTCGAATTTCTCTTACAATTGAAACTGAATGAATTGAATTGAAGTTCATATAAAGTTAAGAACAGTAAAAATCAATATAAGAGCAAACTAGTGTGTTAATAGGTTAAACTACTTAACTCAGATAAGATCAGTATTCTATTGTCTCAAAGATGCCAAGGCCCGTTTCCAAGGACGTAGATAAGGCTTAGTTACAACTTAGAACAATATAAGGGACTGGGCATTAAATTAATTTATGTATTTAGATTTTACGTAATGTAGGCTCTTTGACTTTGGATTAACAATTTGGAGACACTTTGCTGCGAAACTTTCGAGTTCCACGAGTTTGCACATTTCTGCTAGAGTAACAATAAATATCTATACTAATATCATAAATGCTAAAGTTTGTATGGATGGTTTGTTACTCAATTACGCCAGAACGGCTGAACGGATCTTGGTGATATTTATCGCAGTGATAGATTATGAAATGCAATAGCACATAGGCTAATTTTTATTCCGGAAAATTAAAAAGTTCCCGCGAGAACCAAAGATCTTAATCCACGCGGACGAAGCTCTAGCCGTTGGGGCGTGATTGAGTACCTAACAAAGATCCATTTATAAATACATCCATACATCCATCCAAACTTTCGCATTTATAATATTAGTATGATAGCAGCAAGTTACAAAACAACTACAGAGATTTTTAGAATTCCTATCTTGTAATTTTTAGTTACATACTATCATTATACATACTCCCTCAGGTAAACGCATTTAGCTTTAAGCTATCATCATCAATCTGTATCAGGTAAGGGTTTGACAATACACCTCTATAGTATCGAGATAAAAGCTATTACTGAGGTAAGTACGCTTAATATTGATATGTTACAGTTGATAATAATGATCGATGTTCTGGAGATGTGATGCGTGAGATGAATGTTAGGAGTCTCATGGACCGAATTCCGCACCAACGTCTCTATTCTCCAAGAACTCGGCATTGAGCAACGGCTTTCATCGCTGGTACAGAGTCGCATACTAAAATTTTTTGGACACGTCTCCCATCGTGAGAGTCCATCGAGCGACTCGTCGTGCAGGGCAAGGTGGAGGGCACCAGAGGGCGAGGAAGGTCGCCCATGCGATGGACCGACCAAATTAAGTCGGCTGTTGGCGGTTCATTGCATGAGTGCACCATACTGTCGGCCAGCAGAGAGAAGTGGCGGATGCTCGTGAGGCGCATTACAACTGCCACTAAAGCCGTCACTTCGTGATAACCACGACCACTCTGTCAAGAGTGTTACGACGAAGAAAAAGAAGAAGAAGTTGATAATAAAACTATACTAGTAAGTACTAAAACCTTTTTTACTGAAATTATTTGAATGCGTCTACTTTTATAAGTTTTGACTCACATGAAGATGAAGTGGAGGGAAACAGCTAACATTAAGTGCATTATTTTAAATCTTGAATCAATAGTTAATTTATCCACGAGCTAAATGAGGCTATAAATTTTTGTCCGTAAATTATATATGAATTTAATATGAGACTATTTATCTTGATATTCATATGTTAAATTGCGTGTCTGTGTGAGACCAACTAGTTGATTAAAACATTGCGGTTGCGTGCATCATTTAATTTAAATATTATTAAGTCGAAAGTGGAAAGCTGAAATTGATAATAATACAATTAAAAATGTTGCAGCAAAATTTTGTTCAATCGAAACGAATACTGACTAAGATAAAACGTCCCATGTTCATAGCCATGCGAATATTGCCCATATAATAAAAATACAAGCTTCCATCGCAAGTAATACTTTCGTAAAAAGTCAAATATGAACAGTAAAATATAATGTTAGTAACGATGACAAAAATAATGTACCTATGTGAAATATTTTCAACTTCGCATACCAATCAAAGAATTGAAGCGATAAAAAAAAACTTCCGGATTTTGAGAGCAAATAATACCTACTTATAGTGTACCTACTAAGAGTAAAGTCCAATATATCCATATACTCTTTGGATGCAACGGGTACTTAAATATAAAATACTAATTTATTGTTCTAAAAAAAAACATCTGAATATATTATAATGAATACGAATAATGAAATGTATAAGTAAGCCTAATTTCAAAACCTAATTTGTTAAAACATTTTTTAATCTATACAATAGATCAAATTATTACAATAACTTTTATCGTATCGTTTTAGTTTATTAATTGCTACATCGATTTCTTTGTATCATTTCAAGTCAATATTCATGTCATTTTAACCCATATTATGTTTTGCTACATAGAATTTGAGTATGTCCAAATTGTCTATCTATGTCAACTTCAACTGTTTTTAATAAGAGCTTAAGTTATCAAATTCTCAAAATCTGCTATGAATTATATTATTATTATTCAAAATTGGCTAATCAGCCTAATCTATCGTAATATTAGCTATCTTCGTTAAGCTGGATTTTTAAGAATACGCTTATCTAAATCTAAACTAAATAATATAAAGAGGAAAGATTTGTTTGTTTGTTTGTATTGGATAAACTCAAAACTACTTAACCGATTTCAAAAATTCTTTCACCTATAGAAAGCTACATTATCAGCAAGTAACATTGGTTATATTTTATTTTGAAAAAAATTAGAGATCCATACGAAAATTGCAATAATGTCAACGAAGTCAGAAAAAATCGTCTCGTCCGAGAGCTTACGTGGTGTTTTTTTTTTTTTTTTTGTATCCACTACAAGCTAGCCCTTGACTGCGATCTCACCTGATGGTAAGTGATGATGCAGTCTAAGATGGTAGCGGGCTAACACCTGTTAGGGGCATGGCAGTTATATTAAACCCATACCCCTTCGGTTTCTACACGGCATCGTACCGGAACGCTAAATCACTTGGCGGCACGTCTTTGCCGGTAGGGTGGTAACTAGCCACGGCCGAAGCCTCCCACCAGGCCAGACCAGGGAAAATTCAGAAATTATAAATTCCCAAATTGACCCTGCCGGGGATCGAACCCAGGACCTCCGCACGTTAAGGCAACAGCGCTACACACTGCGCCACGGAGGTTGTCAAAGGAGGTGTGCGCTGCATGAATAGGTAAAGTTACACAAAAACAATGTATGGTGGAACTGTTCCTCTAAAAAAGTTCTAAAAAAAGTCCATAATTGCATATTATATCTATCTATTAAGGTTGACTCACAATAACCATTTGATTGTCAAATGTGTTTATGATTTTCAAATTTGGTCTAAACCAATGCTTGGCTTGCGAAGGTGTTTTTACCGACATAGTATTAATCCTTATCAAAATGAATGTTATATTAGTCGTCTTTAATGACAATAAAAATTGTCCTTTACATTTAGATTAATATCTTATGAGATATCATAGAAATAATGTAACGTGCAAGGGAAAATGGCGCGACTCCGACCGGCGCGGGCGCTCAGAGTAAATACCTATTATCTAAATGCTGGCGGCTGTGGCAGGTGTGGTGAGGACGGGGCGTACTCTTACAATGTAATATTAAAATGTAAAACCTGCCCACTGCCCACTGGCTACATTGGGTATAGACTATTAGGATTATTAGTGCTACCCGTGCGAAGCAATGGGGCGGATCGCTAGTATTATATAAAATTTGGTAAAGAGATAATAGTTTTCATTCCAGAGATGTATCATGTTCTTTAAATAAAATCGTACAAATGTAAATCTCATATCGTATCGTCATAAATATTATAGAAAATAAAATATTCCATTGCCGGACCTTCTCTCAGACCACGAAATGCAACGAAATGCACTTAAAGGGCAAATGCGCGTAAAGGCTATTCGTGCCGCCGGCATGCGACGCATCGTTGCCCATTGGCTTGCACTGTTTGACATATTACATATGCATCGCTTCATATCGTCATGCATAGGTGGAAGGTTGGTATGAAATATAGAGACGCATTATTAAATAAAAAATTGTGTGTGTCAGCTCCGGCGCACGACTAGAGTTTTTTTTATTATTATTATTTTATTTATTTTTTATTTTAATCCACTACAAGTTACCCCTTGACTGTGCTCTCTCCTGATGGTAAGTGATGATGCAGTCTAAGATGGTAGCGGGCTAACCTGTTAGGGCATGGCAATTATATTAAACCCATACCCCTATTCGGTTTCTACACGGCATCCTACGGGAACGCTAAATCGCTTGGCGGCACGTCTTTTTTGGGTAGGGTGGTAACTAGCCACGACCGAAGTCTCTTACCAGGCCAGACCAGGGAAAATACAGAAATTATAAATACCTAAATTGACCCTGCCGGGGTTCGAACCCGGGACCTCCGCACGTTAAGAAGCGCTCAACACTGCGCCACGGATGTCGTCAAACGACCTTACAAACTCCTTACGAACGATTATAAAATATAAAGATTAGTAAATGAGGGTAGATAAATGAACGCATTTTTATATTACTGAAAGCATGCTTGATACATTTATTTATATTAATTATATACAATTTTATATTCATCAAAACACATTACATAGTCATGGAAACATAAACAATGGTAACATGGAAACATACCTATCAATAACGTAACGTAACTTGACGGAGAGAGTTTGATTTTCTCCCCATAAATTTTCATACTCCGGGCTTATATATGAAAATCATACTAATATTATAAATACGAAAGTGTGTTTGTTTGTTTGTTGGTTTATTGGTTTGTTGGTTTGTCCTTCAATCACGCCGCAACGGAGTCACGGATCGACGTGATTTTGGGTATGGGTAGATATAATTGAGGACCTGGAGAGTGACATAGGCTTTTTATCCCGGAAAATTAAGAAGTTCCCGCGGGAATCAAACTTAAACCACGCGGACGAAGTCACGGGCATCAGCTAGTTAGAAATAAAACGCATAGAGAGAGATAGCAATATTGAACTATCCTATTCACCGGTAGGTATATTATAGGTACATAACGTCAATCTTTTGGTCTATTTTCTTCACCTTCAGTTTCCTTGCATGATTCTAAAACGACTCATCATGCACGTATTACTTATGGGCGGAGAAATGTCGTTATTACAAGCAGCAATAATGCTATACGTATTACTATGTTGTACTGCGAACAAGATTAGCGGCTCCTCTGACGCCGGTTCGCAGACAATTGCGAGGAAAATGTTCCGCTTTGCCTCATCAAAGATCCCGAAGAAAGTTTCAAATCGAATTTCCGGCGCGCCGCGAGAAATAGGGCAAAAGGAAGTCATTATGTAAAATCTTTGTATTCGAAAGAATACAAAAGTATCGCGAATT
The DNA here is from genome assembly GCA_923060345.2 of Erebia aethiops. NCBI lineage: Eukaryota > Metazoa > Arthropoda > Insecta > Lepidoptera > Nymphalidae > Erebia > Erebia aethiops. Next base: position 3,173,179 of record OV281092.1, on the reverse strand, counting down.
GCAAATTTGTTGGTGCTTCGCAATTGTTTTGCTGCTTGCATTATTCTAAAACACTTTGTTCATATTATGCTCTACGGATAACACTACCACATGATACAAAAATGAAAAAGATACCATAACTTTTTACCATATAAAACTCAAGTTTAATTTTCGGAGAATACCTGTAGTTATGTTTCCAAGCCATCGGCCCTTATTCATAGCCCTGTTTGACGCAGCGCAAAAGTAAACTGCGTTCTGCGTGGGTAGCAAAAAAACAGTGCGTGCTGTGAACAATGATTTGCTGTGAAGGGGGCTTAAGTTGCACGGGTGTCTCCACTATCATTAGTTTTCTAGGACTTTCTACTATAATACCTTTTTATAATAATATTATAGTCAGTATTATGACCGAGCTTCGGCTATGGCAATCAATAACAACGACTCAGGAGAACAGCTAAAGTTGCACCCACGCAGAAACGCACTCCACAACTACGAGACTCTACTAAACTAAGAGATAACGCGAGAAGTTGTAGAAAGATAAGATTCACGTTGCCAAAAGTATGTAACTATTACGGTAAAAGGTTGAGGTGTTATTTAGTACCCAAAATTTACAATAGCATATATTGGCTAAGGGAGGAAAATAAGGTTTGTGTAGGAATACTTAAGAAGAAATTAAAAGGTCACTTAAGTAATCCTGTACCTACTGACTAATTAATTAACTAGTGGTTCGCCCCGAACTAAGACCTCGCGGCGCCATCTATTGACATAAATGTGAAGTTCTGTTAAAAATACTGAAGCTCATTAAAAATTTAATAATTCCGTTTCCTTACAATATTTATCTAATTTTAGTATTTGTTGTTCAAGTACAGGATATAATTTAAATAATCGATCAAGTTTCAGGCTCATCCTTTCAGAAAATTTAGAGTTCTGAGGTCATCTTTGGACGTTAGAAAATCTCTACTTTGAAAGCCCCCCATTTCGTCAATTTTGGGGGAAAAATTTTAAAAAAAATATTTTTGGACTCTATTCCTAATTATCTTTAAAATGATATACCGCAAGCCTATGTAACTTTATAAAAAATATTTTACTTCGCATTCACTTCTATGAGAGCCCCCCTGAAATAAAGATTTTTATTATTTTTTAAGCCATATTCGGCGGGAGGCCATTGGTTTACATATTATATTTAAAGCTGAAGTAATTGCGTTCAGTAATTCAGAAGTTATAATGCTCTGACAGATGGACGGACGGACGGACGGACGGACGGACAAGTGTCAATTCACCCAAGTAGACTCAGAGACCTTCGCTTCGCTCGGTCAATTAATTACTTAAGTACCTACTGTTTTTTATTTTTCTCTTCTCTTTTATTTATATTGTTTATTTGCTCTTTTATTTAAGTATATTGTTTATTTTTTTTGTTTTTGTTAAGATGGGTTTCTTTTTGGAATTGTTTGTTTCTTAGTGTTAGGTTATTAGGTATGTATACTAGTGCTAATTTTAGATACAACTTTAAAATTATGTTTAGAGCGCCAACTCGTCAACAAACTGGCCCACCAGTTTGGCGAGATTTGTATTTTGTAAAAACAAAATTTGTATCCATTTAAAATAAATAAATTAAAAAAAAACGATGTAACATCAGGCGTAGTACCAAAAGCTTCACGTGCTCTGAGATGCACGTGGAACTGCTAACCCAAATCATTGCTTTAATTTTTGTCCCAATTATAATAGCAATAATATTCTTATTCCTGTTTAATTGAGCATAACGTATAGCACAGAAATCTTAACGTTTAAATATCGAGAGTTATATTAATTTTCACTATACATAATTACCGAACAGGCTCATGAATAAGGGCCCCGAACGGGTTCGAAACTAGTCGGGCATTTTCCGATATAACACGTGATTTTATCCGGTTATTATGTATAGTTAAAAAACATAGCAGTATAACCAGTTGTTTTCTGATAAAGACATTTTTCATCTGTCTCTCCCTAAGTATATCACTTATAAAGCTTGTCCTTCAGCGAGGTGTACGAAGAACAAAGTTTAAATATAGCATTTAATAGATTTCATTCACTGCTTACCTTATTATATAGACTTTGTTTCCCCGTTATAAAGATAAAAAACACGCGGTTATCTGGAAAGCCAACATGGATAACAAGAGGACTTCGAATAAGTTGTAAGACAAAAAGAGCATTGCGATATTCAGTATTTAAAAATAATGACAACAAGAGCAAGAATAACTATACTAAATATGCAAGGACATTAAAATACTGTATAGCTACGGCAAGAAAACTTAGTAATACTAAATATATTGCAAAAAGTAAAAACATATGTTCCGCCACGTGGCAAATTATTAAAAATGAGACAAAAACTGACAACAAAGACACCTACATACAAGCAATAGTAGTGAATAACAGGGAAATTAATAATTCGAAAGATATAGCTAATAGTTTTAATGATTTCTGGATAAATCTGACAAATAACACCAATAAAAACTCAATAAAACATGCCGCTAAATCCAGCATAAACCGTAATATAAACCAGAATAAAACAGGAACTAGTATTTTTCTTACTCCTATATCTGAAACCGACATGATAAAAGTAATACAATCATTGCGCAGTACTAAAGCAGTAGGTTATGATGAACTTCTTACACAAATTATCAAAACATGCAAGAATGAACTTGTACCGGTTCTGACGCACTTAGTTAATATGTCGTTCGTACATGGTGAATTTCCAGATGCTCTAAAAATATCAATAGTCAAACCATTACATAAAAAAGATGATAAGAAAAACATCAATAACTACCGTCCTATTACACTTATATCTATCCTCTCAAAATTTTTTGAGAAAGCAATGTATGATAGACTATCAAATTTCCTGACAAAAAATAATATTATTAATAACCAACAGTTTGGATTTCAAAAGAATAAGTCTACGACCTTAGCTGCATTTAGACTGACTAACAGAATAGCGGAAAACATAGACTCTAAAAAACCCACATGTGTCATATTCTTTGATATGAGCAAAGCCTTTGATTTTGTATCGCATAGCATCTTGCTAAATAAATTAGAGCAAAATGGTATCAGAGGACCAGCGCTCAGCTGGTTAGAGTCATATTTAACAAATCGGAAACAATGTGTGGAAATAAATTCGGTGGACGACAATGGTACTGTAATTTCCCATCGTTCGGACTTTAAGTTCAATAGATTTGGTGTTCCACAAGGAAGTGTTCTTGGACCTTTACTATTTTTGACTTATATTAATGACTTACCTTGTGTGACAAAAAATGATTGCTATTTATTCGCAGATGACATATCTATAATTGTAACAAGTAATAAAAATACTGATACTAGAAAATATGAAAATGACATTAATAATGAAATAACTACTATCGTAAATTGGCTCCAGGATAATAACCTCCAAGTAAATATCAGTAAAACAACTTACATGCAATTTAGTTTAAGTAATAGATCGAATAACTTTAATCTTAATATAAAATACAAAGACTCTCCAATTGAAGAAGCACTGCATACTAAATTCTTAGGATTATTACTAGATAAAAATCTTAAGTGGAAGGAGCATGTTGACACGGTATGCAAAAAAATTAATCGTTATGTTTATGTGCTTTATAGGTTGCGTAAAACGGCTTTACCAAATGCCGTTCTTGCAGCCTACCACGGCTACGTTGGGTCAGTTCTTCGATACGGACTAATCCTATGGGGAAACTCTAGTGAAGCAAACAGGGCATTTATTGCTCAAAAAAGATGTATAAGGGCGATGACAGGAGCTTTCTACCTAGATTCATGTAGACCACTGTTCCAAAAATTACACATTCTCCCACTTCCTTCTATGTATATCTTCGATATTTGTGTATTTGTTAAGCAACATGAATATCTATTTAGTAAAGCACGCGATATTTACCCGAGAAATTCAAGGACAGGGATCGATTAGTACCAACTTATAGGGCCAATAATGCGGCATACGGAAAGTGTAGTTATGCCATGTGTATAAAAATATATAATAAACTACCCCCAGGCTTACGCCAGTTAGCTTTGCAAAGTTTTAAGAAAGGTCTTTTTTCGTGGTTGATAAATAAATGTTTTTATTCAATAAATGACATGCTGACAGAGTAAAAAATACTATAATTTTAACATTGACATTTTGATTTAATTTGGACATTTTTTATTCAATTATAATTATATTGTACTTAAATTATTTGAATTGAAATACCTACTATTTGCGTCTGTGTCATAAAATTGTATTTTTGAAAGATTTAATTGAGATTTAATTGTCATATAAAAATAATTCAATTCTCAAGTTCTAAAATTTTACATTTGCATGCCAGAAATGGCTGATTACATTGGATCATAAAATAATATAAGTATCACCCACTGTACCTGTTTTCATGCAAATAAAGAATATTGTATTGTATTGTATTGTATTGTATAAGGTGAGTATTAAAGATAGTTTGGTAAAAACCAACTAGCTTATCATTTTTTCTTTTTTAATCAGTATGTTTTAGTATGTTTTTCTTTCTCTCTGTTCTAATTTAAAGTAAATATAATAATAAATTTTGTTTTCGTCTAGCGGCTGTACCCAACTAAGTATTCATTTGAAATTTTTTATACAATATGTGCAAAATAATATTGAAAACTGTTATGGTCTAAGTGTAATGCTATATTTGACCCACCTATGTATGTTATGTTACTGTATGTTTTTCAAAATAAAACAAAAATAAAATAAAAAATTGAAATCATTTCAAAATGTCAGACATGGTGACGCAACGAATAGTAATACCATTATTCTTACAGACACTTTTAAACTGAAGAGTTTCAAGTGCGAATGAGGTTAGATTCTTTCCTAACGCATTGAAAAAGATGGCAAGAAAAATACCCCGCCTTATGCCTTGCCACATGAAAGACTTTCAAATAAATTTTAAATTGGATTTCCCTTGCACCACAGAAAATAGGTCATTATGCAAAATCTTTGCACTCGAAGGAGTATAAAAATAACATGAATTGCAAATTTGTTGCTATTTCACAAGTACTAGTTAACTATTTCTTGCCTGTGTTGGTACGGCTTTTCTTAAGGTGATCGCGCTAAAATGCACTTTTGCAGTTTTTGCATCATTCAGGCCTATCGGGTCATCTCGTGACATGCGATCACCTTTAAACTGTACAATATTAATAAGTATGTTATTCAAATTTATTGCCTTGAGCCCTTTTTATAAGGCTTTTTAAAACTCATTTAGTTTTACACTATCATTTGATTTGCTAATTCTTGAGAAACATGCTCCACATTTGCATAACACGGCAGTTCTAAGGGTTTCAATTTATTTTGTTGTGACTAGTATACATTATTCCAGTGGCATTTCAGTCCACCAAACAAACTTACACAACTAAAGGAATATTAAGAACAAAGTTTATAAATAGTGAGAAATGCAAGCCAGCTGGCTATTTTATTTACTTTAAAATCCAGGTAATATTATATAGCTAACGTAGATAACCCACTCGTACTAATTAATCCTTCTGGGTCGTACGTACAATGCCCACTGAAGTCAGCACTTTACACAATATCTCAGATCCTAACCCTAGCCTAGTAAGCTTAGAAGTAATCATTACATTTTTCATATCCTTCGCAATCCTATCTTGCAATAAAAAAGTTAGAAAATCTTAGAACTGATCATTACATTTTTCGTAACGCACAGGCCAATCCATACTATATCCATATAATATATAAATTCGAAAGGGTGTCTGTACGTCTTCTACGCTTTAACGGCCCATCTTTTCAACCGATTTTGATGAAATTGTAATGTAATGTAATCCTGGGTAAGGCCATACTTTTTATCCTGAAAATTAGGGAGTTCGTGTGGGAATGAAAAAAAACTTCATTCACGCGGACGAAGTGGCTGGCATCTACTAGCAAAAAATAAAAGCAGCTCGATCCTGTTTCATTATATACCTAGTCCTTCATGATAACGCGATTATTATTTCTGTTGGTGATGACGTAATCTATTCCAATCTAGTAATTAAATTAACTAAATCGATATAGCGCCTGTAATAATATGAACCGGCCATTAGTAAAATGTTATACTAGGAAAATGTATGAAAAGTTGAGACCACTTAAATCCGCAACCTTTTCAGCTATTATTTCAAAAAGCAATAGAATGAAATCCGAGAAATATTTTGTCACACTATTGGCCGTAACAAGGCAGCTGCGAAAGTTTAGTGTCGCCTATATTTCTCGAAGTTACGGAAAAGTTGGGAACAGCGGATTATAGTGCTTCCACGATTCTCGGTTTTATTGACCTCACGTATATTTGACAGTAGATATTGCTGCAATTACATCCTTAAGGATTTAGGGTTTAACCCGTGAAAGCTCTTAATTTTCTGTAAATAAATAGACTGTCATAAGTCACCATAAAGGTCTTTAAACTACACTCATGCACCATCAATGCAGAAAAAAATAATTGTCATGTCAAGCATTTCAAGCATTCAGATACGTAAGGTTTTTATTGTTACCTATTTGTTGCGAACACATTGATGTAGAATTTTTTTCTATTTCAATGTGCGAACAGGCCAAATTTAAGTTAATTTTTATTACCTTCTCAGTCGATGACAATAATGTAACTGTGAAAATGAGAATAAGTAGGTACTTATTATATTTTTTGAACTTTTGTTGACCTAATTTGAGTGCTGAATTTTGGAGACAACTCAATTCAATTATACAATACAATTCAATACAATTAAACTTTTTAATTAAATATTACTAATTAATGGTAATTAATTGAATAAACATTTCATGTAAATAAAGTGTATTAAGTTTCATTAACATAATATCTACCGCAAAATAACTGATGACCATACGAAATAAATGTAAAATTTTGATACAAACAACACTGTTTACGTATTTTAATTAAATTCGCGCGAAGTGCAATATGCAATATTTAATCAGATTACAGACGGCGTTAGGTCTTTCAAAATGCATGTTTTTTATATATACTAATATCTACACTAATTTTATAAATGTGAAAGTTTGGATGGATAGATGTTTGTTACTCAATCACGGTTGAACGGCTGAACGGATTTGGATGAAATTTGGCACAGAGATATACTTTAGTTTGGAATAACACATAGGCTACTTTTTATCCCGGAAAATCCACAATTCACGCGGTCATAGTCCCGGGTATCAGCTAGTTCTGATATTAGTTAACCCTTATAACTGCAAATTCACGTGGTGATGAGTGATGATAATGTCCTCTCGACCAAATTTCGGCCACGGCGGCCAATCTCCAGAGAGATTAGCCATCTGCGCGGTAGATATTATAGTGTACAAGTGTGTGCACAAACACAGGTGCACTCTCTGTTCCTTTACTCTCATAGCCCGATGTGACGGAAAATCCGACACGACCGGAGAGAGATCAGGCGCAGTACCGACGGCTTTACGTGCTCTCCGAGGCACGGGATTGAAACACAGCTAGTACTGAGAATTTCTAAGAGAATTTCCATGGGGGTCTTCCAACGCTATAGGCTTTCCAGTATGGGGTCGCCATTCAAGCACCTTGGGACCCCAACGTCCATCGGTCTTGTCCATTTCCTCGCAACTCTTCGTGCTATAATATCGTTGACTCTGGTTCTCACGAAAACTAATACTGGTGGAAATGAAGAGATACGTAATCTCTTCATTTCTGATTTCATCACGTAGAGAGAAAGAGATAGAGACATAAGTTCATAGGTAGAATGATCACAACAAGGTTACCGGAAGTTTTGATCGAGTAGTTTGGAATCTCTGTAAGGGAAACCGTATCTCGGTCCCGACGTGATTCGATTTACATAATAGGGGTCGAAACGCCTTCTTCTACGTAAATATTGAGTTTTCGATATCATACCGCCCCTTATTAACTGGATTGATTGATCCAACGTGATTGATAGCTTATGAAGGTCTTAGATTAGATAGTTACCGATTCTAGAAAAAATATGACAAAGTATAGGAATTATATTACCAATTACGTTTTGGACTATTTTTATGAAATTTTGTCAGTGTACTAATAACTGATATTTTGTTTATTATACGTGTAAATACTATAAGTGTAACCAATAGTTACAAGATACTCATACATATTTCATTTACCTTAGGTACAGTGACTTTATAATAAAATGACATTTCGTTGTTATTTAAAAAAACTGGCTTTATTTTAGGATGCATTTGCCATTTTGAGCCAGGTTTTGCAACGCAATTTATGCCACGTCACATTACCAGTTGAATATTCATAACTCTATGGTAATATATGTAGCTCGGCGTGCTATAAGTATTTGTGAGGCGTTATACAAGATGATACTGAGGGATATTGAGGGACAAGTGGCCTCGATCGACAGTCGATCGACAACTGCCTCGTTGGTCTAGTGGTAAGCATGTTTGACTGCGGCCGACGAGGTCCCGGGTTCGGGTCATAATTAAGTATCAGGTTTTTCTGATAAGAAATTCCCAGTACTAGTCCGGAGTCAGGAAGTTGGCGGTGTTTCACCCCCATTGTTGGCGTGCCTCGGAGAGCACGTTAAGCCGTCAGTCCCGGTTATTATCACTAACATGATAATAGGCGTTAAAGCCCGCCAACCCGCATTGGAGCAGCGTGGTGGGTCTAAGCTCTAATTCCCTCTCTCCAATGAGAGTGGAGGCTTGTGCCCAGCAGTGGGACGTTAATGGGCGGCAGTGGATGGCAGTGGATGGATATCAGTCGATTGCGATTTAACAATCGCGCAACGTTAATCCAAGTCGGTAACTGGATGGATGAATTCTGGAGGTTCAAATTAGGACTTTTTCATGTCCTCTGTGCCTCGGAGAGCACGTGAAGCCATCGGTCCGGGTTAGTATCACTAATAATCTATATATATAAAAATGAAACCCGTTTTCCTTGGTCACGGCATCACGCGTGAATGGCTGGACCGATTTCACTAATTCTTTTTTTGTTGTATTTGTTATTAATAGGAGAAGGTTCTTACGGAAAAAAATATTAAGAAAATCTCTCAGAAATATTGAAAAATATACATTTAATTTTGCATACTAAGGCGGTACGAAGTTCGCCGGGTCAGCTAGTATCTGATAATAATCGTTACAAAAACCTTAGAGTTTAAATACTCTTAGTCGAGTCGTATGCGGAACGACGTGGGAACGCACCGCATTATTATCCCGTTAAAACTCTTACCATTGTTTGATTAATGGAAAGGGGTCATAACCCTCAGCAATGAGGAATACGACGCAGAGAGAGATACGAGATGATAATAAGGATTTGTTATGCGCAATGTAACTTCATACAAAAAGTAATCATATTCAGATGTATGGGATGCTTCGGCGTTAGTTAGTGACTACCTATATACCACCAGCAAAGATGTACCACCTTATCGAGTTAAATAAAATTAAAAAATAGTCTGTCGTATGAAAGCTGAATAAATAAACCATTTTTTTAAATCTACCAATACATTTAAACAAATTCTTAAAAAATATGAATATTTATTACTGAGGTCCTTGCACCAGCTGATAAAAGAGCTGATAAAAACTGACTGGCTGTCAAACTGATTAACATGATGCTTGTTCTGAACGTGGTGTTTTGTATGAACAAATCAAATCAAATCAAATATTCTTTATTCAAATAAACTTTTACAAGTACTTTTGAATCGTCAAGTGAATCTACCACTGGTTCGGAATGCCATTCCTACCGAGAAGAACCAGCAAGAAACTCGGTGGTTGTTTTTTTTAAATAATTCATTTACAATTACTATATCAATGTGTACATAAGTAACCGCTGTCCCCAGCATTGCTGGAGCGATCAAATCCATGCTCCTCTATCATTTACATAATCTTCAACAGTATAATAAGCTTTTTTCAGGAGCATACTTTTAATGGATTTCTTAAATTTGTTTATTCAATTCATGTCAAAGACGGGCAGACAGAAAGTAGCCCCATTCCCGCCGGTGGCACCCGTTCACGAGCATGACGCATGATCCAGCCATTGCTTCGCTCGACCATATTTGAGGGAACGTAACAACCCGCACCACACGACACCACCACAGAAATGTTTAAAGAGAGCGTGACATACTCAGTCTACCCGTATCAAAGCATCGAATTGAATACTAATATTCAAACACTAATTTATAATAATTAACCGCTGTCCCCAGCATTGCTGGAGCGATCAAATCCATGCTCCTCTATCATTTACATAATCTTCAACAGTATAATAAGCCTTTTTCAGGAGCGTAATTTTAATGGACTTCTTAAACTTGTGTAAAGGCAAGTTTAAGATAGGTTGTGGAATTTTGTTATAAAATAGAATGCTCATTCCCACAAACGACCTTCGGACCTTCTTGAGGCGGAGCGATGGAGTCACGAGCTTATGGCGGCCTCTAGTTTGCCTATCATGCAGATCGCATATTTTTTTGTAATTATGAATGTGCTGTTTTACGAAGATTAAATTACTATAAATATATTGCGAGGCTACTGTGAGAATACCTATTTCCTTAAATTTCTCTCTAAGGGATTCGCGCGGTTTTAAATTATAAATTGCACGTATTGCCCTTTTTTGTAATACAAAAATTTTTTGAATATCTGCTGCTTTACCCCATAGTAAAATTCCGTAAGACATAATACTATGAAAGTAAGCAAAATATACAATTTTTGCAGTTTCAACGTCAGTAAACTGTCGAATCTTTCTGACAGCGTAAGCAGCAGAGCTGAGTTTGCCAGCCAGAGTTGATATATGAGTGCCCCATTGAAGCTTTGAATCTAAGGTCACCCCCAGGAACACAGTGGTCTCTTCTATTTTTAAAATATCATTATTTACAGTTAAATTTATGTTTCCTGCGGACTTGGTATTCGGCAATGCGAATTCAATGCACTTAGTTTTCTTTGCGTTTAAAAGTAAATTGTTTACAGTTAACCAGTTAGTGACTTGAGAAATTGCATTATTTACGTCTTCATAATTGTCCTTGTTTCTATCGACTTTAAAAATCAAGGACGTGTCGTCAGCAAATAGCACAATATCGCAAGTATTTTGGACGTAGTATGGTAAATCATTTATATAGACCAAGAACATGAAGGGACCCAGAATAGAGCCTTGAGGAACACCCATAAGTGAGGCTGATCCGGACGACTTCACATCGTTGACACATACCGTTTGAATGCGGTCACTGAGATAAGATGCAATGAGGCCAAGTGCAGTGTCTTTGATTCCATAATGGTTCAACTTAACTAAAAGCGTCTCATGCTCAACGCAATCGAATGCCTTAGACAAATCACAGAAAATACCAATAGCATTCTGTGATTTCTCCCACGCATCGAATATAATATGCTTTAACAGCATAGCTCCCGCATCGGTTGTTGATCGGCCTTTAGTAAAACCATACCGCTCTGAGTGTAGTAGTTTATTTGAGTTAAAGTGCAGAAGCAGTTGGTTGAGCATAATTTTCTCAAATATCTTGCTGAGTGCTGGTAATATAGAAATTGGTCTGTAATTATTAGGGTCACTTCTACTACCAGATTTAAAAAGTGGAATCAATTTACTGTATTTTATAAGATCTGGAAAGGATCCTGAATCTACAGACTCATTAAATATTAAAGCAAGATATGGTGCAATTATATCAATAACATTGCTGATTATTTTTACTGATATTCCCCATAGATCCCCGGTTTTTTTGCATTGCAAAGATTTAAATATTTTAATAATATCATATGGGGTCACATGTTTAAACTTAAACAACACACTGCACTCGGTGACATTACCCTTGAGAAGCTTAAGGGCTTCTATTGGCAAGGAATTAAGGGAGCTAGTAGTGGTAACAGGAATATTTTTGAAAAAATTTTCAAATGTATTTGCAATTTCAGTATCGCAGTTAATAATACGGTCATTAACTTTTAGCTCCAATTTAGGCTTTTCCACTTTATGTTTCCCAACAGTGTTTGAACATTCAAAATAATGTATACTAATATGTATATAAATGCGAAAGTTTGCGAAAGGATGGATGATTAGATGTTTACTACTCAATCACGCCAGAACGGTTGAACGAATCTGGATGAAATTTGCCTCAGAGATACATTAATACAGTCGTGAATTACACATGTGCTACTTCTAATCCCGGAAAATTAAAGGTTTTCCTTGGGAACCAAAAAAACATCGATATACGCGGGCTTCAGCTAGTTCTAAGTTAGGTACTCTCAGCAGTCAGTGCTTAAGGTTCTCATGACAGAGTTCTTATCTCTGTATTTTCAGACCCTTAGATATGAATTTGGGGTGTAAAAGACTATGTTAATGTTCAGCTACAACTGTGCTAAGAAACATCAAGGTATTCACAGCTCAGCATAAAATTAATCCACTTATTTAAAGACAAAACAGTAGCTACATTAGGAGTAGGTTACCCGGCTAGGTTTTGCAGCGGGAATTATGCCACGTCACAACATTACCGCGTGAATATTCATTATGCTCTGCGGTAATCTTCAGAAAGGCGGCGCACAATATTCTAAATACAAGTTGCTGTGTTACTAGTTAATAGGAATGCGGGATGTGAAATTCCCGCACATTTCACAGAAGAGAATGACAGAGTGCCTATAGTGGGAGATTTTCTTCCCATTCGATCGCGACAACGTTAACGCAATCGAGTAAGTAAAAAAAATTCTACTCGGCCCTCTGATCTGCAGGCCGAGTGGGGTTATTTAAGTACGTATTCGATCGTGTTAACCACCACTTATATGGCAATTGAGCGCCAGCTGTCAAGAGCTGGTCAATACCATATAAATCGTAGTTAACATAGACGCGATCGAATGAGATGAAAATCTCCCACTAGGCACTCTAACAGCGCTATGTGAAGCTACGATAGCTAATCAGTCAGGGAATGGACTATCAAAACTCCATTTGTAGGCACAGCCTCTTATATCTGTTGAACGATAATGTTTTATCTACTAACACACAGTATGAGAATTACTAAGGCATTTAGGTACTGACTTCATTCACGGAAAATAAGGATTTTTAAAGATCTCGTAGGAATTGCTCAGAATCATTTCTTAGTGAAGCTTTACGATATATACCTAGACCCCCAAAATACCGTGATTTTGTTATTACATATATAGGTCCACTTGCAGCAATGCCGGGTTATCCTTTCAATCCAGAGTTGGCTGCTACTTTAACAGAATTCGTATACAACTTCAGTAAAATTAAATATTTGTTTCTGGGTTAATCGTAACTCAGCGTGTCTCCAAGCGGCCTTAAATGTTTGTTTCAGATGTGCTCAACTATCTGTACAAACGAAGTGCTTCTATTATAAACATGTGAGTGAAAAGTTACCGTGTACATAAGCTCTAATAATAATTAAGAAATACATCCGTACGTACAAATTATTATTACTTTCGTGCGATAGTGTGTCTGTAAATATAATATAGACTGACCCCTGATTTACCGTCCGTCTGTATAATGGATTTGGATGTAATTTTAATAAGAGAAAGTCTCCTTCCCAGGAAAAGATATAATAATTTCGAGTAATCAAACAGCTCCCAAGGATTTTAAAAAACCTAAATCGACGCAGATAAAGTCGCAGGCATTTGTATAGCAACCTCTTATTTTCATTGGGACAAAGGAATTGCTAAAATAAAAGGTAAAAAAATTAGACAAGAAAACAGAATACGTATTATCAATAGGTATTCCGATAAAGCTTTGGAAGTTGAACGAGAAAAAGGAATGGGCAGCGTCGAAGACTTTTAATTAAAACTCAAACAATACAAAGATACCCTCATTTCGACTTATTCGAATTGGTTCTTATTTAACATTTCCTGACAATAGTAGGTGGAATTATGCTACAAAATATGTGAGCAGAGTATTTTTTTTCCAGTATGTCATTCTAGTAATAAGCAGATTCTTATTTCTGTGGGATATACTAACCTAGTAAAGCTTAATCTAATTAAATTAAGAATTTTGGACCCTTGATTTATTATATTGTGTTTGAAGAACTTGTCGTCACTTAAGAGGTTACATTTTTTCAATTTAGTTATTTGCTATTTTACAGTTTAACCGAAATGCCAGAACATAGCGATTTGCCAAAACAATCCTCAGGATTGCAAAGATCACTTAGTCCAAAGCCAAACTTTGTCTTTGGTCCAATGAGTTTTTGGACAGACGTACAAAAAGAACCTACCTAGTACATCGCCATATTTAAAACTAGCTGTTACCGGCGACTTCGTCCAGATCCATTAAGCCAGTCTGGCGTGATTGAGTAACAAACATCCATCTATCCATCCAAACTTTCGCATTTACAATATTAGGAAAGTATTTTTAATAGGTAATTATTTTTAACATTGATTAAAGTTTACAAGCAATCCCACATGAAAAAGCTAGTTTCCCATAATAATCTGAAACGCTACATAATGCGACGCATTGCCACATCTGGCACGACCGCTGTTTCCTCATCGGGCACTATGGCAGAAGTTTTCCTTTTCAATAAACGGTCTGCAGTAAATATACCGAGACGAGACCCATTTATACTCTAAGAGCTGATGACTTAATGTTTAAATTAATCAATAGTCTTGTGGTTAATATTGAGCATTTTATAATGGTACAAATTTTAGGTTTAGGACTTTCATTACAACACCCTGAGTAATCAAATTAGAAATGAGGAGATCAGTAGAAGAACCAAACTAAATGAAACAGCTCGAAGAACCGAAAAGCGGGATTCATATCATGTTCTTAAAATTAAAAGAGTACTAATTTTGGTAACAGTTTATCTCTACTTTTTTTAAATACATAAATAAAATTATTATACATACCTACTAATAGTATAACATCACAATACCATGCAAAAGTGTTATAATCTGTCTGTCTGTCTGTTTTCACGGCCAATCTGTTCAACCGGTTTTGATAAAATTTGTAACAAAGGTATAGGGTGCATCCCAGATACAAAGGCCTCTTTTTATTCCGGAAAATAAGTTTCCACAAAATTTTCCATAAACCCACGCGGACGAAGTTGCGGACACCATCTACTATTTATAATAAGTATTAAAAACAAGCTTATATCGTCGGCCATATTGAATTTAGTGTGACATTATTTTATTTTTCGCATTCCTTTCAGCAAAAGCTTTTCATTGATACCCATATCATGGGGATACTTAAGAAATAACTAGGCCGCCATCGTTGGGTCTCCGCCGTATTGGATTAGGAATGACGTTGACTGTTTTAAAATTTAGTTCCAAGATTTGACCCAAACAAACCTACAAACTTTGTAAGTAATTTACTGTAAAAGACTTGCACAAACTCTTCACACAAAACGTTGCCTATCTCCCAGTCAAGTAATTAGACGACAAAACATCGGTCCACTCACTCGTTTTCATAAAATCAAAACAGTTGTAATCAAAACTTTTCGTGTAAACATCTGTTCACGCTAACAAGTTATTTGGCATGTGTCAAAGTAGTTCTGCATAAATATCTCGAGGTCAGATGATATAAATCTTTGGTTCAGTTTTCTACAAAAAGGATATTTTTCATAAAAATAATTCCTAACGTTGCTTATTTATTTGTGATTATTTTCAATAACATAATCCTCTCGAACTCGAACGGTTCACTACTGTGCACTAGTACGGCAACAATATTGTCTGTCTGTGGCTTTAGTCCATACTTACTTAAATGAACTGGCTAAAATATATTGGCAGACTTTAGAGTTTTTTTTGTCCACTACAAGCTAGCCTTTGACTGCGATCTCACCTGATGGTAAGTGATGATACAGTCTAAGATGGTAGCGGGCTAACCTGTTAGGGGCATGGCAGTTATATTAAACCCATACCCTTCGGTTTCTACACGGCATCGTACCGGAACGCTAAATCACTTGGCGGCACGTCTTTGCCGGTAGGGTAGTAACTAGCCACGGCCGAAGCCTCCCACCAGGCCAGACCAGGGAAAATTCAGAAATTATAAATTCCCAAATTGACCCTGCCGGGGATCGAATCCAGGACCTCCGCACGTTAAGGCAACAGCGCTACACACTGCGCCACGGAGGTCGTCACGGAGTTCGTAATATTTACTTATTTTATTTATATAGGAACAACTTGGCTTCCTCATGTTTTTCTTCACCATCACAGCAAGGGATATTGAATTACACAATAGAAACAAAACTACATTTAGACATTTTGTCAGTTTAGTTTCGTGTGTTATCGAATACTATATACGATACTATACTATGTACTAATACAATGTACCAACTCTAATTGTTTTTTTACTAGATAAGGTTTTAGTTACCTTTTTCACTTGATACCACAAGTACTTTCCATTGATTTTGCAGATAGGCTCTCTCAATGAACAGAAATTACAAACTTATTCTTATTATGCGTGTAAAAATTATAAATATACGAATATTTTAGAATAAAGATAAATAAAAAAATTTATTCTTTTTAATAAATCAATAAAAAACAAAAAAGCTCCGTGTGGCCACTTTTTGTATGAATGTTAAATTGATTAGAATGGTAGAAATGGCCGTCATAACTTTGGGATATGATTGTGATTGTAAAAAAATATTTATGGACCTGTTGGATTAAGGTTTACGATTTTATAGGAACAGAGTATTTTTTGTATGTAGTATTTTGTTGTCCAGTTAAACTTATGTGAACTTGACAACCTCCGTAGTGCAGTGGTGAGCACTGTAGTCTCACAAGTAGTTCCCGGGTTCGATCCTTGGCAGATTCGATTTGGGATTTATGATTCATGAATAATTCTCTGTGGCCTGGCCTTGTGAGAGGCTTCGGCCGTAGCTAATTATATTATAATACCATTATACTATCATACCACCATACCGGAAAAAGATGTGCCGCCAAGCAATTTAGCGTTCTGTTAAAAAAAACATGTAATTCTCTATTTTGAATTAGCGTCTACTTCTGGGCTACCCAAGAACTCGCAATCAAACCTTAGTTCGTCATTAATCCTTCCTTAGAAACTATTATTGGATTTTAAAGGCGATTATTTTAAAGCTAATCCAAGCTATATCGGCAAAATGTTTATATTTTAGTACCTACTGGAAATATAGGTATCGTCAGTAGCTGAAATGCACCGTAAAATGCACTATTATACGTTATATTTTGTCCAACCATTTATTTTACTTTGTGTATGCGTTACTGATTCGATTTTTGATAACAATCGACTTTCTTTATGAAGAAGTTTTAATCGATTTGACACATTGATATTTATCTTTGCTCAATTTTTTTATAAACATACCCAAGCGTTTAAATGACTAAGTATATTAATGTAGGAATTATAATAAATCATTTAAATACAACAATACAGTAAATGTACATTAATCCGTCAGGTCATAGAAACCATCCATCGCCAAAGATTAATGGTGCCTAAAGGACTATCAAGAAAGCTACTGTTGCAGCTCCGTGACAGTTTTGAAAAGGAAAGTGGTACTTGTAATTACTAGATGAGTTATGATGATGATACGAGTTACGAAATATCGGATTATTAGGACAAGTCGCTTCAATATTGTAAAAAACGATTTGCGTCTGTGGAGTATTGCATTTTTGACGATGGTTGCCTGTCAATAATTATGACACTTCATAGCCGTGCATAAGTCAAAAGTAAAATAAATGTTTGGACAATATAGTCCCATGTGTAGGTAAGTAAGCTCGAAAAATATTGTATGTCAAATGCTGTTAATGAAAACCAATCTTATTGGAACCAGTAAGAAGTTAAGAACTCGCACAATCAAATTTACTTAAATCCGAAACTAATTCAGACTTTTTGATGCACTTCGAGTTTCAATTACTTATCCTGAGCTGCACGTCTATTGAATATTCTTTATAGTTAACTAATGTTACTCGATAGAGTTTCTCCCTTGAACGAATTTTTTTGTAGTTCCGACGGAAGTAAAATTAAATTCTTGTCGTTACTGGTACTGTTTTGTCTTATTACTTGTTATTTATTGAGATCTATAGATGTTTTTTTAACATGGGATAGTAAATTAATAGAGTCGTTTATTTATATTTATTTAAAAAATCTGCTGAAAAATGGTGCCTTGCATTGTATGATTTAAAAAAAAATACTGACGTACCAACCTACCTCTTAAATTATTGGCATTTATTTTTGTCTTTTAAATTATGTTTTATGAAAACTTTTACAAGTGATTGAATGAGGTTTAAAGGTACGTTATTGTTATTTGGTGAGAGAATTGACTTAATAACTAGTAATTTAATGATAACAACTTATTTTTATGCGAATAGAATCCATTGACTGGCTTGAGTATCTCTACAAAAATAACTCCGAAAATAACCGGGCACATTATAGGAATAGTAACCTATGTACGCATCCGGGATGCAAACTTTATCCGTAACTCTTTTAGTCAAAGTCGTGAAAAGTTAACAGACATACACACTTCCGCTTTTTATATAATATTATTATAGCTTTAAAATCGTTATCAATAATAATAAGGATCTAAAAAGTATTATTCAAGCCTTTCACTATCGAACCCCAGTTTTCGTGTTTGGATAATCAATTTTAGGCAACACAAATTCTCGAATTAAACAGCTGGGTATTTAAAATTTAATCCTCTAGCTGCCGGCTGGTATAATTATATTAGCGACAGGCTCCACAGGCTATAAAGATGACAAATGTACTGGGGGCGCCGGTCGAAGCGATAATCACGGTACTCCTACAATTTAATAGATATTAAGGTAATAGGCATATCAATAAACTTCCAGGCAATACTTACTCGTACCACAGCGGAATCATTTTGTATTCTTCGTATATTATTTTCCTTATTATTTTCCAGCGTATTTTTTTTATCCACTACAAGCTAGCCATTGACTACGATCTCACCTGATGGTGATGATGCAGTCTAAGATGGTAGCAGGCTAACCTGTTAAGGGCATGGCAGTTATATTAAACCCATATCCTTTCGGTTTATACATCGTACCGGAACGCATATTAAAAATGCAAAAGTGTGTCTGTCAGTCTGTCTGTCTATCTGCTACTTTTCCACCGATTTTGATGAAATTTGGTAAAGAGGTAAGTTACATCCTGAGGAAGGACAAAGGCGTGAAAAGATGACAACAAAAACAATTTTGTTAAGTTAAAAACACGACAAACAGAGACTGGTCATTCATAAGAAGCGGGTCTTCGTAAAATAAAAGTTATTCGAATTGGTTTTGTTTGTAAAACTGTTTCAAAATTAGCCCCTGAACACCAATTTAAACAATAATTGTTATTTAGCACTTCAACTTAAGGGCTAAAATACTATAGCTAAGCTTCAAAATTGTCGAAACGATCCTTTTGTTACGTTTAGCTCACTCAAGGGAATAATGAACGCTTAATGTTATACGAACGTTCCCTCTTACCTCCTGATATAAACGAGTGAAATAATTACATATTCCGCGCACTTAATTAGGACTCCTTAGCAAATGGTTGAAATAGAACTTAAGGCCAAAGAGCATTGTGCAAAGGTTAGACTCGGTTACCCAAATTAGGATTACCAAAATAGTACCGGATATTATATGCTTTATTTCACTTTTTTTTTTTCATATAAATTCTTGAAACTTTGAAAAACTTCTGTACAGCAGTGGATGCATACAGGCTGAGGGATAGATGGATGGATGGATATTAGGAAGATAAGTTCTTTCAAATCTTTGTAATAAATTTACTTTGCCTTGCAAATCAATAGCAAGCTGTCCGTGTTAAAGACATCAAAAGCCTAGTCGGAAACCTTTTTAGAATAATTTGACACGTAATGCCTCGTAATGTATGACTGCCTCGTTGATCTAGTGGTTGGCATGTTCGACTGCGGCCGATGAGGTCCTGGATTCGAGTCCCGGGTCGGGCCATAATTTAGTATTGGATTTTCTGACTAAAAAGTCTCAATACTAGCCCGGAGTTAGAAAGTTGGCGATGTTTCACCCCCGCGCCTCGGAGAGCACGTTAAGCCGTTGGTCCCGGTTATTATCACTAACATGATAATAGTCGCATTGAAGCAGCGTGGTGGGTCTAAGCTCTACTTCCCTCTCTCCTAAGAGAGTGGAGGCCTGTGCCCAGCAGTGGGACGTTAATAGGCTATAGTGGTGATGGATACGCAATACCGCCTTTAAATTTTCGTTAAGACTTGACTATTCTGTAGACAGTCGCATAGCAGTCCGATGTTCTTCTCACTAGGTACATGACAGATATTTAGTGTACAAGGTGAATGCAGTACCACTGAGATATTCATCTTGTTCCGGTACGATACTCGTAGAAACCAACACTGCAAAGTTTCACTATACAGGTCGGTTTTAAGGAGTTATGATAAAGAGAGATGCTCTAAGCTAATAGCTTATTTTCCTGCATTTTGATACACCATTGATTGTTTAAAGTGATTTGTTTTTCGCTAGAAAACACAGGTAAAATATAATTCTCAGAAAATCTATCGCATATTTTTTACCCGATGATGTCCGCGACTTTATCCGCGTTGATTTTTTTTTTTTTTTTTATTTTTAACTCCTTATTTTTCACTTTAATAATATAAGTATGGATATGAATTATTTTAAACAAAAAAAAATATATTTTAGTCAATAATAATAAAATATTATCATGATTAACTATAGGTACCTACTTGGCCAATTTTGGTTTCTATATCAGATTTTTTCTGCACAATTTTGGTATCATTACTTTCTTTTATAAGAATTATTACGAAGTCTCTCTCAACTGTCCTTACTAATATTACCTTTCCGAGGATTAACAATAAAGGACAAAATATACATTAACGATCCATCGACCTTCCCTTTAATCTGTTTAAAAACCTTTTCACGAATTTTCTAAATATTACGTCGCATGCCAATAAGGTTAGGTTTACAATTTGGACTTTTTTTGTAATACTTTTTATCCAGTCGTATGTCGCGACAACTGCAAAAGTAATTATATAAATTTTCTTCTCCTCAAACCAGAAAGCGCTTTAAGACACTTTACATAACTGACACTGTAATAACATCACGCCCCTTCTCTCTACTTTTTATTAAATACAATTTACCAATTATTTATTATAGACGTTACTCGTAATATGCAATGCCATATTGAGTATATGACTAATGACGTTGATTTTGTAATTTATATATGTAAATTTACATTTTCGTCTATAAAAATCCGATTTCTGATATAAGTAGCATTATTATGACACTTATAGAAGGAAACTTTCGTTTTACTTCTACGTTCTATACAGCGTAGACTGGCAGACCAAGTGCTCTGGCCATTTCTGAGGATTGCCTAGGCCAATCGCGATGCGCCCATAGGCTGACATACATTTGAACCAAATATTGTTACAGGAGATGTTGATCAGAGGTCAATAGCAAACAGGAGGTTTATGTTAGAACATTGTAATGAGCTTTCCAAATCAATGTCTATTTACCTTTGCATTGAATGTACACTAGTTATATTATACAAAACCCAAAGAACGCATACACCAAAAGAGCATAAAGCAACATTTTGTCGCGTGACATGTCGCAAACGTTATACTCGCTAATCTTCGCAGGGTACGTACAGTCCATTTCCAGGGATTGCCTAAATGTCGTATCGCGTGAGAATAATTAAGATTGTTTAATTTGGGACCGTACTTCATAAAGCCTTTTGTATTATCCCGAACACGTTGACAGGCTCGTTATATTAATTGATCTTCGGGAGGTTTCACCGTCTCTGATGTTTCATTTTCTTTGTTCCAGAGTCAGATCTTGAATGAATGGGACAATGCTCGATTAATTTGCTAAGTGTGTGCTGAAATTTTCGTTCCAAATTAATACTACTATGCGGTTCTGTTTAAAGGCAGACAAAGGGAAATCTTTCTGGTTGGAGTAGTTGTAAGATTTATGGACTAATTACAATTTTTTAGTTTGATTCAGCCTGTTCTCATTGAAAATCTGTGTTTTTTTGTGGAGTTACGCTTACTCCATAGAAAACACAATTTTTTTGTAATAGTAAAAAGCTGCATCGTACGGGGCTGCCAACCCGGATTGGAGCAGCGTGGTGGGTCTAAGCTGCCCTCTCGCCTATGAGAGTGGAAGCTTGTGACTAGTGGGACGTTAATGGGCTGTAGCGGTAGTAAGAAAAATAAAAAACTAAGTCTAAACAATATTTCGAAAGAATGACTCGTTCTCAGTATTGGCAAAGGGTATGATGAGAACCGAAAGCCGAATATGGAGCGAAATTAGAAAGAATGGAGATGAGAAGCGAAAGACGAATATGACCGATATCACGCGTCCCGTAGTAATTCGTCTAAGCCTAAACGTCATAATTGCTTTGCATGCATTGCTGAGCATGATTGTCGTCAAGTGCAATGTATGCAATAAAAACGAGTTTAATAATCTTTGTGTATGATACAAAATATTATGACCAAAACTACGCATTGCATTCATTATTATTAGAAAACACGTATAGATTCTCTATTCTATTTTGAAGTTGTTAAATCCTTAGTAAGCGAGCAGCCCCAAATTATTACGGAACAACAGATTCACGGAGATATCTCGGATTTTACCGCTTCGTATTTCACGGATGATGAAGCTAACGATTGGAATGCAACCGCTTGCGAATAAATTACAGCACCTCTGGAATACACTACAAATAGATGTTCTGAAAATTTTATATTTAATTATCAATATATTCAAAATGAAATGATTTATTTCACGTAGGACAAATTGTGCTTCATAAGTCTTAAGAAACTACCAAGGGTTTCTACTGAGAAGAAACGGCAAGAAACTCAGCAGTTGCTCTTTTCATAAACTGAAAAATGTTACACTTTGTAAATAATATACAATGCATACGTTACGTCATTACATCATTAAAGGATGATAATATAAAACATAATATTACACAATATTGTTTATTTAATAAAGAGTGTTGCTCAAGAATCATGCTGTATCACGAATTCACGAAGTCTGGTTTAGCCAACTGCCAAAGTGCATTAATATGATTTGTGCTTTCATCGTACTTGGCGTACTATAATGTTTTTGTTGACCTACCCACTATTGGAGATGTTAGTTTATATTTTATAAAAATTGTACAATTATATTAACTTATTGTGTAGAAGTATATTAATTTATTGTTTGTAGGTATAATTTTTTGTTTGTGTATTACTAGAGTTTTATATAGGTAGATAGGTAAAATAGGTAGGTACTAAATGTCGACGGTGGCGGCGACGCTTGGTGTGCGATAAAACTTGTAAAGTTTATGTTCACACCATTTTATTTGTAACACAATTATTGTAATATTTTAATAAATAAAATAAAATAAATAAAATAAAATAAATAAATAAATAACGTAACAAGTAGGTATTATACTGTTACGGGTTACTGGATGCGAAGCCCGTTGCTTCCATGCAACTTTGTCATCGAGAAAATCATCAATAGTATAATTACCTCGACTTAACATATGCTGTTTAACACAGTCTTTAAATTTATGTAACGGCAACTCCAGAAACTCTTTTGGTACCATGTTATAAAAGCGTACACTCGTACACTTTCTATATTTATTAAGATCTGGCCCCACTAAAGAGGCGTGACGTGGCACGTTGCTCTGCAAGTATTCTTTGTATCAGCTTGTATGGAGCTGGGCGACTCGGCACGGATATGCATTGCGGGACACGGCCCCGTACTACAAACTCATACAAATAATATTAGCCGCACGTGTCGCGCTGCTCCGTGCATCTCAAGTGGGGCTAGACCTTTATTTTGAAAACTTTTTTTTCTTCAGTAGTGAGCACTACTGTCACGTCAATCACCATCAATCGGTTACCAATTACCAAGGGTTTACCTGATTTCAAATTTTTTAACTGTCCTTGGTCTACTGGTAGGCATGAGGTATAGTGATTGGATTTCCGGTAAAGCCAAGCCGCCAAGCGGTCTATTAAGCATGCGTAACGGCCGAAATTTTTCTGTCCAATATCTAGTGTAATTTCATCCTTCCTGTGCTTTATCCATATCCATATCCATACTAATCCATATACATACTAATGTATGATGATGTGTTTGTCTGTCTGCTACGCTTTCACGGCCCATCTTTTCAACCAATTTTGATGAAATTTGGTACATGGATAGGTTTTATCCCGGGGAAGGACATAGGCTACCATTTTATCCCGGAAAATTCAAGAGTTTACGAATGAAGCCTAGTCTCAACTATTTTTATACTTTTAAAATGGCAAGAAATGGACTGGGTATAATATAATTGACCACTGGTGAATAAAATATTTTTCTTTCTTTCTTTCTTTCTAATTTAAGGATTTTTGTTTTACTACGGAATCCTAAAAAGTAAAAAGAAACGTCTCATACGCAAACCATCGCATTTGATTTACAACATACGTATCGACATCCCTTTTGCAACGTTTTCGTTCAAATTGAACCAATCCGCTGAGGTACAATTCCTTCCTTAAATTATGAGTTTGGTTCGGTCACGGGATGTGACAGGTAATTTTGCAAATGGTACGAATGAAAGTAGCAACTCATGCTATTTCGGACGCCATTAGAGAAAAGGATATTGGAAAATGGGACGCAAATATTTCAAAGGAATGATGTGAGTGCCTTTTT
Organism: Erebia aethiops; assembly: GCA_923060345.2. NCBI lineage: Eukaryota > Metazoa > Arthropoda > Insecta > Lepidoptera > Nymphalidae > Erebia > Erebia aethiops. The sequence continues at coordinate 3,148,662 of OV281092.1, read as the reverse complement.
TCTAAAACACGAGAACATTGGTATTTTTAATACTTCGCATGATACAGTATAGGTAGAAAAGGCCTGACAACACTAACAGTCAATTCAAAGTCACTATCGCTTGTGAGTTTGACTACCAAAAAGCTAGCATACTTAGTAGCACAAGCCTTGTGTGTGTACTTTTCTTTTTCTCGGTAGGAGGAAATCCTCATGGATGCCGTTCGGCATGCCCGACTTCACCGAGATGTACTCGATGACATACGGACTAAAACCTCCTCCCTTATCTCTGGCCGTTTTGTGTGTGTACTGACTAGTAAATACTAGTGGTTCGCCCCGAACTGAGACCTCGCGGCGCCATCTATTGACATAAATGTGAAGTTCTGTTAAAAATACCGAAGCTCATTAAAAATTAAATAATTCCGTTTCCTTACAATATTTATCTAATTTTAGTATTTTTTGTTCAAGTACAGGATATAATTGAAATAATTGATCAAGTTTCAGGCTCATCCTTTCAGAAAATTTAGAGTTTTGAGGTCATCTTTGGACGTTAGAAAATCTCCATTTTGAAAGCCCCCCATTTCGTCAATTTTGGGGGAAAAATTAAAAAAAAAATATTTTTGGACTCTATTCCTAATTATCTTTAAAATGATATACCGCAAGCTTATGTAACTTTATAAAAAATATTTTACTTCGCATTCGCTTCTATGAGAGCCCCCGTGAAATAAAGATTTTTATTATTTTTTAAGCTATATTCGGCGGGAGGCCATTGGCTTACATATTTTATTTAAAGCTGAAGTAATTGCGTTCAGTAATTCAGAAGTTATAATGCTCTGACAGACGGACGGACGGACGGACGGACGGACAAGTGCCAATTCACCCAAGTAGACTCAGAGACCTTCGCTTCGCTCGGTCAATAATGATTTTCGGAGGTTCCAAAATAAACTTATTTAAGACAACAAGGAGGTTCAGCACAATCACTTACATTCGTAAAAATTAACAGAAAAGTTACTAGGCACCAGTCCTACTAGGCACTGGTGTGCCTAGTGGGAGAATTTCCTTCCATGCGATTGCGACAGCGTTAACTGCGTTTTGTATGGAATTGTCAAGCGCTTGACAGCTGGCTTAAATGGTAGTTTTCGTTTTCGCGATCGAATATGTAGATAAAACTCCCACTCGACCCGCTGCGCTCTAATAAAAATAAAATATTATTTAGAAATGAAATATTTGGACAAAAGCGGCATATCAAAAATATTTCTTGTAAGAAGCGTAGGTAATAACTAAAATAATTTTTACTAAAGGTAATGAGAAATAAATGGGAATGATTAATTGAAGATAAATTAAAAGCGGCGTATAATCTAAAAGTCATTTGATGTTTGCGAAGTCTCGTCGTTCCGGCAAATTAGTTAAGTTCACTTTGGGAGGCGTTTTTTAAGGCAGAGTTTCAACTACACCAGCAGACGCTGATGTATAAATTGAAGTTTTATCAAATGCAGTATGGACCCTAATAACAGACTTAAGTAATTTTAAAGCATGATTAAATTAATATTATTATGTTACTATGTTTAATCTACACTGATATCCGAAATATGAAAGTCTGGATGGAATGGATGTTTGTTACTCAATCACGCCAAAACGGCTGAATGGATCTGGATGAAATTTGGTACAGAAATAGATTATAGTCCCGAATAACAGAAAGGCTACTTTCTATCCCGAAAAATTAAAGAGTTCCCGCGAGAACCAAAAAACTTCAATCCACGCGGACGAAATCACGGGCATCGCAGTTAGTAATATTATGGTTATAACAATTAAAAACCTTGGTTGTACTTTTGAGAATTCCGTAGTAATTAATAACTAGCAAAATAATAATATATAACCGAATGCTGCATAATTTTTAACACTTAATGTTAATTTACTAAACAGTGATCAAGGCGTTTAAAACATTTAGTCGGATTCTACCACCATATTTTTCTTTGCTTAATGTATTGAAATATATTTCAATGTTAATTTTTAGTTCAATTTTCATTAACTACCGAATGATTGCTTTCCTGGTTACCACGATAATGAAGAGAAAAGGGTTAAAATACTCGGAAAATTTAAAGTAAGATTATGAAATTGGTAATCACGGAAATATTTGAGGTATAAATTGTTTTACTCAATGATTTTCGTAACTTCTACTACCTTATAAAACAGCTATTCAATTTGGCAGTCATTATTGGCAGAAGTAGCTATTTACAAAAGATCTAAATAGACCTTGGATCATAATATTACCTAAATCTGTATCTGAATTTACCGGACCGAACTCATGCCCACTTACACAACATTAACTAAACGGACTAAATTTAATTTTAATGTTTTGATGTTGACATGAAAAGGACAGGTATAGAAAATTAGAAAATTTAAATAATATATAAAGTTTAACACGTAAGTCAATCATGCCTAGAGAAGTCTATCACAGAATAGGTTAATACAGTTGTAGTTTTATTTCAAAAAAATTTTTGAAATCCGATTAATGTTCTTGGCTCACTATCGCAAAATGTAATTGCGATTCCTTGGATTTTCGCATAAAATTAAACCATTCGCGTTATTTCAAGACAAAACATCTCGCATACCGTACACTACATAATATTTTCAGTTAGGTTTTGCGGCGAAATGCATGCTACATCACAACATTACCGCTTGAATATTCATTACACGCCGCTAGTATTTATAGTGAAGCGCAATTTTAGACACGTTATACCTATGCGTTGCATTTAATATGTTGTTTTCTCATGAAGCATAAGAGCTATGCTACCCCTCTATCCTACCCCGCAACGGTGATTGATAAAATACCTATGAATAATAATTGACCTCTTGACCAAATTTCGACCAAACAACGGTGTACGACACCGTGGACAACTGCAACGGTTGAGTGAGAAGATATTACCTATATAAAGGAGGGATCTCGTGTAAGGATATGAGCAAAATTAAGTCGCACTAATATCTATTCCACCATTTCGTTGTCAGATAAGACAGCGGTCTAACATCATTGGAGATGGAGAAAAACTGGATGCAAGAGTGGCAGCTTCAGCTTCAGCTTGAGTTTGAGTTTGAGTTTGAGTTTAAGGCTGGGAGGTGGAAACGCGTAGATATAGTAGAGACTAGAGGCAAAAAAAATTTTGACTGGCGGTCAACATGTCTTGGTAGCTCCCTTTTAAATCTGCAAGAAGGGGATCTGAAATAACTAGCGAGACAGGACAAAACGTTGTCACTCCGATGCATTAATTTTTATCCCAAACCCGTGACTCCCATATAACGCCTATATAAAGTTACTTGAATAAGTATCGAGTCACTAATATCACGCGATGCTGCTTCGCATAACAAGCAAGACACAGCCTAGAACATTAGAGCCTATAAATAATAATAAAAGTCTTAAGCAAGAGTAAAATATCCCGTAGTAAATAACAATTATGTCATTATAACTTTCGATCGCAGCGCGATAGCATCTGGTTGCGTTATGAATAATTAAGCTTCCGAGAGTTGCCCGATAACGCTGGCCAATTAATCATACTCATTATGCCCCAAGATATAGATCGTTTTTATGCTTTTACTGATTTTAGTCGACTTTTTAATGTGAAACTAGTAAAATAACGAAATCTAAGAAAATTCATCTGTAATATTATCAAAGAAAAAAATTTAAATAATAATAACGTAATGGCAAATTCTACGTCATCGCCTGCTCGCCAACCTGCCAATTGGAGCAGCGTGGTGAGTCTAAGCTCTAATTTCCTCTCTCCTATGAGAGTGGAGGCCTATGCCTAGCAGCGGGACGTTAATGGGCTGTAGTAGTAACGTCATCGATCGTAATTTATAGTAAATATTTTAAAAAATACTAGAAAAAGCGGACAATTAAGGAACCAAAATGTTTGCTCTACGATAAAAAGAACAAAGATGCTTCGATGTAAATATAACCCGATGATAACCCGAATCTACATTCGATTTGTATCAGACCTCTTTTGAATAGGTAACGTCTTGTAAAATTCAGAACCGAGAACTGAATCGAGACAGACAATTTGAAACAATGCACTACGACAATTCGACCGTTGTTCGTAAAATCTAGTCTAATAACATGCAGAACATAAAATATCAATTGTACTCTGAAATACGAAACCATTTCCAGATATTACTTCGCTTTAGTTTAAATAATAGTTTTTGGTACCGGTTCAAACCGGTTTAAAGTAGAAATATCCAGATTATCGCTTCGACCGGCGCCCCAAGTACATTTGTCATCTTTATAGCCTCGCGGAACAGTCTGGCGCTAATAAAATTATGCCAGACGGCATCAAGAGGATTAAATTTTAAATACCCGGTTTTTAGTTCGAAAGTGCTTACATACAGCAGTCATAGCGGTCTATTGTGTGTTCCAAGCTTAGAGCTCCCATCTCTCTTTGATCGACTGCGCGACAGAGTGTAAGGTTATGTTTTGTACTCGTACGTGTATCTGGGTATGTGTGTTAGATTCAGTACAATCAGCTTACTGAACTGGTAAGTCTCGACGTATCATAAGTGACACAAGTTGTCCTACGTGAAATAAATAAATAATTTTTATCATTCTTTATAACTTTTTTTAATGGATTTGTCACGAATTCTCGTATAGACAGTTATTCTATGGCTAAATTCAATCTAAGATCGATTGGCTAGCTATGGATATTTAATTTAAAGTTCATAACAACTAAACGTGGGCGTAGAACGGGCATATTTTTGCGTAATGAATGCAATGCGCGAAAAATACCCGCGTTCGATCGCCATTGGTTCAATCATGCATGTCTCGATACAATAATAATGTAATATCAACATGAAATCAGTATTGGCATTCTATAAATAATAATTAAATGTTGCCAGTCGAACACACGATGACGACAGATTTATTACAATATCAGCAATCTATGCCTTGCTCACAAAGCGCACGCTTTATTTTAGGGACGTTAAGGTCGGTACGTCATAAAAAAAGTCAAATTCATTTTTTTCTGATTTGATTACATAAATTTATGATCACCTGTTTGATAATATACAGTAAATAAATAATAACACTTGAAACGCTTGAGTTTTAAAGTTTCAAGCTATACCTTGATATAAACCATGCTCCCTCATCAGAACTACATGAGTAAAGTTGGACATTTCAATAAACATTCTGCAGCAAAGACCCACGTATACTAGACGACAAAACATCGGTTTAGTTCTCATAACTGTTCGTACGGTAATCAAAACTTTTGCTACGTGCAAGCGCCCGCTTACATGAGTGGATTCACAATAGTGAACACATTTTACTAGATGATCCCCGTGACTTTATCAACGTGGATTTAGGTTTTGGAATTTCAGTAGGTACTCTTGATAAAATACACTCTTTGTCTTTCATCAAAATGGTCCAAGGAGATGGTCCGTGAAACATAATTATAATAATGTCCTCCCGACCGAATTTCGGCCACGGCGGCCAATCACAAGAGAGATTAGCTATCTGCGCGGGAGATATTATAGTGCACAAGTGTGTGGGCGAACACAGGTGCACTCTCTGCTCCTTTAACCTCATGGTCCGCGATGGGTCGGAAAATTTGACACGACCGGAGAGAGATCAGGCGCAGGGCCGACGACTTTACGTGATCTTCGAGGCACGGGGGTGAACCACCGCCAACTTCCTATCTCCGGGCTAGTACTGAGAATTTCTAGTCAGAAAAACCCAATTATGGCCCGATCCGATACTCGAACCCGGGACCTCGTCAGCCGCAGTAGAACACTAGACCAACGAGGCAATTAAACCAAAGAAACAATTTTTTTTTATCCACTACAAGATAGCTCTTGACTGCGATATCACCTGATGGTAAGTGATGACGCAGTCTAAAATGGTAGCGGGCTAACCAGTTAGGGGCATGGCAGTTATATCAACCTTATTTTGCGTACTGTTACATCCCTAGCTACTAAGGCGTATATTGCTGAACATTCATGAAAATAAGAAGAAGAATATATTTCCTATAAAAGCAGCTAATTAATTCTAAATCTCCAGTCGTTCTGGTAATTAGTCTAATTGCTATCTAACTACGGACCTGGTTTCTGCCTGCCCGACTGGACTAAGCAATAAAAGCTGAGGCCCTGAACCAAAAGAATCGCCAAAGACCTTTTTGATACTCGAACCCGGGACCTCGTCAGCCGCAGTAGAACACTAGACCAACGAGGCAATTAAACCAAAGAAACAATTTTTTTTTATCCACTACAAGATAGCTCTTGACTGCGATATCACCTGATGGTAAGTGATGACGCAGTCTAAAATGGTAGCGGGCTAACCAGTTAGGGGCATGGCAGTTATATCAACCTTATTTTGCGTACTGTTACATCCCTAGCTACTAAGGCGTATATTGCTGAACATTCATGAAAATAAGAAGAAGAATATATTTCCTATAAAAGCAGCTAATTAATTCTAAATCTCCAGTCGTTCTGGTAATTAGTCTAATTGCTATCTAACTACGGACCTGGTTTCTGCCTGCCCGACTGGACTAAGCAATAAAAGCTGAGGCCCTGAACCAAAAGAATCGCCAAAGACCTTTTTGAGGTCTCCGCGAGTCGCGACAATAATAAAAAAAATTTCTCCATGAATAAGTTCAGTTTCCAGTTCGAGTACTCGTGTTGTTTCCTTTATAACCAACGAGTGCTTGGGACTAACAGTACTGTATCATATAAAGAACCTTTACGTTTTAGAGTCAATCAAAATTTCTCAAAGTCAAGTATACCCGGTCTTAACCCGGCTCTCGTAATATCCGTGTCGAATGTAATAAACGTACGAATTTTACAGCTGACGCTTCCCGGACGTGCTATCCCTGTACCAGTTTATGTTCGTCAGTTTATATTTGCTGGATACCTGTGCTTCGATAAACGTCGGCTCGTTAATAGAATAATCACATAACCGGGTATTCCCGGTTGAATTTTAAAGCGTTTCTGTTATACACTATTCTGATTGTATCGGACGCTCTATTTTGAGCACATTTTAACCGCGATTTTAAACTTTTTATGCAAACACTATGTTTTGACTAATTAGTTGTGATTAAAGAAAGACCTAGGTATGATAAAGAAAATAATCTGAATCTCAATTAAAATAAATTATCCTAAGAGAGCGGCCATGCTCCATAATATCTCACTGTCTATAATGTCAACAAATATCTTTAATAATATTGACTAAGAATCTCTCAATATTAGCTGAAATTAACATTTGTAGCTAGAATACTTTGAAATTAAGATGAAAAATAACATCAAATTGATGCTAAGATGGGCTATGGTAATAAAGTTCAATATTAGATCTTTTTTAAGCAAAAATATTTTTAATGCCAAATTATTTTGAGTGGCAATTATTTGATTGCAAATTTTTTACATTTAATATCATCGTAAGAGACGCTAAGGTTCTTACGAAAATTAATATCTTCTACATTTCAAGTCTCCATACAAAAATAAGGGTAGGTAATAAAATCTTTCAGTAATTTATTCGCTCCTTTGAACTCGAAGGGCGATGAACATTCAGACCGAATAAAAATTCATTTTTCCCCCACCACTCGCATCGGTAAACGGGATTTGAGCAATAAACACAATTTAGTAGGGAAATTAATTCTTTGTTTTTCAGACTTTAATATCAAACCATTATTCACGATTATAATATTACTAGATAATGTCGGTGACTTCTTCTGCGTGAAAATCTCGTGGGAACTCTAAATAATTTTTCGGAAAAATGTAACCCTCGAGAGTCGGAACACAATCTATTTCTATGCCAAATTTCATCTTAATCAGGTGAACAGAGGGGCGGTGAAGCGTATAATTCAGACAAATAGACTTACTTTCGCACAAATTATAATACGAGTATGGATTCTGCAAATAAACAGTAGGTTAGTGTACCAAGGCGATGTACCTACAAAAAAAAAGTAAGCTGTCCTGATAAGTCTAGGATGTATGATATCCTACTATATAACCAGATTATATTAGGATGACAGTAATTAGCATTCCATCAATGACTGTAAAGTCATTCAAGAGAAATTGATATTAAGTAATCATAAGATGAATGGAGATAAACCTATTTTTATTATCTTAATGGCATCTGGACTGGGTTATACATATCATACTGTGATATATTATATGCTGATGGATTGTTCCGTAATGACCACACCTAAATTAATCTACTATCTTTCACTTGTCAGGTACTATTAAAATACTCTGTGCTTTAATTAAGAGCGCAATCACCTTTGGTTTGTGAACACCCTTTCTCTACGTTATGAGAACCACCGTTGCATCAAGAATTCCATAAATTCTGCCAATCAATACATTTTATTGAGATTGTGAAAGTGATCCATAGTGTTTTTACGGAATAGGCCTATATCTGGCTCCAACTTCAAAAGAAAGGGGCTTTACTTCTTAATTTTGCTTACATTATCGTTGTTGTATATGTCACCGTAAGATTGTAAAATCCGTTAGATTATCATCTAACGGTTTCTATCCCGCTAGATTATAAACTGTCGAAAGATTGTGAACCGTTCAATGTTAAATTAATGTTCAATGTTGTATTAATTTATGAAATATTTATTGTTTTTACGTTTTCTTGTCTCTTTCTTGGACAGATCGCGCGCGAGTTGAATGCAGAGTAAATGTAAGTGTCACCATACATTTACTCTGCATTCAACTCGCGCGCGAACTATAGGTTAGGTTAGGGTTTGACATGAATATTCAGGTAGTGCCCGGCCACAGGCCGGGCACTTAGGTTCTATCGGGTTAATATACCTAATATATTACAATTTACCGAAAAAGAACGCGTTAAATTGTAAGCAGTATGTTCCGGTTCACAATCTGTCGAAAGTTTATAATCTATCGAGATAAAAACGTTATATTATAATCTAACGGTTTTTACAATCTTACGGTGACATATAGAAAGCGCCATGATCCTATCTAGCATTACGGATAAAACCTGTAAAGTGAAGATCACCTATGTCTTCATTATTTAGACCTCATCTTTAGCTAGTGTCAGACGAGTTTTAATATAACAGGATTTATGGTCCCAGAGGCGACATTCATTTTGGGTTACACTGTAAATGTACAGTGCAGGCCATTTGAAGTATGCACGGGGTTTTACATTTGTAACGTATTTTATTAACAAGCGCTTATAAAATCAGATAAGCGGATTAAATATGCTTGTGTAGATTAATATTTTTAATCTATCTGTAAATTTTCCATAAGTTACTTTGTAACGTATTTACGCAGATTGTGTTTTTTGAAGCGGTCACTGAGTGAAATGGTAATTGAATTTTACGAAAATTGAAACTCTGAAAGTAATAGGTAAGTACCTATTAGGTCTAAGGATCTTTGTCGTCAATTTTGAGGAAAATAAAAACTGCATCCAAAGATAATAAAATGAAAATGAAATTCAAACAATACCACTAACAGCCAGTGTGCCTATTATTTTGAACGACAGTGTAATAACCTGAGAGTCCGTTCAGGCAGCAATTCCTTGGAGGGTGATACAACGGGCAGTATAAATTATTAATATAACAATACTCTTTGTTCAACTCCCACTGTTTTGTGCATCAACACCAAATAGTGTAATTAGATGACAAAAATTCCACGTGCGACTCGAAAGATTTTTATCACAGGATCATATTATTTACTGGGATGTTGTAAAAAGCAAGTAAAAGAGTCAATGTACTCGTGGGTATTATTTTTTAAAATTATGAAGAAGTACTTAAAATGCCATCTATTGGCAACGTAGAAACATGTTTATTGTTTCCTCTCAAATTAGAGGAAAATACTATACAATTCTAGGCCGGAATAGCGATTCAATTCCTCGTTTATTTAAAAAGGCGCCGGCTGGCGCTTCGTCCTTTTAAAATCACTGGTGAAGTCCTCGGCTTCGCCTAGTCCTTCCAATATTACTCAGCCGTGAATTGCTTTAGTTCCAGCCTGGACAGTAATGTACTTCTACAAATTAAAAATAATCGAGCTTTTGAAGCGCAAGAATGGTAGTCCATTTTGTCACTTCGCTGCGCATCGCCTCGCCTGTTGCTGGAGTTGTTGTTGTTGAAGTTGCTATTTTGGCCACAATTACATTAACATGAGGTGTAAGGCGAAGTAGTATGCAATCGCTGATTGCACTCAGTATGCAAACAGATTTTTTTAGTGAAGTTGTTTAGGTAAATAGAAATAGAATAATATTCAATGGAGTGGTCTCAAGACACAGAATAATTCCGCATCATTTTGTCTTATATTATTTTTACACACTAAGCGACTAGTGTACGACTTTCTTGTAGTGATTTTTGCTCTTAGATGGAGGGAATTAGGGAATATTAGTAATGTAAAACATAAAAAAAACAGTGTTAACACTATAAGTATTATACCTACTGCAATTCGTAGTGAATTTTTACAACAGAGGCAAATGGGATTGAAAGTATACAGCAATTTACTTCGAGAGTTACGAATGCTAACATGTATTAAAACAGTGGAAAGCATGAGTCTTTGTGATACACCTGTTTTTTGTGCCCATTCTGTACATCTGTGGCGTTACTACCATTGCTAAAAACAGTATTGTTCTAAGGTGACAGTTTATGTCACGTACCTTCACGTCCCTAAAATAAGGATCATACATATCAAATCCTAATCGGTACTTATTTTACATAAGCGAAAGTGTGTTTGCCTGTCTGTTAGCTTGAATCCTGGAAATGGATGGACGGAATGAAAGATATCCCACGGAATTCCTACAGGAAGTTTTAAATAAGCTAGTCAAAAATAGTGTTGGTCTATTACCTGTGCATTACGTATTCGTAAGGGTTTTTGAAACAATACCTTATACCACAGAATTATCTGTCAATATATTCAGTTAGTATCCAAGCCTGTTTTATTTCGTTCCACTGGTGACGAGTTTGTGAATTTTATTTTAATTTCCACGAGTTTAAAGTAATTATCCTTTTGAGCAATGCCTAAAGGTAAATTAGAACCTTTCGACTTAAATTCCAAACAGTGGCCCGCGTATATGTATAAGCCAAGTAAAACAATAAATTCCTTTAAACGAAGTGAAGGATATATTACAAGTGCCGGTATTAATTTTATATCGTGGGTGAAGCGGCGTATATAATCTGTACTAATAATAAAAACGCGAAAATTTTGGATGAATGGATGGATGGGTGGATGCTTGTTACTCAATCACGCCAGAACGGCTGGACGGATCTGGATTAAATTTGGCACAGAGATAGATTGTAAACTGGGATACCACGTAGGCTACTTTTTATCCCGTAAATTAAAGAGTTCAAAACCTCAATCCACGCGGACGAAGTTGCGGGCATCAGCTAGTATATAATATGTATCACCAACTTTGTGGTAATAAATTAGGAAAAGTACATTAAAACAGCGGAGGCACTTACACCGTTAGACCCTTTTAGAGACTCAAAATTTATCCCTTCCTTAGCCAGATTAAACCGAGCAACTAATGGTTGTCGGCCCTTATTCGACTAATTAAAAGGGACAAAAGAATAGGTAGTGCCCGTACTTTATCTTGCACTATCCTTTTCCAAAATGGTGCAAAGTTGCAATCCATTTGAAATGGTATATCGGGGACACGGAAGTGCTTTCGCCAAGTTCAGTCTATTAATTTGCAATAGCTGGAAGATTCATGTATAACATTATCTAAATATTTAATTCAAGCCTTCTCAGCCTACCTTCAACAGAAGGTTTTAGATCGGTAGTCGAAATATTTCTGCATAGGGAGTAATACCGGATCAATTGTATAGTTATGATAGGTTGATTAAGTTTTTTTTAATTATAATTTAGGTTACGATGGGGCTGGCGTGTCCGTGTCGGACAAAAGTCCCTAATAAATTAAGATTTTAAAAAAAAAAAATATTTAATTGGAAATTTATAATCTTTATTGAACCTTATTAACGATAGAGTCCTAAATATTTTTGCCTGTCTATATTCTGTTCTCGAATCAAGAATTAAAGATACGTGCTAGTGCGAAAATAACTATAAAGATGCGTGGTGTTGGCTGTGTGATCGGTACGATAATAAGCGGCAACTTTTTAATCATCATCTAAATGCTCTTTTATAAAATTGAAACTATGCTACGTGGGACTGATCATTCATTGCGCTTTGGGGTGGACACAGTAACAAAAAACTTACGTGCATTAGGCCAACCTACCGAACACTGATAATATGCTTTGTTCAAAACTATTTAGATCCGCGTACTTTAACTAAGTGGGAAGAGATGCGTAATTCTATGGATGACAATATACCCACGCTTACACAGTTAAATTATTTTTAACTGATCATGCAGATATTTTTTTGAAACACTAAATCGTAATAGAGTGGAGATGTCTAAAGCTTCATACACCTCTTCAGGCCCTGCTCCAGGTCCATCTCCCAGCACTAGCGAATGAAATCCTTTGCATCACCCACTTCAAACATACTTACTAAAGGTTGCATCATATAAGTAATGGTGAACATAGGATTTATGAGTGCTCTATATTTATAAAAACAGGTCTTAAGAAGAAAATAGTCTGAAGTACAGCGACTGAACCTGTACGTTTTGTGTCTTCGAAGCGGTCACCGTCACAATCAGCATAGCTGCAGGCTAGGGCCCTGTCGCAGGTGCAAGAAACATCACAATAGTGACTTGTGTGATCAAGCAGCAACTTCATTATTCTACAAACAACGATAATATCTATAACAACGATTCTAAAAAAACTGTCAAAACAATAGTTAATTTTTCTAAGCAACCTACAAATAAAGTCATATTATGAACAGCCATAGTCGAAGTTACAAATCCTAAAATTAATACATCACTAAAGGTCCACGCTTTATCAGATTGCGCAAGTCGATCCTTTTCAACAAATCGATTAAACGACATTCTGGATCTAGAGTCACCAGCCTATTAATAAAATAAATGTTATAGGTACTGGCAACAGCTCTTCACATTTACATCACTGAGAGTTGCATTAGCTAAATACGTAAGGAGTTTATCTTTACTCTGACTTGCTTCAACATCAGGGATCTTCTAGTTGAAAATATTTCACCTGACCAATCAGAAATTCAGGAATATAATCAACATAATACATTTTTCATTAAACTTTGAAACCGGGAATTCTCACTCATATTGCCAATTTTCCGCTCAGATATAAAAATCGGGAAGAAAAAGTACCTAAATCATTATTTGTTTGGAATGTTCATCAACTCTGGAGTTCTGCGATCAAAATGAAGCATTGATTTTGGGAGATTTTATTACATATTCTATTATATACTCTGTTTTTTTTCATGAGTAATATGCAAAATTACGAATCCTAAGTTTATTAATATTGATTTTTATGCGCATTCCTAAATATTTTTTATTTCTAACTAATGTCAAGGCTCATTAAAAATTCATGCTTATGCAGAGAAAAATATTCCATACTCTAAATAGTATACTGTGTGCATTTTCGATGCAGGTTTGACGTAGTGAGTAGCGCTGTTGCCTTAACGTGCGGAGGTCCTGGGTTAGATCCCTGGCAGGGTAAATTTTGGAATATATAATTTCTAAATATTCCCTGGTCTGGCCTGGTGGGAGGCTTCGGCCGTGGCTAGTTACCACCCTACCGGCAAATACGTGCCGCCAAGCAATTTAGCGTTCCGGTACAATACCGTGTAGAAACCGAAGGGGTATGGGTTTAATTTAACTGCCATGCCCCTAACAGGTTAGCCCGCTACCATCTTAGACTGCATCATCACTTACCATCAGGTGAGATCGCAGTCAAGGGCTAGCTTCTAGTGGATAAAAAAAAATTACACACTTTCTCACAAAATTTGTTTTCACTCAAAAAATTTTTTTTTTTTCTTACCATAAAGTTCCATTAAAAATAATGGCAACTTTATTGTCTATTACCATCTAGCCTATGGGCTAATAAGTAATATTATTCTAGCTTAAACTTCTACTTAAATTAATTTCTACGTCTAATTTGCAGTCCAATAACTGTCCTTAGTTTATTCTAATGTACTTAGTGTTCACTACGTTTTTGTCAAATTGAAAAAACCAACTGCGTTTACAGTATTTAATCGCAATCAAAATCGAGACGCCTGGCGTCTATTTGCGAACCACCACAGTTGTGATTGCGTGGATAATAAAAAAAGCTATAAGTCCGATTGCAATCAAACTAGCCTTCAACAGAAAGGCCGCATCCAATATTGACTCTTGTTACTGTTGGTGTAGAGTTTAGATTCGCAATGTTGAGACTGCGTAGTTTTCTATGCCAGTGCTCTGATTGCTTATCATTGGTATCGGCTCTCACAGGCCTGATAGATAGCATCTGAATTGCCCTTCGCAACTTAGTATGGTTCAAAGAGCTGTTGATTCGCTGTTTTGTATAAAAAGCTGTGCAAAGAAAATTGCATTTTTGACCAAGCGAAGCGAAGGTCTCTGAGTCTACTTGGGTGAATGTGCACTTGTCCGTCCGTCCGTCCGTCCGTCTGTCAGAGCAATATAACTTCTGAATTACTGAACGCAATTACTTCAGCTTTAAATATAATATGTAAACCAATGGCCTCCCGCCGAATATGGCTTAAAAAATAATAATATCTTTATTTCAGGGGGGCTCTCATAGAAGCGAATGCGAAGTAAAATATTTTTTATAAAGTTACATAGGGTTGCGGTATATCATTTTAAAGATAATTAGGAATAGAGTCCAAAAATATTTTTTTTTAAATTTTTCCCCCAAAATTGACGAAATGAGGGGCTTTCAAAGTGGAGATTTTCTAACGTCCTCAGAACTCTAAATTTTCTGAAAGGATGAGCCTGAAACTTGATCAATTATTTCAATTATAAATATTCCACCGCCGGCACCGCGAGGTCTCAGTTCGGGGCGAACCACTAGTATAAATTAATAGATGATGCCCGCGACTTCGTCCACGTTCAATAAACTCAATTCATTTATAAAATACAGGACATTCAGGTTTATTTGATTCCCGCGGGAACTCCATAATTTTTCGGCATAAAAGTCTATGCTTATGTATGTCCATACTCCGTCCCCGGGATGCAACCTATCTCTATCATCAAAATCGGTTGGAAAGATGAGCCATTAAAGCGTAACAGACAGACAGACATACAGACGGACAGCCAGATGGACACACTTTCGCATTTATAGTATTAGTATGAATGGTTGGATAGAATACTCTATCGGGATTCGGGATTAAACACGTTTTATGTTTGATCTTTTATCACAAACTCTTTATATACTGTATACAGGACAACTCATAGTTACTCGTAGCGTCTCTTACTTAGCGTCCTCAAATTTTAAAAACCAAAGGTAACTTTAAGTGGTATCTGTATTTGGCACAGATTAAATTTAAAGTTACTTTGCTTAAAAAAATATACCTTTTATAATAGTAACCAACTTGGTACAATTTCTTAAAATATTTTCTTCTTCTCACTGGGTAGGTACATCTACGTTACAAATAATTCTGCTAATATCAAGTTTCTCTCAAACGTCTTGAGATGTACGTTGATAAATGTCAGTCAGTCCGATTTTCAATTAACTTCGCATAATATTGCTTTTCCGCCACTACCATGTTATACGAGTATTTATTAGATTTACGCAAAACGCCGAATTTAAGGTTTGAGTTATAATGATTTATAGGTTCATGCGAAAGAGAATGTTAGCTAAAACACATGCGGTATGAGAAATGTGCCCGTTCTCGAAAAGCTGGATACAGTTTTGAGGTATAACTGCAGCAGGGCCACTAACTTATTTCATACGAGACAGCGGGAGTAGGACACCATAATATTATGATCTAATTAACTAATATTATAAATGCGAAAGTATGTTTTTTGTTGGTTTGCCCTTCAATCAGTTCGCAACGGAGCAACGTATCAGCGTGATTTTGGCATGGGTATACATAATGATCTGGAGGCTTCTTTTCATCCCGGAATATTAAGGAGTTCCCGCGGGAATAAATAAAACTTAAACCACGCGGTCGAAGTCGCGGACATCAGCTAGTGCTACATAAAACATCAAATCACAAATCACCACGCAGAGTGGTTTCGTTTCGATATCTTTGTTTTTTATTTTATGTGAAACCTTTTAAGTAGATAAATACTAAGTATGTTGACACAGTAGCTGACGCTCATACGAGAAGGTAATGGCCACATCATCAGGATATAGGTGTAAAATATTATAAAATCAGTGACGTATGACTACATGACGCGCGAGTGAAATGAATGTTCCATCGTTTCTGCGGAGCCGACGCATGTGAGCCGATTTATCGCGCGTGTGTAAGTGTATATATTGTTGAAGTATGATTATTGATACCACGTAATATACCATGCTCGGAATTATTCAAATCGTAATTTTATTCATAGTAATATCATAAGTATATTTACACATCAAGCCGCAGGTTAACACGTCGTTTCAGTAGGTTTCTTTTTAATTTATTGACTAGCGCTTGGCTGTATTCAGGTTTTCTAGCCAGTGGTGATGTAGACTAAGGGGGTTTTTTTGAGAGTCTGTCAATTGAGGCTAAAGTGTAAAATGGCATGGAATAAAAAAAAATTATTGAATAGGCTGTATGGTCTAGAAAGATCTTTGCCCTTTTTTCCTTAAAATGCACATTCCTTACTCCAAAAATTCAATTTCGCTATTATATCATAAATACATTATAGCTTCTATTCCTTATTATAGCTACTGTGGTAATATTCTCACTCTCGTCCACTCTGTTACAGTCTTCTTATAGGCATCTCAAAGTCTGCCTGTAAGAAGCTAGAAAATACATTATAACAATACTGTTATGTGTGAAAAAAATCCCCTAATATGATATTGTAAGAGGATTCAATAAGGACGGGAAACATCTGCGCGAAAGTAATTGATTACATCTCCGGCGTTTAGGAGTCGAGCGGTTTTTAACATGAAAAGTCACTTAGCTGATACGCACGTTGTAACGAGCGCGCGCGACGTCGCATATCCATCGTACATGCCATTGCGTGCCATCACTCGCGAATATTATAATGTATTGCTACTAAAATGAACGCTTACCTGTATTCGACTTTTTTATTGTATTATCTGCAAAGCTATATAAAAATCCATAGTAATAATATTAAAAATGCAATAATGAGTTTTTTTGTTGGTTACAATTCAATCAAGCTTAAATAGAGCAACGGATTGACCTGTTTTTTCATGGGTTTAGTTAAAAACCTGAAGAGCGACTTCTTAAACCTTAAAAATTAAAGGTCACTTAGCTGATATGCACGTTGTATCGAGCGCGTACGACGTCACATATCCATTTATACATGCCATTCCGTGCCATCACTCGCGAATATTATAATGTATTGCTACTAAAAATGAATGCTTTCTTGTATTCGACTTTTTTTTTAAAATTCAATATAGGCTTACGCTTGACCACGATCACACCTGATGGGAAGTGATGATGTGGCCTAAGATGGGACGCGCTTGCCTAGGAGATGCCTATTCACTCTTGATTTAAAGATACCCGGATTGTAATTGGTTTGAAACACAGTTTTTGGTAGAAAGTGTTCCAGACCCTAGCCATGCGAATAAGGAATGAAGACGCAAAGCGCTTCGTACGTGTGGATGGGACGTTGACGACATATTGTATTAGCAATTTTGCAGAGCTATACAACAATCCATTCTTCTTCTTCAATTGCCATCTCCGAAGGCTGGCAACCGTTAGAGCTGTCTGCACTTTGGAAGCTGCTGCACGGAATAACGAATGGGTATCTAGTATCTGCTCTTCCTGTACCATTGGCGTAAATTTTTCAGCCAAGATGTGCTTCTACGGACAGGCCAGGTGGTCTTATACGGGCTATTTCCCCTGAATTATGAGCTGGCGGAGGAGGACTAAAATCCATACAATATTAAAAATGGAAAAGTCTGATTGTTGGTTTGTCCTCAATCCAGGTTTCAGAGCAAGTGATATTAATTAATTGCTTAAAATGTAGCATCAAAAAGCAGTAGGTGCCCCAGTATCTAAACCAAAACCATCGAATAAGCCAAAGTTAAAATTCTCAAGATTTCAAGCGTAAAAAAGTGTCTCTTTCACGCTTTATGTCAGGAGTCTGCAAATAAGCATAACATTTCTAGCGTACAACTCGACAATGAAGCAAAGTTTTGAATAAAAACTTAGTTCTAACTTGAATGACCTCAATAATGCTATGGACCGAGAGCCCCTTGCAATTATAAGGTCGGGGTTGTATTAACAGTTGCGCAATATCTTTTTCAAAACACTTGCTCGAAAAATGCACTTATAGAGGCAGTAAAAAGGGCTTGTAAGTTAAATTTACTGCCCGTGTGCAGTAAATATTTACTGCCCTCGTGCAGTAAATTTGAAGTTGT
The DNA here is from genome assembly GCA_923060345.2 of Erebia aethiops. Classification (NCBI taxonomy): domain Eukaryota; kingdom Metazoa; phylum Arthropoda; class Insecta; order Lepidoptera; family Nymphalidae; genus Erebia; species Erebia aethiops. The sequence goes on along the minus strand of OV281092.1, from coordinate 3,130,330 downwards.
TTTTTATTTTTGTAAGTCCATGTGTAGAAAACCAAAAAAATAATGACATTTAGATGTGAATTGATGAAATTAATTCATAAAATAAAAAATTGTATTTAATATAATTAATTGTTTTTAGTTTTAAAAGTCAAAAAAGTAAAGGCTGAATAGTCCAGGCTGAGAGTTAAGAACTAGAACCTAGAGCCATGAATCTAATTAAAAAAACACAATTACAACAACGCGCTTTAGTCTATACTATCTTTAATCTGTGCGCGCTATTTTTAAAAGAGTCATTGAATTTTTCTTATAAATTATCAGTAAATATTAGTGGTAGAAGTGATGTGGAATCATAAAATTAAATCAACAATTAAGTATTTTAGATCTGAGAAAAAAACCGTACTTATAATAGCTGCAAAAAATATCAAAATAAGTATGGGCGTGAAAAACCATTTTCTAGTGAGTTCTCACAATAATGCATTGAAAAATATTTTGTGATACACGGGCGTTAAGGTTTCTACATACTCATAACGATGGTCAGCCCGATGACGCCAGTCGAGGTATTAGTCAACTCGTATGTAAAAACCTACTTACCGCTCTTATATCACAAACTACTATTTTATACGTTGTATTAATATAAAATAATACATGATGCCCGCAACTTCATTTACGTACATCATGACGCTGTTGTCTTAACGCGCGGAGGTCGCGGGTTCGATCCCCGGCAGGGCCAATTTAGGAATTTATATTTTCTAAATTTTCCCTGGTCTGGCCTGGTCACCCTACCGGCAAAAACGTGTCGCCAAGTTCCAGTACGATGGAATAATGGAATGGGTTAAATATAACTGCCATGCCCTTAACAGGTTAGCCCGCTACCATCTTAGACTGCATCGTCACTTACCATCAGGTGAGATCGCAGTCAAGGGTTAGCTTGTAGTGCATTAAAAAAATGTGGATTAAGATTTTTTAAAAGTCCCGTAGGAACTCTTCAATTTTCCGGGATATAAAGTTGCATATGTTTTCGTGACTTAAGTGGTTTCCGAGATGTAAAATATCTCTGTTCCAAATGTGAAATCGCTTTGGCGGACGGCCGGTGAGAAATAGACATAGACATAGCACATAGACGAGAAAACATGCAGAGAGACACACTTTCGTAATAACAATGTGAGAATGGAAGTATGGATTAATAGTTTTATAACTGGAAGGTTACATTAACATAGTACTTAGCTTGTAACAAGATCACGTCGCCATAATACTTAAGTTACAATAACGAATAATCGCTACACAAACTTTAAGCTTTTACAAGGCACTATTAAGTATTCTATGCTTTTACCACGAACCTCTTAAAAGCTTCCTAAGGGCTCTTGAATCACCAGATCCACTCGTAACTTTGGGACAAAGAAAATGAAACAGGAGTGAATAAACCTCCCGAGGATCAATTAACATAATGAACTAGTCGACGTATCCGAGGGATGAAACAAAAGTCTTGTACGTAAAGTTGGGCAAATTAAACCGTCTTAATTAGTCTCACGTGATATGGTTAGGTTAGGAGCTCGTTAAAAGGTACACTGAATTAAGTTTGCGTGGTATGTCTTTTTTTTTGAGCAAAAACCCTACGGTCTTCTGCCCACTAGCAGGGCATGTTCAACTTGCACTAACTAAAATAACCTCCCATGTCTTCCAGACTAGCACGGAACTTCAAAGCATTATGTACTTCGTGCGTAGGCTACCTATTAAGAATTTACTTATCATCATGTAGGTATTTTTTGGTATACTAGCTGATGCCCGCAACTTCATCCGCGTGGATTGAGGTTTTCGGTTTTTATACGTTGATGGTATTGTCAGCTATACCTTTCCGCAAGTTCCAACCAAAACTGTATAAAGTTCCAATTTCATTAAATCGCAAATGCATAGGTAAAATTAGCAAATAATTTTACTCAATAATATTCATTTTATCTTAATATTTTCGAAGAAAAATTATGTTCGCCTGCTATAACTAAAAAATACTTAAATTAAATTTAATAAATATAAACGTGGCGTAGGTAAAAAATATTTAATATTACTTAGCTCCATACTAATTGAGAACGTTGAAAAATGGTAAAAAATATTCCCATCTCATCTCTCATTTGTATGGCATAATGAAATTTTTGTTTCAGTTTCAAGTGAGAAATCCCGTCATGATGTCAAGTTATGATGTTGTATCAAAGTAGAAAACAAAACAAAGGAATTTCTTTGCCAAATTATGTTTATTACCGAAACCTCGTTTGCTTACGAGTCGCAGGAGAAAAGTAAATTTTTATTTGGTTTGGATGTTCATCGCCTCCAGAGTTCAAAGGCGAAAATAAATTACTGGGAATTTTTTATTACTTTCACCTCTGGGGTTCCGTACCCTAGACAGAAATAATATATAACGTTGAATATTGGAATAATTTACAGAAATTATCATTTTAAGTCTCGTTAGCCAATCTTTAATTATATTTTGTCGAATTACTGCAAAAGATTTTGACATGTCCTAGGATATAGCCACCTGGTACACAATCAGTCCAGATCGATCGAGCCAGATTGATAAAATATTCAGAGAGTTTCAATCTATGTTCACAAAACTCCGTGGCAAACTATCCGTGCATGAGTTTGTGTTTATGTTTAAATCGTACTACCAATAGTTAAGACTACCCTCAATATAAATTGAAGAGAAATTAAATTGCTCTTGCAATTGTACGTTATAAACTAATTTAACTTGATCGTGTATGCTCAAAATACTAAATCTTGTTAACATTAAGTATTTAATGATAGCCTGTAAGTTTCATATAAGTGAATTCTAAAATTCTTTTCTAAAACAATAAACATCTTAAAAAGTCAATCCGCTACCATTACCAATAATATACAAAGTGTATCGACCGTCAATCCAACCTCAATCCACTCGTATGTGAAAACTTACTTACCGCTCTAACATCACAAACTAGTAGGTATTAATGTACAGAAATCAGGTGATATCGTAGTCAAGTGCTAGCTTGTTGTGGATAAAAAAAGAAATCCTCCGTTAAGTGTACCCACAGTTTTATTATGAGCATGGATCACTATCACTCAATGAACTATTTATACCCAGATCCCCCCCCTCACATAAATTGGGATACATTCTGAAACTTCGCTCAAACTGAATCAGAGCAGACCGTTTCACACAGGTACACCAATGTAATCCAAATTGTTTTCGTACTATGTTAGTTTTGAAACAAATTAGTGTTTGAATTGAGGTTGTTTGCCCGCTGCGGGTTCGTTTGAAACGCGGCGTAGCACGAATCGAGGGCCTATTCTGTAACACACCTTGACCAACAACAGGCCGTGGCTAGTTATCACCCTACCGGCAAAGACGGTCCGCAAAGCGATTTAATATTACTGCCGTACCCCTAACAAGTTAGCCCTAACATCTTAGACTGCACTTACCACCAGATGAAATCGCAGTCAAGGGTGAACTTGCAGTTGAATAAAAAAAAATACATTCCAAATTCTAACCGGTCGAGCTGGCGCAATACTGTAGACGCCGTCTGCCCCACAGGGGGGACAAGATAAGGAGTGTTACCAGTTAGGAGAGTGAAACAGGTTGGTTGCTCTTTTGAAAAAAATAGTTGACAATTACATCAATGTGTAGATGCATACGTAACGTATGTCTGTTTGCTACTCTTTCCCTGCCCATCTTTTCAACTTATTTTATCGAAATTTGGTACAGACGTAGGTTGCATGCAATGGATTTATTTATCCTACTTAAAATTATAGATATGAAAGCTTAAAACATGTTTGTATTATTCGTAGTTTTGCAAATTTGGATGCTTGTAACCTTCACACAGCAACGACTGAACCGATTTAGCTGATATTCGGAACGTAGGTAGCATAATACATATTATGCTACCTACGTTCGTACGTACCCTAAATTAACACAACTACTTTTTATCCCGGAAAATTAATGTGTTCCCGCGGGAATCAAAACACCTTAATCCACGCGGACGAAGTCGCGGGCATCATCTAACTGATTAATAATTTCACATCATTTTTGATTCTGTATTAAAATATGTTTCAGAATAAGTCTGCCGTAATAGTATAATGCCTAACGCGCGGAGTTTAAACGGTGTGTAGGAACGGCCTAGATTCAATTTCTATGTCCTATTAAACGGACTGCGCGATGCTCTGCGGTTTTTTAGCGAAAGATAAAAAAATATTCTATTTGTTAGCAGAAAAATCCAATGGATTTTATATTTTACCGTTTGAACTATCGTGAGAGATATTCATTATAAATATAATTAATAACAACCGGATACACCGGAAATGTGCCCGACTAGGATAAGGATTTTATGTTATTAAATGTAATTTTATGCTCACTCTCACGTTTGTGTCATAAATTGTATGATGATTAATTATTAGTTTAAGATCTTGGTGTCATAGACCTTGGGGACCGATAAAAATATTCTTTTTGGTAGTAGAGAGTTTCAATGGTTAGAATTTTAGAACGTTAGTTCTTTTTAGGGTTCCGTACCTCAAAAGGAAAAAACGGAACCCTCAACGGATCACTTTGTTGTCCGTCTATCTGTCAAGACTCTTCTTCTCGGGAACGCATGGAGGTATCAAGCTGAAATTCATATCAAATACTCAGGTCTACTGTCGCTTGGAGCTGTGAAAAAATCAAACTTCTAAACCAACGCAATCAAAAGATACAGCCGTTTATGTTGCAAATTTTCGACACTCGCAAAGGAATCAAAACAGAGTACTTCCCGTGAACTCAGAGTTTTGAAATTTGGTACAAAGCAACGTCATAAAGCACAGATAAAGAAAATTTTGCGAAAAGCATAAATTTTTAGTTATATCATATAATCATATAATAATATTATACATCATATAATAAAAATATTTTTAATAATTATAAACTTACTAATGTTATGGATTTCATTTAGCAATAAAAATACAATAACTTTTACTTATATACCTCCAGGTTTGTACGGAACCCTCGCTGCGCGAGTCCGACTAGCACTTGGCCGGTTTTTTTCATGGCAGGATTAAACACAGGGCAACGGGTTCGTAAAAATGGACGTGACAGAAAAACGTTAGTCTCGTTAGTAAAAAGAGTAGGTATTAGTCGTTTTCACTTGTGGTATTGACTGTCAGGTCTAGCCATGGAGGTAGGACATTATAGTACCTTTTAGCACGATATACACTGTTATTTGCTAATGTAATTTTTTAAGGTCTTTACCTATGAAATCGCCTTTCTTCAGTACTGGTCATTTCAAATAAAAAAAAAGTTTGTAATGGCTCTGTATTCTAAATTCAAATTAATTTTGTTTTAAAACCATGACATTCTTTTTACAAACTCAGTCTTTTGTTTTTTGATTAGCGTTGTATTTTCATTACATTTCAACATTTTTCGTCATAATGGATACTTTAAAAATTGGTGTAAAGGAATATGAGTTCTGTCGTGGCACCAACGCGACACAAACGGCACGTAACATCAAAAACGTTTACGGAGAGAACTGTACAAATGAACGCACAACCCGTTATTGGTTTTCCCGGTTCCGTTCTGGAAATTTTGACTTGAAAAATGAATCTCGTGGTCATCCGGAGACTTTGGTCAACAATAATGAATTAAAGGCGATCGTGGAAGCTGACGAAACTCAATCTACAGCTGAGCTAGCAGCAGCTTTTGATGTAAGCATCAAAACAATATTGATCCATTTGCGACAAATTGGCAAGGTAAAAAAGCTTGATAGATGGGTGCCCCACGACCTTAACGATCGCCAGCGCAACGTACGCGTCGAGACCTGCCTTGCGCTGCTCAACAGGCAAAGAAATGAAGGAATTCAAACGAATTGTTACGTGCGACGAAAAATGGATTCTGTTCGACAATCGAAAGCGCTCAGCAAGTTGGGTAGATCCTGGTTCAGCACCAAAGGTCTGAAGAAAGGAGTGAAGAACTGGAGAGAATGATGGAGAATCTTGCACATCTGCAACCAGTTTTGGTCAATCGGTCGTCCCCACTGCTCCTTCATGAAAACAAAATTCCAGAAGTGGGTGAATAATTAAAATTACTTTTAAAATATTATAATATTTTTGTACTCTCTTCAAAACTCACAACTTGCAGCGGTTTCACGAGATATTCAATGCAAACAGTTAATTATAAAAACTTGGTAAAATAAAGAAAACACTCACCCGATCCTGGCCACGACTGCCTTTCAATCGTCAAAATATTCGTATTTATGCGAATTATACCAATATGGCGTATCCCCGCCAACAAACTGACCGAGTGAATTACATCGAATGAGTCAAATATAAACTTAATTAAACCTTCGTCAATAAACAAATACAGTCTTTTATATTTTCTAAAAATTCAATTCAATTTTAAACACAAAGCTGACATTCACGACAACGCGCGACCCCATACTGCGCAACAGACAGTCTTCAAGCTGCAAGAGCTGGGGTTGGAAGCTCTTCCTCATCCGCCATTCTCACCAGACCTTGCACCTACCGACTATTACTTTTTCCAAAATTTAAACAACTTTTTAGTGGGTAAAAAATTCAATTCCCGAGAGGCAGTACAAAATGCCTTTGAAGAGTTTGTTGCCTCCCGTCCAGCTGATTTTTACAAGAAGGGCATGAATAAACTACCAATGCGTTGGCAAAGATGCGTCGATTGCATGGGTGATTACTTCGAATAACAGAAATAAAAAAGTTTGTAAAAATAAGTACTTTCACTTATTCCATACAAAACGGCAATTTCATAGGTAAAGACCTAACTCACAAAGCATGTATGAACTTCTTAAACAGGTCAAATAATACGTTTGACAAATCGGGGAGCTGATGACATCATATAATATTTTGTTCGGTTTAATGATGGTTATTGGTTCGTGACGTCTTAGCCTTTGGGCCCCTTCTAAAAATCAGCGTTGCGGCATGTTAGGTAGGTACATATCTTATACCTCTCATGCTGTGGTACACACAGTAAAAAATAAATAAATAAATAAATAAATCCTTTATTGCGTTACATTGTTGAAGATTAAAAAAGAAAATAAATTTAAAAAACTGCGAAATGGACAAGAAACAACACCATAGGTCGCAAACTCAGCTCAGTGCTGGGCATTGGCTACCAATGATTACCCAACGCTGATTTTCAGTTCAAGTATTAATAAATTAATATATATAGTTATATTACATATTAAGTAATTAATTTGTATAACTTTGAGCTTGTGTCGGTCAATAAACACTTAATTATTTATTTTATATATTTTAATTAGTGTGTTCCAGGTTGTCTATTGCCTTATAAACACTCAAGTTACTTGTAAATTTGTCTCGACATTCTTGCAAGTTGTTCCTCAAGTAAAATAGGTAACTCCACGAAATTGATACACCCTCAAGCTTAACCCATTTCCATCGAAATCCGATCAAGCCAAATCGTTTTACACATGTACACAACGTGAGCCAAATTGGTTTCGTACGTAAGTTTGTGAGTTACCGTTGGAATTGATGTTGTTTACCGTAACTTGCTTAAGATCCATAAGTAATTAATATTGCTATAATAACCTATGTTAATACATACACACATGGCGCGGTTATTTTATTTATTTCATATTTGCGTTCATGTCTACATACATTGGCATGAGGCCCTGTTAGGGTATTGCAATTTTAAATTAATAACACAAAATTCATTAAAGCTATTACAAATATTAAATAATGTCAACAAGTAATTAAATCTAGAAATCGTAGTCAATGACTAAAATAATACTAAGTTATTAAAATTAAAATAAAAGTATTTGAATAATAATTTTAATACACAATTTATTTAAAGACAAAGGAGCATGGATTTGACTCGCTCCAGCAATGCTAAGGACAGCTGTTACTAATGTATTTTACAAATTAACGAAATTGTAAATTATTATTTTTTTTTTTCAAAAGAGCAACCGCCGAGTTTCTTGCTGGTTCTTCTCGGTAGGAATGGCATTCCGAACCAGTGGTAGATTCACTTGACGATTCAAAAGTACTTGTAAAAGTTTATTTGAATAAAAATCATTTTGAATTTGAATTTGAAACATCTATCGTGCTATTGAGGTCTATGTATTAACTAATCTTTGGATTGATCTTTTATTGTATTATTTAAATTTTACTAATCGCTTCAGTTTGACAGGTGTGTGAAGACGAGGAAAGCAAGACTGTGGAAGTAGGTACTTTTTACTAAACTAAACTGTGGCTAAGTAAAAAATAATCGTTCTTATCTATACCGTTTTGGTACGGAACCCTAAAAATAGTGAGCGACAAGTTAGTCATCTAAGTCACAACATAGCATAAGCACAGTCCATGCGATACATATTTCTTGCGGCTTTGCAATCCAGTCTATGCAATGGTGCGAAAAAGTGTGATTGTGCTTGGGTTAAAGCTGTAAAGTATGATTAGTGAGACCATACAACCTGTTCTATAAAGGATATCCTGATTTGCTTACTTTTCTCATCAAAAACATTGGATACTCGTCCTCCCAAATGAGTCACTCCCGATCGCCATAAAACCCTATCCCGATACAGGGTATAAAAATGTTATACACAGTAATAAAAGTGAAACTATGCCAAATTTTATTGCTTTATTTCATGAATAAGTTACGGTACCAAGTCACGTTTTTTATCGTCCGCTATCGAGTTCTTATGTCATGTATAAACATGACACATCCTAGATATATTTTTTATTGTTTTTATCCCAAGATTGACATGGTTGAAAGTACTCGATAAAAAATCGATTAAATTTTGACTCACGCACCGTTATTTTCGTAATATACATAACCTAACTTTTAATTTGAATTAGTGAAATAGAAAAAATGTGGATTAATTAATTGGTCATTTTTTGGAATGCTAATATTTCTAGATTATGTTTTTCCATCCATCCTACAGGATGCAAGATGTCTTTGTGTCTAACTTCGATGAGAGTTGTTCAGCTGTTGACTTATGTAAAGGGAATAGACGCACTAATTAAGAAGTATGAATTTCTGTTGAAATTATGTCTCAAGTTTAAGTTGACACAAACTATGGATCCCAGAAGTACACTTCGAGACAAAGCAAAGCGAAGAAACTGTCAACCTATCATAGAACAAATACCATAACAATAAAGTACGTATTTGTATCTAACGTAGAATATTATATCCAAATCAATTAACACGATTAGTACATTACATACGAGCTTATCTTTAGACTGTGCCGTCCATCTTGGTAATCGAACATGACATGGGACAGTGACTGCAATATTGCAACAGTACGTGAATTAGTCCATGCAATTTTAATCCTTAAAATTCCATGTCTTGATGTTACATTCGTGTGATTAGTTTGATCATTCAAATGCAAGTGGCTTGCGGTAAAGATGCCGCAATACAAGCAAGGCGTGTCTATAACTACACAATGGTTAACCACCTTGAGCTGATGCGACGTAATCCATCAACAGGGGTTCTGGTCCGGTGTAATGGCTGTATTTACTATGGTAAAATTGCTAAGTGAATGGAGCGTTGAATTAATCTCATTTATTGTGTTTATTACCTAAATATCTAGGTAATGATAGTCCAGACCCTCTTATTTAAGAATAAGTACCTACATTATATTAGTCAAGAAACTGCCCTCGTAATAACTTTGAGCTTCTGTGGATGAAGTAGAATTTTAGTTCCTGTTTCTCATTTATTCACTGCAAATAGGGCACAAGGGGTTCACTGGTCATAAAATTGTTCAACGAGACAAAAGACAAAAGTACGAGAAATAATTATCATAATATTAATTTTTGTAATATAATTTGGAGATCATTTTTATTATGAGGTCGAAATAGAGCTCCATAATCATACCATTAGTTTTCCTTTCAAAATCAAACCCGATATTACCAACCCATGGATAGTGTAGTTTATTACATACTAGTTGAAGCCCGAAACTTCGTCCGTTTGGAATAAGTTTTTTTTAATTCCCACGGGAACTCCTTAATTTTCCGGGATAAAAAGCCTATGTTGTATAGATAATTATTTAATCATTCTTGTTAGGTTTAAGTTTATAGATTAATACCTCTTAATAATAAACTATGTAATTGCTTATCAAATAAAGAAAAATAAAACATTATAGAAAAATACTGAAATTTATATTCCTTCAGCTACTCTGAGTCACCCCAAGCGTTAATCCTTAAGTTAAGACTCTTTCTACTTTCACTATCTCAGAACACATTTCACCTGAAGCGATTCATTCCACCGTTTGTTTTTCTCATTAGTTCCCAGATAAGTGTAACTTACTCCTCCTTTTCCTATCTACATCGTTTATTGCCAACTTATCTAATTTAAACGCCTACATAGTTAATTTAATTCCAAACTACTAGCGTTATAAAGTTAGTAAGTTCTCTCACAAATCAGTGTCTGGAAAATTTCTGGCCTCTAATCTCTCAATCATAGGCGTGTATGTTACCAGGGGAGGTTAAAACATTTGATCAGTTGTTTTGTGGTCTCACCAAACCTATCCACGCGGAAACGGCTTCAGCTGGTCAGAAAAGCTTTATGTGAGTTTTATGAAATAGGGAAAAAGCGGCAAAACGCCGTTTCCGTGTCGGTAGCCGTCGCGTTGTGTCACCCAGGGCGGACACCTTTTGCACCCTCAATAACCGGCTTAAAGAAGAGAAGATAGAAGACCTATAACTTGTTCTTTCGGTTAATATAGGCTACTCTTTTCTGGCGGCTTTATGATTTTGTAAAGCAATTTTCTTATTTAATTTTTCATGTGAACGTCACAATTAAGTCTCAAATATATCATGGTTTGAATTTTTAGCTATCCCATTACATTTGAAGTTTTCCATATAACGTAAACTTGAAAGGATTTACAAGAAACTAATCTCAGCAAAGCCGGGTAAGGTAGTACCTACCTTAGCTAAAAAAATATAGTAAAATTAGTTTGCTTACTACTAAAGAATTATTTTAATCCATACTAATATTGTCTGCCTGTCTGCTACGCTTTCACGGCGCATCTGTCCAACCGATTTAGGCGAAATTTAGTTTAAGGATAAGTTGTATCCCGGAGAAGGATAAAGGCTATCATCCCGGAAAATTAAAGATTTTCCACGATATAAAAAATATTTCATGCGGACAAAATCACGGGCATTGCATCTCTTATGTAACAATATAACCCAAATTCCTCCACATTATGGTTAGCTGATAAAATTGGTCCAACATACCAATGTGTGGATCAGGGTGAACTTAATTTGAGAACCGTGGTGAAGGGAGGGTCCGGCTTAGATGTAGTTGACGTTGACAAGGGTTACAAACAGAGTTGTTAATATTAATTGAACATGTCTGAGTGATGAATAAAGAATGAGTGACGAATTTTATCCTCCTCGAGAGCGATGAATTGGGGATTTTCAAAAGGATTACATATTAATATATAATCACTTTATTATTGAATTCTTTATATCGCTTAAATTTTTATGAGTGAGGCTAGCGACAAAATGAATTTAGAATAATATGTAAGCGGTAAATTGTGGCGTTATTTCCACCAGTATTTCGGTGAGTCCTCGACATTGGTACGGTCACGTTTGTAATTGTAAGGATAGATAAAATCCATACTTTTAATAGTTACTATGGTTATGGATATAATGCTTGCATCCAGCTAGCATAATATCCTTAACCATAGTATTAATTTTGAAGAGAGTTCTGCGTGTCTGTCTGTTGTTGTTTAGCACGTTAGTGTAAAAGGCCACGTACACTTGATCCAATCCACCTTGTTACACAAACAAAGAGATTTGGATGGAGAAACATTGCGTGATAGAAGGTGGCCTAGCACCTCCATGACCTCACCAACCTCGCGGTTATTAAGTGCGAAATCGATTGCTCCCGTCACACAATGATCCAAGGAAACAATTGAGAAGTTGCTACGAATTCAAGTTTTTTTTACTATTCAAACACTACTAAGATACTATACCGAAAGACCGTAATAGCCATCCCAAATACATAAATTTTATAAACTTTTACTTGAAATTAAAATATAGCCTATGTTACTCGCTGATAAAGTAGCTTTCTATAAGTGAAAGAATTTTTCAAATCGGTTGAGTAGTTTTTCAGTTTATCCATTACAAATCAACAATTGGATCCAATTAGATTTTTTGTTGCACATAAATCTATGTCTGGTACCTATCTCAAAGGGTAATCCAATTTCATCATCTTTAACTCTAAACTTCGTAATAACATGGGCAGTAACTGAATATTAATATTCAACAGAAATTCTGATAATTTCGGGAAGTTTTGAATGAATTAAATTACAATTTGCATTAAGAAAGTACGCTTTACGTGAAACTTTCATATAAATCGCTGAGTTTGTATTTGCTTTAGAAATTACCAAAAACGAACTTACCTAATACGTTTTGATAAAATATAAGCCATGCCAAGATCCATACAATCGGTCTTAGTATTTGTAAGCGATGCCAGCCTAGTGGTTAGATTATGATAAAATAAATATACCGATCATTTTCTATAAAGGTGATAGAAAACATTATCGTAAAGAAAAATGCATACCCGAGACCGTTTTTCATAATGTTACCAAAGGTGTGTACCAAGAAGCACTTGGCCAGTGTAGTGGATTATGTGGCCAATTCTGTTTCAATCTCTGAACTAAACTAAACGACTAGATGACAGCACTAAATCTAGTGCTGCCCCTTTCCACAGAGAGACAGCAATATAAATAGAGCTGTCATTTTAATTTAGTTTAGAAATGGAGCATAGCAGAATTGGCTCCACTGTCAAACTACTCTCAAATAAAAGGAGAATCTTGCTCTGGGGCCTTACCACAGAATAGGTAATAGTAGTAAGCCATAATGCCAATGCTTAAGTAATAATACTCGAAATGACAGTTTGATGTCACGTACCTTAATGCTCCCAAAATAAGGATTATATTATTCTAACACACGAAAGTCAACAATAATGAAACAATATGGATATTTAAAGCGTTGGCAGTACGGTCCTAGTTACTAATACCTAGACCAGACGTGATGGATTGAATTGACGCAGTTTTGTAAAGATTTGTAAATTGGTAAACAATAATTTTATGCTAGACTAAAGACCAAAAATATTTGCCTAGTAACACAGTAATGGCCATTTTTATGGGCTAATACACCATTTAGATGGCGTGACTGGAATACTTAGGATTTCACGCAAAAATGTTAAAGGCAGCCGAACATTAGTTACAACTGGCAGATGTGGTAGATTTATTAACTGCGGACCTCCTGGTACGTTGAAAAGCGCTTATATAAAGTAGAATAATTGTACTAGTATGATAAAACAATAATATTATTATTTTTACTATTTATTCTGTTAAATAGTCCTTATTAATTTATTAGTTTTTTAATTATGATTAAGGTTAAACAATTTATTTAAAAACTTAAATTTACGCTTTTAGCAAATATGATGAGCGGAAACCACTTTGCACATCGGATAAATAAATTCCGGCAACGCAAATATTCGTGAAAGATGGTATTTAAGCACTTAACTATGAAGTGATTACCGCTCGTTAGCTTGCTAGTCACATAAAAACACGAAAAATTCAATATACTTACTTTTTTTTCTATTATTGAATATCAATTAAGGGTACGCAATACAATTAGGTACAATTTAAGCAAACTATTTGACTAATTATGAATTTTTCTTTAACTTAAACTTATGATTATCTTAATATGTACTAAGAAATTGTCCAATGACGTATCTGTCTTTCTTGTTGCAAATGTAAACTTTATTCATGTGTTCTTTCAGGCAACAATTCAATATACTGGTACTAGATAAAGAAACTTAGTCAAAATTCTCATACAAAAAACATAGGATTAACAGACGAATATATTCTAACCGCGTCTGCGGGGACAGCGAAACTGATTCCTTTTATTTGCCCTCTGTGTCTGACCTCCGCAAATATTCATACTTTTTTTCTCCCAAGTGAAGTGATGCAAAAAGTGGGACGACTCGAGCCGAGGGATAATCAAATAGGTTAGGGTTTGAAAACGTTTGAGTTGGCATTGTTTTGCTCAAATAAATGCTATCTCTTCTATATTTGTTTTGCGTATCTGATTGATGTTAGGAGATTTTTTTGGAATATCTTATGATATCGAATTTGTTCTGATCAGATTTTTTTTACACTCAAATAAACCCTCACGCATACATTATTTTTTATAATACCACGGTCAGAGAGCGTTGTAATAATCTAACATAAGCATCGGATATTGTAAGGGATTGGTTATTAATTTCCACCGTAAATGATTTATTCGCTTCTCTTACTAAATTTGGAAATACATTTTAACTTTTACTGATTGTAAAATATTGACTCTGATAATCTCTACTACAATGTTCTCATTATATCAAATTTGCGTAATATTCAGGGTAGAGTCCTCGACTCAGATGAAGTTTGGTCGCAATTTCGAACTAAATGAGCTCCAAAATGTATTCGCTTCGATCCATCGGCCCATATGCGTCCCCAGCTGGACAAATGCCTATAATATGAGACCACTCCACTACACACGGTCACCACAATCCTCATCCAACCAGAACATTTCTAAGTCGTCAGCCCAGCAGGCTGGATGCCATCATATGCAGCATTTACGTTGCAGGTACGTTGTCTTCACGACCGAATTGGTCTGCCACTTCAACTAAATCTAGAAATAAGGTTTTTTTTTTATCCACACTAACTAGCCCTTGACTGCGATGTCACCTGATGGTAAGTGATGATGCAGTCTAAGATGGTAGCGGGCTAACCTGTTAGGGGCATGGCAGTTATATTAAACCCATACCCCTTCTACACGGCACTTCGGTTTCTTAAGATCGAACGTTTCGATACCTATGTATCTTACTAATATTATAAATGTGAAAGTTTGGATGGATGTATGGATGTATGGATGTATGGATGTATGGATGTATGGATGTATGGATTTATGGATGTATGGATATTTGTTACGCAATCACGCGCCAACGGTTGAACGGATCTGGCTGAAATTTGGCACAGAGATAGATTATAGTCTGGAATGGCACATAATTTACTTTTATCTCGAAAAATTAAAGAGTTCCTGCGGGAACCAAAAAACCTCAAACCACGCAGACGAAGTCGCGGATCACAGCTAGTATGTTATGTTTTTGGCCACCCTAGCGGCAAAGACATACCAATCGATTTATTGTTTCGGTACAATGCCTTGTACCTATTGGGGGTCTGGGTAGAATATAACAGCCATACCGTTTCTTTACTCATGTGGCCATGCTCCCTACAGGTTAGCCCGCTACCATCTAAGACTGCAATATCACTTACCGTCTGGTGAGATTGCAGTCAAGGGCTTGTAATGGCAAAAATCACAAAATAAATATGTATCTCACATACTCGTAGACACTGAGCTGCAGGCGAGACTTAAGTGGTTTTAATGTATTAGCGAACATTTTACGAGCTACGGTGATAGCAATAAAACTGGTAGCCTTTCAATTCCATTTGGATTCGCGTATTAAATTACACTTTCGCAGAATACCTGATAGAAGAAGAACGATGCTTTTATTGTAGCATGGGGATGGATCTCAAATGGATCACAGTGACTTTAGAACCATGTGATATTCCGTCCTTAAAGAATCAAAAAATCAAAAAATATTATTATAGATGCGAATGTGTCTGTTTGACTGTCTGTCTTTCTGCTACGCTTTCACGGCTCATCTGTATAACCGCTTTTGATTGAATTTGGTACATGGATAGGTTGTATCCCGGGGAAGGATATAGGATTTTATCCCGGAAAATTAAAGAATTCCTACGGGAATGAAAAAAAAAAGTTATTTCACGCGGACGAAGACGCGGGCATCATCTAGTTTTCAATATAAAGGTTGGCAATAATTTGCTCTAAACGCATTACAAATCATTATTATAATTACAAAATCTATCCATTTTAATAAAATTAATGAATTTTTATAACAAGTAATGCCAAATTGGTAATTCACCATCATTCTAAAGCCATTACACCATAGAGTTATTAGACTTAGCACAAATTCGGCAAGTATCAAGTTTATTCATACATTTAGATTTTCGCGCGAAATATGCTGAAACATATCAACAATGTATGAGGGTACGTTGAAAAAAATTCAACTCATTTCCACAAATATGTTCCACGTCAACAGCAGCGGCGTTGTTTACATTTTCACACAAATCCTCTTTATCAAGACACGCGGAATCATGAAATAGAGTAGGATGTGGTACGAGCAAATTGTTTTGGCCAGTATTACCATTTATATTAGAGTCGAGTGTGGATTAAAAATACATACACTAGTTGGTATTGGATGGATATGGACTACAATGAGCTTGTGGGAAAACAGAGCGAACCTTTGGTTGTGCACACACGCTGCACTATAATAACTTATGGAAATTAATCGATAGATTAGCTCTATCTAGCAAGATAAAATTTTTAAAATTGAGGTGGTGATTAAACTGTGATGAAACACAAGACTTCATATAATTCTTGCGAATTGTTGCGTGTATAACACATATATATTAATTTTCCCAATATATTGTGTCTGGTTTAACAACTAATGGGAGGCATAGCCCACGGCTAGCGGGCTAGATACAATAGTGAATATTATATTATATTCGTTACGTGGCAACAAAGCCGTACATTTAATAATGTAATATCAACTTGTATTTTAGACAACATCATCACTACCGGATTAGAGAGGAGTCACGTGCTGCAATTGTACTTTACAGCGCTATAGCCTGTGGGCGGCGGAAATGGGTATAATTGCTGTTGTATAATGTTCTCCTCAAGGGAGTCATTTTTGCGGGATATAATGAAAGTGCATAAGTGTGTACAAACCCAAATTTATCAAATAAAGGTTGAGCTATGTCATAACAATAATTTAATTATGCACGTTCCGTCAACTTATTCGTCGTAACCTTGTTGTAATTTATCTATACTTATATTATAAATGCGAAAGTTTGGATGTATGGATGGATGGATGTTTGTTATTGAATCACGCCAGAACAGCTTAACGGATCTATATGAAATTTGGCACTGAGATAGTTTATAGTCTGGATTAGCATTTAGGCTAATTTTTATCTCGGAAAGTTAAGGAGTTTCCGAGGGACCTATAAAACCTCAATCCACGCGGATAAAGCCGCGGGCATTAGGTAGTCTCTAAATACTCGTATATCTGTTATTTCCTAGTTACTATCAGGCCCTATTTAGGTATTCTGAATTAGCATAGTGCATTACCTCGACGCTGTGCGCTGTACGACTACACTAGACTCGTGGCAACGTAATGCGTTTATTCTGCAATCTAATCGTGTTTGAATAGTAGGACTACTGAATTTTGGATTTGAAGTAACATTGTTTCATCCCCGTGGCTCGGAGAGCAAGTAAAGCCATCATGCATCGGTCTTGCGCCTAATCTCCTTCCGGTCACAGTAAACAGATGCAACCAGTATGGAAACTACCTAGAAACGTTCGAAACAGGCTCACTCACACAAACGTGCGCATAGACGAGACCCCAAGCGCTCGTCGCAGTGCCTTCAGTAGCGATTACCGCGTCATCGCATGTTCGATGCGCACGTTTGTGTGAGTTTATAGGTAGTTTCCATACTGGTTGTATCTGTTTACTGTGTTCCGGTCCCTTAATGCATTGTAACTATTTTTCAGTAGGTACAACGATAATAATAATAATGTCCTCCCGACCGAATTTCGGCCACGGTGGCCAATCTCCAGCGAGATTAGCCATCAGCGCGGGAGATATTATAGTGCGCAAGTGTACCTATAGCCTGATGGGACGAAAATCCGACACGACCGGAGAGAGATCAGGCGCAGGACCGACAACTTAACGTGCTCTCCGAGACACGGGGATGAAACACCGCCAACTTCCTAACTCCGGGCTAGTATCGAGAATTTCTTGCCAGAAAAATCCAATGCGCGTTATGGCCCGACCCGGGACTCGGACCAGAGACCTCGTCAGCCGCAGTCGAACATTCTAAGTGTTAACCACTAGACTAACGAGGCAGTAGTATGCTAAAATACCTAAATAAGCACAATTTAAGTTGATAAAAAAAAACAGATGCGCGTCGGCCTATTCCACTTGGATCTAAGAATATCTTACAAGATAAAATTATGCGTCTTCAGGTCTCCTTTCGATGTTTACCTTCACCGGGAAGCGCGATATGAATTGTAAATATTTTACGTAAATTTATGCCAGCGCAGCGTTAGCGAAACACGTATTATTTTTGTTTTGTTTATTTTATTAGGAGAACCACATATCTCACAATGCTTTATATATTATTATTCTCATATTATTTACTTAAAATTACTCTTTTAAGTTATAGGTTTACTCAGCACAACTCATTTTTATGAATTAGGTGGATTGAGGTTTTTTTTGGTTCCCACGGGAACTGTCGGGGATATTTTTTTTTTATTTTTTTTATTCACTAAAAGCTAGCCCTTGACTGCGATCACACCTGATGGTAAGTGATGATGCAGTCTAAGATGGTAGCGGGCTAACCTGTTAGGGCGGCATTATTAGCATGGGCGGCAGTTATATTAAACCCACACCCCTTCGGTTTCTACACGGCATCGTACCGGAACGCTAAATCGCTTGGCGGCACGTCTTTACCGGTAGGGTGGTAACTAGCCACGGCCGAAGCCTCCCACCAGGCCAGACCAGGGAAAATTCAGAAATTACAAATTCCTAAATTGACCCTGCCGGGGATCGAACCCGGGACCTCCGCACGTTAAGGCAACAGCTCTACACACTGCGCCACGGAGGTCGTCAAAGAAGCAATTTATGTGTTATTCTAGACTATAATTTGTCTCTGTGCCAAATTTCATCCAGATCCGTTCAGCCGTTCTGGCGTGATTAAGTAACAACCATCCATCCATCCATCCAAACTTTCGCATTTATAATATTGAGTATAGAATAAAAGTTTACATTTAACGTTAATAATATAATTATAATAAAAAAAATATAGTCTAAATACGTATTAGGTATAGTTTTTAATAAAACAGTGTATTTAGATCCTGCCTGGCTGGTTTTCTAGGTCGTTAAAGAGTGATTTACAGGAGCCCGTTCCTCCATTTTACAAAAGAGATTTGCTACACAATTTCACTAATCAATCTCCATTGTACGTGACATCGGTAGAGTTACTCGCGCATTGTTAGGTATTGGGAAAGAAAATACGTTCACCTTTAAAATAAAGTTAAAGTAGCTGTTTTTTGGTGTTTTAAAAGGCTTGTACAAGGCCGTTATATGTGTTTAAGTTAAATCTATACCTGATACGGAATAAACTATTATAAAGTGACAGCTTCAAAAAACATAACTATAAATCATGTTCTAAATAGCTTGCTGATATAGTGAAAAAGCTGCATCAATTAACTTATTTAATCGTAGGTAGAGCCTTGCGTCAACTTTGCTTATCCTTGTTATACCCGCCCGACTTCAACATAGTGGGTAGAAATAATAATATGTAAATATATCCAATTATTTTTTGCTTTTTAGTTTTTGAAGGCGGTTTTTTTTAATTTAAAAATAATTTTATTGTTTGCTTTTTAGTGCTGTAAATATAAAATAGGTTCTCGAAAGGTAGACAGACCTGTACCTAATAACTATCTGGGTTCGGGTCCTTATAAAATTTAAGTTCCTTTGATTTCCCCAGGATTCCATCATCAGACCTAATGACCATGGGACCACCTGAAAAGTATACCCTTTCAAAAAAAAGAATTTTCCAAATCGGTCCAGGCGTCTTCGAGTAATCGGGGAACATACATAAAAAATAAAAAATAAAAAGATTCCGACGAATTGAGAATCTCCTCCTTTTTTTGAAGTCGGTTAAAAATAAGCCTGTTTTTATGCTTTTTATTTTATTTACTTTATTATAATGTTAGTTCGTTTTCTCTTTCTATCTTTTTATTGCTTGTGCCAATCTGTATCTTTCATTTTAGATAATGTAATATCTAAACGCAATAATAATATTATAAGTTAACTATAAATATATATTGCACTCATATATTATATATTCATAGTTCCGTCCGTGACTTCACTTTTAATCAAGGTTTCCAGTTCCACTGAAAACCAGCGCTGCAGTCTGCTGAAGCATAATGCTGAGATGGAAACCTTTATTTGGTCACGTATCGCTATATACTTAATGTTAATTATAATTAGTCTAATGTGGTTATCAAATAAAAGACCATTTTCTTTCTTTCTTTCTTTCTCTTATAATATTATATTTTTAAGTCATAATAAACCATTGACATAATATTATTGTCAATCGATGAATGCTACAATCTCAATCATGAAGTATCTTACTGCAACAATCCATTTTAGCCAATAACAAGAGAGAGTCGGTCGTCCAGAGATGAATGCGATCGTCCTATTACGGCTGTCAAACTACAGTAATAGCATCTATTACCTATTCTGTGGTAATAGGCGACAATAATTAAACAGTGCCTAGTGGGAGATTTTCTTCCCATTTGATCAAACGGTTACTACGATAGTTAGGCATTGTCAAGTGCTCTGCCTTGACAGCTCGTGCTCGATCAATCATACTAATATTATAAATGCGAAAGTGTGTTTGTTTGTTGGTTTGTTGGTTTATTGGTTTGTTCTTCAATCACGCTGCAACGAAGCAACGGATTGACGTGATTTTTGGCATGGATATAGTTGAGGACCTGGAGAGTGACATAGGATACTTTTTATCCCAGAAAATTAAGGAGTTCCCGCGGAAATAACAAAAAACTTAATCCACGCGGACGAAGTCTCGGGCATCATCAGCTAGTTCCATATAAATGGTTAACGTTGTCACGATCGAATACGTCAAAAGCTCCCACTTGTCCTACAGATGTGTCTTCGTATAGGCACAGAATACTAACTATACTACGCGTGCGAGTTGAATGCAGAGCCTATGTATTTTATGTCACCATTCATAAGCTCTGCATTCAACTCGCGCGCCAACTATACTTAGCAAAGCACAAGACCACGAAGCGAAGTCCCTGCAAGAGACCCCTGTCCAGCTGTAGACATCTATCTGTTGACTATGACGAATAACTACTCGTATTACTACGGTGATACTTTTTCCTAGAAGCGTAACGTGGCTGATAAACTAATTACGTGACTATAATGACAACCCCACCGTTTAGCTTAAATTCGTACCGCCAAATAGATCGATAAATCACCCAAAGCGCAGGTCCAAGTGAACGGTATATTTTATCCTGACGCCAATAAATAATTGTACCCTCCTTTTATCGTTTTCTACAAAGCTTCGTGCCGGGATTCCTAATCTTCGTATGAACACACAAGCTGTTATAAAAGCTAACAAAAAGAAGTGCGTAAGTCCACAAATAATTGCCCCTAATCCACAAGAAACATATTCCCTCACATAATAAAACCGCCATAAAGTACCAATAAAGGGGGTAAAATAATAATCCTCGTGAAACTTTCGCAATATCGCCTCTTATGGGATTAATTCATATCCCCGCGCCATAAGTTACACGTCTATATGAAAGTTTTATCCGTCCCGACTTTAATTTATCTGATGCGGGCCGTGATTTAATATTACTTCCGGGATAAACGATAATTTCCCTTAACGCATCCGGCATATTAATTTGCCTAATATATCACAATTTTATACTCCTTCGTTTCAATCTGATCGCATACTACGTGACTACCCGAAAGATCCGCTCGGGGTAGTATACATATAAGTCAATGGCTCGGGGTTTCCACCGCAGACGTGCAACATAATTAAGGCGAGTCATCTCCAAGATTTTAGGAGGTGAGGTGTGGGGTGCCGTCCGCGCGTCTCGCGGTACATTTCTCGTAGAGACTAGCGGGGAAGCGGGCAGCGCGGTATATTCTGAAACCGCTTGGCAACGTTCAAATTCTGGGATTAATTTGAATTAAATAGATATAGGACTTCAGTTTGAAATAAATTTTAGCAGGTTCTCATTATTACTTCAAGAGGAATTTATCCATATAAAAATGATGAGCAAAGTCGAAAATTTTATTAATAAAAAATTCGTTTTAAACTTTTAATTTAGCCTGTTTCAAGATTTTTTTTGATCGAGTAAAGTACATCCTATCGTGTAACAAATTAGCACATTCTTTAGACAATATCTTTAAGTGTATCGGATATTTTTTGTAAGACCGTTATTTAATAGTAAATACCGAAAAAATTTGATCTAGCAAACCAGTTTTCACCGCTGAGCTGAGGTGACTCGCCTTAAGATTGTTTACGAATGTGCGTACCAAAAAAATAGGAGCGCTTCATATATATCTGTAGCATAACAATGTAGCACATCTCTGGTGGAAATGCAACAAGGGTGAACTTATTGTAGACCATGACTTAATATAACGCAGTTCAAAGTATATTCTAGTATAAAAAAAGTAATCATTTTGCTCAATATTTGGATGCAAAATGTATTACATTATGACCCAGCTACGAAACCCAGCTACAACATAGTTAAAACATCACTTTTAACTGTGTTACTTTTATTATAATATGCGTTATGTGTGCGGTTTATACCAAAATGTGCTAACAGTTTTAGGCATATTAATACCAAAAAGTTATTAATATTTGTGCAACAAAGTTTATCATTGACGGTTGTGACGGTTACGAAAAGCTTAGCTAATCTAT
The DNA here is from genome assembly GCA_923060345.2 of Erebia aethiops. Lineage (NCBI taxonomy): Eukaryota > Metazoa > Arthropoda > Insecta > Lepidoptera > Nymphalidae > Erebia > Erebia aethiops. Next base: position 3,107,726 of record OV281092.1, on the reverse strand, counting down.
GTTCTTATGGAAAATGAAGACCTTACGATCTATTACAACTAAGTGACTAGGACGCCGGTCCTTAATACTCTTTTTTTTTTAAAATATTATTCCACTACAAGTTAGCCCTTGACTGCGATCTCGCCTGATGGTAAGTGATGATGCAGTCTAAGATGGTAGCGGGCTAACCTGTTAGGGGTACGGAAAATAAATTAAACCCATACCCCTTATCGGTTTCTACACGGCATCGTACCGGAACGCTTAATCTCTTGGCGGTACGTCTTTGCCGGTAGGGTTGTAATTAGCCACGGCCGAAGCCTCCTACCAGGCACCTCTTTTCTTTATTCGTGCAGCTATTATTTGTATAACAACAACGATACACTAACCTAGCGTTAAACTTCATGCTTACTTAATAAGTAAAATGGCCAACTATAGGCAGTTTATCCACAAGGTATAACTAAAAGCAGGAACTGTGCTGTAACTCGAAACTTCAGTCACAGAGCTGGCAGCGTTCAGTAGACCTTTTGATAATGTAATCACAATACTATAATAGAGATCAATTTGAATTTCGTATTTCACAAGGATCAAGTTAGATACTGTATTAGATCATCATCACTGCCGGCTCACCACTGATTCAATCTCAAAATAAAATCTGTTAATATAGTACTATACAGGTGCCACTTATGAATCACTAGCTAATGCCCGCTACTACGTAAGCGTGGATTGAGGTTTATTGGCCCCGGGAACTCGTTAATTTTTCGGTATAAAAAGTAGCATAATATATGTTATTCCAGAATATTGTCTATCTCTGTGTCAAATTTCATCCAGATCCGTTCAACCGTTCTGGCGTAATTGATAAATATCCATCCAACAATCCATCCACCGAAACTTTCGTATTTATGATAATGTCCTCTCGGCCGAATTTCGGCCACGGCGGTCTATCTCCAGAGAGATTAGCCATCTGCGCGGAAGATATTGACAAGACGTGAGTACGCATAGTGGTTGCACTCTCTGTTCCTTTACTCTCATATCCCGATGGAACGGAAAATCCGACACGACCGGAGAGAGAGGTGCAGGACTGACGGCTTTACGTGCTCTTCGAAGCACAAGGGTGAAACACCGCCTATTTTCTAACTCCGGGCTAGTACTGAGAATTTCCAGTCAGAAACCCAATACTTGTTATGGCACAAACCGGGACTCGAACCCGGGACCTCGTCGGCAGCAGTCGAACATGTCAACCACTAGACCAACGAGGCAGTTTTTCCACACCTGCACTAGTGGACTTACTGCCATCGTTTATAGCGGACTTACTGCCATCGCTTAAAAATTTTCAAATTGGCGATTTATGTGACGTACCTTGATGTCCCTAAAATAAGAATTATAGTTCTAAAACAAGAGCGTCAACATGATTAAAATAATACCACTTTTAGCGGCGATGTTAAGCCGCCAGTGCATCACACATCAATTTTCGGGTAGGTTACAGAGCGATTAGGCCAGTTGAATCCCCACTGCAATGCCAATGCAATCAAAGGCGTAATTCCCGAAGCGACGGCAATTAGTTCACCGCCATTGCCGCACGCTGCTTGGAAAATTCCGCTTTTGACTATTTAGTCAATCGAGATCACTTTGTAAACGGTTATTTCAATGTAATGATTCCATTAAATTTTGTTGTAAAATCATACTAATTTTATTAAAAATTTTAGTATGATTTCACAACAAAATTTAATGAAATCTTCAACAAAATTTAATGAAGTCACATTGTAAAAGGTTATTTCAAAACCTTTTACAATGTGATCTTGATTAAGTAATTAGTCAAAAGCGGAATACGAAAATGTGTTTGTTTGTTGTTTGTCCTCCAATCACGTCGCAACCGAGCAACGCATTAACGTGTTTTTGCATGGTTAAAGTTGTTAGTTTGTCTGCTATGCTTTAATGGCCCATCTTTCCAACCGATTGTGATTCAATTTATAGGTTAGTTAGCTAATATCACGAGGAAGGACACAGCCTACTTTTTATCCCGAAAAATTAAGGAGTTCCCGCGGGAGTAATAGTACATTACATCGCGAGACCAGGAAGTACGCGTTTTCTGGTCGAGTGTTAGTTAGGCCTACGAGACCAGAAATGCTCTCCCGGTCGAGGTGTGTAAAGTGCTTTTTAAAAAAATTAAACATGTGACTTTTTTTAATATATTATATTATGTAATTAAAAGAAAGTAAATAAAAAAGCAACCTACTTAAGAAATAATTAAAAGTTAAATTAGTTATATTTATACTTTTAATTTTTTTTTGCGCTGTGAGTGCTGAATGAAAGTTCCAAATTTAAACTATTTAGGCCAAAGAACATTATAACAAGTTACAAGATATTCAGGAAGAAACATTCCAAATTCAAACTTATGATATGTAATGAAAATATATTATACATTCTTTACTGGCCTAGGCCGGGAAGTTTAACTTTCGAACTCATTTACAGGGTACCCATGAAATGTGCACATTTTATATCATTTTTTAGAAAAAAAATATCACCACGCGGACGAAGTCATCAGCTAGTATTTAATAAGACCACAACTTGGAAATACATGACACTGTTGTTGTAACGATCCTAAACATTTAATTTGCATGATTTAATTTATTCCAGAATTGACCCATCTTCTAATGGGATTCAAAACAAGGTCGAAGCTGCAGATTCGAGTCTCCGAAACTGCAAACTTAAGCACGAACTTGTTTAAATGATTTATTCAATAATGCACTGTGACGTATACAGTGAAGCCGGGTAACGTTGCAGCTTAGATTGTTACTGTTTACAACAGCCAGCAAAGTTTTGTAACTTTGGTGAGAGTTAACAAGATAACACTTTAAAATAAGTTACATTTTAGTAAGAAACAGTTGAGTTTTTACTACTGCAACATTACTTTGTCCCACGGGAACTTAAATTATTTGCGGTATGCGCCGGCGTTTTGTGATATGTTTTGCCTGGTTATGTTTTGCGTGGCTAGTTATCGCCGTACCGGCAAAGACGTGCCGCCAAGGGAATTAGCGTTCTGGTACGATGCCGTGTAGAAACTGATTTGGGGTTTAATATATCTCTCATTCTCCTAACAAGTTAGCTCGCTACCATCTTAGACTGCTTAATCAATTACCATCAGGCGAGATCGCAGTCAAGGGCTAACTTGTAGTGGATAAAAAAAACGACACGTGATAGGGACACAGTCGCGCGATTGTGTAAGTATCGCTTGTTGCGGGCCTCACCTTAATTGCTATCATACTTTTTGAGTCGTTGTTGTATGTCGCGGTAGTATACGACAAAGTCTAATTTTTCCATAGTATACCTAAAATAAACCTGCGCATTATTGATGAAAGCACAATTCTATCAAAACGCCCCAGTTACCATCTAGCCTACCCAGTTTCTTCGTTTTGAAATTAGCTATACACTCACTTTGAACATATTTTTATCAGATTATACATATTTTCCTTGTGTATCAGACATCCGCAAAGCTTCTATCCAACGTACAAAAATCCTATTTCCAAAAACAAAATACCTATCAGTTAAGCGGAAAACAGCTCTGTTTACGTTTTCACACAAATCCTTTTTATCAAGACACGTGGAATCATGAAATAATGGAGAGCGCGGTTGTTTCGCGCAGCATTACCATCTTTATTAGAGCGAGGTCGGTGTAATTTGTCCGTGAGCCGCTCATATTTCCCAGCTCCTATTTAGGCAGTCCGCATTAGCATAACGGTGCATTAACTCGACGCTGCGCTGCGCCGCCCTCGTGGACAATGTTACGTACGTGCAATGTGCATTCCATTCGGAATGCTATTTCATTTTACGCTGTAATAGCGTGTTCTAAATGAGGTAACGCCCTGAGACAGTATTTTTGAACTGAAAACTACAACTAATTATATTCATAAAAAATACACGCCGTCCAAGTGATCGTTAATGGGCATGGTGCCTAAAAGACAGATATTATGTTTAGGTTCCCGCCTCATTGGTCTAGCGGTTAGCATAGTCGACTGCGGATCACGAGGTCCTGGGTTTGATTCCCGGTCGGGCATACCTAAGAATTGTTAGGTATTGGGTTTTTCAATTCAGAAATTCTCAGTGCCAGCCCGGAATTGGAAGTTGGCGGTGTTTCACCCCCGTGCCTCGGAGAGCACGTTAAGTCGTCGGTCCCAGTTATTATCACTAACATGATAATAGTCGTTTAAGCCCGCCAACCCGCATTGGAGCACCGTGGTGGGTCTAAACTCTAATTCCCTCTCTCCGAGTGGAGGCCTGTGCCGTGTGCAGTGGGAAGTTAATAGGCTGTAGTGGTGGTGGTGGTGGTGGTTTAGGTTCTGCTGTGAGGCTGAGGAAACGCCATTACATATTATCTGTTACTGCCCCGCCTTAATGCACAAACGTAGCCTCCTACTAGGCAAGCATCTAGTGGATCCCGATTAGGCATCCTGGCCAAGAAACTGCTGCTAGGAACAGCAGTAGCTTCTTGGCCGGGATGTTCTATGCAGCAAGTAGTATTGATAAGGAACTTTAGATGATGGCAATCAAAATAGATCGGCAACGGTCAAAGAGACCTGCCAAGCCACATTACCATGAAGAAAGAAGAAGAATGGTGCCTTAAACACTGGCGCTGTTACCTCGTTGAATGGTGAGGCTAAGCCATTGGGCTAAATACCAGTTCTTTGGTCACCAGAGGCGTGGATCAGTTTTTGGTACACGACATTTATAAATTTCTTCGTCATCTAGCAAATAATTATTTGAAAATGTTTCCATTGCAGCATGATTTGTAATATTTAACCGCTCTTAAAATGATGAACTGAAAGTTAGCTACCAAGCAAATAATGGTAAGCGAGCGAAACTTTCTAGGGAGCTCGCAAATTGAGTTGGTATTTTTAAGTTCACCGAGGGAATTCGCTCGTGGTAAACATTAGCGGTATCAACTTATCAGGTATCAATATCAAATTTACATGAACTAAATTGATATTCTCGTGCCATTATGAACTAGTTAGCCCACCCTGGCTTGCACGGGTGGCTATACTCTTATTTAATACAGCCTTTTCATATGTGTGGTTAACTCTGATTTTCATTGAGCTTCTAGATGACGTGCGCCTGGATTTAAAAGAATCCTTGATCCTGTGAGAATTCTTTGATTTTCGACTTCATAGGTCTGTCAACATATTCATTAACACAGATTAGGTAAAGTTTTTTTGATTCCTGATGGAAATTTTAATTTCCCGGGAAAAAAAGTAGCTTGTCTTTCCCCGCGACGAAATTTATATACCTAAATGATAAAAGCGCATGGATTTGACTCGCTCCAGCAATGCTCAGGACTGCTGTTACTTATGTATCTTTAGACTAATGCAATTGTAAATGTATTTTATTTTTTCAAAAGAGCAACCACCGAGTTTCTTGCTGGTTCTTTTCAGTAGGAACGTTATTCCGAACCAGTGGTAGATTCATTCGACTATTCATAAGCACTTGTAAAAAGTATATTTGAATAAAAACATTTGAATTTTTGAATTTATAAATAGGGCTTTGTATAAATTTGTATGAAAATCTAACTTTACGTAAGCGAAGCCGCAAACAAAAGATAGCTTAAAATAAAGTAATGAAAAACATTATTTTTTTAGTTACTTTGTTCAAATAATAGTAACTAAGTATAATGAATTTAAAATCTGAAGCCGTTTATCTCAAAATTTTGATTTTGCACTTATCGTATCTAAAGTAATGAACTAAGACTTCCGCAACCAAGAAAATAAGTAAGAAAAACTTCGTGGGAAGCCCGTAAATTAGTTTAGCATCTTCAAGTTATAAAATTCTCTGCGGAAAATTCTACTCGTGATGAAGATTGGGATCGTTGTATCAATATCAATATTATAAGTGCTTATGAAAACCGGCCAAGTGCAAGTCACACACGCACACAAAGGGTTCTGTATCATCGTACAAGATGTGCCCACTTTTTAAATACTTTCGTGAATGATCTGCTTCACGAATTGTTTTTGCTCGACGTTTCTGATACGACTAAGGTGTGGAACACCCTCCCATTGCACGTGTTTCTTGCCACATATAACTTAGGTACCTTGAAGGCAAGAGTGAATAGGCATTTTCTAGGCAAGCGCGTTCCAACCTAGACCTCATCATTGCTTTGCACTAAGCACGATTGTCATCAAGCGCAAGCATATCTCGCAATAAAATAAAAATATGAAACAATAGATGGCGCTCAAATATCATGTTTGTGGCCATCCCTTAATTTTTATTTTCTAAATGCGTAACATGCTAATATTTTAATATGTACAAGTCTGATGCAGTAGGCATTTTAATGCCAGTAATGCGAACTTTAAAAAAAAATTAAACCACGCGGACGAAGTCGCGGGCATCATCTAGTACTGCGTAACTAATTAAGGCACTATATTATAAGCTAAAAGGAAAATAACACGTTCGAATAATCTGGTACATGGTAAATTAAGGGTATAACAAATTTTGTGGCAAATTAAGCCCAATCGTCAGCAGATTAACAGGCAATTAAGTAAAGTTTGTTTTAATTGAGGTTCTCGCGCACAAATTATTAATTAATTAATTTGAAATGTATCACGGATGCATCTACCTATAATGCTACTATGCCTACAATTATAAAATAATTAATTTTAGAGTTAGTGCATTAATAAAACTTCTTTGGAGCAGTGGTAAGCGCTGTAGTTCAAGTAGGAATTTTCGGGTTTGATGCCCAGTTGTAACCAAATTGTTTCTGGTCTGCCCTGCCACATGGCTAACGTTATTTCAATATTTCAATACAGGGAGCTATCATCTAATATCTCCTGCACTCAGGTAAACAGAGCTCCTGCAAATAGACCTAGCGCTATGTTAATATGTCAGTCAGTCAGCTGTTTCCCCATTTATGTATTACCATAAACTTCATTACAAAGCTACAAACGAAATGTACGTCTCATACATATTCCAAGTCTAACAAATGCTAAAATCATGTACGGTTCTTACCATTGCGTGTAACATCTAGTTCTCTAAGGAACCTAGTAATAGATTCTGCACTCAGTTTAAAACGAACCGCCTGCGGGTTGTAGTTTGTAACATCTAGGGTACAGTCCGCTCTAAATATAATTCATTATTCTGATAAAAATTATTACATCTTACCCTGCCTCACTATCCATATCAATACTAATATTTATAAAATAAATGCAAAAGTGTGTCTTGTCTATCTGTTTATCTGCTAAGCATTTCCCGCCTTCTTTTCAACAGATTTTGACCAAACACCGGATCGGACCAATGTCGGTCTAGCAAGTGTTGGGTTTTCCTGAGCCTGATCGGTCGTGTCGGATTTTACGTGTCATCGGGCTATGAGAGTAAAGGAATAGAGAGTGCACCTGTGTTTGCGCAAACACTTGTGCACTATAATATCTCCTGCATAGATGCCTAATCTCTCTGGAAATAGGCCGCCATGGCCGAAATTCGGTCGGGAGGACATATTATTTTGAAAATATTGTAAATGCAAAAGTTTGGATGGATGTATGGATGTTTGTTACTCAATAACGCCCCAACGGCACAGAGATAGATTATAGTCTGGAATAGCACATAGGCTACTTTTTATCCTGGAAGATTAAAGAGTTCCTACGGGAACCAAAAAACCCCAAACCACGCAGACGAAGTCGCGGGCGTTCGCTAGTTTTGAATAAAAATGCTTTGACTTTGAATTTGACTTTATTATTACTGCAGACATAAATACATACAAATCCATATTAATAATTTTAGCATTAATATTATTAGTATGGATTTGAGTATTTTGATAGTTAACTGGAGCTAACTGTACCCGATATTTGCATGAGAATGTTTCACATTGCTCGCTACACACACTTTGCATTAGATACTTACATTTGTATCCACGCTACGGATGTGCATGTTAATTTCACAGTAATTCTTACCTAATTATGTTTTTTGTTCATTTACTGACTGCAATCTTACCTGGTGCTATGATGTTGTCTAAGATGCTTACTGGCTAATCTGGTTGGGATAATATGTGAGTTATATTAAACACATGCACTACCTCTTATCGATTTTTATGCCGTATTGTACCAGAACGCTTTTAATCGCTTGACGGAACGACTTTTCCGGCGGAGTGGTAAATAGTCAAGGCAAGAACCTGCCAAATCTCACCAGCACAGACTACGACAGGAGCCTCCCAAATCTCACAAAACCACCAAGGACTCAATTTATAAATTATAAAATGTTCAGGCTGCGGAACGGCGAAATCTGTGAATTTTTTATTTATGTAGTAACTAAAACAACACAAATAATATAATATGACAAACATTCAATGAATAAAAATAATTTTCAATTAAATATTTAAGTAGGCTTCTCTAAACAATATAGGATTAGGGAAAACTTGATAATACAAGGCGTACCCATACAGTCAGTGTAAACTTGATACGAAATGATGTACGTAACTTATTAGTTCTAAAAGCTTTACATACAAGCAGGCTTGGTTTTCTGTGAAGGTATATTACATGATTTTAATTAGTTAATGTTTCGCTAACTGCTAACTAAAAGCTTGAATAAGATGGGATTCTTAGACGTGTAGAGACGAAGTTCGATAACAAACTTAGCTTGTCTCAACTCTAAAGCATGCAGTCATTAATTAAAGTTACAAAGTTACGGCAAGGTATTTGGCAATCTTATCGGAGCAATATTGTGTTTTGCTTTAATAAATAACATGTTTATTGTAATTTTTTTTTCTACTACAACTCAACCGTTGACTGGGATCTCAGTCAGAAGTATTGATGCAGTCAAAGATGGCAGCGTGCTTACCGGGGGGCTTACTACCATCGCTTAAAGCCGCACTGTTTTAATATTGTTGACGTTCGTGTTTTAGAATTATAATCCTTAATTTAGGAACGTCAAGGTACGTAACATAAAATTGTCAGTTTGACGTAATACTTTAAGCGATGGTATAGCTTCTAGGAGTATCGCAGTTATATTGAACTCATGCCCCTAATTGGATTCTACACGGCATCGTAGCAGAATCTTAACGTTTGGTGTAACGCCAAGTCTAATTAGATAGGGTCGTAAGTTGTAACTAGCTACGGACGAAGGCACCTGATCACACCAGAGAAAGTACAGAAATTAAAATTATAAATTACCACCCTATCTATACATAATATTATAAATGAGAAAGTTTGGATGGGTGGATGTATGGATGGATGTTTGTTACTCAATCACGCCCCAACAGCTAAATTGATCTGGTTGAAATTTATCACAGAGATAGATATTATAGAATTTTTATCCCGGAAAATTAAGGAGTTCCCGCGGGAACAAAAAAACCTTAATCCACGCGGACGGAGTCGCAAGCATCAGCTAGTAATATTATAAATGCGAAAGTTTGGATGGATGGATGTATGGATGGATGTTTGTTACTCAATCACGCCCCAACGGTCGAAACGATCTGGTTGAAATTTGTCACAGAGATAGATTATAGTCTGGAATAACACATATACAGTAACACTTTTTATCCCGGAAAATTAAAGTAAACAACCTCAATTCACGTGGACGAAGTCGCGGGCATTAGCTAGTATTAAATATGATGTCGATCTAAAGGGCGCTTACTTGTACACGGTCTCCACTGGACTTTGCCTCTTTAAATTATAATTAATGGTTTTTCTATGCCAGTGACCTTGAATCTCTTAATTGCGAACATAGCCCTTTTGTATACAATATCGTTGATGTATTTCACACTGTTCCTCTATAATACATCATGAGTTCAAGCCTGATAAAGATTCACAAAACTCCAAAAAGATCAGTACGTGATCTTCGACCATAAAGTTCGAATTACCAGACCGAAAACGTAAATCCATCACGATGGTTAATTCAAAAAGAGTGCCGGCTCGTATTTTACCTGAAATACAGGGTACCCCAAACCTATTTACAGCCCTCGAAATGCATATAATATCTGTGATATTGACAGTTCCGTCACGATCACATTACGCATTCAGAAGAGGTCCTGAACTAAGCACCGCGGTGAGTGCTACCACTTGATCCCAAGCTTAAGTTTCGCGTCGTTGATAAAAAATTACGAAACGTTTTACCTTCCGTCAATATGTTCTACGATTTTCGAATAACGGCCTTTGTGGGCGATGTTTGATAAGAATATTAGGAAATGACTGATGCCCGCAACTTCGTACGTGTGGATTTAGGTTTTTGAAAATTCCCAATTCTCTTTGATTTTCCGCGATCAAAAGTATCCTCTTGTATGCCTCTGTAAATTCCTATACATATTGTTCCCTGATATATAACCTCTCTCTCTGCGTCTTATTCCTCATAACTGAGGGTTGTGATCCCTTTCCCCTTTCTCCTCCCTTTGTGGTAGATTCATTCGACTATTCACAAGCACCTGTAAAAAGTCTATTTGAATTAAAAAACATTTGAATTTTTTTTTGAATTTAGAATTTTCCATTAATCAAATAATTGTAGGAGTTTTATGCGGTTATAATGCGGTGGGTTCCCACGTACTTCCGCATTCGACTCGACTCAGAGTATTTAAACTCTTAGATTTTTGTAACGATTATTATCAGAAGTTAGTGATAATACCTAGGAATGACGGTTTAACATGCTCTCCGAGGCACGGAAGAAACGAAAAGGACAAATTTGAACCTCCGAATTCGGTCACCCATCCAGTCACCAACTTGGGTCAACATTGCTTAACATTTGCAATCGGCTGATATGCGTTATCACAACTAGGCCACTCGTCCCTCCTATGTAACCTAACTCCGTCACAATCTGTTGAGTTAAATTTTTATGCAGCGATGGAGTCTAAAAAACATCCTACACGTTTAACCTTCCATTAATTTGACGATGTAGCCATGGAAAGCTCTCATTCATACGTATTCCTTTTATTTTCAATGGAACGTTAAAATACGACGATGCTCTTTGAAATGGAATTGAACAAATTGAATTATTTCTGTTTCCATCGAACATTATACTTTCATAATATACTTTACAATCATGCTCTTTGATACGAAAAAATGTGTTAGTACTGATGTCTGAGAAATAATCCTCAAAGATTTTATTATATTTTAAGTCTGAAAAGGAGAATTATATTATACTAGGTGAAGCTCTCGAGTTTGTCCGCGTGGATAAAGTTTTTTTGAATATCGAGGAAACTTTTTAATTTTACGAAAAAAAAATCCAGCTTTGAGATGTAACCTCTGTGTATTTTTTAATTTCGATAAAATCGGTGAAACAGATGGACCGCGAAAACATAACAGACAGACTGATAGACACAATTTCTATTTATTATTCTATATCACCGTAAAATTGCAAAAACCGTTAGATTGTAAATTAACTAGCGAAATTGTAAACTGTCGACAGATTACAATTTAACGCATTATTTTTAGGTAGATTGTAATCTGTTAGGTATATTAACCCGATAAAACCTAATTGTTTATGTCGAACCCTAACGTAACCTACAAGAAAGAGACAAGAAAACGTAAATACGAGTACAATGAATATTTCAAAAATTGACACTCAGAACATTGAACGCGGTTCACAAGCTGTAGACTGTTTACAATTTCGCTAGTTCGATTAGGTACAATCTAACGGTTTTTGCAATCTTATGGTGACATATATAATAAAAAGTTTAGCGGTTAGCATAGTCAACTGCAGATAACGAGGTCCTGGATTTGATTACCGGTAGGGCATAAAAAATTTTAGGTTTTGGGTTTTTCAGTTAAGAAACTCTCAGTGCCAGGCTGCCAGCCCGGAGTTGGAAGTTAGAGACGGTGAGTTATCCCCAAGCCTCGGAGAGCACGTTAAGCCATCGGTCCCGGTTATTATCAATAACATGATAATAGTCGCTAAAGCCCGCCAACCCGCACTGGAGCAACGTGGTGGGTCTAAGCTCTAATTCCCTCTCTCCTATGAGAGGCCTGCAGTGGGACGTTAATGGGCTGTAGTGTGTGGAAACAAGTTTCAGAAAACTAACTTATATTCGAGTAAACATTTGTTGAAAATCCTCAGAAACGGTGTTCAACTGCTATTTTCACGGTAGCGCAAGCACAAATGCCTTTTGCTCTTTGAATGAAGCCAGTTTGGATGTAGGACATTTTAGTTTTTTGAATGAAGCTGTTGTCCTTTGAACGTGTATCGGCTTTGGGCAAAAGTGCTACCTTGCCTTCATTTTTGGCAAAAAATACGCCCTTTTTGGAAATAAAATGCTTATGTAGGTAATTGTATTGTACTTAAAAATAACTGTACCACTCCAGCCCATTGACGGAACTTCATAACCTTGTTCCTCCTTCTCCATCCTTCTCCATTCTACCACAGAACAGCGAGAAACCGTGAGCGTTGGCACCCTTATGTGGTTGACGTCCAATTTGCTCGCACGAAGCGTTTTTGCTCGACGTTTCTGATACGAACCGCTAGGGTGTGGAACACCCTCCCAGCGCACGTGTTTCCTGCCACAAACTTCCCACTGCTGGGTACATGCCTCCATTCGCAGAGAGAGGGAATTAGAGGTTAAACAAACCACGCTGCTCCAATGCGGGTTGGCGGGCTGTAACGAATATTATTATGTTAGTGATAATAACCGGGACCGACGCCTTAACGTTATCTCTGCGGCTCGTGGGTGATACACCGCCAACTTCCAACTCCAGGCTGGCACTGAGAATTTTTTAACTGAAAAACCCAATACCTAACAATTTTTATGCCCGACTGGGGATGGAAACCAGTACCTCGTGATCTGCAGTCGACCATGCTTACCGCTAGAACAACGAAGCAGTTGTGGCCAACTAATAGCAATATTGCTGTAAATGTTCAAATCTATCTCATAATTTAATTATCTATTATCATTCAAAATTCTTTAGTTTTTGGTAACATTTTATAAAGGTGGTTAAAAGGTTGATATTACCTTTTAATTATTTACTAGATGATGCACGCGACTACGTCTACATGAATTTAGGTTAAGAAATCCCGGACAAACTCATTGATTTTTTCGGAATAAAAACTAGCCTTTGTCACTCCTCAAAAAATTGAACCGTTGCTTTATTGTGGCGTGATTGAAAGCGAACGCACTCTGTATTTACATCTAATGTTGTAAATGCAAAAGTGGGTTGTACCAGGGTCCTCTTCAACACGATGTCGACACGTTGATATGAATGTACCTATTTTTACAGAAATGGTTTCTTGAAATGTTGAAACTAGTGCCAGACATAGTTTTGCGAGTTTTGCTTTTAGTGAAAGTTTTAAAGAAACTAGTCTTTGGTCTCTACGTTGGCACTTTTTAGTTTTACTAAAACTTAGGTTTGCGGTAGGTAGTAGCGAAGTTTGTCCTGTTCAGGTCTTTGATGTGGATTGAATCATTATTCAAGTTTTTTTAGCTCCTAAAAAACTTAAATAATTATTTTCCATTGCCGATGTACACGTTTTGTCCTGACCTGTCTGTAGTGTGCTTTGCTCTTAAATATACTACTTGGATGGTGTGAAAATTCTGACCCGTAAACTTATGCCCATCCAAAATAACGAGCGAACCTAGTTGAGCAGAAATGAAGGATATTATTTAATTATACCCAGAATTTCGGATGTCGTGTAGGTAAGTAGTTTTGGAACAACTCGGAGTTTTCAGGCCGAGTGCTTTTGCATGTTGCAAGAGAGGGTTTCCGTGAAATTGATGCCACTTGTGGGGTCGTAAATCTTAAAATGGCGACGGGTTGTCCCTGGACACTCGTCTTTGAAGTTCACGGTGCCAAATAATCAGTTTCATTTTCAACTTTATGAAGATAGTTTTAAGGTTAATTTTTGTGGGGAAGAGTCGAAGAACTTACGGTTGGGAAAGGTCAGTCTATAATAATTGACGCCGCGTAAACAAGGTTCTGTCGGTTAAAGGTGTTCTATTGATCTTATTGTTTTGTTCTGTATTATAGTGATTGTTGTTTATTGATAGATAATCCTTACAATAATGATAAATGCGTAGATAAATATTTATACTGATTGATTCGCTATCGAATCAATAATGTATCTTGCTTGTCGAATACATAAGTAATTATTGTGTAGTACCTACTGATCGACAATCTTTATCTAATAGATGATGCTCTCAACTTAGGTTTTTGAAAAATCTTTTGGGATCTGGGATTTTTTGGTATAAAAGTAGCTAATGTCCTTTCCCAGGGACGCAACCTTTCTCAGAGGCAGAACTTATCAAATTTCGTCCTATTGTTAAATGGATAGACGGTGAAAGGGTACCAGACCAACAAACAAACAAAATGACAGAAAACGCAGGTGACATTGCAGTCAATTAAGGCTTACTTCTAGTCTTGGAACTAATGGTACATTCGAATAAAAATAGGTCAGGTAAGTAGTGCATAAGATTCTCAAATAGCATTCTTATTACTACTTAACCATAATATTCTGTCAGACTAAAAAAAAATGCAAAATAAGTTACTGAAAGTTATCCAACTTTTTCAGAACACCTGATACATATAAAAACAATACGTTTTTATATATGGTAGGGTTGTATAGAGCCTATAATTGCCTCACTAATAGAGCCTGTAATACTTAGTAATACAGATTACTCGAGGCTATATCGTAACGTGGTGCTAATCTTCACGCTGCGCCAAATGACTTCGACTGTATATAAAGAAACCCATTGACTTCACATGCGATATTGCTATTAAGGCCACTGGAAAGACTGAAACACAAAGCTTAGAAGGATGCTTTGTATCAGTGAAGACGAAAAAGAAAAGGCTTCTGAGAAAGCTCTATTAAAATTAATCCTAATATATAAAACACAAACAGCCTTACAAATTAACCTAGTATAAGTTAATATACTAAGAATATACAAAGAATAAGCGAAATGTCAACAAATAAACTTGGAATAACCTAAACCTAGGTAACTAGTTGTGACTATAATTGTGACTTAATCAAAATTAATCATTTCAACGCACTTTTTTTCTTTAATCTAGTTTAAAATGTTTATCAAACTTAAAAACTAACCGATGATGTAAATTGTAGGTCTTTTAAAAGACCCTCTATTTGATAATAATCAGTAAGAAATAATTGATTTTTGACATAGGCATCATCGCTTTTCTCTTTTATCAATATTCGATATGAGATAAAAATAAACACAATAACACTGAGTAAGCATATATTCAAGTTCAAATGCCCATCAGATACAACAAATTATTTACGATGGAGTAGCGACAAACGACAGTGCGGGATAGTGAAGCAGTCCATTTTACATCGAGGCAAGGGCAACATCATGCTAGAAGAAATATTACTTTAGACTGCAATTTCACACGTTGTAAGTTTTACTCACGGAAGTCGCTTACATGAGTAACTAACAAAATGTAAAGGCGGGTACAGACTACTGTAACGTAACATGCAATGTTAGGAAATTTCTTAAAGGAGAATTTCTTAAGTGTAGACGCAGCACGCGCATGAACCGAGCATGTTCCTTCTCGCATCTGTTTCCGGCATGCGCGCGGCGAACATAGCTCAGTCTACAGAAACACAAAACCCACACCACACACTATCCCACACTGGCGCTCCGTACATACTGCGCGCCCCTTTGTGTTCGGCGAAAAAACCGACAAATGGCGGATCGCGAAACGCTCTGTTCGTGCGCGTAGTGTGCACGGTTCGTGCGCGCAAGGCGTCGACACTATTCTGTTACAGTTGTCTGGAATTCTGTTACGTTGCATGATACATTGCGACAATGTGGATGGCAAATTCTTTCATTGCGTGTTACACTGCATGGTACATTTCGTAAGTCTCTACCCGCCTTAAACGATCTTGTTAGTCGCGCATCGTTTGCAAATGTTAGTTGTGTCAGATAATTAGTGCATAAATATAATATTAATTGGTTTTGCAATTTTCATTAATTTTGTTTGACTTTTCTGCAATAAAGCTATTGAATAATAGTGTTAAATCATAACCGATTCCCGCTTATAATACTCGGAATTTGTAATATAATTTTCATCTTCTCCAGACTCTATCGTCTCATTCCCGTTCAACGTTAAAAAGCTATTGTCGTCAAAATTAAATCGTTCCGCATAAATAAAGGCGGGGAGTGAAATAAATTTTAAATACGGCGGTTCCTTCGAGCGTAGGATTTCACTCTGCTACTACGAAATAATTACGTTCTGTCTCCGGGCAAGCGAATAATTAATAGCACAAATAAATCTCAAACTTTTGTAGAGTTGAGTTCTCACATTATCCATACTAATCCATACTAATATTATAAATGTAAGTGTGTCTGTCTGTCTGTCTGCTACGCTTTCACGGCCTATCTGTTCAACCGAGTTTGATGCAATTTGGTACAGGGATAGGTTGTATCCCGGGGAAGGATATAGGCTACTTTTTATTCCGGAAAATTAAAGAGTTCCGGCGGGAATAAAAAACCTTAATCCACGCGGACGAAGTCGCGGGCATCATCTAGTAGGTATTATAAATGCGAAAGTATGTCTGTCTGTCTTTTACGCTTTAACGGCCCATCTTTTCAACCGATTTCGATGAATTTTGGTACAGTGATAGGTTGCATCCTGGGGAAGGACATTTTAACCCGGAAAATTGAGGAAATTCTGCGAGAATTAAAAAAAACTCAATTTACGTGAACAATGTCGTAGGCATCATCTAGTATTTTCTAATGGTAATACTTAAGGCCAAGCTACGCAAAAAGTTATCGACTGCAAGTGGCAAGAAATCTTACGCTATTATTCTATGCATTAATTCTCCAATCGGCTCTCGGCTGCAGTTTTTAAAATAATGACAAAAACTCATCATATTTTTATCAAGAATTTAGAGGGATGATAATCGCTTTAACGATGCGAAACTCCCACATAGTGTGTGTACACTATTTTTCAATTTGAAGACTATCGCTTGGATTATTTTGGATTCAATCAAACTTGCTGCCATGTGGTTATGCAGCCTTATATAGAGCTTAAAAGATTGCTTAAAAGATGCCTATTCACTCTTTGGCATTGCTCACACAAGGCGGTAATATTATTGCCAAGCAAGGAATTGCCGTTCGCTTCAAGAAACTCTTCTTGTGTAACTTAGCCTTTATGGAGTTTTATCTTTTGCAAAACGTATGAATGAATGAATGAATGAAATGAATGAAATATTCTTTATTGAATGAACGTATTATGGCAAATTAGGCTGTAAAAATTTGATGATATTGTAGATATGTCACTGTAAAATTGTAAAACCGTTAGATTATAATATAACTAGCGAGATTATAAACTGTCGAAAGATTACAATTGGCTATTTGACAGTTTTCGGAAAAATACTTAAAAATGTACGTCGGTTCATTTTATACCTCTTACAATTAACTTTTTCTCAAAAAAGCGTTATTTATTAGAAAAAAATACATTTTTAATACATTAATTTTAAATTCGCGCGAAAACAGCCGGTCACGTGACATTTGCTAGCTGTGACGTCATAGCTCAAAATAAAACAAAGTTAACTATACGACGCTCCAAGTTTTATTTAATTTTAAGTGGAAAGTTTACAGCTTTTTTAATGCAATTGTGGAAATTACAAGCTACAAGACGTGTGTAGAAATACAATCAATAATAAGTAATTAATATCATGACAAATTGTATAAACACATTCCTATATACTATATTACCTACTTGTGTCATAATTTAAACGTCGAAAGCAGTGGTTAGAGTCACGGAATAGATTAAGGTTAGAGTTAATCTACCGAGACCCGGAATTTAAATCGGATAAATATCTGCGGTATTACTTTGTGAAGACCACTTTGATGTTAGTGTTATGAAGAAATCAACTTAAAACTCTGATCTAGCAAAAATGAATTAAACCTAACCTGACATTTTCTTCATAAAACATGACATAAAATCAAAATAAATTATATTTCTGTCACTTTACAGCAGCACTTTCTTAGGTCTTAAACACGAGACCTAAGTACTATTACTTTATTTATTTCGGTACTTACATGGAAGTTTTAATACATTACGAAACTCGGCAGTGCAAAAGTTTACACGCAAATAAATTTGCAACCATAAATGAATCGACTTTAGGCAGATTTGTACTATCAGCTGTAAAGCATAACCCCATTTCATTTAACCGCTCACAATCACAAATCGAAATATATTACTGTTATTTTCTCAACAATACGCAAACGTTAGTACACACGACGTTTTTTTTTTGAAATGTGACGTCACACGGGGCTCTATCATGACCGCCCGCGTTTCGCTTCTTGTAATCCACAGATAAAAAATCTCAAATTTGTTTTGCAAAAATAAAATATTTACAATTTATTTTAATGCAAAATACACATTGTATAATTATTGTTAACCCACAAGCTACCAAATCTAACATATTTCATATTTTATAGTTACAGCTGTCAAGTAGCCAATTTAACGTACTATTTTTTGGTAGATTGTAATCTGTTAGGTATATTAACCCGATAGAACGTAATTAAATCTGGTTTGACAGAAACAGTCAGGTAGTGCCCTACCTGCAACCGGGCACTACCTGACTGTTTCTGTCGAACCCTAACCTAACCAACAAGAAAGAGACAAGAAAACGTAAATACATTGAATATTTCAAAAATTGACCCTCAGAACATTGAATGATTCACAATCTATGGAGATAAAAAGCGTTAGATTATAATCTAACGGTTCTTACAATTTTACGGTGACAGATACAAGAAGCTAACTTAACTCTGTATGGCTGATCTTTGCTGAAGCCCAAGCACTACTCGGGTGACAAAGTTTTCCCGCGGCATTTACACAAGAAATAAGTTGCAAACGCCGCGGGGATTTGTGTAACGCAAACAAGTTTTGGTGCTAGTTTTCAACATAATTTGTAAATAAAATACTTGTAAAACATGTTAGGTAATACGATAATTTTATTGTTAAAAAAATTGTCTTTCGAAAATAACAAATTATTTTGCTCAACTTTTTTACAAGTTTCGTGTACACGACTAAAACTGGTCACAACTTGTTTTTAATAATCATAAAAGAGAATTTATAGTTGACAGACATTTTTGTGAATAAAACATCTAAAAATGCCATAAATTTTGGGGTCAACTTATGACAAAGTTCACCTTTTAAAAGTATAACAGCTAAAATCCGATAAAATCCAACGGATTTTAAATGTAAAACCAGTTTTCGTGAGCTCATTATTTATGCGCGAGTTAGTTCAACCGACCCGGCTTCTGAAGTTTTCCTATTAGGGCAGTATTTCTATTTTATAAACGCAGAATATGTGAAATTCTTATTTTCATTTACTTGTTTAGCTATTATAAAGTTTTTAAAATTAGCAGGGCTTCTGCCGCCTCTTATAAGTGGTCCTGCTCCCCTATTCTGTAACTCAGTGACTATGTATCAAAAACGACAGCCACTGACGTATAATTTTTAACCATTGAAGGTTTGCTATGAATTAATGTTATTATTATTTCGTAGTAAACCTTCAATGGATAAAAATTATATTATGTTAGTCGCTTTAATTTTTTGATAGCCACTGAATGCTTCATCATTTTATTATTGACTTCATACATATTATTTTAATTAAAACTAAGAAATAAATTCAAATTAAAATAAAATAGAGACTTTGAATTAGAGAATAGAGTATAGAGGTGCTGGGTTCAAATCCCGCACGCACGCACTTCTAATATCAGGAACACACTATGGACAAAAAAAAATAACGCAAAAAATTAAACACAACAAATGTTAAGATCAATTTATAGTTTTCATATTATAATTATGTAAAAATACGAAAATAATATTTCAAACTATAATATTTGGTCTGTCTCGCAATTTTTGACAGTTGTCTTAGTTTTTGCGTGTATACATACCAATTGTTGTAGACTTTCTAGATCAAGTTTCAATTGAAAATTAGGTAACCTACGTAGTCGTTACTTGTTTTATCCTATATATTGAAAATAGCTACACTGGAACATTCGATCCCGAGTTCCAAGACATATAGAACTCGAAGCAATAAAGTACGAAGCACTTAGGATGTCTTCCAACAATTTGTAGTGCGAAAGTTTGTTTCCTTTCCGTAAATCCTGACCTACCCCAAAGAAGTTCCTGAACTTTTGTTTTAAATTATCTAGCACTTTTTATTTATTTTACAGCTTGATTAAATATTTCTCTGAAACTAAATTATAACGTTTAATACAGATGGTTTCCAAATGTCTCTTCTTATGGTTCTAGGCTTAGTAAAACTAGCAATTCATTTGTTGGAAACAGTGTCCCCTTCTACAATAAGCTCCCAGAAGACATGTAGAAGATGTCTCTGAATAAGTTCAAAGTTAATGTAAAACGTAAACTCATTGAAAAATCATACCATGTAAAGGACTACTTAAACGACAAGGAAGCTTGGCAATAATTTGCTCTAAATGTCTCTGATAGTTCCTAAGTTAAGATGATTTGTGAGATGGTGATAATAAAAAAAAACCCGGCTGAGTATGTTGTGGGCTGTTGTCAGACCAGGCCGCGTTTGGAACCCTCGTAGCTTTAGTTTTAAGATACCGTTACCCATTATCACCATCATGTTTTATATATAAGTAATTTTTAACGACAATAAGTGTAGGGACCTACAGTGTACCTATATTGAATAAATGACTTGAACTTGAACTTGATAACGCACGTTATTATTATATTACAAGTTCATATGTTTGTATTGATTTTTAATGTAAGTATCTTATTACAATCGATGAAAAATTATAAATATTTGAATATAATATTGGAGTCTTTGAGTGAAATATATTTCTGTGGGGATCCGATAAAAACTAGCAGTCGCCATCTTATGATTATCGAAGTAAAAACGTAAAACTGATTGTTATGTACAATAATTGAAGACATTAAATGTCTTTCGTTAGAAAAAAAACGTAATAATTAAAATATTTCTATATTGCAAGGTGTCGTTTCTTTAACTTACAGAGAACACATCGAGTTTAATTCCAATAAACGAAAATCATCTTATATATTATTTAGTGATGATCTAAAAAGATGTAACCGAGCCTAAACTGCCGGTGTGACTTGCACGTAAGTCTGACCTTATGGCGTACAGTTTATACCGAACCAGTGGTAGATTTACTCGATGAATCAAAATCACTCGTAATAGTTCATTTGAATAAAAAACATTAAAGTATGAGTTCCCATCACGCATTTGAAAAAATATTTGAATTTATAATGTTGAATATTTTAGTCCATCCATCTAAATAACGTAACGTAACGTAAAATGTGCATACAATATTATGTACTATATAATCACATAATAATCAGTTGAAACAATTTACATGTACATTGGAATCAATGAATTCTTACACGTCTGGAATATTCAATAGTAAACACCGCAAGGGTTATTCTAGTCAGATGGATAAAGACAAGGGTTGACAGTGAGTGTGACCGCAATTCTATGTTTAGTTATTCTCTATTTAAATCGGCTGAGTGACATTGTTGAATATATAGGATTAAAGAAAAAATTTTTTTTTTAAATCTACTACAAGTCTCGTCGCAGTGCCATTAGTAGTGAGATAGCGCTTAGGGGTCTCGTTGACGCGCATGTTTGTTTGAGTGAGCTGTTTCGAACGTTTCTAGGTAGTTTCCATACTGGTTGTATCTGTTTTCTCAATAGATTTTGATAAAATTTACTTTTAACCCTTTTTTTTAAATCATGACTTTCCTCCGGGAATTAAAAAACCTTAATCTCCGCAGACAAAGTCGCGGGCACCATCTAGTATGAAATAAACTATGTATTTTGTGAGGCTGGGGCAAGTAGTCGTAACACAAACCAAGTTAAAACTTTCAGTTTAAGCTATCTAGCCTGAGCTATGAGCGAGCTTCAGGTCTAGGAACTGTATAATGGCCGCCAGATGCTATCGTACCGGTACAAATTGCCCTCGAGCAATAAGTGTGCTTCTAGTAGAATAACCCTTAATTTGCGGGTTAACTCATACATGCAATAAATAAAAGTTTTGGAACTTCAAATAGCGCTATATCATACTAATATAAATGCGACAGTGTGTTGATGTTTGTTGGTTTGTCCTTCAATCACGCCGCAACGGAGCAACGGATTGACGTGATTTTTGGCATGGATAATATTGAGGACCTGGACAGTGACATAGGCTACTTTTTATCCCGGAAAATTAAGGAGCTCCCGTGGGAATCAAAAAAACTTAAACCACGCGGACGAAGTCAAAACTTAAACTACGGGCATCAGCTAGTAGTTTATAACCATACGAAAAAAAATGAAAAAAAAAATTTTTTTTTCATGAAAAAGAGATAACTAAAGTATGTGTTTTAAATTGAGAACCTCCTCTTTTTTGGAAGTCATTTGACGACCTCCGTGGCGCAGTGTGTAGCGCTGTTGCCTTCTCGTGCGGAGGTTCTGGGTTCGATCCCCGGCAGGGTAAATTTTGGGAATTTATAATTTCTGAATTTTCCCTGTTCTGGCCTGGTGGGAGGCTAAGGCCGTGGCTAGTTACCACCCTACCGGCAAAGACGTGCCGCCAAGCGATTTAGCGTTCCGGTACGATGCCGTGTAGAAACCGAAGGGGTATGGGTTTAATATAACTGCCATGCCCCTAACAGGTTAGCCCGCTGCCATCTTAGACTGCATCATCACTTACCATCAGGTGAGATCGCAGTCAAGGGCTAGCTTATAGTGCCTCTCCAGCCCAACGATTTTGAAAGGAAATCCTAATCGTTTGTCAAACGTATAATTCGACATGTTTAAGGAGTTCATAGATGCCTGCATGTCAAAAAACTTCTGTTAACTCCTAAAACAGTTCGAGTACATGTTTAAACTGTCAAATAAAACTTTTTGGACGTC
This sequence comes from Erebia aethiops, assembly GCA_923060345.2. Taxonomy (NCBI): domain Eukaryota; kingdom Metazoa; phylum Arthropoda; class Insecta; order Lepidoptera; family Nymphalidae; genus Erebia; species Erebia aethiops. Next base: position 3,084,950 of record OV281092.1, on the reverse strand, counting down.
ATTATTTGAATAATCCTATATTCAAAACGTTGCTAGATTAAAAAATATTTGTTGTAATTCTAACTGACAGTGTCACCTTGGCTTCCTAGTGCTGGCAAAATTGCTGCTTTGTAGACGTATCAGTAAAGCGCCAAATGTGCTGCAGGCTTCTTGTAACAAAGCTTTAGCATAGCGTGACACGTAACTTTGAGGAGTTTGTCGAACAAATTACTACGTTTAGTAATTTTGGACGCTTTGTTTCGTGTTTTACCGGTGTACAACAATAGTGGTGAGTTGCATACGGCTGTAAGAATATTCAAGCACCTTGGAGACTTTACAAGTTTATTCATTATTTTATTAGAGGTAAATCCAAATTATTATTTCAAATTAAGCTTAATTTTCTTATGTAGATAAATCTCCTAACAACCAATAAGCATTTAGAAATTCTTTTACTCTTAATTTGCTTTATTCTGCTGCTAAGTATTGTGTGGTTTCATTGACTCGCTGTCGATACAATCCCTTGCTAGTTTCACTTTTTTTTTTAAACTGCAGAATTGGACGGTCTAGACAACTCAACAGACTGACTGAATGAATTATCACTTTAGGCTGTGGTATAATTAAATAAGTTTCTTTTTCATTCGCGGCGGAACGCCTAACTTTACGGGATAAAAAGACTCCTTCGTTCTCCTCCGGGACACAACCAGTGTCAGTTCTCATCAAAATCAGTTGAAAAGATGGGTCGACAGAGCACAACAATAAACAAATAAGCAAACTCACATTCGTATTAATTATAGTATTAGATAGAATTAGGATTTTTATATTCGTTCGACGTTTAACAGAGCAATGTGTCCCAAGAATCCAACGTGCGGCGTGGGCGTCATGATTGCATCTACGTTTTAATTACTGATGGTAATCTGCTTTTAGCTTGTTCCTCTGCAGTGACGTGCTCTGTGTAGTGTTTCGGGGGATTTTTAAAGAAGAACCGGCAAAAGGCCTTTTGAAATGATGAAAAGATTCGCTGTCAGAGCTTCGCTTTTACCGAAAAATTTCCCGAACAACCTACTACGGTTCTGTTTTACCGCCTCTTTAGTTTTAAAAGTAGACGCAAAAAGACGTCTGTTAACTTTAAAAGCAAGGTAGAAAAAGTTCCCTTTGAAATATTCGTCTTTACGTTCATAAATAGGCTGCAATCTAACAATGCAGGCAGCTTTGAAGAACCAAGTGCCTTGTACTACGTAATCATATTCTATAAACCTATAAATACTAGTAAATTGGTAGAGTGGAAAATAAATTCACATAACTAAGAACGATGAAAAGTTGATGCTGTTTCTCTAATAAGTACGGCATTTACGACTTTGTTAATGCTGTTTTACATATAGCATATACAGTCAAACGGTTAAAAATACTTGTATCTTGTAAAAGTACAAGTTGTTTACATTCTGAAGGTTACTCGTGTAAGCGACATACGTGAGTAAAATTAATACATGTAATTGCGGCTTCAGGATGGAATCATATTTGCATTGAAACGCCTATTTTATCGTGACAAATGTGTTCCATCCTAAAACTGCACGTAAACAAATCGTTCATAAAAAATATCGCCGTAGTTATATTATTAAGCGTTGCCTTTAGGGAATAGCACGGCTGGCGTCAGAAATACAATAGTGTTTGTCAAAACACCGTGATATATCGTCCCTGGGCCCGCGCCCCGGGTCCGAACCAACAGATTCGTGGCCACTCGCCCGTGGTATTTGATGACGAGAAATTTTAAATGTATGGTCCACCAATTTTACGGTCGCCGGCTTCTGTTTAGAATTTTTTTGAGTTATCATCGTGAGTGTACATGTTTTGCCTTTTTCTTTTGATAAAGGATTTCCATATTTTTTTGTTGGATATATTTCCGCTTGATTCGTGGTGATGCGGTTTGATGATGAGGTGAAGAAAGGATCATTTTTCTGGTACAATCCTAAATCGCGCTTCATTGACCACCCTAGCGCAGCGGTGAGACTGCCTCGTTGGTCTAGCGTTTAGCATAGTCGACTGCGGATCACGAGGTCCTGATTTCGATTCCCGGTCGCCCAAACATTGTTTGGTATAGGGTTTTTCAATTAAGAAATTCTCAGTGCCAGCCTGGAGTTGGAAGTTGGCTGTGTTTCACCCCCATGACTCAGAGAGCACGTTAAGCCGTCGGTCCCGGTCATTATCACTAACATGATAATAGTCGTTAAAGCCCACCAACCCGCATTAGAGCAGCGAAGTGGGTCTGAGCTCTAATTCCCCCTCTCCTATGAGAGTGGAGGCCTGTGCCCAGCAGTGGGTCGTTAATAGGCTGTACTGTGGTGGTCCCGGTTTCGACAATTTGGGAATTTATAGTTTCTGATTTTTTTCCAAGACTAGTGAGAGGCTTCGACCGTGACAAATAAGTGCCACCACGCGATTTAGAGTTAAAAAGGGTATGTGAACTTAAATAACTATCAAACCCCTAACAGGTTAGCTGCATAGACCTTCTGCCATGTAGCCTCGCTTTCGTATCAGTTGTCTGCATACTAGTGGATTAGTCACGTATGCTTCAGGACTTATACTATCTTATTTCCTCACAACTTGCAGAATAAAGCCTCATACCGTTAAAGCAGTTAGGCTATATTGCACTCAGATTTAAGGCTACCAGATTACCTGGAGAGGAGAGGAACTAAGCGGAGTTGAGACTGTTGAAAGATAAAAGTATCACATCGTGTATATTATATTTAGGTTTTTCAACCCTGCATGATTAATCCTGTATGGTTGTATGATTGGCTCAGATATTATTGCGCCATTCAATAATAAGATGTCTGCGCAGGTACATCAGCGTAACTTATAAAAATGGTTGTACTGTAATAGCTATTTATGCAACTGTATCGTAATGAGGGTCATTTTAATTCGAGTGCTGTTTTTTGATACGAGGCTTGCCGAGTATCAAAATAGGATAGTACGAGAATTAAAATGACTAATTACGTACAGTTGCATACAAGATTTTATCTACGACAAGGACGTCTTTATAATTTTTTACTTTGTAAATTAATAAAAAAGTCAAATCAATACAAATTTCACAAGTTGCAAAAGTAATCCGTTTACCAATTTAATAATAATCCGTAATTTTTCTAATTTTTTTTTTTTATATTGGCAGTAAGAGTGGCAGTACCAACCATAGAGTGGGTTGGGTACATAGAGTATAGAGTAGGTGGAGATGAAATATATAATATGTACATATTCAATGACGGGTGCCACCATCCGCCATGATGTAGGTATGGCTCCTCTACATACTAAGAACTCTGTGGTTTCTTGCTGAGACGAATACTAGTTTGGCGCGTCGTCGTGGACTGAAATATCCATAAAAACTACCTAATTGGTCAGTTCCATTGTATACTCCCTGGGTCGTATTCCTCATTGCTGAGGGTCGTGACCCGTTTCCAATAATCACATGAATATATGGGGGGTTTTCTTGGGATAATAATTCAGTAGGTTTCCAGGTCCCAACATTGATCATAAGAGTATGTTATTGCCTTGTTGCGATATCGCATCACCCATGTGAGTATAGCATGTCATAGTTATGAACTTTAGCCAGTCCTACCAAGTTTCTTGCTGGCTCTTCTCGGTAGGAATACATTCCTTACCTGCGGTAGATTCAGTCGACGATTCAAAAGCACTTGTAAAAGATTATTTGAAGTTTAAAAACATTGAAGTCAGAAGGATCGGGGATCGCTTCTTGCATCGTGGGAAAAGTTAAGCTTTCGGTCTCAGTTATTAACGTTAACAATTTTGTTTTATTTTTTCAATTGATAAACTTAACAGTTGAAATTAACATGAAACGTTCTTGAATTATATGCAAAAGGTTTAGGGAGTCTAAATATTCGAAGACCCCACTAATTCACTATGTAAACCACTCCGCAATGGGTTACAATCTTAAAAATGAGAATAAGAACATGATAAGAGAAGAGAGAGAGGTGTATGGCTTGGTATGTGTTGTATTAAAACTACTTTGCACAACTGAACTTGGTTTTATTTAGAGTAAAACGAGAGAATACAAATAAGAAAATAGGTACGATCAGAACAGAAAAACGCTGTGAAGAGAATTGACATTTGCTTGACGTGTGTCAACTTCAAAAATAGACGCTATTGACATTATCTTACCACAGACAATAATTTCATTTCAATAGTATGCTATGATAATGTAGTCTGCTGGTTTATAGTTTTTGTTATGTAATAAATTGAGTTTTTGCTTTAAAACCTCGCTCCGCTGTCAAATATATCAACGTCCGGCGAGATGAGCTCGCCTGCCAATTAGCCGAGACTTGATAGCCGCAGTACATCAGAATGAAACATCTATGAAACGCCCACTATAGAATATCATTATTATTGGGTTGGTGAAAGAATTCATTTGGTTTCAAGAACATAGCTAAGTGTATAAGGGGAATACTACCATCGCTTAAAACAGTATTATATTATATACTGCTGACGTTCGTGTTTCAGAATTATAATCCTCATAATTATTTAGGGGCGTCAAGGTATAGGTAGGTATATATACTTCACATAAAACGTTTTAAATCTCTGTAAATAAAAATAAATTTTATTTTTATTTATTAGCTCTAGAAATATAAGATGAAATTCATATTTCTAACTCAAACACAATGTCGGATTCATTTGTATTGAAAAGCAAATATTAATTAATTTTTTTGCGACATACGCTTGCTCGATTTCACCCCCGTGCGCCTGTATTTTATAATTAGTATATATATTATCTGATAATTCATTTTCATACACATTGCAACATCAGTGAGCTCATCTAGTTTTTAAGGAAATTCTTAAAACCTAAGGAGTATTTGTTTGTTGGTTTGTCCTTCAATCAAAGAAGAGACGGATCGATGTGATTTTTGCCATTAGCATAGTGTGTGACATTGTAGAGTGACATGGTCTACTTTTCATCTCGGAAAATTAAGCAGTTCCCATAGGAATTTAAAAAACTTATTCCACGAGGACGAAGTCGCAGTCATCAGCTAGTATTTAATAATAACCCTTCAGTGGTTGTGTAAAAATAGAAAAGTAATACCTGCAGTGTGGGATTCCATAGCTCAGTTAATGAATTTCCCCGAAGCCGGTCAATTCGGTCCTAACCGTCGTGATGGTCTCATTGTGTGGGTGCATTCGGTTCGCCGGAGAATTCACTAAAATATTTTTCACATTTCCCGCGGCAACTTCATTCAATGAACGAATGGCGAAAATTGTAATGGAGCTTTCTCACGAGTTGCAATCGCACGTATCACGCAGGTGGCACTCATGATAATATAATAATACAATAATATAATATACATATTATAGACTTTACAATTTTTTTATTTTTTTTTATCCACTACAAGCTAACCCTTGACTACGATCTCACCTGATGGTTAGTGATGTTGCAGTCTAAGATGGTAGCGGGCTTACCTGTTAGGGGCATGGCAGTTATATTAAGCCCCTTCGGTTTCTACACGGCATCGTATTGGAACGCTAAATCGCTTGGCGCCACGTCTTTGCCGGTAGGGTGGTAACTAGCCACGGCTGAAGCCTCCCACCAGGTCAGACCAGGGAAAATTCAGAAATTATAAATTCCCAAATTGACCCTGCCGGGGATCAAACCCAGGACCTCCGCACTTTAAGGCAACAGCGCTACACACTGCGCCACGGAGGTCGTCAACCCCTGAAACCAATGTTGTTGAATGTGGTATGGTAATACTACTTTCAGCTCACTGCAATGTAAAGTTAATTCACTGTCAAAGGAAACATTATTATCAACATTAACTGATAGCTACTCGTGTAAATTACGCAAATTGATAAAATATTAAGAATAAAATGGTGTCGAAAGATTTATATTATCAGAGTATTTATTTAAAATGGAAATAATATTTATTGAATTGAACAAAAGTTACTCTCTCACTCTGCGTCATATACTTCATTGCTAAGTGTCGTGACCTCTTTCTATTAATCACATATGATATGAGTTTTAAAACTATACCTCAAAATTCGAGCCTGAGCCAATACCGTGTAAAAAGTCTATCGTCTCATTCCCGTTCAACGTAAAAAGCGCCTGTCGTCAAAATTAAATTATTACGGCAAAGCCTTCCACTTGACTCAATCAACTGAAGCCAGGGTTTGAACCCGTGTCCTCTAACTTTCGAAACCACAGCGCTGGTACTTGGAGGTCTGTAGGTCATGGAGGTCGAATATATTTTTTTGTTATCCTAAAAGGTACATCTATTTTCAATATAAAAGGTTTTTTATATAGTCGTAACTAAGCTATTTTTTATATTGAATATTTTATGCTCAAAGGACTTAATAATGGACTGTCGAGACATTGATATACCTTTTATTGGGTTAATATTAATGACATGTGACCTTTATCCTATTCAACTTGGCCCCTAGATACGTCAAACTCTCAAATTAGATTACGAGATATAGGGTTCCTTACCTAAAAACTAAAGATATAAACTGTCCAATAGAAATGTTTATTTTTAATCGACTTCGAAAACAGGTGGAGGTTCTCAACTCGGCGCATATATTTTTTTTAATGTATGTTACCGCATATCTCCGTGGTTTCTAAACCGATTTGAAAAAAAATTTAGTCCTGATGCTGTAGGTCATGAAATCCTCAAAACTAGGGAGTTAGCAAATTTTGATGGTGAATTTATATAGTAATAGGTATCAAGTCACATCTACATACGATTCAACTCTGAGTCCCAACTCCTCAACTCTGATGCTGTAGGATAGTGCACTTCTAAGCCGTGGGTATTAAGTGTACACTAAAAAGTTAAAAATAAAAATTCTTCCCAAAAAACCGAAAGTGGCTTTGGAAGTCGGTTTTTTGGGAGGAATTTTTTATCAACCAAGGAATTAAAATGAAATGTAATGCCTTTATTTCATGTAGGACATCTGGTACGTCATAATATGACTGCTGAGCCTTGTATCTCATTGATGTAGATGGTGGTGGTGGAGGCGGTGAAAAATAATAAATTATTTATTTATTTCACGTAGGACAACTTGTGCCACATATGATAAGTCAAGACTACCGCCGGTTCGAGGTAATTTACCCCTATGGTAAAGAATTGTGTGGCAGGTGAAAGAATAAATTTACTTATCTCTTTCAAAAGGTGTAAAAAGAGAGAAGACTAAATACAAAACATGCATGTTAGTGAGAAAATTTATTTCAAATTCGGTTCACACACAAATTACTTTTAAAACAAAGTCACATAAACATTGTACAAGAAACAAACATAAATTACAATTACCAGAAGCCAGGACGTATGGTTCAAAAACTATACAGTTTGAGGGAGCGCTACTGTACATTGATTTACCAAACGAAGTTTCTTATGAAAAATCCTTCATAAGATTTAAGAAAAAATTACTTAAGCATTTTCAGAGTGAAGTGTAATAATAAGATTAGTATATAGGTCACCTTGTTAGTATACATTAGTTGTAAGTTTTTCATATAAGTGAACTTTGTTCTTTTTTGAGGAAATAAAAACCTAAGACTGCTGATTACAAAAAATAGGTATTTAACTTCTTCTAGCTAAAATTATGGATGATAATAATTATGAGTATATAGCTTCAATGAAAAATGAATAAAAAATGTTAACCGCTATTAATCTTGCTTTCCTCTGAAAGTGCACTTGACCGCTATGGCTGTGCATAATATTTGTTTATTTGTTTATTTGTTCACACCAACAACTTCCATACATTATAATTACTACAATATATTATTACCAACTTTGCCCGTATGGTTGTCCATTACAGGTGTGACACTAAAATCTGGTTACTAACATGCACTTACAATATTATAAAGATCGTATTCTTACATCAATATGCTTAACTAAAGAAAGTTATAAAGTAGAATAGCATAGCATATATAATATTATGTCCCATGCAAATTCTTAAATATGAATTTTATTTCAAAGAAAAGCTATGCATATATTATTCCAGGTCATTTCTGCCACGTACCTGCAAATTATGGAACCAGCTTCCATCTTCTTTGTTGAATCATGATTATAACTCAGAATACAGAACAAAATATGGGGCTCTTCAAAGGTCGGATAAACTAATATCTCAAAAGCCAGCAACGCATTGGCGGTTCCTCTGGTGCTGCAAATGTTTATCGGCGGCGGTTATCACTTAACATCAGGTGACCCACCTGCTCATTTGCTCGCTATATATCTATAAAAGCTATTTTTCAGTAAGTAGTAGTTAAAACTAAATTTAGAATTAGGTTTTTGTACTTAATAGAATGACGTATTCGTATATATAATAGTACCTATCGTTGCATATAAGTGGTCTATGTATGATCATATTTCACGGTTCTTACGTCGCGGCTTGGTAATATAAGTTTTTAAATAAACCGCTATCAATCTTACTTTGCTCCGTAAGTGCATTTTCTCGTTATAGTGTGCATCGATGATGTCGACGGTATACGGCTTGCACACTCGATTTGTTAATAGGTTGAACGCATTTCGTTGTATGCCTTCATCTCTTTATAAAACACTATAAATGCATCGATCGATAATCTATGCATCGATTCTATGCAATATACCCGTAATAGTCTTGGCAATAAAGCTATAGTGGACCCCAACATTAATTCCTCAGGCGACTAAACTTTACAGTATGATAAAGTATCTTAGTAAAACGTATATTATAAATCATACTAATATTATAAATGCGAAAGTGTGTCTGTTTGTTGGTTTGTCCTTCAATCACGCCGCAACGGATCGTGATTTGTGGCATGGAAATAGTTTAGGACCTGGAGAGTGACATGGGCTACTTTTATCCCGGAAAATTGAGTAGTTCCCGCGGGAATTTAAAAAACTTCTTCCACGCGGGCGTAGTCGCGGGCATCAGCTAGTATCCAATAAAAAATCAAAAAGGAAGTAAGGTTTTTTTATGCTATACCCAATAATTGTTAAAGCCGGAAGGTACATTATCGCCTAAACACAGTTTAGGTTTGATAATAAAATCGGTTTAAATATTGATATTCTGCATGATTATTTCGTTTGAGATTTCGGTTTTAAGTGTACCTAATTATATACTACGTACTATTATGTAGAAAAGAAATCAAGAAGTTTTAAGTACAAATACCTTACTTCCGCATGTTTTTTTTTCGTTGATATTTTTGTATTAGTGTTGATTCATGCCATACCCACCCTGCCAAGTTTCAACGACTGAGGATTTAATGCGGGGGTCTCCATACAACGAACCGCCCCTACACTATAAATTTCATATTTCTTTTATATTCATGTTTCCTGATTTGTTTTGCGAACGGTTAATCGATTTATATTAGGACTGCTTCACTTCCGAGTTTTGTAGGAGTACACGAGCGTGCACTGTCTCTAGCCATCCGAGCAGCATGCAGTTTACGTTTCGCCGCGCCCACTTCGCTTGCTAGACAAGACACCCTTGACATGTTTGAAACTACTCGGAAATACTTCGATGAAGTTATGGACACACAAAATATACACGAGATACACCTACACAAAAACCCGGCTAAGTTCTTCGTAGAGCAGTCCGACACTGAAACCCTTGTAACTTTATCTAAACTAACATTATAAAGAGGAAAGATTTGTTTGTTTGTTCGTTTGTAATGGATAAACTCAAAATTGCTCAACCGATTTTAAAAATTCTTATAATTATAGAAAGATACTTTATCAGCAAGTAACAAAGGCTATATTTTATTTTCAAAAATTTGAAATCCCTACGAAAATTGCAATGATGTGAATTAAGTCGGTAAAAATCGTCTCATCTGAGAGCTTCCGTGACTATCAAATTTTATCTAAAACAAAGCTTTACTGATGAAGGTGTTTTAACTGAAATAGTATTATTCCTTATCAAAATTAATTTGTTGGTCATCTCAAGTATTTAATATAGATCAAATTCACCAATACCTACACCATTAAATTTAATAAATTTAGACGAATATTTTAAAAGATACCATAGAAATAAAGTAACGCGCAACAGTTTTTTATTTTTTCTATTTCACTACAAGTTAGCCCTTGACTGCGTTCTCACCTGATGGTAAGTGATGATGCCGTCTAAGTTGGTAGCGGGGGCCTGATCAGTTATATATTAAACCCATACCCTTAGTCGGTTTCTAACACGGCATCGTACCGGAACGCTAAATCGCTTGGCGGTAATCTTTGCCCGTACGGTGGTAACTAGCCACGGCCAAAGCCTCCCACCAGACCAGACAAGAGAAAACTCAGAAATTATAAATTCCCAAATTGACCCTGCCGGGGATCGAACCCAGTACCTTCCACGTTAAGGCAACAGCGCTCCACACAGCGCCAGGGAAGTCGTCAAATTAATAAATTCTAAGATCTGTTCACGACATAATATTCACCTTTATTTAACTGTTTTTTGGAGCGGTACCATGAACATTTCAATGGAATGAAAATACCTTTCTCTTGTTCAAAGTTGCCAGTAAGGTATCTTCTGCAAAAATTGTAGGTATTACAGTAAATATATGCAATGATGATTATTGGAAATCTTACGTATTATACTCTTACTAATCTGAGAGTATAGCGTGACGCAATAAACTTCAGCGCCATCTATTTGTGGATGTGGCAAAACTGGTTACTAGATGATGCCCTCTTCTCTCAGGGGGAGGAAGACGTGCTGTTGTCACTCTACGCTGACGACAGCGCGTACTTCGCGTCGTCGTACCATCAAATCGTCGCTACGAATCGCATGCAACGTCTGCTGAACTTACTTCCGGAGTGGCTGGACAAGTGGAGAATGGCCGTCAACGTGGGGAAGACGGCCGCCATCCTGTTCGGAGCCCGGAAGCACATGCGTCAGCTCCAATTGCGAGGCCAGGACATAGAGTGGCAGACTTCGGTGCGCTACTTGGGGTGCCACATCGACGCCGGCCTGGCCATGATTCCCATGATTAATCATGTCGTGAACCACGCCGCGGCTGCCGCGTCGATGCTGCACCAGGTCCTCACCTCAAGCCTCTCACCGAAGACCAAGCTCCGGATCTACGGAGCCTATGTCCGCTCACGGCTGACGTACGCGGCTCCCGCCTGGTATGCGCTCTGTTCTGCATACCAGAAGAGCCGCCTACAAGTCCGGCAGAACAAATGCCTGCGATTAATCGTGGAAGCTCCGAGGTACGTGAGGAACGACGTAATCCATCGCGACCTCAAGACGCCCACCGTGGAGGAGTACGTCCATACGCTCGCGCGGCGCATGTTTGCGCGCGCGGACAACGGGCCGTACGAACACCTCCACGGGATAGCACCGCCGACCACCCGACCTCCGACCGGGCGTCCACTACCTCGTGAGCTCCTACGATCGCCTTCGCCCACGCGGCATGAAGACGATCGTAGCGACGACGACGACGCGACACACACCGGACTTGACACCGACTCCACGCGCGACGGCGACCATATCGCCCGCAGCGTGGAGTCCATCGGCTCTGACACCATCTCGGCGCACGAGAGCGACCCCACTGCCCGCAGCGCCGAGACACCTGGACATGACACGGGTCCTGCACGCGGCGGCGACGACGTCACCCGCAGTGCGGACCCAACACCGGAGATGACACCAGGCCTAGGGGCCCGTAGCCTTCAAGGCAGGCCCTAGCCGACTCACGGCTTAAAGACAACCACCGGGGTACAATGTTACCCCGCGCCCCGCCCGGGTAATGAGGCCAGCCCTCGAAGCCCGTACCCCCGATTGGCCCTCATGGACCAACCGGAGAAGACCCCTGCTGCTGCTGCCTCTTCGTCTGCATGGATTTGGGTTTTTGGTTCCCGGAGGTATCTTTAATTTCCCTCGTGCTAAATATGCTTGTCTTTATCAGCCAAATGGGTTAAGTCATTGAAGCGTGAAAGAGTAATAAACATCCAAACTTTCACACTTTCACTTGCCTAAAGGGACTCCTTTTAATAATAATATATTTTAGTTATTATATTATTATTTATTTATTTTTAAGATTTTTAGATGTATTGTGATTAATTGTAAACTTAATCTTGTACATTAAAAAGAAAAAAAGTAACTTTCACATTATGATTTTAGTAGAATTACTACTAGATTCTTTAATCCTGCGAAAACGCTTTGATTAACCATTATAATATGAAGTAGAGCCTAGTGATAATTAGTATTTCTAAATTAGCCCTTTATCCATACTATAATATAATAAATGCGAAAGTGTGTGTGTCTGTCTGTCTGTATGCTACTCTTTCACGGCTAATCCGTTCAACCGATTTTGATGAAATTTGGTACAGGGATAGTTTGTATACCGGGGAAGGACATAGGCTACTTTTTATCTCGGAAAATTAAGGAGTTCTCGTGGAAATCAAAAAAACTTAATCCACGCGGACGAAGTCGCGGGCATCATCTAGCTTTGTTATATTTTACTGACGTTCAAAAAGTGTAAAGTGTAATTGTCTGTTCCGGTGTTATGTGTTAAAAATAAAATAAAAAAACAAAAACTAACAGTAATAAAAATTTGTTCCAATTTTGGCCACCGGGCCAGAATTGTGAATTGGGATCTTTTGACTTAGACTTTAACATCTATACTTAGTTAAATTTAAACAAGTAATAAGGTAAAAAAAACTTAAGTCTTACTAGTTATTAAACTGTATACTGTATATTTTGTGTGTGCAATAAAGATATGTAAATAAATAAGGTAGTAATAGACAAACACCTGTTTCAACGAAATGTTTTTTCTAACTTTTTTGGAACTTAACGGCAATCCATTTAATTTTCCATTACCAGGGGTTCTTGGCGTCAAGTTTTTCGGACATTATTAATCATAACAAAAAGGCATTGCCTCGATTTGCATAAAATGAATTTTCCACGGCCATTAAATAACGCCAGGACCAAGTAAGGATTATGGTAATGTTCAATTATTTTTAGCACTACATCTTTTGAATCGGCTGCTTAATGGAGTGTTTTGTGACCCTTACATTTTATAGGCAATTAGATACTTGCCACAGTGCTGTATTATAATACAATTTTCAATTTTACATGATACCACACATTTATTTTACAGTAGCTGATGACCGCGACTTCGTCCGCGTGGATTGAGGATTTTTGGTTCCTTTTTTTTTTATCCACTACAAGCTAGCCCTTGACTACGATCTCACCTGATGGTAAGTGATGATGCAGTCTAAGATGGTAGCGGGCTAACCTGTTAGGGGCATGGCAGTTATATTAAGCCCCTTCGGTTTCTACACGGCATCGTATCGGAACGCTAAATCGTTTGGCGGCACGTCTTTGCCGGTAGGGTAGTAACTAGCCACGGCCGAAGCCTCCCACCAGGCAAACCAGCACCAGTTCCTGCGGGAACTTTCTTTAATTTTCCGGAATGAAAAGTAGAAGGAAAAACCTATCTCTGTGCCAAATTTCAACCGGGTCCGTTCAGCCGTTCTGGCGTGATTGAGTAACAAACATCTTTCGCAAAAACTTTCGCATTTATATTATTAAGTATAGCTAACACATCAATTTCTAAAAAGTCACTAGTCTGTAACTTATTTAGACGTACATTTAGAAGAACTTCAATAAACTTCTTATCACTTAGATTTTACACAAAATATTGGTCATATTTTGTGTAAAATCTAGTTGGCAGATATACATTTTAAATTGTTACAACTATAGTACATTATACACAGGTGTATAACGTACTATAGTTGTAACATACGTACAACGTAGTCGTATAGTGTAGGTCTACACTTAATCGTTATTAAATCACTGCATCATTATCACTATGGTTTTGGCATCGTCGTTGACTATCAAAGGCTCTAGGTAGACAAAATAATGCAATAGTTATTTGAAAGAAATATTTCAAAAGTTGGACAGTAGTTTACGAGACGCAGGTGAGATCGTATCAAGCCATAAGGCTTCGTTTGGCTACTTTTTTCACTCACGCATTATGCCAACAGTATACGCTGCCCAGCAAACATTCGTTTCAAATTGGACGATATTTATTTATTTAAACAATTGTTATCACCAACTTCAATCAATCAATAAATATTTCGAACTACTATTTTTACAAGCTTGACTTTTGCAGAGGTAATAATAGCACCCTTTCAATTACAGGAAAATACTTTAGGTAAACCAATTATATTGAAAAAGCATACTTAAAATATTTTCATTCAAGTCAAGTGTTATATCAGTAAAAGTACAGCTTCCACCCAAAGTGGGTGGCTGTTTGATCCGTCTTATCGTTCTGTTACACGCAAACTCAAAATCGTCTTATAACGCCATAATGTTTAAATAAGTCCAGCTGTTACGAACTTGACGTCTTTCGAAATTCTAGTGTAAATAAAAGTTAATTTCATCTCGAGACAGCTTCGGAGGCAAAATTAACTTTTATTTGAGTAGAGAACAGCTTTTGTGAATGTTCAATTACTGTACATGAACGTAATATTTAAAAGCGAATAATACCTGTTTCGTTGATTAAAATTAAATAGTTGTACTAGTTTATGGATATTCCACTACAAATTGGCCCTTGACTGGTATTTTTTCATTATAAGTATCTAAGTAATGATGTGGTTTGAGATGGTAACTGAAAATTGGTAAAGGTATATTGGTAACGGTCGAGTCATATTAAACCCATACCCATGTTTTCTATGGGATACGTCTTTGCTAGTTGGATGAAATAGCCACAGCTGGAGCCTTCCTCCAGATCAGACCAGAGATAACTTAGAAATTGGGATTCCAGTGATCCAGGGAGGTGGGAGGCTTCGGTCGTGGCTAGTTACCACCCTACCGGCAAAGACGTGCCGCCAAACGATTTAGCGTTCCGATACGATGCCGTGTAGAAACCGAAGGGGTATGGGTTTAATATAACTGCCATGCCCCTAACAGGTTAGCCCGCTACCATCTTAGACTGCATCAGCAAAGACTCGTACCAGCAAAGACGTGCCGTCAAGTGATTTAGCGTTCCGGTACGATGCCCTGTAGAAATCGATTAGGGGTGTGAATTTATTCAGGTAAGATCGCAGTCAAGGGCTAACTTGTATTGGTTAAAAAAAAAATAATTAACTGCCATGCCCCTTTTTTATCGCTGGAAGAATGCTTTTACGCATTCCATACTAATCGGTATGCATTATGTGGAGCTCGCTTCAGAATACTTACCCACAAAAAAACCAGCGACACAGTCCTCGTCGAGATAAAAAACTCACCACTATGCCAGGGACGTCGTCATAGCCTGATAGACCACCAAGACAGTTTGTATTAAAACAATAAAGTATAGGAGAAGCCACGTGAGTCGCCTAGTGTTCTACACAACTCCCCTTCATACATTACCAGCAATAAGTTTGAGGATGCACGCCCATTCCATGTCGCCTCGCCATGTAATGACCGCCGCCACTCCGTGACCTAATAAAACCCAAGTTACGATTTACCTTACGTATAAAATAATTACTATTCAAATATTATCTACTAGATGATGCCCGCGACTTCGTCCGCGTGGAATAAGGTTTTTCGATCCCCGGGGGAACTCTTAAATTTTCCGGGATAAAAAGTAGCCTATGTCCTTCCCCGGGACACAAACTATCCCTGTACCAAATTTCATCAAAATCGGTTGAACGGTTGGGCCGTGAAAGCGTAGCAGACAGACAGGCAGACACACTGACAGACAGACAGACACCCATTCGCATTCATAATATTAGTATGGATATTCCATGTATTAAACTTAATTTGATTGAATAGTTTTCTGAGGTCCACTGCACTTCATCAGGCATCTGCTTTGTGCGTTTGGTTTAAAAAAATACAAATAGTAACATGCTTTCTCTTATTCTTTTGCAATAAGACTGTTGTTGTCAGAATTTTTGGGCGCAGTATTTTGAATACAAATTGAGAGCCTCCTACTTTTTGGAAGTCGGTTAAAAACAGAGGCAATTTAAATGTAATTCGAAATGTCGTACACAATCGTCTAACTTTAATAGTAATAGGGGAATAGGAAAATAAATTTATGTTTGTACTACAATAACGTGAGCCTGGTAATGTCATGTAGGATAGCATGTAGGTGCATTATTCAATGACTTAATTCTAATGTGGGCTTATATTTATAGCTGCTATATAATCTTATTTCTTATTAATATTATAAATGCGAAAGTTTGGATGTATGGATGTCGGTATGGATGTTTGTTACTCAATCACGCCCCAACAGCTGAACGGATCTGGATGAAATTTGGCACAGAGATAGATTATAGTCTGGAATAGCACATAGGCTACTTTTCCCGGAAATCCCGGAAAATTAAAGAGTTCCCGCGGGAACCACAAAACCTCGATCCACGCGTACGAAGTCGCGGGCATCAGCTAGTGATAATAATAATAATCCAATGATATTTATAGCTGCTATATAATAATAATGATAATAATCAATTTTTAAATATTATAAATGCATATGTGTATCTGTCTGCCTGTAACCTTTTCATGTCCCATTTTATAAACGATTTCGATATTTTTATCCACTACTAGTATCTAAGTGATGATGCAGTCTAAAATGGCAGCGGGCTAAACAGTTAGAGATAGGGCAGTTATATTGAACCCATACGCCTAAACAGCTTCTACAAGGCCTCGTACCGGAACCGACAGCACCCTACCGGCAAGTTTTTGGTAGTAACTAGATACGGCTGAAATCTCCGACCAGACGTGACCAGAGAAAATTTTGAAATTATAAATTCCCAATATTTTTTAATTAAGTGACCCGCCACGACTTCGCATGGGTGGACTTACCTTAGTTATATACTACAGCATTTACCGGTGTATTATACAGTATGGCAGTAGGGCCACTAGTCTATGGAATGAACTTCCCTCACATATTCATCGTGCTAAAACCCTTAATAAGTTTAAAATTGACGTTAAAAATTATTACTTATCTCTTTGTTATCATTAGTTACGACTTGTTTATTGTTTTCTTTCTTATACTTATTTATGTATTTATTGGTATGTCTATTTAGTTTATGTATGTTTATTATTATTATTTAGTATATATTAGTTTATCATAATATGTTATAATATATGGTATTGGTTAGTTTATTTAGCTATTAGTATTTAAGTATATTATTATTTTTGCACCACCTCCCTTCATCTTCTTTTTCATTTTCTCCCTAACGTTAAGGTTGTCTGGAAGAGATCGCTGCTTAGCGATAAGACCGCCTTATTGTACCTACTTATTGTTGTTTTCTTGTTTGTAATATGTTGTTTTTGTATATTCGTGGTGTACAATAAAGTATATACATACATACATACATACATATGGCGGTAATAACGCTTCCTCTAATTAAAATTTTCAAAAAATATTCAGTCTACAGAAATCGTGCAGTTACAGTTTTTTTTAATTAAAGGTAGTAATTTTCTTGATTTTAAAAACCTCCATAGCCTATTTTTAACTCTCAAACTATATTTTAAAAATGCAATTTAAATCGGATATCCTACTTGTTACTCGGTTTCCGGGAAAACAATTTTTGTTCGCAAAACTTCAGTGTATTTGCTTGACCCTACAACTAACGTAACGCGCAACAACCAAAACAACATTCATACAGAAAGTCAACAGGAGGGAACGTGATATTTACCTATCCAAATTCCAAAACATAGGTAGTGAAACTACCTCATTGTGTTTGTATGTTTATTTTGAAAGTTTGTGAAGGAATAATTATTATTATTATATTTTTCTCCTACTTGCTTGAAAATTACTTTATTACATTTTTAAAAAAACCTCAATCCACGCGGATGTAGTCGCAGTAATGTAACAATACCAATATTGTCTTTTTTTAAATAACAATATTACTCACCTGTTTTAAATTGCCTTTTTTACGGTCTGGGCAGCAATGTACTATTATTGAAGTTCAAAAATTGTACAGTGTAGGTAACGATTTTGAATAAACTTATTTTGACTTTGACTTTGACTTAATTAGTTATTCAAGGTCACAACTGACTATATCAACGTTGGTTAAGCTCAAACCTAGGTTTTGACGTTTTGTCCCCTCGTGCCCGTAGTGTATTTTCACCCTTATTGAGCAGAATATAGCTTCGCTTCTTTAACATGAGCCACGAGCACTGTACATGAGACTTCACGACTGTTTTTATGAATTACTCGCTTTTTATGAAAATGGCATGCATAAAAATTCGACAGACTCACGGAAAAGTCAGTACGTTTTAAAACTCAGACTTTAATCATTACAATAGACTGTGGGGCGCAAAATATTGGAAAATCTTGAAGAGTTTCCGATTGTTACTGAACAGCCTTCAATCTGTCTGAGTGCTCGGGCGGGTTGAGATTGGGCCGATGGGCTATGGATATATCTATAGTATTCATACATCACACTTAGACTAGAGAAAAAATGTAGATAATTAACGAGGCTCTATAATATGAAGCCGATACGCAGTCTAATCGATTCTAGAAAATAAGATTACTGCATTCCCGTCAGGGTACTAAGACTAGTGCAAAATATATTTATACATGCAAAATTTATCAGATTTCAACGTAGAACTTCAATAATTAATTAATTAATGCACATAAAATAACGCTCTTGGAGTTTTTTGGAATTAGAAATAAGCACACAATAAGACAAGTTTATTCTCAGAATATGAGAGTAATATATATATGTACTAAATAGTTGCAAATTCCCAATTCTACTATAGGTACCTACTAGCTGATGCCCGGGACTTCGTCCGCGTTGATTGAAGTTTTTTGGTTCCCGCGGGAACTCCTTAGTTTTCCGGGATAAAAAGTAGCCTATGTGTTCTTCCAGACAATCTATCTCTGTGCCAAATTTCATCCAGATCCGTTTAGCAGTTGGGGCGTGATTGAGTAACAAACATCCATCCATACATCCAAACTTTCGCATTTATAATATTTATATTTGATATTTGATTGATTGATTTGATTGGTGTCGTCAAAGTTGAATACTGTTGTTTGAATCTTATGATGTGAGTAAAGGTCACGTAAGTATGTCATCAAAATAACTGATTTCACTTTCATTGAAACCCTATACGCAAGAACTCTTTCTATTTTTCCATAACGCTAAAAGTACATACATGTGGAATTTTGAATAGAAACATTCAAATCAAGGGGGAGGTCTTTACAATTCTTCTTCGTTAAAATTTCCCTGTATTCAGCCAGCGTCTGTGGTTTGCTTCGCAATTAAATTAAAATCTCACTTGATATCATATAAGTAGATTTCCATATACATTAGCTAAAGCTAGCGATATAAATAATTGACCAACTAAATTCATAACCACCTCCACCACCACTACTGCCTATTGACGTCCCACTGCTGGGCACAGGCCTCCACTCTCATAGGAGAGAGGGAAGATAAGATAGAAGTAATTAAATACGTTAAAGATAAACAAATTAAGATAAAATTTTTCAAAAGAGCAACCGCCGAGTTTCTTGCTGGTTCTTCTCGGTAGGAATGGCATTCCGAACCAGTGGTAGATTCACTTGACGATTCAAAAGTACTTGTAAAAGTTTATTTGAATAAAAATCATTTTGAATTTGAATTTGAATTTGAAATAGCTGCAATAAGGCGATAGTTTAATGGTTAAAACTATAACTGCCATTTCTCACTTACCCAGCGTGGTGGATTGAGCCCAAAGTTCCCATTATGGTTGACTGGAGAAGAAACTGGTTGAGATGATTGATTTATAGGTTGACCCTCATCGGGAGCCTCAATAGATTAATAATGTCCACAATCAGGCGGAGAAAAAATGATTTGGATATCTACAGAGTAAAGGCCAATTCTCATTCCTAAAACTAGTGTAAGAAGGTAGGATTGCAGATAAGACACATAAGAGATCTCCAGGTTCCTAAGACGCGAGCAGTTAGTCGAAATAAGGGGTAGATAGGGCTTAGTTACCCAAAATTAAAAGACGTGACTATGAATAGAGAAGCTTTTTTTATGCTCTACAAGCCAGCCGTTGACCGCAATCTCACCTGATGGTAAGTGATGATGCAGTTTAAGATGGTAGTGGGCTGGTTTCTACATGGCATCATACCGGAATGCTAAATCGCTTGGCGGTACGCCTTTTCAGGTAGAGTGGTAAGTAGCCACGGCTGAAGCCTCCCAACTGACCCGACCAGAGAAAATTCAGAAATTATGTATTCCCGAATTAAGCCTGCCGGGTATCGAACACGGGACTTCCCACGTTCAGTCACCAGCGCCAGGGAGGTCGTCAAACCGAGAGACACACGATGATGATGTTATTAAAAGTTTTGAAAACGCTTGTGTATCATCGTGAATGCACAAAAATGTCATAGTCTATAAATAAAAAGATGAATGAATCCATCAAACGAAAATTCATTACTCTATTCAACGAATCTTGTGAATACCGGATTTATACAGCGTCCTTATCAATGAAAATCAATATATTACGTACCGACTGATAAGTTCACAGACTGATTCAGTGAAAACGAAACATCGTTTCGGTCCTTTCATCGCGTATTACTTTTTATAGAAATCATTTAGAATTTGTAATAATCTAATAATACTGTTGAAGATTATGACGTACTCGTAAATGATAAAAGAGCGTGGATTTGACTGGCTCTAGCTAGCTATGCTGCAGTTACTTAAGTATATCAATTTTTTTTTAAATGGCAACCACTTTTTCTTGCTGGCTTTTCTCGGTTGGAACGGCATTGCAAAACAACGGTTGATTCATTCAAAAGCACTTTTAAAATTATAATTGCACTAGCTAATTCCCGCGACTTCGTCCGCGTGGTTTGAGGTTTTTCTTCTATGAACTCTTTAATTTTCGCGGGATAAAAAGTAGCCTATGTGTTATTCCACCAGACTATAATCTATCTCTGTGCCAAATTTCATCCAGATCCGTTCAGCCGTTGGGGCGTGATTGAGTAACAAACATCCGCATTTATAATATTTATTTGATTTTAAAAAAATCAAGTTTGACTTTTTGGCTAATATGAAGTAAAAATAGGGGTAAAGCTTTAAAGCGAAAACGCAGTATGGTTAAAAAAATCGTTTGGAAATTGGCGGACAAAAAATACACCCACGCACTTTTATGCTCGGACATTTCTTTTTTGTCCTGTTCGTAGTGTGTTTATGCTTTTACTCAGCTTTACCTATATAGAGCTGCATAAAATAGCCTGACAGGAGCGGATGTTCTCGAAAAAGATTTGTCTAGACCCTAGTATGTTTTACTCTTCTTAACTTTTTTTTATCTTAGACTGCATTACTCGCCATCAGGTGAGGAAGTCAAGGGCCTAACTTGTAGTGAAACAAAAATCCAAACATGATGGCGTGAATAATATTGCCGTTGGCAATACTTCAAGATGCCGATGAGATTTATTTGTAAAATATAATATGAATGCCATTTCGTAGGTCTCTTAAGATGCTGCTAATCAAAATTATATTCATTTCATTGGAGTCATTTAGATAAAAATTGTCTCACTTCTTGCGCATAATATAGGTGCCGATGAGCGAGTTCTTATGCTTTTTTAAATTATTAATGCTATTTTTAATATCATGCTCATTGCTCGTATTACATAAAAATGTAGCGGAAAATTTTTAAAGACATTTTATTCAAAATTTCCAGTTTTCACTCTTGAAAAGCGATATAAATTTTAAAATTCAGCTGCAACTTGGGAGCAATACACGCTTCATCCATCAAAGCGATCCACCGCTATCTAGATCGATGTATTCGTGCTAAGCTCGTAATATATTAGAGACTAAGCCCTTCTTTAATACTGTGACTCATCGCTGAAAATGTACAAGTTAAAGGTTTAATAGGTACTTAAGCTCGATGACCAATACTTTTCTGTCTATTTCATGTAGGTACTGTAACTATACGTATCTTATTATTCAAGGGAAAATAATTTATTTAAAAAAAAAAAAAAATATATATATATATTATAATGTTAAAATAATAGTAAAATAATATTAAAACAATAATAGAATAATAGTACATACTATATGTACATAGTAGTATATATGATCTAATCGAGGGAGCATGGAGACTTACTAACGAGCTTCCCGGCGTCCAGTCCACTCGGCAGAACGAGGATGGCGACCTAACGCTATATGTAGCTATATGTGGTACGCATGTAGTTTGTTGTCATCAGGTGTGTTGTTGAGCATGATTATTCTCGTTCGCTGTGTATTCGTAAGACTACGAAGAATCGGTATCGACGAATCGTCAACAATGCTCGTTCGTTGTGCCAATATTATATTGCGTACATACTAGTTGTTGGATGCTATCTGGTAAGGGAGCCTTAGTACTTGTACTTCGTGAACCTGGCTGGATAGCGTCCTACGATATTCAGTCTGCCTATGGTGGATTTATAACATATTTAAATATAACATATTACATATAAACCCATAACGTACAATTATTATTGCAGGTTGAGTTGGGCCTGTAGAATATATCACTCGCTCCGGCGATGCATCGGCACGGCTGGTTCTGTCTTGATGTTTACCTCGGTAGGACGTCAAGATGGGATAGGTCGTTGTTGAACCAGAGAGCTTGCTTTCTGTGCGTAGTACACTTTGTGTACATTTCTATGTTCTACAGTACGTCTGATTTTTCCATGCGATTTTATTGTAACAACATATTATCCTATTATATGCAATTACGATGTTCGCTATGGTCGAACGATAACTAACTATTATATAAAATTACTACGATGTTCGTTATGATCGAACGATAACTAATCATGGTTGATAGGACTCTGTTTACTATTACCAATATCAAACTTACTTCCAAACAATGTTCTACTACCCATGATGGTTGCGCGCTATATTTGATTAATATATTATTACTGAAGGTTGCATCACGCCTGTGGACTCTGTTTCGTTGCGGCGAACATCCCTGCAGTGCGCCTGGTGTATCCTTGAAACCTATTACAGGTATATGTGGGATTACACCACTTTAAAAATGTAATTATCCAGCTTTATGCTGACATAAGTGGAACGCACCACTCTAAAGTACGCTCGTGTACGTTGCGCCATTTCGCGGTTGATGCCTAGTGGTTTGGGGGGGGAGGCTTGTTGGCTTTTGGTATTTTATGAGGCTTATTGGCCCATGTCCTCATGTATCGATATGTCTTTTGGAATACCAAGAGTGGGAAGAAGATTACCGTTGATGGCGGGGCGGAGCCAGTCAACCATCATTTATTTTTTTTAGTCAAAGTAAATGATGCCAAACAAAGCACCTTCCTTAATCAAGGAAGATGCTTGCCACTAGGGATAATTAGCTTCACCACTGTGTGACCTTATGGAATCTTATGGAACAACTTAAATGTATGTTACATAAGATAGAAATCGAAACTCTGAGTAACTATCCATATATAAGGTCAACTCTCTTGATTTTAGGTATATTTCGCATAGAAATATAATATGAATGATCCTATACATAAAGACTGGTTTATTGTGTATTAGATAAGTAATAAGGCATTTAAACGAACAAAGCGCAGTATACTTGAACAGAAACGCATAGCATAAAATACACGTCTAAATGTGTGTCATGGTTGTATACTATTTTGATACTCGAACACGTTAAATATAAAACCCTCGAATGAAAAGCGAGTCATAGTTGTATACTATTTCAATACTCGAATGCGCGAATAAGCGTTTGCCTTCACTTTGTTGATTTATACTTGATCATTTTTACAACTTTTCTATAACTCGAACGCGTAACTTAAACCAGTCTTGTGTAAACTAAATTCATTGAAATCGGTTCTTAAACTAGTCGTTGGGTTGATTGAATTCGAAGCTTCTGAAACTCTAAAAGATCTTGGATTATTATGGACGCAGCGATGATGAGGGTTTTACTGCTAGATGATTCGCGAGCCATTACAAAAAATATTGAATTTTATTTGTAGAGAGAGAGGTATAGATTCTTAGGGACCCCGTCAGGTTAGTTACAGTACCTAAATAATATACTACGTTCAATTGCTAACACGCGCCCTGGTATATCATAAATTCAAATTCAAATTCAAAATGATTTTTATTCAAATAAACTTTTACAAGTACTTTTGAATCGTCAAGTGAATCTACCACTGGTTCGGAATGCCATTCCTACCGAGAAGAACCAGCAAGCAACTCGGTGGTTGCTCTTTTGAAAAAAAAAAAATTTACAATTTCATTAATTTGTAAAATACATAAGTAAAAGCTGTCCTTAGCATTGCTGGAGCGAGTCAAATACATGCTCCTTTGTCATTTACGTAATCTTCAACAGTAAAAATGAAGAACTCCACCAAAACCTGCAAATACAAACAATAAAGGAGGAAGTCCGGGGGCTAGCGAAACGCTGTAAGGAACGGCTCCTAATATATCCATACCCGCTAGCCAACAGGCTTTTGATGGAGGATTGCCCAAGATTTTCATACCAATTTGAATGCCATATTTTACCCCCCTTGGGGATGAATTTTTAAAAATGCTTTGTTAACGGATGCCTATGTCATAATAATTAACTTTATGCCAAAATTTCAGCCCAATCCATCCAGTGGTTTGAGATGTACGTTGTTAGATCAGTCAGTCACCTTTTTCTTTTATATACGAGTATTTAAGATTTATCTTGACTTTATTGATCTAGATAGATCTTAATTTAAGACTATTAAGGACAACCTCTCTGGCGCAATGATTAGCGCTGTACCTACTCTTTCAGCTGGAGCTGAGAGAATTTAAACTGGTGTGACCTGTTAGGAAGACGTGCCGCCAAGCAATTCAGCATATTCCAGTATGACATCGTGTAAAAACCGTACAGGAATACTGCCATACTGCCATACCCATAGCAGGATAGCCCACTTCCATCTGAGATTACGTCATCACTAACCACCAGATTCGATCGCAGGCAAAAACTTGTGGAGAATAAAAATATACGTAGGAAGTAACTAATAGTATTTAGTTAAATAGTGAGCATGTTAGATTCTCATTCTCATGTCGAAATATATATGCACACAAAAGCTGGACTCTTGTGTTCAAAGTTAAAAAAGGTCTAAAAAGGTTTGAGCCCTGTTTCATAAAGAAATATTTTGAGCTCCGATGTTAGCAAATACCTACGATTGGTTTCCATTAAGGCTGAATTGTTTGTTCTTTGGGTAGAGTAT
Source organism: Erebia aethiops (assembly GCA_923060345.2). Lineage (NCBI taxonomy): Eukaryota > Metazoa > Arthropoda > Insecta > Lepidoptera > Nymphalidae > Erebia > Erebia aethiops. The sequence goes on along the minus strand of OV281092.1, from coordinate 3,059,899 downwards.
TTCGGATTTATTTTCTTTTTCAACAAGAACCTTTATTGATAAACGAATTGTGTGAATTCTTGTGTATTGTGAAGTCTTGGTTGAATACAACGCGTGACGCTGCGCATGACAGGACATCACATTGAAAGCATGATCCGAGTTCCAAGAACGATCCTTAATATTTGTTACTAGATGATATCCCCGATTTTGTCCATTTTAATTTCCGCAGGAAGTCCTAAATTTTCCGGGACGATAGCTTCAATTTCATCAAAATCGGTTGAAAAGATGGGCCGTTAAATCGTAGCAGACAGACAGACACACTTTCGCATTTATGTATAAGTATGGATACCTTCAAAGAATTACTTATAAATACTACTACAACAAGAAAAAGACAATACAACAATACATAACAACGAAGGCCACGTGAAAGCTCAGCTACTTTGATTTGATACTGTCGCGTCGTATCGAGTCGCGTTGTCGTGTTTCGCGTTGTCGCGTTTGTCGGTCACGTAGGACAATGCCTGCAATGGCGCAATGGATAGCGCTAATATGTTACTATCCTTCAAGTTATTTCCATTATATTCGAGAAATCTGTTCTCACGCATCGCGCTTTATATTTGACCAGAGCTTTAACAGCATTTAAAATAACGCAAATATTTATTTCAATTTTCTTCATAAACTGGAGTATACTATTAAGCTACGACGGCATAACATTGAAATTATATTTCGACAAGATTATTTCGAAATCAAATAATAACACATGAGAATAAGTAAATTTTTGTTCATCATTTCTTATTAGAAGGCTAAAGCTGGTGAGTATAATTTATTTTACCATCAGTATCTTTATTTTATTCTCTTTACTTTATTCAGGACTAGGTGATGCATGTAACTACATCCACGTGGATTTGGTTTTTTTTAAAAGTCCCGTTCGAACTGGAGTCATAATCTAAATTTAATCCAGTAGCCCACGAGTCGAGTGTAATATTTGTAACGTAACTTATGTGTTGTGTATTGTTTACTTATTGTAGAATTTGTTTCAAAGAGAGAGAGCTACTGCTGAATTTCTTGCCGGCTCTTCTCGGTAGAATAATTTTCCGAACCGGTGGTAGAGTCTTGATGTATCATGAGTGACACAAGTTGTCCTACATGAAATAAAAAAACCATTTATCAATCAAGATCGAAAAAAAATAAGTCGTTAAAGTGTAGCAGACAGACTTTCGCATTTATAACATTAGTATGGATAAACAAACATAAAAGTTATAGTGTACATCATGAAAGGTCTACCGGACGGTTTTAGGGGTAGGTACAAATCTCATTCCTTTGGCGATCTTGATTGGCCCGATAAAAGGGTGGTTCCTATTTCCGTCCAACTCGTATCGGTCCTTCGGAGGAAATGACTTTACTTTCTACTTTATCTCCGAATTTCTAAAGAGCACGGCGATTATAAGGGTCCGCTCATACTATAAGTTATCCTTTTAGGGTAGATTCAGACTAACCACGGTATGCCATGCACGGTTTATGTTCAATCGCGACTTGATGCGTAATATTTAGAAATTTTCTGTAATTGGTAGCAATAGTTATGACGGAAATCCACTACCTACGGACCAAAAAAAATTGACTGGCTGACAAAAAGTCCGCGACATTAACTTGTTTTGGAGTGCACACAATAGCGCCAACCCTTCCGATGCAGAAGTTTCGTCTCCTGTAATTCAACCAGTGTGTTTTGCTAAATTGTCAATACACAAACAGATAAATGAATAAAACTATATAAAATTCTATTATTAACATATGTTATTAAGAAATGGTTTTACCAAACAATGTTGGGCTTACTACTCCAGCATACGAGTTACCTAAAGAAACAAAAGGTTAGTTTACTATGGCTATTGTCGTTAGTGTGGTTTGACTCTTAATCTCAAACTCATCAAGCGAATTGCTATAACGTCACGATTTGATGTCCCTTGGAAGTATTAAGGATATTAGAAAGACCCTTAATTTATGTAAGTATCAGTTAATAGAAATTATCTATATATATAAAAATGAAACCCGTTTTCCTTGGTCACGGCATCACGCGTGAATGGCTGGACCGATTTCACTAATTCTTTTTTTGTTGTATTTGTTATTATTAGGAGAAGGTTCTTACGGAAAAAAATATTAAGAAAATCTCTCAGAAATATTGAAAAATATACATTTAATTTTGCATACTAAGGCGGTACGAAGTTCGCCGGGTCAGCTAGTTATGGATGAATATTCATAACTATTGAAAGTAGGTAGGTACCTATTTACCCAGCAAAAATTTGTCTTAGTGTTGCATTTGGTATAGTAATTTATTTTGTGAATTCAAAATAGGTGAGGATCTCCCGGGAGTAGTGGTGAGCGCTATTGTCATATAGTCAAAGTCAAAGTCAAAGTCTTAACCCCCGAGGAGGGTAAATTTGGAAATTTATAATTACTAACATAGGATAAGTCTTTACTAACCATTATGGACTTTTGTTGTCTGGAAATAAATAAATACATTCATAATTATAAGCTTCGGAAGTGGATAGTTACAGTGGTAACTACCCACTGCCGAAGCTTACCACCAGCTTTACCAGTTGTGTGGTAAGTGTTCCACACAATCGGCAAAGATGAGGTGATTTAAGCACTGAGATGCAGCCTGTCCCTGTATAAAATTACATCAAAATCGGTTTAGGTTTAGACATACATTCACAGTATTGGTATGAACATTGAGTTCATTACTTGATTATTTAACTATAAATCAATACGTTCCTTCCAAGTTCCTTAAGAATGATAATGAGCGCTAATGATGAAACTGCGATTAGGGTGAAATAGCCCTAATTTATTTCAACCACGTACTGTAATTTATAGAACACCTCTAAGTATCTACGGTTTTTGTAGCTTAGTTGTACGCACACTTTTTTGTTGTGGGATAGATATAAGTATTTTTTTTTTAATTTGACTGGATTTTTTTATCCTATGAGCGATATCATCCTAAAATTGAGATTCTGATATCTACGAGTATCAAGACCTAAGGGAAACATTTTATTGATTGCTAAAGAGAAGCTTGAGCTTTACTTACTCGTACCTACAAAATTATTATGTACCAACTATTCTTATTAGTTGATATTAAGAGCGAAAAAACACCACGGAAAAAGTTTGCGCAAAATTTGCGCATAATTCACTTTTTAAGGAGCTGCATAGGTACATGAGAGCGGATGCATCATCGCAGACGTCTTCTGTCTTGTCCCTAGTGTGTTTTGGCTCTAATAAAATAGATGCTCAGTAATTGAAATCAGCCAATGGAGTCCTTCGTTTTTAGTAAGTACCTCCTAAATAATACCTAATAAACCTTGGGTGTATCACCTTAATCCCTAAGTATTACCACATGATAGGCAATAGTATTAAGTATTACACAAGTCTACAACAACACCAAATTATAATTACTTTTTTTTAAAACTTGATACACAAAAGACGGGATTTTCTATTATATGTGACAGCAGATTTATTCCTTTGTATGAAATGAAACACAAACGTGCTTTAGAAAAAATTACGGGCTATTATTTAGAAATTCTCAAGCAAAAAAAACCCAATATTTTGATATCTCCTTTATTTCTTTTAGCCCAGTCAGAAAATCAGATAAGTTTTCGTATTTCAAATTCACGACCCAATTCATTGGTAGATGAAAACAGCTGATATTTTTACAATGAAACATAAAACCGATGTTATTAAATGATGTACCACAATCAATAGATCCGAATATCCCAAGGGTGTAGCGAGGTAGCGTGGGTGAGGTTTGAAAATGTTTGAAGACTTAGTTAAATAATTCAATTATTAGTTTTAGAATAAAGGAGTTGGTACACGAACTTAAGGCACGTGGGATGTAGAAGGGCCACGAAACTGTAAGGGAGGCATTTCACCTGCCTGTACCACGAGGAGGGTAATGTTTTTGGAGTACAGTATGTCTAGATGGTTGTGTATATTTGTGTGTAAGTATGTATGTATAGTACACGCACTAGTTGAATGCAGTCGGGGCCTTGGTGACACATATAAGCTCTGCATTCAACTCGCGCGTGAACTATAAATATGTATGTAAGCCAAATTGGTCGGGCCGTTCTGTTCATCTTCCAACATAATATACGTAGCAACCATGTGGCAAATGTTTTTTATCCATACTAATAATGTAAATACGAAAGTGTGTCTGTCGTCTGTCTGCTACGGGCACGGCTCTAATGGCATATCTATTCAACCGATTTTGATGAAATTTGCTACTTTATGCCGGAAAATTCCTGCGGGAATCAGAAAAACTAACCGATACGGACGAAGTTCCTTGTGTTCATTTAATTTTATTAATAAGAAGATAAAAAAATTAGTAGAGATTATTTTAGTAGCTACAGCTGGATAAAATCATATCTCAAATGTACGCAGCCCCTCGAAATAAACCTCGTAATAAATAATTCCCACTTTATTGCTCCACCCGACGACGGGAGTCTAATGATCAATTTTACGCTTATGAAGTGCAAATTCGCTGTCACACTGGGACGAGACATTATAATACCCAATTTTGGGATCTGAAATAATATAAAAGGGAGACGCAACTGCGTGAAGATGAAAAACACACCACGAACAAGTGGCGCGAAACACGTTTAATTGTGTCGCACAGATGCGGAGAAGTTTCATGATGTTGTGACACTATCATATTTAACACAACAGAAGTAAAATATAGATTAAAACCATTGAAATAGAATGTACTAAAAAAATTCTACATCAATGATTTAAACTAATAAATGATTATTTTTTTTTCAAATCCATCAATAAATGACTGAGAAATGACGAAAGTTTCATTATTTAATGTACACCGATTGCTGTATCTTCCTCGAGTGAGAAATTTTGTGAGTGAGTTCATTTATTTCTTTTATTTAGCATTATAAAGTCGGTTGATAGGGAATTATGACGTCATGTCTCCCGTCTTGCAAGCGCAACTTTAAAGTTCCATAACTTTTTCATTTGTTGAGATATTTTAATGGTTCTTTCATAATTACATCGTTTTATAATTATCAAGAAGAGAAAATTTCGACCATCGGTGTTTAGCAGGATGTATTCAGGATGTATCAGCTATATTTCTTACCAGGGTCCTGGAAATCTTTTTAAAGTATCATTCTTGTTTCTGTATTTATTTATACATCGTTTTTCCCCACCATTATTCACATAAAGGAAAGAGAAACCTTTATTCAAATCGATTCACGTCTCGTCCCATAAAACGATCGTCTACTCTCAGCCGAGATTTACTGGATCCGATCCTTCGTTCACGTCGGTTCACGTGTCAACATCATTTATTCTTTCAGCGAACGATGAAAATGAGTGCTTTCATCAAAACCGTTCCTCTGTAGTGATCCACCAACCATATAATTAGCTTCACCACTGTGTGACCTTATGGAATCTTATGGAACAACTTAAATGTATGTTACATAAGATAGAAATCGAAACTCTGAGTAACTATCCATATATAAGGTCAACTCTCTTGATTTTAGGTATATTTCGCATAGAAATATAATATGAATGATCCTATACATAAAGACTGGTTTATTGTGTATTAGATAAGTAATAAGGCATTTAAACGAACAAAGCGCAGTATACTTGAACAGAAACGCATAGCATAAAATACACGTCTAAATGTGTGTCATGGTTGTATACTATTTTGATACTCGAACACGTTAAATATAAAACCCTCGAATGAAAAGCGAGTCATAGTTGTATACTATTTCAATACTCGAATGCGCGAATAAGCGTTTGCCTTCACTTTGTTGATTTATACTTGATCATTTTTACAACTTTTCTATAACTCGAACGCGTAACTTAAACCAGTCTTGTGTAAACTAAATTCATTGAAATCGGTTCTTAAACTAGTCGTTGGGTTGATTGAATTCGAAGCTTCTGAAACTCTAAAAGATCTTGGATTATTATGGACGCAGCGATGATGAGGGTTTTACTGCTAGATGATTCGCGAGCCATTACAAAAAATATTGAATTTTATTTGTAGAGAGAGAGGTATAGATTCTTAGGGACCCCGTCAGGTTAGTTACAGTACCTAAATAATATACTACGTTCAATTGCTAACACGCGCCCTGGTATATCATAAATTCAAATTCAAATTCAAAATGATTTTTATTCAAATAAACTTTTACAAGTACTTTTGAATCGTCAAGTGAATCTACCACTGGTTCGGAATGCCATTCCTACCGAGAAGAACCAGCAAGCAACTCGGTGGTTGCTCTTTTGAAAAAAAAAAAATTTACAATTTCATTAATTTGTAAAATACATAAGTAAAAGCTGTCCTTAGCATTGCTGGAGCGAGTCAAATACATGCTCCTTTGTCATTTACGTAATCTTCAACAGTAAAAATGAAGAACTCCACCAAAACCTGCAAATACAAACAATAAAGGAGGAAGTCCGGGGGCTAGCGAAACGCTGTAAGGAACGGCTCCTAATATATCCATACCCGCTAGCCAACAGGCTTTTGATGGAGGATTGCCCAAGATTTTCATACCAATTTGAATGCCATATTTTACCCCCCTTGGGGATGAATTTTTAAAAATGCTTTGTTAACGGATGCCTATGTCATAATAATTAACTTTATGCCAAAATTTCAGCCCAATCCATCCAGTGGTTTGAGATGTACGTTGTTAGATCAGTCAGTCACCTTTTTCTTTTATATACGAGTATTTAAGATTTATCTTGACTTTATTGATCTAGATAGATCTTAATTTAAGACTATTAAGGACAACCTCTCTGGCGCAATGATTAGCGCTGTACCTACTCTTTCAGCTGGAGCTGAGAGAATTTAAACTGGTGTGACCTGTTAGGAAGACGTGCCGCCAAGCAATTCAGCATATTCCAGTATGACATCGTGTAAAAACCGTACAGGAATACTGCCATACTGCCATACCCATAGCAGGATAGCCCACTTCCATCTGAGATTACGTCATCACTAACCACCAGATTCGATCGCAGGCAAAAACTTGTGGAGAATAAAAATATACGTAGGAAGTAACTAATAGTATTTAGTTAAATAGTGAGCATGTTAGATTCTCATTCTCATGTCGAAATATATATGCACACAAAAGCTGGACTCTTGTGTTCAAAGTTAAAAAAGGTCTAAAAAGGTTTGAGCCCTGTTTCATAAAGAAATATTTTGAGCTCCGATGTTAGCAAATACCTACGATTGGTTTCCATTAAGGCTGAATTGTTTGTTCTTTGGGTAGAGTATTTCGGATTTATTTTCTTTTTCAACAAGAACCTTTATTGATAAACGAATTGTGTGAATTCTTGTGTATTGTGAAGTCTTGGTTGAATACAACGCGTGACGCTGCGCATGACAGGACATCACATTGAAAGCATGATCCGAGTTCCAAGAACGATCCTTAATATTTGTTACTAGATGATATCCCCGATTTTGTCCATTTTAATTTCCGCAGGAAGTCCTAAATTTTCCGGGACGATAGCTTCAATTTCATCAAAATCGGTTGAAAAGATGGGCCGTTAAATCGTAGCAGACAGACAGACACACTTTCGCATTTATGTATAAGTATGGATACCTTCAAAGAATTACTTATAAATACTACTACAACAAGAAAAAGACAATACAACAATACATAACAACGAAGGCCACGTGAAAGCTCAGCTACTTTGATTTGATACTGTCGCGTCGTATCGAGTCGCGTTGTCGTGTTTCGCGTTGTCGCGTTTGTCGGTCACGTAGGACAATGCCTGCAATGGCGCAATGGATAGCGCTAATATGTTACTATCCTTCAAGTTATTTCCATTATATTCGAGAAATCTGTTCTCACGCATCGCGCTTTATATTTGACCAGAGCTTTAACAGCATTTAAAATAACGCAAATATTTATTTCAATTTTCTTCATAAACTGGAGTATACTATTAAGCTACGACGGCATAACATTGAAATTATATTTCGACAAGATTATTTCGAAATCAAATAATAACACATGAGAATAAGTAAATTTTTGTTCATCATTTCTTATTAGAAGGCTAAAGCTGGTGAGTATAATTTATTTTACCATCAGTATCTTTATTTTATTCTCTTTACTTTATTCAGGACTAGGTGATGCATGTAACTACATCCACGTGGATTTGGTTTTTTTTAAAAGTCCCGTTCGAACTGGAGTCATAATCTAAATTTAATCCAGTAGCCCACGAGTCGAGTGTAATATTTGTAACGTAACTTATGTGTTGTGTATTGTTTACTTATTGTAGAATTTGTTTCAAAGAGAGAGAGCTACTGCTGAATTTCTTGCCGGCTCTTCTCGGTAGAATAATTTTCCGAACCGGTGGTAGAGTCTTGATGTATCATGAGTGACACAAGTTGTCCTACATGAAATAAAAAAACCATTTATCAATCAAGATCGAAAAAAAATAAGTCGTTAAAGTGTAGCAGACAGACTTTCGCATTTATAACATTAGTATGGATAAACAAACATAAAAGTTATAGTGTACATCATGAAAGGTCTACCGGACGGTTTTAGGGGTAGGTACAAATCTCATTCCTTTGGCGATCTTGATTGGCCCGATAAAAGGGTGGTTCCTATTTCCGTCCAACTCGTATCGGTCCTTCGGAGGAAATGACTTTACTTTCTACTTTATCTCCGAATTTCTAAAGAGCACGGCGATTATAAGGGTCCGCTCATACTATAAGTTATCCTTTTAGGGTAGATTCAGACTAACCACGGTATGCCATGCACGGTTTATGTTCAATCGCGACTTGATGCGTAATATTTAGAAATTTTCTGTAATTGGTAGCAATAGTTAAGACGGAAATCCACTACCTACGGACCAAAAAAAATTGACTGGCTGACAAAAAGTCCGCGACATTAACTTGTTTTGGAGTGCACACAATAGCGCCAACCCTTCCGATGCAGAAGTTTCGTCTCCTGTAATTCAACCAGTGTGTTTTGCTAAATTGTCAATACACAAACAGATAAATGAATAAAACTATATAAAATTCTATTATTAACATATGTTATTAAGAAATGGTTTTACCAAACAATGTTGGGCTTACTACTCCAGCATACGAGTTACCTAAAGAAACAAAAGGTTAGTTTACTATGGCTATTGTCGTTAGTGTGGTTTGACTCTTAATCTCAAACTCATCAAGCGAATTGCTATAACGTCACGATTTGATGTCCCTTGGAAGTATTAAGGATATTAGAAAGACCCTTAATTTATGTAAGTATCAGTTAATAGAAATTATCTATATATATAAAAATGAAACCCGTTTTCCTTGGTCACGGCATCACGCGTGAATGGCTGGACCGATTTCACTAATTCTTTTTTTGTTGTATTTGTTATTATTAGGAGAAGGTTCTTACGGAAAAAAATATTAAGAAAATCTCTCAGAAATATTGAAAAATATACATTTAATTTTGCATACTAAGGCGGTACGAAGTTCGCCGGGTCAGCTAGTTATGGATGAATATTCATAACTATTGAAAGTAGGTAGGTACCTATTTACCCAGCAAAAATTTGTCTTAGTGTTGCATTTGGTATAGTAATTTATTTTGTGAATTCAAAATAGGTGAGGATCTCCCGGGAGTAGTGGTGAGCGCTATTGTCATATAGTCAAAGTCAAAGTCAAAGTCTTAACCCCCGAGGAGGGTAAATTTGGAAATTTATAATTACTAACATAGGATAAGTCTTTACTAACCATTATGGACTTTTGTTGTCTGGAAATAAATAAATACATTCATAATTATAAGCTTCGGAAGTGGATAGTTACAGTGGTAACTACCCACTGCCGAAGCTTACCACCAGCTTTACCAGTTGTGTGGTAAGTGTTCCACACAATCGGCAAAGATGAGGTGATTTAAGCACTGAGATGCAGCCTGTCCCTGTATAAAATTACATCAAAATCGGTTTAGGTTTAGACATACATTCACAGTATTGGTATGAACATTGAGTTCATTACTTGATTATTTAACTATAAATCAATACGTTCCTTCCAAGTTCCTTAAGAATGATAATGAGCGCTAATGATGAAACTGCGATTAGGGTGAAATAGCCCTAATTTATTTCAACCACGTACTGTAATTTATAGAACACCTCTAAGTATCTACGGTTTTTGTAGCTTAGTTGTACGCACACTTTTTTGTTGTGGGATAGATATAAGTATTTTTTTTTTAATTTGACTGGATTTTTTTATCCTATGAGCGATATCATCCTAAAATTGAGATTCTGATATCTACGAGTATCAAGACCTAAGGGAAACATTTTATTGATTGCTAAAGAGAAGCTTGAGCTTTACTTACTCGTACCTACAAAATTATTATGTACCAACTATTCTTATTAGTTGATATTAAGAGCGAAAAAACACCACGGAAAAAGTTTGCGCAAAATTTGCGCATAATTCACTTTTTAAGGAGCTGCATAGGTACATGAGAGCGGATGCATCATCGCAGACGTCTTCTGTCTTGTCCCTAGTGTGTTTTGGCTCTAATAAAATAGATGCTCAGTAATTGAAATCAGCCAATGGAGTCCTTCGTTTTTAGTAAGTACCTCCTAAATAATACCTAATAAACCTTGGGTGTATCACCTTAATCCCTAAGTATTACCACATGATAGGCAATAGTATTAAGTATTACACAAGTCTACAACAACACCAAATTATAATTACTTTTTTTTAAAACTTGATACACAAAAGACGGGATTTTCTATTATATGTGACAGCAGATTTATTCCTTTGTATGAAATGAAACACAAACGTGCTTTAGAAAAAATTACGGGCTATTATTTAGAAATTCTCAAGCAAAAAAAACCCAATATTTTGATATCTCCTTTATTTCTTTTAGCCCAGTCAGAAAATCAGATAAGTTTTCGTATTTCAAATTCACGACCCAATTCATTGGTAGATGAAAACAGCTGATATTTTTACAATGAAACATAAAACCGATGTTATTAAATGATGTACCACAATCAATAGATCCGAATATCCCAAGGGTGTAGCGAGGTAGCGTGGGTGAGGTTTGAAAATGTTTGAAGACTTAGTTAAATAATTCAATTATTAGTTTTAGAATAAAGGAGTTGGTACACGAACTTAAGGCACGTGGGATGTAGAAGGGCCACGAAACTGTAAGGGAGGCATTTCACCTGCCTGTACCACGAGGAGGGTAATGTTTTTGGAGTACAGTATGTCTAGATGGTTGTGTATATTTGTGTGTAAGTATGTATGTATAGTACACGCACTAGTTGAATGCAGTCGGGGCCTTGGTGACACATATAAGCTCTGCATTCAACTCGCGCGTGAACTATAAATATGTATGTAAGCCAAATTGGTCGGGCCGTTCTGTTCATCTTCCAACATAATATACGTAGCAACCATGTGGCAAATGTTTTTTATCCATACTAATAATGTAAATACGAAAGTGTGTCTGTCGTCTGTCTGCTACGGGCACGGCTCTAATGGCATATCTATTCAACCGATTTTGATGAAATTTGCTACTTTATGCCGGAAAATTCCTGCGGGAATCAGAAAAACTAACCGATACGGACGAAGTTCCTTGTGTTCATTTAATTTTATTAATAAGAAGATAAAAAAATTAGTAGAGATTATTTTAGTAGCTACAGCTGGATAAAATCATATCTCAAATGTACGCAGCCCCTCGAAATAAACCTCGTAATAAATAATTCCCACTTTATTGCTCCACCCGACGACGGGAGTCTAATGATCAATTTTACGCTTATGAAGTGCAAATTCGCTGTCACACTGGGACGAGACATTATAATACCCAATTTTGGGATCTGAAATAATATAAAAGGGAGACGCAACTGCGTGAAGATGAAAAACACACCACGAACAAGTGGCGCGAAACACGTTTAATTGTGTCGCACAGATGCGGAGAAGTTTCATGATGTTGTGACACTATCATATTTAACACAACAGAAGTAAAATATAGATTAAAACCATTGAAATAGAATGTACTAAAAAAATTCTACATCAATGATTTAAACTAATAAATGATTATTTTTTTTTCAAATCCATCAATAAATGACTGAGAAATGACGAAAGTTTCATTATTTAATGTACACCGATTGCTGTATCTTCCTCGAGTGAGAAATTTTGTGAGTGAGTTCATTTATTTCTTTTATTTAGCATTATAAAGTCGGTTGATAGGGAATTATGACGTCATGTCTCCCGTCTTGCAAGCGCAACTTTAAAGTTCCATAACTTTTTCATTTGTTGAGATATTTTAATGGTTCTTTCATAATTACATCGTTTTATAATTATCAAGAAGAGAAAATTTCGACCATCGGTGTTTAGCAGGATGTATTCAGGATGTATCAGCTATATTTCTTACCAGGGTCCTGGAAATCTTTTTAAAGTATCATTCTTGTTTCTGTATTTATTTATACATCGTTTTTCCCCACCATTATTCACATAAAGGAAAGAGAAACCTTTATTCAAATCGATTCACGTCTCGTCCCATAAAACGATCGTCTACTCTCAGCCGAGATTTACTGGATCCGATCCTTCGTTCACGTCGGTTCACGTGTCAACATCATTTATTCTTTCAGCGAACGATGAAAATGAGTGCTTTCATCAAAACCGTTCCTCTGTAGTGATCCACCAACCATATAATTAGCTTCACCACTGTGTGACCTTATGGAATCTTATGGAACAACTTAAATGTATGTTACATAAGATAGAAATCGAAACTCTGAGTAACTATCCATATATAAGGTCAACTCTCTTGATTTTAGGTATATTTCGCATAGAAATATAATATGAATGATCCTATACATAAAGACTGGTTTATTGTGTATTAGATAAGTAATAAGGCATTTAAACGAACAAAGCGCAGTATACTTGAACAGAAACGCATAGCATAAAATACACGTCTAAATGTGTGTCATGGTTGTATACTATTTTGATACTCGAACACGTTAAATATAAAACCCTCGAATGAAAAGCGAGTCATAGTTGTATACTATTTCAATACTCGAATGCGCGAATAAGCGTTTGCCTTCACTTTGTTGATTTATACTTGATCATTTTTACAACTTTTCTATAACTCGAACGCGTAACTTAAACCAGTCTTGTGTAAACTAAATTCATTGAAATCGGTTCTTAAACTAGTCGTTGGGTTGATTGAATTCGAAGCTTCTGAAACTCTAAAAGATCTTGGATTATTATGGACGCAGCGATGATGAGGGTTTTACTGCTAGATGATTCGCGAGCCATTACAAAAAATATTGAATTTTATTTGTAGAGAGAGAGGTATAGATTCTTAGGGACCCCGTCAGGTTAGTTACAGTACCTAAATAATATACTACGTTCAATTGCTAACACGCGCCCTGGTATATCATAAATTCAAATTCAAATTCAAAATGATTTTTATTCAAATAAACTTTTACAAGTACTTTTGAATCGTCAAGTGAATCTACCACTGGTTCGGAATGCCATTCCTACCGAGAAGAACCAGCAAGCAACTCGGTGGTTGCTCTTTTGAAAAAAAAAAAATTTACAATTTCATTAATTTGTAAAATACATAAGTAAAAGCTGTCCTTAGCATTGCTGGAGCGAGTCAAATACATGCTCCTTTGTCATTTACGTAATCTTCAACAGTAAAAATGAAGAACTCCACCAAAACCTGCAAATACAAACAATAAAGGAGGAAGTCCGGGGGCTAGCGAAACGCTGTAAGGAACGGCTCCTAATATATCCATACCCGCTAGCCAACAGGCTTTTGATGGAGGATTGCCCAAGATTTTCATACCAATTTGAATGCCATATTTTACCCCCCTTGGGGATGAATTTTTAAAAATGCTTTGTTAACGGATGCCTATGTCATAATAATTAACTTTATGCCAAAATTTCAGCCCAATCCATCCAGTGGTTTGAGATGTACGTTGTTAGATCAGTCAGTCACCTTTTTCTTTTATATACGAGTATTTAAGATTTATCTTGACTTTATTGATCTAGATAGATCTTAATTTAAGACTATTAAGGACAACCTCTCTGGCGCAATGATTAGCGCTGTACCTACTCTTTCAGCTGGAGCTGAGAGAATTTAAACTGGTGTGACCTGTTAGGAAGACGTGCCGCCAAGCAATTCAGCATATTCCAGTATGACATCGTGTAAAAACCGTACAGGAATACTGCCATACTGCCATACCCATAGCAGGATAGCCCACTTCCATCTGAGATTACGTCATCACTAACCACCAGATTCGATCGCAGGCAAAAACTTGTGGAGAATAAAAATATACGTAGGAAGTAACTAATAGTATTTAGTTAAATAGTGAGCATGTTAGATTCTCATTCTCATGTCGAAATATATATGCACACAAAAGCTGGACTCTTGTGTTCAAAGTTAAAAAAGGTCTAAAAAGGTTTGAGCCCTGTTTCATAAAGAAATATTTTGAGCTCCGATGTTAGCAAATACCTACGATTGGTTTCCATTAAGGCTGAATTGTTTGTTCTTTGGGTAGAGTATTTCGGATTTATTTTCTTTTTCAACAAGAACCTTTATTGATAAACGAATTGTGTGAATTCTTGTGTATTGTGAAGTCTTGGTTGAATACAACGCGTGACGCTGCGCATGACAGGACATCACATTGAAAGCATGATCCGAGTTCCAAGAACGATCCTTAATATTTGTTACTAGATGATATCCCCGATTTTGTCCATTTTAATTTCCGCAGGAAGTCCTAAATTTTCCGGGACGATAGCTTCAATTTCATCAAAATCGGTTGAAAAGATGGGCCGTTAAATCGTAGCAGACAGACAGACACACTTTCGCATTTATGTATAAGTATGGATACCTTCAAAGAATTACTTATAAATACTACTACAACAAGAAAAAGACAATACAACAATACATAACAACGAAGGCCACGTGAAAGCTCAGCTACTTTGATTTGATACTGTCGCGTCGTATCGAGTCGCGTTGTCGTGTTTCGCGTTGTCGCGTTTGTCGGTCACGTAGGACAATGCCTGCAATGGCGCAATGGATAGCGCTAATATGTTACTATCCTTCAAGTTATTTCCATTATATTCGAGAAATCTGTTCTCACGCATCGCGCTTTATATTTGACCAGAGCTTTAACAGCATTTAAAATAACGCAAATATTTATTTCAATTTTCTTCATAAACTGGAGTATACTATTAAGCTACGACGGCATAACATTGAAATTATATTTCGACAAGATTATTTCGAAATCAAATAATAACACATGAGAATAAGTAAATTTTTGTTCATCATTTCTTATTAGAAGGCTAAAGCTGGTGAGTATAATTTATTTTACCATCAGTATCTTTATTTTATTCTCTTTACTTTATTCAGGACTAGGTGATGCATGTAACTACATCCACGTGGATTTGGTTTTTTTTAAAAGTCCCGTTCGAACTGGAGTCATAATCTAAATTTAATCCAGTAGCCCACGAGTCGAGTGTAATATTTGTAACGTAACTTATGTGTTGTGTATTGTTTACTTATTGTAGAATTTGTTTCAAAGAGAGAGAGCTACTGCTGAATTTCTTGCCGGCTCTTCTCGGTAGAATAATTTTCCGAACCGGTGGTAGAGTCTTGATGTATCATGAGTGACACAAGTTGTCCTACATGAAATAAAAAAACCATTTATCAATCAAGATCGAAAAAAAATAAGTCGTTAAAGTGTAGCAGACAGACTTTCGCATTTATAACATTAGTATGGATAAACAAACATAAAAGTTATAGTGTACATCATGAAAGGTCTACCGGACGGTTTTAGGGGTAGGTACAAATCTCATTCCTTTGGCGATCTTGATTGGCCCGATAAAAGGGTGGTTCCTATTTCCGTCCAACTCGTATCGGTCCTTCGGAGGAAATGACTTTACTTTCTACTTTATCTCCGAATTTCTAAAGAGCACGGCGATTATAAGGGTCCGCTCATACTATAAGTTATCCTTTTAGGGTAGATTCAGACTAACCACGGTATGCCATGCACGGTTTATGTTCAATCGCGACTTGATGCGTAATATTTAGAAATTTTCTGTAATTGGTAGCAATAGTTAAGACGGAAATCCACTACCTACGGACCAAAAAAAATTGACTGGCTGACAAAAAGTCCGCGACATTAACTTGTTTTGGAGTGCACACAATAGCGCCAACCCTTCCGATGCAGAAGTTTCGTCTCCTGTAATTCAACCAGTGTGTTTTGCTAAATTGTCAATACACAAACAGATAAATGAATAAAACTATATAAAATTCTATTATTAACATATGTTATTAAGAAATGGTTTTACCAAACAATGTTGGGCTTACTACTCCAGCATACGAGTTACCTAAAGAAACAAAAGGTTAGTTTACTATGGCTATTGTCGTTAGTGTGGTTTGACTCTTAATCTCAAACTCATCAAGCGAATTGCTATAACGTCACGATTTGATGTCCCTTGGAAGTATTAAGGATATTAGAAAGACCCTTAATTTATGTAAGTATCAGTTAATAGAAATTATCTATATATATAAAAATGAAACCCGTTTTCCTTGGTCACGGCATCACGCGTGAATGGCTGGACCGATTTCACTAATTCTTTTTTTGTTGTATTTGTTATTATTAGGAGAAGGTTCTTACGGAAAAAAATATTAAGAAAATCTCTCAGAAATATTGAAAAATATACATTTAATTTTGCATACTAAGGCGGTACGAAGTTCGCCGGGTCAGCTAGTTATGGATGAATATTCATAACTATTGAAAGTAGGTAGGTACCTATTTACCCAGCAAAAATTTGTCTTAGTGTTGCATTTGGTATAGTAATTTATTTTGTGAATTCAAAATAGGTGAGGATCTCCCGGGAGTAGTGGTGAGCGCTATTGTCATATAGTCAAAGTCAAAGTCAAAGTCTTAACCCCCGAGGAGGGTAAATTTGGAAATTTATAATTACTAACATAGGATAAGTCTTTACTAACCATTATGGACTTTTGTTGTCTGGAAATAAATAAATACATTCATAATTATAAGCTTCGGAAGTGGATAGTTACAGTGGTAACTACCCACTGCCGAAGCTTACCACCAGCTTTACCAGTTGTGTGGTAAGTGTTCCACACAATCGGCAAAGATGAGGTGATTTAAGCACTGAGATGCAGCCTGTCCCTGTATAAAATTACATCAAAATCGGTTTAGGTTTAGACATACATTCACAGTATTGGTATGAACATTGAGTTCATTACTTGATTATTTAACTATAAATCAATACGTTCCTTCCAAGTTCCTTAAGAATGATAATGAGCGCTAATGATGAAACTGCGATTAGGGTGAAATAGCCCTAATTTATTTCAACCACGTACTGTAATTTATAGAACACCTCTAAGTATCTACGGTTTTTGTAGCTTAGTTGTACGCACACTTTTTTGTTGTGGGATAGATATAAGTATTTTTTTTTTAATTTGACTGGATTTTTTTATCCTATGAGCGATATCATCCTAAAATTGAGATTCTGATATCTACGAGTATCAAGACCTAAGGGAAACATTTTATTGATTGCTAAAGAGAAGCTTGAGCTTTACTTACTCGTACCTACAAAATTATTATGTACCAACTATTCTTATTAGTTGATATTAAGAGCGAAAAAACACCACGGAAAAAGTTTGCGCAAAATTTGCGCATAATTCACTTTTTAAGGAGCTGCATAGGTACATGAGAGCGGATGCATCATCGCAGACGTCTTCTGTCTTGTCCCTAGTGTGTTTTGGCTCTAATAAAATAGATGCTCAGTAATTGAAATCAGCCAATGGAGTCCTTCGTTTTTAGTAAGTACCTCCTAAATAATACCTAATAAACCTTGGGTGTATCACCTTAATCCCTAAGTATTACCACATGATAGGCAATAGTATTAAGTATTACACAAGTCTACAACAACACCAAATTATAATTACTTTTTTTTAAAACTTGATACACAAAAGACGGGATTTTCTATTATATGTGACAGCAGATTTATTCCTTTGTATGAAATGAAACACAAACGTGCTTTAGAAAAAATTACGGGCTATTATTTAGAAATTCTCAAGCAAAAAAAACCCAATATTTTGATATCTCCTTTATTTCTTTTAGCCCAGTCAGAAAATCAGATAAGTTTTCGTATTTCAAATTCACGACCCAATTCATTGGTAGATGAAAACAGCTGATATTTTTACAATGAAACATAAAACCGATGTTATTAAATGATGTACCACAATCAATAGATCCGAATATCCCAAGGGTGTAGCGAGGTAGCGTGGGTGAGGTTTGAAAATGTTTGAAGACTTAGTTAAATAATTCAATTATTAGTTTTAGAATAAAGGAGTTGGTACACGAACTTAAGGCACGTGGGATGTAGAAGGGCCACGAAACTGTAAGGGAGGCATTTCACCTGCCTGTACCACGAGGAGGGTAATGTTTTTGGAGTACAGTATGTCTAGATGGTTGTGTATATTTGTGTGTAAGTATGTATGTATAGTACACGCACTAGTTGAATGCAGTCGGGGCCTTGGTGACACATATAAGCTCTGCATTCAACTCGCGCGTGAACTATAAATATGTATGTAAGCCAAATTGGTCGGGCCGTTCTGTTCATCTTCCAACATAATATACGTAGCAACCATGTGGCAAATGTTTTTTATCCATACTAATAATGTAAATACGAAAGTGTGTCTGTCGTCTGTCTGCTACGGGCACGGCTCTAATGGCATATCTATTCAACCGATTTTGATGAAATTTGCTACTTTATGCCGGAAAATTCCTGCGGGAATCAGAAAAACTAACCGATACGGACGAAGTTCCTTGTGTTCATTTAATTTTATTAATAAGAAGATAAAAAAATTAGTAGAGATTATTTTAGTAGCTACAGCTGGATAAAATCATATCTCAAATGTACGCAGCCCCTCGAAATAAACCTCGTAATAAATAATTCCCACTTTATTGCTCCACCCGACGACGGGAGTCTAATGATCAATTTTACGCTTATGAAGTGCAAATTCGCTGTCACACTGGGACGAGACATTATAATACCCAATTTTGGGATCTGAAATAATATAAAAGGGAGACGCAACTGCGTGAAGATGAAAAACACACCACGAACAAGTGGCGCGAAACACGTTTAATTGTGTCGCACAGATGCGGAGAAGTTTCATGATGTTGTGACTATCATATTTAACACAACAGAAGTAAAATATAGATTAAAACCATTGAAATAGAATGTACTAAAAAAATTCTACATCAATGATTTAAACTAATAAATGATTATTTTTTTTTCAAATCCATCAATAAATGACTGAGAAATGACGAAAGTTTCATTATTTAATGTACACCGATTGCTGTATCTTCCTCGAGTGAGAAATTTTGTGAGTGAGTTCATTTATTTCTTTTATTTAGCATTATAAAGTCGGTTGATAGGGAATTATGACGTCATGTCTCCCGTCTTGCAAGCGCAACTTTAAAGTTCCATAACTTTTTCATTTGTTGAGATATTTTAATGGTTCTTTCATAATTACATCGTTTTATAATTATCAAGAAGAGAAAATTTCGACCATCGGTGTTTAGCAGGATGTATTCAGGATGTATCAGCTATATTTCTTACCAGGGTCCTGGAAATCTTTTTAAAGTATCATTCTTGTTTCTGTATTTATTTATACATCGTTTTTCCCCACCATTATTCACATAAAGGAAAGAGAAACCTTTATTCAAATCGATTCACGTCTCGTCCCATAAAACGATCGTCTACTCTCAGCCGAGATTTACTGGATCCGATCCTTCGTTCACGTCGGTTCACGTGTCAACATCATTTATTCTTTCAGCGAACGATGAAAATGAGTGCTTTCATCAAAACCGTTCCTCTGTAGTGATCCACCAACCATTTTAAACCACGAAGTTATTAAACCAGGTTATCGAAAAATTTCAACATTGCTAGATCGATTTTTTTGGCGTTTCAGGGTTTTGTAGTAAACTCAGAATGGATTCTGAAGCTCCCGTGTTTCTCGTAAAAAAATATTTCTGAAAAATAAGCGATGCGATATTTTTTGCTTTTTGCACTACGACATCTTCGATCGTATTCTTGGATAAAGATATATTATTTCTATTAACGGTACACGAATGAGCAAAGTCTCCTCTCAAAATGAGAAGGGTTTGGCCGTAGTCCACCACACTGGTTAAAAGGACCTTTTGGTTGGCCTTGGATGAAAGTGGTTAATTCGTCTAAGGCGTTGGCTATATTATTTTCATATTGTTAACGTTCGTGTATTAGAATAATTATAATCCAAGGTCTGTGACATAAAGCTGACTAGAATATTCAAATAATACTACTATATGCGATGGTAGTAACCCCCTAGGAGGCCACGTCTAAGCCACTGCACTATCATTCTGCAGTCTGTTTAAATACGTGTAAAGTAGGTAGGTTACTGATAAAGTTTCCTCCGAATACGATAATAAATGGATGGAGCTAAAAATATGATAAACATTGCACGAATAAAAAACCTGAAACGCTCGGTAACACTAAACCCGACATATTCGCAGATTTATTAAAATAAAGATAAAAATATAAATAACAAATCCGTTTTCACATTTGATAAATGGAGCACTTTTGTAGGAAAAACTTTTAGAAAATTTTCCCCACGCTCAAATACCGTTAAAAATGCAAGTACATAGTTCGCGATGTTCAACTAAAAGTTTCGAAATAAATGCTACAGTGATAAAGGCTTGGGTATTTCTCGGTGCATTTACACTGAGCTTTAGTACAGGTGGCGTTGGTAGTATCTTGTTAGCACGGTTATTATTTTATCAATGTACTAGCTGGCCCGGCCTTTCTCGAGTTGAATTTCCAAAAATTGAATTGCTAAAGTTGTCTCAGCAAGCCAATCTGCTATATGTTTGATAGAGCAATCATCATTAGCGGGTGCCATTTTTTTTCACTGATTTGACCAATGAGGACAACTGTAAAAGTTGGCCTCATGGGATATCATCAGATGCTCTAATTTATGATCAATTTTCAGCTCTGTTACATCAGGCCCGAGTTTGTATGGAAACCGGGTATCTCCTATAAGTTAGTCGGTGGAATACTGGCTTTTTTTCAACGCTGGCCGCGTGGATGTTGTTGTGAAATTTTAAATTTTAAAACTTTGGAGTTCCCGCGGGAATCATTAAAACTTAATCCATCATCTAGTTAAACATAAAAAAGAAGTCACTTTACAAGACATACACTAAATGCAAATATTTTTATTCCAGCCGCCCAGTTCCCATTCCACACAACAAATCGTTCACGTTTTTATCTTAAAACAATACACAAAAAAAGTTTCTCCTAAAAGTGTTTCGATTTCGTCAAGATCACTTTATCGTCCCTCAATAACTGAAAAACGATGTAATAGAAGCGTTCATATAGGTAATTCTGAAAATTGGACCAACCTCGCCAAAGGTTCGCAACATCTGGTATCTATTGTTCCACAAAATCCTAACGATAACTGAGGTTCAGTTATTGTTAGCACTTTGTAGAGACAAAAGTTTCTTTCATTTTTTAAGAAAAATATTTTAAAGGATGAAGCCCGAGGGACGAGTGGCCTAGTTCTGAAAACGCATATCAGTCTATAGCGATTGTTAAGCAACGTTAGCTCAAGTCAGTAACTGGATGGGTGACCGAATTTGGAAGTCCGAATTTGGCCTTTTCATTTCCTCTGTGCTTCGGAGAGCACGTTAAGCCATCGGTTCCGGTTATTATTACTATCATCTGATAATAATAATTAGTAACCTAAGAGTTAAAATAGTACCTACCTATACTCTTAATAGACGAACCGTATGCGGAAGGACCTGGGAACCCACCGCATCATTATCCCAAGAAAACCCGGCACTTTCTGAATTATTAAATTAATAAATAAATAAATAATAATAAATTAATTTAAAAAAAAAAATATAACATTTGCATGGAAGTTCGATTTTGGGGCTTCAAGGTGCTGGAATGGCGACTCTGAACCGGGAAGCGCAGAGGCAGATCCTCCACTAGATGGACGGATGACTAGATTATGTATTGTTGACGACGACGATGACGTCATATTTGTAAAAACCAAAAAAAAAGTATTCAGTATTAAATATACAGATTCGCAGAAAATAATGATATTCTGCGTAATAATTTTAAACTCCAGCAGAAAACTAATGTTGAATCCCATGCTAGCATTATGTATGTAAAACTATTATATAAATATATAGAACAAAACAATTTTCTAGTTAGGTATATTGCATCTTTCTCCATTAAAAGGCTATTTCTGGCTAGCTTCTTTTTAAAGCCTTTGTGAAAAACGCTCAAAGTGATTTTTGTGATACTTTTATTGCTCATACATTTAAAAATAAGAAGGAGCTAGAATTTATTTGCTTTATTTTATTTTTGTCATAAAGTTGGTGTCAAGCTTCCTAGAAATGAAATACCTAGTTGTTTTATTTGAACCTTTTCCAGGGGAAAAACATCTCTTTGATAGTCCAGAGTAACATTAACTGTACTAAAATTTCGTCAATAGGTAAAAAAAGGTATAAGTAACATAAAACACTTTCGCATTTTTAATAACTGTATTGATATCAAATATTCCGGTATTTATTCACCTATGTGCGTACCTGATTACTTTAGAAATAAATCATTATATCAAAAAAGGAATTGTAAAAGAATCTACTCAATCGAGTTTTTTTTTATCCACTACAAGCTAGCCCTTGACTGCGATCACACCTGATGGTAAGTGATGATGCAGTCTAAGATGGTAGCGGGCTAACCTGTTAGGGGCATGGCAGTTATATTAAACCCACACCCCTTCGGTTTCTACACGGCATCGTACCGGAACGCTAAATCGCTTGGCGGCACGTCTTTGCCGGTAGGGTGGTAACTAGCCACGGCCGAAGCCTCCCACCAGGCCAGACCAGGGAAAATTCAGAAATTATAAATTCCTAAATTGACCCTGCCGGGGATCGAACCCGAGACCTCCGCACGTTAAGGCAACAGCGCTACACACTGCGCCACGGAGGTTTTCTTTTAATTCAGTGGCAAATTAGCCTGTTACTGTATCTGGCGGTAAATGATGATATACAGTCTTGCATGACTTTTGGATGGAACGGCCCAACTCAGGAGGGTATAACAGTTAAATGAAACCAATTTCTACCAGAGAACTTAAGAGTATGTCTTGTTAAAAGAGTGATGAATAGCCGAGGTAGTAGCCTCTAACTAGACTAGACCCTTTAGCGCTTTAAATATTTGAATTGTTCGTTTCAATAATTGAATTCTATACTTATCTTAAAATGCTAAATATGGATGGCTTGTTACTCAATGACGCCAGAACGGCTGAACGGATCTGCATGAAATTTGGCAAAAAGACTATACTCTGGAATAACCCATAGATTACTTTTTATCCCAGAAAATAAAAGAGTTCTTCCCAAACCAACCAAAAAACCTCAATCCACGCGGACGAAGTCGCAGGCATCATAGTATAAAACCACAACTATTGGACCAAATTTTCTGATTTTGGACTGGTAGTCAAAATTTTGATCAAAAATTTGAAATTGTGATTGCGCCCTCAACATAAACGGGAGCTTCTGCTAAGTGGACTTTTCAATTTTGCCGAGTGCGGAAAAATTGATGCTGAAACGTAGTGTTTTCTTTTCATTTTGAAAAGAGCAGCTCCGACTATACGCTGCGACAATAGCCTTCGCTTTGGTACACTTTGACGAGAAATACTACGAATATTTTAGACGATGTTCAGATAGTCTTTTAGAGGAATCACTTGTTTATTGTTTAAGAAATCGGTTCACTAATTTTTGAAATCAAGACGAAGGAAAACCACTTTTTTTTTAAATATATAGGCTTGCGCTTAGCTGCAATCAGACTTGCTTGCAAGTGGTGATGCAGCCTAAGGTGGAGCGCGCTTGCTTAGAAGATGCTTATTCACTCTTGATTTGAAGGTACCTATATTAAAAGAGGAGGGGAAAACGGAAGCCGGAAGGGCACTCTACAACCTAGCGGCTCGAATTAGAAATGAGGAAGCAAATCGCTTCGAACGAATATAAAAGCAATCTATCTAATGGTTTATGGTCCACAATTTTGTAGATTTCTTTAACCTAATACCTAAATCTGTTCTGTGAACTTCATGGATACGAGTTTCTACTGATAGTCTGAATGGTTTTAATCTGTTTTTATCAATTTTTTATTTGTCTATAATTATCTAGTTTTTTTTATTTATTCATATAAAACATAAAGGTACAAACTAAGTCTATTTGGTGTAACATAAACTCAACTGAGTTTTTCTGCTATAATCCGCCACGGTAGACAAATGTTTGTGGTAGAGTGTGTGTCTTGCACTTGCAGCTCGCTACATTCACCACCCAGCAAGCCAGCAAGCAACTAAACAGAATATTAAAAGATTCGTCATTATAGTGAAAACTCACCTTATAGCGTTGCAAAATGGATGTTGTAAGCATAAAACCTGTGCATAAAACTAATGTAAGTCTAACACGGTAAACTGACGGTATAAGCGTAAGTCTGGTTAAGTATTATATGTAAGCCCAAAACGAATTGCTTATTACTCCCTTCATTTTTCCCACTAGCTCCAGCAAGCGGCAGTAAAACTTGGCGTTTGGCCACTAAGCCGATTACCGTATGTAATCCGACCTACTGTGACACCGTGCTCGCGGCGCCTTCAATTAGCTTTACTTTGTCAGGCTGTGCGTGTGGTACAAGTTAAGAGTTTCCACTAACGTCTTCGCCCACGATATGAGGACCCCGATTTCTTACATCACCGGGAAATGGACTCACGCCATGAATTCGTGGGCGTACGGACTAGTCTCCAACTGACCGCCCATCCGCCCCAATGACATCCTCAGCCGAGGTCCGAGCCTCACTGGAGGCACCTTTAGGAAGACGTTGCCCCCCTGCCCCCCCCACTGGCTTTAAATCCTAGGGCTTACTTCCAATTCTCAACGGTGACGCTATAGTGACCAGTAGCGCCTACGCAGCATGCTCAACCTGAAAAAAATAACTAATTGGATCTAATTTTTATGCCTGTTAAGTTTTTGTTTTTATTTCATTTTTCATATACACTAGCGACGATGTCACCGGGTCAGATAGGAATATGGGAATCGTATATCTGTGATTTTTCGGCTTTCGAGGCTCCCGCTACGTCTTGTCGCTTATACAGCACATTAAGCCATGTAAAAAGTTGTAAGCACTGAGCACGCTACAGTGTGGTACACGGGCTGCTTGCACTGAAGACATTACTGGCGTAAGCGTTAGGTGCTTCACTTGCTATCTTATAAGGCTTTAAAGAAAACTTTGCTCCTCGGAAGCCAAATTATAACGCGTTAAATGTTGCGACATTTCATACAATTTATAAGCTTCTAATTACTGGGAGTGAGTACACGTACATTGTAACTCTTCTTTAATACTTTATTTGTTACTTTTATAATAATAATATTATCTCCATAATATTATGGAGTCGCAGCAGTAATGGCTGAAACTAACTTAGAAAGTTATAACTTATAACTATTGTGAATTTTCCGTTTGTCATTGAGAAACTGGGACAGGAAGTCTTAGTGAAATGCAAATCTTACGAGACAGTTTATTAATTGGCTTTCTACTAACGTACTTCAAGGGATCGTCGGAGTCTCCATGCAAACTACACGCTAGTTAGAATATTAAATACTCATCCGTCTGCCGTTTTTCCCTCCGCTTTTAATATCGGTATCTTCATAATATTATCCAAGAGTAAATAGGCATCTTCTAGGCAAGCACGCTCCCCTTCAGGCTGCATCAACATTTGCCAGCAAGTTTGTTTGCATTCAAGCGCTAGTCTACAAAAAAAAGATCTTTAGATAGAAGCAGATTGATAGGCTGGCTAATAATAAGACAAAACATATAAAATGCAAAACAAATTAAAATATGATCCGATTCACATTGTACATCAATATTATTTCGCAGGGAACACACTCTGAGTTATTTGGGTATGTCAATACGAAGGATAATCAACATACGTTTGATTGATTCGTTTCCAGCCCAGCAACGGGGCCGCTCCGCCCTCTATTTGTCTTCCTTATCGAGGCTCTAAATTGAATAGCATTTTGTGTTTCCCGTTTCCCCCGCGGATTCTGTTTATCGGGATTATCCGCGGCGCTTCACACATCGGTCGTTCGTAAAAAATTATGTTTGAACGCCTCTCCAAAGATTTTACTCGATATCCTTTTTTTATTCTACTACAAGTTAGCACTTAACTGCAATTTCGCCTGATGGTAAGTGATGATGCATTCTAAATGCAGTATTAAACCCATACACCTAGTCGGTTTCTACAAGGCATCGTACCGGAACGCTAAATCGTTTGGCGGTACGTCTTTGCCGGTGGGGTGGTAACCACGGCCGAAGCCTCCCACCAGATTAGACCAGATAAAATTCAGAAATTATAAATTCCAAAATTGACCCTAGCAAGAATCGAACCTGGGACCTCCCAAGTTAAGGCAACAGCGCTCAACACTGAGGAAGGTCGTCAACTATCAGAATGGTAAGTATACCAATTTGATGGCGACGACCTGATAAAACGTTTCTAACTTGGCTATGGTATACTAAGTTAGAAACGTTTTGTGCCTATTCTCTTTCTTTAATCGTTAACGCTTTAGCGAAAGCGATAAAAACGCTAACCATAGACTATTCACTTACTTTTTTCTCTCCGCTAAAGCGTTAACGATTATAGAAAGCGATTAGACTCGAAACGTATGTAAGATACTTACTTGCCTAGGAGACTGTTGTTTAAACGTATTATTCTAATGATAAAAGTTTTGAAACTTGAGTACGAAAACATGGAATGAATAAATTATTGTAAACAGGTAAACAGCGGTTTACCTGTTTTCAAATTAAATTCTTTATGACACTGCTTACTAAAAAATGAAGAATGCGATATCTAAAACAATACTTCAGAGTAACTAACACGTCTCAATAATTTTTCATCCGACGAAAATGTATGCAACAAACCGAGTTTCAGTTAGCTGAGAACGCGCGTACCGTCCGACAGGCGGAACCGCGGGACAGAGATACTACGCCGGCGAACGGACGCCGAGCCCTGACGTATCATTTATTATATCGCTTCCTGGACCATTTAAAGGATAGTTTACTCGTGTCTTCATTTTTCAAGCTTTTGTGAAACATGCTTTTCCCGCGAGCGGTTTTAAAATTTTAAATCCTTATACATTCATAAATTTTATGAAAACGACTATAAATACACCCTTTTGATGATGGAGAGAGTACTTTTCCATTTGTAATATTAGTATAGATATAGAAGTGAGAAGTGGGTGAACTTTTCCTAACTTATTAACTATACTAGTATTACATACTTATTATTTACTAGTAAATCAGATGATAAACTCAATGGTAATGAAAAACAACCCCTCTATCTACAGTTGCCCAGTGTTGTGGACTGTGGCCTTAACCCTTCTCATTAATGCTGTAGTGGAATGGCAATGTGCTGAAACGATCATCAGATGACGATATAAATTAATAACAACTTAATTATGGGCAACCGACAAAAGTGTTGGCCTATATCTGTAGTAGTCCGTAGCCTCCAGAGGCCCTAAAGTTTTTTTTATAAGGTTTAAATTGGTTTAAATTTCGTCAAGATTGCAAGAACCGTAATGTCTGAATTGCTCCGTAATGGAGTAGTTCTAGAAAATTGGACCAAGGAATGTCAACAGCTGATATCTAGTGCCCCACATAATCCTTAAGGTAACAGTATACCCGCAAGGTTATTATTATTACTGTAAATTGTAACATGCTTGCGTTGTAGTACTTCAGTAAAAATATAAACAGCCAAGGTGAAGTTTAAAATACTTGATGATGACCGCGACTTCATCCGCGGTGATTAAAGTTTTTGATTCCCACGCGAACTCTTTAAGCAGAAAGAGCCAAGCGGCGCAAATATGAAATTATAGAAAATAATTTCATTTTCGTGCCTTTTGGTGTTGAAACCATGGGGTCGTGCGGCGAAGTACTAGAATTTATTTAAAACGAGAAAAATCACAAAAGTCACTGTGCTCAAACGTAACCACGAAGAAATAACGTAACCAAGAAATGGGATTTCTGCTATTTTCCTGTTTCCACAATTTTCAATAGGTTATTGGTGTTAAGTTATAAAATACATTATTTTGCGGCATCGAGAGCCCAGCTTTAATCAATGTGACAACGCAAATCACTTATTGCGCAACTATCTATACAATAAATCTGTAACTGTATGGTAACTGTACTATGTACATGTTTTTATAATATTATGTAGGTACATGAAAATTACATCAAAATTAACTTATTAAAACCATTGTTGTAAGGAACATTTTTTATATTTACAATTATCTTTTTTACATACACACACAGACACACACATACACACACACACAAACACACACACCTACTCTAATAGTTCACACACTTTTGCATATAATAAAAGTATGTTAATCATTTTGTTAATTAATTATTTATCTATAATATGTTGTAATTTTAGTAACTCTTTTTCTAGGAGGGAAAGTCACTGCAGCCTAAACCACAGGGTATCCTACATTAGGCTACGGAGACCAACCACACACTGTATTGTTTTCCTAAGTCTTACTTTTGTAAATTTTGTGTGAAAATAAAAATTTTTATTTATTTATTTATTTACTTGTAGGAGGCCTCATCGATACAGTCACAGAATAGGTAATTGATACAGGGACCGAATTTTAAAAATTTGTATTCTAGTCGCTAATTAGTATTAATTTTAACTTTAAATAAGTGCTAGCTTGTCAAATACTAAACGAAATTTTATTTTTTATATCTCGAAAAGCAGGTTCTTTCGAGTAGAGGAAAAAAGTTTATGTTGAAGTTTCTTCATAACTCCATGAAATCTTAACAGATATGTTATTTTTTTTTTCTTTAAAAAGGCGTATGGCTTATTTCTGGGAGCAATTCAACTCAATAGGATTTACTTGATACTGTACCTACACTGTATACCTACTATCAAGAAAGAGAATATATTTTTAAAAAAAGTATTCCAAAGAGAGATTTGCTTATCAAGCGGATTGCACGTACAAGAACTATGAACCAGATGTTGCCTGTCGTTGGTCCAATTTCCAAAATTACTCTATTAGGGACCATTCAGACATTGCGGTCCGAAATACTACATTGCCGAAATCCCAACCTTGTGGAAAAAAATATTGTACCTACGAATATTATATTTCATCTTCCATAGTAATATTTTGAGTCCGGAAATGTGTCTTTCCATCCATTTGTATATCTTACAGCTTAAGTGTAAACTAGAAATTTCCCGCGAATTAGTTCGCGTTGACTATACACGAATTTTTTTTCATACAAACTTCAAACCCCTATTTATCCCTTAGGAATTGAATTTTCAAAAATCCTTTCTTAGCGGATATCTGCGTTATATTCGGTTTGCCTTCAGCCCAATCCAGCACCCAGTGGTTTGAACTGTGCATTGATAGATCAGTCAGTCAGCTTTTCCTTTTATATATTTAGAGTCTCCATAGTCTTTATACTACACCCGCTCGGAAAGTACCTTCATTCTTTTTTAAAAAAGAGGTAGAAAGTACGTCATTGCTACAAACCAAATATGCGGGAGGGAAAGATGTATGAAATTTCAATTCTAACGTGCTAAGCGGGGAGAAAAACTATATGAAAATCCATTTCTAACGCGCTGTTTTTTTTTAATTTTAAGTAAATTAGGTATATGGACGTTGAGAATTTGGGTATGTCCTTATGGATATATAGTATTAGAAGCAGCTTCACCATATTTGACATACAAAAGTCAAGTATGTAGGTTGATGTCGATTGTCGATATCAATGTCGATTTTGATGGTCGATTGTCGATATCGATGTCGTGGTCGGTTGTCAATATCGATGTCGATTGTCGCTATCGATGTATCGATGTCGATTGTCGATGTCGATTTTCAATGTCGATTGTCGATGTCGATTGTCGATATCGCTGTCGTTTGTTGATATCGATGTCGTTATCGATGTAGATTGTCAACATCGATGTCGATATCTTTGTTGATTGTCGCTATCGATGTCGATGTCGATGTCGATATCGATAGTCGATATCAGTGTTGATGTCGATTGTCGATATGGTAGTTGATTGTCGGTATCGATGTCGATTGTCGATATCGATTGTCGATGTCGATGTCGATTGTCGATATCGAAATCTATATTGAAATAAACCTCAAAATGTACCTAGTCTAGTTTTGATAGTGAAGCTTCGAATGAAGCGACTCATATAATTATGATAGAACTTCACTTTGTACCTTAGTTCGTTTAATCACTAATTATTATCGCTTATTTTCCTCGCAGGTGTAGTATAAAGCACTATGTATCACTCGGTAGAAAGTACGATTCCTACCTCGCGTGTATTGCGGCCCTTCGGCTACGCCTCGGGCCTCAAACTACACCCTCGGTAGTAATCGGTCACTTTCTCCCCTCGGTGAACAATGTACTATTTTAAACTTTCAATCGACTATAAATTATACGACAGTAGACTATAAATTACCTTGAAACTAATAATAAAAGAAAAAAGAGCAACAGTCAAATAATCCAATAAAAAACCGTCACAAAAGTGCTGTGTTTCGATCAAAACACAAGTCAGTTATTCAATACCTTTTCAGCGTTCACCAGGCAAGCATATATACATTTATAGAGGGCCAGGGCCTTTATACAGTCATTCAACTTAACCGGGGTCAGTTTTCATATCAACCGGAAATGGAGTGTGCGTAGCGTGGAGCATCGTGTAAACATGCTAGACGCACGCATTCAAAACTAAACTGGGAGACAGTATAGACATAAGCGTCAGGTCTCACTAGAGACAATATAATGATCGACAAAATACTGTAGGTACGCAATGTGATGTCCTATAAGACATTAATGTCGTTGAACAAAACTTTTGTACCGTTTGGTACCCTTATTAGACTAGATCTAATAAGTACTTTCTACATGATATCATAATATAATATGAGAAAATTTTATTTTCACACCACATGCTCGACAATGCCGAATTATATGTCATGTAACCCTTACCGAAAGCAAAACATTATATCTTTTGGCTTTAGCCGGGTTATAATGTTCTATTGTATTTCATTATAACCCGCTGGTCAATAATGTGATTTTCACTTTCATAATTCTTATTGCTATGTCGGTAAAGTCTAATTTCGCTAAACAGAATGTGTTCTCAGCGGGCGCGGCCAACTCGATTTTCTAAAACCGAAGCCGTGGCCGACTAGATTCGCACTGAGACGAACTTCATTTGTTTGTCAAATCGAGTAGGCCACGCCATCTGAAAGAAGTGGCTATATAGGCCGTGGCCCACTAGATTCGCACTGAGACGAACTTCGTTTGTTTGTCAAATCGAGTAGGCCACGCCAGCTGGAAGAAGTTGCTATAGCCGTAGCTAGTAGTACCTTTAGAAGATTCTATCACAACTCAAATAAACTCTAGCTCAACCTCGATAAACGTACCAAATAAAAATATAAATTTCCATAATTGGACTAATGTCTCCAATATCAATTTGCGGTACTAAAAACTATCTACTAAGCCTGGTTTTTTATTGTCTCGCATAAAGTGAGAAAAGTAGAGTATACACCACCGGGATAAAACTGTTTTTTTCTTGGGCGCTTGAATCCCTCACTGCACTCAGGACTCAATCTAAATTCCCTCGCAACACCCTCGCTGCGCTCGGGAGTTAAATTTGGAGTCCTTCGTTACGTTCAGGATTCAATGTAGCGCCCGTGACATAAAACAGTGCTTTATCCCCTTGGTGTATAATCTACTATTAGATGACGGAACAATGTAACGAAGTGAATTATTCCATTACTATATTCTTACCAATCAAAATTCACGCATATTGTAGTATTATTTTACAAGCTTTTATTTATTTTCACCTGTCCCGGTCTGACTGTACTTATTCAAATATTGCAAGTTAAATTTTACTTATCTTGCGGTTTCCAATGGAGCTGAAATTTTGCATGTGTTTAGTTAGTTTAAGTTACGTCATTGTTAAACCAATTATGCGCCCTCATGATATGGACATCAGGGTTAACCGAAATAAGTTTTCTGAGAAGAATACGAAACATAAATTAATGACGTCACACTAAATTCAATATGGCGGATGACAAAAGTTTGTTTTTGAAAATGGTTTTCATATTTATCTTGGCTTGTATCATAATAGATGGAGACAAAATGTTATGAAACAAAAATACGCATACAACTGCATGCGCTTAGCTTGGACGGGCTTTTCTTACTCCGCTTGCATAATAATCGGAGGCAATCATGCCATTCCTTAGCTTGCATTACCCGCTGCTTTGATGGAATTGGCGCTGCGGGTTTTCCTTTTGATTTGAGATGTGCAGATAACCGCCGGGGTGGAAACGTCTGCGATTTTTCTTGTCATCGCTGACTTTTTTCCGTGAAACGAGAACGAATTGAAATACTCTATGGTTTATTTAGCGATGCCATCCTATAGTGCGAGACATTGTAACGTCTCGTCGGGGGTAGACAGTGAAAACTTGTTTATAGGCTTTACGGTGTGAAACCACGCTGTCTTGTTTCTAAAGATAAAGACGTCTCAGGTACAGTCGTCGAATATCCATAAAATAATGTCTTTCCGGCCACATTTTTGCCACGGCGTCCAATATAATATATTCAGCGTTTATGTTTTTACCATAAGAACCAAGAAGAAGGAATCAATAATGAAATTCAAATAGGCAGGACCATCAACACAATATTATCACCATAATAAAAATACCGATTTAATCCAAGTAATGAAACGTTAAGTCGTACAAACAATAAAATCGATTACGAGTAACATAAAACTCGATTGAAATCGATAATAACAAAAACAATCAGAGCCCGTTAACGAGACACGGCGCCCGAATATCCGCAAAGCACACATTGTACTCATTTTCACGTGAGCGAAAAATGGCAGAATCACATTTACTAGGGACCATACTGCCAACATATAAAGCAAAACTTAGGCAATATTACTCAAAATGACAATTTGATGTCACGATCCTAAAAAAGGATTATAATTCTAAAACACGAAAGTCAACAATAATGAAACAATATGGCTTTAAGCGTTGGCAGTTTGACTCCAGAACCTGCATCTCGCTATTTTTTACGTTCTATGCTTTTGAAAATCTCATTAGAACTCTTTGATTTTTTGATGTAAAAAATAATAAAAACAAACATCAGCATTTTAAATATTAGTAAAGTATGGATTCGTATTTTATAATAAAAATATTAAAACACATATTTCAGGACTATCTTGTCTAAAGTCACATTGCTAAATATTGGAGTTTCGACTCAGGAATAAATTAAGGCAATCAATTAATGAAACAAAAACTTGCCTGGTAAAGGCCGAAACCGCAATAAGCAGATTCCTATTTCTGTGGCAGAGGGCTTAGTCCACAGTTTTGGACTAAGCTCTTTCAGTACTCGGGAAGGTTGCCTAGGCAATCTAGGCCTATCGTGAACGTTTCGGACTAAATACATTCAATTTAATAATGCGCAAGTCTTTCTGTTGATTTTGCCGGAAAAAGATGACTTGAATTTCGAAGACAGTTTATGCAGGAAAATCCAAGAACGTAGAAAATGTTGCGTTTATCGTCTAGTAGTCGTTTATATTATTTATAGTTCAAACCTAAAAGACCAGCTTAAAAAAGCCATTGAATGTTCAGCCGTACCAAATAGCGTATCAATGCGTCACGTGTCGACTTGTGAGTGTGTTTCTACCATAAGCGATGTTGACACGCGAATCAACGTAAACGAAGGATCGGATTCGGTAAAATCTTTAAAGAGTATACGATCGTTTTATGGGACGAGACGTGATTCGATTTGAATAAAAGGTTTCTGTGGCTGATATGTAAATACGAACGGAACAACACGGTGTAGGTACAGGGTAAATTGAATTCATTAAGTCTCGAGGCACATTGACGTAAAATAATTCAACTCAATGTATTTACTTGCGCAAAGCGTAAAAGTGTGTTCAAGCTTTTATCAAAAAAATTGTCTAACCTTTAACCTAAACCTTGACGCGTGCTTTAAATGAAGCAAAGTGGTGTTCTAATTTTCAAAATGAGCCGGCAAATCAGCATTGTAAATTGCAATCCTTCTATGACAATATATTTTTATGGACACTAGCAACCTGGTATATTATAATAATATTTTGGTTTTTCTGACAAGAAATTCTCAGTTGGCACATGAGTACTTAGAGTCTGGAGTTAGGAAGTTGGCGGTGTTTTACCGCCAAGACTCGGAGAGCACGTAAAGCTGTCAGTCCTGCGCCTGATAGCTCCAGTGATTTTCAGCTGTGAGAGTAGGTAAGGCAATGAAAAATGCACCGCTGCTTGCGCACACGCGTCTTGACTCTTGTGCATTATAATATTTCCTGCTTAAATGGCTAATCTCTGTGGAGATTGACCGGCGTAATTGAGGTTTTCGCTCGAGAAGACATAATCACTACTGTTACCGAATTGACATCAAAACAGCTGTTTGGTTTGGTACTTAGGCGGCTTTCATTAGAATTGAGCTTGACCGCTATCTACTTCCCACAGAAAAAAGATCGTATTAAACTAATAAGTCCTGCCTAAAGTCACTAAACTGATGAAGTTTAGTAAGTTTTACTTGTAAAACATGACACTCGAGAAACGATTACCTGTCGTTAAGTCAATTAAGTTATAGTTCAGTAAATAAAAAAAAAACAATTTGAACTTATGCGTCATTTTGCTTTCGCCATTCCGTGTGGTTGCAATTGGATTTGAGGTCAAAGCCGTGTGTATTCAGATAACAAATACATGCAGAATATAATCCCGTAGACAAATATTGTCTCCATTCTTAATCTGTGGTGGTTAATTACATTAATTTGCATACAGTTGCAATCTGTGATCAGTAATTATATCAAAATAAACATTAATTTGCATTCATGGTCTCCCGGTAATCAGGTCCCGATTGCTGAAACTATTTTGATTCGTTTTTTAGACCTGAAAGTAGTAAATAACGGTGACACTCAAGGGAACTTGCACAATACTGCCCAAACTGGATAAGTAAAATTTTGTGATGCTGTCACTTTTTGATAAGTTTATTGCGGGTTTGGTATGAAGAGGACAGCTGGTATATAAAATTTTAGTTACAGAAATTACACGCCTACGTGCAAGTGGACCTTAGTAATTACTTCTACGAATTTTAAAACACTTTTTAGTGAGAGTTCCTATAAACTTAAGAGAGAGATCAGCATGGTTTCCTAAAAGTAGTACCTGATATCGAAGTTCACTCAAGTGAAATATCTTGCTAGAACAGAGATAACAGAGTAACATATTTTTTCAAAATTCAAAATTCAAAATGATTTTTATTCAAATAAACTTTTACAAGTACTTTTGAATCGTCAAGTGAATCTACCACTGGTTCGGAATGCCATTCCTACCGAGAAGAACCAGCAAGAAACTCGGCGGTTGCTCTTTTGAAAAAAAAAAAAATTTACAATTTCATTAATTTGTAAAATACATAAGTAACAGCTGTCCTTAGTATTGCTGGAGCGAGTCAAATCCATGCTCCTTTGTCATTTACGTAATCTTCAACAGTATAATAAGCCTTTTTCAGGAGCATAATTTTAATGGACTTCTTAAACTTGTGTAAAGGCAAGTTTAAGATAGGTTGTGGAATTTTGTTATAAAATAGAATGCTCATTCCCACAAACGACCTTCCTGAGGCGGAGCGATGGAGTCACGAGCTTATGGCGGCCTCTATAGTTTGCCTATCATAGCATTTCTTACCCAATCGTGCGCTTACGGTATTGAGTCCACAGATGTAGCGGGTTGAAGCTGAAGATATGTGAGTGAGTCTTGTGTTGCTG
Organism: Erebia aethiops; assembly: GCA_923060345.2. Taxonomy (NCBI): domain Eukaryota; kingdom Metazoa; phylum Arthropoda; class Insecta; order Lepidoptera; family Nymphalidae; genus Erebia; species Erebia aethiops. The sequence goes on along the minus strand of OV281092.1, from coordinate 3,024,029 downwards.
CGCCATATGGCATGCTGATCTACTAAATCGACCACTAATAGTGTCAATGCGCTGATACCGTCCATCGAACGACATTTTAGTCCTGTCATATTATACTATAATATTTTCAGTTTCATAATAAAAGTGGAATTTTTGTGGGACAAAAGGGGCCAAACAAAAAATATTACACTCTCGAACATTTTGTACGTATTATTTTTCCATAAAAAAATTATTCTTTTCACTTTGGAAGAAAAATACGAACCTGAATTCTTTCCGCGCTCAAAGTGTATATGATTTCAGCTTATTATTCCAGCGTGAAGGTAGAGGTGCTCATGATGTTTTCGTACGCAAATTAGCCCGAGTTTGGACTGCATCGTCAAGTCAGTATAGTGCACTGAAATAATAAAGCCCGTATCCATTTGTTGATTCTCAAAGCAAAAGTCTGGTTCGGCGGGGCTGATTCTGCGTACAGTTTCGTTTGACGATCTTATCCTCACACAAATTAGATACGTAGTACTTTTTTGGCTGTAATATTTTTTTTCCGAGTGAGGCAATTCGAACTATACTAAGTAAAAGACATTCACCTGGAACCCGGGCTAAGAGACCTTTAAGAAAATATTCACTTTGTTCCAACTTCTAAAGATCTAGATTTCAAGCAGTTTTCGTTTTTTTTTCTATATAATAAATTGGATCCAAGTTCCCGTTCCATAACGAATTTAGATTTAATACCCAAAAAGCACAATAAAATTATGGGTTTTTGGAGTTTACCTCCTTTAGAATCGATTTTCATCCAGAAGCCCGGGGTATTAAAATTTATGGGGAGTGAAATCAAACGTTCTCCGTTACGTTATTGACTTTATGTTTCCATGCCGCTGCTTGCGCAACTGCTGAGTTTCTTTCCGGTTCTTCGCAGTAGAATCAGCCTTCCGAACCGGTGGTAGAGTCTTAACGTTTCATAAGTGACATAAGTTGTTCTATGTGAAATAAATAAATCATGTATCATGGTAACGCTTGTTTATGTTTCCATAACTATTAAAAAATGCGTTCATTTCCCCTTCTTTACTAATCTTTAATATATTTTTCATCCCACCATCTCGGAAAGAGTATTTTTACTCTTCGATATCTGAATGCAAAAGCCGTTATTATCCTCTTGAGGATAAAGTAAATTGAATTTAGAACATCGTGTGCACGTTAGTAAATATCACTCGTCTATGAAATTTGTGAATTCAAAACATCATTAAAACCTATTTACTTCTACCTCTATGGTGCCGAATTTCCATACAACCGTTTTTAATTTGTTAAAAACTCACACTCGTAACCTTCTTGGTGTACTTTTTTAATTTGCTTTGCGCGCACCATTTTCTTTCACGTCATATTATCTTGTGATTTTTTTTTGCATTTAGTCATTTCTTCACTGTGTTTCACTCGAGTGATAAGATTTTTCACCTCGTGCTCTTTTCCTTCGCTTGCTCGGTCATCAAAATTGAGCACGCAGTTAGAAAACAACTTTTCACTCTTGTATAACAATTAACTATTATAATCGATCGTAAAGAGTAAACTCCAGTCGTGCATCGGAGCTGACAAACACAATATTTTTTTAAATATTTGGAATATTCTATACTAACTGGCACCCGTGAATCGTCCGCGTTAATTAAGTTTATTTTGTTCCCGCGGAACCCCTTTAATTTTCCGGGATAAAAAGTAGCCTGAATGTCCTTCCTCGGGATGTTAATACCTCCATATTAAATTTCATCAAAATCGGTTGAAAAGAAGGGCTGTTAAAGCGTAGCAGATAGGCAAACAGACACACTTTCGCATTAATAATATTAGTATGGACTTAATAGTTTTCGGATAAGAGCTTCCAAATGTCGCAAAATTTTCTATTCAGGTTTTTAATATTAACATTCATATTCCAACCACAATCATATAGGTTTATTAAGCACAATGTGAAATTGCTTCAGCGCAATTAAATTAGCGGCTAAAACACTTGCATTTATTATAAACCTGTTCGTCCTAACTCGGGTTTAGCGGAACTAGGTTAAGCGCTAAACTTTGGTCATTTATTAACGGTACATCCGTTGCTTCGAATATTCAGTTCTGATGTTTTTGACGTTGCTGTTTTGTTGATGAAATCTTATCTTACTAATATTATAAATGCGAAAGTTTGGATGTATGGATGTCGGTATGGATGTATGGATGGATGTTTGTTACTCAATCACGCCCCAACGGCTGAACGGATCTGGATGAAATTTGGCACAGAGATAGATTATAGTCTGGAATAACACATAGGCTACTTTTTATCCCGGAAAATTAAAGAGTTCCCGCGGGAACCACAAAACCTCGATCCACGCGTACGAAGTCGCGGGCATCAGCTAGTTAAATTATAATTAACATCATTTGGCTTAATGTTTCACAAAAAACGTTTAACAAATGATCACATGAAAAGATGAATTGATGATGATTCACAGGTTTGCGAAACATTGGTTGTGAAATAAAACTTTTTAATTTTTTTTATAAAATGATATATCACCGGCTTATTAATCATGATTTTAATTACGTACAATATGATAATATATATTTCAATGTTCTCGAAAGAGCGCCTTTGCTGCGTAAAACCAGTCGTTTTTATTCACTTTAAAAATATTTTGAATTTAGAACGCGCTGGATTGGGCATTTCTGTTCATTGTCTCAGGATTATAGAGTCCTTCGCTCACTCGAGATTGTAACTATACGTATCTTACTATTCAGGGGAAAATAATTTATTATTAAAAAAAAAAAAAAAAATATATTATAATGATAAAATAATAGTAAAATAATATTAAAACAATAATAGAATAATAGTACATACTATATATATGTACATAGTATATATGATCTAATCGAGGGAGCATGGAAACTTACTAACGAGCTTCCCGTCGTCCAGTCCACTCGGCAAAACGAGGATGGCGACCTAACGAAATATGTGTACACATGTAGTTTGTTGTCATCAGGTGCAGAATGTTGAGCCTCGAGTAGTGTTGAGCAATGATTATTCTCGTTCGCTGTGTACTCGTAAGAAAGACTACGAAGACGCAGTATCGGACGAATCATTGACAATGCTCGTTCGTTGTGCCAATATTATATTACCTACATACTAGTTGTTGGATGCTATCTGGTAAGGGAGCCTTAGTACTTGTACTTCGTGAACCTGGCTGGAGAGCGTCCGACGATATTCAATCTACCTATGGTGGATTAATAACATATATAAAATATAACATATTTCATATAAACCCAAAACTTGCATACATACTAGTTGTTGGATGCTATCTGGTAAGGGAGCCTTAGTACTTGTACTTCGTGAACCTGGCTGGAGAGCGTCCGATGATATTCAATCTGCCTATGGTGGATTTATAACATACTTAAATATAACATATTACATATAAACCCATAACATACAATTATCATTGCAGGTTGAGTTGGGCCTGTAGAATATATCACTCGCTTCGGCGATGCATCGACACGGCTGGTCCTGTTTTGATGTTTACCTCGGTAGGACGTCAAGATGGGATAGGTTGTTGTTGAACCAGAGAGCTTGCTTTCTGTGCGTAGTACACTTCGTGTACATTTCTATGTTCTACAGTACGTCTGATTTTACCATGCGATTTTATTGTAACAACATACCTATTATATGCAATTACGATGTTTGCTATGGTCGAACGATAACTAACTATTATATGAAATTACTACGATGTTCGCTATGATCGAACAATAACTAATCATGGTTGATGGGACTCTGTTTACTACTACCAATATCAAACTTACTTTCAAACAATGTTCTACTACCCATGTTGGTTACGCGCTATATTTGATTAATATATTATTACTGAAGGTTGCATCACGCCTGTGGACTCTGTTTCGTTGCGGCGAACATCCCTGCAGTGCGCCTGGTGTATCCTTGAAACCTATTACAGGTATATGTGGGATTACACCACTTTAAAAATGTAATTACCCAGCTTTATGCTGACATAAGTGGAACGCACCACTCTAAAGTACGCTCGTGTACGTTGCGCCATTTCGCGGTTGATGCCTAGTGGTTGGGGGGGGAGGCTTGTTGGCTTTTGGTATTTTATGAGGCTTATTGGCCCATGTTTTCATGTATCGATATGTCTTTTGGAATACCAAGAGTGGGAAGAAGACTACCGTTGATGGCGGGGCGGAGCCAGTCAACCATCATTTATTTTGTTAGTCAAAGTAAATGATGCCAAACAAAGCACCTTTCTTTATAAAAGGAAGATGCTTGCCACTAGGGATAATTAGCTTCACCACTGTGAGACCTTATGGAATCTTATGGAACAACTTAAATGTATGTTACATAAGATAGAAATCGAACCTCTGAGTAACTATCCATATATAAGGTCAACTCTCTTGATTTTAAATATATTTCGCATAGAAATATAATATGATTGATCCTATACATAAGACTGACTTATTGTGTATGTTAAGAGGCAAACATAAATCTGGCTTGCTGTGTATGTTAAGAGGCAAAACATTAAAACGAACAAAGCGCAATATACTTGAACAGGATCGCATAGCAAAAATACACCTCTAAATGTGTGTCATGGTTGTATACTATTTAGATACTCGAACACGTTAAATATAAAACTCTCATATAAAACGTGTGTCATAGTTGTATACTAGTTCTATACTCGATTACGTAACAAAGCACTTGCCTTCACTTTGTTGATTTATACTTGATCATTTTTACAACTTTTCTATAACTCGAACGCGTAATTTAAGCCAGTCTTATGTAAACTGAAATTCTTTGAAATCAGTTCTTAAACTAGTCGTTGGGTTGATTGAATTCGAAGCTTCTGAAACTCTAAAAGATCTTGGATTATTATGGGCGCAACGATGATGAGGGTTTTACTGCTAGATGATTCGCGAGCCATTACAAAAAAATATTGAATTTTATTTGTAGAGAGAGGTATAGATTCTTAGGGACCCCGTCAGGTTAGTTACAAGATTCAAACTAGGCACTAGCATTAAAAGCGAGCATTGCTATCTTGTTGAACAAATAACTTCTGAGAAAAGACTAGTGCTCAAAACACAATATGGCCGTCATATTTCTCGTGTTTAATAACTTAAACAATGCAAAGATCATGAGAAGGCTAGATACTTTATGCAAAGTGTTAACTAAATTATGATAAATGAAATACATTCAGGTCTATTTAAATATAATTCAATTCACAATATACACTTATAGTAAAGAACTAAAATGTGTAGGTACATGCTAATTTAAGTAAATCGAATAAAATCTACTTAAATCTACTTACGAATTACGTAAGCCTGTTTTTTAAATCAAACGTCATTTGAAAGGGTTCAGTTTTAAATAAACTTATTCACTTTATACATTCTCCAAGTTTCTTCTAACCATCTGTGAATCAGAGATCCGTTTATATAGTTAAAATAAAGGTAAAGGTATAGGTATGAAATTAATAAATTACGAGTACTTTCGACTTGTTCCTTCAACTTGAAACACCGGATATTTCATTATAAAGTTAGTAATTTCCATCTTTAATTAAGTGAAATGCTATTTTAAATTTTACAAGCTGACTCTACTTGGCTTCGCATCGACGGACATAATATTCTATGTCAATCAAACAGTACGTCTAGCCCCACTACAAAGGCGCGGCGCGGCGCAGCACGTAGCGGCAATTTACTCTTTGTATGGAGGTGGCACGGAGATGCGCTGCGCAACGCAGCCCCGTCAAATATACACTACAGCCTATTAACGTCCCACTGTTGGGCACAGGCCTCCAGTCTCATAGGGGAGAGGGAACTTTACAACACTGTACAAATATTTTTTGCCGCTACGTGCCGCGCTGCTCCTTGCATCTCAAGTGGGGCTAGCTTTTAGCCACCCACTTACCGCAATCTACAAGACGCTAAAAACACTACGGACAAAAAATGTCTGTTCTGAAATAAAGTCCCAGCGCACACTTTTATAAATGTGACAGAACGAAACGTGTTTCCCACAAAACGCTGACGTTTCCCGTGGCAGTTTTGTCTGAACCTGTACCTGTGCAGCGCCGCTCCGTGCATCTCAAGTGGGGCTAGGCTTTTAGCCACCCACTTACCACAATCTACAAGCCACAAAAAACACTACGGACAAAAAATGTCTGTTTTTAAATCAAGTCCCCGCGCACACTTTTATGAATATGACAGAACGAAACGTGTTTCCCATAAAACTACATAAAACGCTGACGTTTCCCGTGGCAGTTTTGTCTGAACCTGTACCTGTGCAGCGCCGCTCCATGCATCTCAAGTGGGGCTAGGCTTTTAGCCACCCACTTACCACAATCTACAAGCCGCAAAAAACACTACGGACTTTTTTCTCAGATCCTTAGGAATTTTTTGCCCAGCAGTGGTACATTAATCTGACGCTTTTTATCAACGATTGCTACTAAAATGCAAACAAATTGGCGACGTAAACGTTTCTGTTTTACGTGATTAGAAATGTAAGGGACATTTCAACATTAATTCGATTTCTTTTGAATATTCAGTAGACGACAGACTTAATTTAGAGCTCGCGTAATCAGCTCTCTGTGAGGTTTTTAATGTCCTTTTAACTGTCTTTTGTTTTATTCCTTTACATTTGTCATTGTATAATCAGCAGCTTGTAGGCAAACGTTACTGACTCGGTGGCCAAATTTGGAACTAATTTTTATGCCTCTTTAGTTATTTTTTTTTCATATATACCTACTAGCGACGCTGTCACCGGAACAGAAAAGTTTGTTGGACTATGGCAGTATTACAGGAGGAGATTACCTCGTTGGTCTAGTGGTGAGCATGTTTTACTGCAGTCCCAGGTCGGGCCGTATCAAGTATTGGGTTTATCTGACAAGAAATTCTCAGTACTAGCCCGGAGTTAGGGAGTTGGCTGTGTTTCACCTACATGCCTCTGAGAGCACGTAAAGCCATCGGTCCTGCGCGTGATCTCTCTCCGGTCGTGTCGGATTATCTGTCCCATCCGGATATAAGAGTAAAGAAACAGAGAGTGCACCCGTGTATGGGCTTAATAACACAATTGTGTACTATAATATCTCCCGCGCAGATGACTATAATCTCTCTGTAGATAATCGTGGCCGAAATTGGGTCGGGAGGACATTATTATTATAGAGCATAAATAAATGTCAATATTTTTTTTTACTAAAATATTCATTACTATACCTTATTATCCTACTAAACCCCGTTTCTTTATACTTGACTGAACTGACAAACATGTTTCATTGAATAAACGTTAGATTCAACGAATAGCCGCGGGCATGTGAAAGGGGAATACACGCGTCGCTAAGGGCAGATTGTTTGATGAGTTGGTATACCTACGCTCGAAATTTTTGTTTACACAATTTTGTTTTACTTAGGGCTTAATAATAAACTTCATATTTTACATTATTTGGTGTGGGATACATTTTACAAAAGGGATCATTAAAAATATATATATTAATACTTGTTTATGGGGGAATTTTATTCATATATTTCTTGGAACCGAGAACAAAGATATCTTTTGGTAAATAATATGCTAAAGGTTGTAGTAATAATAAACTCGTACTTTATACAATAGGGAAAGAGTGCATAAGAGGTAGCTAGTTGAGATCATTCAGTTAACATTTTACAATTTATTTAGGTATTTTGCCTCCTTGAATCACAGAAGCAACAAAGTTAGATAGTACCGACCTATTATATGTATAATAAAGTTAATACTAGCTGATGCCCGCGACTTCGTTTGAGTGGATTGACTTTTTGTAGTTCCCTCGGGAACTGTTTCATTTTCCGGGATAAAAAGTAGGATTTGTGTAATTCCAGACTATCTCTGTGCCAAATTTCATCCAGACCCGTTCAGTCGTTCTGGCGTGATTGAGTAACCAACATCCATCCAAACTTTCGCATTTATAATATTAGTATAGATATCCGAAGTAGTGAGAAACTACCAGGTTTCAATGATATTATAAATTCAATAATACATGTAGATTTACAAGTAATATTTGGGTCCAAAACTTGATATTAGGGGCGTATTACATACCCCTATCGTTTTAGTTAACCATGATAAATTGTATTACGTCCGCACATAATTCAGCCGCTCGTTCCCGACGCTCTGAGCCCCCGCTAGTTAACAACCCCCTTGTACCTGTGAAAACTCACACTCAAGTTTCATACTGAATTATAAACTTGCTATGTTCCACGTATGAATGAATATCTGTACCCTTACCCTAAGTTTTAATTCGATTCGATCATATAAGAACTCGATGACATTAATTTCGTGTATGCATTCATATACGTTCACGTATACGATACGTTTCCAAATTTAAATCTGTTGCACTGAACTTGTGACTTCAAATCAATGCTAATTTAGGTTTTGTTCAGCATTTAAAAGTGTAAGTACAAAATACTTAAGATTTCTTTTTCTTTTCCAAATTCAAAGTTTTCAAAAATAATACCTAAAAGATTGTATTAGTCACGATTTCCGAACGTAGGCTTACAGTGCCACCTGCAAAACCTGTACAACTGTCAATAATGACAGATCATTGGCAATTCATCCCCTTTCCCCATCACGCGTGCGCACGGTACTTCTAACGATTTCTGTTTCTCAATTTTACTTTGACGCTGATGTCATCGAATGCTTATACGATCAATTGTATTAAAACTCAGGGTAAGGGTACTGGTGCGATTTCACCAAAGGCACAGTATTGGTATAAAAGCGTGTGCACTGCATTCATGTATGGGATGAGTGGGTGAACTGTGTACTCGTCCACAACAATACGAAGAACTTTCTCCGGGATGGTGTTAAGCCCGGGGACCCTGTGCCTAGGTCCATTCGTTGTTAATAGCGCTATTGTCAGAAAACTTCGATACCGGTATACAGGCTTACAGTTTTCAGTACTATTATCTATAACTAGCTGACCCTCCGAACTTCGTACCGCCTTAGTATGCAAAATTAAATGTATATTTTTCAATATTTCTGAGAGATTTTCTTAATATTTTTTTCCTTAAGAACCTTCTCCTAATAATAAAAAATACAACAAAAAAAGAATTAGTGAAATCGGTCCAGTCATTCACGCGTGATGCCGTGACCAAGGAAAACGGGTTTCATTTATATATATATATATATATAGATAGATAGATAGATATAGATAGATAAAGTGTCACAGATGCAATTAGCGCTATCTAATTGTCTTCCCGTCAATAACAAAAGACAGATTACTCAATATCTATAACACTATAACTATTTAATATTATAGTTTTCCTATTTTCACGTTGGCTAAACTCAAGTTCACGTTGAAAGTAACCCTAGAGCCGCAGAAAGTCAAAGTTAAACTCGGTTAAAATATTCAGAACAGTGTATCGGCCAGGCAAAACCGATATATTCACGAAAGTCGGTCACTATTCATGTCAACGACTTTGTACTACAGGCAGCTTTCTACCATGGCTTAGAGCAGTATTATTTCAATGTTGTTGATACTCTTGTTCTAGGATTATAATCCTTATTTTAGGGATGTCAAGGTACGTCAATTTTAAAATAATGGTGCTCTTAGCGGTGGTAGTAAGCCCACATTTGGTGATGTCAACTGTTTTTGTAAGCCCCATCGAACAATTTTATAGCTGCCATTCTTCATTCCTTTCATGAACACGACATAAAGATTTTAAAATAACAAAGTGAAAATTACATTTCGTAGTAAATTTTTAATTAATTTTTTTTTCTCCGCCCATCGACTTGTGATGAAATTTATTAATTTTTATTTAAATTATTTTTATTAATCGTGAGAACGCACCGTCGATTGGATTTTGGATAAAAAATACAAAGATAATTAACTTACAGGAGTTTAAAATTATAGACTTTTTGGTAGAAATCATTTACTTATTCTTGTGAAAATAACTGAAATAAAACCAGAACCAAACCTTGAAGAAGAAGAAGCCATAGAAAACAGTTTATACAAGTCAATGTCTGTACAGAATATTGTTATAATTTAAATAAATTAGGTACATACTCCTAGCGTAGCGTAGAAATTGCAAGTGCTTTTTAAAAAGCATATTTTGTAATTCTAATCGCGTAATAGAGGTCTTCCATAAATTTTCCTTTCAGTAGCACATTAAGATAAAACGGAAGATTTAATATACCTTATTAGAAAGCTACCGGATAAAACATTTTTAGTAGGTAATTCCAAGTGTAAGCGACTATCCAGAAGTATAGGTATTAATAAAACACTTTTTATATACATTCTCTCAATTGAAATTTGCGCGAGTAAACGTGTAGAGGTTCCACGAGAGATTTAATGAGATTAGATACAAGTTAGCTAAACTTAAAGACAATATTATTATGTGGAACGCACTCCCAGCGGATATCAGACGAGCAAAATCTCTAGCGGCCTTTACAAGTCGTGTCAAAAAGTATTATCTATCGCTGTAAACATATTCTTGTAATTATTTGTGCAGGTATTGTAAATTAGTTATATGTAATTTAATATTTATGTTTATATTATGTATTATATATAAATATATATTTATTCTATGTATAATTTTCTATCTGTTTATAGTATGTACCTATTAGAATGTACGTTTAAGTAATTATATTTTATTCAATGCAATTTCCCGTCTCACAGCAAGTACGGTCCATGCATGTAGGTTATCTGGCAGAGATCACTTTAGTGATAAGGTCGCCTTTTGTTTGTAATGTTGTAATAATGTCCTTTGTGTGTGTCCTTTTTTTTATGCAATAAAGAATTTAATAATAATAATAATAATATTCATTTGATACGGCCACGGTTGCTTTCGTTATGCTCTTAATCAAATTGCGATCTAAACACAAAAGAATGAAATAATCGCTGAGTCTGTTTATCATCTTCAAAACACTCGTATTTATACTATTTTCAATATGGCGTCCGTATCCGCAGATTAAATTGAATGACATGAAACGAGTCAAATTGACAGATATGATACTTCCTGTTTCATGTGATATAATGACAAATAGTAGCAATGCTAACACAAGATATAAATATTATATAGGCAAAACATCCAGGTATTCCAGGTTACATTTTCAAATAATAATATTCCGAATGAATATTGTTTTACCCATAATGTTACATAAACAAATTATCTACTTACTATTGATTTTTTTTTTTTTTTTTAATCCACTACAAGCTAGCCCTTGACTGCGATCTCACCTGATGGTAAGTGATGATGCAGTCTAAGATGGTAACGGGCTAACCTGTTAGGGGCATGGCAGTTATATTAAACCCATACCCCTTCGGTTTCTTCACGGCATCGTATCGGAACGCTAAATCGCTTGGCGGCACGTCTTTGCCGGTAGGGTGGTAACTAGCCACGGCCGAAGCCTCCCACCAGGCCAGACAAGGGAAAATTCAGAAATTATAAATTCCCAAATTGACCCTGCCGGGGATCGAACCCAGGACCTCCGCACGTTAAGGCAACAGCGTTACACACTGCGCCACGTATTATTTAAAACATAGTGACAAAATTAACATGTTACCTAATAATCCAAAATCCCTCAGTGCCTGAAGACGAAAGTTTTCGAATAGTGCGTGTTGCCAATGATGACTTACGGCTTCGAAACATGGTCGCTAACTATGGCCCTGATAAGAAGGCTCAGGGTCACTCAGCGGGCAATGTATCCCTACGTGATCAAATCAGGAATGAGGAGATCCGTAGTCGAACCAGAGTAACCGACATAGCTTGAAGAGTCGCCAAGCTCAAGTGGCATTGGGCAGGGCACATAGTTCGTAGAACCGATAGGCGTTGGAGTCTCAAAGTACTTGAATGGCGGGAAGCGCAGCGTTGGACGACCCCCCACTAGGTGGACGGACGATCTAAAGCGTGCAGCTGGGAGGCGCTACGGAAACAAGCGGCACAAGACCGTGTTCTGTGGCGATCCATGCAGCAGTCCTTCGTCCAGCTGTGGACGTATATGAGTTGAGACGACAACGACGACCTTATAATTAAATAATTTAAAATAAATTGAATTGAATTGAATTGTGAAAAGCTAGTCTCTGAATAAAATCGTTATACGCAAATCAATATTGACTTAATTATGTTACTCAGTTTAACCTAGCAAACTTATCGCTTATACAGTGCTCCATGCTAGCGCTTGTTTTAACACAACGCAAAATTGCCTTCGTCCAATTAAACTGGCGGTTAAATACATTGCATTTATTATAAACTTGTTAACCTCATTCGCTTTGGGGCGACCAGGTTAAGAGTTAGCTTTGCTGATTAATGAAATGAAAGTCTGCATGGACATTTTATAGCTACATACGTAAGTGCACACTTAATTATTGAATTTTTATTACGTTGTTACTAATATTAAGGGGGTTATTACCGTCGGTTAAAGCAGTATTATTTTAAAATGACAGTTTATATCACGTACTTATAACTTTTTCGGCGTGCATAAGCTCGTTTACCCCACCCGTAGCTCTTACAAGCGTTGACGCGATAAAAACGCTGGTCTGAAAACAACCACCTTCTTCCTCATTTCTGAAGGTTGTGACGGTTTTTCGTTACTAAAACCATGATATGATAACGAGTGAATTCTAAGAATCTTAGATACACTTGCACAACACTGCCTCAACTGATTTAGTTAAAATACATACTGGTAACATACCGAAAGTATCTAAAAGTTACAGAAATAATAATGTTATTACCCCCTGTGTCTGATCCCTTTCGTTTTTTTTTCGGTACAAATGTTTAGACATTTGTTGGGTCAACAGCATCGTGTTTGCAATGGACAGCGGATATTTGATTCCTCGAACGGTGTTAGAAACTGATTTGATGTGGGCATCGCATTTTCTTATATCTATTTGGAAATAAGAAAATATTTGTTTCGTTTTTTGTGAGATGATACTAGGGAGAACGGTATTTCGAAATATATTGTTGAGTAAACTCTTTACTAAACCACACTATAGTACAAGTAAAATAGATAATATTAAAACACATAGATAATTGGAGTGTTTTGAAATTTTTATATCATATCAACAATCACTATAGAGATTCGACGAGTTATTAATAATTGGAAGAACTTTAATGTCTATGAAAAAAATATTGTAAAGGTCGTGGTCATAAACTAGTAAAACTGAGAACAACTATCAACTTAGAACGAGAAAAAGACCACCACGCTGGCAAAGCGCGAATCGGTAGACTTCACACACCTTTGAGAACATTAATTATGGGGAACTCTCACCCTGTGAGCATTTAAGTTTCGTCGATGTTTTCCTTCACCATTTTAACAAAAGATATTTAATTTCTAAAAACGCAAATAACTTCGAAAATTTTGAGATACGTGCCCGGGGACTACACCTACCTGTGCCCCCCGACTAGGAGGCTATAGTCATAACCACTATCAACGCTATTTTCGCATACATTAGACTATGACACCCCCGACTTCGTCTGCGTTGATTAAGGTTTTTTTGGTTATCGCGGGAACTCTTTATTTTTTTTATTTTTCGGGATAAACCTATGCCTTCCCCGGGTTGCAACCTACTTCTGCACCGAATTTCGTCAAAATCGGTTAAAAAGATGAGCCGGAAAAGCGTAGTAGATAGACAGACAGACTCGCTAATATTATATAATATTAATTATATAATAATAACTAGTATGGCGCGTGGATGCGCGGCCCGCTGAAGCGGACCGCGTAGTAGACCGCGTGGCTCACTGTCTACTTACTTGCTCTCCTTCTATCCAAGTGTTTACTGCCTTTTTTTTTTTTTTTTTAATTAATCAACTAAGGGAGTTTTTGTGTTTTAACTTCAACGGTCTCTTACACTCCTGCTCAACTCAACTTATGCATGTCAGGAAAGTTTCTTAACATTTAATGGCCCTTTTAGATTCTTAGGGGGGTCTCTGTTATATGTTTTCTTATGAGATTTTTTTTTACGTCTGTCGGACGCTTGGCACGTTGGCGCTTCCACTGTGCTCGCTAGCATAGCAGTGTGTTGTTTATTTCAGAACACGTAGACAGTAAACACTTTAGGTTTGAGGAGCCCCCACTTATCTTTAATACCCTGGCCGTGCTCCTCACCCATCTTTCAAAACCTCGATCATCATCGCTCTCCATATATTTTTTTCTCCGAAAAATTATGGAGAGTTCTTCTTTAAAAACAAATTTTGAAAAGGAACCGCATCAAAGTCTTGCATAGTTCTACACTTGTAGCCTCTTCAATATTCGCCATACATTTTCTATGGAAAAATAAGTTCCGCCATCTCGAATTTTTTTCCTGTTCATCAAGTAGACCTTCATGTCCTGATCATCTTTTGCCAAGAAACCTCTCTTCCGTTTTTTATACTCTCCGAGATAGACACCGTCGAAATTTGTATGGCGGCCATCTTAAATCTGCCATTTTGATAATTTTTTCAGCTCACTGTCAATTGGATGAAGTTTCGAGTGACATTTGTTCGAGCACCCCCCACCTATCTTCAATACCCTGGCTGTGCTCTTCATCCGTCTTTGAAATCCTCAATCATCAGCTCTCTCCGTATTTTTCCTCTGAATAAATTTTTGTCTTATGTGGGAGGTCCCGGGTTCGATCCCGGCAGGGTTAATTCGAAAATTTATAATTTCTGAATTTTCTCTGGTCTGGCCTGGTGGAAGGCTTCGGCCGTGGCTACTTACCACCCTACCGGTAAAGACGTACCGCCAAGCGATTTAGCGTTCCGGTACGATGCCGTGTAGAAACCAATTAGGGGTATGGATTTAATATAACTGCCGTACCCCTGACAGGTTAGCCCGCTACCATCTTAGACTGCATCGTCACTTACCATCAGGTGAGATCACAGTCAAGGGCTAACTTGTAGTGGAATAAAAAAAAACGAAATCACCCTGACACTTTTTACTCTCTGAAATTATTATCTTAAATTGTCGCTGTATTGTGCAAGCCCACTTAGCATTGTAGGCATATTTTAGGTATATAAATTTATATCATTTTAGTGGACGTTTGTAATTTTATTATTTTATTCTATAGAACCTTTTTTATAATTTAACTATTTCATGGCCTTTGACTTCTAACGCCATCTAGTGAGTGTTCGATGAAGATACTAAATTCTAGTTCAATCATATCCATACTAATATTATAAATGCGAAAGTGTGTCTGTCTGTCTATCCGTTTGTCTGTCTGTCTGTCTGCTACGCTTTCACGGCCCATCTGCTCAACCGATTTTGATGAAATTTGGTACAATTTGGTTGTATCCCGGGGAAGGACATAGGCTACTTTTTATCCCGGAAAATTAAAGAGTTCCCGTGGGAATCAAACAATCTTAATCCACGCGGACGGAGTCGCGGGAATCATCTAGTTACTTATATTAATTAATGAATACTTGTCAGTTGCTATCGTTCAGCTTTATTTAAATTTTTTTATACTTTCCGAGATAGACACCTATGAAATTTGTATAACCACCATCTTGTATCCGCTATTTAAGAGTTTTTTTTTCAGCTCATTTTCTTTTTTTGTTTGAGCAGCCCCCACCTATCTTTAATACCCTGCTCTCTAGCTAGCTAGTAGCTCTTCACCCATCTTGCAAACCCTCGATCTCCATATTTTCTTTCCGAATCATTTGTCAGAATGACAGTACGAAGATACAAACTTTGAAAAGGTCTTGCATAATTTCCAAATCCCAGTCAACATTCGCCATACATTTTCTATGGAAAAATAAATTCCGCCATCTTGAATTTTTTTCCTGTTCATCAAGTAGACCCTCATGTCCTGATCATCTTTTGCCAAGAATTCACTCTTCCATCTCTGATACTCTCCGAGATAGACACCGACGAAATTTGTATGGCGGCCATCTTAAATCCGCCATTTTGAAATTTTTTTCAGCTAACTGTCAATTGGATGACGTTTCGAGTGACATTTGGTCGAGCACCCCCCACCTATCTTCAATACCCTGGCTGGTGCTCTTCATCCGTCTTCGAAATCCTCAATCATCAGCTCTCTCTGTATTTTTCCTCTTAATGATTTTTTGTCTTGTATACGAAACGATGAGTGAAAAAAAAAATGTTCATACAAAATTTTACAGGAGAGGTGATCAATGAGTCAGTCAGCACGAGCAGCTATATATATATTAAAGATATATATGATATTAGTATAGATTAAAATAGAAAAATTATTAAATTCCAAACAAACCGCTGTAGAAAATAGTAAAAACATAACCTACTGAAAGTGATCAATCATTTTTATGAAGCTTTATATAGGCGCTAAGCCCAAAAGCCGAGTGCGTGTAACTGCCTCGCGCCTAAACCATCCTAGCGCGAAACTCACTAAAGTTTAGGCGTATGTAGATTTTAATACAAGAAACACTAAACTTCTGCCACAGCCTAAAGATTAATTTAGGGTTCTGTATCTCAAGCGGAAAAAAACCCTTATAGACTCTAGACTGCGTTGTCCGTCTGTCTGTCTGTCTGTCTGTCAACACAATTTTTCTCGGGTAGGTACGCGTGGAGATATCAAGTTGAAATTAATATCAAATACTTAGGTCTAAGGTCGTAAAAAATCAAGCATCTTAGTCAACGCAATAAAAAGGTACACCCCCATACAATGCCGTTGATGCCGTGTAACCATATTTTGATACTCGCATATAAATCATTACCTTGGTAGTATGAAAGCGGCGTCCAAGCGGCGTCCACGCCTATAGCCGCTTGGACCTCGCTCTGTATACCTGGCGTCCCGTCGCTAAGCGGCGGCGCGCCTCCGCCTCGCCTTAGTGGGCCCAGCTCCATACAATCACATACAAAGAATACCAATTTCCTCAGCGTGCCGCGGTTATGTGGCCCTAGCTCCAACAACTTCATACAAATTATACTGATCGCCTTTAACATTTACTACACGTCCTTGTGAATCAGTACAAATCAAATCCCGGTATCGCTGCAGTACGGAATCCCGAAACCCGTGTGATGAGCAAAATTTCACGAAAAGCGATTTAATTACGCTCGAACATCAAGCGTGTGGCCGCTTCAGTCACGTACATTGACGTGCTCTCACCCGCAGCTCAAATAAAACGAGCTCTGTAACACTGCGGGATACAGTGATAATGTCGCAGCTTTGGAGCAGAGATCACGGGCTGGAGGGTCACAACCATCGCATAAATCAATAATACTCAAAATTACAGCTTTATATCACGTACCTTGACATCCCTAAAATAAGGATTATAATGCTACAACACGAACGTAAACAATATTAAAACAATACGGCTTGAAGCTATGGTATAGTATGGCATGTTCTCTCTATACTCACCAAAACGGGGTTTCCACTGCACAACGGTAATGAGCGGGAAATGGTCCTGTCATGGACAGAAGTCGTCTGTCTTGTCTCTCTCTGGTTGGGTCATCTGTCCTGATCTCTCTCTGATTGTGTCGGATTTTCCATCCAATCGGGCTATGAAAGTAAAGGAACGGAGAGTGTACCCGTGTTTGCGCACACACTAATCTCCCGGAAGTTTGGCAGCCGTGGCTGAAATTCGGTCCGCAGGGCATTATTTGTGCTTCCGTAAATTTGTTCCAGTGTAATAAATAAAAACAAAATAAAATAATTATGTATGGATGTAATGTTATACAATTCAGAAAATCTTAGAACACTAGATGATGCCCGCAACTTCGTCCAAAATTTACCCAAAATCGATTGAAAAGAGCATAGAAGACAGTTGACACTTTCGCAACTATAATAAAAGTATGGATTATGAAAAAAATAAACGTTATTTAAGATCCATAGCCGTTTCTGTCATCAATAAATTGAAAGTAGGTATTGAATATTCAACAGGCTATCTTTTAAACTGCCCTTAGTTTCCAATCTCATGATAGAAATAGGTAAGTTCGAGTCTTCCAATTTTCTTTTCAGTAACATTTTTAGATAAAATGGGGGTGAAGGTTGAATTTCCTTTTAACGGAACGATTTTAAAGTAATTAGAGAGCTTCGGAGTAAAAAGTTTCTTTTTTCGTACCTGTACTTATTTGAATTTCGCAGGATATTGGATACAGTAGCAATTTACTTTTTTTTTATTAATTGAACGGGATTGTATGGAAAGTTGAACCTAGAGCCTCTCAGAGAGGAATGTTGTAAGATGTTAAGAGTTTTTTAAGAAAATACATGATAATTTTTGTTAATTGTAAGCTAAGAGAATTTTTTTTTTAATTATAAGATTGGCCTTAGTTTAATAATTGTTGCCAAGTCCTACCTGACATTTGACAGCAATTAAGGCCAAGGTCGGGCGCGGGCCGGGTCGGGTGCGCGGCGGGTTGAATTCCTTGTATTTATATGGACGACATCACACAGAACGCGGCCGCGGGTCGGGCGCGTGGCGGGTGACGCTGTTTTGCGCTTTATGCTAATGCCTATCTCATATTTTTCCTATACTATGCCGTGTAGACACTGATTTTTGTATGGGTTTAATATAACTGCCATACCCCTAACGGCCCACTAATATATCAAGCTGCATCCTCACTACCATCAGGTGAGATCGCAGTAAAGGGCTAACTTGTAGCGGAAAAAATAAAAAAAATACTTCCAAAAAACCGACTTCGGCCGCCGCTGTAAAGTAAAAAATAATTTTGATTTCTACCCACTATGTAGAAGTCGGGCGAGCCTTGCGTCAACTTTGCTTAACCTTGTTATACCCGCCCGACTTCAACATAGTGGGTAGAAATCAAAATATTTTTTTACTTTACAGTGGCGTTGGAAGTCGATTTTTTGGAAAGAATTTTTATTTTTAACTTTTCAGCGTTGAGACTCCTCAACGTCAGAATTTTTTTTGGGACCACCTTGAGAGCTTCTTCCAGCGACTGGTAGAAAAAAAATTAAATCGGTTCAGAAACCACGGAGATAATATGCGGTAACATACATTTAAAAAATAAAATACGCGCCGAATTGAGAACCTCCTTTTTGGAAGTTGGTTAAAAAATGAGATTTTGAATGTAGTATACTCTGCACTATACTGGTACAGTATAATGTTTTCATAGGGTGAAATAATTTTGCGAGACCTAACGAACGATAATTTACAATGAACCGCAAAATTGTAGGGCCGGGAGAAGTTAGAAAAGGACCAAATCCGAATAATTTAATGATGCCAAACTTGTTGATTCGTGCAGGATCGCCTGAACCACCGTGTTAAGGAGGGTGACGACGGCAGGACAAGGGTAGACCGACACGTCACTCTAAAACAACATGAATATTTATTCATCACACAGAAAAAGCTTACCTGTAGACTTTAAAATCACCCCACTACAGAGGCGCAGCGCGACGTGGTACTTAGCGGCAAGTATTATTTGTTGTATGGAGCTGGGCCCACTTAAGCGACGCGACATGGACATGCTAGAGTTTTACTTCGTATGTGAGACATAACGGGTTTAGTTATTTTTCCTATACTTCAACTCTTCATACATTCTATAGACATATAATAGACAGAAAAACAAATCGATAAATAAGTGGATTCAACGAAACTATGAGTCATAAGGCCTTGTCCTACGTTAGCGACAAACGTTAAGGGGACTCTATACGACGTGACGTGACAGTATCATACGGTACGTGACCCTTGACGTGGCCTACGTAGACGCGTAAGTTTGTTTGTTTCTATGGAGTCGTCTCGTGTCATTTTACGTCACCTAGGACAAAGGTTTACTAAAGGGTTTACTGGTTTTCCTAGGTGACGCAATATGACCTGTTGTCCTAGGTAAGCGACAGAGGCGACGCGACGCGACGCGACGCGGTTCTACGCCATAGGAAATGACAGACGTATCTACGCGAGAACGTAGGCCACGTGAAGGGTCAACTACTTATTGATACCGTCGCGTCGCGTCGTATCTAGTCACGGAGTCGCGTTTGTCACTCACGTAGGACAAAGAGTAAGCATTCTTAGTTTTACTACACATCACGTAGTTATGCCTAAAACATTACCTAATCAACTAGTCTTGGGCAAGTAACAAGGGTCAAAGGGAATAGCTGACGTAACTACAAGGCAATAACAAACATGGCCCTTTTGATATGGGCCTTCAAATATTGCCCAAATACGTCAAGGTTCTATCTAATATTTATGTCACTTGGAAGAATATTCGGATTAGACGGTTATGTATAGTATATTTTATTAACTTTAGGAACTAGGTCATTTACGTTCGCGACGTCATTCGCGTTGAATAAGTTTTTTTAATTCCAGCGGGAACTCTTTAATTTTCCGGAATAAAAAGTTACCTATGTCACTCTCCAGGTGTTCAACTATACCACTGCAAATTACGTCAATCCGTTGCTCTGTAATTGAAGGACAAAGCAACAAATCAATAAACCAACCAACAACCACACTTTCACATTTATAATATTAAAATATGATTACTTCTTTGAAATAGACATTTAGGAATATTTAAATAAAAAATATCTGAAAAATCCCCTGAAGAAATACCTAACAAAATTAAGTGGGGTTACATTATAAAGACGATAGAAAATGATCTGGCATTACCTCAAGAATAATAACAGCTCCGGAACTGAAATGAGACTTTTAATATCGGCTATTAAAATAAGAAGTAACGATTAAATTTGAATGTAATAATCATAGAGAAAGAGTTTGAAATTATTTTATATAAAGTTCGTAGCTTGAAATTAAAAATGTTAAGGGGTGGAAAAGAAATGGAATGAAATAGATAAAAAGTATGGATTCGTTAAAAAAACTGCAATATGTTTAAATTGAATAGGTACATTGAATACATACTCGTACATACAGTATATTCATACATATCCAGTAAATTGAGAGAAGTGTGTAAGGAGGCAAAAGGTTAGGCTAAAATACAAGGAAAGAAATCCCAGCCACCATCACATTATTATAAGAAGACACTGTCTCGTTGGTCTATAATTAGTATAATTAATTGATTGTTGGCGGTGTTTCACCCCCGCAAGTTGACGTTATGTTTTGGAGAGTACGTAAAGCCGTCGATCATGCGCCTGATCTCTCTCCGGTCGTGTCGGATTTTCCGTCCCATCGGACAGTAAAGGAACAGAGAGTGCACCTGTGTATGCGCACACACTTGTGCACTATAATATCTCCAACGCAGATGGCTAATCTCTCTGGAGATAGGCCGCCGTGGCCGAAATTCGGTCGGACTTCTTATTATTAAAATAAGTCAGGACGTACAACAATATGGAAAGTTGCAACGGGTTTCTAAAAAATCTACATTGATTTTCCTCGATAACAGATGATCATTCAGTTGGATGAACGGTCGGAAGGACTTATCTCTGTACCAATGAGTTCGTCAAAATTGCGGTGCTTTGAACAGCTGGGCTATGAAAATATAGTAGACACACAAATAGACAAGCAGACACTTTATCTTTTAAATAAGTATGGTAGAATCAGCGTTAAATTTCTTACCCCCCAAAATTATGTAGGCGAGTGTGTCCAGAAACTTAATATTAATAAAATTAAAATTGAAAGCACTTGTTGATTCAAGAGGGATTAAGATTAAGGCTCGGCGCTAAGTGAGTGGGATAAGTTGACGAGATCCAAAGAGGACAGCCAACGTAACCTTGAGGGGCATAACGATCTGTTTCAATTAGGAATTTTAAAATTCGCCTTGAGATTTATAACGCTACGTTCGCACTGCGAAAAATATTATTCATTTTGATCTCAGTACTTTAAATGGCCAATATTTTTGATAGGAAGCTGGCCTTTTAAATATCACATAATATTGTCTCTGGGATTTATTTTAAACGGTTTCGTTTTTAATTTCCTTTGGCTATAATTAGAAGAGGAGGAGATTCCGACGAATTTGTCTTGGCTAAGGATTTCAAAGATGGTACATAACATCAATTTTGAAACTACATCCGTGAGACTATTACAGAATTCGCAAACATTTAATATGGAACAGTCTTATTATGAACTTCAGTATACAATATTCAACCACTAACTTCACTATTAAATCCAATTTTAGCTACATATTAATATAAAAGCAAACAGAGCGGAATAAAATGCAGATTCAAGCTTTAATTATGACTCAGGCAAAACCGGCTGATATTAAAATCGATTTAGAAAATTACTGACGCCGTCAAATGGGAGCAGTCGATTTATTTGCAAGTGGAAGAATTTCCCTGAACGCGAAAATGGTGAAATTATTTACTAAGCACCGTTTCCTTTCACCGACTAATTCGCCTTTATAGACCTGTGTTTATTCGATGAAAGCTAACAACCTCTTTCAAGACTTTATCCATTTAACCATAAAGGCTTATTTTCAGTAGTCGATATCATAGTACAAAGCATACAGGAATGAAATTATCACAGCGCAACTAGTAGGCTACATATGTTTATTCCAACAGTGAATCGATGCCCATACAAAGCGTAATCCAGCTCCACTATATCCTCTAAACTGCTTACTAATTGTGTGCTAAAATGAATGGATTTTGTATTGAAAATTCTGCCACCTTTGATACCCTCGCCTGTTCCCTCTGTCTCGACGTCTCTGTCGGATGAGTGGTAGAAAAGGATGTGTCGTTATCAAAAAGATACTTTTGGTAGCCGACATGATAATATTATTAATTTATTCAAAAATAAAAAATAAAATGTGAAAGTGGCCTATAATTATTTAATTTACTTTAGTTAATACACGAAGAATATTAATCAAGACCTAAGACCGAAGAATAGTAGAAGACTAATAGTTTTCTTTACCTTTCCTTCTCTACCAATATATTTTTGTATAGCCCAAAAATTATAGCATAATATTATTTATTTTCTATTACAATATTAGAATTTCACCGTCTTTACCACGATGCCTCTACTTTGATCGCGGACGTCTAACTAGACATTCACGGCCATAACACGATTATATGGCCGACATGATAATATTATTAATTTATTAAAAAAAACATGTGAAAATAAAATGTGAAAGTGGCCTATAATTATTGAATTTACTTTAGTTAATACACGAAGAATATTAATCAAGACCTAAGACCGAAGAATAGTAGAAAACTAATACTTTTCTTTACCTTTCCTTCTCTACCAATATATTTTTATATAGCCCAAAAATTATAGCATAATATTATTTATTTTTCTATTACAATATTAGAATTTCACCGTCTTTACCACGATGCCTCTCCTTTGATCGCGGACGTCTAACTAGACATTCACGGCCATAACACGATTATGCTGCCCAGGGTATTACTTGTCAAAGGATCACCTTAGCCCCTTTTGTTTCGGAAAATATCGGGCAATTTTTTGGGATCCAATATGTCTCATATTAGTTTCGATTGACAGCATAAGCTTTATGTGGATGACCAATAACAATATTATGATTTATTTATAACACACAAGAACACGTCATTTTATTGATACGCTTGGGTAATTAGTCGAGTCGGGTCGAGTTCATGCAAAAATAAATTAAACCTGACGCATTTAGTGAACTTTCTCATCTATACTTAATATTATAAATGCGAATGTTTGGATGGATGGATGGATGTTTGTTACTCAATCACGCCCCAACTGCTGAATGGATCTGGATGAAATTGGACACAGATATAGATTATAGTCTGGAATAATACAAAGGCTACTTTTTATCCCGGAAAACTAAGGAGTTCCTGCGGGAACCAAAACACCTCAATCCACGTGGACGTAGTCGTGGGCATCAGCTATTTTAATATAATTCTAGTCTTGTTTAGACATTTTATTTCGAAAATGAAACTAAAATTGTACAATTTTGTTTGGCTTAAGTCTGTTGAACTATGGTATTATGGAACTAATTGGTACTGATTAGATATTACCTTAAACTCAAACTCAAACTATATTTATGTTGACACAAAATGGGTACCTACACAGTACATCTTCAGAACGTCACGTTTACCAAGTTTAAGACGTAATGGTGATAATAATTAACCACGTTATCTTAAAACTAAAGCTACGAATATTATTTTTAATGTCTGGCTCTGGCTGAATGATTTTGTTTTTATTTATTTACTTATTTTGTGTGTTTTGTCCTAACAACTAGACACACACAGACATAACCTTTTTTAGACCTTTTTTAGAGTGGAAATAATTTAGCTGTTAATTTTTATGGTCATGTTAGTGTAATTTAATCTGTAAAAATTTAGTAAGTAATCATTTTTTTTTGTAAAGATTTAGTTAATAATTTCCTATGTACATTATTATTATGTTTCATTTGTAATTGTTGTTGTAGTTTTAGGTAATTATGTAGCCAGGGGAGACGAATTGGGCAACTGTAAAGTCTTCCCTGGTATGTTTTTTTATAATAATAAAGGATAACAGTTTTAGTTTGACTTCATCCCATAATTATATTTGGCAGCAACTTAAATAGCGTGACACCATCCTAGATACCTATTTAACTACGAAACACAGTTTGCAACGAATACCTTATGTGTCGTAATGCGGAAAGTTCCGCCATAGAACCGCCCTAACGGCCACCAAGGCAAGCTATTACGATATTATTAACTTGGAACTTTATTAATTTAATGTTTGCCAACTATGCAAGTGTTTGAGAATGCGTTGCTACGCGTTGCTGGTAATTGAGTTTAATGGAGATAAATAATGTCTAGCATAACCACAGAATTCATATTAATATTATAAATGCTAAAGTTTTATACCCGTCTGTGATATTTTGTAAACTCCTTATACTAGGCACTATATGAATGAATGAATGACTATATGAGTCGTTCCTTACAAGTAAAATTGTAAGCTGCAACTAGTTCTTCTATATAAGATAGAAAGAAAGGAAATGTTCTTTATTTAATCACTACATGGGGTTTTAGACTAATTATAATGAATATTAAGTAGACAGTTAGAAGAACCGATAGACGTTGGGGTCCCAAAGTGCTGGAGTGGCGACTACGCACGGGAAAGCGCAGCGTTGGCAGACCGCCTACTCGCTGGACGGACGACATCAGGCGAGTCGCAGGGAGCCACTGGTTACAGGCGGCGCAAGACCGAGGCGTGTGGAAATCCTTGCAAGAGGCCTATGTCCAGCAGTGGACGTTTATCGGTTGAGAATGATGATGATGAACATTAAGTAGATATAGTGATATGTGACCAAATACAGGTTTCCATCTCAGCGTCATGCTGCAGCAGACTGGAGCGCTGGTTTTCAGTGAAAACCTTAATTGTGATAATAAGTGATGTCACGGAGGGAACTATGACTATATGAATTTAAGTTATGAACATAAATACCGCACTAGTAAAACTGCCGCCGGAAATAAAACTTTAACGCCATTTTACGACAAATTTTGCAGTTCGCCTTTGCACTCTACAATATCTAACATTTTCCCTTACTGACTTTAAAACTCTGGCTGAAATTAAAAAATCTTACAACAGTTCTGGAGCTCTGACATTGTAAATCTTCGTAAACTATTACTTGCACTTTATATAAAGAGCTCAAGTAGTGCAGTTAGCGAGATATTTTAAAGCGAATGCCCATCTCGTGTTCAGTTATAGTGAATCAAGCTTTGCACGGACCAGTTAGCTCATGTCTTGAAGATAAGGTAAGATTCTTTTTAATTGTTTTTTTTTTGAAAACACGTTTATT
Organism: Erebia aethiops; assembly: GCA_923060345.2. Lineage (NCBI taxonomy): Eukaryota > Metazoa > Arthropoda > Insecta > Lepidoptera > Nymphalidae > Erebia > Erebia aethiops. Next base: position 2,998,522 of record OV281092.1, on the reverse strand, counting down.
TATATTTTTTATCTACTACAACTTAGCCCTTAGGTTATGATCCCACCAGGCTGGTTACTATCATTACGCTTACTCTGAGTTTTAACATTGCAAATACGATTGATCGACGTGAGAGCTCACCACGTCAAGTGTAAGCGAACGTTAAAGTAAAATGAACCTTAAATGCATTGCTTTAGAGCTCATTTCATCATTCTCAAAACTCAGAGTAAGCGTAGGTGATTACTTGCTGGTAGCGAGCATACCTGTAAGGGGTATGGCAGTTATATTAAACCCATACCTCTAATCGGTTTCTTATCTATCAAAAAATCTTAAATAGTGGAGTGGGTCCGTGCGCAGCAAAGATTCCATAAATAAATAAAGCTTTATTTGATTCCATACTTAACATATAATTTACTTTTTACTTTATGTATACTTAATAATATTATAAATGCGGAAGTGTGTCTGTCTGTCTGTCTGCTACGCTTTCCCGGCCTAACTACTCAACCGATTTTCATGAAATTTGGTACGGAGACAGGATATACAACCCGGGGAAGGACATAGGCTACTTTTTGAAGAGTACCCGCGGGAAAATTGAAGAGTTCCCGCGGGAATACAAAAACCAATCCACGCGGACGAAGTCGCGGGCATCATCTAGTTGTTATAAAAAATACATAAATGTTGTTTGCAAATTTAAATAATATTACTGTTTGTCATTATATTTTACTCATGAAACAGAAAGTGTGATTATTTCGTTGGCACTCAATTTTCAAATTAATTATCAATTAACTAATTAGATTAGATGAATTAATCTAGCCTCTACACTTTGTAACAATTAACTCGTGCAAGTTTGAACGAGGGGACAAAAATATTAAATTAATACCTGACTCTGGAACGACGCTTATAATGTTTACACAAGTTAACAATGAACTCTTTAGAACTAAAGAACTACGGGATAAGTTAAATAGTCAAAAAAGTACTTATTTAATTCACGTGCCAAAAAAACACATCAAAAATAAATCGTAGTAAGAAAAGAGGCTAGCAAAGGTTTTTGCAAAACAAATATCCCAGTTGTGAGTTCTGTAGCGGTCTTGATTGGTTCGATGAAAGGGTAGTTCCTCTTTCCGTCCCCACCTCGTATCGGTCCTTCGGAGGAAATAACATTACTCTCTTCTTTATCTCTGCAAATTTCTGAAAAGGACAGCCATCATAAGGGTTCGCTTGTACGGTCCGATATCCTTTTTTGAATAGCCGTGACCTCAATATCCTTTCGAAAGTATTTAATGAATATTATAAGAATTTTCAACAAAATCAATCTACGTACAATTTTATTGCAATATGAACTTATTATTTAGTACTAGATGATGCCCGCGACTTCGTCTGCGTGGATAAAGTTTTTTCATTTTTCGCGGTAACTCCATAATTTTCCGGGATAAAGAATATGTCCTTTCCCGGGATACAACCTATCCCGTACCAATTCATCAAAATCGGTTGAACAGGTTGTTCGTGAAAGCGTTGCAGATAGACAGACAATGAGACACACTTTCGCATTTATAATATTGGTATTTAAGATCTAGGTGTACGTTTAATTAATTTTATTATGTGCTTTCGGTTATTCACGAATGCAAAGAACCTTTCGTTGTGTATTGGAATTGTTAATCGTAATATTACAATATTATTTATTTGGAACTATTGGACTTTATATGACCGTTTTGTATATAAGAGTATATAACGTTCAACATAGTGGGTAGAAATAAAAAATTATTACTTTACAGTGGCGTTGGAAGTCGGTTTTTTGGAAAGAATTTTTATTATTAACTTTTTAGTGTCAGGGTTGAGGAACTACGGAGATTATGCACCGAAATACATTTTAAAAAAAAATACGCGCTGAATTGAGAACCTCCCCCCTTTTTTTCGAAGTCGGTTAAAAATATATAGGTTAGTAGTAAATTATAACCTCGATCCTTTCTAATATAATTAAACTTCGAAATATTATAATATTATTAATTATCCTTAATTAATTCTTCCTCACATCCAAACGTCAATTTCATGATTGGTTTCACGATGGTATTAATGATGATACTACATTGATTAATAGACAATCCAATCTGAAGATGCTGTGGGAACAATAGCCAGGGGCCATACTGCCAACACTTAAAGCTGACTAGCTGATGCCCGCGACTCCGTCTGCGTGGATTAAGGTTTTTCGGTTCCCGCGGGAACTCCTTAATTTTTCGGGATAAAAAGTAGCCTATGTGTTATTCCAGACTATAATCTATCTCTGTGCCAAATTTCATCCAGATCCGTTCAGCCGTTGGGGCGTGATTGAGTTACAAGCATCCATCCATACATCCATACATCCGTACATCCATACATCCATGATCCATACATCCAAACTTTTGCATTTATAATATTAGTATAGATATAGATTATTGTTGGCTTTCTTGTTTTAGAATTATAATCCTTATTTTAGGAACGTCAAGGTACGTGACATCAAACTGTCATTATGAGTGTTAAGAAAGGAACCATGACTCAGTGAACAGGGAGCAACGCCCGGAGAAGGTAATAATTCTAAAGTTAGTACTGGATTTTCTTTCTTTTTTAATAAAGTTTAAGTTATCGATAAGCAATAGATGATATTGTTCCTTCTTTAAATAGAACTTTAACAAACCAAACAGTTTATATTTAACTTTATTCACCGCATAAATGACAAAAGTTGTAGCCACGTCCTCATCTCTTTCGCACCATATCCCTAGCTCAAACTGAACTTAAACATTTCTGAGTGTTGAACCATTCTCAGAAAACTTATGGAGTTGATATTGAAATTGTGAAGAAACTTTGAGCTGAGCAGTGAGAAAGCGAAAGACTGTTAGATTTGCAATTTTCTGTTCAACACTTCGAACTTCTTACTATGGGAGGATGGTTTCACGATATTAGTTCAAGAGTTTTAAGAATAGTTAATAATTTCCTCTATTATTAAGAAACTAGCTGATACCCGCGACTTCGCCCGCGTTTTTCAAGTTTTTTGATTCCCGCGGGAACTCCTTAATTTTCCGGGATAAAAAGTAGCCTATGTCACTCTCCAGGTCCTCAACTATACCCATGCCAATCAACAAACCAAAAAACAAACACACTTTCGCATTAATAATATTAGTAAGTATGTTATATATCTACATATAATATACTTTCACACATTTAAACTTTGCTTTCATAATATAGCGTTCCGTGGACATGTCTGCTATGGTACAAACTTGCTTGAGTGAGTGGGTCTTCACAGGTAGTTTTGGCTACCCAAATTTTTCGTAAGCCCTTTTCAAACTAGGTTGAGGCTTGATCGGCATCAGCTTTGACGCAACAAGTCCTCTTTCTAGTACTTGGTGTAACATCCAATGGCACACAGATCACGGAAACAAGGGAGATGTGCTAAGGGGGCGTGTTGCGTGCGAACTCATCAGGCACAAAATAGGCCTGATGGCCGTTTTTGTCTTTAGTCGCATGTCATTCAAAGATTGGTTCACTTCTCTCGGTTTTTAACAAAATGCCGCGTTGTTCAGTGGTTGTTTGTAAAAATTCAAGCTGCAAAGTGAATTACATGAAAGATGGCATCTCATTTCACACGTAAGTACAAATAAATTGTTGTAATTTTCCATTAAAATCAATAAAACATTATTTAGTGGTATCATAATGTAATAGAGTGACAAGTCTATATCTCATTATGAACAAAAACCATTGCTTGCTTAGTAGAAATCTATCAATGAATCGGCCAGTCTTACGACGCAATGGTTAAGTGTTCTTTACCGTTTCTTTCACTAGCACGATAGATCAAATTTCGTAGTTCGGCCGCTGTCGGCGTGCCGTGAACTAGAGATGTGACGGTGCAGGTACGAGTACAATACAGTTGTCGATATTTTAGCGACCAAACGATGATCTGTGATACAATAATTAATAGTACCTTAATTATAACTTAGTAAACAATTATTGCTATTTTAACGTTTAAACTATCGTGAGTAAAATTCATTATAACTATATTTTTATTTATTTATTTATTTATTTATATATTTAGTACCAAACTTAAAAACTAAACATAAAAATTTAAAGGACATGTACAAGGACAACTTATCTCTAGAAGAGATTTCTTCCAGCAGCCCTAGAATGTGAGAATGGAGAAAAATAGATAAAACTGAGTAGGTACTTATAAACTAAAGTAAAAACTTTTAATAAGACTTATGATAATTGTCATAAACATTTACATATAATATTAATATATATACTATATATAGCTCAATATTAATATATACGTGAAATACACAAATTAATAACATACATACAAAATAAAATACTAGTAAGTATACATACATAACAGTATATTATACATATTATACAATCATAAATATATAAAAATAAAATAATATTGAAAATATAAAAGCTAATCTATATATATAAAAATGAAACCCGTTTTTCTTGGTCACGGCATCACGCGTGAATGGCTGGACCGATTTCACTAATTCTTTTTTTGTTGTATTTGTTATTATTAGGAGAAGGTTCTTACGGAAAAAAATATTAAGAAAATCTCTCAGAAATATTGAAAAATATACATTTAATTTTGCATACTAAGGCGGTACGAAGTTCGCCGGGTCAGCTAGTCATATATAGAAGAAAGATAATGCTGCTTCAGTCTAGATTTAAAAGCACCCACGGATGGACTCTCACGGATATTCCCTGGAAGGGAATTCCAGAGACGCGCTGCTACCACCGCATACGACTTTTTAGTCATAATTATTACTATTTTTTTTAATGTAAGTACTCGACTTACTTAGCTACGAATAAAACTTACTTAGAAACGTATAAAAAATATACTAGGTGAACTAATATAATGTCAATTTACGTAGATACTCATTAAACTCAACGCTCCACTGATCCGCAGAAGACGACAGGGGGGAAGAAGGCGACGCTTCGCTCGCCTTTTCCCGCCTTAGTATAGGTGTCTAGGACCCTATGGTCGGTTCAGCGTCGTGATGTCTCAGTAGAATACGCCTTGGGACCCTGAGACCTCTCTTTGTAGACGCGGACTGTGCTGCTGGTTTTTTAGTGGGTATTCTGCTTCCATCTGTGAGTCCCACATACCCGCCTTGTGCGGGATGCGTAAATGCATTTTTCCAGCAAAAAAAAAAGTACAAATTCTGTGTCTAGTTGGGACGTTTGGGTGATATTTTCGTCGCCCAAGGGTGGTTAAAGTATATTTAATAACGAGGAAGTAAGAGCCACTTTACGAGCAAAGGTCTTGTAAAATAATTTTTCGATTAATGTGTACTTAAAATTCACCCAAACAAACAAACAACCAAACAAACTTGAAGAAAAAAGTGTTGTAATGTGCACAAAAAGAACCTCGTCCTTTTTTCGGAAAGTCGGTTAAAAATAATCTAATATGAGATGATTTTTTACATCTTATTTTTGGTACACAAGTAAAATATCACTTTTCATAATCGGTAGTCATTGTCAAAAACCCAAATATTAAGAAATTTAGCATCGATAGATCCATTTTAGTCAACCACTAATTGTATCATATTTGAATTTTGCACAGCACATCGACAACGTTTTACGTTTGTGTGAGTAAGATGCACGGTGATTGAAATTGAACCCTGTTTGGTAAACAATAAAGTGTATATTTGTTCGTGCCTCATGCACTGATCTATCGGTATGCGTGTGTGTGAGTGAGACTTCGTGTCTATTGTATTTATTTAGTTGCTTGTATTGGTAGCAGGTAGTAGGGATAGGAAGGGATAAACTGGAGACAGCAGGTTTCAATACAATTTGATACATAGGCATATCTCCCTTGTTTCCGTGATCTGTGCAATGGCATGACACGTAACATGCGGGCACCATGAAATTGTATTTACTATTAATTTTATTTTCAACATCGTCATACAAAATTGTATTTTTAAACTTCTATTTTTGTTTCAATGTACATACCTCCTACTGTTTCTGTTTCATGTAATTCTGTATTTGTTAAAATAATAACTTACAATGTTACTATGTGTTTTTATTTATACGATTGACTGAAATAAATTAATTTTTCATTATTATAATAAAATAGTTTAAGCATCGCATAGCGTTTTCGAGGTCTCTAAAACAATAAGGCGTGTTTTCTATTTCGGCGGCCGTTTTCGGCGCAACACCGCAGCATGTGGAAGACCCTACAAGATACCTTTGTCCAGCAGTAGACGTTTATAGTTATAGGTTGACAAAGACGAAGATATTTATATGACAAGACAATACAGAATTATAATTCTTGCAAGCCACAAAAGTGAGAATATTGTTTTAAGTTTACTTAATAAATAAACATTTTATACAATTACACAAAGAAAAATATTTACTCGTTTTATTAAAACTTTTTTTCATTAGTGAAATAAAAATAACCTTCGTCCCCACAAAAAACAGAGTTCCTTAGAAATGATAATGACAGCAATAAAATTGCGATTAGGGTGGAATGCCCGAAATTTATTTCGACCACGTTCTGTAATAAAGGGAACACCTCAGTGCTATTTTTAAGGCTTAGAGCCCTACGCAGATAAGACCTCCTCTAATTATGTTCCGTGGCTCAGCGGACTAATTTTTCACCAGTCATGAGACATAATTCCTCTAGTTTTTGCCCATTTACTGAGTTCTTCCTCATTTTGCTAACTATAAAGATCTTTAACAGGTAACTTATTTATCTTTATCATCCATTCATGGGATCATTAAATTAATAGTTTACTTTTATTACAAACTAGCTAATGCCTGCGACTTCGTCCGCGTGGATTGAGGTTATGGCGGGATTACTAACTTTGGGGATAGAATTTTGAAAAATCCTTTTTTAGTGGATACCTACTCTTCACAAAGAACACACTCTCCAAATTTCATGTCTCTAGGACCAGCTGTTTAGGCTGTGCGTTGATTATATAAGTCAGTCAGTCAGAACATTACTAACTAATTCAAACTAATTTAATTTTCGGGGATAAAAAGTAGCTTCTATGATATTCTAGACTATAATCACAGAATAGGTAATTACTATAATCTATCTCTGTGCCAGATTTCATCCAGATCCGTTCAGCCTTTCTGGGGTGATTGAGTTACATACATCTATCCATCCATACATAGGTACATGTAGGGGGTTATGACTTCCTTGCCTCCTACAATCAACTACCTAGTTAGGACTCACTTCCTAAGTGAAAAAATACACTCGATGATAACTAACACGATGATATATTTATAATGATAGCGACATATTGTATAATAACACTGTATAGGTATATGGTAAAAGAAAGGTGGTCTGGCAGTACTCCAGAGGTCCACGCTTGTTCACGTATCTCGAGTGAATGCGTCACCGGTCACTCGACGCTGCTTTCTCCCAATGAGCGATTCGATATTCGAATTTCAATACGTAGCTCGCGGACGTAAGCACTGGCCGGTGCGAAGCAAAGAGGCCAGCTAGCGGAGCACCACATACATACATCCATCCATCCAAACTTTCGCATTATAAAATGTTTAGATAGAAGAATTAGTATAGATAGTCATAATATCCAATGCTTAGTTCATAAACCATTTTGTTCAAAGTGGATAAAAAAAAAACCAGACCGCTTACAAACAGCAAAAAAGTGTCGGTAAAGAAAATATCAGTAAACCATCAGCACAATTTGCTTATAAAAATATATCTTCATACATAAACATGAGCTATTAATAGAATCAATTTTATTCATACAAGACTTAATATACGCGAGCTCTAAAGTTTAAAAAGAACCACTTTATTGCTCCACTCTACGACCTCGGTCTAATGATCAATTTAACGCTTATGAAGTGCAAATTCTCTGTCACACTGAGACGAGACATTATAATACCCAATTTCAGCTTCAGAAAGAATATAAATGGGCGACGCACCTGCGTTACGCGTTTAGCCTCCTTTTCGTCTTTTTAAATTTTATCTCTTCCTGTGGAGAGGAACGCAGCTATCTTCCGTTTAACGATATTCATAAACTCCAAAACGTTTTATTAGTCTTTGTATTATATTGTTATTATATTTGGTTCAGAGGTTATCGCTTGAGCTGCTTAAGTGTTAACAAAAATAATTATTACGTAAATTAATCATAATTATAGAGATCGTCGTGTAAAATGCTTTATAATGTGTCCGTGCTCCGTGCTTGTAAATATGTAATAGATCTTTAATTTTGGAATCTTTTATATACGTAGGATTTGTTTTTATTTAATCATAATAATATAATATTATTACTGAATAGTAAGTATTCATATACTAGCGATCCGCCCCGGCTTCGCACTGGTGCAATGCTGATACTAAATATAGGTACTACAGAATGTCTTCATTTAAATTACATGCTGTAAAGGGCCATATTGATCTATATTATATGAATATACATTATATCAATCCCCATCTGTAAAAAGGTTCAATTTGACAGCAAAATACCCACTAGCAAAATGATCCGCCATTTATTGAATTCATTTGTTACCAAAAATGTGATAAATGAAGAACCGCTCGACCGATTTTGTGCAAACTTCACATAAACCATCTACTAAATAGTCCAAACAAAGCCTAAACATTTGGTTTGGATAGGTGAGCCCACAGATCACGGAAACAAGGGAGATGTGCTAAGGGGGCGTGTTGCGTGCGAACTCATCAGGCACAAAATAGGCCTGATGGCCGTTTTTGTCTTTAGTCGCATGTCATTCAAAGATTGGTTCACTTCTCTCGGTTTTTAACAAAATGCCGCGTTGTTCAGTGGTTGTTTGTAAAAATTCAAGCTGCAAAGTGAATTACATGAAAGATGGCATCTCATTTCACACGTAAGTACAAATAAATTGTTGTAATTTTCCATTAAAATCAATAAAACATTATTTAGTGGTATCATAATGTAATAGAGTGACAAGTCTATATCTCATTATGAACAAAAACCATTGCTTGCTTAGTAGAAATCTATCAATGAATCGGCCAGTCTTACGACGCAATGGTTAAGTGTTCTTTACCGATTCTTTCACTAGCACGATAGATCAAATTTCGTAGTGCGGCCGCTGTCGGCGTGCGGTGAACTAGAGATGTGACGATGCAGGTACGAGTACAATGCAGTTGTCGATATTTTAGCGACCAAACGATGATCTGTGATACAATAATTAATAGTACCTTAATTATAACTTAGTAAACAATTATTTCTATTTTAACGTTTAAACTATCGTGAGTAAAATTCATTATAACTATATTTTTAGTCATAATTATTACTATTTTTTTTAATGTAAGTACTCGACTTACTTAGCTGACGAAACGTATAAAAAATATACTAGGTGAATTAATATAATGTCAATTTACGTAGATACTCATTACTCATTTATTGATATATTTAATGTCACTCTTTAATATTAATATTTAAGATATCCGAAGGATGCAGAAAGAAAAGAAAAGTGGATAAATACTTTTCATAATCGGTAGTCATTGTCAAAAACCCAAATATTAAGAAATTTAGCATCGATAGATCCATTTTAGTCAATCACTAATTGTATCATATTTGAATTTTGCACAGCACATCGACAACGTTTTACGTTTGTGTGAGTAAGATGCACGGTGATTGAAATTGAACCCTGTTTGGTAAACAATAAAGTGTATATTTGTTCGTGCCTCATGCACTGATCTATCGGTATGCGTGTGTGTGAGTGAGACTTCTTGTCTATTGTATTTATTTAGTTGCTTGTATTGGTAGCAGGTAGTAGGGATAGGTAGGGATAAACTGGAGACAGCAGGTTTCAATACAATTTGATACATAGGCATATCTCCCTTGTTTCCGTGATCTGTGGGTGAGCCTGTTCTTGAGTTATAAAATTACAACGAAAAGTGGCATTGATTTTTATATACCTACTCGTATATAGATTCCAATTTTCAACCCATTCGGCTCATTCGTTTCGGTATGAAGGAGACAAACATCCAAATTTAGTAACTCACCAACATGCAAACATTTAATAATTTATTTATTTAATTTGTTTTTTATCGGTGTTTCAGAGTTTTGCAATTATTTATTAATATCTTTGAAACATAGTTACGAATGCTCTGCAAGTGTTTTCATCGTGACAGTAAATATAAGTACGTCGGACGATTCTGACCTAACAGTTCAATAGCGTTTGTTTTGAGAGTCAACAAATGGACAACCAGCTTTGTTATTTCAGTTCGCTGTACCGACGAGACGCTGCAGTCTAAACCAAAGCTCATTTGAGTACAGCAACATTAGGTATCTGACCCTACTTGATACAATAATAAACAATGAGCACAATGATATACTGTGGCTCTCAAGCCAGCCATTTCATCAGTGACAGTGTCGGCTTGATGTTTTTGTTATCCCAAAATTTTATTAATATAAATTAAAAGAAGTTTATTTCATGCAAGATAGACTCTTAACTATATTGCACTACATACTCGTATCAATGAAAAAAAACCGGCCAAGTGCGAGTCGGACTCGCGCACCGAGGGTTCCGTACTGAAAACTGTAACGACCAAAGATGTAAAACGGTAATAATTACCTTTGTTAATGAACCGCAAAACTAACTTTGTTTGTAGAGGTTTACTGTTAATATCAAAAAAACTATGCTAGTTAGAGCATTATCTATAGTTTTCCTGTAAAATATACATATATTCCTATTGACCATAATTATTTCAGATTTTTCGATTGGTAAACTCCGGAGATAAGAGGGGGGGAACGGTATTTTTTTAGACTTTTTCCCCGATAAATCAAAAACTATCATAACTAAAAATAATTAAAAATCTGTTTTAGAATGTACAAAGTAAACCCTTTCATATGATACCCCACACAGTACAGTTATCTCACTTTTAAATTTCAACCCTCCGATTGTCCTCCCTTTTTAAATAAGAACAAAAATAATTTCCAATTTTTTTTAATTCCAGTGTCTTTGGGCCACTAATATACACAACTATTCCAAATTTCATGTCGATAGCTTCGGTAGTTAGTGAAATAATCGAGTGTGACGGACGTACAGACAGACAGACAGACAGACGGAGAAAGTAGCACCATAAAGGTTCCATTTTACCATTTTGGTACGGAACCCTAATTACTGATTGACTGACGGATCTGTCAATGCACAGCTCAAACCACAGGACGGATCGAGCTGAAATTTGGCATGCAGATAGCAATCATGACGTAAACATCCGCTAAGAAAGGATTTTTGAAAATTAAACCTCTAAGGGGTTATCCCTTAAACAGTTGCAAAAGTTAATTTGGACTGCTTTATTAGTTTCCTCGTTTAGTTTCAAAATAGTCAATGCTCCATTTCCTACACCATTTTTCCAAACTAAATAATATTCCGTCCGCACAGTAAGCGCCGCTTCACTAAATAAATCACCAGCAATAAACCTTTAAAATGACACTGCGACCGATTTTATATCAGTGCCAAACATATTTTATTTTTCCTATCGAAAATATCTGTATTATGTGTTTCCCGGGTCGCCGATACGACTACCGTTTTCCGTTGTATATGGACGTTCTTGGCCCAAAAGTATCGCACTGCGATGGAGAGCGGATATTTGATTCCTCCTACACTGAGAGGTGATACTATACTAGAGGCAGTGATGTTCACCCAAAAACGCATCTACCTGTCTGTTGACAGATGACTATAATCGTACTGTTTTCACTGAGTTAGCATTGTATAGGCTATTATATTTATTTATTAGATAGTATTATAGCTCGTAATTGTCGTCACCCAGTCATATACTGCTGGATATATTATGTATCTTGTAGGGACTTCCAAACCACGCGGTTTTGAATCCAGAATAATATAACCAACTTTTAATTATTTCGTAAAATTAACACTATTAAAACAAAGTAAATGCGTTTCAAATTTAATCTATACTAATATTATAAATGCGAAAGTTTGGATGGATGGATGTTTGTTACTCAATCACGCCAGATCGGCTGAACAGATTTGGATGAAATTTGGCACAGATATAGATTATAGTCTGGAATAACATATAGGCTATCCGCGAAAATTAAAGAGTTCTCGCGGGAAACGAAAAGCCACAATCCACGCGGACGAAGTCGCAGCCATTAGCTAGTGTATGAATAAATTATGCATTTGCTGCATTGCTATGGCTCATTATCTGATTTTCCAATTTATGTTTTTCAAAGATTTGATTGGCATAATATCTAAAAACCCTTCCTTAGTGTCTAGTCTACGTTTTAGAAAAAAACTGTCATGCAAGCACAGAACAGCTTAACTTGTACATTGATACTCGTATGTCAGCCAGTCAGCGTATCCTTTAAAATAAGTGAATATTATAAGTCGCGTTTATCTAAACATATGATTATATAATTATCTTTCCATGATCGATCCATGTATGAGTTATGCATTTCTATCTCTGCCTCTATGGTTTCTAACTCGATACCCGTTCAGCGTCGTGTGCTTATTCAACACGGCCAACGCGTTTACATATACATGAAAATAAGAAAACGTCATATATTTTTGATATTGGCTACCATTTTCTGTATATTCTTAACTCAGTCTTCTACGGACGTCTTATTTGTCCTTCTATGTTCTGGATATTTGATCAGGATAATATACTTTTTTTATCTACGCAATGAATGGCGTAACTGTTTGCACCCGCATGCATCCAGTTTTGCCTAAAAATAAACGAAAAATAATTAAAACAAGTACAAGTAGCATCATCATGTCATCATACTAATAATATTATAAATCCGAAAGTGTGTTTGTTTGTTTTTTGGTTTGTCCGTCAATCACGCCGCAACAGAGCAACGGATCGACGTGATTTTTGGCGTGGGTATAGTTGACGACCTGGAGAGTGACCTAGCCTACTTTATCTCGGAAAATGAAGGAGTTCCCGCGGTAATAAAAAAAAAGTCGCGGGCACCAGCAAGTGGTAAATAATTATATAATTCATCGTCTCAACCGATAAACTTTCACTGTTGATGGAGTTCTGCTTATTTCCAGCGGCTCCCATATACTCACTAGAGCTCATCTGTCTACCAAAATATGGGGTCGGTAATTTAAGTACTCTGAGACCACACTGCCAAGTGCCAACGCTTAAAGCCATATTGTTTCATTATTGTTGACTTTCATGTTTTAGAAATATAATCCTTATTTTAGGAACGTCAAGGTACCTACGTGACATCAAAATGTCATTTTGAGTAATAATATTATTATTAATAGTAATATTATTACTATTACTCAAAATTATATAACTACTAGCTGATGCCCGCGACTTCGTACGCGTGGATCGAGGTTTTGTGGTTCCCGCGGAACTCTTTAATTTTCCGGGACAAAAAGTAGCCTATGTGTTATTCCAGACTATAATCTATCTCTGTGCCAAATTTCATCCAGATCCGTTGAGCTGTTGGGGCGTGATTGAGTAACAAACATCCATCCATACATCCATACCGACATCCATACATCTAAACATTCGCATTTATAATATTAGTAAAGTAAAGTAATATATAACTATTGCATGAGTAATCTTATTGCTTAAGTATTGCTTAATATATTGTAAAACCAAGTATTTTATAATGTCTTCAAGCTGAACTATCAGACTAGTATTCAACCCTTGAGATAATTCCAAAGACATTTGCAACGAACATTTTATAAAAAAACAACACAAGAAGCAAATCATAACGTGAATTCAAATAACGTTCCTAATACAAAAACTAAACGATAAAAGAGAGAAATATTTCTCCCAACTAAACCGCCTTTCAATGTAAAGAACACATAGCATAAGTGATTTATCATTTTTATGAGCTCACCATAAAGGCCTAAAGTCCACAAGCCGAGTGTGGGTAACAGCCTATATAAAATCATTTTGGCGCGAAATTCCCTTAAAGTTTACGGCCCTACACGAGCGGTAGTAATCTTGGCGGTTTATTCATCCTTAACGGGTTGAGGATGCTAGTTGACAATGGCTGCGTAAATCTGGTAACCTGCTATTTGTATTGCCATTTAGAATTTAGCAGAATGACTTGAAATAACTTAATTAAGCAAGACTGTTCTATCCATTGCCCGCTGGAAAGTGACTTTGAGCTTACTTATGAGACCCTTGAGATGCTATATCTGTTGAAGGCTTACTTCATCAGGTTATGAAATTAAAACTCACTCCCTCAGATATCTCACGAAAAAAATTATAACTCGAAAACTACCTACCAAAAATCGCTGAACATATCTACATGGGGTATTTTCTGATAGGTCTAAGAACGAGGAATACATTTTTTCTTTGAACGTCACTATTTGGGCCAACCTATATATTTATTTTAATTTATTTTGTTATTTCTGCACCATCTACCGGTTGTAATAGGAGCTATATCGAGCGGCAATAAAGCCGCCAAATTGTATACTTTGTTTTTAGCTAAGTTTACTGTATGTTATTATGTATAATTTCCTTTGTGGTGTACAATAAAGGTGTATTCATTCATTCATTCATCATGCTGGTGTTACATGACGTAAGTATAACAAATATATCAGGCATGCTAGGGTCTGCGTAACTAACTAATAAATTCAATCCAGTTTTGAAGCAAGTTGAGCTTCGTTCCCAACGCTTCTAGTTCCACTACTGAAATTACAGCTGTCTAACTTACCTGTGAAAATTAACACTTAACTTTCGCATTGAATTGTATAGCTCGGACGAACCCGGGAGGTTTGATTATGAATTATTATTTTAGCTATTTCTCGTTTACAAAATATATTGTTTTCTAGAAAGTAACGATTTTGCCCTTACTAGATAACGGCTTTGCCCATAGCAATGGTCGATGACCCGTAGACCTATTCTGAAAATAAAAATTCTTTCCAAAAAACCGACTTCCAACGCAACTGTAAAGTAATAAATAATTTTTATTTCTACCCACTATGTTGAAGTCGGGCGAGCCTGATGCGTCAACTTTGCTTATCCTTGTTATACCCGCCCGACTTCAACATAGTGGGTAGAAATAAAAATTATTTATTACTTTACAGTGGCGTTGGAAGACGGTTTTTTGGAAAGATTTTTTATTTTTAACTTTTTAGTGTCAGGGTTGAGGATTTGGAGTCAGAATATTTTTTATGGGACCACCTCGAGGTGAGGTGGTGAGCTTCCTCTAAAGACTGATAGAAAAAAAAAACAAATCGGTTCAGAAACGACGGAGATATGCACCGACAAACATTTAAAAAAAAACGCGCCGAATTGAGAACCTCTTCCTTTATTTGGAAGTTGGTTAAAGACTGTATGAATCATTGTTACAATCTCAATCGTTGTTATTGGAATCGTTACACTGTAGCAAACATAACAAGGTCCCAGCTAAGTCATTTTTAATTATTATTTTATTTTAATAGAATTACCAACAAAATTACATGTACAAAGTATACAAAATTTTAAATGTCTTTAATAATTACAATTTTTTGATTACTATCAATAGAATGTACAAAAATATGATTTAAGCTTTGGCGGAAATCGAACTCGGAACGTTCCACTTATTAGACCACTGAGCTCACTACCATTCTCGTTTATCCAATATACAGATTACCTTTTGATTTGTTAACCATTATTGGCTACATATTTGGCATAATTGTGTTGGTTTTGGTAATTTGTTCGCTACGTACAACATGTACCTACGGATATACACTATTATACGCACTCGGTTCAGGGCATTAAGAATAAAGATAGAAATAATAATAAGATAGATTAGTGTAAACATTCAACGTACTTTACAATTCTAAGCAGCGCGTCTTAACTTTGGGTGTAATTAATGGTGCGCACAGATATAGTCATAAGCGGTTTAATATTATAATTGATAAACTCAACCTTCAGTAGTAGTTATATTCTTTGTTTTAACTATAGCTAATTATACTTTTAAAAGGTAAGTTACTTTCAAATCAAGAGTAAACATTTTCAAAAATTTCAGCGAAATTAGACTCTAATTATGATGAACTATTATTATTTTTAATAATCTAATTAAGGTCTCCGATTATAAGCTCCAAATTCATTATTTATTAATTTTCATCACTTTTTTCATCATTTTTCTATGTTATATTAAATATTATATGTTCTGAGTTTCTATCATTAAATTAGACGAGATGAAAGAAATAAGAAAATCCTTTCATACTTTGTCCACATCAATACGTAAATAATACGGATCGGGAATAAATGTAATAGCTACTGGGCAATAATGGATCCATTTCCTTTGTGAATGTAAAACGAGCATAAATTGCTTTACTGCGAACTTTGCGAGTGATTCAAAAGCCATAATGTTAAGAATAATTTATCAATTGGCTCATATTGGAGTGGATAGTGAGTGCTACCTACATTGAAAAAGTTTAGTAAGACTAGCTGCCCCACCCCGGCTTTGCCCAGGTGGATTTTTTGAAACATCTTCGTAATATAAAGAGAGAAGACTCGACTCACTCACTCTCTGACTGACTCAATCTCTGACTAACTCACTCTCCGACTGGCTCATCAACAATCTTCCCAATCAAATCCTAAACTTAAACCTAGAGAGCTGAAATTTTACAAAGGTTCCCTTTATAATTTAGTCAAGGAATCTGGCTAGAATATTCGAAATTGCCTCGCGAGCAAAGTCGCGGATTGTCGCTATTTTTCTCATAAACGGAAATAAACAATAACTTTTGCATAAATAAACTTAAGATTTTGTAGATTTATGTGGTTTTTTTTTCTAGATTTTTTTGGGTTTTTATCTAAAACCTACAAAATCTTAAGTTTCTAGCGTGCGAATCACACTAATATTATTATAAATGCGAAAGTGATTTGTTTGTTGGTTTGGTAGTTTGTTCTTCAATCACGCTGCAACAGAGCAACGGATCGACTTGATTTTTTGCATGGGTTTAGTTGAGGACCTGGAGAGTGAATAACGCCAACATTTTATCCCAGAAAATTAGGAAGGTTCCGTGTTAATTTAAAAAAAAAATCTCGTGGACGAAGTCGCGGGCATAAGCTAGTCTTTAGATACTTCCAAAACTTTGACAATAACGGCCATGTCAATAGTCTCTTCTAGAAGATAATTTCAACAGAAGTTTCATGTAAGTTCTTCAATATAAGTTAGTAAGTAGGTTCTCGTAAGTTAAATCCTACCTAGGAGCACCTACGAAAGTTAAACACGAAGAATTTCCCGATCAATCCCACCGCCATAATGTACTCCCCAATACTTGGAAAACTTAACCAATAATGTACCGATAATCTCCCTTAAAGCGTTTCTTTCGCAAGTAATAGGGACTACAAGATTGGATTAAAACTTTGCCCAACTTCGTGACTTGCTCTCGAGGTCGCCCATCATATCTGTCACAATGGCCATCGAAAGTTGCCTGTAAGTGTTGTCAACTTTGCCGTAATGTACTCAACTTTATATAATGAAGGGATAAAAATTCTGAAGTATGGGCAAAGAGCAATTTAATAAAAGTGTTCTTTTAGACGCATTGGGAGTATGGTATGTACAGAATTTCGATTTCGATCATTTATCTTGGGATCAAATCCAAGTTGGATAATTTTAAGAAAAACATTTTTTGCCTGATTGGAGGGTTCGGTCGTGGCTTGTTACCACCCTACCTGCAAAGACGTGCCGCCAAGCTATTTAGCTTTCCGGTACGATGCCGTGTAGAAACCAATTATTGGTATGGGTTTCATTTAACTGCCCTGCCCCTATCAGGTTAGCCCGCTACCATCTTAGACTGCATCATCGCCTAACATCAGGTGAGATCGCAGTCAAGGGCTAGCTTGTTGTAGCTAGGAATTAAAAAAAAAGAAACTAGTAAGAAAAGAGGCTAGCAAAGGTTTTTGTTTTTTGTAGTGGATAAAAAAAACATTTTGTTTTTAATTTGATAATATTATCTACGTATATATTTCATACTAATTACTAATCCTCACATATTACCACAGAATACTTAATAGTACCTTTTAGTCCTTCTCTGGGCTTAATATATTTTTTACAGCTTGTCACCCATATCCATACTAATATTTAGATATAAATGCGAAAGTGTGTATGTCTGTCTATCTATCTGCTACGATTTTCTGGCCCATGTTTTTTTTTTTTTTTTTTTTTTATCCACTACAAGCTAGCCCTTGACTACGATCTCACCTGATGGTAAGTGATGATGCAGTCTAAGATGGTAGCGGGCTAACCTGTTAGGGGCATGGCAGTTATATTAAACCCATACCCCTTCGGTTTCTACACGGCATCGTACCGGAACGCTAAATCGCTTGGCGGCACGTCTTTGCCGGTAGGGTGGTAACTAGCCACGGCCGAAGCCTCCCACCAGGCAAAACCATTTTGATGAAATTTGTAATGGGGTAGTTTGCATCCCGGGGAAGGTCATAGGCTACTTTTTGTGCCGGAAAATTAAGAATTACCCGCGGGAATCAAAATCCACGCGGACGAAGTCGCGGTCATGATCTAGTCATTTGTAATTCGTCCAGCAATGGACCATTTATCGTATAGTAAAACCAAAGTGAAGTCTTAATAAAGCTAAGCAGTGAGCAAAATCGGAAGTAAGGGACCTAGTCATAAATAAATACTGTAAAAACTGCGGCAACGATATGTAAACAATCTTTTATATAAACATTAATAACATTCAACCAACATTTACGTAGAATAATAAACTCAGGTTTGAAAAAGACAAAAAAGGCCTCGAAAAAATAAAATTGTGCGCATTCCTTATAAAATGTACACTGTTCACCTCAGTAGCGCTGAATATGATGTCCAGGAGCTAATGGGAAATCATAAGGAACT
The DNA here is from genome assembly GCA_923060345.2 of Erebia aethiops. Classification (NCBI taxonomy): domain Eukaryota; kingdom Metazoa; phylum Arthropoda; class Insecta; order Lepidoptera; family Nymphalidae; genus Erebia; species Erebia aethiops. Next base: position 2,979,794 of record OV281092.1, on the reverse strand, counting down.
TAAAATCGAGTTAGACGCCCTTAAAACTTGCTGAAGAGCCGTTTCTCGTCAGCGTCAGTTTTCAGATAAATACAAAAATAAATAAATAAATAAAAAATAAATAATACAGATAAATAAATTCATATTCTAAGGACTTATTTACAAAATTTATAAAGATAATTTAAATTTTTTGTTAAGTAAATGTAAATATCGTCCCGCGTACAGGTAATATTTGAGTGATCTAATAGAAGTTGGACGCTGTATACTGATCACTGTATACATTAATTAATATAAACCTTCCATTGGAAGTACGAAGAGCTGGCAAAATATGGTAGCTACTTGTTTTGGGAACCACATTTTATTGAAATAGCTACACCAACAAACATAATATTACCTACACGAATAATCCACAAGCTCTTCATTTATCAGGAACACGGAATGTAACTGATCTTTTGTTTACGAGCCTCGAGCATTATGTGTGGCTGTTGGCGGAAATTTAAGTCTCGTTTATGCTTATTTTACATTTTACTAGAAGAAAGTTGTGAAAATGACACGCTCTACTCGTTTGAGACAAGTCTGTTCCATTTTGAACCACTTTATTTTATTCAAACATCTACACGCCTTTCATATTTTTTGATACACACTTTTTGATACACAAGTTTCTGTTCCTCATTAAACAAAAATATGATGTACTAGAATATGATTAAGTTTATTTTTAATCCCTAGGGAACTCCTTAATTTTCCGGAATAAAAAGTAGCCTATGCCAGCCTCTAGGTCCTCAACCATACCCACGCAAAATAACACGTCGATCTGACACGTCTGTTGTAACATGATTAAAGGACACACCAACTGACCAACAAACAAGCACACATTCGCATTTATAACATTAGTATGATGTATAGAAATAATGTGCAGATCTATATTATAGAGCATTATAATTTTAATAAAATTCCTCACGATTCAATAATTCAAAACAAAACAATATAATAGATACTCGAAACAACCAATATTTTCATGCACAATTGACCCAATAAGTACCGTAAAAGCGTATTAAACGCTGAATCTATCAGCACGTTTAGTACTTAATACGATTTCACGGACTCATTGCTAATTAATTTGATTATACGCTTTTCGAACCGTATTATTACTAAATATTGTTAAACTATGGCTATTACCCATACCAAATACTAATATTATTAATACGAAAATGTGTCTGTCTGACTGTCTGTCCGTCTGTCTGTCTGCTACGCATTCACTGTCCATCTGCTCAACCGAATTTGATGAAATTTGGTACAGTGGTAGATTGTATCCCGCGGAAGGAATATCATACTAAGGTAATCCATAGAGCGGTATACAAGAAACCACAGTGACACTAAAAACTCCTATAGTCGATTTAATTATGAACCGGGACAAAGAGGAATACAGCAACATGGTCCTTACATTTCGTGAATTAAGTGCGAAAGAAACTTTTGATACTCGAGCCGTATTCACTTTAGTTGAGTTTCAGCGCTGTTGAAGATTTAAAGGGTGCAAGCTTAAGTTTATACGGTTTTGGAGACACTTTTAAAAGTACTTTAGGAGCATACGTTTAAGAATATGAGAACTTTATTGTTTTATAGTCTGCTCAAGGACGGCCGTCGTAAGAGTCACGTAGACATGTTTCTACACGTCATCAGTTTTTTTAGTTTTATTTTTGGTCCTCCACTCTTTTGAGAACATAATGAGGCATACCGGTTTTCTCACTCTGTTTTCCTACACCGTTTGAATCAAGTCATAATATATAATTTCTAAAACCCACATAACTCAAAAATTAGAGGTCCGTACTCACAGTTAGAATCCGGGACCCCGTATAGGATGTCGCTTCTATTTAAACTATCATACTTAATGTTATAAATGCGAAAGTGTGTTTTTTTGTTAGTTTATTAGTTTGTTGGTTTGTCCTTCAATCACGCCGCAACGCAGCAACGGATCGACGTGATTTTTGCCATGGGTATAGTTGAGGACCTGGAGAGTGACATAGGCTTCTTTTTATTTCGGAATATGAAAGATTTCCTGCGGGAATCAAAAAACTTAAACCACGTGGACGATTTTGTGTTTTATTCGATCAAGAATTTCACGGAAAAGGCTGATCGAATTGAGGCAAAGCTTTGCAGTCCAAAACTGATCTGATAGTAAGACTAAAACTTTCCTAAAGATGAAAAATTTTTTTTAAATTGAAAAATTAAAATTTGATGAATATAGAATCCATGTTATAACTAAATCCAAAATTCGAGCACAACATTATCTAGACAAAATATAAATTATATGTAAATGAAGAAGAACGGTTCTAATAAAAAATATTAGTAACCGAGGTTAAAGACCTTCTTTGAAACACAATAATATAAAACTCGTATCTTCGACACGTCTCGGTGTCTCTATAATGAGATTGAACGATTTCATATTCACATACATCATTACTTCCATAATATGATTCATCCAAATTCAATATACACGTATATTATTTTACTTTTACGAGCTTTGACAAAGACTGAAATGAATATTCTTTTAGCAATGAATTTACCTCATGATTTCGAATGTTATTTCTATTAAAAAGCGAGTGCTTTATGAATTTTATCCTTGTTCCTAATGAGGAAAAAGAAAACAGAAATACACATTGTATTAGTCTGTATCAATTTGACGATCTCCGTGTCAACGATCAATTTGGGAATTTATAATTTCTGAATTTCCCTCGGTTTGGCTTGGTGGGAGGCTTCCGCCGTGGCTAGTTACTAAAGCTAGCAAAGACGTGCCGCGAAGCGATAAAGCGCTCCGGTACGATGCCGTCTAGAAACCGAATAGGGGTATGCCGCCAAGCGATAGAAACCGTTTATCGCTATGGGTTTAATATAACTGCCATGCCCCAAACAGATTAGCCTGCTACCATTTTAGCCTGCATCATCACTTACTATCAGGTGAGATCGCAGTCAAGGGTTAACTTGTAATGGATACAAAAAATACTAATTTTAAAAATTGCCATCTATCATCGCAAAATTTTAGGGTTCCGTAATCGACAAACACCCTTAAAGTTTCGCCATGTCCATCCGTCTGTACCTACTAGAAAGCTCTAATTAGGTATGGGTATACATAAAAATCTCGCTGACAAAGTGTTAAAATAAAATATTGAAAAATAAAATTGGAGTGTCTGGGAAAACTTTCTCGATTCAGGAATCCGTTTGCAAAATATAAAGCGTTAAAGTGCTAATTTTCGTTAAGAGACAAGTGCTCCCAAACTAAACAGTTGTCAGTAAATAATCAGGTTTTTTGTCACAATGAACTTCGTTCCCGATTTGTTTTCTTCCCATACAATTAAAATATGATCCAAATACAGAATGGAGTTTTAAAAAAAATCAATTTTATAAATTTTCAGGGACAGGGACAGGCTCGACAAAAAAATTCACTAAGTAGGTAGGTATGCCAACACTTTTTTCACTAATAGGTTCCTAAGACAGTTTCATTGTGTAGGTTTCAGATTTCCCGTTATCCCAATTAAAAACACACACTGTTTAGGGGAGTATTTTTAGTAATGTAAACACCATAAGACCAGCTACATCGGGGCCGTCGAAAAATTGGTGGAGTAGGCCGACCTCATCTGCCAAAGTCTCAGACCTCAGTATAAAAGCAGTTACTGTATGTAGCTTTGCGTGTGCAACTTGCAGCTTATACGATGACTCTTAAGCCAGGCGTAATGTAGACTTTAAATATATTATGCTACAAAAATTGTTATGTAACATCATTAAATATGCCAGGTTAAAACTTTCTTTCTCCCTGATCAAGATGCAAGGCACGCCTTCCTTACATAATAATGCACTTTTGAAAGAAGAGGCGATTCTGCCCGGATATCATATTATATTCATAACACTTTTCACTAGTTTTCAGTTTACTTAAATATTTTTGTTTCTAGTAGCTTTGAATACCTTTATTCAATTTCAAAGCAATATTAGCACAGTAAACAGATACAACCAGTATAGAAACTATCTAGAAACGTTCGAAACAGCTCACTCACACAAACATGCGCATCGAAGAAACCTGCGCTACTCAAGTACTCACTACTGACGGCACTGCGACGAGCGCTTGGGGTCTCGTCACAGGTCTCGTCGATACGCATGTTTGGGTGAGTGAGCTGTTTCGAAGGTTTCTAGTTTCCATACTGGTTGTATATGTGTGTACTGTGATAATATTAGTCCGTTCTTTTGCCTGGAAATTCGCTCTTCTCATTTCTTATGATGGCCTAGGCCAATTGCGATTGAGGCCACAATAATATTACAATGTGGGGGCTTTGGATTGTAACATAATCAATACTAATATTTAAAATGCGAAAGTGTGCCTGTCTGTCTGTCTGCTTTGCTTTCACGGCCAATCCGTTGAACCGATTTGGATAAAATTTGGTACAAAGATAGGTTGTATCCCGGGGACATAGGCCTCTATTTTTGCCGGAAAATTTAACCCACGGGAATCAAAAACCTAAACCCACGCGGACGAAGTCGCGGGCATCATCTAGTATACTATATCACTAGCTGGTAGCCTATATCTTTCTCTGGGAAACTATCTATCTTTGTACATGTTGTCAAAATCGGTTAAACAGATGGCCCGTGAAAGTGTAGCAGACAGACATACACACTTTAGAAATCACGATAATATAAGTATGGATTATTAATTCATATAGCATTATAAGTATTCACCTGTAAATAGCAATTCCATCAACCACTGTAAATATGTAGTTGGATTTCATGAATATTCATTTTACCGAATCAAACATTTAGAATACAACATCGAATTGTAACACTAACAGCAAACTATTACAATTGAATCCGTGGAATTCCCGATGAACATTATGGTCTACAAATACGCAGTAATTAAAACTTGTTATGTAAACTATGGGATTGGCAAAAACTAAGCTCAAAATCGAAGAGATGAATGAGCCAAGTTTTAATTGCTTTGTACCGGGAAGTTAGGGCACAAATTCACTAGCTCCTGTTACATAGTTTGACTTTTTACGTAGTTTCGGATTTAACTGTGTCCCTTACCACAAGTTTTTAAAATACGCCGATTTTTAGCATATTCGAGCGTACAAATACTTTAGTGTCAGAGAAAAATAGATTCAAATCTTAATTTTTCAAAATCGCCAATTCAATACCATATTTTTTTATTACGCAACGTACTTCGAATGCCGACTGTGGCTATATAGTCGGACTTGATCTCTAAACAAAGTGGTTAAGGTTCATTTCACGTTAAAACCAAAGTTTTTGAATGCTCGATAAACGCTCATTTACTTGTGATAAGGGTCAGAAGTCAGAACTCAATCCCTAAATAACACATTCTGATCATGCAATAAATAGCGAAACTAAAGGTAACGAACTCTCTACTGATAATTATCTAATCTCTTACGAATCTCTTCCAGGAAATCTTTTGTAGTTGATTATAGGCCGAAGTTTGGATGCCTAAAAAAAGGTTTAGTAAGCCTAATGAGTAGAGAGGATGAGTAAAATTAGAGAGTTCTAAAAGATCATTGAAATTGGATTTTGATTGACTTTGCTGTACCTAAACAAAAGATCCTACCTTTTTATAAGAATTTTTTTGAACCACCAGGCTATCACCGCACAAAAAAGAGTTGTGTAAAAAAATATATTAAATTAACCGGTTGACAGAACAGACGTGAACAATGCAGCATAACTTCAGTCTGTGAAATATTCCAACTTGAATGTTGAAGGTTTGCAGGAGCGGAAATTGATTGAATTTAAAACTTTGTCTACTTGTGCTGGCTAGCGGGGACTGAAGCTTGTTGCGAACTTTACTCCGGATCACGTGGCTTTTAAGTAGTAGGTTCTTTAAAGTATAGGGTTAATATTATAAAAATAGTAGTACGTAATATTGAACAAATCTGAACGACTTATGAAAATTGTGATAAAATATTTTTTTCATAGTAATATTAAACATGTTTAAATTGGTATAACTCTACGAAACACGAGAAGTCAACGATTGACTACTGCCAAGACAACTGCCCCCTAAAATAAACACTTCTGAAGGAGTGAGTATGTCACCGAAAAGTTTTTTGTATTTTTGGCGAATATTTTAGTTCATTTTATGTTCTTGAACAAAAGTTTTTCTGTATTATATAGATAAGTTGCAATAGTATCTTTAAAGTTTGTGGTTGACGTCCAATTTGCTCGCACGAAGCGTTTTTGCTCCACGTTTCTGATACGAACCGCTAGGATATGCTATAACCGCTATGTGGAACACCCTCCCAGCGCACGTGTTTCCTGCCACTTATAACTTAAGTACCTTCAAGGCAAGAGTGAATAGGCATCTTCTAGGCAAGCGCGTTCCAACCTAGACCTCATCATTGCTTTGCACTAAGCATGATTGTCGTCAAGCGCAAGCCTATCACGCAATAAAAAAAAAAAAAAAGCTCTGAAAGCTGGGCGCCGGTCTCGTGTCTCCCCTGATTGGCCCCCTCGGGGAGACATCAGGACTTTTTCAACTGAAAGTTGGATTTTTAGATACTGGCAGCACTGGGCTGAACTCAAAGCTAAACCAAGAAAACCTGGAACATTCGGAGATTACTTTATTTTTTTAATTTGTCACTATTTACCCCCTTATTAAGATTTTAAAAATCAAGGGAATTCCTTGATATTCCGGGATAAAAAATAAATATGGCATTCTTTAACTATATTCAAACAAATACCGTAGTTAAAAACTATGGTCAAACAAACACACTTTCGCATTTACAACATTGGTAGGATTTGTGTAAGTTGGGAATCATTATTTGTATTTGCAAGTTAACAGCAATATGTAACGGTATTACACAAACAGAACTGCGGTACGAGATATAATTGCGGTTCACACATCTCGCATGCCTGAGGCTCTATTAATTAATTGATATTAGTGCAAATATAGGTATTTGTGCGGGCTCTGTTATTAGTGTTTACGACTGTGGTATCAGAATAATTATTTAGTGCCTAAAGCTGTGAGATAGATTTGTTCATAAATCATCATAAATCATAATATTTATTTGCTGATTGTAGGTAGGAAGTTCTTACAATAAAGACATAATAGCGTTCTGTAATACATTAGAACTTAAGGATAATGACTTTAGGAACTGTGTTTCTGTTTTTTTACGCCACTGTAAGTTAGCCCTTGACTGCAATTTCTACGGATGGTAAGTGATGATGCAGTCTAACTACTACCACTGTGACTGACGACTGTGATGAAGATATAAGAAATTATAAGTTCCCAAATGGACCCCGCCGGGAATCGATACAGAGTCCTCCCACATTAAGACAACAGCGCTCAACACTGCACCAGGAAAGTTATCAAAAGTTCCCAGAAATTGGGTTCTGAAAATCTGCATTCCAAAATGCTGCAAAAAAATTGCCTGGTGGGAGGCTTCGACCGTGGCTAGTTACCACCCTACCGGCAAAGACGTGCCGCCAAGCGATTTACGAGTAGTGTTCCGATACGATGCCGTGTAGAAACTGAATGGGGGAATGGGTTTAATATAACTGCCATGCCCCTAACAGGTTAGCCCGCTGCCATCTTAGACTGCATCATCACTTACCATCAGGTGAGATCGCGGTCAAGGGCAAATTTGTTGTGGAAAAAAAAATTCTGGTAAGTATTATATTTAATGTATTGTAGAAAATAGATACGTGTAGGGTGGAAGTGTTATAAATAAATAACGATTTGACTATATAACCATGACCAAACTAACTATATGGCAAAAATCAAGTAAATACCAATGTATAGCTAATGAAAATATTATGATATAATAATACTAGTTCACATAGCTAATTTTTCCATGATATGGCGTATAACATGAATATCCATTTTAAAAACGAGCTTGACACAGCATAACGTATTGTTTTCCCTTAACAAATTAAATGCGACACTCCAAGAAACAAACGTAAGCACGCTATAGAATATCTCAAAAGAGAAATACTCGTTCCCTTTAAATTTTCCGCAAACATTCAGCACTTTTAGTACAAAACACGCTACACAGCTATTTGGCTGACTTCAGTCGAATGGACGGCTTACGTCACATCCAATTTATGTCTTGGGTTGTAAGTGAATTTGTGTTTTGTTCAATTTGCATATTGCTGTACAAAAACAACCTGGGGAAAATATATACAAAATCTGTAAGGAAGAAAGCAGAGCAACAGTGTAAATTATAAGATGGGTTAATATGACTGATAAAAAACTTAAAATCATTATTACTTAAAACTCAATTTACAGTCTCGCTTAAAAAATGCTTTCGAATCGTATTTTTATGTGATAATTATTATTGCCTGACGTTAGTTTTGTCGTTAAAGTGTCTTTATTTTTTTCTAATAATATAAGGAATGTGGAAAGTTTACTAAATGTTTGTATGTTTGGGTGTTTGTTACTCATTCACACTACAATAAGTGAACCGATCTGGCTAAAATTTTAAATAGTGACAGCTTGGGCAAAATTTATGCCGAAAAATTAGTGTTTCCGCGGAATTTATAAACCCGAAGACGAAGTCTGAGCATCATACATAAAAAACGTTTCTTACAAACTTTTCTTACTTATACATAAGACTAAAATATAAATTTAGAACAGAATTATCATAGCCCAACTAAATATTTCGAGATAAATGAGGTATCATTCGATTGTGGTCCAGGTGACGTAGGCTACACCAATGGCTAATAAACACATTTTACACGAACAAAACGGAATTAATTTTTATCCAAAAAGTGGGCGCCTCTGAATTTTTGAAGTGAAAACTTCTTTGGCTGCGTTGAACACTTTTTGGTAAGGGGTAAACTTGTGGATTTGCGTCACCGTCACCGACATGCTAGCGTTGTTACAAAGACAAAAGGTCTTAAATATAGATATACTACATTTGTCGTTAAACTTTAATTCCTTAGTTTTAAGGTTTATATTTTAATTATATTAAGTTAATTTTTTTTTATTTAAAAATATACTGACTTTTTGTATAATAATTACAAAAATAGTTTATTCCTTACAAATAAAACATATAATAATATATACAATGGGTTGGATTTAGTATCGTTTGGCAGGAGTTTAAGGGTGAAAGGTGTTGTATTCGGTAGAGGTTTGGTCCCTGATTAAAACAATACCACTCGCGTTAAAAGGTAATGCACCGTTTTCGAGAAATTTAAAATAAGATATTATAACCTCTAAATGGATGAAACATAGTAAAACGAATGCAATATGACTGTGAGAGCAAGATAGCATATATACTTTTGTTTAGGTGTGATAAGGACATAAGAAGATGTCAAACACAAGTGTCATAATTTATTTGTCAAAGACTAGAACCCAGAGCCGTAAAACTATTAAAAAAAGTGATTTCTATTCATAGAGTAAGGTAAATATTTCCCTCTATTCCGCCATTGCTCTGCTTGCGTGAATGTGTTTTCTCCTCTCCTTTGTAATATTGTGGCTTCTTACGACGACTATTTTCTCTTTTTTTGACTCCGATTGCTTGCTGAAACGAATATTTACCCGCTTTCCCACATTGGACACCGAACTTTTGCCTACTGACTTGACCTGTGCGTGCATCCCGGATTTTGCTGCTTCGTGTTTTATTTTAAAGATGTGTGAACCACAGCCATCAACGAGCCGCGATTTCGATCAAGGCGAACCGCCGGTAAAACGGCATTTATATGTTGAAGAAATTAAAAGTATGTGGAATTTAGTTAATGTGTACACTAAACTTGGTACACGGGAACAAGCTATTGCCTTCGCTGAGGAGAAAGGCATGATCCCAGCCTCTAAAATGTGCCATTATCATAAAAAAAACATGAGTGTGGAATTTTCTACCAACAATTCGGTAGGCTCATTTGTATGTAATAGAGGTCCTTGCAGGACCAAATCCAAGGTTAGCCGAGGAAAAGGAACATGGTTCGACAATATAAAAATCACGATGACCCAAATTTTTTATTTAATGTATGCATATGGAAGTAAATGGAGCTATGATTTGACCCTAAAAGAAGATTTTTTTGAAAGAGAGCAGTGTTTATCCCGAGCAACTATTAATGACTGGTTCAATTATTGCCGGGAGACTGTCGTTCTTTATCAAATGGACAAACAAAGATGCCTTGGAAAGATTGGTGGTCCAGGAAAAATTGTGCAAATTGATGAGAGTAAATTTGGAAAGCGGAAATATAATAAAGGCAAGCTATTACTAAATGCAAGGATTTAATAATTGACAACCTGGCTAAATTTTATTAATACAAATTTATAGTAATACTTGATTTTGTTTTAGGTCGGCACATCGAAGGTTATTGGGTGCTCGGAATGATCGAGGATGGCAAGGAAGATTTAAGGCTCGAAATTTGTCCAGAAAATGTCAGATCTGCTGAAGTTTTGGTGCCTTTAATACAAAAGCATGTGGTTGAGGGCACCACCATCCATACAGATTTCTGGCGGGCTTATGATGGGTTAGACAATTTTGGTTACATCCATAAAAAAGTCAACCATAGTGACCCAGAAAACCCTTTTGTGGCACCAGACGGCACGCACACTCAAAGAATCGAGTCTCAGTGGCGTGTCGTCAAGAGATACTTTGCTAAAGATAATTATAATAACCGAGAAAACTTTTCTGATTTGGTGTATGAATATTTGTGGAGAAGAGACGTGTTATTAAATAAACGAGATCCGTTTGAAGAGTTAATTAAAGTGATTAACTATGTTTACAAACATTAAAAAATTATAAACATTTATTAAGTATTTATTGTTGTTTTATTTTTGAATAGTTTAAAACCACCCAGAAATGCCGTGCTGACAGCATAGCGTTGGTACTCTTTCCTCCTCTGCTCCCACTACCAAGAGCGAGCGAAGCGAGCTCGGGACTTGGGGGCACTCCGACTCGGATAGGTTAGGTTAAGAAGAGGATGGCGGGGTCTGTAAGACCCCGCCATCCTCTTCGTGGTTATTTCCTTTTTATACCACCCAGAAATAAGGAGCCCCGCGAAGCGGGGCTCCGTCGACCGGCCTTGGAGGGTGTGAGAGGGAGAGGGTGAAGTCTAAGGAGTTTTCCTAGCGTCCCCACTTTCTCCTTGCTTTGCTGACAGCATAGCGGTGGTACTCTTTTCTCCTCCGCTCCCACTATCAAGAGCGAGCGAAGCGAGCTCGGGACTTGGGGGCACTCCGACTCGGATAGGTTAGGTTAAGAAGAGGATGGCGGGGTCTGTAAGACCCCGCCATCCTCTTCGTGGTTATTTCCTTTTTATACCACCCAAAAATAAGGAGCCCCGCGAAGCGGGGCTCCGTCGACCGGCCTTGGAGGGTGTGAGAGGGAGAGGGTGAAGTCTAAGGAGTTTTCCTAGCGTCCCCACTTTCTCCTTGCTTTGCTGACAGCATAGCGGTGGTACTCTTTTCTCCTCCGCTCCCACTATCAAGAGCGAGCGAAGCGAGCTCGGGACTTGGGGGCACTCCGACTCGGATAGGTTAGGTTAAGAAGAGGATGGCGGGGTCTGTAAGACCCCGCCATCCTCTTCGTGGTTATTTCCTTTTTATACCACCCAGAAATAAGGAGCCCCGCGAAGCGGGGCTCCGTCGACCGGCCTTGGAGGGTGTGAGAGGGAGAGGGTGAAGTCTAAGGAGTTTTCCTAGCGTCCCCACTTTCTCCTTGCTTTGCTGACAGCATAGCGGTGGTACTCTTTTCTCCTCCGCTCCCACTATCAAGAGCGAGCGAAGCGAGCTCGGGACTTGGGGGCACTCCGACTCGGATAGGTTAGGTTAAGAAGAGGATGGCGGGGTCTGTAAGACCCCGCCATCCTCTTCGTGGTTATTTCCTTTTTATACCACCCAGAAATAAGGAGCCCCGCGAAGCGGGGCTCCGTCGACCGGCCTTGGAGGGGGTGAGAGGGAGAGGGTGAAGTCTAACTCCCCCTCCCCCTCTAAAGTACTTTTTCCTTTGGAGGGGGGTTCACCCCCTCCCTCCCTACCCATCCCCCCCCTACCCTTCTCCCCTCCTCCATAAATGAGGTACATGGTATCAAAAAAATATACGAAAACATAACCTCAAAATGAGATTTTTAAAAATTCATAGAAAAAAAACGGTGCATTACCTTGAAATGGGAGTAGTGTCGGGGGGTAGGGGGCACCCCCCCTACCCCACCCCCCCACCCCCGCCCCCCTCCTCCTGCCAAACGATACTAAATTTTACCCTATACAATTTCTTAAAAAATCTTTAAAATCTAAATTAAAAACTAAAAACTAAAAATTAAAAATATAATCTATGCCGCTGCAATGAGGCAATGTCCCAGAACGCTGGCTGCGTTACCCCGCTGAATAGCCAAACTTATATGTTGGCCGAGGTAACTACCAGCCCTCCGGTCACCTGTGGACTCTGTGAGACGAGAAGATAGATCCTTAAAAAAGGATCTAGCATCTTCGCCCCACGACCCCATGGTTTCAACACCAAAAGGCACAAATATGAAATTATTTTCTATAGTTTCATATTTGCGCCTTTTGGCTCTTTCTGCAAAATATACTTATATTATATTTAAAATTAAATATTCGTTTTCTCATCTATCGGCAGTCCCTATGATAATGTCAATTTTTTTTCCTTAGTCGGGTTACAGTTTTTTAATTAATAACTATATTATAAGCATACCCTCCTACTGCTAAAAAAAAAGAAACCGATAGTCCAATGATCTTTGCTATAAAAAACGCACGCTGTATTATCGCGTATGCACTCTCTTGTCAATTTACGAAGTGATAACATCATTATTGTCTAGTTGTTAGCCACCATGTAATTTTTATTGCTAATTAATTGTGTTAGTGTTGATCTGAAAGCTTAATTCGTGTTAAAATTAAAGCCCTGTTTGTTGTGTTATTCCTTTTTAGTTAATCTTTGTGCGATTTGTTTAAATTGTGCAGTAGAAAGCCTAGTGAGACTTAACAATTTTTTTTAAATATTTAATCCACTTCTGGTTGCTTATAATACTTACTGCTTGTTTTAATTGCAGATTTATGAGAATTTTTTGTTTTATCGAGGAAAGTAGTAGGTACCTAAACTGTGAAGTTTATAAATGTAGAAAGTAACAAGCATTCGAAATAAAGTAAGTACTTTAAACACTTTCTATAGATATTCGACATTTTATTTTCTCGTCTATGCTGTCCGCTTTGAGAGCACAGAAGGGACAATAGCTCATGTGAACAGAGTTCTTCCAAGCCGCCGCTTTGTAGCCATTGAAGAAAAATCAATGCATTTTCTAAGATACTTCTCACAGCTTTTGTGCTGCTATTGCGGTGTTATTTACTGATTCACTTGATTGTAAAAGTGCTTGTAAGTATAACAATTTTTTTAACCGATTTTGATGAAATTTGGTATCTACTTTTTATCCCGGAAAATTAAGGCGTTCTCCCAGGAATCAAACGAAGTCTTGGGCATCAGCTAGTTTGAAATAAATTTTAGAGCAAGTTTCCTTTATATAGGTACTTACTAGTAAGAAAGGACTTTTTGAAATTGCACCCTCAAGGGAGTTAAATAGGATGTTAAAGTTTGTATGAAAGTCCGTCATTTTTCAAGTAATTTCCGTGAAACTTGCTATTTTGACTTTCTGTTAGTTCTGTTAGTTAGTTACTGCCTTAAAAACTTACACACGTCATATTTAAAATTTGAATAATTTTATATTTATCTGTAATCTAAAACCACTATATTATTATTAAATTATATAAGTTTTTTAGAAATTCCGGCAGAAGTTGGCCGAAAGCTCTGCTCGGGTAGTATTATGTCGTTATGATCTAATAGGTAATATAAAATATTAGTGGATCGGGGCTTTGGGTGGGTTTCATTTTATTAAACCCGTAGGTGCAGGTAGGTAGGTGGTAGGTGTAGGTTAATCGGTATCAACGTGGAGAGCTTCTGCCGATGAATTCACCAGTTTTTTTTTAATCCACTGCAAGTTAGCCCTTGACTGCGATCTCACCTGATGGTAAGTGATGATGTAGTCTAAGGTCTAAGATGGTAGCGGGCTAACCTGTTCGGGCATGGCAGTTGTATTAAACCCATACCCCTTCAGTTTCTACAAGGCATCGTACCGGAACGCTAAATCGCTTGGCGGCACGTCTTTGCCGGTAGGGTGGTAACTAGCCACGGCCGAAGCCTTCCACCAGGCCAGACCAGGGAAAATTCAGAAATTATAAGTTCCCAAATTGACCCTGCCGGGGATCGAACCCAGGACCTCCGCACGTTAAGGCAACAGCGCTACACACCGCGCCACGGAGGAAATGAAATTCAGATGTGTTTTAATCCATTCTAATATTATAAATGCGAAACTGTGTCTGTCTGTCTGCTACGCTTTCCCGGCCCATCTTTTCAACCGATTTTAATTTGGTACAGAGGTAGGTTTCATCCCAGGGCCTTGATACAGGCTTTTTATCCTGGAAAATTAAGGAGTTCCCGCGGGAATCAAAACCCTAATCCACGCGGACGAACTCGCGGGCATCATCTTGTTACAATATTATGATCTTTCACTAAAAACACTCACTATTTCACTAATCGAAGGGATATTTTCAATTTCATAATAGAAGGTCGACTGAAAGGGACCGATGTAATTAGGGACAAATATGTCTTTAATAGCTCTTGCTCGTGGCTTCGCTCACGTTCGATTCGATTTTCATAAAAATTTCAAAGCACTCTCTCTGAGTCGTATTCCTCATTACTGAGGGTCTTTCTTAGCAGGTGCCTGTATAGGCATCCGCTAAGAAAGACCCTCAGTACATAAAATGAAAATTCTATTGCTAGCTACACGATTAACAAAAACCGAGTAGAAAATTAAAGAAACGGATGGCTCCAAGTTTTAATTGCTTTGTACTACCGGGGGAAGTTCAGAAATAGTGGAAGCTGGAACAAGTGGAGGGGACCAAAAATTAATAGCCTATTAGCATTTCAATAACCGGTTCATTGTTGGGGCTCTATTGATTTTCATAGATTTATTTAGGTCCTCTGGAGTGCTTTCTGACTTTTAATTAAAGGATGGTATTTGGTTTAGTTGTACATGTTTGGTTTGAATTCCAGTTCAGAACTTCGAGTATCGAAATTTTCGAATTATTTAAAGTGCTTTAATTGGTTGTACTCTATTTTAGGTCTTTGCATTCGTACCCTTATCTGCTAACTATAGGAACAGGTGACTGACTGATCTATCAACGCATAGCTCAAAATTGGTTTAACTTCAAATCGTTTATCCCCACATGTTTTATAATACGAAAAATTATTAAATGAATTAATGAATAAAAAATATATATAGGGTTTGGTGAAGTACGTTACGTAATATCGTAATGTGAATGATTCGTATGTAACACATCGAAAAAAATTTCATTCAAATACAGTTTTCCATGTTATTTTTAATAATCATGTAAATCTTCCACTCAATTTGACTTTATCAAAATAATGATAATCATTGAAAAGAGGTATAAGATTTTGTACCTATATTTCTGTTCTGTCGACTTGGTATAGATAGGTGGAAATCTTGTTACAGTTATAATGAATGAACGACCCCCTTCCGGCTTTTATTTGAAAACTTTAGGGACAAGCAATGTAAATACCGCTGTGGTATGTTTTTATTAAACCTACTACGCAGCCTGTCGCAAACTAATGCGATCGTTCTTTATAGTGGGACTGGCCTTACCTAAAAAACCGGATAATTGACCAAGTGGTCAATGGAGAAGTTTCATGATGGTGTGAATATCATATTTAACACAACGGAAGTAAAATATAGATTAAAACTAATAAATCGGTGTTTTTTTTACAATCCATCAGTAAATGGCTGAGAAATGACGATTTAAAAGTTTGATTATTTTTTTAAAGATTGCTGTATCTTACTCGAGTGAGAAATTTTGTGAGTGAGTTTTAATACCTAGCCGAGATTTAATACTTCAAAATTATCTTCACACACAAATTAAGTGCTTTTAATTCAAATAAGTCACGTTAAGTCCATTTATTTCTTTTATTCGGCTTTATAAAGTCTGTTGATAGGGAATTATGACGTCACGTCTTCCGTCTTGCAAGCGCAACTTTAAAGTTCCATAACTTTTTCATTTGTTGAGATATTTTAATGGTTCTTTCATATCTTTGTTTTATTTTGTCTTCATTTTCATATTAAATTTAAAAACAAAAATGGTTAACTTCTCCATTCGATTATTAATATATAAAAATAAAATATCGATGAAGGTATATTAAGTAATTGGTGATGTACTATATCTTTCAATATAGTTTTGTTTCCTGGTATGGTTTGGTTTGGTTTCCTGAACTTGAAATAGTTGAATAGTTAATTTTAAGCATTGCTTCGCACTTTACTATTGTTATTTATGTCGACCATTTTTAATATTAATAATTATTTTGTAACTGAGTTATACATAGGTACCTATTTATTGAAAATCTTTTTTATTCTTGACTTGCGAACAAGAAGTAACTAAGAAGTAAATTTTTGATTAAAATTTACCTCTTAGTTACCCGCAAGTCAATTGTCATATTATACTATATATAGCTCAATTACCACTCACTGACTCACTCACTCATTGACATAATTGTTCTCCTAGAAAGAGACAGAAAACGATACAATGATGTAAGGGAGATGTGTTCGGGTGCGGGAGTCGAGTAGGGAAAAATTATGACATTTCGGAAAAACAAGATGGCGGCCGACGTGATTCTTGCAACTCTTTTGTTTTCCAACCGATTTCGTTACAACTCGCAACGATTGAAGAAACTAGGAAACGATTTATAGAAAAAGTGGAAAAAATTGGAAAAACAAGATGGCGGCCGAGCTGTAGTGTTTTGAAATTTTTGATTTTTCGACCCCGAACCGCGGCGCCACAGATCCGAAACGGCGTGGTCGAGCGTAATATTTTTTTCTCTTTTCGCCTACAACTATCCTGTATTTTGACAGAACGGGAGTGGTTTTTAAAAATTCAAGATGGCGGCTGTCCCGGCGGCCGTTTGGTCTGAGGTACGAAAAAACGCAATTTTAAAATTCAATTTTCTCACAGTTGGCAACGTCGGAGCGTTTCGACTTCTATGGGGCGATTGTGTGTACCGACTCGAAGAATGGATTGGGGAAAAAAATTTACCCCATTTCTCGGGAAATTTTCAAGATTTTCCCCAAAAATAAAAAAATCGAAATACGTATTTTTTGCAAAGTTCGAGTACGAGCGACCACGTGTCCCACTTGTACGAATGACGTTTGGGTATTTCCGTCGCCGAGGTCTGGCAACACTGGAATTTATCAAAGTAAAAGTGATTTTCGACATGGTCTCTTTTCAGGAGCTATCATTTCGGCTGGGTGCGAGCGAGATGAAAAATTGAAACGTCATCAGGAGCGGTATATCCTGTAGTTCATGGGAAAATTATGAAACTATGTCAAATGCTTCTGTGAAACGAGGTGGCGGCCATTTTGTATTATTTTTGTGTTTTTGAAAATTTCGATCATGATTTTGAGGCAGTTGGCAACATTTGGGAAAGTTGACATGTATGGATCGATTGTGTAGCTCGACCGGCAGTATCGAGATATCTAAACAGTGTTGCCACATTTGGGGTAGTTTTCGAGATTTTCCCCAAAAATGTCCTCCTGTAAAATTTTGTACGAAAATTTTTTTTTTCACTGATGGCTTCGTGTAGAAGTGAGGAAATGTAACTTTAACAAAAATATGGAGACACCTGATGATTGAAGATTTCGGAGACGGGTAAAGGGCACGGCCAAGGTATTGAAGATAGGTGGGGGTTCCTCTAACTAATGTCACTCGGAACCTCATCCAATAGACAAAGAGCAAAAAAAAAATTCAAAATGGCGGATTTAAGATGGCCGCCATACAAATTTGTTTGGTGTCTATCTCGGAGAGTATAAGAGATGGAAGTGTGGTTTCTTGGCAAGAGATGATCAGGACCTGATGGTCTACTTGATGAACAGGAAAAAAATTCAAGATGGCGGAATTTATTTCTCCATAGAAAATATATGGCCAATATTGAAGAATACTACAAGACTGTGTAGAACTATGCAAAATTTTGATACGGTTTCGTTTTACCCACGACGGGGCTCCCTGAGATTACAAAACAGGAAATTGGTACTGAAATTTAAAAAAATCAGCGCCATCTTGAAATTCTTTGTTAATTGGCCGATTTCGTTCAAAATCGATATTTAGGACTCCCTGGGGTTACAAAACAGGAAACTGATACCAAAATTTAAAAAAATCAGCGCCATTTTGAAATTCTTTGTTAATGGACCGATTTCGTTCAAAATCGATATTTAGGGCTCCATGGGATTTCAATACAGGAAACTGTTTCCAAAGTTTTAAAAAATCAGCGCCATTTTGAAATTCTTTGTAAATGGACCTAATTCGTTCAAAATCGATATTCAGGGCTCCCTCTGATCACAAAACAGGAAACTGATGCCAAAGTTTAAAAAAATCAACGCCATTTTTAATAATTTTGCTATAATCATAATAAATGTCTGTACTACTTTTAAGTCAAACCACAACCCGTGAGCTGCTTTAGCAGCTCGCGCACAGGGCGAAACACTAGTTATACTATATATAGCTCGATTACCACTCACTGACTCACTCACTCATTGACATAATTGTTCTCCTAGAAAGAGACAGAAAATGATAGAATGATGTACGGGAGATGTGTTCGGGTGCGGGAGTCGAGTAGGGAAAAATTATGACATTTCGGAAAAACAAGATGGCGGCCGACGTGATTCTCGCAACTCTTTTGTTTTCCAACCGATTTCGTTACAACTCGCAACGATTGAAGAAACTAAGAAACGATTTATAGAAAAAATGTAAAACATTGGAAAAACAAGATGGCGGCCGAGCTGTAGTGCTTTGAAATTTTTGATTTTTCGACCCCGAACTGCGGCGCCACAGATCCGAAACGGCGTAGTCGAGCGTAATATTTTTTTCTCTTTTCGCCTACAACTATCCTGTATTTTGATAGAACGGGAGTGGTTTTTAAAAATTCAAGATGGCGGCTGTCGCGGCGGCCGTTCGGTCTGAGGTACGAAAAAACGCAATTTTAAACTTCAAATTTCTCACAGTTGGCAACGTCGGAGCGTTTCGACTTCTAGGGGGCGATTGTGTGTACAGACTCGAACTATGGATTGGGGAAAAAAAATTACCCCATTTCTCGGGAAATTTTCAAGATTTACCCCAAAAATAAAAAAATCGAAATACGTATTTTTTGCAAAGTTCGAGTATGAGCAACTACGTGTCCCACTTGTACGAATGATGTTTGGGTATTTCCGTCGCCGAGGTCTGGCAACACTGGAATTTATCAAAGTAAAAGTGATTTTCGACATGGTCTCTTTTCAGGATCTATCATTTCGGCTGGGTGCGAGCGAGATGAAAAATTGAAACGTCATCAGGAGCGGTATATCCTGTAGTTCATGGGAAAATTATGAAACTATGTCAAATGTTTCTGTGAAATGAGGTGGCGGCCATTTTGTATTATTTTTGTGTTTTTGAAAATTTCGATCATGATTTTGAGGCAGTTGGCAACATTTGGGAAAGTTGACATGTATGGATCGATAGTGTAGCTCGACCGGCAGTATCGAGATATCTAAACAGTGTTGCCACATTATGGGTAGTTTGCGAGATTTTCCCCAAAAATGTCCTCCTGTAAAATTTTGTATGAAAATTTTTTTTTTCACTGATGGCTTCGTGCAGAAGTCAGGAAATATAACTTTAACAAAAATATGGAGACAGCTGATGATTGAGTATTTCGGAGACGGGTAAAGGGCACGGCCAAGGTATTGAAGATAGGTGGGAGGTCCTCGAACTAATGTCACTCGGAACCTCATCCAATTGGCGATGAGTTTAAAAAAAACTCGAAAATGGTGGATTCAAGATGGCCGCCATACAAATTTCGTCAGTGTCTATCTCGGAGAGTATAAGAGATGGAAGTGTGGTTTCTTGGCAAGAGATGATCAGGACCTGACGGTCTACTTGAATAACAGGAAAAAAATTCAAGATGGCGGAATTTATTTTTCCATAGAAAATATATGGCCAATATTGAAGAATACTACAAGACTGTGTAGAACTATGCAAGATTTTGATACGGTTTCGTTTTACCCACGACGGGGCTTCCTGCGATTACAAAACAGGAAACTGGTACTAAAATTTAAAAAATTCGCCATTTTGAAATTCTTTGTTAAGTGACCGATTTCGTTTAAAATCGATATTGAGAACTCCCTGGGGTTACGAAACAAGAAACTGAAACCAAAATATTAAAAAATCAGCGCCATTTTGAAATTCTTTGTTAATGGACCGATTTCGTTCAAAATCGATATTTAGGGCTCCCTGGGATTTCAATAGAGGAAACAGTTACCAAAGTTTTAAAAATTCAGCGCCATTTTGAAATTCTTTGTTAATGGGCCGATTTCGTTCAAAATCGATATTTAGGGCTCCGTGGGATTTCAGTACAGGAAACTGTTGCCAAAGTTTTAAAAAATCGGCGCCATTTTGAAATTCTTTTTTAATTGACCGATTTCGTTCAAAATCGATATGGGCTCCCTGGGATTTCAATACCGGAAACTGTTACCAAAAATTTAAAAAATCTGCGCCATTTTGAAATTCTTTGTTAATTGACCGATTTCATTCAAAATCGTATAGTAAAGTTTGTACTACTTGTAAGTCAAACCACAACCCGTGAGCTGCTTTAGCAGCTCGCGCACAGGGCGAAACACTAGTTATTATACTATATATAGCTCAATTACCACTGACTCACTCACTGACTGACTCACTCATTGACATAATTGTTCTCCTAGAAAGAGACAGAAAACGATATTATGATGTACGGGAGATGTGTTCGGGTGCGGGAGTCGAGTAGGGAAAAATTATGACATTTCGGAAAAACAAGATGGCGGCCGACGTGATTCTTGCAACTCTTTTGTTTTCCAACCGATTTCGTTAAAACTCGCACCGATTGAAGAAATTAGGAAACGATTTATAGAAAAAGTGGAAAAAATTGGAAAAACAAGATGGCGGCCGAGCTGAAGTGTTTTGAAATTTTTGATTTTTCGACCCCGAACCGCGGCGCCACAGATCCGAAACGGCGTGGTCGAGCGTAATATTTTTTTCTCTTTTCGCCTATAACTATCCTGTATTTTGACAAAACGGGAGTGGTTTTTAAAAATTCAAGATGGCGGCTGTCGCGGCGGCCGTTCGGTCTGAGGTACGAAAAAACGCAATTTTAAACTTCAAATTTCTCCCAGTTGGCAACGTCGGAGCGTTTCGACTTCTAGGGGGCGATTGTGTGTACAGACTTGAACTATGGATTGGGGAAAAAAAATTACCCCATTTCTCGGGTAATTTTCAAGATTTACCCCAAAAATAAGAAAATCGAAATACGTATTTTTTGCAAAGTTCGAGTATGAGCAACCACGTATCCCACTAGTACAAATGACGTTTGTGTATTTTCATCGCCGCGGTCTGGCAACACTGGAATTTATCAAAGTAAAAGTGATTTTCGCCATGGTCTTTTTTCAGGGGCTATCATTTCGGCTGGGTGCGAGCGAGATGAAAAATTGAAACGTCATCAGGAGCGGTATATCCTGTAGTTTACGGGAAAATTATGAAACTATGTAAAATGCTTGTGTGAAACGAGGTGGCGGCCATTTTGTATTCTTTTTGTGTTTTTGAAAATTTCGATCACGATTTTGAGGCAGTTGGCAACATTTGGGAAAGTTGACATGTAGGGATCGACTGTGTAACTCGACCGGCAGTATCGAGATATCA
Organism: Erebia aethiops; assembly: GCA_923060345.2. Lineage (NCBI taxonomy): Eukaryota > Metazoa > Arthropoda > Insecta > Lepidoptera > Nymphalidae > Erebia > Erebia aethiops. The sequence goes on along the minus strand of OV281092.1, from coordinate 2,958,058 downwards.
AAACAGTGTTGCCACATTTGGGGTAGTTTTCGAGATTTTCCCCAAAAATATCCTCCTGTAAAATTTTGTATGAAAAATTTTTTTTTCACTGATAGCTTCGTATAGAAGTCAGAAAATATAACTCGAAAAAAAATATGGAGACAGCTGATGATTGAGGATTTCGGAGACGGGTAAAGGGCACGGCCAAGGTATTGAAGATAGGTGGGGGGTCCTCGAACTAATGTCACTCGGAACCTCATCCAATAGACAAAGAGCAAAAAAAAAAATCAAAATGGCGGATTTAAGATGGCTGTTATACAAATTTGTTTGGTGTCTATCTCAGAAAGTATAAAAGATGGAAGAGTGGTTTGTTGGCAAAAGATGATCAGGACCTGAAGGTCTACTTGATGACCAGGAAAAAATTCAAGATGGCGGAATTTATTTTTCCATAGAAAATATTATATGGCCAATATTGAAGTGACTACAAGTCTGTACTACTTGTAAGTCAAACCACAACCCGTGAGCTGCTTTAGCAGCTCGCGCACAGGGCGAAACACTAGTTATACTATATATAGCTCAATTACCACTGACTGACTCACTCATTGACATAATTGTTCTCCTAGAAAGAGACAGAAAACGATACAATGATGTACGGGAGATGTGTTCGGGTGCGGGAGTCGAGTAGGGAAAAATTATGACATTTCAGAAAAACAAGATGGCGGCCGACCTGATTCTTGCAGCTCTTTTGTTTTCCAACCGATTTCGTTACAACTCGCAACGATTGAGGAAACTAGGAAACGATTAACAGAAAGAGTGGAAAAAATTGGAAAAACAAGATGGCGGCCGAGCTGTAGTGTTTTGAAATTTTTGATTTTTCGACCCCGAACCGCGGCGCCACAGATCCGAAACGGCGTGGTCGAGCATAATATTTTTTTCTGTTTTCGCCTACAACTATCCTGTATTTTGACAGAACGGGAGTGGTTTTTAAAAATTCAAGATGGCGGCTGTCCCGGCGGCCGTTTGGTCTGAGGTACGAAAAAATGCAATTTTAAAATTCAATTTTCTCACAGTTGGCAACGTCGGAGCGTTTCGACTTGTACGGGGCGATTGTGTGTACAGACTCGAAGTATAGATTGGGGAAAAAAAATTACCCCATTTCTCGGGAAATTTTCAAGATTTACCCCAAATATTAAAAAATCGAAATACGTATTTTTTGCAAAGTTCGAGTACGAGCAACCACGTGTCCCACGTGTACAAATGACATTTGGGTATTTTCATCGCCGCGGTCTGGCAACACTGGATTTTATCAAAGTAAAAGTGATTTTCGACATGGTCTCTTTTCAGGAGCTATCATTCCGGCTGCGTGCGAGCGAGATGAAAAACTGAAACGTCATCAGGAGCGGTATATCCTGTAGTTCATGGGAAAATTATGAAACTAAGTCAAATGTTTCTGTGAAACGATGTGGCGGCCATTTTGTATTATTTTTGTGTTTTTGAAAATTTCGATCATGATTTTGAGGCAGTTGGCAACATTTGGGAAAGTTGACATGTATGGATCGATTATGTAGCTCGACCGGCAGTATCGAGATATCTAAACAGTGTTGCCACATTATGGGTAGTTTTCGAGATTTTCCCCAAAAATGTCCTCCTGTAAAATTTTGTATGAAAAATTTTTTTTTCACTGATGGCTTCGTGTAGAAGTCAGGAAATATAACTTTAACAAAAATATGGAGACAGCTGATGATTGAGGATTTCGGAGACGGGTAAAGGGCACGGCCAATGTATTGAAGATAGGTGGGGGGTCCTCGAACTAATGTCACTCGGAACCTCATCCAATTGACAAAGAGCAAAAAAAAAATTCAAAATGGCGGATTTAAGATGGCTGCCATACAAATTTGTTTGGTGTCTGTCTCAGAAAGTATAAAAGATGATAGAGTGGTTTCTTGGCAAAAGATGATCAGGACCTGGAGGTCTACTTGATGAACAAGAAAAAAATTCAAGATGGCGGAATTTATTTTTCCATAGAAAATATATGGCCAATATTGAAGAATACTACAAGACTGTGTACAACTATGCAAGATTTTGATACGGTTCCGTTTTACCCACGACGGGGCTCCCTGCGATTACAAAACAAGAAACTGGTACTAAAATTAAAAAAAATCGCCATTTTGAAATTCTTTGTTAATTGACCGATTTCATTTAAAATCGATATTGAGGACTCCCTGGGGTTACAAAACAGGAAACTGAAACCAAAATTTTAGAAAATCAGCGCCATTTTGAAATTCTTTGTTAATGGACCGATTTCGTTCAAAATCGTATAGTAAAGTCTGTACTACTTGTAAGTCTAACCACAACCCGTGAGCTGCTTTAGCAGCTCGCGCACAGGGCGAAACACTAGTTGTTATATAATATGCGAGCAATCAGACTTAGAACAGGTTGAGTCAACATAGTAGGTAGCACTTAAAACAAACAGTAATCGCAAATTCGGAAACTTTGGAGCAATATTTAGGTTAACTTTTATTTTTGTTGTTCCTATTCAATTGCTGTACCTATTTATTTAGAAACTTCGCCAGACCAAGAATACGGTTCGGTTAACATTTTGGGTAAATTAATGTCAAGTTTAATAACCCGGCGACGGTGTAAGTAAACGTGAATGTATAATGATTTTCGAGTTCTATAACTGCGTGCCAGGCAGATTTTTTTCCCATACGAGCGTGACAACTCTAACTACAAGTTTTATGGAAATTCTCAAGCGCTTGGCAGTTAGTTCTCGATTAATTTGATATAAATGGTAGTTAACGTTGTCGCTATCGAATACGTAAAAATACTCCCACGACCTGAGTCACTTTGTAGGGAGCGTTTGGTATGCTCGACCGATACAATAGGAAGATCTTCCGGCCGGTGTCATGCTCGGGGATCCCAGGTGGGCCAACTGGCCCTAGGCTGGCTGGTCAGAAAGTTCTATATATAGTACAATTCCGAAAGAACTTCGATATCGTGATTCAGGCGGCGGCACGTGATTGGCTAACGTGGCCGCGTCATGTTTACGTCAACATATAGGTAGGTGCACCTACAATTTGCGTATTACCTGTTGGTGAGGTCGAAGAAAACACCGCGCGGTATTCCATTTGAGCGATAACTAACTCATTATCATCATCATCATTTCAACTCGTTTCGATTTCGAAAAGCGTTTAGCCCTAATCCACCATGGCCATACTCTTAGGCATGTAGGTTCCTCGCGATGTTTTCTTTCACCGTGATTCTTAAAACGCACATGATTCCAAAGTGTTAGAGGTGCGAGCTTAAGGATCGAATCCCCGACTTTCAGAATAGGTGGCCGGGCATCTACACCACTAGGTTATCACCGCTAGACATCACACTATGGCACAAAATCGCCTGGTGGACTTCAGGGGCCATACTGCAAATGCTCAAAGCCATATTGTTTCATTATTGTTGACTTTCGTGTTTTAGAATTATAATCCTTATTTTAGGAACGTCAAGGTACGTGACATCAAACTGTAATTTTGAGTAATATTGCTTTTGTATTGCTAAACGTTGGCAGTATAGCCCCAGCACTTCTCGGCTAAGAAGTGCTGCTTCTTAGCTGACATTTCTGGTAGATGAGACGGTCGAATGAAACTTCCGTCCGAACGAAGATTCAAGTACTTTAAATTCGCGCTAGAAATTGTATTCAAAAACCTTAAAAAACCCAATCCCAAAGTTTATATTAAAAACAAGCCAAAAGTAATAACCATTTCCCGTTATGCAAAAGAAAAATAAAATTTCACAAAACCGTAGTCCTCGTAACTTTTTGCGCACTTGAAAAGTTTACGTCGCGGTAACGTGTTCCGTTTGCGTCAGTCACGTGTTTCACTCAATTTTCCATATCGCTCAAGTGCCTTACGAGCCGCCTACTGGTGACGGAAGTCTTTCTGAAGTACATTTTTATTAAAGTCTTATATAGGAAGACAAAGTCTTACGTAGTAAGTAACCCTATGGCTTATAACTATAATAAAATAAAAATAAAACTAAAATAAAATAACCCTACGAGTAGCTTTTGACGGCCTGTTCCACTAGTCCCTACCAACGTATCCCCCCTAGGGGTAAGAATGGATGTTTTTTCACTTTGACCGTTCTGGCGCAGTAGTTAGTTCGCTGTGGTCTTATAAAGTTGGAGATCCTAGGTTCGTTACTCAGTAGAGTCAATTTTGGAATTCATTTTATTAATTTGGTCTAGTCTGGGTGGACGCTTCAGCCGTTATCTAAAACAGTCATCATCAGTCTCATTTTTGATTTGATTTAGGTGATGCCCATGACTTCGTCCACGTTTAATTATATTTTTTAATCCCGTGGGAATCCTATTAATTTCCGAGCTTAAGTGACTCTCCGAGTGTGTTGCTATATCTATACAAGAAACAACGTTGCTACATTGCGGCGTCAAAGGACAAACCAACCAACAATTAAACTTATAATTAGTATTAATTATTGATTTTTAATCATTGCTTTTATTTTCATTCACGAGTAAACCTAACCTTCCAACTGCAAACAAAAGTGGATACAGATCGATAGGGTCTTTCTGTAGATGCTACAGGTTACTAGCTGATGACCTCGACTTCGTTCACGTGGATTGAGGATTTATTGGTGCCCGCGGGGATTTTTCCAGAATAAAAAAATATATCTGTGCCAAATTTCATCTTTCCGTATTTTTACAAACCCATTTTTTTTTTTATTGTGAGATAGGCTTGCGCTTGACGACAATCATGCTTAGTGCAAAGCAATGATGAGGTCTAGGTTGGAACGCGCTTGCCTAGAAGATGCCTATTCACTCTTGCCTTGAAGGTACCTAAGTTATACGTGGCAGGAAACACGTGCGCTGGGAGGGTGTTCCACACCCTAGCGGTTCGGATCAGATATAATTTTATTTAAATGATGTCCACGACTTAGTCCGCGTGTTTTTTTTAAAATTCCCGCGGGAGCTTCTAACGGGTAAAGTAGCCTACGTCCTTCCCCAGGATGTAAACTACTTCTATACCAAATTTCATCAATTTCATTAATATTGGTTGAAAAGCTGGGGCGTTAAAGCGTAGCAAACAGACAGACACACTTTCGCATTTACAATATTGTATAGATTAGTACTACTACTCGATATCAGTCTATTATTACGCAAATATGAATTCAGTTTTCCGAACAATTTACACCCAGCAGTAAAGCGCGATGCGTAAATTAATGATGCATCGCCGCCTATAAATTGAGCGCAGGTAAATGAACCGTAATTAATATAATAATGAATCGCAAATTCCCTTGTTGCATGTCCTTGCATTTCCATGTATCGGGGAAAATTATTGATGCCAATTAAATTTTGCCCGATTTTTTTATCTTCGTGTTTTTAATTGAGTTACATAGCTGTTTATTTTTTCAATCAAAAATCAAAAGATTTAGGCCCACTTGCATACTCTTAAATTGATTTAGGTAAATATTTTAATGCTGTCCCTTTTTGGCAATTACAATAATATGCAATTTGCCAAAAAGGGACAGCATTACAAAATTTAACTAATCAGTTTAACGCGAGTCACCTCAGCTCAGCGGTGAAAACTGGTTTGCTAGATCAAATTTTTTCAGTATTTACTATTAAATAACGGTCTTACAAAAAATATCCGATACACTTAAAGATTTTGTCTAAAGAATGTGCTAATTTGTTACACGATAGGATGTACTTTACTCGATCAAAAAAAATCTTGAAACAGGCTAAATTAAAAGTTTAAAACGAATTTTTTATTAATAAAATTTTCGACTTTGCTCATCATTTTTATATGGATAAATTCCTCTTGAAGTATTAATGAGAACCTGCTAAAATTTATTTCAAACTGAAGTCCTATATCTATTTAATTCAAATTAATCCCAGAACTTGAACGTTTCCAGGCGGTTTCAGAATATACCGCGCTGCCCGCTTCCCCGCCAGTCTCTACGAGAAATGTACCGCGAGACGCGCGGGCGGCACCCCACACCTCACCTCCTAAAATCTTGCAGGTGACTCGCCTTAAATGTCTTTATACAAGCGGTCCTAAGAGTGATGGGGCTGATTCTGTATAACACAATCTCTAAACTAAACTAAAATGGCAGCTTTAAATCTAGTTCTGTCCCTTTCCGTACGAAGTATTATGAAAGGGTTAGCAATATTTGTAATGCTCTAATTTTAGTTTAGTTTAGAGATTGTGCACTACAGAATCAGCCCCATTGTGTTTATCCGACAAACTTATCTGACCCGGTGATCGTATGGCGTCGCTAGTATCTATGAAAAATAAAATAAAAGCAAAAACTGAACAGGCATAAAAATTTGTTCCAATTATGGCCACCGGTTCAGATAAGTGTGTGAGACTATAGTTTGAGTGAAAACGCACTACTGACAGAACCGGACAATAATGTAAAATGTACTTACCCACTTTATAATCTTAAGCTTAAAATTACGTGTAAAAGAAATAATACACCTTGATAAAACGTCGCAGAGCCCAGGGAAAAGAAACATGAAACCCGTTCTTCGAATTTTATATTTATAACTTTTTAGGCATTATCATATACTCTATACACCTGGGAGTATTCCGTAAGAATTTTTGTCTTGTGTAGCATAAGTCAGTGCTTTGGTCTCTGAGGTATTTTTTATTTTTATGCCCGAATTATAGAAATACCTACTTAATTTTCTCTTTTTCCTCATGTTTTTTCGCGCGCCTAGTTCTCGTAGTTGATGCTACTCAAAACGAAAAATAAAAATATCTACAGCCAGATGGACACAGATACAGGTTGGACTTTGGACGTTTAAATTATTAGTTGTACCTTTTTTTTTTTTAATGTATGTCGGTGCATATCTCCGTGGTTTCTGAACCGATTTGAAAAATTTTCTTTTCAGTGGTTAGAGGAAGCTCCCAAGGTGGTCCCATAAAAAAATCTGACTAAAAATCCTCAATCCTGATGCTGTAGGTGTACCGTACTACATGAAATCCTCAAAACTAGGGAGTTAGGTAATTTTGATCGTGAATTCATATAGTAGGTATCAAGTCACGTATATACGATTCAACTCTGAGTCCCAACTCCTCAACCCTGATGCTGCAGGCTACAGAACTCCTTAAAAATAGCGATTTAGGATTTTTTTGTGGTGAAGTCATATTATGGGTGTCAAGCAACGACTTCATACTTAAACCCAAGTTCCAACACCTCACTTACTCCTTACTTCATTCTTAAGCTGTGAGGATTTAGAGTACACTAAAAAGTTAAAAATAAAAATTCTTTCAAAAAAACCGACTTCCAAAGCCACTGTAAAGTAAAAAATAATTTTGATTTCTACACACTATGTTGAAGTCGGGCGAGTATACAAAGATAGGCAAAGTTGACGTGTCAGGCTCGCCCGACTTCAACATTTTTTGAAAGAATTTTTATGAATAGAAGAAATCGTAACCCATAAATCATTATCATCACCATCAAAGCGTTGCCGGAACACAACTGTGCAGACCCACCTTTCAGAATGAGGAAATGGACTAAAGCCATGGCCACGAGGCCGAAGTCATAAGTAAGAAAGAGTAAGTCGTATTTCATAACATGATAGGCTATCACTGCTTCAAAATTCAAATGTTTTTAAAAATCTATTTAAATCTTTTTAAATCTGTTACTCAATTACCCAAAACGGCTGAACAGATCTGGATCTGTTTGGCACAGAGATAGATTAATAACATAAGCTGGAATAACATAGGCTACTTTTTATCCCGGAAAATTAAAGAGTTCCCGCAGGAACCAAACACCCAAAATTCACGCGGGCATCAACGCTGGTATACAAATATTTTCTTAGGAGGCCGGCGATCGCCGCTCGCAACTTATATGAATACCCGCAAATATAAATTTGTCGGTATATTGCTATCTCTATTTGGCTGATGACACATGATCGCGTGCAAGCGCGATATAAATATGAGCGTTCAGAATTTTTTATACATTTAGTCTTGTTCCGTAAATACCAAAAATGATGAATGAAAATTTATTGTGTTTTTAACTTCGTGTTGTTATTCTATGACTTGACAATATTATAAGTTAAGTTCCTGATCAATTAGTACGTAAAATATCGTTGGTTTTAATATGAAACAAATAAGGAGAAAACATGTCATTTATGTCGTAATAACATGCAAAACGCAATGCGCTTACATTTAATTTTGGGAAAGTATTTTGAAAAAATAATTATCCAGAGACCTAGATAAATACAAGTTCAATCTTAATAATCGCATAATACGGTGGAAATATTCTCGAATTACAAATTATTTTGGTATTACGTTTGTATGGGCAATTTACCCTCCGCTGGCACCTTAACCTTTGCGATAGATATGAATCACAGATCAAATGTAGACAAAAAAACAGAAAAAAATTATGAAGTGATAACAGAAGTTGACCAAGTAGTTGAGAACAGCAAAACCAAGCTTAATTTGTAAACAAAACTACGTTTAAATTTGCAGGCAACCAAAGTGCCTTGGTACTTTCCAATGCGATCAAATTAGGAAAGTTAAAAAATTTCAAAGCACGCTGCAGACAATGTGTTTAAAGCGCTCGCGGTTACTACCACAGTTTAGTAATCGTACCGTTTGGAAATAACCATTAAAATTTCCTTCTTGGCAACTGTTCTCAGTAGGATAAACTTTTCAAACCGATGGCAGAGTTTTGCCCAGTAATGAGAGCCATGAGTTTTCCTGCGTGATTTATGAATTGATTTGACTTTTATGAAGTGAGTGCCTTTTACATTTCCGAACGGGCCCACTGCGAAGTAGGGGAAGTCCGGGCATAGCGAATAGCCCAGGCAAAGTGAATACCCTGCACTATTCCAAAATGGCGCGTACGAACACGTCTGTCGCCTGCTGCGAGGTCCGCTCCCCACCCCTCAGTTGTAAACAAAGAGAGTTAGCGCAAGGACGCGCGTCGTTTGTGAATAAAACAAAAAAATTTAAAAAGTGGTGATTTGTTACGATATTTCAAGGTAAGTAATTTCATAATTATGCATATATACATATTGTTACCGTTTTGCAGTGATTATGTCTGAAAAGTGCATGTTTTCGTGTTGAATTACTGCGAGTTTTGTCGAGATATTGTTTGTTGTTTTCATTTCAGTTTAGGTTAAGTTCAAAATGTGCCTATTGGGCAAAATGAACACGGGTAAAGTGAATATGGTATCCACTTTGCCCAGTAGTATTCGATTTACCCAGTAGACATTTCGATTATGAATGTTCGTTTATTTTACACAAGTTTTTATTAGTTTATACAAATACAAACTTTAGTATTAGATTCAATTTGTGTGAATGTTCGATTCTATTTATTAAAATAATAATTATTATTTATGTTTCAGATGGTTTATAAATATAAAAGAAAAACGAATCAAGCCAAATGGAGTGAGGACGCCATGATGCTTGCAATAGCTGACTGCAATGCTGGTGTTCCTGTGAAAGCAACAGCAAAAAAATACAACCTACCTTATGCTACTCTGTACAGGCATTGGAAAAAAGGTACTTCGACTGCTCAGCTTGGACGTTTTCGTAAAGTTTTCAACGACCAACAGGAAGGCGACCTTCAAGCTTATTTGCAAGAGATGGATAACGTTTTTTATGGACTGACTCGAGAAGATTTCAAAGCATTAGTTTTCATTTGCGCAAAAAATAACAATCTTACGTATCCACAAAGTTGGGACAAAAATGAAAAGGCTGGTGATGATTGGCTTGCAGGATTTATGCGTAGAAATCCTCAAATCACCCTAAGAGTGCCAGAAGCAACTTCAATTGCTAGAAATCTAAACAAATCGAAAATAATGAAAAATACACTTGCAACTTTTGTGCAGAAGATTATATTGAAGTCAATGGGCAACCACTTGATGATTGGATTCAGTGTAATTTCTGTAAGCAATAGAGTCACGAAAAATGTACGGCTTTTGAAGGAACGGATATATTTATTTGCGACCATTGCTCTGATAACTGCAGATGAGAAATTATAGTAACTAATTACTATAATTTCTCATTATTATTTTTATAATTTTTTGATTGTTGTCTCTTTTTACGGTAATTGTTCCTTAATTAACCATGTGTTCACTTTGCCCTATGATCCTGTCCACTTTACCCGGTGGGTTGGGCAAAGCGGATTGTGATACTAATTGTAATATTATAGATAATTATAAGCAAAGCATTGATGTTACACTCTTTTTGTTAATTATATTTGAAACTTTAATAAATGCTGATTCCCAAACAGTCTCGCTTTTATTTCTATGTCTTTAGATTTTTTTTCTATGGGCTGTCAAAGGTTAAGGTGTCCACTTTGCCCGGACTTCCCCTACAAAATAATAATGAAATGTTGGCAAATTTTGAAACCAAGCGATGTTTTGCATGTTAGTAACATGTTATGATATGCGAGATTTTAGTTGACGTGTAATTTTACCAACAAAGAAATCTATGACTTTTGCATTTGACGACAGCATTAGAAGTTTGTAAAATACTATTCGCAATACCTTCTTGTTGCGATATAATTTAGCGTTTTATTCTGAACTGTATGATAACTAAATTGTGGCTATACCCTACTGTGATTGCCGTCAGCCTAGCGCAGGCAGGAGTTTACAACTCAATCAATTTCTAGCTCGACGTACTTCACTAACAGTTAGAAATACTTGGTCGGTTTAATTAGAATTTCTATTTCGATTCTGTTAATTTGTTTATAGGAACCCACGTTTTGCTCATTATTTAGGGTCGTGACCCTTATTTTAAGTGATTCTTGTGATATTTTCTTGCGATGTCAAAGACTGAACTTGTCATCACTGTTTTTTTATCGATCTAATATAACGTGGAAGTAAATTAAAAAAGTAAAATTCTATTCAGTTTTCATATATTCCTGGTACGTTCTAAATATTTTTACAAGAAGATACCAGCTACTTCATTCGCGTAGATCTTAATATTGATACAGGCTGTCAACAGGCTAATTAAAGTACTGTGATACTGAGTAAAAACTTGGCCTGGCGCACTGCCGTGCGCCTCGATGCACCTTCCACCTTTGAGATGCAGGTACTAAATTTCTTCTTCTTCTTCTTCTTCTTCTTCATTTATGTCAATCCATTCTATTATTATAAATGCGAAAGTGTGTCTGTCTGTCTGTCCATCTGTCTACTACGCTTTCACGGCGCATTTTGTTGAAATTTGGTACAGAGATAGTTTACATCCTGGGGAAGGACAAAGGCTACTTTTTATCCCGGAAAATTGAAGAGTTCCCGCGGGATCAAAAAAACCTTAACCCACGCGGACGAACTCTTATTTAGGTAAGTATTATATAACTGTAATCGTTATTTTTAAAAGATTTAGACTAGAGTTCTTCAGAAAAAGAAGTTTTTGTAGGGAAATATACTTTTATAAACTGTTTGGAAAAAGGAAGCTGTTCCTTGATAAATCTTGCTACAAATGTTGTCGAACAAGGTAACAACTGTTTAAGAAATGCCTTGATTGTACCTGGCAGCACTTTTTACAACTTCGTCTCGACAGTTGTTTAAATTGGAGAAAAATGTTTGCAGAGTAGTTTTTCCATTAATTACCTCGACTTTAAATCGTGCTTTTTTTGATGAATGAAATGAAATGATATTTTTATTCTCTTATAAACATAGATATATACTTAAAACTAAAGAACAGACACACTTTCGTCAAAAACCGGTATTTTAGGCAAATAAAATTGATATTATCAACTAACATATTTTGATAGCACACAGATAGGTATCGCTTCTTCAGAAATTGTACCAAATAAGTCTCATACCTACTGCCGAATCAAAAAGCTCACGTAGGGATGCAGAAAAATATGATGACGTGTTTGTTTAAGCAGCTCAGTTTTATTTTACAGCGATCCCGAGCGCGCTTGCTAACGAACCAACAGCTGCGGTTCCGATGTTTGAACAACATTCCCTGAAACGCCGGGAGCTGGGGAAATGTGAAATAAAAAATATTAATATATACAAGCTGATGCCCACGAATTTGTCCGCATGGATTGAGGCTTTTCGGTTCCCGCGGGCACTCTTTAATTTTACGTGACATAAAGTACCCTATGAGTTATTCCAGAGTATAATCTATCTCTATGCCAAACTTCATCAATACGTTCAGACCTTTTGGCATGATTGAGTAACAAACATCCATCCATACATACATCCATCCATCCATCCAAACTTTCGCGAGTAGGTATTGATTCGTGTAGCTGCTAAAAGTATCGCATCGTTACTGTAGGTTCTCCCGGTAAAATTTTCACAAAACAAAGTGTAATAGATCATGAAGCATAATTTAATAACCGCAAGGCGGGTTTAGTGCAAGTTTTAATTTATGTTAAGTACGCCAAAGTACCGCCGGAATTTTGCGTTAAAAGTTGAGAAGAATAGTAAACTCTAGGCCGCCCATAATAAGAACTTATTTACAAAGTTTTTATTAGTAGCTATCGTAAACTATCTCCTTTAATTTTGGCATAGTTCGTAACTTAAAGCGCAGGTACGCTAGTGTAAAGTTGAGAAAAATGAGAGCTATAATATTAAGGATATTTATGATACTAAAAGAGTTTTTTTAATAAGCTGTTATCCTTACTAAATTGTAATTTAATTTATCTGTAACCTACCTTATATTTTTTCAGACAATTAGTAATGATCTGCAAGAACATGAGATTTTTTTAAATTCCACTACAATATAGTTCTTGGCTGTGGTCTAAGACCCTACTCCTAACAGGTTAGCCCGCTACCACCTTAGACTGCATCATCACTTACTATTAGGTGAGATTGCAGTCAAGGGCTAACTTGTAGTAGTAAAAAAAGACAAAGTCGCGAGTATCATCTAGTAAATAACAAAATCTATTTAAACTTAGCTATTATCTAAGGTAGCATATCATAGTCAAAACAAATTAGGGGTGAGGTAAAAGGGTTAAGTTCTTAATTAAAGTAGTGGGTCGGGTATTGTTTAAAGTTTAAGGATAGGAATTCGTTATGGACGCGCTTAATTTTTTATTATAAACTTACAATTTGAAATTTCCCCTTAATTAAATATTTTATAATATATTTTCTAGCAAAATCATTTAATTTTTTAAATATAGTGATTTAATCTAGTATAAACAACGAATTATAAAAGGCTGAAATTTGGTAAAAAGATAGACAGATAGATGGCTTCAGGGTATCTACGGCCAAACTAATGTAAACGCTGACGCTCCAGCGCTCTTCAGAAAACAAGTGAACATAATTAAAACAATTCAAAAATACGACTGCCCTGCCCCATTGAATATTTTTGGAACGGAGTTCCTTATCGCGCGTTGCGAAAGGGGGCTAGACGGAAAAATTAAGACCAAAAGTTGTAACGACACTTTTTATGAAAAGATGATTTTGGTTGCTATGACTACTTGTGTTGTTGACTTCAAGTTGTTGAAAATAAAAAGGCGAAATAATTTTAAGGAATTACGTTTTCAATAGTTTTTTCGTTTCGTCTTTCTATTTCACATTGAACAGTGTGGTGTCGCGACGATTATTTTTGTTGAGTGTATACAGGTTTTTTGTACATAATAAATAATAACAATAATGAATCCTGACTGTGTTTCTGCACAAGTTTCGGATATTGCTGATGGAGTTAGGTAAGTAGAGATTTTATACAGACAAAAAAATATTATTATAACTTAAACAAAATAAAATTTTATTCTAATTTATCGAAAGGAACTTCGTTCCACAGGGTATCCCTTGGCACCTCTAAATAATTATTATAATATAATTACTTTTTTCTTTAAAAATTATAGCCAGTATCATTTTCACTGGGAATACCGTAAGGATTCTAATGATACCCCAACTTTAGTCTTTAATGCGGGACCATGGACACCCCATCAATTTTTTTAAAATTTAACTAGCCTATGTCACCCGGAATAAGCTAGGGATTCTAACGATACCTCCTTTATCAGTTTAGGCGTATACAAGTAAGGTGGAATATGTATATACAAACTCACATACATACATATATACATACATACATGAACCCCGAAAACAATATATACTCCTTTTTTCAGGCAGTCGTATAAAAAAGGGGAGAAGATGACCTAATTTATCATTATTGCTCAAATTCTCCTGCCACAGTGGTAGGTAAGGTCTTTATGGCCTTATGCCGGCCTAATGTCGTGTTCTCTTAGGAAGAAAACACTTCGAAGAAAACAATTTTACCTGGCGTATAAAAATCCACACGATATATTTTATATTATGAAGCACAGACTAGCACCACAGGTTGACATGTCACATGGTCTGTGTCGCTGATTTTGACTGTACCTACAAAACCGCGAATGATTTTCCACTTTTAAAATTTGTATTTTAAGTAAGTAACTTGTTTATATTTTATATATATATCTATACTTCTTAATATTATAAAGAAGAAAATTTGGAGTTTTTTACCCAATCACGCCAGAACGGCTGAACGGATCTTAATGAAATTTGGCACAGAGATAAACTATAGTCTGGAATAACACATAGGAAAATTAAAGAGCCGCGAATAAACACAAAAACAATGTCAGTAGTGTATTTTTACCCTAAACAATCGTCAACAACATCGTAATAGTGAGTACCAAGTTATCTTTGTCTCTGGCTGTATTTTTAGTAATTTCCCAAACAGCACTGAAACCATTTGGTCGACACTCGGACGTAGTGGACAGGACGGCACGTCCGGCGTCTTTAACGAACCGTGTTTGCTCTCTTTGGGCGTACCTACAGTACTAAACATGTTTGGCAAGGTTAGGGAATTCGATTGCATAGGAAAATTATTCTTCTGCGCAGAAGAATGAAAGTAGCCGACATTGCTCGACGCGTTGCGAAGCTGACATGGCAATCAGCGGGGCACATAGTTCGAAGAACCGACAGACGTTGGGTTCCCAAAGTGCTGGAATGACGACCTCGCACTGGGAAGCGCAGCGTTGGCAGACCACTTGGTGTATGGACGACGTTGTACGAGTTCCAGGCGGCGCAAGACTGCGGCGTGTGGAAATCCTTCCAATAGACCTATGTCCAGCAGTTGACGTCTGTCGGTTGATGATGATGGAAAATTATTTCCATTTGAAATGAGCAATAATTTTTCACCATCTCATACTCTCCCCTTATCAACCCCCATAACTGGTTTACTACTAAGCACGAGACTCCTCTTATAATGATAAGGGTTTTTGGCAATAGTCCACCACGCTGGCCGATTGCGGATTGACAGACTTCACACACCTTCGAGAACATTATGAAGAACTCTCAGGCATGCATGTTTCCTCACGATGTTTTCCTTCACCGTTTGAAGCAAGTGATTTTTTTTTAAATGCACATAGCTTTGAAAAGTTGGAGGTGCCCGGGGACTGAACCTGCAACCCTGCTAACACCGCTTCAATACCATCCATCTCATCATCTCATTGCCATCGCAAACAATATAGGGAAGTCTTGCCTGCCCAAATCCATGGACCTATAAGGCTGTAATTTTGCATTAAGGTCCCCTTTATAGCGTAGACGAGGAATAAGGATTTTTCTAAATTCTAGGCTATTCACTTGTGTAGTGATAGCCTAAAATTTAGAAAAATCCTGTTACTATTTACATGATATAGCTGTTTTAAATACAGTGTTATTAAATACACCTTACCACCAAAATGATTCCAGTTTTTCCATTCCATTCCATTCCAGAGTTACCAAAGCGTAACAATAAGATTTAAAGCTATGTGAACGATGGGCGTATGTATGCATTTATAATAATGGTACGGAATGTTCAAATAAAACAGGAGACTGATAAAAATTATTTCCAAAAAACCGACTTCCAAAGCCACTGTAAAGTAAAAAATAATTTTGATTTCTACACATTATGTTGAAGTGGGGCGATCCTGATGCGTCAACTATCTACCTATCTTTGTTATACTCGCCCGAATTCAACATACTCGTAGTGTGTAGAAATCAAAAATATTTTTTACTTTACAGTGGCTTTGGAAGTCGGTTTTTTGGAAAGAATTTTTATTTTTAACTTTTCAGTGTACTCTAAATCCCCACGGCTTAAGACTGCAGTACCCTGCAGCATCAGATTTGAGGAGTTAGAACTTGGTTGTAAGCATGTAGTCGTTGCTTGACACCTACAATATGAATCCATCATCCAAATCCTAAATCGCTATTTTTAAGGAGTTCTGTACCCTACAGCATCAGGGTTGAGGAGTTGGGACTCAAGTGTTGTATTGTATACACGTGACTTGATACCTTCTATATGAATTCACCATCAAAATTTCCTAACTCCCTAGTTTTGAGGATTTCATGTAGTACGGTACACCTACAGCATCAGGATTGGAGTCAGAATTTTTTATGGGACCACCTCGCGAGCTTCCTCTAACCAGTGAAAAACCAAGGAGATATATACCGACATACATTAAAAAAACATACGCGCCGAATTGAGAACCTCCTCCTATTTTGGAAGTCGGTTAAAAATTGCATGGAAGAATTATTTTTAGTCAATAATAACAAAAGGTACGAGAGTACACGTCTACCGCCAAACGAAACAACTGTTTAATTTGGCCCGAAACGTTTATTATCTTTAGGGAAATTTAACAAAATCGTGACCTGAGCTTTTGATTCTCGTTTTATATTGTATTCTTTGCGCAAGCCAGCAATCAAGGTGGTGCTGTCTGTTCTAAATAAAATCATTATGAGTGTACTTTTAAGGCCAGTTGCGTATTAACCGGTTTAAATTAAGCTACTGTTGCCGTAAGACCTTTGAACGTCAACAAATAAAACTGAGTTCAAGTCCGAGCTTTAAAATATAAGTTTGGTCTAAATTTTAAATATTAATTTGAACCGTGAAAGTATGAATCATATTTTGTGCTACGCGCTACGTTTTCTAACCGACTTCAAAAAAAGGAGGAGGTTCTCTCTCTTTTTTTTATGTATGTTCCCCGATTACTCAAAGACGCCTGGACCGATTTTAAAAATTCTTTTTTGTTTGAAAGGGTATACTTCCAAGGTGATCCCATATAAATTTGGTGAAGATCTGATGAAGATCTTCGAAGACAGATGTTCCCCGATTACTCGAAGACGCCTGGACCGATTTGGAAAATTCTTTTTTTTTGAGAGGGTATACTTTCCAGGTGGTCCCATGGTCTTTAGGTCTGATGATGGAATCCTGGGGAAATCAAAGGAACTTAAATTTTATAAGGACACGAACCCAGATAGTTATTAGGTACAGGTCTGTCTACCTTTCGAGAAGTCGGGCGAGCCTTGCGTCAACTTTGCTCATCCTTGTTATACCCGCCCGACTTCAACATAGTGGGTAGAAATAATAATATGTAAATAATTATATCCAATTATTTTTTGCTTTTCAGTTTTTGAAGGCGGTTTTTTATTTTATTTATAAATAATTTATTGTTTGCTTTTTAGTGCTGTAAATATTAAAAAAAAAAAAAAGAAAAATAGGTTATTTATAAATAATTTTTTAGTGGTCTAACTTCATGGTATAATTCATATTGAACTAAACTTATTTAAAGTAACTGACGACCTCCGTGGCGCAGTGAGTAGCGCTGTTGCCTTAACGTGCGGAGGTCCTGGGTTCGATCCCCAGCAGGGTCAATTTGGGAATTTATAATTTCTGAATTTTCCCTAGTCTGGCCTGGTGGGAGGCTTCGGCGGTGGCTAGTTACCACCCTACCGGCAAAGACGTGCCGCCAAACGATTTAGCGTTCCGGTACGATGCCGTGTAGAAACCGAAGGGGTATGGGTTTAATATAACTGCCATGCCCCTAACAGGTTAGCCCGCTACCATCTTAGACTGCATCATCACTTACCATCAGGTGAGATCGCAGTCAAGGGCTAGCTTGTAGTGGATTGAAAAAAAAAAACTTAAATATTGCCTTACTCGTATATCTTAACGATTTCTTTAAGCATATAAAATATTTTCAAATTTTAGTTGCAGGAAGCTATGTTATATACCTATATACTAAGACTATTGTTTTCTGTTTGTTGTATTATGCTTGTCTGTAAGTATGCAATGGATTTGAATGCAGGACATAGGTGGTACTCCAATGGCTTATGTCCAATAGCCAGTTATGGAGTCATACACGTTGATGGATAGATTGATAGATGAATATGAAAATGCAACTATATCCTATTAAAAAATTAAGCTGAAATAAGTAGATACAATATAGTAGCTTAAAATTTCCACCTTGGAAACAATCACCCGTATGATCGAAGTTTGACGCTTCGGTAGGATAAACGAACTAACTTACGGGTCAGTAAATCACTCCCTGGAGAGAACCGTAACTCACTTGAGGCATTGTTCAAATTTATGCTAAACTGAAACTTGGAAATAAGGGTCTGTTTATTATACCTTATGCATTATTTTAGGACATGTAATATGTACACGCCGATTACAATGATATAAAAAATAAAAAAGAATATAACTCAACTTAATGTCTTTTTTTACATCAGGCCCTGACATAATTTTAACAAAATTTTCAGGTAAATTAAACTTTTGTAAATTATGGTCCAGTTGCACCACAGGCTGTTTTCATAAGCGTAAAACTTGAATGTCTTCAGAATGCAATATAATATTACCTACTGTGCCTTTCGAAAATACCTATTGGTTAAACTGAATAACTTACCGGAATCCATAGATTTATTCTTGGGTTGAAAGATGGGCCGTTAAAGCGTAGCAGATTGACAGACACACTTTCGAATTTATTATATTAGTATGGAAGTGTGGATAGATATAGATTAAGTAGCTATATACTTTTACTTGTATTATTATTGTACTATTTTTGCAGCGGGAATCATTTCAGAGAAGGCTGTACAAACAGCTGAACCACAACTGTTGGTTCGTTAGTGAACGTCGGAATTGTGCTGTTGTTAAATAAAGCTGTGTTGATAAAACAAACATACAACAAACGTATTACATCCCCTGCGAAAGATATCTACGGAATAAGCATAAAATACATTATTGATTTGTCGTGCTTTTTATAGTTTACATTTATTACCTTTTTATATATTGTGATCCAATTTTAAGTCTCTCTCTTTTCAACCCTTTGCGGCTCATATCTGATTACGAGTCTCTTCTCAGAATAAGAAAGGCTTGGTAATGGTCCACCACGCTAATCAAGTGCGGATTAACATACCTACTTCAAACATCTCTGAGAACATTATGGAGATTTTTTTTTCTTTTTTAATTTCTTAAAACGCACATTAAACCGAAAAGTAAGAGGTTAACCCGGGGATCGAACTCTTGAAATGAAATGATTCATTTATTTCAAGTAGGACAACTTGTGCCACTTATGAAATTTCAAGCCTCTACAACCGGTTCGGATAGAACATTCTACTGGGAAGAACCGGCAAAAAACTCAGCAGTCGCTCTTTTTTTTTAAAGAAAAAGAATGTTTTATTATAAAGCTAATAAACAATAAAAACATAATGTAACAAGAATTATACTGACTTGTGGCCACAAGTCCACTTCTAATTAATTCCACCACCACCACCACCACAACAGCCCATTAACATCCCACTGCTGGGCACAGGCCTCCACTCTCATAGGAAAGAGGGAATTAGAGCTTAGACCCACCACGCTGCTCCAATGCGGGTTGGCGGGCTTTGACGACTACCATCATATTAGTGATAATAACCGGGACCGACGGCTTAACGTGCTCTCCGAGGCACGGGGGTGAAACACCGCCAACTTCCTAACTTATTAGGAATTCTAATCAGAAAAACCCAACACTTAATTAATTTAGCGCTAATTAATTCACTTCACAGTAATTCTTGTTACATGCCGACTGCGAAGCGAATTTTTTCCATGCAACTTTGTCATTAAGAAATTAATCAAAAGTATACGCGGCTTAACAAAATAAACAGTATTTTAATTAATGCAATGGCAAATCTAAGAACTTTTTTGTTACCATGTTATATTAGACCACCCGAAAGGAGGTTGGGGGCGTCTTATATCACTAAGCACATAGGCTACCACCGCTTCAACATTCAATTATTTTTATCTTTTTATAAAATTACTCACATAAGCGGCCATCAAGAATTTTGCTAAATTATTTTTCGATGATTCCATGATGCCTTTGATACCGAAAATAGACAAAATACATCGAAGCGAATTGCTAAAGGAAAACCTAGTGTATTGGTTTTAATAAACTTTGCATCCGACACAGGCGTAAAGCCTTTGATGTTACTCGTACTTTCCGATTGCGAATTTCAGGACACGCTCCAAGCTGTATTGGCATCAAAAGTCTTTATGTAAAGGAAAAGTTTGAAGCCAAAGTACCTAAAGCATCCTCGACTTTTAAGCCCAAAAAGCCAGTTGATGCCAGATATTGTTTTCAACTGATATCTTTCCATAAGAATGTCCCGACTCACTGACTCATTGACTGACTGTAACGTAACGATCACAAGTTACGTTACTCTGGGTCGACTAATTTCATATTATTTATCAGTCGCCGGTTATAACGTTTGTGTGATACCAAGATCCTTTCGAAAAAACAGTATAATGCGTACGTACCTGGCTGACTGGACCGCCTTCGCCTGGATTCCTTGGTCTCACAAGCATTCACAAATATCCATAATTATTATAACATACTCAGACACCGGCCGGTGGACACTTTGTTAGGTTAGATATGTCCGATTGATTGCGTAGTTTTAATATGCACACGAATCACTTATAGTTTGGTTTTCTATGGTGAATGTTAATATGGACACTTCACGATAAGAGTTAAATCCGAGAATAGATTTAATAGCGATAAATCGATGACTTGGCGATATAGAAAAATGGATCGAACTGACTTCTTTTCACTTGATGTTGTCGAGTCACACTTTTTCGTTGCGTAGTCGCGGGTAGGTCGGGGAAATAGTTGGCGTGGTGGTATGACTGGCCGTACGCATCGGACAGTGCAGTGTTGCCCGTGTTTTACGAATTAATCTTAGTATCAACACTTTGCTAAAGGCTTTGATTGTACCAAGTGTGAAACCAAGTATGAATGCGAAACATCCCGCCCACCAAAATACAGCTGGTATTTTCTGATCGATAAAATTATGCAATGCTTAACACAAAATTACATTATTAAACATCTTTGTTCAGGTTAGAGAAAAAAAAAACAAAACAAGTTCACGTTAAAGTATGATATGCTATGAATATGACATTGGACACCAAAAGAGAGAAAAAAAAAAAAAAAAAAAAAAAGAACTGTACTTTTTACTCACTAATCCTAATTTCTAACCTAATCATATAAACGGGGACGATTAAACTATTCATTCGGTAATGGGCATAGCTTAACCAATGGACGCTTGATTAAGTTATCTTTGGCAGTTTTGACAGTAGCTACACGGACCTCTCCATCAGCTCCAGGGTGTAATTGAACAACCCTTGCCAGAGGCCAATGCAGTGGTGTTCGAATGTCATCTTTGATCAGAACCATGTCATTTACTTGTAAGGGTTTACAGGTTTTAGTCCACTTAGCTCTTTCGTTGAGTGTGTGGAGGTATTCGTTTTTCCAACGGAGCCAAAAGTGTTGTTGGAATGACTGTATCAACTGCCACCGAGTGAGGCGATATACTTTGACTTCAGTGACGTCAACATCCGGGACAGTGGTCAATGGTTCAAGCGTGAGAAAATGGCCCGGTGTTAAAGCCGCGAAATCGTTGGGATCGGAACTCAGTGGGCATAGCGGACGCGAGTTAAGTACTGCCTCGATTTGGACGAACAATGTTGTAAGTTCCTCAAATGTGAGAACCTGAGTGCCTACAATGCGATAAAGATGAGATTTTGCGGCTTTAATCTGTATCTCCCATACCCCCCCGAAGTGGGGGGAGGAGGGGGGGTTGAATTTAAAATCAATAGATTCTTGGTTGGCCGCAGTTTCCAATATAGCCGAGAATTGATTTCGTGTACCAATAAAATTGGTCCCACAATCAGCATGAATCACGCTACATCTGCCTCGGCGTCCCACAAATCGACGCAATGCGGCTATAAATCCATCTGTAGATAAGGAAGAGACAACTTCAAGGTGTACCGCCTTTGTTGCAAGACATACAAACAAACACAGGTAAGCTTTGTCTATTTTAGCTCCCCGGTGAGGGCCCAGTTTAATACGAAATGGGCCAGCAAAGTCTACCCCAACAACGGAAAAAGGTTTAACTTGATTAACCCTATAAGGGGGCAAGTTGCTCATGAATGGTTGCAAGGGTTGAGGGCGAGTACGGTAACAGGGAATGCATTTTGATAGGCACCGTCTGACGGCTCGTTTTGCGGATATTATCCAAAACCGTTGTAAAAGCAAGAATTGGGTGGTGTTCACTCCAGTATGGCAATAAGTACGATGTGTTGACTCGATGAGCTTGGTTGTAAGGAGGGAATCAGTTGGTAAAAGAATCGGATGCCTTTGCTCAAACTCAAGACCAGAATGGCAGATGCGACCGCCCACCCTAATGATTCCTGTGTCATCGATAAACGGATTCAGTTTACGGAATGACTTAGGTAAAACCTGACCATGCCGTAGCTTCAAGAGTAAATCATTGAACGCTTCTGATTGTACATATTTGACGATACACATCAGTGCACGGTGACGTTCGTTGAGAGCTATGAATGAGCTGAACGGATTGTCGTTAGATTTTCGCGCCCTGTCGATGAACCGAAGACAATAAGCAACGATACGGATGATTTTGTCAATGGAAGAGAATTTTTTTAGCAGTTGGGTAATCTCTGTCGGAGGTAGCTGAGGAACCGATTCTTGACCTACAAGAACGACTGGATCTGACCTTTTGACTTCTTCGAGTGCTAACGGATGTTCGTCGATGATCACAGAGTTATTAGGTTGCATACTATTAAGTTGCGATAACCATGAAGGCCCCGCCCACCATAAAGAGCTGTGCAATAACTCTTGAGGCAGCTGGCCACGTGAACATACATCTGCGGGGTTCTCTGATGAACTGACGTGACACCACCATTCCGTAGGGGTAAGGTCATGTACATGACTGACACGATTAGCGACAAATGTGGCCCATCGAGACGAATGAGAATGTAGCCAGGATAGTGTGACAGTGGAGTCTGACCACAGATGAACGGTAAGTGGCCGATTATCCGATTTTCTGAAGGTCAATCTGAAAAACTCATATAAGTTTGCAAGGAGAACCGCTGCGCACAGTTCCAACCGCGGCAATGAGACCTTTTTCAAAGGCGCAACACGAGCTTTCGAGCAAATTGGTAAAATGTGAATAGTATTTGATTTATCCACTATTTTCATATAAATTATCGCACCGTAAGCCGTTTCAGAACTGTCACAAAATCCATGAACTTCATAGGACTGAGCATCGTCTAAAGTGAGTCGCCTCGGAATCCGTAATGTTTTTATTACATGGATTTGATTTTGATAATCATCCCATGATTTTATTATATGTGGAGGTGGTGTGTCGTCCCATCCTACTCCAGCCACCCATAACTGCTGTACCAAACATTTTGCGCGAATAGTTAACGGTGACAAAAATCCCAAAGGGTCAAAGATTTTAGCAATCTCGCTGAGAATCGTGCGTTTAGTGCATGGACGGTTACTGGCAGTGACTTCGAACAGAAAATTATCGGAGCTCGGGTCCCATTTTAGCCCAAGTACCTTAAGAGGCAAATTTTTCAGCTCATCGAAGGAAATAGCATCCAGCAAACAGTCTTCTGGTGGTAAATCGCTTAAAACTCTAATGTCATTACTTGCCCATTTTCTTAAATGAAATTTACCTAATTTGAATAGATTGATAAGCTCCGATTTCGCAGCAACT
The DNA here is from genome assembly GCA_923060345.2 of Erebia aethiops. NCBI lineage: Eukaryota > Metazoa > Arthropoda > Insecta > Lepidoptera > Nymphalidae > Erebia > Erebia aethiops. Next base: position 2,934,297 of record OV281092.1, on the reverse strand, counting down.
GCTTCGGTGAGTGAATTTGTTCCCGTGATTATATCATCGACATAGATTCCAGTCCCAGACGACAAAATTTCTTGGGCTAAGGGAAACGCGTCTCCTTCGTCCTGAACTAGTTGTTGGATAACTCTACAGGCAAGAAACGGTGCGGCTGCTACTCCATAAGTGACGGTATTAAGTCTGTATTCTTGGATAGGGTCATCAGCATTAAATCGCCAGAAAATGCGTTGGTAGTCTCTATGACATGGATCGACCAGAACCTGTCGATACATTTGTTGAATATCGGCCATAAATACGATTGAAGATTCACGAAACCTCAAAAGGATGTCACTTATATTTGACTGAAGTTTGGCGCCTGTTAGTAACGTATCGTTAAGCGATAAACTGTTGGCATCTCGCGCAGAGGCATCAAATACCACGCGTAACTTAGTCGTATGACTTCCTGGGTTTGTTACGCAATGATGAGGGATATAATATCGACCTGCGCTGAGCTCTTCCGTGGGTACTAGTGACATATGCCCGGACTTAAGGTAGTCAGCCATAAATTCTGCATACTGACGTCGAAGCTCAGAATCACGGGATAGACGACGCTCGATTGCATGGAACCTTCTCATGGCGATCTCACGGGATCCGCTAAATACAGGCTCCGCCTCATCCTTAAAGGGGAGTTTGACCGTGTACCGGCCTGACGCATCCCGAGAATATTCTGCTTGAAACTTTTGCTCGCACAAAAGTTCGGCTGGTGTCAATTTAGCAGCTGTTGGAAGCGTGTCAAGTTCCCAGAATCGCTGGACAAGATCTGTAAGTTCGAGATCTCCTCTGGATTGTGTTGTTACTAAAGAATGGCTAACGATAGGTGATTTTCCGAGAAGAAGCCATCCAAAGATTGAGTTAAAGGCCGGTGGATGCGTCGAATTACCTTTAATCCGTTCATTAAGCAGGCATTCAGCAAAGACATCTGCTCCTAACAGTACATCAATCGGACCAGGAATGTCGAAACCAGGATCTGCCAATTTTAAGTCCTGTATTTGTGTCCAGCTAGATGTATTTAATTGAGCAATAGGCTGCTCCCCACAAATTTTGTTAATAACCTGAAAGTTTCGTTCAAATAAAAATGTATCGCTAGCGCCAACTGAACAGCGAACCTGGCCCTTGACCATAGCAGGAGCACCTCCCAATCCGCTAATATGAACAGAAGTTTCAGCAGGTATGAGTTTAAGACGTCGGGCAGCTTCCTCAGTGATGAGATTATTCTGACTACCGGTATCGAACAGCGCACGAAATTGCATGTAATAACCATCTACATTTAACAACTGAATAAGGGCAGTCGCTAATAAAACAGTTGTGTCGGGAAGCAAATTAGAACCGGACTTCATATTATTCGTTATGAGGGTAGAATTAGGTGTGGGTTTAGAGTCCTCGTTATGTAGCAGTGTGTGATGTTTGTGCCTACACTTTTGGCAAGAAAAGATTGAGTTGCAGTCCTTTAACTGATGTGATGATTTCAAGCAGTTAAAACACCACCTTTTTGAAGCCGCCACATCCATACGTTCTGGCACTGATTTGTCAAGAAACTCTTTACACTGTGATATGTTATGAGCTTCTCCACAAAATGAGCACTTATAAACGAATTTCATTGTGTTTGGAAATGACACGGTTTTCGTTTTATCCGGTTCTTCAGAGGACTCTGAGACAAGAAGAGTATGATTTACATTTGGATAAAATCGCTTTGGTGTAGATTGGGTTTGGTTACTCTTCACCACAGAATCGCGACTCGTAGTTGTCGACTTTGATGATTCTACAAAATGAGCATCTCGCAAAAGAGCATCACATCTAAGTTGTAAAAATGAGTTGAGTTCTGCGAATTTAAACAGCTTTTTACTGTTCAACTGTTGTTCAAATTCGCGACGCAACTTTGAATCCAACTTGGATAAAATTTGGTAATTCAATATGAAATCCCATTGGTCAACAGGTAAGTTTAAGCGTTTTAATATGCATAAATTTTCAACGATAGAATCCAGTGAACGACGCAACTCAAGACCATTTGTGAATTTCAGATTGACGTTTAGAATGTCCCGCCAACATGCGAAAGCTAGTTCACGTTCGTCCTGATAGCGCGCAACGAGAAAATCGTATGCATCTAAATAGTGTTCGGCAGTCACAGGGAAGGTCCGAATTACGCTGGCCGCATCGTCGCGCAGTGTGGAGACTAAATAGTGAAAGCGTTCAGTATCGCTTAGCGTCGGACAATTGTGGATGAGATTATTATACTTATCGATAAACTCTGGCCATTGTTTTATATCTCCGGAAAATGTGGGTAGACTGATTTTTGGTAATTTAACATGAGATGTCCCCTCTTTAGATTCAGATACTAGTGACGAATGTAATGCAGGCTTCGGTAATTTACGATAGATAGATTTTATTTCAAAATACATTTCGTCACATTTTTCTTGTAAAGTTTGATCCTCTTCTGGCCGCTCGGAAAGGTCAATGATTATGAAATGTAATTCTTCAAACTTATTTATATTTACTTTAATATCTTCATAATAAGAAAGAAATAAATTATGTTTAGTGACATCTAAGCCTAGCTCCAAATTATTGACCACTTCTAAGCCTAATTCCAAAGTTTTCGCAATACGATTATAAATTATGGTACGCTTTCGACGCAAAGATGGTAAGTCATTCACAGTATACGATTCCTCCAGCACTTTCGAAAAGGATTTAGATTTGCTCAATTTACGTTTACTTTTCGGACAGAACGACATTTTGCTTATAGGTAACACTGACACAAACAGAACAAATTGAATTCGTATAAACACATAAGAAAAAAAAAAATTTATAGTCTGATATTAGTGTACCATGCTATACCTATATATCAATCTTCGAGTGTACGTTGAACGTTTTTAGGAAAAGAATAATATCCTATTACTTATGTCAAGCCGAAAATATTATAAACACCGATGTGAGTTGATTGTTTATAACGTGTATTCTTGCAATAAGTAACCGAATCAAACGATTAGATTTAATTCAACATAGAAGAAGTATTCATCTTGTTAATATATGTGTGTGTACTTCGAAGAGACCGAAAAGATATCGGAATGGAGTTGCCCCATACACACCCGCTCGTTACGTTCCGCCAGGCATAGCGTGTCTGGCCAGTCTAAGAGAAGCTTATACCTACATAGAAAATTATTATGATATAAATGCACGTTATGTTATGCCATTAACCGATTGATTACTATGATTTACGTAGAATAAGGGACACACATGACACTTATTTAGTTTGGTTGAACTTGACGTTATACGTACCTACACGGCAGTTCAATATGGCGAAATTTTAAAATGTATAAAACTACTTCAGAATATTCAGAAAATACCAGACTGTTAAATATCAAACACAGATATGGAAGTTAAATTAAAAGTTCCCGGGTTTCGGCACCAAAAAGATGTAACGTAACGATCACAAGTTACGTTACTCTGGGTCGACTAATTTCATATTATTTATCAGTCGCCGGTTATAACGTTTGTGTGATACCAAGATCCTTTCGAAAAAACAGTATAATGCGTACGTACCTGGCTGACTGGACCGCCTTCGCCTGGATTCCTTGGTCTCACAAGCATTCACAAATATCCATAATTATTATAACATACTCAGACACCGGCCGGTGGACACTTTGTTAGGTTAGATATGTCCGATTGATTGCGTAGTTTTAATATGCACACGAATCACTTATAGTTTGGTTTTCTATGGTGAATGTTAATATGGACACTTCACGATAAGAGTTAAATCCGAGAATAGATTTAATAGCGATAAATCGATGACTTGGCGATATAGAAAAATGGATCGAACTGACTTCTTTTCACTTGATGTTGTCGAGTCACACTTTTTCGTTGCGTAGTCGCGGGTAGGTCGGGGAAATAGTTGGCGTGGTGGTATGACTGGCCGTACGCATCGGACAGTGCAGTGTTGCCCGTGTTTTACGAATTAATCTTAGTATCAACACTTTGCTAAAGGCTTTGATTGTACCAAGTGTGAAACCAAGTATGAATGCGAAACATCCCGCCCACCAAAATACAGCTGGTATTTTCTGATCGATAAAATTATGCAATGCTTAACACAAAATTACATTATTAAACATCTTTGTTCAGGTTAGAGAAAAAAAAAACAAAACAAGTTCACGTTAAAGTATGATATGCTATGAATATGACATTGGACACCAAAAGAGAGAAAAAAAAAAAAAAAAAAAAAAAGAACTGTACTTTTTACTCACTAATCCTAATTTCTAACCTAATCATATAAACGGGGACGATTAAACTATTCATTCGGTAATGGGCATAGCTTAACCAATGGACGCTTGATTAAGTTATCTTTGGCAGTTTTGACAGTAGCTACACGGACCTCTCCATCAGCTCCAGGGTGTAATTGAACAACCCTTGCCAGAGGCCAATGCAGTGGTGTTCGAATGTCATCTTTGATCAGAACCATGTCATTTACTTGTAAGGGTTTACAGGTTTTAGTCCACTTAGCTCTTTCGTTGAGTGTGTGGAGGTATTCGTTTTTCCAACGGAGCCAAAAGTGTTGTTGGAATGACTGTATCAACTGCCACCGAGTGAGGCGATATACTTTGACTTCAGTGACGTCAACATCCGGGACAGTGGTCAATGGTTCAAGCGTGAGAAAATGGCCCGGTGTTAAAGCCGCGAAATCGTTGGGATCGGAACTCAGTGGGCATAGCGGACGCGAGTTAAGTACTGCCTCGATTTGGACGAACAATGTTGTAAGTTCCTCAAATGTGAGAACCTGAGTGCCTACAATGCGATAAAGATGAGATTTTGCGGCTTTAATCTGTATCTCCCATACCCCCCCGAAGTGGGGGGAGGAGGGGGGGTTGAATTTAAAATCAATAGATTCTTGGTTGGCCGCAGTTTCCAATATAGCCGAGAATTGATTTCGTGTACCAATAAAATTGGTCCCACAATCAGCATGAATCACGCTACATCTGCCTCGGCGTCCCACAAATCGACGCAATGCGGCTATAAATCCATCTGTAGATAAGGAAGAGACAACTTCAAGGTGTACCGCCTTTGTTGCAAGACATACAAACAAACACAGGTAAGCTTTGTCTATTTTAGCTCCCCGGTGAGGGCCCAGTTTAATACGAAATGGGCCAGCAAAGTCTACCCCAACAACGGAAAAAGGTTTAACTTGATTAACCCTATAAGGGGGCAAGTTGCTCATGAATGGTTGCAAGGGTTGAGGGCGAGTACGGTAACAGGGAATGCATTTTGATAGGCACCGTCTGACGGCTCGTTTTGCGGATATTATCCAAAACCGTTGTAAAAGCAAGAATTGGGTGGTGTTCACTCCAGTATGGCAATAAGTACGATGTGTTGACTCGATGAGCTTGGTTGTAAGGAGGGAATCAGTTGGTAAAAGAATCGGATGCCTTTGCTCAAACTCAAGACCAGAATGGCAGATGCGACCGCCCACCCTAATGATTCCTGTGTCATCGATAAACGGATTCAGTTTACGGAATGACTTAGGTAAAACCTGACCATGCCGTAGCTTCAAGAGTAAATCATTGAACGCTTCTGATTGTACATATTTGACGATACACATCAGTGCACGGTGACGTTCGTTGAGAGCTATGAATGAGCTGAACGGATTGTCGTTAGATTTTCGCGCCCTGTCGATGAACCGAAGACAATAAGCAACGATACGGATGATTTTGTCAATGGAAGAGAATTTTTTTAGCAGTTGGGTAATCTCTGTCGGAGGTAGCTGAGGAACCGATTCTTGACCTACAAGAACGACTGGATCTGACCTTTTGACTTCTTCGAGTGCTAACGGATGTTCGTCGATGATCACAGAGTTATTAGGTTGCATACTATTAAGTTGCGATAACCATGAAGGCCCCGCCCACCATAAAGAGCTGTGCAATAACTCTTGAGGCAGCTGGCCACGTGAACATACATCTGCGGGGTTCTCTGATGAACTGACGTGACACCACCATTCCGTAGGGGTAAGGTCATGTACATGACTGACACGATTAGCGACAAATGTGGCCCATCGAGACGAATGAGAATGTAGCCAGGATAGTGTGACAGTGGAGTCTGACCACAGATGAACGGTAAGTGGCCGATTATCCGATTTTCTGAAGGTCAATCTGAAAAACTCATATAAGTTTGCAAGGAGAACCGCTGCGCACAGTTCCAACCGCGGCAATGAGACCTTTTTCAAAGGCGCAACACGAGCTTTCGAGCAAATTGGTAAAATGTGAATAGTATTTGATTTATCCACTATTTTCATATAAATTATCGCACCGTAAGCCGTTTCAGAACTGTCACAAAATCCATGAACTTCATAGGACTGAGCATCGTCTAAAGTGAGTCGCCTCGGAATCCGTAATGTTTTTATTACATGGATTTGATTTTGATAATCATCCCATGATTTTATTATATGTGGAGGTGGTGTGTCGTCCCATCCTACTCCAGCCACCCATAACTGCTGTACCAAACATTTTGCGCGAATAGTTAACGGTGACAAAAATCCCAAAGGGTCAAAGATTTTAGCAATCTCGCTGAGAATCGTGCGTTTAGTGCATGGACGGTTACTGGCAGTGACTTCGAACAGAAAATTATCGGAGCTCGGGTCCCATTTTAGCCCAAGTACCTTAAGAGGCAAATTTTTCAGCTCATCGAAGGAAATAGCATCCAGCAAACAGTCTTCTGGTGGTAAATCGCTTAAAACTCTAATGTCATTACTTGCCCATTTTCTTAAATGAAATTTACCTAATTTGAATAGATTGATAAGCTCCGATTTCGCAGCAACTGCTTCGGTGAGTGAATTTGTTCCCGTGATTATATCATCGACATAGATTCCAGTCCCAGACGACAAAATTTCTTGGGCTAAGGGAAACGCGTCTCCTTCGTCCTGAACTAGTTGTTGGATAACTCTACAGGCAAGAAACGGTGCGGCTGCTACTCCATAAGTGACGGTATTAAGTCTGTATTCTTGGATAGGGTCATCAGCATTAAATCGCCAGAAAATGCGTTGGTAGTCTCTATGACATGGATCGACCAGAACCTGTCGATACATTTGTTGAATATCGGCCATAAATACGATTGAAGATTCACGAAACCTCAAAAGGATGTCACTTATATTTGACTGAAGTTTGGCGCCTGTTAGTAACGTATCGTTAAGCGATAAACTGTTGGCATCTCGCGCAGAGGCATCAAATACCACGCGTAACTTAGTCGTATGACTTCCTGGGTTTGTTACGCAATGATGAGGGATATAATATCGACCTGCGCTGAGCTCTTCCGTGGGTACTAGTGACATATGCCCGGACTTAAGGTAGTCAGCCATAAATTCTGCATACTGACGTCGAAGCTCAGAATCACGGGATAGACGACGCTCGATTGCATGGAACCTTCTCATGGCGATCTCACGGGATCCGCTAAATACAGGCTCCGCCTCATCCTTAAAGGGGAGTTTGACCGTGTACCGGCCTGACGCATCCCGAGAATATTCTGCTTGAAACTTTTGCTCGCACAAAAGTTCGGCTGGTGTCAATTTAGCAGCTGTTGGAAGCGTGTCAAGTTCCCAGAATCGCTGGACAAGATCTGTAAGTTCGAGATCTCCTCTGGATTGTGTTGTTACTAAAGAATGGCTAACGATAGGTGATTTTCCGAGAAGAAGCCATCCAAAGATTGAGTTAAAGGCCGGTGGATGCGTCGAATTACCTTTAATCCGTTCATTAAGCAGGCATTCAGCAAAGACATCTGCTCCTAACAGTACATCAATCGGACCAGGAATGTCGAAACCAGGATCTGCCAATTTTAAGTCCTGTATTTGTGTCCAGCTAGATGTATTTAATTGAGCAATAGGCTGCTCCCCACAAATTTTGTTAATAACCTGAAAGTTTCGTTCAAATAAAAATGTATCGCTAGCGCCAACTGAACAGCGAACCTGGCCCTTGACCATAGCAGGAGCACCTCCCAATCCGCTAATATGAACAGAAGTTTCAGCAGGTATGAGTTTAAGACGTCGGGCAGCTTCCTCAGTGATGAGATTATTCTGACTACCGGTATCGAACAGCGCACGAAATTGCATGTAATAACCATCTACATTTAACAACTGAATAAGGGCAGTCGCTAATAAAACAGTTGTGTCGGGAAGCAAATTAGAACCGGACTTCATATTATTCGTTATGAGGGTAGAATTAGGTGTGGGTTTAGAGTCCTCGTTATGTAGCAGTGTGTGATGTTTGTGCCTACACTTTTGGCAAGAAAAGATTGAGTTGCAGTCCTTTAACTGATGTGATGATTTCAAGCAGTTAAAACACCACCTTTTTGAAGCCGCCACATCCATACGTTCTGGCACTGATTTGTCAAGAAACTCTTTACACTGTGATATGTTATGAGCTTCTCCACAAAATGAGCACTTATAAACGAATTTCATTGTGTTTGGAAATGACACGGTTTTCGTTTTATCCGGTTCTTCAGAGGACTCTGAGACAAGAAGAGTATGATTTACATTTGGATAAAATCGCTTTGGTGTAGATTGGGTTTGGTTACTCTTCACCACAGAATCGCGACTCGTAGTTGTCGACTTTGATGATTCTACAAAATGAGCATCTCGCAAAAGAGCATCACATCTAAGTTGTAAAAATGAGTTGAGTTCTGCGAATTTAAACAGCTTTTTACTGTTCAACTGTTGTTCAAATTCGCGACGCAACTTTGAATCCAACTTGGATAAAATTTGGTAATTCAATATGAAATCCCATTGGTCAACAGGTAAGTTTAAGCGTTTTAATATGCATAAATTTTCAACGATAGAATCCAGTGAACGACGCAACTCAAGACCATTTGTGAATTTCAGATTGACGTTTAGAATGTCCCGCCAACATGCGAAAGCTAGTTCACGTTCGTCCTGATAGCGCGCAACGAGAAAATCGTATGCATCTAAATAGTGTTCGGCAGTCACAGGGAAGGTCCGAATTACGCTGGCCGCATCGTCGCGCAGTGTGGAGACTAAATAGTGAAAGCGTTCAGTATCGCTTAGCGTCGGACAATTGTGGATGAGATTATTATACTTATCGATAAACTCTGGCCATTGTTTTATATCTCCGGAAAATGTGGGTAGACTGATTTTTGGTAATTTAACATGAGATGTCCCCTCTTTAGATTCAGATACTAGTGACGAATGTAATGCAGGCTTCGGTAATTTACGATAGATAGATTTTATTTCAAAATACATTTCGTCACATTTTTCTTGTAAAGTTTGATCCTCTTCTGGCCGCTCGGAAAGGTCAATGATTATGAAATGTAATTCTTCAAACTTATTTATATTTACTTTAATATCTTCATAATAAGAAAGAAATAAATTATGTTTAGTGACATCTAAGCCTAGCTCCAAATTATTGACCACTTCTAAGCCTAATTCCAAAGTTTTCGCAATACGATTATAAATTATGGTACGCTTTCGACGCAAAGATGGTAAGTCATTCACAGTATACGATTCCTCCAGCACTTTCGAAAAGGATTTAGATTTGCTCAATTTACGTTTACTTTTCGGACAGAACGACATTTTGCTTATAGGTAACACTGACACAAACAGAACAAATTGAATTCGTATAAACACATAAGAAAAAAAAAAATTTATAGTCTGATATTAGTGTACCATGCTATACCTATATATCAATCTTCGAGTGTACGTTGAACGTTTTTAGGAAAAGAATAATATCCTATTACTTATGTCAAGCCGAAAATATTATAAACACCGATGTGAGTTGATTGTTTATAACGTGTATTCTTGCAATAAGTAACCGAATCAAACGATTAGATTTAATTCAACATAGAAGAAGTATTCATCTTGTTAATATATGTGTGTGTACTTCGAAGAGACCGAAAAGATATCGGAATGGAGTTGCCCCATACACACCCGCTCGTTACGTTCCGCCAGGCATAGCGTGTCTGGCCAGTCTAAGAGAAGCTTATACCTACATAGAAAATTATTATGATATAAATGCACGTTATGTTATGCCATTAACCGATTGATTACTATGATTTACGTAGAATAAGGGACACACATGACACTTATTTAGTTTGGTTGAACTTGACGTTATACGTACCTACACGGCAGTTCAATATGGCGAAATTTTAAAATGTATAAAACTACTTCAGAATATTCAGAAAATACCAGACTGTTAAATATCAAACACAGATATGGAAGTTAAATTAAAAGTTCCCGGGTTTCGGCACCAAAAAGATGTAACGTAACGATCACAAGTTACGTTACTCTGGGTCGACTAATTTCATATTATTTATCAGTCGCCGGTTATAACGTTTGTGTGATACCAAGATCCTTTCGAAAAAACAGTATAATGCGTACGTACCTGGCTGACTGGACCGCCTTCGCCTGGATTCCTTGGTCTCACAAGCATTCACAAATATCCATAATTATTATAACATACTCAGACACCGGCCGGTGGACACTTTGTTAGGTTAGATATGTCCGATTGATTGCGTAGTTTTAATATGCACACGAATCACTTATAGTTTGGTTTTCTATGGTGAATGTTAATATGGACACTTCACGATAAGAGTTAAATCCGAGAATAGATTTAATAGCGATAAATCGATGACTTGGCGATATAGAAAAATGGATCGAACTGACTTCTTTTCACTTGATGTTGTCGAGTCACACTTTTTCGTTGCGTAGTCGCGGGTAGGTCGGGGAAATAGTTGGCGTGGTGGTATGACTGGCCGTACGCATCGGACAGTGCAGTGTTGCCCGTGTTTTACGAATTAATCTTAGTATCAACACTTTGCTAAAGGCTTTGATTGTACCAAGTGTGAAACCAAGTATGAATGCGAAACACTGACAGTGTCGTCGACGTACAGCTCAAACCCTTGCACGAAATTTTACTAAAAGGTACTAGTTTCCTTTAAAATTGTAGTCTAGAAATAAGGTGGGATTTTTCAAAATCCCCATGGATGCGAAGCCCTTATAGCGTACGTTAGGAAAGAGATAAATTTTCTGAGTAAGAAACTAATTCTTATCGAGATACTCGTACGGATAAGAAACTGCTCTGTATAAAAAAAATTTTGTTTGAAGATAGATCCTCGCTAAGAATATAATTCGAATACAATATTTTTTATTTTTTTTTATTTAGATTAAAATTCTGCTTTTAGATTTTCAAAACTTTGCTTTTAAAAATTTCGTTGCTTTTCATTCCTTTAATTTTCATGACTTTAAGTAGCCTTTTTTTTTTATCCACTACAAGCTAGCCCTTGACTGCGATCTCACCTGATAGTAAGTGATGATGCAGTCTAAGATGGTAGCGGGCTAACCTATTAGGGGCATGGCAATTATATTAAACCCATACCCCTTCGGTTTCTACACGGCATCGTACCGGAACGCTAAATCGCTTGGCGGCACGTCTTTGCCGGTAGGGTGGTAACTAGCCACGGCCGAAGCCTCCCACCAGACCAGACCAGGGAAAATTCAGAAATTATAAATTCCCAAATTGACCCTGCCGGGGATCGAACCCGGAACCTCCGCACGTTAAGGCAACAGCGCTACACACTGCGCCACGGAGGTCGTCAAAGCCTACAAAGCCTACAAGTATGCAAAAAATAACGAGATCAGTGTAGTTCTTTTTAATACTTTGTTGCAGTGTAATTGAAGGACAAAGCAACACTCCTAAAAACAATCACACTTTTGTATTTCCATTATTAGCGGGGAATTGGAAATTGGTAGTGTTTCGCTTCTACGCCCTTTTCGTCATATAAGTACCTACCTAAATTAGAATCCACACATTGTTTTGGAGAAAGCTTGCTTTCGCTTAGGCCTACTCCAACATTTAGAAGAGCCACAAGTCAAGTCAAAAGCAATATTTCTCCAAAAAATATCTGTACTGATAAAGACTGATGCGATGGATCTTAGGCAAATGAATTATCCACATATGACCCCATATTATATTGAACTTTGACGCTTTGCATAATTTTAAGGACGTAGCATGATCTCAACAAGGCCAAGGGTCAGTAAATTACTCCCTAGAGGCGCTCATAACAGGCTTTCGTGTTAGAATTTATACCGAACCTAGACCCTAAAGTTGGAGTGTACTTTATGACTTTGATCCATGGCTAATAAATAACACTAATTCCGCTGAAGAGAGTTATGACCTAGAATCGCAGAAGTTTTTTTTTCGTTGGATTTGGTCGGTGTATACAATAATCCATACTCCATACTTATAATATTATAAACTAGCTGATGCCAGCGACTTCGTCCACGTGGATTGAGGTTTTTTGAGTCCCGCGGGAACTCTTTCATTTTCCGGGATAAAAAGTAGCCTATTTGCTATTCCAGACTATAACCTATCCCTGTGCAAAATTTCATCCAGATCCGTTCAGCCGTTATGGCACGATTGAGTAACAAACATCCATCCATACGTCCATCCATACATCCATACATCCATCCAAACTTTCGCATGTATAATATTAGTCAGATAAGATTAGTATAATGTGAAAAGTTGTCTGTCTGTCTGCAACGCTTTAATGGCTCATCTTTCCAACCGATTTTGAAGAAATTAGGTATAGACGTTGGTTATATCCAGAAGAAGGGCATATATGCTACTATACTACAATCCTTTGCTCTGTTGCGGTGTGATTGAAGGACAAACGAAGAAAAAAACACTCTTTAGTATTAGTATTGCCCCGGCCTAATTTTATTTTTAGTTTCAAATTAAATATAACGTAGTTAGTGACCACACACGTATTAAAATAATACATTTTAATTTTTGTAATATAATAGTGGCCACAAGTATTTAGCTATCAACACATTTATAATTGCAAGAATACTAGGCAAGAGAGCAAGAGAGAGAAATTACTTTCAAATGTTTAAAGTCAGTCGCCAACTTTTGACTGGAACACTCCATAAAATGTTATCGTAGCACAAACCAGTCAACAATAACGAAAATTAATTTTCCGCCTGTAGAAAGTATTGCATAAAATTTTAAGTGAGCTTAAGTATTCTCACAAGAGATCCATTTAGAAAGTTTTTAACACAGTTTTTACTCCTTCGTTCTCGGTCCTTTAAATTTTCGCATACCTGAGCTAAAAAGTTAAAAACTATAGTTAAAGTTTGTTAAAGCAAATAAAAATATGGCATGCTTTGAGAGAAGTTTTCCATTTGTAAAAGAAAAGTAGTGTACAGCGTATATAGGTTGCTACTTTTAGAGTAAAAACTTTAACAACACAGTAAACGTTAAATTTTAAAATGAAAATTCCCATGTAAATGAAGTTTTTCACGCTATTGAACCTTTTAAAAATAAAAATGGCTATAAATTGCATCCTGCTGTAAAATCAAACCAAAAGTAAGGAACGCATTGAACATTTGGAACATTTTCGAATTTTAAACATCGACTACAAGTAAGCCCTTGACTGTGATCTCACCTGGTAGTAAGTGATGATGCTTGCAGTCCCATAATTAATTAATAGAATAATAAATCCTGCGGCATCGTACTGGAACCCTAATTCGTTTGTTGGCACGTCGTTGCCGGTAGGTAACTAGCCACGGTAGAAGCCGTGATAGTTACCTGCCGAGTTACTAACATACCATTAGTGAGATTATCCGTCATCTGCGATGCTATGACAAAGTGAAAATTTCGTACAAAAGTGAGTTTGCTCACAAATCGAACCTTCATTCTCAGCATCTCTTAAACATACATGATTCCGAGTCGCAAACTGAAGTAAAATATTCCATGAATAATTCACGCGTCATACATCGAGAGCCGAATAAGATCTCTCGTTGTCGCGAGTGCGAAAAAAGCTGGTTGAATATCGTTCGCTTCGTACCGAACAGATTGAAAGCTTAGGAAAAAAACCGTCCAAGTGCTAGTTGCTCCACCGTAGTCAGGGTTCCGCTCTAAATTATTATGGTCTCCTCATAACGTTGCAATAAAATTCTCGCTCTCACTAAATTCGAAAAAATCCACTTGCTTACCTTTATAAGGAGCGGCACAAACTACCACGACTGGACTCAACTAGTGAAAATATCCTGGAACCGGACAAATCATCATACTAATATTATAAATTCGAAAGTGTGTTTATTTGTTGGTTTTTTGGTTTGTTGGTTTGTCCTTCAATCACGCCGCAACGGAGCAACGGATCGACGTGATTTTTGGCATGGGTATAGTTGAGGACTTGGAGAGTGACATAGGCTACTTTTTATCCCGGAAAATTAAGGAGTTCTCGCGGGAATCAAAAAAACTTGAACCACGCTGACGAAGTCGCGGGCATCAGCTAATATATTATAAGGTTTCCATTCTCGAGAACGAAACGCTAAAATTTGTCAGAAATATTAACATTTTTATTTATAAAACATTATATTCTGCTCTTTAATTGGAATTGCATTTCATTTCAGAAAAGAATTTAAATACATTTTAAAAAATTTAAAAGGGCAGTAGATATAGATATTTTCGAATGCTTTACATTTTTAAAGATACCATCTTCCTCATTTTATTAATATGCTGAACAGAATACTATCACTTAAACTTACTATAATTTTTTGTTCTGAAGTTATTCCTTCACTGCGATTTCGCCATAGATGAATGGTAAATGATGATGCTGTTACCTAATTAATTTCTTCACCAGATAGTACTGTAACGTTTGATCATTTCGCGGTACATCTTTAACAGCAACGCACAGGGGCCATACTGCCAACTTTTAAAGCAATACTTAAGCAATATTATTCAAATGACAGTTTGATATCACATACCTTGACGTTCCATATATAAAGATTATGATTCTAAACGTCAGTAAAAGTGCCACGCGAGCTTCAGTTTGTGTTGTTATCGTCGTTGATCACATTGTATGACGAAACACTGTCTTTATTAAAATATTGTGTGCAGATAATAATTAAATGAGCGTGATTATGCAGTTTTGTATTTTTTATTTACGCCCAATGTTTCATCATATAATGACCTACCTAAATTGGAATTTATTTTTTGTAGAAACCTCTACCTTCTACCTTGCATACGTTTAGGCCTCCTTACTTCCACCAGACAAGATCAGAGCCATTTCTAAATTGCCATCGTCATAAATCGAATTCAGGAACTCGCACAGTAGCAAAGAGGTTATCATAATATTATGACAATCTAGAAAGTTAGTTTGTAATATCAGCTCTACTAACATGTCTAACGATATTAAATCGGATATCTAAGGATAGGCGATAATGCCCCAATACGAAAGGTAGATTAACAATTCGATTTCCCTTTCCCATATAATATCAAAGGGCTTAGTTGAACTTAATAGCGGAGGAGTTAACCACACTAAAACACCTTTCAGACGAAACGCTCAAAACGCTCGTTTTGCACCCGAAATGTGCAAGTTTTTTTTAGATAGACGTGCGCTCGATGATATTCATGCCGAATAGAAAACAATGGTGAGGACTAGGCTAGACTTAGGTACCCAGAACATCCTTATAATCCAACTTTTTGAAAGAGGACTTGGTGGAAAAAAGGATTTTCTTTCGTTTGAAATGGTAACATCGTGCCTGTTTGAGACTAGGCCTCCAACCTACTAGTTTGATCTCTCGATGACCTGAAAAAAGGTTGTTTAAATTAGGTACCTTGAGCCTGTTTTACAAAGTATAGTTGTTATTGAATCAAATTCAACAGATTTCATTTCATACTACTAATTTATCTACAGAAGAATTCCCATGGTCAGATGTGACTCTGCAATTGGTTAATCTTAACAGAACCACAATTATTGATTGGTTAACGATATGTCAATAAAATAATGGTATATAAAATAAATCCACACCAACCTCTGCTAAGCTCTGGCTGATTGCGAATGCTTGATTTAAACGTGCGGTTAATGTCCACCGTCTGAACATACCCTGAAGCATAGATTGATGGAACTATCAATTGACCGGAGTTGGGGATTATTACATGGTTCAAGTTTATACGGTAATAAAGTGAAGCTTCATGACTTTAGAACTACACTTTTAGGGTATGAGTTCTAATATCCCGATGTCCTCAACAATACGTTTATTGTCTTTATTGAGTTAACCGATACGAACTTAACTTTAGTCGATTTGACTTAAATTAAATCATGTCCTTATTTTATTTTCACGACCTCCCTGGCGCAGTATTGGGCGCTGTTGTCTTAACGATGGAGGTCCCGGGTTCGGTCTGTCAGTTTTGGAATTTAAAATATTCTGATTTTTCTCTGGTCTCGCCTCGTGAGAGGCTTCGGCTGTGGCTAGTTCCTACCGACAAAGACGTGCCGCCAAGCGATTTAGCGATGCCGTGCAGAAGCCGATAAGGGCTATGGGTTTAATATAACTGCCATACCCCTAACAGGTTATAAATAATAATAAATAATAAACAAATTCTTTATTGACAAAAAAAGAAAGTACAATTATTTACCAATTTTACACAATGAATCCATCCATTTTAATTATTAATAAATCTATCTAATCTAATTTAGGTTAGCCCGCTTCCAACTTAGACTTCATCATCACTTACCATCAGGTGAGATAGTAGAGATGAAAAGTATATGATGAAACACAGCTAGCCTACCTGAGCTAGGCAATGGATAGTGAAATTACTTATAATCGCTATTTGGTCGGGATAATCATTCAGTTTTAGTAGTGATAGATTTAAAGTACTCCTAAAATGGTATTATAATACAGAATATCTCAGTCTCGTTAGAAAGTTCTTATGAGATTTTTAAGTAACTCGCGCAAGACTAGTCGAGCATGGAATAGTGGAGCGTGGTAACTGTTGTTACCCACAATTGGGCAAAATAAATTATCATTATGAATGAATTTATCATTATTTTATTCAAAATCCTTACAAGAGAACTATGTCCCTCAGTTGACTCTATTGTTTGAGAGGACTGTGACCTGAAACAAAGTAAGAGCTTCCCTACAAAAGTATCGAAATAACGACGACGCCGACACTACGTGTAAAGCGATAGACCCAAGAGAGTGTAGCCACAAGGTTTAATGGAATTCTCTTGAGAAACCGCACCTCGAATGCAAAGTTTTCGCCCGTGGTCCGATGTGATTTGAATTCAATAAACGGAATTGACTCACGGATCGCTTTTCTTGGAAATAGAGAGGGTATCGTTTTACTTCTAAGCTGAAAAGGAATCTTGTTACTCGTTACACCTAGTAGTAACGTTCAAACTATATAGTTTATTATTATACCGTCTTGTAACACACTGGCAATTTGTCCGTAGAAATGATACCTACACAAGACGCTTCGTAACTAAGGACTGAAACTGTAACCGGAATAAGGTTTATTTTGAAACTGTTATGGAAGAAACACATTTATAAATGTAATAGATTCAATAATGTAACCCAATGAAAGTGTTACCGTTTATATATTATGTTATTAAGTGTGTTGTTGTTAAAGGACAAACCAGCAAACAAACACACTTTCGCATTTATAATATTAGTTTGATTTTGGAACGATAGTTCCTTATGGGACGATGCGGAGGGGTATACTAGACGGCAATAAACGTCCGTAAGAAAATGCGTGAAGTAAGATTTTTATGTATTTCGAATGTAGTATATTTACATTTAAGACCTTTTGTCTTCGTAACAACGCGAGCATGTCCAGATTTTTATGTATAGTTTATTCGAAATTAAACCATTAAACTAACACTAAAGTATCAAAGTTTAATTTCGTATATAGTATATTTGTTCAATATAATATATGCAACCTTTTTCGGTCGCAATATTGCTGGCACACTACACGACACACCACATTAAAAACTATATTGTCACACAAAATATTATATTGGTATGTATTCTAATTTGAAAACCATACAATTAACGGGCGGGTGAGTTATTATATTAATACAGAGGAATTCCGGTTCAATACCAGCCCAACGGCAGACAGCAGGCCAGCGGAACTATCGTTCCTACCTAGTGTCCCACGACGCCACACTTTTTTTTAAAACATAAATACCGTCTATCCAAAAAAAGTTTTGTGAAACTGTCACTTTTTGGCATGGTTATTCCAGGGTTGATGCCATTCCTATTCCATAAAAAGGACCTTATTAATATAGAAAATAACTTAAACATATTAAATGACTTTGTGCAAGATGACATAAGTATGTTGTAGTGGCAATTAAATAGTATTCTTTGACCTTACTTCATAAAAAGTTATATAAGTAGCTTTCGATTATGTACAATTCCAAATTGGCTAAGTGATTTAAAACACGACTTTGTTATCGTTGTCAAAGCAAACATCATAAATTAACAGAAAAACGAACTACAATTAAACATTAAATTAGTGCACGATCTTACTGCGAGCTTAACGGATTTTTATTAGCATTCCTTTAACAGAACTTCAACTGGACGCTTAATGAGAGAAGCCTTATAAATACTGTTCGCGTTTTAAACTTTAAATCCTCTTTCTATGCATTTTTATCTAACAACCTTTGCCCTAAATAGAGGTAGTGGGTATAAACTCAATAAACTCAATTTACTTATTTATTATATGTAGGACATACATCAGGTGTCTCTGATGTTACGTCATATATTGACTCTACCACCGGTTTGAAAAGATCTGCTCACAAGAGCCGGCAAAAAACATAGCAGTTGCTCTTTTTTTTTTAAACAAGATATTACAATACGTAGGTGTATAAATTAAATACAGTAGTGTAAGTTATTATAATATCCTGTGGGGTGCTGGACCCAAAGTCGATTGCTTCCATACAACTTTGTCATTAATAAATTCGTCAATTCTATAATAGCCTCGACTCAACAAGTGTTCTTTATCGGCTTTTTAAATCTATATAGTGATTGGGTGCCAATTTATTCTATAAAGCCTAGTTCTACAGACAGTTGAGTGACGCCAAGGTGAGGCTACTATTTTTTATCAATTACTAAGTTCACTACTAGCTGATGCCTAAAACCTTTTCCGAGATGAATTTTTTTTTTAATATACCTACATATAGACTAGTGATGCAGACTAAGGTGGAGCGCGCTTGCCTTGAAATGCCTATTCACTCTTAATTTAAAGATATTAAATATATTATAAGCGGAGAGAAAAACGGAATCCGGAAGGGCGTTCCATTTCCTATCGGATCGAATAAGAAAAGAAAAAAAAACGAGTTAAAAAAAATCTCGTGAATCTCAATGACTCTCACCTATTTTGAAGTCGTATCCAATTCGAGTCGGGACAGCCTTGCTAAAACGAGACAAGTCACTTGCCTCTTATGAATACATAGTCTTATACAAATATGGCTTATATACTTACTTAGTTAAAAAGAAAAATAATTCATTACTCTTATAAAATTGTAAAAGACGCAGCATATCAAAACTTTAATTTCATAAAACCACAACAGACTAGATGGAGCTTGCAAGAAATGAAACAATTTTAATATGATTACTCTATCCAACATGGCGGGAGCCCTAGGTAGTTTTTAATATGATGTTTGAGTGAAACATTTCTAAAAACTAGTCAAGCGCGTATCAGAATACGCTTTTAAACTAGAGTTCCGTAGCCATATATTATTATTTATATTTTATGAAGTTTTGCCATGTCCTTTCACTAATAAGCTGATAATTATCGTCACCTGTAGTACAACAACAACAAAGGAACCCTAACGATTATTTCTACAAGGTAACACTCGATCAAGTTATCCAAAGTGCTGGAGTGGCGACCACGCACTGGAAAGCGCAGCGTTGGCAGACCCCCTACACACTGGACGAACGACATCAGTACGCTTACTCTGAGTGTTTACATTGCAAATTCGATTGATTCACGTGAGAGCTCACCACACCAAGTATAAGCGAACGTTAAAGTAAAATGCATCTTAACTTCATTCGTTTAGAGCCCATTTCATCATTTTGTGTATTTATTCACAGCCAGCGCTCGAAATGCTGAATTTATGACTTTAAAGCAAGAGCTTTTGGGTCCATTTTACTTTGACGTTCGCTTACGCGTGGTGAGCTCTCATGTCGATCAGTCGTATTTTCAATGTAAAAACTCAGAGTAAGCGTACAGGTGAGTCGCAGGGAGTCGCTGGATTCAAGCCACAAGATCGTGGCGTGTGGAAATCCTTGCAAGAGGCCTATGTCCAGCTGTGTACGTCTATCGGTTGAGGATGATGATGATGATCACTAGATTTCATATTCAGGAGGAAGCCTGAATTTTTAAAATTAAAATACCTCTTCGTAGTGTTAACTAGTTTTTATTGCGAAAATATCTGCAATTAATGAAGTTCTATAATATAAAAAGAGGACTACATTTATTAATAACGTCTATTTTAGTACATTTGACACTTTGTCTGTGACATAGATGGACTGGATGAAACTATGGATACCTTGTTTGACCATGAAACTCTAAAATCCAAAAGCCAGAGACCAAAGCTGGTAAAGCGGGCGAAACTAGACGGGAAAATTAAATTGTTCATCGAAATGGCGGGTCCACTAAATTAATTTTAGTAAGCGAACTTAGTTTTGGGGGAATTCAGTACAAAGGGGTGTTTTAACCGCGGAGGATCGAGACAAGGTCGAGACACCTTGAAACGACTTAACGATCTTACTGGATGCTTACCTATTGCTTTAATAATAAGGCTGAAACTTTGAAAACCAAAAGCCTGAGAACAAAGCTGGTAAAGGGTGCGAAACGAGACGGGAAAATTAAATAGTTCTTCGCAATGGCGGGTCCACTTAATTAATTTTAGTAAGCGAACTTAGTTTCGGGGGAAATTCATAAAGGGGTAATTCGACCGCGAGGCGGGAGGATCGAGACAAGATCGAGATATCTTGAAGCGACTTAACGATTTAGATATACTATAGCTATACTATAGCTCAAGCAATAAGATCAACTATGTACCATTCTGTACAATTATTTGGTTTGTTTAGTGGTTTTGTGTTTTTAAAGACTATTTTGTGTCAGTTTCTGTTACTTCTTTGCTGTTTCTTGAGTTATTTGGATTTGAGATAATTACAGAGAATCCAAACTTATTATAGAAGTTACTTAACGAATTTGAATGGATATGCATATAAATGCGATTTTTCTTAGATTTTTTGAGGGTAATTTGGGCGGTCCAATGTGTTTACTCTTTGAATTCTGAAACATGAAATTCAATTTGTAAAAGACTTTGATTTATCCACTGGAACCCATGACTGTTTGGCGTATGAAACGTGAATGTCGCACTACTTAGCGACATTAAACAATAACATCCCTCTCTTTTTGCGTCGGGGGTTAAAAACAAGCGGATCAATTTCGGCGTAACTCACTATTTTATGGATTGACACATAATATGGTGTGACAGGACAAACGTAGGTAATTCTCCTTCAACGCATTCTTCCTTTCACAAAGGCGTTTTGTCCTGTATAATCTTTAGCATTTTCTAGCTCCAATACTTGAATGACGATGAAATTTTGGAATAAACTTACTCGTACGTTGCACGAGTTTTAATTTACTTAGCAATTGGACCTCGTAGTGGAATCCCGACAGTTACCTACACCCAGCAGCGAAATGCAAACGGAATATGAAACGATATCATAAAGTAGGACCTCAAAAACGACCGCCCACGTTCCCACTAACAATGCAAATGCAGGTAGAGGAAGCTGAAACATTGCGCTCGAAATTAAACCGCGGGCTAAGTTAGTGAACTTCATAATTCAATTCAAATTAATGATAGCGCCGTTATTGCGAGAGCCAGCATCGTGACCGACGGTAGTGGACACATAAATAATCTTTACAATGGGCATGTAGGTATTGTTCAGTATCACTGGCCTCTGTTAAGAGGCCGGCGAACGCCACCCGCAACTTCTGTTCAACCGCAAATATAAATTTGCCGGTGTATTGCTATCTCTATTTGGCTGATGACACATAATCGCGTGCAAGCGCGATAGCAATATGAGCGTACAGAATTTGTTAAACATTTAGTCTTGTTCCGTGAATACCAAAAATGATGAATGAAAAATTTTTGTGTTTTTGACTTCGTGTTGTTATTCTGTAACTTGACAATATAAGCTATGTTCCTGATCTATTTAGTACGTGAGATATCGTTCGTTTTAATATGAAACAATTAAGGGAAAACATGTCATTTATGTCGTAAAAATATGCAAAACACTATGTGCTTACATTTAATATTGGGAAAGTATTTTGAAAAAATAATTATTCAGGGACCTAGATAAATACAATTTCAATCATAATAATTGCATAATTTGGAAATATTCTCGAATTACAAATTATTTTGGTATTACGTTTGTATGGGCAATTCAACATCCGCTGGCACCTTAATACACGTACGCTGGTTAGGCTGTGGTACAGCACAGAATCAACTTTGAATCAGCAAAAATAAGGGCTGGTCTTATAACAACTGTAATTCAGAACTGATGTCTGTGATTAATACGAAATGTAATTCGACTGTTCTTTTGTACTAGCTGAGTGAGGTACTATGGGGCTAAGATTTATGGGGATAAGAAGCTCCTTAATTTTCCTAGATAAAAAGTAGGTTATTCCAGACTATAATCTATCTCTGTACCAAATTTCATCCAGATCCGTTCTGCCGTTCTGGCGTGACAGAGTAACAAACATGCATCCAACCAAACAAATCTTTCTTCTTTATAATATGAGCTGTTTAGTTAGATTTTAACTACGATTAATAAGAAGTGTGATTCTGAACATTCGACAGTTCTTATTTGTGCTGTTTTAAAGCACTGGAACAAAAAATGACACTCTTTACACTTACAGCTGGCCTTTGTATTTACTGATTTATCTCCGTGAGTCAAGCTTAAAATTATTATGATAGCACTTACTACTTCTACAGCGTAAGTCTATAAATAATCTATATTCATACAGTGGGTCGACGGTCATGCAAATAACAGACCCGGCTACCATATCTCTCTATCTGTCTCAAACTATGGTAGTTTTTTTTTTATTAGCCATAATA
The DNA here is from genome assembly GCA_923060345.2 of Erebia aethiops. Taxonomy (NCBI): domain Eukaryota; kingdom Metazoa; phylum Arthropoda; class Insecta; order Lepidoptera; family Nymphalidae; genus Erebia; species Erebia aethiops. Next base: position 2,911,362 of record OV281092.1, on the reverse strand, counting down.
ATTTGATACAATGTTCAATACAATATATTCCGTCAACCTATGTGGATGCAATCGCATGCTCTTAAACGTAACCTTAACTAGTAGCTACCTTCCTTTTTTACAGTAAAGTTAAATTAATAATTGCTTTAAACAAGACGCTAAACTTACATAATTTTAAGATTATAGATTTAAGGATGTTTATATAAAAGATCTACAGCTCCCTCACATAAAAATATCCCTAAGTTTATTTCTTCTTTCTTTACATGCCTTGTTGCCCTCTCAGCTTGGCGATTAATTTATTATGCAAGGTATGATGTAGAGGTAAGAAACTGCATAGTTCTGATTGCATTCTAATTTGAATGACAAAATTTTGCATTTAAAATTCTGCCTCTTTTGTTCGTTTCGTTGCTAGAGTGAACACCATCGAAGCCGTATTGTTTTAATATTGTTCGAGTTGTAGAATTATAATCCTTATTCTAGCGGTGTTATTTAAGGTAAGTGACATAAAACTGTCATTTTAAAATAATGCTGCATTAAGCGATGGTACTCGTAGTAATCCACCTGCTCCATCTAACGACTGAAAAATGCTTCGTTACGACATCATCTATACTAGGGTTGTAACGGAGGCGTTCTTAGCAGAAGCAGAAGCAGATGCGGAGGTGAAGGGGTTTACCTCCGCGGATGCGGATGTTAACGGAGGCGCAGGCGGAGGTGGATTTCTCCGATCACATCGTCCATTTTCTGTGCTTTGAGATGCGATGTAGGATACATTTGTTTTTTTTTTAGGTTTCTTCTAAGGACAGTTGCCTTTTTGCTTGTTGTAATGGTGTAAGTGACGTCACCTGCTTCGTTTTGTACCTCTCTCATTGTAAGTCAACGTAAATAAACCTCCGTTAGAACTCCGCAAAAAATAGCGGAGGCGGATGCGGAAGCGGAGGTACGATTTCTTGCGAAAGTTCCGCACTTACGGAGGCGGAGGCGAGGTTCCGTTACAACCCTAATCTATACCCAGTCCATTGTACTTGTAATCATTAAGGTCAGTGGGATGTGGCTATTATTCAGAATTCAGCCGAACAATGGTATGCTTCGTTTATTAACAGCATTATCTGCGTGTACCCGATGTACTAATATTAGTTTTTGCCGACTGCCGCGTAATACGTTTTATTATCTCTGACAATTATTGCGGGTGCGAAGTTTGATTTATTGGTTTACCGCGTTGTTTTATTGCCTATGTTTGTTTTATGTTATGGGCGTGGACCAAATTTATTCTATGCCGCTACTACAGATTGGGTATTTGACGACAGTTAGTCAAATGGGCAACTTTTTTTTCAAACAGGTAATGTTTCAATCTGTAAAACTATTTTGTTAACTGAAATAGGACAAAAAAATCCTTTTTAACATAAATTGCCCTTTTCACCCATGTAAAAATATCTGTGGGGCAAAGCTTCATAACATATAATATTTAGGATGGGAGCATTGAAATAGAATGAGTACTAAAAAAATTCTACATCAATGGATGGGAGCCTTAAAAGGTTAAAAATGGGTATTTGACAACTTGTCAAATCAGCTACTAGCTTTTTCAAACGTCAATACACACGCTTGGTATTTGATTTAGTATGAAAAACTTACTTGTGACGTCATCAAAATTCAACGCACTTTTTACTATAATCGTTAGTTTAAAATAGTTATCAATATAAAATTCACAGGGAACGTGGATATTACGTCATTTGACAGGTCCATTAAATATTCGATAAGTAATTTTTTTTTTTACAAAGGAAACATCCCAATTTTCATGAAAATTTCATATATTCTTATCATAATAAACTACTCAGCCAATCAACGTTAGACACGTACTGGATGTCCAACCAGTTTGGCTTGCGAGGCTCCAGCCAAATGTCCCACCGGAGATGTCCCAAAACTTTCATAGTATCATTTCGTCCCTTCAACCAGCAAATATTGTACATAGTGCACAATATTGATAGAAATGTCGCCATTAAAAATATGGTATTTTACACCCTGGCAGAATCATATCAGGGCATCGCAGTAACAGCTTACCAGGCCAGTCGGTAGCACTACCAAGTCTACAACACCGCTCTGGAAGTCTTCCAACCGCAAATCGCGAAATTTATTTGCCTTCAACCGTTGCTAGTGTATGTACGTGGGCCGCTTACAAAATCCATTAAGTACATACTGGGAGTAAAAAGACAGACAAAGTTCTCACTACTATGTATATTGAATGAAAATTTGCGACAAGCTGTAATTTCGGGCTATATCCGTCTGTGGAATGAAACTTATCTCTATTCAATATTATGCCAAAATTAGTTAAGCAGACGGGCCGTAAAAGTTAGCAGAGCCAGAGGGGTTTCGCTCGTATGGTTTATTGATTTCAAGGTATGTGCCTACTTGTTAATTCAAGGTATGTGCTATGTAGTTTCCAAATTTCAGCCGAATCATTTGGCTGAAATTTTCCTAAAAAACGTCCTTACAAACTTCAAGTTAACAATCATCCGAACTTTCACACTTTTAAGATTACTTGTAATAGGATATATACATTGAAGCACAAAATAAATGTACGAATTGCCGTTCTTCGTTAAAATTTATTTATATAATGACATGAAAGAGTTTTCTATACAAAGCAGATAATATGATTTCTAACTTTTTATGCTGTCGCATATTGACTCAACACATTGAATCACTTGCTTGGTGCCAGAGTTTGTCAAATGTCCGCCACATTTTGATCGAATAGTCTAATTTAAAAGCGAATAGCTTTATTGATTTAATGATTTACTAGCTTCTACTAGATAGAGGTTTTTTGGTTCCCGCGGGAACTCTTTAATTTTCCGGGATAAAAAGTAGCCATGTATTATTCCAGGCTATAATATATCTCTAATATACTTTAATAAATAATAAATTTCAATTATTCCAGACTATAATAATAAATTTCATCCACATCCGTGCAGCCGTTCTGGCGTGACAAACATCCATCCATCCATCCAAACTTTCGCATTTATAATATTAACATATAATTTAATTTATTCTTAACCAAACTTAAAAACTAAAACATAAACATTGTAAGGACATGCACAAGATGTAATTAATCCCTTGAAGAGATTTCTTCCAGATGCCCTAGAACGTGAGAATAGCGAAACATTAAGTATTCTTCGTTCTGACTACCAAAATCTACAGTAATTTTCTTAATAAAATCATAAATTATATGGCTGACATTCATTAACATAACAGCTCAAACCTCTGGGTCCAATTTAGGATTTTTCATGAAGATTCTGTATAACGTAGACAAAGATCCGATGTAGTGAAATATCACCCGAGTAAAGCTGAATAATAGCTACTGTCATCATTCAAAACGATATGGTCAATACTTAATTTATTTATAACATGTAGCAACTAGCATATACAGGTGTCTCGTATAATTATATCAAATTTGGACTCTACCATCGGTTCGGAAAATCATCGGTTTGAGAAGAGCCGGAAAAAAACTCAGTAGTGGATCTTTTTAAAAAGCAAACGACAAAACGGAATTACTGGTTTGTGCAGGTTTCTAGTATGTTGGTTTGTGTATCCCCTCATTGTTTTTAATCTCTCTACTGCTCGAATTTCAACAGCTACTTTTTGCGCGGTTCCTATTTCGCAACCCGCGCACCTCGCGCCTTAGTACATTTGCACCTTTTTTCAGAGAAATGCCTATAAAAAAAGATCTAGACCACTTATCATAGTTCTGTGAACGGCATTAGCTTTATAAATAATTTATCTAAGGCTATTTACCACATTTCAGTAAAGATCTGGTCTAATTCTATACAAAAATAAGCAAAATATTGATAACGAAAATAGACGTATACGTATAGAGAAGTTATAGCACAGATAACAGACCAGTTTCAAATGCCTTGTGTTTTTTTATAGGAACATCATCTTTTGACTGTTGCAAAGTATAGAAAATTTTATATAGTTCTCTATAGTCACAGAAGTTCAAAGAAAAATAAATTCTAATTAAAATAAAATTGAGTTCATAGTCGTTCGGACCGGCCGAGCCGCTGGCGGCTCGGCGGCTGTATCGGCGATTTTCGTTTTATTAATAGCTGAGCCGTAGAGGGCTCGGTGCAGGGAGTGAAAAACAGATTCATAAAGGTTACAGAAATATAACTGTTACATAATGAAAGTGTAACAGAATCGAATCTGTAACCCTTTTGAATGTGTTTTTAATTCTGTTAACCCGAAACACTTATATTTCTGTAATGACAGAAATGAAAGTGTTTTAATGTGTAACCGAAATAGCGACGTTGCCAAATTTACTGTTGACGCGTATTCAAATTTGAACCTAAGGTCTAGCACCGTTGGTTGCAATTGTTTGAAGAAAAACATGGCCATGTTGTGTCAGTATGTGTGAAATCCGATGAAGTGAGAAGAACGCATTGTCACACCGTGCTTTTTGTTAGCGCAAGTACCTATTAGGGTTACAGATAAAAACACTTATTAACAGAAATAAACGATTACAGATTGATTGGTTTACAGAATCGTTTCTGTTTCCGTTATAAATGTTTCTGTTTTATAACAGTTTCAAAAAACAGTGTTTAAACCCCTTATTTCGGTTACTGTTTCAGTCCTTAGCTCGGTGACCACTGTATTAGGTCATTATAGTTTAACGCTTACGCTTATAATTTAAAGCACCAGTTGCAGTAATTGTTTTAGTTCCCCCGCTCACAGTTTGGCGTTTAATTACGTCCGGATTGGTTTATTTGTTGCTGCATGTAAATATTCAAGTTCACGTATGCATGCTCAAACTCGAGTGAATACTCAGTTTAGACTGCTTTCATTTTACTGACAGTTGTACTATAAATTGGATAGCCAAATAAGTATACATGTTTTGACGACCTAGCGCAGTGTTGAGCACTGTTGTCTTAACGTGCGGAGATCCCTCCCTGGCCTGTTGGGAGGCTTCGGCCGTGGCTAGTTACCACCCTACCGGCAAAAGACGTGCCACCAAGTGATTTAGCGTTCCGGTACGATGCCGTGTAGAAACCGAATAGGGGTATGGGTTTAATATAACTGCCATGCCCCTAACAGGTTAGCCCGCTACCATCTTAGACTGCATCATCACTTACCATCAGGTGAAATCGCAATCAAGGTCTAATTAAAAAAAAGTTTACTCTGAACTATTTTGCCACGCCCGTAAAAATACACTTTTAAAATTATGATATAATTATCAATAGGTAATTTCATACCCATATATTTTGTTAGAACATTATTCACGTATCGTGCTCGTTTATCAAAGACCTTTGATGTAGAAAATTTCACTTTTTGTTATTTAAACTTGTTAATGTAAAAAAATTCGCTAAATAACGATGCAAAAACCCTCGTTCCTACTTTGTGTTTGATATTTCTGTGGTTTTTTTCGTATTATATCGAAAAGGCTATTAAAAATATTCAGTAGATACAAGTTGATGCCCATGACGATTTTAGAAAGACCCGTAAAGATTTTCCCACGGGTTGATATTGATTTTCACATATATTCCCAGGATTAAAATTTCTGATTCAGTATGCAATCTATCAATTGAAAAGTCGTAGAAGCAGCGCAGATCTTAAGACAGACAGACGGACACAAAACTTGAATATACAAAATTACCTACTTGTAATTTAGTACTAGCCCAAATATATTAGGGAACTATATTATTATCCTGTTCACAAGTCCTTCCTATAAAACGTGGTTGGTTGCCTGGAAGTGATCGCTTAAAAGCGATAAGGCCTCCGTTTTTGTACCGGTTTTTTTCTTATTTTTATTGTTATTGTATAAATGGATTTCTCCTGTATTTTGATGTACAATAAAGAATATTTCATTCATTCATTCATTATTATTTCTAACTAGATGATGCCCGCGACTTCGTCCGCGTGGATTAAGTTTTTTTTATTTCCGCGCGAACTCATTAATGTCTTTAAAGCCTATGTCCTTCTTCGGGATACCACCTATCCCTGTACCAAATTTCATCAAAATCAGTTGAACAGATGGACTGTGAAAACGTGGCAGATAGACAGACAGACATACACTACACTTACTACTTTCGCATTTATAATATTAGTATGGATAATTTAATAAGCATATACTTATATTATGTATAGATTCAAGTACTTGTTAATGAGGGCAAATTAAATATTATAAATTCAGTGAAGTTTCACGTTCCTCAAAGGGCAATAAAGTTCCCGGCTAACGCTGGACTGTGAAGGACAGCCTTCATAAATCTGTAGCTGAGATTCGAGATCTTAATTAAAGGGGTGACCCGAAAGCTTAGCAAAATTTCATATATTTTGGTATATTTCCCACTAAATGATACCCACGACTTCACCCGCGTGGATTAATGATGAGTTTTTTTTATTTCCGCGGTAACTCTTTAATTTTCCGGGATAAAATGTAGTGTTAAATTGGAAAATAAATGTTTTTTTCTTTTTTTTTGTTCACGACGACTTATAATAAATAATTAAAATATTAACAAATAGCCTACTACAAAATATCTATTCTAACAAAAAATATCCATATGATCGTTCAAACTTACCAACATCCAAAATTTTCACATTTATAACATGAGGTATGTGACAATTTGGAAATTTATAATTTCTGAATTTTCTCTGGCACGATCTGGTAGGTGGTTTAGTTGTGGCTAATTACCATCCTACCCCCAAGCGATTTAGCGTTCCGGTAGGATTCCGTGTAGAAACCGGTTATTTAGGGGGTATTGGTTCAACATGACTGCCATACTCCTAACAGGTTACCCCGCCATTACCCGGAGATCGCAGTCAAGGGTTAACTCGTAGTGGATAAAAAATAAAGTATGAAAATATGATCATTAAATATTTCAACTAGATATGACTGAGGCAACTTGCATGCGACTGCAGAACTGTTTAGTTTTCTTACTGAGAAACTAGTTTCAGAAGTTTGCCTTGGATCCCACAGTTGGCAATTCCATACGTTTCACAGACTCAGTACGGTCCTATAAAGATGAAGGGTAGTGCAGTGCAACAACGTTTGTGGGCTATTATACAATACTGTACTATAAATACCGTTGCTACCCCCCTGTCGCAGTATTGAGCACTTAAATATTATTTATTTGAGTGGGAGGTTTATCATTTATGGTTGAATCTTTGTCTACCTCTGCTTGAATAAAAGACTTGCAATACGTATTCCACAGATGTAGTTTTTTGGTTTGTAAGAATAAACCTATTGTCGGCGGCACTGTGGTTTTCGGTACAATTCATATCAATTTATGATAACACCGCATGAAAATGTAATTCATTTTAATTTTAGCAATTCCACCCTCAAGGGATATTCCACCCGATCGAAGCATGCAAAAGTCCGCGGCTAGTAATTCATATTTTTATGGTATATGTACTTATCTTGTATCGTTTTGCGAAGAAAATCATGCTGTGCGTAGAACGGGGAGAAAGACAGAAGTAGTCAAGTACATAGAACGAGAAGCTTTTCCGACAGAGACAGAATGATTTTCCACAAAACGACGAGGAGAGCCAACCCAAATAATAAGAGAGGAAAATAGCTAGAGAAAGAAGAAGAAAACTTACCAGTATCGTTCCATTCAATGCACAGATGAACTCGATAGTGAAGCGAACGAGGAACTTGCATTATTAAACGCACACTTTCTTTGCCAGAGATACTTAATTCAAGAATTTCCAACTTTACGCCGAGTTGGAAATTGGGTTTCGCTAAGTTTTACTCTCGGAAACGGCCCTCGGACAGCGAATACCAATTTTATCATTTCTGAAAAATGGAATCACGTTCATCATTATGTACGCTATAACAACATTATATCATTCTGTCTTACGCATCACTTCGCATATTAAGTTAATGACTAGTTTCTTTGCTAAAGTGGAAATTTTTAAAAATCCATTATAAAGGGATCCTCTGTGCAAAATTTTAGCTTTCTACATCCAAGGATTTGGGCTAAGTAGTCAAACGCTGTAAATCATACTAATATTATAAATGCGAAAGTAAGTTTGTTTGTTGGTTTGTTGGTTTGTCCGTCAATCACGCTGCAACGGAGCAACGGATCGACGTGATTTTTGGCATGGGTATAGTTGAGGACCTGGAGAGTGACATAGGCTACTTTTTATCCCGGAAAATTGAGGAGTTCCCGCGGGAATCCAAAAAACTTATTCCACGCGCACGAATTCGCGGGCATCAGCTAGTTATAAATTTAGGTTCTTAAATTCAAATAAATATTATAAATGCGAAAGTTTTTAGGGGATGTATGGATGTTTGTTACTCAATTACGCCGCAACGGCTGAACGGATCTTGCTGAAATTTGGCACAGGGATAGATTATAGTCTGGAATAGCACATAAGCTACTTTTTATCCCGGAAAATTAAAGAGTTCCCGCGGAAACCAAAAAACCTCAAACTACGCAGACGAAGTCGCGGGCATTCGCTAGTAATATACTATATTATTTAGGTATCTTTGAATCATGAGTGTATAGTGTTTCCTTTAGAGAATATTATGTGCGCTCTATGTTAGCATGCATTATTTCATCCAAGCCCTAGACAATAGACAAAAAACGCATTTTTTTAGTCCAGTGGGCTGGTGAACGTCCCATACTGTGCTTATCGGTATGCAAAGCTAATTACTAAGCTGAAGTGGCAGTGGGCAGGTTACATGTGTCGCAAAACCGTTGGCCGTTGAGGTAGACGTCTTCTGGAGTTGACACTGTGTACAATGTTTAAGTTTTTAAAGAAAAATGAGAAACAAAAAATGTAATTTTGTGAGCAGTCCGTTTTTAGTAAAAACATCACTTAACTGCGCACTGGACAGATTTAACGAACCGTGGGAGTCGGGAATGGATAAAGTGTACAGAATTGAAATGTTAAGCCCAGTAATAATAAAAATGAAAAAAACATTATTGAAAGATCGTAAAGCCATTAAAACACTTTTATTTTTAGCTTTCCTTTTGTATATTTTATTTCAATCGTTTGTCAAATATTTTTCGTAAATTACAAAAGTTCACTCAGTGGATGACAAAGACTGCTAAGCCTGGATTAGAGTTTATACTTACGTATTAAAATGATGAAATCCTTAGAATTACCAGAGCAAGTGACATAATTTAATGAGTCGCAAAGTTGAGGGTAGTGTACATATTATTGTAGGGCACGTTTGATCGCATAGAAGTTCAGTTCCCAAGATTCTGGAGTGGCAACCCCTTACGGGAAAGCCCACGAAGGAGAGACCCCCATAAAGTGGATGGTGTACGCAAGCTGCACGATGTGGTGTTCTTTAACAATCTCTGCAAGATAATAATGTCCAGCAGAAGCCGATATTTCGATCCATGACACTGCTTCTCCAGTCCACCAAGAGATGCCCACTTTTTTCGGATTCAATAAGCTGCGTAGGCGGCCTTATTGGACGCGGGGAGGGGACCTCCGATTCGTTCCAACGGATGGACGAGATGCCCATATTATAAGGGTAGTTTCACATCAAAGTCTGCTCGTTACATTTGAGTGAGTTGAATGAATGAGGTCTCCATTAAAAGCATCCATGTCAAAGCTTATAATAATTGTAAAGTAAACAAATACCGATCTTTCTATTTGACATTGTTTCAACAGTTTGTAATTATTTTGGTTGACGCATCACTCAACGGCCCGCTGTTGCCTTCGCGAACTGTGACAGTTGGAAATTGATAAAGTGTACCAGTCGGATTGAAATGCAAGCATTGTAGGCGCCCGGTGACATTTTTGCGCCGAAAGTTTTAATTGATCAAGCGCAGTTCCGTCCATCTGTCACTCAATAACACAGCGCTTGCGAAGCATTTTTATTGAAACAAAATTTGTATCTATAAATGGCTTGTAAAAATGGGTATTTTTATCCTTACGTCAATCGTTGACACAACATTTTCAGTGCTCTTTATTGTGCGGCAGAGTACCTAATGTGCACTTATTAGGTTTTGAAGAATTTGCGTCTGCTACACAGATCACGGAAGCAAGGTCTGCTCGCTACGACGTAAAAAAAAAATAGAGAGCATCCAATCTAAGAATGAACGCGTCCTACTAAACCATCGCGTTTTTAATTATTATGTACTAAAAGTACTAAGTAAATGGCTAGCCATCAAATGTATAAAACACAAAATATGTACACATTAATATTAAATTAGTACTTCACCTTTTATAGACGAAATGGTTTTAAATAATAAATTATAAAAGTCCTCTTATAATGACTTTTTGACCTACAAAGACTTTTTCTTTAACAGGAATTCTCCTTACACTAGCGTAGGTAAGTACTTATACTATTGCTTTTTTAGAAGTCATACCAAGACATTGATGTATAATTTTAGTATCTATGTATCAAGATGTCTTTACGAGGCTTTTTACGTTTAACAGTGTCGGTATAGTCAGACATTAGCGCGGTAGTGAATACTTGAGGGTGCATCGGAAGGAGGCGGCTAGCAGCTTATTACCCTAGTTTTTTTTTATCGCGTGATAGGCTTACGCTTGCCGACAATCATGCTTAGTGCAAAGCAATGATGAGGTCTAGGTTGGAACGCGCTTGCCTAGAAGATGCCTTTTCACTCTTGCCTTGATGTTACTTAATACATGTGCGCTGGGAGGGTGTTCCACATCTAAGCGGTTGGTATCAGAAACGTCGAGCAAAAACGCTTCGTGCGAGCAAATTGAGTTAATAAATAATTCACTACTTGTACATGAATATTTAATTGGTACTCCAGTTATTTAGAACAGTTATGATGAATATGCGCGAGTTACATGGCTTTTTACGTTTAACAGTGTCACTATAGTCAGAACACTAGCGTTAGCGGTTAATGGAGCCAGTGAATACTTGAGTGCGCGCCGGAGAGAGGCGGCTATTTTCTGTTAAAATATTACCCTTTTAGGATTACACGTAAGCCTCGCCGACTGCGGTCGAGTGGTATTCCCGCGGTTAACGTAAAGTCGGAAAGTAGTAATAGATTGGTAATAGAACTTAACTTGTACTTAACTTTAACTATTAGCTCGGGTTGTTCGGGTTTCAGGTGGTTGTAATGGGACGTTTAAGAATTCAGGTATGATATGTAATTTTATTTTTGTTTTATCAAATTTATCATTTCATCATTCTTAATTGTATCATTCTTCTATCAAGACCGCTAGCTAGCGGCCCGTTAGCCCGCTTTCATCTTAGACAGCGTCATCTCTTTCCGATAAGCAATGCTGGGGACAGCGGTTACTTATGTACACATTGATATAGTAATTGTAAATGAATTATTTAAAAAGAGCAACCACCGAGTTTCTTGCTGGTTCTTCTCGGTAGGAATGTCATTCCGAACCAGTGGTAGATTCACTTGACGATTCAAAAGTACTTGTAAAAGTTTATTTGAATAAAAAATATTTGATTTGATTTGATTTGATTTGATAGGTGAGATCGCAGTCGAGGGCTTACTTGTAGTGGAATAAAAAAAACCGGGCAAGTGCGAATCGGACTCGCGCACGAAGGGTTCCGTACCATTATTAATAAAAAACTATGCTAGTTAGAGCATTGGCTATAGTTTTCCTGTAAAATATACGTAAATTCCTATTGACCATAATTATTTCAAATTTTTCGATTGGTAAACTCCGGAGATAAGGGGGGGGAACGGTAGTTTTTTAGACATTTTCCCCGATAAATCAAAAACTATCATAACTAAAAATAACTAAAAATCTGTTTTAGAATGTACAAAGTAAACCCTTTCATATGATACCCCACACAGTACAGTTATCTCACTTTTAAATTTCAACCCTCCGATTTCCCCCCCTTTTTAAATAAGAACAAAAATAATTTCCATTTTTTTTTTAATTCCAGTGTCTTTGGGCCACTAATATACACAACTATTCCAAATTTCATGTCGATAGCTTTGGTAGTTACTGAAATAATCGAGTGTGACGGACGGACAGACGGACAGACGGACAGACAGACGGAGAAAGTCGCACCATAAGCGTTCCATTTTACCATTTTGATACGGAACCCTAAAAACGATACTTAAACTTTTACCAACTACAATGTCATTGTAACTGGAACATTTACTAAATGGTAAAGTAAGAAGCTTTTTGAAGTAGTGCACATTTTTTGTAATTTCCAAATCTATAGACTCCTTATCTTTTTAAAAGTAATTAATTAATAATACTTACATTATTATTGTTTTATTGTAATAATGTTAATACTAGACATAAAAATAAACTTGTAATGCCTGTTTCTAGACTTAGAAAAACTAGCAATTCATTTGTCGGAAACAGTGTCCGCTTGTACAATAAGCTCCCAGAAGACATGTTGAAGATGTCTCTGAATAAGTTCAAAGTTAATATAAAACGTAAACTCATTGAAAAATCTTAGTACCATGTAAAGGACAGGACAAGATTAAACGACAGGGAAGCTTGGCAATAATTTGCTCTAATGTCTCTGATAGTTCAGTTAGTTGAGATGTGATAATAAAAAAAAAAACCCGGCAGAGTTTGTTGTTTGCTCTTCTCAGACCAGGGCGCCTTTGGAACCCTCGTAGCTTTAGTTTTAAGATACCGTTACCCATTATCACCATCAGGATTTATAAGTAAGTAATTTTTAGACGACAATAGGTGTACCAAATTTCAGCCAAATCATATCAAATCAATATAAATGAAATATCAAGGCTAATAACTTTCGTCGATGTAAAAGCTTTAAAGAGTGTTTTCGCAAAATATCACATTACTCCAATATGTGACATTATTTTACTTTTTCCAAGCCAGCTATGTTACAAATTCAATAAATGAAAACAACTCTTTGGTCCTCATGTTTACATATTCGATATTATGTTTATTTATTAACTTATCATATCCGACGTACACACATACATAAATAGAAATAGATTTTATTTGTTAAAAAAACTATATCAAACATTACGTACTTTTAGAGTTACGAGGGGATATATTATTACCTTTATAATATCTATAAACTAAATAAGAACATTGACTGCTATAACAATAACCTTCTCGTAGTAAGGTAATAAAAATACTATCAGGGCCTTCGCAATATTAAATCCTAGTCGCTTTATACCAGGCGGGTTCCCAGAACGTGCCTTTGCAGCCCGTTATAAAGATTTCCTCATCCAAACACGAATGGCAGGCTATTTGCTGTTTTGCACAGCCTTTGGCAAACTCTAGCTGTATTGATGTTAAATACGTAGCTAGTGTATAAGCCCATTGAATAGTCTTAGTCTATTCCATAGTACATACTTCCATACTAATATTATAAATGCGAAAGTGTGTCTGTCTGTCTGTCTGCTACGCTTACTCGGCCCATCTATTCAACCGATTTTGCTGAAATTTGGTACAGGGATAGGGTTGTATCCAGGGAAAGGCTACTTTTTGTCTCGGACATAGAGTTCCCGCGGGAATCAAAAAACATTAATCCACGCGGACGAAGTCGCGGGCATCATCTAGTAATATTATATATGTGATAGTATGTCTGTCTGTCTGTCTACCTTTTGACGAACCATCTGCTTAAACAATTAACGAAATTCGGTACAAAGGTAAAATGCAGTGTTAACCTCTCTGGTGCAGTAGCGAGCGCTGTAGTCTTATAAGTAGGAAGCCCCGGGTTCGATCCCCGGCAGGGTCAACTCGGGAATTTGTAAATTCTGAATTTTCTCTGTTCTGGCCTGGTTCGAATGCGTTCGATGTTCGATGCGTTCCGGTACGATGCCGTGTAGAAACAGAAGAAGTTTTCATGGTAATCTCAAAAACCTAAATACCATGCACGCGGGCACAAAGTGTCAGGCATAATTTTTGTTTTTAATTTTTTCACCGATCCGTAGAAAACAAAAAAAATTGCCTCAATTTCATATTTGTTTTGAGTAAACCATAAACAAATTAATAATATTATTATTTAAAACAAGGTGACCGATGGAATGGCAGCAAAGTAGATACGGACATCTACATTTTTGCAAAAATGATATTTTTTTGAAAAATGAGCTCATATTAACACTATCTACAAGTCTGCGTTAAAATTATTTTAAAATTCAAAATAATGAAGAAAAGAGCAATGGCGAACTTCCATACATCAATAGTATTGAGAAAAAAAAATTATGTACACGTGTGAAAAAAATATATTTTGCTAAGCGTCGAATACGAAGCTTTCAGAAGCATGAAAAAACTCCGTAAAAACAGATCACAGAATGATCGGAGATATATGTTTACAGCTTTTCACTTTTTATTCTGAGTGTAGTCTTTAGGAAAACCACGATTTATATTGATATACAGTACCAGATGTTGGTTTGTGGTTATTTTTAGCCATATAACCACAGACCACATAAAGCCATAGTACCACAGATCCATATAACATTAATTGGCATAAACACAGACCATCAGCATCAGTGCTGCCATGATATTCTTTCATTTATTTATTACCATTTTGTTATAGATTAATATTTATTAGATAAAATAAAAAATTAAATGCTCTAAAATAACAGAAATACACTAAAAATGGGCTATCCCATTGTTTAGGCAAACATCAATCGGATAAAATAATTACAATTTTTAAAACGATACAAAATAATCTACCAATTTAGATTTATTCTACCTACTAAGTAGATTATATATAAAATGGTAACACTAAACTGAGAAACGGGAACTAAATAATCAAAAAAGATTCCCTAAATATTTTCTTTTTTTACCTAGGTTCAATTAATTAAGGTGCATACTTGATAAAATATAAAAAAATAAGCAAATTCCTTTCGTCTTTACCTTACTTGTTTACAATCAAGATGTGGTCAGTACTAATTTCGCCATTGCTCTTTAGCACGTAAATAAAGTCATCTACACTTGATTTAAAAAAAACATCGCAGTAGAAACGGACATTTGAATTTGCCCGCCTTTACTTCGGAGCATCGACAAATGATTGAAACGTAGACAAAGTCATCCGTCACTTGATTAAATTTTTTTTCTTTAAGAAAGACCTTTTGTGAATAAATAAAACATAGTAATATAAAGCATTTTTATTTTAAAATATATAATATATTTTTTGGTTTGGCACCTAAATAAATTAGTTTATCTAATGATAGAGTTTAGTGGTAGATAACTCATTTAATAATGTGTGTAAAATGTTAAATGCAAAGTAGCTAAATAAAGACGTCTACATAATTTGGCAAAGAAAATAGGGATTATTGTTTGTATGATGCTTAGATTTTCTTTAAATATCCTTAAAAGTATGACTGGAGAGTATTATCTTAGTTTATTAGATATTTTAGATGGAATGGGCGCTTTATCACAACGCATGAACGGATATCAGGCAGACGTCTTCTACGTCGAAGTTTTTTCAGAGTAAATAAAGACATCTACATTATTACATTAAAACAACGATATATCGATTCAACCAGATTATTTTGATGCGTCATAGAAAATTTCATGCTAATCGGTCCATAACTCTCAAAATGGCTACGAATTTTTACTAAATGCACTCTCCTGTAAAATTGCGATTTTGTAGATGTCTTCTTCTACTTTGCTGCCATCGATATTATGAAAATTAGATTTACAGAAGTCAAATAAAAAATCTGAAAACAACAAGCTCAATATATTATCATACTAAGCTTTGTAAACATTATTATTTTGTACGTATAAAATTTAGTGTTGTAAACAGAATGTGATATAGAGCTAAGGTACATAAAACATTTTGCTCTACTCCTTTGAGAATCAAGCGTATACAAGAATTTGTATGAATCTAAAATATTGATATAGGAGCTTCTGTTGAGACTAATATTAGGAATGATATGACGTTGTAAAACAACTTCTGTTAATATTTGTATTTGTTTGAACTTTTTGTATACTTTACAGCCAAATATGATAGTAGGTACTAAAATTATACATCAATGTATGATAGGCACAAAACAACATGATTTAAATAAGATTTTTGAGATTTTTTTTTGTGAGTAACTTAGTTGGAGATTTTAATAAATCCTTGTTTTAGATACCTATCCTTGACCAATCATTCGTTAACGTCTATTTAAAAACGTAAACTTATCGATATTATGTTACTAGATGATGACTTCCCCAGGATACAACCTATCGCTGTACCAAATTTCATCAAGATCGGTTGAACAGGTGGGCCGTGAAAGCGTAGCAGACAGATACACTTTCGCATTTATAATATTAGTAAAGATATTTTACAAATTTATAATCTTCAGAAGCCTCCACGTCCCACAACAATCGAGAGAAGTGGAGAACACTAATTAAAAAAATATATATAATGTCCCAACCAAAATATTACATTGTCCTTTACCCTTGCCCCAGCAACCACAATGGAGGATTGCCAAACAACGCAGAATATAAAATAGTGTATAGTCTCTCTAATAGTCACTCTAATAGTTCGATCAGACCGTGCTTGAAAGAAAACCCCGTAAACTTTTTGGCACGACCAAGAATTCAAAGCCAAGACTTCATGATAAGCAGTCAAGCAAGCTTGCCACAAAATCATTGAGGCATCCAACGGTAATTATTTCGCAACACACAACAAACAACAAATAAGAGAAACAACCATTAGGAGTAGAAACTGTAAAGTTCACACAGACTCGAGATACAGGAAGCGTACTCATTTAAAGCAGTATTATTTTAATATTGTTGACGTTCTTATTTCAAAATTGTAATCCTTATTTTAGGGTCGTCAAGGTACGTCAAATAAAACTACAACTTTAAAATAATATTGTTTTTAGGCGATCGTAGTAAGCCCACAGAGAGCACTTTCGTTAAAAATTGTAAGGACCCTTTAATGGAAGGAAGACGAGTTATACCGAGTTCTTAACAGTCAGTTAGAACTTCCCTCAGTAAACATCAGAACATCAGGAAACGTTTGCAAAGCCGAATTCTCAGAAGCGGAAAATGTTTGGCTATTCATATTTCAGCTCCGGAAATCTTGGTTTGTAAAATAAATTAGATGTACAAGGCGAAGCTAATGTCTTGAAATATTATTTTCTTCTATATTATATATATAAGTTAAAGATAAATGTAGCAATTGTAATTTTTTATTTTCAGTTTTTTTTTAATTGCGTGATAAGCTTGCGCTTGACGACAATCATGCTTAGTGCAAAGCAATGATGAGGTCTGGGTTGGAACGCGCTTGCCTAGAAGACGCCTATTCACTCTTGCCTTGAAGGTACGTAAGGTGGCAGGAAACGCGCGCTGTAGCGGCTCGTATCAGAAACGTCAGAATATACAGAAATAGTCTTTATATTCCTGAAAATAAAAAATCAAATGCTGTAGAACTTTTGCTGTAAATTTATAGTTTAATATACCTAAGCTTTCTATTCAACTCAATCAGTTGAGAAATTTGGGGTTTATATTATTTAATAATTTTTATTAAAGTATGAAGGATTTTTCTAAACCATTTGTAAATACATATCAAAAATTACGGAACCGGAAGGATTTGAACCTGGGTTTCTCTGTACATCGCGCCCTTTAACCGCTCGGTCTACATAACGGTCAGTGCGGGAGTGAATTTAAGTGAATATGCATCTATTTTTAATCCAGTCCTCGCGACTGTTTATGATATATTGCAGTATCGCAATTCAAAACTACTAACAAAGGTCTATATTCGATGGAACTCTTTGAACGAGAAATGACACATTTGCGTTTTACTAATATTTTTATAAGAATAGCTTGATTTATATTATCATGTAAGTATTAAATTTTGCCTATTTCAAAGGTGCATCAACGCCAAATGCATGCTAAAGAGATATCACTTAGGCACAAACTAAACTAAAGCAACACGCATATTGTATAATAAACAGCCCGGTGTGCGATCTTAATACGATTCTAGGCAAGTTTCTCCCTCACGTAGTGTTGGGGACGTGACAATCGTTCACGCCTGGTTCATGCACCCTGGGATTTTTATATTGGCACAAGTAATAAGTGAATGCGAGGAAAATAGTTATCTCTATTTTTTTTGTTCTTTCGGTTAAGCTTATCATCATCTCGACCCATCGGCGGTCCTGTACTAAGCATGGATTAATTATTCTGCGTTTGTGAATATATATTTTTAGTGATTATTAAGTAGAGGATCTGCCAAAAGTCGTAGGCGTCAAACACGAAACTAGCGACGGCCGAGCGACGGCGACAGCGGGGCGATGTTGTCCAAGAGCTACCGACGAATTTGGGGAAGGCCCTTTAGGTAAACTGAAATTGTGAAAAAAAAACATACACGCCGAATTGAGAACCTCCTCCTTGTTTGGAAGTCGGTTAAAAAATATAATTTCGTCAACTGGCGAATCCAGTCCTGCCAGTCTGGTAGAGCGTTTGCGGTTATTTCTCTTCAAATATATTTTATTAAAATTCCCAAAAAATATACTTTTGGCAATCTGAAATTTTAATCACGTATTTATTGAGTAATTTCACATGATATGTTTTGTTTTGGTCGAACAACAAAGGACTTAAGTCTAGCATACACATTTACTTAGCTCAATTACGTCCTTATTACTATTAGTCTTATGTTTAACTATGTCTAATGGAGCGTCGGATGTAAGCAGTGGCTATCACGCGCGTCTTGACATTTGAAAAAAGTTTCGAATTTGACTAGTTCTCAATTAACCAATATGGAGAACTCTTGGCTGTGCAGGTTTTGTCACTGTTAACTGTTAAGTAACTGATATTTAATTGCATAACTTCGAAAATTTATACTGGAGTGCTCGGCATTCGTACCTCGGGCCCCAAAATAGGAGACTGAAGTCCAAACAATGCTTTGTTTATCGCTCGATGCTTTTAATTTAAAACTAAACTTATTAGGGAGATGGCTCATTGCTTGTAAGAGAGGAAATTCTTAACGAATGAACGTGCTACCGTTTGTAACAACATCTAGCAAAACACGACGCTTTAGTAAATAATAAAATATCCTGTGACGTTTTCTGAGAAAAAATTATTTACTTTAGATGTTCATAATACCTAATAATCTATTCTCTTTATTTTATTTTATATTATGAAGAACTTCAGGCATAAAATTTTATTATTTTGCGAGAACCAAACTGAGGATGTAGATTATATAGGCTTTATAATTGGGGAATGAACAAAGAGCGCTCCAAAAAATTCATTAAGTACTGTTTTTGATACCTCTTTCTGGAATTTGAAACTTTACCAACAAGACCAAGATAAAGGTACTAGTAAAACCCACGATTGTCGACACTTTGGCTTACCATGCCGGAAGCAACAAATGTATGCAGGCCAAGTGGCTGTACACATCGTCACGTCCATGCCGGGGAGTAGATATTTTCTGGTAGCGATGCCTGGTGGCTTCGACTGTGGCTAGTTACTACCCTACCGACGTAGAGGTTCTGCCAAGCGATTTAGCGTTATGGTACGATGCCGTGTTCCAACTGATTGGGGTTGGGTTTAATGTAACTGCCATAGCCCAATAGGTCAGCCCGCTACCATCTTAGAGACTGTATCATCACTCACCATCAGATGAGATTACAGTCAAGGGCTAACCTGTAGTGGCGTAAAAAAGTCTATCTAGTTGAGCGTCTGCCAAAATTATTGATTAGATCATGCCCTTTGTCCGCAGGATCTTCTAAATTTTCCGGGATAAAAAATGTCCTTTTCCGGGATGAAACCTACCTTTGTACTAAATTTCGTCAAAATTGGTTGAATAGATGGGCGAGAAAACGTAGTAGACAGACATACTGACATACTTTCGCATTTATAATATTAGTAAGTATGGATTCGACGAACTGATAAACGTCAGGGTTCCAAGATGAAATTGCGAGCTTTTCCGTCAATATTTACTGGTATCTCTTCAGAAACACGTAGCATTTTTCTTAGTAAGGGCTTTGGAATTAAGATGTAACATCCACGGAATGTGATACGAGTATGTCGTAATATAACCTTTTCTCCAAAATATCAACATACCTGTGACTCCATTGAATGTCATGGGTCAGAGCTCACAAAATTTTATTTTACAACACACTCGTAGCCCACATAAAGAGGGCCTTTTTGTGTTGTAAAAGAATTTGGTATTTTTACAAAGTGGAAACAGCGTGTTAAAGGTGAATACTTTACACACATTTTTACTGCTCTCGTGGAAAATAGCTCCTGTTGCGAGGTTTCAAAGAGTTACTTTAATGTATTGAGTTTGAAAGAGTACGTGACTGTTTAATTAATTATGGCATCCATTTGGTTGATGTCGTTTATGTTGAAAGTTATTCTGAAATTATTTTTAGTAGACTTTGTTACTGATTTCATTTTTAATGTACTGTGTAATTTATTGCACATATTCGTATCTTAAGAAGTTAACATTAATGTTTATTGCAATTTTCAACATTACGTATTTAATGTTTACGGTTTCGAACATACTCATCTGAAGGCAGTTGAAGGTATTTCAATCATTGGGTTCAACTGATAATCTAACTGACGATGATGATCTCACTGCATTCCGAGAAATGCTGAAACAGATAAAACAAGAAAACTATCCATAAATCACTATTTTAAAAAGAAAAAGATTTACTGTCTTTTTTAAATAATAAACCTAATTTTTAAACAAACGAGCTATTTTCCGCAAAACATATTATTATTTCAAAGATTAAACAGTATTATTATAAACATGCGCAAACAGAATAATTACAGCGCTTCTGCACTCCGGCAAAATATTAATGTTGGCAATAAATTATAAGCTTACCTCACGCTTACCTCTGTTTAAGTTTCACTTTAACTATTACTACCACGTGTATTAGTCGTATTAACTCTTCTGAAACATTCCTACCACTTTTTACTTGCTTTTTGAGAAATTCATTCAATTATTCTTACGTAAATTTAAAGTAATCCAGCAAATTAACAATGAATACTCTCCATCATTCTCCGCCTTGCTCTCTTAGCGTCTTTTTTATCCACCTAAAGTAACCCCTTGACTGCGGTCTCACCTGGTGGTAAGCGATGATGCAGCCTAAGATGGTAGGGGGCTAACTTGTTAGGGGTAGGTACGGCAATTATATTAAACCCATACCCCTACCGGTTTCTACGCGGCATCGTACCGGAACAGTTGCTTGGCAGCACGTTTCTGCCGATAGGGTGGTAACTAGCTTCGGCCGAAGCCTCCCAGACTAGAGAAAATTCTGAAATAATAAATTCCTAAATTGACCCTCCTACGTTGAGGATTGAACCTCCTACGTTAAGACAACAGCGCTCACCACTGCACCAGAGAGGTCGTCACACAAAACACATATTATACAGACGAACAAACGTACTTTCCCGTTTATAATATTAGTATTGATATGGATAGTGTAATATAGAGAGTAGAGAAATCCTTACAATTTCAAATTAAAACACAGCTACTTTTCCTTTCGACAAAATTAGTGTCCCAAACAAAACTAAAAGACAATTTTCTTACTTAGATTATTCCGAAATGCGCAAACAGAATAATTACGACGCTTCTGCACTCCGACGAAATATTAATGCCCGCAATAAATTACAAGCTTCCGTCTGTTTGCGTTTCACTTAAGTTGTTGCACTTTCTTGTAATTTTGGCTTATTTAAGTCTCTTGCTTGCAATATTAAGCGGTGTATTACACTAGGGACTTTTAATATCGTTAAGTAAGGAAGGATCTACGGCATGGACTATTCTGTCAGTCCAATGCTGGACAGGCCTTTTTGAGAGCGACCCACCAAACATCGTGACTCCGCCTTCCACATTCATCCGTTTCCCGCCACCCATACACAACCAAAAACACATGATATTCAATATTATAGCACAGAATAGGTAATAGATACTCTAGAAAAGGAAGCTAGTGGACTCAACAGTAAATTCTCGATTTTAAATTAAATTTACTTTTACAAGACGTGGTTTTGAATCGTAAAGTAAATCTACCACTGGTTCGGAATGATATTCCTATTGAATAGAATCAGTAAGAAACTCAAAAGGAAATATAATCTTTCTTCCATCCTATAAGTACCTACAAATGTAAATGTATGTTTGCTTGTCCTTCAATCACGTCGTAACAGAGCAAGAGATCGTCATGATCTAGTTATCAATAAAAAAGCAAAAAGTGACCATATTCAACATTATTTTGTACATTCGGTATGGCTAAAGCTAAAAAGTTTGGGACTGCGAAAGGTTTTTTGATAGTGTGCCAAGAGAAGTAATTGGGATACCGGATGCCAAGTGGACCACTTTAGGGCCATGCCACTTTTAATTAAGTCCTTAAGTGCTTCCAGACTGACATCGTTAAGTTATTTTTATCCTCGCTTAAGATTGGAATATTAAAAGCAAAATAATGTTAAAAATTCATCCTAAAATTCTGACTGCGGTTCTTATTAAAGATCTTTTATTTTAATTATTTTTAACCGACTTCCAAAAAAGGAGGAGGTTCTCAATTCGGCGCGTATGTTTTTTTTTTTTTTTGTATGTTTGTTACGCGATTTCTCCGCCAATTATGAACCGATTTTGATAATTCTTTTTTTGTTTGCTAGGTCATACTTCAGAGGTGGTCCCATTTTAATTTGGTGAAGATCTGATGAATATCTCCGGAGATGGAGAACGGAACTCCTCAATGGATAAGAGTAAATTGCTCGCGATCAGTGTGATAGTTTTGTAAACAGTATGTTTTAACCATGCATAGCATATTATCTTTTTTTTTTTTAGGGTTCCGTAGGCTGAGTGGTCTGTGGTTCCGTACCAAAATGGTAAAAATGGAAATTTGGAATAGTTGTATATAATAGTGGCCCAATATCATGGAAATCAAAAAAATTGAAAATTATTTTTAGTTTAATTAAAAAAGTGGGGAAAATCAGGGGTTTGAAATTTCAAAGTAGGATAACTATACCAAGTGGGGTATATGGACTTTGTACTTGACTTGTCTAAGTTAGACAAATCGACGAGTAACGATTAAACGACGTTATTCTTAATAACGCTAAGTTTTTACTAGCTTTCTGGTTACATCCTGTATTTTAAAACAGTGGGGCCACTAAAAATTGTGAAATAAAAAATTTTCAAAAAAAAATAAAAACCGACTTCAAGAACCACAAACACTAAAAAGTAAAAAATAATTTAATTTATTATGTATACAAGAGTTAATGTAGTTCTATAATAACATTTTTTGGAGTCTGTGCCAATGTGGAGTCACGTCAACAATAATGAAGAGTAGGTAGACGGTTCATGCGGCTAATTGGTACCGACTCCAAAAAATGTTATTATAGAACTACATTAACTCTTGTATACATAATAAATTAAATTATTTTTTACTTTTTAGTGTTTGTGGTTCTTGAAGTCGGTTTTTATTTTTTTTTTGAAAATTTTTTGTATAAAATATTGTCTTAAAGTTAAGAGTAGTAAAAAAAAGTGAACAAGGGTAAAGCTTATTTTAATTTTTATTTATTGGGGACGATAAACAATTACACATTATCTTATTATCTAAACAAAAACAAAATAAAACAAATGCGCAATCCACCACACCATCCACGGGTTGACAATTTAAAATTTTGAAAATGAAGGCGACACGGGGCTGATTCTGTATAGCACAATCTCTAAACTAAACTAAAATGGCAGCTTTAAATCTTGTTCTGTCCCTTTCCGTAGGAAGTATTATGAAAGGGTTAGCAATATTTGTAATGCTCTAATTTTAGTTTAGTTTAGAGATTGTGCACTACAGAATCAGCCCCAATGTATCAAACTTATCTAAATTATATGTTATACATATAATATGCTATAATAATATATATGCTAAAATCTTATCTTATCTCTAAAATAAAAATCTCTTACAGCCTTCCTTGAGAGTGATTAAGGTGAAATTTTTATGTGGTATTATAGTTCTAGGTACAAAAATAATTATTTATTGTTGATCTTTATTGGTTTAAAATCCAAACTATTATGATTCTCATTGGAGACTGTTTCCATGTTTTATATAGTTTTTGCAAGTTATGGGTAGGGAAATTAACAAATTTTTGGACCATGTCTTGAATTATCATCATTGTCGTCATCAACGCCTATCGCCAGCACATTTTTTTTTTATCCACTACAAGCTAGCCCTTGACTGCGATCACACCTGATGGTAAGTGATGATGCAGTCTAAGATGGTAGCGGGCTAACCTGTTAGGGGCATGGCAGTTATATTAAACCCACACCCCTTCGGTTTCTACACGGCATCGTACCGCTAAATCGCTTGACGGCACGTCTTAGCCGGTAGGGTGGTAACTAGCCACGACCGAAGCCTCCCACCAGACCAGTCTAGGGAAAATTCAGAAATTATAAATTCCCAAATTGACCCTGCCGGGGATCGAACCCGGGACCTCCGCACGTTAAGGCAACAGCGCTACACACTGCGCCACGGAGGTCGTCAAGGAGGAGATCAGAATGAGATGGATTTAAGCCATAGTTAAATAAATAAATAAAGCCTTAATTTCCAAATTACTTAAATGAATACAAATTACAGTCTTTTTAGAAACAAACATTATTCCAAATTTACAATAATATTAATTTTAAAAGTTGACAGCTCACTCACACATTCATGCGCATCGACGACACACTTAAGCGCTACTCACTACTGACGGCACTGCGACGAGCGCTTGGGGTCTCGTCGATGCGCATGTTTGTTGTTGTTTCCAACGTTTCTAGGTAGTTTACATACTGGTTGTATCTGTTTACTGTGGTTATAGTGGCAGCGACACTTTTTAGAATATTATGGAGATATTATATTAGGCAAGCATGCAGATTTACTCACAATATCTTTCTTCATCGTTCTAGCCCCACTTTTTTTTTTTTTTTATTCCACTACAAGTTAGCCCTTGACTGCAATCTCACCTGATGGTACGTGATGATGTGGCCTAAGATGGTAGCGGGCTAACCTGTTAGGGACGTGGCAGTTATATTAAACCCATACTCCTATTCGGTTTCTACACGGCTTCGTACCGGAACGCTAAATCGCTTGGCGGCACGTCTTTTGCCGGTAGGGTGGTAACTAACCATGGCCGAAGCCTCCCACCAGGCAAAAACAGACTACAGAACAGTAGTGGCAAATATGTTATGCATGAGTTTGTATGGAGCTGGTGGCTTGATACAAACTGTGATATTTATTTGCTTTAAAGGTACATAGCTTCGAAAAATTCTTGCCCGGGGATCGTACTCAAGACCTCGTCCACTTATTCGGGATAGACGAGGTCTGTAATCTTTTTTATCTAGCACCTTTTAATAAATCAAAATAATTTTTTATTTTTATTATAGTGTTTACCCACACTTAGAGAATGTACGTACGTAGAATTATTTTTTATACGTATTTAAGATTTTTAACATAATAATTATTGTAGTATTAAGTTAGGTATTAATAAGCATTGGTTACGACTAAAATTTAAAATAATACTTATAGTGGTAGTAAACTATTCTTATCGTAATACCCGTGCTACATGTAGATACAAAACCTTTGAGATTCTAATTAGAGGAGTTTCCTTTACTCTGTATTAGTACAGTTGAACTGCTCCATTCATTAGCACATCCCTTAAATATGTATGAGAATGCTTGAAACTCCAGTAAAGGCATTAGTACACAACACGGCCGCGAAACCGCTGAAGTTTCGTCATGACCTTTATAGTTTTATAACATGCAAAACTAAAGTGAATCTGCCTGTTATCTAACGCAGACACTGATTCTCTTACTCTTTTCCATGCAATTTCGCGGATCTAGCACTTAATGCCGCGAAATGAATACTTATAGCGAAACCGCTAGATGTCACACTTAGCGAGACTCACTCGCGGTGACAGAAAAGGACTGATATTCAAATCTTTGCGTTTAAATAGTCACTTTCACTTCTTTTCAAATATCACCTTGCTATCATTTAGCCACTTTATGCAGCTTTAGGTGATTTACGTGACGATATGAAAGCATGTACTAAGTACTTCACAGTGTATTTTGATTATTTCTTTTGTTCTATTCAATCGCTAAATTTAATAGGTACTTTCATTGCTATAGCGGATTTACTGCTATGATTTCGCGTTGGTAGTGTGGCAATGGCCTAATGTAAGTGAACTAAGCGAACTTATAACTCAGAACTTGAGTAAATTTTACGGGGTAAAAGTTTAACCACTCGACGCTATTAAGGTTTAGTGACAATGTACAGTTGGATACAATATTCAAGAATTGTTGGGCAATTGTAGGGGAAAATTTTGTCATTGTTCTTAGGACTATTTGTTGCGACGTTCATCACTTACGTTTTATTATAAATAACTATGCTATGGCCCCATAATTACATTATGCAATATAATTATACCCAATATAATTATATTACATTATGAAAAAAAAATATAGGAGCTTCGCTCTCAATATCCATATCGTAAAACTACTTAACCAATTCGCACGTCCGTTTAATATGTATAAGAACATTTAAAACTCAAGTAAGAAATACGCCTGACTGAACTTAAGTATCACTTAGAACTTGGGGAAATAAAATTTTACTGAATAAAACTCTAACCACGCGAAGCTATTAAGCTTTGGGGGCAATGAACACTCGGATACGACATTCAAGAATAGATTTTGTTGCCGAAAATGATGTTAATCACTGGCTATTGGTTTCTGTATTATCTTGAGGCTCTGCTCTGAGCTCGATCTTGCTTTAATCAGAAATATTGAACGATTTTCATTGAAAAATTAAACAACTAGCAAAGGTACCTTAATTATAGGAAATTCATATCCAAATCCTAAAATTAGTGAACGAATTTTCACGCCGTTACATACCTATATTTAATAAGAATTCTTGTAAATAAAAAAAACGGCTGAGCAAACCTAAGTATCACTTAGAACTTGGGGAACTTTAACTGAATATAACTATAACCACCCGCTGCAATTAAGGTTTGGGGAACAAAGTACAGTCGGCAACAATATTCAGGAAAGGCTATTGGGGGGTAAAATGTGTCATTGATTTATGAACTATTTGTTGCGATGCACATTGGAGTGCACAATCTCTAAACTAAACTGAAGTGACAGCATTAAAAATGTTGCTAACCCTTTCATAATACTCCCTGCGGAAAGAGACAGAACTAGATTTATAGCTGTCATTTTAGCTTAGTTTAGAAATTGTGTTATACGGAATTGGCTTCAATGTATTATCTTGAGTTTTTACTTTAACCTTGGTCTAGTTTTAACTTAAACTAATATAGTATAATTTACCAATAAATACCAAATTAGCAATAATACCTCCAAAATATTATGCATATAAAACACATAACAAAGGAACTTCATTCCCCATATTCATATCGTAAAATTACATATCCAATTCGCACGCCCATTTAATATAAATGAAAATTCTTGTAATTTGAGTATGGAAGCTATGGCTGAGGCAAACTTAAGTATCACTTAGAACTTTGGGAAATTTTACTGAATAAAACTTTAACTACCCATCGCTATTAAGGTTTGGGGGACAATGTACAGTCGGCTACAATATTCAGGACAAGCTATTGTAGGGTAAAATGTATCATTGTTCTTTAGACTATTGTGGCGTTCAGCACTAACTAATGGAAAATGTCATTGTCTTAAGTCTACACAATGATAACCCGATCGGTTTTTCGACTAAATTTTAGTGATAGTAAATTAGAAGATTTAATAACATAGACCTGATTGGTTTGAAAGTTTTTTATTTTCCCATTGAAATGATTTAATGAAATGATTTATGAAATGATTTATTTATTTCATGTAGGACAACTTGTGACACTTATGATACGTCAGTACTCTACCACCGGTGCGGAAAGATGTTTCTACTTAGAAGAGCCGGCAAGAAACTCAGCAGTTGCTCTTTTCTTAAAAAAGAAAAAGGTTACAATAAGTAACAATACAACACATACATTACGTTACACTGACTTGTGGTTCACTAGATGCGACCCCGGTTGCTTCCATTCAACTTTGTCATTCATAAAATCATCGATAGTGTAATAACCTCGACTTAACAAATGCTTTTTAACACAGTCTATAAATTTAAATTCATTGTATCATCAGCTAGATGGCCGTGACTACGTCCACGTTGTTTAAGTTTTTTTTTTAATTTCCGCGGGATCTCCTTTTTTTTCTGGGATTAAAAGTAGGTATATGTCATTCTCCAGGTCCTAACCATATCCTTGAAAATAATCACGTTGATCCTGTTCTCTGTTGTGGCGAGATTGAAGGACAGAACAACAAAAAACTTCAATTATACTAGCTGATTCCCGCGACTTCGTCTAACTAGAAGATTTTCTCTTCAAGTTAACTATTATGAAAAAAATATAAAAACAGTCAAAATAAAACTTCAGCAAAGAAATAACTGGTCTTTGAGAAAATACTTAGGAAGGTACCAACAATGAATTTGTAGAATTTGCTTGCACGATCTGCGTCCCACGTCTCTTATAATGGTTTAAGCGGTGAATAATTGGCAATTACGAGGGTTAACAGAGGCAATCGTTGTTTTATGCTCCCTGCAGGCTGCGGTGCAGTTTGAGAGCCTTTTTATTGAAGTGTTATGTTAGCGAATAACTGTGAAGATTTACCTTACAGCCTAGCCAGACATTACCTACAGATTTACCTTACAGATTAGCCTTACAAATTTTTTTCTTCTTCGTCTCGTGTCTCTCCACTTTTGAAGATTGGCCGTCATCTCGTCATAAATCCTGTCTTCGCCACTGTTACCTATTTCCGGTTTTCAACTGCTTGATTTCCAAAATTTTTGTGGTTTTTTCCAGGTGTTTTACCTTAACCATTGTTACCTATTAGAAAACTTAATCCTTTTACGTTGCAATGTCATGTAGGGAAGCACTGAGGGTGTAACAATAAATCTGTATTACTTGAAGAGATATATGTGAGTCTGGGTGCCGCCGTGGCTTCGTTGGATATTAGTGGCTAGATAAAGTTGAATAATGGCCTGATTTCTAGAATACGTGCACCTATTGAGATAGTAAGTAATGTAGAGTTATTTTTTTTATTTATTCGTAAAACCGATGATTTCACTGGGTTAAAATTTAAAAATATGAGTAAGTACAAGTAAATACAAACCCGTAAAATATTGTGAAGTAACAACATAGGTAGTCTAAATATATAAAAGGAAAAGGTGATTGACTGGCTGACTGATCTATCAACGCACAGTTAAGGCGCTGTGAGCTCACGAGATGAAACCCCAGGCGCCCGGGGGTGAAATCGAGCAAGCGCATGTTGCAAAAAATGCATGAAATAATTTGTAAAAAAATTAATATTTACTTTTCAATACAAATGAATCCGACAATGTGTTTGATTTAGAAATGTGAATTTTATCTTATATTTCTAGAGCTAATTATTGGTTTCAATAAGGTGAAAAATTGCTTTAAAAGGTAAATTAAGAGGTATGTTTAAAATAAATTTCAATACACAGAGATTTTTTTTATAATTGTGTTTTGAGATGCGTCAATGGCTGCTCAAAGGTCTTGAAAACAGCACATTATTTTTACAAGCATACATTATGCCACCGTTTGATGGATACACTGCTTTTAAAAACCCCCTTTTACGCAACACAGGCCCTTAACCTAGGATAGCTAGTGCTAGATAGTGCGGATAGGGCTGAAATTTGGCGTAAAATCGGAATCCAACGGTAGACTTTATGAACCACATCTAAAATAAAAGAATCCCCAATTATTGATCTCGCTTCCCTGTAGCGAGAGTACACGAGACATGCCCTCAGGCCAAAAGTAATAAATAAATAATAATAAGTAAGTAATTCCTGGCGAGCATTTCTTTGTAAAATGACTACCATGGAAGAAAATATGGCATGGAGAGCCACCATCTGTCCTGAAGATTCGCCGGCGAAGAATTAATCTTGCATCCATATCACACCAAAAACTGTGTATGTAGATATAGAAGTTGCATCGCCTATCACAAAATCTGATCTCGCCTGTAGTGTGAAAGCATTATAGCTACACAAAAGCAGTAAAAATATGAGATATCTTCACAGACCAGCGCTTAGGGCATGTCACGGGCCAATGAATGGAGCGATTTTTGGGTGGCTGCCAGTGGACGAGTTCTGGCTGACCTGACATGCACCTTTTGTACATGCTATCAGTGTTGCGGAGATTTATGATCCCACCATGCGGCCGGGATGTTTAGGTTTTATTTATGGATGCTATTTTTAACACTAGATTAGACTAGACTTACAGAAAAGGAAGATATTTGCAATTAATTGCGTACTCTAAGTATGCTATTAATTGCAAATATCTTCCTTCGTCATGCTTGTCAAATATTTCATCATCATCTCTACTCATTGACTGGTCTATGGGTAATTTTCCGGATTTGGTGGACTATGACCAAATCCATCCCATTCTTCAGAGATAAGATTAATAGTTTTTAATTAAAATCATGCTTATAATTATTATAAACTAGCTAGCCCGCCACCTTCGGCAGTGTGGAAAAAGATTATTTTAATCCCCACGGGAACTCCTTAATATACCGGGATAAATAGTAGCTTTTGTCACTCTCCAGGGCTTCAACTATACCCATGCAAAAGATACGTCAAATACGTCGAACGTCGATACGGTGCGCTGTTGCAACGTGATTGAAGGACAAACAAACACACTTTCGCATTTATAATATTAGTAGATATGATTTGATTTCCCAAGATGAAAAATATAGTCTATGTCCTTCGCCACGCGTATTTGCAAGCTTAAATTTGGAACTTTAGGGATGACCCAAATTGGAATAGGTACCTACGCACGAAAGGATTTCATCTCTGGATCTAAAGAAAATTTTAGGCATTCAACAACGAATAGTAAACAAAGGCTCTAAACAATTTGGGAATAAACAAATAGCGAGTCCCAGTAGAAAATGTCGTGCGTAAATAATTCTGTTTAACTTTTGGATGAACCTTCAATATTTTTACTAAATAACGAGAGTATGCCCGCGACTTCGTCTGTCCAGTTTGACGACCTCCCTGGCGCAGTGGTAAGCGCTGTGGTCTTATAGTGGGAGGTCCCGGGTTCGATTCCATGGCAGTTATATTAAACCCATACCCCTTCGGTTTCTACACGGCATCGTACCGGAACACTAAATCGCTTGGCGTCACGTCTTTGCCGGTAGGGTGGTAACTAGCCACGGCCGAAGCCTCCCACCAGACAAATGTAGTTGCCACCCTAATGGCAAATACGTACCGCCATACGATTTATTCCGGTACGATACTGCGTAGAAACCGACTAGGAGTATGGGCTTAATATAACTACCATACACCTAATTGGTTAGCCCACTACCATCTTAGACTGCACGATCACTTACCATCAGGTGGGATTGCAGTCAAGGGCTAACTTGTAGAGGAATTTAAAAAAAAAGTATGGAGCGTGGCTTACCCGCCGTTCCGCCATTTTATTTTCTGTTCGAAATAGCCCCTGTATTAATAATTAATTGCTGGCATAAATACAAGCAAGTATTGTATGAGATAAAATGTTCTAAAACATCAGGTTTCAGAGATGTAAGCTATCAAAGCTAGACTGATGACTCCATCATCGAGTCGATTAAAACTTCACTTTATCACTTCCTTTGAAATATTTCCCTTTTCCCTTACACTAAGAGGATCCGACGCTTACTTTTCATGGAAACAAACGTTCAAACATAATAAAAGCTATTTATAAATTGCAAGTTATTTCATTTTCTCTCTTACAAAACGAACAACGCTGGAGTACTCCGCATTTTCCTTGCAAGTGAAAAATTGTATTCAATACCGTTTTACCTCTTTGCGATATTTATTATTCGCAATGAATAGACTTGAAAATTGCGATTTCATTTCATTGACGGGGAAATTGTATTTGAGTATATTGTACTCCACGTTTCTACTTCACTTGACGTATTGTAATCCCTTTATAGGCGTAGTAAATACTGATCGTTCAACCTAGGCCACCTGATTCAAATGCAATTATTCCGGTGTTATGCTAGTCTAATTTTGCACTTCCTCGCTTTATTATGATAGCTTCTGTAATACAAGGTTGTCTCCAGAAGAACACTTTTAGTGATAAGACCGCCTTTGCGCACTTATTTTTCTAATTTTTTGTTAATGTCATCTTTATTATTAAAATAAATTATAATTTAAATAAAAAAACACTCTCATAGAAAGAAAGTTTGTAACTGCGCCGATGAAAGGAACATTTAATAAAATTCACTAGTTCGAAGTACAAAGAGTGTATAGTATCTAGACACGTGATCGCTTTGAGCGGATGTGAGGCAATAAATGGACGTGTTTTTGGCTGGTCGCCAGTGGCTGGTGGTTTTCCTAGCGCGAATCTCTTTTGTGCACTACGCCACTACTTTTCAGTCCATCTTAGTTTATGTGAATTCAAAGAAATATATTGGTGTTTAGCCTCAAA
This sequence comes from Erebia aethiops, assembly GCA_923060345.2. NCBI lineage: Eukaryota > Metazoa > Arthropoda > Insecta > Lepidoptera > Nymphalidae > Erebia > Erebia aethiops. The sequence goes on along the minus strand of OV281092.1, from coordinate 2,879,097 downwards.
ACTATATTTTGATAAATGATGCCCGCGACTTCACCCGGTTTTTCGATTCCCGCGGGAACTCGTTAATTGGATAAAAATGTCCTTCCCAGAGATACAATCTACCTCTGTACTTAATTTCATCCAAATAAGTTGAAAAAAGCGTAGCAGACAGACACATTGAAAAACAGACAGGCAGACACACTTTCGCATTTGGCACTTTCGATACAAAATGGTTACCGTATTTCAGGAGACCAGCAATTTTAGGATATTCGATTCAATTATTGCCAAATTTGTTTTAAAAAAAATTGAGCCAATTCCAAGCAAGTAGGAGAAAGTATATTTTTTTCTTACACTATATGAAGGTTAAGCTTTAGATTTACTATTGAAGATGTCATTCAAATTTTAACATAAAGGTTTCAACGCTGTACTCTGGATATAGCCTTAAGTGTTCAAAGCCAAACACATAAGTAGGTACCGTGGCAAAATCTGCCTGCTGCTAGGAATATTCTTAGTACCAAAAAGCTTCCATCAAAAACTTTCACTAGTCTTAAAGGGACTAGAAACTTGAGTTGGCTGAAGTGTTAATTGCTGATGCCTATCTTAGTTTTCGTGAGCCTTACAGCTATTTCCGTTTAGTTTATAGAGGTACTCGTAGGTATAGGCTTTATGTTGTATGAACTGACACCCTGGTGTAAGGCGTCAAGCACGAAACTAGCGACGGCCGAGCGACGGCGACAGCGGGGCGATGAAGTTCGGGAAGGCCCTTAAGGCAAGCTGAAATTGTGATAAAATATAATTTCGTCAATTGGCGAATCCAGTCCTGGTAAAGCGTTTGCGGTTATTTCGCTACTGCGCAGCATACCTATAAAATTTTCCAAAAAAAAAAATTGTTTTGGCAACTCGATTTGTTTTTATCTTTAAATTTAGTACTTATAGAATTCGAAAAAAACAATTCCACATGTTTTTGTCGGTTATAAACTATTACCAGACGTCTTCAAAAATATTTTATTAAAATTCAGCCAGCTCTCCAACTAATCGCGTCGCCCCGCTGCCGCCGCGCCGTCGCCCCGCCGCCGCTGTTTTCGTGCCCGTACACTAAACTGTTTTATGCATTGAGAAACTATCTAAGAATGTGATGATAAATGATTTATTTATTTCACGTAGGACAACTTGTGTCACTTATGAAACGTTAAGACTCTACTAAGGTTCTACGGTACTACTGAGGTTCGGAAAGTTCATTCTACTGAAAAGAGCCGGCCAGAAACTCAGCAGTTGCTCTTTTCTTAAAAAAGAAAAAGGTTACAATAAGTAGACAATACAACACATACGTTACGAGCATTAGAGTGACTTGTGGGTCACTGGATCCGAGGCCAGTTGCTTCCATGCAACTTTGTCATCAATGAAATCAACGATAGTGTAATAACATCGACTTAACGAGTGCTGTTTAACACAGTTTTTAAACTAGTGTAATGGCAAATCCAGAAACTCTTTGGGAACCATGTTATAAAAGCGTACACTCGACCCCACAAAGGATTTCTGCACCTTGCGCACACGATAAGACGCGCAACGCTGTTGAGGCGGTGATGTGATCTCCAATCGGTTCAGAAACCACTGAGATATGCACCGACATACATTTTTTAAAAATACGCGCTGAATTGAGAACCTCCTCCTTTTTTGGAAGTCGGTAAAAATGATTGAGAATTATACGTATCTTTTATAACACAATATAAATATTTATAAAATTTTAAATATAATAATAAATTATATCTAGATAGATACTACCAACGCGATACTAATATTATAAATGCTAAAGTTTGGATATTATATGTATGGATGGATGTTTGCTACTCGATCCCGCTAGAACGGCCGAATGGATCTGAATAAGATTTGGCACAGGTATAGTCTGAAATTACACATTGGCTACTTTTTATCCCGGAAAACTAAAGATTTCCGGTGGGAATTGAAAGAAACTTATTCCACACCGACGAAGTCGCGGGTATCAGTTAATATAAAAATAATAATGATCATGGAACGGTTTGCATTAGATCAAAAGCTGCTAATGTTATTAAAATTGATCGACATGGAGCTATGGAATGAACTGGTTTAATATTCGGCCTAATGCGGTTTGATCCGGCTACTTCCGCCCGAATCTAGTTCCCCGACAAATACATATAATGAATTTCGGGATCCGGTCGTAATTGAAATGGCAATATTGGCCAACACCCGGCTCAATTAAACAGGTTATTTTGATGACTGGATGTTTAATGAAGTTGCACAATTTAAACACTTTTCAAACTTCAGAGTATAATAATTTACGTACGCCAAAAAAGCTATTTTGTTTACGACACTTATTTGAAGCTTATCTTAAAACACTAAACACGTGACAATAAAGACTGGATTAATTTAGCAATTCCACGGCCATGGCTGGACTGGATGATTGACATTACCATTTCTAAATACTCAAAAAACGGATTTAAAATTTTAATCTTCAATCAATCAATCAATTGTTTATTTAAAAGAAACATTAAACAAGAATTAGGATGACAAACTAAATTATAGAACATATATGTTTCGTCATTTCTGACGTGCAAATTTAAGAAGTAAGTAATTAATATAATAAATGAATCCATAATCAATAAGTCACAAACAGTCCACAACAACCTAAAATAGGTCTCAATACAAAGTAGATTCGGAGAAAGGTCACTATTACATCTCTTTGAGTATTTTGGTTTTTGATGTAATTTTTGAAAGACGGCAACATACTTTTCATTTTTTTTTTAATCAAGTTAATCTACAAAACTTAACTCAATCAAAGTTTAAACAGACACGATTCTTAAAACCAATATGACGTCACAATTATTATTGTTAAAAATTCTAACAAAGACCGTTCAAAACCTTGATGTTAACGCAAAAAAAAGTAACGCTTGAGTCCCTTTTAAAACACGTGTCATATAAAATTTAATAAAATCTGCACAACATTGAAGTTACACGTAAAAACGATTACGGAGTAATTGTATGCTCCATTAAGGGTATCATATACCCTTCCAGCTCCTAAACGCCGGTTTTTACATGAAAAGGGCGGATGATAGGCATAATACCAGAGCCAGATATTTAATTCTTGCAATAGATTGGACAAATTGACACAAATATTTAAAAAAAGACGCCTTTTGACATGACAGGTGACGATGACATGTAAGAAGTAATTATTAATGGCGTTTACTTGAAATTAATCTCATGTCCATTGAAGTCGGGCGAAAGATCAAATTAATGGATTAGATGTGACAATGCAAAAGATGGATCTGTTAATAGACTGACAAGGTCGCTCATTTTACAATCATTATTAAGCATGGATCTAGCTTCAGTAAAAATACTTGATTATCAACTGAGTACACACGCGAATTACATGCAAGGCAAGTTATTTCAAATAGCACTGCGGCGAATGAAGACGTGTCTTGAAATGAATTTATTGAGCAACACTGCTAAAAGAGGACCCAGCTACTAGAGCTTTTTAAATAATGTAAAGTTTTGAAATATTGAAACGGGTTACATACTGACAACGACAAAGCTGGCCTTATTGCGTCATTACTTACTTATTTATACTTATTATATTATAATTTACCTATTATACTAAAGTATAAATAAGTATAAATAAGTTTATAATTAGCCGATCTACACACAAACAGTGCCATTTAAATCTCTTTGTAGCATACTACCCATTCACAGGGGCCATACTGCCAACGCTTGAAGCAATACTTATGCAATACTAGTTGATGCCCGCGACTTCGTCCGCGTGGTTTAAGTTTTTTTTATTCCCGCGGGAACTCCTTAATTTTCCCGGATAAAAAGTACCCTATGCCCCTAACTATACCCATGCCAAAAATCACGTCGATACGTTGCGTTGAACGATACACCAACAAACAAACACCCTTTCACATTGATAATATATGTAATATTACTCAAAATGACAGTTCAATGTCATGTACCTTGAAGTTCCTAAAATAAGAAATATATGGCGTCAGTGCTGTAGATTATCTAAACTAATATTCTAAAGAGAAAAGATTTGTTTGTTTGTTTGTAAAGGATAAACTCAAAACTACTCAACCGATTTTAAAAAATTCTTTCATTTATAGAAAGCTATTTTATCAGCGAGTAATAGGCTATATTTTATTTTCAAAAAAAATAGAAATCCCTACGAAAATTGTAATAATGTGAATGAAGTCGGAAAAAATCGTCCCATCTGAGAGCTTCCGTGGCGTGCGCTGCGTAAATAGTAAGAGTTGCACGAAAATAATGTATGGTGGAATTGTCCCTCTCAAAAAGTTCTAAAATAAAGTCCGTGATAGCATATATTATTATCTATCTTTTAAGTATGCCTTATAATAACCATTTTTATGATTTTCAAATTTGGTCTAAAATATAGCTTTACTTTCGAAGGTATTTTCCCTGACTTTGTATTAATCCTTATCAAAGTAAAATGGTTGGTCATCTCAAGTATTTAATATAGACCAAATTTGCCTGCGTGCGATGTAAAAAAAATGTAAAACCTGGTGTACAGTGCCGACTGGCTTTTTTGGGTATGGACTATTATGACAATAAGTGCGAAGTGCGAAGCCGGGGTGGACCGCTAGTCTGTAATAAATTCAGGAAAACTGCGATTAAAAACACAAAGGTTTCATTTTCTAAGAAAAATTAAATTTCACAAACAACGCATAAGCATTAACAATATTGCATGCGGCTTCTATTAAATTAATTTCATTTTAACTGGCGAGCACTTAAATGTAAAAACATAGTTTTCGCCTTGTGGTTTCCATTTCACTTAGTTATTAAACACCCTCCGAACCGCGTGTGGGGTCAATTAGAACCCCATTTCAAAGTAACACGTGCTTAGTAATGCTCTATTAAATAAAACCATCTACTGTAACTTTTATGGAAAATGCTTTTCAGTTTTCTCGTTTTGTATATTATTTTAGGTATTATGTACTTGAAAGCCAGCAACTAATTCTGCGTCACACAAACAGACGAACTGACAGACAGACAAAAACTAAAAACTTTTTTGGGCTTTGTCTTCACCAAATGAAAATGTTCGAAAATATTTAATGTACAGGAAATGTCCAGTTATTGTTTATATGGATTAAGGTTTTTTGATATCCGCGGGAACTCTTTAATTTTCCAGCATGAAAAGTATAGCAGCCTATGTCCTTCCCCGGGATACAAACTATCCTTGTTACAAATTTGGTACAACAGATGGAACAGATGTGCCGTGAAAGCGTAGCAGACAAACAGACAGACAGACAAACGGGCAGACAGGCACACTTTCGCATTTATAATATTACTATGGATTACTATGCATTATAAGCATCGATTTTTTTAAATTGCTGTAACACATCCTTCCATCTTTCTTTATTGCTGTAAACAATAACTGGATGGATGAAACTAATATAAATAAATAAAAAATGTTTTCAAATAATAATTATTTTGGGCTATACTTCGATCATAATTCGACAAACGGACTTCATTAACAGATTCCGTGAAACTTTACTACGGAACCCAAAAAAAAATGTAAGTGTTCGTACAACAATGCTACATAAAACATCACACGTATACAATTTGCAGCATTTTTCCCAATTAACTTTCATTTTCCTCGTCCGAGCGAGATATCTCTGGCTTGTTTTATTAGTGGCGGGGATTATCGCGACTTTGCGTTAAATCTTTTAACTTGCGGCCTTGTTTGTTGGGGACGCGTAAACTTCATGAAATTGTATGGCCGGTGACGAGATATACCCAGTTATGAGGCTCGGCAGCGCACGTAAACTGCTTAATCAAGTTTCTGGGGTGTATTCTGTGAGTATTCGATAGGCTCTGGAATATACTAATTTCGTACTACAAAAATTCTTCCGCGTAGATTAAGGTTGTTTGAAAATTGTGTGAGAACTCTTTGGTAAATCCCACCCTGGGATGCAATCTATCTGAGTGATATCTGGGGCAAAGTAGCCTATGTACTATTCCAGACTATAATCTATCTTTGTGCCAAATTTTAATCAGATCCGTTCAGCCGTTGGGGCGTGATTGAGTAACATACATTCATACATCCATCCAAACTTTCGCATTTATAATATTAGTAAGAGTAAGAAGTAAGATAAGATATGGATACTATTAATTAACAGCATCAAAATCAGAAAACCAACATTAATTCACTTTATTAAAAAGTATTTAAAAAGAAAAACAAAACATTTTATATTTAACCTACATACCTACTTTAGTCAAACATCAAACATGAATCATCATCTTACATAAACATGAAAAGCCGAACATCCACCATATTTAATATGCCTAGCCCAGTACTCTTTTCAGATCGTGAATACTATATTCGTACTTCATTCGGATTTTACGACAAAATCAACCGTTAAAACCATCCAATAAGCGGATTAATCCCATTTCCATGACTATATTTCGTTATCTCAACGAACTGTATTCAATCCACTAAAACCTCTATAACTGAAATTCTGTCATTCATCGGCGTCACACAACTTTATTGAACTTTCTCTATACACTCTTTCTAAAACCAGTATGAAATTCCAAGAAAGGTTCTCAGAATAGGTCCCAAGTATTGGCGTCACGCGCGTCCTAAAGCGGTCCACGTCTAAAATTAAAGAGTGAAAGGTCGCGGTCGGGCTTTTGTGTATTTCGTTACGGTTTTAATACAGGGTGGGAATTTGAGAGAGGTCAGACAAACTGTATCGTAAGTGGTGGAGATTTGACGTGAACCCATGTCCCCGCCACTTATAGACCGATACTTCTACCGATAAAGACGTCTACCGCTGACGTCTACCGCTGGAAACAGGTTTCATGTGTTCATTGAAGGTCTGAGAAGGAAGTCCTAGACTTCCACGAGCCACAATCTTGTGCCGTCTGGATCCAGTTTCCTGCCACTTATAACTTAAGTCCTTCAAGGCAAAAGTGAATAGGCATCTTCTAGGCAAGCGCGTTCCAACCTAGACCTCATCATTGCTTTGCACTAAGCATGTTGATTTTTTAAATTTACTACAAGTTAGCCCTTTACTGCGATCTCACCTGATGGTAAGTGATGATGCAGTCTAAGGTGGTAGCGGGCTAACCTGTTAGGGGCATGGCAGTTATATTTAACCAATACCCCTATTCGGTTTCTACAGGGCATCGTACCGGAGTGCTTAATCGCTTGGCGGCAAGTCTTTGCCTATCAAGCAATAAAAAAAAACCATATTATTCTCTACAAAGTTTATGCTGCCAGCTGCCAGAGGATAACTTCGTGAGAAAATCAGTCGCGATCATTTTGATAGCTCTTTGACGTTTGACGTTTCATTACCCGTTGTACTAAGTGAAGCATTGATGTAGAATTTTTTTAAAGTGAAGCGAAGAAAGCGACGTGATGCAATGCGACGCGATATGACTCCATAGAGAATGACATACCGGGCAACTTAGGCTCCGTGGAGGTTCAGCTACTGATTGTTCCGGTCGCGTTACCGCGTTTGTCGTTCACTTAGGATAGGATAGGATAACGGGTTAGGTAAGTCCACTCATGCGAAGTCAGTTCGGGTCAGCCAGTCTGCAGTAATAAGGCTTGATCTCACTGACCGCTGCCACAATCCCACCCCATAAAGTTAAAAAAAATTCTTTACCGTCAACATTGATACCCGGGTCAACATCTCTTATGGGCATGATTCGAACGTGACGTGAATGCGCGGGTTTATTTTTTGGGAACGTATTTTTTTACAACTCAATATCCCGAATAGGTACTTGACGGAGTTCGGTAAAACGGCCACGTAGACCGTGATATTACTTTTACGTAAACTTTCGTATATCACATGTGGCAATGTTATGGAGCATACATCAGTACCCATCCACTTCCCATAATATAAACGCGAAAGTGTGTTTGTTTTTAGAACATTTTTCTTTTTTATTCCACTACAAGTAAGCTCTTGACTGCAATCTCACTTGTAAAGTGATGAAGGATTCTAAGACGGTAACTGTCTACCTGTTAGTTAGTTACTGGGAACGGCAGTTAGGTATATAAGCCCATTCCCCTGGTGACTAGGATTCTAAATCTAAATCGCTAAATGCTAAGCTTGGCGGTACGTCTTTGCCGGTAGGGTGGTAACTAATTCCCATGTTCCCATGCGTTATTCTAAAATTAAAACCACGCGGAGGAGGTCGCGGGCATAACCAAGACATCCAGTTACCTATTAAGGTCTGTCCCCACTTGGGGCTTGATCTTGAAAAAATCAGAGGAAAATACTTCTAACCTTGAACTTGCGTAGTGGACGATTTATACGCGCGCTGGTCCGTTGAAAAATCCAATCTTTAAAAACCCTGAGAGACTAAAACACCAAACGAAATTGAAGAATAGCTAAAAGACAGCTCAAAAAGCTTCCTCAATTTTCCAAATTCTCCAGAACCCTCGAAAGCCAACACAATATTGGAATCACATCGAACCCAAATATTTTACAGCCCAATAACTGAGGATACGCGGTTTTAAGATTATCATTCGGAGTGGAATCCTGAGTGTCCTTTATAACGCCCTAAGGGTAAAGGCATATGGTACTGCCTGCTCTGATACATGATCGGAATAAATCAAACGCACCTAAAAATTGAGAGAGCATTTCCTTGAGGGTAATAATGTTAGATATATCTGACGTTATTACACCATGAAGGCTTAGTGTACCTAAGAAAGAAAGAAAGAAAGAAAGAAAGAAAGAAAGAAGTAAGAAAATCTATTTATTCTCACCATTGTGCCTAACATTACAATACTTAAGTATTCTATAGATTTTCTTACTTCTTTCTTTCTTTCTTAGGTGTCACCATGGCGCCTCCAGTTCTTGAGCATTAAACTCGTGGTCAAGTCGTAGAAGTACCCTGGTAACGCTTGTCGTGTGATAACGCTTACCAACTATCGTATACTTATGAAGTACTTGTGAAGTATTCTCCTAGGTATTTGGGGCCCGATTCTTCTATCTTCAACTTGCTGCACATCATTTTGTTTGTGTAGGCGATGAAAGGTAGTATGATGTTATATTCATAACCTTGTTCCTCCTTCTCCGTTCTACCACAGAACAGCGAGAAACCGTGAGCGTTGGCACCCTTAAGTGGTTGACGTCCAATTTGCTCGCACGAAGCGTTTTTGCTCGACGTTTCTGATACGAACCGCTAGGGTGTGGAACACTCTCCCAGCGCACGTGTTTCCTGCCACTTATAACTTGAGTACCTTCAAGGCAACAGTGAATAGGCATCTTCTAGGCAAGCGCGTTCCAACCTAGACCTCATCATTGCTTTGCACTAAGCATCATTGTCGTCAAGCGCAAGCCTATCACGCAATAAAAAAAATTAAAATAAAAAGAAATGCCAACATATAATTAATTACTAGCTGTAAGCCGCCCGCGACTTAGTCCGCATGGATTGAGGTTTTTCGGTTCCCGTGAGAACTCTTTAAATTTTTTTGGATAAAACGTAGCGTATGTACTAACTTATAGTCTGGAATACTTAGCACTGCTAAGTATTCCAGACTATAATATATAACTGTGCCAAATTTCATCCAGATCCGTTCAGTCGTTCTGACGAGATTTTTTGTCCCGGAAAATTACAGAGTTCCCGCGGTAACCGAAAAACCTCAATCCACATGAACGTGGTTGCGGAAATCAGCTATTAATTTTAATGTTTTTTTCATCGGAGGCTAACCGCAAATTAAAATATCGCGTACATAATCTTCGTTCTACCTTTTTTAAATATAAAATAATATTGTACACATCATGAGCTGTTTTTAAACGTCAAATAAAAATCTTTACTAATTTCATAAAATAAAATGTAGCCGGTACATTTCCATTTCCAGTTTGATGTAAATATAATGAAATAGATCAGTTCGCCGGATTGAAGCGGTCTGGGGGCTTACGACCATCGCTTAAAGTTGACGTTCTTGTTTCAAAGTTTTAATCGTTTAAAACGTCTAGGTACGACACATTAACGTCGATTTCAAAGTAGTGAGGTCACTGATCCGGACACCGCCAGTTCATTCCGGCACTCCTAACAAATACGGCCCAATTCCGGAACCTTTCCAGGATTTATAATTGAATAGGCAATATTGGTTAATACGGAGTTTATAAAACCGTCAAATATTTCACCGGACAATTTGATTTATTACTATCATGCGACCATATTGAAATATCGTAATTCTAGTGAAATAATTAATTATATTTTAGGTCTATAAATGATGAATTGAATTTGAAATGAAACTGTTCAATGATTAATGTTAATCCTGAATTAACCACGTCATAATTAATATTGGAAAATTTAGTTCATTGAACTTAAATAAATTAGTTTGCGATGGCAGATATTATGACAAATATACACGTAGGTACTTAAGTCAAAATCTAATTGAAAAAGTATCTCTTCGACGTAGGGGTATTATATAGGGTTTTAATATAACTGCCATGCCCCTAACAGGTTAGCCCGTTACCAACTTAGACTGCATCATCAGTTACTATCAGGTGAGATCGCAGTCAAGGGCTAACTTGTAGAGGATAAAAAAAAACATAAATAGAGTATTGTAAAACATACATAAATAAAGCCTTTATTTCCACGTAATTTCAAGTTTCAATCACAAGTCACAATCTTTTTAATTAAGTACAATTATCGTTACAGTTAAAATGTAAATTAAAATTTTATAATATACATAATGTAAAAAAAAATTGTCATAGGTATTATTAATTATTATAAGATTTGCCAAAATAATTATATAAGAGTAATAAGACGATCCGGAGGTAGAGTCTTGATTTATCGTAAGCTGCCCTACGTGAAATAAATAAATCATTTATCAACCGTCTACCAGCGGATAATATTTTCACCGAACACATTTGTAACGTCTATTATCCAAAGACATTTAAAAAATGAATAAATAATCATTTATTTGCGAGAATGTTTGTACATAATGTTGGTAAAATAATAATCAGTTCATAAACATTCAACAAAATTAATAGTGTGCAAATATTAGTAATAATTATATAATATTAGTAATAGGAATTATTACAAATATTAGGAATAATTAATATTATAATACTGTACCATTTCCTCATTTTTGTGCTCCTTTTTATCAAAATCATTGAGCCACTGTTTTAGAGATGAGCTAATTAAACTATAGAGACATTCCTGTTAGTGGAGGAAAAGATATTGCTAGACATGCTCAAAAAACGTTTATTTTGATTTGATACCACGACAAAAATATCTGTACTTCTATACTAATTACTATTACTAATTACTAATCTTACTAATTTAGCACAGAGATAGATTATAGTCTGGAATAGCACATAGGCTAATTTTAATCCCGGAAAATTAAAGAGTTCCCGCGGGAACTAAAACCTTCAAACCACGCAGAAGAAGTCGCGGGCATTCGCTAGTAATATTATAAATGTGAAAGTTTGGATGGATGTTTGTTACTCAATCACACCAGAACGGCTGAATTGATCTGGATGTTTGACACATAGATAAATTATAGTCTAGAATAACATATGCTACTTTTTGTTCCGGAAAATTAAAGAGTCCCGCGGGATCAAAAAAACCATCCACGCGGACGATTATATTTTTGGTAGGTTCAAAAGACGCATTCTTTACCAAAATTGTACATACGTCAAACTAGCATGGGATGTTTTAGAACAATCCAATAAAAACCTTTTGAATAAGTTCTGTAAAAGCACTAGAAATCGACAATAACTCCACAATATTACAGATACCTGTTGCGGTTATGGCAGAAAGCAAGAGACGGATCGTTCGCCGGTCGAAGGGAAGTTATTATTCTTGTATAATGAGGAGTAATTGGTACAAACAACTATAACTGCTCATATTTATGCCTTCCTAGTACTTACCCCTTTATGATAATAGTAATATGAGTATTTGAAGCTTGCTCAGTCTCTAAATCTAAATTTAACTCATAATAATTAGGTACTAGCTGATGCCCGAGACTTCGTCCGCGTAGAATAAGTTTCTTTTTAAATTCCCACGGGAAATTCTCAATTTTCGTGGATAAAAAGTAGCTTACGTCACTCTCCAGGTCCTCAACTATACTGAATTGAAGGACAAACCAAAAAACAAACACACTTTAGCATTTATACTATTAGTATGACAGCACTCTTGTACTAGTAGGTACCAATTTCGATTTCAGTGGTTATTACATTGCATTTGGTGAGAAAAATATATCTGTGCCTATCTAAAAAAAGAAACAGACATGATTTAAAACTCATTTCCAGTAAAAACACGTAGAACATCTGCCGATTTTCCGGAGTACACCTTCGATATTTTATCTTTTCTTTTACTTTCTAAAGAAGAACCGCTAAACTTTCTCGCAACAATACCGATCACTTTTAAAAAAAAAAAGGTAAAAGGAATTTTATGAACTTCTTCTTTATAGGTAAAAAGGTAAGTTGGATTTTCCGTACGGAGTCTTCTAAAAGACTTTCGAGTCCTTTGTGGAACATCTCTAGAATACTTTGAGCGATGCAAACACCCGGCGAATGTTTGCTGAGGCCTTATGTATAAGATCTTTTAGTTCTGGAATTTGTTGGAATTATTTCACATAACGTTGTGGGAAAATAAAGTTACAATACACTTTTATTGTTCGTTTAGTTTTAAGGGTTAGTCAACAAGTAACCCTTACAGTTTCGCCGTGTCCGTCCGTCTGTGGCTTAGCTCAGAGGCTGTTGCCTGTTAGTACTAGAAAGCTGTAAGAAATTTAGCATGGGTATACCTATTTCATTTAATACTTGCTTTTATGCAATAATTATTGCGATAAGTCAAATCTTATAAATAGCACTAATTGGTGTTACATACAGGAATATGGAAAACTTATTTGAATTAGGTACCTACGTCTCCTTGTATTGACTAAAATAGAGTAATCCCAAATATTAGAAGGCAATACTCGTATAATCCGAATTGAAACTGGATCAAGCCGAGTCAGTGCCGCCTCAAGACAATGCAGCCTCCATTAGTTTGCGAACGGCTCGCAACAATGGTCCAAGGAACAATGACACATTTTACCTTACAATAGCTTTTCCGGAATATTGTATTCGACTGTACTTTGTCCCCAAACCTTAATAACTATTGAGTATAACTTTAGTAAGTTTTGGTCTGGGTAAAGCCTCTAACACAGAAAACGCGCGTCGGAAACTCTTTTACAGGACGCAAACGTTACGCTGGATGCGCGATTTGTCCCATGTGCAGCCACCGCTGCAGCCCATTAACGTCCCACTGCTGGGCACAGGCCTCTTCTCTCATAGGAGAGAGGAAATTAGAGCTTAGACCCACCACGCTGCTCTAATGCGGGTTGGTGGGCTCCAACGACTATTATTATCACAACCGGGATCGGCGTCGCATGTGCAACTCATATAATATTAGAATGCAATTAAAATAAAGTAACAAATAAAGAGAACAATGACACATTTAACTCAACAATAATAATATTTCCGGAGTGTACTTGTGTGTATTTAGTGTACTTTGTCCAAAAACCATAATGATTTAAGTAATAACTGAACCTATGCTGCGGTCGCGCCTCATGTATTGTAGGCTTTAAAATTTAGGACCTCCGCTGACTATTTTCTGCGAAGAACAATGAGTCTATACTCTTATAGTACTATTACAACTACTACCTTATGCGTGGCACTATTGTCCATTGCATGCAGTCCTGGGAGATTTTGATGGACTAAAGAAGTACGCTGAGAGCTGTCCCTCGTCTGTAAAAGACCTTTTCAACACACTTGCTCAAAAAGTGGCTCTAATTTCACCGCAATTAGGCACATAATGACACCTATAATCAAACTGTAATTTTTTCATTACTATTATTCACAAGTGAGTTATAGAGTTTTTATTATATTTTATCTACTAAGTAAAATTATTTTTTAGTATTATTTTCTTCACAAGTGTGTTGAAAAACGTCGTATGATACACGTGTGTATCATACTCGGCTATCTTAAGACCCTCACCTAACGGCTCGGGTCTCAAAAGCGCCTCAGCGGTAATCACCAACATTTTACACTAGTACCATAATATACTATTGTTCACTCAATCGTCCTCAAACACATATTCAATGGACCAATTCACAAATTAGATGGCTCATTATCGGGCTCATTATTGGTTTCATTTCCGATATTGCATCGTGGTAGCGTCATAAACGGAGCATTATTTGAATCCACACTAATATTAAAAATGCGAAACTATGTTGCTCCTTCCTACGAAGCAACGGATTAAAGTAATTTTTAATTATGTAATTGACGTGATTTGTCAAGGACCTGGAAAAGTAGGCTAGGTCACCTTCTACTACAGCCCATTAACGTCCCACTGCTAAGCACAGGTCTTCACTCTCATAGGAAAGAGGGAATTAGAGCTTAGACCCATCACGCTGCTCCAGTGCGGGTTGGCGGGCTTTAACAGTTACTATTATCATGTTAGTGATAATAACCAGGATCAACGGCTTAACGTGCTCTCCGAGACACGGGGTTAACATAGCTTAATTTTCATCACTAATAATAAGAGTACCCACGTGACTTTGAAAAACCCTAATATGTGGACAAAGAAGCGGGAATTTTCTTGTCTGTTTTTCTTTATTGATTGAGACAATGAGACGACGCATGAATGACGCAAACGTATTCATAGGACGTTAATTGGGGGTTTATTTATGCCCACGAGAGGAAAAAATTTAGCCTATAAGTAATTCTGGGTATAAGCTTTCTCTATTCCAATTATATCAGCTAAATCGGTGAACTGTGGCGTGAAGTAGTTACGAGTATCCAAACTTGTGACAATTGAGTTCTTAATAAATAACTTCTTTATTAAGGCAACAGAGGCCCATGGTTGTTAGTACAATACAATCTTAAAAACTATGTTAGTATTTTATTTCTAGGATTATTTTTACTTTAAAAAACCAGAGTCACCGAACGAGAACTTTAATAAAATGTTGCAGGATCGGTGACTCTAATTTAATTCATACAGTAGTACAACCGCAAGGTAAAATACACTATTCATAAATAGTTTGATACGTCATAATATGAACGTCAAAAGAAGTACAGTCCCATCAAAATTATCTGACCCGGTGGCCAAAGAGACTAATTTTTATGCCTGTTTAGTTTTTTTTTATTCTTCATATAGGTACACTAGCTACGTTAACACCGGGTCAGTTAAGTTTGTGGGACTATACTGCTCATTTGACATCACTTGACTACTTCTCCGGAGAATAGTGACATTTTACTCTAAGTAATAATTATTACTAGTTTGCAACAGAAATATTGATTGTGACTGTACTTTATCCCCGAACCTTAAGGCCCTGTGTAGCGTAAAAGGGGGTTTTTAAAGTGTGCAAAGCAGTGTATCCATCAAACGGTGACATAATGTATGCTTGTACAAATATTGTGCTGTTTTCAAGACATTTGAGCAGCCAATGACGCATCTCAAAACACAATTTAAAAAAATCTGCATTGAAATTTATTATAAACATACCTCTTAATTTACCTTTTAAAGCATTTTTTCTCCTTATTGATACCAATAATTAGCAAAAGTATTTTTTTTTTACAAATTATTTCATGCATTTTTTGCAACATGCGCTTGCTCGATTTCACCCCCGCGCGCCTGTGTTTTTCATCTCGTGAGCTCACAGCGCCTTAATAACCGCGGACGGTTAGAACTTTACTGAGTAAAATTTTACCAAGTTCTGAGTTGGTTCTGAGTGATACTTTAGCTCCTTTAGTTCATTTCCTTGCTTTAGTTTCAAGCTATCTCATACATATTCAAGAGTCGTGCAAATGGGTAAAGTAATTAACTGTGATATGAATATAGAGAAAAAGTTCCTTATAACTAAGTTAGGTTGGCCAGCATACCATGTTTGTTTGTCCTTCGTCGGATACGTTTTCAATTTGAATTTTTAAAACGTAATACATTTTCATGCTCTTTGCTAGTTTTATATTTGATTACCATTTTAAACTATCGATAAAAGTAAAAAAGTGATTCGAAATTTTCCTTACGTTTTGACGATCGGTAAAAAAAGTGGCTGACTTGACTAGGAATATGAATATCCAATTAAGATCAAAAACACACAGGACAAAACATCTACGCAAAACGTCTGTTTCGAAAGTGAAAGACGTTTTTTTCGTCGCGATAACGTGTGCAGCTCCATCCAGATGAAAATTAATGTCTGTCTTTTGGCATGTCTGTCTTCTACGCTGTCACAGCAAATTTTCTGTTCAATAGTTTTTAACGAAATTTGGTACAAAGATACCTAGATTGGTATTGCGGAAGGACATAGGCATCAGAGTTCCAAGGGGATTTTAAAAACACCTAAATCTACGCGGACGAAGTTCATAAATATAATCGATAGTCTTTTTATCCCGAAAAATGATGAAGTTCCCGTGCGAATTGAAAAAACCACACAAACAAAGTCGCAAGCATTACTTTTTTACACTACATGTTAGCCTTTAACTGCTGTCTCACCTGAATCGCTTGTCGGCACGTCTCAGCCGATAGGGCGGTAGCTAGCCACTGCAGCAGCCTCCCAACAGGCCAGACCAGAGAAAAATCTGAAATATTAATTCCCGTATTGACCCTGCCGGGAATCGAATCCAGGACCTCCCACGTAAAGGCAACAGCGCTTAACGCTGCGTCAAGGAGGTCGGTTTATATTATTATCTAGAAATAATATAAAAAGACCACAAAAGTGCCAGACAAAATTCTTTTGTCCGCTGTGTATTTTCGCTACTACAGTCGCTAAGAATAGATTTAGCTCGACGTTCTCTATAAATAAAAGATTTTGTTTTGTTTTCCAACACATTGACTGTAAAACTACTCCGTATTTTGGTATCAGAAAGACCGCTGTTCAAATATCAGCAAAGAGCGCGTGGGTTGTTTTATGCTAACACGGCTGAAATTCGAGTCAAGCACCGATAGATAGCTCCCGAAAACTGGGAATAGCTTTCACGAAAGCATCCACTGGGCTTAAAATGTTTGAAAGGGCTCTAATCGAGGAGCTGGTGGCTATAAAATGTAGGCTTGTGGTTAAATTTGTGTTCTAAAATTGCTTATCGTAAAAAAGAAAGGCACATTTATTTTACTTAATTTTGAAATTCCATACTAATTTGTTAGTAATCCATAGTTAATATTATAAATGCAAAAGTGTGTCTATCTGTCCTGCTACGCTTTCACGGACCAACTGTTCAACCTATTTGGATGAAATTTGGTACATTGATAGATTATATCCCGGGGAAGGACATTTTATTCCAGAAAATTAAAGAGTTCCCGCGGGAATCAAAAACCTTAATCCACGTCGACGAAGTTGGAGGCATTATCTAGTATAATATAAGGTGAAACTGCGAGAACCTAAATTCACGACAATAATTTAGAAGACATTGGATTTGACGATGCATAGGTTTTGATTAAAATAGATAGAAAGGTCACTGTGAAGTGACAGTGTACGTATAGCAAGTCATGCCTGTCGTAGGAGTAATGGCCGCTTGAGCCAGAGAGTTCTAGAGATGAGACCGCTTAAAGTAATTAAGCGTAGCGTGTGTAGTTGAACCAAGATGGACCGATGATTTAATGAGGGTGACAAGAAGAGGCTGGATGGAAAAAAGCTGAAAAAAAGTCTTTGGCAAGTTTCTATGCATCAATACAAATAAATCATTATTTAGATTAAAATAAGGTACTAACTAAGGTACTAATAATTTTACACTTTATATATATGGTGATAATTTCAATAACGGTATGTTGAAACCTTGAAACCAAAGCTACGAGTGTTCCAAACGTATCCTGGTCTGGAGAAGAGCCCACAAAAAATTCAGCCGGGATTTTTTTCAATATCACCATCTCATAAATTATTTTAAACTAAAACTATCAAAACCGTTAGAGCAAATTCCAAGCCAAGCTTCCTTGTCAAAATTTCCATTTTTGAAGTAAAACTTCTTTAGATGACGTTATAATTTGAAAATTAGATGAAACGGATGTGTCGCCACGGTACAAGTGGCGCCACCAGACAAATGTCACCGTAAGATTGTAAAAACCGTTAGATTATAATATAACGTTTTTTATCTCAATAGATTATAAACTGTCGACAGATTGTGAACCGTATCATACTGCTTACAATTTAACGCGTTATTTTTCGGTAAATTGTAATATATTAGGTATATTAACCCCATAGAACCTATATATTCAGGTAGTGAATGAATATTTATGTCAAACCCTAACCTAACCTATAGTTCGCGACAGTGACACTTACATTTACTCTGCATTCAACTCCGGCGCGAACTGTACAAGAAAGAGACAAGAAAACGTAAAAACAATAAATATTTAAATAAATTAATACTCGGAACATTGAACGGTTCACAATCTTTCGACAGTTTTCAATTTCGCGGGATAGAAACCGTTAGATTATAATCTTACGGATTTTACAATCTTATGGTGACATATATATATAGCGTTCCATTTTAAAGGTAGCAGTAGAAAGTCTGATTTGTTAATTGCTTTTTATATTTTATTTGAATCCGCCTCTGGTTGTTAAAACGAAAAACGCAACGAAAAAGCGACAGACATATTCATAATAGGATTTAGCCTGCGAAAGAATGAGATAGAATACACATTACATTTATCTCATTCTCTCGTAGGCTACTTTACTGAAGTTTCACTTCTGCCGTGTGAATTCCAGTTACCTACATACTTTTTTTTAATCAAACAGACCAACTGCCACCAGCTCTTTGACTATGAATATGCCATAGCTTATCGTTTTCGTGGAGCGCCCGGGCCGCACTCGGCTGTGAACCGACATTATAATCCAGCTTAAAAGCCTTTGAAACTGAGGCTTGCAAGTTTGTTTGCAACGCATTGAACTTAGATCGCTGCTCTAACAGCCAATTAACTGTTGGCTTAAAGTTGCCTCAGGGCTTCTTTTCTACGGTTATTTTATTTGAAAAAGACAGTGTACTTGTGCGGTGTTTAACGGTAATCATTAGCATAAATGCTTTTTAAATTGTGCTAAGAGTTTCTTTTATAAAACCCGTTAGTAAAATACCTAAATAATAACAAATCTAAATTCTCAATTTGACTTCGATGAGAGCAGAACCCAAGGCCTCCCACTTGTAAAACTACAGCAACAGCAATCTATGTTGGTCTAGAGTTATACTGTAATCTGGAGCTTCGAATAGTATTGGATTACGCAAAAGCTTCTCCAGCATCCACGTAAGCAAAGTCGATAGAAGTTTATTTCAAAATTAGCCATGCAAGCAAATTCTCTGCATAACCTAGTGCTTCTTCAAGAACTAAGCTTCTAGAAATTACTAGTAATAAAGCAACTATCTTTTCACAGTTACGTGCCCAGGAAGTTTTCCACGAAAACGAAAAAAATATATTTATGAAACTGCACAACTCGTTTACGTCTTTAATAAAGAGTACAGACATGATTTATGTGCACTTTGTTCACTTGTCTTATTCTTTAAACCTATCTAGTCGTCGTCGAGTTCGCCACTGAATATTTCGGTTCGAAGTGTAATTAAATGAAAACTCTTTCATATTTTATAAACTACCATCTGTTCATGTAAAAGACCTAATATTAAAATAATTTTATCGTCCTGAAAATAGCGAAGACAAGATCATGATGTACAATTGTGTGCAGCAGTAGCATTGACTGTTTCACTTTTATTACATATTTATTTTCTACTTAAATTTTCGCTACAATTATAAGTAGCAGCATATGATAGTAAGTACAAGGAAAGGGGACGAAAACACAAAAAGCACTCAATAATTCATTTCAAATGCATTACCTACTCACGCACCTTGTTTTATTTTTAAATGTAGCTAATCATGCTGTATCATGTCTAAACTAAGTAAATTAAATTGACTTAATCCAGTCCTGTTCGTTCCCACAGGGTGTACTTACTATGAAACAAATCGAGCTTTCGTTTTGGTTTAATTTAGAGATCACGTACAACATAATAATTTAGCCGAAATATCACAAAAAATTAACCGTTTCGAAGCTGCATCAGCGTTGTAAGCGAGGCTGATTGTTCACAGAATATGCTCAACGTGAAATACGATGAAACGAAACGAAACGGAGTAATATTTGCGTGAAACAGTTTAGCTCGGAGCCCAACCGCAATTTTTCGCTCGGTCGTCTTGCGCATTGCAAGATGGCCCCGCTTTATTGGAATAGAACAGTGGCTTTTGTTTAGAAATAATATTATATTTTATTAAAACGAGTGGTTTTGCCTGCTTGTGTCATCACATGTTTTTCTAAGAGAACTGAAAAAAAAAACTAGGATGAGACTTGCCTAAGAGGAGGCTTCGGACGTGGCTAGTTCCGGTACGATGTCGTATAGAAACCGATTAGGGGTTTGGGTTTAATATAAATGCTACGCCCCTAACAGGTTAGCCCGCTACCATCTTAGACTGCATCATCACTTACCATCAGGTGAGATCGCAGTTAAGGGTTAACTTGTAGTAGATTAAAAAAATATACATTCATAGGAGAAACAATAATTAAATGACTAACATAGTCGAAGCTTTAAGGAGAAACTGAAAATATGGCAGTGGGCTATATCTGTCGTAGAAAAAATTTAAGCAAGGAGCAGTAGTTTTTAAGGAAGTGCACTGAGATATTTCCTGAATTTTCTTGTAATTTTCTCCGTCAAAAAGAATTTTATATAATAGAGAAAAATTTTCCTTTGCTGTCTTCAGTAAGAATTGCGCAGTTTTCCAATTTGGTGTGTAATTGGTAAAAGAAAACTTTTCCCTTTCGAAAATAAACGCTTTTGGAAAGGTAAGGAATCAGAGGAACATCAGAAAACTTATATTAGTGGAAGTGCATGAGTCGGCTAATGATAGGTTGTTAATCATTAATGAAATTGATCATGAATGAAATCTTAATAAAAAATCGAATTTTCTTGTAAAATTAAAACATCGAATTAAAAAAACCAAAAAATGAGTTTACACCTGCAAGCTATAATGTTTCTAAACCATTAAAATTTGGATAGAGCATAAAAGAGGAGCCCTAGAGGCGACCTAGACGTGAAAATAAATAATTTAACCTACTTTTACATTTTATTGACTAATGTAAATTAATAATAATGTATTAATTTAATAATGTGTGTTGTTAGTCACTGACAATTTGTAATAATAAAAATTGTATGTAACTTGTAATAATTTTAATGTAGGTATTAGAAACAACGGCGTTTTGGTTATTTATTTTATTTTATTAAAAGCGTAAAAGTCATTTAATTTAACGCTACTAAATCTCAACTGAGACCGACTCGATACAGTTTAGAACACTAACTCTGCTAGATAAGTACATTGGATCGGCAAAAACTTTTCAATATCGTGTCGCTACATATTTTAGTGAAAGAAGGCAACTTGTCGAACTTATCTCGAGGTTTCGCTAGTGATGTTCCTTCGTTTTTTTTTCGATAAAATGCATTTAGAGCATAAAAAACTGTTTTGAAGAATTCCCTGGCGCAGTGGTAAAAGTACAAAATTTGATTCCCCACAGGGGATTAATGGTGAATCTGTGGTGGTGGCGGTGGTAAAATTGACATAATATTATATCAAATACCGAAGGGGTATGGGTTTAATATAACTGCCATGCCCCTAACAGGTTAGCCTGCTACCATCTTAGACTGCATCATCACTTACCATCAGGTGAGATCGTAGTCAAGGGCTAACTTGTAGTGGATAAAAAAAAATTATGATTAAGTACGCCGTAAACCTGTAATTAACCTGACCAACCTAATATGTTTGTACCTATTATTATATTAGACCCCTTCCGCCATTGCATTGCATTGCATTATCACTTTCTATTAGGTGAGATTGCATTAAAGGGCAAACAAGTCTTACCTAAATATATTTTAAGGTTTTTATCGGTGTTGACCAGAATTAATGTCACATCCTTATCCTCTCCCGAATCACAGCAAAGTTAGGGTGGACTTCACCCAAATCTTCGGAAATAAACCCCACTTATCCAACGTGTAGTCGCGAACCAAATTTATAGTACAATCTTGGGACCTTTTTCAATCTTGCTAAGTAGCGTTCTATATTGGGTGTCATTTATTCATATCGACCCATCCTAAACCGTCATTAACCTCTTTATAACATGGGGCCACGTGGAACTCGTGATTGTCTTTCAATTGAAATGGAAAAATCATTTTGTTAGATACAATTGGATTATGTTAATGACGTTATTCTGGTATATACAAGATGATATTTTGCACGGACCGTAATATTATTATTATAAACCATTATTGATATTTTTAACCGACTTCCAAAAAATTCTCAATTCTGCGAGTATTTTTTTTTTATTGCGAGATATGCTTGCGCTTGACGACAATCATGCAATTTTTCAATTTATGGCGGTGCATATCTTAGTGGTTTCAGAAATGATTTGATTTTTTTTTTCTGTCGCTATAGGAAGTTCTCGAGGTGGTCTCATAGAAACTGACTCCAAATCCTCAACCCTGACACTAAAACTTCAACTTATTGGGTAGAAATCAAAATTATTTTTTACTCTACAGTGGCGTTGAAAGTCGGTTTTTTAGAAAGAATTTTTAATGTGAGATAGTGATGTCAATGAAAATCCTCCTTAGTAAAATAGTAAACATAGTAAAGATTTTGTGTAGAATCTCAAGAGTTCCATAGGTAATAATTAAGCGACTCTGAGTGCGGATGTTATACTTATTGCATAGACGATGAAACTACCAATAAAATACAAATTATTTTCGTGAATAACAAGAAATTTAGCATAGCATACCAACACAGCAACACGTCATAATCAGCTGTGAAATAACTGACTTACATAATATGGCGCTAAACTGGTAGCGCCCGACAAAAAATCCGGATGGATTTTTTGTTGGATATTTTTGTATAAGTTTTGGTTCATACAATAATAAAACCCTGCCAAGTTTCAACGAATGAGGATTTAATGCGGGGGTCTCCATACAACGAACCGCCCCGTTGCCCAGACTATAAAAGGTGGTTTGACAGACAGACCTGTCTGACGGACAACGAAGTGATCCTATAAGGGTTCCTTTTTTCTTCTTGAGCTACAGTACCTACCCTAAAAAACGCGAAAATTCGTCTCACGTTTTTAACATTCCGTGAGCGAAAACAATTCGCAAGGAACCGTCCCCCCGGAGAATAAATTAAGAAGTTCCTAATGAATAAAATTAGAAGTGATTGTCGATTGGAACTTGTTAGCAAGGGAACGAACATGGTTTGTGATTAGGGACAAATTAGGGGACTTGATTACTTTTAGTCACAAAATAATATGAATGAATCAATGAATGAATGATTAGATGTATCACAAATAAATTACAATGATTAAATATACTTATTAACAATTAACATACTAAAAACAAAGTAGGTAAGCCTACAGTTTGACAGCCTTAACACTGCTTAGGCGATATCTTCCAGGTAACAAAAAAGACATAGCTACAAATAAAAACGGTAGATTGTACAAATAACTAATACGATCTTATGAATTTTGTCTGGGAGGCTTCGGCCGTGGCTTGTTAGTTGTTACCACCTTAGTGGCGCAGACGGTACTATTTATCGTTCCGGCACTATGGCGTGTAGAAACCGATTTGGGTGTAGATATCTGAAACTGATTAGCCCGCTACCATCTTAGACCATCATTCATCGTCACAGATGATTAATGAAAACAAATTTAACTGCCGCTGTTCCTTTGATTTTCCGGGATAAAAAGTAGATTCCATAAATTATCTTACTAATATTATAAATGTGAAAGTTTAGATGGATGTATGGATGTTTGTTACTCAATCACGCGCCAAAGGCTGAACGGATCTGGCTGAAATTTGGCATAGAGATAGATTAGAGTCTGGAATAGCATATAGGCTACTTTTATCCCGGAAAATTAAAAAGTTCCTGTGGGAACCAAAAAACCTCAAACCACGCAGACGAAGTCGCGGGCATTCGCTAGTTTTTTATTATTAACTAGTTACTATCCTTCCCGTAGGAACGGACACCGGTGACCGGATAGTGTACTAAGTTCTACACAAAAATATTTTATAAAGTGACATTTAAAGCAGACTTGATTAACTTGTAAGGTGCCGTGAAGAGGAATGAGAGGAACATTAAAATTTATAAGCGTAAAATTGAAAAACATTGGAATTCTAAATGTGACATCTAGCGACACCGCGATGAACTAGTAAGCCAACGCACAGTTTAGAACTTTTCGCAACGAAATAGTTCTCCTGACTAATCATAGATGGCGCTGAAATTAAAAAGCAAATTAAAAAAATACTCAGTGCTCTTTATTATTAAAATGCAATTTTTAATCAAATAATTAATTGAATAGTTCTTTGTCATAGGTATTTTAAATTGAATGAATTCACCATCTTACTACTTACTAATACTTATTATAAGTGTGAAAGTTTGGATGGATGGATGTATGGATGTTTGTTACTCAATCACGCGCCAACGGCTGAATGGTTCTGGCTGATATTTGGCACAGAGATAGATTATAGTCTGGATTTTTGGAATAGCACATATATAGGCTACTTTTTATCCCGGAATATTAAAGAGTTCCCGCAGGAACCAAAAAACCTCAAACCACGCAGACGAAGTCGCGGGCATTCGCTAGTTTTTCTTCCCGTAGGAACGGACACTGGTGACCGGATAGTGTACTAATTTCCACACAAAAATATTTTATAAAGTTACATCTAGCGCAGGCTTGATGAACTTGTAAGGCACCGTGAAGACGAACGAGGAACACATTAAAATTGATAAGCGTAAAATTGAAAAAACAACTGATAGGAATTCTTAGGTTTATTAAAAAATGTGACATCTAGCGAAGACGTGATGAACTAGTAAGCCAACGCAAAGTTTAGAATTTTTTCACAACGAAATAGTTCTGCTGACTAATTATAGATGGCGCTGAGATTATTAAAGCAAATAAAAAAATACTCTATGCTCTTTATTAATATAATGCAATTTTTAATCAAATAATTATTTAAATATTCTATTGTCATAGATATTTTAATTTGAATAAATTCACCATAATATTATAAATGCGAATTCACGGGCATCAGCTAGTAAGTAATATATTATATTTTTTCTAAAATCAACAATTATCACAGAATCAACCAATTTTTTTTTTAAAAGCAAGCTTTCCTGTGCGCCAACTGCCTCTTTCTGACTACATCATCAGACCCTGGATATAATCTAGAATCAGAATACTTACCTATTTGTCAAGACAAATCTAATTATTAAACAACCAAAAAATTTATGCAAAATTGCTGCTCAATCGGGAAGGTGTTTACTTACTTTGAATTTTGTTTTTAATGTCCAACTGCACTGGGTTATTTAGCATTTTAATAATTGTAAGATTTTGATTACAAACAGACACCGGGACAGGTGAAACTCGTGGAATAATTATAAGAAACTAAATAAATAATTCAAGCTTGCAAAAATAATAAAGCCTAAAATCCTACCACATCCTGAACGAACATTTACAAATTTAATTTATAAAACCTTACATTACCGCCATCTATTAATACATTGTCAAACCAAGTCAAAAACGAAATCCCTTACTTTTTTGCCTTTCTAGGCAGGCCCAAGCCGTTATTTACCGGCTTAAAGCCATTCACCGGGGCACAGTATTGCCCCGCGCCCCGCCCGGGTAAAGAGGCTCCGCCTCGAGGCCCGTATCCCCGCTTGGCCCTGACGGGCCAAACGAGAAGACCCTGACGTCGGCCCTTACTTTTAGTACCCGCTTTTACTACCCTTTCTCTGGAGTACTGTGTCGTTTCACTAGATGTCAGAATAGTTTTCAGAAACGAATTAATTTCAATCGCACTCATCGGTTTATTCATCGGTTGTATTCGTAAGTCGTAACCCACTTTTTTTGCAGAAAATGAGATTTGTAGTTTAATAAAATATAAAATAGAGTCAATTTTTATGTTCCCCAAAAAGTTAATTACGATCTTATGCGTGGGAGGGATCGATTTTTCTACAAACTGTTCAACTCAAAGTGCAAAAAGTTGCGACACTTGGCCAGCATGGTGTATAATGGCTTTAATCCTATTCAATCTGGTTCATCATCTGAAGCAACTGGGATTCCGTGGCAGTTCGCTCGGTGCCAGGTGTAGAAAACGGTGTTAGTACACTTTGCTAGGAGTAGGATTTACATTATTCAGTCAATGATTTTTAATAACACATTTTATAGCTAAGAAATTAACAGAGTACACACGCCATGTTCCATTTCTCTAGGGAGCCGTCATGGCCACGGATCTATATCATTGTGGTCAAACCACAGAGTAGGGTGTGAAACGTCGGTGTGAACCTGTTTGAAGCATTCAGGATGGATTGCTTCAAGCTGCGATTGCATAATGAACTGCAGTCTTCTACGTACACACATACCTGCATGGATCTGCTCGAGCAGTTGCGTTAGATAACAATGGTAACTTCAAGATTTTGACTATGGCTGCTCGAGCAATCCGTGTATGGCTGGCCAAAGTACTTACGTATTATTTTATTTTTAGTGTATTGTTTTCTTAGGATAAATATGATTTTCATAAAATTTTGTAAGTTTCCTTTCGGGAATTATAATATTATTATTAAAGCGGGTGTATGAGAGCTTAACCTAACTATAAATAATATTATTCTGTTATCGAATCGGTAGGCTAGGTATGTCTAATTGAATTATCGTTACACTATGAACATTATTTATTAATCCGATTAGCGTTCGAATCAATTCACATGACAGGCTTGATTATATTAGGATCAACTCAATTAATTTCAACTGTTAGTTGGAGGTTAGTTCATTAGAGCTTAGGCTGGTAACCCATCTAGCTTGAGTCTACCTACGTCATAATATTGTAATAAGTATTTATCTGTACTAAATAAGCGAAAGTTTGGATGGATAGCACGCGGGTAGCAAAACAGGTTCACGCAATATTTTACGCTATAAGTAGCAACTGATAGATGCTAATTGCTTGCTAGATTCAATAATTACACGCTCCTTTGACACCACATTACAATCGTTTGATTTCTTTACACACACAACTCCGGTATTTATGGCTATGATCATTGAGGATATGTTAGTTTGAATCATTATGGTAGTTATGCCACTTTATCGTGATAGATATGCAGCCATACTTGAATCCTATCCAAACGCATTCGGACAGGTTTGGCAACGGTACACGCGGATTAATTTCCTGCTGACCCCGACGTGATTGGTAAAGCCTAGAGCCTACGAATACGGGTTGGCCTCTAAAAGCCTCTAAAACTGCTTTGAATGTTTAATATCGTCCCTCTGTGGGGATGCAGTCCGAAAAGCATGATTCCGAATCGAACGTACTTATTTGTCAAGACCAAAGTGAATAATGTAGGTACGTAAACATACAGAATAGAGATTGACTTTAAGGGAATGGAGATAACCAGTATTTTAACATACTACAGTAAAATAATTATTAAATGTAGCAATATGTTCATAAACTGCATAATAAATATTGCGTTTCAATATTGTATTTATTACATGCACAGGACCTGTCAAGTAGTGCATATCACTTACTTTTATAGTAGTTTTGGGGAAACCTGGCGGATTATTATTGCAAGTTTTTTTTTTTATCCACTAAAAGCTAGCCCTTGACTGCGATCTCACCTGATGGTAAGTGGTGATGCAGTCTAAGATGGTAGCGGGCTAACCTGTTAGGGGCATGGCCGTTATATTAAACCCATACCCCTTCGGTTTCTACATGGCATCGTACCGGAACGCTAAATCGCTTGGCGGCACGTTTTTGCCGGTCTCCCACCAGGCCAGACCAGGGAAAATTCAGAAATTATAAATTCCCAAATTGACGCTGCCGGGGATCGAACCCGGGACCTCCGCACATTAAGGCAACAGCGCTACACACTGCGCCACGGAGGTGTCGGAGCTGCACGTTATACTAAAACAGATTTTGGATAATTTTGGCGAAGTATAGCGAGTCCAAGATTCTTCAGTGCCTGAAGACCAAAGTCTTCGAACAGTGCGTGTTGACAGTGATGACAAACGGTTGCGAGACTTGGTCGCTAACTATGGACCTCATAAGAAAGCTCAGGGTCACTCAGTGGGCGATAGAGAGCAATGCTCGGGGTTTCTCTGCGCGATCAAATCAGAAATGGGGAGATCCGCAGAAGAACTAAAGTAACCGACATTGCTCGACGTGTCGCGAAGCTGAAGTGGCAATGGGCGGGGCACATAGTTAGAAGAACCGATAGACGCTGGGGTCCCAAAGTGCTGGAGTGGCGACCACGCACGGGAAAGCGCAGCGTTGGCAGACCCCCTACTCGCTGGACAGACGACATCAGGCGAGTCGCTGGGAGCTGCTGGATCCAGGCAGCGCAAGATCGAGGCGTGTGGAAATCCTTGCAAGAGGCCTATGTCCAGCAGTGGACTATCGGTTGAGGATGATGATGATATCGAGTGAAGCTTATTTTGCCTTACGAAAATTTTCTATTCTCTGCAATACCTACTCAAAAACTTAGTAACTCATTATAAGAGTCAATTTGTTAATTTTGTAAGTACCTATTTAATTTTATCCAATATTTACTGAAACTTCAATATTAATAATAATCTTTCGTACTTCGTTTTGGAACTTTTCAAATTTGTTAAGTTTTCGTAACCTGCGTGGACCTTTGTTCTAGATTAAAATAAACTTTTCTAATTAAACAACGAGAAAGTAATAAGTATGGTAATTAACGTTTTCGTCATCCTAACCTTATCAAACTTTTAAAATATAGGTAACGTTTATTTCACGGAAAAAAATATTATTAAAAGATGTAAACTAGGGTGAGATGGTGATGATTTAAAAAAAACCGGCTGAGTTTGTTATGGGCTCTTCACAGACCAGGGCGCGTTTGAAATCCTCGAAGCTTTAGTTTTAAGATACCATAACTGATTATCGCGATCATTTTAAAGTGAAAAAGTGTACCTAAAAGTGTACCTAAAGTGTACCTAATTTGAGTAAATGAAATGTTTTTAATTATAAAAATCTCTGAAATTATAATACCAATGCTTTAAATATAAACAAGAAAAATTAAAATCTAAATCAAATCTAAAGTAAAAAAAAAGAAAAAAGAAACTAAAAACTAAACATTAAAAATATCATCTATTCCACTGCAATAAGGCAATGTGCCCAGAACGCTGGCTGCGTTACCTCGCTGAATAGCCAAACTTATATGTTGGCCGAGGTAACTGCCAGCCTTCCGGTCACGTGTGGACTCCGTGAGACGAGAAGATAGATCCTTAAAAAAGGATCTAGCATCTTCGCCCCACGACCCCATGGTTTCAACACCATAGGCACAAAAATGAAATTATTTTCTATAATTTCATATTTGCGCCTCTTGGCTCTTTCTGCATTAGTGGTAAATGAATATTAGATTTGATTTGGTGAGGTCATTTTATGGTTCATTGGCGCTGGTTCAAACTTCAAAGCAAAGTGACGCGTATTTTCTAAACCGTAAAACTATCATTATTATTCTTCCATACAAACTTTTATAATATTCCGTAAAGTGAAGTTAACATTCAACGTATCCATCCATGCTTATAGCCTAGCCTTACTAATATTAATTATTAATGCGAAAATATTGGTTTATCTGCTACGCTTTTACGACCTATCTTTCAACTGATTTTGACGTGGTTGAATACCGGGAAAAGATAATAGGCGACGTTTTATCCCGGCAAGTGAAAGTTCCCGTGGGAATAAAAAAGTCTGGAGTCGCGTACTCTAGTTTTTTTTTTAATATTTTAGCATAGACGCTTAACTGCGTATTCATTTACAACATGCCTCGATATCGTTTAAAATATTTTGCTAGTTAGATCTAATATTATGTACCTAGGTATGTCATATTATTATTATAATATTATTTGTAAATCTATACTCATATTATAAAGAGGTAAAGTTTGTGAGTTTGTGACGTTGTAGGGGGTAATCTCTGGATCTACTGAACCGATTTTGAAAATTCTGGTACCAATAGAAAGCCACATTATATTTGTGAGTGTCTATATATTAACCCAAAAACTTATTTCACGCATACGAAGTGGCGGGCATCCGCTAGTAGCTCAATACAATAATTTAAGAGAATCACCGTCACTACACAAATTTATTATTTTTATTTGAAGACCAAAAATTTCCTAACTTCAGTGGAACAGCACCCCTCTTGAAGTCAGGCTTCGCTTCACTACGCTCTGTCATTGTGATCTGTTCTCCCGGGCTCATAAATTATTGCGCTATCGCACAGTCCACTCCGGCTGATGATCCTTGTAATATATCGCTTGATGTTAAACTATACATACACGTCTTCAATGCATTGCAATGTATAGTGTTATTTTATCTATAAACTTGAAATGTAAGGCTTATATAGAATAAGCCTTACATTATTACATAGTACTATTTATTTTTCTACCTTTGCGAGCTATTTTTATCTCATGTAAATTCTACTGTAATTTCTCATGAAAACTTGTAATTGGCGTTATACTTATTCTTTATTTATCGATCCATCTCTGTTGCAGCTGTAAGTTTTCTGTACAAAAAAAAATTAAAAAAAATTAGGTGACCTTTATATATATATACTTATACTACGTATATATATATATATACCTATACTTACGTATAGAATAATTAAGTTGGGTGAAATAAATAAATAATAAATAAATAACTTATTCAACTAGCTAGGTAATGCCTGCGACTTCGTCCGCGTGGATTGAGTTTTTAGGTTTTTGGAACTCTTTAATTCTCCGGGATAAAAGTAGCCTATGTGTTATACCAGAGTATAATCTATCTTCATTCCAAATCGCGTTTTTAATTTAAAAAATTCCAAGTAGTTTTTGCGCGAAAGAGTAACACACAAACTCTTGCCTTTATAATATTAAGTGTTATATTGTCATAAACGTAGGATAAACTAACAGGGTGATTTATTGTTCACTGTACTGGTTTAATTAATTTTAGTATAAGTATGTTTACTCCAAAGCCAGATTTCTACAGGGTAAGATAGTGGTGGTACATTTACAAGGATCATCGGGCTGAGTGCACTGGGCGATAGGGATATAAATTATGACCCTCGTTCACCCGGTCAGAGAAACTGAGCTGTTTATATGTGTTTCCAACATGTATCGTAGCATTTTATTACTACAAATCTAGCCATAAAATGGTTAATAATAATTATATTATTAATTGTAATACAGATTTTATAATCTGTGTTTATAATATTTATTTGTATTTCGTATCATACAATTTGTATATTTTTGGATACCTAGAGTATATTTAAGTGGCTTTCTATCATACCAGAATTTTCAAAATCGGTTCAGTAGATGGAGAGATTACCCCCTGCAACGTCACAAACAAACTTTACCTCTTTTATAAAGTATAGACACTAAAAACAAAAAAACAACACGATTTGGCTAAGGTGTGTCATAGACTAATAATATTTCTAGCTGAGTGCTTTATTTTTGTAATGTTGTTTGTGTTTTTTAAGTTTAACGCTATGTGTTAACTGTTAACCCCGCACTTGCAAGTTCAGCTAAATGCATGCTGGCTTGCCAGTAATTGGGTGTACACGCAAAAATGTTTTTTATGTATTTTGTTATTTTTATATTGTTATTGTGTATTACCTGTTGGCAAACCATTAAATAAAATAAAATAAAATAAGACACACTACGAACATAACGCCCACGTGCGATTCTTAACACACCTGCACCGACAAACGCGATATAACAAAACTCTGCCTGTAGTGTGTTTTGCCCTACTCAACAAATACAAAAAGGTTTTTAATTTATGTAAGTACAGTACCTTTTTTTTTTTTTTTTGTAGGAGGGGAAAATCCTCATGGACATCCAGTCCGGACCGGATAGTGCCGGACTCCTACCGGCTAAAAACCCCTCCTGTCTCCAGCAATGTACCTGCCCAAAAGTTGGCCTACCACTACTGCCGAATGCCAGTTTCATCCACGCCCGTCTCTTTCATCCTTCTCTTTCTTTAACATTATATTTTCCATATAATTTTTAATTATTTGCCAGTTATTTTTGGACAGCATTATGTCTATGAGGCTCTCCACCCCAATTTGTACTCCCAGTACGTCCACGACCTTTCTTCTTTCTTCTTCGAACTGTGCACAGTGGAACAGTGTGTGTTCTGCGTCATCAACAGGATGTATGTATGTATGTAAGTATCCACCATTACCAATCATCCTGATACCAGTATTTGTAGAGCGGTTATTGCGTTATACCAATCTTTGTGATGATTCGCATGTTTTGCTACGGGCTACAGGAACAAGGGTAGATTGATTACTGCTAACGGAAATGAGATTTCGGCACTGAAATGTTGCATTCGCTCGATAGGAAATTGATATGATGATCACAACTGGTTTGATTTGCCGTTGTACTATACTTACTTACTTATAATATGTACTGGATTGGCAATCTACACTTTTTTTTTCTACTACAAGTTAGCCTTTGACTGCGATCTCACCTGATGGTAAGTGATGATGCAGTCAAAGATGGTAGCGGGCTAACCTGTTAGGAGCATGGCAGTTATATTAAACCCATACCCCTTCGGTTTCTACACGGCATCGTACCGGAACGCTAAATCGCTTAACGGCACGTCTTTGCCGGTAGGGTGGTAACTAGCCACGGCCGAAGCCTCCCACCAGACAATAAAATATATATATAAATCCGTCATGTAGTAAACCCGGTTTTGATATGATTACCTAGTTAATGTCGACATTAGCGGTACATTTCCGTATTGTAGCGGTAACAGATAAAATATCAATCTACTTATTTGAAACTGTTAATTTGTTTGTTTATAACTTTCCAAAACAAAGATTGAAAGCTTTTAGCTTCTCAGCACAGGTCAATTTACCGTAAACAACCCTAAAACTGTTGTAATTGGTTCCTTGATGGCTGTCCATTAATCCTATTTAATTGATGAAGGTTGATTAGGACAAGTGGAATTGACACTTTTGATATAAATACCTGAAAGAGCTATAAATACAACAGTAAATAAATAATAAATAGATCAAATAGATAAGGTTAAATTGTCACTTTAGGTAAGTGTGAAATTATTTTAGACGAAGTTCTTTAACTGCAAGTCTATCAGGCAAATGAACGTTGCGTTTGCGTCATTTATGTACCTTTGCACTGTCTTGTTATTAGTCTAGCCCCACTGCAGATGCACGACGCGACGCGACACGTAGCGGCAAGTATTAATTGTATGAGTTTGTACGGGGCCGCGTCACGCAGTGCATCTCCGTC
Source organism: Erebia aethiops (assembly GCA_923060345.2). Classification (NCBI taxonomy): domain Eukaryota; kingdom Metazoa; phylum Arthropoda; class Insecta; order Lepidoptera; family Nymphalidae; genus Erebia; species Erebia aethiops. The sequence continues at coordinate 2,845,838 of OV281092.1, read as the reverse complement.
ATGCCGCGTCGCTCAAGTGGCTATTCTGTACGCTTACTCTGAGTTTTTACATTGCAAATACGGTTGATCGACGTGAGAACTCACCACGCCAAGTGTAAGCGAACGGTCAAAGTAAAATGGACCCAAAAGCTTTTGGTTTAAAGCGACAAATTCAGCGTTTGGAGCGCTGGCTGTGAATAAATACACGAAATGATGAAATGAGCTCAAAATCAATGCAGTTAAGGTCCATTTTACTTTAACGTTCGCTTACACTTGGTGAGGTGAGCTCTCACGTCGATCAATCGTATTTGCAATGACGACGATTTGACGACCTCCGTGGCGCAGTGTGTAGCGCTGTTGCCTTAACGTGCGGAGGTCCCGGGTTCGATCCCCGGCAGAGTCAATTTAGGAATTTATAATTTCTGAATTTTCCCTGGTCTGGCCTGGTGGGAGGTTTCGGCCGTGGCTAGTTACCACCCTACCGGCAAAGAAGTGCCGCCAAGTGATTTAGCGTTCCGGTACGATGCCGTGTAGAAACCGAAGGGGTGTGGGTTTAATATAACTGCCATGCCCCTAACAGGTTAGCCCGCTACCATCTTAGACTGCATCATCACTTACCATCAGGTGTGATCGCAGTCAAGGGCTAGCTTGTAGTGGATAAAATAAAAATAAAAAATAAAAAAAACTCGGAGTAAGCGTACTGGTCTGGTGAGAGGCTTTGACCGTGGCTGTAGTTACCACCCTACCCTATACCGTGAAAGATGCATGATATCGTGGATAAATTGACTATACCTATACGCCAAAAGCAAAAAAAAAACACGAGATTCGAACGTGTGACTTCATGATTCGCAGCCGAAAAAGCTACCCACTCAACCAACGAGGTAGTTTAACATTGTTGCTTTCATTACGGATTGTAGAAACAGACATAACTGCTCTGCGGTTGTAGCAGCGCGTATATTACAGTAGTTTATTTCGCTATCTTAGCACAGAAATCTTCCAAGCACTTTGCACTAACAGTAATTCCGACGATCCAATGGGTACGAGTGGTTCTGAGTACATGGTCTAGGGTGCGGTATAATCAAGAAATATAACGGTTGCAGATTGTACTGTATTTCACGTACCCTTACCACAAGATTTTATATCACACCGACGCGCGTAAAGCGAATTCGAGCGTCGAAACTCTAGCATTAGACTAAAATTGGGTATTTGACACCTAGTCAAATCAGAAATTTTTCATACGTCAACACGAGTGCTTAGTATAGGATTTTGTATGAAATATTCAATCAAAGACACACTTTTTAAAGTGAAAACTTCTTTAGACGCGTTGAGCATTTTTTGGTAGGGGGTAACAACGTGGAATACGCGAGACCGACCACGAGACCGACATCGTTCTTCTTAAGACAAAAGGTCTTAAGTATAAATAGTACAATCGTAATTAAGCTTTATTGCCTTAGTTTTAAGGGTTATATGAATAAGTGCTGTGGAACTGAGACCGACACCTCGCGTTGTTACGAAGACAAAAGGTCTAAAATATAAATATAGTACATTCGTAATTAAACTTTAATGCTTAGTTTTAAGGTTTATATTTGAAATATATTTTTATAATTTTTTTTAATAAAAATAATCGTTTTCACTTCTATCGGCAGTTCTTATGACTGCCAATTTATTTATTTTAATCGATTGTTCAAAATAGTTATTCAACATAAAACTATTAAGGGACGTGAATATTACGACTTTTGAGAGATCCTCTATGTAATCACAAAAGAATAATATATTTGAGTAGTTGTCAAACACCCAATGCACGCAATATGCAATCATATTTTTTTTATTGAAAGATCGGCTTGCGCTTGACGACAATCATGCTTAGTGCAAAGCAATGAAATGCGGTTATGCGGTTTTGTTTGTTTACACTAGCTTCCGGTCCGGCGCCGGTATAACTCCGGCTTTCGAATTTTTTTTTAAATATATGAGTAAGCATAGTAACAGTTTGATTATAAGTATAGATTTTCTTGTAAGAAAGCTAATATCCATCAAAACTCAAGGCCACCTTAGAGGCAAATTGAACCGATACTGCCGCGAACTGTTTGTGTTAGCCACAATACCTTCACAAAACAATGGGCATCCATTGTCTTAGGTATTTTAAGCGCTATTGTTGTTGGCGGAGAAACAATGACCTCCGAACACCAAAGCGAACACCATTAACAATCAATGCGAGGCTCGATAGCTGCGTGATGTTAATTGATATACTTAACTAAAATGTTCTCAGGGCGCATACTACCATCGCTTATAGCATTATTGTTTTTAAATGTCAGATTTATATCACGTACCTTGACATCCCTAGAATAAGGATTACGTTTCTGCAACAGGAGCGTCAACAATATTAAAATAATACTGCTCTAAGCGTTTATAGTTTTGACGACCTCCGTGGCGCAGTGTGTAGCGCTGTCGCCTTAACGTGCGGAGGTCCTGGGTTCGATCCCCGGCAGGGTCAATTTGGGAATTTATAATTTCTGAATTTTCCCTGGTCTGGCCTGGTGGGAGGCTTCGGCCGTGGCTAGTTACCACCCTACCGGCAAAGACGTGCCGCTAAGCGATTTAGCGTTCCGGTACGATGCCGTGTAGAAACCGAAGGGGTATGGGTTTAATATAACTGCCATGCCCCTAACAGGTTAGCCCGCTACCATCTTAGACTGCATCATCACTTACCATCAGGTGAGATCGCAGTCAAGGGCTAGCTTGTAGTGGATAAAAAAAAAAAAAAAAAAATAGTTACCCCTCAGATCTACTTTGCTGGGAGGTTTAGTGACCACGGATTGCGCTCTATCAAGATATAGAGTTGATAGATCAGTCAGTCAGTCACTTTTTTCTTTTATATATTTTGATAACTTGATGTGATGATGCAGTTTCAGCTAAAGGAAGCTAGGGGTACCTACCTATACAAGTTATATTAAGCCCATGCTCCCTATTAGCTAGCAAATTATGGGTCATTGCATACCCATAATTACCACCCCGGTAGGGTGATACCTGATAACTATAGCCACGGTCGAAGACTCCCGCCAGTCGCAGTCTGGTGTAAAACCTGAAACTGAATTTTTAGATCTCTGTAAGAAAACCTCAACTATTGCCAAAATCGGCCACTAGGTCAAAAGGTTGTATTTAACCAAGCATTTCATTTATGAGACTAAATAGAGAACTGTTTTCGAACTACAATGCAAGGTCAAAGAACATTCCCATTTCACAGTTAAATACCACGTATTTCGGACCCCATAAACAGAATGTGGTCGACGCTGGTAGAACATGCTATTTAGGAAGATTGATCATCACAAAGGCTTCAAAGGATGATGTTTCTCCACCGACACAATAGCGGTTACCGTTACACGCGACAATAATCCGCTACTCCATTGTGCCAATTTACTGTGATACTTCCCTGTTTACTTTGCGTACGTCGAGCTCGAAACATTGCATAGCTACCAACATTACATAAATACCAATAAATCTTACGCATTTTTGATGTTTGTGGAACATCAAGGGATAGGAAATTACATTTTTGTATCCACTACAAGTAAGCCTTTAACTGTGATCTCACCTGATGGTAAGTGATGATGCAGTCTAAGTTGGTAGCGGGCTAACCTGTTAGGGGCATGACAGTTTTATTAAACCCATACCCCTTTTCAGTTTCTACACTGCATCGTATCGGAACGCTAAATCGCTAGGCGCATGTATTGCCGGTAGGGTGGTAAACCACGGCCAAACCAGGCCAGACCAGAAAAAAATCAGAAATTGTAAATTATCAAATTGAACCTGCCGGGGATCGAATCCAGGACCTCGGCACGTTAAGACAACAGCGTTAAAACCTCAACACTGCGCTAAATCAAAATTAAAAGTCAATTTAGTTAACCCTCGACTAATTTAGTTGAAAAGCTTTTACCAATAACAGTTAAATCGAGCCCGCGTCCCTTTCCCCTTGTATCAGGCTATGAAAACAAAGAAGTGGAATGAAAGCCGAGCGAAACACGCCATTGCATTAGAAGAGGCCGCAAAAATCTCAACTTTATGTCCCCGGTGCGTGTTACAAAGCTGAAGAGAAACACTGGGTAAGAGCCGCTGTGAAATGTACGGACTCATATTGCGTCAAGCTACATTAAAAACTACATCTGTACTTAATATTATAAATGCCTAAGTTGGGATGGATGGATGTTTGCTACTCAATCACGTCAGAGCGGCTGAACGGATTTGGATGAAATTTTTCACAGAGATAGATAACAATCTGGCACATAATATACTATACACACAAATTATCACAGATTTCTCAAAGTGCTAGCCCGGAGTTAGGAAGATTGCGGTGTTTGCCCCGTGCCTCGAAGAGCACATTAAGCCGTCGGTTCTGCGCCTGATTTATCTCCGGTCGTGTTGGATTTTCCGTCCCATCCGCTATGAAAGTAAAAGGAACAGAGAGTGCACCCGTGTATGCGCGCGCACATACATATATTGATATAGTAATTGTAAATGAATTATTTAAAAAGAGCAACCACCGAGTTTCTTGCTGGTTCTTCTCGGTAGGAATGGCATTCCAAACCAGTGGTAGATTCACTTGACGATTCAAAAGTACTTGTAAAAGTTTATTTGAATAAAAAATATTTGATATTTGATATTTGATACGTGTGCAGTATATAATAGATAATAATAGATGGCTAAGCGTTCTGGAGATATGCCGCCGTGGCCGACATTCGGTCGGGCGGACATTATTATTTTTAGTGTAGGGAATGCACTTACCATTATTAACATAGTTCAACAGAAAGGATCGTCGCAATGAATTCCAGTACGTATACGAGTTTTTATAAAGCGCAGGTGGTGCACCCAGCTCGGATGTTCCGCAATAACACTAAAATAAAAGTAAGCTATTGCGAACGCCACAACCGACTCTGATTTCTTTCGACGTTTAGAATCATTTTAGAACATTTCACGGCCATTTCGTAGTCTTACAAAATAATATTGGAATAATTTTTAAGCGGCTTAAAACTCACTTCGACTCGTCTGTACATACCATACTATTATAATATTAAATAATTATGTGAAAATTTTGATGTTTTTAGCTTTAGCGTTAGAGATATAAATTCATTTATAAAATTCATTTATAAAAATGGATGGAAGACCGAATAATATAGACAATGCTCTTTACAGAGCTATTATTTATGCAGAAATTTAATTTTTAATCGTAATCATTTGGTAGCTTAAAACGTATTACTCGAACTGTTTGAACTCCATAAACAAGTCGATTTATACGTTTGTCAAACGATTCACATCTCAGTACATATATGTATGTTCAGTACACGGGCAGCCTAAAACTTTTAAGGATGCGTGTAAGCTATCTAGAGATTCCTTAAGATAAGTGTAAACGATTGATCTTTGATAACACCGCCCTTTATCAAACATAAAGGTCGGTGCACAAAGTTCGTACCTGGCTTTGTCATCAAGTGCGCTCATTAAGGGCCCGCCCTTTGCGTGAAAAACTCTGTTCGAAACGACGACCCACTTCACTGCGCCGCGTTCAAATAAAGGTTAGTTCACAGTGGTGATTTTTTTTAACTTTTCCAAGCTTTATTTAAGCTTGCATTTATCTTTTTCAACCGATTTCAAAGTGAACAAGATACATACGAGTACTCTTAATTTGGCTAGAACATGCTGTAGCGATGGATAAATTCTGAAACACAGATAATTTCAGCCTGGCTAGTTCCATCTATAGTGGCATCTAAATGCCGAAGCAGATACCGCCAAGCCTATCCTTATTATTATACTAGCGAATGCCCACGACTTCGTCTGCGTTGTTTAAGGTTTTTTGGTTCCCGGGGTAACTCTTTAATTTTCCGGGATATAAATAGCCTGGTCGGGTAGCCTATGTGCTCTTCCAGACTATAGTCTATCTCTGTGCCAAATTTCAGCCAGATCCGTTCGGCCCTTGGGGTGTGATTGAGTAACAAACATCCATACATCCATACATCCATCCATCATAAATCATAAATAAATACATGGGTGTATGGATGTATCCAAACTTTCGCATTTATAATATTAGTACCTAAGAAGTTAGATACTGATGTCATTTTTTTTATTTGTAGTAATATCTACCAGATTTTATACTTAAAGATAAAATGTATAGGGACTGAAAACTGAAAGGTCGCAGATAATACTCCCATCAATATTAATTACATTAGAATTAAGTATCGCAAATAAAAACAATATGGTCTGTGTAATATGTCATGTTGACATGGCTTGTAATTAAAAAAATACCGAATTAAAAAAATTATAAGTACCTGACTATACGTTAAAAGCACTATTTGGAACGCCGACCCACTTTACTTCAAGCCAAGTTCGAATAAAGCAAAGTTCATAACGGTGTTCAAATTCTTGGATGCAGTTCAAAGAGAGGAATTTTAATTTCTTAGCTAACTGCATAATTAATTCCGCAATTCATTAAAGCCAGTTAAATAATTATGACTATGAGTTACTAGATGATGCCCGTGACTTTGTTTGCGTGGATTAATGTTTGTGGTTTCCGCGTAATGTATTTAATTCTCCGGATTAATATGTAGTCTAGGTCCTTTTTTTTCCACTACAAGCTAGCCCTTGACTACGATCTCACCTGATGGTAAGTGATGATGCAGTCTAAGATGGTAGCGGGCTAACCTGTTAGGGGCATGGCAGTTATATTAAACCCATACCCCTTAGGTTTCTACACGGCATCGTACCGGAATGCTAAATCGCTTGGCGGCACGTCTTTGCCGGTAGGGTGGTAACCAGCCACGGCCGAAGCCTCCCACCAGGCATCCTTTCCGGGGACGTAACTTACCTCCATACCAAATTTTATTAAAATTGGTTTGTAAAGATGGGCCGTTAAAGCGTAGCAGACAGACGTAGTAGATAAACACACAAACAGATATACTTTCGTATTTATAACTAGATGATGCTCGTGACTTCGTCCGCGTTGGTTAAGATTTTTCGATTCCCGCGGGAACTATGTCGCCTATGTCCTTCTCCGGGATACAACCTATCCCTGTACCAAATTTTATCCAAATCGGTTGAACAGATGGGCCGTGAAACCGTAGCAGACACACAGATAGACAGACAGACAGAAACACTTTCGCATTTATAATATTAGTATGGATGGAGTAGTAGTTCTTTATATTTTAATAGAATTGTAATGTATTATCCTTGTATTTTATAAACTCAGACTTTTTGACAATGTCTTTGTTCCCATTTCTGTAGTAATATTTAATGGCTGCTGTCCAGTCGCGAGATACTTCCCTTTGCTCTCTTTATATTACCTATTAAATATTCAGAAATACAACCAGAACAATAGCGGTGTACTTCATCTTTCATTTTCAAATCATAAATATTTTACTTAAATATTTCTTGATTAAAACTTCATTGTAAAATATTGCCTACTCATGAATTCAGGTTCTATTCTATTCTAAAGAGAGGCTAAATTAAAATGTTCTAGTTATGTGATAAAACTTTATTACAAATTTTTGGTAGTAATATTTGACTATACAATAAATTCGGCCTTTTAACTATTTAGTAGGCAGATGCTTAGTACATGATTTTAATACAATTACAAAAATCCTTAAAATCAAGGTAAAATTAAAAACTACTACTAATCATATTTACAAAAACTACACCGCGCCGCCCAAGTGATACTATAGTGATAAATTCAGTTTTGCTTTCAAGGCCAACAATCATTTATTATTCTTACTTTGTTATACTCGTAGTTATCATTTTTTGTTCTGTACAATGTAATATTTTGTGATGTAGGAATGCAATTAAATTAAGGGCATTCATTATTATTCATTCATTATTATTTACTGTTAATTAGAAATTGTTATTTTTAAAAAATGCAACAAAAATCTCTATGTTAAAATACCGAGCGACAATTAGCTTCTGTAAATCTTTCTTTGTTAATGCGACATAGGTACCCACGATACAGGATTACCTAGTGTGGGTACCATTGGATATAAGGAAAAATTGTCATAAGTTGTTTTTGGAAAATAAACTTTTTCATTTTCATTTTCATTTTTCAATTAAAATTATAGTTATTTTTATTTGAGAATTATAACAAGTATCTTATTGTTGAACATTGTAGAACAGTGTAACCTGTGCCTTGGTATTTAATTTTTTTTTGGTTGAAAAATTCATCTATGATATTGCCGTCGCCCTCCGCACCACCCTAACTGCCTTCTAATCAAGCGGCGTAGAATGCGTACACTTATGAAGTGGCTTTTTAAACATCAAAGCAACGCACCCCAAGGAGATTGGGGGACGCGAAAATTATTTATTAGTTGCCAAAAAGGGAGAATTTGCGGCTTCTGATACGATATTCTCCTCGAATCTGGCTCATCTTTGTGTATTCTCTATGTAACCGGAAATAAAGGGGCCTTAAGATTTTCTTAATTAAGGCTTTCGAGGTTATTGAAACGAAATAGATGCGGTACCTCAAAAATGTCCTCAAATGTTGAATACGATTGGGATATTATTTATGTTTTCTTAGCGGGATTACTTCCAGCATCTTATTGAATATTCTGGACCTCATAAGAGCTTTCCTTAACTTTTTATATTCCCTTTGTAACTGGAAATAAAGAGGCCTTAAGATTTTCGTAATAAAGGTTTTGAGGTTATTGAAACGAAAAAGATCCCGCACCTTAAGTTGATACTCAAGTTGAATGTATGAGATAATATTATCTATTTCATACCTTTTTTTTTTTTTTTTGTTGACGGGGGGGAAATCTCCTCGAGATACCCGATCTCCGGGGAAAGAGATCAGGTTATGTGGGATTTCTACCCACTAAAACCCCCCCGGTGGCCACCCTCTGCACTAATGAGAAGCTCCGGGAACTCTCAAGAACATACGCCGGAACTTCGCTTGTACGACGCCTATTGGGCTCGTCCTTGGAGATGTAACGGTTCCCAGGGTTGCACATAGATGGAAAAAGAACGACCGGGGTCCCCATTCCAGCCGCTCGCAACCCCTAGGTCCCTCACCCGGGATTAATGTACTGATGGACCAGGGCGCTGGTCAGTGCCACCCTGATGCCTCCGTCTCCGAGCGGGATCGGTTCGGTCTCGGTCTCGCTCAGCGGTCTCCTTCTTGGACATGACAAGGTCACAGAAGGAGACCACTACCCTCCAGGATTCCTTCTTCGCCAGCATTGCTGCTATAACAGCTGGCAGCGACAGGTCACTTCCCACGTGGCTGACTAATACGCGGCGCTCAGGCTCCCAAGCAGAGCACTCCTCGAGTGTGTGCTGTGCGGAGTCGCAATCATTGCCACAATGGTGACACCGTGGTGTGGCTTCCCGACCGATCCGGCACAGGTACTCACCGAAACAGCCGTGTCCGGTAAGCACCTGTGTCAGTCGGAAGGTTACGTTGCCATAGTCCCTCCCCAGCCAGGCCTCAAAATTTGGCAGAATGGCCCCGACAGTGCGCTGGCGTGCATTCCTTGATTCTTCCAAGCGTTTACGCCAATTTACAAGTGCCTGTCGGTGCGCTTCCCGACGCAAGGCTCCGATATCTCGTCCGTCCAAGTTCAGGCATGCCGCGCGGGTTTGGTTATATACGCTAGCGTCCATTTCCGCCAGTATTTCTAAAGGTGGAATTCGAGCCAGAACAGTAGCCGCCTCGAACGATATCGTGCGATATCCTCTAGCAACCCGAATAGCCACTTTGCGCTGGACACTATGCAGCTTCGCCCTGAGACGCTGAACACCGGAGATCCTATGCGACCATACAGGCGCCCCGTAGAGGGCTATCGATCGAATAACGCCGGCGTAAAGTCGACGGACCCCTTCCTGTGGCCCTCCCAGGTTAGGCAGCAGGCCGTGCATTGCCCCAGCAACTTTTTGGATTCTGGGAACCAGGCGCTCGATATGTTCCTCGAATCCCCATCGGCCGTCCAGGGTGAGGCCAAGATATTTGAGATGTTTTCCCACCTGGACCTCTACATCACCGACGCGGATCGTCGAACTGGGTGGATCGAGTCGCCTAGGCAACCCATGGAACCAAAGTGCTTCCGTTTTATGAGGTGCTACTCTAAGCCCGAGTTGGTTAATTTTGTCCACTACGCACCCTACGCCGACCTCAGCGAGCCTTGATGTCTCCGCGAAGGAATTGCCTTCAGCTAGCACCAAAGTGTCGTCCGCATAACACACTATAGTGATACCAGTTGGGACAGTAACCCGGAGAACTGCGTCGTAAGCCACGTTCCACAGAAGGGGTCCCAAAACGGAGCCCTGTGGAACTCCGCAGCTAACTTCCCTCCTGTGAGTAAGTCCATCCTGCCCTGTGTATTGGATTGACCTGTCGTGTAGGTATGCTCCGACCATGATGCGCAGGTATGGAGGTACGTTATGGTGAGTCAGTGCTTCCCTTATAGTAGACCATGGGAGGGAGTTAAAGGCGTTTACAATGTCTAGACTCACCGCTAACGCAACTCCACCGCTGCGGACAGCCCGTTCTGAAGAGGCGCGAACACGAAGGATCGCATCTGCTGTTGATCGGCCCTGCCGGAATCCAAACTGACTTTCAGATAGGTCGGGTCCTACCCGTGACAGGTGTTCACTAAGGCGAGCAGCTATGATCCGCTCAAAGAGCTTGCCTACTTCGTCTAAGAGGCATATGGGTCGGTATGCCGATGGGGACTCCAAGGGCCTGCCTTCCTTTTTAAGAAGAACTAGCCGCGCTTCCTTCCAGGCTGTTGGGAATATACCTAATCGAAGGCAGCTGCTGAATAGTCTTCGCAATCTGTGTCCCAGAATTTCCAAGGCGAGTACCCATGCACGGCCTGGTATACCATCTGGGCCTGGAGCAGTGTTTCGAGATGCAAGACGTCTGATGGCTCGTTTTAACTCCCCTTCCGATACCTCTAGCTCCTCTGACCAGGCTACAGGCTCCAGGTGTGCAACAGCGGTAGAGGGGCCATCATTGGCCCTGGGAAAAAGTGAGTCAATTACTCTTTCCAACAAAACTGGGTCAAGGGTTTCCGTAAGTGGGGGGACCCATGGTCTGAGTTTGCCTAGAACAATTTTATACGGGCGCCCCCATGGGTCCCTGTCCAACCCTTCGAGGAGCTCTCTCCAGCTCTGCGCCTTTGCATTTGCAATTGCTGCTTGCAGAGCTTTTGTGGCTTCTCGGTAGGCAACATATGCGCTTGCGATTGCTCCAGCCGTAGATCTTCGTCTTCTTCTGGCCCTTGTATATTGGCGTCTTGACTTTAGGCAGATTCTGCGTAGATGCGCGATGTGCTCGGACCACCAATATACCGCTCGTTTTTTGTTGTTTCTGACTCGTGGCATCGATGTATTGCATATCTGCGTCATAGTATCCCGAAACCATGTGGATTCCCTTTCTGGGTCTAGCAGGGCATCTTGAGACCCCTCTGGCCAGGCGGCGACGCAAGCAGCAGCGACTAGTAGGTCGCGGTCAAGTTTTTTAAGTGACCAGCGTTGCGGTGCTCTACTATTTTGTCGGTCGTCGATACCAGCGGATCCTAGTGATACTACAAAAACAATGTGACGGTGGTCTGAAAGTGTGACCACTTCTTCTGCAACTCGCCATCCTGATACCATGCGCGATGCAGGAGGTGTCGCCCAGGTGAGGTCCACGATGGACTCTCCTTGCCACCGCACACAAGTGCTCGTAGAGCCCTCGTTTAAAAGTCGCAGGTCCAGTTCAGCCGCCCACCCTTGGATGACATCTCCCCTTCGATCATCTCGCTTGTCTCCCCAGAGCCTTGAGTGCGCGTTGAAGTCCCCCAAAACTATAAGAGGGCGCGGCAAGCATCTGCGGATACAGGCCGCCAGCTCGTCCAAATATGTTTCATAAGCCGCGAGACCTGAGTTGGGAGAAATGTAGCAGCCTACCACCGCCAGAGGCCCCCACTCCACGGCAACATAACCGGCTCCTTTCTCTAAGATGGAGCAAGATGGATCGCCTTGCCTTGCGCCCCAGTATATTGCTACAGTATCCCCAACACTTCCGAACCAGCGAGGATGGTTGGGAACTTTGTAGGGCTCGGCTACCACAGCTAACGCAACCGACCACTCCTCTATGCTTTGCAGAAACAAGTCCTGTGCAGCTCGGCAGTGGTTCAGGTTGCCCTGTAGGACCCTTAACTTTGCGAATTTTGCCTCTCATTGGCCTTCCCCGCTGGCTGACTTGCCGGCTGACTAACTTCACCCGATCCAGGACTCTCTGAAGTTTCCTGGGGTCCAACTTTGGTTCTCAGCTTTTTAGGTGGATTACATTTATTGCCCCCTAATCTATGATCCGCTGGTCGACCAGAATCTGCACATATTAGACATTTTGGCACTTTCGCCTTGCATTCGTTAGCCTTGTGTCCCAGCTCTCCACAGCTGTAACAGCACAGGCTTCTATCCACTGTGCTCGAGCATTGATTTCTGACATGTCCAAATTCCAGGCAACGAAAGCACTGCAACTGCCTAGCTGCCAATATTCGCACTCTTGCACTGACCCATCCTACCCGTAGGTGTTTCTCTATGGCTAGTCTCCGAACAGAGAAACACCTACGGGTAGGATCTATTTCATACCTACTCAGCAAAACGACTTCCACACAGTGTAAAATATAGACTGCTTATTATAAAATATAAGCAATATCTCTCTGGCCGGAAACGGAAGTTTAATTACTTTTCTCGAAAATGGGACTGCATTATTTTACGATAAAAACGATTCCTTTTTTTGTGAAAATATTGACATGATCATAATATTATGACACTAGAATATTCTTTTTTTTTATCCATTACAAGCTAGCCTTTGACTGCGATCTCACCTGATGGTAAGTGATGATGCAGTTTGAGATGGTAGCGGGCTAACCTTTTAGGGGTATGGCAGTTAAACCCATACCCCTTCGGTTTCTACACGGCATCGTACCGAAACGCTAAATCGCTTGGCGGCGCGTCTTTGCCGGTAGGGTGGTAAGTAGCCACGGCCGAAGCCTTCCACCAGGCCAGATCAGGGAAAATTCAGAAACTACAAACTCTATTTTGTATTCAAGTATTTTGACACACGCAGGAACTCTTAAATTTTCCTTGATAAAAAAAAAACTGTGTCCTTCCCCGGGATGCAACCTATCCCTGTACCAAATTTCATCAAAATCAGTTGAACAGGAGGGCCTTGAAACAGCGTAGCAGACAGACAGACAGACACACTTTTGCATTTATAATATTAGTACGGATGGATACGGTCACGACGCCTCTCATGGGTGCCTCACATGACAACGTGCATGCAAAACTATGACGTTATAATACACACATGGGGAAAATATGTTATCACATGCAAAATTCGCAACAAACTATTCAATGAAAATAGTTTTATTAAGTCGTCGAAGCGTCTCATTAGTTTTTTCTTTGAATATGTCGTCAGATGAATTCACCCATATTCGTTTATTGCCGTCTGCCGATCGCACTGAAATAAAACAAATTGCTCAGAAAATCACCATAATAATCCCGACCCGGATGGGACTCGAATTCAGGACCTCGTCGAATATGTTAACCACTAGACCAACGAGGCAGTTAATGATTGTACTTAATATTTTATAACTATTTATATTTTACTAAATTGCTTCAGCTTTAGTTAGCTTTAGTTGTCAGCTTTAACAAGTTTTTTTTTTAAATAAGACAATAAAGTCGTCACTTTTTTATCTTAATAATAAACCAGACCATAATACATATTATAGTCAGAACGATCTAAACTACTATATTATCAAGCATCTACTTTGACGTGGTAATACAGTAATACTATACTATATGCTATATCGACGCTATTATGTCTTTATTGTTAGAACTTCCTTCCTACAATGAGCAAATAAATATTATGATTATGATTATGATTATACTAAAATGGCTACTTAAATTAATGTTCTAAAACTACAGTTAATTAATTTGTACAGTACTTACTATACTTCATCGTTATTTTATCCATAACTTCCGTAAACTCCCTGGATATAATATCAACCATACTTTTATTTCCATACCAAACGTCTAATGCACTATTGGACAGCCATTTTGAAGGTCTATAATCCCTTTTTGGTATTGGGGTCTCATCTTTTGGAAATACTTTTCTTGTTTCCACTAATAAATATGTTATAGTTAGCATTAATATTGTTTTTAGCATTAATCGCATCTTTTAGTGTATATTTAGTTTATTTTTCTTTTTTTAATAATTTGTAATCTAGCCACTGTTTAGCGCGTATTGTTGACCTGCTGATAAATTTAGTAATAATGCAGTCTAAGGTGACAGTGTGCTTATCTAGTATTTGCGTATTCACTGTTTTTATATTGTTTTTTGCTAAGATTCTTCTTTCTTTTTTTTAATTTCAATTTTAACTACTATTAATTATCTTTGTTTCACATTATAGTTAGTCTTGATTAGTGCACCTTTCTAAATATTTTACTCTTAACGTTACTTCGGTATCTTGCCAACTGATCTGGATTGTGTCACGGGCATCTGATAATATTCTTGCTAACCAGGATGTGTATTTGTAATATTTCCTTATTGTGTGTGGATCTTTAGAGACAATGGCAGTAGAAGTTCTCATTTCTTAAGCATTACCTTTAACTGTGTTTGATAATAAATGATTTTTGTTATGATTACTTTGTTTTAGGTTTTATGGGGGGCGAGCGATACTGTGACCGCCTAAAACCTCATAACACTAATGCTTTTGAACGAGAAAGCATGGCGACGTTATGAAGAGAAGAGAAGGAAAAATAAGAAGAATAGGAAATAGCGGGTGAGCACAAAGTAATGCAATGCAATAAATGAATAAACTAAACCAACTAAACTAGTTGGTTTAGTTTATTCATTTATTGCATGATTGTAAGTTACATGAAAAGATGTTACATAAAGATGGTACATATTACAATCTGCCAAACACACATGGTACATATTACAACAAATGAATGGAGTCGAACATTTTAAAAATAACAAAAATCTGAAATCTTAATGAACGAAATCAATTATTCTAAGTCTATATAAAATAAATACAAATTTCAAATACATGTCAAAATGTTAATATAGAAAAAAAGAAAGTCAGAATATTATGTCAATTACTTATAAGTATGATAATAATTAATAGCTAAGAAGTTCTGTGCTGACCTTTAAGACGCAGGGAGGTTGTTTTAATCCGTATAAATAGGACACGCCCTGCCAACAGGCAAAAGTCTGGAGGGATTATTTCCTCACCCCTCTAAAATAAAAGTTTTATTGGTAACTTTATCATGAAATTAATGTTCCTATTACATTAGGCCGGGCAGAACGGAGCGTGACATAGATGTAGTGGGTCTTGATTAAACACTCCAGCTTCCCTTCGTAACCTAGTTACGCACGATTCAAATGTAGATAGGTGTCAGACTAATTTAATAGGCAACGCCGTCCACGGCTAACATTATTTGGACCGACCGGATTATATAGTTTGTACGGTGTATACCCAAATCCATAAATGCGAAATCCCTGTCAGTCTGTTACCTTTACACAGCCCATAGGTGCTTCCGATTTCATTGAATATTGTATGGAGATATCTTGCATCCCAGAGACGGACAAAGGCTACATAGTAATTTTTACGACTGAAAAACATAGAGATCCTATTGGACATTTCAGAACCTTAAATCCTTTTAAACTAAGCCGTGGTCATCATTTTGGTAGTCTATGATAAAATATGAGATGTTTGACACCATAAATCCATTAGAATTATAATAGACTTTGAGAGGAAAAACACTAAATATCTAAAATACTAGATGATGCCCGTGACTTCTTCCGAGAGTATTAAGGTTTTTGATTCCAGCGAGCTTATTCTAGCTTATCCTTCCCCGGGATGCAACTTAACTCCGTACAAATTTCATCAAAATCGGTTGAAAAGCTGGACCGGGAAAGCGTAGCAGACAGACAGACAGACACACTTTCACATTTATAATATTAGTATGGATTTGTATAAAATATCTGGCTTACCAAACTTGTATAAATTCCGCGTAACTCAGTTTTAGAAGCCGCAGAAAACAACACACTAGCTCCACAAGATAAAACTTCTATCACCCACGATGTATGATCTACGGTTAGCGCAAATGTTTTATATCCTATGCGGTCCCCAAATGTGATAGCACTCTTACAATTCCCATTAAAGCACTTACACACAAAATTAAAATTAAGATTGCTATTTCAGTAATGGAGATGTTACACACTGGTTAGTGCAAATGAAGTTGCTGGCGAAACGTTGAAAAAGGAAAATAACACATTGTACTGAGCTTAAATTCCTTACAGTGTCGCATCCATAACTTTGCTGTTTTAATTTGGCTACGTGCCTAAGTATTTACTCCGACGCGGCAACTTTTGGATTTTCCTCGTTAGTCACTTTAAAGTTACATTACGGCAGTGTATACACATGATTATGTAACGAATGAAACGAACTGGCACAAACTATTCTTGCATTGTTTCACTAGACAGGTCTACAGTCCTATAGTCCGACCAAATTAAAATTTTTTGTTGTGCATACATTTTTTTGGTTGTTCTGTATCGATGTTCCGTTCCGTTCAATTAGATGTTTGACAACTTATGATAACTTTGAAACGTAATGAATTTTTAGTTTTAAACCTTAATGCATGCAGTGTTTTAAAGAATCTAATTTGAAAACTGGTAAATATTTTCAGACCGCGACCGTAGCAAATTAGTTATTCCGAATGTAACTTAAATTTAAGTAGCAGATAATCTATGTTCATGTTTATTCTAACCCTCTTCTGACAACCCGGGCATTAGTATTTACACTTGTAGTGTTTGTTTTGTTTGAAACAACCTCTATTGTTCGAAATGAAGATAGATATGACACAGTCGGGGTTAATTAGTACCTATTGTTGAATACTTACTCCTCTGATAGGTACATATGATACCTGCTTACTCCTATGGTACTGGAACTTCATTAGTCAAAGATAAAATAATATTTTTTGAAATAAACTTTCGTATATTCCGAAGCAATGGCATTCCGAAGCAATGGCATTCTGAACTAGTATATAGTAGATATTTTAGACGATTCAAAGGCCCTTGTAAACATTTATTTACGTAAAAAACATTTCAGTTTGAGTATATATCTATACTTCATCTGACATACTATATCTATTTTGACGACCTCCGTGGCGCAGTGTTGAGCTCTGTTGTCTTAACGTGCGGAGATCCCGGGTTAGATCCCCAGCAGGGACAGTTTGGGAATTTATAATTTCTGAATTTTCCCTGACCTGGCCTGGTGGGAGGCTTCGGTCGTGGCTAGTTACCACCCTACCGGCAAACACGTGCCGCCAAGCGATTTAGCGTTCCGATAACAGGATAGCCCGCTACCGTCATAGACTATAACTACATCGTCATTTACCATCAGGTGAGGTAACTTCAAGGGCTAACTTGTAGTGGAAATAAAATCTATGGTTACTATTGCAGAGCAGTGAAAGTTGCAAGGACTAAAAAGACATCGTAACTATGTTATTCAATGTCCATACACCTTAGACGTACCTACTGTTACCTATTCTGTGACAATAGTCTTGCTCCACCTGGATCCCGCGGCTTCAGTGGAGCGGAGTCGAAGCGTGATATCTGCTTAGAAGCTGAGGCCACGCTGTTCTTTCCGGTGCAAAGTCTACCAATCCGCACTTGGCCAGTGTGGTGGACTATAGCCAAAAACTTTTCGTTCTGAGAGGAGAATCGCGCTCAGTAGTGACCCGGCAATGGGTTGAACTGATGGTGATGTTAATTATTCCCACTACAGTTTTGCAACCGCGCTGCTCAAGGTGCACGGGGCGTACCATTACTTAAGGCCGTATTATTTTAGAATAATAATGCTTATTTTAAGGACGTTAAGGTACCTACATGACATAGAACTGTCATTTTGAAGTAATACTGCTTTAAGCGATGGTAGTAACCCCGCGGGTAGGTTTGGCAATTGCAATTCCCAATAGGAGACGGCACTACAAGAAGAAGACTTATATCAATACAGGGCTTCTCGGAAAGTAGCAAAAGTTTTGCTTAATCTTTTTTCAGTAAATAAAGGATAAAGTATTTAACCTTTTTTCTTATTAGTTTAGTTAGGTACCTCTTTCTTCAAACTGAGCACAGTTTAAAATTTACGAGCCTTGTTCGGAACGGAAAAACAGATATCGTTGCAAATTCAATAATAGTAACAGCGTTTAGCAAGCATTCAGTGGGAAAATTTATAGATTTGATCTAAATATCTGAGAGCTGTCAACAACGTCATTTTTTTAAAATACGAGTATATAGGCTAACGCTTGGCTGCTATCAAACTTGCTTGCAAGTGGTGATGCACTCTAAGGTGGAGCGCGTGTACCTATATTAAAAGAGGAGGGGTAAACGGAAGCCGGAAGGGTATTTCATATCCGAATGTTCGAATTAGAAACGAGGAAGCTAATCGCGTCGTACGAGCCCGCGGAATTTCGACTGCGTAGGGGTGCAGACGTTGTCGTTGCCTTGCGGTTCGATAATAAAAAGGTGACGGAGGAACCAGATCGAATAGTTCTTGGGCACACTCTCCGAAATATATCCTGTAGAATACCGATAGACAGGCAACTTGGCGCCGATGCTCCAAGATTTGCAGCTTCGAACTGACCAGTGCTTCGTTACCAATAAGTCTCCTGGCGCGACGATCCACCGAATCCAATGCATCAAGCTGGTACTTGGCAGAGCCATCCCATAAATGGCTACAGTACTCCATGCACGATCGCCATGTTGGTATTTAAACAAATTATAAAATATGTATAGTTCCACAAACTTAATAACAGCGTCGCTGGTATATATTATATTAAAAATAAAATAAAAACAAAAACTAAACGGCCATAAAATTAGTTCAAATTGTTGTCACCGGGCCAGATAAGTTGGTGGGATTTTAAGCCTATTTTTAAATTCACTTTTTTTTAGAACACAGTTCTTTTTGGCAGCATAAAACGCGGAGATCTGTCCAAGTAACTTTGCGTAGCTCAGCGGGAAAAGACCCGCATCGCAAGCAATTTTTGACGGTTTGAATCCTTCTCACGGAGTTAGCACATTTTTTTATAATATAGCAAAAGTAACTTGCTTGTAGTAAAAGAAATGAAAATGAAAATGAAAATGAAAATGAAAAGAAGCGCACGGCTTGTTTAAAAAAAATTAAAATCTATTTAGTTTATACTTTATTTCCCGCTGACGTATATCGCCGACGAAACTAAAATATTCTTGTACTTGTCACTGTATGGTTGCTAAATTGTAATAGTACAAAGTTGGCACAAATTACGGGGGCATTATTAAACAAGTTCAGGGCGGTTACTATCAACATTTAGAAAACCATTATGATACAGGAACATCTTGTTTCAATCTCTTTGTAATATTACTGAGAAAGCTACCATGACATCACAAAGTTATCATAGTTTTACTCTTTTAGACATGATGGCAAGAACGAATGATACTCTACCATTGTATATTCATTGCTTTCAGAGTAAGCGAGATGTAGCTATATTTTTTCTATAGCGCTATCTCAATTGCATCGCGTTTCATTTCATGCTTATATAACACAGTGTTGATATATTTTAAATTAAATATTATAACTTTACATAGTGATTATACCTTTATAAAGTGCAATAAATGAACAAAATGTTTTTTAATGTTATCTTAAACTAAATAATAATTGTTTGTTTGCTCAAATCTGTAGACCTTTTAGGTGGGTTAAATAACGGTCTGATTTCATCACAGAGATTTTGTGTTTGAACTTTTGTTAGTCGGTAGCGTCTAACAAACTCTGTCCCCTCTAGATTTAATAATGGATTTGACTGCTCACGCAACAGTCTTCGCCGAAGCTTCGTAGATGCGTTTAAATTAGTATTTTCAGTTTCTAGAAACTCGAAAATTTCGTAATCACTAGCCATCTAGAAATAATCGCATCACAATTCACATCACATTCAATTAATTATTATTCTCTTTTTAATTACTAAGATCTTTCTGAACAAGTGGAACACCATAATAAGGGCACTGTTTACTATTTTTTTCGAATTTTTAAAACCTTTCGTCGTCGTCGCCTCAACCTATAGACGTCCACTGCTGGACTGCTGTCTCCTGCATGGATCTCAACAGAGCACGGTCTTGTGCCGCTGGTTTCCAGCAGCTCCCAGCTGCACGCTTGATATAGTCTGCCCACCTAGTGGGGAGTTGTCCAACGCTGTGCTTTCCAGTCTACCGCTACAGCCCATTAACGTCCCACAGCTGGGGACAGGCCTCCACTCTCATAGGAGAAAGGAAATTAGAGCTTAGACCCACTAAGCTGCTCCAATGCGGGTTGGCGGGCTTTAACGACTATCATCATGTTAGTGATAATAACCGGGACCGACGGCTTAACGTGCTCTCCGAGCCACGGGAGTGAAACACCGCCAACTTCCTAACTCCGGGCTATGAGAATTTCTAGTCAGAAAACCCAATAAGTACTTAATTATGGCCCGACCCAGGACTCGAACCCGGTACCTCGTCGGCTGCAGTTGAGTTTCTTTTTTACCTTTCATAGTTATCAGCAGCTAACCCCATAATAATAATAACCTAACTTAATAAAAATACATTTTGGAAAATTAAATAACTCTCTTTTTTATTAGATATCTCAATTCTCAACTTACCGTAATCCAATATTCACTTAAGTAAGTATATTATAAATCCCCACAATTTCCTATTTATTTGTTTATAAAGTTAATTCGTTGTTGATCCGTCGCAAGAAAGTAACTTTTTTATAATTGCTAAATTTGACGTAAATCCTACGTAATACAATAATGCTAGCTCTCAAAAAACACTTCATGGTACGAATTGAGTGAATGATTTGCGTAATGACGTCACAAAACTGTTTAGGAAAACAATGTTCTAACAAGCTTACTTTAGGGGCGTCATGGTAGGATTTGTCGAAACAATATCAAAATAATAGTGCTTTAAGCAGTGATAGTAACCCCCCAGAGAACTGTTTGGGTATTGGAAACGAAAACTGGGCAGTTTCTTTGAAACAAAATAAAGTGAAAGCATTTCTTAAAAACACTTTTATTATTTAAGAAAGAATTCACAAAATCTCATCGAAAGAAATATTTATTGATAGCATTTATTTTTGTTTACAAAAATATTTTGTAAATTATGTCTTGAATATTTTAGATTATTTCTTAAGAAAATGTCTTCCTTTTAGGGTCGTCGTTCGGAATATTACGTTTTTTCTGAAAAATAAAATATAGAGAACATTATTAATTATTAGGTTCCCAACTTTTTAAAGAAAATTTTGAGTTTCATTGTAGTGTCTCCATTACTGAACTCAATAGGACTTAATGTAATGGTAGAAGGCTCAGGTTCACTCAGCTAGCGATGGAGAGGGGTATGCTTGGAATTTCCTTACGTGATCAAATCAGAAATGATGAATCCGTAGGAGAACCAGAGTCACCGAAATAGTTCGAATAGAGTTGTGAAGCTGAAGTAGCAATGGGCCGATGGACGTTGGGTCCCAAGCCGGAAAGCGTAGCGTTGGCAGACCATCCCACTAGGTGGACGGACGACACCAAGCGAGTCGCAGGGAGTTGCTGGATCTAGGCAACGCATTACCGGCGCGTGGCTTGAGGAAGACCCTACAAGAGACCTACGTCCAGCAGTGGACGTCTATCGTTATAAGACGATGACGACGCAATGGTTAATTTGAAAGGAAAATAGCCAGCATTTTCCGCTTATTGCAAATATGGCATGTCTTTGGTACTGTGGTATTTTAGCACGCTTGAAGCCTCCCAGTAGACCAGAGAATATTCAGAAATTTTAATCAAACCCGGGACCTCTTGCATATAAGACAACAGTGCCAGGGAGGTTATCTTAATGGTATCAACTCTACAAAAATATCAAATTACTAGCTGATGCCCCCGAATTCGTCCACGTGGTTTAAGTTTTTTGATTCCCGTTGAAAATACTTAATTTTCCAGGATAAAAACTGCCTGTGTATTATTCCAGACTATAATCTGTCGTTTCGCCAAATTTCATCCAGATCTGTTCAGCCGTTCTGGCGTGATTGAGTAAGAAACATCCATCCAAACTTTCGCATTTATAATATTAGTAGTGTTACTATTATTTTAAATGTTGTTATCATCTATACTATCTACTATAGATGATTACATTGCAGTAATAATTTATTCAGCTCCGCAACAAATACGTATTCCAAATAAACACACATAAGCTCTCACACAACTTAAATTAAATTGGTATTAGACATTAGTTCCCAAGATCCCACCGCAATATGTACGCCAGTAGATTTATTGGCCAATATCGGATGTTATTGTTTATTGTGTATTAGTTAAGTTGTTAGTTTCGCGGTTTGCTGGTTACATATTTTGAAAGATAAGTACTTTTAATGTTTTATCTGCCGTTCTGGAAAAATAATTGCAGTCGCAGACCTTGGATAATGCGTGACCCTGAAATCTTTACTAATATTATCAATGCGAAAGTTTGGATGTATGGATATAAGAAGTATGCCTTTAAATATGCCTACGTGATCAAAACAGAAATGAGAAAATCTGCAGGCAAACCGCCAAGCTATTAAGCATTCCGGTACGATGCCATGTAGAAACCAATTAAGGGTATGACTTTTAACTTTAAAAGACTGCCATACCTACCCTTAAGGTTAGCCTTTACCTGGTGAGATCGCAGTTAAGGGGCAACTTGAGGAATAAAAAATAAAAATTCTTTCCAAAAAACCGACTTCCAACGATGCATCAACTTTGCTTATCCTTGTTATACCCGCCCGACTTCAACATAGTGGGTAGAAAGTAAAATTATTTTTTACTTTACAGTGGCGTTGGAAGTCGGTTTTTTGCAAAGAATTTTTATTTTTAACTTTTTAGTGTCAGGGTTGAGGATTTGGAGTTAGAATTTTTTTCTGGGACCACCTCCAGAGCTTCCTCTAACGACTGAAAAAAACATTTTTCAAATCGGTTTAGAAACCACGGATATATGCGGTAACATACGTTTAAAAAAAAATACACGCCGAATTGAGAACCTCCTCCTTTTTTGGAAGTCTGTTAAAAAGTACAGCATTTGTCTCTACTTTGTGCTGCTGTGTAAACGCGTACATCGAATACTACGAGCTACGCTGTAGACGTACGTAGTGCAAACGTAGCACATTGAGGCGTAGTATAACTAAGATAAATGAAGGTGATATTTATAATACATCTTCTTGCGTATGAAACTACTTAATGTCAGATAGAGTATAAAAAAACTACCTTTTAACATCTTACCAAATTTGATTTACACTCATTGGATATTCGAAACGAATAAAATCATTCCAATTTCACTGACCTTTCACTTCAACAATCTTGTCGATAGCTCTCGACCCGACATTCCAAAGCTCTCTTGCAATCAGATTCATCATCGTCCTATTGGAATATATAAAATCCATAGCCTTCCCGACCAGGACGTCCGATGTACTGAAACCGTCTTTCTCTATCTTTTTATATTCCTTTTTCAGTTCTGTTAAAGTTTTGAACGTATATAATTTGTGGTTTTCGAGCAAAATTGTTAGTGTTAATAGGAACACCAGGGCCCGAGGTAACATTGTGAATGAGGTGAAAACGGTTGCTTATGCGAGTCGCATTGTTGACTTTAATTGAAGTAAGGCTATGCGTACACAAACGGGTCTCCTCCAAATTTTAATACAGTACAGCCTTACAGTAACCTGTTCGTTTTTGGAAGAAGAAAGAATAATATTGATAATATATTGAATACTAGATGATGGCCGCAGCTCTGTCCACGTAGATTCATTGTTTTTGATAGTCTTTTGGGAACTCCAGGATAGAAAGTAGCCTATGTCCTTTTCCGGGACACAAATTATCTCTCGGTACCAAATTTTGACAAAATTGGTTGAACAGATGGGCCATGAAACTACTTTATATCTTAGTTGATGCCCGCGGCTTCGCCCGGATTGAGGTTTTTTAGTCCCCGCGGGAACTCTTTAATTTTCCGGGATAAAAAGAAGTCTATGCCACTCCCAGGTTTTCAACTGTACCCATACGAAAAATGACATGTTTGAAGTGGCGTGACTGTGGGAAAAAATACCAAAGACTATAAGTTGAGTAAAAAAAAATGTAAAAAGCGGGTACTTCGACTGTTGTATGTGATTTATCAAGCATTCTTCCTTGGTTATTTAAAATGGTTAGGTATGTGTAATTTTGAAATACGTCATCATAAATATTTATACGTCAGGGTTAACTTACTGCATATTATGTTGCGACTTGCGGCTTTCTAATTTTTCAAAAAACATCTCAATTTCACATATTCATACAAATAAATTATTTATTTATTTCTTTCAAACAAGCAGACACACTTTCGCATTTATAATATTAGTATGATATATAATGGGCAGTCCAAATTTCTAGCCTTTTCTATAAAACGTATTTGTAGGTTAATTTTATTATAAACAACAAACTTTGAATATTCGAGCTTCGAAAACATGTTTTGCACATGTGAAATACTCAAAACGCAAAACGGGTGAAGTTTTAAATATTCAAACGGGCGACCAAACAACTAACTCCCACAGTTAGTAGGACGAATCGCGGTTTACGCTGTAAGTTGAGTCGTAATCCACGTAACTTAGCCGCGCATCTGAACTCGCAGCCCGTCCATTCGAGGATTTAAGCCAGACTACTAGGATAGCATAAACATAAGCTGTTTAGTTCACTAATACTTTAGTAGTAGGTAGACAAACGTATTTACTTCTAGGAACTGATTAAACTTTCTAAGTAAAATCTCCTCTCCTTTCTTGGTTGATTATTTAGCGTTCATGCTAATGTCGTGGAGGTAAGATTGAATTTGGTATGAACTATGGCAAAGGTCTAAGCTCTTGTCATTAGTCAAAAACTTTGGTAGTTTTTTTTTTCCAAGAAATTTTAATAAATGTTTTTAAAACACCTATAAAACATAATTTTTATTTCAGTTCTAGTTTTTCATGTGACAAACAGATACAATACATTAAACGAAATATAAAGCAACGTAGGTACATTATAAACTGGCAAAATTAAAACTTTTTTGTAAAACGATCCAAATTTCAAGGCAACAGCAAATGGAACGACGCTTCCCTGCTCCCAGGTCGAATTTTGAGGCTCTCCCACGGGGCACTAGGCACGTGACAGGCAACGAAATATGTCGTAAGGAATTCTAGATACGGAGCTAGCATACATTTTGGCTTAGCCTATTAAACAAGCTAGTTTGAATATCTTAGTGTGCTTAGATAACTTACTACTTAGTTAAGAACCCGACCTCTTATACGTACGAACGCGGGTTCGATCCCCGGAACCGGACCTGTAACTTTTCGGCGTTTAAGGAATTAAATATATCATTTACTTGAAACGGTGAAGAAAAATACCCAGAGAAAACCAGCCGCATGTCCGAGGGTTATTCTAAGTCCGAGAAGACAAAACCAGCTGCATGTCCAAAACTTATTCTCGTTCTGGAAAGAGACTCTTGCTAATTAATGAGCTAGCAATGGGTTGATCTTTGCTTTCTAATTTAATTTGATAATCCCACTAATTATTTTTCTCAATCTGTGAAGTAAAATCAATTTTAAACTTTCACTTGTTATGTGCCAGCCAGTTAGCTAGCTTTAGGAAAAACGCTAGCGCAGAGTTGTGCTAGTTCGAGACCAGACCTGCGCTAACGTCACCAACCCGGACTCCCGAAGACTCAGGTCTTCATTCGTTACTCCATACCTAGCACGGGGCGGGGTCGCTACTTTTAAGGTTATAAGTTTGGATAAGATCTGGCTCCGTATTTATTATCTTATCCAAATGCATGAGTCCATCCATTCCATGATGTATGAGTATAGATTTTAGTAATGTAATCGCTAAACTGTTAAGAAAATAATGTAAATTTCTAAGTTTGCGTGCGTAACTCACTTGCTCTTCGACTATTCCACAAAATAATATAGCCTTTATTATAAATTTTGTCCCAACAAGCTCTTTTAATAAATTTGTAACAACTAAATTGACTTAAGCATTTTTGTAACGAGGTTTTCGAGCAAGCGAAATCAGTATGGAAATTAATTTATTCCTTTTTATATTAAAAAGGTTTTCGAGAACAAATTTAAGTAGAAACTTAAAAAAGGTATACTTATTATCTTTGTGAGGAAAACTGATATAATTTTTTTCAGGTGATAAGTAAAATAATAACGACTGGTAGGATAGAACGTATAACCTATATCTGTAGACTGTGTTAATATTATAAATGCAGAAATGTGTCTGGCAGTCCATCTGTGTGTCTTACACTTTCACGGCCCTTGTGTTCAACCGATTTTGACGAATTTTGAAACAGAGATAGGTTGCATTCCGGGAAAGATCTTAGAATTTTTATCCCGGAAAATCAAGGAGATTTCACGCGATTTTTCAAAAATCCAATGGTAAATCCGATACGACCGGAGAGAGAGGCCAACGCCTATTCGTACTCTCCGAGGCTTAAGGGTAAAACACTGTCCACTCCGAGTAAGTAGTGAGAATTTCTTGTAAGATAAACCCAATACATATTTAAGGTCAAACACGGGAATTGAACCCGGACCTCGTTATTCCCAGTCGAGAATTCAAACTTCTAGAACAATAAGGCATTCCTCCTATTACAAGTCGGTTGTAAATACTAGAAAACAGTGACGTAAACTCACGTTTCCACAATACCATTGTCCAGAGCAATTCCTCGAAACGTTTCAATTTCAAACGTCATGTCACTGTTAAGTGTTGCGATACTTCCTCGTAAATCCAAGTTACAGCCATATCTACTCGTGTGCCGTTGATACTTGAGAAATGAGAGTGACTTGAAAGTTATTGCTTTGGAACAAGTAGTGCTTCTCTCTAAACGCTGATTTACAACTCTGACGCAACGATGAAAATAAATCCGTATTTAAAATGCGAAAGTGTGTTTCTTGTTGGTTTGTTCTTCAATCATGCCTCAACAGAACGACGGATCTACGTAGATTTTTGCGTGGCTATAGTTGAGGAACTGAAGAGTGGAATAGGTACTTTTAATACCGGAAAAGTAAAGATTTCACAGATTCAGTTAGCGCTCCGACCTCCGGTCGTGACGACCTCCGTGGTGCAGTGTGTAGCACTGTTGCCTTAACGTGCGGAGGTCCTGGGTTCGATTTGGGAATTTATAATTACTCAATTTTCCCTGGTCTGGCCTGGTGGGAGGCTTCGGCCGTGGCTAGTTACCACCCTACCGGCAAAGACGTGCCGCCAAGCGATTTAGCGTTCCGGTACGATGCCGTGTAGAAACCGAAGGGGTATGGGTTTAATATAACTGTCATGCCCCTAACAGGTTAGCCCGCTACCATCTTAGACTGCATCATCACTTACCATCAGGTGAGATCGTAGTCAAGGGCTAGCTTGTAGTGGATAAAAAAAAAAAGCTCAGCGCTTTTCCAATGTGCACGTGTTTTCGCTATAGCTGCCTTGTAATAAAGAATAGTTACGTGATATGACAACAATAATCGATAATAGTTGTAAAGACGACCGGGTGGATTCCTTACAAAGTCCTCGTCTTTTCTTAGTCTATGTGCGGAAAAGTAGCCCGGGACATCAGAAAAAGAAGAAGTTTGGGCATGCCTATAATTATGGCAACATTTATCATTGATTATATTGACAACGTCTGTAAAGAAAATCCGCTTCAAAAATACAAATCTGTATAGTTAAAACCTTTCAATGTCTTAGTATTTAAGCTTAAACAATAGTCTGCTGCAGCAACAGCAAAAAATATCGTATCAGAGACAAAAATAAGGGAACGAAACTCTAATGTCCACCGCAAGCAGAAATTTCCAAAGTGGATCTTAATTCACACAATACACCCCGATAACGCCCAGATCTCGCGATTAATAAATAGTTTACTGGTTTTTCCTTGGCTCTGGAAAATTTTAAAATTCTAACAATATAAAATTGTGGACGTTGCACATAACATGTCAATCCAATCCCGTCCATCAAGCACTGCCGAAGACAGGTCATTTTTGAGGATGTGCTACAACACACGATTCTTCGTGACCTAACTCAGCACCCACTTATCATCGCTATTTTCTACCGGTTATTGACCTTGGGGAACAGACGTCACCCTATACTAACGATCCTCCGTGATCTACCTCACCACTTCTCATCACTATTTTCTTCCGGCTATCGACCTTGGGGAACAGACGTCACCCTATACTACACTTACTGGTTCGCGGGCTCCAATTCAGAACACTGAAGTCCAAGTCAGACCTGCTGAAGATGTAAAAATTGAATATATCCGGAACAGCTTCTTATCCTGTACCAAGCACAAGTTCGATCGTGCATGGAGTACTGCAGCCATTTATGGGACGGTCCTGCCAAGTACCAGCTTGACGCATTGGATTCGGTGGATCGTCGCGCCAGGAGACTAATTGGCAACAAAGCGCTGGTCAGTTCGAAGCTGCAAAGCTTGGAACATCGCCGCAAAGTCGCCTGTCTGTCGGTATTCTACAGGATATATTTCGGAGAGTGTGCTCAAGAACTATTCGATCTGGTTCCTCCGTCGCCTTTTTATTATCGAACCGCAAGGCATCGACAAGGTCTGCACCCTTACGCAGTCGAAATTCCGCGGGCTCGTACGAAGCGTTTTGCTTCCTCGTTTCTAATTCGAACCGCTAGGATATGGAATGCCCTTCCGGCTTCCGTTTTCCCATCCTCTTTTAATATAGGTACCTTCAAATCAAGAGTGAATAGGCAGGCAGGAATAGGAGTGAATAGGTAGTTAAGATGATCAGAAACCGATTGAAATAAAAATGTACCGATTTCCTGCAGCAAAATTAGGAATTTAATAAGAAGCATTTCCGGGATCTGTGACGATTTCTAATCTAAGTATAATTTCGCTATTTTACCAGCACATCAATTTCAATTTATTTTACAAATAAGCTTACTTTTAACCACACAAATATACTAGAAAACTTACTAAGTAATAATTTGATCATTTTGCGTGGGTGTTGGGTCATATCATTTATCGGTGTAAACCTACTGACGTAGATATTTTATCCCAATGGGTGGCACTCCAGTCAATGTGAAAGCTGCGCCACCGTTGAGATCGTCTGGCTCGATGAGATAAGCAGTGTTTACAGTGGGACACTAGCTGCTGGCTTATTTCCACAGCTCCGCATCTCTCCTTATTGTCAGGAATTTTTCAAAGAATAAAAGCATAAATGGACTAATCGCTTTGTTTTTGTCATAATATAATAGGAAATTATTGCCTCGTTGGTCTAGTGGTTAGCATGTTCGACTGCGGCCGACGAGGTCTGGGGTTAGAGTCCCGGGTCGGGCCATAATTAAGTAATGTGTTTTTCTGACTAGAAAATTCTAAGTACTAGCCAGAGTTAGGAAATTGGCGGTATTTTAACCCCGTGCCTCGGAGAGCACGTAAAGCTGTCGGTCCTACGCTTGATCTCTGACCAGTCGTGTCGGGTTGTCCGTCCTATCGGGCTATGTGAGTAAAGGAACAGAGAGTGCACCTGTGTTTGCGCACACGCTTGTGCATATTGTGCAGATGGACAACACAACAAAATTCGGCAGAACTAATCTGGATGAAATGTGGCACAGATATAGATTATAGTCTGGTACGTAGCATATAGGCTACTTTTTATCCCGGAAAATTAAAGAATTTCCGAGCTGGGTTTATGCTTTTCATACGTGCAGTAGAAACTATTTTTTTTATCACTATATCTTTATTTCTTCGCCAAGAAAAAAGGAGATCCCTAGTTGAAATAAACAGATACTTCAGTTAGGTACTTCAGTTACCTACTTTTTAGCTTAAATTTATAAACATAAAATAAAACATAACAACAATTAAGTCCCTAAATATCCATTACCATATTAGAGTACCGATAACGTATTGGAATTTAAATGAGGATTCAGCAATTTCGCTTTAATTTCTTTCTCCCTCGTCTAAATAAAAGGGAGTTTATTAGAATCGATAACGGGACCCTTCTGCGAATAACTTCACGTATCCAGTGTATTGAACGTGATCACCTCATTGGTTTAATGGCTGGCTTATTTGGCTTCGAATCTGGAGGTCCCAAGTTGAAGTACCCAGATCACACTAGTTACACGTAATCCTGAAGATGTATAGAG
The DNA here is from genome assembly GCA_923060345.2 of Erebia aethiops. Lineage (NCBI taxonomy): Eukaryota > Metazoa > Arthropoda > Insecta > Lepidoptera > Nymphalidae > Erebia > Erebia aethiops. The sequence goes on along the minus strand of OV281092.1, from coordinate 2,815,682 downwards.
CTTAATTCTACTGATAATCCATGATTCGTCCAAGCATACTGACTTCGCGTAAGATCAGCGCTGTATGCACATAGCACATGCTCAGCACATGCTGAGTGAAGACCAGTTTGGGGATCAAGTCTCATTTCGCCATTTTTCTTCTTTATTAAGTCTTTTTTGTCTTGTATTCCTGAATAAAGATTTCTTTCTGTCTTTCTGATAATCCTATGAAGGTAGCGGGAGGTAGGTCCTGTCACGTAAAAAGAACGCTGAGGGACAGTGGCGGGGATGTGTCTGCGCACGGACACAGTCGCGTACTAGCTCCTTATCGTCAATATTATTATTACCTATTGTAGGTTTAGTGTAGTTTAGTGTAGAATCATAATAGGGATCGTTCCTCCGTCGCACCTCATTCATACCATCAATTCAATCGATAAATCGGTGCATATTGCGCAGGAAAACGGACACCGTTCTATAGGTAAATGAAAGATGACTAAATGTGTGTGGAAGCTCGACCTCGGGGATACTATGTCCAGCAATGGATAGTTGATTTGAATATCCTCACACATTGTCGTAGAGAACCGTCGGGATACGAATGACATGCCAAGATCGTGTGGAAATGTGCAGAAGATAATATCTTCTCGGTGACATTAATAAATCTTTTTGAACCTCTGAAAGATTAAATCTTATTAACTGAAAAACGATTGAAACACTCAGGCAGTAGGGAAATAGCAAATGGAATGTCTTTTTCCTACTCCCAGGTCAAATTTGGAGACCTTCCCTAGAGTCTCGAGAGCACGTGACAAGCGACGAAATATTTTGTGAAATTCTGACAAAAATTCCCATTTTGCCTCTACCAATTCTTTACGAATTTCTAAACTGAAAAATGGACTAAGACGTTGAACACACTTCAAACGGTCTTAAGTTCTGAATTTCAAGTTGTACTATTTATTGTTTAACTAACCTATTACCAATCAAGTTCTGGAAGGGAGGATTGCAGGCAAGAGAGCTCCAGGTCGCCAAAAGTGCATGTGGTTGGACGATATAAGGGAGTGGACAGGGTTAAGGTATCCAAAGCTCAAAGATGCGGCTCAAAATATAGAAGTTTTTCGGATGATGACCGCCAAACTTTATTTTGAAGAAGGCATATAATTGCTCATTTCAACGTCGTAACAAATTGTTTCTTACGTGTAACAAAATCCGAGCTATCGTTTATATTGAATCGAACTTGGAGTCCGAACTCAATCTTTAATCTAACATCATTCATCTATTTTAGTTATATACGAAATTTCGCTGATCACAGAACGAAGTAAGTCAACTCGGGGAACAAGATTGTAGAATGCTGGCGGTGGGATCAAGGCCTTAATTTTTGTATAGAGCTGTCCTCGGATCGTCGTAATCAGAAGAACTTAATTTATTTTTTGTGCGAAAGGTTTTAGGTACGAAACTGTTGTATGTTTCAGTCCAAGTAGACTTGCTTTGTAAATAATTTTATCTTTCTCGTTTTGTCCTCTGTTCAACGGATTTTCTAAATGAAACGTCTTTTTTGCGTCTGACTAAATTTTTTTTTATTGCTAGATAGGCTTGCGCTTGACGACAATCACGCTTAGTACAAAGCAATGATGAGGTCTAGGTTGAAGCGCTGCCGCCTAGAAGATGCCTGTTCTCTCGTGCTTTGAAGGTATTAAGTTATACGTGGCACGGAATACATACGCTGGAAGAGCATTCCACATCCAGACGGTTCGAATCAGAAACGTAGAGCAGAATCGTTTCGTTCGAGCTGACTGGACGTCAACCCCATAAGGATGCCAACATAGGAGGTTTCTTGCTGTTCTGTGGTAGAACGATGAAGGGGGAACAAGGTGAAAAGTTCCTGAGCATACTCTCTAAAGTATATCCGATAAACGACCGATCAAATCAAAATCAAATCTTCACCATCATAATTATCATATTTTTAAACTGCGGACGTCCACTACTGAACACAGCCAATTCCCAAAAAACACCACAGCACCTGCAGATCTTCAGCCTTCCCCATATAGCCACTTCCTGTCAGCCCAGAAATACAAGAAAGTTCCACGAAAGGTACAATTACGAGGGGCAGCTAAATAGTTAAGTACGTATTAAGCGGAAGGCTAAGAATGCCTCTTTATAAAGTTTGGTATACAAACTCAAATGTTTCGTTGAAAGCACGAATATAAATCAATGTCATCGCACCAAACTTTACTTACCTTCTGTAAATAAACAAACTATGTGGACGAAAACAAATAAATTCCTCCTTCGGCCTGTGCTGTTACACCTTACTCTAAACCATGATTAAATTCATTTAAACATTCAAGCCATAACAAACATTAATTTGAAGGTAATAAGTTATATATTAGGATGCCAAAATTGGTCAGATTGAGACGATATTGTCGAGGGATGTTTTATAAATATTTATTTGAATTCCTAGGGAAACTTAATGGTATTCGTGTAACTAAAGAACGGTTTCATTAAATTGGAGTGGTTCCAGTGGACTCGAGAGATTTTCGAATCAATAAGGAACTAATTGGGAATCGCTAAAATTTTGCTCCACTGAAATGAATAAGAACCGATGTTTAATTCAACGATGATCTTGTTGAGTTTTATTGTAATTGGGAGGATAGCTTTTCATATAAATTGTTACTGTTCGATTTGTTCGTTGATGCAGTTAATATTTTTTAAAGAGGAAACGCTTTAATTTTTTTTAATTTGCTACCCATCATAAAAAATAATTTCAATAAGTATCTATTACTTTATGCACAATATTCAGGTCTACTAATATTTAATATTATCAGTTTTAAAATTGGAACACATTCCTTTGAAAGACTAAACCAATAATGGCTTTAAGTGTTGGAAGTATAACTCCTAAATGTCTACTATTATTTTCCAAGATAAAACCAGTGACTTTGTACTGTATTATTTGTACTACTGTTAATATAAAATCAAACTTCAAAGTCAATAATGTTGTATTTTATGTAGATTCACTTGACGATTCAAAAGTACTTGTAAAAGTTTATTTGAATAAAAAAGATTTGATTTGAAAAAGATTTGATTTGATTTGATTTGATTTAACTGAAGTTAATAATGTTTAACTTAATAATCTATACTAATATTATAAATGCCAAAGTTAAGATGGATGGATGTATGGACGGATAGATGTTTGTTAATCAATCACGCAATAGCATAGATTGGCTAAGAGAGGAAAATAAGGTTAGTGAAGGAATACTTAAGGAAGTAAGTGAAGAAGTTAAAACGTCACTTAAGTACTCCTATACTGACTAATTAATTAATTGATTAATTAGTTAGATTTTTTATTTTTCTCTTCTCTTTTATTTATATTGTTTAGTTGTACTTTTTTTTAATTTGTCAAGATGGGTTTCTTTTAAAATTGTTTGTTTGTTAGTGTTAGGTTATTAGGTATACTAGTGCTAATTTCTAGATGCAACTTAAATATTATGTTTAGAGCGCCAACTCGCAAACAAACTGTCCCACCAGTTTGGCGAGATTTATATTTTGTAAAAATTGGTGTATCCATTTGAAATAAATAAATTTAAAAAAAAAACGGCGGTTCTGGATGAAATTTCGCACAAAGATGAATTATAGTCTGGAATAACACAGATGCTAATTTTAATCCCTGATAATTGAAGATTTCCCGCGGTAGCCAGAAACCTCAATCCATGCGGACGAAGTCGCGTTCATTAGCTAGTAGATCCATACTAATATTATAAATGCGAAAGTGTGTCTGTCTGTCTGTCTGTCTATCTGTCTGTCTGTCTGCTACGCTTTCACGGCCCATCTGTTCAACCGATTTTGATGAAATTTGGTACAGGGATAGATTGTATCTCGGGGAAGGATAAAGGCTACGTTTTATCCCGGAAAATTGAAGAGTTCCCGCGGGAAACAAAAATCCTTAATCCACGCGGACGAAGTCGTGGGCATCAGCTAGTAGATAATACATAAGAAGATAAGTTTGTTCAAAATATATAAAGCACAACTAATTGAGGGAAAAATGAAAATTATTATCATAATGTAAATGTAAAGAATTAAAAAAAAATGTTATTAAAACCGGTTGTACTAGTGTTCAAATATTAGCAGGTACTACTAGTAGTTATTACAAAACCGTTTCATAATTTAAATATTATCACACATCCGTTACTATTGACCTATAATACCTTATATTAAATAGCGAAACATATATCCCATTTGATTTTAAGTAAAACAGTAGCGGAAACAGGTTCGCAATAAATAATTTGAGGAATCACAGGCTGATTTATGCGGGCCATAAAGCGGGCGCGTGGCCATATTTATGGCGATAGTCATATTACACCGTGGCCCCACCCCCACCCCGTAATAGAACAATTTTCATAAACCATAAATAGTATAAACTACGTCGTGTGTATAAAATGTGGTATTTTCTGGGAACAAATAAGATGCATTTAAGTACATGCATCAATATTTATATTATAAATGCGAAAAAGTGTCTGTCTGTTTGTCTGTCTGTTACGCTTTCACGGTCCATTTGTTCAACCGATTTTGATGAAATTTGGTATAGAAGGTTACATCCCGGGGAAGGACAAATCTTAATCCACACAACTTACTCCGCGTGGATTAAGATTTTTTAGGGTCCCGCGAGAACTCTTCAATTTTCCGGGATAAAAAGTAGCCCATGTCCTTCCCCGGGATGTAATCTCTCTCTGAACCAAATTTCATCAAAATCAGTTGAGTAGCTGAGCCGTGAAAGTGTAGCAGACAGACAGATGGACAGACAGGCAGACAGATGGACAAACAGACAGACACTTTCTCAATTTATTTAGTATGCATTTAGTATGGATTCTTATTTAGTCACCCATACATCCACCCAAAGAAGTAAGATAAAAAGTAAGAAGTAAGATAAGAAGTAAGAAATTAGATAGTAAGATAAGATTTGGGTTTCCAATAAAATTAAGAATGCTTATGGGTTACTAAACCAATTTAACGCTTGTATGGTGTCTGTTTAGAGCGTCCATAAAAGACCAACGATGTAAAACAAAGTTATCAGTTGACCAAATCTGTTTCCTCGGTTAATTAAAATCCGAATGGGGATGTCAAAATTCTGTTACACAAAAAGCAATTCAGCTCTGAAATGACACGCCCAGTTTATTAAGCACCCTTCCCCTAACCTATAATACTGGTTGATGATATTGTCAGAGCATTGAAGCGAAGCTGAAGCTATGCTATTAGATGAATAATACATCTTAAAATCTTAGTTTAATGAATTATCGACTTCGTCTGCGTGGTTTGAGGTTTTTTGGTTCGCGCGGGAACTCTTTAATCTTCCGGGATAAAAATTTCAGCCAGATCCGGTCAGCCGTTGGCGCGTGATTGAGTAACAAACATCCATATATCGATACATCCATCCAAACTTTCACATTTATAATATTAGTAATCTATAAATAGCATTTGCAGCGGGACATAATCTCATAAAAAATCAGAAGTTGTACGCGGACGAAGTCGTTGGTGACCACTAGTTTATAAATAAAGAAAATATAAGCAGCCGAGCGCGCTTTGAAACTTCTACCAAACATCTATGTCGATCGAATCTCTATGGACCAGGCTAAATATTAAAGTTAATGAGTTAATTACCGAATGAGTTAATTATTGGTTGTTAAGATGAAAAGTGAAATCAACATCTTACCAACCACAAAGGTTTTAAAAGACTTTTAGCTAATATAGTGAGACCGTAGCTTTTCCATTCTTACCATTGGCACAGCAACGAAACGCTTACAGTATCGCAAAATTTAATTAACACCCCTGTGTTTGGGCGATAATTGAAGATTGCCACGGAATTTCGCACCGCGTATGATGCGATGCTGTGAATTTGCGTGGGGCCTACAAATGACAACGTTGGAAGTCTTTCGTGTAAATATTTCGGTCTTTCGACGACCTCCGTGGCGCAGTGTGTAGCGCTGTTGCCTTGTTGCCGGGTAGAAACCGAAGGGGTATGGGTTTACTATAACTGCCATGCCCCTATCTGGTTAGCCAGCTACCAACCCTTCGGTTTCTACACGGCATCGTACCGGAACGCTAAATCGCTTGGCGGTACGTCTTTGCCGGTAGGGTGGTAATTAGTCATGGCCGAAGCCTCCCACCAGGCCAGACCAGGGAAAATTCAGAAATTACAAATTCCCAAATTGACCCTGCCGGGGATCGAACCCGGGACCTCCGCACGTTAAGGCAACAGAGCTACAAACTGCGCCACGGAGGTCGTCAAATAAAAAAAAAAAATAAGAAGTTTGAAACTACAGCCATTTATAATGTGTGATTAAAAAGCCAAAGTTTTGAAAGCCTGCATCGTCTTAACTCCTGTTTTTGTTATAAACAAAACTTAATTTAGCGTCCGGAGTGAAACTAACTTTTAGCACTATATTATCGTTGCTATGAAGTTATACTAAATGCAAATGAATACGTTGGAGAAACGAAGCATCCTAATATAACTTCGGATGCTTTTAGTTTGATGAGCAAATGGAATAATATTTTTGTATAGCAGCTAATTGCGTACGAAAGTTTATGATAATAACTTAGTTATTAGTATTGCCATTCTAATTTTTACTCTTATATTCCAGGGTGAATATCCATTTCAGAACTTATTGCTTATAACTAAGTTTTTTGTCATATTTATTGTATTGCGCAAGAAAGGTATGCGTTTATGATAACATACTTAATGTAAAGCAAAATTATGTGATGATGTTAATGGTGGAACATCTTGCCTATAAGATTTCCTCTCACTCCTAAAAGTAAAGTTAAAGTTAAATATACTTTATTGTACATCATATAAAGCAATAAAACAAACAAAACAATAGTGTGGACGGATATAACACAGCAGGGGGCCTTATCAAATTAATATTATAAACGCGAAAGTGTGTTTGTTTGTTGGTTTTTAGGTTTGTCCTTCAATCACGCTGCAATGGAACAACGGATCAACCCGATTTTTGGTATGAGTATAGTTGAGGACCTGGTGAGTGATATATAGTGATATATTTTTGTCTCGGAAAATTAAGTAGTTTCCGCGGGAATAAAAAAAAAACCGGCCAAGTGCGAGTCGGACTCGCGCACCGAGGGTTCCGTACTGAAAACTGTAACGACCAAAGATGTAAAACGGTAATAATTACCTTTGTTAATGAACCGCAAAACTAACTTTGTTTGTAGAGGTTTACTGTTAATATCAAAAAAACTATGCTAGTTAGAGCATTGGCTGTAGTTTTCCTGTAAAATATACATAAATTCCTATTGACCATAATTATTTCAGATTTTTCGATTGGTAAACTCCGGAGATAAGGGGGGGGGAACGGTATTTTTTTAGACTTTTTCCCCGATAAATCAAAAACTATCATGATTAAAAATAATTAAAAATCTGTTTTAGAATGTACAAAGTAAACCCTTTCATATGATACCCCACACAGTACAGTTATCTCCCTTTTAAATTTCAACCCTCCGATTTTCCCCCCTTTTTAAATAAGAACAAAAATAATTTCCAATTTTTTTTAATTCCAGTGTCTTTGGGCTACTAATATACACAACTGTTCCAAATTTCATGTCGATAGCTTCGGTAGTTACTGAAATAATCGAGTGTGACGGACGGACAGACAGACAGACGGACAGACGGACAGACAGACGGAGAAAGTCGCACCATAAGGGTTCCATTTTACCATTTTGGTACGGAACCCTAATTAAACCGACTCGGGACCTCGTCAGCCGCATTCTAACATACTAGACTAACGAGGCAAACAAAGCATAAAAATACATTTTTGTTTTTGAAATATTTACTAGAAATAGCACCATTTATGAACATAATAATATACTGAAGTGGGGTTTCTCACGTGCGTATACTGAACCTTTGTTGGCTCTGAGACGAAAGAATTTCGGGAGGGTCTCTCTAAGTAGGTAGCTCTTGATATCAAAGGAAAAATGCTGCGTTGCATGACATGGGATTAAGGATACAAAATTTTGTATAAAACAGGAATTTTGAAGTTTCAGTATCAACAGTGTGTGGCATAAACCGACTAAAGAAGAAATTAATAACGTCAAAAGCACTGGCCATAATATAAAGGCAAAATATTTTGGTTTGTTTCAGTTTGGTTAGTTCCTACGCAACTCAGTACGGAAAAATGAAAGGGCCGAAGCCTTAATCCACTGGACCAAACCTAAGTCAACTTAGAACAGCTAGAAATCAAACTGGGGATATATACTTACGAGGACACATTCACCAGAGAAGCAAGATGTAGATCTAGAAGCTGTGCATCATATAGATTGTATGTTTTTGGTTAAATAAATAAATGATATTATATCCTGTTTATAGAAAAAAAAAACGTAACAAAAAAAACATATTTGACCTTGCTAACATAATACTTAATGTATACTAGCTGATGCCCACGACTTCATCCGCGTGGATTGTTTTTTTTGGTTACCGCGGGAACTCTTTAAGTTTGCGGGATAAAAAGTAGCATGTGTATTCCAGACTATAATCTATTTCTGTGCCAAATTTCATCCAGATCCGTTCAGCCATTCTAACGCGATTCATCCCTTTCACATTTATATTATTATTAGTAATTAGTAAAGCGATATTATTACTAATACTATCATGTGTTTTTCGAGGCCAAATATAACCTAAATTGTATAACGTTAAACCTTAGTGAAGCTATACATTTTACGGTATAAAAGATTGACTGCTACCTACCTCAGATTTCTGAACTGACGCGATGAATAATGAATAATGGCGACATTGACGTATGGCGTTCAGCGATTAAAGGTTCCCTCTCACTACAGGATCCTAGTTTATTTTTTGTATGGTACATTTAAAAAAATAAACTAGGATCCTTTAATTGTTTGCAAAACATATAATTTTATGATCAGAGGTCCTATTTTCTAAGTAAATCGTAATCATGTGTCAGCTTAAAACGTATTTATTACTCGAACAGTTAGGGAGTTATTGAACTCCCTAACTGTTCGAGTAAAAAATACGTTTTTTTTAAAATCCATTACAAGCTAGCCCTTGATTGCGATCTCACCTGATGGTAAGTGATGATGCAGTCTAAGATGGTACTATGGACGGGCTAACCTGTTAGGAGCATGACAGTTATATTAAACCCATATCCCTTCTGTTTCTACACGGCATCGTACCGGAACGCTAAATCGCTTAGCGGCACTTTTTTGCCGGTAGCGTGGTAACTAGCCACGGCTGAAGCCTCCCACCAGACCAGACCAGGGAAAATTCAGAAATTATAAATTCCCAAATTGACCCTGCCGAGGATCGAACCTGGAACCTCCGCACGTTAAGGCAACAGCGCTACACACTGCGCCACGTTTTCATGCTTTTTTCATTTTTGCAGGCATCTATAAACTCGTTCAACACTTCGAATTATACGTTAGACGAACTTTTACTATTACGAGTTTCTTACACAATCGGGGGGCTGGTCCCCAAAGCACGTGCCTTGCCTTTGCATAAAAAGGTATATTTTAGGTAACCCGTTTAAAAATGAGGTGGGGCAACTTTGTATTGTGTGTTCCATCGTCTGCTATTTATTTCTACAATCACATATAGTATTGAACTATATGTGAAAATATTATGTGTAAGCATTGAATATATTGAAGGTCTTCAACCCCTTAAGTGTAAGAAATAGTAAGAATTACTATGCGCACTTTACCAGTTTTTTTATTTATTTAATTAATTATCGTTTATCTGGCGACCTATAAATATATCAATCTGTTGAGCAAACTACCCTCATTATTTCTACTCTGTATACAAAGTAAAGAAACCTATAGAACAGAACACAATATGTGTATGCTTAATACTATGAGAGAGAGTGCCAGTCCTAAATGACTAATTGGAAAAATAGCCATAACACGGCACTCCGGAACACAGCCGTAATGGCAACGTACATCCATTATGGTAAAAGCCTGGTGCTAGAATACAGTGACTCCTTGTAGCGTTTCACCTCGTTTTTCTTAGGAAACACACAGAGATAAAGTTTTAATGGAATCGCTGAGCGAAAAGTTACTATTGGATGAAGGCGAGTTTTGTGCATGTTGAGCCTGGAACATTCTATGTAACGCAAGCATGAAATAACAACTGCAGAACGGACGTTAAGTGTACATAAGCGTCGTAATGCTTTGTAACTCTATAATAATAATATGATGCACTCCACCACCACCACCACTACAGCCTATTAACGTCCCACTACTGGGCACAGGCCTCCACTCTCATATGAGAGAGGGAATTAGAGCTTAGACCCACCACGCTGCTCCAATGCGGGTTGGCGGGCTTTAACGACTATTATCATGTTAGTGATAATAACCGGGACCGACGGCTTAACGTACTCTCCGAGGCACGGGGGTAAAACACCGCCAACTTCCAACTCCGGGCTGGCACTGAGAATTTCTGAATTGAAAAACCCAATTCCAATTTTTGCCCGACCGGGAATCGAACCCAGGACCTCGTGATCCGCAGTCGACTATACTAACCGCTAGACCAATGAGGCAGTTTGAACCAATGATGCACTCAGTCCAATTTAATTATCATCTTTTCTTTCAGTTGACTGGTGAATTTAGTCCTTTGGTTCTTCGGAACATCGTCCGCGTGATCGCAGATTAGTCGATGTTCTTCCCCTGGATGAAAACTATATAACTGTACTCAAAATCGATTGAAACGTCTTGAAATCGATTGAAACGTCTTGAAATCGATTGAAATCTATGGAAGGTGTAAGCGTAGCAGATAAATGCAGCAGATGAAGCAATACGAGGAATAAAGTGATAGCAATTTAAACACTTTTTATAGCATTGATACATGCGTTCGCATACTTCAGTCGTTGCAAAACGTTCCCTTTGAAAATATTCAGTCACAGTATATCCTTTTCAAGTACACTTGAATGAAGCAATACGAAGAATAATGTCGTAACTGATAGCAAAACACTCCTTTTATAGCAATGCATGCGTTCTCTTGCTTCAGTTCATGTTGTAAAACGTTCCCTTTGGATTCATTCATAGGCCCATATCTCTATAATAAAGTGAACAGAGAAATTCAAATATATTCTTTAAGTAAAAAACAAGTTAAGACGTTAACCTCCAAATTTCTAGCCAATCTAAATTACACGGAAACTGAAAAATTTATAAAAACTATCATTTAACTAATCAAGATGTTGCTACTCACAAACACAAACATACACACACTCATAAATATTACTCACACACGCACATAGGCACATACGCACATACACACGCACATACACACGCACACACTCACACATGCTAATTGCTAACATGCACGTAAACACTTCTACGATGTATATATTATATTATATGTATGTATTATATTCTTCTAATAAACTAACCCTACTAACACTAGATTAAGAACAATTTATAAGTAACTTATTAAGAATCGAAAACAAAAGACCGATATTATGTTAACACAGAAAATATTGTGACAAGAGGGTAAGCAGTCAACTACAACAACAAGCTGCGCTTAGTGTAGTTGATAGCAAAACATTAATTTGTGACCTATAAAATGTATTAATAAGTATATATTTGTAATAACTTTACAGTTAAGCTGAAATAAATATTTTCATTTCATTTCATTCAGTCACCCTATATCCTTGTAAAGTAAACCTGAATGAGGCAATACGACGAATAATGTCCCTGATAGCAAAATACTCTTTTTATAGCAATGCATGCGTTCTCTTGCTTCAGTTCACGTTGCAAAACGTTCCCTTTGGAAACATTCAGTCACACTATATCCTTGTCACATGCAGTTGACTGCAGCGTAACGAGGCGAATAGTGCGGTGACTGATAACACGATACATTTGCTTGTTAGAACAGCGTGCAGTGATATTTTTGCGCGCAGCTTCGCTTTCAACGCTGACGCAGCGATGGAATAAATACATTTTACACTTCAGATTTGCGTCACAATGTTTCATAGAAAAGTTTTAAATTAACAATAGAATATCTGAGTAAACTCAGCAGTTTTTTTTAAATCATGTAAGCGGATGCACCATGATAATTTTACATACAAATGGATAGAAAGACATACTTTCATATTTATTTTAATAATTTATATCGTGAGTTAATCTGTGATATCAGTTTTGATTTTTTGCTAAGGGTTCTAAGAAATTTATTGCCTTATTTATAGCCTTTAAAGTAAGAATTTACAAACGAACTGTAAATGAGTGAAATTATATTATTGTGCTCAACGATTTCATACCTTTTCAGACCAAATATCTTATAAGCGTTGTGACCATCCCAATAATCCCAAGCACGAAACCTTTTTGGGTAGGTATTTTGCAGATTCCAAGCGATACTGCAGCACCAGGTCCATGCTACCATGTTCTTGTAAAATAACTGAAGTAACAGAATACCAAATTTTGAATCGATCAGACCTGTGGAAGTTGGTCACATCCCTTCATCAACTAAAAAAGAGCTAGTGATTTTCAAAAGCCGGAACCGATTTTCTTGAATAATAGCCAAGAATAATAACGAATAAAAAAAAATCTTAATAAAAATTTATCCTTTTGGGAGTTACAATGACACATATAGATACCCAAATACACAGATATACAAAAGCTTACAACACTCCTCTGTTTGCGTTGGAGCCTTAAAAATACATAAATGAGGTCACGAATTATTTGATTCAAAGAAATGGAAATTAAAAACGAATTTCTACCCACAGAATTCCCATCACAGATTTCTGCATCATCGCACTCTATTAAAAGTAAACCTGAGATCCAAATCTCATCACGCTGTCGACACTCCGCTGGCATAATCTTTCAATTACGAATTCAAGAACCATCGGTTCCAATTAACTTTCATATTGATCTTGGATTCAGAGCCACCGGTTTTAATCAAAGTGTCAAGTTTTCTTGCGGTACTACAACTGTTTACAAATCTCAAATCTATTTTTAGCCGACTTCAAAAAAAAAGAGGTTATCAATTCGACACGTTTGTTACATACAAACCACCGCATTATTATCCCAAGAAAATTCCTACCATATTTGATTAATGAAAGGGTCGCGACCCTCAGTAATGAGAAATAGGATGCAGAAAGTATGTAATATTGTTATAACTGCAAAATATTCACACAATATGATTATCTATAAGGGCTTCCTAACAAATATACAAAATTTCATAGGACTATCTGTGTGTTGGTCCGTGGATTTCTCTGAAATTATTAATCGGATTGTAACAATTATTCTTTTTAAGGCTTACTTCAACTTAGCGACGAGTGTAAGTTTTATCAAAATCGGTTCAGTAGTTTTCAAGATATGGATTGAGTGGTGAAGTCGGTTTAACTTTCATTTTTAGATTATCACGTTCATAGGTAGATCATAAATTAATAAGTGATACGATTCAAAAATGAAATTATTCAATTATATCATTCATTTGCATATACCTAATTCGAATTAACAGTTATTTTGTGTGGAAGCACAGATGCAAACTTTTTGTTTTTATCCACTACAAGTTAGCCCTTGACTGCGATCTCACCTGATGGAAAGTGATGATGTAGTCTAAGATCACAGTGGGCTAACCTGTTAGTGACATGGCAGTAATATTAAACTACTAATCGGTTTATACACGGCATTGTACGTGAACGCTAAATGGCTTGGCAACACGAGTTTGCCGGTAGGGTGCTAACTAGCCAAAGCCGAAGCCTCCCACCAGACCAGTCCAGGGAAAATTCACCCCTACCCCCCAGCGATTAGGCGCAGTAATTGCTAGCCCGAAGATTTCAAATCCTGACCGACCGATTAGAATGTCACACCCACTAGGCTTTCACCGTTCAATGATGCGACATTTTTAGTTCAAAACATTATCTGCAACACTTACACAGTTGCAATATCATACAAAGAATGCAAAAGAGGAAAAGTCTATTTTTGTGCAAACCTTTCAGGAAGTTCGCAGGCGTGCTGTATCTGCAACACGTTTTCAAAGCGGAAGCCTTTGATGCTGCCCAGCGGTTTTGTAAAGGTCCCACTTGTAAGTACTATTTTCTGCAAGTGCTTCTTGGTATTGTTTTCATCTCGTACTTACCTACACTTAAAATTATGTAAAGACTTTGCAGTCGGACTTTCTGTTTATCTGTTACATCTAAGTCTGTTTAAATTATTTTATGCAGAAACTAAAAGCATATTGAGCATGCTTAATTGATGCTAATATTAATAATGCTAATGTTATGCTAATGCTATAATTAATAATTTAAGTAAATTAAAAATCCTAATAATATGTTAAAGAAAAAAGTGACTGACTGAGTGATCTATAAACGTACAGCTCAAACCACTGGACGAATCAGACTGCATGCCGACAGCTATTAAGACGTGAACGTCCACTAATAACGGATTTTAAAAAATCCGATCCCTAGGTTTATTAGGGGTTTGAAATTTGTGTAGTCCACGCGGATGAAGTCGTGGGCTAGTAATGAGTATAACAAAATAAAACATTTAAAGCTGCATAATAATTTTATTATTGCAGTAGGTAATCACGATAGCAAATATATTATTCATCTATGTCACGAATAAAAAAAAATTGTTGATATAAATTGATAGATTCTGAACTCCAAAAAGTTAAAAAGTTAATTTCATCAGATTTTAATGGATGGATTTTAATGGTGTTAGTATAGACACTTAAAATAAAATTATTAGTAAATTAACACCGATTTTTCAGGAATACAGACGAACTCTTCGAAAAAAATTGCTTCTTTTTGAAGCCAGATAAAAAGGGCTCTTTGATAAAAAAGTGTGAAAGCTACTCGCAGCGTGACCCTTTAACGCGTGAACTGGAAGTGTGGAGATGAATCTGTTTCGCAGATATGCATCGCACTTCGCGCCTTCAAAGTGGCGCTTTGATGTTAAGCGCCCACTTGAGCGACTCGTCCCACAATGCCAGTTTAGGACGCGCCCCACTTTCATTTTCATTGAGAATATAAATTTTTACAGTCCCACAAATTTACATAGATGATCAGGTGCAGCCAAAATTGGAAATAATTTTTATACCTGTTTATTTTTTGTTTTTATTTTTTTAAATTATATATACTAGCGACGCTATCACCGGGTCTGATACGTTTATCGGGCTATACAAGCTGATACCCGCGAGTTCATATGCGTGGAGTAAGTTTTTTTGATTCCCAGGGAAACTCCTTAATTTTCCGAGATAAAAACTAGCCTATGCAGGCCAATAACTATACTCATGCAAAAAATCACAACGATGTTGCAGCGTGATTGAAGGACAAACAAACACACTTTCGCATTTCTCAGGAAATTAAGTATGATATGAAACTCAAGATATGTTGCTCAAAGAAGTCCGCCAAATAAATAAAGTAAAATTAGGAGGCGTAAAAAGGGCACATTCTTTACTATACTTAAAAAGGATGTTTCAGGCGCACTGTAATAATTCGTGAATATAATATTTTATAACGTCAGAGTCTACAAACTCTACTGTACTGTTATTAGATGTCTGATTATATTCTGAGCATTTACCAATGTGGTACAAGTTGGTGAACGCAACCTGAAGACATGAATTAAGACAAAACCGGATCTTATAGAAGACGTTGAATACGAATACGTACTAAAAACACTCAAATCGTAAAAGGCACATTATTTTCAGTAGGTACTGAGAAATTATAATCGTATTAAAATTAACATGGTAATTCAATTACCAGATTGGCTTGTACTTGATGAAATATAATGCTCTATGAAAAGCGCCCTGGCCTAAGAAATATAAAAGTAGCAATTCATAACGAGACGAAGAATGTTCTGAAAAAAATATGATTTAAGAAAAAAATATCCCAAAATGAACAAGAATATTATATTATTAATACGAGTATACTGAGCTTATCTCAAAATATACTAACGTCTTGAGAGCGTTCAAAGAAATCTTTGATCTTTAATCAGGCTTTGAAAATAAACAATAAGATAAAAATGAACAAAGATTTTCAGTTTTATTTTTATGACATCGCTCGTTCATTTCGTATAAGCAAAAAGACGAGATAAGAAAACATCAAGTAGGAGGTACTATTAAAATACTAGTTAACGACTGCGGAATTCCTCTCGTGAGAATTTCAATAACACCAGGGATCACACTGCTTATTTCAATACTGTTGACTTGCGTGTTTTAGAATTATAATCCTTATATTATTAGGACTGTACGTGACATCATACAGTCATTTTGAGTAATATTGCTTCAAGCGTAGGCAGGCAGTAGGCCCCCTCTATTATTTATTCCTTTTCTAGCATTGATGTTTAATTTTAGTACTATTATTATTTTATTTCTATTTCGATATTTTCTACACAACCCTAGGGTCCAAGGGCTTGGGCTGGTTGTTAATGAGTCATTCAGTGAGTGAATCTGGATATTTCTTGTTATTGATTCTGTGATTCTGATACCCAGGTCATATTTAATTATTTTTAGGGTTCCATAGTCAATAAAGTTCCCCTATAGATTCGCCATATTATCCGCCCGTCTGTGCGCGGCTTAACTCAGATGCTCTTAGTACAAGAAAGCCGTAATTTGGCATGGATATACCTAACATTATCCATGCTGACAAAGTTACAAAAAAACCTCTCCTACACCAAAAGTGAGGATGTTTTTTTCTTGTCTATGGTATGAGATATCGTTGGACAGGCTGTTCAAAAATATTTCGTATGTGGGAAAATAATTTTTAGATTCAGGGATCCATTTCCGAAATATTCAGTTTCAAAGTGCTGATTTTTGTCAAGAAGACAAAAATGTTGCAGAGAGTCAAGTTTCCCCCCAAAGCCAGCTAAACAGTTGTTTCTCGATATGTGAAAAAAATTCATGGTATTAGTATATTTTGAACAAAATTAAAAGGAAAACTATCACAGCTAAGTTAGGCCTTACAAGTTGACGAGTAATAGTCGACCATTTTACAAAGTGTCCGCATATTGTGACGGGTAACTGCGCGTGGCCCGACACGTACTTGGCTGACTTTTTAAATGTTAAAACAGGTGGGTTTTTGACTCACTTTTATGAAAAGCAAACAAAAGATCTAAAAATCAACCTCAGAATCAGTATGCTAAGCCACAAAGCTTACCTCTAAGTCAGAGAGACCACAGTAATTGACTTTTTTGCAACATCCATCTTTATTTGGGATAATTTCGTTGCTGGCTAAGTGACATCATGAAGTGTGGTGCCCAAGTTTGCGTAACCCGTTCGCACTTTGGCACGCAATACGTCACTGTCACTATAACTCATCCCGTCGGCTCAGGATCTGTGGCTGAGGATTGGTTTAGTCAATTTTATTGCTGAAATACAAAAAAAATACCCGTACTTTATCAAGGTTTTTTAAAGTTTATTTGTAGAACACCCAACGAGTTCTAAAAGATTTTTTGTTTTGTTTTCAAGCTCAATAATATTGGTATCTTCAAATCAAGAGTGAATAAGCATCTTCTGGGCAAGCGAGCTCAACCTTTGGAATCACTACTTCCAGCAAGACTGGTTACGGCCAAGCTTCTTCTTCGTCGTAACAGTCTTGGCAGAGTGGTCGTGGTCATCACGAAGTGACGGCTTTAGTGGCAGATGTTATGCGCCTCACGAGCATCCGCCACTTCTCCCTGCTGGCAGACAGCCTGGTGCACTCGTGCAATGAACCGCCAACAGCCGACTTAATTTGGTCGGTCCATCGCATGGGCGACCTTCCTCACCCTCTGGTGCCCTCGACCTTGCCCTTGCAGCCAAGCGTTAATCTATAAATAAAAATAAAAGCTAATTTAGGGCACCCAATAAGTTACAAATCAAGCACATACTGAATGAAAAATTAGATAGGTATAGGATGATGCCACAGGTTGCGATGAATAAAATATGATTACAAGCTAGAAAGAAAGCTAAAAAGAAGAGAGGGAAGATAAATTATGTGATTAGGGAAGGAGCAAGGTGCCGACCCAATTTTTTGGATCTAGTTCCATTGCATCGAATTTGAATTATTTTGGTTATTTTAATGAATAGTTGGGACAAGCCATTATTACGAATAGTTATAATCTAACTCCTCACTTTGCAATAAGCGATGCGCCTAAGGGCTTAATTAAAAATAAGCACCATTCGAAGCACAGTCATGATATTTTTAATTAAGAAAATCTCTAAGAAAATTGGACTTTGTCGGTGAATCGTCTAAATCCACCCAACTGCCTACTCCAAGGTGTAAAAGCGAATCAGAACGTTTGAAGTGTAGGGTAAGAACTTTCATCTCCGCCAGACGCACTGCCGGAGTGCCACTCAAAACATCAAAGGCCTTCGTGCTATACTAATGTATTATTATGTACCAGACCAGAATATTTTCGCGAAAGTAACGCAAACTACTTTGCGATAACTACGTTTTGGTATTCCGAACGTGTCTGGATAAAACGTCTTCATCAATGCAACAACCTAACCTAACCTAACTACATAGATATAAACATTAATTAACATTGTTCTGGGGAAATATAAAAGTAGCAATTCAGGGCCTGGTGTCTTGAAACACAGGTTAATGCCTAGCTCAAGGACCAGTCCTAACACTATAACTGTTTAGTAAATTAATAAATTGATTGATTAATAGATCGATTGCAACAATATGCCGTAATTACTTTTGTACCTATATTCACCAATATAAATGTGAGTTTTTTTCCAAATCTCATGAGATTTTTCAAGTGATTGAAACCCAAGACGTTTAAACCTTACACTATTCGAGGTGATTCGAGGTGGTGGATCTTAATCCCACGAATAAAGAGTTGTTTCTGAAAACTAAATTTAAACTTTACTTCTGAAAAGTAAACTTCTCACTCTAATACTGACGGAAAGCTTAAATGGTTTGGGTCTAAACAGGTCGAGGAGCATTTGAAGCAGGCCAGCTCTAAACAAGGATTTATGTAAATTCATTCCCTTTCTAGGGACTTTCAAAAATTTCGTTATATATGGAACTTCTGTGTAATATTTCGTAATCCCCCGTACCTCGAGCAGGTTCCTAAAAGGGTCAAACATTTTTGAGCTAAGTTGGATGGTTTCTGAGATTTTGTCGATGGAAATCCCATCGGGCACGAGGCTAGTTTTAAATAAAATCTTAGTGTTATCAAATTTAACGTTCCATAAAACAAGGGAAAGAAAAATTGAGTGTACAACGTACGCGTTTTGTAATGTTCCGCGCTGTTGCTCTGCAGATGCATGCTACAGTGACATTATTGCGGGACTGGAAGTGACTTAATCTAAAAAACAGTTAATATTATATTATGGAAACAATTTTAGTGGATGAAGAAAGATTCCTCTACGACCTTTTTATCACTGTATCGCACGCCAAGGTCTGTATTATTACGTTGTCAAAATTTCGTACGGTACGTATGTACAACGCGAATCCTCGTTTCTAGTTCGATCCGCTCCGTATTTTTCCTCCACTTTTAATACAGGTGCCTTGAATTTAAAAGTGTATAGGCATCTACTAAGCAAGTGCGTTAGAAAATCAGAGGTACGATTGTGTAAGAATTGCCGATCAAATCGTCAAAGTTCGGCGTTAAAATAAAATAAACCATAATTGCATTGAATTAGAGCTCAATTTCGTGTTTCCGTTTAGGTATGTACGATACCCTAAACGGATGAGAATGGATACACGAAATTGAGCTCTAATTCAATGCAGTTATGGTTTATTTCACTTTGACGCCGAACTTTGACGATTTGATCGGCAACTTTTAGACAATCGGGGGGCTGATTGCATTTATAATATTACTATGGAGTTAGATTCCCTACCTAGAAGGTAACTTTTCTATTAAAACTTTATCAGTGTTTACCAAAGAAAAATGAGGCGAAACGCTGCAAGGAGTCACTGTATTCTAACACCAGGCTTTTACCATAATGGATGTTCGTGGCCATTTTGCTCTTGTTTCACAGTGTCGTGTACCGTGAAGTGTAAAATACCCTTAGTTTTTTTAACTGGCCATCAGTGGTTAATGGTTATACACATAATATTAGCTCGCTTTTATCTTAGACTGTATCCTCATTAACCAGCAAGCCCCCGTAGACAAGTTACATACGTTTCGTGAGAAAGAGAATCTTTCTATAATCGTAAAAGCTTTGGCGAAAGCGAAGAAAAACGCTAACCATAGACTATTCATTTATTTTTTTCTCTCCGCGGTATAGAGGTAAAGCACTAACGAATAAAGAAAGAGAATAGACACGAAACGTATGAAACAAGACTAGAGGGGTAGGAGATGTCGCAGTCAAGGGCTAACATGTAGTGAATAAAAAAAAAAATCGGTAGTTGAGTGAACTACGAGCGGAAACTCGACATGACGCAATGCTGCGATGTTGCAAAGTGGCTGTCAGAGGGGCTCATAGTTTGAAGAACTGGTAGGCATTGGGGTCCAAATGTGCAAAGGAGTTTGCAGACCTCCACTCAGCCCCAGTAAGACCCACCTACGGAGAAGGTTTAAGCCAAGGAGGGGCTTTTATCATACTAATATTATAAATGCGAAAGTGTGTTTGTTTTTTGGTTTGTTGGTTTACCGTTCAATCACGCCGCAACAGAGCAACGTATCGACATGATTTTTTGTATGGGTGTAGTTACCTGGAGTAACATTAGCTACTTTGTATCCTGTAAAAATTTAAAATACTTATTCCATGCGTACCGGACTAAGTCGCGGGCATCAGCTAATTTTTTTATAAACTTATACTCAGCTTATTTACTTTGATATAGGATATAGGGCTGAAATTGCTTTCAAAATAATTAAGCAGGTATTAAAGGTAGTTAAATGTAATTGTTATTTTACTATACACGTATTACTAAGTTTCATAATGTATTTACATTTTTAATTTACTTAGCACAATTTCGTTTAAAAATATTTCTTTACCAGAAACACTTTGCTCCACTTTAATATTACAATCTACAGTTCTCGGAAATTCAGTTTCAGCGCGCAACGTTTTCACAGCCAGAGAGGTAACCGTCGCTTAAAGCAGTATTAGTTTTATGTCACGTACCTTGACGTCCCTAAAATAAAGATTATAATTCTAAAACACGAACGTCAATAATATTAAAACAATACGGATTTTAGCGATGGTAGTATGCCCCAGTTCTGAGCGTGTTCTAGGCTGTAGAGTTTTAATTTACCTGTTTGCATTAAGTAATCACTGGGGGATTCAATCGAACATAAACTACTCTCCGGTTCATCTCGTCTGAATGTGCTCTTAATCAGATTAAAAGGTTCTGTCTAATTGTATAGCAAACCTTGTGTGTATCGAGGGCGTCTTCGTTCAACGCTTCATTCTTCTAAAGAGCTAGCGAAGTTTTTTTTCTGTTCACTGAATAACACGATACGTTTATTTTTGTTGCGAGATTTTTACTTTGCTGTTTTGGTTCCATTCTCTGCCTCGTTGGTCTAGTGGTTAGCATGTTCGACAGCGGTTGACGAGGACCCGGGTTCGAGTCTCGGGTCCGGCCATAATTATTTATTGGGTTTTTCTGACTAGAAATTTTCAGTAGGTACTAGCTCGGAGTTAGCGGTGTTTCACCCCCGTGCCTCGGAGAGCACGTTAAGGCATCGGTCCTGGTTATTATCACTAACATTATAATAGTTGTCAAAGCCCGCCAACACGCATTCGAGCAGCGTGGTGGGCCTAAGCTCTAATTCTCTATCTACTATGAGAATAGAGGCCTGTGCCCAGTAGTGGGACGGTAATGGACTGTAATGGTTTTGGTTGCCAGTTGCGGCTCTGAAAGGTCGTTAAGTTTGTTCAGCGCGTAGGATTATCGACCGTGAATGACGAGGTCCTGAATTAGATTTTCGGATCGGGTCTTGTTGGTCGGAATAGTAGAATTTTTAGTTAAAAAATTCTCAGTCCTGAGGTATAACTTGGCGGTGTTTCACCTTTGTTCTTCAAAGAACATGTAAACCGGTCGGTCCTACACATGTCTGCCTGCCTGTCTATCTACCAGCCTGTCTGTCTATTTGTCTGCTTTTCTCTCTATCTGCTTCGCTTTTACGGTCCATCTGTTTAACCAATTTTGGCAAAATTTGGACAGGATAGGTACTATCCCGGAAAATAAAGTTCCCGTGGGATTTATTACGAATCTAAATTCTAGTGATAGAAAATCTTTCAATGGGTCCCCTAACCACTCTTCAGTCTTGTCGGCAAGCAACGGATGGACAAGAAGACATAGAATGCATCTGTGTTTGGATACACACTGTGCCAAGATAATAATCTCCAGCGAAATACGAACGAGAGGACATTTTAAATTTGTCGTAACCTATAAGCCCAAGGAACTAATATTATGTAACCGTTCCATAAAAAGTAATAACAACAATATAGTAAAAAAGTTACAATAAAGTAACTTTGTGTACCCATAAAAGGTATTTCAATACAAGTCCACCGCAAAAAGATAACATCCAATCACTAAAGTATAATCTATGAAAGGGGATGAAAAAAATCTGCTCTAAGCACGTATAAGTAATACCTGTGATGAATATATCCTATCCATTGGAAAGGGCCGTAATCTTCTAATAGATTTACCTGCGTTCAATAACGTTATGTATGGTGTATCGTTGTAGTGGATTTGATTCGCGAAAAGGGATCTGCTTTTTGGGTATGTACGGGTATATTATTACGAAGGCCCATATTTTGGCAGTGGATTAGATTTCACTTGTGATGAAAATTTTTTTTGCCATTGATTTTTATTAGATAGTAACATTATTCAGTTTGATTAAAATTCATTGGTAAGTACCAAGATTTTCCACTGATTTCTGACTGACTGAACTTATTTTTAGGTAAGTTATTCAAAGTTTATAATGCATAAAAAATACAATGTACAAAGGCGAACTTAGTACCGAGAGGCACTCTCTTCCAGTTAACCTTTGGTAGTGGGAACAGGGTTAAAAGACAGTACATATATTATTGTTTTGTTTTGATTTTTTTATTAGTATACAGGTAAAAATAAATATCGTGAAGGAAAATGCATGTTTTCAACAATATTCTCAATTCTAAAGTATTCCAAGTCTTACTCATTCTGAGTAATTCAGTTGTATGCGGCAATAACGCACACTTACACACACATACGCATACTTACACACACACACACACAATTTATTGTTACTTACTCACACACGTACTATTACAAATATTTATTATTGTTTTACTTTTATGTTCTACTTACAAGTGCTCTACTATCTTCTCTGTTAAAATATTTTTTATATTCTTATACTGTAATTGTTTATGGCCTTATTTAATGTCAAGCTATAGTTTTTGCTAATATAAGTTGTAACGCTGTTGATTACTGGAAAAAAATAAATAATAATAATTATGATAATTGTTTATGATAGTGATGGTAACACTTACATAAAATAGAGGTGTTATATTTTATTATTTTTATACTGTCATAAAGACTGCACTTTTAAGATTTTTTATTGTTATTTTGGTTTATTTTCAGGAGAAAATTACAAACATCTAAAATTATTGTAATAAGCTATATGTTATGTACAGGCTATATATTACATCATTTTATATTATTTAACGTTTTATAAGTAAAACTGCATTATATTATAATAAAGAAAAATGTAACATATATATTAACATTGACTTACAATGCATATTATAAAGGAACGTATATGTCACCGTAAGATTGTAAAATCCGTTAGATTATAATCTAACGGTTTCTATCCCGCGAGATTGTAAACTGTCGATAGATTGTGAACTGTTCAATGTTCTGAGTATTAATTTATGAAATATTTAATGTATTTATTATTTAATGTTTTCTTGTCTCTTTCTTGTACAGGTCGCGCGCGAGTTGAATGCAGAGTAAATGTAAGTTTCACCATACATTTACTCTGCATTCAACTCGAGCGCGAACTATAGGTTAGGTTAGGGTTTGACATGAATATTCAGGTAGTGCCTAATATGCGGGTTAATATACCTAATAGATTACAGTTTACCGAAAAATAACGCGTTAAATTGTAAGCAGTATGTTACGGTTCACAATCTGTCGACAGTTTACAATCTATCGAGATAAAAAACGTTATATTACAATCTAACGGTTTTTACAATCTTACGGTGACATAATACATACTATACTGCGAATCGGTACAATTGCAGGGTTCTAGGACTGTAGCGCTTAATAGCTCTCATGTAGGCTTGTAAGTCGAGTTTAAAACGCAACCTATTTCTCTGTCTTACAAAAGGCTTTTGTGTCAGTTACTGTAAAACACCATCTTTACAGCGGATAAGACAAAAGAGATATAATATAAAATACTGAATATGAAGCGGAAAGGACTCAGGAAAGTACAGAACTCATTTCTTTTTTGAACTACAGCCACGGCGTCTAATCTCCACAGAGATAAGCCATCTGCGTGAAAGATTAAATAGTGCACGAGTGTGTACATAGGAAAACTCTCTATTTCATTACTCCCAAAACCTGAAAGGGTGGAAAATCCGATACAACTGGAGAGCGATCAGATGTAGTACGATTTATATTTTAGGGGTAGAACACCGCCTACTTCCTAACTAACTCTTGACTAGTATCACCTAGTACAACGAATTTCTCGTCAGAAAAATCCAATACTTAATTACAGCCCGAGTCGGGAAACAGAACCCAAACTTCATATTTTTTTATTCAAATTAACTTATTAAAAGTGTTTTTCAAACGTTGAATGTATTTAAATTGAATATACAACTGGTTCGGAATGGCATTCCTACCGAGAAGAACCAGCAAGAAAGTCGGTGGTTGTTCTTTTTAAAAAAAAATTACAATTACATCAATGTGTAGATAATATGTAACCGCTGTCCTTAGCCATGCAGGGCGTTACCTCGGACTAGGGTGGAACTGGGACTCAATGACTCTTTCTAAAATATTGAGAACCGATGGTACAAGATTAAACTAGTTTCAATACAATGTTTTCCATAAAGATTTCCATTTCAAAATTCTCCGAGTTCCGAAAATCAACTTCAATAAAGAGAAAAGCATCCTAATTCATAACGGACCCTTGAATAATTGAGAAACTTATAATTAATATTTGGAAACTATACATTTGAATAGCAAAATTAGTTTCCAAGTCCGTTCGGTGTTCTTTTGAGAAGAGCCGCCAAGGGCTGAATACATACTGTGTATTCATGTTTTTGTTCCATTAAAGCCTTGTTTGTACATTGTGAAAGGAATAATTACTCTATTCTTTGAATTAATATTTAAGTCCTTGTACTTTTGTTTATTCCAAAACTAGCTGATGCCCGCGACTTCTTCCGCGTGGTTCAAGGTTTTTTTATTCCCGCGGGAAATCACAAATTTTCCGGGATAAAAAGTAGCCGGAGAAGGACATAATATACCAAATTTCATCAAAATCGGTTAAAATGATGGGCTTCGCATTTTTGACCGAGCGAAGCGAAGGTCTCTGAGTCTACTTGGGTGAATTGGCACTTGTCCGTCCGTCCGTCCGTCCGTCCGTCCGTCCGTCTGTCAGAGCATTATAACTTCTGAATTACTGAACGCAATTACTTCAGCTTTAAATATAATATGTAAACCAATGGCCTCCCGCCGAATATGGCTTAAAAAATAATAAAAATCTTTATTTCAGGGGGGCTCTCATAGAAGCGAATGCGAAGTAAAATATTTTTTATAAAGTTACATAGGGTTGCGGTATATCATTTTAAAGATAATTAGGAATAGAGTCGGAAAATATATTTTTTTAAATTTTTCCCCCAAAATTGACGAAATGGATGGCTTTCAAAGTGGTGATTTTCTAACGTCCAAAGATGACCTCAGAACTCTAAATTTTCTGAAAGGATGAGCCTGAAACTTGATCAATTATTTCAATTATATCCTGTACTTGAACAACAAATACTAAAATTAGATAAATATTGTAAGGAAACGAAATTATTTAATTTTTAATGAGCGTCAGTATTTTTAACAGAACTTCACATTTATGTCAATAGATGGCGCCGCGAGGTCTCAGTTCGGGGCCAACCACTAGTATAATATTAGTTCGTATGGATTGCCGCAGCCACTGGTATTTCTATTTCAAAACGCATCGTCACAGTCACATTATAATTTTGATGAATACATACATTTAGAGAATGAAATCAGAACGTATCTATTTTTTCTAAAATGGAACCGGAAATCAGGTCACAAACTGTTACCTACCACTGTCTTCTATTTGTGACTTCTCATTATTTGCTCGTTTACTCTACCAAGTATTAAACATATTTTTCAGTTTTCTTAATATTCTAAATAAAGAAAAAAACATTATTCATTTTTTCAGACTACGATCTCACCTGATGGTAAGTGATGATGCAGTCTAAGATGGTAGCGGGCTAACCTGTTAGGGGGCATGGCAGTTATATTAAACCCATACCCCTTCGGTTTCTACACGGCATCGTACCGGAACGCTACATAGCTTGGCGGCACGTCTTTGCCGGTAGGGTGGTAACTAGCCACGGCCGAAGCCTCCCACCAGGCAATTCACATATATCTATTCATTATTATTAAACATATATCCAGTATTTCTTATTATGCTATACTGAATTTAGTCGTTATTAAGCAGTAATAACTGAATTTAGCCGCCTTACCAGTATTTTTAAAGTTTTCGGTAACTTTTATATTACAAATGCTGCATGTTTTGACGACCTCCGTGGCGCGGTGTGTAGCGCTGTTGCCTTAACGTGCGGAGGTCCTGGGTTCGATCCCCGGCAGGGTCAATTTGGGAATTTAAAATTTCTGAATTTTCCGTGGTCTGGCCTGGTGGGAGGCCTCGGCCGTGGCTAGTTACCACCCTACCGGCAAAGACGTGCAGCAAATCGATTTAGCGTTCCGGTACGATGCCGTGTAGAAACCGAAGGGGTATGGGTTTAATATAACTGCCATGCTTACAGGTTAGCCCGCTACCATCTTAGACTGCATCATCACTTACCATCAGGTAAGATCGTAGTCAAGGGCTAACTTGTAGTGGATAAAAAAAAAAATGTAAGTATTTTAGTGCACCGTTTAAGAAATTTTGAAGATCACGTTTTAAAGTTACAACTCACTTTTACGGAACACATCAAAAATCCTATGTTAGTCTTGAGATATATCTTTTACGGTTTGTAAGAATCATAAGCAACATTAGTCATAAGGATTTGCAGATATAATAATATTGGTGACTGATCGATTGCTTACGTGTGGTTTTAGGGTTTTTTCAACTGTAGGAACAACTTGATTTTCCGGATAGTACAGTAGCATAAGGGCGGTTTCAGACCAGCGTATATTTTGCGCGTATAAACTCGTATCGGCTTAAGCTGGGTATCCACTATGTTCGCAGACTAACTGTGCTCCGCGTATCTGCAACTGCTCTGATGGAGATGGTATTTTGCTCGTGTGCCCGAATAGATTAAGGTCTCCTTTGTGTTCGCCCAAAAACTGCCACCGATTGGATCGCTGAGCGCAGAGCACGCACCGTTGCACGCTTCAGGAGCGCGAACGTATCCACTATGTGGACCAGTTGTAGCAGCGCGGAGCGCCAGAGATTCGTGAACCGTGGCTAACTAGAGGCCGTAATAAGCTCGTGACTCCATCGCTCCGCCTCAAAAAAGTCAGAAGGTCATTCGTGGGAATGGGCATTCTTTTCTATAACAAAGTTCCACAACCTATTTTGGACTTGCCTATAAACAAATATAAGAAATCCATTAAAAGTATGCTCCTGAAAAAAGCTTATTATACTGTTGAAGATTATGTAAATTCAATTCAATTCAATTCAATTCAATTCAATTCAATTCAATTCAATTCAATTCAATTCAATTCAATTTATGTAGGACATAATTCAAACATGTAGGACATACAGGTGTCTCTTATGCTACGTCATGTTTTGACTCTACCACCGGTTCGGAAAGAAGATTCTGCCAAGAAGAGCCGGCAAGAAACTCAGCAGTTGCTCTTTTTTTTTTTTTTTTATGATAGAGGATAAATGATAGAGGAGCATGGATTTGATCGCTCCAGCAATGCTGGGGACAGCGGTTACTTATGTACACATTGATATAATAATTGTAAATGAATTATTTAAAAAGAGCAACCATCGAGTTTCTTGCTGGTTCTTCTCGGTAGGAATGGCATTCCGAACCAGTGGTAGATTCACTTGACAATTCAAAAGTACTTGTAAAAGTTTATTTGAATAAAAAACATTTGATTTGATTTGATTTGATTTGAACATAGTGGATACCCAGCCTTAAGAGGTTCCAAGCGCGCTTCAATTTGCGCTTAAAAAACGGATGCGCGTACATGCCCTTATTCCGGCCCGTTTACATCTCAGACAATATTATACATCGTTTGTCGTGTAGTATTTTGGATCTTGAGCAGGTACTTTCAGTATCCATGCATGATCTTGGAGATGAGCAACGAGTACATTAATTGGCTGGAAATGTTCAACGAAAGCACGGATTATACGGTATATTGAGAGCAGACGAAGTTCCCACTGCTCCGCTGTGCCGCTTGAATGGGGCTTGTTAGCGCTGCATTTATTTCCGTCCTCACAAAATCAGCATTTTATGTCGTTGAATAACAACATTTTAACTTTATGGTGCTAATTTTGTCGCGTTTCTTTTCATAGATGAATTGATAAAAAATTTAGTTCGTGAGATTATGCTTCATATTATTACTAGATAATGCCCGCGACTTCGTCCGCGTGGATTAGGATCTTTTTGCTTCCCGTGGGAACTCTTTAATTTTCTGGGATGTAAAGTAGCCTTCCCCGGGATGTAACCCACATCTATCAAAATCAGTTAAACAGATGCGTCGTGAAAGCGTACCAGACAGACAGACAGATAGACAGACAGGCACACTTTCGCATTTATAATATTTATTTATTTTTTATTTATTTATTTATTTATTTCTCAAAAATTACAAAGGGTCCTTAAAAACTAAAGAACGATAACAGCTGCGTTAGTTTGAAACTGTGTTGCAGTTGCTAACGCCCACCTCCAGATTACAATTTCATGAGAAATTACACATAATGAATAAAAATAATAAACTGTGAGTGTGTGTTTGTGTGAGTGTGTGTGTGTGTGTGTGAGTGTGTGTGTGAGTGTGTGTGTGTGTGTGTGCGCGGGAGAGAGAGATCTTGTTCGTGTATGTGTTTAAGTGGATTATTTCATAGTTACGATATCTTCTGTGTCACTATAAGAGAGTTTTCTAAGCCATTTAGATGTAAGTAATTTACATGAGCGTAAGTTTTCAGGGTATATATTTAAGTGATAATTAACTTTATTGTAAATTATTGAGCTAGCACTACAGAAGTGCTTACTAGCTAAATCAGTTCTGCAAGGTTTGATCCTGCACACTTTATCAGACCTTCTCTTACGATGTTGTAAGGTGGGGTCAAAGTGTAGCTGTTTGTGCTTACGTAATATTACGTGGAGTATGTAATTCTGTCTGACAGTAAGTACATCGCATAAAACATATAACTCATTAGTTGGAAAGAGAATAGGCTTCCCTAGCATCACTTTTAGGATAGCTCTTTGAGCTCGCTCTAGTCGTAGAAGTAGGGTTTTTCCGCAACTACTCCAGCTAGTGATGCAATATGATATGATCGACTGTACCAAAGCTAAATAAACAATTTTCAAAGTTTTTGTGTCAAGTATAGGTTTGAGATTTTTAAATACATATATCATTTTCCTAGTTTGACCAACAAGTTTGTCTATTTGTGGAGCCCAGGTTAGCGTGCTATCAATAATAACTCCTAGGTATTTTATAGTGTCAACGCGGTCCATATTACTGCAATCACAGTTAGCAAGATCTAAGCCACAGTTATGTACTTTAATCAAGAATGTTTTATCAGGCTGAGAGTTTTTTTTTAGAGAAAATGTGATAAATTTGCTTTTTTGTACGTTCAATGAAAGTAAATTTGAGGAAAGCCACATCATAACCTTTTCTAACACCCGTTCTGCGTTAGTATGTGTTTCAGTCCAGTTTTTACCCCGAACAATTATCGCCATATCGTCAGCGTACGCAACTATTTTAACAAGGGGAAGGGTGAGATTACATAATTGGTTTAGATATATAAGGAAGAGTGTCGGACCTAAAACACTCCCCTGAGGGACGCCGTAAGTCAAGATTTCTTCTTGGCTTATACAACTGCCAATTTTCACACTTTGAGTACGGTTGCTCAGATAGTCTTCAAAAATCTTGAGTACAATTCCTCTAACACCGATTTCTTCCAACCTACGAATTAGGATAGGGACAGAAACAGTGTCGAAAGCCTTTGACATATCAAGGAAAATTCCAATAACCTTCTCTTTCCTATCCAAACTGTCTGTTATAGTACTGGTAAGTTCTAGAAGATTAGTATGGATATTTTTCAGATAATTGAATAACTGTACATTACAAAACAAACAAAGGTATTAGAGAATGAATTGTATTTATTTGGTAAATTCTATAGCTTCAAAAGTTTAAAATAGTAATTTTATGTATTTATAACTAGATGATGCCCGTGATTTCGTCCGCGTGGATTAAGCTTTATTAATTTCCATGAAAAAAGTAGCCTGAATGTCTTTTCCAGGGATAATATAACCTATGTTTGTACCAACTTTCATTAAAATCGGTTGAAAAACGGGCCGTTAAAACGAAACAGACATACAGACACACTTTAATATTTATATATATAATATTTATTTGTTATATATAACATAGAGTATGGAAGTATGGAGTTGAAACCGAATAGTATTTCTAGCTATTCAATTGTCAGTTTTATCAAAATACAAAACAGTCGCCATTACTTACCTATTTGTAAAATCTGATATCGCGTCGGTCGATTTTAGAGAAAAACAATTTCATCATCATAAATCTGTTACTTTAACTACCTTCTTCTTGTAATGCTTACGATATTTGAAAATCTTGGTTTCCTCATTGACCTTTTCGAGTGACCCAAGAAAAATTAATTTCAGGGAAATGTAGCACGAAATATTACCTAAGCGCCGAAAATTTTGCAACGCAGCTTTGCGTAAACCGACCGGCTTCCGACCCTGTGACTTATGGCCTCTATTCCGAGGCTAATCTTCAAGCCTTTCGCTCATTTATCATGAACGCAACTGTGATATTCAGCGGGAAATTCTGGCGGAAAATTTCTCGCACAAACAGTGGAATATTTAATGTTTAATTAACTTGTTTCGAGTTTCGCTATTTGACTTTGTTACTAATGAGTCATTACGAATAAAATACTCAGATTTTTAATTTAACTATTGATTACAATTTTAACTAAGTATTTAGATGTTATTATAATTATGTTTAATTTGATAATCACACCACTGACAAAGAATGTAACTGCGTACCCCTGATATAACTAGCTGCTGTATCACATTCATTTCATTGTTTGATGATGCGATGATATGTTTTTTTTATCCACTACACGTTAGCCCTTGACTGCAACCTGATGGTAAGTGATGTTTTGTTTTTGTTTGTTTTAAATTCTTTATTGCACATATATAAATTACAATGCACAAAGGCGAACTTAATACCTAGAGGTATTCTCTTCCAGTTAACCTTTGGTATTGGGGACAGGGTAGAAAACACAGTGCGTTCAATATAAAGAGAAAAGTTGGGGTAAGAAGAAACATATTAGGTAGTAAGTAATAAAGATACTAAAATACATACTTAATATTAAGGTAGTAATGTAAATAAAAATAATATAAAATACTATACTTTCTATATTATACATTATATAATATACATTTGTAAATATAATATATACACATTTAGGTTAAATTAATAATTATGAATGATTATGTGGAGGGATTCTGACATTTTTGAAAGTGTTCGTGTACTCGACGCTTAAAAACGTTTAAGAAGAATGATGCAGTCTAAGATGTTAGCGGGCTAACCTTTTAGGGGCATGGTAGTTATATAAATCCCACACCCTGAACCGGTTACACGGCATCGTACTGGAACGCTAAATCGCTTGGTGGCAGGTCTTTGCCGGTAGGGTGGTAACTAGCCACGGCCGAAGCCTCCCACCAGGGAAAATTCAGAAATTATAATTTCCCAAATTGATCCTGCCCGGGATCGAATCCGGGATCTCCGTATTTTAAGAGAACAGCGCTCATCACTGCGCCAGTGAGGTCGTCAAAAGGTGTCGGTCAGTCAATAGGTGCCTTGTTAAATCTAGCAATCTAGGTAAGCAGCTGCTCTTCGTTCATACAATTATATGCTATTTTTAACTTATGTACCAAAGTCAAAGTCAAAGTCAAAGTCAAAGAACGTTTATCCTACCAAGTAAATAATTTCAAATGAAGTAACTAAACAATTACTTACTCCATAGTTCACTATTTTTATTCATACAAGGTACACATAATAAAGCACATTTGAACATACATGAAACATTTGCTTAGTGTAATATACTATGTGAATATTTAATGTTATTCCAATAATGGAATGGAACAGTATAAATAGCCAGGCCATTACAATAATGTACATACATGCCGTCTCCCTATAATGCATTATCCTACTTGAACTTTTCCAAGTCATGTAGTGACCATACTTTTCATTTAACAAGGATTTACTCAATCTACACTATCAAATAATAATATAATCTTACTAACATTCTAATCTAATCTAATGCGAAAGTTTGGATGGATGTATGGATGTATGGATGTATGGATAGATGTATGGATATATGGATGTACGGATGTATGGATGTATGGATGTATGGATGGATGTATGGATGTTTGTTACTCAATCACGCCCGAACGGCTGAACGGATCTGGCTGAAATTTGACACAGAGATAGATTATAGTCTGGAATAGCATATAAGCTTTTTATCCCGGAAAATTAAAGAGTTCTCGCGGGAACCAAAAACCTCAAACCACGCAGACGAAGTCACGGGCATTCGCTAGTATGATAATAAAGTTTGGATGAATGGATGTGTAGATGTATGGATGAATGTTTGTTACTCAATCACGCCCGAACGGCTGAACGGATCTGGATGAAATTTGACATAAAGATAGAGTACAGTCTGGACCAATAAGCTACTTTTTATCCCGGAAAAATAAGGAGATCCCGCGGGAACCAAAAAACCTTAATCCACGCAGAAGTAGTCGCGGGCATCAGCTACTAATATTATAAATGCGAAAGTTTGGATGGATGGATGGACGTTTGTTACTCAATCACGCCATACCGACTACACGTATCTTGATGAAATTTGGAACAGAGATAGATTATAGTCTCTAATAACACATAATCTACTTTTAATACAGGAAAATTATGGAGTTCTCGCGGGAACCCAAAACCTCAATCCACGCAAATGAAGTCGCGGGCATCAGATATTCATCAAATAATGGAAGTGGTCTACACACCCATCAAAAATGCTACTTATCCACGTTATGGAAAACAGAAGAGAAAGAGTGATTTCATAGGGTTGTCACAATATTTTGTTGAGGAGACGCCCCACGAAGAAGGAGTACTTGTAGCTGTGACTGAGACCTCGGATTTAAATCTCAGTTATGTGTATTGTATGCAGCACTTAGCTATCATATTATTCTATGTTACACTCACTTAGATTGATGCAACGGCACTCAATGGGTTGAAATAATGCGGGAAGAATACTTGTCACATGCAACTCCAACCCAAATACGATAACGTAACAAGAAAATGGTAAACCGACTTTCTTGGTTATTATTTGATTGCATTTAAATTTGTACCCTTTACGCTTCAGCTTATTCCATTTAGTTTGCCTAAAATAATAATAATATGCTAATGTATTTTTACTAACAGCCTCGTTGGTCTAGCGGTTAGCATAGTCGACTGCGGATCACGACGTCCTGGGTTCGATTTCCGGTTGGGCATAAAAATTGCTAGGTATTGGGTTTTTCGATTGAGAAATTCTCAGTGCCAGTCCGAAGTTGGCGGTGTTTCACCCCAGTGCCTCGGAGAGCACGTTAAGCCGTCGGTCTCGGTTATTATCACTTACATGATAATAGTCGTTAAAGCTCGCTAACCCGCAATGGAGCAGCGTGGGTCTAAGCTCTAATTCCCTCTCTCCTATGAGAGTGGAGGCCTGTGCCCAGCAGTGGGACGTTAATAGGCTGTAGTGGTAGTGGTATTTTTACTGGTTTTGTAGAGTTATCGACCTCAGTTAATTTTCCTGGGAAAAGGAACACATGTAAGTGTAGAATGCAACATAATATTGTCTTTTCTAGGTTTACTGAAACATAATTGGGTTTATTCCAATTACTCGTAGTATGGATTTTGCCATAAGTAGCCCAAAACATCATGTATTGGAAAATATTATATTTTCGCTGCTTCCATTTATAGTCTTCTACTACTAGCTGCTGCCCGCGACTTTGTACGCGTGGATCGAGGTTTTGTGGTTCCCGCGGGAACTCTTTAATTTTCCGGGATAAAAAGTAGCCTATGTGTTATTCCAGACTATAATATATCTCTGTGCCAAATTTCATCCAGATCCGTTCAGCTGTTGGGGCGTGATTGAGTAACAAACATCCATACCGACATCCATACATCCAAACTTTCGCATTTATAATATTAGTAAGAAGTAAGATAATAAGGTCAAGTCCTTGTATCTTTGGTCCCAAAAATCATGGTGTTCCTACAAAATATGCAAAACTATTCATGCGATCCAGTTTTATAAAAGTTAGCTCTTTGTGTGAAGCGATCTGTTATACATGATACATTTTAACTAACATGCTTTTTCCCGAGGCTATACTCGTAGTACAACTTTGCAATACCTCTTGTTCAAATTGTATAGAAAGAAAATAGTAAAATTCCATATCAATTTCGCTAGTTAGATTACAATCTTTTTTTTTTTTTTAATCCATTACAAGCTAGCCCTTGACTGCGATCTCACCTGATGGTAAGTGATGATGCAGTCTAAGATGGTAGCGGGCTAACCTGTTAGGGGCATGGCAGTTATATTAAACCCATACCCCTTCGGTTTCTACACGGCATCGTACCGGAACGCTAAATCGCTTGGCGGCACGTTTTTGTCGGTAGGGTGGTAACTAGCCACGGCCGAAGCCTCCCACCAGAAAACATCTAACGGTTTTTGCAATCTTACGGTGACATAATTACATTAAAATAATTGTAAACTTTATTAGGTATACATCAGAAAGCTTTGCAAACATCTAGATTATTTCGATGAAGCCCCAGAAAATAATATTAAAATGTTTTTAATTCTGTAATGGACTAGGATTACTGAATATTATATTATCAAGAGATGCTAAATGCCTACTTGCTTTGAGCTTTTGGTATATAAACATTTCGTTAATTAATATCGCATGTTTTGTAGGAAAAATATAGGTCAAAAATTTACAAAGAGATTTAGTTCGCTTTATTATCAGCTTTACTTTATTTTGTTTTTATATAATAAAAAGATCATGCCCGCAACTTTCTTCCCGTGTTCCCACGGGAAAAAAGTCGCGGGCATGATTTTTTATTTTTTTAAGGATTTCCATCCTTAATTTTTCGCAATACGGATGCATCTGCAATTTTTACAGATGGCTAATCTCTCTGGAGATTGGCCACTGAGGCCGAACTTAGGTCGGGAGGACATTATTTTATTTAGTCCAAACTGAAACGTTGTTGTTCCTCTATTTGAAGATAGTCTTTTGTAATATTCAGTAACTAAACTAAAATGACAGTGAAGATAATAGTATCGGGCACCATTACAAAATTCAAATTAATATTCACAGAGTCAAATTGGATCGGGTAACTGTACTTTATGCGGGATTAGTTATCCAATACCCCAATTTTGTTCCGTAGTTATAGTATCTGAATTACAAATAGCTGTTATGAATAATTGTTTTCCATTATTTATATAATAGGTATTATTATATTATTCACTTGATGATATCCGTGATTTCATCCCCGTGTGTAAAAAATCGGTCAGAACTATTTTCATTTTTCGGGATACAAATTTGCCATTACGGTCTGCAGGATCCTTATAATATTTGGGAAAAATCAGAAAGACTCATAAACCGTGAAAAGGTAACAGACAGACACAGAAAAACCCATTCGTATAGTAATATTTATATAGATGTAAATAATTTCGACACATTTCCAAGAGTTACATTTAACGAAAGGTAAAAAAATCGAACGTCCTTAGCAAAGCTTCTGTGCATCGCATTATTATCACGGGGAAATGATTATCAAACAAAGTCGCTCTGACGGATTTGTGTACCTGTCTGACCGTCGCGTCGGTTCGTCCGTCCGCCCGACCGTTTGTCCGTCAAGATCTGTCACCTGTCTCTCGGACGAATTAACCACGGGATGCGTGATATCGGCCATATTCACCTTACCACCAACTGTGCAGTTTCACCATTAATTATGATATTGTGTTTTCATAGTGATCGACTTTTTCATGCACTAGTTTCAATAATTTATTGAACAAAAAATGACAAGACTCTCCCCTCGCCCCGCAAAAGTTAACCGAACGTGATTTCATACATTTTTCTTACGTTAGTTACGTAGGGCGGCAGCCAGAAGGATTACAGAAGGAGACGACGATTAATTAACTATTAAATTTATTAATTAATTCTTACTTTATGACCTAATCTAATGCTACGTCGATTTTAGACGCAGCGGTTCACATTATGACTACCTAGGGCTAACCTAATCTACCCTAACTAGCATCCTGCGTCGATGTGAGACGACAGGATTAATGAACGATCTTCTCATTATTTCATTAGCTTTCATATCGTACATCTTCATACTAAAATCTGAGCGATGCTTGCTGTCACGTTTCTTCGGACGTGATGCAATTCCGTGGAATCCGCTGACTATGCACTGGTACCATGGCCGTTCGCTGGAGGTGCAAGGTTGCGATCTTGCAACGAAAGTGATTTTTTTCCATGACGCCGTAGGTATACGTAACTCGTTTCCTATCCCGTGTTTTTTATTTTCATCCAAGATCTGTCTGTATTATTGTGACCCTGTGCTTTTCTCTGTATACTCTGTAGTCTTTCAACGTTTATCGTTGACAATTATCCGTGGCTACCTACATTCGCCGTCCCGTAGAAATTTAAAAAATAAACAGACGAACTTTCGGTTACAGAACCTTAGGCCCACAAATCAGGACCCCAAAAATACCGTTCCGTAGAAGAATTTGTGCAAATTTATTTCTATTTACTGCATTCCGTCCGATGTTTAATGTCTTGTACGGGGTACTTCATAAATCACTCAGAACAAAAGCGGCGTGGGAGGGGCTCACGGATGGAGTAAAAACAAAACGTAGAAAAAAGATTTATATTTTTTTATTCCTTCCGCGGTATAAAATTCGGTGTTACTCTTTTGTCGGTAAGCCAACCTTAGTTCAACATTAACATGATAAGAGTACACAAATTAACTATTAAAGAGCTAACAGTGCTTTAAAGCCGAGAAATAGTAGGTATTGATAGCGAGATCTCTCTACAATTTTGAAGCCGTTGTACTAAAATATTTATACCAATTTCTAGCGTTAGCTTTTCGTTTACTTGGACGGAGAGGTGAATGTAATTCATAATCAAATTTTTAAAAAAGCCTTGGGGCATTTTTAACAAACGAACATTTTGGAATTATCAGTAGCAGTTTATAAATAAAATACATGAGCCAACAACTGACATAATAATAATATAACGTAAACCGTAAACCGCTGGGTAAACACTTTTTTCCATAAAATTGTAATACAAAAACTCCATCCATGGTAATGCATAATCCATGGCCTATCCAAGAACCTAGTATTATAAATAACTAGCTGATGCCCACGACTTCGTCCGTGTGCCTTAAGTATTTTTAATTCCCGCGGGAGCTCCTTAAGTTTACGAGATAACAAGGAGCCTACGTCACTCTCCAGGTGTTCAACTATACCCATGCCAAATAATCACGTCGATCCGTTGATCCGTTGCGGCGTGACTCACAAACCAAGACACAAACACACTTTCCCATTTATAATGTTAGTATGATTCTGTTAACATCCTTACTCGAAGGTGACGAATGTAATTCGGGGCTTCATTACGTACAAATAATTTCTACAGTGTAACTACCGCAATCACCTCTGTTTGGTCAACATCATATCTACTATCATACTTCATACTTCATCATACTTCATAGTATCATACTAATATTATAAATGCGAAAGTGTGTTTGTTTGTTGGTTTGTTGGTTTATTGGTTTGTTGGTTTGTCCTTCAATTACGCCGCAACAGAGCAACGGATCGACGTGATTTTTGGCATGAGTATAGTCGAGGACCTGGAGAGTGACATAGGCTTCTTTTTATCCCGGAAAATTAAAAAGTACCCGCGGGAATCAAAAAAACTTTAACCACGCGGACGAAGTCGCGGGCATCAGCTAGTCTCTACTATTTTTTTGTCTTCTTATTAATAAAATTTAATGAAGCCAGGAACTTCGTCCGTGTGGGTCCCAGGAACTCAAAGCGAGAATGCATGAACTAAATTACGGCAACCGTAACAAAAACATAAAAAATTGTTATTCCATGCCTTTATGATACAGAATAATAATATTACAGGCTTTGTAGCCTATTTTTGTATAGACAAGTAAAAGCTGTATCCACAAAGAGAAAAACCATGTACAATACCTAATGGGTCGTTGAGACGGTCCATAATAATGAAATATGGAGTGGGGTGCATAAATATACAAAGATTTTGCCAAGTTTTACCTTCTACCTATTAAATTAGCTTAAATGGTAAAATTCTCGTTTTGTTTCTCAACGATTTATATAATTAAATTTCGTAATATATTATTTAGTTCAAAATCTTATTTTAATGAGTGCTTCTATACCACCACGCCATAAGTTTTTGTAAGAAGCCCAACGATGTTTTTAAAGTTGGCTTTAATAGTAATTCTCGGTTATAATATATTGTAGTTTACATTATTAGTATTGTAGTGTACGGGCCTGAAGAATAATTGGCGATCAATCACTCACGCAGGCGAAATTGCTCAGTCTACAACACCGACGCAATGTCGCCTGCTTATCGGTTTTTTATCGGATATACCATGGCGAGTGTGCTCTGGAACTTCATAACCTTGTTCCTCCTTCTCCGTTCTACCACAGAACAGCGAGAAACCGTGAGCGTTGGCACCCTTATGTGGTTGACGTCCAATTTGCTCGCACGAAGCGTTTCTGCTCCACGTTTCTGATACGAACCGCTAGGGTGTGGAACACCCTCCCAGCGCACGTGTTTCCTGACACTTATAACTTAAGTACCTTCAAGGCAAGAGTGAATAGGCATCTTCTAGGCAAGCGCGTTCCAACCTAGACCTCATCATTGCTTTGCACTAAGCATGATTGTCGTCAAGCGCAAGCCTATCACGCAATAAAAAAAAAAAAAAAAAAAGTAGTTTATAGATATAATTTTTTGCAGTACAACCAGATTATTGTATATCTTGATTTTTTTTAATATTAGAAATCTTTCCGAAGTAAAATAGTTATTAAACAGAACACACAGTCACTAATTGTACACGGCATCGTACCGGAACGCTTTTAATCGTTTGGCGGCACGACTTTGTCAGTGGGGTGGTAACTAGCAACGGTTGAAGCGTCCCACTATACGAGAAAAGAGAAAATTCATAAATTATTATTCCCCAATTTGATAGAACCCGGGAATTCCCACCTATCAAACCACAGCGCTTACCACTGCGCTAGGGAGGTCGTCAAAATACTTTTTTTTAATCCGCTACAAGTTAGCCCTTGACTGTGATCTCACCTGATGGTAAGTGATGATGCAGTCTAAGATAGTAGCGGGCTAACCTGTTAGGGGCATGGCAGTTATATTAAACCCACATCGTACCGGAACGCTAAATTGCTCGGCGGCACGTCTTTGCCGGTAGGGTGGTAACTAGCCACGGCCGAAGCCTCCCACCACACCAGACCGGAGAAAATCAGAAATTATAAATTCCCAAATTGATACTGCCGGGAATCGAACCCGGGACCTCCGAACGTTAAGACAACAGCGCTCAACACTGCGCCACGGAGGTTGTCGAACGGTTTTATATAGCCTTGTTTGGTTTGTAATTATTCTGAAATTGGCTCAGTCATCACTACTTAATATTTGCCTTTCAATCCTGACCCAAATGATCTCTCTGCTCTAAAAATGAAAGCAGCAAGTTTTATTTGTTATCAAAAGATCTTACCATTAATATAAGCATTGTCTAATAAACCTACAGTAAGAAAGTCAGTACAGTTTTAGTACCGCAGGATGCAAGACTGCTCACTGTAGAAAAATGGCATCCGGTATCACGCACGTGCAGTTTAAAATTTCGTCTAGCAAATGAAAAGACAATTTTGAATATTATTATTTATGAATATTGAAATGGAAAGACAATTTTGATTTTTTTTTTTTTTTTAATAATATCTATAGGTAATAAAAATTGTGGCTGTGCAAGGTGTGTGATTTTGAGCTCGTATTTGATTTGCGTACATTATCTCAAGTTATACTTTTAAACTACTTAAAATCTCTGTACAAAATTAATGCAGTTTCAATATGTGGAGCGTGATTTAAAATATCCCATTTCGTGATAGGATTGCTCAGACAATCCTTTATGAAAATTTTAGCTAACTGTAGAGTTGCTTAGCAGTGGTTTAAGTCTAAGTGGTTCACGTAGTAGCTACATTAGCGAAGTTGAAAAGGAAGAAGGCGGGATGTAAGGGATGATGAATTACTTAAATTAGACCTTAGTAGGTACACGAAAGTCTAAGTACGTACTGATATGTATGACTTGGTGATAAAAAATATAAACTGCCATTCGTGGGTAAACTTTACTTAGGTCACACCTAAAACACTATTGTATTATGTATTACACAAACTGAACTGTCTGTGTGTTTGTCTACTACGCTTTTACGGCCCATTTTTTCAACTGACTTTAATGAAATTTGATATAGGGGTAGTTTGAAATTATAGAGATCCTGCGGGAACCATAAACCTTAATTCACGCGAACGAAGTCGCAGGCATCATCTAGTTTTCCTATAAAAATATAAAACCCATTTTATAGAAACTGAAAAATATATATATAATAGTGTATAAATAAAACCAATTGGTTTTTTTTATAGACTACAAGTTAGCCCTTGACTGCGATCTCATCTGATGTTAAGTGATGATGCAGTCAAAGATGGTAGCGGGCCAACCTGTTAGGGGCATGGCAGTTATATTAAACCCATGTACCCCTTTTCGGTTTCTACACGGCATCGTACCGGAACGCTAAATCGCTTGGCGGCACGTCTTTGCCGGTAGGGTGGTAAGTAGCCACGGCCGAAGCGTTAAGAAGTTCACCGCCTATTTTTGGCACCGAGGTTTGATCCCGGGCAGAAAGAACATGCCTAAGAAACTGTGGCAGTAATCTTTGCATTTTAAAATCCATGTATCTACGCACTATTTCGATATATTCATTGAATTTATTTCAATGCAAAAAAGAAATAACTAAATTTCTCTTATGTAAGAGTTACGAAGAAACAGAAGACATAATAAGTATTCAAAAATGATTGTTTCAATCTTTACCTAATTTGTTTTTCATCTTAATCCCATTAACTGCTATCGATAAGAGACAACCCATTAACACAAGTTTCACTCTAACACTACCTTTCACTCACAAATACTGACACACACACACACACACACACACACACACACACACACAAAATGCTATTCTGTCACTTATAAGTCACTCAGTGAGATCCTGGAGGAAGTCGTTACTGCTGTCATACAGGTTTCCTAGCGCAGCAGTAACAAAAGGTCTGATGTATAGACTAATTAAGTGCTATATTAATAAAAAAATTTTTAATTGATATATAAAACTTTATTGTATTACTTTTGATAACTGTGCATCATGTAGATTGTATGTTTTTGGTTAAATAAATAAAAAAACTATGTATGTAGGTGCTATGCTTTAGCGGCCCATCTCTCCGACCAATTTTGACGTAATTCGGTACAGAGATAGAACGCATTCGGCAGCCTGGGGAAGGACGTATGGTATTTATTCTGGAAAATCAAATAGTTACTATGGAAAATTTAACCAAAGGGCGGTTTTAGATAAGCGTTTTTTCGGCGCGCATAAGCTAGTTTTTGGAAGAGCGTGTAGGCGCGTAGAAGCGCAACTCTTACGAGTGTTAACGCGCTTATAAGCTTGTATACTATATTACTATTACTGACTGACCCACATGTTCAAGCGAACATGCCGAAAAAAACGCGTGTACGCGCATTCGGTTTTTGAAGCTTAAAACGCGGTGTGCGTGTGCGTAAGCCGGTACGAGCCGAAACGCTTATACGCGCATAAAATACGCTGGTCAGAAACCGCACTAAATCAACGCGAACTAATCCGCGCCATCTTCTATAATTTTAATATTTACAACCTGTTTTATATCCTAAACTATAACAAACAACATATGGCAGATTTATATTACCTAATTTCCTCTTAAAAGCAAAAATAAATGTATTAGTTTTTGTTGCACATAGAATACTCTATTTCGATTTGCTCCATACCATACAATGTTTAATGTCTTGTATACGGGCTATTTCATAAATCATACCGAACAATAGCTATATGAAGGGGAACAAGAGTAAAATAGAAATTAAATGCAAACAACGGATTTTTATATTTCATTCTTTGCAAAACATAGAAATGTTGTTGTAGAAATGTCCAAGTACTCGTATTTTAAAAGTTCTTTTTTCACCTGTATTAGTATAGGTATTTCTAAAAATGATATGAAATGTGCACATTTCATACCCTGTAAATGAGATCGAAAGTTAAACTTTCCGGCCTAGGCCAGTAAAGAGTGTATGTATTTTCATTACATATCATAAGTTTGAATTTGGAATCTTTCTTCCTGAATATCTTGTAACTTGTTATAATGTTCTTTGGCCTAAATACTCGTAGTTTAAATTTGGAACTCTACCGTATTACGCGTTGAGCACTCACAGCGCAAAAAAACATTAAAAGTATAAATATAACTAATTTAACTTTTAATATTTCTTAAGTAGGTTGCTTTTTTATTTACTTTATTTTACTTACATCATCATCATCATCATCAGCCGTTGTGCATCCACTGTTGGACATAAGCCTCTTTAAAGTAGCGCCAACGTAGCTTGGCCGTCTAACTAACACTCGACCAGAAAACGCGTACTTCCCAGTCTCGCGATGATGATTAATCAAATCTTACAAGTTTAAGAACCATTTCCCGGTTTCCGTTTTAGCTGGAATTTTACATACACGTTTAGTTTGGATGAAAATGCATGGTTAGTTATTTGACGTCATTCTAAATCCATTATGGCGGACTACCAATGATGACGGACTAGCTATTATTATGCACCCCCATGACATCAATAAATTTAAAGTGTTTGCTGAGAAGAATACAAAAATAAAATGACGTCACACTAGATTAATTATGGCGGAAGATAAAATCGGCTGTAGTGGCGGTGGTGGTGGTGGGAAGATAAAAGCTTGTTTTTAAAAATGTTTTTGAGTATTACCAATTATTGTTTATCCTGAAAGTGACATTTTGTCCCGCGGGAACCTAAAAATCTCAATCCATGCGGACGAAGTCGCGGGCATTTGCTATAGTATGTCATAATCGCCTAGCCCTAAACCAAAGGTTACTGTTATGATTTGTACGTAGGTGGTTTCTATATAAGGTTACCTATACAGTACTTAATAATATTATGCTTAAGCATAGATTATTGTAGATTTCTCATGAAATAGAACTTTTGTTCTTTTTGGGAATAACACCTAAATCTCTCTTTATGGCTAACTTTGAAAAGGTAAGGGTGCGTGCCTGGAATTTAATCCCAGGACCCCCAAATACTAGACCAAACTCTTAACATAATTAGGCTATCACCGCTTTTATTTATATAGGTATTACAAGTAACTTTTGCCCCAGGCTTCGTTCACGTTAAGTTTGATTTTTGTTGGTTCATTTAAACCCCTATTTTACCCCCTTAGGGCCTGATTTTATCAGCCCGATTCTTCTACAAGCTAGCCCTTGACTGCGATCTCACCTGATGGTAAGTGATGATGCAGTCTTAGATGGTAGCGGGCTAACCTGTTAGGGGCATGGCAGTTATATTAAACCCATACCCCTTCGGTTTCTACACGGCATCGTACCGGAACGCTAAATCGCTTGGCGGCACTTCTTTGCCGGTCTGGTCCGCCGAAATACACAACATCTAAGCTCATGAAATCGGTTACTTACATCAATAGCTTTCGCCACCACCACAACTACAGCCCATTAACGTCCCACAGCTGGGCACAGGCCTCTACTCGCAAAGAAGAGAGAGAGAGAGAGAGAGAGAATTAGAGTTTAGACCCACCTCGCTGCTCCAATGCGGGTTGGTGGCCTTTAACGACTATTATCATGTTAGTGATAGTAGTAGTGATAATAACCGGGACCGACGGCATAACGTGTTC
The DNA here is from genome assembly GCA_923060345.2 of Erebia aethiops. Classification (NCBI taxonomy): domain Eukaryota; kingdom Metazoa; phylum Arthropoda; class Insecta; order Lepidoptera; family Nymphalidae; genus Erebia; species Erebia aethiops. The sequence continues at coordinate 2,771,351 of OV281092.1, read as the reverse complement.
TTCGAGGCACGGGGGTGAAACTCCACCAACCGCCAAACTCCTGGCTAATACTGAGAATTTCTAGTCAGAAAAACCCAACCCTTAATTAGGCCCGACCCGGGACTCGAACCCGGGACCTCGTCGGCCACATTCTAACATACTCCGGGCTCACGGGACATCAATAGCTTATGTACGCTTCAGTCTAAGTTTTTTCATTGCCAATTCGAGTAGACGTATTAAGCTTTTAATTACATTAGTGTCAAAGTAAAATGAATCTTAATAGCATTAATTTGGAGCTCAATAGCGTGATACATTCACAACCAGCGCCCCAAATGGAAACGTTTTGAAATTAAAATCGATTGTACTGCATTTGTAACTTTAAGACAAGAAATTTTGGGTCCATTTTACTTTGTCACTCATGTCATTGAACGCTCAATACGATCAATCGAATTATTTACAATGATAAAAACTTAGACTATGCGTAATGAAATCGAACTTTCATCAAAACGAAATTTCACCGTTTCTTTTTATTTATTTAAAAGAAGTTTATTGAAAACGTTACCACAAAACTAATAGCTAGGTAGCCTAATCTAATAACTATACAATTCTATCACTTATCACAAAGAATACTGGCTACATCTCCGAAGTCGACAGTCAGGCTGGTTCTTTACGCAAAATATTAAGAATTAAAGTCAGTAAAATAATAGATATTTAATTTAAACTTAAGTCTAACTTAAAGAGTTTTTGTAGTAAAAGAAAGTCACGCAAACCTTTTCACGTCTATCTCTTGGCTTGTTTCGTGAGCCGCATTACCCAAATTACTTTCATTCTGAACATTTTTATGCAAAACTTGACCCGGGCGGGATACGGCTGCCTATCTTTCTGTCACATGCAAATGCCCCTGGGATCTGTATGGGGAATTAAACAAAATTTTAAAATAATAATTACAAATATGGGGTTAAACAAGCGTATATTTTATTTGGTTTATATAAGACGACCTCTTTGGCGCAATGGTAAACGCTTGGTCTTATAAGAGGTAGTTCAGTGTGATGCCATTCATCGTCATTAATTCCTATGTCCCCCCTACGGGGCAGAGGGCAGACACTACTCTTTTCCAAGCCGGTCTGTCGGATGCCTGATGCTTTAGCTCGCCCCATGTAAGGCCGATCTTTTTCGCCTCATCAAGTTTAGTACGCCGCCAAGTCTGTTTCGGCCGCCCGCGTTTTCTTTGACCTTGCGGGTTCCAATCCAACGCCTGCTTGGGTATATGTTCAGGTGCTCGACGCAGTGTATGCCCGATCCAATTCCATTTTCGGCGTCGGATTTGAAGATCTACGGGTTGTTCATGACATAGTTTCCATAGGTCTATGTTGGAAATAACTTCCGGCCAAAATATCCTCAGAATGTAGCGAAGACAAAGATTGATGAATACTTGAATTTTGTGCGTGAGATCTTTTCTTGCCTTCCATGTCTCGCAGCCGTATAGCAGTACAGATTTAACGTTTGTGTTGAAAATTTTAAGTTTCACCCTCCGTGAGTGGTGCTTGGACCGCCAGACGGGGTAGAGACACGCAAAGGCACCGCAGGCTTTTGATAACCGGGAGTCGATATCTAACTCTGTTCCACCAGTGGGGGACAGTATGCTACTTAGATATGTGAATTCCTTGACTCGTTCTATTACCATTTTCCCTATTAGGATGATGCCATTAGCATTACAGAAATATCGACAGACAGTAAAAAATTAAAAATACCTAATTGCTATATTACTCTTTGTCGATAAAAAAAGCTTCCATACAATAGAAATTAAAAAAAAAAATCAATTAATTTAAAAAATTAACCTCGTACTGTGTTTTTTTTCAATAAAGTATTAATTATATAAAAAAATATACAGGAATCGTCCAGTTACAATTTTAGATTAAATCATTGAAGTAGGCACAGTTGGTGGATACTCATCAATATTTATATCAACGACAACAAAGAATGTGAACTTATTTTACTAACGGCTTCTAGTCTGAAAAACGGGACAGCGCTATGGCGGGGACAAAGACAGGCTTATGACGGCTTATGGGAGGTGTGGAGCGCGCTCTACAGGTCGGACGCCCAATTTTTTTCTATGAAAGTCAAATCAAATCAAATCAAATCATATGTTTTTTATTCAAATAAACTTTTACAAGTACTTTTGAATCGTCAAGTGAATCTACCACTGGTTCGGAATGCCATTCCTACCGAGAAGAACCAGCAAGAAACTCGGTGGTTGCTCTTTTTAAAAATTAAAGGGCCCATCTAGTACATACATAATATATATTAGTTTATTTTCATATATTATTTATTATGAGTATTATTTTATTTGTGTAAATGGTTTATGTAATAGTATGTAGGTATTTGTTTGTATGTTTATTTATATGAATACACCACCCGCAATTTAATCTCCTTAACTTCTCCTAATCCTAAGGTTGCCTGGCAGAGATCGCTGCTAAGCGATAAGGCCGCCTTTTTGTATTCTACTTCCTTCTGTGTATTTGTGTTCCTTAATTATTATTTTTCCTTTTTGTGTTGTGGTGTACAAATAAAGTGTAAAATAAAATAAAATAAATACATATCGATGATTTTGAAAAAAAAACCGCTGATACTGTGACAATCGCGCAGCAAATTGGTCTTAAGGGACAAGGGAATTCCGTGCATTCGCTCATAAAATAAAATATGGTTCTGACGATAACAAGACCTTAACTCATTTGTCATTTTAGGAACCGATATTTTTCCCGTCATGTTTTCCCATTGCGAATCCCTTTTGACAAGTCTATTAATTAAGGGAATGTACTTGCACTAGAAATATCGGTGTTTCTGTTTTTTAATTGTAGGTTTGTACTACGGGCTTTTTGGAATATTTATTTCTTTTTCGACACCTATAACATAATTTTGTCAAGTATTTTTCTTTTTCATTCAACATTATTGTTATTACATAAATAATTTCATAATGTTCCTGCGTATAGAAATATCGTTATTTTAGTGGATCAGTGTGTGAAAACATTTGGAAATCTAATGCATTATAATTCCAATAAAATGAAAACCACTATGAAAAAGGGTTCACGCCCTCAGCAATGAAAATGTAAATGAAATATTTATTCAACTTAACTGTAAAGTAAAGATAAATGAGGAATAAGATGACGAGAGATGTAGACCCCTGTGGAATTAGGGTTAAGAAGATGGGGTGAGGGTTCTCAAAATAATGTTGTATTCTCACGAGGACGAATGTCATGTGCGAAGTTCCATAAGTAGAATTAGTTCAGAACCTAACATCACCTAACCTAATACGGTTATAGAAAGTATTCAATACTATGAAAGGCTTTGTTCAAAAAGTGTCTGTGTTTATTTTAAAAAAAAAAAAAAAATAGGGTCATACAAAAGGAAATAAAAAGCCACTTCGCTATTATAAAAGCAACAGAGCTTCACCATTTACAATAATTCAATTTTTTTTTCTCTAAGGCTGTACATTAAAATTTTACAAAATTACTGAAAAGCAGGGCCACAATATAAAAGGCGTCGCTCTACTTTTTGAGGCATGGAAAAATACAAGGCGGGACGGCAGCGTCGTGTGCATTACTCAGAATACAAGGAACTATTAGTATAAAGCTGTTCAACAATATTTGATTTTGCAGCAAGCCACAAAGGCAAACATTAAATTTGCAAGCTTTAACAGCATTCTGCCTGATGATCTTCGATGATTCTTTCTAAGTACCTACATTTTAATTTTTTGTTGCATGTGGCCCTGTTGCATTCCGCGATGCTCGGATATTAAGTTTTTTGAAAACGTTAATACTGCACTGCAAATTGCACAAATGGACCACAACTGTCTGAATTAGGAAAACAACTTGAATCTTGCAGTAGAAAACTTAAGTAGGTACACTTGTTATGCAATTTCTCCTTCATGGTTGCCCAATAATGTTTTAGGTGACATCATAATGTATTGTATTGTGTGCCAGGAATTGTATTATAAACGCGTTTACACTGAGCACATAAAAGCACCGTGTGATTGTTATCGCACGGAACGTCCCTTGTATTTTGTTCAGAAATCAGTTCAATGTGTCACCCTATCTACTGTTCAATGTGAAGATCTACTTTGTCATATCATGGCATGTCGCTACCGTGCCGATTTATGTTTGTCCACACCTTTATTCCTACGTGACTGTAAGGACTATCAAACCCTCTGAAGTGTGCCCTTTGTCGACGTGAAAGCCGTTTTCTTCATAATAAGTAGAATTATGCATTCTTATTCAAGTATTTAGACTTTAGACGTCTTTTAGAAATACATTACGTGTAAAACTGATGTGGTAACGCGATGGTATTATGAGTGGAGTACTTATAAGTACCATACAAAGTACTCCGCTATTATTAACACGCATTTTATCAGAATGACGACGTGAATTTTGCAATTTACACTGTTAATACTACTGATACTGACCACTTTGCACATTCAGAAACAGAGTTATAAAATGTACTATAAAATCTAAACATAAACTCACACCAAGAGAGTGTCTTACGCAGAAGCTACTAAATCAGTGCAACGAGAGTAATGGCAACACACAATAAAGTTGATACCCGTGCAGTGTCATTGAAAATTAAACATTCGTTACCAACATCTCTCCAAACTAAGCATAACTCTTGAGCCAAGCACAACCAGTACGACACATCACTTTTATTTTCTTTGACAGACCGTTACAAAAGCCATATGTAACACTGATTGTACTCAGGCTTTTGGAATAAGAACGTATTGTAAGGGCTAACGCATACAGACGGATTGAAGTACAATCTTGTCGATAATAACAACAGTTTGAAGTACTATTTCATACGGTTGGTATGACATTTGACATGTACACACTATGGTTGTAAAAAACGGAACAGAGGAGTCGTAGTCTGAGATCTATGAAACGTACTTTTATTTTGCTCACACTGATAACACAGTAAAAACAGACCATTTATTCTAAATAAAATGTGACAGATTTATATCAGACGACTTAATCTATCTCGTAAGTCTACGTAAATTCTGAGAAAAATGCCTATACTAAAGTCAGCCTTAATAGATATATTAATATCGATATATATCTATAATATAATATCGATATTGAATATAATATCGATATTGACATAAAAATATGGATTATGTTATCTGAAATAAATAAATTGAATTGAATTGAAATTTAATTGAATTGAATAGACGTGCGCGGTCGCCGTCATACCAAAATTAATAAAGCTTATAATTTGAGTTGTTAAAGAGGAAGACGCCGCAACTGCGCTCCAATCCATAATACCGGTGTGCGTCGTGCCTAAGCCTCCATAAAACCACTTCACAATAAATATTAACGTTATATTATCAGCGACATTTCCAACTCTACTTATATTATTGTTCAAACATTTTCCCCGCAGAAGTTCTTAGAAATACATTTTCCTTCCAAGTGGAATTCTTTCAATTTCGTGTTTTCACTTTTCGCCAGCACACAGCAAATGGAATGTGTTCGGTATGAAAATTTAAGAATGTCTCCCGGAGCTCCCTGCGGATATGGACCGAGGGACGTGACGAATACGATGTCGTATTTAACCTGGGAATTATTTGATGACTGGATGTGGCCTAATATTTTTCAAGAAGGACCGAATTCACTGCTAACCAGCTCGCACCAATTCATACGCGTGATAGCCACTGCTTACATCCGACGCTCGATTAGACATAGTTAACCATAAGACGATAGTAATAAGGACGTAATTAAGCTAAGTAAATGTGTTAGCTAGACTTAAGTCCTTTGTTGGTCGACCAAATGATTTAATGTGCCCCTATAATAAGGTAGACTAAGAGAGTAGTATCGATTAGAGACCTTGTGAGCGAAGACGTGACGTTTTATTTAAATCCTGAATATATTACTAATTAATTAACCCCTTCTATGATTAGCTTTGCTAACATCAGAAGTGGGATGGAATTCGCGTACCACAGTTTAAATAAGAGACAGTAAATAAAGTTTATTAAAACGGACATTAAAATTTTAGTTTGTGAAATGTGTAAATGAGTAAAAAAAAATTAAACAAAAGGAACGACTGAGACTATTCAGAGAGTGAACTAGTGTTAGAGACACCATAGTTTTATGACTCAAGAGTGAAGATATTTTATTGCGAAATTTTGACCCAAGTATCGGAATTCTGAACTATAAAAAGTATACTCATGAGTTACTTGTGCACTCAAGCTAACACTTGAAGCTTTGGCATAAACTTTAATTGGAAGAGGTTGGAACTCGGAATAGAGCGTTGGAATTACGTGTAAATAATGGACTTTAGGCAATCTAAAGTGAGAAGTACCTACTTAAATATTATGTTTCCAAACTATGGAGACCTGTACACAGAGATTTCAAGATTGCTGTAAAAATATTGATAGTGATCAATTCGTTAAAGTGTCGAATTATGCAGCGAAAATAAATATCCTTAAGTAGTTGAGATTAATTCGAAGAGAGAATAAATAATTTAATTTATCAAGGGAGATACGTAATTTTTACGTTTTCAATCAATTTAATACTGTAAAGAAAGGAGACAAAATGTTGTATTATAGGGTGTGAAATATGAATGAATGAAACATTCTTTATTGTACACCAATACACAATAGAAATTAAGCAATAGCGGCAGTCTTATCGCTTTGAATCAATCTCTACCAGGCAACTATAAGGAAGGATTAAGAAATTGAAACAAAAATCAGAGGTGTCTTTGTTGGTATCGAATCGAATCTTAGAATCGAAGAGGTATCTTTGTTGGTATCAATTATAATCTTCAAAGAAAGTACTGAACTAGTGTGGATGAGCTGCCATTAAAGGCAATTATGCAGACTCTAGCCGCTAGCGAATGACCATCAAGACACGAAACAGAAATCTGAGGATGCTACAATTTGTTGCAAGAGAAGCTGAAACCTAGTAGGGCTGGAAAATCAAAGGTAGATAGATAAATCAAAGATATCTTTGATTTTACTGAACAGTGACATACTGATGTCTAAGAAAAACAAAGAACCACAAAGTCATCCAGTTAGAAAATATCTCATTGGAAACTGATTTTCATTTTTCAAGACAAAGGATTACGCTAAGATGCAATAGTTAGCAAGACGGCTATTATATCGAAGGCACTTCAATCGTTCGATTGTTTCAGTACCAGTTATGTTGAATTGTTTATAATTTGGAGGACGCCATAAAAAGCGGTGAGAGTTAAGCTTCTAAGTACAGGTTCAGTTACGAGAACTGTTTTAAAATACTCTGGGCTTATCGCTTCAAAACTTAAAACTAAAACAGGCACAAAGGAAATAAGAACCACCACTTGTGAATCAATCTTTTATCACCCTTACCATTTGTCAGCGTCTAAACGAGCTAAAGTACGAGAAAATAATGGCGGAGCTTAAACAATAATATAATACGAGAATTGAGTTCACCATAATCGTCGTCTGTTATTATATAGTAAAGAAAAAGGAACAAGCTACAAATTGTGCGTAGATTATTGATGATCAATTGAAAATGGAAAATTGATGAAAAATTCGGAAATAAACAATATTTAACTGTGCTTTATTTTCATGGCTTGTCTATGAAGAAGATTCAATAAATATAAAAATAAAACCGCCTTCATCACACTTGAAGGACACTTGAGTGGATGAGGATATCTTTTAGTGTATACAATAGAATTGGTAAAATCTTTTAAAGTGACGTAGAAATACTTAACAAAACAATAGAGCAAAGTTTAGAACGTTTCGAATAACTATTGAAAGGCTTTAGCTGGATTTATTTTAGAGATTTAAAAAAAATGCAAATTCTTGCAAACGGAAATGGAGTACTTGACCGGAGGTATATAATATTAAGATGAAATCCGCCGAGGGTATATAAAGATTGAAGCGTTTTAAAAACAAAGCAGTAAAGTATTCACAAGAGGGAAAAACAGGTCAGATAACTGATGGACTTAGGGAAGTACTTCCAGAAATCATGCGATCAATCAGATCCGATCAGAAATTGTGTCATTCAAACAGTATTTCTTTAATTACTTATTGTTTTAAAATGGAAATATGCTGAAGACAAACAAAAAAAGAATTTGAAAGATCACGGAAGAATTTGATCAAAATAAATAACTTCTATGAAATTAGTAAGGCTTGATGATTGTCGAATATTATCGAGTAAGCTTAATGAGATACCTATCAAGTTTGAAGAAGTTACTGACTGCATTGTAAGAGTACAGGAAAGGCAGTAGCATGAAGTACGAAGACTAATTTTCAGTACCAACAGCAAACCAATTAAGATCACTAATCAAGAGCTAACAAAAAAAAATTTAATCATAATAAATGATCAAGTGACATAACCAGGAACAATGGATCTAATGAGACGATAAAAAATAGAATTGCAAAAATACGATGTTGATGATGATAACTGGAATTTGGAATATCGCACGGTGGAATATTGTTGAGAATTTTTAAAAATGTGAACTGAACATGGTATTTCCTGTCATCTTTGATGAGATTCAATTTAACTCAACTGTAGGACGAGTAACAATGCCATAACAGAGTTGACGAATTATTAGAAGCATCAAGAGCCAAGTAATGATATCCAAAAATAATATGACAATGAAAGGTTACTATATTACCTGTTTATTTGCAAAACTTACAAATAAAAAATTCACGATGCACGACTGGAGTTTACTCCTTATGAACGAATAGTGTTACCATGGAAACATAAATATATGTTTCCATGGAAAACATAAACATAATGTAACTTAACGTAACGGGGAAAGTTTTATTTTACTTCCCATACATTTTTATACCCCGGGCTTATATATGAAAATCGATTCTTAAGGAATAAACTCCAATAAACTCCAACAAGGATTCTACAAAACAAAAGAAAAATATGCGATAAAGGAATAAAAAAAAAAAAAAAAAAACATCGACAAAGAAACAAACGAAGTTACAAAAATGCACTTTGAAGTGGCATGGATAGAACAGGACAAGTGGCATGATGCGCTTTCGAACCTATTGGAATGTTATGTAGATAAAGGATCAGAATGGTCGAGACGTTTATAAAAAAAAGCAGTATATTCGGCAATGGTGTCACAGACAAAATATAGATACAAAATATGCAACAAAACAACATTTATAAATGGAAACGGCTGTTAACACTTAAGTCAATTAAAAAAAAAACTCGGTTACACAACAATATAATTATTAACAGCGATTCATAAAGTGCCTGCTTTAGAGTGGTAACTAGAAATCCTACCTGCACAGTTGTTGGTTTTCATTCATGGCACTTTACGAGTTACAGCAGGGCCGAGACAAAGATAAGATAAAGGATTGATAAATAATTAATTGCGAAGAAACAATATGCAGTAGAAAGAAGGCGATGTTGTTTATGTACAACAACGGGGAATTTGTCTTACAAATTAGAACCGCGTTATAATGAGCCGTTTATAATAAAAGTGTTTGCCGAGAGTTTAAAAAAATCTGTATCACAGGGACAGAACAAAATTAGGCTATAAAAGCCGGTGACAGGTGATACTGATGGAGCCGAGATAGCCAATAAAATAGAAATTAAATAAAAATAGGTGATAAAGGAGAAGGTTAAAACGTGATAGATGTGAAAGCCAATACCAAACAATGTTAAAAGGTTAGGCAATAATGGCGAAGGTAGCTCATAGAAGCTAATAAAAGAATTAAAAAGTTATTGGCAATAATAGAGGAGGTAAAAAAGTTATAGCTCATCAATAGGTAAGTATAAAAAAAATGAGGTATACTTAAAAGTATGCTGATGCGCGAGCGACTTCATAAAGTACGCTAGGACCGCAACAAAATGAAAAAAAAAAAAAAAAAAAAAGAAGTATACTGAAAAGTATGCTGGATGCGCGAGCGACTTCATAAAGTACGCTAGGACCACAACAAAAATGAAGTATACTGAAAAGTATGCTGGATGCGCGAGCGACTTCACAAAGTACGCTAGGACCGCAACAAAAAAAAAAATTAAGCGTTAGCTACTATTTGATAGTGCTCGAGGATCGCTGATAAAAAAAAAAAAAAAAAATTTATAAAAAAAAATGCGAGAGTGACATAGAGCACGAGGATCGCAGAAAAAAAAAAATTAAGCGAGAGCGACATAGTGCGCGAAAATCGCTGATAGAAAAAATACAATGGCGAGAGCGACTATTTAATAGTGCGCGAGAATCGCAAATTAAAAAAATTATAAAAAAAAGATCTAAGCAGCTTACACCCGTAAGTGTGCCAGTATTGCAAAAAAAAAAAAAAAAAACAAAAAAAAATACAACCCCAAACAAATACTTAACGAACTGCATGTGGCAGTTGTAAACAACAAAAATCCCTAAAGGGACACTTAGCAATCGGGTCATTGACCGCGCCTGAAGTATGGCAAAATAAAATTGCTTTTGTGTACTTTTGCTTTAATATTTTTCTGTTTACAGGTAAAATAGAGAAGAAGCTTTGAGATCAAAGCTTGTTGCAGGAAGGCCGTGATAGCCACTGCTTACATCCGACGCTCGATTAGACATAGTTAACCATAAGACGATAGTAATAAGGACGTAATTAAGCTAAGTAAATGTGTTAGCTAGACTTAAGTCCTTTGTTGGTCGACCAAATGATTTAATGTGCCCCTATAATAAGGTAGACTAAGAGAGTAGTATCGATTAGAGACCTTGTGAGCGAAGACGTGACGTTTTATTTAAATCCTGAATATATTACTAATTAATTAACCCCTTCTATGATTAGCTTTGCTAACACGCGCGTGGATGGGACACTGGGCAACAAGTCATAAATTAACGCGACAGCAAGATATTTTAAGATTACGCGCGAACTTCGCGATCCATAGCGAAATAGCGTGCCCTGAGCGCGCGTATAAACTCGAAACCATTCCGTACCTACGCAATTCGTACGGATTTTTGCAATTTGTCTTACTTATTAATTCATTAGCTCAGTGGTTAGCTTGCTTAGGCAAGCTAGGTAGTTAATTAAGTAATGTGAGTGATTAAATAAGATTTTTGAGAAGATAAACATTAAACATTAATCTCTTCTCTTCTATGTACTTTCACACCTGAGATCTTAAGGCTGTGGTTTTAGGCTATAGCAATAATATATCCTAGGGAGTTAGTCTCCTTGGATGACTCAAGGTTTCTCTGTTCAAAAGCAGCAGCTGATGGTTGAAATAACTGTGTAAAAGCTTAATTTTATGTAAAATTTTAACAACAAGTAGTATTTGTGAAAATAATATACTTATCTGCAAAATTATATCAGACCTTAACTTTTCAAGTTTGTCATATCCAGCAGCACTGCATGCACTACATCTGCTATCGACATTTTCGATACATGATATGGAGCGGCGGATATATTTGCGGTCGTATTTCATTTACTTCCTATGATATTTTTACTTCACTGTTTATTTGCGATAACCAGTCGTAATTTTTTTTATTTCAACAAAAATAATATACGATGCGACTCCGATGAAGATAATAAAATAACAAAGCCAGCAAAATGTCGAAGGGCGATGCCTGATATCGCAAAAAGGAAAATAAGTTGAAATAAATTCCAGATAGTTTGGTTATTTTAATAACTTCAAAAAATGGTTATTTTTTATTCACACAGAACAAGGAATCTGCTTGTTTATTCACGTAGGTTTGTGCTTGGTTGTTATGCCGTCTGTCGTAGTTTTAACTAATCGTACCTACATCGTTCACTGCTTGTCATCTGATCTTTAAGGTATCGTTCAAACGCAATCGTAAAAATTGCGCATTGATATTTATTTTTAACCGACTTCCAAAAAAGGAGGAGGTTCTCAATTCGGTGCGTATGTTTTTTTTTTTTTTTGTATGTTTGTTACGCCATTTCTCCGCCAATTATAAACCGATTTTGATAATTCGTTTTTTGTTTGGTAGGTCATACTTCAGAGGTGGTCCCATTTTAATTTGGTGAAGATCTGATGAATATCTCCGGAGATGGAGAACGGAACTCCTCAATGGATAAGAGTAAATTGCTCGCGATCAGTGTGATAGTTTTGTAAACAGTATGTTTTAACCATGAATAGCATATCTTTTTTTTTTAGGGTTCCGTACCAAAATGGTAAAAATGGAACCCTTATTACTTTCTCTTTCCGTCTGTCACAGTCGATTATTTCAGTAACTATTAACTATTGACATGAAATTTGGTATAGTTGTATATAATAGTGGCCCAATATCATGGAAATCAAAAAAATTGAAAATTATTTTTAGTTTAATTAAAAAAGTGGGGAAAATCAGGGGTTTGAAATTTCAAAGTAGGATAACTATACCAAGTGTTGTATCATATGGACTTTGTACTTGACTTGTCTAAGTTAGACAAGTCGACGAGTAACGATTAAACGACGTTATTCTTAATAACGCTAAGTTTTTACTAGCGTTCTGGTTACATCCTGTATTTTATAACAGTGGGGCCACTAAAAATTGTGAAATAAAAAATTTTCAAAAAAAAAAAAAAACCGACTTCAAAAACCACAAACACTAAAAAGTAAAAAATAATTTAATTTATTATGTATACAAGAGTTAATGTAGTTCTATAATAACATTTTTTGGAGTCGGTGCCAATGTGGAGTCACGTCAACAATAATGAAGAGTAGGTAGACGGTTCATGCGGCTAATAAGTTATGTGCGTTTTAAGAAATTAAATAAACGGTGAAGGTTTAACGACCTCCGTGGCGCAGTGTGTAGCGCTGTTACCCTAACGTGCGGAGGTCCCGGGTTCGATCCCCGGCAGGGTCAATTTAGGAATTTATAATTTCTGAATTTTCCCTGGTCTGGCCTGCTGGGAGGCTTTGGCCGTGGCTAGTTACCACCCTACCGGCAAATACGTGCGCCAAGCGATTTAGCGTTCCCATACGATGCCGTGTAGAAACCGAAGGGGTGTGGGTTTAATATAACTGCCATGCCCCTAACAGGTTAGCCCGCTACCATCTTAGACTGCATCATCACTTACCATCAGGTGTGATCGCAGTCAAGGGCTAGCTTATAGTGGATAAAAAAAAAGGAAAACATCGTGAGAACATCTTTTTTTTTTTTTTTCAAAAGAGCAACCGCCGAGTTTCTTGCTGGTTCTTCTCGGTAGGAATGGCATTCCGAACCAGTGGTAGATTCACTCGACGATTCAAAAGTACTTGTAAAGGTTTATTTGAATAAAAATCATTTTGAATTTTGAATTTGAATTTGAGGAAACCGGTATGCCTGTTTTTCGTAATATTGATCCCAGAAATTTTAGGAATTCACGCGGGAATCAAAAAACCTTAATCATCTAGTTATGAATATAATTATACTTACGCTGTGCTTTTACTTAACATTCCAGTCGTCGTCCTCCAGGCGTCTGTCCTGCGCCTGATCTCTCTCCGGTTGTGTCGGATTTTCTGTCCCATCCGGCTATGAGAGTAAAAAACTCAGAGTGCACCTATGTATGCGCACACACTTGTGCACTATAATCAGTGGCGTGCACAGAGTTTGAAGGTGGGGTAGGCATTAGTTGGTCAGAATACCTGTTTACTAACTGTTTTGGGGAAAAAATAACATTGACGTATTTAGGCTCGCGACTTCGTCCGCGTGTCGTAACTAACTCATTTTCCATATTTTCTCACCGTTTAAACCTTCCCTGGACTACGACAAACGTTTAAAAACCAAAATCAGCTAAATCGGCCCAGCCGTTCTCGAGTTTTAGCCAGAGAAACGAACAGCAATTGATTTTTATATATATAGATATATTTCATCTGGGTTAGCAGTGATTTTATGCCTCTATGAACTGCACGCCACTGACTATAATATCTCTCGCGCAGAGGGCTAATCTCTCTGGAGATAAGCCGCCGTGTCTGAAATTCGGTCGGGAGGGCTTAACATTATACAACTATACCATCGACACTAGCTCAGCTTTCATGACTTGAACCGGTATAATAATTATATTATGCTCATAATATGAATCGTACCTACAGGACATTTTAAATAGGATTAGCGTGTTAGTATACCGGGAAATAAATATTCATTGAATTTTAATGATAATTTGGGTTTGTTTTCAAATTTCGGTCCAATTTTAATCTCTATGATTAGAGAGTAGAGTAGAGAGTGGGATTAATTTTATTATGTAGGTCTTCTATGAATTTACATAAAATATGTTTTAGTAGGTCTATCTATATATAATTTGTTTTTTAAATAAAGGCTTAAACAAATATATATAAAGAAGAATATGTTGTTAAAGAATTAATAACACCCTGCATATTATTATTGAAAGTATGTTTTTGGGATATCCTTCAATAACACCGCAACGACCTCCGTGGCGCAGTGTGTAGCGCTGTGGTCCCGGGTTCGATCCCCGGCAGGGTCAATTTGGGAATTTATAATTTCTGAATTTTCCCTGGTCTGGCCTGGTGGGAGGCTTCGGCTGTGGCTGGTTACCACCCTACCGGCAAAGACGTGCCGCCAAGCGATTTAGCGTTCCGGTACGATGCCGTGTAGAAACCGAAGGGGTATGGGTTTAGTGGTAGATTCACTTGACGATTCAAAAGTACTTGTAAAAGTTTATTTGAATAAAAATCATTTTGAATTTTGAATTTTTTGAATTTTGATCAGATGAGATCGCAGTCAATGGCTAGCTTGTAGTGGATAAAAAAAATCGAATAGATATGATATTTCGCATGGATATATCCACATCCTGGTTATAGTCACATAGGCTAAATTTAGCCCAGTAAATTAAAGATTTTCCTACGATTTAAAAAAAACAACGTTGATGAAGGTACAGGCATCATCAAGTAAAATTATGAGTCAAAAAATCACACAAACTCAGAAGTAGGTGCTTTCAAAATTAACACGGCACTAAGCTGCACTGGGGCATTTCTTTTACTATTTACATTTGGGGGCGCTGACCTGATTCGTTGAGACGCCTCGAAACTGTATTATAGGCGAAGAGTTGCACTACACTAGAGACTGTTAAATCACGGTCTAAGGAGTTACGTTCTTACTTTCGTACCAGATAATGATGATATCACCGTAAAATTGTAAATACCGTTAGATTATAATCTATCTCGCGGGATTGTGAACTGTCGAAATATTGTAAACCGTTCAATGTTCTGAGTGTAAACTTTTGAAATATTTATTTTATTTACGCCTTTACTACTTGTAATGCCTGTTTCTAGGCTTAGTAAAACTAGCAATCCATTTGTTGGAAACAGTGTCCGCTTCTATAATAAGCTTCCAGAAGACATGTTGAAGATGTCTCTGAATAAGTTCAAAGTTAATGTAAAACGTAAACTCATTGAAAAATCTTATTACCATGTAAAGGACTACTTAAACGACAAGGAAGCCTGGCAATAATTTGCTCTAATGTCTCTGATAGTTCCTTAGTAAGAATATTTGTGAGATGGTGATAATAAAAATAAAAAAAAACCCGGCTGATTTTTTTGTGGGCTCTTCTCAGACCAGGTCGCGTTTGGAACCCTCGTAGCTTTAGTTTTAAGATACCGTTACCCATTATCACCATCATGCTTTGTAAGTAAGTAATTTTTAGACGAAAATAAGTGTACCTACAGTGTACCTATACTTAATAAATAAATGACTATGACTATGACTATGACTACGTTTTCTTGGTCTTCCTCTTCTTGATCTTTTAGGTTAGGGTTAGACATAAATATTCAGGTAGTGCCCGGCCTTCTGTCAGGGTAATATACTAAAGAGAAAGAGGTTAATAGAGGAAATATTAGGTTATAGATTACCGAAAAATAATGCGGTATGTTACGGTTCACAATCTTTCTTTTATAACATAGTTTTAAGATATTTTGTTACTAACACTATATGGATCCTAGATCTGAAATAAATGTTTATTTATTTATTTTATTTATAATCTAACGGTATTTACAATTTTACGCTGACAATTGACAAATCAAGTTGCGTTTCATGTCAAACCTTAATAATTTTGGAACATACTTACTTAGTTCTTTTTGACAGGAAAAATTAAACGTGACAAAAAACTTTAAACTCTGTCTCCTTCTAATCACAATCGTTAGCTCATATTCGCATTTATGATAATTATTAAGTTAAGATGTTGGAACTTATTTATTAGAGCTTTATTTATTTTATATTCTGCTACTCTCTGGTCTATTACCCAATGGTAATACGAGTTAACCGGCCACGGTCGCTGGGCCACTTCTTAATAGAGCTTTTAATTTTAAAGCTTCATCTTTCACAAAAATGAGATCATTTTTGGAAAATACAGCTTAAAATGGATATTAAACGTTGAATAATTTTGTAAGTTTGCAGTCTGTTTAATGACACACTACAGCTGGTAATGTAATGCAGTAACACAAATATATATTTACACATATAGCAGAGTACAAATAGATAATATTGTCACAAATAATGCACGTCTGAAGACCAGCGCACACTGCCGCAAGCCCCGTAATTTGGAATTTTTCAGTACTGAAAATGAGAGTGAAGTTTCACTGCAATATAATCGGTACAGGTACAATGTACAGATTTGATAACTCCATTCAATTTGATAGATTAATGGGATTAACCTTCAGCGAACACTTTTAGCGGTTTTTCTTTTTGCAAACCATCTAATTTCAACCTATTCCGCTGGACCGCCCCGCGGTCGCGCGCACACCATATTACAACGAACAGGGGGCGCCCATTTTCTGCCGGCGACCATGGGTCGTTTGGAGGTTGCGCGTAAACAAAAAGCGTTCTATTGTGAAAACTACTTTACTTGTCTCATTTCTAACTCTAGGATAATAGAGAGGAAGAATAAGGCTAACTATATTTGTAAAAATAATGTGTAAAAATATATGTAAAAATAATGCTGAGTTTCATTTTTGATCCGTAACGCCTATTGATTGGAGTAGAACCCAGATGGACCAAACTTTAAGGGATCTGCGATCATACACCAACGCATAAAGCTATATTGTTTCATTATTGTTGGCTTTCGTGTTTTAGAATTATGATCCTTATTTTAGAAACGTCAAGGTACGTAACATCAAACTGTCGTTTTGAGTAATATTTCTTTAGTATTGTTTTAAGCGTTGGTAGTATTACCCCTGGAATTAACTACGGAACCCTAATACGTAACTTAGTTGCTTAATCCGCGCCTGCCCTACTTCACCCATGTTTAGTTACGTTTTTAATAACTTATAACCTGTTAACCTTATTAAAATTTCATTCAGAAAAAGCTCGGGCTCAGGGAAAGCTTCAGCCTTTTTTACTTTCTTACAGTTTGTTGCGAATAAAAAGATTTTAATAACATTAGGATGTTATCTGAAATAAATAAATTAATAAATTAAATTAATTAATTACTTAAATTGTGTGTTGTGTGAATGTTTACTAAAGATCATAGAAATAAGTAAAACATGATATTAATATGTCATGTAGAAATAATATATTGCTTCGATGGTCAATTGATTCTAAGTTTTCGTAAGGACAAAACAGATTTGACGACCTTTTACCAGTGGGCGGTCCCAAAATCCACTACAAGTTAGCCCTTGAATGCGATCTTACCTGATGGCAAGTGATGATGCAGTTTAAGATGGTAGTTAACATGTTAGGGGTATGGCAATTAAATTTAAAAAAAACGTATGGGTTTAATATAATTGCCCTAATCGGTTTCCACACGGCATTGTAACGATAGATCGCTTGGCGGCACGTCTTTGCCGATAGGGTGGTTACTAGCCACGGCCGAACCCTCCCACCAGGCCAGACCAGATAAAATTCTGAAATTATAAATTCCCAGATTGACTCTGCCGGGGATCGAACCCGGGACCTCCCACGCCAAGACAACACTGCTCAACACTGCACCAGGGAGGGCCTGATGTGATCTGATCTGCTCCAGTGAGAACTGAGAAGCATCAGGCTTGGCTAGTTACCAAGCGCAGGCCATCGATGTTGCAGGCAGACAGCAATTTAGCATTCGCGTTTTGGTACAATGGGACTGATTCTGTATTGCACAATTTCTAAACTAAACTAAAATGGCAACATGTAAAATATTGCTAGCCCTTTCATTATACTCCCTGCGGAAAGGGACAGAACTAGATTTAAACGTCGTGTAGAAATCGCTCAAGTGTACGGGCTTAATGTATCTGCCATTCCCTATCTCGGTACTCTTGGACTATGCTTTTCACTCTCAAGTACCTCGGTTTTTTTTTTTAAATCACTATGGGATTATGAATTAAAGATCGCCAAATTTCTTCGCAACCATATACTGATGACCGAATCCTACCTTATGCTTGATCTAACATGCATTTAACCAGTTTTTCAACTGAATGTCCCCGGGAATTTCTTTTTAAAACAGGATTTTCTTTTTTGAAGTAAAACTAGTTTACTCGAGCAATTTGAATATTCAAAACGATTACTTCACAAGTTTCTTAATAAGTCCTTTTTAGACGTCCCTCGTTTTATCAGGTGAAGGAAGTGACCTATTTCTGAGAGCTGGAATTAAGTTAGCGGCCCCGCTTTTGTGTTCCCGGGAGCTAAATGTTATTTGCGTCTAACACTTTTCTATGAACTGGACTAGAGTATACAAGTCTAATTATAGCTCCGAGCTAAGCTGCAGTGTAATTTTTTATGATTTTCTTTCGTAGAGGAAATGAGAGGAAATACAGAATTAAAAGAAATATTAGTGAAAACTTTATAAACAGGACTTCCAATAATAATTGATTTATGTTATGTAAAGATTACATAAATGGTTTATTCGATAAAAAAGATTTCCTTACACCAAAAATAATATCATCAGAATATTAGGTACGCAATGTAAACGACGAGGTGCTTTAATTTTTAAAATCTTCTTAATTTGCTAATATACATATATAGTATATGTATATTTTTTAATGTATAGGCTGTCAAACCTGCATGATAGTGGTAGGTAATGCATTCTAAACTGCAACGCTTTGGCCTGGAAGATGCCTATTCACTTTTGACACTTGAAAGAATCATTGGTGGTGAGCAAAATCTGTATATTCCGATATGTGAACAACGTTATATTTTAAGCACATTAGGGCCTCATCATTACCTATTTTTTTCAGATGGAGTGTTATTCAGTTCAGAGCGTAGGCTCCAACAACGCGTCATCGGGTCGGGCGAGCGCGAGGCATCGCCGAGAAAGGTGTGAGGTAATAGCCTAGCGACATTCATGGGGGACTCTTCCATGCCTCTTGTAAGGCTTGGGGCTTGGGATGACATTAGCCTGGTGGGAGGCTTCGGCCGTGGCTAGTTACCACCCAACCAGCAAAGACGTGCCGCCAAGCGATTTAGCGTTCCGGTACGATGCCGTGTAGAAACCGAAGGGGTATGGGTTTAATATAAGTGCCATGCCCATACCGCTACCATCTTGGACTGCATCATCACTTACCATCAGGTGAGATCGTAGTCAAGGGCTAGCTTGTAGTGGATAAAAAAAAAAAAGGATAGGTGGGTGGTCGGTTGGACCTGAGTAGTCCGTATACCAACGAGGTCATGGCGTGAGTCCAGGTCTGTTGATGTTAAATATCGGGGAAATAGTCTTTGCCGGCAAAGACGCTTAGTGTTCGTATCCATTGTCTATTAGATCATCCATCCATCCATCCATCCATCAGCCGGTATGCATCCACTGCTGGACATAGGTCTTTTCGAGAGCCTATATCAGAAAGTGTACATGAATTTGAATTTGTTTATTGGAATCTCTGCACAACAGTTTAACAAGTAATTAGGTGGATAATATATAAAATATTCAATGCGTCTCAGAAATATATTTTCATATCGAAAAATCGGCACAATTGAGACAAAATTTATTTTGAGGTTTACGTAAATCCCTTTCCTTTGTGACAGTAATACGTCCTGGAGGGATACTTTTGTTTCGTTCCGGACCCCGATTGAGCGTTCGGTCGCTTATTTATGAGAATTGAATATTTGTCATCCAATTTTTGTGCTACGGACGTAAGCAATTTATTTGAGGATATTCAATTGTATTCATAATGTCTTGACGATTGGTAATTTAAATTTTGTGAATCGTGAAATTTTCAAAATCATTATAAACAGATTCCTTGTTCCGTGATTATAACAAATCACTGTAGTCTGTAGCTAAATTTTAAATGCGAATGAATGAATGAAATATTCTTTATTGTACACAAAAAAAAAATACATTAAATAATAACAATAAAAATAATTAAAGGAAATCGGAAATGGCGGCCTTATCGCTTTGAAGCGATCTCTTCCAGGCAACCACGCTTTATAGGATTCTAGGAAAATTAAGAGAAATATTTTTCCTTTCTTTCTTACAAAATTAATTTTCAAATTTATCTACGACGAGAAAAAAATTAGAATAAAGCACAGTATAGGTACTAAATTGTACCTTGTAGGTAAAAGACCAAAACCACGTACCTGCAAATTATGGAACCAGCTTCCATCTTCTCTGTTCCCTCATGATTATAATATGGGGTTCTTCAAAGGGCGGATAAACAAATATCTCAAAAGCCGGCAACGCATTGGCGGTTCCTCTGGTGCTGCAAATGTATATGGGCGGCGGTAATCACTTACCATCAGGTGACCCGCCTGCTCGTTTGCTCGCTCTATATAATAATATATAACAACTAGATGTCGATTCCCGCGGGAAGTATTTAATTTTCCGGGATAAAAAGTAGCCTATGTCCTTCCCCGGGATACAACCTATCCCTATACCAAATTTCATCCAAATCGGTTGGACAGATGGGCCGTGAAAGCGTAGCAGACAGACAGACAGACAGACAGAAACACTTTCGCATTTATAATATTAATATGGAAGTATGGATATGGATATGGAAGTACCCATATTGTAAGCAAGACAAAGGTTATTGTTAATTTAATTTTTTTAGAATAAAAAGATGAGTCAATGACAAATACCCACATAATATTATAGAAAAGATTTAAGCGGAAGCCATTTTATTAAAATTGATTTATCAAGTTGTATAATATTTAATATTTAACGGGGAAGAGGTAAGGCTCGATATTAAAACTTCTCGTCTCGTTCCATGCTTCATTAAAATACCGTCTTGTATACAAAATTAAAACTCGTTGTTAAATTTTTAATAAGGTATTATATCCCCACGGAAATATTGTAAGCGGTAAGTGAGCTTTAAGTTCTAAAGTTGATGCAAAATCTCTTTTATGATACTTGATTGTAACAAAGTGTTAATAAAACGGGTACAATTTAATTTAATTGATTTTTTTTCATTACAATATTAATATTTATAATCTATATAATATTTATAAATAATTTGAGATAGTCGATCGAATAGTTAAGGACTAGAAAAATACTAAAAAATATACCTTTTTTTCCCCTTGACTGCGATCTCATCTAGTCGTAAGAAATGATGCAGTCTAGTAATTATTAGTATGCAGTATTAGTTATTAATAAATACTTAGTAATATTGTTAATATAAATAGTGTGTCTGTCTGTTTGTCTGCTTCTTTTTCATGGCCTACATAGGCACCGCGTTGGTAGATATACCATAGACTTCTTATTAATACTATAACTGCCAAGTTTCATTAATGTGTTGACACATATTAATAAAATAATTTTCTCTTAAACAGCTAAATCGCATAGCCAAGAAAAAAATTTAATACATTCACCAAACAATTTCCCTAAAAGCTTTTGCATTAAAAAACAATTTCAACAACCATTTTTATAGTCTCGAAAACTGGTCACGGATCGCTGATGCAGACTTTTGAATAAGAATATTTCTTTAGCCGCCTCCGACACTCGGCTGCATTTCTTGATTCAGCCCAAACATGAGTGATAAGCGACTTTCCGTTATAGTTATTTTCATTATCATTTCGTAAAGCGCTTACCTCATTTCGTAAGTGCAAGAACCAAATAAATTCCAATGTAACCTATTTGTGCAATAAATAAATGTGTTTTTAAAGAACTCATTGATAAAACCTTATTTTGAGGATCCACTCCAGTGCATACAGTGAACCTGGACTCCTGGAATGCAAAACTCTTACTTACCTGTCTGATTATAATGTTCTATGAGAAAGATAAGCGCATAGAAGGTGCGTGGGTGACTCACCTCAGAGCCACCCATACCTAATGAAGTAGGGTAAATATTTATTTGTGTTGTATGTCAAGTACAAATAAAAAATAATTTATACGATTCTCTTTCAATTATTTCGAATTTCTACTAGATCTTAGTAAAACCATTTGTTCTCATCTCTCATGGTATGCAGATAAAGTTATGTTAGATTAAAAATTTCTGTTTTTTCTGTATCTGAAAATCTGTTTGAATTGCAACTCACTTTGGGTTTAAATTTTCACAGTACAGTACAGTAAATTAGTTTTATTCCAAAGTTATCAAACACTGACTCGTATATCCCGTTTTTCTTTTGTTGACGATCTATATTTTGGCAACTGTTATATCTACTAGATCTTAGACTGAAGCAAAACCTCTTCCAGCTCATGACTTGCACATGCATATTACCATAACGTGGCCAGGTGTGGGCGAATAACTGAGTCGTCGCAATGCGGTATAAGGGATCTTATATTCATAATATTATTGTAGCAAAGCTACCTGGACACGGCGAGAAATCAAAATCTTTCCCCGACCAGTCTGCGCTGTGGTTTTAAATTTGTATATTTGGTTACATTTCGCATTTTCATCGTCAAATATTGTCTTTGAATAAATATTGTGTTTGCAAAAATCATATATTATAAATGCGAAAGTGTGTTTGTTTGTTGGTTTGTCCTTCAATCACGCTTTAACAGAGCAACGGATCAACGTGATTCTTTGCAAGGGTATAGTTGAGGACCTGGAGAGTGACATAGGCTACTTTTTATTCCGGAAAATTAAGGAGTTTCTGTGGGAATAAAAATAACTTATTCCACGCAGACGACGTCGCGAGCATCGGCTAGTCATAGGCTAGTCAATAATTGTACTAGCCGATCCTGATAGCTGATAGAGGGAATTTCCGGAAATATTTACTTGCTCTATAAAGGGACTAACATGTTAAATCTGAATTTTTTCCTTTTTATAACAAATTATAAAAAATATTTTAATAAGCAAAACTAGATTATTTTTCTTCTTCTTAGATACTTTTTATCCCCCAAATTTAAGGAGTTCCTTTGGGAATTTAAAGACGGACCGTTCCGTCGTAAAATTAGTATAATACAATAATTATTAACGCTAGTAAGTTCTTATTAGGTAGTTAATAGTGACCACAAAACTGATCGTAGAAAATTACCTAGGGATTACAACTTAGCTCCCTATAGAACGATAACATATTATGTAATCACTTTATCCTTTATGGTGCAAAAAATATTTGGGTTATTTCGGGTTAATTTCATAGAATATTGGGTAACTTATGTTAATTTAACAGATGGCTCTGGAACTATTCTTTTACGAGATTTCCATACAGTTATAAATACGAAAATAATATTATTAAGAATTGGATGATGCCTGTGTCTTTGTCCGCGTCTATTAAGGTTTTAAAAAGTGGCCTATTATGACCTTCCCTGGGATACAACCTATCTTTGTACCAAATATCATCGAAATCGGTTGTACAGATGGACTGTTAAGGCGTAGCAGATAGACAGACAAATAGACGGACAGACACATTAAATGCGAACTTATAATATTAGTATGGACAAGGTCATGTCAATGAGCTACATATTTTGGACTAGAATTTGACTAAAATATTAGTGGCTAATTTAATAAACAAATAGGAATTTAACTAATTAATCGAATAGTTAGTTATACTAGTTTATCTCGTTTATAAAATATCACTTTTACTACTATTAACTACATCGCCCGGGGCTTGATTTAGTACTAGAATGTATATGTTATTAATGGACCATTTCAGATAAACTCGTATTATTTCCTCTTTAAATATGTTTTAATTTTATTTACAATATTCCTTTGGAGTTATATTTTTGTATTATGTAGTAATTTGAGATCGGTTGTTACTTTTCATAAATATATTTTTTTATTTGGATCCGTTGTGTATACGTTTAAGTGGCGTGTCACACGGATTTAAAATTTATTATTTTAAAATTTAAGCGTTGTGTACCGAAATAAAACAACGAAGAAGTCTTGGTATTTATGTACTAGACTATCATTGATGTTTTACCAGTAATTAAATGAAAGAGTTTGTCAACTTATTCTTCAGCTCTTGGAATATTTTCTATCTTAACCTCAATATTCTAACTTGAACTTTGTTAAGTAATAAAATATGATCTAATTGTGATGCAAACTGTAACTTTAGACGGTTGAATATTTATGAGCTGACAGTCTCACGTTGCTGACTATATCGCAGCGACTAGATGAAGTTAAAGTGCTAAACTCTACTGTTTATATCTAGATACTCTTACGTAATGAAATACGCCAACTTTGAAGGAATTGACAGAAAATTTTAATATCTTACCCGCTCACATAGAGCGCGGAACGACACGACGCGACGCGATACGACGCCAAATGAA
This sequence comes from Erebia aethiops, assembly GCA_923060345.2. NCBI lineage: Eukaryota > Metazoa > Arthropoda > Insecta > Lepidoptera > Nymphalidae > Erebia > Erebia aethiops. The sequence continues at coordinate 2,746,912 of OV281092.1, read as the reverse complement.
ATGACAAACGTAGACGACAACGCAGCGTTCACGCTACGTTTACGCGCTACGTCAACTTGTCTACGCGACAACGTAGTCCGTTGTTGACGTAGCGCGTAGTCGTAGCGTGAATGGTCAGCTACTGTTTGATATTATTGCGTCACGCCGTAACGAGTCGTGATGTTGCGTTTGTCGCTCACGCAAGAGAACGGGTTAGCCGCAATACACACCTGTAGAGTTAGAAGAGCAAATGAAGCTTTTTATCATAAGTATAAACAGTAATTCAAAGTATCAGCCAACAGTAATCGTGTGTTTTAAGCTGTTAATTAGTGATATATACTATTTTTTTAGGTCCTGTCTCACGATTGAAAATGACGCGACGCGACAGTATCGAACAGTAACTGACCCTTCGCGTGGCCAAAGTGACAAAGTTTTTTATTTCTATGGAGTCCTTTCACGTCGCTTTGCATCGTATCGCTTACTTAGTTACCTAAGATAACGGGTAAAGTGCAACACAAACATGCAGAGTAAAAAGAGCTGACTTGGGAGTCATCTCGACCCAAAGAAACTTGGTCGAATGACCGAGTTGCCCACTTTCATATTTTATTTTGATTCATGACTCAAATGAAGCTTCTTTTTCTATGGCATTTGTTTGAACGAAACGTTTGTCGATTGTGACCGTACGTTTCAATCTCTTAAATGACTAATATTGTCTTGTACAGTCGGGCCTCTGTACTTGTGTAATGGTTTAACCAATAAATGACAAAAATGCATGCAAACCTGCAAATCATACACCTATAGTACGCGCTCGAGTTGAATGCAGTCGGGGCCCGAGATGACACATACTTAAGCTGTGCATTCAACTCGTGCGGGAACTATACCTACTTGATGTAGACACGGTCTTAGAGAGGTACCGAAAAGCGTACCTAATTTTAAAACACTGTCTCTGTTTTAAGACACAAAGTAGCTAGCGAGAAAGAAAGTAGGTAAGGCTTTATACTATAATAAGAACAATATAATGAATAGGAGAGTTAATTTATACCATGTCTTTTAAGTAAGGAGGTCACAAGCAAGCACCAAGAGTAATAAATATCAGGAACGCTTACGCTCACCGTAAAACTATTCGCAGTATCTTGCCAGAATAGTTTTAATTTTCGCCGAAACTCTAAAAGGAAACGCTGCATTCTTTGTCACAACAATACCACAGTCCAAAATCTACGTTCGTGCCAAAAAACTTTATGGTTTACTGCATCTATTTCCATTGGTTCGTTAGCGGGATTGAATTTCATAAGGAAATTCAATTGTTTTTAAGAATATTAAAACTGGTCCGGTTCTCCCTTTCCTCTTCAAAATAATAAAATCTAACAGGAAACATACTACCATCGCTTTGACGTTTGTTTTTCAGAATTGTTATCCTTTTTTTAAAGCTATCAAAGTAAGACATAGAACTGTCATTATGAAAACAAGTGAATATAAAAAAAAATATTAAAAAATACGACTGCTCTGCCGTAGCCCGTATTGAATTACCTTTGGAATCTTATTCACATTTTTATTAAATGATATTTTTTGTGAATCACTGGATATTGAACTATAGTGTTATATATTTTTCAAATAAATTTCATATTGTATTTTTCAATTATTTTATAGTTGATGATTATATAGTTAATCTTATTTTTTAATATTTTTTTTCAACTTTAGTCTTTAATGCGGGACCATGGTCACCCCATCAATTTTTGTTTAATTTTAATATTTTAATTCACCCGGAATAAGCTGGGGATTGTAACGATACCTCATTTATCAAAATCGGTTCAGGCGTATAGAAGTTATGGTGGAATATACAAACTCACATACATACATACATACATACATACATACATACTACATGAACCCTGAAAACAATATACTCCTTTTTTCAGGCAGTCGTATAAAAATACTGCTTTAATCGATGGCAGTAACCCCCTTGGTGGGATACCTAACTCTGAGTTTTAAGGAACAAGAATGAGATGGTGCAGTATAAGATGGTGGCGGGCTAACCTGTTAGGGGTATGGCAGTTACATTAAACCCATACCCCTTATCAATTTCTACACGGCATCGTAACGTAACGCTAAATCGCTTGGCAGCACGTCTTGGCCGATTAGGTGGTAGCTAGCCACGGCCGAAGCTTCCCACAAGACAACCAACACCACTCATCAAAATACCTTATTATATTTAAAGCAACAGTCTACCTAAACATGATTTGAAAGAAATGTAGAATGAGCTTAATTCTTACCCCATAGAATGAAGAATTGCGCGGGAAGAAAAATACTCCATTAATTTCCTGCAAACGACGTTTGCTACCCTGGGAATATGCGGAAAAGGTTAAAAGTAAAAGAAAGGGGTTAATAAAGATTTGGGAACTTATGGAACTTTTACAAACAAACAATTTTATTTTTAGAATCAAATTAGGTATTAGGTACATTTACCATTCATAATGAATTGATAAAATCAAAAGTTGTTAGTAATACTTACATAATATCGTACTTAATTTTATGAATGCGAAAGTGTTTGTTTGTTGGTTTGTCCTTCAATCACGCTGCAACAGAGCAACGGATTGACATAATTTTGACCTCGAGAGTGACATAGGCTACGTTTTATTCCGGAAAATTAAGGAGTTCCTGTGGGAATAAAAATAACTTCGTCCGCGTATAATAAGTTTTTTTGGATTCCCGGGGGAACTCCTCAATTTTCCGGGATGAAAAGTAACCTAAGTCACTTTCAGGTCCTCAACTATATAATGGAATTATCGTAAAACACTTTGCTAGAAGTATATTGCCTTTGTGTGAGTCTATTGAAAAGTTTTATATCCGTACAAGTTTGCTGTTACGTAAATCTTTTTCGGCGGTTAAATTTCTCACCAACATCCATCGTAAGTAAAAATCAATGGATATCGAAACCCTTTAAGGTCACACGAGGGACCCAAGAGCGGATAAATCGCGTCCCATTAGACTGAATGATGAGGCGAACCAGTTCGGTCCTGCACGTTAATAGTACCGATACATGGATATATGAGCTCACTTGATGGATATATTGGGGTGCTTAATTTTGGTAGGTACTCATATATAGGTTAGTTGAGGTTTCTGAGCTTTTTGCTATATTTTTTAATGTGTTGTTATTTTAATCTTATTACTGGTCGGAAAGGAGAAAGAGATTTTAGTTTTTGTAGTAGTTTCGTTTTTATCTCATACTAGCTGATGCCCGTGACTTCATCCGCGTAGATTGAAGTCATATCTATGTTCTAAACTTCTTTCTTAATACGCAATAGGTAAATGTGTATAAGTAGGTACAGTAGGTATGGACATCATTTTATCTGACTTTTAAGGATTATATTTTGTCTTGATCAGTTCGATAAATTGGAATCTTAATATTATGACTGGTTATAAATGTCTCACAGACAAAAATTTTAAACAGATTAAAGTGTTCGTCATTTAAGCTCCGAGGGAACAAAGTTAACATTGATTAAAACAGTTGGTTTATGAAACAGGAGGCTAAATACAACCCTAATTAAAGGCAACCGCAGCTAGCTGTGGTAAGATTCCCTAATTACTGTACGTTATCTGTAGGCCGCACTTTTAGTGTTATCTCCATTGTGCATGCAAATTTGAGCACAATCAAGTGTGGCGTAAGTGCAAAATTCGTTTGGAGTTGTATTCATTTTCTTGACTAAAATAATATCAAGTTCGTTAGTGTTTTAGTGTGAGGCCGGACATTCGTAATTTTTTGAATTGTGAGTCGCGGTACTTATGCTGTATTTCATACAGATACCATATGCAGACGTGAGTTTGAGTATTCATATGGCATTTGACTCACAACTCAAAAAAATTAACTCATCTTACATCACCCTGAACATTAACGCAGTAGAAGGCATTCCACAATCAAAAAAGTTTGTTCGTTTTATCGACACAGCTTTTAAATGAGTTTTTTTAAACAAAATATTGGTCTTTATTTACGCAAATGCCAAGTTTTCGGTTTTTTCGCCATATCTCCAGAAATAATCCTTGAGCGTTTTTTAGTAGGTATAAATCCAGGTGGAAGGACATCTACTCAGAGGATTCCTCGATGTACAGATTTAGTTACAAATGTGGTGATCCAGAAAACTGATGTAGTGCTCCCGCAAAACTATAACTACAAAGTCTTGAAGTACGGGAGGTGGTGTAAGTCAGAAACGACAAGGCCAACGATGACAATGATGATGATATTGAAGAAAACAACTGTTGTTACCCACAATTTGGCAAAATATGATTACGATTATGATTATGATTATGATTATGACTGAATAATACTTATTATCATCCCAGCAGCCACAATCACTTTGTCAAAAGGGCATGATTGAGTACATACGTATCATAACAGTATAGGTTCATAGCTTATAGAAACGATGCGAGTTTAATATGAGAAACGCATGCCCCCATAGTTTAAGGCCATCTAATATTGTATTGTAGATGATATTGTGACAAAGCTTTTCAGATAATTAAAACTAAATTAAAAACTTAACATTAACAAAATCATCCAAACCGCTGCTCTGAATAGCCAAACTTATAATATGTTGGCCGAGGTAAGTGATAGTCCTCCGGTTACCTGTGGGTTCTGTAAGACGAGAAGATAGATCCTTCAAAAATGATATAGCATCTTCGCCCCACGACCAACAGGGTTTCAATAATTATCATTTTGTTATTTCTTATTAAATTATGTTTAGCTTTCATATCATAAAACAATTATACTCAAAGTTCTTTTGGCCTTTGCCAATACAGATTACGATGTCATTACTTGAGATATTAACCTTTATTCACCATCTAGCCTTCATAGCTTCACCGCTACTAAATGAACGGGACTGAAAGATAAAATACCTACTCCAGAAAGCCATATTAAAAGGGCTCAAGGTCGGGAATGGCATGACAAAGTATGATAGATCATAAGATAATAGACAATTTTCCCAACAGTAAATCCAATAACGACTGAATGGAATTGTGAGCCTTGATAGCAACCGAAATGTCCATAAAATTAGTATATTGTGGGGCTTGACATGATTATAATACCTGACGACTCGGAAATAATTTTAATCTATTCAAAACGAAAATAATATTTTTATTTCAGGTACTGTTTTATCTACTAGGTAAATAACTTAATTGACTCTTATCTAATAATATATTGTGGGAAAACAAAGTTAAGTCTGACCCGCAAAATTAAAAACATCGCCAAAAATTTGTTCCATTATACAGTCCACTATTAGAACTATTTATTGACTATAGGTACAGGTTTTTTTTCTATTCAGGCTTTATGTAATATTCTAAAATTCTAAAACTTGCCTTTTAATTATCGTTTTAAAGATTGACCAGGAGAAGGAAGATTTTTTTCTCCTGGTCAATTTTCATAACTTTGCCATCTTAAAGTGGTAAACTCCACTTACTACCAACTACTTTTACTATGATTACTTCCAAAAATACCATAAATTCAGCCAATTGAAATAACTAAACTAAAAAAGATATTTCTTAAGGCTTTACTATTGTGTTAATAAGCCTGTCTAAGGTTTGAACCTTTGCGGGAATTTTAATTTCTATAATTTTTTGTATTGCCTACGACTTAAGAGCTCGGTGAAAGGCTAAATTAGATCTATTAAATTCTTAACTTGTGATTAGTTGCTCTACTTATTGTATCTTTTGATTTTTTTTATCCACTACAAGCTAGGCCTTGACTACGATCTCACCTGATGGTAAGTGATGATGCAGTCTAAGATGGTAGCGGGCTAACCAGTAAGGGGCATGGCAGTTATATTAAACACATACCCCTTCAGTTTCTACACGGCATCGTACCGGAACGCAAAATCGCTTGGCGGCACTTCTTTGCCGGTAGGGTGGTAACTAGCCACCGCCGAAGCCTCCTACCAGGCAAAAATACAATATAAAGGCAAATAAAATAATTATTCACCTCAGAAAACAAATTCAAAAGCATTAAGATTGGAAATCGCCTGACAATCTACAATGATTGCTCTCGAGACAATAGACATCCCAATAGTAAATCCAATAAGTGATCGACTGGAATGGTACGCTTTGATAGTAATCGAAGTATTGATAAAATTAGTGTTTAGTGGGGCTTGGGATGGTTATATCCTTTGTCGAAATGGCGTAATATAGTTATGAGTGTACCTCGGCAATTTAGGATTGCGGTTAGACAGATTATGCTATTGGAGTCTCCTAATATTAATATACTAGAAATAAAAAATTGGTATTGGGTTTTTCAATTCAGACATTCTCAGTGCCAGCCCGGAGTTGGAAGTTGGCGGTGTATCACCCCCGTGCCTCGGAGAGCACGTTAAACCGTCGGTCCCGGCTATTATCACTAACATGATAATAGTCGTTAAAGCCCGCCAACCCACATTGGAGTAGCGTGGTGGGTCTAAGCTCTAATTCCCTCTCTCCTATGAGAGTGGAGGCCTGTGCCCAGCTGTGGGACGTTAATAGGCTGTAGTGGTGGTGGTGGTGGGTGGAAATAAAAAGCGCCGCAAATTATGGTCAATGGATCATATTTATAAAACTAATAAATAATCGGATGCTGGTTGTAATGTTATGCCATTGAAGTCTTTCAAAAGACACGCTTATGAAAATTTTCAAATAGCAAAATAATACAGATATGATGGTAGTGCCCTAGTGGTATCTCAAAACTAAAGCTATGAGAGGTAAAAGTCCACAAAAAATTCAATCTGCCTGGTGGGAGGCTTCGGCCGTGGCTATTTACCACCTTACTGGCAAAGACGTGCCGCTAAGCGATTTAGCGTTCCGGTACGATGCCGTGTAGTAACCGATGGGTATGGGTTCAATATAACTGCCATGCCCCTGACAGGTTAGCACGCTACCATCTTAGATTGCATCATCACTTACCATCGGGTGAGATCGCAGTCAAGGGCTAGCTTGTAGTGGATTTAAAAAAAATAGATATTTTTATACAACATACGTTATCAGACTAATTTGACCAGGTAGGTAGAATTTTTTTAAGAACTAATTGCCACTGGATTCATAAATTGAAATCACAAAACCTTATGATCTTTAGGGAATAAATAATTAAGTACAGGCTTTTGATTAAATTTTAGCAATGCTACTAATGGTGACATACTGAACATTTGATGTTTTAAATCAAATTCTCTAACCAAACTCCACATTTTACTAAAAAATACACCCATCACGAATATCGGAATACAAGTCTATATATATACAAACCAATGCATGCCAAATGCATTGGTCCAGCTACGTTTGCATCTGCCTACGTCAATCGAATCGAAAAAGAATGGAAAGGAATTCTAAATTTATTTCAGGGATAGAAAATCTACTACTGCACCTCGCAATAAATCCGGGGAAACATTATAATATTAGTATGAAAATAATAATATAAAAGAATATTTAGTAAACCCTACATTTTGCTGTTAACAATATCATATCAATCATCATCATCGACGAACTCATGATAATTACGATCCAGTATAATTTAGCAATAAATCTTTGATAGAAAATGATAAAATACGATAATGATAAAATCAAAAACGTTAAAGATAAAAGCGTCCTAATGCAGAAATAATTTCTGAATTTTCTCTCGTTTGGTCTTGTGGGGAAGCATCGGCCGTGGCAGTTACCATACTACTAGCAAAGACGTACCGCCAATCGATTTAGTGTTCCTGTACGATACCGTGTAGAAACCGACCAATGGCACGGGTTTAATTTAACTGCCATTCCCCTAACAGGTTTGCCCGTTACCATCTTAGACTGCATCATCCCTTACCATCAGGTGAGATCGCAGTCAAGGGCTAACTTCTGGTGGAATAAAAAAAAACTTACCACATCAAAGTATCAAAGGTAATTTAGGTAGGTGACATTTCTTTATCAGTATGAATGGTGGAAGTTAAAGGTAAGAACAATGGAATCGGATAAGATAAAAGTTTATTCCACCATCTCCCATGTCACTTCCATCCAATAATAAGTTTCTCTAATCAATTTATCCCCTGCGTTATGGGACAACTTTATTGTATCAGCCATTCTAACCGAGCAAAGTTTTTCACATAAAATAAATTGACCATGATTGTTGTTATGTGTGATTAAAATGCTGTGTATGTACTAAACATTATTGCCTCAATCCAAACAAAATGAGAAAGACGTCGTTTTGCTGTAAGATTTTCTATAGTCACTGCTTTAAGTGGTCTACTAAGTCCTAAAATATCCATCAAAGCGAATATGGGCAGGAATGTGTTAGACAGACCAATCAAATTTTTTTTTTCACGTCATTTAAATTTTTATCATCAATCTAATTGGTTTGCTAAACACCAGTCATCTCCGCTCCATTTTGTTCAATTGGCTATAGGAACGAATGCAAATGTTTGTATCTATGACAAAATCTATAGAAAAAACTCAGCCTTTTAACTATTATTTATTCTGTGCTTTTACTTTAATGCGCCAACCAAATGAAAGTTTCGATACTAAAATACGAAAATGTATGATTATTTCCAACTAGATGATGCCCGTGACTTCGTCCGCGTGGAATAAGTTTTTTTAATTCCCACGAGAACCGCTTAATTTTCCGGAATAAAAAGTAGCCTTTGTCTCTATAAAGGTCGTCAACTATGCCTACGCAAAGATTCACGTCGATCCGTTGCTATGTTGCGCTGTGATTGAATGACAAACTTCTTCTAGGCAAGCGCGCTCCGCCTTAGGCTGCACCACCACCACTTGCAAGCAAGTCTGATAGCAGCTGAGCGCGAGCCTATTATATTAAAAAAAAAACAGCAAACGAACACACTTTCGCATTTATAATATTAGTATGATACAAAACCGATAAAATATGTATACAAGTGAACGGTTTAGAGGCTCCGTACAGACATGCAAGGATTTGGATAGCCTTTGCATTATTAAACAGCTTTGCGTGGGTAGTGACACCCACTTTTTGTACAACCCAAGACAAACAAGGGTTGAAAAAAGAGATTCATATAGGGAGCAGTTAATACTGTAGGTATAAAGACTTCTTTTTAAAAATAAGTGACAGCATTCCTATCTTCCAAAAGCCGACGTACGGAAATATGGGCCTAATAAATTTTTAAAGTGAATCATCTTGAAGTATAATATTAGGTATGTACCCCGGTACGGTAATGATAGGTGGTAAGGACCCCGGACGGGTTCAAAACTTTATTTAATTTTTTATCCACTACAAGTTAGCCCTTGACTGCGATCTCACCTGATGTTAATTGAAGATGCAGTCTAAGATGGTAGCGAGCTAAGATGGAGTGAGCTGTTGGAGGCATGGCAGTTATATTAAACCCATTCCCCTGATCGGTTTAAATCATCATCATATTTACATTACTGTACACTTTCTGAATGCCGATTGTTAAATTAAACGTAGGAGTACAATAACAATTTTGTTAACTTATAACTACCTCTAAATAATGTAGGTTTATTGGGTCTTTTATATAAACAACCAACCCAAAAAAGTTTGATTGCTTAGCGGCGGTATTTTCTTTACGATAACATAAAAAAAGATAATCTCAAAGTAAACAGAATCAGGTGATTTGTTCCAATCAACCGAAAAATAAATTTATTATAAGGACAATGCGACCACAAAGTCTGTATAATTCACTTCCAGATCATTAAACCGTGATATATCGACTCGGAGAATGACTGGAGATATTATGGTTCTGTATAATTCTCGTTACGCTGAACGTTTTTATTAGATTAGTCTCACAAAAGGTATTACGGTGGCATTAGTACGGTACTAATCGTGTTTTAATTGTTCTTATAAATTTTCTGGAGCGTCTTCGTATAAACTACTAAGCCTACATTTTATAACCTAGCATTTTATGATAACTGCCTCGTTGGTCTAGTGTAACCACTACCAGCATGCTCGACTGCGGCCGACGAGGTCCCGGGTTGGAGTCCCGGGTCGAGCCATGATAAAGAAATGAGGTTTTTTCAATAGAAATTCTCAGTACCAGCCCGGAGTTAGGAAGTTGACGGTGTTTCACCCCCGTGCCTCGGAGAGCATGTTAAGCTGTCGGTCCCGGTTATATCACCCGCGTGGTGGGTCTAAGCTCTTATTCTCTCTTTCTTATGAAAGTGGCCTATGCCCAGCAGTGGGACGGAAATGGGCTGTAGTGGATATTATAAGAGCTTGGTGGTTATGTTCAGTCAGGTTTCAAAATCCAAGACGTATGAGTAATTTGGATAGATGCAGATTTTCACAGTTCAAATACTTCCAAACTTTAAAAAGATATAAAGACTACTTTTCAAGTAAACACTTTACAGTTTTTAAGATGGGCTCCTTTTAAAAATACAACAGTGTCTTTGAACTAAAAATATAACAGCTACGTTATGATTACAACTAACGTAATTACTAGGTTTGTTTAAATCACAGTTGAAATACTTCCAAACTTCACTTCAAAATATATAAAGACTTATTTGCAAGTAAACATAATTACTTGCTTATTAGAGTTTTGTTTGAGACAGACTCCTTTAAATGTCTTTGAAGTAAAAATACAACAGCTACATACATAATTACATTTAACTTAATTATTACACTAAAATATTTGTAGCAAAAACATACCGGAAAATAATATCAAATTATAAATGGCTGGACGTTGAAAGCAATTTACACGAATCAATTAACTTTAGTCAAAATATTGGATTATTTCATTATCAATTATTTTGTTGACATTTACTTTGACGTTAATATTTTATTGATTTATTAAATTAATTAATCAATAAAATATTAACTTTGGCTTTGGAATTTATGCTGTCTATATTTTGTAAATGTGGAAGTCTGTTTGTCTGTCTGGTGATATATTATACGGGCATTCTGTTTTACGAATTTTGACGAAATATAGGTAGGTACAGATATAGCTTTCATCCCAAAGACACTTATTATTGTACGATTCTGGGGTGTGCGTTTAGTTTTTTTTTCAGACAAACTCCACTACAGCCTATTAACGTCCCACTGCTGGGCACAGGCCTCCACTCTCGTAGGAGAGAGGGAATTAGAGCTTAGACCCACCACGCTGCTCCAATGCGGGTTGGTGGCTTTAACCACAATTATCTATCATGTTAGTGATAATAACCGGGACCGACGGCTTAACGTGCTCTCCGAGGCATGGGGGTGAAACACCGCCAACTTCCAACACCGGGCCGGCACTGAGAATTTCTTAATTGAAAAACCCAATAGCTATGTACCTAACAATTTTATGCCCGACCGGGAATCGAACCCAGGACCTGGTGATCCGCAGTCGACTATGCTAACCGCTAGACCAACAACAAACTCGCGGGCTTCATAATATGCCATAATCTTTTTTTATCCACTACAAGGTAGTTCTTTGCGATTGCGTGATACATTCGGCTAACCTGTTATGAGCATGGCTATGGCTATCTATGGTTATAATTAACCCATACACCTGTGCCTATAATCAGTTTCTACACGGCATAGTACTGGAACGCTAAATCGTCTTTGCCTGTAGGGTGGTAACTAGCCACGGCCAAAGCCTTCTCCTAGGCAGACCAGCGAAAATTCAGAAATTATAAATTTCCAAATTGACCCTGCCGGGGATCGAAACCGGGACCTCCGCATGTTAAGACAACAGCGCTCAACACTGCGCCAGAGAGTAAATAAAAACTATGAGTATAGGATTACGAAATTACAAACATTTTAATAGTTTATCTAGTTAAATATTATGAAGCTACTTGCTTAAGGGTGAAAGGTTAATAAATAAATACTTGAATGAAATTTCAAAGCGATTTTTATTTTCTCTTCAGCAGATTAAAAAGCTATGAAACTACGCGACGTAAGCATCTACTATTGTTGCCTATTCAATCGGATCATCTTCAAGAATACGACCTAATAGTTTGCTCTCGGATTCTGCACTGAGTATGCTATTTTAAAAGTTATCTGCAATCTCGCAAGGGTTTGAATAATGGAGCCGATAAATCTATATCGATAACGTGAGAGTGTCAAATACTTAATTCTATAACGAGAATAGGGATGATGCCTATATCAAAAATAAATTATTTCTAGCTGATTTTAAAATAGAGGGTTTTCCAAAAGACCTAAAATTCACATCCCCGGTTAGTATAACCATTTTAAAATATAGATTAAAGAGAAAAAGTGCGTTGAAATTTTATGACGTCACAACTGTGAATTTCATACAACTTCCATACTAGAAGCTCGTTTTTAAGTTTGATAAAGAGTTGCTGATTTGATTGAGCTGTCATCATCCCTATTGACATTTGTCGCAAACAATCTTACTAATATTATAAATGCGAAAGTTTGGATGTATGGATGTCGGTATGGATGTATGGATGGATGTTTGTTACTCAATCACACCCCAACGGCTGAACAGATCTGGATGAAATTTGGCACAGAGATAGATTATAGTCTGGAATAACACATAGGCTCCTTTTTATCCCGGAAAATTAAAGAGTTCCCGCGGGAACCACAAAACCTCGATCCACGCGTATGAAGTCGCGGGCATTAGCTAGTATTTTTATATTGTCTCCCCGAAACTTTTTTTCTATTTTAGCATTATATAAATTTAGTATTTAACTTAAGTAGACTTAAATAATAAAACTATCTTATGTTCTATGCCAGCATTATTGTCCAGTATTAGTTACTATTTTTTTTTTCCATGTCACTGCTTCAAACATTATGTATATCGATTTATTTTGATTTATGTGCATTTGTGTCAAAAAAGTAACTCTTCTTTTCACCGGAATGCAGCACTTCCCTGTCGTCGTCGTCGTCGTCTCAACCTATAGACGTCAACTGCTGGACGATGGTCTCCTGCATGGATCACCACAGAGCATGGTCTTGTGCCGCTTGTTTCCTGCGGCTCCCTGCAGCTGCACGCTTAAGATCATCCGTCCACCTAGTGGGAGGTGGTCCAACGCTGCGCTTCCCGGTGCGAGGACGCCACTCAAGCACTTTGGGACCCCAACGTCTATCGGTTCTGCGAACTACGTGCCCCACCTATTGCCACTTGAGCTTGGCGACTCTTCGAGCTATGTCGGTTACTCTGGTTCGCCTACGGATCTCCTCTTTCTGATTTGATCACGCAGGGATACTCCGCGTATAGCTCTCTCCATCGCCCGCTGAGTTACCCTGAGCCTTCTTATGAGGCCCATAGTTAGCGACCATGTTTCGGAGCCGTAAGTCATCACTAGCAACACGCACTGTTCGAAAACTTTCGTCTTCAGGCACTGAGGGATTTTGGACGAGAAGATGTCGCGGAGTTTTCCGAACGCTGCCCATCCGAGTTGGATTTGACGGTCGACCTCTTTCTCGAAATTGGACCTACCTAACTGGACTGTATGTCCCAGGTATAACTACTCATCTACAATTTCGAGTGCAGTGTTCTCAACTAACACTGGGTGGAGCTGAACATGTGCATTGGACATGACCTTCGTCTTGCTCATGCTAATTTTAGGCCCACCTGTTGAGGTCATTGAGCATTGTGATAAGGTCCTCCAGAGTTTCTGCCATAACGACTATATCGACAGCAAACCGCAGGTGTGTGATGTACACGCCGCTGATGTTGATGCCAAGTCCGTTTCAACCCAGAAGCTTAAAGACGTCTTCCAACGCAGCGGTAAACAGATTTGGAGAGATAGCATCTGCCTGACGCACTCCTCGCTGCAATCGGATAGGTTTCGTAGCCTGGTCTTGTATACGGACTGACAGTGGCGTTTTCGTACAAGCACTTCAACACCTGGATATACCGATAGTCAATTTGGCATCTCTGTAGATATTCACTTCCCTGTACCGAATTTCAAATATAAAAACAGACAGACATATTGTAACAAATATAATAATTAAACAGAACAACAGACTTGCACAATTAAGAATTAATTAATAGTAAGTAAGTATCGATACAAACATCTTTCCAATCTCTAAATTTCAGCAAATCTTCTAAGTAGTTTATGTAACGAACTAGTGGAATGGAGGCAGCAAAGTATCAAGTTTCTGGCACAATTAAAAATTCTAAGGATGGTATTGCTTAAATAAATGCAGTTTTCTTTCCTTCTTAAACGTAAAACTAACCTGGCAAGTAGATACTTTTAAAAGTAAGCGTAAGCGTTCTTTTTATTTATGACTCTAACCTCCGAACTTGGTAGCTGAATATCTACTGAAAAGTGACTTAAAATATAAGAAGGTTTTACCTGTTAATGCAGACTGGCTTTTGATTAGTTCATGTTTTTAAATCATGTAGAAATCGTGAGATACGTATGAATGTTAAAGTAATTACAAACTCGTGACAATGGTAAAACCTCGCCTGTGGCAGAGACTAACTACATCGTTCCCAAAAGCCAAACAACCCTTTTAAATCACAGTACTTTTTTTGCGAACTTGTCTTTATTTAAGCATTTGACCATACAGTTAAGGTCATCTACATAGTAGCCACTGGCCAGGAGCTTTTATTTTCTTATAGCCAGTTATTTTCTCATCTATCAAATCAACCGCGGCTTTGTGTCGGAAATGCCGCGAGAAAACGAGGTAGCTCTTTATTGTGTTTGGGCCTCTACAATTAAATTTTCCTGCTATCTTGCCTTGATTTTCGAAGCTGTATTAATATTAATCCCATCAAAGTGAATACTATAATTATAAATTATTTCAGACGTCGGTGCTTAATTAAGTTCTTATGAGAACTCATTCCATTGCTCGTACACAAAACTTTGTTACTGAGCACGGCTGAATTAGAAGCACATATCGGAATTGCGATTGAATAATGGTCTAGCCCAACTACAGATGCACGATGCTGCGCGGCACGAAGCGGCAAATATGCTTTGCATTGATTTGTATGGAGCTGGGCCCACTTAAGCGACGCGGCACGGAGATGTACTGCGACATAATTGTACAAAGAATAAATAGATATTTGCCGCTACGTGCCACGCTGCACCGCGTCTGTGTAGTGGGGCTAGACCTTGAGAGTGCAACGGTGCTTTAAATCGCATCTGTGCTGTGCGATAGACGACGGACAAATCTTCTAAAGGCGAACTGACCTTTGTAGAGCCGAGGTCACAAGAATTTGCAAGATATTAAAATTAGAGATTCTCTACCCATCGCCATTACTAAGCACGGGTCTTCTCTCAAAATGGGAAAGGACCATAGTTCTAACTGCGAATTGCCAGACTTTGCGCACCTTTGAGAACAGAAACATGTGAAATTAATTTTACTACACACCACCACCACCACCACTACAGCCTACTGTTGGGCACAGGCCTCCGCTCTCGTAGGAGAGATGGAATTAGAGCTTAGACCCACCACGCTGCTCCAATGCGGGTTGGCAGGCTACACACACGTCGCAGGAATTTTATACATTTCATTACCAGCAATTTCTGGGTTCTCTAATATTCCTGGGTGGTTATATTTTTCAGCCTTTTATCCTAACCCAACTGTAGTTTTACTGGATTATAGCGAATTAAGCTTCTTGCTCCTTGGCCAACCGTGGTTATTTTAGAGCCTTCTTACCTAAACCGACTGTAAAAATTGCTGTGTGTGATTGTATATGTCACCGTAAGATTGTAAAAACCGTTAGATTATAATATAACGTTTTTTATCTCGATAGATTATAAACTTTCGACAGATTGTGAACCGTAATCGAGTCTATTGACTCGAGCAATGAAAATAGTACTACCAGAAATCCTGTTGCTTGTTTAAACTAGATAGTAAGACAACGGAGGAGCTCTGTAAAATGAATATTGTACATCAAAATATACAGAGCCTCACCGGCAAAGACTTAGAAATAGAATTATTTACAGATAAATGTAATACACATGTTTTATGTTTTACTGAGCACTGGCTTACTGAACAACAATTGCCAGTCTTAAATATTAATAATTTTGTATTGTCAAGTGCGTTCACCAGAAAGTCTACAATCCATGGTGGATCTTTAATCTTGGTCCATAAAGACATAAAATGTAAAGAACGAAAAGACATAGTTAGTCTTTCTATTGAGCGCATAATTGAACTGTCTTGTGTGGAGTTGGAGCGCTTTATCATTGTCTGTGTTTACCGGCCCCCCTCAGGTGACTTTACTCAATTTGAAGATGTAATGGAAGATGCATTAAAACGATTATGTGTATCAAATAAGAAGATTATAGTTTGTGGTGACTTCAATGTTAATATTTTGCTACAGAACTCAATTAGTTTGAGGCTGCTTAACTTATTTAAATGTTTTAATTGTTTACCGGCCCCCCTCAGGTGACTTTACTCAATTTGAAGATGTAATGGAAGATGCATTAAAACGATTATGTGTATCAAATAAGAAGATTATAGTTTGTGGTGACTTCAATGTTAATATTTTGCTACAGAACTCAATTAGTTTGAGGCTGCTTAACTTATTTAAATGTTTTAATTTAAAAAATACTTTCAGTGAACCTACTAGAATAACGGAAAGTTCAGCCACTTGTTTAGATAATATTTTTTGCTGTGCTGATGCGATTTTGGAAAAAGAAATTATTAATAGATTAAGGTCGGATCACTGCGGACAACAAGTTACGGTTTTAAATAATTCAAATAAAAACAAGCAAATTGTTAAGTGTAGACCGATAACGAAAAATAAATTAACACGATTTAAAAGTGAAATCTCTGCCAAACTCCCTACTCTTTCATTTAAAAATGGTAGCCCGAACAACTTGTATGGAAGTCTCTTCAAGACTATAGACAATGAATTTAGTAAAATATTCAATTTTAAGAATATAAATATAAATGAGAAATTAAAGTTTAGTGATTGGGCTACTGTAGGTATTTACAAAAGTAGAGATAATTTGTACAAATTGTATGACGAAAAGCAATATAATCGGTCCCCGTGCTTTGTTGAACGCGTAAAAACCTACTCCAAGATTTTCAAAAACATTTGTGTTCACACTATAATTACCCGTGCTGAGTTTAGTTTTAAATGTTCGTTTTTGCAAACACTGGTTTGAATTACACACTACTTTAATTGCACAAAATTTGTCTCTTTTTTACGTTGATTTTACGAATGTCAATGTCACTAATTGTCAATGTCAAATGTCAATCAAAACTAATTGCCGACGTCCGTTTAAAGTCTATGGCGCGAACATGCCGGCCCCCAAGAACTTCGTTCTTTATTAATTCTTCTCCATGGGTAACAAGACCAGCTTGGACAGCGGCCTCGTTAGTATCGATGATTTGGTCTTCACAGTGGCGACTCGCACAACATTGTCAGGCCCAGGGTTGAGTTTGACAATCTTTGCCATCAGCCATGTAGCTGGTGGTGTGTCCTCATCTTTTATAATCACCAGATCTCCTATTTGTGGCGGCTCGATTTTGGTACGCCACTTATAACGCTGCTGAAGGGTGTGTAAAAACTCTGCAGACCAGCGTTTCCAGAAGTGATGAGTCATTCTTTGAACTAAGCGCCATCTATCGAGAATAGATAGGTGTGTCTCTTTGTGGTTTTGTTCTGGTACTAACAACAACGGCTCTCCTACCAGGAAATGAGCCGGCGTAAGAGGCGTCAAATCTTCGGGATGATCGCTCATTTGACACAGAGGGCGAGAATTCAGGCAGGCTTCTATTTGGTACAGCAACGTCGTGATTTCCTCAAATGTTAGAGTTGAGTTTCCTAATACTCTGGCCAAATGTGTTTTAACTGATTTCACCCCAGCCTCCCAAATTGCCCCGAAATTAGGTGCCCTAGGGGGAATAAAGTGCCACGTGGTGCCATCATTGGCTAACAACTCTGCAACTTCCTGACTGAAGCTACTTTTGGCTTGATTCAACATACGAGTGAGCTCGCTAGACGCTCCAACAAAGTTGAGTCCGTTGTCACTCCAGATTTCTGCGCAATTTCCTCGCCTGGACGCAAATCTTCTGTAAGCAGCGAGGAACCCTGCAGTGGTGAGGTCACTTACTGTTTCCAGGTGAACTGCTCTTGTTTTCATGCAAATGAAGAGACAGATATAGCCTTTGTATGATCTATGTCCTCTACCCTTTGTTGCCCGGATCTGGATTGGACCCGCATAATCAACTCCAGCATATTTAAAGGGTCGTCCAGGGTTGACTCGTACTTCAGGTAAATTTCCCATAGGGGGTTGTGGTGTTAGTGCTTTGTGTCGAATGCAAGTTACACATTGGCGAGCGCATTTCTTCACCAATTGTTTCAAACCAATAATCCAATAACGAGATCTCAAGTAGTTCATCAGCATCGCATATCCTCCATGTAATAACTTGGCATGTGCATCATTCACTAATAACCAACTGATGTGAGATGTTTGAGATAAGATAATTGGATGCTTAAATTCTGTAGCTACTTTAGCACCTTGCAATCGACCTCCAACCCGTAGCAATCCAGTATCATCCAGGTAAGGAGATAATGTTATTAATTTACTTCGCAATTTGATTTGATGCTTCTCTTTTAAATCTTTAATTTCTTCTTTAAAATCTATCTCTTGATCTATTTTCATTAAACAATTTAATGTAGCTTGTAATTCTTTACTATTCAAATATTTTGTATTCTGATTTCTAACTTCCTTTTTGTCTTTCAGTTGAAGCATTCTTCGGCAATAGCTAAGTACCCGAATCATCTTGGTAAGTGAAGAGAATCTTGTGTAAATTGGATCTTCATCAATACTGATATTAAAGTTTTTCACCTTTTGTTTCCGTTCCTCTTCCTTTGTTTCAGGTACTTGAACCTTTTGGACTGATGATTTCTCTGTGGCCAGCCATGAGGGTCCGCTCCACCACATTTCCTTATCCACCAATTCAGCTGGATACACTCCTCTAGAAGCCAAATCAGCTGGATTGTGTTCTGATGTAACATGGCTCCATCGGTCATTTGCTAAAAGGGTTTGAATTTCTGCAACTCTGTTACCTACAAAGGTTTGCCATCTCATAGGTAACGATTGAATCCAGGCCAAGACTATCATTGAATCTGTATAGGCATATACTTGTTCCTTAGGCACCTCTAAAATTTCAGTTGCTCGAGATAAAAGTCTGGCCAGTAACACTGCTGCACAAAGTTCCAGTCTGGCGATTGAAATTTGTTTGAGTGGAGCAACCTTTGTCTTACTCTCAAGCATGGAGATTCGAACTTGTCCATTGTGTATAACTTTGACATATATCACAGCAGCATATGCTGAAATTGAAGCGTCTGCGAAGCCGTGGAGTTCAATGTGTGTGTTTTCCTTTTGAATATGAATCCATCTGTTTATTTTTACATCTTGTAAATGATTTAATTGTTGTCTGAAATGAATCCACTCTTGAAGAATCTGAGCTGGAACCTCTTCATCCCAGTCGGAGCTACATAACCATAATTTTTGCATAAGCATCTTTGCAATTACGATTGTTGGTGACAGCCATCCAAACGGATCGAAAAGTTTTGCAACATCTGATAGAATATTACGCTTTGTCACTGGCGTTGTGGGTTCTTCTAGGCTCACAGTAAACTTGAAATCATCATTTTGTTTGTCCCATTTCAGACCCAATATCTTCATGTTGTCATCTAGTTTTATTGCCAATGGCTTTTGATTGTTGTATGAGCTCTGACTAATGGCTTCTAGAAACTCTGCTGAATTGCTAGACCACTTTTGTAATTCAAATCCACCACAACGTAGCAACTGAGTTGTTTGTTCATAAATCTCTCTTCCTTCTTCAATAGTGTAACACCCAGTTGTGAGATCATCAACGTAGAATGAATTCTTCACAATTTCAGCTGCAAGAGGGTATTTTTGACCTTCATCTTCTGCGACTTGAAACAATGTGCGGATTGCTAAATATGGAGCCGAGGCTGTACCAAATGTGACTGTTAATAATTTGTAAAACTGAAGTGATTCATCGGGATGGTTTCTCCATATGATACGTTGTAGGTCAGTATCTTCATCAGATACCAGGACTTGTCTGTACATCTTAACAATGTCACTAACAATTGCAATCTTGTATTTTCTCCACTTCATAAGCAAAGTCAGCAAATCTTTTTGTATTGTAGGTCCGATCAACAAGGTATCATTAAGGGCCAAACCCTTTGACCCCTTAGCCGACGCATCAAATACAACCCGGACCTTAGTGGTCTCCTTGTCTTGTCTGACTACTGCACGATGAGGTAAGTAAATAGCCCTTTCTTTCTTTCCATCGGCTATGGTCATATGTCCAAGCTCCAAGTATTCGTTCATGACTTTTGTATATTCTTCTTTAAGAATAGCATCCTTGCTTAACTTTCTTTCCAGAGACATGAATCTGTTTATCGCCATTTGTTTAGTTTCTCCACAGACAGCAACAGGATCCTGAATATCTTCTTTAAAAGGTAGTTTAACCTTGTATCTACCATCATTGGTTCTTGTTACTGTTTGTTGGTAAATGTCTTCACACCATTGTTCCTCAACACTAAGTTTTCTCTTAGAGGTGAGTGTTTCATTTTCTATTTCCCAAAATTTCCTTAAGAGATCATTCTCACATGTACATATGTGCATACTGATTACATGTTTGTTTTTTGTAGGTTGTTCACTATGGGTGTCTCCAGACAATATCCAGCCGAGATGAGTGTATTGAGCAATTACTCCATTGGGACTCTTCTTCAAGCCGTTGTCTATGATCTTGCTATAAACTTCAGCGCCTAGCAGGAGGTCGATTCTGTTCGGGGTGTTGTAACCTGGGTCTGCTAGTGTAATATTTTCCAAGTCTGGCCAGTCACAGACTGTGGTTTCCTGCGAAGGTAAATAGCTTGTGAGTGTCTTGAGAACGTATGCATTGATTGGGAAAACTAAATGTGGTTTGTATCTTGATTGTATTTCTAGTTGAACCATGTATTTTGTTCGGAGTTGCTTGCCCTCACTTAATCCAGAAACAACGCCACTGATTCTTTCTCGTTTCAAGCCACATGCTTGTACGAGACTCTCTGTCACAAATGACGCCTGTGAGCCTTGGTCAATGAGAGCACGGTAGACATTTGTGTGTTTGTTCTTTCCTATAATGTCCACCAAAGCTGTTGCCAATAAAACTTGACCCGGTTGATTGATAAAGTGAGTTGAAATTGTTGAAATACTGGTTGATTGAGTAATGTGTTCTTCTGTACCAGGTTCTTGAGTGCTAGAATCTTCTTTTTCTGGATGTAAAAGTGAATGGTGCTTCTTAAAGCATATCCTGCAAGAAGTTGGTTTCCCGCACCGAGCCACCATGTGGTTTGGAATGAAACAATTGAAACAAAGATTCGCATTACGAACAAAGTCATATCTATCCTTAATGCTCTTCTTTGAAAACTCTTTGCAGTTGTATAAATAATGAGATTGATTGCAGAGTGCGCACTTGGGAGAATCAGCTGAGGCAGTTGTATGAAAACTCTTAGGTTTGGTTACTCTCGGAGGCTCTGGCCGTGATGGCTTAGGTGGCTCTATCATCTCTAAGGCTCTGAATCTACTTTCCATAAATTGCTTTAATGTTTCAAAAGTAGGTAGGGCTTCGCTTTCCGAAGAACTGTTTAGCTCCCACAACTTATGACTCTCTATGTCTAACTTTGAAACTGTGAGGTAAACCATGATAGGATCCCAGTTGTCTGTACGAATACCTATGTTATTAAGCAGATTCAAGCATTCAACAGTTGTGTCCAAAAGTAACTTAATATTCTGAGCCGACTCTGACGTCAAGGGTTTCAAAGAAAAAAGTCGCTTAAATACAGAATTAGTGATGTATCTTTTGTTGCTGTACCTTTTCTTAAGTGTTGACCATGCCTGACTATAATTATCACCAGTTATAGAAACTGAACGCAGAAGTTGTTCCGCCTCTCCTGATAAACTAGATTTCAAATAGTGAAGTTTCTTTACATTATCTAGATTTTTATTTTTATCTACCAAGGAAGTAAACAAATCATGGAATGATGGCCACTCTGTGTATTTTCCAGAAAAAGTAGGTAAATGAATAGTGGGCAACTTTACCTCATTGCCTGTGTTTGTGCTGGTCTGACCTGAGTTGTGCGAGGAGTTGTTGACTTGCTCTTGTGGTGTTAACTCCGAGATCTTACTTTGTAGCTCACTTTTATAAGTTATATATGCTTCTTCAATGTCCTCATATATATCTTTTGTAAAGTAATTTGAAACGGACTTATACTCGTTGCTCGCAATTGCAACTATGCGATCGTGATTGGATGTAAATAATTCCCACGTCTTTTCTAACGACTCTAAACGAGTGTTTAAGTATGCTAAATTCAATCTTTGTTTAGGAGTTTTCCTGAAATTCGAGCAAGCTTTGTTGATTTTGGACGCCCTATCTTCTTGAACGGCCAACAACTGGTTGATGTCATCCATAATTATATATCGGGAATCGAAGGACCGTGTTCACACTATAATTACCCGTGCTGAGTTTAGTTTTAAATGTTCGTTTTTGCAAACACTGGTTTGAATTACACACTACTTTAATTGCACAAAATTTGTCTCTTTTTTACGTTGATTTTACGAATGTCAATGTCACTAATTGTCAATGTCAAATGTCAATCAAAACTAATTGCCGACGTCCGTTTAAAGTCTATGGCGCGAACAATTTGTATTCATGCAAAAGCCCTTCACATCAAGGAAAGAATAATTAAATCAGACAATAGGATAAAAACTACTTGGAATATAGTTAATAATGAATCCGGTAAAACCAAATCTCGTGATGTTAACTTCGAGATTGTTGTTGGAAATAATAAAATCACCTCTGACATTGAGGTTGCAAATAACTTCGAAAACTTTTTCCAGAACATTCCCCTTTCGTTAACTGATTCCTTAAGCTCGTCACCGACTGCAGCTCAAAATTTATTGAGAGATAATGTTAAAGAGTGCAACGTTTTGTTCGAATTTAAACACATTACTGCGTTAGATATCATTAAAAATTTTAAGTTATTAAAATTGAAAAATACCGGTGACCTATGGGGTATGTCTGTGAAAGTCATATCTAACATAATAACCGATATTGCCCCGTACTTGGCAGTAATTTTTAATGAATGTGTAGACTCGGGTACCTTTCCTAACCTGATGAAACATGGCAAGGTAATTCCTCTGTTTAAATCAGGCAGTAAAGGTGACATAAATAATTATAGACCTATTTCTATCTTACCTACACTTAGTAAAGTCTTTGAAAAAGTCATCCTTAATCAATTATTAAATCATTTTAATATTAATAAGTTACTCCACGAGGAGCAATACGGCTTCACTAAAGGCCGTAATACAACGGATGCCGGCGCAAAACTTTTAAAGCATATTTACGATGCTTGGGAACGATCACAGAATGCTATTGGAGTCTTCTGTGACCTATCCAAAGCATTTGACTGTGTCGATCACAAAACCTTGATACTTAAACTTAGCCATTATGGAATCAAAAGCGTTGCACTTGATCTCATTGCCTCTTACTTAAGCGACAGAACTCAAAAAGTATGCATAAATAACGTGAAGTCTCAGGGTTCGTCTGCCTTAATGGGTGTCCCACAGGGCTCAATCTTGGGTCCTCTATTATTTTTGGTGTATATAAATGATTTACCATACTATGTCAACAATACTTGCAATATTGTGCTGTTTGCAGATGACACTTCGCTAATTTTTAAAGTTGATAGATGTAAAGATAATTTTGACGATGTAAACGGTGCTATATCGCATGTATCACACTGGTTCACAGTCAATAACTTACTTTTGAACGCAAAAAAAACTAAATGTCTAGAGTTTGTACTTCCTAATGTGAACAAAATCGATAAGGAAATAGTATTGAATGGTGAAACACTGAAAATGGAGAACTCCACGGTTTTTTTGGGGGTGACCTTGGATAATAAGCTTCAGTGGGGCGCTCATATAGAGACACTAGCAGGGAAACTCAGCTCAGCGGCTTTTGCTATCAGGAAAATTAGACAGCTTACCGATATTGAGACGGCTAGGCTTGTCTATTTTGCCTATTTTCATAGTGTTATGTCGTATGGCATCTTATTGTGGGGCAGAGCTGCTGATATACAAACAATTTTTGTTTTGCAAAAGAGGGCGATTCGATCAATATATAAACTCAGATCACGCGAGTCCCTTCGTGAAAAATTTAAAGAAATTGGCATCCTTACGGTTGCATCGCAGTACATATACGATAATATAATGTTTGTGAAACAAAATATTCATCTCTATAGACAAAGAGGGGATACACAAAATCGACTTACTAGAAACCGGCATAAACTAGTAATGCCGCGATGTCGTCTACGCAAGGTGCAGAAATCCTTTGTGGGGTCGAGTATTACCTTTTATAATATGGTTCCAAAAGAACTGTTGGATTTGCCATTGCACAAATTCAAAAAAACCGTAAAAGAACACTTGTTGAGTCGGGGCTATTATACAATTGACGAATTTCTTAATGACAAAGTTGTATGGAAGCAACCGACTTTGGGTCCTGCTCCCCACAGGATAGTATAATAACTTACACTATTGTATTTTATTTAACTTACATACTTATTTATGTATTGTAATAGATTGTTTTTAAAAAAAAAAAAAGAGCAACTGCTGAGTTTCTTGCCGGCTCTTCTTGGCAGAATCTGCTTTCCGAACCGGTGGTAGAGTCAAAACATGACGTAGCATAAGAGACACCTGTATGTCCTACATGTTTGAAATAAATTGAATTGAATTGAATTGTAACATACTGCTTACAATTTAACGCATTATTTTTCGGTAAATTGTAATATATTAGGTATATTAACCCGATAGAACCTAAGTTACCTGACTATTCATGTCAAACCCTAACCTAACCTATAGTTCGCGCGCGAGTTGAATGCAGAGTAAATGTATGGTGACACTTACATTTACTCTGCATTCAACTCGCGCGCGAACTGACCAAGAAAGAGACAAGAAAACGTAAAAACAATAAATATTTCATAAATTAATACTCAGAACATTGAACGGTTCACAATCTTTCAACAGTTTATAATATAGCGGGATGGAAACCGTTAGATTATAATCTAACGGATTTTACAATCTTACGGTGACATATACAAATCCTAAAAAAGTCAACAATAATTAAACAGCGTTGGCAATATGGCCCCAGTTATTTGAAGCACTAACAAAACAATCCCGAGTCATATAATTATATATATCAATCACTCAATTGCTATCTCTAGTCAAGGTATCAATGATCCCCGACTTAGACACTCTTACGTAAATTGGATCTTTGAATAGATATCGCTGATTGAATTAGCCGCTTCATCGGCGCTCTCTGAGAACATTATGGAAGACTCTCACAATTGCAGGTTTCATCTCGATGTTTTCGTTCACTGTGACGTTGAATTGCTGAAAACGCGACTCTCATCGGAGAGAGGGAATTAGAGCTTTATGTATGTACGATACCCTAAACGTATGAGAATGGATACACGAAATTGAGCTCTTATTCATTGCTGTTATGGTTTGACAATTTGATCGACAATTCTTACATAATCACACTTCAGGGCTAGTACTGAGAATTTATAGTCGGAAAAAACCAATACTTAATAATGGCCCGAACCGGGAATCGAAGCCGGGAATGCAAATAAATATTATTTGTTCCATTCAGGTAAAAATTGTTATTTTTGTCCTTAATAATAACTTTTTGATTAGAGGGCGAAAGTTTTAAATGAGTTGGTTTTCGATTTTAATTAAAAGTTTTATATTAATAAGTTAAAAGCTGTCTGATTATTGTAAATAGTAGACGTGGATGAATGGCCTGACGAAGGACTGACAGATGTTACGATGTCTGATAGCTTTAATTAAAATTTTGCCCTAAAAAGTTTATAGGTCTATAATTTATTTAATTAAACCAACTGCTTTCTCCACAGTGCAGAGTTAAAAATTCAATGATTTTTAAATTAAAATTTATTCTAATTCCCGGTATGATTTTCAAGGCTTCTTCACATTTTAACATATAATTGTACAATCTTCACGCAAACTTCTCTAAATAACTCGGGCTTAAGTTACTTACAAGTTGGACCTCGGACTGTACTTAAATATACCTAAGAAAGTGTAAATAAATATTTTTTATAATCAAATTACTTTATGAAATAATCGGCCAAGTGCGTGTCGGCCACGTATGCGGGCATTTTATAAGTTTATTGACTATTACACGTAAACTTGTATAGTCTACTTAGCTGTGATAGACTTCGTTAAATGTAATGCTTCTTACATATTTTTTTTCACAATATATCCGATTTGAACCGCTAAATCGAGAATCAAATCGGCGCAAGACCGCGGCTTGCATGGAAGTCCCTGCAAGAGTTAGTTTCTGTTGATGACCATCGGTTGACGACGACGAACTCCCTAACTTGTTGTTAATAAAAAGCTAAAATAAAAACGAGCATTTTCTACATAAAATCTCTACATTCTACGTGTTAAATTTAATTTTTTATGTAAAAAACACGGCAAATGTGTTAATGCCACGTCATTCCAATCTCCTCCAAGCAATTTCATCAACAAATCGTCAAGAGACAGGTGAATTTTCTGCCATGTGAGCGACGGATTTAATATAAGGACATTGTCCAAATTCGCCTAAGAATCAACATACTTTTGAAATACACAGTAATTCTTAGCTTATTTTTTAACCTTTATTCCAAATATTAGATTTCAACGGACACTTCAAATTAATTAAAAAAGAAATAAATGAGTATTAAACTGATTACCGTTCTTTTCCGTCTTTTAACTTACAGGTTAAAATAATAAACAAGAACACCGCTTGAGCGCTGGTTCCGTAACTTAAGAAATAAGATAAAAGCAGCTTGAAGCGCTGAGTGCGCTAGTATTCCGAATCTCGCAACGCCATCTATTGAAAGTACAATAAATTAATATTTATAACGCCATCTGTAAAGTTTTTAGTGAACTACGACGAAACTTGTTGAACATGATATTTATTTTTCAATCAGATTGAGTCGAAATAACCTCAAAATTGAAAATATTTTTGGTAATAAATAAATTCTCTGAAGTGTCCGTTGTTCAAATCTAATTACAATAGTATTCATGTTTTATTTTGAATCCGATAATGTATGTTTTATGACTGTTGGTTCTTAGGCGAACTTTGTATGGGCGCTGGTCAATGTCCTTTATATCTACTCTCATGACTTCCTTATTTCGAGCGCTTTTCACCCTTGTTCCATTACACCTTATGATGTGAGGCATTTTTTCTCTCTCTGTTTAGTTGAAGAATTTTAGCCAATCAATCAGCTTACTTGCATCCATTACTGGGGGTTACTACCATCGCTTAAAGCAGTGTTACTTATAAATATATAGACATTTTCAATAATAGAATAAGTGCATTTAAAAACACATTTTTAATTGTATGAAATAGTACTTGTAATTTTGTAATGCATTTTATTGTCTTTAAATTTTTGTTCATACTTTGCTAATCAATTTTATAATTTCTATGCTTAAATTCTCTGATTTGTATTTGTTACTTCAAACACTTAGATATCTATTTCTTTTCATCGTCATTCATTCACTAGTCTTTTCTATTTATGTTATATACTTTGTGTATAAGTCATGATGTGTGCACATATTTTGGGTTATAACTTAGAACCGATCCTATCATTTATCACTTACCTGAAATGTTGTAGTTATTTCCTGATGTGTGTACCATATAAACAATAAAGAAATAAACAAATAAATGGATAGTTTTATGTTACTTTTTTTGACGTCCCTGCCTCTAGACCAATGTCCAGCGGTAGATGTCTATCGGTTGACGACGACGACGATGAAAAAATCAGCCTCACGAGTACAAAAAAATGCGTTGGAATAATTGAACAGCTTTCAGTGACACATCCCAAACAACCCACACAGCAACGTCAAGGGAAGAAATTATTCACTCGTCCCACTTCATTCGTTTCCCTTGACGTACAAATTGTATTCGTGAGCTTGAATTATTGCGTCACGACGCAACGCCTCGAATACGAATTATAATTGCGCGTTTACCACCCTATAATGGTTGTTTGAGGCAGCTCGTTTTTAAAAATAATTATGATGAATCGTTTGTTAATATGCCTTTTCATCAAGGATAGAGCTTGACCGCTACTTGGTCGCTAATCAGATGTAAAATAGTTAGTTTTTTGGATAGCGGAGTCGCCACATAGCAGCCTTTACTTACTTATTAATTTAGTTGAATGTTAATGAACAGACTGTGAAATGAAATGAATTGATTTATTTATTTCATGTAGGACAACTTGTGACACTTATGATACGTCAAGACTCTACCACCGGTTCGGAAAGCTGTTTCTACTGAGAAGAGCCGACAAAAAGCTCAGCAGTTGCTCTTTTCTTAAAAAAGAAAAAGGTTACGAAAAGTAACAATACAATACAACACATACATTACGTTACACTGACTTGTGGGTCACTGGATGCGAGCGCGGTTGCTTCCATGCAAGTTTGTCATTCAGAAAATCATCGATAGTGTAATGACCTCGACTTAACAAATGCTGTATTGTATCAGCACCATAATGTACAAACATTCTGGCAAATAAATGATTATTTATTTATTTTATTTTACATCACGTAATATAAATCAATTTTGCTAATACCATAGATTTAAATCGACCCTTATAGTCGTATATTATGAACAGTTTGCTTTTCATGGCTAACCAGATCAATATCTGACCAGAATCCCAGAAAAAAACTTTAGAATAAATTATTTTCCTTTTTACTCTCTTCCATAAAATTAAAACAATCACAGCAAACCTTTTATTTGTAGACCAAAATATATCGAATACGTAAAAGGGCGCCTGCTGTACTGTAAAGTACTGGCCTAACATCAGGACCAGTAGTCAGTTTTGTCCTACATGACATACGCCGTTACGGTATCTTGTTATCCCCATTCGTCTCAGGTACGAACATATCGTATCCGATGAGGGCAACTACAAATTTGGATATAAAATTGGGTTTGATTTATTCCTCCATTGAACAAAAAATATTTCGAAATGCTGTCGGTGCGAATTGCTGGCCTACTGGGTGGTGAATATCGCAAGCTACACTCAGGGGTGTTACTACCGTCGCTTAAAGCAGTATTACTTCTAAATGACAGTTTTATGGCACGTACCTTAACGTCCCTAAAATAAGGATTATAATTCTAAAACACGAACATCAACAATATTAAAACAAGACGAATTTGAGCGATGGCAGTATGCTCCCTGTACCACATAGATTTGTCTACTTTGGCGGATTTTAGAAAATTAATCTTCAGGAACAGTCTATTCATTCTGAGAGGAAACTCGTGTTTAGGAGCCATACTGCCCTCGCTTAAAGCCATATTGTTTCATTACTAGTGGTTCGCCCCGAACTGAGACCTCGCGGCGCCATCTATTGAACATTATTGTGAAGTTCTGTTATAATACTGAACTCATTAAAAATTAAATAATTTCATTTTCTTATAATGTTTATCTAATTTTAGTATTTGTTGTTCAAGTACAGGATATAATTCAAATAATTGATCAAGTTTCAGGCTCAGCCTTTCAGAAAATTTAGAGTTCTGAGGTCAACTTTGGATGTTAGAAAATCTTCACTTTAAAAGCCCCCCCATTTCGTCAATTTTAGGGGAAAAAATTAAAAAGAAAAAAATTTTAGACTACATTCCTAATTATCTTTAAAATGATATACCGCAACCCCATGTAACGCTATAAAAATATTTTACCTCGAATTTGCTTCTATGAAAGCCCCCTTGAAATAAAGATTTTTATAACTTATTAAGCCATATTCTTCGGGAGGCCATCGGTTTACATATTATATTTAAATTTTAAGTAATTACGTTAAATAATTCAGAAGTTATAAGGCTCTGACAGACGGACGGACAAGTGCAAATTCACTCAAGTAGACTCAGAGACCCTCGCTTCGCTCGGTCAATTATTTACTTTCGTGTTTTAGAATTGTAATCCTTATTTTAGGAACGTCAAGGTACGTGACAACAAACTGTCATTTGAGTAATATTACTTAAGTATTGCTTTTTATTATTAGTATTAGTTGGCATTATAGTCCCAGTAATGAAGGCTGGCGGCGAAAAGTTGAAATGATGATGATAATCATCTGCGTGATCAAGTAACTAGTAAGCCGCATAATTATTATCAAAAACTCCACCAGAAAAAAGCAACGGTCGGACCCGGTGGACTTATTTTCATCCCGGACTATTAATTAAATCCCACGAGATAAAATAACCTTAACCTACGCGGATGAAGTCGTTAGTATTGTCTAGTAATCCATATCCATACTTAATATTATAAATGCGAAAGTGTGTCTGTCTGTCTGTCTATCTGTCTGTCTGTTTGTCTGTCTGCTACGCTTTCCCGGCTCATCTTTACAACTGATTTTGCTGAAATTTGGTAAAGAAGTTATATCTAGGACATAGGCTACTTTTACGGAATTTTTATCCCGAAAAATTAAGGAGTTCTCGCGGTAATCATAAAACCTTCGACCTAAATAAAACCTGCGGACGAAGTCGCGGGCATCAACTAGTATTATAATAATCTTGAACCTTTCTTGAACATATTATCTCATCAAAGTTTAATGTGCTTGACTGCCATTACAGATATATCCTGGAGTAAACATTTTGTGGTCACCCTTGTATGATGTATATTACGTGGAGTCGTAAATAACATGTAATGTTATGTTTATATATAACATAATTAAGCTAATATTGTCTTGGTTATATTATGTATGCATATCAAATGCAGTATTGGTATTTTGGGCTGAGCTATATTATGGTGCCAAACCTTTGCACAGCTATATAAATAGAGTACGAAAGAGTACCACTCTTTCTATAGTGGTAGTGGTAGGTGGTAGTACACTTATATTTAAATGGATGGATGATGGAATATGTAACTTCATCAATATTATACCATTATTATTTTTAAAAGTATTATCAATTTCCTCTTATAATATTATATATCATATTATTACAGTAAATTGAAAAAATTAATCAAATTCTAGTTTAAAAATAATATTATATTGTGAGCATATTAAATTCAGCGAAAACGTCTACCTATCTCACAGACTGAAAAACCATTTGGCTTTTATACTTAGGTAAACAGACTTATATTATTCCGAGAAAATCGTTCGGGGAAATTTTTTCTTATTATTCTAGGTAGATATTTTAATGAATTTTACTGCTTATCATCAGCAATCCCAGAAACCAAAAAATCAGTTTTTAATTTCGTTTTAATTTAGATTTTAATGTATTTCATAGTTTTAGTTTGTTAATAACAAATTAAATAAATATTCTTTATTCAGTCAAAAAAACAATTAGACAGATAATATATAAAATGAAGCTCTAGTTTGAATAAAATAATATTGTTTTTTGATTTACAAGATCTCTGAGGCATGTGGGCGTAGAACCATCAACTTTCCAACTGCGGGTTGAAAAGTAATACTAAGGCGAAACACGAAACTAGCGATGGCCGAGCGACGGCGACAGCCAGCGGGGCGATGTGGTACGAGAGCTAGCGACGAACTTCGGGAAGGCCCTTTAGGCAAACTGAAACTGTGAAACAATATAATTTCGTCAACTGGCGAATCCATTCCTGCCATCTGGTAGAACGTTTGCGGTTATTTCTCTCCAAAAACTTTTTACTAAAACTCCCAAAATATATACTTTTGGCAATCTGAAATTTTAATCACGTATTTATTGAGTAATTACAATAATACCTTCAAATCGCCAGACAAATTTTGCGGTTATAAACGTGAATAAAGTTTTCAAATGAGTAGGTACGACAAAATTGCGGTGAAATTCTTCGCCAGCTCTCCGACTAATCGCATCGCCCCGCTGCCGCCGTCGCCGTGCCGCTGCTCACTTCGTGCCCGTACACTTTAGTCTCTGAGCTAAGCCGCGGACGGACGGACGGACATTGCGAAACTATTAGGGTTCCTTGTTGACTATGGAACCCTGAAAAAGGAACGATCTCATTTGCCAACTACGCAGATGCTAGCAAATTAATATTATATTAGATGTTGACCAAATCGAGGACTGCCTCGTTGGTCTAGCGGTTACCATAGTCGACTGCAGATCACGAGGCTCTGGGTTCGATCCCCGGTCGGGCATAAAAATTGTTAGGTATTGGGTTTTTTAGTTGTTTTTTGTTGTTTAGTTTTTAGAAGAAATTCACAGTGCCAGCCCGGTGTTGGAAGTTGGCAGTGTATAGCCCCGTGCCTCGGAGAGCACGTTAAGCCGTCGGTTTCGCAGTCCCGGTTATTAACACTGACATGATAATAGTTGTTGAAGCTGCCAACTCGCATTGGAGCAGCGTGGTGGATCTAAGCTCAAATTCCCTCTCTTCTGTGAGAGTCGAGGCTTCTGCCCAGCAGTGGGACGTTAAAGGGCTGTGGTGGTGGTCGGGAATGGTAAAGCAAACCGATAGAAGAACCGTTTTTTTTTTCACTAAGGTAGGCTTTCTCACATTATGTGCTAAAACAAACAACTGGTATTGAAACACATCAAAGATATTCAGCTCACTGAACTTTGGGAATCAAGCTTTGATCTTAATGAAAACTGGTGGTCCGTTTATCCAGAAGGACTTTTAGGATTTAATCAATCGATAATAGTGTTTATATATTTATTTTTTCCATGACATCCCTGATATCACAGAAAACTATAAAGACATCTCTCAAGGGTGGTATACTCTTTCAAGTTAATGTACCACCAATGCATTAGTTTCTAGATCTTTGGCATAATGTTCTGATCTATAACAGTTTTAACTTCCCCGTTGCAATGGCTAACGCTGCGTCTAAACTCGGGTTTGATTTCTAGTAGAGAAAATAAAGGAAATAGTAATTTCTTGTTAACTGCCTCGTTGGTCTAGTGGTTAACATTTTCGACTGCAGCCGAAGAGATCCCGGGTTCGATTCCTGGGTCGGGCCATAATGAAGTATTGAGTCTTTCTGTCTAGAAACTCTCAGTACTAGCCCGGAGTTAGGAAGTTGGCGGTGTTTCACCCACGTGCCTCGGAGAGCAGCCGTCGGTCTCTCCGTTCTTGTCGGATTTTCCGCCCCATCGGGCTATGAGAGTAAAGAAACAGAGAGTGCACCTGTGTTTGCGTACACTATAATATCTCCCGCGCAGATGGCTAATCTCTCTGGAGATTGACCGCTGTGGCCGAAATTCGGTCGGCAGGACATTATTACAAGAACGACTGCGCCAGAAAGGTGGTTGAAGAGTGATAAGGCTAATGTTAAGTCTGTGCAACCATAAACATAACGTAATCTTTCAAAGCACCGCGTACACATTGTGTTAGAAGCACACTCGATAACCTACACCCAACATCGTGTGATGTTAAAACAAATTACTCACACGGAAACGACTTTTCCGGAATTGCCTCCTTTGTTAAAAGTAATTCAAAGTCATAATTGGCGCCATTCCCATTTAAATGATACTTAGGAGTTGTGTGGGCGGTATCAAAGGATTTACAATGTGCGTTTGAGATGTATGATTCATGATAACTTAGCAATGTTTTTTTTAATTTATTGGATAGATATGAGAATTGTATGTAGTACTAATGAACATTTGAAGTCGTTTTTGTAAATGTATCTTTAATTTGATACATAGAAATAGATAGATAATTAGATAGATAGATAGATTTGCTATTAAACTATAGTTTTTAAGTATCCTTCTAGCTTGCAGCTACGTAGTTCTTCCGTAGTGTCACCCGAATCAGGGTTCAGGCTGAAATCAGCGCTTTATGGTTAGTGCTTGCACTGAACATACAGCATTATGCTGAGCCTGGACCATTTTTCGGGTTGTGCCATATATGATATAGTTCATCTCTGCGCCTCAACGTTGTGGTTTACCTGGTGATCTACCTCTTTAGGTATACTTGTTATGTGTGGCACAATTAGGTTTTATCTTTCTTTCTTTCAGTGTAAGAAAAATCTTTCAGTGAATCAAAAGCTCTTTTTGCGGTAAACAGCAACACTAGACAAGCGTTCTAGGTACTAGCACATTGAACCTTTAATTTCGGTCGAATAAACTATACTACTAGCTCATAATTATTATAAATGCGAAAGTTTGGATGTATGGATGGATTGGTCCTTGTTATACCTGCCCGACTCCAACATAGTGGGTAGAAATAAAAATTATTTTTACTTTACAGTGATGTTGGAAGTCGGGTTTTTGGAAAGAATTTTTATTTTTAACTTTTTAGTGTCAGGGTTGAAGATTTGGAGTCAGAATTTTTTATGGGACCACCTCGAGAGCTTCCTCTAAAGACTGATAGAAAAAAAATTCAAATCAAACCACGGAGATATGCACCGACATACATAAGAAAAAAAAAATACGCGCCGAATCGAGAACCTCCTCCTTTTTTGGAAGTCGGTTAATAAAAATGCTAGTTCAAGCAGATCATTATTCCTGCCAGACCAAATTAGGAATGAGGAATGACGATGGAACCTCTGCAGATTTCTGCGCTAAATATTATAATCAAAATTGGTAGGTAAGCCTCGAGACATCCCTCTTGACCGGATTTTTCGAATTCGACCGCTATTTAATATAGGAAATTCAAATGAACCAATTTAAATAATATAGCGATTCATAACAAACAAATTAATTTGTAATGCGAAATTATATTTTGATGACAAAGCTTAATGATCTGAAATATATTCAACTTTTTCATGAAATACATTTCACATAGCAGTTATATAGCAATAATGGCGGGCTTTTATGTTAATGAGGCGCGTTTATCAGTACGCTTACTCTGAGTTTTTACATTGCAAATACGATTGATCGACGTGAGAGCTCACCACGCCAAGTGTAAGCGAACGTTCAAGTAAAATTAACCTTAATTTCATTGATTTAGAGATTCATTTCATCATTTCGTGTATTAATTCACAGCCAGCGCTCCAAACGCTGAATTTGTGACTTTCTTTGACTTTTACTTTGACGTTCGCTTACACTTGGCGTGGTGAGCTCTCACGTTGATCAATCGTATTTGCAATGTAAAAACTCAGAGTAAGCATACATATTGCCCTTATGTGAGAGTGATCGATTGGTTGCTTGACAACCGACATGACATCTCATTATTACGCTGATGACGTATCCGTTGGTATAGTGAGTGCAATTTAAATCATCTTGAAAGTGTTGAAAAAGTACTTTTTGGGATTCGAATTATTGAAGGATACTGGATGATATCTGTGACTTTCTCAATGTGGATTTAAGTTTCTTTTTAATCCTTTGAGATTTCTTCGATTTTGCGGTCATAATTTTGTGTCTGTATAATGCGACTTATCGCTTTACAAAGTTTCGTCAAAATCGTTTAAGTTCAAATGAATTGGCCTCAAAAAGGTACGTGTACCTTTCAAATATCATTGGACTCCATGCACATCTTTTTATATTGTAGAAATAAGCAGTACCAGGGTCGTCAAATTTCTCTTGATTGCATTAATTAACAATACTTAATTATTTTTGTACGCTGTTAAATCTACAGTATTTTTATTGCTAGAAATACATAATGCAATGGTATGATTTTAAAGCAAAGGCTTTAAATTATAAATATTTAATTTTTGCTGAAAAAGCACATTTGAAAAATATAGTAAATATTTAGTGGAATAATAATAATGTTTGGTAGGATTTGATAAATGTGGCGGGCTTTAACTACTATTATCATGTTAGTGATCCGAGGTACGGGGGTGAAACACTACCAACTTCCTAATTCCGGGCAAGTATTGCGAATTTCTAGTCAGATAAACCCAATATTTAATATTATAGCCCGACCCGGGACTCAAACCCGGGACCTCGTCGGCCGCAGTCAAACATGCTAAAACATGCAGTTAGACCAAGGAGACAATTTGTACCTACAAGTCATATATATCCAAATTATTCAAGACACGTTCCATTGAACCAAAATAAACGAAAATATTTCATGTTTGTTTATACATAATAATTTAATATGAAATTATATTATAAATCTTTAAATAAACGATTTCACCCTCCTTAACTCCCATGATAGTACTTAATAACCCGAGAGCGCAAAATAATCGCTCTTCGTAAAAGTCGATTACTGTAATAATAGTAAGTAGTACCTAAGTGGTCTAAACCACTCCAAGGCGCTAGTTAAAGCCTTCAACAAGAAGGCCGCCTCCGAGGCGCTAGCGCTCAGCAGGGAAAACCTACGCATTATAGCGCGGACTTTAACAGGTCACTGCGGTCTGAACAGACACATGTTCAACCTTAAGCTCAGTGACACTGATATCTGCAGATTATGCCAGGAATCCACTGAGACTCCGCTGCATATCATCTGCCAATGTCCTGCTCTAATGCACAAGCGAAGCATCCATCTGGGCCAACACATTATTGACCTAAAGGACGCTTCCCGTATTCCAGTCAAGAAAACGCTGCTGTTCCTGGCGGAAACAAGTATTGGCGAGGAAATTTGAAATGGAGGTGATCACAATAGATCGGAGACGGTCGCAGTGATACAGGACGCACGGAACTGGCCTCAACAATAAGAAGAAGAAGAAGAATAATAGTAATGGCATGCTTTTACGTTAATGAGGCGCGTTAAACACATATCGGCCTCGTGAGAGAAGCGAGGGCATGATCGATTTGTTGTTGGACGATCAATATTACAACTTTATTGTTACGTAATACCAGTTTGTTTTCAATTCCAAGAGAACACATTGTAGTGGACCACCAAGGCCATTATCATAATATTATGTCACACTGTAAACTTTCACTGTTGTACTTTCCCTAGTGCTACTTTACAGTATCCTCGGTCTATATCATTCAGTCCCTTCCGGCTATCCTCTTAGGGCCGCATGCAGAGACTAGTCCATTGTGCCACGCCCCGCGCTACACTTTCTATGAAAAATATTCGCGCGAATGTTTTTCGCAGTGCGAACGTAGCCTAAGTCTTTTTCTATCTCTTTTTTATTCCACTACATTCTACAAGTTAGATGATGACTACGATTTCACCTGATGGTAAGTCTCTTCAGTAATTCGTTCTTATATTACTTATATTATAATACTCATACACTTAATACCGAAAACCAATGAAAAAGGTTGGCCTACCCACAAAATAGGAACAAACCCAAAGATAAAACATGACAGTTAATTATCCTCACATAACATTAGATATCCATTATCCAACAGTCCTAAATATGAAAACGACTGTCCTTTAGCATGACCTTTCCAAAAAGGGTTATACAGCTATTTAGGTCCGGGCCTTTAAAATGTCATGATGTCACAGTCTCTTTGTTTTCATATTTTGTAATACGATTGAGTTGCTTTAAAAATATTGTTGACCAAGCGAAGCGAAGGTCTCTGAGTCTACTTGAGTGAATTTGCACTTGTCCGTCCGTCCGTCCGTCCGTCCGTCTTTCAGAACCTTCTGAATTACTGAACGTAATTACTTCAAATTTAAATATAATATGTAAACCGATGGCCTCCCACCGAATATGGCTTAAAAAGTTATAAAAATTTTTATCTACTCCAGCATCGAAAAGTTCCAATTTCGAATTTGACAACTATATCGAATTGAACCCTCTTTCGTGTTTGCTTCTCATAACGATACAGTTCGTTGTATGGGAGCTGTATCGTTATGAGTCGTAGCTGTATCGATATGGTTATCTTCATAAATAGGATACCTATAGCTTAGCGGCTCTGGGTTCTGGCACTTTCCCAACCAGTCAATTGATTTGACTTTTTTATTAATTTACAAAGTAAAAAATTATAAAGACGTCCTTGTCGTAGATAAAATCTTGTACGCAACTGTACGTAATTAGTCATTTTAATTCTCGTATTACCCTATTTTGATACTCGGCAAGCCTCGTATCAAAAAACAGCACTCGAATTAAAATGACCCTCATTACGATACAGTTGCATAAATAGCTATTATTTCAGGGGTCTCTCATAGAAGCGAATGCGAAGTAAAATATTTTTTATAGCGTCACATAGTGATGTGGTATATCTTTTTAAAGATAATTAGGAATAGAGTCTAAAAATATTTTTTTTTTAATTTTTCCCCTTAAATTGACGAAATGGGGGGCTTTCAAAGTGGCGATTTTTTAACGTCCAAAGTTAACCTCAGAACTCAAAATTTTCTGAAAGGCTGAGCCTGAAACTTGATCAATTATTTGAATTATATCCCGTACTTGAACAATAAATACTAAAATTAGATAAATATGATAAGGAAACGAAATTATTTAATTTTAAATGAACTTCAGTATTTTGAGGGCGCGTTTGGAACCCTCGTAGCTTTAGTTTTAAGATACCGTTACCCATTATCACCATCATACTTTTAAAGTAAGTAATTTTTAGACGAATATAAGTGTACCTACAGTGTACCTATATCTTCTTTAAATATAAAAATGAAACCCGTTTTCCTTGGTCACGGCATCACGCGTGAATGGCTGGACCGATTTCGCTAATTCTTTTTTTGTTGTATTTGTTATTATTAGGAGAAAGTTCTTACGGAAAAAAATATTAAGAAAATCTCTCAGAAATATTGAAAAATATACATTTAATTTTGCATACTAAGGCGGTACGAAGTTCGCCGGGTCAGCTAGTTTAATAAATAAATGACGTCAAATGGTCTTCTCCGATTGGCCCGTGAGGGCCAAGCGGGGGTACGGGCATCGAGGCTTGGCCTCCTTACCCGGGCGGGGCGCGGGGCAACTCTGTGCCCCGGTGAGTTTCTTTAAGCCGAGTTAAAGGCTAGGGCCTGCCTTGTAGGCTACAGGCCCCTAGGTCGGGTGTCGTTTCCGGGGTTGGGTCCGCAATGCGGGTGACGTCATCACCGCCGCGTGCAGGACCCATGTCTCGTCCAGGTGTCTCGGCGCTGCGGGCAATGGGGTCGCTCTCGCGCGCCGAGATGGTGTCAAATCCGGTGGACTCTGCGTCGCGGGCGATAAGGTCGCCGCTGCGCGCAGAGTCGGTGTCATATCCGGTATGGGTCGCGTCGTCGTCGTCGTCGCTACGGTCGCCTGCGTGCCGCGCAGGTGATGGCGATCGTAGGAGCTCACGGGGTAGTGGACGCCCGGTCGGAGGTCGGATGGTCGGCGGTGCGATCCCGTGGAGGTGTTCGTACGGTCCGTTGAAATGACTATGACTATTTAACAGAACTTCACAATGATGTCAATAGATGGCGCCGCGAGGTCTCAGTTCGGGGCGAACCACTAGTTAGATACCAAAAGAAAGTAGAGAAATTTTATACAATATCTGTGTCATTGCTTGCGGGAATTAAGGTTTTTGAAGAATTTGGTTGAACCGGTTGAGCCGTAAAAACATGGAGACAGACAGAGATACTTTATCATTAATTAAGTTATAGACCTATACTATTAGAATCAATACTTTCACAAACTTAAGTTTGTTATATAATACTAGCTGATGCCCGCGACTTCGTCCGCATGGACTGAGGTTTTTGGTTGCCGCGGGAACTCTTTAATTTTCCGGGATAAAAAGTAACCGATGTGTTATTCCAGACTGTAATCTACCTCTGTGCCAAATTTCATCCAGATCCGTTCAGCCGTTCAGCCGTGATTGAGTAACAAACATCCATCCATCCCTACATCCATCCATCCATCCAAACTTTCACATTTATAATTTTAGTATAGATACTACTGTCATGAATTTTTTCACATGCCATAAAACAACCGTTTAGCTGGCAGGGGGGGAGGTATCAAAAGATCATTTTTTTTCCAAATATTCTATAATACCACTTTATAAGTTTGTTTAACATGTATATGCCAAATCAAACCATTGTAGTACTAAGAGTATCTGAATTAGGCCGCGTACAGACACACAGACACACAGACAGACGGAGGGACATGGCGGAACTATAAGGGTTCCTTGTTGCCGACGGAACCCTAAAAAGGGAACTCAACCGACTCGGTCATATCAAAAATCTATGTTCATTCTCAGGAACACCCGACGTAATTCAGAGGATGAAACAAACAGCCACTGAATTCATTTCCCTTTCAGGTTTCGCGTCACGTTGCGCTGTCAAAATTCTCATACGTTTTGATCGTGTTATTATGTGCGTCGTGCAAAACAAATGAGACGTCCGTACATAGACTACCTTCATCTCTAGATGTGGTCTAAATTTTACCTGACTGCAATGGAGTTTAAGTTTAGTCTATGGTGGATCACAGTGGACTCTAGAGTTATACAACAGAGTGTTATTTAATCCCAGTGGATTCTAGTGGGTTGAGGGAAAAATCTGAAGTGGACATACGCACGCGGAATTTGGCCGCCAAAATGGAAGGCGCGCTATTTTTTTTATTTTTATTGTACATTAAATCCTGTTGGTATTGATTGTCCAACAACCTTAAAAACTATGTGAAAATAATTAACTAAGTACTAATTAAAACAACTAGTTAACTTACTACTACTACTGACAAGGTAACTAGAGCTCTTACGTCTACCTTAACTAATAATATCACTTTCAATTCAACAATTCCTCATTACTGAGAGCCGTGACCCCATTCCATTAATCACATAATGGTAGGAGTTTTCTTGGGATATTAATGCGGTGGGTTCCCACGTCCTTACGCATACGACTCGACTAAGAATATTTAAACTCTTAGGTTTGTTACGATTATTATCAGATAGTTTAGTGATAATAACCGGGACCGACGGCTTAACGTTCTCTCCGAAGCACGGAGGAAACGAAAAAAGCCAAATTTCAACCTCCAAGTTCGGTCACCCATCCAGTTAATGACTTGGGTCAACGTTGCTTAACAATTGCAATCGATTGATATGCGTTGTCACCCCTAGGCCATTCCTCCATTGGAGTTCACGGGTAATGCGACAAGCTACACGGAGGTGCTTCCATTCCCCCTGTTAAGGGCAAATTTTAGAAACACCTCCCTGCTGCCGTCTTCCTTGACCATGTAATGTAAGCTGTTTTCTGCGATAGTGCAACCCAGAATCAACTCCGCATCTCTCCGGCGCGCTATTATCCGCGCTGATCAAACTTTGAAGATATTTTCTGTACACGAGCGATAATTCCATGAGATGTGATAAAAAATATGTTATAACAACATGTATTATATTATTATATAGTGTATCGCTTACGTAATGATGACCAATAAAGTTATTAGATTATAATACTCAGGTGTCATTGGTCTGAAATAAGTCATAACATATAGAAATAATAAAAATTTGCCGTGTAATAAATAATTCAAACACATTGCTATAGTATATAACCAATTTATGTGTGTATGTGACTATTTAATTTTAGTCTCATTGTGTAAGATTTTATGATCTTTTACACAATTTAAAGACTCGCTTTAAACATCTTAGCTTAGTAAAATAGGTTGGAATCTACTATAACTTCGAGTCATGAACATTTTGGCATATTTTTCTGCTCTACATCTTCGTAGGCAGGTGAGTGCGTAAGCTCCGCTCACGTTTGGTAAATGCCTTCCAGAATCTCAAGTAGCAAGCTCTGTAT
This sequence comes from Erebia aethiops, assembly GCA_923060345.2. Lineage (NCBI taxonomy): Eukaryota > Metazoa > Arthropoda > Insecta > Lepidoptera > Nymphalidae > Erebia > Erebia aethiops. The sequence continues at coordinate 2,705,564 of OV281092.1, read as the reverse complement.
CAAACTAAGTAATGCTGTTGGATTTGATTTTAAATAACTGAAATAATTCCATATGTAGGTTTGAATACTGAATCTTCGCTTTACCTACACTTTTTTTTCGAAACAATAAAACATAGGTAATATTGGAGGGTACTTACACCTACCTACAGCGTATGGATGAGCATAGACCACCAAAAAAACTAATGTCAACGTAAAATAAACTTTATACGTAAAATCTTACAAGTGTAATAGCGGCCTGAGAAAAATTCTATTTCATCTTTTGTAGAAGTCTCGGGTTCACTTTCAAAAAGGCCCTACTAAATTTTACATTTTATCATCCAACCAGAGAAAGCATTGAAAAGCATTCACACAACTATCAATAAAGTGAAGGAAACCAAAAGTGAAATAAACAATTCAGTTGTCACAATCAGTCAATCTTCGACCGTAAGGTTTAGGGACTAGAAAACAATTTGCGATGCATTATTCGTTTTCATAAAAAATAAAGTGATTCACTTTCAGATGGAGGTACATACAACGTTTTCTTTTATCAAAGTACTGGACCATTGGGCCGAATAGCTAATCTGAGATGTGAATCTTCAAAAAATACGCTAATTCTTCATATCATAAAAAAGTTAAGAAGTATCAATTCGTAGGTTTAAAGGCACTAACTAATTAAGAAACTATAGTCCTAGTCGACGAGTACTGATGCAAGCTTACTCGTCGACGCAGCTTTGTCCTGCAAAGTGTGTCCTCCAATTTTCGTTGAAACGTGTCATGACGTACATTATAAAGGGTAATGAACCTTTTCATGTAAAATGTTACTAATTATGCTCTCCGAGGAATGGAGGAAAGAAATGGATTCAGAAGTCGTTATCTTCTGAATTCAGTCAACTTTTCAGTTAGGTGCTGAATTGGTTTACAACCACAATCGACTGATAGGAGTTATTACAACTACAAGGGCTACAAGTCCCTTAAGTTGTTGATAATGTTGTTTTATTTGCACTCATAATGCTAATAATTTCTATTAATTTAATTATCTAAAATTCTAATAAATTCTACTAACTTCTTAGTATTAGAAGCGTAAAATAACAGTGGGACCTGGTAATTCGTACCTCTTACCTCCGAGTAACATATTTTGAATCCGTTTTTAGCTCATCATTTATTATTTTATTGTATGTGCATTGAATATTGACATCACAGTACTCAGGCACTATTGTTATATTGTAGACATTCTTTATTGTACAAGCATTTTGTCACAGAATGTTGAATTGCATTTCCTCTAACATAAAACGCCTTAACTAAAACCTTTTCTATAGTAAAAGAATACTACGTCATCTCCCAGGGATGTGGCTCAAAGCTTTTCGGCTTCCACTTGAATAATAGATACACCGGCTTGCCTCCGGTCGAATTACCAAACTAAATTATTGAGCACACCCCTAGCCGAAAGGAATAAATCTGTTTTGTTGCCTATTTGCCTCATTATTTGAGGCAACTCTCTCTACATTGGCACATTTATGACTCCGAACGTTGGATGATTCTAGCAGCAAAATACTTGATAAATAATGAAAGCTGGTGTTGGTTTTTTTAAACAGATGATAAAGTGTTTTGGTTTTTGAACTAAATGTTGTTTTGACGATCTCTTAGGCTCAGTTGTAAACACTCTGTTTTTAAATATGAGATGTTTATTCGCACAAGGGGCAATTTGAAAGTTTATGATTTCTAAGTTGGCTTTGGTCTGGTCTGATAAAGTTAGTTCAATTCAATTTATTTCAAAATTTTTTCGTCAAGTCAAGTTTTTCGGAATGCCATGGAGAAGAGCCAGCAAAAAAACTCTCCTTAGTCTACCACGGAGTCGTACTGTTGTACCAAAAAGCAATTTAGTATTCTAGTAAGTAAGGTAAGGCGTATGACACGTAGAAATTAGGAGTATGGGTTACATTTAAACTCCCATACGACTCCCGAATTAGTACGCTTCCATCTGACTCAATCATCGTCGAACGAGATCGCAGATGGATCACAGTCTAGAACTTAACTGCAATCTTGTATATGTATCAGTAAAAACTTCAATTCTAGAGCATTGATGTAGAATTTAAGAATATTCTAGAGTATAAGACAGATATTTGGCATCAATCATCGTCGAACGAGGTCGCAGATCGCGATCTTGTATCTGTATCAGTAAAAACTTAAATTCTAGAGCATTGATGCAGAATTTTAGAATATTCTAGAGTATTAGATAGATATTTGGCAAGAATAACTCTGTAAACGCTCTCACGTACCACAGTTGGCAAAACTAACACTTTATTCAGAGATTTGGCAGCTCTTGCAATCGCATTAGATTCATTATTGAGGTTGGCAAAGACAATTCAATTTAGATGAAGCCGGTCAAGTGCGAGCGGTGGTTGTGTGTACTTGACACTGATTTTTCGGCACTTGGTAGGACTTTACCGTGAAACACTTTAGCTTAACGAACCACAATGCTAGTTGATTGGAATTCTCAGCAGATTTCTACTGGTTACATCTCATTTTACAAAACGTAATATTTTAAACTCGACAAACTCAATTAAGTACTATTTTATTTCTGAAGGAGCTGAAGCCCGCGTCTAAAATCCGAGTGGATTGAAGTTAAAAATAAACCCTTGTGAACTTTTCCTTTTACAGGATCAAAACAATTTCTACGTCCAATTCCTGGATGCACCAGAAATAAAAAACTCTAGTGTGAGAAATAAAAACTATAACGTATTATAAGTATCTATTTAAATAGTATCTATTAATAAAGTATCTATTTAATATATATTTAAAAAGAGCAACCACCGAGTTTCTTGCTGGTTCTTCTCGGTAGGAATGGCATTCCGAACCAGTGGTAGATTCACTTGACGATTCAAAAGTACTTGTAAAAGTTTATTTGAATAAAAAATATTTGAAATTGAAATTGAAATCTCTTATGTACACAATTGTATTAATGCAAATAAAGAATCTGAATCTGAATCTGAATAATTTTATCGAGTAATCTCAGGGGGCATACTTCCATCGTTTAAATTATAATTATAAACCTTATTTTAGGGACGTAATATAAAACTGTATTTTGAAAACAATAATTCTATAAGCGATGGTAGTAACCCTCTGAATAGTTCACAACGTCGCGTCGTATATCAAAAACCTTTTTCATCTCACCATCTCGGAAAGAGTATATTTTTACTCTTCGATATCTGAATGCAAAAGCCGTTATTATCCTCTTGAGGATAAAGTAAATTGAATTTAGAACATCGTGTGCACGTTAGTAAATATCACTCGTCTATGAAATTTGTGAATTCAAAACATCATTAAAACCTATTTACTTCTACCTCTATGGTGCCGAATTTCCAACAAACAACCATTACAAACGTTTTTAATTTGTTAAAAACTCACACTCGTGACCTGCTTGGTGTACTTTTTTAATTTGCTTTGCGCGCACCATATTCTTTCACGTCATATTATCTTGTGATTTTTTTTGCATTTAGTATTTCCTCGCTGATGAAATTTTACGTGTTGCACTCATGTAAAAAGATTTTTCTCCTCGTGCTCTTTTGATTCCCTCGCTGACGCTCAGGATTCTAACTTTTGAATCCTTCGCTTGCTCGGTCATCAAAATTGAGCACGCACATCGGTAACTGGATGGGTGACCGATTTGTTAGTTTAAATTTGGCCTTCTCTATCTATTATCTTGTGATTTTTTTTGCATTTAGTATTTCCTCGCTGATGAAATTTTACGTGTTGCACTCATGTAAAAAGATTTTTCTCCTCGTGCTCTTTTGATTCCCTCGCTGACGCTCAGGATTCTAACTTTTGAATCCTTCGCTTGCTCGGTCATCAAAATTGAGCACGCACATCGGTAACTGGATGGGTGACCGATTTGTTAGTTTAAATTTGGCCTTCTCGTGTCCTCCGTGCCTCGGAGAGTACGTTAAGCCATCGGTCCCGATAAAATCTGATAACAATCGTTACAAAAACCTAAGAGTTTATATACAGTCGTAGTCGTATGCAGAAGGACGTGGGAACCCACCGCATTATTAGGTATCCCAAGAAAACTCCTACTATTACGTGATTAATGGAAAGGGGTCACAACCGTCAGTAATGTGGAATACGACGCAGAGAGAGAGAGAGAGAGTGAAAGTCTACCCGTTTGCCCTTGACCAGTTTTGTGGACTATGTCCTAAACCCTTCTCATTCTCACGACTCGTGGATGGTAGGTAATAATTACTGTCTCACTACTTATGAAATTGGTACCTACTCATAAAGTCTATCTTCTTTTTTTTTAAATGTACTAGTTGTAGCAGTAGCTTAGCTTAGTTTATCCAGATAGGTATTTTATATTCGTAGTACGTAGGTAATTAAAAATGGAACTGCACTTAAACAGAACTGAAATATTCCAAACTAGATGATTCCCGCAACTTCGTCCGCGTGGATTAAGATTCTTGATTCCCGCGAGAACTGTTTAATTTTTCGGGATAGCCTATGTAGCCCCGGGATACCATCTACAAGTGTACCAAATTTCAGCAAAATCGGTTGATAAGATGGGCCGGGAAAGCGTAGCAGACAGACAGACAGACAGAAACACTTTCGCATTTATAATATTAGTATATATATAATATTAGTATGGATATGGATTATAAGATAATTTAAATAAGTACTACAGAGTCTAAGGGTGCAACCACTTTGGAAGCGGCAGTTGCTGTACAGTTTTAATTTTAAAAAAAGTCTATCTTCTGTTCAACTTTTATTTTTTAGAAACAAAACTTAAGCTACTTAATAAATCTAAGAAAAAAACGTCTAACGGAATTACCTTTATCTCTGAGATAGTTTACTCAGTAGTCCTGAGCACTTAATTCACGGGGTTAAGCCTCGGATCACCCCGTCTCTAACATAGATCATTGTCTAGCAATTAGATCAAAGATACCCTTCAGAATTGATTTAGGGTCGCTTATCTCTACCAAGGGTTTCTATCTTACTCTTTATAGGCACTTATAGCTCAATCTTTTTTTATTTTTGTAAAGAAAATATGTTGTTCTGGTTTTATAGATTTCCGTAGTCAACAAAGAACTATTATGAACTAGCTGACGCCCGTGAATTCATCCGCGTGGAATAAGTTTTTTTGGATTCCCGTGGGAACAATAATTCTATAAGCGATGGTAGTAACCCTCTGAATAGTTCACAACGTCGCGTCGTATATCAAAAACCTTTTTCATCTCACCATCTCGGAAAGAGTATATTTTTACTCTTCGATATCTGAATGCAAAAGCCGTTATTATCCTCTTGAGGATAAAGTAAATTGAATTTAGAACATCGTGTGCACGTTAGTAAATATCACTCGTCTATGAAATTTGTGAATTCAAAACATCATTAAAACCTATTTACTTCTACCTCTATGGTGCCGAATTTCCAACAAACAACCATTACAAACGTTTTTAATTTGTTAAAAACTCACACTCGTGACCTGCTTGGTGTACTTTTTTAATTTGCTTTGCGCGCACCATATTCTTTCACGTCATATTATCTTGTGATTTTTTTTGCATTTAGTATTTCCTCGCTGATGAAATTTTACGTGTTGCACTCATGTAAAAAGATTTTTCTCCTCGTGCTCTTTTGATTCCCTCGCTGACGCTCAGGATTCTAACTTTTGAATCCTTCGCTTGCTCGGTCATCAAAATTGAGCACGCACATCGGTAACTGGATGGGTGACCGATTTGTTAGTTTAAATTTGGCCTTCTCTATCTATTATCTTGTGATTTTTTTTGCATTTAGTATTTCCTCGCTGATGAAATTTTACGTGTTGCACTCATGTAAAAAGATTTTTCTCCTCGTGCTCTTTTGATTCCCTCGCTGACGCTCAGGATTCTAACTTTTGAATCCTTCGCTTGCTCGGTCATCAAAATTGAGCACGCACATCGGTAACTGGATGGGTGACCGATTTGTTAGTTTAAATTTGGCCTTCTCGTGTCCTCCGTGCCTCGGAGAGTACGTTAAGCCATCGGTCCCGATAAAATCTGATAACAATCGTTACAAAAACCTAAGAGTTTATATACAGTCGTAGTCGTATGCAGAAGGACGTGGGAACCCACCGCATTATTAGGTATCCCAAGAAAACTCCTACTATTACGTGATTAATGGAAAGGGGTCACAACCGTCAGTAATGTGGAATACGACGCAGAGAGAGAGAGAGAGAGTGAAAGTCTACCCGTTTGCCCTTGACCAGTTTTGTGGACTATGTCCTAAACCCTTCTCATTCTCACGACTCGTGGATGGTAGGTAATAATTACTGTCTCACTACTTATGAAATTGGTACCTACTCATAAAGTCTATCTTCTTTTTTTTTAAATGTACTAGTTGTAGCAGTAGCTTAGCTTAGTTTATCCAGATAGGTATTTTATATTCGTAGTACGTAGGTAATTAAAAATGGAACTGCACTTAAACAGAACTGAAATATTCCAAACTAGATGATTCCCGCAACTTCGTCCGCGTGGATTAAGATTCTTGATTCCCGCGAGAACTGTTTAAGAGGAATTCTCCCGGAGATTTCTCCATACAAAAACATTTGTCTGTTTCCTCTGTGGATAATTACAATATTGAAAATATTCTTGCACCATAAAATCCACATGTATCCGTGCCATGCCCCTATGTTTTCCTTTTTTCGATAAATTAATAATTTTAAGAACATGGAACCTTCACAACCTGCAAAAAATGGCCCAGTTTTCGTGCCATCATCAGACATCCCGCAAATAAATTTGACGGATATAATAAAAAAAAGAAAAACATACCGACATAGCCTGAGCCCTTGTTAAATTATTCGTAAAAACAGAATTAAAATCGGTTCAGTTTTGAAGGTGGAAACAGAAAAATACGAGAGTGAGAATTCTACTGTTTTTCATAGGTATTAATCGGTCCAAGCTGCAGTTGTCCCTATCGGGTTGTATCGGCCTCTATTCGGGGAGGTTAAATACGTATACACACACACATATGTACATAGTTAGTGAGTTCAAGCGTAGTCGATATAATTATATTATCGATAATCTAGTGTTGTTTATCGACATCGATATTTAACTTTTTACTTATTCTGTGAGCATATAATCCATACCCAATAATAGCCAGTCCGCAGTGGGCAGCACATGTCAGGTTTTTTTTTATCCACTACAAGTTAGCTCTTGACTGCGATCTCACCTGATGGTAGGTGATGATGCAGTCAGATGATAGCGGGCTAACCTGTTAGGGGCATGGCAGTTATATTAACACTGCGATATCTCCGCACTGCCGGCCGCCCCCTATTTCTATTGCGCGTTAATTTATTTCTTGACTGCCTCGTTGGTCTAGTGGTTAACATATTCGACTGCGGCTGACGAGGGTTCGATTCCCGGGTCGGGCCATAACAAGTATTGGGTTTTTCTGACAAGAAATTCTCAGTACTAGCCCGGAGTAAGGAAGATGGCGGTGTTTTACCCCCGTGCCTCCAAGAGCATGTAAAGCCATCGGTCCTGCGCCTGATCTCTCTCTGGTCCTGTCGGATTTTCCGTCCTATCGGGCTATGAGAGTAAAGGAACAGAGAGAGCTCCAGTGTATGCGCCCACACTTGTGCACTATAATTATCTCCTGCGCAGATGGCTCTTTGGAGATAGTATTTGGAGATAGCCGCCGTGGCCGAAATTCGGTTGAGAGGATATTATAGCAATCCTGAAACGCTGTGGTCATATTGTGGGAGGTTCCGGCCCCGGGTACGATTCCCAACATGGTCCACTTGGGAATTTATCATTTTTAAATTTTCTGTGTTCTGATCTGGTAGGAGGGTTCAGCCGTGGCTAGTAACCACCCTACCGACAAAGACGTACCTCCAAGCGATTTAGCGTTACGGTAGATGCGTGTAGATACATCATGCCGTGTAGAAACCGTTAGGGGTATGGGTTTAATATAACTAACCCTAACGAGTTAGCCTGCTACCATCTTAGACTGTAACATCGTTCTCTATAATGGCTCTGATAGTTCCTTAGTTAAGATGATTGTGAAATGGTGATAGTGAAAAAAAAATCCTGGCTGAGTTTGTTGTGGGCTCTTCTCAGACCAGGGCGCGTTTGGACTTTGGAACCCTCGTAACTTCAGTTTAAGATGTCGTACTGATTATCACCATTATATTATGTTATATGTTATAAATAACCTGACGTCAATAAGTGTAGTTTATATTGAATAAACGTTTTTTGACTTTGACTTTGTCTAACATCAGGTAAGATCGCAGTCAAGAGCTAACTTGTAGTAGAATAAAAAAAACATATAAAATAGTTACCAACTGAGTAAATGACCTCCCTGGCGCAGTGGTGTGAGGTGTGCTGTCATGTAAGCGCAAGGTCACGGGTTCAATTCCCGGCAGGTTCAATTTGGAAGTTTATATATCTGAATTTTCTCAGTTCTGGTCTTGTGGCAGGCTTCGGCCGTGACTAGTTACCACCCTAACGGCAAAGACGTACTGCCGAACGATTAGGCGTTCCGGTAGCAACTAACCGATGAAGGCTACTTAGGGCTTTAATGTTACTAACTGCTTTATGCCTGACAGGTTAGTCCGATACCATCTTAGACTGCATCATCACTTACCGTCAGCTAAGATCGCACTCTAAGGCTAGGTAACTGTTAGTGCATTAAAAACATTAACAAGTTATAAAATTAAAAATTTTAAAAAACCCACGACGAATTGCAAAGCTCCATTGAAACAACAATTAGAACTTAGCAAAATATAAAATAATATCTAAAACACAAAACTGCATATTTGCCGGCTCAGTAGTTTTTTTGACCAGCGTGGTGGACTATGACCAAACCCTTCTCATTCCGAGATAAAACTTGTGCTTAGTAATGAGTAGAGGTGTCAAATAGTGTTAAATTTTAATATTTTGCTAAAAATTGTTAAAAAAAATGTGATCACTTAAGGAGTTCCTGTGACCACTTCCTGGCTCCATCACGAGACCCTGGGCAACATCTAGGTTTAAAGTGCTTGTCAAGACAAATCAAGAGTCCAAATACGGAGGATTAACGATGAGAACTTAAGGAGTTCCCATGACCACCTTCTGGCTCCATCATGAGACCCTGGGCAGCATCTAGGTACAAAGCGCTAGTCAAGACAAATCAAAAGAGTTCAAACACGACGTGTTTACGATAAGAAATTAAGGAGTTCCTATGGCCACCTCCTGGCTCCATCATGAGACCATGGGCAGCATCTAGGTACAAAATGCTAGTCAAGACAAATCAATAAAGTCTAAACACGACGGGTTTACGATGAGAACTTAAGGAGTTCCTATGACCACTTACCAAATCACGATTGCAGCATTGTCTGTGGTCCTAAAACCTGGAACCTTCTCACAAGCTATACATATCTAATGCAAAAAACCTCATCTCAATCGGCCCAGTACTTTTTGAGAAAAATGGTAACATATTGAAAAATTAAAATCATAGACTACAGCTCAGCTTGGTTGTCTATGGTCCTAAAATATATCTAAGAACCTTCTCACAAGCTATACATATCTAATGCAAAAAACCGCATATTAATCGGTCCAGTAGTTTTCCAGAAAAACGGTAACAAAAAAGGGCACAAACAAACAAACAAACATACAAACAAACAAACACACAACCTCTTAGGGCAAACACATATACCGTCTCCGTTTCGTCGAGGGTAAAAAAGGAATCAAAAACAGAGAAATAAGTCAAATAAGTCCAGGGTCAGAGTTATTAGATAGCAAAAAATATACGAAACACAAAACACATCTAGGTATATCATTTTGCCGACTGCGAGTAGCTCAAACACATATTTTAATTTTATTTAGGAACTCGTTCGAGCGAGCGGCGTGCGTACGCATACATGCGCATTGAATAAGCGTTCGGTCTTCTCCCGGAGCAGCGCGACGGCAATATACCTACCTGAATACCTACTCTCAACTTTGCCCGTTCATTCGCATTGCTCTTAATTTTTCGGGATAGCCTATGTAGCCCCGGGATACCATCTACAAGTGTACCAAATTTCAGCAAAATCGGTTGATAAGATGGGCCGGGAAAGCGTAGCAGACAGACAGACAGACAGAAACACTTTCGCATTTATAATATTAGTATATATATAATATTAGTATGGATATGGATTATAAGATAATTTAAATAAGTACTACAGAGTCTAAGGGTGCAACCACTTTGGAAGCGGCAGTTGCTGTACAGTTTTAATTTTAAAAAAAGTCTATCTTCTGTTCAACTTTTATTTTTTAGAAACAAAACTTAAGCTACTTAATAAATCTAAGAAAAAAACGTCTAACGGAATTACCTTTATCTCTGAGATAGTTTACTCAGTAGTCCTGAGCACTTAATTCACGGGGTTAAGCCTCGGATCACCCCGTCTCTAACATAGATCATTGTCTAGCAATTAGATCAAAGATACCCTTCAGAATTGATTTAGGGTCGCTTATCTCTACCAAGGGTTTCTATCTTACTCTTTATAGGCACTTATAGCTCAATCTTTTTTTATTTTTGTAAAGAAAATATGTTGTTCTGGTTTTATAGATTTCCGTAGTCAACAAAGAACTATTATGAACTAGCTGACGCCCGTGAATTCATCCGCGTGGAATAAGTTTTTTTGGATTCCCGTGGGAACTCTTCAATTTTCCGGGATAAAAAGTTGCCTATTTCACTCTCCAGGTCCTCAACTATACCCATGCCAAAAATCACGTGAACATGCGATGACGCGGCACTCACTACTGACGGCACTGCAACGAGCGCTTGGGGTCTCGTCGATGCGCACGTTTGTGTGAGTGAGCTGTTTCGAACGTTTCTAGGTAGTTTCCATACTGGTTGCATCTGTTTACTGTGTCTTAGAGGCTATTAGTACTATAGAAAGCTGTAATTTTACATACACAGATTGTATTATTTGAAGGTTGGCTACGTCCTTGGTTGGTCCTTTGTGGGGTCGAGTGTAGGTATACGCTTTTATAACATGGTTCCCAAAGAGTTTCTAGAATTGCCATTACATAAATTTAAGGACTGTTTTAAACAGCATTTGTTAAATCAAGGTTAAATTACACTATCGAGGATTTTCTGAATGACAAAGTTGCATGGAAGCAAACGGCCTCGCATCCAGTGACCCACAAGTCAGTGTAATACTTGTAACGTAATGTGCGCGTATGTGTTGTATTGTTTACATAGTGTTACCTTTTTCTGTTTTAAGAAAAGAGCAACTGCTGAGTTTATTGCCGGCTCTTCTTAGTAGAAAGAAAGCAGCTTTCCGAACCGGTGGTAGAGTCTTAACGTATCATAAGTGACACAAGTTGTCCTACATGAAATAAATAAATAATTTATCATTATCATTTATTAGAGAGAGTGGCGGCATCCACACAATATTCTTCGGTGTATATATTCCAAAAGAACACTTGGAAACAATATAATACAAGGCTTATTAAATATTTTCCCACGTGGAATTTTTGAGGCTCACATTCTGAACATACAATGGCTGGGTGCCAGGTTTCAAGAACGAGAATTGTTATTATAAGGCTTCGTGAATTGTTCATATTGTTTTTTTATTGGGAAAGTAAAACAGTAAAATAATTCCGTAGCTAAATATTATGTCATTTTTCCATACTAATAAAATAAATGCTATAGTAATTTGTCTGTCTGTCTGCTTCGCTTTAACGGCTCAACTTTTCCACCAATTTTGATGGAATTTGGTTAAGGATTACATCCCTGGGAAGGAAACTACTTTTATCCCGGAAAATTAAGGAGTTCCCTCAGAAGTTAAAAAACTTAATCCACCCGGAAAAAGTCGCGGGAACTAAGTTTTAAATCCATCGCGGAACGGGTGGATGGATGTCTGTTACTCAATCACGCCAGAACGACTGTTCAAATGTGCCAAATTTGGCACAGAGATAGATTTTAGTCTAGAATAACACAAAGGCCTTCTATCTCGGAAAACTAAAGAGTTACAGGGGGAACCAAAAAACTCAATCCACGCGAACGAAGTCGTGGGCATCAGCTAGACTACCTACTATAAATGAGCAGTTTCACTGCAGAAGACACACTTCAATTGCTTCGGTATATAAAACAGTCTTAGTCTTCATTGATGGTCTTTTTTTTTATTGCGCTACAGGCTTGCGCTTGACGACAATCATGCTTAGTGCAAAGCAATGATGAGGGCTAGGTTGGAACGCGCTTGCCTAGAATATGCCTATTCACTCTTGCCTTGAAGGTACTTAAGTTATAAGTGGCAGGAAACACGTGCGCTGGGAGGGTGTTCCACACCCTAGCGGTTCGTATCAGAAACGTCGAGCAAAAACGCTTCGTGCGAGCAAATTGGACGTCAACCACATAAGGGTGCCAACGCTCACGGCTTCTCGCTGTTCTGTGGTAGAACGGAGAAGGAGGAACAAGGTTATGAAGTTCCAGAGCACACTCCCCATGGTATATCTTTTAAGAGGGTTCCATCAGCGTCAGGTTGAATTTGGGACTTTATAATATCTGATTTTTTTGTGGGCTCCTATCAGACTTTTGCAGCAGGACTTCTGCCATGCCTATAGTTACCACACTACCAGCAAAGATCTTAGTCAAGGGTACCTATATGGGCTAAAATATATATAGGTGCCATATCTCTAACATGTTAGCCCGCTACCATCATCATTTACCACCAGGTAAGATCGCAGTCATAACTAACTTTAACGTAACTTAAAGTAGAATTTAAAATAATCTAGTAGGCTGTATTTCGTCACATACTGTGCGATGTGACGTAAACTGCCTCGTTGGTTTCATAATTCATAATTTTTATTTTGCCAAATTGTGGGTAACAACAGTTGTTTTCTTATCATTAGTCCCGCTCACAATTTACTTGTGCAAAAATATAGGTACATGTACAACCTTTTTTATCAATTATTTATAATATATATCCAAAATAATTCCCCAAAGTCCACAGACATATTATTGAAAAGTTTATAAATCTATGTCAGTCTAACAATTTAAAAGTGTCTATTATAATATTGTATGTTGAAATAAATCTTTTTTTTTTAGTGGTTAGCATAGTTGACTGCGGATCACGAGGCCCTGGGTTCGATTCCAGGTCGGGCATAAAAATTGTTAGGTATTGGGTTTTCAATAAAAAAAATCTCAGTGCCAGCCCGGAGTTGGAAGTTGGCGATGTTTCACCACCGTGCCTCGGAGAGCACGTTAAGCCGTCGGTCCCGGTTATTATCACTAGCATGATAGTAATCGTTAAAGCCTGCCAACCCGCATTGGAGCAGCGTGATGGGTCTAAGCTCTATTTAACTTTCTCATAGAGAGTGGAGGCCTGTGCCCAGCATTGATACGTTAATGGGCTGTAGTGATGTGCGATGTGACCTCCGACTGATCTTGAGAAGATGGATGGAGGAGGCGGAAGACCGTGTATGCTATTGCACTCTTAATAAATCCTTTCTCATGGATTTAACAGGCTGATTTATGGATTGACGATTGAAATAAAAGTCACATACACAACGACTGTTTCATTTATTTTAAGAAACCTCACAAATGTCTTGACTGGATCTTATCCATAAACGGCAATATGCACAGCGAATGTGTTTATCTTCACTTAAATTAACATAACAAAAGATAACATTAAACTGGCGACTGGCCTGTATCATTTGATCGAAATGTAACATGTGAGTATTCGTGACCCCCTCGTTGCGAATGTTACGTTACGATTTTATAATTTTAAGTCAGTCGCCACCTTTACATCTTATACTATAATAGAATTCCGTACAAATATTTACAAGGGGCCCTTATCCATGAAACAAGTAATTTCAAAACATTTATTTTATTTTATAACATTTGACTCTATTAATGCGTTAAAAACACCAATTAATATTTTATTTCACCAAACTAAATTTAATTACGTGTTGAATTTTTGTTTCACTATTTTTAGTAAGTACCTTATTAAATTATTAAACAGAATAGAAATACTAAAATTCAAGATTAAGGGCTAAATCTAGTTTTATATAATACATAATATAAATATTGTCCATAAATTCATAATCATAAAATCGTAGTTACATTAATAAAATTTAAATTAATATTTTAATAAATCAAAAATGATACCCTGTTCAAGGAGGTAACTTTTCCTTCCTTACAAAACAGTAATATTTGTACATATACGTATATCGTACATTTTATGATTATTAGGGTTCCGTACGCAAAGGATTTTACTTCAAAATAATAAAAATGTCTTTTGTGAAAAATAGTAGCCAAAAAGTAATTGGCAAGTTAAAAATTAAAAATGTTAATATATTATGTATAAATACTAATTAAATATAGTTTAATAACCTTGGTACGTTACCCTCGTTTCAAGCACAGATTTAAGTTTCAAGTTGCGTTACATAATTCACAATGGTGGTTTCATTAATATTATATTTATAAGTTTTATCTATTCATAGATTATATATAATTGTAATTGTCACATCGCAAGAATATAACTTTATTTAATTCAAGAGATCGTTTTAAATATAATAATAATGTTTTGATTTAAAGAATATTTAATTGAATTGAATGATAATAATTATGAATTTTATTTTATCCACTACAAGCTAGCCCTTGACTGCGATCTCACCTGATGGTAAGTGATGATGCAGTCTAAGATGGTAGCGGGCTAACCTGTTAGGGACATGGCAGTTATATTAAACCCATACCCCTTAAGTTTCTACACGGCATCGTACCGGAACGCTAAATTCGCTTGGCCTTTGCCGGTAGGGTGGTAACTAGCCACGGCCGAAGCCTCCCACCAGGCAAATGAATGAATGAATTTAATTAATTATACGAAAATATTTTACAATTCAATATAATTTAAGCATTAAGTATAAATTATTGTAATAAAACTATTTTTCCAATTTATTAATCGAGTATTTTTTTAAGAGTTTTTTTCACAATTCATAAAAATATAAACAGAGTTTCAAATTCTTCAAAAAAAATATATACCACCATGCGTTGCAGCTCCAAACGTGCACAGGCTTAGCAGTTATTTTTTTTATAATATTATAGATTACATTAATACTTACATTAATGTCAGAAATAATCTTACTGAATTCACAATTCGATACTTCAAAATTTGGTAGGTATAACTTTGGTGAATTAAGTTACAACTAATAAAACTATCTAACAATAAACATATTAATATGGACGTTTCTTCACTAAACATTAAACAATATTGTTATATTATGCTTGCAATGTGTTAAACACAGAGTTTTATAGATATTTGAAAACATTTTCTTAATCGTTTTTTTTTTAATTTTAATATTATAAGTAAATAGCTGCGTAATCTAACAAAATTTTTAGAATAAATTTAAAAATAAATTTATTTGCACGATTTGCAAAGTAGGCATTACATAGTTTTTTACCGTCTACAACCTGATATAGTTCCAACTGAAATTTTGCATACACGTTTAGTTTGGATGACAATGCATGGTTACTTAAGTGACGTCATTCTTAATCCAATATAGCGAGTAATTTTTTTTGCACCCACATGATTTCCTAGAAGAATGGGTTTCCTAGAAGAATATAAAAACTTAATCACACTAAATTACTTACTTACTTTACTTTATTATAGCGGATGATAAAAGCCTGTTTTTAAAAATCTTTTGTAATGATTTAAGATTTATGTACTCGTCCTATGTAAAAACTAGGTGACTGATATATCAACGCTGAACTCAACTTGGTTTAATAACAAGCTATTTTGAATGTAAGTTCTCTCTATGAGATCGGAACGAGCGGAACTGGAGTAGATGTTCATAATAACAGGGTACTGATATATACTGGTCATCATTAAAATAATATAATTGCTGTTGCATTTAAGATGATCAGTATTGTGCAATCATGCGAACTCAATCAAGTATTGAAGCGATCAAATACATTCGTAGCTATAGAACGTAGATACGATCCACTTGTGTCAGTCGCATTGATTGGTGAACTCCTCATTTCCCATTCTGAAGATTAAATCCTCTTCCACGGAGCAATTTCGCTGTGAGAATATGAGCATTTTTTAATTTTATCATGTTTCTCGTGGCATTTTCCTATACTCACTTAAATTGGTGGGTGGCTTATTTTTTTCTTATTTCACTTATTAAGAACCCTATTTTATACAAAATGTTTGGTTTAATATTAATATTGAAATCACTAATCATAAAATAAAAATGATTTTATAATAATCATTTTGATAAGCTATAAGTATAATCAACATTTAGAAATCCAAAATTAAAAACTAGAAGTTTGGCGATAAATCTATGTGGTCCAGTGTGTATCCCGCACTTATAGCCCGCGATATTCACCACACCACAGGAACCTTCCAAATATCTTATTCTGAACCTACGTTTCACGTGAAAGTTAGGTACGTTGAGTGAGTACATTATGAAAATAGAAAATGTCTAATAAAGAAACGTCCAATCTTAGGCCCGTAATGAACTATCTACGACATCATTTATACAATTTAATAAGATAGAGTTTGCTATTTACATTGTTTTTTTTTTTAAGAAAAATATGTAATGAAAATTTACGTCATAGAGCTGTACAATTTTGCATTTACCTACAATTTATATTTATTATATTATCGGATCTTAGCGGGTATTACACATAAAAGCTTAAATTTGAGTGAGAGAAAATATTTTGAACACTCATCGAGTATGCACGTTTTTTGGTGTAACTTTGGACAATTATTATGACTAGAGATCTAAATCACTTAGACGTACATAAATTATTATTATGGATTGTTTCTTGCATGTTGAAAATCTGAAACAAAAGAGAATCGTGATTGATGTAACATGTAAGATATTATAGTGCACATGTGTGCAAAGGAACAGAGAATGCACCTGTGTATGTGCATGCGCATACACAGCATAGATACTCTCATAGCCCAACGGGATGGAACATCCTACACGACCGGAAAGTGATCAGGCGCAGGACCGACGTGCTCTCCGAGGCACGGGGGTGAGACATCGACAACAAACCACAGCCGCAAAAATAATATGAGACGAAATAAAAAAATATAAGTATAAATTAAAATTGACAAATTTAGACTTTATTGACATAGTGAGTGACGATACTATTTTTGGTAATTTAGCGTTCCAAGTCAATGCAGCGTAGAAAGTGGTAGGTAATAATCAATAATCATTAAACTCCATCCAGGCGAGCACATTTCATCTACGACTGCTTCGTCACTTACCATCAGCAGGCTTAGCATGTGCACAGCAATATATCTCGCGTCGAGAGAGAGAAATGTTGTCGTTGCCGGCTAATTTCTCCTTTACCCTAACACCCACGAATTCCGGTATATTACGAGAAAAATATAGTCGGCATGTATGGGTTTGTAGAAAAAAATACCACAGTTAAGAAATATGTATTACTTTTATCTCCACTTTTGACGTAACGAGACAAGTAACCATGTTAGCTTCGGTAGACAAATAGAGATAACAGGAAGACATAATTTTAGTTGTGCGCATGCTAGCCCTACTGGGCACAGTTAGTTGAAGCCTTATCTAGTCATTCAACGTCATAATATTATTATTATTTTAGCCGACTGAATATCGGCCTTAACCCAAGAGCGCCAAAATACCCGACCTGCTATTTCAGAAGGACTAGAATCCAGAGCCGTTAAACCAGTTAAATAAATAAAAACCCCTCTATTGTCACTGAATAAGAAATATTATGGTAGGACGACTGTTTACCTTTATTACTATAATTTCCAGCCATAATTATGATGCCAACAATGATTGAGCTAAAGCGGGCAGCAGAACCGTTGTCAGTGCGATGTATAAGTTGGCTCCTGAAACAAAAAAGTTACATAAGCTTTGTGTCATTAATCCTACTAATATTATAAATGTGAAAGTTTGGATGGATGTATGGATGTTTGTTACTCAATCACGCGCCAACTGCAGAACTGATCTGGCTGAAATTTTGCACAGAACTAGATTGTAGTCTGGAATAACACATAGGCTACTTTTTATCCCGGAAAATGAAAGAATTCCCGCGGGAACCGAAAACCCTCAATCCACGCGGACGAAGTCGCGGGCATTAGCTATAGTTATATTATATTTTTGTAATTTTTAAGGGCTTGATATTATCAATAACGTATTATGGAAGGAAATGATGCAGTTTAAGAAGTGCGTTTGCCTATCTTAAAATGCCTATCCAAATACCTTGACATCAGACCCTGGATGTCATCTAGGACCAGAGTACTTGTCAAGACGAATCAAACGACCTTAAACTCCGTTACAATGTTACGTTACTTAAGCTCCATTAAATGGTTACGACGTTTTATTACTGAGTTCTAGCCTGATGATAGATGCCTTCTAGCAACATCCTTAGATCAGCTCCATGTCATTAAATTATTGCATTGTCAGCCGATTTACGTATTCATGCACAAGCCAATCGGAAACCGGAATCTGGGTAAAATTTAACTTACATTGTATCGAAAACTTCTAATAATTGGGTATTAAGTTTTTTATATTCCCACGAGAACTCTTTAATATTCGAGATTAAAGGTAGCCTACGTCCTTATATATGTCACCGTAAGATTTCAAAAACCGTTAGATTGTAATCCAACTAGCGAAATTGTAAACTGTTGACAGATTACAATTTAACGCATTTTTTTTCGGTAGATTAGTATGGATCTACATTGTAACACTTGACTTAGATACTCGTTAGATGATCACTAACATGCTAAATTACAAAGACGTGCCCAATCTGCAATGTCAAGAAACTATAAGGTCGCAGACTAGGATAACATGATAAAGTACCTACTTAAATTTAATAATATCGATAAAATAATTTTGTAACACAAGATAATAAAGATAACAGTGAGTAAATACCTTCTATCTATTCATAAAATCTCATTAAATATTCCCCCTAGAGCTAAGACAGTGAAATTTAATCTTCCAGCTTGTATTTAATTACTGAACTAATTGGTAAAATATAATCGACACCGTCTGAAGGGTCAGGGTAAGCAGAGGGTTCATGTTGAGATCCATACTAAAATATCATTAAGAATCATTTAGCAAGAAATATAATGATTTTATTTATTTTCTAATGTTCTAGTAATCTATTCTAATATTATAAATGCGAAAGTGTGTCTGTCTGTCTGCTACGCTTTCACGGCCCATCTGTTCAACTGATTTTGCTGAAATTTGGTACAGGGATAGTTTGTAACCCGGGGAAGGACATAGGCTATTTTTTACCCCGGAAAGTTCAAGACTTCCCCGCGGGAATAACAAAAAAAATCTGTGCAACCGATTTTGATGAAATTTGGTACAGGCACAGGTTGTATCCCGGGAAAAGACGTAAGCTTCTTTATATCCCGGAAAATTCAAGAGTTCCCGCGGGAATCAAAAATCCTTAATCCACGCGGACGAAGTCGCGGGCATCGTCTAGTTTTTTATAAATAACTAGCGAATGCCCTGTCTTCGTCTGCGTGGTTTGAGGTTTTTTGAGGAACTCTTGAATTTTCCGGGATAATATAAAAGTAGCCTATGTGCTATTCCACACTATAATCTATCTCTGTGCCAAATTTCAGTCAGATCCGTTGAGCTGTTGGGGCGTGATTGAGTAACAAACATCCATGCATCCATAGATCTAGTTTTAATTTAATGATATACCTGTATAATTGAAGCACGTGGAATGCTAATTCTTCAAAATAATATTGAAGACAGCTCAAGAGTGTTTAAAATCAGAGTGTAAATATTAAATTTATTTACTACCTACATGAATTTTGCGCTAATATGTAAAACACTATAGGCACTATTTGGGAAGAGGGGAAGCGTCGAGTTCAATATCAAATATTTATGGAGAATTTCAAAACCAACGTTTCGTATTTACTTAGTTATGATTGGGAGCATATTTGATGAATAAAATATATCTGCCGTATTAAATTTATACGCTAAATCATTCCCTTATATCCGTCATGTTTGTATAATATTGACTTTCATATTTGGTTTTGATTTTTTTATGGGTTAAGTAGGTACGTTGACTAGTGAATGCTCAGGTACGATGTTGGGTAGAAGCCAATTAGGGAGTGTGAATCTATGAAAATACTTCCATCTTCCATTTTTTTAAACCTAGTAATTTTTTTACCAATTAATATTTTTATTAATTTAAAAAAAAAATTTACAAACCATTAAAATAGTAGTTATATGGGCGTGCATGCTTTTTTATGATATTTTGTAAGTTATGGTACTAAAAATGAGAAGGTAAATGAAAAACAAACTGGAATGACAATCTTGACTTAAATTTTCTTAATAATAAAGTGTAATTAAAGCACTAATTGATAAAATAAAGTCAACGCTACCGGAAACGGTCTGAGAAAACAGAGGGTAAGCGTTGAATTCAATATCAAATATTTACGGAGAGTTTTGAAACCACTCGGTCTACTCAGTTATGATAGGGGGCAAATTTGTTGAATAAATAATCGTAACTTCAAAATGCCTGCTTAGATATTCCATCCGCTTCCTCGTTACAGCGAATATGACTAGGTAATCATTCAATTCTACTCGAAAATAAATTAGTTTTCTTTTTAATTTCTCTTCTAGATAAATATTATATTCCATTTTTAATTTAGTTCATAGTTTTAATTTGACTAAAGATTATTTGTATCAATCTTTCGAATAGTAAATATATAATAAATTAGATGATGATTAATTTTGACTTTTAACTCATCAAATCAGGCATTAATCCATTAAAGCTATTGAATTGTCAATGAATGTGGACTCATTGAAATGAAACGTTTTAAATGAATCATAGTTTAAATTAATTGAATGTTTTTCTACTTTTAATAGTTAATTTAATTATTGTAATTCAATTCTAATTGAAAAAGGCGATGCAATTATTTTATTCGTCACCATGCGCACTTGAGTGGCTAGAACATTTCATTGACTATAGGTGTGTAACGTTGTCTTATTTCGATTTTTAAAATCTAAATTATTCTTTGTTTACCTTTAGATCCTACAGCCGCTGCAAGTTGCATATCCGCTGCCGTTGGCATTTCTGGAGTAGTACTGATGGGTCCTGAAAAAAATATTATTTTTAATGTTAAATATTAAGTAAATCTTACGTTATCTAAAGACCGTTACATGTGCCATGTGTCAGTATAAAAATGCTTATTTTTATACTGAGTCCAAAAATAACGTTTCATAACTCAATTATTTGTCTCAATAATAAATTATTGTTCGGTAGCCAGATCAAAAACATAACATAATACATCAATTCGTACAATAATAATTTTATTCCTTTTTTAAATGGCATTAAATAATAACAAGTAGGACACGGTATATTCACTTGATTAATACGGCTCGAGTCTATAGTTACGCCTGCACAATTATATTATTAAGCTACAGTGCGACAAATTAATAACTAGGTACATCTTGTAGTTATATTTTAACTAGATGATACCGGGCTCAGGGTTTTTATTACCACGGGAACTCTTCAAATTTTCGGGATAAAAAGTAAATTCTATATCCTTCCCCGGGATACAATCTATCTTTGCACAAAATTTCATCAAAATTGGTTGAAAAGGTGGGCCGTTACAGCGTAGAAATACAGTCACAATATCGCATTTATAATAAGAATAATATTTTTTTTATTTTTATAATTGAGTTATCTCTATGTTATGTGTGGCAATAAAGAATTAATCTATCTATCTAAATATTATAAAATATGGATTAATTAACTACAATTTGGATCAGAAAGCATTAATAATATTTTCACCTCTCATGCTCTAAAAAGATGTCAATATAGCTTAGCGTAGGCGGATAAAGATAGCA
Source organism: Erebia aethiops (assembly GCA_923060345.2). Lineage (NCBI taxonomy): Eukaryota > Metazoa > Arthropoda > Insecta > Lepidoptera > Nymphalidae > Erebia > Erebia aethiops. The sequence continues at coordinate 2,683,791 of OV281092.1, read as the reverse complement.
TTTACCACCAATGCGCCAGGGAAGTCGTCAAAATAAGCATCTAGCTACCATCTATATAGTGGATGTAATATATTTCATTTCATAATTCATAGTGAGCTTTAACCCACTGATAGTAGAGTATTTGACAGCTTAACGCCCTAACACTTACTGTAAAGGCCTATACAGACTCCATTACAGATTTTTCCTACAATAGAGTTAACGAAGCACAAAATTATTCAAGAGGTCCGCTGCCGCGAATGTTTCCCTCACAGCTGTTTAGATAGCTGTGCACACAAACTTTCCGCTGATAAAAAGCTTAAATGGCCCGTCCCGAAAATTATACCGCGAAATTGTTATTTCTCCCGCCTACCTACAATATATTTCCATTCCCTCATTCTTTCCAGGCCTGCGGCCCTTTTAACGATATTCGCGGACTTATACTCGTAAAATAGACAGTGAGCTGGTGAACTCAGTGTTTCATCCATACTAATCCTTACCAATACCATACCATACTCTGCCCGTCTTTGACATGAATTGAATAAACAAATTTAAGAAATCCATTAAAAGTATGCTCCTGAAAAAAGCTTATTATACTGTTGAAGATTATGTAAATGATAGAGGAGCATGGATTTGATCGCTCCAGCAATGCTAGGGACAGCGGTTACTTATGTACACATTGATATAGTAATTGTAAATGAATTATTTAAAAAGAGCAACCACCGAGTTTCTTGCTGGTTCTTCTCGGTAGGAATGGCATTCCGAACCAGTGGTAGATTCACTTGACGATTCAAAAGTACTTGTAAAAGTTTATTTGAATAAAAAATATTTGAAATTGAAATTGAAACAATATTATAAATGCAAATTGCCTGTCCGTCCTTGTATCCGAAAAAAATTGGCAGTCATAGGGACTGATTGAAGTGAAATCTAAATCCATTCAATTTTACTTGTAAAGATATACACAGCACTAATGTTGCACAATACGTCACCTGTATAGCAACAAATATACTGCTATTACGCATGTCGGTGACGCGAACTCACAAGATTTCACCCATCCCATACTCCCACAAACTTATCTGAGCGTCGCTAGTAGATATTAAAAATAAAATAAAAACAAAACTAAATAGGCATAAAAATTTGTTATAATTTTGGCCACCGGGCCAGATAAGTTGGTGGGACTGTAAAATATTTTCACATAAAATTTAGAACCGATTATACTTTGATCCAAAATATGATTTATCAGCTCTCAGACGCCGACTGTTAAATCGCTTGTTTTAAATAAATAAACAGCTTTCTGTTTATGTCGGCTCTTTATCCCCCCCGTTATCAAGGTGAAATCTGGTGTTAACAGAAATAACCGGCCAAGTGCGACTTGGACTTCACGGAAGGTTCCGTACCTTTAAAGTAAACCAATAGGCCTTAATAATATCTATTAGCATGAATTCGCACTCTTACTGTCTGATGAGTGATTCAGGCCTGAATAGTCATTTATTTATACAAATTATAAATTTACCGTCTTAAAATAAATTCATAAATAAATTTGTTCTAACGATTTCTAATAAATATTGCTAATTATTATTATAGATTTCATAGTAAATTATGGTATTGTAATATTATTAAAATGAGGAAAACTTTAGATGGTGGGGGAATGTATCCCGGGTACTCATACAGCTTAGTGGACGTTCGGCCTTCTACCTTTTCGAAGCTGTGTATGTTTGTTCGTTCAACCTACGAAGTCGCGCCCTACTCTAGTTATTAATTATTGTGATGATGGTATGAATTCTACAATTACATTTTCAAAAAAGGTATGTACATGTCACCCTAAGATTGCAAAACCGTTAGATTGTAATCTAACTAGCGAAATTGTAAACTGTCGACAGATTGTGAACCGTTCAATGTTCTGAGTGTCAATTTTTGAAATATTCATTGTATTTACATTTTCTTGTCATTTTCTTGTAGGTTAGGTTAGGGTTCAACATAAATAACCCAGGTATAGTGCACTTTGGTTTTATCGGGTTAATATACCTAACAGATTACAATCTAACGGTTTTCGCAATCTTACGGTGACATACATAGCAGCGACCATAAAACACACTAGGTACTTTACACCAATATAATTTATGTAATCTCCTTACTCTGGCTGAAGAAAAGCTATAATTATTATTTCTTCAGATAAGTTTAAAACTATGAGACTACTAGTGTTAGCATTGTTACTGTTTGTCATTATATCTCATGAAACAGGAAGTATAATATCAGTTAATTTGACTAGTTTCATGTCATTCGCTTTAAAGTGGGGATACGGACGCCATATTGAAAATAGTTAGTATAAATGCGAGTATTTTGACGATGGTAAATCAGTCTCCTGCCGGCAGACTCAGCGATTATTGAATACTTTTGTGTTTAGATCGCATTTTGATTCAGAGCTTAACGATAGCAATCGTGGTCGGATCAAATGTATATTATCTTTAATTATAGCCAACTTTTATCTAATCACATTAAATCTCTCTGGGAACCTCTACACGTTTAACCATTTATTCGTGCAAGTTCCAAATGAGAGTACAAATATATTAAAAGTGTTTCATTAATACCTACTTCTGGATTGTCTTTAACAGTTTCAGAAGCGGGATATGAATCACGTTGCCTTGATTTTGCTAGCCTTCTGCATATTTGTTTTGTGTATTTTTTTTAAACGTGGGTAATTAGAAATTAATTTTTCTTTTGATCGGTGGCTATGACAAAGTTAATTTGAATGCTAGACGCCACCGAGTTTCTTGCTGGTTCTTCTCGCTAGGTCGTGGCATTCCGAACCAGCGGTAGTTTCGCAGTTGTGAAAATACTCGTATTTTACGTGATAACACTGTTGGATTTTTGTTTATTTTTTTAACATGTTCAAGATTTTACTGTTTGATGGGGTTGAAAGTGAAATACTGTGAGTTGTGTTGTGTTGTTGTGAACGTAAGGAGATCGCTTTACTTTGGAGTTTTTGATTATCGTAAACGTGAAGAATTCGCGTAACTGATGTATGATTTTAGTTGACCAACTGATGTTGTGGATATTTATATATATGTGGTTTTAATTGACGTGAACGAAGGGGTCACGCAACTGATATTGTGAAGGATATATATGGTTTTAGGTTAAGTGATATTGTGAAAGTTAGAGTTAAGTGTTAGGGTTACTGATTGTAAACGCGAAGGCTTCACTTGATTGTTGTGATTTCAGTTCAATAATGTGAAGGTTGCCTGGCCGCTTCACGGGACGTGAAGTTGTCAGGAAAGGCCGAGCTGTTAGCATTGTTACTGTTTGTCATTATATCTCATGAAACAGGAAGTATAATATCAGTTAATTTGACTAGTTTCATGTCATTCGCTTTAAAGTGGGGATACGGACGCCATATTGAAAATAGTTAGTATAAATGCGAGTATTTTGACGATGGTAAATCAGTCTCCTGCCGGCAGACTCAGCGATTATTGAATACTTTTGTGTTTAGATCGCATTTTGATTCAGAGCTTAACGATAGCAATCGTGGTCGGATCAAATGTATATTATCTTTAATTATAGCCAACTTTTATCTAATCACATTAAATCTCTCTGGGAACCTCTACACGTTTAACCATTTATTCGTGCAAGTTCCAAATGAGAGTACAAATATATTAAAAGTGTTTCATTAATACCTACTTCTGGATTGTCTTTAACACTAGATACTACTCTCTGTACGGAACCCTAAAAAGAGGAAAATTATATCCACGGCTGCAATTGTTACTGTTAAACATAATGTTCGCATTAAATACAATGCCCGCAATTCTTTTTAACATCTTTTTTTTTAATTACGATAAAAAAAGATAAGAAAACAGCCGTCCTCCGGTTCCCGTTATTTATTTCGAAATTATCATTATTTAAAAAAAAATGGTAGAATTTTAGCCGGAAGCATTTTTATACGGATTTTGCTTTTGAACTGAATCAGTTGAATGATAAAAAGCAGTAAAGGTTTTTGAATAGTGCCCAGTTTTGTAAATTATGTTATAGTCCAAAGCCGAAGTACAGACGCATCGCGATTGGCCTAGGCAATCCTTAAAAATGGGCAGACTGCTTGGTCCAAAGCTAGAAATTCGGCTTTTGCCTAACACTCAACGTGCCTAAACTTCTAGTCAAATGCCGAAACTCCTTTTCGCTGATTCGGCATTGGCCTGAATAACGTATTTAGACTTTGAACAAAGATTTATTTGTTTATAATAATTTAAATTTTGTGTATCCTTTATACTCAATTTTGACAACCTCCGTGGCGCAGTGTGTAGCGCTGTTGCCTTAACTTGCGGAGGTCCTGGGTTCGATCCCTGGCAGGGTCAATTTGGGAATTTATGATTTCTGCATTTTCCATGGTCAGGCCTGGTGGGAGGCTTCGGCCGTGGCTAGTTACCACCCTATCCCGTAGGGGTATGGGTTTAATATAACTGCCATGCCCCTAACAGGTTAGCCCGCTACTATCTTAGACTGCATCATCACTTACCATCAGGTGAGATCGAAGTCAAGGGCTAGATTGTAGTGGATAAAAAAAATTGAAATTCACATGAAATATTTTCTGACGTATTTAAAGCCATATTCGTCAAAAAAATATTTCATGTCGGGCTAAATATGAGTAATTAGTGAATAATAACTAAAACGAGTTGAAAATGTTCTACCTATTTATACTTTACTCAATTAGTATTTTAACTGTGGATCTCTTTACCCTATCCTATCAACATTTTCCAACCTTAATTACGAATTTTCCGTCGCTGGATCGTGGACTGCGTCTCGTAAATGAAAAGCGGACATAATAACTTGCAAAACTAAATATACTTTATCATAATGAGATGTAAAATAACTGACCTGGATAGTAAATAGCCTTTTTCCGCACTGCGTGCTCTGAGAGCGGCGTTTGCAAAGTGCAAATAAACTTCGTCGGTGAAGGCAAATTCGAGTTTTGCTGTGTGACAGGCACAACGTCAGCGGAAAATTATTTGTTCATTTTATTCTCTTACAAAAATTTGTATCAGAGTTTTCATTGAAAGGGAGGCTATCTGTGAATAGTCTCGAGTATTTCTGTGTATAATGACAATTAACTCAGCTTTTAATTAAAAATTCGTCTTAATAACACGTGCAGTCTATATATCTCCTAGAACGATTCCGCAAATTATCAACTTTGTATTTGATGATTATTATTCAATTTTATTTTAATATTGTAAATACGAGTAAGTAAAAAGCTCCACAGGATAATACTAAGATCACCATTCCGCACTGCGTACTTTCTGAGCGGTATTGGAGTGGAATTAATGAATTCCGCTTGTTAGACAGCTACGTTTTGATATATCGCTATTCTTTTTTCCGTTGCTTTACACTTATAATATTTAAAATATACTATATCCACTATTACATATTGTCTGACCTGGATAGTAAATATCATAGTTCCGCACAGCGTCATTTGCAAACAAAGTGCGACTGAATACACCAATGTAACAAATAACAATAATATTGCTATTTCATTACTATTGTATCAAATAGTTTTATAAAAAACTCACCTGGGTAATAAATAGCCTCTTTCCGCACAGCGTACTTTGCTAGCGGTATCCGCAAAGTGCAAATGAACTCCGCCGGCGAAGGTAAATCCGCGTCTTGCAGCGTTACTGACGCGACGGCAGAATATCTGCCGTTTACCAGCTTCAGGTTATGTGATACGCCATCTAGCCGCCTGCGGAAATACAATTATGGAAGTCAAAAAAATATGAATGATTTTTGTTCCTAAAATTAATCTTATCTTACTAATATTATAAATGCGAAAGTTTGGATGTATGGATGTCGGTATGGATGTATGGATGTATGGATGGATGTTTGTTACTCAATCACGCCCCAACGGCTGAACAGATCTGGATGAAATTTGGCACAGAGATAGATTATAGTCTGGAATAACACATAGGCTACTTTTTATCCCGGAAAATTAAAGAGTTCCCGCGGGAACCACAAAACCTCGATCCACGCGTACGAAGTCGCGGGCGTCAGCTAGTTCTAAGATAATAGCACGTACTCTAGCGATCATTACCGCTAACTTGAAAAGGCAAAATATGAAGCAAAAGTCTGACAATGATGAACGATTAAACGATTAGGTAATGCTAGTACTAAATAGATTTCTGTTCTAGATTAATACACAGTGAATTAAGTAAGTATTCCTTAGAATTTTAGACATCCATTACGATTCAAAAACTTTTTATAGCCAGGATAATAAATCACCAAAATATAGCTGCCAGTGGTAAAGAAATCGTGGGCCGCGAAGCTAATCTAAAATACAGTACTGTCATAAAATGTCTTTGAACAGACATAAGTACATGGATTTATTGGCAATGAAATTTGGCATGAATTTTGACTACGATTATGGAAATCCTCCAACGATAAGGGCCTCCGCAATAAAACCACTCACGATTTAGAGCAGTAAGCCTGAGCGAAGTATTTTCGGACATGCACTTGTGCTTGGAGCGGAGTTGATTGCCCGTATTCGAAGAGGTCTTTTTGTAAAACATTCATGCCCAACAATCATTCTAAAAATTCTTTTTAGGCTATTTCAAAAAAGATCCTCTATTAAAACGAGGCATTGATTTTCAGAAGTTTAGAAAACTCGCTCTTTCGTAAGCCATCGATAAACAAAATTTATTCCGCAAAATTCATTTTCGGCCCGCATTCTGTTCCACCCGAGAAGATCTTATCGTTAATTTACAAAAAACACGGTGGTTAAGGTCGATTTAACTGAATTTTATTTTCCCTTCTTTCATTGCGAAATGGCGCATTTAACATATTTTATTAAAGAACGAGGATCCCCGGGGCGATAGCGGAGCAAGCATATTTTAAAGGTACAAGAAACTTGGCAGGTAGCACCAGGTGGTGAAAGCGACCGGATTTAATCTGTGCCTTCACAATGTTGCCAAGTTCTTCAAAAATTTATGGTCCATTCAAATTTTTATTGCGAATCACACACTGGCAAGTATGTTTTGGTATAATTTATTACATGAATTTGAGAATCACACGTATTGTTGATGGTAGCAAAAAAGTATTGTATTAAGAAATTAGTGAAATCATAAAATATTATAGTAATAAATATTATGTATGACAATTTAATGTTATATTAAATTAAGACCATATTTTGTTAATTATTTCACTTAAAGGTGTAAAAAAACTAATTTTTTTTGGGATTGTTCATTGGATTTAAGTTACAAAAAAAGATTGGCCCATCATGAATCCATTAAAGTTCATTGGTTTTATTAATTCTTCTGCACCTGCACTATAATACCTGTCATGGACTTTTGTGTGATAACCAATTAATAATATGTGTTCACATTTGTGGGCAGTTTATATTATTATTTGTACACATTTATAGCCATTCAATCATTCAATGAAAGCTAAAAACACAATAATAATAGGTCCATAATGGGTCTTTTGTGCTATGTTATTCATAACATTTACAATACATGAACTTGGTCGTGAGACGAGCTTCAATAAAAGCAGTTGTTCGCTTTCGATACAAGTTATTAAGTTAACATAAAGTGAATGAACTCTGAAAAGTTATGCTACGTTATTAATGACTCGTCTTATTTTGATGTTTATTTATATTTGTATTCATACTTGCTTGTCGTCAGTTTTGTAAATTTAGCCCACCACCCACCACCACTACAGCCTATTAACGTCCCACTGCTGGGCACAGGCCTCCACTCTCATAAGAGAGAGGGAATTAGAGCTTAGACCCACCACGCTGCTCCAATGCGGGTTGGCGGGCTTTAACGACTAAATTATCATGTTAGTGATAATAGCCGGGACCGACGGCTTAACGTGCTCTCCGAAGCACGGGGGTGAAACACCGCCAACTTCCAACTCCGGGCTGGCACTGAGAATTTCTGAATTGAAAAATCCCAATACCAATTTTTTTTTTTTTGCCCGACCGGGAATCGAACCCTGGACCTCGTGATCCGCAGTCGACTATGCTAACCGCTAGACCAACGAGGCAGTCAAAATAAATTTAGCAGATAGCTTTAATACCAATTATATAAAAACAGCCAGTTAAAACCGATTCAATTTTTTTTTACATACAACTAAATAGGTTACTGTTTGTATAGTTACACGCATTTTACATGTTGCTTTTGAAAAGAGTAAGGGTACCTTTAGGGTGCTACGGATGTGTGTTAAACCCAGCAATAGGAGCGCTTCATCTAACATCCAGCGATCTAAGCATTGATGTAGAATTTTAGTACCTATTTAGATGTATCTAAGCTATGAAAATCAATCGCACACAATCTTTCCTTAGCAAAATAGCACATCTTTGGCGGAGAGACACCCTTACTATTCAAACAATTCATGCCAACTTTTCTTAGTGGAATCTATTTTGCGAAAAGGTGGTAGAGTGTTGGACGCAAATATAATTTCAGAAATTTTCAGGGTCACTATTCGTATCATAACCTAGAATCTAGAAAACTCTGCGTAGATATTCCTCCTTGCTAAGCGTCGTGATTACTATTACTATAAGAAAACTATGATGACATAATGGTAGGAGTTTCCTTGGAATAATAACGTGGTGGGTTCCTAGGTACCTCCGCATAAATGAATATAATATAGGGGAAGAAAATAGGTTTGTATACGAGGCAAAAAGTTTTGATTTTTAACCAGGATAATTTACTTGCATTGTGTCCGGTGTACGGACGCATACTGTTGCGTGAAAAACGTGATGGAGCGAAGTACTTAGTAACCAATTATTACAGTGCCGTACTGCGGCTACGACTGTATCTATGAAGTTCATACATCAGACAATAGCCATCTAAGAATGAAACGTGGCTTGACATCTCTTCGTATTCGGCAAATGAAAGGGAGATGGGTCCAAATTTCGACCTTGGCAGAGTAGCCAAATGAATAATTGTCCGTTGTTGCAATACTGGCTAGCCAATGGGCTGGCAATGTAAGCACTGAAAACATAAATAAATACCCGGGAAGGTAACATGGAAAAATAAATAAAAACATAATCATACTAATAGTATTAATACGAAAGTATGTTGGTTTATTGGAGGAACGGATCAACGAGATTTTTTGCATGGGTATAGTTCAGAACCTGGAGAGTGACTTATGCTACTTTTTATAGGAAAATTAAAGAGTTCCCACGGGATTATGAAAATGAAAATGAAAAATTGAAAAGTACTAGTATCCTTAAATTAAATCGAAGGACGGCGTCTGGTAAACAGATGACAGGGGTCCAAATCTGATCTACTGTTGTGAGATTCAACAACAGGCACGCAACAACAACTTTATCTATACTAATATTATAAATACGTAAATATAATATTATAAATGCAAAAGTTTGGATGGATGGATGGACGTATGGATGGATGGATGGATGGATGTTTGTTAGTCAATCACGCCACACTGGCTGAACGGATCTGAATGAAATTTGGCACAGAGATAGATTATTGTCTGTAATAACACATAGGCTTCTTTTTATCCTGAAAAATTAAAGAGGTCCCGCGAGAACCAAAAAACCTCAATCCACGCGTAAGTCGCGGGTTGCATTTATAATAATACAAGCAGTGTGGACTTTTATAAATTCGCCAATCTATTTTGATTGTCCAATAACTTTTTGTTTTATAGCGTGCTGCATAATCAATTTCGCTCGCTATCGGGATATTTGGATTTTAATTGTCAATTTACGACTAAATACTGTCTGTTAATGTAGTTAAATTCGGATTTTAGTATATTATGCGGTCGTTTTTATCGAAATTCACTTTGGTTTGTATAAATTTTATTCATTAAATAGGGTTTAATTCCAGGGTTTATGGTTAATCAATGAGGCAGGCTTTTAACGATCTCGCTAGCTGTAGTTCATTACAAAATAGGTAATATTCTGCACTGAGGCCTTTAAAAAGTACGTCCTGAAGGTCAATAGGGATGATGACAATTCAATCAAATCAGCAACTCTTCATCAAACTTGCAAACGCTTTAATCTATAAGTATTTTAAAATGGTTATTAAACTTAAAACTAACTGATGATTTGAATTCTAGGTCTTTTGGAAGACCCTCTATTTAATTATAAGTTAGAAATAATTTATGTTTGATAGGCATCATCAGTATTGTAGTAAAGTAACACTAGGGACCCTTTTCTCAAAGGCCAAGTGAGCAATAATTTTCATATTTTTTTACAGATCGTAAAAAAAATATGAAAATTATTGCTCATTTTTGATTGGCTAATAACTAACTAAATTGGCTAGAATGTTTTGTTATTTTTTTACAGCCATTGTACCACAGCCATTCAGCCATTATTCAGCCATTTGCTTGTGTATACACAGGCGAAGGAATCATAATACCACAGCGTAAGTATACAGGTAGGTATTCATAGGTATAGTGAGTCGTCGTCCATACAATAGCTGAATTTGAGGTATTCTTGCTGCAATAAAAAATAACGCATTCTAACCAATTTAGTGAGTGTATCAGCTAATCAAAAAAGATACTTGCCGAATTGAGAATCTCCTTCTTGTACCATGTTCTTTTAACATGTAGGTGTCTCTTATGATACGTCATGTTTTGACTCTACCACCGATTCGGAAAGCAGTTTATGGTGGGAAGAACCGGCAAGAAACTCAGTATTGCTCTTTTTTAAAAAACAAGATATTACAATACGTAGGTATATAAATGAAACAGAAGTGTAAGTTAATATACTATTCTGTGGGGCGCTGGACCCAAAGTCGATTGCTTCCGTACAACTTTGTCATTAAGAAATTCATCAATTATCTCGTAAATATAATGGCCTCGACTCGACAAGTGTTCCTTTACGTCTTTTTAAATTTTTGTAACGGTGAATCCAAAAATTCTTCTTTTATGGAAGTCGGTTAAAAATGAGCAATCATTTTAATATTTTTTCTACAATATTGGCTGCATCCGTTTTACACACCCATCTATACTAATATTATAAAGAGGTAAATTTTGTGAGTTGGTGACGTTGTAGGGGGTAATCTCTGGATCTACTGAACCGAATTTGAAAATTCTGGTACCTATTGGTACCACAAGCCTCATTATTTTTGAGTGTGTAGGAGAACACCCTGAAGGAATGGGAAGACGAATGGTCTGGAGTAGGGAAAGGTACCTGGACCAGAGAACTGGTAACTGACCTTAAGAAGTGGCACACAAGAAAGTTTGGAGAGGTGGACCGTTGGATTACGCAGGCACTCAGCGGTCACGGGGTGTTTAACACCTACCTCTTCGCAATTGGAAAAGCGCTGAGCGAGAACTGTTACTTTTGTGGAGAGGAAGGCACCCCGACACACGCAATTTTCGGCTGTGCGGACTTGAGAGCAGAAGCGCAGGGACCAAGCGTTGCGGTAAATGCCCAAAACCTTGTCAAGCGAATGCTGTCAAGCGAAGACATGTGGAGTCGGTACAGCCAAATGCTCAGGGCTATGATGATGAGGAGAGAAGATAAAGAAAAGGAAGAAAAGAAGAAGATAGATAACTAAAGAAGGACAGCACGAAATTATTTTAAACAGTTCCGTGCTGACCTTGGAGACAGGGGGATGTTATTTTAGTCCGTGCAAGTCGGACATACCTTGCCATAAGGCAGAAGTCCGTAGGGATTTTTTCCTCCCCCGAAGAAAAAACAAAAAGGCTATAACCCGAAAACTTAGGGAGTTCCCGTGGTAACTCAAAAAACTTATTTTACATGGACGAAGTCGCGGGTATATGCTAGTGCTATATATTTTTGTAAAGGTTTGACGACCTCCGTGGCGCAGTGTGTAGCGCTGTTGCCTTAACGTGCGGAGGTCTTGGGTTCGATCCCCGGCAGGGTCAATTTGGGAATTTATAATTTCTGAATTTTCCCTGGTTTGGAATGGTGGAAGGCTTCGGCCGTGGCTAGTTACCACCCTACCGGCAAAGACGTGCCGCCAATCTATTTAGCGTTCCGGTTCGATGCCGTGTAGAAACCGAAGGGGTATGGGTTTAATATAACTGCCATGCCCCTAACAGATTAGCCCGCTACTATCTTAGACTGCATCATCACTTACCATCAGGTGAGATAGTAGTCAAGGGCTAGCTTGTAGTGGATCAAAAAAAAAAGGTTTTCGCTCACCTTTCCGGCGTGGCGAGCGTGAGGTTGGGCGCGGGGAAGGCGCCGTCCGCTGCACAGATGACGTTCACCGTGTCATCGTCCGTCTTGTTCTGGATCAGCCGGAAGTTGGTCTCCGGCACTGCAACATGACACTTTGCATTAACAATATTGCTCTTGCGGTTTCGAGCTTTGTGTACAGAGGAAATTTATATGAATTGGCTTCGGTATCCACCTGTAGTAAATATAGTCATTTTGTACCTACAAAATGACTATATTTAAAAGTTGCTGATTTGACTAGTTGTCAACCTTGACAACTAGTCAAATCAGCAACTTTTTCAAACTTCAAAACTCTCGCTTAGCATGGGATATTGTATGGAATGCTTGTTAACATATAGTACTATAGTACCTAGAAAAATTAAATTAAAATATTGTGAGGACTATCACAAATTATTTACATACTGCAATGTGTTGCCAGTGCAAAGTAAGGTAAAATTAGCCATACTTAAGGAAGAATTTAATAATTTACAATATCTAAGACGTAAAGAACGAGGCAGTAATTTACGCAAATTAGCGAATTATACAAAGTTCACCCTACCGAAAACAAATAATATATACGTCAAAAGAAATTATAAATATATGTTTCCTAAAATTCTCGAAGATCTCCCATCGTTTCTACAATATAATAGCAAAGAAAAAAAACATATTTATATAAGAAAGTGTAAAAGATATTTATTAGGTAAATAATGATAATACTTACTAACTAATTCAATAACCTAATATAGAACATAATATATATTATTTGTCTGTGTAACTGGTAAGTACCTACATCCAATTATTCTTATTATTATGTATTAGTTTATTAAGGCGAACTCGCCATCCTCACCATAAACGTCAAGTTTTTTAGAGGATGGCTCCGATATTAAGATTTGTATATTGTAAAGTTTGTTTTGATCAATAAATTAAAAAAAAAAAAAAAAAGTGGCAAAAATGCCAGTTTGAGAATATTATCAGCCTATTGAGTCATGAGATTTAAAAAAATCAAGCAAACTTAGTCGCAGATATTCCAGCATTATACTTTATTTTGTTTGAAACCATAAATAACTTATGAATATTCCCTACTAGATGATACCCGGGACTTCGTCCGCGTGGACTAAGATTTTTCGATTCCCACGGGAACTCTTTAATTTTCCAGGGTAAATAGTAGTCTATGTGTTTCCCCGGGATAATAACTATCCCTGTTCAAATTTTATCAGAGTCTTAGTGAACTGATGGGGCGTGAAAACGTAGCAAACAGACAGAAAGATAGACACTCTTTCGAATTAATTTTTTTTAATCCACTACAAGCTAGCCCTTGACTGCGATCTCACCCGATGGTAAGTGATGATGCAGTCTAAGATGGTAGCGGGCTAACCTGTTAGGGGCATGGCAGTTATATTAAACCCATAACCCTTCGGTTTCTACACGGCATCGTACCGGAATGCTAAATCGCTTAGCGGCACGTCTTTGCCGGTAGGGTGGTAACTAGCCACTGCCGAAGCCTCCCACCAAACCAGATCAGGGAAAATTCAGAAATCATAAATTCCCAAATTGACCCTGCCGGGGATCGAACCCAGGACCTCCGCACATTAAGGCAACAGCGCTACACACTGCGCCACCGAGGTCGTCCACTGCGCCACCGACGACGTCAAAAATTGTCGTCAAAAATATTTGAATATTCTCCCTATGGAATGCTCAATTTATTTAGGACAATATTTCGTCACTCTGCCACAAAGTATAAGCTCTAAACGACATCATTAACTTACGGTGAGCATTTAGAAGTCACATTTCCCCGAATTTCCTCATTAGCTCTAATGTGCCCGAATAACTTACTGTTATCCTGTTTCCTTCTTCCTCTTCACTTTACCAGTTTAATGTTTAAACGATTACATTTTACAGATTTATCATACTAATACAATAAATGCGAAAAGTTTGTTTATTGCTTTGTCCTTAAATCACGTTGCAACAGAGCAACAAATCGATGCTGAGGGCTTAGATAGTGACATAGGCTACTTTTTATTCCGGAAAGTTAAGGAGTTCCCATGACAATTATGTCGCGGGCATCAGCTGGTAGTTCAATATTTTAAAAACAGTGATTTTTATAAAATTTCGAATAGAGTTAGCTTGCTTCCCGGATAGGTATTTGGATATCCCTTTATCAAAAAATCAAAAAGGGTCCACGGGATTAAAGATAACAAAAATCGACGCGGACAAAGTATACTGTGTTATGAAGGAATTATTTTATAGCTTGCTTTCAACAGCTGGTCAGCAAAGAAAGAGCTTATACTTGTAACTAATGAGCTGTTAACATTCCGTGGTCGTGTGTGTTGTGCAATGGCGGTGCAAAGTTTTGTTTTATAAAATTGCAATTTCTTTGCCTTCTCTTGCTTTGAACATCTGGTCTTGTTACTTTGTTCATTTTTATAGTTCTGTTGTGGAATTTAATTCTGCACTGTAATATCAGTTTCAAAAGTGTATTGGAGCAAGTGCTGTATATTTCACAAACCGTTCTCCATAGCCATAAAATAAATAGCAGTAGGTACGTCTTGATCATCTTATGTGCGGTTGGATCTGACACATGTTCAACTTCAAGCTCCAGGACACGGATGTATATAGACTCTGCCGAAAGGCTATGAACACGCCTTTGCATATTATTTGCTTTTGCCTTGCAGTTGCAATACGAAACGTATAGGCTCCTCCTATAGGGAAACGCATAGTGCACACGGAGGAGGCTAAGAATATTCTGGCTGCTGCTGTTCCTGGTAGTATGACGTATTATTGTACCACAATCCACAGTTGTTACAGTCTATAACAAGTGTAGATTGTGGCGATCACAACTGATAGGCGACGGTCAAAATGATACAGGGGCTCACAGGAGCTTTGCTGCCTCTCCCAAGAAGAACAAGTAACAGAAGATGATCTTCTTTCAGACAGAAGTACCTAATGTTCAATCGTCAATTTTTCTGTGAAAGGCTGGCAACCACAGAACTGCTGTTTTAAGACTTCCAATTTGATCGAGGGTAGATTTTTTCAATCTGTTTTCAACCTTATACCTTACCTTACCTTCAAATCAAGAGTGAATAGGCATCTTCTAGGCAAGCGCGCTCCACCTTAGGCTGCATCACCTCTTGCATGCAAGTCTGATTGCAGCCAAGCGCTAGCCTATATATTTAAAATAAAAAAAATCTATTACCATGATAACTTAAATATATCATACTTGATTGTAAACACCCCTATGATCAAGATAAAAATATTTTTCAACACAGCGTACGTGATTTGTTGCTATCTCTCGGTAATATTACCTTCCCGGAAAAATACCTCCATAAATCTTCAACTGTCGCAAAGTTTCTGGAAGGTGGAAGTCAGACATACACAATATTCCCATCTACGTGTTTTATAGATTGCCAATAATAACGTTTTCGCTGGCATTATCTTGCTTCTGAAATACCTGACTTGGTATGCATAAATGTCGAAATCACGAATAGATAGAATTTGGCTGTCGCAATAACTTAGCGTTCGAGTAGAATTGACCTCAACTAAATAGAATATTGTTTTAATATGCTTAAGGTCTGTATGTTTACTGCCAGAGCTACATGCGGGAACCACAATTTTTTTCAAATCAAATCATAGGTGTGATAAATCTAGTGGAATTTATGATTAACTAACTTCGAATGCGGATGTTGAGGTCTGGTGGGAGGCTTCGGCTGCGGCTAGTTACCACCCTACCACCAAAGACGTACCGCCAAGCGATTTAGCGTTCCGATACGGTGCCGTATAGCAACCAACTACGGGTATGGGTTTAATATAACTTTCATACTCCTAACAGGTTAGCCTGCTACCATCTTAGACTGCATCGTCACTTACTATCAGGTGCGATCGCGATCAAGGGCTACGTATAACGTATATCCATTGAGCATGAGTCATCAAGTACACTCACAGTCACACACACAAGTTATGATCCACTCTCACAAGTGTACTCATAGATGATGTGGGTAACGTGAATTTCATATTTCGCCGGCTACCTCCTCGTAAAGCGTTTACTCCCCACATGACACGTATCCAGTACGACCGCCGTCTACCAACGCGGGTCCAAGTATAAAGCTTACAGCGACATCATTTTCGTTTATTTTACTTTTCAGTGACATATCAATAAACAAAAGCTTGTAGTGGAAACCTGCATTGATTTCTCCTTAATTTTCACACAGTAATGTAGTCTACTGATCAGCACTTTGCTAATATTATGGTGCAATGACCCTAACGAGAGATCCGTGCTCATTGGTGGCCGGCGATTTTTTTTCTATCGATTTAAAATAAGTTTTCACCTTGTTGTACCTTTCTTTCGTAAAGTTTTCAATCCCTGGGTCATAAAATCGAAACCTTTATATCTATAGTAAGATAATTATTTTACAACATTAACGGTAATATTTTAGATATATCAAGTTCAATTATGTCTTTTCTCTAGGTAACATAGTGTTGGGAATTCTTGAAATTCAATAGAAAATAAATTATTCACCTACATTCCAGTAAAAAACCTACAAACTAATTTCTCGTAAATAAAAGAGTCGTAAATAATAAAAATAAAAGAGTCTCAAATTTACCTGAAATTCAAAATAATTTTAAATTTGATTGATGCTAAATTCGATTACACCAATTTTTTGGTAATCGCAGAAGTTTATTATTTGAGGAAGTAAACAACTCGTATTTATGCCAGCATCTGTTATCCGGTTCGCATCTTTTTGCGTCAGAAGTGTTCGTAAGGCTTCGAAACGGAACAAAATGGGTTATCGTTTTGAACATCGGCTTTCACGATAGTTTGGTTTCTTATGAATTTTAAAAAGTTTTTTGCATTTTTTTTCTAGCTGGTTGGCTCATTTTTTTCGCAAAGGCTGCCTGGCCGTCCAGCGCGGAAATGCAGCCAGCATTCTTGCCACCACTCTAAGTAGGCATGATTTATATTGTAATTAGGTTAGGCTAGTTTTAAGTTCTATTGTATTGTTTTCAATAAACGAAAATAATATTTATTATTTTTCCTACTATTTTATACAAGACTTGTGCAAGTTTGTCAAAAGCTAGCCTGGCCCATCTCAGCTTCGCATGGTTTCTATTTTTTGGAACTTTCTTAGTAGGGGTCTTTATGTATTCTATAGGTAATAATATTATAAATCCGAAAGTTTGTATGGATGGATATTTGTTACTCAATCACGCTAGAACGGCTGAAAGGTTCTGGATTAAATTTGGCACAGATATTATAGATTATAATCTGGAACAACATATAGAGTACTTTTTATCCCGGAAATTCAAAGAGTTCCCGCGGGAACCAATAAACCTCAATCCACGCGGCCGAAGTCGCGGGCATCAGCTAGTTGTGGATTAAATCTTTATACACAATGTCAGTTAACAAACTGGTATTATTGAAAATCAGATTTCTATTGTTTGTGAGGTCACAAGTTTGAGCCATATATTTATGTTTCATTATACAACATATATTTTAATTAAAACTAAGAAATAAATTAAAATCTAAATTTAAAAAAAAACTACCTAATTATATTTACAAAAACTAAAAAATATTTGTTAGGTTGTTAAAGCATAATTTCGTTTGATGCTAAATTGAAACCTACAACCTACATTTATACTGGAACTAATAATTTTGGCATAAATAATTAATTTTATCGATACTGTCACAGGTGTCTATAATAAATGAATATCATTGAAAATACTTTTCTAGTACCTGTTTGTTTTAGTTTTGTTTGATTAAATTACTTTATGTGTATTTAATATACTATTAAAAACATCTGTATCTATACTTAATATTATAAATGCGAAAGTTTGGATGGATGGATGTATGGATGGATGGATAGTTGTTACTCAATCATCACAAAATGGCTGAACGTATGTGGATGAAATTTAGCACAGAAATAGATTATATTCTGGAATAACATATAGGCTACTTTTTATCCCGATAAATTAAAGAGTTCCCACAGGAACCAAAAAACCTCAAGTGGATATTTGTTACTCAATCACGCCAGAACAGCTGAACGGATTTAGATGAAATAATCACAAAGATAGATTATAGTCCGGAATAACACATACCTAGGCTTCTTTTTATCCCGGAAAATTAAAGAGTTCCCGGGGGAACCAAAAAACCTCAATCCACGCGGACGAAGTCGCGGGTATCAGCTTATTTTACATGAATCTTGTCAATTGATTTAGTCGTGCAGAGAAACTATTTCAAAAAGCAATATTTCCATGACATGAAACAAACCGTACATCGATTCAGTTTTACGACACGCGTATCAGTTATTCGTTACACTAAAACATAAAATATTGGTGAGCAATAAAAAAGTCACTCACCGAAAACAATCATTTGCTTCGTCCTCGAGTCCTCCTCCATAAATGTCGACACAACACACGTATAATCGCCCGAAATGTCCGTGTTCGGTTTCACTATACGCAGTGCCCTATGCATTTTTAATGGGTCGTTCGAAGCTCTATACGTTAGGTCGACGCGGCCTCTCAGTATCCCCATGTCCTGAGGTTTCTGTGTCACTATCCATTGGTACACGGGCCGCGCTTTGTTCTTGAAGAACCATTTCACTACCAACCCTGACGTATTGTTTCCATACGTGTAATCACAGTCTAATATCACAGCGTCCTGCACTCCGTACTGTATTATCTCTGGCACTACTACTTTCACTATCTTCACGGCATACAGTCCTGTAACAAACAAACCTCCATTGTTTAAGCTGAACTTTGTTTCAAACTTGATGAATACTTTGACCCGCAGTACTTTGCTTATCTTAAAAACAATAACAAGAATATTTCACTGTTATTATGTTGCCTCGAGCGTCTTTAGTTCAAAATTTTCGTATTAAAGAAAATACGGCACAGTTAAAATAATTAGAAATATCTGGCTGATAATAACAATGGACAAACTTTTGTATTCAAGTAAGACTATGAAAATAATATTATTATCTTTAGCTAAAAACTTAAGAGGTTAAACGTATAAGGTAAAAGGAGTTTAGAAATCCTACTTTGATCTTCCTTTATTTCTCAGTAAACTTTTATTGAATGTACTAAATAAAAACAGCAAAATAAAACATCGGAAATATGAAAAGATTAAACCTACACCTAAAGATTATGTAAGATTAGATTTAAGATTAAAGATTAATTAAGATTAATATACCATTATTTCCGATTAATGATAGCAGCGTGGTATAGAGTAAGATTTTATAACAGCCAAATGCTGAATATTCCTTATAAACAGACATATGTATGGTTTTTGACATTTATCCTCTTTTTTACCGACTTCCAAAGCTTCTTCTTCTTCTTCTTCGTAGCTTTTTTTTGTATTGTTTAAGTAGGCAGGTATTATGGTATTTAGCCGATATTGATAGACATAAACAATAAATGTTATGAATTGACATTGAGTTGGCACAAATTCATATTGTAAGCAACTATGATTTATAGTGTTCTATTTTACTTGGATAAACAAAAACAATTCCACGTGACTGGCAGCACATTAATGGAAACGTCAATAATATTAGCAGGGCAATTCGATATTGAGGTCAACACGTTAACAATGCTATTCTTCAAATGCTCAGCCTTGATTTCAACGAAGCCAAGAAATGCAACTGACCATTAGCAAAATAAGTTTCAACGGAGAACCCAAAGATGACAATAACAGAGTTTCAGAGAATAATATGGCCAAACTTTCACTGGTACTGAAAACATTAATTCATCAAAATCCAAGAATCAATTTGGCAATATTTCATCTCTGGCTAATATAATCAATTGGATTCTTAAAGTTAGTTCGAAGATGTGATTTCGATAACCTAAAAGTCGATTAAGTAAACATTATTTTTGGAGGAATTCATTCTCATCAATAAAACAGGATAATACAGGACAGGATAAAACAGGATAAATTAAAAAAAAGAAGCTTTTATCGTCCGCCATATTGAATTTAGTGTGACTTCATTTTATTTTTCGTATTATTAACCCTTGATACCCATATCATGGGGGTGCATAAAATATAACTTGCCCGCCATCTTTGGGAGTCCGCCATATTGGATTTAGGATGACAGCACTTAGCTAACCATGCATTGTCTAAATTAAACGTGCATATGCGAAATTTCAGTTCAGTCAGAAACCGAGAAGTGGGTCAAATTTAACTTGCAAGATTTGATTACCGACAAACACCGGAATAGGTGAAATTAAATAGTATATACCAAAAACTTTTGAGCGTTAATATTTATTCATGTTATAAACCTACAAGTAACCTACGTATAACGTAAAATCGATATTTTATAAAATCGAGTAATCCGCAATAGAGTGGAACTTTACTCGTGTCTTAACGGTTATCAAGTAGAACTTTCTTCGATCTGCATAGTTGCTGACAAAGTTTTCTAGTTTATAGTCAGAAATACTCAGAAATAGCTTTGTATCTAACGCCTTTGCTGGCACCTAATCTGCAACCGTAAGTCTTTCAGGGGCATTAATATTTATGCAATTCCCGAGTCAATGTTGTTCAAAGCTGATTTAAATTCATCCTCGGCCCTACTTAAAAGCAGGTGCGACCTAAAAGTCGGCGTTTCACTTAAAATTTCATCAGTGGAAATTGATAAAGCAAAAGTAAATTTGGGCGTCGCATAAAATGAAAGTGTATTTTTGGCGCGTTTGTCAACTAGACGTGATTGCACTGACGATTCGTCAAAGTCGTGATAAAATATTATATCTCGATTCAGAAATAACATTTCGTCCATTATTGGAAAATATAAAATAGAATCAACAAATGGATGACGATGAATTTTAAAATAAACATGCAAAAAAAGTAAAAGCATTTCACAATCGCATTTTGTAGCTTTAATAATTCAGTCCGTTTCAAACTCAACTGGCAGTTCGTACATATTACTGTATGGATGTCGTAACAAGCAGTGTAAAACCATTTTCGTTCCACTTAAATCTGTCAAAGAGGATCCCAAGAGCACTCCCAGTTTCATCCACACTAACGAGCATTTGGATAAATCTTCCGGTCAGCAGTCGGTATAGTATGTGGTTTGTATGAACCATTGTTAGAACGTGATTGTGATTTTCGCGTGTCAAGTGCCCACACAAATATAACGGTCATTCTTATTTTCTAACAAGAATTTTCCACTATTTCCGAATAATACAATATTAAATTGTATACAAGGTAATATCGTATTTGTCCTTTTATCCTTTTGAAATCGTATTATTTGTCTGTCCATTTTGTTTATCAGAAAAGTAAAATAACAGACAAAATATGAGATACATTTTATTATAAACTTATAAACAAGTAATAAAATAAAAAAAAACACGACAAACTGCAGCGCTCTTTTGTGCTATTACCTATTCTGTGCTATAACTTTGAAACAATATAAATTAGAACTTCTCAGAAATATGCAATGTCTAAAACCAAAAACTGTAATATTATCGGCCCAGTAGTTTTTCTGAAAAATAGCAATCACCATCGGAGGACCTTATGTTGGCCAGCGTGGTGGACTATGGCTGAACCCTTATCATTCCGAGAGGAGGCTCCTACTCAGCCGGCTGGACGAAATGAGGAGTAAAAATAAGATCATGAATGTAACAAAGTAAAATAACAGACAAAATATGAGAAACATTTTGTAAACTTGTAACTTAAAAAAGGCTGTAATATTGCATAAATTGTTTAATATATTATATTGACATCCAACATAACAACCTCACACATTGTGCTTATAGGTATATTATATAAGTTATAAGACAGCTAGAAATATTAGCATAATTTAAACTCTCGTGAGTGGCTCTCGTTACAATGAAAATGGCACAGTTCACTCGCGTGATAGATATTATGATCGGTGTATGCCCAACTAGTTTAACGACCACTCAAGCTTATGACTTAGGGATAGGGGTCCAAAACTAGAACAAACAGCGACTAAATTTTACATTTCTGTGCCTTAATCAGAAATATAATAATAGTATTCAGCTACTCAGTGGACGATGGAAATAAACTCAGAAATGAGGAGAACTAGAGTAACCAGCAAAACTCAGCGGAACTAAATTCGCAATTATAATAAGCGGGCACATAGTTTGAAGAGCCGATAGACGTTGGGGTCCCAAAGTACAGAAATAGTGACTTAGCACTGGAGAGGGCAGCACTGACAGAGTTCCCATTAGAAGGATGCATGACATCAAGTGAGTCGGAGGTAGCCAGTGGATTCAGTCAGTGCAAAAAGCTACGCGAGCAATACCTTGAAGAGACCTAGCGATGACTCTCAGTGTTCTAAGTTACGATATTGTGGTTCTTGCAGAGTAAACAAATCATTTGCAAAACCTATACCGCTGGTTCATGGGTGGCGGTTAATAACTTAAAATTAGGTGACCTGAATACTTGTTAACTTTTTCTCTTTGTTTACGAATAAAAATCTTTTTCTAGTGAATAAAATTGCAAATTTATGAGTTTCTCTAGTATTTTGTAGTGTGCAGTATTATTTTTCATTCCTCATACACGTCGCATTGAAGTCTTTTAAAGTGGTTTCAAGAACACTGGCAGTTCTATCTTTACTAACGAGGTGAACGAGAGATACTTTTGGATAAAGGCTTGGTCATACTTGAAGCGAAATGGCTACGATTGTCAACAGCATTTAAATGGGCGGGTGTCACAAGCGTACGTGTATGCATGTAATTTTTAATTTTATTCTACTAAGCACGTTATAAGGCACGTTACCATCAAAAAGGTGACAGTGCAATCATAGCAGAGTGGTTACGTACTGTTAGACTATTGATGTATCTAATTAATTACCTTCAAAGCAAGAGCGAATAGGCATCATCTAGGCAAGTGCGTTCCAATCAGACCTCACTATTGCTTTGTACTTAGTATGATTATCGTCAAGTATAAGTTGAAGTAAGTCAATTTTACAATAAAAAAATCTAGCTTTATGCTAAACTAGCTGATGCCCGCGACTACGTTCGCGTGGATCGAGGTTTTGTGGTTCCCGCGGGAAGTCTTAAATTTTCTGGGATTAAAAGTAACCTATGTTTTAGTCCAGACTATAATCTATCTCTGAACCGAATTTCATCCAGATCCGTTCAGCCATTGTGACGTGATTGAGTAACAAACATCCATCCATACATGCATCCATCCAAACTTTCGCATTTATAATATTAGTAAGAAGTAAGATTGAGGAGAAAAGGAATTTTTACTCCAAATTATTTATCTACTTAAAAAAAATATACAAATAGGTATGTAAATAATAATGTCTTCCCGAGAGATTAGCCTTCTGCGCGGGAGATATTATAGTGCACAAGTGTGTGCGCAAACACAGGTGCACTCCCTATTCCTTTACTCTCATAGCCCAATGGGGCGGAAAATCCGACATGACCGGAGAGAGATCAGGCGCAGGACCGACAGCTTAACGTGCTCTCCGAGGCACAAGGGTGAAACACCGCCAACTTCCTAACTCTGGGCTAATACTGAGAATTTTCTTGTCAGAAAAACCCAATACTTGTAGTGACCCGACCCGGGATTCGAACCCAGGACCTCGTCGGCCGCAGTCGAACATGCTCACCACTAGACCAACGAGGCAGTTAAATAAAATATGTAAATACGTCGCACGTCGCATCAACTTGCATGTCACAGTCGTCCCGCGTCGTGAGTATCCAAGCCTTGTCTTCCGGTCAGCAGTCAAGAATAGTCAGATTGTGCGCGGTTTGTATGAACCATTGTTAGAGCGAGATTGTCTCGGGTGTCAAGTGCTCTGAAAAATACGAAGAGAACTGCTATTTTCTAGGAAGAATTGTATTGTTTGCCTTTTGACTGACTGTTCTGCAATATTGTTTTATATTATTTTTGTGTTCAAACATTTCATTTCCATATGGAAATGAAAGTTTTTTCTTTGCATGCTCGTGGAGTTTATAATTATTAATTTTAAATGTATTAAAAAAACTCTTTTAAATATATTGTTTTCGCCTCTGGGCTTCATAACTTAGCTTTCATACTTTTTTTTATCCACTACAAGCTAGCCCTTGACTGCGATCTCACCTGATGGTAAGTGATGATGCAGTCTAAGATGGTAGCGGGCAAACCTGTTAGGGGCATGGCAGTTATATTAAACTCATACCCCTTCGGTTTCTACACGGCATCGTACCGGAACACTAAATCGCTTGGCGGCACGTCTTTGCCGGTAGGGTGGTAACTAGCCGCGGCCGAAGCCTCCCACCAGACCAGACCAGGGAAAATTCAGAAATTATAAATTCCCAAATTGACCCTACCGGGGATCGAACCCAGGACCTCCGCACGTTAAGGCAACAGCGCTTACACACTGCGCCACGGAGGTCGTCAAATACTACTTTGAATGGCAAGATAATATCATCCGATGGCCATCTCTGAACACAGGTTTCCTCTCAGAATAAGAAAGGTTTAAATGGCAGGTGGATTGCCAAACTTAACACAAGCATTTCCTTACAATGTATTTAGGTAATTCTCTATAAAATTAAGCGATCTAATATAACAATTGCTTAAAATGATCATAATTCCGAAAATTTTGTGTTGCTTGCTCAGGATCTAAATAGAAGGCCTATATTTTGATAAATTACGATATCATCGTAGTTATTAGCATTCAGTAACTACCTATTACCCTGAATGGTACTATTAAGTAGTAAGTACCTAAGTAGGTATTAGCTGTGCTGTTTTTAACTTAAATCTCTTAAATTATACTTATCCTTCAACACATCAACTGATCCATTTTATGCAAAATAAGTGAAGTTTGCTCTGCCAAAAGTATAGGTAATTACTATCCGTATTTCTGTAGCTTTCCAAGTTTATATCCCAATCCAATTTTCATATTCCACGAACCCCCATAAATATTATCCTTATTAATCATAGTATTTATACTTTAACTTGTATCAGTCTGTCTTCAGCATTGATGTAGAATTTTTTTAGTACCTGTCTTCAGGAATATAATGTTCCGGAATTCTGCTAACTCTAGGTTCTAACATAAAGACTAAAATTACGCAACTGTGCCAAATAAACCGCTCACCATAATATTCCAGGTAGACAATGCTCGGTCTGTTTAATATGGGACCGTCGTCGTCGGTAATATTTCCTCTAGATGGCAGAGCGTGTACATTACCCACTATGCACGTTGCATGTGTTATCAAAGTGGTTTACAACACGCAATGTGTATGTTTACTGGCAATTTAGCGGTATCGGTGCTGTAGCAAATCTGGTAGTATAGGACCGGGTTAAGATTAGACCGGCTGTTGTTGGAGATAAGGCATGCATATAAACCCTTGAAGGCACGCGTATGGGATTTTACTGCGACTCAAGGGAGGATTGCGTTCTCAAGGAGGAAATGAAGAATACGATCCCTTGTGTACGAATAGCTAAGCGTTGATGTCGACGCTAGTTTTATGAACAAAAGGAACTCGTTTCTTTCGTCTTTCTTCGTAATGTAAAATTTTCATTATAACAAGATTGTAAAATGCGTGGTAAAATGAAACTGTAGAAACTGTGTAATTCAAGTATTTTTTTTAATTCACGGTATATAATAGATATTGAAGTCAGTTCGAAATATGACAAGAAGCAAAAGAAAATACAAAATACGAAGAAACAAAAGGGCTAAATAAGCTGAAATCCCCACTCTCACTTACTACTTATTACAAAACTTAGTCGCTCAATCTAGTTAGTCTAATCGTGTTTATTTTAGAAATTAAACGTTGGAATGCATTTTCTAACTAGCTGATGCCCGCGTCTTCGCCCGCGTAAAAAAGTTTTTTTAATTACCACGGGAAAACCTTAATTTACCGGGACAAAAAGAAGCCTATGTCACTTTGCAAGTCCTCAACTATACCCATGCAAAAAAATCTAATCGATCCTTTGCTCTGTTGCGGCGTGATTTAAAAACAAACAAACACACTTTATTGTACCTACTCATTATATGTTTTCACTTTATTTAAACGCATTTATATTATTTTCAAAGTCACAGACAAGAGATCAAATTAAGATTAACTCAAAACATCAGGAACCTAAATAAGTTCTACTAAGTTATAAGTTCTCAATAAGTACTGATTAGTTTTATCTGGTGGGAGGCTTTGGCCATGGCTAGTTACCACCCTAACGGCAAAACCGTACCGTCAAGCGATTTAGCGTTCCGGTACGATGCCGTGTAGAAACAGACTAGGGTATGCGTTTAATATAACTGCCATATACCCTGAACAGGTTAGCCCGCTACCATCTCAGACTGCATTATCACATACTATCGGGTGAGATCGCAGTCAAGGGCTAACTAATAGTGGAATAAAAATAAAACAAAAAAGGATCTATGAATAGTTTGGCTACCTGTCCAAAAGCCGGTTAGTAAAATATGTTGAACCAAATCAGAAAACAGAAAGCAGAATTGAATTTCGATATCGTTTGCAGTACAATGTTATTACTGTCGAATCCTAAAAATGTTTTTCTCAAAATGGCTACCAATATTGCGTAGTATGTCTCAAGGGCCATATTATTTTTTAATTCGATAACGTAACCCTAGCAAACCCTTCGATGTTATTTATATTTAATTTTCTCAGTGCCAAGGGACATTTTGAGAGGTAAAAGGAGACAGTAAAAATATGTATAATTAGGTACGTATTTAATCGTATGAACTTCATTATCTGTACTTAAAATATATCTTACCTACCACCAAAGAGATCGAGTGGTAAGCGTATAAGTTGGAGTCGAATTCGGTTAAAGAAAATTGAATCTGGAAAATTCCATAGGTATCCGCCGGCCGGGATAATTTAGGGATTCAATAAAATTCGTAAATTTACTCAAGTCTACTGGATATGCTGAAGTTGTGGTTATGTTTTACAAATAAATTTTATTAATATACACTGAATTTTATTTTAGCACTTTAATATACACTTTCTATATTTAATTTACTTAATATTAAAATTAAACATCGGAACAGCTGATTTTACGTCTTGTACAGCTGCTGATTGTTGAATGATCTTTGGGAAACACAAAAACACGTAAAAACTTGATAAACACCAGATGATATTGATAATGTAGGGAAAAACCGCTGTCGCTCTGTGACACATATTATATTATAGAATATGTCCTTGATTTTGTAAAGAGATTTTTTTAATCATGTGGGAACTCTTTAATGCCCTGTGTAGCGTAAAAGGGGGTTTTTAAAAGCAGTGTTTCCATCTAACGATGACATAATGTATGCTTGAAGAGATTTTTTTAATCATGTGGGAACTCTTTAAGGCCCTGTGTTGCGTAAAAGGGGGTTTTTAAAAGCAGTGTATTCATCAAACGATGACATAATGTATGCTTGTAAAAATTATTTGTTGTTTCCTCTTGTGTAATTTTATTTTTATTTTGAAAAACATACAGTAACATAACACACAATAGGTAAGTAAAATATAGCATTACACTTAGACCATAACAGTTTTCAATGTTATTTAGCACATATTGTATTTAAAAAAAAAATCAAATGAATAGTACTAAGTTGGGTATAGCCGCTAGACGAGAACCTAATTTATTATTATTTTTACTTTAAATTATAACAGAGAGAAAGAACAACAAACTAAAACATACTGATTAAAAAGAGAAAAAATGATAAGCTAGTTGTTTTTTACCAGACTATCGTT
This sequence comes from Erebia aethiops, assembly GCA_923060345.2. Classification (NCBI taxonomy): domain Eukaryota; kingdom Metazoa; phylum Arthropoda; class Insecta; order Lepidoptera; family Nymphalidae; genus Erebia; species Erebia aethiops. The sequence continues at coordinate 2,656,052 of OV281092.1, read as the reverse complement.
AATACTCACCTTATACTTAGGGAGAGACAGATGAAAAATGTCTTTATCAGAAAACAACTGATTATACTGCTTGCAACATCTTTTTATAAATGTATTTTCTGCATAATTTGTCTTGCTTGGTGCAATGTGAAACAGTTTTGGATATCGAGAGTTTATCCGTGGACTATCCGTGTAATAACAAACTAAGAAAACTTTCCTAATATTAAATTATTAATTTGAGTTGGGAGTTGTTAATTAACATGACAGTTACATTGTAATGACATTTCTCTGGGAATCTTTGTGTGCACACTAAACTTATTAATTACACATTACATACATATTAATTGCAGGCAGGATTTGAACCTGCGTCTCTCTGGGACTCACGCTCGGGCGCGGGATGCAGGACACAACATAAGAAACATACTAAAAGAAACTTACAGCTAGGAGAAAGGATAGAGCTAACAAAAACCAATTAATAAATTCCACATTCATACAAGTTACTAAAGTTAAACACAGTAGGTATCTTCTCAAAGACATTCCAGCGTACTGAATAAGATTTAATATCCGTTTTTCCGTGTGCAATGAGTGAGTAAATACGGACTGTGGAAGAGGTTTTTCTTGCATTTCGCTTAACTTGTGTTTAGCAAGTCTGCTTGAACTGTAAATTTGATGGAATAGCCTAAAATACATTTACTGTTATCAGAATATTTTCCATAATTATTGAATCGCCCTCAAAAAAAATATATTTACTTCTCAGAGCGCATGTTAAGGGTAAGTTGATTCAAAAATATCAAGTTTCGGTTTTGCAGCGAAGTAAGAAATTAAATTAAAATATCTTAAACATCAAAGTTTTAGGTATATTTAGAAAAGAAAAAAATCCTAAATTACATACAGCTCTTATTATCTTTTGTTTCTTAATCCTCTTAATATTGATCTAGTTAATAATAGCTGATGTTTCTTCAGACTGCTTTTACAGACCTGGAAATCGTAAATACCTAGGATTCAATTTTTTTAGCGAACGCAAATCTGCATCTAATCATGCTGACCCGATTTGGTATTTGACAACTATTTAAATAAATATTTATTAGTGATTTTCCTTAATAAAGTATCTCCCAAAAATCGTAATATCCACGCTCCCTGCTAGTTTTATTTTAAACTATCGATTGATTTAAGATACGCGTCGAATTTCGATGACGTCACAGTTCAGTAATTCATACAAAATACAATGCTAAGCGAGTTTTGACGTTTGAAAAAAGTTGCTGATATCACTTGTTGTCAATTACCTCTTTTAAACTTTCTTTTGAATTGAAAAATCAAAAATCTCTTCTGAAACGGTTACTGTTAAGCGGCCAAAAATAGGCGATTTTGCCACAAACACAATCAGTATTCAGCTACAAATCCACAAACAGGAAACACAGTTGCCAATGTCCACACGCCGGCGAATAACTTGCTAACTATTAAACGCTGGACGCACGTCCTGACCGGAAATCGGATCATCGAGATCGGCAGAATAACGGCTGATTGTACCATTTTCATTGGATAAAACCGGTCAAGTGCAAGTTGGACTCGCACACGGAGGGTTCCGTACCACCGTACAAGATTAAATACTATGTAATTTTTATATACTTTAGTTTAAGAAACAAGAGAGGTGCTCGAAAATCACGTTTCTTGTATAGCTCCCTAGCTTGTATAGAAGAGATACAGTTCGTTGACAGATAGACGGACGGGCGGACAGCAGACGCTAAGTAATAGGGTTTTTAATTGACACCGGGCTTTAATAATAATAATGAATATTTTTATTTCAGGCAATTTTACAAACCCATAGTTAACAAAATACAGAAACAGTATGACATTTAAAAAAAATGTCTACGGAACCCTAATAATTTTAAAAAATGACTACCTACTATCCATATCCATACTAATAATATTATAAATGCGAAAGTGTGTCTGTCTGCCCATCTGTCTGTATGTCTGATACGCTTTTTTGGCCCATCTTTTGACGGGGAAGGAAACAGACTTTTTACACGCTTTTTATTAGCTTCAGACGTACCTATGTATGTTAGTATGTTAGTATGTAACGGAATCTTTGAACATGATTTTGACCCCCTTTAAAACGTCGGATTAACTCGAAATTTGGCATACTTATTAAGGACCGATGACAATTCAATATTTTAAACAGTTTGACCCGTTATCCTTACTAGGATAATCAGGATTAGCGGTTTTTTGTTTTCCTGAGACCCGGAGTGTCTGCGTCAAAAGCGTGTTTTTTACTTTTTTAAACTATTATTATTTATTTTATCCCGAAGAACCAAGTTTCCCACGGGATTTTAAAAAACCTCAATCCACTCAGACAAAGTCGCGGTTGTCACCTAGTATTTAAACAAAGTAATTCAAACTTTAGTTTGACTCTATGTACTCTGAACGTGTGTGTTTACTTCAGTTTAGAAGAACGATTTTAAAGGATCCAACTTAAGGTCCTCCTAATTTGACGTTCCAAGTTGTTTAAAGCTATTTGTATGTGAACGACCAAATGTACCCTCATTCACCCTGACCCATTTACCGCTTTACAAAACGAGATTTCATTAGCATCGATCTGCGGGTATAGTGGAACATCGGCGTATGTCCGTTTAAAGTCAATAGACTTCGATCGACGAGCGTAAATAGGGCATGAAAAAACGAGTAGCTTTTATCTGTATGTCGCCGGAAATATATGAAAACTTCAATTTGTATGCAATTCCTGAAAAAGGAAAATATTGACGAGCCAATTATTCAGGAAATGTGTACACTATTTATAAGAACCTAAGTTCTTTGAGGCAGGATAACGCACAGGGCCTTGGGCTGGAAAAAGTGTACCAGTCTAAAACTAAGCCTCCGTTACACTTATCAGGTAGACGGTATTTAAAAAGTCCATAGTGTTAAATCTTCTACAGTGGCACGGAACACTTCGTGTACTAGTCCGACCCGCACTTGCCAGAATTATATTTCTTATAGAATAGCGAATAGAATTAAATAGATTACTGGGTCTAGTGGTTAGCATGATCGACTGCGACCGACGAGTTACCGGGTTCGAGCCCCGGGTCGGGCCATAATTAAGTACTGGACAGCAGCTGTGGGACGTTTTTCGGCTGTTGTGGAAGGTTAAAAAGCTATGGCGGGAGCGGAGCGTTCTGCTGCTCAACTAAAAATAAATTATTCTATTCTATTCAGCTTGGGAAGAATCGAATAAAACTTGTTATATTTTCTGCTGCAATTTTTTCTCGGTCAAGTTTTGTACTTGATTGAAAAAAAATACATGTCCAATTTTGATTGGTTTGACTTTTGAATTTTTAAGTAAGTGTAAACATTTTTGTACCCTTTAAGGCTTTAATATGCTGTTGTTATCGTTAACTCGAGTAGTTAGCACGCTCGTTAATGTCTTGAAACTTTGTCGGGCAAAATAACAATAAAATTATTTCAAGGCTCCAGTATACATTAAAAATGTTTTGATAGCCTAGTGGTTACGATTTGGAGTTGCTATTCGGACGGTCCGGAGTTCGAAATCGAGTAGGAAGTTTCTACTCTCTTTTTTGGAACTACGTGTAAGGTGAAGGAAATCATCTTGTGTTAACTTGTAATTCTCCATTAGGTTCTCAAAAGTGAGTGAAGTATGCCAATCTGCACTTGACCAGCGTGGTGAACTTTTACCTAAATCCTTATCGTCTTTCTTCTCGACTTTTACCTAAATCTGAGAGAAAGCTGATTTTCAGTAACAGCCAACCAGCGCGGTCATATCACCATGTTAAAAACTAGCTTTTGCCCACAGCTTTGCTTACGTTACGTTCGAGTTTCATACAAAAATCAATCCCCTATTTTACCCCATTAGGGGTTGAATTTAAAAAAACATTTTTTATCGGATGCCTACGTCATAGCAGCTATTTTTATGCCAAACTGTAGCCCGATTAATGAATGAATGAATGAATATACTTTTATTGTACACCACAAAGGAAAATAAACAACAGTAAACTTAGCTAATAACAAAGTAAGCACACAATTTGGCAGCCTTATCGCTACACAGCGATCTTTACTAGCTTTACCTGTGCGTTGATAGATCAGTAAGTCAGTCAGTCACCTTTTCCTTTTATATATTTAGATAAGATATAAATTATATACCATAGAATTATTACCTACTCCAAGTGACCTGTACTCCAAGTGATCCAAGTATACGATTTCCGAATGCATTGGCCAAGCGGGCGGTTGCAAAATGGTCGACATTTTGCACAAGGCTCTAGAGAGCTACTGTACAAAGAACGTAACAATTTAGGCGTTCCGAAGTCCATACCTTCTTATTAACAAGAGATTTTAGAGCACCGCAATCCCGCCTATGACCCTATCGGCCCACATTTTCGAGTGGCCGTAGCCTGCCGAAGCAGCGAAAGGCCACGATATATTATTTCCCAGGGGAAGCCCCGGGGTGCCCCCCCGGCTATTAATAATGGGTTTTCTTTCCCAGGGCTACATGCATCTGACAGTAACGATCGCACTTTTACTCTGTCATTTATCGTGTCGACCGCCATTATTATTTAAATTTCGCCCCAATTTTTACACGAAAATTTAAATTTTCGAATGTAGTTTCCTTTTTTACGCATCAATTAACTGAATCATGCAAATAGCCGGCTTTTTACTTACGACGGATGCGGGCGTCGTAATTTTATTTATTAAAGAAATGCTCTTTGTTGTTTTCTTTTTGTCTTTTGGTACAAATTAAAATTAAATTAGTTTTCGAAATCCTTTGTTTTATAGGTAAAGCAATTACCATGAATAGTGTATTTCGATGTGGCGTACCGGACCCAAATTATATTATGTTAAACAGAGCTACGCATCATTCAAATTGTATGGCAAATGGCATGTTACATGCTAGCATATGAATTTAATATTTAAAGGTATTTCATTTATAATTGCTGCCCATTGAGCCGATAGCAGAAATTGGTGTCTTAAAATCATGATACAGGCAAAAGCAAGTATATTTTGTTTTCAAATCTAGTAGTTTCTAAGATCTGTGAATGAGGATCTACTAAATAGGAATAAGGAGTTCCATTCAATGAAATGACAAGTAAAGTCAAGTGATTGGCACAGACTAGCGGTGAAGGACTCGCCGAGTGTTCTCCTTATGTCGCCAATAGAAATCACCTCAAAAGATAAAAGTAAATGCATTAATATATACTAATATTATAAACGCGAAAGTTTGGATGGATTGATGTTTGTCACCCACTTACGCCAGAGCGGCTGCACGGATCTGGACAATTTTTTTTTAATCCACTACAAGCTAGCCCTTGATTGCGATCTCACCTGATGGTAAGTGCAGTATAAGATGGTAGCGGGCTAACCTGTTAGCCCGGAACCATCGTACCGGAACGCTAAATCGCTTGGCGGCACGTCTTTGCCTGTAGGGTGGTAACTAGCAACGGCGGAAGCCTCCCACCAGGCAAACATTTGGCACAAAGATCGATAATAGTCTGGAATAATACATAGGCTACTTTTTATCTCGGAAAATTAGAGTTCCCGCGGGAACCATATAACTTCAATTCACGCAGACGAAGTCGCGGGCATCAGATAGCCCAAGTAACATTTTAGGTTTTAGAAAGGTTTTGTAAAGGTTCTAGAACCTTTGTATGAAAATCTGCTCGTAAGTCTTAATAGGCTCAATAACGTTATAATAACCTTATATTAACCTCCTGAGTGCAAAAAGGGCCCTCGTTGTAGAACCTTTCTGAGAGCTACAGCAAAGCCTATAGCTCAAATCCAGAACCTTTCCAACTACTTACACAGAACCCGAATATAACCTTCACAACCTTAATTTATGGTTAATATAACCTTGCTAGACAGCTTTTAAGTTCTAAATTAGTCTTGGATGTAACTCTATGACAACTTATAACCTTTTTGATGGACATGAATAAATGCCTTTCCAGGACTTGCGGGTTTTAAAAGGCTTCTGTGTAAGATTTTTTTACACAGAATCGTGGATTTAAAAATAATTCATAATGGCGCCTTTTACTGTCATTATACCAAGTTTCAAAATGGCTAACTAGATAGGACGTACAAGTGTTATATTCATAAAAAATAATAAGTAACTTGCTGAAGTCAGGAAAAATAAAAAATTTGTGCGACTGGCACTTTATCGTGAAAATTTAGGATAATAGTGCTATATACGAGGTGGGCCTTTCGTAAGTTAAAGTTTTGAAGATATTTTAATAAAATAATTACAATTAAAATAATTATAAAATTAGTTGGTTAGTGGTAAGTCGCATTAGAATTAATAAAACTTATATCCATGTAAGAACATTTTATTTTGAATAGTACACGTTTCTTAATTTTGCCTTATTGATTTAAAATATTGCTTTTTGTTTAGATTTTTGTTTTATTTTAGTGAAAAAATATGGCTGGCGTTAGGAAATTACTAGAGAGTATTAAAAATAACCAATCCAGGACTGTAACAACTAGAAGCTCTTAATGTTTGCCAAAATAAGAGCTAAAGGTAATCTCGTGGAGCTACTTAAAACGACAAGGCTGTTTTCGCAGCTTTAAGGTTATCGCCAGGAGTTGTTCAAGACTTGCCAGTCGCGAAAACAACCGCTGAGCACAATTAGTTCCTTTTAGGTTTTGGTTGTAGGAGAAAGTGCGTTCGACGTTTCGACACGAGTATTGAACAAACAGCTACAGGCTGCTCTTAGAGTTCGAGTAAGTTCCTATTTTTTCGATTATGTTTGATAGATAACGACAGTGTTGAGAATATAATAGAATAGAAACGTTTTTTTATTCAAATAAACTTTTTTACAAGTGCTGAGAGTAGGTATAATTGACATTTAATTTCTTGACTTATTTTGGCCACAGAAATAAGGATTCAGATAGTTTTATTTTACAGTACGATTACTAAGGGCTCTTTTCTAGACACGTGCGGTCGCGTCACGCAGTGCGTCGCGCGGTTCTCCGTTTATTATTATAAGAGATAGCTGCACTTTTGGTAACTATCCCCAGAAAGGCTGATTCAGTATTAGGTAGGTGTGGGGTTCTACACTGATGACAAAAGTGAAAGTCTACCCGCATGCGGATGTGCCTTTGTCTAGATATGGCCGCTGCAAGACGGTTTATGGTTACCAAAAATGAACTAATACTTGTACAGTATTAAAGTATGCGCAATACCTATGCAAACAGTACTAAAACTGACACTATTCATCGGGCTTTTCACTAGATATCACCTAGGTCAAAGACGTTATGAACATTCATACTGTAAAAAAATATTAGCAATTATTATGTCGTCACGTTGATTGCGGATAAATAAATTCTTACGCATTCATAATTTTTACCGCTCAGGTCTTTCAGTTCATTACTTTTTTACTACTAATTCAAACACACCCGGTGTTTGAATATGCAGCAATGTAATTCGTGTATTTTTTACTTCTGAACTGTTTCGATAACAGCCGAGAAATGCCAAGCGGTAAACTCTAAGTAAGGTACATCTTTTCGGCTCTTTCATTAATTTAAAGTTGTGTTTTGTTTTCAGTATGCCTGACAAGGTCGTCCAAACCATAGAGAATGGAAAAATATGCCTTTTCGTTGTACCCAACGACTGGGAGAAAGTGTGCACAAGATCAGAAGCCAGCAGCATGTTAGATGAAAACTCTGTCCTTGGAAAAAAATGGTTGATCTATCCATGTAGCGTCAAAAGGATTTCAAAGGCCATATTCTTAAGTCCTTTACTGTATCAACACTTGTTTCTAATGTTTCATACAAATTCAAAGTCTTCACTATCTTCAGATAAACTGCCATCATCACCATCATTGGATTTACTGTTTTGTGATTCCTCAAATATTTCCGATGGTGTCGTGTCATCTGTGGTTTGAACTGAAGAGGAAGTCTTTCAGGAGGTTGTGCATCTTCGATGGTCTCAATGATCTGTAAAAATAATTAAAATAGAGCAGGCGATCAACATAGTTTTAATCCATAAGACCCCTTGTCGAGATTAGCCATACTTCATGATTATTTTATATTTAGGTATAAGGGCTCGTACAAATCGGCGACCTCACCGTCGCTAACAGCGATTGCCGACCTGTAAGAACCCTAATAAGTAGTCTTTACCAGTCACCTCACTACCTACAATAACAATTAATAAAAATAATAAAAACTTACCGATGTATTCAATATTCGTAAGAAATTTTTACGCACTTTACGTTTGAAATGTCCTCTCGGTTATTTTGAAATCACCCTGTGTCGGTTCATCTTTGCTTTACAACTGCTTTGAAGTCGCGGAAACAACTGACGTTTTTTGAGGATGTGCCTCTGCAGCTTAAAATATTCTCGTAGGACTTTAAACATGCCTTCAGCTCATAAACAATAGCTCATTGGTTTGGTTTTCACCTCGTAGTCCTAATTTGTTCGCATAGACAACTCTTACAGAGCCTAAAGGTTTAAGGTAGGTTTTAAAAATTACTTATAAGTGATTTCAACATTCCATAACTTTATGGTAATATCAAAGTTAAAAATTAAACCTTTAGATCTCACTTTAGCAAAATGCTAGGCTTTTCAGAACTTAATCAGGAGTCTACGACAGCTTTAAGATCCTAAGACTATATGCTCTTGAAACACAGGTCAAAATAACGTTAATTTAAGCTCTTGTAAATGGCTCCAAGGTTGTAATAATAAACAATTAGTTTTAGGACTTATTAATCATTCTCAAGTACTTAATATGACCAGATAGTAAATCATTAACCTTTTGACGACTCATATATAACCTAAAGGCATTTTTTACAACCTAGGCCCGAATGAAATGTTACTTGGGAGTAACTCATAAACACGACCGTTCTCTTTAGAGAAAATAAATGAGAAGTAGTGGTAATCATGTTTACTGATAAAACTCCAAATTCAATTATAGGTACATACTACATTATACAAGTGACTTCACGAAAATGGGACACCCTCTTACAGCGCATTAGGTATTAGGGAATTGCTCGACGTCCCGCCATATTACCATGCTCAACTCGGCACGTAGCTTCGTAAAAGCCTTGATGCAAAAATTGCGGGCATTAGAACCCAGAACGACGGCATGAGCATACTTATTTTGGGTGATGTTCTCGATTTTATTTCTTGAATCACCAAAATTTTACTTTAATGAATTTGTCTACGAGACATAATAACTGCTGTTACAACCTTTCAAAGCATTATCGTTTCTACCCCTAATCCGTAGCGTTCAATGAAATCCATGAAGTAGACTCCATCCATCCAGCCATCCGTTGCATAGATTTCTGTTGCAGTGAAAGTCAAAGTCAGAAGATGTTTTATGCAACAAAAAACAAGGTACAAGTGGTTTCGCATCGTCAGGTAAATCTATCATTGATTCAGAATGCGCTGAAAAGACGTACTATAAATGCAATGAGGCCAACGATTACTATTAACTTACTTTTGACCGCAACTTTATCTGCGTGGCTATTTTACCCCTTAGGGGTTGAATTTAATAAATCCTTCGCTATCGGATGATAACTGTCTGTATACCAAATTTCAGATCGATCTGCCTCGCGGTTTAAGTTGATTGATAGAACCGTCCGTTACCTTTTTCATTTATCTAATTCTAGCTGATGACCGCGACTTCGTCCACGTGGATTAAGTTTTTTTGAATTCCGCGGGAACTCCTAAATTTTCCGGGATAAAAAGTAGCCTATGTCACTCTCCAAGTCCTCGACTTTACCCATGCCAAAAATCACGCCGATCCGTTGCTCCGTTGCGGCGTGATTGAAGGACAAACCAACAAACACACACACTTTCGCATTTATAATATTAAAGTATGATTCATAATATACCTTGGAGAGAATGTGTTCGTGTATGGTTTGCAACTTTTAGTATAATATAAGTTTGTGAGTAGGCATTCTCATAGTTCCACACAATAAAATAAACATGTTTGATTTGTTCCAATTCACTGAATTGATACCCAAAAACATACACGATAACTTAGTCTTGCACAATAACATCTATTCTCGCTTCCCCGATGGGTGATAAAAGGAGCTGAGATAATAAAATAACGCCAAGGAAGCAGCGTTCATTATGAGATGGGTATAATTTCTTGTGTGGCATTTCCTTGTTGTCTTGACTCCATTATCTGTCGAGATAAATACCACGGTAATGAGGAAAATTCTTTTATGGCCATCCATAATTAAGAACAGTGGGAATGGCTTACTTTTATTGCTTTAATAATTTTCTAAAGAAATTGTATAAAGGCGTATTTTATTGTAGAGCTAAATGGATTTCTCGTTTATTTTTCAAAAGTGATAAGTATGTGAATAACAATTAATTGCCACTATGTAAGTGTACTTAATAATTCTGAACTATGGAGGTTATTTGATTGAGGTACTCGTATACTTCCTACATGTCTTGGCCTATTCCTCGGTTTTTTCCATTCAAAAAAAAGTTTTTTGACTCTTTTAAATCCAAATTTAATGTCTTTGAGCATCTCATCACTACATATTTTCCAATATGGTATTTTAATCGCTTAATATCACTACCACAACTATTACAACCCATAGCCGGCTCACTACTGAGCACGTGTAACCTCTCAGAATGACAGGGATTTTGGCTATAGTCCACCACGCTAACCGAGTTTATTAAATTTTTTGACGAATTTGACGACCTCCGTGGCGCAGTGTGTAGCGCTGTTGCCTTAACGTGCGGAGGTCCTGGGTTCGATCCCCGGCAGGGTTAATTTGGGAATTTATAATTTCTGAATTTTCCCTGGTCTGGCCTGGTGGGAGGCTTCGGCCGTGGCTAGTTACCACCCTACCGGCAAAGACGTGCCGCCAAGCGATTTAGCGTTCCGGTACGATGCCGTGTAGAAACCGAAGGGTTAATATAACTGCCACGCCCCTTACAGGTTAGCCCGCTACCATCTTAGATCATAGTCACCATCAGGTGAGATCGTAGTCAAGGGCTAGCTTGTAGTGGATAAAAAAAAATCCGGTATAAAACATATCCGTGTACCAAATTACATCAAAATCGGTTGAAAAGATGGGCCGGGAAAGCGTAGCAGACAGACACACTTTCGCATTTATAATACAAAGATACACCACAGAATAAAATGAAACAACAGAATATCCCGTAGCATTTCATAAGCCTGGATAATAGTCTAGATACTAGTACCATCAAATTCATGCAATCCTCTATAGACTTTTCAACCAATTGAACTATTTGAATTTCCCACAAATAGTTTTCAATCCAATAAATCCAACAGAGCAACTTCAGTGTTGGATACTGTTGTTATTATACTGCTATTTCTACGAGTTCGATTTATAGAAATTTCAGTACCGAAAGTTGTTTTGAACTCGCTTTTGAGAGTTCGCTCATAAATCTTTGGCCGCTTGACGTTGTCGTTTATTAATTTTACTGGTTCCTTTTTTTTGGTTCAATATCAGTTTTTGTTGTAATTTATTGTTTATGGTTAGATGTAATAAGTTTTTCAGTAAGCAAATGAACTTTTATTAATAAAACATACTAAAATAATAACAATAATCAGACCCATCCATAGTCATATTTGACGACGGAGAAATCTAAACTCATTTGAAAAAACATAATTTACGAAAAAAGAAAGAATCATACTAATATTATAAATGCAAAAGTCAGTTTGTTTGTTGGTTTGGTTGGTTGGTTGGTTGGTGGTCAGTCACGCTGCAACGGAGCAACCGATTGAAGTGATTTTTGGCATGGGTATAGTTGAGGACCTGGAGACACTGAGGACATAGGCTAATTTTTATCCCGGAAAATTGAGGAGTTCCCGCGGGATTCCAAAAAAATAAGTCGAGAGTAATTAGTATAGTGGACTCAAGTGCTAGTACTAGTGTGTGGACTAGTAGTAGGTACCTATCTCTAAAAATCAATCTCCACATGCAAACTTTACAGTTTCATCGTATACATGATGACAACTGAGAATAAATTATGAATGTGAAATCTACGTCAGACTTTTCCCTGATAGATTCTACACTACGTGACGCTACGCAATGCTACGCCGCGACTTACGAAGACCTTATTGGCGCAGAGGTAAGCGCTGCAGTGGTTTTCTAAGTGAAAGGTCCCGCTTTTGATCCCCAGAAGAATCAATTTGGAAATTATAATTCCAGAATTTTTCTATTCTGGTCTGATGACAGGCTGGTCTGGTCCATGACGAATTACCACTGTATCAGCAAAGACATACCATATGACGTATGCAGTAAGTAACTACGAAATAGAGCAAAAGAACGCAAAAACTAAATTCCATTCGTAGTAACGACCAAGAACAGTCTCCGATTGCCATGTCGGAGGGAAAAAGGAAGTAACACGTAGAAAAAAAAACATAGAAGTACCGCCAAGCGTTAGCGTTCCGGTACGATGCCATGTAGAAATCGATTTGTGGTATATGGGTTTAATATAACTGCCGTACCTCTAACAAGTTAGCTTGCTAGCTACAGTTCGCGCGCGAGGTGAATGCAGAGTAAATGTATGTGTCACCATACCTATAGCTTATCTTACATCGTTACTTACCACCCGATGAGATTGCGGTCAAGGACTAAATTGTAGTGAAAAAAAAAATGTGTGTGTGTACACGGCAGAAGTGAAACTGCAAAAAAGTAGCCCACGAGAGAATGAAATAAATTTAACCTGTATTTTATAGATAAATATGTCTTGTATTCTATCTCATTGTCTCGCAGGCTAAATCCTATTATAAATATGTTTATCTTTTCAGTGTCGCTTTTTCGTTTCATCGAATTTTCAAAACACAACGTTTCCAACGAAGTTTCACTTCAACAACATATAAGTATATCAAAATACTTAAATGTCTTACGCAATGTAAATCGACACCGACAAGGCGTTTCATTTATATTAAATTCGCTTACGCATCAAACAATTTACATAAGCATTAATTATTCCCAACCTAATTGCTTCCACTTAAAAACCGTTTTGTTTCTACGTGTGAAACGTTAAAGTAACGTAACGCAAAATGATTTCTGTTTTTAATTAATTAAAAGCGTGAAACAAAGTAGCGCTTTACTACACAAAAATATCGTTGTTTCTGTGAGATGAAAACGAGCGAATGTAGGCCATCCCGTCCTGGAGCAACTTACAAAGATCTAGAGATCTGGCGCAAGTTACATGAGCTACGCGATCCGTGTTAAAATCAAAAATAGTCAAAACTAGCTTGTGTCCATTTTCACCAACAACCACTAATAGTACATCTGAGCCTATTCACTGTCCACTAGACAATAGATGTCCACTGCTGGACATAGTTTAATTGCAAGGACTTCCACATGCCGGGGTCTTGCGTTGCTTAGATCCAGCAGCTTGTTGACAATCTTCTCTCCCCAAAGGTTGTTTGGAATAGATTGCACCGTTCTATATTATCTTTTTACTTATTGTTTACTAGCTGATGCCCGCGACTTCGTCCGCGTGGAATAAGTTTTTTGGATTCCCGTGGGAACTCCTGCATTTTCCGGGATAAAAAGTAGCCTATGTCACTCTCCAGGTCCTCAACTATACTCATGCCAAAAATCACGTCGATCCGTTGCTCCGTTGCAGCGTGATTGAAGGACAAACCATCAAACCAACAAACTAACAAACATACTGACTTTCGCATTTATAATATTAGTAAGTATTGTTTCTGTTTGAAGTGTGTTATCATAAAGTGTGTATGTCACCGTAAGATTGTTAAATCCGTTACATTATAATCTAACGGTTTCTATCCCGCGAGATTATAAACTTTCGAAAGATTGTGAACCGTTCAATGTGCTGAGTATTAATTTATGAAATATTTATTGTTTTTACGTTTTCTTGTCTCTTTCTTGTACAGTTCGCGCGCGAGTTGAAGGCAGAGTAAATGTAAGTGTCACCATACATTTACTCTGCATTCAACTCGCGCGCGAACTATAGGTTAGGTTAGGGTTTGACATGAATATTCAGGTAGGTTCTATCGGGTTAATATACCTAATATATTACAATTTACCGAAAAATAACGCGTTAAATTGTACGCAGTATGTTACGGTTCACAATCTGTCGAAAGTTTATAATCTATCGAGATAAAAAACGTTATATTATAATCTAACGGTTTTTACAATCTTACGGTGACATGTATAAATAAAGAGTTTTATCTATCTCCCTGCAACTCGTTTGATAGTGACCATCTACCTAGTAGCGTTTTCTAATGTGGTCACAGATACAATAATAGAATGAACTATAGAAACATACCAAACAAAATCTCTTTTGATTGATTATTACTAAAAGTAGGTATAAACTCTCCTTTGCCTTTTAGTAAGTTAACGTCGGTTAGCAATCTCATTAGAATAATTATTTAAACCCTAAATAAATTTAACTCGTTCTAGTTTGATTCACCCGATCAAAAGAGGGTTCTTGAATTGTTTGAAAATAGGCAATTGTCATTTGTCGACGCCTTATAGTTAGGTATATAAATGAAACTAAAATTGTGTCGTAATTTACTGTAAACTTGGATTCAAATAAGAGCTTTGGTATCAAACACGCTAAAAATAGTCTTTTCTGTGTTTAGCTTTCCTATGAAGGCGTCTCAAGGCCCTGAGGCTGCCCCTGTACTTAATGTAAGATTCATATGTATCAAAAGACAAACAATAGTCTATTCTGCTTCTAACTTAGGCCTCAGGGTAAAAACTACGCGGGCGTGTAATTTTCTTGTGATCTCCAAATGCCCTCGGCCTCGTTCCGCATGCATTTCGACTTTGTTATTATCTATTTGCACTTTTAATAGAATAGCCTCTTACCTAATAGGTACCTGCATGTTTATCTTTGATGTGTTTGTTCTCTATATAATATCTTCTCTATAATAAAAATTCTTTAATTTTCCACTTCAAGTTAGCCCTTGACTGCGATCTCACCTGATGGTAAGTGATGATGCAGTCTAAGACAGTAGCGGGCTAACCTGGTAATGGTATATGGCAGTTATATTAAACCCTTACCCCTAGTCGGGTTCTACATGGCATCGTACCGGAACGCTAAATTGCTTGGCGGTACGTCTTTGCTGGTAGGGTGGTAACTAGCCGTGGCCGACCCTCTCACCAGACCAGACCTTCATTCAGAAATTATTGATTCCCAAATTGACTCTGCCGGGAATCGAACCCGGGACCTCCCACGTTAACATGTGTGAAGTCTGCCAGTGGACCAGAGTAGTAGTCTATGGCCTAAACCCTTCAGATTTTGCTTTGTAGTGAGGTCGTAAAAATATTAATTATTGTTGAAATCAAACTCGAAAATATTGTGATAAATTACTGTGACAAGGTAATTCCATTAATTTTCAGTGCATTACGCTTTAATATTGTTTTTTGATCATCGAATGCTAATTAATATTTAATATCTGGGGTGTCATTGCATACGGGAATATTAATAACTGTACCTATCAGTTTTAGACTGAAATAATATTATAATGTTTTTACTGCCATTAACGGAAAGTTGGAATATTGATTGAATATTGATTGAATTGTAATTATCACATGTATGCCGATGACATACAATTATATATCTCTTTTAAGCCTCATGCTCATAATGATGCGGTCAATAAATTGAATAATGACTTAGACAGTATAGCGGATTGGGCTCATGATAACCAGCTAGTCCTAAATCCCGCCAAATCAAAATTCATGTTGCTGGGTTCTCGCCAAGCTCTATCAAAGGTCTCTCCTAACGACTTCACTGTGCGAATTAAGGATGATGCGTTGGAGAGCACTCATGAGGCTAGAAATCTAGGAGTACTAATCGATAGTGAACTGCGTTTTGAACACCATATTCTAGAAGTGGTACGTAGTTGCTTCTATCGATTAAAAACATTATACCGGGTGCGACAGTATTTAAGTGTCGACGTGCGTGTCAAAGTGTGTGAGACCTTAGTACTGTCAAAGCTGAACTATGGTGATGCTTTGTTTGGACCGCGTCTTTTGGTTCGCACTCAGCGGCTGGTTCAGCGCGTTCAGAATGCTTGTGCTCGCTTTTGTTTTCATATTCCTCCCAGAACACACGTAACACCATTTATAAATGAAGCCAACTTGCTGAATATGAAAACAAGGCGGGAACTTCACTTGGCATCACTTCTTTTCGGCGTATTAAAGTCGCAGCAGCCTACCTATTTGTATGACAAATTAAAGTGGTTAAGAACAACAGACACAAGGACGAATAGAGCATGGACCCTAAAAATGCCGCGACATTTTAAGGCTGCCTTCCGGGGCAGTTTTAAATTTGCGGCTACGAAATGTTGGAATGATTTGCCACCACCGTACCGGGACATTTCGAAGTCAAAAATAACTTTTAAAAGAAAGTTAAAACAATATTTATTAAAAAAACAAAAATCTTAAAAGGTTCTCTTGTTGCCTCTCTTTATAACCACCTATTCACTTTGCACTCTATTTGTGATAGTACGCTAAGTTTAAAAAAGAAAAAAATTGTTTGACATATTCTAAAATATTATAATAATAGTATATTGTATTATATAATAAAAAATACATAATATGTAATAATTATAATATTATATTAATAGTATATTGTATCTTAGGCTATACCAACAGATTTTATTTATTAATTTTTATTAATATTATTATTTATGAATATGTTCCTATATATATTTGGCGCCGTCCAAGCATACTGGCTTCACGGAAGATCAGCGCTGTATCCTAACAGGTATAGCACATGCTGAGTGAAGACCATTTTGGGGATCAAGTCTCATCTCGCCATTTTTTCTTTCATCTGATAAAGTCTATTTTTTGTCTTGTTTCCCTGAATAAAGCTTTATTTCTTTCTTTCTTTCTTTCTTTCAATATCTACTGATAGATAAACCTCTAGTAAATCAAATTTCTTAAAGTTCTGGGAGACAATAATATGTCCATGAATTATTATATTCTGGACGTTTGTTTGATTTTTTTTTTAATATCCATCCTTCCAAACTATCCATATACTATAATGTAAATGCGAAAGTGTGTCTGTCTGTCTGTCTGCTAAGCTTTCACTGCCCATCTGTTCAACCAATGATGAAATTTGGTACTGGGATAGTTTGTATCCAGGGAAAGGACATAGGCTACTTTTAATCCCGGAAAATTAAAGAGTTCCCGCGGGAATCGAAAAATCTTAGTCCATGCAGACGAAGCCGCGGGCATCATCTAATTAGTCAATTAATTAATATTTGTTGATGTTAAGAAAATAAAAGGAATCATAACAAGTAATAAAATTAAAAATTTTAAAAAACCCACGACGAATTGCACAGCTCCATTGAAACAACAATTAGAACTTAGCAAAATATAAAATAATATCTAAAACACAAAACTGCATATTTGCCGGCTCAGTAGTTTTTTTGACCAGCGTGGTGGACTATGACCAAACCCTTCTCATTCCGAGATAAAACTTGTGCTTAGTAATGAGTAGAGGTGTCAAATAGTGTTAAATTTTAATATTCTGCTAAAAATTGTTAAAAAGAATGTGATCACTTAAGGAGTTCCTGTGACCACTCCCTGGCTCCATCACAAGACCCTGGGTAATATCTAGGTTTAAAGTGCTTGTCAAGACAAATCAAGAGTCCAAATACGGAGGGTTAACGATTAGAACTTAAGGAGTTCCTATGACTACCTCCTGGCTCCATCATGAGACCCTGGGCAGCATCTAGGTACAAAATGCTAGTCAAGACAAATCAAAAGAGTCCAAACACGACGGGTTTACAATGAGAACTTAAGGAGTTCCTATGACCACTTACCAAATCACGATTGCAGCTCATCTTGATTGTCTATGGTCCTAAAACCTGGAACCTTCTCACAAGCTATACATATCTAATGCAAAAAACCTCATCTCAATCGGCCCAGTACTTTTTGAGAAAAATAGTAACATATTGAAAAAATTAAATCATAGACTACAGCTCAGATTGATTGTCTATGGTCTTAATATATATCTAAGAACCTTCTCACAAGCTATACTGCTATACATATCTAATACAAAAAACCGCATCTCAATCGGCCCAGTACTTTTTGAGAAAAATGGTAACATATTGAAAAATCATAGACTACGGCTCAGCTTGGTTTTCTATGGTCCTAAAATATATCTAAGAACCTTCTCACAAGCTATACACATGAAATACAAAAAACCGCATCTCAATCGGCCCAGTTTTTTTTGAGAAAAATGGTAACATATTGAAAATATAAATCATAGACTACAGCTCAGCTTGGTTGTCTATGGTCCTTAAATATATCTAAGTACCTTCTCACAAGCGATACATATCTAATGCAAAAAACCGCATCTTAATCGGCCCAGTACTTTTTGAGAAAAATGGTAACATATTGAAAAATTAAAATCATAGACTACAGCTCAGCTTGGTTGTCTATGGTCCTAAAATATATCTAAAAACCTTCTCACAAGCTATACATATCTAATCCAAAAAACCGCATCTCAATCAGCCCAGTACTTTTTGAGAAAAATGGTAATATACTGAAAAATTAAAATCATAGACTACAGCTCAGCTTGATTGTCTATGGTCCTAAAATATATCTAAGAACCTTCTCACAAGTTATCCATATCTAACGAAAAAAACCAAAAACCGCATCTCAATCGGCCCAGTACTTTTTGAGATAAATGGTAACATATTGAAAAATTAAAATCATAGACTACAGCTCAGCTTGGTTGTCTGTGGTCCTAAAATATATCTAAGAACCTTCTCACAAGCTATACATATCTAATGCAAAAAACCGCATATTAATCGGTCCAGTGGTTTTCCAGAAAAACGGTAACAAAAAAGTGCACAAACAAACAAACAAACAAACAAACAAACAAACAAACAAACAAACAAACAAACAAACAAACAAACATACAAACACACAACCTCTTAGGGCAAACACATATAGGTACCGTCTCCGTTTCGTCGAGGGTAAAAAGGAAAGGAATAAACATTTGAAGTTTCTTACCCTAGCAGTTTCGGTTTTGCGTTGATGTCATGAATCATCAGTCACGAAAAGTCTTTATTTGTGTATAGATATTCAACAACACCATACCAAAGGCATTTTTTTCTATTCATCACATGATTTTCCTCTATAAGATTTACTTTCCTTGTCAAACCAGCCTTTATCCCTCAAATTGGAATGCATAATGAGACGATTGGCATATGATTTGCCCCTATAAGTCCCTTTCTCTGAGCCATGGTTATGTTGAACAAGGGACAGCGATTTAAGGTGGCACTTTACCCTGAGTTTCCCTCTCTCTCGCACATTCTAAACTTTTCATTAAAGAAAGGTGGCGAAAACAACTAGTAATTTTCCTCGATATTTTTTTCTATCAAAAACTAGGTATATTACAATAAAATATATCTGAAACGTCCGTATTTGATTGTCAATTATATACTGGGACTTCTACAATCATTGAAAATGTTAGAACGTGCAAGATAAACTTAGGGTAGGACACCTTAAGGCGTAATAGGCGAAATAAAAGCATAATATACTTAATAATATAGAAACTTATGTAGTTCAGTCATGGCACAGGCCATGACTCAGCACATACAAAGTGGAAAGGTTCTGCTATGCAGAAGGTCAAAAATAGTACTGTTTGTTGCATTTTAAAAAGGCATGGCCCCATGGCTTAATAAATATGCAGTATATTTGCAAGGGAAACAAAGATACCTTATTTGCATGATTGCTATTGCCTCCATTTGTTTATGAGCCTTATGCATACTTCAAGTCAGGGTACCCAATTAATTGATTTTCTACGGATTTTCTCATAAAATCTGATAAAGAACAAGTAAACAAACAATATTATCTCGCCGTCTCGTTATTTCAAGCCATCGTCAAAATGCCATAACTATCTTACTAATATTAATGAACGCGAAAGTTTGGATTGATGAATGGATGCATGTATGGATGGATGTTTGTAACTCAATCACGCCCCAACGGCTGAACGGATCTGGCTGAAATTTGGCACAGTAATAGATTATCTGGAATAGCTGTCTGGATATATAGTCTGGAATAGCACATAGGCTACTTTTTATCCCGGAAAATTAAAGAGTTCCCGCGGGAACCAAAAACCTCAAACCAAGCAGACGAAGTCGCGGGCATCCGCTAGTAATAACATAAAAGAAAAACGGCCTGACAAACAGTTAATGGCGCTTTTCAAAAAATCAAGCCAGATCTCGTGCATATTGAATTTTTGAAACCACCACTTTCACAGAATTTAGGTATTTTTTAATTCCACCTAGATGAAGAAAAATCATATTTCAGTTTCACGATATCAATAAAAAAAATTGTTCTGACCATTTTGTTTCACGTTTGGTAACCCTACTTCGTTGTTACGCGAGTCGACGTCGCACTGAACATGAAACATTTTAGCGACTTTAGATCTTACCCCCCGGGGACTGGGTCTAAAATAGCTTATTGGGTATAAACTATCGAACAGGTAGTGTACATATTCTGTAATAGCTTTGAGTTCCAGCGACTGGAAGCTCAGACAAATTTATTTAGTTAGCTTTTCCTCTAGAATTGTCTTTATTGTTATCAAATACTTGAATAATAAACTACAAAGAGTTTACAGCTAATAGCTTCTCAAGTACTATATTTAAGACTATATAGACTAAAAAACTACAGAGAATGGAATCCGTGTGGTTCATCCACGGTACACGTACCTTGATAAGACAGGTGCGATGCACGGAGAGAAATTTCCTAATGCTCCTTCTGGTTTATTCCTTCCACGGCTCTTTTCATAAGAAACAATTTCTCCTTTGCCAATTTCAGTATCATGACGCAGTTTTTCGATTCAATAGATTGTATCGGTATATCTTTCTATGAAAGTCCTCCCTATGACAGAAAATTCATTTGGAAGGAGAAAATAAAACGGAATCTCTCAGTGTAAACATGCGAATGCAGTAGTAATAACAAGCAGTGTTTAAGTATGTGAAGAGAATATGAAGATAACCGTATGAAACCGTTTCCAAGCACAAGTGGAAAATAAAAGATATATCACTCTCTCATTGTATTAAAAAGTTTATTGTTTTTCACATTTAGGTCGTGACGGCTGTTTACTGGTGGTTTGACCTCGATCGTAATTTCAGAGGTACCGCCTAAGAAATTGGCTGCCGAACTACGACATTTTTATTTAGGTAACTGTGCAAAACTTATGAAAATTTCTGGTAATATTGCCTAGAAAACTAGAAAGAACCCTTGTAAAACAATTTTTGAAGTTGAAACTTCTTTAGGCGCGTTGAGCACTTTTTGGTAGGGGGTAAAAATGTGGAATAAGCGAGACACCCGCGAGACCGACACCGTTCTTCTCAAGACAAAAGGTCTTAAGTATAAATAGTACATTCGTAATTAAACTTTAACGCCTTACTTTTAAGGTTTATAATATTTAGAATATTTTTATTATTATTATTTTCCTCAATTTCAATTTATTCTCCAAAAAAAGGTTACAAAACCACACTAATATAATCTTCAATAATACTTACTTACCAGAAAACTTACTAAGTAATAATTTGACCGTTTGCGTGTGTGACTGAGTCTGAATCATAACCAGTTAAATGTATCTAGGATTTCATGCCCATTTCCTTCGCGATTTGCGGCTCGTAAGTTTAACCAGTATATTAGATTAATTAAAACAATCCTCAAACAATATAATGTATTTACTTTAAACCTTGAATTTTTCTCGCAAGATATTCAGGTACTTTGGTTTCTTTAATAAAAATATTATTCATATTAATTAAGGTTGGAATCACATCATTTACTACGTTAATATCGAATTCGCTTCGGTCTTCGCTTTTTCTTCCCATGTGAAACCATCAATGTGTGTTTGTAAACAAACCGCTGCTTAAAAACTAAAGTGCCTGAACTCAAAATTTAAGTTTTTTCAGGAGAGCAGATTGAAAATTTTCATTTAGTTTTTTTGCTTTTTTGGCCCTCTAACTTACAATAATTTTGTGTCATTTTATATCGTTCGATGCGTAATTTAATTCCCTATCACTTGTTTATTTCAAATGTTTTATAAAAATATTTGATCACAACATTGTTGGAATGAGACAAACTTATATTTTTAAAAAGAAAATAAAAAAATTCACACAACAAATAACAAAAAAAATCAAATACCTAACTTTTTACCACACTAATAGTGTTTTGGCACCATAAAAAATAGGAAACAAATGAAACTAAATGATTTATTTTCATGTAGGACAACTTGTGACACTTATGATACGTCAAGACTCTACCACCGGTTCGGAAAGATTTTTTACTGAGAAGAGCCGGCAAGAAACTCAGCAGTTGCTCTTTTCAAAAAAGAAAAAGGTTATAATAAGTAACAATACAACACATACATTATGTTACCCTGACTTGTGGGTCACTGGATGCGAGCCCGGTTGCTTCCATGCAACTTTGTCATTCAGAAAATCATCGATAGTATAATAACCTCGACTTAACAAATGCTTTTTAACACAGTCTTTAAATTTATGTAATGGAAAATCTAAAAACTCTGGGAACCATGTTATAAAAGCGTACACTCGACCCCACAAAGGATTTCTGCAGCACCTTGCGCACACGATATAACGTTGTAACAAGCTTATGGCGGTTTCTAGTAAATCGATTGTGAGTATCACTTATTTGCTTATAAAGATTAATGTTCCGCCTGACAAAGATAATGTTATTGTAAATGTGTTGTGAAAGCACCGTAAGTATACCAATGTCTTTAAATTTTTCACGAAGTGATTCGCGTGATCCGAGTTTATAAATAGAACGGATGGCTCTTTTCTGCAATATTTAATTTTTTTTTATATATTAGCTGCTCTGCCCCACAATAAAATGCCATACGACATGACACTGGAAGTAGGCAAAGTAGACAAGCCTAGCCGTTTCAACATCGGTAAACTGTCTAATTTTCCTGACAGCCAAAGCAGCCGAGCTAAGATTTCCCGCTAGTGTCTCTATATGAGCGCCCCATTGAAGCTTATTATCCAAGGTTACTCCCAAGAAAACTGTGGAGTTCTCCATTTTAGGTGTTCCCCATTTAACATTATTGATTTATCAATATTCTTTACATTAGGTAAAACAAAAATAAATACTCTAAAACCTTATCAAGCACAATTATTATCACTAATTATTGGTAACATAACAATCATAGTTTCAGCAATTTTTAATAACAACGGTAGGAACATGAATAAATGTTTTGTACTAGTACAAACTACAAAATAGAGATTTTTATATTCGGTTTCTATGTAATTACTAAATAACAGTTTAAAATGTAACCGTATTTGCTATATAAAATTAGTCTGTGTCTAAGGCTACTATAACGTTTAGAGACTAGCATAAAACGCTTGGTAATACTTTGGTATCACATTTTTTTCACCTTCCTCCGGTGCAGGTAAATTTTGGTCCGGCTTTTGATTTCGTGGATGGACGAAATTGTTGTTTTCACGAAGAAGCATGTTAAAATTTGTTTGTGTTCTGTTACTCATTCTGCAAGGTAAATAAACTGAACATTATAGAGGCCAGGTAGATAAAAATATGAATTTTCTCACTGCAACTAGTCTTTACCCTTTACTTTCCCAATCAACAAGCCATGAAATAATAAGAGTAAACTTAGTAGTAGCCGACAATGATTCCGTCCTGTTGAATTCAAAACCGTTACAAAGCGCGTTCCTTTGAATAGTAAAAGTATTAGAAAATTTCGGTTATAAGTAACTATAATACCTATAACAGATTATCTATTATTTGTGAAAGACAATCTGTTATTTAATTGCACAACATTAAATATCAATTAACCATCATAAAGCGAAGTATGCCATTACCAAATAAATTCAAATTTTTATCTAATCCTTTTGTCTTAGAAGAAAACACCCCAAGCGCTACAATGTTTGAAGCAAAACAGACGTTTCCACAGACACAACTCTCAAGCTTACAAAAAAAATAACATAAATAAGCATTTTTTATTTGCTAAACGAACACTTTTCAAAACGTAGCACTTTTATTTTAAAAATTATTGTGTACTTACTTGTGTTTTATATGCGAAAAGGATGCATTCCGTAATGAGGCCCTTTAGCTCATAAAATTCACACACAATTCCGCGATGTGGTCCTTTAGTTTAAAAGTGACATGCGTTCGCGCCGACTATCGGGACGCAACTAAAAAGATGGCCGTTTTGCTCTGAACAAATGCACCAATGTGTGAAAATGCCAAAAGGGCATATGCGTAAATTTGTGATTAAAGGCCGATTTTGACGAGTGTCTTCGCATTATAATGAAAATATAGGTGATTTTGGCATCATTTTTGAAATAAAAGTGAATTTGGAAAATTTTGTTTTGAGGCCCTTTAGTTTTTAAGCAGCGAAACATTGACGTTCACTCCAGCGACTCAGTGCTTCAAACAATTTTCAAAGACAACATGTCAACCAATAGACGATGTTTTGTAAATCTCCATTACTTCTCAGGTAGATTCAACATTCAACGAACACGCGAATCAAGAACGCACAGATTTAGGGGGACTGTTCACCCAACGGTTATGAATTCCACTATAACATAGCGGATAAAACAAATGATTTCCCGATTTCAAATACGATATATTATTTGAAAGAAAGAAAGAAGAAAAAAAAACATTTATTTCCAAATTGTGCCATACATAACAAACATTTAAAGAGGTATTTCAACATTTAGTATCTAGGTAATCTTCAGAAATCAGTTACTTTACATAAACGAGTATATTGTCATTTTCTCGTTTCAACAATAATTGAAATAACATTTGGTTTCATCTGCCCAAGTATTATAATCCTAGTTCGGATATTAACCGGGAAAATAAACTAAGTATAAATAGAATTCGTAATATCAGACAAAAGATTCGACGGCCAGCTTCGGGCCGCAGGCTGTCGTCTCAGAGACGAACGGATGGGAACTCGTTAAATTCACCGAACGATAGTCCTCTGGAAAATCTCGTCGAAGGAATTTTCCAACTGGTACATTTTCCTGGACTTTTTTTGGAGGACGAGTGGCCTAGTTGCTACAACGCATATCAGTCGTTTTTTTTAATCCACTACAACCTAGCCCTTGACTACGATCTCACCTGATGGTAAGTGATGATGCGGTCTAAATTGGTAGCGGGTGAACCTGTCAGGGAAATGGTAGTTATAATTAACTCATACCCCTATTCGGTTTCTACACGGCACCGAACCGGAATGCTAAATCGCTTGGCGGCACGTCCTTGCCGGTAGAGTGGTAACTAGCCACGGCCGAAGCCTCCCACCAGACCAGACCAGGGAAAATTCAGAAATAATTAATTCCGAAGCTGACCCTGACGGGGATCGAAACCGGGTGTACTAGACTAGCTGATACCCGCTTCTTCGTCCGCGTGGTTTAAGCTTTTTTTTCATTCCCGCGGGAACTCCGTAATTTGCCGGGATAAGTAGCTTAAGTCACTCTCCAGGTCCTCAACTATACCCATGCCAAAAATCACGTCGATCCGTTGCTCCGACGTGGCGTGATTGAAGGACAAACCAACAAACCAATAAAACAACAAACCAACAAACAAACACACAGTTTTTTTTTCCGCGGAACTTCTTTAACTTTCAGGTATAAAATGTTACCTATATTTTATTCAAGAGATAAAAGAGTGATATTGCCAAATAAATATACTAAGTCTATGGTCTTAGCTGTTATAACAAAGGTAGGATCAATAGGATCTTGTTTACGTGAATATTAAAATAGATAATACGTACAAATACCTTGGTCGCTGACTATGGGCCTGATAAGAAGGCTCAGGGTCACTCAGCGGGCGATGGAGAGGGCTATGCTGGGAGTGTCCCTACGTGTTCAAATCAGAAATGAGGAGATCCGTAGGAGAACCAGAGTCACCGATATAGTCCGAAGAGTTGCGAAGCTGAAGTGGCAATGGGCAGGGCACATAGTTCAGAGAACTGATGGACGTTAGGGTCCCAAAGTGCTGGAATGGCGAATCCCCACTGGAAGGTGTAGCGTCATCAGACCCCCCACACGGTGGACGGACGACATCAAGAGAGTCGCAGGGAGTCGCTGGATCCAGGCGGCGCAAGACCGTGGCTTGTGGACGACCCTACAAGAGACCTATGTCCAGCAGTGGACGTCCATCTGTTGACGACTACGACGACGACAAATACCTTCCTTTTGAATGAATTTAAATTGCTCAAAAAAACTCCTTGGCAGACTACACAGTACCTATATCAAGTAAATGAGCCAAGTAATCAAATAAAGCCATGGCTTACACGAATTCAAATTTAATTCTGATATGATACGAAACGAGCTTTATAAAAATGTTTTATAAACCGTACATTTTGCATTGCTGGCGAAATGTAAAGTAACGTTCAACAGTTAAGTCGTATTTAAATTAACCTCTTAACGTTACTTAACGTTGCATGTATGATTATTTCCATGCAAACGGTTTCATATCGCGTGAGAACGTTTTATGAGATTATGTAGAATTTGTTTCAATTGTAAAAATGTACGTCAGATTATGTTGAATTTCCTCAGTAAACGGTATTAAGCGTGCTCATGGAAAGCTGGTTGCATTATTTTATTGCGGTAGAAATATTTAAGGCCTTGTGTAGCTTAAAAGGGGGTTTTCAAAAGCAGTGTATCCATCAAACGGTGACATAATGAATGCTTGTAAAAATAATGTGCTGTTTTCAAGACCTTTGAGCAGCCATTGACGCTTCTCAAAACACAATTTAAAAAAAATCTCTACATTGAAATTTATTTTAGACACTTCTTAATTTACCTTTTAAAGCTATTTTTCTCCTTATTGAAACCAATAATTAGCTCTAGAAATATAAGACAAAATTCATATTTCTAACTCAAACACATTGTCGGATTCATTTGTATTGAAAAGTAAATATTAATAATATTTACAAATTATTTAATGCATTTTTTGCGACATGCGCTTGTTCGATAACACCCCCGTGCGCCTGTGTTTTTCATCTCGTGAGCTCACAGCGCCTTAACACCGATTTCACTTCTTTCTCTGCAAAGTACCGTGGTGATGCAGATATACCATGCATCACCACGTCAATATAATTATAATAATATATTATAGGGATTACTTGATTGAGGTATGAGAAGTTTAGTTATTTTTATCCCATAAAATGAAATAGTTCCCACGGTTTTTTTCAACAAACGCCATCCACGCTGACGAAGTTGCGGGCATTATCTAGTATCATTTGTAAAAATATTATTTGCTATCGCAACTAGAAAACACAATATCTTTCGCATCAAATAACGTTGAATTTATTCGGTAAATGGAGAAAACGTGCAAAAGCAAACAATATGTTGTATTATTTTGTGGGTGTTTTATTTCATAGGGATTTTACAAGACGCTAGACAAATTTGGCTTCTATTGTACCTGACATACTGTTGAGATATACCTAGAATCAAGGCTAAAATAAAAGGCGCAAGGGACACATACGCCGAGTTACGGGAATTTTTTTATCAACTTAAACTCAGTACTTTTGGTACACGGTTGAAAATCGTTTGTTGCCCTGTGCCTAAGTCGCCACCACAACAGGAGAGTCCTCCCTAAGATGTAAGAAAAAATGGGCAATTTATTAAATCAAATTTTTCACAAAAAAGCCAATCATTAATAGTTCATTACTACCCAGGCTGGAAATAAAGCAATTTATGGCTGAGTAATATTAGAAGGAAAAAGCAAAGCTGAGGACTTCCTAAGTGATTTAAAAAGTGCGAGGCGCCAGCTGAGGCCTTTTTAAATTAACGAGGCTATGAACTGCTATTTCGGCTGAGATTTGTAACGTACATTTCTCTAATTAATGAGGAAACAGTTTGTTAAGAAGAAAGCTTTTCTACATTGCCGATAGATGGCGTTGGGAAAAGAGCCATTGTACGTATTTTTTTATTTATAAAGCAATTTCCGAGCAAGTGGGAGAAACATATTTTTAATAGGCTAGAATTAGATTCTTGTTAGGTTAGTGGTAGGGTTATTGTAGATATTGTTTTTAAAGTAATAACATAATAATTCGTTCGTAAACCATTTCTTTTAAGCAAGTCATATGCATTACAAGGCCGAGAAAGATCGCGGTGGAGAAAACGGAAAGTATTTTCATTTTTCACGTCTCCATCTCAAAGTTTTAATGGGCTCCATGACGCAGTTAAAAGAACCCCTTTTGTAGAGTTAAAGGTGTACGAAAACCTATTCCCGGTTTGGGGGAATTATTAATAGCTTGAATAAAGTTATGTTTTTGAAATAATCATCACTTTTATAATAATAAAATAGCTTTTATTTACAATTTTTAAGCTTAACACCTACACTACATTTTTTAAATGTTTGTTAACATTTTTAATTTTAAGTGATTCCTGTAACAGTTAAAATGATTGCATATTAACTATTTCATTTTTGTAATGCTTACTCTTCAGTCAGTGGCTTATTCGACTGCGAATCGTGAGATCCCAGATTCAAATCCCGGGTCAGTACAGTACAGTTATAGATCTATTCAGTTATAGGGGCAGTAGGGTAAATTATAAGTCTAACTTTAAATATAAAACGTTGTAAATAACAGCAGTCTTTACGAAATGCGTTACCTACCAGTCATCCAACGGAGACGTCTAGACAGAACGCTGCGGGGTTACAAAGATAAGACGATAAAGTATTTCCAAGCTGGCCGAATTTTCAGCAAAATTAGTATGCAGCTTGCAAGCTACACAAAAGTGCAGATCTGGAGTATGTGGTCTGTAATTTGTTTTTGACGTTTAAACTGTCGTAAGTAATATTCATTATAATTGCCTAACATTATAATGTGTCACCGTGTCATTTGTTTAGTCGTCGATCCACTGTAAGGATATATCCTTACCATGTGGTAAAGCTATATTAAGTATACTATGCCATTAAACTGTCTCATTGGTCTAGTGGTTAGCATATTCGACTGCGGCTGACGAGGTTTTGAATCCCGGGTGGGGCCATAATGAAGTACTTATTATTGGCTTTTTCTGACAATAAATTCTCATTACTAGCCCGGAGTTAAAAAGTTGGCAGTGTTTCACCCCCGTGCCTCAGAGAGCACGTAAAGCTGTGTGTTTGATCTCTCTCTGGTCGTGTCCGATTTTCCGTCCTATCGGGCTATGAGAGTAAAGGAACAGCACTATAATATCTCCCGCGCAGATGGCTAATCTCTGGAGGTTGGTCACCGTGGCCGAAATTTGGTCGGGACTCGGGAGGACATAATATACTATGCAAGTAAATCCACAATATTACTAGAACGTCAAAATATGTTTTTATTAAGCTTGGAAATGCTCAAACCAATTTGTCGGGCTCTTTGTGAAGGAGGGATTAGAAATGTCAAACGTCTGTCTTTGTCGCGATTATTTCGTACTTCAACATGGCCGACGAGATAATAATCAAAACAGGCTCTTCGTGAAAGATTACTTTAAATTATTTAGGCATAACATGGTATTCCAAAATTTAATGGAAATTATAATAGACTATGTAATGCTACAAAAAATGATGATTAAACGAACTTACCTGTAAGTGAAGTTCTATCCCAATTATGAGTATGTTTCATTATATGAAATATAATCTTAAATCTAAAAATCCTTTATTTTCCGGGTCAAAAATATACTGTGTCCGTCTTAGAAATGCAAGCTACTATGCTTTCACGGCCCATATAATGAAACAATTTTGATGAAATTTTGTATAAAGATAGTTTGAATCCCCGGAAAGAATAAAAGTTTATCCTGGAAAATAACGAAGTCGAAGGCATAATCTCTTCTTCTTCTTCTTGCCCTTTTCCCACGCTATGTGGGGTCGGCACAACATGTTTTCTTCTTCCACTCACTTCTGTTATCCGTCAACCTCTCATTCACCCCTTTTATACTCATATCCTCTTTCACACAATCCATCCATCTTTTCTTTGGTCTCCCTCTACTCTTTTTTCCTTCCATATGCATATCTATCATTCTTCTCGTAATATGCCTTTCTTCCCTCCGCATTACATGCCCATACCATGCGAACCTATAACTACTCATCTTTTCTGTCACTTACACTTCTGTACTTTCAGACTTCCCCTTATATATTCATTCCTAATCTTATCCATTCTAGTCACACCACACATCCATCTCAACATTCGCATTTCGGTCGCATGTACTTTACTTTCATCCATACCTTTCACCGCCCAACATTCTGAACCATATAATGCTACAGGTCTAACGACTGTCTTACATATTTTCCCTTTTAGTTTAAGGGGCATTCGTGATATCTAGTAAACAAATAAAATTACATTCGTTTTTTATGATATTAGTTACGAAGTTATTTATCTCAAATGGACAAAATAACTGTCTGTACGTCTGTCTATTATAATTTTAATTCCCATTCGGTTACCAATCTTGACAGAGTGGTATCTTACATTATGGAGAAGGATATAACATTTCTGAGTGAAAAACGGGATTAGGTACTACGAAAGAATTATCACGCGGGCGAAGCCACTAGCTTGAGCTAGTTTAACATAGTCCTTTTATAAATATTAATAAAATAAAAATTTAAAAT
Organism: Erebia aethiops; assembly: GCA_923060345.2. Lineage (NCBI taxonomy): Eukaryota > Metazoa > Arthropoda > Insecta > Lepidoptera > Nymphalidae > Erebia > Erebia aethiops. The sequence goes on along the minus strand of OV281092.1, from coordinate 2,625,567 downwards.
AACTCCCGACAATATATGGAGGTAGCTCGTATGGATTTCCAAATGAAATAACAATATGTATGAATCAAATCAAATAGGTACGAATAACAATAATAATTATATTGTAATGGTATTTATTGTTCTAATTTAATAATTTATTGAAATAAACGAATTTTCTAGAATCACAACTGAGAACACTTCCTATCAACACACCTTTCAAACAAGAAACAGTTTCAAAGCTAAATCAAAATTGGTTCATCCGTTTGGTCACAAGCAGACATATAGAGACACATATAGACATATAGACATATAGATATATAGACATATAGACACACATAGTATGGTCTCCTAATTATTCTACTCACCAGTTGCGGATGGAACGCGTTCAAAAAAGATTCTTGAGACACCTCGCATACTCTTGTAAATTACATAAACAACTTCCTTCCTACAGTGACAAACTCAAACATTTCAACATGACCAGTTTAATTAATCGCAGAAAGCTCCTCGATATGACCTTCCTTTACAAAGTGCTTAACAATAAAATAGACTGCCCACCACTCCTACAAATAATTAATTTGAAAGTCCCACATAGAGTTCCCCGTCAAGCATCCGGCCTTTTACATCCACCCAGAGCTAGAACCCTTGTTTCCGTGATCTGTGGCTAGAACTAATCTCAAGCAATTTTCAGCCATATCCAGAATTTCAAAAATGTATAATTCCATCAGCACAGCGGTAGACGTTTTTCATGATACGCTGCCAAAATTTAAAAAAGAAACGTTAAGATTGTTAAGGTCGACTTAAGCTGTCTCAACTATCTATTAATATTTTATATTGTTTTATTTTTTCTTTCCATAAATTTTGAATTGTATGTTTTTTGTATTTTTGTGTAAGTCTAGGTTTTTTTTTGTAATGCAACTTTTAACTTTTAATTTTTCGTACATAAGCTTTTACTTTTTATTTATTTTTTTAGTGAATGATGTGGCACCTTTGATAAATTGTTCATTTAACAAGTGTCCTAAATGTGTCTAGTTTTAAGTTTTTTTATAATGTAACAATTTCTGGTTGTCCAAATAAATATAATAATAATAACATAATTGCAAATACACAGTTATACAGATACGTTCACCTTATAAAACCCCTCTTTTGCGTCGGGGATTAGAAATAAAATGAAGTACTCTAGATTCATTGGAATACACAAAGTGTCTATATTATACGACACACGATTCCTACATGTTTCAACAAGTTCTCACATGTTTAAACAAGAAAGCTCAGCTATTACAGTTCTACGTGATGGATCCGACACGGCTCAAGGCCCAAGGGGGTTATGGAGGAGGACCTCGGATTATATTAAACGAGATCTATCTACCGCCATGTTGATGTGAAAGGTAAGAATAATTAGCATTTGAAGTATCAACTTATGCTATAATTACGATAAACGAACAAGATACATCTGTACGCTATTGGTGAGTTTGCATTAGATGGATCGTGTAAGAATTTGATGAAAATAGCGTCAAAGTGAAATGAACCTTAACAACATAAACTTATAGTCGCAAATTCAGTACAACCGATTTTAATTTAGAAACGTATCGTATACGTAATCGTATACGATACGTTTCCAAATTGAGCTCTAAATCAATGTAGTTAAGGTTCATTTTACTTTGACGCTAATGTCATAGACTTCTTATACGATCAATCAACGGTAATTAATAGAGGGTTGTTATTGATATTTTTTTGGGATTGCGTTATCAGGGACTGTGATAGCGAATTTTGATACAAATTACAATTTGATATAGTTTTATAACCTGGAAAAGTTTGCTTTTAACCCAGAAAATTAAAGAGTTCCCTTATGATATCTAAAAAAAAGGCGAAGTCGCAGGTATCATATAGTAATATTTGTAGGTAAGTTGTAAACTACAAAACAATACGTATTTTCAATAATAGTTTTATTGTGCCACTTTAATAACATCATCGTGTATAATGACACTCGTTACGAGCAAGGAAATGATGTAGTAAACAACCGATTAACGTAAAACCGGGTTAGTGCCCTATAACCCCTTTTGAACGCTGCGGGAAACGCTACGTAGAGTGTGGTTTCAAATAGGGTTGACAACTTATAGTTTTTAGAACACAATTCTCTTCAGTACACAGAAGGATTTACTATTATTTTATACCAGACTAGCGGATGACCGCGACTTCGTCCACGTGGAATAAGTATTTTTTAAATTCCCACGGGAACTCTTTAATTTTCCGGGATAAAAAGTAGCCAATGTCACTCTCCAGGTCCTCAATTATACCCATGCCTCACTTGAAATCACGTCAGTCTGTTGATCCGTTGCGGCGTGATTAAGGACAACCAACAAACTAACAATCAAACACACTTTCCCATTTATAATATTTGTACGATTCTGTTTAATTCTTTATTTAAATTTGACTTTCAGCATATTATATATGCTCCTTGTGGCAAAAAGGTTGCCGTCGCTTCGTGAAAAATTAAAATAATAATGCGAATAATACAGAATAATGCTGCAAACAAACGATTAACGTTAGACCGGGCTAATGTCATAAATCCATTTGAACGTTGCAAGAAATGCTACGTAGAGCGTGGTTTTAAATAGGGTTGCCAACTCTGCTGCTTCTTAGTGCATATTCCTGAGTATAAAAGAATTAATTATTATTTTTTGCTTACTGTTTGATAATTTATTTGCATTTGAGTCGCGGGCTATGTTCCTAGTAGCATCGGCTAATATAAAGTTGCCATCGCATTGTAAAAACAAAACAAAACCAGATGCAAATAATACACAATGATGCAATAAATAACCGATTAACGTAAGACCAGGTTAGTGCTATAAACCTTTGAACGCTAAGTTAGAGTGTGGTTTTAACCAGGTTTGCCTTGTCATTTAGTTTTCAGAACCCATTCCCGACTATTGAAGAACAAATAAAAAAACAAAAAGAACTCCCACGGCATGTTGGTTAGTATTCCGAGTGACATGGGCTATTTTAAGTTATTATAATGTTAAATTCAATGAAGAATTTTAAATTGTTTTGCTAAATGATATGATAAATGAACTTACAAGATTACAGATCTCAACAACAGTAACTGAAATAACGCAGTATCGAAAATACAGTATCAAGTCACGCAGTTAAATTATCTTAAATCGCAAGGATGGCAACCCTACACCGGAAAACGCAGTGTTAGAAAACCATCATCAAGTGGACGGAAGACCGCACGAGAGTGACTCAAAACGTGCGGTACATGTGTAGGTATATCAGATATTGGTTTAGAAACCTATACTAACATAATAAATGTGGAATTTGTAACTGTAATTTAAATTTGTAACTATGCTATAAAATGTACCATGTTCTGGACGATAAATTAATTATGAATTATGGAAGTTTGGATGGATTATGGATGGATGGATGGATGGATGAATGTTTGTTACTAAATCACACCAGAACGGCTGAACGAATCTGGATGAAGTTTGGCACAGATATATATTATAGTCTGGAATAACTCATTAATAATAACACACGCTGCTTATTATCCCGGAAAAATAAAGAGTTCCCGTGGAAACCGAAAAATCTCAATCCACGGGTACGAAGTTAGCTAGGCGTCATCTAGAAAGAAATAAGGAAATAAATAGAGCGAAAATAAGGAAATAAGGAAATAATTTGAACAGGGCTAAACGTCTGCGTGTGTAGATGATGACATTTTGTTATGTCGCGCTCGTGTGTGCGCTCCATTTGAAAGTTAAATGTAGGCGATTTTTAGTACACTAAGCTAGACAATGTGTTATCGTTCTTAGGACAATGAAATGAACATAGAATCCAAAAATTAAAACTGAAGTCGTGTAAACAAATTAACAAAATATGCTCACGAGTATTTAGGTAGTTGATTTACATAAATAACAAGGCTAGTGGGCACCGTCAACTATTTCGGCGTCGAAAGCTACACACACACGCAAGCCTCGACATAATACTTCATCACAAGTGCTAATCATAACACAATTTTGCTTAACATGACTTTATGAAGTTCCAAACATACTTTTTCTAAAATTCAGTTTGAATGTTTTTTTATCCTTCACTAATTAGCCCTTGAATGCGATCTCACCTGATGGTAAGTGATGATACTGTCTAAAATGGTAGCGGGCTAACCTGTTAGTGGTATATTAAACCCCTAATTGGTTTCTAAACGGCATCGTGCCAAATCGCTTGGCGGTGCGTCTTTGCCGGTAAAGTTGCAACTAGCCACGGCTGAACCAGACGAGACCAGAGAAAATACAGAAATTATAAATTCCCTGATTGAATCTGCCGGGATTCGAACCCGGGACCTCCCACGTTAGACAACAGCGATTAATACTGCGCCAAGGTCGTTGAAAAGTTCCTCTGTGGCTGAAGATGTAAGTATTCAAACAGTGCTTGCCAAGTTTCGAAGCCGCAAGTTACTGGCAGTAATGACCTACCGCTTCGAAACTTTGTCGCTTATTTTGGGCCTGATATGAAAGCTCAGGGTCACTAAGCGTGCAATGCCCTACGTGATCACATCAGATATAAGGAGATCCTCAGGAAAGCCAGAGTTACCTATATAGCTTGAAGAGTCGCTAAACTTGAAGGTCTAGCCCCACTTGAAATGTACGGAGCGGCGCGGCACGTAGTGGCAAATATTGTTTGTAGGAGTTTGTACGGAGTCGCTTTGCGCAGTGCATCTGCTTGTGGGCCCAGCCCCATTACAAACTCATACAAGGAATTTTGCCGCTACGTGCTGACCTGTATCCGTGTTGGGGCTAGACCTTTAGTAGCGATGAGCGGGGAACATAGTTCGAAGAACCGATAGGCATTGTAGTCCTATGGTGCTTGAATGGTGGCTTCACACCGGTAAGCGCATCGTTAGATGACGTTTAAACGCTTATCAATAAGACGCTGCCAGTAGATTACCAACTAGCTACAGCCGAAGACTCCCAAAAGGCTAAACTATATTGTATATGTATATAACTAAATTGCCCTATACCTCCCGCTTGTAAGATATCGACAGCACAGCGATATCACTTTTTTTTTAAATTCACTATAGGCTTACGCTTGACCACAATCACACCTGATGGGAAGTGATGATGCAGCCTAAGATGGCACGCGCTTGCCTAGAAGATGCCTATTCACTCTTGATTTAAAGATACCCAGATTGTAATTGGTGGTACAGTTTTTTGACCGAGCGAAGCGAAGGTCTCTGAGTCTACTTGGGTGAATTGGCACTTGTCCGTCCGTCCGTCCGTCCGTCCGTCCGTCCGTCCGTCCGTCTGTCAGAGCATTATAACTTCTGAATTACTGAACGCAATTACTTCAGCTTTAAATATAATATGTAAACCAATGGCCTCCCGCCGAATATGGCTTAAAAAATAATAAAAATCTTTATTTCAGGGGGGCTCTCATAGAAGCGAATGCGAAGTAAAATATTTTTTATAAAGTTACATAGGGTTGCAGTATATCATTTTAAAGATAATTAGGAATAGAGTCGGAAAATATTTTTTTTTTAATTTTTCCCCCAAAATTGACGAAATGGGAGGCTTTCAAAGTGGTGATTTTCTAACGTCCAAAGATGACCTCAGAACTCTAAATTTTCTGAAAGGATGAGCCTGAAACTTGATCAATTATTTCAATTATATCCTGTACTTGAACAACAAATACTAAAATTAGATAAATATTGTAAGGAAACGAAATTATTTAATTTTTAATGAGCGTCAGTATTTTTAACAGAACTTCACATTTATGTCAATAGATGGCGCCGCGAGGTCTCAGTTCGGGGCGAACCACTAGTGGTAGAGTGTTTCAGACCCTAGCCATGCGAATATGGAATAAAGACGCAAAGCGCTTCGTGCGTGTGGTGGGAGTGGACTTCACCAGGGAGGTGAGTATTTACATTTCAATTTAGAAAAACCCCTTGTAAAATTTGGTATTTGTTTTTCCAAGCATTACGGCATACGCTATTAGACATAAAAACAAGCGTCGTCGAGTCCTGAATAGGAGGGAGGTCAACTGTCAACGCTTCACTAAAAATTCTCTTTGATGCTATAGATTGGGCCGATAACGTGAAAACGTTTCTGACGACATGCGACAGGTTGAGTGGCAAGGTAGAATATTGTAGCAAATTTGATGATTTTGTTATAATAATACTCGCATCAAAAGGTAGGGGAAATTGTATGAAATATTTCATATCTATCTCAAGAAACATAGCAAAATTCAAACCCAGGTCCCAGACCTTTAAACTTATACCATATTCTGGTACCGCAATTTGGAATACTTGCTTCACCGATAACGTTAAAATGTTTTTGATCATAAATTGAGTAAATAAACTGGTATAGTGTTGGTAAAGGAATGGAACGTTAGGCTGGGTTAGAAGAAGTAGATAGAAGTTGGTAGATGAAAATTGTACGTGACCTGCGACTTTCTTCGAAGAGCAGGACTCGAGGTGTTGTGTTTACATAATTACAATCGCAATTGAATTATTGCTGTTTTTGCAACTATTCATTTCAGCCGATAATGGAAGAGTGTCGGACATTACAGTTTACGCACGAGCTCCGAGGAATCGGGATCTGAAGAAGCGACGGCTGGACGCCACCCCCGATCGTCGCTCCATATCCAGCTCGCTCCCAGCACTAGTTTCGAGCTTGACGCGTGTAATTTCTCGATAGCATTATTGTTTTGTACTTTAAACAACTCTAGGTCATTTATTTAAGATTCCATAGGATTCCTCGGAGCTCGCGTGCGGACTATAGTCCATATTATAAGATGAATGATATCGGTATTCGGTATTCGACCACTCCAGTACTGTGGGACGAGTGAGGGATATGTATTATGTACTCGTCCACACCAATATCTTCCTCCGGGCTAGTGCTGTTCCCGGGAACCTCTCTGGTCTGACCGTTGTAAGTTTGAATGGTCTATATAGTCTTAGAAAACTTCGATATCGCGATTCGGGCTTGCATTTAACTGGTCGAGTATCTATTCTGTAATGTAAGACACAATTTGGGCCATCTAGTTTACAATGTAGTAACCGCTACAAAATTTATGCTTCTTATTATGGACTGCTAATGTTCACGTTCTTATATGAGCTCACTTGCGAGTTACGACTACCTGGTAATGAAGACTACCAAATAAATATGGAATATTTAAGAGTAAGTGGCTCCAACATTACGTTAAATACAGCTAAGAACATGCTTATAGAACTCAGAAAAGAGACTACTTACACTAAATTTGTTTGACTTCCTAAGCGTGTCTTATAGCGATGTTAATATATAATGTATTCCAGCCGAAACCTCTTAGTACTGTATAAACTCAAGACCTTTCCTTTTTCAGAGGAGCCCCATTCTCTGCAGTGGAACATTAATAGGCTGTTACGTCACGTTGTATAATAGGGTTGCCGTTACATTGTTTCAGCTCTTAAGGCTTTTATACAATTTCTAAAGAGACCAGTTGGTAATTCTTATACTTTAAAATTTCTGTTATAATGATTTATTTTAAGAAGTAGGTATTTCAAGCGATATCAGATTCATGGACTTATACAATTTTAATAATGCAAAGATGATTTAAGGTTACTAAATCGTAATATAATACATCTTATGGTGTCTTTTTTCACAATAATATTAAGCAGTGAAGTGTGAAAAATAAGCAATCTCATTCAATAAAAAAAAACCGGCCAAGTGCGAGTCGGACTGGCGCACCGAGGGTTCCGTACTGAAAACTGTAACGACCAAAGATGTAAAACAGGTAATAATTACCTTTGTTAATGAACCGCAAAACTAACTTTGTTTGTAGAGGTTTACTGTTAATATAAAAAAAAACTATGCTAGTTAGAGCATTGGCTATAGTTTTCCTGTAAAATATACATAAATTCCTATTGACCATAATTATTTCAGATTTTTCGATTGGTAAACTCCGGAGATAAGGGGGGGGAACGGTATTTTTTTAGACTTTTTCCCCGATAAATCAAAAACTATCATGACTAAAAATAATTAAAAATCTGTTTTAGAATGTACAAAGTAAACCCTTTCATATGATACCCCACACAGTACAGTTATCTCACTTTTAAATTTCAACCCTCCGATTTTCCTCCCTTTTTAAATAAGAACATAATTTCCAATTTTTTTTAATTCCAGTGTCTTTGGGCCACTAATATACATAACTATTCCAAATTTCATGTCGATAGCTTCGGTAGTTACTGAAATAATCGAGTGTGACGGACGGACAGACAGACAGACGGAGAAAGTCGCACCATAAGGGTTCCATTTTACCATTTTGGTACGGAACCCTAAAAAGATCAGTCCTTATTCTATAATATCATTGATTGACTCATCAACTCCAAGCCCAAAGTTTTGAAACAAGACAGCTGATATTTTGTACTAAGGCACCTTTATTATGTACTAGATGATGCTCGCGACTTCGTCCGCGTGAATTAAGTTTTTTTGATTCGCGCGGGAACTCCTTAATTTTCCGAGATAAAAAATATTTACCCTATCCTATATATACTTACCACCAAGGGTTGCCTGGTAGAGATTGCTCAGTAAGCAATAAGGCCGCCTTTGCATATCTTGTTTACCTAATTATCTTGTGTGCAATTAAGTATTTATCTATCTATCTATCTATCTATCTATACTTAATTTCATCAAAATCGGTTAAAAAGATGGACCGTGACAGATAGACAGACAGACAGTCACACTTTCGCATTAATCGACTGATCTATCAACGCACAGCTTTTCTAAACGAATGGACTGATCGGGCTGAAATTTGGCACGAAAGCATCCGCTCAGGATTTTTGATAATTCAATATCTAAGGGGGTAATTAAGGATTTCAAATTTGTATGAAGAGTAACAAAATAATCTAGAAAATATATTAACAGTTACAACGTAATAATAAGATAGAGCCTATGACGAAATGTAAATACACTTAACTATGCAAATAAACGCCTTTCAAAAACCACAGTAATTCCAAATCTCTAATCACAAGCCCATTTTCTGAATTCCATTTATACATTTCCGGAGCTTTCATGGATAAAGGTAAGGCCACATTAGTTGTTGAACCGTAATTAATATTTTAAGACTTTTCTGAATAATTTAGTAAAATTTAGTGTTTTTGATAGCGGAAAAGACCACAGAACATAATTATTTAGGTACTAAGATGATGCCCGCAATTCGTCCGTGTGGACCAAGTTTTTCAACTCCCGCGGTAACTCCTTAATTTTCTGGGTTACAAAGTAGCCTACGTATATCCCTCCCTGGATGCAACCTAAACCGGTAAACGGAAATTTCATCAAAATCGGTTGATAATGTGACCGTGAAAGCGTAGCATATACAGACAGAAAGACATTCATCAATCATTCAATCAATCATCATTCATCAATCTTACTTCAAATAAATATTATAAATGCGAAAGTTTGGATGTATGGATGTATAGATGTATGGATATATGGATGTATGGATGGATGTTTGTTACTCAATCACGTCACAACGGCTGAACGGATCTGGATTAAATTTAGCACAGAGATAGATTATAGTTTGGAATAGCACATAGACTACTTTTTATCCCGGAAAATTAGAGTTCCCGCGGGAACCAAAAAACCTCAAATGGATGTTTGTTACTCAATCACGGCAGAACGCTGAACTGATCTGGGTGAAATTTGGCACAGAGATAGACTATAATCTGGACTAATACATAGGCTACTTTTTATCCCGGACAATTAAAGAGTTCCCGCGGGAACCATAAAACCTCGATCCACGCGTACGATGTCGCGGGCATTCGCTAGTATTAGTATATATGTGATATTATGTTATTTAACGAGAGAATGAATTACAAAAATAAGGTAGGTGTTGAATATCATTTGATATTTTTATAATACCGCGAGTGATACTGGTTGTTTTATTATTCACTAAATCTTTACATTTTCACAAAGGGATCCAAAATTCACAGTAGTGAGATGTTCGTGGGCGAGGGAAGATGTTTGCAAGATTAGGGCTTTAGTTGGCTTTAGGTTTTCTATCAATACTTGCCTTGTTGAGGTATTCGGTGATTCAAAGGATTCTGATATTATTTTCAAGGAATCAGCCTTTATTTTCAAAGGTTTTGCTTTTGACCTTTTCTTCACAAATGAAGAAAAGGTCAAAAAAACTTGGTAAGGCTGTTCACGATCTAACAATATGATAAAAATGATAAGAGCCCGATCACCTGGAAGATTTCTTTAAAATTATTTGGATTTATTTTTAACCGACTTCCAAAAAAGGAGTAGGTTCTCAATTCAGCGCGTTTTTTTTAAAAATGTATGTCGGTGCACATCTCTGAGGTTTCTGAACCGATTTGAATTTTTTTTCTATCAGTCGTTAGAGGAAGCTCTCGAGGTGGACTCATAAAAAAATCTGACTCCAAATCCTCAACCCTGACACGAAAAAGTTAAAAATAAAAACTCTTTCCAAAAAACCGACTTCCAAGGCCACTGTAAAGTAATAAAGTAAAAAATAATTTTGATTTCTACCCACCTTGTTGAAGTCGGGCGGGTATAACAGTTAGACCTAAGCAAAGTTGACGCGTCAGGCTCGCCCGACTTCAACATAGTGGGTAGAAATCAAAATTATTTTTTACTTTACAGTAGCGTTGGAAGTCGGTTTTTTGGAAAGAATTTTTTCACTGTAAAAGCTACAGAAACGTGATTACCAAGATAGTTTTATTTACTGCATTAATTTATTTTTTTCTGCGTGCAAACCTACACCAACGTCTAGGCGTTGCAACTATCTATATAAATGACATAACAGATTATGTTGATGATAGACTAACTTAGATTTTTTTAAACTTTTACTTGTCTTAGTAATAGAGGAAATCTTCGAAGTTTGTTTAAAGCTTCTAGATACAGTGGCTTATTCGCACACTGTCACTATGAAACTCGAATAGAATATTTTCATATAAATACATATTATGTAAGGTTATTTCAAAATTTTACATATTTTTACGCCACTACAAGTTAGCCCTTGGCTGCAATGTCACCTGATGGTAAGATGGATGATGCAGTCTAAGACGGTAGCGGGTTACTTGTTGGGGGTATGGCAGTTAAATTAAACCCATACTCCCAATCGGTTTCTACATAACATCGTACCGGAACGCTAAATCGCTTGTCGGCAAGTCTTTGCAGATAGGATGGTAACTAGCCACGGCCGAAGCCTAGGGTTCCACAAGGCAGACCAGAGAAAACTCAGAAATTATAAATTCCCGAATCGACCCTGCCAGGGATCGAACCCAGGACCTCCCATTTATAAGACCGCTCGCGCGCTAACAGCGCTCACCACTGCGCCAGAGGTCGTCAAAAATAGTTTAAAATATAATAAAGTATTATTATGAATACAAACGAATACACATAATAAATCGCGGTAAATCTGCACCTACCCTAACCCTGCTTCAACAATCACCTTAAATTTCGAGCGATCCACTTCCCCTCCTTAACTGACTTGGTAGTGTTAGCGAAAATGACGGGGCATGACTGCGCGATACGTCGCTAAGTAATTACGAACACGTCACACTTTACTGTGAACACACTTCTCGTTCAGGGCGACAATACCACCGTGATATAAGGGACAAGTGTCTGTCATCTGAACTATTTTCATTTCCTTTTTCTGAGATGACGTCTGTTGGAAAAGGTATTTTTTTATTTGCCATACAAAAATAATAATTTTCCGCGTATATTTTGGATTAAGAGCTGAAAATAAAACAGAAATACTGAGATGACACGCATTGTGAGGGATTAAATTACATTCTGGAGCCTTAATCACCGAATGCTTAAATTTTTCCCTGCATATAGTAGGACCTTAGTATTGCGTATTATTTTTTAAGATTTTTGTGTAAAAACTCAAAACATTAATAAGGTTTTTTTTTCTTTTTTATCCACTACAAGTTAGCCCTCGACTGCGATCTCACCTGATGGTAAGTGAAGAAGCAGTCTAAGATGGTAGCGAGCTAACCTTTTAGGGGTATGGCATGGCATAGCATCGCAATTATATTAAACTCATAGGTCTGGAATAAGAATGAGCACTTAGTGCAAAGTCGTTTCAAAGTTTCAAAATGCCGCATCCATACCTCATCCATGGTGCCAATAGTTTTGTATTGGCACGGTTCAGAACTCAAGCTGAGCTCTGAAAAGCGTAGTTTGAGTTCGCAAACTTTTGTTACGCCAAGGTTCATATAAAAGCCGCTATATAACGATCGAAATATAGCGTCAAAGAGAAGCTGTATCCCTGAAACCTTGTCTATAGAAACAAGAAGGCGTGGTTTCCTCGAGAACAGAGTATGATCAACGTTTGTAAACAAGGCTTTAGTGACAGCACTCGAAGCCACGTTGTTTGCTACAACCCTAGATTTAATGTTAGAATAGAATGAACGTTAGAACTAGATGATGCCTGCACCGTCTTCTGGGTGGATTAAGGTTTATATACCTAGACAAAGGTATCCTGCATGGATATCCACAGAACACGGTCTTGTGCCGCTAGCTATTACGGGATAAAGCCTAAATCCTTCACCAGGATGCAACTTTTCTTTGTACCAAATAACATGAAAGTGTAGCAGGCATACAGAAATACTTCCGTATCATACTAATATTATAAATGCGAAAGTCAGTTTGTTTGTTGGTTTGTTGGTTTGTTGGTTTGTCCTTCAATCACGCTGCAACGGAGCAACGGTTTGACGTAATTTTTGGCATGGATATAGTTGAGGACCTGGAGAGTATCATAGGCTACTTTTTATCCCGGAAAATTGAGGAGTTCCCGCGGGAATCCAAAAAAACTTATTCCACGCGGACGAAGTCGCGGGTATCAGCTAGTTTATAACAATAGTTCCGAGTTAGTTTAAGTCCTAGTTTAACTCTAGTAAAGTTAAATTACGCTCCATATAGATTTCAGCGTAAAATTCACAGTCCAATCTTACGTGGCATTAACTGTCATTAAAAATATAATACAGCTTTTGTGATAGCGAATATGACAGAGCATGACAGTGTGATAGGGCTCTAAGTAATAACGTACACGTTACTTTAATACAACACACTTCACGTTCAGGGTGACAATGTCGCCGTGATATTCGGGACAAACAATTTCTGTCTGTCACTCAAATACATGAAAGGTCCTGCCATATTTGACCTTGGCTGAGCGTTCATTTTTGATATAAAATGTAATGATTTTGGGGAACTTTAGGCGATATAACATGTACTGTTATATCAATAAAAAAATATATAATAACTATAGTTCGCGCGCGATTTGAATTCAGAGTAAATGTATGTGTCACCATACATTTACTCTGCATTCAACTCGAGCGCGAACTGTAGATGATTCCCACGACTACGTCCGCGTGGATTAAGTTTGTGGATTCCCGCGAGAACGCCTTGATTTTCCAGAGATTTTTTCGGATAACAAGTAGCATATGTCCTTCCCCGGGACACAAACTTTTTGCTATACAAAATTTTTATCAAAATCAGTTTACCAGATGGGCCGTGAAAGTGTAGCAGACAGACAGACAGACACACTTTTGCATTTATATTATTAGTATGGATTTACCTTCATGCTACAGTAGTTATAAGTGGAAGGTCCCGAGATTCTAAATACGTATGCCAATTCTAATTTATTACTTATCTGGTTTACGTGTCTTGGTGATCAAATATTTATATTAGGCTAGTAAAAATGCAACATTTTAAATGGAAAAAATGTACCTAATTATTCAAGCGGTATTGTATTAACACCCGTTCATATTTCACTACATTTTACGATGTCACCAAGCCCGTGGTTCAATAAAACAGCATTGCAGGCTTGAAAAATAAAATAAAAAAGCGCGTACTCGTATTTCATCCTGTCCGCAACAACATAAACAATATGCTGAACTGTAGTATTTCACACGACATTCAAGGCTTTTGAAAACAAGAAGCCACTGCACTGGTTGGGAGTTAAATAATAAAAAAGTACGATGGAAATTGAATAACGAAAACCTATTAAAACTGTATATAAATATATTACACAATATGGTGCTGCTCGCCAGTTCTTTGAGGTTCTTCCTTCTTTTTTGAACTTGGCTTTGACACGCTACCGTGTATCTTGAAGTAACTCTCAAACAAATTGAAACGAATTTTAAAATTACGCGAATTTTTTTAACTTAATTTAATGTTAATCCCAAAAAATTAGAAACGATTTTCCAAAAACCTTAACCCACGTGGATGAAATCGCGGGCATTATCTAGTCATACAATCTAGTATTAAAATAATATTACAATCTAATATATAATATTAATTAAGGTCGGATACAGAAGAGGGTTATCCTTGAGATGGCGCGAATTGTGAGGATTTTTTGTAAGATTATTTTTGAATATTATGTAAAATGTGTTTAGAAATAATTTTATAAAAATTATCATAAAAAATAAATGGGAGAAAATTACAATCTATAATTAATAAATTACAATATTATAACAATCCTAGCAATTCTTCTACGGGAATTATTGTTCAGTGCATTTATTTATCTACTGAAGGACAAGATAATCTGATGGTTGATTTATCAAGTTAATTGTGAGAACAATCGGATCTTACCCTTAGACTAAATCTCTCGCAAAACCTCTTAATTAAAGTGCACATGCGTGTAGCAAAACGTAGGACACTATCTATTCCCTCACTTACATAATTCAGTGTGAGGGTACAGGTACACACACCATTACAACCAGAGAAAGATCAGCCGCAGGATCAGCAAGGGGCTTATTATCATCGCTTAAAGCAGTATTATATTAATATTGTTTTGACAAATCATGTACAATGATGTCCCTAAAATAATAATTATTTTTCTGAAACAAGACCGTCAACCATATTAAAATAATACTGTTTTAAGAGATGGCATTAAGCCCCCAGAAAAATCATTAATTTACAAGTTCTACCAGTCGTCTAAAAGTAGTTATTGCTGAAGCAGCTACATTATTAACAAAAGGAAAAAAAAAAATTCCACACCAACTCCGAACATTTCACGAGCATAATAATTACACTCCAATCCCATTAATCACAATCCTTAACACTTGAGTAATTACAGAAATTAAATCCTCTGTAAATCACAATACGCCCCATTCATAAACGGCACCCAGCAGATGTTGCTAGACACCAAATTACATTCGTATTAAAACTCGACGTATTTCAGTTAATCAAAGAGCTGGTGGTAAAAGGGTTTGAATATTATAGCCTAACTACCCTCCCGCCATTTTTTTTCTAAATAGCAGCCACTCATAAAGCCTGCACTGAGGCGTGCACTTGCGAGGCTGCACTTGCGTGTATTGATGCCAGCCATAGATTATGGCTGGCATCAATACACGCAAGTATTGCACGAGGCAGAATCTTCTAAAGCGTCAGGTTTTCAAGATATAAGTCATCAAAGTTATAGTCTACTTGATAAGACATTTTTATTAGCTAATACCTATATTGGAAACCTGTCGCTTTAGAAGGTTATGTCTTAGCTTATTGTCTTATTGCTTGAATCGTGTTTTCAATACGGAATATTAATAAAAACAACTGAAGGCACGGCCACATATTTATTGTTTGTACGTTTTTGTACAAATAATTTTTAGCACATTAGCACATTATTATTTTTCCAATATTAAAATATGGAACATGTAATGCGAAGCTTTATGATAATTATAACTCTTACAGGCACGTTCACCTCTATCAAATTTTCCACCAGATCTTAACGAATTTATTTCAGTTACTCGTTTGGCGCCGCAATAATGCTTTTCATTACATTATTTTATTTACAAGACGTCGGCTTCCAGCTTTTCATTGCTTTGAATGAAGTGTGAAAAATTTTTGTTACTCATCAGTTCGCACTCGTGACATTTTCCGTAACATAATGAAAATTATGTGAATTGGGAGTTCATGAGCGTTCTGTATGGCAAATCAGCTAAATATACTAAATAAATAAATAATTTATTTCTGTTCATAATACAATTGAATTACATTGGGGCTGGAATCTCCTTCTAAGTATGTTTAAATACCTGTATCAGGAGATTCCGCTCTTCTATAACATACAGATTCATCGAAATTCTATTAAAAACATATTTATAATTGATAAAATTACTAACATTAATTGCACAAACATTTTCTTAAAATTTTAATTTTTAATCTCTAATTATTATTAACAATGTAAAATGCTATAAACTATAAAAGGCTCATCAATTTCTATGAAAGGTTTTTATCCTGAGTGACTGACTGGCAGACAACTTACAGCCGAATCGGGAAAATAGAATTCAGAAATTTTAATTTCAAATTCCTATGTTTAAAATTTTATTTTTAAGTTATGTCTATGAAAATTGGTAACTGGGCTTATCGAAATAATTAAGAAATAGGTGATTCAGGATTTTTGAAAATTCCACCCCCGAGAGTGTTTAAAATGTATATGAAAGTCCATCATCTTTTAAGTGGTAGTCATGAAAATTTTGGGGTCGAGGTTGAGTGTTCCAAGTCTGCTCTACGGGCTTGGAACCTTCTTTTTTTATTCAACCAGTTTCGATCCTTCTCTGATATTAATTTCCATATGACGTGTTGAAAAACGATATCCTAACTAATATTATAAATGCGAATATGAGTTTGTTTGTTTGTTACGCTTTCACGCTCAAACTCTGCGACCGAGGCGCATTAGTTTGTGTCCCAGAGAAGGAGATTCCAAAAAATTAAGTTCTCGTGGATTTAAATTTATGAAATTCCCGTGGGAACTCTTTGATGCTCAAAATTACGTCAAAATCTGTTAAAAGATTGGACCGTGTGTTCAGGCACAATTGTTAGATGCCCATAATAGTTTGGTTGTTTGAGTTATAAATAAAACTGTGAACACTATGCTTAAGTTGCACGCGCGTACACCGTGAAAGCGTAGCAGACAAACAGACAGACTTTTGCACATAAGATAAGCAAAGGACAAAGTTAATAAAATATTCATTTGAATTTCAGTAACATAATAGGAAATAGATTGTCTTTTCTTATTTTTCAAGCATTTTCTCTTGCTCCATTTTGTCGTATACGGAAATCTACTTTTAAAGGGGGATGCAATTCTAAAACGGTCAGAGTGAATATCCTATTAAGAGGTTTCTGTGAAATTTTAGTCTCTGCTTAGATTTGTAGTTGGAATTTATGTGAAAACTTCCTGATGGATTTATACTGCGCCAGTATGCTCGATAAGTTAGTGCTTATATTTTAGCTCATAGTTTTAGTGTTTTAGACTATTTATCCTAAACTATGTATGCCAAAAACATAAAACCCATAAAATCAAACTTTCAAGTTCCTAGTAAGTAATATAGAAAGTGAAAGAGTTTTTTTGGTTGATTTGTCCTTTAATCACACTGCAAAGGAGCATCGGACTGACGTGAGTTTTACAAAGTCCCGGGTTCGATCCCCGGCAGGGTAAATTTGGGAATTTATAATTTCTAAATTTTCCCTGGCCTTGCCTGGTCTGGTCTGGGAGGATGAATATTTATTTCTTTTTAAGATGTATAGTTAGTAGTTACTTATAAACATGTAACTACTAACTATACATCTTAAAAAGAAATGAGGAGTTGATACAAAAATCAACATCCATATACTAATATTATAAATGTGAAACTCTGTTTGTCTGTCTGCTGCGCTTAAACGGGTCCTCCTTTTAACAGATTTTTATGAATTTTGGTACAGGGATAGGTTATTCCCGGGGTAGGACATAGGCTTTTTATTCTTAAAGCGGGAATGTAAGAGCTTAATTTACGTGAATTAAGTCGCGGGCATCGTCTAGTATACTTACAACCTTGGAGAATTTTGTTCACGGCTCTTTAAACGTTCAGCTACTGCAACGCTCATAAAACAAAACAAAATAAACTCGCTTACGATTTCAGCATTTTGCACAAAATACAAAATCAAAATACTGTCGCCAGCCATCACAATAGAATCTGAAGCGATTTAAAACAAAAAACGAGAATAAAGTTAAAACGGGGACGTCTGTTTAATCGACAATCAATACGAAGGGAGAGCGATTCATCACTAGCTGACGCTGCCTTTATGTTCAAACAGCTTTGGGCATTGTGTATTCACACGGGCACCAGTTAAATCTGGTGTAAATATTTTTAAATTTTATAGTAAGAGTAAAAGTAAGAAAAATTAATTTTATAACACTATGATTAGATCCCTATCTAGTAGCCCTTTAGTATGAAGCCCTATTCATCCGGGTGGGTTTGAGTTTTAAAAAACTTTTGTAGGAACTCCTTGATTTTCTGGAATAAAAAGTAGCATATATGCTTCCCCGGTATTTAACCTACCTTATGCCTACCACTACAGCCCATTAACGTCTCACTGCTGGACACAGGCGTCCACTCTCAGGAGAGAAGGAATTAGAGCTTAAACCCACCGCACTGCTCTAATGCGGGTTGGCACCCTATGCCTAATTTCATCAAAATCGGTTGAAAGATGGCCGTTAAAGCGTAAAAGACAGATAGATAGACCGACACGCTTTCGAATTCATAATATTAAATATGGATACGTGGACTGCGTGCCAGTCTATGGTGTAGGTAAAACAATGCTGTTTGGTACAACATTTAAGAAAAATATTTTAAAATACCTATTGATCTGCCTGTACTGGTTTAATATAACTGCCATACTCTTTACAGGTCCAGGTACTGTCTTAAACTGCACCCTCACTTAAAATCAGGTGAGATCGCACTCAAAGGCTTTGTATTGCAGTAGATAAAAGAAAAAAAAAAAAAAAAAAAAACCGACTTCAAAAACCACAAACACTAAAAAGTAAAAAATAATCCGACTCCAAAAAATGTTATTATAGAACTACATTAACTCTTATATACATAATAAATTAAATTATTTTTTACTTTTTAGTGTTTGTGGTTTTTGAAGTCGGTTTTTATTTTTTTTTGAAAATTTTTTATTTCACAATTTTTAGTGGCCCCACTGTTTTAAAATACAGGGTGTAATCAGAACGCTAGTAAAAACTTAGCGTTATTAAGAATAACGTCGTTGAATCGTTACTCGTCGACTGGTCTAACTTAGACAAGTCAAGTACAAAGTCCTTTCATATGATACCCCACTTGGTACAGTTATCCTACTTTGAAATTTCAAACCCCTGATTTTCCCCACTTTTTTAATTAAACTAAAAATAATTTTCAATTTTTTTTGAATTCCATGATATTGGGCCACTATTATATACAACTATTCCAAATTTCATGTCAATAGCTTTAATAGTTACTGAAATAATCGACTGTGACAGACGGACGGAGAAAGTCGCACCATAAGGGTTCCATTTTTACCATTTTGGTACAGAACCCTAAAAAAAAATCAGATATGCTATGCATGGTTAAAACATACTGTTTACAAAACTATCACACTGATCGCGAGCAATTTACTCTTATCCATTGAGGAGTTCCGTTCTGCATCTCCGGAGATATTCATCAGATCTTCACCAAATTAAAATGGGACCACCTCTTAAGTGTGACCTACCAAACAAAAAAAGAATTATCAAAATCGGTTCATAATTGGCGGAGAAATCGCGTAACAAACATACAAAAAGAAAAAAACATACAGTCGAATTGAGAACCTCCTCCTTTTTTTGAAGTCGGTTAAAAAAGTGTATGGAAATTACGAAAAGTGTATGTAATGGAAAGTAAATAGAATAACATCCTGTACGCTGGACTGAGGACCCTTAAATAGGCTGAAGTCTAATCCATTATAACAAATTTATTACCGTCTAGAGACACTAGACTATCAACGCAACTAAGCTCCATACCTAAATAGGGACCATATAACTGCTAACGGTTAAAGCAATAATTAAACAATATTACTTAAAATGACAGTTTGGTGTCACGTACCATCACGTACCTTGACGTTCCTACAATAAGGATTTTAATTCTCAAACACGAAAGTTTTTTTTTTTTTTTTTATCCACTACAAGCTAGCCCTTGACTGCGATCTCGCAAGGCGGGCGGGGTAAGTCAACAATAATAATACAATATGGCTTTATAGTACGGGACTAATAAACATTGACCCTAAAATAAAAAATGTAAAGCTGATTTTTGGCACAAGTGTTCCTTGGGGTCTGAGAAGTACCTCTTAAAAATTCCCCCCCCCTAGGCCGCGGGCTTAACCCCCCACCCCCCCAAACGTCTCCCCAACCGCAGTTTTTTGTAATTTTCTCAATAAATATTAGTGCTAGAAAAAAACTTTCTATGGCGAAAATTATCTTCATTAAATTATCTACAAAATAATATTATAGTTCATTTCCATAAGACTAATAGTTTCGGAGATATGTTAACCCTTTGTGCATGAAAAGAAAATATTTTGCATGTATGGCTTTTTGTAATGTAGTTTCTTGTAATTTCCATAAAAACTGATAGAGCTACAATAATAATGTCTGAAGCAAAATGAAAGGCTATTAAATTAGCTATAAAATGATATTTAGTTTATTTTGATAAGAGTAATAGTTTTGGAGATATGCCTACCTATTGTGTAAGATAAAGAAAATAATATGCAAATATCGTGTACGTTGTTTTTAATTTTCGAAAAAAAATAACAGAGTTAAGAAAATCTGATTGAAGCAGTAAGAAACATAGTTAAATTACCTACAAAATAGTATTTAGGTAATTTTGATAGCACTAATAATTTCGAAAATATACCTGTCATAGTTAACATAAAAGCAATATTTTTCAAAATTTTATATGTTTTCTGTAATTTCTAGAAAACTATTAGAGCTAGGCAAAAAACTCCCAGAAGTAAAAATAAACACCATTTAACCACTTATTAAAAAAAATTAGTTCATAAAGATAGGACTAATAATTTCGAAAATATATCCATGTATAGTGTACGAAAAAAAATAAAAAAATTGCTAGAATCCTATGTTATTTGCAATTTCCACAAAAACTATTAGAGCTGGAAAAAATCCTCGCAAAAGTAATTAATTTCACTAAATTACCCACAAAAAAGTCTTATGGTGAATTTAGATAGGACCAATAGTTCGAGAAATATGGCAACCTATATTCCAAGAATTTTTTTTTTTCGACAACCGTTGGTATATTTTTGAATTTTCACAGAAACTACTAGAACTAGGAAAAAAAACATAAGTAGCAAAAATGAACTTCATTAAATTATCTTCAAAATAATTTTTAGTTTATTTTGATAGAACTAATAGTTTCGGAAATATGGCTGCCTAACTGGAATAAAAGACTAAACCTTTGTAAAATCCGTAAATGTTTATTGTAATTTCAAGAAAAAGTATTAGAGTTAGGAAAAAAGCTGTCAGGACTTAGTACAAAGATTATTAATTTACCTATAAAATAGTGTTTAGTTTATTATGATAGGACAAATAGTTTTCGAAATATACCTTGCTGTTGTGTAAGAACCGGTGGTAGTCATGTAGACTTAGCATAGTACTATGGAATAAATAGAAATTAACCTCTAAATAAATAACGTATTTTTGATTTTAGGCGCAAATGATGTCCTTTTTTCTCCCCACTCCCACAACCCCCTCCCACCTCCCACCTCCCCCCTACCACGACCCCCCTCCCCCTCTCAAATATCTAGCCGATTGTGCTTTTTTGTAATCGTATTACAATTTAAGTATCAAATCAAATGTTTTTACTCAAGTAAACTTTTACAAGTGCTTTTGAATCGTCCAGTGAATCTACCATTGGTTCGGAATGCCGTTAACAGTTAAAAGTTAATCTGATAAAATTATCTGCAAGATAGCTGTTGGATGTTGGTGGTTCATTTACATTGTTTTTAAGATAAATGCATATTGCATAGGTACCTACATATAGTTGAAAGGACTTCGAGACGTAGGTATTTATTATTATTATATTAGTAGGTATTATTAAGGCACATCATCATGGTCGTCATCATCACCTTCTTCCCCATCAATGGTAACAATTGCACACGAACCATGTCATTCCACCCGCATTTCCTTTGCAATCCTATTCGTTATTCTTCGGCTGACGCGACGCCTTGTCTTTGTTAGAACTTTGAACGAATATAAATAATAATATTTAATGTATTATTTACTGACTGTGGTGTTGTTTTGTAGATAAAGATATCATGATTATTACCTACTATTAATTTATTGTAATATAGCATCGATCATTATCAAATAGAATGTGTAGGTACAAAGTCAAAATTATTGCAAAATATTTTTCTGTCATGCACGTTTTCGATCGTCATATTTCCGAAAGTATTCGGTCGATTGAAATGAAATAAAAAGCATTTTGTAGAAGATTGTATGAACTTTCATTTTGTTCTTGTCGTTTTCTTCCTAGTTCTTATACATTATGTGCAAATCACAAGAAACTTACACGATTTAAAAAAAAAAAAAACAAATGCGTCAAATAAGCCGGCATATTTGCAAAACTATTTATCCGATCATAATGATTTAAGTGCCATATGGTAGATTATTTAATGTTAATTATTTTCGCCATAGATGGTTTTTTTCTAGCACTAACATTTATTGAGAAAATTACAAAAAACTGCGGTTGGGGAGACGTTTGGGGGGGTGGGGGGTTAAGCCCGCGGCCTAGAGGGGGGGAATTTTTAAGAAGTACTTCTCAGACCCCAAGGAACGCTTGTGCCAAAAATCAGCTTTACATTTTTTATTTTAGGGTTCCCATACATTGCTTGCACAAGTAGCCTGGGCTATTAAGCGTATGGCGCCAGTCTACGTCATTTGTTGTAAACTGTACTCGTGGGGTTAATTAATAGATTAACTAAAAGAAGGCTTAATCTCATCCCGTCTTGAGTAGATTTGAAGATGGTACAATTATTGAAACTTTTGGGATGCGCTACTGTGAGTCAACTGGATGGAAATCCCTTCCGGCTTCCGTTTTCCCCTCCTCTTTTAAAGGTACCTTCAAATCAAGAGTGAATAGGTATATTTTAGTCAAGTGCGCTCCACCTAAGGCATCACCACTTGCAGGCAGGTCTGATTGCAGCCAAGCGTTCCGGTACGATGCCGTGTAGAAACCGAAGGGGTATGGGTTTAATATAACTGCCATTTTTTTTATCCACTACAAGCTAGCCCTTGACTGCGATCTCACCTGCTGGTAAGTGATGATGCAGTCTAAGATGGTAGCGGGCTAACTTGTTAGGGGCATGGCAGTTATATTAAACCCATACAAGTTCGGTTTCCACACGGCATCGTACCGGAACGCTAAATCGCTTGGCGGCATGTCTTTTCCGGTAGGGTGGTAACTAGCCACGGCTGAAGCCTCCCACCAGGCAAACAACTGGTGGTGCTGCCAATGCTGCTGCGGCTGCCCAACTGCCATGCCCCTAACAGGTTAGCCCGCTACCACCTTAGACTGCATCATCACTTACCATCAGGTGAGATCGCAGTCAAGGGCTAGCTTGTAGCAGATAAAAAAAAACACCTAGCCACATTTAAAAAAAAACTTAGCAATAATTGTTTGATTAAATTTAGGCTTTTGTTGTCAGAAGTGCATATCAGTTGAAATTATTTTTAACATTTTCTTTCATTTTAGGATCATATTCCTCATTTCCCATTGCTAAAGGTGTGACCATGGCAATATAATAATTAGTTTATGTTATTCATTTTCTCTTTTTAATTCAAATAAGTACATTTTGTTTTTTATAACATTTTAATACTAAAAAGAAAATGGAAAAGTGTTTAAGTAAAACGTTTTAACAAAACACAGTTAAAGGAAAACGGTTTCCAAAGTTTGTTTTACAGGAAGCTTTTTGTGAAGGAATCCCAAAGTTTCTTGAGTCGCTTTTGGGTCAAACAAATTATATTAAACTTTCGATACCAAATTATATTATGCCCATCGATCAATATCGATGTATGTTTTTAGTTCTTATATATTTTGTGTTTTCTTAAAGATGTTCAAAGTCAAAGTCAAAGTCAAATAATGTTGAGTTTCTTATTAGTCAACTAGCTCATGCCCGCGACTTCGTCTGCGTGGTTTGAGGTTTTTTGGTTCCCGCGGGAGCTCTTTAATTTTCCGGGATAAAAAGTAGCCTATGTGTTATTCCAGACTATAATCTATCTCTGTGCCAAATTTCAGCCAGATCCGTTCAGCTGTTGGCGCGTGATTGAGTAACAAACATACATACATCCATCCAGCCATCCATCCATACATCCATCCAAACTTTCACATTTATAATATTAGTAAGATTAAAATAATATTTTTACCTATGACTGGCTTCAACGGTGAAAGAAAACATTGTAAGGAAATCTGTATGCCAAAGCTCTATTTATGAACGTAGTTCAAATAAAGGTCTGTATTATTATTCAATCAATAGACAGAGCGATAAAACTTTTGAATCAAATAAAATATCCATTAAGGATGTTTAGCTTAGGTACAAATACGCATTTAAAAACGATTTCATCGTTTAAGGAAGTTTTCGAAGTCAATCGAAAAGGCCATTTGGTTAATCCGATTGACTAATGATTAAACTTTCGTATCAGATACGTCCATCTGTTGATATCAGAGTTCATTAAACATAAAGGCGTTTATCATCTTGGCCTAAATTTATGACTTACTAGCTGTAGCCCGCGACTTCGTATGCGTGGATTGAGATTTTGTGGTTTCCGCGGGAACGTTTTAATTTTCCGGGATAAAAAGTAGCTTATGTGTTAGTCCAGAATATAATCTATCTCTGTGCCAAATTTAATCTAGATCCGTTCAGCCGTTGGGGCGTGATTGAGTAACAAACATCCATCCATACATCCAAACTTTCGCATTTATAATATTTATTTGATTGATTATTTGATAGTAAGTAAGCCTAGCTGATGCCCGCGACTTGCTCCGCATGGAATCTTCATACAAAACATCACGTGGATCCGTTTGTTGCGGCGTGATTGAAAGACAAACCAACAAGCAAAGATATTTTCGCATTTATAAAATTAGTATGATTTGTGTGATATGAAATTATGATGTTTTTCGCAGACGACTGCGTATAATTACTGGGAGTTATAAACGGCAACAATAATTCAACAACAATTAATTTCACAGCCTATGCCCTTCTCTGGGATGTTACCTACATCTATACCAAATTTCATCAAAATCAGTTGGAGAGATAGGCAGTGAAAGCGTAACAGACAGACAAACTATTGCATTTATAATATTAGTATGGATTCGGACCGTTTTGAATAAAAATCGGTCTCCGACGAAATTCGGTCGTCTGTACTATAGCTCTTATTCGGTTATCGAAGGCTATAATCGGTATAAAAATAATGTTAGGTTACGTTGAGTTGTTTATCGTATCAGGTGTCACGGAAGTGGATTATGTCCTTAGTGTGACTTAATTTCCAGATTTTTTTAACACATCACGTTCTAACGCCTTCATTATCGAATTAAATACTTGATAATATTATGAATTCGAAAGTGTGTCCGTCTGTCTATTTGTCTATCAGTCTATCTGCTACGCTTTCATGGCTAATCTTTTAAACCTATTTTGATGAAATTTGTTATACAGATAGGTTGCATTCCGGGGAAGGACATTAGTCTTTTATCCCACAAAATCAAAGATTTCTCACGGAAATACAAAAATATTAATCCACGCGGACAAAGTCGCAGGCATCATCTAGTACTATATAAACTGGAATTTCCCACCTTTCGGATTTCAAATCGCCCATAAAATACAGGGCTTTTCAAGCGAAAGATTATTTTACGAGGCGATAATTTATATCAAAATATCGCTAAATTGCTCCTATCTTCAAAACTAAATTCCGCCAAAGTCTGCACCCCCACAACTTCTGAGACCTCAACCTTATGTATTTCGGCTTACGGAAACGGAATACTAAACTAAGTTGCAAAACTTACTCGCTATAAACGCTAAAACCGGTGATAAGAAGTTATCTGTAGTACAGCGCAGAACACTGTATTATTACGGGATTTAGACAAAATCCTTGTATCTCTGGAACTGTTTTACTATACTTTGATATTCTTTGAGGATTTACTTACTCATAATTTATATTTCGTCTGTTTGGAAACTGCACCTACAGAGTGATTTTAAGGTAACGTTAAATTTTGTTACATTTGCGTGTAATTCACGCAGATATTTTCCTCGCTAGCGACATTCTAAACAACTATACGTATATTATGTTAGATAAAAATAGTTCTTTTTGGCTCGACAAAATGCGGGCAGGAGAAATCGTAGGTGACAAAACAAGCGTTAAACTCTCCTTTTCTCCATCCAGTATAGGTCTAGAGAGAGACAAGGTGTATGTAAATATTTTAGTCAATCAACCAACCTCATCGCAAATTCAGGAACGTTTTAAAACTGCAGTAATAATGCATACCTAGATTGAAGTGAAATAAAAACGTGTGTAATGTATGTGGTCTTATCTTTTATAATGGTCTTAACTTGATGTAAAAATTTATCACACCGGTCTTCAGTAATGACAAAGAAAGAAATCTCAACGTAAGCAGCCACCGTCTGGTCTTAGGGACCATTTATCAGCGCCTCATACATTATTCATCAAGGTGTAACACTTACCACGAGTAGCTTAGTTTGGCTTACATCCAAGGGAGATAATGTTATGGTTTATTTGGCAGTTTCCATAAGGCTTTTGAAGTTAATAAGAAAAATTATTGTTAATCATTCCTCATTATTACCACCAAATTACCGCCAGCGCACTGCTAAGCGCTTTCCAGTGCAGCTCTTTTCATTCTGTAGATATTAACGACCTCCCTGGCACAGTTTTAAGTAATGTGATCTATAGGGAGGTCCTGGGTTCGATTCTTAGCAGGGTTAATTTTAGAGAACTAATAATTTCTGAATTTTCTCTGGTCTGGTCTGGCGGGAAGCTTTGGCCGTGGCTATTTACCAGCCTACTGGCAACGACTTAAAGTGATTTAGAATTCCGATAAGGATGCCGTGTAGAAACCGATTGGTATGGGTTTAATGTAACTGTCGTACCCCTAACAAGTTAGCCCGCTACCATATTTAACTGCATTATGACGTATCATCAGCGAGATTGCAGTCAAAGAGTTTGTAGTGGAATAAAAAAAAACATTTCATTTATACTTTCATATCAAACTAATATTATAAATGCGAAAGTGTGTTTTTTGTTTTGTCGTTCGATAACGACAGACAGTTCGATAGAACAACAGATCAACGTGATTTTTTGCAAGTTTATAGTTAAGGACCTGAAGAGTGACATAGGCTTCTTTTTGTCACGGAAAATCAAGGAATGCCCGCGTGAATTAAGGCGCTGGCAGCTCACGAGATGAAAAACACAGGCGCGCGGGGGTGAAATCGAGCAAGCGCATGTCGCAAACAATGCATGAAATAATTTGTAAAAAAAATAATATTTTCTTTTCAATACAAATGAAACCGACAATGTGTTTCATTAAGAAATATGAATTTTATCTTATATTTCTAGAGCTAATTATTGGTTTCAACAAGGAGAACAATTGCTTCAAAAGGTAAATTAAGAGGTATGTTTAAAATAAATTTCAATGCAGAGATTTTTTAAATTGTGTTTTGAGATGCGTCAATGGCTGCTCAAAGGTCTTGAAAACAGCACATTATTTTTACAAGCATACATTATGTCACCATTTGATGGATACACTGCTTTTAGAAACACCCTTTTACGCTACAAAGGGCCTTAAAAAACTTAAAAGTCGCGGGCAGCTGCTAGTATATGGTAATTTTTATATCCAAAGTTATTAACTTGAACCTTTAAAATACGTTTCCAGTTTATTGCAAATGAAACTATGTTTAGTAAAAAGCTGTGTGTTAATATCCACTAAGGCGGTTCGAAGCGTAGAATTTCCGAGGCTAAAGCTGATGTTTATACACAATTAGCCCCAGCGGGACTTACCAATTAGTGCACACAAATGAGAAAATGTATTGCATGTGTGACCACAGAGTAAAATAATTTAGTTATTAACTTGTCGACAAGGAAGAGAGTGACTTTGAGGTAAAAATTAGCTGTTCATTTTTATCCGACAAATCAACGCGCACAGTCACCAAAATTGGATCTAATCAGCGATAGTTATTCAATAACTGTGGACCACTATGGTTAGAATGTGTAATGTTTCATGCTAAAAGGGAATCCAACAGCATAACAGGATTAAAATACGTATTATAGCTGCTTCATTCAAATATTTTTAATATCTTGACAATTATTGACATAATTTCATACATCACAGTACGAGAAGACAAATCTCTACGTTCAACGTCACGTCAATCACGTCTTCATTCCTCATTTGCATGGCTAAGATCTAGAATACCCCTAAAACTAGCTAGCTAACTAGTTTTTGGTAGGGTCTCTCCCATAAACTTTATTTCCCATCAATTACAATCCGGGTATCTTTATATCAAGAGCGAATAGACATCTTCTAGGCAAGTCCTATCTTAGGCCGCGTCATCACTTCCCAGGTATGGTTGTGGTGAAGCGTAAGCCTGTAAGGCCAAAGCCAACATATTCGTACTCTATAAAGTAGTACTGGTTGTGGCTAAGTTTGCTACACTATGGTACCGGTTGGAGTTTAGACAGGTAATTAAATTTTTGATTTATTCCACCTAATGCACCTATTAGTCACTTCCACTATATTACCAAGGCTAGATAGCAAAACCGTAGCAAGCAATTTCTTGAGTATAGGGTATAAAGGTACTAATTATTATAATTGGTAGGTACTAAAAGTTAAAGTTTGTTTTAGTACATTTAAACCGTTGCTATAGTCACAATTAAATTTTATAAACACCCACCGACTAGCACATGTTAGTTCTCTTAACTGCTCTATATGAACTAGACGATGCCCGCAACTACGTCCGCATGTGCCTATTAAGATCTTTTTGATTCCCGCGGGAACTCTTCCATTTTCCGGGATAAAAAGAAGCCTATCTCTGTTCATAATTTCATAAAAATCGGTTGAACAGGATAAGCCGTAAAAGCGTAGCAGATAGACAGATAGACTTTCTCATTTATATATTACTAACTGATGCCCGCGACTTCGTTCGCGTGGATCGACGTTTTGTGGTTCCGCGGGAAACCTTTAATTTTCCGGGATGAAAAGTAGCCTATGTGTTAGTCCAGGCTGTAGTCTACCTCTGTGCCAAATTTCATCCTTAACCGTTCAGCCGTTCTGGCGTGATTGAGTTACAAACATCCATTTGAGGTTTTTTGGTTCCCGTGGGAACTCTTTAATTTTCCGTGATTAAAAGTAGCCTATGTGCTATTCCAGGCCATAATCTATCTCTGAGCAAAATTTCATCCAGATCCGTTCGGCCGTTGTGACGTAATTAAGTAATAAACATCCATCCATACATCCATACATCCAAACTATCGCATTTATAATATTAGTAAGATAAGAAGTATGGAATTAGTATGGATACAATATTAGTAGGTATGGATTCTTATTTTAAATTTAGTGTAAGAAATGTTGATAAAGTACAAATTGTACTCATTTAAACACGAGAAATAGGAGAGGTGCATTAATGTAAGTTGGTTTCGTATTTGCACTTCATAGAGCTGGAAAGTTGAGCTCCGACCTTTGTGCAAGCGTCTGTTGAACTGCTCGTACATTCACAAAGTAAAAAGACATTTTACTCGACACTGAGTCGAAAAAATAGTACTGTGGTGAACATAACGTTTCGTCAAAAGTTGAATGCACCCAGCTATAAGCGACGTTACCGGCATACTTATACTTATGAATAATTTAACTTAGAAGTAATAATAACTTAAATTGTTTTAGCTTAAGCTCTATAAGTTCTACGAGTTTCCCGAAATTCCACACAGAGCACGAGGCACGAGTGGCCTAGCTGTGAGAATGCAAATCAGTCGATTACGATTGTTATACCGGCCCAAGTCGGTAACTGGATGGGTGACCGAATTTAGACGTTCAAATTTGACATTTTCGCTTCCTCAGTGCCTCGAAGAGCACGTTAGTACTAAAATTTTTGATATAATACAAAAACTTAAGAGTTTTTAATTTAATACTCTAAGTCGAGTCGTACTTATGTGGAAGGACGTGGACCCACCGCATTATTATTCCGAAAAAGCTCCTACCATTACTAGAAAAGGGTCACGACCCGCAGTAATGAGGAATACTACGCAGAGAGAGAGAGAGAGAGAAAGAGACAGATGCCCGACTAGTGTCAAATCCGTACTTAGTCATAAGCATATTGATTCGTCGAGAAATGAACTGTAGGCGGGCAGCGTGGTGGTACGGGTGCGTTGTTATACATATTTTACTGAAAAACTTTTATTTCATCAGACAATAATTACGTCATCGTAGTAATTAAAACGCTAATTACTTTTCAAATAAGAATTAGTGAATTATTTCTTTGTAACATTGAAATTCAGCGCTTTATTCAGGATTGAGTTGAACAGTTCATTCAATCACAAAGTGAAAAGGCATTCATTCAACACAGACTCAAAAACAATAGAGCGGAAAATGTAAAACGGTTGGAAAAAGTCCGGAGCAGTGAGAGCGGGATGCAACCGGCCGTGAACGCCGGTATATTGGTGGGAAAAAACTCGGACGCGTCTGTTTGCTGTAACACATTAAAAATCAATTGCGTTGCCTTTATAATTTTTCCCAACGTATCTCCAAAGTGTATTGCACAAATTATATTTTACGTCACATCATTTTTTTTTAATTTATAGTTTCCAATTGCTTGCAATTTTTATATGAAGGACGCATACTTTACAGCATTACGCTGAGGCGATGCCCCTATTACGTAATGTTAAATTGGTACTAGCTGATGCCCGTGAATTCGTCCGCGTGGTTTAAGTTTTTTTGATTCCTGCGGGGACTCCTTAATTATCTGGGATAAAAAGTAGCCTATATCACTCTCCAGTTCCTCAACTATACCCATGCCAAAAATTACGTCGATCCGCTGCTCCGTTGCGGCGTGATTGAAGGACAAACCAACAAACAAACACACTTTCGCATTTATAATATTAGTATGATATGTCACAGCACATATTTTTTTGTTTTTGTAATTTTATTTGGTTTCTATATCCAAACAATCTCAAATGAATATTTTTTTCATATAAATTTTGTCTGAACTAAAAAAAAATATATTAATATTATAAAGTCATGGTCACTTTCACGCGTCCAACCATTATATTCACAAAGTAAGAGGCCGATTCAACACTGAATCGCTAAAACAGTACACCGGAAAATGTGTAACGGTTGCCCGAAAAATTTGGTGCAGGGTAAGTTGGAAGCATCCAGCCGTAAACGCCGGCAATACCGGGAAAAAGCCCGGACGTGTCCATATTACCACATTAAAACTGGAGTTGTGTTATCTTTATCGCTGATTCGGCATCCGCGGAAACCCTTCTATATTTATGTTGCTATCAAAATTCAGATTAATTATGATTGCCTTTAAAAAGGATTGAAATTATTAATCTAGATTTAGTACCTACTTAATGAGTAAAATTCATATCAAAATAGGTAAGCATAACATTCCTTGTGTGTAATTGCGAAGGGTGACTTTTTCTAAATTTTAAGGTTAAATTTTTGTGAAGGTAGTTATTTCGTTAAATGGAATGCTTCAATGTTTGGATAAAAATATAAGTTATATTTGTGCTTGTTTATAGGATTGGAATGTTACTTGTATATGCTTCTAGAATAAGCTTATTACTCTTATAGGTAAATAGGTATGCCTTATGTGTGTATTTTCAATTTAATGTTTGATTTTGTAGCTTTCTTGTGACCTATATTATTGTTAACTGGTATTTAAAATTAATTATGTTAGAAATATAAGCTTGGAATTATTTTAGCGTAACGATATAAACGATCGTTCTTCGGTTAAGTGGTTATTCCTGATTATTCCATCCCTAGTCAAAATTCCACGAATATTAACCTTTCTGCTTTAAATTACGATCGCTAAACGATATTGTATCCCTGATGCTTATCTTACATCGTATTAGACACTAAAAACTGTTAAAGGTCGATCCACGCTCCAATGTGCTTAGCTAGGCTAATCTAAAATGACCGTGCTAAAATATTATGGACTAATCCCATCGATATATACCTACTAGTTGGGCCCTTTCATAGAAAAAAATTGGGCGTTCAACCTTTAGAGCACGCTCCACACATGTATAGCCCTGTTCTTGTCCCCGCCATAGCGCTGTCCCGCTTTTCAGGCTAGATGGCGTTAGTAAAATACACAATACAGTCCACATATATTTTTTGACAAGGCCCGTCTATTGTATATAATAATATGTAAATTGAGGTCGTTTACTAATCTATATATATAAAAATGAAACCCGTTTTCCTTGGTCACGGCATCACGCGTGAATGGCTGGACCGATTTCACTAATTCTTTTTTTGTTGTATTCGTTATTATTAGGAGAAGGTTCTTACGGAAAAAAATATTAAGAAAATCTCTCGGAAATATTGAATACATTTAATTTTGCATACTAAGGCGGTACGAAGTTCGCCGGGTCAGCTAGTCCAGAATAAAAAACGGAAGTGTAACATCATTTTCATACATTTTTCTCTTTTTGGACTTTTTGTCAGTAGGTACTGACAATGTAAGTTCAGCAACAATAATTACTTTCAAATAGGACACAACAAGTCAAATATAGGCACTAATACAAAAAATATTACCACAGTTAAATGAATTCAGGATTCCTCGATTATATTCAGGGTTCTTTCACAACGCTAAGTGATAGTTTCCTCATAAAGAGACGAATTTGAAAATGTAACCGTCTATAGCATTTGGAAATCCATTTTCCCGTAAACTGTCTTCATTATCAATTTATCAGTGCCAAACGGAAAATTCAATCAACTGAATTTCGCATCAAGATGGTTCAGATATGATAACGTAGTCGACGTCACAGCCTAATTGAATCAGTATTTTTACTCGTAAAATATACATATTAAAAAATGTATATTACAAACACATATTAAATTACATTTAAGACAGCCATGTTTTCTTCGTTCTGTTGGCCTCAGGACTAGAGAAAATTTCATTGTCCTACATGAAATAAATAAATCATTTATCATTTATCCTTTCCTCCGTGCTTCGAAAACGACTTACTTTCGACTTTAATAGTGCCAACACGAAGTGAGTGGCGGCGGGGCGATGGCGGCAGCGGGGCGATGCGATTAGTCGGAGAGCTAGCGACGAATTTCGCCGCAATTTTGTCGTACTCATTTGAAACGTTCTTTCACGTTTAAAACCGCAAAATTTGTCTGGCGATTTGCAGGTATTATTGAAATTACTCAATAAATACGTGATTAAAATTTCAGATTGCCAAATGTATATTTTTTTTTATGGAATTTTATTAAAATATTTTTGAAGAGAAATAACCCAAAAACACTCTACCCGACTGGTAGGACTGGATTCGCCAGTTGGAGAAATTATATTTTTTCACAATTTCAGTTTGCCTAAAGGGCCTTCCCGAAATTCGTCGCTAGCTCTCGTACCACATCGCCCCGCTGTCGCCGTCGCTCGGCCGTCGCTAGTTTCGTGCTTGACTAAACAAATCGTATGTGGAAAGATGGCCATCCAACTAAGAGTCCAATGTACAAAACAAAAAGAAACTGAATATTATTGCATTTAGTTTAGTAATCCTGCGAGAAAACGTACAATTCTTATGTGGGCCAGCGAAAGATTTAGATAAATGATGATGACTGAGAACTTGCAACGATCCGTTACAATGAGGAATAATACTCAGAGAGAACCGCAAGATATATTTAGCTTGAGTTTATTAGATATCTTAGCATAGCTAAAACGAAGTTCAGTAGAGATGTTTACCTTATCTCGTAAACATCTCGTGTTCTTGGTGGGAAGTTCCGCTCGGTGTTAGCGCTCTAGTTGCCGGATTAGGTTAGCAAATTCAATAATTGTTATTGCTGAGATTTGTGCTGGGAACTCGGAACTGACGTATGAACACGTTTGTATAAGCCGATGCTGTTCTTAACTAGTTTCATCCCCTTTGACCGGTTAATAGTGACGTTCCTTAGTTTAATTACTTTATGTAGATTTAGTTCATTTTACATTTTACCACACTCAATCAAAGTTA
The DNA here is from genome assembly GCA_923060345.2 of Erebia aethiops. Lineage (NCBI taxonomy): Eukaryota > Metazoa > Arthropoda > Insecta > Lepidoptera > Nymphalidae > Erebia > Erebia aethiops. The sequence continues at coordinate 2,591,592 of OV281092.1, read as the reverse complement.
AATGAAAGTAAATCTAAATAACGCAAGTTGATTTGTTAAAACTAATAAAACTGTCCCAGCGTAAGCGTCTTCCAAAAAGGAGGAATTTCTCAATTCGACGCGTATTTTTTTCATGTCTATGAACTTCGATCTCTACGAGATTCCTGGACCGATATGGATGTATTTTATTTTACATAATAAAATTGTGCGTGATTAATTCGCCGCTATTTTGATGAAAGCTCAGTAGTATGATAGGTGGTTGAAGTTATCTTATAATTTTGCATCCACCACACCACCACAACAGCCCATTAACGTCCCACTGCTGGGCACAGACCTCCACTCTCATAGGGGAGAGGGAATTAGAGCTTAGACCCACCACGCTGATCCAATGCGGGTTGGCGGGCTTTAACGACTATTATCATGTTATTGATAATAACCGGGACCGACGGCTTAACGTGCTCTCCGAGGCACGGGGGTGAAACACCGCCAACTTCCTAACTTCGAGCTAGTACTGAGAATTGCTAATCAGAAAAACCTAACACTTAATTATCGCCCCACCCGGGACTCGAACCCGGGACCTCGTCAGCCGCAGTCGAACATGATAACCACTAGACCAACGAGGCAGTTAGTTATAATTTTGCATCAAGGAAAGCAAAATATAATGAGGCAATACATGTCAAGTTTTCCCTTCCTGCAATCTATTTGCAAACCACTGCTTTTTATTGGTGGCTGAAGTTTAATCCCAATCGTAACTTAGCTTTAGCTAACTGTTAGATTAATTTGGATCTTAGTCGTGACTTTTTTCCTATCTATCCCAGCGGTGTTTGAAATTCGAGGTCCTTGAATGTTGTGTGTATGTTTCCGTAGGATTGTAAAAACCGTTAGATTGTAATATAACGGTTTTTATCTGGATAGATTGTAAACTGTCGACAGATTGTGAACCGTAACATACTGCTTACAATTTAACGCATTATTTTTCGGTAAACTGTAATCTATTAGTTATATTAACCCGATAGAACCTAAGTGCCTGAATATTCATGTCAAACCTAACCTATAGTTCGCGCGCGAGTTGAATGCAGAGTAAATGTATGGTGACACTTACATTTACTCTGCATTCAACTCGCGCGCGAACTGTACAAGAAAGAGACAAGAAAACGTAAGTACAATAAATATTTCATAAATGAATACTCAGAACATTGAACTGTTCACAATCTTTCGACAGTTTACAATCTTGCGGGATAGAAACCGTTGGATTATAATCTAACGGATTTTACAATCTTACGGTGACATATATATTATATTATATTAGTCATGACTTATGTTGTAATTACTTACTCTATGTAAAATTTAATTTTCTGGTTAATCTAGATTTTTTTAATGACATGTTGTATTTAAACAATACAATGACAATGGATAAACTACATATTAAATTACTACATTATAATATTATTTTTTGGTAAATAAAACCCATGTACCGAGTTATTCGTTTATATAATACAATAAAGGTTAGATGGTTATCATTGAATGTAAATCTCAGCGTAATTATAGGTTGGTATAGTAACAACCCGTTTATAGGGCAAACCCTTACAGGCTGGTTATCTATTCAAAGATCTAGAGGTTAGGTTAGGTTAGCCTTCAGGTTTTTTTTTGTCGGATGGAATAATTGCTTTTCATAGTCAATAATGTATGATGAATAATTACGAATAAATTCTTATAAGTTAATATGGAAAGACCTACAAATTTGCATGTTTAAAATCAAAATCTCCAAACGATTGAATCAAAATAAAGTTATAAAAGATACGCGCAGAAATGAGAACTTCTTACATTTTTTAAATCAGTAAAAAAGTTTCTCTTTAATCTGACAATACATTTTTATTCTAAAGAAATAAAGCCTTTTTTGTATCTGTAAAATAAGTAAATCGCTAATGGAAACGTTGGCATAATAATTTCAAACGTGCATTAAAAGTCTAACCGTAATGGTTCTACATACTTTTTCTCTTCCACACCTTTGGCGGCAAAGAGCATTCCATTTTCCAATATCCATTTTTGTAAGTACCCTCTTCTTTTTCACGTCGAATATTTTATAATGGAATGTCTACTAAAGTCGAGAGTGTATTATTATCGCTTCGATTTTAGTTTGTAGTTTTTTATGCACATTACTGCAGAGAGTAGGTCGTCTTCTAAGGGGTGCACCTATATTGGAAATTCAATCAATCAATCAATATTTATTTATTCAAATTATGTACACTGTAGGTACACTTATTGGCTTATTGTTACTTATAAAACATGATGATGATAATCAGTTATATGTCGGTATCTTAAAACTAAAGCTACGAGGGTGCCAAACGCGCCCTGGTCTGAGAAGAGCCCATAACAAACTCAGCCGGGGTTTTTTTTGCCAATTTTTGTGCCAAATCGCAAAGTAACTTTACTTTGTATACAATAAATGCTATAATTTTCCTTGTGACTTTTTTTGCGTGTTTATGGCTCCATTACACGAATGCCTAGATTCTAGGTACCTAACAAATATTCTAGGCCCTAGAATGTTTGTTAGGTGAGATCTGGCCAGTAGGTATATTGTCACCGCTGTTTGTGAATTACGCCAAATGCATTTGCCATGAACTTTGGGTCAATGTAAACGGAAATTGTATAGGTACTTACCTATACAATTTCCAAAATTGTATAGGTAAGTACCTATAGAATTTCCGAACCTTGCAGGAGATTACGGTAAGACGTATTTTTAAGTATTTAAAAAATGAAATTTAAAATAAAATACCTAGGTACTGCTGGCATTTTTTGCATAATGCTCGTTTTGTAGAACAGGTTTAGAAATAATAATTTAAAATTGAACTTGTTTCTTCTAGACATTTGAACTACTTATACAACTCGAACTAAGGCAATATACCCACCTAAGGTAGGTATTACAGACTATCCTCTTAGTACAACCTGACCTAATCTAATAAATTAAAGATTATATTCATTGATAAATGATTTATTTATTTCACATAGGTCAACTTTATTATTTATATTGTCATTTATGAAACGTTAAGACTCTACCACCGGTTCGGAAAGATGATTCTACTGAGAAAAGCCGACAAGAAACTCAGCAGTTGCTCTTTTCTTCAAAAAATAAAGAGGTTACAATAATTATACAATACAAGTTACAACACACACGTTACGATACAAGTATTACACTGACTTGTAGGTCACTGGATGCGAGGCCGGTTGCTTCCATGCAACTTTGACATTAATAAAATCATCGATAGTATAATAGCCTCGACTCAAAAAATGCTATGTAATTGCAAATCCAGAACATAATAAATACTTAATATAAAAATAAAGGCCTGCCTCAAATGTATCACCGACAAATCGTTATATATTGCTACGAGTATTGTCACATCATTAGTTACAAATCTAATCTATTTTATGACATTCAATATTCCCAACATGATATATTATAGCCGAATTTACGAGCATTATGGATCATTTGTTTCGCGTGAGAGTTAAAATTTCCGCTAGAGTGAGCAAAGCTGTCGCAATAATGTTAGTTTACGAGGTGTCGGGCAACGGTGCGTGATTTTACGAGTTATAAATAACAAGTATACCCAGATTCGGTCGACACGTGAGAGGTGTTATTTATTCGCACGTAATGCTTGTGCCTGTATTTTACAGTTGAAAACACATAATGGATTGTGAAGGTGTTAGCAGATTGCTACCTACAAGTACTTACCGCAAGATACGCCCGCGCTTTATTAACACCAGTAGGTATATAATGAGTAGGTTATACTGAAAATTTGAATCGTCGTAACTCGTCGAACAATCATTGAGTTATCAATTATTTTTTGGAAGGAACTTTTTCAGCGTTCATTTTATTTTAATTCATTGCAGCTTTTGTTATGAGCCAAAACTTGTAGCTGTTATGAAAATGACTAAAATACTTTAATAATAATTTGACGTCGTCGTAAAGATTTCCTCCTATCTTCTCTGCAGTTCTCGAAATAACGTCTCTATGTTTAATTGATTTAATTTTTATCTTCTTTTGTGCTATTATTTTGTTTTAATTACGGCTGTAATCAATAATGTGTTTAAAGGTTGTTTTTTAATTTAAATTAAATTAATGAGCACTCAGGCGCACTTATTTACTCGGCTCATTTTATGTTTATGCAGCTGCTATTATTTGCACGTTATTAACTAAAAATACGAAGCGTTCGGTCCGTGCGACTGTGCGATGCGATGCGAATCACCTCTTATGTGCGATTGACTTTATCCTTTCGTGTGGCTTGTTCCTATACTTTGTTATTGTGCTCAAAAATGTTCTATAACAGCGGTTATGTAATGTTGTTATTGAAAGTAGCACGAAGCATGCTCTAACTAAAACTTTTTATCTTCCCTATAGTAATATCATTATATATTTTAGCATCGTAATTAATTATATTAATCACTTTATCTAATGATAACAATTAATTTGGTATTGAGTAGAATAATATAATCTCTAATTCGATACATAATTAATGAAATGGTGTTTTTTTCATATTTTTCTTTTTGTGTAGGTCTCAATTTTTTCCATAAGTATGAATCTTGAACACATAGTGAGGTCTTTGGAAAAATCTGAAATACATACCGGCTCTTCTCAGTACAATCAGCTTTACAAACCGTTGGTAGCCTCGTAATATAAGACTTATCACTGTGTCCTACTTGAAATGAATAAATCATTTATTTCAATTAATTTTTTTTTATTCCCGTGGGAACTCTTTAATTTTCCGGTATAAAAAGAAGCCTATGTCACTCTCCAGGTCCTCAAATATATCTATGCCAAAAATCACGTCAATCCGTTGCTCCGTTGCGGCGTGATTGAAGGACAAACCAATAAACCAACAAATAAACACACTTTCGCATTTATAATTTTAGTATAATTAACGATGGCCCTAATCATGGTTGTTTGCTAATAATTATTTCTTTCTACAACTCGATGAAATCATTATTTTTATTTTCCCTCTATTCAGCTCTACCTGTGCAGCATTGTTCTCGGTCCAACAAACAATACAGGGGTAGAACTCCAGTATGTCCCCTTTGTAGCCGCCGCCAAAAGTAGGACATCATTCCGCAAACACAGAGCTCTCGCGGCGTAAAATAAACCCTATTAGGCTTTTAGAGTTACATTGTGATTTCAAAGCCTTGTCAGAACTTAATTCCCAATAGAGTTCTAGAACTTTCGTCACATTATTTTCTCTGGCAATTTTTTAAAATCATTATTATGTTTACGCTTTTATCCTAAAAGTGTTTTAATAAGGAGATAATTTTGAACAACTAGATGATACCCGCGATTTCGTCCGCGTGGATAGGTTATTAATTGAATCCCGCAAGAATTCTTGAATTTTCCAGGAGAAAAGGTAGTCTATGGATAATATGTTGTATCCCGAGGCCTTTCACGGGATACAACATATTATGCATATGCTTATCTCTGTATCAAATTTCATCAAAATCGGTGGAACAGATAGACAGACAGTATATATAATATTGGTATGGATGTCATCCATACACATGCTGGACCCACCGGGGAGGCTTCGCATAGAACCATAGTTATTATTCTGTGACAGAACTGTAATATTATTATTATTACGTTTTAAAGAGTAATTCATGTTAAGCTCTTTAAAATATAGTCCCTATAATACCTCCATCCAGACACGTAACTAAAAAGCAGTTATGAAAGATAGTAGGGTTATAAAGAAAGCAACAGTTATAAAAAAAACAATGTACGAAGACCGAAATGTTGGGGTGATATTTTGAATACAATCATACGACATTAAATTCCGTCAAACATAATATCTGAACCAGTGGCAGCGTCGCTAGTATCTATGAAAGATTAAAATAAAAAAATGAACAGGCATACAAATTAGTTCCAATTTTGACCACAGGGTCAGATATGTTTGTGGGAATAGCATCGTGTATTGTCATCGCGCATTACTAATGCTAAAGTTTTATCTTAATTCGTAGCTGTGTAGATAATATTCTGTCCAAAAAGCATTGAAAACGCAAAATTCCGGAGCGCCAAACACCCCGTTTCCGGAAACAAGTGAGGAATATCGTAAACATTTACGGCAACGGTATGACGGATGTAGCGGTCATTAGTACAATATAAAACCCCAAAGCCAGAGCTTTTGTTTGGGCTGAGCTCATTAAAACCTCCCCCGTCACGCTTTGTCCTATGTAAACAGATTGCTGGTTTTGCAAAGTAGCTTTTTCGGGTTCGTTGGAAGTCGGATATTCTTCTTTTCTTTTTTTTTAGGTTAGTTCTTTGTGAATGGACTTAATGCCTTGTTATCCGCATATGACGAAATCAAAGGGTCGTGAAGATAGTTTTCATTCTTTTTTCGTGGCCATAATTGAATTGAATTTACATTCTTTGTTGACTTTGTGTTCAGAAATATTTTGTTGCTATGCTATTATTTTGGACGCTATTTTTTTAATTTGGTTAATAGCATTTTTTGGCAACAACGAAATATTAAAAACTTTAACCCACCATTCTCTATTTTTATACGACTGCCTGAAAAAAAGAGTATATTGTTTTCAGGGTTCATGTATGTATGTATGTACATATGTGAGATTGTATATTCCACCATAACTTCTATACGCCTGAACCGATTTTGAAAAATGAGGTATCGTTAGAATCCCTAGCTTATTCTGGGTGACATAAGCTAGTAAAATTTAAAAAAAATTGTTGGGGTGACCATGGTCCCGCAATAAAGACTAAAGTTGAAAAAAAAAAATCGAAAATAAGATTAACTATATAATCATCATCTAGAAAATGATGAGTAGATTCCAAAAATATATAAAACTATAGTTCGATATCCAGTGATTCACAAAAAAATATCATTTAATAAAAATGTGAATAAGATTCCAAAGGTACGGGCTACGGCAGAGCAGTCGTATTTTTTTTTAATAATTTTAATTATATTCACTTGTTCAAATTAGCATTGTTTTTTTTTGTTTTTTATCAAGATATTATATTATTTAGGTATATCTAAATAAATAAAAACGTAAATCACGGATTGGGCTGATATTTGGCATACAGCTATTATGACGTCAGCAACCACTAAAAAATATTTTTTTGTAAAATCAACCCCTAAAGGGGTAAAATTGGAGCTTTAAAATTCGTAAAAAATTAGAATTTCGCATGAGCAAAACCTCGGGCAAAAGCGTATATTATATTATACCTTTCAAAACAAAATAGCTACAATTAGTACAAAATAATATTTTTTATTTTATATAATTAAACTCGCTGATGATTTTATCCCTTTGACGTTTGTTATAGAAGCCTATTCAGGCTATTTTTATGTGAATCTAGTATGAATGGAGTAATGGCGCTTCATTCGCAAATCTAGTAAAACAAGTGGCAGTTCAACCATTTTTCATTTCAGCTTTGTGAAGGAACTCTTGTTTTCATAAAGGTTTTACATAAAATGGTCGCCGCTCACGAGCTGAAGAGGTGACCTAGTTCCCTGTGTACCATTTCATATTTTTCCACGTCCATCTATCTCTATCATTGAATTAGTTGTTGCTTGTACAGATCTTTATAGGTATGATTGTACTGAATGGATTTAGTTAATTGGACAAAAATAGTATCCGGTTTTATCGGTTTTATCGTTTTTATTATAACAATTTATTTTTGTAGTTTATTTTGAAAAATACATTTTATATTTTACTAAGTAAGTAATTATTTTGTAGTCATAATTTTTCATTTTATGTGTTTCTTTCCTTTTTTGTTAACCATGTAAAGCTAACAAAACATTTATTTATTTTATATTTTATTTCTGAGGGTCATGACACATTTCTATGAATTAAAATGATTCGCGATGGAATGCCTTATTTCTGAGGATTGTACTCTTACCCATTATTAACAATTATTAATAAGTAGCTGATGTCCGCGACTCAGTCCGCGTGGATTAAGGTTTTTGGTTCCCGCGGGATCTCCTTAATTTTCCGGGATGAAAAGCCTTTGTGCTTTTTCAGACTATAATCTATCTCTGTACCAGATTTCATCCAGATCCGTTCAGCAGTTGGGGCGTGATTGAGTAACAAAGATCCATCCATACATCCATACATCCAAACTTTCGCATTTTTAATATTAATATAGATAATGATAGGGTTTTTAGGAATAATAAACCGGAGGGATTTGCGTTTAGCATCTATGAGAGTTTGTTTATTATATTTTTATGTTCAGAGGAACATAAATGTTGACACAGTAAGTTCCTCAGCTAGCTGTTATAAAAGCTATGTGTCCACTATCAAGTTTTCTTAGAGCAGTCATTGTCATTATAATGTCTATTTTTCCAATCTTTTATGATACAATAGCTGATGCCCGCGACTTCGTCCGCGTGGTTTAAGTTTTTTTTGATTCTCGCGGGAACTCTTTAATTTTCCGGAATAAAAAGTAGCCCATGTCACTCTCCAGGTCCTCAACTATACCCATGCCAAAAATCACGTCGATCCGTTGCTCCGTTGCGGCGTGATTGAAGGACAAACCAACAAACAAACACACTTTCGGATTTATAATATAAGTATGATTTTTTCGTAGTTTTCTTGTTGGAATTGAATACGCAGTATTCAAGGCTGCCTCCTCAATAAATTACGTAATTGACTTGCCTGTGTCTCAATAGTTAGTATTCTGTAGGTACCTGTGTAAACCTAGAATCATTAATGTAGCAATATTTATAAGATTTTCATTAAAATATGCTTTAAATAATATAAAGAGCAAACCTGTAAGCATAAGTTGAAACGCAGAATGCCTAATCAAGAGTGATAATTATCTTCCAAGTACAACCGCGTTCTAACATGTAAGAAGCTTTGAAGGTAACTTCATTAAACAAATTTGTATAATGCAAGGGTAAAAGTGTAAATTGTATTACCGAGGCTAAAGATTACTATCAGATGTTTAATACATCTGATAGTAATCTTTAGACCATTAATCTTCGTATGTCAGGTAGTATTTACCTTTGATGGGCTTTAAAGGTCGGATTATCTAGACTAGCCTGTTTAAATGAGGTTACTGTTCAAATATCTAGGTAAATACCCACTTAGTTCTGAAAATAGTCATTTAGAAGTGGTTAGGTGGGTGGGTGCGTGGGTTGGTCGCCGAACTGATGTCTATTGAAACATCAGAATCTATACTAATTTCCATACTAATAATATTATGTGTGTCTGTCTGTCCGTCTGTCTGAGTGTCTATCTGTCTACTACGTTTTAACGGCCCATCTTTTCAACCAATTTTGATGAAATTTCGTATAGGATAGGTTGCATCCCGGGGAAGAAAATACGTTTTATTCCGGAAAATTAAGGAGATTCTGCGGGAATTAAAAAACCTATTCACCGCAAAAGTAGTCGCGGAAATCATCTAGTATTATATACGAGCAGATGCCCGCGATTTCGTCCGTGTGAAATATTTTTTTAAATTCCCACGGGGACTCCCTAATTTTTCGGGTTAATATATAGCCAATGTCATTCAAAATCGGTTCAGTAGATTCAGAGATTACCCCCTACAACGTCACAAACTCACAAACTTTACCTCTTTATAAAATTAGTATAGATTACATTAGCGTACCAATACACAAAAGTTGATAACCATGACTAAAAATCAAGTAATAATTATCTAATGAAACCAATACAGAACGCATTAGAACTTTAGTACAGTGCAGGCTTAGGGATTAAACCCAGACTCTTTACCGATTGAATCAGCAAAGTGGGTATGTGATGTGAGATATCCTCAAATCAAATCAAATCAAATCAAATCATGTTTTATTCAATATAGGTAGGTATACTACACTTATTGACGTCTAGTTATTTATAAAATATAATGGTGATAATAATCAGTAACGGTATCTTAAAACTAAAGCTACGAGGGTTCCAAACGTGCCCTGGTCTGAGAAGAGCCCACAACAAACTCAGCCGGGATTTTTTTTTCCATTATCACCATTTCACAAATCATCTTAACTAAGGAACTATCAGAGCCATTAGAACAAATCATTGCCAAGCTTCCTTGTCATTTAAGTAATCCTTTACATGGTAATAAGATTTTTTAATGAGTTTACGTTTTACATTAACTTTGAACTTATTCAGAGACATCTTCAACGTGTCTTCTGGTAGCTCTTCTAGAGTTTTGGATATATAAAACAAACTGAATCCTAAAAACAAGCAGGTTCTTTCACTCGCTTAAAATTGCGTGTATAAAAACAATTAATAATATCAAAATTATACAAACGACTTTATTAAGCTCAAAGTGCCATTATTTTACCCAATATTTTGATACAAAAACTTAAATAAGGGAAAACTAAAGCGTAGGGGTTGGGTACTTCAAAAACCTTGTATTTTTATTAGAATCATAATAAGCTCATTCACTCAAAGCGAATCTGAATAAGCCTTTTTACTCAAGTACACCTTTTGTACAACAACCATAAACAAACGTTTTAATCTTATAATACTTTGTTAAAAGTAATATTTAATGTGCGCTCACCCTATAACCCGTACACTTTGCCAAATGGCTGAGTTATAAGCGTTGGCGGTGCGTGTAGCGTTTTACTGGTACTACTTTTTCTTGTACGATGCGTGCAAACTTATACGTTTGCACGCATCCTACCTTTTGTATTACAGTACGCTTACTCTGAGTTTTTACATTGCAAATACGGTTGATCGACGTGAGAACTCACCTCGCCAAGTGTAAGCGAACGGTCAAAATAAAATGGAACCAAAAGCTCTTGCTTTAAAGTCACAAATTCAGCGTTTGCAGCGCTGGCTGTGAATAAATACACGAAATGATGAAATGAGCCCTAAACCAATGTTGTTAAGGTTCATTTTACTTTAACGTTCGCTTACACTTAGCGAGGTGAGTTCTCACGTCGATCAACCGTATTTGCAATGTAAAAACTCAGAGTAAGCGTACAGAACAGTCTTTTCACTACGGCCAAATATTGATTAGAACAGAAAAGCGCAATGTCGAGGTTATTGACATGTATGAAACATAAATCCACAAGAGTTCAGAGTAATTATTTGAAGCCACTCGACATTTCTTTTACAAAGATTTAAAAATGCAGTTCAATGTCACAGCCTCAATTTTATTAAAAAGCTTTAAAAAGTTAAATATAGAACTAGCTGACATGGTTTCACATGGGTAGAATTTCGAAAAATCCTTTCTTGGTGAGGATGTGTGAAAAATTGTATGTAGAAAGGTTTAAAATAAAGTAGTTTTTTTTTTATTGAAAATAATACAATAGAACTTAATGCTAGCTAGCCTAACCTAATTACTATATAAATCATGCCCGCGTGGAATGGTGGCAAGAATGCTGGCTGCATTTCCGCGCTGGACAGCCAGGCTGATCCTTTGCGCAAAAAATGAGCCAGCCCTTCTGTAACCAGATGAGGCAATTAACCGCGGTGAAATATCTCGTAATCTTGCATATCAGTCTTTTCAACTCAGCTGGGTAAGTCAGTTTATCCGTAAAATGTAGTGTAATAAAAAAAAGTATGTGTGTACTTATGTACGCACGCAAGAAGTTATACTTTTTGATAGCAAATAATAAATATCTTGAATATAGTTATCAGTTCTCACCCAATATACAGTAAATGTCTTTATTTTTATTTTGTTAGGCCTTTTTCTGCAAGGCTTTTTATTTGACCAACTAACTTCAGGGTGTCGAATTTGGGTGTCAGTGTGCGCGCGCATCGTAAAAATTCACTATGATATTTTTTCCCAAAGGCGCCAAAAGAAGTATAACTTTAATAAAGGTTTCACGTCCCGCGACCTCTTTTCACGAAGACCTCAGCCTAGCACTTTATCGCAGTGTTCCGTACATTGAATGGCTCACATGTTATTAAGCCTGTACATTAAAATGTGTTTCGTGATAATGGCGTAATAAATATGAGGCTGTTCTCAAATGATGTTTTGTGAAGCGTCCGGCATGCAACGTAACAAATTTTCCATGTTTCCGCGGGTTTTATATTAAAATCAAAATAATTTATTTGTAGGGAAGGGCGGACTATTTATAATTTGCGTTCATTATGCAAATTTTATGCGATCTTTTAATGGAAACGTATGAAGTACTTTTGCTAAAACTCATTTATTTTCATTTAGAATGCATTTTGTTTTTCGTAATATTAGTTTATTCTCTTTATTTAACATCTTTCATCATAATTTCGTAATTTAGCAGGACTTGATTTAAAAAAATAATTATGACAATTATTTTTCCTTTTTAAGTTTTTTTTTCCTTTTTTAAGTTTAAAGGCTCGTATATTGCAAGAAATAAAATTTAATTATTTAGTAACAGTTTTTCAGATTTTTCGTACCAATTTAATAAAAAATACCTACGTACCTACGTACGCAAAAAATCAATGGCTAACTTGTAATGGAATAAAAATAACTTAATTAACAGATAACTAATTTTGTTAGGTATAATATATATTTATTTTATTTACATACAGTATATTACGAAATATCTAGCTATAAATTATAAAAACTGACTTGTTAAACTGACAAAGCAGTAATAACTACAGCGATGGAATAAAAGACTTTTTTTGGTTTATACAAAACGGCAAATAGACACAAGTAAATAAAAAATTCCAAAGCAATTGTATTATTATATGGAGAAAAACTTATATTTGATAAGAATGATATACAAACATCCGAGACGATGTTTTTCCCTGAATGTTAGGAAACATGGCCGCAGGCTGTTACTATTAATATTTAACATTGGGTTATTACGTAGATTATCTGATGCGATTCCGTTTCAATATTTATGACATACTTATTTCTTGATTTTATGTTGTTTTTCTTTCGTTTATTTACCGACCCATTTTTACAGGGTTCATACAAGAAATCCGTTATTTAAAACTCAAACTTTGCTTCTTTATTCATTCTATTTTATAATAGGTTTGAAAAAATTGTGTTCAGTTACAATACGTAACCATTATTTGCAGAACTAAACATTTATTTCAATAATTATAAAGGTTTAAAAAACTTTAACCCGAGCACGGAAATAATATTGCAAAATATTTTTATTGTCGCTTGGTGCATCTTGAAATTAAATTCATAATACATATTATTACTTAATTTATATTTATTTTTATGAACTCAAAATTTTCTCCTTAATTTGACGTCAGACTCGATACATCACCTGAACTATTATAACGTATAGATTGACACCTCATTCATCAAAATCGGCCCAGTAGTTTAGGCGCTACGGTGGATCATACATAAATACAAACATAATATTATATACACACATAAAATGTTAAAATCTTTTGGAAAAGCCACAGTCGATTAATGAAACCGGGCAAGTGCGAGTTGGGCCCCACTCAATGAAATGAAATAAAAAGTTCCGTACATATTTTTCGTGTATAAATTAGAAAATACGATTTTAGGACAACGGAGAACAACAAAATCATACTTCATATCATACTAATATTATAAATGCGAAAGTGTGTTTGTTTGTTGGTTTGTTGGTTTGTTAGTTTGTTGGTTTGTTATTGAATCACGCCGCAATGAAAGAGGGCAGTAAGACAGACATCAGAGTGCCATTAATAGGGCTTCCTTTATGTACGGAACCCTAAAAATGATAAGATTTTAAAATTGAAACAAAGGAAACGAATTGAAATTTATGTGGAGACATTACTTTTAATTTATCACGCCGTCGAAATTTATTGTTTGTGTCTTAAACCATTTTCAGTTGTTGTTCGACTTTTAGTGGTTTAATGCATTTGTTGTGTGGATTTAAGTATTATTGCCGTTAAATGTTTTTGAGAATTGAGAATTATTGTTTGGCGCATCTACACAAGCGAAGAGAAAAATAGTAAAAATAGTGTCAAAGTTACACTTTTTAGAGCGTACTGTACATGCTTGTACACATGCAGCCTGTGGGCTAAGTACAGAAAGAAAACGTACAGTGATCTCCGTGTCCTCTATAATAATGCTTTCCGAACGTTGTTGGGGCTGCCCCGATTCTGCAGCGCCTCAAGGCATGTTTGCGGATGCACGCACCGACTGCTTTCACACCACTATGCGCAAGCGGTGCGCGTCTTTGGTGCGCAGAGTGCGTGGCAGCTCTAATGCCGTTATGAAGATGATTGCTGACCGGTTTGACTGTTTCTACCTTCGGCATTGCTGCGATAGGCATGTTGAAGTACCAGTGCCGGAGAGGAAATACTAGGGCCTGTGTGCAATCATCAATCATTGACACAGAATATGGAGGGCATACGAATTTTATATAATTTTATTTTTATATATATTTAAATTTGTTTTGTGTTTAATTTGTTTTTCTTTTTGTAATTTAAATTTTGATTTTGATTTTTAAAATAATAATTATATAGTTTTCCTATTTGTATTGACATCAAAATATGGATTATGTTATCTGAAATAAATAAATTGAATTGAATTGAAAACAAATTTAGGTGGATGGTACACATGAAGTAGGTATATTATAAGTAATACGTTTTTGTGATTAAAAAAAGAATTATTCCATACAAATATAATATTATAGATGCAGAAATATGTATACCTGTCTGTCTGAATGTCTGTGTGTTGCACTTTCACGGCACATCAGCTTAACCGATTCTGTCAAAATTTGGTTCTGAGTTAGGATGCATCCCGGGGAAGGGCATACACTTTTTATCCCGGAAAAGAGTTCCCGTGGAAATCAAAACACCCGGATGAAGTCGCCGGCATTTTCAAGTATTATAAAAGAAGTCGTTATCAACGTTGCACAAAACAATAATATTCTCTATTATATCGGTCATGGCCAATGGGGCGGACGTAATGTTGAAACATACAGTTGCTTTTAGTTAAATTACTGCCTGGTAGGCAGCAGTCTCTTTTTATGGTTACATTGAATAATAGCTGGCTTGCTTACAAAAAATAATTATTAAAATTCAAATGTTTTTAATCAAATAAACTTTCACAAGTGATTTTAAATCACCAAAAAAAAATGAATTGAAATGTAGACTCAGAATCAGAATTCTGCAGGATAAGTTCCCAAATAAAGCATAAATATTAATTAAAGGGGTAGCAGGGTGATCGTGCTTGGTTTTGGAAGTGGATACTAAGAAAGAAAGCAAAAACGTTAACATTGTGAGAATGGGTATAATAAATTGAAACTTTATTCCAAGAACAGCTGCAGTACGGGAGAGCCAAGATCACTGCTATGATTCATTCAATTAGCTTTTTTACGTTGAAGGATCATGTAGCAGTTTGAACATAACATTGTAGTGACGGTTTTGAAGCTGAAAAGTAGTAGAGTTATGATGGTAACGCTACAAGTGAATGACGTGGTAGTGCGCTGGACCTAAAAGAGGATGGTGAAAAGTGACTACATAAAAAGTGTGTTGATACAGAAAGTTAGAAGCTATCTTGTTGATATGGAACAATCAATGAAATGGTCCAAAAAACTTTGAATTGAGTCAATGCACTGCCTAAAATATAATTCGCCCAAAACATTGGCCTAATTATATTTTTGGCTTCCGCGGGGTAAACAGTTACTTCTTATACCTACCTTCATAGTGAAATCACTACCGATATCAATACGATTCCAATGTATTTTGATTTATTTTTGACTGTCTATATTTGTCCAACCATTTATTTTATGTTTGACATAAACACGCCTATGAAGTTTCATACTTATTGACAGGCAACCATCGAAAAAAAAGGCAATAGGTACTTTATAAACACAGATATTTTTTTACAATAGTGAAGCTACGTTCCCTTTTATCTGATATTTCCTAACTCGTATACTCATCTAGTAATTATCAGTACGAATTTCCTTTTCAAAATAGTCACGAAGCTGCAACGCAAGCTATCTAGATTGTCCTTTAACCCACCAAGCATCTTTGGCGATGGATGTTTTTTATAATCTGACTGATTCATGTACATTAATTATTGTACTGTTTTACATAAATGATTTATTTTAATGCACACATTAATATATTTAGCCATATAAACGCTTGGGTGTGTTTATAAAACAAAAAAATGTTGAGCAAAGATAATGAAATATCAATGTGTCAAATAGATTATAACTTCTTCATAAAGAAAGTCGATTGTTTTAAAAAATCTAATCAGTAATGCATTAGAATATCATTGACTCGAGCAGTCAAAAATATAAACATTCTTTCCAAAAACCGACTTCCAACGCTACTGTAAAGTAAAAAATAATTTTTATTTCTACCCATTATGTTGATGTCGGGCGAGCCTGATGCGTCAACTTTGCTTATCCTTGTTATACCCGCCCGACTTCAACGTAGTGGGTAGAAATAAAAAATATTTATTACTTTACAGTGGCGTTGGAAGTCGGTTTTTTGGAAAGAATTTTTATTTTTAAATATTTGGTGTAAGGGTTGAGGATTTGGAGTCAGATTTTTTTATGGGACCACCTCGAGAGCTTCCTCTAACGACTGAAGAAAACATATTTCAAATCGGCTTAGAAACCACGGAGATATGCGGTAACATACATTTAAAAAAAATACGCCCGAATTGAGAACCTCCTCCTTTTTGGAAGTCGGTTAAAAAATAAATGATTCAACAGACATAATTTCCAGCCAAGCCTATGTCAATTATTGAGTGATACGTGAAAATATCAACGTTGCTAAATATCCCATATCGGTCATGGCTAACGGCGTGGATGCTATGTTTGAACATTCAACAGCTTTTAGCTAAATTGCTATCCGCTAAGCGGCGATGTCGTTCCTTGGGTGATATTATACTGCTTACTGAAACGAAACGCGTTTGTTGACATAAATATTTTTTATTGGCAGTCGCTACGGATTCATATCGCTGTCTGGACTGGTTAAAAGCTTTAGCAAACTTTGGAATTTGGAAAATTTCTTTCAATCCTTCCGAATATATTTTTTTCCACTTTTAGATACTTTTAAATGCTACTCGTAAAGTACTTACAAGTACTTGTATCACTTTCTTTTCCAAAATAAAAATAGGTGCAATACAATTGTGTGAAAGAAGATATGCGAATAAGAGGGGTGAATGAGAGATTGACGGATAGCAGAAGTGAGTGTAAGAAGATAAAATGTTGTGCCGACCCCAAGAGCGTGGGAAAGGGGCAAAAAGAAGACAATACGTCACTGGTAATTGATGTTTTGTCATGTTTGTACATTTTAGCAGCGGTTATCTCAAAGGTATCTATCCCATTGTGACCTCTAATTTAGAACAGAGTCGCGTGCATTATTTAACGAAAATTAAGTCTCAAAATTTCAAGTAGAACACAAAACTTCGTTAAACACTTTAATAAGGTCACGCCACACTAAGCGGGGCATGTCAGCGAAATTACTGATACGTCCATCGGAATGACAACGGCACTTACCGTACCTGTAGCAATCTAGCTAAAAGCTGAACGCGCCGGCATAACGTCCGCTACATTAACCGTGCCTGATATATTCAATATGGGGGGCCATCCTAGAACCATTGAATAAGCTAGTTTGAAGGAAACCTAAAAATTATCATATTGAAAGAAAAACCCCTAACAATATTATAAATGCGAAAGTGTGTCTATCTGTCTCCTACGCTTTTCTGGCGCATCTTTTAAACAGATTTTGATTCAATTTGGTATAGGGGTATGTTACATTCCGGTGCCTTGACATGCGCTTTTTATCTCAGAAAATGAAGGAGTTGCCCCGGGAATTAAAAAAAATCTAACCCACGCGGATGAAGTCGCGGGCATCATCTAGTTTATTATCATAAATCAAAAATAATCCCTCGTGTATAAAATCCCTATTACAAACCGTGTGCGTAAAGAAGCTCCCAGATCTATTACATGTTTCCCTATACTTCGTTTAGGCGTAAAGTATACTCAATTATGCACTCCATCCAAGAGCCTCTTATGTTCTAACACGAGTTCCTAAGTAAGTAACAGCTCTCAGTGGGTAGGTACAGAGGCTCAGCGTAGATAATGTGTAAGTTTCTTCTAAACTTTAGGAGTTACATCAATACCAATGTTATCCTTATCCATACTTAATTATCATCATGTCATATCATATCATACTATTATTATAAATGCTAGTGTATTTGTTTGTTGGTTTGTCCTTCAGTCACGCCGCAACAGCGCATTGGATCGACATGATTTTGCGTGGGTATAGTTAAAGGCCTGAAGACATAGAATAGACTGCTTTCTATCCCGAAAAATTAAAGATTTCTCGTGGGAATCAAAAAAAAAAAACTCAACGTGGGTGCAGTCACGGGCAACAGCTATAGTAATATTGTAAACTAAGTAGATAATGCCTGCGACTTCGTCCGCGTGGATTACGGTTTTTTTATTCTCACAGATTCTTTTTTTTCGGGATACAAAGTAGCCTTTGTCCTTCTCCGTCCTGCAGACTTTCCCTATACCAAATTTAATCGGAATTGGTTGAAAAGATGGGCCGTGAAAGCGTAACAAACACACACACTCGCAAACATACTAATATAATAAGTGCGACAGTGTGTCTGTCTGTCAGTCTGTCTGAAAGACATAGTCCACGCGGACAAAATCACGGGCATTATCTAGTTTATACTATTACGATAGGATAACCAGCAGTCAAGAGCTAACATGTTTTTTTTATCCACTACAAGTTAGCCCTTGACTGCGATCTCACCTGATGGTAAGTGATGATGCAGTCTAAGATGGTAGCGGGCTAACTTGTTGGGGCATGGTAATTGTATTAAACCCATACCCCTTCGGTTTCTACACGGCATCGTACCGGAACGCTAAATCGCTTGGCGGCACGTCTTTGCCAGGGTGGTAACTAGCCACGGCCAAAGCCGTAATCAGTAGGTCCAATCGCAAATTCGCTAAAGCGGGCAGTTCGACTCGTGGACAATCCAAAATCACTTGCACGCTGGAGACCCTGGAGAGTCAAAGAGACGTCGTTTCTCTTTGTGTGTTCTATCGTCTCTACAATGGGGAGTGCTCTGAGTACCTAGTTATTTAATCTAATACCACCTTCCGTGTTCTCCAGTCGCACTCTTCGTCGCAGAAACAAATTTTGTCATCACCACCTGGGTGCCTGGTTTTCTTCCACCTCCCGTTATTCCAGGTAATTTCTGCCACGTACCTGCAAATTGTGGAACCAGCTTCCATCTTCTGTGTTCCCTAATGACTATAATATGGGGCTCTTAAAACGGCGGATAAACAAATTTCTTAAAAGCCAGCAACCCATTGGCGGTTCCTCTGGTGCTACAAATGTTCATGCGCGGTGGTAATCACTGACCATCAGGTGACCCGCCTTCTCGTTTGCTCGCTATAGGATTAAAAAAAGCAATTAATATTGCCGATCCTAAAAGTATCGTATGTTTTGGCCCTTAGTAGTAAGTACAAAACTAGAAATATTCTGCTTCTCCCTAGTTCTCGCGTTGTTTGCTATCTAAGGAATGTTTTCATTAAAGTTCTTGTGAACATTTACAACGGGACTTTGTTCAAATGTTTTTGTTATTAGTTTCGTTTATTCTTCACTTACGAGTAGTATAGTTTTTTACGATTTGTTCATTTCGTTCCCGTTTTTGGGAAATTCTCAAATATCAATTTCAGAATTTCCCAAAAACGGGATAAATATTTTAACGCGGATATCAATCCGCGTTAAAATATTTATTTCAAGGCCAATTTGTAGCTCATGATAAATGTAATGTCAGGATTTTACAAAAAGCAATTTTACTGAGGAGAATATTTATAGGCAAAAACCTCAGTAGTCACTCAATTCAAGTTACATTTTACTCCACTAGCTGATGCCCGCGACTTCGTCCGCGTGGATTGAGGTTATATTGTTACCACGAAAACTCTTTTTTTTTTTTTTTTTATCCTCTACAAGCTAGCCCTTGACTGCGATCACACCTGATGGTAAGTGATGATGCTGTCTAAGATGGTAGCGGGCTAACCTGTTTGGGGCATGCCAGTTATATTAAAACCCACACCCTTTCGGTTTCTACACGGCATCGTACCGGAACGCTTAATCGCTTGGCGGCACGTCTTTGCCGGTACGGTGGTAACACGTCACGGCCGAAGCCTCCCACCAGGCAAACCGGTTTTCCGGGATAAAAGTAGCCTACATGTGTTATTCCAGACTATTTTTTACTGATGGTTCGCAAATAAAAACAAACAAGTAAATTTGATTTATAAAGCGTTATCAACACCCAGGCCGGACGTCAGCGCGCCTTCCGGTCCGGCCCGGACAAACATATCGGGTATGGTTAATCAGAGGCGTAGTAGATATGGAGCTATTGGGATAAACAAGAGAACAGACTTGAGTTATAAATTTATGTAATTAAACCGGTTTCATTAAAAAGGCAATAATGCGTAGGTGATTTAAGACCACTTAAATTATATTTCCCTTTTTTATAGCATAGTAGCACATGCCGGGTCCTACCAGTTTCACTATAAGTTAGTCATTGGCTGGGTTCAGGGTGAGCTTGAGGGTCCACTACAGTTTAAAATCCTACTCCTGGGCACAGGACTCCACTGTCATAGGAGAGAAGGAATTAGAGCTTAGACCCACGCTGCTCCAATCGAGGTTCCGACTATTGTCATGTTAGTGTAAATAACCGGGACCGGCGGCTTAACGTGGTCTCCGATGCACGGGGGTGACTCAGCGCTAACTTCCAACTCCGGGCTGGCACTGAACAATCATAATGCCCGACCAGGAATCGAACCCTAGACCTCGTGATCCGCAGTCGACCATGCTAACCGCTAGACCACCGAGGCAGTAAACTTGAGGGTATGGCTTTTATAAAATTAAAACCCATACATAATCGGTTTCTAAACGGTATGACCTACATTATAGCCTTAGAACTTTGAGGCTGATTCTGTAGTGCACCATCTCTAAAATAAATTAAAATGACAGCATTAAACATAAACCCTTTTACAATAAACCTACCGCGAAGTTACCAACTAAGAACTACGCGAAAAAATAATATGATGATCCCCAGTTCCAACCTAGGTATCCACAGTACCGGTCCTAACCCGATGTGTGTAAAAATTTACAACAAAATCCCAGACCACATCAAATCTTTGGAGAGTAATACAGCGTTTTTCAAATCACTAAAAAACTTTTAGTTGATAAAGCCTATTACAAATTGAATGATACTCTCTACTACCACAGATTTGCTGTGCCCCACCGGGGTTCCAATATATAAGAACTATATTCTACTGACATTATGTAAATTACTATAAGAATAATTGTATTGGAATGCAAAATAAATGAATATGAATGTATACGGAGTATTACCACCGTTTCTTTACTCATGTAGTATTACTGCGGAAAGGGACAGAACTAGATTTAAAGCTGTCATTTTAGTTTCGTTTACAGATTGTGTTAAACAGAATTGGCCACATATTTTAGACAATACGCCTAGCTGATACAGTACACGTCTACTAATGAATACCGAAGTGTATAAATTAGGCACAAATTATTCCGGTCTCAAGGGTTATCTCAATATTGATCAGACCATGGCTATTTGAATAGCAGTGACTGAGTTGATGTAATAAATCTATTTATACCATACTAGCTAATGAGCGTGACTTCGTCTGCGTGGAATAACTGTGATTCCCCCGGGAACCTCCTTAATTTTCCAGGATAAACAGCCTATGCCACTTTCCAGGTCCTTAACTAAATCCATGAAAAAATCAGGTCGATCCGTTGGTCTGCTGCAGCGTGATTATAGGACAAACCAACAAACAAACAAACTTTTACGTTTATAATATTACTGGCTGATGCACGCGACTTCATCCGCGTGGAATAAGTTTTTTTAAATTTCGACGTGAACTTTTAATTTTCCGGGATCAAAAGTAGCCTATGACACACTCCAGGTCCACAATTTTACCCATGTAAAAAATCAATCCATTGCTCTGTTGCGGAGTGATTGAAGGACAAACCAACAAACAAACACACTTTAATAATACCACATTTATAATATTACTAGCTGACCCGGCGAACTTCGTACCGCCTTAGTATGCAAAATTAAATGTATATTTTTCAATATTTATGAGAGATTTTCTTAATATTTTTATCCGTAAGAACCTTCTCCTAATAATAACAAATACAACAAAAAAAGAATTAGTGAAATCGGTCCAGCCATTCACGTGTGATGCCGTGACCAAGGAAAACGGGTTTCATTTTTATATAATATATAGACTATGATATAACGGTAAAGTGAAACATCGTAAAGAAACCAGCGGGTTCTTCATAAAGTTTTCAAAGGTGTTAAGCTGCCAATCCACACTTGGCCAACGCAGTGGACTGTGGCCGAATACTTCTAATGCTGAGAGGAGACTCGTGCTCGTCATAAAACCACTTTGCTCACCACCTTTGCTTAAAAAAAGGGTCTGTTAAATAAACGATATTTGTATTTGCTCAAAACAAGCCATAATATTCGTACCCACATTGGCTATAATCCTATGGATTACACTTAATCCGTTTTGGTCTAGCGGTCAGAACGCGTGAATCCTTACTAAATTGTTCTATTTAATGCGAGTATTATTACTATATTGTACCTACTAGTTCTAATCTTCGGTTATTAATTTATTATAGTGTGTAAGTAGATACTGTGCTTAACTCATAGATAGGTTGCTAGGTATTTTTGGAGTGAAACTTCTTTAGAACCGTTGTTATTTGAAAAATCGATGAAAAGAAAAAGCTACATCAAACAGAGACAAACATATTCATAATAGGATATAGCCTGCGACAGAATGAGATATAAGACAAGTTATATTTATCTCATTATCTCGTAGGCCACTTTTCTGAAGATTAACGTCTGCACTCACTTCTTTTTATTAGAGCGGAAACAAAAGACAGACAAACATCCTTTCCTAGAATATTTCGCCCTAAGCAAAAGAGGTCAATAGTTTTCCGTCACTTATTGGTGACTAGCTTTTACCCGCGGCTTCGCTCACATTAGGTTCGATTTTCGTTCATAACCCCCTTAAGGGCAAAACACACGGGAACGGGCGCACTTATAGGTACCTTCAAGGCAAGAGTGAATAGGCATCTTCTAGGTAAGCGCTCTCCAACCTCATCATTGCTTTGCACTATTAATTATTGTCGTTAAAAAATTAAAAAACACCACAAAGAACGCGGACGCGGGTCGGGCGCGTGACGGGTGAAGGAGGACTTCAACCCGCCGCGCACCCAACCCAGCCCGCGTACGACTCGCGCCCGTTCCTTGTGTGTTTTGCGCGTTAGGGGTTGAATTTACAAAAATCCTGCCTTTGCCATAATAGCAATCTGAGTGTCAAATTTTGACAAGCTAGCTCAAACAGCAAGTTTAGGGTAAACGGCCGGTAAATATACCGAAGAAGTTTAATGAAAACGTTTCCAAGTAGCCAACAATGCGGGAAGCCAAATATTTTCACCAAGTTTCGAAACACCTTTTGTAATAAACGCGCCATACCGTGCAAGCCATTTGAATGAGTCACTTCATGAACTTCCGTTCTATAAAAATGCTTTTTTCAGCCAATACTTATTTGCGTATACACCACCACTACAGCCTATTAACGTCCCACTGCTGGGCACAGGCCTCCACTCTCATAGGAGAGAGGGAATTAGAGCTTAGACCCACCACGCTGCTCCAATGCAGGTTGGCGGGCTTTAACGACTATTATCATGTTAGTGATAACTGATAATAACCGGGACCGACGGCTTAACGTGCTCTCCGAGGCACGGGGGTGAAACACCGCCAACTTCCAACTCCGGGCAGGCACTGAGAATTTCTTAATTGAAAAACCCAATACCTAACAATTTTTATGCCCGACCGGGAATCGAACCCAGGACCTCGTGATCCGCAGTCGACTATGCTAACCCCTAGACCAACGAGGCAGTCACGTATACACGTACTATACACGCGTGCGTATACACGCGCATTAACAATATCACTTCATTATACATAGTATAAAACAAAGTCGTTTCCCGCTGACTGTCCCTATGTTTTTTTTTTTTATTGTGAGATAGGCTTGCGCTTGACGACAATCATGCTTAGTGCAAAGCAATGATGAGGTCTAGGTTGGAACGCGCTTGCCTAGAAGATGCCTATTCACTCTTGCCTTGAAGGTACCTAAGTTATATATATTATGTATGCTTAGATCTTTAAAACTACGCAACGGATTTTGATGCAGTTCTTTTTAGTACATGCATAATATAGTAGACAAACACTGATAATTTTAAAGCGCGGTTCGAGCCCGCTGGTACACGAATATGAATATTATTATATAAACCGAGTAATTTTACACGTGTTCCGATAAAGATTAATTGCGATTCGATCTCAAAGGATATGCTCACAAATTAACAGAACACATTGGTTCCCTGGAGATGATAGTACGTCTGTAACTACAAAGCGGAATTAGTTAATCTGGTATTCGTTCAAAATTGTTGTATATCCATATCCATACTATCTATATATATAAAAGCGAAAGGTCACTGACTGACTGACTGACTGATCATCACGATATCTCAGGAACTATAAAACATATAGACTTGAAATATGGAAGAAATTTGAAAATTTGGAAATTTAAACGTCAGCTAAGAAACGGTTTTGGGAAAATTCACCCCTAAGGGGTTGAAATGGGGGTTGGAAGTTTGTATGAAAGTCCTTTGTTTTTGATATTAGATACTTGAAAATCGGGATTTCAGTTAGTAGTTTTAAATAATAATAACCTGTATAAACCATTTTACGAAAACCACAAAGGGTAACATGGGGGTTGAAAATTTGTATGAAAGTCCTATGTTTTTGTAGAAAGAGACATGAAAATTCAGCATTTCGGTTATAAGTTTGAAATAATAAAAACCTGCATAAGCTATATAAAGCCTCTTTAGATAGACTTTTTGCAGCGGGAAAATTTTCATAATCTCATAGGAAATCAGAAATTGTACGCGGACGAAGTCGCGGGCGACCGCTAGTAATATTATAAATGCGAAATTATTTCTGTCTGTCTGTCTTTCTGTCTGTCTGCTACGCTTTCACGTCCCATCTGTTCAACCGATTTTGATGAAATTTGGTATAGGGATAATTTGTATCCCGGGGAAGGACATAGGCTACTTTTTATCCCGGAAAATTAAAGAGTTCCCGCGGGAATCAAAATACTTTAATCCACGCGGACGAAGTCGCGGGCATCATCTAGTTAAAAATAAAATCATCGTCATCTCTTTTACTCATAAAGTATTTAAAATAAGTTAATATTAATTATTTATTAAGAAAATATTTATTAGCATTGGCATATTCGTATAATTCGGTCGATTATCATTTTTGTCAGCAGACTACGGTCTATTTTGGCAGCAAATTTCAAACGCCAGCTTGTTGTTTACTTTAACGCTTTGGTCTGTAAAATTTTGATGTAATTTTGTTTGTTTTTAACGGCAATATATAAATACACCTCCTACCTATAATATACCTCATCCCTTCACTGGCCAAGTTGGCACAGCCAAAATCGGTCCACCACTACACTCGCCTAGTGCGGATTGACAGAACATTATTGAGAAGATTCAGGCATGCTGGTTTCCAATTGATATTTATTTGCATAAAAAAGTACAGAGTAGTATATTTCCATTGTAATATTGTAAACGCAGTATAACCCGTGTCTTTCTAAAACATTTTCTTATTAACATAACTCTCGGGCGTGTTGCTTTCCTCACAATGTTTTCCTTCACCGTTTGAAGCAAGTGATATTTAATTTCTTAAAACGCACACAACTTCGAAAAGTCGGAGAGCCCGGGGATCAAACCCGCGGTTCTATACAGGAGATCGAGTGTCTGTTCTGGTCTGGTTCGGCTTCGGCCGTTGCTAGTTACCACCCTACCGACAAAGACGTACCGCAAAGCGTTTTAGCGTTCCGGTACGATGCCGCGTGGAAACCGATTAGAGGTATATCGAGGGGTTTAATATAACTGCCGTACCCGTATCTTACTACTAATACTACAACGTACTATTACCTGTTCTGTGCTAGTACCCAGGATTTGTATCCAGGAGAGGTCCTGGATACGTTCTGTGGGAGGCCACAGCACTCACCACTGCACCCGGGAGGTCAGTGTGTTGTTACAGCTAACAGTTATTCCTGTCATCAAACTATTAAGTTTGTGTGTATGTTTGTTCCTCTTGCAAGCAAAAACTACTGGACGGATTTGACTGAAATTTGGATTGGAAATAGACTATATTCTGTAATAATACATAGGCTACTTTTTTATCCCGGTAAATTAAAGAGTTCCCGCGGAAACCAAAAAGTCGCAATCCACGCAGAGTCACGAGCATCAGCTACTTAGTGATAAAGTTAAAATAAATCAAATCAAATCAAATCAAATCAAATATTTTTTTATTCAAATAAACTTTTACAAGTACTTTTGAATCGGAACATATAATATATACATAATAATATAAACATTATTGTTCTAACAGCGTGGGTCGACGTCTGACGCGCAGGTAGACAATTGATTTTCCACATAGTTCCATAGTTTACCAGAAAACAACCAAATTAAAGAAAACAGTAAAACGGAACAGTAAAAAAACAATTATATTTTTACGTTGTGACAGCACAGAATACTTAATAGTACCTTTTTTTTAATATATAGACTAGCGATTGACTGCAATCAGATTTGCTGGCAACTGTAGTGATCCAGCCTAAGGTAGACCGTGTTTGTCTAGAAGATGCCTGTTCACCTTAAAAAATAACTTTCTAGTTGTTCAAACATTCGGGGGTTTCGGGACTCTATACTCAGACAGACCTCTAAATTTTCGGAGTTACGAATGCTATGAGCAACAGGGATGAGGCCTATGTCAAAAATAAATCATTGCTTACTGATTTTTTTTATTGTGAGATAGGCCTGCGCTTGACGACAATCATGCTAAGTGCAGAGCAATGATAGGTCTAGGTTGGAACACGCCTGCCTAGAAGATGCCTATTCGCTCTTGTCTTGAAGGTACCTATAGTTCGCGCGCGAGTTGTATACTTGGCAGGAAACACGAGGGTGTTCCACAGTGTGGAATCCACACCCTGGCGGTTCGTATCAGTACGCTTACTCTGAGTTTTTACATTGCAAATACGATTGATCGACGTGAGAGCTTACCACGCCAAGTGTAAGCGAACGTTAAAGTAAAATGAACCTGAACTGCATTGGTTTAGAGCTCATTTCATCATTTCGTGTCTTTATGACTTTAAAGCAAGAGCTTTTGAGTCCATTTTACTTTGACGTTCGCTTACACTTATCTAGATGAGCTCTCACGTCGATCAATCGTATTTGCATTGTAAAAACTCAGAGTAAGCGTACAGAAACGTCGAGCAAAACCGTTTCAAGCGAGCAGATATCTCTATAGGATCTTACTGATTATATTATTAAACAGTGGGTCTTACATAAATGGTATACTTATATAAGTGTTTATTTTACCTATTGTGGCAAAAGCGTAAACAACCTATTTGATTTCAGAAGATAACTTGCAACATTTCAGCATGACTTGGCGAAGTTTGGACACGTCGCAAAATTATAATAAGGGTTCCGTTTGTTTTATCTATTGTTCGTGTTTCAAACTGTTTGTGTTATTCTAAACTTGCGTTTCAGGAATTTGCTGCTGAGTTACTTAGGTGCACGTTTGTTGAAGAGACTTTAGATTGTTCGATGTTAAAATACAATCCACAAGTACCTATAAGTAAGTGAGTAAGTACCTATCCTACCAGCTTGCAGTTACGTAGTTTCTTTTCCGTAGTGTCACCTGAATCAGGGTTCAGGCTGAAAATCAGCGCTGTATGGTTAGTGCTTGCGCTAAACATACGGCATTATGCTGAGCCTAGGCCATTTTTTGGGTTGTGCCATACGTGATATAGTTCATCCCTGAGGGGTGATCTACCTCTTTAGGTATGTTTGTTATGTATGGCACAATTTGGAAATAAATGTTTTTTCTTTCTTTCTTTCTTCTTTAAATATTTATTTACTATTACATAATTATTAAAGGGAAACGAATTAAATATAATCTGTTTCTTATAGTAATACTCGTATGTAGAATGATCAGGGTAACTTACCTGTTAGTGAACTTGGATCACTATTATACAATACTAGCTGATGCCCGCGACTTCGTCCGCGTGGATTGAGGTTATTTGAGTTCTCGCAGGAACTCTTTTAATTTTCCGGGATAAAAAGTTGCCTATTTCTTATTTCAGACCATAATCTATCTTTGTACCAAATTTCATCCAGATCTGTTCCGTCGTTTAGGCGTGATTGAATAACAAACCAATCCATCCACTTTAGCATTTATAATATTAGTATAGAATAACGCCTCGTCTGGTATATTATAACTGATCCCTATTTATTGATCCAAAAAAGTTCTATGAATAAAACCGAATGGAGCGCCGAATATTCGAAGTTTTCGAAAATTTTCGAGAAGAATCATTTCGAGAAGTACACCGAAGAGTAAAATTTTAATGTAAGTGCTTTCGCGAAGTTCTGATTGATTTATGATAGTCTCGAAGAACTTTTTCATCGAGTACTAACTGCAAACACTAACAATAACGTAGCCATTGATTTTTTGCATAAAGCTTTTTATTACTATTTTACTTAGGAACTATGCGTTTAATATGCGTGAAAGCATTTTATCAACAAAAAAACTCGTTACAGAAAGTCCTCCTGAGTTTATAGAATAGGTTTCAAATTGGATATAGTAATAGTATAGGTTATAGGTTTAAAATAATCCATACTAGAATGCTATAAATGCAAATGGGTGTGTCTGTCAGTCGGTCAGTCCGTTAGTTACCCACCCTTTCACGGCTCAGCCGTGAGTCGTGACTTTG
Source organism: Erebia aethiops (assembly GCA_923060345.2). Taxonomy (NCBI): domain Eukaryota; kingdom Metazoa; phylum Arthropoda; class Insecta; order Lepidoptera; family Nymphalidae; genus Erebia; species Erebia aethiops. Next base: position 2,562,847 of record OV281092.1, on the reverse strand, counting down.
CGGACTACAGAGAAAGTTGCATCCTGAAGACCGATATAGGCTTTTCTTATCCCGGAAAATCAAAGAATTCCCGTAGTAAAATAGCGTAATTCCTTGCGGACAGTCTCGGGCATCATCTAGTACCTTATTATTTTCTGCCTACCTTCGCCTTATTAATTTCATATTAAAATTTTATGAAAGGAAGTAGGTAAAAAGGCTGACTAGAATCTGATACCTGATCTTAATCGTTATAGCGAACATAATCCTTTGAAGCTGACGGCTCAATCAGGCTTTACTGAAGGCATGACGCCGATAATCTTATAGAAAATCTCATTTTGCTCCTAGAAAATTCTTATTCAATACACTTATTAAATTATTAAACTTTTTCTGAGGGAAGATTTTACATTTTCCTCCACCCTCATTTTGTTTTTCATGTTGTAAGAATAAGCTTTTTTAATAAACTGGCTTTGTGAGCTTTCTCATTAAGTCGGTTAGATAAAACACAGGGTTTTCAAGACCAAACAAGTTAAATGAGAATTGTTTTCTAAACTTAAATTTTCTTTAATCATTGCAAATTGATCAACTAAGTGCTTAGCCGTTTTAAAACGCGTTCTAGATATGTTAATCACCGCTAAGTAATATTTGATTAGATAATATTATATTTTCCTTCAAAATCGTCAATGAGCTAGTTATGAACAAAAGATACGAGTATGATCTAACAGGCTCATGTAACACAGGATTTTCAGATTTTAGTGCGTATATCAAAGTCAATAGTGATGTTATCTTGTCAAAAAAAATATATGATCTTCCAAAAGATGAAATATCCACTTCATACACGTAACTTCTTCTGCGAATAAAAATTCTTTCCAAAAAACCGACTTCCAAAGCCACTGTAAAGTAAAAAATAATTTTGATTTCTACACAATATGTTGAAGTCGGGCGAGGCCACGTCAACTTTGCCTATCTTTGTATACTCGCCCAACTTACTTTACAGTGGCTTTGGAAGTCGGTTTTTTGGGAAGAATTTTTATTTCTAACTTTTTATTGTACTCCAAATCCTCACAGCTTAAGATTGCAGTACCCTGCAGCATCAGAGTTGAGGAGTTGGGACTTGAGTTTAAGTATGAAGTCGTTGCTTGACACCTATAATATGACTTCACCATCAAAATTTCCTAACTCCCTAGTTTTGAGGATTGCATGTAGTACGGTACACCTACAGCATCAGGATTGAGGATTTGGAGTCAGATTTTTTTATGGGACCACCTCGGGAGCTTCCTCTAACCACTGAAAAAAAATTTTTTTAAATCGGTTCAGAAACCACGGAGATATGCACCGACATACATTAAAAAAAAAACATACGCGCCGAATTGAGAACCTCCTCTTTTTTTGGAAGTCGGTTAAAAATAAAATACGCACCGAATTGAGAACCTCCTCCTTTTTTGGAAGTTGGTTAATAACAGGAGCCACGCTGCCAATGCTTAACGTACCTTGACGTTCCTAAAATAATGATCATAATTATTCTAAAACACGAAGTCAACGATATTGAACCAATATGGTTGTAAGCGATGGCAGTATGGGCTCAGACTAATGTCTAGATCTGTTAGCCTTTTACAGTTTCTCATTTATAAATGGTACTATTAATATAATGCGGATTAATTCACGTGTGAGCTTGAACGCTTAATATAAAACGTCCATACAATAAAAACTCGCACACTGGTCAGCATGATGACTTTGGAAAACCTTTATGAACTTTTATTCATAAAAAAATATTTCCCACGAAAAAGAGTTGTAGTGGAAGAGTAATAAGCTTTGAATTTCTACTACATATAATACTGAACAAAAGCACTTTGCCATGTAACTCTGAAAGACAAAATGGTAAAAATGCTACGTCGGTAAAAGCACTGACGTAATACTTTTCACAGTAGAGTTTATTTAGCGTCAAAGTAATTTCGCCGGCACTTATTTTGTTCCTATTTTATTATTCACAATAGCAGGTACGAAATATATTTGGGCTCTGGAAGAAATTGTACGAATTTTGCTACTAACTAATAACTCCCGACAGCGACTTGATAAGTCTCGTGAATAGTCGACTTCAAAAAATGTGTAAGTAAAAATTGTGTTAATCCATCAACCTAACCGTTAACATTAACCCATTGCCGACTTACTACTGAGCATGAGTCTACTCTCCGAATGAGAAGGTTTTGGCCATAGTCCATCACGCTGGCCAAATGCGGATTGGCACATTTTAAAGCAAGTGATATTTGATTTCTTAAAAACGCACATAACTTAGAAGTGTTAGATGGGCGTAAACCCGCGACCCCGTAACGGGATGATAATGATGGCATGTATATATTTATTTATATAAAATACGACTTAGATTTCATAAGTTCCGAAAATAGCAGACTTTAAAAATTATATAAGAAAATAATGATATTTATAGGTACATACAATTACTATGTATATTTATATAAGTATATTACGGTTCGCAAAAAAGTTCTTAATTCTGTATCGCAAAAATAAAAAAATTAAATTGTAGATGTTTTCGAAGAAATCCGTTATAGAACTCTAAATTGAAATGAAATCTGGTGAAGTGGGTGAATCCACATAATACTGGGTTCCAGAGTCACTCAGCTAGAAAAATATTTGACGATCAACAAAATAACAGTTGTTCACCTTCCATACTAAAATCTTCGAGGCCCTGAATATTATATCGTAGTTCCTTTACTTGATAAGCTATTCTGGAGATTAGTTGGTAACTTAATAAAGTGTGTCCATTAGAAAGCCATCGTAAGTAGTCAATATGATGAGATGGTAATCATTTGCCAGTCAACGTTGATTGGCAATCAATCATTTAACCGTATAGCAGGGTGATTAGCGGAACCTTGCACAACTCCACGTTTTATAAGTGTTTAGCCTGGCTTAAGTGAAATTGATGAGTTTATAATGTCTGTTTTATTGTTTTGTTTGAAACACAAAGGGTTGTTTTTATTATACTCAGAAAATTAATGGGGGGTATTCATTTCTAATCCTCTATTCTACACATAAGTAATTAGTTATGTATACCTAAAGGTTTAAACCTACAGGGAAGTACCCTGTAGGTTTTGATTCCCTTGCGAGTGTCGAAAATTTGCAGCATAATCTTTTGATTGCCGAAGATCAAACCAGATGAGGTCGCAATCAAAAGCTTACTTGTAGAGGAATAAAGTTATTTGTTCAACATGATAACAAATTTCGTTTCTGCTGCGAGCGCCTAGTTTGAACCCCGAGCGTAGCGAGTGATTCTAATAACTTAGAATCTGTAGATTCTTATACTAGAGTCAGAGTGCAGTGATTTTTTTTTGACTTTTTTTTTTTACTCAGACTTTTTTTTTCTGACTCAGTGAGACCTCGACACTGCCAGTGAGGTCTCACTGAGTCAGAAAAAAATACTTTGGCTCACTGGTTTTAAGCAGCAATGGTGCAGTTTTTTAGCTAGAGAGGAAACAAAATACAGCTATGAAGTAATAGACAATGCGAAGTACTTATTTACCGAAATCACAATCCAAACCGGGCACTTAATAGGTAATAATTACTCGTATAATAATAATATGATTTCCCGATAGTTGCCAAGCACCACTCCTCCGCTTAGTGATAACATCGAGCGATCTTCAAAATATTATCTTAATATTCCATCGCGGAGTCTATGTTTATCTCTCAAGGATTATCCTACGAAGGGCGGAAAGGGCGTACTGTAATGGTGAAACCGCGTAATGCTGTGTGAGATATGCCACTCATATTGGCAAAGGCTTTGTTTAAGCTATTAATAGCTTTACGCGTGATAACTAAATTCTACGTAAGTACTTAAATCTATAAGATACTGTACTATACTATATACTATATTATATCAAATAATCAAATCTTACTTACTATAAATGCGAAAGTTTGAATGGATGTACGAATGTTTGTTACTCAATCACGCCCGAACAGCTGAACGGATCTGGCTAAAATTTGGCACAGAGATAGATTATAGTCTGGAATAGTACATAGGCTTTTTATCCCGAAAAATTAGGTAACTTTGAAAAAAAGTAGTAAGTAAGTACTTAACATAATTGTATGAATCTACGGCAATAGCTTGTTTCCCGAAGCTTGCTTTGCTTTAGGTATATTATTCTCGCGGACCAAATTGCCGGCTGAATCTTGTAGGTATTATATTCATACATATCAAACTATTATTTTCAAATTCAATTACTTTAATACGTATTGTTCATTATTTATCAGACTCTTAATTTCAATATCCTTGCAATGCTACGAAAACATGATATAAATAAGAAAATGAAAAGGCGGTGCAATATTTCCACTGGACATTTTCGTAAAGTTATTAAGACCTTCGAAATCTCAAACATAAAAACATGCATGTATAATTTTATGTATGTATTAATAAAACTATTAATTTATACTCTTTCTTTTGTTTCCAAAATAATATAAACTCAATAAAAAGTCAATCACCAATGATAAAATTTAAAAAGTCACTTTATTTCATACGCAATGTGCGTAGCGCTACAGTTTTACGATTGTGGTAGCGCAGTAAAGTAGAGCTTATTAAATGTTACGATGGACAAACTTAATTAAAACCTAATTAAAACGAGAATAACTTTTAAGAGATAACAGTATAATATAACGGATCCCAACGGTCGAAACTGAACCTAAATAAACAGGAAGCCGTGACCAACGGACCATAAGACGACCCCTCGCGTTCAATTTGACCCCTAAACTTACATCTAACTTACCGTTAAAACAGGCGAGCAACCATAGCAAAACGGCGCACATATGCCCAAAACGTTTATCTTTGCACACCATTGTAACAAAATCATCGAAACACAACACTTAAACCACACTGAAATCAAACGTGACGTAACATAAAGTTCGTCGTAGACTGCTACGGTGGTACGGGATTTTTCGTAGCGTGTGAGGTTATACACAACCGCTCGCGGCGAAAGCTAGCGTTCGACTGAAGTCTGAAAGCAAGCAAGCCTTTGCAGGGGGGCAGGGGTGTTTTGTATCCCCACAGAGATATTTAGGAAACCACGTGTCCTAGTCAATTTTCGTCGTCATTTAGGCGGCTTTTCATTTTTATTAATGCTTAAACGGAGGCATTTCGGTGGATGCTCAAGTGTAATTAAAGGTACAAGACGTTCCCTTTTATTGCGAGCTGTTATGTTTTGTTTGTGGCTTCTGACAATTTGATGAATGTTGTTTTAGGTAGGTTTTCCTTGTTTTGCTCAGAAAATTATTATTATAATTATGTAATATAATTATAGAGGTTTTTTTTTATCCACTACAAGTTAGCCTTTGACTGCGATCTCACTTGATGGTAAGTGATGATGCAGTCTAAGATGGTAGCGGGCTATCCTGGCAGTTATATTAAACCCATACCCCTATTCGGTTTCTACACGGCATCGTACCAGAACGCTAAATCGCTTGGCGGCACGTCTTTGCGCATAGAGTGGTAACTAGCCACGGCCGAAGTCTCCCACCAGGCCAGACCGGGGAAAATTCAGAAATTATAAATTCCCAAATTAACCCTGCCGGGGATCGAACCCCAAAACCCCTGCAGGCTAAGACAACAGCGCTACACACTGCGCTACGGAGGTCGTCAAAAGGTTGTTTTATCTTTATTTGAATGCTTCAATATGTTTACGCTCACATTTTTTTTCCTATTATTGAGTAACTAGTCGGCTATTGAGCAGTTTTGCTTTAACCTAAACTTATAATTTATCAATTTATTATTTATTTACGCTCACATGCAATGAACAGGACGCTTAGTCTAAGTTTTATGTGGCAAATTCGATTGATCGTTATCAAGCGTTCCTTCACATTGACGTCAAAGTAAAATAGACCCAACAACCCAATAGAGCTCTTGCTTTAAAATCAAAAATTCATCACAACCGATTTTAACTTCAAAACGTTTTCGTTTGGAGCGCTGGCTGTGAATGTATACATGTGATAAGAAACTTGAATCAGGGGCGTTTATTCTTCATTTCATAACTCTATGGTTATTAGACTTCTCTGGCTAAATTACCTATATCTCTGTATAGTTCGTGACACTGGTGTTTAAATTTCTTGTATTTTTATCGTTCAACTGTTTTTTTTTCAAGATGCACTAGAATCAAAGCAAAGATTTATATTACATGAGTAGCAAGGTTCGCCTGACTGCCTCGTAGGTCTAGCGGTTAGCATAGTCTCAAATTACATTCGAATCTACAAACTTCTACCTGAGCCGCGGGCAAGGGTATTAAATAAAAAAGTGTTGTCATATAATTTTATAACGATTATTCGAAATTCTACCAAAGCTCGTATAAAGTTCGCTATGTTAGGGCCGCGATATCGGCGGCCTCAAAGCCAAGAGAAGTCTCAAACTTTGCGGCTAAACTGCGCGGTTTGCGAACTTTTATGAACAGCTTTCAGTTTTCAGTCATCGTTTGTGGAACTTGTCACACATGGGATTTTTTATCTGTAGATTTTACAGTTTCTTTTTCTTCTTTCCGAATTAATGGTGGGTTAAACCGGCTGGAAATAACGAACATGCCACGGAGGGTGAGTACTTTGATGAAGATATGAAATTTCAAACAAAGGAATGTCTTTTATTTTAAACAATAAGAATATCTGCATTCAAACGATATTTAAAAAGCTTACCTGAGCCGGGATCGAACCAACTAAAAACGCAAAAAATAATCAAGTCTTACTGTAGACACTCATTTTTAGCTGGTTCGATTCCCGGCTATATAAAGAAAAACTATTTTGAAATAAAATATAGGTAGATAGGTCTTACATATTTTTTGAAGTATTAATTTAGACGTTACTTATCAACTGTTGTTAATATTATGATAATTTTGGCAATCAGGCTTACTTACTTCTAAATAGGCTGGGTAAATATGTCCTGTCAATAATTTAGGAAAGATTTTTATATGTATACAGCGAGCAAACGAGCAGGCGGGTCACCTGATGGTAAGTGATTACCGCCGCCTATGAATATTTGCAGCACCAAAGGAACCGCTAATGCGTTGATGCCTTTTGAGATATTTGTTTATCCGCCCTTTGAAGAGCCCCATATTGTAATCACGAGGGAATACAGAAGATGGATGGCACCATAATTTTTACCTGAATTGTACTAATCGAACAAACGATAATATAAACAAACAGACAAACAAGCATGAATATTTACATATAAATTGATCGTTGCTAATATTAAGTGTATAGATTGTTGAGAAAACAATAAAAATAACAGACCGTAAACATTTTAATTAAAATAATTAAAATAATTTTAATTAAATAATTTTAATTTTCTCAATCAAGGCTTAGGTAGATTATTGAGCAGCATTGAGCATTAGGAGAGATTGTAGAAACGGAATATTTATTAAAATCAATAAAAAATCACAAGGCCAGAAGGCACCATGAAGGTCACTCAGACAAACAAAGCAATATACTAAATAGGATAGGTCACAATTTTATTACGGCCAGTCGAAAAGAAACTCGCTGTTCATATAAATTCGACACAGCTAAATGGCATGTGCGACATTTATATGTACGGCTGAGTTATTGTTGGACCCCCATTAAGTTATAGAGCAATAAAAGGTTTCCGGCTAATATCACGAAGCGATTTGCAAAAGGAAACCTACTGTCTCCTGCGTAACTGCTTTATTGATTTGCGACCTCTAGGATAATGATACTTTCTTGGTATAAATATCACGTATATTTATGTTTACTTACCGGCCGGCTTCGTTTGTGTGGAATTTCCGAAAGTAAAAAGGAAATCTCTCAAGGTTATAGAACTAGTGGATAAATCTGTTGGATAATATAATCACAGATTAAATAATAATTACTCGGTAAGCGCGCTCCAACCTAGAACTCATCATTGCTCTGTATTAAGCATGATGTCGTGAAGCACAAGCAAATTCTGAAAAAAAAAAAAATTTTTAACCCATACCCCTTCGGTTTCTACACGGCATCGAACCGGAACGCTAAATCGCTTAGTGGCACGCCTTTGCCAGTAGGGTCGTAACTAGCCACGACCGAAGCCTCCCACCAGGCCAGACCAGGGAAAATTCAGAAATTAAAAATTCCCAAATTGACCCTGCCAGGGATTGAACCCAGGACCTCCGCACGTTAAGGCAACAGCGCTACACACTGCGCCACGGAGGTCATCAAAAATTCTTGGTGTATCTCCTTTTACAAAGATGAGAGATCCCACGGGGATCACGAGGACAAAGTTGCGGGCGTCATCTAATGGTATATTATATTAATGAAAATAAAATAAAAACATAAACTTAACCGGCATAAAAATTAGTTCCAATTTTGGCCACTGGACCAGATAAGTTTGACCGAGAGGACTATACCTATAACTATCAATAGGGGTTTGGTATATAATTTTCTAATATAGGATGTCAAAGTCCTTGATTTGTCTAACGAAGAACCCAGTACACATGGATCCAATGTCTTCGGCAAGTACTGACTCATGTGTAATCCCTGTTTGCGACTTGTAACTCGATTCATTGATGATATTTAAGTCCTTTGAATTTTTTGCCAATATTTCCTTTACTAAGCATGAATGACTCCCGTAAGTTATTACAGGACTGAGCCTGAACCAGTTTCAGACCTTAACGACGAAAGACATAATAGAAACTTTGATCTTTTTATAAAAACCCAGAAAAACATGTACGTGTATACAGGTGGCATTATGTCTCCATGACAGTAGGAAAGTATCTTCCTCTGTCACACTAGTGCCAGGGGCCTGCTGGTACAAACGTTGAGCTTTGATTGCTCAGTGGTGAGAACTTCGATAGGGTGATTCAGACCCTGACACTGGCTTGAGATTTTTACTTTGTTGAACAAGCAGTGCCATCTATTAGCGTATACGTTGAGACAGCCACATCTGCAAGCCGGCAATCCAATGTAAATGTACGCTATGTTACTTTATAAACACGATGGCTGGGTGCATTGGCCGATTGCGTTGAACCAAAGTGTTTCAGGCTCTTTAGGTTTGCGTGATTGCGGCCTGAACTTCGCAAACAAGCATCCAAACTATCCCGCAGTAATTCGGAATGTAGGAATGAGGCACGCAAATCGAATGCTACATAGATTGGAAACGGCTGATTAATTCTTTGTGGTGAAGTTATAAAACTATTTTAATATTTCTAACTAGAGGAATTTGCTATGAGTTTAATTACAGACTTTTGTATGCTTCAGTCGGAAATAGCAATGATAGTTTCAAACTATTTTAGGAAATTAGTTTCCAACAAGTTTTAATTGTTGGAAGCACAGCTACTAATTATACCAAACAAGAAAAAAGCCATAATTATTATAATACCATAATTATTGAAATAAGCTGATGCCCGCCATTTGGTCTGCGCAAGGTCTTTCAAACAATCCCGCGAGGAGTTTTTGTTTATATTTTAACCGAATTCCAAAAAAGGAGGAGGTTCTCAATTCGGCGCGTATTTTTTTTTGTTTTTTATTTTATTTATGTCGGTGCATATCTCCATGGTTTCTGAACCGATTTGAACTTTTTTTCTATCAGTCGTTAGAGGAAGCTCTCGAGATGGTGCCATAAAAAATTCTGACTCCAAATCCTTTGTGTCAGGTCCTTTAACATTTTAGTGTCAGGGTTGACCCTGACACTAAAAAGTTAAAAATAAAAATTCTTTCCAAAAAACCGACTACCAAAGCCACTGTAAATTAAAAAATTATTATGATTTCCACACACTATATTGAAGTCGGGCGGGTATAACAAGGATAAGCAAAGTTGACGCATCAAAATTATTTTTTACTTTACAGTGGCTTTAGAAGTCGGTTTTTTGGAAAGAATTTGTTTGAAAATTCTACTCCTATAAAAAATAAATTTTTCAAACCCCTAGGTTTGAAATTCTCCAGAAAAATCAAACTTAACGTGACCAAAGCCGCGGGCAATTGTTAGCATTATATAGTGACGGTCCATTTTTCCACGCTTACAATGTTTAAGTTTAAACTTTTAAAAGCAGACTGTGAAGAGTGAACACAATTTATACTTACGCCGCAGACGCCAGGAAAGAAAGTCGTTTAGAAGATATATTAACTGAGAAAATGCAAGCGAATATCGGACCCCTGTTAACTACACTACACTACATCCAACGGCCCTTGATTTAGAGGGCTCACTTGGTCATTATTTGCGTTAGAATTACTACCGGAAATAACATATAAAATGTCTTTAGCAGGAAGGAGAGCGAGGTCTGAATAATGGAAAAATACCTTGTACTTTCTAACAGCGATTAGATATTAATTGTTAACAATAAACTAGGTTTTCCACGTGGAAACTCTTTGATTTGCTGGAATAAAAAGGTTCTTTCTTTCCCCGGGATGTATTCTATCTCAATAGTTAGAGTATTATGTGCTATCTCTGTAAAATTAATCAAAATCGGTTGAAAAGATAGGCCGTGAAAGCGTAGCTGACAGATTGATAGACGGACGCACCACGACGAGAGACGGATCCAGACACACTTTGGCATTATTATAGTATTAGTTTGGATTTTATTTCAGACTTTTTTCTTTTTTACACATTGATTTTTACACGATATCATATAGTTACATAACTCGTTTTCTGGTGCACGACTTTGCCGATACTCCTTCTTGACCAGACCTGAGATAATATTATTTTTATATATTTTTTTTAAATTTCTAATACTGTGCCCTTCCGGGAATCGCACCTAAGGTCTCCCACTAGAAATTATTCCTAATACATGACTGCCAGGCTTCAAACCCAGGAGCTCTTACTTTGTAAGAGCAACTCACCACTGCGCCACAGAAACTTCTCTGGCACAAATCTCAACAATGAACATTCCTAATAATTACATACTATTATCATAAATTAATGCGAAAAATATTAATTAATTAACCATCATAAAATCGGTAAAACGGACAGATAAACACATCTGTTCGTTTTACCGATTTTGACGAAATTTGGTTCAAACTACAAATACATGGTCGAAATACATAGAGTACTTTTAAACCAGGAAAATAAAAAGGGATCCGCACTTCCCACGGGAATGAATGAATAAAATATCATCTAGGGAAATTTAATGCAAGAAATATAGTTTAAAATAGTACGAACAACTAGAAAATATGCGTGGCTACAATACCATTTATTGCGAACTTAACGACTTGTGGGCCGGCTGTCTCCAACAGCGGGTTCAGCGCTGAGCTTTGTTTGCTAATAGAAAGTGTTTTACGATTACATCGCTTTAATGGAAGTTTATACGCTTTTACGATTGTGTAAAAAGGAATAATTGAATTTTATGATTGTTGAACGGCCACCGCGTAAATAAGATATCCCGGATTGAGTTGGAGATTGATTTAAGAAACGATGTGTCTAAATTGGCCTAAACCAAGTACCGCATACCTGCAGAGTCGAGGCCTTGCGTCTTTTTTTTTATAGTAGGGCGAGTAGAAAATTTTTTTTTGGGTCGGCTATTTTGCCGGGTTCTTTATCTGTTTTATTACCTCTAATATACTAGATGATTGTCGTGGATTAAGTTTTGTGTTTTTGCAGGAATTCCTTAATTTTCCGGGATAAAAAGTAGCCCTGTATCCTTCCCCGGGATACAACATACCTCTTCTAAGTTGGTTGAAAAGGTAGGCCGTGAATGCGTAGCAAACAGACAGATGCACTTTCGAATTTTAAATAATAATGTCCTCCCGACCGAATTTCGGCCACGGCGGCCAATCTCCAGAGAGATAAGCCATCTGCGCGGGAGATATTATAGTGCACATGTGTGTGCGCGTACACAGGTGCACTCTCTGTTGCTTTACTCTCATATAGCCCGATGGGACGGAAAATCCGACACGACCGGAGAGAAATCAGGCGCAGGACCGACGCCGACTGCTTGACGTGCACTCCGAGGCACGGAATTCAAAATATTAGTATGGATGCGCCCCGCCCACAACCACTTCAACTTCGAGACTCGACGATCTGTGTCGGTTAAACTTAGGGCTATACTGGCCTGCGACTTCATCTGCGTGGATACAAAGTAGTCTATATGTTATTCCAGTCAATAATTTTGACGACCTCCGTGGCGCAGTGTGTAGCGCTGTTGCCTTAACGTGCGGAGGTCTTGGGTTCGATCCCCGGCAGGGTCAGTTTGGGAATTTATAATTTCTGAATTTTCCCTGGTCTGGCCTGGTGGGAGGCTTCGGCTGTGGCTAGTTACCACCCTACCGGCATGGACGTGCCGCCAAGCGATTTAGCGTTCCGGTACGATGCCGTGTAGAAACCGAAGGGGTATGGGTTTAATATAACTGCCATGCCCCTAACAGGTTAGCCCGCTACCATCTTAGACTGCATCATCACTTACCATCTGGTGAGATCGCAGTCAAGGGTTAGCTTGTAGTGGATAAAAAAAAAACTATTTCTGTGCCAAATTTCATCCACATCCGTTAAGCCTTCCGTGATTGAGTAACAAACATCCATGCATCCAAACTTTCGCATTTAATATACTCGTAGGTACCCACTACGCATTTTCAGAATATTATAATGTGGTACGAATACGGCAAAAGTTTTCAAACGTATGTAAGATCACGCCCAGGGAATGATCAAAGCCGGAAAATGTATGCAGAGGGCGCCGCGAGCGATATCTGACGCGAGTAGAACATAATATTCTAATGCGATGTCATTAAAATTCAATTCGATAAATAAGTAGATATGAGAGAAGTGATTTTATTATGGAACTAGATGATGCCCCCGTTGCTATTTCACTTAAGTTATCCCATCGGAAAACTTTTAAATTTTCCGGGATAAAAAAAAGCCTGAGCCACTCTCAAGGTTGTTGTCTATTTTCACGAAATCATTACGATTTGTTGCTCTGCTGCGGCTTGATTAAAGGACAAAACCACAAAAAAAATCCGGAGTGAAAGTAGTCAATTTCCTTCCCCAGCACGTAACTTATCTCTATAATAATCAAATTTCATCAACATCGGTTAAAAACATAGGCCGTTAAAATGTAACAGACAGACAGACACTATCGCATTTATAATTAGAAAGAATGTGAAGGAACACTCTATTTATGAAAGAATCTAGGAATATGGTCATACCCCTAACAGGTTAGCCTGCTACCATCTTAGACTGCATCATCACTTGCCATCAGGTGAGATCGCAGTCAAGGGCTAGCTTGTAGTGGATTAAAAAAAAATGGTAGCCTGTAGTCTACAGACTCTCCTGCAAATATCCTAATCCTTCAGTAGTAGATTAAGATATTTCGAGTGACTACAAAAAGCACTCGCAACTTTTTAATCTTATCTTAACACGAATGATAAGCTAATTAATTATATTATAACCCCGTAAAACCTTCTTCTAGGTCCGCCATTTCAAGTTGGCATAATTCATAAAGTTAAGCGCTTTAAAAGACAGCCAGCAATTTTTAGTTTTAATTAATTTCGAAATAAAAGCGCCTGGCTCGCAGTTATTCAACGCTTAAAATATTCTTGGTAGGTATTTAGTGCAAGAATTTTAGCTATAAGTAAGTGCCTAAAACTTTGAAATTTATCGCATCAGAGATACTGAATTGTACTTACTTACAACTTTACAAATCTTCTAAAAATATATCATTGCAAGTATATATGAAGAGTAATAAAAAAAAAATATAAATTAATGCGCGCTTAACAGTAAGCGTGTTATTACAAAGCGTTTTTTTGCGCGTAAAATAAAGAGCAAATAAATACGGACCAGAAGTTTGGCTATGGAGAATACACTGCAACCGGGCAACATGTTGTTTCCCTTCAACATGGTCGCTGATATTTTGAAAAATCCGGTCTGTAGTGTGTTTTTTTTTCGTGTGTTTAACGCGCGTGAATATTTTTCAAATGAGTCTGCAATTTTTGGACTTTATCATCTTTTCATGTAGTACCTAAAAAGAGATTTTAGTTATTGCCACTACTTAGAAAGGCAACTACTCGGTAGGTACTCCGTACCTACTTAAAACAACTGAACAAGAGAATATGGCGTTCTGAAAACAGCTGTTAGGTTAGGCAGCCATTTTCGGCGAAAGTAACGTTTAAACGATACTTTCTGGCCGAAAAATGTTTAATTACTCTGATTGGTTTTACTAGCGTGACAGTACGACACGACTTTCCTCTCCGCCAGGAATCTTTTGCGCATACGTTTTGACTTATCCAGTCTGTCTTGTTACGTTATGATGGCACCGGCGTGATCGTCTTGGCTAGTTAAATATCGTGGCTTGTATATGTGAAAAAGAGAAAAAAAATTCTATAAACTTAGAAACGGAAAATAGCACTGCAGAGTTAGTAGCACTTTAGGTATCCGGTCGTCGTATTTGTTGGTTATGATTTACCAGTAAAACTGGTACTTAGCACAGTACGCTGGGTGAACATTGTAAGGCAGACCTAATCAATCCGCCTGAATCATAGTATTCTTTATTGATACCTTAGCGCGAAGTCTATCTTAGAGATGTTTAAATTACAGTTTAGTAACAAGTATATAATTCGAGTTTGCAAATCAGGGCCGGATTGAGTGGTTGCTGTTACATGTATTTCCTTTAAAAAGGCATCTTAGCTGACCAATGGTAACCGAGCACGGGGAATGGTCCCTACGCCTGCACGAGGCCCTTAATCATTGTTATTTGGGGCAGCAGTCAACCTCCTTTATTGCGCTGAGAAGCGAATTTATTCCCACATCCGCTAGCGGCTGGTACTATCTTTTATGGGCATATTAGCCCGCCCCTGGTCCATGGACTTTTATTTATTTTATCATTTCATATAGTAAGTTTTATGAATTGGCCAATTCATGGTCGGAGGTCGATCTGCGAGAGGAGTGTGTGTATGGTGTGCTGAACCATTGCTGCCAACTTGTCACCACGCAGCCATGTAGCCGATTACTTTGACTATATTGTCAATCACTGTCAAACATGTTATCAAGATTGATTTGGTTCCCCAATCAACCAAAAGTGCTCCACACTCTGCGAGTACGTCCCTGCTTCCGAAACAATAGTTGTAGCCTGACTCTTTTGTTTTGCGTATGCCCCGCTCGTTTCGCTTTCACTCTCGCTCTCGTCGCTGTAGACCGCCTTCTCGTTCGGATGCTATATACCTATATTAATAAAACCTATTGTTCCCTATTTCTCGCAAATATCTTATGTATATAATTTAGATCTATTTTAACCCTTATGCCAAATTTGTGTAAGTCGGAACCTCTTAGACTGCATTAGGTCGTCTTATCTCATTTGAAAACTTTCTGAGGAGCCGTTATCTGTTCTATTGTATAAAAAGTAGTGAATGGATTTTTGTTTACAACAAAATCTGTTCATAGGCTCGAACTATGAAATTATCCTGTAGACCTAAATTAATTGCGATGACCTATAAAATTAACCTAGTTCATTTCTTCAGGGTTAAGAATCGTGACTGTAACTTGGACATGTGGGATGAAATTCATTATTGGAGTGTTATCCATAATCTTTAACACAAGTCATTAATGTAATATATTATGATATAAACCATAATTAAAGTTTAGACCAAAATAAACTTCCAATAATAAATCTGTAAGGTAAACTTAACTGTATAATAAAAAGGAATGGTTATGAATATAATTTACTTTTATTTTCCCAAAATTTACTTAATTTGTTTCACTCGACACTGAGTGATAATAAGAAGAGAGACACTGGTTTAAATTATTTACACCGAATTCGAGTGTTTGTGCAATCGTTTACTTCGGTGGAATTTCTCGTTCCTAGGCCATACTAATTTGTAAGGGAAAAGAGAAATCCAAGATAAAAACCCTTACGACCATTTAACCTAAAATACACCTTATACCTTACTATATACACACACGTACACATTTATGAATCATCAGTTCAATAGAAAAAAAAAGCGTTAAGACACACACATAAATTTAGACATTAAATTATATTTACAATGTGTCGACAAGGCTCACGGCTATATACCTTTAATTTGATTAATTCAGTTTATCGGTTCCGATTCTATATCTGATCCGGAGGTATTTTGGATGCAACAACATGTGATTATTTTATATAATCTGGCTCCTACTTTGGTTCTTTTATACAACATTATAAGTAGAAATGCAATACCCATAATTTTCATTATTAATGTAATAATGTCAATGGTTGACCATGTACTTCCTCTATTTTTCCCCGTCATTTCATACATGATATCCAAACTAGTGTCCGGATCCATTTTGACTTCACTTATAATAAATAAGTACTTTATTGAATGATTTAAATTACTAGAATTTACTGTGAGCCTCGTTTATAACACCTTAAGAAAACAAATTGAGTACATTACCAATAATAACAGCAACTCGGCGTCTGTCACTAAAACACTTTACCTAGCCTTATACCTTGAAGTTTAAACAATTTTATATTATTTATATTACACAAAGCTAAGATTAACGCTATGTCAAAACTACTTCTAGACTATTGGCTAGTTGACCGCCCACTCGGAGATACAAGATCAGAATGTCCTTCCGCACGCCTCGAGCCAAAAGATCTCCCTTCTCTCTCCCTCCATTGGCTCCTTTCTCCCACTGCAAAACACAAATTTCCGCCACAATCAAATGCTCAACCGTGATTTGTCGAACAATGACGCGTCAATGTGTTAGCCAATAGTCGAACGCATGATCACGTTTCCCGCCGTAGCATGTTTCGCGCCAATTTTGTGCCACATCTGGTATCTTAAAGTTTTTGTCTTGACGCTTGTCCACGAAAGAAATGCCGCAAAAAAAAAACCCCGTCAATTACGTACCTCGCCCTTTTCAAGCGGCTTGTCAGAATTTGGACCTCTTTGTCTCAACCGTAATAACTTACAAAGCTTTATTGAGCTTAGTTAGTGTGAAATTCTATGGTTTATTGCTTCAAAAAAAAAATATCCTAAGCTAACTTTTATAATTTCTAAAGCTCTTGTATTTTCAATAAAAAATTTGACCCTTGGTTTTAAGTCTCTGGCGAAGTTTTACGAGTGTTGCGCTATGTATTTAAAATTCGAAATAATTCATGGAATCGCTAGGAACACATGTAGGGTGTCTACTTCACACTCCCCCAAATAGATTTTTAATACACCTAGTATTCCTATGCCTTAGTTTCTATACTAGTCGTTTGGAAATCTATTTCTCCTCTATACTTTTCCGCTAGTTCTAAATCCTTCCCGCTCATCTATTATATTCTGAACATCGCGATAGCCTATTTAATTCGCATTCCCTCTTTGTTCGCTTAGCCTGGCCTCTCTATTGTTCTTAATGAGACCGGTAACTTCACTCATTTCCTTTTGTTAACACTAATCCCTAGTAGAAACCTATTCCCTTATGTGTTTCCGTAATACCGAAACAGATGAATCGCATTGTAATTTCCTCTAACCTTATCAGTTTGAACATCAATTAAGGTGTATACATTATTGTACGGCACTGCTCCTATTATGTAAGGCCCCTCATAAAGTCGCATGAATTTCTTTGTTAACTTTTTGTCGGCATCCGACTTTGCAAAAGTCTTCAATTTCACTAAGTCGCCTATTTCAAACTGTATTATCTTGTGATTTTTGTTATAATGAAACTCCCTATTCTCTGCCGCCTTTATTATGTTCAACCTTGCTTGCTCCCTAATCTGCTCTAACGACTCCCGTTGTAAACCGGTCCCGTTTGTTTTACCTTTATCAAAATCGGTCGATAGCAGGGTCCGCTTTCCCCAAACTATTTCGTTAGGTGAATAACCAGTTGTAGTGTGTATAACCTGATTATAACAATCTTCTATGTCCGGTAACAAATCTACCCAAGATTGATGTGACTTGTCACAGTACGTTCTGAATAACCTACCTAGTTCCTTATTTACCCTCTCCGTTGAATTTGGTCGTGGGTTTCTAACAGACGTGTGTGTTAGTACAATACCTAACTGGTGAATGCCTGCCTCGAAGACCTTTGAAGTAAAATTCGCGCCTCTGTCCGAGCATAATGTCCTAACTTCAACCTGTTTATGGAACTTTTTCACACATGTTAACGTAGCTTTTCCGCTCGCCTGTCGTAATGGATATAACCTAATTAGCTTGCTATAAGCGTCCTGCATCACAAATATGTATTTGTACCCGAACCGTCCCGTTGGCAATGGTCCATAAATATCACAGAAGACTCGCTCTCCTATTTCTTTTGCTATTACCGTTTTAATCGGTCCCGTATGTGTTTCTAACGCATGTTTTGACTTCTGACATAATTCGCAAGCTCTTACAATTCGACCTATTTTACGAGACATATTTGGGAAATAGTAACGATGCTTCATCAAAGCATATACCTTGTAACGTCCGAAATGTCCTACCTCTTCATGTATGCTAATAATTAAATCTCTTTGTAAGTCCTCGGGGACATATAGTCTTAATCTATCTCCAATTTTATCCGTCCTATATAGAATCCCTTCCTTTGTCGCATAATACCTTGATTCTGGTGTACCTGTTATTTCCATACGCCTAATTATTTCGCTAACAACCTTATCACGCCCTTGATAACTACTTATCTCTCCCCATCTCGCCTGTACCACTCGTCCCAACGTCGTTTTGAATAAATTCATCTCAGGCCCCGTAGCCTTATTTGTCAATACATCGGTGGTCCCTTTTATGTGCCGGGATAATACATCCGCAACTGTATTTGATTTACCCTTCACATGTTCTACTGTATAGTCGAATTGACCCATGTAATGCACCCAACGTATCATTCGTGCGCTCAGTAATTTACATGTTTGTAAGAATGTCAAACTCTTATGATCTGTCCTAATCACTAACCGTGCTCCTCTCAAATAAGTTTCAAACTTCGACAAACTAAAGATGATTGCCCACAGTTCCTGTTCTGTAACCGTCCATTTACGCTCTGCCTCCGACAATGACTTACTACAAAATCCTATTATACACTCTTCCCCTACTTCGTTCAATTGATAAACATATCCCGAAACTCCAAGATTACTGCTATCAGTTTGCAGATAATAAATCTCTTTCGGATTTGGATGTACGAGAAGTATTGTGTCTAAGAATAATTTCTTGACTTTCTCGAAACAATCGTTTATTTCTTCCGTCCATGACCATTTGTTATTTTGTTTTAATAGGTCGTAGAGCGGTCTAACCTCTTCGCTATATTTCGAAATAAATCTTCTGAAATAATTTATTAATCCCAAAAATCCCCGTAATTGTTTTATTGTTCGAGGTATGGGAAAATCCAATATGGCCTCTACTCGTTCTGGATCCATCCGTACCCCGTTTGTATTCACTATGTGCCCTAACAACTTCACCTCTAGGCATAAAAATCGACACTTTCCTAGCCTACCTGTCAATCCTGCGGTCTCTAATCTGTCTAGTACCTGGTCTAAATGTGCTAAATGTAGTTCTATGTCCCCTGTAGTGAATATGACAATGTCATCTAGATAATTCACGCAAAACTCACGCACTTCTTTTAGTATAATATCCATTGCCCTCGAAAATCCTGCCACAGACGTTTTTAATCCCTGAGGCAGCACACAATAGATATAAGTTCTCCCCATAAAAGAGAACCCTGTATATTTCCTAGAATCCCGATGCAAAGGTATTTGGAAATAAGCATTATTCAAATCAATCAAGCTGATATAATTCACTCCATGAAAAGATTGTAAAATCTCAGATGTGAGTGGTGGTGAACCTGCATCACCTATCATTTTCTTATTAAGTTCGCGCGCGTCTAATAAGAGTCTTATTGACCCATCCCGCTTTTTCGTAAATGTGAGTGGACTACAGTAAGGTGTTGCCTCCTGTCTTATCACACCCAACCTCTCTAATTCCTCCAATTCCTTCTTTACCTGTTCCCTATACGCCAAAGGTACCGGATAGCTGTGCTTTACAAAAGGAGTTTCGTCTACCAACTCAATAATGTGCTCGTATCTGCTAGTTAGCCCTAATTTGTCCGTAAATACCTCACGATGCTTGTCTAACACAGGCAGTAACAGTTTCTTTTGTTCACTACTTAAACACGAATCATCTAAGTGATAGTCTGTTTGAACTTCACCGTCCGTTCCTATTCTCGATAAGCCAAGTTCTATCGAACTAATATTTTGGTTTAATATTAAATTAATTGTGGTGGCGTTTGCCACTCCCCCAAGCCTTTCTATCTTACATTCCGAATTTAATCTTACGCAACATCTAACGCCTAGGTGTTCGATCGTCAAGGTTCGCTCGCTACCGCAATTAACTACTCCTTTTACTCGCTCTAACCAATCATACCCTAGTATTAATGACCTGGGTAACCGTCGCATAACCAATACAGGTGCTTCAACTAAAGTACTACCTAACTGAAACTCTATCAGTACTAACCGATTCGTACTCTCACTCCGTGAACCAAATGCTCCCTGTATCTGAATTGCTGGGATCGCGATCTCTGGTAAAATTATGTTTTCCTTTACGATCGAGTCATACAACTCCCTAGTTATTCCGCTAATCTGACTTCCCGTATCGATAAGCGCACTCATGTTTCTACCGTACAATCTCACACATACTTCTGGTAATTTAGGCAAAGAATAGTCAATGTCTACATCGATCGTCTCATCGAGTTCGTGAAACATTGTACACACGTCTAAACCTCGCTTCAAACAACCCTTACATGCGTTATCTATCTCGTCGCATTCTAATATGTTACTAAACTGATTTTCCAATAAGATCCCTATGCTATCAATTTCTGACTGGAAATTATAACCACCGTTGTTCGTTCCGCCTTTCAACGTTCGCTTAATTCCATTTCCGCCGGCCCCTAAAGCTTGTCCCGGTTTCCATCCATTGTTCGTTAGGATCTTATAAGCCAAGCCTATTCTTTCATGTCCCGATATATCTTTATTCCCCGTTCTACACAACACTAAGCTATCGGACCTTACTTGTGTGGGGAAATTTAGTTTTTTGAATTTCCCTCCCCCACATGTTTCGATGAATTAGAGCTTTCGCCCTCCTTTACAAAAGTAATAGCTGGTCTGACTCTTTCAGTTTCGGATAATGTAGGTCTATTAAAATTCGCTCTATAACCTAATCTACTTCGACGATAACCTCGTCCCCTTGTCGAATTACCTCTACTAGCCCAATTGTTAGTTGAAATTGTTGCAACAATGGGACGCGCCACCCGCGACTCATTGTACCTCCGTCCCCTGAATCCACTACCTACAATACCTCCCGCGACTCCCTTTTGTTTCTCGACAATGTTTTGTTCTAGGCTCCTTAGGAATTTCGCTCCATTCATGATGCTAACTTCCTCAGTTCTAGTAAACCATAATCGCTGTATATCTATCGCATAGTGTCGCATAATAGAATTTACTAAATCTCGCTCGCTAAACGCAATAGTCAAAGACTGCATTGATTCGGCTTGTTCGGCAAAGTGCTCAGACATAGTCATTCCTGAATCGCTCGTATAAATTGCATTTATCAACCTATATCTCACAGATTCCTGAATCTGTTCGGTCCAGTAGTTTCGCCTAAAGTCAGCCTCGAAATCTGCGAACGTAACCCAATCCTTTGAGTACAACTCCATAACCTTTCGCGCGTGTCCCGATATACATCCTAGCGCTATATCAATCTCGCGATCCGTTCCATTTACAGCCCTTATATACTTCTTTAATCGTTTTAAAAATGCAATAGGGTTGGTGAAGGGTTTTCCATCAAAATTTGGTTTGCTAACCGATGGTTGTACCACATAAATGTTCCGAGTCTCGGAAGACGCTACACTAGAACTCGTAGACTCTACACTAGATCCCTGCCTTTCGCTTTCATCACCTTCACCTCGTACCACGCTAACCGTATCGTGTGACGTGACACTTGCCCTTTCATTCAATATCGTACTGGGACTCGAACCCAAATTTTGTAATTTCTTCTCGAAATCACTGATTTTTTGTAAAATCAACTCTAATGTCGCTTTCCCTACGGTCACTGTTTGCTCGCTCGTACCTACAACGCTCGCCTCGGGTCCGTTCTCCGCTACCTGCTTCGCACTACGGCCCTTTCTACCTGCTGGCATCGTCTCTAGTTCGACTTAAACCTCTCTATTTGCTATTTTTCGCTAAATTCCCGTTAAATGCTAAATTACTCGTTTTACTTGCGCGACTTTCGTGAACTCGTCAGACAGTTTGTTATTGTAATAATGTAAAACCAATGCAATACTGACACCAGATGTTTGAACTTAGGAGTATATACTGATTTTATGAATTCTTAAATTCAAGAAAATAAATCTAAGATATAAGGCAAGATTAGTATCTCGGTCACTGCGATCAATCTCCCGACGATCCCTGTAAATTTTACATTTATAAGATATACTGCTCATCTCGGCTATTCCTATAAAGAAAAACACATCTCTTATACAATAACATGCACAGTGTGTCTTAACCCTTTCTTTATTTATTTTATGTATATATAAAAATTTTTTTTTTTTTTTTTTTCCCTTTTTTCAGTCACGATTCCTACGTTGTGTTTATATTTTTTTTTTTTTTTTTTAAATATAGATCTAGTCATACCGTTATTTCGAATACGTACATAGACCCCTGGTCGCTCGGCAACAAAATTCTGTGACCTACATGGTCACAGATCTGTGACACAGGACATAGATCCTGGTCACGGCACCAAAATTCTATGATGGCACCGGCGTGATCGTCTTGGCTAGTTAAATATCGTGGCTTGTATATGTGAAAAAGAGAAAAAAAATTCTATAAACTTAGAAACGGAAAATAGCACTGCAGAGTTAGTAGCACTTTAGGTATCCGGTCGTCGTATTTGTTGGTTATGATTTACCAGTAAAACTGGTACTTAGCACAGTACGCTGGGTGAACATTGTAAGGCAGACCTAATCAATCCGCCTGAATCATAGTATTCTTTATTGATACCTTAGCGCGAAGTCTATCTTAGAGATGTTTAAATTACAGTTTAGTAACAAGTATATAATTCGAGTTTGCAAATCAGGGCCGGATTGAGTGGTTGCTGTTACATGTATTTCCTTTAAAAAGGCATCTTAGCTGACCAATGGTAACCGAGCACGGGGAATGGTCCCTACGCCTGCACGAGGCCCTTAATCATTGTTATTTGGGGCAGCAGTCAACCTCCTTTATTGCGCTGAGAAGCGAATTTATTCCCACATCCGCTAGCGGCTGGTACTATCTTTTATGGGCATATTAGCCCGCCCCTGGTCCATGGACTTTTATTTATTTTATCATTTCATATAGTAAGTTTTATGAATTGGCCAATTCATGGTCGGAGGTCGATCTGCGAGAGGAGTGTGTGTATGGTGTGCTGAACCATTGCTGCCAACTTGTCACCACGCAGCCATGTAGCCGATTACTTTGACTATATTGTCAATCACTGTCAAACATGTTATCAAGATTGATTTGGTTCCCCAATCAACCAAAAGTGCTCCACACTCTGCGAGTACGTCCCTGCTTCCGAAACAATAGTTGTAGCCTGACTCTTTTGTTTTGCGTATGCCCCGCTCGTTTCGCTTTCACTCTCGCTCTCGTCGCTGTAGACCGCCTTCTCGTTCGGATGCTATATACCTATATTAATAAAACCTATTGTTCCCTATTTCTCGCAAATATCTTATGTATATAATTTAGATCTATTTTAACCCTTATGCCAAATTTGTGTAAGTCGGAACCTCTTAGACTGCATTAGGTCGTCTTATCTCATTTGAAAACTTTCTGAGGAGCCGTTATCTGTTCTATTGTATAAAAAGTAGTGAATGGATTTTTGTTTACAACAAAATCTGTTCATAGGCTCGAACTATGAAATTATCCTGTAGACCTAAATTAATTGCGATGACCTATAAAATTAACCTAGTTCATTTCTTCAGGGTTAAGAATCGTGACTGTAACTTGGACATGTGGGATGAAATTCATTATTGGAGTGTTATCCATAATCTTTAACACAAGTCATTAATGTAATATATTATGATATAAACCATAATTAAAGTTTAGACCAAAATAAACTTCCAATAATAAATCTGTAAGGTAAACTTAACTGTATAATAAAAAGGAATGGTTATGAATATAATTTACTTTTATTTTCCCAAAATTTACTTAATTTGTTTCACTCGACACTGAGTGATAATAAGAAGAGAGACACTGGTTTAAATTATTTACACCGAATTCGAGTGTTTGTGCAATCGTTTACTTCGGTGGAATTTCTCGTTCCTAGGCCATACTAATTTGTAAGGGAAAAGAGAAATCCAAGATAAAAACCCTTACGACCATTTAACCTAAAATACACCTTATACCTTACTATATACACACACGTACACATTTATGAATCATCAGTTCAATAGAAAAAAAAAGCGTTAAGACACACACATAAATTTAGACATTAAATTATATTTACAATGTGTCGACAAGGCTCACGGCTATATACCTTTAATTTGATTAATTCAGTTTATCGGTTCCGATTCTATATCTGATCCGGAGGTATTTTGGATGCAACAACATGTGATTATTTTATATAATCTGGCTCCTACTTTGGTTCTTTTATACAACATTATAAGTAGAAATGCAATACCCATAATTTTCATTATTAATGTAATAATGTCAATGGTTGACCATGTACTTCCTCTATTTTTCCCCGTCATTTCATACATGATATCCAAACTAGTGTCCGGATCCATTTTGACTTCACTTATAATAAATAAGTACTTTATTGAATGATTTAAATTACTAGAATTTACTGTGAGCCTCGTTTATAACACCTTAAGAAAACAAATTGAGTACATTACCAATAATAACAGCAACTCGGCGTCTGTCACTAAAACACTTTACCTAGCCTTATACCTTGAAGTTTAAACAATTTTATATTATTTATATTACACAAAGCTAAGATTAACGCTATGTCAAAACTACTTCTAGACTATTGGCTAGTTGACCGCCCACTCGGAGATACAAGATCAGAATGTCCTTCCGCACGCCTCGAGCCAAAAGATCTCCCTTCTCTCTCCCTCCATTGGCTCCTTTCTCCCACTGCAAAACACAAATTTCCGCCACAATCAAATGCTCAACCGTGATTTGTCGAACAATGACGCGTCAATGTGTTAGCCAATAGTCGAACGCATGATCACGTTTCCCGCCGTAGCATGTTTCGCGCCAATTTTGTGCCACATCTGGTATCTTAAAGTTTTTGTCTTGACGCTTGTCCACGAAAGAAATGCCGCAAAAAAAAACCCCGTCAATTACGTACCTCGCCCTTTTCAAGCGGCTTGTCAGAATTTGGACCTCTTTGTCTCAACCGTAATAACTTACAAAGCTTTATTGAGCTTAGTTAGTGTAAAATTCTATGGTTTATTGCTTCAAAAAAAAAATATCCTAAGCTAACTTTTATAATTTCTAAAGCTCTTGTATTTTCAATAAAAAATTTGACCCTTGGTTTTAAGTCTCTGGCGAAGTTTTACGAGTGTTGCGCTATGTATTTAAAATTCGAAATAATTCATGGAATCGCTAGGAACACATGTAGGGTGTCTACTTCAACGTGGTTGCACGTGGTGGTAGTAAAGTCTTTTTTAATTTCAGAGTAGGCTTGCGCTTGACGACAATAATGCTTAGTACAAAGCAATGATGAGGTCTAGGTTGGAGCGCGCTTGCCTAGAAGGTGCCTATTCATTGAAGGAACTTAAGTTATACGTGGCAGGAAATACATGCGCTGGAAGGGCATTCCACACCTTAGCGGTTCGCGTCAGTAACGTAGAGCAAAACCATTTCGTTTCGTTTCTGTCGAGCAAAGTTGTAGTAGATATAGGTCAGGTGTAAAGGCTATTGTACCACGGCAGGACAATAAATATCCGCCGGCTATATTGGTCCTCCAGTCTGTTAGCCCCACTAATTCAAAGTCACACAGTTTGCCGGCGGTCGACTCTGTTTGTTTGTGTTTGTAATTTACACGACGCCGGCGACTATGGCTATCTGTATTAATCTTTGCTACGAATGCATAGATAGATGTTTTTTAACCACTACAAGTTAGCCCTTGACTGCGATTCCACCTGGTTGTCTGTTATACTACACTCTTTGACAATAAATGATAAAAACGCATGGATTTGACTCGCTCCAGCAATGCTCAGGACTGCTGTTACTTATGTATCTTTGGATTAATGCAATTGTAAATATACTTTATTTTTTCAAAAGAGCAACCACCGAGTTTCTTGCTGGTTCTTCTCGGTAGGAACGGCATTCCGAACCAGCGGTAGAGTCATTCGACTATTCATAAGCACTTGTAAAAAGTCTATTTGAATAAAAAATATTTGAATTTTGATTTTTTTTTGAATTTTGACAGTAGCGGCTTACCGGTGCCAGACATATTCAACCTAATTCCCTTAAGTGATTCTACACGGCATTATACCGGAATGCGAGAACTCTTTAATTTTTTGTGATTAATTTCAACTACGAGTAGTTATGTGTTTAATCGGAGTATGAGTTACCTCTGTTCTTAACAGCCAAATCAGTTTAACAATGATGATGATGATGTCCCCCCGATCGAATTTCGACCACGGCGGCCAATCTCCACAGAGATTAGCCATCTGCGCGGGAGATATTATAGTGCACAAGTGTGTGCGCATACACAGGTGCACTCTCTGTTCCTTTACTCTCATAGCCCGATGGGACGGAAGATCCGATACGACCGGAGAGAGATCAGGCGCAGGACCGACGGCTTAACGTGCTCTCCGAGGCACGGAGGTGATACACCGCCAACTTCCTAACTCCGGGCTAGTACTGAGAATTTCTTGTCAGAAAAACCCAACACTTGATAAGGCCCGACCCGGGACTCGAACCCGAGACCTCGTCGACCGCAGTCGAACATGCTAACCACTAGACCAACGAGGCAGTTTAAGAATAATCAACATCCAAACATACAAACTATCAAAATTAATAATATTAAGTAAGGTTTCAATTATACGTCCCGTGGTACAAAAAGTCGTTGAAGGCATCAGAGTATGTGGTAGATTACCCATACTAAATTGCGTTGAATATTACCGTCTACGAGTAAGAAGAAGAAGACTGTTTCAGTGTTTGTTTGTTGTGCAAATAAATTGAAATGAAGAAGACAAACTAAGTTATTTTTCCTAGTAATTAAATTTATACTTACAACTTTTTACGAGATTTTTTATTTATATAATCGTATGGCGTTTGGTACATAATAAGCTTTTTTATAAAAAGAACGCTTATTTCGCCTGCAAGTTCGTCGCTCGTTTAGCACCACCCAGGGGACACGTGCAGGGAGGTAGAAGGTAGCTCCTGCGGACGTGAGCGACGGGGCATCCCCCGAGATATTTCACCGCGGATAATTGCCTCATCTGGTGACAGAAGGGCTGGCTCATTTTTTGCGCAAAGGATCAGCCTGGCTGTCCAGCGCGGAATTGCAGCCAGCATTCTTGCCACCACTCTACGCGGACATGATTTATATAGTAATTAGGTTAGGCTAGCTAGAATTAAGTTCTATTGTATTATTTTCAATAAATAATGGTTTAAAAAAGAACTTGGACATACTGTTTATTAGTACAAAATAAGCAACAATTTGTTTGAGGAAAAATCTATTCCCTCTTTTTATGAGCTTAGCTGCAGGAAAAGTTCGTACGTGATAAAAAGGCGCAAGTTCGAAAAAGAATTTATCGCGGAATCAAGTCTGAGAAACTTAAGGCTGGAAGTGACAAACAAGAAAGTCGGAAAGTTTGACTTTTGCCCCACTTGCCGGATGATGCTCGCGACGGAATTTCACCCTCTCAGAGCTAGAATGAGAGCAATATTTTAGACGGCCTTGTTTGTAATAGATTAAACTTATCTAGTGGATAAAAGTGGTAAGAATAAACTTTACATTGATATTTTTGTACAAATTGGAGTTCTGTGAGTTGTTGTGCTGAAAGGATTTTAAAAATATTGTGTAATACGTGTTACATAAACCAAACAGGTACTTCATAAGCCTTGAGCCC
This sequence comes from Erebia aethiops, assembly GCA_923060345.2. Taxonomy (NCBI): domain Eukaryota; kingdom Metazoa; phylum Arthropoda; class Insecta; order Lepidoptera; family Nymphalidae; genus Erebia; species Erebia aethiops. Next base: position 2,534,925 of record OV281092.1, on the reverse strand, counting down.
CGCAGTAATAAGAAATGATATCCTAAACACAGGTATCTAGTTAGGAGTTAGACCTACCTACCACCCACGCAAATGGCCAAATTATGATGTAAGTCCAACTTTGATGTTATATAGTTTTATGTTACTGTTATTTGTGTTCGTGTTTTATTGTTATTTTTCTAGTTTGATTATGAATAAACGAAATTAAATAAATGAGTGGATTTTAAGGACTAAAAGAATCAGTAGGTATGGTTGAATTGACAACAAGGCTTAGGAATTAGTTGCACTAACTCTGATAAGTTTGAGATGACTTGTAAATAAGGCTCTTTTTAGAGCAAAGCGTATTTGAATCTCTCGGCATCCTCGAGCATTGGTTTTAAGATACCGTAGTTAATTAATAATAATAATAATGTCCTCCCGATCGAATTTCGACCACGGCGGCCAATCTCCACAGAGATTAGCCATCTGCGCGGAAGATATTATAGTGCACAAGTGTGTGCGCATACATAGGTGCACTCTGTTCCTTTACTCTCATAGCCCGATGGGACGGAAGATCCGACACGACCGGAGAGAGATCAGACGCAGAACCGACGGCTTAACGTGCTCCCCGAGGCACGGGAATGAAACACCGCCAACTTCCTAACTCCGGGCTAGTACTGAGAATTTCTTGTCAGAAAAACCCAACACTTGTTATGGCCCGACCCGGGACTCTAACCCGAGACCTCGTCGGCCGCAGTCGAATATGCTAACCACTAGACCAACGAGGCAGACCAACGACGTAGTTAATTATTACAATTACCTACGTCTGATATTTTACAAGCTGATGCTCGTGACTTCGTCCGCGTGTATTTATGTTTTTTTCCCACGATATAAAGTAGCCTACTCGCTTGAAATCGTCCCTCCACTTAGTCACAAGGAGGTGCTTTGCGGCCTCGTACAACAAAGTGCAGCGTTGAACGACCCAATTCTAAGTGGCTAAGGAATGCCAAAATTTATTTTCTAGTAGTTTTGGGCTTTGTAATGATATTATCTCCTAAACCCTGTAAGAGTAGGCACTAATTTAGATTACCCATCCAATTACGGAGTGAGCAATAAAATCTCTTAGAATAGACTCAGTAACAGATGCGATACTGTGTCCCGGCCCTTTCTGGATGAAATGAAAACCCGTATTTTCGTGTAATAGGCCCTCGCATAAGCGGAAACGTTCGGCTATTGTCGGGACTGTTCGGGATTCAAATAATGAAGGGCAAGAATGGACGTTGGATCGGGAATAGGTTATTGTACTGCCTGAACAATCTTGTTCGAGTTCGCTCGGGTTTTTGGGCATTGGCTATAACAATTAGTTTCAAATTTGGAAGTGGTATTGAACCCTTTAAATTTTAGTCGAAGTGAGGCAGTGAAAATTGTGAAGGATTGCTTATATTTGCTTATGAAAGTGAAGGTTTAAACACCGCTAAATTAATTGAAATTCTTGTCAATAAAACCGAATCGGACCGATCGATCGGACTTTGCCATACGTAGTCGGTCATGCTAACCACTAAACTAATGAGGCAGATTACTACTTTAATACTTATGCAATATTACTTAAAATTACAGTTTGATGTCACGTACTTTGACGTTTCTAAAATAAGGATTTTAATTATTCTACAACACGAAAGTCAACAATAATGAAACAATATGATTTTACGCGTTGGCATTATGGCCCCTTATCTGATGTTTAAGATACTTTTTATGTTAAACTACACCCTTATTGGTTTTTACGCGGTTGAAGTAATGTTGCTTTTTCGTATTAAAATGAAGATGTTGGTGAAGTGAAGACGTTTTTAGTCAGTGAAGTCTTAATATCTACTCTTACGAATTAAGATAACTTACAACAAAACCTTACATGCTATCGTTTTTATTTTATTACCTACTTACATTTTCAATGCATCTTCCAAATCGATGAGTATACAACCTACATCGATTTATTGAGGAGTTGCTATGCTGCAGTTAGTATGATAATGTTACGTTCAAACTTCGAACCGAGTACATATAACACGCGTCCAAAACTCTAAATAAAGATATCTCAGCTATTCAAAACTACATCAGAAAATCAAATTACCACTTAAAGTTATAAATTCCCATTTTAATAAGTCCCAAAGATAAGGAGCCGAATCTTATTATTAACCCGAACAATTAAAATCTAAGGGCGAGGTCATTTGCGTAATTATTCACTCAAAAGGTCGTTCCGTGAAAAGGTATTTTCAGAATCATAATTACTGAAGAGAAAATTAAAATTTGTATAATATCTCTGGATCTATTTATTTATCGCAGCCTTAATATTCGGCATTCTCTAAGGAATAAATTCAGGATGGAAAATTCGTTACGGTGATCGCATACCTACCGATACGCCCGCATAATATGCCAGAGCCACAAGACCTATAGCCTGAGACCTTCTCATTCTGAGAGGAGATCAGCGGTATTTAGTAGTATCTTGGTTTCATCCAAGTTAGTAGTTAGTAGCGGGCAAAAGCTAGAAAAAAAAATCAAAATACATAAGTAGCTTCTGAAGTTTTAAACATGCCGTTTAAAACGCTATAATCACTCGAGGAGCCGGAATAGGAAGATTGGGCCACTTGGCTCGCAGCCAGAATGCCTCACGCTTAGTCTAAGTTCTTACAGTGAAAATTCGATCTTCGATTCGATTCGATTCGAATTCAGCGTTTGATCACATTATCGTCAAAGTAGAATGAACCTAAAAGCTCTTGATTTAAAGTCACAAATTCAGTACAACCAATTTAAATTACGAAACGTATCGTTTGGAACGCTGACTGGTTGTAATTGAGATTTAAATAAATACAGTTAAGGTTGATTTTGACGCTAATGTGATCGAACACTCAATACGATCAATCGAATTTGCAATGTAAAAACTTAGACTAAACGTACTGGTAACGAAAACGTAGCATCGGTTTCCTGAAACACCTACGCGGTTACACGCTGAATGTAAACGATCTCGTCTATGTTCATTTTGTACTAGCTCTTCCTATGTAGCTGTATCTACGTGAAAACTGTATAGATTCCTATGAATCCACAAGGAACAAGTGGTCTAAGCTGTGAAAACACATATTAAGAGTCGATTGCGATATTCAAGTAACGTTGACCCTAAATAGAGAGAGAAAGTGTCTGTCGGTCAGTCACCTTTTCATGGCCTATCAGTTTGACTGATTTTGATGAAATTTGTAACTGGAATAGTTTGTATCCCAGACATGAACGGTTTTGGAAATAATCGCATATTCTTAAGCTTCAACTACAGCTTAAGTTTTTGGAAATGCTAATTATTGAATGGGATTAGGTCATCGTCGTTGTCGTCAATCGATAGAGTACGATATCGGAACGTATAAAGTGAAAACTCTTCTAACAATAAAAAGCCGGGATACCTAGCTACAAAGTGTTTGTTGTTTAATGTATTCGTTCTACCGAACATCTCAATCCCTTAATTTTGTTCTAAGTAAACCTAAAACCGGGGATTTACGATGAACATCAAATAAAACGTTGTTGAAACAACTCATAAAGAAAGGTTTAAAATCCGCTACACCCTTTTGTTGCTTGGAAGGGTATTAATTCTCTCATTTAACTTACTTCTATATAAAAGCCCCTAAATAAATAAAGAAAAAAAAAAAAAAAAAAAAATTCTTCCTACCCTACGAGGTCCAATAGACGATAGACTTTACTAACAGTTTTGCCTGCCTAGTTTTGAATGCGAGCGAACAACACTGAACTCAAAAGTCAGAATTGTAGGCCCGTATCTATGGACATACTAATATTATAAATATGAAAGTGAGTCTGTTTGTCTGTCTGATACGCTTTAAGTTAAAGCGTTAAAGCCTTTGACGGCCCATCTTTTTAACCGATTTTGATTAAATTACGAGAAAGATTACATCCCGGGGAACGACATAAGGCCACTTTTTATTCCGGGAAATTAAGGAGTTCATTTAAAAAACCCGGGGATTAAAAAACTTAATCTACGCGGGCGAAGTACGCGTAGATTATCCCCACAGGATAGTATAATGACTTACACTAATGTTGTAATATATTGTTTGTTTTATAAAAAGAGCAACTGCTGAGTTTCTTGTCGGATCTTCTCAGCAGAAGCTGCTTTCCGAACCGGTGGTAGAGTCAAAACATAACGTAACATGGGCGAGACTATCCAGGTCCCAGACTATCTGTTGAGATCGGACAGAAATTCAATGCACGTAGGTAGGTTTGTGATGAAATAAAAAGAAATTGATTAATAAAATAAAAAATAAGTTTTTAATTTATCAGTATGGCTTACGTTGTCCTATCGACCGCATGGGGATACTGGCAAACTTTTTTTTCATTCATTTCATTATTGGCCCACATTTTTTCGCCAACCATTTAATTTTGGCTGACCACAGAGCAGTGTTTTCACAGTTGTTCCACGTGTTTTTTTTTCCGGTAACATTATGCCTGAAATTAACTTTTATAGGTCGCTCCGGGACAATGCCTGGAGTAAGAGGTAAGGAACATAGAATGTGCAAATGGTAATGATACTCACTATTATTTTGGTGTATTGTAGAGACATAATATTTTTTCTTTTTACGCAAACAGTAAGTACTTATTTGTTTTTTTTAATTAAGTAAAACTTTTTTTTAATTGAACAAACAGTTTTACAATAGTGGGTAGATACTTACACTAAAAATTTGTGGGTTTTCGTTTCGATTTAAAACTTCCGATTTATTTCAAGAATATTTAGACAGTGATTATTTGTGGTATTTTATTTATTTTTATTTATTCAGTCCTTTCTGACAGTATAAAATGCAGGCTGTACAAATCTCCTAATTGAAAAACAAGCAATAAACTTTGTCTCACTCTCTCTAGTATACATGGATAGACAGAGTACCTGTATGTTATTATTTCACACCTTAGTCTGCCTTTTAGATAGTTCGCGCGCAATGTATTTTACGAAAATCTGCCCGCTGTCCCTAGTCTTGTACAAACATTGCTCCAATAGATCACGAATTAGAGCTTGACCCAAATTTCACGTGAACTAGCTAATAAACAATTTAAGATCACACATTATACGTCCAACGTACGTCAGAGTTCTGCATTGCCCCTGGACTCATTTAATCTAAATTACGGCGCACAATGGATCGATGGCGTATTGAAACCCGATAGCGAAGCCTGGCGCGAACTGGAGGGATTATCCGACTGTAATGACACCTCACGACCTCAACGTTCACACGGTGTTCGGTCCTGTTCCCAAATAATTCGATAACTTACTAAGTAATCCATATAAATAATAATATTTGACCTATTTCCCCCTCGCAATTTTGTTATCGGACCACAAGAAAAGAAAAGAAATAAAATCTATTTATTCTCACCATTGTGCCACACATTACAAAACTGTAAGGTAAATGTTACCATGGTGCCTCTAGTACCCGAGCATTAAACTCATGGTCAAGTCCTAGAGGCACCCTGACAAACACTTGTTGTGTGTGGCATAACCTGAAAGAAGGCATCAGCTCAGCATGGTGCAGAATGCCTTGCAATAAATAATTACAAGAGCATTCCACGCTGATTTTCAGCTGGAGCCCTACTCCAGGTGACGCCACAGCTTGGTAACTATATCTACTAATTATTACTTAGGTACTTAATAAATTATTCTAGTTATACTAAAGGGCTGTACACGTAAATAAAATAATTATTATAATATATTCTAATTAAATAATGAGGCTAGTTAGAACAACAACAAGACATCTACATCATCGTCGAAATTCCATAGAAACATACACACCAATTCACCAATCTGTGTTGAATAAATTGCACACTATTCCAATATGAAATGTCCTTTTTTTAGTTAAATTTTTCCTGCCAGCTATAATATATCCTATATATTATAGACAAGACATATTCGAAGACAAGAGCAAACTAACATTTAAAGGCACCTATATAATAGGATGCATCGTCACACTTCAATGACACACACGTCAATTTAAAATTAAATTTAAAAAAAACTTGTCTCTATATCCATTCTTTTTATATCAATGCAAGCAATGGCTGGATCATGCGTCATGCTCGTGAACGGGTGCCACCGGCGGGAATGGGGCTACTTTCTGTCTGCACGTCTTTGACATGAATTGAATAAACAAATTGAAGAAATCCATTAAAAGTAATAATAATAATAATAATAATAAGCCTTTTTATTTCTAATCTCATGATATTTACAATTGTATATAACTACTTTTTAGATGAAATAAGTGTTAGTTGTGTTAGTGTTTGTCTTATTCTAGTTAGTATTGTTATTTGTTGCAGTATTTGTTGGTTTAAAAGTATGCTCCTGAAAAAAGCTTATTATACTGTTGAAGATTATGTAAATGATAGAGGAGCATGGATTTGATCGCTCCAGCAATGCTGGGGACAGCGGTTACTTATGTACACATTGATATAATAATTGTAAATGAATTATTTAAAAAAAGCAACCACCGAGTTTCTTGCTGGTTCTTCTCGGTAGGAATGGCATTCCGAACCAGTGGTAGATTCACTTGACGATTCAAAAGTACTTGTAAAAGTTTATTTGAATAAAGAATATTTTGATTTGATTTGATTTGATTTGATATCCTTTCTCAATTCTTTCTCTTCCTCCACACTACCTTCTTGATACTACCTTCTTGGCATTGCTCGCAAATTTTTTGTTTAGGTTTCGACTTTGTCTAATCTCCAACATTATTTGGAAATCTCTCTTTGCTTCTACAGCAGACATTGGGATTTAAAACGCCTTTGTTATTCTTATTCAGTCGATTCATAATTTTTTTTTTAATTATCACAATCGCGCCTATTGAAAAACAATGATGTAGTCTTACTCGGAATTTGCTTGACGAAATAAAGAAAATGCTTCAGTAAAAACGCCTTAGGGATTAAGATTTAATTTATCAGATCCTCAGTTAAGGGGTCCTTTTGTGAAATAGGAGCCAGTTCGAAAGCCGTTCAAGTTTTATATCTTAAACCAACATCAAAGTGAACACCCTCGAAAAATATAAAATTTTATTTACTCCTTTATAGCGCATTAAACTTGGAAATTAAGTTATACTTTGCAAGGCTTTTCATTAATATTTTTCTCATCAGATTATTCCATTTTGCACAGCTCTTTATAGGTATTTGATGAGGCTAGTAAAAATAGCGGCAGATGCCTTTATACCGTGCTCTTGTACCGTTGGTATGGACGGGAAACTAAGGTGCAAGGCCCATTGGCCGGATTGGCACTGATAGTAACGCCACAGAATACAAGTTATTATACTACGGTAGTATGAAGCTGTAGCTTCTATTTTTTAATCAACGTATGCCCAGCTTTCATCGTTACACCTGCCACGTTGGTCTAGTGGTTAGTGGTCCGGGATTTCAGTCTCGTGACGGGTTGGGTCATAATTAAGTGTTCGGGTTTTCGGATTAGAAATTCTCAGAACTAGCCTGGAGTTAGGAAGTTATCGGTTTTTCATCCCCGTGCTTCGGAGAACACGTTAAGCCGTCGGTCTCAGTTATTATAACTAACACGATACCTAAAAGTAGTTAAAGCCCGCCAAGCCGCATTGGCGCAGCTGTAATTCTCTCTCTCCTATGAGAGTTTAGACCTGTTCCCAGCAGTGGGACGTTAATAGCTTGTAGTGGTGGTGGTGGTAGGATACTCGACTTTATGATTTTGAGGTACTGTACGTGAGCAGTTATTCAGTTTGTGAAGAACCGCCGTTAGCGTCATCGTATTATCAAGCTAATTGCGCGTGACAAGGCCACTGCATGAGTGCTCTCATAATATAATGATCAAAAGTTTGTTTTTGCCGCACCATGCTACGCGGATCGCTTTGCGTCTCCCTGTATGAGACCGAAAACTCTTGAACTTATCATCGTCCATTAACAGACAATCATCGCGTCGCGCATACACTCTCCGATAATTGTACTCTTCTTGCCGTAACTCGTAACAATTCGAGCAAAGTGCACACAGTTTTACTAAAAGTTACTCTCGGAGACAACTTTTTGTAGAACCAATATGTACCGCTAAACGGTTTCTACGCAACATCATACTGGAAAGGTACATCGCTTGGCTGTAAGACTGTGATGGTATTATATAGCAACTATAATTAATTAGTGTTACTGCTTTGAACTGCGAAAAAATAACCGATTATATTTGTCCAACCATTTATTTTACTTTTGGCAGCTCGATACAATGATGTTGCTGAAGCTCCATGACTATTTTGAAATGGAAATTCGTACGGTAATTACAACATGAGTATACGAGTTACGAAATATCGACTTAAAGGGCACGTAGCTTCACTATTGTAAAAAACGATATGCGTCTATGGAGTATTGCATTTTTTGGTCGATGATTCCCTGTCAATAATTATGACACTTCATAGGCGTGCTTATGTCAAAAGTAAAATAAATGGTTGGACAAATATAGGGGTAAGTACCTACATTATATATGTACTGCGTCACGACACGTACAGCAAAATGTTTATAAACAGACAGAGAGATCAAGACTCCCTTTGTCTCTGTCTCTCTGTAACAATTTTGTTAATATACATATATCACTATATTATACGAGAACGTATACCAGATGTTTCATTAGGCGAGTCTGTTTCTACCTTTATGATCAGCCGACATAAAAGATGCCAGCACATTATGAGAAGGCACGCGCGTTTTGAACCCCGTAATGAATGCTGACGCAGCTCGTGCGTTCAGACTTTTCGACTTCTAATTTTCTAAAAAAGGTTTTTGGGGCTTTAAACCTTTATCAAAAAAAGGCACAGTCTAGAAAACATCGCAAAATGTTTACTTTATAATAATCTCTTCATGTATTGTATAGTGAAAAACCTTGATATATTGAATATTCACTACATGTTAACCCTTAACTGCGATCTCATCTGGTTGTAATAATTGATGATGGTCTAAGATGCTGTTATTTATTTCCTTTTATTTCCCATTAGTGAAGCAAATACAAATACGTATTTGTTCACTAATGGGAAATAAAAGGAAATAAATTTATATTTAACCCATACCCCGAATCGTTTTCTATACGCTCACCAACGCCCAGCATAAAACCCTTGGATCTCGAAAACTGAAATTGTACACAGAAGTTCCCTTTATAACGTAGACAAGGAGACAACGATAAAGGCGGATTTTGTTTCGCAAGCCGCGGGCAGTGTCTATTCCAAAATAAATAATGCTTCTGTTAGGGATACAAGCTATCTCTACCCCTAACCTCAACCTATGAAATAATAGCTCACAAAGGTGCTACATAATAAATAGTAGCAGAAAACACGATTTAAAAAAAACTTAACCAATGCGAATGATGTCGTAGTGTTATATTTTTTTAAATTCCAACCAACCCTTATTATGCAAGTCATGTAATTATTTGTAGCTGTAAGTTCTTTTACGCAGAACCTTATCACAAAGTAGCAACACTTCTCTTTTAGTAACTTAAAATTTGTATGCTTGACCTGACGTAGCATTTTTAATCCTATTGTAAATGCAATAAGATTGATAATTGGATGGTATGTTTCGCTTCTTGGAGCGTGACAGAGTATTTTCAGGCTAATCGGCTTATTACGTAATCGGCTTATAGTAAAAACACGACAGACGTTTTTGTAAGAAATAATGAAGTTCGGTTTGAGTTGAATTAAAACGAAGGATTAGGTGTGATATTTCAGAGTAGGACGAGATATCTTTTTACGAAGGAATGAGAAGGACGGCTAAGGTTTAGGTTGCCGTAGAAGCTGTTAAATTAAATAAAGGACATCCGTACTAATATTATAAACGCGAAAGTTTGCATGTATGGATGTATGGATGTTTGTTACTCTTTCACGCCAGAACGGCTAAACGGATCAGGATGAAATTTGGCACAGAGATAGATTATAATCTAGAATAACACATAGGCTACTTTTTATCCACGCGGACAAGTAGTGATATAAACTTTTTATCCACATATCCGAGTAGTGATATAAATTAATAGTATTTCAAATAGAATATAAAATATTTATATTGAGACATATCAGCACCGACAGCCTGTTGAATAAGTTTTATTATGAGTAGTAATAATCCTGAACTGGGAGGTTACTACCATCGCTAAAAGCAATATTATTTTCATATTCACGTTCGCGTTTTAGAATAATAATCCTTATTTTAGTGACGTCAAGGTACGTGACATAAAATTGTCATTTTGAAATAATACTGCTTTAAGCGATGGTAGTAGCCCCGCAGAATATTACTGTAGGTATTAACACGGATACGTGAGCGAGGCGACAAATGAATCTTTTAATGATAGGAAAAAGTCCTTGGAAAAATATGATAAATCCATTTGGCCTGTGTTTTTTTATCGCAAGATAGACTTGTGCTCGACGACAATCATGCATCAAAAGCAATGATGAGGTCTAGGTTGGAGCGCGCTTGCCTAGAAAATGCCTATTCACTCTTGCCTTGAAGGACCTTAATTTCATGACCCCCAATCTGCTGAAATGATGACCTTAAGAAGTCAAAGTCAAAACTCAAGTCGTACTTGGCAGGAAACACGGTCGACGGAAGGGGGTTCCAAGCCTTGGTGGTTCGTATCAATTACAATTTTGTTTTGAAGTGTTTTATATAGTAAGTAAGGCTATGTCACATTGCCATTACATTGCCAAACTAAACGCGGATAGTGAAGTCCAAGACAAATTGCTCAAAAGCAACTTACTTACTCAAACTGTTTAAGGAGTCATACATGCTTTTTGACGTGCAGGCATCTATTAGCTCCCTACTGACAGCTTTGTGTTTTTAGAAAAGATAAAAGATTGTTAATTAGTTTATTGGCGAAGGTTTAATAAGGTTGATATTTGACTCATTCGATGTATTTCACTCGATTCGTTCGCTCGTGCACGTTTTAAAGAGAGTACAAACATATTTCAAAAGTAATTTTAATTATTTGCCCACTTCTGGGATTATGCTTACACTACACAGGTCGAATTATCCGTTTGACAAGCGATTACGATAACAATTTCCTTTCACAATCGGGGGCAGTTTTCTACTCGTTTGCTTACTATTCCTATAATACAAATGTTTAATTGATCTTTGCTTTCTTACGGAACCCTATAACGGCATTACAATTTTTTTTTACGCCATTACATGTTGGCCCTTGACTGCAATCTCACCTGATGGTAAGTGATGATGCAGTCTAAGATGGTAGCGGGCTAACCTGTTAGGTGTATGGCAGTTATATTATACCCCTATTCGGTTTCTACACTGCATCGTACCGGAACGCTAAATCGCTTGCCGGTAGGGTGGTAACTAGCCATGGCCGAAGTCTCCCACCAGGCCAGACCAGGGAAAATTCAGAAATTATAAATTCCCAAATTGACCCTGCCGGGGATCGAACTCGGGACCTCCGCACGTTAAGACAACAGCGCTACACACTGCGTCACGGAGGTCGTCAAATGATTACGTCACAAAAATATGAAACTGCGTCGCCTCTTCACGAGTATCAGTCTATAACGCAAACGCGCAGCGCGGCTCATTAAAACTTTAATTAAAGTTTGGCCCACTCGGGACTCGAATGTGTAACCCTTGAGCGCGGATATTGCTCTAAGATAGAACTCAGTGCCAAATATAGAACTCTATTAACTTGTTACTGCATTTACTTCGCCACTTCATAACATACGGGCAGGGGAATCTTCCGTTTTGATGCTAACATATTTTCTTTCGATATTTGTTATTAGCTCATGACCGCGTCTTCATCCGCGTTAATATAGATGCGATAGAGTGTTTGTGTTGTTTGAACTGCCGTCTGCCTCGTTGGTCTAGTGCGTGTTCATCTGCGGCCGACGAGTACCCGGGTTCAAGTCCCGGGTCGGACCATAATTAAATATTGGGTTTTTCTGACTAGAAATTCTCAGTGCTAGCCCGGAGTTCGAAAGTTGGCGGTGTGTCACCCCCGTGCCTCGGAGAGCACGTTAAGCAGTCGGCCCCTGTTATTCAAATCAAATATTTTTTATTCAAATAAACTTTTATAAGTACTTTTGAATCGTCAAGTGAATCTACCACTGGTTCGGAATGCCATTCCTACCGAGAAGAACCAGCAAGAAACTCGGTGGTTGCTCTTTTTAAATAATTCATTTACAATTACTATATCAATGTGTACATAAGTAACCGCTGTCCCCAGCATTGCTGGAGCGATCAAATCCATGCTCCTCTATCATTTACATAATCTTCAACAGTATTATCATTTATCACTAACATGATAATAGTCGTTAAAGCCCACCAACCCGCATTGAAGCAGCGTGGTGGGTTTATAAGCTCTAATTCCCTCTCCCCTGTGAAAGTGGAGCCTTTGCCCAGTAGTGGGACGTTAAGGGGCTGTAGTGGTTTGTTTTTTAGTTTGTTGGTTTATCCTGCAATGGAGCAATGGATAGACGTGATTTTATGCATGGATATTGATAGATTGCAGGACCTGGAGAGTGACTTATTACTTATACTTGCGAATTACTTATACTTACGAGTACCTACTTCTTATACCGGAATATTAAGGAATTCTATCGGGAATATCAAAAACTTAATCCACGTAGACGAAGTCGAGGCTATCTCGTAAGTTATGCCACAGAATAGGTATATACCAAATAAGTCCTACCTGAATTGGACTGTTCTCGAATGTGCTAAGTTAGTTTCGATAGCATGCTTTCGAGGTTCTATATTTTCAGCCATTTACTTTATGACCCATTCTCATATCATGAATAGCATAAATTAAAAACTGCAACCGAATTCTGAATAACAAATAAAACTAACGCGGCTATAAATTTTTACCTTGAATATTACTGACATTTTTATGATCCTATCGCGGGCCAGGATGTGAAATATACCCGTGATTAGAGGAGTAACGGATGCCAAGCATCTTATTGGCATGGGGCCAATCTATATTTTTGAGGAGTAAACAATCCAATTTATGTCATATACTGAATGTTAGACATCAATAAAATACGTTATTGCTAAGGGCTTTGTAATGGTGCAAAAACAAAATTGCCTCGTGGTTGACTTCGATCTTTTTTTACTGAGTTTGTTATGGGCTAGAGCTACTCATTTATTAATTAATAGATAGGCATTTTATGCGATAAAATATTGAAAACATCGTGCAGAAACGTTCATAATATCTGAGAATTCTCCATAGTTTTCCCAAAAGTGTGTCAAGACAACTAATCTATATGGACTTAGGCCAGCGTGGTAGATTAAGGCCTAAGCCTTTGTCATTCTGGGTGGAGACACGCTCAGTAGTGTGCCGGTGAGGGTGACGATAATGTCTAAAGATATAACTAAACGTGAAATGTATGATACATGTTGTATGTTGAAAAAGTACAAAACATTATAATAATACCTAAGGTATTATTATGTCACTGAAAAAAATAGCCAGAAACATAAACACGCTTACATCAAGTAAATATACTATATCCGAAAAACAAGCATGGCTTTTACATTGAAATGAACAAAAATACATATCTATTTAATGTATTATTGCTGTGTTTTAAAAAAAAAACAGATTCCAAAAAGCCATTCGCTGATGAACTGGCCAAGTGCCCGCAGTTAGATGATCGCAGATATCTAAATAATGCATAGTACCTGCATCGTTGGTCCAGCGGATAGCATGTTCGACTGCTGACTAACGAGCTCCCGGGTTTGATTCTTGAGTCCTAAGTATTGGATTTTTCAAAAAGAAATTCTCAGTTCCATTTAAGATAGTTGGCGGTGTTTCACCCCCCTGATTTGGAGAGCTCGTAAATCCGTCGGTCCTGCGCCTAATCTCTCTCCGGTCGTGTCGGAATTTGTATCTCATTTGGCTATGCGAGTAGTAGAGAGTGTACCTGTGTATGTGCAATATAATATCTCCAGCGCAGATGGCTTATATTATCTCTAGAGGTTGGCCGCCATGGCTGAAATTCTGTTGGGAGGCCAGTTTTTACTTTTTTTTATCATTTATTGAAAACAATACAATAAATGAAAAAAAATGAAATGATTTATTTCACGCAGGACAACTTGTGCCACTAATGATAAGTCGCAAGAATACCCACCGGTACGGAAAGGTGATTCTACTGAGAAGATCCGGCAAGAAACTCAGCAGTTCCTGAACTTAAAGCTATGCTAGCCTAATCTAATTACCATTTAAGTTGGTAAGAATGCAGGCTGCATTTTCGCGATGGACAGCTAGGCTGATTAGCATAAAAAATGAGCCATCTCTTCTGTCACCAGATGACGCAATCAACCTCCTTTTTTACCTTTCACATCCGTTTCCAGCTTTATCATGAATAAATGTTTGTTTACTCTAACGTTAATTAGGTCAGTCCTTGACTGGAGCAATACTTATAGCTATCACGTGACACAAATGATCCCGGAACATTACGCGTAGGCACGCGCGGTATGAACTCCATAATTAATGCCGACGCAGCTCGGGCGTACAGCTGACTTTCGAGGATCTTTTTTGATACTGAGTTGAAAATTTTGCACATAAAATTCAGTTATATTCGTTTTAATAGTCTGCTACTGTTAAGCACTTGTTATTTTGAATCAACTTCCAAAAGTATGTACCGATTTCTCCGAGGTTTCTGAACAGTGGTTACAGGAAGCTCGCGAGGTAGTCCCATACAAATTTTTGACTTCACCGGGTTCGTGCCTAAAGATGGGTGCAGCTGCCGGATCTGTTCAGTTGCTTAAGCGCCCCAAATACTCTGCCATTACTAAGGACTACGTTTTTGCAGCGCTTGCTTTTGAGACTCTGCGCCCATGGTCATCGGACACGAAAAATTTTATAAATGTCGTGTCCCAAAAACTGGTCCACACCAGTGGGTACCAAAGAGCTGGTGCTTATTTAACCCAACGGCTTAGCCTTGCTATTCAACAAGGTAATATTGCCAGTGTTTTGGTCACCATGCGTTCACTTGGACGGCGTGTATTTTTTTGTAAATATAATTAGTAACAGTTTTTTCTTAATTTATCATTTCTTTATTTAATTTTGTGTGTTTTTGATTAAATAAAAATATTGCCATACTAAGTAATTAATAGATATATCGTATAGTATCTCAGTTTTTTAGTCTACTACAAGTAAGCCCTTGACTGTGATCTCACCTGTTGGTAAGTGATGATGCAGTCTTAGATGGTAGCGGGCTAACCTGTTAGGGGCATGGCCTTGCTGGTTGTGGGACACAAAGCCTCCTGAATGATGCTCCTCCAATTTGAGTCATGACAGCTCGTAGCGTTACGAGAGAACTCTATTGAATCTGTCCATCGTGTAGGCTGGCTGGCATAAGCCAGCCAGCCTACACGAAGGTAGGATGATGGTACTACGGAATGGTGGTGAATGAATAATACGGAATGGTATGGTACTATGGAAGGTACTACGATGAAGGTAGGATGAACATAAGTTCATCCTACCTTCATCACCTATTCATCACCAAAGACCTTTTATTTCTGAATATGTGACTGAAGTAACACACTGAAACGAAGTGTTTTATTTAAATTAGCGAACAGCTGAATCTAATCACCATTATTACGCATACTGTGAAACTTAATTAATCTAAATTACGAACGAGAACGATTGATGGCGTATTGAAACTCGATATCGAAGCCGGAGCGCAAACTGACGGGATAATCCCGGTGTAATGACGCCCCCACCAACTCCGCGCTCACACGATATTCATGAACCGTGCATGATTAGAAACATTTCACTAAAAAAGATCACAGGAGAACATTTTTTATAAACGACGACCTCCCTAGTGCAGTTGTGAGCTTTGTGGTCTTATAAGTGGGATGTCCAGTGTACAATCCCCGGCAATGTCAATTCGGGAATTTATAATTTCTTCGGCAGGCTAGTTACCACCCTACTGGCAAAGACCGCCAAGCTAGTTCTGGAACGATGCCGTGTGTAATGTAATGTAATGTACAGGTTAACTCGCCACTATCTGATACTATACGAGTATCATCACTTACCATCTGGTGAGATTGCATTCAATGGTTACTCGGATAAACTATGTCGAAAACGTGACAAATTCATTTTCAATTCTATGCCAAAGAAAAATTAAGGATGAAATGCAAACTAGACTTGAAGCCACCAATTTTATTCACTGAAGGCGCACTAGAAAATAATGTTTCCGAAAGTATTCCAACTTGATCTTTTTAATTTCCGACAAGGATATAAGCGGGGCTCTGACTAGTTGCCAATAGCCTGTCGAACGGAATTCAGTCTCGAGTGGAGACAAATAATTTTACTTATTTTTTAGAGCTCCAGTACCCCTGCCAAATTGTTTGGCTCGATTACGTGATGGCATCTCCAATAAGTAAAAAGCATTCGCTGGGAATGAGCACGATCTCTTTTCGTACATATTTTCATTTCTATATAGAACTGAATGATGCCCGCGACTTCGTCCACGTGGATTGTTTTTATTTATTTCTGGAAGAACTCTTCAATTTTCCGGGAACTTCCGGGTCTTTTCCAGGATGTTACCTATATCTATACCGAATTTCATCAAAATCGTTTGAACAGATGGGCCGTTTTAAAGCGTAGCAGATATACAATCTGTCTCAGACATTGTATAGACAGATACACTTTCGCTTTTATAATATTAAGTATGGATTGAGTCACGTTTGCCATCACAGTCGATTTCAAAACTCTAGATCTTAGTTTATATTTCCAGGATAGACAAAAAATACTTACTTGGTAGATATTTGGTTATATAATCAAGAAATTCTCAGTAAATTGCTAGTGTTTTAGTGTTGCCGTGAAGAGGTCGATACTGCACCTATTCTCTCTCGGGGTGTGTAGGATTGCTGTTCCTTCGATAATAAGCGACTATAAGAGCAAGAAAGGTTAAGGGAATATAATAATTGCCATGAAACAATTTATTTCATGGTAGTGATACACAAAAAAGAATTAACCTTTTCAACGTGATAACCACAAAAACGCTCTATTGCTGAAAGGAATAGGAGATGAACAATAACAAAAAAAAGTGCATTGGAAAGCGTTTTATTCAGAGCCTCGTATGGCGCACGTTCGTTAATAACGACAGTGTTCATATCGACCCACCGCTGATATACTATACAAAGATAAAGTACCACGGAAAAACTAGTTGCGAAAAACCCTTAGTGTCATTTCACATCTGATAAAGCGAAGCTTTGGTTGGCATCCATATTTCCACACTATAATTAATATTATAAATGCGAAAGTGTGTCTGTCTGCTACGCTTTCAGGGCCCATCTTTTCAATAGATTTTGATGAAATTTGGTACAGGGATAGGTTGCATTACGGGAAATTGAGGAGTTCCCGTGGGAATCAAAAAACTTAAACCACGCGGACGAAAACGCGGGCATCAGCTACATTAATATAAAATATTATTTATTGTACGTTGTTTTACTTATGCGATTTGTGTCCTGATTCCAGACGTCTGCCCATAAGAAGATTTCCTTCAAAAATAAGCACTGAAAAGTTTATAATGGAACACTTTTTGGCACAATAAATTTATAATGAAGTAACCGTTATTTTTACTTTAAACTGTCGCGTATGTCGTTTTTAGGAGCTCATTGTCATGACTTAAAACCTATAGATGGGTTCAAAATGAGATTCGCATAGACCAACCAAATTAATGCGTGGTTGCAGCCGTAGTTTGACGACCTCCGTGGCGCAGTGTGTAGCGCTGTTGCCTTAAGGTGCGGAGGTCCTGGGTTCGATCCCCGGCAGGGTAAATTTGGGAATATATAATTTCTGAATTTTCCCTGGTCTGGCCTGGTGGGAGGCTTCGGCCGTGGCTAGTTACCACCCTACCGGCAAAGACGTGCCGCCAAAGCGATTTAGCGTTCCGGTACGATTCCGTGTAGAAACCGAAGGGGTATGGGTTTATTACAACTACCATGCCTCAACAGGTTAGCCCGCTACCATCTTTGACTGCATCATCACTTACCATCAGGTGAGTTCGCAGTCAAGGGCTAACTTGTACTGGATAAAAAAAAAATATCAATCTTTAATTAGTATGCAGGACAATTTTAATATTTCCATTTCCAAGTAGCTTATGTATCTTGGGGTTTAAGATCAATGTATCAACCCGACAAATTGACAGTGCCTCCATTGGCCCAAACACTCATTTTTATTATTGCCTGGCCGCCGTTTAATTTTCTCCTCCCGGTTACTGTCCAGTGTACCAAACATTACTACTTTATTTTACACGTATTAAAGGTCACATTGGAGGATATTAAATTTTATACATCCCAGTGGAGCAATACATTTAAAAATTCTCTAAACCAAGTGTAAAATATTTGTTAAATATTTTTTTTGTGTGTGGATTGAGAACTTTGCCCTCTGTTGCGGAAATAATTTTAACTAAACAGAATATCTAAATAGTTTTTCTTGTCCTTTTACTATCTGACGTTTTTAACTCTATACTATCTACACTCTATATATTTTTAAGATAAGTTCCCAAGCTTTCTCTCAAGCTAGTACAGTCGGAATCAGAAATAGATTGAATGGGTAATTCTATTTCTGATTTTGACTGTACTTGTATCCCTGCTATCTTGCCATATGCATATTTATATTATTTTTGTTTTAATGAATTAATCGTGTAAATTAGGTGACCTTTCATATTAAAGTTCAGGTCATTAGTTAGTGGGATGGGAGCCTCTAGAGTTGTTTTAACTGCTTTATTGAAAATAGAGTTAAAATGGGAAGCGATGCGAGCATCGTATTAAAAATCTGTAATACTATAGCAGCTCATTGACCTCAAACCAACTCATACAACTTAAAAATCCACATCACGTACAATAATTAGTTAATAAGAGCCGTAGTTTATCGGGAATTTTTAGAGCCAATCTAGAGGTTCAGTCACGAGCCACTGTAACTGGCGTAAGTTAGAGGAAACTCGAAACTTTTTACTTAGAGTATGTTTGAAGCAGTTTGCTAAGATAAAGTATCTACAGAGTACAGACTTTAACAGAGTGATGTAAGAAGTATCAAGCGGTAGCGTTTTAATTTGAGAATTCGGTATTTGACAGCTACTCAAATCAGCAACTTTTCAAACGTGAAATTAGGCGATTTTGTATTAAATAATGAATTGTGACGTCATCCAAGTCCGACTCACTTTTTTAATTAAATCGTTTTGTAAAATGGTAACTCAACATAAACGTAACAGGGAATGTGTACATTAACACTTTTAAGAGATCTTCTATTTAAAATAACACTAAAAAAATAATTTATTTGACTAGTAGTCAAATATCCAAATAAAAAATAACAGTTCTTTAAGTACAATTTAATCGTACGTCATAAAAAAGCGTTAATCTCTGTCTCTCCCCTTTTAGTATAAATAGAGAGAGTACCGGTACGTAATTTTTTTTAGTGAGCATTTTGAACACTTTTAGGTAGCTCTCAGTAGCTCAGTCGGAAAAGAGAATTTTCTTAATTTATTTTAGTAGAATAGCGAAAGTACTTTTTATTTAGATTTTTAGACATGATAATGTGTGTTATAAGTGAAATAATATTTCCATTCTAGGACTGCTTTGTATTTTAAAAGTCTTATTTGACGGCATTATAATGATTATCTCTATTATTGTGGCAGAATATTCTTATAAGTACCTACACGTAATCATTCTAACAGCTTATAATAAAAGCCAGAAACTTTTTCAATAATGATCTGTCTGACTTCCCAATTTACTAAAATAATATTATCACTCTCATTTATTTGTACAAATTTTTATAAATAATATTATATTTTATTATCTCTCATTTATTTGTACAAATTTTTATAAATAATATTATATTTTATTATCTCTCATTTATTTGTACAAATTTTTATAAAATTATTTCTAAACACGTTTTACATAACTATATAAAAATACTATACACATTTAAAAATAATCCTATAAAACTTCCACCCACTGCGGGGTCCTAAAGACCCAAGCAGCCGGTGGTCAGGGCTCCAGAGAGAGGAACTTCCTCACAATTCGCGCCGTCTCAAGGATAACCGCCTTCTGTACCCGACCCTTTATCCAACAACCCAGCAAAAGCTTCTTAAGGTGTTGATCGAAACTTTTTGCAATAACATCTTTAACTGATACAACCATAGGTACAACAATCGTTGAGTCAACGATTATTAATTATATTATTATTATTATTTATTATATTATATTATTATTATTAATGTTGGTTGGTGGCCTATAACGGGTTCAACGTTGTGTATTTCGCAACATACCACAAGTCGAAAAGTACAATTTTTTTTTGTTTTAACAGACCAAAAATCAATATTACAAAATGCTCAAATGAATATCGCTATCTCTTATAAATTAAACCCTTACCACAACATAGAGAGGTCACGCAACAACCCGCTTTTTCAGACGTGATTATTTAATAGTAAATTATTCCCTACATTTACATATCAAGAATTACCTTCTGTTGAGTACAATATAAATTGTGTTTCGTTACCTTCTCACTTCTGAGTAATTAAGTAGTACGAGTTATGGCGCGAGTCCAAACTTTTTAATTATCCATTTTGCATAGGCATAGTGATTTTGTTTCCTTTGATTATGATTTCACTTACTTATATTACTAACAATTAAAAGAGCTCGTTATAGTTCAAGTGTAAAAAGCAATACATGTTTTAAGCTACGTCTTAACTAAGTAACTATTATGTACTAGATGATGCCAGCGACTTCGTCCGTGTCGACTAAGTTTTTGATTCCCGCAGGAACTACTTAATTTTCCGGGATAGAAAGTAGCACCTGTCCTTCCCCGGGATAAAACTTATCCCTGTACCAAATTTCATCAAAATCTGTTGAACAGGTGGGCCGTGAAAACGTAGCAGACAGAGAGACAGACAGACAGACACACTTTCGCATTTATAATATTATAGTATGGATTGAGTAGCTACTATTTTAGGAAAAGTGTCTACATTTGATTTTTTCTGTAAAAAATATATTTGAAAAATCTGTGATATACCTTACTTTCTGTACAACAATTTTTTTTTTCTAAAACTGTGATATTATCACAGAATATATAAACATTACCTTACTTTCTGCACAATCAATTTGATTTTTTTTTTACAAAAAGGACTCTAAATTATAAAGGATTTTACTTGAAAAGAAAACGTTTCCCGATGCTAATGTATTTTAAAATTTACAACGTTTGTTTTTATGCTAAGCCAAACATGAGTTGAACATTACTTATCATTAAATTGTATCTTAATTGCTGAACAAAGTCAACACAAGCCTGGGTCCGACTACGGAACGACACTGTGTCATGCAATTTTCGATGTTAATAGTGTGGCGTGCTCTCTTTAATTGCTAATAAATTAAACTATGTTTGTTATCTTCCCTGTATCACTTGTCTAGATTCCTTTGGGTTGTTAAATTTGGTAAGATACATTCGAGGATATTTTAGGTGGACACGACTAGATTTTTAGTTTTTTAACTAGCGTCTTATCCTTTTCATGACCTTCCTGGCGCAGTGTTGAGCGCTGTTGTTTTAACTTGGAAGGTCCCGGGTTTAATTCGGGAATGAGCCCTTGACTGCGATATCACCAAATGGTAAGTGATGATAGCTAAGACGGTAGCGGGCTAAGCTATTAGGGGTATGGAAGTTATACGAAACCCATACTCCTAATTGGTTTCTATAACGCATCATAGTGGAACGCTTAACTGCTTGGCGATACGACTTTGCCGGTATCGAACTAACAATAAAATAAAACGAAAATAATAATGTCTTTCAGACTGAATTTCGGCCACGGCTAGTGAGAAATCAGGCACAAGATAGGTGGCTTTACATGCTCTCCGAGGCGGCTTATATAAGAAATTTCGTATCAATTTTGGTCCACCGTGGGACTTCGTCATCCACAGTCCATCTACCACTAGACCACTATACCAACGAGACAGAACGAACAATGGTTACATAACGAAAGAGCTACACTTGTCGCTCTCAAACTAAGCACAATTGCATAGCATATTTGCATAGGTACTATCGAATCTGCATATTAATCTAGACACCCAATCGACTAATTAATACAGCGAATTTCAGTCACTGTCTAAATTGGGATCAGTGTTCGAAATTTGACACTTTTCGTCTAAATCCCCTTACTGTTTGCTCTTGAATATCGTTCGGAAATCGGACCGTGTGAATGCGGCTTAAAACAGTACGTATCGCGTGACCACAACTGGCACCCGGTTCAGGTCACTTACCCAATTATCGGGCTTACGAGCCTTGATGGTTTCATTTCTTGACGATAATCGACACACATTCTAAAGGAAAATAGTTTTTTGTAAACAAAGAAACCTGGGGTGCATTTTTAAGTGACCAAAGACCGTTTCAGACGGTATGATCTAATTGATTACCTTCTTTAAAAAATGATTAAGACCTAGATTTATTTAACATTCTTGCAGAGGCAGTGCCGCGAAAGACGTAACGAAAATTCCGTGTGCTTTAGTGCTATGCGAGTCTTCTATATATTACCCCTTCATAAATTCTTCTCCATAAATCTTCCTTCGTAAATTACCATAATTTTTAGTAATCATTCTGTGCTATACCTAATAATATTAACTAGACTTAGAGAATTAACCTTCAATGCCCAATTCCTATTCAAGCGCTTATTTGACTTTAAAAAAACATTCAATCTTTGGTAATTTTTTCAAAAAAGAAACAGATTATTATTTTATATAGCTCAAATTTTCAATATGTCTCAAAATATCTGTACAGAAAAGATTAGACGTCTTTTAATATTACTGCAAAGTCGATATGGCTGTCAACTTCAATATCTTGCTGCAGCCAATTGCTCTGATTGGATTGGGAGCTGCTTTCATGCCCGCATCTTGCACGTGTGTATCTGTGAAACGTACGATAAGAATTGGTCATACATAACCAGCTGATGCCCGCGATTTCGTCCGCGTGGATTAAGTTTCTTTGATTGCCACGGTAACTCCTTAATTTTCCGGTATAAAAAGTAGCATATGTCACTCTCCAGGTCCTCAACTATGCCCATGCAAATCACGTGGTTCCGTTGTTCTGTTGAAGCGTGATTGAAGGACAAACACACTTTCGCATTTATAATATTAGTATGATTTTATACTGATTTTGTTTAGCGATCGCAACTTTAAGTAGATAATTCCATAGACGTAATATTTTAGGTACGCCGGGCACGTCTGCGCGAAACCAACGTTTTGTCCAGTTGCCTAGTATGAGCGCTCCATAAAAAAGATTACGCAGAGAAACAAGTAACTAATCTTAATTTTATTCATTCCATCTGCCCGTCTGTCCATTCGTTTGTCGAAAATTTTGATACACTGCAATTTTAAGTTAAATTAAGTTTTCCTACAATTATTCACTTCATTATATTTTTATCATTTTTTTTCCTTTGATTCAAGTACATGAAAACCCCAGATATGGGACAAAATATTATTATTTTTTGAAATAAGAAAGTACTTCGTAACCAAGCAAGCTTTCGCAAAGTTTATTTGAAAGGCAATAAATACCTACTCAACTTCCTGTTGCTTACTTATTAAACAAAACCACTTTGTTAGAAGTTTTCAATCGAAAAGATGCTCTAGAAAGTCAAAACTTTAACATTCATTAGATTGTACAAATTATGAGTGAAGTGATTTCAAAAATTCTCGAAAATCTCTGATAAGAATTCTAAACTTTGTAAAACAATATGAAAACATCAATGAGGGCTTCGAAATTGGCTTCTAACTCACAAGTTCCATTGAAAATGATTAAAACCCTTCAATATATACAGCTATAGATATGTCACATAAAACTATATAAATTGTTAGACGTAAACCCAGGATTGTGGCCACCAAATGCCCGATCAAAGGAGTAGTTTACGAAATAGTTGGCGCCGGTTTCAACCAGTTTCGAGCGGAGGAATCCGGATCGTTGCGGCGCAAGTGAAAATAAGCGGGAATTCAGCCACACGCCAGTGACCACATGCGAAAAGGCAAAGTATAGCGTTTTGGTGTCTGCCAACTTTTAATTTAAACGCGGGAATTTTGATAATTTTACTCCTTAAAATTGATCGGCGTTTTCCGCTCAAGTTATTAAATTTTTGGTGTCCTGCTAGATGGAAATAGCCCATTGTTGTTGAGTGTATGAGGTAATTAGGCCTGTAAGTAACGTCAGTGCATATCGTAATGAACTTGAAGGTCTGAATTTGGCCTCACGGGAGCTATACACCTAAGTTGTAGGATTGGTTGGGAGCTATACACTAATTATTGATCGAAATTGTTTCATTTATTATTATGGTTGTCTATAGTGTGTTGAACTAGTGGTTCGCCCTGAACTGTGACCTAAATGTGAAGTTCTGTTAAAAATACTAAAGCTCATTAAAAATTAAATAATTTGGTTTCCTTACAATTTTTATCTAATTTTAGTATTTGTTGTTCAAGTACAGGATATTTAGGAGATTCAAAAAATTTATCAAGTTTCAGGCTCAGCCTTTCAGAAAATTTAGAGTTCTGAGGTCAACTTTGGACATTAGAAAATCTCCACTTTGAAAGCCCCCCTGAAACATATTCGGCTGGAGGCCATTGGTTTACATATTATATTTAAAGCTGAAGTAATTACGTTCAGTAATTCAGAAGTTATAATGCTCTGATAGACGGACGGACGGACGGACGGACGGACGGACAATTGCAAATTCACTCAAGTAGACTCAGAGACATTCGCTTCGCTCGGTCAACTAAGTGTAAGGTGCAATTCGATGTCTCCGGGCAATAAGGGCTTCACAACACGTACATGAAAAACGAAAGGTTGGAATCTTTTGTTTAATTATGCCACACTTTATATAATAGTCCCACCAACTTATCTGACCCAATGGCCAAAATTGGAACAAATTTTTATGACTGTTAATTTTTGTTTTTAATATATAACTAGCGAATGCCGTTAACCGAATGCGGTTTGAGTTTTTTTTGGTTACCGCGGGAACTCTTTAATTTTCCGGGGTAAAACCTATATGTACTATACCAGACTTTAATCTATCTCTGTGATAAATTTCAGCCAGATCCGTTCAGCCGTTGGCGCGTGATTGAGTAACAAACATCCATACATCCATCCAAACTTTCACATTTATAATATTAGTAAGAAGTACCTTACTAATATTAAAAACGGGACTTATATATTATGTAATACATAATTGTCTTTTTGCAGAAGAAATAGGCGCTCTAGCGATTATTGTGCTCCATTTAGGAAGTTAACCCTGAGCCCTAAAATTATAGAACAATAGGTAGATAATGGGGCTGATTCTGTAGTGCACAATCTCTAAACTAAACTAAAATTAGAGCATTACAAATATTGCTAACCTTTTCATAATACTTCCTACGGAAAGGGACAGAACTAAATTTAAAGCTGCCATTTTAGTTTAGGTGTTATACAGAATCAGCCCCAATGAGTCTAATTGTGTTCTACACAATCTATAAACTAAAATGACAGTATTAAATAGGTATTACTATATTGCTAAGCCTTTCATAATACTCTCTGCGGAACGGGACAAAACTAGATTACGTGCTGTCATTTTAGTTTAGAGATTGTGTCGCACAGAATTGGTCATAATATTAATTATTATTGGTTTCCGCTCGTAGCTCACTCCTTAGTCCAGATTTTGGCTGCCCCAACTTTATTCCCGGAATTCGGTGCAGTGGTTAAGTGTTGTTTGATTTATAATACAGTAGCTCGATATTTATTGTTTAAAGCTGATTATTATTCATAGTTCGAATGGTGGTTTTGTGATAAATTTCATTTCTGTGAAGTTATGATGTGCTAGTTTTCGATAGAAGATCTTTAATATAATCGAATACCAAGAAAGTGGTTATAACATAGTGGTTAGGACGTTCGACCTCTTATTCTGAGAGGAGACTCGTACTCAGTACCAGTAGATGGGTTGAAATTATACTGAGAAAACCCGTAAAACCTGGGATAAGCTCAAGGGTCACTAGCTCAATAAGGTTGCTTTAACAAGATTCAGCTGCATCAGGTGAATTGAAGAAATGCTCTTAACTTCAATAGGGTTGGCACTGTATGATCCCTACTCCCACACATTTACGCCATGGCCATTGCTAGTGATTTTAAATTTTTATTGGAAATAAGGTTTCATTGGATGCACTGACCACCGAGAAGTGGTCCGAGTGAATAGGCATCTTTTAAGCATTCGCGCTCCACCTTAGGCTGCATCAAGTTCCAGCGAGACTGATTGCAGCCAAGCGAAAATCAAAAAAAAAAAAAAAAACGGTTACTAGCAAGAAAATGATTACCATCGCCAGCTTTTGAGGAATTTGTATTTCTGCCTCTTTAAATAAACTACTACTAACACAATTAGAGAATAAGAGTAATTTACAAGTAACTTACTAATTAACGAAAGCATAAAACCGAACCGATATGTTGATACAGAAAATATTGTGACAAGAGGGTAAGCAGTCAACTACAACAAGCTGCGTTTAGTGTAGTTGACAGCAAAACATTATTTTGAGACCTATAAAAATGTGTAAGTAAGACCTATGTAATAACTCTACAGTTAAGTTGAATAAATATTTTCATTTTGTAGCACTGAGGGATCCCAGCAGCTGAGATCGCAGTCTAGGGCTAACTTGTAGTAAATGGCAAAATTAGCTGGAATAACGAGAGGCGGAAGAAAACCATTCATTAACGTGGTATCCATACTAAATTACGGAATTACTTTATACTCATGCCAAGTAAGCTTTAACTAACTTTAAGTTGAAAAGTTATGCAAAAGCAGAGGAAATGTGTAATAGAATTATTAATTACCGTAACTTCGCTTTGCAATGTGAAACCAATTAAAATCACACGCAATCCCAACAACTTTTGCAATCTTTCGTTGGAACTTAGGTCCTTAATAAACCGACATTAGCTGCTAAGAACACGATCTGAAGAATTATTTGTCGTCAGGTACTGAATTACTTAATTATTACTAGCTGATCCCCGCGACTTAGTCCGCGTGGATCGAGGTTTTTCGGTTCTCTTTGAATTTTCGGGAAAAGTAGCCTATGTGTTATTCCAGACAATAATCTATCTCTGTGCCAAACTTCATCCAGATCTGTTCAGCCGTTGGAGTGTGATTGAGCAACAAACATCCATCTATACATCCACACATCCATCCATCCAAACTTTCGCATTTATAATATTTATTTGATTTATGTCCTTAAGACTTTTGAGCCTGATACTAGTTCTTAGCATTTTTTTCTATTATTGAGTACCATTACAAGATATTGAAAATAAATACAATCCAGCCAGACTATTTGAAAAATAAGATTTTTTTTACTTTATGTAAACTATATATGTATATATTATAATAAGTTAGTTATGTGTATATATTATATATAACTATTTTATATAAATAAATTTCAGCAATAAGCTCTATTTTTCTATCAATATTTTTCATTTCTATAGTAAAAATGTAAAAAAAAACAATTAAATGCCAGTCTATGTGAATAGCTAAAATTATCTCTCACACCAGTTAAATATAAAAGATGATTATTAACTCTCAATTCTTGTTTATTGTTTTTAATTATAAACCGTTATAAATCAATCATTTCGCCGCAGCCTATAGCGTAGTTTATTTTCTATTGATTTGTTCCTTACGTTCCGCCCATGCTGGCTCTTCTCAGTAGACATGGCATTATAACCCAGTGGTAGATTCATTTGATGATTCAAAACCACTTGTTACAGTGTATTACATTTGACTAAGAAAGTTTTATTTCAACTTAGGCGAGAGTATGAAAAATCTCATACACCTTTCTTATTGTGTTTGGGCTGCATTGGTTCAGTTCCAAAACCACCGCATCCAAGATCTCTGCTTATATATCATTCGTTTAAAAATCATGATTTGGTTAAAATTACATTCAACGACAACTTAATAACGTAAATGACGTCATGCACGTAAAGGAAATTAAAAGGCGAATCGATTAAATACATGATAAAGACATAATACAGGGAGAAATGGATTTTACTGCTATTAACATAAGAATTTAATTGCAGCAAATAAAATGAGTGGCATCGTAAAAAGTTTTTCGTGTAACTGAAAAAACATAATAGCCTGCTATTACTGATATCGTGTCAGCAAGCATGACTCTCGCATCACTTTTATAAAAAAAGTATAATTAATATTCATAGTGAGTTGCAAGATTGTTGTGAAAAAATGTTGGATTTTTTTTTAATTGTTTTTATGACACTCATTATATTTGTCATTATGTTGTCACTTGTCAGTCAAGTTTAATAATTACTGACTCAAGTTTTCATTTTTTTATAACTTTACAGTAGCGAAGCTCACAAAAATCAAATCAAACGTTTTTTAGAATCTCTAAAAATTCGATTAATCAATTTGAATAAATATTAACCATTGACAAATCCGTGATTGTTAAACATACCTACCTACCTATTTTTAAAACCAATTTATGAGACGCGCAATAGGTTTTCTTCTACTTGTTCGGAAAATGCTTCATTATTTAAAAAAAAGCGATCATTGGCGGTTTTCTGACCGCTGATACTTAAATAGGAAATCAGATCATTTCCATACAACAATAAGGTTTAAGCGTGAGTTGACATAAGTCAACGCTATTTGTCGGCAATGTAGAAAAAGTTTCATAACAAATTATATTAATTGTTTCCTCGCAAGTTAGAGAAAAGTACTATACAAGTTTCGGACAAAATAACAATTCAAGGCATCATATATTTAAAAAAGCCTCAGGTGGCGCCACGTCCTTTTAAAATCACTTGTCCAGTCCTCGGCTTCTCGTCGTACTTTCAATATTACTCAGCCGTATTATTTTTTCCGGCCTGAGTAATTTACTACTTTATTATAAATTATATAAGCCAGCAAAATTAAAAAATACCACTCAATGAAAGATTTCGTAAGTCACTACTGGGTGTTATTGTCAGTTTCTTCCCATTGCGACAACTCTCAACAATTCCACTCTACGGTTTGTATGGAATTTTCAAGCACTTGACAGCTGGCGCTCGATGAATTCCATAATATAAATGTCCACTAAATCCGTCCACTACATCCACTGTTTTTTACACTATTGATACCTAAACTATTTCTGGAACCAGAAATTAACTGGTATGGAATCAATATCAAAAATGCAACACCTCCCATGTTAAATAAACATAGAATATTTAAAGCGCTTAATTTTATTTTTGGAGCTGATGCTTTTGCTGTTGATTAAATTATTTACAAACGTTTCCGAAACATTGTTTTGCTTTAACGTTTTAACATTAAATTGTTATTTTAAATAAAATCCGTTTTTATCTCGACGCAATTTCACAGTGAGTTAATATTATAAACTAGCTGATGCTAGCGACTTCGTCCGCGTGGAATAAGTTTTTCACGGGAACTCCTTAATTTTCCGGGACAAAAGTAGCCTATGTTACTCAACAGGACCCGACTAATACCCATGCAAAATCACATCGAACCGTTCCTCTGTTACGACGTGATTGAAGGACGAACCAACAAACAAACAAAATTTATAATATTATTAGTATGATGTGAAATTGTTTATGTCTGTTTATTACCTAAGTAGCTTGCATCTTGGGGACGGACGCTGGTTACATTTTAACCAACTTCCAAAAAAGGAGGAGGTTCTCAATTCGGCGCGTATGTTTTTTTTTTTAAATGTATGTCGGTGCATATCTCCGTGGATTTCCGAGGTTAGAGGAAGCTCCCGAGGTGGTCCCATAAAAAAATCTGACTCCAAATCCTCAATCCTGATGCTGTAGGTGTACCATACTACATGAAATCCTCAAAACTAGGGAGTTAGGAAATTTTGATGGTGAATTCATATAGTAGGTATCAAGTCACGTATATACGATTCAACTCTGAGTCCCAACCCCTCAACCCTAATGCTGCAGGGTACAGAACTCCTTAAAAATAGTGATTTAGGATTTTTTTGTGGTGAAGTCATATTATAGGTGTCAAGCAACGACTTCATACTTAAACTCAAGTCCCAACTCCTCAACTCTGATGCTGCAGGGTACTGCATTCTTTTTTTGAAGCGGTTTACCCTCCCATAAGAAGTTATCACTTCAAAAAGAAAATTCATGAAAATTCATGTATTCTTACGAAACTCATGACGTTATTTACATGATAATTGAATTTTATAACAAAATTAGAAAAACGTCAGAATTATAATTTGAATTCTTCCTTGTTCAGTTCGTTATAAAGCAGGAGAGTGACTTGGGTATTTACATCTTATGCTGATCTGTTAAGGTGCATGACAAGGGTCTGCCCGCGAAATTCAAATTTAATTTGGTTTTTCACAATTTGTAAACTAATACGACAAAGTAGGCTTATGGCATTCAAATTGCGAGCCAATGCCTGCGAGCAATTAAGAAATTAGTCAAAATAATGACTAATTTGTGAGTAACTCACGTCAAACTCATTATTTTGACTAATTTCTTAAACTGGACACTTTCAAGTAAAGATTTTTATATAAACCTGTGAAGATGATATTCCTAGGCTCGCAATTTGAATGCCATAAGCCTACTTTGTCGTATTAGTTTACAAATTGTGAAAAACCAAATTAAATTTGAATTTCGCGGGCAGACCCTTGTCATCCACCTTAATAGAATTAATTACAAGTATTTATGCAAATTGAAAACAAGAATTTAATTTATTAAAAAGTGTAATTTTTTTAAAAATATTTTGTTGTTTAATTGATAAGTCGACGGATAATATGAAGCACTAGCTGATGCCCACGACTTCGTCCACGTGGATTCAGGTTTTTTGGTTCCCGTGGGAACTCTTTAATTTTCCGGGATAAAATGTGTTAATCCAGACTATGAATAATCTATCTCTTTGCTAAATTTCATCCAGATCCGTTCAGCCGTTCTGGCATGATTGAGTAACAAACATCCATCCATCTATCCATACATCCATCCATCCAAACTTTCACATCATACTAATATTATAAATACGAAAGTGTGTTTATTTGTTGGTTTATTGGTTTGTTGGTTCGTTGGTTTGTCCTTCGATCACGCCGCAACGGACCAACGGATTATTTTTGGCATGGGTATAGTTATGGACCGGGAGAGTGATATAGGCTTAGTGTTAGGTGGATTTTCATCCCGGAAAATTAAGGAGTTCCCGCGGGAATAAAAAAATCTTAAACCACGCGGACAAAGTCGCGGGCATCAGCTAGTTTATAGTATTTGTATAGTGCATCAGCTAGTTTTAATATTGATTTGGATTACAGCCAGGCTTACAAATCTTGTATGTTGTAAATTACCATATCGAAAGCAAACAACAGTATGCATACATAGCACTGTCCCAAGCATCGTTTGCTGGAGCAACGCGAATCTGTTTCATGTCGATTTGTCTCCCGAACGCAGCGAATCTCAGTTGGTCCGCGGCCAAATGTGATACTTGAACCAAATTACTTGTACCACCTCACACAACCTTCTCAGCATTCTAATAAAGTTGAAACTCATCTGGCTTAACTCTTCAGTGAATTGGTTACCCCGTAAATCTAGTAGGTCTCCAAGGCAGTGTCACAGGAAGTCAATTGTGTCAGGTCCTTCTATGAAAGTAATAATATTTTATTAGTGTTATAATTCTATATTATTTTCCAGAGATGTTGGCGTTATGGTTTATATTCATTTAGGAAGCCATTTTATTTAAAGGTATTGCAGCTTACTGAAGTAAGAGAGAGCTCGCTGGTCCGATGACCTAAAGAAGGTGGCAGGAAGACGACCTCCGTGGCGCAGTGTGTAGCGCTGTTGCCTTAACGTGCGGAGGTCCTGGGTTCGATCCCCGGCAGGGTCAATTTGGGAATTTATAATTTCTGAATATTCCCTGGTCTGGCCTGGTGGGAGGCTTCGGCTGTGGCTAGTTACCACCCTACCGGCAAAGACGTGCCGTCAAGCGATTTAGCGTTCCGGTACGATGCCGTGGAGAAACCAAAGGGGTATGGGTTTAATATAACTGCCATGCCCCTAACAGGTTAGCCCGCTACCATCTTAGACTGCATCATCACTTACCAACAGGTGAGATCGCAGTCAAGGGCTAGCTTGTAGTGGATTAATAAAATAAAAAAAAGGAAGCGGGTGGATGAGGAAGGCGGAGGACTGTGTTTGGTGGCGCGCTCTCGAAAAGGCCTATGTCCAGCAGTGGATGCATACAGGCTGATGGATGGATGGATGGAAGTAAGAGATAACCTTAGTCTTAGGCCACAGTCTACCACACTGGCCAAGTACGGATTGGCAGTCTGCACTGTAGAGAACTCCCACTTATACAAAATAATACAGTTCTCGTCACAATACGAAGACTGGATAATTTTCTTTTATTAACTTGGCTTTTATTTGCTCAAAAAGTCGTTATTGATAATATCTATACCGAATCTATAAACTAAACATACAACAATCGAAATATAATTTAAAATATATTGTGATAAGGTTTAAATTTCAATTTGTAAGTCTCAAGAGCTGAAATCTGGTTGAAATATTTATTTTTCCGCAAGAGCGGCTCACATTTTTCACAATTACGTGTACGATTTCGTGCATTGACTGATGTGATCGTTCTATAGACGACCATTCTATTTTTTTTTTGTTTGTCCTCTATTTTTTCTCTGACATGATGATCGGAGACCTTTGATAGCTGACATGGCTTCATGTTTTTGTTTTTTTTGCCTTGCTCTGTTGGACGAGAATGAGCTGCTATATTTTTTTTCTAGCATTTCATTTATCATTTTTATCTATATCATGTTATTTTACATGTGTGTATAAGTATATATTACCATTCTGTTATTACTACTATTAGGATCATGATCTTGATGATGAACCACTATAGAGTAGACTATCGACTGATCGTAAATAAACCCTAATAAAGGCTTAATAAACCCTATTCAATGTTATATTCATACCTAATTCACACACACACAAAAACACACACACTGTTAATTGATTGAACTTTTTTTAATTGAATTTTTATAATTGTTAACCTTAGCCAATATTGCAAAAATAGCACCTATGTAATAGGGAAGGTACTAACTCCCTTTTTTTCTTTACTTTTTTTGGGGGTTAGAGGCCAAATTATAATTTTGAACCTTGTAATTTTGCAAATAAAGATTTTATTTTATTTATTTTATTTTATTTCTAGTCAAAACTTTACGCGTACGGCTAAAACATACTACATACTTCTTCGCTGTATTTAATACATCCATACTTAATATTATAAATGCGAAAGTGTGGCTGTCTGTCTGACTGCTTATGGTATGGGAATAGTTTGTATCACAAGGAAGGACATAGACTTCTTTTTATCCCGGAAAATTAAAGAGTTCCCACGGGGATCAAAAAATCCTAATCCACGCTGACGAAGTCGCGGTCGACTAGATGGTTAGTGTAAGTGGCATCGCCGTTCTGATCGGATATAAATAAATAAAAATAAAATAAATACGAGATACTTAGCACAAAAGGTGCGCACGTCTATCTTGTGTCGTAGCTCGGAACGACGTTTTCTCTGGTCGTGCTAGTGTATTCTGCTCAATACAAAAGTGTATTTTTGTTCAAAGTTGAAGGCAGGAAAGGAAAAGTCTTGTTTAAGCATGCCTTACATTCTAGTTTTCACGTAAAAAAAGAGATGGGATGAGCCATTATATTTTTAGTCAAAGCCTGGTCGTTTTCGTGTTAATCCGTCTTCTTTGTCTCACGGTTGGATTCCATTTGTGAAACAAATTGTAGCATCGACTTGCTTTTGTTTAAACTGTGAGTGAATTAGCCGCCGCGCTGATGTGATGAACTGGATATCTGAATAATCAAAGGGCTAACTTGGCTTTGTTACGGCGAAATTGGTTTCATATATGATAATGAAAAAGTAATGAAGCGAAAACTGTAAATCTTTATCTTAAATCTGTACCTATCTGATATAACTGTGCATTAAATATTTTTGAAAATTTTAACTGGAGTAAAGCTTTAAGATCGATACAGAGCCCAAAACATTTTTAATTTTCGTATGTCTGTCTTTGTCTGTTTATTTGTCTGTTGGGGCACACCAACATTTCATAAGTTTTTGGTACAAAATATATAGCGTACTAGCAAATTCCCGCGTCAACGTCCACGCAAAATAAGTTTTTTAAATTCCTACGGGAACTCCCTAATTTTTCAGGTTTTCGACCTACGACACTCACAAATAATGTGGCTTTCTATTGGTACCAGAATTTTAAAAAATCGGTTCAGTAGATCCATAGATTACCCCCTACAACCTCACAAATTTTACCTCTTTATAATATTATTAACTATAAATATAGTAAAGTCATAAAAACCAAAGTCGCGGGCAAAGCAAATTTTGAAATACAAGAAAGCAATATTCCTATTATCGCACACACAGGGGGTGATATATTAAAAGCTGGAAATCCTCACGGACACAACTTTTCCACACAAATTTGTCCCGGACGAGATAAACAAGCCGACCCGGACGATACAACGCGTTCGCTCCATGAATATAAACAGTGGAATTAGGAGCGGCATATAATATGATATACAGCATACGCGGTTAATTTAATTCTACCCGCTAAGCGCGCTCGGTTATCTAGTTTTTTGTGGGATAAAAGTTAAAATTTAGTTTGCATTTCGTGTGGCGGCGGAAGTTAAATTAAAATGCGTTATAGCAATATATTGATTTCTCTATGATTATTTTCAAACTGTTTTAGTGGTTATGTTTCTTCATTTAGGTGGGAAAAAGGCGTGCAAAAGCGGAAGCTCATTTCCAAAGATTGAAGAACAAGAGAAGAAAAGACATCTAGTAAAGCGGTTGAGATAACTATTCATATAAAAATTGGTTTGCCTCGAGTTAACAAACTGAAGGTTAAATAATAGATTTAGGAGTGCTGCGCTACAACGCAGCGGAGACCAATCCTTAAATGTATTGGTTAAATACAGTACATCAGACATCATTAAAGAGCCTTTAAGACCAAAATATTATTTTCCAGTCATTTATACCATAATTATCATTTAGGTACCAGCAACAGCTAGCCGCTAACCATCCCCTTGGCTACATATTT
The DNA here is from genome assembly GCA_923060345.2 of Erebia aethiops. NCBI lineage: Eukaryota > Metazoa > Arthropoda > Insecta > Lepidoptera > Nymphalidae > Erebia > Erebia aethiops. The sequence goes on along the minus strand of OV281092.1, from coordinate 2,499,930 downwards.
CGGAAAATCCGTCTTTAAAAATCAACTCGATACAATATCATAACTTTCTAGGTCCAAAGGGTTAGTGACGATGAGTCAATCCAGTGACTGAGTAAGCCAGGACTTTTATCTATATATAGGATTTTGTATGAAATACTTGTGACGTCATCAAAACGTCAACACACTTTTTTACTTTATTCGATAGTTTAAAATAGGTATCAAACAAAATTATCAGGAGATCAGGTCGCCTATACATATTTTAATCGCTATTAAATTATAACTTATTTTTTACATAGACAACATCCCAATTACTTCGTTCATACGTTAATAACAAGTAGTTAAGTTCATTTCTGCAATTTCTTAATTTTAAAGCTGAGAAGTTTTAAATTAGCTGTAGAACAAAGACATTTCAGGGAGGCGTAGTCTCACGTCTTTCGTCTGTCACTGCTTAATAGCTCGAGCAGTAGGTACTCACGTTGGAGTTTCGAGAGGAAACTAAAATAGCTTCGGCAAGTTGCTTTAATGTCTTCTAAACATATCTTTTGCATCTGAGTTTAAAAGCCTTTATGCTATTTTTTTTAAATTCATCTAGATTAAAACACGTTCTCAAACTTCATGATAAACCTTGGTGATACAAAAAATCTTTGTACTTTATACTAAGCTTTTTTGCAGTTTTTTTTAACCAGGACACTATGAGGAAATCCGAAATCATTGGAAATATAAGAAACACAATGGTTCCATCATAATTATTTATTTATTATGGATCCATTCTCCTCTGGCGCAGTGGTGAGTGCTGTGGTCTTATAAGTGGGAGGTTCGATCCCCGGCAGGGTCAATGCGTGAAAAAATACCCAGCTATTTTCAATGTTTTACCGTGCAATCTATAATTTACTTACTTATTTTACTTAAAATTCACCTGCTCTAGAAATTGACAATTCATATAATATTTGCGAATAGAAATTTAACAATCTCTTAGATCTTCAGAAAATACAAACCCTTTTATTATTCAGCCCAACGCTCCAGTATCGACCCTAACTCGATTACAGTTCAAACAGAAGGAAATCGCAATTTGTTCAAATTTACAAATGAAATCCATCCGTGAGACAAAGAAGACGGATTAACGCGAAAACGTCCAAGTAATTGTGAAAAATGCGAACAGTTCCAACGGAAAAATAAAGATTTCGATAGAGCTTGGCTATTTGAAACATTTTCATACCAGAATCAGGAGTTGGATAAAGTTTTTAAGTGAACGAAGTATTGAAATATTTTAGCAACAGAGACTGACGACCGCGAATCGCGCGATTTTACGAGGTGGCGTTGACTTTGCATTAGTGGTAGATCGCGGTAATTTTTATTTTTAATACAAGTAACCCTTCGTTCTAGATGAGCTACCAACGCGACGGCGCGACTAGATACTACGCGACGTGTCAGTATCAAACAGTAGCTGACCCATTGATGTAGAATTTTAGTACCTGCTGACCTTTCACGTGGCCTACGTTGTCGCGTAGACGCGATGATGAGATGTTTGTCATTTTCTATGGCGTCGCATCTCGCGTTGCGTTGCGTAGCTTCTTTCGCTGACCTGACTGAACTGGTTAGAGGATAACCGACAGACAGTCAGACAAACGGACAGACACATTTTTGCATCTATCATATAATATGAGTTACATATTTCTTGAACTAGCTGATGCCCGCAACTTCGTCCGCGTGGATTGACGTTTTTGGTTCCCTCGGGATCTCTTCAATTGAATTGTTAATTGCTAATTGGTTCCTGATTATTTATGACCGAGATTGATTGAAACTTTCTAGGCAGCATTTCTTGTCTCTGAAGTCTATGTCAATACTTACTCAGACAAAACCATAATTTTTTCACTCCCTGAATCGTAACAGGGGCCATACTGCCAACGCTTAAAGCAATCAAAATGACAGTTTGATGTCACGTACCTTGACGTCCCTAAAATAAGGATTTTAATTCTAAAACACGAAAGTCATCAATAATGAAACAATGTGGCTTTAAGCGTTGGCAGTAATGCCATCCCAGGTTTGTGCTTGGCAACAATCACACATAGCGGAAGGTATTTTCCAATGGAAAATGTTCTGATGAGAGACTTTGTTTCAACTTTTAGGGCGTAAACACATAATAAACAGAACACGAAAAAATGTCCCCATGAAATTCCAGGTTGGAGGGCAACAAAGTTTTGTCTTATCGCCTAGTGTGTGCGCTCCATATAAAAACAAGTTATAAACGAAATTTTTTTTTCGAAACAATTTACCTACTACCTAGTGTGCTTTTAGCTTAAGCCTGTATTTACGTTACGCTCCAAAAATGTTTTAAGCAAGAGAATAAAAAGCTTTCTTTATTATTTTCTCACACGAAAATGGAGTACTTTGTAACGTAATAACATACAAAGTCCCTTTATGGAGCAAATACAAGTAGGTACTAATGTAATGGATGTACAGAAACTTCGAGTCATCACACGCTACAGTCCAGGCAATAGGTACAGTAATAAACACTTAGTTACCTAAACTAAATTACATGGATGAAGTTCTAACAATAGGGCTTCATCATTTTGCTTTATCCAATAATTATTAAAATACTGATGTAAATATTAAAGTACTAGATGATTCTCCCGACTTCGTCCGTGTTGATTTTTTTTGATTCCCTTATGAACTCTTTAATTTTCCGGGATAAAAAGTAGCCTATGTCCTTCCCCGGGATATAACCTACCTCTATACCAAATTTCATCAAAATCGGTAAAACATATTATGGGCCGTGAAAGCGTAGCAGACAGACTGACATACACACTTTCGCATTTATAATATTAGTATGGATTAAATGATGCCCGTGACTTCATCCACGTGGATTAAGGTTTTTAACTACCTTTATTTTTGGCCTAATCCCCGATTCTAATTCATTCAATCGATGATCATTCAATCCTGGGACAAAGATCTTCTTCCGGCGAGCTCGTCATTGCACTCATGATCCACTCCGCTTTCCTCATCTACCTACTTCCCGCCAATATTTTGAATAAACATACTTTGATTTGACCTTGACTACTTAAGGTCATCTCTACATCGGGTTGCGGTATCCACAGTCGAATAATAAATACTAAGGGCGGTTTTAGATAAGCGTTTTTTCGGCGCGCTTAAGCTCGTCTTTGGCAACGCGCATAGGCCTATAGGCGCACCCTTTTCCACACTCGGAACTACCGCATATAAGTAATCGTATAGTACTTGTCTACTATTACTGACTGACCCACGGGTTCGAGCGAACACGCCGAAATAAGCCCGTGTGCAGCGCGTACAAAAAGCTGTTCTGAAACCGCCCTTAGTAGGTTTTGGGTGTTATGTTTATCCATTAAAAGCACAAGGAGACTGAGTAAATATCAACACAATAAAAGCACATTACAACGCCGTCGCCCAACAATACAGTATAATGGCGCTAATAAAATATCATTTCCATAGAAAGATCACAAGAGACACTTCAGTCCGTATGGCTGTCTCGGAGACCAAAGATTTAAGGTATGGTTTACCAAGTTAACAATGCACTTTTACCAAATGATTTCAGACTCTAATAGTACGTTATAAAGATTATAATGATGGTATATCAATGTTGGTGTACATTGCACATTTGGCAGGCTACCAGCTGAGATTCGTTTCGTCGTGAGACAAATCGGCGTTGGATTCACGCGGCTATTGTGTGCGGAGCTACTGTTTTGCAAAGGACTGTTGTTTGTCTCTTGATAAGCAATCCATGTGGTAAGCACTTAACGATACAGTCTAAAATAGTAGCAAACTAACCACGAACGTATGGACTATTATAATAGTTTTACTGGCCTACCCCTAATTAGAGTTGGACATCGTAAAGGAACGCAAAAGCGTAGTACGGATAAATCATCAGAATGGAAAGAAAAAAAATGTTTTTATTTTATCACTACATATCTGGAGTTCAATTAATATTTAGTAGATATAGTGATACGTGACCAAATACAGGTTTCCATCTCAGCATCATGCTGCAGCAGACTGCAGCACTGGTTTTCAGTAGAAACCTTAATTATCAGTGAAGTCACGGGTGAAACTATGAATATTCTAGCCACGGAATAGATAAAGGGAGGTATTTATTTTTTCTATGATTCTAGCTGATGGCCGCGACTTCGTCCGCGTGAATTGAAGTTTTTTGATTTCTGCGGGTCCTTCAATTTTCCGGGATAAAAAGTAGTTAAATGTGTTATTCCAGACTATAATCTATCTCTGTGCCAAATTTCATAAACATCTATTCAGCCGTTCTGGCGTGATTGAGTAACAAACATCCATCCATCCATACATATCCATCCATCCAAACTTTCGCATTTATAATATTAGTATAGATGAATAGAATACGTCCTACCAAATCAAATCAACGAAAGTTTGGATGTATGGATGTATGGATGTTTGGATGGATGTTTGTTACTCAATCACGCGCCAACGGCTTAACGGATCTGGATGAAATTTGGCACAGAGATAGATTATAGTCTGGAATAACACATAGGCTACTTTTTATCCCGGAAAATTAAAGAGTTCCCGCGGGAACCGAAAAACCTCAATCCATATGGACGAAGTCGCGGGCATCAGCTACTTTGTGTTTAATCTATGGATTAAACACAAAGCAAATCGAAGCCCATTTTGCTGACATGAATAAAACCTTCTTGTTGCATAGAAGCAGGCGTTACTTAGCGGAAGTCCATGATAATTAAGGCACAATAATCCTCCAAAGGAGACAAATCTATTTGGCGTATCTATATAGCGTGTAAATTATTGACAATCGTGCACTGTCGAGTCAACATCTCCTGAGGATGCTCCGTTGTCGAAGTTAAACATACGTTGAGAATAAATTGGAAGATTTGTGTGGTGTGGTGTTGTGGCGGTGCGAATGGCTGGCTTTTCTAAACCAGATAGATCTACTTTAGAGGATCACAGCGGATTAACAACGTTCTCCTTAATTAAAAATTAAACTTGATCTTCTTGAATTAAAACAATTGATAATTCTTTTCTACAGTGCCTATGCTCCTACTAAACGGAAGAATGATTAAGGTTCTAAAACACAATCAGCCCGACGGAACGATACGCCATAATAACTTGAACCTAATCAAACGTATCGCAAAGTGATTAAAACAGAGCTGTTAACGGGTCATAGTAAATTGGTTAGCAATCACTACAACCAAAACACGTGCACGCGAAAATAAAATAAAAGGGAACTTGGTGGAACTTGTTAAATATAAGACCGTGTGTACGAAGTTTCAGTCGAAACACTCAAAGTTTACGGTAATGGGGCCCTTATCGAAGGTAATCTCTGTTTTTCCGAAGAATTCCTTTTTTTTGTTGGCTCACAATTAGCTCTGTTTGGTCTTTATTATGCGTCATGCTGGTATTGCCTGTTTTTTCTTACTTCCGGGTTTGGGGTTGCTGATTAATTTCTGTTGAAATATTGACGACGCTTTACGCAAAGTTGGCTCAAAAACGTCGAATAAAAGAATTTGATATTTTAGAGATGAATATAAGACAAAAAAAACCGCTGAGTCTGCCCATACATGCACCACTTTGCCTGGTGGGAGACTTTGCTGTGTAGAAAGGGCCGATAAGGGACATGAGTTTAATATAACTGCCATACCCCTAACAAGTTAGCCCGCTATCACAGAATAGGTAATGGTAGAAACGCTATCATCTTACCATATTATGTTTAATTTTTAATGGTAACTTTTTGGCTTAATAGAGGATTATTTATTTATTTATTTATTTATTTATCTAAGACTATCATAACTTACCATCAGGTAAGATCGCAGTCAAGAGCTGGATACTTGGAGCTTGTACTGGATTAAAAAAAAAATACAAACACGTACTTAGTTCAGGTTAAGGCCAGAAAGGAACCAGAAGGAAGATTTTAGTTAAGATCTTTTTTACATTCAAGAAAATGGAAGTCCCGGTTTACAACTAGTAAGTACCTATGCCATAAAATAAGAAGGTATTAAGTAGGTACCTACTCAAGTGTTTGGAGTAAATAAACCAAACCGTTTACCCCAGGTTTACCCACGTCAAACAAACGTCATGTTGTGAAACTTATGGCGCAAGCTTTCACATCAGAACTTCATTTGAAAGTAATTTTTTGGGGTTGTTAGCGTTTAATCGCCTTTTAAAAAGTGAAAGGGTTCTAATCAACCTGTATATTTTTATGCTCGGCAGTTTTTAAGACAGCAGGTAAGCTACCTATTTAGCCAGTTTGCACTCAAGACAATAGACGATAGAAAGACAGCTGAACGACATAAAAAGCTCAAATAGCAATGAACGTTGCACATAGTTTATACTTTATAGAACTGGCTAAGGTTGGGATCCCTTAATGCTGGAGTGGCATCTCTCACAGTAAACCGCATACTCACTAGGTAGAGAACATGATATCAAACGAGTTGCAACAGCCACCAGATATAAACAGCACTTGCACTGGTGTTAAAGTTCTTGTAAGAAAACAGCTATGTGTCATTTTGTACAAAGAAATAATCTTTTTCTCATTTTACTCACTGGTGGCGGCAGTGACGGTAAAAGAAGCGTCTTTTTGCTCGCATTTTAAGAATCTTAGCAGCAAAAACATTTATGGGAGACTTGAAAATGTAACTATGAACCTATACTTTCGATAAACATTAATAAAATGCACTTTATCGGTACGTTTATTTCACTCGTCCGATTTCATGGCACCTCCAAAATAAATAAAATGCAACGGCGCAGTCGTAAGTCGCAACATATGGCCTGGGGGCAGGCTAGGGCTGGCTGTTCAACAAACTAGATTTTGTAATAGTAAGTATTTTAATAATTAATACAAATTTTTCGACGGTATAATAATATGAAGGGTATACCGAAGTTAGTAAAACAGTATTAGTATTAAGTACGGGACTAATACTATGAGATTTTCTATTACAATTAATTATGCTCAAATATAAAAAATACAACTGGAATAAATTTATCACTTCTTTCTTACAAAATTTCTGCTTAGTCATTTAGCTCTACAGTCTGCTCTTTTTAAGGCTGACGTGGCGCATCACTATAATAACTATCAAAGAAGTACTAGCAGTGGCGTGCACAGGATTCGATGCCAGGGGTAGGCATCGCAATTACGCAGGTATTTATTTCCACTTGGGGAAGCACTGAGTACTGCTCTAAGCTAATTACAACTATGACAACTGTAAGAGCGAATCAATAATTAGTTTTTTCGTCATTGAATCCACGTTTCGTATCCTCTACATTGTAACAGAATTTTTCCGTAAGTTTGCTTTAATAAAAACGTCAAACTTGTTCAGAGATATTTTTTTATATTTATTACAAGTTTAATTATTACGACTTACTTTTAAAGTTTCAGTCAATCCACAAATATATGTCTTAACCTTGTTACTCTCGATTAAAATAGTAGGTAGCAATTGTCTACTCCGTAAATTGCATTCATACCTATTTCTCAAGCAGACCGTAACTAACCGGGCGTGTGACAGCCCTGAGCGGACTGCGAAATGCAATCGCCTGAAAGCGCGTCTTGCGAATGGAAGCTAGATGGATGATTCCAAAGCGATTTGAAATGTAACTTATGATTTTGGAATCCGATTTCTTCCTTGATGTCCGCTTATTGACCATTTACAATAGTAATATATTGTGTTTATTTTTCGAAATTGAAGAACTTACGTACATGACTCAACTGGTCGATTGCGAGGAAAGTAGTATCATTAATGCTATAATTTCAGCGGTAATTTTATGTTAATTTTATAAATATTTCGATTAATTAATATCAGTCAGTAGGAACATTGTTTATAACGCATAAATATAAATATATTTTATCAATAACTAGATGATGCCCGCGACATCGTCCGCGTTGGTTGAAGTTACGAGATAAAAAATAGCATATCATGTTCTTCCCCGGAATGAAAACTATCTATGTACCAAAGTAAAAATCAGTTGAACAGTAGGACGTTGAAAGCGTGTTAGACAGACAGACACACTTCTTAATAAAAGTAAGTTTTATAATATGATCCAATCAATCAATAAATCAATATTTATTTATTCATATTAGGTACACTGTACACTTATTGACGTCCAATTACTTTTAAAACATCCTATGAAATAGGGGCTTAAATTTTATTATACTCGTAAGTCGGTCTCTCCAAATAAATTAGATAAAAAGAAAAATAAAATAAAAAATTCGGTATGAATATGGATTTTAAAAAAGCTCTGACTGAGTTATGCATTTTAATCTAACCGCTATAAATTTAATAGTAGAGGACTAAAAACGACCCTTGTAGCACGCGTCTATTATAAAATACCTTTATAATGCGACCTACTTAACTTTAAATTGGATTAGAAAAACGTTCAATACAATTTTATTACCAAAATATACACTGTAGCGGGTGATTAAAATACCTCTTGTAACCCTGACATCATAAATTTCGACGTGTTTACTAAAAAGCTATAAAATCTCCATAACCGTTTAAGGTGATCGCACACTGTGTAAGCCAAGTGAAGAAATTGTCAATACTAGCTCAGAAGGTTGGCGGTATTTCACCCCGGTGCCTCGGGAAGCACATAAAGCAATGAGTCCTGCGCCTGAACTGTCCGGATTGTCGGATTTTCCGTCCGATCTGTTATGAGAGTAAAGGAATAGAGAGTGCACCTGTGTTTGCGCATACACTTTTATACCTATCAACCGCGCAGACGGCTAATCTCGGTCGAGATTGGCCACGTAGCCGAACGTTCGGCAGGACATAATATTATTCAGCGGTATTTTCTATTGATAAAATTTAGTTAGCCTATTAAAACTGTAAATGTAGGTTTTAAGCACAAAAAAATGTAACTGCGTAAGGAATAATAAAGGCTATTTTTTTAAATATACCTAATATCATCTGACGGGCTGAGTTAAAACTTAAACAACACACTTAGTCACCATATTCACATACAATTAGTTTCACTATTAAGATACTGATGAATTAATACGAAAGAGGCTTTTTTATTTTATGGCTGTTGTGTATATTTTTTGCATGATATCACCTGGTAAAAATAATGTGAGTCTAAGAAAGATAGAAGATACAGCTTACTAGGAGAAATATGACATACCTAGCCTATGGTTTCTCACAATACGTGCACAAAACACAAAACGTGCACAAAACGTGCAAACTTAAGTTTTGATGCAGCGCAAAAGCTGAGCTGTACACCCATTCTGGGTGGTGTCACAGACAAGCATAATTTTAGGTACAATAGTACAATAATTTACTGTTTGTTTGTGACACCATCAATGAATAAATATATTTTGTTTCTTTGTTTCTTTTCTTTCAATACCGTCATACCGGATCACATCGGTAAGCGATTCCTCTTTGCAGGCAGGTTGTCATGTCCAAGGGTACTCAGAAATTATGTATTCCAGACTCAGAACTAATGCACGAACACCATAACTAGGAAAGTTAAAAATTTCACCCCGACCCTGTTTCACCTTTCGCGTGAGAAGCGGACATTACACCCCCGTGGTTTTAATTTTCACATATCACACATATGTTGTGCATTTGGGAAAAACGCGGCGCCCTTATTGCTGTTAAAATAGAGTTCGTAGTTAAGGCTACTATATCCCAGCACTTTAGGCATTTGTCGCTCACTCAGACCCGCGCTACGATACCTACCGATCATTGCCGTGAGTCGCGCAGTTCAAATGAACTCCGTGACCCTATCATAAATATTTGCGTCACAGTATGAACTGTTACAGTTGGACTATTTACATTATAATTCGCTTCACGAAATACATGTTGGAAGTTGCGTTTTTACCTATATTTTGATTTAGACTATATAAAATGAAATTCAGGGTATAATCTACTCGTATCTATATTGCAAATTTCAGCCAACTTACATTCCAAATTTCAAAATAAGAGTAACAATATTAAAACTTTCCCATTTTAATTGTCATCCCCAATTTTATTAAATAAATACTAAAAGGGAATAAAAATAAATAATTACTAAAAGGGGATTTTCCAAAACAATTTCTATAGATCTTTATAATCTCTTTATAATTTAAAGCCGATAGACCTACTGACAGATTTTTTTGCATCAAGCATTTTTAAATTTATTAGCTGTCAATATCGTGTATACAGTGGTCAGGGACGGACTAAGTCCATTGCGAGCCCGGGGCGGCAATCTCAGTGGGGGTTGCTGTATTGTAAATACATTGGTGAAAATCTCTTTTGTTACTGATTCACTAATTTACTTTTACCCGACAGTTTTTTGGTATGCAACAATACTATAACTAAACTAACTAACTATACTAATATAGACTTCGTTTTTTTAATTTGTGCTAAGAAAATTTTAATTAAGTTTATTAAAATAAAATACACACATATAAGAACACATTTTTATTTGGTTTTTAAATGAACAAATTCAAACCACTGAAAAGCTACATACTTATAAAATTATTATTACAACAAGTAATAAAATTAAAAATTTTAAAAAACCCACGATGAACTGCAGACCTCCATTGAAACAACAATTAGAACTTAACAAAAGTATATATTATAAAATAATATCTAAAACACGAAAATGCATATTTACCGGCTCAGTATTTTGGACTATGGCCAAACCCTTCTCATTCCGAGATAAAGCTTATGCTTAGTAAGGTGCCATATTATAGGGTTAAATTTTAATATTCTGATAAAAATTGTTAGAAAAAATGTGATCACTTAAGGAGTTCCTGCGACCACTTTTTGGCTCCATCATGAGACCCTGGGCAGCATCTAGGTACAAAGCGCTCGTCAAGACAAATCAAAAGAGTCCAAATACGACGGGTTACGATGAGAACTTAAGGAGTTCCCATGAGCACCTCCTGGCTCCATCATGAGACCCTGGGCAGCATCTAGGTACAAAGCGCTCGTCAAGACAAATCAAAAGAGTCCAAATACGACGGGTTACGATGATAACTTAAGGAGTTCCCATGAGCACCTCCTGGCTCCATCATGAGACCCTGGGCAGCATCAAGGTTCAAAGTGCTAGTCAAGACAAATCGAAAGAGTCCAAACACGACGGGTTACGATGAGAACTTAAGGAGTTCCCATGAGCACCTCCTGGCTCCATCATGAGACCCTGGGCTGCATCTAGGTACAAAGCGCTCGTCAAGACAAATCAAAAGAGTCCAAATACGACGGGTTTACGATGAGAATTTAAAGAGTTCCCATGACCATTTCCTGACTCCATCATGAGACCCTGGGCAGCATCTAGGTACAAAGTGCTAGTCAAGACAAATCGAAAGAGTCCAAACACGACGGGTTTACGATAAGAACTTAAGTAGTTCCTATGACCACTTAACAAATCACGATTGCAGCTCAGCTTGATTGTCTATGGTCCTAAAACCTGGAACCTTCTCACAAGCTATACATATCTAATGCAAAAAACCTCATTTCAATCGGCCCAGTACTTTTTGAGAAAAATAGTAACGTATTGAAAAAATTAAATCATAAACTACAGTTCAGCTTGGTTGTCTATGGTCCTAAAATATATCTAAGAACCTTCTGACAAGCTATACATATCTAATGCAAAAAACCGCATCTCAATCGGCCCAGTATTTTTTGAGAAAAATGGTAACATATTGAAAAATTAAAATCATAGACTACAGCTCAGCTTGGTTGTCTATGGTCCTAAAATATATCTAAAAACCTTCTCACATGCTATACATATCTAATGCAAAAACCGCATCTTAATCGGCCCAGTACTTTTTGAGAAAAATGGTAACATATTGAAAAATTAAAATCATAGACTACAGCTCAGCTTGGTTGTCTATGGTCCTGAAATATATCTAAGAACCTTCTTACAAGCTATACATATCTAATGCAAAAAACCGCATATTAATCGGTCCAGTAGTTTTCCAGGAAAACGGTAACAAAAAAGTGCACAAACAAACAAACATACAAACATACAAACATACAAACAAACAAACAAACAAACAAACATACAAACATACAAACATACAAACATACAAACATACAAACAAACAAACAAACAAACCCACAACCTCTTAGGGCAAACACATATACCGTCTCCGTTTCGTCGAGGGTAAAAACAATCAAAATTCATCGTAAAAAATCACGCGTGAGCTTGGACCTGGTTGCTGCAAATCTGGTTGCAAATCAGAGGTTGATGAATGTTTTTTAGGCTGCACGTTTTCTATATCTTCCTGGTCTCGAATAGGCATGCCACGTTCATATCTACTATCTATAATTTCAGGCAGTAGGTATTTTAAATAAAATTGTGATATCTTTGGCTCCATGTTCTTAAACCAGAAAGTATCATCTTTATCGATGTGCTCTGTATATAAAGGCTCATTTTCGCCTGCCCAGATTCCAAGCAGACACACTTTTCGCCCTGTAACATGGAGTTGTCCTTGGATTTGGTAGAACCAATTGCTCTTTTTATTTACAGTACATGTCTTTGTAATTCTATTATATTTTAATATTTGAATTTTATTTTCTTCGATGGCTTTATTCATTCCACGTTTAGCTGCAGTGATAGGGCACTTTATTTCGACTATCATGTCTTCACCTATTAATCCATCGGGAGTGGCCCCAATAAATGGGTGTATGGGGTCAATAAATAAACCACAGGGTAAAATTTCTATATTTTCCTGTCGCTGTAATTGAAGCAGCGCCTGTTTTTCATTTTCAATACCATGAGCGATACTAGCTACATGGGCTAAATTTTTTTTATGTAATATATTTTTTACTAAAGTAGCAGGATTTGTAGAAATTTTTCTTTTACATATAGGGCCGAAATTTGAAGATGTAATAAGTTTTCGTCGTATCTCCAACCACTCACTACTTTCTCTCTGTAATATAGTGGCTCTTTCTATTGCTTTTCTGTCCGCCGTAAGCCTTTTTAAATTTTTCATGAATTCTTCTTGTGCCATTTGAAATTCTTCAGGTGACAAATCCGGCGCAGAACTTGCAGAGCCATAATCATGCTGTTTTTTGTTTGTTTCTTTAAATGCTCTTTTTTTCTTTATTGGATGTTCAGCTAAATGCTTCCTTTTAAGGGATCTCTTTCTTTCAAATTCTTCTATTCTCCCGCCGGGATTTTTTCCTGTAAATGCTGCTTGTACTGTTGAAATTGCAGATTCTGTATTAAATGAGACTACTGCCGCTGAGCATCTACCTTGGTAACCTCGTTTTTGGGCAAAATTTATTCTTTTTCCTCCTATAAACTTAGCTATAACGCTATTAAAACACTCAACAGTATTAGTGTCAACATCTTCGATTAAGCTTCGCGATTTCGTTGCCACGCTAGAAACAATTGCATTAACTCTAAATGCAAATGAAGAGTTTTGTATTTTTTTTAAATCTTCTTTGCTACCGTCCGCATCTTTCTTTTCACAGTAGTAGTTTTGACACATTCTGTGATCACCATAAGAGTGCAGCATTGAGTTTACAATATCGTTGTGCAGAACTGATATGGCAACGTTTTTAGGGTTCTCAGATGTTTTGTGATATTTTATACATTTCACGATAGCTTTTCTCATTATCATTATTCTTGTGTTGGTAAGTGTTTTTCGATGTATCAGGGCATACTTTGTTTCTGCTGCCAATCCGCGTAGTTTTTTACAAAAGTTGCGCAATATGTGATTGCGACACTCAATTTTTTCAACGGTCACATTTTGATTTTCATATGGTTTGGCATTGAGTATCCTTACATATGTCGACGCATCACCATCTCCAATCATTCTGTTGTAAATAAGACCGTACATAGAAATAGAAGCCTTGAATCCTTCTAAAATAATTTCAGTTTCCATAGAACTCGAAGAGCCCACAAAGTTTTTAAAGCAAACATGTTCATTCGGTGAAATGTTTTTGTTTTTTGCTCTGGCACACTGCATACAGTATTTATTTTTTACTCCAATATAAAGGACTTCTTTAGTTCTCCTCCCAATTATTGCCGCAGTGCCGGAAGAAGCTTTGTAATTTGAACCGTAAGACCTAGCACACCAAGTTCCATCTACGTAAACATCAATCACAGGGTTACCATTTTTGATTCGACCTTCTGAAATTGCAATGTCTCTTTCCTTTTTGGCAGCAGCCTCCATACATTCGCTTGCAGTTTTTTCCCATTGGTCGTAAACTTCATTTTGCAATTTGGAATAATACTTTGGAGAAAATATCGGAATATCAATAGCAGAGAACAGTTCTTCAAATTGTGAAAATCCAATGCCAGAAGCTATTATTCCTGTAGTTGCCGCTATGTTTATATTTACGCGTTGCTTATTTTTGATATCTTCGGAATGGATTAGACACGTTTGATAACACATATCGCATTGAAATTTATAAACAGAAATTAATCCCAATCTTTTTTCGCCAATCAACTGGAAGTTACTGGTTTTACAGTCGAATAAAGCATTATGACGAGCTTTTTCTTGTAATTCTCGCAAAATAAAATTAATATCGACGATTCTTCGTCCTGAAATGGGTTGAAAATCATCTTTCTCGCTTTCTGCTTCAATGTTTAATCTAAAATCATCCAGATCACTGAAACAAAATAAAGTAACTTTATACTTTTAGAGTTGATTTTTAGTCAAATAAACCAGCCTAGCAGGGGAACATAAAAATCTGTAAAGAATTATATTTTATAGTAAACTTACTTATTAGTCTCAGCTGTTATTTGCAAGTCAACAGGATTCATTGTAATAAAAGAAGAATCACAATTGCCAGCTCCATCTCTACTGAAGCTTGCAGTTTCTGTTACTTCTGAGTTCCTGAAAGACAAAATTGCTCTCCTATACTTTTACAATGGATAAACCGACAACCGACAAAACTAACTGAACCAAAAACACGACTGTTTCTAAGAAATAAACGAACATTTCAAAGTATAAAATTACAATCGTTCCTACATAGTATAATACCCGTACACCAATACAAAATAAATATGTATTATCTATTATTAGAAAAATTAAAAACCCGGGTTATATTATGAATAAAAATATTGTGTCGCAGTGAAGAATTCACACACAAATAAAACTCTGTTTCAAAAGCGAATGAGCATTCTTAAACAGTGTTTTATTTTTTTACTGTGAGTGACTTAAGCATTATTCTCACGGAATTTACACAAAACTGTTTTGAGATAAGAATATTCTAACAAACATTTATGACCTAAAAGCAATTTGTATTTAAAATTATATTTCCGTCATAAAACAAAAGTTCGAAACAATATGATGATTCTGATTGAAAGGACCTTTATGACTTTGTTTTGAACGAAATTTTCGGCCACTAATTACAAGTAAAAGAAAAGAGAAAAATATTATTTTGAAGACATCACACAACAAAAAGATTTTTAGGTACGTTTCTAGGTTTGATGAAATTCACAGAGTAGGTATTTGTTACCGAATGAAAAAAAATATTGACAAAAGGCAGATGATAACTCTTAAACCACCTTAAACTCTAACTGCATCTACAGTTTCACTGTTTGAAATTATATAAAGGTGAAATAATATTACGGTGAGGTGGTGAACTTGAATATAATTTGATTACAGGGTGAGTTACTGGAGGCCCCACTTTAAAAAAAATTAAGCAAATTGAATTTAGTATTTCAAAGAAATGCGAGTGAAGCTAGCACAAATATTTTATTTTTTAGTGAATAATTAAATTACGAGCACAATATAATGTAAATTTTAAATAAGTCTTGAAAATATAATTATTATAGGTTCGATATATTAGGTATAGATTAGGTATATAAGGTTCTTGGGGAACTCTACACCAAGGGTCCGGCCACCGGTGTGCCCTATCGCCCTTAGTCCGCTACTGTCTCACTTTCTCACGTATCAAACAAAACATAATCTGTATGGAAACTACTCACATGTCATCTTTTTCAAGCGGTGTGTCGTCTCTCTTTTTTGATTCAAAACGATTTCCTTTACGAAGGATATTTGAACTGAAATAAAAATTTAAAGAATTATTATTTTGATAGTACAAAATCGGTAACAGAGTCTCGTTGGTTTTATGGTAACTACTATCTTCGACTGCAGGTCTCGGGTTTATCCCCGGGTTTGGGCTCCTTAATATTATTTGTATTTTTCTAAAAACTAATTAGTAGGTAGGTGAGGTATTTCTATTTAGTATGAACCAATCTAGGGGTTGGAAGTTCAGAAATATCTCCCGCGCAGTTGGTAAATTTCTATTGACCGCCATGGCCAAAATAAAGTCGAGATTTAGGATAGGATATTATTATATCATGTATTCATGAGAAACTCAGTATAGCCAAACAAAAAAAAACTCGTCTCCCTTACTGACTGTATATTGGTATAAACTGTGGTTACGCGTGATGGTATTTGCACGTGGCGGAATTTACTCTACCTATCATAATTTTTTTAGTTCGTATCAGATTTTCTTCAGAGCTTTTGAGGACTAGGTATTTTGATAAACTCAAGAAACACTTACCATATATTTTTTTTATTTCTCCTTCGCTTCCTGTCAGATAGTTTTTTTTTTCCGGCACTTTTATTGCCCATTTTAAATAAAAATTACAAGCAAAGAAACACTATATTTACAGGCTAACTAAAACTATTTTAATTTTATCACTAAATGTAGAAAAAGAATTTATTTACAAATAATTAAAAAATAAATAATTTTAGCGCGATAGGAGCGTGAGTCGTGAAAACTTGCGCAGGTCCTTCTCGTATAGAGGCTCGTGAGCGACTGAGTACATCGCTTATTCGATGCGTTAGATCATTTTATGACTCCTGTTAGGCGAAATTTTGCAGCAATTTTTTTATTTAAAATCTGTCTGTACAGTGAATAGGTAATACAATGAGCTTAATTTACGTATAATTTTTATTAAATTTAGTCTAAAGCTTTGGAAATGCCATTAGAAAAATAAACAAAAACAACCTGTTTTCAAAAATTTTTATGATCGAGGCAAGTTTAACTTATCGTGTTTTCATGAGTACATTAAAGAGATAAGGCATGTATCTTTAATATGTATTTTTAACAGTGAAAAAAAAACTATTTTTTCATGACTTTGAATTGGTTTGAAAAGTGGCGTAGTCGCTAAAAACCGGGATAATGGGCCGTTAAAAAATAAGTGGCTACCAGTCGAGTCGTATTAGTTAGGGAATTTTATAATGACCGATACGTTCTTTATAATTATAATCCGATACGCTATTAATTATTTTATAAAGCCCAAATTGACTTTATTTATTACAGAATGAAACCACAAAATTTTTAGTCAAATACTTATTAAAAAGAGAGAAAACGTAACAATTGTTTCTCTGTATTATTTTATAAAAATATCTATTGCATTCTTATGACAAAACAAAAATATCACTGTTTTAGGTCTATGATACATATTTACAGCCATTATTTACACATTTTGTCGAAATAATATTATGTAGGTACTTGACGTTGCTCACTTAACTCAGGCTTTCTAGATTTCAGAGATTTCCCTAATATATTATAAGTAAGAACACGTTGGGTGGCACAAGAAAATTAATATAAATGAAATGCAATAATTATAAAGAAGGCAATTATAATATCGCATCGAAATCGTTGGGTTTAAAATTGTCGTGCAAGTTTCTCACGGGGATACAGCGAACGCGATGTCGGTATTTTTATAACTCTGTTAGTTTGAGTTTAATGTATTTTAAAATGCTTGTGTACCCGTTTTCATACAACCCATACAAGTTTACGTAAACGCTCATACTAATTGAATTAGGACAGAGTTGTTCTAGGGAAATGACACTAATAGTTAAACGATGTAAACGAGTAGGTTATCGTGAACATTTTTGAAATTGTACAAGGTTTTGTTTGTTGTGTTTGTTTGTTTATTATGTTGAATAAACTAGAAGTTGAATTCGCTATAATCCACCACAGTAGACAAATCTATGTGGTACAGTGCGTGTCTTTCACCTACAACATGCGACACCCACCACTCAGTAATTCAATACAGCACCACACCATACAAGTATCTAAATCTACTGTCAAAGTTTACCAACAAAATTATGTATCCTTGACAAACTCGGACATGCTTAGTCAAGTTTAAATTAATTTTAATTTAATCCCTCTTGTTACTAAGTTTAGTTTCCTAAGTTTAAGCTAAGACTCCGCTTGGACAAAGGCGACTTTCAATGTTGTAGTCTATCATTGGCTTATAATATGAATGAGTTACTGTCGAGATTAGGTTACCTCTTGGCTCTGATACTGTAGCTGTATTCTGATAAGTAGCATTTCAAATACTTACATGTCACTTTACAGGATATTGTACCCTCCTCTACTAATTAGCAACTCCTGCCAAAGGTTTGTTACTGTACATTAGGTAGAAAACTTTCAGGATTCTAACCCTAATGTAGTTAGGACAAACGGATTTACCCATTACTAGATTCAACTCAAAAAAATATATTTTCTTATTCGATTTAATAAGCGTGAAAAGAATTATATTAAGAAAAATGTATGACTAAATAAAATGAGTCATTTGTCATTTTTTCGTGGAAATAATCCTTTTAAGCTCATGAAGGTTTTTGGTTCAACACATTTTTTGCTAAATCGAGAATGAGATTCAAAGAAGAAAAGTATATTTTTGCCAATTTTAAACAAATTATTTATACGATTTAAAAAAAGGATAAAGAAAGCTAAGTTAGAAGAAAATATAAAAATTAAAAAAATAATAAAGCTAGCAATACATAAAATATAAGAACTCACGTTAAATGGGGTATTCTCTAGTACATTATTTTCTTGAAATGTGGCCATAAGAAGAGCGATTTCCAAGTTCTAAATATACAGGTGGGAGTTCTCAAAGACTGGTTCACTGGTTCAATGCTCCATATATCATCCAATCATGGGGTTATAAAATCGAAGTGACAGGTTTTTTAGCAAAAGTGTAATAGTGATCTAGTCACTTACAAAAGTATTTAATACAGCAAAATAACCCAAAACGGACATACCTACGAGTACCTATGTACATTGTACAGTCATTACCATAAATCACTCGGCGCCACGGATATTTAAAATTTTTCGAATAATAATGTAAAGCCAGAGGACCCTTAAAAACAACATTGGACGTCCATAAATTTCTTAGCCATAGACAGAATTGAGTGAGTTACAAAACGCAAAATCACTTGAAATATACCATAAATTGAACCCAGGAAAAAATTAAAGCTAATAAACTAAAGTAACATGAGCCGTAGGCGACTTAACGTTTAAAAGCAAATACTTAGAAAGTAGAGCAATAAATCAGAGGTATTTTTTGTGGATTTGCGAACAAACGCCTATGCAATATTAACAAAAACGGAGATGTGTGGCGCCTAGCGCTAGCTGTTAACGAAAAAATCATAAAGGTGGATACATTTTGCCTTGACAAATCACGTTTGAACATTTTACTGTGGGAGTTACCTTTTCAGTTTCTCGAATGAGGGCGGTGCCCAAAAGCTGGAGGGAGAGCTGGGGGATACTAGCTTCAGACGGGAGACGAGAGACTTCACTTCGATTTTAGGACTCCGAGAAGAGGGTCAAATATAGAGTTAAGCTAGTAATAGTTTGATTCGGTGTTAATCTTGATTTGTAATATAAGCAATTGCACTTCTATTTTGGCATTGCTCAACTTAGCTCGATATTAGAAAGTATAATTGTATTGTCAGTCCCTATACATTTAACGCCAGTGTAAGAAAATTAGACGGGAGGTTCATTTTATAAGAATTTAAAGGGGTAATAATTTGAAGTCTATTAAATAAGTGAAAGGCGACGCGACACAAGACACCGGTACCGGGTAATGTATTCTAATTCAAATTATAACTAACGGTCTGAGTAGTTTCACAGATATAGTGTAACTTTTTTTATTTTTCACTTGAGAAATAATTATTTGGAAATAGCTATAATGGACCCAGAAACCGCCTTAGAGTTATTGTACTCGACAAAACAAAGGGACAGAGACTACACAAAAGTAGTTCTGGATTGGGAGTTTATTGCGATATTCGCGATGTATATTATATGGCTGCTCATAAGACTATGTAGTCTAATTTGGATATTCAGAAGGGGTGAAAATCTATAACGATCCATACAAGCCATTGTCTTTATCATGCCTGTCCAAAAGTATAACGGGAACAAATCCTTTTAAAAGGAGATGAACAAAGACCACCTATCTGTGAACCTATTTAAACGTGAAGTAAATATATAATTATAATTTTACTGTAAAATTAAGGTGTGTCCTTCTTCCTTTACGATGGTGAGAGAACGTGTGTATATATATATATACATATATCTGTTAGACGTAAATAATTATGTGGCATGTGTGTATTAATTATTAAGGTGTAACTAGAATAGATAGCCGCAAGGGTTTTTTGGCTTGGATATGTCGTTTTTCCCTTATTAGCATGGCTGTTTAGTAACGAGATATCCAATTGAATTTCGATATGTTATCACATTCGAAATTCAGTTTAAATAATCAAACAGTTTCTTTTTTTGATACACTCAAGTGTTGAGGAAATAATAATATATATTATGACAATAAACCCACCTTGAGTCAAACTTACCTTCTTTTATTGATATAATTCAAACATCCCTTTAGATTATTCAATACTGGGACATTCATAAAGTTCAAGTCTATTGTGTTATCGCTAGAAGACCGAGCTAAAGCTTCATTTAATTAACTTATGAGATGAACTAAAATGAATCAACCAATAATGAATTCTCTCTCATAACCTATTCATGACTTATATAAGAAGTAGAGCTAGAAAGAATCATATATTTTACCTTTACCTAGGTAAATAGTTCTAAATATATACCGAAGATAATTAACTAAAATTATCTCAGAACAGCTAGAGTTCTTTCCGAACAGAGCAGATAAAAACAAGTGAAGTCAAAATATAACGCAGTCTATAGAATTTTGACTTAGTTGCCTTATGTAACGAATAGTTAAATTAGTATCGAAACTCATTACTGAGTTTAGAATTCTATAAATAGAATTATTATCAAAAACTGCTAGTGTAATCTTTTATACAACGAGTTGGAGTGTGGCCACGTGCAAGCGCAGTCGGCGAGGCGAGGCAGCCGGGTGGGTTTGTCAAGCAGGTAGGAAAAGGGTCTATTGTTTGTACTTTCTTGATTTTAAATTCGTAGGGTGACCATATTGGTACTGACGAGTAAGGGACACCGAGGCTCGATTGGGCATTAAATCATGTTATTGCAACTTGACTATATCAGTCAAGTTTTATAACCAAACAGCACATGGTTATCGGTGACGTTCTCGGCGGCGATTTTCCGGCACAACCAAACACGCCATGTCTTTACAGCATCGACTCCCGACCTAGATTTGGCCAAATCTAAACCTAACTGAAACAAATAAATACAAATAAACAAAACCATGGTTTCGGGGCGAGCTATTATGCTCAAATAAAAGAATGTACCAACCCGCATGGGTAAATGGGAACAAAAAGTACCAGCCTTTTAGGTGTTCGGGAAATCTTAGTACCAGCCTTTCAGGTGTTCGGGAATTTACGCTTCGCAGCGTCCAAGGGAGTCGGCTGATGCCCCCATAATACGGTTCAGAGCCATTGTAATGGCGTAGGGATGTCCCCCGTGCTAGCAGGGAAATCGGTCAGAACGGTGGCCCAAAAAGAGGTAAACACATACATCAGCTAACCATCCACTCTAACTTGTCCGTAAAATTAAAATTTCATGGTCTCCCTAGTTATTTCAAAGTGTTGGATAAGAATCAACCTAACATTGTTAATATAGGCTCAACTCGAGTCTCGCGAAACAAATAGAGTGAATTGGTTAGCCTGTCTGTTTCACATAACGCAATGTGCTGCCCAAGCCTGAGTGTGCGCATCCACTCCCCTTGGGAATACGCGAATTTCCAAAAAGACTGCCAGAAGCCGAAGTGTCCTTTATCCTAAAGTATTATTATAAGAATCTGCTTTATTTAACTCAATCACTAATCGACAAAAAGACGATCACGATTGGTGCCATCACAGAAATTTGGTGCCGTGACCAGGATCTATGTCCTGTGTCACAGATCTGTGACCATGTAGGTCACAGAAATTTGATGCCGCGAGACCAGGGGTCTAATGTACGTATTCGAAATAACGATATGACTAGATCTATATTAAGAACGAAAAAAAAAAAACACAACGTAGAAAACATGAATGGGTTATATGAGCGAATTATTGTAAGAAATATATAAACAAAAATGGAGGACAAAGGAATTGGGACACACTGTGCATGTTATTATTATATTGTACATTTAATTATTATGTTGCACGGATATTTCAAGTATAGGGGGAGCAGAAATAAGCAGTATGTCTTATAAATGTACAATTTACAGGATTTCAAAGGAGAGCGCAGTGATCGAGATATTACGCTTGCTTATTTCTTAGACTTATTTACTTACCCTTGCTATATTTTGGGAATAATTTCTGTTGAATCTAGAGATTCTACATAAAGCGAAACGCAATTCGAGTATCGCTAACATCTGATGTTAATATTGTATCATTTGGCGGTTCACAAAACTACATAACAAATAAGTATTCGGCGAAGCCTAACGGTAAACATGTCAGCTAGGAAGGGACGTAAAACAAAGCAGGTAGTAGCGGAGCGACCCGACGTTAGTGCGGTGGATACGAGTGAGCAAACGGGAACCTTAGATAGCTCGGCGTTAGAGTTGATTTTGCAAAAAATTACTGAATTCGAAGGAAAACTACAACAGCTGAGTTCGAAAGTGAACTCAGTGCCGAACGAAAATGCGAGTGTGACGTCACACGAGTCGGTTGGGGTAGCGAGTAATGAAAGTGACAGGTCCGGAGGACGGGGTCCCGGGTTCGAGTCCGCAAGTTCCAATGCATCGTCATCGGAAACCCGGAACATTTACGTAGTACAACCTTCTGTTACCAAGCCTAGCTTCGATGGGAAGCCATTCACGAATCCTATCGCATTTTTAAAGCGATTAAAAAAGTATATTAGAGCGGTAAATGGATCGGATCGAGAGATTGATATAGCGTTAGGTTGCGTCACGGGGCACGCGCGTCAGGTTATGGAGTTATATTCCAAGAATTGGGCTACATTCGCAGATTTTGAAAACGATTTTAGGCGTACCTATTGGACAGAGCAAATCCAAGAGTCTGTGAGACATAGACTGATTAATGCAGTATATACAAACAATTCGGGCATGACGATGTCTGAGCATTTTGCTGCGCAGGTTGAATCAATGCAATCATTAACTATAGCGTTTAACGAGAGTGACTTAGTGAATGCGATTATGCGGCACTACGCGATTGATATACAACGGTTATGGTTTACTAGAACCGATGTAGTTAGCATAATGAGCGGGGCAAATTTTCTGAGGGGTATAGAACAAAACATAGTAGAAAAACCGCGGGAAGCCGCGAGAGTTATTGCTAGTAATAGTTTTAGAGGTAGGCGTTATAACGAATCACCGTTGACACGCCCTATTGTCGCAACAATTTTCAAAAATAGGTGGAGTACCCGGGGAAATACGACCAGACAACGGGGTTATCACCAGAGTAGGTCAGGGTATAGGGCGAATGTAAATAGGCCTGCATTGCCAGCTTTTGAACGAGTTAGACCGGCCATTACCTTTGTAAAGGAGGGTGAAGGCTCTGCTTTATCGGAAAATGTGGGGGAGGGAAATTCAAAAAACTAGGTTTCCCCACACATACGAGGTCCAAAGCATTAGTGTTGTGTAGAGAGGGGAATAACGGGATCTCGGAACGCGAAACGGTAGGAGTGGCTTATAATATTTTGACTAAAAGTGGATGGAAGCCAGGACAGAGTCTAGGCATTGGAGAAAAGGGTCTTAAGCGATTGTTAAAGAGTAGCGGACATAGCGACGAAAGTGACTGTCAGTCGGAAGTTAGAGGTATAGGTATATTATTAGAGAACCAGTTTAACAATATAGTAGAATGTAACGAGATGGGAGTTTCGTGTGAGTTTTGTGTGAAAAGAGAGTTAAACATATACACAATGTTCCATGAACTCGACGAGGAGGTTGACGTAGGAATTAATTACTCTTTACCTAAGTTACCTGAGGTATGTGTATGGTTGTACGGAAGGAGATTAGACGCTCTTATCGATACGGGAAGTCAGATTAGCGGTATGACTAGAGAGTTGTACGAATCTATTCTAGGTGAAAACATAATTTTACCTGAGGTCGCGATCCCAGTAATTAGGATACAGGGAGCATTTGGGTCGCGGAGCGAAAGCACAAATCGGTTGGTACTAATAGAGTTCAAATTAGGTAGTACTTTAGTTGAAGCACCTGTACTAGTTATGCGACGGTTGCCTAGGTCGTTAATACTCGGATACGATTGGTTGGAACGGGTAAAGGGCGTAGTGGATTGCGGTAACGAACGGACATTGACGATTGAACATTTGGGGGTCAAGTCCTGCGTTAGGTTAAATTCAGATTGTAAGATCGAAAGGTTGGGAGGAGAAGCGAATGCTGCCACAATTAATTCGATATTAAATCAAAATGATAGTCCGGTAGGGCATGGCGTATTGGGTAGACAATCGGACGACGACAAACAAAAGGGCTATTGTTTGAATGATTCAAACCTAAGCAAGGAACAAAGAGAATTGTTATTGCCTGTTTTAGAAAAACATTGTAAGGTATTTACAGACGAGTTAGGTTTGACTAGTAGATACGAGCATGTTATTGAATTATTAGACGAAATTCCTTTCGTAAAACATAGTTATCCAGTGCCGTTAGCATATAGGGATCAAGTTAAGGAGGAGCTAGAAAAACTAGAGAGATTAGGCGTAATCCGACAGGAGGCAACTCCGTATTGCAGTCCTCTCACGTTTACAAAGAAACGGGATGGGTCAATAAGGCTCTTATTAGACGCACGCGAACTTAATAAGAAGATGGTAGGAGACGCGGGTTCACCACCACGCACGTCTGAGATTTTGCAATCCTTTCATGGAGTAAATTATATCAGCTTGATTGACTTGAATAATGCATATTTTCAAATACCTTTGCATCAAGATTCTAGAAAATATACGGGTTTCTCTTTTATGGGAAAAACTTATACCTACCAAGTATTACCGCAAGGATTAAAGACATCTGTGGCAGGGTTCTCCAGAACAATGGACTTAATATTAAAAGAAGTACGTGGGTTTTGCGTAAACTATTTAGACGATATTGTTATATTCACTACAGGAGATATAAAACTACATTTAGAACATTTAGACCGCGTATTAGACAGTTTAGAAACCGCAGGTTTAACGGGCAGAATAGAGAAATGTCGGTTCCTATGTGTTGAAGTGAAATTACTAGGACATATAGTAAATACTACAGGAGTGCGTATGGATCCTGAACGAGTGGAAGCCATACTAAACTTCCCCATACCTCGAACAATAAAACAATTACGAGGATTTTTGGGATTAATAAACTATTTTAGAAGGTTCATTTCAAAATATAGCGAAGAGGTCCGACCTCTCTGCGATTTATTAAAACAAAATACCAAATGGTCATGGACCCAAGCAATAAATGATTGTTTTGAGAAGGTCAAGACATTATTTTTAGACACGGTACTCCTTATACACCCCGATCCGAAGGAGACGTATTATTTACAAACCGATAGCAGTAATTTGGGAGTTTCCGGGTAC
This sequence comes from Erebia aethiops, assembly GCA_923060345.2. Taxonomy (NCBI): domain Eukaryota; kingdom Metazoa; phylum Arthropoda; class Insecta; order Lepidoptera; family Nymphalidae; genus Erebia; species Erebia aethiops. The sequence goes on along the minus strand of OV281092.1, from coordinate 2,474,326 downwards.
GTTTATCAACTGAGCGATACAGGTGAAGAGCGGATAATAGGATTTTGTAGTAAGGCATTGACGGATGCTGAACGAAACTGGACTGTTACAGAACAGGAACTGTGGGCAATCATCTTTAGTTTGTCAAAGTTCGAAACTTATTTAAGAGGAGCACGTTTAGTGATTAGGACCGATCATAAGAGTTTGATATTTTTACAGACATGTAAATTACTGAGTGCACGAATGATTCATTGGGTATACTACATAGGACGATTTAATTACACAGTTGAACATGTGAAAGGAAAATTAAACACAGTAGCTGATGTATTATCTCGACATATAAAAGGGACTACAGATGTATTGACTAATAAGACCGCGGGGCCTGAGATGAATCTATTCAAAACATCATTAGGACGAGTAGTACAAGCGAAATGGAAAGAAATAGGTAGCTATCAAAAGAAAGACAAGGTCGCTAGCGAGATAGTTAGGCGAATGAAAGTATTAGGCACGTCTGAGTCAAAGTATTATATACTTAAGGAGGGAATCCTTTATAGGTCAGGAATAAATAGGGATAGTTTGAGGCTATATGTCCCGGAAGTCTTACAAAGAGATTTGATTATTAGTATCCACGAAGAAATAGGTCATTTCGGACGTTACAAGGTATACGCTATGATGAAACGTCGTTACTATTTCTCGAATATGTCACGTGCGATAAACCATATTGTAAGAGCTTGTGAGGCATGTCAGAAGTCAAAACACGCGTTAGTAACACATACGGGACCAATCAAAACGGTGATAGCGAAAGAAATAGGAGAACGTGTCTTTTGTGACATTTACGGACCGTTACCGTCAGGTCAGTTTGGCTACAAATATATATTTGTAATGCAAGACGCTTATAGTAAGCTAATTAGGTTATATCCATTACGTCAGGCGAGTGGAAAAGCCACTTTAACATGTGTGAAAAAGTTCCACAAACAGGTAGAAGTTAAGACATTATGTTCTGACAGAGGCGCAAACTTTACTTCAAAGATTTTCGAGGCAGGTGTTCGTCAATTAAACATTGAGTTAACACACACTTCCGTTAGGAATCCACGACCAAACTCAACGGAGAGAGTTAATAAGGAATTAGGGAGGTTATTCAGGACGTATTGTTATAAATCACACCGGTCTTGGGTAGATTTGTTGACCGATATAGAAAATTGTTACAATCAAGTAGTCCATGCTACAACGGGCTATGCACCAAACGAAATCGTATGGGGAAAGCGGACTATACTATCGACTGATTTCGACAAGAGCGTACTGAGCGAAAACGATTCACAAAGAGAACCGTTAGAACAAATCAGGCAACAGGCGCGACGGAACATAGTTAAGGCGGCGGAAAGTAGAGAGTTCCATTATAATAAAAACCATAAGTTGATACAGTTCGAGATAGGTGACTGGGTGAAACTTAAGACATTTGCCAAGTCAGATGCCGACAAAAAATTAACAAAGAAATTCATGCGGCTTTATGAGGGACCTTACGTGATAGGGGCAGTCCCGTACAATAATGTATATACTTTGATTGACGTTCATACGGACAAGACAAAAGGGAACTACAATGCGATTCACTTGTTCCGCTATTATAAAAACTCGTCAAAGGATGAGGATTCCACTAAGGAACAATGAATGCGAACAATAGATAGTAGCGAAGGGTAGAGACAAAGGGTCGAGTTTTTTTTTTAGAATCCGGAAGCACAAATATTGGTTGAGTAAAATTTAGGATTAACGCGCAGATACATACGAGGAATAGATTTCCAAAACAACTAGGTATGGAAACTAAAGTATATAGTAGGACCTTGTGTATTTAAAAATCTATTCGGGGGAGTGTGTACAGTCATTACCATAAATCACTCGGCGCCACGGATATTTAAAATTTTTCGAATAATAATGTAAAGCCAGAGGACCCTTAAAAACAACATTGGACGTCCATAAATTTCTTAGCCATAGACAGAATTGAGTGAGTTACAAAACGCAAAATCACTTGAAATATACCATAAATTGAACCCAGGAAAAAATTAAAGCTAATAAACTAAAGTAACATGAGCCGTAGGCGACTTAACGTTTAAAAGCAAATACTTAGAAAGTAGAGCAATAAATCAGAGGTATTTTTTGTGGATTTGCGAACAAACGCCTATGCAATATTAACAAAAACGGAGATGTGTGGCGCCTAGCGCTAGCTGTTAACGAAAAAATCATAAAGGTGGATACATTTTGCCTTGACAAATCACGTTTGAACATTTTACTGTGGGAGTTACCTTTTCAGTTTCTCGAATGAGGGCGGTGCCCAAAAGCTGGAGGGAGAGCTGGGGGATACTAGCTTCAGACGGGAGACGAGAGACTTCACTTCGATTTTAGGACTCCGAGAAGAGGGTCAAATATAGAGTTAAGCTAGTAATAGTTTGATTCGGTGTTAATCTTGATTTGTAATATAAGCAATTGCACTTCTATTTTGGCATTGCTCAACTTAGCTCGATATTAGAAAGTATAATTGTATTGTCAGTCCCTATACATTTAACGCCAGTGTAAGAAAATTAGACGGGAGGTTCATTTTATAAGAATTTAAAGGGGTAATAATTTGAAGTCTATTAAATAAGTGAAAGGCGACGCGACACAAGACACCGGTACCGGGTAATGTATTCTAATTCAAATTATAACTAACGGTCTGAGTAGTTTCACAGATATAGTGTAACTTTTTTTATTTTTCACTTGAGAAATAATTATTTGGAAATAGCTATAATGGACCCAGAAACCGCCTTAGAGTTATTGTACTCGACAAAACAAAGGGACAGAGACTACACAAAAGTAGTTCTGGATTGGGAGTTTATTGCGATATTCGCGATGTATATTATATGGCTGCTCATAAGACTATGTAGTCTAATTTGGATATTCAGAAGGGGTGAAAATCTATAACGATCCATACAAGCCATTGTCTTTATCATGCCTGTCCAAAAGTATAACGGGAACAAATCCTTTTAAAAGGAGATGAACAAAGACCACCTATCTGTGAACCTATTTAAACGTGAAGTAAATATATAATTATAATTTTACTGTAAAATTAAGGTGTGTCCTTCTTCCTTTACGATGGTGAGAGAACGTGTGTATATATATATATACATATATCTGTTAGACGTAAATAATTATGTGGCATGTGTGTATTAATTATTAAGGTGTAACTAGAATAGATAGCCGCAAGGGTTTTTTGGCTTGGATATGTCGTTTTTCCCTTATTAGCATGGCTGTTTAGTAACGAGATATCCAATTGAATTTCGATATGTTATCACATTCGAAATTCAGTTTAAATAATCAAACAGTTTCTTTTTTTGATACACTCAAGTGTTGAGGAAATAATAATATATATTATGACAATAAACCCACCTTGAGTCAAACTTACCTTCTTTTATTGATATAATTCAAACATCCCTTTAGATTATTCAATACTGGGACATTCATAAAGTTCAAGTCTATTGTGTTATCGCTAGAAGACCGAGCTAAAGCTTCATTTAATTAACTTATGAGATGAACTAAAATGAATCAACCAATAATGAATTCTCTCTCATAACCTATTCATGACTTATATAAGAAGTAGAGCTAGAAAGAATCATATATTTTACCTTTACCTAGGTAAATAGTTCTAAATATATACCGAAGATAATTAACTAAAATTATCTCAGAACAGCTAGAGTTCTTTCCGAACAGAGCAGATAAAAACAAGTGAAGTCAAAATATAACGCAGTCTATAGAATTTTGACTTAGTTGCCTTATGTAACGAATAGTTAAATTAGTATCGAAACTCATTACTGAGTTTAGAATTCTATAAATAGAATTATTATCAAAAACTGCTAGTGTAATCTTTTATACAACGAGTTGGAGTGTGGCCACGTGCAAGCGCAGTCGGCGAGGCGAGGCAGCCGGGCGGGTTTGTCAAGCAGGTAGGAAAAGGGTCTATTGTTTGTACTTTCTTGATTTTAAATTCGTAGGGTGACCATATTGGTACTGACGAGTAAGGGACACCGAGGCTCGATTGGGCATTAAATCATGTTATTGCAACTTGACTATATCAGTCAAGTTTTATAACCAAACAGCACATGGTTATCGGTGACGTTCTCGGCGGCGATTTTCCGGCACAACCAAACACGCCATGTCTTTACAGCATCGACTCCCGACCTAGATTTGGCCAAATCTAAACCTAACTGAAACAAATAAATACAAATAAACAAAACCATGGTTTCGGGGCGAGCTATTATGCTCAAATAAAAGAATGTACCAACCCGCATGGGTAAATGGGAACAAAAAGTACCAGCCTTTTAGGTGTTCGGGAAATCTTAGTACCAGCCTTTCAGGTGTTCGGGAATTTACGCTTCGCAGCGTCCAAGGGAGTCGGCTGATGCCCCCATAATACGGTTCAGAGCCATTGTAATGGCGTAGGGATGTCCCCCGTGCTAGCAGGGAAATCGGTCAGAACGGTGGCCCAAAAAGAGGTAAACACATACATCAGCTAACCATCCACTCTAACTTGTCCGTAAAATTAAAATTTCATGGTCTCCCTAGTTATTTCAAAGTGTTGGATAAGAATCAACCTAACATTGTTAATATAGGCTCAACTCGAGTCTCGCGAAACAAATAGAGTGAATTGGTTAGCCTGTCTGTTTCACATAACGCAATGTGCTGCCCAAGCCTGAGTGTGCGCATCCACTCCCCTTGGGAATACGCGAATTTCCAAAAAGACTGCCAGAAGCCGAAGTGTCCTTTATCCTAAAGTATTATTATAAGAATCTGCTTTATTTAACTCAATCATTAATCGACAAAAAGACGATCACGATTGGTGCCATCACAGAAATTTGGTGCCGTGACCAGGATCTATGTCCTGTGTCACAGATCTGTGACCATGTAGGTCACAGAAATTTGATGCCGCGAGACCAGGGGTCTAATGTACGTATTCGAAATAACGATATGACTAGATCTATATTAAGAACGAAAAAAAAAAAACACAACGTAGAAAACATGAATGGGTTATATGAGCGAATTATTGTAAGAAATATATAAACAAAAATGGAGGACAAAGGAATTGGGACACACTGTGCATGTTATTATTATATTGTACATTTAATTATTATGTTGCACGGATATTTCAAGTATAGGGGGAGCAGAAATAAGCAGTATGTCTTATAAATGTACAATTTACAGGATTTCAAAGGAGAGCGCAGTGATCGAGATATTACGCTTGCTTATTTCTTAGACTTATTTACTTACCCTTGCTATATTTTGGGAATAATTTCTGTTGAATCTAGAGATTCTACATAAAGCGAAACGCAATTCGAGTATCGCTAACATCTGATGTTAATATTGTATCATTTGGCGGTTCACAAAACTACATAACAAATAAGTATTCGGCGAAGCCTAACGGTAAACATGTCAGCTAGGAAGGGACGTAAAACAAAGCAGGTAGTAGCGGAGCGACCCGACGTTAGTGCGGTGGATACGAGTGAGCAAACGGGAACCTTAGATAGCTCGGCGTTAGAGTTGATTTTGCAAAAAATTACTGAATTCGAAGGAAAACTACAACAGCTGAGTTCGAAAGTGAACTCAGTGCCGAACGAAAATGCGAGTGTGACGTCACACGAGTCGGTTGGGGTAGCGAGTAATGAAAGTGACAGGTCCGGAGGACGGGGTCCCGGGTTCGAGTCCGCAAGTTCCAATGCATCGTCATCGGAAACCCGGAACATTTACGTAGTACAACCTTCTGTTACCAAGCCTAGCTTCGATGGGAAGCCATTCACGAATCCTATCGCATTTTTAAAGCGATTAAAAAAGTATATTAGAGCGGTAAATGGATCGGATCGAGAGATTGATATAGCGTTAGGTTGCGTCACGGGGCACGCGCGTCAGGTTATGGAGTTATATTCCAAGAATTGGGCTACATTCGCAGATTTTGAAAACGATTTTAGGCGTACCTATTGGACAGAGCAAATCCAAGAGTCTGTGAGACATAGACTGATTAATGCAGTATATACAAACAATTCGGGCATGACGATGTCTGAGCATTTTGCTGCGCAGGTTGAATCAATGCAATCATTAACTATAGCGTTTAACGAGAGTGACTTAGTGAATGCGATTATGCGGCACTACGCGATTGATATACAACGGTTATGGTTTACTAGAACCGATGTAGTTAGCATAATGAGCGGGGCAAATTTTCTGAGGGGTATAGAACAAAACATAGTAGAAAAACCGCGGGAAGCCGCGAGAGTTATTGCTAGTAATAGTTTTAGAGGTAGGCGTTATAACGAATCACCGTTGACACGCCCTATTGTCGCAACAATTTTCAAAAATAGGTGGAGTACCCGGGGAAATACGACCAGACAACGGGGTTATCACCAGAGTAGGTCAGGGTATAGGGCGAATGTAAATAGGCCTGCATTGCCAGCTTTTGAACGAGTTAGACCGGCCATTACCTTTGTAAAGGAGGGTGAAGGCTCTGCTTTATCGGAAAATGTGGGGGAGGGAAATTCAAAAAACTAGGTTTCCCCACACATACGAGGTCCAAAGCATTAGTGTTGTGTAGAGAGGGGAATAACGGGATCTCGGAACGCGAAACGGTAGGAGTGGCTTATAATATTTTGACTAAAAGTGGATGGAAGCCAGGACAGAGTCTAGGCATTGGAGAAAAGGGTCTTAAGCGATTGTTAAAGAGTAGCGGACATAGCGACGAAAGTGACTGTCAGTCGGAAGTTAGAGGTATAGGTATATTATTAGAGAACCAGTTTAACAATATAGTAGAATGTAACGAGATGGGAGTTTCGTGTGAGTTTTGTGTGAAAAGAGAGTTAAACATATACACAATGTTCCATGAACTCGACGAGGAGGTTGACGTAGGAATTAATTACTCTTTACCTAAGTTACCTGAGGTATGTGTATGGTTGTACGGAAGGAGATTAGACGCTCTTATCGATACGGGAAGTCAGATTAGCGGTATGACTAGAGAGTTGTACGAATCTATTCTAGGTGAAAACATAATTTTACCTGAGGTCGCGATCCCAGTAATTAGGATACAGGGAGCATTTGGGTCGCGGAGCGAAAGCACAAATCGGTTGGTACTAATAGAGTTCAAATTAGGTAGTACTTTAGTTGAAGCACCTGTACTAGTTATGCGACGGTTGCCTAGGTCGTTAATACTCGGATACGATTGGTTGGAACGGGTAAAGGGCGTAGTGGATTGCGGTAACGAACGGACATTGACGATTGAACATTTGGGGGTCAAGTCCTGCGTTAGGTTAAATTCAGATTGTAAGATCGAAAGGTTGGGAGGAGAAGCGAATGCTGCCACAATTAATTCGATATTAAATCAAAATGATAGTCCGGTAGGGCATGGCGTATTGGGTAGACAATCGGACGACGACAAACAAAAGGGCTATTGTTTGAATGATTCAAACCTAAGCAAGGAACAAAGAGAATTGTTATTGCCTGTTTTAGAAAAACATTGTAAGGTATTTACAGACGAGTTAGGTTTGACTAGTAGATACGAGCATGTTATTGAATTATTAGACGAAATTCCTTTCGTAAAACATAGTTATCCAGTGCCGTTAGCATATAGGGATCAAGTTAAGGAGGAGCTAGAAAAACTAGAGAGATTAGGCGTAATCCGACAGGAGGCAACTCCGTATTGCAGTCCTCTCACGTTTACAAAGAAACGGGATGGGTCAATAAGGCTCTTATTAGACGCACGCGAACTTAATAAGAAGATGGTAGGAGACGCGGGTTCACCACCACGCACGTCTGAGATTTTGCAATCCTTTCATGGAGTAAATTATATCAGCTTGATTGACTTGAATAATGCATATTTTCAAATACCTTTGCATCAAGATTCTAGAAAATATACGGGTTTCTCTTTTATGGGAAAAACTTATACCTACCAAGTATTACCGCAAGGATTAAAGACATCTGTGGCAGGGTTCTCCAGAACAATGGACTTAATATTAAAAGAAGTACGTGGGTTTTGCGTAAACTATTTAGACGATATTGTTATATTCACTACAGGAGATATAAAACTACATTTAGAACATTTAGACCGCGTATTAGACAGTTTAGAAACCGCAGGTTTAACGGGCAGAATAGAGAAATGTCGGTTCCTATGTGTTGAAGTGAAATTACTAGGACATATAGTAAATACTACAGGAGTGCGTATGGATCCTGAACGAGTGGAAGCCATACTAAACTTCCCCATACCTCGAACAATAAAACAATTACGAGGATTTTTGGGATTAATAAACTATTTTAGAAGGTTCATTTCAAAATATAGCGAAGAGGTCCGACCTCTCTGCGATTTATTAAAACAAAATACCAAATGGTCATGGACCCAAGCAATAAATGATTGTTTTGAGAAGGTCAAGACATTATTTTTAGACACGGTACTCCTTATACACCCCGATCCGAAGGAGACGTATTTTTTACAAACCGATAGCAGTAATTTGGGAGTTTCCGGGTACGTTTATCAACTGAGCGATACAGGTGAAGAGCGGATAATAGGATTTTGTAGTAAGGCATTGACGGATGCTGAACGAAACTGGACTGTTACAGAACAGGAACTGTGGGCAATCATCTTTAGTTTGTCAAAGTTCGAAACTTATTTAAGAGGAGCACGTTTAGTGATTAGGACCGATCATAAGAGTTTGATATTTTTACAGACATGTAAATTACTGAGTGCACGAATGATTCATTGGGTATACTACATAGGACGATTTAATTACACAGTTGAACATGTGAAAGGAAAATTAAACACAGTAGCTGATGTATTATCTCGACATATAAAAGGGACTACAGATGTATTGACTAATAAGACCGCGGGGCCTGAGATGAATCTATTCAAAACATCATTAGGACGAGTAGTACAAGCGAAATGGAAAGAAATAGGTAGCTATCAAAAGAAAGACAAGGTCGCTAGCGAGATAGTTAGGCGAATGAAAGTATTAGGCACGTCTGAGTCAAAGTATTATATACTTAAGGAGGGAATCCTTTATAGGTCAGGAATAAATAGGGATAGTTTGAGGCTATATGTCCCGGAAGTCTTACAAAGAGATTTGATTATTAGTATCCACGAAGAAATAGGTCATTTCGGACGTTACAAGGTATACGCTATGATGAAACGTCGTTACTATTTCTCGAATATGTCACGTGCGATAAACCATATTGTAAGAGCTTGTGAGGCATGTCAGAAGTCAAAACACGCGTTAGTAACACATACGGGACCAATCAAAACGGTGATAGCGAAAGAAATAGGAGAACGTGTCTTTTGTGACATTTACGGACCGTTACCGTCAGGTCAGTTTGGCTACAAATATATATTTGTAATGCAAGACGCTTATAGTAAGCTAATTAGGTTATATCCATTACGTCAGGCGAGTGGAAAAGCCACTTTAACATGTGTGAAAAAGTTCCACAAACAGGTAGAAGTTAAGACATTATGTTCTGACAGAGGCGCAAACTTTACTTCAAAGATTTTCGAGGCAGGTGTTCGTCAATTAAACATTGAGTTAACACACACTTCCGTTAGGAATCCACGACCAAACTCAACGGAGAGAGTTAATAAGGAATTAGGGAGGTTATTCAGGACGTATTGTTATAAATCACACCGGTCTTGGGTAGATTTGTTGACCGATATAGAAAATTGTTACAATCAAGTAGTCCATGCTACAACGGGCTATGCACCAAACGAAATCGTATGGGGAAAGCGGACTATACTATCGACTGATTTCGACAAGAGCGTACTGAGCGAAAACGATTCACAAAGAGAACCGTTAGAACAAATCAGGCAACAGGCGCGACGGAACATAGTTAAGGCGGCGGAAAGTAGAGAGTTCCATTATAATAAAAACCATAAGTTGATACAGTTCGAGATAGGTGACTGGGTGAAACTTAAGACATTTGCCAAGTCAGATGCCGACAAAAAATTAACAAAGAAATTCATGCGGCTTTATGAGGGACCTTACGTGATAGGGGCAGTCCCGTACAATAATGTATATACTTTGATTGACGTTCATACGGACAAGACAAAAGGGAACTACAATGCGATTCACTTGTTCCGCTATTATAAAAACTCGTCAAAGGATGAGGATTCCACTAAGGAACAATGAATGCGAACAATAGATAGTAGCGAAGGGTAGAGACAAAGGGTCGAGTTTTTTTTTAGAATCCGGAAGCACAAATATTGGTTGAGTAAAATTTAGGATTAACGCGCAGATACATACGAGGAATAGATTTCCAAAACAACTAGGTATGGAAACTAAAGTATATAGTAGGACCTTGTGTATTTAAAAATCTATTCGGGGGAGTGTGTACAGTCATTACCATAAATCACTCGGCGCCACGGATGATTTAAAATTTTTCGAATAATAATGTAAAGCCAGAGGACCCTTAAAAACAACATTGGACGTCCATAAATTTCTTAGCCATAGACAGAATTGAGTGAGTTACAAAACGCAAAATCACTTGAAATATACCATAAATTGAACCCAGGAAAAAATTAAAGCTAATAAACTAAAGTAACATGAGCCGTAGGCGACTTAACGTTTAAAAGCAAATACTTAGAAAGTAGAGCAATAAATCAGAGGTATTTTTTGTGGATTTGCGAACAAACGCCTATGCAATATTAACAAAAACGGAGATGTGTGGCGCCTAGCGCTAGCTGTTAACGAAAAAATCATAAAGGTGGATACATTTTGCCTTGACAAATCACGTTTGAACATTTTACTGTGGGAGTTACCTTTTCAGTTTCTCGAATGAGGGCGGTGCCCAAAAGCTGGAGGGAGAGCTGGGGGATACTAGCTTCAGACGGGAGACGAGAGACTTCACTTCGATTTTAGGACTCCGAGAAGAGGGTCAAATATAGAGTTAAGCTAGTAATAGTTTGATTCGGTGTTAATCTTGATTTGTAATATAAGCAATTGCACTTCTATTTTGGCATTGCTCAACTTAGCTCGATATTAGAAAGTATAATTGTATTGTCAGTCCCTATACATTTAACGCCAGTGTAAGAAAATTAGACGGGAGGTTCATTTTATAAGAATTTAAAGGGGTAATAATTTGAAGTCTATTAAATAAGTGAAAGGCGACGCGACACAAGACACCGGTACCGGGTAATGTATTCTAATTCAAATTATAACTAACGGTCTGAGTAGTTTCACAGATATAGTGTAACTTTTTTTATTTTTCACTTGAGAAATAATTATTTGGAAATAGCTATAATGGACCCAGAAACCGCCTTAGAGTTATTGTACTCGACAAAACAAAGGGACAGAGACTACACAAAAGTAGTTCTGGATTGGGAGTTTATTGCGATATTCGCGATGTATATTATATGGCTGCTCATAAGACTATGTAGTCTAATTTGGATATTCAGAAGGGGTGAAAATCTATAACGATCCATACAAGCCATTGTCTTTATCATGCCTGTCCAAAAGTATAACGGGAACAAATCCTTTTAAAAGGAGATGAACAAAGACCACCTATCTGTGAACCTATTTAAACGTGAAGTAAATATATAATTATAATTTTACTGTAAAATTAAGGTGTGTCCTTCTTCCTTTACGATGGTGAGAGAACGTGTGTATATATATATATACATATATCTGTTAGACGTAAATAATTATGTGGCATGTGTGTATTAATTATTAAGGTGTAACTAGAATAGATAGCCGCAAGGGTTTTTTGGCTTGGATATGTCGTTTTTCCCTTATTAGCATGGCTGTTTAGTAACGAGATATCCAATTGAATTTCGATATGTTATCACATTCGAAATTCAGTTTAAATAATCAAACAGTTTCTTTTTTTGATACACTCAAGTGTTGAGGAAATAATAATATATATTATGACAATAAACCCACCTTGAGTCAAACTTACCTTCTTTTATTGATATAATTCAAACATCCCTTTAGATTATTCAATACTGGGACATTCATAAAGTTCAAGTCTATTGTGTTATCGCTAGAAGACCGAGCTAAAGCTTCATTTAATTAACTTATGAGATGAACTAAAATGAATCAACCAATAATGAATTCTCTCTCATAACCTATTCATGACTTATATAAGAAGTAGAGCTAGAAAGAATCATATATTTTACCTTTACCTAGGTAAATAGTTCTAAATATATACCGAAGATAATTAACTAAAATTATCTCAGAACAGCTAGAGTTCTTTCCGAACAGAGCAGATAAAAACAAGTGAAGTCAAAATATAACGCAGTCTATAGAATTTTGACTTAGTTGCCTTATGTAACGAATAGTTAAATTAGTATCGAAACTCATTACTGAGTTTAGAATTCTATAAATAGAATTATTATCAAAAACTGCTAGTGTAATCTTTTATACAACGAGTTGGAGTGTGGCCACGTGCAAGCGCAGTCGGCGAGGCGAGGCAGCCGGGCGGGTTTGTCAAGCAGGTAGGAAAAGGGTCTATTGTTTGTACTTTCTTGATTTTAAATTCGTAGGGTGACCATATTGGTACTGACGAGTAAGGGACACCGAGGCTCGATTGGGCATTAAATCATGTTATTGCAACTTGACTATATCAGTCAAGTTTTATAACCAAACAGCACATGGTTATCGGTGACGTTCTCGGCGGCGATTTTCCGGCACAACCAAACACGCCATGTCTTTACAGCATCGACTCCCGACCTAGATTTGGCCAAATCTAAACCTAACTGAAACAAATAAATACAAATAAACAAAACCATGGTTTCGGGGCGAGCTATTATGCTCAAATAAAAGAATGTACCAACCCGCATGGGTAAATGGGAACAAAAAGTACCAGCCTTTTAGGTGTTCGGGAAATCTTAGTACCAGCCTTTCAGGTGTTCGGGAATTTACGCTTCGCAGCGTCCAAGGGAGTCGGCTGATGCCCCCATAATACGGTTCAGAGCCATTGTAATGGCGTAGGGATGTCCCCCGTGCTAGCAGGGAAATCGGTCAGAACGGTGGCCCAAAAAGAGGTAAACACATACATCAGCTAACCATCCACTCTAACTTGTCCGTAAAATTAAAATTTCATGGTCTCCCTAGTTATTTCAAAGTGTTGGATAAGAATCAACCTAACATTGTTAATATAGGCTCAACTCGAGTCTCGCGAAACAAATAGAGTGAATTGGTTAGCCTGTCTGTTTCACATAACGCAATGTGCTGCCCAAGCCTGAGTGTGCGCATCCACTCCCCTTGGGAATACGCGAATTTCCAAAAAGACTGCCAGAAGCCGAAGTGTCCTTTATCCTAAAGTATTATTATAAGAATCTGCTTTATTTAACTCAATCACTAATCGACAAAAAGACGATCACGATTGGTGCCATCACAACATTTGTCTTCTATTTTTAAAGCCTAAGGATAAATATTAAGAAGTATATTACTTGTGAACAATATGACATAAGGTAAGGCTTATTGGCCCTGTGCTCTTTCAAAATGGCGTCACATCGAACTGTCAGAGCACAGAATAGGTGATAGTAGGTGAGAGTTAGAAAGTACTTATTTTCACCCAAATACACACAAAGTCCCCCAATAGATACAGATGAAGACGAAAAATTATTCGAGCTATTTGAATAATATGATTTTTTCTTCTTTTTTTTACTTTTTTATGCTTTAACTTACACGAATATTTCAGCAAAAACAAGACACTGAACGGAGTTTTCAAAGCGAATGTATTTTGATGGCCACAACGTCGTAAAGAAAACACAAAGGAACAAACAAGCAGTACATTTTTGCCGTCAAAAACAACTCCTACGATATAAATTGTATTATTCCATTTTGCGCGAGACGTTATGGTGTTTTCGTATGGAGGTAGGTATGTGCTTTGACAGTGAATTTAGTGACAGAAATAGCGGCGAAATGGAGTTTGGGTGATTCAATAAATATAAATAGGCTGAATGGGCACTTTACATACCAAAATACACTACTTACTTTCTTATTGCTAAGCTCATTTTTTCATAGTCAGTTTCGATAGAAAAAATAGATAGATACGTAATTCCTGCATCTATTCCTAGTTATAGCCCCAACAGGATAGGCCGCTACCATCTTAGACTGCATCATCACTTACCATCAGGTGAGATCGAAGTCAAGGGCTAGCTTGTAGTGGATAAAAAAAAAACATAATGTATAAATAAAATAAGTTTTTGTGACTATTAATCTTGTTTGCTGCAGCGGGCGCCACTTTCACTCGCTCATTCAGCTCAGCAGGAGAACAAATTGACCATTTCAGCTGCTCGTTAAAGTCACTTTATTTACTAAAGTTATTAAAATAAGCTTACCAGGATTGATTTGAAAAAAAAAAAATTAATAAACAAATCTTGACCTTCAGTATTAATCTAAAACGGACTCGGGCCAACAGTAACCATGATGACGATGCTACTTCCGTAAAACATTAGTATAATTTGTGCCATACAGAAACAAAGTTTTCCCTCTGAACTCTGTGGCACAAACAGATGCAAGTTTAATGTCTTCCACGATATTGTTACGGTCAGAAGAAAAATAATATTTTTGGTGATGAATATTTTATTACTACAGTCAAATGCTTAAAAATAATTAACAGACATAATATGTTATGTACCATAAAAATAATAACATACAAATATAAAAAGTTTAGGTGCAGGTACTTACAAAAAAAGAATGAAAATTCAAATCTTTTTATTCTAGTAGACTTTGACAAGTGATTTTGAATCGTCGGATGAATCTACCACTGGTTCGGAATGACATTTCTACCGAGAAAATCAAGCAACAAACTAGGTGGTTGCTCTTTTAAAAAAAAATATAATTTACAAATTTATATTAATTTACAGATATTTTTTGCTGAATTTATTTAGTTGCCGACCGTACCCGCTTATGACACATTAGGCAAAGTGATGTGAGTCTCATTTTCAGCTGGTACTTAGCAATCTACGTAACTTGTAACAAAGTAACAAATGGTTGACAATTTACAACATAAGGGCCAGTTGCACCACAGGCGGATACAGTTAACATTAAAAAAGCCTCTTTGGGCTCTTTATATGTATACCACAACTTGCCTTAATTATTATCACTGAGTTACAGTATTTGGCCGTTCGTTTCTAACCCGTTGTTTAGTCCGAACTGATTTGGCTGATGCCCAGATGATGATGATGCTCGCGACTTCAATTCAATGTGTAGGCGTAAGTAGGTGAGAGAGGTTTCTTCTAGATAGTATAGTAAAAACTTTACGGACGTTTTCGCGTGTTCAATAGGACACCTGGGTTAGACACCGACTCCGCGCGCGACGGTGAATTTCGCCCGCAGCGCGGAGTCCACCGGCTTTGATACCATCTCGGCACGCGAGAGCCATAGAGAGACACGACAAGACACGGGTCCTGCACGCCGAGGTGATGACGCCACCCGCAGTGTGGACCCAAAACCGGCAATGACAACCGACCTAGAGGCCCGTAGCCTACAAGGCAGGCCCTAGCCGTTTTCACAAGCTTCAAGATATTAATCGGGGCACAATGTTGCCCGGCGCCCCACCCTGGTAAGGAGGCTCGTCCTCGAAGCCCGTACCTCCCGCTTGTCCCACACGGGCCAAAAGGAGAAGACGGACATCTGGGGTTCGCTAACATCGCTTTAAACATTATTATTTCAAAATGATAGTTTTATGTCACGCACCTTAACGTCCCTAAAATAAGGATTATAATTCTAAAACACGAACGTCAACAATATTAAAACAATACGGCTTTAAGCGATGATAATATCCCTCTGGACTAATATGATTGCAGACGTGCGTTTCTTTTTCAAAATATCGGGGTAGCCTTTGATTTTATTAGATATGAACATAACGTAAGAAAACCTCGTTGCAAAATAAAATAAAACATAAAGCATTGATATCCTACAATGCTGGATAACAAGAAATATATATGCCTTCCCCGGGGCATCATTTCGGTGAGTTGGTACATTAACTTTTATCTTGCTTAAGTGCGTTGGGTTCGTAACAGATAAATGTTCTTATGACCTCTCTGGTTTAGAAGTGCAAGGAAGCCAAATGTAATAATCTGCTAATATTATAAATGTAAAGGTTTGTATGTTTGGAATTTGTAACTCCTTCTCGCCAGAAAGATTGAACTGATTTGGCTGAAATTTGAAATAGACATAGCTCATAACCTGAACTGTGATGATGACAATTTAATCAAATCAGCAACTCTGTATCAAACTTAAAAATGCGCTATATATAGAAGTTTGTATGAAATACATAAGATAGTCGTGATGTCATCAAATTTCAACCCACTTTTTTCTTTAATCGATGGTTTAAATTGATTAACAAACTTAAAACAAGCAGACATATTAATTCAGTATTTTTCACGAGATTGCACGGCTGATTGTAATTTGCTCACCTCAACACTTTGTAAGACCGTACCTACTTATACAAATATATTCTATTATATACTATTCTATTCTAACGGAACGAGGCTCTCGCTGCTCTCACCTCAGAGCCCAAATGCATTAAAATCGCGCGCATACTGTAGATAAACTCCGCGAAAATATTCACTAATTTAAAGCGGTTGTGTATTAAATATACCGAAAAATCTGTGCCCCACAAAAGGTAGGCGGGCGAAAACACAGGGAAGTACGCATTCCACCCCTAAATCATAGCGAGACGAGGTTAATGGGGTTGAAAACCCTGCCCGCGGCCAGACACGTAGCTCGGACGGAATTAAATGAATTCATACTTTATTATAATTCCTTAGGTACAAACTCGGTCAAAAATATGTGGATTTATGAATAACGCATTACCTCTACCAAGGAACAAGAGGCTTAATTCACTATGATCCGCCAAAACAGGTAACGTTGTACAACGTACAGCATGCGATATGCAGCGCCCTCCTTTCAGCTTCTTCATTCTAAATATGCAAGAAAAGCAAGCAACCGAGCAAGCAACGTATTGCTTGCTTGGTTGCTTGCTTTTGGTACACAAAATTTTGCATTTGGTGCAATTTTGTGCATACACAACCACCACACGTTTATCATGCGTACAAAGGCTATTTTTTATCTCGGACTATTATAATATTATAGTTCCCAATTAAATATCACTTGCTTTAACGGTAAATTACATTGTGAGACAAACATTTACAAACATGTTAACGCTAACGAAGTTTCAGGCATATGTATAATTGATTTTTGAACAACCTGGGTGGCTTTTCTAAATTTAATACCAAAATATTATTTAGGCAAGTAAATAAAACGACAAGTTTTGGCACTAAACTTAAAATTTATTAGACAATAAATTTAAGCAGGTGCTAAGAACAGCCGCTTTGAAACCAGTGGGTGGCAAAGTGGCAACCTAGACAAGAAATACTTTTGTCAAAGAAATTCGTAATTACAAACGTTTACGGTTACCATTTTCTTAAACAATCAGCGAGCAGGTAAAAAATTATCAGCCTTTTTATAGTGTAAATTAAAACTTTAAAATCCCCCGACTTACACATTTAAGTAAAAGGGATGCCCGATTTCGAATCCATCATACACACACACACATACAGGTCATCCATTCATCCATCATACACAGGTCTGATGGATTCTAAATTTTGAAATTGTTCCCTAGTACCCTTGATCAACTACATAAGAGCTGATGATCTTCAAACGGCTGAATAGATTTTCTTGAATAATTAATAGCTAAGCATTCGTATGATATACGTATATGTACCTGTTGTTTAATATCTTGTTAAACATTATTCAATTCTGTATTTATTTTAATTTTAATGTATTTAAATCGGAAAGTTTTCGTTTCTTAACAGGTACCTACACAGTTTTAACTTAAATATTTCACTATTCTCACATTCTGGGGCATCTGGAAGAAATCTCTTCATGAGATAAGTTGTCCTTGTGCATGTCCTTTCAATGTTTATATTTTATTTTTAAGTTACTAGTACAGAATGTATAAATAAATAAGAATACTTTCATGATCAAGTCACTATCACAAAATATGCACTTTATCCAATGATGAGGTCTAGGTTGGAACTCGCTTCACTCGTGCCTTAAGGTACAAAAGTTGTACGTGGCAGGCCACAGGAAGGACATACCTTACCGGGTCGCATGAGAAACTTATAGCAAAACTGATTCCGTATTAGGTAAACCTTAGAACAAATTTTGAGCAGATTGGACGTCAACCATATTATAAGGATGCCAACGCTGTAAGTTTATTTGTTCTGTTTCAACAGAACTCCAACGGGATTTTGAAAACTATACCATGCTACTGACGACGCAGAAAAAATTAGCTGCAAAAATATAGTATAAAGAAACTTGCGACAAAAAGTTACAGTAATACACCTTTATGTTTTTGACCTACTTCTGTACCAAAGTTACCCGTTCTATATAAAGTACATTCCCGTCATTAACGTCGGTAATCGGCACTCCTCCATTCCGAGAGTTAATGGCTCTATTCGACGACGAAAAATGAACACTCAAATGGATCGACCGCCTCCGAATAGCTTCATCGGGATCGGGATGTCTTTAATGATAACTAGCTAGTCGCTAGTCTCTGATACCGGCCATTCAAAGGCCTCAGTGGGACCAGGGTAACTTTATCACTTGGTAGGTATAGATGTTTTTGTATCATAAACATTAGAATGCTGTTCATAATGACATTAGAATGGTGAATGGAGAATATTTATTAGTCTGTGTAATGAACAATAGAACCACCTCATTGGTCATGTGTGAACAGTTCCTGGGTCCTGGGGTCCTGGATTCAATTTTCGGGTCATGATTTAATTAACACTTGTAGCTGAAGGAAAAGATCGTGAGGTAACCTGTGAGTTCTTCATAATGTTTTAAAAGTTGCAAGAAGTCTGCCAATTCAATGCTAATCAAATGCGGGTCAGCGTGGTGGACTATGGCCGAAACCATTCTCATTCTGAGCAGAGACACATTTTCAGGCAATGCGTGATGATGATAATGTTTATATAATTAAAGCCACGGGTATTATTAACGAAGTACCCAATAAAAACTCAGTACAGCTGCTGCCAACTCTTTGATTCCAGTATTAATTAAAGAGATAGTTGCCAAGCTTCTATATGGATCGGTGAACGGTATGCATAGAGCTTTTACTGACAGCCTGTCTCGTCACTAGAAGGCTTTGCTTAAGCGCTTGATCCGATGGCAAATGGAGGCTGAATAGGTTACTGTGATGTCACATTTATAAGTATAAATATTTTACATGACCGTACTACAGGATCGAGGATTTTGTGGATAACAGATAAGCTTGGATTACATAAAATTATGTAGGTTATTTATATATTTTTAAATTATTATTTTATTTTTGTTTCCAAATTATTATTTTACGATTTCTTTGAATTTTATTAATTATTGACTGGCTTAGCTATCCAAGAATAAAACATGCGGCTCAAAATAGAGAATATTTTCTTATGATGACCGCCAAACTTCGTTTTGAAGAAGGCACGCGATGATGACGAATTATTGACATTCGTAAGTAAATCTTACTAATAATATTATAAATGCGAAAGTTTGGATGGATGTATGGATGGATGTATGGATGTTTGTTACTCAATCACGCGCCAACGGCTGAACGGATCTGGCTGAAATTTGGCACAGAGATAGGTTATAGTCTGGAATAGCACATAGGCTTATACCCGCGTGAATTGAGGTTTATCGGTTCCCGCGGGAACTCTTTAATTTTCCGGGATAAAAAGTAGCCTATGTGCTATTCAAGACTATAATCTATCTCTGTGCCGAATTTCAGCCAGATCCGTTCAGCCGTTGGCGTGTGACTGAGTAACAAACATCCATACATCCATCCATACATACATACATACATCCATCCATCCAAACTTTTGCATTTATAATATTTATTTGATTGATTGACTCGTTGGTCTAGTGATTAGCGCGTTCAACTACGGCTGACAAGGTCCCGGGTTTGAGTCCAGCCCAGGAAATGATGAAGTATTGGGCTTTTCTGACAAGAATTTCTCAGTACTAGCCCTGAGTGAGGAAATTGGTGATGTTTCACCACCGTGCCTCTGAGAGCAAGCCGTCAGTCCTGAGCCTGATTTCTCTCCGATCGTGTCGAATTTTCCCTTCCATGAGGCTATGAGTGTAAATTTTTTCTACAGACTGGGCCGTGATCGAAATTCGGTCGGGTGGACATTATATAAATGAGTAAAAATTAATTTCAATACACAAAAAAAAAAAAATTGAAGTTCTCAATTTGAATTACTCCCGCCTCGACTGTCGTTCCATTTTCTGAACAAATTAACCGTTAACTATCAAGAGTTATTATCGTTTAAAGAGTTTGCAATTGAGGTATTCATTTCTTGGCGTTCCGATGAAAATGAGGTTATTATTTCAAAAGGAAAATCATTAACATTTCGCGCAAAAGTGTGCCAATTAATTATTTCTTGCTATTGTGAAAATGTAGTTAACTCTTTTGTGAAACCTACATTTTAAATTTAATAGTAACTTTTCATTTTAGTGAGCAGCGAATAGCTTATCGAAAATTTAGGGCTTATTTTGTTCCAGGTGATGCCCGGAACTTCGTTCAAGTCGATTTTTTTTTTTATTCGCGGGATACACAGGTAGTGTACCTAATCCATACTTGATATCATACCTGTGAAAGTGAGCACGGCCCATCTTTCAACCGCTTTCAATCTGATTTGAAACTTTGTTCAGAGAAAGGTTTTTCCCTGGAAAGGATGTAGGCTTCTTTTTATCTCGGAAAATCAAAACTCGGATGACGTTGCTATGAAAGCCATAGTAGACAGACAAACTTTCGCATTTATTTATATATTTTTGCTCGACGTTTCTGATACAAACCGCTAGGGTGTGGAACACCCTCCCAGCGCACGTGTTTCCTGCCACTTATAACTTAAGTACCTTCAAGGCAAGAGTGAATAGGCATCTTCTAGGCAAGCGCGTTCCAACCTAGACCTCATCATTGCTTTGCACTAAGCATGATTGTCGTCAAGCGCAAGCCTATCACGCAATTAAAAAAAAAAAAAAAATTAGAATAGATAGACTATACGAGTAATTGTTTATTAACCTCCATCTAAGCCACGTGATTCCCCGTCGGCTTTTAACCCCATTAGCCTTGTCTGGCCATAATAATTTAATGCCTGAAATATTCGATATAATCCTTTACAGGATACCTACTGATTTTTGACATTGTTTTGTAATCGCGAATGATCCGAAATTACGAAGTTCAAGTTTTTTACTCCTATAACGCATTTTTTCAGGGCGCGCGATGTCATAGTTTTCGTTTACTATAAAAGTGAAAACACACTACGTTACTACAAAATTTTGGTCTAACGAACTAAACGTCCAGAATTATTTTATTCCAGAATGTATAGGTAAACCATGCAGAAGATATCGTAGGCATTAATTTGTGAATAATTATTACCGACCGAGCTCTCAAATAAATTACAAGTAGGTATCTACTTTTCATCTCAACTCTGACAGTCTACAAGAGACTATGCAAATAGCAAATGGACTGGAACTTCCTTGAGAATGAATTAGGCTGAATGTAGACCGAGTCTATCATTGCTACTACGTTCTACGAAATGTAGTTTTAATGCAGCTTAGACGTTGTCTGTTTTACCAAGATTTCTGTCGAAATTTAGTTGAAACCAGTTAGGAGTATGAGTTTAATATAACTGCCATACCAATAACTGGTTCACTTGTACATAATCATTGACTTTTTATACCAGAATATTAAATAGTTTGTTAATTCAAGCAGCTGAAGTCGCAGGCATCTTGTTTTTACATTAAACACAATTTATAATAGCATCTTATCACCCTATTGCCAGCTCACTATACTGAGGAGAAGTCTCCTCTCGAAATGAGAAGGGTTTGGCCATAGTCCACTATGCTTTCTAAGTATGGATGGCAGACTTCACACACCTTTGTGAACAATATGAAGAAGTCACTGGCTTGCAGGTTACCTCACGATGTTTTCCTTCACTGTTTGAAGCAAGTGATATTCAAATTCTTAAAACGCACATGACTTCTAAAAATTGGAGGTGAGTGCCCGGGTATCGAATCCGCAACCCCGCACAGGAGATCGGGTATCTTTACCACTAGGCTAGGCTATCATAATAGAAATAATGGTCTAAGAATCCCAATATGTATTTTGGTATTATATTAATGAACCGCTAGCAGATCAAAATGGCAGCCATTTACATTCATCTGGTTCTATATTAATTATTCAGCTCCACTCCAGCCCAATGTCTAACTAATACGGTCCATTCGTTGGTATCGAGTCGTGCATCGAGGATCGTGTGAGATAATTAATCTGGAAGGTAATGTACGCCGCTGAATACATTTCCTTGCTCGCGGTCGAATGATGACCATCGATCCCGAGCATGAATACCACTTTAATACTACGAAGCTCATTTTCTGGCTATTTCTGAAGGAAATTTGTCTAACTCTGCATTTATTTTGTTTTATTTATAAGGTTTACTAACAATCTCTCTCTCTTTCTCTTTCTGCGTCTCACGTCATGACCCTCATTATCTCATTATTGAGGAGCGTGCCTATTTGATTAGACCTATGTCTGTATCAAGTATTGTTCGAAGACAGACAAACATTCACATTTATGAAATTAGTACGATTTTTTGTACTAACTGTTCTACTGATTTTGATGAGTATATGGGTAGGTTGTATCCTGGGGAAGGACATACTTTTTATACCGAAAAATCAAGGAGTTCCCTTGGGAATTAAAAACTTATTCCACGCGGACGAAGTCGCAGGAATCAGCTCAATGAATATCATAGTACAGTAACAGTTTGTTTTAATACATTTAATTAATTTTACTATCAAATCAAATATATAATAAATAATAATATATTATATATATCCATATCCATACTAATATTATAAATGCGAAAGTGTGTCTGTCTGTCTGCTACGCTTTCACGGTCCATCTGTTCAACCGAATTTGATGAAATTTGGTACAGGGGTAGATGGAATCCCGGGGAAGGACATAGGCTACTTTTTATTCAGAAAAATTAAAGAGTTCCCGTGGGAATCAAAAATCTTAATCCACGCGGACGAAGTTGCGGAAATCATCTAGTAAATATTAAGTATAAATGCGAAAGTTTGGATGGATGGATGTATGGATGTTTGTTACTCAATCACGCCCCAACGGCTGAACGGAGGATGAAATTTGGCACAGAGATAGATTATAGTCTGGTATAACATTTAGGCTACTTTATATCCCGGAAAATTACAGAGTTCCCGCGGGAACCGAAAAACCTCAATCTACGCGGACGAGATCGCGGGCACTAATTTTGCTACATCTAAAATGTACACACGGCTGAGGCACGTTGAATTTAATGCTCTTCCGCGATCCTGTGATTACAAGGCAAATATAATTACAGCTTATTAAATTCGCATATATTTCGCGTTTCGTAATGGAGCACCTACACGGGCTGTCAAAGCAACGCAACCCGCAACTATTGGGACGAGTCATTAATTAGTACAATATGAAAATGGCCATAATTATCTGAAAACAATTTAATTTCACCTTTTAGATTAAATATTATGGTTTTGACGACCGCTCCAATGCAGCAAATTGTTTTATTACCACTTACGTACGAGTAAAATATTATGAACTAGATTATTCCCATGATTTATTCCGCATGGAATCCTTTTTTTTTAATTTCCGTGTATACTCTTTAATAAATATATCTGAAGAATGATAAATGAAACAATATGAGTATGGCCCCACGCATTACAAAAAAAGGATAAAATAGTTACGAAAGTAATAATACAATAAATAACAATTAATAATATTTGCACACGAAGAAATATGCACTTAGTTAGAAAATAGTAAACAGTAGAAAACCGGGACACGTCCCAGTGTCCCAGTGATACTCTGCACGAAGAATGCCACTGTGTCCCGGAGCGGAATTGTTCTGTCCTCCATCTGTTGTGACGACAGAAACTAAAGTGAAAAACACGGCCTTAAGTAATTGCGCGTTTATTCATAAAAGAGTTATGCTTGTTTATTTTAATAATGCAAGGGTTGATATTATTGATCAATATTTTACATACTAATAGTAAATCAATCTTTAAATATATTAATTTGTTTGGCAATCCTAGTATCTGCTTATATTTGGTAGCATAAGACACTTCTTCGCCGGTGGCGCTACCGGTGAAGTATCCATGATGTCCATGTGAGATATTGGCCTGAAAGTAAAAAAAAACTATTTCAATAATAAATAACCATTAGGATCTATTTTCTCTATTACCTATTCTGTGGTATTATTGTAAAAGAAAAACAGTATGCATTTGGAGAACAGTATAAAATACCGAACAAATAAAATAGTTCCAAAAATAATAATATAATAAGTAAATTAGTATTGCACATGAAGAAATATGCACTTTGAAAATAGTAAACAGTAGAAAACCGGGACACGTCCCAGTGCCCCGGTTTACTAATATAAAAATAGCATTAAAATTATGTGCCATTATTAGTAATAACTTATTATTATTAATAAGAATCAATTAACATAGGTCTTGACTTTTCCACATCCCTTCTCCATTTCATCCATTTTACTTATATAAAAAATTAAAATAGCATAAAAATTATGTACTTATTATTAGTAACAAGAATTAATTATTAATATACCTATACTAATATAGTAGGTAGATTTGTACGCATTTGAAAATGGAACATTTTTGTTTTAAATATCGGCTGATAAATGTTTTGCGCTTGTCTTTTCCGAATTCAAACATTTCCGTACCGAGGGCCATGTTCTAAACGGCGGCAATTATAAAACAATTAGGGGCGTCGCGTGCAAACAAGCTTGTTGGAGCGCTGCAATTGTACCGAATTTGAGCTAATTTCGGAATTTCGCTAATTCTCCACTTTATTTTCCAAAATTGTTTGTTTGTTCTGTGCTATTTGCTTAATAAAATGTGTATTTATGTGTTAAGTATCCAAAAAGTATAAGCAAAGACTAGAAAATCACCCAAACGTATTGGCACATAAACTGCTTGCAAACGCTAACACAAAACGCCTTAAGAGATGGCATGTACTGGATCTGGATGAGAGATAAACTTCTTCGATGATAATATAACCTAGGGGAGGATATTTATTGGAATACCCCTCAATATTGTCAGCTTTGCTTTTAAATTAAAGTTGAATTTTTAGAAAATATAAAAGATTGTGTATTTGTTTATTGACGATGGTTTAATTAAGTTGATATTTGACTCATTCGATGTAATTCACTCGGTCAGTTTGTTGGCGGGGATACGCCATATTGGATTAATTTGCATAAATACGAGTATTTTGACTTTGTTAGTTAGTCTGTTGCCGACAGACTCAGCGATTATTGAATACTTTTGTGTTTAGATCGCAATTTGTTTTAGAGCTTAGCAGTAGCAACTGCAGTCTGATCATTTGATCAGGCTGCAGTTGCTCAACAATAAATTCATCATTTGATTAATTTATTGTTGTTGTGATGCTTTGGCCAAGTTTTTATAATTAACTGTTTACATTAATTCTCTCGTGAAACCGCTACACGCTTAACCATTTATTCGTGCACGTTTTAAAGAGAGTACAAACATATTTTTAAAGTAATTTTAATTATTCACCCACTTCTGGAATTACGCTTACAATATATTATAACCAGCAATCCAACTTCTAAAATCTGATTATGGCTAGAAAGCCGATGGCAGATAGTTGAAATGGAAATTTAAAAAAAAACTGTGTTGAGTATATTGGGTGTGCTGTTCTGTAAAAAATTCTCGCAATTCCACGTCATAAGAAATTCACAATCTTTCGACAGTTTACAATCTATCGAGATAAAAAGCGTTAGATTACAATCTAACGGTTTTTACAAATTTACGGTGACATATACTTAGTATGACACCTCTATGAGTTTATAGTTGCTCGAAATAAACTTCTATTTATTTTATTTTAATAGGTCAATGAGATTGTTGCCTTTAGTAGCAAACAAACCACGGATCTATAACTTTATAATACGACTTATTTGAATATCAGCAATGGTAGTTATGTAAGAACTATGTTAAAAATAAATTATTTCTTATAATAGAGGGTCTTAAATTCACATCCTCGGTAAGTTTTAATAAAGTAAAAAAGCACGTTGACTTTTGATGACGTCACAATTCAGTATTTCATACAAAAAAATCCTTTACTAAGCGCGCGTTTTGAAGTTAGAAATACCTACCTGATTTGACTAGTTATCAAATAACCAATAATTGTAAATCAAGTTTCATTCAGTTTTTAACAGTGTTATCATAATATAGATGTGGAATTTTCCTTTTAGAACTTATGAGACGGGCTGTGATTTTCAACGGCCGGCAAACGGAAGCTGCACGATTGACGTCCGCGCCACGTAATATTGCTACATACATTGCAGACGGCTTACGAGAAGGATATATGAAATTAAACTTTTATTGACACGTGCGATATCGTAAGCTGCTATTTAGCTGACTTTTTGACATTAAATAAATGTTTAGCTCCATAAAACCGGCTCTTCTATTGCTGAATTTATGTGCAGGTATCATGTACAATGTTTTTTTTCTGGCAGCATGCAAAGTCCGCGTGCGCACTTTCATAGAGCTGCACAGTCTAGCGCGACTAGAAGAAACGTGTTTCTTCTTCGACGCGCTCATTTCGCGCTGACGTTTTGTCCCGTCCGTAATGTGTTTTCGCCTTTAAAATCAGCGTAGAATCTACGCCGTAGACCAGGGCGTAGCGGGTGGAATCGAAGCATAGGAAGCGTGAGGGTCTAGCCCCACTACAGGTGCAAAGAAGTTTGTAGTAGGCGGGCCTTAAGGCGCTGTGAGCTCATGAGATCAAAATACAGGCGCGCGGGGGTGAAATCGAGCAATCGCATGTCGCAAAAAATGCAAGAAATCATTTGTAAAAAAATAAATATTTACTGTTCAATACAAATTAATCCGGCAATGTGTTTGATATAGAAATATAAATTTTATCTTATAGTTTCAATAAGGAGAAAAATTGCTTTAAAAGGTAAAATAAGAGGTATGTTTAAAATAAATTTCAACGCAGAGTTTTTTTTTTAAATTGTGTTTTGAGATGTGTCAATGGCTGATTAAAAACAACAGGTCTTGAAAACAGCAAATTATTTTTACAAGCATACATTTCATGTCACCGTTTGATGGTTACACTGCTTTTAATAACCCCCTTTTACGCTACACAGGGCGTTAAGCGACAAGCAATATAATAATAATCGATAAAGAAAATTATTTTGTGATAATAGTTTAGCTGTAAATAAATAATATATTAAAAGCTTTTGTTGATGTTTTATATAATGATGAATACTTAATTGTTATTTCATAGCCGGTGGAGGAGTGCCGAAGAAGAAGGCGGCGGAAAATTCCTGATTCATGACAATTAAATATACTTTCGTGAAAAAAAAATCATTTTACACCATCTAAAGTACCTATCTGATATCTTATACAGTAATATTACCTATTCTGTGGTTATACTTACGTCTTCTGGTAAACCTTAGAAACCGGGCCTAGGTATTTAGAAAATTCTGTTTCTATATAGGGAAGTTAGGACCCTTTATGAATCGAGTAATCGCCCCGTTAAACCGTCTAATAAATAAAAACAAACCATTATTTAGTGTATGGGCACGAAATGAGCGACAGCGGGGCGATGCGATTAGTCGGAGAGCTGGCGACGAATTTCACCGCAATTTTGTCGTACTCATTTGAATACTTTATTCACGTTTAAAACCGCCAAATTAGTCTTTCTAATTATTGAAATTACTCAATAAATACGTGATTAAAATTTCACATCGCCAAAAGTATATTTTTTGGAAATTTTAATAAAATATTTTCGCAGAGAAATAACCGCAAACGCTCTACCAGGCTGGCAGGACTGCATTTGCTAGTTGACGAAATTAAATTTTTTCACAAATTTAGTTTATTTTCACAAAATTAGCCGTAATGGGCCTTCCCGAAATTCGTCGCTAGCTCTCGTACCAAATCGCCCCGCTAGTATCGTGTTTATCTATTGAGACATAAAACCTTTGGCTTCTTCCAACTCTTTACTTAATAAACTTAAAACTTATACACTTTTCATGCCGAGTGTGAATAAAAGTTTTCATGAAATAAAAAATTTCATGACGTACATCTTCCCACTAAAATCATAAAACGGGTTATAATAAAAAATGTTACTGATGAGAATTAGTCACGATAAGATTCCATGACAAGTGACAGTCAAGATTATCGATGGCATTTAAGTTGATGAGTCGTTAAATAAGTCAACGAACAAATGAAACGTGAGTCGTGACTTGTAAAATATATCCTTGGCTAAAGTAACCATGAATAATATGTATCTTGATAAAATGTAAATCGATATAGTAAACTAAGAAAGATAGATTATTATGCAATTAAAATTGAAAGTTTTAACCGACTTAAGTAATTTGAACTGCCCTTCCGGCTCATTCCAAATGTGCAAGTGACACAAGTATTTCGTACATTAAATAAATAAATGTGAGTGTGTTTTTATTTTCAGATACGTATGTCAATTCAGTTTAAATTGGTATCAAAAAGATTCACCTCTACTGCATCATCATACAGGCCATTAGTTAGTTTAGTTTTTATTTTCTCTTCCTAATAGTCTTTTTTATTATTCTTAATTAAATAAATAAAGATTAAAGATTTATTTTTTTTAGTTGGAGTATACCTTAGTATCCATATTGTATATCAATAAGTTAACGATTTTGCATAGTGGTCCCTCCCTCCAGTGGGAACACGAGTATATGGTGGTATACCGGAGTCCCACGTGGGACTAAGCTGTGGGACCACAGACCGGTAACGTATTTTTCAAAGAAACTTATCTTTAAGCATATAACCTCTACAGAATAGTGACTCATTATCCTTCAAAAGGCTCGGCTAATGGAAAGGTAAACGGAAGTCTGCTCTTAATTACCATCAGCCATATAATTTGTGTAGATAGAACAGTTCCACAGTACTTAATATTATATAGTACGCACACATCTGCGTAATACCACAGAATAGGTAATGTAATACGCATGAGGCTCTAGATACGATAAATGATTTCAACAGCATCGAGTCGTTTATAGAGAAAAAGCAAATTCTGACTGCCTTCTTCTTCTTACCAGCTCTTCTCATAAGAATTAATTTTATAGAACTATAGGGACTACTAGCTGATGATGGAGGTTTTTTGGTTTCCGTTTCTTTAATTTTCCGGGATAAAAAGTAGCCTATGTTTTATTCCAGACTATAATCTTTCTCTGCGCCAAATTTCATTGTGATCCGTTCAGTGTCCATCCATCCGAACTTTCGCATTTATAATATAAAGTATAGAAGATATAAAAAAAATTAAAAAATAAATAAAAACCGAATTCAATAACCATAAACACTAAAAAAATATTTGAATTTTTTACCGAATACATTATTATATTTAGAAAAATTAATGTACTTCTATAATTATATTTTTAGAAGTCGGTGCCACGTATTCATCTTCATATTGTTTTGGGTCTCCACATTGGCACCTCATTGGCACCGACTCCAAAAAATATTATTAAAGAATTACATTAACTTTTCTAAATATAATATATTCGGTAATAAATTAAAATATTTTTTTAGTGTTTGTGGTTATTGAAGTCGGTTTTAATTTATTTTTTAATTTTACAATTTTTTGTGGTCATGGCTTCTAGATGTCCGAAAATATTCATCAGATATTTACCAAATTTATATGGGACCACCTCTGAAGTATGATCTATCAACCAAAAAATAATCATCAAAATTGATTCATAATCAACGAATTAATCGCGTTACAAACATACAAAGACATACAGCCGAATTGATAACCTCCTCCTTTTTTTGAAGTCGGTTAAAAATGAAGATAGTAAGAACAAAAGGAAATTCGAAGGTTAGCGGCCGCTCATAGATTTAAATCGCACTAATTATTAACATCTGTTATCGACGTTTTTTCTTCGCCTACCCCATTAATGGACCCGTGTTACGGCGGGCTGGTTCAACCGTTAAATTGAATTTGCTTACCCGCTCCATTCGTTATTGGCTATTTTTACTTCATACCCGAGTGGCAGTGGAAAGAATAAGATTTGAATGATAATTTAGGTTAGCGGTGATAGCAGCTAGGTTTAGAATCCTCGAAACCGAATAAGAGGCCCTATTCACATGGTCGGGGATTCGATCCCCGGGCACGCACCTCTAACTTTTCGGAGTTTTATGTGTGTTTTAAGAAAATTAATATAACTTTCTTTAACGGCGAAGGAAAACGCTTTGAGTCCTGCATGCCCGAGAGTTCTTTATAATGTTCTCAAAGGCATGTTCAGTATGCCAATCTGCGCTTGGCCAGATTGGTAGACTATGGTCATCGTCTTCTCATTGTGAGAGGAGCTTTCAGTAGTTAGCCGGTAATGGTTTGAAATGATGAATAATTCAGGCATAAATCTGGCCATTAATTTTCGTAAGAGATATCCAAATTATATAAACAAACTAGCGAATGTCCGCGTGGTTTGAGGTTTTTTGGTTCCCGCGGGAACTCTTTAATTTTCCGGGATAGTAAAAAGTAGCCTATATGCTATTCCAGACTATAATTTATCTCTGTGCCAAATTTCAACCAGATCCGTTCAGCCGTTGGGGCATGATTGAGTAACAAACATCCATACATCCATACATCCATCCAAACTTTCGCATTTATAATATTAATAAGATATAGGAATGAAAAACGCGTGAATATAGGTAGGTTTTTTAATAAAATTGTGATAGTACTGCTTAGTTGATGCGGCCATTTGGTCATTCCCATATCTTCTGATGTTTAAAATTCTATTAATTAAAATTGAGAACAGACAGAATTGCCAAAGTAAGTAAACTTGTTCCAAGAAATATAACCTATATCGGAACAAGAAAAGGAAGAAACCGAAAAACTTCCGATCGGAAAGCGTAAATCTGGGACGTCTTAAATTCAAATAGTTTACGAGGCAGTAAAATCGAGGGCCGGGCATAAAGGCGTGCTCCCTCCGTCGCCACAACTCTACAGCAGGCACAATTAGCTAGTTACTTTGCATAAAACACACCAGTGTGCTTTGTTGTGGTGTAAGGACTAAGAGACAGCGACTATTTATCTAAGAAATATGTAATTTTAGAAAAAATTAACAGAAAAAATATAAAATACTTAAAAATAAGAAAATGTACGAACAATTAGAAAAATAATAAGAATATAAGAAAGAAATTCAACGTGAATGTTGAAGGACTTCCAAGGAATCAAATTCATTCAAATATTTTAATAGACCACTCACTGCAGCATTAATTAGCTAGTTACATTTCATAAACCATACCAGTGTGCTTTGCTTTGGTGCAAACAATATCAGACAGTGATTTTATTTACATTAAACACAATTTTAATATTTAATTCTGAAATTTTAATAGATAAACAAATAATTATTTTGTAAAATTAAATTAGGTTTTTTTACGCACGCTGAATTAATAAACTTGGACCAAACATGTACGTGTACTGATCCAAGTTGATTGTGGAACCTTCAGCGTCACGCAATTCTCTACATCGTGTTAGCGAATGTAGGTCTATCTAGAAATAGTCTACCTGAAAACACGTATAATAAATCTATTATTTTTCAGGGTACGGCAGTTATATAAAACCCATACCCCTAATCGGTTTCTACATGGCATCGTACTGGTAATTAGCCATAGCCGAAACCTCCCACCAGACCAGACCAGAGAAAATTCAGAAATTAAATTCTCAAAATGACCCTGCCGATCGATCAGCCAAGGATCAGTCCAGAAAATAAATTGGAGGAGTAAATGTTGATGTATACTCACTATAATTACTAGTGTTATACTTCTATACTAATATTAAAAATGCGAAAGTTTGGATGGTTGGATGGATGTTTGTTACCCAATCATGCTTGAACGGATCTGGATGAAATTTGACAAAGAGATTATAGTCTGGAATATCACAAAGGCAATTTTTTTCCCGCGGGAATTAAAAAACCTGTCCACGCGGACGAAGTCGCGAGCATCAGCTAGTATCCACTATAATTATCAGTGGAAGGGATCACGACGCTCAAAAATGACGATTACGACGAATGCTATACAGAAAATTGGCTCAAAAAATCTCACTACTGAAAAATATTTGATACGGAATAATTAACTGTTCGCAAAACAAACAAACATTTGTTTTGAGTTTGAATTTTCATCTGAATGACCAGTAGCTATCCCGTAGAACACAACTTTCCGGAATACCAGTTCCTAACAAAGGTTCAACTTTAATTTCGCCGTTCCATTTAGTTTCCTATTTGAATAGTAGTACTTTATTCATTTTGATATGGGTTAACTTTTACGTATGCTGGCTAGAATAACTTTGAATACTTTCCTAGAACCATCAACCAGGGATCCAGAGATTTTTAATTTTTGGGTAACAGTATCATTCTACTGCTAACTAAGTACATACTAGTATGGTATACTAACATTTTATATGCGAAAGTGTATTTGTTTGTTGGTTTATTGGTTCGTCCTTCAATCACGCCGCAACAGAGCAACGGATCGACATGATTTTTGCACGAGTACCTGGAGAGAGACATAGGCTACTTTTATCACGAATAATTAAGGAGTTCCCGTGGGAATTTAAAAAACGTATGCCACGAAGCTAGTGTATAATTGATTTTAGGTACTCATTAGTGATTTTTTCATGCTGAATATTCGTTATCTCCGGAAACGGGGGAGGGGCGAGGGCGATACTGGTTGTCGCGCGCGACTTCATACGCGTGGAATAAGTTTTTCAATTCCCTCCACGGGAACAACTTAATTTGCCGGGATACTTAGCTTGTGCCACTTTCCAGGTCCTCGCCTATACCCATGCAAAATATCACGTTGATCCGTTGCTCTGTTGAGTTGTATGCAAAAGCTAGATAAGTAATTTATTTTTATACTTATCTATTTATATGAAGTCGGTTAAAAATATACGATA
Source organism: Erebia aethiops (assembly GCA_923060345.2). Classification (NCBI taxonomy): domain Eukaryota; kingdom Metazoa; phylum Arthropoda; class Insecta; order Lepidoptera; family Nymphalidae; genus Erebia; species Erebia aethiops. The sequence goes on along the minus strand of OV281092.1, from coordinate 2,441,350 downwards.
AGGTCCAGTTTGTTTATGAGTGAACTGGTACGCAAGGTTAAATTTCCCGAAATTAAAATAGGTCAGCCTTTAACGAGGAAAGGGAACTAGTGAATTGGATTAGTTGAACCAACGACGTTAGTTCAACCACAGTTATGCGGGTGCAAGGGGACAAGAAAACAAAGTCTTTAACATAATAATGGTGAGGCCAGACGAGCGTAATTTTTTGGGTTGTGAGTTTAATTTCGGTCGCGTTATTTCGGCTACATTCTGTTTCTTAAAGTCTGAAACTGCCCCACAACTGCTACATGTGATTTTGATTTGAGTCGTCGTCGTGTGGCAGTTTCGGACATTTATATGAAACAAAATGCAACTATCACATTGTGATTTAAAACATTTCGTGTATGACATTTTTTATTTTTAACGGCATATATTTTAATAATCCACCGCAAATTATTTAATTGGACTGATTAATATCCAATTTATTGCCACATCTAATATACTAATGGATTACCGTTTTTCAATATAACACCATTGATATAAAATTATAATACCCTAGATAATAAACGTATGGATTATTTTGATATCATACATATAGCTAGGTATATAATATAAATATGCTAGGTCCGACTCTGCTTTGCCCCGGCAGATTTACCAAATGTATTCCAAAAACCTAAAAATCCACTTAATACTAAGCTAATACACTCACTGCTATTGATTTGAGGATTTTAATCATTGAAAAGTTCAGCATTTCATCTTCAAACGAAGTTAAATTTTTTTATTCACACGAAATTTTAATGACGCTACGGATATTTGTATCTGTGATTTTATATCACTTATTAATTAAATAGTTAACAACCGTCAGGAGCTTAGATAAGCCATTTTGTTAGTATATTAAAACTCTTCTTATATATTTCGTAATGTTTTTATCTATCAATAATAGATGACAAGGATTTACTAAACACATTACAATCGTTAGGCATTTGGATGAGCCGTATTGGTGGATATTATTTATCTCCATACCTATATTTTTTTCCGAACCGGTTGTAAAATCTTGACTTGTACATGCAAGCCATAGATTTCTGTGGCAATGAGTATCTATATTTTTTATGCCAACGTTATTTATATCAGTGATTAATTAAACAGATTACATTCGTCAGGCACTTGGGTGAGCCATATTGGTGGAATTCCATATTTCTCCGTGTTTCCACGCATATTAATTACACACAGTTTACGTGCGGCGCGGGGACGCATTAGCTTAATTCGATAGCGGAGACCGTTTCGATTTTATTAATTTTTCCCGTTCACAGGGGAATCGGAATTAGAGATACTAGATGTGGTATACAAGAATCGCATATTCATATGAGAAACGATAGAGTTGCTAGTTTAACATCACTTAAAATCGGAAACAGCAGATTTGTCAGTTCAATTAAATTTAATTCAAAAGTTTTTTATTCAAATAGACTTTTTACAAGTGCTTATGAATAGTCGAATTAATCTACCACTGGTTCGGAATGCCGTTCCTAGAGAAGAACCAGCAAGAAAGCAGCAGTACTGAAAATGTCAGCAGGTAAAGTTATCTCTCATGCTTGGCAAAAATACGATTGATGTAAGCTGTGTCACTTAAGCAACCCGTTATGGAAAACTGCAATCAACTTGTGTGTTGGTGGAGATTTGTTACTAAGAGGCCAATAATGTATTACCTATTATTACTATATATATATATAGTGCTCTCAACCTCATTTGCTTGGTGTATTAAAATTTCGATTTTTTGGGATTAATGTATATATAACATAATATGTATGTACCTACACACAGCCACAAAAGACTTGGTTGAGCCCTGATATAATAATCATAAGTGGCACAAGTTCCAAATCAAATAAAAGATTTAATTTCATTTGTCAATATAAAACTTAACTCTGTACCAATTTTCAAAAAAAACTGTTAAACGGATGAATTGTAAAAACGTAGCAGACAGACAGATACTGTTTTTTTGTATAAATAAAAATAGTACGGAAGTATACGTCATTTCATTAATAGTAGGTATACGTCATGTCACCAGTTTTAAATTATTCTCTTTTTATTATTATCACTCAGTTTAATTCGTAAATTTCATTGTCTCTTCCAGTCAAACGATGCCTCTGTAAGGTTGCATGGGAGTTTCACATTATGGATTCCCGCCGGTAGAATGTATACGAGGTACAGTATCGACAGATCGGTGTATGTCACAAATATGTTCCGAGTGTGTTTTATTGGCACAGGGTACAGGTTTCTGCTGACATGTCAACGCACCTGTGAGTTGTATTCGTAATTCGGAGTTTTGAAGATCCTTGGGCAATGTTCATTATAAAAGTATGTTTGTTTTAAAAATTCAAACAAAACTTTTCAATTGCCGAATACATTTTTTTTAACAATTATTATTAATAGCGAGCTAAAGAGCAGGCAGGACTAATGATGTGAAAACTTCTACCTATGAAAATGTACAGCACTAGACTCTAGACTTAGAGAAACCGTCAAAGCATTTTTGTTGCTGGCTTTTGAGGTTTTTTGTTAGTCTGACATTGAAGTTTTAAAATAACACAGCAAATGGAAGCTATTTATAGTGGATCTTATTTCGATAGCAAGAAAGTATTTTTACAAGCTTTTATTTAACTAAATACACACTAAATTTTGCATGGAAGATAATAAAAGCTTGTTTTTAAAAATGTTTCTTGATGATTTAAGATTTATTTTTACTTAATATTGCGTAGGCCGTCAAGCATACAACCTCTTTCCAACTAATAAAACCAACTGCTGAATATATATAAGTTTCATGCAAGTATTTCCACAGAACACGGTCTTGTGCTGTCTGTATCCAGCCATTCCCAGAAATTTAACTAGATTGTGGTAGTTTAATTAATTATAATTATAAACAATCATAGTTTACCCAAAATCCTCTGCAAGCGGCCTCGTAAATACACCATTGGCGTGTCCTGCTATTGAAACTAATCTAATCGCATCTGTAATTGGTTTTCAAAGTGCCACTTTGAAATTTAATTGTGAAGCCGCAGGCTTAGATTGCTCGCGTAATGAAATTTAACCGGCTTCTTAGACGGAATCCTGAAGACCTTGTACCTACTTAATCTAATCAGAGTATTCTCTTTGTTCCACAGGTTTTTGCATAGGAACGGAATACTAACTTTCTGGCGTACCAGTCCTAGCGGTCATCTATACATACTATGGTATTATACGATATCTATACTACTATTATAAATGCGAAAGTTTGAATGGATGGATGGATAGATGAATGGACGTATGTTACTCAATCACACCAGAACGGAAAATCGTATCTGGATGAAATTTAGCACAGAGATAGGTTATAATCCGGAATAACACATATATAGGCTACTTTTTATCGCGTAAAATCAAAGAGTTCCCGCGGGAACCAGAAAACCTCAATCAACACGCACAAAGTCGTATGTTTCAGCTAGTCTTATTTAAATTAAAGCTTAGAATAGAAAATAAAGTTTGAAAACTAACACAAAATAATATGTAAATTAATTTGGTTATCAAACTTCTAGGAGACTACGTGACTTCATCCATGAAGATTTTAGTTAGTAGTTCTTAAACTCCCACTGTAACTAAGTTTTCCGAAGTAAAAAGTATTGTACGTTATTCTTAAAGATGGAATAAGAAGCTCTGTACCTGTGATAGGTACATTTGAACACAATCAGTTCAGAGGTTTAATTGTAAAAGTAAAAAGACTGACAGAAACACCGTTGCGTCGTCGTCGCGTATATAAATTATTATATAAGTACATATTATGTAAGGAGTTTGAAAGTATGCTTAAGTTGGTTTTTAACTAGTATGAAATTAATGTGTATGGAATTTCAACTGTAAAAAATATATTTTAATTAGGTTTTAATGTCCCGCATAAGCCCGCTTGCAGAGACGCAGGGTAAGGTGTAAACTATGAATGAATTTGAACTTTTGACAGAATTTTTTTACGAATTCTGTCAAAGTAGCAGTTAACTCTGGAATCTGGATCATAGAGATCAAATTACTTGTCAGCAGTAAATGAGCAGAGGTACTTTAGATCCTAAGAAACCATTATTATATAATTTATTGAGAAATAAATGGATTTCTTGAATCTTTTACTACGGAACCACATTGATTTTTTTTTATTATTTATGGTAGGTACACGTAGGTTTATTGAAAACATTAGGTAGATAAATTTGAGGGTTGGTACTACGCTGCATGTTACGTGTTTTCCTTTTTACAGCTATACCATTATGTTGTTGACGACCTCCTTGGCGCAGTGTTGAGCGCTGTTGTCTTAACGCGCAGAGGTCCCGGGTTCGACTCCCGGAAAGGTCATTTATTATTTCTTAAATTTCCCTGGTCTAGCCTGTTGGGACTAGTTACCACTCTACCGGCAAAGACTTGCCTTAGCGTTCTGGTACGTCGCCGTGTAGAAATCAAATAGGGGTATAGGTTTAATATATTTGCCATGCCCCTAACAGGTTATCCCACTACCATCTTAGACTGCATCATCTCTTACCATCAGGTGAGATCGCAGTCAAAGGCTAACTTGTAGCGGATAAAAAAAATGTTATAATGATTTATATATAATACATTATGTAATATAATGTTGGTATAACACAAATACAAACCGTATTCATAAAAACTTGCAAAATTGTATTTTCTAAGTTGGAACGACAAAAATGTCGTTTTCTAAGTCCTTAATAATTTATTAAGTTCGTGTGAAAAACGGCAAAAATTTGCATAGTATGGTTGAGTACAGTCAAGAACGAAAGCTTTATGTAAATACCTAATATTTTTCACACTGCAAGTGGACGATAGTAGGCTGAACATGATGATAATGATGCTGATAACCCTTCTGGGATCGAAGTTGTAACATCGTGCGATCAGTTAACTTTTACATATACCATTATCACAGGATTTAAGAAATAAATACTACAATTTACTATCTACTCACAATATTCGATTTCTCTTTCATACAGTCAAAATAAAGGTTCATAAGCGTAATATCTACAATATTTGGCAATAACCTAGCAAAAATTTTAGTTAGCCGATATTATCAACCGATAAAATATGTCCATGTAGTTAAAAACATTATAGCTACGATACTGGATACTGTATATTATACGCCTTCTACATCGTTACTTTTTTTTTTAATCCACTAAAAGTTAGCCCTTGACTGCGATCTCACCTGATGGTAAGTGATGATGCAGTCTAAGATGGTAGCGGGCTAACCTGTTAGGGGCATGGTAGTTATATTAAACCCATACCCCTATTCGGTTTCTACACGGTATCGTACCGGAACGCTAAATCGCTTGGCGGCACGTCTTTGCCGGTAGGGTCGTAACTAGCCGCGGCCGAAGCCTCCCACCAGGCCAGACCAGGGAAAATTCAGAAATTATAAATTCCCAAATTGACCCGCCGGGGATCGAACCCGGGACCTCCGCACGTTAAGAAAACAGCGCTACACACTGCGCCACGGAGGTCGTCAAATGTACTTATTGCAATGGAGTTGATAATTTACTTCAGTGTATAAGTGACTGATTGTGACAGAAATTACAGAATAGGTAGGCCTAGGCAGGACACGATGTGAAGTCGTCTATCCACCTAGGAATACCTCTGAGTCTTGACGTTACTCTTTCATGTGGAGGGTTTGCAATTGAATACCTTGCATCTCTAAATTCTTACATTTCTCGTTTCTATAACTGAATGCCTACAAGAAAGAAAGCAATGATAAGCCTTTTGTACTGCACTGTACTGCTGAAAATGTCGCCACAATCTGTAATGTATGTCAATTATTTCTTGTGTACTCAAAATTACACATTTCTCTCCACTTACCGCAAATGAAGTGATTTTGCGTGTTATGATAACAGCGTAGTCGAATGAGTTAAAGCATTTTGTGTCCAAACAAAAATTAACTCTATGACTGTAACTTTAACTTTCAAATTGATTTACCAATGGTTTTCAGGCAAATGAAATAGTGAAATTCCAAACTAGGACGAAAAGAAATGCATATTTCTCTTGTATTCGTGATGTAGGTAAACGAATACTGCAACTTGTAGTAAAAAGCAGTTTCAAGTATTATTAACAACTAGCTGATGCCCGCGACTTTATCCACTTGGAATAAGTTTTTTAATTCCCATGGTAACATATCTAATCTAACTGGGAACCTAACACGGGAACCGGGATAAAAAGCCTATGTCACTCTCCAGTGTCTCCACGTCGATCCGTGGCTCTGTTGCGGCGTGATTGAAGAACAAACCAACAAATAAACACGCTTTCGCATTATAAACTAGGTGATGCCCACGACTTCCGCCACGTGGATTTAGGTCTTTGAATAATCACTGATATGTACTGATGCGATGTGCGAAAAGTGCGATCAGAACAATATAGGAAAGGTGGTATTTAATGGAATAACTTCTCAGAACACTCCCGGTTGTAGAGTCGATAGAACACTAGACCTTACTTTCTGTTGACTGTATAGTTACTCTATTTCGATTTGTAGCACTCTAACTGTATAAATTAACAGTAATTAAGGAACTGTTAAATAATTTAGCTACCTGGTACACAGCAGGCGAAATATAACTGTCGGAGCTATTTCGAGCAAGCAGAGACGGTTCACTTGATTATATTTTATAGCCTGTATCCCTGCGCTCAGACTAAATCCAGAACGAAACAATTTCATAGAATTGTTTAATTAAAGCAAACTATTCCGAAAGCTTGGTAATCTTGGTAAGCTGGCGAAATTGAGCTTTACTCTAATTCAAATAATATCCAACGCTTTGTTACTGTTTATCATTAAAAATAAGATACCAAGGGGGGGAGGCAGTTGTAAAAATTGGTATTTTTCTATCTGTGACCAATGAAATGTGTGATCATTTCTATTTATTTTTCGAGTTTACCTCCTTTAGAAGCGATTTTCATATAATATATTTTCATATAATATTTCATATATATAAGCCCGGGGTATGAAAATTTATGGGGAGTTTAATAAAACTTTCTCCGTTGCGTTATTGACTTTAGGTTTCCATGGTAACACTTGTTTATATTTCCATGACTAAGTATTTCGATGAATATAAGTTATATAATTATATTAATAATATATCAAGCATGCTTTCAGTAATTAACGTTCATTTACCCTCATTTACTAATGTATATATTTAATAATCGTTTGTACCTAAAGAGTAAACTTCAGTCGTGCGTCGGAGCTGACACACACATTTTTTTAATTTTCTTTTTTCTGATTACTGCTTTCTACCACACTCACAACACACAGGTTAGCCCGCTAACATCTTAGCCTGCACCATCACTTACTGGGATTCGACTGGGATTTAAGGCTCACAAGCATTGACTTACACACGAGCTTTAAGTTCGCCTATTGCACATAGCGGCTAGTTCTGGTTGTGCAATAGTTTTCAAAAACGTACGAGTACTTCAGGACAAACGAGGTAGATTGAGGTTTGTAAACATCGTATACAGCACATGCCCATTAATGCAGTACAAGCCAGCCCAGTAGCATAAGTTATGCACCGCAGGAGCAGCGGTTTTGCTCAGTCAATGCTGGCGTGTCTTGTTGGCTCGACCAATTTGCAATGCTGACATTCAGCCAATATTGATGCGTCTCGCTGCAAACACGAATACTGACTGAGGACAATTTGTGAATGAGGTTCACAAGTTTTATTACTACTAACTAGATGATGCTTGCGACTTCGTCTATGTTTTTTTTTTTTTATCCACTACAAGCTAGCCCTTGACTGCGATCTCACCTGATGGTAAGTGATGATGCAGTCTAAGATGGTAGCGGGCTAACCTGTTAGGGGCATGGCAGTTATATTAAACCCATACCCCTTCGGTTTCTACACGGCATCGTACCGGAACGCTAAATCGCTTGGCGGCACGTCTTTGCCGGTAGGGTGGTAACTAGCCACGGCCGAAGCCTCCCACCAGGCAAAAACGTGAATCATACTAATATTATAAATACGAAAGTCAGTTTGTTTGTTGTTTTTTTTGGTTTGTGCTTCAATCACGCCGCAACGGAGCATGAACGGATCGACGTGATTTCTGGTATGGGTATAGTTGAGGACCTGGAGAGTGACATAGGCTACTTTTTATCCCGAAAAATTAAGGAGTTCTCGCGGGAATCAAAAAAAATTAAACCACGCGGATGAAGTAGCGGGCATCAACATTTTTTTCCAGGGTAAAAGTAGACATTTTAAATTTCGTCGAAATCAGATAAATTAGGTCGCCGTTAAAATTAAGCACATAGATTGACAGATATACAGACCCATATTCACAATTATTATATAAGTATTATTATTATAAACGAGATTCTGCCCACGACCTTTGATTATGCATATAGACGCCTATAGACAAGGAAAAGGTTGGCTTTTTTTTAAATCCCACAGGAAAAAAGGTACGAGTACCTATCTTCATTTTTAAGAATAGAATAGAATAGAATATTCTTTATTTGCATAATGTGTGTAGGTATACATAAGATGTTAATTCTAATAAAAGAGTCCAGTACATTACATGTCCAGCACATTTATGACGCACGACGTAGATTTCCACGACAAAACACACGACACGACGTCGCAACGTGTCACAATGACACGTCGTATCGTGATGCGTTTGGCTCATAGACAAAATCGTACCTCCAAGCTATTTAGCTACAAAATATTATCAGAAGTCTTGACGTTAACAAATGACTGGTTCACGGCGTCACTGTCAACTTGTCACACAATTTTGTTTTACAGCGCCTTAATTAGTCCCCTGGTAGAACGCTAGGGCGTGATTAAAAACTAATTAGTTATGCAAATTAAACGTTATTACGGATAAACGTAATAATTTTCGTAGACCCGTACTAGTGGAAGACTATTAATCTTTGTTTGTAAGATTTATAGCCAATTGTGAAGCTTAGCACAATGCCGTAGTCAAACATACTATGAACACAGCGTAAGTATACATATATTGATACAGTGGGTCGACGCCACAGCGACGCTCATACAAAATAATGACCAACCACAATGTCAGCTGTTGTAGCACCTATTTGTATGGAACTCTCACCAATGGTTGAAAAAGGTAGGAAACTGCATACAAATTTGTTATCAGAGTGACAGAATTTCGTATCAAAAATTCTGCCAGTTTTTCGTCTGTGTCATCCTGCAGCGTTGCTCTCTTTAGACGCCTTCGTCGATGAACTGGTAGGAATAGTAAGTATTCTGTGTTTTAAAAGCAGGTATATTCTGTCCGGTAAACGAAAAGTTCTTAAAAAACCTGTGACAGGTAATTAAATAAAACCATTAAGTGTCGATTTCACCAACTCCGAATAACGTCTAACCTAGGATTAAATTTGAAAAGTTGACAGAATTACTAGATAACACAGATGTTATCTAGTCTGTCAACTTTTCAATACATCAATTTTAATCCTAGGTTAAACGTAACGCGGAGTTAGTGAAATCGGCACTAAATTAAATATGCTTACCTTAATAATTGAGAGAATATTTAACTTGTTAAAACAACTTTGCCTTAGCAAATAACCAACTTTGCACTCTGCATTCATCAAAATAGGAGCGGCAAATTCCATTTTCCCGTTCCTTATTTAATAGTTTCTTAATTACTGCTAATCTCGCTGCAGCGTATCCACCTTGTAATTCCTTCTATTTAACCCTCTGACAGACTGAAATGCAATTCACGGTAAATTAGTACTCTGCAAGCAAATTTCCACGTATTTTTGTACGAAACCCGTTTGTACATAGAGGCGCATTTCCCGTGCGTTTGTGAAACATTTTGTCTAATTGGTCTGCAGTTTTATTTATTTTAAGGTGCACTTTCGCTGATCAAAGGTCTTTCTGGGATTGCGCTTTGCTGTCTTACGCCTTTTGAGTTGAGTGTTTCGGATTAAACTAAGTCTTTCGACAAACGATTTTATTACAGTCCGCTAATTAAAGCCGTGTTTAATGCTTCTACAAGGCTCCTACTTATCCTTTGCTGGGAAAAAACTCTGGTATATTTTATAAAGCATGGTATACATAATTTACCTGAATGAAAGTATTTTTGTTTCGAGTCATTTTTTGTGTTTAATGCTCCATCTATTTACTGCTAATAATACTCCTCAGGTTTCTTTAGGTATCACAAGATAAAGTTTGCTTAATTAAGCCCTAAACCTCTTTCAAATCTATATATATAAAAATGAAACCCGTTTTCCTTGGTCACGGCATCACGCGTGAATGGCTGGACCGATTTCACTAATTCTTTTTTTGTTGTATTTGTTATTATTAGGAGAAGGTTCTTACGGAAAAAAATATTAAGAAAATCTCTCAGAAATATTGAAAAATATACATTTAATTTTGCATACTAAGGCGGTACGAAGTTCGCCGGGTCAGCTAGTATATATATAAAATTGTTAACTGTCTGATTGACTGATCTATCAACAAAATTGGGATTAGAAATTCCACTGGGAATGACATTGAAATTAACGATTTATAACACAAACTTTGTCAGTTACTTAACTCTTACTCCCCATGGATTTGGGGGTTGCAACTTACCCTAAGGGATCCATCGATATATTATATTTTTATAAAAATACGGATATTTTTCTGTACCTACTTACTTGAAAACAAGTAGCTCAAATGATTTTAAATATTTCGATCGACGCAGTTTTTTCGTAGATATAATTTTCAATTGAATCACAAATTACAAAGAGGGTACGTCTGTGAGCGTAAAATCTTCAAGCAACGATAAAAATACAAAATACACATTGCCTTATTGCAGTGGAATAGATGATATTTTTAATGTTTAGTTTTTAGTTTCCTTTTTTTTACTTTAGATTTACTTTAGATTTAATTTAGATTTTAATTTTTCATGTATATATTTAGTACCTATTCCTGTACTTGAACAACAAATACTAAAATTAAATATATATTATATTTTTATACAATAAGTTTTTTCCCATGGATATTTTTAACTCAGAAACTTTACCTAAATAATAGTTCTGGTGTGCCTTTTTTGCAATTATAGTAATTCAATTTTGGGTCAATATGAGACCATAAAGTTAATTATATTCTTATTCTGAGTATGATACCACCTTAGGCTGCATTACCTCTTACATGCAAGTCTGATTGCAGCCAAGCGCTAGCCTATATATTAAAAAAAAATCTTCTTTCACCTATATGCAAAGCCGGAGTCTTTCTTTCCTACTTCCTAGGTGACCTTGAATAAAGAATAGGATTCTAGGTTCTAAACAACAACGAGAAAATAACTTGGTCCTCTCTACACAGTAATCCTTTACCGCGGTTTAGAAATTTAAATGAAGGGACCGACCCGCCATTTTAATATTTCCCCGTACCGTGTGTGAGCGAATTAATTATGTAAATTAGTTTTGCGGGACATTGAAAATTATGGAATATTAGATGATAATGCGATGTACTCGCAGGTCTAATTTCTATTTTAGTTGCAGGATAATTATTTTGTAAATTATTTAATTGTTTAATCATCCATACTAATTGACCGAGCGAAGCGAAGGTCTCTGAGTCTACTTGAGTGAATTTGCACTTGTCCGTCTGTCCGTCCGTCCGTCTGTCAGAGCATTATAACTTCTGAATTACTCAACGTAATTACTTCAGTTTTAAATATAATATGTAAACCAATGGCTTCCAGCCGAATATGGCTTAAAAAGTTCTAAAATTCTTTATTTCAGGGGGGCTCTCATAGAAGTGAATGCGAAGTAAAATATTTTTTATAGCGTTACATAGGGTTGCGGTATATCATTTTAAAGATAATTAGGAATAGATTTCAAAATTTTTTTTTTTAATTTTCCCCCTAAAATTGACGAAATGGGGGGCTTTCAAAGTGGAGATTTTCTAACGTCGACCTCAAGAGTTGACGTTGACCCCAGAACTCTATATTTTCTGAATGGTTGAGCCTGAAACTTGATCAATTATTTGAATTATATCTTGTACTTGAACAACAAATACTAAAATGATATAAATATTGTAAGAAAACGAAATTATATAATATTTAATGAGCTTCAGTATTTTTAACAGAACTTCAGTATTTTTAAGAGAACCGCGAGGTCGCAGTTCGGGGCGAACCACTAGTATTATTAATTCGAAAGTATGTGTGTCTGTCTGTTATGCTTTAACGGCTCATCTTTTCAACTGATTTTGATGAAACTATGTATACCAAACCTGCTCTCACTAAATAAATACCACTAGAATAAATTAGAATCGACCCAGAAAAGTTTGCCAATAATAATTAGAAAACTCAAGTTTACCTACAACCGAGAAGGCTCTACTTGCTTTAACTTCTACAATTAAACGGGAGCCTTTTTGTTTTACGATATTTTGTCGTGTTTCTAAAGCTAGCTTGTTTTGTCAACTTAACCTTTTTGTACAAAAAGCTTAAGTTGATAAAACAAGCTCATGAAAAAACAAGAATCATGAAAATTTGTACAAATTTTCATGATTCTTCATACAAAATTTTCTGTTGCGATGTTATTTGGGATTAAAATTAACAGGGATTAAAAACAAACAAAATTACAAAATACATAGAAAACTTATAGACTAAACAATGCATTCTGTGTCCCAAAAATGCCATAAAGGGCATGATTTAGGGAGGACTCAGCGCTGATTTTCAGTCGACCCCTAAAACCTTGACATCCCGTACCGGCCCGGGCTGCCCGTCAATCTGATTGCACTGATGAGCAAAACTGGAAACTTCACTAAGATTGTACCAAACCAAGACCCTATCAACTAAACCAAGCCAATAGATTGTCGTTCGTATAATTAAATTTGGTATTAAGTAAGCTTACCTAAGCTTACATTTATTCCAAATTTAATTTAAAAAAATACCACTATTAGTATCTCCCTAATACCTATCATACTGGAACGGCAATCTATTGGCTTGGTTTGGTTGGTAGTAACAGCCGAAGCCTGCCGGCAGACCAAACCTGAAACAACTTAGAAATCATAAAAGTCCGTTATTGACCAAGCCGGGATCAAACCCGGGACCTCCCACATATTATTAATACAACGCTCACCATTCCGCCAGGGTTGTCAAAATTATCAGTGTAATTGTCAAGGTTGTCAGGATTATTATGTGAAATTTTGTCTTTTCTACAATCGAGCGCTAAAGAAGGCAATATTGACGGCAAAACACAGTTGTAAGGGGAGATACACAAGGCCTTTAGGCGGCTGAGTTGTTTTCGATCGCTTTTTTCCCCTTTTAACAAAATGGAAGGCCATTAAAACTTTCTGACGGAACTCTGTTCTAATTGTTATGGTTATCTCGTTAGCGTGGGACCCAAACGTTGACGTTAAGTGGAGTTGGCGGGTATTTGTTTTTTTAATAAACCTTTTTGAACAAGTATACTTGTGGAGCAACTGGCAGCCCTCGACCTTTGCACGGGGCTGGGCTGCGAAAAGATTTTCGGGTATCCTAAAGCGTTTGGAAAAATTGACAAGCTTTTTTCGAATTATTAACGTCCAGGCGGGAGGCGCTACCGGGAAAAAATACCACCTAAACAAATACCTACTCTATAATAATTATGTCTGTATTCTGTGGTATTTTTACCCTTGCTCTTGCTGATCAATGTAGGTTATCTTTATAAATAAATATAAATGCGTATATAAAAAGAAAAGGTGACTAACTGACGAAGTAAATTATATATTTTTTTTAAAACTAGCTTTCATCTTCCGTATTGAAATGTAGTGTGACGTCATTTTATTTTCGTAATCTTCTCAGCTAACCCTTTTAATTGATACCCATGTCATGGTGGTGCAAAAAAATAACTAGTCCGCCATCTTTGGGAGTCCGCCATAATGAATTTAGAATGACGTCCCTTAGCTAAACTATACGTCATCCAATCTAAACGTGTATGCAAAATTTTGGCTCAATCGGTTGGAGATAACTGTTTCAGAATTCAGTTGCAAGACCAAAACAAACAAACATTATATTTATAAATAAAATATAAAAAAGGAGTAACAAAATCGGCATAGATTTTATGGAATGATGCAGTAAAATCATCTAAATCTCTTGTTTTTTTTACATTTTTTACTATTTATAACAAAAAATGTTTGAATAAGCTCGAACGTTTATATTAATTTGTAGTCTTCAAAGTCAACGGGTCGACACAAATACGAGCGGTCAAGCGCGAACTGCAGCCGCCACAAGTCCGGAGATAGCGAGAGACAGCTATTCCAACTCACTTTGCCGATATCTTCCGATATTGTTTTACCTCTCAATAACACAGGGGGTATACCACCATCTCTTAAAACCATATTGTATTAATATTGTTGACGTTTTTGTTTTAGAATTATAATCCTTATTTTAGGGACGTCAAGATACGTGACATTTATCTATCATTAAGAAATAATGCTGCTTTAAGCGGTGGTAGTAAACAAACCCATCTGGCAGACTTACAGTCGGTTACTGAAATGCTCTTTAGGGATCAAATTTGTGAATCGGCCGAATAATCATTGATAATTTCCACCTTTAGTTAGAATATGGAAAGATAATTATTTCTTGTTTGATAATTATGTCATTTCTCACCAATACACAATCTTTACGTAGAATTAAACTGTAACTGAAAGATTTGTGAACATCGAAATAGAATGAATAGGTACATATACTAAAATTATACATCAATGTTTCTGAAAATTTAATATTTTTGAAAATTATAATAGGAGAAAGCTTTATTGTACCTAGATACAGAGTCCAATTTTTTTTTCATCTGTTTATTTGTCGTCTTATTATTAGAAGTACTGGACGTATTTGAATGCAATTTGGCACACGCAAGCTGATATTCTGTGTTAATAAGGCTACAAGTTGATGTCTGCGACTTCGTCCGCGTGGATTAACGCGGTTTATGAAGATTTACTATTTTTTTATTCCCACGAGAACTTTTTAATTTTCCAGGATAAAAGTAGCCTGTGCCTTCTTATGCCGGAATCTGCGAAAATCTTTCGCGGGATGCAGCCTATTTCTGAATTATAATTATCAGGTAATAATAGTTCAGATATAGTGGGTGTAACTCCTCGACGGGTTTTTTTATATTATTACACTACAAGTTAGCCCTTGACTGCGATCTCACCTGATGGTAAGTGTAAAAGTCTAAGATGGTGGCGGGCTAACCTGATACCCCTTGTCGGTTTCTACACGGCATACTTAGTGCCGGAACGCTAAATCGCTTGGCGGTACGTCTTTGCACGAACAGGAAACCAATTGCAGTCAGTGTTAAGCCAAAACTCTTTGATTTTCCTACATTTACTGATGGTGTCTACATAAAAAGTAGCTAATGTCCGTCTCCAGCACTGCCCAAACAATTTTCAATTCACATTTCGCCATTTAAATCTCCATTCCAAACGTTTGCTTAGAAGCGCCGCTTCAAAATTTAAGTTCGACCGAATAAATTTGGAAATCCTTGATATCACGAAGTCATGAAAACCGGAGTTACTCCGCATTACGCGCGTTATGTAAATCGGAAAAGTTGAGCCAAAGACGAACTTGTTGAAAGCATCTCGACGAGTTCTTTAAAAATTCAACGCTATGGAGTGATAACCTATCCTTGGAGTGATGAAATTACTGGATATGAAAAAAATTGTACTGCTCTGTATTTCTCTCTGCGGCACATTCCCCATTGCTGAGGGTCGTGATCCCATTCTATTAATCATATAATTATAATTTTATTGGGATAGTAATACGGTGGGTTTCTCAACCTCGAATAAGAGTAGGTACTACGAGATTTGACCGAGCGAAGGTCTCTGAGTCTACTTGAGTGAATTTGCACTTGTCCGTCCGTCCGTCCGTCCGTCCGTCTGTCAGAGCCTTATAACTTCTGAATTACTGAACGTAGTTACTTCAAATTTAAGTATAAATTGTAAACAGATGGCCTTCAGCCGAATATGGCTTAAAAATTTATAAAAATCTTTATTTCTCTCTCTCTCATAGAAGCGAATGCGAAGTAAAATTTTTATAGCGTTACGTATATCATTTTAAATATAATTAGGAATAGAGTCCAAAAATACTAACTTAATATTTTTAATTTTTCCTCTAAAATTGACGAAATGGGGGGCTTTCAAAGTGGAGATTTTCTGACGTCCAAAATTGACCTCAGAACTCTCAATTTTCTGAAAGGTCAGAAACCGGAGAGGTCAGAGGCCTGAAACCTGATCAATTATTTGAATTATATCCTTTACTTGAACAACAAATACTAAAATTACATAAATATTATAAGGATACGAAATTATTAAATTTTTAATGAGCTTCAGTATTTTTAACAGAACTTCACAATGATGTCAATAGATGGCGATCTGCACTTAAAAGTTTATTCATTTTATGGATACCGCGAGGTCTCAGTTTAGGGCGAACCACTAGTTTATTTTATCTATAACTAATATTATAAATGCAAAAGTTTGGATGGATGGACGTTACTCAATCACACCAGAACGGTTAAAAGGATCTACGTGAAATATAGCACAAAGAGAAATTATAGTCTGGATTAGTGGGCATCAGTTCTTTTTACACGCTTTTTATTAGCTTCAGACGTATGTATGTTAGTATGTTAGTATGTAACGGAATCTTTGAACATGATTTTGAACCCCTTCAAAACGTCGGATTAACTCGAAATTTGGGATACTTATTAAGGACCGATGACAATTCAATATTTTAAACAGTTTGACCCGTTATCCTTACTAGGATAATCAGAATTAGCGATTTTTTGTTTTTTTAAACTATTATTAATACTATAATAAAAAAGTCACATCCCATTTTCGTTGATCCCGCAACTCACGTAACATTCCAGTTTACCGCGCCAAAACTTTTCACTCACCGATTGACGCGTACCAGATAAATGTACCCACTCCGACGTTCCTCGATCTACTTGAACGGAGTTACTTTCAAGAGGCTGAAGATATATAGTATTGTTTTATTTTGATTGTTATTGCAATTGGGATATTGATAGTATAACCACAGTAAACAGATACAACCAGTATGGAAACTACCTAGAAACGTTCGAAACAGGCTCACTCACACAAACGTGCACATCGACGAGACCCCAAGCGCTCGTCGCATTGCCGTCAGTACTCAGTAGTGAGTGCCGCGTTATCGCATGTTCGATACGCACGTTTGTGTGAGTAAGTAAGTTTCCATGCTGGTTAAATCTGTTTACAGTGGTATAATGTACTGTTTTATATTATTAACCAATCATTGGAGCCAATTCGGTTTCAAATGATTACGGGCTCACTAGTGAGCAGATAGATCTTTGAATTTCAGAATTTTCCTTGGTCTGGCCTGGTATCTAGCCACGGCCGAAGCCTGGGAGGCTTCCTAATTACCACCAAGCGGTTTAGCGTGTAGAAATTGAATAGGGGTATGGGTTTAATATAACTACCGTGCCCTTAACAGGTTAGCCCGCTACCATCTTAGACTGCATCATCACTTGCCATCAGGTGAGATCGCAGTCAAGGGCTAACTTTTACTGGATAAAAAAAACTGGATCTCCTCTCAGAATGAGGAGGGTTCGGGCAAAGTTCAACTCGCTGGTGAAGTGCGGATTGGCAGACTACACACACCTTTGAGAACATTATGCACAAATCTCGGGCATGCAGGTTTCGCCGCGATGTTTTCCTTTACAGTTATAGCAAAATATATGTACCTAAAACAAAAGGGTTTTTGCATGGGCATACTTAAGGATCTGAAGAGTCACATAGACTACTTTTCATCCAGGAAAATTAAGGAGTTCCCGCGGGAATTAAAACGAAGTCACTTGCATCAGCTAGTTAAATATAAACGCATGTCTTTAAACGTACTGACGACAGCACAACAACATTGTACGTAAAATAATACCAGCGGCGCGAATAAATCAGCAGCAAATCAGTTAATTCCACGAAACATTCGTTGTAATTTACATACGCCATTTGCCGGCGAAAGAGTGCGTTACGACAATCGAAAATGTCCCATTTAACGCGAACAATTGCTAAATAGGCTTTCCGGTGCGAGGCGTTTTATATTTACGCAAGTCTTCTTTTCTGGTATGGCTAAAGGTTGTCGCAGACCGACCACGGCAAGTGGCGGTGCTCTGAATGGCGGCATGGCGGAAATGGACTCGTGTGATTGGACCACGCGTGGTGACGCGACGACACATCAACTTCAAGTCGCTTGCATGCTCATTTTTAGTATCACAATTTCAACCGTGTGTCAAAGTTAATAGACTCGGCTTATGTTAATACAAGCCTAGAGTTTCGTATTAATTTCAAATAAGTATGTAAATTGTAAGTGTGCTTTATAAATAAAATTAAATAAAAAGCACAAAGTGCAAACTATTAAGGCTTCGGCGTCACTCGACTCCACTCTGCGGGTAGGCCATACGAATTAAGATTACAACAAGCTCTCGTCTTCGCTCGTATAAAATTTAGAATTTCGACCATAACCCTTCATATCTCAAGTAGGTATAAAGCCACCAATTTAAGTTTTAAAATTTTAGTTTTTAAAGGCTTTATAAATAAAAATTTCATCTTACATTTAAGCTACTCCAACTTTTTTAAAGCTTGTCTAATAAAATCGCGTCAGTTACGTATACCTACGGCGTCATGGAAAAAATCACTTTCGTTGCAAGATCGCAACCTTGCACCTCCAGCGAACGGCCATGGTACCAGTGCATAGTCAGCGGATTCCACGAAATTGCATCACGTCCGAAGAAACGTGACATCAAGCATCGCTTAGATTTTAGTATGAAGATGTACGATATAAAAGCTAATGAAATAATGAGAAGATCGTTCATTAATCCTGTCGTCTAACATCGATGCAGGTTGCTAGTTAGGGTAGATTAGGTTAGCCCTAGGTAGTCATAATGTGAACCGCTGCGTCTAAAATCGACGTAGCATTAGGTTAGGTCATAATGTAAGAATTAATTAATAAATTTAATAGTTAATTAATCGTCGTCTCCTTCTGTAATCCTTCTGGCTGCCGCCTTACGTAACTCGTCTGTAAATAAAAAGTTACTACATACATATTATATTATTTGGTACCTACTTTTAGGACAGAAATAAATAAATCGGTAGTAAGTAAGTTCTAAGAAACTTATCAAACTGTCCGCTAATGAGTTTTGAAGTAAATACTCCTAGTTCAAAGGAAATGGTCAATACCATACTTAATCAATTGTATAAAATTAATAGATTCCGATCTAAACTTCGAAATGCCTCTAACTGTTCAAACTAGATCGGTTTATCATCATTTAGACTTTACTACAGAACAATGTTCATCAGTCTTCGATATAACGGCTGGTTTACATCATTCTAGTTCAATGAGCTAACTTATAGAGCTGGATATGAGCGTGGAAGGTGTGTATAGCAGTGTTATATAAAGGGCAGTGGTCTATGTAATATAGGTTTATGGCGATTGGCGCTGTTTGTGGAATAAAGCAAGGTCTCAATTTTATTGCTATGATTTCAAAACTAGACCTTTGAATAAGTTTCTGGTTTACTTTATGCCATCGTGCTTAATCCAGAGATAATACCAAGTGTCACAGACACCAAGTTATTCAGTGCATTGAGTAACATGAATAAAGGAAAGAGAAAAGATAAGACATGTAAAGATGAAAATGCCAGGTCAAGGGGATAGCAAATCACATGAACACGTCATTTCTCTGACTTAGGTCACTTAGTTACTTAGGTTCTTAGTTAGTTAGTTAGGTTTTTGGGTTAGGAGTTAGGTCGGTTAGGTCAGCATTTATTAAATCTTTGCACTAGAATCTTGCGTACATGTATTTTTACTACTGATGATATTATACTAGGTGCATGCACAATTTGTATTTTACAGGTCTTATGGATGGTCACGAGTTATCACTGTAGTGATATAGATGAAGGTATTCATTTAAGTCTACTATTGAAATGAATGAAACGCATCCAGCGACTGGAATAATGTGAACCGGTCATACCAAGAGCGAACGCAATCAATAAAGCAAAGGCTATCAATTATTATTGGAGTCAGTGAGGCATCGCAGTAAGTCCATTCCGATGTCTATTGACAATTAGTAGACATTCACTATTCAATCTATTCATAGCTCTACCTACTAAATAGATCTTACGGTATGTTGTATTCGCTTCCTTGCAAAAAGTTCTAAATCTATAACTAGATGATGTTTGGGTCTTCGATCGTATGGATTTAGCTTTTTTTTTAAAAAGCCCTTGGGAACTTCTTGATCTTGAAGATGCTTGGGTATAAAGTATTAACTGTTTAAACTTCATCAAAATCGATTAAACGGATGTTTAATCGGAAGATAGACATATTACAGCTAACCTTTAACGCATTAAAATATCATTAGAATCTCTGCATCTTTTAAGATATCATAATGAATTATAATTCGTTAATAGCCTAGTGGTTAAAACACTCGTTTTCCTGTTCGAGAGATCGGAGATTCAATCCCCGGGCACGCACATCTAACTCTTCATCTTTTGATGACCTCCCTGGCGCAGTGTAGAGCGCAGTGTCTTAACGTTCGAGGCCCCGGGTTCGATCCGCCGGGGGGTCAATTTGGAAATTTATAATTTCTAAAATTTCTCTCTCTCTCTCTGCTGAGAGGCTTCAGCCGTGGCTAGTTACCACCCTACTGGCAAAGACATGCCGCCAAGCGACTTCCGTTACGATGCCGTGTAGAAACCGATTAGGGGTTTCATAATATAACTACCATACTTCTTAACAGGTTAGCCCGCGACCATCTTAGACTGCATCATCATTTCCCATCAGGTGAGATAACAATCAAGGGCTAACTTGTAGTTGATAAAAAAATGTATACTATGTGGACTGGACTGCTCAGTAGCGAGCCGGCATCGGGTTTATTATTACGAATTAAATATCACCATCACGTCCGTATTTTCATTGCAGTTTAAAAAGCACAGTGCTTCAAACTTTGAATGTATGGCTTTTGACTTTGACTTTGACTTATTATGGACTAGATAATGCCCGCGACTTTGTCCGCGTGGATTTAGATTTTTTGGTTCCCGCGGGAACTCATTAATTTTCCGGGATAAAAAGTAGCTTATGGGTTATTCCAGACTATAATCTATATCTGTGCCAAATTTCATTCAGATGCGTTTACCCGTTCTGGCGTGATTGAGTAACAAACATCCATCCATCCAAACTTTCGCATTTATAACATTAGCATAGAATAGATAGTATAGATATAGATTACGGAGGTAAGAACTAACTCTGCATTGAAATCACTCCATATTTCATCTCAAGACTTCATTAGGACCCATTTTGCAGTGAGCGTGTGAGCGAACGTCCGTCGAGTTCATTCAGCTAAATTGAATGGCAGGACCGCATGTGACTTCTAATTAGTGAGCTATTTCACCCAGAAGTTAGTTCTGTCGGTGGCTTTTAAGTGCACTTACATTGTATGAAATTATAGACCAGAACAAAAATGTATTGAGCAGTTATATATGAGTATTGTTGCTAGCGCCTCGTGCAGAGAATTTTGAAAAATGCTGCCCTTATGCCTTATCTACATTAAAAAGCAGACCTACTTAACTTAAACTTTTATTTATTTTTATTTATTTATTTACTTACAAGTATTTATGTGCAAACTTTTAGATTTCTAGTTCTAAGGATAGGAGTCAATAAGGCGGGACATTTCTATTTGTTCACGTCGTCGTCTGTTAATTTCAAGTTTAGAGCCGTTTAAACCATCGATTAAAGTAAAAAAATTGCGCCTAATGTTGGCGGTACGTCTTTGCTGCCATGACGTTGATGACGGCACAAGTTAAATTCGTGCAAGCTCCCATTGTAAGTAATTACTTTGAACGTCTTTAAAGGTTTATAAACTAAGGTTTTAAGTTTTATTGATAAACTAGCAGGTTTTTTGGTTCTCGCGGGAACTCTTTAATTTTCCGAGATAAATACTAGCTTATGTGTTATTCCAGACTATAATCTATCTCTATGCCAAATTTCAAGCCAATATTTTATGCAAAGTTCTAGCGTGATCGAGTAACAAACATCCATCCATACATCGATCCATCTATCCAAACTTTCGCATTAATAATATTTATTATTATTATATTTGTATTAGTATAGATAAGATATACCTAAGTAAGTATAATATAGGCAGCACGAATATCCATGCCAGAAACAAATAAATTCAAATTTTCACTTATTCCGGTCCATTAGAATCGAAAAAAATAATAGATTTTATTGAACCGGCCGCAGCAGGTCGCGGAGCTTAACCTCAGGCCATCCCATTAAATATTTCCCCTAAATTTTGTTTGGCAATTAAATAAATTTCTATTGGCATTTTACCGCTGGCCTTAGATCATTTATTCAGCAGTTAATTTATTAACGTCTATTTCATTCATTAAGCAGTAATTAGACTTGAAGGAGCGCGGGGCATGACTCGGCGATTGTAAAAGCATTCCGTCTGAAGTATAAAGGAGAAAAGATTGTATTTATAACTTGTCTGTAGACGGGCGATGATTAAAGTAGTCTATAATTAATAGTCTTTTAATAAAAAAACCACACATGTATAATAACGTATAGTTCGCGCGCGAGTTGAATGCAGCGTGACACATAATATATTTACTCTACATTGAACTCGTGCGCGATCTGTAGATACTTTCACGTTGGAGTCCCTAGAATACCGAAGAGACATAAGAAATCTTTGTATATGTCACCGTAAAATTGTAAAAACCGTTAGATTGCAATCTAACGCTTTTTATCTCGATAGATTGTAAAATGTCGACAGATTGAGAACCGTAACATACTGCTTACAATTTAACGCATTATTTTTCGGTAAATTGTAACCAATTAGGTATATTAACCCGATAGAACCTAAGTGGTAAGGCACTACCTGAATATTTATGTCAAACCCTAACCTAACCTATAGTTCGCGCGCGAGTTGAATACAGAGTAAATGTATGGTGACACATACATTAACTATGCATTCAACTCGCACGCGAACTGTACAAGATAGAGACAAGAAAGCGTAAATACAATAAATATTTCAAAAATTAATAGGTACTCAAAACATTGAACGGTTCACAATCTTTCGACAGTTTACCATCTCGCGGGATAGAAACCGTTAGATTATAATCTAACGGTTTTTACAATTTTACTTTGACATAATATATATTCTATCGTCTTAACTTTTTAATCGCACCTTAAATCGTAAAAATTCGACGTCGTGGACCTGTCACGGAAAGAGTGCTCTGTAATCTGATTCGCTTAAAAAATTAAGACAAATCAAACTCGCGCTTGCTTGGCTCAAATATTCGTATTTAAGGTCTAGCCCCATTACAGATGGACGGCGCGGCGCGGCACGTAGCGGCAAATATTATTTGTATGAGTTTGTATGGAGCTGGGCCCTATTAAGCGACGCGGCACGGAGATGCACTGCGACTTTTTTTTATCCACTAAAAGTAAGCCCATGACTGCGATCTCACCTGATGGTAAGTGATGATGCAGTCTAATATAGTAGCGGATTAACCTGTTAGGGGCATGGCAGTTTTATCAAACCCATACCCCTAGTCGGTTTCTACAGGCATCGTACCGGAACGCTAAATCGTCTTCGGCGGTGGGGTGGTAACTAGCCACGGCCGAAGCCTCTCAGGCCAGACCAGGGAAAATACAGAAATTATAAATTCCCAAATTGACACTGCCGGGGATTGAATCGGACCTCCGCAAGTTAAGACAACAACGCTGAATACTGGGCCATGGAGGTCGTCAAATGTTATTTGTACATATTTGTACAAATAATACTTGCCGCTCCGTGTCGCACCGCACCATGTAGTGGAGCTAGACCTTCAAACTGCCAGACCACCGCCGCTTCCGTTTCTTAATTAAAATTAACCAAACTTCCTGGAGGAGAGCGAGTTTCGCTCGGGAGTGAAATATTTAGATTTAATGTGTTTATCTAGTTACAGCGAGGACAGGGAAAACGTTCCTACATATTTTAACTGTGGACGGTACTTATTTAAATAATGTTAATATTTTTACTGTTTACATAGAGTTGTGTGAACAATGTCTGTTTACTTTACCAACCTAACGTTTACCAGCTAGTGAATTTATTTATTTAGAAAGATTAATTGTTAGACAGTAATTATATTTTCGTCTTATTTTTATTGTCAATATTTTTTCACCTCTCATGCTCTAAAAATATGTCATTATAGCTTAGCGTAGGCGGACTAAAGTTAGCATTTAGCCTCTAGGGATTAAAGTATTTTTTTTTAATTTTTGTCGTATCGGTAGTAAATGGATAGTAAAAATATATAGTCAACTAACTGATGCTCGCGACTTTGTCCGCGTGGTTTTAAATTTTTGTTTCTCTCGGGAACTTCTTAATTTCCGGGATTAAAAGTAGCCTATGTGTCATTCCAGACTATAATCTATGTCAACATTATCATCAGTAACAAACATTCATGCATCCATCCATCCAAACTTTCTTATTTATTATATTACTCGTAGTATAGATTGTATTTTGATATATCACTCAGTTTAATATCACTTTATGTGTATGGAATAGCATATTATCTGCGTATTAAACGCAAATAGAGGCTTAACACATAAACGCATAAAGTGGTCCGCCAGTAAATAAGAGTCTAGCCGGCGGCATACAAATACGCGACGTCTAAATGGAGCCTTAAAGTTTTCTTTATACGAGCCCCGGGACCGGAAACCATATTTTCCTGACCTTATACTTACTACGTTTGTTTTTTGAATTCTTTTATTAGCGGTAAATAGTTTGCAAACTCTTAATTTTGATGCCTATAGTTTATACAGTTTTATGTCTAAAAACTTGCAAAATGATACCCGCGATTCGATTTCTTTCGCGTAAATTAAGTTTTTTGTTTCCTGCGTGGATTTTTTATTTTTCAGGAATAAAGTCTATGTCCTTCCCAGTACCGTATCTCTCAAAATTTGTCAAAATTTGTCGAACAGTTTACAGATAGGCCGTGAAAGCATAGCAGGTAGGCAGACTGACGTCTGAGAGACATACAGACATTCGGACAGACACTCTCAGACAATGCGAAAGTGAGTCTTTGCATTTTCCGGATTAAGTAGTAGGTACCCTACGTTCGTATCCATGATCAGCTGTGTGCCAAATTATGTTACAATCACTTCTGCGGATGAGCCATGAACTTAGGCCATGAAATACATAACTACTTTCGCATTTACAATAATAGTTGACCGAGCGAAGCGAACGTGAGTGAATTTGCACTTGTCCGTCCGTCCATCCGTCCGTCTGTCAGAGCATTATACGAGTACCTTCTGAATTACTGAACGTAATTACTTCAGCTTTAAATATAATATGTAAACCTCCAGCCGAATATGGCTTAAAAAGTTATAAAAATCTTTATTTCAGGGGGGCTCTCATAGAAGCGAATGCGAAGTAAAATATTTTTTATAGTGTTACATAGGGTTGCGGTATATCATTTTAAAGATAATTAGGAGTAGAGTCCAAAATTTTTTTTTTAATTTTTCCCCCAAAATTGATGAAATGGGGGGCTTTCAAAGTGGAGATTTTCTAACGTCCAAAGTTGACCTCAGAACTCTGAATTTTCTGAAAGGCTGAGCCTGAAACTTGATCAATTATTTGAATTATATCCTGTTCTTGAACTAATACTAAAATTAAATAAATATTGTAAGGAAACGAAATTATTTAATTTTTAATGAGCTTCAGTATTTTTAATAGAACTTCACATTGATGTCAATAGATGGCGCCACGAGTTCTCAGTTCGGGGTGAACCACTAGTATATACCTATATGGAATCAGGGGTTTGTATGTACAACAGGAAAATTAGACAGTTTACCGATATTCAAACGGTAGTTGTCTACTTTGCTTACTTCCACAGTGATTTTTGTGTGGCATTTTATTGTGGGGCAGAGCAGCTGATATCCAATCAATTTTTATATTGCAGAAAAGAGCCATCCGTTCTATTAATAAACTCAGATCACGCGTATCACTTGGTGATAAATTTAAAGAAATTGGTGTTCTTACGAGGCCTTCACAAAACATATACAATAATATAGTCTTTGTTAGCCAGAACATTAATCTTTATAAGCAAATAGGTGATGATCACAATCGATATACTAGAAACTGCCTTATGCTAGTAACAGCGTCGTATCGTGTGCGCAAGGTGCAGAAATCCTTTGTGGGGTCGAGTGTACGCTTTTATAACATGGTTCCCAAAGAGTTTCTTGATTTGCCATTACATAAATTTAAACACCATTTTTTAAGTCGAGCTTATTACAATATCGATGATTTTCTGAATGACAAAGTTGCATGGAACCAACCGGCCTCGCATCCAGTGACCCACAAGCAGTGTAATACTTTTAACGTAATGTATGTCTTGTATTGTTTACTTAATGTAACTTTTCCGTTTTCAAGAAAAGAGCAACTGCTGAGTTTCTTGTCGGCTCTTCTCAGTAGAAACAGCTTTCCAAATCGTTGGAGAGAGAGAGTCTTAACGTATCATAAGTGACAAAAGTTGTCCTACATGAAATAAATAAATCATTTAACAGTAGGTCGAGATTTGACGTAAGTAAGCCTTTTATAACCGACTTCCAAAAAAGGAGGAGGTTCTCAATTCGGCGCGTACCTATTTATTTATTTTTATTTTTAAGACATTAATCTAAAATAATAAGTTTGCATAAAAACAAATTGTACGGGACTATTAAAAAAGTCGCGCTTAAAGAGTTATGTCCTTAAATCGGAATCCCGTGCGGCGCGGCTAATATGTAGCGTTTAAT
Source organism: Erebia aethiops (assembly GCA_923060345.2). Taxonomy (NCBI): domain Eukaryota; kingdom Metazoa; phylum Arthropoda; class Insecta; order Lepidoptera; family Nymphalidae; genus Erebia; species Erebia aethiops. The sequence goes on along the minus strand of OV281092.1, from coordinate 2,414,617 downwards.
AGCTTTTTAAATTTTCCTTTGTGTATGTCTAATCGATCAAAATGTATGGTATAAAATAATTTAAAATATTAAACGGAGATAATATATCGCTATTATGTTTTGAGCCAATACACAATAAAGATAAACTCTAAATAGAGTGTCCCGGGAAACACCCACAACCTCCAATAGTATATAAAAGACAGGATATCGGATAAAATATTGGAATACTGTTCTAGAAAGTTCGACAAAAAAAAACTTAAAGCTAAAAATAAGTTCGTTCTACTATTAAAATGGGTCGTGTACGCTTAAAGCGTTACGTCCGTAAATCGGAATCCCGCCGGCGGCGCGCAAATAATGTAGCGTCTAATAGCGCCTTAAAGTTTTCTTTATGTGCGCTCGGGGACCCGGAAATCATATTTCTTGGCATTTAATAGACTCAGCTTGTTTGCAGTATTTTCATGAATTAACCCTCTCTAATGTAAGTGTTGAATTTTTGAAGTGAAATTTCTTTAGAATCGCTGTGATTTAAAAATTCAACGCGACACCAAAAAGACACAAACATAATGTAGGATTTAGCCTGCGAGAGAATGAGATAGAATACAAGTTATATTTATCTCTTTCTCTCGTAGGCTACTTTTCCGAAGTTTCACTTCAGCCGTGTGTGAATTGCACACACGCATAGTTTTTTGTTTTTTAGTTACCAGTAAACAAACTACAATTTTACAGAAATTATTTGAACCAATGCAGCAATGTTTGGGCGCCTTGGTACTGCAGCTGCTGATGTAACTACACTTTGATAATCATAATTAAAAATGCTAAAAACTATTGTACCTAGAAAAATTAAATTAAAATATTGTGAGGACTATCACAAATTATTTACATACTGCAATGTGTTGCCAGTGCAAAGTAAGGTAAAATTAGCCATACTTAAGGAAGAATTTAATAACTTACAATATCTAAGACGTAAAGAACGAGGCAGTAATTTACGCAAATTAGCGAATTATACAAAGTTCACCCTACCGAAAACAAATAATATATACGGCAAAAGAAATTATAAATATATGCTTCCTAAAATTCTCGAAGATCTCCCATCGTTTCTACAATATAATAGCAAAGAAAAAAAACATATTTATATAAGAAAGTGTAAAAGATATTTTTTTTTTTTTTTTAATCCACTAATAGCTAGCTAGCTAGCTAGCTATTTATTAGGTAAATAATGATAATACTTACTAACTAATTCAATAACCTAATATAGAACATAATATGTATTATTTGTCTGTGTAACTGGTAAATACCTACATCCAAATATTCTTATTATTATGTATTAGTTTTTTAAGGCGAACTCGCCATCCTCACCATAAACGTCAAGTTTTTTAGAGGATGGCTCCGATATTAAGATTTGTATATTGTAAAGTTTGTTTTGATCAATAAATTAAAAAAAAAAAAAAATTACAGTAAGTACAATAAAAAAATCAAAATTCAAATCTTTTTTATTCAAGTTGACTTTGACAAGTGCTTTTGAATATTCGATTGAATCCACTGGTTCGGAATGCCATTATTTATAACAATTTTAATAAACACCAAATTATACAATTTGTGTTAAAGTTTTAAAATACATAATGAGCGACCACCGAGTTTCTCGCTGGCTCTTATCGGTAGGAATGGTATTCCGAATTAGTGGAAGATTCATGTTGTCAAGTATATCTACCACTGGTTCGGAATGCCATTATTTATAACAATTATTATAAAGACCAAATTATACAATTTGTGTTAAAGTGTTAAAATACATAATGAGTGAACACCGAGTCTCTTGCTGGCTCTTCACGGTAGGAATGGTATTCCGAATTAGTGGAAGATTCATGTTGTCAAGTATATCTACCACTGGTTCGGAATGCCATAATTTATAACAATTATAATAAACACCAAATTATACAATTTGTGTTAAAGTGTTAAAATACATAATGAGTGACCACCGAGTTTCTTGCTGGCTCTTCTCGGTAGGAATGGTATTCCGAACTAGTGGGAGATTCATGTTGTCAAGTATATCTACCACTGGTTCGGAATGCCATTATCTATAACAATTATAATAAACACCAAATTATACAATTTGTGTTAAAGTTTTAAAATACATAATGAGCGACCACCGAGTTTCTTGCTGGCTCTTCTCGGTAGGAATGGTATTCCGAACCAGTGGAAGATTCATGTTGCGATTAAAAAACACTTGAGCTTGAATTAGAACTATTACGATATTAGATTTAAAATCCCTGATAAAATATTATGATATAAGACCCAACTTTCACAAGGGCAAAGCAAGTTTGGACGGTAATCAACTTTATAACTTATATCTAAAGTGGATCACTTTTAATTTAGTGAGCCATCAATAGTTATGGAAATAATTATAATTAGCAGGACCAGAAAATTTTACTCATAAGTTATAGAAACCCTTTTTTATTCTTCGGAGCAGGAAAATATTATGTTTCAGAAGACACGGCGAATAAATAGGTTCTTTTTTTAAAATAAAAAAATATTGAAAAAGTCTGATATCGATTTAATTTAAAAATAGGCATACACTTTAAATGGACCTTAAAAACTCGTTTCGGTACATTACGCGTTTCGTGCCAAAATGTGGTGCAAATAAATCCCAAACAAATCAGTTAATTCCACAAAACATTCGGCGTAATTTACATACGGCATTTACGTTGAAAGAGTGCGTTTCGACATCCGAAAATGTTCCATTAAGGCGCTGTGTGTGGTCAGGGGGGGGTTTCCAAAGCAGTGTATCCATTAAATGGTGGCATATGGAAGATTGAAAAAAATATATGATGTTTTCAAGACCTTAACTCAGATATTGTTTTATCCCAAAACACGATTTAAACAACTTCGCTGCATAAAAAATAAATTCAAACATACCTCTTATTTCTGTTTTCAAGTCAACACATCTCCAAATTGAAAACCTCAATTTACTTGAAAAATATATCATTAAATTCCAAATTCTAAATGACATCCATTGATTTATTAATATTTATTAAAATGTACACATATTTTCTGTTTTCCATTTTTGTCCGGTTTTTCGAGAAGCGCTAGCTCATTTTCACCTCCGCCAGTGTTCGAAAGAACTTCACAGACGATGGATCTGTGCTCCTTTGCTCCAGCGTTTAAATCGATATTTTAAAATGGTTTTCAAACATAACATGAATAAGACTAATGTTTATTCAACATGAATTGACAGAAGACGTGGATATTACAACTTTCGTGAGCTAATCTTCTTTTATATAACTAAAAATACATAATCAAATAAATTATGAAATGTGTTCTCTGACCAAACTTTTGACAGCTCGAAATAATGATGCCGTAATGCGCTATCCATTCGATTTTTGACAACAATCGACTTCATTTACGAAGAAGTTTTAATCGATTTGACACATTGATATTACAACTTTTTGTATTGTTTTATAAACATACCCAGGCGTCTAAATGTCTTTTTTATGTATTAAAATAAATATTTTTGGTGAAGCAATGCTGTAAATGTATATTTTATTATTTGGCAACATCAATAAGGCAGGTCATAGAAACCATCCAACGCCAAAGATGACGCTACTTAAATGACAATCAAGTGAGCTTGTGTTGCAGCTTCGTAATTATTTTGAAAACTATTTTCAAAATTAAAATCGTACTGGTAATTACTAGATTGACATACGAGTTGCGCAATATCGCATAAAAAGGCACGTCGCTTCACTATTAAAAAAAAAAACTCCTGCTGGTTGTAACAATGACGTCTTTTAATATTTCCAAGAAGTAGGTAAGTTGTCAAACATCCAATTACTGTCAGAGGGTTCACTGCCATCGCTTAAAGCAGTATTACTTAAAAATGTCGGTTTTATGTCACGTACCTTGAAGGTCCTAAAATAAGGATTATAATTCTAAAAACACGAACGTCAACAATATTAAAACAATACGGATTTAAGCCATAGTAGTATGCCTCCAGTGCAATTTTTGATATGAATGGAAAATAACAAAACAGTGGTAAAACAGAAAGGAAAACTGAAAATCAAGCATTGCCACTTCAGCTTGCTACTGCCTACTCGTCCGCTCTCATTGGACCAGACCGACCAGATAATATTATTATATCGAAAGCTTGCTGAGTAAGAACCTAGTAGTGTCTCAAATACTTCAAATAAGTGCCTATTGCAAGTTTTATTACTAATTGATTGGATATTAGATACCCTTAGGGTTTCGTTTCTGGGACCCGGGAGTTAGAAATTTCCGGGAAATACGTCGTTGGTTTTTTTTGTGATTTCCCGTTTTTGTGTACTTATAATTCTCCCTGACTACTAGGGCATGCATTCGGTGCTGTGTTTGAGTATCGGGAAATTTTGGACCGATATTGGCAAGGAACCGGGAATTCCCGGGACTTTCGATACTTTCGATACTACCTTAAATTATCACAAAAACACGGCTAAGACATTACAGAAAGTATGAAATAGACCAAATATTACAAAATTCACACAGGAATATACTGAATATTACTATTCATTAGGCATTATACAAAAATTTATCGCATAATATTTCACACAGGACTGTAAATTCATGATTTTTTCATGTACTTGTACCATAACTCGCTTCGTTACAAATTTCAAAGTTTTATTGTAGTTCATAGGTTTTACAGAGATTGCGTCTTGTATGAAAATACACTTTGAAAAGTTGAAATTTTTTTTATCGTGATACGCTCATATGTAACTACTTTTATAGCAATTAGAAGCCAGTGCAAATATAAATTTACTACATCAAGCAGTTTATGAGAAACAAGCCTTGACACACGGACAACAAAGTGATCCTTTACGGGTCTTTTTTTATAGACAGGCGTACGTAGTAACCTCACCTCAAAGAATTACAAATGTTAATCTAAATCAACAATATTTTCCAACCCATACTCAGTATTCCCAAGAGAATCTCGTGAAGATGTTACTCTCTCCTATTCTGTGCCGTTTTTTGGTTTTGCCGCACGCTGATTTGGTCTCTACAATTATATTGGATATGGTACCTCTTAGTATTTTTGGTATCCATTCACCGTCCTCCCCGTACGTATGGAGGATCCTAGGATCGAGGACCCTAGGATTTTCTAAAGACGTTTCCTATCAGCCATAAAGAGTCTCGTTACTGCTGCGTTACTGTCCAGGATTCACATCCATACATAAAGATTGGACTGTTCACAGTCTTGGTTTTTACATAACATTGTATGGAGAACTCCTGAGCATCTTAGGGAATTATGGATACGGATATCCATATTTTCTTTCCCTCTGCTATTGGTATAATTGACAGTGGAGTCAAAAAACAAAATTTAGTAGCCTCGGGCTTATGAGGTATAATTTATATTACAGTCTATCAATATTTTCCTGTCAATCTTCATGTGAAATTTATGAAAGTAACGATATAATTAACAGAATATAGCATAATCTACTGTAATTTATTATGGCTGAACAAATTTTATTCCAGTGACAGATCCATCAATTCATTGATCTTCAAAAAAGCTCTTCTCTGCTGGTAAATAATACTTACCAGAAAGACTAACATACGAAACTGTACGAAGTGGCAGTAAAATAATCGTTATAGCCAAAGTAAAAATAGGGGGTTTTAAACTAATACCTCGAATATATAATACCCCTATTATATAATAGTCGTAGTAGGTACTTTTGAGTATTTTAAACTCTTTATTCTTTATTTTGTACTTAAATTATGTAAAATGTCGTCTATAAAATATAAGTAGAACTTCCAACCAATGTATAGTATGTTAAATCACATTGTAAGAATGATTATAAGTAACAATTTTTTTTTAGCGTTTTGTCTTCTTCGATTCTCCCTTTCTGATATTTTATCTCACCTCGGATATTTTTCTTGTTCTAGATTTTACGAGCTCCAAGTGTTATTTTCTTATATATTATTGTTTGAACTTTTAAGAGTCCCTATTTAATTTCTCTATATGCCGCCTTGTTATTTCACCAGATGTCAGCGCCATTGTTACACCTGAATAATTTAATATATATAATACTCGTTTCCAATGCAAAACTCGGGGCCGTAAAAGCTTAACCGTGTACAAACCTTTAGAAATCCATTGAGTACCAATTTGTTCAATTGACTGACAATTTCGAAAGAGTTAATTAAAGGACCGTAATGAATTCACGGCAACAATATTTTCTTGCATTGTATTTCAAGAATTTAAATATTCTGAATTTTCTCTGGTCTGGCCTGGTAGGAGGCTTCAGCCGTGGCTAGTTACCAATTACCACCCTACCGCCAAAGACGTGCAGCCAAGCTATTTAGCGTTCCGGTAGGATGTCGTGTAGAAACCGATTAGGGATATGGACTAGGGTTTAATATAACTGCCATATCCCAAACAGGTTAGCCCGCTACCATCTTAGACTGCATCATCACTTACCATCAGATGAGATCGCAGTCAAGGGCTAACTTGTATTTAATTTAAAAAAAAACTGGATATAAGGTACATAAAAGTAGCAATACCTATTTTTAAAAAAATCCCGATTCTCGGGAATTCCCGGGAATCGGCCAATTTTATTCCCGTTTCCTTGAGTTGAAAATTTGCCGTTCCCGAGATTTATTTTTAATTTTGATTGAGTGGGATTTTTAAAAAGTTAATTTGTTTAGTTTCACCCAACCGAAGTCCAGTTAATTAATATAATAGGTTTTGCTTCGGACATAATATTGTCAATCAAACTTATAATTTTAGAGTACGGAAACAACGTACAAATTTGAAATTTTACATAAATTGGCTAATTTGCGGTTTTGGCTCTTACGAAGTTCTACCATATAGATAATTCTGTATGTAAAGATAAAAAATTGTAATCATGACACCAAAATTGTATGATTTTCTTCGTTTTTTATTTTTGAGTATTTTTCAAACACTGTAAATAATACTATGTGTCTGCAAAAGACTAGAAATTGATTTCAATGATCAATTTCCAACATCTTTTTGCTATTTAAATTTTTGAAATAACATCTGTATTTCTTGTTTCTGACAAAAAATGAATATCAGACTCTTAGTCGGTAAGTACATTGTATATACGTATGATATTGATTTATGCCACAATTATACTTGTAATTAACTCACGTAAGTAGTTTATGTAAATAAGATACTTATGTAACTCTAGATGATGCCCTCGACTTCGTCCACATGGATTAAGATTTTTTGACTCCCGCGGTAACTGTTTAATTTTCCAGGATAATGGTTCCGGGTAGCCTATGTCCTTCTCCGGGATGTAATCTATCTTTGTACCAAATTTCATCAAAATCGGTTGAGTAGTTGGGCCGTGCAAGCGTAGCAGACAGACAGACACACTTTCGCATTTATTATATTTTGTATGGATATTAGTATGCTGGGCTAGCTAATGCCCGCGACTTCGTCCGCGTGGTTGAAGTTTTTTTTATTCCCGCGGGAACTCCTTAATTTTTCGGGATAAAAAGTCACTCTCCCTCAACTATACCCACGCCAAAAATAACGTCGAACCATTGCTCCGTTGCGGCGTGATTGACGGGCAATTCAATTAACAATCACACTTTCGCATTTATAATATTAAGTATTAAAATGGATTTGCACACGATATGCGATTTACAATAGGTATTTTGTCAATTACCTACTCATGTAAGAGACTTTGGTAGGTACGTGATTTACTCACTTACGTTATTCTATCAATTTCACAAATTTTGAGTTACCGTGTTTTGTCATCCGAGGGCATCCGTGACATGCTATGACAAGCGCGCGAAAATAATGAAAACCGCGACGGGAGCGCCACCCGGCTGAAGTGGGCATAACTGACGTGAGGGGTGACGACTGAGGAGAGCCAACCTCTCGATTTGTGTTTTGATTTTAAGAGCTGACAGCGCCTTAAATCTGAACAATTGCTAATGGGATTTCCATTGCAAAGTGTTTTTGTTTAACGTAGTCCGATTTTTTTGTAACCATAAATTACACTTGCTGAAATATATGGCTACAAAACTTTCTCTCCGCCTCGTATTCCTCATTTCTGAGGGCTGTTACCTTTTTCTATAAATCACGATATGGAATGATTCTGGTAAGGATTTTCTTGGGATAACAACGCGGTGGGTTCTCAGAATTTCCCACGTAAGCACGATTAACTTTTTCAACGCATATGTTTCACATGCGACTCAATTAAGAGAATATTTTTTTCAACACTTAGGCCTTTAACGAGTACTTACGATATGAGTTATGGTGTTGTCTGAGGTTTGAAGGAAACATAAAGATCAAATTCGGATACCCATCCAGTTACTCACTTCAACTACTCACGTCAACGTAGCGTCACAATCGCAGTCGATCGATAGGTATGCTTTGCCACAATTAATTAATTCCTAAGTTGTTTATTAACTCCTAAGTTGGCCTGATACCCGATCGTGTAAGAAAATTGGTGTACTCAAACCTACGAGTTATTCGAACGGAACGAACGGAACGGAACGGATTATTCGAACTTTTAAAGTTGTTCATAAATGCTTGCGTGTCGCAAAACATATAGAACTTTTTAAATAGTTCGAGTAAAAAAATGAAATTTTAAAACGAACGAACGAATACATACAATATACAGCTCGAATACAAAACCTTTTTAAATTCGGTAAAAAAGGAAACAATTTTCTAAGACTATCGGCCCTACTAACCTTACCTGGTAATGAGTAATTATCTAATTTCGATAAAAACATTATATGGGGATGATGATATCAAAATTTGTAATTAATTAATGGTTCTATGGTATGGGAAGTAAGTAATTAAATTATAAAATATATCACAGCGTGTAACTGCTGTAAAATAATTTATATTATTTTTCGCAATATGAAAACTTTTATGAAACATTTTTACAAGTAACATAATGAAAGTAATAAAAGATCGCGGGAGACTGGGTTTTATAATAACCGTATAAAAGCGATGTCTCGTGTTTATTGCGAACTACGGACTAAGCCTTTCTGTGGAGAAGTTATTACAGTTTTGCTTGTAGCATTGCGGGGAGAGTATTGCTTGGTGGCGTAAAAATAATATATCAGCTGCCATACCACCATCGCTAAAAGCAGTATTATCTAAAAATGACAGATTTATATAACGTTCCTTGACGTCCCTATAATAAAGATTATATTCCTGAAACAACACCGTTAGCAATATTAATATAACACTCTTTAATCGATGATAGTAAGCCCCTGACCATAGGTTGCCATTAGGCTTTCAAAATAGGATTACGGTTTTTCATGAACTTATTTTTTTTTTCACTACATCAATCAAGGACTAACTGTCCTTGATTACGATCTCACCTTCGTAAGTGATGAATGATGATTCAGTCAAATAATATTATGGTAGCGAGAAAATCCGTTTAGGGTATGGCAGTTACAAATTCCCATACCCATCCCATAATTCCAATCCATAAGATATAATTCCCAACGTTACTGCCGCTGTCCGCTGTGAAAATGGCCGCCAAACAGATAAATTAAGTTTTAAGACCAAAAAAATCCAGGCTCAATTTTTTTAAGGTATTTTTTTTTATAAGTATTATTAACTTTATTTTTATTACAACATAATAATATTATGATAAACACCCTTTGCGAACTCATTTCCTAAAATGGAATCTTGCCTTTTTCATTTATATTTCAATCAACTTATCCTCGAATAAAATCAGCGTAGTATAGATGCTTGTAACAACAAGGGTAAATACAGGAAAAACGGGAAAATAAAAGGATTTTTAGAACCCAAGTAGCAACCATGCAAACTCAAAGACACAAAGCGGCTGAAATGCCTAAAAAGGCAATAAATAACCGCAGAGTATAAAGGATATAAGGCATTTTCCGTGGGCGGGGCCTGGCTCTGTTGGGGACAATTTTAATGCGATATTACTTTGCATATAAATCATTCACGTTAAAACATAAGAGGTAGCGGAATTGCTAACATATACGTTAACGATGCGTACAACGATTTACAATATTTAAAAGTGGATTGAATCAAACTATATAATTTATGACATAGTGAAAACCCAGTAAAAATTTATATTTTTTGTTACAAAACAAAGAAGTATCAAACGTGAGTGATTGCAATAATTCAAGAAAACGAATAATTTTATTGGAATATATGCTCCTACTTTCATAAGTATCAATGCTGTATGAAACAGGAATCTTCTAGGCAGGCATGCTCCACCATAAGGCTTCATCATAAGTTTCTATCATATTGTGTCAACTCTATAATATAATGAATTATATAGTTTGCAAATACACTAAAGAGACAACATTCATAAATTAAAAAAATTACTTCACACAAATTGAAGTATTTAAGTATTTATTCCAAACATCGCTACTGCTTCCGACTTGTACCACACAAATCGCGGTATGCGCGTCGCGTGTTCCTACCGTTATTTCAGTCCTTAATATGCGCACGAATGAAGAGATTTTCAATTTTAAGCACTCAATTAAAACAGTAATTTACCTACCTCGTTGCATTTAATAACATCCAGTTACCTATTCGCTTGTGTGAATTACCTTTAAGGCTATATTATAATACAATTCAATAAAGTTAACAGCTAGAAATCAAAATTATGTTTTACTTTACAGTGGCGTTGGAAGTCGGTTTTTTGGAAAGAATGTTTTATGAATGGTAGTTTTCGTCGTAATTAAAAATTACTTGAGTAAAATATAAAATGTAATTCCCATCAAGGTACAATAAGCCATAATCATAAAATTAATTCGCTATGTTCTTTTACTTACATGGTTTTCATCATTTCTGCAATTTCGAATCCTCAAGTTATTTGGGCACAAGGAAGTGTACCACTTACCTGTACCACGAGGTTTGCACTTCCCAGGTATTGAAATTGAATGCCCTCGTAGTTCAAGGTCGATGGGAGGGTATACGTCCACGTGGTCGTCCCTCAACTAGGTGGACGAACTATAATCCGTAACAGAGCAAATTTGTCCGTCTTCGACTTCGAGTGAGATCCTAAGAGCGAAAAATATTAGGAAAATGTTGTCTAGCGGCAAAAAATTTCAATTAACTTACTTCTATATCAAGCTGGCCTATCTAAAAAGGTAAACCCAGCGACAGGACAAAATGTCGTTCTCTCCAACGCGGACGTGTGTTATTAACTAGTGTGACTGCGTTTCGCTCAAAAACATTTTCGGTGGGTAGCGGGGCGGAAACGAATCCGCAGTTGCGATACGCTAACGCCATACATTTTGTACGAATTGTTTTTGGTGGCGAGCAGAAAAAGCGGCGCGCGGCGTATCAGCAGGTGTCATTAGCGGATCCGCTCATGTAGGGCATTTGATCTTCTCGTATCCTTTGTGCATCGGAGAGCACGTTAAGCAGTCGGTCAAGGTTAGTTCACTAACATCTGATAATAATCGTTTCCAATTCCTAAGAGTTTAAATACTCTTAGTAGAGTTGTATGCGGAAGGACGTGGGAACCCACCGCATTATTATCCCAAGAAAACTCCTACCATTATGTGATTAACCAAAACGACGGTCTAGTTGTTTATTTACGAAAAAACCTGAATTATATAGTCGAAGAGCCGGCGTTTGAGGGTGCCAACTGTCTAATAATTAAAAATAAATGTGAGCTGGCCATCATTGCACTTTATCGATCACCTTCATTTCATAATATTGATAGTTTTTTGAACTCTTTAGAACAAACCTGTTCGTCATTGAAAAATGTCAATAACGTCGTTATTTCAGGCGACATTAATATCGATATAAAACTTAGCAATAGTTTGAGCAATAATGCGTCTCGCTATCTAAATTTAATTTCGGAACTGGGTTTTTTACCAGGGCATACCCATCCCACCCGTGAATTAAATTGTCTGGATCATATTCTGCTAAAATCACCATCTCAACCGACTATTTTCGTTCTTGATACACATATTACTGACCACTTACCTATACTGCTCTGCATGAATACAGGCCGCCCACGAACAAAAACTATACATACCCAAACTAAAACCAACTGGGACCTGGTAGCTCTGGACCTAGATAATACAGAATTTTCATGGATCTATGAGTCACAAGATCCTGAGTATTTAGTTGAAACCTTAATTTCTACTATATCACATAAAATACAAGAACATACTGTTCAAATTACTATAAAAGGTAAACATAGACCGCTAAAACCTTGGATTACCCCGGGCTTAGTAAAGTGCATACGCAACCGCGACAAACTTCATTACAGAGCTCGTAGATCCCCCAACAATGAAATCCTAAAGATTACCTATAAGAGATATAGGAATTTTTGCAATAATTTAATAAAAAAGCTTAAACAACAGTATGAACAATCTGAAATTCAAAAATGTGGTAAAAACTCTGCCAAGACGTGGCAGTGTATTAGGAGAATTGCTGATATTTCTCATAAAAATCATTCCTCAAGTGAACTTCTTACGGTAGAAAGCACACCCTTAAAATCTGTTAATGCAGTAAACTCTTATTTCGTGAATGTTGGTAAAACCCTCGCTGAGAATATTATATCTGTTTCGTCTGCAAATAATAATACTGTACATAACGTTAATAACTCCTCAAGCCGTGCCAATTCTATTGTTTTGTTGCCCACAGACGAATCAGAAATAGAAACCTTAATACTAAATTTGAAAAACGATTGTGCCGCGGGTTGGGATAGTATACCATCATTTCTGTTAAAAAAGATAAGACATAAAATAATTCCCGTATTAACATACATTTTTAATATATGTATCGTTAGGGGTATCTTCCCTAAAGCATTAAAAAGAGCAATAATTCATCCAATATTCAAAGGGGGGGATAGAAATATTGTAAGTAATTACCGTCCGATTTCTGTCCTGCCAGCCCTATCCAAAATTTTTGAAAAGCTGATAAACAATAGACTTAACAAATTTCTGAATCAATTTGAAATAATATCAAATAACCAATACGGATTCAGAGCTGGCAGGTCAACGGAAGATGCAGTCACCAAACTCGTCGATGTTATCTCAAATAATCTGGATCGGAAAAATAAGTGCTTGGCAATATTCTTAGACCTTGCCAAAGCCTTCGATACCGTTTCTGTCCCTTCCCTTTTAGACAAACTGGAATCAATTGGAATCCGCGGTACAGCTTTAAATCTTTTTAAGAGTTACCTATCCGACAGAGTTCAGCAGATTAGGATCGAAAATAACCTTAGCGATGATACCTCTGTGGAGTACGGAGTCCCTCAGGGAAGCATCCTAGGGCCAACTCTCTTCTTGATCTACATAAACGATCTGTGCCAAATCCAGTTAAAGAACGGAAAAATATTTACATTCGCGGATGATACGGCTATTGTATTTCAAGGAGAGAGTTGGGATGAAGTCTACTCACTGGCACAAAAGGGTTTTCAGACTGTTATCCATTGGCTCAAGTTTAATCTGCTAACACTCAACGCAAGTAAAACCAAGCACCTAGCTTTTTCAATTTCAAAAAGAACAAATTTACCACCTGGATCAAATTACATAATCCGAGCACATAACTGTAATGACACTTCTTCGGTAACATGTGATTGTCCACAGATTGAACGCGTACAGCATATCAAATATCTAGGAATCATTCTTGATGAACATCTGTCATGGGTTCCACAAATCAACCAATTAACAGGGCGTGTAAGAAAACTTATATGGGTGTTTAAGAAATTAAGGAATGTACTCAAACCTGACTTACTACGGACTATTTATTTCGCTCTGTGTCAATCTATATTGTCGTACTGCATTTCTGTGTGGGGAGGTATTGGCAAAACCCACTTAATTCACCTTGAAAGGGCTCAGAGGTCAGTTCTCAAAGTCATGTATCATAAACACTATCGTTTTCCGACTCACTTACTATATGCCACTAGCAAAGTACTTACAGTTCGACAGTTGTTCCTCTTATCTATTACCCTCAGGACACATTCTTCGCTGGTATTTGATCCTACATTCCAGACTAATAAACGCAGAAGCGATATAGTTTTTCCAACCAAATATAGGCCCCGAACATCTTTCTTCAAACACCAACATTCATTTCTAGCTTACTTCTTGTACAATATAATCAACAAGCATTTAAACATCTACCCCTTGACTAAATACATTGCTAAAACAAAAATTTCCACATGGCTACTGCAAATGAATTATGACCAAACCGAAGAGTTATTACCTAAATTAATGTGCTAAAACAATCATTAACATTTCTCAATAAACATAAACAGTAATTTATATTCTCTTGTCTACACACACAAACACGCACACACATACACATACACACACGCACACACACACACACACACACACACACACACACACACACACACACATACTCATTACATTCCTCTCTCTTTTCTAACTTTTTATAATTGCATGTAAGAGGAACATTATTATTAATAATATGTGCATTGTAACTCGGAGGTGGGCGGTGGCATCTGCAGCACAGTTTACACTATTGCAGTGCCATCGTTGCCAACTATTGTAAACCATTATTAATATGTTCCAAATAAAGATTTTGATTTTTTGATTTTTTTTTTTTTTTGATTAATGGAAAGGGGTCATGATGCTCTGTAATGAGGAATACGTTGCAGAAAGAGGTACTTATTTATTTCACAAGAAGTTCAAGGTTGCCTGAAATTATTCATTTGGTAGCTAAACTAAAAAAAATTACTCTTTACTACATTTAGCTCTTTGAAGTAAATACGAATTATTTAAACACAACAAGCACTTTTAACTTCGTAAAACTGAAGTGTATATTGCCGTATTACTGTGTTTATTACCGCTAAAATCGTGGCTAACCGAGCTTATAATGGTTCATGCATATCGGATCGACAAGGAGTAGTCATGGGGATCGAACCCTTGCTAAGAGGGTGTAACTAATGGGAGGTATTGTAACTAAGTGGAAACTCGTAATGCTTTGGTTTGTGCACTCAAAGTTAATGAGAGCTTTTTGACTTTTGACTTTCACCTCTTGACTGGTAAGTGACCATTTAATGGCGTTTTCGGACATAGGGGGACGACTGGCATATTTGCAACAATTGTTAAGCAACGTTGACTTATTCGGTAACTGGAGGGGTGACCGAATTCGGAAGTCCAAATGCAGCCTTTTCGTTCCCTCCGTTGGTCCCGTATATTATCACTTACATCTCATCATGATATGCCCGTAACACAGGTTTTCCTAGTATGGGTGCTAAAACACTCCCTCTGACCTCAAAAAACTTTATTGTTCACCTTTTCCATTGCATTGTATTGCTTTGTATAATTTCAGGTTCCAAAGGAAATTATTATTGATTAATCACAGTGTATATTCTATGAATGAACCTCAATTTGTATTACGAACTGTGCTTTTTTATGGTCAATAAATGATTTATTATTTATTTATTTATCTATAATAATCTTTAGTAACCTAAGAGTTAAAATATAATCGTAATATTACCTATTCTGAGATATTACTCTTAGTCGAGTAGTATCCGGAAGGACCTTTGACGACCTCCGTGGCGCAGCGTTGAGCGCTGTTGCCTTAACGTGCGTAGGTCCCGGGCTCAGTACCCGGCAGGGTTTGGAAATATATAATTTCTGAATTTTCCCTGGTCTGGCCTGGTGGGAGGCTTCGGCCGTGGCTAGTGCTAGCAAAGACGTGCCGCCAAGCGATTTAGCGTTCCGGTACGATGCCGTGTAGAAACCGAATAGGGGTATGGGTTTAATATAACTGCCATGCCCCTAACAGGTTAGCCCGCTGCCATCTTAGACTGCATCATCACTTACCATTAGGTGAGATCGCAGTCAACTGCTAACTTGTGGTGGATAAAAAATACCTTATCCCAAGAAACCTCGGCCATTATGTAAGTAATAGAATGGGTTCACGACCCTCAGCAATGAGGAAAACGACGCAGGGAGAGAGATATTTTCACGAATAGTTAAGATGATTATTGTGGTGGTGATAATTTAAAAAAAAACTCCGGCTGAGTTTGTGTGGGCTCTTCTCAGACCAGGGCGCGTTTGAAACCCTCGTAGCTTTAGTTTTAAGATACCGTAACCGATTATCACCATCATAAGTAAGTATTTTTTAACGTTATAAGTGTACCTAAAGTGTACCTATATTGTCTAAATGATATTGAATTGAATTAAATTGAATTGAATAAACTGCCTTTCAAAAGGTTTGACATACTCAATTATTTGTTACAAGAAGAAGATTTGAAACATTAAAATAGTATTAAAAGAAATTAAAATTATAGGGGAGAGCTAAGTTAAACACTTGTGGCACATATAACTGTATATTGAACTGCTCTAAGTACGTCTACATAACATTCAGGTAACTTAGGTCTTAGCTTGCGGTCTAGATCTCCGCGCGCGCAGGCGCGTCCGCAGATATGGGATGACGTTTTTGCACTGAATGCCGAGCGTTCGCGTCACAGGACGCGAGTCGGGGCCTCGGCTATCGTCGGCTGCCGAGGGGGTTGTACGCGGGGCGCTCACAAGAGTCAAGGACATATGAATATACCTATATTGGTAGAGTTCGTGCTATAATCTCCCCCTACAAGTCACCGCTACGACCCGGAGGTGACTTGGAAATAAACAAGAAGAGGCAGAGAGAACATAAGAAATAGATGAGTTTACGAATCCTTCGCAGCAGGAGCTGGCTTGGCCTCGACCTTCTTCCTCGGCCTTCCCCGTTTCCTACACTCTATAACTGGGTCCTGTCCCTCATATGGAGTGAGTAGGTTAGCGTGGTACTTTCCTTTCAGAACATTGTTCTTGTCTAACACCTCATAGGTGGAGGCAGACACAACCCTTCCGATACGAAAAGGTCCCTCTCTTCTCGGAGCAAATTTGGTGGTGAAGCCTTTGCTTGCCTGACTTTGTTTATGGCTCTCGACGAGTACGAGGTCACCCTCCTGGTAACTGGGCTCTCTACGACGAGTTCTATCAGCGGCTCTCTTACGTACATCTTGCTGATGCTCAATTCGCCACTTAACCTCCTGGAGGTTCTCAACGAAAGTCCGTAGATAGGGGGTTATTGATGGAACGTAGTTTTGTGCATCTATAACCGTCCTTAAGTCGTGGGCCAGGTCTACGGGCGAACGGAATTCTCGCGCAAATGTAAGATACGCGGCGGTTCTCCCGGTACCCTGATTGGGAGAAGTATTCAAGGCAAACCGTACAGCAGGTAAAACCTCTGGCCATCGCCGATGCTCTGGATCGATTAGCATGGCGATCATCTGCTTCATGTCACGGTTCTTCCGCTCGGCGGGATTGGCCTCGGGATGGTACACTGGCGTCAGAGATTGCTTTACGCCCAGTACATGCATAGCCTTCTGCATAACCGCTGCGACAAACTGGACCCCCTGGTCCGACCACACACGGCGCGCGAAACCATATCGCAGGAATATTTCCTCAATTAGGATCCTGGCACAAGCTTCCGAGGTTGCTTCAACCAAGGGAAAAAGCTCTACCCACCTGCTCGCGGTATCTTCTACCAAGAAGATCCACTTCTCTCCCTTACTGCCCTCGGGGAGAGGACCAAACAGATCCATTGCGATAACTTCGAAACGCTGATTCGGAACAGGCGTTTGCAGCAGTCCAGCAGGTTTAAGGTTAGTAGCTTTGAACTTCTGACAAAGTTCGCAAGATTTAAGATATTTGGTGACATACTGTCGCATGTTGGGAAAGTAGAATCTTTCCTTAGCTTTCTTCAACGTTCGCTCCACACCCAGGTGGCCAGCAGTAGGCGCATCATGGATTCCCCTCATGATGTCCTCTCGCATGGCCTCCGGCACCACCAACTGTGGTTCCTCGGACTCTCCATGTGGATCGAAACGGAAGAGAACCCCATCAAGCAGATAATAACCGCGATCCGTCCAGCGAATGGCGGTATCCGGATCCTCAAAAGCAGTGTGGATCTCCTGTACTGCCGGATCCTCCAATTGAGCTGCACGAATCTCTTCCGAGCTCTTGTGCGGTAGGTCCACGGATACTGGACAAAGTTCACAGGCGGGGTCCGCAGCTATGGCAGTATGGCTCACCGGACGGCTGAGCGTGTCCGCCACGACATTGATCTTTCCGGGAGTGTACTCTATGTCTAAGTTAAAGGCTTGTATCTTCAAAGCCCAACGAGCCAGACGTCCACTAGGCGTCTTGAGGGAGAGTAGCCACTTTAAGGATTGGTGATCGGTAGCCACTCTGACCTGGGCTCCTTCCAGGTAACCACGGAATTTATCCAGGGCCCAAACAACCGCCAAAGCCTCCCGTTCCGTGGTATGATAGTTGCGTTCTGCCGACGTCAGCAACCTACTGGCATACTCGATAGGCCTCTCTTCTTTCGGCTCTGACCCCTGCAAGAGCACTGCTCCCAGGGCGTAGGCACTCGCGTCGGTGCGTACTACAAAAGGCTGAGTGAAATCTGCCTGTCGAAGGATAGGAGTGGAAGCTAGCCTACCTTTGAGTTCGTCGAACGCTTGAGCTTCCGGCTCCCCCCATTTCCAGGGTCGGTCTTTCTTTGTGAGGTCCGTGAGGGGACGCGCTATTTCCGAAAACTTCGGAATAAACTTCCGAAACCAGGCACACGTTTGCAGAAAGGTCCTCAACTCTTTGAGCTTCGTCGGAGGAGCCATCTCCACCACGGCCTGAACCTTCATCGGATCGGGCTCGATGCCCTGGGCAGTAATTACGTGCCCAAGGTACACTACTCTTTCCCGAGCAAAAACGCACTTAGCTCTATTCGCTCTGAGCTTGAACTGGCGAAGGCGATCGAACACCCGAGTTAGATCGCGAAGGTGGGACTCGAAATTGTCGGAAATGACCAGAATATCGTCCAAGTATGCTACTACCGTAAGCTCTTTTAAGCCAGCTCGAAAACGGTCCATCAGCCTCTGAAAGGTCGAGGGTGAGTTCTTGAGACCGAACGGCATACGTCGGAATTGGAATGTTCCAAATGGGGTCACAAAAGCCGTTTTGTGCCTATCTTCGAGAGCAACCTCCACTTGCCAATAGCCGGATTTTAGGTCTATCGTTGACATAACGCAATTGGGTTTTGTGGAAGAGATTATCTCATCGATCAAGGGTAACGGGTATTTATCCGTCCGCGTCACAGAGTTTAATTTTCTGTAATCAACGCAGAATCTGGTCTCCCCATTCTTTTTGGGTACTAATACCACGGGTGAGGTCCATGCGGACTCAGCCTCCTCGATGATATCCTCTTCCAACATTCTATCTATCTCAGCCTGAATGACTTCCTTTTTGGCTGGCGTTAATCGATATGGCGGCGTAGAAATGGGCGCCGCATCGCCGGTATCCACTCGGTGGACTGCGAAAGGGGTGGGGTCTCCCCCTGGCTCAAAGATGTCCTCGTTGGCCTTCAGTAGAGTGGCCAACTTTTCCCTATCAGCCTGTGACAAAAGGGCCCCCTCGCACTCGCGGAGACCCACAGTAGAGCTAACTAGTTCCCTATTCTCCCTTTCGTACCGAAGATTATATTCCTTTTTACTACCTGTAGCACGCAAAGTATACCGATTCCTAGCAAAGTCCATAGCCAAGCCAGCATCCTGAACGAAGTTCATCCCCAGCAACGACTCCTGCGCGCCAGGTAAAACCATGAACAGTGTCCTAACCTCTACACCGCACACGTTTACAGTTACTATAGCCGTCTCTACAGTCTCTAACCGGCGGGAACCGTCCGCAAACTTCAAATCCGCCTCGACGGATCCAAACACTTGTCCGTTACTACGTAAATGTTTAGTTAAGCTCATGCTGGCGACTGATTGCTTTGCCCCGGTATCTAAAATCGCGGTACCTACAGCACCAAACACTTTTATATCGAAAACCGGTCTCACTCGCGGTTTTAAGCGACACTCGTTAACGACCGACACTGACTGGAACGCCGAAGTGGAAGACGTGGTTGAGGACGCCACGCGCCCCTCCTTGCAGACCACGCAGTTGGATCGAATCACCCCTGGAGCTCCACAGCCAAAACAGGTCACTGCAGTTTTGCTGAGACTAGGCCTTGGTTCATCAACCGTCTTGGTTTCCTCTTTTTTCTTCAACCTGAGGCAAGAATCCTTACTATGGCCGTAAAGTCTGCAGTACTCACACCGCTCACGCATCCTCTTAGAGTGGGTTGGTGGCATTGAAGTCGACGCTGAGGCAACGGCCTTCGAAGCCGCCTCATGAACAGACTCTTTAACAGCAACTCTGGGTTCCGGACGACGCCCTTCATCAAAGAGGTCTTCTATACGTCGCGCTTCCTTGATAAGTTCATTGAAGTTAGCGAAGGCACTGCGCGCGACCTTCTCTCGAATGCGTCTATGCAATAGTCCGTATACCATATCCAGCTGTACATCTTCACTTAAGGTACGGGCAGGTAACTGTGCCAGAAGGGCACGCGCTTTGCAGACGAACATGTCAGTCGTCTCCTCCCGCTGCTCCTGTCTGAATAGTTCGCGATAGATACGGTGAGGTGGGAGTCGGGGTCCAAAGGTTTGCTTGAGTAGGTCCACTGCCTCCTCCCATGTAGCAACGGACTCCTTCACTCCTTTCCACCAGGTAGCGGCGATCCCCGTCAGCAGCATGGATAGCCCCCGCAAAGCATTCGCTTCATCCACTAGAACACACTCCTTGTATGTTTCGACCGCATCTACGAACGCAAGAACGTCACTCTGTTTAGTGCCATCGAAGCGCGCCGTACATTTCGTAAAATTCCCCGAAGAGGAAGTCGTAGGTGTAGGCGAACGCACGCTCACACTCTGAGCGCGCGCCACGTGCTGGAGAATGAGCTGGAGCTGTTGGTCAGTCATCATAATGGGCGAAGAAACTGATGACGCGCAGCCGTTGACATCTGGCGGTGCAGCTGGAAGCTGTGGCGCAGACTCCGAGTCATGCGCAACGCCGACGCTGGCAACGGATTCGACGGAAGCCGACCTTTCAGGTCCCGTCCTCGCATCATCCATCCCTACTACATGACTACGTGTTCGCGGCATTATGTACCACGATGTCAAACACGAACAACACTCGATAACTCCTCAACAGTTCGTGGAACGTTACCCCACGTTACAAGTTCAATTTATCCCAAGAGTTCAACAATAAGGCATTACACTGCATGCCGAATGACTAAACTAGTCCGTCACTAAGTACCTAAACGTACGTAACTATATACCGAAAGTTCCGTTAAAGTTCAAAAAAAAAGGTTCCACAACCCTAGTAGGCACATCCCTAGTGACCCAAAAGTTCAAACGTTCAACACTAGCATCCCCACATTAGGTATAACACAATCACCAAGGTTCATACTTTGTAGTTCGAGAATAGGTATAGGTAGGTATCTATGCCTCCCGTGTTCCGTGTTCACTTAGAAATTGTTCATAAAAACTTACCGAATCAGCATTCGTTTTTACCTGACCCTTAACACACTCGATGTTAGAACAACTAATACACAGCTGGTAGGTACTTCACGTTTCGAGTTTCGAAAGTCTTTTAAAAGTTCCAGGTGGTCTAACAAAGTCTTAGGTCATCGAACAAAAGTAGGTATCGAACACAAAAGCACGGCACTAGCAAACACTAACAAAGTTCCTCGAATAATCCAGACTACTGCGCATTCATAGAACACACGAAAGGTGCACGAAAGTTACAAAATTATTGTTATTAATCCGGCCGAAACGTTGGGCTGCCAATTATAGGGGAGAGCTAAGTTAAACACTTGTGGCACATATAACTGTATATTGAACTGCTCTAAGTACGTCTACATAACATTCAGGTAACTTAGGTCTTAGCTTGCGGTCTAGATCTCCGCGCGCGCAGGCGCGTCCGCAGATATGGGATAACGTTTTTGCACTGAATGCCGAGCGTTCGCGTCACAGGACGCGAGTCGGGGCCTCGGCTATCGTCGGCTGCCGAGGGGGTTGTACGCGGGGCGCTCACAAGAGTCAAGGACATATGAATATACCTATATTGGTAGAGTTCGTGCTATAAAATTAATTAATATTTATTACTAAAATGATGCTTGCGACTTCGTCCACGTGGATTAAGTTTTTTTGATTCCCGCGGGAACTCTTAAATTTTCCGGGATAAAAATTAGCTTATATCACTCTCCAGGACCTCAACTATACTATTGAGAAAAATCACTTCAATCCGTTGTTCCATTGCGGCGTGATTGAAGGACAAACCAATAAACAAATACTGATGCCCGCGACTTCATCCGCGTGGATCAAGTTTTTTTTATTCCCACGAGAACACAACTACTTAATTTTCCGGGATAAAAGCCTATGTCACTCTCCAGGTCCTCGACTATACCCATGTAAAAAATCACGTCGCTCTGTGGCTCCGTTGCGGCGTGATTGAAGGACAAACCAACAAACACACTTTCGCATTCATAATACTAGTGGTTCGCCCCGAACTGAGACCTCGCGGCGCCATCTATTGACATAAATGTGAAGTTCTGTTAAAAATACTGAAGCTCATTAAAAATTAAATAATTCCGTTTCCTTACAATATTTATCTAATTTTAGTACTTGTTGTTCAAGTACAGGAGATAATTGAAATAATCGATCAAGTTTCAGGCTCATCCTTTCAGAAAATTTAGAGTTCTGAGGTCATCTTTGGACGTTAGAAAATCTCCACTTTGAAAGCCCCCCATTTCGTCAATTTTGGGGGAAAAATTGAAAAAAAAATATTTTTGGACTCTATTCCTAATTATCTTTAAAATGATATACCACAAGCCTATGTAACTTTATAAAAAATATTTTACTTCGCATTCGCTTCTATCAGAGCCCCCCTGAAATAAAGATTTTTATTATTTTTTAAGCCATATTCGGCGGGAGGCCATTGGTTTACATATTTTATTTAAAGCTGAAGTAATTGCGTTCAGTAATTCAGAAGTTATAATGCTCTGACAGACGGACGGACGGACGGACGGACGGACAAGTGCCAATTCACCCAAGTAGACTCAGAGACCTTCGCTTCGCTCGGTCAATTAGTATGATGTATGGATAGTTCACATAGTTACGATTAGTTAGAAAAGGTGGCTTATTAAAAATCCCTATTAAAATGTATCGCCTCTCTTTAGTCGGGTGTTAATTAGCGTAAATAAATAACTTTTTGCTTTAAAACAGCGCAAAAGAGAAATAAAAGTAAAGAGAGACTTTTAAAACTAAAGTCCTTTATGACTTTTTAAGTGTTTCACTAATTGTACTAATTGAAAACAAACTAATTGGATTTAAAGCGCTATTAAAAGACATTTATTTTGAGTTAAATAAGAAAACAAGCCTGAAACAATAACAAATAAGAGAATAAGAGTTAAAACGCACTAGCGACCGGATAGGAAACACGTTTGCGTGAAATGTCAGTGTCAGAGAGAAACTACATTTATTCTGGTTTCCTCGTGAGCGCGTTCGTTATAAAAGTGAATGCAGCCAAATATTTTTCTGCCAAACAATGCTTATGTCAAAAAAAAAATTCTTACTGATTATTAAATAGAGGGTCTTCCAAAAATTAAAGACCATTCTACCAGAGTACGCTACGTTGCTAAGTTATGAAAAATATGAAATAAATAAATGAAATGAAATAAATGAATGTGTGCCCAACCATAGGAGCGCTTGATTTTTAACCGACTTCAAAAAAAGGAGGAGGTTCTCAATTCGTCGGAACCTTTTTTTTTTATGTAGGTATGTTCCCCGATTACTCGAAGACGCCTGGACCGATTTTGAAAATTCTTTTTTTGTTTGAAAGGGTATACTTCAAAGGTGGTCCCATATAAATTTGGTGAAGATCTGATGAAAGTCTTCGAAGACAGATGTTCCTCGAGATCTTCGAAGACAGATGTTCCCCGATTACTCGAAGACGCCTGGACCGATTTGGAAAATTCTTTTTTTTGAAAGGGTATACTTTCCAGGTGGTCCCATGGTCATTAGGTCTGATGATGGAATCCTGGGGAAATCAAAGAAACTTAAATTTTATAAGGACACGAACCCAGATAGTTATTAGGTACAGGTCTGTCTACCTTTCGAGAACCTATTTTTCTTTTTTTTTTAAATATATTTACAGAAAATAATTGGATATATTTACATATTATTATTTCTACCCACTATGTTGAAGTCGGGCGGGTATAACAAGGATAAGCAAAGTTGACGCAAGGCTCGCCCGACTTCTACATAGTGGGTAGAAATAATAATATGTAAATATATCCAATTATTTTTTGCTTTTTAGTTTTTGAAGGCGGTTTTTTTTTTATTTAAAAATAATTTTATCATAGGTAAGATTGCTAAATGTTAGATCAAACGCTCCTAGTGGTGGGTTTGACACACATTCGTAGTTTAGTAACGTAGCATAATATCTCTAGTGGGAAGGCGCCCAGCTCTTCATTGACGGTAAGTCATTTGACTTAAGAGTGTTAAATCAAATATTGGCGTGGGAAATTTTCTGCCACCATAATCCACAACCTTAAGTCAATTGTCGTCATGACATTTGACTTTAAGTTGTGTATTAAGTTGTTTTAGTGAGAAATCCATGCACCATAGTATCACGCCGCGCGGACCGCGGAGGAGGATCGAGAAATTAAATAATTTAGACTGATGACATGAGCGGGCAAAAATTTTGGCATCGATACATCCAACTTAAGCCAAATGATTGACCATAAATGGCGAGCTTAAGAGTGAGAATGAAATACGCGTTAAGTCGGAAAGCAACACGCCCGGGGTAGCTGCGAACTACTTTGCTAATGGCCACTTAAACTTGGAGTAGCCACGTCTTTGAACTTGCAACTTTATACTAACGTTTTTATACGGCTATTTAATAAAATTATCCAAGTGCGAATCAGAATAAGCTTCCGAGGGTTCCGTACCCTTGATGGAAGCCTTGGATGAATAAGGTTTATTCGTCCGAGGTGAGAGCCCTTGAGTTGTGAGTTCTCCAAATCTTCTCAAATGTTTGGCTGGGAGGCTTCGGCCGTGGCTTGTTACCATCCTACCGGCAAAGACGTGCCGCCAAGCGATTTAGCGTTCCGGTACGATGCCGTGTAGAAACCGATTTAATTTAACTGCCATGCCCCTAACAGATCATCCCGCTGCCATCTTCTGCATCATAACTTACCATCAGGTGAAATCGCAGTGGTTAAAACAAAATTGCAAGAATTATTATTATAAATTAACGTCATTAAATTATTTCTGTCAGTTAAACACCACAAGATCCTGTTACGTATAGCATTGCTAATGTATTGTGTCATTTAGATTGGGCTTAACATTAAGCCTGATAACTTAATCCCTATTATCCCATTACTTGGCAAACGCCTTCGCCGTACACACACCTATATCTACTTGTTACACCACCTATTACATAATAGAGTAACAATGATACTTGTACTACGAGAAATACTTGACGACCTCCGTGGCACATTGTGTAGCGCTGTTGCCTTAACGTGCGGAGGACCTGGATTCGATCCCCGGCAGGGTCAATTTGGGAATTTATAATTTCTGAATTTTCCTTGGTCTGGTCTGGTCTTGGCCGTGGCTAGTTACCACCCTACCGGCAAAGACGTGCCGCCAAGCGATTTAGCGTTTCGGTACGATGCCGTGTAGACCCGAACGGGTAGGTATGGGTTTAATATAACTGCCATGCTCCTAACAGGTTAGCCCGCTACCATCTTAGACTGCATCATCACTTACCATTAGGTGTGATCGCAGTCAAGGGCTAGCGTGTAGAGGATAAAAAAAAACTACAAACTCAAACTATATTTACCTATTAAAAACTAGCTGATGCCCACGACTTCGTCCGCGTGGTTTAAGTATTTTGATTCCCGTGGGAACTCTTTAATTTTCGGGAATAAAAAGTAGCCTATGTCACTCTCCAAATCTTCAACTATACCCATACCAAAAATCACGTCGATCCGTTGCTCCGTTGCGGCGTAATTGAAGGACAAACCAATAAACCAACAAACAAACACACTTTCGCATTTATAATATTAGTATGAAGTATGATAAAGTATGACAATGTATACGACGTGATAATAATTAACTACGACCCCTTTAAACTAAAACTACGATCAAACGCGCCCTGGTCTGAGGAGAGCCCACAGCAAACTCAGCCGTGTTTTTTTACATTATAGCATTATGGCGTTATGGAAATAATTCCACATTACGGTTGCCTCATTGGTTCAGTGGTTCGAAGTCCGGGGTTCAATTCCCGACTTATGCGGGTTCGGCTCGAAATTAATGAAGCATTGGGATTTTCTCAGTATAAGCACAGAATACATAAGCTTGTAGGTAGGAAGTTTGTAGTATTTCATCTCCAAGCTTCAGAAAGGCCTGAACTCTCATCGTATTGCTTGATGGCTGAGTGAGAGAATGAGTGTACGCCTTTCCTTCCTTGCGCATAGCATATCCCGCGTGCATAGATGTACTCTCTTTTCTAGACTTTTGTGATACAAGAAATCGCGCGTAGAATCTTATAATGTGTTCAGTAAAATGTCACACCTTCCGCGTTAGCTTCCATTTGGTCCTGTTGTATGACAGGAGTTGGAAGATACGTTGTGTTACCGATGTAATTGGATCACCACCATAATTGGCTCTTCAAAGGGCGGATAAACAAATATCGTAATCACTTACCATCAGGTGACCCGTCTGCTCGTTTGCTCGCTATACATATAAAAAAAAAAAAAACCACCACCAATGAAAAACTAAGTGGTGTGCCCAAGTATTCATTTGTAAAAGTATTCAGTTGTTTAAGCTTCAACCCATTGACAGTCTCAATTTAACCGTAATCTTAACTTCAGCCGTCAATCATGCAATTGGACCATAGAATGTACAATCATTTACCACCCGGTGAGGTCGCAGCTATGAGCTAATTCAACAATAACGATGAGATTTAAAAAACCTTATATACAAAAACTTATTATGGTTCAACGATATGCTGTATAATACCGAGTAGCTGTAAACAAACAAACTAAGGTAAATTTACTAGTAGTTAACTGTATACATCGAAGTTGAATAACCATTGAACTTAACACCCACGCAGGTCAAAGCTGCTATTTAAACGAAAGTTCGCCAATAATTTGTGTAGGTGCCCTTACAGTGTCAACAGCTGAAACATTTATCCAGTATATAATTTGAAAGTCGTTCATTCGTGTATTTAGAGTAAACAATTTAACATCAAATATTTTATTATATTTTTTTTAAATTGCTCTTTTTGGCTATTTAATATCTTAGACAGAACAATACAGACAAAAGTACTTATTTACTCACTGACTGACTTAAAGAATAGTTCTAATCTTTGAGCTGAAATATTGTACCTACAGAGGTTCGATTAAAAATGTTTTTTTTATTATTATTAATATTCAATGGGTCCCCACGGTACAGTTTAGGAATTAAATTGTAAATACCTTATTAGGTATTTGAAATGTTTTTAATGTATAGCATAAAATCCAAATGGTTTTCACTATGAAGTTAAGTGAGCGCTGAATTTCAGGTTAAAGTTGCTGTTTAAGGCCGTCAAGTGTCCATACAATTTAGCGAGGCGCCTTTCACCTCACTGTGTCAACAACTGGAACGTTTACCCTACTAATATTCATAGAATAACTTAAGTTCCTTACATCACGTACCAGGTACATTGAAGGTGTTGATGACTCGTACGAAAAATAGACGTTTGTTTATCTATCATAATATTTTAAGTAAGGTTTTTAAATTTTACGGTGACATTTAAATTATGTACATTTACTGTACATTGTACGTGTTTGTATTTACGTAAGTTCCACCGTAGCATAACTTACTTCTGAGAAAAAAATCAAAAATGATACTGCCAACAAATTACAGTTTGATGTCACGTATTGGGGCGTTCCTAAAATAAGAATTATGATTCTAAAACACGAAAGTCATCAATAATGAAACAATATGGGTTAAGCGTTGGCAGTATGGCCCCTGAAAGTTTTTTTTTATCCACTACTGACTACGTTCTCACCTGATGATAAGTGATGATGCAGTCTAAGATGGTAGCGGGCTAACCTGTTAGGGGCATGGCAGTTATATTAAACTCATACCCCTTCGGTTTCTACACGGCATCGTATCGGAACGCTAAATCGCTTGGCGGCACGTCTTTGCCGGTAGGGTGGTAACTAGCCACGGCCGAAGCCTCCCACCAGACCAGACCAGGGAAAATTCAGAAATTATGAATTCCCAAATTGACCCTGCCGGGGATCGAACCGGGGACGTTAAGGCAACAGCGCTACACACTGCGCCACGGAGTTCGTCAAAACTCTTTTGGAACCATGTTATAAAAACGTACACTCGACCCCACAAACGATTTCTGCACCTTGCGCACTAGATATGACGCTGTTACTAGCTTATGGCGGTTTCTAGTACATAGATTGTGAGTATCACCTATTTAGCTACTTTACATAGTGGATACCGGCAAGACCAGCAAAGACGTGCCGCCAAGCGATTTAGCGTTCCGGTACGATGCCGTGTAGAAACCGAAGGGGTATGGGTTTAATATAACTACCATGCCCCTAACAGGTTAGCCCGCAACCATCTTAGACTGTATCATCACTTAACATCAGGTAAGATCGCAGTCAAGGGCCTGCTTGTAGTAGATTTAAAAAAAAAACAAATCGCTATACCAATGCTATATCGCTATAAAAGAACGGAAGTAAAGCCAAGCCCTTCACACAGATTTAATTAAAAAACACAGACAGATGACTCCACGGTACCGGCAGGGCTTTAATAAGGGCCCCAGTATCAAGTATCGTTTAACCCATGATTTTTTACGGTTTCAAATTTAATCAGAACCGCCTGTGTAGATGGCGCGTGCCGATAAAGCGGCTTGCATACTAAAATTTGCAATTCGCTGTTAGTAAAATTGCTTTTATACTTTTGCTTGATAAGCATTCAAGGACCTACCTGAAGGGTTAAATGTTTTTAGGATTCCGTAGTAAAACAAGGAAACCAGAGTTTTGGCACGCACTGGTGCTACCATGGTCACTTTTTGATAAAAAAAGATAACAATTTCAGATTAGAAATAAATATTAATATGTCCTCAAATGTTAGCAATTATGATGGCTAAGAAACCACATTGCAAATTATTACACCGATATTAGAATGATGCGCTCCGGTACATGTGGATTTAGGTCTTTGTTTTAATCCAGGGGAAATCTTTTATTTTATTTTCAGGATAAATAATTAATGTAGTCTATGTAACTAGGGCCCGTATTAATAAACCGACATCAACTAAGATCACGTTATCAAGTTTTATGACTGGTCTCAAGCATAGATTGACTAGAGAAACTTGAGTACCTGGAGCCACACTGCCATCGCTTAGGTAAAGTCATATTGTATCATTATTGTTGACTTTCGTGTTTTGGAATTATAATCCTTATTTTAGGAACGTCAAGGTACGAGACATTAAACTGTCATTCTGAGTAATATTGCTCAAGTATTGCTCAAGCGTTGGCAGGCCTACTGTTCGTAGATGATGTTGGTTTAAATAATACAGACCAATAAAACCAAAATTCAAAAGTGGCTAGCGCATTTATAAAAATGTGATATCAAAAAGTAGATTTTGTATCTTCTTTGATAATAAAAACTAGATAAAAGTTTACATACCTTAGTTGCCTGGTGGGAGGCTTCGGCCGTGACTAGTTACCACCCTACCGGCAAAGACGTGCCGCCAAGCGATTTAGCGTTCCGGTACGATGCCGTGTAGAAACCGAAGGGGTATGGGTTTAATATAACTGCCATGCCCCTAACAGGTTAGCCCGCTACCATCTTAGACTGCATCATCACTTACCATCAGGTGAGATCGCAGTCAAGGGCTAGCTTGTAGTGGATAAAAAAAAACATAGTAGTTGTTGATGTAAACTAAAAAATAGAGATAAGTAACTCGGCTTGTCTCAATGCTCATTTCTTCGATTGGTTTATTACAGTCTTTCCAAACAAGGACACGACCTACTTTGGTGGGCCGATCGCCGAATTCCGAGCATGCAACATTGATTGACTTGTTGTATAATTTATGAATTATGTCGTGAAAGCGAAATGTTTACCCAACGAAACTACCTACATTCAGTATATTTTCAGGAGCTATAACATGATAATCGAAATGTTCCTATTCTATTGTGGAATTTCTCCAGCTATTCAAGCAAATAATCATCACTTACTTAAATGGTGAAACTAATATCTTTACGAAATCTGCATGCCAAAGAGTTCTTTGCTGGTGAGACTTTTAAGTTTTTTTTATCCACTACAAGATAGCCCTTGACTGCGATCTCACCTGATGATAAGTGATGTTGCAGTCTAAGATGGTACTGGGCTGACCTGTTAGGGGCATGGCAGTTATATTAAACTCATACCCCTTCGGTTTCTACACGGCATCGTACCGGAACGCTGAATCGCTTTGCGGCACGTCTTTGACGGTAGGGTGTTAAGGCCACCAGGCCAGACCAGGGAAAATGCAGAAATTATAAATTCCCAAATTGACCCTGCGTGGGATTGAACCCAGGACCTCCACACGTTAAGGCAACAGCGCTACACACTGCGCCACGGAGGTCGTCAAAAGGAGGAACGTCACGGAGGAAGTCTAATGAAAGATAGACAAATCTATGTGGTACAGCGTATAGCTTGCGATATTCACCACCCAGTAGGCCAGCAATTTGCACGGGCGTAACACCATACCACACCACACAAACTTCCAAATTATTCTCAACGTACGTTTCACTCCGACACCGGCGCATCTTCAGTAGTTGTTGACTCAACAATGCACGATTGTAAAGACTTTACAATCGTGCATTTTTGAGTCAACATGGCGGATTATAGCAAATTAAGGCCCTGTGTAGCGTAAAAGGAGGTTTTTAAAAGCAGTGTATCCATCAAACGGTGACATAATGTATGCTTGTAAAACTAATGTGCTGTTTTCAAGATCTTTGAGCAGCCATTGACGCAACTCAAAACACAATTTAATTTGTCGGATTCATT
This sequence comes from Erebia aethiops, assembly GCA_923060345.2. Taxonomy (NCBI): domain Eukaryota; kingdom Metazoa; phylum Arthropoda; class Insecta; order Lepidoptera; family Nymphalidae; genus Erebia; species Erebia aethiops. Next base: position 2,383,724 of record OV281092.1, on the reverse strand, counting down.
TGTATTGAAAAGTAAATAAATATTAATTTTTTTACAAATTATTTCATGCATTTTTTGCGACATGCGCTTGCTCGATTTCACCCCCGCACGCCTGTGTTTTTCATCTCGTGAGCTCACAGCGCCTTAAACTGTAAGTTCTGTCGTCATCATGGTCTTCTGCAAAATAACGCCTGCTTCTGTCCAATACTTTTGTCTGCTAATCTGTACTTTATAAGTGTGGTTTTAAGAAGTACAATTTTAAAGAACAACAAGTAGAATTTCAATTTCTAAATATAAATTTATATCTCTAATTAAGTAAACTATCTGATAATTTCATGTAAATTTGAAATTGTAGGAAAGGTCAATTTCTGAATGGGTTAGCTTAGAAAATCATTTCTTTATTATTAACAGCAGTTCCACAATATTCAAATGACACGCTAGGATTGATTCCACGAAAAATATTTTTAATTGGGAAATACCTAATCGAGATATTGGTAAAATGAACAGTCCAATGAATCTTTAAGAAAAATCTCAAAGCACTATAGTATGGACCGATGACCTTCTGTATGAACTCTCTTTAACGGCTTTTTTGTAACAGTTTATATTCCATTTCATAAGGTTAATCCAGCGGCTAATTATGCTATAATTAGAAATATAATTAAGTAATCGTATATTTGTGAGATGATGATAATAAAATTTAAAAAACCCGGCTGATTTTGTTGTTGGCTCTTTTCAGGCGGCGCGTTTGGTACCCTCGTAGCTTTAGTTTTAAGATACCGTAGTTAATTATCACCATCAAGTCTTATTCCTTGTAAAAATGACGTTCAGAAGGTGTACTTTGTAGGTACCTATTTCGAATAAAGATGCTTTGAATTTGAATCGCACCTACAATTACTGCAAACTATCACATCTAGTAGAGCAATACAAGATTGCTATTAAAACTTGTTTAAACTTGTGTGGAACCGTATACAGACGTTATCGAATGAATTATGAAACAATCCACCCGTAAAAGTATTTACTGAAGCCACAATCAAAAAGTTTTTATTGCTGTCAGGGGTAGGATAGCGTCACTTTTTTATTATACTTCGGAAAAATTTTACGATGTTATTTGCGAGTTAATACGGGCAAAATTCTACTTTTTAAGTTGGATTTTTCTTTGTTGTTTAAAAAAATATTGTAATAAAAGTTGGAATCTAGTATCCACTAACTCTTCGACTTTTACTGACACAAGAATTTTTCTTTTCCTTGTTCTTTTGTTCAAAATCAAACTAATTTTATTCGAATCTAACCTTAACCTTTCCAAGTTCTTTTCTAATTCAGATGTTCAGATGTTGGTTTGGATATCGGATACGAAAAGATAATCTTTTTGTGTCCTAGTCTCAGATCTCGTACCTTCTACTATATACTAATCTAATCCACAACAGCCCATTAACGTCCCACAGCTGGGCACAGGCCTCCTCATAGGAGAGAGGGAATTAGAGCTTAGACCCACCACGCTGTTCCAATGCGGGTTGGCGGGCTATATACTAATACAGACTAATAATAACAATAATGTCCTCCCGACCGAATTTCGGTCACGGTGGTGTATCTCCAGAGAGGAACTAGCTGATACCCGCGACTTTGTCCACGTGGATTAAGGTTTTTGGTTCCTGTGGGAACTCTTTAGCCTAGGAAAGTAGCCTATGTGTTATTCCGGACTATAATCTATCTCTGTGCCAAATTTCATCTAGATCCGTTCAGCCGTTCTGGCATGATTGAGTAATAAACATCCATCCATCCATACATTCATTCACCCATCCATTCATCCAAACTTTCGCATTTTTAATATTAGTATAGATAAAAAAGCTTTTCTTCATTGCCGATAGATAGCGTTGCCTTTCCTTAATTTATGCTAAAATCTAATGATTTCCCACTTTTTTTTAAATAAAACAATTATAATATTTAAAATATACCTAAACCTTAAAACTAAGACATTTTTAGTATATTTATTTTTAGGACCTTTAGTCTTCGTAACAACGCGAGCTTGTCGGCTAAATGCATGTCAGCGCGGAGCATGTCGGTGACGCGAATCCACAAGTTTACTCCCTACCAAAAAGTGCTCAACGCGGAAAAAGAAGTTTTCACTTCAAAAAATAATGTGCACACCCCTTTATTCCACAATATGTCGCGATTTAGAACACATGTCGCGGATATGACACCCCAGTGACAGATTTCCGATATCATGTTCTTATAATCGACACCGATTACTCGAAGCCTTACTGATTTACACACAAAATTGACTATCGAAGAACAAGCGTTTTAAACTCTATTTCTTGAGCGCTAAGGTTCGTTTTACGTAGTCGGGTTATTTTACATGGAATGTCTGTGTTAGAAAGGATTATTATAGAACAGATTATAAGAATTAGAAATTTGGATTTTGTTTTCAAATTCAAATGATATCAAATGAAATTAAGAGGCTGATAAGATTCTCTCTCCATTTTATCTCAAAAAGGATAATGAGGTACTCTTGTGTTTTTTTACTTCAGTCACCAAGTATTATTTGCATCATAAAATAAAACTTTTCTTTTCAGTAAGTATAATATTACGACAGAATAAACCGCTAGAGTAAGTAAATATAAATTTTGGTAGTAGGTAGATGCTGTTTTTGACGCGGATATTCGCCAAGAAAGAATTATTGTAAACCAGATGATGCCCGCGACTGCGTCCGCGTGGATTAAGGTTTTTTTATTTCCGCGGGAACTCCTGAATTTCCCGGGATAAAAAGTAGCGGATGTCCTTCCCCGGAATACAATCTATCCCTGAACCAAATTTCAACAAAATCGGTTGAATATGTCACCGTAAGATTGTAAAATCCGTTAGATTATAATCTAACGGTTTCTATCCCGCGAGATTATAAACTGTCGAAAGATTGTGAACCGTTCAATGTTCTGAGTATTAATTTATGTAATATTTATTGTTTTTACGTTTTCTTGTCTCTTTCTTGCACAGTTCGCGCGCGAGTTGAATGCAGAGTAAATGTAAGTGTCACCATACAATTACTCTGCATTCAACTCGCGTGCGAACTATAGGTTAGGTTAGGGTTTGACATGAATATTCAGGTAGTGCCTTATCACTTAGGTTCTATCGGGTTAATATACCTAATATATTACAATTTACCGAAAAATAACGCGTTAAATTGTAAGCAGTATGTTACGGTTCACAATCTGTCGACAGTTTATAATCTATCGAGATAAAAAACGTTATATTATAATCTAACGGTTTTTACAATCTTACGGTGACAAATATATGGGCCGTGAAAGCGTAGCAGACAGACAGACACACTTTCGCATTCGCATTTATAATATTAGTATAGAAGTATAGATGCCAACAATACGAGGTGAAATAAGGTTATTTTTCAATTTTTTTATAATTTCATTCCACTACATGTTAGCCCTTGACTGCAATATCGTCTGCCGTACAACAGTGATGCCGTATTAAGTCAATTATGGCCCATTTCCCGAAGCTTGCTTGTTGCTTAAATATTGATTTTACCGCCCAGTTAATGGAGCGAAGTGACCCCATTCTTTATTATTTTAAACCATTTTTCTATCAAAAAGCTGTTTGTTTTCTATTAGTTGATTTTTATACACAACTGTAACAGGCTTATTTAATGAAAAAACTTTTAATGGACGCAGATTGCCGTGACTTTTTTTTTCAATCTTAATTTATTAGGGACTTTTGTCCGACACGGGCACGCCAGCCCCATCGTAACCTAAATTATAATTTGAAAAAAAATCTATACAATTGAAAAAGTCCCTAAATCAAAGCGTACCTAGTCGTTATCTCAACTCAATCAATAAATGTCCACTGCTATATGCAAAGGTCTCCTGCATGGATCTATGCAAAACAAAATACGGTCTAGTGACCCCTGCTTCCAGCGGTTCCCAGGTACACGCTTGATTTGTCAGTTTACCTAGTACGGACATTGCATTTTTTATATTAGCGCAACATGGCGCTTTTGATATTAATTGTAATCAAATTGAGTTTAGATTATCATGGTGGTAATTACAGCGTAAAAGCTGCAAGGTTTCCAAATGGTCTGAAAAAAATCCGCAACAAATTCAACCGGCTAGCTATTTAAACCATACCTATAAGTTGGAGTCTTTCACTTACTCTAAAGAAGAGGCTTTTAGCAAATTGTTTCTTACTAGATGAAGCAGCATGAATCAAAGAGGGTCGTGCCGTGATTGTGGCACCGATTTGCAAGTTACAATAGGCGCTGCCGACTCAAAGGCATTTAATGCTTTATGCAGGTCAAGACCCATTGCAGGCTCGATCGCAAATAGAGGCGTCTATTGACAAAGCCGGTAATAAACTGAGAGCATGGTTAGTTAGGTATATTGAAGGGAGAAATAAAACAATGTAACGCTCAAAGAATATCGGATGCTGCTGTTCGTAAAATGCAAATTTTTGTGGGAGCTATAAATAAAATCGGTATTATAATATCGAAGGACATTACTAAGTCTGGAATTTCGCTAGAGTTAATAGCGTTTGACTTCTCTTTTATTTTTTACTATGTGATGCCCACGACTTTTTTTTTTTCCACTACAAGCTAGCCTTTGACTGCGATCACACCTGATGGTAAGTGATGATGCAGTCTAAGATGGTAGCGGGCTAACCTGTTAGGGGCATGGCAGTTATTTTAAACCCACACCCCTTCAGTTTCTACACGGCATCGTACCGGAACGCTAAATCGTTTGGCGGCACGTCTTTGCCGGTAGAGTGGTAACTAGCCACGGCCAAAGCCTCCCACCAGGCAAAAGTAAAGTAATCCGCTTGTATATTATATATTTTTTGCAATCCCGCAATCGACCATGTCTTTGTTTTCGGGTAAGAATGCCTGAGTAGCCTATGTCCTTTCCATTACCTATTTCCCTACCGAATTTCGACTTAATCGGTTGAACAGATGGGACCGCATAACGTAGCAGACAAACAGACAGTCATGCACACTTAGAATATGAGTAAGGATGCTTTAAATTAGACTAAGAAGTTTTTTTATTCTTCTACAAGTAAGCCCTTGACTCTGGTAATTTTGGTAAGTAATGATGCAGTCTAAGAGCGTAGCGGGCTAGGGTGGCCACAGAGTAAGGTATAACCGTAAGTTACTTTTCACACCATATGCTCGACAATGCCGAATTATATGTCATGTAAACCTTACCGAAAGCAAGACATTATATCTCTTGGCTTTAGCCGGGTTATAATGTTCTATTGAATTTCATTATAACCCGCTGGTCAATAATGTAATTTTCACTTTCATAATTCTTATTTCTATGTTCACAAAGTCTAATTTCGCTAAACAGAATGTGTTCTCAGCGGGCGCGGCCAACTCGATTTTAGAAAACCGAAGCCGTGGCCCACTAGATTCGCACTGAGATGAACTTCATTTGTTTGTCAAGTCGAGTAGGCCACGCCAGCTGAAAGAAGTGGCTATATAGGCCGTTGCCGACTAGATTCACACTGAGACGAACTTCGTTTGTTTGTCAAATCGAGGAGGCCACGCCATTCGAAGATTCTATAAATATTTAAAAAAAAATATCAAAAATGTCGAGTGATGAAAGTATTTTGACTCCAGAAGCTATTAAATATAACGTTATCTTTCCATAATTGGACTAATATCTCCAATATCAATTTGCACTTTTAATTTGCTGTAATAAACAGTATCTACTAAGCCTGGTTTTTTATTGTCTCGCATAAAGTGAGAAAAGTAGAGTATACACCATCGGGATAAAACTGTTTTTTTTTCTTGGGCGCTTAAATCCCTCTCTGCACTCAGGACTCAATCTTAATTCGTTACGTTCAGGATTCAATGTAGCGCCCGTGACATAAAACAGTGCCTTATCCCCTTGGTGTATAATTTACTATTATACCCCTACCCCTAATCTACACGACAGCGTAGTGGAACGTTAAATCGTAGCGGCTCGTCTTTGCCTACCTAACTGCCAACCGAATTCTTCCACCAGACCAAAAAAACAGTGCGTCAAAAGTGCCTATTATTAGATGTAAATAAGCAAGCGACAAAGCTACGCGAGGTGTCGCCGGCTCCAAATAAAGTAAATAACAGTTTACACGCGTGGCGGCAGCTCCGACGTTGGAAATAATTTATCGCACCCCTCGACACCGACGTCGCATTTATTGCTCTTCGCTTCCGAATCTGTTCAGTGAGAAATTTGTGATGCGGGCCCTAATAAAGCTGCTATTTATTTACACCTTCATATTATGTACTGTATCAATATTGTAGCAAACTAAACTTTTGTTTTGTTTTTGACGACCTCCGTGGCGCAGTGTGTAGCGCTGTTGCCTTAACGTGCGGAGGCTTTGGGTTCGATCCCCGGCAGGGTCAATTTGAGAATTTATAATTTCTGAATTTTCCCTGGTCTGGCCTGGTGGGAGGCTTCGGCCGTGGCTAGTTACCACCCTACCGGCAAAGACGTGCCGCCAAGCGATTTAGCGTTCCTGTACGATACCGTGTAGAAACCGAAGGGGTATGGGTTTAATATAACTGCCATGCCCCTAACAGTTTAGCCCGCTACCATCTTAGACTGCATCATCACTTACCATCAGGTGAGATCGTAGTCAAGGGCTAGCTTGTAGTGGATACAAAAAAAAATGTATTGCGAATACAATGGTGAAATTGATAAACGAATGTAATCTTGGGATAGATTTGACAAATGCAGTATGCGTTTGGTTTTCAGCTCGTCTCGTTTTTCATATCTGCGTCCCAAAACACCGATGATTGTTATTGATTTCAGGCAGGACCAGACATAAATGTATGGCAGAAGACAGCAGGAAGGGGCAGGATTAAGGCCCTGTGTAGCGTAAAAGGGGGTTTTTAAAAGCAGTGTATTCATCAAACGGTGACATAATGTATATCTGTAAAAATAATTTGCTATTTTCAAGACCTTTAAGCAGCCATCGATGCATCTCAAAACACAATTTTTAAAAAATCTCTGAATGGAAATTTATTTTAAACATACCTCTTAATTTACCTTTTAAAGCAATTTTTCTCCTCATTAAAACTAATAATTTGCTCTAGAATTATAAGATATTTACATTTCTAAATCAAACACATTGTCGGATTAATTTGTATTGAACAATATATATTTATTTTTTTACAAATGATTTCTTTCATTTTTTGCGACATGCGCTTGCTCGATTTCACCCCCGCGCACTATTTTGATCTCGAGAGCTCACAGCGCCTTAAATACGTAACTCAGGGAACCTATGACATGCTCAGAAACCAGCTATGGATGAAAATAGGCCCATCATTGCCGGGCGATCATGATGACAGTATGACAATTAATTACATTTAATAACAATAATTATTAGTTAAAGAGTTTTTTTTATTCCACATTAAGTAAGCCTTTCACTGCGACCTCAGATCGACAAACTACTCCTAAAATAGGTACAAATTCTAGAGTATTTTTTTCCTCTTACAATACAGTTCCATTACAATATAACGGCAACTTTATTGTCTACTACCATCTAGCCTATGGGCTAATAAGTAATATTATTCTAGCTTAAACTTCTACTTATAATTAATTTCTACATCTAATTTACAGTCCAATAACTGTCCTTAGTTTATTCTAATGTACTTAATGTTCATTACGTTTTTATTATTATTATTATTATTCAACTCTTTATTTGCACCACACAATAAAATAAAATAAAAAATAAGACATGAAATAAATTAAAGATAAGTTTTTGTGACCTACATAAGTAGCACAAGCTACTAGAGTGGGTACAAAATAAAAAACGGGTTACGGGTTTTACTTCTTTAACATCTCAGAATGAGAAGGCTCATATTTTGGACAGGAGACTCTTACGCTGTAGTTGGCCGGCAATGGATTGAAAATGACCAAACTGGCTGAGTAATAAATATATCATTTCTCAAATCACTGGATCTAGAAAGCCGAAAATTCTATCTCGCAAATCTGGTGCTGCAAATGTTCATGGGCGGCGGTAATCACTTACCATCAGGTCACCCGCCTGCTCGTTTGCTCGCTATATATTTTTAAATGTAAGACGAGGCCGCGCGCCTGGTTCTGCCGGAGGTCGTCAAGCGAAACCGCCTTTAATGTGATCAGGTGGGTTACTATCGTCGCTTAAAGCAGTATTATTTCAAAACGACAGTTGTATGTCACGTCCCTTGGTGACTTTAAGGATTATAATTCTAACGTCAACAATATTAAAACAATACTGATTTAAGTGATGGTAGTATGCCCTTTGCTCTTAGTCCGTCTCGCTTCATTAGGGCTGTCGGCTATTAGGCCCAATAAATCTCATTATCCCATTAACCTCGTGTCGGGGCCGATTTGTTTTAGGACACGGCATTAACGCATCATGGCTCCTTGACGCTTCATGGATTAGTTCAGTCCCACTTTTTTTTAAATACCGCCATTGATTTCTATTTCGATGATTACCGCTATCCGCCGCTCATGAAAATTTGCAAGACGAAAAGTCAATGCATTGCAGGACTTAATTTTTTTTATCTATTATTTATAATATTATGAATATATAAAAATTATGTATAAAAACCTATTACTAATTACTACTTATCTAGTTACTAGTCTGGAAGTGAAATATTGTAATTCCAAAATTTTCCGGAATAAAAGACTATTTGATCTATACAGTGCGTAATCCGAAAGTAAACGCGATCCCAGTTTGCTTCACTGAACTAGCATCGGTGGTAATCCCGGAATGATCCACAAAGTAAATATTTGATTCGATTTCCGCTTTGATTCCTTGTACAGAGTAATGTTGCCAGAGCAGTAACCACAGAATAGGTACATGATGTAACGGTGTATGCGCATTTCTGATTCCACTCTACGCTTGATTGCCTGATCAAAATGTAACGCCAGAATTTAGATATACACGACTGTACAGACGTCACTGGCCTATACATATGTTTCATACATTAGACAAAAATATGGCGCGACATTTTAAGGCTGCCTTCCGGGAATATTTTGAATTTGCGGCTACCAAATGTTGGAATGATTTGCCACCACCGTACTGGGACTTTTCAAATTCAAAACTAACTTTTTAAAGAAAGTTAAAAGAGTACCTATTTATTTAAAAACCAAAAACTTAAAAGGGTCTCGTGTTGCTTCTCTTTATAAGTACACACTTTGCACTCTATTTTGCTGCCGTTGTAGTCCGCTTAGTTTTATAAAAAATATTGTACCTTAAATTATTTCTAATATCTAATATAATATATATAAATAATATATTATTGTATCATAGGCTATACCAACAGTTTTTATTTATTTATATTTATTTGGCCCCGTACAAGCATACTGGCTTCACAGAAGATCAGCGCTGTATTCTAACAGGTAGGTATAGCACATGCTGCATGAAGACCATTTTTAGGGATCAAGTCTCATTTCGCCATTTTTCTTCTTTATAAAGTCTATTTTGTCTTACACTTGTATCCCTGAATAAAGACTTCTTTCTTTCTTTCTAGACATACGTTAGAGAGAGTCACAGCACAAGGTATCACGTGTGCTTTGTGTCATGTCTCTCTCTAACGTATGTCTAATGGATGAAGCAGATAGATTGGCTCGTGACAGGCCACAGTAATGTATTTCTTGCGTAGAAGCTTAATGAAGCTTCTTGTTGATAAGTGAAAGAGTTTTTGATACTGGCTACACAATATGAAACTCAAGGGTGAACTAATTAAAAAAAATTGGCATTCATAGAACGGACTGCCAATAGAAGTGAAAACGAATATTTAATTTTTTTTTTTCACAAGTTTACCCCCTATCAAAAAGGGCTCAACGCGGCTAAAGAAGTTTTCACTTCAAAAAAGTATTGGTACATTTCGAAATAACCGATATAACTTTATTTAAATTCAATATGTCGTTAAAAAAATCTTATACATTTGGGGATAACCGACACATATTTTTTTCCATAACATGTGACGTAGACTTCAGTGCCACGGACATAGGTTAACTTGTATCTGAATAAAATAATCAGTACTTTAAAGATCGAAGTATAGTGTAGTGGGATGGCTGCTACCCCAAGTTTAGTATCAGCATTGTCCGCGGGGAAATCCACTCGTAAACGATAACGCTTTCAATCGATCTGCTTTGTTTGTTACAAAGGAGTAGGCGCCTTTGAATGGAGACAACAGGTCAATTGTAATACGCAAAGCAGCGCCGCAATCAGACGCCGCGCGGTCGTCTTTGATTTGGGATATTATACCTACTCAACAGAGTGTCTGTAGTCTGCGCATACCCTAAGGATTTTTTAAAAAATATTATAAGTACTGCTTCATTTAATAAGAGTTGAGGCTATCAGAGGTCGTTCTATTATAGACTAGCTTATTCCCGAGACTTCATCCGCGTGGTTTATAAATTTTAAAAAATACCACTTGAATAATTACGGATTTTATAATAGTAAACTTTCGTCCCGTATTTACCGCTTTTGGGGGTGAAATGGGGGTTGGAAGTTTGTATCAAAGTCCTATATTTTTGAAGTTAGAAACATGAAAATCGGCATTTAAGAAATTTGTTTTAAATAATAAAAACCCGTGTATGCAGTTTTACGAAAATCCAACCTCTCTATATATAGGGCTTTTGCAGCGGGAAACTTTCATAATCTCATAGGAAGTCAGAAATTGTACGCGGACGAAGTCGCTGGCGACAACTAGTAAGTTATTGTTTACAGTCCTATTATACTAAAACTTAATACTGAAACGTGGTCACGAGAATTTTAAGTGGTCACGAATGTTATCAGTATAAATACAGACGATACACGATATATATACGATATAGTTTTGAAATCTACCATTCTCTACAATGTTTGAGAAAATTTACATCGTTGCTATTTTTTTGGCCTTCTACATAGTTTTGGGGAACTGCGGAACACTTTGTAAGTTATTTTTAAATCAGTTATTTATTTGTTAATCTTTTAAATCTCATATTATTCTTCACAGTCTCATCGTTGCATACCTAGTATTACTCATTGCTGAAGGTTATAGCTATTTCTATAACAATGAAACAGTGGATCAGGATTAATAATACTTACTAATATTATAAATGCTATTTTGTTTGTCCTTCAATCACGCCGCAACGGATCAACGGATCGACGTGATTTTTGGCATGGGTACAGTTGAAGACCTGGAGAGTGACATAGGCCTTTATACCGGATAATTAAGGAGTTCCCGCGGAAAAAAAAAACCTTAATCCACGCGGACGAAAAAAAAATTTTTTTAAGAAGTCGCCGGCATCGGCTAGTAAGGAATATTTTTACCATTGGATTGAACGAATATGATTTTAAATAAAATTTTCTTATATATATATATTATGAAGCAATGATAATATAACATTATTTATTAAATACTGCAAATTATTTTACTGCGTGCAGTCGATCCGTATGACCGAGCCGCTGATGAGTTCAACTTCGGATAAGGCAGGGTCATGCAACGCAGATCGGGTGACCAGAGTAATGCTGAACTCGGAGTGCCTGGATGCAAGGGTGATGCTGTAAGTCTGCAGGAAGGGCTTAGCGGTTTTCGAGGTGAAGACGAACTCGCTGGTGACGGGATCAAAGGTTGTGCTGGCGGTATCGGCGGCCACTATATCGGTGCTTCTGGACTCAAAGTCCCACACCCCCTCGGTTTCTTTCTCGAGTTGTTGAGGAGCCAAGGTTACGGATCTTTTGTCTTGCTCCTGCGCTACGTGAGTCTTGAACTGTAAGTTGTCCTTGTTTATATCGAAAAACAAGCGGAAGTATTGGTGGGCGAACGGGGGGAGTAACACGCTGGAAAATACGTTGTCCGGGTCGACGCCGCCCAACAAGGCGGTCTGCAGTGGCGTGTTTTTTTGATCCTCATAGGCTTCCAGCAACCTGGTGGTTTCCTGAGCAACGTCGGAGCCCGGCACGATCTTGTATCGGCCAGGGCTGCCCGCTGAAGCTGCGGTTTTTATGCCCAATGACTGATCGACACTGATGGCCTGGAAAAACTCGCCCATTTGATCGCTGCCATGATTGAGCGTACTGGCCCTTATACCCAGGAACAGTGTGTGAGGGGAGCGGCTGTCAACCACGGCAACGGTCTGCGTGATACCGATAAGTTGCGCCGACGTGAGTGCATTGATACCCCGCGTGACGCAGTGTTCTTCCAGGCCCGTGTGTGGAAGGCTCCAAGTGCCATCCAGTTTTTTATAGGAAAAGCACAGGCGAAACTTTACGAACCGGCTGTTCAGCCACTCAGTCTGGCGTTGTTTTTCGTCTTCGCCGTTGTTGCCCTCGTGGTCGCCATTGCCGTTTCCCTGTGCCTTGAAGGATTGGGAGGGCGCAGGCTTGATACTTTCGGCCCAAACAATAAACAGCCGATGATTGAACATCACGGGGCGAATACTGTGGGCGGGTGTATCGGCCGAAAACGTCAGGTTGATGGGTTTCCAGTCTGTCCAGGCCATGGGCGCAGGCGCGTCAGGGTTGCGGGTGGAGCGTTGGGACAGGTCAAGTGAACGCCAATAATAGAGGTTGTCGTTGGCGGACTTGCCGACGAAATAATAGGGGCTGGTACCCCACTGTTCGACTTTGCCATCAATGTAGCCATTGAGCGTCTGAATGCTGGCGACATTTTCGAACCGTGACAGGTAACCTTGCAGTGCGTTCTGCACGGTGGCGGGTTGAATTCGATGCTGGTTGAGCTCGTTTTCCAGTTGCTCAAAGCTCTCGCTCTTGTCTTCGCGCAGCGTGGGGTCGAGGAAGTTTTGCGGGTGATAGCGCAGTTGCTGGCTGGCGCTCCACAGGGGGTAAGTGTGCAGGGACTGCTGCCAGGCCAGGGTCTCGTGAGGCGACATGCCCTGGGTTTCATAACCGGGTTCGAGGCCCGAGTGAATCCGGTTGATGTAGTGCTGCAGGCTGGTGATCGCACTGGCGACCGGGCTGGTTGGCACTGCTTGGCTGACTTGTACGTCCAGTAGCCAGTAGTCGTACAGGTCATTGGGTGTGCGTAACGAGTCTTTAAGGGCGGGGCTGATGCAGTGAGCCAGATAGTAGCTCAGCATGGCATCACGCCAGGCTTCATTGAGGCGCTGGTCGAGGGTATCAGACATGGTCATTCCTTGAGTCTGCTGGTTGAGAGGCGCCGTTATTGATGGGCGGCGATAATGGCTTCGCCCACGAGCTTCCATGTACTGAAGTCGCTGGCGTTATTCAGTTCGCGGGTGTTGAGCAATGTTTGGCTGGAGAGCCGGGTGATGATGCAGGCTTGTCGACAGCGCATGATCCAGTCCAGTTGGTCCATGGACTTGACTCTGCTGTTGGGCAAGGTCTCAGTGAGCACCCGCAATTCTTTTTCGTCCCATCCCAACCATTGACTTAGCTGGGTATCGAGGGTTTGAGGCACGTTGCTGTTGGCGCGCTGGAAATACTCCAGAAGGCTGTCCTGTGCCAGGCCATGCGTATCGCAGCAGTCTCTGAAACGCTGCAATAGATAGAGTGTGCGCAGGTTCAGCTCGACCAGCCCTGTGGGGGATTTTTCGCCGTCCAGCCAATGGGGGTTGATCAGTATTTGACGCAGTGACGTGCTGGTAATCGGCAACGGCAACAGCGTACTGATATCCGGCGCCAGCAGGATCAGATGGTTGGGCCCAGTCTGCGTTTTTTTGAAATGCAGGTTGTAGTAGAGCTTGAGCTCATTGCTGTAGAGGGCCGGCGCTGGATCTTCCAAAAACGCTTGGATGCACGCCTCAAGTCCCTTTGGCAGTAAGTCGCCCCAGCGCTTGAGCGCCGGGTTATCAGCGGCGGGCTCCAGCAGCAATCGCTGGCGCAACTGCGTTACGCTGGTGTTACTGTCCTTGAGCCAGGTGACGGCCCAGTCCAATTGCATGAGTACATCGAGAAAGTCCATCTCGGTGCTCAATGTGGGGTTGGCCAGCCTGCTCCAGGTAAGCGGGCCGAGCAGGTCGGCCAGTTGTTTGCAGTGCAAGACGCAAAGGCCGAAAACCTGGGCGATGTGTGCCAGCCGATAGATCCCGGAGTACGTGGCAATGCCCCTGACGACAGGTTTGGGTAACACGTCTGTCAGCAGTTGCAGCGAATCTGCTGTATCACTCAACGCCAACGCGGCGCAAAGCTGCTGGCGGGTATGCGAATCGAAGGGTTGGTCGTCCAGCGGTAGCTGCCGCCCGGACAATAGTGTGCGATTGAACACCTGATCGAATAAGGCTTGCTCGTTGGCGCTGGCCTGCACGGGCAGGCGATCCAGCCACGCCGAAAACTCCAGCGGCTTGAGCCTGTAGCGCCCATGGAGGTAGCGGTAGACCCCCAGTGCGCGCAGGGTAGTGCGGCTTATCTGAAGCGCGGCGTTGGCTGTACCCTCAAACGCCATGGCGCTGACGATCAGCGTATCCAGTTCGGCGAACGGTAGATCGAACCACTTTTGCAGGCGGATCATCCGATGCAGACGGTCGAACCGATCGAGGCTGGTATTGAGTAGTTTTGCTGTTTTCCCGTTGCCGGATTGGCCGACCTCTAGCTTGGGCTGACTTTCTGTGCCATTGACATAGCGGGCACCATAGGTCAGCAACGTTTTTTTAGGCGCCGAGCGAGAGGCATGGGGGGCGAAACTGTTTTGCGCCAGCAGGGCTTGTAACTGGGCAGTGTCCAGCGCGGTACATTTGAGGAAGTCGTCAAGGTTTTCCGGTGCGCGGGGCCTGCCAAAGTAGGTTTCAAACAGTGTGCTTCCTGTAACGGGTGGTAGCGTCAAGAGTTTCTGCTGTTCGGGATTCAATCCGCTTAGCATTAAATTATTTTTCTTTTTTGCCATGGTCCCTTACTTCATCCCGTTCCGGTATCATCCCGTTCCGATATCATCTAAATATATGCAATTGGCGGTTGGACGACAACTATAAAATGGTACGTATTCAAAATTATTATAAATATTGTAGCTAACTGACAAATCCCTTCTTTACAGGGCCAGCCAGCATCGTTTAGTTATATTCTATTGTGTGTGCCATTTACTACCTACAACATACCTATAAAACCATCAGCTACTTCGTTAAATGTTATTGTATAGCCCTTATCACTAAGCCGACATATGATAAGAAAACGTCGAAGTCTACTAAAAGTTAGAAGAGCACGTTTATCTATCTGAATAAATAATGCACTAGTCAAACGTGCGAATGGCTTTGTTTTATCTATTAGAAAGATAAAATTACCCGTTGCCCTATGAACGACAGAAGAGACGCGACGCGACGCGACGCCATATGACGCCTTAGAAAATGACAAACTTGTCTACGCGAAAACATGAAGGGTTGGATAAACTCAATTTATTTATAACTAAAAGGGCATACAGGTGTCTCTTATGTTACGTCATGTTTTGACTCTACCACCGGTTCGGAAAGAGCACAGATACTCTTTGATACTGTCGCGTCGCGTCTTATTGAGTCACGGTGTCGCGTTTATCGCTCACGGCGGACAACGTCTTGGACAGACAGACAGGGCGGACAAAAATTAAAGAGCAATTAATGTTTGGTAATAGTCGTCGCAGTTACAGAATCAGAATCAGAAATTATTTAGGTATTGCATTATACACATATAATATTCTAAAGGCGGTGCAAAACACAAAAAGTCAAGTGTATTACCATTTGGTACAGTTTTATTTTAAGTAATTAGTGGATGAGATTCTATTAGCTACACGAAAAATGTATGTCCAAGTTAATGTATTCATGTCATCATCACCGCGTGCCTTCTTCAAACCAAAATTTGGTGGTCATCATGCTAAAATCTTCTAAGTATTTTAAGCCGCATCTTTTAGCCCTGGATAGCTTAGCTTTTGAATACTTATGTAATTTAGTTTCGCCCGCCAGTTACACACCTACACTGTACCTATACCTATTATACTAATTTATTTCACGTCTTCTCTCCACAGTGAATTCAGCAAAAGCTAAAGTAGACCGGCAACTGATAGAACCATTGGAAGTCGTAAACAGTGTACAAGATCTTCTAGTCGCTGGATATTGGTACGTTTATTGAAGAAAATCAAACTACTGGCTTAAATTAAACATCATAAAAATTAAGTCAGGACAATTCAAGTAGGTACTTTAGAGGTATATTCAAGTTTGATCTTCAAGTAGGTATACATATCAAGTTCGATCAACAAAACATTCGCGAATGTTTTAAAAAATATTTGATTTTATAATTTATACAATACAAATACAATTTCATATAAAAAATCATATTTAAATCCTTGTTTACAGATGGACGTGCTCGAATTCTTCAAATCGAGTGAACTCAACAGAAAAATAAATGTTTTGAATTGATAATTATTTGTTTTTTTTTAATAATATATAGGCTAGCGCTTGACTGCAATCAGACTTGCATGTAAGAGGTGATGCAGCCTAAGGTGGAGCGCGCTTGCCTAGAAGATGCTTATTCACTCTTGATTTGAAGGTACCTATATTAAATCAGGAGGATTCCGGAATACCAGAAAAAAAGAGTTCCCATGGGAATAAAATTACAAAGTCGCAGTCGCCTAGTTCCCAATAATGCTGAAACACCTGTTTCTTCATTTTAATGTAAGCCCAGGTATCAATTTTCATTGTCATATCTTGAAAAGGTCACTTTCATACAATCTTTCTTCGTTTGTGTAACCCTTTTAGGGTTAGAATTAATAAAAAAATCCTTTCTTAGTACATTTCTAGGATGCTCTAGAAATAATTTCTCAAAATTTCAAATTTTTACGTTCAGCCGTTTGGGTTGTAGGTTGTATGTCACTCAGGACAAAGTCTTTTATTGTTGATGCCCGTGACTTCTTCAGCGTGGACCATGGACTTCACGGAATTTAATGAAACCCTTAATGTACGAATTCGCAGCAAAAAAGCGTCTGTCTGTCCGTCTGTCTGTCCGTCTGTCTGTCCGTCTGTCTGTTACGCTTTCACGACCCATCTTTTCAACCGATTTTGATGAAATTTGGTACAGTGATAAGTTGTTGTTTCTATAGACTACTTTATAGACTACTTTGTATCCCGGAAAATAAAATAGTTCGCACGGGAATAAAAAACTTACTCCACGCGGTCGAAGTCGAGGGCATTATCTAGTTAAACATAACGACGCGACGATTGTGCAAATTTGCCGGCTCATACATATACCTAGTTATTAAACCTGCACATAGAAAATTCAGAACTAAATAATTCAGTGTTATATAATAGCTATCCAGTTCAATGGTCTAATTTAGCCGTTTAGCAATAAACTAAATTCCCTCGCTCAATTCCGGCCGATTGATCTCACACGCCGTAAATATTTAATTCCATTTCGGCCAACCGATTTCAACGTATTTCTATCTTTCTATGTTTGTGGTTTGCCGTCCACGTATATAACTTAGATAACCTTCAGGGCAAGTGCGTTCCAACCTAGACCTCATCATTGCTTTGCACTAAGCATAATTGTCGTAAAGTGCAAGCTTATATCGGAAAAAAACTCCGGAGTTGAAAAGTTAGTAATGTACTAAAAGTTTAGTACATTACTAACTTTTCAACTCCGGGAGAGTTGACGACCTCCCTGGCGCAGTGTTGAGAGCTGTTGTCTTAATGTGGAAGATCCCGGGTTCGATTCCCATCAGGGTAAATATGGAAAATTATAATTTCAGAATGTTCTCTGGTATGGCCTGGTATAAGGCTTCAACCATGGCTAGTTACCACCGTACCAACAAAGACGTACCGCTAAGCGATATAGCGTTCCAGTACGATGCTGTACCTATTATAGAAACCGATTGGAGGTATGTTTATATGTATGTATAGTATGTTTAAATGTATATAGTAGTTATGTTTAAATTAACACAGAGTAATTAACAGAGTATACATTGCCTTAATTTCACCGATTAACCGAACTAAGCCAACTCGCTCTATTCCATTCCGTTCTGTTCCAGTTGATTGATCCCGTCCCATTAAATATTTGATCAGATTTCGGCTTTGGATCTTTGTGCGAAGTGATTTCGGACTGAACTCGACTGAACCGGGCTAAAACTCAAGAGTATAATGCCCATGTGCATTCATAATTGCCTGCTTTAGGTTAATCGCATATTATAAAATGCCGCACGCCGCACAACGCCCGAAAACACGCATATTTTTAAAAATTCCACTACAAGTTTAGCCCTTGACTGCGATCACAATTGATAGTGAGATTCAATCCGAGATAAAAAGGTATAAGAGAGTTTTTATTTCTATGCGTCGCGTCGTCGTTTATAATGTCGCGTGTAAAAGAGCTAAATTTCTTGGTCGCACGGCTTTTCCGAGAAGGTCTAGTTCATGGTGTAGTCCCAAAAGAAACTACCCACCAAAACAAATCTTATTAAGATTTGTTTTGGTTTTGGTTAAAAATTATAAATTCCTGAATCGAGAATAAATTCTACTTCTGCTCTGTAATCAATTGATAAGTGGCTAATGGGTGTTAGGCCTGAGAAGTGAAGAAGAAGAAGAAGAAGAGAAGAAAGAAGTGCGATGCGAATGGCATGTAATATAGTGTGCGAATATCACTATTTAACTCATCGCATAAGAGTATGGCCGCCAAAAATTGTACAATAACATTCGTGAAATTGTAACACACCGTAACATACGTGAATGAAAGTAACACACGTGATTTTATTAGGCCTAGTGTACATAATATGTCACATAATAGTATACGATAGGTTTCATTATTTGTTTTCTTGTTTATTAGATTATTTGTTTAAATTACAATTTATTTAAAGAAAAAAGCTTTATTTTCCTACCATAATTATTTTCAAATACGAATTAGGTATTGTAATTAAAAAAAACATCGAGGTTCAATTCAATTAGTTTCTATTAAACAAAACAATAAAAAATCAAATATTTTTGTGTTTTTAGCATAGACAATTAGTAAAATAGGTAATTATAGAAAAAAAACAACGTTACTAGTTTTTTTAAGAGCGTTTATGGCGCATAGTTTAATATAATTAAAAACCATATGAAAACTTAAAACTATTTTTGGCAAAATAAAATTCACTTCGCGAAATTAAACAGATGAAAAAAATATTTCATCAGAAGAATTTTTTAAGAAATATGCTTTCCCATTACACTCTACTTCTATATTTTTTACCACACTTAATTCGGGAACAACATCGCGATCTATTTTTGTAGGTACAAATTTTAAAGTTGGTTTATAAATTGTTTTTAAATACCGCACAGTATAACGTATGGTTTCATCAACATCTACTCTTTCTATGAACCCTACATAATATTTCCAAGACTGTCTTTGATAATACCTCACTAATACACTATCACCTACACTGAAAACTTCTTTGAAGTTCTCATTTAGTCCTGATGTGGATGGTGTTGGATTATCATCATTTAAATCATTTTTATGTGATAAATTTAATGTATCAGATTTGTCAATTTTTTTGAGTTTCGGTTGACTATTACCATAACTCTTGATACAGAAGGCACGATTTTCCGGTCTAAATCTCACATCTGATAAAATGGTTATTTTTTCTTTGCAACCAGTTCTACAAATCTTTTTTATCTTATTACTATTTTCTTGGTCTTCTTGCTCCGAATCAGACATTCCACTTATTTCCCATATATTCCTTTTTTTAGTAATAACTTTTTCTTCGCTATTTACTGATTCTTGAACAAGAAGGTGGTTTTTACCATCTAAACATTCACAATAACCTTTTGGGTCATAACAAAAACAGCTCAAACATCTAAATTTAATAACATTCACTTTGTTTGTGTTCGCAATTTGATGTAGAGTCATTGTCTGTGGTACTGGTGTCAAAGTTTCTGCTATTGTGTATTTAGCAATATCAGCCTCTGATACATAAAACGTCATAACTGATGTGTCCGAGTCTTTGAGGATTTTAAATGCTGTCTGGGCATTTGGTATATCTGTGCCTTGTGACACATAGCCATCAAGTCTGCGTTTTATCGCGCCGCCGACTCCATCGGCGGCACCTTTTCCATGAGAAGACTCACTAAAATTCCACGTAGAGTTTGGGAACCCCAACAATTTTGTATATTTTGAAAACAAAAAAAAATTCTTTTTTTGTTTGTATTGGCTAGTAGGGCCATCAGAAAAAAAATGTACTGCTGACACTGACGGAAACTCATTTCTAATATGGTTAAGAATAGGTTCAAGATGGGCCCATATGGCCTCTGGACCATGTTCGTTGCTGGATGATATGGAAGCAAATGCTTGTGGCTTGTTTACACTCGTGTACAAAACACCAGTATGAATAGTAATTTGTGGTTTGGAGGCACCGAAGTGCATAGATTGAACTTCTGTGGAAAGTTTGCACGTATAATTTTCACTAAAATCTATGTGTACTGCAACTTCATTGTTTTTTAAGTTTTTGATGCATGATGAGTACTGGTAATATTGGTGTTTTATGTTATAAATATGTTTCTTTAAGATTATAATTTCTTGGTTAAATTTCTCCACTAAGTTTTCCAATGATGCACTTGTCTGTATCTTTTCCATCTTCTTGGTTATTGATATTTTATTTTCTTTTTTATTTATATATTCGTATTTATCTAGTTTGAATTCTTCGTAATTAACCGTCTCATTTTGGTTACGACTTCCCCAATTAAAGGAAATAACTTTATCTTTACAGAAAGAGCATTCCCCATACGCACATTCTTTTGAATTTAAATCACATTGTACATTAGACAAGATTGTATCTAAATCCTTGGTTTCTATCATTCCGAGTAGTTTTAATTTTTCAATCTTGAGCATGATATTTTCATGTTTAATACATCCACATGTTTCTCTGTTAGAGAGTTTAGGACGCAAAACGTAAAATGGTCGGTACTTTTTAAATGCAGTATACTTGGCTCTGCCACCTTCCAACCTATACTTTTTGTAAAGATCCTTCAGACTTTTCAATAAATAGCGTCGCTGTTGTTTGTTTTTCTTAAACGTTTTGACTTCATTTTTCCCGGCTGTTGCCCTGCTAACATCGTCTCTTTCATAAAATTGTTTTATTTCTTCTAAAATCATCCTATTACTTCTCAAAATACTTCTTCTATGACGAACTCTTCCTTTCAATCCCAATACAGCTGTAGTTACGCTTTTTGCCTTGTACTTTTTCACTATTTCATTCTCAACTACTCTTTTAAGAACATTTCTTTCTTTATTATCTTTAGAATTTTTGTAAGTATTTTGTAGAGCATCAGTTAAAACGTTATAATTAAGAAGCTGTCTTTTCACTTTTTGTTTTTCTGGTGTAGATATATTGGGAATATTTTCTTCTATAAAGCTCTCGGTTTTTGTAAGTGGTGTCATTTCAATGTCATCTTCGATTGTAATTGTACTTGAAAGAGCAATATTTACTAGCGATTCTGCATTTTTTGCTTTCAACTCTTCAATTTGTGTGATTAAGAATTTTTGTTTTTTCATTAAACGGTAACATTTCTTTTTCATTGCTGTAATATTTTTTGTCATCTTGTTGATTTTATCCTCGTAGTTATTTTTTACAATAGCCAAATGTCTTTGAAATCTTTTTCTTTCTGCTAATCGCGCCCTATTATCAATTTGATCATTACTACTTTTTTCAGCAACATTATCGTTCCATTTTTTGTCGGTTTGTTTAGATTTTTGTCGATTTTTTCTATTTCTCCACTGTTTCCTGAGGATTTCTTTCTCTTTTTCCGAACATTCGCTTATTTTCTTTCTATCTTTATTTCGCGCAGCATTTTTACGCTTAGCTTCTTCAAATTTTTCTGGGTTGTTAGCTTGCATTCGCTCTCTGTAACGCTTTTGTTTCTCTGCCGCTGTCAAAACCATCTAAAAATAAAATATTTGCTTTAATCGTAGAACGATAAAAATTTATATCTATTTTCGTTATTTTATAACACTGTTTAGTAAATATATATAATTCGATTTAATTACTAGATCAAAAATATAACAGAGAAAATAACTTTTGAGTTTCTTAAATACAAAATATCAACAGAACCAAAACACTACCTTTCGAAACTTTAAAATTACTCTTCACTTATTAATTTTCGAATTTGGTTCTCTTTTTGTTAAAAGAATTATTTACTTAAGATTCTTTAGTGTGTACTAATCTTAACAGCCGATCACGAATGTTACGTAACACAAAAGTAACACACGGTATCATTCGTGAATAAAAAAATGGTTGGACATAACCCAAAATGCTTTAAATCGTTTAAGTTTTGAAGCAATATGACACCGCTTAGTTTGAATTGTCAATGGAATACTAAAGCTACATGGGTGGGGCTCAAAAAAAATGTACTTTTTGACAAAATATTTTGGTCGCCTGTTTACCGCACATATTTTGTAATAGTTAGATATTCAATACCTTAGAATTTAATTTATTATTATTTTATGAAAACGTTAAAAATACATGGTTGCAATTAAAAATAACAAATCTTTAGTTTACAAAATATTTTGGTTTACGGAACTTTTATATATTTTTTTGCTCCATACTAAACTAAACTGTCCCAGTGCAGGCTTTCGACAGTTATAATATCATTACAAAATATTTATTCAGTTTATGTAATTTCTAATTGCCGTTGTAGTTAGTACGGGAGTTCATGTAATGCATTTTGTCTAAAAATCTCTCGTTATTATATATAATTTCTTATAAAATTTAAATTTAAAAATTTGTCCCATTATATCTTCCAGTGTGATATAATTGATGTGTTACGTAGTAACTTTTTTATTTTACTGGCAACCACACTAGAACCACTTTTAATGGGTGGCAACACTCTAGGGTAACGCCAATGACGTGTCAATTTTATGTCAGCCATTTTAGTCTCGTAACATAAGTGACGTGATTTGTGGTGTTCCTTTTGGTCGTGTAAAATATTGGATTTTAAATGCAGATTTTTCAAGGTACGTGTTTATAATTCGTTATATATTAGTAAATATGTTAAATGAATAGTTTTTACCTTGTACAATAAGGGTTTATTTCTGAGATATCTTTGAAGTTGTAGCTGCTATATTAAAGTGAGCACAAGAATCTTCTAGTGTGTTTAGTCTAGTGTGTTGTAGTGTGTTACATGTTGTGTTACGTAACACACTGGATAATATTAAGCTTGGTTCACAACATACTGTTACCCGAAAGTAAACATTAGGCATTAATTTTCAATTGAGAATATACATAATACCGGTTATTGAGGATAGTTTTTTGTTTATTTTTTTAATTGTCATACACAGACAATGTCATAATTATTTTTCAGTAATTATTATTAAAAATAGAAAATATTATAACAGTAGTTATAATACTTTCCTTGGTTGAAATGTTTACTTTGCTATCGAAAAATTTCATGTGCATTTTCCCTATTGTATGAATGCAAGTGTTTGTACAAATAATATGTTAAAATATTTCATTTATTTTTAAAAACATCATAAAACCATAAAATATTATTTCTTTCTTTCTTTGTTCAAGAGCTTCTTTTTCTTTCTACCACCAAATATATTAGGTCCCATTAGAATAGTGGATCAAACCTAACACAGCACTCAGTACGTCCAACCAATGACATCCAAGCAAAAAAAAATAACACTAATTAAAGTGATTTTATTTTTAACTAAAGTATTAATTGCCGTCACACGAGAATAAACACACATTATGGGTAGGTAGGTAGAATCACTTTAATCAGTGTTTCTTTCCGCCTGGACATCACTGGCCAGACACACCGAATGCCGTGCCGAAAGTCTGTCCCACTATTTTAATGGGACCTTATAGTTTACAGTTAAAACTTATTTTGTACACAGATGCCTTTGAGCGCAGCTGAACGGCAAAAACGTTATCGCGAGAAGATGAAGAATGAAAACCCAAATAAATTTAAAGAAATGCAACGAAGAAATGCAGAGAGAACTAACAAAACTAGAAAAAGAATAGGAGATTTTGGACCAGAAGAGCGCGAAGAGCTACGAAGACAATGGAGAGAAAATAAGAAAAAGAAAAAAGATGTTGAAGAGATAACCAAGTCGGGACCAGAGTGTTTAATAATTAATGAACAACAAAAAAGAAATAAACAAAAGTGTGCAGAAAGATTGAATTACAGGTTAAAAAAAGAAAACGCTTATCTTAAAGTGGATAACAACTTAATTAAAAAGAAAATGTATAATTTAAAGAAAAAACTTAATAGATACTTAAAGAAAAATAGAAAACTACTCGACTTATTGCACAAGAAAAATGATCTGATACAAAAGTTACAACAAACACCGAGTTCTAATGATGAAAATCTAGAGCACACTCCATGCACCAAGGCAAACATGTTTATAGAGGAAAATTTGCCACAAATTTCATTTGAAGAAAAAGAAAAAGTAAAGAAACGATTACTAGAACACAATGTTTTAGTAGATACATTAAAGGAACGATACGAAAACTGTGATAAAAATTCTGATAAAAAAGTACTTAAAAATATAATCTGTAGTGATGTTGTCAAAAAATACAAAATGAAAACTAAAATGAGTTCATACTTTGGCCTTAAAGGAAAAATACGTCAAATTCAAGTAAAAAAAAAGAACTTGTTATTACTGAATCATTTGTCGAACTTTTTTGAAAGAGACGATAACAGCGTGGCAACAGCAGGCAAAAAAGAGATTAAAACACTTAAAAAACAAACTAGACAAAGACGATATTTATTAGGAACCTTAAAACAACTATATAAAAAATATAAGTTAGAAGGTGGCAAAATTTCGTTTGCTACATTTAAACGCTATAGGCCGTTTTATATATTGCCCCCAAAACTTAACTCACGTAATACTTGTGCATGCAAAAGGCATGAAAACTTAGCGATGAAGGCGTTGAAACTCAAGTCTATGGGTATAATTGAAACAAAGTCCCTTGATGATATTTTGACAATGGTTGTATGTGACGAAAAAAAAATAGAATGTGCCTATGGCGAATGTCAAGAATGCCGCAATAAAGTTGTTCAATTTAATCTTAACGGGCAAAATATACAAGGTAGCGTTTCCTGGTCAGAATGGATACTAAAAAATCATGAATATGATGACAAGAAAAGTGATGGTTTAAAAAAAATTACAAAAAAAATGGTTAAAGAAAATAAAATTGACACTTTACAACATCTTTTAGAATCATTTACAAACGAACTAAAACAGTTTAAGACACATGCATATAATATAAGACACCAATATACACAATATCAACGCTGTATTAAAAATCTCGATGATAAATCAGTAGCCGTTCACATAGACTTTTCCGAAAATTATTCCTGCAAATTAAGTACTGAAATTCAAGCCATGCACTTCGGTTCCTCACGTGAACAATTTACGCTACATACTGGCCTTATGTACAGCAAAGGCAGAGAACCAATGTCATTTGCCTCCATTTCACCTTGTAACAACCATGGACCAGAAGCTATATGGGCCCATCTGTCTCCGGTTTTACATTTGATTAGAGAAGAATTTCCTAACGTACATGCAATACATTTTTTCTCAGATGGACCCACTGTTCAATATAAACAGAAAAAGAACTTCTACTTGTTCTCTAAATTTACTAAAGATCTAGGGTTCCCCTACTCAACGTGGAATTTCTTTGAATCTGCACATGGAAAGGGTGCTGCAGATGGCATTGGTGGTGCAATAAAGAGAAAATTGGATTCGTTAGTTTGCTACGGATCTGACATAACTGATGCAGAGTCCGCATATCGATTATTAAACGAGACTCAAACAAAAATTAGACTTTTTTACGTGCCAGAAATTCTTGGAAATGTCAATATACAGCTATATCCTGTGCCTGGTACTATGGCTCTCCATCAACTTAGAAACTCTAAGTCGGAAAACAAAATAGTTTATCGCTCTTTAAGTTGCTTCTGCAATAAAGTAGTAAATCCTGGATATTGTGACTGTTTAGACATAAAAGAACATAATTTAAGTATGATTCACAAACAAACTGTTCTCAAAAATTTAAAACGCCAAAATAATTTTAAAGATTCAATAGATAGAAAGAAAAACAGAACAAAAAAAAACTACTTAAAGAAAATGAAAACGCCCCAGAATCGTTCGAGATGTTTGAAAGAGTTCAAAGTGCAGCCTGACGATACTGATACTAGCACAGATAGTGAGGTAACTTATGCCGAGTCGGATGATAGCTTATGGGCAGGTGATGAAAACATTGATTCTGATGCACTAGACCCAGAAGAAATGGAAGTATTAACTAAAAACTACAAAATGGAACACAAAGAAACAGAAAAAATGCCTGCACCAACCTCTAAAGTAAGGATTTTATCAGATATCAGAATTACGCCGGAAAATCAAGCCTATATAGATTTACACAACTTTTCGCGTGGGAAAAAAGTGGACAAACACTTTAATTTATATTCTACCTTAAGTGGTAAGGAAAATACAATAAATATTTATGATGACCCTATACCAAGTACATCAGGAATATGTAAGAAACAGAATAACATATATAAGATGAAAATAGAACAGGAGATACAAAACATAGAAACAAATTATGATATACAGTTATCCAATAAGAACTTGGATCCGAGAGAAAAAATATTAGATTGTGAAAAAAATACTACTGAAAAAGTTAAAGAAGAACGGAAATACTATAAATGCGATGTGACAACTAACTTAACTACCGAATTTAGCCAAAACGCAAATACCAAGAAAAATAAGACTGACGAAGATAAAACAGATGCCTGTGATATAATTATAAATAACCAAAGTATAGACCAAAGTAATGAGACTGAAGAATCAAACGCCATAATGGACGAAGGCATAGATATAGGTATAAATGTTAATGACAGTGTCTTAGTAAGATACTATGAAAAAAAGGCATGGGTTTATTATGTAGGATTTGTTGAAAATTTGGACATAATTAATAAACAGGAAATTAAATACACTATTAGATTTTTGAAGACTATTAAAAAACCTAAACTGAAATTCATCTTTACCAAAAAAACTGATAGAGATGAAGTGCCAGCTGTGTGCATTGTAAAAAAAGTAAATTTAAATTTTGACTCGAAGGAGTACACGCTCAGTGATAAAGATAACCACATTTATTTCTACTAATACACCAATCTGATCCTAATACTATAAATAAGTAAATTTTGTTTTTTATATTTGTTTTGTTAACTATAATTGTTTTTGTTTTCTAATTTTGATTTAATACAAATGCTAACCGATTTTGATTTTTATTATTTTTATTAATGTCACATTTATTATTTCTTATACTTAATTTTGTTGTTTACGAACTTTAATAACATTTTGATAACTATTGTGTTATAATTTTAATATTTTTTACAGTTAATGAACAAAGTTCCTCTTTAATTATTCTGAGTGTCTGAGATTGATATGAAAGCTAATTAAATAATGTTACAATTTATGTCGTTTTTATTTTCCATATGAATTAATAACTAGCTTTAACCCGCAACTTTTCCGTGATAATTTAAAAATACGGACGACATCGGAAGTAACAGTTAGTATTTTAGTTACCTAGGATTGCCCATCTTCTCCAAAATCAGTTTAGTAGTTTAGCCGTGACAGACTGACAGACATAGTTACCTTCGAATTTATAACATTAATTACGTGCATTAATAGAAGTCACATAAGTACCTATTAATTTAATTCATTACCCTATTACAATTGTACAATGTAGACCTGCCTTTACCAAGTTTTAGAGTGTTACAATATTTTCCAGTGTGTTGTATGCCACATTGTGTGTTATTCTCTCCAGTGTGTTATGGTACAAACTTTGTGAGCCCCACCCACATACATCATTTAAATAATATAGTAAATTTATGCATTCTTACCTTGTACTATTCTCACTTAAAAATATTAAAAACTTCCGAGACAAATTGCTGCTATCTTCTCGACCAAGTATGACAGAAACAAAATGGCGATATTTTTTTTGTAGGTTGGCCAACATGGTAGTGGTGTTGCCATTACTTAAAAATAATTTCGTCGCTCAGATATCTAGCTAGTTTAGATGTGTTATTTCATGGTAACTTGCGTGAAGTATCATTCGGGAAAAAAAGTGAGACTATTGTTTAAAGTGAGTTTTGAATTATTTTTTTATATTATTCTTAATAGAATTAGTTAAATCATATGCAAATTTACACCAAAATTTAGAAATACCAACGTCTTACAGGATAAAATACAGTTGTACATAATTATATGACTTCAAAGTGTGATGTGAGTAAATTGGACACATGACTCATGAATAGAAACGAAAATAAATTTACAAAAACTAAATTAAATTGAGCTCGTTAAATGAATTCTAAGTGAATGAAAACTATTTATATGACGAAGTATAACATAACTAACCTGAATCTATTTAAAAACTATCAGATCTTCCTTTTAAAAAATCGTTACGTTAACATTTATGACAAGGACAACTTTTTTTTATCAAAAGTACATTTTCTGGCGGCCATACTCATAAACACAAAGTGAAATAGCGCACCAGTCTAGATAAAAGAACAAAGGTTGTGAAGGACTAAAGAGCATAAAATAGAGTGCGGTACCACAATGCAAAGGAATTTAGGGTTTTGTAGAACTCTTATTCAGTACCTAAATGAAAGGACCGGGAGAGAATTAAAAATAACTTGGTAAAATGGAAATTAGAAAAGTCAACATCGTAGAAGAAAAGGAAATGTGGTTATTTCGCTTTTTCGTCAGAATTACGGTAAAATTACGATTGAGGTTTGCCCTTACTAATAACTTTATTTTCCTTACTTAACCCTTCAAATAGTCCTGCTAATGCAACGTTCATCAAACTATTCTACACTTGAAATTGTGTCGCAAATTGTACACAGAACTCAAACTAAACAGGCATTATACTGTCACAGTGTTTGCAAATGGAAAACAAAACCGACACAAAGCTTGCGTGTTAAAGTTAGCGATGTTATGGTTTCGATACGAAGTTATATCGCACAATTGCACACAGTGTAGCTTTGTAACCAGCAATTTTGTCGATCAATACGATTTTTACCTACTACTTGTTGATAATTCAAGTCCTTATGATTTGTTTAGATATGGTTATTGTACGAACTGATATTGAAAGTAATGTATAGCATTTTATGTAACCGGAAATTTGTGATCCAGGATTCTGACGAGATAGATCTCAGATATAAACTTCACCGTACCTGCATTTTTAATAGGTTTACACAATCAAACAGATTATTCAAAAGGTCACAGCATTGCACTCTTTTTTTAGTTCCTACTAAATACGTTACTATCGTTCGTACAAAAGACGTTAAATCCACGTCCTTTAGTATTATGTTTGATAATTTAATTATAATTTTAAACTGTCAATGTAAGTAAAAACTGCGGTCACAACTCACAAGTCATTTTTTTAATTACACTACAACTTAGCACTTAACTGCGATCTAACCTGATGGTAAGTAATGATGCAGGCTAAGATAGTAGAGGGCAAACTCGTTACCGGTACGGCAGTTATAATAAACCCATACCCCTATCGGTAAGTCATTATTTAATATTTTGACGACCTCCGTGGCGCAGTGTGTAGCGCTGTTGCCTTAACGTGCGGAGGTCCCGGGTTCGATCCCGGGCAGGGTCAATTTAGGAATTTATAATTTCTGAATTTTCTCTGGTCTGGCCTGGTGGGAGGCTTCGGCCGTGGCTAGTTACCATCCTACCGGCAAAGACGCGCCGCCAAGCGATTTAGCGTTCCGGTACGATGCCGTGTAGAAACCGAAGGGGTGTGGATTTAATATAACTGCCATGCCCCTAACAGGTTACCCCGCTACCATCTTAGACTGCATCATCACTTACCATCAGGTGTGATCGCAGTCAAGGGCTAGCTTGTAGTCCATAAAAAAAAAAGCTTCCACTAAGCGCCCATTTTAAAGTTTGTTTAAAGAGTTACTAATTCAAACAGATGTCAAACATCCAATACTACATACCAATAAATATACTCGTAGAAGTTAATTAATTATGTTTTGCAAAACATGCTAGCAATCTTTAAACGCACTCCTATAAAGGTACTACCATCCCTCCATATGGCAATGATGATATGTCTCCCTTTTAATTAATACAGGTTTTAATGAAAACCCTAATTGGTAATCTGAGGCTTTTATGAGGCTTATCTAGTCATTGAGATGGTATCATCGTCATTAGCAAATCCCTTTTTTAAGCACGAAAGGATAATAGGATGCCTTTGAGAACCTTTTTGTGTACCTTGTCTGATAATGAAGCTGTGACACCATGTTTCTTGCTGCATTATGTGCCCTAATGATGTCTTTTTTTTTATCCACTACAAGCTAGCCCTTGACTGCAATCTCACCTGATGGTAAGTGATGATGCAGTCTAAGATGGTAGCGGGCTAACCTGTTAGGAGCATGGCAGTTATTTTAAACCCATACCCCTTCGGTTTCGACATGGCATCGTACCGGAATGCTAAATCGCTTAGCGGCACGTCTTTGCCAGTAGGGTGGTAACTAGCCACGCCCGAAGCCTCCCACCAGGCAAAATATGTAAAGGCATGTCTGTACTTAATGTGATATAGATTCACTTCTTATGCGTATGTATTTTTATTTGGTAAGTGACAATGCAGTCTTAGAAGGTAGCGGGCTAAACAAATAGGGGTATGGTTATATTAAGCCTATACATTCCTACATCGGTTCCTACACGGCTTCGTACTGGAAAACTAAATCGCTTGGCGGCATTACTAGTAGGGTGATAAGTTGATGACTAACCACGGCTGAAGCCTCCTACCAGATTAGAAAAGAGAAAATTCAGATCAGAATCAATTCCCAAATTGACACTGCCGAGAACGAACCCGGGCCCTCCCACTTATAAGACGCACAGCGCACTTACCACTACGCCAGGGAGTTCGTCGTATAGAGTCATAATCACACATTAAAAGGACAAGGACAAAGCAGGATATCTCTCTTTGTGAGTCGTATTCCTTATTGCTCGGGGTCGTGACCCTTTTCCGTTTGGAATTTGGAAATTTCAGCTCCTAAGAGGGCTTTCAAATTTTTACGTAAATCGAACCTAACGTGAGCGAAGCCGCGGGCATAAGCCAGTGCTTCTATATAACGTTAAATAAAAACGCTATTTTTATTTACTTACTTACTTACTTTTTTTTATGAAACTGTTTTTATTTACGTTCCTCATTGACGTCTTCGAGTCAATTATTTAGCTGAAAGCCGTATTGAAAAGGTGGGATTGTAACGCGGTATACATTTTTAACGAAGCGCTCGTCGATAAGGCCCGTATCGAAACAAACAATAGAATTGGTACGTTCCTACTTCGGCGCCTTTTGGAATTGGAAAAAGAGAAACACTCCGATAACGATGGCAACACAAAAGTTACACGAAAATAAAGATTTCAAGTGGTTCTTTATTTTATTCGAGATGAAACGCATTCATCATCATCTACCCAGCATCGGCCCACTTGTGATCACCAATCAAGTCATAGTCTAAGTTATGGAAGGAATTAACTGGAAGTTTAATTCGCTATTGTTACTCCATCAACTTTAAAGACAATCTTTACTATCGTGTATTGTAAAGTCAACATCTCCTGAAGATGCTTCGGTGTCGGAGAGAATTATTTTAATTCGCAAGATTTGTGTGACTGCCTCGTTGGTCTAGTGGTTGGCATGTTCGACTGCGGCCGACGAGTTTAGGTTTTTCTGACGAGAAATTCTCAGTACTTGCCCAGAGTTAGGAAGTTGGCGGTGTTTCACCCCCGTGCCTCGGAGAGCACGTTAAGCCGTCGGTCCCGGTTATTATCATGACCATGGTAATAATCGTTAAAGCCCGCCAACCCGCATTGGAGCAGCGTGGTGGGTCTAAGCTCTAATTCCTTCTCTCCTATGAGAGTGGAGGCCTGTGCCCAGCAGTGGGACGTTAGTGGGCTGAAGTGGTGGTGGTGGTGTGATGTGGTGAATATGGCAAGATACACACTGTACCACATAGGTTTACCTACTGTGGCGGATTATAGCGAATTAAATTTCCAGTTCTTTCATTATCATGGACTTCCGCGAAGTAACGCCTGCTGGGTATGGGTTTAATATAACTGCCATGCCCCTAACAGGTTAGCCCGCTACCATCTTAGACTGCATCAACACTTACCATCAGGTGAGATCGTAGTCAAGGGCTAGCTTGTAGTGGATTAAAAAAAAAAAGACCTGTCTAGGCCACCTGAAACCTCCCTCCCACCAGGCATTTATTAGATTCATAAAAGTAAAGAGATCCCAAAAACTGCTGTTATATTATTCTCCTACAGTAACCATATCCCACACTATTGAGAAAAAGTTGAAAAAACTTTATCAGGGCATAACAGTTAGTCACGGTGTCTAACGCCAACCCTGAAACCGACGATACACTGCAGGACAAATAAAAGGGGCACTTAATTTTTTTTATTGTATTACTTTTTTTATGTTAACACCAAAGCTGCTTTCTATCCCAAAAAAGCTTTATGTTCATCTAACAAAAATTGTAACACACCAGCAATTCATAAAATACATAACAACGTAGGTTTAAAACATGAAGCAAAAGACGTAAAAATAAAAGTAAATCCAATTTTAGTTTTCTATCGTTATAATTAGTGTAATTGACCTGTGCCGTTCTAGTTATTATAAATAAATAATAATATTGTGTCTATTGAAATTCAAATTATTTTTATTCAAATAAACTTTAACCAAAAAATCGCCGAGTGAATCTACCACTGGCTCAGAATGACATTCCTGCCGAGAAGGACCAGCAAGGATTGATCTATTCACTTGGCCAACAGTGTATTCAGCGAATCTACGACCGGAGCCCGACGGTGTATGTGTAGATCAAGAAAGCGTAACAGAACGGGTTTATTGTGCTAAACAATCGAGCTCTTTATTATGTTAGTGCTTGGTTAGTGTAAGTACTTTACTCTTACAATTTAGAAGTTGTAAAAACTATCAAATAACTATTTAAATCCCGAACTAGGAAAAAGGTCCCTGATTTTGTCCTATTTGAGGTCAACTTGGAGTTTCTATAGGTTAAGTGGCTGTATAGTCTAACATTCGATCTACGCACCTTAAATAAATCAGCCTTTACGCGCATTAATATTTTCGAAATTATTTGCTTTTTATGCAATAAAATTTACAGAATTTAAAATACGACTGCCATGCCAAATTGAACTTTAAAATAAAAAAACCCCCCTCGAATAGAGGCTACCACTGCTAAGTCTACGTAACGGCACAGTCATTAATTACCTTTGGAATCTTATTCACATTTTTATTAAATGATATTTTTTTGTGAATCACTAGATATTGAACTATTGTTATATATTTTTGGAATCTACTCATCATTTTCTAGATGATGATTATATAGTTAATCTAATTTTTTTTCATCTTTAGTGTTTAATGCGGGACCATGGTCACCCCATCAATTTTTTATAAATTTTACTAGCCTATGTCACCCGGAATAAGCTAGGGATTCTAACGATACCTCATTTATCAAAATCGGTTCAGGCGTATAGAAGTTATGGTGGAATATACAAACTCACATACATACATACATAAATACATACAAACATACATACAAACATACATACATACATACATACATGCATACATACATACAAACATACATACATACATACGTATAAAAATATCACTTCCTATAACGACTAACGAAAACATCATGAGGAAACCAACTGTTTGAAAGTTGTCCGTATAAGGTTAAAATTTTTAAAAATGTTAAATATGTCTGCCAATTGCACTTGACCAGCGTGGTGGACTTTATATTATGGCGTATAGCCTTCCCTCTCTGAGAGGAGATTCTTGCTCAGAAGTGGGCCGGATTTGTAACTTTAGTATAATATGTCATAGATATAGTAATGTACTTTCAGAAATATAACTATTGAATAACATTGCGCGTTAATAGCATGAATTTTAGGAATTAGGATGAATTAGAACAGCCATGTTCAAAATCAAAATGCGAATAATATATTATATTATACATTATAATGTTGATAACATTTTATCTAACTAATAAACATTCTAAAATGTTAATCGAATCTGTCACAAATACGCCCTGAGCATATTTTAATCCGACACGCAAAATTATTAATTTGTGTGCTAAGTGCTAACTTCAACTAAAATCAATGAGTTGAAATATCAAACAACGTAAACTAACGCGATTCTAGTTCTATTATAGTCTTGTACAGGACCGACATCGCCGTAACAGCTGATTTTGTTAGTTAATTATTTTTTTTACCAGAAAATTATAAAATACGTTTGACGGTACGTTACGGAGGTCATCAAAATATTTGCTGTGATTTTCGTTATGAGCCTCTTTCTAAAATGAATTTACCTGAGATAAAGTATTCATAAATAACATAGAAAAAATATAACGCCGATATAGGTCAGAGTGCTGGTGTACCGAAGATAAAATAAAGAAAAACCCGCGCGGCTAACACTATAAACTATTCAAAACGTTTTTACCACTGACTTACAAAACAAAAAACGTGCGCCGCAGTATATGGATGACCGTAATTTAACTAAAGCCGCATTGATATTAGAAATCAAAGATGTAGCTTTTAAGAAAAGCACATAAGATCATAACAAGGAGCTTACTATTCTTGTGCTGCTTGATTTCAGTAATGCTTTTAACTCAGTTGACTTTGATGTAATGCTTGCTATCCTCCGTTCTCTTAACATTTCTCCTCCTGTGGTGAATTGGTTTAAGTCTTATCTACAGGGTCGACGGCAGAGAATCAGGACTGACGAAGATTCTTCGGATTGGGCTGATCTCTCTGCTGGCGTTCCTCAAGGCGGTGTACTATCTCCATTACTGTTTTCCATTTTTATTAATGAAATTTCGTCGAAAACTGAAGTGGCTCCCTATTCGCCTTTGCCGGAATGTTCATATTCTAACACTACCTTTTAAAATATTAAAGTTTTCTTCCCCACCTTATTTACATGAGCATTTCCAGGATGCTCCTCCCCGAACAAGACCTTTGCGCACCTGTGTCATGATAAAGTCACTCGAAGTACCCTCATGGAACACCATATTTTACGCTAAGTCGTATGCGGTGGTAGCAGCGCGTCTCTGGAATTCCCTACCAGGGAATATCCGTGAGAGTCCATCCGTGGGTGCTTTTAAATCGAGACTGAAGCAGCATTATCTTTCTTTTATATATGATTAGCTTTTATATTTTCAATATTATTTTATGTTTATATATTTATGATTGTATAATATGTATAATATACTATTATGTATGTATACTAGTACTTTATTTTGTATGTATGTTATTAATTTGTGTATTTCACGTATATATTAATATTATATGAATATTTTTATGATATTTATTATCATAAAATAAATAAAGCTTTATTGAATTCCATACAATTATCATAAGTCTTATTAAAAGTTTTTACTCTAGTTTATAAGTACCTACTCAGTTTTATCTATTTATCACCATTATCACATTCTAGGGCTGCTGGAAGAAATCTCTTCTAGAGATAAGTTGTCCTTGTATACGACCTCTAAATTTTTATGTCTAGTTTTTAAGTTTGGTACTAAATATATAAATAAAATAAAAATAAGATCGCCTAAAGTTTCCATCTGTAATTACGGGTTTAACATCGTAATTTTAAATATTATTTGTTATAAAGAAGGTTAAATTTAACCTTCTTTATAACAAATAATATTTAGCGCTTACATAAAAAAGGTCGTAAACTTAAGTAAATTCTGTTTTACCCCAACCACACCAATACTTATGCAATAACCAATAAACCAAGCAATACTTAAACATGACTTGACATGACACAAAATAACAGTTTCATGTCACGGACCTTGACGTTCCTAACATAAGGACTATAATTCTAAAACACGAAAGTCAACAATACCTAATGAAACAATGTGGCTTTGAGCGTTGGCAGTATGGCTAAAGGTTATCACTCACCATGTTATCACTAGAGCTGTCTAGTGAAAGCTGGGAGTCGACTATAATAGTAATGAATATACGACACTGCAACACTGAAGCCATACAAAACTCATCTCTCAAGACTATACAAAAAGAACTATTGGATTGGATACCTTTTTTGTAACTCACTTTCACTAGACAAACTCAAATCAGATGAGATCGCAGTCAAGGACTTTCAGCCTCTATGATTTAGTATATCAATGCTAAGGCCGCAAAGACCCTTTACTCAGCACTGTCAGGCCTCGTCTAATTTATTATCCTTCCCTTGGTTTTGCCTCATTTCCTAGCGACACTGTTGTGTCAAATATAAACCGAAATTATCATTTTTATTGGGCGCAAAAAAATGGGAATATCTCGCTTATTCTATCTGCTTGACCCGTTTTCCTAGTGAGCGATAGAAGCGACGTGATGCGACACGACGCCATAGGAAATGCCAAACTTGTCCACGCGACAACGTAGACCACGTGAACTGTCTGATACTGTCGCGTTGCGTCATATCGAGTCGCGATGTTTCGTTTGCCGCTCACGTAGGATAACGGGTTGCTTCATATTCCATTTCTATTAAGGTCTTGCCCTACGTCAGCGACAAACGCGACAATGCGACTCGATACTACGCGACAGTATCAAACAGTAGCTGACCCTTCACGTGGCCGACGTTGTCGAAAGGATAAGTTTTTCATTTTCTATAGAGTCATATCGCATCGCGTTGCGTCACACTTAAGACAATGGCCAGTAATTGATATTCCCCTTGTATAATCTTTTAATGATAGCCAAGATGCAAAACGTACATCCAGTCCTTAGATATGATATTTGTTCTGCAAAAAATATATGCGTCGGAAGGAAACAACGTTGTATCCTGTCGCGGTATTGTTTTCAGCCGCAAAGTGGCTCACGCAGCCTCTTCG
The DNA here is from genome assembly GCA_923060345.2 of Erebia aethiops. NCBI lineage: Eukaryota > Metazoa > Arthropoda > Insecta > Lepidoptera > Nymphalidae > Erebia > Erebia aethiops. Next base: position 2,346,960 of record OV281092.1, on the reverse strand, counting down.
TCCCTAGATTGTTTTCATGCTTGCTTGTATTTGGTAGAGGTAAGGGTTAATCCATACTTAATATTATAAATGCGGAAGTGTGTCTGTCTGTCTGATACACTTTCACGGCCCAACCGTACAGCCATTTTGGATGAAAATATGTATAGAGGTTGGCTACACCCCGGGGAAGGACATAGGGAGCCTATGTTATCTCGGAAAATTAAAGAGTTCCCGCAGGAAAAAAAACCTACCTACCTACCTAAATTACCTAAGTCATATTGCAACACAAGCTAGTAATATACTTTTAGTGATAAGACCGCCCTTGCACACTTTGTTTTTTTTTTTTTGTTTTTTTTCTATGTACTTTTATGTATTGTGTAGCAATAAAGAGTTTATCTATCTAGTATTTTAATATAATTATAATTTTTTTACAAAAAAAACAATAATATAACTGTATCTCCATCATGCACGGTAATCTTGCATACATTACAATTATTATCGGCTCTTATTACCGGTTGGGTGATCCAAGGGACGTCGTTGAGCCGTGACGGAACGGAAGCGAAATGTCGCCGGACGTCCGCGTGTTCCGTATGGTAAACATTCCTGTGGTGTACTCGGGACGCAGGATTGTGAGCTCTAGCCCAACCGGAGATGCACGGAACCGCGCGGGACGTAGCGGCAAATATTATTTGTATGAGTTTGAATACTTGCCGCTACGTGCCGCGCCGCGCCGTACCTTGTAGTGTGGCTATCCACTTTTTTATTATTCAATATTGATGTAATGGCGTGTATAGGTTTTTGATTGCAAAGGAGCCTATTTTTCACAAAATTGCAATTATAAACAACGTCACTAACGCCGAGTATGGATTTTTTATTATTTGCAAGTTATACTATTATACTTTCTATCGGCTACCTTATTATATAGGTACTTATAAAAATATGTTAGGTATCGGGTTTTTCAATTAAGAAATTCTCAGTGCCAGCCCGAAGTTGGAAGTTGGCGGTGTTTCACGCCCGTGTCTCGAAGAGCACGTTAAGCCGTCGGTCCTGGTTATTATCACTAACATGATAATAGTCGTTAAAGCCCGCCAACCCGCATTGGAGCAGCGTGGTGGGTCTAAGCTCTAGTTCCCTCTCTCCTATGAGAGTAGAGACCTGTGCCCAGCAGTGGGACGTTAATGGGCTGTAGTGGTGGATGTGAAGCTTTTATGCTTCTAGAATTAATAATATTATGCCATCAGGTAATTATAATCTTGAATTTTTTCAAGCTATACAGCCGACTTAAACAGACTTGAGATCTGGGTTTTGACAGGTTTTTGTTTTTAAACATTATCGCTTTGATATCATGCATTGATCTAGGGAAAATCATTCAGTTCTGCAATTGTAGAGCAGATCAAACGACGCAAATGGGGCTGAAAAGGCTACGCTCTATGTAGGTAACCGAGCAGCCTCATAATTCGCGAGACAAGCTCTCGACTGGAACCGTCAAGGTAAGAGAAAACGTGGCCGGTCAAAATAAACTAGGCGGTGGCGTACGGTTCTGATAGAGGTCGCTAGGATTGGAATGACGTGGAGCGAGGTCAAGGGTATAGAATTAAACCACTCAAGATGGCGCAATACTGTGAACGCATTTGAATTTGTCCTATTTGGCGTAGTGCAGAGCGCTGTGTTTTTATAGTGGGTTCGATTCCAAGCAGGGTCAATTTGGGAATTTATAAATTCTAAATTTTCTCTGATTGGTCTGGAGGGAAGCTTCGGCCGTGGCCGTGGCTGAGTTACTGCCAAGTGATTTAGAGTTCCGGTACAATGCCGAATTAGCCCGATACCATCTTAGACTGCATAATCACTTACCATCAGGTCAGATCGCAGTCGCGAGCTAACTTGTAGTGGAATAAAAAAGAGTCTCACTGGGGAACGGACATAGGACAAATTCAAATGTTTTATTCAGATAAACCACCAAAAAGCATTGCTGTCGCAATAAGACCGCCTTTGCACGTTTCTTTGTAGATTTACTACGTCTTTTTGTAATTGTATACTGCATATTACGTGTTGCACACAATTAATATACAATATACAAAAATTTCTAAATCAATACTAATATTATAAATGCGAAAGTTTGTATGGATGGATGTATGGATGGATGGATGGATGAACGGATCTGGATGAAATTTGGTACAGAGATAGATTATAGTCTGGAATAACATATTATATGCTACTTTTTATCCCGGAAAATTAAATAGTTCCCGCGGGAACCAAAATACCTCAAATGGATGTTTGTTACTCAATCTCGCCAGAACGGCTGAACTGATCTGGATGAAATTTGGCACAGAGATAGATTATAGTCTGGAATAACACATAGGCTTTTCATCCCGGAAAATTAAAGAGTTCCCGCGGGAACCAAAATACCTCAAACCACATAGACGAAGTCGCGGGCATTCGATAGTAATAAGAAAGAAAGAAAGAAAGAAAAACTATTTATTCTCACATTGTGCCACACATTACAATACCTTTAGGTAAATGTTACCATGGTGCCTCCAGTACTTGAGCATTAAACTCATGCCTAGAGGCACCATGACAACACTTGTCGTGTGTGGCACAACCTGAAAGAAGGCATCAGCTCAGCATAATGCAGAATGCCTTGCAATAAATCACAAGAGCATTCTGCGCTGATTTTCAGCTGGAGCCCTACTCCAGGTGACGCCACGACTATCTACTTATTATTACTAGGTACCTATTCAATTATTCTACTTATACTAAAGGGCTGTGTGTATAGGTGAGTTAAAATTCTAATAAAATAATATTGCTGGTTAAAATTAAAAAAATAATAAAAATAAAAATAAAAAATAAAAATAAGAACCAATCAAATATAAATAAATAAACTGTACTAAAATATACTATACTATAATAAATAAACTGTACATGCAAAATTAACCCATTATATTAATAACCAGATATTTTAAAAATAAATAAATAAGAAACATAATATTTTAAACTCTAAAGAAAAGAAAACTCCGCCACATGATCCTGGAATTCTAATTGTTTGCCAAGAAGAAATTTTTTAAGATGTAGTTTAAACGAGTACTTGCTTTTAAGATGTTTTATCGGTGGTGGTATATTGTTCCAACATTTAGTGGCGGAGTATGTAAAAGATCCTCGAAATGCAGCTGTACGATGAAATGGCACACAAAGACGATTCCTGCGCACACTTCTAAGACGATCCATATCGCCGTCGCCAACCCAGTTAAGTTTATTAATGAGGTATAAAGGTTTTCCCATTTTAAACATTCCGAAAAGCAGACCAGAAAGATGTAGTTTATAATACATAAAAGGATAAGTACCTAATAATATTTTTAAGGCAGCGGGACACGCATCTTACCGTTTTAACTTTTATCCTAGCAACAAATAGCTGGAACAAAAGGACATCGCTCCGGCCGGCCCGAGCGGCGATAAATATTAATTAAGCATCATTTTATAAATCGCGCCTCATTGGCAGGAGACATCCGTTCGCTGCTTTATTTTTGTTTTGGCTTATCGCTGGGGACGTACACTACTGGGATTTGAGCGAATAAATTAAAGTAAATTCTTAGTCTAAATATGTAAAAGGAAAAGGAGACTGACTGACTCATCTATCAACGCACAGCTCAAACCAGACTCGAACAGCCTAGAACCAGCCTAGAACACCAGACTAGAACATTGGCATACAGACAGCTGTTATGACGTAGACTAAGTAAGGATTTTTGAAAATTCCTTACGTGAGCGAAGCCGCGGGCAAAAGTAAGTCTTAGATATAACTAATTTGTTCATTACAAAGTTATTAAAAAACTAGCAGATGCCCGCGACTTCTTCCGCGATAAAATACTTTTTATTCCGGAATAGGTCTATGTCCTTCCTCGGGATACTAAACCATCCCTATACCAAATTTCATCAAAATCAGATGAACAGATAAGCCGTGAAAGCGTAGCAGATAGACAGACACACTTTCGCATTTATAATATTAAATATATCTATATTTTATAACCATGTAAGAGGTTGAATTGCTGTAACTAAATTTTATTGATGCACTAGCTGACCCGGCGAACTTCGTACCGCCTTAGTATGCAAAATTAAATGTATATTTTTCAATATTTCTGACAGATTTTCTCAATATTTTTTTCCGTAAGAACCTTCTCGTAATAATAACAAATACAACAAAAAAAGAATTAGCGAAATCGGTCCAGCCATTCACGCGTGATGCCGTGACCAAGGAATTTTCATTTTTATATATATAGATTAACATTTTAGTACTGACAAATCCGATGTCTGCGACTCTTAAATCGCCTGTTTTCTCTTTTTTTTACTCAGCCTTCTCAAATCGCTTTTGCATATTAAAAAATATTCCACAAACTTCCCCTATATAGTAAAAAAAAAACAAGTGCAATACCCAAGACCGACTTCCGATACGGTTCGGTGGTAGCGGACGGCAGTTGCTGTGTCGGTTAGTGCGTGCCACGGGTTCGAACCCCACACACGTTGTGTGGATCATAGTGCAGTGAAGTGTGGTGTGTTGTTTAGTGCGCTAGAAATGTGGTGGTTGGTCAAGATGACCGTGTTTTTGCATTGTGAGTTTGTGTTTTTACTTTTTTTTTTGCATGGGTTTTTTTAGGTTTGAAAACAGCTTTTGTTTTTAGAATTTAAAATTATCTAAAAACAAAAAGTGGTAATGGCTTAGTGGTTTAGACGTTCGGGTGGTCGGAGGTTCGATCCACTTGTCTTGAGTTGTGTTGATTTTCCGTCCCATCGGGCTATGAGAGTAAAGGAATGGAGAGTGCACCTGTGTATGCGCACTCACTTGTGCACTATAATATCTCCTGCGCAGATGTCTAATCTGTGTTGAGATAGGCCGCCGTGGCCGAAAATCGGTCGGGAGGACATTAGTATTATGAATGTCTTGAGTTATGTGCGTTCTAAAAAAGTAAGTATATGTCACTTGCTTTAACCGTGAAAGAAAACATCGCGAGGAAATCTGCATTATTGTTTATTGTTTATTTGCAAGAAACATTGTACAATTATACAGATGACAAACTAATAAAAAACGTGGTGAACTCTTCTAATTCTGATCGTAGATTTGCGAGTAGTAAGCCGGCGACAGATTTAAATTATGAAGAAGATCCTATTCAGAACAAATGAAAACAAACACCAATAAACTAAAAAGAATTTATTATTAGAGAGATATTAGATAATTTCATTTATAATATTAGTAAGACTAGCCAATACCCACGACTTCGTACGCGTGGATCAAGGTTTTGTGGTTCCCGCGGGAACTCTTTAATTTTCCTTTCCTTAGCCTATGTGCTATTCCAGACTATAATCTATCTCTGTGCTAAATTTCATCCAGATCCGTTCAGCCGTTGTGACGTGATTGAGTAACAAACATCCATCCATACATCCATCCATACATCCATACATCCAAACTTTCGCATTTATAATAGTAAGTAAGATAGTAAGATTGGCAGGTACGTCTTAAAAAACTTCCTTCAAAAGTAAATAAAACAGAGATAATAGGGAAGTAAGGTAGATTCACATACCTAATCAATTTACAAAACGATAATATTCATGTCATGAAACATGACATTTTTATCGATAAAACTAATTTGATATTCTCTGTAGCTTATTTTCCCTGTAAACTTTAAACCGCGAAGACATGCAATTGCCTCGCAATTGTAAGCGGTGAAAAATATCGAATTCTAACTTTACTATTATGTTACAGTGTGACCTATTAGTTTCACTGTTTATAACGTACGACAAGAATATCGGACAAGCGTGTTTTACATAAAGTTGACGTAGCGTGTTTTGCAAGGCATGATAAATTTAAGCTTCTCGGTGGAAAATACTTTCCTATCAAATGATAAAGTCTTGACTTGTGGTCTAATTACACGGATTTGGTAGTCTTGAAATTTTTCAATACACAGTAAAGTAGAGCCACATTATGAAACCGAAGTAAATTTATCCAAGTTGTATAGGTCGATGTTTTTCTTGCTATATTTCCTAGACCTAGACAATTGTTAAAAATGACCTATTAAAATTAATCTATCTACATTAGCTTAAAGTTGAAAGTTTGATTTTTCTCATTGGAAAGGTTGTAATAGTTTCTTGTCAGCTCTTACTGAGGTAGATTGCGATACTAATCTAGATCTGGTGGTCGAGTTAAAGCAAGATGTATCTTATGGGACAGAGGTACCTATATCCTATATGAAATAAACAGTAAACAAGGCAGTTATCCGAAAAATAGCAATATCGTATCGTAGCTTGTAAACAACGGTTATAAGCCTAACTTTGACGCCAATACTAGGCATCAGTTTGACACTAAAAGGGGCTGTCACAGTGCCGTGACAGTTAAATGATGGAAACTACATTGTTTGTGACGATGTCCATTCGATTCGTTAATAAAAGGCGGGTTCAATGGCCTGTTGGTATAGTGAATAAATCGATTTTGATACTAGTCTGTCAACCGGCGTGATATATGGGCGTTTAGTGATAATATCTTAATTATACGGGTGCACTGTCAACATGTTCGATGGAAATTATTATCTACGTGTATTTAAACTAGGTACATACCAAAATATCGACTAACTAAAAGTTAACAAACCAATTAGCATTTGTTATAGATTTCAGAAGTATTATTTCAGAATTATCAACACACAAACAAACACACTTGAAAGTGTGTTTGTTTGTTGGTTTGTCCTTCAATCACGCTGCAACGGAGCAACGGAGCAACGGATCGACGTGATTTTTGGCAGGGGTATAGTTGAGGACCTGGAGAGTGACATAGGCTACTTTTTATCCCGGAAAATATTTGCCGCGAGAGTAAAAAAACTTAATTCACGCGGACGAAGTCGCGGGCATTAGCTAGTATTTTATAAAAAAGATCAATTGTATTAAAACATTATTGATGTTGATTTTGCATTTCGTTGCGTATTTTTTAACTTCACTTCAAAATTACATTTAAGAATACCTAATTTTAATGTAATATTGATGTTACTCGAAAATGAGTCTTATTTCTAAATACTGTGATGGTATTATAATTTTTGAATAAGTTGGAATCATTGATTTTAAAACCTCACGTGACAAAATTATTCAAATAGGTTTTTACTATGAATTAACAGTTATGATATAACAAAATAATTAATATTCACAAACTGTACTTATTTGTATGCAAGAAAAGCTTTGATCATGGACTAACGGATAAAGATAAGTAACTTATTGTTTACTGAGTGATGGACGGACGGAAGGAGTCGATTTTATGTAAATACTAGCCCGCGACTTCGTCCGCGTAGATTGAGGTTTTTAGGTTCCCGCGGGAACTCTTTAATTTTCCGGGATAAAAAGTAGCCTGTGTGATTCTACATCTAAAATTTATCTCTGTGCCAAATTACATCGAGTCCGTTCAGCGGTTCTGGCTTGATTGAGTAACAAACATCCATCCATCCATACATTTGCATTTATATATTATTAGTACAGAATTAGTATAGATTCACCTAGAGCAATGACTACTTTTATATTAATTGCTTTTATCCGCGGCTTCACTTGCATGGATTTTTTTTTGTAAAATTCCGTAGCTAGCCTATTTTTATACGACTGCCTGAAAAAAGGAGTATATTGTTTTCAGGGCTCATGTATGTACTCGTATCTATGTATGTATGTATGTGAGTTTCTATATTCCACCATAACTTCTATACGCCTGAACCGATTTTGATAAATGAGGTATCGTTAGAATCCCTAGCTTATTCCGGGTGACATAGTTTAGTAAAATTTTTAAAAAAATTGATGGGGTGACCATGGTCCCGCATTAAAGACTAAAGTTGAAAAAAAATATTCGAAAATAAGATTAACTATATTATAATCATCATCTAGAAAATGATGAGTAGATTCCAAAAATATATAACACTATAGTTCAATATCCAGTGATTCACAAAAAATATCATTTAATAAAAATGTAAATAAGATTCCAAAGGTAATTTCAATACGGGCTACGGCAGAGCAGTCGTATTTTTTAATAATTTTAATTATCTGTCCAATATTATCTTTTAATTAAAAGAAAATAATTTATTAATTTGCTAGTAGCTATCTAAAAATAGCCGCTACATTTTTAGGGCTTCCGAACCAACATCCGCCGTGTTGATTCTTGTTTTTTAATCAGCTTGAGCAAAATAAAAGCGCTTTTGAGCCGTGACCCGTATGTGATCTTCTTTGGTTGGTAAATAGTGAGATAAGTGATAGACTACTGTATTATGTAAAAATGATTGCTACAATGTAAACAATTTACTTTGTAATGTTTTAACTATAAATTCTTAGTTAAAATAACGATTATGATCAGGCCCAGGTTATCATCAGGTATCAGGTTGATGATGATAATGATGAATACCTATTATACATCAAGTTGCAAGTCAAGAACAAATTAAAATGCGTGTAAGCGGAAAAATTCTCCAAAATCCGTTGGTAAATGTAGGGCGCCGCAAAATAATTGAATCCCAAATTCCAGACGCGTCTTACCGCCGAGCCGGTGTACGTAATTCCTGCAAAAATGATAAATCATTGTCACCCACCTAAATCTCAGTCCAAAACGGAAATATGCCTTGAGAAATTTGTAATTTTTTTCCTGTGTGTTCAAAAATTATATGAGCGAAATATTGTTCTATTTCTGTCCCATCCAAGAATAGTATATTGTGTGATTAGGGGTGAAACAAGTCGACGATTTCAGACGAGGGTGAAGTTGCCGAAATCTGAAATCGTGTTTCATCCCGTAGCGAATACATTATTTTTCAATCTGTGCGAGTTTTATTACAATTGTATTTCTTATTTATAGCTAGGTTGTTGTTTACAAATATCTTAACTGTCAGTTTAGTTGATGAGTAAAGTGTCAATTAAAATGGTTTGAAATAAACAAAAGATACTCTGACAGGATTGAAAGGAGGGCTGCTACGACATTGAGCGGGTAGAAAGCCCTAGGGCAGAAAGTGATGGTTTTCTACCTGGTGCATGACGTATTCGTCTGAAATTGACTAGTTTCAGGTGGCTCAACAGGCAATTTCAATGCAGGTTATATGAAAAATTAATTTAAGTCAGGAGTTATGTACGCTGTGACAAATATCACACTTGAATCAAAACACAGAAATTTTATTTTTTTAAATGCAATTGAATGGCAAGAAATACTCAAAAACTATACTATAATGTACATATACCTAACAACGAAATACCACTCATTCACTAACTAATCTACACTACACTATGATACCTCTATAGATAGGCTTTTTGCAGCGGGAAAATTTCATAATGTCATAGGAAATCAGAAATTGTACGCGAACGAATTCGCGGGTGACTTTTAGTCAAATATAATACTCAAGTGTCATGAAACCAAAATTGAAAGAATTTAATTAAAATTGTGATAAAGTATTTCCAATTCATTCATGGAATTCATTTGTATGAATGAATTTGTACAAATGAATTACTAATGAATTAATGAAGTACATGCAAAAATTCATTATGAATAAATTCTTCTCGCTGCAGAAATGCGCAAACGTGGTCTGCGAACCTAAGTAATTCTTATTATGATGAAATCAATCGATATTTTGTATTTTTATTGAATTATATTGTTGTTTTGAGGGACGATATAGAGCTAAGCTGCACAGTTCATAGTAAGGGTGTAAGCATACTACATACAATATAATTTTAATGTGGTCTGCCATACTTCAGAATAACTCGAAGACCTACCTGGCGCAGTGGTGAGCGCTGTTGTCTAACAAATAGGACGTCACGGGTTCGATCCCAGAAGAAATTAATAAAATATAAATGCCCTACCATTTATATTTTATTGGCTGTGGCTAATTACCACTCTACGCCGACCACCGCCCACCACGTCTCTGTCGCCAAGCGATCCTATACGATGCTGGGGTAGGGGTTTTCTATAGCTGTCATACCATCTTAAACTGCATAATCACTTATCACCAAGTGTAATCGCAGTCAAGGGCTAACTTGTACGAAAAAAAAACAAATGCAACTCGCAATCTTAAAATTCGTAGCCCACTTGGTGACAAGCCGACAAGACTGTTGGTAGTTTGAAATGATTAAGGGAAACTAAAATAAAGTTTTAAGAAAGTAAGGAAAGTGACTCCATGTTTAAAAGTCACTAAGGTCTCACTGCTGTTGAATTTTTTAAATGTTCCGCGAAAGTTTCCCTCTTGGCCGTCATCATCCGTCTGAAATCTGAATATTTATGTCATTTTAAATACTTCCTCCACTCGGAAGTTGTTCTTAAAAGGATAATATTTTCTTTTAAACTGACCCAAAAAAGACCAAATATGCTCGGAAATTGCTTCATTAAATAAAATAAAAAGTGTGTGTGTGTAATTCACACATGGCAGAAGTGAAACTTCAAAAAAGTAGCCTACGAGAGAATGAGATAAATATAACTTGTATTCTATCTCATTCTCTTTCAGGCTAAATCCTATTATGAATATGTTTGTCTCTTATAAGTGTCGCTTTTTCGTTTCATCTAATTTTTAAATCACAACAATTCTAAAGAAGTTTCACTTCAAAAAGCAATGCGTAAAAAATCACAGCACAAGATTTTAGCGTGACTTCAGATATGTCAACGCCATCTATCGGCAAAGTAAAGCTTCTTCGCGAAATAGCAATTGATAGCCTCTTTAAAATCACTTGGGAAGTCCTTGGCTTCGCTTCGCACTTCCAATATTCAGCCATGAATTGCTTTATTTCCGGCCTGGGCAGTAATGTGTATTATTCTATTTAACTATTTCCCAAATAATTTTGGAAGCCAGTCAGGGAAGTCTCTTAAAAAGGCTCTTGTGCACATTTTGCTTTGACTCTACAACCGCAACCGCTCCGGAAATATCAAAATACAGATTACCTAGTATGTCTCAGGAGACATATTCTAGTTGACCCTGAACCGAGGAATAATTACTTTGCTTAGTTAACTTTGAAGCCAAATTACTTGTGGAACCTAGTTATTCTCGACGGGCCAAACATTGAGAGGAACGAAAATTGGAATATTTATTTAGACAACCATATACGCGACAAGTCAACAGACTAATAGATTATTCCGGCTTTGGGGTATTTACTGAGGCGAAGGTTAGTTTTAATAAATGTCGAGATTATTCTCTTATTGTTATACTAAAACTATTAATTTTGGCAGTCACTCAAGGGAATTCATTTCCTCATATTTTTTTTAATGATGTAACTAAAAAGTATCACATTATTTATTTTTGTCAGTTTTAAATCTTATCTTACTAATAATATTATAAATGCGAAAGTTTGGATGTATGGATGTTTGTTACTCAATCACGCCCCAACGGCTTAACGGATCTGGTTGTGGCACAGAGATAGATTTTTTTTTTTATCCACTACAAGCTAGCCCTTGACTGCGATCTCACCTGATAGTAAGTGATGATGCAGTCTAAGATGGTAGCGGGCTAACCTGTTAGGGGCATGGCAGTTATATTAAACCCATACCCCTTCGGTTTCTACACGGCATCGTACCGGAACGCTAAATTGTTTGGCGGCACGTCTTTGCCGGTAGGGTGGTAACTAGCCACGGCCGAAGCCTCCCACCAGGGAGTCTGGAATAGCACATAGGCTTTTTATTCCGGAAAATTAAAGAGTTCCCGCGGGAACCAAAAAACCACAAACCACGCAGACGAAATCGCGGGCATTCGTTAGTACCTATTTACATAAATAAAAATCTCCGTACTGTTTTTTTCGAATAGAACTAAAAATATCAAAATTTTGGAGCATTCTCTGGAAATTAGTAATAAAGATCCAAAAGTATAAATCTTCTTTAATATTATCTTCTATACCCATAAAATCGTTAAGGAATCAACGCACAGCCTAAGCCGCTGGGGTTAGAAACTTGAAATTTTGACAGTAGGTTGCTTTTGAGACATAAGTGCTCACTAAGGAAGGATTTTTCAAAATTCTACCTCTAAGGGGGTAAAATGAAGAAATACGTGTTTAAAATTTTTGCGAATTTTATCCCCAAGGACGTTAAATAGAGAGTTTGTCCTTCAATCACGTAGCAAGTTAGCAACAGAGCAACGGATCAACGTGATTTTTTGCATGGGTATAGTTGAGTACCTGGAGAGTAATATAGGCTTTTATCCCGGAAAATTAAGGAGTGCCTGTGAGAATTAAAAAAACTTATGCCTTAATGAAGTCGCGAGCATCCGCTAGATAAAATATAAAAGTTATCGTAAGTATTTATGTTTTTCTTTTTATCAACTACACGCTAGCCCTTGACTGCGATCACACCTGATGGTAAGTGATGATGCAGTCTGAGATAGTAGCGGGCTAACCAGTTAGGGGCATGGCAGTTATATTAAACCCACACCCCTTCGGTTTCTACACGGCATCGTACCGGAACGCTAAATCGCTTGGTGGCACGTCTTTGCCGCTAGGGTGGTAACTAGCCACGGCCGAAGCCTCCCACCAGGCCAGACCAGAGAAAATTCAGAAATTACAGATTCCTAAATTGACCCTGCCGGGGATCGCACCCGGGACCTCCGCACATTAAGGCAACAGCGCTACACACTGCGCCACGGAGGTCGTCAAAATGGTTTGTATGGTTTAAAATGAAAAGCTTTCAAAAATTGCAAAGAAATTCATATGTCCCTTAGTTGTGTAGATTTGAGAAACAATCCAAAGTTTTAGCTCCTCCTTGAGCTCTAGCTAAGACACGCAAAAAACAAAGAACTTTGAAAATGCACATCTTAATGCGGCGGCAAGATATCCCTTTGTTCTAGTCACGTAACATGAAACTGCGCTAAAGCTACGTCTACATTTATACAGAATACAATAAGATTTACAAGAACCTATTTTTAGACATTTGCTACGCCTTTCTGATTTAAATTTTAGATGAAAAATAATAAATGAATAATCAATATCCAAATTCAAGCTCAATTTTAGCTCATCGGTCGCGGTAACCAACACACGCTAGACATAGAAATTCTATTCTTGTCAAGACATGTTTAGAAGAACTAATCATGTTAGGCTGGCAAAATAGCTAATATTATTCTATTAAAATTACAATTTCTTGATTCACTTCGCACGGATAGGATATTTAAAAATCCTTCTTAATGCAGGTTTTTTTAAATTTTAATATCAATCAATCAATATTTATTTATTCAATTTAGGTAGACTGTAAATAATTTATAAGTGAACAATGAAGAAAAATTAAAATAACACTGTACATTAATTGACGTCCAATAACTTACAAGACATGATGGTAATAATCAGTTACGGTTTCTTAAAACTAAAGCTATGATAGCTAAAAACGCACCCTGGTGAGAAGAGCCCACAACAAACTCAACCGGGGTCATTTTTAGAATATTATTATTACAATATTTTTTTGTGAATATTATTAAAAAATGCATTAAAGATGCACACAAAAAGATCGCCAGCTTTAAACTGTTTCAGTTTATAAATTATGGTCTATAATTTATAAACTGAAACAGTTTAAAGCTGGTTAAAAATTATGGGTGCTCTAAGCCGTTTCATTCGTTCCTTAATTTAACGCTAGTGTGGCCGTAGCTTAAGACGTGTGTTCACGGTCTGATGCATCCACACAAAGTTCTTATAATGAACAGGATGAGCGCTGGCACGAGCCGTTTTTTGAACATAATACGTCTTGGATTTACTGCGTGGGCACGAATTATAATTTGTATGGAATGTACTTGACATTCTATGCAGTTAATTAGTAAGTTAGAGCTTTTTAAATTCCAAAAATGTATTAATTTTGTATTGTATGATAATGTGACAAATGTTACATAACTAATATATTATTATCATAATGTGTATGGAAACCAGTAGAGCTATTTTTAAGCTGCATCATTGCTAGTTAGAATCTCAATTTTTGTGAATAGCTCTATCTATGTACGTAGCAAGAATGCTACGTACTAAAATTCTACATCAATGCTACGGACCATGGATTTTGACCAGAAGCGAAAGAGTAATCAGTTCGCTTAGGCCCGGGCTACACCAGAGCGGAGATTTGCGGAGATGTTTGAAGCGGAGACGAGAAGAGATGTTTTTCAGCTAGGGTGTATCCATCAAAGCTGTGCGGAGATGCGTACTGGCTAAACTGGAGCGGAGATGTGTACTGGCTAGAGCGGAGATGTATGCTGGCTAGAGCGGGACTAAGCTGCGTGCGGTGAGCGGCGGAACTAGGAACTCTTTTTACATTGCATCGTGTATTTATTCACAGCCAGCGCTCCAAACGCTGAATTTGTGACTTTAAAGCACGAGATTTTGGATCCATTTTACTTTGACGCTAATATGATCGAACGCTCAATACGTCAATCGAATTTGCTATGTAAAAACTCCGAGTAAGCGTACTGAGGTGATTGCAACCATTACACTGTAACAATTTTACGTAATAAAGGAAGAGAAAATTACAGACATTAAAAAAATCTGCATGCGATTTCGGAGTATAATATTAGTCAAATTACATGATTTATTAGATCTGAACACCCGAATTCATTATCTTTATTTATTTTTAACCGACTTCCACACGGAGGAGGTTCTCAATTCGGCGCTTATTTTTCTTTTCATACAACTTTTCAGGTTTTGTTCCAACTTGGAACCAAATTGAACGAATTTATGTTTCACTTCTGGTAATTTATGTTTTGCTTGATATAATACTTATGTAGGTACATATGCCTTGCTCTATTTTGAAAGTTATACATAGCCAGACAAACTTACTTTCACATTTTATATTACTATGCTTTTTCAAGCAGCTGCTATGTGGCAATATGGTGTCTTCACACTTTGCACACAACATTAACGAAGTGGAACGCGCACGCGTCGTTCCACTTGATGATTTAAGGCCTTAAGATTCTCCATCTCTCCCCAACATACAAATACTCAGTACGAGTGAGGGAGACGATTATTTTTTCTTTTCAAAACACCGTAAGGCTGTGCGCATATTATGAATTGTTTTTGCTGTCTCTTTACGCTTTGTAAACTACAAAGCGTGGCACCCTTTGATCCTTCTGTCTGATAGTTTTTTTTTGTGAATTTAAGGAGCTTTTTGTAGTTGTTTTAAGACACGCGCTAGGAAGCCAGGTTGTTGAGTTTTTTTATTGATAAAACAGTAGGTAGGTACTTGATTGCGACCATCTGAACTTAACTTTTGATTGTTTTTGGCTAAAACTGGCTCACTAGATTACATAAAATATTGAATAGTAATAGTAATAGTAGTTTTTTGACGACCTCCGTGGCGCAGTGTGTAGCGCTGTTGTCTTAACGTGCAGAGGTCCCGGGTTTGATCCCCGGCAGGGTCAATCTGGGAATTTATAATTTCAGAATTTTCCCTGGTCTAGCCTGGTCGGAGGCTTCGGCCGTGGCTAGTTACCACCCTACCGGCAAAGACGTGCAGTCAAGCGACTTAGCGTTCCGGTACGATGCCGTGTAGTGTCGGCACGTGCCGTCATGCCCCTAACAGGCTACCATCTTAGACTGCATCATCACTTACCATCAGGTGAGATCACAGTCAAGGGCTAAATTGTAGTGGATAAAAAGAAATTGTAAACTAAAAGTGCCTGGTACAACGCTTGCTGACTGAATTCTCTGGCTTTGGAGTTTAAGGCGCGGGACATATAGAAAAGGAGAAGGGCGCGGCGTGCGGCGCGGTTGCGGCGAGCGGGCGCCGCCGCTTCTATCTATTTCATACAAAATGTATGCAAGCGGCGAGACGCCGTGTATACAGAGGAGGCGAGACGCGGACGCCGCTTTCATACTTCCAAGGCCACACCGCCGCCACACCTCCGCCGCGCCGCCGCTGCGCCTCTTCTATGTATCCCGCGCCTTAGCATGCAGTCTCGCATCCACATGGCAGCTTGTCCAGTGGCAGAAAACGGGTCAAAAAAGTGATGGCCATTGACCATATTGCAAGGAAAATATAAAGGAGTGCGATATTCGCACGTGATCGCCATTTTGAGCTGCACGCAGTTCAGGAGCCATACTGCCAAGTGCCAATCATTGATGTAGAATTTCAGTACCTATCTGCCAATGCTTAAAGCCATACATTTTCCTTATTGTTGACTTTCTTGTTTTAGAATTATAATCCTTATTTAGGAACGTCAACGTACGTGACATCAAACTGTTATTTTGAGTAATATTGCATAGGTATTGCTTTAAGCGTTTGTAGTATGGCCCCTGTTTTCCGTAACTTAACTCCAAACTTTTACATTTTTGACCGAGCGAAGCGAAGGTCTCTGAGTCTACTTGGGTGAATTGGCACTTGTCCGTCCGTCCGTCCGTCCGTCCGTCCGTCTGTCAGAGCATTATAACTTCTGAATTACTGAACGCAATTACTTCAGCTTTAAATATAATATGTAAACCAATGGCCTCCCGCCGAATATGGCTTAAAAAATAATAAAAATCTTTATTTCAGGGGGGCTCTCATAGAAGCGAATGCGAAGTAAAATATTTTTTATTAAGTTACATAGGGTTGCGGTATATCATTTTAAAGATAATTAGGAATAGAGTCCAAAAATATTTTTTTTTTAATTTTTCCCCCAAAATTGACGAAATGGGGGGCTTTCAAAGTGGTGATTTTCTAACGTCCAAAGATGACCTCAGAACTCTAAATTTTTTGAAAGGATGAGCCTGAAACTTGATCAATTATTTCAATTATATCCTGTACTTGAACAACAAATACTAAAATTAGATAAATATTGTAAGGAAACGGAATTATTTAATTTTTAATGAGCTTCAGTATTTTTAACAGAACTTCACATTTATGTCAATAGATGGCGCCGCGAGGTCTTAGTTCGGGGCGAACCACTAGTTAATATTAGGATAGAATAGATGTAGCAAAATGCTGGAGTGGAAACCACGCACGGGAAAGCGCAGCGTTGGCAGACCCCCTACTCGCTGGGCAGACGACATCAGGCGAGTCGCAGGGAGCCGCTGGATCCAGGCGGCGCGGCGCAAGACCACGGCCTGTGGAAATCCTTGCAAGAGGCCCATGTCCAGCTGTGGACGTCTATTGGTTGAGGATGATGATGATAGATGTAGCTTTCATTCTTGAAGTTTTACAATAATCTTTGATTTCATTTATAGAACATGGCGCACGCAATTCTCGTATGCAAACCAGACTATTGTTTTGGTTCTAACAAACTCGAAGTATTGCACCGCACGACGGTTCAGCGATCACCCCCGGTCACGCTTTGTGATCGCGCTAGACGCCGCCGTAGAATTCATATTTCCACCTTAAATTGTACCTCGTTGCATGTTAAACGTTTTTTTAAAGCAAAACACAAAAAAGACGACGCAGTACGAAGCTTCGTAGCGACAGCGAGAATTGCTTTTTGTTAAATTTTTTTGTACAAGTCTTCGTGTACGCTATTCGTATTTACTTAGTGTATTTATTAGTCGCGGGCATCAGCTAGTATTATAGCTGATGCCCGCGACTTCGTCCGCGTGGATTGAGGTTTTTGGTTCCCGCGGAAAATCGTAATTTTCCGGGATGAAAAGTAGCCTATGTGCTATTCCAGACTATAATCTATCTTTGTGCCAAATTTCATCTAGGGATCTAGATTAAAATTGATTTTTTACAAAGCGTTATTGAATAATAACATTTATACATCCATCCGCAAACTTTCGCATTATTATAATATTAGTATAGACTAGCTGATTCCCGCGATTTCGTCCGCGTTTATTAAGATTATTTAATTCCCTCGGGAACTGCTCGATTTTCCGAGATAAAAAGTAGCCTAAATGTTCTTTCCCGGTATACAACCTACCCCTGTTGAAATTTGGTACAGACCAAATTTCATCAAAATCGGTTTAAAAGATGGGTCGTGAAAGCGTAGCAGATAGACTGACACTTTCGGATTAATAATATTAATATGGACGCTTAAGGTAACTGTTACAAATAGTGTAACTTACAAGAAAGTAGCGAAAATGAATCGATAATAAAAGTCAAGTAGATACAATATGCCAATCCAATACAAGTCAGAACAACAGGTACTACAACTTCCTCCCTAATAATATTTCCAAGTGAGAGAGCGCGTAATGTGCCCACCCGGGTACACTACCTTCAACCCGCTGTCAGATTATTGCTGGGAAAAATGGGGAAGGGTTTATCATCCGATTTAAATAGACAGGTGTGAATGATTGAAGGCGTTTGCTCGAGCAAATTTTTTGGAGTATTTTCGATGAATTTTGGTAGACTTAGATTTTAGAAGTATAATAAACTAGATGATGCCCACGACTTCGTCCGCGTGGATTAAGGTTTTTTAATTCCCGTGGGACCTCTTTAATTTTCCGGGATAAAAAGTAGCCTTCCCTGGGAATCAAACTATCCTTATACCAAATTTCAACAAAATAGGTTGAACAGATGGGCCGTGAAAGCGTAGCAGACAGACAGACACACGGATAGACAGTCAGACAGACACACTTTCGCATTTATAATATTAGTATGGATTGTTTTATTCGAAAGTGTGCGGTAACGTAAGCCCGTTTTTTAAGAGTTACTGTCCCACTCAGAGTTTAATCATTATTCAATACTACAACCTCGATGGCACATTGTTGAGCGCTGTTGTCTTAACGTTGGAGGGTCAGGGTTCGGTTCCCGGCAGGGTCACTTTGGGAATTTATAATTTCTGAATTTTCTCTGGTTTGACCTGGTGGGAGGCTTGGGCCGTGTCTAGTTTACCACCCTACCGGCAAAGACGTGCCATCAATCGATTTAGCGTTCCAGTACGATGCCGTGTAGAAACCGATTAGGGGTATGGGTTTAACATAACTGCTATACACGTAACAGGTTAGCCCGCTACCATCTTAATAACTTGTTAACTTGTTGTGGATAAAAATTAATAAATACATACAGAAACACAGAACAGACAGAATGAAAAAGTGGGGCAAATTCTATGGTGAAATTTTAACAATTGGACTCTGCCCCACTGGTAGGGCGGCTTGGTGAGAAGACAACCCCAATTAGACAATCCAAATCTACAATCTACTTTCACTATTACTTTGTTCATAAGACTATTGTACCATAGACATAGAATTTTTTCGCTACGCTCAACTAAGCCTAATGTATTGTACACATTAAACTATGATTCAATATCCCGACAGTGCAGCATAGTCACGGTCTTTAACTAAGTTGATACTCGCGCTACGTGAGACCAACGTTGCTGACTATTCCACACATTCTGTAATTGAAGACAGGAACTAGACAATCAAAATCGACAAACATTTCTACTTACACCCTAGATAAATAAATGTTTATTCACTCGACGATTCAAAAGCACTTAAAAATTATTTGAATAAAAAACATTTGAAGTTTTAATTTGAATTTTGAATTTTTATTGACCAACACAAACTCAAACTTATACAAATTAATTACTTAAATAATTAACGTACCTATATGTACTGTGTGCATGTCTAGGCTTAAACCATATTATGTGGTCGACAGGTCCATATCTTTTTTTTATTTATTTTTTTATTGCCACAGTATGAGAGGTAGGTTAGGTAACATACCGCAACGCCTGTGCCCAACGCTGATTTTCAGTGCCAAGGGCCAAGACGTCACGGACCATCACTTACAACCATGGAACTAATAAGTACTACGTAGTACTTATTAGTTCCATGCTTACAACAAATATTTAAAATTAAAAACAAAAATAAAATATATTCAATTATTTAATAAAGCTTAAAAAAAATTAGCATACAACAGAGTGTATAATGCTAAAAGGTATTAATTTCCTACCTCCATGGCTAAACATGATCTGTGGTCTGTGGTGATACTTTTTAAATGTCCGCAGACCATGGTCATTGTTTATGTTTTTCGTAATAAAAACATCGATTACCTATCTATCTATCTATCTATCTATCTATCTATCTATCTATCTATCTATTTATCGATTACCTATCTAAAAATATAATGCATTTGCAAAACACACAATTT
This sequence comes from Erebia aethiops, assembly GCA_923060345.2. Taxonomy (NCBI): domain Eukaryota; kingdom Metazoa; phylum Arthropoda; class Insecta; order Lepidoptera; family Nymphalidae; genus Erebia; species Erebia aethiops. The sequence goes on along the minus strand of OV281092.1, from coordinate 2,327,018 downwards.
GTTTGTGATAAAAATAACAAAAAAAGCATTATTTTTCTACTTCCACTAATTGCTCATGCAGACTATAAAATTGCCATTATACTTTCACTATGATAACGTCTTTCATAACGTAAAGTTAAGTTAATTGTTAACCGACTTTAAAAAAATGGAGGTTTACTTTCCAGCGGCTTTGAATGTCGGTTTTTTGAAAATATTTTTTATTGACCTCAGCTAGCAGCTCGAGCAAAATCTAAAATCCGAGAAATAATTGCTTCACATAATTTTGTACCTAGATGAAGCACGCGATTTCACGTGTATTTAGGTTTTTATAAAATACCGTGCCAATTTTTTCATTAACCTTTTTATTTCTCGGTATATATCTGTATCTTTCTTCAAAAATTGATTGAACAGGTGGTTCACGAGCCAGCGCAGCAATCAGCAGGGTGACCGCGTATCTTTTGCATCAATCATTGATACATCGCAATCACTTCTGATTGGTTAACACTCTTCCACTATTGGACGAAATCCATTGACGCAGCAAGGATACCATAAATACAGCCAATCAGAGGTGATTGCGATGTATCAATGATTCATGCAAAGTATCGCGTATATTTTAATTTTAAAGTTCAGGTTTTATGGACATTAGAAAAAAAGCGTCACTTCTTTGCTTTAGGCCACAACAAAAGGAAATTGAGATGACAGTCAAGCACAAAGCTATCATCGTTTAGTAAAAATATAAAAGAAGCTACTTTTATATTTTTATGAAATTGGTAAATGAAGTCAATAGTAGGTACCTACTTGAGTCTCAATTCAGTAAAAAGAATATAGCAATAAATGTATTGCGAAATTTTCAACCCTATTCATCTACGAACATATTTCCAATATATTTTTGGAGTTTACCTCCTTTAGAATTCTAGATATAGCCCGGGGTATGAAAATTTTATTGATATTTCCATGGCTATTTTGATGAATATAAATTATATAATTAATTTAAAAGTTTACTTTCAGTAATATAAAAAATGCGTTCATTTACCCTCATTTACTAATCTATATATTTTATAATCGTTCGTAAAGAGTAAACTCCGAGCGTCGGAACTGACACACACTATTTTTTATTTTTTACATTCATCCTTTATCAGACGAGGAAATGAATTCCCTTGAGCGAATTCCAAATTTAACAGTTTTAGTATTACGGTAGGAAAATACTACGACATTTATTAAAACCAACCTTCGCCCCAGTAAATACCCTAAAGCCGGAATAATCTATTAGTCTGTTGACTTGTCGCGTTTTTCGTTGAATAATTTTTGTGCCAATTTTCGTTCCTCTCAATTTTTGATCCGTCGAGAATAGCTCGGCTTCACAAGTAATTTGACTTCAAAGTTAAATAAGCGATGTAATAATTCTTAGGTTCAGGGTTAACTAGAATAATCTGCTGGGAAATACCGAATTTATTTTTCCGAACCGGTTTGCGAATCCGGAGACACCTTTATGTACTAGTAGCTGATGCCCTCGACTTCGTCCGCGTAAATTGAGGTTTTTTGGTCACCGCGATGTGTTATTCCAGAGTTTAATCTATCTATCTAATAAAAATCCATCCAAACTTTCACATTTATAATATTAGTATAGAATATAGAAGAAAATATAATATTAAATGAACAAATGACTGAGAAATGACTATTTAAAAGTTTGATTATTTAATGTACACCGATTGCTGTATCTTACTCGAGTGAAAAATTTTGTGAGTGAGTTTTAATACCTAGCCGAGATTTAATACTTCAAAATTATCTTCACACACAAATTAAGTGCTAAATAATTTATATAACCAGATTTCTTTTTGCAACTTCGTCTGTAAGAAGTCTAGGACAAAAGTTTTCGATCGAAAACTGTCGATGAGAGAACGTAAGATAAGCAGTTCGAGTCATCATAATATTCTCTCTGCGTCGTATTCCCATTGCTGATGGTCGAGACCCTTTCCTATTAATCACTTATTGGCAGGAGTTTTCTTGGAATAACAATGCAGCTGTAGGTTCCCAGGCCTTTCCACATACGATTCGACTAAAAGTATTTCAACTCTTGGATTTTTGTAACGATTATCAGATATTAATGATAAGAGTCAGGTCCGACGAGGGAACAATAAGGCCAAATTAGAACCGACTAATTCTATCACCCATCCAGTTACCGACTTAGGAAAACGTTGCGCAATCGCAATCGAATGATACGCATTGTCACCACTTTCATAATACTTCTTCAAAGTTCTTTTATCTCTGTTTAAAAGTATTTTTCCTTATTTCAGGCGTCCAATCAGTGCGCATCATGAACATTCGGGTACCAGAGGTCTTCCAATATGGCACAAAAGACGCCATAACTTTGGACTGCGACTTTGTCACCAACAACGTCACGGGACTGGTCGTGAAGTGGTTCTACATGGACAGATCACAGCCCGTGTACCAGTGGATACCTCCTCAGAAGCCTCAAGCTTTAGGACTGTTGAAGCATAAGGTTAGTTCTTAATTTCCTATTCTTACTACTGTTTTCGGTTGCAAAGCTGACCCGTTGTCCTACGTGAGCGGCAAACGCGACAACGCGGCTCGAGACGACGCGACACGACAGTATTGAACAGTACCGACCCTTCAACTGGTTTACGATGTCGCGTAGACAAGTTTGACAGTTCAATAACTCTTATAGAATCCACCACATGCCTGCCTTGCACTAATCTTCAGGATCTGTTAATAAAAAAAAATCTTTCCTCTTAATCTTTCTATCTTCGTCCTGTTTGCAATATTATAATGATAATATTAAACTTAATAATGTTATAAAGATAAAGGTACGGACACAAGACTTGACTAAGAGTATAATTTAGATTTATCAATAATTTTCAGCTGTTCTTCGTAAAAAGAACCGAACACCTAAGATGATCTGCGGGGATTTACCCCGCAGATCAGGTTAGAATAGATTTTTTTTTTTCCACTACAAGCTAGCCCTTAACTACGATCTCACCTGATGGTAAGTGATGATGCAGTATAAGATGGTAGCGGGCTAACCTGTTAGGGGCATGGCAGTTATATTAAACCCATACCCCTTCGGTTTCTACACGGCATCGTACCGGAACGCTAAATCGCTTGGCGGCACGTCTTTGCCGGTAGGGTGGTAACTAGTCACGGCCGAATCCTCCCACCAGGCCAGACCAGGGAAAATTCAGAAATTATAAATTCCCAAATTGACCCTGCCGGGGATCGAACCCAGGACCTCCGCACGTTAAGGCAACAGCGCTACACACTGCGCCACGGAGGTCGTCACTGCGCCACGGAGGTCGTCCTTCAAATTCCTTGGTAGGGCATGGACATAAGGGTAGTTTGGTACATATAGACTCAAAAAGTTCTAAAAGGAACTAAGGAACCCCACGGTTGCCTAACCACTTATCTTTAGCTATAGTTTTACCAATAATGGCTTTTCAGTTGGACCTCTCATACAAAGTGTCCCAGAACCCGTACACGCAGCACCGGGCTCTACGGATCCTGTCTCCAGGGACGGAACTGACTGGCAATTACACTTGCGTGGTGTCTACATTCCTGTCTGAAGATGAGAGAACTCGCCCCATGACCATATTTGGTAAGCTTTTCATTTGTTTCGTTCATGGGAAAGAAATAAAAAACACTATAGTATGATAACAGTGAGTATGACCACCGCTCTGGTGCTGAAGACAAAATTGTAAAGTATATTACTGTAAAGCGCTGTTGATTGCAGAAAAAAAACAAAAAAAGTAAAGCCACCATGCGATTTAGAATTCCGCTACAATGCCGCATAGAAACCGATAAGGGGAGTTTAGAGTAACTTAATAAACCTAAAATATCCGTTACATAACCGAATATATAAAAGGAAAAAGGTGACAGACTAACAGACTGACTGACTGATCTATCCACACAGCTCAAACCACTGGACGTATCGTACCTACCTTTACCTGCGTATTACTTTTTCTGTGGTATCGGGTTCAAATTATTTGGCATTCAGATTTCAGGCAGGCAGAAAATATTTTTGAAAATTCAACCCTCAACAAAATTCAAGGGGTTAGCCCCTTTAGGGGGTTTGAAATAAGGCTTTGAAATTTGTATGAAAATCGAACCTATCGTGAGCGAAGCCGCGGGCAAAAGCTAGTTATTAAAAATATTATATAATATTGTTTACCGAAGTATGAAAGAGAACGATTACCAACGAGGGTGTAGTTCGGGTTGGACTCAATGTGAGTATTGGGAATCACATTTTCTATCAAGTTATTCATAGTGCTGTATGGTACAAGGAAAATAAAAGATAAATTATTCAGTTGAAGTTTATATTATATAAGACTTGCTGTACTATTGCCAGGGAGATTAATTAATTCTAGTTTTGGAAGTTTGAGACAAACCAGAACAAATTACTGGCTGTGCTATTGGCACTGGCATGGGCCATGGCAAGCTGTCGTGCCAAAGGATTTAATGGTGGCCGGGCTGACTTTGATGACGTCACTACGATCAATGATGGATGCGGAGAGGAATCAAGATTCATCGAGCAGAATCGATAACTTTTTATGGAGTAAAAATTTATCGATTCTGCTTTTTGGTTCTAGAGTCTTATTTTGTTTTCTCAATGCAACTTTCTATGACAGCGGACAGTTGCCAACCGTCTTGACTTTTTTTGTAACCGGATCGACGCCAGTGTTTGCATAATAGTCGTAGATGTTCTGCAAAAGCAGTGGCCAGTATAATCTTGTGGGTTAGGTAAATTTAGATAGGACGCTATTTCTTTTGGTACAGAACATATTTTATTTTTTCCTATTACTTGTTTCATACACTTCTTGTCTCTATACTGTAGTAAAAAGCGTTTGGTAGTCATGTCTTTCTGGGGAAGATTTATATATTTCTTCATGATATCATAAAATAGGCTTGATATTACAAATGTTCATTGTATTTTGGTTTTTGTATTAAGAATCTTGACAATCATCACACTGTTTCAATGTCATCTGTGGTTATAATATGTACAAGTTCTTGTGAATGATAGGCGCCATTTATCCCCAAAATCAAAATAACCTGAAACACATAGGTATAAAATATCAATATTCATAGTTAGTTTTTAAAGCAAGTGTAAAGGCTTAAATTAAATAAAATGAACACGATAAATTATTATGATCCATTTATTTCGTACAATATAATATAGATTGCACCTGCAGAGTACTCAAATTATTCTTATGACTTTGTATGGATTGCACGGTAAAAATTTGGTTTTTTTTAAGAATTAAAGATACAAAAATAAGCATGCCGAACGAACGAACGAACGTTTGGAACGAAAGCAAAATGACATCAATTTGAATTCTAGCGCAAAGTTGAAAATGACCAAATGATTGTGATGAAGCTTGTACCCATTTTCTACCTGTCATGAAAACAGTATATTATTATATTAGGTATCAAATTATTAAATAAAATAAACATTATACGTAATTTAACTATTTATAAATCTTACCTTCATTAAAAAGGAATTCACATCCTTTTTAGTAAAAACTTTTGATGTCGTTTCTTGTCCAAATTGTGCTTTTTAACACAGAACACAGGGTACTTGGCTTATACTTTTGCGCTTTTTCACTGAAATAGGACATTAAAACATTTTCAGAGAAAGAAGGTGCATTTTTCATGCGTTTCCACTGTAAAAAATCCTCGTATGCTTTATGGTATTTATTTCTAGATTTCTCGGGCAAGAGGTTCTCAATAACTGATTGAGCGTTTTTTTAAATTCTGGTGGCGTTATTAAATCTTCGCTAAAAAAAAGCTGGATGACATTTTAAGTAACAATTATCATTTAAAAAAAATATACACAATCAAGTTGTTGTGTATATTTTTTTTAATTTAAGTAAGTTAAGGCGAATAAGAAAAACAGAATATAAACAAAGGCAGAAAAATTCAAAAATATTTAAAAACAAGCGCACTTGTTCGTCTATATTTTCTGCCCGCTTAGCGCTTTAACAATGGATTTTTATAGAATTTTCCGCCCGCATAATTTGTGTGACAGTAATGACGTAGATTTTGCCTCGTTTTGAAATAAGTGAAAAGGCCCTTTCCGAGCAGGGGGCCAAGTGGGAGTATTTTCGACTACGTTAAACTCAAAGCCTCCTGTGTTAAACTTAACTAGGATTTGTATGGAATTGTCAAGCGCTTGAGGACAGATCAACAGACAGTGTTTGTTTAATCCATACAATCGTATAACTTAGCGGCCGAATTGTTTGATTCCATACAATTCGCTGTGATTTTTAACGCAATCGAAAAGATAAAAATTTCCCACTAAGCCCGCAGGTGTAACTGCTATAGGTATTAGGTATTGTTTTCTGTTTTGTTTATAATTAAGTTATTTCTATGTACGTGTCGCTATAAAGAATTTTTCTATCTAAGTACTAAAAACAAAGCGTGACACGACGCTCTTTGGTTTGCAGACAAACCGGCTAGTATGGCGCAAACGTATTAGTGCGGAGGTCCCGGATTCGATTCCCGGCAGGGTCAATTAGGGAATTTATAATTTCTGAACTTTCCCTGGTCTGGCCTGGTATAAGGCTTCGACCGTGGCAGGTTACCATCCTACCCGCAAAGACGTGCCGCCAAGCGATTTAGCGTTCCGGTAAGACGCCGTGTAAAAACCGAATAGGGGTACTTATGGGTTTTAATATAACTGCCATGCCCCTAACAGGTTAGCCCGCTACCATCTTAGACTGCATCACTTACCATCAGGTGAGATCGCAGTCAAGGGCTTACTTGTAGAGGATTAAAAAAAAAGACTGATTTACGATACGATTTACGATTACTGATTACGAAAAATTTTACTTTCTTCTGCATATTGCTATAATCTTCCTCTATGACCCTGCTGGATCTCGTTTCTGTCTAGTCGTTACTTTCTACTGACTGGAAGTATCTCTTTAGACAGTAGTTATACTTAGTACTCACGCACCGTTATCTTAAGTTGAAAAGCTAAAGTAAACAGTATAACTTAATTATAACTTAGCGTAATATGTGAACTTCCATGCATGTTTCATGCCGTATTCTTATCAAACGTCAACATATCAAATAAGTAAATAATGGGACATTGTTAAAACTTTACACGTGCCTTAAGGTGGTTACACACCGGCGAGGCAAAACACGGATGTGCTGGGTGGGGATTTAAATCTCGCAAAACTTTTTTAAGTGGAGAAGTGAATGAGACGGAGATAATTTAAAACGCGCGACGGAGAGAGACTGCGCGTGACTCCTATGGCCGGCCGGTGCGAGATTTGTGTAGGTAATAAATCTAATCTAAATATATATAAATCACGTGTCACGTTGTTTGTCCGCGATGGACTCCTAAACAACTTAACCGATTTTAAATTAAATTTGCACACCGTGTGCAGTTTGATCTAACTTGAAAGATAGGATAGCTTACATCTTAATTTATAGCCGCAATATTATTTTATGTCAGATTTGCAATGTAAGACGGAGAAAAATCGGTCGAATGAAAACGTTTCTTACGAAAAGCTCATTCCACGCGGACGAAGTCGCGGGAATCAGCTAGTCTACTCTATATAAACAGCAAAACGGCCAAATGTTTTTATCTCGCATCTCGCATCCACACCTATTACACCAAAGCTGGTTGGAACGGGAGTTGAAATGTTGCCATACCAAATTCCAATTCTCGCCTCGCCGGTTTGGAACCACCCTTATACAATCGTAAGCCGCAATATTATGCTTTGTTACGCGAGACGAGACGGAAATTACTTCGGCAGAACTTTGCCCACGGCTTGGTTTAGCAATCATGAAGTTGGGACAATTAATATACATGTTTAGAGGTATTGTGGAAAAGCGGCCGCCAACATAACCCTCGCTTAGTTTCGTGCTGTCGGAAGTGTGATATATCTTTTCAAATCTGCCCCCAATTTTTTCCAGGGTTTGCTTTGCCATAAATAGGTGTGAACCATTCAAGCCAATATTGACGCTAATTGATATAATTAGGTTCGGAGATCAGAGTCCGCATCGTGTGGAGATCCATGCAGCAGACCTTAGTCCAGGCTGGACTGTTTGGTTGAGACGACGACGACGGTATAATTATTATTTTTTCTATCCATGGACCTGCAAAAGATGCTTGAAAATATCATTAAATATACGTACGTAAGTAGGCAAAGATACAACAAACTGTAGGATTGTTAAACAATACTGGAGTTTGCGCGATAATTGCACTTAAAGATCGATTAACGTACGTGACGTGTATTAAGATTAAATAATGATTTCGACGTACACACGGTAACTGTGACTGAAAATCATGGTTTTATTCGGTCGATCCAAATACTTGGCAAATCAAACACTATATAAGTCAAAGTCAAAGTCAAATAATGTTTATTCAATATAGGTATGTACATTACACTTATTGACGTCTAGTTATTTATGAAATATAATGGTGATAATCAGTAACGGTATCTTAAAACTAAATCTACGAGGGTTCCAAACGCGCCCTGGTCTGAGAAGAGCCCACAACAAACTCAGCTGGGGTTTTTTTTTCATTATCACCATTTCACAAATCATCTTAACTAAGGAACTATCAGAGCCATTAGATCAAATTATGGTCCTTTACATGGTAACAAGATTTTTTAATGAGTTTACGTTTTACGTTAAATTTGAACTTATTCAGAGACATCTTCAACATGTCTTCTGGAAACTTATTGTAGAAGCGGACACTGTTTCCAACAAATGAATTGCTAGTTTAACGAAGCCTATAGAACTAAGTTTATAGAAGTTATAGTTCCAATAAAAAGCATAACATTGTTACAACTTCCCGCGTGCTGTTAACAAGACGTGCCTATTCGTATTCGTGAGCCGCAATACGCTCTGTGAGTTGAGATGAAACGGAAATTACTTCGCGCAACTTTGCCCGCGTCCGACTGCAGTGTGGGAAGCGTTAACGAGAATAGCTCGAAATATTGTGTGTTATGTTGAGTAAATCCATTAATCGGCAATGTTGAATACGTTTACTGAAACTTGGCAATAATAAAAATTACAAGTCAGTATTGAGCCAAATCATTTACCGGAATTTAATAATATATAATTTACTCTCTCTGCTGTTAATACCAATCAGGTATACCGGTACAAAAAAAATTCTACATCAATGGGTATACCAATTTATAGATCTTAAAGATACCTTTACCACTACAGATAACATCAGACACATATGTCAGATGTTCTGTGGTGAATATTAGTCTGTGGTTATAATCACAGATTATTATGTTTCAAACGAGCTCAATAAAGATTTAAAAACCTGTTATCTGTATATTAATTAGATATAGATTAATGTATTTCATTTTTTGTTTTGTAAACAAATTAAGTATAATTAAATGTTATAAAATGTAAAATAAATGAAATACGGCAATTTTATTTTTACATTATTGCGATGACGAGAATATGATATAGAGTAAATAACGTTGATTTAACCTTGTTATTTTAAAACCGAAAATTACTTGACCTTGTGTTGTTACATCTCTTATCTCCGAGAGCTCAGAGTGAGCCTGAAATCCTATGCTTGATCTCTTTCCCATTGTATTGGATTTCTTTCCCATTGGAAGTAAGGGAATCAATATGTGAATAAGGGAATAGCGAGTGCACTAAGCTCATCAGTACTCTAATGTTTCCTTCCTACCCCCTAAGCCCTAACCTCCGTAACCTGGATCGTTGAAGCTGTATTATTTTACATGGTGTTCACAAACCATTGCAAGATTATTTACTATAGAGATGTTTTAAAGATATCATAATTTATGTTAGATACGATTCAGGGGGGAAACTGCCATCGATTTAAGCAGAATTGTTTTAAAAGACTGATTTATCTCACGTACCTTGACATCCCTAAAATAAGGATTATAATTCTAAAACAAAAACGTCAACAATATTAAAATAAAACGACTTTAATCGATGGTAGTATGCCCCTTATAATAGAGGCAATATTGGTGTAGCACTTAGATGGACTCGGTGTCTCTATAACGACGTAACTTTTACAATAAGTTCTTGTTCATCATTAACGAGGGAAGACGTAAGAAAGCAATTTCTCTATTTGAGGAGCTAGAACTTTTTAACTTTGCTTTGGAAAGACAAAGACTACGGTTAAATACTAGAAAAGCACGGTTAAAGATAGGTACACTAGGAAAGTAAAGATCACTTAGGGGACGTTCACACTGCGAAAAACATTCGCGCGAATTTTATTCTCGCAATTTATATTTCGCATACGGATTTCACCCACTTCGCAATGCGAATGCGGTGAGCGAAACAACTCCGTAGGTACAGGTAAATATTCTCGAGAATATATTTCTTACCGCACCGCTTGAAATTATATCAAACCGGCGATTCTATTTTCGCGCGAATATTTTCACAGTGTGAACGTAACCTTAGTCTCGTAGTCTTAGACTCATTGTCAACGTTATCGTTCCAACTTATGGATACCAAATGCTTTTTTGAGAGATTTCGACACATTACGAATTACGATGTTTTGTATCTATTACTCAGTGACTTCCTATACTACTCGCTTGATGTCGTCTTTCGATCTAAATTGAGGTTTCTGGTGACACTGCGAGTTCCGGTATTAAATATGCCAGGTAAGCTCGTTACCATCGGTGCATTATCACTTATCCCGGATATCGAAGTCAAGGACTATAGCAACTATAGTGGAATCATACTTACCTACTAATATTATAAATGCGAAGGTGTTTGTTTGTTGGTTTGTCCTTCAATCACGCCACAACAGAGCAACGGAGCAGCATGATTCTTTCCATGGGTTTATTTGAGGACTTGGAGAGTGACATAGGCTACTTTTTATCCCGGAAAATCAAAGTCTCCGCGGGTATTAAAAAATTTAAACCAGGTAGATGAAATCGTGGGAATCAACTAGTAAAAATATAAAAAACTGGCTATCACATTTGCAGCAACTGGAACTGCCATCGCTGAAATTTTAATGGCTATCAAATAATACCTATTTCATATGCGTCATCAATTTGAATATTGAAAAATGGTCATAGTATCCCGGTCATTACCTAAATAACGAGGTTGGTCATTGTAGGTTAAATAAAACGGATGGAAGTATAGTATTACCGAAGCGCAGTAAAACAAGGGAAAGGAATACAGGCTAATGGAATACAAATGACCGCTTTGCTCATACCATAGTTACAACTCATCAATATTTGAAGCGATCAGACGATGTTCTGTGGAAACTATTTCACTAAATGTGTCATATTTAATGTATCACTATCTATACTAATGTGTGTGTTTGTCAGTCTGTCTGCTAAGTTTTCACAGCCCATTCATTCAACCTATTTCTACAGAAATACCATAAAAATGTCTAGTTATCACCCTGCCGACAAAGACGTGCCGCCAAGCGATTTAGCATTCTGGTACGGTGCTGTGTAGAAACCGAATAGGGGTATCAGTTTAATATAACTGCCATGCCCCTAACAGGTTAGCCTGCTACCATCTTAGACTGCATCGTCACTTACCATGAGATGGGATCGAAGTCAAGGGCTGACTTATAGTGTACTAGCGAATGCCCGCGACTTCGTCTGCGTGTTTTGAGGTTTTTTGTTTCCCACGGGCACTCTTTAATTTTCCGGGATAAAAAGTAGCCTATGTGCTATTCCAGACTATATCTCTGTGCTAAATTTCAGCCAGATCCGTTCAGCCGTTAGGGCGTGATTGAGTAACAAACATCCATACATCCATCCAAACTTTCGCATTTATAATATTATTGTAAGATATAGTAAGATAATATTATAAGATAAAAAATCCACGCGGACGAAATAACGACATATTGATGAAATATTATGCAAATTAATAATCCCTCCCTCATTGCGTACAATAATTTTCTGACGTTTGGTAAAAGCCCCCGCATTGCGAGTTTATTTGCGAGGTAAATAAAATTCCTCTGTTTTCGGTTAGCTTCCTGATTACCAAGCAGTGCATGAATAATTAATCGGCTCATTGATTACCGTGTAATTTGTACTCGAGCACGCTTGCGGCGCCGATTTTATTACATAGCTACTTCAACAAAGTATCCATACTTCCATATCTTCATGTTAATCCATCCATACTTAATATTACTAGTGGTTCGCCCAGAACTGAGACCTCGCGGCGCCATCTATTGACATAAATGTGAAGTTCTGTTAAAAATACTGAAGCTCATTAAAAATTAAATAATTCCGTTTCCTTATAATATTTATCTAATTTTGGTATTTGTTGTTCAAGTACAGGATATAATTCAAATAATTGATCAAGTTTCAGGCCCAACCTTTCAGAAAATTTAGAGTTCTGAGGTCAACTTTGGACGTTAGAAAATCTCCACTTTGAAAGCCCCCCATTTCGTCAAATTTGGGGCAAAAATTAAAAAAATATATTTTTGGACTCTATTTCTAATTATCTTTAAAATGATATACCGCAACCCTATGTAACTTTATAAAAAATATTTTACTTCGCATTCGCTTCTATGAGAGCCCCCCAGAAATAAAGATTTTTATAACTTTTTAAGAAATATTCGGCGGGAGGCCATTGGTTTACATATTATATTCAAAGCTGAAGTAATTAAGTTCAGTAATTCAGAAGTTATAATGCTCTGACAGACGGACGGACGGACGGACGGACGGATGGACGGACGGACAAGTGCCAATTCACTCAAGTAGACTCAGAGAGCTTCGCTTCGCTCGGTCAATAAATGCGAAAGTATGTATGTCTGTCTGCCCGTATGATACGCTTTCCCGGCCCATCTTTTCAACAGATTTTGACGAAATTTGGTAAAGAGGTAGATTGCATCCTAGGGAAGGACACAGCCTCCTTTTTATTCCGGAAAATTAATGAGTTCCCGCTGGAATCAATACAACCTTAATCCACGCGGACGAAGTCGCGGGCATCGTCTAGTTCAAATAAGGTACACTGAAGCGTCAATAGTTCGCTATCATTATAAAGTACTATATTATTATTTTTTTTTAATGTTTTGAAAACCCAAAAACATAATAAAACAAAATATTTCGTTTAATTTTAGATGTTTATGTATCTCATGGTTATTTTTAATTATCATACTAATATTATTATAAATGCGAAAGTGTGTTTGTTTGTTGGTTTGTTGGTTTGTTGGTTTATTGGTTTCTTGGTTTGACCTTCATTCACGCCACAACGGAGCAACGGATCGACGTGATTTTTGCCATGGGTATAGTTGAGGACCACAGTGAGCTTAGCATGCGCACAACAGGATTATCTCGCGACGAGAGAGAGATGTTGTCGTTGCCGGCAAATTTTTCATTTACCCTACCATGCACAAAATGCGGTATATTACAAGAAAAAAAATAGTCGACATGTAAATGTTCGTAGAGAGAAATACCACAGATAAGAAATATTACTTTTTTCTGTACTTCCAGTAGACCAGTAACCATGTTAGCTTCGGTAGAGATAACGGGTAGACATAATTTTACTCGTAGTGCGCATGCTAGCCATACTGGAGAGTGACATGACTTTTTATCCCGGAGAATTAAGGAGTTCCCGCAGGATTCAAAAATACTTAAACCACGCGGACGAAGTCGCGGGCATCAGCTAGTTATAAATAAATAAACATGTTAATATTTTATTTTCAGTTCCGGAGACAAGATTCGATATGATCCAAGACCGACTGAACGACGGATACCTGAACATCATCTGCTCCGTGGAGGGGGTGTTCCCGAGGCCAGAGCTGGTCATACTGGCTGGTAACAGGTACGCGTATGTACCCTGCTATCATTATCATCATTATGTCCTCTCAACTCATTGCCAGCTCTCAGGATTATTTTCAGAATTAACGAATTTGGAACACCCTTCCGGCGACCGTGTTTCCTGCCATTTATTTATTTATTATTTACTAGATGATGCCCGCGACTTCGTCCGCGTGGATTAATGTTTTTTGATTCCCGCGGAAACTCTTTAATTTTCCGGAACAAAAAGTAGCCTATGTCCTTTCCCTGGATACAAACTATCCCTATACCAAATTTCATCAAAATCGATTAAAGAGACAGTTTTTTTATTCCCGCGGGAACTCTTTAATTTTCCGGGATAAAAAGTAGCCTATGTCCTTCCTCGGGATACAACCTACCCCTGTACCAAATTTCAGCAAAATCGGTTGAAAAGATGGGCCGGGAAAGCGTAGCAGACAGACAGACAGGCACACATTCGCATTTATAATATTAGTATGGATTTACATCTTAGGTATCATAACGGTGATGCCACTTACACTAACTAGATGGTTATTATTAAATTATTAACAATGTAATACAAACATAAAAAGATAAACATAAAAAGACAGAGACGAAGAAGAACATATTATAACTACCTATTAACAATATTGTGATTCTGAGACCATTTAACAAACAAGGTTATTCAATGCTCTCAGAGTACCTCAGCAATTCAAGAAACAAGGTTATCCAGCCGTCATTAAATGGATCCCATTGAGCATTATTTTCCAAGAGCGCGTTGAATGACGCCAATGAACGCTGTATGGTTGCCATGTATGTCTTGAGCACATTAAAGAGCGAATAGGCATTTTCTAGGCAAGTGCGCTCCAACCTGGTTTATTTTCAAATCGGGATTCAGGGCAGAACACATCTACCACGCCAAAAGTCATTTTAAATTATAATTAAGGATACATTTTTTAAACGTGCACTATATTTTATGCAGATGGCAAATCACTATGGAGATTGGGCGCTGTGGTGTGAATTCGGTCGGAAGTCGGGTCGAGTCGGTGTTTAGTTTAAGTGAAGTTTCACTTCAAATTAACGACTTTATGATCATTGTGATAAGAAAATTCGATGAAATGAAAACGCGACACCAAAAATAAACATATTCTTAATAGGATTTAGCCTGCGAGAAAATGAGATAGAATACATGTTATATTTATCTCATTCTCTCGTAGGCTACTTTTCTGAAGTTTCACTTCTGCCGTGTGTGAATTGCATATACACTTTTTTTTCTTGAAAATGATATTAAATAAAACTGATAGCTAGAGTATCATACTGTACAAATATTTACTGTACGAATCATGTCTGCATAGAATGGTGGCAAGAATGCAAGGTGTATTTCCGAAAATCTCAAAAATATGTTTAATGGATAAATTGATTAGTGCAGCTTTGACAGCTTTTAGACAGTGAGATCAGCCCCCTTATTCCGTAACTCAGTGGCTATCAAAGAGTGAAAGCCACTGACATATACTTTTTATCCATTGAAGGTTTGCTATGAAAACTTAATTTTTATTTCATAGTAAACCTTCAGTGGATAAAAAATTTATGTCAGTGATTTTCATTTTTGATAGCCACTGAGTTAGAGAATAGGGCTGCTGATCAAAGAACAATTAATTAGTTTGTATTTGAAAGCCAAATTTATTTGGTATTTCGGTTGACTTAGATCTCAATACTGTGACTGGTAATGAAAGCTAACTAAAGCTAACTGTCACAAAGAGAGAACGCAGTCTTAGATTATTAATATAATATCGTCAAAGACTGCATCCGTAAGTTGTCGCAATTCCACGGATTTGCTTCTTCGTTTCTAATCAGATATAACCGATAGAATATGGAATGCCCCTCCGTATTTCGTTTTTCCCTCCACTAATATGAATAGGTACTCGTACATTCAAATTATAAGAGTGAATAGAGAGATAAAATTAAGTTAGGCGTTAGTCCATAAATTAAAATCACGCACGACACGACGCAACATATAATTTGATTGCACCTTTAAAATTTTGAGTCGATACATAGGTAAAGGTAAGACCTTACTGACGTGTACCTAATCTAAGACGCGTCGTATAAAGACTGTAAAAAAACTGTTTGTTTTCTGTAACAGATATCAAAATCCATACTAATATTAAAAAACGGAATGTCTGTCTGTTGGTCTGCTATGCTTTAAGTTAACGGCCCATGTTTTCAACTGATTTAAATGTTTGGTTTAGAGCTAGGGGGGCTACATCCTGGGGAAAGATAAAAGCGTCCTTTATTTTATTTTTATAAAATAATTTTATAAAAAATAAAATAAAGGGCTTTCATACAAACTTTCATCCCTAATTTCACCCTTTTAGGGGTAGAATTTTAAAAAAACTGTGAAAGATCTATGAACTATTTATTCGGTAAATCGGTAGCCCAAATACCAAGTTTCATGGATATATATTTGAAAATGACGAACTATCATACAAACTTTCACCCCCGATTTGATCCTCTTAGGTGGATTACGTCGAAAACTCTTTCTTACTGGATACTTACTCTTTCCAAAAAACACACCGTCCAAATTTCATGCGTCTGGAACTAGCTGTTAAGGCTGTGCGTTGATATATCAGTCAGTCAGCCAGGACTTTGAATTTTATGTATAATACAAATAAAGCCCCTCATTAACTTCGGTATTAATTATTATAATGATATCATCAGGAAGCGAAGTTGCCTACCTTATTAAAATCATGAACGGCACTGGCGGCAAATATCGAAAAATTAATAACCCCACGAGCAAATTTAATCAATTGTTATGCTGTAATTAAAATTCACCCACACTAAGCCAATATCTCACTAGGACACCATGGCGGTACCACCACTCGCGCCGCCGTGTCTTGAGCTACCAAATGAGCAACACCAGAGTAGACACCAGGATCATCAGTTTCACACGATTAATCGATCAATAGTGTACACCTACAAATTACATCGTCACGTACAATCAGTGCGCGAGGAACGTACCTGGTAGCGCAACTAGTTTGAGTGAGTGAGACACCAAATAGCTCTTTACATATTAGTGTTTGCGTCACCAGCGTATGATCCCGGCCGCCGCCACCAAATTGGTTGCGCCCCCTGGTACCCTCCATCTTAAAGCTGTATAAATTTTGTTGGTTGTTGACTGTTTGCGCTGCCACTGGTGTCCTAGTGAGATAGTGCCTTAACTGTGTAATTAACATGAGATTTAATGAGTATCGAGTTGCGGTCCCGAGGTGCCCTAATACCTCTCGTAATTTGAAGTGTAGAAGTCATTTACTTATTACAATCTGTGTAAAACACATTACATAAAGTGAGAAGGTGTATAGTATATAATATAATAGTCAAATTAATATTGTATTAGGCTTATACGACATAGATTAGACTCGCGTCTGAGATGCCAGGTGTCCCAACGATGATTTTCAGTGACCGCCTTTAGATGCGAACGTCAATAATTTCCTTTAGATTATATTTTTGGCAGAATATAATAATAAAATGTATGTTAGTACTAGCTAATGCCCGCGACTTCGTCCGCGTGGATTGAGGTTTTTCCGTTCCCGCGGGAACTCTTTAATTTTCCGGGATAAAAAGTAGCCTATGTGCTATTCCAGACTATAATCTTTAAAATTTGTCTGATAGGAGGCTTCGGCCGTGGCTAGTCACCACCCTACCGGCAAAGACGTGCAGCCAAGCGATTTAGCGTTCCGGTACGATGCCGTGTAGAAACCGAAGGGGTATGGGTTTAATATAACTGCCATGCCCCTAACAGGTTAGCCCGCTATCATCTTAGACTGCATCATCACTTACCATCAGGTGAGATCGCAGTCAAGGGCTAGCTTGTAGTGGATAAAAAAAAAAAAAATGAACACAACCGCATAACAACTCTAATCTACAAATTTATCTATCTAAGTGACATCGTGCCGTAACGCTAGACCGCTTGGCGACATCTCTTTGGTGGTAGTATGAAAACTAATCAGGCCACGACCAAAGCCACCAGGCCAGCTTACAGTGCCGGCAAAGACGTGCCGCCGAGCGATTTAGCGTTCCGTAACGATGCCGACGCCTTATTTAAACTGATTAAGAGTATGGGCATAACTGCCGTAGGTACAAATAATGAAATTAAATGATTTATTTTCACGACTTATGAAATGCCACTTATGAAATGTCGTAACTCTACCACCAGATTCCACTGAGAAGAACCGGTAAGAATATCCAGTTCGGAAAGGAGACTATCTCTGTGCCATATTTCAGCCAGATCCGTTCAGCCTTTGGCGCGTGATTGAGTAACAAACATCCATACATCCATCCAAACTTTCACATTTATAATATTAGTAAGATAAGATAAGATCTTTTATTAAGGAAAATCTTTAAAGAAAACTGAATCAAAGATAGGTGTTGTAAATACAAGTAAATTGTAAATACTAAATTAAATTCATGATTTAATGATGTAAGAGTACATATAACTAAACTAGTAAAGAATTATTAAAATAAATTATTTGAAATCATAATTACCATAAAATAGAACGCTCTCACTAGATTAGTCTCAATTATAAACAATAAAAAGGTAATGATGTAGAAAATAATTATATATTGAGTATATTGGACTCATACTAGACAGTAAGTCTGTGACCAAAATTGTTCTAACCATAGAATATTATAATATATAATATTTATATACTACCGGTTCTAATATTGTAGGTACTAAACTTCTACATGAATGAAATAATGAATATTTGTATTAATTTGACCTGTCAATAAATTATCTGGTAATTATGTTCCCCGGGGCAAACGTCATAGCTGTGTTATAGGGGCCAGGGGTACCGTTATTATTGAATTATTAACATTGTACGAGGCTGGGCATAAAAGTATTTAGCTCGGATATGAATATATAAATTATCAAAGCTTTATTTTTGTCTCTCATTTTATTTTATGCAGGGCTGATTAATCGGCTTTGGAATCTACTGACTAAAAACAAGTGAAATTAATTTCAAAACTTGACTGCACTGCCATTTTTTTTTCTAAATTTGTAGCCAGTGTCACTCGGGACGGGTGTGAGAATTCTAACGATACCCCATTCAAATCTGTTCAGATATTTAGAAGTTATGGTGGAATAAAGAATCTCACATACATACATGAACCCTGAAAACATAACACTCCTTTTTTGTGCAGTCGTGTAAAAACCGGCAAGAACCGACATCAGATAGGAACACATTCTTAAGTATACCTACTTGATAACCTATTCTTAACTGATGTAGATGTAATATTTTTAGTACCTAACTCATGTAAAAGCGTACGTTTTTTTACAGATCTATTACAATATATCAGTGTATAATATGCTTATAATAATGTAAGATAAAACTTTGAAGTATTATATCGGTACATTTCTTGCAGAAATACAGTAAGAGCAACTTATAATATGACTTCCAGTCGTATTATCTCGTTTTGTATTCATCGATTCTAACAATCTGCGAGTAGACTTGGAAAACTTCCCGGGCGTCCCAAATCGCTCTTCGAATAATACTGAACACTCACTTGGATGTTCCTTAGTCTGTGAAAACATACGGCTGCTTAACTTAGCATAAACAGCTTTATTTATCGTTGAGAAAGACCAACTAGTGGACTTAAATTATTTTTTTAATGTAGCAAATTATAAAATATATCGTGTGTCTCCTTACCGTAAAGTAACGGACTAAATAATTCGCATTTTCACGAGTTTGCTAACAACCACCGGCTGTCAGCTTTTGTTTGTCACAAGGTAAGGTAGGCTTGCTGCGTCGGGGATAAATAGCAATTTATTACAGTAGTAAAACTAATTATTATTTAACTTCAAGCATGGTAAAAACACCAAAATTGCAAAGATCATGTAAATTAATAGTCTGTTTATTGTGTAATAGTCTAGGAAATAAAGCTAGTAGACCCCAACAATAATTTCTCAGACGACGAAATTTTACAGTAGGATAAAGTATCATGAGTTAAACGTATATTATAAATATCCAATAAAAAATCAGAAAGGAAGTAAGGTTTTTATGCTATACCCAATTGTTAAGGTAGGAAGGTACATTATCGCGTAAACGCAGTTTAGGTATGATAATAAAATCGGTTTAACTATCGATGTTCTACATGATTATTTCGTTTGATATTTCGGTTTTGAGTGTAAATATACTACTTCTAGTATATTAAATAGAAATCGAGAAAATATTCAATCATAAATCTTTTAAGTATAAAAAACTAACCTCCGCGTGGATTTTTTGTTGGATATTTTTGTATAAGTTTTGGTTCATACCATAATACAACCCTGCCAAGTTTCAACGACTGAGGATTTAATGAGGGGTCTACGAACCACCCCGTTGCCTAGACTATAAGCGGTTTTTAATAACCGCTTAAGCGGTTATTAAAAAGTAGCGTTCGTTTCCCCAATATTGGCTCGTATGTCTCCAATACCTTAGAGTTACGGACTAAATAATTCGGATGTTCGCGAGTTTGCTAACAACCCCCGCCGTCTGCCGGTGCATGCCCGCTACCGGATTTAGTTTGTCCCCCAGGTATTTGCACCTCGCTTCCAGAACGTAGCTCGTAGGGGACACTTTGTTATTGGTCTATTAAACACGTATTAGATGCAAGTTTTCTTTGAATAGCCTTCTTTTTAACCGACTTCAAAAAAAGGAGGAGGTTTTCAATTCGTCGGAATCTTTTTTTTTTTTATGTATGTTCCCCGATTACTCGAAGACGCCTGGACCGATTTTGAAAATTCTTTTTTTGTTTGAAAGGGTATACTTCCAAGGTGGTCCCATATAAATTTGGTGAAGATCTGATGAAGATCTTCGAAGACAGATGTTCCCCGAGATCTTCGAAGACAGATGTTCCCCGATTACTCGAAGACGCCTGGACCGATTTGGAAACTTCTTTTTTTTTTGAAAGTGTATACTTTCCAGGTGGTCCCATGGTCATTAGGTCTGATGATGGAATCCTGGGGAAATCAAAGGAACTTAAATTTTATAAGGACACGAACCCAGATAGTTATTAGGTACAGGTCTGTCTACCTTTCGAGAACCTATTTTTCTTTTTTTTTTTTATATTTACAGCACTAAAAAGCAAACAATAAAATTATTTTTAAATAAAAAAAAACCGCCTTCAAAAACTAAAAAGCAAAAAATAATTGGATATATTTACATATTATTATTTCTACCCACTATGTTGAAGTCGGGCGGGTATAACAAGGATAAGCAAAGTTGACGCAAGGCTCGCCCGTCTTCTACATAGTGGGTAGAAATAATAATATGTAAATATATCCAATTATTTTTTGCTTTTTAGTTTTTGAAGGCGGTTTTTTTTTTATTTTTCGAAGAGAAAACCTTTGTTTACCTCTTCTATACCTACCTACTCCAAGGAAAACTATTTTTACTCCACTACAAGTTGACTGAAATCTCGCCTGGTGGTAAGTGATGATGCAGTCTAAAATAGTAGCGGGCTTGTCGGAAATGGCAGTTATATTAAACCCATAGGTAGGTAGGTACCCATTGCTTGGCGACACTTTTTTCCTATTAGGATGATAACTAGCCCCATCAGAAATACCAGAGAAAATTGACAAATTATAAATTCCCAAGTTGACCCTGCCAAGAATCGACCCTCCCTTATATTATAACAGCTCTTATGAGCACTTAACTTATGAGTCAAGACCCTTTATTATTGTTTCAGGCCACTAAACGCAAAGTCAACAATCAAGATCATCGAGGGGCGATACACGGCGTTGACGAGTGCGGTGGTCAAAATTAACTCCCTACCCCCCACTGTGGAAATATTATGCGATATGAACATACCCCTGGCCAATTACTTCAGCAGAAAGAGGGATATATTTTATAGAGGTAAGTAAGGAAAGGATTTTCTTATTAGAACTTTTACTTAATAGGTTATGGTAAAGTGAAAATTTCTTTAGGCGCGTTGAGCACTTATTGGTAGGGGGCAAAAATGTGGAATACGCGAGACCAACCGCGAGATCGACACCGTTCTTCTTAAGACAAAAGGTCTTAAGTATATTAATATAGTACATTCGTAATTAAACTTTAAATGCCTTAGTTTTAAGGTTTATATTTGAAATATATTTTTTTAATTAAAAAAAAAAAAAAATATTTAAATATTCGTTTTCATGACTGCCAATTTTTTTAAACCCTAATAAAGGTTTTTCACGTCATCGTACCGAAACACTAAATCGCTTGGCGGCACGTCTTTGCTGGCAGGGTGGTAGGTAGTAGGTACCTACCTAGCTTGAGTTAACGTTCATACAAAATATAACAAACCCGACTAACATATACATATACGATATACATATAAACGAGTATAAACATACACTGTAGATTATACTCGTATATAATATGTTTAAGCTTACTGTATACTGTACAGTCATTCATGTACTACCTACGAAGACGAGTGGCCTAGTTGCGACAACGCATATCAATCGATTGCGACTGTTAATCAACGTTGACTCTAGTCAGTAACAGAATGGGTGAACGGAACTGGTAGTCCGAATTTGGCCTTATGGTTTCCTCCGTACCTCGAAGAGCATGCGAAAATTATCGTTATACTACCGAACCTAAGAGTTGAAATAGTACTCATATAGGCGAATCGTATGCGAAAGGACATGGGAACCCACCGCAGTCCGCATTACTATCCCAAGAAACCCTTCCATTACGTGATTAATAGAAAGGGGTCACTCAGCAATGAAGAATACTTACGACGTGGAGAGAGAAACGGTTCCAAATAGGTGAAAATCAACGACCTCAATTTACATAGACGGGCCCTGTCAAACAAAGAATGTGGGCGTATTTTTAGCAACGCCATCAACGCCATCTAGTCTGAAAAGCGGGAACTTGCTTGCAACATCTTGAATGAAAGCTTGAAAACGTATAACTCGGTCATAGATAATATAGGTCATAGCCGTAAGGCCAGTTAGTAAAAAAAAAATCATACAGTTTGCCGCGGAAATTAAATGATTGCGTAATGGATAAAAATATTAAATAGGAAGATTAAATAACGTTTTTTTTAAATGTATAATTGTGAATTGAAACACTTTTAGATGTTAACTTAATAATAACAAATTACTGCACGACGAGCGATCGTGACAGCGCTGCGACGCGACGGGAACAAAGACTAACGTGCGGAACGTGTTCAGCAACTCGGACGCCCGGCGTTTTTGTATGAAAGGGCCCATCTAGTGCCTACATACCTATTATATATCGATGGTGAAAATGAATAAAAAAAACTATGATTTAAATAATTGCGTTGAAACATTTCATAGTGTAATATACAGTAGATTGTTTGGTGAAGCGTTGTTGTTTGCTGGTTCAAAAACAACAGAAAATCACTAGCAACGAAAACAGATGCAATTTCACCGTGCACTTGATTGTGAAGGCAAACATTTAAAATACTATAACAACAAAGTAAAATAAAGTGGAATAGTATTTTATTTGTTTACTAACATCCCGCACTAGGGCTTCGTATGGGTGGACCCATCGTATTTAATAACTATAGATTTTGCCGCGACTTCATCCGCGTAGAATAAGTTTTTGTGGTCCCGTGGGAACTCTTTAATTTTCTGGGATATAGTTAACTTAGCCTATGTCCTTCCCGGGATGCCAATCTATTCTGCACCTAACTTTATCAAAATCGGTTGAAACAGACAGTACAAACATACTTTCGCTTTTTCATAAAGCTATCATTGATCGCGATTGATTGTTTCTGCATACCATCTCTGAACTTTCATTAGCTCTTCACAAAATTTGCGTGAGATATTGAAAGATTTATCAAAATCGGTTCAGATTTGACGGAATTATGGAGTAAAATATTTCAAAACTTTCATCGACTATCTCGAACGAACTTGATGGAGCGTGATGAATTGTTTTTCGGGATTAAAATATTCTATGAGTAGGTACATGCCGAGTTGCAATTAGTACTTTTAATAGAAATATAAAATTAAAGTTTTTGGCTGTATTGATAAACAAAGCTTTGTACATTAAAGTTTTTAAAAAATATTGAATGTAGGAATCGTCTGGTTCCAGTTTTATTATTATTGTAATGAATAGATTAGTGAAATAACATTTTAATAACTTGACTAAGATAATGATATATACGATGATTATGTATATGACAATGTATGATCTTCAATCTCTCATCTTCAATGAAATTTAAACTTAAAAATACCTAACAATTTGCACACCATTGTATGATTAAATTATTTTTAAGGCGTATATCTGTACCCACATTCCTGCAAATAAAATATTATTTATTTATTTATTATTATTTCGTTTACAGATCCTTCGCCCATCGATCAGGGACCGGCTGTCATAAACGCACACACTGCGCGTGATCACGGTATGCATTTAAACCTATAGGTACATATTGCCGGCTCAATATTGAGCACGAATCTCCCCTTGGAGTGAGAAGGGTTTGGCCATAGTCCACGGCGTTGGCCAAGTGCGGAATGCCGGACTCACACACCTTCGTAAAATCGTAAACATCATATTAATATTACAAATTCGAAAGTGTGTTTGTTTGTTGATTTATTGGTTTTTCCTTCAATCACGCTGCAACAGAGCACCGTATCGACGTGATTTTTTGCTTGGGTAAAGTCGACGACCTGGAGACTGACATAGGCTACATTTACCCTGGAAAATTAAGGAGTTCCTGTGTGAATTAAAAAACTTATTCCACGCGGACGAAGTCGTAGGCATCAGCTAGTTATGAATAACTCTCGGGCATGCAGGTTTCCTCACGCTGTTATCCTTCACCGTTTGAAGCAAGTGATATATTTTAATTGCTTTAAACTCCGTAAAGTATGAAGTGCGTATCTGAGGATAAAACCATCGATGAATAGGAGGCCGACATGTACACCTGTCGCTTCCTACCTATATAAACTCGCTCGGAAACCTACCTTATTATAAATGTGGAAAATGAGTAAAGTACACCGACTTGACAGCGTCACTGGAACACTGTGCTTGGACAGCGTGGTCTGCTTTGTTCAAAAGCCTTGCTGTTCTGAGAAGACACACGTGTTTAGGTCACGGATACTATATGCAGATACAGTTTATTGTGATATTTTCTAATTGTTTGTATTTTTCTTTGCAGGACATACCAGAAACTCAAGTCCAATGCTTGTCCTGATATCCTGTATAGCGTTGTTCTACTGCTTGAAAATAACGTGACATTGCATTGCAAAAACACCAAAATAATAATATAATATGTACGTTGTGAAATAGATTTAGACAGGTATAAGTGTAAATATACAGCGAAATATTATAAGCTTTATCTAATATATAAAATTACATATAGTAGTTTTAAGAATCGGACAGTATAATATTAAAGTAAATAATATAATAGAAAATACTACATTCCACATATTTATGTACTGGTAGGGTTTATTCATATTTGAATTGAATATTTAATGAAAAATAGTATAGTATAGCATAGTATATCAGTTTATCAATAAACTAAATGGAAAAGATAGACGGTACGCTAGAATTAAAAACTGGCTATAAATAAGCCTCCCATATTACAGTGATATTCAAATTAGATGGTTAGTTTTAAGATGTTCAAATTTTTTACTGCAGTAATATAAATGAATGCTGTGTACATTTGCTCAAGGAAGCTCCGTCTATCTTTCTACTATAATCTATGCAAACATTAAAAGGATTATAAATCCAAGACCAAAAACAACTCACCAAATTCATGGAAAAAATTGAATATTAATTTTCCAAAGATCTTATCACTAGTCGTAAAATAATAAATTCTATTGAAATCATGTCTCAAGTCTTTCATTTCAAATCCTTAAAAATTTCACAATTACAAAGATTCTAATAAAATTATCTTAGGGACAGCTGCTAAAGTTCCTAACTAAAGTAGAAAGTTTGATAATAAAACTAATGAAATTACCAGTACTATTCCGTAAACTACTTTATACTAAGACAGCAACTGGGTCGAATAATTCACTTAGATAATTTATTTGGATGTTCGGGAGTATATTATGGAAGGGCTCCACTGTTTTATTTTAGTTGAAGCAGTAAATTCGTTCTATTAAAATGATGATGATTCATCAAATCCATGATTATGTCAAGATAATTGAAATTATAATTCTTTTTTTATTCCACTATAAAGCCCTTGACTGCTTTCTCACCTGGTGGCGAGTAATGATGCAGACTAAGCTAGCTATTTTGGTACGGGTATAGCAGTTATATTGAACCAATACCCCTAATCAGTTTCTATACGGTCGTACCTGAACAGATCTGAAACCTCGCACTTTTAAAACTACAGCACTAATGACTACTGCGGTAAGGAGTAGTTTAATGATTGAGTGTTGATTTCAGGAGCCCTGCATCTTTACAGTCTCAATTGTTGTGTTTGGCTCATAGAATATTCCTTTCTCTGTCTACGGTTTCACTGAATTTATTCTTGCAAATTGATTTTGACCAATAGCGGAAGAGGGTTAGCCAATCAGAATTCAATTTGCATACGTCATTACCAATAAGTTTTTTTTTAAATGAATTTAATGTTTACTATTACGACCTTCAAAAAGAGTACTATGGTACCACTACGGCACCTACTTTGAATAATTTTTTTTTGTTTAAAAGATGTGACTGCGATCATTACCCTGTATAGCAATCATTTTTAAAGAATTCTAGGTTTAGTACTGGATCAAGTTCATTGTTTTAGCAGACCAACTTGAATGGTGTATACTAAGCGTAAATATAGACAAAGTACCTACAACTAAGGTCGAGTAAGCTACGTGTGAAGCTAACATTGTTATAGTTAAGCACTCTTGAGACGCTTGGGTCGAATTAATCTGACCCTATCGTGTTTTGTTAAGCTTGTTGATATTTGGCAACGAGTTGACTGATACTCGTATTGTTGAATGTCACGGGATAAATAGGCTACGGGATAGAAATGCGACCCTCAAAGTTAGTCATTTTTTTTTTATTAATTCTTTTTTATTCCACTTATATTACACACTTATTAATAATTTAGTCAGAAAGCCTTTTGCACAATTCTTATTCTTAAAATTCCTTTCTTATATTTAGTTAATGAAAAGAAAAGATTTTTTTAAATTAAAAACTGATCAAGTGAGAGTCAGACTTTGCGCACAAAAGGTTCCATACCACCACACAATATAAATTATTTTAGTAAATAACAAGAAAAATTACATAATATAACGACAGGTAATCAGCTGTGAAGTAACTGATTTAGGTACATGTAGTGCGCTAAACTGGTAGTGCCTGATAAAAAATTTCAACTGTCGCATTTTTTATCCTTAGTAAGGGAAGTCTGAGTGAATACTTATCATATGCATTATACCTTCTAACGATATACATATACCTATTCTGTGGAATATAGATTGCATGATTGCTAAACTCAGCTTTACAGTAGGTACCCTTTGTTTTTGCTCTGAAAAACCGGTATTGGAAAATAAACTCGACATTTTGTAGCAATAACAGTCGTTTATTTCGTTACTCGTAAGCTCAGAGCCAGTAACCTATTTATTCGAAGTTTTTCATCTCAAACAAATTTATTTCACAAAAAAAATTATAGCACGTTGACAGAGTCGCCACTTTTTCAAAATCTCTACATATTATTATTTTTCAAATTATTAAATCACTACCTCTAATGTTAAATATTATTATTATTAATGCGAAATTATGTTTGCTTGTAGCTTGTCACTTCAAACACGCCGTATCACAGTAACGGATCAACGTGATCTAATAGTAAAATACTTGATAGAACACAGACCACATTTTTTAGTAAAATCAAAAAGTTTAGAAATGACGCCTCATTCCTGTTCTTCCATGGTTTCCTTTCTCTTTTTTAGCTAGGATGTGACAATAAATAGGTATTATGTATACAACACATGTGTACATAACTGGTGCATATGTTTTGTTGTGGCTGTCAAAAATTCAAATTAATATTATAATACGAAAGTGTGTCTGTTGGTCCGGCTCATCATTTCAAGCAATTTTGACGAAATTTGGTACAGATATAGGTTGGATCGCGGAAAATCAAGGAACACCCACGCGATTTTCCCAAACCCTAATTCCACACGAATGAAGTCGTGGGCGTCATTTAGTATTATCACAAAAAATAGTCCACTTACTCTTCGACTAATAGTTTTTTTATCGTATTTTTCCGACAATCTGCAAACCAAAACAGCGGGGGCTGATTATTCAGCAAGCAAACATTCTGTTAGAATCGGGGAGAGAATTGGAAAGATTAAAAACTATATAGGTATATACCTACTAACTATATATCCGTACTAATATTATTATCATAAATGCGAAAGTGTATGTCTGTCTGCTACTTTCATGGGCACATTTTTTTAACCGATTTTGATGCAATTTGAGAACGGAAGATTATATTCAAATTCAATTTATTTATTTGGGAATACAGTTGAGGTCTGTACAGATGTTGTATAGATGTTAGTTTTACAGAAAGTATCGTAATACACCATAGAAAGTATCATGTACCACAGTGTATAAGTAGCTAAGTATGTGCCAAAAATTATTTGGCGTAAACCTTCAACCTTTTTTTTTTTTTTTGAATATGTATACGGATTTTGATGGGTATAGGTTTTATCTCGGGGAAGGACATAGGCTACTTTTTATCCCGAAAAATTAAGGGGTTACCGCAGGAATAAAACACTAACCCACGCAGACAAAGTCGCGGGCATCATCTAGTATTTCATAATTCAGTAGGAAAGCGATATTATGAAAGACTCAGTCTGTGACCGGGTTACATAAATTTTTCACTAATTCCATCGAAGGAATGGGACATCGCTGGCCCATTATGGCAGCTTAGGGCCGTCTATCGCGGACAAATTTCCCAAGAGACGCGTATTTTACATTGGCCGGGGAACCAAAACCCCGTATGATGCTGAAATATCGTGGAGTATAAAAGTATTCCATATTTTTGCAAAGTAAACCATATTAGATTTTAGTCTGCAGGAATTTTTAACTTCAACGAACCGACGACCTCCCTAGCGCACTTTTGAGCATTTTTTTCCACTCGTTTTTTTTATTCCACTACAAGTTAGCCCTTGACTCAGATCTCACCTGATGGTAAGTCATGATGATGATGTCTAAGATATTAAATTTTCTAAGATATTCTTGCCGGTTCTTCTCAGTGGAATCTCCTTTCCGAACTGGATATTCTTACCGGTTCTTCTCAGTGGACTCTGGTGGTAGAGTTACGACATTTCATGAGTGACACAAGTAGTCGTGATAATAAATCATTTAATTTCATTATTTGTACGGCAGTTATGTTGAACCCATATTCCTAATCGGTTTCAAAAAGGCATCGGCATCGTGACGGAACGCTAAATCGCTCGGCGGCACGTCTTTGCCGGCACTGTGAGTTGGCCTGGTGGCTTCGGTCGTGGCCTGACTAATTTTCATCCTACCACCAAAGAGATGTCTACTTTGAATGGATATCCACAATCGATGCATCCCGCCAGGTAAATAATAAAACGGATAATGTTATCCTTCATGAAGCTTAGCAGAAAATTACGCGAAAACTTTGTTAGTTTCCATGCGAACAAACTTTATCTATTTAAATGAAAATCTGCTCACGACAATGAGAGACTCGATTTCCTTTAAGACATGACGTAAAAACTTTTGCAACAGGAAGAAAAGTGCTAAAAATTCGAGACGGTTTAATAAAATCTGCCACTTTTTTCTGATATCACGCGGACTGACTTTGGCGACTCATTATGTCTTTGATTGTTCTTACTTTTCATTATTCCTTCATCTTCATAATATGAACTTAGTAGACTTTGACGGCCTCCCTGACGCAGAGGTGAGCGCTGTGGTCTTATAAGTGGGAGGGGCGGGTTCGATCACCGCCAGGGTCAATTCAGGAATTTATAATGTCTGAATTTTCTCTGGTCTAGCCTGGCTTCTGCCGTGGCTCGTCCATGTCAAGTTATACCCATACCACGAATCGGTTTCTACAAGGCATCTAAATCGCTTAGCGGCACGTCTTTGCCTGTAGAATGGTTAGCCTACAGCTACGGAGCCACGGCCGTAACCTCCCACCAGACCAAATCACATTCAAAATAAAATACTACGAGATAAAATTAATAAGACCCCGGTGTCCGGTTCCCACGCATTACAATGAGTGCTACTTTTTCAAACAACATCCAATCCAATCCTATCGGTATCGACACATTCGCGTGAATTGGAAACTAGACTGCACCTGCTGCTGGCAGTGATAGCTGCACTTCCATTTTGAAAAC
The DNA here is from genome assembly GCA_923060345.2 of Erebia aethiops. Lineage (NCBI taxonomy): Eukaryota > Metazoa > Arthropoda > Insecta > Lepidoptera > Nymphalidae > Erebia > Erebia aethiops. The sequence continues at coordinate 2,297,024 of OV281092.1, read as the reverse complement.
ACACACTAGCCAAAGAGTTCGCAGGACCTTAAATCATGGTGCTTGATAAATAGCCGTAATAATATGCCCAAAATTATATTACCGGGCTGTATGAATATTTTTGCGATTTTCAGAATAGTCCAAGGACCCTTGACTAATTATGAAAAGGAGCTTGATAAAAGCGTATTCAATTTTTCTTACGAAAACACTTAAATTTTATTATGAAACTTTAAACTTTGTGAGGTGGTTCTTCTGCTTTATCAGTGTGTGTCTGTCATTGTCTTGTCTGGTAACGTATGGTAAACTATACATTCAATAACATTTTTTGTACATTTATTTTTTTAACAATAAATAAATAACACACTAAACTAACACAATTTATATATCATTATCACACTCTCATTCCTTTAGATAATATAATCGTGGTCAGAGTAAATCGTCTCGTCGTAATGAATAAATAAAAATATCTCAGTGAAAATATAAAAAAGTGATTAATAGTAATTGATAGCAATGCTTAAGATTGAATTCTGAAAAAAAAAACAACTAGAAAAAAAATACAGCACCGAATTCATCCCTAAAATTATACGACACGCAATTCCTGGCTGTCTACTTCAAAATTTAAAAAAATTTCAAAATTCAAATGTTTTTATTCAAATAGACTTTATACAAGTGCTTATGAATAGTCGAATGAATCTATCACATTAAAAAAACCAAATTTAATAAATCAAAAGAGTGCACCCGCCACTTACAAGCTACTAAGCTAGCTGGTTTGTACACACTTACTTATATGTCGTAATTAGGGAACGTCTCTTTAAGCTATTATCAAATACGTCCTCAAAATTCCCCACGGGCTCTCAGCCTATGTTAACAGTATTCTGCAAAGTAATCAAATCCTGTAATATTATTACGATGCGTCGTTATAGTCGAAATTGGTGAGCGTATAAATAAAATAGGAGTCGTAGTTTTACATGTAGCCTTTAACATGTTAGGAAATCACTAACGAACTGCCCAAACAATTAGATGTAATTTACATAGTCCCCCAGTGAACATTAGTTTTGAAGTGAATTTTCATTAACAACTTTAAGACTAACCATAATAAAAGCCTTCCGCTAAACCAGATCAGAGGTTTTTGAGGCCTAAATATACTATTGAAAACGCCTATTTTGTATTAAATGCGTACGCTTCGGAAACGAGATTATGTGCGGATCGTTGCTGATAAATGTAATTTAGGCCTTAAAACTATTATTAACCAACTAGATGATGCCCGCGACTTCGTCCGCGTGGATTAAGGTATTTTATTCCCGCGGGAACTCTTTAATTTTCCGGGATAAAAAGTAGCCTATGTCCTTCCCCGGGATACAACCTATCATCAAAATTGGTTGAACAGATGGGCCGTAAAAGCGTAGCAGACAGACAGATAGACAGACACACTTTCGCATTTATAATATTAGTATGGATTTTCATTCCATCCTCCTCCTGAAAATGTGGCTAATTCTGTTATAGAAAATAAACTCCGGGGTGCGACCTATGTTTCTTTAGGAAATTTTGTAAAAATCTGTTTTGATAAGATGGGCCGTGAAACGTTGCAGGACAAGCAGACATACATTTCAAAGTCAAATATTTTTTTATTCAAATAAAGTTTTACAAGTACTTTTGAATCGGATTTTCAAGAGCACACTTTACTTAATCTAATTCTCAAGCTTGGATAAACGCAAGTGTAGAATAGACGGAATAAAATGGTATTTATAATATGGATGTAGGATGCGACAAAAGTGTTCTCAACTCCAACTGACCAAAACTCCAAACTAACAGAGAATCTATACCAGGAATAGCTACTTAACTAATCCGCAACGTACGAATTGAAATTAATTATGCAACGTGGTCGACTAATGGGCGAGGCCGTATTAATGTTGATAGAGTAATAGTTCGCAACAAAGTTTTAATGTATTTTGTTTGCTCATATTTCACTGTAAACTAACCATTTGCTGCTGAAACGGGATTAACCTTGTTTCTGTTAACACAGCCTCAATAATGAGGAATGGCCTAGCTCTCTACTTGCTAACGTAAGGTCTCACTAGGGATTAGTTAACCGATAAGGTATTAACCTAATTAAAAGCACTAACTGTCAGTTTAAGATTCAATCATAGACTGCATTGTCTCACACCAACTGATGACAATGCAGTCAAAGGTTTGACTATTATCGTAAAAAGTTTTGGAAGCGAAACTTCTGAAGGGACGTTTAAGATGAAGACATAACTTGCTGGAAAGGAAACGAATGAAAGAAAAAACTCATTGGCTAGGCAGCACGTATCGTTCTCCTCGCGAGTGATCGAGACCGTAGAGAACAAGATTTAGTATTATAAAAATTCTTTCCAAAAAACAAAGACTTCCAACGCCACTGTAAAGTAATAAATAATTTTTATTTCTACCCACTATGTTGAAGTCGGGCGAGCCTGATGCGTCAACTTTGCTTATCCTTGTTATACTCGCCCGACTTCAACATAGTGGGTAGAAATAAAAAATATTTATTACTTTACAGTGGCGTTGGAAGTCGGTTTTTTGGAAAGAATTTTTATTTTTAACTTTTCAGTGTCAGGGTTGAGGATTTGGACTCAGAATTTTCATGGGACCACCTCGAGAGCTTCCTCTAAAGACTGATAGAAAAAAAATTCAAACCGGTTCAGAAACCACGGAGATATACACCGACATACATTTTTTAAAAAAATACGCGCCGAATTGGGAACCTCCTCCTTTTTTGGAAGTCAGTCAAAGATGAAGCTTTGTTTTCGTTGGGTGTCTCACGACACTACGACTTAAACTGGTCATAACGTGACATCTTTCTTATCAAATGCCCAATCTCAATCAATACTACAAAGCTCTCTCGTCACTTTTTCACGAAAAATCACATTTTTTCACACTAATTGTGCTAGGAATGCTGGTTACTTAGTTGAGTTATTTGGGTGCACATAACATATTAAGGTATCAAAATATTATGTATCCTTGCACTGATTGGATTCAACTAATTAACAGTTTTTACTAGTATTGGTTTATACTGGTATTAGTTGGTTCAATATTAGTCCAATCGTAGCTTTGGTCTACTGCTTGGTTGGTATTTAGCACCAATTATACCGTGAGCAAAGTCGAGTAGATAAATCTAACTAAGTAATCAAACTAATAAAATAACTGTTTTTCAATAACGGCTACCGCAGGCCACAGTTTTGAACGTGCGGCCACTTTGATCCACAATAGCACTTAGGTTGGAGCTATTTTGAGCTTGTCTGGACTCTGCACTGGTTTAAACTTAGATCTTAAATGAAATATATATAATTTCATTATTTAACATAATATTAAATTCATATACTCTCCAAAGGATTTATCATGACTATTATTAGTTTAGCAATACTTTTTATCGCTTACCGAAAGGTAAAGTTCAAATTTTCCATGCGGCACAGTATTCTAGCAAAGAAAAATTAAATACATCCAGCCATTCTGACTAATTCTGCCGCACACAATCTTTAAACTAACTAACTAAATGGACAGTTCTGTATGAAGTATTGTCCCTTTCCGCAACGATTCAGAGCTGTCTTTTCAAATCAAATCAAATCATATGTTTTATTCAACTTACTGTTAATTTTGTTTAGTCTAGTGCAGTTAATAGATAAGCAGCCCCAAAGAAGATTATAAGCCAACATCGCAAAAGATGCGAATTCATATTATGAGTAAAACAAATGAAACGCTACTAGACAATGATGCACTTTGTAGAATACATCTAACGGAATGTGTAAACTACTTTTCTTTTGAATTAGATCACCTGATTGATATTGTTTGTGGAATAAAATACGTCTACTGTAATACATAAACAGCCAAAAGCCTCTATCAAACAAGCCAATAGGTAATTTGGAAAACAAAAGACGCGGATGTTTTGCTGTAAGCAAAATATTGGATGCAAAACAAATGAAACGTTTCCAAACAATGATAGGCTTTGTGGAATATATCTGCCAAAATGTGTAAACATGCCTCTGTGGCAAGCAAACGTATTAGATTCACCTTCAGGCATTCTTTCTTTCATTTTGATACACTTTTTTAGGGTACCGTACCTCAAAAGGTAAAAATTAACACTTATACCCTCTCTTCGTTGTCCGTCTGTATGTCTGTCTGTCTGTCAACCACCTGTTATCGGGAAGACGTTGAGGTATCAAGTTGAAATTAATATCAAATACTAAGGTCTACGGTTCCTTGGAGCTATAAAAAATTAGGCTTCTAAGTCAACGCATCAAAAAATACTGCCGTTTATGCCGAATATTTAGCATATTTTGACACTCGCGAATAAATAAAAACGTATAGGGTACTTCGCCAACCAAGGTTTCACAGCATACGTATAGGTAACAATCCGAAAATCGTTATATAGGGTTCCGTGCTCATAGGGTATCAAATTGTTTGTTAGGCGCTACCGCTTTAGCACCGTATGTAAGCCAGTTATTTCACATCTGATTCCGTGTTGTTATGATGCCTTTCTTTTTATTTCCTAAATTATTTTAAATTGTGTGGTGGTACGGAACCCTCTGTGAGCGAGTCTGACTCGTACTTGATCAGTTTTTGGAATAGAATACGTTTCGTATTACATAAACAACCACAGAGCCTCCATCAAACAAGCCGATAGGTAATCTCGGAAACAAAAGACGCGGAAGATGCGCGCATGATGCGGTGTTTGCAACTCAAAAGAGCCGGCCCGATGCAGCGGGTACGGTATATTGGGATAAAGCAAATAGCGAAGCCCTCTATATGCATGTAAATCTGCCTGGGGCCGCGCTACTCGATACAGATTGAAACGAACGCCAGCTTAACATTTTTATTGGATACAATGCCATTGAAACGACGCCCGGGATTAGTGAAGATACGGACTCGCACACTGATCGGAAATACGTGAAAGGATAACTTGTCCCGCCGGAATCAAATCTTAAACTGACTATTTTGGAATCTAAACTGTCTAGAGCGATCCACAAAATTATTTGCACCTAATATATTAAATGGTTTAAGCATGATTGTAGTCAAGCGCAAGCCTATCTCACAATTAAAAAAAAGTCTAGATATTTCTGTGTACCCGTCAGAAGTTAAATACATGAGCTGATTGTTACAATAAAAAAAGCGGGTTACAATCGTTGGGTTTGTATGATGTGGCCTTTAATTCAAATAAATTTATTTATTTGCTGAAACATGTTTAAAAACAAGTATTTAATTTAAAAAAGATATCATTGCCTATAGAAAAAATAATTAAAATCTATGCTTCTGTATCTATATTAACAAATCAATTAATCAAATATCAAATATAAATAAATATTATAAATGCGAAAGTTTGGATGGATGTATATGGATGGATGTTTGTTACTCAATCACGCCCCAACGGCTGAACGGATCTGGATAAACTTTGGTACAGAGATAGATTATAGTCTGGGATAGGTAACACATAGGCTACTTTTAATCCCGAAAAGTTAAAGAGTTCCCGCGGGAACCGAAAAACCGCAATCCATGCGGACGAAATCTCGGGTATTAGCTAAGATATAAAAGTAGTAGGTAAGATATAAAAGATATAATTGCCTATAGAAAGAATAATTATACCTAATTAGGTCAATGTCAAAATAACTAACCCACCTATTATTTAGTTCAAGAAACTCTTTCAATTAGTAAATATAATGTCAGAAGCTATTTTCTTAATTTTGACTAAACTATTTAATTTGCAATGGCTTCAACTGTGTGTCTTTTAGGTATTGCATTGAAAATTTTTATACTTATTGTAATAAGTGACCGTTTCGAGGATTAGGGTAAAACAAATCTTTCCGGATTTCACTAAATAAATCGGACCCACGCATATTTATTCCCAAACCTTCAACCTTCCTCTAATTATATTTGCTGATCCCTTAGATTTGTCTCGGTATACCTAATTGAAACACGAGTATGTAGATTATATGTATTATTGGTTCCTTTATCTAATATATTTCCTACGCCAGAAGACACATTTTACGGTCCCTTATTTAGTACTAGCTGACGCCCGCGACTTCGTCCGCGTGGATTAAGGTTTTTGATTCCCACGGAAACTCTTTCGTTTTGGACAAAAAGTAAGCCTATATCCTTCCCCGGGATGCAATCTACCTCTGTACCAAATTTCATCGAAATCAGTTGAAAAGATATGCTAGGAAAGCCACCACCACCACTACAGCCTATTAACGTCCCACTGCTGGGCACAGGCCTCCACTCTCATATGAGAGAGGGAATTAGAGCTTAGACCCACCACGCTGAAAGCGTAGCAGTCAAAAAAACACTATTTACTGTTGCCTTTATAGATTCCTTTTTAGGTGGTCGATTTTTTTATTATACATCTAAGTACATCGACCTTTTGGTTATAAGGTCGATGATCTACTAGTTAGCCCTTGACTGCAATCTAAATATATAATATCTCCAATAGTTGCCTACTTACTTCGATACAAATGAAATCTAAGAATCTTTCATGAATTATGCATCTCTATCCATGCTAATATTGTAAATTCGAAAATGTGTCCGTCTGTTTGTCTGTCTGTCACGTTTTCCACAGTCTAACAGTTTAACTTGCATCCTTGCTTATTGCTTAGTTTGTAAGCACTAACATAGTTATTAGGATTATATTGTTACTAACACTAAAGTGGAACAATTTGTTGTCTGAATTAATAAATGAAATTAATTAATTAATTATACTTGCTTGTTTAAGAAGACAGACAAACGGTTTTTCGAAGACAATGGTTTGGAAGATTTCTGTGGTGTGGTAAATGTCGCGGGCTATAGGTGCGGGATACACACTGTATGTACCACATAGATTTGCCTACCGTCGCGGATTATGGCGACTTAAACTTCTAGCTCCTTCATTAAAAAAACGAAGTGGCGAGCATTCTCTAGAATCTAAAAATATGCAAAGCGATTGATCATAAAATTTTGAAAAACCATATTTCCCACGACATTTCAGCATCATACAGCATCTCGGCTGTCTCGGCCGACGTAAAATACGCATCTCCTGGGAAATTTGGACGCGGTAGACGATCCTAAGCCTCTGCAATGTGCCGTCGATGTCCCATTTCTATCTACTATGGAATTAGTATGAAAATATATTCCCGTAAGCCTACAGATCCACGGATGATATTGCTTACAATATCTTCTTTGAAGGATTATTATTATTTACCTCTCTTGAATTTAAAAGGGAAAATTTCTTAATATTTTTATCTCTCAGATTTATATACTTTCTTCTTTTTATATACAACTAGATGATGCCCGCGACTTGTCCACATGGATTAAAAGTTTTTTGATTCCCGCGGGAACACCTTAATTTTCCTGTATAAAATGTAGCCTAAGTCCTTCCCTGGGATGTCACCTACCTCTATACCATAATTTCATTAAAATCGGTTGAATAGATGGACCGTTGAAGCGTAGCAGACAGACAGATAGACACACTTTCGCATTTATAATATTATGATTGATATTGATTTTGCGAGACTGGGGGTTATCTTCGGTTTTAATTTTATTTTTTGTTCTTGGGCATGTTTTGTTTTGACAGTCGTTTGTTGTGCTTGAATAATTTACACGGATGAATGGGCTGTGACTTACTATCACACTTTTGTTTTTTAAAAACCTTTATTGAAAACAATACACTAGCTAGCCTAACAAAATTAGGTACTACAAAAATGATACCCGCGTGGAATGGTAGCAAGAACGCTGGCTGCATTTCCGCACTAGGGGAATAATAGTATCGCTTAAATCCGTATTGTTTTATTATTGTTGACGTTCGTATTTTAGAATTATAATCCTTATTTTAGGGACGTCAAGGGCGTGACATAAAACTGTCATTTTTTTTATTTTTTTTTATCCACTACAAGCTAGCCCTTGACTGCGATCTCACCTGATGGTAAGTGATGATGCAGTCTAAGATGGTAGCGGGCTAACCTGTTAGGGGCATGGCAGTTTCGAATTAACCTCCCTGGACACTGAATCATGAGCTGCAAAATGCGTCGTAATTTCAAATCTACTTCCCAGGAACTTCGCAGGACCTCTTTGATCCGATAATTTGGTAAAACAACTAACTCGATAGCTACGCAATAGCGTACCGCTCTCGCCAATAAACGCTGATCCCCGAGGCGCCGCCAGCAGCCATTCTATGCATTTGAGATTGAATCTATCATCCGAGTGTGTGCATAACTGATTGCCAATTACAGGGTGCGTTGGTTTGGTTGTTTGTTCTAACTCATCGCATGAAGAGATACTAACGAGAGACGCTAACTGGTTAGCCCGCTACCATCTTAGACTGCATCATCATGTACCATCAGGTGAGATCGTAGTCAAGGGCTAGCTTGTAGTGGATTTAAAAAAAAAAGATACAACATAATATAGCTTCATACAGCTTGTAAACGCAACGTCTAGGAAATTTAGCGTTTTCAGAGGGGCAGCACGGGTGAAGGATTATATATTATTTAATCTGTGAATAAGCTTTCTATTTTCGTTTCTTATTCCTTTTGTAGGATACGTGGATATAAATGGATATATTTCATAGATATGAAATTATTATTATGTTCCATTTCATTCGTAAAATATATAGATTGCATTGTTGAGATAAAAAAAACTAAACTAACATTGAAAAAACCGACAGTAGGTAAATCATTCAAATAGTTCAACGAAGGTTGCGTAACTTAGAATTAAAGGTACTATTTAATGTAAATCATTATTTGGTTCGCAAAAACCAAATATTTATGCTGATTTTGGTGTTAGTAAGAAACTTGTTTTATTTTACTCACATAAATGTGTTACAGACTGACGGAGAAAAACCTGAAAATCCTTCTGACAAACCAAAAAGTTAGGTTAAAATGTAAAACCGCGGACGTGGAATGTTTTTTCACGTGTTCGGAAGTTTCGGTCGTCACGCATTACAATGAATGGTATTTTTTGCGATAGCTACGTTTTATGCCATGCAATCCTTTCGGTCTCCACACATTCGTGTGAATTGGAAACTAGACCACACCTGTCACTGTTAGTGATAGCTGCACTTCTATTTTATCCGAAAGAAAAGAGGTTTTCCATTCGGTACCTCGCTACATGATTCATTTTGCACCCGTGTTCGAGTGGTAGGTACATTTCAAGGAATTATTTAAAACGAGGTAAGTAATGTAAGTAATGCTCGCATTTTCCTCCGCTTGGTTTATGTTTTTTAAAAGTCCCTGGAAACTTTGATTTTCCAGGATCCATCCCCGGAATGTAACCTATCTCTGTACCTACTAACTTTCGTCGAAATCTGTTGAACAAACGGGCCGTCACAGCGTAGACAGACACGCAAACTTTCGCTGATTCTATAAGACTTCCGTTTCTACAAATATGAATTACGGAACCCTAAAAAAGCAAGTTTTCGTGACAGCAGTTGAATTGAATATCCAATTTGGGTATTCATTTCAAATGCTGTCACATCTTTATATAAGAACTTATCAGAATCCGATTAAATTTCCTTTTACTCTTTTATAAATCGTTCGCGAACAAATTTTCTGTTCATGACAGGGTCTAGATTTAACTTTTTTGTTAAAAGTTTGTCTTTTGATTTGCTTGAATTACTGTCTACACATAGATAATTTGTATGTAAACTACTTAGCTGATGCCCACGACTTCTTCTGTGTGTTATAAGGTTTTTTAATTCCTACGGAAAACCCATAATTTTCCGGTATAAAAAGTATCCTGCGTCACTTTCCAGGTCCTAAACTATGCGCATACAAAAATCACCTCGACCCGTTGCTCTGGAGCGCCGTGATTGAAGGACAAATAAGAAACAAACACTTTTTCGCATTATTAGAACAACGACCTCAATTTACATAGACGGGCCCTGTCAAACAAAGAATGTGGGCTATGTCTAGTAACGCCATCCAGTACGAAAAGCGGGAACTTGCTTGCAGCATATTATGCCCCATCTTAAATAAAAGCTTGAAAACGTATGACTCGGTCATAGATAATATAGGTCATAGCCGTAATAAGCCGTTAGGCCAGTTAGTAAAAAAAATCATACAGTTTGCCGCGGAAATTAAATGATTGCGTAATGGATAAAAACATTAAATAGGAAGATTTATTAACGTTTTTTTGGAAATGTATAATTGTGAATTGAAACACTTAGCTTAAAATAAAAATTAAACAGTGCCAAACTAATAAGACTTTAGATGTTAACATAATAATAACAAATTATCTACACGACGAGCGACCGTGACAGCGCTACGACGGGGACAAAGACAGGTGAGGAACGTGTTCAGCAAGTCGGACGCCCCCCATTTTTCTATGAAAGGGCCCATCTAGTACCTACATATATATCGATGTATTAGAATGATTATTTTAAATAGGGATGATGACAACTCAATCAAATCAGCAACTCTAACTTAGAAACGGGAGTTTGTATAAAATACATAGTTGTGACGTCATCAAATTTCAACGCAACTTTTTCTTTAATCTTTAGTTTAAAATGGTTAACAAACTTAAAACTAATCGAGGTCTTTTGAAAGACCTAAAATTCACATCCTCTATTTAAAAATCAATTAGAAATCATACACCTGTTGCATAAATCAATTATTTTTTTATTGAAGGTGTATATTTTGACGCTTTCTAATATAAAGATTTTAGCTTTTTTATATCCACGCTAATGATATTTTACAAGGCTTACGCTTGCTATCGACGACTTATAATCGAATCTATGAATCCCTCACAAGGAATACAAAACTATGAAAAATGATACTCTTTTATGAATAACCAAGCAGCAAAGTAATTGCATCTATTTTTCTGGCTTCATACATCCAAGAATTCATGCACCCAATGGTTGTTATGCACATCTTTGAATACAAAATTCAATAGATATTTACATATATTAACTTAGGAATAAAATTGTATTTCAATCTAATTCCAATAGGATTGTATCAGCTACACTGGAATATAAATTACATGCTATGCGTACTTTATGCATGATAAGGAATATTGACTTCTTGAATTTCGCAGTTGCTTGGCTTGTTTTCAATTCCAATTTTAACTGAATAAATAGTGTAGTGAACTCAGATGTTACAGAATTTTGCATATTTTATGTCTTTGGAGAAGTTCTTCTTTTTTAATGAATTTGGAGAAGGCTGTTTTTTACTTTCTACCTAGGTACTTTGTTAGGTATACAAACAATATTTAATTGTTATCAAGTTTTATTGATTCCAATTTCAGTTAAGTATTTTATGGTTTTTATCTTTTTTTTAAATTCATGATTAAATTATTGCTCATCAATACTTTTTTTTTACTCGCTTTTTTCACCATTCTTCACCATTCTACTTAGCGGCTTCCAACTATTCACCTGTTTCCACTTTCCCCATTTAACTCCATATAATATATTCCACCCTTCTCATTTCTTCCTTTTCTCTGCTAATCTTCCAGCTATATCCTTCTCGGTTTTTTTCCACAAAAAAAAACAAATAAAAATATAAATAATATACTTTCAAGGGATTTAAATAAAGTATAAACACGCAAATAAAGGATCCCCATGAACATTCAACACTCTAAATTCTTACAAACGATCACCCTGCAGCACGTATCGTAGCGGCTTTATGTAGGTATTTGAATACACACACCCAATAATACCCGCGGCTGTGTCGCCTTAATTCACATTGTGCCATTTGTGAGACAATCCTTGCGCATCGTATCCAGAAAAATCTTGCGTGGAAATATTTTGTAATATTCCGGAATACTCACGTGGTAATAATATTATGTGATACGCTGTAATAATAAGTGATACGTTGCGCAGTAGTCGCTGATACTTATTGCCAAGCACGGTAAAGGGAGTTGTCATTACTGTGGTTTCGTTTTTTATTATTATTAAGCGACTTGAATGTGTAAGCTTTATTTCCTGGAAGATATGGGTACTTGAGTTACTGCTGATTTAGAAAGCTGATATCGGTGAAAAGAGTCAGCAAAAAACAACAAAAACAACAAGCTACCTTCAACACGTTGTAACTGGTTGCTGCCCGCAACCACAGATAACGCAACTTACACAACCTAGATATCTCTTTACCTACCAAATTACCTCAAAATCGGTTGGGGCCGTAAAATCGCATTTGTAATATTCGTATGGATTATTTGTTGTTGAATATTGAAAACACATGCATGATTTCATGTTAATTAACTTTATAAAACTAAATTGAGATATTTTTTACAGGTGCCGAAATCGTCCTACTCTCTAAAGATTTAAATTATATATTACTAGCTATTACCCGCGGCTTCGCTCGCGTGGCTCAAGGGAACAATCAATGAGTTTTTGTTAGAAAACTGTATTTAAATTAAGAATGCAAGAGGATGCCACGGAGAAGAATACTGAGACGTTCAGTATCGACGTATTTCATCGAAAGGTCTTGCCTTTCGATGAAATACGTCTTGCTAGGTTTTTCATGCACGAAAAATGAAAAATATTCGAAAAAATATTCACGATAGCTATTACCCGCGGCATCGCTCGCGTGGCTCAAGGGTCCAATAAATGAGTTTTTGTTAGAAAACTGTATTTAAATTAAGTATGCAAGAGGATGCCATGGAGAAGAATACTGAGACGTTCAGTATCGACGTATTTCATCGAAAGGCAAGAGCTAGGTTTTTCATGAACGAAAAATGAAAAATATTCGAAAAAATATTCACGATATCTACGAAAGAAAACACAATGCTATAGGTTACCCGTTATACAGATTCCTGATTATACAAACGATGTCGCATAGTTGCAGCAGCATGTAACCGATTAGTCCATCGGACACTACTGGAACAATTACATTACGCCGCAAAGGAGAAGGGAGGAGTATATTTAGTCAGTGGACAGTTATGGACACAGGGCAGAGCATTATTTTAACACGCTACTGTAAACAACATGCTATCCTGTGGGATCTATTAGATTTTCCGGGACATAAAGTAGCCTATGTTACTTTCCAAGATCTAGACTATACTATCAGACTGTGTGAAAGTCTCCGGGAAACTGTTTGTTTTCCCGAAGTAAATAGTAGCCTATGTCACTCTCCAGGTCCTCAAATATACCCATGCGAAAATCACGTCGATCCGTTGCGCTATTGCCGCCTTATTGAAGAACAAACGTGAGATAAATAGCATACTATCCCACAGGAACTTTTTTTTTATTTTTTTATTGTGAGATAGGCTTGCGCTTGACGACAATCATGCTTAGTGCAAAGCAATGATGAGGTCTAGGTTGGAACGCGCTTGCCTAGAAGATGCCTATTCACTCTTGCCTTGAAGGTACCTAAGATATACGTGTATAACTGTTTGTTTTTCCGGGATAAAAAGTGGCCTATGTCACTTTCCAGGTCTTCAAATATACCCATGCAAAAAATGACGTCGATCCGTTGCGCCGTTGCCGCCTAATTGAAGAAGAAATGCGAGAAATAGAGCATACTATCCCACAGGAGCTGTTATTTTTCCGGGATAAAAAGTAGCCTATGTCTCTCTCCAGTTCCTCAATTATACCCATGTAAAAAATCATATCGATCCGGTGTGCCGTTGCCGCCTTATTGAAGAACAAATGCGAGAAAAAGAGCATAGTATCCCACAGGAGCTGTTAGTTTTTCCGGGATAAAAAGTAGCCGATGTCACTCTACAGTTCCTCAATCATACCCATGTAAATAATCAGGTCGATCCGGTGTGCCGTTGCCGCCTAATTGAAGAAAAATGCGAGAAAAAGAGCGTGCTATCCCACAGGAGCTGTTATTTTTCCGGGATAAAAAGTAGCCTATGTCTCTCTCCAGTTCCTCAATTATACCCATGCAAAACATCACGTCGATCCGGTGTGCCGTTGCCGCCTAATTGAAGAAGAAATGCGAGAAATAGAGCATACTATCCCACAGGAGCTGTTATTTTTCCGGGATAAAAAGTAGCCTATGTCTCTATCCAGTTCCTCAATTATACCCATGCAAAACATCACGTCGATCCGGTGTGCCGTTGCCGCCTAATTGAAGAGAAATGTGAGAAAAAGAGCATCCTATCCCACAGGAACTATTTGTTTTTCCGGGATAAAAAGAAGCCTTTGTCACTCTCCAGTTCCTCAATTATACCCATGCAAAACATCACGTCGATCCGGTGTGCCGTTGCCGCCTAATTGAAGAAAAATGTGAGAAAAAGAGCATCCTATCCCACAGGAGCTATTTGTTTTTCCGGGATAAAAAGTGGCCTATGTCACTCTCCAGGTCCTCAAATATACCCATGCAAAAAATCACGTCGATCCGTTGCGCCGTTGAAGCTTGATTGAAGGACAAACCAACAAACCAACAAACCAATAAACCAACAAACCAACAAACCAACAAACAAACTGACTTTCGCATTTATAATATTAGTATGGATATGGATGTAAAAAATCACGTCGATCCGGTGTGCGGCGCCGCCTAATTGAAGAACAAATGCGAGAAAGAGAGCATACTATCCCACAGGAGCTGATAGTTTTTCCGGGATAAAAAGTAGCCGATGTCACTCTACAGTTCCTCAATCATACCCATGTAAATAATCACGTCGATCCGGTGTGCCGTTGCCGCCTAATTGAAGAAAAATGAGAGAAAAAGAGTGTGCTATCCCACAGGAGCTGTAAGTTTTTCCAGGATAAAAAGTGGCCTATGTCACTCTCCAGTTTCTCAATTATACCCATGCAAAACATCACGTCGATCCGGTGTGCCGTTGCGGCCTAATTGAAGAAAAATGTGAGAAAAAGAGCATCCTATCCCACAGGAACTATTTGTTTTTCCGGGATGAAAAGTAGCCTATGTCACTCTCCACTTCCTCAATTATACCCATGCAAAACATCACGTCGATCCGGTGTGCCGTTGCCGCCTAATTGAAGAAAAATGTGAGAAAAAGAGCATCCTATCCCACAGGAACTATTTGTTTTTCCGGGATAAAAAGTAGCCTATGTCACTCTCCAAGTCCTCAAATATACCCATGCAAAAAATCACGTCGATCCGTTGCGCCCTTGAAGCGTGATTGAAGGACAAACCAACAAACCAACAAACCAACAAACAAACTGACTTTCGCATTTATAATATAAGTATGGAAGTATGGATGTCAGTCTCCAGTTCCTCAATTATACCCATGCAAAAAATCACGTCGATCCGGTGTGCCGTCGCCGCCTAATTGAAGAAAAAATGCGAGAAAAAGAGCATACTATCCCACAGGAGCTGTTAGTTTTTCCGGGATAAAAAGTAGCCAGTTTCACTCTCGAGTTCCTCAATTATACCCATGTAAAAAATCACGTCGATCCGGTGTGCCGTTGCCGCCTAATTGATGAACAAATGCGAGAATAAGAGCATACTATCCCACAGGAGCTGTTAGTTTTTCCGGGATAAAAAGTAGCCTATGTCACTCCAGTTCCTCAATTATACCCATGTAAAAAATCACTTCTATCCGGTGTGCCGTTGCCGCCTAATTGAAGAAAAATGCGAGAAAAAGAGCATCCTATTCCACAGGAACTGTTTGTTTTTCCGGGATAAAAAGTAACCTATGTCACTCTCCAGTTCTTCAATTATACCCATGTAAAAAATCACTTCTATCCGGTGTGCCGTTGCCGCCTAATTGAAGAAAAATGCGAGAAAAAGAGCATCCTATTCCACAGGAACTGTTTGTTTTTCCGGGATAAAAAGTAGCCTATGTCACTCTCCAGGTCCTCAAATATACCCATGCAAAAAATCACGTCGATCCGTTGCGCCGTTGAAGCGTGATTGAAGGACAAACCAACAAACCAACAAACCAACAAACAAACTGACTTTCGCATTTATAATATTAAGTATGGATATCTACGAAAGAAAACACAATGCTATAGGTTACCCGTTATACAGATTCCTGATTATACAAACGATGTCGCATAGTTGCAGCAGCATGTAACCGATTAGTCCATCGGACACTACTGGAACAATTACATTACGCCGCAAAGGAGAAGGGAGGAGTATATTTAGTCAGTGGACAGTTATGGACACAGGGCAGAGCATTATTTTAACACGCTACTGTAAACAACATGCTATCCTGTGGGATCTATTAGATTTTCCGGGACATAAAGTAGCCTATGTTACTTTCCAAGATCTAGACTATACTATCAGACTGTGTGAAAGTCTCCGGGAAACTGTTTGTTTTCCCGAAGTAAATAGTAGCCTATGTCACTCTCCAGGTCCTCAAATATACCCATGCGAAAATCACGTCGATCCGTTGCGCTATTGCCGCCTTATTGAAGAACAAACGTGAGAAAAATAGCATACTATCCCACAGGAACTTTTTTTTTATTTTTTTATTGTGAGATAGGCTTGCGCTTGACGACAATCATGCTTAGTGCAAAGCAATGATGAGGTCTAGGTTGGAACGCGCTTGCCTAGAAGATGCCTATTCACTCTTGTCTTGAAGGTACCTAAGATATACGTGTATAACTGTTTGTTTTTCCGGGATAAAAAGTGGCCTATGTCACTTTCCAGGTCTTCAGATATACCTATGCAAAAAATGACGTCGATCCGTTGCGCCGTTGCCGCCTAATTGAAGAAAAAATGCGAGAAATAGAGCATACTATCCCACAGGAGCTGTTATTTTTCCGGGATAAAAAGTAGCCTATGTCTCTCTCCAGTTCTTCAATTATACCCATGTAAAAAATCATATCGATCCGGTGTGCCGTTGCCGCCTTATTGAAGAACAAATGCGAGAAAAAGAGCATACCATCCCACAGGAACTATTTGTTTTTCCGGGATGAAAAGTAGCCTATGTCACTCTCCACTTCCTCAATTATACCCATGCAAAACATCACGTCGATCCGGTGTGCCGTTGCCGCCTAATTGAAGAAAAATGTGAGAAAAAGAGCGTCCTATCCCACAGGAACTATTTGTTTTTCCGGGATAAAAAGTAGCCTATGTCACTCTCCAAGTCCTCCGGGATAAAAAGTAGCCTATGTCACTCTCCAAGTCCTCAAATATACCCATGCAAAAAATCACGTCGATCCGTTGAAACTTGATTGAAGGACAAACCAACAAACCAACAAACCAACAAACCAACAAACCAATAAACCAACAAACCAACAAACCAACAAACAAACTGACTTTCGCATTTATAATATTAGTATGGATATGGATGTAAAAAATCACGTTGATCCGGTGTGCGGCGCCGCCTAATTGAAGAACAAATGCGAGAAAGAGAGCATACTATCCCACAGGAGCTGTTAGTTTTTCCGGGATAAAAAGTAGCCGATGTCACTCTACAGTTCCTCAATCATACCCATGTAAATAATCACGTCGATCCGGTGTGCCGTTGCCGCCTAATTGAAGAAAAATGAGAGAAAAAGAGTAAGTAAGTAAGTAAGTAAAAACACTTTATTACACACAAACAATTAACAAAACAGAGATAAAACTAATCATGATATAATTTACAACTTGTTGCGGTGTAAAGGTGTGAGCGTGCTATCCCACAGGAGCTGTAAGTTTTTCCAGGATAAAAAGTGGCCTATGTCACTCTCCAGTTTCTCAATTATACCCATGCAATACATCACGTCGATCCGGTGTGCCGTTGCCGCCTAATTGAAGAAAAATGTGAGAAAAAGAGCATCCTATCCCACAGGAACTATTTGTTTTTCCGGGATAAAAAGTAGCCTATGTCACTCTCCACTTCCTCAATTATACCCATGCAAAACATCACGTCGATCCGGTGTGCCGTTGCCGCCTAATTGAAGAAAAATGTGAGAAAAAGAGCATCCTATCCCACAGGAACTATTTGTTTTTCCGGGATAAAAAGTAGCCTATGTCACTCTCCAAGTCCTCAAATATACCCATGCAAAAAATCACGTCGATCCGTTGCGCCCTTGAAGCGTGATTGAAGGACAAATCAACAAACCAACAAACCAACAAACCAACAAACAAACTGACTTTCGCATTTATAATATAAGTATGGAAGTATGGATGTCAGTCTCCAGTTCCTCAATTATACCCATGTAAAAAATCACGTCGATCCGGTGTGCCGTCGCCGCCTAATTGAAGAAAAAATGCGAGAAAAAGAGCATACTATCCCACAGGAGCTGTTAGTTTTTCCGGGATAAAAAGTAGCCAGTTTCACTCTCGAGTTCCTCAATTATACCCATGTAAAAAATCACGTCGATCCGGTGTGCCGTTGCCGCCTAATTGATGAACAAATGCGAGAATAAGAGCATACTATCCCACAGGAGCTGTTAGTTTTTCCGGGATAAAAAGTAGCCTATGTCACTCCAGTTCCTCAATTATACCCATGTAAAAAATCACTTCTATCCGGTGTGCCGTTGCCGCCTAATTGAAGAAAAATGCGAGAAAAAGAGCATCCTATTCCACAGGAACTGTTTGTTTTTCCGCGATAAAAAGTAGCCTATGTCACTCTCCAGTTCTTCAATTATACCCATGTAAAAAATCACTTCTATCCGGTGTGCCGTTGCCGCCTAATTGAAGAAAAATGCGAGAAAAAGAGCATCCTATTCCACAGGAACTGTTTGTTTTTCCGGGATAAAAAGTAGCCTATGTCACTCTCCAGGTCCTCAAATATACCCATGCAAAAAATCACGTCGATCCGTTGCGCCGTTGAAGCGTGATTGAAGGACAAACCAACAAACCAACAAACCAACAAACCAACAAACCAACAAACCAACAAACAAACTGACTTTCGCATTTATAATATTAGTATGGATTTGACTTTGAATTGTTAATTTTAATCATTTACCTGACCTGATATTGTTATCATTTACTCCTTAAATTGTTCGTTGTTGAAGTAATTTCTTTTTGGTATCGTGCTCGGGAAATATGCTGTCAGTTACTACGTGGATTATCTGTCTGCAGAGCTCGAGCCGGCATGTTATTTAAATGAGAGTGCATGGGAATTCAGCATTTTAACATATTCAATAAAACTGTAGAAGCAATTTGATTTTTGATGGAGCTTTATTTATTGGCTTGCATTTTGCAATGAAGATTAAAATAGGAACATAATATTGTTTGGTTAAGTTTATTACAATTAATATTTTGTAAAAAAAACACCAAAATATATAATGTGTAATGTATGACGGGCTGTAGCATCAAGCTGAGGCAGCGCCTCATTTAGTCAATAAAATGAAAATGAAAATGAAAATATTTATATTCATCATAACTGTAAAGTTATTACAAATATATTATATGTAAGTCAAACCACAACCCGTGAGCTGCTTTAGCAGCTCGCGCACAGGGCGAAAAACTAGTTACAAATATATACTTAAAGATTTTAAGCTTATTTTAAGGCGGGAGTGCTCGGGTCTCGTGGAAGCAACACAGTAAACCACAGCAGTAAACAGATGCAACCAGTATGGAAACTACCTAGAAACGTTCAAAACAGCTCACTCTCACAAACGTGCTGTTACATCCCTAGCTACTAACTCATATATACTGCTGACCATTCATTTAGCATCTTGACCCACTATTCGGGATTGAAGCGAAACAATAATGTGTTCATCAGCAATATATTGCCTATAAAAGCAGCTTATTAATTCTAATCTCCAGTCGTTCTGGTAATTAGCCTAATTGCTGTTCACCTACGGACCCGGTTTCGGCCTGCCGGACTGAACTAGCAATAAAAGCTAAGACCCTGAACCAAAAACACCGCCCAAAGACCTTCTGGAGGTCTCCGCGAGTCGCGACAAGTGATTTAAGTAGTTAAACTTATTTATATTGTGAGAATATTCAAATTTTCTCCGTTAATAAACTACAGTTCGAGTACTCGTGTTGTTTCCTTTATAACCACCGAGTGCTAGGGACTAACAGTGCGCATCGAACATGCGATGAGTGATGACGCGGCACTCACTACTGACGGCACTGCGACGAGCGCTTGGGGTCTCGTCGATGCGCACGTTTTTAGAATGAAATATTCTTTAATGTACACCAAGTAAAAAAAATACGTTTAAACAATAACAATAAAAATAATAAAAGAAAAATCCGTACAAATGGCGGCCTTATCGCTTTGAAGCAATCTCTTCCAGGCAACCACGCATAGTAGGAATTAAGCCTAGTGAATCGAGGGTGTACGTATGTTTTGTAGGAAAATGGAAATAATAATAACCTATACTAATATAATACTAATAATAATATATATATTTATATATATATAAAAATGAAACCCGTTTTCCTTGGTCACGGCATCACGCGTGAATGGCTGGACCGATTTCACTAATTCTTTTTTTGTTGTATTTGTTATTATTAGGAGAAGGTTCTTACGGAAAAAAAATATTAAGAAAATCTCTCAGAAATATTGAAAAATATACATTTAATTTTGCATACTAAGGCGGTACGAAGTTCGCCGGGTCAGCTAGTATTATATATAATACAAAATAAAAATACTATAAAATACAACAATCAATACCTATATACAGACAAACATAAATATATAAATAACTATATATTATGCCAAAAAAGGGAGTAAAATAAAATAAAATCCAGAAGACGCAAAGTAATTCAGATGAAGGATTTGAAAAGATGTAAGGTAACACGTTTGTGTTGTGTGTGTGTTTGTGGAAGCAAGGTTGGCTTAAATCTTGGTTGGCTCCTTGGTTCCATGAGAGCTGTGGTACTCCACGTATGTTTCATTTCGTTGTACTAATTTTTTGGCTGAATAAGTGATTAAATATACTTAGAAGTACGTTAACAATTTTCTTGAGATATAGGTTTCAAAATCAAGACTTCAGCAGGAGAACCAAAGTCATTGACATAACTTCAATGATACAATAATCGTTATGTATAGTTAAAAATGTTTACTTTTGCAAGTGTCAGTGGGCCAGACTTGGAGACGAAAAGTCTTTGAGTGGTCACCCTTGATCACAATGGTCAGTTCCTCGTGCTGGATTCTGTAGGCAAAATAATGAGGGTGGTGGCTGAATGGCTGGATGAGGAAAACTGAGGACCGGTTGTTATGGCGTTCACTATGAATGATCCCCACTAGACTTCACAGGCTCACGGTGATTAAAACTACAGTTTTCTATGATAGGTATCTACAAAACAATCCAATAAAATATGTGCAAGCACCCATTTGAAAGCAGGCCCAATTGTCAGTTAGAGAGCACTTATTGAAATATAACCACTTACCCCTCAAATCAACTGTAAATCACATTAGCAACCCGTAGTTATGCTCATGACAGGAGAGTGTGTAATTTTATAAAGCACGTAAGAAAGCTACTTTACTATACAAAATGTTACTTGTTTTACTAGCTACGTCTATCCACCACTCTGGGCACATCCTCAACTCTCATAGGAGAGAGGGAATTAAAGCTTAGACCCACCACGCTGCTCCAATGCGGGTTGGCGGGCTTTAACGACTATTGTCATGTTAGTGATAATAACCAGGACTGACGGCTTAACGTGCTTTCCAATGCACGGGGGTGATACACCGCCAACTTCCTAACTCCGGGCTAGTACTGAGAATTTCTAGTTTAAAAAACCCAATACTTAATCATGGCCCGACCCGGTACTCGAACCCGGGCCCTCGTCGGCCGCAGTCGATCATGCTAACCACTAGACCAACAAGGCAGTTAACGAAGACGTAGGCAACGACGTCTATCCACCTTACCCTAAAATAGGGTTCTAAAGCCAGTTTTGATCAGTGTTAGGAATTAAACCTAACCCATATTGAAGTAACCCATATGAGAGTGGACATAATTTTCAGTTAGAGAGCACTAAGTGAAATACAACCGCTAACCGTAACCACCACTTAAAATCAACTATAAATTACATTAGGCCGGTAACCCGTAGTTATGATAGTGGAGTGTGTCGTTTACAAAGTAAATATACGTACCCCGGGTCGGCCGCGACCTCATATATTTCACTGACTGAGATCCAATTAGTGCGACAGTCGTTTAGCTCTCGGGTCTTGGGAATTTATCGCTAATTGTTATTGAATAACGTAGGCTTTTTGAGTTTCATGTGTACAAATCATCATTTCAAACCATTGTCAGCCCTGAGAATAGTCTTCTTAGTCTTACCACAGCAAACAGATACAACCAGTATGGAAACTACCTAGAAACGTTCGAAACAGCCTCACTCACATAAACGTGCGCATCGAACATGCGATGACGCGGCACTCACTAATAACGGCACTGCGACAAGCGCTTGGGGTCTCGTCGATGCGAACTGTTACATCCCTAGCTACTAACTCATATACTGCTGACCATTCATTTAGCATTTTGAACCACTATTCGAGATTGACGCGAGACAATATTGTGTCCATCAGCAATATATTGCCTATAAAAGCAGCTTATTAATTCTAATCTCCAGTCGTTCTGGTAATTAGCCTAATTGCTATTCAAACTACGGACCCGGTTTCTGCCTGCCGGTGTGAATTAGTAAAAAGCTAAGGTCCTGAACCAAAAATACCGCCCTTCTGGAGGTCTCCGCGAGTCGCGACAAGTGATTTAAGTAGTTAATCTTATTTATTTCGTGAGAATATTCAAATTTTCTCCGTTAATAAACTACAGTTCGAGTACTCGTGTTGTTTCCTTTATAACCACCGAGTGCTAGGGACTAACAGAACGTTTGTGTGAGTGAGCCTGTTTCGAAAGTTTCTAGGTAGTTTCCATACTGATTGCATCTGTTTACTGTGGTATTACTAATATGCCCAATTTTGAGAACATTATGAAGAACTCTTTGGTATGCAAACTGGCAACAAAATGAAAATTTTATGAGTGGAATTCGAACCTGCAACATCAAGATGTTTCAACACGGCTCGTATTCGACTGAGTCTCTGAGAACTTCTTATAGACTGTTCAAAATGTTCAACACTTACTTAAATAATCACTTACAGGTACTCTGTCTCTCTCCATCTATACTGGAGGTAGGGAGACAAAGATTTCAAGTTTTTTTCTCACGTACGAATTTTCCAACCCAGATCCCCGCGTTTTATCCTGCCAAAATAACATATTATGTTCTAACTAGATGATGTTAGCGACTTTGTAAGCGGATTAAGGTTTTTTGATTCGCGCGGGAACCCTTCATTTTTCCGGGATAAAAAGTAGCATATATCCTTTCTGGGGATGCAAACTATCCATCAAAATATTCATCAAAATTGGTTAAACAAATGAGCCGTGAAAACGTAGCAAACAAACAGATAGACAGACACCCTTTCGAATTTATAATATTAGTATGAATTCAGCATACTTCTCAGGTACCATTTTATCAATATTTTATTACGATCACTTTTCATTAGCTACATACCTATTATCATGCAAAATATAACATTATTTCGTAAGCATAAGTATAATGTAGATAGATATTTAAGGTCAAACTAATAACGTATTATAGGTACTAAGTGAACGAGAAATTACCAGTCTTGTAAATGAAATTTCGTATGCTAATTGACTAAATACAATTAAGGGAGCGGTGCTAACATTGCCGGTACCCCGTATGCTTCAACAACGCTGTTAGTTATATGGAAGAGACAATTTTATTTATCTAATTTCTAGATGATTTCCGCGACTTCGTCCGCATGGATAAGGCCCGCATTTTTTTTCTCGCAGGAATTCCTTATTTTACACTCCACAACCCACTCCACACACTCTACAAGATCCTGTTTTAAGCTTTGAGTTGGGATTTACCTGATGGTAAGTGATGATGTAGTCTAAGATGGTAGCGGACTAACCTGTTAGGGGCATGGCAGTTATATTAAACCCATACCCCTAGTCGGTTTCTACACAGCATCGTACCGGAACGCTTAATAGCTTCGCGGCACGTCTTGGCCGGTAGGGTGGTAACTAGCCACGGTTGAAGCCTCCCACTAGGCAAGACCAAAGAAAAAACAGAAATTATAAATTCCCAAATTGACCCTGCCGGGAATCCCGCGTTGAGACAACAGCGCTAAACAGTGCGCCAGGTACTCGTAGGTCGTCAAATACAATGTCATATCCAGCACTGCAAAACCTTGTTCAATGTTAATTAAATATCAAGTCAGGTTGGCGCAGGTGGCGAGGAGGCTTGCGATAACGTGTGGCCGCTGTATTTCAACTCCAGTTTTGAGGTAAACCTTATTAATGTGACCATAGGCCTCACTTTATTTTTGTACACAGTTTATTTCGGATTAACCACTCGACCTGAACTAAAGGCAGAAGCGTATACAAAATTCTCTAAAGTTAATTATGCAATAATCGTCTGCGTGAATTTAGTTTTTATAATTCCCGCGGGAACTCCTTAATTTTCCTAGATAAAAAGCCTTATGTCTGTCTGTCTGCTACGCTTTAACGGCCCATCTTTTCAACCGATTTTGATGAAATTTTGTATAGAGGTAGGTTACATCCCAGGAAAGAACATAGGCTACTTTTTATCCCGGAAAAGTAAGGAGTTCCCCTGGGAATCAAAAACCTAAATCCAAGCAAACCAAGTCGTGGACATCATCTAGTACTTAATATTTAAGTTTCAGCAATAAAAGAAAGGTAGATGACGGTAAAGTTTCTCCTGTACATTTTTCAAAACAGTATTAAGGAAGTGCTCTATTACTAAATGAAAGAATTGTTCGGTCAGGTCACGTGCAGGGCATTCGGCGTTCTTGATGACTTCATGTCCTCGTATCATAATAAAACGACTTTGGCCTACTTTTTACGTTTTCATTGGAAATTCCATAGATTAATAGCGGCAGTTTTCCCAATTCGTTACTTTACCCGAACTTACACGGCATCGGGACCTCGAACTTGTCTAGTTCAACCGACCTCCCATAAGCCGAGGTTATTTAAAGTGAAACTTCTTTAGAATCGTTGTGATTCGAAAATTCGATGAAACGAAAAAACGACACCAAAAAGAGACAAAATTATTCATAATAGGATTTAGCCTGCGAGAGAATAAGACAGAATACAAGTTACATATTTTATCTAATTATCTCGTAGGCTAAAAATTTCACTTCTGCCGTGTGTGATGGTATTTAAGAGGGTAACTGGCTAACCTGTTAGGGGCATGGCAGTTATACTAAACCCTTATAGATTTCTACACGGCATCGTACCGGAACGCTACCATCTACCATCAGTAGGGTGGTAACTAGCCACGGCCAAATGGCTATGCTCTGAAAATAATTATTAATTGTTTCGAGAAAATTGTAGCCAATTGTTTCTGCCACATAATAAATTTAGATTAAGTAAAGCTGCCAATTCACTCCATGATCCAAAAAGCAATTTTAATTGAATTATCAAAGTTATTGCATGCAATTTATTATTTATAAATTTTCCTATGGCCCGTTTGGGTGTGAGTGTGATCTATAGAATATCGCCCTGTATTATAAGAAAAGATTTTTGGAAATTCCGCCGGATTTTATAAAACCCAATCACAACCACGTTAACTAATGGTTTTATAGAACCCTCTAGAAGTAATAGGTATGTCTTAAATCATCAAGAATGATATAAAATCATTTTTAAAAAAACAAGCTTTTATCGTCCGCCATGTTGAATTTAGTGTGACGTATTTTATTTTTCGTATTCTTCTCAGCAAACCCTATTAACTGATGCCCATATTATGGGGGTGCATAAAATAACTAGTCCACCATCTTTGCTAGTCCGCCATATTTGATTTAGAATGACGTCAGTTAGCTAACCATGCATCCAAAACTCATCCAAACTAAACGTCTCAATCGGTTGAGAGTATTTTATAATTCAGTTGTAATATTTGACCTTGTTTAGGTCACACACATACCCACAAACATTGCAAGTTAAATAAAAGCTTGTAAAAAAGCTTACTTATTAATCATCAAGAAAACAACATAAACAGCGAAATCTGAGAAAAAGCGCCGTCCTGGAAAGTTAATCCGTTTATTGGTTCTAAGCTTTCTTTCCGTTCGATATCGTTTTATGGTCTCCATCGGGCGCCTCGCAAACACTCCCATAAATCCAATGCCCTCTTTTTCACTCCTTTTTTTATTGCATACTTCTTAAGAACTTCTAATTATTATATTCGTAGTTTCTAGTACTGTAAGATAGGAAACCCGATATTTTTTAAATTCTGAAACTATTAAACTTCCATCGCCTAAAGCAGTATTATTTCAAATTGACAGTTTTTGTCAGCTACCTTGACGTCTTTGACCAGAGCTGTACCTGTGCTCGAACCACAGTCATAGCAAAATGCTGAGTAGAGTCCATTTTGGGATCACACAACTCATATATCTGTCTCATTTCTTTCCAGTATAATAGTTATTGTATTGTGGTAAATAAACGCTTTTTCTTTCTTTCTTTCTTTAAGGATTATAATTCTACATCACGAACGTAAACAATATTAAAACAATACGGCTCTAAGCGATGGGATGACCCCTGAACTACTAAACGAAATAGGCATGATGACAACTCAATCAAATCAGCAACTCTTTATTAAACTTAAAAACTCACTTCTAGTATGGAAGTTGTATGAAATTCACAGTTGTTACGTCATCAAATTTTAACGCACTTTTTTTCTTTAATCTAAATTTTAAAATGGTTATCAAACTTAAAACTAACCGAGGATTTGAATTTTAGGTCTTTTGGAAGACCCTCTGTTTAATAATCAGTTAGAAATAATTTATTTTTGGTGTAGGCATCATCCCTATTATTGTACGCAGGACAGTAATTGCTTACCCATTGATCGCTAAATCTTGTGAAAAATGTGAATATTTTGCTTTTGTAAAATGGTAAACAGTGTTATTTTTTAACCACTGAACACTGAAAATTTACAAACAAAAAAAAAACTAAATCTGTTAATTAAACGAAACTTTTATCTCCGTCACATAAAAAGAGATTGTCTTTAATACCTCATCGTAATACATTACCCGCTCAATGAGATGGTGCAAATAAAGTCCACTTCTGTCAACAAGCAAAGAAGAGCATTGTACGTGGAAACGATAAAACTCCGGAAGAGGAAGTTATGTAATCAAGGCACGGGCATGAAGTCATCAGGGCTGGCAAACGCTCGGCGCGTGACCAGGGCGGCTAATTCTTTCATCCAGCATTTCTTTGATGGCATTTAGAAAAAAGTGTAAGGAGTCCGTGTCACACAAACTATACTGTTTGTTTTGGATACAATTGTTTTTTTTTCTTTTCGAGCCTATCAGAAATGTATAAGGAGCGATGAACAAAATCGTCTTGATAAAGTTAGAGGTGTGGTTACTGGTTACTTTTAATCGAATAAAGGCTGAGTCAGGACTTTTCTTTGGCTACGCGCACTGAGATACCTGCGGTAATGACAAATTGTTATACACTTTTGAAGGTTTAAAGTCTAGCACCACTATAGAGGCGCGGCGCGGCGCTGCACTTAGCGGCAAGTGTTCTTTGTATGAGGTGGTATGATGCCCGCGTGGCATAAGTTTTTTAGATTCCCACGGGAACTCCTTAATTTTCCAGGATAAAAAGTAGCCTATGTCACTCTCTATGTCCTGAAATATACCCATGCAAAAAATCACGTCGATCCATTGCATTGTTGCGGCGTGATTCAAGGACAAACCAATTAACGAACACACTTTCGCATTTATAATATTACTATCGACATATCGCACATAATATGATATCGCACTCAGGCTTGCAAGCAAAAAAAAAAGCAAAACCTACCTTAATTCTGTTTTGTTCCACAAACAGGCACCGTGAAAAATAATAAATTGAGAAATATGACGGAAGAGGATTAGTTCGGTGAAATGATGAATCTAATTTTCCTTCCGCAGCTGAGCTCAGAAGGAAACTTGCAATTTAAAATTTTCGATGTTTCCATCGCGCTATAAGCGTTCAGGAGATGAAAAAGTTGATTAATCCGACCAACGCGAACGTCGCGGTTCATTCTGAAAATCGCGGGAATATAATGATGCGGCGCCCGGAACAACAAACAATTTGGGATTGACTGTATTTGTTGGTGTGTCTGCCATTTTATTGAAGACATATTAAATTAATTAACGTGACTTAAATTTTTTTCTGAAAACAAATAATTTACCTATTCTGTGGTAGAACTAATCTATAAAATTTGGATGGTTGTATGGATGTTTGTTACCCAATTACGCCAGAACAGCTAAAACGGATCCGGATGAAATTTTGCACAGAGATAGATTATAGTCAGGAATAACACATAGGCTACCATTTATCTCGGAAAATTAAATAGTTCCCGCGAGAACCTCACCTCAATCCACGCGGACGGAGTCGCGGGCATCAGCTAGTTACCTACAGTCCCCATGACAACGTCGCTGTTATCAAATTTAGTGTTCTATATTTATTAAGCAGATTACTAGTTCCATGGCTTATTATCAAAACTAAACCGTCACAAAAATTTGTTCCAATTTTGGCCACCGGGCCAGATATTAAGTGAGACTATAAAAGCTTATTGTGAAGAACTAAGGTTTTTTTATTGTTCTGAGATCTATAGATACAACACAGATTTAGAAAGTTATGTTATTCATATAATAGTTACTTTGAATAGTGTTTTATAGTTTACTTTAAAATGAGTAAAGTCTGAATTTTACCCCTTTTCACTGAGTTTGCTTTAAGTTAAAATAAATTCACATACATCTTTAAAACTGCAGCACTTCGAGCACCGTAAAAATTTAAGGATTAAAAGAGTCAATTCAGCGAATCCTAAACAACAGAAGATTTTACGATCTCAGTAAACGGATAAGGCGACGCGACGTGGCCTTCCTTCGGAAAGAGCATAAAAATATAACTTTATCCAAACCTTTTTATGATGAAACGTACTTACTTAGTTAGGTAGACTCATTTTTTAGAACTTCCCGAATTAGTAGCTTTAATCCCATCCATAATACTTAAGTTAGTCATATTTTTTCCTTTCTACCGTGTTCCAGACTTCTCTGTGAAAGTTATATTGTTATTTATAGTTATTTTCCTACCCTAGCGGCATAGCCGTGTCACATTTTTTGTGTAGGATCGAAACCGCCAGACCAGACGCCAGCCAAATTAGAAACTACTAGCTTTCTCTAGCTGATGCCTGCGACTTCAACTGTGTGGATTGGGATTTTTTGGTTCCCACGGGAACTCTTTAATATTCCAGGGATAAAAGAAATCTTGTCTTATTCCTGACTAATTTATCTCTGTGCCAAATTTCATCCAGATCCGTTCAGGTGTTCTAGCGTGATTGAGTAACTAACATCCATCCATTCAAACATTCTTTTTTATAATACATATTAGTATTAGAAAGATAAAACAAAATCCAAAACCCCATTCATAAATTAAGACCACATCCGCTGACACAGACACTGTACTAACAATTTCGTTAGATGACCTCCCTGGCACAGTGGTATGCACTGCGAAAGTGGGAGGTCCCGAGTTCGATCCCCGTGAAGGGGCAATTCGGTAATTTATAATTTCTAATTATTCTCTGGCCTGGTTTGGTGGGAGGCTTCGAGAGTGGCTAGTGTCAATCAGCATTATGCGTAATGCCGCCAAGCGATTTAGCGTTCCGGTACGATGCCGTGTAGTAACTGTTAGGCGTTCGTACCTACCTGTAATGCAGTAGAAGTATGTTACATTACGTTACCCCTTACATGTTAGCCCGCTACCATCTTAGACTGCATCATTCTATTTTTCTTTACTTATGAAACACGCCTTACCTCATCACTCACTTGCATCTTAACCTGATGAGATTGCAGTTTGACGACCGGTTTGAGTACCTGGGTTCGATTCCCGGCAGGGTCAATTTGGGAATTTATAATTTCTGAATTTTCCCTGGTCTGGTCTGGTGGGAGGCTTACACCCAAAGACGTACCGCCAAGCGATTTAGCGTTCCTGTACAATGTCGTATAGAAAACGACTAGGGGCATGGGTTATAACTGCCACACCCCTAACAGGTTAGCCCGCTACCATCTTAGACTGCATAATTATAAGTAATTATGCAGTCATTGATGGTAAGCCATCAATGTGATTGCAGTCAAGGGCTAACTTGTAGTCTATAAAAAAAAAGTAGAGAGAAAGTTTTGCTAACTATGTAGTAGTAGAGTTAAAAAAAGTAACAGTTTAGTTGTCAGTGTTAGTGGTCGGTCCCAGGACGATAAAAAGTCACACTCATTATTATAAACATCTATATTTGAACGGTTAACTGCACTTCGGTGTCACTTTCTCTCAACAGTTCGAGTCCTCAGACAAACTGCGCTTTGAGATCAGAGGTCTTTAGTTAAACGTCTTTACGCCTCTTGAGTTCGTTGAGAAACTCCCGCTTTAAGATCATCTTTCAGTGAGACAAAACTTTGCGGCTGAATACGTCTTAGTTACATTTTATAAAACTACGATGCTCATAATGCATACTTATATTATAAACCAGATAATGCCCGCGACTTCGTCGTTTTGTCGATTCCCGCGGGAACTCTAATTTTCCGGGATAAAAAGTAGACTTTGTCCTTCCCCGGGATACAACCTGTCCCTGTACTACTGTGCGAAAGTGTGTCTGTCTGTCTGCTACGCTTTAACGGCCCATTATTTTAACCGATTTTATTGAAATTTGGTACAGAGGAAGGTTGCACCCCGGGGAAAGACAGTTTTTAACCCGGAAAATTAAAGACTTCCCGCGGGAATCAAAAAACTTTAATCCACGTGGAAGAAGTCGCGGGCATCATCTAGTTTGAGTATATATATACAGAAGGAAAAACTGTTTATATTCAGATGACTACCTAGACATGTTTACTTATTCCCTTCACATAAAATTGATTCTGTCCGTCAATAGTATCAAAAGTAATGGGACAAGGCGGTGGGAATTTGGTCAAGTGGGGTAATTCCGGCTCTTCCGGGATCGTGTTTGCGGAGTCGCCCGACCCAAGGACGGGGTAATGTAAACCGGCGCCCTATTAGACGGGATGTTGACTCTACTTACATGAAGAACTTGAGTATTAATTACGAGTTTTCCCTATAGTAATATCCTGTTTACACGTGATTTTATATATCCATGGATTATTTTTTTCATATTTGACAAGTGAGCCCTTGTCGAATATAAAAAAAGAAAACTATGGATATTGAAACAATGATGAGAAATATATTTCTCAAAATTAAACCAAAATTTATTGCAATACCTACTGCATTATATTATTGCAGTTTTATGAAACCCTTAACGTTTCACGCCGCATCGTATCGGAGCGCCAAGTCCCATAAAAAGATTAAAAAAAAATTGAAATCCTTGGATTAACCGCGGGGAAATGTCTTTCACTTTGAGAAACTTTTTTTCCAATTATTGAGTACCAGTGAGGTACTCATTTAACTACGATCTAGCCTAATAATAGTTTAATTTTAACTTAAACTTATAATTTATCTTATGTAGGTACTAAGAAATTGTCCATGCTTCTTAGTCTTTCTTGATAATCTAAGACACTTTGTTCACATGTTCTTTTAGCACTATGCTCTAACTCACAAGGTTTAGTCCTTTTTAGTCTTCTCATTAGTTTCGTTTCGAGAAACTTTTGGCATTAAAACTCCACGGCAAGCTGTATACAAATATGGCTCCCGATGAGAGAGGAGTATTTACTATATGTATAGAGCTCTGTAACAAATTCCCTAGTTAAATAGAAGCTACTAGTAGTTGAACTTGGAGTGTAATCCTCAGTATTCAATCCGTCATGCGCCTCGCACTGAATGGGGTCTGATTGTAAGTCACAATTTGTGAGAAATTCGCTCGCTTCAACGGCGCGTCGCAAATCACAGTGCAGCTTAGTGGGGATTAGATAGGTCTCCTGAGATACCCAGCTATCTTACTAGACAGCCTATAATCATAAAATATTCAAAACATATACTGCCAATTAATTTTACTATAGCCGATAGCCGCCTTTAAAAAATACTTTAAAAAGACAAACTATTATTGAGTACATGAACATGAGGCCCTGTCAGGGCGTTGCTAACATAATTATACTTATTATTTTTGAGTCTTGCCCGTACATAATTAATATAATAGATATATATACATATATACAATATATATAATACATGGCAGCATGACAATTATTAATTTAATATAGGTATTGGTCGAGTTATGCGCGGTCTACTCGCTTAAAAAATCTTACACTGTAAACACATTTTTGTATGAGACAGTCTTTTAATTTTGTTATGAATGTTACTTCTATTGAAATTCAAAATTCAAATTCAAATTCAAAATGATTTTTATTCAAATAAACTTTTAAAAGTACTTTTGAATCGTCAAGTGAATCTACCACTGGTTCGGAATGCCATTCCTACCGAGAAGAACCAGCAAGAAACTCGGCGGTTGCTCTTTTGAAAAAAAAAAAATCACAATTTTACATAAGTAACAGCTGTCCTTAGCATTGCTGGAGCGAGTCAAATCCATGCTCCTTTGTCATTTACGTAATCTTCAACAGTATAATAAGCCTTTTTCAGGAGCATAATTTTAATGGACTTTTTAAACTTGTGTAAAGGCAAGTTTAAGATAGGTTGTGGAATTTTGTTATAAAATAGAATGCTCATTCCTACAAATTTATTGACTCATCTGTTATCAATTTTGGCTAATTTGTAGTGTTAATAGGTTGAAATAGGGTTAAATCAAATTCTTTTTTCTGCGCGGGCCACATATTATTTAACCTTCCAACCGCTATTTCACTCCCTTTGAGATTACTACATAGTATGTAGTCTCTATACCATAATGTGGAACATCTTTTCAGTTATTTAAAATTCACGACCCTACAAAACTACAGTATTAATAAAAAAGGGGTCACCAAGGCCTGTAAAGCTGCAATTGCTATAAACCCAGCCTTATACATCGCAAAAGCTACGACATAGCCTAGTTTAGAGGAAAATAGACGTATGTTTTATTATATAAAACCTTAAAACAAGTTTTCTCATAAATATTGCGCGGCACTGTGAACGCGGTCTGGTAATGGAGTCACGTATACAAACGGGACGAGGTTTTAAAAATTTTCACCCAACAGTAGGGATGCTGCATCGTGAATGAATGAATGAATGAATGAATGAAATGAATGAATGAATGAATGAATGAATGAATGAATGAATGAAATATTCTTTATTGTACACTTATAAATAATCAAAAAACAATAAACAAAGAAATGCAAGTCGGTACAATTGGCGGCCTTATCGCTTTTAAGCGATCTCTGCCAGGCAACCAATTTACATAGGAATTGTAACCAGCGATAGAGGGTTATGGGTGTACGTAAAAGTAACAAATAAAAATAAAAAATCGAGCACTTAACTAACAATATAATATTATTATAATATATACACACAAATATAAATAAATACCATACAAATAATACATATACATAACAATACATACATGCATAATAGATACATAAAAAATAAATGAATATAAATATCATATATAATATTATATACATTCACTTATAAGTATATACCTAGATACGACAATACTAAGGAGTAAAATAATTAAAAATAGAAGCCACAAGACTTAACGTAGACAGTAAGGATGGAATTGTTGAACACAGGTAATTTTGGAATTTAGGGAGGAACAAAGTGCGCTTTGATGAGTCTTTTGAATGATGCAAGAGATTGCGCACGCCTAATATGAAGCGGTAAGGAGTTCCAGAGCCTAACAGCTTTAACAGAAAAGGATTTAGAATAGAAGGAAGTATTATGAGGAGGAACTTTTAAGATAAGATTGTCATTAGAGCGAAGAGAGCGACAGTGAGTGTCACTAAGAAACTCAAACCGCTCTTTCAGGTAAAGGGGAGTAGTAGGATTGAATAGAATACAGTATAAAAGAGAAAGAATATGGGTATCCCTGCGAAGGCGGATCGGAAGCCACTTGAGTTTTTCGCGAAATTCAGAAATGTGGTCATACTTCCTGAGTCCAAATATGAACCGTATACATAGATTTTGAATGCGCTCAAGTTTATTAAGCAACTCCTCACTTAGATTGACATAACAAGAGTCAGCATAATCGAGAATCGGTAAAAGAAGAGACTGTGCAAGCATGTGCATGACTGTGCATCGTGCTGTTAAAAATTCAATGTATCCGTCTACTCACACTGGTGGTTTATTAGAAAAAATCTTTTTCGATCTATGACTTTACTAGGTGACCTAGGGCCATACTGCCAACGCTTAAAGCCATACTGTTTCATTATTGTTGACTTTCGTGTTTTGGAATTGTAATCCTTATTTTAGGAACGTCAAGGTACGTGACATCAAACTGTTATTTTGAGTAATATTGCTTACGCGTTGGCCCCTGGCGTTGACAACAGAGTTTGATGACCTCTAAGGATGACCTCTACGATATTTTTACCTATTTGGCGATTTGTATGTGTAATTCATTGATGTATAATTTTAGTACCTATGCGTAATTGAACAATTAATGTCTGTCATCTGTCATCCACGACCTCTTTGACTTGACTTGGCGACCTCTCTGGCGCAGTAGTGAACGCTGTTCTCTTATAAGGGAGAGGTTTTGGGTTCGGTCCGTGGCACGGCTATAAAACAGGGAATTTAATACCATTATTATTTCTATATTTTCTATTTTCTCGGATATAGCATGGTGTGAGGCTAACTTGTAGAAAACTAAAAGAAGTCGGTTAATTTTGGTGGAAATAATATAAATCTGTCATGTAGAAATTGTCTTTCGTTTAGCAGGTCAGGTAGTTATAGTTTCGCTCGTTATTATAAAAAAAACAGAAGATATTATACTTGAATAAAAACACAGGCTGCTAATAATTCTTGAGCTTAAAATATTATCACACTAATGTTATAAAGGCGAAAGTTTGTATGTGTGTATGTTTGTTACTCTTTCACGCGAAAACCACTCGATGGATTTGGATGAAATTTGAAATGAAGATAGATTATACCCTGGATTAGCACATAATTTATCCCGGAAAATCAAAGAGTTCCCGCTGGAACCAAAAAACCTCAATCAACACGGATGCAGTCGCGGGAATCAGCTAGTAGTTATTAATTTCAAAATAGATACTCATATTTGTATTGGAGATTTTTATTATTGTTATTCAAATTCAAATTCAAGTTTGTTATTCAAATAGACTTTTACAAGTGCTTACGAATAGTCGAATGAATCTACCACTGGTTCGGAATGCCGTTCCTACCGAGAAGAACCAGCAAGAAACTCGGTGGTTGTTCTTTTGGAAGAAATAAAATATATTTACAAATACATACCTTAATACATTAGTAACCGCAGTCCTGTGCATTGCTGGAGCGAGTCAAATCCATACGCTTTTATCATTTACTAGCTGATTTCCGCGACTTCGTCCGCGCGTCGTAACTAACTAATTTTTCCATATTTTCTCACCGTTTAAACCTTCCCTGGACTACGACAAACATTTCAAAACCAAATTCAGCTAGCTAAATCGGCCCAGCCGTTCTCGAGTTTTAGCGAGACAAACGAACAGCAATTGATTTTTATATATATAGAAGATATAATCTTCGACAGTATAATAAGCTTTTTCAGGAGCATTTTTTATTGGATTTTTAAACTTAAACTTGAACTTGTTTTACATCATGAACGTAATACAATAGACAAGATAAAATAATGAGCAGAAATACCGAGTAGGTATGTTTTTCGCCTTGTAAAGACATCCTAATGTAATAACAGCTGTACTATAACCTACGAGTATTAAGTAGTAATAGCTCCTGAACATAATTACGATGGGTCAAAATCCGACGAGATTTGTCATTAATTATATTTATTGAAGTTCTAAAAAACGCCGTAACATGGACTTTTTTCACTGGCTTCTTTTACAAAAATTGTATGGACCACAACTTCGCTTTTTTACGACACAAACTTTTTTTGCAGGTGGAAAGTGTTACCGAAATAACGATGTTGTGAATAAGAAAATTCTGGTAAAATTCGTGTAGGATTTTTGCGAACAAAGTGATTTAGATTTCGTCATTCCTAGACTCTTTACCTACACTCTAAAATATTTTCGAGTTAATATTTTTAAGAGATTTTACGAAAATGCCATAGTATTTTCTTTTTACATACAGCTTAATACATCGCTATATTTCAAAATGTAGAACTAATTTTCATAAGATGAAATACATTATCAAAATAAGACATGAGCCTACTGTAAGCACGACTGTGGCTTTTATAAGTGCTTAAGAGATTTACTTTTATAAAAGAAAAATAAAATGCAGCTCTCGGACATGCAGGTTTTTCACGATGTTCACAGTTGAAGTAAGTGATCTATACTATGAAAGTTTGAAATGAATGGATGGATGGATGGATGTTTGTTACTCAATCACGCCAGAACGGCTCAACGAATCCGGATGAAATTTTGCACAGAAATAGGTTAGTCTCGAATAAGCTATTTTAAATCGCGAAAAAATTAAGAGCCCCCGCGGGAACCGAAAAACCTCAATCTACGCGAACGAAGTCGCGGAAGTTTAATCAAGACCTCGACGTCGTCGTCTCAACCAATAGACATTCACTGCTGGCTGAAGGTCTCCTGCATGGATCTCCACAGAACATGATCTTGTACCGCTTGCTTCCAGCGACTCCCCAGCTACGCGGGTCGAGGAATCTGAGGGGGTCGTCCAACGCTGCACTTTCCCGAAATTCAAGTATCTTGGGAACCCAATTTTAGCCTATAAATATGTAATAAAATAAATAAAATTGCTTTAAAAATAAAAACTCACATACTACCATCGTATAATTTTAATATTGTTGAATAATTTTGTATTTTATAATTATAATATGCGACATTAAACTGTCATTTTGAAATTATACTGCTTTATGCGATGGTAGTAACCCCCCTCATCGTCAAAACTCATGAGCGACACACATCTTGTTCGTGTCATTCATCAATCTATTTGACACCGTATGAGATGTGTCGATCTATTTGGATGAGATGTATCGATGTAGGGTGATGGATGACTCAATTATACGACTCGTTTCATTAAACCTAAAATAATATTTCACTTTTATACGTATTTTTTATTTAGTGTGGAAATTGTCTTGATTTGATGGATGGATTATAGTGTCCTCTGTAGTTTTTAGATTATAATTATTTTAAATTATTATGGAATTATTATATTACCCGTCTACCTTTCTTTCTTTCTGTGTGAGTTAAAGAATCATCGAGTAGTAAAGCCTGGTGCAGATCGACCCGATAAAAAAGAATAAGTTGAAATGAGAAAAGTTCCATTCGCTTATGAAAACGTAAAGATCATGCTTATCTCGACTTGAACTACCTACTTTTGAGTAATGGCTCATTCGCACGAGAGTCTAACAAGAAAGTGAATTATATTTTTCTAAAAAATGATATGAAATGTGCACATTTCATACCCTGTAAATGAGTTCGAAAGTTAAACTTCCAGGCCTAGGCCAGTAAAGAATGTATGTATTTTCATTACATATTATCATAAGTTTGAATTTGGAATCTTTCTTCCTGAATATCTTGTAACTTGTTATAATATTCTTTGGCCTAAATAGTTTACATTTGGAACTC
This sequence comes from Erebia aethiops, assembly GCA_923060345.2. Classification (NCBI taxonomy): domain Eukaryota; kingdom Metazoa; phylum Arthropoda; class Insecta; order Lepidoptera; family Nymphalidae; genus Erebia; species Erebia aethiops. Next base: position 2,259,662 of record OV281092.1, on the reverse strand, counting down.
TACCGTATTTCGCGTTCAGAACTCACAGCGCAAAAAAAATATTAAAAGTATAAATATAACTAATTTAACTTTTAATAATTCTTAAGTAGGTTGCTTTTTTAATTACTTTCTTTTAATTACATAATATAATATATTTTAAAAAAAGTCACTTGTTTCATTTTTTAGAAAAGCTCTATACACACCTCGACCGGGAGAGCATTTCTGATCTCGTATATAGCCGGCCTTGCGTAGCTCGGCTGTCTAACTAACACTCGACCAGAAAACGCGTACTTCCCGGTCTCGCGATATAATGTAATATTTTTGAAGTGTGTTAAACACTTCAAAAATATTCTTGAGGCATATCTGCATAAATCTGGGTGGGATTTTCGCTATTTCTTGATGATTGTTTAAAACCAGAAATTTCTGATATTGCACATTGATGTTATTAGGGCGAAAACACATTTGAGCAAAAAGTCCACGTTTGTTGCATATAAAATATAGTAGCTGATTAATACGGTCATTTGGTAGTTTTACCTGGAAAGTTTCGCTGGAGTTTTGAAAATTGGTGTATTTTATAGATTTCGACGTGCTCTGTCCGAATTTTCACCTTGCCACCTAATAATCTTTGCCTAAACTAGATTTAGCCAAGTCAATCTAATTTAGTTTAAATAACTTCTAAAAACACCCACGATACAAAAAAAGGTTACTACATAAATTGTAGGAATTTTTTTCTAGTTTAATTTATTACATGACTATTTTCATCGTAAAATTAGTCTGAAAGGAGTTATTGTCCAAAAACTGCTTTTGGGCGCCATTTTTCCAATATGGCGGCGCGAGCGGCAAAGATACGAGGTGGCAAAGTGGATAATCGGAAAGAGCACGTCGAAATCTATAAAAAACACCAATTTTCAAAACTCCCGAGAAACTTTCCAGGTAACCCCCCTTTTGAGCACTAAATTACTGGGTTAGATGCCCGCGTATTTTAAAAGGTTTTTATTTACGCGGGAACTCCTTAATTTTCCGAAATAAAAAGTGTCTATGTCCTCATATTTCTAACAAATTTGATCAAAATCGGTCGCGTAACAATAAAAAAACTCAAATTCGCATTTATAATAATATCAAGTTAGGATATTCACTATGTTCTCAGAAATTTAGAATAACCAACTTGTAAAGATTGCCATCGTGATCTATTACGACGACGCTTCTCTTAGTGTCTAGACTAGACTATTATCACAGCTCTTGTTCTACCTGCAATCTATATATAATACTACACCCAAGAAAGTCCTATTTGCATAACAACATTAAAATTCGCTGAAGAACTCTTACCAGAAGTCTTGAGCGTCAAGCAACACGCTGAGGACGAGACTCACAATATTATAGTATTTATAAAAACAACTGAGTACAAAATTTAACGCCATCTGACTAAATTTAAGCTTTGTTTTAGCAAGACTGATAAATTATTTTAATTAACTGCCTGTGAAAGTGGTAGTCAATTTAAGACTTTCCTTATTTCTCAAATGAAACAATTATAAGAACATGCACTTTAGCTATTTTTTGGTATACTATAGACACCTCCGTCCTGCTCTGCCGCAACTACTTAATTTTTTGCAGATCTACACACAAGGATATTATGTTGACTCTACAATTCACAATGACAGACAATCAATTTTTTTTTGACCCAATGGTCTTATATTCTGACAAAAGAGAACATTGCTCATAGCTTTGTACATCGTGTTACTTTTTAGTCTCAAGTAGAAATAAGAGATCCTGCAGCAATTTAGCGCTAAAATTCCTTGCTTAATTAATATAATTCCCGGGTTCTTTTTAGATGCATCTGAGGAAGCGTTGATTTTATTATTTCTAAGTAGTTTTTTATTGCTCCTTACTGAAGTTTCTCGAAGCGTCCATCGCTTTCAGATCGAGCGGGATTTTCATTTAATGCTCTGAACTCATTGAATTTGAATTGGTTTTAATTTTATTTGTATTTTTATAATTTATACTAAGTAATGCTTGCATTGCCGACAGCAAATAAGTTTTAATGCTGAAAAGGTTTTATAAGTAATTTCTTAGTGCAATTTAGCCATATAACACTTCGTTTGTTCCTTGTAGTGATAAAATGTGCATGAACTTACAGCTTACTTACAATTTTGGCCCAACCAGTCAGACACAGGTCGTTGTAGGTAAAAAAATGAATTTATCAAAGAATAATTAGTTACGTACTTAGTATATACTAAGTAATTGAGATGACATAAATGTTTATCGCGCATTCATATCTTTCCACCCAAAAAAACCATAGATTCATGTAAATAATTGCCATCTCTCCATTTTGGCAGCACCAACCTTACTCCGATGAACTTGAAAGTTACACTTAGAGATTGTCATCCATCCATCCATCAGTAGCTGTAGAGATTGTCATCCATCCATCCATCTGTATGCATCCACTGCTGGACATAGGCCTTTTCGTGAGCGCGCCACCAAACACGGTCCTCCGCCATCCTCATTCACCCGCTTCCCGCCACCTTCTTGAGGTCATCGAACCAGCGAGCTGGAGGTCATCCTACACTGCGTCCGCTACTCCAGAACACGTCTGCCCCAACGGCCATCGATTCTGCGACAGATATGGACCTTCCCACTGTCACTTCAGCTAGCTAACCCTCAGAGCTATATCGTTTACTTTAATTCTTCTCCATAGTTAGAGATTGCAGTCAGTCAAAATCTCAAACAGTTAAAACATAAATAATGACTGTTTATAATTAAAATTTTCATTTCCACCTTAAATTTAATAAAATTAATTCCCAATTAAAATTTCCCGTCTGATGAATTTCGGACCGTTTCATGCCAGACTTTACGGTTCCAAAGTTTCTTAATATTAAATTATGGTCCTCATTAAATAATATCGGAGTTTTGTAACAGTAATTAATTGAGGTGCTCTAGTGTTACCAAGTTACTTTTAATTCGGTAACTCTTTATTAACTTTTCTTAGAAATCAAACTATGATCTTTCCGAACCGGTGGTAGAGTTTGACATCTCATAAGTGACAAAAGTTGTCCTACGTGAAATAAATAAATCATTTATCATTTAACCACTAATTTGTTCACCCATTTCATCATCATTATTTCAATACCCAATTTATTTATTCCATGTAGTAAATCGATGTGTCTCTTATGTTACGTCATGTTTTGACTCTGCCAAGTTTCTCGACCGCTATTACCATGCACAGGTCTCCTCTTAGAATTAGAAGGGTTTAAGCCATCCATCACGCTAACATTGTATGTATCAAAGCAGCAATACACGCTCTCCTGGCAATCAAGCTGTGACTGCACCGACGAGAAAAAAATCCAAGGTCATAGACTTATTTCCCCACTAAATACTAATCACCGCTTGCAGATAGACACATCAAGTGTCGAGCTCATCAAAAAAGTGATACACGCTCTCCTGTCAATCACGCTGTGACTGCACAGTCGAGAAACAAATCAAGGTAATAGATAGAGTAATCTCTCCACTTAACACGAATCACCGCTTGCAGATAGACACATCAAGTGTCGAGCTCATCAAAACAGCGATACACGCTCTCCTGTCAATCACGCTGTGACTGCACAGTCGAGAAACAAATCAAGGTAATAGATAGAGTAATCTCCCCAATAAACACGAATCACCGCTTGCAGATAGACACATCAAGTGTCGAGCTCATCAAAACAGCGATACACGCTCTCCTTTCAATCACGCTGTGACTGCACAGTCGAGAAAAAAAATCAAGGTCATAGAGTAATCTCCCCACTAAACACGAATCACCGCTTGCAGATAGACACATCAAGTGTCGAGCTCATCAAAACAACGATACACGCTCTCCTGTCGGTCGCGCTGTGATTGGGCTGTCAAGAAGAAAATCGCTGCCGAATCGATTACAGACCCCGATTTTATACGTTGGAATTTGCGTGTTTCCTTAATAATATGACGGTTTTATTTGTACTTAATATTATAAATGCGAAAGTTTTAATGGATGGATAGATAGATGTTTATTACTCAATCACGCCAGAACGACTGAACGGAACTGGATGAAATTTGGCATAGATTTATGATTAGAATTATATCCTGGAATAACAGATAGGCTACTTTTAATTCCGGGAAATTAAAGAGTTCCCGTGGGAACCAAAAACCCTCAATCCACGAAGACGAAGTCGCAGGCATCAGCTAGTCTTAAATAAAATCTTTATTTAGATGCCTCAGTTCTTAAAGTCACTTTTTCTTATAAATTATTATATAAGTGGTTTAAGTGATGTGGAATAATAAAATTAAATCAACAATTATGTATTTTAGATTCGAGAATAGATCGCGCTATAAATAGCCGCCAAAAATCCCGAAATAAGGCGTGAGAAACCATTTTCTAGTGAGTACCATCCTACTCGAGTTTTATTTACAGGTTTTCTCACAAATGTATTGAAAAATATTGTATGATATGCGGGCGTTTAGGTTTTAACAAACTCGTGCCGATGGTCAGCCCTCGACTGGCGTCATCGGGCTGACATAATTCAACTCGCATGTAAAAACCTATTTACCGCTTAAATAATCTAAGTTACCGCTCTTATATTATTACAAACTACTAATATCCATGCACACCACAAGTGTAATCACAGTACGTCAAAAATATCGGTCCGAGACACAATGTTAACAGTCTCTTACAAGCCATGGTGGATGAGCGATGGAATTTTAGGGTGACACGCGAGGGTTAGAAAACATGTTAGAACATCGATTTGCGGTGTTTTACTAGATTAGCCGTCCGTTATTACGTTTGCCAGAGACAAATCATATTCCGCCAGGCAATGTGGCTGGAATGCGACTGAGATGTGATTTGATGCGCTAACCTTGTTTGAGTCTAATAAGTGTGTTCATAGCTTCCAATTTAAGAGTTTAGAGGGTCTTAGGGTTGATAGAACTTTTTGTTTTGTTGATGCTTTGTTTGTATTTTAAGAAAAGAAGAACGACAGTCCTCAGTTCCATCTGTACCGTTAGTCCCAGTTTTGACATTACAATTTCGATTGATCGTATTCGAGCTTCGAACACATTTTTAGGCCAATGTGTTCAAACGCTCGAATATCAAAATTGCAATTATTTTAAACCTCGGGCTAACAGTACTAGTGGCCTGACGCCATCTTCAAGCGTAGTAATGAACCTATCGCCTGAAATGCGAAGAACACCATTAGATAGATAGATAGATAGATTTTTATTTCTTCACAAACATAAAGATATAAAGTAAACACTTAAAAAGAACAGTAAACAAAGTGTGCAGGTGTGTGTGTCTTATCACTAAAAGTGATCCCCTCCAGACAATCCATCGAGTAAATGTATTGTAAACTCTTAAACTAACCCTACGGGCGCATTGGTGTAAAAGCATTTCTATAAAATAAATTGGTTGCCGAAGCGTCAAGATATAAATAGTGTAATTTAAATACATTGGTAGTGATAATGTGAGAATGTGTCGGTAATGGCCGTCCCGTGTTCCGGTTAGACGCGGTATAAATTGCCCGGCTCGGGATTTTTCCGGTATTCCCGGACATTTCCAAGCAATCGCCTATTGTGAATTAATAATGAAACACTGGTTTGATTTTATGTTAAAGTAAAACAACGTATTATGTCGCATTAGCGAAAGGCTGACATGAAAACCAACCGCCCGGCAGAAGAAACACTCGCGTCATCACCGTTCACTACTAAAAACTGCCTCCTCGGTATAGCACTTATTTTGATTTTTTGAGTGCAGCAAAAATTCCATACCTATTTTTGGCCCGACCAATTAGAATTTAGAACCTAGAAAATTGGCATTCGCAATGCTATCCACTACACCTGCGCTCCAGGCCAGACAACCCTCGTATCTAAAGACGAAAATACACTAGGAACCTGACAGGACAAAACTTTCGCGTTGAAGGAGAATGGTGTTTTATCCTGTCGCTTAGTGCGCACTCCATACAAAAGTGAATAACGGGGTCACTTTGCCGTTTTGTCCTGTACAGCCCCTAGTGTGTTGTTTTGGCCAAAAAGATGGACAATTTTTCATATCCACTAGATACAAGTTATCCTTTAACTGCGACCGCCTTACGCCGACAATTACTGTAAAAAATAGACACCTACACACACCACACAAAAATAGACAGTTACTAGAATATTTTCATACGATTTTATTTTAGTAAACTTTGCTTATTGAACTGAATCTAATGATTATTGAATTAAAAGTATTAGGTAGTTTTAGAGCAGAGAGCGAGTTTTCTTTTCATCTCGCAAAGTTCAGACCATTGTCATTGTGAACTGCACTGTGATTAAATCACTAACTTTCCCATTCGGATGTTAGCAAAGTTCGCGATTATCTACTCCCAAATTTATCTAAAAGCGAATTGATGAACTTTTCTGGCTCTTTCAAGTACTATGATTTGGGCAATGAACTATGGTTAAATTATGTGAATGTTTATATACCTGAATTTAGCGTTTATTGGTTTACTGTAAAAAGACCCAAAAAAGACAATTTAAATTTTAAATTTTAAAAAAGGAGGATTTTGGCATTCAATTTAAGTGCCTTGTTATTTATTGAGTATAGCTATACAGGCAGCTATAATATATAATATTATTTATTATAAATGTATAACCTGTAATAGCACAGAATAGGTAATAGGTGTAAAAACATGAATCTTAAATTATGATTACTTAGTTAAGGCCCTGTGTAGCGTAAAAGGGGGTTTTTAAAAGCAGTGTATCCATCAAATGGTGACATAATGTACCTATGCTTGTAAATATAATGTGCTGTTTTCAAGACCTTTGAGCAGCCATTGACGCATCTCAAAACACAATTTTAAAAAAATCTCTGCATTGAAATTTATTTTAAACATACCTCTTAATTTACCTTTTAAAGCAATTTTTTCTCCTTATTAAAACCAATAAATAGCTCTAGAAATATAAGATAAAATTCATATTTCTAAATCAAACACATTGTCGGATTCATTTGTATTGAAAAGTGAATATTAATTTTTTTACATCTTATTTCATGCATTTTTTGCGACATGCGCTTGCTGTGAGCTCACAGCGCCTTAAGTATTTTTTCAAGAAATTTACTTGAGAGAGAGAACTTGGCTTCATACTTCAACTTCATACCAAAGCTTTAAACTAATGTTTTAGTTTTCTTGTTTGCCTTTTCGAAATTTCGTGCGCCACCACAAAGATTCTTGGCTTTTTTAATCATGTCCACCATGCTGGATTCGCAGTTAAAAACAAACGTACACTCTTAAAATACACTTCCGTATTCGACAGAATCGTGGTCAAGCGTGTTTGAACACGCGTAAGGTAGGGTTCCGTATAGCCATGCATGTTGCTAAAAATTTTGGCGGTAATCATTATTGGAATTTAGGTGTGAATGGATAAGATAAAAACAACTTGTTGGCTTAATTAAATCAAAAGGAATAATAAAATGTATTTGCCAAATTAAATATATATACTAGGAAGAGTATACGTCCGTCTCCTAGCACACTCGGAACACAACAGCAAAAGGGAAGGGAGACGCTGGTCTTTTATCTACTTTTATATTTGAACATACCCTCAGGCATATTATGATTTAATTTTTGCAATTAGTAACAGAAACCAACACGCACCCTCAAAAATTAATCTCTAATATGTATACAAATCAACAAAACAGATTAACTATACGGAACATATTTTCTTCCTTGTATTCTCTGGGAGTTACATAATAATGGTCCAACATTTGTTGCACAGGATTAGGGAAAACCCAGAAAACCCTAATCAGACCATTTCATTTAATTCAATAAATGTACAATAAATTATTAATTAATTAAATAAATTATCACATGAATCAGAAAAATTACATAAAACAGAAAATTATATAACATGAATTAATTTCATTCTAATCCCATTTTTGTTCTTATTGCCTGAAAAGAAGGCTTTGGTAATGGCTTCGTCAGAGCATCCGCCAGTTGCTGACCTGTGGGAATGTAATTTAATTTGATTACATTTTGTTCAATTTGCTCCCTGGAAAAATGATATTTAATATCGATGTGTTTAGTACGCTTATGATTTGTTGGATTATTTGCGATACTTATACAGCCATTATTATCCTCATAAATTATAATTGGGTTTACAATATTCATGCTTATACTAGCTGCTAATGATCTGAGCCATAAAGCTTCCTTAACAGCTTCAAATAATGCCATGTATTCGGCTTCAGTAGATGATGCCGCTACCGACATTTGTTTCTTTGTACTCCAGGTTATAGTACATTGCTCGAAGAGCTTAAATAAATACCCGGTTGTACTCTTCCTATCCTTAATATCATTACCACCCCAATCTGAATCTACATAGCCACATAGAATGTTATTATAGTCACACCTTTTGTATGTCAACTTTAGATCAGTTGTACCCTTTAAATATCTTAGTACTCGCTTAAGACACTGCCAGAGTTCCTTATTATTTTTATTTGTATACCTACTCAGTATATTGACACTTGTACTTAAGTCTGGACGAGTACAGAGCATGACATACATTAGGCATCCTATAACATTTCGGCATGGCGCATTATATTTCTCGTCAGAGTTTAATGCTTCATAATTCAGTTTACTTTCTAGTGGTGTATGTACAGGTTTACATTCCTGCATATTAAATTTACTCAGAATAGTTTTTATGTATGAACTTTGATCTAATGTAATTTTGTCATCAAACCTAGTAATTTTAATACCAAGAAACAGTTTTATTTCTTTTAAATCAGTCATTTCAAATTTACCCATTAAATAATTTTTAAAATTATTCATTGTTTCGATTTCAGCGCACGCAATCACCAAATCATCTACATACAATACTACATATATATTTTTACGTATGTCCCCATTGTTTAACATATAAATACATCCATCAACCGATGAATTTTGAAAACCCTCCTTTTTTAATGCTGCTTCCAACAGTTCAAACCAACATCGTGCAGCCTGTTTAAGCCCATATATTGATTTATTTAATCTACAAACGTAATCATTTTCATTTAATACGCCCTCAGGAACTGTCATAAAAATTTCTTCCTTTAGTTCCCCATTCAAAAAAGCAGTTTTAACGTCCATATGATGAACTAATAAATTAAATTGATTTGCAAAACTAATTATAAATCTAAAACTAGCTATTCTTGCAACGGGTGCAAAGGTTTCATTATAGTCAGTTAAATATTCTTGACTAAAACCTCTTGCAACAAGTCGGGCTTTATATTTCAAAGGTTTTCCAAATTCATCATATTTAATAGTAAAAATCCATTTACAATCAACAATATTTTTACCCTTTGGCCTAGGTACTAAAGTCCATGCTTTATTTTTCAATAGAGAATTTAATTCATTTTTAACTGCGCTTTCCCACTGAGATCTATCATCTCGAGTTTTTATCTCTTCATATGAAGATGGTAGATTGTTTAAAATTGAATGTGCACACATTAAACAATCCTCATTTTCCTCAGAGTACGAAATAGGCGGAAGATGTTTTAACCTATCACTTCTCCTAAGTTTATTATTATTAGCTGTGTTTTCAGTATCTCTTAGTGAAGAGTTTTCAGAACTACCTACTGCCTGCTTAGAATTATTTGTATTTTCATGGATTAATTTGCGAATTTTATTAGGACACATGTGTTCATCAGATTTTGATTTATCTGATATAAGACTGTCAGAGTTTCGAGACTGAATTGATTTTGAAAAATTATTGTTATCAATTTTATTTTGAGAATTTTCGATATTCCCTTCAGTTCTAAGCACAGGCCTAGACTGTAGAAAATTAGTCTCGTCAACTATGACGTCTCTAACTACCACATGTTTTTCGCATTCTGGGTTCCAAACTTTGTAACCGTTTGGTTCATAACCCAACAAAATACCTTTCCATGATTTATCATCAAATTTCGTTTTACTGGTTTTATGATGAACATAAACCGTTGAGCCAAAAACTTTTAAATATTTAATTTTAGGTTTCCTATCATGCCACATTTCGAATGGAGTTTTTGAACAGTTTAAAGCTTTTGTCGGGGTTATATTTATCAAATAAACAGCAGTCAAAACCGCATCACCCCAAAAAACTCTATTTAATTGTGCTCCGTTTATCATAGAACGAGCTTTTTCGGTAATTGTTCTGACCATCCGTTCAGAAACACCATTCAATTGCGGAGTTCTAGGAACTGTCAAATGATAAGTTATACCTTTTTCAACACAATAAGTTTTCATTTCGGTAGATAAGTACTCTCCACCGTTATCACAATATAGATTGACTAATTTTAAATTAAATTTAGCCTCGCTCTTTGCAACGAAATCTTTAAAAGCAGTAAATACGTCTGATTTATATGTTAATAAATATGTAACACAGTAATGAGTGTATTGATCAACAAAAAGTACGAAGTAATTTCTGTTGTCAATAGTTGTAGGAGTGATAGGACCGCACACATCTGTATGTACAATAAATAATGGCCGCGTAATGTGTGTTTTATCTTTGGCCTGGTTGAACGGCAATCGACTCTGTTTTCCATTTATGCAAGCTTCACATAACTCATCATTAGGCACAATGTTATTAATTTGATTCGAATCATCAACCATTTTATGACTTTTAATTTTTAAAAATTTATCTTTACTAATATGACCAAACCTTTCATGCCATAATTTGTAACTATTTTTATCACTATTGTAAACTTGGGAAACAGATCGATTTCCGCTCACACATGATAATAACTCTATAACAATTAAATTGTTTTTTAACATACCTTGCATTATGGTTGTATTACCCTTACGTATATCCGCTCCCTTTTGATCGAAAATGACCGTCAATCCAGCACGCTGCATCCTCGATACCGACAGTAGACTGTATGGAACCTCAGGGCAGAAAAGCACTTCTTCAAGTACTCCTGGGATACTTCTGTTACTGGTAACCTGTAGCGTTCCCTTTTTAGTTGCTGAAATAAATGCACCATTTTTAGCAATGGAAATTTTTAAAGGTGGCTGCAAATCAACATAATTAATAAAAAGATCATCTCTGTTTATGATGTGATCCGAAGCTCCTGAATCCAGCAAAAATGTAATTTTTTTTTTCATGGTCATGGTTGTCATGGATTTGACCCATCATAAATGCGAAACCAGAATAATCGCTTGATGTTGAGGGTTGATTGATTTCAACTGTTTGGACAGTTCTTGTTCTATCCGTTGAATTTTGCTGCTGCATCCTTTTGTAGTAGTAACAATCATTTTTAACGTGATTTCTGCGTCCACAATGATTACATTTAACAAATGCCTTCTTAGTTTTATTTTCCTTTTGGTAAAATTTATTTTTATGTTGTGAATTTTCAAATTTTCGTTTTCTGTTGCCTGGTTTATTCATCTTTTCAACATGTAAAACTTTGGCACTTGTGTCACTCAATTCGTTTTTTAATTTTACTTCATGGTCCAATAATCTGGTTTTAACAAAAGCCAATGTTAAATTGTCGTCAACCAAAGTTTCGATTGCAGTTATGACTCCGTCGTAAGTTGAGGGTAGGGTTAACAATAAATGAGCAACTTTATCAGTTTCGTCTAATTTTGCCCCAGCCGCTTGTAAATCTGCGATCAATTCGTCAAAAACGGCAAAATGTTTTATTAGGATGACGTCACTTTGTAATTTTAATGTTAATAACCTTTTGCGTAACGCTAATTGAGTCGCAATACTTTTCCGTTCGTACAGTGCATCCAAGCTTTTTAAAATATCTCGGGCCGAGCTATCTTCTTTCGCAAAACCGAGGTAGGAATCTGATAAATATTCGACGATAATATTTTTTGCTACCCGATTATTTTTTTCCCAATCACTGTCTCGAATTATGGTGTCGTCGTCGATAACTTTTATAACGTCCAATTCACTCAACAACGCTCGTATTCTGAACTTCCACACACTGTATTTTTCACCATCAAACGGTTTAATATTGCGCTTAGTCTTCAAATGATCCATTGCATTGAATTACGTAACGACACTATTTTACACTTAATTTAGCAATAAACTGCGTACACTGGGCACATAACCTATTGGAATTTAGGTGTGAATGGATAAGATAAAAACAACTTGTTGGCTTAATTAAATCAAAAGGAATAATAAAATGTATTTGCCAAATTAAATATATATACTAGGAAGAGTATACGTCCGTCTCCTAGCACACTCGGAACACAACAGCAAAAGGGAAGGGAGACGCTGGTCTTTTATCTACTTTTATATTTGAACATACCCTCAGGCATATTATGATTTAATTTTTGCAATTAGTAACAGAAACCAACAATCATTTCTTAAGTGGTAGGTTTTTTGTTAAACTTTTTATGATACCCCATAATAATTTTAACACACTTACCTATTCACCTAGGTATTGCTCGATGCGTTGTTCAAAAAATATTTTGGTTTTGATTTGACCAAACTTTTTTGGACAAGAAGAAGAAGAAATTTTCAAAGTAATTAACCCGCTGTGCATCGGTAACCGGTTTGTATGACTGTGTAATAAATGAAAATTTCAAACTGTTTTTTTTTATTATTGAAGTAAAACTTCTTTAGAATCGTTGTGATTTGAAAATTCAACGAAACGAATAAATTAAACGAAAAAGAGACAAACATATTCATAAATAGGATTTAGCCTGCGAGAGAATGAGATAGAATACAAGTTATATTTATCTCATTCTCTCGTAGGCTACTTTTCTGAAGTATCACTTCTGCCGTGTGTGAATTGCACACACACATTTATTTTAAATGCCGTAATGGACTGATTGGGAAAATAAATGTTTCTGGTATTAGTACGGAACCCTAGAAAACGTAAAGCGACAAATTAAAATAAACGGTGGCACTGCAAGAATCCAATTAAACCGTATCCACTGTGAGCATTCGCCTGAACAAGTCCATGTAAAACTCGGAATAGGTTTGCAGAAAGGCAAACTAAATTGGATTCTTGATTCACTTGAAGTAAAGAGAAACAAACTAAACGGGAAATGTTTACTTGCTACTGTAAAACATTTATGCGACGAGGAACCTTTGTCGCTTCCCATCCATCCTTAAATTAAATAATAATTTATCCATAATTAAATTAATGTATATTTTAAACATACTGTATAATACATAAGTAGATGCTGTAGTAGGTACCTATAAAAGGTATATCCGTGGTCAACTAGTCATACTTCATATCATACTAATATTATAAATGCGAAAGTGTGTTTGTTTGTTGGTTTGTTGGTTTATTGGTTTGTTGGTTAGTCCTTCAATCACGCCGCAACGGAGCAACGGATCGACGTGATTTTTGGCATGGGTATAGTTGAGGACCTGGAGAGTGACATAGGCTACTTTTTATCCCGGAAAATTAAGGCGTTCCCGCTGGACCCAAAAAAACTTGAACTACGCGGACGAAGTCGTGAGGATCAGCTAGTTGTGAATAAATCGGCGACATGGTATAGTTGGTGGTCTGCGTTTAACCTAAGGTGGTCAATAATTACCGAAGCTCAGCATCCTCGGTCACCTGTGGTAAATTAATCACAGCTGAGTCGGCCGAGAGTTAATTGGCGGCCGTCCCTCGACGACCGACTCATCAAAGTGGCCCAACATTTGACTTTGCGCTAGTAAGCACATTAGCCGAATCCGTTATCAGGTTTATTTAACAAAACATGTCTGCGAGGTTTGGTGGCAAGGATACTGTCGGTAGCACTGTACTGTACTGAACAGCCAGGCTGATTTTTTGCGCAACAAATTAACTTGCAGTCCTTCTGATGACGAGGCCATTAACCACGTTGAAGCGCTGTCATTACATTTTGTAGTCAGTCTGAAGCGGCATCACCGTACCGAACAGCCAGCCCGATTCTTTGCGCAAAAAATTTACCAGTCCTTCTGACACCAGATGAGGCCATCAACCGCTGTGAAGCTGTGACGTCATTCTGTTTTGTAGTCAATCTGAAGTTCATGCCATACATAATATTATCATTCTTTTAGAATCATCATTCTATCATTTGTAATGACGTCACTTAGCTAATCATGTATTGTCATCCAAACTAAACGAGTAGGTATTCAAAATTTCAGCTCAATCGGTTGGGGATAGCTGTTTTATAATTCAATTGCAAGATTTTACCTTAACATAATCACAAATATTGCAGGTTAATAAATTAAATAATTATAAATTTAATAAATTAAATAATTAATAACAAGTGATAATTCTAAAAGATCGAAAGTTAAACCGAATTCACCAGACACCTAACAGTCCATGTATCTTGAAAAGTACTGAACCGATTTTTATGAAACTTGCACAAGTTGAAGTCAATGTAGGATAATAAAAAAAGAACGGTCACAATCCGGTTAATAGTTCGGAGACATCCTCGGGCAAACATAGATGGATAGATAAATTCTTTATTGCCACACATAACAGAAATAACTTAAATATAAACAAAAAACAGAACCCAACGCGTGCGCAAGGGCGGTCTTATCACTAAAAGTGATCTCCTATAGACAACCCATTTCTTAAAGAACTTTAAAAAGGAGCGGGAAAGTACAACAATAATAAGCTACTTAAACTATACATACTAATAATAAATAACTTAATACAAATAAATACAAAATCATATTCCTACATATAAAACAGTACGTACATAAACCTACATACAAAAGAAAATACTTAGATATTCTATAGCATATTAGAAAGGTCTTACACGAGTCTTAAATATGCTTAAAGACTTTGACTGCCTAATGTCGCTCGGCAATTCATTCCAAAGCACTACAGCCTTAATTGTGAATGAATTACCAACTGTACGCCCCTCCCTGAATGACTAGGAGGGATCTTTAACTTATTATCGTGCTTCGACCGTAAACAAAAATACAGCTATGAAATTTTGTGGAAGCGCTTGTAGATTATCATATGTGAATATTTTACAGTTCCAGTATAATAAAGAAAGAAAGAAAATATATTTATTCAATGATGGTGTCACACACAAGCAATTATTTATCTATTGTTAACTAATAATATGCTTGTCCTTGACACCACTCAGAATCAAAACTTGCATCTGCAAGTTTTGCGCAGGGCGCTGATTTTCAGCTGCCTGATATCATACATATCCTCTTTTTGAAGTCGGTTAAAAATAGCAGCCATTTCCCTACTAACCAATCCCGTTGCATTATTAGGATCATCACAAGCGAACGTTTCATTTCCAATTCCTAACGACTCTGTCACACCTTCATATCCGGGCATGAATCAAATCGCACCTCCTCATTTCCAGTATTGATATTTGTATTGGTGGGGGAATCTAAGAAATTGGCTTCTCGAATCTGGGAAAAAATTGAAAAATTTCCATTATCATATTATTATTTTTAATCAAAGAATACTCCTACCATTATGTGAGTAACGCTAAGGAGTCACGACTCTCAGCAATGAGGAATACGCCGCAGAGAGAGATATTATTATTTTACATTGGGGACTTAGTAAGCAATTTAGTAACACGTTTCCTGCATTAGATTAGTAAACGCTTAGAATCAGCGCTAGCTCTTATATTTAAAATTAATTAAATATTTATTTGGGATTTAAAATACACAGAAAACAAACAAAATTACAAGATATAATAAAAACTTATAGACTAAACGTTAATCTAAAATCTAAATATTATACAAACTATACAATAAATTTAAATCAAATCCTTATATACCTACTAACAAAAATAAAAATAAAACCCCAATCAAAAAGACCACCCCTGGTTGCCTCTGGGCCAAAGGTACCCATCAAACTTGCAGCATTGCCACGCTGAATGGCGATGGATAACCTTTGAACCAGGTAGGAACCAGATAGCTCTTATATTATATGCACACGGCGTATTTTATATGATAATGATAATTGTCAATCAGACGCTGCTCGTGAAACTTGACATTTAGGTACTTCAAAAAAAATACAAACGTAACATTAAAAATGTATTCTAAAGTTTCATCCCAGTAGACCGTTGAAATGCCAATTAAACTTATAGATACCACGTGTAACAGGAACACGGAAGGTCCATTATGAGTTTCAGAATATTCCTATAATCCCTGACGGGTGGTGTGAAGTCAATTAATTTTTAACTTTTAAGTCAAAGCTTTTAAATTTAAAGCTTATGGTCAAAAGGGCGGATTCAAAACGAAAAGGACTTGACAATTTGTCGACATTGTTAGAAAACTAATCATTTTCGGGTAATCATTGGAAGGAAGGAGATGAACCAAATTTCATATCCAAAACAACCTATGTGGTGTTGTTGGATACTCCGTTAGAACATAATTGGTTTTGCTATTTTATTTTAAAAATACAATCTTTTGTGAGTGAGATTTCTCATTTCTGGCTCTTTTTTTTAGAGTTTTCTTTTCTGGCTCATAATTTTGAATACGAAAGTATGTCTGTCTATCTTCAACGCTTTAACAGGTCATCTTTTCAACTAATTTTTATGAAATTTGGTACAGACATAGGCTGCATCCCGCAGAAGGATACAGGGCACATTTTATCCCGGATATTTAAGAACTTCTTGCGGGAATCAAAAAAACTTAATCTAGTTTTTAAAATAATTAGATACATAAAGGTATACCGTCACTTTCAAAATATGGGGAGATTTATTGGAGTAGGTGCTTGAAAGCGTAGCGCTGGACAACCCCCCCAACAGAGTACCTACAGAGTGGATTGACGTATGATTGACCGTCAATCCACCCTATACACGATCCATTCACGTCAATCCACTCGGTACACGATGTGTAGGTAGCGGGCACCAAAGATTTTATTATAAAGAACCACGTTTCCGGTGATCTCACCATCATGACTGTACCCCAAAATAGTAATTATAATTTGTATAATTAGCCTTCATTACGAAAACAGTCCGAGTATCCCAGATTCATAACTTGGAATGTAATGTAAATAAAATATTCATCTACAGCGGCGTGGCTTAACGAGGCTTCCCTAAATAAATGCTAATAACCGACGCAATCATGCTAATACAATATGACTATTGTAGTGTGGCCCAAGTTAGAAGAACTTAGCGGGAACTATCATTATCTTGTCTTGAATATCTAAGGTTATACTTTTCGCAATCATACCAACAAAATAATTGCGAATTGTGTTTTTGTTGTTAGTTTATTAGTTTGTCCTTCAATCGCGCCGCAACAAAGCAACGGATCGACGTGATTTATTTTCATTGGTATAGTTGAGGACCTGGAGATTGACTTAAGCTCCTTTTATGCCGGAAAATTAAAGAGTTTGGATTTAAATTCCCCGGGATGCCAGTACAAACTATCTCTATACCAAATTTCGACAACAAATCAAAGTAGGTTGAGCAGACCGGCTGAGAGAGTGTAACAGACTAATCAACAGACAGACCAATACGTGGAAACACTTTCTCATATTTTATAATATTAATATAAATTTTGTAGTGACAGATGTTAGTTAAAATCAGCGTCAAGCTTAAAAGTTAAACTGTATTTAATCCGCGTGAATTTAACAATTCAAATAAGCAGTTACAGCAGTAAAATTATGTAATGATCAGTCCCGAAAAATTATACCGCATATTTTTCGATAAAACATTGTAACGGCTGAGCTGACAATACGAAATAATCAACCGCACAATAAAATGATCCATTTTAAGCCCAACACAAATATTAATGCGAGAACATTTTACACTTTTTGGTTTTGTGGCGGCACGCTGGGTGCGTGGTGTGGAATAATTAGGTAGCGTTTATGAAATTAAATAATTTGTGATTTGGTTTATGACTGCTATTCAGGTGTGCTCCAGTCTGAAACCAATTTAAATTTGTATTAATAACCAAACCTATACAATATTTAGATGTGACATTTGTTATTATATATTTTTGGCATTTGTTATTCCACTATTAGGAAAAGCGATTACTTGAGAATGAAATAAAGAACGGTATAAGTATATTGAGTACCATAATATATTTTATTTAGTAGATAAAATAAAATAAAAAACTCTATAACTCACTTGTGATTAATAGCAATGAAAAAGTCACATTTTGATTATAGGTGTCATTATGTGCCTAATTGCGGTGAAATTAGAGCCACTTTATGAGCAAGTGTGTTGAAAAATTATTTTTTAGTATTATTTCTTCACATGTGTGTGTTGGAAAACCTCGTATGATACACGTGTGTATTGATGATTACCGTCCTCGGCTATCTTAAGACCCTCACCTAACGGCGCCTCAGCAGTAATCCCGACATTAGACACTTGTACCATAATGTACTTTTATGTTTGAAATAAGGGACGGCTTTTATTTTACCAACCAACCTCAAAAAAAAGGGGGAAGTTCTCAATTATGTGTCCTTCCCTTATCTCTGTACCAAAGTTTTTCAAAATAGTTCGAACGGCGGACCCATATTTGTAAAAACGTAGCAGACAGACAGACAGACTAACAGATGGGTAGACAGATATTCTTTCTCATTTATAATATTAGTAACATTACTAATTAATTACTATAGATTTGAAGACACAACTTGGACCAGACTTAAATCTAATAGCGAACACGTGCGGCGCCGGTCTCAGTGATTAGTATTCATCGGTTGCTAACTTCATGTACGTAGACCGTACGTCTCCGAGACTGCCATTACACCACTATATAATGCTATATACGTGGTATTATGTATCCATTATCTAATTTATTTAAGTCGAAGGAGATGTAGATGAAAGGACCGCATTTACCATTTTGATTCAATTTGCTTCTCAGTTCTCTTAGATATAGTGTACCTTTAGTTCATTACTGTGCCATTTATAATGGATATTGTCTGTACTATTTTTTCTATCTAGTATAGATGGATTATAGGGTTCTGAAGGTTTAGACACCCGAACTCCTGTACAGGGTCGCGGATTCGATTCCCGGGTACACTTACGCACCACAATCATTTCGGATTTATGTGCCTTTTAAGAAGTTAAATATCTCTTGCTTCAAATGGTGAAGGAAAACATGTAGAGTTCTTCTTAATGCTCTCAGATGTGTGTGAAGTCTGCCAATCCATAATTGACCAGCGTGGTGGATTATGACCAAACCCTTCTCATTCCTAGAGGAGACTTGTGCTCAGCAGAGAGCTTAGACCTGCCCAGCATAATATACACAGACCACTCAGCCTAATATATAAGCTAACAACCACACATCTTTTTTAACCGACTTCCAAAAAAGGAGGAGGTTCTCAATTCGGCGCGTAACGCTTCACATTTGTGCGTATGGAAAGCTATGATGAGGTCTAGGTACGCTTGCTTGAAAAATGCCTATTCACTCATCCCTTAAAGGTACTTAAGTAAGTCATAAGTAACAGGAAATAAGGATGCAGGAAGGGCGTCCAAAGCTATAGCGATTTGTAAGGCGACATTGGGACAGCAAGCCACAAGCTTTTTTTCCACTAGGTACAAGTTAGCCCTTGACTGCAATCTAAGATGGTAGGGGGCTAACCTGTTAGGGGTATGGCAGTAATATTAAACCCATACCCCTAGTCGGTTTCTACGCGACATCGTACCGGAACGCTAAATCGCTTGGCGTACCGTCTTTGCCGGTAGGGTGATAACTAGCCACGTCGAAAGGCTCCCACCAGACCAAAGAAAATTCAGAAATAATGAATTTCCAAATTGACTATGCCAGTAATCCAACCCAGGACGTTAAGACAACAGCGCTCAACACTGCACCAGGAAAGTCGTCAAAAGATCTTCTTTGAAAAGGATTCAAGATCAAGCAGTCTTGATTGTTAAATGATCTTTAATCCTTGTCCTAATAAAGACGTATAAAAGCCAGATCTACTTACAACAAAACTACTTACTACGAGTTTTATTACAATGGAATGAACACTTTGCGCCGCCGGTTTCTACTTAAAACTTTTGATTCAACGCCTGCAGTTGTTAACTCTGTAGTGGATTCAGATTAAACTCAAATGAAATACACATTTTATATTCTGCCGGTTGTTTCGTTTGGTGTTTTTTCAGTGTTGTTTAACATTTGTGTGCAGCAAAGCGGATTGAAATTACAAGAAAGGACGTTGCAAAATGTGGGAGAAAAATGTCGTTTGAATAATAACTCGCAATTTTAACGTTGAAACAGTAAAGTCGAGTACTTCAAAAACAAAAGCCCTTTTTGACAATTATGAACATTCCAAGCAAAACCCAAGCCTGCAGCTCAATCGAGCCAAACTCAGGATAGTTGTAGGTATACAGGACACTGTCCTCTAAACAAACGCCTGTCTAAATGAATATGAAAATGAAACTGAAATTTATTGATAAAAATATTCGTCGTTTCACAATTTTGTCTGTTGGTATCACCGACAGCCGAGCATGCAGAGCCTGCATGGAGAGCGACGAGACACCGAAACACGTGTTGCTCCTGACCTGGGTGGCTTCTGGAGTGCTGGTACTTGGATTCTGGAGTGAGCTTGTCGCACCAGTGATTTCTCGTACATCGGACGCCTGCGTCCAAGTGCGAAAAATAATCCTAGGATACCAAGAAGAAGAATGCAGGCATCTATGACCTCCTTGTTATACGTTTGGCAAACGTTTACGGTAACGATTTTCTCACAAAATCTGGGAGCAGATTGATCGTGTACAGAGTGGAATCGACGGTAAATCAAAGACGGCTGCTTTTGTTGTTTCCCGTACAAAAATTTCAATCGTAAAGAGGTACACTCTACAGCACCGAAATGGCCAAAAAGTAGGCTATGACGTAATTTCCTGATGCAAGATCTCCACACGGCTTCAGTGGATACACCCTAGCTGAAAAACATCTCTTCTCCGTACATCTCTTTTTTTTTTTTTTTTATACTATCCCTCTAACATGATTAGAGACCGAATAACGTTTTCCAAGGTTAACCTTGGAATAAAATTGAAACATTTATTAATATAACAATTAACATTTATTAACATAACCATTAACAATGAAACAAACATTAAAATTAAATTGATGCCTCGGAGTTTTGGTGAATCGGCACTAAAGGTAACAGATAAATAAACAGGCAGACACACTTTAACATTTATAATATTAATAGGGATACAAAACACCTAATAGGTAAACTACACACGACAGAACCGATAATGCCTCATGTATTACGTATAATATGTGTCGTAGATGGTCATTATTAATGTGCCCATTGGTCCAAATTAGAGGATTGGATTTGCATGTAGCGAGCATTAGCCGGATGGCTGACCGATGATCAGGATGGCTAATTACAGTGAAGATGCCGCTGTCCTGCAGTCATAGTAATTGCTGACTAATTTTGATAAAATTGGTAAACATGTGCATCAGTGAACAATAGAAATGGTTTGTTCGGTTAAATGATTTTTTTAATAAAAATTCTTTCCAAAAAACCGACTTGCAACGCCACTATAAAGTAAAAAATAATTTTTATTTCTACCCACTATGTTGAAGTCGGGCGAGCCTGATGCGTCAACTTTGCTTATCCTTATTATACCCGCCCTAGTTCAACATAGTGGGTCGAACCAGTGGTCCGAACCAGTGGTAGATTCACTTGACGATTCAAAAGTACTTGTAAAAGTTTATTTGAATAAAAAACATTTGATTTGATTTGATTTGATTTGAATCAAAATTATTTTTTACTTTACAGTGGCGTTGGAAGTCGGGTTTTGGAAAGAATTTTTATTTTTAACTTTTTAGTGTCAGGTTAAGGATTTGGAGTCAGAATTTTTTATGGGAACACGTCGAGAGCTTCCTCTAACGACTAAAAAAAACAATTTTTTAAATCGCCTTAGAAACCAAGGAGATATGCGGTAACATACATTTTTTTTTAAATACGTGCTTAATTGAGTATACCTCCTCCTTTTTTGGAAGTCGGTTAAAAAGAGCAATCACCGGATTTCTTGCTGGTTTTACTCGACACTTGTAATAAGTTTATTTGAATAAAAAATATGAGTGACTGCTGACCAATTATGAAAAAAATTTTGAACGTCATGTGCAAGATTCGAAGTGCGAAAGTGTATTTGGTTGATGGTTTCCCTTCAATGTCCCTGTAATGGTCGACGTATTTTTTGCATGGATACAGTTGAAGACCTGGAGAGTGATCTAGGCTACTTTTTATCCAGGAAAATCAACGATTTCCCATCATATTTAAAATTCTGAAACCACGCGGAAGGGGCCACGAGCTTTAACATATACAACGCATAATTCTAAAATACACCTTAGGCCGGAATTAGTCTACCTAAATTACGCTACGGTGGCAAAGCCCTGCTCATATTGTTTTTTTTTTACTCCCCTAGGTACAAGTTAGTCATTGACTGCAATCATGGTAATTTCAGTCAGCCATAAGATTTATTTAAGTCTTTTTTTTAAATAATGAATCCTTTTTTTTATATGAGTCGTGTCACAATTTTGTGTCGGAACCCTGAAGTAATTAAAAAAAAATGTATCTCGGAGTTCCCACTCTTCCTCCTCGGCATTCTTAAACATTATATTTTTAACAAACTAAAGATAATTAAAAAAACAATGATTCATAGAATTTTACAGATCTTGAGGCTAAGTGCAATCTCTTAAAAAACAATGTTACATTCATATTGTAGCTAACTATTTTATAAGTAAACAGAGTAGTTAATACCACCATGATTAAACACTATCGAGCGAGCGGCGCAAATGAGAGTATCAGATTTGCATGAAGCACGCATTAGCCGCGCGCTGGCGGCAGATCAAGCGAGCCAATTCCGGCTAAATGCATCTTCAGCCGGTATTAGCCCGCCTGATTTGCGCTACGGCATCGTAGCGGCGTAGCCATGCGTTAGTCATGGTTGTATTAGCAGCTCCGTTAATTACAGCTACGAAGCTAGGGCAAAAACACATTACGGACACTGCTCCGTGAAGTGAAGACAGTTCTATTAAATATACGATGTGTGTAAGATGATGATAATAAAAAAAAACCCGGCTGAGTTTGTTGTGGACTCTTCTCAGACTAGGGCGCATTTGGAACCCTCGCTTTATTTTTAGTTTTATTATCACCATCATGTTTTTTTAATGTTTCGGACGTCAATAAGTGTACAGTGTACCTAAGTATAGTGTATTCATACATAAGAATGATTGATTGATTGAAACACTTTTTGTCCTTTCTGCAAAGCTCCATATAAACGTTAAAAAATGTCCGTAGAGTTTTCACCCTTAGCTTTTTTTTGATACTATTACATTGATTTGAGTCTTTTATCCCGCCAAATTAACTCCCAGGGGAATTTGCCTATGTCCTTCTACGGGATGTAACCTACCTCTATACCAAATTACATCAAAAACGGTTAAAAAGATTAGCCGTTAAAGCCTAGCATACAAGCAGACACACTTTCAAGGAACTCTTATAAGTAGCTACTTAAAAGGATTCCCTAATTTTGAATAGCGTTTAAGAATAAACAACCCACATAATGATGTGAGGCAACATGTTATAATATAAGGGCCACCACACACAAAATACTTTAGTAGCGCTGATTGGCGATTTGATCGCTTTTACTCATAATCGAGCATTGCAGTACCTAAGTAAACGCTTTAGTTCGGCTGTTATGGGATTTGACGACCTCCCTGTCGCAGTGTTGAGCGCTGTTGTCTTAACGTGGGAGGTCCTGGGTTCGATTCCCAGCAGGGTTAATTTGGAAATTTATAAGTTCTGAATTTTCTTTGGTCTGGTCTGGTAGGAGACACCGCGACTTGATACGATACGAAGCGACAGTATCAAATAGTAGCTGACCCTTCACGTGGCCTACGTTGTCGCGTAGACAAGTTTGTCATTTTCTATGTCGTCGTAGCGCGTCGCGTCGCTTCTGCCGCTCACGGGTTAGACACTGCCAAGTGAGATTATAGTAAAAAAAAACTTGTCATCAAATAAAACACACACCTTTAGCGTCGGCGATTGCCTATTTGAAAAATAGCTGATCACCTATACTATACTAAAAGTATCATGTGTGGATTGGCTCTAAATTAGACAAGATGGTAAAGTTATACGCGAGTGGCGCATGTTTAAACTATAACGTATATCTCTTGAGCGAATTTCATGCATAAAATTATCGACGCCTGTGTGTGACATGCGACTACCTGTCGTCGTGAGTGCGGTGCAAGATATAAGCGGGAGCGGGGAATCCTTAACAGCATCGCTCCACTAAGCGCGTGAACATTATGTTAAGCCACCTTGTTAAACTTCAAATTTTCAATTTTCAAATTATTTATTTATGGAATACGATAGCACAAAGAGGTTCTTAAAAATAGAGAATCCTAGTATTCTACCTACAATAGTAGTAACTTAGTTAACTCTAAACTAGTATAAGCGGACCAATCATATAATTAATAGAGTCCTCTACAAATGATAATTTTATTACATCATCTTTCAAAAATCTGATTGATCGGAACCAAACTCAGCTCTGATTTTTCGAACAGGCACTCTTATTAGAAAAATAACACTGTTTGTAACAAAATAATATGAATAAATATGAGGATGATACTTAATATTGGTCTCAAGAGACCTCTGAGGAATTAACCACCCGAGATACAAATCCTTACATGATTGCTACATCGTGTTATATTCATATTCATATTCATTTTTATTTTGCATTCCAATATAATAGTAATTTACATGTCAATAGTTGATAATAATAACAATGTTCGTAACATTATTGGAACCCCGGTGGGGCACAGCAAAAAAATCAGTGTTCGTAGAGAGACGGCTGCCTTATTTTTCTTCCAAAAAATCATTTAGTTTGTAATATACTTTATCAATGAGAAATGTTTTTAAAGAGTTGACAAAAGCTGTATAATTCTCCAAGGATTTGATGTGGTCTGGGATTTTGTTATAAATTTTTACACACATCGGGTTAGGACCAGTACTATGGATATTTAAGTTGGAACTGGGAATCATCATATTATTTTTTCGCGTGGGTCTTAGTTGGTAACGTCGCGGTAGGTCCTCTAGCTTTTTAAAGTTTTGCGGTTGTTTCCTTACAAATTTAGCTGATTCTAGTATGTAAATGCATGGCAGGGTTAGTATATTTAATGATTTAAAGTAAGGTACACAACTTTCCCGATTCTTTAAGTTTTTTATTATTCTTATGCATTTTTTTTGCAGTATAAATAGTTCTGGTGCATTTGTGCTGTTTCCCCACAATACTACACCATAGCTCAGCCAAGCATTTGCATAAGAATAATATGCTAAAATTGCCGCTTCTGTGCTCGTTGATTTTTTTAGTTCTTTCAGGGCATAGGTAAATTTGGATAGTTTCGTTTTTATTTTTTGGACATGAGATTTCCAGTTTATGTTGGTATCAATATCTATCCCGAGCAGAGTGAACGTATTAACACATTCTAGATTTATCCCATTATATGAAAAGTTTATGTTTAAAGGTGTTTTTTGATAAGGCCTAAATTGCATGATTTTTGTTTTTTGGAAATTTATCTCTAAGTTGTGGTCACTCAACCAACCATTCACCTTATGGAGGATGTCGTATAATTTATTATTTAAATTTTTAATGTCTTTACATGAAGTTTGTATAGATATATCGTCTGCAAATAGTACGCATGAGTCTTGTACGATTTTTGGAAGGTCGTTAATGTAAAGTAAAAATAGAATACATCCAAGTACGCTGCCCTGTGGTATTGAGCTATTAATAAGTTCTACGTTGGACCTTATGTTTTTTATTTCGTCCAATCTATGGTCATAATACGTAATTTCTACATATTGTTCTCGGTTATTTAAATATGATTCGAACCATTTGTGTGCGGAGCCTCGTATGCCTAGGTCGTATAACTTGTTTAATAAGATATTATATTGCACTTTATCATAGGCTTTTGTCATGTCTAGCAAAATACCTATCGCGTAATCCTTGTTATTTAGTGTGTTGAGGACTTGATCTATATATTTATATGTTGCTAGTATGGTTGACCTATTTTTTCTGAAACCGTTTTGGCATTCATCGAATATGTTATATTTTTCACAAAAATTATAGACTCGATTACACATTGCTTTTTCAAATATTTTTGATATAGCGGGTAAGAGCGCAATTGGGCGATAATTTGTGGGGTCCGATTTTTTGTTTTTCTTATAAATAGGTTTAATTATAGATATTTTCAGTTGGTCGGGAAATACGCCTTCTGAGAATGATTGGTTGATTAATATTGTAAGTGGTGTAGTCAGTTCGTCAGCACATTTTTTTATAAGAGTGGGGGGTAATTCGTCTATGCCGCTACTATTTTTGTTTTTTAGATTACGTATTATACGGTGTATTTCTCGCGGATCGACCGGTTGCAAAAACATGGTGTTTGGCGTAGGACTGATCACTGGCCTGCCGCACGGCCGAGTGCCCCCTCCATCCAGTCGGCCTACCGATGCAAAAAAACTATTGAATGCGTTTGCTACCATAACTGGGTCAGACGTTAGCTTATTATGGATCGATAATTCTATGTTACTGTGTTGTTTCGTTCCTGTTTTGTTAGTACGCTCCTTTATTATTTGCCACATACATTTCATAATATTATCTGATTGTTTAATACGTTTGCTATCTTGGAGATTTTTAGCTTTATTTATTGTTATCTTGAGGGTTTTTTCATATAGTTTGTAGTGTGTTTTTAAGGTTCTATTTTTCGAGTAACTAGTTAAAATTTTTAAAGATCTTTTATTTTTGCAGGATATTTTTAAACCTTTACTTAGCCAGTAAGTTTTTATTTTAAAACCAAGCTTTGTCTTTTTTTTTGGGAATACAGTTATTGAGAATTGTTTTCAGTATCGTGTTAAATGAATTATAATTTTCGTTAATTGAATTATTTGTTTTTATAATGTCATGCCACTGCACATTTTTTAGTTCAGTTTTAAATTTATTAATATTCTTAGTAGTATAAAATCTTTTTATCGTTGTCCAAGTTTTCATTTTATGTTTTTGTACTGTTTTTATTTTTATAGTTGTGCCCTTATGGTCCGAAAAACCGAGGTCTTTTACTGATATGTCGAAGTGTGTTTTAGGAAAATTAGAAAATATTAAGTCTAAACATGTTGAACTATTTTTTGTCACCCGAGTTGGTTCCTGTATTTGTTGGCTAAAGTTATATTCAAGCATAAAATCTAATAACTTCATTGAATAGTTATCTTTTTTTAGTACATTAATATTGAAGTCGCCGCCAATTATGATTTTCTTTTTGCGGTCTTTTTTTTGTAATAGATCTAAAATTTGGTTTAATTTTTGGTAAAAAATATCCGTCTCCCTACTATTCCAATATATTACGATTACAATAGTTCTTAGTTTAATTAATTCTATGGCACACACTTCTATTACATATTCTTCAGAGTTATCCATAATATCCTTTCTTTCTATGAACTCGATGTCATTTTGCAGTATAATGCATACTCCACCGCCCGCGTAGTGTTCACGGCAGTAAGACGATGCTAGGTTATAATTATTTATGTTTATTAAGTCGGATTTTTCATGTGTTAGCCACGATTCTGTTATACCTATTAATTGATATGATTTATCTTCCAAAAATTCTTCGATTAAGTGTCGTTTATTAAAAAGACTCTGCATGTTTTGGAATAATATGTTAAACTTCTCTGTAGCTCCGAAATGTACTTTTATGTGGCGAGTGTTTTTTCTTATCTAGTGCGTGTGTTTTTGAAGTGTTTGGAATGGTGGAAAATTGAGGTGAGTTACCTTGTCCTCGATTTATATTTCTGTCTTTTTCATTCTGTATGTAAGATAAACTCATAACATGAAGCACACCTCATTATAAAATCATGCGGCCACACCTCAGTCTGTAAGCAAAACTAATAAACTTTTTGGCTTCGCTTGTTGATATTGAAATAAAGG
Source organism: Erebia aethiops (assembly GCA_923060345.2). Classification (NCBI taxonomy): domain Eukaryota; kingdom Metazoa; phylum Arthropoda; class Insecta; order Lepidoptera; family Nymphalidae; genus Erebia; species Erebia aethiops. The sequence continues at coordinate 2,231,898 of OV281092.1, read as the reverse complement.
TGACAAACCAAGCGTAGCGCGGTAGCGTGTCAAGCCAAGTTCCAAGAAAAGGGAACTGTCGAAGCAACATAATATTAAAACTCACGTATAACGAGCTGTATCATAACATCTCGTCTGGTTTACTAACAGTAAAACACTAAATTCCAAAAGAGGTAGATGACCAATCGAAAAGCTTACAACTTGAGGCATACAGTATTATAAAGTCACGCGGCCACACCTCACTCTGTAAGCAAAGCTATTCAGATGTTCGGCTGCGCTTGTTGATATTGAAATGAAGATAACATTTACTCACACATAACCAGCTTTGGTTGGTTTACTAACAGTCAATCACTAAATTCCAACTGATAGGTAGATATAAGATAAACCATCGAAAAGCTTATAACTTAGGGCATACAGTATTATAAAGTCACACGGGCACACCTCACTCTGTAAGCAAAGCTATTCAGATGTTCGGCTTCGCTTGTTGATATTGAAATGAAGCTGAAATTAATATGTATGTCGTGGCGCGAAACAATCGGGCGCCAGTGTTTGCCTCCAGTTTCAATGGCGGCTTCCGAAGTTTAGAAGTCGGGATTATGGTGAGTGTAATATTGAGGAGTTTGATAAACTCGATACGGGCTTCCTCGAAAAGGTTAATGGAGTTTGTGTTGAGTTGATGTTTAGATTAACTGTTTTGTTTATTGTTTAGACCCTATTATGTAACAATGTGGGGGTAGTTTTGACGACCTCCATGGCGCAGTATTGAGCGCTGGTGTCTTGACGTGCGAGGGTCCAGTGTTCGATCCCCGGCAGGGTCAATTTGGGACATTATAATTTAGAATTTTCGCTGGTCTGGCCTGGCCGTGGCTAGTTACCACCCTACCACCCTGCTGCCAAGCGAGTTAGCGTTCCAGCACGATGCCGTTTAGAAACCGATTACGGGTATGGGTTTAATATAACTGCCATGCCCCTAAAAGATTAGCCCGCTACCATCTTAGACTACATCATCACTTACCATCAGGTGAGATCACAGTCAAGGGCTAACATGTTGGAGATAAACAAAACGTAAGTAGTGAGTTTGTTGAGCTGAGACTAGGAACATTTTTACTTAAATTTGTCTGGCCCAATTTTTTGACATAGATCAAGGTCTGCATATGGGAAAAGTTTTATCGTGTCCCGCTAGTGCTCCATACAGTAGTGAGTAAAGTACGCGGATTTTTGTCCACCGTACAAAATTGTGTTTGTGCTGTTATGAGTTGCTGGCAATACAATGTAAAAATCACATCTGAATCACTCTTGCGGAAAATGATAACACAGACAAAACCATACAAACAAACTAACCCAAAAGCAAAAACAAACTCGTGAGCGAAAAACTACTTAGTTTTATTAATTTGAAATGATTTTCTGAGAAAAACATTTTTCAAAACAGAAAATAAACTAAACATTTATTATGAACAGAAATCTCGTACATGATCTTCTAAAGTACAGTCAAGTATGATACTCATATAAGAAACGAGGTCAATATGGGAGGGTTCAAGATTGACCTTTGCATCGCTAGCCGGACTGAGTCGAGGTCAAAACGGTCCATTAGGGCAGCAACCTACAGCAAGCTTAAATTCAATGGGGCTGATTCTGTATAACACAATCTCTAAACTAAACTAAAATGGCAGCTTTAAATCTAGTCTGTCCCTTTCCGTAGGAAGTATTATGAAAGGGTTAGCAATATTTGTAATGCTCTAATTTTAGTTTAGTTTAGAGATTGTACACTACAGAATCAGTCCCAATATCTTGCTGTGTGACTGTCTTTATTTAGCATGTTTTTCAATCACAATAATAGGATAAATGCAAAAGTGTGTTTGTTTGTTGGTTTGTCCTTCAATCACGCCGCAACAGAGCAATGGATTGACGTGATTTTGCATGGGTATAGTTGATGACCTGGAGAATGACATAGGCTACTTTTTGTCCCGGAAAATTAAGTAGTTCTCGTGGGAATCAAAAATCCTTAACCCACGCGGATGATGTCTATGCCCTTGCCCGAGATACAACCTATACCTGTACCAAATTCATCAAAATCGGTTGAACAGATGGGCCGTGAAAGCGTAGCAGACAGACACGCTTTCGCATTTATAATAATATTGATTTGATTAGTATCGATTTTTATTTTATTATTGATATAATATAGATATAGATGTAGATGTATTTTTTATTGTATTTTTAGTACTCTTGAGACCGATAGTGCGCTTAACGAAGATTTTGTCTCATCTCTTTGCCGGCCGGGGCTAATACGGGTCGGGTCGGGATTGACCTTGCAACCCGATATGGATGACGCTCCGAGCTTGATCCAAGATTGGGGTCAAATCGTGTCGTTTACGGCGATACTGTTTTCTTATCGTGAATTATTTTGTTAAGAAGTTTGATAAGAAGAATGCTTTTGATAAGAAGTTTTATAATCAGCCTAACCTATTTCATTTTTAGGGTTAGGATTACTTCATTATCCATCTGTCTGTTTCTAGAAATAATGTGAACGAAGTTTTCTTTGCGGTAAACTAGGAATGTCCCTGGTTCGAATCACATCAGTTGCAGAATTATTTGGTTCTTTATATTCTGGTTCTGCTTTGAAAGCAATGGGTTTTTAAAAAAACATCAAAATCGATTGATTGCAGTTTCTGAGAAAATCTCGGACATACATGTTTTTAAAAAAAAAACAGAGATTATGCACGCTACAAGATGACCTCCAAGATTAAAATAAGCTTCACTTTGGATACACGTTTAATTTTAAAGACCACTTTGAAATCAAATACAAGTAAATACACACTCAGCTAGCGAGTTTTCGGAGACCTTTTGAATTCGCTTCGAGATGAACGATTTCAAAGGTTTCCAATTCGCTCTGTAATTGAAAATAATCTCGTTTATTCTATTTGAGCATCGAAATAATATTGTGGAACAGTTTGGCGAGATTAAATACCGTCGTTAAGGGCTTAATATCGATTCGACAACTGATATTCGATCTAAGTTTGTTAGGAATTTGGTAATATGAATTGCTGTTTTATTAAGATAAATAAAGATTCTTTTACTTCTGGCGTTTGCCGATATAGAAAATACCATCACTATACCTGCAGATAAGACTTCCATCCATCCATCCATCCATCCATCAGTATGCATCCACTGCTGGATCTAGACCTTGTCGAGAGCGTGCCACGAAACAATAATAATGAAACCTATCTCATAAAATAATAATCCATACTAATGTTATAAATGCGAAAGTATGTCCGTCTGCTACGCTTTCACGGCCGATCTTTTGAACTGGTTTTGATGAAATTTGGTATATAGGTAGATTACATCCCGGAGAAGGACAAAGTTATTTCAGATTTATGATCCTTTCTAGATGATGCCCGCGTAAGTTTATTTGATTCCCGCGGGAACTCTTGAATTTTCCGGGATAAAAAGTAGCCTATGTGTTATTCTAGACTATCTATTACTATTCTATACTATCTCTGTGCCAAACATCGAGATCTGTTCAGCCGTTCTGATGAGATTTACTAACAAACATTCATCCATCCACCCACCCATCCAAACTTTCGCATTTATAATATTAAGTATAGAGTATAGAAGTATAGATAAGTAAACTAGAATTTGCTTAGTAGCTCGATCTCTTGTATTGGAGTTTAATAGAAACAATACCTAGATTGGGATCTCGTAACGGGACAGCTAAACGGTGCAAGTACAAATATTCAAAGCGGGTGCGATTGTGAAGATAATTCGATGTTCTTTCCAAAAGGGCTAATCGATAAAGGCGATCGCTTGGAACTGGATCCCAAACGGGAAGGATATGTTAAACTTACAGTATTAAAAAGCCCGTTAGTGATAAAAATTATGTTTTTTTTTCATTTTATGTATCGCACATAGGTTTTTCTTTAGTTTAGGTTCTATGATAGTTTAAATAATGTAGTTTTCTTAAGAGTATAGAAGATGTAAACAAATCGTACAAACCTTCTTAGCCCGCTTTTCCCGGCTCGAGGAAAACCTAATTTTCTTTCCTTCTAAAGGAAAATTTTTAGAAGTCTGTTTAAAAGATGTTTATAATACTCTTTTTACAGGCAACATGACTCCTTTTTTTATCCACTACAAGTTAGCCTTTGACTGCGATCCCACATGATGGTAAGTGATGATACAGTCTAAGATGGAAGCGGGCTGTTAGGGGCATTGCAGTTATATTAAACCTATACCCCTAATCGGTTTCTACACGATATCATATCGGAACGCTAAACAGTTTGGCGGCACGTCTTTGTCAGTAGGTTGGTAACTAGCCACAGCCGAAGCCTCCCACCAGGCCAGATAAGGGGAAATTCAGAAATTACCAAATTTACCCTGCCGGGGATCAAACCCTGGACCTCCACACGTTAAGACAACAGCGCTCAACACTGCGTCAAGGAGTCATCATCGACGTCGTCTTTGGTCTATACGACAGACACGAGGAAATTTTTCTCATGATCTCATTACGTTTACACCTCTTCACACTAAGCCACTTGCCGTAGACTTGGTTATTTTAATTTTCTGTTCTTGCTAATTGTCATACTAGTAAAAATCTCGCCAAATATTCATTAAACAAATCTTATTTTTATTTAAAGCACGGCCCCACGTGAACAACTTTATCGCTTAGCTCCCTCCAGAGGGATTTCAAATTATCTTTTATCTCGCACCTGTTTTGAATACATGTGCCGTTTAGCCGCTCGCTAGAGTATAATCTCGCTATTATTTCTATTAAACTTCTATATACAGGGTAATGGAACATATTGAGCATGAAACCTGAATTTCCCTTCGCATTTTAGTTCGATTTTATGGAACTTTCTAAGTGTATATCTTTGTTAACCTTTTAGTTTTCTTTTAGAATATGAGCAGCTTCAGTACTCAGCTTTGTAAATAATTAGTTTATTTCATGTAGACATTTGGAAAAAGGCAAGAAGAAGAAGAGACATTTATGTGTCTCTTATGATACGTCTTATTTTGCTTCAAACAGTCCCCCTATTTAAAGGGATATAGGCTATCAAAAAAAATGAAAGTCACCGAAATTATTTTTTTCCATATAAGTTGTGCTATGAAATAAAAATAGCATTTTCATGGCAAACCTTCTAAGCTTTGACTTGGGCAAGCAGTTCTGTCTGTCTGCCAGTACCTACTTACGTAAAACAAAAACAACAAATTGGCAGTCATAATAGGGAGTAGGGAGTGCCGATAGAAGTGAAAACGAATATTATTATTGTTTAAATATAAACCTTAACACTAAGGTATTAAAGTTTAATTTCGAATTTAGTATATATTTTATTCTTCGTAACAATGCGAGCATGTCGGCGACTGGCATGTCGATGACGCGAATCCACAATTTTACCCCCTACCAAAAAGTGCTCAACGCGACTAAAGAAGTTCTCGCTTCAAAAATTCACGGTAAGTACAAGCACTTACCACCAGGTGAGATCGCAGTCAAGTTAACATGTAATGGATAAAAAAACATAGTACTTTCAACTAGCTGCACTATCTGATAGAGTGATGCTACTCAAATAGATTCAAAGCTTAAATTACTCAGAGAAATTGTTTAAAATTCTCTACCGTCCAACAGTTAGAAATTGTTTTTGTTAATTCCAGCGACTGCGCCACTTAGAGAGTCTTCAACTAAAAGGCAACGAGTAAACTCCATTACGAGGTCATCAAATATGCGAAAATGTCCACTTGCCCAGTTGCTGTGAGTTCCATTGCCCATTATTGTCTAATAAAAAGACTGCAGTGCAACGACGATACAGTAACCAAAGATGTACAATTTTTTGAAACAATAATAACATTTGTTATTTAAAAAAAATCAAGATAAAAATCATTTTCTTTTAGCTCGTATTAAATCAACACTGAAATGTATGAAAACTAGCTAATGGCCGAGACTTCGTCTGCGTGGATCAAGTTTTTTTGATTCCAGCGATAAATCTTTAATTTTCCGGGATAAAAAGTAGCCTATGTGTTATTCCAGACTATAATCTATCTCTGTGCCAAATTTCACCCAGATCCATTCAGCCGTTGGGGCGTGATTCAGTAACAAACATCCATCCATACATCCACCCATCCAAACTTTCGCATTTATAATATTTATTTGATTTGATAGAGTATAGTAAAGTATTAATATGATGCAACACAAACAATGCTATTTTGACGACAATTTATACCGGAGACGCACGTAGTTACACTAAGTACTTTTTTTAATGGAAAATTAATAAATTTCTATGGGATTTTAAGACCTAGATATAAATAATAATATGACGTACCTACTGATTTGATATTTATTCATAAATATGAATATCGAATCAGCACAAAAACTTGTCTTCGCGGGGTTCAAACTTAGGTACTTGGTATAGGTCTAACTTATCGTTCGTAAGCTCTAATCACAAATTACAAATTACACAAATCATTTAAACTTAACCACCACCACCACCACTACAGCCTATTAACGTCCCACTACTGGGGCACAGGATTTAGAGGGAATTAGAGCTTAGACCCACCACGCTGCTCCAATGCGGGTTGGCGGGCTTTAACGACTATTATCATGTTAGTGATAATAACCGGGACCGACGGCTTAACGTGCTCTCCGAGGCACGGGGGTGTAACACCGCCAACTTCCAACTCCGGGCTGGCACTGAGAATTTCTGAATAGAAAAACTCAATACCTAACAAATTTTTTTATGCCCGACCGGGAATCGAACCCAGGACTTTGCTAACCGCTAGACCAACGAGGCAATTACAATAATAACAAGCTCATAATATTTATATTATGATTTTCATTTTCAGATAAACACTGTATATCTAGGAATTTTCCACATCTATATCGCCACACATAGAGAAAGATAAAAATTGAAAAACTCTGAACGATTATTTTTATTAGTGTGATTCGAAACTATTTTAGAGGATTCTAAAACTAACATACGATTATAGAGTTTGCGCGTACGTGGGTAGAGGCTCCATAAAAGTTAAGTTTTACTGTAAATTAATAATTGTACCTGGTTTGTTTGATCTTTACTGAATTTAAAATTTAATACTGTACCTACCTTACCTATACGTTCAAACTTTAAAAAAAATGTTATTGTCACATTTTCAACATCAGACATGCTTGAGAGATATTATATGTCAGGGCATATATTATTATTTTTAATCGATGGTAAGTTAGGTCAGACTTTAAACTGTTTAAGTAAAAATGTAATAGCTGCAAATTGATTTTATCTGGCGGCTAGGGCTTCACTCGCATTAAGTTCGATTTTGATTGGTAAGTTTATACAGGGGTAAATTTTCGAAAATCCTTTCGGATGGCTACGTCACAAATTTGTACGCCTTTCAATGTTTTAAGCCGGAGCCGTCCAGTAGTTTAGGCTCTGCGTTGATAGATCAGTCAGTCATTCATTCATTCATTCATTTCATTTCATTTCATTTCATTTCAGTCTCTTTTTCCTTCTATTTACTTAGATAAACGGAAGTAGAGTTGCGATAAAGATTTAAAAAAACTATATCTATATATATACTAACTTTCGTATCTAATATAAATTAGGTACATCAAGAAAGAACTCCCCCTACTCTCGATTCACGAAAAACAAGCAAAACTTGGCAGTACCTGTCTACGAACTTCCCACTAGCATTAACAAGAAAACTATAAAGTCATTATCAGGCGTCGGCGTTTCAATCAATTTACAAGTTGGTAACAAGCTCGAGCCTCGCTAGCACGATCAGCAACTTTTTAACACATTTTCGAAGCTCCGAGATAAGATTTGAGAAATATAGTACCTAAAATCACCACTATCATATCCAAATGCTATAAGGATTACTGCAGTTAACATTCTCCCTTTTTAAATTTATTTTGTACCACAAAATTTATAAAATACGTACAAAACAGAAACATAGTGGACAATTCAGCACTTATCTCCACAAGAGATCTCTACAGTGACCCTTGGCTGTGGGAAAGGTCTTAATAAGGAATCGGTACCTACTACAAAATATGAGATGGAATTTGTGAAAAAGCCTGAGATTACTCTCTTGAAAAGCTTGAAATTTCCCTCGAGTGACTGTAATCATAAGAGAAAAAGTATAAACTTATTTTTATTATCCTAATAGCACCTGGATTGGTTCACTCTAGATAACTTCACTACATATTAGAATAAAAAAATAAAGTCCCCCTGCCGCGTCTGACGTCTGTCTACACAAAAACTAACGAACCGATTTTCATACAGTTTTCACCAATGGACGGAGTAATTGAAGAGGAAGGTTTATGTGTATAATTCATTAATGTTTTGTGTAAATTAGTTGAAATATGAAAATGGTGGAGGGGGCGGGTCGCTAGTATACCTATACATAAGATAGGATAGTTGTAAAAAAAAAATTTCTAATACTTTTGACGAATGTCACTATAAATAAATAATAATAGTTCAAAAAAAACTAAAAAAACACGCCTTTGACGCAGACACTCCGGGTCTCAGGAAAACAAAAATTCGCTAATCCTCATTATCCTAGTAAGGATAACGGGTCAAACTGTTTAAAATATTGAATTGTCATCGGTCCTTAATAAGTATGCCAAATTTCGAGTTAATCCGACGTTATACAGGGGGTCAAAATCATTTTCAAAGATTCCGTTACATAATAACATACTAACATACATACGTCTGAAGCTAATAAAAAGCGTGTAAAAATGCAGTGATGCTAATGTGTCAGACATGAAGCAGAATCCACGGCCGAGGTCGCAGGCATCTTCTAGTGAATGATGACGCAATAGAATTTCATACCCAAGTGTTCGACCTTCTTTTGTGGCAGTCACTTCGTAAAATACCACAACAACAAAGGGGAAAGTAGAACAATAATAATAATTGTTGTTCGTGAAAAGAAAGCAAGAAAGGCACATAATTATTATTGCCTCTCCGAAATACACCCCTTGTTATAAACCGTGAATTTTAATTCTGCAATGCTGCACTTGACATTTTCTCTCGCCCCTCTCCTTTTGACGATCTCTCTGGCGCAGTGGAGAGCGCTGTGTTCTTACAAGTGGGAGGTCCCGGGTTCGGACCCCGGGAGGGTAAATTTGGGAATTTATAATTTCTGAAATTTCTCTAGTCAAGTCTCGTGGGAGACTAGGCTGTGACTGGTTACCACCCACGGCAAAGGCGTGCCGTCAACCGATTTAGAGTTAAAGTACGATGCCATCTAGAAACCGACTAGGAGTATCCATATCTTAAAATTATAAATTTAAAAGTGTGTCTGTCTGTCTGCTACGTTTTCCCGGATAACTGAAGAGTCCCCGCGGGAATCGAAAAACCCACGCAAACGAACTCACAGGCATCATCTTGTAAGTTTATGTATAGTTAGTTGATAAAGTGCTTTCAATATGGTAATTTCCATCCATTTCAGGCTTCAAACCGCAGCCTCCTCTGATCTAATAAGGAATGAGAAGGCTCAAGTGCGAAGCATTATCAACTTAGCGTGACGCCACCAACAGAATGATTAGTTCTAATTAAATTACACGGGGAGAGACTGAGACCGGGATTGGGAGGTGATTATACTGCCTCAGTACCGAGTACTAATATAATTCATTGTATCTCCCAACGCATGTTTATAGTACCAAGCACACTACTACCAAAATAATCATACTTTATACTAATATTATAAATGTGAAAGTGTGTTTGTTTTTTGGTTTATTAGTTTGTCCTTCAATCACGCTGCAACAGAGCAACGGATCGACGTGAGTTTTTGCATAAGTATAGTTGAGGTCCTGGAGAGTGACATAGGCTTTATATCCCGGATAATTAAGGAGTTACCCTGGGAATTAAATGCGAAAGTAAATCTGTCTGTCCGCCTGTCTATCTGCTACGCTTTAACCTTTTAACCCTCGTCCTTCTTCCCCCGTAACTTCCCCGTATTACAACCTATCTCTGTACCAAATTTCATCAAAATGAGTTGAAAAGATGGGCCGTTAAAGCGTAGCAGACAGACACACTTTCGCATTTACAATATAAGTATGTACTTAACGTGATGTCACCAAGATAATGATTAGATCTATTTGAACGGGGTGTGAGTAAGACCGGATAGGGAGGTGATATACTGCCTCACTCAATATCGTGAACTATATAATTTGTTGTTTCGTCTAACGCATGTTTATAGCGCCCTTGGGACGAGCATGTTAGTTTGCGGTTCCTTATTACGCATTGGTGCTGTTTTTTATTCATGTTAATGGAATACCGGATAAGCCATTTGAATTGCTAAGATATTTCTGTCTTTGGCTTGCCGGATGAATCGAACTGTTAAATTCTGGTTCGATACATTAGGGTAGTTCGTTTAATCAGAGTTTAAGGAGTGGATTTTCCAAATGTGCTTGCTAAGTGAATTCCTACGTAAAGGAAACGTTTACCCGTTGTCCTAGCCATATGCGACGCGACTATATCAAGTTAGTTACAGACATTTTATGTTTCTAATATAAAATTACATGTTTAGGCCATGCCGTGTTGATAGATCAGTGTCAGGACAAATCTACTTTTTCTATATAGATAAAGAGATGATACCTGCGACTTCCTCCACGTTCGTTTAGATTTTTAAAAATCCCGGGGCACTCCTTGATTTTCCATTATATAGAGTACTATACTATTATTACTTTTATATTATTACTATATATATTACCATATATGTCCTTCCCTGGGTAACAAACTATCCCCTAACCAAATTTCGTGTTTTTTTTTTGAAATGATGGGCCGTGATAGCTTTTCAGACAGACACATTTCCGCAATATTATGAGCTAATTAATTTAAAAAAGGATTATAAGTAATCCTTCCTCAACCGCTAACTAACGTAAGACTTCAGCCCCGTCTCCGTTAAGTGCTCCCACAGGTGCACCATAAATCTCGCCGCGAGGCTCCTCGCTCGCTCGCTGTATAAGCGCCGTACATCCTCGCTTATCTACCGCTATTGCGGTCTCCGTATTTATGAGCTCCGCTGGGCACACACAAGACGCACTATTATTATCCTTTCTAAGAATTATTTGCTCGCTTCCTGCTGTTATCTACATTACAGCATAATTTTGCAGTGAATCTCTTTTATTTTTTACGCAATATATGGCGTAATTAACCAGTACGTGACGTAGTTTAACCAGTCTGATACCAAGCTATTCTGAAAACGGGTAATAAAGTGCAAAACTGGGTCTTTCTGCCTGTCTGCTACGCTTTCACAGCCCATTTGGATGAAATTTGTTACAGAAATAGGTTGCATCCAGGGGAAGGTCATAGGTTACTTTTATATCGGATATTTAAAGAGTTCCTGTAGGAATTTAAAAAACCTTATTCCACGCGGATAAAGTCGCTTACATCATCTAGTTCATAATATGAATAGCTGATTACTTTAAAAAAAAGGATAAGTAAACCTTCCTCAACCGCTAACCAACGTTCGCTTCAGTCGTCTTTCCGTTAAGTGCTCCCACAGGTGCACCATAAATCTCGCCGCGAGGCTCCTCGCTCGCTCGCTGTATAAGCGCCGTACATCCTCGCTTATCTACCGCTATTGCGGCCTCCGTATTTATGAGCTCCGCTGGGCACACACAAGACGCACTATTATTATCCTTTCTAAGAATTATTTGCTCGCTTCCTGCTGTTATCTACATTACAGCATAATTTTGTAGTGAATCTAGCTACCAGTCTTATGCAAAGGTGTTTTGAATAACGTGTAAATACGATAAATGCGAAACTGTGTCTGTCTGTCTGTCAGCTACGCTTTCACGGCCCATCTATTCAAAAGATTTTAATGTTTGTTACAGAGATGGGTTGCATCTCGGGGAAGGTCATAGGTTACTTTTTATCTCCGTGCCCACGAGTTGGGAAGAGGGAGAGTAATGGCCGGCAGAAAAGTCGTTGGGGAGACGAGCTGAAACTGATAGCTGGTCCATTCTGGAGCACAGAAGTCAGAACTGAAAGCACTGGCGAGAGCCGGAGGAGGCCTTTGCCACGAGGCACACAGAGCTAAGGGACTTTTTGAGATATTTGTTTTATAGAAACGAATAATGTAAAATCTCGAAATAAAAGGCTACTTTATTTATTTTTATCACGAAAAGTAAAAGAGTTTTGAAAAACAAACGTTGCGAACAAAGTTGCGAGCATCATCTGCTTGCTAAAACAAGATAAGATAAACCTTTATTGACAATTTTACAAAATTCTTAATTTATATTTACGATTACAATTTACATTAAATTACTTAAGGTATTATCTTACTAATATTATAAATGCGAAAGTTTGGATGTATGGATGTCGGTATGGATGTATGGATGGATGTTTGTTACTCAATCACGCCCCAACGGCTGAACAGATCTGGATGAAATGTGGCACAGAGATAGATTATAGTCTGGAATAACACATAGGGTTCTTTTTATCCCGGAAAATTAAAGAGTTCCCGCGGGAACCACAAAACCTCGATCCACGCGTACGAAGTCGCGGGCATTAGCTAGTAAATAATAAAAAGACACCGATAATAATAAAAATTGTCTTGCTTCGTAGCTTGAAATTTACTTGCTAATTAATAACTTTTTATTAAAATAAACAATAATATCAAAACAGAATAGAAGTGCGCCGCAATTCATAAAAGCAATATAACCAATGACAAAACGGCATGACGAACGAATACCTGCCGCCACTCTTTTAATTAAAACACTCCTAATCTTTTAAATTAAATACAGTTACATAAATAAAAAACCGGGCAAGTGCGAGTCGGACTCGCGCACGAAGGGTTCCGTACCATTATTAATAAATAACCTTTGTTAATGAACCGCAAGACTAACTTTGTTTGTAGAGGTTTATTGTTAATATCAAAAAAACTATGCTAGTTAGAGCATTGGCTATAGTTTTCCTGTAAAATATACATAAATTCCTATTGACCATAATTATTTCAAATTTTTCGATTGGTAAACTCCGGAGATAAGGGGGGGGGGGAACGGTATTTTTTTAGACATTTTCCCCGATAAATCAAAAACTATCATAACTAAAAATAATTAAAAATCTGTATTAGAATGTACAAAGTAAACCCTTTCATATGATACCCCACACAGTACAGTTATCTCACTTTTAAATTTTAACCCTCCGATTTTCCCCCCTTTTTAAATAAGAACAAAAATAATTTCCAATTTTTTTTAATTCCAGTGTCTTTGGGCCACTAATATACACAACTATTCCAAATTTCATGTCGATATCTTCGGTAGTTACTGAAATAATCGAGTGTGACGGACGGACAGACGGACATACAGACGGAGAAAGTCGCACCATAAGGGTTCCATTTTACCATTTTGGTACGGAACCCTAAAAATACGCCGTATGTCACTGTAAAGTGCTCCAGCAAAGGTAAAATTTCAATTACTTATTTTGTACGAGTAGTTATTATAAAGCTACCTATAGACATTGAATTAAGGTCTTTTTTCACGGAAACATAATGCAGAAATGTATCTAATACATTTGTTTGTTTAATTTGTTGTTTTTTTTTTATTTTGCCTGGTGGGAGGCTTCGGCCGTGGCTAGTTACCACCCTACCGGCAAAGACGTGCCGCCAAGCGATTTAGCGTTCCGGTACGATGCCGTGTAGAAACCAAAGGGGTATAATAAAACGTATGTAATGTAAAGTATGGGTTTAATAAAACTGCCTTGCCCCTAACAGGTTAGCCCGCTACCATCTTAGACTGCATCATCACTTACTATCAGGTGAGATCGTAGTCAAGGGCTAGCTTGTATTGAATTTAAAAAATAAATAAAAAAAAGCCTAATTTAATCAATAATAATATTACAAATGCGAAAGTTTGGATGGATGGATGTTTATTACTCAATCACGCCAGAACGGCTGAACGGATCTAGATGAAATTTGACACAAAGATAGATTATAGTCCTGAATAACACAGGCTACGTTTTATCCCAGAAAATTAAAGACTTCTCGCGGGAAACAAAAATAACTCAATCCACGTGGACGAAGTCGCGGGCATCTACTAGTTACTACATAAATCATGCCCGCATGGAAATGTAATTTAATATCTTAGAAAATGGCAGAAATGTTGACGACTAAGTAACTTGTTTTCGTAACTTTTTTTTGTAAAAGTGTTGATAGCCTAACTAGTTGTTTAAAAAGTTGGCTTTCTATTCAAGGTCGGGGGTTTGATACCATCTTAGAATTCATCATCACTTTCCATCAAGTGAGATCGCAGTCACGGGAGAACTTGTACTGGAATAAAAAACAAAATATTAAACTTGACAGCGTCATAGTCACACCAATTTTTTTTGTTCGGAATAGTTGTTTAATACATTTAATTCAATGTTATTTACTTCCGAAATATGGGTCCTGCATAAAACATTAGTTTTGTTTACCAAGCCAACAGAGCACGTTTAGTCAATTTAATATTCCGTAGCACACCGCGGCGTGTATGTCTCTCGGTTAATTAGTTACCAGCTGACAGACAAACACCCGTGATTGCGTTATTTATGCATTGACACGACGTGAGGAGGGCATTAATTATAAGTTTAATTTAACTGGATTGTTGGCATAGTAACATATACGCGAGATGAGTTTAGTATGCCGGTATCATCGCTTTGTTTTCCTTTGCTGATGAGTGGTGAATCTATAGTAATATTATAAATGCGAATGTGTTTCCATCTATACCTACTATATGCTTCGCACGTTTACATCTGTGTCATTCCACACACAATACATTTATGAGAACGTAGAAAACACAGCATATCAAAATATTGATCTTATATGGATAGAAGGAAGGCAAAGCTAGGCTGTATTTATGGCAAAATAAATACTGTCAAGTAATATTCCCAATAAACCCACGGGAACATGTAAGGAAATTTACGGCCCCGGGCGGAACATTTCTTTTATTTGCGGAGCATTTTATGTTGTGTCGTATTTGCATATTGCCCCTGGCAATGTTTGTTGTGGGCTCTTCTCAGACCAGGGCGCGTTTGAAACCCCCGTAGCCTTCGTTTTAAGATAATGTATTATGTTCAAAGATTGTAGGTACAATATTTAGATGTCTACGATATGATTCTCTGAAATGAATGACACCTGAATTTTCCGAGATAAAAAGTAACCTTTGTCTTTCCCTGGGATACAACTGCATCTCTATAACAAATTTCATCAAAATCAATATAATAAATCGCATTCATAATATTAGTATGGATTATTCACATTTTTTTTTCATTCCGGGATAAAATCACGTCGATTTGTTGCTCCGTTCCGGCTTGATTGAAGTAGGTACAAACCAACATATTATAGTATACACACTTTTGCATATAATACAATTTATTTTAGTAGGATTTCTCTAAAGACTACCTTACAAGTTACCTTACCTATGAGGTACATTCAGTATGTGTCACCATACATAAGCTCTGCATTCAACTCGCGCGCGACCTACCTATGGTTTAGGAACTACAAAAAGTAAGTATTAGGTACCTAAAGAAAGCAGTCTAGAGTCAGGGTTGCTATGCTTTAAATTTAACGTGGCACATTTTTTTTTATCCACTACAAGTTAGCTCTTGACTGCGATCTCACCAGATGGTAAGTGATGATGCAGTCTAAGATGGTACCGGGCTAACCTGTTAGGGGCATGGCAGTTGTATTAAACCCATGGATATTGCACATGACAAAATCGACAAAATTACTATTTGGATTACTCTTGGTCTATTCATATAACTCTCTGCCAATTTACATAACGCCAGAGCCAGCAATCAATTTCTAATTTCATTCGCGCCTAAACATTGATTAAGTCCGCATAAACAGTTGGCTTTTACGCCACTATTAGGCGGTGCACACGATCGTTAATAGGTTATCCCTGGATGGTAATAGCGGCGAATTTACATCGGGCTAAGTTTGATGTACACGAGTACTTGTTATGTTTTAATCGCAAAACTAATACTGCGTTGGAACGGGGTTCCATTACACGACTACATGACGACTGATGAAGTAGGTACTATATGCACCTACGTGCTACTTTTAATACTAAATTAAAAGTAACTATTCGTAGACCAAAATCCAATTTAGTATTTCCTTTTTTAATTAAAGAAAATAGGACGTCCAAAACCTTGGTAGCTCCAGAAACAGGTCCTACCATCATCATCTACTCGTACATCTTACACTGCATCATCACTTACCATCAAATGAGATCGCAGTCAAGGGCTAATTTGTAGTGGGAATAAAAATTATTTCCAAAAAACCGACTTCCAAAGCCACTGTAAAGTAAAAAATAATTTTGATTTCTACACACTATGTTGAAGTCGGGCGGGTATAACAAGGATAAGCAAAGCTGACGCATCGACGCACGACGAGTTTTTATTTTTAACTTTTTAGTGTCAGGGTTGAGGATTTGGAGTCAGATTTTTTTAAGGGATCACCTCAAGAGATTCCTCTACCGAAGGAAAAAAAAATCAAATCGGTTTAGAAACCACGGAGATATGCGGTAACATAAATTTTAAAAAAATACTCTCTGAATTGAGAACCTCCTCCTTTTTTCTTTTTTGGAAGTCGTTTAAAAAAAGGAACGTCAATGCAATGCCGGTTTCTAGTAAATTCATTTATCTGCTACCAATTTTACTAAGTGAAATAAGCATGGTGCGGTTTTCATACATCATTCATACACTACGTGCAGAGTGCAGACTTTACCCATTATGATCTTAAACATGTTGAATTTCTTATTATTTTTTAGAAATTCCCATGACAAATCTATGGACGAACTGAAAGACAGAACGACAGTCTAAAAACTGAAAGCATCAAGATTGATTCATGTAACTTAGTGAAGGGAGCTCCAAATTATGGCATTAGTTCCTTAATTCGCTCTTTATAGGAACGAAACGACACTAAGGACAATAACTCGATTTTATATGGACCACACACACGTCAATAGCACGACAGAAAAAAAAATTGACTGGCGATAGAAGTGAAAACGAATAATTTAAAAAAACGAATATTTAAAATACTTCAAATATAAACCTTAAAACTAAAACATTAAACTTTAATTACGAGTGTAGGTACTAAATTTATATTTAAGACCTTTTGTCTTCGTAACAACGCGAGGTGTCGGTCACGGTGTCGGTCTCGCGTTTCCACATTTTTACCCCCTACCAAAAAGTGCTCAACGCGCCTAAATAAGTTTTCATTTCAAAAACGTCGTTCCTAGCAGAAGTCTTATCTTATTCAAGCTCTATTCATAGTGTGTTTTCGTCCTAGCATTATTATCGCAGAATAGTGGAAACACACACGTATGGCTGGGGCTCCATATTTAATTTACGCGCGTAATTCGAGCTGGATTTGAGACTCATAATGGAGGGCTTACAACACCCCACGGAGCAGTTATGTCGTCTCTCTTTATTATATTTCTAACTAATTTGCGAGCGGACATTATAATGCGAGTAGTTCCGTGTGCACATTAGTAACATTCGCCTAAATAAACTGACTATTGTGGACGATGGTCCAAATTAAACTGCGCATACTAACATACTAATATCATAAATGTTTGTTTGTTGGTTTGTCCTTCAATCAATCCGCAACACAGCAACAGATTGACGTGATTTATGAACCTGAAGAGTGACATAGGTTACTTATTATTCCGGAATATTAAGGAGTCCCCTTAGGAATTCATAAAACTTATTCCACGCGGACGAAGTCACGGGCATTAGCTAGTAGGTAGCCAAATTCTTCTCACTACTGTTAGTAGCTTGACCTATGTCTATGACATGCCGCTTTAAAATATATCCCGATCTATACATACCACAGAGACACTATAAAATCAAAGGGGATGCAAAACTTGAAAAATATGAAACTACACTGACACAATTAGAATTGTTAAAGATTTTTTTATAATGAAAAAGTTTTGACCTTATTCTACAAAAGCTGTTCAATGTTCAGCGCGGCAACACAAAGGGAGACTAAATTAGAACAATTGCTGCGAATGAAAAACTACACAAGAGGATATAGCACAAGAGGATATATAATTAAGTAATTATTTTGTTCTCGTGATTTTAGGTTTAAAAGTACCGGAAATCTTTGATTTGATGGCCTAATCACTCTTCAAGTCACAATCCAACATGGATTGAGGCGTCAAACCACAAAATAGGTAATAGTACAAGTAGCCAAACCAACAAACAAACAAACAAACAAACAAACAAACAAACATTATCGTATAGTTAACTCGTACCGTAGTAAAGCACGATTAACAAACTTTATGACTTTACCATTTGAAAATCTAATTGGAAAACTTTAAGAAAAGACAAGAGTAACGCAGGCAATGCAAAATTGACGTCTGATATTTGAATTCAGATGCTTCACTATTTGTTTTTAAGTATAATAATAATATAACAAGTCCATCTACGAAATTACTTCGCATTTTCCCATCAATGTTTATTGAACGCTTACGAGTGAAACTCACTTCGGGAGCGCCTATCGAAATATTGCAAAAATTAATTCAATTAATTGAAATACTTCGACATGCGAAGGGTGCTTGACGGGCGGACCGATGTGGGGATTTTTCTGAAAACCAAACCAAATCCTCCTTTTTACAGGGAGGAGCTTTACGTAACGTTATTTTGTAGTAAAGTGCTAGATCAATTGGTCTTGTACTTTGGCAAATGAGAATCTAGAAATATGAATAATAGATAAAGACACAATGCATAATTTTCTGTAATATTATGAGAGTGAATGTTGGCTGTTAGGTTATTTCCGTTTTCATTGGCACCGCTCTTGATTAGGACACGCCGATTGCTAGATTTTAGTATTACTAAATGGGTCCTTTAAAGTCGGAATAGTATAGTAAAATTTTATTTTGCAAGTATGTAAGGAAAGCATCACTTTTTTTTTTATCCACTACAAGCTAGCCCTTGACTGCGATCTCACCTGATGGTAAGTGATGATGCAGTCTAAGATGGTAGCGGGCTAACCTGTTAGGGGCATGGCAGTTATATTAAATCCATACCCCTTCGGTTTCTACACGGCATCGTACCGGAACGCTAAAACGCTTGGCGGCAAGTCTTTGCCGGTAGGGTGGTAACTAGCCACAGCCGAAGCCTCCCACCAGGCCAGACCAGGGAAAATTCAGAAATTATAAATTTCCAAATTGACCCTTTTTTTTTTTTTTGTATCGCTGGAAAAATGCTTTTACGCATACCGCACTAAGCGGTTATGTAGGACTCACGAGCGGTTTTGTACTCACTCCGGAATACCCACTAAAAAACCAGCGGCTCAGTCCGCGTCTAGAATGAACCGTCTCAGGGTCCCAAATCTTGGATACGACTGAGACGTCTCGACGTTAACCGGCATAGTGTCGTTGACACCTAACACCTACACTATGGCGGGAGAAGGCGAACATATCGTCGCCTTCTTCCACCCAGTCTTCTTCTACGGATCGGTGGAGCATTAGCGTCCAGCTCACGTTCCCGCTCCGCAGTCTCCTTCAGTGCGATGACGCTTTCACAGAAGGATGTCATTAAAGTCCAGAACGTCTCGCTGTCAATCATATCGTGGATTATGCTTGACAGCGAGAGGCTCCCACTTAGCGCAGACGACAAAATGTGTCGTTGAGGTCCCCACGCCGCACACTCCATCAAGGTGTGATGCACTGTATCTTCAGTAGCATCGCACTCATGGCAGGCTGGTGTTTCCTCTCGTCTTGCAATCTGATGCAGGTACTTACCAAAGCAGCCATGTCCCGTAAGCACCTGCACCAGCCTGTACGTAAGTGCTCCATGCCGTCTTTCAAGCCATTGCTCAAGATGAGGCCGAATTGCCTCCACCGTCCAGGTACCAGCGGCGGGGGACTCCAGATCCGCCTTCCATCTACGGACTAGTGCTGCGTTGGCCAGGGCTCGCCGGGGATCGAACCCGAGATCTCCGCACGTTAAGACAACAGCGCTACGGCAACAGAGGTCGTCAAAATCACATCACACCCGTGACCTGCAATGCGACCGCGTATCTTTTGCATCAATCATTGATACATCGCAATCACGTCTGATTGGCTGAATTTATGGTATTCTTTCTGCGTTAATGGATTTCGTCCAATAGTGGAAGAGTGTTACCCAATCAGAGGTGATTGCGATGTATCAATGATTGATGCAAAAGATACGCGGTCGCCCTGCTGGAATGGTAGAATGTCAATAAAAAAGCATCGCGAGAATAATAATATTTTGAACGCCTTTTTACCGGTTATGACCCGTGTCCTACCAAACAACAAACCGAGCTACCAAACAACGAACAAGTTTCTTGCTTAATATAGACCTGTAGGGTTAGCATGCGCACAACGAGTAAAATTATGTTAACTCGTTATCTTTATTTGTTTGCCGAAGCTGACATGGTTACTTGTCTTGTTACGTCAAAAGTAGAGATAAAAGTAATATTTCTTATCTGTGGTATTTTTCTCTATGAACCCCTACATGCCAACTATTATGTAATATATACCGCATTTCGTGCATGTTATGGGTTAACGAAAAATAAGCTGGCAATGACAACATCTCTCTCTCTCGTCGCGAGATATCTCGTTGTGCGCATGCTAAGCCTTCTGGATATTAGCAATATTCTCCCCACACGAAATGCCTTAACTTTTTTATCAGACAAGACGCTATGTCGACTCTCAAACGAATTGCTCGTTCTGTTTTTCGCGTTACTGTGCTTAATTTAAAAGATTCGCAATTATTTTAATTAAACGTGCAGAGACAATGGCCAGAGCGCTCCCGTGATCCGTGATGGCTGACGTAAATCAATTTAAGTGAAATCGCTTCTGTTTTGTATTTAAACTCAATAATCGCATTTCGTGCAATTATCCATTAAAATAAAGAGTCATTGCTGCTTCAGTAATGGGAGTTACATAATTTCATGAATCCGGAGCAAAAAACTGGATATGACATTTTTGGGCCAGTGTGTAACTATGTACTAACTTATATTATTTTTATATAAATTTCAATTTAGTAAAATGTCAACGTTAAAGGTAATTTATAGATATTAACTAGCTGATGCCCGGTACTTCGTCCGTGTGGATTGAGGGGTTTTGGTTCCCGCAGGAACTCTTTAACTTTCCAGGCTAAAACGTAATACATGTGTTATTCCAGATTAAAATCTATCTTTGTGTCAAATTTCATCCAGATCCGTTCAGCCGTTCTGGCATGGCGTAACAAACATCTATCCATCCATACTTTCGCATTTATAATATTAACCCCAAATCGTATAAATTGATTCGTAGTTTTTAAAGTTAATGAGGAGATTCTTCTATTAAGGAAATCAATGTAAGAAATTTCAAGCATTCGTGTTATATGACTACCGACATTTTTGCAGTATTCATCAATTCTGATAGTAGTGACTCTTTAAAATGGTAGTCTTTTTCCGTGATCCTACCACATAATATTATGAGCCTATGGAATATTATAACTAATTGATTAATCTCCGAAGTGACAATGGTTGAAGGAACCATTGTCACCCATAGAGGCACCCATCCATTCTCCGACTTTTGTAAGTGTTGCTTAGCCAGCACAATCTACTGATATTATACGCTACCGCAACCAGAACACACGTCCCTCCAAGTCCATCATAAAACTTGATAATTTCGCTTTCATAGTACGAAAACTGTTGCATTTTTAAAATGTTCCAGTGTTGTCTATTAAAAATTCATAACACAGCCCATTTTAATCTATCACGTAAAACTTGTTAGGTAGATGGAAAAGTACCTAGTCTAATATTCAACTAACAAATTCAAATTTGCATAAAGTTTTAACGAATTGCTTTGGAAAAATATTTGTAAAAGAATATTTATTTTGATTTTGGCCGTCTTGAAATAATGTTTTTAGGGATTACGTAATTTAAAAATGCAGAAAAAAGTAAATCAACTAATCAAATTACTTGTCCTGACTTTGCACAGTTAGATATAGGAACATTGCCCAAGATAGTCATTCTATCTATTTTTAAAAACTTAAAGAAAATCCGTTCAACAGATTGGATACATTTTTTTAAAATAACTACAGCTGATCAGAGTAACACATACAGACGGACAGATGGACAGACGGATTTGACTGATGCCCGCGACTTCGTCCGCGTGGTTTAAGTTTTTTGTTATTTCTGCTGGAACTCCTTAATTTTCCGAGATAAAAAGTAGCCTATGCCACTCTCCAGGTCCTCAACTATACCTATGCCAAAAATCACGTCGATCAGTTGCTCCATTGCGGCGTGATTGAAGGACAAACTAACAAACTAATAAACGAACAAACCAAGAAACCAACAAACCAACACACTTTCGCATTTATAATATTAGTATGAAGTATGAATTAGTATGATACATGATCAGTTTAAACAGGCGTTAGGAAATGAAGATCTCTCATATTTTTCGATTTTCTTCGACCGCTTCGATCTTCTGAAGTCAGAACCCGCGTGCCGCGCCGGCGCGGCGGCCAGTGTAGTCCTGATAATTGATATATTTATTTGTTTATTTAGTACCAGAAACTTAAAAACCAAAACAAAGGACATACACCAGGACAATATATCATAAGTGGTACAAGTCAAGTAGTAATACATGAAATAAACATACATTTCATTTCAAGTCATATCATCATACTAGTAGTTCAGCCAATTCACACTAAACCTTTAAATACCTACAAATATTTTCAAGGCATTCGTCTATTTCTTCTTGTTCCTAAAATAACCGCTAACAGGTAGAAAAACTCGGTGGATAGACTTGGCATATTAATTCTCAGTGCTCAGTAGTAATCTGTTGAAAATATCACTCACAGCACAAAGGTAAGCTTAGAGGTATTCGATTTGATCCTAAAATTGTTTTCACCTATAAACGGCTCAATGGACCGTACCTTCTAAAGTAAACCAAACACCACGACCCATTAGCCCCTACGATAAAACCAATACGCCCCGCTAGCATTTTCTTCACCAGTTATAGGGTTAGTATAAGATTTTAGTCGTCGTCGTTGTCAACCGATAGATGTTCACGGCTGGACATACGCGTAGGTATCTTAAACGGACTTTCACTGGATCCAGTGGACCCTTGAAACTGGACTGATGTCGTGCATCCACTGGAAGGTCAGCCAACGCTACGCTTTCCAGTACGGGGGTCACATTCCAGCAATTTGAGATCCCAACGTCTATTGCTTCTCCACATTATGTGTCCCGCACAATATCTCAACAAGTTTAGTAGACTAAAGTTTAACTCCTCTGTTTTAAAGCTTAATTCCATCATACATCTCTAGCTACTCCAAGCGATATCGCTGCTTTATTAAAATCAATTATACAAAATATTGAAACAAATAAATACTTAATAGGTCATTATTATAAAGGTAAAATTTATTTAAAGATTATTTATAATTGGACATTAAATAAAATTAGGTCTATTCTACTTTTACATCGTATTTCGTCGCTCGATTCTATCAACATTGGCGAGATGTGAAATCTCATACTAACTCTACTGCTCAATACTCAATTACTCGGCCCGATGTTTGGAACGCGAAAATTGTAACGGCGAAATTCGCCTTTGTCCATTTTCCGCGTACGTCCGATAATTGACACTGACACAATGCACCGTTGAAGCGGGCGCGAAGTGTTCCCAGAGCTGGTGGGAATTATTTACAGGTGTTTTTATAAAGCTGGATTTTTTTTATATGATTAAAAGGTAGACTTTTCAATGATAGTTGTGAATTTCTATAGGTTTCCTCCCCTAGGCTCATGATAGCAAGAACTTTTAAGCTGGTTAAACTATGGAAACAAAGTCCACGTACCTCAGGTAAAGCATGTGCACTGCATGATGATCCCCGATAGGGTCAATTTAAAAGTTTATATTTTTTTATTTTTTCTGGTCTGGTCAGATGGCAGGATCCAGCCGTGGCTAGTTACCACCCTACCGGTGAAGATGTGCCTCCAACCGATTTAGCGTTACGTACGAAGCCGTGTACATTATAACCGCAACCGATTGGTCGCAAGTTAATTTAGCTATTGGACGTGCGATTGCGCCTTCATACTTTTTAACAATTACAAAATTATTAACGAGGATTTTTTTTTAACGTAAGATACGAGAGTATCTTGCAATATTTAGTGAATCATTATATCATGAATAGTTTTATACTATGTAAATTTATAATAATGTAATACTTCAGTTTACGTCTTGCTTTATTCTATTTGGTATTCAAGCAGTCGGATGTTTGTTGTTTTTTTTAATTACTTTTTTTTATGCTTACAGGTACGCCCGCTACCATCTTAGACTGCATCATCACTTACCATCAGGTGAGATCGTAGTCAAGGGCTAGCTTGTAGTGGATTAAAAAAAAATGCTATAAAAATGTTAACACCTCATATCTGCCCACTAGTTCTTTAGCTGTAATACTGAACGTAGCAATTGAGTGGTGTACAATATTGCGGGTTTTGCGTGTTGGAAAATATTGCATGCACAACTTTTTCCCATTTTGTACGAGTTTTTATACTTAGCAATATTGTTTTTGCAATATAATTTATATTGTGTTGTCATCCATTATACCAGTATTATAGGTAGGTAAATGTGTAGGTGTCTGTCTGCCTGTCAGCGGTCTACTACGCTTTCACAGCCTTTTTTTTTCAGATTTGATACAGAGATGCAGGTACAGGGTGGCACAGCATGCATTTTTTGGAAAGACATAGGTTATACCCGGAATTTATAATTCCCGGAAAATCCAGAAGTTACCCCGGTAATTAAAAAATAATAATCCATACGAGATGATACTCGCGACTACGTGAGAGAGATAAAAATGTCGTTGTGTACAAAGGCGCTCAATATTATAAATTGAAAAGTCTTGCTGTTACGATCGCATTAAATAAAACAACGTTTTAGGTAACTATTTTAATGGCTTCTTAACAATAGAATTTTTATCTAGCTTTCACTGTTCAAACATAGTATAAAAATGATTCTACTTTGTAATTTTCCGAATAGACCTTAGATAAAATTCTATTTACTAGATTCTGGATAAAAACGTCATTCTAATCTAAAGTACCTATCAAAAAATTCATTTGATCTATGATGTTAAAAAAGGTAAATACAATTTTTATTCTTTTTAGGAAAAAAAAAATTGTTTGACTTTTTATCAAAATACAGTGGAACTATTTACATCTACATAGTTACAATAGTTAAAATAATAAATAGGCATTTAAGTGATGTGATTTCATTAATAATGATATTTTTTTAATGATGATTAGATAATGAATGATAGAATTTGAGCATTATGAATAAATAATAAAAGGAAATGCCGCCATAATCATGCCATATAATACTAATTAACTCTAACCTACAAAATATGTAGCCTTACGCAATTTAGCGTATTCTCTTTCTAGATTTCTGACTTTGTAATGTGCACTGCAGGCACACATAAAACCTTACTTAATCTTATTTTATAGAGTATTATAGAGGCTTCTTTAATATCTTCATTATGAAAAATTCGACATGATTGTTTAGACTACGGGTATGTTCCGATATACACTGCGAGCACTGTTCAGTGCTGTTACTGAGGAGAAATTCGTTCCGCTATGGACTGACAGTAGGTATACTGCCGCAGTACCCTACGGAAATAAAATAAATGACGGCATAAATCGTCGCCATTTTTGTACTGTGAGCACTGGCGTTTTTGAGGTAAGGTGCTCTCAGTGCTTTGTTTACGTGATCAAAAGCTGGACTTCGTTTTGTTTTAAACAATAACCAGTATAACTATACAGAAACGGCTTCGCAGTATACTAAAATGACGTCACACATTACAATGCTCGCAGTGTATATCGGAACATACCCTATGTCAGTGACGTTTACAGAAACAAAGACGATGAAGGAACTTGGTAAATCAGATTTGTACCTTTTAAGATACTGCACTGCTGTGCAATACATATTTTCTACAATATATTGCACAGTTTAGTTTTCTGTAGTCGAGAGCAGGACCCACGGCATTATATTTAGAAGTTTATGGCGATATCCGATGATGATGATGACGTCATGACTTCACAACACTTTGTGCATATAATTTCCTTCTTTCAAGTATTTTTTCATTTCAATGGACTTGTTATTTGGCATGATGGCGATATAACCTACGAGTCTAGTAGTGTTTCTTCCTGTAGAAGACGCCCTGAGGCTCCTCCTCCACCAGTTGTTCTTCAGGCTTGGGTTTTGGCACGTATGGGTTCTTGAGAGGGTCCGCGTTCAACCTGAAATTATTGGGATGTGGTTAGTTAAAACTTACCTATCCTCTATCTTATAAATTAAAATCAATATTTGTGTATTTGCCTTGTCTGCGTTCGTGAATCGGTTGAAATTTTGTACAGTTGTTGTTGGCACTTGCGTGAAAATTTCTGCCCTTGTTAATAAAATAGGTTGAG
The DNA here is from genome assembly GCA_923060345.2 of Erebia aethiops. NCBI lineage: Eukaryota > Metazoa > Arthropoda > Insecta > Lepidoptera > Nymphalidae > Erebia > Erebia aethiops. Next base: position 2,205,543 of record OV281092.1, on the reverse strand, counting down.
CACGAAGCGTAAACACTAATATTATAAATCAATGAAACTGTGATTTTGACAAAATCTGGTATGCCTACAGGTAGGTTGCATCCTAGCAAATAGGAGAAGTACATAGCGTAATCTTTTTCCCGGAAAATGAACGAGTTCTGAACTTTAATCCACGCAGACGAAGAAGGCGTTATTATAGAACAGTGGTTTTAAGAGTTTCATTGCCCTGATTAATGCACACAAAGGAATCGCAAGTTAAAATCGGCAGCATTCAGGTTACAAGCAGGGCCGGCCCGTTCATACAGGCGAATTGGCGACGGCCAAGGGCGCTCCAACTACCCCGATCATTTAACCTATTTTCTTTCCACAATCCTTGCCAAAATTAGGTGAGGAGGGAAAATAAATCTTAATCTCGAAATAATAATCTTAATAAGGATATATTTTCGTTTAGTTTAGTGTTCTTTTTTTTTAAGTTTTACTCTTCCTTAAAAACCAAAAAAGGTGCATTACACTCTCCTTTACGTATATAAGTACTATATTTTTAAAGTGAAAATTATACACCCTAATCTGTTTACTGATATGTTTTATTTTGTCACGAATTTTTTTAAAAGGGCGAAGCTCCAGTTTTTCGCCTAGGGCGCCAGGAATGGTCGGGCCGGCGCGGCCGGTTACAACGCATTTGTTAGATCAATTCAATACATACTTATAGTGTTCAATGGCCTGCGAACAGTCGACGTTGTACCACCAGTCGCAAGCGAACTTGGCCTGGTCGAACAAAGTACCGTTGGTGCACAGGAACGATGCACCCTGGTGGCCTTCACGACCGTCGTGGCAGACGTGGTAAGCCTGAAAAGATAATCAGAACCTTTTAATGTACTTAGTCCCGTTTTAACTTTCCTCTACGTACGGCTGTTCTATGCCCTTTGTACCCCTAAAAGGTTAGCCTGCTACCATCTAGTCAAAGGCTAATTTGTAGTGCAGTAGTGGATATAAAAAATCTATAACATAAACTAATATTATAAATGCGAAAGTTTAGATGGATGCATCGATAGATGGATGGATGCTTGTTACTCAATCAGAACAGCCAGAACGACTGAACGGATCTGGATAAAATTACACAGAGATAGATTATAGTCTGGAATAACACATAGGCTACTTTTTTGTCCCGGAAAATTAAAGAGTTCCCGCGGACGAAGTTGCAGGCATCAGCTATGTAGTTTGGAATAAGTCCAGTACTCGTAGGAATCTGTGTACATTATACTCCATTTACCTACCAGTCAAGGAAAACAAAGTAAATAAATCTAAATAAACAAAGTTTATATTTTCTTTAAAATTCAATTTACCCTAAATTCCCTAGATTCGAAGATTAAAATTCCAATTGGTTTCTATTTACAACCCAGTCCTTATCAAATGATCGGTGGCTAGAAGCGAACTGTAAATAATCATGTTCTAAATCCAGTTTCCACGTCACAAAATTACTATGGCGAACCAATTTGGCCCAAATTGAATAAGTTTGAAGACATTGTTAGCGGGCATGACTCACCAACTTCGTACCTAATCCGAAATTATAATTTCAATCGAGTTATTTCTAGGAAATTAATTAAGTCAAACTTTCAAAAGAATCAATTTGTGAAAGGGGCACTAAAGGGAAAATTAAACTTGTAAAGGGAATGGACTTGAATTAGGATTTCGGCCCATTATTCCTGTGGAATTATTTGAATTTGAGTTTATATCGAAATTAATATTAAAAGGTTGCTTTACTGGCTGTCAGATAATATTGTTCGGCTACCACCAATTATATTCGATGGCTACCTCTAAAGGAGCGGATTTTTAATAACAATAATTGCTAGATTTACACAAAACACTTATCGACAAAATCATACGACTAAGGACTGAAACAGTAACCGAAATAAGGGGATTAAACACTGTTTTTTGAAACTCTTATAAAACAGAAACACCTATAACGGAAACAGAAACGAAACTGTAACAGAATCAATCTGTAACCGTTTATTTCTGTTAATAAGTGTTTTTATCGGTAACCCCAATAGGTACATGCCCTAACAAACTGCACGGTGTGACAACGCGTTCTTCTCACTTCATCGGACTTCACACATACTGACACAACATGGCCATGTTTTTCTTAAAACAATTGCAACCAACGGTGCTAGACTTAGGTTCAAATTTGAATACGCGTCAACAGTAAATTTGGCAACGTCGCTATTTCGGTTACACATTAAAACACTTTCATTTCTGTTACAGATTCGTTTCTGTTACAGAAATATAAGTGTTTCGGGTTAACAGAATTAAAAACACATTCAAAAGGGCACACGTTACAGATTCGATTCTGTTATCAAATCAAATCAAATCAAATCTTTTTTTATTCAAATAAACTTTTACAAGTACTTTTGAATCGTCAAGTGAATCTACCACTGGTTCGGAATGCCATTCCTACCGAGAAGAACCAGCAAGAAACTCGGTGGTTGCTCTTTTTAAATAATTCATTTACAATTACTATATCAATGTGTACATAAGTAACCGCTGTCCCTAGCATTGCTGGAGCGATCAAATCCATGCTCCTCTATCATTTACATAATCTTCAACAGTATAATAAGCTTTTTTCAGGAGCATACTTTTAATGGATTTCTTAAATTTGTTTATTCAATTCATGTCAAAGACGGGCAGACAGAAAGTAGCCCCATTCCCGCCGGTGGCACCCGTTCACGAGCATGACGCATGATCCAGCCATTGCTTCGCTCGACCATATTTGAGGGAACGTAACAACCCGCACTTTCATTCTGTAACACTTATATTTCTGTAACCTTTATGAATCTGTTTTTCAGTCCCTGCCTACGACTAAATTAAAAATAATAACTAACTATACTCAATAGGAGGAAACTCAGCACTGCATTGATAACAATGCGGAGCGCTGGTTTTTAACCGACTTCAAAAAAAGAAGGAGGCTAACAATTCGGCTGTATGTTTTTGTATGTTTGTTACGCGATTACTCCGCCAATTATGAATCAATTTTGATGATTCTTTTTTTGTTTGATAGATCATACTTCCCAGGTGCTCCCGTATAAATTTCGTGAAGATCTGATGAATATCTTCGGACATGGCGAAGACAGCTTAGTAAACAGTAGTTTTTAACCAGACATCCATACTAACATAATAAATGCGAAAATGTGTCTGTCTGTCTGCTACGCTTTCACGACCCATCTATGCTACCGATTTTGATTAAATTAGGTACAGAGATAAATTGTATCCCGGGTAAAGACATTCTACTGTTTTATCCTTGAAAAAACACATCGTCATGTGTCGTCGTCTAGAAGCGTGACCACTAAAATTGTAAAATTAAAAAAAAAAACAGACTTCAAACAAATATTTCAATTTATTACCGAATATATCATATTTAGAAAAGTTAACGTATATCTATATTAATATTTTTTGGAGTCGGTGCTAATTAAGTCGGTGCCAAGAAATTTAGTTAGCAGGTAAAGAAGTACGAATAAATCGAACAAATTGGTAAAGAGCTCTCATTGGTATTTACAAAGACAAACGCAATTAAAGGAAGGCCGAGGGCGCGTAAAGAATTCGGTCAATTCCAGAATATTACCGATCGCTTCAGGTTTAGCCTTTTCGGAGGGTACTTTTTCATACATCAAAGGTTAACTCTAAAGAATTTGATAACTCTAATAATTATTATTTCGTTTCCATATCTATTTCCCCCAGGACCTCCCTCATCAAAGGAGCACTGGAGCAATGGAATGTTTTTGGGAATCCTAAAGCCTTCCTCTATTATTCGACAAAGTTTATATTGACTTACATAGGTATACTTCTTGTTTCCTATTTTTTATTCCACTACAAGTTAGCACTTACACCTGGTAATAAGTGATGATGCAGTCTAAGATGGTAGCAGGCTTACCTGTTCTACCCTACTCTGTTTCTACACGGCATCATACCGGAGAGCTAAATCTCTCGCCGGCACGTCTTGGCCGGTACGTTGGTAACTAGTTACGACCATACAAAAGTTAAGGCGGCACGTCTTGGCCGGTAGGTTGGTAACTAACTAGTAAAGTAGTTCTAAGTAAAGAAGTTAAAGTAAAGTAAGGTCTTGGTTAAGTATTTACCTGACATCCAGTTTCAACATTGGCGTACATTCCAGGGTGGACTGGCACGTGAGCGCACGAGAAGCTGGTCTCTGGCACGGCGTGGTAGATGGGATAGTCAACCCCTGGCGCGCCTGGCACGTTCCTAAGGTCTTGAGGCTTCTCGTGTTCCCTCAGAGGCTTGCGGTGGACGGCTTGCGGGGCTTGAGCGATTTGGAATGGATACGGTTCGTAACTCTAGTAACAAAAGATACAGTAGTCGTTAAGTGATTCCATTGCGTACTGCTAACCTAAGCTAAGTTTCCCTCCCTTTCGCACATACTAAATTTTTTAATGTTTGGTACACAATACGTTTGACAAAATTGTCGCCAAACCAAATTCTTTACTATGAAATTAGGGACTCTTAAAATTTATGAATGAAATTACTCCTATTAATATTATAAACTAGCTGACCCGGCGAACTTCGTACCGCCTTAGTATGCAAAATTAAATGTATATTTTTCAATATATCTGAGAGATTTTCTTAATATTTTTTTCCGTAAGAACCTTCTCCTAATAATAACAAATATAACAAAAAAAGAATTAGTGAAATCGGTCCAGCCATTCACGCGTGATGCCGTGACCAAGGAAAACGGGTTTCATTTTTATATATATAGATGCGAAAGTTTGGATGGATGGATGGGTGGATGTTTGTTACTCAATTACGCCAGAACGGCTGAACGAATCTGGATGAAATTCAACAAAGAGATAGATTATAGTCTGGAATAACAAATAGGCTACTTTTTATCCCGGAAAATTAAAGAGTTCACGTGCGAACTGAAGCACCTCAATCCACGCGGACGACGTGGGGGAGACATCCACTAGTTTAAGAAATATTTTTCTTTCATTTACCTAGTTTTTGGTGTGCCAAATGGCGGAAACATCTAGTGATTTTCCTCGCCATTTTTTTATTGCAAAAACTAGGTAAGTATGTACATTACAATACAAACCTAGAAACATCATCGTTAGCAAACAACATACCGCAATATTTCGCAAAAAACTTAAGTTCAAACATTCGCAAAAGGTAAATTAGGTGTAGATAACAGAAAACAAACTTGTCGATTGCATTACAAAAAACAACATGCAAGTTGCGAAAAGCTCAGCTTAAACCAAGAGCATAATAAGATTTGCTGTAATTAACTCTATCAAGGAAGAGATAAGATCCTAAATTAAGTGAAATGTATCCATGCTAAGATCGAGGGCAGTGAAATGTCACGATTATGTTGGCAAATCGAGCCCACCTTGAGTGAAAGGACCGTAAGATATAATCAGCCAACTGTTATATAATATATGGACAACCTTGACTGAGTTATAGCTATTATTTATTGGAGTTCAGCAAAAAAGTTTGTACACCTTTTAATTAACTTTGTGAAAAAATAATGGACCATTTTATTTGTAAAATGTATTGAAAATTTGTATTGCTCATACAATAAATTATATTGTGGTTCTCAGTATTGAAAGCCATAGAAAAGAGCAGAGTTATTATTTAAAAAAAATTGGCTCGTTCTGTAATTTCTTAGCAAATATAGGTACCTACATAAATGAGTTAGGTTTCCTATCCAGTAAATCGAAGTGGAGATATTCTTAACAGATTCAGGAGAGGCAATATCACGCCTGGACCAACTAAAAGCAATCTTTTTTGCTTCTTTAAAAAGTTTAAGAGTTTATAGTTGCGTCAAACGCGACTGTCCCTAGATGAGATGAAGATGAATTTTAAAGCACAGCACACAACTACTTAGCTCCGCTTAGATGGATAGGCAGCCTTATCAAGCTTCCATCAAGAAAGAGCTTGGAAAGAAAGAAAGGGCTATCTGATATGTAGTCAAGAAATGAGGCAGAAAAGTGAGATACTGGGATAACAAGCAAAGAGGAAAAAAAGGTCGTGAGGTAGTTTGATACTGAAACTTGATAGACGAATAAGACAGTGAGCTAATGTTGTCGTACTGAACCAGTCAAAGAAGAGATCGATTTAACGTAGTAACCGTAAAGTAATTAATTGATACGAGTCTGAACTGAAATACTTTTTGCTTGTGCAAAAACATTTATCAATATACTTTGACCCTAATTTTTGCATTTGCGCAATAACTTTTCATGCTTGTCTATTTCTATACACTTCAAATCAGTGTATGTAACCTTCGACTATTAAAAGAAATGATCCAAAAATGGTTGAGGCCAAGGCTGCACAATGAAAGGTGTTTTGACGTTTCTTGCATGAAAAACATATTTTTATACTAACACTAGCTTTTCTGTGTGTCAAATTTCAGCCCGATCCATTCAGTCGTTTGAGCTGTGCGTTGATTGATCAGTCAGTCAGTCAATCAGTCACCTTTTCCTTTTATATATTCCCGCGGTAATCAAAAAAATCTTAAACCACGCGGACGAAGTCGCAGGCATCAACTAGTAATAGAATAAATCTTCAAATTAATCAAATTAAGTGAATGAATGAATCATAGCGTCAATTTAAAAGTTTTAAAAGACACACGTAACCATCGCAACCTACGTTTTGTGAATTCATCACTACAACTGAGCACAAATCTCCTCCCAAAATGAGTTTCCATAAACCACCACGCTGGCCAATTGTGGATTGCATACTTTACAAACCCTCATCTGTCTATGGCATCATAGCTTCCAAACATCGATATATATATGTAGGTACTATGTAGATGGGCCCTTTCATAGACAAAATTTGGGCGTCCAACCTTTAGAGCACGCTCCTAACCTGTATAGCCCCTTCCTTGTCCCCGCCATAGCGCTGTCCCGCTTTTCAGACTAGATGGCGTTTCAGACTAGACTAAATAGGTCCACATTCTTTGTTTGACAGGGCCCGTCTATGTAAATTGAGGTCGTTGCTTCCAAATGGATAAACTGATTTTGATTAAAATTTTTGTTTGATAGTTGACTTGATCGAGAGTTTTCTTAGCTATGATTCAAGAAAATCTGTTTAGCCGTTTGAAGATTAATTCGCTGTTTTCTAGTTAATAAATTGATATGAGGATCTTCCACAGGTGTGATCTGTTCAAAATTAGGTAAGTATCACCTTACTTCAATGGATCGGGGTTATTGAATTACTAGATCATGCTCGCGACTTCGTCCGCGTGGATTATAATCCTTAATGTACTTTTGGATGTCCTTTCCCGGGATATAAACTATACATAATACAAAGTTTCATAAAAATCGGTTGAACTGATGGGCCGTGAAAGCGTAGCAGACAGACGGACAAACAGACACACTTTCGCATTTAAAATATGTGTATGGATTTTTATTTTTATACTTGTTAATTGCTGTAAAATGCATAAACTACCTACTCTATTCGGCACCGCCTAGACTCAACGCAAAATATGGCTTTGTATTATATTAGCCAGAGACTTCCACGTTGCTTACCAAAGTTTAAATAAGAAATTTCACAATTCCCCACAAGCCCTTTAAGAAAATTCCAGGCTCCTATAATCAAGCGATTAGGAAACGCGCTGCGCAAGCGCCGGGCGGCCGTGAGTCGTGACTGGCGAGCATTGCACTCGCGTATCTGGGCTACGCACTACGCGGTGTAGGGACTGACTTCTCCTTTCTTGGAAATGCTGCTTCACCTTCGATTTGCAAGGACGTTTGGTACTTGTGGGAAAGAAGGCTTGTCGTGTTATTAAGCAATTAATTAAATTCCAAAATACAACAGTTTAATTGGGCATAATAGTAGCCCAACGCTTCCTATTGTTACGGTTAAACCCATTTTACGGTTCTTATGCGCATAATACAGCAGTTTCATATTAATTCTATCGTGTGACTTTTATATAAAGATTAGAATTATACCTCATATGTAAAGAGCTATGATATTATAAGGAAAACGTGATGACAATGTGCTGTTTCACATTTTATCTAATCAACTGACATGTCAGGACTAATAATTGTGTTACTTTCCCTTTCATTATGCTTCCTGCGGAAAAGGACATCACTAGATTCAGTCCTATCAATTTAGGTTAGACTTCATTCACATTATCCTTTTTACAAAGTCTCTAAACTTTGATGTGAACGATCAAAAGTCAGCCACCGTATTGTAAAACAAATGCTGGAATAATAATAAATAAAAGAAGGACTCATAAATAATTACAAACACACACACACACACACACACACAAACATAAATACTTAGTTATTATTTGAGACGGAAAGAAAACAGATAAAGTCCAAGGTAAAAGCTAGGGTAAAATTCGTTAATGGTAAAGTTCGTTAATGCGATGGCAATACCTATGAAATATAAGGTTCTGTTATTTATATTACCTATATGAATTGCTCTTTTAGATTCTTACTTACCAATATTTTAAATGCAAACTTTCGCATTTATGATATTAGTAAGTAAGAACACAAAGGCTAATTTTTATCCCGGGAAATTAAAGACTTCCCGCGGAAACCAAAAAACCTCAATCCACGCGAACGAAGTCGTTGGCATAGTCTTAAGATATAAGTTTAGTAAGTATACTTTAATCCTAAACAAACACAAAATTTTCAATGAGATTATAGAACCAGATAGAGAAGTATGAACGCGAGGGGACGCAGGTACACACAGCTCCGTAGTTACAACTTACACTGAACAAACAGTTGGACACAAACTTTTAACTGGAGAATTTTATTAGTTTTGCTACGAAACTTTTCTTATTTCTCGCTTATTAGTTTTCCAATTTTTGCGCCCTATAATAAAATATATGGGTAACAAAAATTGACAGTGATTCTTTTCGTTTAATCCAAATGAAAGTTATTTGCCGTGAAATAAATTCATTGCTTCAATCATATTTTTCAATATGTCTCAGTATATAAAAAACAACTCGGAGAAATATCTCAGAGTTGTTTTTTATAAACTTTCTATTATTTCTTTTAACTTGATTGCTTTGTTTGACTGCGAACCTCATACCACGCTGATGAAAATTCTATATATAGGTATTCTAATGATATCATATTTACCTATTTACTTACATTAAATTACTTTCCAAAATCTACTAAATTGAAACCGCCTAATGTCAGCGGCATCTTGGTTTACGGTAAAATTCGTATGAATTTTATGATAATATCACATGATAAAGTAACTTTTAAATTCCCTGGGAACTGTTTTTCCTGGGATGAAATATATTATTTGTCTATTTGAATAAAAACTTTTGAATTGAATTGAATAGACACACTCTCGGATTAATTGACCGAGCGAAGCGAAGGTCTCTGAGTCTACTTGGGTGAATTGGCACTTGTCCGTCCGTCCGTCCGTCCGTCCGTCCGTCCGTCCGTCTGTCAGAGCATTATAACTTCTGAATTACTGAACGCAATTACTTCAGCTTTAAATATAATATGTAAACCAATGGCCTCCCGCCGAATATGGCTTAAAAAATAATAAAAATCTTTATTTCAGGGGGGCTCTCATAGAAGCGAATGCGAAGTAAAATATTTTTTATAAAGTTACATAGGGTTGCGGTATATCATTTTAAAGATAATTAGGAATAGAGTCCAAAAATATTTTTTTAAATTTTTTTCCCCTAAAATTGATTGATTGATTGAAAAGTGATTTTCTAACGTCCAAAGATGACCTCAGAACTATAAATTTTCTGAAAGGATGAGCCTGAAACTTGATCAATTATTTCAATTATATCCTGTACTTGAACAACAAATACTAAAATTAGATAAATATTGTAAGGAAACGGAATTATTTAATTTTCAATGAGCTTCAGTATTTTTAACAGAACTTCACATTTATGTCAATAGATGGCGCCGCGAGGTCTTAGTTCGGGGCGAACCACTAGTGATTTTAATAGTAATAAATATCTGTGAATGTGGATCATTATTTAGCTCCGGAATCCTTTGGAATGATACCGAAATTGATATTTGTATATATCTTTCGTAACACTCCCTTTGATTTGAACAAAAAGATTTAGCAGCCGTAAATTCCAGAATGATAAAGATCACAATAATTTTTAAAGTTCCCGCGAACCGGTGCGTATTTCACGCGCCAGAAGTTTTGATATAATTGGCGTTTGAACCAGAAATTATGGCAATAAAATGGGCGCGGGCCACTTTCGGGGCACCTTCTGCCATAACTTGTGCTCATGAGGGGCAAACTAACTTTTGCAATTTTCCTTCACGTTTTCTCCTGAGCCCTTCAAAGGGGAATTACTGTTGGTTAAATTTGGCCTTATTTTCATTGGGCCTGCTTTTTAGTTTCATTTCTTTGATCAAAGCACTCAAAGTGTAAATTGTTTGAAACTCGGCGCCCGTCAAATTGGTATTCAGAGGTGTTCTCGCGAATTCGCACCTCTGTAACTGGACGGGCCTGTGCCCTTTTTTTCAGTTGAGAGTTTCCTTTGTCCAGTCATTTTCTACTCGTTTCAACACTTTCCGATATTTTTATATGAGACTAACCAGTATACAACAGTCAATAGTCAAAACTGTATATTCAAAACAGGTAGCTACACAGTACACTTTTTGAACTTCAACAAATTATGAGACGTGCTGGTGATAATTAAATACGGTACTTAGCTACGATCGTTCCAAACGCGCCCTGGCCTGAGAAGAGCTCACAACAAACTCAGCCGGGTTTTTTAAAAAACGTAAGATATAACATTGAAACTAACATATTATGCCCAGTTAACGTCTCCATGCTATCTATCTACTTTGGCCCAACTTCAGAAACCTTCACACAAGCATAGATTATTATTGGTATACATAGTCATTGATAGAATTTAACATTACTTATATTCAAATTACTTGTATTTTTAACTGCCTCGTTGGTCTAGTGGTTAGCATGTTCGACTGCGGCCGACGAGGTCCCGGGTTCGAGTCCCGGGTCGGGCCATAGCAAGTATTGGGTTTTTCTGAAAAGAAATTCTCAGTACTAGCCCGGAGTTAGGAAATTGGCGGTGTTACACCCCCGTGCCTCGGAGAGCACGTTAAGCCGTCGGTCCTGCGCCTGATCTCACTCCGGTCGTGTCGGATTTTCCGTCCCATCGGGCTATGAGAGTAAAGGAACAGAGAGTGCACCTGTGTACGCGCACACAGTCTTGTGCACTATAATATCTCCCGCGCAGATGGCTAATCTCTATGGAGATAGGCCGCCGTGACCGAAAATCGGTCGGGTGGACATTACTTGTATTCATTTAGAATATGACACATCACACAAGTGAAATCAACACCTGTTTAAGTTTAAATTCAATTAAAGTAATAATGCACCACCACATTAGTAAGAACTGGGAGGTTACTACCATCGCTAAAAGCAATATTATTTTCATATTGTTCTCGTTCGCGTTTTAGAATAATAATCCTTATTTTAGGGACGTCAAGGTACGTGACATATTGAAATAAGCGATGGTAGTAGCTGAACGATTTATTATATTATTTTTTACAACAGATATGAAAATTTGGTTATGATAAAGTATCTATGAAATATATAAAATGAAATTCATGTAAAAGAAAAACTTTCAGATATGTATCTTTTAGTACAAAAAATATTATATTCTGTCGAAAAAATAAAATTATGATTTAACATAACAACTTTTAAAATAATATAATACGTAATACTAATATTAATATTATGATAATATTATTCGCATCTCAATTCTATTAGTTTAACTCCATCTGATCAAAATTTCAAGCTTTATTGGCTCCAATAAATCTTATATCTGCCATTTGCCAATATCTCTTGTTATCTTCCTCACCTTCCGATACACGTCAAATATTACAATACAATACACCACTCGGTTACCAAAAAAATGCTATTATCATAAATCTATCAGTAATAATATCCATACTAATATTATAAATACGAAAGTGTTTCTGTCTGTCTGCTACACTTTCCTGGGCCACCTTTTTAACAGCTTTTAATGAAATTTGGTACATAGGTAGATTATATTATTTCGCCCCCCGCGAAAAGGACATTTCTATCTAACTATTATTAACTAGCCTAATAAAAATAATTCAATTTTTTTTTTGTTGAAAAAAACTCTTGGAAACGTGGAAAACTCGGAACTGGCTCGGAATGTCAAAAAGTGACAATATAAAAAAAATTACTTAGTAAATCAGTATAGGTAGATAAATTCAAATCTGCCTGAGTCTTTAAGCATCTTGTAAATGGGATGATAGGTATGAATAAGATGTAACTATATACCTGCATTAATAAAAACCAACAACTGGTTTCTGAATTTGAGATGAAAAAGTCTACCTAATCAAACCGAACAAAAACTTATCCTATCCAATTTATGTTTACCTTTACTGCAAACACAGAATTTAAAATAGGTATAGAAATGCCAAGAAGAGCGTGAGCGCCGAGGCAACAACATGCGACAAAGGCAACATTATAGAGGCTTTGAGTAACATGACGTGAAAGTTATTTTAATGCCTAGACAAAATTGTGCGGAAGAATTTTTTTTCTTTTTTTTTCATCCACTACAAGCTAGCCCTTGACAGCGATCTCACCTGATAGTAAGTGATGATGCAGTCTAAGATGGTAGCGGGATAAGCTGTTAGGGGCATGGCAGTTATATTAAACCCCCTTTGGTTTCTACACGGCATCGTACCGGAACGCTAAATCGCTTGGCGGCACGTCTTTGCCGGTAGGGTGGTAACTAGCCACGGCTGAAGCCTCCCACCAGAAGTATTGAATTGTATTGTAAGTAGTTAAAATTTTTGGCCTACCTACCGTCTCGCCATTTGTTTTTTTCGAAGTAGTAGGCAATCATAAAGGTTTAGCCCTACTTCAGATGCACGGATCGGCGCGGCACGTAGCGGTAAATATTACTTGTATGAGTTAGTCCGTACTGCACCGCCTAAGTGGGCTCAGCTCCATACAACCTCATACAAAGAATACTTGCCGCTACGTGTCTCGCTGCGCCTCTCTAGTGGGGCTAGACCACGTTTAGTTACGTTGCTTTGCAAGCTTGAAATAATAAGTTGTGTATGAATAAATTTGCAAGATAGTTAACAGCAGGTACCATTTCCACTAGTTTTAATAATGTTCAGTGACAGCGAATTTATTTTTTGTATTTTTATAAAACCAATATCGGCCACATAGTCCGAACTCCTAACTCACATTTTCTAAAAAATATGTTATTGTTCAAACACCAAAAAACAAGCGGCACAACTCCAAAAGTCAATCAGGAAAGCTGGTTCAATTTGAACAAACTGCCAAAGTTGGGGAAAACAGAAAAAAGGCTAAACATATGAACATAGTCGCAGTTTTAGCTTGCTTTTGTTGCGTTTGAGTTATTTTATTCTTTTACAGGCAGACAACCTGACATTTAATACTAGATGATGCCCGCGACTAAATCCGCGTTGTTCAAGTTTTTTGATTCCCGCGGGAACTCCTTAATGTTCCGGGATAAAAAGCCTATGTCCTTCCCCGGGATACAACCTATATCAATACCAAATTTAATCAGAATCGGTTGAAAAGGTGGGCCGGGAAAGCGTAACAGACAGACAAACCGACACAGTTTCGCATTTATAATACTATTATGGATTATATAGAAACCCTACCTAAAGTTTTCACTAATGGATTTATTACGTCAGTCGGTAGACTAAAACCATTGAGGTAAAATGGTACTATACTATGTTCTATTACTGTAATGACTAAAAAGTAAAACCCTTGATAACAAGGTACGCTTACTTTTTAATAAACGCGGTGGGCCACACACAACTCCTGCTATTGCTCAAGTTTTTTACATTCCCATTCCGTCAAATTCAGGACCAGTTACAAAATTCTAGGAATGGAAAACAACATAATCATACAAAACATAATATTTTTTTCATCTTATTCGACAGAAAACAAACAACATTGAAATAATTTTATCGACTCATTATAAAAATTAATTAATTATTAGTCAAAATTTATTTAAACAATTTTCTTACTTTCTCTCTCTCTCACACAGTCTCTCTTTTCCAATGTTATTTTAATACTACGTTAAAGTTTAATTAGTATACGTATACACTTGCAAATTTGTTTAACTAAAGTTTTTTTTTAATTGACTAACCTGTAAATAGGCAGCATCCGACACCAAACTAAAGAGCAGCGCTCCCGTCAGAGCCCGCAGGACAGCCTTTCCCATTTCTCCACACATCTTGACTTTATAACTTTACTCTCTCTTTTTTATTAAGTACTCTGTTATACAAGCTATCCAACGTATTTTTATTAGTCTTTGTGACTAATCCACACTCCACTGGTCAAACTAAGACTGCGAGTGTAAAAGGCCCCCACTTGAAGAGTTATGCAAGGAACGAAGGGTGGTGAATTGGTAAGGTTAGACCCCACCAAGAAATCGCTTATTAGGTAATTATTATTAAGACCATTTGAGCGTTAAAGCTTATGATATAATTTTTCGGTATAGTCTCTTCCATAACTGTTTTTTTGCACTAACTTGGATTGGATTGGATGTGTTTGTTTATTTGGTTTATTACAAAATAGTTTTTATCATAAGTGGCAAAAAAATTCCTAAATTAAATTTCATTATTTTATTTCGTTGTTGCTGTCAACTGATAGATGTCCACAGCTGGCCAAAGCTCTTTTTTAGGTGTCTTGGAATGTCTTTTGCGTTTTCACGCTGCCTGAATCCAGAGACTCGACTCATTGGTTGTCGCCTGTCCACTGAAGGGGTCTGCCAAAGCTGCGCTTTCCAGTGCGGGGTCGACATTCCAGCACCCTGGGAGACCAACGCATATCAGTTCGAGCTATGTGCCCTGCCCATTGCCACGCAAGTTACGCAACTTGTCGAGCTGTGTTGGTCACTTATTCATTTAACAATAATGATGTAATATGCGGCAGAAAGCGTCTGCCTGCAAAATTGCTTGATAAGATTTAGAAATGAAGCGAAACAATTCTTGTGAGCCTTGCTACAATATCCCCAGTTTCATCTAGCCATAATAGTGATGGGACATTTTTTTTCAACTCGAGTTACCTAAGTCTACTCGCAACTGGACTCGATCCGACACGGTTCCATGTCATGAGGCGCGTTTTTGTTTCGTGTTGTGACTTGTGACAGATAGGTACCAGACACCGGCTATCGCAACTGCGACTCTACAGTCGAATCTCGACTCGTTTGCCTCGAATGTTCGACTACCACCCAGGCGCAGTAGTAAGCGCTGTGATCTTATAAATGGAAGAACACCGGTTCGATCCTCTGATCGAACAGGAGGCAAGGCTTTGTGAAATCGTCCCGGAAGGCGTCTCCGCTACACGTAGAGAATCCTGTGCCAACGAGCCGTGAACGTAGAAGTGATTTTAATTATATTATTTATGCTTGCCAATTAAGCACTCGTATATGAGTAAATTAATAAGCTAATAAAATCAGGTTTCTATCATTTTTTATGCAGTTTGGTGTCAGCAAAAACTAAAATTGTCATCTGGTCGTCGTCGACAAGTCTCTTTGTACTCAACCGAGTCGATTCTCCGGATCAAATTAGCGAGTCAGCCTAGTGAGTCGAGTTACTCAAGTAAAACGACTCGAGTCGCCCATCACTGAACCACAAATGTAGCTGACGCAGAGAAGCAAGGCTCTGTGAAATCGTCCCGGAAAGCGGTCTTCGCTACACGTAGAGTATCCGGCGCCAACGAGCCGTGAACGCAGAAGTGATCATAATTACCTAGTTTCTAGAACGTATAATGAATCGTATTAACCTAATATAATAGGGCATATTTAGCCAAATTGATTTATTTGATAGTAGTTTATTTTACATTGCATTATTTTAAATCGAAAAAGTAAAATATTTGTTTAAATAATTCTGAATCCTAATAACAAAAATATCAAATTAAACTATGAAATACATTAAAATCTAAATTAAAAACTTAAAAAAAACCAAACCGCTGCAATGAGGCAATGTGACTAGAACGCTGGCCCCTCTGAATAGCCGAACTTATATTATGTTGGCAGAGGTAACTGCCAACCATCTGATCACCTGTGGACTCTGTGAGACGAGAAGATAGATCCTTTTTTTTCGCCCCACCACGACCCCAGGGTTTCAACGCCAAAATTTGAAGATGATGCCCGCGGCGTTGTCCGCATGGACAATGCCTTAGTAACTTTTTGATTTTCCGGGATAAGAAGTCCTAAAGGAAGTCCTATTAAGGCTAGGTGCAACCTCTACTATACTAAACACGGTTAAAAATAAACAGACGCAGTTTTGCATTTAAATACCTAGATCAATCTATCAAAACTTCATATTAATACCTAGTAGTTCGAAGTAATATCATGTTGTTAATTATAGTAATTGATCATTTATCAGCTTGTGTGAATCGTTTCTTTTTTTGCATAAAAAGTTTGAAGGTTAGGTTGTACCTAATGATTGTAACTTACTACGCATCAAAGCCAAATCAAGGTTACGTAATTTTACTAGTAGGTGATTAATTTTAGGTTGAAGGTCAAATACCACCTCACTGGACAATCATGTAGGTATCTCTAACACTTTGGTATTATGAATAGATCCTAGATCAGCCTCATCGTGTTCTCTGTAGAACCTTCCTGAGTTGTTTAACATGATTTTAGACATACTGATAAAAAAACCCCGGGTGAGTTTGTTGTCAACTCTTGTCAGAACAGAGCACGTTTGGAACCCTCGTAGCTTTAGTTTTAAAATACCCTTGCGTCTTATATTACAGTGACATTCAAAAAGTATATATTCAGCAATTTTACCGAATAAAATAGGTATATCTTTTGAATTTACTTTCACTCCATAACTATACACTTTTCTCTACTTTCATAAAGCCATTTTGAATGGAGTTATCCAATTTGTATAGGCTATAGGTTCCACACGAATCTCTAGAAGCTTACACGTACTATAAATTTACTTTTCCATCGAAAGGTGAGCTTTCGGTATATACATATATCAGTGCTTTTGGAGTAAGCCTCTAAGCCCCTGCACTAAGCCATAGTAAATACATGCACGTGCATAGGTCGACTTTCATACATTTTTCTTTTCGATTATTCTTGAAATATATACATTTTTGTGTTTTTTTAATTTGTTTTATCATTTCTTTAGGGCTTTTTATGGTCGCAATTTTCATGTCAGACAAATATTTACATTATTTATAATATAAAAACGGCATTCAAAAAGTGTCAGATTTACGCATGTGTGAGTTGTGAAGTTTACATTCGTCTTGATAGATGTCGCCCGTGTCGCCTAAATAATGCGTCAAAAAAATATATTTGATCGCCATCTATCATTATACTGTAAAACTAGTTCGCTGTTACATGCTATAAACTTTTATAGGATAGGGGAAGTTGCATGAAGGTTCATATCTAAGTACGCGGATTGTGGATAAATTATTTTCGTAGTAGATCCCGATATACCACGACCTTCACCGATCTGTATAATAGATGAAACCTACTTTTTATTTTTAACCGACTTCGAAAAAAGGAGGAGGTTCAATTCGGCGCGTATGTTTTTTTTAAATGTATGTCGGTGCATATCTCCGTTGTTTCTAAACCGATTTGAAAAATTTTTTTTCACTGGTTAGTGGAAGCTCCCGATGTGGTCCCATAAAAAGTTCTGACTCCAAATCCTCAATCCTGATGCTGTAGGTGTACCGTACTACATGAAATCCTCAAAACTAGGCATTTAGGAAATTTTGATGGTAAATTAATATAGTAGGTATCAAGTCACGTGTATAAAATACAACTCTGAGTCCCAACTCCTCAACCCTGATGCTGTAGGGTACAGAACTCCTTAAAATAGCAATTTAGGATTTTTTTATGATGAATTCTTATTGTAGGTGTCAAGCAACGCCTTCATACTTAAACCCAAGTGCCAACTCCTCAACCCTGATGCTGCAGGGAACAGAACTCCTTAAACATAGTGATTTAGGATTTTTAATGGTGAATTCAGATTGTAGGTGTCAAGCAACGACTTCATACTTAAAACCAAGTCTTAACTCCTCAACTCTAACGCTGCAGGGTACTGCACTCCTAAGCCGTGGGGATTTAGAGTACACTAAAAAGTTAAAAATAAAAATTCTTTCCAAAAAGCCGACTTCCAAAGCCATTGTAAAGTATAAAATAATTTTGATTTCTACAGTGGCTTTGGAAGTCGGTTTTTTGGAAACAACTTTTATTATTTAATAATAGATAAATACGCCTAAATTAGTTTGCCTATCAAAATCCGGTCCAGGCTATTTTTAAATAAATTAATTTTAATTATTTTTTTTGACAAGTTTATTGTAGCCAATGCTATACCATCGCGTTTGTAATCAAATTAACCTATTTTAGGCGTTTTTATCTATTATTAAATAAAAAGTAGGTTTCATCTATAAAACAGATCGGCGAAGGTCGTGGTATATCGGGATCGAAACTATTTAATCGTATCCAGGCATATAAAGAACGCTTATTTCGCCTACAAGTTCGTCGCTCGTTTAGCACCACCCAGGCACAGTATTGGTATCTATATACCAATACTGTGACCCAGGGGACACGTGCAGTGAGGTAGAAGGTAGTTCCTGCGGACGTTAGCGACGGGGCTTCCCCCAATTGTGGATTGTGTGTTGCGATATACCTACCTACTTGGATTTGTTGAGATCAAAATGAACTAAATAAACAAGGCAACCTATAGTACAATGCGTCGAATAAATCTAGGAAAAGAGTAAAATATCATTGTAAGTTTCATCAAAATCGGTTCAGAGTTTAAAAGATAACTTTGTAACTACCTAGCTGATGCCCGCGACTTCGTCTACGTGGATTAAGTTTTTGAAATCCCTCGGGAACTCTTTGATTTCCTGGGATAAAAAGTAGCCTACCTAGGTACCTATGTAACTCCAGGTCCTCTATTATTGCCATGCAAAAAATAATCTCGATCCGTAGCTCTGTTGCGGCTTGATTGAAGGACAAACCAACAAACAAACACACTTTGGCATTTATAATATTAGTACCTATGAAGTATGATTATAATTTTTATACATACAAGCTTTTGCAAGCGGCTTCGCCAGTGTGGATAAAATGTAAGTCAGGCTATAAGCTATCTCCATTCCAAATTTCAGCCAAATCGGTTCAGTAGTTTTTGCGTGAAAGAGTAACAAACAAACTTACTTTCCCCCATAGGTATAATATTAAAAGTATGATAGGTAGGTATACCTACCTACTTACCTATAGATGAAATGTCTACTGTCTATTATATTATTCTGTGCTACTGTGTTATAGCCTTCATGTTTTTAGGTATTTACCTACCTACCGTTTTTCCGCGGCTTTATACCTACCTAGGTTTAAATTGAAACTTTTTATTGATACCTAGGAGGTATAATTGAAATCATATCATACTTCATACAAGGACCTTGGTCTAAAGGTCCTTGACTTCATAATATCATCATACTAATATTATAAATGCGAAAGTCAGTTTGTTTGTTGGTTTGTCCTTCAATCACGCTGCTGCAACGGAGCAACGGATCGACGTGATTTTTGGCATGGGTACAGTTGAGGACCTGGAGAGTGACATAGGCTACTTTTTATCCCGGAAAATCCCGGAGTTTTCGCGGGAATCCAAAAACTTATTCCACGCGGACGAAGTCGCGGGCATCAGCTAGTATAACATAAATTTGCAATTATGGCTCAATTTCAAATTAAAGTTTTATTCGTTAGTAATAACTACTAACTAGGTAGCCTACTAATCGACTCGAATTAGGTAGTGGAGCATTATTCAAGTTAGTTACTGATTTTGATAATTCGAATTGAATTCAAAATCGCGCATCGCTAGCCGATGCGGCCTCTATAGTCCGGGAGGCAGCGGCACTAATTTCCGTTCATTTCCTCCTGTTTTTATTTTTTGAGTATCTGCATGAGTGATGAGATAAGTACCTATGCAATATGTACCGTACCTATCTCTAATTGACCGAGCGAAGCGATTTCAGATCAGCGGTTCAGATTTGGCTGAGTTATGGAGTATAATTAAATAAATGAAAAAAAATTAAAAAGATTATGGAGTACTCTTCAAAAAAAAAATTTTTTTTCAATATACTGAATTGGACCCGTTACAGTTTTATTATAAGTACCTACCTATTTATATTTTAATATAAATCGTTCAACTTCGGTATAGGCATAACAATCAAATCAATAAGTAGGTACATTATCAGTTTTACTTGTATTTGTCATAATCTGTTGTGTGTCTAATAAATAAAATCAGATGAAAAAACATTTCGTTTCCTCTTGGTCTATAATATCGCGGTGATAATAATTTCTTATTTCGCTCTTGCGCGTGGCTTGCAACAGTACGCCTCATCAGTAGGGTTGCCACTTGCCACCCGTACTCGGTACTACCCAATTATTAATTTATTATTACATCTCTCGAAAATTTAATTATAAGCCGGCACTCTGTCCGAAATGACAGTTATTGCATTAATGAGTACTTAAACGGGGGAAAATCACGCAAACAAGCAAACAGAAGAAAAAAAAAGAATTAAAGCGAAGTATGTGTATCACTTCAACGGGGGACCTGACCAGGAATCTTACAGATGTTTGTTACTTAATCACGTCACTACCGATTTGGCTGCCACGGGATTCGTAAAAAACCTACTTAATTATATAATTTTCCAGAACTAGTATATTTTCACAACTTTTGAACAAATAAAAACTATTTTTAACCGGCTTCCAAAAGACAATTCGATACGCATAATATATTTCGTGTGTTATATTATTGGAACTGCAAAATCATACTTCATATCATACTAATATTATAATTAATGCGAAAGTGTTTTTTTTTGTTGGTTTGTCCTTCAATCACGCCGCAACGGAGCAACGGATCGATGTTATTTTTGGCATAGGTATAGTTAGTTGAGGACCTGGAGAGTAACATGGGCTACTTTTTATCCCGGAAAATTAAGGAGTTCCCGCGGGAATAATTAAAACTCAAACCACGCGGACGAAGTCGCAGGCATCAGCTAGTATTCACATAAATGACAATATATTAGGGCTTCCAAACATAATATGTATATGTAAGTCTGTATGTCATGTATGTTTGTCCATGCATTTATTCGAAAATATGCGACTAATCTTTTTTTACTGACTTACATTTACTTCAACTTAGGGAACAGTGCAAGTTTCATTAAAATCGTTTCAATAGTTTTCAAGAATTGGCCAATTGTTCGTTTTCTGTAGGTAGGTATATTGAAATTTGAAGTAGCTTGTTTCCAAAAAAGTTGGCAACCCTAGCCACATTATTGTAAGTTGTCACCCGTCCGCAGCAAAGACACCCTACCGGCAAAGCCGTGCCGCCAAGCGATTAGCGTTCCGGTACGATGCCATGTAGAAATCAAAGGGGTATAAAGTATGGGTTTAATAAAAACTACCATACCCCTTCTAGGTTAGTCCGCTCCTATCTTAGACTGCATCATCACTTACCGCCATCTCACATGGTGGCACCATCAACCATGTGAGATTGCAGTCAAAGCTGAAAGTTTATCTTGTATCCGAATGAAATAAATAAAAAAACAATACTAAGCAAAACGCAGCAGCTTTTGTTTCAATGCCATCTAGTTAAATTTTATAGTAAACAATTCGTAGTTTATGTTAGAACCACAGAACTTGGATAACAACCATTGTCAGTGTGTGCGTGGGTATTGCGTATATACAGTAATCGATATAACAGAGGTTTATAATTTGACTATTTGACTAAATGGCTCTGTTTTAAAATAAACTAATTATGTGATAAAATAATAGGCATTGATGTACTGCCGCAATTTTAATATTTTTAAAATCAGTGCATTGCAACTTTGCGAAAATATCAAAAACCTGTCAAAAGCCCTAACAACGCCATCTAGCGGGAATCTGTCCGGGAGAAGACGTTGTGACATTTTTATTTTCTTAAAGAAAATATCTTGGTCACTGATTTATTTGGCGTATAACCGATAACATCACCAAACCAAAACATCAATTTAAGAACTTTTATATTATACTAGATGATTCCGAATCGATGGTAGAGTCAAAACATGACGTAACATGAGAGACACCTGTATTTCCTACGTGTATTAAGTAAATTGAATTGAATTGATGCCCGCGACTTAGTCTGCGAGGATAATTTTTTTTTCAATTCCCACGGGAACTCCTTAAATTTTCGGTATAAAATGTAGCCTATGTCCTTTCAGGGGATACACACTATCCCTGTACCAAATGTCATCCAAATCGGTTGAACAGGTGGTCCGTGAAAGCATAGCAGACAGACAGACAGACAGACGGACGGACGGACGGACGGACGGACGGACGGACAGACAGACAGACACACTTTCGCATTTATAATATTAGTATGAATATCTTGGCCCTTAAATCGAAGAAACTTAAATATAAATTAATTAATTATAGATGATAACCGCGACTTCATCCGTGTTAATTTACTGTCCCTGTCTTTGATTTTACGAAAAGTAGGTAGGATATGTCCGTCCCTAGGATACATACTTAATACAAACTACCACTTTGTCAAAATCAGTCAAACAAATGGGACTCGTGAAAATACTTCTTGCGGGCTCAACTAAGTGAATTACTTTCCGAACTGGTACACTGATTTCTTTCAATTCAATTCAATTCAATTTATTTCAAACATGTAGGACATACAGGTGTCTCTTATGCTACGTCATGTTTTGACTCTACCACAGGTTCGGAAAGCAGATTCTGCCAAGAAGAGCCAGCAACAAACTCAGCAGTTGCTCTTTTTTTTTTAAACAATCTATTACAATACATAAGTAAGTATATAAGTTAAATAAAATACAATACTGTAAGTTATTATATTTTCCTGTGGGGAGCTGGACCCAAAGTCGGTTGCTTCCATACAAATTTGTCATTAAGAAATTCGTCAATTGTATAATAGCCCCGACTCAACAAGTGTTCTTTTACGTTTTTTTTTAATTTGTGCAATGGCAAATCCAAAAGTTCTTTTGGAACCATATTATAAAAGGTAATACTCGACCCCACAAAGGATTTCTGAACCTTGCGTAGACGACATCGCGGCATTACTAGTTTATGCCGGTTTGGGCTTTGGGATTTCTGATTGTTATGCGGAAGGAACCGCAGGCAAAAGCTAGCAAATATTGCATGATGATATAAAAGCAAATTAGAGCACTGTAAAGATAGTGTTTACGGAATTCTTAGCAGGAAAATGTTCAGTATTTAATTGAAATGTTGGTTGTTAAGCTGTTATTATCAGTTATTTGGCAAGACGCGTATTTCGCAAGTCTTGTTTGCAACCTAGCCGTAGCCTGATTGGTCTAAGCCTTTCTAATTGTTGTGTTTGAGGGACTTGCGGATTCATTATAGCTATAATAAGCGTTTGCTAATATTTTAGAGCTCAGGCTTATACTAAAACTAGTTTTTGCCTGCGGTTTCACTCACGTTAAGTTTGATTTTCCAAAAAATTTCAAACCTTGATATTACCCCCCATAAGGGATGGAATTTTCAAAAATCCTTTCTTAGCAAAGGCCTACGTCATAATAGCTTTTTGTGCACAAAATTTCAGTTCGATCCGACCAGTTGTTTGAGCTGTGTGTTGATAGATCAGTCAGTCAGTTGAGTCAACTTCATTGAAATTTTAATAATCTTCTTTCGCTTGATTTGAAGGTAATGAAGATTTTAATAAAGAAAGGAAATTAATAACCGACTAGAAACAAGCTTTATCAAAGTGCAACCATGAAATAAAATTCAATTTACGAGTAGATTGTAATTTAATTCAGCTCTGGAAAAATGTCCAAAGGGTTCAAAATAAGCTTAACTCAATCTTCTTAATTTCTTAATTTTTTTTTTTTTCATCCACTACAAGCTAGCCATTGACTGCGATCTCACCTGATGGTAAGTGATGATGCAGTCTAAGATGGTAGCGGGCTAACCTGTTAGGGGCATGGCAGTTATATTAAACCCATACCCCTTCGGTTTCTACACGGCATCGTACCGGAACGCTAAATTGATTGGCGGCACGTCTTTGCCGGAAGGGTGGTAACTAGCCACGGCCGAAGCCTCCCACCAGGCCAGACCAGGGAAAATTCAGAAATTATAAATTCCCAAATTGACCCTGCCGGGAATCGAACCCGGGACGTCCGCACGTTAAGGCAACAGCGCTACACACTGCGCCACGGAGGTCGATAAAATATTATCAACGCACAGCTCAAACCGCCGGATCTTAAGATTTTGGATACAGATTGTATAAAACTGTAATCTTAATAAGGCTCTACGTTTTTATAAAATCGGTTCGGTTTCGTAAAACAGAAGCCGTTTTTTCATCATTTTCTTTATTCAATAGACAGACTACAGCTGCATAGGGATCGCGCGCGAGTTGAATGCAGAGTAAATCTATGTGTCACCATACATTTACTCTGCATTCAACTCGTGCGCGAACTATAGATATAAGTAATTAGTAGAAAGGAGACCCTGAACCATGTGTGCGCGAAATAAGAAATGTCGCATTAGGCTTCACGGCTGAATGGGCAAGGGAATGTAAGTGCCCAGCGGCCGGTGTCAAACACCGTGTACTGGTCCGACTAGTTCATTGTGAAATTGTTCTAGCGGGCCCTCCGTTAACATGCTGTTTACACTTCATTGCAATATCATGGACACACTCATTCATTTTATTAAAATCTTTTGACTGTTACATAGTTGAAGATCTTAATTACAGTAATCATTTTAAATACTCGTAGTAGGAACAGTCTACCTCTAACAGGCATGCTATAATATAGGCAGGTCAGATAATAATTTGACGTAAATTGATCATGTTAATATTTGAGTCAAACAATTAGTAATTGGCATAACAAATTATAATAATTTTTTGACGACCTCCGTGGCGCAGTGTGTAGCGCTGTTGCCTTAACGTGCGGAGGTCCTGGGATCGATCCCCGGCAGGGTCAATTTGGGAATTTATAATATCTGAATTTTCCCTGGTCTGGCCTGGTGGGAGGCTTCGGCCGTGGCTAGTTACCACCCTACCGGCAAAGACGTGCCGCCAAGCGATTTAGCGTTCCGGTACGATGCCGTGTAGAAACCGAAGGGGTATGGGTTTAATATAACTGCCATGCCCCTAACAGGTTAGCCCGTTACCATCTTAGACTGCATCATCACTTACCATCAGGTGATATCGCAGTCAAGGGCTAGCTAGTAGTGGATTTAAAAAAAAAAAAATTGTCACGATTATATTATAATCTTTGTAAACAGGTCGAAATGTCGAGAAAATAATTATTATACATAATTTATTATTTTTAGAATATTAATTCAATTATTGTTTTGTTTCATGTGTCATTGAAATTTTATTTTTGAATATGGTACATGACTTAGCCATTATCAGCCATTATCTAAATTTTGTTATGCCACGACCTAATTTTGATATCTTGTAACGTAGAAAAACAAACAAAATATTGTTATAGTGTATGTTAAATAGAAACAAAAAATTTTAATATGTAGAACCATCTGTGTTTTCCACCTATATCTAGAGTCTAAACTGTTATGTGACGATGACCCTTCCAACATAATAATATTATACCGAAAAAATCACCATTCAGTTTGCATAAGAAGTCGCAGCTAATAGTGGTAAATAAAAATTAATTAATTTAACACTTTATTTGTCCCGCAGTGTACATCTATCTAGACTTCTTGCGTAACTTTAGTTTCAGCTGACACTGGCATTAACTTGCTAACTTGCTTAGCTACGAATTAGATATTATTATTTGCTGCTAACTTAGGATGTGGATATATGTGAATTTACTTTTTTAGACGTTCTGTGGGAACTTCGTAATTTCCCAATGTATGTCCTAGGGGTTTAGACGGCCGGCTTTCTTTTCCGGAATGGTAGGGAATTCGATCCCCTGGCACGCATCCTTAACTTTTCGGAGTTATGTGCATTTAAAAAAATTTAATATCACTGGTTTTAACGGCGAAGGAAAACATCGTGAAGAAACCTTCATATGCGAAAGCTTTTCATAATATTCTCAAAGGTGTGTTGTGACTATACGTACCTCTCAGTCAATAACAATTTTTAAAAAAACCCCGTCAGGTTTGTTACAGTGTGAAGCACCGCCAATCCGCACTTGGCCAGCGTGATGGACTTTGACCAAGACTATTTTCATTCTGAGAGGACATTCATGATAAGTAAATAGTGAACCGGCAACAGTTTGAAGTGAATGTGTCGCGTCTGACCTATAACTA
The DNA here is from genome assembly GCA_923060345.2 of Erebia aethiops. Lineage (NCBI taxonomy): Eukaryota > Metazoa > Arthropoda > Insecta > Lepidoptera > Nymphalidae > Erebia > Erebia aethiops. The sequence continues at coordinate 2,179,319 of OV281092.1, read as the reverse complement.
TTGTGCTCGCACCATTTTTATATTTTTAGAGAAGAAATATGTAAATTGAAATGCAGTAAAATCAGCCCAGTAGTTCCTGTAGCCCAACGATCCTGGTAAACTTCGTCGGTCAAACGTGTAGGTGAATTGCAAAGTTTCATCCAATCCGTCTGCACAGTTTTGAGATAAGGGGCAATACAAGCGTAGCACCAGTTAGCCCCACCTCAGACCCGAGGCTGCCAACTAACTCGCTAGTAGTGAGCCGCAGTGTCTGTTAACTAGCAGACACTGACCGACTTGAGCCAGCGTTCACTACACTGACATACAGAAACTAGAACACGCTTTATTTTTAGTCAAGATAGTTATTTTTGGCAGGACGAAAAGCAAAGACTTTTTATCCCGGATAATTAAAAAGTTCAATCCACCAAATAACCTCAATCCACGGGAAGTCGCGTGCATCAGCTAGTTTACTATATTTTACATTAAATCGATATGACGGATGTTACATCCACAAAAGGGCTTTTCTATACGACTGCCTGAAAAAAGGAGTATATTGTTTTCAGGGTTCATGTATGTATGTATGTATGTATGTGAGTTTGTATATTCCACCATAACTTCTATACACCTGAACCGATTTTGATAAATGAGGTATTGTTAGAATCCCTAGCTTATTCCGGGTGACATAGGTGACATAATAAAATTTTAAAACGAATTGATGCGTGACCATGGTGGACTAAAGTTGAAAAAAAAATATTCGAAAATAAGATTAACTATATAATCATCATCTAGAAAATGATGAATATATTCCAAAAATAAATAACTCTATAATTCAATATCCAGTGATTCACAAAAAATATCATTTAATAAAAATGTGTATAAGATTCCAAAGGCAATTCAATACGGGCTACGGCAGAGCAGTCGTATTTTTTAATAATTTTAATTATATTCACTTGTTCGTAGTCACTTTACAGTTTTTATTCCCTTTGCAACGAAATATTTACGCTTACAATACTTTCTAACGCTACCCAAGTAAGTATTGGAGCCGCATGGCTGGCTAATAGCTTAGTTCTGAAACTTTACTCTCAAGTTGCGCCTAATTCTCGGATAACGGATCCGGACGTCGCGCTAACTACTCACTAACATTGACCAACTTAAAGCTACAGTGTGGACATGGATACTTGCTCACTGGAAGTGGCTTGCTCCAGTTTCACTTGGCCGCTCCTTTAGATCAAGTTGGCATTCCACGTTCCACGCATTCAAATTCGCTATTGTGGTATTGGTTTGAAATCTGGAAAGGCTTGCTCCGATGTCAATTGATCGCTCCTTTAGATCAAGTTGTGCTATCTTCGATCAAGTAGAGGATACCATTTCACGTTCCACACATTCAAATTTTCGATGTTTCGCCTACAAATTCAAATTCGCCATTTTTGACATCTGGAATCCGCGCATGGGCAACTAAGTTGCGTGTGAGCGGCTTCTTCGGGGCACCATTGGTGTTACTTGTGTCATAATCATATATTTTATAAATTAAACAAGTAGAGTATAGCTGAACGATTCTACAATTTTAAATTTGGCATTATGGACAGTGACGCTTGTAATTTGGAAATTACTCGTACTTACCAACTGCATTCGTTCGCTTCTTTAGCTTTAGGTATCCTGATAATACATGCTCTAGGAAGTAGAGGATAGCACTGCATTGGACATTTCATCCACAAATTCGAGTTCACTTGAATAAACATCGAGAATATTGTACGACTTATGCGCTTGGATGGTTTGGATGCTTTCAAAGAGCATAGCAACGTTCAGCTAAATGTACAAACATTATATACCTACCCACCTACAGTGCTTCCGTAAACTTTATATCTAGGTACATGTACATTGTATAATGGAGCATAAGGACGTAGTGTGGGGAAGTTTGTTCGACGTCTAATTTTCCCAGTTTAATAGTTGCTAACGATATCAAACGAGTCCCGGATAAGGCGCTATCACCACACACGATCGACATTTGTACGCCGTGCGTTAACTACCTATGTACGTGAGGCTTTAGGGAGCATCTTCAAAATAGGCAATAATATCACCGATAAACAGCTGAATACGTTATGAAAGTGATAAAGTTTAACGACTTCACTTACCGTGAAATGGCCCTTAGTATAAGTTTTCTTGTTTTTAAACGTGACACTGAAGATATTTTAATCCCTACCACAAAATAAGACGTCTTTCACTGGACGCCTGGACCTCAGCCCACAAAACCACTGTACCCACGTACCAACTTTCTTAGGTACAACATTATGTTGCCATCTCTGATATTGATTCCAAGTTTGGACAATTGATCACCTTTTTCACATTTTCTGTTGATTGTCCAGTAAGAGGCATCAACTGTGGCTGTTTACCAAAACCATCTACAAATAGCCTACCAAACCCAATAGGCCCCACAAGCCAACTGACATAGTATCGTTTCTATTCACTTTTCAATTTCAATTTCAATTTCAAATATTTTTTATTCAAATAAACTTTTACAAGTACTTTTGAATCGTCAAGTGAATCTACCACTGGTTCGGAATGCCATTCCTACCGAGAAGAACCAGCAAGAAACTCGGTAACTTTTTTAACACTTTCTTTAATCGCTTTCGCTTTAGAAAACTAAGGGAATATATGGGTATTATATATTCGTTTTTTAATTTAGCGATTATTAACTGGTTTAACGGCTCTGGATTCTAGTCCTTCTGAGTTAAATTTAGCGATTCTATATTTCAAACACAGACATCTGTGAATGACGTTTAAAAACGCTTACCATAGACTATTCCCTTATTTTTTTCTCCACGGTATAGAATGAGTAATCAAGACCATAAAGACAGTTGTGTCGACTTGACAGCTAATTATTCGTTTTCTATGAAAGAGAACAAACATGAAACGTATGCTACTTAGCTAGGGGGGTAGGCTTCTTATTATTATTAGTTACGTATAGAAACCTATTACTAATGCAGGTATGTGTATTTTTTTCAATTTTTACACCCCATGAATTTCGTATCACGTAAAATAGGTAAGTACTTAAATGATTTTGACTTTGACTAATAAAACAAAGTCTATTACCTTGCATCGATGAAAAACAAAGTTCGGTGCGATGTTGAAATACCTTCCAAAGAGTTCAAACGAGTCGCGTATGAAGACGGCAAAAGTTGAAAAAGCTTAAGAAGTTATTGACTCGCGGCGCGCTTTCAATCTCGTTTCTATTGGACACTTCTTTCCAAATAACTTCTATTTTATCGATGTTCTTTTTAAAAATATTATCTACTAGCTGATGCCCGCGCCTTGCTCTGCGTGGAATAAGTTTTTTTAATTCCCATGGGAACTTCTTAATTTTCCGGGATAAAAAGTAGGATATGTCACTCTCCAGGTCCTCAACTATCTCCATGAAAAAAATCGTTCCGTTACTCTATTTTGACATGAAAAACAAACAAACAAATAAACCAACAAACAAACACACTTTCGCATTTATAATATTAGTATGATGATGATAAGTATGCTTTGGCCACGTTTTTTAATTGCTTTGACTAAGAAACTTGATATCTTGCCGCTCCAAAAAGGGTCTTGACATGACAGGTGAAAAGACAGACAGACGGACGGATGAACGACAAAGTGATCCTATACCTGTATAGATCCTATACGATATATATCCTCCTAAGGGATTCATTTTCAAGTTTTTCGTGAATTATAAATAATATTTTTGCAAAATACACACTAGTAGAACAGAGATGCAATTCCTAAATTATACGAGACACGAGTACGTACATAGCACATGTACAATGTACGTAGACGACATTGAGAACTATCCGTCTACCTTTTAGTCCGGGAAATCAATGAATCTTTAAAAAAATTTACTGACCTTTATTTAGAATTTAGCAACGCGCGAATTCGCCACCATGTAACGTCAAGTAGGTACGAAAAAAATCTCAGAAGCTTAGAACCCGGAGCCAGCGTATTAGGAGTGATCGGTAGGTACTATGATGGTTGTAGGCGATATAAAATAAAAACACGGAATAGGTACTTTAAGAAAGACTCGGGAATGTGCGCACTATAGGTAGTTGCCGCGGCCGCGTTCGTGCGGAGACTGAAATACTATGCGTCAATGCAATAGGCCTATTGTTTAGTGGCTAACGTCCAGGCGCTGCGCGCATTCTCGAAAATTCTTCTTTATTATAAATAAAACTTAAAATATAATTACAACAATAGTTGCGTCGCTTACAATATCTGCCCCCTTAGTGCTAACTTGTTAGTACTATATTATGCATCACCATGGGGGGACAGTAAAGCGACGCGCGTCACCGGCCGACGCAGCGTGCCGGTGCGCGTGCGCACATCTACAATCCTAACTCGCCCGTCTGCGCCTGCGTGGGTCGCACTCACCACACCATGCCGCCAGACGCTACGGTCGAGGCTAGGCTCCACCAAAATTACGTAATCACCCACCTGTAGTGATCTAGTCTCCTGAGTCCATTTCTGACGAGGTAGGAGGGTCGGCAGATACTCGCGGACCCAGCGATTCCAAAACATGTCGGCGAGACGTTGTGCTACGCGCCATCGCTTTCTGAGGCACAGATCGTTGTCGTCGTACTTACCAAACGTAGGTCCGTTAGACGATGTACCTATTAAAAAATGATTTGGCGTCAAAGCTTCGGGATAATTAGGGTCTGTGGATAAGTGCGTGATAGGCCGACTGTTCACCAGCGCTTCAACTTCTGCTAACAGCGTCACGAGCGTGTCAGGGTGAGGTGCACGATGTTTTAAAATTACCTTTAGTGCCGTTTTTACTGTGCGAATCATACGCTCCCAGGCCCCTCCCATTTCTGGAGCGCCAGGAGGTATGAACCTCCACTCTAGACCTCGGATCGCACCATCTTCTTGCAGAGCGCTGGTGTTCAGCTCTTCCAGACTGCGCTTAAGTTCAGCATCCGCTGCTCTCAGGTTCGTCCCGTTATCGGAGTAAATCACCATCGGCAAACCTCGCCGAGCGGCCATTCTCCTAAGTCCGAGGATCGTTGAGTCAGCTGTAAGATCCTCTGTTAATTCAATATGAATCGCGCGTATGGTAAGACAAGTAAAAATCATACCGTATCGCTTAAGTCTCCTACGACCTACAGTGACTTCAAGTGGCCCAAAAAAGTCGACTCCCGAATAACTGAAGGGCCGTCTATTGTGCTGCAGCCTCGCAGCTGGTAAGTCTGCCATGCGCTGTGGCTGAGGCGCCGCCCGTCTGTAGCGACAGAACAAGCAGCGCGAGCTTATCTTGCGAACAGTCGGTCGAAGCCTCAAAATCCAGTATTGTTGTCGCAACTGATTTACGACAAGCTCGTTAGCGCCATGCAGTGCCTTCTTGTGGTGGTATTCAACTAGCAGTTGAGAGATTCGGTGCTGGCCGTCCAGAATGGCTGGTCTCATAGTAGCTCGTTCCACCCCGCTTACCTTATCGATTCGTCCGCCAACACGTAAGATACCGTCGTCGTCCAAATATGGTGAAATTTGTAGCAATCGACTGGTACTCGCTAGGGACTTACCTTGTTTTAAGCACGACAGTTCGTTTCCAAATGAGTCAGACTGACACTTTTTTATGAGTAGGTCTTCCGCTTCCTTCATCAGGAAAACGTTAAGTTGAACGTCTTTGCGCTGACATTTTCTTATGAAAAGCAAAACCCTTGCAGTGGCGCGTACAAGAGTGATCCAACTCGAGATGTTATTTTCATTAGGTAAAAACAACACTGAGCAGTCACTACTTACCGTGTGTACAGACCTCTCTTCACACTTAACCTCCTCTGCCAGGTTGGTAAACTTGCGATCCTTCGGCCAGTCCTCTTCAGGACGACGTAAGAAGGAAGGACCTTGAAACCAAGCATCGGAATAAGCAAGCGGTGGAGAGTCTTCTCTCGTAGCTATGTCAGCCGGGTTGATCTTAGTCGGCACGTACCGCCACTCGCACGATTTAGTTAAATCGTCGATTTCGCCCAAACGATGAGCGACGTAAGGTTTATAATTGCGTGGATCACTGCGGATCCATTGCAGTACTGTGCTCGAGTCAGACCAGAAGTAACGTTTAGTAAGTGTCGTCGTATCCCTGTGCTCGCCTTCTATAGTTTTCGCTAAGCGCGCCCCTAAGAGCGCTCCTTGAAGTTCAAGTCTAGGTATAGATACAGGCCGCAGCGGACTAACCCTACTTTTACTAGCGATGAAACATACCAGTACGTGCCCGTCAGAGCGTTTAAATCGCCAGTATATTACATCCGCGAACGATTTAATTGAAGCATCGCAAAAAATATGCATTTGTCGCTCTAAAATCTTACAATGCTTACCGGATGACTCATTCGATGCATAACATTCCGTCCATGCGCCCGCGCCGGCATAGTACCGCGGTATGCGTAGTGCAGCGAGGCGCTTCAGTTCTTGCAGCCAGTTCACCCATGCTGTATGATCGCTAGGTTGGATGCGGCAATTCCAATCGACGCCACTGCGATGTACATTTTGAAAAAGAATTTTACCTTTTATTATGAAGGGCGATAAAAAACCATGCAAATCATACACAGACATAATAATACTGAGCATTTTTGCTTTAGTAGGCGGTTCGACTCCGTCTAAAATATTTTGAACTCGGTCTAAACAAATTTTAAATCCAAACGAATCATCGCTCGGATACCACATCAAACCGAGAGTGCGCTCCATGGTATTATTAGATCCGTGTTTGAACTCGATCGCAGTCGGCGCGAGCGCCTCTGGCGGAATAGTTTCCAGCACTCGTTTGCTATTACTTGACCAGCGTGTTATTTCAAACCCACCTTGCTTATGAATCATCGTGATGTCCCGCACTAATTCTATAGCCTTACTTTCGCTCGCACACGAATGTAAACAATCGTCCATATAGTGATCGTTCACTATTACGTCGACTGCATCGGGATACAAGTCCTGATATTTTAACGCATTTTTATTTTTTATATATTGCGCTATAAAAGGTGAACAGGTGGCGCCAAATATTAAACTTTCCATGGCACATATTTTTAGAGGAGCATCTAAACTAGTTTGCCATAGAAATCTTAAAAAATTTTGATCTTCGCGACGTATTTTTATTTGAAGAAACATTTCTTTTATGTCTCCTATCAAAACAAATGCATGTTCGCGAAATCTTAGCATTATGCCGAGCAACGAATTATAAAGGTCGGGGCCAGTTAATAGAAGATCATTTAGGCATTGACCTTTCACCTTTCCGGCGCAATCGAACACTAACCTGAGTTTGCCTGGTTTATTGGGGTTTTGAACCCCAAAATGCGAGAGATACCATACGTGACTAGTCGAGATTTCTTCATCATCTAGTTCTCGAGCATAGCCGCTAGCGAATAGCTTCTCCATCTCTTGCCGATACCTATCGGCGTACGCGCTGTCCGCTTGGCATTTTTTTAATATGCACAACTGCAACAGTTACTGCACAAATTGACTTTGACTACCTTTAGCATCACATCACACTTTGCCACGCTCACGGTTTCACGCTGCAGCTCGGGGTCTCCTCGCGGCTCGGCGACGAGGGCCACGGCGGCGCTCGAGGTCGATGACTCCTCCTGGGCCTCGAGCGCCTGCCGGGGCTCTTCGGCAGTTGGCGCTGGGATTTTTGGCTTTTTAAAGTGTAGCAGTTCACTGTGCGGAAGTCCACAACTGTCTATACTACAAAGTGGAGCAGAGCATGCGCTTCGGTCGTGCTTCTCAGCTAATAAGCAACCGAAGCAATAGTTGTTTGCTTTTACAAATCGCCATCGTTCTTTCCGCAAGGCTCTTTTGAACATCCTACAGTCTGGCAGTAAATGTATTCCTTTCTTGCAAAATTTACATTTGCTATCTGAGTTAACAGTTAATAGTACTGCGCGAGGTTTACCTTCATGCTTTTTGTCGGTTGTAAGTTCGAGTTTCTTATGTACGACACCCACGACGGATATCATCTCAGCCTCTGTTTGTAAAAATTTTGCTAATAATTCTAATTTAGATACGCCCTTATTGATCCTAGGAAAGGCGTAATCAGTCCACCTTGAAAATATGACACTAGGAAGTTTAGAAACTATTGCAGTGGCCAACTCTGGACTTCTCAAATAATCTTCTTTGTTCAGAGCTCGTAGAATGGATACACAATTATTTACTTTAGTAGAAAAGGTAATTAAATCTTGTTGATAATTGGCCGATAAAGGTGCTAGCTTTTTAATTCTATTTGTTAAATTTTCTATTATTAAATCAGATTGGCCAAACCTGAGTTCCAGCGTCTTGATGATGTGTTCTGGAGATGTGTTGCCGATGAGTAAGTCAGTTACCGCCTCCTTGGCGTCACCTTTTAACGCCCGTCGTAATCTCCAAAGGTTTTCAGACGTTGTGAACTGGCACACACGAGTGGATTCTTCATAGGCACTCTTAAAATGTAGCCACTCCACGCAATCACCGCTGAATGTGGGTAGGTCCCTGGGGGTCGCCAGTCTGGTAAGCAACCGGTCTTCTTTTGTAGAGGGTGAGGCAACCATAATATCCTTCAGTGCCTGGGCCACTTGTAGGAGGCTATCGACCGGCAGTGATGAGGTGAGTAACTGACTTGCTGGTGCCAGCTGTGCCGCCTCCGTTGCCGTCGCTGCTGCCGTCGCTGCTGCCGCCGGTTCCGCCTGCGGAACCTGTGACGGCTGTGCCTGGCTGTGGCTGCGCTCCAACCACTCTTCAACGTTCGAGCGACCACTCTGGTAGGAGTGGCCCTGAAATTTCGCCTCCGCCTCGTCATCAATGGCGGCTATGTCCGCTTCTAATTTTTTATTAATTAGCTCGATCTCAATTTGAGCCTTGGCCCGAGCAGCTTCTAATTCCAGCTGTTTCCGGCGGGCTGTTGAAGACTTTTTCGTAGACGAACATGACATATTGTCGCCTAATTCGCTACGCGGCGTAATGTTACCACTATATTCTTGCGCGAGCACGCGCTCCGAAGCGCGTTCAAGTCTCTGATTTAATCGTTCCCGGTTTTTAACCGATATAATAGGTGGCGTATTAAACATCGCTGATTATAGATTTGGCTCGATTGACCACGAAAACGGTTGTAGGCGATATAAAATAAAAACACGGAATAGGTACTTTAAGAAAGACTCGGGAATGTGCGCACTATAGGTAGTTGCCGCGGCCGCGTTCGTGCGGAGACTGAAATACTATGCGTCAATGCAATAGGCCTATTGTTTAGTGGCTAACGTCCAGGCGCTGCGCGCATTCTCGAAAATTCTTCTTTATTATAAATAAAACTTAAAATATAATTACAACAATAGTTGCGTCGCTTACAATGGTAAAAAAATTACGTATCATCAATTTGATATGAAATTAGTGTTATTACATATTTTTATGGTCGTGAATAATCTACGTAATTAAGCCATTTTAGAAAAATTTCATCACTTAAATTATATTTAAGTTACCAGCTAGGTAATAAAATAAGTAATTTTCACATCATAACACGCCAGAACATACAATAATTACGCATACGTTTTCATTAGTAGATACGTGGAAGTAGGAACACATAACGTTCATATTACGCGAAAGTCTTTGTACGCGGCATGAATATTGACGACGACAGTAATTATTATCCGACAATTAGTTGAGTTCGTTCGCTTCTAGATATTATCGGTATAATTACATTGTCTTGTTTATGAATTAAATAGTAGCGTGTTAGGGCTACAACATACAACGGACTGGACAGGATAAAATGTTTATATAAAACTGCACAGACTGGTACGACAGGATTAAACTTCGTTCCCTTCAATTCGAGCAATTCGCGGAAATTTCAATCCTGTCTGATTCGCCAACCTAACATATGTTTTGTAGTTGCCATCTTGTATCCAGGCTGTACCAAGAATTCGAGAATTCGAAGTAAAAGAAGTTTTTCATTTTTTTACGTAGGCTCTATTTTCTACTACATAATATATTATTATGATAAAAAACATCTATTACTTGAATTTTATTTGAGTTTATAATAAAGGCTCCTAAAAAATGGCTCCCTAATGTTTCGGGCTTCGATAGAAACGAAATCCTCGTACGATTATACGATTACGTACGTAGAATCAGACTCTAAGATACAATACGCAAAGAATTTCAATATAATATGTACGTGTAAAGTGTAAACGCTGTAATAATCTCGAGCGTGACAAATATGTATGTAATATGTGCGTACGGTTGGTATTCATTGCGTGTTCGACTCGCAGGCAATATTGGCTCAGGGAGCATACTACCATCGTTTAAAGCAGCATTGTTTTTAATGTCAGATTTATATAACGTACCTTGATTTCCCAAAAATAAGGATTATGTTTCTGCAACAAGAGCGTCAACAATATTAAAATAAGACTGCTATAAGCGTTTATGGTAACCCCCCCAGGCTCCGAACGTACCGCGCGGACCGCTTTTTATTAAACCCAACGTATTTATCACAAATGCTGGCGTATTCAAGTACCTACCCACTTCCTCTGCCACTGTGTTGCTACTTTAGTAAAATGATAGAACATAGCTATGTTTGGCAGGATAAAACGCGGGGATCTTTGTTGGAAAATTCATACGTGACAAAGAAGCGTTAAATTCTGTTCCTCTCCCTCTACTTCGATCTTATGAGCTTCGATGTTGTGTATTTTAATGTGGCGTAAGGCTATTTCGATTTGTACTAAAAATGGAAATAAATTAAAAAAACACGACTGCCCTGCCAAAAAAAGAACTAAAAAGTTTTTGTGAATCACTGGATATTGAACAATAGTATGATATATTTTGGAATCTACTCATCATTTTCTAGATGATGATTATATAGTTAATCTTATTTTCGACTTTAGTCTTTAATGCGGAGCCATGGTCACCCCATCAATTTTTTTAAAATTTTACTAGCCTATGTCACCCGGAATAAGCTAACGATACCTCATTTATCAAAATCGGGTCAGGGGTATAGAAGTTTTGATGTAATATACAAACTCACATACATACATGAACCCTGAAACTATACTCCTTTTTTCAGACAGCTGTATAAAAAGGAACTTTCTTACTCAAACAGGTAATTAAACCAGTGTGTTGTCGTTAACATTAGTTGACAGTATAAATAGCAACGCGGCGCTATCGGCTGAACCAATAGCAGACATTATGGCGAGCAACAGGGTTCCGTATAGTGTGAGAGACGTTGTTATTGAGTCTTCTATTATTACTAACGATCTTAAGTTGACATAACCTGAGAAGAATACTTAAATGTTATAGCTTTCTTGCGAGCTACGGTGTTCTAAGAAGTTTAAGAGCTTGCAGTTTTTTATTATGCACTATCTTATCTTCTAAAATAAAGGTGCAACTTTTCATATTTAAACACAAATATGAGGATATTTTATTCGTTCTTTCTTTCAACTTTCAATTTATTTATTTCAATATATATATATTATCTAAGAGGAGTAAAAAGGAAATTGCTTTCCATATATTAATATACATATTAGCCTTGCGAGCTTCTATATTAATATAAAAAATTGCACCTTTTTTCTTCTGCGGTGTTTTTGTTGTGAATGTTGCAGATATAACTTTAACTCTTCCATGACATGCTTGAATCCTATATACGAAACTTTAAGTTTCGTACTTACTTTAAGTTCATTGCACCTCAGATACTTGGGCCGAAAATCATAAGTGAATCCCTAACTTTTGGTTTTCTTATTTTTGTAATTTTACACACAACATTTTTATCGTTACCTCCTGGAAAATCTTGCAGGAAGTCGCTCGGATAGTGCCTCTCTTAATAACCCATAATATTTTTAAAAAATCAGAAGTGGGATCGATGCATTTTTACATACAAAAATTGAACGTTAGCTCCTTGCGTATACAGTAGGGTGTCAGCTAATGTGAACATAACAGTAACGCGCTCGGATAGTGCCCGTCTTAATGACCCATTATATTTTACGGCCAATACAAACAGCTTTGACTTAGAAAGAAACAATGCTGATTAACATTGTTATTTACTTGTTACTTGTTAGTCATAAAACCTGCTTCCTTCTGAGAGCTAATCATTCTTTAATCCGTTAGTAGGTAGTTAAAGGGAAATTGGACGTCTAGAATCCTAGTTGGGAGTAGTTTTTATGGAAATTAATTATTTATGTTTACCTACTCTACATAGGTAATTCCATAAAATGATTGCTATAGTGAAATATGACTACCTCATATTAATATTTTTTATAAATATGTCAATACTAGACGATGCCCACGGGATTCTTTTTAATTTTTCGGGATAAAAGGTAAACTAAAATTATATATCAATGGTAAATGATAAAAAGCCTATGTCCTTCCCAGGAATACAAGCTATCTCTGTACCAACTTTCGTCAAAATTAGTTGAACAGATTAGCCGTGAAAGCGTAGCAGACAGACACACTTTCGCATTTATACCTAATATTAGTATGGATTTGAAATAATAAAATGTGACATATATTCCTAACCACCATATTGTAATACCCGGTCAGACCTATTCTCGTATACATCACATAATTAGAACAGACACAAACGATACCTACTAAATATTATAATTCGCGGCTTTGAGGCGAATAAATTATTGATATTCAGCGATGTTTTAATGTAGCTCACATTTAATGCACCGTGTATCTATACTAATATTATAAATGCGAAAGTGTGTCTGTCTGTCTGTCTGTCTGTCTGTCTGTCTGTCTGTCTGTCTGCTACGCTTTCACGGCCCACCTGTTGAACCGATTTTGATGAAATTTGGTACAGGGGTAGATGGTATCCCGGGGAAGGACATAGGCTACTTTTTATCCCGGAAAAATAAAGAGTTCCTGCGGGAATAAAAAAAACTGTCTCTTCACCCGATTTTGATAAAATTTGGTACAGGGGTAGATGGTTTCCCGGGGAAGGACATAGGCTACTTTTTATCCCGGAAAATTAAAGAGTTCCCGCGGGAATCAAAAATCTTAATCCACGCGGACGAAGTCGCGGGAATCATCTAGTGTAATTATATGGTTAACATCGGTTCTGTGGAACTAGCATTATTGCAAGGTTCAAAATTAATGTTAATGACCAATGACCATACATAATAGCACAGGTACCTACCTAGGTTCAGTTTTTATAAATTGACCAGTTTTTGCTTAAAACCATACAATTTATTACTAAGCAAAATGAAATAAGAAGATCGCCCAAGTGCGAGTCGGAATCACAAGCAAACGGTTCCGTACCATCGTACACGATTTAACAGTAAAGAAAGAAGCGAGGCGCTTAAAAATGTTTCTTATATTTAAAGCCATCGCGACTCCTATCAACTCTAACTAAAATAATAACAAATAGGTACTGTATAAGAGAGGAAGAGAGACAGAGTACCCATTTTTTAATATATAGGCCAGCGTTTGGCTGCAATCAGACCTGCCTGCAAGTGGCGATGCAGCCTAAGGTGGAGCGCGCTTGCCTAGAAGATGCCTATTCACTCTTGATTTAAAGGCACCCATATTAAAAGAGGATGGGAAAACGGAAGCCGGAAGGGCATTCCATATCCTAGCGGTTCGGATTAGAAACGAGGAAGCAAATCGCTTCGTACGAGCCCGCGGAATATCGACTGCGTAAGGGTGCAGACCTTGTCGATGCCTTGCGGTTCGAGAATAAAAAGGTGACGGAGGAACCAGATCGAATAGTTCTTAGATTCTAACTGTAAGAAAGAGACACGCTTTTCTGTCACGTACATTTTTTCCAGCCTAGGGTCCCACGGTAAATATTTATAATGTTATAATATTATATATGTATAATTTTTTTCGCATAATGAATGCAAGGTAAGAAAAACAAAATCTTATGTCAAAAACGATTTCGATTAATAAATCTAATTAAATTGGGACTAACTGAATGAGGAAAATCGACGCTCTATCAATTAATATTTACAAAAGTTAAATGTTAATTATTTCCCTAATTGTTAATTATTTGTTTCCCTGCAAATTAAATTTAAATTCAGCGAACTCGTTAATTATTTCCAACGCGCGAACACAGGAAAGAGTAATAAGAATCAAGAATCATGACTTCGGCTATTGTTAATTTATCCTATATGTAGGTAGATATATAGATAGATAGATAGATAAATTCTTTATTGCCACACATAACAAAGAGAAAACTTAATTATAAACAAAAAGCAGAAAACAACGCGTGCGCAAGGGCGGTCTTATCACTAAAAGTGATCTCCTCCAGACAACCCATTTCTTAAGGAACTTTAAAAAGTAACGGGAAAGTGCAACAATAATAATAAACATGCAACAATACTATACTATATAAACTATACATATTAATGATACATAAATAACTAAATATAAATAAATATAAACATATAGCAGTAAATAAACCTACATACAAACGAAAATACTTAAATATTCTATAGCATATTAGAAAGGTAATATTCCTTTACACGACTCTTAAATATGTTTAAAGACTTTGACTGCCTAATAGTGCCTAGTAGGTAGGTACACTAAATCCGGTAAATTAATATGAAATCTTCGTATCATGAAAGATTAAACATTTTAGCTAGTTAAAGCCTACCATTTATAAATTACGCCGACGCATCTGCGCAGAAATCTTATTCGATAATATATCAGCCATTGCGCGCGTCCGTCCGCTGGTTGTTGCCCATGCGTCATGTTTATAAATCATAAATCATTTATTTTGCGAAATTATGGGTTATAACAGCTTTATAAGGTAGAAACTTCAATCTACTGTCAGAGATAGTGTGCAAAATTATGTTACATTTTTAAAATTATCTAGAATGACTTTATTACAATATAAAATTTAAAGTCAATATGTGTCTGGTATAAAATGGATACCATGTAAAGGATTACTTAAATGACAAGGAAGCTTGGCAATGATTTGATCTAATGGCTCTGATAGTTCCTTAGTTAAGATGATTTGTGAAATGGTGATAATGAAAAAAAAACCCGGCTGAGATTGTTGTGGGCTCTTCTCAGACCGGCGCGTTTGGAACCCTCGTAGCTTTAGTTTTAAGATACCGTTACTGATTGCGAAAGAAATGCGATAGTGTGCTACGCTTTCCCGGCCCATCTTTTCAACCGATTTTGCTGAAATTTGGTACAGAGGTAGATTATATCCCGGGGAAGGACATAGGCTACTCTTTATCCCGGAAAATTAAGGAGTTCCCGCGGGAATCAAAAAACCTTAATCCACGCGGACGAAGTCGCGGGCATCATCTAGTATTTTATGAATAACTAGACGTCAATAAGTGTACTGTACCTACCTATATTGAATAAACATTATTAATTGATTTGAAATATAATAAAAAATTACATAAAAGTTAAAATTATAAGCTACTTAATTTTACAAAGTTATTAACCAGAGCCAGTTCGGAGCCAGAGCACGATAGATAGATAGATAGCACGATTCGTTGCTGTTCTTGTGTTTAAAATCGGCTACGCTTCTGCGCAAACGAATTTTGCCATTATAAAACTCTTGCGTTTTTTATAATGTTCTCTAAGGTTTCTGAGGTCTGCCGATCCATACTTGGCCAGCGTAGTGGACTATGGCCTAAACAGTTATCATTTTGAGAAGAGACTCGTGCTCAGTGGTGACCCTGTGAGCATGATCGACGGCGGATGAAGAGGTCCTGAGTTCGATTTCAGAATCGAACCCAAATAATTATTTAGATTTTAGTTGTTACGAGAATTTCATAATAAGCCTGGATTTAGCTATATTTCACTGCCGTGCTTCGGAAAGCACGTTAAGAAGAGTGAGAGTATGATTGAATACGAGCAGTTTTCTCGTTTTCCTTGGCAATGGCCGGCGCGTGCTAAAATTTCTACTACTATAGTATATACGATTTTTTTGTCGCAAAATAGGCTTCCGCTTGACGACAATCATACCTACATAATGCAAAATAATGATGAGGTCTAGGTTTAAGCGCACTTACCTAGAAGAAACAATCTTATCATTCAATGACATAAACAATTTCCCTTACCAAAGATAGGAAGAAAATCAAAAGAAATCATCGATATGCAAAAACCTCGTACGTTCACACACCCTCGTGTAAAATTAAATTATAGGTAATATTGAGAACAAAGGCGTTAAGCGCTCAAAAAATTCAATTACCATAAATTCTTTACTATTTGAAGCGAGCGCAGCGGGTAGGTGGGCTCTTTATCTTTTGTTCTGGATCGGTTACCCTCCATTGACACCCTTCTGTTTTCACTCCTTTCAGAGGAGAGTTTTATATATTACGATTACGACACGATTTTTTATTATAATTTAATATAGCACAGGACGCAGCCAAATTCTTAAAATTTGCGCAATTGCTTTACACGATTGTTTTACACGACCTTTATAATTATTATTAGCCTCATTGAAACAAATGAATCCACTTTATCTGCGCTTCGTATCTTTTAAAACGGTCAGTCGTAATAACATTAGGTCATGGCCGATTTGTGACAACCTGAACAGAAATGCTGGATTTTAGCGTCAAATTCCCATATCGAAAGCTCCAGAATCAGGGCTAGAATAAAGTTAAGTATTCTGTAATACGGTGAATTCTACAATCCGGCTGCAATAAATATTATAACTCAACCCAATGAGTCAGTTTCTTAAATATTGGCAGTTTTATTTAATCGTATGGCGTTTGGTACACAATAAGCGTTTTATAAAAAGAACGCTTATTTCGCCTGCAAGTTCGTCGCTCGTTTAGCACCACCCAGGGGACACGTGCAGGGAGGTAGAAGGTAGCTCCTGCGGACGTGAGCGACGGGGCATCCCCCCAGGGGCGGGGCATCCCCCGGCAATATAGGCAGTGACTTTTGAGAAAGGTAAAGGACCTGACCGCAAATTAAGCCTCCGAACAGTAAGTATAAATTTATTTTGCTATGTATTATTTCAGATCAAGTTTTCAGCAATCATTTTTCTGAACTTTTACTCATGCATGATAATAGTTATAATATTAAACTATTATTGCTATTGATGTCGCAAGGCTATTTAGGAGATCATACGACTTACGACTTCAGGACATAATATCGCAAACACTAAATCTAGCGAGACGCATACTCGTATGAATAGCATCAAAAATTTTTGAAACTGCTATGTGCCGACAGCTAAACCATTTTTGTGAAAAATATAAAATTTTCGATGAAAGCCAAAACGGCTTTAGGAAAAATCGTAATACGATATTAGCGGTATTTAAATATACAAAGGAAGTCTTTCGAATTTTAAATGATAAAAAATATGCTATTGGCATGATGTTAGACATGTCAAAAGCATATGACAAAGTACAATATGACATATTATTAAATAAATTATATGGTATAGGAATACGAGGCACGCCACACGAGTGGTTTAAATCATATTTGAAAAACCGCGAAAATTACGTTGACATTGAAAATTTTGACCAAAAAACGGGACTAGTAAGCTACATAAGATCTGACGTGACAACTATGACTAACTCAATACCCCAAGGAAGTGTCCTTGGGTGTATTTTGTTTCTAATTTATATAAACGACTTGCCGAAAAATTTTGACGAATATTGCGTATTATTTGCTGATGACATTTCTTTATTATTCCCCCTATCTAATAATAATAATTTAAATGATAAATTGACTCGACTACTAAATGACATTAATAATTGGATGAATGACCATAAATTAGAAATAAATTGCAATAAAACTAAACTAATTCAATTTCGACCGTACCAAAAAACACCATTAAATATAAAATTTACCTATAATAACTCGGAAATAGAATGCGTTGAAAGTTTAACATTCTTAGGCATCGACATTGACACTAATTTAAATTGGAAAAGTCATATAAATAAAACAAAAACGAAATTATCTAAATTTATATACGGCCTCAGAGAGTTAAAGAAAACTACTAACTTAAAAACTGCATTAGCCGCGTATTACGCTTATGGGTACGCATTTTTGCGATACGGCATTATCCTCTGGGGAAACAGCACAAATGTTCAGGATCTTTTTATATTACAAAAAAAATGCATTCGCATCTTAGTAAATATAAAAACTACAGAGTCGTGCCTACCTCACTTTAAAGAGTTAAAAATCTTGACCTTACCTTCTATTTATATATTTGAAATGTGTAAATTTGTAAGAAAAAATATAAACTTTTACACCAAGAAAGAAGACAAAGCTCGCCGGTTCCCCGAGAGACACGCAAACAAACTGATTCTCCCACCGTCAAAATTGGCACTGCACAGTTCAAGCCCCTATTCAATGTCAATAAAAATATTTAACAATCTGCCAGACTGCATTAGGAACATCGGAAAGGAAAAAGAGTTTAATAACACGCTAAAAAACTATCTGATTGAAAAATGTTACTACAATATTGATGAATTTCTAAATGATACTGACAAACACTAATTAAATCGGTCTCCCTACCACCATGTACTATTCTGTTGCCACACCCAAACTGGGTATCCATAGCATGCTTTATTTACTAATGACTATAATAATATGTTAATTAAGAAATAATGTAACTATGGAATTGCAATAATAAAGAAACTGAAACTGAAATAGGAGTAGATGTAATTGTACTCCATTCCCTATGTTTTACATTCTTCCCGATCCCGTGAGAGAGCTCCGAGTGGGAACCGGTTATTTCTTACATTCTCCTCTAAATTCACAGTTAGGAAATTGAATTTTTCGAATTCCGTGTCTTGCTTTAACCACCAATTTAAGTAGATCTACAACATCGCTTACGCTCTCAAAGTATGAAAAGAAACTTCGAAGACCATCTGAAATTGGTAAAACAGCGTATTGTTCGCGATCACTAGGTGGAAAAGGAAGTCGATGCTGGAGGTACTTTTGTGCTTTGTTTCGTGTTTTCAGTTGGAGTAAGTCAAAAAGGTTTTTAGTATTTAAAAAAATAATTCTCATTATCGATTTCTTTTCCTTTGTCTAATGTTTGTTATGTTGGATGAAACCGCTAAAACAATGACCCTTTTTATTGAACTAGAAAAGAAATTAAAACCCCATTCCACGCGGAAGTTGTCTAGCAGCAGCTAATAGATACCTGTAGTGTACCTAAAAGGAACCTGGGTATTTTACAAAGTAATATTGCTAACCACTGCGTCCGAGAGGTCGACAAATCTTTACTTGAATATAAATCGCTAACGGCAAGGCTTATCCTTTAGGATATTAATTAAAGGTAGCTAATAAAGATACAATTAAACTTAAGCAGCGGTACACCGCTAAATATAACCAAATTATTATCAAATTTTAACTTTCATTAAACCTTAGGTAGATACTATTGCATTTTAGCCTGCCTTTTGCAATTACAATTAATTGCCTGCGTCTCGAAGTTATACTTTACAGTTCATGTGTTAAGGTTGAAATTAGTATGGCAGGAATAAATAAATTTAACAGCGAAGTCATTATGGCCGGCGCAAATAGTCCTCGTGATGACAGAGTCTATTAAAATTGAAACAAAATTGCATATTGAGAGAAATTATACAGAGACGTCTGTTTAATTAAAAGTAATATTATAATATTTTATATAGGATTGGCTGTTATTTTGGTTATAATATAACGTACTATATTGAGTTTAATTATTCATTCCATAGAATAGGCGCTGGGAAGATGGTAGGAGATAAAACACACAAAAACTGTACCCGAGTATTGTTGTCCAAATTCAACATCTTTTCGAAAAGCTATGTAAGGATCCATAAAGAATAATAACGCAGATCTTATGTCCTTTAGTCAAATTTTGTACCAGTCAGTGTCCTCTCTACAGCTACTTACCAGTGGCGCGCAGATCATACAGGCATAAAAGCACTGCTTATCCAGATGAAAATACATCATTATTCATTTTTCACCAAAACAGTTAGTAATCTGACCAACAAATGCCAACCCCACCTAGAAACCCTGTACACGCCACTGCTACTTACTTTTTATTCCGGAAAATGAAAGAGTTTCCAACATTCTGTATAACTTTTTGAAACCATATTTTACACAGACAAAACCGCGGGCAATATCTATTATAAATTACAATAAAAAAAATTAAAGAGTTTTTATTCCACGAACACTATCATCATTTATCAATTAGCCATGATGCATTTAGCCCAGTATTTAAAAAAAAGAGAACGTCAGTTCAAAAGTGATCAGCAAAACGGAAAAAGAACCTTCCTGATTACGACAACCAATTAATTACTTATTATTGTCCTGTAAAACCAACAGTCAGTGAAACGGTCACGCTTCGCTGTACAGGTCATGTACAAACAGAGGGACTGACACGCACTCCACATAGTGACATGATCTCGGTCACCTGCAATCAAAGCTCATTCCCGTCGCCGTCATTAGCACCTCGATGAGGGTACTCGTGATTGGTATACCACAAGTTATAAGAGCATAGCGTGCTACCTTATAACTGCAAAAATGTTTACTAGAATTAATCAACAAAAGAAGACAACTAACAGTCCTACTTCTCTGTACAGGTCATGTACAAACAGATAGCTCCAAAATCTTTGAGCTGAGTGAGTTCAACTAGTTGGTATTTTTAATTTCTATTACAAGGATCAGTTTTTTTTTTGCATAAGTCTCTGTAAAACCAAAAATCACGTCAGTAAAAGGAAGTAAGCTAGATAGTTAAGAGTGCGTGAAGTAGGTATTATGGGTAAAAAGAGTTGAAAAGGGAAAGGGAAGTGTAAACCTGTTTTGTCTACGCGGAGTTCGGCTCATTATTTTTTTGCAGTAGAAACCGCGCTATAAAATTATTTAGCCGCTTGTTACTTGTACTACACAAATCGAAGGGTGTAATATATTGACAAAGACGCCTGCGGCCGCAAAAGCCCTACTTCATTAAGGGACTAAGGTCAAAAGGGTGATGCGTAAGGGTACACTCGTAGAACACAGCCCTTCCTAATAAATATTTGCCCTTATTCCAGCAATCTTTATGTATTAAAATCCTTACGTAACTAACCGATCCACTCTGGCTTCGCTCGGTTATAACTTATGAAAAACCTTTGCAGTCTAAGATGGTAGCAGGCTGACTTGATAATGGGTATAGCAGTTATATTAATCTCTTACCTTAATGCTATATCGCTAAGCGGTACGTCTTTGCCGGTAGGGTGGTAACTAGCCCCGCCGAAGCCTCCAATCACTACCACTGGACTACACTACTACTAGACCACAGACAATTTCAAATTCAATCCAAAATTCAGAATCATGAATTGCCAAATTGACCCTGCCAGGTCGAACGCCGGACCTCCCGCTAATAAAATAAATGCGCTCAGCACTTCGCCAGAGAGGTCATCTTTAACGGCAATAGGAATTTCTCTATAAATCAGTTTATCTAGGTAGATAATAGATACCTTTAATAGTTAGATAAAGGAAACAAGTGGATTGCTTGTAGTTTATTTAACAACCCCATTAAGACGGCAACAACTTTGTCAAGGCATCTCACCGTTCGACAAAGTACGCGCTCGTTTAAACTGTCCTCACTTTATAAATCCCGCAGCCTTTCGAACCCCAATTAAGTTGAATTTGTTAAATCCCACTTTGATTAGGGCCCGAAGTAACTTTTGTTTTACTCGCGCTCTCGCCACCTCTATCCTATCTAATATTATAAATGTGACTGTGAATTGGTTTGTTTATTTATTTGTTACACTTTCACGGACCATCTTTTCTACCAATTTTCATGAAAATTGGTACAGACATAAGTGTGTCCTGGGGATAAACATAGGCTAAGTTTCCACGGGAATCTAAACCACGCGGACGAAGTCACGGGCATCAGCTAGTCATAAATGACTTCAAAAATTATTCGACCCATATGTATGTATGCTTGTTAGCGATTTAAACCACTAAACCGATTACTCGGAAAGCACTAAACCGATTTTGTTGATTTTTTCTCGCACGTGATCTACTTACTTTCAGGAAAGTTTAATAGACTTACATATCTTTTTTTATATACGAAGAAATACTCATAAAAGTGCACCTATGTCACCAATATTACGACGAAACTTCTCACTTAATAAATCCCGCAGCCTTTCGAACCCCAATTAAGTTGAATTTGTTAAATTCTACTTTGATTAGGGCCCGAAGTTAAGTCTTGTTTCACTCGCGCTCTCGTCGTTTCTATCTATGAATAACGAATGAGACATCAAAAAGTATGTACTGTTTCGACTCATTTATGTTTGCATATTTGTTCGCGATTTATTCAGAAACAAATGAACCTATTTTGATGTTTTTTCTCTCTCACTTAATCGACATACTTTTCGGACGGTTTTAGTTTAACACCTAGACATCGTTCTTATGTACAAATTAATACACATTAATGTGCACGTATGTCCCCCAATATTTTTGATATATACAATGAAACCCTTATTTAACGAACCTACTTCCACTACTACTAAGTACCAGTGGTACCAGGTACTAGCTTTACCTAGGTAATGCTTAAAAAAGTCCTTCTCTATTGGTTCTATGAACGACCCCTTCAAATAAGGATCTTTATGATGTAATTGTCACCGTAAAATTGTAAAAACCGTTAGATTGTAATCTAACTAGCGATATTGTAAACTGTCGACAGATTGTGAACCGTTCAATGTTCTCAGTGTCGATTTTTGAAATATTCACGTTTTCTTCTCTCTTTCTTGTAGGTTAGGTTAGGGTTCGACATAATTAATCAGGTAGCTAAACTTAGTTTTTATCAGGTTAATATACCTAACAGATTACAATCTACAAAAAATAATGCGTGAAATTGTAATCTGTCAACAGTTTACAATATCGCTAGTTAGATTACAATCTAACGGTTTTTACAATCTTAGGGTGACATAAACATTAATTTTCATGTAATTTTCGCCTTGAGGGAGTGAACAGACAGACGATCAAGTGCCAATCCACCCATTTAGACCCAGAGACCTTCGCTTTGATCGGTAAATAAATTGGACGTTATTTTAAGGATCGTCCTACCAATACCAAATTAACATTAACCCTACCGAAGCAGTACTCCCTGAAACTCAGCTACTCCAGACAATAATCCATAAAATATACATTGTCTGAGAAGTTTTCAGGCAAATCGAAATAGTGGGTCTTACTTACATAGATTACATTTCTATCTACCAAACCTTACGGCAAAAGCATAAAGGTGGAATGTAGTGGCTGTGAGCCATTGTGATAACAGTCTTTGACATACGGTTGGAATTGTATTGAAATCACAAGGCGCTAGACTCTAGAGTATGCCGCACGCCCGCGCTTCCGTATCTGATTTCTGAGGATTACCTAGGCCACACACTAGTACGGTACTAGGTTTGTGGTACTAGTAGTACTACAAACTTATCCGACCCGGTGACAGCGTCGCTACTAGATATGAAAAAAAACTTAACAGGCAAATTAGGTCCAATTTTGGCCCCCGGGTCAGATAAGTTTGACGAACTATAACGTCATATAGAAGAAAATGACTACCGCTTTCTTCTGGTTTACCATTTGCTTACCATAATATTTGCTTACGAAGCCGTGGCGTCACCTGGAGTAGGGCTCCATCTGAAAATCAGTGCTCAAGGCTCTTGTGATTTATTGCAAAGAATTCTGCATTATGCTGGGCTGACGCCTTCTTTCAGGTTGTGCCACACACGACATGCGTTATCAGGGCGCATCTAGGACTTGATCATGAGTTTAATGCTCAAGTGCTGGAGGCGCCATGGTAACATTTACCTTATAGTATTGTAATGTGAGGCACAATGGTAAGAATAAATAGTTTTTCTTTCTTTCTTTCTAATATAAGAGAGTTAGGAACAAGTGAATATAATTAAAATTATTAAAAAATACGACTGCTCTGCCGTAGCCCGTATCGAATTGCCTTTGGAATCTTATTCACATTTTTATAAAATGATATTTTTTTGTGAATCACTGGATATTGAACTATAGTGTTATATATTTTTTGAACCTACATTTTCTACATGATGATTATATTTTCGAATATTTTTTTTCAACTTTAGTCTTTAATGCGGGACCATGGTCATTGGTCACCTCACCAATTTTTTTAATTTTAGGGATTCTAACGATACCTATCATATATCAAAATCGGTTCTGGCGTATAGAAGTTATGGTGGAATATACAAACTCACATACATAGGTACATACATACATACATACCTACATGAACCCTGAAAACAATATTCTCCTTTTTTCAGGCAGTTGTATAAAAATGGATTGTACATGTCATAGAAGTATTATTTTAGTCTTAGGTACAAAGAAGAAAGTGTGGTTACTGGGGTGGCTGAATCGTTTATAAGTTGGTTGTTGCTAAGTTGTCCCAAGACAGTAACCGGTAACTCTATGCGGTAACCAGATAAGTAAGTACGTCGCAAAACTTTAAAACTTGATGTCTTTAGGAGAGTACTAGGAGGCTAATTCGACATAAACTTATCCCATTTTTTAAAAACTTGATTAATAAAGGATGGAAGGGATGAGTGAGGCGAAATTTGTACCTTGTTGACCTTAGTCTACTACCCTTGTTGACCTTAGTCCACCACACTTGGCCAGCGTGTGGACTAAGGTCAAACTCTTTTCACCCTGAGAAGAGACTCGTATTCAGTAGTGGGCCAGAGATGAGAATTGTAATGATGATGAATGATGATAAAACGGGTTGACATTATACCGTGTAAAATAATTTAATTTTGTGCAAAGAATCAAAAATAACTACTAGTTAATTATTTATAATAAATAAATAAACTTTTATTTCAGATCTAGGATCCATACGGTGTTAGGAACAAAAAATCTTAAAACTATGTTAGTAACAAAAACAATTGACACTGAATTAATTTATCTTAATTTATGTATATGTACCTATTTATAGCTGCAAGGAAAAACATCACACATTCTCAGATTTTAGAATTATTGTATTTTGATCATAGTGTGAGTCAATTCATCCGTCCATCCATCCATCCATCAGCCTGTATGCATCCACTGCTGGACATAGGCAATTAAATATTGCCAAAATCTAAGATACAAGAGTTTTCCAAGCAGGTGTGATTGCTTGATTGATAGTAAAAGTACAAGGTCATATATGGCTGAAACATAGCTATTTATGTAAGATATGTAAAAAATAAAAATGTAGCGTTCATTTCAATTTAGCTACAAGTGCACAATGACTTCACCACAATGCATCTTTATAACTTCCACTTTAGCGAAATAAAGAGGCCATAATAGTGGCAGTAACATCTCTCTGCACTTCGCACAAGTGCCGTAACGCGACGCTGCACTGTACCGAGCTCTGAGAATCGCATTATAATAAAAAATGAGGATACTTTAATTGGGTTCTAAAGTGAATCTATACTAATATTATAAATGCGAGTCTATACTATCTTACTTCTTACTTCTTATCTTATCTTATCTTACTAATATTATAAATGCGAAAGTTTGGATGTACGGATGTCGGTATGGATGTATGGATGTATGGATGGATGTTTGTTACCCAATCACGCCCCAACGGCTGAACGGATCTGGATGTTTGGCACAGAGATAGATTATAGTCTGCAATAACACATAGGCTACTTTTTATCCCGGAAAATTAAAGATTTCCCGCGGGAACCACAAAACCTCGATCCACGCGTACGAAGTCGCGGGCGTCAGCTAGTCTTACTTAATATTATAAATGCGAAAGTTTGGATGTATGGATGTCGGTATGGATGTATGGGTGTATGGATGTATGGATGTATGGATGTATGGATGGATGTTTGTTACTCAATCACGCCCCAACGGCTGAACAGATCTGGATGAAATTTGGCACAGAGATAGATTATAGTCTGAAATAACACATAGGCTACTTTTTATCCCGGAAAATTAAAGAGTTCCCGCGGGAACCACAAAACCTCGATCCACGCGTACGAAGTCGCGGGCGTCAGCTAGTATTACTATAAAGTTTGGATCGATGGATGGATGGATGTTTGTTACTCAATCACGCCAGAACGGCTGAACGGATTTGAATTCCATTTGGCACAGAAATAGATTATAGCCTGGAATAACACATAGGCTACTTTTAATCCCGGAAAATTAAAGATTTCCCTCGGGAACCAGGAAACCTCAATCCACGCGGATGAAGTTGCGGACATCAGCTAGTATGCAATAATACAACATGGGCTTTAAAGTTACAAAGAATGAAGAATTTTCATTTAAGGCAACATCTGCACAAAAATAAAATTAATGTAACTAAGTACTTACATCGGTACTAAAAATGCGAAGTGTGTCTGCACGTCTATCTGCTTCGCTGTCACTATCCATCTGTTAAACCGATTTTAACGAAATTTGGTACAGAAATACGTTGCATTCTAGAGAAGGACATACCTACTCGTAAGCATAGGACAGGGGCATTTTTTAATCCCGGCAAATTTAAAAGTTACCGAATCAATCAGATCACCAACATCTAGTATAAGAAAAAAAAAATTCATTGAAAACTAGGTCACATTAAATACTTACAGTCTGTCAAACTTGTATGGCCCGGTGGCCAAAACTGGGACTCATTTTATGCCTGTTTGTTTGTTTTTTTTTTTTGTTTAGTTTTCATAAAAACTAGCGACGCTGTCACTGGATCAGATAAGTTGCAATAAAACTTGAGTAAACAGATACGTACTAAACCTAAGTTTTATATTACGACAGTGTTCCGGTTAGTCCTATTTCTCGGTTGCCTCACTCGGCCGTCTAGTTATTATTTCGCCCTACATTCGCCATGGCACAGCGTGAGTAGGTACATATTCATACAGTGGGTCGACGCCCATACAAATGACAGACCCGGCTACCATGACAGTTGTAGCACCTAGAGGTACGGTATGGTACTCTCACCTACAAATTTGACATTGGAGTGTGCTTGACATTAATTTGACATTTTGTATTTTCAGTACAAAACTCTGACAGTTTCCTCGTCACGTCCCACTCCGCAGCGTTACTCGATTTTAACGACGGAACGACTTGTAGGAAAGAACATATCCTCAGTAGACTGCGAGAACGTATCCCTTAGACTGTGACCATGGCATGGTCAACTATCATACGAAGACACGGCTAAATTACGTACATAACAGACGCTGTGGTGGTGTAATGGTCTATGCAGCGCTCGTTGGCTGTCTTTGTCAAAGATTATAGAAGCCTTAGATGTCTAGGTACGAAGCCTGAACTGAAATAATGCGACGGTGAAACATGACTTCCCTGCGACGTACCAACCTTCGAAATAAGACCATGCCTAAAGGATGGCTGTCCATTGAAGGTGTGTTGGGCGGACCAATCGAATTCCTGACCAAAATGACAGTTTTATGCCACGTACCTTGATTCTTGACGTCTCTTAAAATAAGGATTAAAATTATAAAGCACGAACGTCAACAATATTAAAACAATACGGCTTTAAGCGTTGGTAGTAAGCCCATATAGGTGATAAAATTATCTCTTCACCTGTCAGGAATCTGATTAGTCTATTTGGCACAACTCCGCTCCGCTCCGCTTCAATAAAAAAGCAGCCTTGTAAATTCACACGATTCAAAAGGACTAGTAAAAGTTTATTTGAATAAAAAACGTTTGAGTTTTGTCTAGTCTGTCCACTCAGCCTCTACTGATACTTCTTGGATACTTCGCACTTATTTTACTGCACATGGCTCACTCTCACTCTCTATTGGCTAAAATCCATAGTTGCAGCAAAGGTTCCATCAATTCAGCCAAAAATGAATTGCAATTGCAGCAAGATTGACTACGCTCGGACTATATGTTATTGCGACGCGTCTTCAGTACAGTCACATCAGTACCATTCCTATGTACAGCTAATCCTAAGTAGGATTAGCTGTACCGAGGATCCGATATCACACGACACGAATCTATACGGCAGAACGCAACGTTCAAATACAAAATATATATGAGAAAGCTGTTCGGTTTTATTTTTTTAATCTTTGACACCAAAGCATTATACGGGGGTGTGGAGCATGACACCGAACGATATTCCTCCTCGAACTCAGAAGTTTTACCAAAATAATCTTACCACTTCATTTGCCCTTATTACAATGTTTTAAGGTATGTTTTCTTTCGATTGGATCGCAGTAGACTTTGCTGGTATCTTCCGGAGTAGTTTGACATTTTGCGAATTGATAACATCTTTGCTGTGCACGCGATTAGGTAGTTCCAGATCGCATATCTCGATTTTGTTTACGACGAGTTGGATCTATCTTTATTTTTAGGCACAATGTAAAAACTAATATATTTTTTAATTGTGTTCAATGTGTTGAGTTTTAAAGGTTCTTTTCAACCAAGGATGTCCAAAGTTTTTTTTTTATCCACTACAAGCTAGCCCTTGACTGCGATCTCACCTGTTGGTAAGTGATGATGTAGTCTAAGATGGTAGCGGGCTAACCTGTTAGGGGCATGGCAGTTATATTAAACCCATACCCCTTTGGTTTCTACACGGCATCGTACCGGAACGCTAAATCGCTTGACGGCACGTCTTTGCCTTTGCCGATAGGGTGGTAAAAAGCCACGGCCGAAGCCTCCCACCAGGCCAGACCAGGGAAAATTCGGAAATTATAAATTCCCAAATTTACCCTGCCGGGGATCGAACCCAGGACCTCCGCACGTTAAGGAAAATGAAATAAAATGAAATGATTTATTTATTTCACGTACAACAACTTATGTCACTTATGATACGTCAAGACTCAAGACTGTACCCTCTCTCTCTCTCTCTTTCCCTCTACTCTAGAAGTTCGTTAAGTAGGAAAATGTGAGACAGTTGGTTTGTCCTTTAATCACGCCGCAAAACACCGTTGTGTTTTGCGGCGTGATTAAAGGACAAACTCGACAACAAACGCGATTTTCTTCAGGAGTATAGTTATAAAATAGTATTTTCAACCCGGAAAATTGAAGAGTTCTCAACTTCTCACGGTATTTTAAAAATTAAATCCACGTGGACGAAGTTCATCAGCCTATCATCATCCTAAACCACTTGAGATGCACGGCGCAGCGCGGCACGTAGCGGCAAATATTCTTTGTATGAGCTTGCATGGTGCCGCGTCACGCAGTGCATCTCCGTGCCGCATCGCTAAAATGTGGCTCCTAGATCCATACAAACTTATACAAAGAATATTTGCCGCTACGTGCCGCGCCGTGTCATGCATCTCAAGTCGGGCTACACCTTAACTCTTTTTTTAATATTAGGTAGGTAAAAAAAAAACTTTACCCATAAGCTGTATCGAGTCCCGAGGGCCAGTCAACCAGTTTACTTTCTAAATGTTTTGCGCAACCAAAATAATGAACACAACTTTGTAAACCAGCTTAAATTCAATACCGTTTTATACGAATAATAATAATTCTCAAAACTTTACTCATTAGAACCCTGAATCTAATTTATGTTGCTCTCAATGGCCCTGCGGCGATCTCAGTAAAGTTAACTTTGTAGGTTAAAATATGGTTTAAAATAATGAATTAATTAAAGTTTTAAAGTGTAGTCGGCGTTCCAACAAGAAACCTGCGTCTTGCAATGGACGTATATCGGTTGATGACGACAAATAACCTTATCTTAGACAAAGTAATATATCAAATCGCAAAACCCGTGTTTAAAGGGAACAATAAATTATGTCAAGCTGAAATTAATTAAAGAAATCAATTACAAGTGGCCCGCTTTGGTCGACTGCTCTGAATCGATACAATGTACGCGTAATTAATTTGAGACTACCCAAAATGGTCCAAAGGCCCTTAAGTTCAGTTATCTCGCGCGATCGCTTTGATGGTTGTATAGATTTGTGGTTAAGCTCAAGTTAGGGGCGAAAGCGACTTTAAACTTTTACAAATGGTGTAATTAAGTGGTGGAAAATAAGGATGGGATCTACAGGCGTATATTCACTCATCATTATTAACAGCCACTATGGATGCACGGTTGGACATGATTCCCTTTTATGTAGATCCATAATTGCTTATTCTTGGCTTTTTACATGTATTCAATTTCAACCACTCACCGGAAATTACCATACCACTAGCTACGCACTTTTTTTTTTATCAACTCAAGTTAGCCCTTGACTGCGATCACACCTGATGGTAAGTGATGATGCAGTCTAAGATGGTAGCTGGCTAACCTGTTAGAGATATGGCAGTTATATTAAACCATCACGGCATCGTAGCTGTAGCTACTCCGTAAATCTTCCCGTAAAAATTAAATGTGTATACGCATAAGAATGAAATTGCTGGGAAGCACTTCGTCACACGTGTGTTAGACTGTAGCCACGTCCCCACGCTAGCAGTTAGCACTAAAGCAGTAAGGACAATTAAAAATAATAAATTCTTATTGCCAATACTTGTGTTGGAAGGATGGATTGCTGGCAAGAGAGCTCCAGGTCGCCAAAGACACAATTGATTTGATAAGGGGCTGGACAGCCCAAAGTTAAGCTTTTCGATTGATGACCGTCAGACCTTTTTGAGGAAGGCAAACGATGATTTTGATGATTATTTACCCTACACCGAACCCTAACCCAATACATCCCATTCGTAAGATCACAGCGCTTACCACTGTACCAGGGAAGTCGACAAAAGCTAGTCGCCTAAGCTCATCACAGAGACCGTGTTTGATGGATGAGGAAGTCGGGATTCGGCTATTAATTTATTTGATGCCACCCATAAATACACCAATATGTGTCAATTAAAGATCTATATATACGATTGTTCAATAGATTAGGGACACATTAATAAACTTGCCAAGATCTTGTATGGATTAGCATAAATTGGGACAGGCTAGGCCAACATCTAAAATGTTACATTTCATTTGTACAGATAGACATGCAGAAATATGGACATAGTCACACTATAAGGGTTCTTTGTTACCATTTGGTACGGAAGCAAGCTGTCCAAAATCGGTAGGTACCTACTTAACTACCTAAGGTCTCATTATTTTAGACAGGTATGTGGAAATAAAAACGACTGAAAGGTTACACCGATTTGATACACCGATTTACTCACAGAACACTGCAGTCTAAAGTAGCTAATTTAAAGTCTTTATAACACAGAGCACATCTTCTTTCCCAAAAATAGCGGGGGAACCTCCGGGGTGACGTGAGGAATGTGTGAGCAAATAATGTATTGCACCGTCTGGCGTTGAATAACATCAAAAATATTGCTAGGAAGCTCAAAAAGTAAACTGTCCAAAATAGGTTATATTTTCCTTATTTTGGGCAACGCTGTGGGACTAAAAACGACTCATAGATACACCGGTTGTCTTTAAGAAAACTACCTTCCAAAGTAGCTAATTTAAACTGTCTTTATAACACAGAGCACACCTTCTGTTCCCGGAATAGCGAGGGAATCTCCGGGGTTACGTGAGGAATGTGTGAGCAGTTGTAACGCCCCGTATCGCCCCGTCCAGCGCTGAATAACATCGAGACAATGCTTTAGGAAATTAGATCCGCGTCGTAGTCGGGACACGTGGCCGCCTTCTCTGCCCGGCGCGACGTGTTATGAAGCTAACACATACACTAAGAAATCAAGCTCTTACAGGAACATCATTTCGCTGTCGTCTGTCTGTCTGTCCGTCTGTCTGTCTGTCTGTCTGTCTGCCTGTCTGTCAACCAACTTTTTCTCAGGAACGCGTGTATCAAGTTGAAATTAATATCAAATATTCAGGTCTATGGTCCCTTAGAACTGTAAAAAAGCTTCAGTTCTAAGTCAACGCAATCAATAGATTCTGCCGTTTATGCCGCATATTTTGACACTCGTTAATAAATCAAAACCTATTATTCTAGGGCACATCCCGTTGATTTAGAATCATGAAATTTGGCAGAAAGCAAGGTCTCACAGCACACGTAAGTTTAGTCGAAAATCGTTAATTAGGATTCCGTAGGTACTCATGGGTGTGTTGAATTGTTTGTCAAGCGCTACCAGTATAGCGACAAAATGTATTGTGTAATGTAAGCCAGATAATTCACAGCTGATGACGTGTTGTTATGACATCTTTCTTGTTATTTACTAAATAAAATATATTGTGTAGTGGTACGTTACCCTTTGTGCGCGAGTCTGACTCGCACTTGACCGGTTTTTTTAAATAAATACATACATACACTGCTAAAATCATAATCCTTCGTTTTCGCTTCGCCGTAGTCGAGTAAAAGCACCGGCAAAAAGGTACCACCAAGCGAATAAGCGTTCCGATTGGATGCCGTGTAGAAACTGATTAGGGATATGAGTTTAATATGACTGCCCTTATATCCATAACAGGTAAGCCCGCCGTCTTAGACTGCATCACCATATACCAGACAAGATCGCAGTCAAGGGCTAAAAAAAGGGTTAAACAATTTTTTTTAAAAATTGGCAGTCATAATAGGGACTGCCGATACAAGTGAGAACGAAAAAAAAAATTTTATAAACCTTAACACTAAGGCATTGAAGTTTAATTCCGAATGTAGTATATTTATATGTTCGCGAGCATGTCGGTCACGCGAGTACGTCGGTCACGGTCACAAGATATCTACATTTTTACCCCCTAACAAAAAGTGCTCAACGCGCTTAAAGAAGTTTTACAGTTCAATAAAAATTACCAAAAAGTGCTCAACGCGCCTAAAGTTTTCACTTCAAAAAATGGCAAATGTGCGAAGTTCACAGTTGCTGCAGAATCCATTACAAGATGACTATTTGCGCTGGCAAGTTGCAGCGTCCCGGCCGCGTCTCGGCGCGACAAATCACACATGGGGCCTATTTGTGCCCAGATACAGTAAGCATACCTGATGTCACAAAATACTCTCTTGCGATAAGCTAACTGAGGTAACTGGCAATCGGAAACATCGGAGCCAAGCGCTGCGTGCTTTTTAAACAACTTCTGGTTAAAAATAAGTGGAAGTTCTCAAATCAAATTCTCTCAGTTTTTCATTCAAAAAAGCTTGCGTAAACCATTGTTTAAACCAACCAGTGATTAAACCTGTCCTACAAAACGATCGAGATTGAGCGCTCATTCAGTTTTTTTTCATCTAGGGATACCCAAACATTTGTGATGGCACCGGCGTGATCGTCTTGGCTAGTTAAATATCGTGGCTTGTATATGTGAAAAAGAGAAAAAAAAATTCTATAAACTTAGAAACGGAAAATAGCACTGCAGAGTTAGTAGCACTTTAGGTATCCGGTCGTCGTATTTGTTGGTTATGATTTACCAGTAAAACTGGTACTTAGCACAGTACGCTGGGTGAACATTGTAAGGCAGACCTAATCAATCCGCCTGAATCATAGTATTCTTTATTGATACCTTAGCGCGAAGTCTATCTTAGAGATGTTTAAATTACAGTTTAGTAACAAGTATATAATTCGAGTTTGCAAATCAGGGCCGGATTGAGTGGTTGCTGTTACATGTATTTCCTTTAAAAAGGCATCTTAGCTGACCAATGGTAACCGAGCACGGGGAATGGTCCCTACGCCTGCACGAGGCCCTTAATCATTGTTATTTGGGGCAGCAGTCAACCTCCTTTATTGCGCTGAGAAGCGAATTTATTCCCACATCCGCTAGCGGCTGGTACTATCTTTTATGGGCTTATTAGCCCGCCCCTGGTCCATGGACTTTTATTTATTTATCATTTCATATAGTAAGTTTTATGAATTGGCCAATTCATGGTCGGAGGTCGATCTGCGAGAGGAGTGTGTGTATGGTGTGCTGAACCATTGCTGCCAACTTGTCACCACGCAGCCATGTAGCCGATTACTTTGACTATATTGTCAATCACTGTCAAACATGTTATCAAGATTGATTTGGTTCCCCAATCAACCAAAAGTGCTCCACACTCTGCGAGTACGTCCCTGCTTTCGAAACAATAGTTGTAGCCTGACTCTTTTGTTTTGCGTATGCCCCGCTCGTTTCGCTTTCACTCTCGCTCTCGTCGCTGTAGACCGCCTTCTCGTTCGGATGCTATATACCTATATTAATAAAACCTATTGTTCCCTATTTCTCGCAAATATCTTATGTATATAATTTAGATCTATTTTAACCCTTATGCCAAATTTGTGTAAGTCGGGACCTCTTAGACTGCATTAGGTCGTCTTATCTCATTTGAAAACTTTCTGAGGAGCCGTTATCTGTTCTATTGTATAAAAAGTAGTGAATGGATTTTTGTTTACAACAAAATCTGTTCATAGGCTCGAACTATGAAATTATCCTGTAGACCTAAATTAATTGCGATAACCTATAAAATCTACCTAGTTAATTTCTATAGTATTTAGAATCGTGACTGTAACTTGGACATGTGGGATGAAATTCATTATTGGAGTGTTATCCATAATCTTTAACACAAGTCATTAATGTAATATATTATGATATAAACCATAATTAAAGTTTAGACCAAAATAAACTTCCAATAATAAATCTGTAAGGTAAACTTAACTGTATAATAAAAAGGAATGGTTATGAATATAATTTACTTTTATTTTCCCAAAATTTACTTAATTTGTTTCACTCGACACTGAGTGATAATAAGAAGAGAGACACTGGTTTAAATTATTTACACCGAATTCGAGTGTTTGTGCAAACGTTTACTTCGGTGGAATTTCTCGTTCCTAGGCCATACTAATTTGTAAGGGAAAAGAGAAATCCAAGATAAAAACCCTTACGACCATTTAACCTAAAATACACCTTATACTTTACTATATACACACACGTACACATTTATGAATCATCAGTTCAATAGAAAAAAAAAAGCGTTAAGACACACACATAAATTTAGACATTAAATTATATTTACAATGTGTCGACAAGGCTCACGGCTATATACCTTTAATTTGATTAATTCAGTTTATCGGTTCCGATTCTATATCTGATCCGGAGGTATTTTGGATGCAACAACATGTGATTATTTTATATAATCTGGCTCCTACTTTGGTTCTTTTATACAACATTATAAGTAGAAATGCAATACCCATAATTTTCATTATTAATGTAATAATGTCAATGGTTGACCATGTACTTCCTCTATTTTTCCCCGTCATTTCATACATGATATCCAAACTAGTGTCCGGATCCATTTTGACTTCACTTATAATAAATAAGTACTTTATTGAATGATTTAAATTACTAGAATTTACTGTGAGCCTCGTTTATAACACCTTAAGAAAACAAATTGAGTACATTACCAATAATAACAGCAACTCGGCGTCTGTCACTAAAACACTTTACCTAGCCTTATACCTTGAAGTTTAAACAATTTTATATTATTTATATTACACAAAGCTAAGATTAACGCTATGTCAAAACTACTTCTAGACTATTGGCTAGTTGACCGCCCACTCGGAGATACAAGATCAGAATGTAGTTTTTATATTACAAAACTAAGATTAACACTATATCAAAACTATTACTAGACTATATATAGGTGACTGCTCTCTCGGAGCCTTAGAATCGAAGTGTCGTTCCGCACGCCTCGAGCCAAAGATCTCCCTTCTCTCTCCCTCCATTGGCTCCTTTCTCCCACTGCAAAACACAAATTTCCGCCACAATCAAATGCTCAAACATGATTCGTCAAACAATGACGCGTCAATGTGTTAGCCAATAGTCGAACGCATGGTCACGTTCCCGCTTTAGCATGTTTCGCGCCAATTTTGTGCCACATCTGGTATCTTAAAGTTTTTGTCTTGACGCTTGTCCACGAAAGAAATGCCGCAAAAAAACCCCGTCAATTTCGTACCTCGCCCTTTTCAAGCGGCTTGTCAGAATTTGGACCTCTTTGTCTCAACCGTAATAACTTACAAAGCTTTATTGAGCTTAGTTAGTGTGAAATTCTATGGTTTATTGCTTCAAAAAAAAAAAATATCCTAAGCTAACTTTTATAATTTCTAAAGCTCTTGTATTTTCAATAAAAAATTTGACCCTCGGTTTTAAAGTCTCAGGCGAAGTTTTACGAGTGTTGCGCTATGTATTTAAAATTCGAAATAATTCATGGAATCGCTAGGAACACATGTAGGGTGTCTACTTCACATTACGTCAAATCATGGATGTAAGAATCAAACCAAAATAACAAACAGTGTAACTATTGAACCGATGTAAACTTTTCAAACTTATTTTATAATTTTTTGACATAATTTGTGACCAAAGCTAAAAGATAGAAGAATAGTGAGACTTGTTATTATAACTTCAGGCTCAGAAAGACTAGAATCCAGAGCCGTTAAACCAGTTAATTAAAAAAAAACATATGACCATAGAATAAGTATAAATGATATATGATTTTACATCTCACGGATTGTAGCCACACTGTAGAGCTATATTATACCATCGTTACATGTGCAGTGCACGCCATCTTCTCAATCTGCTACGATAGATAAACTACGAGTACGTGTAGCAAAACGCAATTATTGTCACAATAAAGTTCTCACTATTCCAGACATAAAGAGAATAAACTTTATTTAAAATAATAGCTTTTTTATTACTTAGCTTCTACTATCTTTGCCAAGCATGATTCCGATAATCGCAACTTCGGTATTCATAAAACGCTACAAATTCTTTTATGGGCAAACTTTTAAAATCTCTTTCCGAGCAACTTCTCTCGCCTCAGGACTAGCGCAAGCAGTTGGGTGGACACTCTAAATTTTAAAGACAAAAAAAAATGTGCTAAAAAAAATTACTTTACTCTGTAAAGCCTTTCCTGACTATGATTAGATCACTAAGGATAGCACGACCAAACTTCGACAAAATCTTCATCGTCGTCTAAATAAATAGACGTCCACAACTGGACGAAGGTCTCCTGCAATCCACAGGATACAGTATTTTACCGCTTGCTTTCAAAAGCTCCCAGCTACTTGCTTGAGATCGTCCGCCCAGTTGGGGGTTAGTAAATGCAAGTTGTTAAATTCCCTTGTATAGTATATCATAGCGTAAGTACAAATTGGGTATTTTATAGTAAAATGAATTCTTTTTTAGTGATTTTTAAATAGGGGATCCCCTAAAAGACGATAATTCTTTGTTGACGTCACAATTCAGTATTTCATAAAAACCCATAATATATAAGCGCGCGTTTTGACGTTTGAAAAAACTTAGTGATTTGAGTAGTCAAATACCAATTATGTTATCCTTACAGTAAATCGATGTTACGAATTGCAGACTCACCTACTACTCCTACCTACACCTTTTTATATGTAGACCAAGCTGCATATACTATTTTTTTTATAGAATAACTGAACTTTACACTGGAAATTCTTACAACTCGAAGTCGAAGATATTAATATGCCCCCGTTTTGCCCCAGTCACCTCGCAGTGTTTGCTCTGTCTAGACGTCTAGAAAATCGCATAATATATCTCCTTAGACCATGATTATATTACGAAGTTAGAGGCAAAGCTGAATTATAAAGAGTGTAAAACCTAAGTAGAATAAAATTCGTCCAACAAATATTTGCACAAGTCTGATTTAGCGGGACCTCTCTCCTACGGTCGCGGTAAATTCATAAAGAACTCTGCATTTGCAAGTTAAATTGGAGGCGGAACAGAGCCGGAGTTGGGAAAATAAAGAATCCCTTGTCTGGAGAGAATTTGCCATTGTTGTAACATTCTCAAATGAGGTCCATTTATGCATACGGATACGGAATACTAAAAGTACAAGAGCTTAACGTCGATATCAAATATGTTCCTTTCCTTGTTCAAACGATTTTAACCAAATTTGGTACAGCGATCGCTTGACGATTCAAAAGCAATAAAAGTAAAAGTTTATTTAAATAAAATACATGTTTGGCACTTTTTGTCTATCGTAATATTTATAACACATTGCATTTTGTAAGTAATGACTGTTTGTTGGCCAAATAAAAAAAGTTAATTTTTTAAACAACCCGGTGACTGATTGAAAAATACAAGCAAACAAAGAGAGTTGCAACTTGCGGGTCCAATTGTAATGGTACACAATATTGTAATACAATTAATTAGTTTTCTGGATGAACTATCATAAAACTTATGAATTTAAACTAGATGATGCCCGCGACTTCGTCCTCGTCTTCTCTGTACCAATTTTTTTTTAATCGGTTGAAAATACGGGCCGTTAAAGCGTAGCAGACAGACAGACAGACAGACGGACAGACATACTTTCGCATTTATAATATTAGTATGGCTTACACTTGTGTCTCAATGTTATTACTGAGCAAAGTTTTCAATTATCTAATCTTACCCAGACTAATTCTGACATTGTTATCGTCCAACAGCTCTCAGTCTAGTATTATTCGACTCTTAAATGGCAGTGAATCGTGATTTTATTCAGCTCTAATGTTATGAAAGCGATTTTCAGTCGTCAGCCTTATTAGCTTATGCAAACATTTTTCTGAATCGCTCTCTCGGTGGCGTCGAAAACATCGTAATTTTATAAGATGAGGTCATTTTAAATCCCGCTTTAGTTAGTACTATGCATTAACTCGCTTCGCAAACTAACAGTAACAAGGATTATATTAATTTAATCATCTACTTACTTTATATTTGTGTTTTGATGATGCACTAAAGCTTATCAAGTTATCATGTTGTCACAATTTATGAAACGAACTGCAAATAATTCTAGCATTCTGGCAATGAAAGTATTGACATCATCATGCTTTTTTTTTTCTTTTTTTTTATCGGAGATTGGCAACCATTAATTACCCACTTTCCGGTCAAAGCACTCATCACTGCGCTAGGTGGCGCTTTTCGTCGGAGTCGTCCTATTATTTTGGGGAAATTATACTAAATTGTATTGTGTAAGTAATTTTCGGCAAATATCAATCTACTAGATATCTACTTGGTCACCCGTGCCATGCCGTGACGGGTTGCTAGTAATACCTTCAAGGCAAGAGTGAATAGGCATCTTCTAGACAAGCGCGTTCCAACCTAGACCTCATCATTGCTTTGCACTAAGCATGATTGTTGTCAAGCGTAAGTCTATCTCACAATAAAAATAAAAATAAAATATCAACTATTAAGCAGGTATTCTGTGAGAATACCACAGAATAGAACTGTCAATGATGACAGTTCTATTCTGTGGTATTCTTCAATCAATAGTTGAATCAATCAATGTGGTATCAATCAATCGTATATTTGCTTGAAACATTGTACAAATAAACGATTGATTGATTGATTGATAGTCCCTTCTGGTTATACTAAAGTTTTCAACTATACAATTTGTCTAACTGAAGTACATCGAAGGTTTTGTTAGCTATAACAAACTATAAAATTATAGATGAAACTTTATCCGCGTGGATTTTGCTTTTAAATATCCATTGGAAACTTAATTTTGTGGCATAAAAAGTAGCCTATACCACCCTACCGGCAAAGACGTGCCGCCAAGCGATTTAGCGTTCCGGTACGATGCCGTGTAGAAACCGAAGGGGTATGGGTTTAATATAACTGCCATGCCCCTAACCGGTTAGCTCGCTACCATCTTAGACTGCATCATCACTTACCATCAGGTAAGATCGTACTCAAGGGCTAACTTGTAGTGGATAAAAAATAAATTTAAAAAAATGTCTGGTCTTATACAATATACCTACCTATGTACTTAAGTCTTCAATAATTAATAATGTCATCCCGTTGCACTTTTGCAACGTAAATTTAAAAACAATCCTACCAGCAACACACTTTCGTAATTTAATAGTATTGGCAGGATAAAATTAGCATTCTATAGATTGTGGCGGATTGAGGGTAGGTAAACATTATGGTATCCGGCAGGGAATCGGTAATGTGTTGTATTGTTTAGGGATAAGCTATTAGTAGCTGATCATTTATGTACAACGGGTTGCTTGCGGCGTCCTCACCTCCATATTGTGTTAGTTTACGTATACTTTAGAGCACTTTTGAATATTTAATTTGTTAAAACAACTTTTTAATTTGACATGGTTTTCTACTTTCCGTAGGGAAGGTGGGATACGGTCTACAGGAAATTCAAAGTACTCAAAGTTAAAATCAAAAGATAAAAACCTATTTCGAGTGCTTTCGAATTAAATTATACTTAGGCATATTGTTTAATCCAAGCATAGGGATATATTTTGAGAAAACTTCCAAATAGTAACTACTAACGACCTCATTGTCAATGGACGTCTGGTTAGCATGTTCGACTGCGGTTAACGAGGTTCAATTTTGGGTCGGGCAAAATTTTTATTTTTATTTTTTATTCACTACAAGTTAGCCCTTGACTCACACCTGATGGTAAGTGATGATGCAGTCTAAGATGGTAGCGGGCTAACCTGTTAGAGTCATGGCAGTTATATTAAAACCCATACCCCTATTCGGTTTCTACACGGCATCGTACCGGAACGCTAAATCACTTGGCGGCATGTCCTTGCACGTAGGGTGGTAACTAGCCACGGCCGAAGCCTCCCACCAGGCCTGACCAGGGAAAATTCAGAAATTATAATTTTCCAAATTGTCCCTGCCGGGGATCGAACCCGGAACCTCCGCACGTTAAGTTGTCTCAGCGCTACACACTGCGCCACGGAGGTCGTCAATAATAATTAGTTTTTTTTTTTAATTCATTCATTAATAATAATAAATTTAAATTCAGATAGTAAATTCGATTCTATTTCCTGAATCCTATATAACCTTACGGAACCTTACATCTAACCCTTTCTAACTGGTTTTAAAGAAACGATTTTTGCCAACGGAACCTTATTACGAAGCCTCAGCTGTCCGTCTGTCTGTCAGCGGGCTATACCTCATAAACAATAATAGGTACACAGTTGAAATTTTCATATGGAGTATTTCTATTGCCGCTATAACAACAAATATGCCAGCGTCCTGAGCACATTGCCTTATTGCAGCGGCATAGATGATATTTTTAATGTGTTTTTTTAATTTATTCTTTATTCTTTATTTGTGAAACATGCCTAGATTCAATTTAGATTTTAATTTGATAAATGGATGTACCTACCTAGGATTAAGACTTCAGATGTAATATTAACAAATAAATAAATAATATTTGCACAAAAAAAAAACAACAAATAATAAAAATTTAATTTAACTTAAAAGTAAAGGTGTCCTAATATAGAAACGTGAATTTTTCGGCGTTTCTTTTTTTTTGCTGTAGTGTTATTTCTCACGTCGTATCGGAACTCCGTCCTATATTGGACTTCGAAAGTAAGTCGATATTGCCGTTCGCTATTTTTAGTGTTATTTGTATCTACTATTTAGTTGTTGTTGATGATAGACAAATACGAATAAAATCTATGGGCTACAATTTCAATTACGCTAAATCAATCTAGCACTCAATATCAGTACTATGTACAGACAGCAAAAACCTTACATTAAGTCCGTTGGAGAAGCCAGTGATATAAAAAATATAAGCGTGAATGGGAGTACTCGAGAAATTACAACTTGTATTGGTACTCTGCAATGGGCACGTTTCACTACAATACAATTCTTAGAGCTAAGAAGCTAAGAATGGAGTAGAACCGTTGACT
This sequence comes from Erebia aethiops, assembly GCA_923060345.2. NCBI lineage: Eukaryota > Metazoa > Arthropoda > Insecta > Lepidoptera > Nymphalidae > Erebia > Erebia aethiops. Next base: position 2,138,012 of record OV281092.1, on the reverse strand, counting down.
TGATTGGGTCACAGAGTACATTAAATACATTGGGCACAGTGAAACAGATGTGTGGGACGCTGTCCCCACGCTGACCGGGGACAGCATCGCTAGTAGATATGAAAAATAAATTGAAAAAAAAAACATATAACAGGCATAAAAATTAGTTCCAATTTTGGCCACCGGGTCAGTTAAGTTTGACGCACTGTACTTACGTTTCTAGGGCAATGGATACTTAGACTCAAAAGTATTATATCTACTCCATTTAAATTGAAAAATATGGATTGTCTGGTAACGAATTTTTAGTACAAAATTTAGAACCACATATAGATCATCAAATTTACAACCACTTAAAGCTCATCGAAAAGTCAAAATTAACCGATAGTGTTTGTTATTTATTTAGCATTAATGTATAAATATAATTCCAGATAATTTGACGTTTTTGCTGACCGTAGTTTTCATAACGCACGTTGCAACTGGGTCGCATCAAAAATATTAATATTTAGCAAATAGAGTGTCGCCTCACAAATTGAAAACGTGCCGCGCCGCGCTCTGTGGGGTTAGTACGAGTTGGCACATTCGAGAACGTTTGATAGATTGGACGAAATAAGGAAGAAATTGACTGATTATAAAATGACTCGAGTTCGTCTATGGACTGTCATCCAGCGCCTCCAGGTGAAAAATCAAGGAGCTGTAGGATCGTTTGACAATGAAATACGGGATCAGGTCGAGCAAGAAATTACTGGGTCTTTTTCAAGAAATTATCATTACGTATAAAGCCGTTTGGCTTGCACCTGATCTCTCTCCAATCATACCGAATAGCCGTTCCAACGGACTATATGGGTATAGAAAATAAATTACGTACAATTGTACAGCCATATTTTATTCAAAGCTGTTAGCACAAAACTTTTGACATCGCGTCGATTAAATACCGCTGCGGGCCGGACTTTGATCTGGAGGATAGATTTTTGAATTAATCTATTAACATGAACGAGATATGATGCAATTATATCAACTCATACTAAGGGTAGGTAGTATTTGCCGCCATACTCTCGCTGTAAACAGTTGCCGGTTGGTACTTGATTGCATTTGAGTTCATAACGATAACCGTTTTATAATTATTCCCCCACTATTACCGTAGACGTGATTGTTCTGTAGAACCGAATTGGAGCTTACAATTACATACCATATTAATCAAACGAAGCTTTAATCTTAATTTTCAACCAATAAACAGACACATTCATTCAGTCGCGGACGTCACGTCCGCGACTTCGTCCGTGTTGATTGAGGTTTTCTTGGTTCCGCGAGAAGAAGCATATGGAAAAACGAACGATTATTTTTGCTCAATTAACTATTGGGGCTGATTCTGTATAACACAATCTCTAAACTAAACTAAAATGGCAGCTTTAAATCTAGTTCTGTCCCTTTCGGTAGGAAGTATTATGAAAGGGATAGCAATATTTGTAATGCTCTAATTTTAGTTTAGTTTAGAGATTGTGCACTACAAAATCAACCCCAATTATCTACTTGATTAATTGTTTTCATATAACATGATAACCACTAGACCGTAGAGGTAAAGCTAGAAAATATTCATAACGCGAATCTCACTCGACAGAAATGCCTACAGATGTATTCAAAGGGATATCCGAAGAATCGAATCGCAAGTTCGACATATTGGCCACGTAGCACGCGGACCTTTGAAGCCTGCTCCGTTACTAATATTGAATACGTGATGATAAAACTCATTGGCTATGTCTAGTAAGTTGGTATTCTTTCTACACATATTTTATTCTACTTATGTAATGATATTATGAATATTGTTTGCATAGATCTGCCCCCATCATCGACCATACAACCTAGTGTAAGGTCGATGGCCTACATACATAATAATTTAATAATACTATAGTATCTTTACATTTACATAGTACATTTAGGGTGGGTTTCTACCAGAGCTCTCTCAATCAACCCAACAAAATTGAAGATAATGATAGTGGACCGAAGTGGCAAAATAAATCGTACTGGAGCGCTCAAACTTGAAGTGGTGGATAATTTTGTATATCTTGGCTCTTGCATTACCAACAATGGTCAATCATCTGAACCAGAAGTGCGCAGGCGGATTGGCATGGCTAAAAATGCTATGTCCCAGCTTTCGAAGATCCGGAGTAGCAGAGACATATCGATACGCACAAAACAGAGACTAGTGAATTCCCTGGTTTTTTCTATCTTTTTTTACGGCTCTGAGACATGGACTCTCCGATCTGCAGACCGCAAACGCATAGATGCCTTTGAGATGTGGTGCTGGAGGAAAATGCTTAGGATTCCCTGGATGGCTTTCAGAACCAACGCCTCCATCCTAAAGTAACTGAAGATTACCACCAAGCTATCTACCACATGCCTACAGAGAACCTTCGAGTACTTTGGACGCATTGCCCGTAGAAACCCTGACAACCTGGAGAAACTGCTGCTAACGGGCAAAGTGGAAGGAAAGAGGCCAAGAGGATGTAGCCCTATGCGTTGGGCCGACCAAATAAGCACCACACTCGGCACACCTGTCCACGTTGCTCTGCACCATGCCACGGACAGACCAAGATGGCGCAACATCGTGAAACAAAAGATACTCCGTGGCAAGGATCACGACCCTCAGCAATGAGGATGACGACGCATGACGCATGGAGGAGGAGGTCTACCAGAGCTGTGTCGATCACATAAATGACAACGCTCGCGGTTTCTCACTGTTCTTTGGTTTCTAGAACGGTTTTAGGAACAACATTTGGAAGTTCCTATAAGCAGCCATTCCACACAGCCCTTGAATCCTTAGCGGTTCGCATCAGAAACACTATAGAAATATTATTCGAATGCAAGGAAACAAAATGCTGAAACACGTTTATCTCACATGCACGGCTCGTAGAATATGAGGCAGATATCAAAGTGGGGAATTTCCCCAGTGGAGGGTATCTCAGGCGATGCCGACGCAGACTTGGCGTGCAGTTCTGTTTAGCTGGATACACAATTTGCAGCTTCTTTTCACCTTCGTAAACACATCGCTTTACCACATCGTATATAATAAGTAAGTAAAGCCAAGTCAATAGTATATTTATTCAGAATTGGTACCCACACATTACACTTTTTGAACGTCTATTTTTTCTAGTTGGTGAAAGGCGCTTGACTTCTACAGATCTGATCGATTCGAAATTTAGTAGGTATACCTATCCTGTTACTCCATAGTTTTTTATACTATATGGAGGACCATATCATGCTACTTTAGAGTTTCAAAGAATATAATATTTTAAGACAAATTTCGCTAGCAGAAATACAGGTTTGTATTTTCAGTAAAATTGAATGAAATGTTTAAAAGTGTCAAAAGAACGAATACCTTTGAACGCTGCCGAGTGTACCGGAATGCTTGCGGCGCGCCAATACGCCGGACAAAAGCCATTACGACAAAATGGCGGACGAATCGACCGGACATCGACCATCTGACAAAATAATAATATAATCCGATTCAAAACTGAGCTTTTTTCACCGAGGTATAAGGAACCTTTACACAAATTGAGGTATATGGAACTACTTGGTCTTTTTGGTCTAATGGTTAGCGTGTTGGACTGCGGCCGAGAGGTCCTGGGTTAGTGTCCCGGGTCGGGCCATAATTATTAAGTATTGGGTTTTTCTGACTAGATTCTAATTCTCAGTACTAGCCCGGACGTCCGGAGTTAGGAAGTTGGCACTTGGCAGTATTTCACCCCCGTGCCTCGGAGAGCACGTAAAGCCGACGTGTTTTAAAGCTTTTCAGTGCTTTTCAAGTCGCTTAAACATTTGTTTTTTAAGTTTTATGTAAAGTTCCATTTTCTTTTTAAACGCTTAAGTCAAACAAACGTTTTATGTAATTTATTTTCGGCTTCTTTTTATCTTATCTTGCTTCTTACTAATATTATAAATGCGAAAGTTTGGATGTATGGATGTCGGTATGGATGTATGGATGTATGGATGTATGGATGGATGTTTGTTACTCAATCACGCCCCAATGGCTGAATGGATCTGGATGAAATTTGGCACAGAGATAAATTATAGTCTGGAATAACACATAGGCTACTTTTTATCCCGGAAAATTAAAGAGTTCCCGCGGGAACCACAAAACCTCGATCCACGCGTACGAAGTCGCGGGCGTCAGCTAGCTATTTTATAATATTGATGCTAATGAATTCCAGCCCTTAATATTTTTTTTCAACTGAAAACGTTTTTAGTGAAACTTACAGCTCAAAAGCCAGATCTTGAGAAATTATTTCGAAAAACTTTTAGAGAGAGCATTCGGAATTAATAGGTACCTATTCTTATTTTTTTAAAATTAGCACTTCTTATATCGCCTGTTTATACTTTATACCCTCAATCTCGCAATTGGCCCCAAATTGATTGAGACACCGTTCCACGAGGCGCAAAATATCCTATGCATTCCATAGTGATTCAATAACTGCCCACCGAACCCTCTCATAAGTAATTTTATGGATGTTACCCCGCGTAGGGTCTCCGCTCCGTCTAATTTGGTCACCCTACTCGACGTGCCAAAGAATATAAAACAGATGCTCACTTTTTAACGATAGTGCAGAATGTTAGTCAGAATGTAAGCCGTCTTTGTTTTTGACCTACTTTAGTTTTGAACTCTATCTTCTTTCCTATTTTGCTGGCCTTTCTATGTGTTCTAGCATGTTACAATGCCCTAAATATGTATTTATATAAACCATTCGTATCTAGTAGATTTTGTCAGCCAGATTCTTGTTAAATTAAAAATAAATCAATTATTTTTAATTTAACAAGAATATTAATAAATCAATATGTGTACCTACTAGTGTTACACCGGATGAAATATCGCCTAAGATTAAGTGGTAAAAAAACAATCTCCAAAACGTAACAACCACAGACGTCTGCCTCGCTTTCGCCAGGTGGGGTAAGTTGTGCGTGAATAATACTCCTAGTGAGAGGATTTGGATAAAGTAAATTCATTGTATCTTACAAAATAATAATATCAAATCAAACACTGTAAACCAAACACAATAATAATATCACGCTGACGAAAATCCCATTTAGATCCCACTTCTGATATTGGTATTTTATAGCCGTTTTATTTAAAACCTTTCATTTAATAATGCAAGTTATTACTCTATGCCCTATTCGTTGTTGATATAGATCGCTACTAGATATCTGCTGGCTGAAAAGTGATTTGTCGGCAGCCCGGGGCGGCGGAAGAGATGTTAATTGCAGTCGAGTAGGTATCATAGTTCCGGCCAATGGGACGGCCTCCTGATATTGGATCGCGTCACCTTATATTTATACGGCAGAGGGAAATTAGTTGGCGTACTCTAGACTTGTACATAAAGTTATACATTTAATGAATTATGTTACTATGTATTGGTTATGTACGTAACTTAGACACGCCATATAAAAAATAACAGATAAAAATGACAGATAAATATGCAGGGTCTTTATTTAAGAACTTTGTTAACCACCCATATCTTAGCATATCAATTTAATATTCAACGACCTAAATTTACTTAGACGGGCGCTGGCAAACAAAGAATATCGAACTTAATTTAGTAACTATATTATTAGACCGTACAGGTAGGTAATATTATTACACGTCTAGGTAGGTATTAATTCCTATTGTCCGTTCCATCTAAGCTGTAACTAATCTTGATTGCTTTTTTTATCGTACTGGACTGGACTATTCTAGGGCTGGAACCCAAAACCAGGTTAACTTTTAAAAAACTTAAGACAGGTGATCAGCATGCAATTTTTTTCTATGAAAGGGCCCATCTAGTACATAATATATATCGATGTTAGTTTCGTTCTAAATATTATGCGGTCAGATTTATCTTTTATTTACTTGAAAATTATTTTATTACTTGCATGGAATATAGTTTCAACCTAAACATACTAAGTATTACTGTATTTGTTTTTTAAACAAAATATAAAGATGTTATAAGTACCTGAAAACGGTTGAACTAAGCCTGAAAACTTAAGTTATTACAACTCTCCTTACCAAATCAATAATTCATATTTTGAGCGCTATTGTGGCGATAATAGAGATGTTTAGAAATGAAAAGTTATGTTGGCTTTATTTCTAACAATTACAATTGCGTACGATATTTATAAAATGAACTCTATACTGTGGATATAAGGATTTGTGAGAGGTAAATACATGTTTATAGTTTTGTAAGTAAACATTACGGAATGGAGGCCAAATTGTTGAGGCTGCGGCGGCCGTCTGTTTGTTTGTTTGTATATAGAATAAACATAGCAGTTTCTGATTTGTTTGTATGTCGATTCACGTAATTGTTTTGCAGGAGCAACATACAAGACACTTTGATGAAACAACAAGACCTAATAGCAATATTGATGTTGCACGATACTTTTATGACTGTCTAAAAGCTACCTACACAGTATAATACGGTAATTTTTTTTTTATCAATCAATTCAAGTTTCACCTGGAAAGTTTCTCGGAGTTTTTAAAATTGGTGTATTGGTGTATTGATTTCGACGTGCTCTTTCCGAATTTTCACTTTCATGATTCCAAGGAGGGCACAAAATAAGTGTTTTCCTAGACCGTGCTCAAGATGGTATGTTACCGGTAAGCTAGCCTTAAACCTTATATTTGTGAAGATCCCTAATATGCCCTAATTTTTTACCTACGATTTTATATCACTCAACGGTAAAATAAAAACGTAATCGTTTAGAAACCTTCGAGCGCTATGCCAACCTTCAACCGAATATCAGTGTTAATATCATAAGATACAGAACAGGAATGAAGGTAAAATGGGCTAAATTCTGTCGGATTAGAGAGACGTGAAATATGATTTTTCAAACCCTTTGAATACGTAATGGAGTTATTTTCTTTTGAGCCCTCAGGGTTGTTGTTCACATTGTCAGCGCATTCGGTTCGGTAAGTCGGTAACTGGATGGTTGACTTCAAATTTTTTTCAAACTTCAAAATTCAAGATTTGGGAGTTCAAAATTTGCATTTTCATTTTTTCCCTGCCGTCGAAAGCACAATATGCCTTCGGACCCGGTTATTACAAAAACAATGTATCAAAACTTAGATTTGAAATACTCTTAGGAGAGTCGGGTTAGCGAGCTACGCTGGCAGACTGCATTTATGTGGAATATTAGCTGATGCCTGCGACTTCGTCCGCGTGGAATAAGTTTTTTTAATTCCTACGGGAACTCCTTAATTTTCAGGGACAAAAGGTAGCATAGGTCACTCTCCAGGTTCTCAACTATACCTATGCAAAAAATCACGTCGATCTGATTGCTTTGTTGCGGCATGATTGATGGACACTTTCGCATTTATATTATTAGTACGATTTTCCTACTTAATATATTCGACCGGACTGCCTAGTAGAACCAAGCCGACTATGTGTAAAGCATCCCCCACGTTAGAGCCCTGTTGGCGCGGTCCGCTCCTTATTTCATTAAGCCGGGCCTTAACATCTGTTGCTTTGAAACTTGACGCTTTGTTTCGAATTTCTTCAATGAGCATAGAACACTTACAACATAGACAATTTATTACGAGTACATTACAGAGTACATAAGCGAGTAAAAGCGCGGAATCTTGTAGTGACTTCCACACGCCGCGGTTTTGCGCTGCACGGATCCGCCGCGGTAACTTGCTTGATGCTGATTGCTGAATTACTAGATAGCATAGTATTGGGTATAATTTGCATTGATGTAGAATTTTAGTGTAATGGGTATTTGACAACTAGTCAAATCAGCAGTTTTTTTTCACACGTCAAAACGCGCGCTTAGTAAGCATGGGATTTCGTATGAAATATTGAATTGTGACTTGTGACGTCATCAAAGTTCCACGTACTTTTTTAATTTAACCGATAGTATGAAATTTAAATTGAACATAAAACTAACAGATATAAAACTAACGGATATTACGACTTTTGGGACCTCTATTTAAAAATCACCAAAAAATAATTTATTTGACTAGTAGTCACATACCCAGTTATATTATGAGTCTCCACGTACTGGTATCTCCTCAACTCGATTGTAGGTATCCCACAAAGCTTTACTGCCAAGTTACTTTTTTCTTGAGCTTCCGTAACAAAAACGACTATTACTTACTTACTTAAACGCTTAAACTCCTTTTAGTCATCTACTTCACCGGTAGGTACTATGTACAGAAATGTACTTGTTAACAATAATAATAATTTTCCCATCATCCATTATTTCATACCAATGGCAATATGTGGAAAAAAAACCACTCTTAACCAAAGATTGAACGGGCTAGTGAAACAGACCCTTATTATCTAGTAAGATATCAGTCAAGTGGTTCAGTATCTACTTCTCGAATAAAACAGTACCTACTCTAGAACAGCCTACTCTATGCAAATTATTTTCCCACTCGCATGGCTCGTGTTTGTGATTCGGGAAACTTCACTTATTCCTTGTGTTGTTGTTCAGTTTAAAACACATAATATGTTTTAAATTAAAGGATGTTGCTGTTCACACAGTTTTGTTAGCCTTACCCGCATAGTTTAGCCTCTTCATATTTTGCTACCTACATGCCCGCGACTTCATCCGCATGTATTTCGTCCAAAATTTTGAAGAATCCCGTGGGAGCTGTTGTTTTAAGAAACCCGTAGAAACTCTGTGGTTTTCCGGGATTAAAAGTATGCTATGTCCGGCCACGGGATCTTACCTTTCTTTGTATCCAATTTCATCAAAATAGGTTTAAACATGGTAAGGTAACAAATAGGCAGACACAAGCTCCCAATTGTAAGTAGGTAATAGAATTACCCAATTAAGGTGTGACCTGGTGGTAATTGGTGGTGCGTATAAGATGGTAGCGGTAACTCTGTTTTTCAAGCGGAGTGCGTCGGCATCACTGCGGCGGCCATGGCTATGGTCGACAGACAGGTATCAAACTTTCATATTAACATTCACAGTGACAGTCAGGCATTCCTACGAGCATTAGCTAAAAGCACGACGTCATCCAAGCTCGTATTGGATTGCCACAACGCACTACAAACACTAACAAAATCAAACATGGTATCACTCGGCTGGGTCAAAGGCCACAGCGGCAACATAGGTAACGACGCAGCCGACGAACTAGCCCGACGAGCCTCAAACCTGAAGGTAATGGGACCAGAACCGATCGTTCCAATACCATTCAGTGAGTACAAAACCTGGTTAAAACAACAAACAGTAGGTACACACGCCGAAATATGGGCAAACACCACCAATTGTAGACAAACAAAAGAAGCTATACCCAGCCCAAACCAACGCCTAACTAAGAAACTACTGAATCTAAACAGAGCTAAACTCAGGACCGCTGTAGGCATGATAACAGGACATTGTCCACTTAACAAACACTTTTATGTTCTAGGCATAACCGACAGCCCTCTGTGCAGAGCCTGCATGGAGAGCGTGGAGACACCGAGACACGTACTACTTGAGTGTAGTGCTGTATCCACTCAACGAGAAACCTACATTGGCTCCCCAGCAACACTTCCGGAAGTCCTCGCCGACCTGGGCGGCCTGCTTGGATTCTGGAGTGAGCTCGGCTGGCTGGAATGATCCGGCGGGGAGCCGCACCAGAGGTCTCACGCACAACGGGCAACCTTGCTTAAGTGCGGAAAAGCCCAGGGAAAGAAGAAGAAGAAAGATGGTAGCGGGCTAACTTAGAAGTGGTCAGTGGTCACAATATGCTTTTTACGCGGTGTAGTACCGGAACGCTAAATCGCTTGGCGGTTCGGCTGGTAGGGTAGTAACTTCGGCCATACCCACCAGACCAGACCAATCAGTACCAATTTAGAAATTGTAAATTTCCAAAATATTGCCGCTGGAAGAATCGAACCTGGCACCTCTCAAAATCGAACCTGGCACCTCTCAATTATAAGGCCACAGCGCACACCACAGTGCCAGGGAAATCGTCGTCAAATATTTTAAAATGTTTCAAGTTCGTAATTGTACGAAAGTCGTATTTTACATGCAAAAGTTTTTAGAATCTGCTCTAGCTTTAGCTCCAGGCTCGCGTTAAATTCGACTAAAGCTGGATCTTGGATTCTAGTTGACCTATTTAGATCAAAGTTGAAGCAGCATTTAAGCCTGACTACAATGCATTCGCAATAAAATTCTTATCCATATTATTAGTATACATATTCCATACTAATATTATCAGTGCGGATGTAATACTTATCTGTCCCCTGGATGTTCGGAGTCTGTCCTACACGTCCTTCTGGACTGCCCTGTCTTTGATCATAAAAGATACAACATAGAATGCAAAATTGACAAAAAACTGAATAGAAGTACATTATCGGAAATTATAACTAACGCGAAATACAGAGACTGTTTCCTGGAGTACTGTAAGGAAATATGTGTAATTGTAAATAATAGAAATAAGTCATGAAAATAATGTTATCTAGATATACAAAGTATATTTATAGTTAACATATAAGAAATTGTAATTAATTATAGGAACATAGTTTGGTTTAGTTGTAAGCAAAAAAGTTTAGTTGTGTTAAATAGGATAAGGAAAACTGTAAAAAGTAAGGAAAAATTGTAAATATGAATAAAACTTCTGCACCCCAACCCCACTCATGTCCCCGAGTTGACCTAGTTTATAAAAATAGAGTTAAATTAAATAAAATAAAGGAATTCAAGATAGGATATCCAAACTAGATGGGAATTCTACCCAGAGTGTGCAAGTGAACGAATGAAAGAAAGATATAGTATGAAGAATGAAAGTGCACATTTTGATTTTATATTGTAAAGTCATTGTTAATAATTTTTAATTTAGTAATATAATATAGTTTTTGCACATTGTCTCTGACAATAGATTGTGTTCGGGAATTGTTTACCTATACAGCTGTTTTACCCACAATTTTTTGCAAAATAAATGATTTATGATTTATTAGTGCGAGAGGCATAATTGATAGAAATTGAATGAAAGAGTAGTAATCAAAATTGTAAATATAGTCTCCTTCCCCCATGTTGGAGGTTTAGTAATAATTAAAAAAAAAAAAAAAAAAAAAAAACTTATCTGTCTGTCTGTCTGTCTGTTTATATGAAAGGGAGATACGGAGATAGGTTGCGATACGAGTATGTATCATTCGGGTAAGGACATTAGATAGGTAGGTAGAATCCAATCAGGGGCTATAACTGCCAACTCATAGAGCCATACTTATTCAATACTTATTACTCAAAATGACAGTCTGATGTCACGTACCGTACCGTAATTTTAAAACACGAAAGTCAACAATAATAAATTGGCAGTATGGCCCTAAGCAGTGGCCAGCGGTGATTGTTGAAAATGGCGGGCGCGCGGCGGTGCACACAGTCGCGTCACGTTTTCAATTTGTGACGCGACACTCCGATTCCTAAATATTTATATTACTAACATCAATTGTTGATAGTTGCATAGAAATCTGAAATAAATTTCAGTAAAGAGGAATGGCTGAGCAACATTTGCGACATTGAAATGTGCAGGGGTTATGAGTATGACATTTTGCGTGAAAAGCACTATAACATATTTATTTCACTGTCGCATACTTTTTTTTTTTTTTCGGATGGAGTATGCTGCATGGCCCTACTGGCCGCTACAGCATCACCGGGGGGTTGGGCGAGCGCTAGGCGTCGCCGAGAAAAGAGCTCTAGGGCTCGAAGACATCGGGGGGGGCAACGCCTTCCTAAGGACGCCTCGTGTGAGACTCGAACCTCGGCTTAGGATGATACTACTCCCAGCAATTAGTAACTATAGTCCTGTTGTTATCTCGCTGCAGACTCGGCCATAAATCATTCGAGTGTTTCTCTCTTTCCCACTCACGGGCCCTATGGCAGTCTGTGTACAATAAGACAGGGGCCGTGCCATTGGGCCCGTGAGTGGGAAAGAGAGAAACACTCGAATGATTTATGGCCGAGTCTGCATCGAGATAATAACAGGACTATAACTCATGTGTGCTTCTCAAGTCACTAACTGGTTTACTGTAAACAATTTACTTTTAAACGCAAAGAAAACTAAGTGCATTGAATTCGCATTGCCGAATACCAAGTCCGCAGGAAACATAAATTTAACTGTAAATAATGATATTTTAAAAATAGAAGAGACCACTGTGTTCCTGGGGGTGACCTTAGATTCAAAGCTTCAATGGGGCACTCATATATCAACTCTGGCTGGCAAACTCAGCTCTGCTGCTTACGCTGTCAGAAAGATTCGACAGTTTACTGACGTTGAAACTGCAAAAATTGTATATTTTGCTTACTTTCATAGTATTATGTCTTACGGAATTTTACTATGGGGTAAAGCAGCAGATACTCAAAAAATTTTTGTATTACAAAAAAGGGCAATACGTGCAATTTATAATTTAAAACCGCGCGAATCCCTTAGAGAGAAATTTAAGGAAATAGGTATTCTCACAGTAGCCTCGCAATATATTTATAGTAATTTAATCTTCGTAAAACAGCACATTCATAATTACAAAAAAATATGCGATCTGCATGATAGGCAAACTAGAGGCCGCCATAAGCTCGTGACTCCATCGCTCCGCCTCAAGAAGGTCCGAAGGTCGTTTGTGGGAATGAGCATTCTATTTTATAACAAAATTCCACAACCTATCTTAAACTTGCCTTTACACAAGTTTAAGAAGTCCATTAAAATTACGCTCCTGAAAAAGGCTTATTATACTGTTGAAGATTATGTAAATGATAGAGGAGCATGGATTTGATCGCTCCAGCAATGCTGGGGACAGCGGTTACTTATTATAAATTAGTGTTTGAATATTAGTATTCAATTCGATGCTTTGATACGGGTAGACTGGGTATGTCACGCTCTCTTTAAACATTTCTGTGGTGGTGTCGTGTGGTGCGGGTTGTTACGTTCCCTCAAATATGGTCGAGCGAAGCAATGGCTGGATCATGCGTCATGCTCGTGAACGGGTGCCACCGGCGGGAATGGGGCTACTTTCTGTCTGCACGTCTTTGACATGAATTGAATAAACAAATTGAAGAAATCCATTAAAAGTAATAATAATAATAATAATAATAAGCCTTTTTATTTCTAATCTCATGATATTTACAATTGTATATAACTACTTTTTAGATGAAATAAGTGTTAGTTGTGTTAGTGTTTGTCTTATTCTAGTTAGTATTGTTATTTGTTGCAGTATTTGTTGGTTTAAAAGTATGCTCCTGAAAAAAGCTTATTATACTGTTGAAGATTATGTAAATGATAGAGGAGCATGGATTTGATCGCTCCAGCAATGCTGGGGACAGCGGTTACTTATGTACACATTGATATAATAATTGTAAATGAATTATTTAAAAAAAGCAACCACCGAGTTTCTTGCTGGTTTTTCTCGGTAGGAATGGCATTCCGAACCAGTGGTAGATTCACTTGACGATTCATAAGTACTTGTAAAAGTTTATTTGAATAAAGAATAATTTGATTTGATTTGATTTGATTTGTGCTTTATTTATTTTAAATTGTAGGTAAGTATACTGTCATAGAAGATTGTAGTATCTCTGTAACCTACACCACTACATAGCTCGATTTATCTCTAATTTATAATTGAGGGACTAGGGAGGCATGGGAAGGCGGTGGTTTAAATAAGATGCAGATCACAGTCTATATGTTCATTCCTATCAGTCGTTCAACGTCTAGACAGTCACGCTGCGGGGTGACAAGGGCGTGACTGAGGAAGCAAGCAGAATTTCTGATGTCACTCTAGTGTCTTTGTATGCTGTTTCCTCCCTCTCTCAACCATAGGTTGCGAGAGTACCGTACCTCTAGGTGCTACAACTGTCATGGTAGCCGGGTCTGCCATTACTCATATATATGGGCGTTGACCCACTGTATGAATATATTACTTACGCCGTGATACTAGCTAGTAATATAATAATAATAGTAATGTCCTCCCGACTGAATTTCGGCCACGGCGGCCTAATTCTCCATAGAGATTAGCCATCTGCGCGGGAGGTATTACAGTGCACAAGTGCAATCTCTGTTCCTTTACTCTCATAGCCCGATGGGACGGAAATCCGACACGACCGGAGAGAGATCAGGCGCAGGACCGACGGCTTAACGTGCTCTCCGAGGCACGGGGGTGAAACACCGCCAATTTCCTAACTCCGGGCTAGTACTGAGAATTTCTTTTCAGAAAAACCCAATTCTTGCTATGGCCCGACCCGGTACTCGAACCCAAGACCTCGTCGGCCGCAGTAGAACATGCTAACCACTAGACCAACGAGGCAGTTAAGCTAGTAATATAGTGTTAAATTTAACTCTTAAATTTATATTTCAATCAATCCGTCACTGCAGACATAATTTGCGTTAGTAAAAATGGTAACTTGATGTATTTTATGATTATCTATGTGTATTTTTTTCTTTAACGTATCAGAAATAAAGGCTATTTTATTTATTTATTTATTTATTTATTATATATCGCGAGATGTATTCAAAGGCGAGCTCAGAAGAATCGGCCCCTAACTCGTCACTGTCGGCGTACTAACATATTGCACGCGGCGCGCCTTTGATCTTCGCGCTCGCTACTAATATTGAATACGTGACCATAATACATTCCTATCGTTAATACTAAATCTTTGTACATATTAATTTTGACGCCCTATCTCAAGCTAACTGTTCTAACTTCTATTTCAATGGTGCGAAAACTAAGCAGCAAAGTTAAAAAGCTATTTATATTAATTTTGTAATTTTTATTATAGTGTTTCTCACACTAGGGCAATATTGCGTGGCGGTCAAAGGCGTTCCGGGCGCGATTTCCAGTGAGACGCAGGTTCAAATCTTGTGGGTTTCGCAATTTTTGTTTGTTTAATTCAAGTATTCATCAATCGTTGTCTTCGCTATATTCTGAGGATATTTTGGCCGAAAGTTATTTCCAACATAGACCTATGGAAACTATGTCATGAACAACCCGTAGGTAGATCTTCAAATCCGACGCCGAAAATGGAATTGGATCGGACATACACTGCGTCGAGCACCTGAACATATACCCAAGCAGGTGTTGGATTGGAACCCGCAAGGTCAAAGGAAACGCGGGCGGCCGAAACAGACTTGGCGGCGTACTATACTTGATGAGCCAAAAAAGATCGGCCTTACATGGCGCGAGCTAAAGCATAAGGCGTCCGAAAGATCGGCTTGGAAAAGAGTAGTGTTTGCCCTCTGCCCCGAAGGGGGGACATAGGACTTAATGATGAACTTTAGAGGCACACTGAAAGGTCCTGGGTTCGATCACTATTATAATTTCCCCGCCCATTGCCGCTTTCGCTACTACGCTTTCACGACCCATCTATTCAACCGATTTTGATGATTCATAAAATCACAGCGTTCCGTTGCTCTGTTGCGGCGGGATTGAAGGACAAACCAACAAACAAACACTTTCGCTTTTATAATACATATTACTATGATTTATGTTGTGTTATTCTTGCTTACAGTCAGGTGATACCACAGTTATATGGTTATAAAAACAGAATTCGGTAGTAATAATTCAGCATTGTCTTTCCATTCGTATAATGGGACCCGTACAAGCCTCTCGGAAAACATAAGAGGCTCTGAAAGCAGCAGCATCCCTTTCTTTCATTATCCCATACCGGCTCGTTAGTACGGGGGGGTATTAGCCGTCCATCCTAAAGATAAGCTCCACGAAAAATGTATTATGTACGGAGGCTACCGAGTTTCGGGAATTATAACCTTTTGTCTCTTTTTAAGACCATTATCCGCGGATTTGGTACTGGGATGGTATAAACAGGTCGCTACTAATGGAACTCGAACTTTCTTTCTCGATTTTATCTCGCCTCTCACTCGTTCGGTTTTTCTTTCTAACTAAATGTTGGAATTGTACGAACACTCATGTTTCTTTTTCAGAGTCAAAACAAAAAAAAGCGTATGTTGGCTCAGGCTTGAGTTTAAAAGTTACATAAAATTTATTCTGCGGGGCCTTTCAACAGGTCAAAGGAGGAATTATATGGTTAGGTACTCCTTTGATGAGACCAATACATAATAATTAAATCTTAATTTGTCACAAAAAGTATAATTTTTTTTAATAACGTGATCTATCGTATGAATATTACTTACTAGATGATGCCCGCTACTTGGTCCCTGTGGATTAAGTTTTATAAATCCCTTAAGAACTCTTTGATATTTTCCATATAAAAAATAGCCTATATATCACTCTCCAGTTCTTTGGCTTATATCCATGCAAAAATTCACGTCGATATTCTGCAACGATGGAACAATGGAATTGTAGAATAAAATTGTACCAATTCAATACTGCAAGCTAGATCGGTACCTTTACAACCAGGGGTGGTCATTTTGATTAGGGTTTCATTTTTATTTTTTGTTAGTAGGTATTTATGGTTTTAAATTTATTTTATAGTTAGTTTAATATTTATTTTTTCCATATTTAATAATAATATGTACCCCGTTTTAAATAAATATTGTAGAAGTGGTATTGGAATTCTAGCGTAAGAACTAGCAATAATTCTGTACTCATATTAGAGCGAAAAATAGTAAGGGAAAAAGTAAAGTTTTTAAAAGAAGCGAGTTTCTTTCGCCCGCTAAGACGTTTGTGACATCAGCGCACATTATCTTGCCATTTTACGACAGTTTCAGAGTTCTTCGGCCGCGGCTTATGTTCAGTCTATCTCTTCTACGAGACTTCGCGCGTATCGAATTAAGAACAGACTCGTTTCAATCCAAGTTCTTAACCACATCAAAACAACCACGAGAATATGTTACCTATATTAAACTCTCATGTAACCGTTGGATAGAATCAGGCGTTTCGACTTTATGGAAGTCCATTATAACCAAAGAAAATCCGACATAATAGACAAATCTACGCCCTTTTCCTGAGTGCAACATGCAGGAAAAGCATACCAAGCAATACGCAACGCTAACATACTACACCACTCACTTCACTCCGACACCAGAACAGCCTCCAGGAGATGTTGACAACTCAATCAAAACACCAACTCTTTATCAAACTTAAAAACATGCTTCTGGTATGAAAGTTTGAATGAAAACATTAGTTGTGAAGTCATCAAATTTTAACGAAAAATCAAACTGAAAAGTAACAACGAAGGTTGTGAGTTTTAGGTCCTTTGGGACCCTCTATTTAATAATCAGTAAGAAATAATTTATTTTTGGGATAGGCACTATCCATAATTGACCGAGCGAAGCGAAGGTCTCTGAGTCTACTTGAGTGAATTTGCACTTGTCCGTCCGTCCGTCCGTCCGTCCGTCCGTCCATCTGTCAGAGCATTATAACTTCTGAATTACTGAACATTATTACTTCAGCTTTAAATATAATATGTAAACCAATGGCCTCTTATTTCAGGGGGGCTCTCATAGAAGCGAATGCGAAGTAAAATATTTTTATAGCGTTACATAGGGTTGCGGTATATCATTTTAAAGTTAATTAGGAATAGAGTCCAAAAATTTTTTTTTTAATTTTCCCCCTAAAATTGACGAAATGGGGGGCTTTCAAAGTAGAGATTTTCTAACGTCCAAAGTTGACCTCTAAATTTTCTGAAAGGCTGAGCCTGAAACTTGATCAATTATTTGTATTATATCCTGTACTTGAACAACAAATACTAAAATTAGATAAATATTGTAAGGAAACGAAATTATTTAATTTTTAATGAGCTTCAGCATTTTTAACAGATCTTCACATTGATGTCAATAGATGTCTCAGTTCGGGGCGAGCCACTAGTATCCATTCTTTAAAATCGTGCATTGTTGATGCTTGCTTGATGGCCTGCTGAATTCTGCATGTTTAGAAGCAAGAGAACTCTCTCGCATGCTGAACGTTGTACCACTTTCTGTTATCGCAGATAATAGCGAATTAAGCTTCTTGTTCCTTGATTCAAATAATATAACCGATTATTACCTATCGATTACGCTTTATTTTTTCAGATTAAAAAGTTGTCGATGTCCAGGCTTGCCTGGGATGCAACTTATCTCTGTAACAAATTTCGTCCAAGTCGAACAGATGGGCGGTGAAAACATAAAAATAAACACTTGTTCGTATTTATAATATTATAAGTATGGACAAGGACACTTATTTTCTTTCTTAAATGCCGGTTCGACTCTTCGACTAGATAATATCATTTTATTATCAAAGTTCAAACTCAAGTTCAAAGATCTTCGCCTCGATAATACCTATCTCTGTGATCGCGACTTCTGTATTCATAAAACGTTACAAATTCTTTTATAGGGACACTTTAAAAATCTCTTTCCGCGCAATTTTGTCCGTTCAATCTAGAAATAGCTGAAAATACTTATAGGAACATTTCATTTTATCCGAGAAAAGTCTTTTCACAATTTTTCACGTTGCCACGTTCCATTATGATGTTATGTAGAAACTTCAGAGTATAGTTAGACTTCATATTTCTGGTTTAAAAAGTGGCGATAGTCTTGTGGTTAGATTCAGTCGGTTCGAGATTCTGCTTCTAATTCTGAGAGGAATCCATTGCTCTGTAGTCGGGTAGGGGGGCTTAGGTCACAGTCCAACACGCTTGCCAAGTGAGGATGCCAATCTTGCAAGTGTAATTGCAGTAAGTTTTGATCACGTAAGTCGCATAAACTAGTACGAAACGTTAGCAGTGTCGTAAGTCACGTACAGTTTGCAATAGCTACTTGTGTGAGTTACTTACGTAAGTACTTAATTACATAAAAACTAACATGTATATGTTCGGTCTTGCCTTGTTCGGACTGCCTTGTTGGTCTAGCGGTTAGCATAGTCGTCTGCGGATCACGAGGTCCTAGGTTCGATTCCTGGTCGGGCAAAAAATTGGTATTGGGTTTTTCAATTCAGAAATTCTCAGTGCCAGCCCGGAGTTGGAAGTTGGCGGTGTTTCACCCCCGTGCCTCGGAGAGCACGTTAAGCCGTCGGTCCCGGTTATTATCACTAACATGATAATAGTCGTTAAAGCTCGCCAACCCGCATTGCAGCAGCGTGGTGGGTCTAAGCTCTAATTCCTCTCTCCTATGAGAGTGGAGACCTGTGCCCAGCAGTGGGACGTTAATAGGCTGTAGTGGTGGTGGTGGTGGTGGATATGTTCGGTCTATAGTAAGCACATAGCAAAACTTGCCAACGGGTAGCTAAGCAATCAAAACTTTAGTACAGTTTTACATAAAAAAATTGTAAACCACTAGTTTCAAATTGAACTAAATTCATAAACCATTGGATATTCTTTTATATCACGAAATTTTAAAAATCATTTCGCTTGGTTACACTGCAAATAGCTGCGTTTTGTAGACATTTCTAAAAGCAAACTAGGATTTTTAGATTTCATTCGGCTGAAACTACGAAATACGCTTAAAAAACTGTTGAAAAATTCCAGCGCAGTAGTTACAAGTTTTGTTCGTAAAAAACCAAAACCAAACGTAGCTCAGTTATTCTTTAAAATAACCGTTTCTAATAACACAATTTCTAATTCATTAGGTTACGGTTCTTCTGAGAGGCGAACCGTGCTCAAACAATTATCCATTATTAAAGATTGAGAAGATGATAAAGATTTGACTTCCAAATCAGTCGATGACATAAATAAGAGCAATAGAGCAAAAGATAGCATTAGAAGATGAATATAGAATTAAATATAGTAAACGCTTTCGTAGATACGTAGATTGCAGTCAAATCGAATTACTAAAAACAAACCAACCGGCAAAGACGTGCTGGCAAGTGATTTAGCGTTCGAGTACGATGCCGTGTATAGAGACCGATTAGGGGTGTAGGTTTAATATAACTGCAATGACACTAACAGGTTAGCCCGCTACTATCTTAGACTGCATCATCACTTACCATCAGGTGAGATTCAGGGCTAACTTGTAGTAGATTTGTAGTTTCACCGATCTACAAGCTCAACAACAGGGATCCGAAATGGCTTTAACAAAATGCGCAGTAGATCAATCCATCACCGAGATAGCGGCCGGTGATACATCATGAGCTGTTAGCTATTTTAACTTTTAAACCAACTTCACCGATGCCGGACCCTGATTTTTATTGTAAACAGGAATTAAAATCGGATCTGTACGTACGGAAAACAACCTCTTTTTCACTTAGGAACAAGAAGCTTAATCCATGCTATTATTATAAATGCGAATGTGTATCTATCGAAGCTTTCACAGACCATCTATTAAACCGATTCAGATTTATTCTGGGAAATAGATAGGTTCGTCTCGGAGAACTATAACTAAAAGTTATTACAAGATAAATGATTACTTAGACGATAAAAACGCATGGAAAATATAACACTGCACGACTGCACTGTATGACCAAGGATAAAAATTATGTACTTACTCGTGTACTTATAATATTGTATTGTATTGTGATAACATATTTAATTTAATTTTATGACATGAAAATTATTTATATGTAACTTTTTTTATTTTATTCTAATATTATGACATTTTATTATGAAATTACGACATTTTTACTATGAAGAAATGACATAATTTGTAAATCACATTACTTAAATTTTGTATGACTAGGTACTTAGGTAAATTTTTAATTTTTATGACAATATAATAATGTTTTGTATTAATATTGTATTGTAGGTACTATATCAATTTGACTTTCGTAAGCGCTTTTATAAGTGTATGCGAAGAATAAATATAAATATGTAAATATGAGAAATAGGCTACTTTTTAGTCTGGAAAGAATTCCCTCGGGAATCCAGATCCGCGGACGAACACCTGATCGAGAAGTGCTCGAAACTCCGATAGAATGTAAGAAATTATCCTCCGACATCTTTATTATCTTGTCAATGTACCTACTTTTATCAGCATAGAAATTAATAGAATCGAGCTCCTTTAATGCAATATCGATTCTATTACTCTTGCAAAGACAAAGGACAAAAGGAGATAGGAAATGATATATAATAAAGTGTGGCATGGCCCCCGGATAGCCTGTCAGCCGCACATTACAGGCTACAGCGGAATATACCGGGATAGTCCCGGCTCCCGCTGCATTAAAACTTAACTTAGTAAATACTTGAACGGGACTAGCATAATATATTGAAAGTGTCGTCCCACAAACTTATCTGGTGGCCAAAATTGGAACTAGTTTTTATGCCTGTTTAGTTTTTGTTTTTATTTTATTTTTCATATTACATATATACTAACGACGGTGTCACCGGGTCAGATAAATACACAGTGGTACGGAACTTTGAGATGGTGATAATTTAAAAAAATCCGGCAGAGTTTGGTGTGGGCTCTTCTCAGACCAGGGCGCGTGTGGATCCCTCGTAGCTTTAGTATTAAGATACTGTAACTGTTTATCACCATCATGTCATAAGTTATTGGACTTCAATAAGTATACAGTGTACATAAATTAAATAAATAAATATTGATTGATTGACAAAGTACTTACTTTCTAGTCCCTTGCTAGTCTGTGCTAGTCCCTTGTACTTTAAATGAAGTAAGTTTTTAACGGTGGGACCCCAGACTAGGAAACAAATGGGAAATAATATGAGCAAAGTTTTATACAAACGACTGCCTCCGAGATGCTTTGGGGTCTGCTTTAAAGAAAGCGCGGGGAAGGGGCCGAGCGCACTACGGCGAGGAGACAAAAGGCTTTAGTTTATGAAAATAATTAATTTCAAAAGGTGTCTGGGAAAATACAATGTAAAAATTAGTAGGTACTAACGACAAAAAAAAAGGCTTTCTAGGATATTTAAAACATAATGAATTGTATATTTTTCACATAATAGGCATGCGCTCGCTAGCTGGTCTACCTATAGGTTGGAGTGTTGAAGATTCGCGTCGATTTAGGTTTCTTAAAAATACTGTGGGAATATTTACCGGGATAAAAAGTAACATATGTCCTTCTCCGTGCGTGTTATATTCGTACGAAATTTTGTAGAAAAAAAATTAACGGAAAGCCCACCAACCCGCATTGAATTAGAAATCCCTCCCTCATAATATGAGAGTGGAGCCCTGTGCCCAGCAGTGGGACGTTAATGGGCTGTAGTGGTGGTGGTGGAAAGACCATAAAATTATTACAGACGAGTAGAAAGCAAGCTGCAAGACGGATAGACAGACACTATTATAATCGACCTTTTCTAAGTATTCCACACATTCCATTAATAATTAATTAATCGCTGCAGGTTTTGTTATTTACGAATTATTATGAAAATCTATATAAAGCAGAGTTTGGAGAATAGTTTTGATCTTGATGTAGTCTGTAATATCTGAGAAACCCCAGTGCGCGTGGGGTCGGAGTCAAGCGGCGGCAACAGAAACTCATATGGGTGCAGGTGACACCCGCGGAATTCAATCTGCTGCTACACTATGTTTAATGTGAGCAGCAAAGTTACAGCAAAACTTCTAGACGTTATGAACATAGAACTAGTGGAGTCGCAATTAGTCTTTTATTATTTACATCGTATAACTTTTCGGAGTAACATGATAATTGATGAATTACATGATAAGTAATTCCTTTATCCGCCTTCTACTGCAAAGATAAAGGAATTATCATGTCTAGAACCTACCCATTTACCTACTCTATTTTACTTAATTTTATGTACTAGTTGATGCCCGCGACTTCGTCTACGTGGATTGAGGTTTTATTGCTTCCCGAGGGAACTCTTTAATTTTCCGGGATAAAAAGTAGCCTATGTGTTATTCCAGACTATAATCTATCTCAGTGTCAAATTTTATCCAGATCCGTTCACCCGTTCTGGCGTGATTGAGTAACAAACATCCATCCATACATCCATCCATCCAACCTTTTGCATTATAATATTAGTAGTAAAGTAGTATAGAAGTATAGTTAGATAATACCACAGAATAGGTAAAAATACAAAATACGTACAAAGCCACTTAGACCTGTATTAACACACCGACATCGGCCAAGAACACGTCTCAAGAGTATCGGTCATTCAGTGGCAAAGACCGGTCTTAAGCATAGATTGACTTGATACTTGAAAATCTTTTCTTAGCTGATGTCGGCTTATTAATATTATGGGCTTTAACTCATATCCTGAAGCTTTCTTTCCGTAAATTAATGGATTCTTTCTACTGGGCAGGTTTCCGCACTCAAGCCTCCAGTTGGAGATCTGTTGTGCGTGTATTAATTCATGGATATTCATATTAAAAGTATGTTACTTAGAATAACGGGAAAGTAGCGTCAGTCTTAACTTAAACCACAATTCGTAAAACTGTGACGCGTGTAATCAGTGAGATCTTGTAAGATAACTAAACTTGGGAGCATTTGGCCTCGTTCGGGAACATTCTCGAATTAATTACGCGTACTGGCGCGTTTACATTAAGTCTCTTTGGCTGTTTTTGTCATCGACTAATGTAAACCGAAATTCGGTTGGTCGCATTCATTCATAGTGTAAAAATTGTTACGGTTGGCTGTATTCGGTCATAAGCATAACCGAGTTATGTTTCCGAACGGCCTAGCCAACGCATTCGGTCTCCAAACTGATATAACCAGCTAATTCGGTTAACAAATCTGGTTAAACCGAATGCGGTCGACACGTTTGGTCACCGACCTAATGTAAACGCGCCATAAATCGAGAACCATTCCAAACAGTCCCGCGTGGAGGCAACTTGGAATTGATTTCTGTAATTAATTTCCTTCTGACATAATTTATTGGTAATTGTAAACGGGTTATTGTAAATTACGATAATATATTATACGCGGTCTTTGCCTATTCGATCATGACACTATCTCCGAACTCCACTACTAGATAGTATTAGTGCATACCTATTGAGAAACTTACTTACAGTATGCTAAAACATAGTATGCGTGTTTTACTTTGTTATCTTTATTTCTAGGAGGTTATAGCAATAATTCTTCTACTGGGATAAATGTTTTATTCAAAAAAAAGAGTTATTTATTCAATCTAACCACTACCTTTCGTGCGACTTCTCAAATTTCATCCTCACCACCTGGATGCCTGGTCTCGCGGCAACTTCTTCATATTCCGGAATAAGTTCCTCAACTATACCAATGAAAATCACGTTAATCCGTTGCTCTGTTGCGGCGAGATTGAAGGACAAATCAACAAACAAACACAGTTTCACATTTATATTAGTATGATTACCTGAACTTAATGATGGTGATATTATTTAAGATCAAGCCCTTCAAAAGCAAGCACAGTTTAGCTTAAGAAGGCATATAAAATTATTTGGGACCTATATGAGGGATTAAGGTGGGATTCGTAACACGCGACTCATCCGCGGGATGTGGGATTAACTATTCCCGGCGTGCGCCGCTGTCATGATTCCCAAACATGATATCAAGAGGCCGCGCAACAAATCTTGGCTGCCAGCATGCAAACTACTTAATGCATTTGCATGACTTTGGAGCCTCGAAATTAGCGGGATTTGAAGCACACAATATTATGCACACATCGGTGGCATACAAATTTGAAGCTCAGTGACAGCCTAGAGGTTTAAACGCCCAGCTATTCGGAGATTCGAAACGAACGCACAAAAACAACCAAAAAATAGGACGCAAAAGCGGACCTTTAACTTTTCGGAGACCTAATGTTGGTATAAATATCCTGTTACTATAGTTTAACCTCATTAAATATCACATAGTATATTTCGGGTTGCAATATTGCAATAGCCAAGCGTGAGAAAGATTTGAATAGACGCTTGTATCCTACTTTTTGGGTTCTTATTACTACGCAGAAGTACCTAATAATCTATAGGATACCTACAGAAAATGAATGTAAAATTATTTCCACTTCTGTTCTTATACTAGGAAAACAGATACTAGGAATCATACTAGGCACCTATAAAATTAAGTTCCCCACAACATCTCGTTTGCATCGCTCGTATTTCGCCGCTAGTTCAGTAGCCACAACCGAAAATGTGTATTATCTACTCTGGGACGCTTTCCGTGAATGTTAATGATAATAAACTAGAGTAGCGTCAAGTTTGTTAACTAGTCTAAAGTTTCGCTGAAGGAGTTTGTAGCTTAATAAACCGGATGCATATTTTCTCGACCAAAAATAAACAGTTTTTAGTTCAAAAATAACCCCAAATTATGTAACTTTGAGTTTGAACCCCTTCACTCCTATCAATTGATCATTCGTTGATCTTGTTATTTCTACTACTTATTCATTTCTAAAACTTTATTTATTTATTTTTCTATACTAAACATAAAAGAAAATTTTAAATTTTTTGTCGAGACTTTCTTACAAAGCTTTTTTTTAAATACTTTCCGTTGACACCCATAAGTGAATCTAAATAGTAAATAGAGGCCAATGAAAAAAGTAACATAATGGATTACGCTAAATCAATAAGCGCGAATTGAAGTTTGGAAGTTAGTCATCAATATGATCTAGCCCCAGTTGAGATGCACGCGGAGCGGCGCGGCACGTAGCGGCAAATATTATTTGTATGAGTTTGTACGAGGCTGCGTCGCGCCGTGGATCTATGCGCCAGCTCAGCTCCATACAACCTCATACAAATAATACTTACGGCTACGTACCGCGCCGCGACTCTGTACTCTGTAGTGAGGCACTGCAGATCGGGCTTCGAGTGTTGGGCTGTCGATTCAACATGACGTCCTTTCCAGATTTTATAGAAACCAAAACAAAAAGAAAATAGCTTGTTACAAAAAAAAGATAGAATTCCCTTTAATTATCTACTCAACAAATATCAAGCCCTGATTGTGATGTAAGGGGCAACAATAAAGGGGTCCACCTCGTATGAGTGTGTCCTCACGCACGACCCTTTGACCTTTGTCCCTTAATCAAGTGGGGCTCATGTGACCTCAGGCGTCTTTGTCGACGTATTACGTACTCTGATTTTTATGTTGGTACAAGTTGAAAGAGGTGAATGCCAATGTAGGAAATTTAATAGAGAGTTGAATTTTCACGATATATATAATTAAAATGATGATGCATTATGCGATGACTGTCCGTTTGCTAGATATAATTTATACCTATATTCAATACAGACAATTACAGCCATATAGGTACACAAATAAAGATTTGGTTTTCAAGATTAAGTAGATTCCTAAGGACTACGGGTAGGTCCAAAACTAGTCTGGCGTAGGACCAACACCTTCCTTAGCTGCTATTGCTTGTTACCACCCAACTTAGACTCCAGTTGTATTTTGTTATCTAGGTATGAAAAAAATTGCCGGAATAAAAGTCTATGTCACTCCAGGTATTTAACAATATACATGCAACATATCACGTCAATCCATTACTCCGCAGCGGTACGATTGAAGAATGTTCTTCAATCATGCAAACTTCAGCAAACCCACTTTTGCATCTATAATATGGGGTCAATGATCTTTTAAATATCAAATAACTGGTCTGTGAATGGGGTAGGGAAATCTTTAGTAGGTAAATGTGGCATGGTCAGTGATCATTATGCCTCGACCATACCAGAGTGATCATAAAAAAACCTTTGAACTACGCATGGCGGTTTCAATATGGGGAGCTTGTTGACTTTTGTTGCAGAAAGCTCGACACATGCTGTCACGATCAGATGCATTCAAAAGAGATTTTCGCTTTGATTATAACCCATGCAGTTTCAATCGTCCCTCTGTATTGAAAGCTTTAATAAGTAACTGAAATCAGTATGAGTCAAACAGCTGAAATCAGAATGGTAAGTAATTACTTACCATTCTGATTTCAGCTGATTCCATTCTGATTCTGATTTCATTCTGTTTTGTTTGATATTTCGCCGTATGGACATTAATGTACTTTTAGTAAATTCTGAACACGCGAATAGCTGAAAAAAAAGTAAAGAAAAGCTTACAGATCTGTCCGCTTAGCAGTATAATTGTGGTAATGTCATTACTGAAATCTTAACTGTTGTGAATTTATTGTATTTTTATTTCTAAAACAGTATAACTTAGCTGAGCTGATTATTGAGAGAATTTCAAGCATTACATTATTATATAAGCTATAATAGTAAAGATTTTGTAAATTTTATTATTTAGCCTCTACATACGTCTACGGCTGGTCAAAAGCCTTTTCGAGAGCACACCACCAAACACGGTCCTCCGCCACTTTTCTTAGGTCATCGATCTAAAGAGATGGACGTCGTTCAATACTGCGCTTACTGGTACACGGTCTCCACTGCAGAACACGTCTGCCCCATCGGCCGTCGATTCTAAGACATAAACATAATGTATATACATTATACAGTTACATTCAGTGAAATGTTCAATTCAACATTCACAAGTAGAATGGTACTACTGATGCAATCGTTTTAGCGAATGGGCAACAAATTAATTACACAGTAAGAGCAACAGTATGATACTAGTGATGAGTCAAGCTGCATGTAGATCTGTTTTCGAAAATTTTTAAAAGAGATTACATTGTGGCTATGTAATATTTGCATATTTTATATAATAATTCGTAGTTGAGTGTACATTTTTGAAGCATAATATTATTATTGTAAACGAGTGTACTTCAATTAGAGATAATCACATTTAGAAATTACCACTAATTAGTAATTACTATAGTGTAGAGTCCACAAGATTGTTTGTTTACCTTTCCCAATGTTAATGTTATTTGTATTATTGAAGTTTATAACATCCTCCACCCCGATTTGTAATCAGTCCCTACCGTAAGTCCTTGCCAACAGTTCCTACCGAAAGTTCTTACCAACGAGTCCTTGCTATAGTGTCAACTAGTCTCTACCATAATATTAAAGAGTCTTTGCAAGTGTAAATAGTATAAACTTCGTGTGAAATAAATATTAAGTACCTGTTGGGTGTCCTAAAATAAATAAATAAATTAAAAAAAATATTAAGGAATCGTCGCTGCTGCTGTTGTAATTTCAAGACCCCTTCTGACCACCCTAACGTGCCCTGTGCCTACTGCTTTTTCAGCTTGGTGATCCTTTGAGCCATGACGGTAACTTTTGTTTTTCTACGAATAGTCCGAAGAACAAAATACACTGTGGCCGAATCTCACTTGGCATTTCCCATGGATTGGAAAGAAAGAAGATAGATAGAAGCAATTTACTACTGCCGCATTGGGAATTCCATCAAGTTGAAAACTGCGAAATTGCTTTAAAATTCACTCAAATAAATGTATTGAGAACAAGTGTTCAAGTTTCTAATTCTAAACACCGCAGCTCGGTCCCAGATCAAGTGCTAAATCACTTTCGCGTTTCGCCACCGAATTGAAACGTCACATTCCCTGCTTAATTCTTACGACCATTAGGAAATACGCCCAGGAGAAGGTATAACAGTCTCATCTGACATCGGACAACTCCAATCCATACAGGAGGCATACCTACCATCGTTTACATCCGTATTGTTTTAATATTGTTGACGTTCGTGTTAAGCATTATATTCTATTTCGATGATTATAATCCTTATTTTAGAGACGTCGAGGTACGTGACATAAAACTCATTTTGAAGTACAACCATACCATTACCTATTCTGTGGTAATACTTTATGCGATTGTAGTAACCCCCAGTACGGCACGGTAGCGTTTTTAGCGAACCAATTACTTTACCTAACAATTGACATTTCAACGCTGTAGTGACAATGGGCGAGGCACATACTTCGAAGTCTCATAAGACTATGTCATCTTGGAAATCATTTCAGACCCGAAGTGCTGAGATGGTGATTTAGCACGACGCACAGGAAAATGCAATGGTAAAAAGCATGCCTTAGGGACGACTTCTAGCAAATCACAGACACAGACGAGATACATATTATGTCTAATAGTGGACATTAGAAGTCGAAGATATTGTCCTATAACACATACTCTGACATCAGAGGTGGAGTCACGTGAACACTGTTATCAAATCCCTGCATCTAATGACACAATGAAGAAATCCACTCGCTGCAACGACGTGTTTCACTATTTTCTGGACCCAATGGT
This sequence comes from Erebia aethiops, assembly GCA_923060345.2. NCBI lineage: Eukaryota > Metazoa > Arthropoda > Insecta > Lepidoptera > Nymphalidae > Erebia > Erebia aethiops. Next base: position 2,109,202 of record OV281092.1, on the reverse strand, counting down.
CCTATTGCTTGGCAGGACGAAATTTGCCTGAAGATTCTTCTATCTACTTGAGAAAAGCGGCTGCGTTACTTTCTGGGGGCGGGCGACAAACAAAATATTTAAGCAGTAACTTTGTTGTAGGCTGAACCGAAACTTTCTTTAATTAAATCTTCGGCGACGATTTCCAAACATCTGGCTGCACGGACGAACTTAGACGACGAAAGTGTGGTCTCTTCACACTGCTGTGTGAAGTATTTGGCACACAAAATATATAATTCTATGGATTTGGCATTAGAACTTTTTATTAACCTGTAAATACTCACTAGCTTTCTCATCCAATAATTTATCAGTCAGTGCGAACGTTCTAAACGTCAGTGGTCCTTACAATAATCAGGTATTGAATCGGCTTGTTGTCCTTTTTTAACAGACTTCAAAAAAAGGAGGTTCTCAATTCGACTGTATGTTTTTGTATGTTTGTTACGCGATTACTCCGCCAATTATGAATCAATTTTGATGATTCTTTTTTTGTTTGATAGATCATACTGCAGAGGTTGTGCTATATAAATTTAGTGACGATCTGATGAATATCTTCGGACATGGAGAACGGAACTCCTCTTAACCTCACTCTGTTTGTACCTAAATCATTTGTTAGATGTCGGTAGGAAAAATTTATTAGCTTCAAAACTAATATTCCGATATTTTACGTATTATAGGTGCATGAGGATTAAAGCACATTGTTACAACTACACCGCAGTGAGCATAGACTATTTTGACCGTTCCCTACAGCTGTGTAACCCCCGTGCGTTCGGCACTCCAATTAGGTTGAATTTGTAAAATCCCACTTTGATTACAGCTACGAGCTACTATCGCTCCACCGATACGGTTATTATAGGATTGCACAGCTCGCAAGCGAGCGTCGAAAACGATACATTCAGAGCAATTGATAAATAATGATAGCATAGATTTAGGATTGATCTCCGCTGCGCTCCTCGGAGACCAATCCTAAATTTATGCTATCACCTATGAATAAAAAATGATTTATTTATAGCAGGTAGGACAACTTGTGTCACTTATGATACGTCAAGAATCAAAAATCTACCACCGTATCGGAAAATTGAATCTAAATGTTCTTAAAAAAGTCGAAAACTCAGTCCTACTGTTGTTAATTTTGCAAGTGCGCTGTCACTAATATGTGAGCGTTTACCCGTGGTCCCACTGGTTTGAGCCCTTGATCACCACGTGTAATTTTATATAGCCATTCACCTATTAGCCTACTTGAGATTTGAAACAATGCTGTTGAGGTCCATTTGAGAGATGCTAAAGTATTTCGACGCTCGAATTCTATCAACGTTGGTGAAATGTAAAAATCTTATACTTACCCTACAGGGCACTCGCAGCCTGTCTGTGAATAATAAATGGAGCTGAGGAACTGAGCAATTTGTGGATAGGGTTAACGGTTTTATTCACAAATTCCTGACCGTGAATTTCAAATTGGACAAAAGTAATATACTTACCTATTTCTAGTGAGAGGCTTCGGCCGTGGCTAGTTACCACCCTAACGGTCAAGACCTACCGCCAAGCGATTTAGCGTCCCTGTTTGATGCCGTGTAGAAACCAATAGGGGTATAGGTTTATAATATTATACTGTCCAGCTCCCCACAGGATAGTATAATAACTTACTTATGCACTATTGTATTTTATTTAACAATACATACTTACGAGTATGTATTGTAATAGATTGTTTAAGAAAAAAGAAAAAAAAGAGCAACTGCTGAGTTTCTTGCCGGCTCTTCTTGGCAGAATTTTCTTTCCGAACCGGTGGTAGAGTCAAAACATGACTTAGCATAAGAGACACCTGTATGTCCTATACATGTTTGAAATAAATTAAAATTGAAATTGATATAACTGCCGTACCCCTAACAAGTTAGCTACCATCGAGACTGCATCATCACTTACCATAAGGTGAGATCTCGCAGTCAAGGCCTTATTTGTAATGGATATAAAAAAATAAAATAAAAACATATTCCGGGACAAAAAGCCCATTTTATCTTAATCCGTTTCTACGGCAGGTGAAAAAACTGAAGATTATTTTTACTCAATTCATATTAATTATACTTAATTCAACTCGATTATTTACAACTTTTCAACAAACAATGTAAGAATTTAAGCTAAAGTATTTTGAGTGTAATGTGCAAAACGACTTTAGTAGGAAAGGTGTAAATATATCCCTAACTTTTTAGCGTGCAATGTACGTAGCGTCTATTGTTCGAATTACATGGAATATACTTACTAGGTACTCTCGATTTCGTGTCTTTAGCCCAATTTTACTTGTCCTAGTAACGGACTATTTAATCTAATAGAGATCCCCTGACCTCTTCGACTAACGTTTCAACCTTCGTGTAAATCGATTAGAACGCCAATCGAATGCTGAATGCCCATCAATACACTCAAGATATATGAAGATGTAGGCCGTTGCTACGTGTTCGTAGATCAAATACATTTCCAGTGACGTCCGTCAGAATGCTACGACCCACGTCGGAACCTGTTCAAGCATGTTGATTAGTTCATCGGACATGTTGTAGCTTGGCTACGGCTACAGTTGCTTGCGTTTCAGTTAGCTAACTAGCCATGGTTTGAGATTAAGGAGGGAATACTCTGCTACACAATTCATGACGTCTGATGTTTCGACGTAAAAGTTTTTTTATCCACTACAAGTTTGCCCTTGACTGCAATCTCATCTAATTTGTAAGTGATGATGCAGTCTAAGATGGTAGCGGGCTAACCTATTAAGGGCGTGTCACTTATATTAAACCCCTATATACCGCGATATTCACCACACCACGTAAACCCTCGAAAATACCCTCAACGTACGTTTCACTTCTATACAATGCACGATTGTAAAATGAGTACTCACTTACATCATCTCCTGATTATCATTGTCATGGACTTGCGAAAATTAACGTCTGCTTCTTTCCAATAGGTAAATATTTCACAATAGGCCCATCCAAAAAAGGAGGAGGTTCTCAATTCGGTGCGTATATATTTTTTTTAAATGTATGTCGGTGCATATCTCCGTGGTTTCTGAGCCGATTTGAATTTTTTTCTATCAGTCTTTAGAGGGAGCTCTCGAGGTGGTCCCATAAACAAATCTGACTCTAAATCCTCAACCCTGAGTTAAAAGAGTCAAAATTTAAAAATATAGGCGGGTATAACAAGGATAAGCAAAGTTGATGCATCAGGCTCGCCCGACTTCAACATAGTGGGTAGAAATAAAAATTATTTATTACTTTACAGTGGCGTTGGAAGTCGGTTTTTTGAAAAGAATTTTTTAGTTGACATTGTACGATGGTCATTATAGATACAGTCATAATTATGTACGCATACTTAACCTTAGAATAGCTAATTTTGTTGTGGGTTTCTAACTTAAAGTAAGTTAAACTTTAACGTAAAGATGATTGTTACAGTGTAACGATCGCAATCACCTCTGAGGTGCAATCATGTAGGGTATCGTACATACCTAAACGTATAAGAAAGGATACACGAAATTGAGCTGTAATTTAATGCTTTTATGATTTATTTTACTTTGAAGCCGAGCTTTAACGATTTCATCGGCAATCCTTACATGATTGCACCTCTGATTAGTTAAAACCCTTCCGCTATTGGGAAAAATCCTATGTAGGCTATACATAATAACAAAAATAAACTTAGCTAGCAATAGTTGTTATTAGAAACATTATCGTTAGTAAAACATTGTGTTGTTTAGAAATTAATTAGCATCCGTTAGAAAACAATTAAAACTTCTAGTTCCAGTTTTAGCTATGTTATAGTAGATATATTTTTCTTGTTTCATGTTATTTGAAAGTTTCTGTGCACAGATTTAGTATTGGCCAATACTAAATCTATGTTTTTGTGTTAGTAAAAATGATCTCTAACCCATTTTCAAATTATATTTGCAAACTTTCCAACGGAAAATTTGAAAATTACCAATTTTGTTTTTAGTTTTAGTAGTTCAGCAGCGGTTTGTGCCAACTTTGGTACCGTTTTTGCCATCAGATTCTAAGAAAAGCTCGTCAACTTTATTGAAGAAGGTAGAAACTCCGTTTATTAATTACTTAATCAACGGTTTTTTGAGTAGTAGAAACCAGAAACAATGTAGTGTAGATACTTAATGCAGTCAATACATGTCAATAGTTCTATTATATCGGCGTTTCATCGTTGCTTACCATAGAAATTAACCTATCAAAAATTCTACATCAATGCCTATCTCGATCGATTAGCTAATATTGCTTGACGCAATGTCTTGTGATGGCATAGTATAGCGTCGCTTTGGGAATGGAGGCAGGTGCTTAGGTCTATCAACGACGCTTCATTGTTATTATGAGAAACAGAGACCCGGCAATTACCCCGTCTCACTGTCGCGATGGTTCTATCGTTTAGCTATATTTACTAAACAATATCGTGTGACTTGTGATGCATGGTATAGCATTGCTTTGGGATTGGATGCAGGCTTTTAGCTCCATCATTGTTCTGAGTAGATAAAGAAAAGCGAGCAAGGTACCGTATCATTTAGCTATATTTATTTAACAGTGTGGCCAATTCTGATTTTCACCATCTCTAAACTATACTAAAATGACAGCTCTATTTTTATTTCTATCCCTTCCTTTACTCGCTGTGGAAAGGGGCCGAACTAGATTTAGAGCTGTCATTTTATTTTAGTTTAAGAGACTGTATCAAACAGAATTGGCCACAATATCTTGCGAAGCATGGTATAGCGCAGCGGGACAGGAGGCAAGTGTTTTGTTCAATAGCGCTTCATTGTTGCTCTGAACAATTAATAATTAGACATCAGGTAATGAACCCGTCACCGCCGCGGTGGCTCTATCGTATACCTATATTTTGTGATATCATGGTATAGCGTTGCTTTGGGGTAGGAAGCAAGCCTTTACTTCCCTCATTGTTTCATTGTTCCTCTGAGTAGATCAACAGAAAGCAAGCACCCTTGTCACTGCGGCGGCTCTATTGTTTAGCTGTATTTACTAAGCAATATCTTGTGATAGCATGATATAGCGTCGCTCGGGGACTGAAGGCAGGTGTTTCATTCAATGTTCATTGCTCTGAGCAACAGACACCAGGCAATTAGGTACCCCGTTTCACCACCCGGTTCTATCGCTTAGTTATATTAATAATTAAAGTACAACCAAGGAACAGGTTGCGAATGCGAACCGAACTTTGACATGTTGCATCTAAGGCTAATCGCAATTCATAATATAATTATAATAATAATAATATTATAGGTACTTGGACTAACTCTGCAAACTCTCTCTCTAACATCTCTCTAACAATGCTGTCTTAGAAATAATTATATAAATTTTGGATTATGGTAATAACTTAATGATTCATAAATTGTATTACCTAGTTACTTTGAAAATTTGCATGTCAGCAGTGACGAAACATTCATTAGTTTGTCATCTTTATAATTGTACAATGTTTCTTGCAAATAAATAAATAAACAAGGATTGAACTGCCAGAAAAATGTGACGCACGCTCGAAGACTCTCCGAGAATACCTAGCCCCCTCCAGATGGAGGGGACTATTAAACTACTACTGAGGGGACTACAAAAAAATTAAGTATATAAAACTAAGGCACAGTGGTAAGTAAGTTTTATTTTTAAAGTGGATACGCGATGCGAGGTTATTTGGGCGTCACTTGGCTTGGCAGGCGGCAGGGCTTGTAACTCGATTGTCTCGAGTCTGGAAGTCAGGGGTGCGTCATGCACAAATGCCGACGCTGTCGCCGGCCGCCCCACGGTAACGTCGCGGTCGCGAGGCGGGGCGTTTGGCCTAACCTTGTTTACAAAACGTGGTCACTACTAGAAGCACTCGATTTGGACTAGGATCCGGGTTTTAACAAGCTTTTATTTAAGTTGCAATGTTTGTGTAGGTCAATACTTGCAACTAAAATGAGGAGCTGGCGAGCAAAACCGAATCGACCGATCGATTTGGGTTCGATCCCCGGCAGGGTCAATTTGGGAATTTATAATTGCTGAATTTTCCCTGGTCTGGCCTGTTGGGAGGCTTCGGCCGTGGCTAGTTACCACCCTACCGGCAAAGACGTGCCGCCAAGCGATTTAGCGTTCCGGTACGATGCCGTGTAGAAACCGAAGGGGTATGGGTTTAATATATCTAACTGCCATGCCCCTAACAGGTTAGCCCGCTACCATCTTAGACTGCATCATCACTTACCATCAGGTGAGATCGCAGTCAAGGGCTAGCTTGTAGTGGATTTTTAAAAAAAACCGGATACGTCCATTATAATTCGAAGTCATTTTTTTAAAATGGTGGTGTCTTGATCCAGCTTTGCATCGATCCCTGTAATAATTTTCAATCAAAACCGGCTCTAAGTAGGACAAATTTTCTTTAAAAGGTGCGTTTTCAAAAGATATCGGATTATTCCTATACAATTGCTGTTTAAAATCAAAATCAAAATCAAATATTTTTTATTCAAATAAACTTTTACAAGTACTTTTGAATCGTCAAGTGAATCTACCACTGGTTCGGAATGCCATTCCTACCGAGAAGAACCAGCAAGAAACTCGGTGGTTGCTCTTTTTAAATAATTCATTTACAATTACTATATCAATGTGTACACAAGTAACCGCTGTCCCCAGCATTGCTGGAGCGATCAAATCCATGCTCCTCTATCATTTACATAATCAATACATAATCTTCAACAGTATAATAAGCTTTTTTTTAGGAGCATACTTTTAATGGATTTCTTAAATTTGTTTATTCAATTCATGTCAAAGACGGGCAGACAGAAAGTAGCCCCATTCCCGCCGGTGGCACCCGTTCACGAGCATGACGCATGATCCAGCCATTGCTTCGCTCGACCATATTTGAGGGAACGTAACAACCCGCACCACACGACACCACCACAGAAATGTTTAAAGAGAGCGTGACATACCCAGTCTACCCGTATCAAAGCATCGAATTGAATACTAATATTCAAACACTAATTTATAATAAGTAACCGCTGTCCCCAGCATTGCTGGAGCGATCAAATCCATGCTCCTCTATCATTTACATAATCTTCAACAGTATAATAAGCTTTTTTCAGGAGCATACTTTTAATGGATTTCTTAAATTTATTTATTGGCAAGTCCAAAATAGGTTGTGGAACTTTGTTATAGAAAATAATGTATATTTACATTTGCATTAATCCAAAGATACATAAGTAACAGCTGTCCTGAGCATTGCTGGAGCGAGTCAAATCCATGCGCTTTTATCATTTATATAATCTTCGACAGTATAGTAAGCTTTTTTCAGGAGCATTTTTTTAATGGTTTTCTTAAACTTGTGTAAAGGCAAGTTTATAATAGGCAGTGGAATTTTGTTAAAGAATAGAATGCTCATTCCCACGAACGACCTTCGGACTTTCGTGAGGCGGAGCGATGGAGTCACGAGCCTATGGCGGTTTCTAGTTGGCCTATCGTGCAGATCGCATATTCTTTTGTAATTCTGAATGTGCTGTTTTACGAAGATCAGATTACTGTAAATATATTGTGAGGCTACTGTAAGAATACCTATTTCTTTGAATTTCTCCCTAAGGGATTCACGTGGTTTTAAATTGTAAATTGCACGTATTGCCCTTTTTTGTAATACAAATATTTTTTGAATATCTGCCGCTTTACCCCACAGTAAGATTCCGTAAGACATAATACTATGAAAATAAGCAAAATATACAATCTTAGCAGTTTCAACGTCTGTTAACTGCCGAATCTTTCTGACAGCGTAAGCAGCAGAACTGAGTTTACCAGCTAGATTTGATATATGGGTGCCCCATTGAAGCTTAGCATCTAAGGTCACACCCAAGAACACGGTGGCCTCTTCTATTTTTAACATATCATTATTAACCACTAGATTAATGTTACGTGTATTCTTGGTATTGGGCAGTGCGAACTCAACACACTTGTTTTTTTTTGCATTTAAAAGTAAGTTATTTACAGTAAACCAGTGAGTGACCTGAGAAATGGCACTATTTACGTCGTCAAAATCATCCTTATTTCTATCAACTTTAAAAATTAAAGACGTATCATCAGCAAATAGCACAATATCGCAAGTATCCTGGACAAAATATGGTAAATCATTTATATATACCAAGAACATGAAGGGACCCAGAATAGAGCCTTGAGGGACACCCATTAACGAGGCTGATCCGGATGATTTCACATTGTTTACACATACCGTCTGAATACGGTCACTAAGATATGATGCAATGAGGCTAAGTGCAGTGTCTTTGATTCCATAGTGGCTTAATTTGGTCAACAGTGTCACGTGCTCAACACAGTCGAATGCCTTAGACAAATCACAAAAAATACCAATAGCATTCTGTGAGTTCTCCCAAGCATCAAATATATGTTTTAACAGCGATGCGCCCGCATCTACTGTTGATCGACCTTTCGTAAAACCATACTGCTCGGAGTGAAGTAATTTATTTAAATTAAAATGTCGGAGTAGTTGGTTGAGCATCATTTTTTCAAATATCTTGCTTAGGGTTGGCAAAATTGAAATTGGTCTGTAATTATTTGGATCACTTTTGCTACCTGATTTAAAAAGAGGAATCAATTTACTACATTTCATGAGGTCAGGAAAAGATCCTAAATCCACAGACTCATTAAAAATTTGAGCAAGATATGGCGCAATAACATCAATAACATTGTAGATAATTTTCACCGATATCCCCCATAGATCTTCCGTTTTTTTGCATTGTAAAGATTTGAATGTTTTTATAATATCATAGGGGGTCACGTACTCAAACTTAAACTTAACACTGCACTCAGAGACATTACTACTGAGAATTTTATAGGCTTCTGTTGGCGAGGAATTAAGGGAACTGGTTGTGGAGATTGGAATATTTTGGAAGAAATTCTCAAATGTATTTGCAATTTCTAAATCGGAGTCAATTACACGGTCATTAATTTTAAGCTCAAGTTTATTGTTGTCCACTTTATGTCTACCAGTTTCCTCAGAGATGACATCCCAAGCGGCTTTTATCTTATTTTATTTTTAAAATTACATAGTATCCATTTTTCATTCTAAAGCGGACTAGATCCTTTGGCATTCATATATTTGACAAATTTTCAATCAAAAGCGGATAAATCTGGTGTATCTGGTGTTTGTTGTGGGCTCTTCTCAGACCAGGGCGCGTTTGGAACCCTCGTAGCTTTAGTTTTAAGATACCGTTACAAATGATCACCATCATCTTCATCTATATATATAAAAATGAAACCCGTTTTCCTTGGTCACGGCATCACGCGTGAATGGCTGGACCGATTTCACTAATTCTTTTTTTGTTGTATTTGTTATTATTAGGAGAAGGTTCTTACGGAAAAAAATATTAAGAAAATCTCTCAGAAATATTGAAAAATATACATTTAATTTTGCATACTAAGGCGGTACGAAGTTCGCCGGGTCAGCTAGTGTTTTATAAGTAAGTAATTTTTAACGACAATAAGTGTACCTACAGTATACCTATATTGAATAAATTATTTAAATTTGAATTTGAATTTATCAAAACCGGGCTTGTCCGTACCTTGACGTTCCTGAATTATGGATTATAATTCTAAAACGTGAAAGTCAACGAAACAATATGGTTGTAGGTAAGCGTTGGCATTACGGCCCCAGTAATATCAATCCGGTCTGATCATGAGGATATACGTCATGTGGTCTACGTCTAGGAGCATAATACTATCGAGAAACATTAGTAGGTTTTAGCCCTTCCCACTGGCGGCTACACACTCAGCCAATTTACACCGCGAGAGGGCAATTACCCGCGTTTCCGGCGTTTTGCCGCCGAAACGTCATTTGGGAAAATAATTTGGCCGGCAACTCGCCCTCCGGTAAGATCAACAAATACGCCCGTTGATTTTACCCGCAATATTGCGATCCAGGGTAACGAGCAGGTACTAATTATTTCGTGGAGAATAATTAACCAGAACTGCAACGCTACGATGCTAGTGGGCAAAATTGAGGGATAGATGAGCGTTGAGCGTTGGTAGAATAAGAAAGTGGCTTAGAAACATTCGGAAGTAGACCGGGATACCCAACGTAGCAGAACATTTCCGTTCGGCAAAGTATAGAATATTATAGACGTATGACGGCCGTTTGTCCGCCAGACAAAAAAATAAAAGTGTGTGTGTACTTATGTACGCACGCAAGAAGTTATACTTTTTGATAGCAAATACTAAATATCTTGAACATAGCTGTCAGTTCTCACCCAACATACAGTAAATGTATTTATTTTTATTTTGTTGGTAGGCCTTTTTCTGCAAGACTTTGTTGACCAACTAACTTCAAGTTCAGGGTGTCGAATTTGAGTGTCGGTGTGCGCGCGCATCGTAAAAATTCACTCTGATATTTTTCCCTAACGCGCCAAAAGAAGTATAACTTCAAAAGTGTATATTGTGTGCAATTAACACACGGCAGATGTGAAACTTCAGAAAAGTAGCCTACGAGAGAATGAGATAAATACAACTTGTATTCTATCTCATTCTCTCGCAGGCTAAATCCTATTTATGAATATATTTGTCTCTTTTTGGTGTCGGTTTTTTGTTACATCGAATTTTCAAATCACAACGATCCTAAAAAAGTTTCACTTCAAAAATATGCGTAAATTGAGTATAGTTTTGTACTTTAAACAACTCTAGGTCATTACTTTAACATTCCATAGGATTCCTCGGAGCTCGCGTGCGGACTGTACTAAGTACCTACTATTTATTTTCTCTTACAATGTCAAATGTTACACGCAACATTATAACCATTGATGTAGAATTTTTTAGTAGTAGGTACTCATTCTATTTCAATGATTATAACTAATAATATTTAATAGTAGAATTAATTGAGTATCAGTCTTTTAGAAGCTTCAAGAAGTAGATACCGAGATGTTATTGACTTTGTTGACAGAGGCGGATCGCAAATTAAATGAAAACACTTCAAAAATACCTATCACATTTCAAAAGTAATAATATTTTAGATAAATCTGTGTCGGGCGTGAAAATTGGAAATACTTTAATTATTCTCGATGATGCCTTCACGGTTCGGATATATTTTGTAACATTTCATTTGTGACTGTCACCGTAAGATTGTAAAAACCGTTAGATTGTAATATAACGTTTTTTATCTCGATAGATTATAAACTGTCGACAGATTGTGAACCGTAAAATACTGCTTACAACATGCTTACAATTTAACGCATTTTTTTTCGGTAAACTGTAATCTATTAGGTATATTAACCCGATAGAACCTAAGTACTACCTGAATATTCGTGTCAAACCCTAACCTAACCTATAGTTCGCGCGCGAGTTGAATGCAGAGTAAATGTATGGTGACACTTACATTTACTTTGCATTCAACTCGCACGCGAACTGTACAAGAAAGAGACAAGAAAACGTAAATACAATAAATATTTCATAAATTAATACTCAGAACATTGAACGGTTCACAATATTTCGACAGTTTACAATCTTGCGGGATAGAAACCATTAGATTATAATCTAACGGATTTTACAATCTTACGGTGACATGACCATAGCACTGTATGAAGTGGCGTGCAGTTCATAGAGGCATAAAAGCGGTGCTTACCCAAATGTAAATACGTCAATGCTTATTGAGGGGAAAACTTCTTTAGCTGCGTTGAGCACTTTTTGGTAGGGGGTATAATAATTGTGGATTCACGTCATCGACATGCATGCATGTCGCCGACATGCACGCTTTGTTACGAAGACAAAAGATCTATACTTTATACTTTACTTTTTAATATTATAAATGCGAAAGTTTGGATGTATGGATGTATGGATGGATGTTTGTTACTCAATCACGCCCCAACGGCTGAACGAATCTGGATGAAATTTGGCACAGAGATAGATCAACAAATGCGAGAAAAAGAGATAATACTTTCCCACAGGAACTGTTTGTACTTCTGGGATAAAAAGTAGCCTATGTCACTCTCCAGGTCCTCAAATATACCTATGCAAAAAATTACGTCGATCCGTTGCGCCCTTGCCGCATAATTGAACAACAAATTCGAGAAAAAGAGCGTACTATCCCACAGGAATTATCCCGCATTTATAATATTAGTATGGAAGTATGGATATGGATAAATTGTTTAAACTGCCACATCGTACGTACGTATAATTTAATGTATAGGTATATTGTAAGTACTTTTGTTTTGCTTTCGACGTAACAATACGATAGTAGAAATAGGCAATTAATGCTTTTGTTAATAAAGAATCTCTGGCATAGAGAGATGTAGGTTAAGATCATGCTTAGAGACTTCAATACACCTGGATAAATTAAAAATTTGCACAGCTATGACAAAAAATAATGTATTTATATAATTCCACTTCACTAAACTGTTATTTTTACAATTAGTTAGCAATTTATTTTAGTAATAAACATGAAAATAATATATTCCTGCATAAAATTTAAAATTCGACCACAATTTGTAGTTTGATTTCCATTTGATATCACTTTGGAAAGTCAATTATAATCACGCAATGTCAGTTCATATGCTAAAAAATTACTTGTTGAAAAGTTATTTCACACATGAGCGACTGCAAATTAACTTTCCCGAAATGACGTCTAAAATCGAAATAATAACTAAACTTTATATGAATGTGAGTCGCCAAAGTTTTTATGGCATTTATTTTCTACTTCGTGTCTCGTGAAATATGTAAATTGTCTCTTTAGCGCAATGTTTTTATGGATTTTTATATTTTCGCCATTTTTACGTACCTACGTATCTAAAACACAATTAAAAACTTACGTATGGCTGAAGTATACTTTTACCTGTAACAGACAATGTTTTTTATGTATGAACCGTCGATATATACTCGTATGTAGGTATCAACTAGATGGGCCCTTTCATAGAAAAAAATTGGGCGTCCCACTTGTAGATCGTGCTCCTCACCTGTATAACCTCCTCGCCTGTCCTTGTCCCCGCCATAGTGCTGTCCCGCTTTTTAGACTAGATGGCAAAATGAGTCCACATTCTTTGTTTGACATGGCCCGTCTATACATATAAATTGAGGTCGTTGGTATGAACAAATTCAAATACAATTATTATTATTTTTCAAATAAACATAAATAGTAGTAGTTTAATAATTTTAAGTATCATTTATAATAAATCATACTTCATACTAATATTATAAATGCGAAAGTGTGCTTGTTTGTTGGTATTTCCTTCAATCACGGAGCAACGGTTCAACGAGTAGGAAACCCTGGAGAGTGTCATATCCCGGAAAATAATTCATAGTTCCCACTAGTTGTAACCACTACCACAGTTGACGGAACTTAAAAAAAACTTATTCCACGCCTACGAAGTCACGGGCATCAGCTAGTTAATAAAATAATGAAACAATTTGAGCTAGGATAAAGCTCTCATAGCGACATAAATTGCATCCTAAAATTGATGGACCCGAAATACCAAGCTGTTCGCGCGTAAATCGTATCAATTTTCCAAACAATAACTACCTATTCGCAAACATTCCACGACAGCCAAAGTCCATCGAATGTGAGGATATAATCCCAGTGAAGATAATCGAATGATGCACGCATCGTACACCAAACCCCACATGCAATATGTACATGGGAATTTATTCCTTGATGTGTAAGCTCCAGGAATTAATTTGGCGTGGTGCTTTGGTGTATGGGTGTAATGTGGTTGTGCACTGTACGCATAGATGCGATATGCTAATTCAATGTTTGCTAAATGTAGTATTCTGTACGGTCATTGCACAGACGCAAACATTGTCTGACACGTTCTTCATGTTTGTTCGCGTGGATGTGGTTTAACATTTCGGTCAACGACGGTTGATATATTTTTTTTTATTTCATTGAAGTGAAACTTCTTTAGAATCGTTGTGATTTGTAAATTCGATAAAACGGATGTTGTCGCCACGATACAAGCATATTCTGTGGTACAAGTGGCACCACCGCGTCTATTTGATTGTTTATGTACTTAGCAGTAGAAAGTCTGATTTGTTATTGTTTTTTATGTTAGGTAATCCGCCTCTGGTTGATAAAACGATTCGAGAAAGCGACACCAAAGAGAAACAAACATATTCATAATAGGATTTAGCCTGCGGAGAATGAGATAGAATACAAGTTATACTTTTCTGAAGTTTCACTTCTGCCGTGTGTGACTTCTTGCACACACGCACTTTTTTATCTAGAAATATTATGTTTGTCTCTTTTTGGTGTCGCTTTTTCGTTTCATTGAATTATCAAATCACATTCATGAGGTTTTAGTTAGGAGTAAACTTAGGTACTTAGTAGGTACTTACCTCTGAAATAATCAGATACTGCAAAATAATAACATTAATTGCAAACCGATAACATTTTATCCATCGAATTTAGTTCGGAAAGCATCAGATAGAATTTCACGTACGAAATTGTTTCCAAATGGATTGTTTCCCTCTCTTCCTCAACTATGAAATTATAGTAGCTATTAGCTGTTATTCCCCTCTTGAGCACCCAAGAGCCCGTTCGTTACTTCATTGTAAGTGGAAAATTTACGCAATGTTTATTAATAAGTCACTCAATAAACATGGGCTTGTGAGGGGTGTGCGTAGAGCATGTTAAAGGTCTAGCCCCACTTGATATGACGACATAGTTGAAACTCGCACGGCGTCTCGCAGTACGATGGTAGGAAGGTAAACTCTATACGAATTTGACATTAAAGCATCATTAGCGTGACAGAATTTCGTAAATAACAATTCAGCCAGTTTCCTCCGTCACGTCCCTGTCACCATAGACCATGAACTTAGAATATTAATACACAAAGACAAAGTCTAGACGCCGCCGTCGAACGAAGGATGGGAAAGAACGTATCTCTTTAGACTGTGGCAATAAGATGTATGTGTAGTAGTGTGTATGTGGTAGTAGTATGTTCAAGTATCTACGGATATAATTGGTCCGGCGAGCGGGAATTCGGTTCAATAAATTTTCATCAGCGCACAAACCTTTATTAAGTTATAGCCACTGTTTACACAGTTAATATACATTACTTCTGAGATTTCGACCTTTGGTTTAGCTCCTTGGACCTTGATGTATAATTAGGATACCGTCACGGTAGGATGTATAATTATTTAATTTAGATAATATAGTTAAAATAAAAATAAAATTCTACCCAACTACTTACGAAGCTTTCTACTAAGACTAAAACGATGCACCAATACATATTTAAATATGCATATTTTTAATGCGTTAGCGAATTATAAATGCGAAAGTTTGGATGGATGTTTGTTACTCAATCACGCCAGAACGGCTGAACGTATCAGGCACAAAGATAGATTATAGTCTGGAATAACACATAGGCTACTTTTTATCCCGCAAAATTGAAGAGTTCCGGGAACCAAAAAAAGTGGCTAGTTATGTGATAAATTTGTCACATCTTCATACAAAGCAAACTAAATAACTTCCCAAATCAATATTCCTTCGCAACATAAGTACTATAAGTAAAATATGTCTACCAAGCAGGATTTCTTAGACCAAAGCCGCTTTAAATTTATAGCCGATGCCTAAAACAATATCGCAGTATATCGTAACTCTTAATAAATATGGAGTCATCAACAATGATTCACTCCGAGTACATTCCGTATACTGCCTACTCTATTTACCGAGCATCAAGACGTCTTATAAACCTTTTACATTTCAAGGAAAATGAACATGCATGTGTACGAAATAAGGTCGAAATTTGCAATATAAGGTTCGTACATAGGATGTACTAGTTTTAAAATAGTGGCAACCACAAGGGGGTATGATATAGTGTTATAGGCCTTCCGCTTTTCAGAAATGGATGGTGTACACTCCAGGACATGAAGGATGATGGTAATCTTAGAGGATAATAAAAATTAGGCCTATTTATCCTCTATGTACTCTTACTTATTATTAAACTTTTTCAAATACTTTATGTCAAGATAAAAAGTTTGTAAAATAATGTTTCATTCCATTGTTACCTTGTTTGTAAAGTAACAATGGAATTAAACAATATTTATTCAAACAAGTGTTTTAACAATAAGAACTACGATTTCCCTGCATCGATTTTGATAATGTTTTTTTTTTTATTCCACTACAACTACATGATAGGCTAACCTGTTAGGGGTTGACAGTTATATTAAAACCAATACCCTAATCGATCTCTACACGGCATCGGACCGGAACGCTAGTAAATCGATTGGCGGCACTTCTTTTCCGGTAAGGTGTTAACTAACCACGGCCGAAGCCTACCCAGCAGATCAGTTCATCTTAGAACCTACTGTACGGATTTTCATATGATTTTCGCCATTGCATAAACGCATTCTTCGAGATATTTTACGTTACCTACGATCATATCCAGTTTTCTTTTTATGCTTTTCTCTCGAGTGACTGTAATCATAATAGGAAAAGAGATAAACCTATTTATATTATACAAATAGCATCTGGATTAGGTTATCAATTAATTACAGTGGTTAAGCGTACATAATTATTGCCAAAAATTGCGCTAAAAATTTGGTGCCCGTTATTTGAGTTATATTATTCTATGTTTTGGAGAATGCTTCTTAAACCGTCAGGTTAAATAAACACTATTAAAATTAGTGTCCGACCGAAAGTTCGGCTTCGGTTTCAGTTTCGGTTTCGGTCGAGTTTCGGCAAAAAAACGAGTTTCGGTTTAGTTTCGGTTTCGGCGGCAAACCTGCCGAAACTACGACCGAAACCGAAACTGCATTCGGGAGTTCTCGCGCTGTGATCGGTCATGTACAGCGCGCTAAATTCCATCCAAGCGAGTAAGCGACGAAGTCATTTCGCCGCCTCCATGTGCCTAATCATGTCGTGACTGGCTTTGTGTTTACAGTTTGTTTTGTTTGTTGCGAGTTTTCGTGTGTCTGTTTTTTTTAAACATACGGTATCATAACATACAGTAGGTTAAACAAATATAATATGACACTTAAACCACAACTGTTTTTAATGTTTTTTGCACATATTGTCTTAAAACATTCCAAATGAACAGTTGAGTATAGCCGCTAGACGAAAACAAAATTTATTATTATACTTACTTTAAATTAGAACAGAGAAAAATAATGTATTTTTTGCATAATTTGTCTTACTTGGTGCAATGCGAAACAGTTTTGAATTTTTTGAGAGTTTTTGAGTTTTTAGAGAGTTTGTAGAGTTAATCCGTGGACAACTGTGTGATTTAAAGATAAAAAAATAAAGTCTGACTGATTATAATAACGTTTTCTATATATCCTTGTAAGGAAGTTTCGGTTTCGGTTTCGGCCGAAACTGAGACTATTGCCGAAATTCGGTTTGGTCATTTTCGCTGCTACGTAATAATTAAGATAGTTGTATAGCTACTGTAAAAAATGTACGTGGAATAATTCCCTAAGTTTGCATAGTTTCCACGCACGGTTTCGTCCACACAAATCACACTAATAGTCGTGCCCGCAAAGCGCGAAATCTTTATTACCGCTAACTTGCAGTGCAGAGCTCCCGTGGCTCTCATTAACTGTGCATAAGCCATTAAAATTAATAAACCTTCCTACTTAAAAAATTCAAAATTCTCTATTTAGATGTAACGTATAACTTTATTAAAATTTTTATTTCACTTTTACGATATTATGAGCTTATTTTTCACATGCACTCTAACATGCTTATGTTAGAGTGCATGTGAAAAATCACACTAAATTCCGCTGCCTGCAACGCGTGAAATCTTCACTTACAGTGAAGATCAGACAATAAGGACAAATCAGTACTTACTTCCCGTGCATGGTTCCTCTTCCTACGGCTACAATACTTGATCGCTTTGAAAGACTACAAAAAATACAATTTAAATAGTTTTTTTTTTAATTTAAATCATATCCAGACCTTGATAAATTAGATATGACTATTGACTACAACTAGAGCTATATATGGCTACAGAAAAAAATTATTGTACCGGGTTTGATTTCACATCCACGCATGGTTTAACTTCCCATGTATATAGAAATGTACCCATGTATGTAATTTTTTTTTTTATTCAATTTTTCGAATTCTGTTGCGTTATTCAGATACCAGAATAATTCAAAGTTGATGCACAGAATTTTACGTAGGTACTTACTTAAATGACTAAAATAATACGTAGGTATCTACAAAAGCTTTCATGCAGAAACCCATACTAAGTGAATTCCTGAAACTTTATATTCTTTGCGTAATTTTAATTTCACTGCTACGTTATGAGCTTATTTTATGGCAAGATGGCTACAGAAAAAGTGTACCGGGAGTGATTCCGCGCAGTTTCACATCCGCGCGCTTATGTCCGCACAAATCACACTAAGTTCCGCCGCCTACGACGCGCGGAATCTTTATTAGCACTAACTTCCCGTACATAGCTCCCGCGACTCTCGTTCGCCGTATGAATTGTTTCCTATCTTAATTTTATAGCATCATTTTAACTGGTATTATCTACTAACATAATTCATGTAACTGAAAATCTAAAACAGAAGGATTTTTTAAATTCAAATTTCCATACTCCATACTAATATTATAAATGCGAAAGTGTGTCTGTCTGTCTGATACGCTTTCACGGCCCTACCGTTTAACCGATTTTGATGAAATTTGGTTCAGGAATAGGTTGTATCCCGGAAAATCAACCAGTTTCAGCGGGAATCAAAAAACTTAATCCACGCGGACGAAGTCGCGGGCAACATCTAGTAAATAATGAATCATAAATCCGCTATACCCATTCCTGTTTAGGATAAAATACAAAAACAGGTGCCCACTTTGGTAGGTATAAATATAATTAACATTTTCTCAAATAAAGCTAAGCCCGGATTTGTGTACGTTTCACTCACGGAATAGATAAAGGGAGATTCACTATCTCAAGTGTGTCTGTTTGTCTGCTGCGCTTTCACGCCCATCTTATACCAATTTTGCTGAAATTTCGTACAGAAATTTTAAAGAAAGAAGGACACAGGCACAGGGCATAGATTTTATCTATTTAAAATAAAAGAGTTCCCGCAGGAAACTTGACGACCTCCGTGGCGCAGTGTGTAGCGCTGTTCCCTTAACGTGCGGAGGTCCCGGGTTCGATCCCCGGCAGGGTCAATTTAGGAATTTATAATTTCTGAATTTTCCCTGGTCTGGCCTGGTGGGAGGCTTCGGCTAGGAGGCGGCTAGTTACCACCCTACCGGAAAAGACGTGCCACCAAGCGATTTAGCGTTCCGGTACGACGTCGTGTAGAAACCGAAGGGGTATGGGTTTAATATAACTGCCATGCCCCTAACAGGTTAGCCCGCTACCATCTTAGACTGCATCATCACTTACCATCAGGTGAGATCGTAATCAAGGGCTAGCTTGTAGTGGATAAAAAAAAGGAAAACCTCTGAGTAAATTTTTTTTCCTTCAATTTTAGTTTGAAAAAGGAGAATCCTGTAGATTAAGCAATCGTTATCTATATTCAGTGGCCGAGCCGGGTGTCAGTGTTATCAGTGTCTAGTAGTGACGCTAATCCGGAGCTCGGGTTCTGTGTTATCTATATCTATGCACGCTCTCCTAACATATTATGAACTTCATACAATATAAGGGAACTCGTTTGATCAATAGACACACTTTCGCATTGATACTATTAATTATTACGATTGAATTTTCTAACGATAAATGATTTGTTTATTTCACGTAGGACAACTCACGTTTTTTGCAATAAGCAGATTCCCTATTCGGGGATATTTAAGGTTATTAACCTAAAAGGTAGGTCTGTCCGGTCAAGTTTAGCATATTCTACAGTGAAAAATCTATACGAATATTATAAATGCCAAAGCTTGGATGTATGGATGGATGTTTGTTATTCAATCACGCCAGAACGGCTGAACGGTACGGGATGAAATTTGACACAAAAATAGTTTATAGTCTGGAATAGCACATAGGCTACTTTTTATCCCGGAAAATTAAGGGTTTCCCGCGGAAATCAAACGCGGGCATCAGCAAGTTTGAAATAATTTGAGTTCATAGAAGTAAATGTTAACTTTGCCCGAAAAATATAACGAAGTTTCCACCCAGGATAGTTTTTGAGAAATCAGCCATAAGCCTTTTATTTCGGGCCGCAAAACTAAGTTTTACAAACTTTTAAAAGGGAATTTTTGTAAACTTTACAGTAAAAAAGATACGCGCCGAATTGAGAACCTCCTCCTTTATTGGAAGTCGGTTAAAAATAAAAGGAAGCCTTTAGCTCAGACGAGACAGTTGTTTTATAAATTAGCGGTAAACCGTAATATAGTTGTAAAGTATTTTTTTAACTTCATTAATTGTAAATTTGTAGCACCATCTATAATTTGGAGGTCCAATTTAAACCAAATCCTTCCAATTAATCAACCAAAACCATCCAATTCCAATTGGCCGGTTTTTTTTAAATAGGATTTTTCAAAATTCTCACGGGAACGAAACTGTGGAAGATCGCTAGAAAGATATTCTACTAGTATACTCCAAAGTTATGCAACTCCCTGTAATAACACGAAGGAAGTTAACTAAATTACTAATTACACGCATCCACTTGAAATTCCGAACTTGTCAGAACACAAGGTGTTGCTAAGACTCTAGGTGTACGGTAGAAGCGCAATCTAAGTAAGGTAATTAACAAGGTACCAATTTGTATTACGTGTACTATATTAGGTATAGGTATTTTGTACTTACCTACTACGACATTTACTTAGCACATTTTTGTACACTCAATGGAACAAGTACTTATAAAATTTAACCCATTTCGATTCGAGCATACCTGTGGAGGTTGCTCACGCCGTTTCACCAACTAGAAAAGACCTGATGATCTTCAAACGGCTGAACCGATTTTTTTGAATCATAGTTATGAACGCACTCTCTAAGTATTAAGTAAAGCACCAATCTAAGTTTGTAAGTTAATTTAAGTTTTAAGCTAAGTTGTTTCGTAGGATTTCGGGTGGAAAGTGCCAAATATCGCACATGGTCCGTGACGTCTCGGCCCTCGGGCCCATTCTGAAAATCAACGTTGCGGTATGGTAGGTACTGTGGCACAGGCTGAGGAGGTGGCCTTGCCTACTATATTGATAGTTTTATATAAGTATAGATCTTGTACTATCTTATCTTACTTAATATTATAAATGCGAAAGTTTGGATGTATGGATGTCGGTATGGATGTATGGATGTATGGATGGATGTTTGTTACTCAATCACACCCCAACAGCTGAACGGATCTGGATGAAATTTGACACAGAGATAGATTATAGTCTGCAATAACACATAGGCTACTTTTTATCCTGGAAAATTAAAAAGAGTTCCCGCGGGAACCACAAAACCTCGATCCACGCGTACGAAGTCGCGGGCATCAGCTAGTAAGTAATAAATTTGTCTTTGTAATGTGTGTTGGTCAATAAAGATATTAAGTTTCACTGAAACGCGTAAAAGACGCGCTTTAACAGGACAGATGGAACGTTGTTACCGTGAACCCGCGAATTCCAGTTCATAAAACTACAGCCCTCACCACGCTAGCGAGGTCCCAAATAGTATATTAAGAGTACAAAATGGTTCTATATACTATACTTAACTAAAGCGTTTTCAATTAACTATACTTAGTTTAAATATCTGGGGGCATACTACCATCGCTTAAAGCCGTATTGTTTTAATATTGTAGACTGGCGAATTATAATCCTTATTTTAGGGACGTCAAGATACGTGACATAAAACTGGCATTGTGAAATAAGACTGCTTTGAGCTATGGTAGTAACCCCCCTGAACCTTAATACATAAGGCGGTGTACACATGCATCGTTTGGGCGATTAATTTAGCGCCCTGCGTTCACGGCTCGAGTGTGTACTCATTACGTAATTGTTTAATAAAATACGATCTTGTTGAACCCAGAGCAATTACAGCCAAGTGTGTAACGGTCTTATTATTTTAGAGTAGGGAATATAATTATTATTAATTAAGCGTTATTAGTTTTGGTTTATTGGACCTTTGATGAGAATTTTCCTATTTTCTGGAAAAGGATCTTTGTAATTTTGGAATTAAATAGGATTATCTGGAATTTTGTAACAAAATATTTGTTTAGTGGAATGTTTTGTTTGTTAATTTACGGATGTGGATTATAAATGTTTTGTGTACAAAACTGCCCAAAAAAGGAGTGTAACATTTTCAGGGTACACATATATATATATGCGTCCATGCAGCCATGCATCGAAATGATGACGGTGATGATGAAGATTTTTTAGCGTAAAATAAATGTAAGGAAAAGAAGAGGCATCGAAAATAGAAAAATTTGCATAACACATTCAACGAAAGCGAGCAAACCGCAAAATATTACTTGCGAGAATACTTTCGTGACAGCGGTAAAGACGACGCTTGACATTTCAACGCACGATAAAATCTGTAATGCGCACCCAGCCTTACAAGGGATAGAAATGGGATGTTTGTTTCAATTAAAGATTTTCCTTCAAGAAACTGCCTTTTCAATACTTTAATCCATAAAGCAACGTGGCTCTGCTTTGTGGGAGGCGCAATATGCAAAACCTTTCTGCCAAAGTACCAGACCACAATCCGTAGTAGGGTATTTCGAATAATTTACAACAGAGGTATGTTCCACCCCGACGATAGACTTTTAAGGCTTTTTATCCCAGAAAATCAAGTTAATCAAACTATCAAACTACTCGATCTTAGTTTTATCTATCTATCTTAGTTGCGAGAATAATATTGCAAACACTAAATCTCATTAATAAACAATGAAAGTCATGGTGTGTAGATTTTAACGCAGTGCAGTTTAAACAACTAAATGAAACTGAAATATCATACAGAAAACAGTATGATGAATGATCCTTGGCTCACTCACTGACAAACTTACTCCAGTTTCAAGCCTAAAGCTGAAATTTTGCACAGAGGTTGTTTTTATAATTTAGAGAAGCAATAAGTTCAGATTTTTCGCAATTAGTAGGTACGTGAGTTAACAAATTAGCATGAGTAACTTTTTAATTCAGGCAAGAGCGTAAGTACATGTCCTCTCGTAAGCACGTGGCTCATCGACTTTCCACTTGAGGTCGGGAATATTGCAAACTTTGAACTCCTTTGAATGCTCAGTGCTCATATTCGGAGAAATCCTTGTGATTTAACAAAGGGAAGTAAGATTTCGTAAAAATGAAGTGAAATTCGCGTCCGGCACTGGAAAATAGTAAGACGTATTTGTTCTGTGAAATTTTTTCATGAAACATTGGAGGCATTGTGATTTTTTTTAGATTTCTTCATAAACATGAACTTGACTTTCGTCCTCGTCGTAGTTCGTCGTCTCAACTGATAGGCGTCAGTAATTATTAAATAAAAGATGTATATAATTTATTTAATGAGATAAATGCGAAAATGTATGTGTCTGTATGTCTGCTACGCTTGAACTACCTATTTTCTACCTATTTTGATGAAAATTTATCATCAACCCCCTTCAACCTTTCAAACCCTCAGACTTGCTTCCCCCTTCGTTTAACAATCTACTATTATCTTCGATAGGAAGATTAGTACCAAATTTTCTCAAATTTGGTTAATAAGCCGTGAAAAAGTAACAGACAGACAGACAAACTTTCTCATATATTACATTATTAGAGATGGATGATAATTTTGCATATCATTACATTCATAATTTTCATACTAAATCGCGGGTAATTCTATCATCTACAGGTAGTAAGAAATAAAATTAAGATGAGCTTTGCATATAAAAAATCCTTTTGATTAAAATATACACAACTTGTTCGTTTCTAAGATGTTTCGAATAATATTCCGAAGTTAATGTTTTCGAACATACACGAACAACTTTGTTAAGCAAACATAAGGGTTCAAAGAGTTAAGTAGGTACAGCTGCTAACTTCGATGATACACATAACTCGAGATATCATGTAGTCTCGTGGGAACAAGTGTAGGGAAATGGCAAAATAACGTATTATTTGATGTGAAATATTCGAATTCTGAAAAACAATCATGGAATTTCTTATTTCTCTTAACTAGATGACTCTTGAGGACTATAAAACTTTATAAAATAAATCGACGTCCGAAGAAGGCAACATTGTGAAAATGTAACTTTAAGCTCATCTGCATCACCGCAGTCAACTTTCTAATAGGCTAAGCTTCGGTAGCCATATTATGTAAAGCCTGTATCAATCATTGTCACAGTCTCACTTGTTATGAATTATTTTTGTCTGAATTTATGATATTCTTGCTGTGACAATGGAATTTGGTAAATTTAGGAGAAAAGCGTTAATCAACCAGGAGGTGATTGCGATAGTGTAGCGATCATTTTTACGTGATAAGGCCCCATTTCTGTGTATCTTTGCCTTTTCTATGTCAGTAGCTAACATATTCCATACCCGGTCCTGTTTTGTGCCGCGTTTCTTTGTCAAATCGCGCCAGGGTTGCGCAAATATGAACATTCAAAGGGAACAGACGGACCGTGAAGTGAAGGTAAGCTTCGACGAGATCAAAGCATCTCCAACAGAAAATACAAACAAGCATAGATTATTGTCTTCTGAGAAATCCTTATTGTGAAGCTAATTAACGTCTTGTTTTGTTTTTATTTAATGTATTTCGTAGTAAATATGCCGACCTACTTGTTTTTTTTTCGTCTTATATTTTCTACTCCTGTAGGCAGTACATATAAGAAGCATAAGAAAACCGCCAGAGATCTTACCTTGTGATTTTAATATATCTCAGATGTCATTTATACCTAAACTAGCGAATGCCCGCGACTTCGTCTGCGTGGTTTGAGTTTTTTTTTGGTTCTCTTTAAATTTCCGGGATAAAAAGTAGCCTATGTGCTATTCTATCTATCTCTGTGCCAAATTTCAGCCAGATCCGTTCAGCCGTTGGGGCGTGATTGAGTAACAAACATCCATACATCCAAATCTTCGCATTTATAATGTTAGTAAGATAGTAAGATCCATACATCCATACATCCATCCACACGTTTGCATTTATCATATTAGTAAGATGTAAATTTCTTAAAGGTACTAAACTTTGAATATTTAATCCATTTGATATACTTTGTGGTATTTGTTTTGTGAAGATGGCAGAGTTTTTCAAAATACCTTTGCAATCGCCATGGAGTCTATCTTCTCATCGTCGTCTTCGTCAACCATTAGACTACCATGAGTGGGCATAGATCTCTTTTAGAGATGCCACGCACAGTCGCGGGCCGCCTGATACCACGCGACTCGAATGATGTCATCGGTCCACCTAGGAGGCGGTCAACGCTACGTCTTCCAAGTTTCCATTCCGGGGTCGCCATTCCAGCACCTTGGGACTGTCTATCGGCTCTCCTAACTAAGTCTCCTCATCTATCTTCTACTTTTGACAAAATAATTGTCTTAATCCCGCGAGCAGACGCCAGTACACAAACGTATATTAGAATTAACAGCTCTTCCCAAGTTAGCGCTCTCAAGGCGCGACTCTCCCGAACTATTTATTATTAACGCAACTCCGTAACTTCGTAGTCATAATTTATAGCGTTATAACTACTCCCAACTTTTGTAACACTCGATACTTCGAGGCAAGTTTGTAACATGAGAATTTTCATGCGCGCACTCGTTAGATACTTAGTTTTTAGTGCATCATCTCACGGTTTATCCAACTCGGCTTAAGTTTTACTAACATCATTAATGCTATAGGTACATAACAACCGAATTAACTTACGTGTATGTTTTCTAAAAATTCTACTTTAATTTAAAAGCAAAGCTTTAATTATAGACATAGAGTTTAAATAATCAAAATACATCTAAACATGTTAAAAATAAATAAATAATAATATTTTTATTTATTTATTTATACATTCTGTACCAGTAACTTAAAAATAAAACATAAACATTGAAAGGACATGCACAAGGACAACTTATCTCTTGAAGAGATTTCTTCCAGATGCCCCAGAATGTGAGAATAGTGAAACATGTAAGTTAAAACTGTGTAGGTACTTATTAAAGAAACGAAAACTTTCCGATTTAAATACATTAAAATAAAAATAATACAGAATTAAATGTTTAACAAGATGTTATATAAACTTAAACAACAGGTACATATACGTATATCATACTATACACATAATATAATATATATATATTATATACAAGCATACTATAGTTACCATACATAAATACAATTATAATAGCTAATCATATAAAGTTGAAAGAAAGTGCTGCTTCAGTCTGGACTTAAATGCACCCACGGATGGACTCTCGCGGATATTCCCTGGAAGGGAATTCCAGAGACACGCTGCAACCACTGCAAACGACTTTGCGTAGAATATGGTGTTGCACGTGGGCACTTCTAGTGTTTTAACCGTTACACATGCACGCAACGGTCTTACTCGGAGAGGAGCATCCTGAAAACGCTCGCGTAAATATGGAGGGGAAGAGAATTTTAAAATTTTAAAAAGTAATGTCAGAATATGAACATTCCGGCGAAAGCGAATAGGGAGCCACTTCAGTTGACGACGGAATTCTGAGACATGGTCGAATTTGCGGAGCCCGTAAATAAAACGAATGCACAAATTCTGAAGCCGATCTAGTTTATCGAGTAGCTCCTCTGTTGCATCTAAATAGCAAACGTCAGCATAGTCGATGAGAGGGAGAAGGAGAGCTTGTGCTAACATAATTTTGGTGCGTAAGGGTATAATAATATAATAACTAAAATATATTATTAAAAGGAGTCCCTTTAGGCAAGGTTCCAAAGATACTGGCAGCGTTCCCCCTTTGAATAGCTAGACTAATTCTTTGTCCGAGGTAGCTGCCAGCTCTTCGGTCTCCTGTGATGTCGACTAACCTTTTTGCTATTTCCTTAAAAAGCCTTATAGCGCTAGGACCCCACGGACAAAATAATTAATTTATTTTATTTATTTTTATTTATTTATTTATTTATTTGTTTACATCAGGCAACTGGGCCCATAGAAATATATACATAATATAACATATAACACAATAAAATAATATTAATACATAATTATGAAACAGTAGGGATTCTGGATCTGGCTTCCCTGAAGCGACGGTAAACTATGCCCTCAGGCCAAAAGTCTGAGCTGAGGAATACGTCTTTGCACGAAGCCGGAACAGTAAGGACATACGAGCTGAAGTAGGTTGTCCTACTGGACTTAAGTTTATCCAGGGTCAGCTGCACTTCAGTCATCTGCGAACAACCAGATTCTCGCGAAACTTCTGCAGCTGTTCCATGGCGATTTTTATACGTTTCCAGAATGTACCGTATAATATCAGCCTTGGACGTCTCGGAATTTATGCGGGAAACATAAATCATAATGTTACGTACCGCCGCACTCATGGTGATATTTGTCGTTTGCGCTGTACCACGAATATTTCGAAATCGGTTCGGTCTTCGCTTTTTCTTCTCCACTAGTGTGAAACCATCCGCGTCGCATTTTTTATCCGCTGGTAATATATTATATATATATATATAATATATATATAATATATAATATATATATATATATATATATAATATATATAAATATGACTTACGTGTTATGTCGGAAAATGCCCGACTAGTTTCGAACCCGTTCGGGGCCCTTATTCATGAGTCTACTATAGTCGGGCATTTTCCGACATATAACACGAGAGTTTATCCTGTAGTTATGTATAGTTAAAAAAAATCTTTCCTAAAAACCGACCTCTAACGCCACTGTAAAGTAATAAATAATTTTGATTTCTACCCACTAGGTATGTTGAAGTCGGGCGAGCCTGATGCGTCAACTTTGGTTATCCTTGTTATACCCGCCCGTAGAAATCAAAATTATTTTTTACTTTACATTGGCGTTGGAAGTCGGTTTTTTGGAAAGAATTTTGATTTTTAACTTTTTAGTGTCAGGGTTGAGGATTTGGGAGTCAGAATTTTTTATGGGACCACCTCGAGAGCTTCCTCTAACGACTGATACCAAAAAATTTCAAATCGGTTCAGAAACCACGGAGATATGCACCGACATACATTTAAAAAAAAAAATTGGGAAATTTTTGGAAGTAGGCTAATGAATATCACTCACGATAGTGTAAACGTTAAAATCATTATAATGCTTATGTTCAGGTTCTGGCTTTGAGTATTTTCCTGATGAATAGCTAGTCGTTGCGATACCGGTATAATATTCGCACACACTTATAACTTTTCTAAATAATATATAGCAATTAAATATCACTCGTTGTAACGGTGAAGGAATACGAGTACATCGTGAAGAAACTAACATGTTTGAGAGTTCTCTACATTATAGTTCTCTATAGTCTGCCAATCGTCACTTACGGTATAGATCCATCATTTCTCTGTTCTCATTCTGAGAGTTCTCAACTTAAACCCGTGCACAGTTGTGGACCGGCTATAAGGGTGTGATGATGAAAAGATATTTATTATCTTTGTATTGTTCCAAAAGAGCAACCACAGAGTTTCTTCCTGTCGGTCATTCCGAACCAGTGGTTGGTTCACTCGACTATCAACTGACTCTGACACTGAAAGCACTTGTCAAAGTCAACTTGAATAAAAAGATTTGAATTTGAATTTACTTCTAAGCTGTAGTAATGTTATTTGGAGAGCAACTCCATTGAAATGCGATTAAAAACTGAGAAAAAATAAACGCTTGACATTTCCTGTCCCGCCCGCGTCCCGCGCTCATCCCTTGCCGCCCGCGCTCAAGATAGCGCGAAGTTTTCTCGTTAAACTTATTTCCTTTTATCTAGCCACCACAGGGACGCGCTTGTTAGAGTTATCGTCCGTTTTATTAAATTACTTGGTAATTTCAATAGCTCGCGCGCGGTATCTTGTTTATTCTTTCGCAACTTTTGCCCACCGAAATTTCCATAAGTCGACCGAATTTGCCTTCGTTATTATCTACGATAAACATTGTTCT
Source organism: Erebia aethiops (assembly GCA_923060345.2). Lineage (NCBI taxonomy): Eukaryota > Metazoa > Arthropoda > Insecta > Lepidoptera > Nymphalidae > Erebia > Erebia aethiops. The sequence goes on along the minus strand of OV281092.1, from coordinate 2,080,319 downwards.
CTCTTACTTCTTCTCTGCTACCGTATTGTGTTATTTTATATGGATTTTTAAGGACCACAGAACTCAGACCAGTCATAAAAGTAACTAGTAAGAGAAAGTTAAATTGACAATTTGTCACCGTACAGATGTGAAACATAAGAATATGATAATATACCTATTTAAATATTATAATGTTTTCTTGTATAAGTACTTACCTACATACCAAATTGATAAAAACTACTTAATTACATTGATAAGTACCTATTTAAGCTATCGCTAGAGGATTTTTTTCATCGTCGTCAATAAAGTCTGTCTGTCTCCTAATTATATTTATCCTGGAAAATTGGGGAGTTCCCGCAGTAATCAAAAAAACTTTATCCACGTAGATGAATGAAGTTACAGGCTTCATCTTATAAATTAAAAATTCCTTTCTTAATTTAGATAGGAATTATTTACCTCACTCAGTGGCTCAATAGTTGTGAGTGTATTCGTACGTCGATCTATTACCTGCCTAGTGTAACAATAATTCGATTTCTTCTTTATATTTACCAAAATTAAAGTTCCATATATTATCAGCCACCAAAATCCATGTCAGTAGGACACGTTACGTAACAGCTATACCTGAATATAGCAACTTGTATGTACTGCGTGATATTTTCTTTTTTCAGGGCCGGAGCAGCGTGGAGAGTGGAGCCCCATTCAATGTTATCAAAACGGCCTGGATCAAACGATGACAGCGTTGGATTTTTCTCAAACAAATTGAAAGTGATTCTGCTATGATAAAATATTGATAAATAAAGTATGACCTAAATACCTTATTCATTAAAATTTTATGAAAACAAGAGATAATATAATACCTACTTACTTACACATTGTATGGGGGTTGACGATCACACTAATGTGCTGTGATCTTACAAGTTCAGGAGTTCGATCCCGGCAATGACAACAATTTGGGAATTAATAATTTCTGAGTTTTCTTGATCTGCTCTAGTGGTAGGCTTCGACCGTGGCTAATTACCCGTTACCGCTCTATAAAGCAAATCCGTACCGCCAAGCGATTTAACTTTCCGTTACAATGCTGTGTAGAAAACCGATTATGGATTTAATATAACTGCCCTACCCCTAACAGGTTAGTCCACTACTATCTTAGGCTGTATCATCACGTTTACCACTTTTTTATTATACTACAAGTTAGCCCTTGACAGCGATATCACCTGATGGTAAGTGATGATGCAGTCTATAAGATGGTAGCGGGCTCTAGTCGCCCATACCTCTAGTCGCTTTCTACACGACATCGTACCGGAATGTCAAATCGCTTACGTCTTTGACGGTGGGGTGGTAAGCCGAAACCTCCCACCAGATCAGACCAGAGAAAATTCTGAAATTATAAATTCCCTGCCGAAATTGACCCTGCCGGGAATCGAGTCCTCCTACGCAGCACTCAACAATGCGCCAGGGAAGTCGTCAAATGAGATCACATGACTGTGATCACACCTTAACCTTAACCTTAAAAACCTGAAGGTGTACCTTATTCTTGCAGTTCTTAAAGCTGAATAACAAAAAGAAAAAATTTTCTGTGAAATTCAATCCATTAGTATTAGGTAAATAAAGACAGAATAAACTATCAATAAGTGGCTAATTCTAGTTCAACATGCTTTGCTCGCAGATTGGACGTCTGTAATCGCTCATCATGTAATAAGATATGCACAAAGGCGCCCGTTGTCTTCGGCCTGTAGGCAAATATTAGCCGCCCCCTAAAAGCCTACCCCAAGCGATTGATTAAAGCGCCCTCATCGTCTATGCACCCTTAACGTCGCAGCAATTCTCTAACAACCGTTCTTATTCATGTTTAACTAGCTGATGCCCGCGACTTCGTCCACGTGGATTAATTTTCCGGGATAAAAAGTAGTCAATATGTCTCTCTCAGGTCCTCAACTATACCCATGCCAAAAATCACGGCGATCCATTGCTCCGTTGCGGCGTTTTACTCTCTGCAATTCTCTAACAACCGTTTTTAGAATAGAATAGAATAGAATATTCTTTATTTGCATAATGTGTGTAGGTATACATAAGATGTTAATTCTAATAAAATAGTCCAGCACATTAGCCGTATCGGCGTACAAATATTATAAATAGGCAATTGAGGTTAAATTCATTATAGTTACGTACCGTTACAATAATAATATTACAAAATAGATTGAATTTAACATTACATTCATTTGAGAGTTACAATTATAATATTGCAACATATAATTAGATTTCAATAATTATACAATGTCAATAATAGTCATGATTAATGTCAAAAGCTATAAAATTAAAGAAATGTAAAAATGTCACAAGTATTTTTTGTCATGTTGAAAAAATTCTTCCAAGGTGTAAAAATTTTTCCCTTGTAACCATTTCTTAAGTTTCAATGAAAAGTGTTTTGTCGTGCTTGATTTTATGTCAGATGGTAACTTATTAAAAATTTTTATTGCCATTGCATAACAGTTTCTGTTAAACAGGGCTGTTTGTGGTGTTTTTGAAAGAATAAGTTTGTCTGGGTACCTCAGAGATCGCAATTGGTACATGTCACGCATGGTTTTGAAGAGATGCATATTCAATTTTACGAATTTTGAAACTTCTAAAATGTACATGTCATGTTTATTCATGTTTAACTAGCTGATGCCCGCGACTTCGTCCACGTTTGACGACCTCCCTGGCGCAGTGTACGCGCTGTTGTCTTAACGTACGGAGGCCCCGGGTACGATACCCGGCAGAGTCAATTTGGGAATTTTTAATTTATGAAATTTCCTTGGTCTGGCCTTGTGGGAGGCTTCAGCTGTGGCTAGTTACCACCCTACCGGCAAAGACGTGCCGCCAAGCGATTTAGCATTCTGGTCCGATGCCGTGTAGAAACCGAATAGGGGTATGGGTTTAATATAACTGCCATGCCCCTAACAGGTTAGCCCGCTACCATCTTAGACTGCATCACTCACTATCAGTTGAGATCGCAGTCAAGGGCTAACTTGTTGTGGATTAAACAAAACGTAGATTGAGGGTCCCGCAGGAACCCTTTAATTTTCCGGGATAAAAAGTGGCCTATGTCAATCTCCAGGTCCTCAACTATACCCTGCATGCCAAAAATCACGTCGATCCATTGCTCCGTTGCGGCGTTTTCACAAACACACGTTCGGATTTATAATATTAGCAGGAAGAATATCCTGCTAATATTCTACTACAATACTCTACTACAAGTTAGCCCTTGCAATCTCCAGAACTCATATTTTCCCAAATTGCGAACCCGGGACCTTCAAAATTAGTACACTGTATAATTTTGAACGTCAATGAGTATCTTAAAACTAAAGTTACGAGGGTTCCAAACGCGCCCTGGTTTGTGAAGAACTAATAAGATCACAGCACTCGCCACTGCACCAGAGAGGTTGTGCGTTTTGATGCTTAAAATAAGCTGTTTCGATCAACTATTCTTTGAGTTCAGACTTCCCTGCATCCATTTAAACCACGTAAACGAGATCAAAAATAGTCAGCACAGTTTTCCACCCCCGTTTGGGGTACAATCTGCAATACAACAAATAAAAACTTCACGTTAGCGCACACGTTTGGTAAATAAACAAGTTACGGGCCCTTTCCCCACGCGGCCGGTCCCTCCGTGAAAATATTTAAGAAACACCGTCGCCCAAAGGGCCCAGAATTGTAAATATACGAGTATTTTTATACGTACAACAAAAAGGTACGAATTGTGCGACGAATCCAACACGACTTCTCGTGAAAATTGCTTCATTCATGCAGGGGTCGCTAAAATTGTTATCCTAGTATGGGGCCGTGTTGATAGAAAGCTATGGAGAATGTATATTATGACTTGAGTATATATATGATCAACAATACTTAAGTCCCACAAACTTAGCTGACCCGGTGACAGTGTCGCTAGCATATTATATGAAAAATATAGTAATAAAAATTCTTTCCAAAAAACAGACTTCCAACGCCACTGTAAAGTAATAAATAATTTTTATTTCTACCTACTACTTCAACATAGTGCAGATGTTGAAGTCGGGCGAGCCTGATGCGTCAACTTTGCTTATCCTTGTTATACCCGCCCGACTTCAACATAGTGGGTAGAAATAAAAAATATTTATTACTTATTTTTAACTTTTTAGGGTAAGGGTTGAGGATTTGAAGTCAGAATTTTTTATGGGACCACCTCGAGAGCTTCCTCTAAAGACTGATAGAAAAAAAATTCAAATCGGTTCAGAAACCACGGAGATATTCACCGAAATACATTTTAAAATAAAAACAAACGCGCCGAATTGAGAACCTCCCCCTTTTTTGGAAGTCAGTTAAAAATAAAACTAAACAGGCATAAAGATTTTGGCCACCGGGCCGGACAAGTTTGTGGGACTATACCTACTACGAGGTCTGACAATTATTATGAGACTATACGGCCGAATAGTACATCATTGAATCGTCAAGTGAATTTACTAGATACTGATTAGGAATGCCTACCAAGAAGAACCAGCAAGTAACTCAGGGGACGTTCTTTTCAAATATTTTTGGCCGTTTTGCCCGAGTTAAATCCTTTTTTTAACATCTTGTAAACAATATAGCTAACATAATGCGAAAACCGAAAGATAACTATTACCGATTTTCACGAAATTTGGTATAGAGATAGGTCTCATCTCGGAGAATTTTTATCCTAAAAACCAAAGAGTTCCCGCGTATAAAAAACCTAAATCCACGCGGCCGAAGTTGCGGAGTAAGTACCTGAGTACGCTCAATTAACAGTTCCCACAAACAACTTGTGGCCTTTGTTGAGGTAGAGCGAAGGAATCACGAGCCTATTGCGATCTCTAGTTTGTTTATCGTGAATATTTTGTCTTTTGAAAAAAAAGCTTAATGAGGCTCCAAGGAAATAAATTCACAGACGATGTTATAAAGCATTGCTTTTCGTAAAAAAGCACCCTTATCTGTTCCCTACACTGAGTGAAAAATCACATAGTATGGCTGTGACTTTATTCAATAAACTTCCTAACTACCATAAGGATCTGCCACTAGTAAGGTTTAAACGAGTAATTTTTGACATTCTAAGTAGTTATATTGTAAAGTCATTGTTATTAATTTTAAATTTAGTAATATAATAATATAGTTTTTGCACATTGTCTCTGTCTCTGTCATTGTCTCTCACAATATTGCAAAATAAATGATTTATGATTATGATTTTAAAAGGTTTTAAATCAACTAAAAAGGTTCGTTACTCCTGCAAAAGCGAGCGTAGATAAGCTCAGTTGTAATAAACCACATATACTTTTTCTATGTAATAAACAGAACGAAGCTTCATCCTCCGCTCAATCTAATCAAAGTTTCATGCAAATGTTCTTATTACGGGTCTCTTGCATTGCAAAGATGGAATTGCAACTCGTTTGATGATGGAATTACAATCTTTTGTTATTATTTGACAAATTGTATTTTCGTTCCGTTTTATTGTCCGCCATTATAAGTTTCTATTATCTGACATTTTTTAACTACTAAATTCTTTAGATAATTAATATATTTTTAATAATAAGCCGCATAATAATATATAATGATTTTCGACATATTTAAGTAAAATTAAATGATTTTAATTAATGTGAGCCGAACATTCACTCGTCAGATAGCCAGTTACTACAAATATTTAGGTAGGTACTTATTCTTGCTTCAGGTTTTAATTTTAAAAACAGCTGTCTACTTAACAAATATTTTATTTTAATTATAAAAAATGCTGCGTTCGAGTACCCGGAGTTCGAGTTTCTTATTTTCCCCGTGAAAATGAGATGCGTACTATTTTTTTTCGAGAGATAATTTCAAGGTATTCTGTCAGGCACACACTTGTCGCGGCGCGGCGATGGCGCGCGACCAACCCGAATCAAATTAAATTTTACGCTCGACGTGTTCCGTAAACATTTCCTCTCGGTCTAATGAGTTCCGAACTTTCCTCCTTTGTAAGATTACGCCAAAAATTGTGAAAAACTTCGCCGCTTCCATGTTAAACGATCGCTGACGTGCACAGAACAATGCGCGCCCAGAGACTGCCTGGAAGGTAAAATTGGATGTCTTTGTTGAAGTGACAACAATTAAATAATACTTATAGTACAGTAATAGTATATTGTGTGCTTAGGGGTGAAACAAGACGATTTCAGACAAGGGTGAAGCTGTCATCACCCGAATTCTGAAATCGTGTTTCATCCCGCGGCATACACTAATATTTTTCATATACTTAACCTGCAATGAAGGTGCGAGTTTTATTTTAGTTGTTGTTTACAAATATGATATCTGATATTGATTAGTTTCGGGTGGCTCAACAGGCATTGAAAATAGCATTGAAGCAGCTTTCCGAACCGGTGGTAGAGAGTCTTAACGTATCATTAGTGGCACAAGAAGCCCTACATGAAATAAATAAATCGTTTATCATTTATCATTTTCGATGCAGGTTGTGTGAAGAATGTATTTAATTGACCCTCATAAGGGGATAATATGGCCCTTCCTGTGATCGCAGTATAGGATGACCTCCAATCAGCTGGACCAAGGAACTGAAGAAGTTGCCGGGAAGCGGGTGGATAAGAAAGGCGCAGGACCATGTTTATTGGCACTTTTTCATTAAAATATATTCCTTGAAATTAGGTAGTATGATGAAAACGAAACACGGAGGAGAGGCTTTAAATAGTCGCGTCGTCACCGCTTTGTCAAAGCCATTGATGTAGAATTTTAGTAATGGTCAAAGCAATGTACCTAGCTGTTTGAGTTGTCATTAAAACAGACACTGACGCGCACAGACAACACTACTCTGTACGTAGAGCATTGCGCCTAAGAAAGAACTTACAATAAGAATAAACTTAATACTTTTAGACAAATAGATGTTTTATAAATGACTGTTCATTAGGACACTTTATTTTCCCTTTGTCCAATGACAAGATATTCTGTGTCCACATTATCCGGCTTCCGCCGTCGCCGTGTCCCGGACAAAGTTCGCCGGACTCGCCCTCTGTTTACCCAGCTAAGCATGCTTACAGGAATTAAAACTTGGACAAAGTTGTTTTTCATTGCAACCATTTCTTAAGTAAGGCTGAAGTTTCGGTGGTTGATTTACATTTTTGCCATGGTAAAATGATAATTAATTCTTGCGTATTATGCTGTTGTCATTGCCTTGAAATGAAAATAAAGTTAGTTAAATTATTTTATTTTATCTGTTAAATCAAAGAAGAAGAAAGAAAGAAAGGAAACAATCATATAGGTACTATACTATTGTACTTACCTAACAATATGCTTGTCTGTGACACCACCCAGAATGGGTGTACAGCCTTTTGCCCTACATCAAAACTTACATTTGCACGTTTTGTGCAGGGCAAAGGTCATCTTCGCCTCAATACATTTGGGAGAAAACATGCAAATAGTACAAGATTAGGTAGGTGGAATTTACCTATATTTATGAAATAACTCTATGCCAATTTTGAGGCATTGGCCTCAAATGTATAGTATTATACATGGGTGGGGTGTTAAGGTTTTTACAAACTGGTGACGAGGGCTAACCCTCGCTTCGGCTCGGGCTTACAAGCGCCAACTCGTTTGTAAAAACCTACTTACAGCTCTTACTCGTAATATCACAAAGTACTGATAACTCAGTCGCTTTTAAACATCCTTTATTTAAAACTTAACAAACTAAGAGGCTGCAGGTTCTAGTCTAGCGAAGATAACGTAAAAATACCTAGATACCTACTATTCACAATAAAGAAAATTTCAGATATCGAAGAAAATCTTGCAGTTTTGTTATCAACTTTTCCAATACCATTGTCTTCAGAATTTTCTAGTAACTAAAGAATAGATAGATATTTCCGTTTGGTTGATTTCAATAGCACTTCATAAGCCTATCAATCTTATCAGATAAATTGTTCTGGTTTCTGCAGTTTCTGTGATGATTTTTGAACCTGAAATAAAATAACTGATAATTTATCTACTAGAATTTTTATCAAAATAACATACAAAATTAAAACTGAATGATGATTATGAAAGGCATATTTTAAGGACAAACAGACAGACAGTAATAATAAGCTAGGTGATGCCCTGATTTTTTTTAAATTAAAAATACTCTTTTTATTACAACTTTAATATTGAGTATAGATCCGTAGTCACAAAATAATTGTAGCCTTTAAATTATAAAAATATATCCCGGTACAAATATATAGTTAACTCACGGACGTTTTGTCGGAATTTACGGAAAGTACCCGACTAGTTTCGACTTTCGAACCCGTCCGGGGCCCTTATTCATTAAATTAATTCAAAACATTGAATTTTAAAACAAGTAAGTACCTACTGTATAAAATAAACACATAAGTATTCGGCACATATTCGTAAATTTGCGAATTATATAAAAAGGTTTCCTTCCCCTCGAAAACAAGTTTCCAAATTGTTTACGCAAATCGCGCAGTCGATATATCCGCGGTGTATACTGTATATTTACGTACCTAAGCATCTGAAAGGCAAAGGAGTTCATATTTTTGCATCTCATACTCGACACTCGACGGTAACTGCTCGGCTGATATAAGAAAGGGAATTTGTATGATAATTTTCATTTTGCATTCACTTGCGTTATTCTTCGTCGTGGCTTGTTGTGGATGGCGCTCCGGGGAAATTCCTGCTTGTCGCAAGTATTATTGGGAACATGGCGTTTTGTGATTTGCTGGAAGTGTCACTTGATTTAATAAATTTAAATTATAAATTAAAATGTATAATGTGTATAATGTAAATGTATAATGGCTAATTTATAGGCCTTTTTTTTATTTATATGCTAGCGCTTGACTGCAATCAGACTTGCTGGAAGTAGTTATGCAGCTTGGAGGAGCGCGCTTGCCTAGAAGATGGACCACTCACTGGATGGATGGATTCACTCTTACTTGAGGATACCTACCAATATTATAAGCGGATGGAAAACGGAAGTTGGAAGGGCGTTCCATATCCTAGCGGAAAGTGTAGGTAATCACTGCAGAGTCTCACGTCTCAAACAGGGTCTTACATGGTTTTTTTTTTCAAGTTTATAAACATTGTCTAGCATTGGTTTGAATTAGTACCTAGTTTATTTACTCACTCAAAAAAACTACTTTAGTTTTAGTCTTTAGGTACAAGGTTGCAATTACTCCAAAATTTTTAGTAGATTTCTGCAAAAAATCTATGAAGATGAAAAGATCTATGTCTAAGTTATGAAGCTATAAAAAGAAACTCGCATAATTTACCATAGGGTAGAGTGATTCCAGTCATTTCTTTGTACTTCTGCTAGTGGAGTTCCATTTATCAATAACCCGATAACTAAAATATCTACTCATCAATGAATGTGCGTCGCGACTCGAAAAATATCCTATGAATTACCGCATATTTAATGGATGTGGTTAGCTCGCCACCATCTTATACACCAGGTAAGATAGCTGTCAAGGGCTAGCATAGATTTTTTTGTTTTGACGATTTTTTGAGTTTTGATGACCTCCGTGGCGCAGTGTGTAGCGCTGTTGTCTTAACGTGCGGAGGTCCCGGGTTCGATCCCCGGCGGGTCAATTTGGGAATTTATAATTTCTGAATTTTCCTTGGTCTGGCCTGGTGGGAGGCTTCGGCCGCGGCTAGTTACCACCCTACCGGCAAAGATGTGCTGCCAAGCGATTTAGCGTTCCGGTACGATGCCGTGTAGAAACCGAATAGGGGTAGGTATGGGTTTAATATAACTTCCATGCCCCTAACAGGTTAGCCCGCTACCATCTTAGGCTGCATCATCACTTACCATCAGGTGAGATCACAGTCAAGGGCTAATTTGTAGTGGATTAAAAAAAAATAAAAAAAAATAGATAAATATAGCAGTTCCAGTTGCCCGACGTCCGTGGTGCTCGTAATTGTCATCTCCGCGGCCTATATCGATATCAGTAAATATGCGGTAACTAGGAATGTGCGTGGAGCCGCGACTCGTAATGCCCTGTGAATTATTGCCATATCAATTGATCTGCGAATGTCTCCTCCGGCCCCGCTTTCTCACGCTTCATATTTTCTTATTTTCCTTTTTACATCTACATACATAAATATACTAACTTATAGCCGTATTTATATTTTCGGAAAGTATAATACATTAAAGAAAATGATTTTGCGAGTATAACAATTGTACGGGTTTCATGTATATTTTTTATATTTTCGAGAAGTTTAGTAAGTACCTATATTGAAGAAAATTTTGCGAGTATAATAATTGTACGGGTTCCATAATATATGATTTTATTGGTATCTGGAAGCTCCTGTTTATTACTTATACCAAGAAAATACCTGAGAGAGATTGTATATTAAACTCCGAAAAATGTTTGTTCCATCGAAAAGGTGAAGTAAGGCACTTGCACCTGATTATAGTCGCAACTTGAGTGATGGTAAGAAACTAGCACGCCTGAAAGTATATTCATTCATATAAAATTACAATAAAAAACCATTCCGAATAAGTATGGTAGAGAAAATTCCTTTGAATAGATAGTAAGAATACCTAGGCTATGTAGGATCCTTAAACACAATCAAAAGAGGCTCAAGTTCGTAGCTCTGAAACCTATTGGTCTGAATCAAATATTTAGATTACCGAACTATAAATGCTGAGAAGCATTGAGCTGTATCAGAGTGCAATACGGAACTAATTCTGACGGCGTTGTACCGCGAAAACGTAGGAATTAAGAGGCTTAAGTGTAAAAGAGGATGTACTGAATTTGTAACTGTAAATCAAGAGTATGTGAATCCATTTTACTTTGACGCCATTGTGTTCTAACGCTCGTATACGGTCAACGTAGGTGTAATTTAAAAACTAGGACTTCGGTACACGGATACGTCGGTATTGCTCCCGATATGCACCGCCATACGCTACGATAGATTAACTCGCCGTTAGATTTCAACTCAATTGCAATTTGCATATTCTGAAATATCAGACGCTACAAAAGATATGGGCTTGATGCATTTTTAAAAGATAAAAATTATTTCCAAAAAAACCGACTTCCAAAGCCACTGTGAAATAAAAAATAATTTTGATTCCTTGTTATACATCCTTGTTTTACCTGCCCGACTTCAACATAGTGTGTAGAAATCAAAATTATTTTTTACTTTACAGTGGTTTTGGAAGTCGGTTTTTTTGAAAGAATTTTAATTTTTCACTTTTTAGTGTCAGTGTTGAGGATTTGGAGTCAATTTTTATGGGACCACCTCGAGAGCTTCCTCTAACGACTGAATTTTTTTTTTTTAAATTGGTTGAGAAACCACGGAACCACCATAAAAATTTAAAAAAATACACGCCGAATTAAGAACCTCCTCCTTTTATTGAAGTCGGTTAAAAAGATGACGGTCATTCGTCTGGTATGAAGCTGTTATGATATGAAGACAGCATCGAACTCGTTGACTAGATAAAAAAATATATATATACGCGCCGAATTGAGAACTTCCTCCTAACTACTAAACTAACATCAAGGCATCCTTCCTAGAACATCAGTTATTGGATAAGCAAATAAATAGTTTGAGGATGGTAAACAAATAACTACAAATATATATCCATAGCCGTTCGCGCGTAACGGATTCATCCGTTCCAATAATGTGTTGCTCCGTGATCAGATGTTGGGGCAATTTCTTGCGCACAAAGGAAGGGCTTCGATGGAATTTAGATTAAAAATGATCCTAACTGAAGTGCAATGTTACGTGAAATTCTCGCTCGATATTAATTTATTCAACCCCATACAACCTGCCGCTTTGTGTAAGTTCGGAACTCCCCGAAGATTGGATTAAAAGGCCTCCCGAGTAACGAGAAAAGGCGCCTTTGAGATAAACTTCATAGGCGCGTAGGCTTTTCACAGCCTTTTAAATGTTATGTTGCAAAAGCATTTAGAAAGTAATGAAACGCTCTTTTATACGATACGAGTAAAAAACCCGTATACAATAAAAATAAGTAAAAAGACGTTTGTATTTTTAGCGCTTTTTAACGTAACTTACGCTTGCCTACTCACAATCACATTCGATGAAATCAAGAACCTTATTCTTGGATGAAATTGCGAAGCGTTCAAAATTGAAAGTGCTTTCCAAAAACCGATAGTCAGCTGTTGATCTGGATAAAATGTCTCTACTGTATCAGTTAGTTCTTAAGATCCTACTGTCTTAAGGTCCCATACCTACAGTTTTAGTGGGTTGAAGATACAAAAAAATCTTTCCAAAAAACCGACTTCCAACGCCACTGTAAAGTAATAAATAATTTTTATTTCTACCCACTATGTTGAAGTCGGAACTTTGCTTATCCTTGTTATACCCGCCCGACTTCAACATAGTGGGTAGAAATAAAAATTATTTATTACTTTATAGTGGCGTTGGAAGTCGGTTTTTTGGAAATAATTTTTATTTTTAACTTTTAAGTGTCAGGGTTGATTATTTGGAGTCAGAATTTTTTATTATAAAAAAAAAAAGTTCAAATCGGTTCAGAAACTACGGAGATATGCACCGACATACATTTAAAAAAAAAAACTCGCCGAATTGAGAACCTCCTCCTTTTTTGGAAGTCGGTTAAAAAGATAAGATAAAAGTATCTACTTCTAGCAACAAGGAGTGTCACGCTGCTCGCAAGCGATCAAGTTATCACTTGCTGAATATAACGTAATTGGAATGAGCCTAATAAAGTACCTAATGGAGTTTCGTTGTAAGGTTTTCCATTCAAATCGCTTGTGTATTAGCACGAGCACACGAGGCACGAACACGAGTCGGCACGGGGTCACTCACCGTGTCTACAATCTACATCTACAGTAGCGAGCGAATTACCTATTTATTTCATATAGTTCGTACAACTTACTTGTTGTTGGCACCTAAGCGAGGGCGGGTAGTAGCTCCGATTGTGGGATTTTTTAAAGCGAAAACGTGTATAGCCGCGTTGAGCACTTTTTGGTAGGGGGTAGGTAAACATAGAGGTATAATATAGGGGGTAAACTTGTGGAAACGCGTCACCGACACCGTGACCGACACCGTCACCGATGCCTCGCGTTGTTTCGACTTACGAAGACAAAAGGTCGTAAATATAAAAATAGTTCATTCGTATTTAAACTTTAATACTTTAGTTTTAAGGTTTATATTTTAAGTATTTTTTTATTTTTTTTTACCTAATATGACTGCCAATTTTTTTTATATTACGAGTACAAGTTAGCCCTTAACTGCGATCTCAACTGATGGCAAATAATTTTCAAATTGCCCCTGGCGGAGATCGAACCCGGACCTCCCTATTAAGATATCAGCGCTCTCCACTGCGCCAGAGAGGTCGTCAAAAATTTAACGAGCGCGGATGGAATAAACTAAACAAAAGTAGGCGTAGTTCCGAATGTGCTATTAAATTAAATTTATATCGCCAAAGCCGTGGGTCGGGCAATAAGCGGTCCGTGTAATGATTGTTTGCTCCTGTTTCCACATAACGGTCCGTTCTGGAGACCTTGATTCTGTTTTCATGAACGGTATGAGTTATTACCACTTCGCAACTAAGTGGGGATGCTACATTTATGCGTAGGTATTTATATCATTGTTACATAATTATCTACATAGGTACTGGTTTGGTTTGATGGTTTTTACGGTATTAGTTTCGCCATATCCGTCCGTATGTCTGTCCGCCCGCGGCTTTTGCTCAGAGGCTGTTAAAATCCATACTAATATTATAAATGCGAATGTGTGTCTGTCTGTCCGCTACGCTTTCACGGCCCATCTGTTTAACAGATTTCGTTGAAATTTGGTATAGAGGTAGTATACATCCCGGGGAAGGACATAAACAGGACATACCTACTTTTTATCCCGGAAAATTAAAGAGTTTTCGCGGGAATCAAAAAGCTTAATCAACGCGGACGAATTCGCGGGCATCATATAATAAAATAATAAGAATGAATGTTTAAAATAATTAGATATACCTACTCACTAACTCTCGCCCTAATAGAATTCTTTTAAAAACACAATTGGAATTCAGAGAACTTCAATAATAAAGCTACTCGCAACTGCAGAGCTTCGCTGCAATCAACAGAACGTGGCTCCAATCTGCAGTAAATCAAATCAAAGTTGCCTTCAGCACTTCATTTTAAGACAGATTCCCATTATTCCAACCCGCTGGAAATGGACCGTGTTGCAACTTGCAACTCGAAGACTACGTTGCAACTTGCCTGCGAATGATCGAATTGCAACTTCTCGGTGCATCTCGCTTGCAATGACGGAAATTTTGCTTATGTTCCAGCTTTTTGCGGAATTGTTTTTGGAGATTTTACACTCGGAATTCCAATAATTATCATCCTATCTACGACTAATTATTTTTATTTTGAATTAGTGAAATAAAAATAGTACATTATGGTACAAGTGTGTACCTAATGTTGGTGATTACCGCTGAGGCACCATAGTTAAGATAGCCGTCTTAAGATAGGACGGTAATTATCAATACACACGTGTATCATATGACGTTTTTCAACACACTTGTGAAGAAAATAATACTAAAAAATAATTTTATTTAGTAGATACTAAAAAACTATGACTCAATTGTGAATAATAGTAATGAAAGAGTCATAGTTTGATTATAGGTGTCAATTATGTGCCTAATTACAGTGAAATTAGAGCCACTTTATGAGCAAGTGTGTTGAAAAAATAGTTAAGTACTTGTGCTTCTAATTTAATTTCTCCACGACCATCCATAAAAATATTTCAAATGCGAAAGCGTGTTTGTCTATTACCGTTTGAGTCTTGGGTTTAATAATTAGAACATTAATTTCAAGTGTAAACCATATTTATTATCTTCTTAATCGGCTAGACAACAACCTAAATACTAACTTGCCTATACCCTTAGCTTTTAATTACAGTACCTACGAGTTGAATGCAGAGTAAATGTGTATGTGTCACCATATAAATCAAATCAAATCAAATCAAATATTTTTTATTCAAATAAACTTTTACAAGTACTTTTGAATCGTCAAGTGAATCTACCACTGGTTCGGAATGCCATTCCTACCGAGAAGAACCAGCAAGAAACTCGGTGGTTGCTCTTTTTAAATAATTCATTTACAATTACTATATCAATGTGTACATAAGTAACCGCTGTCCCCAGCATTGTTGGAGCGATCAAATCCATGCTCCTCTATCATTTACATAATCTTCAACAGTATAATAAGCTTTTTTCAGGAGCATATTTTTAATGGATTTCTTAAATTTGTTTATTCAATTCATGTCAAAGACGGGCAGACAGAAAGTAGCCCCATTCCCGCCGGTGGCACCCGTTCACGAGCATGACGCATGATCCAGCCATTGCTTCGCTCGACCATATTTGAGGGAACGTAACAACCCGCACCACACGACACCACCACAGAAATGTTTAAAGAGAGCGTGACATACTCAGTCTACCCGTATCAAAGCATCGAATTGAATACTAATATTCAAACACTAATTTATAATAAGTAACCGCTGTCCCCAGCATTGCTGGAGCGATCAAATCCATGCTCCTCTATCATTTACATAATCTTCAACAGTATAATAAGCTTTTTTCAGGAGCATACTTTTAATGGATTTCTTAAATTTATTTATTGGCAAGTCCAAAATAGGTTGTGGAACTTTGTTATAGAAAATAATGCCCATTCCCACGAATGACCTTCTGACTTTTTTGAGGCGGAGCGATGGAGTCACGAGCTTATTACGGCCTCTAGTTGGCCTATCGTGCAGATCGCATTTTTTTTTATAATTATGGATGTGCTGTTTTACAAAAATTATATTACTGTAAATATATTGCGAGGCTACTGTTAGAATACCAATTTCTTTAAATTTCTCTCTAAGTGAATCACGCGGTTTTAAATTATAATACATATAAAATTATATTATATACTATACATAACGAACTATACATGAGCAAAGCAAAAGTTATTAGGTACGAAACGTAGCCAGACTTTACCAAATTGGGCTTATAGGGAATTGCTGCATTCGGGACGCGTCAAACACTAATTTCCTCCAAACAATATCCGAAAATTAGAAACGTGCCGGGCGGTGCGTGAAGCGAGCGTTCCGAATCGAATTTCCGAAAGGCTCGCTAGACGCCAATCGGTGATCACGATAAAACTTAATGGTTTGATCATAATCGATTCCTGTCCAAACGAACGATTAAAGAATAATATCATATCCAATGTCCATGCTTTTAATTGGAAAATCCAAATAAATGAATGGTCATTTAAAATAGGACCTTTCGATTTTTACTTATTGAAGCGCTTAAGGTTCCTTGCGGGAGTTTGGGGTGGTGACCTCTTCTTTTGGTTCAACGTCAATTGCGGAAAACCACATGACTGTTAGATAATTAATTATAGACTAGACGTACCTATTATACAGGAATACCTATACCTATATGGCAGATCACTCCAACCACTGTCAGCCGAGGCATTCAGGCACCGCCCAAGTCTCTCACTATTCCACTCACAAGTTACCAACTCACTTTCTAATTGCAGTTCCTGTAGAGTTAAAACGGTTTTTCGTACTGTGTGAGGTCTCGCGTTATCATGGAGCAGTGATGGTGAAGATCGATTCATGAGTCGGGGCTGTTTCACTACCTACCTACTAGTTTTGCTATCATTGTTCGGAGTTCGGCTCAGTAGACATCTGCCGTTAATGCTTGACCAGATCGGAGAAAGCTATAGTGAATAACACCATGCTGAGACCACCAAACAGTTACCATTACCTTTTTATTGGTAAGCTTTGCTTTAGAACACTGTTGCGGCGTTTGACCTGGGGTCGGCCATTGCATTTGTCGCTTACGGTTAAAATGTAAAGAATCCACTTTTCATCACATGTCACAATTCGATCCAATATTCCTTCATTTCTGTATAGATTCAACAAGGCAACACAAGTTTCAACAAGCGTTTCTTTCTGCAGATCAGTCAAATCATGAGGCACCCATTTTTCATACTTTTTTATTTTAATGATTTGACGCAAATGAGTCAATATTGTTGTTAAGGTTATTGTTGTTAAACCATGCCGCTAATTCCTGGGTAGCTTAGCTCGGATCGGCTTCCCACCATCTCTTTCAATTCATTGTTATTCACCTGTCTTCAACGTGGATCGTTCTTCAAATCAAAGTTTCCATCACGAAAGCGTTAAAACCAAAATCGGACGGTGCGTTCATTAGCAGTCCCCTCTCCAAATGCGAGCTGTTTCTGCTGCGTTAGTTCCGCGTCGGAACTCGTAGGTACTTATTCAAAATCACTCGAATTTTCGAAGTATCCATCTTTCTTGTTTAAGCTGGGTAAAATAAACAACTGAAAGTCGATAATCGAATGTTGCACATTTTTTAAAAGAACTACTTACATGGGTACCATGTGAAAAAAAATTTACTCAAAAATGTCAAACCATGAGGGTTCTATGTCAATTCGAAGTACCTATTACAATGAGGAACTTTCCAGCCTACGTTCCTTAGAAACATAATAGATGCCGCTGAAACTCATACTAAGGATATATGAGTGCAATGAGGTGATAAGAACCATATTCTAATGCTCTATGCCCATGCCCTGATACCTGAAAAAGTTTTTACGAAGAAAACTAAGGCCAGTCGCTCACTATTTCGTTTTGCTATAGGTACGGTTGCGTGATTTCGTTGAATTCATTTATTTTTTTCTGCTTTGCATCGAATTTTGACTCCGATTACCACTGTATATGAGGACCTACGACATTTGGATACCGAATCTCCTGCATATTGATCTTACATAATATGGTACTTATTTCACCTCATTGTACTCTTATATCCTTAGTATGCCTTAGTATGAGTATCAGCGCCACCTATGATGTTTCTAAGGTACGTAGGCTGGAAAGTTCCTCATAAAACGGCAATTTCATACTTTAACCCCTATTACTTGATGATGTTTGTTTTCTTATACTAAGTAGGTACATAGCTTTACATCAAGTCTCAAGCGGCAAGCCACAATATTCACGTACGGGCTCGCGTGTAAAATAAGTCATGTGTGCGAACACGTGCGAAGTTCCAACGTAGGTAGGTACTTAGTGTTTGTATTGGAGCGGACCACGAGCGGACTAATGTACCTAAGTATGTGTTCACGGGAACTAAGTAGAGCTCTAACTCTAACTCTAGAGCTTTTGATTTGAGCTGAGCTCTTAGCGTCAAATTCATAGATTAATAAATTATGTAGGTATAACCTGAAAGTCAAATTCGACGTTTCTTCGAATAAGTAGGTAAACAATAATTATCAGAAAATTAAGAAAAGATCAGGTACTTGGTTCCTAACACCGAAAAAATCAATTGGTACTAATATTAAAAATGAGAAAGTTTGAATGAATTTTGGCACACATAGTCTGGAATAACACATAGCTAGGCTAGTTTTTATCCCGAAAAATTAAAGTTCTTCCGGGAACCTAAAAGCCTTAATCCAAGCGGACAAAGTCGCGGGCATTAGCTAGTAAGGAAATAAGGTAGGCGTCGCGAGAGTATTGGTATAGATACCAATACTGTGGCGTCGTATAGGAAACACGTTTCGTCTTGTTGCGCTGATCTGTGCAGCTGCATAAGTATAAGTGCGCTCGCGAACTTTTATCAGCCTGGCAAAAAGGTTTTGCTCATGGTGTTTACAATATCGAGCCACACAGACTAACGCGACAGGACAAAACGATTCCCATACGACGGGGGCATACAGTAGTTTGAAAACGTGCCTTTTTTGTATAGTATGCAACCCTCGCTGAATTACGCTATACTTACGTAATAAATCTATTTATCTCAAAAAAGATCATTCCTTTAAAAAATCTGTAAATTAAGCAGAAACCCTTAACGTTCATCTAGTCAATTAAATAGTCAACGATTAAAATAACTATTTAATTGACTAGTTAATTTAACTAGTCTGAAATAAAACCATGCATTCACCTTTTCAAAAGCTTTATTTATATTCAAAAATACGCAATATTCTTGAAGATTCTTTATTAAAAATACTTTTTCAAAAATTAGTCTTCTTATTCTAAGCTACCTTATTTATTATGTAACTATTACATTATTAATAATAATAAATGCATAATGTAACATGGAATTAGCAGAATTCAATATGGAATATTATTATCAACATTATAAGTCACAAAAATACATAATTTTTACAATATTTTTATTTTAATATTACAGCATTCGTTTCGAATTAAACTTTGGTATCTAATTAGGAATATTAGCTAGCTACATAATTATTTAAAAAAATTAAGTAAACTGTTATTAAATTTATATCATAAGAGATTCTGTTGAGACTGTTTACATTTTTGTGAATATTATGTGTAATTAATAATTTATTAATTATTATTAACAAAAATGCATTCTATTGCATTG
Source organism: Erebia aethiops (assembly GCA_923060345.2). NCBI lineage: Eukaryota > Metazoa > Arthropoda > Insecta > Lepidoptera > Nymphalidae > Erebia > Erebia aethiops. Next base: position 2,060,983 of record OV281092.1, on the reverse strand, counting down.
AATTTTGAAAGGCAGTTATTTACTTCTACAGGGACTCTTTTAATGCTGTCCCTTTTTGGCAACTACAATATGCATTTGCCAAAAAGGGTACAAAATTTAACTAAATCAGTTTACATTACTTGTGGAAGCGGTATATTTAAAAAACAACACAGAAATGTAAACATTACCTCACATACTAAATACAATTTTATTTCTACAGTTTTAATAAGATAAAAATACATATTATTATAAAAAAATAAAGATTCGCTTGTATCTATTTAGGGCACAAAAGCTACCAACTAGAATTAATTAATATGGCAAATAGAAAGACACTGAATTATGGCAAATAGAAATACATCATGAACGAGCAACCAAAATTATTCTCACTCTCAGGTTGCATTTTCCTTTTAAAATAGGACAATTTTGGGGAATAGGGACAAATCTTGCCCAAATAAGGAGTGCGGAATATTGTGAGCTGAATTACGCTTCAACCGCGAAAAAGCTGAGCGGAAATTTCGCTTCGGTTCTGCGTACGAAGTGTCAGTTCGCATCAATCGTGCGGAAAACCCGTGCGGAAGAACACGTGCGGCATCCTGTCCGATTGCGGTAATTCCGCATTTTCCGCTCGCGTTATTGTATAAGCGCCATTGATAAAGAGTATCTATGACACTACTTTATTGAACACTGGTTTTGTGCGGAACCATAATGATAATTATTATGACAAAGCAACTAATGAAATCAAATCAGAATAAAATAAAAACATATAATTATTTTATTATGATTTGAACAACCCACTTTATAAACATCGTAACGCATTTAGTTAAATGTATACACTCTTTTTATTATAAAATCTGTCAAAGCTGTAAAATGGACTTTTACCGCACGAGTGTTATAATAGTTACGTTACAAATATAATGATGAAAATTAAAGCGGCGATTTTTATCAGCGATGTATGCATCTCATATATTAATATAAGAAAATAAATTATTTCGTTTGAGAAAAATAACACCCGAGCCGCAGAACATTAAATAGCGCCGAGTTTATGTACGCAAACGAAAAAAAAGCAATGGAAATTGTAATCCTGTCCAAATTAAATAAATAACATCTCATAGTGGAAAATGTTTCTGCAAATAAAGAATTGTGAAATTGAATTTGAATTTCACGTTATAGTCATTCAAACTTATCTGGCCCAGTGCCCAAAATTTGTTTTTAGGCTTGTTTAGTTTTGGTTATTTTATTTTTCATAGATTTACTAGCGACGCTCAGCGGGTCAGATAAGTTTATGGAACTTTTTTTTTTTTAAATTACTTGCCTGCAATCAGACTTGCTGGAAGTAGTGATGCAGCCTAAGGTGGAGCGCGATATTTATGACACGTCCCCGATAGTGAAGATTCTGGCAGATTTAGTCTAGAACTCGTCGTGCCTCGACAAAGTCGGTGGCCTGCGAGCCAACAAAGAGATCGTACTTGTGCAGGAAGATTCTGTAAGATGTGGCCTAGAAATCGTCGTGCCTCGCCAGCGCCTCGCCGAAGTCGGTGGCCTGCGAGCCCACGAAGAGGTCTTACTTGTGCAGGAAGATTATGGAAGATGTGGTCTAGAACTCGTCGTGCCTCGCCAGCGCCTCGCCGAAATCGGTGGCCTGCGAGCCCACGAAGAGGTCGTACTTGTGCAGGAAGATTATGGAAGATGTGGTCTAGAACACGTCGTGCCTCGCCAGCGCCTCGCCGAAATCGGTGGCCTGCGAGCCAACAAAGAGGTCGTACTTGTGCAGGAAGATTCTGTAAGATGTGGTCTAGAACTCGTCGTGCCTCGACAAAGTCGGTGGCCTGCGAGCCAACAAAGAGGTCGTACTTGTGCAGGAAGATTATGGAAGATGTGGTCTAGAACTCGTCGTGCCTCGCCAGCGCCTCGCCGAAGTCAGTCGCCTGCGAGCCCACGAAGAGGTCGTACTTGTGCAGGAAGATTCTGTAAGATGTGGTCTAAAACGTCGTGCCTCGCCAGCGCCTCGCCGAAGTCAGTCGCCTGCGAGCCCACGAAGAGGTCGTACTTGTGCAGGAAGATTATGTAAGATGTGTTCTAGAACTCGTCGTGCCTCGCCAGCGCCTCGCCGAAGTCAGTCGCCTGCGAGCCCACGAAGAGGTCGTACTTGTGCAGCACCTCCTCCTTGCTGAGCTTCTCGTCCGCGTCCGCGTCCGCCTCGAACACGAGGTGGCGCGCCTCCGCCTCCGCGTGGTCGAACTCTGGCGGCGCGATCCACTCCTTCACCTCGTGCTCGTCCATGAACCCGTCTTTGTCCGAATCCCTGTCAACAATATATTTTTTTTAATTTGGCAACCAAAACAGATTAAAATAAATACTAATAGATAGAAAGATATTTATTTTTATTAAATACTTTTTACGTACTTCTACTTTTTTCACACATAAATTATAACAGAAATAATCATTACAAATGTATGAAAACGTTGTGTGACAAAACTTGGGTCAGACTTATTTACTTACGTTATTAATGGGAAAAGAAGAAAATTATGGTCGAAGTGCAATGAGCACAGCCGAGGATTTGAAACAATAGCTAGTTTAAATTCAACAGGCATATTATGCGTATCATACACTTTATTTCTACTTTTTTGATAATATCAGTCCACCTTTTTGGTTTGCCAACGCTATACTTCCCAGTGTGAGGACACCATTTCAGCACCTTGAGTTGGGACCAACGTCTATCCATTTTCCGAACTATATGCTCCACTAATTGCCACTTTAAACTTCGCAAATGTTGCTTTTTCATAGTAAGATAAATACTTAATTCAATCTAAGATGGCAGCTTCTAAGTTGTTATGATACTGCTCACATAATAAAAAATATCATCGCACTAGTAAAATAATGAAATGTTACCGCACGGTAATATTTTTTTTGTACATAAAATGTACATTAAAAATAACTATATTATTTACTGTGTTTTCTATTTTAATGAAGTTAGTAACTCGTCGGTCTAGTGGTTAGCATGTTCGACTGCGGCCGATGCGTCCCTGGGTTCGAGTCCGGGCCGTAATGGCGCCTATAAAACTACCTGTATCCAGTAAACTGTTCCCTCTCCTGTTTGACCCAGTCGGGCTCGTCGTCGATACTTTCGCCCTCCTCCGGCTTGTACATATCCCCTATGTACTCTTCCAGGGATACTTTGCCGTCCTACAAAGACATATAACACGAAATTAATTATAACAAAAACCTCTTGGTAAAATGAAGCTAATATTCAACGTTTCAAAGTCGATTATTCGATATTCCCCTTATTGAAGTGAAAACTTCATAAGGCGCGTTGAGCACTTTGTGGTAGGGGGTAAAAATGTGGAAACGCGAGACCGACACCGTTCTTCTTAAGGCAAAAGGTCTTAAGTATAAATAATATAGTACATTCGTAATTAAACTTTAATACCTTTGTATTAAGGTTTATATTTAAAAGTGATGTGTAACCATGACTGACTCATCGCGACACCATTCTTCTTAAGACAAAAGGTCTTAAGTATATATAATATAGTACATTCGTAATTAAACTTTAAGACTATAGTTTTAAGGTTTATATTTTAATTATTTTAAAAGTGCTGTGTTGTTATTTTGAATTATTTTAAATATTCGTTTTCACTTCTATCGGCAGTCTCTATATGACTGCCAGTTCTTTTTATTAACAAGTTTATGTTTGGTACAATGGCTGTAGTCTGTGGAAAGCACAGACGTTAGTGTATCGATGCTTAAGAAGGCGGCGGAGGGCGAATACAAACGTAATACCAAAATAATTTGTAATTCGAGAACATTTCCACCATATTATGCGATTATTTAGATTGAAATTGTTTTTATCTACGTCCCTTGATAATTATGTTTTCAAAATACTTTCCCAAAATTAAATGTAAGCGCATTGCGTTTTGCATATTATTTGTACGATATAAATGGCATGTTTTCTCCCTATTTGTTTAATATTAAATATATTTACGTACTAATTGATCGGGAACATAGCCTATATTATTGTCAAATTACATAATAACAACACGAAGTGAAAAATACAACTAGTTTTCATTCATCATTTTTGGTGTACGAATCAAGACCAAATGTGGAGTACATTTGGTCTTGATATATAACAAATTGCTATCGCGCTTGAACGGGGCCGATGTCTTATAAGTCAAATAGGGATAGCAATATAATGGCGGATTTTTTCACGCGCCTTGAATTATTGAAGTTGCGAGCGGCGTTCGCCGCATTCTTAAAATCTTTAAACTTTTCCGAGAGGTAACCTACTCAATGAACAATATCTTGGCGAAACCATATTTTGTACTCACACAATACTAAATATTAAGTTTGATAAACATCGGTAATGACGTTTTTTCATCCGATTCAATGTAGCATTTATGAACTTCTATCTCTATTCATCTCACCTTGTCTTTGTCGATGTCCTCAAGGGTCTCCAGTACCACCACATCCCTCATGCTGCCGTGGTCTTCGGGGTGAAGGAAGCCGGCGAATTCTGTCCTATTAAGGGCGTCGTCTTGGTCAGCGTCTGTCCAAAGAGTTACAAAAAAAATGTTGAAAAATGACAGGTTCTCATACAAATCTATTCCCTTCTAGTTTTTGCCTTTTACATTTTAAACTGTCAGGTTTGGAATTTTCAAAAATCCTTTCTTGGTGGATGCCTTCGTCATGATAGCTACTTGTATGCCAAATTTCAGTCAATCCGTAAGTGATTTAGGGTAGTAAATTATATAAGTATGTAAATGGATTTGAGCTATGCATTGAAAGATCAGTGACTCTGTCCTTTTTCTTCTAGATATTTAGATATAATTTATTTCAGGTTGGTTTTTCCAAATAATTATTTAATGTTGGTTTACCATGTTTTTACATTTCATTTCACTTCGTAATCTTTCGTGTGCTACCATTAGTGCCATATATTAACATAATATTTGCAGGCTGCGGAGACCGCCACATATCCAGTGAGGAACTTTCCAGGCCACGTTCTTTCAGAGCCTCATAGATGATGCTGTTTTCAATAAAAAATTCAACGCAATAACCACGTCCCCTGTTAGTTTTATGTTGAATAACAATTTCAAAATATAGATCAAAGTAAAAAAGGTGTAATTTTGATGACGTCACAAGTAAGTATTTCACACAAAATCCCATACTAAGCGCACGTTTTGAGGTTTGTAAAAATGTTGCTAATTGGACTAGTGTTCAAATACCCCTATTATCACATACCCGCATACACCCACCGCCTCCGGTCCCTCTTGAGCAAGTTGGTGTATGTGAAGCCCTCCGTGTTCCTCAGCTCGCTCTCACTCATGTCGTTCATGAAACCGTACACATTATTTTTGTATGTCTGAAATACAATTAACAACTCTCAGCAACTGATATACTCACTACGCCAGATTCTACGAAGTTAATTTGAAAATAATAATCTTTTCACACCACATGCTCGACAATGCCGAATTATATGTCATGTAAACCTTACCGAAAGCAAGACATTATATCTCTTGGCTTTAGCCGGGTTATAATGTTCTATTGAATTTCATTATAACCCGCTGGTCAATAATGTGATTTTCACTTTCATAATTCTTATTGCTATTGGCATAAAGTCTAATTTCGCTAAACAGAATGTGTTCTCAGCGGGCGTGGCCAACTCGATTTTAGAAAACCGAAGCCGTGGCCCACTAGATTCGTACTGAGACAAACTTCGTTTGTTTATCAAATCGACTAGGCCACGCCAGCTGAAAGAAATTGCTATAGCCGTAGCTAGTAGTACCTTTAGAAGATTCTATAAATATTTTTAAAAAAATATCAAAAATGTCGAGTGGTGAAAGTATTTTGACTCCAGAAGCTATTAAATATAACGTTATCTTTCCATAATTGGACTAATGTCTCTAATATCAATTTGCACTTTTAATTTGCTGTAATAAACACTATCTACTAAGCCTGGTTTTTTATTGTCTCGCATAAAGTGAGAAAAGTAGAGTATACACCACTGGGATAAAACTGTTTTTTTCTTGGGCGCTTGAATCCCTCACTGCACTCAGGACTCAATTTTAATTCCCTCGCAAATTTGGAGTTCTTCGTTACGTTCAGGATTCAATGTAGCGCCCGTGACATAAAACAGTGCTTTATCCCCTTGGTGTATAATCTACTATTAATCTTCACCACATAATACCAGGCCTGGCTCACTTGACCTAAGATATGTATCTACGGCGACGCGACCCGGCGACGGCACTCGTATCAGTCGAGTGTCCCAACTGTGAAATACGTTTGACTGAACACATTCTCGTTACTCAAATCAAATCAACTGTTTTTTTTATTCAAATAAACTTTTACAAGTACTTTTGAATCATCAAGTGAATCTACCACTGGTTTGGAATGACATTCCTACCGAGAAGAACCAGCAAGAAACTCGGTGGTTGCTCTTTTTAAATAATTCATTTACAATTATTATATCAATGTGTACATAAGTAACCGCTGTCCTTAGCATAAATTGAATAAATATACTTTGACTTTGACTTATTACTTAAACGAAGTTAGAAGACAATCCTAACGCTACACGCACCGCGTCAGAACAACGACCTCAATTTACATAGACGGGCCCTGTCAAACAAAGAATGTGGGCGTATTTTTAGCAACGCCATCAACGCCATCTAGTCTGAAAAGCGGGAACTTGCTTGCAACATCTTGAATGAAAGCTTGAAAACATGACTCGGTCATAGATAATATAGGTCATAGCCGTAAGGTCAGTTAGTAAAAAAAATCATACAGTTTGCCGCGGGAATTAAATGATTGCGTAATGGATAAAAAAATATTAAATAGGAAGATTAAATAACGTTTTTTTGGAAATGTATAATTGTGAATTGAAACACTTACCTTAAAATTAAAATTATACAGTGCCAAACTAATTAAACTTTAGATGTTAACTTAATAATAACAAATTATCTGCACGACGAGCGATCGTGACAGCGCTACGACGGGAACAAAGACAGGTGCGGAACGTGTTCAGCAACTCGGACGCCCGGCGTTTTTCTATGAAAGGGCCCATCTAGTGCCTACATATATATATCGATGCGTCAGAAGGGATAAGTCCTACACGATAGAAATATATGGTAAAATATTTCGCTCGCACCTCTTCTGTGCCTGAAAGGTACTCTGTGATAATACTGGAAAAGTCTTGTTCTACAACTATTTTTTTTAAATTATTAATTAAAAAAAACGGATCACGATAATAATTATGATTTACTCAGCTGTGTAAGCACCTTGCCTAGTCATAATATATTTTCATTAATTGAATTCCAACTTTCTAAAGATGGTGAATTAATATTACAGTTCAGAGCAATTATAGGTATCTAAATGAAAACTTATTACCCTTCAACCAATTGAGGTGCGTTGAGCAACTGATTGGTCAATGAACTCTAATTTGGAACAAGCAATATAATATCAAAACGTCATGTTTGTGATGTACCTATTAAAAACCTAAAGATATATTTTTAGTAAGATTTTAGTAATGTTTTGAAAGAAAGAAAGAAATCTTTATTCAGGGATACAAGTACAAGAAATAACTAATAATAAAATAATACTTTGTAAAATGAAACAGAAAAACAGTTTTGATATATATGTCACCGTAAAATTGTAAAAACCCGTTAGATTGTAATCTAACGCTTATTATCTCGATAGATTGTAAACTGTCGAAAGATTGTGAACCATTCAATGTTCTGAGTGTCAATTTTTGAATTATTTATTGTATTTACGTTTTCTTGTCTCTTTCTTGTAGGTAAGATTAGCGTTCGACATAAATAATCAGGTAGTGCCCAGTCACAGGTTAGGTTTTATTGGTTTATTGGGTTAACCAAAAATTATTGTAATCTGTGAACAGTTTACAATCTCGCTAGTTAGATTATAATCTAACGGTTTTTACAAATAATTAAGTTGTACTTTTTAGCTTAGAAGCTAACGATAGATCGTTATGCGAATCTGAACCTACCTCCCAGGTAATAAGGTCCTCATTATCAGGGTTGTGCTGCTTCCAGTGTCGCTCCACATCCTCCTCGATGTACCTCTTCTGCGTGTACCGGATCCAGTCTTTAAGTTCCACAAGTGTTACAAAACCATCCTTGTCCGCATCTATCTTGTCTACGATTATTCTGGAAAAAGTTATACCTAATATTAATTCGGTATCGCTTGCTAATTACAGATGTTGATAAGGGAGGTCGGTGAACTTTAGATAAGCTCACAGTGACTTAATTTTTTTTAGATTATATGCAAATTATATGTAAAAATATAATTCGCGCTAATAGTAACGCATTTTTTCGGAAACGAAAATGTTTGCAAGTCTCTTGCACATGTCAGCCTAATAAACTAAATAAAATGCATGTCAGCATATTATTTAATGGCAGTCCCACAAACTTATACTTACTTACTTAAACTTACCCAGTGAAAGCTTCGGTAGTGGATATGAAAAGTAAAAACTAAACAGGCATAAAAATTAGTTCTAATTCGGGCCAACGAGCTATAAGTTTGACAGACTTTATATTATAAACTAGCTGACACTTGCGTCTTTCGTACGCGTGGATGTAAATCCGCCCACTTTTAACCTGCTTAAAAATTAATGGCATACCTATTACCGGTGAATATTACTACTAATATTCACCTTTATAATCATAATAGCTTCAATATTTTGAGCATTTCTTATTTATTTCGATGAATAAGAAATAATTGCCGCGGCAACATACTAGAACGCTATACCGCTTGGCCATATTTACGACATTGGTTTAATAAACTCATAAACGAAGCGTAGATGCGAGGCAGTAAAATTCTAAAAGCAATTTTATAAATAGCCGAGTACATATTTGCCCACTGCATAGTCGCCTAGTTTAGCTAACCCACATTCCTTGTAGGTGAGATAATGCACCGCAAAAGATGGTAATCTGAAGGATTTATAATAGTTAGTTATTCTATAATAGGTCTACTTAATCATGTGTTGATGTGTAGCTTGTTGCTTGATTGTTTTAACACAGATAAGGCATCAATAAGTAGGTCAAAGAGTCTGACATAAATAAAAATTTTATACCTAGGTCACAAGAAATTTTGTGTGCCAGTGAATTTATTACTTTTAATAATTTTCTGCATGGATTTAGGTTTATAAAAATCCCTTGCGCACTCTCTTATTTCAGTTTTTTACTCAGTTTGTTACTCAGTCATGACTGAGTAACAAACATCCATCCATCCATACATCCAAACTTTCTCATTTATAATATTACTTAAGTAAGTATAGATATTAGATATCCTTTAAAAATCATGACAATCCGTAGCTTGTTTGGGGAGTGATTAAAAGAAATAAAAAACAAACACTTTGCTTACAATATGGCTAGAAAGAATTGGTTATTCAATTTAAAACTTATAGTTTAATACTAAACACAATTAATTTTGATAAATAAAGGGCACCACAATTACTTATGTCGTTATGATAATGATTCATATTCTTCACTCCTTTTATACCATAATCTATCTTTAGATGCTTAATTTTCAAATATCTTGTTTTATTTTAAGTGTTTTGTTAGTCTGTAGTCAGCAGTTTTGTTTGTCTACCACTGTCATTCAGATATTTAAAAAATCCTGCGAACCTGGGAACTCTTTGATTTTCCAGAATATGAACTAAATGTAACAAATTTCATCAAAATTGGTTAAACAGGTGGACTATGAAAAGGTTACACTTATAGATTTCACTATTCTCACATTCTGGGGCATCTGGAAGAAATCTCTTCAAGAGATAAGTTGTCCTTGTGCATGTCCTTTCAATGTTTGTTTTATTTATAAGTTACTGGTACAGAATATATAAATAAATAACAGTAAAAAGGTCTACACACTTTCAATTTATAATATTAGTATGGTTTCATAATTCCTTACCCCAATCTTCTTTTACTCTCTTCAGGTGGCAGCTGGTCGAAGGTCTTGGCCTGGTCTTCCCCTAGGAAGGCGTCATGATCAAACTGCTTGTTATGATGCTCGTTTCTGTAATGTTCTGCATCAGAAAGGTGGTCCATCATACGCTTGGACTCATCAGGGTTGGGTACACCGCCAAACACGGCTGTTACGGCCAATGCTATGAATACAGTTGTCAGCATTTTGTCTGAAAATGAATTAAAATGATAATTGGGATGTTGCTAAGTAACAAACCTAATTTATGAATTACTAGATGATTCCCACAACTTCATCCACTTCGAAATCAGTTTAATACTGCCGGAACTTTTGAATTTTCTGAGATAAAATGAAGTCTTTGAGTTAATTCAGATTCATCCCATTCGGCATGCAACTCTCTTTAGAGTTAGTTATGTGCCTTTTCCAAAGCTAAATAACTTTTTGATTGAATCACAGTAAAGAAAACATTGTACGGAAATTTGCACCCCTTTGAGTTTGCACTCCATAATATTCTGAAAGTGTGTGAAGTCAATCTGAACGTTGTATTTGTTTGAATAGACCGCAGAAGGATAATGATGATGGATGATGAACGTTTACTTTCAAATTAAAGCAATATTCAATGTACGTACCAGAGGAATATTACAATGGTAATGGTAATCTCATCCGCTGGTAAAGTGGATCACGAGGTCCTGGGTTCGATTCCCGGTCGGGCATGAAAATTGTAGGTATTGGGTTTTTCAATTAAGAAATTCTCAGTGCCAGCCCGGAGTTGGAAGTTGGCGGTGTTTCACCCCCGTGCCTCGGAGAGCACGTTAAGCCGTCGGTCCCGGTTATTATCACTAACATGATAATAGTCGTTAAAGCCCGCCAACCCGCATTGGAGCAGCGTGGTGGGTCTAAGCTCTAATTCCCTCTCTCCTATGAGAGTGGAGGCCTGTGCCCAGCAGTGGGACGTTAATGGGCTGTAGTGGTGGTGGTGGTGGTGGTGGTGGTGGTAATCTCATCTAAACAGCAACTTTATTACGACTACAGTAAAAAACTTACCATAAATATTAGTTATTATACTTTCAGTAATAAAGTAATATTTCCGCCGGCTTGCTGGAAATGACCATAGGAAATGACCACGTCAACAGCTTCCACGTAACTTGACACAGATTTTTAGTAACGCTTTGTTCCCGATTCCCGTTTCGATTATGGATTCTCGATAGAACAATACAATCCGCCCCCAGCTGCCGAGTAGTGCCGAGCGCCGACGCCGAGCGGGAGATGAAAATATGACAGATCACAGATGAAATGATTTGACAAGGCTGGCTCGAATTATATTTTCATCGCTTTATTTCTAAAACCAAAATTTTCAACTTTACCGGAGAGTGAAATAATTTATTGTTAGTTATTGTTCCCAAACGTTTTTATAGAAAGAATTTCTGATTAGGGAAAATTAAACGTGCTTTAGAAGCTGTCGAAGCGCTATGACCATAGATGAAATATAGCTTGGATTTGAAAATACGTAATACAATATTATGTTAAATAGTTTTGTATTTAGCTGATGTTTTGAAGTGATAACGTCTTTTATTATAGAAGAACACCGGCTGCACGCACGAAAAAGTAGGTATCACGTCCCGCCTGAGCCTGAGCGTGCAAGTGAGAATGCGGAACAAGCGATAGAGAGGCACGATCGACCCAATGAGGCCCAAGCGTTGGCTTGTGACATAACGACATAACTAACTCTCTTCTCGAGTTCTTGCGTGACGTCAGAGCTAGCAGTTCGAATAGTTCTGCTACTGGAATGCTTTTTCGAGAACTTCTAATTATTAAAACGTAAAACTATCGTCCGTAAACCGACTTTAGAGACAATCGTAATTTAACACAATCAAGGTATTATGGGACTTCTTTTTCTCTCGAAATAATGTAGCTGTAATAGTCGTTGTACAGCCTAAAACGTTTTACGGATAAAAACAATTAACAAGAGAGCTTTGTAAATATTCAAACTAAGTGCTTTAAAAATTTTTGCAGTTAAAATGTTATCGATAATCCATGAATGCCGTATAAATAGATTCAGCACTATCGGACTGTCGGACACTTTGCCTTACTCTATGATCGGACATTTTCAGTGTCATAGATGCACCATAGAATCTCATTAGTCTATGGTTACCTGAGGTTACCCAAGACCACAGATGAAATTCTCAAAAACATCCCCAAGCAAGTTTTCAATGTCAACAGTCAAGTCAATTTGTCAATTGTCAAATTGTCTGTCAAGTAATGGATGTGAGTTGACTTGTGTTGTGCTTATAATTTGCGTACGCAACGCGAAATTCCAAGTATGCAACTAGGAACAGCCGCATAGTATTCAAATTATTATAGGCTTGGCTAAAAAAACGCGTGTTCCGTTTGCAAGTTGCCGCAACAGGATTGCAAATGTCAATATGTCAGGATCTCGGCCTTAACTTCCAACAGAGAATGGTATTAAAACTCGATATTTTATATATAACGACGATAGGAATAGAAATAAACACGTTATTAAACAGTATATTAATGATGCAACAGCTCCCACTCCTGGCAGTTAATCTATAAGTGAAGTGTGAGCTAGGATATAACCTTAAAGACGGCAAATATCTAATCAGAAATATCTAGCCTAACGATCTGAAGATAGCGGTGTGAGGTGTCATGTTTTTGTTGCAGGGCGCAAATATATCACAACTAGAGAGAGATATTGGCTCCGAGCAGTTTCCGCCGAATGAACATTATTTTGGTTTAGTTAATGTAAGTGCAAGTGTAGTATTTTGTAACCTAACATTTTTCCTTGATGGCATATTTTTTATCCTAATTACGCCCACCAGTCCTAATGTTAAGTTTATGGAGAATAAAGTCTATAATCTATAAAAAATATTTTATAAACACAAAAGTTGGTCTGTCTATCTGTTGGTTAACTACACTGTGGAACTGTTTAACCGATGATGAAATGAAATTTGGCCAATTTTGAATAAATACTTAGTCATAGACATAAACTAAATCTAAATGATTTTTATTAACAATATGATCAACTTTTGAAATGCAAAGCATACTAACTTTTAATAAAAATGTAATGGTAAAATGATAAAATAAAATTAACTTAATTCTTAAATTTAATTTTTTTTTTCAGTTTGGTAACACCTGTTACAGTAATTCAGTGTTGCAAGCATTGTACTTCTGTAGGCCGTTCAGAGAGAAAGTCCTGGAATACAAGGCAAAGAACAAGAGAACCAAGGAAACATTACTAACATGCCTTGCAGACTTATTTTATAGTATAGCCACACAAAAGAAAAAAGTGGGATCTATAGCGCCTAAGAAATTTATTGCTAGATTGAGGAAAGAGAAAGGTAAGTAAGGTTCTATAAACTATTTTAAAATTGGATAACTCTTTGTATGATAAATTTATACTTACCTATATAATAATTAAGTAAATATAGTTCCAGAATCTCTTATTTGTTTTATATGTAAAAGTTACCAATTGATCATCTGAATAATCAGCAAGCAATTTTTTTAATCTGTGCCCATTTAGGTAACCTCTCAAATTGACCATATATGGTAAAAAAAATACATAGGCTTATTACATAAATTATTGTTGTACTATATCTATCTATACCAATAAATACAAAAGAGTGTCTGCCTGACCATCTCCTACGCTTTCATGGTCCACATCCTGTCCAACTGATTTTGACAAAATTTTTAATAGTGCTATGTTTCATCCTGGGGAAGGGTGCTCCTTTTTATTCCAGAAAATTCAGAATTTTCAAAAATCTAAAGCCACTCAGATAATGTCACAAGAGGCATCATTCATCTAGTATTATCATACTTAATTATAGAATATTAGTATAATTAGCTTCAGTCAAATAGTTGTCTCTGAGCTGAGGTGCGATTGCTTATTTGCGACAACTATTGCAATGTTTCTTGTATTCAACTTCAGACGCAACTAAATTATTGGTGCAAGCTATACTACATGAAGGATTCTATACCTATACAACCCTTAGTTACTATATTGAACTGTTAAATCCACCTATTCAAAATTCATTTTGATTGTGTTTTATTTATTCTTACAGAGGAGTTTGATAACTACAACCCTTAGTTACTATATTGAACTGTTAAATCCACCTATTCAAAATTCATTTTGATTGTGTTTTATTTATTCTTACAGAGGAGTTTGATAACTACATGCAACAGGATGCACATGAGTTTCTTAATTTTCTTATAAATCATATTAATGAAATTATTTTAGGTAAGTTTTCATAGCTTTTCTGTGCCGTTTTTATGAAACTGAAGTCAATAGGATTGTTCTAAAGTGTGTTCTATATTTCTATGTTCCAAATGAAATAATAATGCTCAAGTTTTAGAAGTTTAATTAGTGTTCTATATTAATGTTGTATATGATTTCTGTACAAAATTTAATAGACAGGACTAAATCTACTGCTGTCCCTTTCTGCAGTGAGTATTACTAAAGGGAAAGTAATAAAATTAGTGCTGGCATTTTAGTTAAGAGATTGTTTACAGTAGAATTCGCTACAATGTTTATTACTCTTTCAATCAAACAGTAAAGCAGCACAGCTGGAAATATAACAATTAAAATCTTTTCAGCTGAAAGAAATCAGAGCACTTTGAAGCTGCAAAAGACAGATGGAAATAAAGAGGGTGTGACGTGCAATGGCACAGTGCCACAGAGTCAGAATACAGACCCAACGTGGGTCCATGAGATATTCCAGGGAACACTCACCAGTGAGACCAGGTGTCTCAACTGTGAAACAGTTAGCAGTAAGGATGAGCATTTCTTTGATTTGCAAGTAAGTACACATTTTATATTGGTTATTGTTGTATGGGGATACTAGCTTTTGTCCACAACTTCATCAGTATGGACTACGCAAATTTCAAATCCCTATTTTACCCCCTTAGCGGTTAATTTTTTTAAAGAAATCCTTTCTTAGCAGATATCTATGTTATAGCTATCTGTATGCCAAATTTCACCCTGATCCCTCTAGTGGTTTGAGGCAATTGATGATGCAGCTTTCGATTCTGTCCTCTTAGACTGGGGTTACTTTTTGTTACAAATGTTTCCTCCATATTTGGGACATTATAGTGGTTGTTCAGTATTTTGTATGTTTGTTTGTTTCAATGAGATGTAATAAATATAAATGTACGTTGCTAGATCAGTCAGTCAGTCACCTTTTCCTTTTATATACTTAGATGATGTTTCCAGTAGACTGACCAGTGCAGCTGTGATAGCCTAGTGATTAAGATTTCGGTCTCTAAGACAAGATGAGTGGGTTTGATTCCTGTGCACACGTCTCCACTTTTGTTTATTATGTGTATTGTGTAATGATGAATGTCATTTGTTATAAACCTCATGCCTGAGATTTCTCCATATGTTCTCAAAGGTACATAAAGTCTGGCAATCTGCACCGCCATGGACTATGACCGAACCCTTCTCATTCCAAGAGGAGACTGGACCCGGTTATGGGTTGAAATGATAATTATGATGGTGATATCTTTTACAGGTGGATGTAGACCAGAACACAAGCATAACCCACTGTCTGAAATGCTTCAGCGATACAGAAACTCTGTGCAATGATAACAAGTTCAAATGTGACAATTGCAGCAGCTACCAAGAGGCACAGAAACGGATGCGAGTCAAGAAGCTGCCACTCATACTGGCGTTGCATCTCAAGCGGTTCAAGTATATGGAACAGTATAACAGGCATATTAAAGTGTCGCATCGGGTTGTGTTCCCGTTGGAGTTGAGGTTGTTTAATACGGTAAGTATTTTATCACTAGAATTGGTGCAAAGGGTTTCTGATTGATTTTGTAGGATTAAAAGTAATCTATGTCTGTCTCTGGGATGCAAGTTATCTATGAACCAATTTACAACAAAACGGGTCAATCAGATGAGGTGTTAAAAATAACAGACAGGCAATACCAATTGAATTTAGTTGATTTCTGTATCAATTAGGATTTTGTATGTAGTTCAAAACTTGGGTCTTGTGTCACTGACCACACAAGTTCGTCAAGGGACACTGATCAGTTTTATCTAGCTATTAAATGGTTGTCCATTATCATTATAACTCCAAAATAGTCAGTAAATATAAAAAAAAGCAACTTTGCGTGAATTTTCCGGGAATAAAAGCCTATGTGCTTCCCCGGGAATAACCTATCTCTATGCCCATCAAAATCGATTGAAAACATGGGCCATGAAAGCGTGGCGAACAGACAGACTGACACACTTTCGCATTTATATTAGTATGGAAGTATAGACTAGATGATATCCACGACTTTGCCCGCGTGTTTTTTTGATTCCCACTGTATAAAAATAGCCTATGCCCTAAGTCCTTCCCTGTGATACAAACTACACCCCGCGCCAAACTTTGTGGCCGCCTTGAATATAGTCGCGAGCGTGCTACTGCGCACTCTTGTGCGTCCCGCTAATACCTGATTTTGTTCTGCGCATGCAATGAGCCTAGTTCGGGGCGGCCACAAAGTTTGGCGCGGAGTATACCTCTACACCAAATTTCGTCAAAATCGGTTGAAAACGTGGGCCGTTAAAACGTAGCAGACAGATAGACGGATACACTTTTGCATTTATAATACTAGTATGGATTAATTTTCACTTACCCTAATTTCGATAGCTACAACTACGTATAGTTGATATTTGAGAGAACAATTGGCGCGTATTCCCTCACTTTTATGATATTGTTCTGCAGTCGGACGACGCGGTTAACCCCGACCGACTGTACGATCTTGTGGCGGTGGTGGTCCACTGTGGGTCTGGGCCCAACCGCGGTCACTACATCAGCATCGTGAAGAGTCACGGCTTCTGGCTGCTCTTCGACGACGATATGGTGGATGTACGTACACAATTATAATATTATTTTTGAACTGAAAACTTCTAGGAAACTTCTTTGAGCACTTTTTGGCAGGGGTTAAAAATGTGCAATACGCGAGACTGACACCATTCTTCTTAAGTATAATAATATACTACATTCGTAATTAAACTTTAATGCCTTAGTTTTAAGGTTTATTATTAAGCGCTGTGTAACCGTTGCCGACACCTCGCGTGGTTTCGAAGACAAAATATAATATAGAGAGGTCATAAATATAGAGAGTACCCCCTGAGCTGGGTATAGGTAAATACTTTGTAAGATGACAAACACTTATGCGAACCACATGTATGCGTGTTTTTTTTTGGATCTCACTTCTTTGTTTTATTTGATAAAATTTTGAATCTTTTTTTTCAGAAAATTGATGCCTCTGCTATAGAAGACTTCTACGGTCTAACTTCTGATATACAGAAATCATCTGAAACAGGATATATACTATTTTATCAATCTAGAGATGCTAGTTGTTAAGTTTCACTAAATATAGTAATTTATATGTATATTTAAAATATATGCCATATTGTTAAAGTTGGAAAGGCATATGTTATTGAGATTTGTTTGATTTCGATCAGTGAATTAAAACTATTATTATTATTCATCTTATTAGATTTCGTTCATTTGTAAATAATATTCATTTTAAATTAAAAAAATTGTGATCCTTCTCTGCGACTTGGTTTTATTTTGAAGATTAGCCTATTTAGAGTTCCACTATCAACTGTTGTGTAGTGATTAATTTCACTGCAAATAGAGGTTTTTTGACGACCTCCATGGCGCAGTGTTTGGGGCTGTTGTCTTAACCCCAGCAGGATGGGAATTTATAATTTCTGGAGTTTCCCTGGTCTGGCTAGTGAACTGGTGGGACCCTTCGGCCGTGGCTAGTTACCACCCTACCGGGAAGTCGTGCCGCCAAGCGATTTAGCGTTCCGGTACGATGCCGTGAAGAAACCGATTAGGGGTACTTGGGTTTAATATAACTGCCATGCCCCTAACAGGTCAGCCCGTTACCATCTTAGACTGCTTCATCGCCTTATCATCAGGTGAGATCGCAGTCAAGGGCTAACTTGTAGTGGATAAAAAAAAGTTATCCCTAAATAGGCGAATCTACACACACACACATACCCTGTTCATTGCGTCGCGCACACGACGAAACAGCTCGACTACTACTTCCGAGAGGCGTCTTAATGTAGGTACCTACCTACTGCGCGTATTTTGCATACAAACTAATATACTTACGGTCAACCGTCGCCCACGATCTATCGCAAGGCGCGACGCAGTGTGGGATTCGCGTTATTGACCACTTGGTAGCACAGGATTGCCAACAGTTTTTGACGACCTCCGTGGCGCAGTGTGTAGCGCTGTTGCCTTAACGTGCGGAGGCCCCGGGTTCGATCCCCGGCAGGGTCAATTTAGGAATTTATATTTAATAAAAATAATCTAAATAACTCTACAGTTCGCTCAACTAAACTAACAAAAAACAACTAACTGGTAAAGAGCAGTAATTAATTCTTTTTTATGAAATAAAAGGCAGTAATGAAACGCAGACATAACTTAAAAATAGTTTATTCCGCATTAGGCTACAAACTCGTATGGGATTGGTGCAAGCAGCACTGGTTTCTCAGTACCCTTGACAATGTGTGCTGCCCTTGGTGGCTGTGGCTGCCTCTTGAGGTTAACAATTTTGCCGTTGGCCTTAGCATCTTTAAGGAGCCTCTCATTCTCCTTTACCCTCTTGAGGAAGTCCTCCCTGCATTTTGAGTGCTTAACGTGCTCAATACGGATGTTTATTCTCTTGGGGATGATTCTGCCTCGTACCCTCTTGTTTACAATAACACCCAAAGCGTGTGCAGTTACATTGTATACACGTCCAGTCTTGCCGTGGTAGACTTTGTGTGGCATGCCCTTTTGAACTGCACCATTACCCTGAAATGAAAAAAAAAAACAAATTTAACAATGTTTTACATATTATTTGTCTATCTCACTTCATCTAAATCACTTTTAAAAAGCTTATCTAGAAAGACTGAAATTAACACATTTTTCAAAGGTTTAGTACTCATCATACAAAAATATTGAATCATTCAACAGATTTTGTTCATAGGATGTTAATTTTGGGTTTTAATAATTGGGTTATTAGATCCTGAGCAAGAGCCACTTTCAGCAATGCAACCCAACAAACGTAGGACAATTTTACAAACGATCAATAATGATCAGAATGATATTCCTGCAGTAGTTTATCTTTTCTATTTTATTACAGCATATTAATTTATTAGCAGAAATATTAAGCAGTGTGCGCTTACCCTAATGTCAACGATATCGCCGACTTTGTACACTTTCATATAGGTGGAAAGGGGGATTGTTCCATGAGTACGGAACCTGCGGGCGAACAAGTCCCTCGTACCGCGGCGATAACCCTTGGAGTTCGTCATTTTGCCTGAAAACAGAAGAACACATTAACTTCTAGGATACACCGCACGTGGCCGAAACTTAATCACACATCAGAATTCCCAAACGATAAATCCTAAAATCCACTGTATGAGACACTTCTATCTAAGATAAAATTAATTTAAGGCTTAGCGTACAGATTTAGGATTGTTTTACAATTTTATTTCGTTTTTATAGTAAATCACCTTAGCTTGACAGCGCTTGGTTTTTGAGAAAGAAAGGTTAGGTTATGTTGTCTATGGATAAACGAGGATGAAGTTGTCACTTTTTTTTCACGTTTACTTAATGAAAGCTACACACGACAGGATCTGAATTCTGATGCTTGTTTTGGTCAAATTGGAGTGCAAGTCAAGCGAAACAGAATTTTGTTTCCTGTAAATTAATCTGTACCTTTATCTGTACTTTGTTTTTTTTTTTTAATGTAAAAATCAGTTCGGAAAGATCACAGTGTACATTGAATTAAAAGAATAATAACGTAATGGTGTTTAAAGATAGAGTTCATAAAAAAGTACCTGTTGGCTATTTTCAAATAAGGTTTCTTCTAAAGTTTATTCATTTTATTTACGTCGCCGTTATATATCTCAGAATACTCATAAAAATACCTTCCACTTCCGATTTCCGAACTTTACGTCACAAATCACAACAAAAAAGGGTTTTCCAATCCAACCCCCGTATTTCTAATAATTTCATAAAATCTTTTTTGTTTGGTAGCAAAATGAATTATTCTTTGTAGAAAAACAAATTCACGCATTAATGAATATGTCTGGTGATAATATCATTTTGAACTCTTGTCAATATACTCCCGTTTACTTCATCGAAAATCCTGGTGTGAGTCAGGTACTGTTTATTTGCAATGATCTCTTCATAGTTTATGAGTAAGTCATTAATAATATGATAACTTTCAGGCAAGATCTTACGTTGTCGCACCCAACAACCTAAGTGTAGATAAACCCGTGAGCGAAAGTTTGAAAAGATTCTACGAAAGTAGCGGTAATCTGGAATCTAACCTAACAGTCGCCGATAACACAACAAAACCGAAAATAACAAAGAAAAACGACACCAATGTCGTCGGAAATAACCTGAAGCTCGCTAGTTTCCTTTTGCCAAAATGTGAAACCAAAACTGAAATCAGCAAACAAGCAATAACTCCAGTAAATAGTGTTGTTTTAAAACCGGTGTATATAGCGCCCAACAACGTCAGTGTAAATAATATAAACAGTCCAAATCAGGTGCCTAAGATAGATGTTAAGAGTAGACTTGTGAAACTGAAAGACCTGCCAAACATTGTACGATCTCAGAATGGAAAAATATGGCCAAAGATTAAACCAAAACAAAAGTAAGTAGGACATTATTGTAATACATTAAACATTCAGCCTAATTCTTCGGTGTGGTTGCTATACAGGGTTCTTGCAGACCACCCCAAGTTCTTATGGTTACTGGTTGCTACCTTGCAGAAATCCTTTGTGGGGCTGTACCCCACAAAGTACGTTTTTATAACATAGTTTCTAGTTTTGCCATTACATAAATTTAAAGACTGTGTCAAACAGCATTTGTTAAGTCGAGGTTATTATACTATCGACAATTTTATTAACAACAAAGTTGCATGGAAGCAACCGGCCTCGCATCCAGTGACCCACAATTCAGTGTAATACTTGTAATATTATGTATGTATTAATATTGTAACCTCTTTCTTTTTTGAGAAAAGAGCAACTGCTGAGTTTCTTGCCGGCTCTTCTCAGTAGAAACAGCTTTCCGAACCGGTGGTAGAGTCTTGACGTATCATAAGTGACACAAGTTGTCCTATGTGAAATAAATAAATCATTTATCATTTACCAGATACAGAAGCATTTTTTGGCTGGGATATCTCTTCTACACTACACACTATGTGCACTATGTATTTGCCTAGATTCTTTCCTGCCAGTCCTTTTTTTACCCGACTGCGGAATGCACAGGGTTATGTGTTTATCAGTCTATATATTGTGAGGTTTGCAGTACTTTAATAGTAAAGTACCTTTATCACATAAGCTTTAGAATAGTGTATGAAAATTGTTTATCATCAACATTATGATAGCTTTTTCTTATCATTCCAGTAAGCCTAAGCAAACGCACAACACCACACAAGCCGCTCAACCTGTACAATTGGTCAAGTTTGGTCAGACATACCACAGGTAATTATTACATTAATAGCCTGAGACCTCGTCCATGTGGTCTAAGTTTTTTTTACCCGAATGGCAAAGCGAAAGAATATGATTTTAGCCATCTATGTATTTATGTATGTTTCACTGTAGCATAAACTGTATGTATAAACTACTGAGCCGATTTTGATGAATGAGGTGTCAATCGATTTTATATTGTGGTCCAGGTGACATTATATGATGGGTGCTACATTTGAAAAAGTGGGTGACTGAATTTTTTTTGAGTCTTGTTAAAGTTGTTAATTAATACTTACTGCTTGATAATCCATTATTGAAATTCAAAATTCCAAAAAAATATTCCAGGATAAAATTTAGCCTGTGTGTTAATTCAGTACATCAATAATACAACGTGTAAAATGGATAATAATTAATTAATTATATTAAAACTAAAGTTATGAGGGTTCCAAACATAGGTACCCAGTGTGAGAAGAGCCCACAACAAACTCAGTTGGGTTTTTAAAGTATGTGTAACTATAGTTAAACATAATAACTATTTATATTTTAGTCTCAACAAACTTAGCACTGAACAAATGAAGATGGTGAATCATGCTCTAAAAATGTTAAACACTCAAAACAATCCACCAGATGCTACTTATGATCCAGCCACCAATACGAAGTTCATTTACAAGTAAGTAGTAAGTAAGATAACTATAGGACTATAATAGCTGATTCATCCTTAAGTCCTTTCATCCCTCATTTGGGGCAGAGGGCAAACACTACTCTTTTCCAAGCTGATCTATCAGACTCGTTATGCTTCAGTTGCCCCCACATGAGAATCTCATTCACGTCATCTAGTATAATACCAAATAGGGGTATGGGTTTAATATAACTACCATGCCCCCAACAGGTTAGCCTGCTACCATCTTAGATTGCATCATCACTTACCATCAGGTGAGATTGCAGTCAAGGGCTAACTTGTAGTGGTGTAAAAAAGTTTGTTTTGGCCGCCCACTCTTTCTTTGACCTTGCAAGTTCCAATCCAAAGCCTGCTTGGGTGGTCAGGTGCTCAATGCAGTTAAGTTAAATCTACAGGTTTTTCATGGCATAGCTTCCATAGGTCAAGGTTAGAAATGACCTCTAGACAAAATATCCTCAGGATATATTTATCGGAATAGCTGATTACTGAAACAGATTTCATGAGACAGAATCCTCATTAAAATTTGCCTAAAGCTATTTCTCTACCAAATTTAGTCAAAATTGGTGAGATGGATTGATTGTTAAAAGTAACAAGCTGATACATGATTATTTGCATTTCAGTAGTAGTTGATAAAACAAAAAATTAGATGTTTTTCTGTATTCAGCAATTGCATTGGTCAAACCGAAAAACAATTCCACAAATAAAATTCACATACACTTGTAAATTTCAAGAATTTCATCATAAAGACAAACTAAAATAATATGTGGTATTGTTATTATTTCAGAGTAATTTCACAAAAGGAGTTCGCTGAACAAAATAAAGTGGCAAAAAAGATCAGTGCAGAAATAAAGAAAGAACTGATCAAACTTGAAGAACCAGATATTATTGAAGAAGAAGAGGAAGAACAGAAAGTTATCATAGAGGTATGAAACTGTGAAATAGACAAAATGCTAATAATGTATTAATTGAGGCTGATAAAATATGCGATCACACCCTAATTATGAACATTAATGATATGGCTGTATACTTATATTATAACAAATGCGAAAGTAACTGTGTATCTAATTTGTCAATTTTTGTATCATTTGTAGTCAAAAGTGACTCGCAGTGGCAGAGTGGTAAAGCTACCAAAGAACATTATAGTGGATGACTCGCCCTCCAAACCCAAAAAACACCTGAGCTCTATATTTGCATGCCTACAATGCAACTCTGTAAGTATCCTCATTATATATTATAAACTAGCTGATGCCTGCGGCTTCGTCTGCATGATTTGAGATTTTTCAATTCCCGCATATTATTTTAATTAAAACTAAGAAATAAATTAAAATCTATATTTATTCAGGAACTCTATATTTCTGGGATAAAAACATTTATAATATTAGTATAATTATAGATTAAGTTTGGATGATTGCTACTCCTTCACACCACAATGACTGGACTAATTTGGCTGAAATTTGGAATGGAGATAGCTTATGTCTTGAATTAAGAGCTTCGTTATGTTCATGAAAATTTTAAGTCTAGAACAAAAGTTGTTCAGAATTATATGTACAAAAGTTACCTGTAAGAGGTCATTAGTATTTTTTAATTAACTCTGTATATCCACTGAAATCTATCAACAGACCTTGAACACTACCTTCGATTTCAGAAATTCAGCAGTCCCCAACGCCTGCACAGACACTATGAGAACCACCCGACACATACGCCGAGTAACCTCCACAGCAATCTGTTCCACTGCCTAGTGGCCATGGTCTCGGCTGGCCCCGAGGCTGAGCAAGCTAATATTTTGCTGCAGCAATTAAAGTTACTGGTGGAACGGCTGAGGGCTTCTGTGCCGTGCTTGCTGAAGGGAAATAAGATGGAGACAATGACTGAGATCACTGAAGACGTTAGCAAGTAAGTTAAGCACTGTATATTAAAGTCACAACCAACAAGCCATTCCATTGTGAGTGTGTAACCTATTGGTTACTGTTTTACAGCCCATCTGTTTAGCCAATTTTGATGGGTATGGAGATTTTACAGTGTAGACACAATATTTTTATCTCGGAGAAACAAATCGAATTTGATGCAACTCAACAAGTGGATGGGCATCCAATATTGAGAGATTCCAACTGCTTATTTCCCCTTCTTTCTATAAAGAGTACTTGATGAATTTTGATTCCCGCGGGAATTCTTCAATTTTCCAGGATAAAAAGTAGTCTATGTTAAAAAGTATTGTTCCCCGAGATTTAACCTATCCCTCTACCAAATTTCATCAAAATCGTTGAGTTGTTGGGTCGTGAAAGTGTAGCAGATAGACACACTTTCGCATTTATAATATTAGTATGGATGTTAAGTAGCTTTTTAAAGCTATCACAAACATCTGTTAATAGTTATTAATCTTGATTTAAATTAATATGATCATTTTATTATTTTGTTTGTAGATTATTTGGAATAAGCCCTGGCAAATACAATTTGAACATGAAAGCACTCAGTTGTGAAAAAGGCAAAGACGGTTACTGCAGTCACAATCCGCGTCCGCAATTAACTGTTGCAGAGAATATTAAGCCACATGTAATCCTTGAAAATGTTGAAAATGGTGTATCCAAAGGGCCAGGTAATATTTTAAAGGGTAATTTTCAAGACCGCAGACCCAAAATCCTTAGAAAAGTAGATGGTAGGAAGCAGAAGCTAACGCAGCATAGTCCTAATGCTAATGGAAAGAAAATCAAGGTTTCCCAAGATATATCTAGAGATAAGAATAGTAATAGTATACAATTAAATGGTTTAGTTGCTCTTTTAAGTAATACAGCAAAGACTGATAATAAGGAATCAAAGGTTATAGATAAATTAGTATTAAATGTTCAAAAAGAATTCAAACAAGACACAGTTCCTGCAGAAGTTGAAAAAGTGAAGCAACCTCCACACATTCAATTCCACAGTGCACATTTTGATATAAGATCGTCACCTATTAAACCAACTTCAACTGTTTTTAGAAAGTTCCAAATAAATCCTGAAAAGATGACAAAATATGTTGAAATTATACGACCGATACAACTAAATCAAATAGCGCAGGATGTTGAAATGACTAATAATATAGATAATGAAATAAACGCGCCAGAAATTTTCAGTGATACTAATGTAATTACTAGTAAAGAATCTGAGAATTTAAATTACGCGTCTAATAAAAATTGGTGTGAAGATCCATCAAGTTTTATGAAACCAAATGATTTGATTAACAGTCATACAGATAACTTTATGAAGTCCAATGCTGTTATAGAACCATCGTTATTACATTTTAGAAATGGCATCAGAGCCACAAATAAAGTAGCAAATGAATCAGTATTAAATCATATTAATAACGAATCTAAAGTAGCAAATGAAGTAACGAAACATAATAGTGTATTAGACTCTAATATATTTAATAAAGACATGCATGTTAATCATGACTCTCAAGTAAATACAGTTAATAAGCAGACACGTTTCACTAAACCAAGTATCTTAATAGAACCACTAACACTTACTCGAAATGATCATGACATAGAAACTGAAAAGCTTTCTAATCAAAATGACAGTGATGATTTTATGAAATCCGATATACTAATGAATGAAGCTTTATTAAATACTCAAGATTGTAAAGTAATAGATGGAATTGCAAATAGTAGTCATGATTTTATGAAATCTAACATTCTAATAGAACCAGCTTTAATACATAGTCAAGATGCACAAATAGATAAGTTTGCAGATCAAGCTGATAGTTTTATGTCTTCAAATGTTTATAATCCAACTTTACCACAAAGTAATATAAATAATGAAAATAGAGCCAGTGTTACAGAAAGCAATGAAATAGATATTGATTTAAATTCGAGTCAAGGTCAATCTATCATAAGCTTTCTAGAGTCCCTAGGCAATGAATTAGCTTATACGGATACAGAGACTGATAGTAGAAGTAATGTAGATTTTCAATTAGATCTATTTTCATTCAACAATACATAGACTTATTTGTAATAATGTACCTATCTATAGAACAATTTGATTTACACTTACTTTTACAAAATATATTTGTTAATATAGATATATTCTGTACATTTGTTTTATTTTAACACTAGAGTTAGACCATATAGTAAATAATGACTGTATACCAAACACACAATGGTACAAAAATATTATGCTGTACACAAGTGCACTCTATTCCCTCACTCTGATGAGTACAAGAGTAGAGTGCACTAGTGTGTTGCGTTGATCGGTCCTTGTGTCAGAACCACAGAGTTGTTGTCAGAACCTGTTAAGAGATAAGACACAGGACCAAAGACTTGAAAGACTGCGTGCACTCTGAGGCATGGGCGAATCACTTCCTCACTCCTGGTGAGTACTGATAATTTCGTGACAGAAAAATTCAAAACCTAACTATTATTTACTTGACCCAGGAATCAAAACCAGTTTGCTGTACATATTTGAAGATACTACTCGCTACAACTGCCATGAAGTGGCAATAGCCTATCATTCTGAGAGCAGAGCAGAGAGGCAGCAAGGCAGTCACAAAATCATTTGATGTGGCTATAATGACATGACTATGTCAAAAATCACAATGATAATATTATACGTTGCAACAAAATAAGACAGCAAATATAAAAACTTAACATTTATTTTACATATTAAATTACCCTATTTATTTTACACTAAATCTAGGCCTGTAATACGGGTCTCTCATTCTTGCCCTCCAGGTTTTGGTTGGTCAGAGCATAGCCAGTGCCTCCTCTCTGCAGAGGAATGATGTCTTTCTCTTTGAGCGTTTCACCAGTGAGTGGGTTGATCCAATCTTTCTTGATGATTTTCTCCACACATTCCATGGTTATGATGTGACCACTTGTTCTGGAATTAAGATTTGAGACGAACTGAAGTACTATGTTGTAATTTTGTATACAAACTGTAAGTACTATTAGAAGGGAAACACTGTAACCACTCATTATTAGGCTTTTTGTTATTGTCAACCTTTAGACGTCGGTCACTGCTGGACGGTTTTTTTTTCAAGCTAGCCCTGGTCTAGGTCTCCTGCATAGATGCCACAAAGTATATAAGGCTTTTATTACACCATTATTAATCTAAGTATTTATTATACTAACAACTGCCATATTAATCATCAGTAATTCATTGTGTCCCCAGAGCAGTGCTGCCACTCTCGAAAACCACAGAAGCAGTAAGTTCAAGGATATATATTATTGTAATTTTCAGCCCAACAATACTAAAAATACAAGTCTTGCCCACAAATAAAACTGGGCAAAACTATTAATAGTGACAACTATTGATATCATCTTTTTATTCTTTAGAGAGCAATTTTTCTAATATTTCTTTAGTAGGTCATACAAATGACAAAATTTAAATCATTACACATAATTATTGACACAAATATGTGCTGGTTTGTCCTTCAACCACCCCTTAACACAGTGATGGATTAACATAAGTAAGTGTCCTTCCACACAGGTCATAATGTCACCAATAATAATTAATTATTTTAATTGCTCAAGCTTCACTGCATATCCACAAAATTACCGAGAGCATGATTTGAAGTAAAAAAAAAACAATTTAATTGTTTAGTTAAAAAATATATTACCTTATAATAGCACACGGCACTGCATTACTCAATATATCATGTGTGATAGGGCACATGTATCTGTTCTCTTTTGCAATAAGAGATTTCTTGTCATCAGGATCATTCACCAAGGTCCATTTTACTTCAATCAAGTCTTTCATTTTGAGAGGTTTGCCACTAATTGGGCAGTAAACTGTTGGGTCTGGCTTCTTGATTTTGGAGATTTTAGCATCTGGGAGTTGAGACGGCACCCAGAAACTTGGTAATTCTTTGTGTTTACCATTTGCAAGGTTTGATACAGAGGTAGAAGGAGCGCTGTTGTCAGATTTACTAGAATGTGAAATATTCTTCTCCCTGCTCATGAATTTGATTAAATCAGCCTCTTTTTCAGCTGCAGCTAGCTCCTTTATTTCATTTTCTTCCTTCTTCAACTGTTTCTCATATTGCTTTAGTTTTCGATTGTACTCATTCTTCTTTGTTATAATATATTCCAATATCGCTTCTTTGTCGAATAAAAAGCCTTCTTTAGTCACAACAGGGTATCTACAAGGCTGCAAAGTCAAACTGCAGCAGTCGAAACTTTTTACCGAATCCTTGCCGACCCTTTCGCTTTGAGTTCCGTATCCTGACGCCGCTGCATCCTTTTTCTTCTCATGATATGTGTATACAGCTCCAGCGGTACAGTTTCTTGCATGTCGTGTCATTTTAATCACAAAATTTTATGGGTAATGATTATTTATAGTAAAACTGAAAATCAAATCAAAACACTTTATTTTAATTCTCTATAGACAGCTGCCTGCCTGCCTGTTACCTCAGATTAAAAACCTTGTTAGTTGTTACCCTGTTACTCTTCATGGTATACAATTTCTGTTTTCCAGATTTTTTTATTTTTATTTAACTGGTTTAACGGCTCTGGATTCCAGTCCTTCTGAGTCTGTTTTCCAGAGACAAGTATTCTGCATAGAACCACAGATTAGATTACTACAACAACAAGGAGTATAATACTAACCAAAAATAATAACGGAGACAGAGAAAATAATATAGACCAAGCCATATCTCCTTTTCAAAGAGATGCAGTTTTGGTAAATAATATTATGTTCCTTGGTTGAGATGTTACACAAGATAGAATGAGAACAAAAAATGTTTTCTTCTATCCCTTTCTGCGTTTAGTTTGTTTTGTTCTTATAATATAGCACATTATTGTGCTAGACTGCATTTGGGAAGCGTTTCAAAGTGCGAAGATAAAATTTGTAATATTTAAACTCAATTGGCTGTTTGACAGTTTTCGGAAAAATACTTTAAAATGTACGTAGGTTCATTTTATACCTCTTACAATTAACTTTTTCTCAAAAAAAGCGTTATTTATTAGAAAAAAATACATTTTTAATACATTAATTTTAAATTTGCGCGAAAACAGCCGGTCACGTGACATTTGCTAGCTGTGACGTGACAGCTCAAAATAAAACAAAGTTAACTATACGATGCTCCAAGTTTCATTTAATTTTATGTGGAAAGTTTACAGCTTTTTTAATGCAATTGTGGAAATTACAAGCTACAAGACGTGTGTAGAAATACAATAAATAATAAGTAATTAATATCCTGACAAATTGTATAAACACATTCCTATATACTATTTATTACCTATGTCATAATTTAAACGTCCAAAGCAGTGGTTAGAGTTAATCTGCCGAGAGCCGGAATTTAAATCGGATAAATATCTACGGTATTACTTTGTGAAGACCACTTTGATGTTCGTGTTATGAAGAAATCAACTTAAAACTCTGATCTAGCAAAAATGAATTAACCTAACCTGACATTTTCTTCATAAAACATGACATAAAATTAAAATAAATTATATTTCTGTCACTTTACAGCAGCACTTTCTTAGGTCTTAAACACGAGACCTAAGTACTATTACTTACTTTGTTTATTTCGGTACTTACATGGTTCGTTCTAATACATTACGAAATTCGGCAGTGCAAAAGTTTACACGCAAATAAATTTGCAACCATAAATGAATCGACTTTAGGCAGATTTGTACTATCAGCTGTAAAGCATAATCCCATTTCATTTAACCGCTCACAATCACAAATCGAAATATATTACTGTTAATTTTCTCAACAATACGCAAACGTTAGTACACACGACGTTTTTTTTTTTGAAATGTGACGTCACACGGGGCTCTATCATGACCGCCCGCGTTTTGCTTCTTGTAATCCACAGGTAAAAAATCTCAAATTTGTTTTGCAAAAATAAAATATTTACAATTAATTTTAATGCAAAATACATATTGTATAATTATTGTTAACCCACAAGCTACCAAATCTAACATATTTCATATTTTATAGTTACAGCTGTCAAGTAGCCAATTACTAATTTATCCTAAAATAAAGAGTGCCCTACCTAGAAGAGTGACTATAAAACATAAATAATGGTGCATTGCAGCGTTTTATCTATTATTACCTATCCCTTTCGGTTACACGCTGGCCTTGATTCTATGAATAATAATTATTAATAGTTAGTTTATGCAATAGATCATGTACTGCAGAACATCCGTGTCTTGATTTTGGACTATTCAATGTTATTCATCTGTGATTTTCTTGTGAAACAAACTTAATCTCATAAAGCTAGGATCCAGAGCCGATTATGTCAAACATGCTTGACGTTTGTTGACGTTTTCGTACGATCGTGCTTGACCAGAGACAAGTAACATAAAGGCATGGAACTAATAAGTACTACGTACAACCGGAATGAGCTCTTGTTAATAAAGTGTGTCGAGTGAGAGATACCATACTGACCGTTGTGTCCCTTTTCCACAAGAGTGACCACACTATTTTTGAATTTTGGGATACTTCAATATACGGGATATAAATATACCTCTATGAAGAAATAAAAATCAGCAAATAATTTTAAAATATTTATATTTATAATGATGTTGATATTTTATATGTAGTGCCTATTGCCTCTTAGTAAGTCTCTTACACAAGTAAGCATTTAGGTCGTCGTCAACCGATGGACGCCCACTGCTGGACATAGGTCTCCTGTAGGGTCCTCCACAAGCCACGGTCTTGCGCCGCCTGGATCCAGCGATCCATTTAGGATCGATAATTACGAAGCATTTAGGTAAAAATAGATAATTATCGGTGATGGTTTAACAAAACAATTTTTTTTTTAAGTCGGTTAAAAATTCAATAAAACTGGTATTGCTGAAAAGCGAAACATAAATTGACTTCTCGAACCATACATATTTGGCTTTTCGAGCCATACATATTTGACTTTTCGAACATACTGGGTATATAAAATTATCAACATGCTCAAATTTATCATACAAAAAATATTTTTAACTCTTTGTCGCTCCTGAACTCATCTCATCACTATGCCAGTCTCCATGTTTGAAAATGTTTTTAATTTCATTCTGTTGAAGTACGGTGATACAGCACATACGGTGAAGGAAACATCGTAAGGAAACCTGGACTTGACAGTCTGAAATCACCAACCTGCAGTGAGCAAGCGTGGTGATTAATGCTCATGCATTCTCCTAGTGAGAAGAGGCCCTTGCCCAGTAGTGGAACAGTTACGGGCTGGATTTTTATCATTATCTGTAAACGCACCTATTCAAGATAAAAATAAAATTGATCTCGCTTACCACGAGGAATCGTGAGGGAAGAGCATTTTCTTTTAAAACGGGCCGTGATAAATTAGGAATATAATCCTCTGGCATGAAATGTTTGCTGCATATTACAGAATTTTGGGTCACTTTTCTGTTACCACCAGGTATAATGCTTAACCACTTTTCACGCAATGTATCATTTTTTGGTAATCTGAAATATGAAAAAAATATCTAGGTATCCTGTTATAATTCGTGTTTCATAGTTTACGATACTTGTCCCGTATACTTGGTACCTAAATTTATGTCACCCGAAATGTCGTCTATCGTAAGATTCATCAAAATGGCCGTTTGTGTTGCAACCATCATAGTACATAATAATTCCATGGTTGCAACGTTTTTATTTTTATTACTACTACGATTGCCCCCTTCAACACGAAAACAAGTGAATTATTGACGTACTAATTTTCTAAATGCTTGAAATTTTAATCGGAGGATAGGAGGTGACTAATTGGATAGTATAACCATTTTTCAGATTTCTTTTATAAACGTACCAAAGAAGTATAATGTTAAATGTGAAATAGCAACACAAAGACCACTGTTAGAAAGGGACACCGCGGTATGTTGTGGATGTCTCACTCGGATTCATTTTTATACTGCGTGCGTAGTGGTCCTTATGTCCGTGATATAAGGATTAAATTGGATTAAAAATAAGTTAAATAAGTTTGTAGTACGCATTCCAGTTGTACGTAGTACTTATTAGTTCCATGCATAAAGGATAGTGCTTGACTGCTTGACTGGTGCGCATTGTGATCAATGATCATTGTGATAAGTGATTGCCAGAGAAGGAAGGAACATTATTATACCAGAGGTGGATTGCTTTGGCCTTTGCTGATTGCAGACACCATTCCAGCTGATTGTTCTTTGTTGACTTCATTTGAATTTTGATTTACTATTTGACATTTGTTGTTCTAAAATAAATTTTGTTGTTCATCAGAGTCAGACGTCCTGTGATTTTACATTGTGAAAATTGTTTGTTAAATTCTGTTATAAATATTTCTCTCGTTTTTGTTGAGTGGTTTTAAGTGACAGTGTGGTTGTTAAAAAGATTGCATAGTTTTGAATAATTTTCTGTTTGAGGTGTATGCGTACATAATAATGAACTTATCGTTTGCTGGTTGTGGGTTTCTTGGTATTTACCATGTTGGTGTTGCGGTGTGTCTCAAAAAGTACGCTCCTCACTTGCTTATAGGAAAGATTTCTGGAGCCTCCTTTGGGGCGATTTCTGCATGTTGTTTACTATGTGATCTTCCCATTGGTGAGTTGAGTTGTTGAATCAAATTACTGTTTTTTTGCATATTGCATGGATTTTCTATAAAATTTCACTTTCCGGCAAATAAATCAGTCAGCTGACCTTCTTTTGTAATAACTAGTTTATAATCAGAGTAATGAAAAATTAATGAGAAGGCATACAAATGTTAAGTTGCAATAAAATGTTAATTAGAACAGCTAGATATTGCAGTTTATATTTTGAAATTAATTAATTACATAATTACATAGTTATACAAATTCTAAATGTTCAAGAATCTACACTATGTTGTAGATGTACATTTTACATTACATGGCTGAATATAATAAGCACCTACTTTTTACATTTTATAGAATAAAATTGATGTTTACACTATGAATGTTCATTATCAAATTTTACACATTTTGCTAGAAATTAGTGACTTTTTGAAATAATTAGGTAGAACATCTTTGTAATATATCAAATAATATTTTTTTCTTATGAGGATACATTTTAACTCACTTTTGAAATTACGTATGTAGTACTTAAATTCTTTCAAATCTATTTTTTTCTACTAAGTACAATAATAACTCCCTCAAGTTACTCGACATTGGCAAAGTGCACTGTGCTGTTTTGGCACTACTGAAAGCCAAAAACCAAGAAAAGAAGAAGAAGAAGAAGATTTATTGAAAAATTTTTCTTAAAACATTGTTTTTCTTCTTCTAAAGTATCATTATTTGAGTCAATGCTGTTAATTTTATCATGTTTTCAACAGATTTGAATAGTAAGTACTTAATAAATATTAAGTATGTACTTACAAACAAAATACCTATAGGTACCTGCTTAGTAACATCATAATATAATAAAATACATCTAACACTTATTAACCTTGGCAGTAAGGTCAATATTATATGTTGAGGTAGCCATGCTGTATATTGCAAAATAGCCATTATGTTACTGTCAATAATTGTCACTCTAAAAATTTCCTAAATATGGTCACAGACCATGCCAAACTGTGAGAAAAGAGAGAAATTTTTAAGTACCAATCATGCCATACTTAAGAGGCTGGCGAACGCCGCTTGCAACTTTTATTCGAACCGCAAATATATATTTGCTGGTATATTGCTATCTCTATTTGGCTGATGACACATGATCGCGTGCAAGCACGATAGCAATATGAGCGTACAGAATTTGTTATACATGTAGTCTTGTTCCATGAATACCAAAAATGATGAATGATAAATTGCTGCGTTTTTAACTTCATGTTGTTATTCTGTAACTTGACAATATAGGCTATGATCCTGATCAATTAGTACATGAGATATCCTTGGTTTTAATATAAAACAAATAAGGAGAAAACATGTCTTTTATGTCGTAAAACATGCAAAACACAATGTGCGGAAATATTCTCGAATTACAAATTATTTTTGGTATTACGTTTGTATGGGCAATTCACCCTCCGCTAGCACCTTAAGTAAATCCAAATACAAATAAAATACAAATACAAATACAAATATTTTTTATTCAAATAGACTTTTTACAAGTGCTTATGAATAGTCGAATGACTCTACCACTGGTTCGGAATGCCGTTCCTACCGAGAAGAACCAGCAAGAAACTCGGTGGTTGCTCTTTTGAAAAAATAAAGTATATTTACAATTGCAAAGATGAGTAAAATGTAGAGCCTGCTGTATAAGATTTGTGTGGTGTGGTGTTGTGGCGACTGGTGGTGTATATTACCTGCTTGGTTGCTTGCCTTTCCTGCATGTTTAGAAGCAGAAGGGTGGGAGCTGCATATCTCATGCTGCACATTCTACCACATAAATTTGTCTGTTTTACTTAGCGCATATATCTATTCTAAGTAATATTATAAATGCGAAAGTTTGGTTGGATGGATGGATGGATGTTTGTTACTCAATCACGCCAAAACGGCTGAACGTATCTGGAAGAAATTTGGTACAAAGATAGATTATCATCTGGAATAACACATCTTGGCTACTTTTTATCCTGAAAAATTAGAGTTCCTGGGAGAACCACTAAACCTCAATCCACACAAACAACGTTGTATTCTAATATTCTAATGTAATTAATGTTCACTACATTAGTACTTAAAGTGAATTAAGTTTCTTGTTCCTTGATTAATCCAAAGTTAATTTCAAGCATTCCAAAGTGTAAATCTGGAAGGTTCAGATGAGAGGGACCACTACAAGATACTACATCTTGTAGTAGTAGTAGTTTTGTTCCCATCCCACTCAATCTAGACATAGTCCTAAACATAAGCTTTAGGATGCCTAGCATTAAATAAATGAAGACAAAAAGTCACAAGGCCTGGTAAAACTATTCCAAATAAGCTACCTATGATTGCTTAACACTCTTGTGCTATTGCTCAAAATCCATTGTCTAATGTTGTTACCTAATATTTTCAGGTAACAGCAATAATAATTGAGACTGTTACAATGGTTTACGAGGGATTTACAATATATTAGGACTAAATACAACATTAAATAATTCTTCATTTTATTTTTAGGGGAAATCACAAGTGATGTCCTTAGTATTGTCAGAGAAGCGAGGGCTGGGTCCCTTGGGCCGTTCAGTCCGTCCTTCAGTATACAGAACCTCCTTCTGGAGGGAATGCAGAAGTTCATTCCACACGACGCACACAAGAAAGTCAGCGGGAAGCTGCATATATCCCTAACAAGGGTTTACGATGGCAATAATGTCATTGTATCTGAATTTGAGACTAGAGAAGATTTATTGCAAGTGAGTAAATAGTTATTTACATCTATGCTAATATTATAAATGCGAGAGTGTGTCTGTTTATCGCTTTAATGACCCATCTTTTCAACTGATTTTGATGAAACTATTGATCCCAGAAAATTAGGAGTTCCATGGAAAAAAAAAACTTATTCCATGTGGATGAGGTTGCGGTGCGGGCATCATCTAGTTATATTATAAGCGTGAGTGAGACGGAATGATTAGAGCAACTGTGTTTCGATTTGATTCTTTATTGGCACATGTTATAATATTCCTATAAAGTAGTTGCATCATACAGTCGTATCTTCTAATTTTTCTGAGCTCTTTGATTGTGGCAGCACAATATACCAGCCTATTCCGCTGGACAAGCGACATTGACCGAGGTATCTGACGGTAGATGGATGACTTTGGAAGTCTGAATTTGGCTATTTGCTTCCTCTGTGCCTCGCGAGTCACAAAGCAAAGCACTCAGAAAAAAATCCCAAAACTATACCAATGAAAATAGGCGAAACCACTCTTAGACGTATCATTGATGCCTCTATCATAGTTTGATAAATAGTAAAGGGTCACGAAGTTCAGTAGTAAGGAAAACAACGCGGAACGATAGATATCTTACCCGTTGTCCTAGGTGAGCGACAAACGCGGCAACGCTACGTGATACGACGCGACGCGACAGTATCAAACAGTAGCTGACCCTTCACGTGGCCTACGTTGTCGCGTAGATTCTAAATACGTCGTGTCATTTTCAAGGACGTCGTTTCTGTCGCTCACCTAAGTGCCATGTCCCTAACAGGTTAGCCCGCTACCATCTTAGACTGCATCATCACTTACCATCAGGTGAGATCGCAGTCAAGGGCTAGCTTGTAGTGGATTAAAAAAAGACCTAGGACAACGGGTCAGTAGACAAGTTCTGGTCCTTGTAACCGGATATTCGTCGTAGGCGCTGCTCGCGTCATGTTTCGTGCCAGTGTTTTCGGGCATGCTCCCGCCGCGTTTCCACGGCATCCGCTATATGGACGGCGGCTTCAGTGATAACCTACCCGTGCTGGACGAGAATACCATCACAGTGAGCCCCTTTTGCGGCGAGAGCGACATATGCCCCAGAGATCTCAGCTCGCAGCTGTTTCACGTGAGTATCTAATGCGTGCACTTAATTTGCTACAACCGGTTCTTAACCCTAGAAACTTATTCATCATTATAGTAGAGACATCGAATCAGAAAACCAGTGAAAACTCACAGATTTCTTCCATTTGCCCACATTAAACTCGTAGGTAGTGGTTTTTCTGTCAAGAAATTTTCAGTACTAGCTGTTAAGTATTCTGTGGTAGGAAGTTAGGCAAGTATATACACACATATATAGGCAAGTATATGTACATATTCCCCGTGCCTCGGGGTCCGGAGAGCATGTAAAGCCGTCGGCCCAGCGCCTGATTCCTTGGTCGAATTGGATTGCTGTCCCATTGACTTGGCATTGGCATTGGAGACATGGAAACCTTGAATTACAATTTATATCGTTTCCATGGGTCTGAACTCTGAACTCTTTCGACATTTGTCTATAGTCCGTCCGTGGAATTCCTTTTTATACCTGTTTAGTTTTTGCTTTATTTTTCATATCTACTAGTAGCGGTGTCACCGGTTCAGTTATGTTACACGGACTATATCTGCTTGGACGAACGCTAAACCTAACGAGAAAATG
This sequence comes from Erebia aethiops, assembly GCA_923060345.2. NCBI lineage: Eukaryota > Metazoa > Arthropoda > Insecta > Lepidoptera > Nymphalidae > Erebia > Erebia aethiops. The sequence goes on along the minus strand of OV281092.1, from coordinate 2,024,004 downwards.
TCAAAAACACACAAAAGTTTTATTTTCACCTGAGTCAAAAATGTTATTTAACTTATGAGTCATTATACTCATTACAAAATCGGAAGTAGAATCGTATAATGAGGTAGGTAAATGAAACAATCTACCAAGGCCGACCGTGGTTGGGTCAAGAGATTACACAGATTATTATGACTGCAAAACATGCGTCTGAATTACCTCGGTACCTATCTGACCTAGGTAAATATTATTTATTTTCATGACCACGTTTGCGATGAGTTCATAACGTATGTCATATCTACTGTAAATAAAATCGATTCTTTTATATATTACAAAATGCACAGTAAGTTATTTTATATGTGTCACCGTAAGATTGCAAAAACCGTTAGATTGTAATCTAACTAGTGAAATTCTAAACTGTCGACAGATTGTAAACCGTTCAATGTTCTGAGTGTCAATTTTTGGCCTTTTCGTTTCCTCCATGCCTCGGAGAGCACGTTAAGCCGACGGTCCCGGTTATTATCACTAACATCTGATTATAATCGTTAAGTTACCTGAGTTGAAAAAATACTCTTAGTCCGCAAAGTTTACTCGCTTTTCAAATTTTATGATGTTTCATAATCTAACAGGTAAACCTAGCGAACACCAGCATAGAACTATCAAAGCAGAACATAAACCGCTTCGCGAGGATACTGTTCCCGCCCAAACCGGAAGTTCTCAGCAACATGTGCAAGCAAGGATTCGATGACGCTCTACGGTTTCTGCATCGGAACAACATGATCACTTGTACGAGGTTAGTTGAAGAGGGCATTAATTTAATATGCTTCACCCAGTTCTTATCGCTAGAGAAATATTCATCATCAAATTAGAGTCGTCGGCTCAGAAATATATAGAGTGGAAACTTTCGATTTTCCTACAGCGTGGTGGCTAAACACCCCACAAACAACATGTACACGTCTAAACTGTACTTCTGTCGTCGAATAATGTCGAATAATGCACCAATCAAAGGACGCAAAGGAATATAATATAATATATCATGGGGTTGTATAAAAAATAACTAGTCAGCTATCTTCGGGGGTCTGCCATATTGGATTTAGAATGACGTCACGTCATGCATTGTCATCCAAACTAAACATGTATAAATTTCCTGATTTATTAATGTACACCATTATATTATTATCATTTTCTTATCCGTCACATGTCGCTAGATGCCTTGCGGTCCAGACCACGTACCAGTTACAAGATGTATTAGACGATACCACATATGAATTCGACCCGGACTGTGAAGAATGCAAGACTCATAGACAGGTCAGGTTATTCTTAGTCTGTGCCAGTTAATGTTTGAAGTTTGATCAGTTTATAGTAAAATGTCCCTGAAATGCAATTTGCGTAATTATAGTTTACCTAACTTACCTAACAGGAACAGGTTAGGTCCTATTCCTTACCTATCCAGAAATAGCTGATACGCACTGTTGGAATTTCTGAAAATTTTTTCATGCCCTGAAGCTGTCAGAAGTCTGCCAAATTGGAGGAATATTATACGCAATAAACCTATTAATATAAAATACAAATGTTTGCTTACATTCTAGGTCGTACTGAGAATCGTACCTAATATAATTAAATCGTAATAAATTGAATTTAAACCCTCTGTGTGCCTTTAGCACAAAATTTTAAATCATGACACTTGTTTCAACGCTCGAATGATTGAGACTGTAACAAAGATTGATAAAAATGTGGAAACGCGTGACCGACACCTCGCGTTGTTACGAAGACAAAAGGTCTTAAATATAAATATAGTACATTCGTAATTCAACTTTAATACTTTAGTTTTAAGGTTTGTATTTTAAATATTTTTATTACTTACTATTTTTTTAATTAAAAAAAAATTATATTCGTTTTCACCTCTATCGGCAATATGACTGCCAATTTTTTTTCGTTCATAAACAGGTATTTGATTGTAGGACGCGCTGGTAGACGACCTGCCGGACACAGTGATGACAATATTCCAGAACGCCATAGACTCAGCTAACACGGGCATAGTGAACTGGGTGATGCGACAGCGCGGCATGCGGTGTGTGTCTCTGTTGGCGCTGCCGTACCGAGTGCCCGTCGATATTTTGTACGCCACTATTACCAAGTAAGTCGATACTCGATGTTGTTTGAGAATAAATTATAGATGCAACACTATTAAGGATCCATTTTTGAACAACTCCCTAAAAGGACGAAAATTTAGCGCATAATATATGTTTTTGAAGTGAAAACTTGTTGAGACTTTTTGGTAGGGGGCAAAAATGTGGAATACGCGCGATCGACACCTTTCTTCTTAAGGCGCTGTCAGCTCTTAAAATCAAAACACAAATCGAGAGGTTGGCTCTCCTCAGTCCTCACCCCTCACGTCAGTTATGCCCACTTCGGCCAGGTGGCGCTCCCGTCGCGGTTTTCATTATTTTCGCGCGCTTGTCATAGCATGTCACGGATGCCCTCGGATGACAAAACACGGTAACTCAAAATTTGTGAAATTGATAGAATAACGTAAGTGAGTAAATCACGTACCTACCAAAGTCTCTTACATGAGTAGGTAATTGACAAAATACCTATTGTAAATCGCATATGGTGTGCAAATCCATTTTAATACTTAATATTATAAATGCGAAAGTGTGATTGTTAATTGAATTGCCCGTCAATCACGCCGCAACGGAGCAATGGTTCGACGTTATTTTTGGCGTGGGTATAGTTGAGGGAGAGTGACTTTTTATCCCGAAAAATTAAGGAGTTCCCGCGGGAATAAAAAAAACTTCAACCACGCGGACGAAGTCGCGGGCATTAGCTAGCCCAGCATACTAATATCCATACAAAATATAATAAATGCGAAAGTGTGTCTGTCTGTCTGCTACGCTTGCACGGCCCAACTACTCAACCGATTTTGATGAAATTTGGTACAAAGATAGATTACATCCCGGAGAAGGACATAGGCTACCCGGAACCATTATCCTGGAAAATTAAACAGTTACCGCGGGAGTCAAAAAATCTTAATCCATGTGGACGAAGTCGAGGGCATCATCTAGAGTTACATATAAGTATCTTATTTACATAAACTACTTACGTGAGTTAATTACAAGTATAATTGTGGCATAAATCAATATCATACGTATATACAATGTACTTACCGACTAAGAGTCTGATATTCATTTTTTGTCAGAAACAAGAAATACAGATGTTATTTCAAAAATTTAAATAGCAAAAAGATGTTGGAAATTGATCATTGAAAACAATTTCTAGTCTTTTGCAGACATATAGTATTATTTACAGTGTTTGAAAAATACTCAAAAATAAAAAACGAAGAAAATCATAGAATTTTGGTGTCATGATTACAATTTTTTATCTTTACATACAGAATTATCTATATATATAATTATCCTCATTGCATCCTACCTCAGTAATCGCATTCAAACAGTATGTGTCAACGATGTGAAGTCATCCGGATCAGCCTCACTAATGGGTGTCCCTCAAGGCTCCATTTTGGGTCCCTTCATGTTCCTAGTGTACATCAATGATTTGCCATATTTTGTCCGTAACACTTGTGATATTGTACTATTTGCTGATGATACGTCCTTGATTTTTAAAGTCGATAGACATAAGGACAACTTTGACGACGTAAATACTGCAATTTCTCAAGTCACGAACTGGTTTACGGTTAACAATCTACTTTTAAATACAAAAAAAACTAAATGTGTCGAGTTCGCATTGCCGAATGCCAGATCCACAAGTGATATTAAACTAATGGTAAATAACGACATGTTGAAAATAGAAGATACTACTGTGTTCCTGGGGGTGACCTTAGACGCAAAGCTTCAATGGGGCACCCATATATCAACACTTGCTGGCAAGCTTAGTTCTGCTGCTTACGCTGTCAGAAAGATTCGACAGTTAACTGACATCGAAACTGCCAGGATCGTATATTTTGCTTATTTCCATAGCATTATGTCTTACGGAATCTTACTGTGGGGTAAAGCGGCAGATATTCAAAAAATTTTTGTACTACAAAAAAGGGCAATACGAGCAATTTATAATTTAAAACCGCGTGATTCACTTAGAGAGAAATTTAAAGAAATTGGTATTCTAACAGTAGCCTCGCAATATATTTACAGTAATATAATTTTTGTAAAACAGCACATCCATAATTATAAAAAAAAATGCGATCTGCACGATAGGCCAACTAGAGGCCGTAATAAGCTCGTGACTCCATCGCTCCGCCTCAAAAAAGTCAGAAGGTCATTCGTGGGAATGGGCATTGTTTTCTATAACAAGGTTCCACAACCTATTTTGGACTTGCCAATAAATAAATTTAAGAAATCCATTAAAAGTATGCTCCTGAAAAAAGCTTATTATACTGTTGAAGATTATGTAAATGATAGAGGAGCATGGATTTGATCGCTCCAGCAATGCTGGGGACAGCGGTTACTGATTATAAATTAGTGTTTGAATATTAGTATTCAATTCGATGCTTTGATACGGGTAGACTGGGTATGTCACGCTCTCTTTAAACATTTCTGTGGTGGTGTCGTGTGGTGCGGGTTGTTACGTTCCCTCAAATATGGTCGAGCGAAGCAATGGCTGGATCATGCGTCATGCTCGTGAACGGGTGCCACCGGCGGGAATGGGGCTACTTTCTGTCTGCCCGTCTTTGACATGAATTGAATAAACAAATTTAAGAAATCCATTAAAAGTATGCTCCTGAAAAAAGCTTATTATACTGTTGAAGATTATGTAAATGATAGAGGAGCATGGATTTGATCGCTCCAGCAATGCTAGGGACAGCGGTTACTTATGTACACATTGATATAGTAATTGTAAATGAATTATTTAAAAAGAGCAACCACCGAGTTTCTTGCTGGTTCTTCTCGGTAGGAATGGCATTCCGAACCAGTGGTAGATTCACTTGACGATTCAAAAGTACTTGTAAAAGTTTATTTGAATAAAAAATATTTGAAATTGAAATTGAAATTTGAAATATTTGAAATTTGAAATTGAAATTGAAATTGAAATATGGTAGAACTTCGTAAGAGCCAAAACCGCAAATTAGCCAATTTATGTAAAATTTCAAATTTGTACGTTGTTTCCGTACTCTAAAATTATAAGTTTGATTGACAATATTATGTCCGAAGCAAAACCTATTATATTAATTAACTGGACTTAGGTTGGGTGAAACTAAACAAATTAACTTTTTAAAAATCCCACTCAATCAAAATTAAAAATAAATCTCGGGAACGGCAAATTTTAAACTCAAGGAAACGGGAATAAAATTGGCCGATTCCCGGGAATTCCCGAGAATCGGGATTTTTTTAAAAATATGTATTGCTACTTTTATGTACCTTATATCCAGTTTTTTTTTTATTAAATACAAGTTAGCCCTTGACTGCGATCTCACCTGATGGTAAGTGATGATGCAGTCTAAGATGGTAGCGGGCTAACCTGTTTGGGGTATGGTAGTTATATTAAACCCTAGTCCATATACCTAATCGGTTTCTACACGACATCCTACCGGAACGCTAAATAGCTTGGCTGCACGTCTCCTGAAGCCTCCTACCAGGCCAGACCAGAGAAAATTCAGAATATTTAAATTCTTGAAATACAATGCAAGAAAATATTGTTGCCGTGAATTCATTACGGTCCTTTAAGTAACTCTTTCGAAATTGTCAGTCAATTGAACAAATTGGTACTCAATGGATTTCTAAAGGTTTGTACACGGTTATGCTTTTACGGCCCCGAGTTTTGCATTGGAAACCAGTATTGTATATATTAAATTATTAAGGTGTAACAATGGCGCTGACATCTGGTGAAATAACAAGGCAGCATATAGAGAAATTAAAGAGGGACTCTTAAAAGTTCAAACAATAATATATAAGAAAATAACACTTGGAGCTCGTAAAATCTAGAACAAGAAAAATATCCGAGGTGAGATAAAATATCAGAAAGGGAGAATCGAAGAAGACAAAACGCAAAAAAAATTGTTACTTATAATCATTCTTACAATGTGATTTAACATACTATACATTGGTTGGAAGTTCTACTTATATTTCATAGACGACATTTTACATAATTTAAGTACAAAATAAAGAATAAAGAGTTTAAAATACTCAAAAGTACCTACTACGACTATTATAGTTTTATGGTAAGAAAGTACAATAATTCTTAACATTGTGATCAGTGCCCTTACTTTTCCTTTGAGTAATTGTCAAGGTTCCACTGACAAATTGTCCTCTCAAAAAATCCTCCAAAAAGTTTGGACAGATGGATGTATGGATGTATGAATGGATGTATGGATGTTTGTTACTCAATGACGCCCCAACGGCTGAACGGATCTGGCCGAAATTTGGCACAGATATAGATTATAGTCTAGAATAGCACATAGTTAGGCTACTTTTTATCCCGAAAAATTAAAGAGTTCTCGCGGGAACCACAAAACTTCGATCCACGCGTACGAAGTCGCGGGCATCGGCTAGTATTGCATAAATGCTTATAATATTGACAATTTATCATTAATATTGTTATTATATTTAAATGTATATTTTTTATCGTAACTTACAAAAACAAAAATAAAAAGCATTGTCTATTTCAGAAGTTATATAATAAATTATGACATAAATTTGCCTTTACGTTAGTCAAAAGAACTAAAATTATCAAATTTTGATAGAGTTTCTGTTATTTTATGTTTGCTGTCCTATTTTTGTGATTGGCATGATTGGTAAGACTAGTAAAACACTTCTGTGAATCTTATCTAAAGTTGTTTTTTTAAGTGCCTTTTGTGAGATAAAGTTTAGTTACTCAATGGAATAATTCTCCGTCACTTAATTTTAAAATGATTGTTTTTACTATAATTTAACATAATATTTGTAAAAAGTGCTACTGCTCATAAAGATAAATAACTAAGAAACACAAATTTATCAATAAAATAACAAAACATGATGAAGAAAAAAACATCGATTTTATTTCATGTACAATTTTATAAAAATACGCCCAATTCCCAAATTCACTCTGCTGGGGATTAAACCCGGTACATCCCACGTTAAGACAATAGTGCTCAGCACTGCGCGAGTGAGGTACCTAGTCAATAGGGCATGCTCCCGATAATTCCTGGTACCAAAAATTCCCGGTACTTCTGAATAATTTTCAGTCCCGGTTCTCCACACCATAAAACCGGTACTTTTGATACTTTTGAGACTCGAAGTACATACATTCTGTCGATTCTTCTCTAATAAAGTGTGGATATTTCTGCATGTAACAATAATTTAATTCACTATACTGTATTTTATGCTCACAAATTCGAGGTATTAGTTTAAAAACCCCTATTTTTACTTTGGCTATAACGATTATTTTACTGCCACTTCGTACAGTTTCGTATGTTAGTCTTTCTGGTAAGTATTATTTACCAGCAGAGAAGAGCTTTTTTGAAGATCAATGAATTGATGGATCTGTCACTGGAATAAAATTTGTTCAGCCATAATAAATTACAGTAGATTATGCTATATTCTGTTAATTGTATCGTTACTTTCATAAATTTCACATGAAGATTGACAGGAAAATATTGATAGACTGTAATATAAAATATACCTCATAAGCCCGAGGCTACTAAATTTTGATTTTTGACTCCACTGTCAATTATACCAATAGCAGAGGGAAAGAAAATATGGATATCCGTATCCATAATTCCCTAAGATGCTCAGGAGTTCTCCATACAATGTTATGTAAAAACCAAGACTGTGAACAGTCCAATCTTTATGTATGGATGTGAATCCTGGACAGTAACGCAGCAGTAACGAGGCTCTTTATGGCTGATAGGAAACGTCTTTAGAAAATCCTAGGGTCCTCGATCCTAGGATCCTCCATACGTACGGGGAGGACGGTGAATGGATACCAAAAATACTAAGAGGTACCATATCCAATATAATTGTAGAGACCAAATCAGCGTGCGGCAAAACCAAAAAACGGCACAGAATAGGAGAGAGTAACATCTTCACGAGATTCTCTTGCGAATACTGAGTATGGGTTGGAAAATATTGTTGATTTAGATTAACATTTGTAATTCTTTGAGGTGAGGTTACTACGTACGCCTGTCTATAAAAAAAGACCCGTAAAGGATCACTTTGTTGTCCGTGTATCCAAGCCTCAAGGCTTGTTTCTCATAAACTGCTTGATGTAGTAAATTTATATTTGCACTGGCTTCTAATTGCTATAAAAGTAGTTACATATGAGCGTATCACGATAAAAAAAATTTCAACTTTTCAAAGTGTATTTTCATACAAGACGCAATCTCTGTAAAACCTATGAACTACAATAAAACTTTGAAATTTGTAACGAAGCGAGTTATGGTACAAGAACAAATCATGAATTTACAGTCCTGTGTGAAATATTATGCGAAAAATTTTTGTATAATGCCTAATGAATAGTAATATTCAGTATATTCCTGTGTGAAATATGCGATAAATTTTTGTATAACGCCTAATGAACAGTAATATTTGGTCTATTTCATACTTTCTGTAATGTCTTAGCCGTGTTTTTGTGATAATTTAAAGTAGTATCGAAAGTATCGAAAGTCCCGGGAATTCCCGGTTCCTTGCCAATATCGGTCCAAAATTTCCCGGTACTCAAACACAGCACCGAATGCATGCCCTAGTAGTCAGGGAGAATTATAATAAACAAGTTAAGATCAACTTGTTCTCAAATATTTCTCAAGAGATAAGTAAAAAAAATACTCTGTACACAAAAACGGGAAATCACAAAAAAAACCAACGACGTATTTCCCGGAAATTTCTAACTCCCGGGTCCCAGAAACGAAACCCTAAGGGTATCTAATATCCAATCAATTAGTAATAAAACTTGCAATAGGCACTTATTTGAAGTATTTGAGACACTACTAGGTCCTTACTCAGCAAGCTTTCGATATAATAATATTATCTGGTCGGTCTGGTCCAATGAGAGCGGACGAGTAGGCAGTAGCAAGCTGAAGTGGCAATGCTTGATTTTCAGTTTTCCTTTCTGTCTTACCACTGTTTTGTTATTTTCCATTCATATCAAAAATTGCACTGGAGGCATACTACTATCGCTTAAATCCGTATTGTTTTAATATTGTTGACGTTCGTGTTTTTAGAATTATAATCCTTATTTTAGGACCTTCAAGGTACGTGACATAAAACTGTCATTTTTAAGTAATACTGCTTTAAGCGATGGCAGTGAACCCTCTGACAGTAATTGGATGTTTGACAACTATAATACCTACTTCTTGGAAATATTAAAAGACGTCATTGTTACAACCAGCAGGAGTTTTTTTTTAAATAGTGAAGCGACGTGCCTTTTTATGCGATATTTCGCAACTCGTATGTCAATCTAGTAATTACCAGTACGATTTTAATTTTGAAAATAGTTTTCAAAATAATTACGAAGCTGCAACACAAGCTCACTTGATTGTCATTTAAGTAGCGTCATCTTTGGCGTTGGATGGTTTCTATGACCTGCCTTATTGATGTTGCCAAATAATAAAATATACATTTACAGCATTGCTTCACCAAAAATATTTATTTTAATACATAAAAAAGACATTTAGACGCCTGGGTATGTTTATAAAACAATACAAAAAGTTGTAATATCAATGTGTCAAATCGATTAAAACTTCTTCGTAAATGAAGTCGATTGTTGTCAAAAATCGAATGGATAGCGCATTACGGCATCATTATTTCGAGCTGTCAAAAGTTTGGTCAGAGAACACATATTCATAATTTATTTGATTATGTATTTTTAGTTAAATAAAAGAAGATAGCTCACGAAAGTTGTAATATCCACGTCTTCTGTCAATTCATGTTGAATAAACATTAGTCTTATTCATGTTATGTTTGAAAACCATTTTAAAATATCGATTTAAACGCTGGAGCAAAGGAGCACAGATCCATCGTCTGTGAAGTTCTTTCGAACACTGGCGGAGGTGAAAATGAGCTAGCGCTTCTCGAAAAACCGGAATAAAATGGAAAACAGAAAATATGTGTACATTTTAATAAATATTAATAAATCGATGGATGTCATTTAGAATTTGGAATTTAATGATATATTTTTCAAGTAAATTGAGGTTTTCAATTTGGAGATGTGTTGATTTGAAAACTGAAATAAGAGGTATGTTTGAATTTATTTTTTATGCAGCGAAGTTGTTTAAATCGTGTTTTGGGATAAAACAATATCTGAGTTAAGGTCTTGAAAACATCATATATTTTTTTCAATCTTCCATATGCCACCATTTAATGGATACACTGCTTTGGAGACCCCCTCCCTGACCACACACAGCGCCTTAAGACAAAAGGTCTTAAGTATAATAACATAGTACATTCTTTATTAGACTTTAATGCCTTAGTTTTAAGGTTTATATTAATAAGTGCTGTGTAACCGTGGCCGACGCCTCGCGTTGTTACGAAAACACAAAAGGCCTTAAATATTAATATTATAAATATAGTACATTCGTAACTAAACTTTAATGTTTTAAGGTTATTTGGCAGACCCTACGACTGCCAATTTTTTTTTTTAAATTGATGTCTACTGATTAATCGAGATTTTTTGCTGTATGGCCAAGGGATCTTTGACTTCACACTTTCACTTCTCTTTAGAACTATCAGCAAGTAAGTCCATGGTATTTGATAGATGTTAAAAACTAGTTGTAATGTAGGCGATTTATAGTTTAATATTATTCACATTCATTTATTTGCATTTCAAGCCCTGTTAGGGCAAAGCAAGTACATACATTAAACAAAATTACAATAATCAAAATACGTTACATTAAGTTACCTTATCTTAATTATTAATTTATTTTTTATATCATTACATTAATTATTAAAATTAAAACACAAAACCACTACATCGCAATCAACTATTGTCTGAATAAGGTTAGTTTTAAGTAAGTACATTGATGTGTTTTACCACTTATGATTTTCATATGATTTTTCATATCTAATGGTAATATTCACGCGCATGATGATGGTTCCGTAACCCTGCACCAAGTAGGTGGACTGGATAATTTTTAAATTTTTCCAAATATAATTAATTACCTATCTTTTACACCCACAATAGGCAAGTTCGGAACGCTGCCTAGTAGGACCTATCTTTCAATCACAACAAACGAAATATCAATCAATTTAAAGATAGCAAAACCGATGATAGCATCATCATGCAAAAATCTGCTATTTTTTCCAAATTCCTTGTAACTCCTTGTACAAATTCCTTGTAACATCAGCAATAAAATTACAATTAGTGCGGGCACACTTAAGATCTTGAAGTATGTAATTGTTTACTCAAACCTTCCAATAAAACAAGAGATAATTAATGAAATGCTAATAAATATTGATACATTTAACGTAATATCAACTCACGTAGGTATACATTTATTGTTCACTGTTAATAGTTGTTTTCTGGACTCGTGGCCTAGAAGTGTAAATACGCGTATCTACCATCTTTCAAGTTTATTTATGCATCTACGCTAATAGGCAAGGTTATATTCAATATATAAAAGTCCATTTTTTTATTGTTTAGGACATATTGTAAGCCTTAGGTCATATTCGGTACACCAACAACTCTATTTCAGAAGCATAACAGCACGCAAAATTATATTATTACTAGCGAATGCTCGCGACTTCGTTCGCGTGGCATAAGTTTTTTTAATTCCCACAGGGACTTTTAATTTTCCGGGATAAAAGTAGCCTATGTCATTCTCCAGGTCCTCAACTATACCCATGCAAAAAATCACGTTGGTCCGTTGCTCTGTTGCAGCGTGATTGAAGAACAAACTTTCTGTTTAATGTCCTTGGGGATCGAATTTTCAAAAATGGTGAAACACGTACTTCTTCATATTTTACCGAATGCTCAAATACCAAGTTTTATGGCTATAACCTGTAAAACGAATGACTTTTATACAAACTTTCTTACAAACGCATGTAAAATGGGACTTTGAAAGTTCTAAATTCTACGTAAGTATATTCAGTCTTTCCAAACGAGATCCTTATTTTGCACAAACTCATACACAATTTATTACAAGATAATATGGTTATTATGTAAAAAATAGACCTATCAGTTAACTCAACTTGACTTGAAACATTTTTTAGTTAATGATTTCATAGTGCGATTATGTAAAGTAAGCTAACACGATGATAATTATTCTATTTGTATGAGTGGGTATGTATTTATTTACATTGATAGTGCTTTGATAATGCCACTGGGTGCAAAGGGGTCGGGAAAGGTCTCTCCGTGATTGATTGGCATTTAGGGACTAATTACATTTATCGGTCCATAAAAAACTTTTTTTAATCCACTACAAGTTAGCCCTTGACGAATGTGACGTGGTAAGTGATGATGCAGTCTATGGTAGCGGCATCGACCATAAATAGGTTTTATGGTATCGACCATAAAACCTATTTATCCCGCTACCGCTACCTCGGGGTAGCGGGCTAACCTGTTAGGGATACGGCAATTTCTATACTGTATCATACGGGATTTCTAAATCACTTGGCGGCACGTCTTTACAGGTAAGGTTTAAGTGTTAACTAGCCACGACCAAAGCCTCCCACCAGACCAGACCAGACTTATTTTATTTATTATTTTTTATTTCTTTTAATAAGTGTTTTTACGTAGGTACTTGTCCTAACTAATTGTACGGTGACAACGCGGTTTTCTCACTTCATTGGACTTTACACACACTGACACAACATTGGCCATGTTTTCCTAAAACATTTGCAACCATCGGTGCTTTCACCTTAGGTTCAAATTTGATCACGCGTCAACAGTAAATTTGGCAACGTCGCGTCGCTATTCCGGTTGCATTTTAAAACTGTGTTAAACACTTTCATTTCCGTTACAGATTCATTTCTGGTACAGAAATATAAGTGTTTTGGGTTAACAGATTTAAAAACACAGTGAAAACGGTTACAGATCTGATTCTGTTATCAATTCAACCCGTATAACACTTATAATTCTGTAAACTTTATGAATCTACTAGCTGATGCCCGCGACTTCGTACGCGTGGATCGAGGTTTTTTGGTTCCCGCGGGAACTCTTTAATTTTCTGGGATAAAAAGTAGCCTATGTGTTATTCCAGACTATAATCTATCTCTGTGCCAAATTTCATCCAGATCCGTTCAGTTGTTGGGGCGTGATTGAGTAACAAACATCCATCCATACATCCATACATCCATACATCCAAACTTTCGCATTTATAATATTAGTAAGATAAGATTTTTTCAGTCCCCTGATGGAGATACATACGCGTTTATTAAGCTGTACGCACTACGCAATACAATGCATTATGCATCTCCGTAGAAAAAAGCTAGTTTTGTAATACGGTAGTAAAAAAAAACATTGGTTTTTTTTCACAGGAGTTAAGATCGTTTATTACCGTTACCCACTTACCGTTTAACAAACGATAGTAAAAAAAACATGTGTTTTTTCACTCGCTAGTGCACACGAGTAAAGATTGTTTACTAATATTTTCAACCATTAGCCGTTAACCGTTTAACGATATGCTAACACCTCTATTTTGTATGTACAAAATCTAAATAGAATCGTGCAAATATTATTAGCCCCTTAGCATATAATACTTACTTTTACAGACACATTATGAGATTGGTATAAACAAATTGATTAAATTTATTTATTATTAGGTATAATAAATGCAAGCGCTCGTTATCTATCTTTGGTTTATGATATTTAGAGTAGTTTTAAATCATTATGACACGTTTGCGCTTAACCATGATCTCACCTTAGGCTGCGATTACACTTCAAGTTTTACTCAAGTAAGTAGTTATACTTAACTTACTAGAAGTAAACAACCATGTAAGTCGCGAATCGCTTGCAAATGTTAATTCTGTAACTTACGGTATCAATACGTATAAACTTGCAAGTGTAATTGCGGCCTTATGGTAATCTATGAATTATGATGCAGTGTGAATCCTCATAGAGCTGCAAAGATTTGGCTCAGATATTTCATTCACCATCTAAGAATTTACTTCATAGACTGATTCGCACATATAAAGGTGGTAACTAGCACTGAACTTTAAGAGTTTATTAACTTTCCTTACACGAACAATGCTGTGCACGCTTTTTTAAATTAAACTACTTAGATTTTGTTATATCTTCTACCTCATACATTTTTCGAATCGCACGCTTAACCACGACTTGAAACACTAGAAACTTAAAAAATTAAAATCTACCCCCGAAAAGATGCGAAATTCTAGCGATTTTATAAAACTCAAACTGTCTTTATTATTAATTTTGATTCAAAGTAAACAGCTCACTATGAAAGTTATTAAAGAATTTTCATGGTACAAAAAACTCAAAGATTTTACGGTCTCGTACCAAGATACATAATACCAGGAAACATTATCACCAGGATTACATCATATATATTATTTAATCGTATCATTTTACATATTAGTGGTTCTTATAAAACGTTTTTGCTCAACGTTTCATGCGAGTGATTGCCAACTCTAATTTTTGCCGTCCTATGGTGAAGTAGGACAATTTCGTACAGAATTTCGCATTTTTTTTAAACAGAGGCATTCTCTCACCCTAATTTCCATATTATCATCGCTTTTTTAGTTATGTCGGTGGTAAGGTAGAGATGCACGCGCTTCAGTACGCGGTGGTTGGAACCTTGCACGTTCGTAGGAAGCGGTGCGTCCGTCACAACAACGTCATGACTAGGTTAGTGCTCATACGTTTTTGTGGTGGTGGATTCTTGTTTTGCTTTTTTTGGGTTTTTGTATGGTCAAACCAGGAGAATGTTTATTGAATAGTTAAATTAAAATACCTGACTCATCTTTTCATTAACGCCCAGGATAGAACTTGTAATGCCTGTTTCTCAACTTGTAATGCCCGTTTCTAGGCTTAGTAAAACTAGCAATTCATTTGTTGGAAACAGTGTCCGCTTCTACAATAAGCTCCCAGAAGACATGTTGAAGATGTCTCGGAATAAGTTCAAAGTTAATGTAAAACGTAAACTCATTGAAAAATCTTATTACCATGTAAAGGACTACTTAAACGACAAGGAAGCTTGGCAATAATTTGCTCTAATGTCTCTGATAGTTCCTTAGTTAAGATGATTTGTGAGATGGTGATAGTAAAAAAAACCCGCCTGAGTTTATTGTGAGCTCTTCTCAGACCAGGGCGTGTTTGGAACTCTCGTAGCTTTAGTTTTAAGATACCGTTACCCATTATCACCATCGTGTTTTTAAGTAAGTAATTTTTAACGACAATAAGTGTACCGACAGTGTACCCAGTACCTATATTGAATAAGTGACTTGAACTTGGACTTGAACTTGATACCATTTTAGGAAATAGAAGAAAAGGAACTGTCAAGGAAGCACGAAGCAAATTGGTGTTTTGAATTTTGATACTTAAATTTTTGTTGTGTATTCAGTATTTTGGTATACTATTTAGGGTTCCGTACCAAAATGGTAAAATGGAACCCTTATGGTGCGACTTTCTCCGTCTGTCTGTCTGTCTGTCTGTCCGTCCGTCACACTCGATTATTTCAGTAACTACCAAAGCTATCGACATGAAATTTGGAATAGTTGTGTATATTAGCGGCCCAAAGACACTAGAATTAAAAAAAATTGGAAATTATTTTTGTTCTTAATTAAAAAGGGAGGAATCGCAGGGTTGAAATTTAAAAGTGAGATAAGTGTACTGTGTGGGGTATCATATGAAAGGGTTTACTTTGTACTTTCTAAAACAGATTTTTAATTATTTTTAGTCATGATAGTTTTTGATTTATCGGGGAAAAAGTCTAAAAAAATACCGTTCCCCCCCTTATCTCCGGAGTTTACCAATCGAAAAATCTGAAATAATTATGGTCAATAGGAATTTATGTATATTTTACAGGAAAACTATAGCCAATGCTCTAACTAGCATAGTTTTTTTGATATTAACAGTAAACCTCTACAAACAAAGTTAGTCTTGCGGTTTATTAACAAAGGTAATTATTACCGTTTTACATCTTTGGTCGTTACAGTTTTCAGTACGGACCAAGTTTCATGAAATCTGTTCATCCGTCTGAAGGGCATCAGCTTTTTCTTAATCTGTTACTTCCATATTATTATGTAAGAGGTTGTCTTAAATTTGTAATTTATTCTTGTTGTTTGCGAATTTAATGAATAATATCTATTAATTATCTAACCATATGATTTACGACCTCGAAAGCTCCGGATATCATTGCAAGCCACAATGAAAACCTATAGAAATAGAAGCGATAAATTTGTCCATTATTTGACGTTATTTGATAACATATCCTTTAAAACCTATGAGAATTTCCTGTTTTGATCACTATTGTATTCAGTATGTATTTTATATGATATCATAAAAAAATTAAGTACATATTTATATTGTTCATGATGCCATAAGCTTTATTATACCTACCTAGCGCTTAGTGAAGTCACTGTTGATATTAAAGTTTTTTTTTGCTAAAAATACTTTTTATCTTAATTTAATATCTACTTCTCTACCTCAATATCAATGCAATACCTTATTTGCAATATCAAGATAGGCACAAAATCGATTATTTTTATCAGCATAATAGGTTTGATAGAGTGTATTGGTATTGATAGGTAATCCAAATATCTACTTCTGCTAAAACTCATCGTAGATTCGATGTAATCGCTAAATTAGAACAAAAAAATTATCCGCAAATCTATACTAATTTTATAAATGCGAAAGTTTAGATGGATGGATTTATCGATGGATGTTTTGTGGATGGATGGATGTGTTACTCAATCTCGCCCGAAAGTCTGAACGGATCTGCATGAAATTTGGCACAAAGATAGATTATAGTCTGGAATAACACATAGGCTACTTTTTACCACGAATAATCAAATAGTTCCCGCGGGATCCAAAAAACTTCAATCCACGCGGACGAAGTCGCGGGCATCAGCTAGTGGTACATAATTGTAATTTTTTTTTCTGAATCATATTTTTAGCCAGTTTTATATTTATTTTTATGAAACATACTTATTAAACTCATATATTGAATCATCTCGTATAACCACTGTTAACTTTCTCCTTCAAGTAAGGCCGGTAAAGAAAACGGACGCTTGGGTAATTGGAAGCGAAACTTGACCGGTTATAAGTAAATTATATGTTACTAACCATTTACACACGTTCAACTTAGGTTTCCAAACAAAACATAAATTTCGAACTCTTAAAGATAATATTTATACACACGCACGTTTCACGTAAAATCATGAGTCATATACCTAAAATTAATAATAGATTAAACAATCAGTGTAATAAACTCATAAGAAAACCTTGAAAATATGTATACCAGCGATTACAAATACAACAATTTAGGCGAACAATAAAAAATTTAAATTTTAATCGAGGGTACCTACGAAATCTCGGCATGGACCTTTTCGCAATGTATGTTTTTCAAATTAAATACTTCATATTAAATATTCCTCCTGCCCTAGAAACGAACTATAAGTCAAGGGGTTACTGTGACCGCTTAAAGCAATACAACTTAAACAATATTACTCAAAATGACAGTTTGATGTCACGTACTCGTACGTTGACATTCTTAAAATAAGGAATGTAATCCTAAAACACGAACGTCGACAATAATGAAACAAGAATGGCTTTAACCGTTGGCAGTATGCCCCCAGTGCCCCAAATCCGAAAGCATTCAGCTCGCACGCGAACTGTAAAAAAACTAACTTTAGAATGTTGCAGTTTGTACTGTAACATTAAAAAAACTGCTTTAATGCTGCAGTTATGTACTGTAACGCCACTTTTCAGGAAGTAAACTCTAATTCGATTGTTCCCCTCCGTAGATTTGTGTCGTGTACGCCAAAGATGAGCAAATCCCTGTGGAAGCTGAGCTGGAAGCTGCTGCGTCAGCTGCACGCGTTTGTATACGCGGCGCATGACCGCTCAGATGCCGCGCGCATCTACTACAAACTCTCCATGGAGCATCGGGACGAACACCATCGGTTGGACAGAAGGTATGGGGCTTTAGCTGTCTTATCCCACTTCTGATGTTATGTTATCGGTCAACTCCATCGGTTGGACGGAAGGTATGGGGTTTAAAAAATATTGTATCCCACTTCTGATGTTTATCCCCTTTCTAATAAGGAGATCCGTAATATCTCAACTGCGCGCGGAGATAAAATGGCAATGGGCGGAGCACATCGTTCGAAGAACCGATGAGCGTTGGGGTCCCGAGGTGCTTGAATCGTGGTCCGCACCGGAAAGCATAGCGTTAAGACTAGGAAGTTGGAATATCCCCACTAGCCGCGTGTTATGTCGTGACCTTTGCAGGACAAAAAAACCCGGCTGAGTTTGTTGTGGGCTCTACTCATACCATACCGTAACTGATTATCGTCATCATGTTTTATTAGTTATTGGAAAATATATATATATATATATTTTTTTATCCACTACAAGCTAGCCCTTGACTGCGATCACACCTGATGGTAAGTGTTGATGCAGTCTAAGATGGTAGCGGGCTAACCTGTTAGGGGCATGGTATACACATCAATGAGTGTACAGTGTACCTAATTTGAATAAATTAATATTGATTGGTTGACACCTTCGTCGAACATGTTTTGAGATATTTTTTATAATTCTGTGATACTGTAACCGTAGTATTTAACCGTATTTATTATTCATAGCACACGGGCTAATACTTAGTAGTCATAAACGTAACACGGAATGATTGCCACTTCCGTTTTGATCTTTGCTATAATAAGTTTTGCTCATTTCGCATTTTTTCCTCGATAGATATAAAGTTGCTGACACGATTGATTGCGGCGTTGATGATTGATGGATATTTATTTTGAAACGAAACAAAATTTCATGTAGTGTCCACTTGTGTCACTTTGATACTCATGACTTCAGGACTCAATCATTTAAAAGGCCATCTTAAAAAGAATAATAATTTGTGAGAAATATTTTGCCTTTGCATGGAAAGTTAACGTGTTGACGTAATTATTATCTTTGAATTCAAATATTGTCTAACAAATATTTTGAAAAAAATTGTTTAAATTTGAATCATTTCTAATTATTTTATTGCGTAATTTAGTTCTTTGTTCCAAAAAAACAACCTGAACAGAGTTTGAATGAACTTTAAATCATTTTAATAGCTCCTTATCGAAGAACAGTGAAGTAATGTTTCTTATCGGCCGTTCGATATCGCAAAATTTTATACCGTTATAGTATTACGTTTTGTACGCTTTCTGATAATGGTTTTCGAATGTTTTATTGGCAAATGCGTATCGCAATAATTATTGTAACAACTTCCTACATATAATAGTACATTAAGGTACAAGTGTGTAATGTTGGTGATTACCGCTGAGGCGCTAAGGTGAGGATCGTAAGATAGCCGAGGACGGTAATCATCAATACACACGGGTATCATACGACGTTTTTCAACACACTTGTGGAGAAAATAATACTAAAAAATAATAAAAATAATAATAATTTTATTTAGTAGATAAAATAAAAAAAACTATAACTCACTTGTGAATAATAATAATACTAAAAATAATTTTATTTAGTAGATAAAATAAAATAAAAACTCTATTACTCACTTGTGAATAATAGTAATGAAAAATTCACAGTTTGATTATAGGTGTCATTATGTGCCTAGTTGCAGTGAAATTAGAGCCACTTTATGAGCAAGTGTGTTGAAAAATATTTAACCATTATACTTGGATGTGTGTGCGCTAGTGTTTACTTATTTTATCGTATGGGTTGCTTCGTCAAAAGCACCCTATCCTTCCTGAATGTGACAAGATTTTTTGCAAAATAAATGCTCTATTCGGCTCTTAGTAAATTCTTAATGGGATCGAAAGACGAAGCCTAAATAAATCAAAAGATCTTTAGTCAAATTGTGTATACTGTACATTTTTTGACCGTCAATCCATACCGATATTCCGTACCTACTGATATTATAAATGCGAAAGTGTCTGTCTGTCTGCTACGCTTTCACAACTCATCTGTTTAACATCTGTTTAACCGATACCGATTGGCATTTGGTACAGGGATAGGTTGTATCCTGGGAAATAAAGAGTTCCCGCGGGAATGAAAAAAAACTTGAGAGGTGTCAAGGGAACGAAGTTCCTTTCGATTAATTAGTGAAGGAATTGTAATAAAATTTTATTTTGTTTAAGTTATAATAATATTTTTTTGTCTGTATAAAATCTCTACTTACCTAACTCCATCAGCAATATCCGAAACTTGTGCAGAAACACGGTCAGGATTCATTATTGTTATTATTTTTTATTATTTACTAGCAGATGCCCGCGACTTCGTCCGCGTCAAATAAGTTTTTCAAATGACCACGGGAACTCCATAATTTATCGGATTAATATATAGCCTATGACACTCACAAATAATGTGGCTTTACAAAACATAATTCTTTAAAATTATTTCGCCTTTTTATTTTCAACAACTTGAAGTCATAGCAACCAAAATCATCTTTTCATAAAAAGTGTCGTTACAACTTTTGGTCTTAATTTTTTCCGTCTAGCCCCCTTTCGCAACGCGCGATAAGGAACTCCGTTCAAAAAACTTAATAAACGCGGACGAAGTTGCGGTCATCATCTACTAAAATAAAAGACCAGACATTCCGAATGCGCCGTGGTCTGAGAAGAGCCTACACCAAACTCAGCTAGGTTTTTTAAACATTGAAACCATTGATTGAAACGCATCAAGCATTGCATCCGCGTTTGCGGATCTCAGGTGAAGATGACGTAGTGTATGATTGTCAATATCCACAAATCAGATTGTTAATATTATAATCTATTATAATCAGTCGACCTTCACTTGTCAAAAATTTATCAGCTTTAATTGCAGTGATTATCTCCCAAGATTGTCTTCATGAGGAACTACAAAAATTTCATAATATTTAATGACTAAATTTAAAGTTATTTGCCAATATTTTAGCCATGTTCTTTCTAAGTTTCAAAGCCCGCTTCAACCGTAGTTACTAAACTCCAGAGAAGATCGTAGTTCAGGGCTAGCTTATCGAGTAACAAAAGCTAAATTAATTCTTTTAAATGTAAAATTATTCATCAGGCTATTCATTCTAACATTAAAAAGGAGGTCATGTTAATTCGAGGATCATTAAACAAACATTACAGCGCATATTGAATACAAATTATCTGAATAGTATTTGATTAATAGGGAATATGCATGTATTTTTTTTATTTTTTTAAACTATTCTATAAGTGATTATATAACCGGAAAAAAATATAACACTTGCAAAATTTTATTAAATAAGCTAAAAAATAATAATTAAAACTACTATCATTTTCGGACGACTTAAACGCCCCCATTTTGGCGCGCTCGTTGTGACGTCACCGTACACATGAATAAATTAACAACGAAGTGTTTGAGTGAAGTAAAGCGTAAAAGATTAACTTATTGTGATGGAAGAGCACCCAAAAGCTTATTATAATTATTGTATTGTCCCTATGTGCAAAAATAATATTAAAACTGCACCTGACAAGATATATTTTCATATGCCCAAAGATACAAATACATACCTAAGGAAAAAGTGGTGTAAGGTCAATGAATATAATATCATTGTGTAAGGTGATGAGGAGAGAAAATGTATCGTGCTTGAGTACCTAGTTTATATCGTTGTGAAGATTATTTCGACGTGAGTATTAGATATGTATGTACCTACCTACCTACCAAAAATCTTTTTCATTAGGAATCGCAAACAATTTAAACAATAAACTAACCTAAAAAATTAATTACATGTTCATAAAACTATTCTGATTCCCAATTATTAATGTTACAAAATATATTATGGTTTTCATTGGTCAACAGCTGACTACGAGTGTAGATTTTGATCACAAAACGTTATAAGTTTATAACTAGGTTTTTTTGTTTGCACTGTTTAAAGTTCTATTGGAAAAGAATTTCTCAGTTGCCTTGACGAAAACAACCTAGTTTGTTAAAGTTCATAAAGATGTTCTCAACATTTAACGTTCCTAATACCTACATATCTTTGATTATATAATATATACTAGCGCCCGCGACTTCGTCCGCGCTGTTTTGGGTTCCCGCGAGAACTCTTTAATTTATAGTTTACTACCAATAGTTGTTTATTGTGGCGAGTCTTTTTTCACAAGAAATCACTGCTTTCAGTTAATAATTCCCAAAAACACTAATAATTTATCATAAACAGCGGCAAAACAATGCGAATAACCTTCAATAATCATACAAAACAAACGACCTGTTAGCAGTCGACTCAGACTACAGAGTGGATGGTGACGTCATGTTTCGTTCCGCCAATAGCGTTGCGTTTTAGAAATTTGAGCGGGAACTTGAAAAATACTACTTTTAAATAATTAAATTTATTAATAGAAACACGATAATTTGTAAAAATAATCATCTATATATATTTATTTAGCAATAAAGATTACACATAATTTTTTTTGTCCATTTCTAAATCACATGCATATTCCCCATTAAGCTAGAACAATAGAAATATGCGCGATTACATATCGCCTCCACATATAAGAGCCGGAACGAAGTCCAAACGCCGAGCCAACCTGGTAACAAATGTTGACATTCAAAAATAAATCTTATCTGTATTGTTTGAAAGTTTATTGGCTTTTAATGTGTATCGGTTAATCCGAGGATAACTAAGTCGTGTCGACAATTTGGCTGTGTTCTTTCTGTAATAATTATTGTGTCAGTCATTTTCGGGTGCAAATAAAGTATTATTTGCACCCGAAAATGACTGGGATAACCATAGAACAAATGAAATGAAATGATTTATTTTATTTCACATAAGACAACTTGACGTGCCACTTATGAAATGTCGTGATTCTACCACCGGTTTGGAAAGTAGATTCTACTGAGAAGAACCGGCAAGAAACTCAGCAGTTGCTTTTTTTAAAAGAAAAAATAATGTAACAATATACAGGAATAGACAATACATACGAAATGTAACAAGATTTACATTGACTTGTGGGCTTCCGGTTGCGAAGCCAACTTCTTCTATGCAACTTTGTCATTAAGAAATTCATCAATAGTATAATGCATTGCTTAACAAATGCTGTGAATACTGTCTTTAAATTGATGCACTGGAAAATCTAAGAACTCTTTTGGTACCTTAGAATAGTTACTATTGCTATTGCTTAGTAATAAGTAGATCACTATATCTGTGGGGATACCTATCTCTTATACCCTTTGAGATATTTTACGTGTGATTGAAGAGTAGTTAGAACTTTTGCACACGGTGTCACTTTTACGCGGTTGAAGCGTTAGGGTTGCAGGTAATACAGCGCAAAAGCACACACAGCAGGATTTTAGTATTGTTGGCATGATTAAAAAAAAATTAAAAGCCGAAAAGTTCCTTAGTGAAGAAGACAATTTGAAGAGGGTGGCGAGAAATGTCTGCATAACAAAGCCTGAGGACCGGGTGGGATTGTGCACTTAAGTGAAGGCCTTTGTCCAACACGCCATCAAAGGCATTACCTTTTAGGCTAGACTTGGATGAAGTGGACTTACAATTCGCGCTACCCATATCGAGGGTTAATTCAAATCGAACCGTTCACTTAAGGCGTTTATTACGAAAGGTTTTGTAACTTACTTTTGCTACAATCACTGCTGTGACTGAAGGATAAACTATCGGTTAATGACTGGTTTTTGCATGACAAACATCTCGATAAGTCTAAGACAGAAATGTTTAACTAAATTGTGATGCAGAATCCAATATCTAAATTAAATGCTTGCAGTATTTCGTGCTCAAGAAATATTTTTCTCTAAAATTCAGATAATAATGTTAATATGATAAAATTATCAAAAACAACAGCTGGGGTCCCGATAACGTTCCGCTCTTATCCATTGGCCTACTTCCCAGGTCAGCGTTTCGAGGAATAGTCATTATTATTTAATTAAAATAATTTGAGAATAACTTTTAAAATGTAAGTGGTACCTACTACCAATTGTATATTTCGATTTTCTTTTCAAGACATAGCTCTTCACAAATTACATACTCTCTACATGTCACCTAGATTTCTTCTCTCAGTTGTAGTTATAAAAATATCTCTTGATCTAAACACAAAAGGTTTGATGAAATTAATCAACCCTTGGTTCAGACTGTTTATCTATGGAGGAACCAGAAATTAGTTTTACGTCGTAAAACTTTGGCTAGCAATTGCAGTATTGCAGTATTGCGTATTTTTATCTATGCTCTTTTATCGCAATGTTCAAGTCTTCAAAGAAAGAAAACACCATATTTTTTATGTTTGACTGTCTAAATTTTATACTGCGCACTTTATGTGAAATTTTTTTGGTACATCTACGATATTGTTGATAGCCGATACCCCACTGGTAGCGAGTAGCGACGTCATGCTGATATGGAATTTTCTGCGAATTTCTTGGCGATAATGTGTGTCAATAGGTAAAATTGCGTTGCGCAATTTTTGGGTTATTTTTACATTCGTCCTTGAAGAGTATATCAACTTTATCGGTGTAGTAGTTACGCCGTACCTCCTTTTTTGTTACGCATGATTAAATGTAAATGAAGATTGATGAGAGAAGCTTAGCAGAATTTTATGATTCTATCGGATCTAAACAATCTTTAATCCCAGAGATTTTAAACTTTTTTTGCAACTGGTCATAAATCTGTCTAGATAAAACATCGTTTCGTATAATCCTCTAGTTTTGGAAAAACTAATGTTGATACACGTTATAGATATTTACATATAACTAAATACTACTATGGTGGAAATTGTAATGATGCAAACAAAGATACATTAGTTTGTTTATCATTTATTGCAACTGAATAAAATTGCAATGGCGTAAACGGGAAATGTGCCTAGTTCCTTACCTATGGGAAACCTTAATTGTATGATTCAATTAATCGATGGGAATCGATAAACGCTTGTTGCATTATACTATTTACTTATCTTTTAATACGCATTAATTTTGTTTTTAATACAGAAACTTTCCAACTGCTCTTGTTACCTTATTAGGTAATTCCTTTATCTCAATCGTATGACGTCTACGTTTACGTGAAGGTATCTTGAAGAGATCTTCTCAATTTCACAGTCATGTGGCGTTTGTGTCTCACATGTCTTTGCTTGCGAAATGTGAATATCTCCGATTCATCTATCCACCTTTAAAAAAATTAGAGATAGCAATAAAGTTTAAGTATCACTTTTATTGTCTTTAGGGAAAATGCAAATATGTGTTGTTGTACTTTTCAAGTCTTATGCTGAGATATATAGAGCGTACTTTGACTTGGCTCAGACTTTACTCAGAGTTAAAACGAGATGGACTTATGTGAGTAGCATAAATCTGTCTCGTTTTAACCATGTCTTAAGTCTGAGTTAAGTCAAAATTCGATTCATAGATCTCACACTTATAGGCAGCTACTTAGCTAAAATGGCCTGAATTGATAATCAATACTCGTAAACAATAGTCATTGTTTAATTTAACATCAAATACACACTTTCAGTCGTACCAATAATTGTAACAATAACAATTATATTTGATAGTAATGAACATCATACTCTTAAGGCGCTGTGAGCTCACGAGATGAAAAACACAGGCGCGCGGGAGTGAAATCGAGCAAGCGCATGTCGTAAAAAATGCATGAAATAATTTGTAAAAAAATTAATATTTACTTTTCAATACAAATGAATCCGACAATGTGTTTGATTTAGAAATATGAATTTTATCTTATATTTCTAGAGCTAATTATTTGTTTCAATAAGGAGAAAAAAATTGCTTTAAAAGGTAAATTAAGAGGTATGTTGAAAATAAATTTCAATGCAGAGATTTTTTAATATTGTGTTTTGAGATGCGTCAATGGCTGCTCAAAGGGCTTGAAAACAGCACATTATTTTTACAAGCATACATTATGTCACCATTTGATGGATACACTGTTTTTAAAAACCCCCTTTTAAGCTACACAGGGCCTTAAGTGAGAACAATGTTACGAACATGACGTAAAGCGTCGGTTTCTTCAGATATGAGCAATTATGTCGACACAGCTGACTGCACACACATCTGGGTCGAATTAAATAATAATTTTGCGCATTTCTCTTACGTAATGGAAAATTATATAAAAACTATTTCATGGTCCAGACTTGTTTTCCGATTTCCAAGGAGTCTTAAGGCTTTTTACGCACTGCATTCTATGAATTATATCAAAACTATATTATGGTCCACAGTTGTTTTCCGATTTCGGGGTCTTAAGGCTTTTTACGCACTGCATCCGATCCGAATCCGAAAATTCAGGAGTCAAAGTAGCCATAGTACTGTTTGTATGAGAGGTTGCACATTAGATCGGATTTTTGGATTCGGAAAACAAAATTCGGATCTCGGGCACAATCCTTCATATACTGGTAGTATAGAGTCCTGACATAATAATATCATAAGTGGCATATGTTGTCTTACATTAAATAATTCACTCATTCCCTTTTCTTTGCTTACTGGCTCCGACTCCACGAAGATAAGGCTCATTCCTTTTGTTATACTGCGCGGTTTTATTGACCCATCCCAATCTTCGCATTCAATCATAACTCTGCTCGACTTTTTTTATAACTGTTAGTATAAAAATGTTACACAGCCCGGATATATTTTGCTTTACAAACAAGTTGTTTATCAAAATGCTTATTATTCGCAGGCGGGCGAGCGAGGTGCGTCTAACATACGGCGACGTGCCGGCAGATGCTGACACCTTTGAGCACATTCTCAACGTCACAACACACAATGATGCGCTGTTGGCCTACTATTACCTCGACAGCGACAATAAGGTATTGATCAGTGATCTTCTTCGTACAAGCATCCCCCCTATTCTATAAAATGTATTCCACTGACATATATATTTTTTTTTATCCACTACAAGCTAGCCCTTGACTGCAGTCTAAGATGGTAGCGGGCTAACCTGTTAGGGGCATGACAGTTATATTAAACCCATACCCCTTCGGTTTCTACACGGCATCGTACCGGAACGCTAAATCGCTTGGCGGCACGTCTTTGCCGGTAGGGTGGTAACTAGCCACGGCCGGAGCCTCCCACTAGACCAGACCAGGGAAAATTCAGAAATTATAGCCTCGTAGCTTTAGTTTAAGATGTCGTACTGATTATCACCATTATATTGTTACTCGTATATGTTATAAATAACGGAACTTTAATAAGTGTAGTATACCTACCTAAATTGAATAAACGTTCTTTGATTTGATTTGATTTGATTTATAAATTCCCAAATTGACCCTGCCGGGGATCGAACCCGGGACCTCCGCACGTTAAGGCCACAGCGCTACACACTGCGCCACGGAGGTCGTCAAAAATGGAAATGTCATTTGTATTTCATAGCAAACCTTCAATGGATAAAAAATATATGTCAGTGGATTTAATTTTTTTATAGCCAGTGAGTTAGAGAATATTACTGCAGGTCCAAGTTGCATGTGCACATTGCGGATAGATCTAAGAGATGAAACGAGTAAGTGCAAAGATGATCCTTGGTAAAGATTAATGCTGTGATAAAGATAAATAAGTCATTTAACTAAAGTCGCATATAAAAGCAAAACTTTAAGACGTCGAGTCGTGTGTGGTCGACGCCCCGTCTGTCCCTCTCGATCAAAACGTCTCAGTGAAAAGTCTAATTATGTTTTGTTGTGTAAATTAAAAGAACCAAATCTTGTGCTGTCCCTTTCCGTTGGGCGCATTATAAGACCAATCAAATAATACGTTAGTTTAGAGACTGTGTACAACAGAAATAGCCACAATGAATTATTCTGCCCCTTTCTACAAATCTCGCGAATACAAATCAAAACATTTTGATACGCTTTCTCGGAAAATAGGAAACAAGTAAATAACAAACAGGGTATCTATAATAACTACCCGCGTCACGGTTTAACATTTTATCTCCCGCCAATAATCGCGTGGCGTGTCGAAAGTGACGTATTATCGCAAGAGGAGCACGCACGCTATGGCCTCCGGGTTATCGCAACTAACTTCGATCTATAATTACACTAGATGTAGATTCGTAGTCGCTTACAGAATCTTCATAATCAGAATCATCTTAAGAATTAACCCATCACCGGCCCACTGTCAAACACCAGTCTCCTCTCGGGAGAATGAGAAGGGTTTATTCTTCATAATCTACCTGTCTTTGTCTGCGTCGTATTCCCCAATACTTATGGTCGTGACCCCTGCCAGCAATATTATTACCCTTTGTCCTAGGTGAGCTACAGAAGCAACGCAATACGACTACATAAAAAAATGACAGACGTATTTACGCGACAACGTAGACCACGTGAACGGTCAGCTACTGTTTGATAGTGTCGTGTCGCGTCGCTTTGCCGCGTTTGTCGCTCACCTTGAACAACGGGTTATGGACGATGTCGCGTAATGTGGTTCGAATTTCGAAACATGAAGAGCTTGGTGGACCTTGCTGTCGAGAGCGCTGCAGATTTGATCTGATCAACGCTTCGTGCTACGTCCCCGTTGTCTTTCCGTCCACTGTTCCGTTCCGTTGTTTTCTGGTGGGAGGCTTCAGCCGTGGCTAGTTACCACCCTACCGGCGAAGACGTGCCGCCAAGCGATTTAGCGTTCCGGTACGATGCCGTGTAGAAACCGAAAGGGTATGGGTTTAATATAACTGCCATGCCCCTAACAGGTTAGCCCGCTACTATCTTAGACTGCAACATCACTTACCATCAGGTGAGATCGCAGTCAAGCGCTAGCTTGTAGTGGATAGAAAAAAAATAAACTTTGCCAGTGATTAATCGTAATAAACAAATCAGAGGCCCCAATAATTGTCTAAGCAAATCGCAATCATTTGATAGCCTAAGTCCTAAGACCTACTACTCGAACTGTTTAATGAGTCCATACATGCTTTTTGACGTGCAGGCAACTATATGAACTCCTTAAGGGAACTCCAGGTCGTTTGACAAACTATTAGATAACGATTTCCTTACACAATCGGAGGGCAGAATACGTCGAATATTAAGTGTTTGATTTAATTTAAACACATTCAATAAATTGTTAATAGAATGTCGTTTATTATTAGTATGTTGATAGCATTAATGCATGCAGCCTGTATGCAGATGAACGTGGGGTATTTACTTAAGCATTGGCCCCAGATACATTTAAAATTTCAAGGAGTGTGTTAGTTTTTAAGTAGGTTAAGTTTAAATGATTTGTGTAATTTGTAATTGGAATTTCTTCTGGACAATAAAAAAAAAATTAAGTAGTGAAATTAGGGCTAAGACGTAAGGGTATACTGATAACTGTATCAGTATACCCTCAG
This sequence comes from Erebia aethiops, assembly GCA_923060345.2. NCBI lineage: Eukaryota > Metazoa > Arthropoda > Insecta > Lepidoptera > Nymphalidae > Erebia > Erebia aethiops. The sequence continues at coordinate 1,994,726 of OV281092.1, read as the reverse complement.
ATCATAGAAAAAATATACCCAACAGTAGGTTGTCCTAACGAGCCAGAGTGTGACTGGTTGGGAATGATTTTAGAAAGGTCTCCCCAACGTGTCACAGTGTGGTGTGACTGGTTGGAGATTATTTAAGAAAGATCTCCCAAGTGTTACAGTGTAACTAGTTGGGAATTATTTTGCAAAGTTCTCCAACGAGTCATAGGTTACAGTGTGACTTGTTGGGAACAAGCGGACATGGCTCAACAGTTTGTAAAGCTGAAGTGGCAACGGGGCGGGGCACATATTTCGAAGAACCGATAGGCGTTGGGTCCCAAGGTGCTGGAATGGCGATCACGCAACGGAAAGCGCATCTTTGCTCACTAGATGGACGGACGACATCAAGCGAGTTGCAGGAAGCCTTAATTTCGAAATTCAAACTCTCAATCGTGGGTTCGAGTATATTTTTACACGTCCTTCAGCAGTTTGTTTTGTGTGATTTATTAATCGAAGGCAATAAAACGACACTTATGTCCTGTAGAAATTATCTTTGCTCGCACATTTCGACAATGTAGACACAACATCAAAAGGTCAAAGATTAGTCAATACATATGATAAAGTCGAGTCAGTCGCTATAGTTTTAAAAAAGTTTTTTCAGTTTTGCGATATTTCCGCTTGCAGCGCTGGTAGAGTATGGTTGAACTCGAACCTTAAAACTAATTCGGTTAGGTCCATTTTGCTTTGAGATAGCATTGCCATAATTGAAAATATCGGAATGTGATCTAAGTAAAGAAACGAGATAATGCAATCTTAATGGTAATTTATTGATGATTGGTATGGTATAAATATATAAATCACACCACTCACGTTTCACAACACGAGTTTTTGAAATCGATAATACGTAGTAATAGCAGGAGTCAAAGCAATTTGCGATAAGAACTTTCAAGTTCGCTTTAATTAATGTCAATAGAGACAACATAGTATCCCTATCGCTATCGGTACACTGTTACGTAATAAAACCCTTGAACTACATACTAATTAAAGAAAGGTCTGACATGAAAATAATTTGCGTAGTGCATTAGATTATCAAAACGGGTAATATAATGTGATACATATTTCAGAGGACGTGCTATAATGTCATATATTGATAGGGTTATCAAAAGGGTTGCTCTTTTTATGTAGGTTTTGGCAAGTGTTTTCTTTGTAACATATAATAATTCAAAATTAATGTAGTATCATGACGTAAATTAAAAATTGATAACTTTACAAAATCATTGTTTTGGGTTACTATTACATGCTTTTAGTATGAACCTCTTAATAATATTTATAATATTAGCGTTTTTTTATTACAAAATTAACGTTAAATGAGTATTTTTTGTCACAACAAAATAAAAGGTTATCTCGGGTATGTTTATTTAATTTTGAAGTGTCTTTAGGTTAATCTTGTATTTATATTATAAATTGTAAGAGAACCGTAGATACCTACTTATATTCATCTGGATAACGATATTTTGTATGCAACTTATTTTTTTTTGCATGGGCATGGGTTTAATATAACTGCCATGCCCCTAACAGGTTAGCCCGCTACCATCTTTGACTGCATCTTCACTTACCATTAGGTGAGATTGCAGTCAAAAAAATAGGTCGTTTAGACTTATGGGCTGTGAAAAGGTCATATTTATACACACTTTCTGATTTATAATACGGATTTGACCAATATTTTCTTATAGTGAACGATTTTATACATATACTAGCTGATTCCCGCGACTTCGTCCGCGTGGAATGAGCTTTTCGTTCGACCGTTTTTTCTCCGTTAGACTTACTCTTACATTGCAAATCCGACATAAAATAGTATTGCGGCTATAAATTAAGATGTAAGCTATCCTATCTTTCAAGTTGGATCAAACTGCACACGGTGTGCAAATTTAATTTAAAATCGGTTAAGTAGTTTAAGAGTATATCGCGGACAAACAACGGACACGTGATTTATACATATTTAGATTAGATAGATAAACATCGATGTTTATAAACTTACTAGTGCAGTTTGATGGCTCATCACAATTTATGCATAAAGACGTTAAACTGTGGTCGAGATCATTAAGTATTTTATTACAATCCAGGCTGAATATATTGTAGATAAAATAACTAATAACTTAAGTATCTAACAAGTTATAGTATTATTAGTATCACATTGTACTAAACAAAACGTGTCCTCTATTTTTGCTTTGATGCCTTGTTTTTATCCACGATCTGCCGTGATTAACGCAACCTTTAGCACTGCATCGATAGCGGCTTCTTTGTCGACCCGCCTTTGTTTACAAGCTTTGAGTACTTTAATGTGTATTTACGATCCCAGTTACACGCAATTGCATTAAACAAAATATATAAAATTAAAAATTAAAAAATCACAGACGATCACGTTTTGATCGACCTTCCATTCTTTTCTAAAATATTTGGAGATACCCTACCTATTTTTTAATTCCCGCTATTTTGCACTCTCAGCTGTCAGGTTCTCTAGTAAAATTCAGGACTTGTATTAACTACGTGGCCACATATTTAATTAATCCCCCTACAGTAATAGTGACAGTCCACAGTTCACATTTGTGGACGGCAAAAATTCGTTAAGCATTTCTTTAATCATTAACCAATAGACCTCCACTGGTGGATGTAGGTCTCTTGCGCCGCTTGAATCCAGGCTCCCCTCGACTCGCCTGATGCCATTGGTCCACCTAGTGAGTCTACCAATGCTAGGGGGTCTACCAATGCTCCGCTTTTCAATGGGGGGTCGCCATTCCAGCACCTTGGAACCTCAACGTCTGTGGGTTCTCCGAATTATGCGCACCGCCCATTGCCTCTTCGACTTCGCGCCTCATCGAGCTACGCCGGGAACTCTGGTTCTCTTCATTTCCAATTTGGGCTCTTAATTTACGACCATGAGGGCGTTTAAATTCTTCGCTAGAGGCGCTAGTGTAGAGTGAGGTCCTCGAAATGTCAAATATTATCACTGGGCTTTTATCGCGGGTTTCATTATTTCATTAATGTTGTGAATATTTAGCAATACTCGATTAAGGAAGATGAAGATACGTGTCAATGAATGTCAGTGCTCTGTGCTTTGAAAGCGGAGCTAAGAAAACGAGGTGCAAAATTAAGCAGGCTGAAAGAACATCTAATTATTCAGAACTTAGTACATAATATGTCCCTGGTTCCGTGAGTTAGTTACAAACGTATTTTTTGTCAAAATTACATTACATTATACATAGATTTGTTTTTTGCTTGTTTACCGAATTTATAGTTATACTTACATTACTCGCCAGTGACGCCAACTAGTGAGCTTGAAAACGGTAGCCCTCATTGCGCAGTGCAGTGCACACATGTGTCGCTATCACACATTACGTGCTCGATACGCGTTTAATCATAATTGCATCATGTGAACCGAACGCTGTACTGCCACCAATTTGTTGTTATTCGATACGAATATACCTACTTTAATTGTTTTTACTGAAAGATGACTAACATGAATGTGGCAATAACAAGCTTAAGGGAGAAATGTGTTTACACGTTGTGAATATCTTTTCCACTTAATTTATGTGATTGCTACGAGTAGATCCAGGTTAGTGATAGATTCGATATTTTGTTAAACTTATCAAAACACGAAACTCGACATTCAATGACCTCGAAACATAAATAATGGGGCGGATTTGCTATCTACACTTTAATGTTATAAATGTTACAGTGTATATTATGTATGTTCGTCTATCTGTTTCGTTATCCACGGCCCATCGGCTCAAAACGATGTTGACGGTATTTGGAACGTAGCCTTTTATCCCAAGAACAAAATTCCCACGGGTGTTTTAAAAAACTTATATTTACGAGGGCGAAGCCGTGGGCATAAACTTATAATATGATGCCCGTTACTTCGTCCGCGTGGATTAAGTTTTTCCAATTCCCGCGGGAACTCCTTAATTTTCCGGGATAAAAGACAACCTTTGTCCTTTCCCGGGATACAACTTATCCTGTACCAGATTTCATCAAAATTGGTTGTACAGGTGCATTTATAATATTAGTATGGATAATCTGGCAAAAGATAATGATTTATTTTGGAGGCCTGTGTATGAATCTAGGTATCCTAGTTATCTATTGCGGAAGGATGTGGGAACCCACCGCATTATTATCCCAAGAAAACTGCTACCATTATTTGTTTAATGGAATGGGGTCACGACCCTCAGTAATGAGGAATACGACGCAAAGAGAGAGAGAGTTATCTATATCTCATTGTTCACAGATGAAGATAACGGAGATATACGACGTGACGGATGCGGACACAGACGCAGTGCAGTCGCCCACGGAGCGCGATGTCAACAAGCAGCTGGAGTTCGACAACGACTGGTCCGCGGAACTGATTGCTGACGATGGTTAGTGTGTCTCTGTCTATTGGCAGATGAAGATGACAGAGATATATGACGTGACACATGCGGACGATGACGCAACAACTAAGACTGAAGTCGAAAAGTTTAATATTAAGCATTGAAAATGCTTGCTGAAAACCAGAATCTACTGTTGAATAGTCTATCAACAATTGTAACATTTAAGCTGCATTGGACTATGTACATATTATCTCTCTATCTATACTATTCATCATCTATGGCAATGGCTACTGGTCATAGGTGCGAGAGGGACACCAAGTACCAACTCATGGAAGTTTTATTTTCGTACTATTTGCAATACAAAATGAATTTTTTGTTCTAATAAAGTTTGTTTATTGTCAGTATTTAACCTAAGTATAGTATAGTCCATCCAACAAACTTATCTGACCCTGATATAATATGTAAAATAAAATAAAACAAACAGGCATAAAGTAGTTCATTTTGGCCACCGGGTCAGATAAGTCTGTGTCTGTCTCTTAATTTATTTACTCCTGGGGGGAAGGGGGGGGGGGCACGTCTTAATAACATACACCTAACGTGTATAACATTGCACCTGATAAATAATCTTATCCATTACAGATGAATTGGACTTAGAAGCTGAAGAAGATGAACTGGAACGCAACATATTCTCTGATCCCGAAAGCGAATGGACGAGGCGGCAATCTTTCTCCAACGACTCCTCTAGCGATGGCGACCAGCCCGAGTCGGATAGACAACAGTCTTATGTCACGTATGCGGAATAGCTGTCTCTTTCTTACAGCCTTGGATTGAGAGGGACGAATGACAGATACAGGGTTGTCGCACCGCGCGTTAGAAGAATAAGTAGCAGTTCTTTCTCCAAAGATTCGAATATGAGTCTGATATGGCTGTCACTTTCTAAATTCTTTGGAGTAAAAGGAAGGAATGATAGGCTGGTTGGATGAGATACGCAATATGTAACAGACTTAATAATGTCCATTGGTTTTGTTACTTACAGGGAATGGCTGTCTCTTTCTTACAGCCTTAGAATGAGAGGGATGAATGACAGAATAGACAGGGAAATCGCAACCCGCGTCTGACTTACTCCAAAGATTTGAATAGGACAAAGCTGTCTCGTTCTAACGACTAAGAAGTGAAAGGGACGAATATTAAAACAAATTAAGATGTATGATTTTTAATATCAGCCATGACTTTGGAGAGGCTTACAATACACAGAGTTTCAATGAGACGTGGGTTTATACTCTATATAATTATCATACCCTTTAAAATTAGGGTTTCTTTAGACTGAATCGTTACTTAAATTCGGTCAGCAAGCGATCTTCTTTAAAAAAATGTAAACCGTGGTTTTTTGATGTATTTATTAGCCTAAAAAGTAAAAAAACAAAACAAAAAACAGGTATGTATGACGAGTATGTGAAAGGGACAATGTTTGTCACAATAGATAATATTATTTTATTTTACTAATTATTATCTCATTATATATAATATCTATATTAAAAATAGAGAATAAAAATTGGAAAACTATAGAGTCGAAAATATTTTTTTAATGGAAGAATACAGGGTTTATTCCATTTGTCACTGTATTCCTAGCCCCCATTGCATCTACCCCTTTATATTCTTCAATTTCATATGATGGATGTTTTTCCTATTTCCATGGGGCAAAATAATTAATTCAAATTGGAACTGTTTTATTAATTAATATCTAATATTATCTTTTGCCGGCTGTTGAATATGTGGATATTAAAATGGGCGAAACATTTTATCTTCTGTCAGGCTATGAGAGAAATAAATGGGAATTATATTTTAAATCGTGGCTTTAGAAAGCGATACTATCAAGGTAAACGTTAATAAAACAAAAGTTACACGCTCATTTTGATGACTTACAGCGAGCCTGCGTTTTTACAGGTTTATGGACATTATAAACGTGAAACTTTAGTCTGTGGTTTTTATTTTTTATTTTATTTTTCTCTATGTATTATATAATATTGTCTTGGGTACCTGAGGACTGATGATGGATATATTAAATATTTTTATAATATTTATATAGGTTAAAGGATTTTTTACGTTAAGGAGTAATATAAAGCCTATATAGATGCTAAAGTAGGACTAAAACTATGTTACATAATTAAAGGATTGTTACTATACAGGGTGTTAAATGAGATGACAATTACTTATAAGTTGAACTGGGTAAATTAGAGAGACGCTACTAATTGTTTAACTTTTTACAAGCTTTTATGTAACTCACAATGCAACCGAAAAATTTGACTGAAATTTTGCATACACGTTTTAGTTCTGATGACAATGCAAGGTTAGCTAAGTGACGTCATTCTAAATTCAATATGGCGGACGATAAAAGCTCGTTTTATCAAAAATGATTTTTAATGATTAAAAACATAATCCTGTTTTACGGAAAAACTAACTATATATACTACGATTTTATGTTAATTAACTACTTCAAATTGTAGATTTTTTTTAAAACATTGCTATCCTCCGATTAGAATGAACCAAAACATTTGTAAACGAATGATATTTTTTTTTGTGTCTACCTACATTTTCTAAATTTATATTCTCTAAAACTCTGTATAGAAATAATCATCTTGACTGTAGACCAATAAATTGTACCTTATACAGTGACTGTGACAAAATAAATGCTATAAATAAACCATAGAATATATAGTTATAAACCATATAAACCAGTCCATAGCTCTCTGTAGTCTATTTTGTTTAGATTAAAAACAAAGAATTGTGTTAAATGATATTAATAATATATTAATTTAAGGTTAACTTAAATATTATTTTTAAAAGGTTAATTAGAGTATTAGATGATGACCGCGACTTCGTCAGCCGAGGATTTAGGGTTTTAAAATCCCGTGGAAACTTTCATTTCCGGCATAAAAAGTAGCCTTTGTCCCATCTCGTCTCGTCGTTGTCCGGAATAAAAGCTATTACAGCCCCAAATTTTGTCAAAATCATTTCAGCGGACGGGCTGTGTATCAGAAAGGTGGGCACACTTTTACATTAATTATATTAGAATGGAATGGAATCCATACTAATATGATAAATGCGAAAGTGTCTCTGTCTATTTATCTATCTATCTATATGCTACGCTTTAATGGCCCATCTTTAAAATCGATTTTGATTGGTATAGGTATAGGGTGCATCCTGGGCTAGGACGTATGCTACTTTTTTATCCGGGAAAATTAAAGAGTTCCCGCGGGAATAAAAAACTTAACTAATTTGGACGAAGTCGCGGGCATTATCTAGTATTATTAGGAAATGAGAAAATTATAATGAAATAAAGAAACATTTTAAGAAGCTACTTGTTTTTTGTTTTAATAATTTAAAAGCCAGTTTTTTGTTTTTATATCACATTTAAAAGGTTCAGTACACGATGGGTAAACGCTGTTACAAAACTCAGAAGAAAACCGACATAAGACTTAAGTCGGACACACACACATGGCATATTGGCTGTGTTGGGTACTTAAGGCCAATGTGTACAGGACTCTTTAAAATGAACTTAAACTGTCAATTGCAAAAAAAACGATTTAAACGTGTACAGGACTTGACCCATTTTTTTTGTTTTTGAATTTTAAAATATAAGATATTTTGAAATTGTTACCTTATCTATGTCAACATTACCAAGTTATTTAGCGGTTATTGTTATTTTTTTAAGTATTCAGTATACTTTACAGAAGGTGTTGTTTTGGAAAAGTTGTATTTTAATGTGGCAACATATAATAAGGGTTTGTCCACATATCACCGTGCAGTCTCCAGGAATGTGATAGGGCCATGGTTTGGAAAATATGAAATTCGAGCATAGTCATAATAATTAAGTATACCAGATTATAATATACACCCTAGCTCGCAGACATCCCTGGTTCATCACAGTTGAATATGGATGTATCTTTAGCTTATTAATTTTAATTAAAAAAAATAATAAATTTTCTGAACATTGGTCTGTTTTACGGTCTTCCGAAAAATGCCAAAAATTAACTTATTATATTATGAAATAACGTCGCTTTTTGAAAGAAAATATGTATTGATAACTTCAAGGATATTATTTATTGTATACCGAATATGTATAGTAGATACATATTATACCGAATATGTATAGTAGATACATATTCGGTTATTCCTCAGGATGAAAGTGTTGCCACAGTTATGTTGTTGTTGTAAAAGAAAGTCACAAGTATATTTTGAAATAAACTTTTCTAAAAGAACTTGCTTTTTCATTATATCTCTCTCTTCTAGATATACCTTGTATCTATAATATTGTAAAGGCCTAGAAACTGAAACATCGTAAACATACAGTCCGCGCACAACTCGAAGGAATTGTGGTCTGAAGAAGCGACGGCTGTACGCCACCCCCGATCGTCGCTCCATATCCAGCTCGCTCCCAGAACTAGTTTCGAGCTTGACGCGTGTAATTTAGCGATAGCAGTATTGTTTTGTACTTTAAACAACTCTAGGTCATTACTTTAACATTCCATAGGAATCCATTCCTCGGAGCTCGCGTGCGGGCTATAGGTATTTAGATTACGTCATCTCAGATTGATCGACTCATGAAAACATCGCAACGAGCAACGCTCTGGTTAATTGGACAGACACCCTTACAGTTAGAAAATATAATTTATCGAAGCGCAGCGAATTTTTTTTCTTAATTTTCTACTGCCAAAGCATTATCGACTTTGCTGAAGTTGAAATAATATCGAAAATCAACAGACACACTCGTCCCCGAGATTATATTTTACACTGGGTTTTGTCTGTTGATTTTTATTAATATAATTCAACGCTTGCAAAGTCGAAGTTGGGCGTGAGTTTGGCAGTGTTAAATACTATGCGCTGCGCTTCGCTAGATGTGCACCGGCCCTTAGGCCAAGAAGATTTTCGGCCTAGAATAACAATAGAAACTCAGATAAATTAAGCAATGCTCCAAGTAAAGAAATCCCGATAGAGTTGAAGAGGTAGAGGTTGCATTTTAGGCACTTGAAAAAAATGTTAATTTAGACATTATTGTCATTGTCAAAGCGATTCCAATTCCGAAAAAGGAGTCTTGTCACTGCATTTTTAGAGCAATCATATATTTTATATTAGTTGTTATCGAATAAAAAATATTAAATTGCGCAATTTGTATTAAAATTGTGCCGTTCAGAGCGACCGGATGGTTTTTTCGAGGATATATTTACTTTTTTAAGATATGGTCGGCAAAGGTGACGGCAAGAACAGTCGTATATTCACCCAATGCTATTTGAAATGTTGCAAGCTCCAGAATTTGACTCCGATAAACAACGTAGTTCCCTCTGGTAACGGGAAGGTACTGGATTTTTGCGTGGACAGGATCAAATACGTGGACTGGCCGCCCATCTTGAACGCACTGAGTTGTGACTTGAGTTTGCATTCTGTTTCTATAAGATGTCGTCAACAAGTCAAAACGGGTAAGATTTTGTGTTAAAAGCTGATCCAGCCAATGTTTCATTAATACAGTTTTCAATAGCGGTAGCCCATTTAGGAGTTTGGTCTGCCATGTCATCTTCAAATACTTTACCGTTTAAATATCAGGCTTCTATCCGCTCTGGTGGTAGGTCAACGCATTCAAAACTGCAACGCATGTTTTAGGCAAAATCCTAAGCCTACTTTTTCACTTAACTATGTCGGATCTTCGGATTTAAAAAGGTTACAAACCTTTAAATATGTAGAATACAAACATTCATCTAAATCGGTTCAAGTCAGGATAGTCGGTAAATGATTCAGACAAGTAGAGAGTACAATTTACCAATCATACTAATTATTTTGATCCAACTCTTGCCTGCGCGAGGCAAAAACTTCCGAAACGGTGATTTTGGAGAGGAGATAAATTTGGGATTTAGAGCTCCCGCTTTTCAACTTTGGCAACAGGTAAAATTTAAAATTAGCAAAGGTGTAAGTAGGACTCATCATGATGTATGGTGGGAGATCAGTTTTTGTTCACGGCTCTTTAATCATTATCATAGAAATTTGGAATAAATTACAAATTATGAGAAAGGGGTCAATGTCACGCGCTGATAGTAGGTAGGTAGTATTTGCGAATACTACAAAGGAAGCAGAAAGTTGACTGACGAAGCATTCGCGTGGCATAACAGAATCCCCCACCGTCGCGCCACACTTCGCACAACCAAATAGCACGATAAATTACCAACTGCCCTGGTTTTAAATCTCCTCTTCTTTCCTGACTCGTAATTCTTCCCTGAAGCCAACTTAACATGTAAAACTTAGTCTTAAGTTAAAGTTACTCAATATAATTTGTACAATTTAGTGTTAGAACACATAGACTGCGAGCGGCTAGCGAAAACGGTGAACAAGCGATCTGTCATCCTCACAAACTTCATGCTAAGCAACCTGATGGAAGCGATCTCGCAGCTACTCTCCAACACTACTCTGCTGACGTCGCTTCAGCTCGAGGGGTTGCCCCTGAAGATACCCTATCTGAATCCTTTGAGTGAGGTAAAAATTTGAGACGCACTTTCAAAAATGTCATTGGTTTGATAGAAAAATCACATGCTACTGAAGTTTATCAATGCTCAATGCAAAAGTTAATTTACAAGGGACGTAAATATAGATAGATATAAAAGAAAAATCAAATACTTACTTAATCAAATTAAAAGTCGATAAAAATATCTTCAATCTTTTTCTCTGCGTCTGCGTCCTTGAATTCTTCTTTTTATCCTTCTTCCTTAGAATTTATGAAGCTTTTCTGAAGTACGTATTAAGTAGGTAGTTGAAATGGAATGTTTATTTCATGTCCACTTATCATATTATGTTCGGACTCGGGACTCTCACCTGTTTGAAATAATAGTAATTTATTTATCACAAATATACACGTTCAGGAGGCTTTCTTGCAGGTATTGCTAAGAAACAGTTCTCTTCAACATCTTTACTTACCAAGGTGCTTGATTGGCGACGCGGGCTGTTTAGCGATTTGCAAAGCGGTCAGATGTCTGCCTAACATCCTCACTATGGACCTAAGTGGCTGTGAAATTACACCGCTCGGAGCCGGGTATATAGCTGATTTAATTAAGGTATTGAGTATTCAAATTATTTCTTTAAATGCCCTCATACCTCGACTTTTTGAGAAGCTAAAGCAAGTAAAGCAATGGGCGTGGCTTATAGTTCGAAAAAACTGAAAGATATTGGGGTCCCAAGGTGCTTGAACGACCACGCACTGGAAAACCGACCGATGACATCGCGGGCAGCCGCTGGATTCCGGTGTCTTTGTCTTTCAGTGATCCTAGCTATCGGTTGACCATGACGACGACGATGTACTAAAGAGGGAATACCAGATCCCTACCATGATCGACAAGAAATATTCACGCTTAACCTGAAAATTAGAGGCCACACTCTTAAGACAAGGCGAGTTACCAATTCAAAGACGAAGAAATATGTTACATGTGTCCATCCCGAGCTTTTAAGTTGTAAAATGTACCTGCAGTGATCAGACTACTTCAACAAATGATTTGGTTTTTGACTGAACAGCAAGTGAAATTTCAAACTATGTATTTAACATCTTTCCCTAACCAATTTGATGGTGCTCCTATTCTTGGATATACTCAGTCAAGAGTGGAGACCAATCTATCATTGGCAGTTCAATAAAAAATCGATGTTTCGTACAGTATCAAAAAATCCATCGCTACAGTGAAAACTGGGTCCACACGCTTCGCTATCGGCTGCCGGACTTGGACACGATGGCCGGCTTGAGGAGGATCACGTTATGTGGGAATCAACAACTGGGAGACGCGGGCGTCAAAAAATTGCTGGACGTCCTGGCTGATGATTTGTGGATCAAAGGTACGATTTTTCTATCCACTTTCGCCTAGTACTTAGCAGGAATGTTTTCGAGTCATTTACTAAGTGGTTAATAAAACAATAAGTATATCGCCTCGAAGATTCTTCATCGAAACAGGATAGTATAATAACTTACACTACTGTATAAAATTATGTTATATATATAGACACCAACTTATTGTAATGTCTTGTTTTTAAAAAGAGCAACTGCTGAGTTTCCTGCCGGCTCCTCTCAGTAGAATCTTCTTATGCGAACCGGTGGTAGAGTCAAAACATGACCTAATATAATAGACACCTATGCTACATGTAATAAATAAATTGAGTATTGAAAGAACCAGAATATTTGAATTTCTTCAGTTTAATAAGAGTAGACCGATCTCTAGTTCTGAAGCAGTGCTTTATTCGAGTTTCTCGTACATATTTTTGACGTATACTTTTCCTTTAGCACTAGATATCCAAAACTGTGGACTGACGGAGGACTGCGCTTCTGCCGTGCTGCAGATGATGACGTCTAATACTACTATAGTAGTCCTGGACTTGAGGCATAACCCTCTATCGAGCGAGTCTCTCTCCAAGATCCGGTCTGCACTAAGGGGGAACGAACGGGGTATCGGTGGACAGGTAATTGAACTGTTTACTTTTAGCCCTGATATTTTGCTGAGAAATAGACAGCTCCGCGTTATTTAGGTTACTTGCTATGTAACTCCTGAGAATCTTTTTTTTCGTGGGAACAATGAACAGTGGGAAGTTAGGTGCGGATTATTTTTCTGGTTTTTTTTGTCTTTTAAAACAGAAATTCATTAAAATATTATATGCTCAACTCCTTTCTTGTTGTCTCATAACTTTTGTTCACATTTTTCAGTATTCTTGGATCGGTGTAGTTAGTAACTCTTCGAGTGAGGGAAGGATAAAAGCAGTCGCTTCCAAGTGAGTCGGACTCGATTGATTCGATTTTGATTTAATTCGATTGTTATGAAAAATGATTTGATGACAATGATTGTGTTGACAATTACAGAAATGCAACAAGCAAAGAGCGAGGACCGTCTAATGTTAGAAATGCACCTAATAAATATAACACCAAAGCTAATATAGTGAAGAAGGAGAAGTAAGTACCAGTTTCAATATCTCGGTTACGTAGAATTAGTAAACTAGATCTAAACAATATGCTAACCAGAAAAACTAAATAATGAGGCGTAGTCCTTAATTGGACAGAACCCACGATATCAATTCAGCATTAACAGTTCTTAAATCACTAATATTTAACGAGTTGGAAGCCGGAGTTTAATGATGAAGTCTGTACTATCAGCAGTTCCTGATTTCCCACACTTTATGATTGATATTTCCTGCAGCATCAGGATTGAGGAGTTGGAACTCGTAGTTCCATAATAATTAAGTCAATTACTTTTCCTGAATGTTCAAGACTGAGGAATATCGATTTCGATGAGTTGGGACCAAATGCTTAGGGGACAATCTCACGAACTTAGGAAAGAAAACCTCGTTCTTTTAGGAAAACGGAACTTTTAATTAAAACTCATTCTCCGGTTCACGGGGAAGTTTAAAAACTACTAAAACCATGTGGACATCAATGGAAGTTACAGATATATAATGTGTTGTCAGGGACTACGCCGAGGCTTTGGAGGAGCAGCTGCAAGACGAGACGTCCCACCGACGGCAGCTGGAAGAGCTGAACGAGCGGCTGGTGCAGCAGATGCGCGCGCTCAAGCAGCAGCAGATGCAGCTGTGGCAGAATTCGCCCTCCTCCAGTAACACACACCGCCTCTATACATACACCGCCTCATCGTCATACATACAATTCAAACTCAAACTCATGTTTCTTTAAAGTGAAAACTTCTTTAGGCGCATTGAGCACTTTTTGGTAGGGGGTAAAAATCTGGTCAAGTATACAAAGTTTAAGACGTGATGGTGATCACTGCCGACAGTACAAGGGTTTCAAACGCGCTCTGGCCTGAGAGGAGCCCACAACAAACTCAGCCGGGTTAGGCTCGATCCCAAAACCTCATATCACCGCAGAATGAGCTAGCCTTAGGTCTACGAGGCTGTGAGGTTGTGACTCCAATAATGGTGAAAAAATACCAACAGATAAATCGTTTCCAGGTTCAGAGCAGTCGTTCCAGGCAAGCTCCAGGTCAGGAGGTTTGTCCACCAGCTCTGGTTCTACGAGTTCGGTGCCGATCGACCAGAACACTCTGTCCTACATTCAGCAGGCTTTCAAGGACATCTACGCGTTTATTAAGAACAACCAGTGTCAGGGGTGAGACAACTGACATGTTAACTTCTACAGTCATTCTGTTTTTTTGTTTTTGTGAATGTAGGTACCAATAAATATCGACCCTTAAAAATACTAGTATTTACAGTACCCGGCAATTAAGATTACACATCAAACTTTGGAACGAAAGTGTTCAATAAAGAGTCATCTCTATCGTTTAGATAATCTTTGCTTCCGGGTACCACATCCTCCAAAAGCTCTAACACACCGTTTAACAGCAAATAACTTACAGCCAATGTCTCGTCGAAGATTCGAAAGAGGACATAGCAGAACAGAAAGAGGCAAAAGAACAGGTAGAAATAACTGAAGTAGAACAAATAGGGAGCAGAGATTTGCGCGTGAAGATAGTGCCTAAGAAAGCGCAGAGCACGCACTTGAAGCTTATAGAAAATGTGAAGGTGAAGAAGTTGACCAAGTCCGCACATTTGCTCGGCGATAAGCAGCATATTGTGAAGAATGAAATGGTAATTATTTTGGTAAAATGGCATTAACGCCTTAATTGTTGCTGTTTCTTCTCTGTGGCTCTTTGAAAGGCTTAAGGCCCTGTGTAGCGTAAAAGGGGGTTTTTAAAAGCAGTGTATCCATCAAACGGTGACATAATGTATGCTTGTAAAAATAATGTGCTGTTTTCAAGCCCTTTGAACAGCCATTGGCGCATCTCAAAACAAAATTTTAAAAAAATCTCTGCATTGAAATTTATTTTAAACATACCTCTTACTTTACCTTTTAAAGCAATTTTTCTCCTTATTGAAACAAATAATTAGCTCTAGAAATCCATACTAATATTATAAATGCAAAAGTTTGTCTGTCGTGAAAAGACACGCTTTCACGGCCCATCTGTTCAAACCAATTTTGATGAAATTTGGTACAGGTATAGGTTGTATCCCAGGGAAGGGCATAGGCTATTTTTTTATCCCGAAAAATTAAAGAGTTCCCGCGGGAATCAAAAACTTTTCCACGCGGACTAAGTCGCGGGCATCATCTAGTATAAGATAAAATTGATATTTCTAAATCAAACACATTGTCGGATTCATTTGTATTGAAAAGTAAATATTAATTTTTTTAACAATTATTTCATGCATGTTTTGCGACATGCGCTTGCTCGATTTCACCCCCGCGCGCCTGTGTTTTTCATCTCGTGAGCTCACAGCGCCTTAAGGTGCATGACACGGGTATGCCCGCGAAATTCAAATTTAATTTGGTTTTTCACAATTTGTAAACTAATACGACAAAGTAGGCTTATGGCATTCAAATTGCGAGCGTAGGAATATCATCTTCACAGGTTTATATAAAAATCTTTACTTGAAAGTGCCCAGTTTAAGAAATTAGTCAAATTAATGACTAATTTGTGAGTAACTCACGTCAAACTCATTATTTTGACTAATTTCTTAAACTGGACACTTTCAAGTAAAGATTTTTATATAAACCTGTGAAGATGATATTCCTACGCTCGCAATTTGAATGCCATAAGCCTACTTTGTCGTATTAGTTTACAAATTGTGAAAAACCAAATTAAATTTGAATTTCGCGGGCATACCCGTGTCATGCACCTTAATGTTAAAGGTTCGATAGTCGATGCTATAACTAATTGCCAGAAGCCCAATTTGTCTGAGCAAATCTTAATCATATTTTAATACTCGAACTGTTTCAGGAGTTCATTATATGCTTTTTGACGTGCAGTCATCTATGAAGTCCTTAAACAGGTCGGATTATCCGTTTGACAAACGATTAAAATTTCCTTACACAATCTGGGGGGCCGTTAAATGAACTATCGTTGTCGAACCTTTACCGACAAAAAACTAGGTAAAGAATACAGTACAGACAAGCAACTTAGATGATTGTAAAAGAAAAAAAAACATCAACGCTCTTGCCAGTGGATCTAGAACCTAGATTACTGTATTAAAGTTATCTTTACAACGTAGATCCTTCAAAAGAAAGTATTTTCAGAAATCGTACCCCAGCAAAGCTAGGGTTGGTCAAGTTCTCAGTAGGCAACAGGCATTGACTTCATACTTCATAGGACCTAGAACTCGATTGCAGCGCGCCCTCTATCAGTTCCAATTGGGAATATATACCATCCTGGAACCCACACAAACACACACGAAAAATTCCATCAACATCGGTCAAGCCGTTTCTGAGTTTTAGCGAGACTAACAAACAGCAATTTACATTTATATATAAGTATATAAGAAGATATTTATAATTATTGTATATTTGATTTTTTTTCCAGAAACCTGAAATGATCGAGATACAAATGGGTGACTCGATGAATGCTCACGGCGACGACCAGTGTAATTTAAAAGAAATGATCGCAGCACAGAAAGATAGTAAAAGGGTAAGTTAATTATTGTTAATCGTATATGTTACAAATAACCGAACGTCAATAAGTGTAGTATACCTACCTAAATTGAATAAACGTTCTTTGAGTTTGAGTTTGAGTTTAATCAAATACTTTAAATAAGAAATCATATAGAACTCAGATTCCTTGATGAGTTTAGCTATAGTACCTACTTAGTAGTTTTTTTTAAAGTATTAAGGTAATATCGGAGGGCTTGATTTGTGGTCCTTGGTCGCATATTAAACATTAAACATGACACATAGATCCATTTTAAATTAGCTTTATATTTCTCTTAAAATCTTTAGTGAGTTAAAGTATTAAAAAAGAGAAATGAATGAAGTGCATGTTTCCCACATGAGTGAGCGAGACAGAGTGCAAGTTTTTAATAAGAAGCTTTGCTTCTGTTGGGTGCCTTCAGTTATAATAATTAACAACGCTTTGAAGCGCCAGATATAAGCCTTTTTCACCGATTCGGAAATTTAATTTTCAGACTAAACCCATGCCAGAAAGTCCGTGCAGTAGCGCGGTAAGCGACTCCTCCGATACTCTAGTCTACTCGCCAAAGTCGACTTGCCGCGACTGTGCATACCAACCGCCTTGCATCGAGACTGTATACAAGTCGCCTCGCCGCGAGAGTGTGATGTACCAGTCCCAGCGAATCAACCTCAATCCGAGAGACGCGATGTATTCTTCCTCCGACGAAGACTCGTGATCGAAGATCTTTTGTAATGACTTTATATGTTATTTTTGTGTCAAGATTAAAATTTGTTTTTTTTTATATTCCTTTTTGTTTTAGATTTCTTACTTTTATCTCATAAGTACCAGGGTACCATGGCCCTACTACGGAGTTAAAGTATGAAACTCGTAACTCCATAGTAGTGGCATTACGACGCCCTATTCCTTGTGGTCCTATTGTCCTGCTAGTAGGACCACAAGGAATAGAAATATCCCTAAAAAGCCCTAAGCCAGAGATCATAAGAAATCACACAAGCTCGGAATAAAATTAACACTTTATTACTACCATAAATCTTAGCCCTAAACTATAAAATCCAGTAAACTTAGCTCTTTTCACTGATCTCGCTGCTCTTCTGCTGTAGCTTGGCAATCATCATCTTCTCTTTGGCCTCCATGCGCGCCTGCTTCTCTAACTTCTTCTGCTCTTTCTCCCTCTTAGCTAACATTTCCTGGAAACGTTCATCTCTAGGGTCGAGCGTGAAGCCAAAGTGTCTTCTCACTTCCTCTACTAAACGCTCTTTCTTTTGCTGTAAAGAACATGAAATGTTTTAAATAAAATCAATGCAAAAGTTTGGATGGATGGATGGATGTTTGTTACTCAATGACGTCAGAACAGCTGAACGGGTCTGGGTGAAATTTGGCACAGAGATATTATGCACTGGAATAACAGGCTACTTTTTATCCCAGAAAATTAAAGATCCTGCAGGAACCGACAACTGCAGTATCCACGAGGACGAAGTCACAGGTGTCAGCTAGTTTTCATAGGTATATCTATTCTTTTGTAAACAGGCTTAGAGGTCTTTTTGCTTCCCATAATTCACCATGCATATTTTTTTTCTTTCCACTACAAGCTAGCCCTTGACTGCGATACCTGATGGTAAGTGATGATGCAGTCTAAGATGGTAGCGGGCTAACCTGTTATATATACAGGTACCGATAAATGAATTACTAATTTTACTTAAGTCTAGAAGCGGGTAATACAATTTTATTCTTATTTCTTGTATTAACATTATGACAATCACTTTTTTCTTGAATTTATGCATGTTTTTATGCACATATACAAAATTTTCAAATATGTATTGGTTGTGGACCGTCATAATTTTAAATTTAGTTCTCAGGGACTCTCTTGGTTTCATGTTATAAATGGCACGAACAGCCCTTTTCTGCAGCACAAAAATAGAATGAATATCAGCAGCATTACCTCATAATAATATGCCATATGACATAATGCTGTGAAATCAAAATATACTAATCTCGCAGTTTCTAAGTCTGTCAACTGGCGAATCTTTTTAACAGCAGAACTGAGTCTGTTCGACAAGTCATTTATATGAGGGCCCCATTGGAGTTTAGCATTTAACGAAAAACAGCGGTATCCACTAAATCTAATTCCTCATGATCAAGTTGTACAATGGTTTTTACATCAAATAGGGAATTCCACTGTAGGTGTTCCACTGAAATTTATTAATCCACTGATGCAACTGATACCTTGCTCTGAAATACAAATCCGCCACTCACAACCGCACAGCTCAATGTCGCAAAACAGATTGCCAAAACACAGATATCAAATAAATATTATAAATGCGAAAGTTTGGATGGATGGATGTTTGTTACTCAATCACGCTGGAACGGCTGAACGGATCTGAATGAAATTTGGCACAGATATAGATTATAGTCTGGAATAACACATTGGCTACTTTTTATCCCAGAAAACTAAGGAGTTCCCGCGGGAACCAAAAACCTCAATCCACGCGGACGTAGTCGCGTGCATCAGCTAGTAGACTATAAAAAAAAAACATAATACCTTAGCAGCCTGCACTTCAGCAGCCTTCTTAGCAACCTTATCATTCAATTCCTTCTTCCACTGCTCCAGCTTTGCAAACTTAGTGGCTACTTCTATGTCCCTCTGTTCTATTCTCAACTGTTCTTCTCTTCTTTTCTCTGCAGCTGCATCCATCACCTCCCGGATTGTGTAGGGGAATGCTACAGCTTCATATTCTTTCCTCTCTTCAATTTCTTTTTTTGTTGGCCAGCAAACACCTGTGAAAGTATAAGTAGTATTTAAGTATAGAAAGTATAAGATTATTTCGGAAATATTATGTTCTATTGAAAATAACTGGTGCAATAGGATTTCCACAACTAGGACAGCTATTTTGTAGGGGTATTGACTTGTCACAAGTACTAAATTGAATTTGTGTAGTATAATAATAACAATAAGTAGCCATAATTATTATTTAATAAAATTTATAGATCTATTAATTAATATTAAATGCCCTATGCTTTGTGTGTTTTATGTTTAGCTAGGGCTATTCGTGGGGGCCTTGTGACTACAGCAGATATCAGCTATTGACTGTACGGGGTAAGCGTAATGTTATTCTAGATCTAGGAGGTATTAGATGGTGACGCGAGTTTTAAAAGTAGAAGTCACATACTCAAGTTAGGTGTAGAATGATCTGGTCTCAACCAAGAAAACTTCTAGATTTAAATGGTTAATATAAAGGAGCCACGACCCTCAGCAATGAAGATTAAGACAGTGATTTCTTACTTGGATTGACTCCACTGGCAATTCCATACTTCCCGTACATTTTCCTATTATATTTGACGGTCAAATGTGCTAAACAACGAGGCTCTTCATAAGGCCGTTTGCCGTTCACTAAATTGTAATGAGCGGCTGATAATCTCGACTTATTTCTCTTCTTTTCGATCTCCGCCTCTCTAGCCTGCAGGTTTTCCGTATCGTCGATAAGTACTTGCTCATTCTGCTCGATCTCAGGCACTGTTGATGAGTAACGGTGAAAATTGCTAATCAGACTGGACCGTATCAAATTGGTTCTCACGCATAAATTCATTTTTATTAAATATTTTCTGGTACTTTATTTTTTTATTGAATTTTTTAGGTTATGTTATTCTATTTGACATCGGAGGATAGAGAGGGTATCCTATAATGTTACTTGTCTCTGGGTAATACTGTTCAGTGTTCTGTGTTGGTTCTGTGCATTCTGTGTTAGGATCTTATGTCGATGTGGCGTGTTTTTTTTATTTACCTACCATCTGTGTTAGGACTATTCATAGAAATAGTATGATATACATACTATTTCTATGGACTATCCATAGAAATAGTATGTAACATGTATGTAATGAATATACATACTATTTCTATGGGACTATCCTAATATGTTACTTGTCTCTGGTTAGGACCAGCAGTGAGCAGGGTATGTAAGGACAATTGGAACTGAGCACAGATATATAAAGGGGATTTATATTATATTCTATTATAATAAATCTGTGTAAGAGTTTAAGAGTGATCTGTGGTCACTACTCACTACTCACTGGTGGTTAGTGGTCATTAGCCTTAAAGGACTTGTATCCAGGGCCGTAAAATAAATTAGTGGTCATTCGACATAGTTTATAATATATTAAAATCTTAGATGTCATTCGACTTGTCTCTATTAGTCTCTACTCTATATGTTACTTGTCTCTGGTATCTACGTCAAATACCACAGAGCGTAGTGGTTATATTCTCTTTGCCACAGAGTGCTTTTCTGGTACTTTTTTTCACCTTCTTTTTCTGGTCGGTGCACTTGCAGTTTTCTTTGGTTTTCTTCGATATTTTTTGGAAATAAATAAGCGTAATGGATGATTTTGGTGATAGTTTCGTGCAGCCCGAGGTGGACCCTGCAGCGGATTTCTTAGCCCGCGAACAGAACCAGCTAGCTGGCCTCGAGGATGATTTGGAAACCAGTGCTCCGCCCCCCGTAGCCACTCTGTCGTCTAATGGATTCGATGATTTCGTTGGTAATTTTGATTTTCGTATTTGATTGACTTATTTAAAATATGCGTAACGTAATCTATTAATTCTTTTTTTTAGCATTAACTACCTTAACTTCATAAACAGATAAACAGTGTACCCATTCTGTACCATTGTAGAACCATGGGAAAAATAGGAAGTTTCTACTATGTAACATCATTACTGTTCTTCTGCTAGGCAAAGGCTTCTGGCATTCTAAGCTACTGCGGAGGCTTACATAATTACATAAATTGTTAAAATAGTCATTCAATATGACAAACTTTTAAAAACTATTGAGTAACTATGAGTCAATGAGATCTTTTCTATGGCTAAAATAAATGATTTTTAAAAAAGAATTAAAGCACTAAATTACCTAATAGTTAATAAATTCTTCAGTTTAATACATGAGGTTTGTATGAAAAATGATTATTTTTTTAAAATATTTATGCTGGAGTATAAAGACCACCCTACAAAATATTGTTGTTCTAGACCCTGACGTTTGTCCTTTTTATAATAATCATTTGATTTTCAAGTCCATGAGCATATAAAATAGATTAGAGCATATTAGAAATTAGAAATCTTTATTAGTGGAATTCAATTAGAATATTGTGTGCAGAAGTGCCAAGTGCAGCTACATTTGAAGCCAATGGCCTGATGGATGATGAGCTGACCTCTGCGCCAGCGCCTGCCCCTGCACCGGCAGTGACACCAGTGTTCAGGCAGGAGAGAGAGGAACCGGAGAAGATCAAAATATGGAGAGAAGAGCAGAAGAAGAGATTGGAGGAGAAAGGTAAGTGAACCACCCCCGAGTAAAATTCAGCTGCCTAATGACGCTGCATGATATTAAGTAGGTACAGGTGTTTAAAAACTGTAACCTTTTACAGGTTGGCTAAAGTAAATTCTTTATTAGGAACTATCTCATCAGATAGTTCTTCACAACTCCCACAACTTCATCCGCGTGGATTAAGTTTTTAAATTCTCGCTTAAACTCCTTTATTTTCTGGGATAAAAAGTAGCCTATGTTCTTTCTTGGGATACAAACTATCCTTGTACCAAATACCAAATTTCATCAAAATCGGTTGAACAGATGGGCTGTGGCAATAGCAGATAGACAGACAGACACACTTTTGTATTCTATTAATAGTATGAATTCTGATTCTGCATCTTAAAAAGAACATAAATTCCCTTAGATGAGGAGGAGGAAAGGAAGAAGCAGGAAATGTTGAAAGTGGCCAAGAAAGAGCTAGACGACTGGTACAAGACTCACGAGGAGCAAATTGCCAAGACAAAGGCTGCAAACAGGTAACATTTACTGTGCTTATCATAGAGACAAATATAATGCTTTGCAATATAAATCTGAAATATAAAGAAAATTTAATGTGTGCCCCATTGAAATTATACATATAGAATAGTCATTCTGAACTAAAATCATGCTCTATGAAGCTTAATAATAAAGATTAATCAATAATTTTTAATTAGAATTTTATTTATTTTATTAGCATTAATAGAGATGCATAATTATATAGATGCATGCATAGAGATTGTTAGTGCAACCTCTAAATAGAGCTAAAGTCAATGAGGACTACCGTTTTTATGCTCACTAGTTGGCGCCACTGGCGAGTAAGGTCCTTAGTATAGCTTTAAATTCGGTAAACAAGCATACTTTTGACGAAAAATACGGTTTTAAATAGTAAGCACACAGGAACCAGGGACATGATGTACTAACTTCTGAATTCTTCTTCTTTCAAACCGCTTAATTTTGTAGGTACTTTTTTTTCTTAGCTCCGCTTTCAAAGCGCGGAGCACTGACATTCATTGACACGTATCTTACATCTTCATTAATAAATCCGGTATTGCTAAATACATTAATGAAATAATTAGACCCGCGTTAAAGGCCCAGTGATAATACCTATTTGACATTTCGCGGAGACCTCACTCTACACTAGCGCCTCTAGCGGCGAATTTAAACGTGGTAGCCCCCATTGGGCATACTTAATACCCCACTAATAGCGCTAGGTTAGGTTTTGGTATTGTTAATATTGTAAAAATTATTTCGGCTTCTGCTAAGGATTTGGAAGTTGCAATAATTAATTAGTTGGAATACTTGCTATGCTATATAAACCTAGTAGTGGACCTTTGAAATGAAATAATTGTGATTTTGTTTTTTTGTGTTTTAAGATCCCTGGTACTGTAGGCGTATTATATTATTTCAAGCTTATAAATATTTAAGTAGAAAACTAGCAGTTTTGTAGTTGTAGTAGAATGCCTAGTAGATATTTATACATTTAAATATATTATTTGCATGTAAAATTGCCTTATTAATTGTATGTTTTCTTTTCAATGCTGGCAGGGAGTCTGCTAAGTGAGTATATTACAAATAAAAGCTAAACCATTTTTGGCAAAGGTGCTACTAACTTTTGGTGGATATAATATCATGGTGTTTTGGCAATGTTTAGTTGTTTAATAGGTCATACTATCATCCATTGTTTGAATTTTTTAACTGGGAATTTAATATATTCATTTGTCACTAGGCATTATTAAAACATAATTCTGAATGAAATATTGTGACACATTCTAGCATTGTCATACTAGCTGATGATGCCTGCGACCTTGTCCACGTGGATTGAGGTATTTCAGTTCACGCGGGAACTTTTGAATTTTCCAGGATAAAAAGTAGCTGATGTGTTATACCAGACTATAATTTATCTTTATTATATTGTGCTAAATTTCATCCAGATCCATTCAGCCATTCTGGCGTGATAGAGTGACAAACATCCATATGGATGGATGTTTGTCACTAGGTAATATTATAAATCCGGAAGTTTGGATGGCCAAACTTCCGGATTTATAATATTACCTATCTCTGCCCCAAATTTTATATTTGCGTGCCTCAGTCAGCAGGCATGGCAGCAGTCAGTTCAATTTCTCCTTGTCCTAGGCAGGCAGGCTAGACAGAATAGCTCTCAGACTGCTTTGATATCAGTCCAATCCCTTGTTTCGTAGCCATGACGTGACATTCTTCATCCAAATTGCAAAAGGAAAAAGATAGCTGTTAGGTCCTGTTCAGACTAGCACTTATTTTTTCCATTTTGAAATTCAATTCAAAAGTTTTTTATTCAAATAGACTTTTTACAAGTGCTTGAATAGCACTTGTAAAAAGTCTATTGCAAATAGTCGAAACTTGCAAAATAGTCGAATGAATCTACCACTGGTTCGTAATGCCGTTCCTACCGAGAAGAACCAGCAAGAAACTCGGTAGAAACAGAAATAGAACTGAAGTTCTCTTGTACTTGTACCTGGTTTATGTTTCAAAGAGTTACATGGAAAAAATAACATCAACGTCCGGAGTAATAAGACGTTCGTTTGAACTGGGGCGATAATAGTAATTAGGATTTTGGGTATTTGACAACTATTCAAATAAATTGTTTTTTAATGATTATCAGATAGAGGATCTCCCAAATGTCGTAACATCCACGTCCCCTGTTAGTTTTATGTTCGAAAACCATTTTATATTATCGATGGAAATAAAAAAGGGCGTCGAATTTTGATGACGTCACTGTTCAGTATTTCATACAACATCACATACTAAGCGTTTTGACGTTTGAAAAGTAGCTGATTTGATTAATTGTCAAATACCCTATTCCAAAATGTAACCAGGAACGCGGAGAAAGCGCTCGCGCGGGGCTCCGAGGGTGACCCGGAGGAGGGCAACGAGTGGGCGCGCGTCTCCGAGCTCTGCGACTTCGGGCCGCGGCGCGGGCGCGACGTGGCGCGCCTGCGCTCCATCGTCCTGCAGCTCAAGCAGGCCGGCGTGCGTCCGCACTACCCGCCGCGCCCCACTACAGTGTGAGCAATACCTTATCTTAACTATTTCAGCTCAACCAACAAACGTCAGTGTGTGCAAAACCATTTGTTAACAACGACCTCAATTTACATGGACGGGCCCTATCAAACAAAGAATGTGGGCGTATGTCAAGTAACGCCATCTAGTCCGAAACGCGGGAACTTGCTTGCAACATATGCCCCATCTTGAATGAAAGCTTGAAAACGTATGACTCGGTCATAGATAATATAGGTCATAGCCGAACTAAACCGTAAGGCTAGTTAGTAAAAAAAAAATATCATACAGTTTGCCGCGGAAATTAAATGATTGCGTAATGGATAAAAATATATAGGAAGATTAAATAACGTTTTTTTATAAAATAATGTGAATTGAAACACTTACCTTAAAATAAAAATTATACAGTGCCAAACTAATAAGACTTTAGATGTTAACTTAATAATAACAAATTATCTACACGACGAGCGACCGTGACAGCGCTGCGACGGGGACAAAGACAGGTGAGGAACGTGTTCAGCAAGTCGGACGCCCCACGTTTTTCTATGAAAGGGCCCATCTAGTACCTACATATATATTATATATCGATGTTTGTTAACCATTTGAGCTCAACCAACAAGCCTCACGGGCAAAACCTTAACATTTGAGCTCGTCGGCGTCTCAACCAATAAACGTCCACTGCATGGATCTCCACAAAACAGGTTGCGGTTGTTGGGATCTCCACCTAGTGGGTGGTCCTCCCACTCTTTTTGCGGTAAAACTTCTTTTAGCTTGCCATTGGGGCTGATTCTGTAGTGCACAATCTCTAAACTAAACTGACAGCATTAAAAATATTGCTAACTCTCCCAGCCGAAACGAACAGAACTAGAATTAAAGTTGTCATTTAAGTTTTACTTATATACAGAAGTGTTTATACACAAGTGAGATTTTGTTATACAGAATTGACCACATTGACAGTGAGTCATTTTTCCTAGCCATATTTCTCTATCAAAAACTGGGTATATTGCAATAAGAAAATGTTTAAAATGGCTGTATTTTTAGATGTTTTGCTCAGATTGGCCACATTTGTCAAAAGTACTATACAAAAACCCACATTTATCAAAAGTATACTGAGAATTTTACGATCATTGAAAATGTTAAATTCTGTGAGAGAGAAAGGGAGTCTGGATACCCCTCTGATATAAATCGTAATATATACACAAAATTTGGTTGTGACCACGGAACTCACGGAAATTCCGTGCCCACCATGATCCACAGCCTTGAGTCATTGGGCTGTAAGTGTAAAATCTCTACGCAATGGCATCAAGACATGCTGACCATGAGTTTGCAAACAAGGAGGCCCTGACAAGCGATAACTTAAATAAAGCGATAAAAAGTCATTTTGACTGATCCCAGCAGACAACAAATTTGGCGTCCATCCATCCAATAAACCTCCTTTTTGGAAGTTGGTTGGCAATTTGAAAGACTTATGTTAGTTAAAATATTTATTTAGTAAAAAATTAAAATATGCATTTCTTTTGTTTACAGGGCTTGAATGGATAAAGAGTACTTTAAGGAAAGAAATATTGTTATTAGCCTGAATGTAACCCTAAGATCAGTCTCAGTGTTATTATATCACATAATTATTTATAAATTAATATTATATTTATAGGAATTGTTATTATTAAATGTGATAACAGTGTTCTTATGAAAGACTAGCATCTAACTAGAGACTTAAGCCACAACAGAAACTGTTCGAGATTTATCCATCATCCAAACTTGTATTCTGATGTCATATTTCCCTACACAATATAAAAACAATAAACAATAGTCGCTAGTGTGATCCTAGCCTAATATTATAACAACTTTCATGTAACTGTTATTTATTGAAATTTATTTTAATGTTCGTCAAATATTGGCTTTATATTGAGGTTAGCATATTTTTATTTGAAATAATATTAAAATAAACATCATTCCAGAATCATAAAATTGTAGTTTTGTTTTTTTCAATGTCAGAACCATCTTAATTATACTAATATTATAAACGCTAAAGTGTATTTGTTTGTTGGTTTGTCCTTACAATTACGCCGCAACGGATCGACCTCATTTTTTGCATGGGTATAGATGAGGACCTGGAGAGCTACTTTTTATCCAAGAAAATGAAAGAGTCCTCATGGGAATAAAAACCCTATTCCACACGGACGAAGTCATTGGCCAGTATCTTATGCATACAGGTTGTTTTTTTTGGGACCAGATAAATGAGGCAAAACTAAGTATTAAGTATATGAATTTGGTCTAAGGAATGGTTCCTAATGATGAACTGCATTCAAAGATTTTCAAATACATAATCACAAACTTAAGTAAGGCCTCAATGCAGGTGTAAAATAAAAAGGTTGGTTAAGACTAAGATGGTGCCTAACAATGACAGCTATAGCTCGCGCCAATTAAACAATGGCAAGTCACGTCTTCGGGGCATAGTATGTAATATGTATAGTCCCACTAACTTTTCTGACCCAGTGATAGTGTAAAATAAATAGGCTTAAAAATTAGTTCCAATTTTGGCCACTGGGCCTAAATAAGTTGGTGGGACTATAGTATGTTGACTTCAATGGGTTAGTTCATATTAACTGGCGGAAAGGTATGTAAATTATAACAACAGGCCACTGGCCAAACCCTTCTCATTGTGAGAGGAGACTCATGTTCAGAACTGGATTGGAAATGGGTTGAAACGATGAGCCTCTTAGAAGAATTGACTATCTACTGCTGATTAGATAAACTTATCTTCTACAAACTTAACATGAGTTAGTTTATACATTGTATATCATTATCATATTCTACAACTTTAAATCCTTTGCTATATCTATATGTTTTCTTTTATATATCCTCTCGGCTAATTGCAATAACAAATACATTAAACTTACAACTAAGAGGAATGGCCAGACACCACATCGGAGATAACTTCGTAACTGCTGACCTAACACTTTATTTTTATTCAATAAAATTCGATTATAAACTATTTCAGTCCGTCTTGTAATATCCATCCAGTTATACATTTTTCTCACCATCTTATTACACTCAAATGGACACAGAATTTTGCCCTCTTTCAAATCTTTCATAGCGGATTCTATACCAGATACTATGCTAGTAACATTAGGTTCTGTTAAATATATCATGCTCTCAGGCAACACTTCTGGTATGCCACCAACTTTGGTTGATACAACTTTCAACCCACAAGATGCTGCTTCGACAATTGCCATACAATATGCCTCAGTTAGCGAGGTATTTAGAAATATGTCA
The DNA here is from genome assembly GCA_923060345.2 of Erebia aethiops. NCBI lineage: Eukaryota > Metazoa > Arthropoda > Insecta > Lepidoptera > Nymphalidae > Erebia > Erebia aethiops. Next base: position 1,966,277 of record OV281092.1, on the reverse strand, counting down.
CCTTTAACTAAAACGTTTCTAACTTCAGAATGTTTTAAGCTTCCTAATATTGTGACACAATGTTGAAAACCCTTTTGCTCCCTAACTTCTTGTAGTAACCACATCTTTGGGCCATCTCCACCTATTATAAATCTAATATTTGGGTACCGTGGACACATATCAGCTATAACTGAAGCCATTAAATCTACACCTTTCCTATAAACTAATCTAGATACTATAACAATAGTGACTACATTAGGATCTCTTTGGCTTGGATCTGGTGTGAATGCATATGCATCAACTGCATTTGGAATTACAGACACTTTGTGAGCTCTAACTTTAGCTCGTAATACTGTATTTTCCTTCCCCGTGTGAGACACACAGATGCATGCATCACACTCACACAAACATAGTTGTAAATATTTATTAGTTAAAACCGCTGACATATCAGCAAAACCAAACAAACTATGGTCAGTGAATACAGTTTTTAAGCCCATTAATTTTCCTATCATTGACACCTCATGAGCTAATACACTGAATGCAGAATGGCCATGAACTATTTGAATACATTCTCGTATCAAAATGTAGCGGACAATTGCAATATTGCATATCATAGTTGGCAACGCACATTGGTTGTAGAACACTCTAATCGGGAGATAGTACACCTTCAAACCTCCGGTTAAGTACCGTATGCCAACACGATCAGCATAGCAGTGCGTTATCACGATCACTTTGTGCCCCCGTTTGATAAGACATTGTGATAGATTGTAAATATGCTCTTCTACGCCACCAGTGTTTGGGTAGAAGAAATCTGAAGCCATGCATATTATATGTCTTCTCCTGGTCTTTATCGACTCCTGTAAGAAAGAAAATTGTAAATATTTAGCCCCTAAAACTCTAATCGTCAAGTATAGTAAACAAAATAGAAATAAACAAACCGCCTGAGTGTTCATTGTCGATTTGCAGTTGCAATAACTGCAGTTTTGTGTGAATCATAACAATTTTCGGGCAGTTTTATTCATGTTGTCTTGAATTTTAAGATACTTTATCGTTTAACAGTGAAATGAAATGCAGATGAAATGTTTATATTTTTCATTTCAGATTATTTCACGATTATTTGATCCTTCTTTTTCTGGTCGGTGATTTGATTTTGAATTTGATCCAAAGATAATTCATAATTATCAGGTGTTTTTTTGACAAATTGATTTCCTTCAACTTGTCCTGCTGTCTCTGATTGAGATTGTTCAGTAGTCTTTGTTACCATAACCTAAAACTTAGACTCATTTTTCTTTTCTCTCATTGTCAGAGATCTTTGTGAGATCTTTGACTATTGAGTCACGGGCTGAATTCAGAGCCGTAAAGCCGTAAAAAAATATACAAACGTCAAAGTAATTTTTTTAAGGTTATTTTCACGTTATTTTGATCTATATGTTACTTGTCTCTGATTTTGATTTTCTCAGCTTTTTTTTCTGGTCGGTGTTTCTAAGTTTGATAGTTTTGCGTAAAAAAAATAAAAAATGCATCTTTTTAATTTTTAAATGTAAATAAAATAAATATGGAAGAAACGAGAAAATGTGATCGAAAAAGGAAACGATTTGCCGCCCGCCTTAAAAGTTCTAAGGGAATATTGTGCACTGATCATCCGAGACCTGTATGTAAAATTAACATTAGATAAACTTCTTTTTAAATAATTTTTTGAAAAGGCTGACATATTATCGCTATATTTATTTATTTTCAGAGCATAGTATTGTGCAATGTCGGCCAAGCAACAGGTTTCGAAAAAGGAAATATACTTAAAATGTTAGAAGCTATGCCGCAAAGTGTGAAACTTTTGAAGTTTATAGCTGAAAAAGGGGAATCGCACTCGTATGTTCTGTTTAATAACACAGAAAGTGCTCATTTATTCTATGATACATATAATGGTACAAAAGCACATACATGTGTACCAATCTATATGAGCTATGTTGATAGTGGTAAGTATTTCACAAGTATTCGAATATCTTGTCCACAGTACGTCAGGTATCTTATCACCATTGTCATCATGCCTATTTTTAAGTGCAGATTGTCCAACTTTACACAATTATTGTAGAACTGTCAGACAAGGATCCGCATGTCCTAAAGCACCGAAGAGATGTTAGTTCTCTTTGTGTGTTCTATCGTCTCTACAATGGGGAGTGCTCTGAGGAGTTATTCAATCGAATACCTCCTTCTGTGCTCCAGTCGCACCCTACGTCTCAGAAACAAATTTCATCCTCACCACCTGGATGCCTGGTCCTCATCCACCACCCATTATTCCAGGTCATTTCTACCACGTACCCACAAATTGTGAAACCAGCTTCCATCTTCTGTGTTCCCTCATGATTATAATATGGGGCTCTTCAAAGGGCGGATAAACAAATATCTTAAATGCCAGCAACGCATTGGCGGTTCCTCTGGTGCTGCAAATGTTCATGGGCGGCGGTAATCACTTACCATCAGGTGACCCGTCTGCTTGTTTGCTCGCTATACATATTATTAAAAAACAAAATGTTAAATTTCCTCACTTTCTACTAAATCAATTAATGATATTTACTTAATTGATTGTAATGCTGTTCACTGAACATTTAGAGTTGTGTGTTGGGATTTCAACTATACTACACTAAGCTAACACCAAATATTCCTTTTACACACACAATAATTGTCACATTAACCCTGTCTTATTTAAAATTGTTTCACAAAAAACATGATATGTAATTTCCTGTGATGAAATTTGATTGAAAACTGTTCAATTTGATGAGGAATTTGATTAGCGAAATCTGCCTAGCCTAAATAATTTTGATCTTTTTTCCTAGTGCCACACAATGAAGTAGTATGTTCATCAGAAGTACCCAATGGCTTGAAAATAATAGAAAACTTCATAGCTGATGAAGAAGAGAAATTGTACCTAAAAATATTTGACTGGATTGATGAATCAAGCTTGAAGAACCGTCAAGTAAAACACTATGGCTATGAGTTCAGATACGGCAGTAATGATGTGGATCTGACTTCCCCTCTATCAGAGAAGATTCCAAAAGAATGTGATGTGTTGTGGGCGAGGCTTAAGAGTCATGGCATTGATTTCAGGATACCAGATCAGTTGACTGTGAATAAATATAGTCCTGGACAAGGTATAGTTTATAAAGTGAAATGTAAAATTTTTTTGTTTTGAGCATAAAACAGATTTTGCAAAATTCAAATGTCACTACAACACTTCTATATCATCTGCTATTATATAATAATAGCAGAAGCTCGCGACTTTGTTTTTTTTTTTATCAACTACAAGTTAGCCCTTGACTGCGATCTCACCTGATGGTAAGTGATGATGCAGTCTAGGATGGTAGCGGGCTAACCTGTTAGGGGAATGGCAGTTATATTAAACCCATACCCCTTCGGTTTCTACACAGCATCGTACCGGAACGCTAAGTCGCTTGGCGGCACGTCTTTGGCCGGTAGGGTGGTAACTTGCCACGGCCGAAGCCTCCCACCAGGCCAAAATAATTGTCAAAAAAATGTCTGCGTGAAATAATAATCACCTCTTTATCTCTCTCGTGACTTTGTCCACATGTAATAAGTTTTTTGCATTCCCACAGGCTTCAGGAACGTCCTTAGTTTTCTTGGATACTGTGTATCCAATTTTTGTACCAAATTTCATCAAAATTGTTTGAAAAGATGAACTGTGAAAGTGTAGCAGACATATATATGTATATACAGACTGTCACAATATATCGCTATTATAATTATTTGTGATTTATAATGTAAATATGGATGAAATAAAATAAAAATCAGTGTAATCTTAATTTTACTTTAATAGGGATGATGCCTATATCAAATATAAATTACTTCTAACTGATTAATTATTAAATAGAGGGTCTTCCAAAACACCTAAAATTCACATCCTCAGTTAGTTTTAAGTTAGATAACCATTTTGAAATATAGATTAAAGAAAAAAGTGCATTGAAATTTGATGACATCACAACTGTGAGTTTCATACAACTTCCATACTAGAAGTGCGTTTTTAAGTTTGGTATAGAGTTGCTGATTTGATTGAGTTGTTATCATCCCTATTCTATTTTATAATCTAATGTAGGTATTGTAAACTTTGCTTTGCCTCGTGTTCCAGGCATTCCGTCTCACGTGGACAGACATAGTCCATTCGGAGACACGATCCTGTCTCTCTCGCTCGGCTCCGCAGTAGTGATGGAGTGGAGGCACCACACAGGTCTATACGTGCCCATAGTGGTGCCCGCTCGATCGCTGCTTGTGATGCAGGGGGCAGCAAGGTAAATTGATTTCTCTCTTTTTCCCCTTTCCAATAAATACTATCTTACTAATATTATAAATGCGAAAGTTTGGATGGATGAATGGATGTATGGATGTTTGTTACTCAATCACGCCCCAACGGCTGAATAGATCTGGCTGAAGTTTGGCACAGAGATAGATTATAGTCTGGAATAGCACATAGGCTAACTAAAGAGTTCCCGCGGGAACCAAAAACTTCAAATCACGCAGACGAAGTCGCGGGCATTCGCTATTAATATTATAAATGCGAAAGTTTGGATGGATAGATGTTTGTTACTCAATCACGTCCAAATGATTGAACGGATCTAGATGAATTTTGACACAGAGATAGATTACAGTCTGGTACAACACATAGTTATTAATCTGTACTATACCCATCTGACTTTCGTAAGCGCTTTTTTTATAAGTCTAAGTATACATATAAATGTACAAAGAGTTCCCACAGGAATTGTAAAACATCAATCCAAACACATTACGTTGAGGGCATTAGCTAAACTAGTCTTATATAAATATTTCCAGATTTGACTGGCACCACGGTATTCAACCTAGAACATGGGATCCAATCATAGAAGTCCGAACCCAACCAGACACAAACAAACCAGTGAGAGTTATAACAAGCGACGCAACACACAGACAGACTCGCATATCACTGACGTTCAGGTCTACGAGGCAGGGGGAATGCGAGTGTGGGTACAGCGTGCTGTGTGACAGAAAGCCAGAGGTTATTGAGGAGGACACCGCTTCCAAATTAGAAGAATTGCATGTGCATCAGGTTTGTAGGTTATAAGTAATCCATACTAATATTATAAATGCAAGTGTGTCTGTTTGTCTGTCTGTTACGCTTCCCAGCCCATCCTTTCTTTAGATTTTGATGAGATTTGGTACAGTGGTAGGTTGCATCCTGGGGGAGGATATAGGCTTTTTACTGTGGAAAATTTAGGAGGTCCTGCGGGAAACAAAAACCTTTAATCCACGCGAAGTCGTAGCATCATCTAGTAAGATTATTAAATATAATGGAAAGTCTGTCTGTCGAAGCAGATTTTTTACGTTTTTTAGATACTGGCCACACTGGGGCCATACAAAACTCAAAGTTAACCAAAAACATCTAGTATTTACCTTGGAGAACATTTGACCTATTTTTTTTTTAATTGCTGCCATTGCATTCAGCTTCGACTATAATAACGATGTTCATTGACGATAAGTCACGATTTTAAGCCAGTTTGTGAATGTGAAATCTGAACACACAAAAATTTCGCGCCCACCATAATCCACAGCCTTAAGTCATTTGGCGGCATGACATTTTGACCGTGAGTGTAAAATCAAGCCGCGCGGAGTGTGTGTGCGAATTACATCCGTCGATAGAGAAATGAAGAGCTTTGAGTCAAATTACTTACAGTCTATGGCCAGCTTTAGGGTATTGCTTTTTTTCTGTTTTAACCTTTAGCAGATGTGTTCATTGGTGTTTTGGTAAGGGTATTGTTTGAAATTAATTAATTATGTAGGTATACGAGCAAATCGCTGGTCACTTCAGTTCGACGCGCCACAAGCCGTGGCCCAAAGTGGTGGAATTCCTACAGAACGCATCGCCCGGGGATATCGTACTGGATCTAGGAGCGGGGAACGGCAAGAATGTGTTGAAACGAAACGATATATTGCAGGTGAGTGTTTGAAAATTATTGCAGCTAATTTTCTTGAGGCTAGTTGTTCATTTATGACGTATCATCAACCGATAGATAACTGCTGCTTTCTATCTCAGATAGAAGTATGTCTGTTCCACTAATTTTGACGGCATTTGATAAAGTTGCTAGAAATCCCTACAAAATATCTATGTCCTGCACCTTTACTGTAAGGTTTTAAATTATACTTATCATGGGAGTATTTTAGTATCCTTTCTCTGTTGTTGATCAATTATGCTGTTGCGGTGTGTTTTAAGGAAAAACCAAGAATGAAACATACTTTCGTGTTTATTAGCAGTAGTACCACGGGGAAACTAGTGTTGAGACACACATTCACAGTGATTTAGTGATAGACTAAGTGAAGACAAGTGGTAGCATCCGAGTAGCCTAAACAGGCTGCATCATACCACACACCACACACAGTAGCGTGCACAGGGATTGAACCATTAGCATTATTTAACCAGGCATTAGTTAGTCAGAATACCTATCTACTGAAAAATGAGTATTGACGTATTTCCATTTGGGAAGGCAGTGCTTTTGTGCCTCTATGAACTGCACGCCACTGACCACACACCTACTCACTACTTACAAATAACTAACTTCACCGCTACGGGCCCCGGGACGAAGCCACGGGTTTGCTTTCGTTGAGCTGGGTATAGCCAGAACATCTTGATTTCCCGGAATAAAAATGAACTCATGTCCGCCCCAGAGACACAACTTACCTCTGTACCAAATTTTGTTATAATTGGTTGAAAATATGGGTCAAACAAAGCAGACACACTTTTACAAATCAAATCCATACTAATATTATAAATGCAGACAGGCAGATGGATGGACGTCTGTCCCTCCGTCTGTGTGCTATGCTTTCGTGGACGATCTTTTCAACCGATTACAACGTTTGGTACAGCGGTACGTATGCCGTCCTACTTTTTATCCCGGAAAATTAATCAACATCGTCTAGTAACATAATTGACCGAGCGAAGCGAAGGTCTCTGAGTCTACTTGAGTGAATTTGCACGTGTCCGTCCGTTTGTCCGTCCGTCTGTCAGAGCATTATAACTTAACGTAATTACTTCAGCTTTAAATATAATATGTAAACCGATGGCCTCCAGCCGAATATGGCTTAAAAAGTTATAAAAATCTTTATTTCAGGGGGGCTCTCATAGAAGCGAATGCGAAGTAAAATATTTTTTATAGCGTTCCATAGGGTTAAGATAATTAGGAATATAGTCCAAAAATATATATTTTTTAATTTTCCCCCTAAAATTGACGAAATGGGGGGCTTTCAAAGTGGAGATTTTCTAACGTCCAAAGTTGACCTCAGAACTCTAAATTTTCTGAAAGGCTGAGCCTGAAACTTAATCAATTATTTGAATTATATATTAATTACTTGAACAACAAATACTAAAATTAGATAAATATTATAAGGAAACGGAATTATTTAATTTTTAATGAGCTTCAGTATTTTAACAGAACTTCACAATTATGGCAATATATGGCGCCGCGAGGTCTCAGTTCGGGGCGAACCACTCGTATTTATAAAGTTTGTTTGAATTCTGTGTATCAGGTGGCGGGCGAGAGAAGCTGGGGTCTCCTACAGGAGTGCAAGGCGTACATATCAGCAGTGCCTCACGCGGATTGTTTGCGGCTCGACTTATTGCGGACTCCGTTGAGAGACGCGTGCGCAGATCGCGTAATATGTATCGCGGTCATACACCACTTCAGTAGCCAGGTGAGAGCACTGTGAAAAAAAATGCTTAAGCTCGCCATTGACGATAAGTGACTTGTCCTCAGTCTAATTACTTGCGCCAAAATGTTTCGCCCACTCACGGCATCTGCATCAGTCGAAATGATATTCCAATTTCGAATGTCATCCAATCAAATTCTGGTTTTATAATACGACTTTAGTCATATAAATAAATAAATAAATAAATAAATCTATATTGACCCACACAATAACGGACAAAATTTTAACAAATTAACTCAATTACAACCCTGTGCCACAGCATGATATGCGTTTGCCTAACTTACCATATCCATCAATATAATCCCACAAAATAATCTGGCCCGGTGGCCTAAATTTAAACTAATTTTAAACATGTTTAGTTACTGTTTTTATTTTATTTTTCATAATATTATATACTAGCGACGCTGTCACCGGGTCAGATAAATTTGTGGAACTGTAACTGTCTCGAAAGATTAACGTTAATGACTAATACAATTTAGATAGAGTTCTAAATATTAGCCAGCTATGGTTTAAAATGATGAGATTTTTAACTAATCGCCGGCGCACTTCTGATCACGTATCTCCTCTCTATATAAAAATAATTTGACCATAGTCCACCACAATGGCTAAGTACGGATTGAGAGACGTTACACACCTTTGAGAATATTATGAAGGACTCTCGAGCAGATTTCCTCAAGATTTTTCCTTCACCGTTATAGCGAGTCATCTTTAATTGCTTAAAACGCCTTTTGCTTAGTTTCAAATAGCCAATCTCAATAGATAATTAATATTTAAAAGAACTACCCTCATTTAAAAACTTTTCGTTAATGATGATATTATATTTTATATTCTTCTAGGCGAGAAGACTAGAAGCGATATCCACTATAGCACGGCTCCTCCGCCCGGGCGGTCGAGCGCTCATCACAGTGTGGGCGAAGGACCAAACCAAATCCAACTACCTCAGCAAAGACAAGCAAACCCACGAGACAAACTTACACCTTACCGTAGACGGAATCAACTTACCCATACACGAAAACCGAACGCAATTTAAACATAACGATCTGCTAGTCCCTTGGAAATTGAGAAAAATCAACGAAAATAAACTGGAAAATCAATCGAATACGACGTTATTGAGGTACTACCATGTTTTTGAAGAGGGGGAGTTGGATAAGCTGTGTGATTTACCCGATTTGGTTGTGGAGAACAGTTTTTATGAAGAGGGGAATTGGTGTGTTGTTTGTAGAAAAGCCTAATTATATTATTGTTGGTGAAAAAAATTGCATTTTATTTTAAACTAGTGGGCCCGCCAGATGTTGTCCTGCCCTGAACCTAGGACCTGATTGCATCAGGTCTAACCAGCCAAGCAGCAAAGACGGCCATATTTTTAAATTTTCTGACGGATGTGGCCTTTTTAAATAATATAATAATATTTGATACCAGCTGATGCCCGCAACTTCGTCCGCGTGGATTGAGGTTTTTTTAATTCCCGCGGGAACTCTTAAATTTTTCGAGATAAAAAATAGCCTTCGTCATTCCCCGGCATGTAAACTATCTCTGTACCAAATTAAAAATTAAATTTTTTATGTGAAAAGAAGTGTTGTTTTTACTATTGTCCACTCATTTTTTTTATTAAACGCTGTATGCCAAGACGAAAAAATTCGTTCTCGAGTTTTGCGCTTAGCAACATTCATTTTTATAACATAGAAATGCAGTTTTTAGTTATAGCAACACTTGTGTAATTTCATTAAGTGATTTGAACCATGTCCACTAGATGGCGCTAATTTTTATGGTTTAGCTTGGGTTCAAGTATATTTAATATTAGTCCGAAGACGACATAGCATGATCCACCCAGTCCAAGAACGTTCCAAACGTTAATGGCTGCCAAGGTTCAAATGTTGTTGATATTGCAAGTAGAAATAAAACAATATAGCCAACGTAACAGCCTTGTACTTTATTACAATAAATCTTCTACAAAACGAAAAATAAAACTATAAAAATTCTATACAATACAATATGTGATATATTAAAGTAACAATCGTACAATAAACTGTGGTATGAAAATTTACTAGGTCTATGTGAGGTCTATAAAAAAATAAAATTAATACTTAGTATTTACGTAAAGTTATTGAGATCAATCTGGAATCCAATGAAACATTGGGCATAAACAACTTCTTCTAGTCTGTGGGTTTAATACATTTTTTTTATGATATAATCGAAATATCCTTCAATTTGAATAAACGAATGGTTAGGTTCTATTAGACTTTACACTGTACACAATACGTAGGTACCAATTTTGCGGGTGGCAATATTTTTTCGAACAAAATGGAAATACTGCACCTCATAGTCATTCCAACGATGAGTCACGAAAGTTGAAAAAATGCTGAATAGACCCAAAATAATTCCTTGGGTGTGGACTGTGGTAGACCCGAAATAATTCCTTATTTATAGCGTTAGATTCATTCTTTGGCGATTCAAAACAACTTTATCCATCCTTTAGTTTTAGATTGAGCGACATACGTATATACGGCTCGCAAACTGCACCCAAGGCAACTTTTTATCGGCTAGACGCAGTTTCGACTTTTGTGACCAGATATTTAAATTAGTCTGTAGAAACCAACATTTTCACATTTAAGATGCCTCAAATTGTCATTTGCAAATATCTCTACAAAAAACATCTAACAATAGGTGTCAATATTGCAATATTTAAAGGCTAGGATTGGTAAACAATAAACATACCTATCTAATACAAGGAAGTTAAATAATTCCTTGTATTTACGGCTTCATGAGTGCCAACTGCAACAGTGGTATAACGGAAATCGTAGACAAGTCTGCCAAAACGGCGTCAACATTCTGTAAAGTGTTCACTTGAAATATATTCTCTTTCCTAAAACTAAGTATGGCTAGGGCTAGGAGTGGAAGGATTTCTAGACAATCGTAGCCTAGGATCGCGTCCCAAAGTAGTAAGAGCTGATCCGGGGGTAGGTGGCCACTAAACGCTCGCATCAGCCATTTAAATACCACGCGAATGCTGAAAATATTATAAAAACATTTAAATTACCCGCGCAAATTCTTTCTTGGGCAATTCTTAGGTTATTAGTCTGTGGTATACTTTGCCGCCATTTTGATAATCCACAATCCATACTATTATTATGAATAAATACGAGAGTGCGTCCGTCTGTCTGTTTGCTACGCTTTCACTGCCTATTCTGGAATTCCGAAGCTGTGGTAGATTCACTCGACTATTCAAAAGCATTTGACTTGAATTCGACTGTTTTTGCCGAACGGATAGAGATTACATCTCGGGAAAGGAGTCACACTATTTAAAACCATCGATATTTATATGTAGGCACTAGATGGGCCCTTTCATAGAAAAACCGCCGGGCGTCCGTGTTGCTGAACACGTTCCGCACCTGTCATAAGCCTGTCTTTGTTCCCGTCGTAGCGCTGTCACGATCGCTCGTCGTGCAGATAATTTGTTATTAATAAGTTAACATCTAAAGTTTAATTATTCATCATTTAATTTCCGCGACAAACAGTATGATATTTTTTTTTACTAACTGGCGTTACGGTTTCTATGACTATGACCTATATTTTCTATGACCGAGTCATACGTTTTCAAATTGTAATTCACGATTATTTATCTATGGCATTAATATGTTGCAAGCAAGTTCCCGCTTTTCATACTAGCTGGCGTTATAAATAAGCCCACATTATTTGTTCGACAGGGCCCGTCTATGTAAATTGAGGTCGTTTAAAACGGAAAATCAGAGAAACGTAGTGGTTATATTCTCTTTGATCAGAGAGTTCCCAAAGTCGTAAGTCACAAGTCGCAGGCAATTATTAATTTTTTTGATTGAATTAAAAATCTGTCTTGCCATAAACAATTATTAGATTTTCTTTTTCAAAATATAAATTACTAGTATGCTCACGGATTGACATTGATGTTTCTAAAATGTATCCAAAGTAGTGGTTCGTTGGCTTCGAGCAGCCTCTCGTAGAGAAGACAAAGTGATACGATACCCTGAAAATTAAAATTAATTAAATTTTTGTCAACTAACCACTCCATAGTCCATATCATATAAGTAAAGCTTAGTACACACAGACGTCAGACGTATTTCTAAAACATTTTATATTTTGAACTGAATGTAGTCTAACCTAATGTTAAAGCGCCATGAGGCCCCGGATCCGGTTAAGACTAGTAATTTAGTATTTTTTGTCTATAAATCCAGCTGTTGAGTATTGTAGCCTGGAGTTGGATGGGTAGATTGACTGTCGTGGCTGCTGTACCTACTATTTTTACTTTGGCTTACCTGTGGATGCGTGGAGATATAATGTAACCGATGCCAGTAGCGCATGTAGAAAGCGCGGAATATATAGTAAAGCTGAACTGGCTCGTCATACAAGTAACAAAAAGGCGTTGCTGAAAAAAGATATTCACTTTTATATAGTAAATCAAATAATTAAAAATAATTTGTTCGGTATGAAGAACCGTGAATGTGAAAATCGAACCTTTAATAATTACCCATTTTGTAATTTGTACGTATAAAATAGGGTCAAAAACAGTAAGTACCTACATATAAATTGAAGAAAATACAATAAAACCTCCCGTTTCATCATTACTTATCAAGTTATCGCGAATTTAGCAGGGGCCATACTACCATCGCTTGGAGCCGTATTGTTTTAATATTGTTGACGGTCGTGTTGTAGAATTATAATCCTTATTTTAGTGACGTCAAGGTACGTGACATAAAACTGTCATTTTGAAATAATACTGCATTATGCGATGGTAGTAAACACCCCTGATAAGTGGCTGTTTTACATTAGCGGTTTTAAATGCCGAACGAAGTGGTTGATTAATGATAGCGCACTCACCATACATAGTAAACCCATGGAATGGTATGACCCCGCTTGGTGGGAAGGCGGTGAGACACTCGGGCCCGTGTCGCCCTTTCACAGCCACAGTTAGGGCTGCGCCCGCCAGCGACCGCACAGCGCTCAACACTTCGGAGTCGCGAGAAAAGCACAGCATTACCTGGGGTTGGCAGTTGTGATTATCTCATTGTACTTATCGTAATTGACTGAATTTATTGTAGTTATTTTTGTTATTGCAGGGTAGGCTTGCGCTTGTCAACGATCATGCCTAGAAAGCAATGATGAGGTCTAGGTTCGAGCACGCTTGCCTACATAAAAGATTCGTGGCATGAAAGCTATTCATCCTATAAATACATTTTAGTCAATAGTAAGAGTCTCAGCTTATTTCAGTTCAATTTCATTTATTTAATGTACACATTTGTGGTCCATTTTAGTATTAGTAACAATATAATCTTAAAACTATGTTAGTACCTACTTACAATCTAAGGTGTTAGTAACAATTTTAAGATAATCTATGTTAGTATCTAAAAACTAAAAGGGATTTAGTCCTCTGTATGAGTTTCCCCATCAGAGGACTACCCATCTTCCCTGCTATGCTAGTCAGGATGCTGTTGCTGCTCCCACGGACTCTGAACCGCAGTGATGCGGTTTTCTTGCTCCAGATCAAAGCCATCTGTCCGCGCCTGAGAAAACATCTCTGACGCGATGCAGAACCTAGGTCCTAGGGATAGGACCTATGGATTTTATTGGACAAGCACTGCGTTATAATGCTTATGTCTAATATAATCAGGTCGCATAATCAAATTACTGTAAATACTGACGGTGCCATCGAAAGACGAAGAAGTATTTCTTTAATTAACCTTATTGGCAAATACAATAGCTTAAACGTGGAATTGACCAACTTACCTGATAAAGTAAATCTTCAAACACAAAGTACTGGTCGTCGTTAGAAGCTGTCAACTGCACATCCTTGAATATCAGCTTGTCGATCATCAAATCAACTTCTAAAACGCTTTTCTTCAGTTGATTGAAGTAAGTTATTTGCTGTAAATAAAAAAAATAGTATATTGGTCCTTCGAGCCGAAGAACCATTTTCAACATAAAATATAACATTTTCATTCTTCTTACTTGTTGTTTGACTTCGGCTCCTAAAACCTGCGACCAAAGTCTAGCTCTCAAGCATTGTGGGCTGCCTTTCTTCAAGTACTCCTGTATGACCGGCGCATAGCCCAATGCCGCCACTCTCTCACCGAGTCCTATCCGCTCTGCTTCAAGGGTGGCAAACCCTGGTACTGTGCTTGGCATGTTTGGATTGACGCCTAATAGTGGTTCGCCGTTTGCCCATTCTGCGTATGTTTTTCGCTGGAATAGTTGGGATTTGGATAAAAAATATACCCACTTAACTAAAAATGTAAGTGTGCATTGTCAAAAAAATTTGTCCTGAGTCCCGACTGAAGCGAAGCTTCAACGTCGATTCGATCCATTCCAGTGACTCGGTCAGTAAGAAGTACAAAGTGAATAAGAATATTTTGTGAGAGTCTCGGAAGTTTACGGAACGCAGTGTTTTTACATCCTCTTCGGGTACGATAAAGGTTTTCTCAACGGACAAACTTCTGTGGAAAAAGCTACGCTTCAACGAGTTGAGCGGGTAAACTCAAAGCCATACCAATTGGTCCAAATTTTTTACTTGAAGAGGTAAATGCGCGAACTCCCATTTAGGTTCATCCCTGAAAAAATAAGGAAAAAACATATAAATCTTGAATCAGGTCGTAGTAAAGCAAGAATAACTCTTGTTCTCTGAATACTCACTCTCTCGTAAATGGCACATATCCGGATAACGTGAGTAAAACATCTAAAAAGTCTTTTGGTGCGTACACTGGTCTATATTTTGACAAATCTAGAAAAATTATGCTCACTTAAGTTATTTCAGAAAAAAGTAGAATTTGTAAAATATTATAGGAAGGAAAGGCAGACCTGAATTACCTAGACTATAAGTGCTAAGTTCATTCCATTTTTCTGCAAGCTCCTCTTGTTCATTTTGCGGTCTAATTTTAGCTAATGAGGTTTCTAAATCTGAACACATCGAATTTAACGATTTATGAATTCTTTTCTCCCATTGAGCACTAGCTTTTGACAACGACGTTAGTGGATCGAGTTTCTGAAATTGAATAGCAATTCATAAATACTTACCAAAAAAAAAATTAAAAAAAAAAAAATTGTCGTTATTACATCGAGTATGTATACTCGGCCTAAAATATGTATGTGATTTTCGGCTCGTACAAAGTTTATTTGAAAGAAATATTTCAAACAAGAGACTTACATTTTTGTTTTGTGTTCTGACCCAGTGAAAAACTGTATTCCTAAGCTTCGTGTCCAAACCTTTTTCCTTCATAGCTTGTTGTAAAGTTTGCTTGAAATCTTCTTTTTTAACATTTGGCGAAGAAACCAGTTTCTGTTGGAAGCAATCTACTTTGGGTCCACATAGGATAGTACATAATAACTTACACTACCTACTGTTTATAATTATATTTAAGTAGGTACCTACTTATTGTAATGTTTTGAAAAATAATAACTGCTGAGTTTCTTGCCGGCCGTAGAGTAGAACCGGTGGTAGAGTCGTCAAGACATGACGTAACATAAGAGAAACCTGTAGGTACTGTGTCTGTATATTGTCTTACATTAATTATTTTAAATAAATTAAGTATTGAGTAGGTACTGTTAAATATTTAAAGATACATTAAATAAATACGCAATGAATATTGTTTCAACAAAAATGCATAATATTACTTACTTGTACATCGCTGTAAAATGATTTATAAATTGAAAGATTCTTAATTTCTTCTGCAAGTTTCATGGCTGTGTGGTGTATAGCATCATCTTTTATGTCTTCCATTATCACAAAAGTATATTTAATTTAATAATTTCTAACAAAATTAACTGTGTTTACGTTTTTATTTTTATTTTAAAAAATCATACTTCACACATGCGGAATATAAGTAATAGTTTTGTTTCCGAGGTAACGCATCAACATTGTAGAATTCTATTAAAATCTCTTTGGTTTCAACTTTGTATTAGTACATATGAACAGTTGCAGTAAGTATAGTGTATACATAATTTCAATAAAATGAAATTTTTGAACGTAACGCTTCCATCTTCTATCGTTGAAGAACAAGCAACTCCATTGCTTTACCACCTTTAAATTTTTCAACACGGCAAGTTGAAGATAACATCTCTTTCTAATTATGAGAATAAGAAAGAGACAAATTAGTTTTTTTTTTTAATTTATTCACAAGAGGTCTGTGTGGTGGTTGTAATTCCCATGTACTTCCATAATCATTGGGTGGTTAACGTCTTTGCACTGTTTCAGCTGGGCTACCAGCTAAAACTGACTAAAACGTAGTGGTTATATTCTCTTTGAAACTGACAGCTACAGTGTAACGATCGCAATCACCTCTGATTGGTTAACACTCTTCCACTGCTGGACAAATCCAATGACGCAGCAAGAATACCATAAATTCAGCCAGTCACAACAATTGATACTGTAACAATGATAGATGCAGAAGTTACGCGGTCGCACTGCTATATTCTATTCTGTCAACGTCAATTACATTTGACATATGTTCAAAAACATTAAAAAAAAGTGGCTTGGTTGGTTGATTGTTTCTATTTTGGAAAACAAAGAAATTATAGAAATGGGAAAAATATTCCTGGATCATATTGGAGGCACCCGCCTATTCTCATGCGCTGCTTGTGATGTAGTACTGACGAATCGTTCTGAACTGATTAGCACAAGATTCACTGGAGCCACGGGTATGTTGCTTTCATTGAGTCAGCTGTTTGTCATAGCATCGTCTCAGCACACATTTGGACCAACTGTACCTTTAGCGTTACCATACGTTAGGCTTTATTGGCTAATAAGCCTTTAAAGTGCACAATATGTATTTTTACCATTATTTGATTTAACGTGCCAATGTCGCACCATACCTACTTCTACAATAAGTACAATCAATGTGGACCTCATCTGTGAAGAATGAAGTTCTTGGCTAAAATATAGTTTTAACAAGTTATTTCAGTTAGCAAGTCAGTTTCAAGTTTTAACTGACTGGCATGAACCTAGAACATAATGGCTGACTGACATATTATCAATATTAACCCTTAGCCACCTACCACCGGTTTCTGTCCCTTAACCACCTCCTACGTGCGGTCCTGGAGACCGCTGTTAGATTATTGCTTCTAATTTGGAATCTATGGTAACAATGAAACATTAAAGTGGATAAAATACCTGTTTATAATCTAGAACTTTATTTTAGAATATCTTTTATTACAATTAATAATATGTACTGGCAAAAAAATAACTACTCTTAAGAAAATGAAATCTGTAAAATTATTTTCAACTTCTTTTTATTCATTCTCATAAATTGAGTGAAGTAACTATAAAAAAAAATTAGCAGCCATAGGGACTGCCGATATAAGTGAAAACGAAAAAAATTTAGGCCATAACACTAAGGCATTAAATTTTAATTTCAAATGTAGTATATTTATAGTTTGCGAGCATGTCGCTGTTTGCGAGCATGTCGGTCACGCGAATCCCTACCAAAATTTTTAACCCCTACCAAAAAGTGCTCAACATGCCTAAAGATAGAAATAAAACTTGTACAAAATTGCAATCCCTTATCAACTTTACAATACATTTTTGATGCTCACTCCATCCCTTTGAAGGTGAAATTTTTTTTGTAGCATTCTATGCCATTTTTGTCATGTCTTTTTGCCATTTTTTTCGTGATTATTTATCGTTATTACTAATTTTGACACTCCACCACCACTACAGCCTATTAACGTCCCACTGCTGGGCACAGGCCTCCACTCTCATAGGAGAGAGGGAATTAGAGCTTAGACCCACCACGCTGCTCTAATGCGGTTTGGCGGGTTTTAACGACTATTATCATATTAGTGATAATAACCGGGACCAACGGCTTAACGTGCTCTCCGAGGCACGGGGGTCAAACACCGCCAACTTCCAACTCCGGGCTGGCACTGAGAATTTCTGAATTGAAAAACCCAATACCAATTTTTGCCCGACCGGGAATCGAACCGAGGACCTCGTGATCCGCTGTCGACTATGCTAACCGCTAGACCAACGAGGCATTTTGACACTAAACCAACAAAAATTTTAAACTGTATAACATAGAATAAATGTACAAAAAAGTGTCATAACCACCTTCGTGCGGTCATGGAGACCGCTAGCGAAATATTTTCACTCGTGTATACTCGCCGAGCGTAATCTCAATTTAGTTTGGTGTGTACAAAATGTATATGGAAGCATTCTTCGCCACAACACATACACATCGAAAAATTTGAGTTAAAAAATTTGTTGCAGTCTGTGAGACCGCTGGAAGGTGGTTTAGGGTTAATGTCAGCAGCTGGGTTAAGAAATTGATATTTATTTCCTTGTAGAACCGATATTCAGAATCTTCACACAAGCAAGGCCAGGTATGGTCGGCTAGTTAATTTCAAGTGCCAAGTTTGGTACTAGAGTAGCACTTGATGTCTGCAACTTTATCCACTTGTATTGAGGTTTTTTGGTTTCCGCAGGAACTCTTTAATTTTCTGGGATAAAAAAGTTCTATGGGTATGTGATTTTCCAGACTATCTCCATCTATCTATTTCCTAGCCAAATTTCATCCAAATCTGTTCAGCCATTCTGGAGTGATTGAGTAACAAGCATCCATCCAAACTTTTGCATTTATAATATTGTATAGATGATTCAATCTTATTTCATTGACTTGCTCTATTCCAGGTCGTGCATTCCTGTTTCATAAAGTTGTCAACTTAGTATACTCTGAAGTGCAGGACCGAGTGATGCTGACAGGGAGACATATGGTGAGGGACGTCTCCTGCAAGAACTGTGGCACCAAACTCGGCTGGGTCTATGAGTTTGCTACAGAGGAAAATCAAAGGTGATCTATTTTATCATTACTTTCTTTTAATATTTTACAATGTAGGTATATTATTGTGTCTATTCATTAATAATTTCGTAAAATTGCAATTTCATAGAGAAATTAACCAGTAAATAGTTATACTCAATATTCATACAGATACAGCTCGAACTGCTGGAAGTTTCTAAATCTACTATAGTGGTTCTGGAATAAAATTGTATTAATATTTTTTAAACTTACTTTTCAGGTATAAAGAAGGCCGAGTAATCTTGGAGAGAGCGTTGGTGAATGAAACTGAAGGCATAGAAGAAATTCCAGTAAATAATGATGACTAAATTAATTTTATAACATTATTATTTAGGTATTAATTTTTATGAACTTGTTAATCTTTAACAGAGTTTAACAACTATACAGTTCAGAAAGATTGTATATTTTTTAAACATGTGATGGCATGAAAGATTACTTGCCTGAGCCCACTTAAACTTGCTCAATTTGACATTTACCTGCAACACCAACATGTCATTGCTATGCTTTCGTTTCTGAATTGTTTGTTTGCTATGCTGTGATAAGAGCTTTATGTGAAAAAAAAATTGTTCCGGTAGTTTTTATGTGAAGAGAAGGAAAATTAAGAGGTAATAGTTTTGATTTGTTGTGATTTTAATTTTATTTAACAAAATTATTTTTAAGTGAAAAAAAATAATGCAATAAACAAAAAATACTATTATATTCAATGTCTTTCAAATTATAATGTAAATCTAGCTAAATATCTTTACGATTTATTTTTATAATTATTTTTTTAACAAACAATTTATAAAAACTAAGTAATTGTTTTTGGTATGGTTGTTTTGGTTGTGACCGTGCCGGAAGAAACAATGCCCAATCTTATTTACTTTAAAAATTTAACATGAGACAAGAGAAGACTACGTTTTGTTCACTATAAAATATACAGGGTTAATTAAAAATACTAACAATATAATATATAATAAATAATAATAATCAAAGGCAGCTTCTCTACATACATACATAATTAAAAAAAACTTAATAAATTTATTAAAAATACCTAATTTAAAACTTTTCACTGTGAAGTCCAAGACACACTCCAACTCTGTTTTTAGTAGGCGGTAGTTGACTCTCTCTAACTCTCTAGTCAAGAGTCGACTAGTCGAGCGATAACTGATCCGCGGTGCGGCTGCCGCGAATTGCATGGAGTTACTAAGCTATAGAGTCTTTGATCAGCCAATTTAAATACATGTTTTCATTTTGTATAACAAAAATAATGTCTTTACTCAGAATCTTTCAAATTCGTACAACAAAAGATTATCAAAAGCTACACGCCTAATAAGGTTACTAGTATTTTTTAACTAGCCCTGTATGTTCTCCATCATACTAAGCCCAATGTGCGATTCGTTGTTTGAACGGGGCTGTTGCATTTAAGGTATTTTAACAATTCTGAAGGTAGTCAAATGCACACACAAATAAAAATAGGTCATAATTTGTACAATATCACATTTTATTCATTATTATATTATATAACACAACATATATCTTCTGCTGATAACAAATTGGTACTCCCTATTTATGTCCATGCAATATACCTAAGCTCAGCTTTACAAATTGGAATATATTATAAATAAAATGCCAACAACGTAAGATAGTATTGAATTATTTGAGCAATGATATTAGAATTTGTTCAGAGAAGCGTTTTGTCAACTCAATAAAAAACTAAATCATCGTCTACATATATCAAATTTCAAATATAATATAATATCATCCATGAATATTTATAAAATAATATAAAAAAGTACATTATTTATCTTGACTTATAAAATTTATTGCTCAAATGATTCAAACATCTACATATCTATTCAAATAGAAGGTAAATTTCTTAAAAAATATCGCACCAACGCCTAAGGCGATTCAGGGACAAATTCATATAAGTAATAATATAAGCACCTCAATTTTATAATATGCAAAATATAAAATAAAACTTATTACATAGATAGATAGATTTAAAAAAGATTCAATGATTTCATTATTAAAAAAAAAACTCTTGGTGGTAGATACAATGAAATACTTTGTATATCTAACTATATCAGAATATTAAAATATTTAATTTGGAGGTAGATTATCTAATGTGGCCGAAAGATTTAATAATAATGATTGGATAGGGTTCTCCGCTGCAAGTATAATCTCCTACCAAATTAATAACAAAATCCTACCAATTTATAATAGAAAAATATTTACGCCACTATAATTTTATAACCTAATAACTACATTTTGTTTGTCAGATGACGCGAAATATTTGTCGGTGTATTTATTGAACATTGTCTGGTTTTCTATGAATGATCGTTTTCAAGTCTTACTGCTTTTTCCATAGCAGTAGGAAAATGTCGTTATTATAAAGGACCGTTTATTAATAACGTCACACCATCTATTGCCTAACCCGGATATAACTAGCTTCGTGTTTTTCTAATTTTTATGGTTCCGCACCGAAATAATACTAATTATTAAAAAAAAAAAAACATTGAGAAAATAGAATTACCTACTTACTATCATAGATGACTTTTTTCAAAGTTCCTTGTTTTGTTCTATATATATTTTAAAAACGGTAATCCACGATTCGAATTCGGTCCTTACAGTTTGAAATATATGTCCTACCCTCAATGGGGAGAGACACTACCAATTTATCCCGCTAGGTGTCGTATCGTCGCTGGTGATAATTAAATATTCTCAGATTAAATAATTATTATGCCTACATGTTGAGCATTGAAATGTAATAATAAAGGCGCACACCGTTGTCACTGCACCGTGCACACTGATGAGGAAAGAAGTTGGTTAAAGCCTTGCGCTTAAAAATTGGAAACCCAGTTCATCTGCAAGGTTATGTAGAGTTCACATTAGACCTGACGATTTGTACGGCGATACCATTTACTCGTAGTTTAATTGTCAGTTTCCTTCCCTTGAAAACATTTAATTATATTGCAAATTAACCCGACAGTTACCAACGATAGGTGGCGCCATCTGAGATTAGCTTTGCCTGTCCCTCTTTATTGCTCTTACGCCTTTTAATTATTATTATTCTCGTCTAAGCTATATGCCTATTTTTAATGACGTATGACGTCATTAAAATAGGCCCTAATTAAAATAAAAAAATACAATTTAATTATACCATCTGCCTAATTCAAAATCGATTCGAGATCACTTTGAAGCCTACTCGCCTTTTATCAGGCTTCGTATAGTACAATTTTAAAGCAACTATTTGAAACTTTTATCAGGTCTCCGTTTCATAGGTATATTAATTTTTAGGGTTCCGTACCTCAAAAGGAAAAAAACGGAACCCTTATAGGATCACTTTGTTGTCCGTCCGTCCGACTGTCAAGACCCTTCTTCTCAGCAATGCAGGAGGTATCAAGCTGAAATTCATATCAAATTCTTAGGTCTACTATCCCTTGGAGCTGTGAAAAAATCAAACTTCTAAGCCGCAACACAATCAAAAGATACAGCCGTTTATGCTGCAAATTTTCGACACTCGCGACACTACTCGCAAGGGAATCAAAACCTACAGGGTACTTCTCATGAACTCAGAACCTTGAAATTTGGTACGAAGCAACTCTTATAGCACAGATAAAGGAAAAATTGCGAAAAGTATACATTTTTAGTTACATCATCATACAAATATTATAAATGCGAAAGTCAGTTTTATTGGTTTGTCCTTCAATCACGCTGCATCGGAGCAACGAATCGACGTGATTTTTGGCATGGGTATAGTTGAGGACCTGGAGAGTGACATAGGCTACCTTATCCCGGAAAATTGAGGAGTTCCCGCAGGAATCCAAAAAAACTTATTCCAGCGGACGAAGTCGCGGGCATCAGCTAGTCATATAATAAAAATATTTTTAATAATTTTAAAGTTACTAATGTTATGGATTTCATTTAGGAATAAAAATACCATAACTTTTACATATTATTTACCTCTACAGGTTTGTACGGAACCCTCGGTGCGCGAGTCCGACTCGCACTTGGCTGGTTTTTTTATCGCCAACTCACATTGATGGCGCTACGGTACCATAATTTTCGGCCGAGCAAAACTCAAAGGAATATATTTTGTAAAACAAGTTATAACTTACTGCGATGTAAAAGAAGCGAATTAGGTACGAAGTCTTCTTACGAACAAATAATTGTATCGTTCCGTAGGCAATGTGAGTCAACACTAATGAAAATCTTTTTAACACAGTTAAAACCACGGCAAACCCGCTTACGTAGGTAGGTATTCGAATATTAATTAGGTACGAATATTTGTAACCAATGGCATGCGCCAAAGGTTATAAAAACCGCGTGCATTAAACAACCAGTACTAACGATAATAATTATGTACCTACAATATTAAAATTCGGAATCCGGAATCGAAAGCATAACACGCTTTCACACTTGCTTGGTTTGAACTAAGTAATCATTCTGTGGCGAAGAACTGGAGTGTTTCACAGTGTTCGGATTGGTGATACACTGAAGAACTGCAGGTCTAGTGGGAAATTATTTACCTATTCGATCGCGTTAAAGTTACGTACCTACCATTACATTACACAAGGGCTGGCTTGGCTGTCCAGCGTGGGAACGCAGCCAGCATTCTCGCCGCGGCCACCGTTCCCACGCGGGCATTATTTATATATTAATTATATGGAATCATTTTTATTACCATTTATTTGGATCGAGCGTTTGACATTGCATAAATTATACACTATGTCTTAAAAGATCCTAACTCCCTGGTTATCTCGGCACCGCGAAATTAATTGTATCGCACTATGAGACGGTATTCGGACTGCATCACAGGATTCAATTAACTACTTTAACAGTCACGCAAAATAATGTGAAATCTAACTATAAGTGTCCTCATAGTAAAATTCTTTCCCAAACAAGGTCCTACTCATCAAATATTAAAACTTGAATAAAAAATTGTGAGATTATTTGAACATTCAATACAGTCAATATATTATTTTTTCAAACCTCACAAATATAATATACATATTTAATAGAAATATAATATAATATATTGTGTATTGCAATTATTAATAAATCTATGATAACCAATTAATATTATTTCACAGATTCGAAAGTTACACCTAACAAGTCGTTACAACACTACCGTTTAGCTGTAGTCTGTGTCTACCCGCCTACAATATTTTCGATTTATAAAGCGTTTAAAAAGATTTTTCCTTTCCCGAAATGTACAAGTCGATAATCAAATTCGCAAGGACTCCATAGCTTGTGTCGGATTCAAAGCGACCAAGCCAACTCTCTGCTTTTCGGTTTCGATGAACTCTAACAAGGCCATGTATATAAACTTGTACTGGGCTTCGTTCTGGACCATTCCGGAGCGTTGGTCGCGGACCATTTGCACGGTGCGGTGGATGTCTATCTCGCAATCGAAGCCCTCTTTGCGGATTTGGTCGAGGATCATATCGATGACGATGAATGTGCCAGTGCGGCCAATGCCGGCCGAGCAGTGAACGCACACGACCGCCTGAGCGGGCGCGTCGCTGGCTGACATGATCTGCTGCAGACGGCAGTTTACATCCAGCAAGATGTTGAGCACGCGCCCCGGCTCCGACGGCACGCCGTGGTCCGGCCACGCCGTGAAGTGGAAATGATAAATAGTCCGCTTCACGTTCGGCTCGTCCTTTTTCGTCACTATGAACCGCCTCAGCGTGTAATCCTGCGTCGAGGATTCCGATTCGTTGAAAATGGTGTACTTCTTTAAAACTTCCGTCTTGTTCAGCTCGGGCCAGTAGCGTTCGCACTTCACTTTGCCGCGCTCAATCTCTTTGGTCGTCATTATTATGATACGCACGTCCTCCTGCCATATCATCGACCAGAACTGGTAAATTGTAGTCGAGAGGCAACCTTGGGTCGCGATGTAAATTTTGTTGTACACCTTATCCGGACCTCCGTTTTCTAAGGTTTCCGCAGTTTTAGGGATGGTCGTGTTCACGTAGTTCGGATTGCTGCGGAGGACGCTCGGCTCGAACGGCGGTAAAAGTTTATGAGTGCCGTTCCGGTAACCTTTCGAGTGCTCTTTGGGTTGCTCCTCGATAATTATGACGCTCGTGTGTATCGGGGAGGATTTATCCTTGTTTTTAGAAGAAGTGGGGTCTTTTGCGTGCGGGGAACTGTTCTCGTTGCTTCCGTTTAAATCATGCGACTCGGAATTGGAATCGATGAAGTCGCATCGAATATAGTTCGCATTAATATAATCGGAGCCCGGCGGCGCGTCCGGTGGGATATCCCGAAGGATGACTCGCGTGTGATCGAAAGGAATGATGTTTTTGTATCGGTTCTTTCTAATGTTCTCTGGTTTGGAGCCTTCCATCCTGTCGAAAAGTTGCAAGTTCTCCATCATCTGTAGTGTTTCGAACTCTTCCCAGAAGCCCTGTTTGTACGCCATGCTTTCGATGGGCCCCTCGTTCTCCTTCTGCAGCTGTTTAACTCTCGTGTGGAAGTGTTGCACCTGGATGCGAGTAGCGTTGAAGGGCTGAATGAGGCGCAACACGTCTCCCGTGGTCTCCACCATGGGGTAGCTTCGGTAGTGCTCCACGAGGCTGACGAGGTCATCGAATTGCAGTCCGCCGCCGACGTCGTATTTATTGTCTTTCCGTCTGATTATAACGTGCGTCACTCGGTCCCGCATCCGCACCGACAGCACGAAATCCCCGGGCTGCCTCTGCGACTCTCTAACGAGGAACGAGCCGTTCTTTCCGTTCTCGAGCATGATCCGCTCCGCTTCCTTGGCGGTGAGCTGCCCGTGGTACCACCTTTCAGTCGTAGGATCGGCGCAATTGAGAGGAGTCTTCAACCGAATGATGTTTCCGTTTTTCTCGCGTAACTGACCCTGATTGTCCATGTAGAACTGCACTAGTTCGGATAACGTCGCGAATTTTTCACCCCCGTAGAGGTCGAGAAATTCGCCATTGTTCTGGATTTTTATGTGAGTCACCTCGGAGCCCCTGCGGACCGACAGTGTGAAGTCCCCCTTGTTGCTCATGCTGGGTCGGGCGAGGAAGTAGCCGTCGCGGCCGCGCTCCAGAAGCAGCTTCTCTGCATCCACCCCATTCAGTGCCGGATGGAACCATCGCCGTGTTATCATCTTATACTAACAAAAGCACCACTCAATACTTACTCAATCTACAATTATCTGATTATTATTTTGTCTTCTTTTAGCTTAAATCTCCATAAGTCTTCAGCGCTCATCTGTAAGACAGATTAAATAATGTAAGGCAACTTTGCTCCAGGCATAACAGTGCAGAGTTGAAAGCCTAGTAGGTAATTATTGCATTAATGTAACACTAGACAGAGTTCTGTGGAGATTTTTGTAGGAAACTGGCAAGCATTAGATGTCTTATGCATGGAAAAATAAGTAATAACAATGATTACATGATCTGTGCAACATCTCAGACAAGGTATGTCACTTCAATCTTGTCTTGCTCTGAGACTGAGCTAATATTTATTTTAAAAGCATCAAACTGCAGCTCATACACAATTTACACAATTTAGTTATGAATTATAGATTCTGTATGTAACAAGAATAATTAAACAGTCTAAATTTAGAGTCAGTCCAGCATTAGAAGGAATGTGTGTCTCCATGAATTCCAATTTGCTACAATGTAAGACATAGTAGTAAACGCAATACCTCAAGAATAATATAATATGCTCAATAAGAATGTAACATTTATATAATAACTGTATTTAAACAGACAATAATATTATGTAAATTGCAAATGCAAGAGAAATATAATAAATAAATGATGATGCCTGCACCTTTGACGTGCCACCAAGTGATTTAGCGTTCCCGTGTAGAAACCAAAGGGGTATGGGTTTAATATAACTGCCATGCCCCTAACAGGTTAGCCCGCTACCATCTTAGACTGCATCATCACTTACCATCAGGTGAGATCGCAGTCAAGGGCTAGCTTGTTGTGGATTTAAAAAAAAACCTTTGTCTGCTTGGATCAGTTTTTAAATATCCAGTAGGAACTCATAGATTTTCCAGGTTAAAAGGTATCCTACGTCCTTCCCGAGAATGGTTTAACTGATGGGTAGTGAAAACACAGTAGACAGATAAACACACTTATGCATTTATAATATTAGTATGGAACTATTAATGCCAATAAAGATCTTAAAACAGAGTTTGTATTTGTAATTTTGGAGATCTGACTGATGACAACAGAACCCAATTAAAATTGTATCCTTAATGTCTAGGACAGTGCATAGTTAAATTTTATTATTTAATTAACATTTCATTCAACTGTTTAAGAAGGGTGAAAGCAACTTCTATTTAATAATTTCAGTACATTGAACACACTATCAATTGATTGACCTCAAAACCTTTCCATGGTTGTGCAAGGATTTACTTTTTACCACACAATCAACAATAAAAGAACTAAACAAAACAAAACTTTAAAATTTTGAGCATGTTGTTTATTATTACATATATTATTACAGCTGAGAATGCAGCATACTGTGCTGAAATAACTAGAGCCGCAAAAATGCAATAATTAGTATACCTATATATAATTATTAAACAAGCAGGAAGTATCTATACCTACTAATATTATAAATGCAAAAGTTTGAATGGATGGATGGATGTTTATTACTCAATCACACCAGAATGGCTGAACAGATCTGGATGAAATTTGGGCACAGAGATCGGATATAGTCTGGAATAACACAGGCTAAATTTTTAATCCCGGAGTTCCCGCAGGAACAAAAAACCTCACAACACAGTCTAAGTTGAGGGCATGAAATAACTGGTTACCTGACTACAGACAGTAAAAACAGAGACCCCCAATTTTCTGTAGCTTACATCCTTTGTATCAATTTTATTCATGTAAAATGTAGCCATGTCATCGGGAACATAACAACAAATTGATTGACACCTCATTTATCTAAATCAGCTCAGTAGTTTTGGCACTATGGTGGAGCATACATAAATACAAACATACATACATTTATAGAGACTGCAAAAATTATAGCCCTTCCTTTTGCTTTGCCCTAATCAGGTAAAAAAAATCCTATTAAGTATTGCAAGTAAGTAGAATAATTATGGATATTCATATTAAATTATAACACAGATTGTGTATAAATTAACTTATGAAAAATAGTTTCTTATTATATCCTTAAAGTTACTCAACTGCAATATTAATTTACCACAGCAAAAAGTTCATGTACTCTGTATAAATTCAATAAGTATAGTTAGTAGGTATGCAGCATAAGGGACATAACTAAGTAGGTACTATACTACTTTGTTCATAGACATTGGTGAAGATTTTTTACATGCATTACAATTACGATTTTTAACATTTCATACCTCCTAAAGGCACAGCTGCTTGTTTTAGACCGCAATCTTCCTGAAAATACGAATTAAATCTACTGAAGTATTGTTGCTATGCTGACTTTAGACTTTTTGTATCACTGTTTTCAAGGGCGTATTCACGGGTAAAATAGTGCACAAGAATGTTGAAGTAAATGCGAATCATAGAACAGTGAGTTGTTGCACCGTTAAAATAAAAAAATTAAATAAATTATTATGTCTAAACATTATTTTTAACAGAAATTCAAAAATTAATTCCCCTTCATTTCTAGTGGCCTGCGGAATTTCAGGGAATGTCACCGTTTCTGTCAAACTCAAACGTCAACATATTGACATTGGCAGATGTAATGTAAAGAGTTGCCATATTTGATAAAAAATTATAGGTGCTTCAAAAATGATTCGCGTTACAAATTCGGCCAACGGCCAACTAGATCGTAACGATCGTAACCACACGTCTTCTCGTAGGAGTCCTTTACTTAATAGGTACTTCCTCCATGCGCGCATCCAACCATCATCCCATCACCTCCTTTACATACTTACTTTCGGGAACTCTTTTTCCGAGATAAAAAGTAGCATGACGTGTTATTCCAGACTATAATGTTTCTGTGCCAAATTTCATCCAGATCTGTTCAGCCGTTCTGGCGTGATTGAGTAAGAAACCAGAGAGAATGACGTGTGGCACTAGTAACAAACGTCCATCCAAACTTTCGCATTTATAATATTAGTATACTTAGATAGATGTAAGGAAAAATACTTACGTTCGCGTGTGTTGTCGTGGCCTAGCAGCCAGAGGAAAAAATAACTGTGAACCGACAGTACACGACCTGTACATTATTGTTGTATAAGTACCTATTCAGTCATTTTTGACAACGGCACACCAAGGCGAGGAAGTGGGAGAAAAACATTGCTGCTTCGATACGGTAGATTTAATGAGTAGGGCGGTATGTGGAAAAGTAAATTACTTTGATTATATCCCAAAGGTAAATTAAAAGTACCTAAATCCAAAACATTTTTATAGCGGCATTTTATTAATGATAAAATCTACTTTTCGTTTGCATCAATAGTACATTTTTGAGATTTTCCGAAATAGCTCGAGATCACTTTTCTAACAGCGTGACGTTTATTTTGAGTGGAGGATTCGCCTTGCTGGTTCGACGACTTGGGCCAGTGTTCGGCAAAACTTTGACGACGGAACACCTTGCCTAAAGATTGCCACTTTTGCTCTGGACTTATTTCTTTTTCTTCGAAATTTTCATTGCTGCCCGAGGGTCTATCACCCTGAAAATAATATTACTTATTTAATTTGCATTTCTCATTAACTCACTATAATAAGCAGCTGTGTAGACTGAATGGCTGGACATTCCTGGACACAGCAGATTACCACCGAATTTAGGCCAAAATTCATTGAAAATTCAAGCGCTTTTATAATAGCGACCTACTCCATCCATGTTGGAGTATTTATAGAATCAAGAATGTTCTAGGCAAGCGCGTCCGTTCTTGCCCGCATCATTACTTCTCATTGTGGTCTCAAGTGTAAGCCTTTAATGAATATTAAAAAACTAGTGGTTCGCCCCGAACTGAGACCTCGCGGCGCCATCTATTGACATAAATGTGAAGTTCTGTTAAAAATACTGAAGCTCATTAAAAATTAAATAATTCCGTTTCCTTACAATATTTATCTAATTTTAGTATTTGTTGTTCAAGTACAGGATATAATTGAAATAATTGATCAAGTTTCAGGCTCATCTTTTCAGAAAATTTAGAGTTCTGAGGTCATCTTTGGACGTTAGAAAATCTCCACTTTGAAAGCCCCCATTTCGTCAATTTTGGGGGAAAAATTAAAAAAAATATATTTTTGGACTCTATTCCTAATTATCTTTAAAATGATATACCGCAACCCTATGTATTTATAAAAAATATTTTACTTCGCATTCGCTTCTATGAGAGCCCCCCTGAAATAAAGATTTTTATTATTTTTTAAGCCATATTCGGCGGGAGGCCATTGGTTTACATATTATATTTAAAGCTGAAGTAATTGTGTTCAGTAATTCAGAAGTTATAATGCTCTGACAGACGGACAAGTGCCAATTCACCCAAGTAGACTCAGAGACCTTCGCTTCGCTCGGTCAATAATTTACCACTTTCGGTCCATTTCTTATCTTCAGTGCGTGAATTATGAATAAGACTAAGAATAATATTTATTTTCATTATTTATTTTCATATAAAAGAGTGATATGATCAAATAGCTGTCCCTGCCCTCTACGCTAGGATAACCTGTATGGTAGAGGGTAGTTCCTTCCAGTGATACATGTGAAAAATATAACTAAAAACTAATTACTTATTTACGTGTGGAAAACTGAGCGTGTCTGCGTGCGTGTGTGTGTGTGTGCGTGCGTGTGTGTGTGTGTGTGCGTGCGTGTGTGTGTGTGTGCGTGCGTGTGTGTGTGTGTGCGTGCGTGTGTGTGTGTGTGCGTGCGTGTGTGTGTGTGTGTGTGTGTGTGTGTGTGTGTGTTTGTGCGCGTGTGCGTGTATGGGTATGTATGTGTTAGTGTACCTATGTGTAAGTGCACACAATGCTATTTTTTTATTTTTAAAATATTTTCAGTTGCGTCGTAGCCCTTAGCTAGCCAGCTTCTACGAGTAAGAGATTTTAAAATTAATTCAATTCAAATTAATACCTTTGTTAGCGATACTGAATACATGTTATATGCATAATGATGAGCTGAATTCAAATTGCGATTGGGCAAAACTTGTGTTAGCAACTGATAATGGAAATTTAACTACCTACTCTTTTGTTGTTGTATAGTGCAGTGATCAAATTTTGAGGGAAAACGTAAAATTATTGAAATTAAGTATTGTGCGCTCGTTCTAACTGAACGTTTTTCCAGCCCCACCCCATGCACAGATACAATAGGTCATGATCGGAAGACACTTGAAGACTATACAAGCCCTGAGTTAAAACAGTGTTTACTTTCCGGCATTCGCATATATATCTCCCTCGTACGCCTGCTAAGTGTAGACATTCACCTGCTAAGGGTAGACAACTGCTTACTCAAAACCCGAACGCTTTTATTTAGCGCGTACTAAGTATACAGTTAGTTACGTTAGGAAAGATAAGAGAGGTCCTTACATCATTCGATTTCGTCGATCTTAGTTGATTGCGAAAAAAGTTTGTAATTGATTTCTTCCAAGTCTTTGGATTTTTGTATGAATGTATATCTAAATTATTATTATTAGCCGAGCCTTCTGTGGGTACTTTTTTGTTCTTCTTACAACACGTGTCTTCTTCTTTTGGTATAGTCTCATTTTGAAACTGCGCACCTTCTGGACACAACATATTTTTAACAAGACACTAAATACTTTTAATATAAATAAATCCAAATTATGTTATTTTGCATAGAAACGAAGCAAATGCGTCATTTGTTAAATTATGTCAAAATTGAAAAAGGAAATTAATGTTATTTAAATTTTATGAATAAAACCTCATTTAAAAAATAATATCGTTCAGTCTCTATGATGAAACTAAGGACAAGAAGCCAGAGCCATTAATAATGTTGAAAAAGCAGATTCCCCGTTCTGGGACATTCATTAAAAGCCCGTAAAATAAGACAAACATTTAACATTTGCATATTATTATTTTTTGCATTTAGTTATTACTATTGACCATCTACTTGTGATATATTTTTAAGAACACAATCGCAAAAGTTTGTACTCAATGGTTGCAGCCAAGTTAACATTTTTTTGTCTCTCCTTATGTGTTAAGTGTATTCTGCTGGCGACTGGGGTCAAAAGTGTCCCTTTCCTAATTCTATGAAGAACCCAGAGCTGTGATGCGAGTTATAAAAAAACGGATTCTACTGTCTATGTTTCATGAAATTGCGCGGGAACTTTGATTTTTTAAATAGGTAAAATTAGAATCAAAGCGCGGGAAAAAATCTGGAAAAATCACAAAAGCTGCCAGCAGTACTTGTTTACGAGTTAAAACTTTTTATATTAATTTATAATGACACTCACACATAATGTAAATATTTTATTTAATTTAATTAAACCTACCTATTTTAGTTTTGTCATACCGAAAACAGTGAAGAACCTACTTTTGATAAATTGTAAATCTTACTACACAGGAATCATCAGAATGGATTAAAGTATTCCCGAAACTTGGTACGGACAATAATTACAACAGTTCTTTGAATTGTATAAAACAACTGACAAAAATAGCCGTTAGCTGTATCATGTATTCAAATGACGCGTTGCCGCGAACCTGTTTCACGGAAGAGGCTCTCGAGGGCATGAGATTATGGATTTTGAAAGAGAAGTGCAGCGATGATGCAGCGAAGTTCCTGAGTGCAGCGTTAGAGGACGCCTTCGATGCTTTGGACAAAAAATATGTAAGATATGCTATCCGTACCAATTCCATACTATTATTGACGACCTCCGTGGCGCAGTGTGTAGCGCCGTGCGGAGGTCCTGGGTTCGATCCCCGGCAGGGTCAATTTGGGAATTTATAATTTCTGAATTTTCCCTGGTCTGGTCTACCTACTTGTATTTTGATTACGGCCATTGCCGTAAACTGAAAATTAAGTAACAATTGCCAGTATTGAAAAAAGTCGTCTCAGCTCACTCTCTCACAGACTCTACCGATAATACTTGCAATCCATACTAATATTATAAATGCGATAGTGTGTCTGTTTGTCTGTCTGTTACGCTGTAACGGCCCATCTTTTCAACCGATTTTGATGAAATTTGGTTCTTTTTCCCGAAAAAATTAGGAGTTCCCGCGGAATTAAGAAAAGCTAAGTAATCCACCGCGGACGAAGTCGTGGACATCATCTATTGAAATTATAATTAAGTAAGTAGTATTTTTTATATTCCCAGCTCCACAAACTCGCATTATGTTTGTACGAGGACGAGTGCAAGCTCGGCAAAGTGACCGAAAGCCACGTCTTCGAGTACATTTACACCAATGAAGCAGTGTCCATGAATATGTCGACAACGAACAAGGACACGTCTAAACAAACCAGCTATGCCTGCGAGAATATTCGCCAGCAGGCGGTCGACTTCATACGAGCTAGTCTAGCTCTGATGAGCTCTTGTCAGAAGTCGCTAACGGCGGCCTACGGGCTGAGTCTGCGACTCTATTATAATGCAGGTAAGTCATTATATGAGTATACAATGCTCGGCAGTAGATGATCGATTTCATACGATTAAGTCTAGCTCTGGTGTTCTTTTTTTTATTTTTTATCCACTACAAGCTAGCCCTTGACTGCGATCACACCTGATGGTAAGTGATGATGCAGTCTAAGATGGTAGCGGGCTAACCTGTTAGGGGCATGGCAGTTATATTAAACCCACACCCCTTCGGTTTCTACACGGCATCGTACCGGAACGCTAAATCGCTTGGCGGCACGTCATTGCCGGTAGGGTGGTAACTAGCCACGGCCGAAGCCTCCCACCAGGCCAGACCAGGGAAAATTCAGAATTTATAAATTCCTAAATTGACCCTGCCGGGGATCGAACCCGGGACCTCCGCACTTTAAGGCAACAGCGCTACTCACTGCGCCACGGAGGTCGTCTTCTGCCAGAATTCAAAGTTTGGGCCGAGTCTGCGACTTTATTACAATGCGGTTCATGAGTTAACTATAATGCGGGTAGATAGGTATACAAATCATACAATTCACAGGCTAAGCTTTTTTGCGAAACAAGGTCTCTTGTTGCACAAAATTCGCAGGTTGAAGTGTTTTGTCCATGACAAAATTACCTCAAATTCACAAATTAATTAACTATTTGGCTTCAAGGATAACAAGATCTAACTTTTTTTTTAAAATTCATTATAGTCTTACGCTTGACCACAATCACACCTGATGGCGATACACACACACACACTTCATTCAAAGCGATGTTCGCCATTTGTCCCGTGGTAGGGTTGCGACGTCCTGTGTGCTTAGCTTAGGATACGCACAACGAGATTATCTCGCGACGAGAGAGAGAGATATTGTCGTTGCCGGCAAGTTTTTCATTTACCTTAACATGCACAAAATGCGGTATATTACAAGAAAAAATAGTCTACATGTAAATGTTCGTAGAGAAAAATACCACAGATAAGAAATATTACTTTTATCTCTACTTTTGACGTAACGAGACAAGTAACCATGTTAGCTTCGGTAGACAGAGAGTGATAACGTTTAGACATAATTTTACTCGTAGTGCGCATGCTAGCCCTGCAGGATGCGGTCCTTCTAAGGATGCGTACTGTATACCTACTCATATTTGGATATTGCGCCATTTTGCGGAAAGCTGAACGTGAGGATTACGTACTAAGTTAGTGCGGTCGGCTAGCGGTAAACCATGCAGTCAAACATAACCTTACAATGGATGGGTATAAAAAGTTATAAAGGCAGTAAATACATAATACAATACACAATAATTATATCACTTGCTTTTTAACGGTGAAGTAAAACGCTATGATGGAACCTGCATGCCCAAGAGTTTCCTCGCTCAAATCGTGGTTAAAATGATTGAAATTATGGTGATTTTCTTATTGAAAACAAAATCGCGCTTCTCGCCTTCTGAACTCTGTTTACAACGAACCTAGTATAGACTAATTATTTTGTGGCAATATGTGTAGTGTAAGTCGAAATCTTACAATAAAGGTATTGATACAGTCAAGTGCAATACAGCTGGTATAGTTTTTTAACAACTTCCATGTGTATCAACAGGTACGTCTGTATTTTAATTAGTGTCTAATTGTGAAAACCTATTATTAGCTATAAGTTACCTAATTTTAAGACTATTTAGAATAATAAGATGTTGGTTTTCCTTAATAAATAAATTAAAAAAAAACTGACGTACAAAACGTGCCCGCGTGAAATGCTGGGGTTTTTTTGAAGAAAGGTGATTTCACTTAGATACGCCGGCTGACTACAACGCCCCAGGGTTCACCGAGGAGACGGGCGCAGACCACTTAGACCACATCTCGCTCGAGGGCCTCACAGCGGGTCGTGTCCAAACCCCTCACCACAAGCTTAGCGTGCTCTCCTACGTCAAGGGACACGCCTTGAGAGCCAGCCATGAGGCTATCGTAAGCGTTTTTAAAATGTCTTCTAAGTAATTGCATCTAGTCATCATGCAACTTAGGTTGTCTGGACTCTGGAAGAGTTTGTTGTGGGCTCTTCTCAGACCCAGGGCGCGTTTGGAACCCTCGTAGCTTTAGTTTTAAGTTACCGTAACTGATTATCACCATCATGTTTTTTAAGTAAGTAATTTTTAACGTCAATAAGTGTACCCACAGAGTATACCGGTATATTGAATAAATTTTATTGATTGATTGATCACTCGTGATAATGCCGCCTTTACATTGTAACAAGTTGTAAATAAAGTGTTTTTACTTAGTTTTAGGTATCATCCGCGTGTTTTTTTTTATAGTTGATAAAATATAGCTTGATACCTGTGACAGATGTCATCCAAATGACGCCTATGTAGTTCAGTATTATGTCATCGTAAAAATGTATGAAAAGTGTATGCGAAAAATGTCATACTTTATTGATTATAGTGACGTTCCTTTTTTTATCGTAACCAAAGTATTTATGGGAATTTTATGAGCACTACAAATACGTTAAATCGGAATAAGTTGTTACTTTTTAAATTAAAAAATCTAGTTATTAACATTTTATTCATATTATTATTTGGGTAATTGAAAAAATAATACCAATTTAAATACATTTTTGGAAATAATTAAATTTTTGGAAATAATTAACATTTTTGTTTGATTTCGTTATAACAAGTAGTTATAAATTATTATCCTAGTATAGTATCAATAAAAACATAATATAGTAACAATAAAATCGACATTTGTAGCTAGTACCTACCAATAATATCGATAATATTATGATGGATTTTCAACACTGTCCTAGCCCTATCTATGTCACTCTGACAGCTGTCACAGGTATCAAGCTATATTTTACCAATTAAAATTCAGTGGAAATTGGTGTAACTTCTTGATTTTCTGGGGTCAATATCCGTCTGTGGGATTCAAGCAATCTCTGTGCTGTGTAGGTACCTCATAACGTTCAAACGTCACTTCTGCTGGGAACGGCCGCCAAAACGAACATCTGGCTGCCATCGTTTTATCGAAGTGATCATTTATATTTATGACTTCGTTTAAATTTATCACTTTAGTTTATATGATTATTTAAAAGCACCCAATAATAATGGACCCCAAATTAGTTTATTTAAGTAGGTACCTATGTAGGTACTAACGTCAACCTATTGCCTTTTCAGCCATCGCAAAATCCCCCAATGCTATCGAATGACTCCGAAGAATCGGGTAAGTAGTCTTGATACTTTAAAATATATTTAGAGAAGATGATTGAAATACACCCTGAGGATAAATCTTTTGGTGTCCGGTAAAAAAACATCCGGACAGATGTCCGGATGTTTTTGTGTGGAGTGGAGGTGATGTTATCTGCACATGAGCAATGAGCATATATGTATGTCACCGTAAGATTGTAAAATCCGTTACATTATAATCTAACGGTTTTTATTCCGCTAGATTATATCAACTGTCGAAAGATTGTGAACCGCTCAATGTTCTGAGTATTAATTTATGAAATATTTATTGTTTTTACGTTTTCTTGTCTCTTTCTTGTACAGTTGCGCGCGCGAGTTGAATGCAGAGTAAATGTATGGTGACACTTACATTTACTCTGCATTCAACTCGCGCGCGAACTATAGGTTAGGTTAGGGTTTGACATAAATATTCATTATCTTAGGTTCTATCGGGTTAATATACCTAATATATTACAATTTACCGAAAAATAACGCGTTAAATTGTAATCAGTATGTTACGGTTCACAATCTGTCGACAGTTTATAATCTATCGAGATAAAAAACGTTATATTATAATCTAACGGTTTTTACAATCTTACGGTGACATGTATAAAGCGCGGAAAGCCACGCGGACGAAGTCGCGGGCATCATCTAGTTTATTCTAGTACACCAATAATGGAAAACATGTCCTTGAAGAAGCATTGCTTGGCTCTTGAGACTTTCATTTCTATGACGCTTAAATACAGAGTAATTAACAAAGTCAATTGGACCATTGATGTACTTAGATATAATTTAAATATGACGTACGAAGTTTTTAATTTTTAATTCTCAGTTATCAGATAATTCCGTCAGGCGCTACAAGTAAATAGCGCCATAAATGTAAGCCAGGTATTTCACAGCTGATTACGTGTTGTATAGACTAAAATAATTTATATTCTGTGGTGGTAAATCTTAAATGTATTAGACAGAAAACTAAAATCACGGATGTAACTTATACCATTAAAAAACTCAAATGGAAGTGGGCTGGACATCTTATAAGAAACAAGAAACCAAATTGGGCAAAAAATGTAACAGAATGGTACCCAAGGGAGGGAAAGAGAAGAAGAGGTAGACCATTCCGAAGGTGGGAAGATGATCTAAGAATAACAGGTGGAACACAGTGGAAAAGAAAAACTCACGACCGTGAAATATGGAAGCGCCTGGGGGAGGCCTTTGCTAATAAGCAAGACAATTAGCTAAAATTATCATTATCGGTGTCTTTTTATTATTTATAGCATAAGTAATTAATAAACTTTTCAATATAATTGTAATTCTAGATATAAGTTAAGATTGTAAAAAATTGTCAATAAAGGCTTATCTTATCTTATCTGTGGTGGTACGGAACCCTTTGTGCGCGAGTCTGACTCGCACCTGACCGGTTTTCTCTTTAGATCCGGAAGATGGTTCCGCAAGAGCCCGGCCCCGGGTGACGTGCCCGTGCAACAAACACCGCGATACAGAGCCACACAGCGATGATGAACTTCTCACTTGCCAGTAAGCACTACAATATTTTCCATACACTTGTAGGTACACCTTGATTAGGTTTTATTGTACACATAGAAAGAAAGAAAGAAATCTTTAGTCAGGGATACAAGACAAAAAACTGCGCTACAGCGTTGAACTTCCGTGAAGCCAGTATTGCTGGGACGGCGCCAAATAGATATATTATATAGGAACATTTATTCATAATTTATTTTATAATAATAATAATAAAGATAAATAAATAGAATCTGTAATAATAATAACATAGTTTCTAGTATATTTCACTAATAAAGTAGTTTAATTTAAGTTTCTAGTATTGTGTTTCTACTAGCTGACGCCCGCTACTTCGTCTGCGTGGATTCAGGGTTTTCGGTTCGCGGGAACTCTTTTAATTTTCCGAAAAAAAAAAGTAGCTATGTTATTCGAGACTATAACCTATCACTGTGCCAAATTCCATCCAAATTTTCGCATTTATAATATTAGTATTTTAGCATAGACTTAGTTATGGTTATTTTACGCTATAATTCAATGCGACATAGAGGCATGCTACAGAAGTAGCTCTACAATAAAATAACCGTCGTAAGTACATAAAATTCAACACTTAAAAATAGAACGCATCATGTAGCATTCCACATTGTCGACTGTTATTGATTCTAGTTTACCTAAAATCTGTCTCACCGAGAATAATAAGATATAAGTAATTTTCGAGTTCAGTTCAATACAAACAACTCTGATGCGCAAGTAACTGCAATTTCACGTGCAATTTGGTAACGCGGCGCTTCGATCGAACTCTTAAAAATATATTATGGTTTTTGGGTCTTCTTAATTTGTTGATGAATAGAAACATGATTAGGCTCGAATTTTTTCCAAAAACTAAAAAGTTTGAAATTCTATTAATATCCAACACTGTTGCGCAAGTTACTGCAACACGCGTCAGCACGCGACGTGTTTCGGCGTGTTCGGTGACGCGACGCGACTGTCGCGGCACTGCTGCGCCGACTGTCGCGACGCAGACCGCACGCGACCGCCCACAGACCTCAAACTTGACCCCTTGCCGCCACAAAGGAGAGCTGTGAGTATTTTTTGTTTCAGATTTGAATTTGATTTTTAGAAATACTTTTATAAAAATACTTGCTGACGCCCGCGACTTCGTACGCGTGGATCGAGGTTTTGCGGTTCCCGCGGGAAATCTTTAATTTTCCGGGATAAAAAGTGTTATTGCAGACTATAATCTATCTCTGTGGCAAATTTCATCCAGATACGTTCAGCCGTTGGGGCGTGATTGGGTAACAAACATCCATCCATACATCCATACATCCAAACTTTCGCATTTATAATATTATATAAAATATAAATATATAATATATATAAATATAATATATAATATAATATATAATCTACATCTAAGCTAATATTATAAAGAGGAAAGATTTGTATTTTTGTATGTAACGAATAAACTCAAAAAGTAGTGGACCGATAATTCTTTTTTCATTAGAAAGCTACATTATCACTGAGTAACATAGGCTATATTTTATTTTCAAAAAAATTAGAGATCCTTACGAAAATTGCAATAATGTGAACTAAGTCGGAAAAAATCGTCTCTTCTGAGAGCTTACGCGGCGTGCGCTGCGTATAAATAGTTAAAGTTACGCGAAAACAATGTATGGTGGAATTGTTCCTCTTAAAAAGTTCTAAAAAAAAGTCCGCGTTAGTATATATCTATCTTTTAAGGTTGACTCACAATAGCCATTTTTATGATTTTCAAATTTGGTCTAAACCAATGCTTTACTTGCGAAGGTGTTTTTATCGACATAGTATTAATCCTTATAAAAATAAATATATTAATCATCTCAAGTATTTAACTAAGATAAAAATTGTCCTTTGCACCATTTAATTTAGATGAATAGCTTATGAGATATCATAGAAATAATGATCTTACAATGTAATATTAAAATGTAAGCTGCCCACTGCCCACTGGCTATATTGGGTAGGTATATATTAGGATTATTAGTGCTACCCGTGCGAAGCCGGGGCGGATCGCTAGTATATAATATAATATAAAGTAAGAAGAAGTAAGACTATCGTGAGTGATATTCATAACTATAAATATATCAACAGTTGTAACTCACTAGTCCGACTAGTTTCGAATCCGTCCGAGGCCCCTATCATGAGACTGTTCGCGTGACGCGTCAATTGCTGAACGATGACTCCCCTCGCAGAGAGCGTTACGACAGGCAGCCCGCAGTCATCGCTCAGCTGCCGCATCGCGCGAATTTGCTCATGAATAAGGGCCCCGGTCGGGTTCGAAACTAGTCGGGCATTTTGTGACAAAACTAGTGCGTACAACCGGTTATATTTTTATAGTTAACTATAAAATATATTAGTTATTAAACTTCCAACAAGGCTATACCGCCAAATAATTAAGCATTCCAGTATGATGCTGCGTAAACCAAAAAAGGTTATCGGTCTAATAACAACTGCCATACCCTTCCAGGTTAATCCACTTTAATCTTAGACAGCATCATCAATAGGGATGATGCCTATGTCGAAAATAAATTATTTCTAACTGATTATTAAATAGAGGGTCTTCCAAAACACCTAAAATTCACATCCTCGGTTTATTTTAAGTTTGATAACCATTTTAAAATATTATAGATTATAAAAAAAGGGCGTTGAAATTTGATGACATCACAACTGTGAGTTTCATACAACTTCCATACTAGAAGTGCGTTTTTAAGTTTGATAAAGAGTTGCTTATTTGATTGAGTTGTCATCATCTCTATTACTCAGTCAAGGGCTAACTTGTTGTGTATGAAAAAAAATTAAGTACTACCTGTTGGTGGATTAATATAATATACCTGAGCTAAACAAGAGCTGACAATAAACAGCTAACAGTTTCTTTATCGAAAATAAGTAAACATTAAGTTCAAACTTCAAAGATGTGTATTAACTGTTTGAGCATTATTATTCCGAATTATAAGTTAAGTAACACAATTTTTTCAAGGGATATTAAAAAACTAAAATTAATATTGTTTCTAACAGAGTCTCTGCATATTCCGTCGAACCATGCACTTATGCTCTCAACGCAAGACCATAAATGCGCAAATTCTCTCGGAGACTTTTTTTATGTCATCCGCAAGCGCTTACAGTCTGATGCGGATGCTGCACCGGCATGGCATCATCCTCCATGGTGCGGAAAACGAGTAAGACCAACATTTCTTTAACTGAAGGTTGTTTTACACTGAAGCAACAACATGGAACTATGTGGCATGCGATAATGTGGCATGCTACAAAGGAAGATAAGCACTATAATAAGCATAATAGCATGGGTGTTTTCATGTATTTCACACCTTTTTTCTGCCTATTCTTCTTCGCTATAACCTTTCCAAAGATAAGATAAGATAGTTATCTCTTGTAGAGATAAGTCCTTCTATGTCGACTATTTTTTTTTCTACGTTTTCTAAAAAAAAATACAATATAAAGTTCTTATTAAAAACAAAGAAGCAAAGTACGTTATGACACGCTAAACGCGTAGCGAGTAGCGTAGACAAGCCAACGAACAAACACTTTCGTATTTTATTAGGTTTATATTAGTAAGATGCAGCACTGTGGCATGCCGCAATGTCGCTTTAAATATTGTGTTAACCTATGGTGTTAACCCTCTTGCCAACATGTTTGCACTTTTAGAGTACTCAGATAGCTCTGAATACCCAATATATTTTTTACTAGCTGATGCCCGCGACTTCGTCCGCGTGGAATAAGTTTTTTTGGATTCCCACGGGAACTCCTCAATTTTCCGGGATAAAAAGTAAACTATGTCACTCTCCAGGTCCTCAACTATACCCATGCCAAAAATCACGTCGATCCGTTGCTCCGTTGCAGCGTGATTGGAGGACAAACCAACAAAAAAACTGACTTTCGCATTTATATTAGTATGATTAGGTTTATATTAGTAAGATGCAGCACTGTGGCATGCCGCAATGTCGCTTTAAATATTGTGTTAACCTATGGTGTTAACCCTCTTGCCAACATGTTTGCACTTTTAGACTACTCAGATAGCTCTGAATACCCAATATATTTTTTACTAGCTGATGCCCGCGACTTCGTCCGCGTGGAATAAGTTTTTTTGGATTCCCACGGGAACTCCTCAATTTTCCGGGATAAAAAGTAAACTATGTCACTCTCCAGGTCCTCAACTATACCCATGCCAAAAATCACGTCGATCCGTTGCTCCGTTGCAGCGTGATTGGAGGACAAACCAACAAACCAACAAAAAAACTGACTTTCGCATTTATATTAGTATGATTTATTCCAGCTTTAAGAAACTTCAGAATATAAACGAAAATAACCTTAAACTGGCATTAATTAAATTCAAAAACAAAAGAGGAGAAGACGTAGCCAATCGTCTCATCGGAGAAATTGAGAATGCTTTAAGTCAAGACTCAAGTAAATTCAACCCCCTTGAGGAGGTACTTACTCCTTTGGAGAAAAATGATCTTCGTCAGACTTCCAACCACGGTCGGGTTGTAGAAAAGGGTGAAGAAAAGTCTGTTGGTGAGGATCCTATCTTGAATCAGTACAGGGAAGCCTTAGTGGAAGAGGTAGTCAGAGATCCACTTCCTAGAACTTATGAGAGAAGTAAAGCGACTGGTAAAAGAAAGACAGCTGGAACTGCTGTGTCTGATGTTGAAAATAAAAAAAGTCGACTTCAGCTTAAGAAAAAATAAAACAAAAATCCTTATTGCCATATTCAAATATACTTCGTT
Source organism: Erebia aethiops (assembly GCA_923060345.2). Lineage (NCBI taxonomy): Eukaryota > Metazoa > Arthropoda > Insecta > Lepidoptera > Nymphalidae > Erebia > Erebia aethiops. The sequence goes on along the minus strand of OV281092.1, from coordinate 1,923,798 downwards.
CGTTAAATAAATAGGATAAAGTTACTAATAATATTAATTAATTTATAAGCAAAATATATATTTGATTATATAAATTCAGTAAGTAGTTAGGTAAGGGCAAAAAATAAAAACCTACGAACAGTCTTAAAATATTTATTTTTTGTACTCACTTATATTTATGACTAAAAATACACAATAAAGTTGATTTCTACAAACATCTTTTTATGCAACCATTTCTTATTCTAGTCTCAACAATAATTTCATTCTTCACGTGACATTGGCAAAGTGCATTGAACTGGTGTGGCACTAATAAAATCCAATAAAATAAGAATAATTTCATTTAATTTATAAATAAAATAGTCTTCAATAGTTCAATTTGATGAACTTTGTTTTGATTGCTCAAATCGAATTAAAACACTTGTTTAGTGAATCGGTGGCGGAATTTTATTCCATCATCTAGGACAAAAAAATTCAACGACATTATTATTACCCAAACTTTCTTTAGGTAAGTATGGCTTAGTAAGACGATTGACTTAGAAAAATGTATCTCAATATTCGTCATTTAGTGTCGGGTGTTTGTAATCGCCAAAATTGGTGAATACATACCCCCAATACATGGGGTTGCCGATAGGGTCTAGGGGTTTGTTGTTCGGGGGTACGGCGGTTCGGTTCACTCTGTCCAGTTCCTCGAGTAGTTGCGCTAACACTGCAGGTTCTCTGAAAAGTTAAGTTTATACAAAAAGTTAAGATCGAGTTTTTACAAAGAGTTAAACGTTAAAGTATCGTTAAGTATTTTGTATCGTTACGTTTCTCGTTATTTATTCATGGTTTTCGTGGAATGCTAAAAGTATTTTGAGTATTTTTACCTAATGTGGCTAATTCAGTTCTCTAAACTAAATTGACAGTTCTAATCTAAAGTCCCTTTCCGCAAGAAGTTGTTAAAGAAATAGCAATATAAGTATTTAGAGCTGTCATTCTCCTTCTTGAATCTTGTCCTATTATGTCTAGTTCTTCTCTAATCTCTACCCCATTATAGCTTGGAAATAAAGGAGAAGACCACTAAAACTGGCTTGTCTAGGTACTTTTATTTTTCACTAAAGCCACACTCAATGTTTTTTTTAATCTATAGAAGGATAAACTGACTGACTGAAATATACGATGTAGTGTATCAGTGTCACCGTAGGGTCAGTATATATTGTGACCAGGCGATGCTCGCCACTTCGCCGCGTAAAATAACTAACAAACAAACACACTTTTGCATTTATAATATTCTTATGATATAGAATATCACAGATCAATCAGATTCAAAGCGAATTCAAAAACTTACTCTTCAGCAAGGTTTTTGTTCTCGCATGGATCGTCCTCGATGTTGTATAGGCACGGCGCTTTCAAGGCATTGCAAACTATCTGACTCTTTCTGTCGCAATTTATTGTGGCTGCCTGCCTGTCAAATAAAATTTGAGCGTACATAATAACAATAAAGCACTACCGAAACGTATAAATACAGAAGTTGAAGACTATTGAATCAAAGTGTGCTTCTTAACTAACGCACTGCGTAACTGGTATTCATCTGAGCGGAGATGGGGGGAGTATTTAGACCAATAGATGACGTGACAAAATTATCACGTCATTTAGCAATAATCTGATTGGTCCCCTAAATACATCTCCAGGCTTCTCCACTCCGGTGGCAACCGGGCCTCAAGCTGCCTTTAGTATATTAAAGCCAAACGTAGGTACCAAGAAACCTTTACCTCGTGATTTTAAAGGGTCCCATTGGTCCCAATTGGATCTTTAAATGCGACCCCATTTTGGTGCCTTTTCATAGTATAAAATAGGCTTGCGCTTGACGACACTCTAGTTGAAGGTCTAGTTGAAGCGCGGTTAAGAATTCCAATAATAATATATACTCTTGCCTCGAAGGTAGGTACTTAAATCGTACGTTGCAGGAAACATGGAAGCCGGGCGTTCAAACATGAAATGTTAAACAAAAGAATTTCGACAAGCTATATTGAACGTCGACCACAAAAAAGATCCAAAGAACGCTCACAAATTCTAGCACTTCTGTGGTAAAACGGTGAAGACTAACCCAATATTGGATCTCCTGCACTTGGGCCGAACACGAACACTTGGGACTAATCGATTCAATTTTAACATTACCTGAGTCAGCAAGAGTTTTCGTATTACCTGAGCTCCAAAATCTTGTCATCGTCAGGCATGAGTCCCATTCTGTTGATCGCGCAGCCAGCGAGCGAGGTCTGTACTAGAGTGACGTCATAGCTGCCCTCGCGACCGCTCGGCCCGTACCAGTTGTCCCAAGCACCACCGTAGTTGGTGCCTTCGATGGCAAAAAAATTGAACGAATGAATGAAAATACTTTAATGCGCGCCATTATGCATAACATAGAAAACTTACACTGGTTACTTATGCAGGCACCATACTTCCAACGCTTAAAGCCATATTTTTTAATTATTCGCTTTTTAGAAATTATAATCCTTATTTTAGTAACGTACAGAGAAAAAGTGTGCTTTAAGTTCAGTTGTGGTTGAAATTTATCCTCAAAACGAAACGTTAAAAATAATTAGATTCCACCCATCACTACAAAAGTGAAAAATTCAACTTAAACCGTGCATGAAGTCCACGTGGATTAAGGTTTTTGGATTCCCGCGGGAACTCTAATTTTCTGTGATAAAATGTAGGCTAAGCTATCTTTAATCCAAATTTCAGCCAAATCAGTTCAGTCATTGTGGCGTTAAGGTGTAACAAACATCAAAACTTTCACATTAATTATTATAAAAGTATGTAAATAGTAGAACTGGTAATAGGCTACTTATTACTGACGCATCGCAAAAATAGCATTAACAAAACCTCCATACCTTTGTGCAGTTTCCATTTTCCAACAGTTATTGCAGCGCTTCCCAAAATGTCGTCAATGTTGTGCACAATACTCGTCCTGCACGGCTCGAGATCGTTCGCTAGAGTTTCCCATTGGTCCACTCCGTCCATATCAGACAGTGTGCTGAAACAAAATCACTTCATGAGTACTTTTATACTTACTGCCATACATCGGAGGCATTGATATATAATTTTAGTATGATCGCAAGCCATCGCAAAACAGCCAACCAACCAATCATGTACTTGCACCCCGGATAACTTAACATCCGAGTGTTCCGGTTGCTCAACATAAAAGATGGATAACTGTATATATAAAACACAATTTTTTTTCCACCTATGTCCGTTATAGACTTTGAAACCATCCAACCGATGTGCCCCAAACCGACTTCATTAGGAAGGCAATACCTAATGCGAAGATGGTATTATTTTTAAGCGTAGTAGCACATGCCGGATATCCACTAGTACTAATCCTTGGTTCTTTAAAATACCTATTGAAACAGCTGAAGGTTTGTATGACGGTCATTATATTACCGCACTAGTGCAAGAAAATATATTACACCGATTATTTTACGGATTACAGCACGGATTTGTAGGCCTACAAAGGGTTTGTAGGGTTTTCAATTGACTAGTTATATTTTTATCACCCAAGACTGGGAAAAGGCTATTTTATAGTTTGAATAGTGGTGAAATAAGGGCGACTTTTCGAGCAAATGTATTATGAAACGCTTTACCACACGTTAGCTCCCGTCGCACTCAATACCGTCCACCCAGGTCACCAATAATTAATCTTTTCATACTAACTACAGGACATGACTCTCTCGCAAACACATTTTCAATATTGGAATCTGGCGTAATTTGGTTGTAATTTTACTGTCTTTTATTGTTTTTACTCACAAATTTATTCTAAAACTTTGCATGATACCTACAGGCGCGCATTGAAATTTAAACTCTCGGCGCTATGAGTCTGCGCCTCAAGAGTATATACTTTTTGTATTGCTGCACTAGTAGCATAAATAAGTATTACCTCACATTAGCCCCCGCCGCACTGAGTAGCGTAGGCAGCCAGTCAACCAGGTGGAACCTTTGTGTGGCGACGCGCGGCTTCTTCGCGACCAGCGGACTCCACAGCAGCCCCGCGCCTCGCACTCCACCTTCCCACAGTGTGTTCTTTACCTACAAATTGAAAATCCTCAATATCAGCTCCCCGATTCAGAAAGGAAATGGGTATCGTTTGTCTAACGTACTTATATATAGTAACCAAGAATCAATAAAAACAATAGTGACGTCACAAACGACGCCATGACACCGGCTAGCGTTTTAGCGTGAATTTTAAAATTTAAATTTCAAATGCGAATTTTATCTACCAAACCTTATTTTTCTGCTGAAATAAGATATTTTTTCGAAATAGTAGATACTTCCGAACATAATCTAACCATTTTTCAAAATCAGTCATCATGCCTATTCAACGAAGTGCGATTGTCTATGTATAGTCTCACAAACTTATCTGACCCGGTGGCCAAAATTGAAACTAATTTATATTCCTGTTTAGTTTTTGTTTTTATTTTATTTTTCATATCTACTAGCGACGCTGTCACCGGCTTAAATAAGTTTGCAGGACCATAGTAAGGATAGCAACCGTCGCTCACGTAGGTACTCCCGCGCCGCTTGCGATTGCCACTTCTGTGTTTTTTCGAACTTTTGTAAATTTAAATTTTTTGTTAAGTTTTAATTGACCGAGCGAAGCGAAGGTCTCTGAGTCTACTTGGGTGAATTGGCACTTGTCCGTCCGTCCGTCCGTCCGTCTGTCAGAGCATTATAACTTTTGAATTACTGAACGCAATTACTTCAGTTTTAAATATAATATTATGTAAACCAATGGCCTCCCGCCGAATATGGCTTAAAAAATAATAAAAATCTTTATTTCAGGGGGGCTCTCATTGAAGCGAATGCGAAGTAAAATATTTTTTATAAAGTTACATAGGGTTGCGGTATATCATTTTAAAGATAATTAGGAATAGAGTCCAAAAATATATATTTTTTAATTTTTCACCCAAAATTGACGAAATGGAGGGCTTTCAAAGTGGAGATTTTCTAACGTCCAAAGATGACCTCAGAACTCTAAATTTTCTGAAAGGATGAGCCTGAAACTTGATCAATTATTTCAATTATATCCAGTACTTGAACAACAAATACTAAAATTAGATAAATATTGTAAGGAAACAGAATTATTTAATTTTTAATGAGCTTCAGTATTTTTAACAGAACTTCACATTTATTTCAATAGATGGCGCCGCGAGGTCTCAGTTCGGGGCGAACCACTAGTTATATATTGTTGTATAAGTTTCTATTTGTTCGCGTGTATGAGTAGTAAAGTTTTGCATAGCGCAGAACGTACATTTATTTTGTCAACGGTACTAGAAGTTGAGTCTATGACGTCATTTTGTAACGGTCAACGAATTTTTTACGCCATTTCGAAATAAACGGCTAGTACCATCGGTGAGATCCCATTCAAAGGTGTTATAGGCCTGCACTGCACTTTTCACAGGGACCCTTACCTTGAATCAATGTGGTGTAATAACAGCTAGTAAGGGTCCCTAATTTGGTCCTTATATTGCTTTGTAATAAGCGACGCCAAAACTAGCGGCCACGTAGCACTGCACTTTGTAATCTAGTGTAGTGGAGTAAAGAATACTTACCCCTCTCAAAGGATAGTTAGAAGCCGCGTTATCATTGAACCCCTCAGCAGGGCCGCCGTTGTCGGTGGTGAATATGACGATACTGTTCTCCAGCAGGCCTCTCGCTTCCAGGGCTGCCACCACTTTGCCCACTGACTCGTCCAGTTTTGTTAATACGGCTGCAAATTGCGAAATAGTTGTTAGGAAAAGATCTATAAAAAAGTGTGCAAAATAATTGCGAAAGTTTGAATGGATGGATATTTGTTAATGAATCACGCCAGAACGGCTGAACGGATCTGGATGAAATTTGGCACAGAAGTTATAATCTGGATTAGCATATAGGCTACTTTTTATCCCGGAAAATTAAAGGTTTCCCGCGGGAACCAAAAGGCCTCAATCAATGCGAACGAAGTCGCGGGCACCAGATATTATGATTATAATCGTTAGAAATCTAAAGAGTTTAATTACTCGTAGTCGAGTCGTATGCGGAAGGACCTGGGAACCCATGGCACTATTATCCCAAGAAAACTCATACCATTATGTGATTAATGGAAAGAGGTCACGACCCTCAGTAATGAGGAATACGATGCAGAGAGAGAGAGAGAGACTTAAGTAATATATTCTATAGTTTAACTTTAAAAGGATAACAGAAGTGGCAGCAAGCATCTCACCAGCGAACTTCCGCCTCTGAAAGTTGTCGATGTGAGTGAAGTTGGCGAGAAGAGCGTCCGGCGCGCGGATGAACTCGCTCGGGTTGCCGCTGTGCACCGCCGAGTGTGACACCATCAGGAATAGTGGGGAGGTTTTGTTATGGCCATTTATCACCTGGAATAAATCATAAATAATATATTTTGCTAAATAATTGTGGGTAATTGTGGGCAGCTGTTGTTTTAAAGTGAAAACTTGCCCTTACGCAACCTAAGTATGTACCTACTATCAGAGATAGTGTGCAATACCTACTGAGGTAAGTGCCTGCAATACATTTTTTTTAATCCACTGCAAGCTAGCCCTTGACTGCGATCTCACCTGATGTTAAGTGATGATGCAGTCTAAGATGGTAGCGGGCTAACCTGTTAGGGGCATACATAATGTTAGGATAATGTATATTTTACTCGTAAAAATGTTCTTACTTCTTATCTATTAAAACTATAAAGTAGACTTTTCCCACCCTTGACACACATACTAACTCACAGTTTTAACATCCTGCGAAGGATATACATAAATTATTAATTTTAATATTTTTGGTAATATAATGGCAAGCGGATAAACTCGCTAGGGTGTCGCTCGACAGTGTGCAATACATACAAAAGTAAAATACATATTATGCTCGTAAGGGTCCCACCCTTGGGCGACATGTTACCGCACCGTTATTAGCCTGCAAAGGATTCATAAATATAAATTTTTGCACTAGTGCGGTAATTTAATGGCCGCCATACAAACCACAGCTGTTTCGTCATTTAGTCATTTATTTAATAGATTATTTGACAAGGTATTTTTAAAGTACCGAAGTCAGTACGATATAATATCAAAACTCGGTGTAATTTTCATCATGCTGCACTTTTAGCATAAATATTTTCGTAGTCAGCTATAAGCCATACATCTGTAAGTTATGCACTGAACGATAATCGTAGACCGTGCTACAATAATTACAATTAATGAATAAAATTGATGAAAATTGTTACCTTGACAGCTTCCTTCGTGTAGATATCGGTTGCATATTCACCGAACAAATCATGTGCCACGGAAAACCCTGCGGAGAGTTAGGTACAGCAAGTATTGATAAAAACGCCCACAACTCACGAGGTAGTAAATAAAATTGTTTCATTGGTATAGTTACGTAGCATTTTGCTTTCTGATAAGACCAGGTAAATGCTGAGTTTCTTAGACCTTAACCAGAGGTAGAAGCTTGTTAGCCCGCTACCAAATTCAGACTGCATCATCATTTACCACCTTGGTACCTTAATCGCAGTCAAGGGCTTACTTGTGGTGGAGTAAATACAAATGGTAGGATGATCGCTATCAATAGCGACTATATTCAATATTTATTTATTCAATTTAGGTACACCGTAGGTACACTTATTGACGTCCGAAACTTATAAAACATAAAGGTGATGAACCATTACGGTATCTTAAAACTAAAGCTACGAAGGTTCCAAACGCGCCTGGTCTGGGCGCGCCCACAACAAACTCAGTCAGGTATACAGTCATACTTTATACGGATTTCTTTTGTGTACTTAAAGACAAGTTAAAAATAGGTTGTGGAATTTTGTTATAGAATATATAATACTCATTCCCTTATAGAATAGCATACCTCGTCTGAAGTCGAAGCCCCAGTGGCCCTTTTCTTGGTTGGTATGATCGTACATGTCGATTTTGCCCGTCCAAAATCCAACGTGGCTGTCGAACCTAACAAAAAAAGGTAACTAAGTAAGTTTAATTAATGCCATGCAATATTTTTAAATAAATAAATTTTTATTTTAAAAAAAATAAGTTAATAAATAAAAAAGCTTTATTGTTTACATTAATGTTAGTGGTTGAATACAATTTATTAAGACTAAATAAAAAAATAAAACTAACAACAAAACAACTGGAGACAACCTCAGCATTGCCGAGCATTGGCAACAATGCTCAACCGTCAGCGCTGGTTTTCAGTTTGCTCCATTCCAGAAAAAAACCTGTATATTGCACCGCGCCCTCTGCCTTATATATATATATTTTCTAACTATTTTTAACTAAAACTACTGTTTATATATACACAAAAACAAAAAACAAAAAAGACAAAATAAAAGTAGAAATCAAACAGAACTAAAACAAAACTAACTTTCCTTCCCTACAACCTGAGGATTAAAATACAGATCAAACTATCTATACTTACACAGAAAAAAAAATAAGAAAATAATAATAAATGTAGCACATAAAAAAAGCATATAAAAAAACACGAATAATTATTCAATTCTATACAGACAATAATATTTACAATTTATTTAATTATTAATTGGAATAGATAAATTTAGCTGCCTCTATCTGGGTGTTTAAGTAGAAGTTTCTTAATTTATTTTTCCTGGTGGGAGGCTTCGGCCGTGGCTAGTTACCACCCTACTGGCAAAGACGTGCCGCAAAGCGATTTAGCGTTCCAATACGATGCCGTGTACAAACCGATACCTAAGGGTAAGGGTTAGAACTGCCATGCCCTTATCAGCTTAGCCCGCTACCATCTTAGACTGCATCATCACTTTCTATCAGGTGAGATCGCAGTCAAGGGCTAACTTGTAGCGGATAAAAATGCAGACTATTATAATACTAGATAATGCCCGCGACTTTGTCTGCGTTGTTTAAGTTTTTTTCTTCCCGCGGAAACTCCATAGATACTTTTCCAGTATAAAAAGTAGCATATGGCCTTCTCCGTTATGCAACCTAACTCTGTACCAAATTACATCAAAATCAGTTGAAACTATGATCCGATAAATCGTAGCAGACTGCAGACAGAGACATTTTCGCATTTATAATAATGTATGGAAGTATGGATTAAGGACCTCAGTTCTAGCTCGGATTTCTGACATTGGTTTTTGGAAATTTAGAAATTACAAATTCCTAAATTGAATGACCTCACTCTTAAGGCCAATGCAATCAATTTACGCACCCCCTATTCAAAGGCAAGTATTCCTTCTTGTAGGAGCCGAGATGCCATTTGCCCACTAAATGAGTTTGATACCCCAGGTCCTTGAGGTATTCTGGCAGAAGCTTCTCAGACAGCGGCAGACCACGAGGCTCCGCGCCGAATATCACGGTGTGTTGCATGCCTAAACGAGAAAGGAATATCAATCTTTATACTCCCTCTTTGCGTCGTACCTATTCCTCATTACTGAGGGTCGTGACCCTTTTCCATTGACCAAATAATGGTAGGAGTTTTCTGGGGATATTAATGCGGTGGGTTCCCACGTCCTTCCGCATACGGCTCGACTAAGAGTATTCAAACTCTTAGGTTTCTGTAACGATTCAGATGCCCTAGTGATATTAACGACCGACGGCTTATCGTGCTCTCCGAGGCACTGAGGAAACGAAAAGGCCAAATTCGGACTTCCAAATTCGGTCACCCATCCAGTCGACTCACAATCGACTGATTTAAGCGTTGTCACAACTAGGCCACTTGTCCCTCATCCATATTATATCCATGAAATTTGGTATTTAGGGGAACAGGTGTTTCAGGATTATTGGAGATTCCATCTCCAAGGGATTTTCATTTTTTCTGTCTGGTGGAATTTCTGAGAATTTCAGGAAGGGCTCAAAGTCATCAAAGTGCATTGTGCACTTGTGCAAGTGCAGGCTCAAAGTGCATCTAATGATAAGTGATATCACTGGCTTGCTTTTTTACGCGAGGTTATACTCGGCGTATTTTCAGCGGCTAGGTATACCGTGTACCTACTGCTTAGCTACTCTAGATATGCGCATAGGTCTGTGCATATCGGCATCAGTCGTCACTCGCCTGTGTGTATCGGGTATTTGCCGGTCATGAGCGCGGCGCGCGAGGGCGTGCATATCGGTGTGACGTAGTAGTTGTGCAGCAGGAGGCCCGAGCCGGCCAGCGCGTCGATGTTCGGAGTCGGGATCTGGTTCGAGCCGTGGAAACCCACATCATTCCAGCCCTGGGCAAACAAATAAAGTTAAAAAAAAGTTTCACACACTGCAGAAGTGAAACTTCAGAAAAGTAGCCTACGAGACAATGAATGATATAAACATAACTTGTATTCTATCTCAGTCACTCGCAGGCTAAATCCTATTTATGAATATTTTTGTCTCTTTTTGGTATCGCTTTTTTGTTTCGTTGAATTTTCAAATCACAACGATTCTAAAGAAGTTTCACTTCATTAATCAAATCAAATCAAATCAAATCAAATAATGTTTATTCAATATAGGTAGGTACACTACACTTATTGACGTCTAGTTATTTATAAAATATAATGGTGATAATCAGTAACGGTATCTTAAAACTAAAGCTACGAGGGTTCCAAACGCGCCCTGGTCTGAGAAGAGTCCACAACAAACTCAGCCGGGTTTTTTTTTCATTATCACCATTTCACAAATTATCTTAACCTTAGTTAACTACCAGAGCCATTAGAACAAATCATTGCCAAGCTTCCTTGTCATTTAAGTAATCCTTTACATGGTAATAAGATTTTTCAATGAGTTTACGTTTTACATTAACTTTGAACTTATTCAGAGACATCTTCAACATGTCTTCTGGAAGCTTATTGTAGAAGCGGACACTGTTTCCAACAAATGAATTGCTAGTTTTACTAAGCCTAGAATTAAGCATGGTCAATCGAATTTTCATTAGCTTAGTACTTCTCCTTTCTTTAATTTTACTTGCTGGCAAGTAGTAATGCAGCCTGAGGGACGCGCTTGCTTAAAAGGATGCGCCAATTCAGATTCTCATACCGACAGGGGACAACGGAAGCCGGAAGGGCATTTATTTTTATGTAGCGGTTCGTTTAACAAACGAGGCGGTAAGTATTTATACAAATTAGAAGTTAGAATATAGTATTTACTTACATACCTAAGTAAACATCAACAGATTTTATTATTTTTAAGCTAAACAATAACGTCCAAACGGGTTTTACTGTCATTCGGAAAATTTGACGAGAAAGATGAGGAAGACTATCTAATTTAAGATAACATTTTTATTTTTTTACCTGTGCGAAAACCGGCCGTTACCTATTATTTGAAATAGAGATAATTTACTTATGTTTAGACATTTTAGGAATGCGGAGGTGTTGCGCCGTTAACATCCATACATTACGTTACCGTTACTCAATAATCCTAGATAACGAAAGTCGTTTATTTGCAAGTTATTTATGTACGGTTACACTGGTAACTATGAACAAATGAGTTCGTTGACTATTTAGAAATGGCATTTTATCAGCAGCGACACTTAGTAGTAGCTAGTAGGTACCTAACTAGGGATTTTCTAATACAGAAGTATCCCTTTTCTAAGTCTCTACCGCTTGTTCGGTGTGCTCATAGAAAAAATAAATCACCCTTTATCTATTCCGTGGGTGTGCTATTGTATCTCTTTACTTATATCATAGACCAAAAGTAAAATAACCTTGTCTGAGTTGATACAACAAAAACTTCATCATAATAGGTATAGTTTTTGAGAATATCCAACCTTACTTTATAGATACTATAATTAAGTACATAGTTTCTGTTCCACTTTACGTATCTACCTAAATAATAGGTATAAAAAGCATTTTTTACCGTTTTTTTCCTATTTTATTGGCTATTCTTCGTTAACCGTAAAAACGGTCGATCAATCGTATTTAATAATAATGATGATATTATATTGAATACCTGATTGAATTACATTGATGAGGTGCAAATAAATACTTTGTATCAAAATTAATAAGTAATCTAACAAAAGTAAGAAAATGAGCTATTAATAATTTAATCAAAAGCATAACATTCAGATAAGGTCTACTACAAATATTTTTTCTGACGCAGAGTGACCTGTCACGGTATATCTACTACAAAACAACGTACTATGGATATCTACACCTATATACATAATATTTGAATACTACTTTAAAATGTTATATTTATCCTTTGTTCGACCTGCACCCACTACTCACCAGTGGGTGCAGGGGGAATTCCTGTTTACCCGTGCTCCCACTGCATAGTGGTTGGGTGCAAATATGTATGTCGATAGGTACATAAGAGCAGTGCCTTTGTGTCTTTCCGGAGTGGACAAATATGGGGTTGCCAGGGGCCTTATTACGTAAAGAGGACAGCTACACTGTAGTGATCGAAATCACCACTGATTGGTTAAAATTCTTCCACCAAAATCCATTGACACAGCAAGAGACTGTAACAATGATGGTTGCAGGTTTTACATATTTAGGCCACAGGTTTCGGGAGAAGCTAAATATCTTACCTAGAGTCTAGAACTACTAGACCTAGAGGTAGCCGTAAAACCCTACGACAATTTCTAAGTCATTCATATTGAATTCCAATCCATACATTTGAAATTATTAGGTACGTTTTCTGACCTCTCGCGTATATTTTACGCAATATTTTACCTTTTGGCTTTCAATTGAGTCATAAATTGAGCATTTTTGGCACAGGTAAATCATAGATTTAGGAACGTCTTACTGACGAGGAAAGTAGATTCTTCCAAAAAGTTTCATCTGATTTCACAGTTCCCAATAATTTAATTTTTATACTTACAAAATAAAATATGTATCACTTACCAAATCATCAGCAACAATCAATACAATATTTGGGGGTATTTTTTGACACTCACACGCCACTATCAAAAGACATAAATTAAAAATAATTAACAACATATCCGACAATCTGGAAATCTTTAATTTGAATAAACTAATATTTGATTCTTTGGTAACATTTGAAATTATATACTAAAAATAAGGTATATGGTCCCAAAAGTATGTGTTGCGCGCGCGCAGCGTATTTTCCGACTGTTTAGTATCTGTGTCAATGTCAGCCGCGGCCGTTAAGCTCTTGTTAAAGGCTCGCGTTACATACATTTCGCTCGTTACGAACGAGGCGAGTGAAGACGTTGTTCTCAGCGCGCCTATCCCGGAAATCATTAATTTTTCCCCACTATAACGGCGGGATTAGCCGTCTTTGAACTTTTTGATTCTTGTTCACTGCATCGTTGATCCGGGAGATGTCAAATCACGACACTTTTCCTAGAGCCTTATGTTCCTTGCTTATTATCAAGCTAATGATCCATACTTATATCTGCTACACACTATCATACACGTGGATTTAGGTTTTTTGATTCCCGCGGGAACTCGTTAATTTTCCGAGATAAAAAGTAGCCTTTGCGTTATTCCAGAGTCCAGACTAATCTATCTGTATGCTTTCATTGAGTAACAAACATCCATCCATCCGAACTTTCGCATTTATGATACATATTAGTATTTAGTACCTATAGATAGATTGCAAGTGTGTCTGTCTGTCTGCCTGCTTCGTGTTCACGGCCCATGTGTTCGACCGATTTTAATGAAATTTGGTAAAGGGATAGATTGCATTCCGGGGATGGAACTTTTTTTTTGTTCCGGTTAATATTTAGATACTATTGCTTTTACATTAGGTGCATAGTGCATATTGTTTTTTTTTTAAACAAACGTTTTATAATTATTATTTTGGTCTTTTGAAATGCATGAACAGTATATTTATTAAGTGTTAACGCACGGGCTTACGCGTCTGTCAATCCCACTACTATAAGAACGCTTGATTTTCTTAGCTTAGAATCTTAGATCGTTATATATGTCACCGTAAAATTGCAAAAACCGTCAGATTGTAATCTAACTGTCGACAGATTACAATTTAACGCATTATTTCTCGGTAGATTGTAATCTGTTAGGTATATTAACCCGATAAAACCTAAGCTCCGGGCACTACCTGATTGTTTATGTCGAACCCTAACCTAACCTACAAGAGACAAAAAAAATTAAATAAGTACAATGAATATTTCAAAAATTGACACTCAGAACATTGAACGGTTCATAATCTGTCGACAGTTTACAATTTCGCCAGTCAGATTACAATCTAACGGTTTTTGCAATCTTACTGTGACATATATATTAGATCAAGCGCTCCTATTGGTAGTAGTAAAGTAAAGTATCACATCTCTGGTCTTTGGAAATTCAGCTAAGAAAGTAACAACTAACTTAACCCTGCCGGGGATCGAACCCGGGACCTCCGCACGTTAAGACAACAGCGCTACACACTGCGCCACGGAGGTCGTCATGGTATGGTAGGTATGGTGACACATACATATTTACTCTGCATTCAACTCGCGCGCGAACTATATATTATGCTATAAGTAATATATGCATTAAAAATATGAATAAAACAATTGTATAGGAAATATTTATTTTATTATTATCAATGTAAATTACAGTCCGTTGCTTGTACCCTTTACATAGGTTCCCATAATAAAATAAACATCGACTCGCGAATAATATATTATTGCAAATTTATATATTATATACTTACATAAATAAAATAAAACTATATGCCATGCAAGTTGCCACCTGTACTATAATAATATGAAGTATCACAATTCGCACGGTATGTTTGTAGAAATGTTTATAAAGTACGTACAAGTCGTCCAACCTAAAAATGAACGCGCCTCCAATGTATGATCAGATGTAAAGTAGAGGTGTAGCAATACACACAAAATATACTTTATTGTATGTGCTTACACAATAAAAATAAATTAAACAGAAAAAGAAAAATTAGATAGATATGGCAAATTGGACTCAATCGTCATTGGTCGTTCATACACCGGCTATTTATACATGAATTCTACGACTGCACCTGTTAGCCAACTAGTGCAAGATTAATACCAACGTGTAGTTCGTTCATTTTTGGACTAGACTACCTTGAAAGACAAAAAAACTCATTTTTTAGAATTTTAGAAAATACACCATTTTATTTTCTTTTTCAATCATATCTATTTTCTATTAAAGGTGGTAGCACACTTAATATTAAATTGCATAATAAATGCGAAATGGGTGAATATTATTTGGTGGCAAAAAGATAGTTAAATATATAAATAGATAAGATTCTATTTAATATTATAAAGATATATATGTATATAAAAATACAGATAAACACAAAATATAGACTGGAACAACCAATACATATGCTGTCAAAGATTCAGCTTAATCATGTAGTTAATTATAATTTATTAAAAAATTCTGTAAATATTTATGAATACAATATATATAATTTTAATACTTTACATACTGAACACAAATGTATAACTACATCATTATATTTTATTATTATTATTATTTATAATATATTAATTCTATATAATTATGTTCCACACATTCTATGCTAAACACCCGCGCACATTGCGGCGAGTCGCAACGTAATTCAATTTATGGTATATTATAATTAGTTTAAATAAAAACCTACTAGAAACGTTAATAGACAGATAAAGAATCAGCTACTAAATTCTATTGTTTCAGAGTGATTAATTTTTTAAAATTTTGTGACAAGTTAGTGGGCTTCTGGGATTCAGAAGGAAGTGGACAGTTTAATTTACAGGCACAGTAAGGGTAATATTATTATCTTTGCTGACAGGTTGTTAGGTGATAGCTGATAACTTAGTCAAGGCCAAAGCCTTCCACTTGGCCAGAGACAATCAAGAAATAATACTTTTCCCAGTTGCCTTTACCTGGAATCATACCCGAGTCCTACTACTTACACGTCAGAGCCCACGACACGAAACTAAACAACAAGACAACACTGGGCCAGGGTGGTCGTTTAGATACAGAAATATTTTCTACTTTGATGTGTTGAATTACGACTCGCCGCAATGTGCGCTCACCCTAATTATAACATAACACGTAAAATGCACGAGGAATAATACGAATGAAAATAAAAAACAAAGAAATATCTTACAACCACGAGAATATTGATTTATTACAATAAATTATTATTATATTATAATAAAATTCATAAGTCTTCCTTATAAAATAAAAAACAACTGAATAAAGGAACGAACGCTTTGTTCGAAGCTATAAGCATAAAGAGTGACTTCTCGGGAGTTTCTTTGGTGAATAATAAAGAGGAAGTCTGCGTGAATTTCTTTAACTAATTAATAATTATTTATTTAATTAATTAATATTAATTTTCGCATTATGAATAATGCCGTGGAAATTATTAATTTAAATTAAAACATTACCGAAGACAGAGTTCTTATATATTATACCAAATTAATACCAATAGAGGCCTATGTTATTGCTCTTGTGCACTACTCCGGAATAACCTACTCAAATGGTCGTATACCTAAACAACTTTTCGGATTTACTAATGCACAAGCGTACTAATTGAAGTTTCAAGTAAATCAATTTTAACAAGACTCTGTTAAAATTGTGAGATGTCAAATAACGGCTTAAGGCAGACTTTTGTAAAACTGTGACAAAACAAGCCTAATTTTATTTCCGCTGCATGATGAACAATTACGAGTAAAGTAAAATGAAAGTGAAACGATTGCGTCTCGCATATATGCGCGACTATTTGTTTTTTTTGTTCCGTTATATTTAAAAAAAAACATTATATAGTGGAAATAAAAGTTGTTTACTTTGCACTTGCAACATGTTACGAACGACGCGTTGTGACTCTCTCTCAATGTGCCTTGAACATACGGCATTTGAGATGTCTGTCCATATTTGTGACAAGCTTTTTACTTGAAACTTACTCTCAATGGCCTGAATGCCTCTTTTAGTAATTACCACGACATTAATCTAAAGAGCCTAGTACATATTAGCCTAATACGCTCAGCCAATGTAATTGGCTAACGTAAATAGGGTAATTTGGCCAGTTTGTCGAATTTTGTGGGGTTTCAGACAAACATCGGATCATGTTGGCGCGATTTATAATCAGCGTTCACGTTGGCCAACATTCGCCGAAATTATTGTTCTAATGTGTACTGGAGCTATAAAATAATTCGCTAAAGCGATCACACACACACACTCCTAGAAAATATTTACTAACAGAGAACTAACAGGTTTAAAGTATAGCAAGATTTATAGCACTAGGCATAGGACCGTACCATGACGTAAACGGTCTGTGAAACGCTAAGTTACTAATAAAATTTCGATAGTTGTATTGCTTCAATTCGATTCAAATATGTATTGATTACAAATTCAAACGTATTGATTGATGGAAGAAAAATCGATTGGAATTATGAATAAATCGTTATGAATTTCTATTATAAATTCAACTGTCTAGGAAAATTGATTTTCTTAAACCAACCATTGGGTATGGTTAATTCAAATAGCTATTATCCGAAATAATTTAGTAAGTTACTAAACTAATTTTGATATTGATCGCTATTAGATATACGACCGAGAGTTTACTAAATCACTATCAATGTATCGAAGCCTCAATCGCGAATACACCATATTATAATACAGAACTTTCAATACACAAAGAGCGGCCCAATTTTTTCTATAATCACGATGGACACTTCCGTACAAACATAGTAAAACTTCAAATAACAACGCTGCTAATATATTATCGAAGGATGTTTTTAATTTAGGCCGTATAGAAACGTCAAAGTATGGTCCTATACATAGCGTATCTGTTGAAAACATACAAGAACAGAAGATCATACAGTGCAACACATAGTGAGAAGATTGGTCTATCCGTCACCAGGCATCCCTCTCGCTCTAGCAGCTGCAGTAACGCGATACGCGTCTCGCTCACTCCTTGCGCGGCTTCCGTTTCCGCTGGCCGTCGCCCGCGCCCTCTGTATCCACGAGTGGAGTCGTCTGTGGAAACGAACATTACATTGAAGAAAAAAAAAAGGTTTCCTTCGTCGTGATCATAGTTTCAACCAATCTTCACTAACAGAGCACAATTCTCCTCTCAGAATGAGAACGGTATGTCCATACTCCATAGTATGGACTCCATACAGCTGGTGCTCGCGACTTCATTCGCGTGGATTGATATTTTTTTGAAGTGAAAATTTTTTTCTTGCTTTAAGCACTTTTTGGTACGAGGTAAAAATGTGGATACGCGAGACCGACACCGTGACCGACACCACCCGACACCTCGTGTTGTTACGAAGACAAAATGGTCTTAAATGTTTTTTTTTTATCCACTACAAGCTAGCCCTTGACTGGGATCTCACGTGATTGATAAACGTGATAAATAAAGTACATTTGTAAATAAACTTTACCTTAACCTTAGTTTTAAGGTTTATATTTTACTTTTATTTTAATTTTTTTTGTACCCCGCGGGAACTCTTTAATTTTCCGGGATAAAAAGTAGCCTCTGTGTTATTCCAGACTATAAATAAAATCTATCTCTGTGCCCATTCCAGACTATAATCTATCGCTGTGCGCATGCAGATCCGTTCAGCCGTTCTGGCGTGATTGTGTAACAACATCCATCCATCCAAACTTTCGCATATATAATATACTAGCAGATGCCCGCGACTTCGTCCGCGTGGATTGAGGTTTTTTGGTTGCGACTACCACGAAAAATTCTTTTCATCTTTATGTGACTTAAATATGAAAGTTAGACATAATATGACATTATCAAGCTCTATACAACTTTTCTCTAGAACTCAATCAAAAATCCTCATCGTTAAGGCAGCGTTCGTAAGAAACGCTTTTCTTCGACCGTTTTTTCTCCGACTTTGCAAATCCGACTACCACGAATACTCTAAATAACTAATCACTCACAAATAATGTGGCTTTCTATTACTACCTACCGTTTATAATTTAAATACAGAACACAAGCAACATGGCGCCGAAAGTTGCGAAAACGATGAAACCCACCACGGAGAAGCCCATAGACAAACTGATCACAAAACCATCAACAAAGAAGAAGAGCTATCAAAGCTTCGGAATTTATCTATTTAAAGTGCATGTGCAGTGCGGGATATCCCTATCTGGTTTTATTTCCCCTGAATCAGGGAAAAGATAGATATCCCGCCATTCTATGTTGTTTTTTTTTGAACAATTTTGTGAACGATGTAATTGAAAAAATCGCAACGGAAGCTGGAAGATTGGCGGTTTACGCGAAAAAGAATACAATGAGCAGTGCAGAGATACACAGCGCTACTAAATAACTTTTGCCCGGAGAATTGGCGAAACACGTGAATATTGAAGGCACGAAAGCTATTGGTACCAGAATTTTGAAAAATCGGTTCAATAGATCCTGGGATTACCCCCTACAACCTCACAAACCCCCAAACTTTACCACTTTATAATATAAGTATGGGAGTACAGGTATCAACTCACGTCATCGGTGTCGGCGGGTCGCGCGGGTCCCTCCAGGTCCGCCTTGCTGGGCTTGTCCGGTTCCCCGTCGTCCCCCGCCTCCTGTTCCCGCTCCTCCGCCTCCGATTGGTGCGGGTCGTCCTCCACTAGCGCGTCCGTCTTTTTCACGTCCGCGTCAGTGTCCTATGCATAGGAGAAGAATTTTAATACTGGTAGTCCAGAATACGTTTTGACAAGCTCTGGAATCCAGAGCTCGTAAAATAACATGTTGTTTGTATGAAAAATTATAATTTGTAAAGTAATTTTTGCCAATAAAAGATAATTTGCACATATAAATAGATCAATATGTAGGAGTAGCGCGCGACTTCATCCGCGTAGTTTTTAGTAATTCCTGCGGAAATTCTTTAATTGACCGGGATAAAAAGTAGCCTATGTCACTCTCCAGGTCTTCAAATATACCCATAACAAAAATCACGTCGCTCCGTTATTGAAGGACAAACCAACAAACACACTTTCGCATTTATAATATTAGTATGATGACGACACTCACAAATAATGTGGCTTTCAAAATCGGTCCAGTAGATCCAGAGGTTACCCCCTACAACGTCACAAACTCACAATTCACAAACGTTACCTCTTTATAATATTAGTATAGATATATATAGATATATATATATATATCTTTCCAAAAAACCGACTTCCAACGCCACAGTAAAGTAATAAATAATTTTTATTTCTACCCACTATGTTGAAGTCGGGCGAGCCTGATGCATCAACTTTGTTCCGCCCGATGTCGATGTCGTAAGATGGCGCTCGTCGTCCGCGTGGATTTTTTTTTGTTCCCGCGGGAACTCTTTAATTTTCCCGGATAATAAGTAGCCTATAGGTTATTCCAGACTATAATCTATCCCTGTGCCAAATTTCATCCAGATCCGTTCAGCCGTTCTGGCGTGAAAGAGTAACAAACATCCATACATCCTCACAAACTTTCGCGTTTATAATGGCAAGTAAGATAAGTATATAATGTACTCACAGCGCGCGGTCCGCAGCACATATAGGCGAGGAGGCCCACGAGGATGAAGGATCCGATGATAACCACAGCGTAAACCCACGGGTTCTCTCCGGCGAACTTCAGCGCGCGCTCCACAACAGACTCCTTTGACACAATAGCGACTACTTGGCAACATACTTCTAGCACTATATTACTACAACTAAGGTGTGGAGGGTAGAGTAGAAGGACTGTTATCTCTGTATATAAAAAGTGTCCGTCGAAATGCAGTAAATTGGGGACACCACCTATCATCAGGGTAAATTTAAAAGGAGTCGCCAAATATTATTAGAGTAGTGTACACGCATTTCTGCTTATATATCATTTATAAGTAATTTATATATTGAACAAGCACATTTCCTAACTCGATGACACTCCACATTCCTATATCAATATCTATTCCCTTCGTCCCATCTATGGTCAAACGTAAGTGTCATATCGCAAGTGTGTGGAAAACCGCAACGATCTCAAATTAACTCTGCTAATATAACGCTAAATTACCTAAAAAAAAAACCTCGCGAGTGTTATCATAGTAACAGTATATTATAATAATAACATATAACGTAACAACAGTATATTAATATAATAAACAAGGAAAGAAAACATTCATCATTATTTTGTATATTAATATAATAAACAAGGAAAGAAAACATTCATCATTATTTTGTACAACGTAAGTTGTTGAAATTTTTTCTAAATAAATTTAGAAAAAACTTTAATATAATTGTCGACTAAAGTCGACAATTATAAAACCTTATGTCCCTATATTAAACCCTATGTCTACACCAGCGCCATTGTGGGAGTTTTGTGAACTGTTATTTATAGCAACCACTGGACACTTTTTCAAATTTTCTCCCATAAGAGATAACACTCCTTCTTAATCTACCCTCCATAAACTAAGGACTGTAATAAGTGTTTTAAACACTGTTTTTTGAAACTGTTAAAGAACAGAAACACTTATAACACAAACAGAAACGATACTGTAATGTAATCCGATCAATCTGTAACCGTTTATTTCTGTTTATACGTGTTTTTATCTGTAACCCTAATAGGTACTTGCACTAACAAATTGCACGGTGTGACAACGCGGTCTTCTCATTTCATTGGACTTTACACACACTGACACAACATTGGCCATGTTTTTCTTAAAACAATTGCGACCATCGGTGCTTTCACCTTAGGTTCAAATTTGAATTCATTTGCGTCAACAGTAAATTTGGCAACGTCGCTATTCCGGTTACACTTTAAAACAGTGTTAAACACTTTCATTTCTGTTACAGAAATATAAGTGTTTTGGGTTAACAGATTTAATTAAAAACACAATGAAAACGGTTACATATTTGATTCTGTTATCAATTCAACCCGTAACACATTAATTCTGTAACCTTTATGAATCTTTTTTTCAGTCCCTGACTACAACTACTGTATTTTTGTATACTGTGTGACTTTTTATATTATTTAAAGAAAGAAAAACAGTTTATTCGACTATGGTGTCACAGACAAAACACAGATTACATATGTAAAAATTTTGTCTGTGACGCCACCCAGAATGGGTGTACAACTCAGCATTAGCTGATTGCATTGCCGCTAAAGGTGGTTAATATAACACATAGCGCAATATTATAGATGGTTAGTCTCGTGTAATGCGCTGTTATGAGTGAACGTCATCTTTGCGTGTTACGAAATTTAGCGCGCTATGAAATTAAGCGTGCTGCAAGACATAATGGGGCTGATTCTGTAGTGCACAATCTCTAAACTAAACTAAAATTAGAGCATTACAAATATCGCTTACCCTTTCATAATACTTCCTACGGAAAGGGACGGAACTAAATTTAAAGCTGCCATTTTAGTTTAGTTTAGAGATTGTGCACTACAGAATCAGCCCCAATATGGCGCCTGCCGGCCGCCCACACGCTTTCTTATAACAACCGCGTTATAACATAGCGTATTTAAAAGCATGCAAAAAATTTATACTTTATAGACCGTAGCGTGCTATGGATTTATAGCAGTATTGAACAACTCTAATAGGCATGATGACAGTAACCAAGAATCAATGAAATTATAAATTTATCTAATGAAATAGGATTAATAGATTATAAAAAACGTATTTATTTTTCTATTTCGAGTGAGATTGCTATTTATTTTGATAAAATGAAATCATAAAATACAGCAATCCGCCATTATGGATTAAACACCAAGAAGCGAATGACGTCACAATTATTTGTTTTCGAGCTTTGACAATCACACTATTGCTTACTGCACACGGCACAGAGTACATTGGTAAAAATAATAGTGACGTCACAAACGAGCCATGACACCCGCGAGCGTTTTGGCGTGAATTTTAAAATTCAAATTTCAAATGCCAATATTATGTACCAAACCTTATTTTTCTGCTGAAATAAGATATTATTTCGATACTTCCGAACATAATCTGATCATTTTTCAAAATGAGTCATCATGCGTATTGTCGCTAGCCGAGCGGTAGCCTACACACACAAGGCAGTGTAACACGGATCGCAACCTCCTTGGCCCTCCGCAGCAGATAAGCGCCGTACGCTGCTACGGGCACGGCGCAGTACAGAGCGTACAGCGCCCACCAGCCGGGCCGGTAGCCCGTGGCGGCCAGAACGCGTCCCCACCACGTTTGCTGGTTATAATTACATATTGTCCAGAAGGATCGAATTCGCCGCGAATCGTCTCGCGCGTTTCAATGCGCGCGAATTTAAAATATGCGCGTAAATCGCGTGTACGCCAGACTCTCGACTCGCTCAAAGCTCGCGTGAGTTGTGCAGTTTACGCGTGAGCTTCAAAGTGAGTGCACGTGTTAATGGAGCGGATGCGTATCCCCAAATATTGATGATGCATATGTCATAAATAAATTTATTCTTACCGATTATTAAATAGAGGGTCTTCCAAAATACATAAAATTACACACATCCTCGGTTAGCTTCAAGAACTAACCGAGGATGTGAAGTTTTTGAAGGCGGCGCCTGCAACACTATGTATTTCATACAAACTTCCATACCAAAAGCTCGTTTTTAAGTTTGATAAAGGGTTGCTGACTTGATTGAGTACCTAGTCATTATCCCTATTGCTCGCGTGTTACACGTTCTCTCTGGACGCAACGTACGCGCGAAATGATTCGTGAAGAATTTTCCCCTTCTGGACAAGGTCTTTTAGCTCAAACGCCCACACTAATCAAGTTAAGGGACACTAGGGCTTCGACTTCAGAAGAGTTCGAAGCCCCATGGTAAATGCCTATCGTTCTTACTGTCTACTTTGGAGAGTATGCTCAGGAATTTCACAATCACCATGTTACAACAGAACTGCGAGTAACCGTTGGACTCCATATGTGATCAATGTCCAATGAACTCGATGTCCATGAATAAATAACGTTATTCAACATGTCTGATACACCTAAAACTAAGGTTTGAAACGCCCTTCCGACGTCCGTGTTTCATGCTACACATGACTTATGTACATTCAAGGCAAGAGTAAATAGGCATTTAATAAAGTAAGTTACTATTAGTAAGAAAATAATAACTAGGTATATTTTGTATCATTGCCATATTGTTATAACTCAGTCGATAGTTGATAAAAATGATCGACCGAGTTCTTAATTGTACACCCTAATTGGACCTACTTATGCAAACAGGAACCAATCCACACACATGCCAAAAATGAGATAAGTATGCAGAAATCTTTTAAAATGCACCTTCTATCGACCCTGTAAAGATCAAAAATGTCAATTTTGACAGACAAACATTTCTATGGCAAGGTTATCAACCCACATAATGTACCCACAATAGGGATGATGGCTATATCGAAAATAAATTATTTCTAACTGATTATTAAATAGAGGGTCTTCCAAAACACCTAAAATTCACATCCTCGGTTAGTTTTAAGTTTGATAACCATTTTAAAATATAGATTAAAGAAAAAAAGTGCGTTGAAATTTGATGACGTCACAACTGTGAGTTTCATACAACTTCCATACTAGAAGTGCGTTTTTAAGTTTGATAAAGAGTTGCTGATTTGATTGAGTTGTCATCATCCCTATTTTGACATTTGAACGTCTTTTTCTCAAAACTGTCATTGTGTGGGTTGATCCCGTTTTGCGTAAGTACGTCCAATTTATAACGAGTTGCTTTGCCATGTTATCGCACTAGTGCTGCAATGTGTCGCTTACCGCATCGCTGTTGATCTTGGCCCGCTTGAGCGCGTAAGTCTGCGCGGCCCACTGCTCGGCCACAGCGACGTCGTCGGTAATGATGAGGTTATCGAACAGCAGTTGAGGCGACATCGACCACAGCTCGAAGCCTACCGCGTGCTGGAGCGAGAGGAACAAACATGTTTTTTTTTATTCACTACAAGCTAGCCCTTGACTGCGATCTCACCTGACGGTAAATGATGATGCAGTCTAAGATGGTAGCGGGCTAACCTGTTAGGGGCATGGCAGTTATATTGAACTCTTCGGTTTCTACACGGCATCGTACATGAACGCTAAATCGCTTGGCGGCACGTCTTTGTAACTAGCCACCGCCGAAGCCTCCCACCAGGCCAGACCAGGGAAAATGCAGAAATTATAAATTCCCAAATTGACCCTGCCGGGGATCAAACCCGGGACCTCCGCACGTTAACGCAACAGCGCTACACACTGCGCTACGGAGGTCGTCAAGGGCTAAGTTATAGTGGAATAAGGTAGGGGTGTCACTTCTCCATCCATCCATCTTCCATCTATGTTACGCAACCCTGGGAAGTCGACAGCTTGCCGTGATACAAGCTATCGCGTATCTAATCGAACACGAGCCCAATAGGCGTCGCGCAAGAGAAGCTCCGGCGCATGTTCTTTTAAGAGTTCCCGGAGCTGCTCATTACACGCAGAGTATGGCCATAACCTGATCTCCCCCCCCATCTTAGAGATTGGGTATCTCAAGGAGATTTCCCCCCCGTCAACAAAAAAAAAAGGGGGGTGTCACTTACAATGGGCGTCATGCGGAATGGGTGTTCGTCATTGAAGAAGTGCGGGTTGGGGACGCGGCGCGGAGACCACTTGCCTTTGTAGTTGGGGTTCGGTATCAGAGGGGCTCGCCACACACCCTGACGACAAAAATATGGTTACATGTATCCGGTTCCAAAATTGGTGGCGTCAGATTTGAAAGAAAACAGATGCAAACTACACCCGAAGGTCGTCAAAAAACATTGTCATTGTACTATAGGGTTGCCAACCGTACTATTGATCTGTATTTCGGCTTTCGGAAGAAGCACATAGTACGCAAAAATACTATATTTTCAACACCGAAAGGAGAATGCCCAAAACTGGGCCATTCTTGCGTCTTAATGAAATTAACGGTAAAACATTGGAAATATACTCAGGATTATATAATAAAAAAAATCATTATCTAAGATATTCGATGGGAGTTTGGAGCAATCTGACTTTTAAATTTTGAGGTTAAGTTTATTTAACCATTTAGCTAATAATCATATATTTATCGACATGCAGGGTCCCGAAATACGTAAATAAATATGTATAATATAGATAATTATTTTATTCTTAGCTTTAATTAAAATAATTGTTTGTTTTTAAATAAAATAATTGTTTGCTTACAAGTTAATTTAGCTTACTTTGTGCCACCTAGATGGCACCACTTGTACTCTAACTAGCATAGGTACAAATGGTACCATCTAGGTGGCACAAACTAAATTAAAAATCACAATTATTTTAATAACAATTATTTTAATAATAATAATTTTTTAATTTACTTATTTACGTGTTTCGGAACCCTGCATGTCGATAAATATATTATTAGTAGCTAAATGGCTAAATAATACCTAACAATTGCCAAACTTAACCTCAAAACTTAAAAGTCAGATTACTCCAAACTCCTACCGAATATCTTAATGATTTTTTTATTATATAATCTTGAGTATATTTCCAATCTTTTACCGTTAATTTCATTAAGACGCAAGAATGGCCCAAATCTCATACAAAAATGGTCAAGATCCTTTTACAAAAAATACAGAAAATAACTTACCAAATTTATTTCAAGTAATTTTACTCCTGCTCTCTATTCCCGCCACTTCGACATTCACAGAAAGGATATTTTTGACTTCGAAGTGGCGAGAAGAAAGAAACAGATGTGGTATTTCATTAACAGAAAATGAGCTTTTGATTTACATTAGTTTAAAAATTGAATGTGATAAAACATAACACTTTTATTGTAGAAAAAAATAAAAAATGCAATAAGTGCAAATAAATATAGTTTTTATAAGAATAAATAAGTAACAAATATATCTAAGTCTACTTTTTGCGTTTTCCATAAAATACTATTTTTTTAAGTGAACTATATTTTTTCATAGCTTAGCCTGATATAATAGCGCTCCCTCAAACTGTGTAGGATCTGGGTCTGGTACACATCTTATAGTTGGGGTTGGGGTCTGGTACACCGTACACACCTTATAGTTGGGGTTGGGGTCTGGTACACACCTTATAGTTGGGCTTGGGGTCTGGTACACACCTTATAGTTGGGGTTGGGATCTGGTACACACCTTGTAGTTGGGGTTGGGGTCTGGTACACACCTTGTAGTTGGGGTTGGGGTCTGGTACACACCTTGTAGTTGGGGTTGGGGTCTGGTACACATCTTGTAGTTGGGGTTGGGGTCTGGTACACACCTTATAGTTGAGGTTGGGGTCTGGTACATACCTTATAGTTGGGGTTGGGGTCTGGTACACACCTTATAGTTGGGGTTGGGGTCTGGTACATACCTTATAGTTGGGGTTGGGGTCTGGTACACACCTTATAGTTGAGGTTGGGGTCTGGTACATACCTTATAGTTGGGGTTGGGGTCTGGTACACACCTTATAGTTGGGGCTGGGGTCTGGTACATACCTTATAGTTGGGGTTGGGGTCTGGTACACACCTTATAGTTGGTGTTGGGGTCTGGTACACACCTTATAGTTGGGGTTGGGGTCTAGTACACACCTTATAGTTGGGGTTGGGGTCTGGTACACCGTACACACCTTATAGTTGGGGTTGGGGTCTGGTACATACCTTATAGTTGGGCTTGGGGTCTGGTACACACCTTATAGTTGGGGTTGGGATCTGGTACACACCTTATAGTTGGGGTTGGGGTCTGGTACACACCTTATAGTTGGGGTTGGGGTCTGGTACACACCTTGTAGTTGGGGTTGGGGTCTGGTACACACCTTATAGTTGGGGTTGGGGTCTGGTACACATCTTGTAGTTGGGGTTGGGGTCTGGTACACACCTTGTAGTTGGGGTTGGGGTCTGGTACACACCTTATAGTTGGGGTTGGGGTCTGGTACACACCTTATAGTTGGGGCTGGGGTCTGGTACACACCTTATAGTTGGGGTTGGGGTCTGGTACACACCTTATAGTTGGGGTTGGGGTCTGGTACACACCTTATAGTTGGGGTTGGGGTCTGGTACACACCTTGTAGTTGGGGTTGGGGTCTGGTACACACCTTGTAGTTGGGGTTGGGGTCTGGTACACACCTTATAGTTGGGGTTTTGGTCTGGTACACACCTTATAGTTGGGGTTGCGGTCTGGTACACACCTTATAGTTGGGGTTGGGGTCTGGTACACACCTTATAGTTGGGGTTGGGGATGGTGGGCGGTTTCCACGCGCCGCAACCGGGCGCGGCGCTACAAGCAGGGTTGTCCACGAGGGGCGCCTCCCATTCCCCGTCCATTTCCTCGTCCCAATCCTCCGGCTTCTTCGCGTCGGTGTCTGACGAGAAAAATACAATAGGCAATACTCTCTTATGTAATAACTAACAATCTTAATAAACAGTGTCCGCTTCTACAATAAGCTCCCAGAAGACATGTTGAAGATGTCTCTGAATAAGTTCAAAGTTAATGTAAAACGTTAACTCGTTGAAAAATCTTATTACCATGTAAAGGACTACTTAAACGACAAGGAAGCTTGGCAATAATTTGCTCTAATGTCTCTGATAATTCCTTAGTTAAGATGATTTGTGAGATGGTGATAATACTATAAAAAAAACCCGACTGAGTTTGTTGTGGGCTCTTCTCAGACCAGGGCGCGTTTGGAAACCTCAGAGCTTTAGTTTTAAGATATCTTGGAAACATATCGCAAAATTTTGCAATTATTATAAATGCGAAAGTCAGTTTGTTTGTTGGTTTGTTAGTTTGTCCTTCAATCACGCTGCAACGGAGCAACGGATCGACGTGATTTTTGGCATGGGTATAGTTGAGGACCTGGAGAGTGACATAGGCTACTTTTTATCCCAGAAAATTGAGGAGTAGGACTTTCATGATACCCTCCCAACTCGCAATATAATGTCTTAAAAAGAACAAATTAGTCAACGCAAATGTACCTGGTATCATCTCTGGTTCATCATCAAGCCAGCCCTCAGGTTTGACGGCGTTGGGGTCCACTATGGTAGCGGGCGCGTCTTCGTCCCAGTCATCCGGCTTGGTTGCTGTGGGGTCCACAATCTGGAATACATATTTATTTTAAAATTTACAAACTAAGATGATGATTTCGTCCGCTTTTCGTCATTTCTATACAAAATTTTATCAAAATCGGTTGAAAAGATGGGCCGATAAGCCTTACAGGCAGACAGACAGACAGACTTCATCCATTCTATCCACACTAATATTACACGAGAACAAACAGAATAAATAAATAAATAAATCGTTTATTTTCAATCATTTTGTGTTACAAAATAATAGAACTTGGAGCTATTTGAAGTTAACAATAATAGTGCTATATCAAAAAAATTATGTTTATGTTAGCAACACATAAAGAAACAGTGTCCGCTTCTACAATAAGCTCCCAAACGACATGTTGAAGATGTCTCTGAATAAGTTCAAAGTTAATGTAGAACGTATACTCATTAAAAAATCTTATTACTATTAAAGGATTATTTAAATGACAAGGAAGCTTGGCAATGATTTTCTCTAATGGCCCTGATAGTTCCTTAGTTAAGATGATTGTGAAATGGTGATAATGAAAAAATAATACCCGGCTGAGTTTGTTCTGGGCTCTTCTCAGACCAGGGCGCATTTGGAACCCTCGTAGCTTTAGTTTAAGATGCCGTACTGATTATAATAATAATAATAATAAAAATCTTTATTTGTTCCAAAATAAATAATACAAACGTTTCTTAAATTACCCTAGACCCCCAAACTAGGATAGCCCGTATCTTGGGGGTCAGTCTCTTCCCAGTAATTGTGCAATATATTGTATAATATTATCACAGTTTAACGAAATAATGATAGAAACAGGAACTGAAGAAAGGTAAATAACATTAATTATATAAATATACAATATAGCAAACAACTAATCCTAAGTGTGTGTGTGTGTGTGTGTGTGTGTGTGTGTGTGTGTGTGTGTGTGTGTGTGTGTGTGTGTGTGTGTGTGTGTGTGTGTGTGTCTAAGAGTATAAACTTTTCATTAAATTTTCAGTGGCTTCGTAATTAAGATTACTCAACATGTAAAGAAGTTTATTTCTAAGTCCATGCCTATTAGTACGTACAATTTTGAGCTTTTTATTAATATTTTTATATAGAAATTGTCCCAGGTAGGTAAATTGACGCTGTGCAAATGCACTGTATGTTCGGGGAATGTGTATAATATCTGGTCGACGTCGAGGAGTATTGTCTGGTGGTGGGATTTTATGAGACCGGTGGAATCTGGTAACACATCTGTCTATATACAGCTGCCGTACTGTGAGTAATTTAGAATCTTGATATAGTGCCTCTGTGGAGAATCTGCGTGGCATACCTAGCATAACTTTTATGATTGCCCTTTGAGATCTTTCAACCTCAATCATATGCGAGGCGGCTGCTCCTCCCCACGCTGATATGCAGTAGATCAGAAGAGATTGGCACAAGGCTTTATAAACCTGAATTATTATTTTGTTGTTAACAACATCACGGAGGTTTCTAAACACCGGGATCAGCCTTCTGACTCTATTAGCAAGAGTTGTAATATGGGGGTGCCAGTTCAGATTTTCATCAATGACAACTCCCAAATATTTCATGATTGACTCTTTATCAAGGACTTCGCAGGAACAGGAATTCGGTGGGTTTTCTGATGTGTTGCATGGGTAAGTGTGCAGCTTAAGTGTGAAGTCAGAGGGTGGTTGGGTAGCTCGTGTGATACTAAAGCAAATATACTTAGTTTTTTGGGCATTTATAGTAAGTAGATTATTTTCTAGCGTTTTAGTAATCCTGCTTAGTCCTTTTTCAGCTGTCCTGCGAGCTTCGTCCCACGTTTTCCCATGAAATATTATGGCAGTGTCATCGGCAAATGCGAACAGTTGGGCATCTTCCAAAGCCGAATGACAAATTTCATTGGCATACACCAAGAAAAGTGTTGGTCCGAGCGTGCTTCCTTGGGGTATACCATGTGCGATGTTTTGGGAATTGCTATTATGGTCCGATACTTTAACTTTTTGACTCCTTTCTTTGAGGTAGTCATTGAACCAGGCAAGTGGTGTTCCTCGTATTCCAAGACCTTCCATTTTTCGGATAAGAAGAGGTATGGACACTGTATCGAAGGCCTTTTTGAGGTCTAGGAATACCCCTAGGCATTTATTTCTCTTGTCCAAATGCTTAGTGACTGTACTGGATAAGGCGATTACAGCATCTTCCGTAGACATTTTCGCTCTGAAACCATATTGGTTGCTTGCAATCAGCTTATGGCGTTCAAGATAGCTTATCAGTCTGGAATTAACCACCTTTTCCAATACCTTACTAAGGGCTCTTAAAAGCGAGATTGGCCTGTAGTTTGAAACAGACAATTTGTCTCCACTCTTGTGGATTGGAACAACAATTGCCTGTTTGAATAATGTAGGGAAGGTACCAGTCGCCAAGCTGAGGTTACAAAGATGATCGATAGGGAAGCATAAGATCTCACGAAATCTTCTCAAGAGACCCGTGGAAACACTGTCATCTCCAGAGGCACAGCGAATTTTAAGGTTGCCAAGTATACCTTTGATTTCGCTGGGGTCTGTGGGATTCAGCATCATCGAATTCCCATTATGGGCATGTGTTTTCTGTAGGGATGCTAACTGTTCTTCAGATTGGTTGGTTTTCCTTAATATTTCGTCAGCAAGTGAGCTTCCTACGTTAATGAAATAATTGTTAACTTTTTCTAAGGACTCTGTTGGGTTGGGCGCGAGACTTAATAATTCTGTAGCCAATGATTTTTGGGGAGTTAAATGACATATTTCTTTTAGAATATTCCAGGTGTCTCTTTTCTTGCCGATTTGTTGTTGAAGTTTATTTTGATAATAAATTATTTTTAAGTTTTTGGTTATTTTTTTACATGTATTTCTATAATTTAAATATTTTGTTTTGAGTACTGCGCTTTCAGGAATTTTTTTAGAAATTGCATGGAGACGGTCCCGCTTTTTAATGCATTTAATAATACCATAGGTGATCCAGGGTTTAAGTGGCCTTTTTCTACGCGAAACTATAATGGTATCAGTATACTTGAGTATTACTTCTTGTAGTATGTTGGTAATCACTTGAGCTGCTTGATTGGTGTCAGTAATTGATAGATAATCCGACCAATCATATTCCTCTAAGCATTTTTTAATTCCTTCATAGTCCGTTTTTGTTCTGGTGTATGTACCTTGGTCAGATTTTCGTGGTGCTGGGGATCCCTGAATAGATAGTAATAGTGGCAAATGGTCTGTCGTGTCTGTATTTAAAACATAGCATTTGGATTTCCCTACCAGTTTGGTCATGAAATGGTCAAGACATGTCTTTCCGTGAGTTGAAATATTGACTGCAGATGTTAGTCCGTGTGTACCTATAACATCTAGGTATTCAGAAGTTATTTTGTTACTTTGGTTTAGCGTATCAATATTTATGTCACCTGTTAAAACGATGTTACGAGACCTGGTTGTAGTCAAGGCAGTATCTAAGGATTCTATAAATGGCCGAATATCTTTAAAACAGTATGGTCTATATATGCCGAGAATGGTCATATTCCCTATCTTGGCGGCCAGACAATTAGCTTCTTGTATATTTCTTTCACAGACGTATGCGGGAATATCAGATTTAATGTACATGATAACTCCATCATTTTGGTTAAAGCTACGCTTTGTGTAATATACGTTATAGCCATCTATTAGAGGAGGAATAGTTGATTCATTACACCAGCATTCT
Source organism: Erebia aethiops (assembly GCA_923060345.2). Classification (NCBI taxonomy): domain Eukaryota; kingdom Metazoa; phylum Arthropoda; class Insecta; order Lepidoptera; family Nymphalidae; genus Erebia; species Erebia aethiops. The sequence continues at coordinate 1,891,261 of OV281092.1, read as the reverse complement.
GTTAAAATCATGATATCTGGATGAACTCTTAGTTGTGAAATAAATATAAGGAAGATATCGAGATTTTTATTAATGCTACGTATATTAAACGATATAATATTGAAGTTCACCGTTATATTGTTACTCGTATATGTTATAAATAACCGGACGTCAATAAGTGTAATACACCTAGCTAAATTGAATAAACGTTCTTTGAATTTGAATTTGAAAAAAGATGGTAGCACACTCACCTTCTCCCTCTCGTCCCAATCGTTGGGCTTCTTGTCATCAGGGTCGTCGATCTCTTCCGGTGGGTTGACGGGCGGAGTGAAGTCCTCCAGCAGGGAACCAGCGTTGGCCTCCTTGTTGTCGACTAGTATAGTGAATGTGTTGTCGGGGCGGACTATCAGCGTGTACAGATGCGGCTCTTTGTCTTTGTAGATGTCGTCGAGACGCTGACTGGAAAAAAAAATTGTTTTACTAGATGATGCCCGCGACTTCGTCCGCGTGGATTGATGTTTTTTTTTATCCACTACAGGCTAGCCCTTGACTGCGATCTCACTGGTAGCGGGCTAACATGTTAGGGGCATGGCAGTTATATTAAACCCATACCCCTTCGGTTTCTACACGTCATCGTACCGGAACGCTTAATCGCTTGGCGGCACGTCTTTGCCGGTAGGGTGGTAACTACCCACGGCCGAAGCCTCCCACCAGGCCAGACCAGGGAAAATTCAGAAATTATAAATTCCTAAATTGACATTGCCGGGGATCGAACCCGGGACCTCCGCACGTTAAGGCAACAGCGCTACACACTGCGCCACGGAGGTCGTCAAGTCAACGTCAACGAACTCTTCAATTTTCCAAGATAACAAGTAGCCTACGTCTTTCCCCGGGATGTAACCTATCCCTATACCATGTCGTGTTTTTATATATTTTATTTAAGATATTCACATAAATGAGACACCATATTTTAGATCATGTTTTTTTAATAATGTCTTTTCAATGTCACCATAAAAGCTACTTATAAGTTTGCTAAAAAGATCTTAATACAAATCTCCCTTTTTTATTCGGGATACCTGACCGGAGGTCGAAGTACACGGCCATATGATGTTGTATAAGACGATGGTTGTGTAATATAACATACCAAATTTTATCAAAATCGGTTGAGTAGTTAGGCCGTGAAAGCGTAGCAGACAGACAGGCGGACAGACAGACAGACTCGCATTTATAATATGGTTTTATATATGTATGTATCAATAGTATGGATCTGGATTGATGCCAGTGTTTACCAAAGTAAGGCTGGTCTGATGATACATGGAATGGTCGGTCTCTGCTGCCTAATTTAGGAGACCCTGTGCTATATGGCTTCATTGACCTTCCCTCCTATAAATAGTGTGACAGAATAGCAACAACATTTTTGAATTAATTTTACAACAACAATTAATTAATGAAAGAAATGCCAAAACAATAACCTATGAACATGCTCAAATTATTTTCAATATAAATTTGCAGTACAAAATTAATTGAATTTATTTTATTTTACTACTAGCTATTGCCTGCGACTTCGTGCGCGTGGATTGAGGTTTTTCGGATCCTGCGGGAACTCTTTAATTTTCCGGGATAAAAAGTAGCCTATGTGTTATTCCAGACTATAATCTATCCCTATGCCAAATTTCATCCAGATCCGTTCAGCCGTTGAGGCGTGATTGAGTAACAAACATCCATCCATACATCCATACATCCAGACATCCATACATCCATACATCCATACATCCAGACATCCATACATCCAAACTTTCGCATATATTTTATAATACTTATTTGATTAATTGATTGATTGATGATTGATATTATAATTAAAATAAAGATTAATTTTCTTATTTTAACTATTCTTACATAGTAATTAATAACGAAGTTCGATACTATTGTAAGTGAGAGGTTGCGAGTTCGATATGGAGGTGACTGCTGTTACGCCATGGAGGTTGTCAAAACGATGATGGTATACTCACGTAGGTTTCTTGGCGTGTTTCTCCTCGACGGTGCCATTCTTGGGGTTCTTGTGTCGAAAGATGAAGTGCAGTTTGTTGTCGTTACCGCACTTGTCTGGCCCGAACATTATCGTGTACGGAGTTTGGTCGTGGAACTGGCGCAGATCCGCCTTCGTGCTCACGCCTTTGGACAGCAGTTTTATGTACGCGCCGCCGCAGTTCTGACCTTCCTACAAAACAGGTATTCAAAATTCAAATGGTTTTTATTCAAATAAAGTTGTACAAATGCTTTTGAATCGTCGAGTGAATCTACCACTGGTACGGAATGCCATTCCTACCGAGAAGAACCAGCAAGAAACTCCGCGAAGAAATATAAAATAAATTGAAAATCATACTACTATTATAACGACGACCAGTGTTGAGCGCTGTTGCCTAAATGTAGGAGGTCCCGGGTTCGTATCCCAGCAGGTTCACTTTGGAGATCAATAATTTCAGAATTTTCTCTGGTTTGGTGCGGTGGGAAGGTTTGCCCGTGGCTAGTTACCAGTTACCGGTTAGTTAGACTATTATTTAAATACAGGAGAGGTTTAGGGAGACCTGCAGACGACGGAACGAGGTTCCCACGGATTTAACTCAGGCCTAGAATGCATTCAATTCGCGACCTGTACTTACTCTTGTGACCTAACTTTACAGCTCATATAGGGCTAAAGTGCAATGACATGCAATCACTATTAATAAACATACACAAAGCCCATAAAACGCTTCCGAAACTGATGTTGGACTCGAGCCAATACGAGAGTTCATGTCTCGCGCGATTTCTTTGTGATATTTTTGTAAATTGTTTACCTTCATTTAGGATTTTCGATGTGTATCTTTAATACGATCCCTGGCTTAATCTTACTAATATTATAAATGCGAAAGTTTGGATGTATGGATGTCGGTATGGATGTATGGATGTATGGATGGATGTTTGTTACTCAATCACGCCCCAACAGCTGAACGGATCTGGATGAAATTTGGCACAGAGATAGATTATAGTCTGGAATAACACATAGGCTACTTTTTATCCCGGAAAATTAAAGAGTTCCCGCGGGAACCACAAAACCTCGATCCACGCGTACGAAGTCGCGGGCATCAGCTAGTGAATTCATAATTTCTCTTATCGGTTCGGTAAAAGGTTTTGGTCGTGGCTAGTTACCGCATCCTACCGGAAAACACGTGCCGCCAAGCGATTTAGCGTTCTAGTACGATGTCGTGTAGAATATAACTGCCATATCCCTAACAAGCTAGCCCATTGACATTTTAGTCTGCACCATTAACCACCAGGTGAGATCGATCGCAGTCAAGTGCTAAGAGTAAAATGAGAGAAAAAAAGATGCTCAGTATTATTATAATATGATCGGATTCAATTTACAGATGAGTCTTAAGAATCTGAAATAAAAAATAGTAGTTAAAAAAACTAAAAAACACGCTTTTGACGCAGACACTCCGGGTCTCAGGAAAACAAAAAATCGCTAATCCTGATTATCCTAGTAAGGATAACGGGTCAAACTGTTTAAAATATTGAATTATCATCGGTCCTTAATGAGTATGCCAAATTTCGAGTTAATCCGACGTTTTAAAGGGGGTCAAAATCATGTTCAAAGATTCCGTTACATACTAACATACATACGTCTGAAGCTAATAAAAAGCGTGTAAAAAGACAAGCATCTTCGACGGCGATATATGTGAAATTCGGTCATAGTATAAATTATCTGAAGTATTTATTTTCAAATAGGGTATAGAATTTTAAAAATAAACAAAAAAACATAAAGTGGGTACAGTAGGACGATTATGTAAAACCTGCATCAATCATTGTTAGTGAATTTATCAGGCTCAGGAATCAGGCTGAATTTATGGTGTTTATTTTTCATCATGGCAGTAATTTTTAGGACTTAGTGGTTTCTGGAGTCTGGTCTATGTAGTGTAGGTACATTACATACTTTACACAAAAATTCAACTTTTTGTGACCAATAAGTAAAGTACCCAATAACTAAGTTAGTTGCGAACGTAAGTTCTGGAAAAGTGAAGCAATAATAACTAGTCATAAAATTGTTTTACAATGTAGCGTATACAGGTAATAAAGAGTGGCGCTAATTGGCTTATCAGCTTTGCCTTTATAGCTGAATATGTGAAGTTATTGGGGTTTGAAAGCCCATGCCGGTATTGCATCATTTACATGTTGAATGGTCCAGTTGGAACACAAAAATGTATCCATCCCAATATCATAAACGTGAAAGTGTGTCTGTTTATCTGTTACGCTGTACCGGCCCATCTGTTCTATCGATTTTGACGAAATGTCGTACAGGGATATGTTGCTGGGGAAGAACAGAATACTTATTATCGCCGAAAATTAAACAGTTCCCGTGGTAACCAAAAAAATCTTTATTCATGCGGATGAAGTTGCGGGTAGTCGCGAATCGTCTAGTATCTTAATAGATAGGTAACACAACTAGATAACTCGCAAACTCGTAAATTATGTTTACATAAATTCTCCACAGGAACTCTTCTAATTTTGCTGGGATAAAGAGTACCTATCTCATGTCCATTTCAGGATAAAAACTATGCCTGTACGAAATTCCGTCAAAATTAAGGGAGGTAAGAAATGTATTACAGATTGCCCAAAGTCAATCCCCTTTGATAAGAAATCAAGAATACAGGAGATAGACATTAGTTAAATTGCTATATTATGACCAACCTGCATGGTAACTTCATACTGCACCACCAGTGGTTTATTCTTGAACTCGAAGGGTCGGTCCAGCAGGGAAGAGATGGCTGCATGCTTCGCCTCCGTAGTAAGGACTAAGCCCTGGTCGTTTTTGAGGATTCGTCTTGCTGGGGACTGGATCTAGAAGATTATGTCATAATGTTTTTGCTATCTGTACTGTTTTTTCATGTGGCTTCTTCGCTGGTGTCTGTGTTTTGAATGTTAAGTATTTTGTTAACTGTTTGGTCTTCAATAAATAAAATAATCACAAGTTTTGACTAGTTTCTTCATAACATATATACTGATTACAATATCCGGCCATTGCCGGTAAGTCAAAATTTCATTGCAGATGTGCAATCCGTAAACAAAAACGTTGACGCGATGCCAAGCCAACCCACGGAAATCTTTGCCCACCTAATCCATAGCCTTAATAATTTAAAAAATCAGTAACAACTTCTTGACTGGTGTCTGCAATGCATCAAGTTCAGTGTTTATTATTTACCCACCCAGGTTAGTCACCATCTTAGACTACATCTTCATTTGCCACCTGTTTAGATTGCAGTGAAAGGCTAACTTGTATCGAAATAAAACTATAAAAGTTATAACTGATATCCACAAATCTTATTTCTGAATTAACTATCATGGTGAAGTATAGTCCCACAAAAATTATCAGACCCGGTGACAGCGTCTCGTCTCGGGAAATATTAAAAATAAAATAAAATAAAATGGCGGTACATCTTAGCCGGTAGGGTGATAACTAGCCACGGCCCAAGCCTCCCACCAGACCAGAGAAAATTCAGAAATTATAAATTCCTAAATGGACCCTGCTGGGAATTGAACCCGGGACCTCCCATGTTAAGGCGTTCAAAACTGTGCCAGGGAGGTAGTCAAAATTCAAGTTGGCCACTGTGCCAGATAACTTTATGGGACTGTATGTAAATAGAATATACAAAAATTCTCTTACCTCCCACTTGCCATCATACTTGGCAATGTTTTCATCCACTCCCTGTTTCTTGGCCTCGGATTTGATCCACTTCTTCTTGAAGGCGGCCTCATCATCAAAGTGTTCTGCCAGGTAGATCTTTTTAGGGTCCACTTGTGGACTCTGGTAATCTTCTTCTTCTTCAACTGTCTGGAAAAGGAATGAGCAATGTCTGATACCAAGATTACCTTCACTAAGATAGTAAATTCACTTTACCAAGGTAGTTAATGGATGTCAATAAGTGTAGTGCACCTAATTTGAATAAATAAATATTCTAATAAATAAATAGTTTGCCTTAGAGTACAGAAAATGTAATCACAGAAATTTTCAGCAATTGATTTTAGACATTCTCGGGTTTGAGTTTTTTCTTGTATCATGATTTCAATGTTTGTTTGGAGTAATGTTGAAACACGTAGGATTTCTATGCAGGAGCCTGCCGTGCAAAGCGAGTATTGTACTTGTTTTTTTAGGAAGCTAACTACCTTTACCTATATCTTTTCTTTTTTGAGGAAAACAAATTATAAAAGAATCAATATGCAACAGTTTAATTTATATTAGATCAGTATTAATCTACTCAATTTATTGAAGCATAATTATTTACAGTACAGCCAAATGTGGAATGATATATTTTATTGTTAGGTAAGTACTATTATTAAACATGAAGTAAAGGTGTAAAATCGTGAAAGTTAAGAACATTGTAAACTTTGTTATCTGATTGTGACACTTAGATAGCTGCTAATAAGGGCACAGTCTATCATTTCAACAAGATTAAGTAATGTATTCAATTTATTTATTTTTAGGGTTCCATACCTCAAGAGGAAAAAAGAAACGCTTATAAGATCACTATGTTGTTCATCTGTCTGTTTGTCAAATACTTTTTTCTCAGGAATGCATGGTATCAAGTTGAAATTTATATCAAACTACATGATGCATGGATTAAGTTTTTTTATTCCCGCGGTACCTCCTTAATTTTCCAGGATAAAAAGTATTATAAATAAGTGGTCAATGTCCTTCCCCGGGATACAACCTGCCTCTATACCAAATTTCATCACAATCAGTTAGAAAAGATGGGCCATGAAAGCCTAGCAGACAGTCAGACAGACACACTTTCGCATCTATAATATTACTTAGAATGGATTTGATTTGCTTTTGTATGGTTTAACCACAGAAGTGTGTGAGAAAATTCAGCATCCGGCTAGTTTGATGCCCGGAGATAAACAACTTTTTTCCTGGAATTTATGAGAACTCTTAAAGCATTTTGGGTTGTGGTTTAGTATATGTGCCGCGGGGGAGGGGGCAGGGGGGGGGGGAGGTCGTCTACCCCCCCTCCAAGTCAAACTCGTCGATTCCTAATAGTTTTCGAGATATGAATTTTTTAAAATTTGAAAATTTTGAGGTTACTTTTAACTAAAGTCGGGGTAAGATTAGCTTGTTAAGGCGGAGAGTGGGCTCTATGGGCTGGGGGAAGGGGGAGGAAAGGGTGGGGATGAGGGAGGTAAGGGTGGGGGCGGGGAGGAAGGTGTAGGGGGAGCGGTAACTCTGCTTAGTAGACAGTAGGGGGAGCCAGGTGAGGTAAAAATATAGACGTCCGGTACTTGCATATGGGAGTGAGAGGGGGGGAGGAGGGAGGGAGAATCCACTTTGCAACGGAGCCCGGTCGACGGAGCCCCGCTTCGCGGGGCTCCTTTTTCTGGGTGGTTTAAAAAGAAATAACCACGAAGAGGGATGGCGGGGTCTTACAGACACCGCCATCCCTCTTCTAACCTAACCTATCCGCGTCGGAGTGCCCTCAAGTACCGAGCTCGCTTCGCTCGCTCTTGGACCATAAGGTCTCTGTGACAAGTGGACAGAGTGAGTGTTCTCTGTGTAAAAAAAAACTACGCGTCTCCTAGACACAAATCGGGTGTCATTTGAAAGGGGTGACTCAAATGCCAACCCGGTATTTCTTGTAGATTTAATACGGTTACGAAGGTCATTGACGGTTACTACATAAATTTTACTTTTTGTAACACTTTTTATGTTTGCAATGGAATACAATACGTAAAACGAAACTTTTGAACGCTAACCAAACGTCAGACGGTCAGTGAGTCTGTAATCTATGGCAAATGTCGTCTTGAAATGGTGAAAATTTGTGAATTTTCAAAAAAATATTTCTCGAAAACTATTAAGATTCGACGGAAAATATTTTAGTACAAGGTATATAACGTCAAGGCCTTTCTGTAAAAAAAATACGAACTGCCTACTGCGCGGCACATATACTAAACCAGAGCCGCATTTTGTTTCTCAAAATCTAAAGTGACGGGCATCAGTTAGTTTCTACAAAAATAGGTCACACTTATACTAACCTCAATACTGATTCCATCATCAGTATCTTCGGCCTTAGCACTCACGTATGTAGACACCAACAGCACTAAAGCTGCACTAACCAACACTCGCCGATATGCAGCCATCTGTAAAATTTACAACTAAAAATCCTTCATAGAAGACGTGTTCGATCATAAACAAAATATATCGAGAACCACGCTATGTACACCATTAATTTAATTAAAAAAAACAAACGTAAATGGCCCGCAGTTCTTTATATCAGTCGCCGGATAACGGATATCCTCAATGAAAATAAATAGAACTAAAACCAATCTGAAGCTTTTCGAGTTAACTTAATTTGTCGGCATCACTCTCGTTTCGTACCTTGTTTTCGGGTTCGCACTAATTATTCATGAATGATATTTCCCGCTGCAACCTTTGCCAAATTTCACTACCTATATGAAATATTCTTTAGCTTATTTAAAGCCAGTCATTTAAATTATAATCAAAAGAATATCAATTTCTTCCATGAAATGAATTGCAATTGATGAATTCTTGTAATAGACAAAAAGATTTTGACATTTTATCACTTTGAAAGTTGGCGAACACTGAATCATACTGAATATTTATAGTCTGTCGGTAAATCCTATTGGTTGTACTTGTGACAGCGACATGGACAGACAGCCAATCGCAAGCAAACAGTTGTCAGCTGTGTTACTAGCAGCCAATGATATTAAGCGTACGCGTAGACAGACTAACTAGATAAAAACCATAGAAGAATATTTGGGATATTTTTTTATTTAATTAATGAGCGTCTCATTTCCTCTCATTGCATTCTTTATTTTAATGAGTAAAAATGTATTTTCTGAGATTCAAAGGTTCTGAAATTCTTGGAAAGTTTAAAAAAGACAATATTTACGAGTTTTGATACCACAGACGTATATAAAGAAGTTTGATACCTACGTGAAACATAGATAATTGACTTTGACATTTGGTATGCATTTGAGACTGGGACTTTCCCAAACCTCCCGTTTTTACGGGAAATTTTAAATTTCCCTCATCTTCCGGTCTTTTTTATTCCAGTTCAAATCATCAATCAAACTTTTTGCTCCTTTTTTTAGTTCTGTTAGTAGCAATAAAAAGCGGAGGAAAGCTGGGACTCCCCAAAAAAGTTTTTCATGGAATGACAATGAAATAGCATAATTATTGTTATTATCTATCCCCCTCTCTCTCTCATACACTCTCTAACACCCACATAAAGTATAAAGTTTATGATGCCCGCGACTTCACCGCGTGGATTGAGGTTTTTCCGTCAACTATCCGGGATAAAAAGTATCCTATGTCTTTCTCCGGGATGTAAACTATCTCTGTTAGCAGACAGACAGAAAGACACACTTTCGCTTATTAGTATGGATTTTATACTACATTTGAACAATAATGCTAAAAACTAAATTCTTAAATAAAAGTTAACTAAAAATAAATTTAAAATCAGAAAAATTCTCCCGATAATTTTTTACATACATTTTTAGCGAATTAGTTTAGTGTTGCCAACGACCTCAATTTACATAGACGGGCCCTGTCAAACAAAGAATGTGGGCATATTTTTAGCAACGCCATCAACGCCATCTAGTCTGAAAAGCGGGAACTTGCTAGCAACATCTTGAATGAAAGCTTGAAAACGTATGACTCGGTCATAGATAATATAGGTCATAGCCGTAAGGCCAGTTAGAAAAAAAAAATCATACAGTTTGCCGCGGAAATTAAATGATTGCGTAATGGATAAAAACATTAAATAGAAAGATTAAATAACGTTTTTTTGGAAATGTATAATTGTGAATTGAAACACTTACCTTAAAATTAAAATTATACAGTGCCAAACTAATTAGACTGACAGACAAATTATAGTACGGGACTAATAAACATTGACCCTAAAATAAAAAATGTAAAGCTGATTTTTGGCACAAGTGTTCCTTGGGGTCTGAGAAGTACCTCTTAAAAATTCCCCCCCCTAGGCCGCGGGCTTAACCCCCCACCCCCCAAACGCCTCCCCAACCGCAGTTTTTTGTAATTTTCTCAAAAAATATTAGTGCTAGAAAAAAACTTTCTACTGTGAAAATTATCTTCATTAAATTATCTACAAAATAATATTTCAGTTCATTTCCATAAGACTAATAGTTTCGGAGATATGTTAACCCTTTGTGCATGAAAAGAAAATATTTTGCATGTATGGCTTTTTGTAATGTAGTTTCTTGTAATTTCCATAAAAACTTATAGAGCTACAAAAATATTGTCTGATGCAAAATGAAAGGCTATTAAATTAGCTATAAAATGATATTTAGTTTATTTTTATAAGAGTAATAGTTTTGGAGATATGCCTACCTATTGTGTAAGATAAAGAAAATAATATGCAAATATCGTGTACGTTGTTTTTAATTTTAGAAAAAAAAACCAGAGTTAGGAAAAACTGATTGAAACAGTAAGAAACATAGTTAAATTACCTACAAAATAGTATTTAGGTAATTTTGATAGCACTAATAATTTCGAAAATATACCTGTCATAGTTAACATAAAAGCAAAATTTTTCCAAATTTTATATGTTTTCTGTAATTTCTAGAAAACTATTAGAGCTAGACAAAAAACTCCCACAAGTAAAAATAAACATCATTTAACCACTTATTAAAAAAAAATAGTTCATAAAGATAGGAGTAATAATTTCGAATATATATCCATGTATAGTGTACGAAAAAAAATAAAAAAATTGCTAGAATCCTATGTTATTTGCAATTTCCACAAAAACTATTAGAGCTGGAAAAAATCCTCGGAAGAGTAATTAATTTCACTAAATTACCCACAAAAAAGTCTTATAGTGAATTTAGATAGGACCAATAGTTCGAGAAATATGGCAACCTATATTCCAAGTTTTTTTTTTTTTTCGACAACCGTTGGTATATTTTTGAAATTTCACAGAAACTACTAGAACTAGGAAAAAAAACATAAGAAGCAAAAATGAACTTCAATAAATTATCTTCAAAAAAATTTTTAGTTTATTTTGATAGAACTAATAGTTTCGGAAATATGGCTGCCTAACTGGAATAAAAAACTAAATCTTTGTAAAATCCGTAAATGTTTATTGTAATTTCAAGAAAAAGTATTAGAGTTATGAAAAAAGCTGTCAGGACTTAGGACAAAGATTATTAATTTACCTATAAAATAGTGTTTAGTTTATTTTGATAGGACAAATAGTTTTCGAAATATACCTTGCTGTTGTGTAAGAACCGGTGGTAGTCATGTAGACTTAGCATAGTACTATGGAATAAATAGAAACTAACCTCTAAATAAATAACGTATTTTTGATTTTAGGCGCAAATGATGTCCTCCCATCTCCCCCCTTCCACAACCCCACTCGCACCTCCGACAACCCCCCTTGCACCTTCCACAACCCCCCTCTCACCTCCCCCCTACCACGACCCTCTCCCACTCTCAGATATCTAGCCGATTGTGCTTTTTTGTAATCGTATTACAATTCAAGTATCAAATCAAATTTTTTACTCAAGTAAACTTTTACAAGTGCTTTTGAATCGTCCAGTGAATCTACCATTGGTTCGGAATGCCGTTAACAGTTAAAAGTTAATCTGATAAAATTATCTGCAAGATAGCTGTTGGATACATTTTGTGCAAATCACAAGAAACTTACACAATTTAAAAAAAAAAAAAACAAATGCGTCAAATAAGCCGGCATATTTGCAAAACTATTTATCCGATCATAATGATTTAAGTGCCATATGGTAGATTATTTAATGTTAATTATTTTCGCCATAGATGGTTTTTTTCTAGCACTAATATTTTTTGAGAAAATTTCAAAAAACTGCGGTTGGGGAGACGTTTGGGGGGGTGGGGGGTTAAGCCCGCGGCCTAGAGGGGGGGAATTTTTAAGAAGTACTTCTCAGACCCCAAGGAACGCTTGTGCCAAAAATCAGCTTTACATTTTTTATTTTAGGTTCCCATACATAGCTTGCACAAGTAGCCTGGGCTATTATCTGCACGACGAGCGATCGTGACAGCGCTACGACGAGAACAAAGACAGGTGCGGAACGTGTTCAGCAACTCGGACGCCCGGCGTTTTTCTATGAAAGGGCCCATCTAGTGCCTACATAATATATATCGATGAGTGTAGCATTTAGTTGTTGTTGTTGTTATCCATTTTGTCCCCTTTCGGGACAGGCAAAGGTCTAAGACCATACAGCCTATTCAGTAATATTTCTTTTCCGTATTATTTTTTATCTAAAGGCAAAGCCTATTCAAACGATTTTCTTAGTATTTTCTTTTTAAACTGTATAATCTCTAAGGATTCATCTGAATGTATCTTTCTTTTTCTCTCTTTTGTTTTCAAAATAAGTCTAATCCAGGTCTATACATTATCAATATTCAAATTTCTTGAACAGTACTCGTAATGAATTTATACAAATATTTATAATTTAATGGATTCTTCAATAAATCCTTTAATGAGCGCGGTACGTCTTCAATCTTCTTATAAACATAACCTAGGTCATCAATAGGCATGATGACTGATTTTGAAAAATGGTCAGATTATGTTCTACTATTTCGAAAAAATATCTTCTTCTTCTTTTCTTGGTTTTTTGCTTTCAGTAGTGCCAAAACAGCACAGTGCACTTCGCCAATGTCGAGTAACTAAAAAATATCTTATTTCAGCAGAAAAATAAGGTTTAGTAGATGAAATTAAATTTTAAAAGTCACGCCAAAACGTTCGGCGGTGTCATGGCGTCGTTTGTGACGTCACTATTATTTTTACCAATGTACTCTGTGCCATTGTTACCTCCATGGGTAGCACATTGGTAGCACAGCATCAAAATGACAGCGACTTTTTTTTCTGGTCGGTGACAGTGACACTGACAACTGACAAAATTACTCAAATATTCAAGGCTTGTCTCCACCGACCAGAAAAAAAAGCTTGTCTCTGCTTGTCACTTGTGGAATTTAGTAGCAAAGAGTATATAATCACTACGTTCTTTTAGTAGTTTATTATTTTATAGGAGGTTTTATAATTTGTTGAAACTTGAATTATATTAATTAAATTATAACTGGGAGAATGTGAAGTACTTAATATTTCATGGACTTTAAAACTAGTTATCCAGCAGCCTTTTTATGTGCATTCGCATTTTTCTCTGAACCGGTTGCATTATAAAAGTCAAAAGTTAATACTTTGTTTATGAAGGTAAGCATTACAGCAACTGCTGTTATTTACAAATAATAATTGTGTTTTTGAATCAATATAAACGATAACAATGGCTTTTATACATAAAATAAACTGACCGTGAATTTATACTATCAAATATTGACCTGTTTCTTTACTTCTATCTTAAAATCACAATCGTAATAGACTTAGTTATTATCTTATCGCAAAAATAATTGGTCACATCCTTTATATATTATTTTTATTTAAAATACTACTTATTTTTATTATCAAACATTCGATAATAAGCCTATAACTATCAGTCTTTTCCCTGTACAGTGTTACAAATAGTCTCAAAAGTGTAGGTACATAACTGATATAAAAATAAAATAGAACTCAACATGATTGCTTATTTACTAACCTAACATGATAATTTAAAATTCTGCTGGTTCATATTAACCTTGTCATTGGACCCCGTAAGTTCACTTCTCTTCTCGAATTGGAACGGCATTCCGAACCAGCAGTAGATTCACTACACAAATCAAAAGCACTTGTAAAAGTTTATTTGAATAAAAAGCACTTGAGTTTGTGCTATACTGGAATTTAATTCCAGTAAGTTAATTACTATATATATATTAAGCTGCAAATACTCTGGAGTCTGAGCTCTTCACTGAAATAATGCTTGGATTGGGCATCTGGATGATTGCAATCACATTGTCAATCAATCCAATAACTGAGTTACTCAAAAATTCATTTATTTCCAACTGTTCAACGAAATTTTTTAGGATGTAAGTTTTTGTAAATTAGATTGCAATTAGATGGAATCTATATTCAAGGAGGTTCTGAATGTTTTCATCATCATGAATATACGAGTAGGGCATGTCTTCATGGATTGTATTAGCATGGATCTATAAGTATTAATTATATTCACTAGCAGATTTAAGTTTCTGAAAAATCTGGAAACTATGTGGTTTTCCAGGATAAAAAGTATATATACAAAATTTCATTAGAATCAGTTGAATAGATAAGTCATGAGACCATATCAGACACTTTCACATTAGTACTATAAGTATGGATGTAATTAAAACCAAATTGATTAATAAATGTGATGTATTATTCATTTACAGAATGGTATCAGTAATGAGGCGGTTTATTATAAGACTGTTTAGACTGCGTAACATAGTAATATTCACACTAATAGTGATGTTACTGTACACAATCAGAACTATGACAGATGTGAAGACTTTAAATGATGTTGCCAAGCCAGTGCGCATGTCCCTTAACAGGATTTTGTATAAGGACCATTTTGTACCAGCCAGTTTGAAGGTGAGAATAATATTTTTATTATTAAATGCTGCCATTATTATTAAACAAGTAATGTAAAGTAATACCCAAGTATAACGAGCAACAATTATTTCCTGTTAATCTATCATGTTTAATGTGAAATAGGTACCCATGGATACAGGATAAACTAGTGTAGATACCATTGGATCAATGGAAAAATTATCAAAGTTGTTTTATGGTACTTAAATAAATAATTTTCCTTTTTTATACTTTTCATTTGTTGTGTAAAGAATAAAACTATTATGTTGCCCATTTCTTGTACTTTTTTTGAATCCACTACAAGTTAGCCCTTGACTGCGGTCTCACCTGTTGGTAAGTGATGGTGCAGTCTAAGATGGTAGCGACTAACCTGTTAGGGGCATGGCACTTAATTAAATCCATACCCCTATTTGGTTTCTACGCAACATCGTACCAGAATGTTAAATCGCTAAATTGGCGGCACATCTTTGTCGGTAGGGTAGTAACTAGCCACGGCATATGCCTCCCACCAGGCACACTGCTACTTACTGCACTGGCAATACTGCTATTGGGATGATTGGAGTGACTGTAATCATAAGAGGAAAAGAGATAAATCATTGATTTTGACGACCTCCGTGGCGCAGTGTGTAGCGCTGTTGCCTTAACGTGCGTAGCTCCCGGGTTCGATCCCCGGCAGGGTCAATTTAGGAATTTATAATTTCTGCATTTTCCCTGGTCTGGCCTGGTGGGAGGCTTCGGCCGTGGCTAGTTACCACCCTTCCGGCAAAGATTTAGCGTTCCGGTAAGATGCAGTGTAGAAACCGAAGGGGTATGGGTTTAATATAACTGCCATGCCCCTAACAGGTTAGCCCGCTACCATCTTAGACTGCATCATCACTTACCATCAGGTGAGATCGCAGTCAAGGGCTAGCTTCTAGTGGATTAAAAAAAAAAACAAGTTGTCCTACGTGAAATAAATAAATAATCATTTACTAAATTTGGTGTGATTGACATTTGGACTAAACCTATTGATGTTCATTTCAGAAAATAGACTGGCATAATTATCAGCAAATAGAACATGAAAGGCAAAGAGTGGGTGAGTTTCATTTTTATTTATGTAAGTACTAGATAATACCCGTGACTGCATGGATTGATGTTTTTTATTTCCCGTGGGAACTTCAATTTTCCAGGATAAAAATTCCGGAATTTTTATATCTGAGTAGTTGGATCGTGAAAGTGTAGCAGACAGACAGACACACTTTCGCTTTTATAATATTATAGTATGAATATGGATTTCAAACGAGTTTTGATGAGTATACTCATTTGAAATGTTCATGCTAATTCATTTGTACACATTGTCTTGTTTAGCTCAGTAGTGATTCTGCAATAGGTTGACTGTCAGGGTGGTGTGGGTTGCTTTACTGAGCGGCAAATTACCGTCTGTGTGATGCGATTCTTTGTGCAATACAATTTTCTGTCATTTTCATCACCGATGCGATACTGGCCCCTCTACTGTATTCCGTCTTAGTATGCGGGTTGCTTTAACATTTTTTAGGGTTCAGTACCTCAAGAGATAGAATCACTACGTTGTCCGTCTGTCTGTCAACTATCTCGGAAACGTGTGGCGGCATCTAGTTGAAATTAAGGCGAGTCACCTCAGATCAGCGGTGAAAACTGGTTTGCTAGATCAAATTTTTTCGGTATTTACTATTAAATAACGGTCTTACAAAAAATATCCGATACACTTAAAGATATTGTCTAAAGAATGTGCTAATTTGTTACACGATAGGATGTACTTTACTCGATCAAAAAAAATCTTGAAACAGGCTAAATTAAAAGTTTAAAACGAATTTTTTATTAATAAAATTTTCGACTTTGCTCATCATTTTTATATGGATAAATTCCTCTTGAAGTATTAATGAGAACCTGCTAAAATTTATTTCAAACTGAAGTCCTATATCTATTTAATTCAAATTAATCCCAGAACTTGAACGTTGCCAAGCGGTTTCAGAATATACCGCGCTGCCCGCTTCCCCGCCAGTCTCTACGAGAAATGTACCGCGAGACGCGCGGGCGGCACCCCACACCTCACCTTCTAAAATCTTGGAGGTGACTCGCCTTAATATCAAATACTCAGGTTTACTGTCACGAGGAGGAGCTATAAAAAAACAAGCTTCTAAGTCAATTTAAAAGATACGGCAATTTTTGCCGTATATTTTGCATGTTTACAAATAAATCAAGTTATTTCACACCCAATTATTTGTTGTTATGACATCTTTCTTGCTATTTACTAAAATAATTTGTATTTGTGTGCTGGTACGGAACCCTATGTGCGCGAGTCTGACTCGCTCTTGACCGTTCTTTTAAGGTATCGGTGAACATGGCCATCCAGCCCACCTTTCAAGCAAAGACGCTGAGCTCGAAAAGGAATTGTACTCTGTGAACGGTTTCAACGGAGCACTGAGCGACAAAATTCCTCTAAACCGTTCACTGCCGGACATCCGTCATATCGGCTGCCACAAAAGGCTGTACATAGAGTCATTACCCACAGTTAGTGTGGTTGTACCTTTTCACAATGAACACTGGAGCACATTGTTAAGGACAGCATATAGTGTACTTAACAGATCCCCAGAATTTTTGATCAAGGAAGTATTTCTAGTCGACGATGCCAGTACTAAGTGTAAGTATGTTTTTAGATTTTATCTGATATTCTTATGATTATATGAACGATAAATATTTAATAATCTTAATGTAAGTAAATGTGTTCAGATTTTAATCTACCTTTAAAATTACGATACAAGAACACAATGCTGATAACTTTTATATACATTTGTAACAAATTTTGCTCAAACTTGTTATATAATATGTCAGTAACATCATTTTCTGAACATTTGCAGCAAAAAAGAGGCATAATTTTTAGCCCCATGTATTTGTTTAAGCAAATGTCTTACACTTACTTAGTATACTAGTGTACTTAACATATCGCAGTGCCTTAAGTGGTAGAGTTCCGGGGTGTTATGTATAAAAGAATGTTACAGTGTAGCAATCGGCATCATCTCTGATTGGCTGACTCTTTCACTATTGGCAAAATCGATTTTGGCAGCAAGAATACATGACCCACATGAAATAAATAATTTCATTACAAGCAAGCACCATTATAAGAAATACTGAATTAAATTTGATTGCTTTTCAGCATTCCTCAAAGAGAAACTAGACGATTATTTAGCGAAGCACCTTCCAAAGGTCAAAGTAATCCGACTAAAGAGCAGAAGTGGCTTAATAACAGCACGCTTGGCCGGTGCTAAGCAAGCCACAGCTGATGTGCTGATATTCCTGGACTCGCATACGGAGGCCAACGTCAACTGGTTACCGCCACTGCTAGGTCTGTGTATGTATAATTAGGTGTTGTAATATTCGACCTAGTTTCTCCCGAATATCAAACCCAATTTCAATAATCTAATCGAGCCATATTTGTTCCGTATGCGTATAGACTTGACTCTATGCACTTTGCGACAAAATTTCATAGTGAATATTATATTAGGTGATCAATTATTGCGATTCGAATTGGCTCGGCTCAGTGAGCCTTGTGGACGCTAGCCCTTACAGGATGCTAACAACAATACTGTAATGGCGCGTTTACATTCGGTTGGCCGCATTTGCCCGCGTGTTGGCCGAAAATCGATTGCGGCCGACCCATTAGATCACCGACGTAATGTGAACACGCCACTTTGGACGCATTCTGTCACCAACTAATGTAAACGCGTCACAATAGTATTGTAGAATTAACAATTAGCACATAAAATATATTAATACCTAATTTGTTTATTTTTTCTGTCTACCTGTGTCTCGGCAATCTATGTTGCGACATTGAGCCGTGCGGTTGTGGGTAGATTTGTATTTTAGAGCAAGGTATCCGTCCACTGACGGGATTCCCTATTTGTTGAAGAATCTATGGCGAGACACTATTGCGTTTCAATCTGCAGAATCGGAAGCTGCATTCTCCCTCCAATTTGTATGCCCAAATTTGAACCGCGAGCCCCTCTTTTTTACCTCCAATTCTTCTCTAAGGCAACGTTCGCACTGCGAAAATTATCTCCCGAATTTTATTCTAGCGATTTATTTTCCGCGTACAGATTTCATCTACTTCGTACTGCGAATGCGGTGAGCGTTATACAACTCCATGAGCGTACAGTACAAAATATTCGCGCGAATATAATTCTTACCACTGGTTCGATATTTTATTCGCAAATGCGTACAGCTCCAAACGATTGCTATTGCGAACGTAGCCTTACAGTTTTTGTTTTGATTTTTTTTTATTTTTTTTTTCTATTATTGAGTACTAATGAAGGGTGCTCAATATAATTGCGATCTAGCCAAACTATTTGACTAATAAGTAATTTTTCTTATGTACTAAGAAATTGTCCAATGACGTATCTTAGTTTTTCTTGTTGATGTCTAACAGTTTGATGTTACAAAACCCAATGTTACAAAATTCCAGAACCGATAGCGCTAAACTACCGCACAGTAGTGTGCCCGTTCATAGACGTGGTCGCATATGATACTTTCGAATATCGCGCCCAAGACGAGGGCGCTCGGGGCGCCTTCGACTGGGAGTTCTTTTACAAGAGACTGCCTGTGTTGCCGAAAGATGAGGAAAACATGCCCGAGCCTTTCGAGTGAGTGCGAATTAAAATAAGACCGAGATCGCGCTGCATGATTGCTACATGAATCGAGTACGTGATCAAAAACAATTTTTTATGTATGATTAAAAATGGGGGAATATATTATATCTGCCAGGTTACCAATCCAAAAGTGGCTAGTGTTTTCCAGGAAAACGGAAACAAAAAAGTGCACAAACAAACAAACACACAACCTCTTAGGGCAAACACATACCGTCTCCGTTTCGTCGAGGGTAAAAACAGGCATATCCAGGTCAAGACACCAACGTACTACCGTTACTTCGGTTAAGATGGCGCTAGCGGTTGTCGAATATTAATAGTACTTGCTATACGTATGTTTGGTATGTGTCGACAGGAGTCCGGTGATGGCCGGAGGGCTGTTCGCGATATCGCGCGTGTTCTTCTGGGAGCTGGGCGGGTATGATCCGGGGCTCGACATATGGGGCGGCGAGCAGTACGAACTTAGCTTTAAGGTTCGCCTTAATATTCTATCTATACTAATATTATAAATGCGAAAGTTTGGATGGATGTATGGATGTTTGTTACTCAATACTCAAATTTTTGACGTCCTCCGTGGCGCAGTGTGTAGCGCTGTTGGCTTAACGTGCGGAGGTTCCGGGTTCGATCCCCGGCAGGGTCAATTTAGGAATTTATAATTTCTGAATTTTCCCTGGTCTGGCCTGGTGGGAGGCTTCGGCCGTGGCTAGTTACCACCCTACCGGCAAAGACGTGCCGCCGAGCGATTTAGTGTTCCAGTACGATGCCGTGTAGAAACCGAAGGGGTGTGGGTTTAATATAACTGCCATGCCCCTAACAGGTTAGCCCGCTACCATCTTAGACTGCATCGTCACTTACCATCAGGTGTGATCGCAGTCCAGGGCTAGCTTGTAGTGGATTAAAAAAAAAACACACCAGAACGGCTGAACGGATCTGGATAAAATTTGGCACAGAGATAGATTATAGTCTGGAATAACACATAGGCTACTTTTTATCCCGGAAAATTAAAAAGTTCCCGCGGGAATCAAAAACCTCAATCCACGCAGACGAAGAGGGGATACAAAAAATCGAGTTACTAAAAACCGGCATAAACTAGTAATGCCGCTATATGTCGTTTACGCAAGGTGCAGAAATCCTTTGTGGGGTCGAGTATTAGCTTTTATAATATAGTTCCAAAAGAACTTAGATTTGCCGTTACACAAATTTAATATAGCCGTAAAGGAACACTTGTTGAGTCGAGGCTATTATACAATATTGTTATTCTTAATGACAAAGTTGTATGGACGCAATCGACTTTGGGTCAAGCGCCCCACAGGATTGTATAATAACTCACACTACTGTAGTTAGTTTATATACAAACGTATTGTAATATCTTGTTTCTTAAAAAATTGCTGAGCCGCTTCTTGCCGGCTCTTCTCAGCAGATCTTCTGTTCTGATGACGTAACATAAAAGACACCTGTATGTCCTCCATGTTTTAAATAAATTGAGTTCGAGTTTAATAATCAATCTGTTATTTACGGTGAGGTCAGGTGCAAAGGCATTAGTTAGTCAGAATACCTATTTAGTCATGATGAAAAATGGGCATTGGCGTAATTTCCATTTGGGTAAGGGGTGCTTTTATGCCTCTATGAGCAGCACGCCACTGGTCAAGTCCTATAATATAATCTATTTTTTTTAATGTGTCGCACTCAGTTATCCTCTGACATGATGTCAGAGACCTTTTTAATGCGAGTTTTGCTCTGAATTAGGTGCCACTCACGATAGTCGTAAAGTGGTATTTTTTTTTACATGTGGTATTTATGTATAATATGATATGATATATAGTAATATTTATTATTTTGTGAGTGGTGTTTTTTTTTTCGTGTGTAAGTTAGTGTGAGTAGCGGCCCTGAATTCAGACACCTGAGTGCTCCGTCAAATTCTTAAATTAGAATTATATTAAATATTAATAGATAATGTCAATATAATACAATTATTAATTAATTAGTGATTTAGTCGAATATCCAAGCAATTTTTTATCATAATATGTACTTCAACATGCATTATTTCCTATAATATAGTCTGTGGTATATAAACTTCAACGTTGGTCACAGATCTGGCAGTGCGGCGGGCGAATGGTAGACGCGCCGTGTTCGCGCGTGGGACACATCTATCGCAAATTCGCGCCCTTCCCCAATCCCGGACATGGGGACTTCGTGGGACGCGTGAGTATACGCGCTGTGGTTGTTTTCCCGCAGCTATAGTCCCATTATATGACCCGGTGATAGCTAGTATATTAAAAAAAACCGGGAATGTACAAGTCAGACTCACGCACAAATGGTTCCGTACCACCACACAATATAAATTATTTTAGTATATAACAAAATATATGTCATAACAACACGTAATCACGTCATGTGAAATAACTGCCTTAAATATGGCGCTAAACTGGTAGCGCTTGTCTATAAATTCGATACCCTATGAGTACGGAACCCTAATTAATTATTTCCAGTTTTTTTCCTATATTTGTGCTATGAGATCTTGCCTATCATGATTTTAGGTCAACGGGAAGTATCCTATATTCGGTTTTGATCTATTGGAGAGTGTCAAAATATGAAAAATATGCGGCATAAACGGCCGTATCTTTTGATTGCGTTGAAGAAACTTGATTTCGGAAATTTTAGATCAGAGTGCGTTTTTCAATCTGAAACTTTTTGAGAATCATGGAAGCCAAATTTTGAAGAATTGAGTTAATATTGAAAGTGTAGGTAATTATTATTTACTTTCAGAATTACAGAAGGGTCGCAGAAGTGTGGATGGATGAATACGCGTCGTTCCTATACAAGCGACGCCCGCACTATCTGCGCATAGACCCCGGCGACATATCCGAGCAGAAGGCGCTGAGGGAACGACTCCAGTGCAAGCCTTTCCGCTGGTTCATGATGCAGGTGAGAATATAAGACAGGACGAATACGCGTTGTTCCTATACAAGCGACGCTCGCACTATCTGCGCATAGACCCCGGCGACATATCCGAGCAGAAGGCGCTGAGGGAGCGACTCCAGTGCAAGCCTTTCCGCTGGTTCATGATGCAGGTGAGAATATAAGACAGGACGAATACGCGTTGTTCCTATACAAGCGACGCTCGCACTATCTGCGCATAGACCCCGGCGACATATCCGAGCAGAAGGCGCTGAGGGAGCGACTTCAGTGCAAGCCTTTCCGCTGGTTCATGATGCAGGTGAGAATATAAGACAGGACGAATACGCGTCGTTCCTATACAAGCGACGCTCGCACTATCTGCGCATAGACCCCGGCGACATATCCGAGCAGAAGGCGCTGAGGGAGCGACTCCAGTGCAAGCCTTTCCGCTGGTTCATGACGCAGGTGAGAATATAAGACAGGACGAATACGCGTTGTTCCTATACAAGCGACGCTCGCACTGTCTGCGCATAGACCCCGGCGACATATCCGAGCAGAAGGCGCTGATGGAGCGACTCCAGTGCAAGCCTTTCCGCTGGTTCATGACGCAGGTGAGATTATAAGACAGGACGAATACGCGTCGTTCCTATACAAGCGACACTCGCACTATCTGCGCATAGACCCCGGCGACATATCCGAGCAAAAGGCGCTGAGGGAGCGACTCTAGTGCAAGCCTTTCTGCTGGTTCATGACGCAGGTGAGAATATAAGACGAATACGCGTCGTTCCTATACAAGCGACGCTCGCACTATCTGCGCATAGAAGCCTTTATGTGCGAGTTAAACTCGCACTTGGCCGGTTTTTATATATTTTGAATTTCACAAATGGATTAATTAAGTACAGTAACATAGTTTTATGTTTTTTAGGTAGCGTTCGATCTCACGGCGAAATATCCGCCAGTGGAGCCGAATCCGTTTGCTTCGGGACAGGTGAGTTTTCTGTTTTAACTTTATAATCAAGTCAATATGTTGTGCTCAAAACGGCATCCAGCGTTTTGGGTAATTTTGGATTCTACATCATATTAATATTATAAATGCGAAAGTCTGTTTGTTTCATGGTTTGTTGGCTTAATGGTTTGTCAGTTTGCGAGTGTGACAAAGGCGACTTTTTATTATTATTTCAAAACAAAAACATGTATTTTTGGAGTTCACCTCCTTTAGAATAGATTTGCATATTATATAAGCCCGGAGTAAAAAATGTATGGGGAGTAAAATCAAATTTCTTCATTATATTATAGGAGATAGCTGCACTTTTGGTTACTATCGCTAGAAAGATTTCGTATTTGATGGGACCTAGGCTCTCCACTGGTGGGAAATCTGCCAGTCTGCCCGCATGCGGATGGGCCTTTCACTAGATATGGCTGCTCAAAGACGCGTTATGGTTACCAAATATGAACCATAACTAGAAAGGCTGATTCTTGTACAATATTAAAGTATGCGCGGTACCTATGTAAACTGTATAAAAACTGACGCTATTCATCGGGCCATTCACTAGATATCACCTCTCAAAGACGTAAAAAACTTACAAACTTAAAATAATTACTAGCAATTATTAGTCACGTTGATTGCCAGTAAATATTATGGAGGCGTAATATTCATTGCTATCCTACAGCAATTAATTTTACGTCCTGTGGAGGCTTCAGAAGAAGGGGTTCAACCTAAGCGCAGCCGGGACGGTGCGCGAGCAGGACGGCCGTAATAGGAGAACTAGCTTAACTTTCTGTAGCCAGTGGCGCCATCGGACGAACGTGTATAAAAAGCGCTCGCTGTATTACCGCGCGGTCATTCTTTAGTAACCTTTTGAGCTGTCATTATGTTAGTTGAGAGATTCGCAATGAGTCATAATTGTGTTTAGATTAAATTGTGTTCCTTATTGGTTTTATGTATGATTAATTGGTATCCTACAGAAATTAATTTTACGTCAACGTGACTAATCATTTTGCAGCGTGTAAACGACCATTAAAATTTCACGGTGTAGTTAAAAAAACATATCCTTAGATACGTCCAGTAACCCACCCGCAGTACTGCGTTGACGCGCACCACGGCCAACAGATGGACAAACTGCAGCTCAAACACTGCACCGACGCCGCGGCCGGAGAACAGGAGTTCGTACTCTCTTGGCATAAAGACATCAAGTACGTATTCTGGACTCAAAATGTTCTCTCTGCGTCGTATTCCTCATTGCTGAAAGTCGTGACGCCATTCCATTATTCACATGTGTAAGGATAATTCCAGAAGTGGGTGAATAATTAAAATTACTTTTAAAATATGTTTGTACTCTCTTCAAAACTGACAACTTGCAGCGGTTTCACGAGATATTCAATGCAAACAGTTAATTATAAAAACTTGGTAAAATAAAGAAAACACTCACCCGATCCCGGCCACGACTGCCTTTCAATCGTCAAAATATTCGTATTTATGCAAATTATACCAATATGGCGTATCCCCGCCAACAAACTGACCGAGTGAAATACATTGAATGAGTCAAATATCGGTTTAATTAAACCTTCATCAATAAATAAATTAACAATCATTTATCTTTTCTAAAAATTCTACTTTAATTTAAAAGCAAAGCTCATTCATGATAATCTTCTTCTTCTTTAATGGAGAAGTTTACCTTTTTTTTTTAAATTTAATATGAAAATTAAGACTAAATCAAACAAAAATATGAAAGAATTATTAAAATATCTCAACAAATGAAAAAGTTATGGAACTTTAAAGTTGCGCTTGCAAGACGGGAGACTTGACGTCATAATTCCCTATCAAAATACTTTATAAAGCCGAATAAAAGAAATAAATGGAGTTAACGTGACATAATTGAATTAAAAGCACTTAATTTGTGTGAAGATAATTTTGATGTATAAAATCTCGGCTGGGTATTAAAACTCACTCACAAAATTTCTTACTCGAGTAAGATACAGCAATCGGTTTACATTAAATAATTAAACTCTCTCACTTCTCAGTCATTGATGGATTGTAAAAAAAAACACTGATTTATTAGTTTAATCTATATTTTACTTCCGTTGTGTTAAATATGATATTTACAACATCATGAAACTTCTCCATTCTGTTTAGCACAATCTCTAAACTATTAAATCCAAATACTGGTTATGCAATTATTATTTATTGCTTATTTTATAACACAGACACAGGTGACGTAACGCCATTCCAGTCTAGTCCATAGAGCAGTGTTGCCACCGTAGATTATGCAGGCAATGATACCATATATAAATCGTTTTTAATTTTAAGTTTCCATCTAACAAAACTTAACTAAAATGACAGCTCTATTTATATTGCTATCCCTACTAAAATACTCCCTACAGAAAGGGGCAGTACTAGGTTTAGAGCTGTCATTTTAGTTTAGTTTAGAAATCTCTTGTTTAGAGTTTAGAATTGGCCCCAGTGGCAGGGGTTTTCTTGGGATAATAATGTATGTATGTAAAGGTACACCACACAAATTTAAAAACATGTTGTCAACAAGAAAACTTAAAACGTAGTAGGTACAATAAGGCGGTCTTATCGCTAAGTAGAGATCTCTCCCAGACAAACTTAAAGCTAGGGAGGAAATGGAGAGGACAACGGGAGGTGGTGCAAAAATAGTAATAAATGATGCGGTGCTCAGGTCCTTCCACAAACGACTCTACTAAGAGTAGTATTTCTACTCGATGATGCCTATGTTTAAAACAAATTATTTCGTACCTATAATTAAATAGTGATTCTTCCAAAAGACCTAAGTGATAACCAATACAAACTATAGATTAAAGAAAAAAATACGTTCAAATTTGTTGACGTCACGACAATGTATTTCATTCAAACTTCCATACTAGAAGCGCGTTTTGAAGGATAAAGAGTTGCTGATTTTATTGATTTGTCACCATTATTGTTTTACAGATGTAAGAATAGGAACATGTGTTGGGACTTACCGGATTCCTCTCCCAAGAGTCCGGTGCTGCTGTACGGCTGCCATCTGGGAGGAGGCAATCAGTTGTGGAGGTATCATCCGGTAAGTTGGTTTCATATCCATTAAACGTATGCTTCTGGAAAAAGCTTACTATACTGTTAAAGATTACGTAAATGATAAATGAGCATGGATTTAACTCACTCCAGCAATGATAAGGAAGTGGTTATGTATCTACACTATGATGAAATTGAATTTTTTTTTTTTTCAAAAGAGCAACCACCGAGTTTCTTTCTGGTTCTCCTCAGTAGGAATGGATTGCGAACCAGTGGTAGACTCACTCGACGATTCAAAAGCACTGGTCAAAGTTTATTTGAATATGAAACATTTGAATTTTGAATTTTTGAATATCTTCAACCTTCCTGGCGCAGTATTGAGTGCTGTTGTGTTATCGTGCGAGGTCCCGGGCTCGATTTCCGGCAGGGTAACAAAAAATAATTTATAATTCTCTGGTCTGGTCTGGTGGGAGGCTTCGGCTGTGGTTAGTTGCCACCCTACGTATATTAGCGTAGATACGTAGATTTAGCGTTCCGTATGATGCTGTGTAGAAACCGACTAGGATTATGAGTTTAACTGCCAAACCCCTGACAGGTTAGCCTGCTACCATCTTAGACTGCATCATCACTTACCATCAGATGAGATTGCAGTCAATGGCTAACTTGTAAAACCTAGTGGCGTAAAAAAAACCTAAAGTTTGTACAAGAGGTTCGGAGGACTGTCGAGGAATATTTTTGCGGGTGGGTATCTCAAACCAGGGCGCGTTTGGATCCCTCGTAGCTTTAGTTTTAAGATACCGTAATTGATTGTCACCATCATATTTGACCGAGCGAAGCGAAGGTCTCTGAGTCTACTTGGGTGAATTGGCACTTGTCCGTCCGTCCGTCCGTCCGTCTGTCAGAGCATTATAACTTCTGAATTACTGAACGCAATTACTTCAGCTTTAAATATAATATGTAAACCAATAGCCTCCCGCCGAATAAAAATGGCTTAAAAAATAATAAAAATCTTTATTTCAGGGGGGCTCTCATAGAAGCGAATGCGAAGTAAAATATTTTTTATAAAGTTACATAGGGTAGCGGTATATCATTTTAAAGATAATTAGG
The DNA here is from genome assembly GCA_923060345.2 of Erebia aethiops. NCBI lineage: Eukaryota > Metazoa > Arthropoda > Insecta > Lepidoptera > Nymphalidae > Erebia > Erebia aethiops. Next base: position 1,864,073 of record OV281092.1, on the reverse strand, counting down.
AATAGAGTCCAAAAATATTTTTTTTTAATTTTTCCCCCAAAATTGACGAAATGGGGGGCTTTCAAAGTGGAGATTTTCTAACGTCCAAAGATGACCTCAGAACTCTAAATTTTCTGAAAGGATGAGCCTGAAACTTGATCAATTATTTCAATTATATCCTGTACTTGAACAACAAATACTAAAATTAGATAAATATTGCAAGGAACCGGAATTATTTAATTTTTAATGAGCTTCAGTATTTTTAACAGAACTTCACATTTATGTCAATAGATGTGAATAGATGGCGCCGCGAGGTCTCAGTTCGGGGCGAACCACTAGTTTATAAGTAACTAGACGTCAATAAGTGTACAGTGTACCTAAATGGAATAAATATACTTTAACTTTGACCTTTTCCAGGACTCCCAACGCCTCAAACACAGCACAAACGACAACTGTCTCGACTGGGATCCCTCGTCCCGGGATCTGTTCATCAACCCGTGTACAGACACAAACACGCAGCAGTGGCTCATAGACACTGTACACGCGGAAATGATGGCCCAGTGGGACCGCGTTGCTAAGCGAGTCACCGGACCCATTGAAGACTACTAGTCTACTAGGGACTATATTTTTTAAATAAAATGTGCAATTATTTGTGTAAAAGAACATAGTAAAGCGAATCGTCGCCAAATAAATTCGTGAAATATAAATGATGGGCAACGTTACAAAACCTACCTCTGTTGAAACACCGATTTTTGCTGTATTGTTTTGATATCAAGCAAAGCCGCACACTTTCCTTTAGGTTATTAAAGGCGTTTACATCGGAAGGCACTAAAACATTGTAGGACACCCAACATTTCAAATTGTCTAGATTATAGACTGGGATCCTTCATCCCGGGATCGGTTCATCAACCCGTGTACAGACACAAACACGCAGCAGTGGCACATAGACACTGTTCACGCGGATATGATGGCCCAGTGGGACCGCGTTGCTAAGCGAGTCACCGGACCCATTGAAGTCTACTAGGGACTATATTTTATCTATGTGTGAAAATGTGCTATTATGAGGACGAAAGAAAATAGTCAAGGGAGGGGGAGGGGGCTCATTGCTAAATAAATTCGTGAAATATAAATGATGCAACGTTACAAAACCTACCTCAGTTGAAGCATCGATTTTTGCTGTATTTATCAGCAAAGCCACAATTTCCTTTTTAAAGGCTCTCGTTACATCGGATATCAAAATAGTGTTATTAATACAATGATGGCCGAATGGTTACTGAGTCAATGGCCATATTGAAGATTATTAGAGATTATATATTTTGTAAGTTTTATAAATAAAATTATCTAGATTTTAGACTGAGATCCGTTTCATTCTCTGCCTTAAACTATACCCTTGCAAAAATCGTATCAACCCGTGGCTTTATTGCGGCGTGATTGAAGGACAAACAAACGTAATTGCGCATTTATAATATGAGTAGGTATGTATTAAGTTGTGTAAATTATGTAACGTAAAATTGCCTTTTTTGCTTAATTAGTTAGAATTAATTTAGGGTAGGAAGTGTTATAATAACACACTTAATCTATAAAGCGTACTTTGTCTTTGCTCATACGTCTTGTCTCTGACAGCAATATCTTTTATATATTTTGAACTTCAAATAAAGTGTATCTGACCCGGTGACAGCGTCGCTAGTATATATAATTTGAAAAAAAAGTTCCTATTATGGCCACCGGGTCAGATAACTTTTTAAGTTTTTAATGTCCAGAGTCTAGACAGACAGACTGTATAAGAACTGCACGCCGACTGCAAAATTGCCGTCTTATAGCAATTTTGGTGCGGTTGGCATAACTGCATCGAAATTGCAAACCGACTGCGCAGTACGTTTGCAATCGGTTTGCAGTTCTACTCGTATTGCAATTGAAATGCAGTGGTAGTGCAGTTAAAATGCTAACTGCCAACTGCAGAAAAACTGCTTCGAGACCTTTGCAAGTATGCTCTATAGATTTCAGGGTTAGATTATTACTTAAGTTCGACTAATTTCGATTTGTCTCAAAAAATAAAATACTTCAAACTTTGTTACTCGCAAATTAACTGCATTTATTAATAATTTATAAAATCGAGAGATGTTATAAAATACTTACATTTTAAAATGCAGCAAGCATGGAAATATTATATGCGAACTGCCAAAAAATTGCCCAAAAGAGATTTTTTAGTCAAGGTGCTATTTGTAGTTAAAGCATCAAAATAAATGAGGCTTTGGAAATATTTTCTTATATTTTTGTATTAAAATTTTATTTGTACTCGTTGTATATTTAATATGATATATATTTGAAATTTTATAGTTTAATTATTATGGTAGTGTGTAGATGTTAGGCAAGGTTATGCAACAGCAATCCAACCCACGTTTTAGATTTACTTATTTAATTAAATTCAGGCAAATAGGCCCGAAATATTGTAGGTAACATTATTAAATTGTATACTTTAATATTTTCTTCAGTTTTGTTCATCTTTTCCACATTATCGTATGAAATGATTATAATACTAGATGATGCCCACGACTTCGTCCGCGTGGATTGAGGTGTTTTGGTTCCCGCGAGATCTCTTCAATTTTCCGGGATCAAAAGTAGCCTGTGTGTTATTCCAGGCTATAATCTATATCTATGCCAAATTTCATCTAGATCCGTTCAGTCGTTCTGGCGTGATTGAGTAACAAACATCTATAGTTCGCGCGCGAGTTGAATGCAGATAAAATGTATTAATTCCAGACTATTTCTCTTATAATATATCTCTGTGCCAAATTTCATCCAGATCCGTTCACCCGTTCTGGCGTGAAAGAGTAACAAACATCTACAACATCCAACATACAATCTTTCGCGTTTATAATATATTATTAATAAGTTATAATATTTAACACAGCACAATATTACTGTAAATAATGGCAAATGTAAAAACTGTCGTAGTGTAAATGAACTGAACGTAATCTAGTCTAGATTTTAGCCAGTAAAATTGTAAAATTTAAGTTTAATTAATGAAAATTTTGCAGATATTTTTTAGAACTTTGTTGGAGGTTGTTTTATTTTATTTAAGTTTACTATACTTACTTTATTTTAATCAAAATATCGTAAAGATCCGTAATATATCACGCATCTTTTGGTATCACATCATGTACTGTATTGGGCTTACTTAGACAAAAATACGCGCTGCCAATGACAGATGTGCTTTTTTGGGTAGTCGATGTCAAATGTCTCAGTTCGTATGCATATAATGTATTCTTTTTAATATTCGGACTTTGGTTCTAGGTTGCATAACAACATCCAATTTTTGACGTAAGTCTGTTTAACATGTGCCTATGTGATAGTTTATTATTGTCCTTAAAATGTGTATGTAGATATTTTAAATTGCTATAAATTATAAATGTATTTTATTAATGAAATGCTAAATGTATGTTCCAATGAGACATATCACTAGTTTTATGTAAGTTAAAAATAAATTATTTTTACGTAATTAAATCTTTCATTTTATAAATTTTGAACCCATTTACTTTGATTGAAACTTTTGAGTAGGTATTGCAGTGAAGTTTGTTGCAAGGCAATAGGCACTAGAGGGTAGGCGTATTTATCGTCACAGCTACAAACACTTGGTAGTAATTTAAGGTAATATGTCACAGCCTGTTACTGTTCCCTGATCACACAAATACTTGCTACCACGAGTATTTTCTGCCTACGTATTTACGTAAGCCGAAGGACTTGGGAACCCACCGCATCATTATCCCAAGAAAACTCCTATCATTATTTGATTAATGGAAAGTGGTCACGACCCTCAGTAATGAGGAATACGACGCGGAGAGAGATTTACGTAAGCCGCGTCGCTGCTCCTGCTCCAGGTTCACAGAGTATCTCGCGTTCCAAAATACTAGCCTGCTATCTCTTACTTTTCGCATACAAGAGAAAAGGAAACAACCTAGTATTTCACACTCGATCTGGTTGAACAAATAAATATCGACGTAGTTTATCAAGAACATCACAGATGGCGTTATTAGTAACAAACTATTGTACTTTCAATAGATGGCGCTGCGAGATGCAGAATACTATTCTGGCATCTCTCTCCTTTTATACAGAAGAGAAAGCGAAAAATAGGTTTATTTATTTTCGTCTTACGATTACAGTCACTCGATGAATAAACTAAACTCGAGAGATAGTGACAGTATTTTTGAGCATCGAGTCCTTGCCTAAATTTAGTATTTTGTCACAGATATTTTTTAAATATTTTTTTTATGTAGATAATATAATTTATGTAGGTTTATGGGGATAAAAGTGAAACAAAGGTGGTTTTTAATTATTTTTTATTACATATTCCATTAGAATACTTTCTATATTTATTATTGTACATGCTTACATCCGCCCATAGCACGCACGCCGTGAACTAGTTGATTGTACACTGCACTTAATACACACAGCATATGCATAGGACAGAGTGGAATAGACAGAGACATCCAATAGACACAGCGTAAGTTTATATGTATGTATATTCATACAGTGGGTCCACGGATATACAAATGACAGACGCTACCATGACAGCTGGGTATTTGACAACTAGTCAAATCAGCAACTTTTTCAAACGTCAAAGTGCGTTCTTATTTTGGGATTTTGTATGAAATATTGAATAGTGACGTCATCAAAGTTCAACGTATTGTTTTTACTTTAATCGATAGTTTAAAATAGTTATTCAACATAAAACTAACAGGGGACGTGGATATTAATACGACTTTTGGGAGATCCTTTATTGAATAATCACTGAAAAATAATTTATTTGAATAGTTGTTTTGACAACTATTCAAATAAATTATTTTTACCCAGTTGTAGCGCCTAGAGGTACGGTAGTCCCACTTATAGTTGAGAGAGGTAGGAAATTGCATACAAATTTGAAATTAGAGTGACAGAATTTTGTATTGAACATTCTGCCAGTTTTCGCCGCCACGTGTCAATCACGCCTAGACTTATAGAACGTAAGTATATTAGTCATGCTTTCCAAATTTACTTTTATTGAGAAGGAATAGGGTTCATAATAAGTTAACTTCTGAAACGTCGGTTGTCTATGCTGTATGTATTAATGCGCACTAACTATACTTACACAGAGTATTGGGGTCTAATCACCATTATCTACAATAATACAAATTAAATGCAGCGGAGATTTTTTCCTACATGTAAATGCAGTTTTCATGCATCCGTGAAGCTCTCTAAAATGTCTAGAAGATTTTAGTCTATGGTATGTTTGTTGATGTTATACTATGTAAAAGTCTGACGCCAAAATACAGACACGCTACGTAAAACTTAAGGCCACTTTTAACCTTTAAATTGGCTGTTAATGGCATGCTGTCTCTGTTAAACTACGGCCTTCTTATCGTTGGAGTGAGTTGAAAAGTTAACACCGATTGTTTCTCTCTGTCATCAATAATTTGACATTCGAAAGAAGAAGACAAAGCTATGTTTAACTGAACAAGCACTTACTAAAGCATAATATTCAGGCTGTTATTTATTAACGAGCTTTTAAATTTTATTTAAGTATCTCGTCTGTATTCAGCCGTAAGAGAGTTTACTGATCGATTGTTTAAATAATTAAAAAAATAATGATAGTCATTTAAATATTCAAAAATCTGAAATTTTGTTTTGTATATAACTTATATTTAGTTTATATGTATAATCAGCTTGTTTTTCTCGGTTTAAAATAAATAGAATAAGTAATTAGTTAATTAACCGATCAGAATATGTTAACTAGGTTCTATAGCATCGACAGCTTGACTCGTCTGTTATATAAAGTACAATTAATTCTGTATTCTAGAATCCTTTACTCCTTTATAAATAAACCAAGCGTAAAGATATGTACAATATTTTTTACACGTTACATCATTTAAGTACCTATTTACAAATTAGAATTCTTTATACAATCATAAAAAAGATAACTATATGCTCTATTATATATCACCGCAAAATCAATAACTACATTCACAATAGATAGTTAATTATTATAATATATACTGTATTATTATATTAATATTTAAACATTAAATTAAAAATACACCTTACAGTCTCTAAATAAAAGGTAAGACGTATTAAATTACAATGTATTGCTTTGTTTAGTCACATTTTGCAAAAATATCACCATGCGTCCGGCCGTCTCGGCCCTGAGTAGAAGATTAAAGTTTATTCCGATTTTTTTTAATATTTTATAAACTCCTCGTAAAAAATATCGACGCCTTATCACCAATCGCTCAGTCATCTAGCATTTAAATTAATACTTCTAACACGGAATAGACACCACAATTTAAATGAGACACATTTATGGACATACAATATACCCTAATAAATCTACATTTTTTTACATAATATTCTTCTTACTGACTTACGACTATAGCAACTTGCACAAACACACTAATAATTCAAAAGAAATTGGGTCACAGACGCCTATTAGTTTTAAAAAAATGTATTTTTTCGGTTATTACAACAATACAATTTGAGTTAGGTATTTTTTAAAATTTATATTATTCTCTGTATATTGCATACATATTACAAATACTTATATAATTAAATAAACTATTTTATAATAAACACTTTCATAATATTGTACATACTATATTTTTTCAGGTATTCAGAGCGCACAATGACCACAGATAAATAATAGATATTTATGGGAAATGTAGGAAAACAGTCTGAGATAAGTCAGCAAGAAGTATTGACCCTAGTCTGGAAACTACCGCTCGTTTTTATTGCACAACACACGCAGAGTGTTACGTATTCACGTTACTTTTTAATTATTTTTATCTTTCCTATTTATTTAAGGACTTACTGGTTAGGGGTTACATGAAGCAAAAACTAAGTACCTACACAAAACATACTGGCAATCAAAAAATCAGAAAAAAAATAGAATTACTTTTTATATTTTCTTAAATAAAAATAAGATTTTTTTTTGTAAATAAACAGAATAAAAGTAGGTATTTATTATTACTATTTGCAAAAAGATTTCATTTTCGAATTATTAAGCAATTAAAAAAAATAAAAAGTGGTGTAAGTCCACAGATTTATAGTAAATCTTATCAGCTGGAAACTTAAGCTCCTAGCGATCATGTATTTTAATTTAATGTCATAAAAAACATAACATTAATAAATCTATAAATAAAATTGTTGATAAAATATAATGCATGCTCTGTGTTAAAAATGTCCTAAGTACCTATTTTAATAACAAATATTTCATAATATCATGTTGAATGCTCAGGTGAATTTTTTTCTAGATATTTCTACTTTTGTGATTATGGAAAATTCTCTGAATATTACAGATACTAACTATAATTAATTAAAAAAAAATATTGGGTCAATAGAATAATTATAAGATGCTTAGATAAAGTATATAAAATTATTGCTTAAATAGTAGGTATAGTATTGCGAAGTAATAGAAGGACCTTAGGCCTAACAATACAAAAGGAACAACTACAAGAATAAAATATTACCTATTTACAAATACCTAAATGTAGGGATCGAAAGAAATATTTGGCTAAAATACGTTAGGAATACATGATTTTTTTTGTGAAAAATTACATTAATCTAAGCGTACGTATATAGGATTAACAAAAATGTAAAATAATATCAAAATTGATTAGTAGGTAAATTGTGATCGAGAATGAGTATTTCCAGTTTTTAAAATATTATGCTCAGTTCATTATTAAGCGTTATTTTAAATGTTTTTAATGACTCGTTACCCTGTCGTAAGTTATTTCAAGAGAGATTCATTAAAGATCGATGAAGAGAGTGTATTATAAACATAGGGTTTTGAAAAGAGTATGTTTCACTAAGATTAAGCGAACCAAAAGTGTCCTATTCCCTAGAGATTCAAATGTAACGTTTTTCCGCTTCACAAGTCCAAGCTAGCAGTTCCGTCTCAGTAGAAACCTTTCATCAGTCCATAGAAACCTAAATGCGTCTACACTACTTCCATCACAAGAACTTCACATACACAGTCCACCAGAAAACGTCTGTCCTATAAAATAGTAAATAAAACTTACTACGCGTATCCGAACGCAAGCGCCATCTTGTTTTGGCGGGAAACGTAAAATGGCGCGGTTTAATGGCACGATTAGCGAAGTCACGAGCGATGACGCGCGCGGCCGCTCTTTCTCCGTTTCCGTCTGCCATCGCGGACGAACACAATGTTCGCAGGGTCGTCGGCCAACTGAGGGTATCTGGACACGGAGTGGACATCTCTGGCCGCCCATCCGTCCACGATGCCATGAGAAATGAGTTCCTCCTTTTCCTCCTCAGTCCAGGATCCTCTTCCCTCCCAGCCGGCGGCTACTAGAGCCTTCTCCCTCTCCCACGCTCGAGCGGCGGCTCGCTTATGTGCATGCTTAAGGAGCTTGATTCGTTCTTGTGCCGGGTCCACTCCGTACCGCAACACTATTACAGCTTGGGCAGAACCTTTGCCGACTGCATGAACTCGAACCTGAAATAATGAAACGAATATTTAGTTTCTAAACATAGAGACGAGTATCTAGAGGATATTTTTAAATATTTTAAAAATTTGGAAAACAGGTACGAGTGCACTATAGTTTACCTCTAATCCTTGATCGTTAGTCTCATCTTGCGATACATTGAACTTCCCAGACAACCGCCTTAGCTCTTCCATATCATCTCTTATCTTCAGCGAATTATCTTTCACGAAGTAGAATACATCTTGGTCATGTATACTAAAGTGTACATCCAAGAAGTATGAATTATTGAACACGGTTGTTATGACGTCTTCTACTACGCTGTTGGCGCCATCAGCTACGCTTATGAAGGCTTTTCCATCCACTCTAGATATGAGAACACCCTCGCCGAAAACACCCCGTTTGTAGGAGACTCTTGGGAGAAGATTTCTTGTAATTGGTTCCATTTTTAGTAGAGGTGTTGGAACAAATTCGATGTCGGATAGTTTGTCGTTCACCTACAAGCAATAATTTTTTTTTGTAAATCAGAGATCGAAAATAGTGTAAAATCAGGCAAGACATTTGCATAAAGGTACACTGAACTTAGAGAAGTGATTGAGGACGAAGAACTCATTGAATTAAATATAGAATTTATGTTCTCAGGTGAAAACTAATTTGATTTGTATAACAAATTGGCAACGAAATGTCTTACCTTTTCAATGATACATTGAAGACCAGACATAACACCAAAGTCAGGAGCGAGTTGAGGTGCCGTAACTGATGTCTTCGGTTGGAATATCATATCAGTTATGTATTTAGCTCCCATCATCTTGTTCAAGTCGTAACCGTACAATTGGAGCCAGCTGGACAAACTCGTCATATATGGAACATTCTGTTCTCGGTTTATGGGGTCATTATTTCTGAATCTGTATATGAAAATGTCTGTAGGCATAGTCAATTTAGTTGCTAAATGTTCCCAACTGGGCGTCATCCATTGCCCAACGACCGGGTCATACAAACGATTTTCTAAGTAAACTAAGTTAGTGTTGTAGTCAAATATACCACCTTGGAAGTCTACGGGTAAGTAGAACCCTGGGTTAGTATCTTTGACGATCTTTCCGAATGGGCTGCGTTTAATTTCTTTGATGATTTCACCGTTCACATCAAATATGACCACCGGCGATCCGTTATGATCTGTAGCTACATAGAAACGTTGATCCTCAGTTTCTATGCAAGTTAAGAAATCTCTTTGATCGTACAAGAATCGGATCGTCTTTTCTGTCTTCGGGTAATGCATGTGCGTGATGAGATTGGGTGTTTGAGGGTTTGTGTAAAAGAATTGCGTTATGTTGTCCTTATCGTCCTTCCAAGCGACCAGTCTGTTCCTATCGTCATAATAGTACCACATCTGGAACTTATCCCTTTCGAATGCATGAACGAATTGCCCCCGAGAATTATATCGGTATTTTTGTTCTCCTCGTCTTATAACGAAGCCCCGGCCGTCGTAACTGCTGAATTCAACGTCGCCATATTGGACAACTCTATCGCCGATATCGTAACCGAGGTAGCGTTTCTCTCCATGCTCTATAATACCTATGATGTTGCCATTCTCATCGAAAACGTATTTCCAATCATCTTCGGATCCGACAACTTCCATGAGGTGTCCATCGTAATTGTAACTGATTCGGTCGTTAGACGATGTGTCGCCAATCATCATCTTCTTCGATTTGATTCGATTCCTTACATCATATTCCAGTTCGAGACGGAATACGTCGAACGATTTAATGTTCATCAGAACAGTTTTAATTCTGCCGTGATCATCGTAATCGGTAATCGTGAAGTATTGTTTGCTAGTGTCTTGCATTACTGAGCGATTAAATGTGTTTCTGTAGATTCTTAAATCGCTTACACCTTCCAGGATACCCAGGTTCTGGTTGTACTTCAATCTTAGTTGTGGCATTTCCTTGCTATTGATGTTCATATCAATTGTAGAAAGCCGTGCATTGCCATCGTATTGATATTTGAAATGAGCGTTGTTGAGACCACTCTTGGAGTTGAATTTCATCTTCTCGTCTTTTAGAATACCCGCATGGTACTTATAGTCCTGTCGCAGTTCGTAATCCGGGTCGGATATTTCTACATTTTTCACAAGATGAGTGTTTTCGTGGTAGACATATCGAATAGCTGAAGCTCCGGCGAGTATGGTCTCTAGTTTTCCAGTACTATCGTATACGTAAAGGATTTTGCCAGATTGATGAGGGAATATTTTCGCTAAAATGTGGCCGTCGTCGTTATACAAAATTTCGTAGGGATGTCTATTCATTGGTGAGAAGTACTGGTACTTGAAATAGCCTAAAGATGTCATTAGAGCGAATGTATGGATGTGACCTCTAGGTGTAGTGAGGTTTTGGAGCGCGCCAGAGTCATCATAATCGAGAAGATAGTCACTACCTCTAGGAGTTGTAACCTTTAGCGGCAAGCTTGTGAACATATCTCTGAAGGAGTAAGCCAAAGAAGAACCGTCTCCGTTACGAATTTCGTGCAATCTTCCAGCTCTATCGTATCCGTACGTCTCATTCAATTCACCCCAACGCCAACTGGTAAGTCTGTTGAATCTGTCGTAATCAAGTTCCACTTCAGCGAAAATGCCGCTTCGAGGTCCCCATTTAACCGGTCTTGCCATTCTGTCGTAGGTGACATTCAGGAGTTCTACTTTGTCATCCATGAACACTGCAACAGTAGACGTGTCTCTATCATATTCGAGGGTTAGTAGATTTTCTCCATTCACTCGTAGTTTACGACCGATTTGTGCGACCGCTTTGCTGCTCTTTCCCTTATTTGATTGAAGTCTTCGTAAGAAGTAGCGCCACTCGAATCGGTTTGCCAAATCACCACCAACTTCAGTTCTCTGTTTAGCTGGTACAGGGTAACTTTCACCTAATATAGGATCGATTTCCGAAAGAATGGTGTACGGAACGGTATCGGTTGATATAATATGACCCCATGGCATGCTAGATGATATGCTTCCGTCAGTTGAGATTATTGTCTTTGTCTCGGCTTCGCCAACCTTTGTATTTACTGATGAACCCTTTATAAGTATCGAAACCGGTTTCCTGTTGTTTTCACTTACGAGGACAGTGGCACCTTTCAAACTTAAATCGAACGTAAGATTGATTATTCTTCCAGTAGGAGTTACCGCTGAAGTCAATCTACCAAACTCATCGTATTTGTAAATATAACTTCTGCCGGTGCTGTCGTACTTTGCTTTGAGCAATCCTGTTGTACCATGATAATCGAAAGTCATATTAAAGTTGTCAGGCGTTCGCAATTCTTGGAGCATTTTCATTCTTGACATTTTTAGTCTACATTTCTGACCCTTGGTGTTCTCAATTGAATTCACAAGGCTGGAGTAGTCACGTAACAGGAAAACTTTGTTACCAGCAGCATCAGTCACTGTGCTCAGTTTTCCATTGCTAGTGTTAACCGTATACGTGAAAACGTAGTTATTTTCACCGGTGAGAATGTTTTTGGTCATTACATGCTGACCGAATCTGTTGAATATGTAAGTTTCTTGCGTGTCTGGTGCATAAATTTCGTATTCTCTTACACCGCTAGCATCAGGAATGCTTGCCATGACAGATCGAATCCTATAATTGGCTTGGTCTGCTATATGCACAATGCCGTCCGGGCTAACAGTTACTGCTGAAATAGTGTTGAATTTAGAGTTGGAGGCTAAGAAATGGTCTGCTTCGAAACAATCACAGCCTCTTTCTAAGCAATTGCATTTTGATTCAGCACCGGCGTACAGAGAAATCTTTCCATCAGTGGTGATAAGCCTTACTCTATTGATCCTTTGAGAATCACTTTCCGCTACATACAAATCACCAGCGGCACCGAATCCAATGCTCTGTGGCATAACAAGTGTGGCATAAGTGGCTAGTTCCATATCATAGCCTGTCAAAGGTGACGGGCAGTGAAGCGGTCTGCCAGCAATGACTTTAACTCTTCCATCAGGTGCCATTTGCAGAATCATGTGGTCGTCGATTATGTGCAAGCTGTTATCGAGTGGATTGATAGCGAGCTCAGTCGGCCATCTCAAATGAACTTCTTCTACGCTCAACGTTCCTTCGCACGGTATCGGCTTCCAATGAGCTCTATGCATATGATTTCCAATGACTGTTGTGATTATTCCATCTCTGTCTACCATTCTTATATTTGTACCATCAGCGAAGTATAAGACGTTGTCTGTGGACACGGCTACACCTTTAGGATACGCTAATTTAGCGTCTCTCGCCAAAGCTCCGTCTCCACAATGTGCTTCATCTCCAGGAAGACATCTCTCACCAGATCCTACAACGGTTTCCCAGTTCCTTTCGGGGTCGCTAAAGTCATCTGTGTTACGAACTTTGATGATTTGATGGGATTCAGGATCGGAGATGTAAAGTGTTCCATCTAACGGCGACAGAGCCATGTGGTATCGGTAAGAGACTCGGGTAGCACTGCAAACAGAAAGAATTAACATTATAATTTTCCGAATATTTATCTCGTTAAACAATAAACGTAGATAATGGCGTGAGGTTTTTTTCGGTTCCCACGCGAACTGTTTATCCTGAACTCCCGAAACCGAATTTAAAAGTACTAAATCCAAATTTCAGCCAAATCCGTCCATTCGTTATGAGTGAAAGAATAAAAAACATACACACACACATACAAAATTTCGAGTGAATACAAAAAGTGTGATAAATTGGAAATGAGTGAAAAATTGCCGAAATTGTCAGAGTGTGAAAGGGAAAAAATTATGTGAAAAAATTCTTGAAATGCTAACGGGCTTTTACATTTTCTTTGAATCTTCAATGGACAGTGTGGCCAATTCTGTATATCACAATCTCTAAACTAAACTAACATAATAGCTTTAAATCTTGTTGTGTCCCTTTCCGCAGGGAGTATTATGTAAGGGCTAGCAATATTTTTAACGCTGTCAATTTAGTTTAGTTTATAGATTCGAAATCATGGGATAGTATTGTTTGCTGATGATACATCACTTTTGTTTAAAATAAATCGTTATGAACCAACTCTTGACGAAGTAAACAATTCTCTCAATAAAGTGGTACAGTGGTTTGAAGCTAATAACCTACTCCTCAATGGAAAAAAGACAAAGTGTATCAAATTTACATTACCTAATGTCAAACAGGTAAAAACCACTGTACAACTTGATCATGAGGAATTAGATTTAGTGGATACCGCTGTTTTTCTCGGAATAACGTTAGATGCTAAACTCCAATGGGGCCATCACATTAATGACTTATCGAACAGGCTTAGTTCTGCTGCATACGCGGTTAAAAAGATTCGCCAGTTAACAGATATAGAAACGGCGAGATTAGTTTATTTTAGTTACTTTCACAGCATTATGTCATATGGTATATTATTATGGGGTAATGCTGCTGATATTAATTCTGTTTTTGTGTTGCAGAAGAGGGCTGTTCGAGCCATATATAATATGGGACCAAGGCAGTCACTAAGAGATAAATTTAAAGAAATCAATATTATGACAGTGCACAACCAATATATATTTGAAAATTTAGTACACGTGCATAAGCACATTGATAAATTCAAGAAGAAAAGTGATTGTCATAATGTCAATACTAGACATAAAAATAAACTTGTAATGCCTGTTTCTAGGCTTAGTAAAACTAGCAATTCATTTGTTGGAAACAGTGTCCGCTTCTATAATAAGCTCCCAGAAGACATGTTGAAGATGTCTCTGAATAAGTTCAAAGTTAATGTAAAACGTAAACTCATTGAAAAGTCTTATTACCATGTAAAGGACTACTTAAACGACAAGGAAGCCTTGCAATAATTTGCTCTAATGTCTCTGATAGTTCCTTAGTAAGAATATTTGTGAGATGGTGATAATTAAAAAAAAAAACCCGGCTGAGTTTGTTGTGGGCTCTTCTCAGACCAGGGCGCGTTTGGAACCCTCGTAGCTTTAGTTTTAAGATACCGTTACCCATTATCACCATCATGCTTTTTAAGTACTTATGTAATTTTTAGACGAAAATAAGTGTACCTACAGTGTACCTATATTTAATAAATAAATGACTATGACTAAAAAAAATGACTATGACTATTGTGTACAACAGAATCAACCCCAGTATCTTGACAAAATAGCCTCGGTGATTTACACGTAACACTATTAATTTAGCGTCGCATCAGAAAAAATACTTACTTCAATTTGACAACAGTCCGGACAGTGCCATCAGTATTGATCTTCCTAACAAGGTTGAAGTCGCCCACGAAGATGGAACCATCAGGAGCTGAAACCAGCGCCACTGGAGCCAGCAGTCTCTGCTTGACTGCGGGACCGGAACAGTCGTTCCCGCAGTCCAGACCTCGCTGACGCCCGTCGCCCATGGCGGTGATAATGAGGCGAGGCTTGTGCTTGAGGTAGATGTTAGTTCCGTCACCCTTTTGCAGTATGCCTGGATAAAAGAGAACAACAATCAATACCCCAAGATTTTTGCTAATGCAAATGGAAAGTATGTTAAAGACAGCTGATGGACAAGTTAGAATACAGCCACAAGATGAAATGAGAAACGGTAACTAAAGTAATAGATGAATCAACTAGATGTGCAGAGTTGCCTTATTCGATTTTGATAGTGTTTGAAAATTGCCAGTAAAAATTAATAAATGTCTGGATACTGATATAAAAGCGTTTAAACTGAATTCGAATATACAGAGAACTTATGTTGACCAAGGAATTAGTTGACTCCAAGTTATTGTTACTAGCGGGCCCGGCGGACGTTGTCCTGCCTTGAACCTGTACTTAATTGCAGCGCCACGTACCGGGTCCAATTGTGAACATAAACAATCTCGGGACCCACACAAACACAATCAAAATAGTTCCAGCCGTTCTGAAGCGATGCGAGAAGTTTTTTTTTATTTATAAATATTAATTACTCTCAAAAAATTTACCTTCATGGAAATTGTATCTGTGATGTATATCCAGATTCCATCCACCAACATCAGAAATACTCATGTCGTGGCCACTCAATTTCGTCGTCTGCACATTCCAGATAATGTCCTTACAGTCTGTGTACTGGTACCCAACTTTTACTAACGCCGTCGTCACACCGTATACCCTTTGCCTATAAACATTCAGTCTATTCCATGGATATGTGAACTTGATAACTGGATCTGCCTCAAAGGTCTTCTCGAAGAGAATGCCTTCGATGGTAATCCTCAGATGTATGAGAGCCAAAGTTGCTGGAACTTTCTCAGGAGTAAGTTGCAGTTGTATTGTGGAGAGATATCCTGCTGCTCTTGAGCTATGATAAACTAAGTTGAGTCCCGTTCCTGGGATTTGGAGGCTTTCTTGGACCACCTGGAAGATAAAATTTGGATTTGGATAAATACACGAATACTGATTTTAAAAGAAATGATTGTCTCAATTAATAATTAAAGGCTTTATTTTAATTTATAGGCTAGCGCTTGGCTGTAATCAGACCTGAAGGCGGAAGGGCATTCCATATCCTAGCGGTTCGAATAAGGAACGAGGAAACAATTCGGTTTATAGATCACAAAGTTTGTACGTGCCCATGGAATTTTGACTACGTAAGGGTGCAGTCGCTGCTGATGCCTTGCGGTACGATAGTAAGGCAACTTTGCACCGATGTTCCAAGCTTTGGAGCTTCGAAATGACTAACATTTCGTTAGCAATAAGTGCAATATGGTGATTTCTCAAATTCACATGTTGAAATGTGCCAAACAGCAAAATATATCTGCTCTGCTAATAAATAGAGACAATGCGTCACAAAACTTCTCTGTATCAAGAATAATGTACTTATTTTCAGATTATTTATTATCTTTACCTGAGATTCAGCTAGTATAGCGCTCTTATCAGGGCAAGCGCCCTGGAAGCCATGCTTCCACGTGGCCAGGACCACGGGTTTCATAGCGTCGTAGTCGTGAGCGAGGCAAGCTTGAGGAGGCCCCATGCCGCCCTTGTCGTCCAACGTTGTCATCACTACTTCATCGATTATCACAACCTGGAATGAATTTTATTACTATATAGTACAGATATTTTGAGCTTAAGGAAAAACCCGAAAAACTGAGATAAGGCGCCTTATGACGTTAAAATTAATGCTACAGCTCGACGATTGCAATCACCTCTGGTTAACACTATCGGTTTTGACCGAAATCCATTGTTGCAACAAAGAATACCATAAATTCAATAATCGATTGAGACTAAGAGCAATGATTGATGCAAGTTTAACATAATAAGGCTACTGTCCTTATTATTAAATATGAATTTAGTGAGAAAATGTTCACGAATAAGACGTGGCAGTTTGAAAGAAGCTTCTGAGAAACTTGAAAGGTAAGAATTGAGGTAACTTAAAAATGCTTGTCTTGTTCAACTTCTCATCAATTCTATTGGACCATTTCTTTAAAGAGTTATTTAGGACAGAATCTGTGGCATCTTAATAGCGAGGCATTTGCTTTGCTGTGACGAAGAATGAGTCAAAATAACAAAGATTTTGATCTTTACTCAGTTCTTCTTCGTTACATCATCGTTTAAATTGTTTCGTTACCATCCAACCGAAGTTAATTCAAAACAGTACAAGTTTGCAGGAACGATTTGCATACTTTCGAGTTTTAAACTACTGTCTTTCGCAGTCTGCGTACAATTCGTCAAACTTATCTGACCCGGTGACAGCGTTGCTAGTATAAGTTTATATGAAAAATAAAATAAAAACAAAAACTAAAAAGGCATAAATATTATATACTAGCGACGCTGTCACCGGGTCGGATAAGTTGACCGACTGTACTATCAATGTTATGAAAATAATTAGAATAATGTCATAGACACTTCTATCACCATGATCGTCATTTCAACCCATCGTCGACTGGGCTCGAATACTCGAGTATACACTGCCAGTATACACTGGGCACGAGTTTCCTCTCAGAATGAGAAGGGTAGTACATAACTGTACCAACTTATAACGTGTTAACTGTACAGTAAAAGGTAACAAATAAAGGGGTCAAGTAATTTTTTAAACTCACCTCATTCCAAGGCACGAACACAACCTGCGTAGACCGCTTGAATGGCGCTCTTCCGAAGTGAAGAGTAACAGCCCCTCCTCCGTTTACTAACAGGTCGAACCAACCGTCCTCCCTCGTTAACGTGAACCCTTCCAAGGGCGTAGAAGTGGACACCCTTACTCCGACCAAACCGGAACCCAGGGAAGTGACCACTCTACCCCTTATGACGGCAGAACGGCTGAAAATGGGATACAACTCGATAAAGACGATGTCAATGTTGGTACTTGAAAAGTAGGAAAAGATTTGGGTAATACTGAAATCGGTTTAACTACTACTATAAATAATAATTTAAAAGGTTTAATAAGGGTATTAAACTCGTGTATAAAGTTAAGTGGTTAAAGTAGACGATCACAAGTTGTTATATATGAATTAAGAAACAGGGAATTTTTTCTATTAATAACTAGGAAGTTAGGTACTTAAAAAAGTATATTTTGTGTAGAAGAAGAATCAAAAAAATATGTTACACAGTGTTACGTGTATAGTTGATATCTAACTATATATGTGTGTTTTGTGTTATTAAAAAAGTAGGTATACGTTTCTAAAGAAATTATGAACCCAAAACCCATCACTATTTCTACAATTTTGTCAAGACGGTCAAGACCTTATTTAAAATACTATGTAAATGTACGTAATTTTGGACATTTATATAAAAAGCGAAACACAAAACTCACAGGACAAGAATATATTATAAACGAATATACTACGTAAAACATCATGCACACAACTATACTTGTACAAATATGTCGGTAATTATAATGATATAGAGATACCCAAATATAAAGTATATCTAATACAAGTATAACTACATAATATGATATGGGGCACACACACACTCCTACCTAAATTTCATTCTATTTCTTACCTCGTATTGAAGTGATTCCAAAACATACTGCGCAGCGGAAAGACGAGAAATTACATAGAATGAGTATCATTGGATACGACATCGTTAAAGAAGAAGAAATTAATAAATTAGAACATGTTAGTAATCAAGATCAAATGATATTCTTAAACAAAAATTACATGCAAGTGCCATTTTTTGTTAGACAACATTAGGTAGATAATGAGGCCAATTCTCTTGCACACCATCTCTTAACTAAATTAAAATGACAGCCCTATTTGTATTGCTATCCCTTTCATAAAACTTTCTGCCAAAAGGGGCAGCACTAGATTTAGAGCTGTCATATTAGTATAGTTTAGATATTGTGTCAAATAGAATGTGTGTGATTAATCGAGTTATCAATTGGCATTCTAAGTGTGAGATCTATAGAGCGGACTTTGACTTTGCTTAGGCCTAAGACATGGCTAAAACGAGACAGATTTATGTTGCTCACATAAGTCCATCTCGTTTTAACTCTAAGTAAAGTCTGAGCCAAGTCAAAGTACGCTATAGAGCGTCACAGCATAAAACATAAATGCTAATCTTGAAGTGTGGAAAACAGAAAAGAACGTGAAAACACTCTTATATAAATAAAACGAGGGATCGACTGGGGCACAACATTGCGTATCTTACATAATAGATATTTATTTGTTTCAAAATCATATAACATTGAGGATCACTTGATGGATACGAAATACCACCAAGTGATCGTTGAACAATAATCATAGGAGGCTATTAGACGATCAATGCGGCATGAACTTAATCCGTGACCTTAGATGAATACGATTGTCCATATCAATCTAACTATACGATCAATCAGAGACCCTATTGTCTAAGCAAACCGTGATCATTTGACAGCTTAAAACGTATTACTCGAACTGTTTAAGGAGTTCATTACATGCTTTTCGACGTGCAGGCATCTATGAACTTCTTAAACAGGTCGAATTATCCATTTGACAAACCATTACGATTACTATTTCCTTACACAATCGAGGGGCAGGTCAATAGAATGATTTATTACTAAACTGATCGTCTAATGGCCGCCTTAAGTCTAATCTGACACCGAACATTTAATGCGTACCTTTCGTTAAAGGTTTCCTGTTTAGCGTAGTTTTGAAGGCTACCCTCGTCGATGAGGAATTTCATCCTTTCGAAGAAGGATGCGGTGATCGCTGGGGGCTGCTTCCTGAGGAGGATGTCCGTTGGTTTCGGCGAGGATACGCAGAGCTGGCTTCCCTTGCAAGCGGCGCTTTGACAGCACTCGGGGTCTTCACAGTCTACTAAGCCGTCTATACGCGAAGGAATAAGAACACATTAGAAAATCATCTCGCGAAATGGAGAACGGATATACCATTGAAGAAGGCAAGAATATCTGTAGACCGAGTGGGAGTTTCTTTTACGCATTCGATCGCGCCAACTTTTTAACCATCCATCTTTCATCAAACTTATCTGACCAGGGTGTCAGCGTCGATAGTATATATCATATGAAAATTAAAAACAAATTAAACCACGCGGACGAGCATGCATCAGCTAGTTTAAGATATCTGAGACGGAACAAAAGTAACTCACCTTTATCATTATCTTTGGAGTCATCGCAAACTTGTTCTTTCAACGTGGTGCAGTCCGGTCCGTCCCATCCATCGAAGCATTTACACTCCCAATGTCCATCATTCGCCACCCTGCACTGACCGTGCCCGGCACATCCCCTTGGACAACCTTCCAAAGTGCAATGTCGTCCATTCCAACCAGACACGCAGAGGCAAGTGCCGTTTTTACACTGGCCGTGGTCACTGCATCTTGCATCGCACAGTTTGGACGTGCAGAATTCCCCTGTCCAACTTGAATCGCACACGCAGGATTCCCCGACGCATCTGCCGTGTGGACCGCAATCCAAATCGCATACCTCTGCAAAAAACAATATAGTTATTTACACCATACACCCATAATTAAGAAGCCCGGAGTTAGGAAGTTGGCGGTATTTCACCCCCGTGCCTCGGAGAGCAAGTCCTATACTTGCTCTCCGTCGGTCCCGGTTATTATAACTAACGTGATAATAGTCGTTAAAGCCCACCAACTCCCATTTGAGCAGCGTGGTGGGTCTAAGCTCTAATTCCCTCTCTCCTATGAGAGTGGAAGCCTGTGTCCAGTAGTGGGACGTTAATGGGCTGTAGTAGTGGTGGTGGTGGTGGATGCCATACACACTTTTCAAAACTGCGGGCTCTGGAACGCTAATTAAACCAGATTTTTAATCGTCTTCAGTAAGAAAATGGCAATTCTATTTTATCCTGATTTGGTCTAGGTAGATATGAGGTAATCCTTATAGAATAAGGACGCCTTGCTCCGTTATCTCCTCTAATCTAGTGCTTTGTGTTCCATAAACTTAGTGTTGGATGTAACGTCCTTCTTATAACTCCATAATTATAGTTGAAAAAAAAGTCATTCTTCAACAAGTTTTACAGGACTATTCCTTTCTTCTTTGAATAAAGTAGGAAAAAGAAGATGCACATGAGTAAAATTGAATTTGTTTACTAGAACTGTGCGAATAGAAATCTCACCTTTAGAACAGTCATCACCAGACCACCTTGCGTGACACGTGCAAGTTTGTGTGTCCACATCGAACGTGCCGTGTCCTGAGCAATCGGGTAAGCATTGGAGGGCATCTTTATCCATCGTAGCACAATCCAGACCTTTCCATCCTTTCTTGCATACACAAGCTCCTTCAATACAAAATCCGTGGCCCGAACAAGTTGGGTGAGGACAGTCGATCTCTTCGCAGAACTTCCCTTTGTAACCTCTCACGCAGGAGCATTTGCCATTAACGCAATGGCCATGTCCATTGCAGTCGGGAACTTCGCATTCGTCGTGACGTAAGGAACACTCCTTGCCCTTCCATCCAGGGTTGCATTGGCATTCTCCGTTGATGTACTCTCCTCTTTGGCTGCATAACACTGGGCATACACCTGAAAATGAAGTATGGCAATTTGAAATATGGAATAATTCCTCTAACCTAGATACGTACGAGATTTCCTTGTAGACAATGATAATATTATAGTCCATACTAATATTATAAATGCGAAAATGTGTCTGTCTGTCCGTCTATCTGTCGGTCTACTACGCTTTCATGGTGATGAAATTTCTGACAGGGATAGGTTGTATCCCGGAGAAGGACATTGGCTACTTTTAATCCCGGAAAATTAGAGAGATTCCGCGGGAATCAAAAAAACTTAATTCACGCGGGCGAAATCGCGGGCATCATCTAGTTAATACATATATAATTCCTTATAGCAAAATTCTTCCAAGATCAAGCGCTATTAATATCATTTAAAGATTTGCTAACAGCTAAAATTCTTGAAAACAATTAATAATAGGCAATACCAAAATAATAATATAATATTATTTTCAAGGATTACTGTTGTTAGTAGATTTTCACTACCACGCAACACTACAAATTAATTAATTGCCTTAAAGGAAAGAACTCATTGTAGAGAAGGGTAAAGGTTAAACAACCTTGGTCCAATTATTCGTAATAAAAAAGTACTTATTACTAAGGATTATACCAAGTTCATTTTTATGTAAGTACTTATTAATTTAATAAAAATGTTCTTATATTTTTGACCTTCAAAAACATTGGAGTTTTATGTCTCTACACGCTATTTCTATTTTCAACCGATGAATAAGGGAACGAACGGGTTCGAAACTAGTCCGGCACTTTTCCGACTAACACGTGAGTTTTATCTGGTAGTTATGTTTGGTTATAATGAATGTCACTCACGATAGTTTAAACGTTAAAATATACGAGTACTCACTCTCACTGCAATCGTCTCCTCCAAAACCAGGCTGACACTGACAGTGTCCCATCAGACACTCCCCTTTCCCGGAGCAGCCGTTCGGACAGTTGTGTGTCATGTCATCAGCTACCATGGCTATGAAGGAAATCTCCTGAGGATCCCCGTCGTCGTTGTACACAGAGAGAAACCAGTGACCTTGTTCCATGTAGTGGGTCACTTCCTTCTTTACGGACGGCTGTTTGAAAATATACAGGTTAGTTAAAATCCAACAGAAGGCAAAGAGTTGGGAACTGTAATATGTATGGGCGACCATACTTATGTCATCTTTTTGAAATAGAGGTTGCTGGTAGACCATCGGTCTTATAGTTATCGGCTAACATGTTAAATTTCTTTTAATAAGAAATTGTCACAATTCTAGTTAATTCTATAGCCAATAACAAGCAGGCTCTGTATCCGGTATCTAAATCTAAATTTAGATACCGGAAATATACGAGGGACGAGAAAGATTAGCGGAAATTGCATAAAAGTAAGTTCAAACAAAAGGCTTAAAGCGACGTCCGATTCGTCGATCCAGTGGGTATTAGCAGAATTTATTTCTACGACTCAAATACTTACATGTGAAGCCCTCGTAGTTCGAGCTTTAAATCCGCTTAGGACTTCTAAGAAGTGATATTGAGTATGCGTCGGCAGAGCGTTCCGTCTTGCATAAACACCTATGGATGCCCCCCTGGGTATCATGTAGTCGAATTTCACGTAAGCAGCTTCCGATTGATAAAATTGCATATTCCAGTAACTATATGGAGGGATTTCTTTTGATAATTTTTCACCTAAAGTAATTTGCTTAAACGTTGTCCCATCGGGAGGGAACGATTGCGCGGGGAACGTGCGCGCACCTATAATATAAAAAAATGATTAACATCACGAATAGGGGGAATCTACAAAAATATTAGAAGCAATATTTTTGTATCAAACCATGCAATAATGTGATGATCTAGATTCTATATTGTAGCAAAAAACAATTCTTTCGTAAGATGGACTACTTGCAAAACTACATACATTATTAAAATTGACGACTTGATTTAACTTTATAGGAAAATTTTAGGAAATTATAAGAAACTATAATGGAGGCACATGCAATGTATAGATACAGTAACTAAAAGTATTCTACAAGTTTTAAGATGAGCATGCGGGTTAGTACGTTAGACACCAATGCTTGAGAAGACCCGAAAGAAAATGGTTTGGCGATCGTTAGTAAATTATCAGAACGCAAATTTTTGAGACCTCACCTTCCAATATAAGTATTGGTGGAGGCTTTATTTTGGGGCATATACATTTTGGAGCTAATGTAGTTGTACAACTGTCTGATTCTGTAGATATATCAGCACTTGATCCTGTTGTTGTCAACTCATTATAAAGGCTGGATTCTGAAGAATCTAGAGTGGTTGCATCTGTAGTTGTAACCATGTCTGATTTTGTTGAAATATCTTTAGCACTTTCTGTCGTTGACGAATCATCTACAGTTGTCTCTGTAGGCTCTCTAGCTGTGGTGACATCCATAGTACTTATTGTTGGAACATCTGTTGTTGTGTTTGTGCTATTATAAGCTGGCGTTGATTCTGCCATGAGTCCAGGTAAAGGTTTATTAGTAGCTGTTGTTTTTTCCACATGTTCATCATAGAAGTCATCCGTAGTAACAGTAGCGTCACATACAGGGCATGAACATTCGCAACTTCCTCCCAAATTTTCTGTATTTGCTAAGATCTTTGTAGTCTTTGCCGAACTTTCAATTGTAACCGGTTTATTAAAATTGGTAGGCATAGTTGGTTCGGTCTCCATTGGGGTTATCTTTACAGTGGGGATTTCATTACTATCGCCAATAGTAGGAACTTTTACAGTCAATGAATATAGTGGCTTATACGATTCATTGTTAGCATCATCTGAAGATATAGTTAGATTAATCAACACATGTTTAGCGCTTGGTACTGTTTCTGAAGTTTTTGATTCAGTGGCAATATTTAGGGTTGAAGGCTCACTTGTTGTAGTAGTTTCAGTTACAGTGCTAGTATTTACAACATTTCTTGTGTTAGTGACACTCTGTGAAGACTGTATTATTTCAACAACATGCTCGTCTTTGGGATTAGCGTTATGTGTGGTAAACAAAATTGGACTTGCTGTGGATGGATTTGTTATTTTTTCGGTAAAACTCAAGTTTGTGACTTGTTCTCCCCCTGATGTGAAATGTAAAGTTGGTGGAGAGGTGGTTGGATTAGTTGTCTCGATATTAATGGGAGTGCTGCGATCTCTTTCGTAATGGTATTGTTTAGGATCAGCTGACAATTCATTGGGGTCGTTAGGAAAAATACGGAGTTCTTCATTAATTTCTTTTAGTCTCGTTAATAGTTTTAAATACTGAAGCTTCTGAACACCATATGCGTAAATCGAAGGAAATGAATCGCCTTGCATATCTTCTGGATTATAAGCGATTTTATTTTTGTTTTTCAACTCAATTTCGGTGGGTTGATCCACTTTCTTTTCTGTTTTAATTTTGGATTCATATTTGGATGTTGTCGATGTCGTTGTTTTAGTAATATCCCTCGTTGTCTCAGTTTTATCGTTATTTTGCAAAGGTGTCGTTATTTGTACAAGCGTTGTGTTATTAATTGTTAGATCACCAGTATTAACCGAAACACCAACACTGCTAGACACAGAAGCATCATTAGAAACCATTGCGACTTCCGTTTGTCGTTCAGTTTCCTCCGTGGACACACCATGCACTAAGCTACTAGTGGTCACAGAAGGCGAAGTGATTAATTCATGCACATCTACAGTAAAAGAATCCGTGGAAGAAACAGAAGGTAAAGAAGCATGCCCATCTACACTTCTACGAGGGCGCGAGTGACTTTCCCCTTTACCTGAGGCAGACGACGTCGAGCTTTGGTGCGGTCTCGCTAAAGACTTGTTAGCTGACTCGATTGTCGTCGCTTTCGATGCTGGGAACTTATCCGTTGTATCTCCAACTAATACTGAACAGGTTTTTGCGTTTTGATATGACCAGTTGTCAGTAAAATAGGACGCTGTGGAAGAAAATAAAAATAAGTTTAAACTAGATTTCATGTTATAGAAATAAATTAAAGGTATAAATAGAAACCCGATTATCATGATACATTATGATATATCTGTATAATTAAAATCCCGATAACAGTACATAGGTTTTTATGAAAAGCTATGAAAAATGTGTTTAAAATAATATCAGACACGTTGTTATTTTCTTAAACTCGAATAAATAATGCACTGTATTAATTGATCACAGTGCAATCAGGATAGTCCCAAATTTGTATAGAGAGAGATTCAGATAATAAGGATTAATCTAAAGAAATCTACGTACCTGACATATAAGAGGCAATAGATAAAAGGAGGACAAATAAGACTATAAACACGATGGCGGTGCACTTCCAGGAACATCTCGAGGAGAGGCCCTTCCTGAAGTGGAACCGGGATGCGGCTGGAGGGAAGTGCGTCGCCCTGAGGTTGTTCCTCACGGGGAGGACGGGCACGGGCACGCCGAAAGCGGGATGCCTGTCACTCCTGTCCATCCTTTCTAAGGTTCCTTTCTCTTGTTTCCCTGGACTACTGCACGACGAATTTGATTTGTAGTCCATAGACGGATTCTTTTGTAAGTCCCCTGAAAAATTATGAGAGTTATTAGTTTCCTACTTGATGCTTTTGGATTACATTTCAGGTTATGTTAGGTTATATTTTTTGATTTTAGGCTAGTCAACATGATTATTACATCAAAGCACTGCTACTGAGCACGAGTCTCTTCTCAGAATTAGAAGAATTTGACCATAGTCCACCACGCTATCCAAGTAAGGACTGACACACTCCACACACATTATGAAGAACTCTTGGGTTGGTGTTACCTCACATTTCTTTCCTTCACCGTTTAAAGAAAGTAATATTTAATTTACACGTACGGGTATTTTCTTCGGAGTGATAGGAAGCCGGAGGTCTAAACCTTGACGTCGACCTGATCTGAATTGTGCGTCCGTAGATCAACAAGCTTTTTGGACTCAAATGGACTCAGATTACACCCTCATCAAGTGGTATTGCTCTATTCAAAATTGTCACACTTCTGGCCAATAGAAAACGGACTGTACGGCCGTTGAACAGAGATATGGAGAGATATGGTAGAATTTATCTGACTAATCTTCAAGGAAAAAGAAGCTTAACTCGCTAAAATCCGCCAAAGCAGACAAATATATATGATACAACCTGTAGCTTGCACGTGTATCTTGTGATATTCACTGCGCCATAAGCCTGCAATTCACTGCATTATTATTCATCATATTCTCAACGCACGTTTCACTCCGACACCGGAGAATCCCCAGGAGAAGTTCATTCGACAATGCATCATTGTCTACTTTCGACACAATCGTCACTGTAGCATCGTGCATCGTGCGTGTGAATTAACTTTCTTGTTCCTTGATTATCATGGACTTCCGCAAGGTAACGCCTGTTTCTGTCCAACTGAATAATCTTACCTGAAGGCACGTAGAAGTTTCCAGAGGGGGTGCGCACGAGACACGAGGGTTCGAAGTCGACCAGATCGGCTGGGTTGCCGGTGATACGGCCGTTCAATCGGGACATGGTCGGGTTGCGGGGCGGCACATCGGGCGGCGGCCGGGTTCCTTCGAGTAGACAACCTGGAAAGAAGAGGGAAATACTTAAGTATTTTCTTATTTCACTTTACATCACTGTGTGTGTGTGTGTGTGTGTTTCCTGTTCTTCTCTGGTGGTAGGCTTACCCTACCGACCATTGTGACGACCTCCGTGGCGCAGTGTGTAGCGCTGTTGCCTCAACGTGCGGAGGTCCTGGGTTCGATCCCCGGCAGGGTCAATTTAGAAATTTATAATTTCTGAATTTTCCCTGGTCTGGCCTGGTGGGAGGCTTCGGCCGTGGCTAGTTACCACCCTACCGGCAAAGACGTGCCGCCAAGCGATTTAGCGTTCCGGTACGATGCCGTGTAGAAACCGAAGGGGTATGGGTTTAATTTAACTGCCATGCCCCTAACAGGTTAGCCCGCTATCATCTTAGACTGCATCATCACTTACCATCAGGTGAGATCGCAGTCAAGGGCTAGCTTGTAGTGGATTAAAAAAAAAAATTGTCGGTAGGCTTGGCGGCACGTCATTACATGCCGCCAAGCGATTAAGCGTTTCGGTACGATGTAGGTACTTACAAGACCATAAACGAATTAAATAGTGCATAATTGAAGCACATAATACTATTATTTAGGTTCACTTTACTATTTCTAGAAGTATGTACTAAGTATAAAAACTCTAAGGAATATTTCATATTAGATATAATATTTATTTTGCATCCACGCCCGCACCGTTCAGTAATAAATCGTTCATAACAAGGAATTTTCGTTCAGGAAACTGCGGTGGTAAATTCATTACTCTCTAATCACAGTGCAGGGGCGAATCGATCAAAAGGGGCCGCTACAAAGAACCTCCAGTTTTGTGCGGGGTATACTTACGGAACCCAGCTTTCTTTCCGCGAATCCCCAAAAAAAACACAAAAACCCTTTTAAAATTAATTGAGTTTTCTTGCGGCTACATCGGCCGCTACAATAAATTAATTAACGCTCGAAGGAATCCTTAAAATTTGTCGGGGATCAAAAGTTGGCTGGCGGTCGGGAGATACGTACCTACTCGCGGCACAGTCTAGCGAGCATACAGTGTACAAATTGCCAAAGTTTGCGGGCGACTTGGATTGTCGATATTTTGAAACATTTCATCCAAATCAAGGTATTGTATAGGTCCATATTGAGAGATTTTTGCCGAGCTGTGAAAAAATACTGGGCTGAGTTTTGTAGAAAAACCAAACACAAAAACAAACAAATACTTTCACATTTTAACAATACTAGATGACGTCTGAGACTTCGTTCTGAAGGATTTAGGTTTTTGAAAAATCTCGTGAGAATTCTAATTTTCGAGGATAATAAAAGCCTATGTCCTTTTCCGAGATTTGGTTCGTCAAAATCGGTTAAAAAGATTAGCTGTGAAAGCGTAGCAGACAGAAAAATACACTTTCGCATTTCTAATAACACGTAGTATTATATTAGTGAGGAAGAAAGTAATTGTGCTTCTAATTCTAGAAATTTTCCCTATCCTAGTTCTAAGAATCGTAAATTGAAATCTTACATTTAAGACTCATTACTGTACATTTGCTAATCCGAGCTAAGGGTGGTGGGGTAGATAATGCTTCGATTTTCCATTAACTTATATTAGCGATGGGAGAGGCGGCCGCGCCCGCTCCGATGGCTCCCGATCTAATATATTTCCTTTATTAACTAACTGCCGGAACACGCGATCTTTGATCCATTTCTATACCCTCCACAGGCCTGATATTTGTTTACCAGCTGGTAGGAGCTACAGTCTGTTCATTGAGTCAGTTTACATAGGTTTTTTTTTTAAATATGACGGCACCATTATTTGCTGTCAAGTACTGTTGAAGAGTTGGACTGTTACTTACCTATGTTTGATTGTTCCATGGTCCTTATTTTTCAAGTACCTTATATTTTGTCGTGTCTACTAAGTAACTAGCAATGAAATGCCACACTTCTTGTTCTTAGCTCTTCGATGAATGTATGGCTACCTACGTTGCAGTTAAATCTTAACTACCATGATAATAACCGTCCAGGCCCTTATAAAAGTAGTATTAAATGTTAATAAGTCAAATGCTAATAAAACTAATCTATACATAACCCAATCAAAAAATTAGGATAATAAAAATAGGTATATGTATCTCTTTTCCTACGATTACAGTCACTCGAGAGAAAAGAATAGAATGCTAACTCTCTTACTAATAGCATCTGGATATGATAGTAGGTATAGAAACCTTTATCAAACACAAAATTAATCCCTCGCGTGAACCAAAAACAAACTACAAAAAACAATAGGCGAGCGTTGTAACTTAGTAGCTTGTATGTTTGTTGTTACATAAATTCTGATTAGCATACATTAAACGAGCTCTGCTTAATCTAAGCAGGGATGGAACGTCGCAATTTGTTTACCGAGCCGCTTGAGGATGAGCTGCGGAAAGTTATGATAGTGGACACGAAAAACTAGTAAATATGTCCTTTACAGTTTGATAGTTTAGAAATGTCAAACTGTGTTAACATTCCTCTAAGCTGTAAGATAAGTGAATCAAGGAATGTACCTACTACGCGTAGCCTTAAAATGTTTTTTGGGTAACAATCAGCATTAAATATTATCAGAGTAGGCGATCATACTATTATAAATGCGAAAGTGATTGTTTGTTGGTTTGTCCTTCAATCACGCCGCAACGGAACAACGGATCGATGTGATTTTCGGCATGGGTATGCCGAATATCTGTGACAGGCTACTTAATATCTCAAAAAATTAAGGAGTTCCCGCTGAAATGAAAAAAAACTTCAACCACGCGGACGAAGTCGCGGGCATTAGTTAGTCATTGATAAAAGTAATAATTTATAGGTAATAAAATATACCAGCTCTGATTGGATTTAAACCCTCTATCAAGCTGCTGTATTTCGTCAAGATCTAGGTACTACATACTGGGACATTTCTAAATGATCATAGTAGGTCCTACCTAATTTAGGAGGACAAGTGCACCCATTAATACACACGTCACTCTGCGTTCAGAAACAAAATGGCGGCCATTTATACAGCGTCGGGGAGTGGGAATTATGGTAATCGGACGAGTGTCTTTTGTGTGTAATGGGAGGTAATTACTGGGGCACCTCCCGGGGACACTTCGTCTTGTGGAAGGGACCCCGGCTGCGAGGATTCGGGAATTCGACACTCGTTAACCGAATCGTCTCAACTTTAAAGGGGAACGGGATTTTGAATGCCGCCCAGGGATTTGTCGATCGAACAAACTTTTTTTTTCTTTTTTTTTATGCCGAATTGCGTAATACCTATTCCCGGTGTACGGCGTAAAGCTCAGTTGTGATCAAACCAAAATACCTTTTTAACTTAGTTAAAATTACAATAATAATATTACAACAAGAATCTTTAAACTACATATTTGGAAATCTCATAACTAAAAAGACAATATTTGAAATTAGTAAGTAGTAAGTACACAGATTTAGGTTATATTATATCTGTTAGATTGTACTTCAGAAATTTTATTAGAGTATTTAATTTAATTAGAGTTTAATTTTACATTGCATTCCAATCAAGATCAATGTCAAAAACTATAATATGAATATGTAAAAATGCCACAAAAAAGAAAAAAATTCTTCCAAGGAGTAAATTTTTTTCCCTTGTAACCATTTCTTATTTTAGGTTTCAATGAAAAGTACTTTGTAGCTAAAATTATTCATTAATGTTTGTCGTGCTTGATTTTATGTCAGATGGTAACTTTTTTTAAAATTGCCAGTGCTAAAATCAAAATCATAGCTAAAATCATAGACTTTGGCGTAGTCGAGTAAAAACAACCATGCCATGGAAAGAGCTGCACTTCACTAAGGCTTTACACGCTAAAACAGACACCGAGCCACATGGCTCTGAAACATAAAAACAAACGAACCGGAGCTCGGATAGTGGCATCAATGTGATTGTTATTCAGCTTTATGCAGCATACGCGAGACGCGCCTATAAACGATATGGGGAGTAAAATGGACGGAAGCCGGGACTGGATAAAAATCTACTGTTATCGATCTTGGTTCGATCTTATACGTACTAAAATTATAAATGCCAAAGTGTGTCTGTCTGTCTACAACGCTTTCAACCGGTTTTGATGAAGTTTGGTATAAATTGCATCCCGGGGAAGGACAAAGGCTACTTTTTATCCCAGAAAATTAAGGAGCTGACGACCTCCGTGGCGCAGTGTGTAGCGTTGTTGCCTAGTAATGTGCGGAGGTCCTGGGTTCGATCCCCGGCAGGGTCAATTTGGGAATTCAAAGACGTGCCGCCAAGCGATTTAGCGTTCCGGTACGATGCCGTGTAGAAAGCGAAGGGGTAGGGGTTTAATATAACTACCATGCCCCTAACAGGTTAGCCCGCTACCATCTTAGACTGCATCATCACATACCATCATAAAAATAATTTAAAAAAAGAGCTCCCGCGGGAATAGAAAAAACTGAATGCACGCGGACGAAGTCGCGGGCATCAGCTAGTACTTTAATATAATATTCATGAAGGCTAAAATACTCTTTACGGTAACACTGAAATCGTCACTTGGACACTGTTGGTGGTTGGTGGTTCCCCAGAGGTTGATTATTTATTAGCGTAGTTAGGCGCCATCGAAGTACGATGGGGTATCATATTCATTATATTCATATTCATTTATTTTGCATTCCAATACAATTCTTATAGTTATTTACCTATTGTCAATAGAATAGTTCTTATATTACAATATTGGAACCCCGGTAAGGCACAGCAAAAATCAGTTGTAGTAGAGAGACGACTGCCTTATTTTTCTTCAAAAAAAAATCATTTAATTTGCACTCTAACAATTAGATTTTTTTAAAGAATTGACAAACGATGTATTACTCTCCAAAGATTTGATGTGGTCTGGGATTTTGTTATAAATTTTTACACACATCGGGTTAGAACCGGTTGGTTGGAACAGGGAATCATCATATTATTTTTCCGCGTGGGTCTTAGTTGGTAACTTTTTTTTTTTTTTTAATCCACTACAAGCTAGCCCTTGACTGCAATCTCACCTGATGGTGAGTGATGATGCAGTCTAAGATGGTAGCGGGCTAACCTGTAAGGGGCATGGCAGTTATATTAAACCCATACCCCTTCGGTTTCTACCGGCATCGTACCGGAACGCTAAATCGCTTGGCGGCACGGCTTTGCCGGTAGTTGGTGTTAATAACAGGACTATGGGAAAACGATGGCTCTATTAAACTACCGTATTGCACAACTATGCGCTCGTAGTCAAGCGCTCATTAGTTGTCCAATAATAGATACTGCTAACACCATAGATGTACGTTTGTACCTAACATCCTACGTAAAACCTGCCGTACATGTCAAACTGTACAGGTGAGAGGAACCCCCATATTAATCACGCATAAAGTCCAACTGTCAAACGTATACATCTCTTTCAAGTCGTTCCACAGCGCGACGTTGATGTATGAAGCTGCGCGCTGAAGTCGTCAGCGTCGCGTAACTGGATACATTTAGGCAATTTCAGAGCCGTTACCACGCGCCGACTATCTTAAACTCGTTTGTGTAGTTACACCATTCAAAAATACACTGAACCAGGACATATTCAAAGTCAAAATATATTTATTCGAAGTTGAATGAACGTCAAGTATACAAAGTATAAGACGTGATGGTGATAATAAACGACGGTATCTTAAAACTAAAGCTAGGGTTCCAAACGCACCCTGGTCTGAGAAGAGCCCACCACAAACTACTATTATAAATTTAAAAAAAACATAAATTTCGACATTTGTTAAATAAGCTTAGAAGATAGTAATTATATCTACTCAGAGAGTAAGTTATGTTGAAGTTAAACATGAAGCTCCGATTTCCCACCAAACAAGTACTAAAACCCGGCAGTTAGCATATAATTTAAACTTAAGTCGTGTGCTTGTATCGATGATCAAGAGTCAGGTCCGCTGAGGAGATCTCAATAAGAAGAGAAACAGGAAATAGCCCTCTATTTCCTGTTTCTCTTCTTATTGAAATTGAAAGAATATATTGAAGAAACTCATTTGCTCAGAACTCAGTTCAATTACAAATCATTTGGCGAAAAGAGTTTTTTTTAATGTTGTAGTCAAAATTAAATAATAATTAGGTACATCAACTCCTAGATTTTGTATCCTCAACCAAAAATTCTGGCTGTCATATCTTTTTCATTGAGAGTAGAACATAGAAGTAATGCTACAGGATAATCCACGACAATCTGAAGGGATAGCCAATCTACACAAAATGTAATTTTGAATACACCGCTTTTAACTGGTATTGCAATACCGTCAAAGTTTCCGATTTACACAGGCAAATCGGCGCGCAAATGCAAACATTAATTCATACCCAGTTATAATTTTCCATACTTCGACCACACACCGCGCGATCTCCGATCTCCAATTTTAAATTTAGCACCAAAGTTAGTTCTGAACACGCAATCACACCGCGCGATCTCCGATCTCCAATTTTAAATTTAGCACCAAAGTTAGTTCTGAACACGCAATATTTATATGAGGGTGCAGTACCCTTACCACAAGTTTTTAAATCATACCTTGATCGTATTCGTATCGAACACATTGGCGTCGAAGTAAAATGAAGTGCTTTGTTTTAGGCCTGTATTCTGTACTAGTAAACCAACATTAGACAAGAACAGGATTTCAAGTCTCGGGCAATTTATGCTTATGACCGGTTATAAGCATAGATTCCCCGATACTTAGGAACGTGTTCTTAGTTGATGTTAGTTTAATAATATGTACTTGCTCAATTTCGTTTATGCATTCACAGCTAGTGCAGTGCTCCAAACGAAAACGTTTCGAAATTTGTGAATTTATTTCGTTTACTGAATTTGGGAATTATGGATTCACTAGCTGATGCCCACGACTCCAACCGGATTGAGGTTTTTGTTTCCCGCGGGAACTCTTTTATTTTCCGGGATAAAAAGTAGCTTATTTGTGTTATAACAGACTATAGTCTACCGCTGTGCCAAATTTCGCCCAAATCCGTTCAGCCGTTCTTGCGTGATTGAATAACAAACATCCATCCGTCCATACATCCATGCATCCATCCAAACTTTCGCATTTATAATATTAATACAGATATTATTTTGACCCCAAAGTATTCGAACGCTCCCATACGACAAAATAGGTGTGATTAAAAAACTTGTGGTAAGGGTGCGAGCTGCGATTTATAGTTAGGAAACAATCGGAAACTTGGTCCGGCGTCGTCGTGACTTCGTTTTAATTAGTGCCCATTCATCGTGGAACAATTGAGTCCTCCAACAAATCCATTATCGGGAACTTTTCGATAGTCGAAAGAGGTGTATTCAAAGTTTGCGATTGTATGAGATCGCGGGGCCTCTGTAGAACACGGGCCCCCGATGCTACCAATCTATCTTTGGAAATTTTCCATTCAAACGATTTCTTAGGTCCATTCACGTGAAGTCATCAGAAGTGGGCCCGGGTATTTAAACTGCTTCGTAATTAATTATCCGGACGATTTATCTTCTGACGGCAATATTGTTTTGAAAGAAATTCTAAAGAGGAATATATATACCTATTTAGATTCTAGGGTTTGGATTCATACACGTACTTGGCTTATGAATCCGTTTTATGTTTATCCACATTCCTCGTTAAATAAACCTAGAAAATTATAAAACTTTAAAAAAAATTAACCGACACCAAAAGCACTGAAAAGCATTAAATAAATTTTTAATTACTTTCTTCCAATTTATTCTTAGCTAATGGACAAAAAAAACCTTATAAGTAGGTACCTATTGTAGGTAGTTTTTGAAATCAAGCACATGAGCTGTGATAGTCTATGAGTCTAGTAATTAAGGACTCTGCCTTCTATTCGGATGTTCCGGGGTTACCACCTTCGCTACGCACCTTCTCTACTAACTTTTATGGGTTATGTGCGTGTTATGCGATTCAATATCACTTTATTTAACAGCGAAGAAAATTAAAAATAATATATTTTTATAATAGTAATAATAAGTGTAAAAAAAGGTGTGTGTACTTTGCCAGCGTGGTGGACTATGATTAAAACTCTTCTCTTTCTCAATGGTAGACATCATGCGCGGCAGTGGGGCATCTATGGGTTGGTGATATAGCGGCTTACGAAAGAGAAATACTTACAGAAATACAACAGGCTGAAGTGAGATAGGGCTACAAATTGTTAGGATATATAAGATAATGTAAATTGTACGATATTATATTAATTTACTCATTATAAAATACTCGAAAACATTTGGGCGATGTTTGTCGCGCGCAAATCCCATTATTCAGGGGGGAGTTAAAGCGGTCCCAGTCCTGATAAGGCGAAATATTTAACGAAACCAGGCCAGCTGAAAGCCATCGATTAAATACCTACATGCGTAATATCATTATGCCGGAGCGATTTTCCTCTGTTTGACCCAGTTCCCAATTTGTCGTGACGACTTGTTTTGTCGTATCGCAGAAGCACCTATCCTGTTGAATTGTTTAGCTTTATTCTGCATCAATCAATGCTTCAATCTAAATAGTTGGGATTGCCTGAATTTGTGTTTTGGCTAATGGTAAAATAGTGCTCACTGCACTGTAGCAATTATGCTTCAGAAAACCGCTATATTTGAATATTGAATTCTCACAAACACTTCTTTATACAGGAAACAGTGTCGATTTGACATCACAAGTTGCAGTTGCGACTTTACAAGTAGTACGTGCTACGAGTTGATTGTTGATTACTTACCTAATATCCTTTGTTGATATAATCTTAATAATTAGGTATATTACTATGCAGGTCGCTAAAATTTATCACACCTTCAAGAGGACCTTAGGACCAGAGGAAAAGACGCAAAATTTGAGTTTATTGGCCAATCGTCAATTGACGTAATTTTTGCGATACATTTACAATACGATATACTATCGTCACGATACATATAAAACCGGCTTACACGGAAGATAAAATTCTACTTTCTTAAAAGAGATTTTTTTACGTTGACGCTGCGGAATTCTTTATTAATACCGAGTCTCGGTGTTTAAAAGTTGGTGGAGGTATTTTCCGAATTCTGGAAGATTAAAAGGTCTTTGATCATCGTTTCAAGTGATTAATATACCTGGCCGTTTTAATCGTCTCAGCCCGATGTTTGCGCAGCTATATCTTTGAGTGTCCATTGAAAGTTAAGTACTTAACTTTTTAGGACATTTCGGATTATTAAAATGCCCTTTATGCTTTTGTATTCTTGAGTGATCTATGTTTATCGGGTTATTGACATCTAGTCTAAATATTATATAATATATTTTAAAAAAAGGTGACTGACTAACTGATTTATCAACACACAGCTCAAACCACTTTACGAATCTATTATGACGTAGACATCCGCTAAGAGAGGATTTTTGAAAATTCAACCCCTAAAGGGTTTTAAAATTTGTATAGTTCACGCGAAGTCGCGGGCAAGAGCTAGTTTCAAATATTGCAGTTCTTCTGTAGTAGTTAGAACTGCGAGCGACGTTAGAAACACGGGCATTTTGAGCAGTCGTTCTGTTCTCGCGCAGTTATTGTGTACTGTATAAGCTGTGTCATATTTATATGACAGTGAAAGGGACATTCATCGCATGAAATGGTCGATAATAATTCATAAGCCCGTGTATTTCCGCTCTTAGAAACCGCTAAAAATAAAGCAAAACGTGGTCGTATTTCTTAATATTTTTTTTAAATTAAGAGAAATAAAAACCAAGTTGGTTAATTTTATATCAAAGGCACAGGAAATAGAGCAGAAATCGTTAGCCCCGGCAACACTCCGACTTTGGCGTCCGAAATTAATTAAAGAAACTGAGAACGCTTTCATATTTAGGGTTCCATAGCAAAGAGTTGAAAAGGAACCTTGATGGTGTCGTTTTGTCCCCTTTCTGAAACTTGTACAAGTGTAGTACCAATTTAGATCCCGTTATAAAGCTAATTGGTGCCAAAGAACATACTTGTAGAACTTTTGGCAGATTTTACAAATTACAATTTCTTACACTAATTTCTGAGGTTGGGTTGTTCTATCGGTTCTGCTAGTTAAGCAACGTTGACCCGAGTCAGTTTTTGGATGGGACAGAGACTTTTGAGATGTTTATTTATTCAAACATATGTAATAGACTAAATAGATTTGTCTATGTACTACGAAGACTAAGTCTGACATCTAGTACTGAAATCGCTCTTACAGCTTACCACGGATATGTCTCTTCAGTTCTCCGCTATGGCCTTTTAATTTGGGGAAATTCGACAGCAGTAAATAAAGCTTTTATTGTCCAAAAAAAATGTATTAGAGCTATCCTTCACATGGCGCCATATGAATCATGTAAGCCGGCGTTTATTAAACTTAAGGTTTTGCCTCTGCCATGCATGTACATTTTAGAAGTTTCAAAATTCGTAAAATTGAATATGCATCTCTTCAAAACCATGCGTGACATGTACCAATTGCGATCTCTGAGGTACCCAGACAAACTTATTCTTTCAAAAACACCACAAACAGCCCTGTTTAACAGAAACTGTTATGCAATGGCAATAAAAATTTTTAATAAGTTACCATCTGACATAAAATCAAGCACGACAAAACACTTTTCATTGAAACTTAAGAAATGGTTACAAGGGAAAAATTTTTAC
Source organism: Erebia aethiops (assembly GCA_923060345.2). Taxonomy (NCBI): domain Eukaryota; kingdom Metazoa; phylum Arthropoda; class Insecta; order Lepidoptera; family Nymphalidae; genus Erebia; species Erebia aethiops. The sequence goes on along the minus strand of OV281092.1, from coordinate 1,826,565 downwards.
ACCTTGGAAGAATTTTTTCAACATGACAAAAAATACTTGTGACATTTTTACATTTCTTTAATTTTATAGCTTTTGACATTAATCATGACTATTATTGACATTGTATAATTATTGAAATCTAATTATATGTTGCAATATTATAATTGTAACTCTCAAATGAATGTAATGTTAAATTCAATCTATTTTGTAATATTATTATTGTAACGGTACGTAACTATAATGAATTTAACCTCAATTGCCTATTTATAATATTTGTACGCCGATACGGCTAATGTGCTGGACTATTTTATTAGAATTAACATCTTATGTATACCTACACACATTATGCAAATAAAGAATATTCTATTCTATTCTATTCTATTCTAAATTAGATACACTTTACACTTTTTGAACGTCAATAAAGTTAAACAATGATAAAAAGATAGGTACGTGTGTTGTGTGTGTGATATCGTGATTTGTGTCATTTTGTCTGTTCAATTTTTAAGCCTAGCATTAGCTATTATTAGAATAAGCCTATTTTGCAATTAAATATAAAAATAACAAAAGCTAGGCAATAATTTTTTTAAATCAATATTTTACTTATTATCCGAAAAAGCAACTAAGCGTTTCACATAAATAGGTATACAAAACGTTTAAATCAATAAATACTTAATATATAAATTTGTTGAAATAGCTAGAATGGCGGTTTTCCACCCCAATTCTTCCCCCCTATTAAGAAACCTACGAATAGTCTATCATGTGAGTCACTAAAATTTATTAGATAGTTTCTTGAATACATTTTAGTTATCATACCTTTTTATTTCGCCCAACGTAATTTTAAGTGTAAAGGAGACTGCTATCATGAAATATAATACAATTAAAAGCATGTAAATCCATAGGCGCTGCAATGTATCATGTCAAACCGCGGCCGCTTGGATGTGATAAGATTACTAGACAAAGGAAGTCCACCCATATCACTACCACTAAATACAAGCCTTTATAACTACCCTATACGACTACTATACAACTACGAGCTGAATGAAGCCCTAAGAACAAAACTATAGAGTCGAAATTAACAAATGCATTGTTTATTAGAATCGCAACGTCAATGTCTGCTTCGTTAAAGGACACTCAGCTTTATTTATGTCGACATACAGGCAATGTTGCTTTGTTTTATCCCGCTATTGAATTGGTTTTATTAAATTTAGTCTTTATCCTTGAACAAATAAAGTTCAAATCAGTACACTCTAGAGATTTTAATAGTGACTTTGTCAAGGGAATTCAGGCTTTTCCGTAATGAGATTAAAGTTGGTATTTGATTGGAGGTTAAAGCTCGGTCGGGTAGTATCCGGTACGATAAGGAGACGTTGGCTAAGTCAGTACGTCACGCAAGCACTGCACTAAATTATGTTGCGATTTGAGATATAAAGCGAATGGACGCCACCTTGCAAGGCGGTTTTTTTTATCGTCCTCTATGCTCTATGCCTATGGTAATATCTATGGGTTAGCCGTTAGGGGACACGGAATTAGAATAGGCCATGGAGTGATGGTTGGTTGTTTGTGGCACAGTGGGAGTTATTATCTTTTAAGTGGAAGGTTCGATTCCAGGCGGGTACAATTTACTGTTTCTAATATGAGGACGAAGAGGAGACGGCTTTTTCCTTGAATTTTTACTATACTACCCGCAAAGCTATGCAGGCCCAAGCGACAAGCGTGACAAAAGCGACTCGATGCGTCGCAACGACCGTATCAAACAGTAGCTGACCCTTCATATAGCCAACGTTGTCGCGTAAACAAGTTTGTCTTTATCTATGGATTCGAATCGCATCGCGTCGCTTTAGTCGCACACCTAGAACAACGAGAGACAAAGTCCACGCGGTCGAAGTCGCGGTCATCATCTATTACTTAAATGAAGACTAATAAATCATGAAAGAACCAGAAGTTTAATTCGCTTTAATCCGCCACAGTAGGTATATCTATGTGGTACAGAGTGTGTCTTGCACTTGTAGCTTACGATATTCACCACACCACACACAGTGGCGTGCACAGGTTTTGAAGCTAGTTAGTTAATCAGAATACCTAATTACTAGCTGTTTTGTAGAAAAATGAGCATTGATGTATATACATTGAGGTAAGCAGTGCTTTTATGCCTCTATGAACTGCACGCCACTGACCACACACACACACACACACACACACAGACAAAAATAAATTCCAAATTATTCTCAACGTACGTTTCACTCAGACACGGGAGCATCTTCAGATATTGACTCGAGAATGCTCGATTGTAAAGACACTAAAAACAACTAAGACTGATAAATCACTTAAAACAATGGTAGCTTTTATCGTACTTTTATACTGAAACAATATCGCGTGAGTCGTTTCAACAAGTCTTCCACCGAGACTCGTTGAGAGCTCGGTTTGGCAATTAAACTGAAACGATATGATTATTGATTTATGAAATATGGCTACCTCACGTCACAATGTTATTAAATCTCTGCCCTAGTTTACTTATTCCTTTGCAGAAAGAAAGAAAACGTTAGTATTTACTCGTCAATAGCGTCACATACAATAGGTAGGTATATTAATAAACTAGAATCTAAGGTGCAATTACGTAAGGATCGTCGATCAAATCGTTAAAGCTCGGCTTCAAAGTAAAAGCTTCCCTAAACGGATACACGAAATTGAGCTCTAATTCTAATTCTATGCTGTTATGGTTTATTTACTTTGAAGCCGAGCTTTAACGATTTCATCGACGATCCTTACGTAATTGCACCTCAGATGTAACATTTTTGTTCTGTAACACCACTTACATCTGTGTTGTACAGTTACCGGGTTCGAGTCCCGGGTCGTACCTATTAAATACGACGTAAACTTGTTGGTCTTGAGACTGATCTCTCCGGTCGCGTTGAATTTCCGTCCCATCGGACCATCGAACACTAACATCTTGCGTAGTTGACTAATCTCCATGGAAATTTCGAGATTTAAGAAAACATTGTGGTGTAATAGATACCTATCTAATATCTATCTTCCTTAAAAAAGTGTAATTTATATCAACTCATTAAAAATAAAAAATTAATTAATTAATCGTTAATAATAAAATATTATAGCCGTTTGTTTAAGCCACTAGCCAGACATGGGTATCGGCAGACTTGGTAACCGGAGCCGATTTAGTTTTTGTCCATTTTTCCCTATTTCTCCCTGTTTCCCCGTTTCCCGGGAAGCTCTAACGAAGGCCGCCTTCCTAACTAGACGACCATTCTTATTATCAACTCTGTAATCTGCGTTTATTTTGCTTTGAAGTTTTTGATCGCGAGTTATAAAACTGAACCTTTTGAACTCCACTCTCTAATGAGAAGTAGATAAATTGTTGTGATCTATAGGATAAACTGACTGACTGAAATATCAATATACCTACTACTTTGAATAACCACGCAAAATGCATTTGACCGATTGAGATGAAACTTTTATAGTTTGAAAGTATTTCATACATAAAGATTCTTAAAGTGCTGCTGCATTGATTACGAAAATAGGTCTTATTAATTTCAGATATATTTTTAACCGAAGTCTAGAGAGAATTTAATGACTCCGCATCCCCATCAGGGTCAATTTGGAAATTGACGCTGATGATTTTACTTAAACAAAAGAAAACAGCAGGTATAATTTTATACTGTTACTAGCTTAAAAAAATAAATTTGGAAATTTATAATTTCTGAATTTTCTCTGGTCTAAATTCTAATCTGGTGGGAGGCTTCGGCTGTGGCTATAGTTACTTAGTGTGTTTTTCCCTGTGTCGTAGATGGACGTGCACAATGTAAGGTATTTTGATGGAATTTTCCAATTTGATCGCCCTAAAAGCTATCTGCTATTATCAGATCGCCCCTCAAATCAGGGCAGGAATCAGTCACGGATCCAACTGCATTCTTCGTAGGACAGCTAATTTGGCCCCCGTTTTCGTGAAACGTTGGCATCCATCAACCGACCCGGTGACACCAGGGTCACCAGATGGCCGTGATTTTCTGGATTATCCTGACCTTTTAGGGTTTGTCTCAAATCCTGATGAAATAAGAAGATTGGTAGTGTTTTTGTATTATTTATATAGCAATCCGTCCCGACTCCTGAGTTCACATGGACCGCTAAATTATCCACTGTAATTATATCCAGTTTTATTTTAATGATATTTTGATTATAAATAATAATGAGTACATTTTTGAAGATATTTTTTTTTTATAGATTTATTGATGCTAATATTTCCATAGTAATTAGTACCTACTTGCATAGTATTTTATTTTATTAGTAGGTATAGCTTATTTACGGACGTAGTGGTTGACGTCCAATCTGCTCATACGGAAACGGTTTTGCCCTCCGTTTCTGATACGAACCCCTGAGGTAAGGAATACACTGCCACCGCAGTGTTTCCTGCCACGCATAACATAAGTAGGCAAGGAGTGAATAGGCATCTTCTAGGCAAGCGCATTCCAAGCTCGACCTCCACATTGCTTCGCACTAAGCATGATTGTCGTCAAGCACAATTTTTCAATAACAAATGTACCTACCAACACTGAAAGGATCATCGATGAAACAAACAAATTTGAGAAAAGTACTTGACAGCAATAATAATCATATTGGTGTAGTCAAAATGCGATTTTAAATTTTTTCAGAAATTTGTTTAACTGACTTATAAACATACCTACCTACTCAATAGAGCTGAGGTTACATGAAATGGCGGATTTGTTAAGCCGTGTGGCGTCCGCAGACCGGCAGATGAGAGAGTATGTGAGGTTACAGAAGGAAATTACGAAGGCCGGCAGGTGGAGGTAAAGAAAATCCGAAATTTTCTTATTAATAAAAATTTAATGAATAATTTTACAGTTAAAATTCTTATAGGTAATTACTTATGTACGTGCGAACTAGTCCGAAGTAAGGAAAATAGTTATCCGTGAGAATACTTAATCTAACACTTTCACTTGCTGTAACCCTATGCGCTGACGAAGCGCAACGTAATCTAAAAGCCGTAGGGCTGGCGCTGTCTTAGAGTCCCAGGGTTGTCACTATAACACTTCCACCCGCAGATCTGCAACTATTTCAAAACTCTTAATGAAAAAGTTGCAGGATGAGATGTTTCAGCCGCAGATGGTATCTTCGTAAGATCTTCACCTTCGGTATTGGCTGGATGTGTGACGATTAGACTCTGACTCTTCATGTACCGGCGAATAAGAATGATTGCTGTGAGTATAATTAAACTCAGAAGAAGTACATAGAAGGGGATGGTTGTATGATAGACGGGGTCAGAATGGCCGGTAATAGGAATCAGTGTTTGCAGCTCTACATGTTTTTGAATATCATGCAGAAAATTGAGATTTATTGAGTTCATCTTAACTTGCGGTGATTTCAAGGGTAAGTTCAAGGTTGAGCTGTTTGCCGAAGTTAATAAAATCTTCATTGGTTGACCTCGAAGTTCGTCGTTTGCATTGACCAGAGTGAATTCATCGGTGTGTAAGAGACAGCTGTGTGGTATAGTAGCTAGATAGCTGCCATTCAAGGTTATGTAGTCGTTTCTTCCGCATTTAAGTGTTACTTTAGTTGCGTTTGGAAATGTAATTGAATAATGTTGGTCGTCTAATTTTTCCATGCCTTCTTTCGACAGCGATACTGTGGTTATTTTGCACGACTTGTCAATGAGTTGGCTTGTGATGAGCGTCGAAATGCAGTCTGGTGTAGTGCGAACCCGATGGTTGAGGCTTGCTTCACAAAGATATCGGGCAGTATTACCAAGCTTCGGGCATTCAGCCTCTATGTACACATGCATATACCCATTGGTTGCAATGAACGGAAATGGAGGGATAAGGATTTGATTTTGACTATTAGGTAATATGGATAATTTGTATAGATCGAAATTTTGGGGAGCTACTATCGGAAATCTTAGAACTATAACTATTCTTTTTTCTGAATAATATGACCCTGAACGTATAATGTTATAATATTCGCGAAGTTCTAAATCTAATAATTGATTCTTACTATATATTGTACCTAATCTACTTATCATTACTCTTAAAATATCAATCCCTATCATTATATGGTGTGCAGTAGCTGTACGCGTAAACGCTAATATGTCTTCAATTTTTAGAAGAGTTAGTAAAACTTCATCTACGTTATCGTTTAAAATATCTAAAAGTTGAGCAAATTTCGCAAATCTAAGAGTAACCAACTTGGTATCAGTCTCTACATTCATTAAGTATTGGATAGTTTTATTAATCTCTATCTGATTATCAGCTAACTTATTTACTACTTGGGAGTACTCTGCCATCCAGTCCTTACTAAGACTTATATGCTGATTAGTTTCTAAAATTATTTTATCTTGGCTAGATTCCAGAGTTTTTAATGCGCTGTTATATCTAATTGCATCATTATAATCTAAGTTGTCTGTTATAGCTTTGATTATAGAACCTAATCCATTTATCAGACCCCTTTTGACACGACCTGGTTCAAAACTTTTAAGGTAATATGACGCTTTATCTAATTTCTGAATCAAATATTGAACACGAGATTCATAAAGTGAAAATGTATAATCATCGAAATGATTTTCTATATCGGTTATTTGATCTCTTACGTTGTTAATTTTAATTTCTATATCACTTATTTCTACATACTGCAGAAAGGTGTGGTAGTGAGTAATGAGGTTCATGCATCCAAGATTAAATGGTAATAGCCCAGGACCATCCTTCATACTTTCAAGTTTTATCTCTTGACTCGCCGCTAGCTGGGTTGTCATTACGAGCAGCAGCAGTATCCTGTAACAAGTTTGCACTTTTTGGAACTCGTTTCAGACGTGATTTTGCGACGGGATGACGTTTTTTAGAGGTATAGATATGGATAGGTAGATTAGTTACTACAGTGTCTTGCGTAAAACGGGGAGCTAATTTTTGTCTAGAAGCTTGCGGATTATTAATAAAGATTTGTTGCTGGGGTGCTAAATCAACTACAGGTTCTCTATCTTTATTCCGATGACCTATAATTTGTGTTCGATCAGCAAGAGAGGTTTCATTAACAATATTATATACCTTTTTCATTTGTTCTTTATGATTTTGGATGTACAACTGGAATAATTGTTCAGATAAATTAAAGTCTAACGGGTCCCGTGGGTCAGTATGTCCAATAATTAAATCATATGGTCTACATTTAGTAAAGCTATGAATGGAGCTGTTATAAGCTAGCAAAGCATATGGCATAAGATTGGTCACTGGTTCATCGCGCTTTTGTAATCTAAGGATTCTTAAATGTTCCAATATGGTAGAGTGAAATCTTTCGATATTACCGTTTTCATTAGGAGCATGAGCCGAAGTCTTATGGTGAGCAATCTTATGTAGTCTGCAAAATTCTACAAATAATTGGTTGGTAAATTCGGTTCCCTGATCAGTTACTATTCTGAAAGGAAGCCGGTGATGCGTGCTGTAATTCAGTAGAGCCTGTATTACACTAATTGCAGTTCCGTCCCTTAAATGATATGCCTGCCCGTATTTTGAAAATACATCTATAAAAGTTACATATTTTTCATATTCTGCTGTAAAAAGATCCATATGTAGTACTTCAAAAGGTCTAGTTGGTGGTGGCACTATATTAAATTGTTGGTGAATCGGGTGTCTATCATATTTAGCTTGGCCACATATAGAGCATACATTTATAAATTTTGTAATGTGATCTTTCATCTTTGGCCAGTAATATCGCCTAGAAAGTGCTAAGTAGGATTCATTAATACCACGATGGTTCGTTTTTCCAACGTGATAGTGTTTTATTATCTCTTGTTGTCTAAGATAGTCATTAACGTTATCCATTTCAGATTTAACTAATACAAGATTCATAGAGGAGCTTCTAAATTTACTTTGTAAAATAGGAACTATCGAATACATACCATGAGGTGGTGTTACAAGAATTACAGTTTTAATATTGGGGCGCACAAATTCTTTAATTACATTAACTAAATCCTCTTCTAAGTTATTTTCTGAAACCTGGGCGGAGACGCGTGTATGTGTTTCAAAGGGCTTAGAAATTTTAGGTCGCCGTTTCACTTCACTTACTATGTCAATATGCAATTGCTTTTGATATTTATTTAAAGGATCATCGACTATAGGGATTTCTAATATGGGGTTTTCATGAGAAGTGTGAGCAGTTTCAGTTGAGGAATTGGGTGTTAAAGCAGTTTCAGTTGAAGAACCACGAATAAATACGGGTGATGGAGCAGTTTCAGTGGAAGAGCTATGAGCTGGTGACGGTGATCTCTCTGTTGGGTTGACAATCATTGAATCGGATTCCTCGTTATAAAGTTCAACTCTAGATAAAGCATCAGCGTTCGTGTTGCTTTTGCCTTTCTTATAAATCACTGTGAAATCAAATTCACTAAGCTTTAAACGCCAACGGGTAAGGCGAGAGTTAGGCTCTTTCAAGTTCATAACCCACTGTAAGGGCTTATGATCAGTGAGGATTTTAAATGTGCGACCAAACAAGTAAGGTCGAAAATACTTCGTTGCCCAAACGATGGCTAGTAACTCTTTTTCAATCGTGCTATAATTTAATTCGCTACTATTTAGTGTACGAGAAGCGTAAGAGATAGGTTTATCCGAACCAATTGGCCCTTGGGATAAAATAGCACCCAGCGCGACATTTGATGCATCTGTGGTGAGTATGAACTCCTTTTCAAAATCAGGGTATTGCAATATCGGATCATTGGATAATATTAATTTGCATTTTTCGAAGCAATTTATATATTCGGAATTCAACACTATTTTAATTCCCTTTTTTAAGCATTGAGTAAAAGGTTTTGTTATACGTGCAAAATCTGGAATAAACTTACGGTAATATCCAAGTAAGCCTAAGAATTGTTTGATCTGCTTTGGAGTTTTGGGTATAGGATACTTCTCAATTGCTGATATTTTATCAGGATTCGGTTTTATTCCATCTTTACTAATTATATGTCCTAAGTATGCAGTTTCTAACTTCAAAAATTCCGATTTGTCCATCTGAATTTTGAAATTTGATTCGCGAAGGCGCTGAAATACTTTTTCTAGATTTACGATATGTTCCTGAAGGCTTGTGCTAAAGACAATTATATCGTCCAAATAGACAAGACAAATAACGTTTTGTAACCCGCGCAAGACATTATCCATCACTCGTTGGAAAGTGGATGGAGAATTCTTAAGACCCATGGGCATCCGCAAGAATTCAAAGTGCCCGTGTTCTACATTAAAAGCTGTTTTAGGGGTATCATTAGGGTCCATCTCTACTTGGTAGAACCCACTGGCCAAATCGAGTGTGGTAAAATATTGGCATTTGCCTAATTTATCTAATACGTCAGCTATATTAGGAATAGGATACTTGTCGTTTATGGTCTTCTCATTCAATTTGCGAAAGTCAACGACTAGTCTCCATTTCTGTTTGCCAGAAGCATCTGCCTTTTTGGGCACGACCCAAATAGGAGAGCTCCATGCGGAATCCGATGGTTTAATTATCCCTTGACTTAACATCCTTTCTATTTGGTCTCTAACTTCTTCGCGATGCACATGTGGATAACGGTAGCTTTTGGTATAAATTGGAATTTCATCAGTTGTTCTAATACAATGTTTGATTTTATTAGTGAAAGTAAGAGTTTCACCCTCTATATAAAAAATATCTGCATACTTAGCGCATAAAATTTCCAGATTAGTTCGTTCTTCAGGATTTAAATGATTTGTACGTAGTCGCGATAGAACTTCCTTTGTGCGACCTGGTAATGTTATTTTATCAAAGCTTTCGATGTTATTAATTTCGGTATTAATCGATCTATCCATTGAAAAGATAGCGTCGTTTTGAGTTGGGTTCAATACTTCTAAAATACCGCGATTTTTTTTTACAGATGTTAAACAGCTAGGTATTATGCAATTCGATATTTTTTGTTCGGGAACTAGGACATCGCCATCTTTACTATTAATCGGTACCCTAACCAGTTTAGAACTATTGGCTGGAATTATGTCTTCGTAAAGGTTAACATTTTTAGAGTCATACATTACTATGGGATTAATAGCAAATTTAGTAATGAGGAATTTATCTTTCAAGTCTATTTTAGCTTCCCATTTGTTAAGTAGGTCTAGTCCAATTAAGCCATCGAAATAATTGTGAAATTTGTATACGAATAAAGTAATATCATCGGAGTCACCGAGTTCTTCGAAACATGGCAAGGTTATTGAATAATCACTTTTTGTAGTTGCGTGCACATTAGTAACCTCGAATGGGTCGTAGTTCAACGGGATATTAGAAAAATAATTTTCGACCACTTCGGGACTAATAAACGATTGATTGGCTCCTGTGTCTAAAAGAAATTTAAGGGGCGGCTCACTGATTTGGATAAAACAGAGTTGCCGCTGAATCTGGAAATTAATCTCTATGTTGGCTTTTTTGGTTCCGATGCTAACCGAAAATTTTCATCATTAGAACCTTCTGTATTTTTTTCATTTTCTTCCAATGCAGGATTCGTAGAGCAAGGGTAGAGTTCATAATTATTATAATTATAATTATCTGTATATTGGTCATAGGTATGATCTTGGCTATAGTTATCGCTCTCATAGTAATTATAATTTTGATCATAATCATGATCGTAATCGAATTCATTGAAATTAACTTCACGCGCCTTCATGTAATTTGTAGGGGGCGGATTGCCAAATCTGCGCCAGTCATGACCTGATGGAGGCAATGGCTTAGTGTCAAAACGATTTACGCCACTCATAGGTGTCGAACCGTTCGATGCTCGATTAAGATTAGGATTTCGTGGGGGCAGTCTAAATAGGTTACTATTAGGGTTATAATTAGGCGGAAGCGCACGAAACATTTGTTGCGTACGGTTAGGCATTCTATTAAATTGTGGCCGATTATTATAATTATTATAGATAGGCATAGGCATTCTATGGGGTTGGGGCATATTCATCTTAAATTGCTGTTGCTGTGGAATATTTGCGAACGGTTTCTGCCAATTAGTTTGCATGGTAGGTATATGAGGCACACTAAAATTAGATAACGCTTTAGGTAGACTGTCGTTTCTTTGTTGAAGGTAAAGCGTATTCTGTTCTTCCTGAACATACTCTAATGCTTTTTCAATAGTTTGTGGTCTCATGCACCTAACACGAGAACCCAGGGGTTCCTTAAGTCCGCGAAGAAAAGCTTGCATCGTTAACTTCTTGTATAAATCGCGCTTTGCCTCTATAGTCGTCTGAACGGACTCATGCAAGGTGACATAGGTCATTACGGTGCTAAAAAGGGTCTGACAACGTTCGTAGTACTCCATAGGAGTACTATTTCCCTGAACCTGTACAGCTATATCATTGTAGAGGGCGGTTTCGTCTCTCTGGTCGGCAAAGTTATTAATAAGAGCACTTCTAATACCCTGCCAATTTTCAGCGATGCCATTGGAATAAATAAAACGGGCTGCAGGCCCTGTGATTTTATTGAGTATACCACTAAGCAGAGATATATTACAAAGTTCAGAACCTGGCTCGTCTTTTATATATGCGATAACTAGTTGGTCACAAAGTCGTATAAATCTAGTGAGGACATGAGGGTTGCCATCGAACTCTGGCAGGACCCTCAAAGCCTTATGAATCGTGTCGGGATTATAACTCATATCTAAATCTATATTAATATCTATATTTCTGTTGCTATCTAAATTGGCCCTACGAGACTGCCTTGGAGATGCAGCTCTAGGGTATTCTTTCCTGGGATGGAAAATTTTGTATTAGGGACTTAGGCACTAGGATATGAAGCAACACAATGGGTAATTTTGTGTACTTACATTTTTTCCGGATATCTTTCTTTCTTGTCTCGAAGTCTGGAGACGCTCCACCTGCGACTCTTCAAGGTTCTTGAACAATATATTCGACGAAGGCTTAAAAGCCAACCAGCCTCGCGGGGCTAGATTTTCCGGAAATTTTCCGAATTTCTCGCGCCGCGGATTGTCCCGAATATCCTACTACACCTGCGCCAATTACGAAGGCCGGCAGGTGGAGGTAAAGAAAATCCGAAATTTTCTTATTAATAAAAATTTAATGAATAATTTTACAGTTAAAATTCTTATAGGTAATTACTTATGTACGTGCGAACTAGTCCGAAGTAAGGAAAATAGTTATCCGTGAGAATACTTAATCTAACACTTTCACTTGCTGTAACCCTATGCGCTGACGAAGCGCAACGTAATCTAAAAGCCGTAGGGCTGGCGCTGTCTTAGAGTCCCAGGGTTGTCACTATAACAAGGACTGAAATGTCAATTTTTTGTTTATTTATAGTTTGTTTACTTTTTGTATTTGTACCCAACAAATAAAGGTTTTTTCTTTCAATTACTTTGCTTACTTGTGCGTGTTTCAGTTACCTACTTTGCATAACGGTGCAAGTGGCCCTGATTGGCCCAATTAAATTAAACCCCGATATCGTTTTAATCCTTGTCCAAATATTCAAGTACTGGCAACCCTGGCTCGTCCACTATGGGAAGATTCAATGAATGATAACGAGTGTAATAAATACAACGCTCCTTGAATGGCCGTAATTAATTTAATGGTTTTCGACAAAGAAATATGTTCAGCGAGATAGCTAGATTAATAGAAAGCGATAGAGCAAGGCGTTTTTGTATCAAATTATATGCTATGCTTCCAAAAACAGGCAAGATCTTTGAATATAAAATAGGTATAAGTTAAACAGCGCACGTGTTTCCTGCCACATAGAACTTATTAGTTGAAACCCGCGACTACGTCCGCGCTGATTGAGGTTTTTTAGTTCCAGACTATAATCTATCTCTGTGCCAAATTTCATCCAGATCCGTTCAGCTGTTCGGGCGTGATTGAGAACCAAACATCCATCCATACATCCATACATCCACCCAAACTTTCGCATTTATAATATTTAACTAACTAGGCATCTAGACTTCATCATTGCTTTGCACTAAGCATGATTGTCGTCAAGCGCATGCCTATCTCGCAATAAAAAAAAGTCATATCAGATTATTAACTAAATTTTGTCGGGTCTGGCTTTGATTCAAAAATTATAATTTTCTGAATTGAATCTGCCGTGGTTTGAAACCGGGACCTCCCATTCCATACTATTATTATTATAAATGCAAAGTGTGTCTGTCTGTATGCTACACTTTCACGACCCATCTATTCAACAGATTTCGATGAAAATTGGTAAAGGGGTATGTTACATCCCGGGGAAGAACATAGACTTTTCATCCCATAACTTAACAAGTTCGGGAACAAAAAAAACTTAATTCACGCGTACGAAGTCGAGGGCATCATCTAAAATACAAATAAGTCCACAGCGCTCGCCACTGGGCCAGCTGCCAGGTAAGCAAAGCCATACTGTTTTAGGATCATCTATCACAAGAAACTGGATATGACACTATCGATATAATTAGCTATGCTTCTAAGGGAGGTCACCCACGGCGACGTTTGGCCGTTTGTCGCATTGGCAACGCGCTACAAAAGCGATACAGTAGTGATACAATCGATTCAACGTCACTTCTGCATCGCTATACATACATACGGTAAAAGAAGAGCTGGTGGTGCTGATAGTCACTACACTGCACGACTGTGCTGATGCTGCATCGCAACTGTATCACAGCCTGTATCAATGCTGTAAGGCAGGTCGTCGTCTCAACCTATAGACGTTCATAGCTGGACGAAGGTCTCGTGCATGAATCTCCATAGAACACGGTCTTGTGCTGCTTGTTTCCAGCGGCTCAAGGGAGGTCCACGCAAAATCGTGGTTATGTGGGCGAAGGTAGAATGATGCGCTGGTATACGACCCGCGACCGCATCGCGACTGTACCGCGGTCTTTTTTGCGATTGTATCGCTGCAGAAAGTCACCGTGGGCGACCTCCCTAATCAACAGAGTATAGGTAGATGCCAAAATCACCACTCTGTCAGTCTCTGCTAAGCTATTTCCATTTCTCGGTGTATGTAATACGTCTTGAATTTGCGTGTGCTGTATCTTATGACCTTAGGTGTTCTTGTAGTCTGAGAGGTGGCGTACGATTTGTTAAAAGAATTTTATTTCAAAAATACTCCATTGTCTTTTAAAAATTGTAGAAACAGATTTAGCAAGATATTTATTATTGAAATGTAATGTATTTCTTCGCTAAATGGTTTCTTTGTGGTTAATTTAGCACAAAATGTAACAGATAAGAAAGCATTAATTAGTAAAAAAATTCAAACAAAAATATATGTTGCATATTTGGCCATTCAAACTATTATCAATGCGTAAGTGTGTATGTACTTAAATGCCAGCGGATGAAGACCCGGGCGTCATCTAGTGTTGATAATATTCGTAAGTTAATTTTATGTTAGCTGTAAGTTTTTATTGAGATGGGTATCTATGTGATGATTTCATCAGCTCAAACAGAACATCATCTCCTAGACTACAATGTTCTAGGCGTTCGGGCAGGCTTTCGGTGCGCGGCACGAGATGGCCGATAACACTCGCCTTCATTAACCTTTACCCCAAACCATTAATTACGTTAAACAAAAACAAAGTGAGCTGATAGGCGGTCAGATAGCAGGCTTGTCCGTTGTCTCCATACGTGGCCTGCGGGGCCTGGGAATGCGTATTTCTTGTTAAGGACACTACGTTACATCTTAAAGGTATAATAGACTACAGTTAGTACCTATATCACGAGTTTCTAATATTGACATATTTGTACCTAAATTTTATGTAAACTAAATGATGCTTGCGACTTCGTCCGCGTGGTTTAAGTTTTTTTTGATTCCCGCGAGAACTCCTTAATTTTCCGGCATAAAAAGTAGCTTATGTCCTTTCCCAGGATTTAATCTACCGGTATACCAAATTTCATCAAAAAAGGTCTGCAAATACCTACCTACTTAAATATTAGGTACAACTTATTCACTGGATTGATGGCATAGTGAAAGCTTGCATTTTGGCGACTGGCAGTAGCATATAGCATAGCAGATAAAAGTCTACAATGCTGTGACCACGACATGCTCCTGAGAATTTAAAGCATACCTACACTTACACGGAACTTAAAAAAAACTTAAATCTACGCCGACTAAGTCACTGTTTAATGTTATCGGCTAGTGTGTAATGAGTAGCAGTACCCAATAATAATTATACAATGCATGCCTACGTTTAATGACTCAATGTTTATCCAGACCTGACCAGAGAAAATTCAGAAATTATAAATTCCCAAATGGACCCTGCCAGGAATCGAACCTGGGACCCAGGTTAGACAGCGCTCGACACTGCGCCAGGGAGGTCGTCAAAAAAGTTTGCATATCGTCGCAGCCTCGCAGGTCTTCAGAAGAGGTCATTTGAACTACCGCTACGGATGAAGATTGATGATGAGGCGTCTCCCCTCAGAGGCGATCGGGGGTAAGCGGGTAAGAGCTCACGCGATTACGCCGGCAAGCGGTCCCGCATATATCCAAATTTGCCGTGATGGACGTTCTCTTCGGGATAAATACCCGCGATAATCTCCTGACGTGGCGGAGAGTAATTGATCTTTTCAATGGTGGGGGAATATTTTTATGTACCTAAATAGTAAATATAATATAATACATCCAATATTCAATATTTGTTTATTCAAATTGGGTACAACGTTCAATCTATACTTCTATTCTAATATTACACAAGTTTGGATGGTTCGTGATTGTTCCTCAATCACGCTAGTGTTTTATAAGTTTGTAGCTGATACCCGAAATTTCGTCCGCGTGGATTGAAGGTAGCCTATGTTTTATTCCACACTAGAATCTATCTCTGTGCTAAATGGCATGATTGAGTGGATAACAAACTTCCATTCAAACTTTCGCATTTATAATATTAGTTAAATGGTACATGTTATCCACATGTGTGTATTGTACATACGAGCGCGCTTCCTAATCGTCATTCCGACGGACAAAGCCGCAGGGAACGGCTTGTTATTGCGTGCAATAATTGCGCAATCATACATATTATATCCATATTGCCAAATTGCGCTTAATTTTCAGCGGTTACGCGCTAAATTTCTAGCGAACCTTGGCTGCATTTTCGGTGGGCAGCGGAGCGGTGGCGGATCCGAGGTTGCGATATTTACACCATTCATTATTATTTTATTTATTTTTATTCTTTTTGTACGAAATATGTCTATTGAATAAAATTAAACATCCTTTTATTACACAGGTTTTACAATATTGGTTTTTATACAATTTAAATCACTAAGTCCCTGAGTTCATGTGTGCCTCGCGGCAAAGGGCTCCTTCAGGTCTCTATTAGGATATTTCTCTCCGAAATACAATTATGTCTTTTAACTAACAGAAAATAAGTGGGAATAAGCTTATCTAGAATAGAAATTTCTTTAACATTTCATCTAGTGACAGGTGAAATGTTAAGGTGTAGAATACATTTTGTATGAAATGGTTCAGTGGTGAGCGAAAATCACTGCGAGAGGAGTCATTAAAGCGGATCGCGACAATGGAATAAGTTAGCGTTTATTACTCATGTAAGCTGTACCTATTCTGTGATGTAACTTAAATGTCCATGTCATCACTACCTTACATCATGACGGGTCGGCGTATTCCGCTACCGATCACCGAAAACAGAACTTTGGAACGCTGCGTACCTAGGTAAAGTCCCACACACTTATATGACCCGGTGACAGCGTCGTTAGTCAATATTAAAATAAAAGAAAAACAAAAACCAAACAGGCATAAAAATTAGTTCCAATTTTGGCCACCGGCGAGATAATTCGGTGGGACCATATCTTCTAATTTTATTCCGCTTCCGCTCACTGCTGCCCACCGAAAAGGCAGCCTAAAAATTAACGCTTAAATTTGAACGTTCAATTTTATTGTAATGTTTTATTTTAGCGGCCTGCATGCGGTCGGCGCACGATATTATTTATGCTGGTGTAATGTTAGCGAAATAGTTGGACAAAACTCGATAATTTATCAATAATATCCTATAAATAATTAGTTTTGTTATGGCCCCGGCTATTATTTTAATTAATGCATTATTATTAAAGCCACCCGAACAAAAACGTACGTTTAATGCCGTAGCATGTTTTATTCACGCTGTCAATTCAACAATGACCTAAATTACTTACACCATTTTTATTATTTTATAAATTTATCAAAGTAATTGAGTTTAAAGGTTGCCTGGTTTGCTTTGATATTATTAAATTAAGAATTAAGTACCTATTAATAATGATAACAACACTTAAACCCTTTTGGGTTCATTCTTCTGTTCTGTTCTGGCATTCTTGCCCTGCCTTGTTCACTTTGATTAAAATAATAAGAATTAAGTCTATACCATTCATACGTACTAAAATTGTAAATGCGAAAGTGTGGTTGTGTGTTGGTTAGTCCTTCAGTCACGCCGCAACAAAGCAACGGATCGACGTGATTTTTTGCATGGATACCTATAGTTGAAGTCCTGGAGAGTGATATACGCTAATTTGTATTCCCAAAAAAAAAGTTTTCCCGTGGGAATTAAGAAAAACCTATTTTGTCGTGAAGTCGTAGGCATCAGCTATTTGATAGTAATTATAACAAAGCATTTCATGCAAAAATTTTGAATAAAGAACCTGCAGACGAATAAACCCTTAAGAGAAAAAAATTAAAAATGGCAGCCTGTCAATGTCAAAATTCCCGGCGTTTTACCGCAACGATGTGCATTTATTACCAGCGATGTACCCGACGTCTTCAATATGGAGGGCTATTTGACACCGACTGAGTGGGCCATTCACTCGCGCCAGTAGACAAGGGTTATTATACGAAGTAAAAAAGCTCGCAGTGTCTTCGCCTAATTGGCCGTGAACTTTAGAGTCCCCGCAGACTTCAAACTCTTGATCGGCTGCTAGTTTAGTGAACTTTAGTCGATTGTTGGTAAGATTTAGGGTTCACGCAAATTGACGGATTTAAATCAGTCACTAGCAAAATCTGTCGCTCTACCCGATTGGTAGATTCACCTTTCGATTCATAAGCACGCGCAAAACTTTATGTGAACAAAATTAAGTCCCGAATTGAGAACCTCCGCCTTTTTGGAAGAAGGTTAAAAAAATATGATGAAGATGTTTCGACTGGTTGCTTCCAAGCCATTTTCCTTGGCGTAGGCCTATATCTAGGTGTACATAATTCACGCTAGTGTTAAAAATATGTAAGTATGTCCGTCTGATTATTATTATTCGCATATTCGCATCACACCGATTTTGACGAAAGGTACGGATATGCTGTGAGATTACTGAGCTCCTGAGATTGTATCCCAGGAAAGGAAATAGGTTCCTTTTTATCCCGGATAATCCACATAATCGAGTTACATAATATGCTATTATTAATATATTATTGATATGCTCTCCTTATCAAAAATTGCTTTGCCAGCGTAGTTAACCTACGCAGTAATAAATGTAACGGCTGACTAATTACAGTCACTTTTGTCAGTTTCAACTAAGTAAATAATTTCATTAAATGTCTGTTGTTTGCCAAGGCCTTTACTTTGACTAAAATAACGATTTTTGCCAACGTTTGCTGCAAGAATGTCAGTAGTCACCCCCCTACTCTATTTCTACACACAAAACCATGTAAACGATTAGCGCTCTCTTGTTCAACGTAAAAAGGTTTGAAATCGAGTGCAAGTGGAGGGTAGTTGTTTAACTAAGTGTAGTGCAGGTCGTAAGTAAACGTTAGGGTGGGTAGAGAGCGCTCAATTGCGGTAAAATCATATCGGGTATGAAATAAATCAGCAAGTTATGGTGCCTTGGGACGGCTCACGTTACGCCCCGATTCGTTATGTTATCTGCATTTTAAAATAAAATGGCCGCACTATGGCGGTTGACTTGACGTTGACAGGTGCGCGCTGTCACAGCCATTAAGTTATTATACGTTCCGTTGGTTTTCGGATTACGATTATTATGAATGAATAAACTACGTTTTGTTTGGAATTTGTCCAATAACGCTATCTTTCGTGTGGCGAATATACAAATTTATAAACAAACTATTATTTGTGAAAGCAGAAAAAACCCCGTTTATTGAAAGCATTGACGTACCTATTTAAATTTGTGTTAACTGTTGTGGCACGAATACCTAAACAAAAATAGCCTGGAATCCAGAGCTGCGAAACTAGTAAAAACTAATGATTCCACCGAAGAGAAAAATCAAATATTTTGAAAAACATAAGTATAATAAACTCGTATTATTTAACTATTTTACTTTAAAATGTACTTATATAATAAGAATATTATTGATAGCGAGACATTACTAAAAATACCGTATTTTAAGGTAAAATGATAGACTACAGATAAAATAGAAGATGCTCTTTCGGAAGTAATACCCTTTTATAGTTTATTTATGCTGTCTTCGGGAGTGATGCGCAAACATGGACCCTGGGCCAATGTGACCCGGCCGAAACACATTCAGGGGTCAAGCACACTCGGTCCTTTGTATCCAAACACATATAGCACCGTGCATTAGCGAGGGATCCCTTTCTTGAGATTTTTTTCGCCCTTCGGAGATGGTTTTCCGGACGCGGGGGGCTATTGAATGTCATTTTGATTTATATGGGAGCTTATTTTCAGTTTTTTTTTATATAGAACTAGCTTTTGCTAGCGACTACATCCGCGTGGACTAAATAAATGTAAGCTCATATTTCATTGGATTTTCAAAAATTCTGTCCTAGTGGATGTCTACTTCATAATAGCTATCGGCCTTTCAGCCCGATCCGTCCAGTGGTTTGAGCTGTGCATTAGATCAGTCAGTCATCTTCTCCTTTTATATACCTTAAGATTTTAATTTAAAGCTGAGCACTTAATACTAATTATATCGTTAAAGTAAACGTCACTTGTCGTGTAAGGCAAAGTGAAGGGCACCAGAGGGCGCAGAAGGTCGTCCCATTAAGTCAGCTGTGGGCGGCCCTTGCACGAATGTACCGGGGTGCTGGTTACCAGAGAGTAAAGCGAGAGCTCTTTAGTTGACGATGTCGTTGTATGAAAAGAAAAATGAGTAAAGATGATTAGGCCGCTCTGCGGCTGAGCGGCTGAGGAATAAAATCCCTTTTTTATCCACTACAAGCTAGCCCTTTCGAATCGTAGGGAAATTCAAATGCTATGAAATTACCCCCTTTTGCCGAAAATTTAATTCTTGGACTTGAGTCTATTGGTCTATTGTTTTCAAAATAATCAAGGCAAATCTGTTATTATTCAAAAATTCGCTATTAAAAATATATGTAGTGGAAAATAATATGGACATCCCGATTCATTTAATTATTATAAGCAGTGATTTTTAAATATTAAAATTCCAAACCAAAAAGAAAACAGAAAGGATTGTATTTTTTTAAGGGGTCATGAAAATCCACATAATATACTCGTAAAATCGTATCTTAGTAGATCCAAGCTGTTCAATCAATCAGTAATTTCTCACTTGATATAAAATATAGATTAGATTGATTAGTGATATTATGTGAACACTGTAACGTAAGTATTTGACGTATATTTTACTCCGGGTCCTGAAAGACAGATCGACGCGCGGTCGAAGCGAATGTATGAAAAATGGTTGCTCTCGCCTTTAAACCCCATTTACAAATGTAAACTGAGCTGATCCGGGGTGGCCCGGGATGGCCACTCCATCTATCTAAGTGGCCCTGACGGATGGCCCCGATACGTGACAATGGGATGACCCCGAACACATTTGTATGGTAATAGATTTCTTTTGGGATTCCCGTGAGTTTGTATGCACGTGGATGTAGTGGATATTTACATATGTTTGCAGTCGACAGTTTACAATTTCACTAGTTAGATTACAATCTAACGGATTTTGCTATCTTACGGTGACATATGTATACATAAAATAAATAGCATACTTTAGTGTTATAGTAATTTCCAGAATGCCTGTTTTATTATTATTGGTTATTAAGCCACATTAAGCTTAGCATTAGAAATAAAATACCAATTGGGATGTTGCCTATGTAAAAAATAAATTTTTATATAGCAATTGTAAAATAGAGGACCTTAATAATATGGGGATATTATGTTTATAACTATTTTAAACTTTCGATTACAGTGAAAAAGTGTGTTGACTTTTGATGACGTTACAAGTCACAACTCAAAAGGAAATATTTCATACAAAATCCCATA
This sequence comes from Erebia aethiops, assembly GCA_923060345.2. NCBI lineage: Eukaryota > Metazoa > Arthropoda > Insecta > Lepidoptera > Nymphalidae > Erebia > Erebia aethiops. The sequence continues at coordinate 1,805,464 of OV281092.1, read as the reverse complement.
CTTAGCACACGTTTTGACGTTTGAAAAGAAGTGGTTGATTTGAATAGTTGGAAAATACCATACTTTACCTACTCTACACAAACAGAAAAAAGATCGACCAAAACGAAACTGCAAAGCACCTTTCTATCCTATCTACTCGTATCTATGAAGCTAGATGTAAAGGCCGCCGTCGGTGGGTAAAATAGACTTTTTTATATTTTAAAAGCACTCAAATATCGGTAACTGCAATGTTCGCTGACGTCACAGCTGAATTCCCTGCAGCAGTGTATAACTAGTAGTGGGTCCGAAATAGAAACGTATTGATTTCTTTATTATAATACCTATCAGCCATAGGCGATACACAGTGAAAGGCTTTTTGCCTCGAAAAAATTGCTGATTTATTTTTTAATCTATTTCTTTTGGCCTTAATATTTGTTGCTTTTGTTTTAGTCCACGTTGTGTTTACTTATAAGTTATCACTTCACTTAGCTTGTATTTATATGATGGTTTTATTTTTTGTAATGTGTAAGTGATTAAAGTAAAATAAAAAAATTCTTTGAAACTAATGCTTTATTAGATAATTATATAGAATATTATATAAAGAGTAGGTACGCGTTTTTTTCTCTCTCTTCTTTTTTTGTAAAATTATTAAGCAAACGTCTACACTGGCTAATAAAATGCAACGGAATTGGTTTGGGGCATAGACTTAGAATTGAGCGTAGCGAAAAAATCCTATGTCTCTGGTTTGGGGTCATCCATAAAGTACGTCAAACTATTTTCTGACCCCTCCCCCGTCCTTGTCACAGTTGGTCACATTTGTGAGAGAGAGATAATGTATGTGTGATATTTAATTTTTTCTTTGACAATATTTTGTTGGCGGATTGGGTGGCGGGCATTTGGGTTCGATTAATTGCATCACGGCGTAATGACGTCATCCATCAAGACAAGTTGACAGGTGCAGGCGACACTGATTCCATTACAAGATACCGACCTAGTTGGAAAATGTGATTTCTTTATCGTTTTAATTAAGTTTTAGTGCAAAAAAGTTGTAGCTTTATTACTTATACTTGTGTTGTTATCTACTCGTATATACTTTATTACCTCCGACTCAAACAGAGGGGTGTTACAAGTTTAAAGTGTGCATATGTGTGTATTGGTATGTGGCATCGTATCACCGAAACACATTGACTTACCAATACCCGAAACAGATGATTTTGATATACTTAGTTTTTTTGTTTGAGTGTTCTTAGCTTTGATCTAAAAAAATCTGTTCAGCATTTTAAAGATAATCAACACTATTCTAAGTTTGAAAGTTAGTTTGAACTAGATGATTATTTCTTAATATAATTAACGATAATGTGTGGTACTGCACACATATAGTTTGACTGCATTACGTTAACAAGCATAACATTATGTAGATATGCTGTAAACTAATACTAAAAGCTAATAATTGAACGCCATATTATATGGTAGTACAAAAATACTGTAAGTACTCCTCACGTGTATTTCCGCAATAAATAAATATCTTACGATACAAACTTCTTCATCCTAAGACTCATACACCTTTGGAAACATTATACAGAACTCTCAGGCGTGTAGGTTATACCACGATGTTATACTTCACCGTTATTCAACTAACTCGCTTACATATTATCCATCAAAGCCTCTTTGACTTCTATACTATATAATTAATTATTACTGCGTGTGGAAGACAGTGTCGACTGTAGTATGGTTGAGAATAGAAAAACACGACTCGTGGCACAGTGATTTTAATAGTTTTATACTTAGGTACAATTTACAAAGGAAGCGTATAATATGCGTCTTAGCCCTGTGGCTGTTCTTGAGGTAAGAGACAGATCGTCGGTCTATTTAGTACATATGACCGGTGAATGAGCAGTGAACGTCATAGACTATAAACATCTTATGTTGTGTTTCCAACACTGCGTTTCTCTTTAAAAAGAAAATAAATCTGATTCAATTTTATAGTGCAGTTACGGTTCAGAAGTGCGATTGGATTAAATCGCGTGGTCCTTTAAAATAACTTGATAAAACCCGTGCAGTGGCACCTGTAATTTGTGTATAATTGCATCAGAATTCAGACATGGCCGAGTGCCCGTGCTTTATTTATCAGCTTTTTCGGAGCCTGACCACAGAGTAATTAAGTTAATAGAGGACTATATACTTAGTTATTTAAATTATTATTTGTCTACCATGTATGAATGAGTTAAAAATACAACAAGAAGGCAATTTTGTATATATAATATTATGTACTTACGAAATAAGAAAATGTTTTTTATTTGAACCTTCCTCATCTTTTGAAAATTTCTTCAATCTTTTTGAGTCTAAGTAAAATAAAAGGTAAATAACACCTTTCTATGATTTATAGAAAAGAAAAATTATGTCATGTGTCTAGGCGTCTACATCGAGTGGCATCCAGAAGCTTCTGGATGCCACTCGATTTGGTGTTTGGTTAGTTATAGATGTCAAATAAAACACTTGTTGTTATCTTTGGTGTATCCCTGTGACACGTCCGTTCGCCTCAGCGTTTCGCTAGCTAGCGAGGGGAAACGGGCGGCACAATATATCACTAATTGTTTATTTAAGCTCTATAACTCACATCATGGATTGTATAATCTCATACTAAATACTTATTTTTAATCTAAATACGCTGTTTTCATTTTTCTAATTGGGTCTAAGCTCTAATTCCCTCTCTCATATTATGAGAGTGGAGGCCTGTACCCAGCAGTGGGACGATAATAGGCTGTAGTGGTGGTGGTGGTGGATGTTACGTTATGTTTTGACTCTACTAAGGTTCGGAAAGAAGAACCGATTCTACTGAGAAGAACCGACAAGAAACTCAGTTGCTCTTTTTGGATAATTAATGCCTGTGAAAAACCTTTAGGGAGGTGATATTTGTTTCCCTGTTTTAAGTAAAAAGGAACCTTCATTCCATTAAATCAGTATCCAAGTTAAAATCCAATAAAGCATTGCCTCTAAGTTCATTTAGGGTTTTTAAAGCTGCTTACTGATTCCGCGCAGGCCTACATTAAAAGCGGGCGCTGAGTAAGGCTGCCCTTCCACCAGAGACTTGCGACGTTTTTTGACGACCTCCGCTGCGCAGTGTTGAGCTCTGATGTCTTAACATGCGGAGGTTCCGGTTTCGATCCCCGGCAGGGTCAATTTGGGAATTTATAATTTCTGATTTTTCCCTGGTCTGGCATGGTGGGAGGCTTCGGCCGTGGCTAGTTACCACCACCACTAGATACGATGCCGTGTAGAAACCGAATAGGGGTATGGGTTAGCCCGCTACCATCTTAGACTGCATCATCACTTACCATCAGGTGAGATCGCAGTCAAGTGCTAACTTGTAGTGGATAAAAAAAACGTTGCTAAGCGGTGAGCGAGGTTAAAGCTAGCCCGTTGTCCTAGGTGAGGGACAGAAGCGACGCCATAGAAAACTGAGGTATCATACACGAAATTGAGCTACCTATACTTTAATGCACTTAAGGTCATTTTACTTTGACGCAAATGTGATCGAACGCATCGAATTTGCAATGTAAAAATGTACAACTAAGCGTACTGATATGTAAAAAAACTTAGCTTAGTTGAACCTCTTTACACCAGAGCTAAGCTAAGCTAAGCTAGCTCAAGCTAGGGTAAGCTAGCTCAGCATCACGTAGCACATCTCTAGTGGAATCGCACCTTATAAAAGCGGGCGCTGAGTAAAAATAAACAAAGTAAGGCAATGTAGGGCGCGGACGTGACAGGTGGCCCTAAGAGCTCGGGAATTGGCTGTAAGTAATCCCGAATCCGCGGCCTGGCTTATCCTATCTCTTGAACAAATAAAAAATACCTATCACGTAAAACCTTGGAGTCTTCGCGGAGATGTTTTGCTGTGTTAAACAAGTACCTGACATCAGGTTGTCATGATTTTAGGGTAAAACAATATGAGTACAACTCGTTTTTATCCTGATCTTTTCTGCGTAGAATTCGCTTTTTTTATATGCTCATCATCATCATCAAACATCATCTGTGTTTAATGACCTCCGTGGCGCAGTGTTGAGCGCTGTTGTCTTTACGTGCGGAGGTCCCGGGTTTGATCCCCGGTAGGGTCAATTTGGGTTTTCATAATTTCTGAATTTTCCGTGTCCGAGGCTTCGGCCGGCACCCTACCGGCAACGATGTGCCGCCAAGCGATTTAGCGTTCCGGTACGATGCCGTGTAGAAACCGAATAGGGGTATGGGTTTAATATAACTACCATGCCCTTTACAGGTGAGCCCGCTACCATCTTAGACTGCATCGTCACTTACCATCAGGTGAGATCGCAGTCAAGGGGCAACTTGTAGTGGATAAAAAAAAAGTTGAAACACAGACCTTTATTAGACGAGCGCAAGATCTTGAACAAAAGAAGTGTGTGTGTGCAATTCAGACACGGCAGAAGTTAAACTTCATAAAAGTAGCCTACGAGATAATGAAATAAATATAACTTGTATTCTATCCCGTTCTCTCGCAGGCTAAATCCTATTATGAAAATGTTTCTCTTTTTCGTTTCATTGAATTTTCAAATCATAACGATTCTAGCGTATTCACGTAGAAAGCAGGTTGCCTGCGCCGATCTACCAGCGCTTATCCGTACTGGTCCGCGCAGGAAGTCTGTACCGAGTCTCCATGGTGGCAACATAACAGCGCTGATCGGAGCAGGTCGGAACTTGTCGGCCACGTTCGGCGCTGGTTTGACAAAAGTATGGAGACTCGGTACAGACTACCTGCGCGGACCAGTACGGATAAGCGCTGGTAGATCGGCGCAGGCAACCTGCTTTCTACGTGAATACGCCCTAAAGAAGTTTCACTTCAAAAACTAAACAGGCATAAGAAATAGTTTCTATTTTGGCCACCTGGTTAGATTAGTTTGTGGGACGGGACTATAAATATTTTTTATCATGAGTTTTATTCTGCGTAGAATTGGCTTCTAGGGCTGGGCTAACTGAAAGGCCTGGTACCCACGACTTCGACCAGATTTCCACATCCCGTAAGAATTCGACCATTAACGCTGAAAACATGACAGCTTTTTTGGGCAGTCGTGTAAAAAGCAAACATCTTAAAAAAAACTTTTTTATTATTTAGATTTTAATTTATTTCCTAGCTCCGTGACATTGTTCCGTATATATACTAACTATAACTGAATTAAAAAAAATGACACTAAAATCTAAGGTAAATGATAACTATTTATCATTTTTTACAGTTTGGTATAAAAGGTCGGAAGTGCCCGGGCAATGCCGACTCTACCCTGCTCTATACAACCCTCCGAATTTGTCCACAACATATCACGCCTACATTGTATAAAATAAACATATTCCTTTCATCGGCAAAATATAACCGTCGATCCATCAACATCACCTATTACAAGCGTTTCAAAAGAATGATACACTGCAACAATTTTCAATGTCCGTTGTTTAGGGTTCCGTACCCAAAGGATTCAATGGGACCCTATTACTAAATTAAACAGCCGATTGTCTAATTAAATCGTAATCATTTTTTTTTATTCGCTACAAGTTAGCCCTTGACTGCGATCTCCAGTGATGATGCAGTCTAAGATGGTAACGGGCTAACTTGACAGGGGCATGTCAGTTATATAAAACCCATACCCCTATTCGGTTTCTACACGGCATCACGGCATTTGACAGCTTAAAACGTATTATTCGAACTGTTTAAGGAGTTCATAGATGCTATTTTACGTGCTGAACGACTGAATTTCAATACAATCGGGGGGCAGGTCCCAACGTATTGGTCAATCTATGCTTAAGACCGGGCTATACCATTAGAACTTGAAAACTTGTTCTCAGCTGATGACGGTTTATTAATGCGGGCCTGAGCCTCCGATGTCCGTCCGTCTGTCAGAGGGCTGTATCTCATGAACCGTAGTAGATGGACAGTTGAAATTTTCACGGAGTGTGTATTTCAATTGCCAATAGAAATTAACAGCAAAATATAATAAAAAAATTAAGGGGGCCCCCACGTGATTTGAGCGCCTCATTTGTTTATTTTACGTAATTATTTTAAAAGTACATAGTGTTAACTCTTGTACCATGATACGGAACCCTTCGCGCGCAAGCCCAACTTGCACTTGGCCGGTTTTATTACACACATTTGCGCCGCGAATCGCAGCGAAGCACAATCGATATGGCCCCTCGTGCCGGACCGCTTTGTGTCCGGTCGCGGCGGATAAAAAGAGGAGAAAAGGAGAAAAAATGACCCACTCCCGCCTCCCGCGGCTAATCCTATTTGCAACACCAAATAAATTATATTGACCACGGATAATATCTAGGGTCTATGGACGCCAATGTCACAGCTCAGCGATCATACAGTTTACAACAGACAATCCGCTGATTTTGGTATATTTTACAAATTCGGCTCTACATTTTGTCATACAACTAGTTTTGTCATACAATTAACGAGATTTATTCGGCGGCTTGTGGTTGAATAGAAAACTCAGTGGCCATTCCCAAAGTTCAGGAAAGAAAAAAAATTCGTAGTTAACTTTATTTAAAAGTTTCCCTTACTGTATTTATTGTACCTGAGTGTGTAAGCAAGAGTGAGTTTAATGTAGATTTTACGTGAGGCTCCAAAAACAGCGCCACTTGCAAATATTATAAAAACTGATTTGCCAGATTAATTCTGAATCGAAAGATTAATTGCCTCAATTTTAGAGACGATATTTATATTCGAGGCTTTTCGTATTTCCTACCACAAACCTAGCTTTAATTGTGAAAAGCGATCGAGACCCAATTCCACACAAATCCCCTTGCCACAATGCCGTCGCTTTGAGTTTTCCTGACTGTATGCTCGTTAAGCTGCGGCCACAGCTCCGAATATTTGTCACCTGTTACTGATAGTTATTGGCGAAGTATATTTTATTTTAGCCCCGCCGCGCCGCTGGAATTCGGTTTTTCGCGTGAGCTTTTGTGGCAGTACAGTGGTCAGATAAACGACTCTTTCGGAAATTTACACAGAATTTTCCATTTAAAAAAAAAATTAAAATATAGTATTGCACTTGACGGCAATCATGCTTAGTGCAAAGTAGGGTTGTAACGGAACCTCGCCTCCGCCTCTGTAAGTGCGGAACTTTCGCAAGAAATCATACCTCCGCTTCCGCATCCGCCTCCGCCGTTTTTTGTGAAGCTTTAACGGAGGTTTATTTACGTTGACTTACAATGCGAGAGGTACAAATCGAAGCAGGAGACGTCAGTTACACCATTACAACAAGCAAAAAGGCAACTGCCCTTAGAAGAATCCTCAAAAAAAATAAAAAAATGTCAGATTCATCGCATCCTAGAGCACAGAAAATGGACGATGTAATCGGAGAAATCCACCTCCACCTCCGCCTCCGTTAACCTCCGAATCCGCGGAAGCAAAGCCTCTTCACCTCCACATCCGCCTCTGCCTCCGCTAAGAACGCCTCCGTTACAACCCTCGTGCAAAGCAATGTAAAGTTTAAAGTTATACGAGCTTAGATATACAGCTTTACTTTCGACGATGCTCAAGCGAATGTTCTTTAGATAATGTCACAAAATTTTGAATTAAAACACGCATGTCTCTAAAAGCATAAACAAACATTCATGGGGGCTATATTCACGAGTCTATGTGAATATAGCCCCCATGCGTTTCACTGTCGTGTAGTGGTAAAGAATGTATAAGAATATATGAGATGTTAATGAGTAAAACTTGGTTCACTAATGTTTCATAAAAACATTTAACAAATAATCATTTCACAAAAAACGTTTCAAAAACTAATCATTTCACAAACGTCGTATTCCGCAAACATATAATTTATTAAAAGATCATTTGACAAATGGCTCCCTATTTCTGGGTGGTATAAAAAGGAAATAACGACGAAGAGGATGGTAACCTAAACTATCCGAGTCGGAGTGCCCCCAGTCCCGAGCTCGCTTCGCTCGCTCTTGCATAAGTGGGAGTGGTGCCTAAAAAGGAAGTGGAGAAGCTAGGAAAACCACTCGACCTTCGTTTCGCTGCGGAGGTCGCCGGCTCGCTCCACTCGGCATCATAGGCTCGCTTCACTCAGGACCTCCTTCGCCAGGTTCTGGCTACGCGGTTTACGAAAACATGCACTCCATGCAGTCTTGTCTGTCCTACCCATAGGGGGTAGGACAGACAAGACTGCATGGAGTCTGAGTGCTCAGATTTCGACCCAAGAATGTCAACTTTTTAAAACGTGATACGCCAGAAGACTCTTGCAGTATTTCTCAAACAATTCATTTTATCAAAAAAGAAATATGCTTTACGTTGTTTTATTAAATAACACGATTTATTAATCAAATGTTTGTCAAATTATATTTTATGAAATGATAATTTGTCTGTTAATTGTTTTGTCAAGTGAATTATTTATAGGACCAAAAGTTTTATAACGATTAATATATGATTCATAATTTTGCGAAACGTTGTTTGTGAAATGAAAATTTGTTATTTGTTTTTTTATGGTCACCGTAAAACTTTAAACTAAATAGTTTCCAATGAATTAGTATAATATATGATAGGTGATAGCCTAGTGGTTTAGACGTTTGGTTCAAAGTGCAAGTCTATCATCTCTTTGATGGCATGTTAACTATAAAATACTTATCTTAGCCTGTATTGTCACTAACCAGTGTAAGTACAAAAAATGTATGAAATGCTATCAATCACCGATGTTAATTATTTATAATAATTCAGCTCATACTAGAGATAGCAATAATACGCAACCTTCGTTTGAACGTAGGAAACCTCGCAGGGCCCATAAAACGATACAGCCGTGGAATTCAAAGAGTGATAATATAATTCCGTTGAAAAATGTATATCGGTCGGGTCCTCGCGGGGCCACAACCGGATAAATATAGCGGGGGGCGCTAGCTACTTGCGAAAAATCTCCATCCGGGGGTATATAGTATTGATCTAGGGTTGCTACACGTAGATTCGGTACCTGCTCTTTAATACTATTTAATATTTTTACTCAGCAGTTTCCGAAATACACTTACATTGAAGCCACTTCTGTTGTAGACCATCTCTAAACTAAACTAAATTGACAGCTCTATTTATATTGCTATCCCTTTTATTTACTTCCTGCGGAAAGGAGCAGCATTAGATTAAGAGCTGTCATTTTAGTTTCGTTTAGAGATTGTGTGTGTGTGTGTGTATTGGCCACATTTGGTTTTATAGATATATTTTACAGATAAGAAATTATTAAATTGTGGCAGCCCTGAACAATGGGAAAATTTATGAAAACATAAAAATGCGGAGGTGCGAACTCGCTGATGGAATACCCTTGTAGACGCAGACTCCCGCAGATCTCAACTCATCTCGGGGTAAAGGGATGTAACTTTGTTGTAGCGCTGGAAGACTTCCGTGTTGCGTATACCACGACGCGACGGTTAGAAAGAGTGTTGGATTAAAATTTATCATTGAGTTAAATGAACGGCTACTTTTTGGAATCACCCACCTTCTGCGTAGTAGGTATTTGCTTAAGCACTAGCTGATAATTAATGCGATGACTGGTGCATGGGCCTAGATTGAGCTTTTCTTATTCTCATTTCTCTGAACTCGATTTTCTAATCCACAGATAATATCTAAAGGCAAACTAAAGCAGAAAAAAATTCTTTCAAAAAAAACCGACTTCCAACACCACTGTAAAGTAATAAATGATTTTTATTTCTACCCACTATGTTGAAGTCGGGCGAGCCTGATGCGTCAACTTTGCTTATCCTTGTTATACCCGCCCGACTTCAACATAGTGGGTAGAAATAAAAATTTATTATTAGTTTACAGTGACGTTGGAAGTCGGTTTTTTGGAAAGAATTTTTATTTTTAACTTTTTAGTGTCAGGGTTGAGGATTTTGAGTCAAAATTTTTTATGGGACCGCCTCGAGAGCTTCCTCTAAAGACTGATAGAAAAAAAATTCAAATAGGTTCAGAAACCACGGAGATATGCACCGACATACATTAAAAAAAAAATACGCGCCGAATTGAGAACCTCCTCCTTTTTTTGAAGTCGGTTAAGAACGCACAGAATTTCGCACCAAATCGTAAAACAAAGACTAAAACAAGCTTATAATGAATTGAATAGATATTTATTTAAATGGAAGTAGGTTCTTCAAGTACTCCCTAACTACAGTTAGCATCTTATTGTGAACTTGTATTTGAATACATAAAATAATAAACCTATATAAATAAAAATATTATGTTCAATCTCCATAAATAAAATAAAATAAATAATAGGAGACACCATATAAGTCGATTAAAAGTAGCGATCAAAAGTTCACAAATTAAATTCCATGGCTCCATGGCCTTAACGGGTGGCTGCCCTTTTTTTTAACCCCTTCCCTTTTAATCCACAGAGCGCTATGGCGGCCATAACTCAGACCTTTATTTAGCCACTAGATTACAGCTAACAAGGTACGCGTCCTTTTATTATGGCGGATAAAGCCGGGGGTGGAACCAGGCCTGGCTCACGTGACCTGAGATATTTAACTACTGCTGCGGGGACCATACACGGAACTCGAATCGTAGCTATATGTTTCACTTTTATGGAATCCATTAAAAGGTGGTTTTAAGGTGCCGATTTTCTAGGCAACATTCCCTTCATCTTCAGGAGAGGTTGACTCGCCAATGCAATCGTGCATTGTCGACTTACGTTGAGAAGGAAGATTTCTATAAGGCTATAAGTGCAAGAATACACACTGTACCACATACCTAATCGTAAATTTACCCACCTATTGTCGCGAATTATAGCGAATTAAACTTCTAGTTCCCTCATCATCATGGACTTCCGCAAAATAACGCCTGCTTCTATCCAAACATTCCCGGTTTTTTTTCGCAGTGATCAAAAAGTCGCGGGCATCATCTAGTATTTTTTTAACTGAAGGTAGGTACAACACAAAACAGGCTACACTGCCAACACCAAAATAGGTTGAAATTCTGCTCATGAGCCGTGAAGTGGTTTCAAATTTCACAGTTGGAATGGCGATTGATTCGGCGTGTTATGAGCAATATGGATTAGTGCAGCCTGGGTCGTAAGCACCCGCACACGCTCCATAGACATGTGACCTTTACGAGGATTACGTAAATTCTATATTGACTGCGATTCGTTATTCGATACCTATGCTACTAATAGGACATCTAATTGCGTCGTTAGTTTAGTTGTTAGGATGTTTGACTGTGGCTGGATTCGATACCCGGGTCGAGCCAAATGTATTAGCTTAGAGGTCGACGGTATTAAGTCCCGTACCTTGGAGAGCACGCATCAGGTGAGATCGCAGTCAAGGGCTAGCTTGTAGTGGATTAAAAAAAAAGCCGTTGGTGCTGCGTTGGAGCTCTCTCCGGTCCGGTCCTATCCGAATTTAGAGTGAGGGAATAGAGAACACCACTATGTTTACACACTTATTTGTACAATTTAGGAATATCTTTAAAAAGATATTTTTTTATACATTTCTTGCCCGACTCGCGACTCGAATCCTACACCTCACCATCTAAGCTAGTCATCTGACTAACGAAGCATAATTAACTTTTATTTACCTAGACTGTAGATCGGCATCTACATATTGTTTCCCTTCTGTACTGTGTATTGTTCAATCCTATGACTCCAAGTTATTTAAAGGAAAACTCTAAATATCTTGGTCATGACATACCAGAAAGAGTTCTTCGGTCAGCCGGAAAACTCGTTCTTGCAGTGCCTACTTATCGGACAAAATATCTCAAAAATTCATTTATGTTCAAGGCCATTAGCTTGTGGAATGAACTGCCCTCGCAAATACATCGAGCTAAAACTCTTAATAAGTTTAAAATTGAAGTGAAAAATCATTACATGTCTCTCTGTAATTATCAATAGCGACATGTTTAATTTGTCCATTATTTTTATGTGTATTTATTTATGTATTAAATCTTACGTATGTCTATTTTGTTTATTTTGTATATATTAATGTATTAATATGTTATAATTTTATGATATTGGTTAGTTTATGTATCTATTAGTATTTAAGTTTGATTTTATGCACCAAATCCTACTGTCCACTTGCTCATTGTCTCCGTATCGATAAGGTTGTCTGGAAGAGATCGCTGGTTAGCGATAAGACCGCCTTATTGTACCTACGTTTTAAGTTATCATTTTTGTAATCTGTTTCTTTTGTGTTTTTGTGGTGTACAATAAAGTATATACATACATACATACATACTCGTACATACTGTAGGTAACCTTAGTAACTAGCTTTTAGGTAGGTACCTTAAATATTCGTTACTCGATAGTCGATAGCGTTACTAGGCCAGGCATACAATCAATTATTACCTATACCTAACATGTTTGTACCGTGTAAACTATAAAGGGTAAAGCGTGTCTTAGTTTTCGATACAATAGGGCACCTGAATAGGTTTTTGAAAGCTTATTAAAGCTGAATACACACTAACGTGACAGTGCTGCGTAGCGGCTGTAACGTAACGACTGAGAAGGGGTTGGTCCACCACGCTGGCCAAGCGCGGATTGGCAGACTTCACAAACTTTCAAGAATATTATGAAGAACTTTCGGGTTTCCTCAGGATTTTTTTTTTTTTTTTTTTATCCACTACAAGCTAGCCCTTGACTACGATCTCACCTGATGGTAAGTGATGATGCAGTCTAAGATGGTAGCGGGCTAACCTGTAAGGGGCATGGCAGTTATAATAAACCCATACCCCTTCGGTTTCTACACGGCATCGTACCGGAACGCTAAATCGCTTGGCGGCACGTCTTTGCCGGTAGGGTGGTAACTAGCCACGGCCGAAGCCTCCCACCAGGCCAGACCAGGGAAAATTAAGAAATTATAAATTCCCAAATTGACCCTGCCGGGGATCGAACCCAGGACCTCCGCACGTTAAGGCAACAGCGCTACACACTGCGCCACGGAGGTCGTCGAATGGATGCTTTCCTTCACCGTTTGAAAACAGTGATAATTTCTTAAAACGCACATAACTTCGACAAGTTGGAGGTGCATGCCTGGGGATCGAACCTGCGGTCCCGTACAGGAACGCGGGTGTTTTAACCGCTAAGCTATCACCGCTTCCGCACCGCTAGACAAGGGATAATCCTGGATTTTTCGAAATTCCCACGGGAGCAGAGCAAAGCCATGGGCGGTTGCTAAGTAGAATATAAATGCGAAAGTGTGTCTTATTGCCTGTCAGACTATCTGTTGCTTTTTCACGACCTGTTCAACCTGATTTTGATAAAATCGGGTAGGTACAGACATTCCAGAGATGGACAACGGCTAATAAACCTAAAGAGACGACAAAGTCGAACGACGAAGATGCAGGAAGAATGACTATCGCTGTACAACATTAAAACACTTAATCTAAAAAGTAATAAAAATATCGCAGCTGCAATATGTCATGGCGGTATCACCCCTTGCATTACACTCGTATTCATGGAAGAAAAACGTAGTTACAGGGACGTTACAATTACTATACTTACATACATTGCTCAATTTCAAGGGGAATTACTTGGTTGCGAACTAACAAAACAGCAGTGTACTTGGTAATATAATAGTTATATTATACTAGAGTATCTCAGTAGCGCACAGGCTTCCGTTTTACTCCCCCTATCGATAGGGTTGCCACCATTGCGATATGAGAGTTGAATGTACTCTACTTTTATAAATTGTATGTTAGTTGTTGTGAACGATACTATAGATTGTCAAGGGCTATTTAACTTTTGTAACATTTGAATTTTTTTACGATATGATGATACTCATGTCAATATGAAAAGCAATGATAAGGTCCAGATTGGATTTTACTTGACTAGAAGGTGCTTTTTCATTCATGCCTTGAAGTATTAAGTTAAACATGGCAGGACGCTGAAAGGGCGTTTCATATCAAAAACGCTGAACGTAAAACGATTCATTAAAATAAAAACGCTTCGTACGAGTAGAGCGGAAGTAGATTACATAAGGATACCAACGCACACGGTTTCTCGCTTTGTTTTGTTTAAACGGCTTAGGAAGAACAAGTTTAGTTCCAGTGTAGACTATAAAGTATAACCAATCGAAGATCGATAGGCAGGTAAACCCATACCGGGTTAGCACGCCAAAAAGTCCCCTAGAGACCGCGGAGACGTATGTAAAATGTATTAGTACCACTTATTGCCCCGGAATTTCTTTCGTGACACAGACTATACCATCTTAGACAGCATCATCACATACAACAGTAACTTGAAATGGAATTCAAAATAATTGTGGCAAGTTGGCAGCCCTGCATCTCAGCTACTATCTCATCCCGGGCGGGGGCGCGATAACCACTTTTTATACGCATAATGCGGGGATCCCGCGCTAAGCTGATAGAATTGTGGCGGAATCAGCGGCCCTTTTGAACTTCTATTAAATTGTAACACTCGCGAGTTCGCGCCAACGCGCCCATGAAATTGTGGGCTTTATTGAAATCGTTACAATTTTTTCCCCTGCAAGAATTCAGATTAGAAACTACAAAGGCAATAGCAACTGGCTTAAATTACAACCTCAATTGTATGATAGATGAGCGATGTCTTGTCATAAACGATATCGCTCTAATATTTTACTTTTGCTAACATTTTGGATTTAAAAGAATGATACGCGCCGAATTGAGAACCTCCTCCTATTTTGGAAGTCGGTTAAAAAATCATGCTATTTCAAGTCACTTATATAAGCAAGCTATTAGTGTGGCGAAATCATTATTTTTGTCATGTAAACCAACCAATTTATTGTGCTTTAGAAATATAATGTGATAAAAAAAATCTTAAGTAATCATCACAGATAACAGAATCTGTTATCAGTGGTAATTACACAGTCACGAAAAACGAAAGACATACTCTCAAACTACAGTCGATGCCGAATTCGTTCTCAAAACAACATAACAGTAGGTACCTTAACTTTAAAGGTTGTTAAATATTATGCTTCCACAAGGATTAGAAACAAGTAGAAGCCAAAACATTTTAATAAAAAATGAGCTAAAAAATCATAATCTCAAAGTTATTCAAAAACAAAATAGCATAAGAAAATAAAACTGCACATTTTCCCAACAAATTCAAAAGAAAGCGCTGCATGCAAACTTTAAAAATAAGACCGCAGAGAGCGGCCATTTTGTCGTAGGCGAAAAAGGCGCGAAAATAGCACCGGTGTAAAATGGCTGCGATATTTATAGTTTCAATTAACGGACTTCGCATGCCCGTCCCGACTTAAAGCAGCTAACCGGTACGTTATTAGAATAAGTAATAAAAATTCTTACCATAACAATTTGTAAAAACCACCGTTTTCGTTTTATAAAATTAAATAGAGAAAGCTAGGAATAAAAATGTATTTACCTCATACAAAATATAAGCCATGTAGTTTGTATTTTACTTTAATATTTTGCCATACACACGAGTTTGTTTTTTTTGGCAATTTCCGCTTATTGTAAATGCGAAAGTGTGTTGGTTTGTCCTTCAACTATGCCACAGTGGAGCAACGTGATTATTTGCATACCTATAGTAAGTTCTTAGGTATGTTTTAAAAACTCAGAAAGGGACATAGACTACTTTTTATTATGTTTAAAGCACTTGTAAAAAGTCTACTAGAATAAGAAATATCCAGGCGGGCGATGTCACGGGCATGATATAGTAAGCTTTATATAGGTCACAACGCCCACACTGGCCTAGGGATATAATATCAAGCGTAATTCGTAAGCTTTTGTGAAAGGTATTGATACCCAAATGGGCCGAACTGAAAGAGAATTGTTGATAATTTGCAATGTACAAAAGATATCGTATTACAGTAACATGACATAAAATACAACACGCTAAATCTCGTCGAATTACCGGTTTTCAGGAAAACAGACAACCCTGGGATTTACCGATTTTACATAACTTTTTGAGTTCAGTATTCAGTATTTCAGTATTCATTTATTTATTTCGATTTAGGCTTGTATAAAGCTCTTACGAATGTCATATAACTCAAACAAGATTACAAAATTACAAAGATAAAGTAAAATAAAACATAAAACATAAAACATAAAACCAAATCATAAAAGAAAAAATTTAACAAATTAAACAACTTACAAAATGTCATAGAATTAATAAATTATTAGTCTTGAGAAACATTCGTCAATTTGTGTATAAAATATCTATTTACATAATTTTATGTAATCCAAGCTTGTCTATCATCTACATAATGATCGATTTTGTAATATGCCTTACCTATTAACTTATTTTTAATATACTCTTTAAATTTACGATCTGGTAGGTCTGTTATATTGCTCGGTATTTTGTTATAAAACCGAACACCGTGTCCGATAAATGACTTACTGGTTCTTGTAAGTCTTATATAATTCGTGCTAAGTTTATTTTTATTTCTGGTATTAATTGTGTGGATATCAGATTTTTTCTTATAAAGTTGTTTGTATGAATCGCCTAAGCAAGCAAAAATAATGGCTGGGTGCATATCCGTCACTAGATATTGCACGCGGCTTCGCTCACGGTAAGTTTGATTTTGATTGGTATATTTTAGGGGTTTAATTTTTAAAAATCCTTTCTTAGCGGATGCCTACGTTATAGAAGCTATCGGTATGCCAAACAGCCATTTGTGCTGGAGATAGATCGAAAGATCAGGTAAGTCCAACGTTCCATCCACACGTACGAAGCGCTTTGCGTCTTCATTCCTTATTCGCATGGCTAGGGTCTGGAACACTCTACCAAAAACTGTGTTTCCAACCAATTACAATCCGGGTATCTTTAAATCAAGAGTGAATAGGCATCTTCTAGGCAAGCAATGTAAAATAGTGTATATGTATTGTATTTTTTTCAGTAATAAAGGCTTTATTATTATTATTATTTAGATAGATATGGAAGCAACATGTACTATTGTATGGTCATATTTATTAAAAATATTGACATTTCCACAAACTATAGAGCAGTTTCCACACAGAAAAAAAATATTTTGGCGCGAAAAAGCGTAAAACTTATCGCTCGAAAGTAATGGCCACGTAAAGTCACTCATCAAAATTAATTCGTCATTCGGAACCGAACGGCTCATTTGGCCGGCAATAATCAGAGTGTAAAACCGTTTTAATGCGACTTTATAACCGCGGAAATAAAAATAAATTCGCTTTAGGCTGCATCAAGTTTCATCGTTGCGTTGCTTGTTAAGTTTCTATTTTATTTTACTTAGACCAACTGTACTATTACTTATTCTGTGCTCAAGTATTTGAGCACTTGGCTAGTAACCATTCTACCGGCGACGTACTGGATGCGTTCCGGTACTGACGTGTGGAAACCGATTTTACCGATCTGCAGGGGTTTGAGTTTAAAATTAATTCCGGAACCCGTTAGCTCACTACCATCTTAGCCTGCATTATCTAAATATATAAAAGGAACACACAGTCAAACCACTGGACTGAAATTGGCATGAAATACCGAAAACGAAACGGGCTGAAATTTGGCATGCAGTTACCTACTATGACGTAGACATTCGCTGAGAAAGAATTATTGAAGATTCAACCCCTTAGGGGGTAAAATAGGGGTTTGTAATTTCGTGCTAAGGTAGCGAAAACAGCAGCCGCGTTGCATTTAAATACCGAACTGTCAAATAATCACATTTGCGATTTGAATTTCGTAAAAATTAAGCGGAACGCTGAGACGGCGCGCGTTGCTACAATTAAAATCAAGCGACTTCAGCGCTCGTAGTTTAACTGCGTCTATTTAGGCACAATTACGTCGCGTCATCGCCCATTGTCCAGCGGCGATTAAACCCGAGGTACAATGGCACCAATCCGAGCACTAACGAAGCGACTTCGGCCATTTCCGCCCCACTTCGGGCCGGTCAAAGATGTGTAATTTGCGACCACCAAATTGGAGAGCGAGTTTTGACGGAATTGCCCGAAGTTGAACGTTTGTAAGTGGACCTGCGGAGGCGGTGAGCGAACTCTGCGAACTTTGCTAGATTGGTTTAACTGGACCGTTTTTGACAAGCAAGCCTGCATAGTTTCTAAAGGCTATTTGGTCAATCTCTCATTAGAAGCCTTAGGTATCGACGATAAAATGTTATGTTCCTATTATTTAGGTCTCTAAGTCAACGCCTACCAACGTATTGATAAGAATACAGTGCAACGGTTGCGTGTGATTGGGTTACACTCTTTCGCTATTTGCAAAAAAAATTCGGAGCTGAAGGGTCCCCCCGAAAATTTTCTAATGAATTGTGTCCTGAAATTCAGCTATAGTGCTTTACTAGCTCGCGGGTAGTAGCAAAATTAGGGAAGTTCACGTCATTATATTGGCGCCTCACAAAGGGCGGTCTTTGTCATTGCGTAATTGCGCTGCCGCTCTCCAGATAAACATTACGGTTTTAACTAACTAACTTATCTTTAGACTGAACTTCCCTATTTCATAGCCCTGTGCTATTGTTTCAGCGATTGTTTCCATGAAATGGATACAGGGTTACGATACATATAACATACGTAAACCTGGTACATACCTACGTGTAATCCATACTAATCTATACTTACAAATGCGAAAGTTTGAATGGATGGATAGATGTATGGATGGATGGATGGATGTTTGTTACTCAATCACGCCAGAACAACTGAACGGATCTGCATGAATTTTGGAATAGAGATAGTTTATAGTCTGGAATAACACATAGGCTACTTTTTATCCCAAAAAATTAAAGAGTTCTCGCGGAAACTGAAAACCTCAATCCACGCTGACGAAGTCGCGGGCATCAGCTAGTATTATAAATGCGATAGTGTGACTGTCTGTCTCCTACGCTTTCACGGCCCATTTGTTCAACCGATTTTGATTAAATTTGGTATAAGGATAGTTTGCATCCCCGGGAACGACATAAGCTACTTTTTATCCCGAGAACGACATAGGCTACTTTTTATCCCGGAAAATTAAGGAGTTCCCGAGGGAATTGAATCTTACTACACGCGGACGAAGTCGCGGGCATCAGCTAGTTTCATAAATAATAATAATATTTATTAATATAATAACGTTATCTACGTAGTTACGTGTTTAGTAACGTATCTCCAGCAACATGGTTGTCAATATCGCCCATCGAAGGTTAAGAACTTTGCTAATAATGTCAGTCGAGACACGCGCGGGAAACTTCTAATGAAGTTCTGTAATATTGACTTTGTACAATATGTTTACATAGATATAGGCTTTACCTACTAATTATTTTTATTTATATTTTAGATTTTTATATATATTTTAGATTTTGCACGCGACTTGGAAAATAACGGGGGATTTTTTTGATTCAAAAGTCAAAAGTCAAATTTATTTATTCAAATTAGATACCTACACTGTACACTTATTGACGTTCAAATACTTACAGTAACTGATTATGATAATCAGTTACTGTATCTTAAAACTAAAGCTATGAGGGTTCCAAACGCGCACTGGTCAGAGAAGAGCATTCATATTTTTTTTGTGGTGCTAAGTGAAGATGGTAGCGGGATGGGATAAAAAAAAATTTGGATATTTGTTCAAATGATTTTGATGAAATTTGGTACAGGGATAGGTTGTATCCCGGGAAAGGGCATAGACATCTTTTTATCCCGGAAAATTCAAGAGTTCCCACGGGAAACAAAAAACCTTAATTCACGCGGACGAGTCGCGGGCATCGTCTAGTGTTTGATATCTCGTGGTCAAAGCCAGTACTAATATTTAGTAAGTAAGTAAGGTATATCATTGGATGTACTGTTTCTGGAGCTAGTACATAAATAAGGGGATCCTTAGTTAATAAAGCATTCAGACCACTAAGCTTAACGAACTTAAATATACACACAATTTATTCGCTGGTCCGCCAACCGACCGCCCTTTGTTCCAAAGCGTTATTTTGTATAACAATGGCGGGAAATAATGAACTGCTCCTTAAGTTCCGATAAATTCTGCATCTCAACTATTATCGCGGTGGCGCTCTCTGGCGGGAATCCGGGGCCGAACTGCCAAAGCTTAAAGCAATACTTAAGCAATATTATTCGAAATCACAGTTTCATGTCACGTACCTTCCACTACAGCCCATTAACGTCCCATTGCTAGATACAAACCTCCACTCTCATAGGAGAGCGGGAATTAGAGCTTAGACCCACCACGCTGCTCCAATGCGGGTTGGTGGGCTTTAACGACTATTTTCATGTTAGTGATAATAACCGGGACCGACGGCTTAACGTTCTCTCCGAGGCACGGGGGTGAAACACGGCCAACTTCCTAACTCATGCATGCATTCTTTGTACAATTATGTCGCAATACATCTCGGTTCCGCTTCCCTGAAGTGGGCCCACCTCCATATGCGAGCTCCAAGCAATGGTGAGATATACGTTAGAGCGCGCTTGCCTAGAACTACAATATGGAACGCCCTTCCGGCATCCGTTTTTCCATCCGCTTATAATATTGGTATCCTCAAATCAAGAGTGAATAGGCGCATCTTCTAGGCAAGCGCGCTTCACCCTAGGCTATGTCACTACTTCACAAGTCCGACCAACCAAGTGCTAGTCTATAAATTAAAAAAAAAACAATAGAATAAGAGTCAACTAATGTAATTAAGCTGCAAAATATCTAATTTACACAACACGAGTGACCAGGGAACGCTGTTAGCGGTGCAATTTAAATTCCGATGCTGCACCCCGCCTGAGGAGCTCGCTCCGGCCTCTGGAGGACGCGCGTTATAACTAGTTGTATGCTCCAATTACAACTATAATTTTACTCAATAATATATAGCTGACCCGCCCCGACTCCGCTTGGATGAAATTTCTAAAAATCCTTTTCTAAGTGAAAGTATACCTTTACATTTCGAAGACCTCTCTGAAGCAGTGGTAAGCGCGGTGGCCTGTAACTGGAAGGTCCCGAGTTGGAGCCTCGGCAGGGTCAATTTGGTAATTTCTGAATATTCTCTGGTCTGGTTGGGCGGCTTCGGCCATGTACTAACCACCACCAAAGAGGTGTCACCAAGCGGTTTAGCGTTCCGGTACGCCGTACGATGCCGTGTACAAACCTATTAGGAGGGGTTTAATGATATAACTGCCATACCCCTAACAGGTTAGCCTAATTTCTCATTTATAATAATAATTAGTAATGTTTTATAGGCTTTGCTACATCACATATTACATGAGTGAGAAGTGAGATAATATAGAGTAAGCACGTAAAGCCGTCGGTCCCGGTTATTATCACTAACATGATAATAGTCGTTAAATCCCGCCAACCCGCATTGGAGCAGCGTGGTGGGTCTAAGCTCTAATTCTCTCTCTCCTATGAGAGTGGAGGCCTGTGCCCAGCAGTGGGACATTAGGGGGCTGTAGTGGATGTAAACCAGTCTTTATAATTAAAACATTTTATATTTTCTCAAAACTGTAGTTACTAATAGATCTACATTGCAACGTAAATTAGACTGACACAAAAGTTACGTAAATATTTAGTAGTCAGTTTAAATGCTTGCGTAATGTTTATAGCATTACCATGCCTACCTGAGGCATAGCCTCACTAGCCGCGGTCGAGGTCGTACCTACTTTATCACGTTCGCATTATATGAGACCGCTTCAAAAAGTATAACGTTTAACCTACATTTTACTGAGCACATATTTTTTAATTTGTTACTCATTTACTTTGTCGAATTCTTCCACGTTTTTATAACATTTTGAAAAACAGATCTCCTGTGTATCTAAGATATTTTCCGAGACGAAAAGTAGTCATTTCCATGTAACGGGTGTAAGCTGATACCCGCGACTTCGTCCGCATGGATTTAGGTTTCTCGAAACCTGCGGGAACTCTTTGGTATGCTGGGATAAAAATTAGACTAACTGCCGCACTCAGTTTCGCTCAATCATTACTTAAAGAACTCCTTCACATAGATTTCAATTTCAATACAGAATAATATATACTAAGGAGTTCCTTAAGTAATGACTAAGCCACTGAAAGCAGCGTACCTATCTTTGTTTCGTCAAAATTGATTAAACAGATGGGTTGTGAAAGCAGAAAGACTGACAGACAGACAGACAAATATTAGTATGGAAGTATGGACAAGGCGATTCCCATAACTTCTACCGCGTGTCTTTGTAATATTCTATTTTCCTGTGTATCTTATGATATTTTCCGGAATAAAAGGTTCAAATTTGTTACATAAAATCACAGACGTTCTCTTTGTAAGACGTTTTCAGTCAAAGTCACATTAAAAATTTACAATCAAAGTCATTGAAAGGTTTAATGTAATTACTATCGTTACAATTAAAAGTCATCCCGCAATCCAGTACTGCTATAAACTGGCTAGGACCGGCTGGAGCCGGATTCGTCCGCATAAAATGCGCTTCAAAGCAGGCTGGCTGCAAGCTAAACCGCGATGAAGGCATCAATCACGTGGCGTGGCGAAAGCTACCACTTATCAGATCTGCCCTATTTGCTCGACTACTTATAAGTAATTTCCGCGAATCGATTTGTTTTGTTGGCATAGCGTTAAGGATGGTTTAGGAGAGCCGTATGTAACGCTGCGTTTTAAATTACCAGTTTTTACCATTTTTAATATTTCATTTGTAACATTGTAAGAGGACAAAATAAGAGTAATTTAATTGATATTTTTTTCTTGAGATTGTAATTAATAAGTTACCTGATATGCCAGTAACTAAATAAAAAAAAATATGACGTACAAAAAGCTGACATTCAAATTGCGCATCAAAATTACTATAGAAGAATGATAAAATCTCTGAATAAATATATACATGAAGTAATACGTCAGCAGTGTATTTGATATTTAATATAAATAATATTAAGATCAAAACGCAGCGGTAGCGGCTTCAGTTATAGTATACTCCCCGCGGAGTTGGACGTTCATATTTTTTTTACAGAAAGACCTTGATGTGGTAAGTATTGCACTAAAATATTTTACGTCGAATTCTAATACTTTTCGAGATTTTTATTTTAAATTGCAAATTTGCACCACTTTTCACTATTTCGTACGACATTTGCCATAGATTACAGACTCATTGACGTTTTGTTGGCGTACTAAAGTTTCTTTTTACGTATTACAATCCGTTCCAAACATAAAAAGTATTACAAAATGTTAATAATCGAGTAATAATCATATTCAAACCATAAAAAATGTCTATCATTGCTTTTTAATAGGCATATTAGTGTTTATTTTCTGTACCTGGACGTTTTTTATAATCATTCGAATTAACGATTATTGGAAAAAAGGAACGCGTGCGTTGGCGCCAAAGTGTCCCAATGATCTTATTGAATTCAAATCTACGAGTCATTTCATTCAAATCTATGAGGCGCTTTTCAGTTGAGAGCATTTTGATTTTTTGTACTCTTGACTGTGCTGATTACGTTTGACTGCTATGGCGTCTTCGAAGCCTCAGGCCTCGTCGTCGTCGTCACCATCTTCTAGCGTTTCGTCGAGAGAAGTGCAAGTGTTAGACTCTAATGAGCCACTTGCGCTCACCTCTTCGCATGTTAGTGCTTCGCCAGTGCAAGTGTTAGACTCTAATGAACCATGCAAGAGCGAGCGAAGCGAGCTCGGGACTTGGGGCACTCCGACTCAGATAGTTTAAGTGACGCGGGGTCGTCAGGATTCTACGTTGCCTTCATACATTAAAATCTTAGCAATAAAGTTTCTAAGTTTAGACATCGCCAGTGTCGCTGACAGATGGGCGATATAATTAAACGCGGTGGTAGGCCCGCAAGTAAAAAAATAATTTCCTCTATAATTGAATTTATCACAGATTTCTACGTTATGCGTACACGAAGACCCAGCTATAAAGATGTTTAGACATCGTCAGTGTCCCTGACAGGTTTGTGATATAATTAAACGCCGCGGTAGACCCGTCAGTGTGTAGACAGCTTAATAAGCGTGATATCCGCGAGACAGGTAATCTATTGCCATGGAGAACCACTTGTCAAAAGTCGATGATAGACGTTGATTAAAAAATAATTTGCTTTGCTTTTGACTTGACTTCCCAAAACAAAAGTCTCAAATCATCTTCATTTCGTTTCGTGCCAAGATTGTTTTCCAACCGAGCCTCTCTAGTATAATCAATAGAATAAGTAAGTTGAGGATAAGTTGATAAGTTCAGGGTGCGTTTGGAACCCTCGTAGCTTTAGTTTTAAGTTACCATAATTGATCATTTTTCATAAGTCATTGGATGACAATAAGTGTACCACCACCACCATCACTACCGCCCATTACCGTCCCACTGCTGGGCATAGGCCTCCACTCTCATAGGAGAGAGGGAATAGAGCTTAGACCCATCACGCTGCTCCAAGCGGATCAGCAGACTTTAACAACTATTATCATGTTAGTGATAATAACCGGGATCGACGGCTTAACGTACTCTCCGAGGCACGGGGGTGAAACACCGCCAACTTCCTAACTCCGGGCTAGTACTGAGAATTTCTAGTCAGAAAACCCAAGGGCCCGACCCGGGACTTGAACCCGGGACCTCGTCGGCCGCAGTTGAACATGCCAACCACTAGACCATCGAACCAGTCGACAAAAAGTGTACAGAGTAGGTACCTCATTTGTATGAAATAAATATTGATTGATTGATATCCCTAGTGCATTTAAGTGAATGCTGTGTTACAAGTTGGAGGTCCCGGGTTTGATTCCTGGCAGATTTTATAATATCAATTTTTTTTGGTCTTGTCTGGCGGTAGGATTTGGCTTTGGCTTCTTGGTTTTAGCCGAGCTAGGACGCCGACTTCCTCTTTGGATGTACGGCAGTTCAAATCTTAGGCACGCACTTTTAACATTTCGGAGCTATGTGTGTTTTAGGCAGTTAATTAATAACCCTAATTGCTCGGTGAAGATAAACATCGTGAAGCTCTTCATAATTAAATAATTTTCAAAGGTGTGTTAACTGTGCCAATTCGTACTTAGCCAGCGTGGTAAACCGTGGCCAAAAGTGATGATGAATTAGATGTTAGTCTATTTACTAATGATCTCAATTCCATTTTAGTATTTAAAACTTAATCCCGCCTATCTAACCACTGAAAAAAAAGACAATTCGAAACGAGTGAATAGAAATAGAGGACGTTAGCAACCCATTCAGCAAAGCACCCCCTTCAAAATGACATCCAATTGTTTCTTAACACTGCATAGAGGGTGGGGGTACAAAACGCACACTCATTAAAAACTTTTCAACGCTTAATGAAAATCTTATTGAACCGACTGCAGTGCACCCGGGCACGCCCGGCCGGGTTGAGGGGCTGAAATGGCCCGGGTAAGTGTGTTACGGATGGATCGCTGCCTTTGATTCGTCACATCAAAGACGATATCGTTCGTTCCACGTTAAATCGAATCAGGGAGCTTTGTTTCTACACTACGGTAGGTAAAGCGAGGGAACTTTGTAGTTGTGTCTACTATTGACATAGTGTATAGATACGTAGAATTGCTGACCCAGCCTAGCTAGGTTGAGTGGAGCTCGGATGGAATTTCCGAAAATCGTTCCTTAGTGCCGCTCTACGTTATAGAGATAACCTATATGCAAAGTATCAAGTTTCAAGTTTGTTTAGGTTTTCAGTTATTCCGGTTTTAAATCCGGGACAAAAAATACCCTTGATTGTCCTCAGGATTTAATTTTGTCATATTAAATACTAGCAAATGCCCGCGACTTCGTCTGCGTGGTTTTAAGTTTTTTGGTTCCCGCGCGAACTCTTTAATTTTCCGGGATATAAACTATAACCTATCTCTGTGCCAATTCAGCCAGATTCGTTCAGCCGTTGGCGCGTGATTGAGTAACAAACATCCATACATCCATTTCTACATCCATCCAAACTTTTGTGAGATAGGCTTGCGCTTGACGACAATCATGCGTAGTGCAAAACAATGATGAGGTCTAGGTTGGAACGCGCTTGCCTAGAAAATGCCTATTCACTCTTGCCTTGAAGGTACCTAAGTTATATTATGTGACAGGAAACACGTGCGTTGGGAGGGTGTTCCATACCCTAGCGGTTCGAATCAGAAACGTCAAGCAAAAACGCTTCGTGCGAGCAGATTGGACGTCAACCACATAGGAATGCCAACGCAGACGGTTTCTCGCAGTTCTGTGGTAGAATGGAGAAGGAGGAACAAGGTTGTGAAGTTCCAGAGCACACTCCCCATGGTATATCCGATAAAAAACCGATAAGCAGGCGAAATTGCGTCGGTGTTTTAGACTGAGCAATTTCGCCTGCGTACATTTATAATATTAGTAAGATACTAAGACATATTATGGCCAAAAAGAATAAGAATAAAAATAAACAAAATGAAGATTACTCTAACATTATTATTTATTAATAATAAACTGGTATAGTATTTTTCGAATTAATGTCACATTTCATTAGCGTAAGTATAAAGTTAGCATCGTATACCGCTTGTTACAATGCTAGAAATGCACAGGAAAATTCACATCAAATTTCCTTGGATTATACGTTTAAGAATACTCGGAAGCACTTTGAAGGGAAATGTAGGCCAATAGTAAGCAATTCCGCAATATAATTTTATACACGGCAAAGTGAATTTCCAAAACAAAATTCGCTCTTTCACCGGTCCCGCTCTTTTAAGTCTGAATAAGGAATTAAATGAAATGCAAAAATAAGACGTAGTTAGTTGAAATTTTTTTTTTATCCACTACAAGCTAGCCCTTGACTGCGATCTCACCTGATGGTAAGATGGTAGTGATGATGCAGTCTAAGATGGTAGCGGGCTAACCTGTTAGGGGCATGGCAGTTATATTAAACCCACAGACCCTGTGATTAAACCCATACCCCTTCGGTTTCTACACGGCATCGTACCGGAACGCTAAATCGCTTGGCGGCACGTCTTTGCCGGTCGGGTGGTAACTAGCTAGTGGTAAAGCCACGGCCGAAGCCTCCCACCAGACCAGACCAGGGAAAATTCGAAATTATAAATTCCCAAATTTACCCTGCCGGGGATTGAACCCAGGACCTCCACACGTTAAGGCAACAGCGCTACACACTCAGCCACGGTGGTCGTCAATAAATAGCGAACTTGGCTTGAAGTAAACTCTGAATTGGGCGGAGTTTTGGAAGCATAACATTTAACACTACACCGCACGCTATTTGTCGAGACGACCGCCGTATAGCAATAAAGCAACTGGGGGTTAATTCTACCCCGGCTGGCAGCGGAGTTGTGTTAAAAACTAAACCAATATACTTCTTAAAATTACAACCCCAGTGGAGGGTTATGCAAGCGCACGTGACCGGGGCCTTTTGGCAAGCGGCCGATGTGTTAAGGCACATCCATTCGGATTTTCAGTTGGATTTATATTTTTAAACGTGTTACGGGTTGAATAGCTATTGGGCAGGTTTGGACCGGTTATCCAATCGTTGGTCTCATATAGAATTTTTAAATCGAATTGCATAACACAATTGTGTTATGTAAAACATAGTCCTTTTTAGAAAGCCATATGGATTGCGATCTCATCTGGTGGTAAGTAATGATGCAATCTAAGATGGTAACGGGCTGACCTGCTAGAGGTATGGCAGTTAAGACCATACTACACGGCGCAACAGCCAAAGCCGAAGCCTACTTCCAGAACAGACCAGAGAATATTCAGAAATTATAAATCCCCAAATTGACCCTGGCTGGGATCAAAACGAGACCTCTCGCTTACACAAGACATCAGCGCTCACCACTGTGCCATGGAGGTACGGGATAAATTTAATCAAAATCGGTATAACGGATCTTAATAAACATTAAGTATTTTCTGAAATTGCGTCTATACGCAATGCGGTAATCTTATAACGGAGAAAGATTTTAATCAATCTCCTATTCTCTTACAGAAAAGATGACTAAACTAGTTCGCCAGGACAGTAATAAGGTGGCATTCAGAGCCCCTGATGCCTGTTCGAGGTCACAGATTGAGGGAAGGATAGATGGAATCTTAGCCGTTTCTAAAACTGAAGCATGCTGTGTCCACTAGCCGGCTGATTTATTTATACAAATATCATATATTTTAATTAATCACGGACTAGTTGATGACATTCGCGTGCGTACTCATAGATTTCGATTTTGAAAACTCTCGGGGGAACTTCGATTTTCCAGAAAAGTTTCAAACTCAAACTCAAAGTATTTTTATTCAAAATAGGTACCTACACAATATATAAGACAGAAAAGTATAAGACGTGATGGTGATAATTAACCACGATCTCTTAAGACTAAAGCTACGAGTGTTACCCGGGAACCGCGATACAAACTATTTCTGTAAAAAATTTCATCAATGCCGGTAGAATAGATGGACCGTGAAAGCGCAGCAGACAGACAGGCATACACTTTCGCATTTATAATATTAAGTATAGATTTTGATACTTGGTTATCTTTTCAATATTAGAAAGAAAAAGTTGTCATTTTGCACTTATCAACCACGTTTTTTCGCGGGAATCACGACTTCCAGCAAGTCTGATTGCAGCCAAGCGCTAGTCTTTAAATTAAAAAGAAATGTGTGTGCAATTCACACACGACAGAAGTGAAACTTCTTAAAAGTAGCCTACGAGAGAATAAGATAATTAATGTAACTTGTATATTTCATTCTTTCGCAGGTTAAATCGTATTATGAATATGATTGTCTCTTTTTGGTATCGCTTTTTCGTTTCATCGAATTTTCAAATCACAACTTTTCTAAAGAAGTTTCACTTTAATAAAATCTTCTGTATTTATTGTCGTGTGCTTTCCAGTCTATCTTTTACCTGTAGTCTGAGTTCGAGACCTAGATTCATCTGTGCATTTTGAAAGCGCCCGGTTCTGCGTTAAGCTGAATTTTTTATGCGCCTTGTTTTTTGCTCTGGCTGCTTTTTCTCTAATTAATTAGTAGTTTTTTTTAAAGTTCTTCTTTTCAAAACGAAGTAATTAATTAATTAATGATGGTACGACGTGGACAGCTCGCTTTTAGCTCTTTTATATCCACAATAAGCGATGCTCACGACTTCGTTCGCGTGGTTTAATTTTAATTTATTATCACGGCACCTCCTTAATTTTTCGGTTTAAATAGCTTATGTTCTTCCCTGGGACATATTCTATGTCAGAACCAAACATCAAAATCTGTTGAAAAGATGTTGATGATGATGTTGAGATGAAACGTTACAAACAAACTCGCATTCGCATTTATAATATTATTAGAATGAATAAAAAGAATGAGTACTTTGTAAAGATTATGTTTATCTATGGATAATATGTTTCCCAAAAAGTCGATTTTACAAGAAGTCTGGTGGCTAGAACTTATGATGTGTAATAATTTAATATATTCAGTTTTTTCTATACCTGTCTTTTTCATGCTAGTCCTGGAATAGATATCCATGACAAAAGTGAAAAGAAAAAAAAAAATTTTTTTCTTAGCTTACCGTGCGAAGACAGTTGGTTCGATGCTTAAATAGGTATATATAAGAATGATGTTTTATAAGAATGATGTACAGTCACATACTAAGGGCTAAAATCGGTACACTATTGCCAGGACAGGAATAAACTATATTGCATAGACGCCAGTGTAGCATGGGAACACGTTTCGTCCTATTACGTTAGTCTGTGCAGCTCTTCGAGCGTTTGTCCGCAGTGTGTTTTAGCCCTAACCATACCAACATTCCGTTGCGTTTAATTTCAACTAGTCAAAAACAGTTGCCAGCGAGCGCGATAAATTTTTACAAGCGCGTATGCTCTTTAGCACAAATGGCTACGCCGTAGCACTAAAGCTACGAGCTACGTAACCGCGTAGCAAACTCATAGCACCTATTTAAGTTGGGTGGTTCTCTAAATATATTTAGTGAATCCATTTTAGTTTGTGCTGGGATTCGTGACTTAATTATGCGTGTTTACTTTGAGTGTCCACCACACTGGCTAAGCTTGACACATTCAAGAATATTACGGGGAACTCTGAGGCATACAGGTTTTCTCGTGATATTTTATTGCTTTAACGCACATATTAAGTTAAAGGTTCGTTCCTGAGATTCCCTCCCCGACCTCCAGAATAGAAATATAAAGCCATATGCGAAAGCGTGTTTGTTTGTTGGTTTTTCCTTCAATCACGCCGCAACAGAGCAACAGATTGACAAGATATTTGTATAGTTGAGGACCGGGAGAGTGTAGGCTAATTTTTCAAGGAAAATGAAGGGATTCCCACGGGATTAAAATAAAACTTAAAGCACGCGGACGAAGTCGCGGGCATCAGCTAGTTTTATATAAATATTATCCTATCCTACTGTATTATAAATATGAAAGTTTTTTTTAAAAAGTTAATTGGCTAGCGCTTCATGATTGATTGATTGACTAAAATATGCCTATTCACTCTTGTAAGGAATGTTACCTATACTTAAAGAGGAGGGGCAAACAGAACCGATTGTCAGAACCGATTTGGCTGTTTGGAAAAGAGATTTGACCCGGAAAATTAAAGAGTTCCCGCAGAAATCAAAACAGATTAATACACGCGGACGAATTCGCGGGAATCACTAGAGGAGTTTTATAAAACTCCTAGGTTTCACGTTATAAGCGTTTTCGTCACGCATTCTGTTTGTCCTGGCCTTATATCCCCTAATGAACATCCCCTAAATGCGCAGCCTCCTAACCAAGTGACACACAAACGAACACATTAATTAGGTTAAGCCACTCAATTATACGTGCACTAACAGGCACGCGGTCACTGACCCCGCCGGTTCATTGACCCGTCTGTAGGAGAACCTTATATAAAATTCCTTATAATTAGCGAGGTATATAACCTAAAATGTAACTGTCACCCAAAGGCTAAAGAACTTTTTTTAGAAGATAGTTATTTTTGGCAGAATAAACGTAGGGACCGGCAGGCTTAGTATGTGCACAACGAGATATCTCGCGACGAGAGAGAGAGAGATGTCGATGCCGGCTAATTTCTCATTTATATATACACAAAATCCGGTATATTACGAGAAAAAATAGTCAGCATGCAGGTTCGTAGAGAAAAATACCACAGATAAGAAATATGAAAGACGTGCCGCCAAGCGTTTAAGCGTTCCGGTACGGGAAAGTGGTTAAATATAAGTGCCATACCCCTAACACTTAGCAGGTTAGCCCGCTACCATCTATCCCGATATCATCACTTACCACCAGGTGATATCGCAGTCAAGGGCTAACTTTTAGTGGATAAAAAAAACGTCCACTCAATTCGAATCGCAATAGTAAATTTCGCACGGGCCATTTCGCACGGCGCTGGAATTCTCTTTTTAAATTTAGTTAATAATTCACGT
The DNA here is from genome assembly GCA_923060345.2 of Erebia aethiops. Taxonomy (NCBI): domain Eukaryota; kingdom Metazoa; phylum Arthropoda; class Insecta; order Lepidoptera; family Nymphalidae; genus Erebia; species Erebia aethiops. The sequence continues at coordinate 1,774,280 of OV281092.1, read as the reverse complement.
GGCGCCATCTGCGTGCCTTATTCCTTTTTCGCGCTTTATTTTATTTCATACCTTCTTCTGTTCTGTATTTTTATGAATTGCTCCCGTTATTACTCTGTATACCGTTTATAGAGTGAATGTTGCTGGAATCTTTTTTTAAAATTAGATAATGTAAAAAAGGTTAACTTTATTATAATACTAAATGATGGAGGCGACTTCGTCCGCGTGGGTTAGGGATATTTGAATCAAGCGGGAACTCTGTAATTTTCCGGGATAAAAGTAAGCCTATGTCCTTCCCAGCGATACAACCTACCCCTGTACCAAATTTCATCGAAATCAGTTGAAGAGACGGTCCGTGAAAGCGTAGCAGACAAACAGACACACTATCGCATTTATAATATTAGTTTAGATGGAAGTGTAGACAATGCCAACGACTTCTTTTGTGTGGATTTAAGTTTATAAAGTTCCAGTGGAAATTCTTTGTTTTTCCATACACGCTATTTTCTTGCCAAATGCTAAATTGTGTCAAGTTTTGTTCAGTCGTGGAAAGATAACCAACATTTTTTTAAAATTCATTATACGCTTACGCTTGACCACAATCACACCTGATGGGAAGTGATGATGCAGCCTAAGATGGGACGCGCTTGCTTATTGCCTAATGTGTGGATGGAACGTTGATGACATAGGGGTGGAAACTCGCAAGGCGGGGTGAAAACATTGATTATTATTTATTATAGATGATTCAGCGGAAGACTTCAATCTCAACGCAATTGTATCAGGTAAGTACATTTTGTAATTTAGTTACATGATTAGTTAACAAAACACCATTCAAAACCACTACAAAGTTATAGCGAAACATTTAGGAAAATTACGCGTATAACATCAAAATTTCCACGCGGGCCGATTTCGTATGCCCTCAGTTATATTATAGGCAAAGTATAACAAGCATAGAGGCAACCCCCGAAACCTTTTGTTTCGTATCACTCCCGCGGGACGGAACTTCCCGGCTTGTGCCCCATTCGGCGCTGGCCTATTAAAATGTTTTCGAGAAATGAATTCGCTATTTAAGCACCAATTAAGGGCTCGCCGGCGTCAGATAGCGAAAGCGAAATTCGCAACTCAATCGCAATTATTTCCAGCTCGCAAGAAAACTTGAGCGAGCGTTAATTGTGGGCTAGGTAGGCGACACCGGCTGGGAGATGCCTTTACACCTGACGAGTACGATACGAGACAGGACTGTGATAGTTTGTTCAGGCCCGACAGCTATAGGAAAATCCTTGTAAAAAGATCTGTGTGGTAAAAAAATTTAATTCATTCAAGGAACAAGAAGCTTAATTCATTATATTCTGTAAAAACGGGGAGTTACTGCCATCTCTTAAAGCAGTAATACGTTAAAATGACAGTTTTATGTCACGCACCTACCTGGACGTCCCTAAAATAATGAATATAATTCTAAAACACAAACTTCAATAATATTAAAACAATACGGCTTTAAGCGATGGCAGTATACACCCAGACAAATCTTTGTCGTTCAACTTGCAACATGTGTATCGCCTGCCCACCTGCTTTTAAACATACAGGAGAAGCATATTAAACAATATATTAAATAGCAAATTAAACTTCTTTTTACCATAGACTTCCTTCAAATAACGTCTGCTTCTATCTAACGTCCAATTTCATGTTCGACAGTTATTCTGGTACATGAAAAAAGTTAAAACTAAAGCTCACAACAAACTCATTATACTACATATCGTGTCATTGGAACATTCAAAACGAAAAGTCGCTCCGAAATGTCGTCACATTTAAACCCCCCGATCATGGACAAGCAAGAGGTGTGACGTCATTAGCAATCTCCTCCGTGGCTGTGCTCGTGGCAAATTGAAGCAATTACAATATACAGTTGTTTTGGTATCCCCTCCCTTCCCCTGTACCCCCCACTTAAACTAACAATGCAGTAATTCCAATTCCGATGACGTTTGGGTGACGGTTTATTAAAAAGGGACAAACGCTTCTTTTTGGGTTGTCACTGTATTTGCTTGAGTGGCTATTTAGTATTCTTACCACTATTAGGGCCGATTTTTCAAATGCCAAATATACAGACGATTTTTGACGTTTGGACAATTTTTCGTGTTAGAAACCTCACTCTCATTCTTACTCACTCACTCACTCACTCATTGCCGGCTCACTAATGCAAGCACGAATATCCCTATCAGAATGTGAAGGGTTTTAGCCTTAGTTCCACCATGCTGGCCAAATTCGGATTGGCAGACTTCACGCATCTTTGAGAACATTATGATGAACTTACGATGCTGTTTTCCTTCACCGTTAAAACAAGCGATGTTGATTTCTTAAAACGCTCATAGCTTTGAAATGTTAGAGATGCATGCCAGGGATCGAATCCCCGACTACCTAAATAATGAAATGAAACGATTTTACGTATAGGACGACCTCCGTGGCGCACGGCAGGGTCAATTTGGGAATTTATAATTTCTGAATTTTTCTTGGTCTGGTCTGGTGGGTGGCTTCGGCCGTGTCTAGTTACCATCCTACCGGCAAAGACGTGCCGCAAAGCGATGTAGTGTTCCGGTACGATGCCGTGTAGAAACCGAAGGGGTATGGGTCTAATATAACTGCCATGCCCCTAACAAGTTAGCCCGCTACCATCTTAGACTGCATCATCACTTACCATCAGGTGACATCGCAGTCAAAGTCTAGCTTGTAGTGGAATAAAAAAAGGACCACTTGTGCCACTTATGATAAGTCAAGTCTCTACCACCGGTTCGGAAAAATCAATAGGAAAGGATAGCTATTGAAAATCAGTTTATAGAAACAAATAATCCATTTGAAATTAAACTAACCAATACCATCATTTGATATTAATCTATTAGTTTAAAAAATGTTACATTGCATATCCATCAACTTAAAAAAAAAAAAAAAAACTAGTCAAGGATTTTATTATACCGAAGCCTAGTAATACCTAAAGCCTGCATGATCGCTTTATATAAGAGTTCCGTTATGATCTTCAATAGTCGAACTTTAATACAAAACTTGTAAATTGGATGTCTTAATAAGACAAGCTTATAGCCGAAGATCTGGTGGGCATATTTGTTCAGGTACTTTATATAAGAACTTTAACTGGTGACTGTGAATCCATGATAGGACTAAAATGATAGTGATTATAAATTTTGAGGGCAAAATTGTCATATATTCAGTCCAATAATCAGTTTTCACAAAGTCCGAAGTTATTTTGGATACTTCTATCTTACATGAGTAGGTATTTCAAACAAATTCTGCTACTTATCCTGATTCAAGATTTAGGGATTTCAGGTAAATCTTATCATTTATAGCACGTACCTTATATAAATCCCCGTTAATTTATATCTAAACTGTGATTACACCACACATTGGCCGACAGGTCGACTTTACAACAGGTTCACTAGAGTGTATGATAGTAGGGCAAATAAGGTAAACTAATCGATGCCTGTGACTTCGTCCGCGTTGGTTAGGAGTTTTTGTTTGATTCCTGCGGGAACTCACTAATTTTCCTATGTCTTTCCTTGGGATTCAATCTATCTCTATAGCAAACTTCATCAATATCATGTGAAAGGAAGGCCCGGTACAGCATAACGGTCAGACAGACACATATTTCGCATTTATTATATTTGTATGGATGTATTCTGTTGAACACTATCTCTAAGCTAAACTAAAATGACAGTTCTAAATACATTGCTTTCCCTAGCTCTAAATACATACCTTTGATACTACATGCAGATTTTTCCGTCAATTAAAAGTTAATGTTTCAGCTTTTATCAACTACCCCCTCTGAATTCCGCACCAGCTCTTGAAACAACAAGACAAGCTTATTATTTAACTTTAGGAATTTCAACATGGATTAGAATAATGCCGCGCTAAACTAAACTTGTTTAGGAACAAAACAAAACTTTTCAAATTAGATATCGGCACGGGAGGTTGGATATCTGTTTATGAGATCGTTGAAATCTAAACGCGGATCGGATTTTCGAAACTGTTAATACGTAGACGATATTTTGAGTTAACTAAGCTGCATGAGCGGGTTTTTTTTAAATTCATTATAGGCTTACGCTTGACAACAATCCCTGATGGGATGTGATGATGCGGCATAAGATGGGACGCGCTTGCTTAAAAGACGCCTATTCACTCTTGATTTAAAGATACCCGGATTGTAATTGGTGGGAAACACAGTTTTTGGTAGAGTGTTCCAGACCCTAGCCATGCGAATAAGGAATGAAGACGCAAAGCGCTTCGTATGTGTGGATGGATCGTTGACGACATAGGGGTGGAAACTCGTACGGTGTCTTGCGGTACGATGGTATAGAAAGGTACCATCACACAGAACACGGCGTCGTACCGGAACGCTTAATCGCTTGGCGGTACGTATTTGCCGGCAGGGTGGTAACTAGCCACGCGCCGAAGCCTCCCGCCGGACCAGATCAGTGAAAACTCAGAAATTATAAATCCCCAAATAGACCCTGATGGGTATCGAACGTCTAACTAAATATTATAAATGTGAAAGTTATTCCACGTAAGTAAAAAAACTTATCCCACGCGGACGAAGTTGTGGGCATCAGCTAGTTTATAATAATATATCAAATTATGGATTAATTATTAGAATTGGTACTCGTAACTATCGTAAGATCGGATGATCTCATTAATATCGCCAGAATCGCTGATTTACGGCTATTATGTTACGAATTAATTCTGTAATAATCGGAGAAGAAAAAATATAATAAGACGACGTGATACTACATAAGTGGTCTCGAAGATACTTAATTAGTAAAGCCATGGATGATGGAGTCGGCTAGAGCCGAATTTTGTCGAATATTACCGAGTCGTATTTGTTTCGTATGCGTATAGAGTAATATATATTCGACGTTTCTGATCCGAACCGCTAGGGTGTGGAACACCCTCCCAGCGCACGTGTTTCCTGCCACATATAACTTAGGTACCTTCAAGGAAAGAGTGAATAGGCATCTTCTAGGCAAGCGCGTTCCAACCTAGACCTCATCATTGCTTTGCACTAAGCATGATTGTCGTCAAGCGCAAGCCTATCTCACAAATTTAAAAAAAAGTAATAATAATATGAATATCTTTTTTTTTAAATTGAGAGATAAGCTTGCGCTTGACGACAGTCATGCTTAGTGTAAAGCAATGATGAGGTCCAGGTTGGAACGCGCTTGCCTAGAAGATGCCTATTCACTCTTGCCTTGAAGGATCTATCTTCTAATATTCGAATTTACTCCGAAAAGGTGAAATACGCGCCTGGAATTCGAACCCTGGACACTATCAAGTCTGATTAATAAGTATAATTCTGATTTCTTAGTTTATCATACTGATATTACAAATGCGAAAGTGTGTTTGTTTGTTGGATTGTCCTTCAATCTTACTGCAACAGAATAACGGATTGACGTGATTTTTTGCATAGTTACAAACCTCGAGAGTGCCTTTTTATGCCGGAAAATTGAGGAATTGAGGAATGAAAAAAACGTATTCCACGCGGACAAAGTCGCGGTCATCAGCTACTTGGATATATCGCTCTTCTTGCTACGTCATTATATGCACGACCAATAACTAGATGATTTATAAACTCAAACTCAACTCAAATAAATAAACTTATTATAACTGCTTTTGAATCGTCGAGTGAATCTACCACTGATTCGGAATCCATTCCTACTGAGAAGAACTAACAAAACTCTGTGGTTGCTCTTTTCAAAAAAATCATTTACAAATAAATCTATTTGTAGAAACATAAGTAACCGCTGTCTTTAGCATTACTGGAGCGAGTCAAATCCACACTCTTTTATCATTTACTTAATACTTTACTCAATAGTCATTTTGCTAAGAATCTTTCATTCTATATGCATAGAACACGCAAAATAAAAGAATTAGTAGGTACTCATTGATAACAATACCCGTTCAAAGCCATCAAAGCAGTCAATTGGACATAAAAAGGAAAAGTTTTAAAGAACTAAACTATTTGTGCGGACTGACATTGATTGCGAATTGTATAAAAAGGCTAAATGCACGCTCCCATTCTCTAGCTATTTGAGATGCCTCGCGCTCAATATAATAGAAAGTCGGAATTATATTTTAATAAGACTCGATCGGTATTTTTTGAAGGAATATTTCACAAAAAGACGCGTTTCTGCAATGAATATTAAAATATTTTGCCACGCATGAGATCTAGGCATTAAAATTGGCGGTATGAAAATATACCAATAAAAATAATAACTATACTTAAGTACTTATTTTATACATTATCGAGAAAAAAATCTATCCAAACTTTCGCATTTATATTAAGTATAGATAGATATAGATTCAAGGAAATTGTATTAGCATTTTTTATTTATTTAAGGCATTGCAAACATAATATTAGGTAAATCAAATTAAATAAAAAAAAGGAAGGTAATGATGTTTGGTCCTTTAGTGTGCGCATCAATACTATACTAATATAATAAAAAGTGTGTCTGTCTGTCCGATTTTGATAAAATTTGGTACAGGGATAGGTTGTATCCCGGGGAAGGACATAGACTTTTTATCCCGGAAAATTAAGGAGTTCCCGCAGGAAACAAAAAACTTAATCCAAGCGGACGAAGTCGCGGGCATCATCTAGTTGCCTATAAAAGTGAATGACGTGGACTTGTCCGTATTGTGTCTCCACTCTAACTGTCAAATTATCTGATCTGTCTACAGTCTACAGGATGTTCCATTCTGTACCGTGTCTTTCCATTATTGCCGTATAAATTGTTTCTTGATAAATTAGATAAGCGATTCTAAAGTAGGATAACCATTAGCCAGCTATTAGTTTTATAATGGTCATTTAGTGTGCCTTTAGTCGTAATTTGACTGGACAATAGGCGTATATCGTCCGAACAGACAATACGAGATTGCATCGAGCAGACTCGACTGGCAGACAGTGAACGAATGCCAGTTGAAACGGCCTCGTTAGTACACGATTTAGAACACGAGATGTACTTTGCATTTGCAATGAAATCTATGCAATGGGTGTCTTTTTTATTCGAATACTAGCGAATGCCCGCGTCTTCGTCTGCGTGGTTTGAGGTTTTTTGGTGCCCGTGGGAATTCTTTAATTTTCCGGGATAAAGAGTACTGCTGGAATTTCTTAAAATCCATACTTTATACCAACAAATCGATGACATTAGCGTCAAAGTAAAATGAACTTTAATAGCATTGAGTTGAATTTTGTGTATGCATTCATATCATATACGATAAGTTCCCAAATAAAAATGGATTGTACTGAATGTGTGACTTTAAGTAATTAATCAATGCCTCCAGGTTCATTTTACTTTGACGCTAATGTTATACAACCAATCGAATTAAAACTTAGACTAAGCGACACCTAGGTTCGTATTAATAAACCGACATCAGCTAAGAACAAGTTCTCAAGTATTGGTCTTTCTATGCTTAAGACCGGTCTTTACTATTGATTGACCGTTAACTTCATGGAAAGGAACGTAGGTTGATTTTGATTATCACTAGGTTCCCCCGGCATTACAATAAAAAAAAATCCCTATGCCGAAATCGCGGGCATCACCTCAAGGTATATATATTGATATAAAATATTTCCGTTTGCGATCCAATAAATATATTTTTTGGTTCTAAATAAGTCAGGATTTACTTTTAAACTTTGTCTTCTTTTTTTAAAACTTTTATACACGTCCTCTTATATTGCCCCTTTGTTTGAAGTCGGCAATGAAAACAGCGTATGTGGAGAAAATGTTTTAGTTGAAATGTTCTGTAAAAAGATACGACGTTTGAAATTTGTTAAAATGGGACAAACTACTGCAAAGTAATAAAAGCAAGCAGTTGCAAGTTGACATCACTTGTACATAGTTGAGACACAGTTCAGCTACCGTACAGTTCGGTAACGGACGTAATATTATTAAATGCGCAAAGCAAGTGAGGGAATCTTGGGGAAGCTAATTTTTCGATAGTTTCCCAAAAGTTGTAAGGCTTATGCAGTATTTGATATACATATAATGGTATTGCAAGTATCCGATTAAATCAGAAAAATAACTATATAATATTTTTTTTTATTTTTTTTTATTTATAAACCATATAGGACAGAACACTAAACTTTTCTTTCTTTTTGTTTTCAAATTAGTGTAATTTATGTCAAATTTCGTCACTCACGTCAGATACATTTTGTCTTCGCCTGCGCACTCAGCCCACGGTATTATTATGGTCGTGATACTGCACAAATATTTATATTGAAATAGAACTACCTGTTCTGTATGGTAGCTAAACCGCGGTAGCTCTAAGGTTGCTCCTATTTTACGCAGTTAGTAGTTTTGAGTGCAGGTGCTTATTGCTCTTAGGTACAAAGTTTTCATGAAATTTTAGCGTATTGTTACTTCTTACAGTAACCGACTCCAAAAAAAGACTTAGAGAAACGACCACACAAATTTTTTGAAAATACTACTCACTACAATTTGTTGCAAACACATTTTACATAGTTGCTAGCGGGTAAATTTTGTGCAATTGAGTCAATTTTGCTCTACAACGACGACTTTTTGACCTCTAATAATATAGTGATTGTAAACGAAATCTTTCTATACACTGGATTGGCTATTTCAAACCAATAAACCAATGCGTTAACACGTATTTGATTGCAACTTGATGTATCGATCGCATAATGTTTACGCGCCGCTTACTGACCGCACCAATAAAGGGTAGGCACACAAAATACATTGATATTTTTGTTCAAATTGGAGATCTGTGAGTTGTTGTGCTGAAAGGATTTTAAAAATATTGTGTAATAACGTGATATATAAACCAAACAGGTTGTTCTTCATAAGCCTTGAGCCCCGCGGTATTATGGAATGATATCCTAAACACAGATATCTAGTTAGGAGTCAGACCTACAACCCACGCAAATGGCCAAATTATGATGTAAGTTCAACTTTCATGTTTTAGCTTATGCTATTGTTATTTGTGTTTGTGGTTTATTTGTTATTATTTTTGTAGCTTTATTATGAATAAATATGAAATAATAATATATGAAAAAAATAATATATGATGGCCAAAAAGCACGAATTTTGTTGGAATAGACGTCATATTGTATTAAACTAGCATTTGCACGCGGCTTCGCTTACTTTATTTCAATTCTTTTATTTGCTTTAGATTGTATATAATACATGGTGTTGTTATATTATAATTATATCGTATCATACATTCTGCTATGGACTGGATGGCATCATGGAATGGCATGTAAAATTATTACAATCTTAACCCCTGTATTTTTATTTTCAAAACTAGTTTCTTACCCTACGTCATACTATCCTATCTGTACGTTTTTCAGCCCGAGTAGTGGTTCGAACTTTGCGTTGATACTCAGTCAGTCACTTTTTCCTTTGGTTGTCACAAAATATATAAATATCTAAAAATAAACCTTTATTATAAAAACAACAAAATCATTTGAGTTCATTAAGTACGTAATTTAATTTAATTTCGGAATCAATCAACGTTGGATGACAACGCTCTCCCAATTCTTTAATTGTGTTAATTAAACTTTATTTAATCACAGTAATTGTTGCAGTGAATACTTATTTTATTTAAATGAAGCTTAATTGGTGCACTGTCTTATTTTTTGTACTGTGCAAAAAAATATTCTTTTGATATACCTAGCTATGAATGAATGAATGAATATGAATGAATATATATGTGTATGTCTATCTGTCTGCTACGCTTTCACGGCCCAACTACTCAACCGATTTTGATGAAATTTGGTACAGAGATATCCCGGGTAAGGACATAGGCTACTTTTTATTCCGGAAAATTGACGAGTTCCCGCGGGAATTAAAAAAAATCAATACACGCGGACGAAGTCACGGGCATCATCTAGTCAGTCTACATGTTTGTTTGTTCCTTGCAGGACAGCTACAGCCTAAATGCTTGGACCGATTTTGATGATTCTTGCACCAGTAGATGCCGAATATATCTTCGGAGTGTCACTGCGGAAGCCAAATTAATGAAATAATAAAATGGCGCCCTCTAGAAGCCATAATGTAACAAATTAAAAAATAAAAGTCTATGGCAAGTGGGATATCGATGAATAGGTCTAGTTTAAATAGATTATGGCAAGTGAGTTCTTCAGTATTTAATACTAGATGATGCCCATGACTACTAACCAGTGCGAGCCTATTTAGACACCCGAACATACGGGGTCGCGGGTACGCTTCTTTAATTTTTCGGAGTTGAGCGCGTTTTAAGATATTAAATATCACTCGCGTCAAACGGTGAAGGAAATCATCGTGAAGAAACCCGCGTGCCCAAGAGTTCTTCATAATATTCTCGAAGTTGTCTGAAGTCTGCCAAGCCGCACTTGGCCAGAGTGGTCGACTATGGACCCGTGTTTAGTCAGTGAACGGGTTGTTGTTGATGCTGATGATTAATCGGTTGTTTATTCAACATTTATTTTCGTAAATTATCCATAATAATAATATGTACGTTACGAAATGATTATATTTAACAGAAGTTCGAAATGAAGTTACCGCGGCCTCGCGGGCACAGTCGTAAGATAAACTCGACTCTATACAATAAAGTTCACGAATGTTCGAGAGAATGTTTCTTTTTCCGCTGAATATTTTAGAACACTCTGTATTTACGTTTCGACTTTGCGAGTTCGACAAAAATGTTACCCAGCTTTTTTTACTTCTTTTTCACGAAATAGGTAAGTATACGCGCAGCGATAAAGTTTTACAAGCAATCAGATTATTAAAATAATGAAAAAAAAAAAGATTATTGACCAACAGTTTTCAACAAATTGATTGATTAAATGCAGTAATGTATATGTACTGTGTACATACTTAAAATTTAAGTGGTCAATGGGCCACCTCCACACCTTACCCCATTCAAGGTGTCTGTGCCACAGCATGAAAGGTATGTACCTACAACCTACTTGACATATTACCACAACGCTGATAAAAGGGGTTTATTTTTTCATCATTTATTGTAATATACCTACTAATTATTGTATACCAACCACCAACCACTACAGCCCATTAACGTCCCACTGCTGGGCACAGGCCTTTTTTTTTTTTTTATACACAGGAAATGCCTGACGCATACCTCTCCGTCAGGGGAAACGGAGAGGTTATGTGGGGCTTGCACCCACTAAAACCTGTGTTGTTCCTCGACGGACCGTCGCGGTTGCGCGGGCTACACTTAGGTAAGTATTCTTACTGCTGGGCACAGGCCTCCACTCTCATAGGAGAGAGGGAATTAGAGCTTAGACCCACCACGCTGCTCCAATGCGGGTTGGGGGGCTTTAACGACTATTATCATGTTAGTGATAATAACCGGGACCGACGGCTTAACGTGCTCTCCGAGGCACGGGGGTGAAACACCGCCAACTTCCAACTCCGGGCTGGCACTGAGAATTTCTTAATTGAAAAACCCAATACTGACTGCCTCGTTGGTCTAGCGGTTAGCATAGTCGACTGCGGATCACGAGGTCCTGGGTTCGATTCCCGGTCGGGCATAGAAATTGCTAGGTAAGTTATTGAGTTTCTCAATTATTGTATAATTTTATTAAATTTGATGATGCCCGAAGCTTGGAGTTATGGGTTTTGTAAGTTTTGTGGAACTTTGATTTTACGTTGAATGTAACAAAAAATCATTTCATTTTATTTGAAAAAGAAAGAAAATTCTTTATTCGAGGCAACTTCTGTACAAAGTAACTCATAGTATAAGTATAATTAGTTTAAGTACTATACGCAAGTAAAAAATAAATAAAAAATGTCATCTTGTACAGCAGTGCAACGCCTCAAATAGGTAAGCCACTCAGCTTTTTACAGTCCCACTAACTTATCTGACCCGGTGACAGCGTCGCTAGTAAACATAAAAAAATTTGCAGTCATATTAGGACAGCCGATTGAAGTGAAAACGAATATTTAAAAAAAAATTATGATTGAAGAAAAAAAAATTATAATAAAAATATTAGAGATATAAACCTTAAAACTAAGGCATTAAAGTTTAATTACGAATGTACTATATTATTATACTTAGGACCTTTGTCTTAAAAATAACGATGTCGGTCTCGCGGTCGGTCTCGCGTATTCCACATTTTTACCCCCTACCAAAAAGTGCTCAACGCGCATAAAGAAGTTTTCACTTCAAAAACTACACACTGGGTACGCTGTCTTATACCCCTCGCAGTGCAGCCAACATAATGACGTCAATATTAACAGCCATAACCGTATCGGCGGCGATAACGCGGCCCGCCGAGGATACCGGGGCTCGACACCGCGAATTATGAGTGCCAGAGGAAAATGACTCCTTGGGCGATCGTTATCATATCTGCCAGCGAAAAATTGCCTGCAGCCGAGGGGAGGTTGGGCAGGGTTGAGGATGCACTGGTCCAGTAAAGGCTATTAAAAATCCATACTAATATTATAAAAGCGAAAGTGTTAATTTCTGCCTCTCTGTCTGTCTGCTACGCTTTAACGGTCCATCTTTCCAACCGATTTTGAAGAAATTTAGTATAGAGATAGGTATGCTTGATTGCCAGCTTATGGTTAATTTGTTTATATATCACTATATTGTAAGTGTTCACGCCGTTTACACACACACATAGAACGCAATTACACATTAATATATGTACCTAATTCTAATTACCCTCACCCGTCTCCTTCCCACTGCCCAGGACAAAAGGAGACAGCGAATTCATCAACGGACAATTTTCTACCGGTGTTTTTTTTGAACCCCCAGTCGTCTGTCGTTCTCCGCTGACCGCTCACGCCGCTTTTTACGCATTATATTTGCACACGTTAATTACGTGCATAGTTTTCCTAATTTATATTTAAAACCCACGGGTCGACCCACGCGAACCATAAATCTATTTAATAATTAAAACAATTACTTATGGTGGGTGTTCTAATGTGAATCAGTGAAGTGCTTTAACCAGCTATCGAAGAACGCAAGGACATTTTAAGGTTAGTCCTGGGTGTCCTCTCACAGTTAATTCACTTTTCCCACCATATTTTTGGTCCTTCTCCCACGGATACCTTCCTTTATCCCGCTATATACGTATTTATACCGCTAAACCGCTTAATCCGCAATATTTCACGCATTTTCACACTTACAAACCACACCTCACGGTCGCCATCTTTGAGTCACGTACGCACATATCTCGTTAGAAATGACGGACAAAAAGGATTTAGAAATCGAAATTCGCATGCTAGAAGCAAAGCAGCAAAGCTTTTATAAGCAAATGCAAAATTTATACGATTTAAGTCGCAACCTTGAGAACGATGCTATACTTAAAAACTTTTTGATCAGAATTAAATCTATCGAAACTTTACGGAATGATTACACATCCGTAACGGATCAACTTAATTTAACTAATTTAAGAGCTAATCCAAAGGCCACTATTAATTTTGATACATTAGCATCGTTTGACGAGTTATATTGTCACGTCAAATCCGCAGAAACTGACGCTTTAGCCAAATTATCGCAAAATACATCACATAATTTAGACCTACTTAAAAAATTGCCTGCTTTGGAGTTGAGAAGTTTCGATGGAACTCCTAGTAAATGGACAGCTTTTTACGAGAATTTTAGTACGCTTATTCATAACAATGCGAAACTATCAAACGCTGAAAAAATACAATACCTCCTAGGTAAGCTGTCAGGTAAGGCTTTAATAATTTGCTCTGGCATACAACCAGTAGCCGCTAATTATGATATAATTTGGAACGCTTTGAAAGAAAAATACGAAGATAAAAGAACTTTGGCATCGATGTATTTTGAACAGATTCTATCATTTAAAGGCAGTCAAACTACCTCGCAAAATTCTTTAGATTTGTTTATAGAACAATTTTGTTCCGCACAAGCCGCTTTAAAACGCCTCGAAATCACAGATTTAGCTGATTTTATTTTTACTCATCTCGCTTTGTCTAAACTAGATAAAGAAACGGTAACATTATTCGAACAAGCTCATCGCAGTGAAAAAATGCCGTCTTTTGATTCGCTAGTTCAGTTCGTAAAAGAACAAAGCAAAATATACACGCTACGCAGTCCTATGTCTTTAAATATTTCTAAACAGAAATCCAAGATTACGCCGCAAACAAATCGCATTAATAATGTACCCGCACGCTCCTTCCATATAAATAACAACAACTATACAGAACCTATAAAGGCGACATCCACGCTTGTGTCGTCCACTGGTAAAAACCTACCTAAATGTCCGTACTGTAAAGACGACAGTATTCATCCGCTTTTTAGGTGCCACAAGTTTATGGAACAAGATCCTCAATTTAGAGTACAATTTGTCCGTAAAAATAACCTATGTATAAATTGTATTGGATTTCACAGCCTTGCAAACTGTAAAAGTCGCGTTAGATGTTATTGTGGAGGGTCTCATCACTCAAAATTACACGCGGGAATCGAACCCGCGACTCATAGCAAGGCGTCTACTCCGAATGACGTCACTGATGCGAGCGCTCGTAGCTCGACGCAGTCAATACCTATCGCACAATCCACGCACACTACTGCGCCCGCGCCGTCGACACTTTGTTTGACAGACCACGTATTGCAGTCTCGCATGCAATTCAATACGAATCAAACAGTCTTATTACCTACTGCAGTAGTTCATGTTTATAATAATCTAGGCGAACGTTTTAACATGAGAGTACTATTAGATAGTGGTTCTATGTGTCACATTATCACAAAATCATTTTGTGATCGCTTAAACTTAAAAATTAATGCCTCGCCTTCAGTTGTGCAAGGACTCGGCCTTTCAGAACAACAAGTTCAAGGTCTAGCCCGCTTTACAATATACTCACGCTTTGACGACCGCGTCAAATACGCAGTGAATGCACGCGTTGTCGATACACTAACAGACAAAATTCCGAATGATTTAGTTGATTTAAATCATTTGAATCATTTTAAAAAATTACCTCTCGCTGATGATAAATATTATACACCCGCGGAAATTCACGGCTTGATTGGCAACGAGCTATTCCCATTTCTTTTAGGCAACCATAAAGTTACGTCCACTGATTCGTCGGCCGTCGGTGTCCAAACATCACTCGGCTATGTTATAATGGGAAAGGCACATTGCCTCGCTCCTCCGCTCCCTAAGGAGAAATCCCTCCATGCTTCCTTCAAAACTACTGAACCGACTTTGGAGGAACTTACTCAGCGCTTTTGGGAGTTGGACTCGGTGCCTAGTAGAAATCAATTGAGTCCTGATGACGCCGCTTGTGAACGCATTTTCTTAAACAGTATTTCACGCGACAGTACTGGGCATTATACTGTCTCACTTCCGTTCAAATCTGACCCTACCGTACTGGGTCGTTCATACGATATAGCTAAACGCCGTTTATTGAACTTAGAGAAGAAATTGAATAATATTCCCGAGTTACGCAAAGATTACAACGAAACCATTTCCGATTACATAACTAAAGGTTATTTAAACTTAATCAAAAATCCTGAGCCAGGCCCGTGTTACTACATTCCGCATCACGCTGTGTATCGCCCGGACAAAACTTCCTCGCGAACTAGGGTTGTTCTAGACGCAAGCTGTAAGACTAACAGCTACGATAACTCGAACCGCTCACTAAATGATATCTTATACACGGGACCTAACTTGCAGGCTAACATATTTGATTTATTAATTAACTTGAGATTATTTTTAATCGCCTTATCCGCCGACATTGAAAAAATGTATTTTCAAGTCAAACTTTCACGCGATCATCACCGCTACCAGCGCATCCTATATAGGTTCGACTCAAGCGATCCCGTCGAAACTTATGAATTTAACTGCGTATCTTTCGGCGTGTCGAGTTTGCCGTACCTAGCTATGCGCGTAGTGAAACAGCTCGCTGAAGATGAACGCGCCCGCTTCCCGGCCGCTGCTTGGGCAGCCGAGCGCCATTTTTATATGGATGATTACGTCTCTTCTGTATCTTCTATAGAAGAGGCTAAGAATTTATATAACGAACTCGTTCAACTCTTCAGTGCTGGTGGTTTTAAACTTACAAAATGGATTTCGAACAGTACCCATTTACTGCAAAAGATACCTTCTGATTTACGCTCGCCAAATATCGTACAATTTGATGAAAATTCTATTACCGCGAATACCAAGATCGTAGGTTTACGATGGGAACCGAACGAAGATGTTTTCACATTTAAAGTAAACGTACCTAAAGAAACTAAATGTACGAAACGCATTATTCTTTCGGTAACCGCGAGATTATTCGATCCGCTTTCACTACTAGGCCCTGTAACTGCTTTATTAAAATTATTAGTGCAAGAATGCTGGAAACTAAACCTAGGTTGGGACGACGATGTTCCCGCTAGTATAGAAGACCAGTGGTTGCAATTACGACGCGAACTTCATTTATTAGAACAGTTACAGATTCCGCGACATATAGGTATTTTACAAACATCGCATAATATTTCGCTGATAGGATTCGCTGACGCCAGCGAGAAATGTTACGGTGCTGTCATTTACTTACGAGTCAGCCCTAATGAAACAGATAAAGGTCAAGTCACATTGCTGTGTGCAAGATCAAGGGTGGCCTCACCTAAGTGCAATGTATCGTTGCCGCGACTTGAACTTTGCGCTAGCCTTCTTTTATCAAATTTAATCGTTGCTGTTAGGGATTCGATTAGTGAACGCGTCACAATAAATGAAATAATCGCATTCTCCGATTCCACGATTACGCTCTCGTGGATCCGCGCACCGCCTCATAGATTTCAAACCTTTGTCGCAAACAGAATCGCCGCTATAAACGCTAACCTTCCAGCTGAAAACTGGCATCATGTTTCTGGAAAGGAAAATCCCGCAGATATAATATCGCGACCTATTATGCCTGCTCAACTTATAAATAACACGCTTTGGTTTCACGGACCCTCATGGGTCTCGCAGCCGTTCTGCGATTGGCCCATAAACGCTTATACGCCACACGCGGTTGATGAGTTACCAGAGCATAAAAAACTTGTCACCTTAACCACCAAAGTCTGTGATACTGAAGATTTGTATAACGATTTATACAATTCCGCTAATCGCATGTCAAACTGGAATAAATTCCTACACTCGTGGGTTTATGTGCTACGCTTTAGCAAAGTTTTAAATTCACGCGGTGATATTACTGTCTCAGATTTGGAAGCAACTGAGATGTATATACTACGCCTTATACAAAAGAGACATTCGTTCGACATACGCAATCCCGCCCTGCGAAAGCTAAACGCATTTACAGACTCAAATAATATTATACGCGTCGGCGGGCGATTGTCACAATCGCAATTAGGCTATTCGCAAATGCATCCAGTCGTGCTCCCCGCGAAAGATCGTATAGTACATCTTATGGTGGACTATTTCCATAGACAAAACGCACACGCCGGTCCTTCTTTACTACTCGCACTGTTACGCCAAAATTATTGGATTATCGCCGCTCGTAATATGGTTCGCAAACGCGTACAAAGTTGCAACCGCTGTTTTAAAGTAAAACCTAAAAATACTTTTCCCATAATGGGAGACCTGCCTCACTATAGAGTTAGTGAAGTTAAGAGTTTCGTATACACGGGCGTGGACTACGCAGGTCCATTTTACGTTACTCCTTATCGCCGCCGCGGTGTTAAGTCTCTTAAGGCTTATATGTGCCTATTTATTTGTCTCACTACAAAAGCACTCCACTTGGAGCTGGTCTCCGACCTAAGCTCCCAGCTGTTTCTGGACGCATTTCGTCGTTTTATAAGTCGGCGCGGCCCTGTTTCTTTGATAGTAAGTGACGGGGGTGGTGCGTTTGTTAAGGCTAATAGACAAATAAACGAAATACACGAGCTTTTATCTAAGGAAAATTTTTTAGATCAACACTTAGGAGATCTACGCATTCAATTTCGAAGAAACCCCCCTTTCGGGGCGCATTTTGGAGGGGTTTGGGAGAGTCAAATTCGCTCAGTAAAAATGCAATTGTCAAAAGTAATAGGTACTCAAACTTTAACGTATGAGGAGCTAAATACTGTTCTGGTCCAAATTGAAGGAATTATGAACAGTCGTCCGCTGTGTGTGTTGAGTTCGGACCCATCCGAGCCCACCGCGCTTACACCTTCTCATTTTTTAAATATAACGCCACTTAAATACTTACCTGCTGAAGATTTTACCGAGGTTCCGCAGAATAGACTCAATCGCTACCAGTTACTTACAAAACTTGTTCAATCATATTGGCAGAGATGGAGTCACGAATACTTGTCCTCTCTCCAAAGCAGACAAAAGTGGAATACTCCATCTCATCCCATCACAATTGGTTGTATTGTTATAATTCGTGATGACAACTCGCCACCTCTGAGTTGGCCTTTAGGTATAGTCCAGGAGGTTTACCCCGGTAAGGACGGAGTAGTCCGAACCGCTAGGGTAAAAACACGTACAGGTTCTTACGTTAGGCCTGTTGTTCGGCTATGTCCTCTGCCGCTCCAATAGTACATAGTATTTTTTTTTTTTTTTTTTTTTTTTTTTTTTTTTTTTTTTTTTTTTTTTTTTTTTTCTCTATTTTAAATTCATTTTAAATATATTATAGAGCATAATATACAGTGAAATGTGTTGATAATACTTCTTCTACTTACCAGTAAACAATCCAATCATTAGTTCCTTTTCATATTCACTTGTTTTGTTTTTTTTTCTGTTGTTTAATTAACCTAACCTAACCTAAACATGGATTCAAATAATTTGGAATCGATTGAACACTCAATATCTGCATTGACTGACCATTTCAATGCACGTATGGCTGAATTTCAGCGGGTCATACAGACTTCTATCCCAGCAACCAGCCCATCTTCAAATATAGCTGCGCAGTTTGGTGCCTTCCGGGTATTTGTCATGGCATCTCTTGAAAGCCTACAACTGCAAGTCCAAGTGCTTTCCAAGCAGTGTGATGTTATGGAGATGAGAAGTCGCAGGAAGATGTTGCTAATTCATGGTGTTCCAGAAGTCCAAAAAGAAGACGTGCCCTCCACTGTGGCCAAGACATTAACCGGTCACTTTGACATGCCAGAGTTCACTGTCAATAATATTGGTTATTGTAAGCGTTTGGGTGAACTCAAAGATGGGAGATCTCGTGTCATACTTGTCAAGTTTTGTGACATGTCCCTCAGAAATAAAGTCTGGTTTATGAAGACTAGACTTAAAGGGACTGGAATTACACTGTCCGAATTCCTGACAAAAGAGCGGCATGAAGCCTTTCAGGCGGCAAGGCAGAAATTTGGAATTTCTAAATGTTGGACAAGGGATGGTAACATCACTATTATAGGTCCGAGCGGTAAGCGCCATCATGTTAGCACAGTTGCCGAAGTCAAGTCAATCGGTTCTTCGCCAGGTGATGTCCCAGTGGCAGTTACCGCTTCCACTTCTTCCACCACTTCTACTGCTGCAAGTCGGATTAGTCCAGGTGGGAGTCAAACTAGTGCTGTAGCTAGCCAATCCAGTGCTAGTGCTCCAGCGTCAAGAAGTACTAGAGTGCAGGCTAATAAGGCTAGGAGAGATGTGAGGAAGTAGGTGTATGCCTGATCACTTTAAATCAATACTTAGTTAATGTTGTTTTCACTATTCTGTAACTTCTTTTTTTTTTTGATGTAGCTGTTACCGGTTTATAGTTATTTTATTTCACCCGCAAATAATATTAATTATTAAATAACTATGAAGTATGAATAAAACTTAATGAATGTCAGTTGTCAAATTTAGACTTGAGTTTTGACACTGACAGTAGACAATATTTATTTTTAAGCTCTGGATTCCTGGCCAGGTTACTAGGTTAGGGTTTAATAGTAATTCTGTGGTGGGTAACTTTGTTTTTAAATTGTAATTTATTTTCAAAGTATTGAAGTGATTTATATGTTGTCATTACTAGTATTGTGACTGTAACATTTTTATTTTTTATTTTTAGCATAGTGGTTATATTCTCTTTGATTTTTAGTGGATATTGAGCTGAAATTGCACGTCTCTCCACTTTTAAGTTGGAATACTTAATTAACTAATGGAGTATTGGGATGCTTGGCGTGCAATTTCAGTTAGAATGATTTTACTCTAATATTTTATTACGTCTTTGTTTATAATAGGAATAATTAGTTCATAAAACAAGTGATCTCCTTTCAGATTTAGGCTGGTGATTGGAGGAGTATTATTTAAACGGGTGCAAAACTTTTGAAGCTTTATTATTATATTATATATTAGTAGGTTATCTAAGTATTAGCATATTGTTATTAATATAATATTATTTATTATATTGTTATTGTTATACTTATTTTATATTGCATAGATTGTATGTTAGGATGTTTTCTGGTGACAACATTCTGAATGTAACTGATTCGGATAATGATATTTATGTAACGGATTCGTCTGTGTCTGATGACAGTTTCCATAGTGCCGCTATACCACTTAGCTCTCAGCTTAATACAACTTTTTTGAATTTTCCTAAAAATTTTAATGTAGTTCATATAAATGCGCAAAGCATTCCCTCGCATTATTCAGATCTTTTGTCTACGTTTGATTGCAAAAATATTCACGCGATCCTAATTTCAGAGTCATTTTTAAAACCATGTCTTCCTTCAACTTCTTATTGTTTGCCTGGTTTTCATCTTATTAGGAATGACCGAACCGGTAAAGGTGGTGGTGGGGTGGCAATTTACCTGCGTGGTCATATTCCTTTCCGTATCCTAGATAAATCACCATCGCCTTACTCAGAATCTTCTGAACACCTGTTTGTGGAGGTACTGTTTGGTCAGAAAAAAGTTCTTCTTGGGGTATTTTATAGTCCATCTCTTCACATCAATTATTTTGATACGTTTGAAAACTTACTTGACCATACCATCATTTTAGGCGATTTCAACACTTGTCTTCTTAAAAATGACCATCGTGCTAAACGGTTACTTACTATTATTAATAGCTTAAATCTGAGTGTACTGCCAACAAGTGCAACCCATTTCTTTCCTTCCTGTCTTCCTTCCCAACTGGATCTTATGATAGTTTCTTCCCCTAGTCTTATTGAAGTTCATGGACAGCTTCCTGCAGAAGCTTTCTCATATCATGACCTAGTCTTTATGTCCATTAAAATTCGTCCTCCTAAAGCAAAACCTAGCATAGTTATGCGGCGAAGCTTTCGTAATTTTGACAATGATAAGTTCATGGAGGATTTGAATAACATTGACTGGCTTGCTGTCTTTGATGCTCCTTCAATAGATGATAAACTTAATATTTTTAATACTCAACTGACTGACTTATTTGATATCCATGCGCCCCTACGGCCAATTAAAATTAAACACCTTCCTGCGCCATGGCTTACCAACGACATCAGAGCACTTATGTCAAAACGTAATGCAGCCAAAAGTAAATATAAATTGAATCCATCTGATGCCAATCTCTTAAAATACAAAAAGCTTCGTAATCAGTGTAGCAGGATTTGCCGGGACGCCCAACGTCAATACATTCATTCCTCAGTTGATAGCAAGGATTCTGGCAAAACCTGGCAATTCTTGGCCTCATTGGGTATTGGGCGTCAACGTCAAAGCGTCTCACATACGGCTAATTTGGATGTTCTTAATAATCACTTTACTAATACGCTTCCTTTCGATGTTTTAACTAAACAAGGTACACTAAATCATCTTAACTCTATTCCTTCACATGGTGGACCAGAATTTCAGTTTAGTACGACGACTTGTAGTGAGGTTAAGAAACACATCTTGGCTGTGAAATCTGATGCCGTTGGTAGTGATGGAATAAGTAGGAAGATGATATTATCTTCACTTGAAAGTGTCCTTCCAGTGCTGTGTCATATTATTAATTATTCACTTTCTTCTGGTACTTTTCCCACAGCTTGGGCCAAAGCTTATATTATACCTATTCCTAAAGTTTCTAACCCTACGACTCCTTCTCATTTTCGACCTATTTCTATTCTTCCTTTCTTGTCCAAAGTGCTTGAGCGTATTGTGCATCAGCAATTAAGTATTTATCTATCTAGACATAATATTTTAACAGATTTACAATCGGGTTTTCGCCGGGGACATAGTACAGCAACAGCCCTTGTCAAGGTCTGCGATGATATCCGTTATGCTGTTGATAATAAACTTCTTACTGTAATTGCACTTTTAGACTTCAGTAACGCCTTTAACACCGTAGACTTTGATTTACTTTTGGCTATCTTAAAAGCAATTAGTATTTCTCCTATTGCTACTGACTGGTTTCGATCATATCTGTGTCATCGTCAGCAGTGTGTTCGTTCAGATGACAAGTTATCGTCGCTCATTCCTCTCAAATCTGGTGTGCCGCAGGGTGGTGTACTCTCTCCTCTTCTCTTCTCTATTTATATAAACTCTATTTCTTCAGTAATTTCTTCATCTTATCATTTATATGCTGACGATTTGCAGGTTTATGTATCAGCAGCCATTGATGACCTTGCTGTAGCTATTGATTCCCTTAATGCTGATCTGAATAAGATTAGCGCTTGGTGTCGATCTTATGGTCTCTTGATAAATCCAAATAAGTCACAGGTGACTATTATAGGTAGCAAATATTACCTTTCCTTACTTTCTTATAATAGTATACCACCTGTAGTCTTAGATGGAACAGCTATACCTTACACTAGTACAGTCAAGGATCTTGGCCTTATTCTTGATAATTCTTTATCTTGGGTTCCACAAGTTACGGAGTTAAGTCGTAAGATCTTTGCTGCTATTGGGTGCTTACGACGGTGGAAACATTTTTTACCGATTAAAACTAAAATCCTCTTAGCTAATACTCTGCTCTTACCCATGTTGGATTACGCAGATGTTTGTTATTTGGATTTATCTGAGACCATGCTCAATAAACTTGACAGACTGCAAAATGTATGTATACGATTTATCTTTGGTTTACGCAAGTACGATCATGTATCTGAATTTCGTGCTCAGTTAAAGTGGCTGCCAATTCGTTCCCGTAGAAACTTACATGCTCTTTCTCTCTTGTACTCCATATTATATTATCCTCAAACGCCACCTTACTTGAAAGAGCGGTTCAATTTTCTTGGCAGCAACGACTTGTCTATTTATTTGCGGTCTAAAGATGACAACAGGTTGAGAATACCATTTAGTCATACGGAGGTGTATGGGAATTCCTTCACAGTAAAGACGGTCAAGCTTTGGAATGTCCTACCGAATGACATTAGACAATCCAAATCTTTACATATGTTCAAGAATCGTTTAAAGGATTATTACCTAACTAATGCTAGTATGCTATAGAATATTTAAGTATTGTATATGTAGGTTTATAGGTATATATATTTATGTTTATATGTATTTATAAAATTATTTATGTATTATTAGTATGTAAGGTTTATGTAGTATATTGTATGGCTGTCTATATTGTTGCACTATCCCGCTCCTATCATAAAGGTTTTTAATTAATGGGTTGTCTGGAGGAGATCACTTTTAGTGATAAGACCGCCCTTGCGCACTTTGTTTTGTTATGTTTTCTTTTCTTTGTATTTTTATGTCCTGTGTAGCAATAAAGAGTTTATCTATCTATCTATCTATTTTGCAACTCCGCAATAGTTTAAGTTAGTTTTTTAATTTTTTACTTTTCCGCTTTACATTACTTTTTTTTTAATATCGCTATATGCTTATACAAACTTTGTCGCTTTCTGAAGGCATCCCTTCAGCCCGGGGGATGATGTTCACGCCGTTTACACACACACATAGAACGCAATTACACATTAATATATGTACCTAATTCTAATTACCCTCACCCGTCTCCTTCCCACTGCCCAGGACAAAAGGAGACAGCGAATTCATCAACGGACAATTTTCTACCGGTGTTTTTTTTGAACCCCCAGTCGTCTGTCGTTCTCCGCTGACCGCTCACGCCGCTTTTTACGCATTATATTTGCACACGTTAATTACGTGCATAGTTTTCCTAATTTATATTTAAAACCCACGGGTCGACCCACGCGAACCATAAATCTATTTAATAATTAAAACAATTACTTATGGTGGGTGTTCTAATGTGAATCAGTGAAGTGCTTTAACCAGCTATCGAAGAACGCAAGGACATTTTAAGGTTAGTCCTGGGTGTCCTCTCACAGTTAATTCACTTTTCCCACCAGTAAGTAGTGTACCTACTTAACGTCTTAACCTTAAAAATAAACATTTTCTGTAAGAGAAAAAATACTAAGGACAAAGCAATTTCTTTTTTTATATTTGAAAATTTTTATATCCCTTATTAATGCGCAATGAGCATACTAGGCCAACAGGACTAACGTCTTCTGAGTTAAACTGGACTTAGATACGTCAGTGTCGTGTTTTTGTTTTTACAGGATAGTGAGAATCTCGAAAATATTGGAAAGAAAGTTTCATACACTAAAGTTTTATTTTGGTTATGTAATATGTATACGTTATTGGATGCGTACAACTCAGAGTAGAGATAATGTAGAGGTCAGGTAACCTCTACACTACCCCAACTCTGACCTCTGCAAGCCGTTTTAATGCACACAGGTTTCCATTACGAACAAGTAGGTACTCGTGTTGGTACCTACATTCACATCATGAATAAGATCGTCTAGACGCGTGCATTGACTGCAACATGCTCCCGGGGGATACGAGAGCAGTGAAACACTGCAAAACTGCAGCTAAACATTATCTCAGACTGTTATTAAAACATGGAAAAATATTGTAACGGAAGTTCTTTGCTCGATAGATAATCATAAAGTTGATCTAAAACATATGTTAATATCAAGTGGACTTATTGTCTGGTGGACAACTTCTCCGTTGTGTGCTTTTACCCTAAAACTACCACAAAAATATGGCTCACATTTCATAGTATTCAAAATAAAATATAATTTTTATGGTGAATTTTGTCAAATTCCTAGGATTTACGTGTTACACGGGTGTATTCACAAATTTTCCAACTGTGTAATACGAAGAACATGCTGAAGAACGTGGGAGTCCACCTCATCATTATTATCCCAAGAAAACTCCTACCATTATGTGATTAATGGAAAGGGGTCACGACCTTCAGTAATGAGGAATACGAAGCAAGGAGTCTACGAGGAAGGAAACTCTCCAAAAAAGGGGGCCAAGCCCATAGACTGACTCGCGAATAACAAAATCTTTATAGTATGAAGTACGTTGTATCTTTTACTTAATTAAAAAAAACCTCAAGGTACAACTAAACATAAAAATGAGTAATAGCCAATATTACACCTGACAAAACGGTCTATTATGAGCCAACAAAACAATACCCGATGACTTGTATTCTGAGCTGTATAATACGACGTCGATATTATGTTGCTACAAAAAGCGGTAATTTTTCTTCTTTGCCATCGCTTCAGAAAAACCTTTTTTTATACGTAGACATTTAATAAGTAGAGTGGATATTCTACCGACGTGTTCATCGATGATAGATGGAGTAAAGGGATGAAGCTAGTTATCTCCTGGGTGACAAACTAATAGACTAATATTACATAATCTCCTAAAAGTTCTAAACTTAAACTTAAGTTTAGTATTATAATCCATTGATAAATAACGTTACCAAGGGACAAGAATACTTAATTCGCTAAAACAACAACGCCTCATACGAGTTAAAACACTTTTTGTCATGTTACTTTGAGCAGTTTGGCAGTTAATTGCATGCTGTTCTAGTATTAACCTATTAATTAAAGATATAAAATAATGACACGAGTAAAACATGAGCAATCTCTCGAATAAGAAAAATCGGAAAGCGGCTCTACTCCTTTAAATATCCTCGGCGCTTAAGAAAAACATCCTTTACTGAGCTCCACAGTAAACCTGGGATTCAGCATCCATTGTTGCGCTTAACAAAGCAGGATCCTGAACATCAAGTTTCAGTCGTCTAACGATAAAAAATAATGCTAATTCACTTCACGGGGCCCCCCATCCGTGAAATAATGACCGATCGTTATATAAGTAATAGACGGAGAGCTGTTATTAGCTGAGGATGTTATTGACAGAGGCTAAAAAATATTTATCTTTGATCATTTAGCTTTGGCACATCGATATCATGTTCGCTTATCGCTGAGCCTCTGGCTGGCTTACTAATGTGATATTTTTGAGTATCTAAGCAGTAATTGTTATCTATGGTATTGCCCAATGCTACATATAGGTTTAGGTCTAAATGCGGATTTGCAGTCTTTATACTCTTTAGAGTACTATGGAGAACGCTCGGGCAAGCAGATTTTTTCATACTTTTCTTTTACAGCTAAAGTGACAATTAATGCAAAAAGCTTGAGACGTATACCTGGGAGTCAGACCCTGGATCCCTGGGATAGAAGGACGAGGTCTTTACCGATAGGCTATCGCCATAACTAACCATTAAGGTTCTCAAAATTCCCACCAGCTTTTGGTCTATGATTTAACGTCCGATCGTTACATAGATAAGAGAGTTTTTCCGTTAAATCGAGCCTCTTCCGTTCTTAACGACATTGCCCTTCGTTAAACAGAAAAGTGATTCAGGTAGTCGTTTGAGTTGAGTGTCTTTTTTCATTTCAAAGGATGTTTAATACCGCTTTTTTGTTAAAATGGGTGATTATACTGATATTGCTCTAAGTTGGCAAAGAGATTTATTTATGTGGTAGAATGGCTATAGCTTAGGTTTGTTGCATATGGCTTATAGCTTTATTATACTTCATTTAAAATTTAATTGTAAAATTTGAGCCCTTTTCAATTGAAGTGAAAATTTGACCAACCTTAGGCACAGCATTATCGATTCTAGAGCACGTGTTCAAAATTTTAATTGCTTTTAATTGCTTAGTATTCATATTGGAATATGACTTCGTTGTATGGAGAGCACTACGAATACATTCTTCCTAAGAGCACAAATAAAAAAAACAATATTTTGTCCTTTTGTGTTTTGTGTCAGTTTTAGCAGCCATGGTACCTATTACATCTCGCAATTCAATTCTAAAATTGTTAAAAAATTCCAGATAGAGCAAATAACTTCCGCTAAACTGAAAAGTAGCCAATTAGCTCGTTTTTAGACAAAGGAACTTTTATCCTATCTGTTGTCAATATAAAATTTAAATATCTAGAGATGTTTCAAAAGTAAAACAGTTTACAAAATGAGAATTTATATTGATATTGCTGCGAGGTAATGCGGTGGCGAGGAGTAATGAATTCCTCGAAATTCCTCAAACTTAGCACTCGCCTAATGGTGAGTTAGTGCGATAAAAGAAATGCGCATTTTAAGGCCGGGAGTTTAGTCGTTTTTCAACATTATGAAAGTTTGGAAAACTTGAAAAAAATAAAGTGCTTTTAGAATACATTTGCGAGGCATAACCTCGGTAAAACATTTGAGACTTGGTCAAACAGATGTATTTTTTACATTGTTACCTTTAATGCGTGTAATTATAACATGTTTTGAGATGAATAGTATTATTGTTTTTTACCTATTAGGATTTTCGAAACACTTGGAAATTGAGAAACTCCAAAGTCGAATTTATTTCATACAGGACATGCAGCCTACAGGTGCCTCTTAAGAAGGGTTTGACCATAGTCCACCACGCTGGTCAAGTGCAGAGTGGCATTCTTCACATTCTTCGAGAATATTATAAAGGAGTCTCGGGCATGCCGTTTGAAGCTAGTGATATCTAATTTCTATAGCTTACTAACTTCAAAAAATTGGAGGCCCGGGGATAGAACCCACATAATACAACATATAATAAACCACTAGACTATCACTGCTCCATATATTTTATGGTGATAATATTGAACTATTAATCATAGCGCTACAAAGGACTGTGGTAACCTATTATTATGATGGGGAAATTTGGGGAACTTGTCAGTGAATTGTGGCCATTGAAAGCGACGAGGCTGGCTGTTAGACTGAGAGCTGGTAATCTATATTTGAAGTAAATGATGCCTGCGACTTCCGGGATAAAAGTAGACATGTCTGTGCTAAATTTCGTAAAAATCGATTGAAAAGACAAAATTAAACTGTAGCAGACAGACACACTTTCGCATTTATGATATTAGTATGATTTGAACTAGAGATGGGTCCCACTGTCGCTAAGCCATGAGTTTTAGCCTTTTTATACGAGTGGATCTAAGTCGCGTTTGTTTCATACAATCCGGGGCGTCATTGTCAAAGTCGCGGGCATCAGTTAGTCACCCATAACATAAGGTAAGGTGTGAGCACAGGGCTAAGTGATCGTTAAAAATGTTTCGAGCGAATCATTCACAGGCTCTCAGATTAAAAGACGCTGTAAAATGGATGGCGTTTCATTACAGCGAGCGATTCAGTAATTAAAAATGCCTAATTCTTGCTTCTTCGAGTGGAAACTCTAGCTCAAAGAAGCCACTGGTTTGGTTAACTTGGTAATTTGATGTCGGCATCAAATTATAAGTAGGGATCGCCTAGTTGTAAAGCCTTTGGACGCCTATTCGGGCCCCGGGTTCAAATTCCGAGCTAATTTTTCAGGGCTTTGTGCATTTTATTATATCCTACACGAAATCAACATGCTGTCTGCATATCTGCCTCGTTGGTCTAGTAGTTAGTAAGTCCGAATGCGGCTGACAAGGCCCAGGGTTGGAGTCCCGGGTCGGGCCATAATTAAGTCTTGGATTTTTCTGACTAGAAATTCTCAATACTAGCCCGGAGTTAGGAGCTGGCGGTGTTCCACCCCCGTGCTTCGAAGAGCTCGTTAAGCCGACAGTCCCGGTTATTATCACTTGAATGATAATAGTCGTAAAGCCCGCCAACCCGCATTGGAGCAGCGTGGTGGGTCTAAGCTCTAATTCCCTTTCTCCTATGAGAGTGGAGGCCTGTGCCGAGCAGTGTGTTAATGGGCTGTAGTGGTGGTGGTAGTGATGGAAATCAGCAACAAGCATAGTAGACAGCTGAACTTTAAAGTGTTTATCAACAATATAATCTATTCACGAATAATAATTCAAAAGTTGTTATCGAAGTTATTGCGTGTAAAATTATTCGTGCAAGTCAATTTATAACTTTCCAGACTGAGCAATACCTAGCTGCCTGCTTAATTCGAGTTAGCACTAAACGTAAAACTGAAAAAGTTTGAATAAATTAAAACTTTGATTTTGTGTTAAACTATCACGTTCGTAATTGATCGATCATCCACGTCTTGAGTATTAATTTAAATACGAAAATCGGTCGCGTTTTTTGATTTAAAGCATTTTGAATTAGGTACTAACTTTACCTACCAGTGTTGTTACTACCATCGTTTAAAGCAGCAGGGCGACCGCGTAACTTCTGCATCAATCAATGTTACAGTATCAATTGTTGTGATTGGCTGAATTTATGGTATTCTTGCTGCGTCAATGGATTTTGTCCAATAGTGGAAGAGTGTTAACCAATCAGAGGTGGTTGTGATCGTTACACTGTAGCTGTCATTTATATCCGGTCGCCCAGCAGTATTACTTCAAAGTGACAGTTTGATGTCACGTACCTTGACGTCCCTAAAATTAAAGGATTATAATTCTAAAACATGAACGTCAACAATATTAAAACAATACGTATTTAGGCGATAGTAATAGTACCATCGCTTAAAAAGTGGCATAGGCCACCAGTTTATAAAAAAAACTTTGTAACCTTCACGTGGGGTTGAAGTAAAACGAAACGTACGCGGTATTCCGTTCTTGAAAAAGAAAAGTTTTTTCTTAACTTCAAAATGTTTTTTTTCGAACCGTAAACTGCGAATACTTTTGCGAAAAATTGAGAAATCACTCTTTTAAAAAACGCTTCATTTTTTCAGTACCAAACCATAAACTAATAGGTATCATTAATGTGAAGGTTTGGATGATTGTGTGTTTGGATGTTTGTTACTCCTTCACCCCACAAAGACTGAACCGATCTGGCTGAAATTTGTAATGTAACTTGTAACCTGAATAAACACATTATATTCCGGAAAATTAAAGAGTTTCCACGGGTATCAAAAATCTTATTCCTTGCGGAAGGAGTCACAGGCATCATCTAGTTTACGGTATTAATTAGATATTATATTATATTCAAAGAGTATCTAATTAACTGAGCATCAGATTAAATAATAAGTACCGATTTCACTCGAGCGATTAAATCGCGACTGGCAAATCACGTTAACAGCGATTGTTTACCAGTTTGGCGGCAAGTTGGCGAATTTTAGCAACTTACCCGTTTGAGCACGCCTATACCGGCGAAGTTCGGTAAATTTTAGCATCTTACCCGTTTGAGCACGCGTACGATAAAGTTCGCTCAGCCGCCAACTCGCACAGGTGCAGAAAATTAATACGCGACGATGGAACGTGAAAGTTTATCAACTTTTTATGCGAAATTAAAAGTGTTCAAGTTTTACGTTAAATTAAAGCCACATTATTTTAATAGTCGGTACACTGTGCATTACGTTTGACTTTACACGTTCTCGTTACTCATAGATTAAATGAGACAAGTTCAATACGCAATATTCAATCATTCTTGGTTGTTTACACTCTAATAAAGATTTTTTTATAGGTATTTAAAAATTTTTGCTCGCAGTGCAGAGCTGAATTGCATTTTATTGCGTTGCATTATGAGCCCCTATTTCTTTGCGTAGTGATTCCTCTGTACCCACATACCATATAAGTTAACCACTCGGTGTCTGTACTTAAAAGGTACTATTAAGTATTCTGTGGTATAAGTGTACGTACAGTTATAATGTTAGTATGTTAGCTAGTTAAACTGAGTTGGTGCAACCGAATGGGAAAGTTTCGAGGACGTCTCGAAATTGATTTCCGAGATATTGAACATTATACTCGAACTCCAGTCTCGAACACGAATTAATATTCGCATGAAACTTACGTGGAACATGTGAAATTTAGTCAAATGTATACTGTTACTTACTAAAGAGGTATAGTTTTTTTTTTCATAAGATAATATTGTACGAAGTTGAGGTAATTAGTTGCTTTAAACTATCTTTTTTTTTCTAAGTCTATCATACTATAATATTATGAAGGCGAAAGTGTATTTGTATGTTAGTTTGTCCTTCAATCACGCCGCAACGGAGCAACAGGTCGACTTGATTTCGGCATGGTTAATGGTAACATGGTAATAAAGTAGTTCCCGCGGGAATCTAACTTAAGCCTAAACTTAAACGCGAACGAAGTCGCGAACAACTCTATATTTTTACATGTGCCATGCTTGCAATAGCTGTGTTTTGTTCATTTAAAACAATGATAGAAGGCTTAAATGACGCAGAATCATTATACTTAACATTATATGCAACGCGGTCGTTTGGTCACCGAGCCAAAATAAATATAAGGTAATGTTGGAACGGATTCAAAATAAATTTTTAAGGTTTTTGTACCTAAAGTTGTATGGGGTGTATCCGGGCTATCCTTTGCTATATCCCACTTTGTTTGTTATGGGCATGGTGGGATATAGCAAACTAGAACTGAGAAGAGAAGTGTCCCTGGCTACTTATTTATTTAAGGTACTAAGGGGGAAGGTTCACAACCCGGCTATCTTGCAGGAGTTACGATTGTACGTGCCGAACGATAGCGTGTCGCGCAGGCGTAGGCCACCGCTACTGGCGCAACCGTGCGCTCGCTCATGCTTGTTGCAGAGAGCGCCACTGGTACGCGCGACTCGCACGCTCAACGCAGTGGCTGAACATAAGGACCTGTTCAGCTGCTCACTGAGCGAGTTCACAAAAGCCGCTTCATTCGTATTAAGTTAGTTAGGTTATAAGTAAGGTATGATATTGTAGTGAATTAAGTATACTTTTTTTATTTTTCGTTTATTTCAATTGTAAATAATGTAACGCTTATTTTATCGCATTAGGTATAACCTGTAAGGATAGAATTAAGTTGGGTGAAATAAATAAATAAATAAATAAATAAAAATAAATAAATAAATGCGGAAGGGCTTATGTTTGTTGGTTTGTCCTTCACTCACGACACAACGGAGCAACGGATCGACGTGATTGTTGGCATTGGTATAGTTGAGGACCTGAAAAGTGACATATGCTACTTTTTATACACACAAAAAGACAGATAGACAGCCCGACAGACACACTTTCGCATTTATAATATGAGTATGGATAATAGTAGTCAACTAAATACTTCCTAAACAATGAAGTTTTGTGCGTGTTGCATCAGTTCTGGTAAACTGCGACGATGCAACTAAATGCGGAACTTTGCAGATAGTGTCTAAATTAATATCGAGATATTGAGTATTATAGAGCGGATCCAATATTCACAGGAAGCTTGTTTGTAATTCGGAGTAATACAACTTTACTAGTAAACGTTGATTAGGGATCATACATAAAGTACGTCACACTTTAAGGAGGGAGTCGACGAAGTGTGACATTGTGTGACAAGGGGTGGGAGGAGTCCTAAGTTTCGTGACGTCACATTTCAAAATCTTATACATCTAAGTGTTAAAATGCCAAATTTGAACTATTAACGAAAAGCTTAAAAATATTTTCAACTCTATCTGTATTCTGTATCTGTAAGGTTTAAATTGTTTTGTTGGCGAGTGTTTCAGATGTCTCTAGACGTAAAATTACAACATATGTGACGTCAACACCTACAATGTGACCACATCTTTTCAACCGACTTTGATGATGTATGGAGATAGGTTGCATTCCGGGGAAGGGCATAGGCCACTATATTTACTTTATCCCTATAATTTATCCCGAAAAATTAAGGAGTTTATTCGGGAATAAAAAAAATGATTATGTGCTCGAAGATGGGCTTCCGTGACTTGGTTTACAAAAACAAAAGCATTATTAAAACAATATTACCTACACCTGTTTATATAGAAAAAAAAGCACTTACTAAAACACACCATAACATGTTCATTTAACCGCTCAAAGGTGGTTATTGTTAAACAAGGACCTTTAAACCAAAAGAATAGCCCATAATTAAAACTGGTGGGATTATCCAACCGAGCAGCGTTCAACGTTGAATTATGTTCTGATTTTAGCGAGCAATATCGAAAAATACCCAGTGTGAATAGAAAAATAAAGCGGTGGCCTACTCTCACATAGACTAACTTGAATTAAAATATTAATAATTTCTCTGTTTTTTTTAAATTCATATTATGCTTACGCTTGACCACAATCACACCCGATGGGAAGTGATGATGCGGCCTAAGATGGGACGCGCTTGCCTATAAGATGCCTATTCACTCTTGATTTAAAGATATCAGGATTGTAATTGGTGGGTAGTGGGTGACAGTTTTTGGTAGAGTGTGCCAGACCCTAGCCATGCGAATAAGGAATGAAGACGCAAAGCGCTTCGTGCGTATTGGTGAAACGTTGACGACATAGGGGTGGAAACTCGCACGGCGTCTTGCGGTAGATAGTAGAAAGGTGAAGGAGGTACAACATCGAAAAGCTCGTGAGCATACTCACCGAAATATATCCTATAGAATACCGATAGGCCAGCTACCTTACGGTGGTGATCCAAAGTTTGGAGTTTCGCCAGAAGAGGTGAATCTTCGCCAATCAATCTCCTAGCCCGACAGTCTACGGCGTCAAAAGCCACCAGCTGATAATTAGCAGAGCTATCATATAGGTGACTGCAATACTCCACGTACGACCGAACTTTGGCTTGGTATAAGGTAACCAGTTGGCGTGGCGTGAAGTATACTGCATGAGTTAAGTATGAGTCTTGGCTTTCCCTTCGAAAGACCTCCCGAAGTTGATGTTGGCTGTGATGTCGAGGCCTAGGAGATCAATGTGATCGGTAATGGGTAAGGATACATCTCGGAAAGTGGGAGTCAAGACGAAAGGACTCCGTTTCGCTGTGAACAGGCGTTAAACTCCACTTTTCTGAAGCAAAACTACCGAATTTGTCTGGAGGAGATCACTTTCAGTGATAAGACCCCCCTTGCGAACTTTGTTTTCTGTTCTTGTTTATTTTATATCTTTATGTTTGTGTGGCAATTAAGATTTTCTATTTATCTACTTACGGTATAACCCCACTTCAGAGGCGAGGTGCGCCGCGGCACGTAACGGCCAGTATTCTTTGTACAGTTATGTCACAAAGCATCTTCATGCCGCGTCGCTTATGTGGGCCCGGCTCTACACAAACTCTACATACTACATACAAATAATATTTGCCACTACGTGCCGCACCGTGCCGTGCATCTTTGTGGGACGAGACCTTTAACGTTAATGGTAAACAGTTATGCGATTAATGAATGCTGATGATGATGGCTGAACAATGCAAATTGCTATCTATGATATGAGTTTGTATAAATTGAGGTGCCATGGGAATTTCTAAAAAAAAACAAAGCTTCAAATTTCCAAAGCCCTTGCCAGTCAATATGAGTATCAGGTATCTCTTATGCTGTCTCGTTTTGACTCTACCATTGGTTCGGAAAAGAGATTATTAATCTAACTTCTTCTCAGTAGAAGAAACGGCGGGAAAGGTCAGTCAATGTGAAAGTGGCCGATATGCCAGCTGATTGATGGATTTACTCAATATACTCGCCAAATGGAAAAAATTGATGGGCATTATGTCGACGATTTTCTATGAGTTAAGTTTATTTTGCGACAACTTTTCCCATTACTATCGCCTCGACATACATTACCGTCGTACATACGCGTGAACAAGTGAATTCAATATTATAATTTTTTAATTGCCATGGTAGCATTTATTTTAATAAACTAAAAACAATTCCTTGTTTTACTTATATTAAGATGTTTTTAATACATTATGAGTTAGTATTTCATTGTACTAAAAAAAACTTGGTTATCCACAATCCACATGAATAAACTTTAATTTAGTAAGTCGCACAGAACACCGCAGCAACGCCATTACAGAGTACCATAGACCAGTATTCCACTCTGGACCACGCAGAGCCATAGAGTACAAAATTAAGGCCTCTTTCAGACTGAACCTAACAATTGAAATATCACGTGATGAAGACGATAAGTCTTAGATAGAAGCAGGCTAACAAATAAAAGGTATCATTTTTTTATAAAAAAACATGCCCTTTAGCGGTTTCATAATAATATAAAACTTTAACCATTTTGATAAAGATGAAGAAATTGTAAAAAATAAATTGATTAAATAATATTTATTAAGTACAAATTTAATGTGTACTGTCTTTTAATTTTCAAATTTAGAGTTTTTATGTCGTATATCTAAGTAGCACCATCATAATTCTCGAAGATCTCCCATCGTTTCTTCAATATAATATCAAAGAAAAAAAACATATTTATATAAGGAAGTGTAAAAGATATTTATTAGGTAATTAATGATAATACTTACTAACTAATTCAATAACCTAATATAGAACATAATATATATTATTTGTTTGTGTAACTGGTAAGTACATCCAAATATTCTTATTATTATATACATATTAGTTTATTAAGGCGAACTCGCCATCCTCACCATAAACGTCAAGTTTTTTAGAGGATGGCTCCGATATTAAGATTTGTATATTGTAAAGTTTGTTTTGATCAATAAATTAAAAAAAAAATGTGTGATGTTTCCAGTCGTGTATTTTGTCAATATAACCAGAGGACTTAATTCAATTGTTTTTATCTAAAGGTTACTTACGTTCGTGATCTGGCCGGTCGTAGGTAGATCTCAGCATGCCTGGAAAGAGGAAAAGATTTTTTTAATTTTATAACCCAATTTTTTAAAACTATTTTTCCATGTAAAAGACGTGATAAGTAACATGCAGACCCCGAGTAATTATAATAGTTTAAAAAAACTAAAAAACACGCTTTTGAAGCAGACACTCCGGGTCTCAGGAAAACAAAAAATCGCTAATCCTGATTATCCTAGTAAGGATAATGGGTCAAACTGTTTAAAATATTGAATTGTCATCGGTCCTTAATAAGTATGCCAAATTTCGAGTTAATCAGACGTTTAAAAGGGGGATCAAAATCATGTTCAAAGATTCCGTTACATACTAACATACTCGTACATACTCGTACGTCTGAAGCTAATAAAAAGCGTGTAATATTATCATTTTTATTTTTAAATTTTGCAACAATATACAATGTAACGCAATTTAATCTGACAAGTTGGGTACATACTGTTGATGTTTAAATTACACAGACTACATTTTATACGTAAAAGGTCAATCTTTAATGGTATAATATCATAATTAAATGGTTTTTACTAGAATATTTTTTTTTGTTCATTATTAAACATTCATTTCAGCGTTTTTTTATTCCACCAAAATTAGCATTTGACTGCGATCTCACCTGATGGTAAGTGATGATGCAGTCTAACATGGTAGTGGGCTAACCTGTTAGTGGGTACGGCAGTTATATTAAACCCATACCCCTAATAGTCAGTTTCTACACGGCATTGTACCGGAACGCTAAATCGCTTGGCGGCAAGTCTTTGCCGGTACGGTGGTAGCTAGCCACGGCCGAAGCCTCAGAGTAGACCAGACCAGAGAAAGTTCAGAAATTAAAAATTCCCAGATTGACCCTGCCGGAAATCGAATCCGTGCCCTCCCGCTCAAGACTGTGCTAGCGAGGTCGTTTTACGACGTAGTAGGACCATTTTGTTAGCTTCGAGTGTAATTATAATATTACGCTTACATGCCCTGTTAACAATTTAATCGAATCAAAGAGTTATTAAGGTTTAGATTAATAAGTTAACAAGCTTACGGTGTAATGAACTGGTTAATTAGAAAGATTTACGAGAGCAAGTCTTACACTTCCGTTCTCGTGTAATAACCCTGATATAAACAACTAAAAGATGCCCGAAACTTTGTCTGCATCTAATCCAGTGGAAACTTCGATTTTCAGGGATAAAAGTCTATGTCATTCCTAGATGTGCAATATTTCTTTGTAACAAAAATGGGCTGTGAGAGCTTAGCAGTGCCTAACCTAGGTTCACGGCTTCCAAGCGTGCTTACCTAGAAGATGCTTACTCATTTTTAATTTGAAGGTAGGTAGGAAGATATTAAAAGTGGAATGGAAAGCGGAAGTCGGAAGGGCATTCCATGTCCTAGCAGTTCAGTTTAGGTACAAGGAAGCAAATCGCTTTGTATACGTGCCCATGGAATTTAGATTACGCATAGGTGCAGAGACCGATCACCAACTAGGCGGTCTGGTCAATTAAGGGAGTCCAACATGTCTAAATTCTATAATATAGTAAGAATAGCCACCAATAGAAGCCGAAAAGGTAGAAGAATCTAAACAGGACCACTAGGTTATCTTCAGTAACGAAGGAATGACCGAAGAAAGAGAGTAAACACGTAAAGTACAAGTAAAGACTACGCGCGCTCGTGAATTGCAAGAACTATACGATATTAAAAAGACGGTTTCATACCCCTCGCACGCTACTGGAGATAGTATCAGCCAATCAGAGGTGATTGCAGCAAACACATTGTAGCTGTCGAAAGGTGGTACAGAGCTTTAGAAAAAATAATGACCAGCGAACAAAATATAATTGATTGACGCCCTTCAAAGTTGATTCCATTCACCAATTACAGCCATTCAGATAAAAGCGGCGGCCAATTAGTTTGTTTAGCGAGGTGCGCCGCGTTGCCATGGCGACCGGTTTATGAGCCCGCTAATTGACCGGCCCGCGGATGGGACTGACATTTTGTATCACTTAACACCTCCGCTTCGTGTTACATACAAACGGACGGGTGTACTTTTGTGATCAAAATTGAAATCAGAAGTATATTCGCTTTCATTGTTTTTTTTTTTGTGTTGAATAATGCTTCATTGCAGTCACAACAAATACGAAGTGATGAATGAAGTGGTGTGATTTTTATTTCAATACAAAAATACACTGTAATTGTATATTTTATTCAGTGTATTATATCACTTGTGTTTGAAAAGAAGGGTGAATGATTATTGGCAATTTAAAAAGCAAAAATTACCATATTAGGTTAGCTAAAGTTTCACTGAACCCGTAGGAGATAGTCATTAATTTATTAAGATTAAAATGTACTCAGTGGTTTAAGTTTTGTTTCAATTCTCGCGAGAACTCTTTAAATTTCCGGGTTGAAATTAGCCTATGTCGTTTCCCGGGACACAACCTATGTCTGTGCCACATTTCATCATTGAAAATATGAACCGTAAAAGCGTAACAAACAAACTCACATTCATATTTATAATATTTTTCAGAATTTAAAATTTATTTTACTAAGATAAAATCTAACAAAAATAAATTACTTCTAAAAGATTATCCCTTCGTACGCGACTGTACTACGTCTCTTACTATAACCCTTTAGAACTGGCGTCTCAATAGGTCCTGACACATTGTACAAACACACAGACTGAATGAAATACAACAGCCATTCTGTGAGCATTGCGTCTCTATATTGCTTTCCTCGATTGAAACTGATTTTATTGTCACTTAAATTACGATGAAGAAAGTTTCACAGCCATTATGACA
Organism: Erebia aethiops; assembly: GCA_923060345.2. NCBI lineage: Eukaryota > Metazoa > Arthropoda > Insecta > Lepidoptera > Nymphalidae > Erebia > Erebia aethiops. The sequence goes on along the minus strand of OV281092.1, from coordinate 1,735,958 downwards.
CCTCCAATTAAAATTAATTATATTGAGTGCTCCTTAAAAATGCAACCATGTATTTTTGAGTTAAATGAATAAACAAAAAATTAAAATCATCCGCGTATTAAGGTATATATATTTAAAGTAGTTTGAGGCCTAGTGTTTAAGAATCCAGCCTTCTATTTGGATGGTCCCGGGTTCCTGGATGCACTAGTGAATTTTCGGAGCCGAAACAAAAACCGACTTTTACCGAAAAAAAAAATCACGAGGAACTCCGCATGCTAGATCAAAGGTGTGTGAAGTCTACCAAGCCGCACTAGACGACCTCCGTGGCGCAGTGTGTAGCGCTGTTGTCTTAACGTGCGGAGGTCCCAGGTTCGATCCTTGACAGGATGAATTTGGGAATTTATAATTTCTGAATTTTCCTGGTCTGGCCTAGTGGGAGGCTTCGGCCGTGGCTAGTTACCACCCTACCGGCAAAGACGTGCCGCCAAGCGATTTAGCATTCCGGTACGATGCCGTGTAGAAACCGAATAGGGGTATGGGTTTAATATAACTGCCATGCATCTAACAGATTAGCCCGCTACCATCTTAGACTGTATCATCACTTACATCATCGTCATCATACTAATATTATAAATGCGAAAGCGTTTGTTAGTTTATTGGTTTGTCCTTCAATCACGCTGTAACGGAACAACTGATTGACGTGATTTTTACCATGGGTATAGTTAAGGAGAATTAAGGAGTAAACCGAAGTCACGGGCATCAGCTAGTACTAATAATTAATGCGAATGTGTAAATAAATAAATAATAATCATTTATTTCCAAAGAATGACAATTATAATTGATGGTAAGGAATGTCAATGTGAGGCCAGAACATTCAACTAAATTATAATAGTGTGTGTGTTTGTTCGTTGGTTTACCCTTCAATCACGCCGCAACAGAGCAACGCATTGACGTGATTTTTGGCATGGATATAGTTGAGGACCTGGGAAGTGACATATGCTTTTTTGTGATATATAGTTTTTATCGCGGAAAATTAAAGAATGCGCCCGAGAATTAAAAAAACTTAACCACGCGGACGAATTCGTGGGCGTCAGCTAGTGTAACATAGCTTTAACCGATTTAAAAATAGGAGGTTCTTGACACGTTTTTTATGAAGTGCTTTTTCCGACAAAAATATTTTCAATAGAAAGCAGTTCGGCGCTCGTTTTTTGTCGAGTCCCATTCGAGCATCTTTCGTTCACAATTGGTGTTTTTTGCGGCTTTTCAGGGTTCCGTTGGTAAATATTCAGAACGGAATAGTAAAATATACTACAAATTTAACAATCTTAAAAGTAACGTGAAGCGATATTCACATTTTTGGGACTACTAAAGTAATATTCCCTGTGTTTGCTCTTTAATTTTGTAGGTACTTTGTAGCTGTATTGATCACAGGCTAAAATATAATAGTTGTTTTTACGTGGCTGACATTCGCGCGCGACACATACATAAGCTCTGCATTCAACTCACGCGCATACTATAACTGTGATATTTTAACATAATATTAAGATCGGATAATAGTATCGAAATAATAATAACCTCGTCTAGTTTTCAAGGAGTATATTGTATTTGTACATATTGTTGTATTCGCAATAAATAAATTGAAATTAAAATTGAATATGAAACAAAGATGACATATATTTTTGCAGAAAATACTAAACAAAATGGTTGTAAAGAAAGAAGGAAAATTATTCCATTGAAAAACATAAACTAATTAACGGATGAAAATATTGCGTGGGAAACAAAAAAAAATAGATTTAGTATTGGGCTCGCGGTCGTAAAGGCCAATGCTAAATCTATGATAATAGGTAAATCAATCCAAGTTAACAAAATAGAGATGAAACGCTTTTAAAAAGTATAAAGTTTCTTATCAATTCCACGCGTATTTTATACAGAACCATTTACTTGTGATCGACAGTCCAACTTAACGGTAAATTCATTTGACCATAATTTCATACATTACGCGGATTAGCTACAGGTCAATGAAAACAGTTTCATTGACTTGTAGCGGGACAATATACACAAATACGCCCGATTTTTTAGCAAAATAAATAACATCGAATTGAGGGTAGGCATATATTTTTATGTGTAAAGCAAATTTTCCGCATTCCCGGACAGGAAGGCCTCTGGCGTTGAGATATGTAAATAAAGGGGTTTTCACAAGTATGAAGCGGGTTTGCGGGAAGCGTGAGTTTGGTGTCAAAAGGCGAAAATGGAATTGTTTAGTGATAGATAAAATATAAGGAACCAAGGCCAAAGGGTCAAAATTTGCTTGAACATATGCTAAATTAGTAGTATCTACCTTTGGCTTTTAGCCAAATCCTCAATAGTAGGAAAGTTGAATGTCAGTTCCAAGCTTAAGTAGAATGTTGATCAAGGGTAAAAATTATATTAAATAGTATGTTCATAAAGTGATTACCAGTAAAATAAACATTAAGTTAATATTGAGAAGGTATTAGACGGTGTATAATGAATCCATTTAATTAATTGTAAATTAACACTGAATTTTGTCATAAACTATTTTTAATTACGTAAATACATACAACATTTCAATTAAATACAAACAATTTTTGACACTGCTAACACTAATTTATATTGATCATTAAGGTATACATTCGTTTCGTTAATTCAAGAAAACGCGTCGCTCACGCGATACGTCTGTTCATGGCTTTAGAGTTTAGTATTGGTGTTTTTTCTAGCAATATGAAGTTATTTTAGCGAATGACCAGGGTCGGGAAGAAATATTATTATTATGATAGCAAATACAAGTCAGATCAGACGTTTGCAAGCTAGAAGGTTTGTACTGCATGATTGAAGATGGGAGTTTAATATTGTATGTTGATTATGAGATCTTTGAAACTTGATCTACGAAAAATATGAATGAATGAATTTAGGTATGCAATGTGCATTACTGATTTCAAAACAGCTTTTAATTCGTCATTTATTTAATAATAGTCAATTGCAAAGCCCACAAGTCAATTTTCATGGACATTACAATATGAAAAATGGCGGACTTCCATTAAAACTTTCATTTCCTCTTTATAGATTTGGCATTTCTAGGAATTCTTATTTTCTTCCTTTTATAGTAGTCATAAAGGTCGTAAAGGTAGCCTGTTAAAATTTCAAGTTTCTTACCCTAGCGGTTTTGGCTGTAAGTTGAAAGATCACTCTAGAGATACGCATAGATGTTTTGATTTAAACTCTGTGTCTTAACCTTAACCTTAAAGTTGAACCAGTAACGTACTAGACGCATCCATAAAATACTTTTTTGCAGGGGAGTTCTTATAGTTTGTAGATATATAGCAACTAAAATAAGAATTAATGGCATAGTTTTATTCTCATTTTGGTCTCAATTTTTTTGCGCAATTGCCTTAGCTTGTAATCAATAGATTAAACCATCTTGTTCGACTCTACATGGTACAAAATACCGTAGCGACTCGGTAGGTACCATAACAGCATGAGGCATACAAAAGCAATACAAATGGCCAGATAAATGGGTCAAATCGAGCACAATGCACGTTAACCCGTCAATGCGCGTGACCGACCCGACGGCGCTGGCCAGTGAATAATGATTATATTATAGAGCGCGTTGATATGCGAATATGTATCCGAATAAGAGCTTAAAATTGGAACTTCGCACATTTGTTTACGTCTCAATTCAGTAGTCATCAACCGATAGACTGGACTTGGTCTCTTTCGTGGACTTCCACTCATCTATATATATATATGTAGGTACTAGATGGGCCCTTTTATAGAAAAAAACTGGGCGTCCAACCTTTAGAGCACGCTCCTAACCTGTATAGCCCTGTCCTTGTCCCCGCCATAGCGCTGTCCCGCTTTTCAGACTAGATGGCGTTAGTAAAATAGGTCCACATTCTTTGTTTGACAGGGCCCGTCTATGTAAATTGAGGTCGTTGCTTTTTCTCCATGTCATCTAGTGAAGATAAAGATCGGAGCATTCGTTAATTTGTGGAAGTCCATGATAATGAAAGAACTAGAAGTTTAATTCGTTATAATCCGCCACAATAGTATATAATAGTAAATCTATGTGGTACAGTATGTTTCTTGCACTTGTAGCTTGCGATATTCACCACATTACACACTTCTTCCAAATTATTCTCAACGTACGTTTCACTCCGACACCGGAGCATCTTCAGGGAGATATTGACTTGATAATGCACGGTTGTAAGTCTTATTAATCGTGCATAGTCGAGTCAACATCTTATCAGTTGTGAGCGGATTATAGCGAATCAAATTTCTAGTTATTTAAAAATAAATATCAGTAGATAGGCAAATAAATAATTCAAAATCGTTATTTTATTTTCTCGCAATCGAAGTGAGTAGAGGTGACGACCTCCGTGGCGCAGTGTGTAGCGCTGTTGCCTTAACGTGCGGAGGTCCTGGGTTCGATCCCCGGCAGGGCCAATTTGGGAATTTATAATTTCTGAATTTTCCCTGGTCTGGCCTGGTGGGAGGCTTCGGCCCTGGCTAGTTACTACCCTACCGGCAAAGACGTGCCGCCAAGCGATTTAGCGTTCCGGTACGATGCCGTGTAGAAACCGAAGGGGTATGGGTTTAATATAACTGCCATGCCCCTAACAGGTTAGCCCGCTATCATCTTAGACTGCATCATCACTTACCATCAGGTGAGATCGCAGTCAGGGGCTAGCTTGTAGTGGATAAAAAAAAAAAAGGTTTCACTCGGGACTAAAACCCATTCTATTCGATTCTATGGCATTTTTCGCGAGGCTAAATATCTCGTGTGTAATAGGTCGTTTTTATCCCTTGTTGAAGATTGGAGAAGTGTCATGATGTTGTGAATATCACTTTTAACACAACGGAAGTAAAATATAGATTAAAACGAATAAATCTGTAGTTTGTTTTACAATCTATCAATAAATAACTGAGAAATGACGATTTAAAAGTTTAATTATTTAAGGTACACCGATTGCTGTATCTTACTCGAGTGAGAAATTTTGTGAGTGAGTTTTAATACCTAGCCGAGATTTAATACTTCAAAATTATCTTCACACACAAATTAAGTGCTTTTAATTCATTTAAGTCACATTAAGTCCACTTATGTTATTCGGCTTTATAAAGTATGTTGATAGGGAATTATGACGTCACGTCTCCCGTCTTGCAAGCGCAACTTTAAAGTTCCATAACTTTTTCATTTGTTGAGATATTTTAATGATTCTTTCATTTTTTTGTTTTATTTTGTCTTAATTTTCATATTAAATTAAAAAAAAATGGTAAACTTTTCCATTAGTTAGATATCGTTTGGGTGTTCTTATATCAGTGGTTGACGACAAACGCGTCGTGACAGTACGTCGTGAGCCGTCGCACGTGGCCGCGGTCGGAAGTCAGATACAATCACGACGCTGCAGCGGCCGCTAAAGTAGGTATAATAAGTGGTCGTGACGACGAAAACGGAAATTGTCTCTGCATTTATGCATTTTCTGGCTAGAAATGTGTTTATCGGTTACTTTGTATTTAATTTTTTATGCATACATATCTATGTAAAATGTAAGATTTATTTTCTACGCTCACGTCATATCCCTGAGAGGTAAATATTTGCAAAAGTGAAGTTTGCAAATATAATTAATCCTGCTAATATTATAAATGCGAAAGTGTGTTTGTTTGTTGGTTTGTTGGTTTATTGGTTTATTGGTTTGTTGGTTTGCCCTTCAATCACGCCGCAACGGAGCACGGATTGATTTTTGGCATGGGTATAGTTGAGGACCTAGAAAGTGACATAGGCTACTTTTTATCCCGGAAAATAAAGGAGTTTCCTCAGGAATCAAAAAACTTAAACCACGCGGATGAAGTCGCGGGCATCAGCTAGTTGATTATATTTGCAAACTTCAATTGCGGTAATTGGTCAGTGTGGTGTAACATGGCCTAACATCTTTTATATCTGAGAAGGAATACGAGCTCAGAAGTGGGCAGTGGGCCGGTGATACGCTCTTTGCAACCGATTTTGATGAAATTACGTATAAAGATAGGTTGCATCCTGGGGAAGGACCACTGTTATCCCAGAAAATTGAGGAATTCCCGCAGGCAGAAACCAAAAACTTAACGCAGATGAAGTTGCGGGCATTAAGTAGTTTATAATAATTATTTAAAAAGGAATCGAGAATTGATTACCAAACGGGTTTTAAATTAATGAAAAGTATATTTTTGAAGTCTCGTTTCTCCATACCTACCTATTATAATATAAATAAGAAATAAAATATAAAATTTACAAATTACACGATCAACTTTAATGATTCTATGTTAACAAGTTGTTACATAATTATGTAAGTAAGTAAAACGTGGTGGTCATCGACATAAACTTGACTCGCAACCGGTCCGCGCAGGCGCCAGATGTTTGTATGAGTCAAGCGCACGACTTTTATTTATTGTGTCATAATTAATATTTAAATGCAATCCGCTTCGGCTGTCGCCATTTATCTCAATATCTGTCTTTATTACAATCGCAATGAATATTAAAATAATTGTTTTTTTTTGTCAGTAAAAATTTGTGTTTTTGTGGTGTGTTTACGAAATACTGCACGAGACAATTTTAGCCTGTCAGATTTTAAATTGATTTTTTTCGAGTTAAAAACTGGTCACTGGAGGTTTTACCACTGAATACTTATAATTAATAGTACCTTTGTCAAGAACTTTCAACATTTTGTAAGGAAAGTCTGACTATAAACTTACTGAGTATTACCCAACTCGTAGTTTGTGACGTCATCCAACGCACTTTTTTTCTTTAATGACTAGTTTAAAATGGTAATCAAACTTACAACAAACCGAGGATGTGAATTTTAGATCTTTTGGAACACCATCTATTTAATAATGAATAAGAAATAATTGATTTTTGACATACCTAGGCATCATCCCCCCCAAAAGACCCCTATAATATTATTTAGACTAACGGGGCTAGGCCCTTTCCAATGAGAAATACGAAGTCATGAATAATTTAATCTCAAAAAGTCAGTTATCTACCTGAATGCCCATTTTGTTTCGATTTGTTACGTCTGATTACATTACAAATATGGGCAGAGATAAAATGAAATTGAAGTATCGGCTGCCATACAAAATGATGACTTTTGCAATACAAATAAACATTATCGGCTTTTTATGTGAATTCGGTCAAGTGCGGAGGGCTATCAACGGATATAAACGTTTTACTTGTTTAGTTTTTAATAATTCCAGCTAAGGGTTCAATTCATTTGATGGATGGATGTTTGTTTGTGACGCCAGAACGGCTGAAAGAATCAGGATGAAATTAGGCACAGAGATAGATTATAGAAAGAAATTAGGCTCTTGTTTGTCCCTTAAAATTAAAGACTTCCCGCGGGAACCAAAAAACCTCAATCCCTGCGGACAAAGTCGCGGGCATCAGCTGGTTTCTTATAATAATTTAAGCTTCAGTAAAATTCAATAATTTTTAGCGTTCCGGTATGATGCCGTGAAGAAACTGATTACGAGTATGGGTTTAATATTTTTTTTTGCAATAGCATGAAGCATCCCTAAGAAGGACATAGCCTACTTTTTATCCCGGAAAATCAAAAAGATGCTATGGGATTTTCCAAAAATCCATGCGGATATAGTCGCGGGTAAAAGCTAGCTGTGAATAAATGACTAACCCCAGTCATTGTGTAATGTCCATAAGCCACTGTATCCATTTCACAACGTTCATACAGGTTTTATTCAGGTTTGCAATTATTATGTTGGATGGTCAACAATTATACTCAGAGGTGGCTCCTTAGTGACTTTCTTTATATGGATTTATCGTGCTTATCCTTTCTGTGCTTGAATTATAAAGTAGGGGTTTTAGTAAACAGCGAAAAGCGTTTATGGTGTTCATGATAAATTAACTTGTTCTTCACCCGGACGTGGATTCTTACGTCATTCGGACGTGGATTCAACCCACGGCCTCGGGGGCGTATGTACTAGTCTAGTCCAATAGACCTCCCATTCGTCCCGTTATCCTAGGTCCGAGCCTCACACGAGGCTAAGGGTGCCTGGGGAAGTCGTTGCCCCTCCGAAGTCCTTTTTGGTAATTTAATATTAACACTGTGTATATAAAATATGTGAGTACGAAAGAATTATAGTTTTGTAGAAATATTAACCTTCGATTGGATGACTATAGAGTAATATTCGTTATTGTTACACATAACAAAAGAAACCGTTTTCAATTTGTTTAGATTACAGTCAATGTTATGACGATTTATGAAAGCTGCAAAATATTATATATTGCCATGTTTCCTCGGTTAATTTTTATTTTTTATATATATTTTTTATACTTGCTTATAAATACTTAAATTTTTTCATTTGTTTCGCTGGCAACCTGTCTGATTTTTATTATTTATAGTCTTTACCGTATCGGTAGGAATGGCATTCCGAACCAGTTGTAGATTTACTTGACGATTCAAAAGTACTTATAAAAGTTTATTTGAATTAAAAAAACATTTGATTTGATTTGATTTAGATATTCTACAGTCTACATAATATATTTTCCAAAAATATAGTAAAATCATTTAGTGAACATGGACTTAGAAAAGAGTTCTTTTAGGGGTCCATGGTAGTGAATTGGTTGAGGGACGAGTGGCCAAGTAGCGTTAACGCATATCAGTCAATTCGCTGATCGCTGTGTAGAGATAAGGCCGCCAAATTGTATACTTATTTTAATATTAGCTAGGTTTACTATTGTAGCAACGTTGACCCGTGTCAGTAATTGGACGGGTGACCGAATTTGGTAGTCTGATTTTGGAAGTTTCGTGTCCTCCGTGCCTCGGAGAGCACGTATGCGGAACGACCTGGACCTGGGCACCCAACGCATTATTACCCCATGAAAACCTCTGCCATCAAGTAATTAATGGAAAGGGGTCACGACCTCTGCAATGAGGAATGCGACGCAGAGAGAGGTAGTGTATTAGTTTTCAAGATGTATAACTTTAAAATGTAACACGGATTGTGATGAAACTTCTGGTGCTTCATTTTTCAGTTCAATTTTTTTCCCGCTAAACGCCATATAACGTAACCACGATCTTAAGGCATACCACACCCAAGCTTTCCTTATAACTCCTTACAGAAATGGTATTGCATAAGAAGCACTATACTTATCTGGACATGCTTCTTTTGGTCGTTGTAAATTAACCGCGATTATTTCTTTGCTTAATGAAAATATTTTATAGATAACAAAGTGTCGATAAAGTGTTTTATTTATGGCTGTTTTTATCTGATGTATTGCATTATTGATTGAAGGGCTAAAATTACATGCTGCATGTTTTTACTTCAAAACAAGTTTCCTTTTTTATGCGGTAAACAATTTGTATTCTTATGTAAGATTTTTTGAGTCCTTGCATCGAATTTTTTATTTAAATTTATTTAGTTGAGAATATCGCATTAAGGGACGAGGCGAATATTTTTATTTATTTATTTATTTGTTTACATCAGGCAACTAGGCCCATAGAAATATACCTATACATAATACAACATATAACACAATAACATTTTTGCAGTTAATAATAATACATACTGCGCAACCACAGGTAAGTACACGGTCTAATACCTCATATAGCCCGATGTAACGGTAAATCCGACATGACCGGAGAGAGATTAAGCGCAGGACCGACATACTACAGGATATATTTCGGAGAGTGTGCTCAAGAACTATTCGATCTGGTTCCTCCGTCACCTTTTTATTATCAAGCCGCAAGACATCGACAAGGTCTGCACCCTTACGCAGTCGAAATTCCGCGGGCTCGTACGAAGCGATTTGCTTCCTCGTTTCGAAGTCGAACCGCTAGGATATTGAATGCCTTTCCGACTTCCGTTTTCCCCACCTCCTTTAATATAGGTACCTTCAAATCAAGAGTGAATAGGCAACTTCTAGGCAAGCGCGCTCCACCTTAGGCTGCATCACCTCTTGCATGCAAGTCTGATTGCAGCTAAGCGCTAGCCTATATAGTTTAAAAAAAATGCTAACCACTGGACCAACGAGGAAGATACGCCTGTATTAAGTTAACGGTATAGTAAACGCATCTCATGGTTTTACTCCCATGATTTACGAGCTAGCTGACAAGTCCGTGTCTAAAACGCCCCTTAAACTTTTTTTCTCGTAAAATAAGAGGTTAACGCATCCAAAAAGGATATTACTTCCAGAGATTACAATCTCATAGAACCCTTTTTATGGATCGTGGCCCCTTTGAGGAAAATAGTTGGGAAATAGATTTAATCTGTTTTGGTACAGCATATTACATGTTGGGAGCTAAAAATAGATTTAATATTATCTTCTATATTGGAGTCGTATTAAATTAAGTAAATATACTGGAATTAGCTTTTTCCCGAGTAAAAGTTAGTCTTGATCTATACTAAACTTTTTAATTTAATCTTTTTAGCGCTCCTAGTATATGTGGTGTAAAATGTTGAAGCCTCCCACCAGCCCAGACCAGGGCAAATTCGGAAATTATAATTTCCTAAATTGACCCTGTCGGAGATCGAACCCGGGACCTCTGCACGTTAACACAACGTTGGTCTGGCCTGGTGGGAGGCTTCGGCCGTAGCTAGTTACCACCCTACCGGCAAAGATGTGCCAAGTGATTTAGCGTTCCGGTACGATACCGTGTAGAAACCGAAGGGGTTTGGGTTTAATATAACTGCCATGCCCCTATCAGGTTAGCCCGCTACCATCTTAGACTGCATCATCACTTACCATCAGGTGAGATCGCAGCCAAGGGCTAGCTTGTAGTGGATAAAAAAAAAGAACCATTTTCGTCAATACCTTTTTTTAACACTAAAATCATTTAAACGGTAAAAATTACCTGCAATTATTGAATTCTTGTTTTTGTTACTCACAATTTTAAAAGTTCTGAGGTAGAGTTTCGAACCTTCGAGCTAATGAAAACCAAAAAAATAAATCACTTGGAATCCCAGCTCTTATAAAAAAACTACTTTCTCATTATTTTATTGAACATGAAGTTACGCTATGTCAATGATCTTTAATATATAAATATGTCAATTTAACGAACCAAGATAAATGAAGATGACCCGCTAGGATATGGATCGCACTTCCGGTTTCCGTTTTCCCCGCAGCATGGGGCCTTAATATTAGTATCTTCAAATCAAGAGTGAATAGGCATTTTCTAGGCAAGCGCGCTCCACCTTTAGGCTGCATAACTACTTGCCAGCAAGTCTGATTGCAGCCAAGCGCAAGCCAAAATTACTTTTTATATTTGAGCTTAAAGTTATTATCATATCCATACTTAATCATACTTAATATTATAAATGCGAAAGTGTGTTTGTTTGTTGGTTTGTTGGTTTGTCCTTCAATCACGCCGCAACGGAGCAACGGATCGACGTGATTTTTGGCATGGGTATAGTTGAGGACCTGGAGAGTGACATAGGCTACTTTTTATCCCGGAAAATTGAAGAGTTCCCGCGGGAATCAAAAAACATAAATCCACGCGGACGAAGTCGCGGGCATCATCTAGTTATAGGTACATATTTTTACTTTTACTTAGACCATTAACCGAATTTCTATACGTATAATCCGTTTAGATCAGAAAATTGCTTTCAGGTACAATATGTTATATATGTTACTTATACATATTATGATATGTTAAATTTCTTTTCGAAGTTGGACGTTTCACTTAACCCCGCGCTATCAGCATAATGTAAAGCTGGGGGCACACGGACAGAGATAAATTACCCGACACTCAGCAGGTGCCCGTGTGCACGGAGCCTAATGGTTTAAAAAAGTAATCAGTCATAGATAAACTTGTCGAGTAATTGTTGGAGTTTTTTTTTGTATTTAGGATGAAAAATAAATGTGATTTAAATTCTAGTTTGCTTTCAACATTATGCTTAGTCTAAGTTTTTACATTGCAAATTAATTTGATTGATCGTATCGAGTGTTCGATCACATTGGCGTTAAAGTAAAATGAACCCAAAAGCTCTTGATTTAACAAATTTTGGAGAGATCCATATCCTTTTATAGTCAAAGTCAAAGATGTTATTCAAAGTAACTTGTACAAATTTTGAACGTCATACAAAATTATAAAGTACATTAATAATGCTTAATTAAGGCACCAAACTGTTTTTCTTTCCAAAAATCGTATTCAAATTGGTCAAGCCAGAAGCGAAAAAATCGCGGACACATTATTATACAATTAAATAGCAGGTAATATTGAGGACCTCGGCTCTTTTCGGCATTTGTTTTAAAATAGGATAGAAGTTTTTATGCTGAAAGTCGGTTTTTGTTTTGAAAGTCGGATAAAAATCTCCCTAGAGAGCCTAGAGTGATATCGCCAAACAACACAAGCAAAACACGTACATACGATGTGTCAACCCGTTCACAGCGGGTTGTGCCGAAGCCGCGTATTTGGTCGGTCACTGCGACCCGATATGGCAACCCGCCGTCGCCTTATACGGTATACCGCCGCTTGCACCTCGATACACAATTGTCCGCGATTCTGTAGTATCTCTGATCTACGGTGTTTTTTTCTGTTTATAATCTGGAAGCTGGTAGACGATTTGCTTGAAGGCTTTGTACGGATAAAATTATAGGTGTCTACGATACGATAGTTGCAGTAAACCACTATATCGGCTAATATATATCGGCTGAAGACGACAAAATAAAAGGTTGATGGAATGGAGAATTATCCACATAAATATAATCTAGGTCATGCAAATTATTGCTTATTGGCTTTAAATAAAAATAAAAAAATTTTGAATCTCTGGAGTGTTGATATTATCGCACTTCTAATACGACTTAAAAAGCCGAATTTTGAAACAGCATTTTTTAATTCCTTGATCTAAAGAAAATCCCAAAATATGAAAAAATGCATGCGATTGGTCGCTTCATTCGAAGCATTGACTAAAATCTACGTATCACCCATTAGACTGTTTTCGTGCCTATTGCAATGTAAAAGTTTCAACGTTTACCTACTTGGGACTGGTGAAAAAACATTGCAAAAATATGGGCCACTAGCTCTCGAACTATTATAGTTAACAACGCACAACACTCGTTTTGAAAGCAGCATGTATTTTATTATAAGGCACGGCGGCAAAAAGTAAAAGAATAAAGTATTTGTTGTGTAGCGTAAATACTACTCCCTTATTTGTAATACGCTTTTGCTCCAGAATAGGTGTTCGAAATAGTGTTATTTCTAGAAAGGATAGGGAAAATACGAGATAAAATCATTTGCGCTAACAATCTGTAAGATACTTCAAGAAGAGATATTTCATACGAGATAAATCCTAAGAGCGAAAACACACACTAGGTATAAGACAAAACGTCCGCATAAAATGGCCGCGTAAAAGGGAAGCAATGTTTTGTTCTGTCGCCTGGAGTGTGCGCTCTTTTTTTATGTCTTTTTGTCTTTCACTCAATCTTATCAACTCATTGCCGGCTCACTACTAAGCACGGGTCTCTTCTCGCAATGAGAAGGGTTTGGCAATAGTCCACCACGCTGACCGAGTGCGGATTGGCACTTGGCAGATTTCACACACCTTCGAGAACATTATGAATAATTCTCGGGTCTGTGAACCATTAGGCGCTTTTCCAGTGACACGTACAATTAGGTTTTATTAAGAGCAAATTTGAATTTCTCAGAATCAGTATAGACTGTGAGCAAGTAGATAGACCGTGAAAGAGTAACGGACAGACAGATAGAGAGTTCTAGATGATGCTCGCGAATCTTTCATTTACCGGGACATAATTTAGGCTATGTGTTAATTCAGGTTATAAGCTATCTCTATTGCAAATTTCAGCCAAATCGGTTTAGCATAATAATATAATGTCCTATCGACCGAATTTCAGCCACGGCGGCCTTGCCTATCTCTCTGGAGATATCCAGAGAGATAGGCAAGCGCGCTCCACCTCAGGCTGCATCACCACTTGCAAGCAAGTCTGATTGCAGCCAAGCGCTAGCAGATAAATTAAAAAAAAAAGTTTCCCATTTTGCGTACTATAATATCTTCCTGTGATATTATAGTGCTCCAGTGTGAGTGCAAACAAAGGTGCACTCTCTATTCTTTTACTCTCGTAGCCCGATGGGACGGAAAATCCGACACGATCGGTGAGGGGTCAGGCGCAGAGCCGACGGCAGGGGTGAAACACCGCCAACTTTCTAACTCCGGGCTAATACTGAGAATTTCTGGTCAGAAAAACCCAATACTTGTTATAGCTTAACCCGGGACTCGAACTCGGGACCTCGTCTGTCGCGGTTGAATATGCTAACCACTAGACTAACTAGGAGGAATAATATTAGTAAGATATTAGTTTCGTTTCTTGACTACGAAGACGAGTGGTATCCTAAGAGAAAATAATAAATAATGTATTCTTATGATGTAAAGGAGCCCTTAACTGTGATTAAAGCGACGAAAAGCCCCGGTTATTTTCAAGGGTCTTAAGATCCGTTAATTACTACCTACGCTCGAATTAAATACTGCTCACTTGGCAAGGAGGGCCTATTTAGCGATATTTCCTTCCGCGATCGTTGGAAAATCTTATTTTACCAGGAAATATTTTTTATTCATTTTGAAATGATTTTGGTTTCGTGTAATTTTTTTTTTCCTATTATTGAGTACCAGCGAGGTATACGAATTGGCTAATGAGCAGTTTTGCTTTAACCTAAACTTATAATTAATCTTATGTAGGAAAATTGTCCTTTGACGTATCTTAGTCTTTCTTGATAAACTGACACTTTGTTCACGTGTTCTTTTACTTATCACTATAGTACACTAACTCGAAAGGTTTAGTCCTTTTTGGTTTTTGTGTCATGAAATTAAACCAAGACTCTTGTCTTAGGCACACTACCATCGCTTAAAAGCGAATTGTTTTAATATTATCGACGTTCCTGCTTTAGAATTATAATTCTTATTTTTGGGACATGAAGGTACGTGATATTTCGTACCAAATTTCTGCACAATCGGTACAGTTGTTGTAGCGTGAAGGAGTAAATAGCATTCAAACTAACAAAAATCCTAACATTCATACTCGTATTTATAATAACAATAAGATAAACGCGTACCAGAACGCTAAATCACTTTGTAGCACAACTTTGACAGCTAACTGGGTGGTTACTAGTCACGTGAGGCCTCTATCTAAAAGTCCAGACAAAACCAGAACCCATTCAAAAATTATAATTTTCCAAATTACTGGGACTTACTTTACAGGACCTATACCTACTATAACTTTAAAGTTTTCTACTGCTTAAATGGCGTGTTTTTCATATTACTACGGGGAATTTTGTCATACAATGGAGAATAAAGTCTTTCTTCTCCAATGGTGTTAAGTACCAGGAAAACACGACAAAGAAAAGTTCTTTACGAAATACCTTCACACGAAATTTCGCAGCTTCCTTCACAAACCTGACGTAATCTCACGAAGCCCCCTCATTCGCAATATTAAAATATGATTCGACGCGGGATCCAACTCAATCAGCGATCGCACCTTCCCAATCCTCTGAATTATGAATCATTCGAAATCCTACCTTAAACCTAGCGAATTTAAACATGTTTTGCATTAACCAACATCCTGCATAGTGGCCTAAAGGTATACACACATTTGTCACGACCGTATGCGTGTAGTTCACAAAGAATGTCTACAAAGTCTTGTGTATTATGAAGCTCGCATGTCAATATCGTACAAATCAATTACACCATGTTATCAAGCTGTGCGTGTTCAACATATTTTAAATCCAATAGTATTTAAAAAAAATAGGCATAAATACCTTTTTGTATGTTATTTTTACAAATCCAATATTATTTTTAATGTATTTGTGTCATCTGTAACACTTTCAAGGCACATCCGTTTAAACCAAGTTGGACGAAATTTGCTACAGAGATAGCTAGCATGATTCGAAGAAAGTCGAAGATTTCCCACAGGCCGTAGATACCTTATAGACTTTGATGTTTATAATTTATATTATGAGGATGGTGGTGAGTAAAAAAATAGTATCGAATTTAAGTAGGTAAGGCGGAGGCTAGAGGATCGGTAAATACTATGGTCCATCAGTATTTACCGAATATATACCGTGGTATTTAATAATCGTATAAATTAGTGTATTGATGGATGTCTAGCGCATTCCGTCAATGGAATATGATCTTCCAGTATTTATAATACTGGTGGACCACAGTATTTCTTGAACGTCTATCGTTCGCCTTAAACTTCGTGAACCGTTCGGAAAATTGGATGCTTGCGGGACGAATTACTAATGTGTAATCAGTTTTATATCAGCAGCTATGCCTTTAGACATGTAATTATGGTGGAATTCTGGTGAAATTAATGCGTAGGCAAGCCGACCTTCAAAATTGCATAAAGAGGGGAAGTGAGTGTTTCAGGACAGAGAGATACATGGTGTTAATTATTTCACAACGTGGTATTTAATTTGTGCCGTGGGTACACTTGTGTACGCGAAGGGGAAATGCATTCATAAATATTTTAATAATACAATATTTTTACTCGATTGAATTGTTCATAATATAATTAGCTGATGCTGGCGTCTTCGTCCGCGAGTAATAAGTCTTTTTTTTTGTTCCCAAGAGTTACTCTTTAATTTTCCGGTAGGTCAATCATACTAATATTATAAATGCGATAGTGATTTTTGTTGGTTTGTCCTTCAATAACGCCGCAACGCCACGCAACGCATGGGTACTTTTTATCCCGGAGAATTAAGGAGTTCTCGCGGGAATAAAAAAATCTTAAACGACGCGGATGAAGTAACGGGCATCATCTATTTAATATAATAATAATCTGTTCAATATACCTATGGTTTTTCGTATTAATACTGTTAACATTAATGAAGGGAAGTGGTAAAATGAATGATTAAGAGTTAACACATAATTGTGTGTCTGTCTGCGTCAATGGAGCGAGCTACCAGCACGCGCGCACAATCGAATGTGCATATCAATCGGTTGTGCCAGTGATGCGCTTTGGTATCGATAAATAATAATTAGTAATATTGTGTTGTAGTTAAGGTGCCCTATTACCATGCATGCCATGTCTACTTCAAGAAGACTCAATTGTATATATTACATTTAAATATTGATTTATTATGAGTTGTACTCAAAGCAATTGTGGTCTGCTTTGTAGACTAAAAAAAAAGAATAGGAAATAAATAAAATAATAACAGCCCTCATTGCAGTTTTGGTGTACAATTTTACGCAGGACTAATTAATATTTATATTATTGACTGGCTAGTAATGGAGTTTCTTCACTTTTCTCAAGGAAATCTTGTTTGGTATGGGGAAACCAAAAGTGCAATCTGGAACGTTAGTTAGTGGTCTGACGGATGTGATATATTCGTTATAAAATTTATTCTCACTAATATCATAGAAAAATAGACTTAATAAAGGTAAGGACATTAATTCAATCAGTGAAATTTAAAATTGTGTATATCGTATCAGTATATTATTATTTAAACACTAAATTTTAACTAAATTTTGGTACAATTACAGGAGTGTTGCTTTGAAAGTCTACTCCAGTTCAGCGACCACACTGCCAACGCTTAAAGCAGTATTACTCAAAATGAGAGTTTGATGTCACGTATCTTGACGTTGCTAAAATAACGATTATAATTCTTAAACAGGGAAGTCAGCAATTACGAAACAATATGGTTTTATGGCCCTAGGTAGTAAACGTCTCTAATGCCTTCGTCAATAAGTATGTAACAGTTCTACCTATGCTACGTTTTGCCTCCAATTTAAAAAGTAGGTAGGTACATTCTTAAATTGGAGGCAAAACGTAGCGTAACATACCTATCAATATGAGTCATTATGGGTGTTAGCAATAATTTCAGCTAAATTGACTCTAGTATCGACATCGACAAAGCGCATCCCCATCGCAAATCGCAGGCTTTAGAGCACATTCCGCGGGGGCGCACATTACCATGTCAAACGCGGGGTTTGGGGGGTGGAGGCTGGAGGGGGGAGGGATGGTGAATTTTTAACAAATACTCGGCCTAAATGCAATACTCGGCCTATGTACCCGATTTCGACTACAGCCATTTATGTGTGCAAAATAGGTCACATATTCCAAATTATCTACCATGTCTACCAATGATTTAATGCTAATTTCGTGCTTAAACGACAATATAATAAGTAAGTGGGTAAATTTTTTTTTTAACATATTATTACATTTTCCGATTCGATTTTGGATTCCAAGCTCCATATAGCTTCAAATCATACTAATAATAAAAATGCGAAAGTGAAAACCAATAAACAAACATGTCTGTTGGTTTGTCCTTCAATTACGCTGCAACAGAGCAAGGCTCGACGTGATTTTTGCATGGGCATAGTTGACGATCTATCTGACTTAAGGCGAGTCAGCTCAGTTCAGCGGTGAAAACTGGTTTGCTAGATCAAATGTTTTCGGTATTTACTATTAAATAACGGTCTTACAAAAAATATCCGATACACTTAAAGATAGTGTCTAAAGAATGTGCTAATTTGTTACACGATAGGATGTACTTTGCTCGATCAAAAAAAATCTTGAAACAGGCTAATTTAAAAGTTTAAAACGAATTTTTTATTAATAAAATTTTCGACTTTGCTCATCATTTTTATATGGATAAATTCCTCTTGAAGTATTAATGAGAACCTGCTAAACTTTATTTCAAACTGAAGTCCTATATTTATTTAATTCAAATTAATCCCAGAACTTGAACGTTGCCAAGCGGTTTCAGAATATACCGCGCCGCCCGCTTCCCCGCCAGTCTCTACGAGAAACGTACCGCGAGACGCGCGGGCGGCACCCCACACCTCACCTCCTAAAATCTTGCAGGTGACTCGCCTTAAGATACTTTTTATCACGGAAAAAAGTATTGAACGCGGACGAAGTCGCGGACATCAGCTAGTTTAAAAATAAGTCCCCGCCACCACTGACTCAGCAAGTGATATCATTTCGACACGCTTTGAAAGCCATTAATGAAATATATTGACGTCTCCCCATTTATCTTTTATAGTAATTTAACTTTATAAAACGCAAGTCAGTCTGTGTATGAATGTGTTACCGTGGGGAAGAAAAGCCGCGGCTTACGTCATCGTATTTATGGCAATTTTCGGGAAGGAAACATCAAAGAAACTGATACTAAACGGTCATTAATGAACAAACTAAACTACTGGAATTGGATCTAGCAACTTGAGGTTTTGTATAATTAACATAGGTTCACGACCTCCGTGGCGCAGTGTGTAGCGCTGTTGCCTTAACGTGCGGAGGTCCTGGGTTCGATCCCCGGCAGGGTCAATTTGGGAATTTATAATTTCTGAATTTTCCTTGGTCTGGCCTTGTGGGAGGCTTCGGCCGTGGCTAGTTACCATCCTACTGGCAAAGACGTGCCGCTAAGCGATTTAGCGTTCCGGTACGATGCCGTATAGAAACCGAAGGGGTATGGGTTTAATATAACTGCCATGCCCCTAACAAGTTAGCCCGCTACCATCTTAGACTGCATTATCACTTACCATCAGGTGAGATCGCAGTCAAGGGCTAGCTTGTAGAGGATTAAAAAAAAAGGTTCATTTTTAACTGTCTCGTGGTAAGCATTTTCAACTGCGGCCGACAAGGTCTCGGGTTCGAGTCACGGGTCGGGCCATAATAAGTATGACAAGAAATTCTCAGTACGAGCCCGGAGTTAGGAAGTTGGCGGTGTCTCACCCCCGTGCCTCGGAGAGCACGTTAAGCCGTCTGTCCTGTGCCTGATCTCCTCCGGTCGTGTCGGATTTTCCGTCCCATAGGGCTATGAGAGTAAAAGAACAGAGAGTGCACCTGTGTTTGCACACACACTTTCACTCTATTTATATTGCTATCCCTCATAATACTCCATGCGGAAAGGGGATCCACTAGATTTAAACCTGTCATTTTAGTTTAGACTTAGTGTCAAACAGAATTGGCCACAATGGCAATCTTATCATCAAATGATAAAAATCCAATCCAGATATTCTCACTCATAAGAGCACAGAGCTCACTAATGCAGTTGAGTTTCTTCTGATGATCTTCAATTTTTAAAGAGCTAAAACAACTTCACCTAGCAGGTAGAGTTACACAATACACCTTACATAACCGTAACTTCCGTAGCGTTAACTCGAGACCTGACGGCTGACAGTCCTTAGAAAACACTAAGCGAGGCGAATAGCTCTTTCATTGCTTAGTCAGGGTTACTGGTGCCATTAGGCGTCTCGCCCAATGATATATCACACCAAAGATATCCATTATAATATCACAGATAATAATATGAATGCGAAAGTACCTGTCTGCTACGTTAAGTCGGTATATCTGTCCGATTATGACAGAATCGGATTACCACAGGATTTTCAGAAAACCTTAATCCGTAGGGCCGCAGACGTTTCCTGGAAATCGTCTGGTACGCTATATTGTCACATAATGACGCGAAGAAGTCCTTGGTTGGTTTGATGACCTCCCACCGACATGTCACAGTGGAATCATTATAGGTAGAACGTCTGGGTACAATTTTGAGCTTAAGAAATTTTCAATTTGTACATTAGCTGTAGTTTGGTATTTTGGAATGCTCTAGTTTTGGCTAGGTACCATCACCAGCCAAGATGTGCTGTCAAGCGATTAGGCTTTAATTAATTGAACCAATTTAAAAACCGTTCATTTAACTAAGCAAGTAGAAGCCTAGCTCCATATTATGTTTTTTATTGTGAACAAAATAAATAAATCCTTGAAATAGCGATAAATCTTTCAGGTTGAGCAACTGGGTATCTTTAATTTTATCACATCAACGTTTTCAGTGCTTATTGCGAGATAAATCCACGCGAGAGCCCGCGTTAAATGTTACGTGACTCAGCGTTTTAGATTTTCATTTATGTAAGCACTATTATTCACGAGCTCGACTTGAAAATGTGACGAAAATTTAAGCATGTCTCCCTAATTCGAAACCTCGGTGAAATCACGATTCTTCTTAATGGCTGTCAGTTTTGCATTGTTGGCTAAAAGACCACTGCTAGAGTTTCAGAACACAAGAAAGCTTATATTTTGCAGTAATTTGCTTAAGGCGCTTTGAGCTCACGAGATGAAAACAAAGGCGCGCGGGGGTGAAATCGAGCAAGCGCATGTCGCAAAAATTGCATGAAATAATTTGTAAAAACATTAATATTTACTTTTCAATACAAATGAATCCGACAATGTGTTTGATTTAGAAATATGAATTTTATCTTATATTTCTAGAGCTAATTATTGGTTGAAACCAATAATTAGCTCTAGAAATATAAGATAAAATTCAAATAAGAATAAAAAATAAGGAGAAAAATTGCTTTAAAAGGTAAATTAAGAGGTATGTTTAAAATAAATTTCAATGCAAATATTTTTTTTTAATTGTGTTTTGAGATGCGTCAATAACTTCTCAAATGTCTTGAAAACAGCACATTATTTTTACAAGTATACATTATGTCACCGTTTGATGGATACACTGCTTTTAAAAACCCCCTTTTACGCAACACAGGGCCTTAACTAGATAAATTTGGATAGTATAACGTGTAGCATACTATAAGTACCTATATTAGGTACCTACTATTCAAGTTCGCTTCTAGGGCAATTACCTACATCAGGTTCTATTAAAGTTCGCTTCTAGGGCAGGTGTAAAAGCGATCGTATTTGCTCGACAACTCCACTAACTGGTTACTAGGCCAACTTTGTGATGTATCCACTTTTATTTTACATACACACCTACATATTATATTTGCTACGCTGCAGCTATGCTTTCACTTACTACACTATACTACGATTACGCTGTCTTTTCACACAAATTTCTCTTCCCATGTTGGCTAATAGGCTACTTTTAATTCCGGAAATCAACAAAATCTCACAAGACTTTCAAATCCTAAATCCACGAGGATGCAGTTGCGGCCATTAACTAGTAACAATATTGTATATATATATATATTGATATAGTTATTATATACTTACTATAATATCATTGGAATCAAGGTACATAACAATCGATATTCGAATAAGGGACTTAAAATTCAACACATCCATTAAAAGAAGGTATAATCGATAAGCGAAATTGGTAAAGTCTATTTCCTTCGGCAAAGGAGTTAAAGGCCCTCTGCTTGAGTGCCAGAGGGCGAGGGAGTGCCTCACCGTGCCTGGCACCTCATAATAACCTGCCTCGTACCCTTGACACAAGTTTTTAAATCACACCTACGTGGATCGTTTTCGAGCATTCGAACACATTAGGGTCATAATTAAATGAACGTACTTTAATAGTATTTTAATTAGTATTACTTTAATATTAGGGTCATAATTAAATGAACGTACTTTAATAGTATTTTAATTAGTATTACTTTAATATTAATTTATCCACTACAAGCTAGCCCTTGACTGCGATCTCACCTGATGTTAAGTGATGATGCAGTCTAAGATGGTAGCGGGCTAACCTGTTAGGAGCATGGCAGTTACATTAAACCCATACACCTTCGGTTTCTACATGGCATCTTACCGGAACGCTGAATCGCTTGGCGGTACGTCTTTGCCGGTAGGGTGGTAACTAGCCACGGCCGAAGCTTCCCACCAGGGAAAATTCAGAAATTATTATAAATTCCCAAATTGACCCTGCCGTTGATCGAACCCGGGACCTCCGCACGTTAAGGCAACAGCGCTACACACTGCGCCACGGAGTCTACTAATCCGCACTTGGCCTCCGTGGAGGCCTATGGCCAAACCCTTACCATTTCGAGAGGAGACTCGTGCTCAGTACTGAGCCAGTAATGAGTTGATAAAATGAAAATGAACGTCAATGGTTATTAGAGCTCAATTTTTAACCGACTTCCAAAAAAGGAGGTTTTTTTTTGTGTATTGCATTCACCGCCAACGCTCCAAACTGGAAATCGGTTGTACCGAATTTGTGACTTTAAATCAATAGCTTATGGTCCCATTTTACTTTGACGCCAATGTTTTCGAACGATTTCGATACGATCAACGTAGGTGTGATTTGAAAACTTGTGGTAAGGGCATCGTATAAAAGGGAATTAAGAGGTATGAAGTTGCGGTAAGATTCCATTAAGTTCTTTCACCTGTAATTGGTGTGTAATTTTGTTAAAGTTTCGTGCGTTTTGTAATTGGATTCCTTGGTTGCTTAGTGCTTACTCTTGGTTGCTGAGTTTTGAATAGTTTGCATTGTATGTTTTAAAAAAAAAATTGGAATAGACTATCATCGATTGGATGCGAAAAGACCATAAAAGACGAAGACAAGTATAAATTAAACGTAACACTTATGCTGAGATCTGTAGAGCGTACTTTGACTTGGCTCAGACTTTACTCAGAGTTAAAACGAGATGGACTTATATAAGTTACATAAATCTGTCTCGCTTTAACCATGTCTTAAGTCTAAGCAAAGTCAAAGTTCGGTCTATAGATTAAGAGTCTAGCTAAAAAATTTTTTAATTCTTAGGATTTAAGCACGTCTTCTGCCTTGTTGGTCTAGCGGTTAACATAGTCGACTGCTGATCACGAGGTCCTGGGTTCGATTCCCGGTCGGGCAATAAATTGGTATTGGGTTTTTCAATTCAGAAATTCTCAGTGCTAGCCCGGAGTTGGAATTTGGCGGTGTTTCACCCCCGTGCCTCGGAGAGCACGTTAAGCCGTCGGTCCCGGTTATTATCACTAACATGATAATAGTCGTTAAAGCTCGCCAACCCGCATTGGAGCAGCGTGGTGGGTCTACTCTAAGCTCTTATTCCCTCTCTCCTATGAGAGTGGAGGCCTGTGACCAGCAGTGGGACGTTAATGGGCTGTTGTGGTAAGCACGTCTTTCAAGCTGAGTAGGTATATTTTTCATTTAGATAAGTCGTACAGCAAATCAACGCGATGTCTACATAATTACCTTTAACATTTTAACAGTGCTAGTATTATTGTTAGACTAAATATATTACAATATTCAATGTACGTTTTAACACCTTTTGTTCAAATCGAAAAAAGTAATAGGTATTACCTCGAGCGAAACAAAACCTACAATAGAAACGGCGAAACAAAAAAGAAACAAAGAATATTTTTCAGCCTTTCATCACATTTAATATTCATCGTTGAAGTATGAGGTGTGTGTTAGACAGAACAGCTATACTGACACGTAGGTAGGTGTACACATGGAAAGATTGATTTATTAAACACCACAACAGCTGTGGTTTCGTTTGTGGATACAGTTTCAAATGGATTTGTTTGAGTGAAATATTTACATTGGAATCGTGTGTGTTGATGGTATTTTTCTGATTTTTCGTGTGCCTATGAAATTCATGTACTCACCTAAACACAACTTAAAGTAGAGATGCGACTCTTAGATCATTTTATTTTATTTTATTGCAGGGTAGGTATAGTCTACACACGAGCTCCGAGGAATCCTATGGAATGTTAAAGTAATGACCTAGAGTTGTTTAAAGTACGAAACAATACTGCTATCGCTAAGTTAAACGCGTCAAGGGAGCGAGCTGGGTATGGAGCGACGAACGGCGGTGGCATACAGTCGTCGTTTCTTCAGATCCTGATTCCTCGGAGTTTGTGCGCGGACTATAGATAGGTAGGTACCTACTTCACAACAATCAAGTCTATATTTCTTCCCTTTCTGACCCCCAAGGCACGGGCTATCCTAGTTTGGGAGTACCTACAGGGTAATTTGACAAACATTGTACCTACTAGTTTTTTGGAACAAATAAAGATTTTATTTATTTAAAAAAATTATCTCTTTGGCGCAGTGGTGAGCCCTGTGATCTTATAAGTAGGACTGTAGGAGGTTCTGGGTTCGATCCTCGGAAGAGTCTATTCGTCTACGGGAATTTAGAATATCTGAATTTTCTCTGGTCTGGCCTGGTAGGAGGGTTTGGCCGTGGCTAGTTACCACCCTACCGGCAAAGACGTGCCGCCAAGCGATTTAGCGTTTCAGTACAATGTTGTGTAGAAACCGATTAGGTATATGGGTTAAACTGCTTACCACTAACAGGTCAACCCGGTAACATCTTAGACTGCATTTATCACTTACAGCCTAGCTTTACTTGAGCTATGAGGACTTGCTCCTTGCCAAATTTCATGATTCTAGGTCAATTAGAGGAATCAGTAAATATCCTATAGGTTTTGATTTACTGGCGAGTGTCAAAATATAATTTGGTTGCGTTGACTTAGAAGCTTGAATTCCTTATAGCTCCAGGGGACCGAAGTTATCATTACTTATGGTATTAATTTCAACTTGATACTTCTATGTGTTCTTGAGAAAAAGGGTCTTGACAGACGGACAACGAAGTGAGATAAAGAATTCCCCGGGGAACCAAAAAACCTCAATCCACTGGATTAAGTCGCGGGCATCAGCTAGTTAAGTTATATATTTCTTTTCTTGACTGGGTAATCTCCTACCGTGCCCTGCCCTCCATGGGCGCAGGCTCTTAGGGTTCCTTTTGAGGTGTGGAACCCTAAAAAATTTCAAAAGGAAAGGAAATTAAAGCAAGCTATAATCCAATCAACGCATTACGAATTACGATCCTATCTCTAAAAAGTCCTAAGATATTAGTATGTTGGTCACACGATACCTATCTGTGTAATAGCATCTCGATTCTTGGCCGACACAACGAAGATTAAAGGCCGTCACGGCTAATCAACGCAATTACACTGCACTCCCACTACACTAATTGCTCGGCATACAGCTCTGAGGAACTATCATGCTACAAATAGGTACATATAGTACCTATCTACAATCTAATTATAGGCTCTTTGGTACATACCACTGTGTACTAGAAAGGCCTCGGCTGGCGCCTAATCTTTTCAAAATCACTTGGGAAGTCCTCGGCTGCGCCTTGCACTTCCAATATTACTCAGCCGTGAATTGCTTTATTTCCGGCCTGGGCAGTGATGTATACCTACTAATATTATAAATGCGAAAGTTTATTATTTGAATAAAAAAACATTCATAAAACAACATAAAAGTGATAGATTTTTTTTAATCCACTACAAGCTAGCCCTTGACTGCGATCACACCTGATGGTAAGTGATGATGCAGTCTAAGATGGTAGCGGGCTAACCTGTTAGGGGCATGGCAGTTATATTAAACCCACACCCCTTCGGTTTCTACACGGCATCGGCAACGCTAAATCGCTTGGCATCAGGTCTTGGCGATATAGTCTGGAATAACACGCAGGCTACTTTTTATCTCGGAAAATTAAAGAGTTACCGCGGGAACCGAAAAACCTCAATCCTCGCGGTCGAAGTCGCGGGCATCATTTAATGTAGGTAGGTACTGTTACATTAACCTTGTACGCATCAATGATTTTACGTTACCTGGGTCTATACTTCCAACGCCATATTGTTTCATTATTGTTGAATTTCGTGTTTTAGAATTATAATCCTTAGGAACGTCATGGTACGTGACATTAAACTGTCATTTTAAGTAATATTGCTTAAGTATTGCTTTAAGCGTTGGCCCCTGTCTTACGTCAATACCAATGTACACAGGGTAAAAACTTCAACCATATATAAATAAGATACTGCAAAGTTATGATTATGATTTTAGCAGTCTAATATTTATTCGTTTATTTATTTGATTCGTTATTAATAATATAGGCTGCAATTTATACGAACAAAATCATTATGACGGATCCTATCTCCAAAGAAAAGTCTCTGTAGTTGTACCCGTATGTATATAGTCGGGTTATGGTTTTTTAGTTCTTCTAGTTTGTCTTGTTTTTGTAAGTCTTTGAGATGCAAGCTCACTGCACAACGTTTTGTCGAATTCGGTTTAGCAAATTGGCCATGAAAAGGTAACAAAAGCAAAAATACAGACGCATTTATAATATTATTAGATTTTTATATGAAAAAGTATGTAATTACCCAAGCCGGTCATAATAATATGTATTCACATTCGGTCAATTCGGGCGTTTGTCCAATGTGTACCATGCTCTTTATAACTTTGTTAGTTGAACCATAGATTTAAAGGTTCGCGCGCGCTTCACCCGCGCGAACCTTTAAATCTATGAGTTGAACCTACAATTATTGAGAAACTCCTTGTTTTTAAAGAAACATGAAATGTCATCTTGACAACATACGATAGTGTTGGGCCGTATGACTTATCGATCTGTCGATGCATTATTGAGCGCATGTAGGTACGCTAAGTATCGACATATTCTACTAAGGGTTGACACTTTCATTGGATTGAATAAATACTTTCAGACTATCTTAATACAGAAATCCATATAATCACTATTAAAATTAAGATTAATAGTTAATCCATATTTCATACTAATATAATAAATGCGAAAGTGTATGTCTGTCTATCGGCAAGTCTGTCTGCTACGCTTTAACGGCCCATCTTTTAGACCGATTTTGATGAATTTTAGTAAAAAGGAAAAAAAAATGTTTTTTATTCAAATAAACTTTTACAAGACGACCTCCGTGGCGCAGTGTGTAGCGCTGTTGCCTTAACGTGCGGAGGTCCCGGGTTCGATCCCCGGCAGGGTCAATTTAGGAATTTATAATTTCTGAATTTTCCCTGGTGTGGCCTACCACCCTACCGGCAAAGACGTGCCGCCAAGCGATTTAGCGTTCCGGTACGATGCCGTGTAGAAACCGAAGGGGTGTGGGTTTAATATAACTGCCATGCCCCTAACAAGTTAGCCCGCTACCATCTTAGACTGCATCATCACTTACCATCAGGTGAGATCGCAGTCAAGGGCTAGCTTGTAGTGGATAAAAAAAAAGTGCTTTTGAATCATCAAGTGAATCCACCACTGGTTCGGAATGCCATTCCTACCGAGAAGAACCAGCAAGAAACTCGGTATAGGCAGTTAAAGCGTAGCCGACAGACAGACGGACAGACAAACAGACACACTTTCCCATTTATGATATTAGTATGGACTTAAGGTGTATGGATAACACAATTTTGGAGAATTTTCTTCTTATTTGACAGCCCTAGTTACACCACGGCTTATAATATCGCGTTCGACATCAGCTATTTACCTGCTGTACTATTTCTGGAGCATTGTTTATGGAATTCCTAATGCCAGTAGCGGCGAGTTAGTAGTGACATTTCTCCAAGGCGCCATTTTGAAAGTGCTATAATGATAGACTGTTACGTTCGGTACTCCGAATTTAAACCGATTTACGCTAATTTAGTTTACAGCGCGTTAATATTTCTAATTAAATTGTTTGCACTTAAATACAGTTTGCATGTCTCAATAAGGTAAAAATAGTCGTGCTAGATACGTTACTTCATAACAAAAAGCATAATATCCAAACTAATATTATAAATGCGAAAGTGTGTCTGTCTGTCTATCTGTCCGTCTGTCTGTCTGCGGGTATCCCGGGGAAGGACATAGGCTACTTTTTATCCTGGAAAATGAGGGAGATCCCGCGTGAATAATACGGGAATACTTAATCCACGCGGACGAAGTCGCGGGCATCATCTAGTTAATAATACTGGAACGGGAAATAAAAATGTGTTTGTTTGTTGGGTTATCCTTCAATAACGGAGCAAAGGATAGATATTATAATCTGCATAAATATTGTTAATAGGCTACTTTTTATTTCGGAAAATCAATAAGTTATTCACGCGAAAAAGTCACGGGCATCAGTTATTTTTAAAAAGCTACAAAATAACGTATAAATATATATTTGATTGATTTATATAATTCAACCCACAATCCCCAGTTTTATGTATTTAACATTTTACAGTACCGAAGCAGGTGATGTATTAATAAATTAGCGTGATTGTGTTAATTGAATCCGATTTACTCCTCAGTAATTTCGGTATGCAAATACGGCCAAGTTAAATATTTACCTTTTAATTGTGTTACTGGTAAAATTAAATGGCAGAATCCGCCCATTGAATTTCGTAAATTATATTTTGTACTTACGCCCTTATTCGTGGAAAGTTTATAAGTTTTGTATGCTTCTCACCTCCTAAATATGCTTTATCCGTCGTCCTATGTGAACGATGCGACGCGACGCGACAGGAACAAACGGTATCTGACCCTCAACATGGCCTACAATAACGCGTAGATAAGTTGGTCATTTTCTATAGAGTCGCATCGCGTCGCGTTGCGTCGCGTCGCGTAGTGTCTACGGACAACGAGCGTGGCATCTAAGAGCGAAAACGTACTTATCGAAAGGAAGCGACAGTTTGTTCTGTCGTACTCTGTAGGACCATGCATTAGCTGCCGGTAACGCTTGCTTTTTTTTTCTATATTTGATGTCATGTTGACTACGATCTCACCGGGGCTTACGAATAAACCACCGGGGGTAAGTAACGATGTAGTCTAAGATGGAAGCGGGCCAATTTGTGGGGTGTATGGCAAGTTTTAATTCAATTCAATAACTTTTGCGGCAAAGTGACGTCAAGTGATTTTTATTCATCGATATTTTACTGGCACATTCCTATTTACCATGGCAAAGAATCCGTAGGTACCTACCAATATTATAAATGCGAGAGTTTCTGTCTGTATATATGTCTGTTTGTTTGTCTGCTACGCTTTAACGGTCCATCTTTTCAACCGATTTTGATGAAATTTGGCATAGAGGTAGGATTAATTTCGGAAAGAACACATAGACTTTTTTATCCCTTAAAATTAAGGAATAAAAAGAAACGTATTCTCATAAAAAACTTTTTATTGCAAAATTCAACTTTCACAATTGACAATGCGACGCGATACAGAAAATGACAAACTTATCAACGCGATGTTCTAGACTCTACTAGATCCGTTCAGCTATTCTGACGTGATTGAGTGACAAACATCCATCCATTCATCCAAACTTTCGCACTTATAATATTAGTATAGATTATAAACGCGAAAGTGTGTTTGTTTGTTTGTCCTACAGTCACGCCACAATAAAGCAACGGATAGATCGATCAACATGCCAATTCCAACGGTGGAATAACTAGATTACATCAAAATAGAAACAAGTGAACACCACAATGGAGACGCTAATCTCCACCACGTCGAAGTCGACAAAAGCGTCACAGCAATGACGTCACAATACACCCGCCGACAGTTATTACATTCTTGAATAATGGGAACAATGTGGCCGACCGAATTTAATCAACGCAAACGGCTGAGTCGTGTGCTGACTTATTAATAAATAAACTAGACGATGCCCGCGACTTTGTATTAACCCGAAGTTAGCTTTTCTTATATTATACGCCAATGACAGACGTATCTACGCGACAACGTAGGCCAAGTGGAGGGTCAGCTACTGTTTGATGCTGTCGCGTCGCGGAGGTTTCGCCGCGCATCTAGGACAACGGGTCACCCTTAACCCTAGATCGCCCGGCGTCCTGCTAGCGACTTTATGTCCTTAAGACGCAACTTTTTCGATCACAATACCGTAATGGTATATCGCACAAAGTTCAAATTTAGATGAAAAAATAGCCTATTTCTGCTCCTTTTAGATTGTGCAAAAATCGGCTACTTAATAACAACTGACCTTCAGCCGGCAAGCCATGGAGCTTATCGCAGCGCGTTCGCGACCGCGCGATCTGTTTCGACGCGCCGGGTACAAAAAACGTATGGAGTAGTCCACATTTACGTGAACATTACAACTTTTAAGTGAAATGAAAAGTGAAAGTGAAAATTGTCGCTCACCTACGACAACAGGTAAGATTAACTAGTCCAGGCTAACTTGGTACGTCTTTGCTAGTAGGGTGGCAATTAAACACAGCCGAAATGGAAATTTTAGAATTATAATCCTTATTTTAGGAACGCCAAGGTGCGTGACGTCAAACTGTCATTTTGAGTAATATTGCTTAAGTATTGCTTTATGAGTTGGCAGTAACGCCCCTGGCACGTTTTTAGTTTTTTATTTCCGTCTAACAATACCAACGTGCATCTATCACAATTCAAGACTGTGTTAAGGCTCGGCTTGAACATGCAACAATCCGTATTAATTACGAATTGCGAATTGAATATAGTACTCGCACAACAACATCTCGTAGTTCATGCGGCGAAGTTTCCCACAGTTTCACCGTCCGAGGCTGCTTTAACTATTTATGTTTAACTGGCATTTGTTCGCGGCTTTGTCTTTGCATAAACGTTGTTACCCGTTGTCCTAGGCGAGCGACAAACGCGGCAACGCGACACGACGGTATCAAGCAGCCTAAGTTGTCGCGTAGATACGTCCGTCATTTTCTATGGCGTCGTATCGCGTCGCGTCAGGACAGGTGAGTGACGAAAGCGATGCGACGCAATGCGACGCGATACAATTCAAAGGAAATTGACAAACTAATCTAAGAAAACAAGATTTTTTTTGATCATCATCATACTAATATAAATACGAAGGTGTGTTTGTTTGTTTGTCCGACAATCACGCAACAACAAAGCAACGGACCAACATGATTTTTACCCGACTGCGGAACGCCAGGGTTAGGTATGTTTTGCATGAGTATAGTTGAGGACCTCGCAAGTGTCATCGGCTACTTTTATCTTGGAAAATTAAGGAGCTCCCGCGGGAATTAAAATACGTCTTCAACGACAAAGTTGCGTGCATTATAGTCAGTACCTATATAAAATATAATATTTATTAATTAACCTTGTACCATATTTGTACTGTAACGAGCTTGATAAAAGCACAAAAGTGAGTGACTTTATATGGGTTTTGTTGAGCAATTAACTGTAGATCGAAACAAAAGATTTCGAGTAATCACTTTATTTCGTTTACTTTTTATCACGGTACTATTACGAACTAATTTAGGTGAAACATTAATAACCATATTTAGTACTTAATGGGATCATGAGCACATTTAAACTTATATATAAGAAAAATATTAGTTTTTTTATGGGTTTTAAAGCCATCGTGTCTTTTATCGCTCCGTGAAAAGTTGTACTAACCAACTTTGCCGTCAAGTTTTACTTACTTCAAATATACAATTGTCACGAAAAAAGTTTTCATTGTTGTTGATAGATAATCTTATGTTTGCTTACTATTAATTGGAAATTAATAATTTCTGAATTTTCCCTGGTCTGGCCTGGTGGGAGGCTTCGGCCGTGGCTAGTTACCACCCTACCGGCAAAGACGTGCCGCCAAGCGATATAGCGTTCCGGTACGATGCCGTGTAGAAACCGAAGGGGTATGGGTTTAATATAACTGCCATGCCCCTAACAGGTTAGCCCGCTATAATCTTAGACTGCATCATCACTTAACATCAGGTGAGATCGCAGCCAAGGGCTAGGTTGTAGTGGATAAAAAAAATAAAAAAAATACTATGGAGAAATCCGTAGTCTAATAAAGCGTCGGGCAAATCGTGTCGCTTACGAAGTTTTCTCTTATTTATTTACTTTAAGAAAATCTAGACTATATATTCATCAGCCTAGTCCTTAACAAATCCATCTTAAGTTTTGTATCTCTAATTGTCAGTGAATATCATCAAATACCCAATAGAAGGGACTATCTTTCAACACATAACCTGAGGGGCATATAAAGGAGGTGTTTGCTGAAGGATCGACAAAGGTGTGTAACGAGAGGAGGTGCGGAGTGGCGGGGAGGGCGGAAGGTTAAATTATAAAAGTTTCCCTGTTAAAATAAAGGCAAGATGCGGGTGCTCGAGACAGTTGCGTTCCAATTGACTGCTAAGGGCTTCCACGAACTAAACAACTACGAGTATATCTACAAATGTTTGTCGGAATACGAGGTACGACAATTGCACAAAAGAGAGTTCTCGTATCTACAAGATATACTAGTACCTAAAAATTCTAACGTTTAAACTTTTGTGAGTGTTAACATACTTCATACTAATATTATAAATACGAAAATGTGTGTTGTTTGTTGGTTTGTCTTTCATTCACAACGCAACGGGGCAACGGAATAGTTATTGGCATGGGTATAGTTGAGGACCGAGGACTGGAGGGTGAGGCTACTTTTTATTCCATAAAATTAAGGAGTTCCCGCGGGCATTAGCTAGTTTACTATACACAAATCTGTAACCGGTAGTTAGCTCACGTTTTCCTGTCGGAAAATGCCCGACTAGTAATTAGAACCGAGTATGGATGAACGGCCAGAACGGCTGGGTGGATCTGGATGAAATTTGGTACAGAGATAGATTAGGTAGCCTGGAATAACACTTAAGCTACGTTTCATCCCGGAAAATTAGGTTATAAAAAACTTAATGGACGCGGACAAAGTTGCGGGCATCAGCTAGTTAAACACGTTTAGCGGCCTTGCGCAACGGGGCCTATATCTCGGAACATAAATCATAAATAAAGATCTATTGAGCAAGTTAGAACATTATGTCGTTTCGGTGATATTGTGGCATTGCAAGAGACGTGGCTCTTACCCCACGATCTTGGATTCGTCAATGAAATAAGTGATGAGTTTGCGTGTTTTGCCAAGTCCTCAGTGGATACGTCTTCTGGTGTTCTGAAAGGGCATCCATATGGTGGCTTGGCTGTAATGTGGAGAAAATCGGTGTTTTCGAATGTCACTGTAATAGACTGCGCGAATGATAGATTGGCCGCTATTCAAGTAAATTTGGATTGTCGTCAATTTTTGATTCTGTGCGTCTACCTCCCAACAGACTCAGAAGAAAACCTGATCGCTTTCACTGACTGCCTGGCCAGTATGGCTGCGTTAATTGATGACAATAACGCGGAGGCCGTGTACGTACTCGGAGATTTTAATGCACATCCAGGGGCTAGATTCGGTGACGAACTTCAGGCATTTTGCTCGGAGCACTCCTTGTTTTGCGTGGATACAGATCTATTGCCAGCAGATACACACACATACATTAGTGACGCGCACGGTACTAAGAGATGGCTCGACCATTGTGTGGTGACCAGTGCTGCCCGTGACACTGTGAAATCTGTTCACGTGGAATACAGTGTTTATTGGTCAGATCATTTGCCGATGGTAATTTCTTGTGAGATGGACACTGTGATTAAAAAAGTTTGTCTAACCAACGTGGACTCCTTACATGGTATTAAGTGGGGCCATAGAAAAGAGGACCAAATCGATACATATAAGAAATACTGTTGTGATAAGTTAAGTTCCCTATCTTTATCTAGTCATTGTGTAAATTGCGTAAGTTTTAATTGTAACAGACATTTATATTTAATTGATGATTTTTATTATGACATAGTTAATATATTACAGACCGGCGCTAAAAACAGCGCGTCCATTCCAAATGGTGCACTGAAGCCTAAGAAAATTCTAGGATGGAACTACCACGTCCGAGATTTTCACCAAAATGCAAAAATGTATTATAGATGGTGGACGTGTAATGGTAAGCCCAGTACTGGTGAACTTTATACCGACATGATTGAAAGTCGAAGAGCGTTTAAAAACAAACTGAAGTGGTGTCAAAATAACGAGGAAAAAATTAAATTAGATATATTGACAATGCACAGGACTGATAAAAACTTTATAAAATTTTGGCGTAGTACTAACTCATTAAAATACAAAAAGAGCGTACCTGTGTCCGTGGAAGGAGTTAGTGATCGGAGAAAAATTGCCGACTTATTTTCACATTACTTCAGAGTCAATCCCTTGCCGGCTCGTGCTACGTGTATGCCTAATATGCCAATAGGAGAAGTAACGGACAATGTTTTTCTTACTGCTGATGACGTGGCTGCAGTAGTACATAATATGAAAAGGGGAAAATCTCCTGGAGCTGATGGCTTAAGTCTTGAACATGTTTTGTATGCTGGTGATTTAATCTATGAGAAGTTAGCCTCCCTATATAATGCATGTATTAACTTTGGCTACCTACCAGAGCAGCTTATGAAGACAGTGGTAGTTCCAATTCCTAAGAATAAAACAGGTGACCTTTCCAGTCTTAAAAATTATAGACCTATTTCGCTTGGCACTGTGTTAGGAAAAATACTGGAAAGGTTAATTCACCCAAGCTTAACTGGGAGTTTAAAATTGAATGACGCACAGTTTGGTTTCCGTCCTGGTCTCTCAACGGATTCAGCGATTTTCAGTTTAAAAGCAACCGTCAACTACTATGTGAACAGAGGTACATCGATCTACGCGTGCTTTCTCGACTTGAGTCGTGCGTTCGATCTCGTAAATTATAATTTACTGTGGGAGAAATTGCACGCCTCTAACGTCCCTTCAAAAACGGTGAATCTGTTGAGATACTGGTATGGAAACCAAACTAATTGTGTAAGATGGGGCGACGCGACTTCTAGCGAATACAAGCTAGAATGCGGTGTTCGTCAAGGAGGTTTGACCTCTCCTGACCTCTTCAGCCTCTACGTAGATGACCTGATTGAAGAGCTGAGAGGCACTAAGGTAGGTTGCCATATAGGGTCTACTTGTATGAACAATTTTAGTTACGCCGATGATATGGTTCTTCTCAGCCCTTCAATCAGGGGCCTTCGTAAACTGGTTGCAATCTGCGAGCGTTATGCTGCAGAGCATGGTTTAAAATATAATGTAAAAAAGACAGTTACGATGGTGTTCCGTTCGGGCAGAGGTCCGGAGACGATCCCGGGGGTTTTACTTGATGGAAATCTTCTTGAGAGGGTTGAACGATTTAGGTACCTTGGCCATATACTTACTGAGGGTCTCGTTGACGATGAAGACATAGAGAGGGAACGTCGTGCTCTGTCTGTGAGATGCAACATGCTCGCACGTCGGTTCGCAAAGTGCAGTGACGAAGTAAAGTTGACATTGTTTAGAGCATATTGCCTATGTTTCTACACATGTCAGCTTTGGGTCAAGTTTACCAGGCGTGCTGTCAACAACATCAGGGTGCAATACAATAACGCTTATCGTATCCTGATGAAGTTGCCACGGTACTGCAGCGCGTCGGGCATGTTCGCTAAGGCAAGAGTACCGGATTTCTTTGCGATCATTAGATCACGAATCGCTTCTTTTTGGAGTCGTTTGCGTGCTTCCGACAACGAGATCCTCAGTACGTTGGCAGAGGATCTGAGTTGTTCCATCTTCAAGCACTGGCTGTCAGTGCATCAGGACGCGAACAAAAAATAGAACAATTTTGTGTATGACTACGTATGAATTGTACGTAACTATGACGTTTATACATAATCTTTTATATTTTTAATTTTATTTATTTTATATTTAGTTGTAAGTCTTTTTGTAATTGATATGTAATTATTGTACTGGGTTTTTACCTTTAAATAAAGAATATTATTATTATTATTATATTATAAATGCAAACCATAAAATACATAATACGTGTCTAATGCCGTTAAATGTTTAACTTGTAATCGACAAAGGTATTAGGGGGAATGGGAGTGTTGGAAATACATAGGTAAGTTTCTGTGTTTAAATAAAGGCGAAGATGCGGGCCGTCCTAGATCTTTAGCGGTTTTAAATCGACTATTTTAGGGTGATCGCAAACTATGCTATAATTGTGCTTGCGCCTTTGGTTAATTTTTGCAGAAAATGTTAGTTAACTCGTGTAAAAAAACTACGACTAAGAAAAATAAAAATTTCCTAACATTTATTATTTAAAAATTCAAATGAAATTATTTTGATACAATTATTCAACAATAAAATTATTGTTGTTTGAAAGGAATTAAGCATTGGATACAAAATTTATTCTGTTTAAGAAAGAGACAATTGAGGGAGATAGGAATACTCAAAATCTTCCTTTAAGGTTTACAAAGAGGGTTGTGACCTAAACTTTTCATTCAAAACCCTATTTACCTTTCGCAAAAACGTCTCTATCTAGTAATTATCACATTATTTAATCATATATATTAATTATATACATCATTAGCGCGAAACAAGATAGCAAACTGAAAACATTTACGCAATGACAGTTAACGACGCAGAACACACTTAAACCGTATAACTCATTGCATTACCTCATTACGAAATAAAAACATCTCCCCGAACTGTAGTAACTGAGAAGTTCTCGTTAGCGCAGGTACCCGTGGAAGGATAATGTCGTTGCGTTTAAATTACTTACCAACTAGTTGACTGTTGACGGCACAATTAATTCGCAACCACGCAAAATTAAATCTACGAGACAAGAAACAACGTACATTCCCACCTTCCGAGCACTGAATGACTAAACAGGGTGTCCATATTTAATCCCGGTGGTATCGGTTAATGCGGGTGTGTATGCATAATTCAGGAAAGTTGGCGCTCTGTCGCGCATAATGTGACGTGAGTTGTGGGCAAAAATTTACGTTCCGCTAACCAGTGTGCGACCGTCCTTGGTCTCCAAGAATGGACGGGATTTTCACAAAAATAAATTAATACTAGATGATATCGGCGAGTTAATTCACGTGGATTTTTGATTTTAAATATCCTGTGGGAAGTTTATAATATTTAGAGAAAAAATGTCAATATCATTCCTGGGATGCATACTTCTCGTATCTCTGTATCACAAACTACTTCAAAATTGATTGTACATGGCCGTGAAAATGTAGCAGACAGACAGACACATACTTTAGCATTTGTAAAATTAACTGTGGATTATCGCAATTCCTGCAAACATGTGCCGCCAAGCGATGTAGCGTTCCGGTACGATACCGTGTAAAAACTGATTAGAGTTAAATGGAACTGCCATACCTTAAATAGTTATCCCGCTACCACCTTAGACCACATCACTTACACCAAATGAAGACAACACGGAAAAAAAAGAATTGTCAAAAAAGGATTACTTTGAATATAGTTCTAAGTTTAAAAGTCTCTTATTAAAAACCTTCAAATCAACACCTTATAATTATTATATTACTAAAACATAATTTTCTTAGAAATATAAAAAGATACAGTCATAATAAGAACTTCATAGCCTCTGACCGCGACGGTGATTGATAATACCTTAGAGTGAAAGGTATTTCAGTCTATACGAATTGAGCAATCAGCTTACAGTTTAACGAACCTACGCCAAATGTTGAAAGGCTACCTTCGTCCTCCAGTTTCAGCCGACTCAAGGTGTTTCAGCTTTTCTGGAAATCTCTCACGTTTCGTGGCGGGTCCGACCGCACGTATATGTAATAAATATATTTTGTGGCATTATGAACTTTCTTCTTTATGACTTAAAGAATTTAGTTGTATATTTATAGGTCCAATTTACGGGAGAAGTTTTTACACGGAGCAATTTGCTCTCTGACCTTTGGGTACGTGAGCTACTAAGTAACAAGTTGCTTTAACAGCATAATGAATCACATAAGAGGTGATTTTTTATTTATAGAATAATGCTTGGCCTAAATCAAGCCTGGTACTATTACTAGTATGTGATGATGCAGCCTAGTGCTCTATATATACGCTTGCGTAGAGATGCTTATTCACTCTTTATTTGAAGGAACGCGTACATGTGTGTTTTAAAGAGAGTTGGACCTGAGAGGAAAGAGGTCCCATTAGGTTTTTATCGGCACTGTCAAACTAGAGGTGGTTATTATTATAACACATAGCGCAATATCATAGCGCGCTATTGTACTACAGCGCGAATAAAGTGTTATGCGAGGACCGCCATGAGGCTACGGCGCTACGACGCTACGACGCTATGAATATCATTCGATCGCGCGCGGCGTCTCGTAGCACTTGTAGCGGCGCCCTCTTGCCGGTAGCGCGCTGCCGCTGGCCGATGGTTGGTCTCGCGTAACGCGCTGTTCAGTTGTGAGTGAACGTCATCTTTGCGTATTACGAAATTTAGCGCGCTGCAAGACATACGCGCCTGCCGGCCGCCCACACGCTTTCTTATAACAAGTGCGTTATAACATAGCGTATTTAAAAAAATTATAAAAAATTAAAAGCGTGCTATAAATTTATATTTACATTTATTTTGCATTACAATACACATCTTATAGTAATTAACATGTCAATAGAAAAGTTCTTATTACAATATTGGAACAGCAAAAAATCAGTGGTAGTAGTCTAGTCTATAGTCCGTAGCGTGCTATGGATTTATAACAGTTTTGAACAACTCTATGTCAAACTATCAGCACCTATCAGCCCCACTCACAATTGCGCACTGCATCTTGCCGCCCACGCAGCACGCAGTTTCGTTGCGCCACGTCGCCTCAACAGACTCACGAATGAAAATCCGGGCGAGTTCAAAACTACAGGGGCATACACAAAAAAACTAAACTTGTTGAGCCATTTTGCATATTTTGTTTATAAATCAGTCATAACACACTATTCTATGCCACAAAATTCCAGAACCTATTTTAAACTTGCCTTTACACAAGTTTAATAAATCCATTAAAAGTATGCTGCTGAAAAAGCTTATTAAACTGTGGAAGATAAGTAAATGATAAAAGAGCACGGATTTGACTCGCTCCAGCACTGCTTAAGACTGGCATACTTTTGTGTATAGGCACTAAATGTATTTCTAATATTAATTAAGATGTAATTAATTAATTAACAATTAATTAGATTAAATTATTTTTCCAAAAGAGCAACCACCAAGTTTTTTTTGCTAGTTCTTCTCGGTAGGAATGTTATTCCGAAACAATGGTAGATTCACTCGACGCATTTGTAAAACTTTATTTTAACAAAAAACATTTGAGTTCAGCATAGCTTTAAAACGCTTAAGTAGTTGGACCACCAACTACTACCAAAACTATCACGTTTTGAACAGCCACGAAAGGTATTTCAAATTTAAACTAGCTCATTCGTAACAAATCGGCCAATAGGACATCACTAGTGGAGTTTAATATTTAACTTTTATGACCCTGTTTTACTTGGTTTCCGTAAGTGCAAAGACTATCAGTTTATTCACGTTCCGTCGTCCCGAGAGATCGATAAAGAGAAATAACTAATGCCCGGTTCACATTATTCCAGTCGCGAACCACTGTATTTATTTTTGGGAATTATAAATCATAATTCATGTGTGTCTTATCTTGAGATCACTTTAGAGTTTGGATAAAATAAAATTGCGTCATTATTAACTGAGGATGGAATTACAGTAATTATTTAGGTCAATAAGCCGGTTTTTGTGTAAAAGAAAACTATAAAGTGTACGGAATACTGATACGAATAATGTAAAAAAGAATAAGAAGGATATAATATATCAATAGTCACCACCAAATTTACGGTATCTTATTTAGCAGAAAATCACGGCTGTAAAGTTCATAATGTTGCACTCAAACTGTTAATTTACATGAATTTGATAAACATTGGAATGGGCACCGAGACTCTGTCAGTCACGTTGTTTTATTTCCTACTCGAATAATGACAATCAGCCTTAAGATAAGGTCAGTTCTTTTCACCTGCAATCCACGTATTTAATTTGGCAATGTACAAAATTTACGATCTTGATGCATCTCCCCCTGGTTGTTAGGCTTTTCATAGCGAAGACCGCGGGGAAATCTAATAATTTAAAGCGGATATAAAAAGGTAACTGCGGGAGATCGTGCACTAAGATTAAATTTTATATGCATAGGCATAGGTATTTTTCTTTGGAGTTGTATTTTTGGGTGTTCTTGAGAATTAAAACAATTGTTAGGGAAATTAGACTTTATCGCACAAGAAAAACTAATAAATAACTAGGATAAGTTAAACTTCAAGTTAGTTGCTGACCCTGAAAACTTTTCGCGCCCAAAAGTAGTAAGTTAATTCAAATGTTTTTTATTCAAATAAACTTTTAAAAGTGCTTTTGAATCATCGAGTGTATCTACTACTGGTTAGGAATGCCATTCCTACCGAGAACCAGCAAGAAACTCGGTGGTTGTTATTTTGAAATCCTTAGCTATATATAGCTATTTATTCTGAGCTTAAATAAATAAAATTAATTTTTTATCCACTACAAGTCAGCCCTTGACTGCAATCTCACCTGATGGTCAGTGATTATTGGATAGAGGCAGGCGTTTCTTTGATGGTCAGTGATTATGCAGTCTAAGATGGTAGCGGGCAAACCTGTTAGGGGCATGGCAGTTATAATAAACCCATACCCTAATTCAGTTTCTACACGGCATTGTACCGGAACACTAAATCGCTGTGCGGCATGCCTTTGCCGGTAGGGTGGTAACTAGCCACGGCCGAAGCCTCCCACCAGGCCAGATCAGGGTAAATTCAGAAATTATAAATTCCCAAATTGAGCCTGCCTGGGATCGAACCCGGGACCTCCGCACACTCAACACTGCACCACGGAGGTCGCCCAGTGGCATTTTTAATGCCTTATTCATAAAGAGTATAATAATTATAATGCAAGCAAATTAACTTTTTCAAGTGAAGTGAAGTGAAGTCACTGATTCGCAAATCGGAATGCCGTGGACTTACAAATGTTTTTGAACGCGCGTAGTGAATTGGTGATACATCATCCTCTTCGCAATTAAGAAGCAAACAACACATATACGCGAACGATATTTGAGTTATATTCTGTACACATTAGCTAAATGAACGGCGGACGCGCTCTAACTCAATTTATATAACGAATGCCATATATTACCGCATTTCTGAACAATCTACTGCACGCTACACTCGCCAAGTTTGCGGGAACCCTGCAATGTCAACAGTGAGCGAATAAGGCCATTCGTCGTCGAGACACCGAGCGGAGCGGACGTCTCATATTTATTTTATTAATAAATATGTTAATGTCTCAGGTAAGTGGCGCGACTGCATTATTCATCAGAGGCACGAGTAGCTCAGTTGACATAACCATGGATAGCGCCCATGCAAATTCAATCCGGCGAGATGGGAATTATCATAATTGTAAGTGAGGTTTTTGTTTCTATACCTGCCGGGGAAGTTTAATCCGAAGTTTGCCCGACACTTTTAGTTTTATATAAAGCCGTCATCGCGTCGCCATTTGCAATTCAGATAGTAGGAAAAGGCGGACGAGCCGGATCCGTTCCGCAACAACTTTTGCTGGCGGATTTGTTTGAAAAATACACAGGTTTCGTCTTTTTCGGTCGGGCGTAGTCGTCCCCGCTTTTTAGTTACACAAATTGAATAATCTTTTTCGTAATGTAAACGCGGAAAGTTTCCGCTGGAAGGGAATTGATTAAAAGTTGTGTTGAAACAAGGTTGGGAACTATGTCTTAAAGTTGGAAAGCAATTCGGGGAGTGGTCATTAAGGGATTGAAAAACGAGCGATTAATCACTGAGCGAATCCGGGACATTTGCAGAATTACTGGTTTTGCTTTGAGCCTTTGCATTTTTAGTTTCATTTTTGTATTTAGTTTCTAAGTATGACTTGGTGGATTGTCAAAGTCATGAAGGATAGGAAGATAGAGGTAATTTGGAGCTGGAAGGAAGCTGCTTCTGCCCACCTCCGATGGAGAAGTGTGCTCAAGCACACACAATCCCAATCAAGTCCCAGCGACAGCACAACACAACCAGTCGGCAACACAATCAAGTCCCAGCGAGGCCTGTAGAGATGTCCATGGTAAATACATTGTCTTGTTGGAAAAAAGTCTTTGACTATATCCCCTGGTAGAATTGAATTTACCAGTCAATCACTACGTTGGTAGATCGTCGAGTGTTCTACCACGTTCGGGATTCAAAAAAAAAATTGGCAGTTAGGATAGGGACTGCCGATAGAAGTGAACACGAATATTTACATTTTTTAAACCTTAACACTAAGGCATTAAAGTTTAATTTTGAATGTAGAATATTTATATTTAAGACCTTTTATCTTTATAACAACGCGAGCATGTCGCTGTTCGCGAGCATTTCGGTGTTCGCGAGCATGTCGGTCACCACGCGAATCCACAAGTTTACCCCCTACCAAAAAGTGCTCAACGCGGCTAAAGAAGTTTTCACTTCAAAAATATTTTTTTTAGAGAATACATTGTAAAAATATTTTGGACTCTTGTTAATTTGTTTTTTGGTTAATTTTCTGTTTAATAAAAATCATATCCGCACATTTGCAAGCACGTTAATACCTATACATTAAAACATATGACTTGTTCATGTCGAAGACCGTACACGGCAGGAGCGATAAGACGCCGGCTTATTAAGGCAACATGCAAATTTGTGCGATAAAGTCGGAATATTGTGGCGCTGATTTACATTTCATTTTAACGTTTTCATTAAAAATTCTATTACAAATAGTTTACTTTTCCTGCTGTTTTGTAGCTCTAGAAAAAATCTTGTTTTATACTAAAGTTAAAAAAAAAATCACGACGGCCTATTCAGTTTTACCTATATTTTTAACGTTAAGTAGCATTGATGTAGAATTTTAGTATGTTAAGTAGG
This sequence comes from Erebia aethiops, assembly GCA_923060345.2. Lineage (NCBI taxonomy): Eukaryota > Metazoa > Arthropoda > Insecta > Lepidoptera > Nymphalidae > Erebia > Erebia aethiops. The sequence continues at coordinate 1,692,904 of OV281092.1, read as the reverse complement.
TATAATAAAGGTAATTTTACAGTATATCCACCTTTTATCGTTTTTTAAAGCCGTTTGCAGATGAACTGTTGTACTATTTAATTTTTTATTGTGTCAATTCTTATTGATATTTAACTCGTACAATAAATCAGACTATTTTATAAATGCGAAAGTGTGTTTGTTTGTCCTTCAATCACGTTGGAACAGAGCAACGGATCGAAGTGATTTTTAGCATTAGCATAGTTGAGGACCTGGAGAGCGACTTCTTCTTCTTCTTCTTCCTACTGGGCAGGTTTCCGCACTTAAACCCCCTGGAGAGCGACATAGGCTACTTTTTATCTCTGAGAAAGAAGAAGTTCCCGTAAAAATTAAAAAAAAATCATTCCACGTGGGCATCACCTACTAATAATATAAAGTATCAGGTAGGTTAGCGTTACGGTATCGAATAATTTTAATCGATTTTACAATATCGATACTATAAAAATCTATTGAACAAGCGTTACTTATCTGGGACGTTACAAGGCGTAAAAAACCTAATATTTAATGAATGATAAAATAGGGCCACCACGACTTAAATAATCCGGTAGCCCCAATAAAATCGATTCCGAATCGGGAAAATCGAAGTGTTCGTGCATTTTTACGACGACAAGATTACATGTCAAACGTTTACCGATATTATGTGCTGTTTTATGTCGCCATCATCCTGTAAATAGGTACAGGGTGTTAAAGTGGGCCCTTGACTCGTAAATTCCGTTGGATTGCTCTAAAGCAATCCAACGGAATTTACGAGTCAAGGGCCCACCGATCTGTTTTTATGTCACACGGAATTGTCATCTGGCGTTTACGGCCCCTGATATTTTTTAATATGTGACCCGGTACGACTTGTTCTACATATAAGTGTCAGTGGTTTTGGCCTCCTTAACAGTCTATCAAAGATCGAGATATTATTTTTCGACACATCATTTTTCAATTTTGAGCTGTTTTTAATGATAAGGTGTTCAGTAATATATTTTTATTATTTTTATTTATTACTTTATAAAACGATATTCAAACTGCTGGGTGTAGAAAATTTTGAGTTCTAACCGAACTTCAAGAAGGTTTCCTGTTTTCCTGTAAAATAAATTTTAGATATTACACCCGAGTGAAATAGGGGAATTCAACTAGTTAACCAAGATTATTCTCTAGAACTAAATCTCTAACTGTACTTAGTTTATGCGTTACTTTCAAATTACATACGTAAAATTTATGTCCATGTTCTACATGAAGTAACGTTAATATTTAATTTACAAAAATGGAACTGATTTTCTGTACTTAATAATCCTAGTATCGATTCTTATTATAACGCGCAGTAAGTAAACGCAATATCATCTGTTTCTAAACCGCTAAACTAATTCCAAATTTAAAAATGCCGAAGTTCAATTTTCGAACGTCGCTCGGCTGCCAATCAGAGCGGCGCGCGGGTCGCTTATTTCCGTTCCGTTACGATTTTTTCCCTCGCGTCTTGACACGGACAAACTTGCCGCATTCATCACTTGGGCGCTGAAGAGTTAAGAATCGTGAGAAATGGTATTGGTGGAGTATCGATATTATTATTGAATTGAGTCATTTTATATTGGTTTTATAACAAATAGATAGAACTATACCAAATCGCTAACATTTTATACTGTGGGATTGAAATAAAATGATTTATTTCACATAGGATAATTTGTGTCACTTATATCATAAGAGACTCAAGACTCAATACGGAATGTTGATTCAAAATAAAAGCTCCGTGCTAATGTTATACCTAAATGCGAAAGTGCACGTATTTATAATGCGACAGGTTGCATCCCGGGATATGACATAAAAAATCAAACATTTTTTATTCAAGTAGACTTTTTACAAGTGCAGAATAAACGAATGAATCTACCACTGGTTCGGAATTCCTTTCTAACGAGAAGAACCAACAAAAAAACAAGGTGGTTGCTATTTTGAAAAAAAAAAAACAATTATTTTATTTATTTGCAAGTCTTAACCTCTATTCCATTTAACTCGTTATATCTTAAACTCTACGTAAAACTTTTAAGGATTTTACCAAACCTTTTAGAAGCAAGGTATACGGTATAATATGACAGTTTTGAGAACTACGCGGTAACGAGGGCTTTGTAGACTCAAGTTAAAATTATTAATTTGTATAATTATGTATATTTTACACAATATGAACAATAAGATTTCATGGATAGTTTCAAAAATAGAACACATTCTCTTTCTTAATAAGTTTCTGCCATTTAAACTATAAATAAATAATTGAGTCGCTCTATATTTTCGTAACTCTGCTTCGAAAGCCTACAAAGGTGGATGTTTTAGCAAATGAGCGCCGGCGTAAAGTCGACGAGGTGGCTGAAAAATTTGTCGGCGCCTCACTTGCATAAAAGAGCACATTCGTCTTGTTTCGGCGGGCTTTTTCTGTATTGGTGTTCAGATTTACGGGGGCTTCAACTTTCTAAATAGGTTCGAGATTTGAATATCTTTCAAAGCTTCTAAAAAAGTAACGCTTTAAGGTCGAGCCACACTACAGAGGCGCGGCGCGGCCTCGGTTAGTTGTAAATTATTTATCACCATAATGTTTAATCAGTTATTGGACGTCAACAAGCGTACAGTGTACCTAATTTGAATAAATAAATATTGAATCCTGAATTGAATAACTTAATATTATAAATGTGAAAGTGTGTCTGTCTGTCTGCTACGCTTTCACGGTCCATCTGTTCAACCGATTTTGACGAAATTTGGTACAGGGATAGTTTGTATCCCGGGGAAGGACATAGGCTACTTTATATCCCGGAAAATTAAGGAGTTCCCGCGGGAAATAAAATGAATCCACTCGGACGAAGTCGCGGGCATCACCTAGTAGTGTATAATTCTGTCGCGGTGCATCTCCGTGCCAGCACGAACACCAGACATAGTTCAAACAGCGGTTGGATTCTTGAAACATTTTGAAATGAGTATTATCGCATTATGCAGATACGAACAGAGAAAATTGATTTTCTATCATTTTTGGTGCCTTTGTCAACCTCTAGCAACATCAATGACAAAGTCGTTGAACCACGAAATATTTGCTTGACGGATTTGATATTGTAACACAAAGCTTACCCCCGGAACGAACTAATCAAAGGCCCCTACCACGGTTAGGTAATTCGACAAGTTTTCAACTCAATCAGTCCTTTAATATTTGCACAAAACGAGAGTAATTTGGTTAAACGGTTTTCATTTTGAGAGTTTCTGAAGCAAGGGTAACATACGTAAAGGAAAAAGCGCCCTCGACGCAGCGTTCCGATACTTGACGGTTTACTCATGAGTGATTTAACGATGATAAGCTCAAGGCGGTACCAACTTTTTGCTTCTTACGATAATAATGAGTTGGTGGGGAAAATAACCAAATATTATCTAAAATAATTCTTGGTATAAAATACTAACATTTTAATATCACTGATATAAAATGCCATGATAGTATAATATTTGGTATTAGATGAAATTTCCTAACGATTGGTAGTCTATATCTGATCTGATATACTGACAACGTAAAGGCAAAGTAAAAAGGAAAGTAAAGTTAAAAAAAACGTATACACGATATGACGTCGTGTCGTGATTTTTTTTTTACCGAAGCACGTCGTAAATTTCCATGACATGACATTACGTTGCACGAATCACGATACGATGTCGTATCGTTCGTATATATTTTGGCCCTAATAAAGGATTTTTAGGAGTTATATTTGAGCAAACCAAGTATTACTACATAGAGAAATTTCTGAACTTAAACTCAACTAACAATAATATAATAAGTACAGTCTTTAGAAACAGATGTTTTTCACAGGATAATGTTCCGTATGTTTTCACAATAGGCTGTGTGGTTATTAACAAGCCTGCGTATTAATCCACCAATTAAAACTTTGCTTATGCAAAAACGTTCCCCAAACAACTTGTTAGGGAACTCAATGTTCACGATTCTTTTGAATTTAGTCGGTTTACCTTCCCTTCCGTTTTCCATTTTAAATACAACTTTGCGGCGGAATGTTTGAGTCGGTTAATTTTTGGTTAATGAATTGACAAATTGTGGATTCGGATGATTGTATTATTTATTTGGTGTTAAGGCTGGCGTCCACTAGGCTTGCCGAAAACGAGTCGAGTCGAATCGAATTGCAATAATTCGCCACCTATTATCCTATCATGTGAAACTTTTCGATTAGCGGCGTGCAGAAATGCGCAGAATCGAGTCTTTATACATACACGCGGTATCAAATGCGGATCGATTCGATTCAACGCAATTCGGAAGTAGTCAATAAGACATGAAAAAAGTCTAATTGGTCAAATAAAGCATGTATTCATTCACTTCACTACACATCAATAAACAAGCTTGTAAGCAATAAACTTACCATGAAATCCCAGGGTATGTATAAACTTACTCGTTGCGGGGTAAAAATGTGGACTGCCTTACCTGCGAACAAAAACAAAGACATAAGTATAAACACTACAAATCACTACACAGTAATTTCAGCATCACTCCGGTTTGACAACTCAAAAGTATTCAATTCAGATGCTATAAGGATGGTAAAAATAGCTAGGTATAACTCGTTTCCTCTTATGATTACAGTCACTCGACAGAAAAAGATGGAGTGCTGTCATCCTAATTATAGCATCTGGATACTTACCTGCGTGGATATTTTTGACTTCCACGGAAACTTTAATTTTCCGAGATAAAAAGACGAGATGCGCCGTGAAAGCGTAGCAGATAGACAAACACATACTTTTCACATTTATAATATTAGTATGGCTAAATTATAGTTTAGCTGTTTATCACACACAGTGGCACAGTTTATCTTACTTATTCTTCGCAAATAAAATATATGTGGTCGTTTTTTTTCTCGCCGATGTTTTGCCAAGGCGCAATGCACACCAATGTGTTTACATTCGATTACGGACTTGTTTTTATGTGGAGAGTAAAATATCGATCTATTTTTTGGTTGTAGTAACTACGCCATTGCATTGCAAAGGGAACTTCCAGCCCGCTATCTTCAGACTGCATCATCACTTACCACCAGGTGAGATTGCAGTCAAGGGCTAACTTGTAAAGTATAAAACGCATGTTTAAGTTCAAGATGCAATGTTTTAAACTAGACATATGGAACGACTGTTACCCCTCTTATCGGTTTCTATGGGGTAGATAATAGATATCGTAACCCAACCGCTAAATCACTTGGTGGTTGGCTGGTGTATTCAAAATAAGTGTTTGTGGTTTTTACAATAGGGAAGATATTTCTACAGCAGTTTGTGCAACATTGTTGGAGCTTACATCGTTTAATCTCTTAAATTTATAATATGAATAGTACAATTAACCAAATTAACGGTCTCTCTCTCACACATTGATATAAGAAAACCAAAGATTCATAGCTTGAAAATGCTATTCCTGAAATGAAAGTATCTTCGTTGTTCGTTACGAATTGACGTAGATACTTATTTATACGCGCAATTATTCCTGCTAAATTATCAAATTCGTAGTCATAAGCGATACCATACCCTGGCGAGTATTCAGCTGAGGCTAGTAAGGCAACCCGCATTGGAGCAGCGTGGTGGGTCTAAGGCTCTAAGCTCTAATTCCCTCTCTCGTATAAGACTGGAGGCCTGTGCCCAGAAGTGGGGCGTTAATGGCCTGTAGTGGTGGTGGTGGTGGTGGATGTGTATTGTTGAAAGCTATGTAACATGTCGAGTCCATGAAGCTAAGAATTCAAAAATATTTGCGAACGAATCTCCATAACGTGACACTTGAGGACATTATGTTATATTTGGACTTTTTATTGTTTTTGAATATTGGCACTAGAGCTGAAGTATTGGAATGCCTCTTTCGAAAGTGCTTCGCGTTGTAAGTCTTTGGCTACTGATGCCACCATTTATGTCTGCACCTCATTTATATGATGCCGATCCAAATATAAAAGTTTCATTGTACTACGCGAATTTACAGGAAAAATAGCGGATCGTCCACTATACCAGCATCCATACAAAAAAATCAAACCATATTTAAAAATATACGTACTCTAAGTAACTTTCTCAGGTATTGTATATCAATGGTCTTACACGAAAACACATTAACCCGCTCCGCCTCGTTGGAACGACGAAATATTGCGCTCGTGTTGTCGTTATATATTTTTTATTAATGAATATTTAATAAATTAATTTATAGCTTAATTTTAAAGTAATTAGTATTCATTGGTTGTGAATCAATTTACATACATTATGGACTCGCTGGAGAGTATCGAACGAGATTCGAGATAAAATATCAAGGTATAGGCATGGTGTGGATATTTTATTATACTAGTCCCTGCAGTGAACTGTGTGTGCGTGTGTGTATCGAGATGAAGTTAGTAAAAATCTTTAACAAATAAATTAAAATTTAAGAAACATTTAAAATGTGACTATTATCTCCGAGTTTTAATTTTTAACTGCAGTAAGTAATTAATTTTTAGAATAGGTACAAGTAAAATACATTTAGATTTAACCTAATCCAGATGCTATAAGGATAATAATATAACAACCTTTGACTAGATAATAAGCTTTAATATTATTTCAAATTTCAATACCATCGAATTCGAAACCAATATCGGAAAATAAATATTTTTATCCCTTTCAACAATTTAAAGGAACATTTGCCACCCAATATTCACACTTGCAGCAAAAGAAAACAGGCGGACGCAAACATTGGCTGCGAAAATAAAAAAAAATGCCATCAAAATAGCACCAGCAATATATTCGCTTATATTACGAGGGGAGGTTCGGCCAAAAAGGATAAACACGTTAAAGGGTGCTGTTGACTGTTCGCTATCCACAAAGAAAACACACTTATGATTGTACGCGGGGTGGTATTTTCTGAGAGTCCAAAGGAAATTTTGAGGAGATGCTTCGAAAAACAAACAAAAGTGAAGTGAACATATTTCATTATTATGACTGAATTGCAAACGGCTGCTAATCTCAAAGGAGCCTCATTTGAGCTAACTACGCAAGAAATAATATTATTATAGTGCACAAGTGTGTACGCAAACCCTTACTCTCACCCACCCACACTGTCCATTCCAACGGGACGGAAGTAAGCTCAACTCCGAAGATTGGACGATACATTCCTCAGTCAATTCCGTTATTAAAGAGTGATGAACTGATGAATAACTGCTGAGGCAGAGAAATATTCACATATAATATGTCATGCAAACATTATTTGCTGCATTAGACGGTAAGTTCATACAACATTTATCAGTCACAAAATGATAATAAAATTGACAGCAAAACCTATTGTCTGGTGGGTCTGTGACGCAAAAATTAAGACTAAATTACGGTGTCATTTTTCTAAATTGAAAACAGTACGGATAAGCTTGCAAAGTTAAGTTTGCTTCAAGCACCTTGTCAAAAATTTCCTTTACCTCTCGGACTAGCAGGGGAGGACGGGAGCAAAAGTCAATCGAAATTTGCCAACACTCTTCTCCGTGCAAGATGGAACGCCCAACAAATGTGGATGTTATGCGAAAATTACAAGAAAATTTTATTTCATTCTACGTTATATTTTTTTTATTAAGAATAATATTCCAATCTCATACTTTTTTATATGTTATGAGAAAAACAAAATATGAGGTTTAATTTTTTCATCTCTGGATTTTATTTGTATGATTTTCTTGCACAAATGTTTTTTGTGATTGTTGACAAAATATGAGCTTGGAAATGTTATACGTGTGAGATCAAATTATTTATACTGAATATTTTCAGTAGACGCTATAACGTTTAGGAATGAAAGGAAAAGTAACAAAGAAAAGAAAAGACAAAGGGCGTTTACTAAAGTCAAAGCATGGACACGTAGAGTAGAGATGAAAATATTAAACGTTTTGGTGGAAAAGACATCTACTAATTCCGTAATAGAATTGCAGCTTGTTAGCGCGCAACGCGCGTTGAATACATGCTACGTACGTGGTTAGACCGAGGTGTGGGTGGTACAAGTGATAGCGGGCTTAAAAGCGAAGCGATTTTAAGTTCTCTCAAATTGTTAAGAGTTATCGTACATTATTAGGGGGATGATACATTCATTACTAAAAATTTATATAATATAATATTGACATGTCCTTATGAAAGGTTTTTTTTGGAGTTTTGTTATCACATGTTTTGCCAATTTCTGCGGAATAAAATTTGGCTATATGCATTATTTATGTGACACATGTGATTTCAATGATTCTAGGAGTTCTATACTAAACAGTTTGTTATGGGTTCTATAATAACCAGGTTGTTTATTATGTAACTCAGACCAGGGCGCGTTTGGAAATATCTTAGTTTTAATTTCTTGGTAACTTAATCCATTTTATATTACTTTCCTATTTACTAATTTAGTTATTGTTAAATTTAACTATTGACATTCAAAAAGTGTTTTTTGAATAAATAAAAACTTTTGACCTATACACACATATTAAGTCAAAATAGACAGCAAAAATAACACGTGAAGTAAAACAACCTTAAAGTTTCTCTCCGCTAACAGTAAGGCCGCATACTATTTAGCGGTGCACGTTCCGCGCCCGAGGCGTTCTTGGATTAAGCGGGTTTCAGGCGTAAATATATGATGTTTTTGCTTGTCAACAATTTCTACAATTCGTAGCTAGATGTTTTAGTAACTTACACAACTTTTAACAACTTCTTAACTTTTAACAAAACTTGGAGGAAAAATGTGTAACACGAAAAAACAAAACAAATATTATACATTTTCGTTATTAAAAATATCGGAAAATACGGGTGACGTTTCGGAAAGGCGAGTTTCACTTTTCTTTTTAAATCGGCCGAACCTTAGTAGGTCACTGACTCTGCTATTACTATCTAGAGTACTAGAACTGATAATATATAAAAAGCAAAGGCTAACCAAATGAGGCACTGAAGTTAATTATTGAAAACCAAAACTAGATTAACACCCCCCGACATATAAATTAAAAAAACTACAAGCCCTATTTTAGACGAAATAGGAATTTCTGGGAAATTAAGACGTGAATAAAAATAGCCCATAAAACCATGTAAAATATTGAGAGATTTTATGTTTATTCACCAAATTAACACGTCCAACTGAGATCTGGTTATAAAAATGTAAAATTTAACCGAATTCTCTTCAGTTTGTGTGGAAATCAAGATTTTTCATTCCCTTGCATAATATCGCTTAGCAAAGACGATAATTCCTTTTAATCTCCTCCTACTTTGATCTCATAATTTAAGCTCGTTTAGTTCTATTCGTCTCAAGTAATCCAATTTGCGTTAAACACTTTTGTAAAACTTTCAAGCAGAACTCCTTAACGGTGGTCGAAATGCTATTTCGATTTCAGCTCTTGCAGATATTTCGATAAAATCCAACTTTCATTGCTCCTCTCGAACATTCTTCGAGTTATTGATTCTTTTACCGGTGCCTTGAGTACTTCATATTTATACAAACGTTTATTCCATACGATAATAAATCGTACGGGCTTTCAAATTCAGCTGTGGCTGATTTAATTCCAACTATTGTTACAATGACCTTTGTATATTAATACACGCAATGAAACTCCATTTTTTGTCCATCTCTCCATTTGAACTCCAGAAAAAATATTTACACTCAATGTTATTTATAAACATTATCAATAACATAATAAATAAATAAATCTATTTCTAAGTTCAGTCATATACTCGTATAATTGATGCCTGCGACTTCGTCCGCGTAGAATAAGTATTTTTTTATTCCTACGGGTTTCTACTTAATTTTCCGGGATAAAAAGTAGCCTGTGTCACGCTCCAGATCCTCGACTATATAACCATGCAAAAAATGACGTTGATCCGTTGCTTGTTGCGACGTGATTGAAGGACAAATCAACAAACCTAAACCAACAACCAAACAAATTTATATAATAATATAATTTAAATTTATAATATTAAGTATGATATTTCCGTATTTAGGTCCAAAATATTTTGATGCAGCCTGCGTAATTTCAAAAGAAAGCCTATATAGCTTTGCCTGTAGATACGATAATAACATTCACTCAAAGTGACGAGGGATTAGATGGAAAAGGCATTTGAAATTTTGAGTCTGAATGTCCCGTAAATGTCATTTTAACCCCAGTAGAGGTATCACAGGGCGCCCCCTTAGTACAGCGTAATCTTTTTTCGAGCTCTAGGGCTACCTTTTGAAGCTTTTGCGTTCGCCACTTCCCCAAGTGATACTGGCTGGTGATATTCAAAAAAGACTACGCTGATTTGATTCTAACAGACTATTTTAAAGAGGAAATAGGTGATTAGGTAGGAATTATGTCAATTAGCTGTTACATTTTCGGTTTACATAAATAAATTATGAATATTATAATGCAAAACATAATTCAGAATATGGTGTTTTGAAATTTTGCCATAAAATATTTTCCACAAAGCAAAAGCCATTTGTTTATTAAAAAAGAAAGAGTTTAGAACTTTAAATAAGTAGAGAAAAGCTATTAAAAACGTGACTAAACTACGTTAAATTACTTTTATTTATTTATAAACGTGGACGTTAGTGTACTTAAGTCATGCTATAAATCGTTTCCTACTACCACTTTGTTCACTCTTGTTAGGGGTTTGAACGTTTTTATCATTGGGCAGTTTATCACTGCAGGTCACGACATGTTTCCAAGGTCGGGCGATAATTATAGCCACCGAATTATTCAGAGACGATATTTTAAATAATGTTGTAATTACAAATTTACTGTTAGATTTATTTCCATCAAGACCACCCGCTTTGCAAATAACGTTAGGGTTATTGAACGAAGTATCCCTTTATCAAGCGTTACATCAGCTGAAAATAAAATTGGGGAATTTATTAGCTTCTTTCATGAACATTGAAAGCTTTATTGTTGAAATTTACTTAAGAGCATACTTTGGAAGGTTATTTAATTTGAAGGGTATTTTTGGTAGCTGTTTTATATGGCTCCTTTTTACGAACAGCTACCAGCATTTTCAAATTTTGTACTTGCGTCTTCAGTATTTCCATTATTAGATCCCCAATCTGCAACATTTACCCATAGTTTTTTACTATAAAATCTAAGTAAATTCATCATCCTTTTTTATTTTCACTCATATAAAAACAAATCAAACAAACAATTAGTCAAATATAAAGAAATTGGGAAATAGTTTTTGAAGACAAATAAAAATAATTTTCATTTTTTGTAGCACTAAAAGCATTTTGGAAATCTTTTATTATTTATATAAAAATGGAAAAAAAATGGAACAAAAGCACTCCCTTTGAAACCAGTCACAAAAATGAGTTGCAGTGATCATTATACATTCATAGACGACTGACTGCGAAAGATTCTTTCGGCTTTTGCATACTTTCTGGAGTAATTTTCAAAAGTGTTCACGCTTTAGGGACCTACCACAGCGTAATAATATAATGGTCCCTATCTTAAAGACTGTAGAGAGTCGCGTTTTCACCGTATCCAAGTATTTGAGATAGTTCTTTCACTTTATGTAAGAGATACTTTGCCGTTTCAATAGTATACGTTTTGAAGGAAATATAAAAATACTTTCATCCTTTCGACTTAAATTCAAACTATCCTTTTAGAATAAAGGTAGACATTTTTAAATGCTTCTCTGTAATATTATGGGCAATACGACTATTTTCTTGGAAAGTTTGGCAGTAATTAAGGTTGGTGCGTTTATGGGAGGCTTTTAATTATAGTCAAATTAAGGTTCCAACAATTTACTGAAGATGCTATTTAAAATTTTAATAGCTTGAGACTAATTGGCGAGTAAGTGAAAAACATAACTCGTTCTTGTTCTTGTAAAAGGAAAAGGTGACTGACTGACTGACTAATCTATCCAACGCACAGCTCAAACCACTAAACGGATCGGACTGAAATTTGGCATGCAGATATTATTAGCTATTGTAACGTAGACATCTGCTAAAAAGGGATTTTTGAAAATTCAACAAATAATATTGTAAAATAGAGTGTTTGAAATTCGTGCAATGGATGCGGACGAAGTCGCGGGCAGAAGGTAGTATGTAATATTTCTTTATTAAATTTTTGAAAATTGTATCAGGGCTGGTAATTTCAATGATCATAATATTATGAAAAATGATAATGAGGGTATTCCAATGGATACCTGAGCAAACTCATTTGCTTAAGGGAGCTGCGCCCTGCAGTGTCTATTAAAATTTGAGCGTCATATTAAGAATTCCCCCGTTATTTATACGAACGATAACTTATAAGTGCAAAGTGAAAGCTGAATCTGCTAATAATAATACACGAAAACATTATCCCGACTCCCCATTACCAAGCGTTTTACTCTTCACGGATAAATTACAACGTTATGAATAAATTTCACATAAAACTTGAAACTGCACCTTTGCGCAAAGAGAGCGGGACGAACTTATACAGTAACGTGACAGCTAGATAGGGAGACGAGATAGGGCGAGTCGTAATCCGAAAATTTCATTAAGAAGTCTGGCGATTCGAACAGTTCGCTGATATCTAGAATATTCGGCCGTCCTTATTAAGACGCGGCGAAATTTCTTCCATTCCGTGAGAGATTTTAATATAGTCCCGCTTTAGGGGTGCAATTATGCGAGATATCGATGAAGTTTGCACCGTTTTCTCGGTTCCGATGAGTCGTTAGTACTTGATTAGTAAGTTCTTTTGGCTCGCTTCTCAGTTTTATTTTCATGTGGTTGAAAATTCGGAACGAAATTTTAAGAAAATGAGATGACATTTTTTGATAAAAATCTGCGAGGCAGGTTTATTAAAATAAAATGCATGTGTTATATTATAGACGTAATTCCTTGAATATCGATCGATTAAGTATAATCTGAAACGTGTCTCTATTATTGTCAACAAAAAAGGACTGTGGTGCGTTAAATCTTGATCAGAAAATCCACTACAACAAAACCGCTTTTAATCACTCCATTTCAAGTTTGAAACCTATACAACGCCATTTTACACACCTCCATTAATTAACCCCATAAAGTACAATTTTTTTCGGTTAGTCAAAAAAACCTGTAGGAGTGTCGGGGGTCCGTTTTGCCCCAGCCTCCCCGCCATTAGCGGCCGCTATTGCAAGCGACTTTCACCGAAGTTGATTCCTCTGATTCCGGCCCTTTTTAATTCAATTAACAATTAAAACGGTCTGTGTTTATTTTATTTTTTCCTCTTGTAATTTGCTCAATGAGTTCCGTGTAGCTGAATAAGTGAATAGATTTTCATTCATGAATGTTATTTTGCTCCTCATTTTGTTTTTTTTAGACAAGCAACTGCTCGCGACTTTGATCGCGTGGGATTTCAAAAAATCTGGCCTTATTCTTAAATTAAAACAGTTTAAAATTAAACCACAGATAAGGAACATAACACTATTGTATGTTGTAGAATCTATGTATTGATGACGTTAAACATCATTATTGAAGAAAGAAATAATCGTATAAGCCCGTAAGTTTTTACGCTGTAGCGTACGGAGGTAAGTAACTGGCGTTAAACATTTGCATACGATTTGCGACTTGCAAAAGTGTTTACATTTCGTAAATTACTCATTTAAGCGACTTACGCGAGTGAAACGTAGGTGTTACTCGCGGCCTAAAGGTTATGGAAAAGCACAAAATAAGTAATAGTACCTACAGGTAAAAGCTTAATTAAAAGACAAAAGCAGCCGAATATCAAAATGCGTGCACACGATCACACTTTTATACTATTAATACAATTATCATATCAAACGAGACCGAAGCACTTGCTTCAAAAAAAAAAGAAACATTCATTGAAACCTTTCATCCTCTTATTAAACCGATGGGGTTACATACCAACTTAACTGATCAAGTTGCTCGGAACGATTTACGACTTAAAATCTAGGTTGCTAAGAGTTATGTAGTGCGCACTGATAAGTGTGCCACATAACGAGCTTTCGCCATTGCAATCAAAGGTTCGGCCATTTAAATAAATCTGGATTTGAATCCGAAATGTAAAGCGTCGGGGGTGCGGTCGCATCTGTTGGAATAGACTATAGAGTAGCTATTAACTGGCCGTAATACGAGTAGATACCTATTTAATCGTGAAGCGTATTAAAAATCGAACGGAAATGAAACCATTTTCGTTCGATCTGAGTGCAAATCAGTATTTTCAATGCAAAATATTCATTCAAAAGTTTTGGCGCTGACGCCATTTTCTTCTGATACTGTAACTGACTAGTTTGACGTATGTACTGTATTAATTAACAACTCATCTAGACAGCGTTTGGAAGGATTAGAAATATAATCTGTCCAAAATTCGTCAGTGCCTGAAGACCAATCCACCAAACGAAAGACAAAGTCTTCAAGCAGTGCGTGTTGCAAGTGATGACGCACGACCCGAGACATGGTCGCTAATTTTGATGAAATTTGGTATAGTGATAGATAGATAGATAGATAGATAGATAAATACTTTATTGCCACACAAAACATTAAAAAAGAAACAAAGTAGTGAAAAAGCAAAGAATAACAAGTTCGCAAAGGCGGTCTTATCACTGAAAGTGATCTCCTCCAGACAACCTTTAAATAAAGAAACAAATGCAACGAAGCGGGATATTGCAACAACATTAATACATATTATATTATACAATAATATATAAATAATAATAATACTTAAACAATTAAAAAAATTAAAAAAAATACTAAAATATATACTACCAATACATATATATATGTATATACAAATAATTTAGACCTACACAACAAAAATATCCATAGGTAGGATAGGATAGGTTGCATCCCGGGGAAGGACATAGGCTTTTTATCCCGGATAATTAAATATTTCCTGCAAATTAAATTGTTCCTGCTGGAATTCAAAAAAACTGAATTGAAGGGGACGAAGTCGCGGGCATCATTTAGTATTAAATAATTTTTAGCGTAATTGAATATATAATATATAATGAGGAACTTTCCAGCCAACGTTCCTTAGATCCATCATATGTGGCGCTGTGATACACACTAAGGATATAAGAGTGCAATGAGGTGATAAGTTGGTACCATAGTCTAATGCTCTATAGCCTGATGCCTGAAAAGGTTTTTACGAAGAAAACTAAGACCAGTCACTCACTATCTCGTTTTGCAATACGGTTGCGTGATTTGGTTGAACTCATTTAATTTTTTCGTGTTTGCATCGAATTTGGACTCCGATTACCACTGTATATTATGAGGACCTGCCTACGACATTTGGATACCGATTCTCCTGCATATTGAAGAACAAGACAATTTCCAATTTTTTTATTTTAAATTAAAAATATAAAGCTAAGCTTGCAATTATGCTAAGCTTGCAAAAGCTAAGCTTTTCGGGCATCAGTCCATATCGCATTAGACTATGGTACTTATCACCTCATTGCACTCTTATTATATCCTTATATCCTTATAGTGTGTATCACAGCGCCACCTATGATGTTTTTAAGGAACGTAGGCTGGAAAGTTCCTCATTGATAAATAATAATATTTAAAAAAATATAAAAACCTAATGGAAGATGTAAAATTACACACATTTTAGACACTTGAACAAAGTAAACCACCGTACTGAATTCATACGATTCGAGCACATTTAAAACCGCCCTGATTACACTTGCCCGAACCAATCTAATAGCAACCTTATTATAAGTGAGCAGGTATCAAAATCGCTTGAAATTAACTTGCATATTTTAAACGTTCAATGTGTTAGAGCCGTCCGAGGAAAAATGATGGGTATTTAACTAAAATTAGTGCCCGAAGGTTGGTAATGAAGTGTTGGTCTCGCAGGTCATGTTGGATTGCTATTCCGCCTAATATACCTAGGAGAGGTTTGGGGGGTAATGTAATAGACTGCAGACCTTTAAAAGCCCAAATTAAAAGCTGGTTTCGGCAAATAATTTTATTTGTTTTAAAATACAAACCCACCTATACTTCTATACTAATGTTATAAATGCGAAAGTTTGGATGGATGGATGGATGTTTGTTACTCAATCACGCCACAACGGCAGAACGGATCTGGATAAAATTTGGCACAGAGACAGATTATAGTCTGGAATAGCACATAGGCTAGGCTAGACTTTTTATCCCGGAAAATTTAAGAGTTCCCGCGGGAACCAAAAAACCTCAATCCATGAGGACGAAGCCGCAGGTATCAGCTAGTATATTAATATATCCACACATAATATTATTATTTATGTAGTCTATTGTGTGATCATAAGTTGTTACACTATTCCGCTCCTTAAAAAATCATAATGGATGGGTTGTCTGGAGGAGATCACCTTTAGTGATAAGACCGCCTTTGCGCACTTTGTTTTCTGTACTTGTTTACTTTATATCTTTATGTTTGTGTGGCAATAAATATCAAATGAATTATAACCAAACCGAAAAGTAATACCTAAATTAGTATGCTAAAACAATCACTTAAAAAATCTCAATAAACATACGCAGTAATTAATATTCTCTTGTCTACAAACACACGCACACACATACATATACAGACACAGACATGCATCCTTTCTTTTGTAACTTTTTATTAACAAGAACATTATGTGCATTAAAACTCAAAACATCTGCATCACAGTTTCTTTTTTTTTCCACTACAAGTTAGCCCTTGACTGCGATCTCACCTGGTGGTAAGTGATGATCTAAGATGGTAGCGGGCTAACCTGTTAGGGGCATGGCAGTTATATTAAACCCATACCCCTCTTCGGTTTCTACACGGCATCGTACCGGAACGCTAAATCGCTTGGCGGCACGTCTTTGCCGGTAGGGTGGTAACTAGCCACGACCGAAGCCTCCCATCAGGCCAGAGCAGGGAAAATTCAGAAATTACAAATTGCTAAATTGACCCTGCCGGGGATCGAACCCGGAACCTCCGCACGTTAAGACAACAGCGCTCAACACTGCCACAGTTTATACTATTTCAGTCTGCCACCCTCCCCAAATGTGTAAACCATTTATAATATGTTCCAATTAAAGAATTTATTATCTATTATTATTATTATCCGCTTTTGAGCAGCGGCGGCGCGGCGGCGCTTTTTAACGCGCGGCGTAAAGGCGTCGGCACACGAGTATATACCCGTACAGAGGGGAAGCTTCCTAAGAGCGTCGAAAATGTATACCTATTCTGCTAGGGTTGTCACCTGATGCATGTCAACAATTTAAGGAAAAAATAATAATATTATGTAGTTATATAATGTATAATTTCAGTTATATCCTGAAATTGAACAGATATATAATCCTGAAATTGAATAAATAAATTAGACAAATATTATATACATAATAAAAAATATGAGGTATGTACATAAAATAACTTAATAATAAGGTACCTACTTACAATTAAAATTATATGGGAGTTATCCCATAACCATGAGGTTCGGGGCGAATCACTAGTTATTTGTTGTACTATCCCAATTAAACCCCTTACGCTGTATTTTTTAAGATTTTTATTGTTTCTCTTAATCGTGTGGTGTAGCCTGAATCTTATACAGAGTTTTTTTAAATATTCTACCGGGAAACAATTACATGGCATCTCAAACCGTATTTTATTGAAAATAATACAATAGAACTTAATGCTAGCTACGTACTCTGTGGCGTCGGTGTACCTACTAAGGCTACTTTTATTTGGAAAAATTAAGGAGTTTCCGTTATTCCACGCGGATGAAGTCGCGGGCATCAGCTAGTTATGAAATGAAATGTTTTTTATCTCACGTAGGACAACTTGTGCCACTGATGTATTACCACTGACTCTACCACCACATGCTTGTTATTTGTTTTTTATGAAATGATTGGTCACCCTTCTCAGTAGAATCAACTTTCCGAACCGGTGGTAGAATCAAGACTCTCAGACGTATCATAAGTGACACAAGTTGTCATAAATAAATCATTTATCATAACTGAAGTTTGGTGCTAATGTAATAGTAGGTAGTCATACAGGTCATGTTGGATTGCTATTACGCCTGATTTAGGGGAGGGGGTAATGCCCACTAGCGCCATTTTAATGTTCTTTATAGGCCGACCCTTTATAAGCTCCGCTTTACTACGGCTTCGTACGTGTTACTCGACGTGAGGAATTAAAGTGTACAGTTGTTCGTAGATATAATACACTTGCGAGCAATCTAATCGAATCACATGCTCAGGACTAACGCTAAGGGCTAACAGACGGAATGGTGCCTTTTTATAACAAACAAGCTGATGCCCGCGACTTCGTCGGTGTGGATTGAGGTTTTTTGGTTCCCGCGGGAACTATGTGTTATGTATTCCAGATAAATCCAGACTATGATCTATCTCTGTACCAAATTTCATCCAGATCCGTTCGGCGGTCATAAGTTCGACGGTTCAGACATAAAAAGTTGTTCCTTTGTTCATACGGTACTCCAAAATCGACTAAGTAGCTATAAATCTAACTATAATGCACAATAGGAGATGATTTTTCAAAGCAAAGCCGTGGGGTGTGCGCGCGACATAAACGCAACAATTAATTTCGCGAACGTCTCTCGGGTATATTAAACTGTTTAAATCATAGGCGATAGCGATTTATAAAACTGTTTAATTCATAGGCGACAGCGAATCAAATTTTAAGACCAAAACACAAAAACTAAGATTTAGATGAACTTGGGCCATACTACCAACACTGGAAGCCATATTGTTTCATTATTGTTGACTTTCCTGTTTTAGAATTATAATCCTTATTTTAGGAACATCAAACGGTCATTTTGAGTAAAGTTGCTTAAGCGTTGGCAGTATGGCCCCTTATCAGAACTGCGGTGAACACATAATTATCTCAGTCCATCGCTGGTCTACTGCTGATCACGGGTCTCCTCTAAGAATGAGAATAGTGTAGGCAATAGACCACTACGTTAGCCGAGTGCGGCTTCGTAGTCTTCTCCCTTTGAGTACATAAAAATTTCTATATAAAGTCAATCTGTTCATTATTAGTAGTGTATAATTATTATTACTTTTACCGTATGACTTTGGACTGTGACAGTACCTTGTAACCTATGAAAAATATTCTTTTAAAATTACTTTTACTACTTATGCATTTCACTTCAGGAGTCGCTATTTTAATAAAATATAATTGTGACTGTGACAACGCGCCGTCGCGGTCACCGTTCAGCGACGTTTCTATGCGAAAATTTCTTACATAAAAGTAGTAAATTTCTTAGAAGTAGGAATCACTGGTCGCTTATAACTTGAGCCGTGCTATAGAGTAAACTGGAACAAAATGGTGAGACATTAATCTTTGGCTCACGAAAAGTATTGTATAGATTACGTAGGGGACTAAGATGTCTGCCCCGACTCCGCTTGCTAATCAGGGTAGAGCGGGGTTAGATGGCAAATAGTGTATAGCGGTTGTAAGGGTGCCAACTCACTTACCTACTCATTGCAGTTGAAGTGAAGGGTTGAAATAAAAATATAGTAGAGCATTTATCATCATATTTTACATATAAGGGGCTGTTTATTCTTGGTTTATTTATTGATGCCCGCGTGGATTGAGAGTTTTTGGTTTGCGCGGGAACTTTCCAGGTTAAAAAGTAGCTGTATTATTTCAGACTAAGCTAAATTTCCGTTCAAATGATCCGTTCAGCTGTTCTGGCGTGATTGAGTTACAAACATTCGTCCATCCGTCCGTCCATTCGTCCATCCATCCGAACTTTCGCATTTATAATATTTTTATCGATGTATAGAAGTTCCTGCTCCTCCTAACCTACACTTTCATTGTTTGAATAAATCATGAAAAATAATCGCTAAAAATAAGCATAGGTATGATATTGTAATATATACTCAAGTATCAATGTAACCCAACAATTTGTTATTATCTATTTTTTTTTGGTACCGTTATTTTCTGTTCGATTTCAATAGACAGCAGAATAACGTCGTTTTTATGAATGATGTCAGGGGCCATACCGTCAACGCCTGCAGCAATACTTATGCAATCTTACTCAAAATGACAGTTTGATGTCACGTACCTTGTCATGCCTAAAATAAGGATTAAAATTTTATACGAAAGTCAACATTTATGAAACAATATGGCTTTAAGCAATGTCAGTATGGCTCTAGATAATCTTCGATTTCAGCTATGTTATGAAACCATCAGACATATTAAACTAGGTCGTACACACGTACCTACATCATGTCAGATCAGGAATCGTATTCGGGTATTATAGTCCATACATGTCACATAAATGTGTCTGTCTGCTATGCTTTCCCGGCCCAATTTTTTAACCGATTTTTAACTGATTTTGACGAAATTTGGTACAGAGGTAGGTTGCATCCTGGGGAGGACATACGCTATCTGGAACATTAAGGAGTTCCTGCGCGAATAAAAAACCCTAAAGCACGCGGACGAAGTCGCGGGTATCATCTAGTTTTGTATTTATAAAACACACGTACAAACACACACTGCACAAAAAAGTAAATATAGCTTAAATTTGAATAAAATCGTAACTAAATGCTAGTAACTTAAGTTAATGTTACATTGCCTTAGTACTTGTATATTATATTATTATTATACACTTTAAAGCAGTTAAATACCGAGTGAGTCAACCCCTTAACAATAAAGGTCTGTGTGGAGATTAATCAGAGTGCGGTGTGGATTCGCATTAAAGTAAATTCCAAACAACATGTCTACATAAATTGTCTTAATGGCCCGCGCCCCGGGCGTGGTACAGGGCGCAATGATTATCTAGGTACGTACGTAAGCTCAAGTTTTGTTGCCTACTCGTACTTAGCGGTGAACAAATTGACATTTTAATATCTCCTGTGTGTTGTTTTGAATGTCAAAAGTTTTCGTTTTTGAGCGTTATCTCGACGGGCGTTTAATTTTTGTTTCAAATTCTAATGTTTCTACAAGCCCCACCAACTTATCTGGCCCAGTGGCCAAAATTGGAAAAATTTTTTGAAGTGAAAACTTCTTTGGCCGCGTTGAGCACTTTTTGGTAGGGGGTAAACTTGTGGATTCGCGTCACCGACATGCTCCGCACCGACATGCTCGCGTTGTTACGAAGACAAAAGGTCTTAAATATAAATATACTTACTACATTTGTATACTTTTTTTTAATAAGTATAATTATTTTAAATATTCCTATTTATATTGGCGTTTGACAATTTTATATTAATTTCAAGTTATAAGTTTTCACTTCTATCGGCGGAATTTTTCTTTACTGTTTAGATTTTGTTTTTATTATTATTTTCTTTCTGGAACACAATGTGATAACAGCGACGCTGTCACCGGGCAGTTAATTTTATGAGAGCTACTTTTACAAGTGCTTTTGAATCGTACAGCTAATCTACCATTGGTTCGTATTGTCGATACTACCGAGAAGGCCCAGCAAAAAGCAGCTCGTCGCAGTGCCGTCAAAAGTGAGTAGCGCTTAGGGGTCTCGTCGATGCGCATGTTTGTGCTAGTGAGCTGTACCGAACGTTTCTAGGTAGTTTCCAAACTGGTTGTAATCTGTTTACTGTGTCTCTATCCTCCCCGATGCAGTGGTGAATGCTATTTACAAGTGGGAGGTCCCGGTTTCAATCCCCAGCTGGGTTAAATTGGGAAGTTATATTTTCTGAACTTTCTCTGGTCTGGTGGCGGGCTTCACAGGGGGATAAATGCAAGCAAAAATTATTTTGTGTAATTTTCTTTTACTATAAATCTGAAAGTGCGCCGTGAAGAGGTAACCGACAGGCAGACATACATACTCATCTAAATATATAAATGGAAAAGGTGACTGACTGACTGACTGACTGACTGACGGACTGATCTATCAATGCAAAGTTCAAACCACTCGACTGATTGGGCTGAAATTTGGCATACAGTTAGCTATTATGACGAAGGTATCCGCTAAGAAAGGATTTTTGAAAATTCAACCCTGTAAGGGGGTTAAATAGGGCTTTGAAATTTGTATGTAAAACTAACCTAACGTGAGCAAAGCCGCGGGTAAAAGCTGGTGTTATAATATAAACACAGTCTAAGAATACGCTCTTAAGGATAATATAATACTTAAGCTGTGAAATAAACATATTTGGTATTTATGTTTGTTATTGAACTTCTAGAATTTTCTTAACTTCCTGAGGAATATTTAGGTTTTCTTCTCAGATACGCTTAAGTTTTGTTATGCCACCAGCTACTTAGCGTTGAATAAATAGAGGTTTTATCTCTTGTATGTTGTTTTAAATATCTTGAACTCCAGAGAGTATGTGTGTAACTTTGCAGCGTTTATTTTTGTTTCTGAGCTACAAGTATGTTTATTTTTTTTATTTTTTATTTTGTTTATTAGTCTGTAATCAACAGCGTTTTTACATTTTAATTTACAGTTATTTCTTAAAAAACTAAAATAAGGCCAAAAAGATTACATAATTATTATACAATTATTAAAATAAATAGGTACCATAAAGCTTAAAGTTAAAAGTTAAAAAATTTAAAAAGTGCAAGTGCGCGCGGGTATGTGTGTGTGTGTGTATGTGGGTGTGAGTGTGTGTGTGTGCGGGTGTGTATGTGTGTTATGAGGGATGTGCTTGTGTACTAAATGTAAATACTACTATTTCCGATGTAGTTTAATGATTGCATTTTTCAATTGAGTTTTAGATAGACGGAAAAGGTCAAGATCGGAGTAAACTTTATTGTAGGTTCGCGATAAGCGTATAATTACAGAGTTTTGGGCGTAGTTTGTGTTTGATTTTGGCACACATAGTAGCTTGGGTTTTCGGGGCCTAAAAGGGGAAGCGTTTAATGAGAAAGCTGACAGCAGGCCAGGACAGTCAATTTGGCCAGTCAAAATAGCTTGTAACAGCAGCATGTCACTTTGGTTTCTTCTTAGTTCCAGTGAGTCTATTTTATAATGAGTACAGGCTTCTTTGTAACTGTTAAATGTTTTGAATTCTTTAAAAGCCAGGTACCTCAGAAATTGCTTTTGTATTGACTCGAGTCTTTGAGTATGTATAACGTAATAAGGTGACCATATGTTACATGAATATTCAAGAAGACTACGAACATAAGCAAAATATAGAGTTTTTATGCATTCAATATTATTGAAAGTACGAGTGACTCGCTTAATGAAGCCGAGTTGTTTGTAGGCTTTGTCCGCCACGGCTTCGACATGCTCATTCATTGATAGTTTAGCGTCGATTTTAATACCCAGGTCTTTCACGGTTGCGACTTTTGCAATGTTAACACCATTGATTTTATAGTCAAAAGCAATTGAATTAGTTTTACGAGATAGTGTTATGTGGTGGCATTTTTTAACATTGACAATAATTCTATTCCGGACATAGTATTCAGCCAGGGCATTTAAGTCTTCTTGTAGGAGAAGACAATCATCAAGAGAACGTATTTTAAGGAAGATTTTCTTATCGTCAGCGTACATAAGATGTTGTGCGTGGCTAAAGCAGCTATCAATATCGAATAGATATGCATTATATAAAAGGGGACCGAGAATAGATCCCTGGGGTACCCCTGACGGTATAGTTATAAAATCGCTTCTAGCACTGCCCGTTACTACTGCCTGCATACGGTTTTTAATATATGAGGTCAGCCATCGGAGTAAGTTGCCATTAATTCCTAAGATGCTTAGCTTATGAAGCAGGATCACGTGATCCACACGATCGAAAGCTTTTTCGAAATCAGTGTAGATCACGTCCACCTGGCACCTCTCATCCATGCCCCGCAAAACGTAGTCCGTGAAGACCGCTAAGTTTGTGACCGTGGAACGATTTTTCATAAAGCCGTGCTGCTCGTTGGGGATAGATCTAGAAATAATTGGGGATATGTGTGAGTAAACAACGGATTCGAACAACTTGCTCATCACGTTAAGGATAGAGATAGGTCGATAGTTCTCTATTTGGGTTCGTGATCCACTTTTATGAATGGGTACTATTAAAGCTTCTTTCCAGATATCTGGGAAACTGCAATAGACGTTTATGGAAAGGTTAAAAATGATCGATAGCGGTTTAGCCAGATTTGTAGCACACTTGCTTAGAAAAATTGGTGGGATACCGTCACTACCAGCTCCCTTATTAGTTTTTAGAGTTTTGAGAAGTTTAAGTACATTATCCTCGTCAATGATGATTTTACAAATAGATTCTTTGTAGTTCAAATTTGAGAGATTTGTCAAGTCGTACGAGTTTGCTGGTTTTACAAAAACACTCTCGAAATACTCACTGAAACCGTTACATGCAGAGGCTTCGTCAGTATAAACTGTATTGCCTAATGTTAGCTTGGTGGGATATCCATTTTTATTATTTCTAAGAGATTTAGTGAAAGAGAAAAGAAGCTTAGGGTCCTTGAGAATGTAAGTTTGCATTCTTTGTGTGTAAGAGGCGTAACACTTGTCTTGAATCAGTTTTTGTCTGGTCCTTAGAATAGCGAACTCATCATAATCACGAGGGTTTTGGTGAACTTTCCATTGCTTATGCTTTTGAAGCTTATCTTTCACTATGTGAATTAAAGATTTGGAGTACCATACTGGAAAATTAGATTTGTACTTGACTTTTACCGGAACGAATTTCTTAATGGCTTCCTTTAGAATGGAGTAAAATATTTCGACTACACCGTTCATTGAGTTAGCTGATAGTGCCTCGTGCCAATTGATCTTGGATAAGTACTCGTTGATTTTGACGTAGTCTCCTTGGAAGAAGTTAGGTTTTTTTACAGGTTTTTGACGAGTGTTACGGAAAAGCAGACTAGAAAGATTAAATTGGAGACACGGATGAAAAATGTCTTCTGGGACTAGAGGGCTTGAGCAGTAGCTTACGCTAAAGTCTATGTTACTGAACAACAGATCCAGGGTATTTTGTTTACAGTTTCGCACAGTATTCTGTTGTTTTAGTCCTGATAGATTACATATATCTATGATATTCGTAAAGGCGTTATGTAACTCCACAGCTCCCCGTTTTTGGATGGTAGGTCCGGAATCAGACCACGTTACATTTGGCAGATTGAAATCGCCCGCTAATATAATGTAGTCGTTAGGGTACTTGGCAACAAGCTCAGCAAGGCGAGAAGAGATAGACTCAAGACGAGCAGGTAAGAGGTTGTCAGGCGGTGCGTAAATAAGCCCGATGTGAATGTTACGACTACTTTGTATTTTCAGAGAATGAGCGGGTATGGTAGCCCATAGAGATTCGACGCCAGAGCAGGCCCACTCCCGATGTAACTGTATATGTAACTCTTTACGAGCACATAATAAGACTCCGCCTCCCTTTTTCTTAGTGGATGTCTCCGGGTTTCGATCACATCGAAGGACGTCATATCGGTCGTCACATATTTCACGGTCATAAATACCCTCAGTTAACCACGATTCGGTGATTAAAATGAGGTCGTAGTCGTGATTTAGAACATTCAGTCGGAACACCTCAGTTTTGGTACGCAAACCACGTACATTCTGGTAAAGTAATGTTATGGTATTAACGCCTGTGGATACTTAATTCGTACCAAGATATAGTAGTGATATATACTTGATGTACGTGGTTTATAATGGGTTGCATTTAAGAAGTGGGTGAGGACTAGAGGGTAATTATTATAAACTAGGAGGGGGCTTTTAGGAACAAAGTGGCTTTGGTTGCTGTGATGTGTGCTT
This sequence comes from Erebia aethiops, assembly GCA_923060345.2. NCBI lineage: Eukaryota > Metazoa > Arthropoda > Insecta > Lepidoptera > Nymphalidae > Erebia > Erebia aethiops. The sequence goes on along the minus strand of OV281092.1, from coordinate 1,667,374 downwards.
GTTTTATTTTGTGTAGTAATTAAGGGTGCGAATAAGGACTGCAGGTTGTGTGGTTTGTTTTGTAGTGTGATGGGGTATGCGTGTAGTGCACATGTTAAGTGAAATTTATTCGGTCTAGTATGATACAAACGAGTATGTTGCGAAGTATAGCGACAGACATAGTAATTTGTTAAAAGATCACAGAAATTTTGGATACCGCGTGATATTATTTTATTTTTGATAGATCCTTTTCGTGACGTATGTTCAAAGCAGGCGATTCTTCGTTTTTTCTTAAAAAAATGTTGCAATTGCGAACCCAAACAAACTTGTAGGCTTTTTGTTGTGCAAGAGTTTTAGTTGCTTTCAATAACTGCTTATTTTCCGGAGTTAAGTGCTCGTTAACGAAGAATTTTTTCTCCATGCCTTCGATACCTACGTCTTTCGTGCAGACGCCCTTTTTCCTTTTCAAGCCGGAAAGTAGTTTGTCTTTAGACAGTCGGTCTTTCAATTTCACTACTATGGGCTTAGGTCTTCCGGCTATAGTTTTTTGTGGTTGAACGCGATGCGCAAATTCGATATCAACGTGCTTAAGGTCGACACCGGCGTATTCGGCTATCTTTAATACCAGATCCACGGGTGATTCACTGCTGGCTTGCGGCAGCCCTACTATTTCCAGATTGTTTATTCTAGCCTGCTGCTGCTGTCTACCAAATTGGGCGCGCAGATCCGATACCTGATCCTCGGATAAATTGATGCGCTCCTGGAGTGTGCGCAGATCGCTTTTGAGATGATCATTTTCCATCTGGAGCTGACTATAAGAGGCCTGTAGATGGGAGAATTCTGCTGACAACGATGCGATTTCGGTTTTTATTTCCGTAAAGATGGTCGTCTTTAGTTCCTCAATAATTTCATGTTTGATTGTTTTCAGCTTAGTGTCCAAGATGTTCTCGAAACGACTGAGTAACTTTGAGTTCTCCGTTAGTGCCTTTGTGACGTCACACTCGGACACCACGTCATCGGTATCGGCACCGGCCGAGCGCGGGATCTTGCTTGACTTCTCAGCTCTGACCGGTGTATTACTATTGTCCCCGCCTTTTCGTGTTGCAGCCACGCAGTTTGGGCACTTCCACTGAGTCCTTGCTAAAGTCGAGTCCCCCGTGAATCCAACACAATCAGAGTGGTATATGCTGTTACATATATTGCACTTTATTCGCTTTACGGTCACGGCGATGTGCTCTTTGCATGCTTCACAAGTACCAACCATTCTAAATATTGGGTCAGAAATTGTAGAATGAAATGAAAAATCGAAAAAGATCTTGGTCCCGCGGTAGGTTTTGAACCGGGTGCGATTAGCGCGCAAGGCAACGTAGTTACCAATACGCCATCGAAACGCTTACGGCAAGATGCGAAAATGTCAATCAGTATGCAGTTGCGGTAGATTGTCTTTCTACCCACTTGATATATAACTTCAAATCTTACTTATCGTATTAAATAGTTAATTTGAAATTTTTAACACTTTATGAGAACAGTTGCGAGTGTTGTAGAAAATAATAATTATACACTGTACTACTTCGTGGACCAATACTGATTACTGTTTTGTTTACGGTTGTTTTTGTGCACTAAAACAGTCAGGTCTATCAATATTTAAATCACAGGTTTTTACTGGAGTTCCTCAAAAATTTATCTCACAAACACTTATACGCTCACTTTGCACTCTTTTTGATATTTTAACGAAAGTACCATTCAAAAATAATAAGTTTATAATTAAATATTAACAAGAAAGTCACGAGCGCGATCCGCCCGTTATGAAGTCGCAGACGGTCGATATGTTAGAATATATCTTTTTGACTTTACAAAGTACCTAGATAAAATAAAAGTAAGAAAATACAGACTATATACTTACCTACTGGGGCTTTTAAGACACAAGTACACACTCATGACTTTTTCATGAACACAAAATGCTTTGTTCGCGGTTTTAACCGTAAACACTTTCTAGCTGAAGTAAAATAAGTTGACCTTGGCACTTGGTTAGTTGTAACGACCTTTAGCATACAAAAACGGCTTATGAATGTCGCCGTAAGATTGTAAAAACTCATCAGATTTTAATCTAACTAGCGATATTGTAAACTGTCGACACATTATTTTTCAGTAGATTGTAATCTGTCAGGTATTTTAACCTGATAAAACCTAAGTTTCCGGCCTTATTTATGTCGAACCCTAACCTAACCTACAAGAAAGAGACAAGAAAACGTAAATACAATGAATATTTAAAAAATTTACACTCATAATAATGAACGGTTCACAATCTGTCGACAGTTTACAATATCGCTAGTTAGATTATAATCTAACGGTTTTTACAAACTTACGGTGACATATACATTGCGTATGAAATAGATAGAAGCGGCGGCGCCCGCTCGCCACAACCGCGCCACTCGCCACGCCCGTCGCCTCTTATAGATGTCCCACGCCTAAAATACTAACATAAAGTAAACATATTAAGTAATATTACTTATTAGCCCATACGCTAGATGGTAGTAAACAATAAAATTGCCATTATAATATTGTAATGGAACTTAATGGTACTTAAGAAAAAAAAAAGTAAACACATAACCGTTCTGCTGGATTCCTCGTAGATTCCGACTACATTACCAGCTTTATTCTACGCCACTTTCCGCGAAGAGTGCTTGTTTGTATCTACGTTACCGGCTAGAGGGTCGAGCACGCGCTCAATTATCTTGTAACTATATCGGGAAGCAAGCTGTCTGATAACATACCATATACGGTAGCTTCTTAGACCTGGATTACGTTAACTAGTGGCGCGGTAGCGGGCACTTTCGCGATAGTATCTTTGAGGCGCTACCTCGAGCTAAACGCTACGCTAGCCGTACTTTTAAAAACATGTTACTTACTAACTATTAGAAAAAATATACATTAAATTTCTATAATACTTCACATATAAAGTTTTGCCATTTATTCCGCCATACAACTTTTTATTCATAGTTATTTCGCTAAGCGTATTTTCTAAGTTGAGTATATTTATACGTTGATATTTAAACATTATATATTTTATTTATTTAAAGTTTATATATTTTGTACCTACTTGATAATGCTCGCAAATTCTTCCGCATTGATTTGGTTTTATAGATCCCACAGGATTTTCAAAATATGATATTAAAAAGGGTTCCCTTAGGAACTCATAGACGCATTCTTGAAAACAATACCCTCCTTGGAGTCAGGTTTGCTTTCCGCTTCCGCAAGTTTTACGTGAACACCTATTTAAACTTTACTTCCTAGCTTTCTTGTTGGTACCTAACTAGGAACTTATGTGGTTGAACTACTTTTTCTAGAGACTGCAACGGTGGTATACGTATGTTTTTATTTGTGACAAAAAGGAGTAAGACTTTTTAATAAGTATTTTATTTTTTTACGTTTGAGACAGTTAGTTCAACGACCTTACTGGTTATGTTGATGTTTTTTTTAATTCGCTTGCTCTTGACTGCGATCTCACCTGGTGGTTAGTGATGGTGCAGCCTAACATGTTAGCGGGCTAACCTTTTCGGGATATGGCAGTTACTCGTATATCGGTTTCTACACGTCATCACACCGGCTAGAGCTTGGCGGCACGTCTTGATGTCAAGGATAGGTACCACGATCGCTCTCTGATTAGTTTGTTTGATTTTCAGCTGAGGTCCAACTTAACTATACAAATTGATTGTACTATGTTTTAAGGTAAATTACTAATATTTTATTTTTGTATTTTTTTGAGAATATGATTTCCAGCTGAGGTCCAACTGTACAAACTGATTGTACTATGTTTTAAGGTAAATTACTTATATTTTATTTTTGTACTAATAAGTTATTTTAAGAATATCACATCAGAACATCCAATGACACATAAACCAATATCAAAAAGGCGATGTTATTCCACTATTTCTCATTTAGCTTTCAACAGCGAATGCGCCTGACGCTGCGGCTTCGTAATATCCTGCTTGGACTCTTCCAAAACAAGCACAGAGCTGACTGTGCTACTGCGTCCTCGACGCTATAATATAAGGGTTTGGACAAACAGTGCGCGACAAAAACTTGACAAACGTCGCTTGGGGAAATTGAAGGCTGTATTGTCCTTCAGACCGATATTATAGTGCACAAGTGTGTACGCTAACACAGGGTCATTTTCTATTCCCTTATCGGCATAGCACGATGAAACGGAAAATCCAATATAACAGGAGAGAGATCAGGCGCAGGACCGACATCATCAGGAGCCAGTGAAGGTTGTATACATTATTACATGAAAATACAAAGCCAGCTCCGAATAATAGCCTTACAAAGCATAATACGCGTTCTGTGTGACGCCCTGCCGTCTCGCTTTCTTTACGTCCAGCCCTTAACCACCAGATTAAAACGGCAAATGAAAATCGTTGATGTAACGTCACTTACGCCTTTATTACAAAAGCAATAAAGGCTATATTCAGCGTCAAAGGTTTGAAATTAAAGCGTCGAAATGAAACTTCGGCGGTACTTCGGCGTGTTTGTTTCGTTCACTTGGCGCTCTACTTAATAAAAGGACGGTTTTAGTTGTGGTTTGGTCGTTTGTTGCAATGCGGCTTTTCATTTTATACAACATCTGCTTCGCTTGTTCAATGTTGCCATGCAAATATTGTTTTTAAAGTCTCACTACGTTTGGTTTAACATTTTGTATAGCGGAATATGTGGAGTGGGCTTACTACCAACGCTTAAAGCGTTTTAAGCGTTTTTATTTTTCGTTAGTATTTTTTAGCGTTATTTTCACAGTTTTACACTCTGGTGCTGCAAATGTTCATGGGCGGCGGGAATCATAACTTCCCATCAGGTGACCTGCCTGCTCGTTTGCTCGCTATACATATTAAAAAAAAGGGGATACTCGTGCTCAGTTGTGGGCTACCGAAACATTATTACATAATTATTACGATTCGATATACGCGACTTCAATTTTCTATTACAAATAATCATTGTGACGGTAAACAGAGACCACGCACGTAAGCGACCCCGCACGTGGGATGGCACTTAACAAGTGAGCCTTTTTGTTTTTTAGTCCACTACAAGCTAGCCCTTGACTGCGATCTCACCTGATGGTAAGTGATGATACAGTCTAAGATGGTAGCGGGCTAACCTGTTAGGGGCATGGCAGTTATATTAAACCCATACCCCTTCGGTTTCTACACGGCATCGTACCGGAACGCTAAATCGCTTAGCGGCACGTCTTTGCCGGTAGGGTGGTAACTAGCCACGGCCGAAGCCTCCCACCAGACCAGACCAGGGGCAATTCAGAAATTATAAATTCCCAATTGACCAAGGGTTGACCAAAGCCTATCGTTGACCCACATACCTACTACGTATTAACCTAAAACAAAATGCCGCCCGCCCTCCTGGGGCTTACCATCATCGCTTAAAGAAGTATTACTTTAATCTTGTTGACGAATTATAATCCTTATTTTAGGGAAATTAAGGTTCGTCGTATAAAATGTAATTTTTAAAATAATACTGCTTTAAGCGATGATAGAAACGCTCCTGCTCGCCAAGAATATAACGCCCTATGCATTAATATCTATTTATTTTCCCCTTGGAGCAGCAGTAGTCAATCACTCACCAATAACATTAAATACGCTCATTCTATTCCAAATGTTACAAAACCACTAGTGCTAGATGTAAGATGATGCCCGCGACATCGTCTTTGTGGATTAAGGTTTTTTGATTCCCGCGGTAAGTCTTAAATTTTAAGGAATAAAAATTAGCATAATATGTCCTTCCCCGGTTTGTAGGTAACCTACGTCTAAAGCAATTTCCTCAAAATCGGTAAAACAGATGGACCGTGAAAAAGTTTTAGACAATTAGACAGACACAATTTCGCATTTATAATATTAAGTATAGATACTAATATCAGTCTAAGGAGCTACTTTCTTTCTTACCAGTCGTCCAACGGCAACGTCACGTGTCACGCTGCTGGGTGGCAGCCTAGAGCAACCACCGAGTTTCTTGCTGGTTCTTTTTGGTAGGAACGGCATTCCGAACCAGTGGTAGATTCACTTGACGATTCAAAAGCACTAGTTAAAAGTCTAATCAAATCAAAAATATTTGATTTGATTTGAATGCAAATAAATTAATATGAATCTAAAATTATCAAAAGTGGTTGCTAAAAAGCAATGTCCATTATCCATAGAAATAAAAGTGACCTTGCCTGTTTGTACTTCAGTGGAATAATTTCATTAAAATTCGAGTGGGCCGAATCTTTCCTCTAATCAAAAGGTTAAGCCTAATTGGGTACACTCCGCGATATGAAAGGGCGAATAAAACATACTCAAATAAAAAGATCTGAACGTAATGTTATTATTGTACTCTTTTTTATTCCACTACAAGTCGCGTATTAATGAACCGACATGAGCTAAGAATAGAGGCCATACTGCTAACGCTTAAAGTAATACTTATGCAATATCTCATAATGACAGTTTGGTGTAACGTACTTAGACGTTCCTACAATAAGGATTATGATTCTAAAACACGAAAGTCAGCAATATTGAAACAATATAGTTTTATAAGCGTTGGCAGCTTATATTAAGAACGAACGTGTTTTTATCTCACGTTGGTTAATATTAAAATTGTTAACTAGACACGACCGAAGCCTCCTTCCAGACCAGATAAATGATTTATTTATTTCACCTAGGACACGTCTTGTGCCACTTATGAAATGTGAAGACTCTATCACGGTTCGAAAAGGTTCTACTGAGAGGAACCGGCAAATAACTCAGTAGTTCAGAGAGAGAGAAAGCTCAGAAATTATAAATTTCCAAATTGATCCTGCCGGGAATCGAACAAGGACGCTGCTAACTTGGAAGACTAATGCACTTACCACTGCGCTAGGGAAGTCGTCAACCTACGACTCCATTTTTATTCATTCCTAACTATGAGAAATACGATGCAAAGAGAGAGACCGAGAAAGAGAGACAGAGAGATGGGAAGACTCGGAATACCGGTTAATTTTGTGCTTTGAAATTGCAAAAAGGAACCAAAAATTATTACCTACAGAAATAATTTTAAGTAGGTATAAATAGAACGACAATGTATTTACAGTGTTATAAAGTAAATTGCTTAACACGCGAGCAGCGGTCGAAATTACCCCGAAAGCCTGACTTGCAGTCGGAGTGAATTAATAGGGTTATTGTGGCAATAAATACCGAGGCGCCTAGTTTGCGGGCCCGCGGTCAGCGAGACCCCAAGATGTTTTGTGACGCTAGCCCCGTGCGATGTGGAAACATCGGTTAAGGGTTAATTAACGAGTGGGACTTGGACCTTTTGTTTATTAGTGTGTTTGTATACCGTTCACTTTAACCCTCTATAGTCAATATGGATGGGTGTTTAAAATTCCGAACCAGTATTAAATACTTCCATAGTACCACAAACTTATTTGACCCGGTGACTAGTTTTTTTTTTTTTTTTTTATCCACTACAAGTTAGCCCATGACTGCGATCTCACCTGATGGTAAGTGATGATGCAGTCTAAGATGGTAGCGGGCTAACCTGTTATAGGGGCATGGTAGTTATATTAAACCCATACCCCTTCGGTTTCTACACGGCATCGTACCGGAACGCTAAATCGCTTGGCGGCACGTCTTTGCCGGTAGGGTGGTAACTAGCCACGGCCGAAGCCTCCCACCAGACCAGACCAGGGAAAATTCACAAATTATAAATTCCCAAATTGACCCTGCTGGGATCGAACCCAGGACCTCCGCACGTTAAGGCAACAGCGCTACACACTGCGCCACGGAGGTCGTCAATTAACTTAAATCAATTAACAAGTTAAAATTTTCGCCACCGGGCCAGATAATTTGGTGGGACTGTACACGCGTTCTTCACTTGCGTTTCTTTCAAGAGAAAGAAACGACGTTGTTATGAATGTTGAATTAATTCACGTGGACGATCGTGGGCATCATCTAGTATTATATACTTGCGCTGCGATTAAAGTCAGATGTTCATACAAATATTTAAAAAATGCACTAGCTTCAATTTAGTTCCACAATATCTCACTGAATGGGTTATTTTACAGTGAATAGGAAAACCATGTTATATCAGGCGGAAACACGTAACAACGTGTCCAAAGTGGCTCGGCCATTAAACTTGCACGTATCACTGCACATGTCCAAGTGTCTGCAATAACTTGGCCAATATATTGCGTTCCACCTTAAGATGGTATGAGGCACAAACTTCCAAACTTGCCCCCCGATTGTGTAAGGAAATTGTACCTAATGGTAATCGTTTGTCAAACGTATAATTCGAACTGTTTAAGGAGTTCATAGATCCCTGCATGTCAAAAAGCATGTAAACTCCTTAAACAGTTCGAGTAATACGTTTTAGGCTATCAAATGATTACCATTTGGGGCCTCTGCTCCCCAATTCTCAGTGGCTATCAAAAAATGAAAACTATTGACATATATTTTATCTCCATTGAAGGTTTGCCAGGACAATGTTATTTTTATTTCATCGCAAACCTTCAATGGAAAATGTAATGCTTTAATTTTTTGATAGCCACGTCGCAATGGATAAAAAATATAATTATGTCAGTGGCTTTAATTTTTTAATAGCCACGTCTTTGTTGTTTCCGCATTGGCCTGAAGCGTACAGAGTGGCCACCGGCGACTAGCGACCTTCCCCATTCATTAGGCGTCTCAAAGCCCGAGCGTGCCATTTGTCACCGCCATAAAGACAGCAACACCCTAAAGGCCACTCACGGGGCATGCAAATCGCGCTATAACGATTCTTTCCACCCTTAGATGCAATAAAACAACTTGAATTAACTGGAGGATTCACATAGGGTGTACTGGCGTTTGGATTTTTATGGATTTGTCCGAATTTTGCTAATCAGCGAGTCATCAGCGAGCATCAGTCAATGCGAGTGTTAAGCAACGTTGGTAATTGGGGAAATATGGGTGACCGAAAGTTGACATTTCTTTTCACCCATGCCTCGGAGGGTTATCTTATACCGTCAATCACTAATGTCTCATAATAATTATTTAATACCTAAGATTTAGAATTATATTCTTAGTCGGGTCAGATGTGCAAGGACGTAGTATTAATACGTATAGTTATATTAATTGAGTTGATTACAAGATATAATAAAAACTTATAGACTAAACGTTAATCTAAAATCCTTATATACCTACTAACAAAAATAAAAATAAAACCCTAATCAAAAAGACCACCCCTGGTTGCCCCTGGGCCAAAGGTACCCATCACACTTGCAGCATTGCCGCGCTGAATGGCGATGGATAACCTTTGAACCAGGTAGGAAAAAAAAAAAAAAAATATTATGATCAAATAAAATATCTTCAAAAGTTTTTTAAAATATGTAGTTTTGCTAGTTCGTGATAAATGATGATAAATGATTTATTTATTTCACATAGGACCACTTGTGTCACTTATGATACGTCAAGACTCTACCACCGGTTCGGAAAGATGTTTCTACTGAGAAGAGCCAGCAAGAAACTCAGCAGTTGCTCTTTTCTCAAAGAAGAAAGAGGTTACAATATTAATACATACGTAATATTACAAGTATTACACTGAATTGTGGGTCACTGGATGCGGTTGCTTCCATGCAACTTTGTCGTTAATAAAATCGTCGATAGTATAATAACCTCGACTTAACAAATGCTGTTTGACAGTCTTTAAATTTATGTAATGGCAAATCTAGAAACTCTTTTGGAACCATGTTATAAAAACGTGGAACCATGTTTTAAAATCGTATTCATTGATTATACCTACCTCAAACTTTTTGTAGGCATTTTAGGATACTGTGATTGATCACTATATGCTTACTATTTTGATACCTCATTACTTAAATCCGTATTCCATTTAGGAGATCATAAAATTTCACGATATAAATGGTGACCCCACAAGGGTACCTGGACTCTTGACCGTAACGCATTGTTGTTGTTAATGAAAGAGGATAAGAAATGGAATTTTAGGGAGGACGGTTATTGCTGGCTCTCTACGTACCATTTTGGGGATTTGACATGTATTTTATTGGCTCATAACTTCAGTACTAAGTACTGCGGTAATTTTAGACCGACTTTTATTGACTTTGTATAAAGTGTTACTGTTATTATTACAAGGGTTAGAAACTATTTCATTATCTGACTGGCATTTCAACGTTGAACTCAAATTGCTGAAACTAAATATTTTGCATGTTGGTTGATTGAATTAATAACGAAGACCTTAACTAAAAATTTTTACCATTCTTGCAAAAGACCAAGCGATTAAGCGTTATGGTACGATGCCGTCTGAAAACCAATTAGGGGTAAAGGTTTAATATAATTCAAGCAACTTGTAGTGGAATAAAAAATACCTACATAAGAACAATATACCTTTGTTAAGATTCAATCCAAGCTTAACGAAGCGTTCTAATTGAACCTTTTAATTGAAGGCTGCGTTCCCAAATGGTAAAGTTATAATTAACGTTCGTCCGGATTTTGACCCACATAAAGGGTTTGACAGCAAGATTAACCCCAAAAGTTAAACTAAACTACAAATTTTTTCATTGTCTGTTGATAATAATTAACAAAACGGCCAGTTAAGCCCTTATTATCCTCTCTATTAATTAATATTGCAGTTAAAGTTAATCTTTAATTAATTAGTGAGTTAATCAAATCAAACTTAATCTGCAACAAATCATGCAGTTTTAGGTCATTTAGGCTTAAACATTTATTTATAATTTGTTGGATCAAAACTTAATACTGTTAATGTTATATAATTGTAACGTGTTAACTAAACCTTATATAGTATGTCTATGCCTTGTACGCAGAGCCATGAAATAAATTCCGCTTTAAAAATATAATGTCAGCCGTCACCGGTGACAAACCTCTCTAGTCTCTGGTCTCTTTTTCCGAGGCTCTCTTTGTGAACGCACACGTACCGCTCTCTCCCGCGACTTGCATTGTCTAGTTTTAGTTATCCTCTTGAGAATAAATCAATCAAAGTTGATCGTGCATTATTATTTGTGTTGAGCCCAAAAACCCACCATAACTACATGGTTAGGTCACATGAGTGACTTTTTGTTTCATAATTCACCATTTATGAGCATAAAAATAATATTTTACAAAATAAATGCGGATGATGTTAAAGAAAACTTTATTTTTAAATAAAAACATGGTTCAAATTGAAAGGATTAAATTATAAAAAAAAACTGAAAAATTAAGCAGAGAAAAAATATAATTGAATAACTTAAAACGTTTCTTTTCGTCTCTGGCTATTTGAAAAGGTCTAAAAGCCTTTATAAGAGATTTAGTGGTGTATGGATTAAAAGGGTTTTAATAAAAGTTTCGGGCTTACTTAATGGACCCGTCACAAATCGATCATTAATTTTAATTTGTGTAAAACCAAAGTTGTTCAGCTTTTTTATTAAAGTTTTACTTATGCAAAATAAAAATAATTTCTTCGGTTCTTCCACGAATCCGATTTGTAGGGTTTAGTATAACGTATGTAATTACTTTCTATTAAGTATTATAAAGTGTGGTTGTCGAATATGTCCGTCTGATAAACTTTCACCATCCGTTCAACTAATTTTGACCGGTTCCCGGGATAAAAATCACTGTCATTCACGCAGGAAATAAAAGTGTTTAAACGAAACGCAAACGAAGTCACATTTTTAATCAATTAATCTTCTCTTACTTCTATACTAATACTATAAATGCGAAAGTGTGTCTGTCTGTCTATCTGGCCGTCTTTCTGTATGTCTGCTACGTTTTTCAACCGAATGGGTGAAATTTGGCAAAGAGATAGGTTGCGTAGGCTTCCTTTTTATCCCGGAAGGAAATTTCATTAAGGAGTTCCCGCGGGAATAAAAAACGTAAATCCATGCGGATGAAGTCTAGTTTCCCATAAAACTTTTCTGAAGCTTTTATTCTGATTCACACCTGAGATGTCATGCAAGATCCGGTCATACAAGATCAGCTTCAAGTAATCATGACTGACCGCTTGATGCAGACCAGAAAGGAAAGCTGGTAGAACTTTCAGAGCAAAAATTGGCAGTCATAGGAACCCGATAGAAGTGAAAACGAATACTTAAATTTTTTTTTTTTGTGATTAACAAATAATAAAATTATTTAAAATATATCTTCAAACTAAGGCAACAAAGTTTATGTTAATGTACTATATTTATATTTACGACCTTTTGTCTTCGTAACAACGCGAATGTCGGTGTTCGCGAGCATGTCGGTCGCGCGAGCATATCGGTCACGGTCATGCAAATCCACATTTTTACCCCCTACTAAAAAGTGCTCAACGCGGCTAAAGAAGTTTTCACTTCAAAAACTTCATTCATTCAGTCGCCTTTCCGTAAAATTGTCGTCGTTTTACACGTAAATCTCTTGCTTATACATGTGCCGTATGTATAATTATATTTCTTTGGGATCATTTGTACCTACACCTAGTTTATTTGAATCTTATCTAAATGCGAAAGTTTGGATGGATGGATGGATGTTTGTTACTCAATCACGCCAGAACGGCAGCACGGATCTGGATGAAATTTGGCACAGAGATAGATTATTTATAGTCTGGAATAACACATAGGCTACTTTTTATCCCGGAAAAAGAAAGAGTTCCCGCGGGAACCAAACAACCTCAATCCATGCGAACGAAGTCGCAGGTATCAGCTAGTACTGAATATAAAAAAAACTCAAACTTAATGAATAAGTTCGCCTTGCCCCACACAGTTCTTAAGCGATACAAATGAAGAAACGCTCTTAGCGGCGTTATTTATTAAGAGCTTTTTCGCAGTTTTTCGAATTTCCACTTCCGTAGCTAAGTAATGGCGTATGGAGCGAACACTTTGACAGTTCGACTTTTTGAAATTGCACGGAAAATGGGTTAAAGTTCTCAGAACAATATGACGCCGTCACGGCTATCATTTGTAGTCGATTGCCTTTTATTAATTACTAGCGGAAGCCCGCGATTTCGTTCGCTTGGCAAAAGTTTTTTAATTCCCACAGGCACTCCTTAATTATCCAGGATAAAAAGTACCCCATGTCACTCTTCAGGACCTCAACTATACCCATGCCAAAAATCACGTCGATCCGTTGCTCCGTTGCGGCGTGATTGAAGGGCAAACCAACTAAAAACAGACTTTCGGATTTATATTAGTATGATATGACTAACGGATGCCCGTGACTTCATTCGCGTGGCATAAGTTTTTTAATTCCCATAGGCACTCGTTAATTTTCGGGGATAAAAAGTAGCCTATGTCACCAAGTTGATAGGGAAACATAAGCCAGTAAGCGACCACATTGGGTCATCTAAATCACTCAAGAATCCGCTTTAAGTATGTCAGTCACATTCCAAAAGTAGTTTGCCATCTGTAGACTCTTTGAACTGCTTGCCAAAGTTTTCGACGACGAGGTAAAAAAAATCCCCATTAGAGAAGGACAAACGGATCAAATTGGTGACAATTTGATCCGTTTGTCCTTCTCTAATGGGGAACAATACTTCCTTAACAATTCTTTCAGTTTGGTCTCTTATTGGTTTTATTGTCGCGTGTGTTACGACTTCATGGATAACTTCGGTCCAAAATCTTTTGTTTTCCGTCCAAGTGAGCGTGAATTTTATAAGAACTAGGGTGGATAAGATGGAATGAGGTTAAAACTTCCGGATTTTAATCTACCCAATGGTAGCCAAAGCTCCATCTTTAGCAAGTTTATCTTATCTAGCTTCTAGGAAATGGTGTTATCAAAACATGGCTTCCAGTAAATGGTGTTTTTATCCCCCGAAGCAAACAGGCATCTTATAAGTTTGTGTATTTGTTTGTGGCATTGTAGCTCCCAAACGCATGAACCAATTTTAGTTTCTGTTTTCTATGATTTCAGTTTCTATGATTCAAGAAAATCTGTTCAGCCGTTTGAAGATCATCAGCTCTTTTTTAAGTTGTTTTCACTGGACTCCAATCATGGCTATAGAATGCAATGACGAGGTCTAGGTAGGCCAAGCTTGCAGGATGCCTTTTCAGTCTTGCCACGAAGGTTAAAGTTGTACGTGGCAGGAAACAGACGCCGGAAGGACGTTTCATTTCTTAGCGGTTCGTATCAGAGATAAGATTCATATATCCCTACATGCTCTATCCATAAAACCTGAAAACAGTAAAGAAAAAAGTTCGCAGACGAGTACAGACTGCCGAGTCGTAGGAATGCTCAAGTTCCACCAAACTTCAAGGTTTTCATTCAAAACCGTTCTAAGTCTGACAGTCAAACTTAAATACGACGTAACATTCCGCACAGTAGACAATTTCATAGATGAAGTATAACCATTTAAAGCTTGAGACATATAAAACGCGCGACTAGAACGTTTGACGTTCTATCTTCTATAAAAACTACCTAATAAAAACTAACTGTATAAAAGCCTCTCCAGTGCAGTGGTGAGCTCTGCGGTGGGAGGTCCAAATGTGATTTCCGGTTGATTCATGTTGGTTCCCGTCTGTTTTATTAATAGACTTAAGTTAGTTACACGATCGATGATGCCATGACGGCAAGAAATTTAAAGATCAGGTGTGATTCGATGTAGTAACCAATTAGGAGCTGGTCGTACAGGTTAGCCTACTTCTATTTTAGACTCCATTGTCAATAATCACCAAGTGAGACTCATACTCATATGAAATGCAAACTATACACAAGTACGCGTGCAGGCAATGGCTATAGGCATTTGGAGTCCCCACGTGCTAATATGGTGGCATCTGTCTGAAAGCATAGCATTGGTTGATTTTTTTTTTACCCCACCACTTGTTAGCCCGTCACTGCAATCTCACCTGATGCAGTCTAAGATGGTAGCGGGCTAACCTGTTAGGGGCATGACAGTTGTATTAAACCCATACCCCTAATCGGTTTCTACACGTCATCGTACCGAAACGCTAAATCGCTTGCCGGCACGTCTTTGCCGGTAGGGTGGTAACTAGTCACGGCCGGAGCCTCCCACCAGGTGGCAAACCTCTCACTAGTTGGAATCAAACGATTTCAAGCGGTGCAAAACCGTGGCGTGTGGAAGCCCCTCCGATCGTCTACCGTTTGATGATACTGACGACGTTTTCATTACGTACAGGTCCCGCATCGCGTTCTATTTGTTTCAGCCCTAAGACATTCCACTCATCTCTCCGTTCCTCGAGAAAGGAGAGAAAACTTTTCTCCACCTGCTTTAATCCTGGCAATGTGTTTTGTCGCGGGCGCCATTGTTGCCTGGGAAACTTTTTTCTTTATCCCAACTTTTTTATCTTTAATTTTATTTCGGCCCGGTTTTATTCCACGGCTTTTATACGATGCGATTGTCGCGGGTTTATCGTTATTGGAACAGTTCTTTAAGTTGGATCGCGAGTTGCGCTGTTATTTTTGAAGTATAACAAAAGATTAGTTCTTCTTTTTTGTTTTATGCCTTCCTAGTAATCAAATAAAGACTTTAGATAAGTGAAATAAAAAAGTAAAGCAAATCTAGACTAGACTATACGAGGACTCGCAATTTCTTTTTGCGTGGATTGAGGTTTTATAAAATACCACGGAAACTTTATTTTCTGGAATGAAAAGTAGCGCTACTTAGCGCTATATCAGTGACGCAAGTGTTCTCTGTATCATATTTCATCAAATTCAGTCCAACGACAGACAAATAAAAAAATATCCATTTATATAGAGCATGGATTACAAGCTCTAGAGACCACATTCACGATAATCATTACAAATCTTATAATAGAGTTTATTTTACAACTTAATGCATTTCAATAATCTTCAACGTATTAAATTCCTTTTTTAAAATTCTAATTTGATTAGATAGCTCACTTTAACCGTACGACATTTTAACAAGACACGTATATTGTCGTTGGTTCTAAAGAGGATTCTAATCACAATTCACTTTGAAAACGACCTAAAGCTGATTTCCTTATTTCTATTCAGTGGTAAAGTTTGTATTGTTTTTTTTAACCGTAAATAATATTACACAGGAAAAAAACTTGTTTTGCGAGATATTATTCAAACGGTAACTTCTCTTATTTCAAATGTTATCTTGTTGAATTAATTAGAATTCTTTTTGTAGTTGTCTCCCGTTATCAGAAACAAATGGCGCTTGTTGTGACTTCAAACTGGGAAAAGTCAACGTTATAAATTCGAGATGTTTTTCCCAGTACAGAGAACTTTGCCAGTTTTCCAAACATAATAATATACTGGTTGCGTATATAGTAAACTGGACTTCATCTGCGTTTGTCTGCGGATTAAGTTATTTTTTATGAAAGTTTTCTTGTTTGTTACTCTTTCACGCCATAAAGACAGAACCGATTTGACTGAAATTTCGAATGTAGATAGCGTATACCCTGAAATGTCATATTGTACTATGCTACATTTTATACCGGAAAATTAAAGAGTTCTCGCTGGAATAATTATCACCAGTAGCGCCAGTACCCATATGAAGACCGCTAAAACTCTTACCGTACCGAACCGAAATCTCTAACTGGTTGTCATGTCACCGCACTATGCAGATAATAAGACAAGTCACCCGGGCAAACTTAGCTAACTAAATTAGAGGTGACTAGAGGATAACGAAGATTGCACCTCGAATCCGGGAAGGACCACTATGCTCCATATCGTAATTTTAACAAAGGCATCGACTGTGTTCGACAGGCTTGAGGGGTCAACGGGCGTAAAGATCCCTTGGGAACTGGAGGTTAAAAGGGGAGTGGTAGGAGGTAAGAGAGGGGGGGGGGGGACACGTGGTGTCCGACACACGGGTTCATTCGTCTAACGAGGCAGTGACTTCCGGAAAACTGCTTTAAAATTCCCGTCGCTTGATTTATTTTTGGTGGGACTCCATTTTAAAGCTGGCATTATTGTGTTAGTTTTTTTGCTTGCACTTTTTTCGTTATCCGCTAATAGTATTACACTGTGTGAAATACTAATACATATGTATAGATACTGTGTAACGCCAAATGCCAATTCTGTTTAACGCAATATCTAAACTAAACTAAAATGACAGCTCTAAGTCTAGTACTGCCCCTTTCGGCGGGGAGTATGAATAAAGGGATACCAATATAAATAGAGCTATTAGGTTAGTTTAGAGATAGTGTACAACATAATTGGCTTGACTATTCGCAGATTTCGTTACACTGTTACACTTATAGGGAAAACGCACGCACGCAATAATTTTGGGGGACCAGTGTGGTGGACTATGGCCAAACCATTCTCATTCAGAGAAACAACTCATGCTCAGATAGTGAGTTGGTTATGGCTTAAAGTAAGTGGGAGTAAGATACCTTCTTAATTGCAAAATAGGCCATGCGCTTGACGACAATCGTGCCTAGTACAAAGCAATGATGAGGTTGAAAAGTGCTTGGCTATTCAATCTTGCTTTGAAGGTACTAATTAAGTTATAAGTGGCAGGAAACACGTATAGTTCGCGTACGAGTTGAATGCAGAGCAAATGTATGGTGACCCATACATATTTTACGCTGCATTCAACTCTCGCGCGAACTGTATAACTAAAGTATAAAATAGAAATATTTATTAATAAACATATTTACTTATATGATATTGTTATGTCTGTGTGAGTTCTATTAGAATGGTAAGTACTCACTTTCTCAATAAACGAAGTAATAGAGTCGTTCGCGTTATCCATCCAATATATTTAAGATAGACGTCAGCCATTGAGCAAAAGGATTTCCATTATAAATCCAGTACGAATAAACGACATGGGGGACTCGGGAACGAGTCGGATGTTGAATCAACAAGGTCTATAGGAAGTTCGGAACTTTGTAGTCCGGAAACTGGTGGTAAAATTTGGTATGTCCCGTTTTCATGACGAAAGCATGCAATCTATCTCTGCACCGTCAAAATTAATAGGTAGGTAAATTTTAATTTAATATTATTATTATTAATTTAGATTTACTAAACCGTATGCAGATGAACGTAGAGTATTTACTGAAGCATTGATCCCAAATACATATGAGATTTCAAGGAGTGTGTTAATTACAAATTACATAATTAATTTGTAATATTGATATATATCTTGACACGAAACTGATTAATTATTTATTTATTAAATTAAATTGATAATACACCATGAAAGCGTAGCAGATACACAATAGACACAAACAACCAGACATAGTTTCGCATTCATAATACGTAATAATAATTTCGTCTTAATTCATACAATCACGAGTGAATTTTAAACTAACGAGCTTCAAATTACAATAAGCCATCGGATGTGTTACTTTGTTACTTAATGCTTAAACATAAACTTCATAGTTTGTTTTATTTGTCAGTCAGAGTTTTGTCGCAATTTCAACACTTGTATTTTAGGGTTTGTTTTAGTATACCTATTCAAAATATAATCATCATCATTTATGCATCTGGTAAAAAGCGTGCTCTAACCTAGACCTATTTTTATTAAAAACACCAAAATTTACCTTCTCTCAAGCTTTTCTCAGTAACAGTAGCTTTTATGTATTTTAAAAAAAACTTCCTAACTTTATCCACTCACTCCGAAGTTTTTATTATTAGAAATCTGCTCAACGTCCTACAAACACAATATCTCAGATTAGGGAGAATGGCATGGTACGTCGCCGAGTAAACAGCGTGTGTTGTACACAAATCGAGGAGTGGACCTCCCCGCCTCCGCCTCTGCCTCGGGTACAGGACAAACACCGTAACCTGCCCTTATTACATAGGATCGATTACTTCTTTCTTATTGGATTGGCTGACGTACAAAGATCTCTTGCCTGGTTTTGTAATTTTTATTATAGTGTTATATGTATTGTAACACTGGGGAAGTTTGTAAACTATTAATTTATCGCTACTAGATGGCATTAACAGTCGCGTCGACTGGATTGAAAAGATTTCAAATTTCGGCACAAATTGGTAAGTGAACCGTGGCTTAGCGGTCAAAGGCGTTCCGGGCGCGATTCCCAGAGAGACGCAAGTTCAAATCCTGCCGGTTTCGCAATTTTTGATATGTATTTAAGTATAGTTTAATTTATTATCTGGTTTTTACTACCGGCAAGAAACCACTACAAGTTAGCCCTTGACTGCGATCTCACCTGATGATTAAGTGAATGATGCAGTCTAAGATTGTAGCGGGCTAACCTGTTAGGGGTATATCAGTTATATTAAACCCATACCCCTATCCGGTTTCTACACGGCATCGTACCGGAACGCTTAATCGCTTGGCGGCACGTATTTGCCGGTAGGGTAACTAGCCACGGCCGAAGCCTCCCACCAGGCCAGACCAGGGAAAATTCAGAAATTATAAATTCCCAAATTGACCCTGCCGGGAATCGAACCCGGGACCTCCGCAAGTTAAAACATCAGCGCTACACACTGCTCCAAGGAGGTCGTCAAAGGATAGGTGTGGTATGAGCTTAATATACCACGTATAACTTTAACTACGGTTCGCGCGTAACACTCGACTGATACTGCCGCCGCCCGTCCACGCAGCAGTAGTGAAATATCTCAGGTCACGTGACAAGTGAGCCAGGCCTGCCCCTACAGCTCTACCGGCCCATGCGGTTTGCCAGAATTCACACAGTCTTGAGAAAATTATCGAAAAGTATCGAACATGTAGCTTTGTATGTATAATATGTAGCCATGATTTCCTTCAGCGGTATAAGATTCAGTGGTTAAAGCAAGTGATAACTGATGGTGTAGCCCTGCAGAGGCGCGTCGCGTCACGTAGCGGCAAGTATTCTTATCATGAGCAGTACGTTGACATATCAGTCAGTCAGCCACCCTTGCGTTTTATGTGGACCCAGGCACACACTGTTTCATTAATAGCCCGACAGTTATCCGTTAAACAATTGCAGAGCATTTCATTAGCGCACTTTAATTAATCTAATAAAAACATTGTACCGCACAAATTATACAATTTTAATTAGTTTGTGATGCAAGTTTTGTTATGTGATGGCAAATATTAATTTTGATCTGTAATCGGTTATGAAAAATGCGTATTTTGAATTATTAAATAATAATCATTAATTGGAAAGTTATTGTTGAATAGTCTTGTACTATAAATAGTAGGTGTTGTAACTATACGTATCTTACTATTCAGAATAAAATAATTTATTATTAGAAAAAAAAAAAAAAAAAAAAAAAAAAAAAAAAAAAAAAATTATAATGATAAAATAATAGTAGAATAATAGTGAAATAATATTAAAACAATAATAGTAGAATAATAGTGAAATAATATTAAAACAATAATAGAAAAAATAGTACATACTATGTATACATGGTAGTATATATGATCTAATCGAGGGAGCATGGAAACTTACTAACGAAATTCCCGGCGTCCAGTCCACTCGGCAGGACGAGGAACACGATGTGTATGTGTACTGTGCATACTGTTTGTGGGCTCATTGAAATTGAGACAAAATTTTGTGATGATTGTGAACATGCTCGCTCGTTGTGCCAATATTGTATTGCATACATACTAGTTGTTGAATGCTATCTGGTAAGGGAGCCTTAGTACTTGTACTTCGTGAACCTGGCTGGAGAGCGTCCGACGATATTCAATCTGCCTATGGTGGATTTATAACATATTTAAATATAACATATTACATATAAACCCATAACATACAATTATCATTGCAGGTTGAGTTGGGCCTGTAGAATATATCACTCGCTTCGGCGATGCATCGACACGGCTGGTCCTGTTTTGATGTTTACCTCGGTAGGACGTCAAGATGGGATAGGTTGTTGTTGAACCAGAGAGCTTGCTTTCTGTGCGTAGTACACTTCGTGTACATTTCTATGTTCTACAGTACGTCTGATTTTACCATGCGATTTTATTGTAACAACATATTATCCTATTATATGCAATTACGATGTTCGCTATGGTCGAACGATAACTAACTATTATATAAAATTACTACGATGTTCGCTATGATCGAACGATTACTAATCATGGTTGATGGGACTCTGTTTACTATTACCAATATCAAACTTACTTCCAAACAATGTTCTACTACCCATGATGGTTGCGCGCTATATTTGATTAATATACTATTACTGAAGGTTGCATCACGCCTGTGGACTCTGTTTCGTTGCGGCGAACATCCCTGCAGTGCGCCTGGTGTATCCTTGAAACCTATTACAGGTATATGTGGGATTACACCACTTTAAAAATGTAATTATCCAGCTTTATGCTGACATAAGTGGAACGCACCACTCTAAAGTACACTCGAGTACGTTGCGCCATTTCGCGGTTGATGCCTAGTGGTTGGGGGGGGAGGCTTGTTGGCTTTTGGTATTTTATGAGGCTTATTGGCCCATGTTCTCATGTATCGATATGTCTTTTGGAATACCAAGAGTGGGAAGAAGACTACCGTTGATGGCGGGGCGGAGCCAGTCAACCATCATATATTTTGTTAGTCAAAGTATATGATGCCAATCAAAGCACCTTCCTTAATCAAGGAAGATGCTTGCCACTAGGAATAATTAGCTTCACCACTGTGTGACCTTATGGAGTCTTATGGAACAACTTAAATGTATGTTACATAAGATAGAAATCGAAACTCTGAGTAACTATCCATATATAAGGTCAACTCTCTTGATTTTAAATATATTTCGCATAGAAATATAATATGATTGATCCTATACATAAGACTGACTTATTGTGTATGTTAAGAGGCAAACATAAATCTGGCTTGCTGTGTATGTTAAGAGGCAAAACATTAAAACGAACAAAGCGCAGTATACTTGAACAGGATCGTATAGCAAAATACACTTCTAAATGTGTGTCATGGTTGTATACTATTTAGATACTCGAACACGTTAAATATAAAACTCTCATATAAAACGTGTGTCATAGTTGTATACTAGTTCTATACTCGATCACGTAACAAAGCACTTGCCTTCAGTTTGTTGATTTATACTTGATCATTTTTACAACTTTTCTATAACTCGAACGCGTAATTTAAGCCAGTCTTATGTAAACTGAAATTCATTGAAATCAGTTCTTAAACTAGTCGTTGGGTTGATTGAATTCGAGGCTTCTGAAACACTAAAAAAACTTGGGTTATTATGTTCGCAACGATGATGAGGGTTTACTGCTAGATGATTCATGAGCCATTACAAAGAAACATTGAATCTTATTCGTAGAGAAAGGTATAGATTCTTAGGGACCCCGTCAGGTTAGTTACAGTGTATTATGTAGCCAAAGGCACTAGGTACTAGAGTAACTTTTTAAGTTGACATACATCATCATTATCATCATGTCAATCCATCGCCAGTCCCCTATTGGTAACGAGTCTGTTTTCAGAACGAGAAGGGTTTAGCCATAGTCAACCACGCTGACCAAGTGCGGATCGGAAGACTTCACTAACCTTTGAGAACATTATGAAGAACTCTCGGGCATGCATTTTTTTGTTACGATGTTTTTCTTCACCGATACTTAATTGCCTGCCCAAGAATCGAACCTCTACTATCCGAATAGGAAGCTGAACGTCTTTATAACCACCTGGCTATCGATTAACGCCTAGTTAACGTTTGTATGAAAAATATTACCTAAGTCTCATTGCTACATATTTATATTACTAGCTGATCCAAACCTTCCATCCATCCATCCATCCATCCATCCATCAGCCTGCACTCGTCCACTGCTGGACATAGGCCTTTTGGAGAGCGCGCCACCACACACGGTCCTCCTCTTTCCTCATCCATTCAAACCACCACCACCACCACCACTACAGCCTATTAACGTCCCACTGCTGGGCACAGGCCTAAACTCTCATAGGAGAGAGGGAATTAGAGCTTAGACCCACCACGCTGCTCCAATGCGGGTTGGCGGGCTTTAACGACTATTATCATGTTAAGTGATAATAACCGGAACTGACGGCTTAACGTGCTCTCCGAGGCACGGGGGTGACACACCGCCAACTTCCAACTCCAGACTGGCACTGAGAATTTCTGAATTGAAAAACCAACCAACCAATACCATTTTTTTTTGCCGGACCGGGAATCGAACCCAGGACCTCGTGATCCGCAGTCGACTATGCTAACCGCTAGACCAACGAGGCAGTATCCATCCAAACCTTCGCATTTATAATATTTATTTGAATTGATATTTCATTTGATACAGTCAAGTTCTTTAAAATGACATAGTGTAATGCTGCGTGAAAAAAAATACTTCAGTCTACATTTACACCTTCCAGTTTGAAACAACTATCAAAGAAGGCTTAACACTTAAATATACAGAGGTGAACGAGAATTCTTTCTTTCCTCAAGTAATTAGTGCGCTTAAAAATACTCCGCGCAAAACGCTTGCCGGCGCAAAGTCAAGTGTTACAGTGGCAAGTTTTATAATTATTGTTGTTTTACCTTTAGGTTTTAATTATGACGGAGAATAAATGCCTTTGCGAATGACGCCACCTTCCGCGTCTCGTCGGTTAAGCTGACTGAAGCCCTATTACGTAAAGCTGCATCAATCATTGCTACAATCTCAATTGGGATATTGTAATCAATAATAAATTATTTTATTATATACTTACTAGGACATAAAAGTATATCTTAAGTTACGTCATGTTTTGACTCTACCACTCTGTTCGGAAAGGAGATTCTACTGAGAAGAACCGGTTGATGATAAGTATAGTTCTTGCTCGAGCAAAAGCTAGTTGAAAAAAATGAACGCGTCAAATTGATGATATAATTCTTGAAGTCTTCTATAAAGATAATAATATTTCGGGGTTGTTTAATATAATTCCGCCCTCACATTACAGTCTTAGAGCGACACAAGTCAATGGTACAGTGGGGTACCATTGTTACTACCGTCGCATAAAGCAGTATTATTTCAAAATGACTGTTTTATGTCACGTACCTTGACACCCTTAAAATAAGGATTATAATTTTAAAGCACGAAAGTCAATTATATTAAAACAACGCGGCTTTCAGCGATAGTAGTATGCCCCCAGTAAAGAGTACAAAGGGTAACTATGTCTCTTAACCCCCATTATAGTCAGTCTCAAAACCCTCGCCCAGACAATGCCCTTCCTGTCACCGTTTAGGCGTCTGCATCCGTCACTGGAGCTTATTGATCGGCTACTTTAATATGGGCTAGACTTTCACTAAGACTTTGTTCAAACCAGGCTTTTCAAGATCAAGATTTTTTGAAAAATAATGTAAAAAAATATTTTAAAAAAAACTTTGTATAGGCAGGCCTGGCTCACTTGTCACGTTGACTACTGCTGCGTGGACGGGCGGCGGCACTCGTTTCAATCGAGTGTTGCGCTCAAACCGTAGTTATAATATATTTTATCTACTCCAGCATCGAAAAGTTCCAATTTCGAATTTGACAACTATATCGAATTGAACCCTCTTTCGTGTTTGCTTCTCATAACGATACAGTTCGTTGTATGGGAGCTGTGTCGTTATGAGTCGTAGCTGTATCGATATGGTTATCTTCATAAATAGGATACCTATAGCTTAGCGGCTCTGGGTTCTGGCACTTTCCCAACCAGTCAATTGATTTGACTTTTTTATTAATTTACAAAGTAAAAAATTATAAAGACGTCCTTGTCGTAGATAAAATCTTGTATGCAACTGTACGTAATTAGTCATTTTAATTCTCGTACTATCCTATTTTGATACTCGGCAAGCCTCGTATCAAAAAACAGCACTCGAATTAAAATGACCCTCATTACGATACAGTTGCATAAATAGCTAATGTGGTATAGGTACTACTTTTTTTTTAATCCGCTACAAGCTAGCCCTTGACTGCGATCTCACCTGATGATGCAGTTTAAGATGGTAGCGGGCTAACCTGTTAGGGGCATGGCAGTTTATATTAAAACCCGGCTTCTTCGGTTTCTACACGGCATCGTACCGGAACGCTAAATCGCTTGGCGGCACGACTTTGGCGGTAGGGTGGTAACTAGCCTCGGCCGAAGCCTCCCACCAGGCCAGACCAGGGAAAATTCAGAAATTATTAATTCCCAAATTGACCCTGCCGGGGATCGAACCCGGGACCTCCGCACATTAAGGCAACAGCGCTACACACTGCGCCACGGAGGTCGTATACTTCAAATTACTATTACTTACTGGGTGATGCCCGACAGACAAACGGACGCACGGACTTTCGCATCGATAGTATTAGTAGGTATCTTTGAGGGACGAGTGGCCTAGTTGCGACACGCATATCAGGCGATTGCGATTGTTAAGCAACGTTGACCCAAGTCGGTATCTGGATGGGTGATCGATTTTGGTAGTCCGAATTCAACATAGGATTTTTGATAAATCTTCAAAATACTTTTTCAGTACAGCATAATATATATATATATATATATATATATATATATTTAAACAAAGAAATCAACAGCACGTGTAAACAAATCGTCATAATAATATTATTAATGCGAAAGTGTTTGTGTTTGTTGGTTTGTTGGGTTGTCCTTCAGTCACGCCGTAACAGAGCAACGGATCGATTTGATTTTTTGCCTGGGCATAGTTGAGGACGTGGAGAGCGACATATCTACACTTTACTAACCCGGAAAATTAAGGAGTTCCCGTTTCAATTAAAAAAAATATTTCACGCGAAGTCGCAGGCATCAGCTAATAAGGATATAAATCTATGTTACCCAAAGTTTCACGATCGGAACTACCTGATGTTCCCTTGAACCCTTTCTAGCGAGTAGGTACCAGTCTAACCCTTGCATTAAACAATTCACACCCCGACTCCAACCCACAGGTTATAAATATCAGCTAACTGACGAGACGTTTCCGGTACAGCCTTCGAAATAGGGGAAAACCTAAAAGCCTTAAACGGTACAAAAATGTTCAACCACTAAATTGAACTCTATTACCTAATCCATAAGGAAAAGTATAAAAGCCTTAAAGGTAAGTGTTGCGTTACAATAATTGCTCGTTAAAATGCTGTAAGATTTTTCCAACACGAAATAATGTTATAAATTTTTATATTTGGAAAATTTTTGTAGATTTTTGGGCGAGTCCCATAATTTTTGATTAAGGCAACATCTTTATTGTGGATTGAGTAAAAAACCTAGGAGTAGGTACCACTTTCAGATTATTTCTAAACCTAATATAATACTTATGGAACTTGGAATGGATTTATTCGTGACTTAAAAGCTTACTTATTATTTCGATTAAAAAAATATATAGAGCCCGGCTGAGATTTTTGGAATTTTTCTTAGGCCAGGGCGTGTCTAGAACCCTTGTTGCTTTAAATTAAAGATTTTTTAGGTTTCATCATCACATTCCTAATAGGTAAGTACTACCTAGCTTTACACTGATGGCAGTAAGATAGACGGGAAAGTGGGGGCTGCTCTATCTATTTGGAAAGAAAATAAGGAAATAAAATATCGAACCCTCAGGCTTGATTCCTACTGTTCCGTCTTTCAAGCAGAGCTTCTAGCAATCTGGAAGGCAACTGAATTGGCAGAGAGCTTGAAAACCAATGAAGTTAATATATTTTCTGACAGCAGAGCAGCTCTTGAACTCATTAAAAATTTGACTTCTCTTCATCCAATAGCTTTCCAAACTAGAGCACAAATCGACAAATTGGAAGACAAAGGGATAAAACTGAGACTCCATTGGCTTCGAGCTCATGTTGGCACTCAAGGCAATGAGCGGGCAGATGAACTCGCAAAACGCGCTGCCAAATTTAAGAAAACCGCAGCGGATTACGATCTCTATCCAGTATCATATGCGAAAAGAGTCCTCAGAGAACAATCAACGTACAAATGGAATATGATTTATACAGAAGAAATAAAACATAAACCACTAGAATTATTCCTCCCTAATGTCTCAGTGGCATATGAATTTTTTAAACATGTCCGACCTGGAGGTCTCTTAACACAAATTCTGACAGGTCACGGAGGCTTTGGTCAATATTTGCATCGCTTTAAATTACGAGACCATCCCTGGTGCATATGTGAGCCTGGCGTGGTCGAAGACGTGGTGCATGTCATCACGGCATGCCCACGTTTTGGATCACTAAGACAAGATATAGCGGCTGAAACAGAATTAGATATTACGGGAAGCAATTTAAGAACTCTTCTTACCAATGAGAAATGTAGGAAAAGATTCATCAGATACTGTGAAAAAATAACAAAAGCAGCTGGTCAATCAAATGGCAGCACTGCAAAATGGTTGCCTACGCTTCTGTATAAATAAATGATACTTACCATAAAATACTAACAATGCAAAAATACTGTAGTGCTGCGATTTGGACCATAACAAAAAAAAAAAAAAAAAAAAGGAGAATTGACATAAAAATAACAAATTAATTATTATTGACATGATAAATTCGTAACATAATTTTTTCTAAATAATATATAATAATAATATTAATAAATAAAAATCTTTATACTAATGATAATGTATGTACCTAATCTATATACAATAATAAACATACATATTTTAACTGACGGAGCACTCATTGGCTGCTGGAGATAGGGTCACTCACAATCATACACATAATATTATAGACACAGGAAAGAAAAAAAAAAAAAAAAAACGCACACAAACCTACTTCACGACTATCGTGAGTTGGCACCTTCTTTCAGAGCAAAACTCGCAGCAAAAAGATCTCTGACACCTAGTCAGAGGATAATTTGAGTGCGAAACAAAAAAAAAAAAAAAACCTAGCTTTTGTTCCAGTAAACAACTTTATTTAATGACGTCAAAAACTGAACAGGGAACTAACCACGTTCAAATATGACTTGACTTGGACTTTGGTTTTGTTTTTATTTTCACAATATATAAATTGCTAATAATAAAACCTAATAAGAAATTTTAATATAATCCATACTAATATTATAAATGCGAAAGTGTTTGTCTATCTGCTACGCTATAACGGTCCATCTTTTCAACCGATTTTGATGAAATTTGATATAGAGATTCTCGTATGCTTCTTCTCGGGAAGGACATAGACTTTTTATCCCGGTTTAAAGTCGCCCGGGAATTAGAAAAATACTAAATCCACGCGGACGAAGTCGCGGGCATTATCTAGTCTATACTAATATTATAAAGAGGTA
The DNA here is from genome assembly GCA_923060345.2 of Erebia aethiops. NCBI lineage: Eukaryota > Metazoa > Arthropoda > Insecta > Lepidoptera > Nymphalidae > Erebia > Erebia aethiops. The sequence goes on along the minus strand of OV281092.1, from coordinate 1,639,377 downwards.
AAGTTTGTGACGTTGTAGGGGGTAATCTCTGGATCTACTGAACCGATTTTGAAAATTCTGGTATACCAATAGAAAGCCACATTATTTGTGAGTGTCATAAGATATATATTAAACCAAAAAATTAGGGAGTTCCCGTGGGAATTTAAAAAACTTATTTCTATTATTTCATGCGAACAAAGTCGCCGGGCATCTGCTAGAATAATTATTATATTTATACTTCGAAGTAGTTAAAGACCTTTTCAATCTTTTTGAACTTTAAAATGACGTCTATTTGCACCGAATATACTTAGAATTGTAAATTGTTCATAGTACCCAAGAAATTCAAAAGAAAATATAAAACTGCTATTTTTACGTGCAAACTAAAATGTTATACTTCTAAAAATTTCCTTGTGTAGGAATAAGGAGCGTACTAGTTTCATTTTACAAACAAAAATTATATTAAATACAGCCCCGTTCAGTTTTCCAACTCGGTGGGAACGCACGAAAAGTTTTCCTATATGCAACTGAAAAGTGTAAACTTTTAGCTGTGGTGAAATTTCCGAAATCGATTCTTGATACCGGAGTTTATACGGAACAAAGTTGTGTGGGTATAAACATACCCTTTAAGACTCGACGTCTTTTCAATATAAGTATCTATTTTTTATTAGCTTCACCTATACTGTACCTACGAGTATGTACTGTAATATAAAAATAAATATGTAAAAAGAAAAGGTGTTTTTTTTTAATCCACTACAAGCTGACTGACTGATCTATGAACGCAAAGCTCAAACCACTGGACGGATCAGGCTGAAATTTGGCACGTAAACGGCTAATATGACGTAGGCATAAGCTAAGAAAGGTTATTTTGAAAATTCGACACCGGAGGGGGTAAAATAGGGTTTTGAAATTTGTATGAAAACCGAACGTGAGCGAAGCCGCGGGCAAAGCTATGTACCTAAATGAAGTCCAATTATAACAATATAAAACTTTGCCAATGTATGTGATACCGATGAAAACACAATAATTTGGTTCCATTGAGCTAATCTAATACTGGAACCTGCAGGCTTAGTATGTGCACAACGAGATATCTCGCGATGAGAGAGAGAGAGAGATGTCGTTGCCGGCTAATTTTTCATTTACCCTAACATGCACAAAATGCGGTACATTACTAGAGAAAAATAGTCGGCATGGCACCTAAGGGTTCGTTGAAAAAAACACGACAGATAAGAAATATTACTATTATCTCTGTTTTTTGACGTAACGCCATGTTAGCATCGGTAGACAAATAGAGACATAATTAGAAATAGTTTTACTCGTTGTGTGCATTCTAGCCCTACAGGAAGGGGTAGTGGAACTCGTCAATGGCTTCTAGTAATCCCCTCAAGTTTGTTTTGACGAGTCACATTTAAATTATAGGTAAGTAAATTTGGTAGGTAAAGCGTGTTTTTACTACTAAGTACATAATATTTATTTATTGCTAAGATAGTTACCTATTATAGATATAACATACCGGCAATTATTTCAGTTGAGAAGAATTTGCTCGGCACTCACCTGAAACAATATAAACAATTACTAATTAACAATTAATATAAAAAAAAGTTGACATTTTGAATAAGGGAACACAATGATCTATGAAAAAGTGCGTCCACGTGGAGTATGAAACAGGTACCTATGAGCTAGAATGCTTCGTATGAGTCCATACTGCATAGTCAGTTAGTGAGTTAATATAATATATTTATTTCTCAAAAATTACATCGGGTCCTTAGAAACTATAGAACGATAACAGCTGCGTTAGTTTGAAACTGTGTTGCAGTTGCGCTAACGCCCACCTCCAGATTACAATTTCATGAGAAATTACACATAATTAATAAAAATTATAAACTGTGAGTGTGTGTTTGTGTGTGTGTGTGTGTGTGTGTGTGTGTGTGTGTGTGTGTGTGTGTGTGTGTGTGTGTGTGTGTGTGTGTGTGTGTGTGTGTGTGTGTGTGTGTGTGTGTGTGTGTGTGTGTGTGTGTGTGTGTGTGCGCGGGAGAGAGAGATCTTGTTCGTGTATGTGTTTAAGTGGATTATTTCATTTCAGTTGGTTCCGGCATGAGTCTTTGCATCACTACTTGCCAGCAAGTCAAGTAGTGATGCAGCCCAAGGCGGAGCGCGCTTGCCTAGAAGATGCCTAAGTAAATATAGGATCATGATTTTAAATTACAATATATTTCACTCTGTACGTCATATTCCTCATTGCTGAGGGAATGGCAGAACTTTTCTTGAGATAGTAAATGCGGTGGGTTTCGATTCTTCCGCATACGACTCAACTCTTAGTATTTAACGATTATTATCATATTGCAATAATTTATTAATTTCACTTAGTAGATAGGTACAACTTGATGATAAGTCAATACTCTACCACCGGGTGCGGAAAACTGATTCTACTGAGACAAAAGTTTTCAACTAAAGTAAATTAAAAATATTAGCCATAAAAACCACGGGACCCATCGTCATAACCCGTCAATTATTATGTTATTGCGAGATAAGTTTGCGCTTGACAATCATGCATAATACAAAGCAATGATGAGGTAGGTTGAAGAACGCTTGCCTCGAAGATGCCTATTCACTCTTGCAATTTTGCAAGTAACAGTTCAAACTCGGTCCAGCAAGCATTCTAAAGGGAAATTTGCATCATAACTCCGCAGCACCCAAATCTCGTGAGCAAGGAATCTTAGTTGAACTCCAGCCTCCAACAAATTACACAAACAGCGTAATCCGGGTGACGCCGACGCCATGTTTGTCCGCCATGTTTGACGCGCGGTAATTAGATAATTGCATAACACCGGCTCCGTTGGCGAGACATTGTTTACATGTCTCGCTGTAGGATGGAAGGGTTTTGGGCATTTATTGCACATCGCTCTTAAAATCTTCTATTATTTAGTAAAATACTAGATGTTGCCCGCGACTTCGTCCACGTGCAATGATGTTTTTTTATTCCCGCGGGAAATCTTCAATTATCTGGGGTAAAAAGTAGCCTATGTTCTTCCCTGGGATGAAAATTATCTCTGTACCGAATTTAATCAAAATCGGTTGAGAGGTTGGGCCGTGAAAGCGTAGCAGACAGACAGACACACTTTCGCATTTATAATATTAGTAAGTATTAAAGTATGGATAACAGTATGGATTGTAGCTGTATTGTTATTCTGTTATATCTCCACAATCTTTGAACTAAACTTAAATGATAGCTCTTTAAACATTTATATAGTTTTCATAACATTTTATGCTCAAAAGGATAGACTTCCTACCCGTCAATTAAATTTTATAGAAATTGTGTACAATAGTTGAAAACTGAAAGATGTTCCCATTACTGATAAGAACTGCTAAGGTTTGGAACGCCCTTCCGGCGTCCGTGTTCACCCAATTGAGAACCTCCTCCTTTTTTGGAAGTCAGTTAAAAAAATCATGAAGATCTGATGAATATTACGAAGATGGAGGGCGGAACTCCACAATGAATAACAGAAGATAGCCAGTTTGATACCTCAATATAAAGTAGATTTTCAACCTTACATATACACATGACGTAAAGGCTGTTACTACATAAAGTAGAGAGTTAGTGTAATCACCCGTGCGAAGCCGGGGCGGCATAGGTAGTCCTTACTACCTAAATATATGCGTAGGTTGATATTAGCCACAGTCGTGAACTGCGGTGCATTAACCTCAAGCTCGAAATAATTTTTTGCGCCAAAACGTTAATTAAGATGTTATTTTTATCTCAAAAAACGCTGAGACACGAATGTTCGCGAGATTATTAATTAGCGTTGCAGGGCATTCGCCGGCGCGGGCCATCCGTCACAATTCATCACGAAGCAGCGCCGGTGTTTACATCTACCCTCTTTCTAGTGGAAATGTTCAAAATTATACTCGAAAACTTTTTCTACACATTAAGAAAAGCTCATTAGCAGAATTGGTTCTAATATACTTAGTCTCACTTTCAAGAAAATCTAGACTGTAAATAAATACTTATTTATTCACCGATCTATCTTCTAAATTAAGTTTAAGAGTACTTATTACTATTTGAACTTAAAGAAAAAATGTTTAGAAAATAGTTACAAAAAGAAAAATGTTAAATTTAAACTTAAGCTTGTACAAGGCTTTACATCATCTTTTTTAAAATATACAGGAAATAAATCAGACCTGCTTGCAAGTGGTGATGCAGCCGTGGAGCGCGCTCGCCTAGAAGATGCCTATTCACTCTTGGTTTGAAGGTATCTATATTAAGAGAGGAGGAGAAAACGGAAGCCAGAAGAGCATTCCATATCCCAAGCGGTTCGAATTAGGAACGAGGAAGCAAATCGCTTCGTACGAGTCCGCGGAATTTCGACTGCATAAGGGTGCAGACCTTGTCAATCTGCTGGTGATAATCAATTACTTAGCTTAATAGTATCATTTTAACCCATTAGAAAGGTTTGGCCAGAGTCTAGCGCGCTTGTCAAGCGTGAATTGGCAGATTTCACACACCTTTGCTATCATAATTATGAACTCTATGACATGCAGGTGAAATACCTTACGAGGTCTGAATTCGTTATGAATTAGGATTTTATGTTTAGGAAATGTAGGTTGCCAGAGATCACTTTAGTGATAAGGTCGCCTTTTGTTTGTAATGTTGTAATAATGTCCTTTGTGTATGTCCTTTTTCTTTATGCAATAGATAATTTAATAATAGGATTAGATATTTATCTATGTTTCCCATATTGTATGATTATGAAATATATTTGTATTTCATAATCACACAAGATGGGAAACTTAATAACATTGACAGCCTTCCACCACTACAGCCCATTACCGTCCCACCACTGGGCACAGACCTCCTCTCTCATAGGAGAGACGGAATTAGAGCTTAGACCCACCACGATGCTCCAATTCGGGTTATCCGCCAACCCGCATTTGAGCATCTAGGATAGGAAAGCCGTGCATCTAGGATGTAACTAATGTACTCGATAAGCAATCAAAATATTATTGTGAACCTGTTTTTCGAACTATTTAGAACTTGTGTCTCGGAAAACAGGGCTTCCAACTCAGAGACACAAGAAAAATGACAACAATGCATGTGCGTGTAGGCGTGAGTTTGCATGAGTATGGGTGTGTGTGTGTGGTGTGCTTAATAAATTAAGAATTAATATGAATTAATACGGCTTCCTAGGTTAAAAGTATTGAGAAAAGGACATAATCCAGCTAACCGTTAACTTTGGTATGAATCTTGAGTTTGCATGAGCATGGGCGTGTCACGTGTGTGGGTGTGTGTGCTTAATAAATTAGGAATTAATATGAATTAACTAGCGAATGCCCGCGACTTCGTCTGCGTGGTTTGAGGTTTTTTGGTTCCCGCAGGAACTCTTTAATTTTCCGGGATAAAAAGTGGCTAACCGTTTACTTTGGTATGAATAAAATATTATGTTTTCTTTATATAAAAAAAAATCATCACTCTTTTTAATACTTATAGTCTATAGTAGATTGTGTGCGCAGCATTACATTGCAATTTCTTAATATTGCCTATTTGCGTTCGTACTATGTATAGGGGATGAGGGAATCATTTTATTTCTTTACACCCTTACATTAAGCCTTTATTGTTACGTGAAAAGTTTTCAGCGAAATTCTAACGCAGCTCACTACCCTTACCACAAGTTCTTAAGGCGAGTCACCTCAGAGATTTTAGGAGGTGAGGTGTGGGGTGCCGCCCGCGCGTCTCGCGGTACATTTCTCGTAGAGACTGGCGGGGAAGCGGGCAGCGCGGTATATTCTGAAACCGCTTGGCAACGTTCAAGTTCTGGGATTAATTTGAATTAAATAGATATAGGACTTCAGTTTGAAATAAATTTTAGCAGGTTCTCATTAATACTTCAAGAGGAATTTATCCATATAAAAATGATGAGCAAAGTCGAAAATTTTATTAATAAAAAATTCGTTTTAAACTTTTAATTTAGCCTGTTTCAAGATTTTTTTTGATCGAGTAAAGTACATCCTATCGTGTAACAAATTAGCACATTCTTTAGACAATATCTTTAAGTGTATCGGATATTTTTTGTAAGACCGTTATTTAATAGTAAATACCGAAAAAATTTGATCTAGCAAACCAGTTTTCACCGCTGAGCTGAGGTGACTCGCCTTAAACACAGTCTACGTTAATCGTATTCAAACGTTCGAAAACATCGGCGTCAAAGTAAATTTCGACCTAAAATCCCTTGATTTTAAAATCAAAAATTCAGTAGGTACAATTGATTTACATTCTGTAACGTTTCCATTGCCGTGAAATTGAGTTCACTTTGCTTTGCACGAAATGTGTTCGATGCTCGAATACGATGAACGTAGGTGTTTTAAATTTTTGTGGTAAGGCTACAGGTGAGAATATGAAGCCATTTGTTATTCAAGAGGAGAAGGGGGATAGACGCACAATTTGTGTGTAACGCTTGGGGTAGACGGGGGCTAATTGTACGGTATTTATATGGAAATTCGGCATATTTATGTTACGTAGATCGTTTATCAAAAAAAAAGCGGTTTTTTAGATAGAGCTATCCGATTAGTACAGTTAAATACTTGTTTATATGAGCGAATCACGGAAATATTATTTGATTTAAAAGGTTTTTTTTTATTCCGCCACAAGTTCCACTCACCTGCTCGTAAGTGATGATGCAGTCAAAGATGGTAGCGGGCTAACCTGTTTAGGGTATGGCAGTTATATTTAGCATATACCCCTAATCAGTTTCTACACGGCATCGTACCGGAACGCTAAATCGTTTGGTAGGACCACTTTACTATTATATACTCAGTTCACTAAATATCACTTTGCTTCAACGATGAAATACGATGAATCCTGAGGAAACCTGCGCGCATGAGCGTTCTCCAAAATGATCCGAACGGTGTGTGACGTCCGTCGTCCAGTTATCTGAAATTGGTCAGTGTAGTGGACTTTGGGCAAATTCAAATCAACGCGCTCAACTTTAGACTGTAGGTATCACCACTCGCAAGCAGGCCTGATTGCAGCAAAGCAAGAGTGAATAGGCATCTTCTAGGCAAGCGCGTTCCAACCTAGACCTCAAGCAATGCATTAAGCATTATTATCGTCAAGCACAAGCCTATCTCACAATAAAAAAAATGCTAGCCTATAAATAAATAAAAAACCTCCCTTTTCTTAGAGGAGATCGCAGGCATACCTACAGCTTTTACTGGGATAGTTTTTTCATCGTTAAAGCAAGTGATATTTAATCGATAACACAGCCGATAAATACTTAATAATATAAATGCGAAAGTGTGTCTGTCTGTCCATCTGACTACCTGCTACGCTTTCACGGCCCACCTATTCAACCGATTTAGATGAAATTCGGTACAGCGATAGGTTGTATCCCGGGGAAGGACATAGAAAAATTAAGGAGTTCCCGAGCGAATTGAAAAAACTTAGTCCACGTGGACGAAGTTGCGGGCATTTTTAATAGTAGGTGAACGCACAGCTACTATTATAGTGAGATAGATAGAATTATAGATTGCTAGTGAACACTTTATCAAGCATAACGACAGAGATCAGCGGACCAAAGCGCGGCCGCAAACACTAATGCGCCGGCTATCTAGAGTCTAGACATTACACGCCTTGTTGACGACCGTAGCAATGTCGCAAAATCGGTGATTCGTAACGCCTACCCGTTATAACAACATTACGAAGAACTCTCGGGTATGGCAGGTTTCCTCACGTTGTTTTCTTTCAGCATATATTATTTAACTAGCTTTTGATTTTCATTAAAATTTCAAACCCCTATTTTGCCCCCTTAGGGGTTTTAATTTTCAAAAATCCTTTCAAAAATTCAGTTACTCTAACGTCAAATTCAAATGTAGTTTCCTATAACCTCTATTACCTCACCAACAAACTGGCCCAGCAGTTTGGCGAGATTTAATTTTTGTACAACTTTTATCTAAAAAAACCTATATCTCTCAACATATGTCGTTAGGTATTGGTTGAGAGAAATAATATAAAAAGGAAACCCGTTAGCTGGGTTTTTTCCTTTTTGTTTGGGCGTCGATCCACTGTATGAATATAATATTACACTAATAATATAATACACTGATACTACTATACCTACTAATAATATAATGATTGAACACTCTATCAAGCAGAACATAACCACAATTACACTAACTAATGCGATCTGTTTGTTACCTTAGCATTTTACGCACAGTTGAAGCTGATTTCGTAGCAACGCTAGTGATACAGGAGCCTATATGATGCCCTCCCGACCGAATTTAGGCCACCACGATCTCCAGAGAGATTAATGGAATGGGGTCACGAAACCCAGCAATGAAGAGTACGACGCAGAGAGAGAGAGAGTATTTCACCTAAACTAGCAGTGCTTTCTATAGAAATAGCAAAGACAATAGTAACAAGGAATCGACAAGGAATAGATGAACTTGTAACCTGGCAATCATCGCAGCGATCTTACGTTCGTGCGTGTACGACACCGGGTTAGATCGTAAACAACTCGAACTGAGGAACAAAATATAAAGTAGTAGGGGATGGCTAAATATTTTTGTAATATTCTTTCTATGAATATCTTGAACAATAAATGAAAAAAAAACTTGAAACAATTTTATCACAGCATTTCTTTGAAACAAAATCGAATTTTTAAACCTTTATACGATTTTTAAATGTTCACAAAATTATTTTAAGTAATTTAAGTAAGTAAGTACTTACTGTAAATAACATTGTAACAGTTTTTTTAATTGGTCGTAAAGAAACACGTAATCTAAGACGAAGTGTAATTTATTCAATCCATTAATAATTTAGAAGTTACTTGGGAACAAATAAACGCACATTCTACCAAGTGAACACAAAAATTATACATTGACTAAAAACGAGCAAAGAAAGCGATTTAGCGTTCCGGTACCATGCCGTGTATGATAGGTATATATCTGCCCCTGCCAATAATTTTGCAGTCTAAGATGTAATTATTGACCACCAAGTGAGTACGCAGTCAAAGGCCTAACTTGTAGTAGAATAAAAAAAACAACCTAAGCGAACTTAATTAATTATCTGAATTTAAACAGAACTACTAGTATGAACTATAAAGCAATCAAAATTTTCATTCAATACTCTATCTTTGCATAGTGACCAAGCCAAGGGCTTTCTTTAAAAGCGTATATTAGCAATGCACTCAAAGGCCCTTGTAGCCCCCACCACTCGAACTGAGCTAATATCGTTGTAGTAGAGAGTACTTCATCATTGATGATGGAAATCAATTCAATTCTATCGCATTTGCATCCACTATGGGGGTTTTAATCGGAAGATTACGCTATTATTGCTTTTTGATTTGATCCGCTAAAAGAAACGGCTGCCTTTTTTTGTATTTAACTTTCCATGGCTCATATTAGTATTAGGTGGTCTTAGTTAATAGTAAACTTTATTCGTCATTATGAATTCGGTATTCATTTATCATGTACATCAAAGTACCAATAAACCAAAAATAGGTATTTTTATATATATCTTTTTATTATTTTAATTGTTCTTAATTTCAGGGATAATATTCTTTGTAATCTACACTTTAATATTATAAATGCGAAAGTTTGGATGGATGGATGTATGAATATTTGTTACGCCCCAACGGCTGAACGGATCTGGCTGAAATTAGGCACAGAGATGGATTATAGTCTGGAATAGCACATAGCTCAATCTCTGGGTGGTTTAACTAGATACGGCTAGAGTACATGAGTAAATATTGTATCTTTGTCACAAGAAAATTGGGAACTATTTTAAATTAACAACCCCAGTTAGTAACTATCTACATCCGTCCTTAATTGTTTTATCATAAAGAGATGCCCTCCTCATTAGCGTTGGTTTTAATGTTTTCTCTTATTTTCAGACGTTTTAGTAATTAAATTTCGCTTTCTCCCAAGTCCAAAGTGTTGGAGGCGGTACGTCGACGGCAGGTCGTGACGCTCTGTCGTGCTATTGCAGCAATTTGAGCGCATTACCAGCGTATCAGTTAAACGTCTCGTGATGCTACGAGGAAAGTGTTGCGGAGAAATTGCACTCTTCTAAACACCTATATTCAATTCTCTATTATATAAAATCCAGCAATAAAACTTGCATGAGAAAATATGAAGAAACAATTTTTTTTATCCGGCAATTATAAAAAAATAAGATTTTTTTACGATTTAACTTAAGAAACTGGCAATAATAAAGACCTAGAAAATACCAGTACACATACCATCATGGTACCAGGTACTAATTTTGAGTTGGACTCAAAATTAAAGTGAAAGCGAAAATTATTTGAAAAGTGAAATTTATATAATATTCAAAGTCAAACTCAAAATTAAAGCGAAAGTGTGTCTGTCTGCCTAGCTGTATATCTGCTACGCTTTCACGGAACATGTTCTCAACCGATTTTCATGAAATTTGGTATACCTCGTGGTAGATTGTATCCTGGGAAAGGACATAGGCATACTTTTTATCCCGAAAAAGGAGTTCTCGCGGCAATCAAAAAACTTTAATCCACGCGGACGAGTTCGCGGGCATCAAGTCTACACTTCTATACTATTATTATAAATGCTAAAGTATGGATGGATGTTTGTTACTCCATCACGCCAGAACGGCTGAATGTATCTGAATGAAATTTATCACAGAGATAGATTATAATCTCGAAATACACACACATAGGCTACTTTTGACGACCTCCGTGGCGCAGTGTGTAGCGCTGTTGCCTTAACGTGCGGAGGTTCCGGGTTCGATTCCCGGCGGGGTCAATTTGGGAATTTATAATTTCGGAATTATCCCTGGTCTGGTCTGGTGGGGGGCTTCGGCCGTGGCTATTTACCACCCTACCGGCAAAGACGTGTCGCCAAGCGATTTAGCGTTCCGGTACGATGCCGTGCAGAAACTGAAAGGGCTTAATATAACTGACATGCCCCTAACAGGTTAGCCCGCTACCATCTTAGACTGCATCATGACTTACCATCAGGTGAGATCGCAGTCAAGGGTTTTAAAAAAAAACACTTTTTATCCCGTAAAATTGAGGAGTTCCCGCGTTAAAAACCTCAATTCACGCGGTCGAAGTCGCGGGCACCATCTAGTAGGTACAACATAATTGGCACAGCCCACGTGAGTTATCAGCGGGCTGACTCCATACTCCATAGTAGTAAAGCTAAACATTGGGTGGGCCCGCGGGACTCTGCGATATCTTTACGACTGTTCGAGTTAGATTGCTTTTTGTTCCCGTCATTATTATTATATTGGGAGTCTTGTATGGACTGTGTTATTGTAAGCATTGGCTGGAAATACACATATTATTGTCATAACTAACTGACCCGCCCAGGCTTAATCCGGTAAATGGCTTTCCGGGGATGTAATCTACTTCTATACCAAATTTATTCAAATTTTTTGAAAAGATGGGTCGTTGGAGCGTAGCAGACATACATACAGACAGACATATACTTTCCCATTTAAAATAAATAAAAATAAATAAGCCTTTTATTCGGACAAACAGATAAACAATTGTTTCTTACATTACTGCATTGTTATACATATATAATTTTTTTTTTTTTTTTTTTAAACAATTAAGGTTATTCGCGTATCTGATGTTTCTTGACTTTCTGTAAGTCCGTTTGCCAATTGGCAAAGGCCTCCTCCAACCTATTCCATTCTGGTCTCTCTCTGGCTACTCTACTCCATGTTATGCCTGCAACCTGCCTGATATCATCGTCCCATCTTTTTTGTTGTCTACCTCTTTTCCTTTTACCTTCCCTTGGATACCATTGTGTAATTATTTTGCTCCATTTTTCCTTTCCTCTGATCATGTGCCCCGACCACTTCCATTTTAGCCTTTTAATTTTTAGGGTTACGTCCTGTATCTTGGTCTTTTTCCTAATGTTTATGTTTCTTAATCTATCCCTTTTCTTTATTCCTAACATGCTTCTCTCCATTGCTCGTTGACAAACGGCAATTCTATTGGTTGTGTTTTTTGTTATGGCCCACGTTTGGCTTCCGTATATTAAGATTGGTAGAATGCAGACATTGAACAATTTGCTCTTTGTTGCTATTTGAAGGTTTTTGTCTTTCATTACTTCCCTTAGGCCCCAATACCTTTTCCAACTATTTGCTATCCTTCTTTCAATTTCTTTGTTTATGTTATCTTTAGGTGATATTAGCTGTCCGAGGTAAATATATTCTTCAACATAGCTAATTTGTGACTCGCCTACATTAATGCTGTTTTTATTTCCATTGGACATTACTTTTGTTTTTTCGGGATTTAATTTTAGTCCTACTTTTTCGCTCTCAGATGCTAGTTCATTTAACATTCTATTTAGGTCTTCTGACGTTTTTGCGAATATCACAATATCATCGGCAAATCTTAGGTGTGTTAGTGTGCGGCCATCGATCTTTAAACCCAAATTTTCCCATCTCAAGCTTCTGAAGATCATTTCCAAAACAGCGGAGAAAAGTTTTGGGGAGAGAGGATCTCCTTGTCTTACTCCTTTTTGTATCCTAAATGAATCCCCTTTCTTTTCTAGCTGAATGCATGCCGAGCTATTTTTGTATACATTTCTAATCAATCTTATATACTTTTGTTCTATCCCTTGTTCTCTTAACGCCTCCCAGATGTTATTATGTATTAACGAGTCGAATGCCTTGCTATAATCGACAAATGCTAGATAGTATATAAGTTGATATTCCGCATATTTCTCGATAATTTGCCTAACTGCATGGATATGATCAAGTACTGAGTAATCTCTTCTAAAACCTGCCTGTTCTATTGGCTGTTGTTCGTCGAGTTTTCTTTCCATTCGCTTGAGTAAGATCTTTGCAAATATTTTATATAGGTTGGACATCAAACTTATGGGTCGGTAGTTTCCGATATCGTATTGATCACCTTTTTTGTACAGAAGGATTATATTAGATTCAGTCCATTGTTGTGGGATCGTTTCTGTGTTGATGATATCATCGAAGATTTCTTTGAGAATAGGTGTTATTGCCTCTTTCGCTTGTTTTAGTACTTCGTTGTTTATTCCGTCGGGTCCTGGAGCTTTATCATCTTTTAGGGTTTCTATAGCGTATTCTATTTCTTCCTGCATGATGCTGGGTACGGATGAGATTTCTAACAATTCTATTTCTTTTTCCACTACGGTACTTTCATATAGTTCCTTGTAGTAAGATGTAGCAATTCCTAATATTCTTTGTCTTCGGTTTTCCATCATTCTATTATTATCTTTCATCTGTACGATCCAGTCCTTTTTGTTAGTTAACTCTTTATATGCCTTTTTTATTCCTCCTGTCAGTATAATGTGTCTCTCTATTGTTTCCATTCTTCTCTGAGTTCTATCTTTTCTAATACTTTCATTTATTTCTTTGCTTAATTTTGCTATTTGCTTTCGACTGTCGTGAGTATTTTTTTTTTCAATAATTAGGTCAGCTCTTTTATTTATAAGATTAATGGTTTTGTCAGTCATCCACTTGTTAGATAGGTCTTTGCTATTAGTCCCTTGTTGAGTAGTTGTTTTGATTGTTCCTTCTAACCAGTTGTATTTTTCTTGTACCTCCATGTTTGCTGTCTCTTTATTGTAATCCCTAAGTTTTATCGTTATGGAATTGGCAATTTGGACTGTTCGGTATTTGGTAAGTTTTGTGTTCATCATACTATTTCTTGGTCTTGGGTTTTTTGGCGGAGTTGTCATCAGTTCAGCTCGAATCATTCGATGGTTGGTATTGAAGTTGAAATTGCTTATGACTTTCATGTTTGAGAAGTATCTGCTTTTATTAGTCATTATAAAATCTATTTCGTTTTTTGTTTTCCCGTCTGGTGATATCCAGGTCCACATCTTACTTTTTCTCTTCTTGAACATTGTATTTAAGACTCTCAAGCCATTCTCCTGGGCAAAGTTTACAAGCTTCACTCCGTTTCTGCTTCTGATCTTTTTACTATATAAAAATGGTCCGAGGACTGTGTTTTCTTCTGGTTGTCGTTCTCCAATTTGGCCATTGAAGTCTCCTATCACAACAAGGTTTTTGTGAGCATGGTCTTGGATTGTTTTATTTAGCTCTAGGTAGAATGAGTCTATTGATCCAGTATCGGATTGTTCCGTAGGCGAGTATACTTGTATAATGGACCATGGATCTTTGTACCCCGGTAGCGTAAGATTCATCACCGCTATGCGCTCTGATACTCCTATAAAGCTCTCCACATAATTTGTGAGGTGTTTTTTGATAATAAAACCAACTCCATGATGACCTGGGGTCGTTCCTATATGGTATAGAAGATAGTCTGGGTGGGAAATAATTCTTTCTCCCATTCGCCTTACTTCACTCAGGCCTACGATGTCCCATTTGATCTTGTTTAATGCATATGTTATTTCTGTAAGGTTTTCATCGTTTTTCAGTGTAAGCACATTGAGGGCTGCAACATAGATTTTTGATTTTCTGTGACTGTTTTCGCAATTTTTTTCCTGTGGTGTTGGAGGGTTGTGGTCTCTATCCCCCACGAGGACCAGTCGGCTTGGGGGAGATTGTGTAAATTCTTTAGTTTGGTTTTCGTAATTTGTGTGGCTTATCCGTTTGCCGGTTGTTAATTGCTGTTAGTTTTAATAGAACTTATCGTTTGTTGCTTTTTAGGTTTAATGGTTGACGTCGCCTGTGGTGAAATAGATGGTTCTCTTTTCCTTTTGTCTGAGTTGGTTCCTTTAACTACTAGTTTATCATATTTCAGAAAAGCAATATTTCCCTTTTTCTTCTCCTCTAGTAGCTGTGGTATCAAAGCCTTTCTCTTTTCTATGACTTCCTTAGTATAGTCTTCCGATACATAAATTCCTTTTAAACTTTTTTTATTCTTTATAATTTGGTCTTTTTTCCACCCGTTTGTAAATGAAAATAGCACAGGTCTATGTTTGTTCTCGACTTTATTTTTTCCTAGACGGTACAGTCTGTTCACTTCATTTTCTTCGACAGATAAATTTAAGTCTCTTTTAAAGATCTCCTTAATGGTTTTAAATAGCTCTAGTATCGTTTTTTCGCTCTCTTCTAATCCATAAATAACTATGTTGTTACTTTTCTTCTCTCTTTTTAAATATTCAATCTCGGTCTCCAGGTTACAAATACAAACTTTCCCATTTATAATTTACTAAATGTCCGCGTAGATTAAAGGTTTTGATTCCCGTGGGAACTCTTGATTTTTCCGGGATAAAAAAAGGCCTATGTCCTTCCCCGGGATACAACTTATCCCTGTACTAAATTTCATCAAAATCGGTTGAACAGATGGGTCGTGAAAGCGTAGCTTTATAAGTAGAGCTTTATTGGTAGTTTTATAGAAGACTAGCTGATGCCCGCGACTTCGTCCGCGTGGATTGAGGTTTTTTTGGTTTCCGCGGGAACTTTTTAATTTTCCGGAATAAAAAGTAGCCTATGTGTTATTCCAGACTATAATCTATCCCTGTGCCAAATTTCATCCAGATCCGTTCAGCCGTTCTGGCGTGAAAGAGTAACAAACATCCATACATCCATACTTACAAACTTTCGCGTTTATAATATTAAGTAAGAAAATAAGACTACTGCTTCATTTAATACCAGATTAGAGCCACTGTATTTTATTCATATACCTCCATTGCTCCGACAAGGTCACAATTCTATTCTACAAACTACGTCATAATACACAGCATTGCTATTTACCCTGCATACAAAATAAAAAGGGGTTAAAAATAGCACCTCCCCATACAGTGCATGACATCTGAGAGTCATTCGGCCGTGAAATGTAAGAGGTGACATTCACGTAATAAGAACGCCTTTCAGGAACACGCTGTGTATAAAAATTCATAGGTTTTTTTTTCTTTACAAATATAACGTGAAAGTGGAGCTTTATAATATTGTAGTTTTCGTTGGAAAAACCTTGATGGAAGCTTGGAAGTTTTTTTTTCTGCAT
Organism: Erebia aethiops; assembly: GCA_923060345.2. Taxonomy (NCBI): domain Eukaryota; kingdom Metazoa; phylum Arthropoda; class Insecta; order Lepidoptera; family Nymphalidae; genus Erebia; species Erebia aethiops. The sequence goes on along the minus strand of OV281092.1, from coordinate 1,623,475 downwards.
GAGATTAATTTAGTGACGGAAAGTTGCTTACGGGTCTAGGCCATCCAAAACACACCTAGTTTGGCTCTCTAGTAGCTATACTTTTCCGTCTATCTATACTATTTATCTTACTAATATTATAAATGCGAAAGTTTTCTTAATACTAATTAATAAGACTACTTTTAATTAAAGATAGTCAAAATGAGGTATTTTTTCTGAAATTACCGCACATTTACTGCACCGTTTCGAGCTGGTGGTGCACTATTCAATACAAATACGTTTTATACCTATACTTACTTACTAAGGAAGTACTAAGTCATACACAGTACATTAATTTCCCGAAAGTATCCCCCACACAGCAGATTCCTCAGCATTTCGGCGGCGAAAACTTTCCAAGATTGATTCCACCGTCATTCGTAGAGGGTGAATTAAGGCTTCTGCAATATTTTAAATTTATTTGCGATTGCGATGCAAATTATGAAATAGAGTTGGGGAGGGAAGCTTGGTTTTTTATATTTTTTTATACTTCCTTCCCTTAATCGAATAGGGAGACTATTGTTAATTCTGAGGGCACGAATGTTTACTTTTTTCAAGGGATGAATTATTATGCAATTATTGGTATCTGGTACCCTTTGATAGTTCGTTGAAATTCCTTTGAGAGCGACGGTTTGGGAATGTAAAATATGGTTTTAAGAATCCTTTGATGATAATTCCTATATTCCATACAAAAAAACTTAGTAGGTATATACTATTTAGTAGGTATTGACTTGTATTCCACATAGGACGACGTTTTATAATGATAACATAAATATATAAATGGAAAAGGTGACTGATTGACTGATCTATCAACGCACAGCTCAAATCACAGGGCGAATCGAACTGAAATTTCGCATGTAGACGGCTAATATGACGTAGACATCTGCTAAGGATATTTGAACATTCAACCCCTATGGGGATAAAACAGGGGTTTGAGATTTGTGTAGTCCACGTGGACAAAGTCGCGAGCAAAAGCTAGTCATTAATATTAATATACAGGTATTACTTTGCTGAAGTACAAAAGCTACAGAAACTATTAAGCATTGCCTACTATGCAATCGAAGATTATAATGATCATTATAAATGAAAAATAACAATAGTTTAAAAAAACTAAAAATCACGCTTTTGACGCAGACACTCCGGGTCTCAGGAAAACAAAAAATCGCTAATCCTGATTATCCTAGCAAGGATAACGGGTCAAACTGTTTAAAATATTGAATTGTCATCGGCCAAATTTCGAGTTAATCCGACGTTTTAAAGGGGGTCAAAATCATGTTCAAAGATTCCGTTACATACTAACATACATACGTCTGAAGCTAATAAAAAGGGTGTAAAAATATATATATATATATACTTATTATATTAAAATCACATTGTTAAGTATAGTCAACATTAATATTACATAAAAATTAGAGTGCAGTTTTAAAATTTAAAATAATTACAGTAGTCAAGAATAATTATATAAACATGCTTGATTATAAAGTCAATAATAGTCTATTTGAATAACAACATTTGAATTTTTTACAAGCTTAAGTTTTAATTTGAAAGAAACATTTTTAGAGGGCTTTATTTATATTTGTACACAGTATTACAGAGTTCTCATATTGGAAAACTTGGTAACAACGCAAAACTTATGACGTTCTTCTTCTGTTCTTGGTAGAATCTGGTTTCTGAATGATGCAAGTGATAGCATTGCCCTATTATAAACACGTCTACAGAAAATTAAAGGTTTATTAGAATTTTCTTAATTTTTTTATGTCATCGAATTCTTCAACTCACGTAGCCATTTTTTTTGCACGATATTAGCATAAATAACGTTATTAAAACGTTACGTAACGTAACGTTATTAAATAACGAATCATTCTAAACTTTTTTTTAGGTATGACTAGACGTTTATGTGCTACAGAATAAGGATGTTTTTCTTTCAGTCACATAAATATTCGGCATTATTGTTTGTTTAGAAATACAAAGTATCAAAACTTTGCATCGCGTATTCACCGCGTGTGCCGGAGGGAGGGGCGCGGAATCTTACGGCATCTTTGAATGACAAATTTGTTTCATCTCTAGCGAGGGGAGGCGATTCATTTCGTGGGTTTAAGGTAAATGTTGGCGAGATTGAGTGACTTATTTGGAAGTGGCTGCCACAATTTGTTGAAATGTTTGTCGCCGGAGCAATTTTAAAATATCGCCCGAGTACCTTGTGCGTACATTTACGATTTATTAAGATTTGCGCCCTCGCATCTGAAAAATGCGTCTGCATTTCTGTTTTTATTTATATTTTTGTGATGGTGCTTTTACCCGCCTTAGCTTTTAAGAAAAGTGAGCCTTTGTTTCGAGTTCAAGATCAGTTATATATCAGAAACTAGATGATGCCCGCGACTTCATCCGCGTGAACTAAGTTTTTTCGATTCCCGCAGGAACTCCTTAATTTTCTTAAAAATGAAAGATGGGCCGGGATATCGTAGCAGACAGACAGATGGACAGACCGACAGACACATTTTCGCATTTATAATATTAGTATGGATACGTAAATTGTGTCTATCAGAGGTGAAATCTCTGTGGTATATTGTTGTGTTCCAAATCATAATATTGTGTGTATGTCATTAAACTTATTCGAATCCCCGACCACCCGAATAGAAGGCCGGACGTCTAAACCACTGCGATACATAGGTATAGACAGTGAAAAAGAAAGTTACAACGAGTATTATAATATCAGCTATGAATTACGATTGCAATTTGCACGGCCCCCGCAGTGATCGAGATCGTATCTACACGACCACCGTCGGCTACTGACAAACGATACGCCTACCACCCACCACACTGAGCCAAGACCATAGCAACCTGAGTATAGAGTTAAATAGAATTAGGTATAAAAGTCTAGCCCCAATGGAGAAGTTTCATGATGTTGTGAATATCATATTTAACACAACGGAAGTAAAATATAGATTAAAACTAATAAATCAGTGGTTTTTATAAATTTATAAATTACTGAGAAATGACGATTTAAAAGTTTAATTATTTAATGTACACCGATTGCTGTATCTTACTCGAGTGAGACATTTTGTGAGTGAGTTTTAATACCTAGCCGGGATTTAATACTTCAAAATTAACTTACCACACAAATTAAGTGCTTTTAATTCAATTAAGTCACGTTAAGTCCATTTATTTCTTTTATTCGGCTTTATAAAGTCTGTTGATAGGTAATTATGACGTCACGTCTCCCGTCTTGCAAGCGCAACTTTAAAGTTAAATAACTTTTTCATTTGTTGAGATATTTTAATGATTCTTTCATATTTTTGTTTTATTTTGTCTTAATTTTCATATTAAATTAAAAAAAAAATGGTATACTTCTCCATTGAGATGCACGGCAAATAATATTTGTAGGAGTTTCTATGGGGCCGCATCGCTCAGTGCATCTGTTAGCCGCGTCACTTAAGTGGGCCCAGCCCCATACAAACTCATCCGAAGAATATTTGCCGCAACGTGCCGCGCCGTTTTGTGCAACTGAAGTGAGACCAGTTAACTCAAGTTGAGTTCAGGTCTCAGCCGACCCTGCTCAGTGCTCAGTGCAACGGGTGGGCTTGCCTTACCAACAATGATAAAAACTTTTGAAATTTGACTAAGCTATTAAAATGTTATTTATTTATTTATTTATTTATATTTATTAGGACGACCAAGAAATTGATACATTGAAAAAATTACAAACTACATACTAATTACACAATTGTTAAATGTACAATCTATGACAGGTGTCACAACATGCGCCTTATATAACTAAATGTAAAAAATAAAAAGCTTGCACTGGGATAAAATCAAAAATGCGTAAAATAAAAACAAAAAAAAAAAATTATTGATTGATTAGCTGTTACCTGTTTATGAGTTCCGCCTTCAGTCTCCGAACATCATCATCATCACATCTTTATGAATTTTACATCTGACAGTATCAACATTTAAACAAAAAAGTGTTGTCAAAATCGGTTCACATTCCTACTTTATTTTGTGGTAAGAGTTAGCTATAAATATGGCAAATTGCTTTGGAACCTGTTACGTACTTTCAGTGTAATTTTGTAAAACAGACAGACAAAAATTATTAATTGATGAGCAGGGCTTTTTTGGGTTCTACATCTATTGAAGCTTCCTCCGGTTAATTTTTTAAACATATTAAGTAGGTACATTTTATGTAAAGGAATCTTCCAGTTACAGTTATTTTAAAGCTATCTAAACTTGTAGTTAGTCAAAATATTGTACTTATTTGCAAGTGTTGTTTTAAAACGACTTTTATCGAAAATTGTATCGCTTACCACATGAAACTTACCTATCTATGCAACTAAAATGCTTTACAATTTTAAAACCGACTCCATCAACCGTGTTCCGTCGGTAGCCAGCGCCTAGTCCAGAACACAGCCCGCAGCGGCCAATCAATATTGCGCTGCAATTATGGTAATGCTAACCGCCGGCCACTGCGAGCCGAGATGCTATTGAAAATGTAAACGAGGCGACCTCTTTTATCCCCCTGGTAGCCTAGTACAGCGTTTATCCGAAAATATATTTTTTTGGTTTGTGTACACTTTTTTCATGTCTACTTGTTGTCCATCAACGAAATATAAAGAATTGAAACTTAATCCTTCCTCTGCAGGGAGAATTTTGAAAAATCTTGACATAGATTGATTTTAGTACCAACTCATCAAGTCACTTCTCCAATTTATACAGGTTGGCCCAAATAGTGACGTCTAAAGAAAAAATTTAGATTCCTCGTACCTATACCTATCAGAAAATACCCCATGTATGTTCAGCGATTTTTGGTAGTTCGAGTTATAATTTTTTTAAGTTTTTTCGTGAGGTTTCTGAGGGAGTGAGTGTTAATTTTTTTTCTTTTTATTTAGTGTTTTTTTTTTTTATTTTTCTTTGGACGTCATTATTTGGGCCAGCCTGTATAGGAACTAGGTGATGCCCGTGACTTCGACCCCGTGGATTGAGGTTTTTTGATTCATCGTACCGGAACGCTAAATCGCTTGGCGGCACGTCTTTGCCGGTAGGGTGGTAGCTAGCCACGGCCGAAGCCTCCCACCAGACAAACTTACTTTACTTGCTGCAAGAAGGGAAATTGCATTGAATAAAACATAATTACATAAACGTACATTCTAATAGGTACATACTATAAACAGATAAAAATTATATAACAAAATTTAATAAAAAATTATATTATTATTATTACAAAAAAAAAACATATTATAGTTGTAGGAGAAAATTGCCTTGCTTTTTAAAGCAAGCTCGTGTTTTTTCATCTTAAGATGAAACGGTATACATTTTACGGTGTCACTAAAATTCTACATCAATGGTATCACACTATAGGTAGATAGGCCATTAATAGCTCCTCATCACGAGGACATCGCCTCATGCGGCGCCATCGACGTTTCCACTCCCTGACGTTTCAAGAAAAAATCTAATTACCGGGGGTGTAATTAAAAAGGCCCGGTCAATCCGTCTGGTGGCGGAGTGTAGGGTTGCCAGATGAAAAATTAAAAAGTCCTGAGAAGAACCTAATTGTTTTTTAGGGTACCGTACGCACTTTGTTGTCCGTCCGTCTGTCTGTGAAGACCCTTCTTCTCAGGAACGCATGGAGGTATCAAGCTAAAATTCATATCAAATACTCAGGTCTACTGTCCCTTCGAGCTGAAAAATCAAACTTCTAAGCCAACGCAATCAAAAGATACAATCGTTTATGCTGCATATTTCCGACACTCAAAAGGGAATCAAAACCTACAGGGTACTTCCTGTGAACTCAGAATCTTGAAATCAACCTAAATAAATAGTCTACTGTCCGATTACTCGGGGTCCATGGTTATCGGACACGAATAATTTTATAAATGTCGTGTCCCAAAAACTGATCCACGCCTTAGGTGCCCCAAGAGCTGGCGCTTATTTAGCCTTGCTATTCAACGAGGTAATAGCGCCAGTGTTTTGAGTACCATGCCCATTTTGACGACCACTTGGACGGGGTGTATTTTATTGTAAATAAAATTACTAATTATTTGTTTGTATGATTAAAATAGTATTTTATTGAAAAATCCTGGGATTTCTGCGCATGAAAAATCCTGACCGGAATCGTGTCGAGGGCCCATAAATTCTGTAATCTCGGGACAAATCGCAGGATTTGTGTTTATGGTAACCCTGGGCACGTTGATGTGGCGCCGTAATTAAAACTAAAATGGGATTTTCTAGGCCCTTGTTAGGTTTTGCCGCGTCTCCTAACGACCGCTCTTCCTGTTTCATTGTCTTGGCGTTGCCATTCAGAGGTTTTGCTTTGTCGCTCATTTCTGAGATTTATTGTTTAAATAGCAGATCTAGCATGAAAAATCTAAAGTTGAAATGAAGATCATCCGGGAGAAAATATTATATAAATCCGGATATTTTCCTATTTTTCCCTATTACCGTTCTTGTAAGCGCAGCCAAAAAAGTGCGTCCAATTTCGATGACGCGTCATAGTTCAGTATTTCATACAACATCCCCTACCACGCCCGCGTTTTGACGTTTGAAAAAAAAGTTGCTGATTTGACTAGTTGTCAAATAGGTACCCAATTAGAGGAGCGTGCTTGGGCATCGAACCCCTGACCACCCGAATAGGAAGCAGGACGTCTTAACCACTAGGCTATCACCACTCGATCGTATAAAAGTACCAGAGAATAAAAAGTTCCAGTTTTGAGATTTTTGCAGTTTTTCTCAGATTTTCGACCGATGAATCTACAAACATTAAATACCTAAGTCATTCGAAACATATCCAAACTCAACTAATTTCAAACCGGATTTTTATTGATAAATGGCTTCTTTGGAAAACTTTTTAATTAACTCGGCTATTACCTCCTAAGGGCCCCTAATCACTCCCGAGAAGTAACAGCAAGTCAATATTTCAAAGTTTCACTAATTAACGCAAAACGTACTTATGTACTTTTGCCCCGCTAGCGTTTATTTAATAAATACCTATTAAGACGAATTAAATTTTGTTCCGTTTTGTAATTTGTTTTAGTTCGCCAATAGGTCAAGTTTGTAACCTTCTTAGTTACTAAGAAATTTGATTCAAGTAGGAAATGCGACAAATTTTTACACACAAATTTTGTTCCTAATGATGCTGTAAAATACGTAGTTGCCTGATGTACATCGCTTTAATCGTATAAGGCCGCCAATTGTACCTACCGAATTTTGTTATATGTTATTTTAGTTTTATTATCTTACTAATATAGCGAATAAATGCGAAATTTTGACCGATAGATGAATGGATGGATGGATGTTTGTTTCTGCAGAACGGCTGATCGGATCTGTATGAAATTTGGCACAGATATAGATTATAGTCTGGAATTACATAGGCTAAGATTTTTATCCCGGAAAATTAAATAGTCCCCGCGGGGTATGAGGCAATACCTCAATCCTCCTGAATTTATAATATTAGTATAGAATATCTATACTACACTCCTAATATACACACCTATAGGCACACTTTTGCATTCATTTTAAATATGGATTGAAACATGGGGTTAAATCAAATTTTTTAGCCTAAGTTTTTGTATTAATAAATTATGCATTGCCTTTTACATGTAATAAAATATTGCTTGCGTTTACTCTGTACAACAAACGTATTTGGGAACTCATGAAAATCATCGTGTACATTGCTCGAACAAAGCAAACAAAACACGTTGAATTATCTCATTTTCGGCACAATGCTTTATTAAATTAACATTTGATATCGCTCGTGTCGCGGCGAATGAGTGCGATTCAATGCGAGAATAAAATGAATGATTGAATTGAATTATGTTTTCCCGTTAACGTAGAATTTGTGATACCCGTTCTAGGAAGTAGAAGTAGGCTGTCAGCTTTTTGTTTTTTTTGTTGCGTGATAGGGTTGACGACAATCATGCTTAATGCAAAGCAATGATGAGGTCTAGGTTGGAGCGCGCAGGCCTAGAGTTACCTTGAAGGTAGGTACTTAAGTTGTACGTGACAGGGTAAGCTACGGTTAATTCCTGTCGCGTCGCGTCGTATCGAGTCGAGTTGTCGCGTTTGTCGCTTACGTGGGATAGGGCCTTAACGAAAACAATAAAAGACTAGCAAAAAAATTTGTTCATCAATTTGATTTCGCAGTAGTTATATAGCCAATACTTTTGAAAAAAGTTGGCCATATAATTTCACACGATCCATTCAACTAGAAATTGGCAGTTTTTTTTTTTCAATTTAGACAGCTGAAGAAAGTCATACAACCAAAAATAGAAGTCATAGAGATATTAAGTGGAATAGCTGCAATCCAGACAGCGTTCTATTTTAAAGTCTCAGACGACAGACAGTACAATGTGATAATTTTATAGTATTCCATAGAACTCATATTTTTACAGACCGTCCGTCTTAAAATGGCTTCCAGCGTCTGCGCGGTCTCTAGGGAGGGTTCTCATCCTGTTTCCAACTCTCCGACAATTTCTCCGGCTTCGAACCCGGCAATGATCGTAATAAAGGGACGGGACGTATGAAAACGTACAAAATTACGTAGTCTAGGAGGCGGTGAACTATTTATTTCGTCTTCGTTGTCAACCGATAGACGTCCACTGCCCCACATAAGTCTCTAATGGGGACTTCTACACCTCGCTGTCTTGCCCCGCCTGTATCTAGCGGCCATAGAGATAATATCTCTATCCTAGCGGCTCCCTTTGACTCGCTTGATGTCGTCCATCCACCCGGTTTGCAAACGCTGCGCATTCCAGAAACCCATTTACTCATAGTATGAAGAAAGTTATTTTCGATACATGGACTGGATAGATAGATTTTGAAGATTTTTCCGATTAGGATATTTTTGCATTAGACTGTGTTGTATAAACATATCAGTTGAGAAAAATATCTTTAATAAATGCTATTGCAAGAAAGATACATTCAAAATTATAACAGGTGAGAATATGAGTTGGATGGATAAAACTGTCAGCAATGAGTGAGACATTTGCTTATTTGACGAAAAAGGCGCACAATTTTCTAGTTACAGATTGTGTAAGCACATTGAAGAACATTCCAGTGGCTCTTAGAGTATCTAGTCGGGATTTGATTCGTAATTGCACATGTTAGGTTTCAACACAAAGGTCTTTAATTCCGTATTTCACGTCGAGTCGAGGGTGGAATTCGGAAAAATGTCCGACCAATGATCACAGGTTTAATTGAAGAGTTTCCGTCACAAAAGGAATTTCACGTGAGGCCGTCCTTTTGGATTTCACTCTTTTCTCGTCTTTACAACGTCACACTGTGTAATTTCGTCTAGCCCAGTGGGAGGCTTCGGCCATGGCTAGTTACCACCCTACCGGCAAAGGCGATCCGGTACGATGCCGTGTAGAAGCCGAATAGCGGTATGGATTTAATATAACTGCCATGCCCCTAACAGGTTAGCCTGTGAGATGAGATCGCAGTTTAGCCTGTGAGGTGAGATCGCAGTTTACGACCTCCCTGGCGCGATGGTGAACGCTGTGGGTCCTCGGTTGATTCACTCGATGGGCGCTAACCACTGCGCCAGGGAGTTCGTCAAAGTTGTGATTTAGAGGCCCGGCTAACTCCCGTGGTCGGGGGTTCGATTCCGGGTGCATATAGGAGTAAGTGCGTTTGCTGTTATTTTACAAAAAAATATATATTTATTAACATCATTTCTCAGTTAAACCAGTTTTACTTATGTTTCATATAATTTTTTTGAAGATTGATAAATCGCCCGTAAAAATAAAATATTATGATTTCATAGGGATTGTAGAAATACTCGTAACATTATTAAATGCAGTTATGTTATTACCAATTAATTCAATAAAAATATGCCGAACATGGTGGTTAAAAATGCAAAATTCTGCGTTATTACACTTGTACCACTTGTGACTTGTCCTATCTGTGTTGTCATGTCATGTACGATATGATAGGTGATACCTCAACAAAAACAAGTTAAAAATGCAAAACTCTGCGTTTATTACACTGTACCTACCAATTGTCCTATCTATGTTTTCATGTCATGTAAGATATGTTAGGTGATAAATAAAAATATACTCAACGTATGATGCACGATCCGATATCAATGTTTGAGGTTACATACCTGCAACAATAAAATAAATAAATTTGATATTGTTTCAACACTTTCAACTTGGTAACTTAAACTTGAATATGAATTTACTAGATACAATCCTAAATTATATTTTGGGATAAAAGTAGCCTTTCCGTGGTTACGAACTACGCATGAACAAAACTTCAAAACTCTTCTTTCTTCCTTCTTTCAGGGCAGGTTTCTTTCTTCTCTTGCCCGTTGACCTAGTTGAGCGACGAAAGTGACGCGACGCGATACGACCCCATAGAAAAGATGGGCCGTAAAAGCATTGCTACCCGACACATTTTCGCACCGTCTTAATATAAGTCAGCAATAAGCTTTTACATCAACGTATTTTAGTAGTTTTAAGACAAAGGACGCCTTTGTTGACTTAATAAAACTCAGCTAGCGCCCTAAGAGGTCGTAAAATCTCCATTTTACGGGCGAAACGATTAGCCAAAAATAAACTGTTGTAAAACCCGAGTAAGTATAAAAACTTTCGGCTTGCCGTCTGAATTTTTAGTGTTTAGTGCACGATGTTCCTATGAAAATTTTCCTTTGAAATATGTTTCATCTTAAAATGGTGACGAATGGTGACTTAAAACGGGCTTAGCACAGTTTTTTTAAAAACTTTATTGCACAATTAGCGATCCGCCCCGGCTTAGCACGGGTAGCACTAATAATCCTAATAGGTACATACCTAATATAGCCAGTGGGCAGTGGGCAGGTTAACCTTAAAAGATAGATATATGCTATCGCGGACTTATTTTTAGAATTATTTGAGAGGAACAATTCCACCATACATGGTTTTCGAGCAACTTTAACTATTTACGCAGCGCACGCCACGTAAGCTCTCAGAAGAGACAATTTTTTCCGACTTACTTCACATTATTGAAATTTTCGTATCCTTTCGATCCCTAATTTATTTGAAAATAAAATATAGCCTATGTGACTCGCTGATAATGTAGCTTTATAAAGGTGAAAGTATTTTTAAAATCGGTTGTTTTTGAGTCTATCCATTACAAACAAACAAACAAATCTTTCCTCTTTATAATATTAGTTTAGATCAGAACTAGCCACTATAGACAGGCAAACAGAATTATCTCCCAGTTGGCCTTTCGAATATCACATATTCTGGAGATTTAAGGGACTGTTTTGTATGAAACACTAGCTGATGCCAGCGATTTCATTTTAAACTCATACCCCTAATCGGATTCTAAACGGCAACGTACCGGAACGCTAACGAATGCGCTAGGCGGTACGTCTTGGCCTGTAGGGTGGTAACTAGCTACGGCATGGCAGCAGGCTTTGGCCAAAAATTCAGAAATTATAATTCCCGAATTGACCACGCCGGGGATCGAACACGGGACCTCCCACTTAGCCAGAGACCACAGCGTTCACCACAGCGCCAGGGAGGTCGTCAAAGACAAGGTAAGTATGTTCCCAAAGGTGTGTGAAGCTGCCAATCCGCACTTGGCCAGCGTTGTGGTCTATGGCCAAACCCTTCCCATTGTGAGAGGAGACTCGTGCCCGTGAGCCAGCAATGGGTAAGTAACGGTGAATACCATAACCAGCAAACGGCTACTTTTGAAAAGAAAATCTCATGAAAAAGACGGAACTGCTTTTTAGTTATTTCAATTTAGTGTAGTTTTGTGTTTTAACATTTGCATGCTGAATAACTAGGGGGTTACTACCATCGTTTAAAGCAGTATTACTTCAAAATGTCACTTTTAGATCACGTACCTTGATGTCCCTAAACTAAGGATTTCAATTGTAAAACACGAACGTCAACGATACTAAAACAATACTGATTTAAGCGATGGTAGTACGCTTTCAGTAATAAGCCAAAAGTTCAGTCGGAAATGCACAAAAAGCCAAAAGATTTGATATGAAAGCGCATGTAAAACGTGAAATGTTTATGCTCTAAACTGGACACCTAACGTAAGTAGGACAGCCTGGCCTGAATAAATTACTACACTGCAGCAATCCTGTTAGGCTGGGCACACACGGGAACGAGACGGGGCTGTTAGCTGAAAAATGCGTGAGTGAAAAATATAATGAAAGTGCGGACGGGAAGCAAAAGAACGGGCGTGTTATTAGAAAGGATTAAATTGCTCGTAAATGCTATTGGTTTTTCTATTTGCATCCTTTTGTTGATACGAGTTCTATGTTCGATTATCAGTACCTAATTAATAGTAATATTATAAATGCGAAAGTTTGGATGGATGGAAGGATGTTTGTTACTCAACCAAACCAGAACGGCTGAACGGATCTGGATGATATTTTGGCATATTTGGCATAGATTAATTATAATATGTAGTTTGGAATAACACAATAGAGTTATTCTTAGGTGATGCACAGCTAAGTTTACGAAAGGTAAAGTTATTTGAAAATCATTTTCGGGCATAAAAAGTATCATTACGTCCCTCTCCAAGATGCAAGCGTTACCTGGGGGAGTTACTACCACCATCGCTTAAAGCGGTATTATTTCAAAATTACAGTTTCATGTCACGAGCCTTGACGTCCCTAAAATAAGGATTATAATTCGTAAACACGAATATCAACAATATGAAAACAATACGGATAAGCGAGGGTAGTATGCACCCTGTGCCGAATGCATCAATCGATGCATATAAATAACAATTATTCCTAACGATTTGTTTTTTTTTAATCCACTACAAGTTAGCCCTTGACTGCGATTTCACCTGATGGTAAGTGATGATGCAGTCTAAGATGGTAGCGGGCTAACCTGTTAGAGGCATGGCAGTTATATTAAACCCATATCCCTATTCGGTTTCTACACGGCATCTTACCGGAACGCTAAATCGCTTGGCGGCACGTCTTTGCCAGTAGGGTGGTAACTAGCCACGGCCGAAGCCTCCCACCAGGCCAGACCAGGGAAAATTCAGAAATAATAAATTCCCAAATTTACCCTGCCAGGGATGGAACCCGGGACCTCCGCACGTTAAGACAACAGCGCTACACACTGCGCCACGGAGGTCGTCAAAAGGTTGCTGGTAAGGTTGCCGTAAGTATTTATATACCTACTTGCAACTACAAGGTCCCGGGATAGATTCCCAAGTCTCGTCAGTTCGGGAAATGTCCTTTTTAAACAATTCAATTGTAAATACTGGCAAGAAAAATAAACAGTATTCTAACCGCAACGCTTCGCCTTCTCATGCATCTAAACGTCTAAAGAATGAAGGAAAGCGGTTCTCAAAACCGTACTATTGTACTGTTGTACTGTTGTACTGTGGTACTGTAAAGGTATACGGTACGATACAGGGTGTACCATGTTTATGGAATGGAATACAAACATTTCATAGTGTCTCGGAGGTTCACCTCATTCTTATTATGTTAGCGAGTGAGGATTTTCACGACAGCGTACCACGTTGCATTATTTATTGGGTAATACCATTGATATACAGAACACAATATACAAATAGCAGAAGATGCACTGAATACCTTAAATTCACTGTCTCGTGTTCCGTGGAGAGGAAAACGACAAGTGAATTCAATATTGTTCAAATAGCTTAACTTCAATCAAACATCTAAATTAATTTATGTGTTGAAATAGGTAAAGTAAGTTGGTTATTAGGGTTCCGTACCTAAAAAAGAAAAAACGGAACCCTTATAGGATCACTTTGTTGTCCACCAACAACTTTGGTGGAACCAAAAACCTCAATCCACGCGGACGTAGTCGCGGGCAACAGCTAGTAAAAACATATGATCAACATAACCCTTTGTTACTGCGGCATAACTTAAACATCCTGGGTTAGTTAGATAGTCATCGTTTGAGGATAGGTATACGTTTTTATATTTAAATTCGGTATTACTATATCCTTTCGGTTTCCTATATCAACGGGTAAAGCTTTATATTTCCACAACATAACCTAACAGATGGTTGGCTCACCTGTGGACGAACTACAGTTTCCATTTTCAATGAAAAACATACTCTGTTTATTTGTATTTATAATTCATTTTCCATTGTAAGGGAGCAGTCGGAATATTTTTGTTTTCATAGCTGTATAATCGCCAGTCGAAGTAATTTTCGTAGCATGATTGTGTCCTGTTAAATGTTTTATTCAAATCTTACATACTAATATTATAAATAATATTGGGTTTGTTTGTTGGTTTGCCCTTCAATCACGTCGCAACAGAGCAACGGATCGACGTGTTTTTGGCATGGTTAGTTGAGTTATACGATATATGAATATCTAACAGAAAAATAAACTGCTAACCGTGCTATACATCATAATATTTTGACATTTTCCTTATTATACCTACTATTAATTATTTTGACATATTCTTTTATTTTACTTTTAAACTATCTTTCTTTTGAAATTGACATTGTGATGTATGACTAAAATTGTTTTAAGCATTGATAAATTGTATTATTGTCCATTATTAAATTGTTAAATTGTAGATTCATAAAAATTTGTAATAGATAAGTATTTATATTATTCGAAATTGTTATTCGAAATTATTATTTTCTAACTTGACTTCAATAACTAAGCAACTACATTCTCACGACATAATAAATTTAATCGACAAGACAGTATTAAAGTACCTACAGAGAAATAATAATTATAGACATAAAAATAATAATTTCGAAGCACCCCTGTCACTCAAACTGCATATACCCTAACGGGGTGACATGTCAATTATTGTATTGTTCATGTTAAATGCAAATAAATGAATCTGAATCTGAATCTGAATCTGACCTGGAGAGTGACATAGGCTAACAACATATTATGAAAAAAGAAAGTTTTATCCCGGAAAATTAAGAATTTCCCGCAGGAATAAAAAAAACTTAAACCACACGGTCGAAGTCGCAGGCATCAGCTAGTTATCTGTATTAGTTTGTACGCATCCATACAAGATTGTAGCTCCATACAACCTCATACAAAGAATACTTGCCGCTACGTGCAGCACCGCACCGCACCTCTCTTGTGGGGCTAAACCTTTAGACGAGCCAACAAGGAACTCGTAAGAGGCAATTCTTTTTATAACACACTATACACTCTCTTTTTTTTACGTTTTTTTTTTATTTTTTTACTATATCATTATACAACAAATATTTTAATTAAAACTAAGAACTAAATTAAAAATCTAAATTACAATATATATATATATATATATACAAAATATACACGCCGTCCAAGTGATCGTTAATGGGCATGGTGCCATTCTTATACGTTTAGGGAATCGTACATACCTAAACGTATAAGAATGGATACACGAAATTGAGCTCTAATTTAATCCTGTTATGGTTTATTTTACTTTGAAGCCGAGCTTTAACGATTTCATCGGTGATTCTTACATGATTGCACCTCTGATTTAGGAACGTCAAGGTACGTGAAATCAAACTAACATTTTGAGTAATATTGCTTAAGTATTGCTTTAAGCGTTGGCTGTATGGTCTCTGTTCACTATAAAGTTATAGTATGTCGGTCACCTTAGTTCTCTTACTCTTCTCCAAGAATTTTTATTCCTAGTACATTCAAACTAGACTCTTCAGTTTGATATTTAAATTCAGTTTCCATAAATTTATTTGCACTAAATAAACTTAAGGAATTTTCCAGAGCACACATTTTAACATGTGATATTTAGATGAAAAATATTCTCGATATCGTCAGTGGGTCTTTGGATCTCTGCAACTGAAGTGCATTACTGCTCATAAATATATTGGAAATGTGCAGATACTTTATCTGCATTCATGGAGACGAGTGGCACTCTTTACGTGGAGATATTTCTTTTCAATCGAACTCTACTACGACTACTTTAAAATGTAAACTTTCATCATACTATTATTATAAATGCGAAAGTGTGTTTGTCAGTTGGTTTGTCCTTCAATCACGCCGCAACGGAGCAGTGGATCGACGTGATTTTTGTTTTTTTACATCCACGACAAGTTAGCCCTTGACTGCGATCTCACCTGATGGTAAGTGATGATGCAGTCTAAGATGGTAGCGGGCTAACCTCGTCTTCGCTTGGCGGCACGTCTTTGCCGGTAGGGTGGTAACTAGCCGCGGCCGAAGCCTCCCACCAGGCAAAAGGTTGGTGTGGGCATAGTTGAGGATCTGAAGAGTGACATAGGCTATTATCCGGGAAAATTTCCCGTTCCCCCGAAGTTTAACAAAGGAGTTCCCGCGGGAATTAAAAAAAACTTCAGCTTCGGCTTCGGCCGTGGCTCTTGTCTAACGGCAAAGTGCTGCCAACTGATTTAGCATTTCATACCTTTAACACTTTAGCCCGCTACCGGTTTAGACTGTATCATCACTAATTATCACCAGGTATTTCGCAATCAAACTCCTTATTTTATTGAAATAAACTTTTTTTTGAACCGTCGAGTGAATCTACTACTGGTTTGGAATGCCATTCGAACCGAGAAGAACCAACAAGAAACTCGTAATATCATAACTTTGCCATAAGTAAGTAATTACCATAAGTTTTCGGCGCAATCGTATGGAAATCAATGGATTTTTGGCATCTTTGGCATTAGGTTCTACTTTCATTGTCAATTTTGTTTACTTTCTTACTAAACCACGAAAGAAGAACTAATATTATAATTATTACTACCAATTTACTTTACTTCTAAGAAGTTAACAGATGAGATCGCAGTCAAGGGTAAACTTGTCAGCAAATCAAAAATCCAACTACTTTAAGTTGCCTACTATAAACTTGGAATGGCTACAATTCCACCATTTACGACTAGTTTTTATCAACATTTCGCTATGACGAGTTGAGAACAAGTCCTGCCTTATGGGGTACGTGAGTGGGTTCAAACACACGACCCTCTTTCATTCTGTCGGCTCAGCAGATTGCCGCGAATCGCCAGTTTATGGCATACTGTGGCGCTCCCTTGAAACGGTTTTCTTTACGACTTCTATTTATTTCAGCTTATTCTTTTTGTAGGACCAACTTATGTTTGTAAACTTTGCCCTTTTTAGGGTTCGGTAGTCCGTAACTCAAGAGGAAAAACGGAACTATTATAGGATCCCTTCGTTGTCCGTCTGTCTGTCTGTCAACCACCTTTTTCTTGGGAACGCGTGGACTTATCAAGTTGAAAATAAAATACTGAAGTCCACGGTCCCTTGAAGCTGTAAAAATATCAAGCTTCTTAGACAATGAAAAAACTAAGAAAAGATACGGTTGTTTAACACGCATATTTTGCGTATTTGATACTCGCCAATAAATCAAAACCAGGTACTTCCCATTGATCTAGATTCATGAAATTTGGCAAGAAACAAGGTATCACAGCACGAGTATAAGAAAAATCCGAAAATCGTTAATTAGGGTTCTGTACTCATAGGGTGCCGAATTGTTTCTCTGACTCGCAATTGACCGGTTTCTTATTTAATTGTCTCGTTGGTCTTAGTGGTTAGCAGGTTCGACTGCAGATGACGAGATTCCACCTTCAGTTCCCGGGTCGGGACATAAATTGAATACATACCTATGGGGTCTTCTGATAAATAATTTTCAGTACTAGCTCAGAGTTAGGAAGTTGGCGGTGTTTTACCCCCTTGACTTGGACAGCACGTAGAGCCGAGAATAGAGGACCTGATCTCTCTCCGGTCCTGTCCGATTTTACGTACCAACAATAAATTGCAACTGTGACAGTTGCAGCTACAGTTGCTCGCTAGTATAATTTTAACTATAAATTTTCCTTAAATAAAGCATTAAATTCAAGCTTCAAAATCATACGCTACATTTGACAGCTGGTAAAAATAAAATCATCGGCCATATTGCCAAATTGAATTGAATTCGCAATTCGCGCGAAGTGTTGTGTCACACGCACGCGGCTGCTTGCGACATGAGGGCACACTGTAGAGTGTAGGGATTGGCTTCACGCCCATCTATCGATAATCACATGCTGTATCGATAAATCCATGCGGACGAAATCGCAGGCATCATCTAGTTTTCCAGTAAATTATTGTTCCGATTTATTATCTTTAGAGTATCATCTTTAAATAGCTAAAAAAAAATGCGCTTTTGTAATCTCTCAATGATTTTTCTATTCCATTTTGATTTATGATTTTTGTAGAGAATGTATACCTGTTAGGTAGTACAACAATAAAAAAAAATTAATCTTGTTTTTAATTATAATAAGGAAGATAAAAAGCTCATGCATTGCCAGGATTTCAGTCAGACTCACCAGTTTTTGGTGACTGCTTTAGTCACTTGGCGAATTGAATTGGCGTGGTAGATTAAATAACATCTCTATCGTGCTATTATTACATTTTTGAATATAGGCCTTTTAAAAATGTGTGAATGACAATGCAACTAACTTTGTAAAAGAGGATAAATTCTTCGAAATCCACGATATATCGTATCGATAAGTGTTGTGGGTGTACATCACTATACTTTATGATGCATTACAACGATGCACTGACAATGGCAAGGGGGGATGGGGGTTCTTTGTGCACGGAAGAGCTCGCTACTCTTTTGGTAGCGAGAATTAGTAACTCTTACTAAATTATGCACGCTTCGTATTCGGCACCATACTATCCTGTCTAAACTATTCTAAAACTTATAGTTTACTAGTAGTGATGTTGTGAAGTAAATGATGTTGTATAATATTATAATATCATTAGTCAAAGCCTTTGTTTTTTTTCTATTTTAGCAAATGACGTATTTAAGGCACCCCGTACACAGTCAATCAAGAATTCAAGATCACGATCGACCATCAATCCACTCTATACACGATCACCCTGAATCATGATCATTGATCGCTTGACAGCGTATGGGCCCGCCTATGTTAAATAGGCTTTAATCCGGGCCATTAAAACTAACATTCAAGCTAGGTCTATTTATTCATTTCATTCTACTCCACCGAAGTGAATAGAAAAGAGTAAAAAAATGCTAAAAGATTTAGGTGAATAAAATTTTCGAGGCTGAATTAAATCCATCAATACACTTTAAATTAAATACTAAGCTCCTGCCTCCACGATATATAGGTGTTCGGTATTTTACTAATAGGCTGTGAATACCTAGATACATAATCTTGGTTTACGTGATAAACTGAAGCGATTTTTGATATTTTTAAAGTAGTGATTTTCAAAGATGGTGGGTTTACTTGAATAATTATTATAAAAGAATTCCTTGGTTTTTGTTATAGTTTTTGTGGGTGTGAGTTTACCTACCGGTAAATTTCCTCTGGAGATGGTAGGTGATCCAAATAACACACTCACACGTTCAAAGTTATTAACTATATTGTCAATATGAACTATAAACTACAATTATCGATAATAACAATTTCGTGATCACTTATTTTATGAAATATTTATAAGGTAAGTTAACAGAGCTGTGCTCGAACGCAACGTCACAACAGTCGAACCATTCTGAAGCTCGCGCCGGTTGCACGTAATCGCTAGCAAAGGCGGCGCGCGGTGCTAACTTCATATGACTTGAAGACAAAGGCCTACGTATGCATCGAGACAAACTTGCATTTCGTCGGCTTGGTCAGTTACTTTCAACCGAACGGTAAGTACGTTGGTGTATGTATGAATGCGTGTTATATTTATGTTTGTAAGTATGAATGTAACTATGATAAATATTTAATAATTATATATTTTATATTTATTTAGATTTTAAGTTATAGATTAAGTTTATATGTTAAGTTTTAGGGATAAGTTTTATATTAGTTTTAATTAAGTTTTAGTTTTAATTTCAGTGCAGGATATAGGGTCCTACACCACCCCCCTCCAGAGCCCGTCAAGGGCGATAATAATTTGGAAAATTAACTTGACGGCCAGAGCGAGTTTGATAACCTTTAAGGTTACATTTTTCTGGCTCATCATCTATTTCGCTTGGAGTGGAGTCTAATTTATTGGTTAATAAATAGGCTGGTTTTAGCCTGTCTACGGAGACTGTGACTTCCTTGCCATTAACCAATAAATTGAAAACTTTCTCGTTGCGAGATAACACTTTGTACGGGCCTGTGTAGGCAGGTTGCAATGAACCACGTGATGCGTCTTCTCTTATGAAAACGTGATCCGTGGTTGCTAGGTCTTTAAAGACAAAAACTTTATTCCTGCCATGGCGTGAAGCTGGCACAGGCCGTAACTTCTCAGCAAACGACCGTAGACGAGCCGTAAAATCGGTTACGTCTGTTGTACCGTCTTCAGAGGGGTGGAAAAATTCCCCCGGCAGCCTCAGAGGTTCGCCGTATAACAGCTCAGCCGAAGACGCTTGCAGATCTTCCTTAAAGGCACTTCTTATTCCAAGAAGTACCCAAGGAAGAGACTCAGTCCACTTGTTACTGGAGTGACAGACAATGGATGCTTTGAGTTGTCTGTGGAAGCGTTCGACCAAGCCGTTACAAGATGGGTGGTACGCTGTTGTCCTTTTGTGCTCAAATCCAGCTATCCTAGACAGATAGCTGAACAGAGCGGACTCGAATTGGCGGCCTCGGTCAGTGACTATAGTCTCTGGGCTGCCGTAGCGCGCTATCCATCCTGATAGCAATGCCTTTGCTACTGTTTCGGCTGTAATGTCCGCTATTGGTATGACTTCCGCCCATCTGGTAAAACGGTCTACAGCTGTCAAACAATAACGGTAACCTTCTGAAGACGGTAACGGCCCCACGATATCTATGTGGATATTTTTAAATCGTGCGCGGGGCAAGTTGTATGAACCTAAAGGCGCAGACACGTGTCGGCTTATTTTTGCACGTTGGCAAGACAGACATGATTGTGCCCACGACCTGCAATCTTTCCTCATGCCTGGCCAGACAAAGCGTTCTGCTATTAATTTAGCAGTCGCGCTGATGCCTGGATGGCTAAGGGAGTGTAGGCTCTCAAAAACTTGTCTCCTTAGCTGCTTAGGTACAAATGGCCTGGGAGTCGGTGTACTGACGTCGCAGTATACAAATGACTGGCTTCCAGGTAAGTTTGTCCTTTGCAAACGCAGGGAAGATTTTTCTTTTAGGTAATGTGCTAATTCCGGATCTGAAGATTGACATTCTGCTAGAGACTCTAGACTGACTGGAGCGTGAAGTTCATCCACTCGAGATAAGGTGTCGGCTACGACATTGTCCTTGCCGGAAATATGCCTTATGTCGGTGGTGAATTGTGCTATGAAGTCTAGGTGTCTATACTGTCTAGGCGAACAGTTTGTTTTCCGCTCGTGAAAAGCAAAACTTATTGGCTTATGATCAGTATAGATCACGAAATGTCGAGCCTCTAGCATGTGTCTGAAATATTTAATCGCTTCATAGATAGCGAGAAGTTCCCTATCATACGGAGAATATTTCTGCTGTGAAGGAATTAGCTTTTTCGAAAAGAAACCCAAAGGTTCCCAATCGTTACCTTTCCGTTGTTGCAGGACTGCTCCAATAGCCACATCCGAGGCATCCGTCACTAGTGCGAGCTCAACCTGATAGTCGGGATGTGCTAGCAATACTGCCTTAGCCAGGCTATCTTTACAGTCCTGAAAAGCTTGAAGTGCTTCACCCGCCAGCTTGATAGGTTGAGACCCCTTAGCTGCACCAACTAGCAACGCATGCAAAGGGGCCTGCGTTTGGGCTGCTTTAGGCAAAAACCGCCTATAAAAATTTAGCATGCCCAAAAACCTTCGTAGCTGACGGATATCTTTGGGCTGTGGAAAATCCTTGATTGCCTGCACTTTTGTATCAAGTGGTTTAGTTCCGCTCTCGGATATATGGTGTCCTAAAAATGTAACTTCCGGGACACCAAAGACACATTTAGATGTATTAATAAGCATACCATAGTCCCTTAATCTGCCAAATATCTGGCGAAGATGTTCTTCGTGTTCGACTTGGTTTTGACTAAAAATTAAGAAGTCGTCCAGATAGCAGTAGCAGAAATCGAGTCCCCGGGTCATCTCGTCTACGAATCGCTGGAATGTTTGGGCAGCGTTACGGAGACCGAATGTCATAAACGGGAACTCGTACAACCCGAAGGGCGTAGTTATCGCCGTCTTCGGGATGTCCTCGGGACTGACAGGTATCTGATTATAGGCCTTCACAAGGTCTATTGTACTAAATATTTTACAGCCAGCTATGCTGTGGGCAAAATCGTGAATGTGCCTTATCGGATACCTGTCAGGGATCGTCCTGGCATTCAGCCTCCGGTAATCGCCGCAAGGGCGCCAACCTTTGTTTTTGTTGGGAGCCAGGTGTAGAGGGGATGACCAGGGGCTCTCCGAAGGTCGAGCTGTTCCGATCTGCATCATCGTCTGGAACTCCTGCTGCGCGATTTTTAATTTATCAGGCGCTAAGCGCCTTGGCTGGCAAGAAACAGGAGGTCCAGGTGTCGTGCGGATGTGGTGTACCGTGCTGTGTGGAATGATGCGCAACGTACCTGCCGGTCGAGTGACTTCTGGAAATTCATCTAGAATTTTATGATACGTAGATTGACCAGTTATAACCTTAACAGAAGAAATACCATTAGGTTGGGCGATTGGCGCAGTCGTTTTTACATTAGTAGTACTATCAATTAAACATTGATTTCGACAATCTACCACTAACTTATAAAATACGAGAAAGTCAACACCGATAATCGGTCTAGTCACATCAGCGATTATGAAACGCCACACAAAATCACGACGAAGTCCAAGATCTAATTTAAAGTTCACGTATCCGTAAGTCTCTATGGAGGAACCGTTGGCTGCACTTAATTGATAATTCGCTGGCTTAAAACTACCTATGAGCAAGGACCGAGGGAAGACACAGAGGTCGCTTCCAGTATCTACCAGGAACTGAATCTTCGTCGTACGGTCTGTGACAAATAGGCGACCCACAGCAGGGGAAGGGCAATCGTTGGTCGCCGTTAGCGACTGCCCTTGCCGTTTTCCGTCACCTTGAAGTCACAAGGCCGGACGCATTTAAAAGCCTTGCTACCAAATTTGGTATGATAGTAACATACAGGATATTTCCGGTAGCTGGACTGGGAGCGACCTCGCGAGCGGCTACGCTGCGATTGTCTATTACGCGGACGGGACCTATCACTACATTTTGTGGTCAACACTTCAATTTTCTTCCGCAGCTCCGCTACTTCTCTCCGCAGGTCATCAGTGCTGGTAGTTGGCACTGCAGCTGCGTGGACTTGTAAGGCTGGGGCTGCTATATCCATTATTCGGTCTGCTACCTCGGCTTGCTCCTCCAGCGTTGCTGACGTCTGTGCTGCCAAGACAGTCTGGACGTTTAGTGGAAGTCTGCTAATCCAAATTGTGTGTAGATATTCATCCGGAAACTCTGCGCCAGCTAGATCTCTCAGATGTCGGAAGAATTGTGAGGGCTTCCGGTCGCCAAGTTCTTCGTGGCGAAGCAGTTGCTTTATTTTTGTTACCCGAGAAGCCGACAACCTGTTCACCAGCTCTGTTTTAAGCTTTTCATACTTGTTTGTAGCCGGTGGACTGATCATAACATCTTTTATCTCCTTTGCATATTGATGATCCAAGTGTCCCATAATGTAATAAAATTTTGTGGTGTCACTAGTTATGTTTGCCAGTGCGAATTGACCCTCTAATTGAGCAAACCATATTTCAGGTTCGTCTGGGTAAAAAGGAGGCACTTTAATTCCGACCTTAAAAAGTTCCGGTGGTCCCTCCGTTGAAATGGGTTTTTCGCTTGCATTTTGTTTACTTCCTCCGGCTTCCTCGCGATCGCGTTCGCTAAATCCGAACATGGTGAAATGTCCCTCGATGAGAGTGCGTGGTCTTCTGGATGACCTTGTCAAAGGTCAACCAATTCAAAGGTCACCAGTATTGTGACCACGGGGTCACCAGTATAGTTTTTGTGGGTGTGAGTTTACCTACCGGTAAATTTCCTCTGGAGATGGTAGGTGATCCAAATAACACACTCACACGTTCAAAGTTATTAACTATATTGTCAATATGAACTATAAACTACAATTATCGATAATAACAATTTCGTGATCACTTATTTTATGAAATATTTATAAGGTAAGTTAACAGAGCTGTGCTCGAACGCAACGTCACAACAGTCGAACCATTCTGAAGCTCGCGCCGGTTGCACGTAATCGCTAGCAAAGGCGGCGCGCGGTGCTAACTTCATATGACTTGAAGACAAAGGCCTACGTATGCATCGAGACAAACTTGCATTTCGTCGGCTTGGTCAGTTACTTTCAACCGAACGGTAAGTACGTTGGTGTATGTATGAATGCGTGTTATATTTATGTTTGTAAGTATGAATGTAACTATGATAAATATTTAATAATTATATATTTTATATTTATTTAGATTTTAAGTTATAGATTAAGTTTATATGTTAAGTTTTAGGGATAAGTTTTATATTAGTTTTAATTAAGTTTTAGTTTTAATTTCAGTGCAGGATATAGGGTCCTACATTGTTATTCGCGTAATTTTTTTTATAGATGTAAATGTTTTTTGGAAACTAAGTAATAAAATAAAATCGTTACGCAGTTCCGAGGAAAGCGTCGAAAATTTGAACTATGTTTATGTATGCATAGTATAGTTTTCTGGAAAGCTAAAATCAAAGAAAAACATTGGTTTTGAAAATATTTTTTGCATTCCCGAGAGTTGTTCATAACGTTCGTTCTCAAAGGTGTGTGAAATTTTCCACTTCGCATTTGTTCAGCGTGGTGGTTGACTATGGCCAAACTATTTCCATTCTGAGAAGGACTTGTGCTCAGTAGTGAGCTGGCCAATGGGTGGATATGATGATGATGATGATGATTTTTAAATATCATCTTAATTTTAAGGAACTTTTGTCAGACATGGACCAAATCACCAAACTATGCCACAAAATATATATTAGACACAAATTAAAGGTTTTACAATGATGAAAGTCCTTTGTATACTACCACAGTATGGCGTACAAATAATATGTGTATGTTAGAAATCCTTAAAAACGCTGGCAGCTTATCAATTAAGGCTTCACAAGGTTTCTTGAGGCGGGTGTTTACTACGGATCCACGTCTTATCGGGGGCCCGCAGGCGGGACCTGAGCGTATTTTTGTTAACAACTTCTTTTCAGGAATTTTCACTAGAAAGCGGTACTCGTTCCTACATTGTTGAGGGGCGCAGTTTGATTTCCTTGTTATCGGGTTATGTACCACGATTTCCAATGTACAATCGCGGTCTGAAAATGTTAACCGCATTAAGGTTCATAATTCCATGCACAAATCTGTTTTAGGAGGTCGATATCATGTGTGAGATGAAAAATGTAGCCTATTTTACTATTAACGAATCGATTGACACTTTATCCATCTAAATCAGCTGAGTAGTTTAGATGCTACGGTGGAAGATACATAAATATGCTAAAATCATAATTCTTCCTTTTGGCTATGCCGTAGTCTGGTAAAATAGATGCTTGAAAACTTTTTTTACGAAATAAATAAGTAGCTACCTTAATATGGCGTTTTAAACCTTACTGCACGCAGAGTTTAAATAGAAATAATCTAATTAAAAACTGATAAACATTTTCAGACTGCGACTGTACCTACACCACAACCAAGAACGACTTTAACTTTTGATAAAGAAAATTGATGAGTTTTCACTTAACTTTGGAATAAGACCCTACGCACACTCGCATTTCGTGCGCGCTGATACCTATGCACACGACCAAATTTTAGTCACGACACGTTTATCGATTTAGACTACTTAGACGCGCTCTTCCATTCATAAATTCGTGGCCTGTATAGTCGCGTAGATAAGTTTGTCATTTTCCATAAAATCGTATCGGGTCGCGTTGCGTCGCTCATATAGGGCAACGTGCGTGACACGTATTAACTGCGCGATATAAATGCAACCAATTACTTTTTTGACTTAAAACGTGTAGATAATATTTACGCCGTGATTAAAAGGCTTGAGATTGCATGTTTATTTTTTGTACTACTAGATGATGGACAGCGTAACAGACAGATAAACTTACGCATTTATGATATAGTTCATACATTATAATTTGATGGTTTTGGTTCTGTTGGTCTTATATTTAGTTATTTCTGGTCACCTAGCTTTCTTTACTATTAGTTAATAAGGTAAAAAGTAGTTTTATTATGTTTTTGTATCCAAAAAGTGACAGCAGAGGCTCTAAGGAACAGGAAGTAATCCATACGTAATATTATAAATTTCTGTCTGCTACGTTTTCACGGCTCATCTATTCAACCACTATTGGTACTGCATTATATTGTTTCCGGGGGAAAGACACAGGCTATTTTTAATCCCAGAAAATTGAAGATTTCCCGAGGGAATCAAAAAACTTATTCCACGCGGACGAAGTCGCGGGAATCATCTAGTTGGCTATACAAGTACTGCCTACAACAGCTGTCCTACCGCTATCTAGTAACTATTATTTCATCCGTGCCGCTATCAGGAAGCAACAAGACAACAATACATAAAAGTGTCATGTAACTAATTTTCATCGCAACTTTCTTCCATCTTAAACGATATATAACATTCAAAAACTTTACTAGGAGCCCCCTTCGACTGGGGAAAAATTCGAACACAGTATTTGTATTAACGTTACACACTTATTTTTCATCCAGGTTGGAGGAAATCGAAACTTATTCCGCAGAAAATAGAACTGCGTGCGGGTGTAAATGTATTCAGAGATGTTACTTGCTTCGCACTAAAATTGCCTCTTCCCTCAATCTCTTCTTTTCCTTTTGTTACGACACAGCATTTCGGATTTTTGTATTTTATTTTCTATTATTTATTGCCGACGAAACGGATGTGTCAATATCAGTTCTAGTTTGTTAGTTCTCGTGTAATTCGAGCGCGATACTAAGTCTTTGAAACCATTCGTTTCTACTGTACCTACTTACCTACGAGTTTGGTAAAATACTTATTAAGTATAATGCGTTCATAATAAACTTAGTGATCGTCTGACTTTAGAATTTGTGACCCCAATGTGAATAAAAAATATATTTCATGTGACTAAGTTATAAATAAAACCTTAATAATTAAAAAAATAGAAAGTTCTAGGCCTATGTAAAAGTTTAAGCTGCATAGATAACAGTCCCACAAACGTATCTGGCCCGGTGGCCAAAATTGGAACTAATTTGTATGCTAGTTTATATTAGCGACGCTGTTACCGGGTCAGTTAAATTTGTAGGACTATACTTAATGCCAATTAATGATAATATGCCATTTATAATTATATGCCAATCAGTCAACCGGACTATTCGTTTCGCATTCAGGTTTTGAAACTTGGACAAAAAACGAATACTATAATTTATTTTTATTGCTTTTCACTTACCTACGTCAATACAGTAGGTATATTGAAAAACCTCTAAAAATTGAACACAACGTTATGAACAAGCCACGATCGGCGACCGGCACAAAGACGGGCCACGAGCTTTTCTAACACCCTATTTACATCGTTAGCTTTCCATTTTGCACCCATTTTACACCCATTCTGCACCTAAAACGGTCGGCAAACGTGAACAAACGGTACCTACTCTAGGTATGTAGAGACAATAACCTTGTACTGAAACAGGAATACTTTTTTATCGTCTTAAACTCACACAGTTTATTTCATCTAGGACATATAAGATTCGACTGGGGTGAGTCTTTTTCTATTTGACGACCTCTCTGGCGCAGTGTTGAGCGCTGCTATCACGTGGTGCCGGATTCAATCGCTGGCAGAGTCAAATTGAAAATTTATAAAACCTAAATTTTCTCTGGTCTAGCCTGGTGGGAGGCTTCGGCCGTGGCTAGTTTTGACTTCCGAGTCTCCGTATAAAATAGTTAGCCTAGCTGAAAACTTGCTCTATTTAAACGTTTTCACTAAACGATGAATTCCAGAATTTTGCAAGAGCACTGCTTCCAATTAGGTTCGTTAAAACTTGCAAAGCGAAAATTGTGCACAACACAGAACAAAGCTAAATCTCAAACTAAAGGTTCGCACAAACTAAAGACTTTTGTTCAGTCGATAAGTAGTTTTTCTTGATTAGAGCTGTGACCCACCAGAAGTGCGAGGAAGTTGAACGATAAGCTAAATAATCACGTCATATTGTGAAAATGGAGTTGAACGCCTCGTTGGTTTAGTGGTTAGCATAATCGAATGCGGATCTCGACGTCCTGGGTTCGATTCCCGGTCGTCATAAAAAATATTAGGTATTGAGTTTTTGAGATAAGAAATTCTCAGTGCAAGCCTGGAGTTGGCGATGCCCCGTGCTTCGGAAAGGACGTTTAGCTGTCGGTCCCGGTTATTATCATTAACATGGTAATAACCCGCATTGGAGCAGCGTAGTGGGTCTAAGCTCTAATTCCCTCTCTCCTATATAAGTACAGGACTTTGTCCAGCAGGTGTGGTGGTGGTGGTGTAGTTGTATATACTACTGCAGAAATATTGCAGTGGGCCGACCTCCCTGGCGCAGTATTGAGCGTGGTTGAAGACTAGACTAGAGAAAACTCCCTGCAAATTGGCCCTGAGGCGGAGATCGAACCTCGGACCTTCCACTTTAAGACGATAGCGCTCACCACTGCGCCGGGATAATTTCAAGCATCTTGCCTCTGTCGTAAATAAGTATCCGATAAAACCGATGAAAAGTTTTAGTCTGCAGGGGCTCTAAGCAAAAATTTAGCGGAGCAAACCACTCGAAAACTAAAATCTCGAGACAAAGGCGCCGGTAACAGGGCCTGGCTGTGAAGGCGAACTATCGACGAGTTGAAAAAGACGCTGGCGAAAGCGAAAACTCGGCGGTTATTTTCATTTAAGTTTCAAATTGCAAGCGCTTTTCTGCGCAAATTGTATTTAAAATAAGGATTGGATGAGGGGAAAATTTTTGCTACTTTTAAAAAAATAATACACGCTACATAAAAGTGTCAAATAGCATACGTTTGGAAATTGTCAAACATAATAATGGCAAATCTGTCAAAAATATTTAAAATGAGTGAGGGATTCTCTTCCCATTCGATCGCGGCTAGGTCGTGTATAGCGTAAAGGGGGGGGTCTCCAAAGCAGTGTATCCATTAAAAGGTGGCATATGTAAGATTGAAAAAAATATATATGATGTTTTCAAGACCTATACTCAGATATTGTATTATCCCAAAACACGATTTAAACAACTTCGCTGCATAAAAAAAATTCAAACATACCTCTTATTTCAGTTTTCGAATCATCAAATCTCCAATTTGAAAACTTCAATTTACTTGAAAAATATATCTTGTCGACTGGCGCTCGACCAATTCCATATAAATGGTTGTAGTTAACGTTGTCGCAATCGAATACGTAAAAAAACTCACACTCGGCCTGCTGGTCACATCGTAGTTAGTAGTGGACCGATGACTAAAGAAAGTGGATGGATGAGTAGGACAGGAGGACAGTGTCTAATGGCACACGCTCGTGGTGTCTATGGTCAGCGGTGGATACGAGTAGATACAGGCTGAAGGATGGGATTGAATTCGCGAGATTGGTGACTACGGTTCGTTTACTCAAGTCATTATGCTGACTTGAGTAGCTTTTCTCTGGACCTACCTTGTACCCGGCGACTCGAAATCGAAGAATCCTCAAACATGGAGAGATAGATTAAGGCGAGTCACCTCAGCTCAGCGGTGAAAACTGGTTTGCTAGATCAATTTTTTTCGGTATTTACTATTAAATAACGGTCTTACAAAAAATATCCGATACACTTAAAGATATTGTCTAAAGAACTTGCTAATTTGTTACACGATAGGATGTACTTTAATCGATCAAAAAAAATCTTGAAACAGGCTAAATTAAAAGTTTAAAACGAATTTTTTATTAATAAAATTTTCGACTTTGCTCATAATTTTTATATGGATAAATTTCTCTTGAAGTATTAATGAGAACCTGCTAAACTTTGCTTCAAACTGAAGTCCTATATTTATTTAATTCAAATTAATCCCAGAACTTGAACGTTGCTAAGCGGTTTCAGAATATACCGCACTGCTCGCTTCCCCGCCAGTCTCTACGAGAAACGTACCGCGAGACGCGCGCGCGGCACCCCACACCTCACCCTCTAAAATCTTGCAGGTGACTCGCCTTAAGGCACAAGTATTACATGCCTGACTCGAAGTTAGAGAGACGGAGTCATCTTGACTAGATTTTTATAATGTAGTATGTGCTGCAAATAGGGACAATTTTGTCCAAGTACGACTAGGTTTCGGTTTTTCTCCGATGTTATCTATTTATACTGGTTGTAAATTAGGTATGTGCAACAGTCTTTCGTTTTCTTACTCTTATCGAAGTTATATACACATCACTGCCATTTATTTGTGACATGCATTTATTTATTGTCATAAATTCCCGTTCTTTCACCTTGCTCCTCTCACCAAAGGTTGTCTGTAAGACACCGCTAGTGATAAGACCACCTTTGGATGCAAAACACTGTACTGTGTTTTTTAACTTTCTAATCTCCTGTGTTTGTGTGCAATAAGGTATTGAATAAATAAATTCCCATCTTCTCCTTCATCTTGCCTCTATGCCGCGCAAATTGTACTGGAATAGGGATCGATAAGTGAATTGGAGGCGCGATCTCCTTGGAAGAAGCGCGGCGTAAATCTTGGCGATGGAAAAATTTCGGAAATTGTCCCAGAGATTTATCGCCGAGCCGTGCCGCAGATGAAATTGTTTTTTGATTTCGTGACACCAGCAAGGGTGAAGGTAGATTGTTATTGTGGTGGTAAAGTGCGTTTTGAAAGAAAGAAAGAAAGAAAGAAAAATCATTTATTCATCTTGTGCCTCATACATATTATAATCAAACTTTAAATAATTAATGATTTTCCTTAATTAATGAGTTTTGATGATCTTCCTTATTGAGTACTAGCTGATGCGCGCCACTTTGCCCGCGTGGATTGGGGGTTTTTTGGTTCCCGCGGGAACTCTTTAATTTTCCGGGATAAAAAGTAGCCCTTGTCCATGCCCTACCTCGTTGGTAGTTACCATGAACAGCAGTGGGGTCAATTTCCGAGCCGGGGCTAAAATAGTTAGGAGAATAATTTTTTCTCATTTCCTTCATTAAATTCACGGCTTTAGCATGGAGTTAGGAAGTTGCTTATGCTCTAAAGAGTATGTAAAGCTGTTGGTCCTGCGCCTGATCTCTCTCTGGACATCTAATTTCGGTAACGAAAACCATAGAACAAAGCTTAGTTATAACCAGACAAGACGATGCCCCGACTTCGTCCGCATGGATTAAGTTTTACCTACCTATCTCTACCAATACCAAATTCCATCAAAAAATTGGTTGAAAAGATGGCCAGTGAAACCGTAGCAGACAGACAGACACGCTTTCGCATTTATAATATTAGCATAGATTCTCAATTCTGTGACGATAACTGTGAAAAATCTTGCCAGAGATAGTAGCCTAAACGGTGCAACGTGTTACGCAATTTAATACCCAGTCCCACTGACGTTTTTACACCCGCGATATTTTTGTAGAACGACAAGTGTGCTCCTTAATTATCCCTATTAAATACACGATGGACCGACGAGAGATAAATGAACTCCTATTCAAAACATATACCTATCCCTTTTACACGGAAATACATTTTTTAGACACAGGACAGAGACAAATAGTTTTTTCTCAACTCTTAAGTGGATGCCGGAAGTACTTTAATAATGCGACGCTTCGTTAAATTTTTAATGTGTGTCTGCTTAATGAATGGATGTTCTGTTAAATTTCCATATGTTTGTACGACCGTTTAGTTCGTTGGTGTAATAGGAAACTCGGAGGGAAGGTTTTATTTGTCATTCATTGTTATTATAGAAACTACAACAGCAAATACCTTAAAGACCCGGAAAAAGAAGAATTAATGCGTTGAGGAAGTTCTATGTACCGAAAAATGGAAACATCATGAAAAAAGAAGTAAAGGATAGAGATGAAAGAAGAAAAATCGAAGAAGACGCCGAGAAACACAATGGGTTGTGACTTGTAGCGCTGAAGGTTAAAAGTTATTGATTTTGCTGATTTTAATCCCCCAAAACAGTAAATATAAAAAAAAAACACCTGTAGTATAACATTGGTTAAAAACGTATCCATAGTTGACTAAATAATTTTTTTTTTTAACATTGGACAAACTGCCAAATAGGGTCAAGTCTTGCAATCATCATACAAACTAGAGGATATAGTGGATGGTGTGTGGGCAGTATGCATCATACACGGGCATTTATATAAGTCTGTCACTTTTGGTGGGAAAGCGGGCAACGCACACAACAAAGATAGTACTACTACTACTACTTACCTTAAATTATAAAAATAGATATAATCAGAATAGGTACCAACACAGAGACGTACTATCAACGCATGAAAGAAGGAGATTTTATTTCTAGAATGAAAATAGCACGAAAACAATTTACACACATATCATACATTTGGAAGAAAAGTAGGCACGTCTTCTCAACTACTGTTGGTTAAATGCAAGTTAACCGCGTGTCAGCAAGCAAAGATTATGTAATACCAAATACCATTTTATTTCAATCGAAACTTGCACTAGCAAGAGCGAAATGAAGTGAAACATTTCCGTATAAAAGTATTTCTTCAAGAAATAACATAATGAAGCTTAACTTAGCTTGACGCTACCTGCTCGAGTTAGAAATACTTTTTTTCCGCATTAAAAGAAGTTGAGATTGCAGCTATCTTGGCAGTATTATGCCTTTACAACCTTTAAAAATGAGGTGGACTTATTTTTTTCTACTTTTTATGTTATTCAACGCTTCCGTATCCGGGGTTATGAGGGAAATATGACGTCATTAGTGTCACGAGTAGGGATCGCGTGGGTTAGGAGTTTCTTTATTTGAAATATGTGTCAATGGCAATACATACGTACAGTGAACATTTCTATCTGCGATAGGTATTATAATTTTTTCCCTCCCACTACTATATAAAAGCAAAAGTGTGTCTGTCTGTTCGTTTCCTTCATTTTCATGACCCTGTTCGTTTGCTACATTTTCATCTGTTTAATCGATTTTGGCAAAATTGCGTAAAAAGGTTTGGATTTGGTATGTTGTATCCAGCAGTTGAAGTTGCAGGGCATGTCTCCCTACTTATTTCTCTGAATCTGTTTTTTAAAATCTTATTTCTCGTGGACGATGTCGCGGACATCAACAGCACTCTCTATTCCCTCACTCTCCTAGTCAGATTAGGTAGAGGCCACTTCATCTGCATTGAGTTATATTAAAGTCGTCTTCAGAATGATCATTTTGATGTGCTGGATGTGGCCTGAACCATGATACATTGCTTTTCTCACTTTCTGTTGTATAACCTATTACTGAGGGTTAAGACCACACCACCATTATTCACGAAATGTGGTTAAAGGCATATGCTTTTTTCTATATTCTTTTTCTTCTCTTTCTCGTATAGTAATTTGAAATTTATTTATTTATTTTCTCAGAAACATAGATTCTAAGGAACGGAAACAACTGCATACGTACAAAATTGTGTTAGTTTTTTTTATCGCTGGGGGTCGTGGTGCCTTTCCATTAATGACATAATGTTAGAGGTTTTTTATGAGTATAAGACCCCACAGCCTTCACAATTTTCACGCGGCAATTGCGGATTTGAGGCACTCAGCCGTCAGGGGAGTTCTGCGAAATTCGTTCCTTCAAAGCGCGCCTTAATCCTCAAGACGAATATCTCGAAGCTAACGAACGAGCCGGAATAAACGCGGGGTTGCGATGAGAGACAGAAAAAAAATGTATAATTCTTTACTTAATCCCTAGTTCAAGGGACGGTTACAAATACTCGGATGTAACAGTGATAGATGCAGGTTTTATACTCGTAGCTATGATATTAATCGTTGACCATTTAGTGATAAAGACCTCGACCTCCTATTTGAGGGGACCGGGGTTGAAGCCCCACACGCATCTCCATCTTTTCGGAGCTAGTATGCTTTTAAAGCAATTACATATTGCTTGCTTTAACGGTGAAGCAAAACCTGCATGTCTGTAAGTTCTCCATAATATTCCCAAACGTCTGTGAAGTCTGCCAATCTAAATTTTTGCCAGTTTGCCAGCGTGGTGAACTATGATCTCTTCTTATCTGAGAGGGATGCTCGGGTATTTCAATAAAGTAAGTCAGCTCTCATTTTGCTACCGCTCGCGTCTTACCGCAAAGTCCTCACCCCATCACATGTTTCCACTCGTTATTCCCAATACCTTTATGCGACAGTCTCGAGACACAAAGCCGAAACCTGCTTAGTTTGCTCCAGAGCACAAAGGAGCCCCCATCAGTACTCGGCAAACCCGAAAAAGTCCGAGCCCTTTGAGGATCCAATCCTTTAATACTAATTGAATCATAATTTCGACGACGGAAAAGTTTCTTTTTATGTAAATCTTTTGGAAAAACTCAAAGGCCCGAGAAATAGGTACAGGGGGAAATAATCTCAAAATTTTGTAAAGTCCGCCGAATGAAAGAGGTCCATGTAATCGGGATTAAAATTTATTACGTTTCCT
The DNA here is from genome assembly GCA_923060345.2 of Erebia aethiops. NCBI lineage: Eukaryota > Metazoa > Arthropoda > Insecta > Lepidoptera > Nymphalidae > Erebia > Erebia aethiops. Next base: position 1,589,015 of record OV281092.1, on the reverse strand, counting down.
ACGTCCCCGCGTTGCTCTTTCCTAAATTATTTCGATGTTTGCTTTCCTTTTCCTTATATTTTTTCTTGAAACATTTTTACTTGTAAAGTCCTGACAATTTTGCTAAGGCATTAATTTCTCCGACGCCGAATACGCGTCGTCAAAATTATTCTCTCAATTGTTATTATTTATTTATTTGATTTATACTAGGTTGGACTCCGGTAAAAGTGGTTGTGGCAATGCAAAATGTATCTGATTGTTTAGGGAATTGCATTAGAGAGATACTTGTCAACTAGAAGTGAATTTGTAGATGCATCACTTAGCTGCTGGGTTTTGTTATGAGTCTTCATAACGTTTTATATTTTTCGTTTTCGTTTTCAGCTGCGCCTTTATGAATTGGTATTTCAGCCTAATTTTTGGTAGGACAACTAGCTTATGCCCGCGATTTCATCTGCGTGGTTTAAGTTTTTTGGTTCCCATTGGAACTTAGATATTATAGTGAAAAAACACAGGTGAATTATCTGTTTCTTTACTCTCATAGCCCATTGCGACTGGAGAGAGATCAGGCGCAGGACCAACGGCTTTACGCGCTCTCCGAGGCGCGGGGGTGACACACAGCAAATTTCCTAACTCCGGGCTAGTACTGAGGATTTCTTGTCAGAAAACCCCAATATTCTTATGGCCCGACTCGGGACTCAAACATGGGAACTCGTCCATAGTAGTCGAACATGCTAACCTCTAGATCACTGAAACAGTCCTAAGCAATTATGGCGAAACATAAGAAATCTTGAGTAAAATTTTTACAACGTAAATATAAACTTCAGTTTAGAAATAAATAAGACATACACCTGTCTCTTCCAGATAAGCTGAAAGGTTCCGGACTTGAGAGGAACTCGGTGACAGCGGCCTCTCCAAGCGATGCCGTAATGGATTTTTATCCTCATGGAGATTTAATAGGAAATCCAACGGAGACCTCGTTTTAATTTGCCTGCCGTAGTACTGTATAATCGGTCGAGATTTCATTGAATGCAATTAAATTGGAATTCATGCGCTGCATTGCGCCCTCGGATGCAGTCGATGCTACATCGATTGGAATTAATGGATCATTGTACTACGAATACAAATAGACAGTAGACAGATTAATAATTATTAAAATAAACTTTTACAAGTGTCAACAAGTATTCAGTGTGTTACAAGTTTTCGAATCGTCTAGTATTTTGTCTGCGTACATAATTAACTTCCTATCGAAAGTACCAACGAGAAACTTGCTAATTAAGTAAAGTATACAATTATGAGTAACAGCAGGTCAAATCAGACCTCCAAATTCGGTGACCAATCCATTTACCAACTTGGGTCAACGTTGGTTAACATTTGCAAACGACTTTACTTACTTACATTTCAACATTTTTCGTCATAATGGATACTTTAAAAATTCGTGTAATTATGGAATATGAGTTCCGTCGTGGCGCCAACGCGACACAAACGGCACGTAACATCAAAAACGTTTACGGAGAGAACTGTACAAACGAACGCACAACCCGTTATTGGTTTTCCCGGTTCCGTTCTGGAACTTTTGACTTGAAAAATGAAGCTCGTGGTCGTCCGGAGACTTTGGTCAACAATAATGAATTAAAGGCGATTGTGGAAGCTGACGAAACTCAATCTACAGCTGAGCTAGCAGCAGCTTTTGATGTAAGCATCAAAACAATATTGATCCATTTGCGACAAATAGGCAAGGTAAAAAAGCTTGATAGATGGGTGCCCCACGACCTTAACGATCGCCAGCGCAACATACGCGTCGAGACCTGCTTTGCGCTGCTCAACAGGCAAAGAAATGAAGGAATTTTGAAACGAATTGTTACGTGCGACGAAAAATAGATTCTGTTCGACAATCCAAAGCGCTCAGCAAGTTGGTTAGATCCTGGTTCAGCACCAAAGCAATGGCCCTAAACCAAAAATGACCCCTAAAAAGGTGATGGTCACTGTTTGGTGGTCTAGTGCGGGTGTGATTCACCACAGCTTTTTACAAAACGGCATGAGCATTACTGCAAATGTGTACTGTGAAGAACTGGAGAGAATGATGGAGAAGCTTGCATATCTGCAACCAGCTTTGGTCAATCGGTCGTCCCCACTGCTCCTTCACGACAACGCGCGACCCCATACTGCGCAACAGACAGTCTCCAAGCTGCAAGAGCTGGGGTTGGAAGCTCTCCCTCATCCGCCATACTCACCAGACCTTGCACCTACCGACTATTACTTTTTCCAAAATTTAGACAACTTTTTAGTGGGTAAAAAATTCAATTCCCGAGAGGCAGTACAAAATGTCTTTGAAGAGTTTGTTGCCTCCCGTCCAGCTGATTTTTACAAGAAGGGCATCAATAAACTGCCAATGCGTTGGCAAAGATGCGTCGATTGCATGGGTGATTACTTCGAATAACAAAAATAAAAAAGTTTGAAAAAATAAGAACTTTCACTTATTCCATACAAAACGGCAATTTCATAGGTAAACCTTAAACCACAACCACGCTTTTTGCAGTTCTTGGTAATCATATCTACTAATAAGTAATATTATAAATGCGAAAGTGTCTTTGTTTGTTGGTTTATTGGTTTGTCCTTCATAATATAGTGCCGTCGGCGTCTAGGAGCCACGTTTCAGGCTTAAATATCAACAAACATCTCTGGCAAAAGCCAAATCGTAATTTTAGCTACGAAAATCCAAAGAAGTAGCTTTAACGAAAGCTAAATGGCTTGCCGATACGATACTTACCGTACAGAGGTAATTAGCCCGAGCTAAAGTGTGCCAACTATAAATTTGTATAAAGTTCCAAAGTTACATTTTACACGGGAATTAGAAACGGGAACGACCTTGGAAATTGGAACAACTATTCAACGTACAGCAGAAGGCAAACGATGTAGCTTAGGAGCAAGTAGGAAAATTGAGTGATATGCTTCACAATATATATTTACTAATGAAACGTCTATCAATTAAAATAATTACGGTCTTATTCTTTAAGATTGTTCTTTTGAATAAAGTGAAAGCATTATTTAAATCTATATTCTTTAATTGAATTGCAAACTTTTCTTCTCAATCGGCTTATTAACAGACAGAACTGTTTTTAGCAAAGTTGACATTATTGACTTACCCACAGTAAGTCATAGGTGGTAAATAATTATTAACAAAGTCAAAACTTTACACGTTGTTTTTAACATAATACTTTAAACCTGATAATCGCAATACAATACAACAAAGGTAAGTATAAACTGCACCACTGTACATTCTTCTTTTGTACTTTTCAAGTACCTCTGGAAAATTATCTACCAGCTCTCATAACCAGGTGGTCTCGTAACTCGTCCCGCAAATATTACGGGCGAACATTTCGATCCCGAATGTTTTCGATGTTTTCCCGGTGGTCCCGAAAACTTTCCCGAAAACCGAGACCCCGTGTTTGTTTACTCACAGTTTTTGGACCCCAATTTAAACTATCGCGTCGCTGATATACAGAGTTAAAGATGTACACCGGTTCTTACCGTTATCAATTATTTTGTTGTACCAAAATGGAGTTACAAAATGATAAGATTTTAATATCACAAAAGTTGTGGACCCGGAAGTAGATATGTCATTGTTATTGCATTTAAACATTAACGGCTTTTAAAATATTTAGATTGTTTTTACAGTAGTTGACTTGAAAGTTTTAAACATTTACTACTAGATGGTGCCTGCGGCGGCTTAAAATGTAGCCTTTCCCAGAATTTAACCTAAATCTCATCAAAATCGGTTGAAAAGGTTAAAGCGTAGCAGACAGACATAGAGACAGACTGCCCGACAAATAGACACACGCATTTTCGCGTTTATAATTTAAATGGTATTCTTAAAATTTTGCACCTTTCTGTGATTTTTTTGGGCTTACTAAGTAATAAGTATACGTAAGTGAGTAAGTATGTATGATGACTATTAATAAACGATTTTTGGGAGCGTATATCAATGGACCCAATTTAAACTAGCGTAGCTTTTATTTGTCGTTTAGTGTGACGGTTGTCCAGGCGCGGTCTGTCCGTCCTAAACCTTTGTTCGGGCAGCATTTCCCTCGGACAATGTTTTGCTTCTCCCAGAAATTCAGGGAATAATTTCGGGAGCATAATGGGAGTGGTGTTTAATCTTTAATTCGGGTTGTCCTACATCCGTGAACTTCATTTCGGCTTGTGTGCCTTAATTTGAGTAAGTGGTGCTACAAGGCTGCCTTGTAATTAATATTAGTCAACCCATATTTGCCCTGTTTCTTACTAGTTCTAGTTTAGAACCGGCTAAGTATACCGCAATCATCCATTGTGGTTAGGGGAATAGTTTTACCTAAACTGTTACCATCATAAGGCATTGTCGTCCGTGAGTAACAAACGCGACATCGCGACTCGAAACGACGTGACGCGACATATCGAAAAGCTGACTCATCTAGAACGGGTCAAAGTGGTCAGGGATTGTCCACTATTGGATTGTTGTCAAACCTGAAGCATTTCGAGCCCTCTTAGACAGGTACATTCCTGCCTTTTGATAGAAGTAAAAACGTGAAATAGTTCGACTTGTGTTTACAGCGTTTTACCATTGCTCCATTGTTATAGGAAGTGTTAGGCGGATAAAAATTGTACAACGGAACGCAAGCGTCACCACAGACTATCTGTGTCTATGGCGCCAATGAGACTTCGTTTGACATTTTGTCGTGCCCAGAGTTTTTCGCGCGTTTTTGGGGAGTCTGTCAGTTTGACAGATAAAACAGGGGGAAGACCGGCCGGCGCATTAGTTGTTGTGGATTTTTATGAATAATACCGAAATGGATTCCACGTTTTATAGAAGAAAATACTTTACTTATGCTTAAAACATCTGCTAATCTAGGATTGTATTCGTTCTAGTATTTGCGGTTACATAATAAATGTTTACTATGTTATTGATAGCAGGAGCCCGCATTGAAACAGCGTGGTGGGTTTAAGCTCTAATTCCCTCTCTCCTATGAGAGTGGAGGCCTGTGCCCAGCAGTGGGACGGTAGTAGTCTGTAGTGGTGGTGATTACAGTAAAACTTTTTAAAAGAGCTATGGGCAACCGCTTTGTTTGTTGTGAGAGTTTACTCACCGTTCTGAACCAGCAGCGTAGAATCCTTCGCGAGCGGCAGCTCAGAGCCAGTGAGCGTGGCGTCGGAGGCGTTGTCAGAGGACGAGGTGGGGGTGGTGGGCGCGGTGGGGGAGTCGGATAGGCTGCGTCACGTGCGACGACGCTCGCTGCCACTACTCTAGTCATAGGTTACTCACCGTTCTGAACCAGCAGCGTAGAATCCCGCGCGAGCGGCAGCTCAGAGTCCGTGAGCGTGGCGTCAGAGGCGTTGTCAGAGGCAGAGGTGGGGGTGGTGGGCGCGGTGGGGGAGTCGGACAGGCCGCGGCGCGTGCGCCGACGCCCGCTGCCGCTGCTCGAGCCGCTGCCCGAGCCGTATGGGTGGAGGCGGCCCAGGCCTGCCAAACAAAAGAGAACCAGATAAAAACAACTGCATTGGGTAAAAATAAAAGGAAATACGATTAAAGTGCGCTTTACATACTGACATATTATATTATGCAATTCAATAATAAATCATAATTGGACGAACTTGTTAGATATACTGTAACGTAACCAGATGACCTGTAACTGTAAAAGTGTAGAAAGTTATTCAGAAGTGACGTTACAGTAAACAGCTACACTGCATTAAAATTAGTCGTCTAGCAGTTTTTGAAGAAAGTTGAATATCAAACTACTAAAGTTAGATCAGTCGTAGGATAAAAATTGATTCGAAAACCTACCTCTCTTTGTTCCACTTAATCAATTTTGTTAGTTTTTCTTACTGAAATATTATGATAAAGGAACTACATAACATTATCACGAAATTTCAGCTTTTATCTAGCACCGGAAAAAAATCTATGGTCTCCCGGTTAAACAGAAACTCGAAATTTAAAAAATATTTATTTTATCTTCCTTTTAGGAGGCAGAGAGGTTATTACACTTCCACGTACTAAAAGGTAATTGTATTATCCTTGGTAACAATTTTCTGAAATCCTTCCCCAGGATGGCAAAATGAGGTGTAAACGTTTATGAGTAAAAAGCTATTTTCTGGTTCTCCAGGAACTGGTTTTATCATAAATTTTACATTTTAGGAGTCTAATCGTGAGCTGAGATCTTAAGTAGGGAAAAAATTTAATAATACAGGCGAAAATGCAGAAAAGTGGAACCCACTAAGATGGGACAAAGTCGAAGAAGAAAAACACAATGCCATGCTTAAGTGCTTTAGTAATCTTAGTTTTAACATCAACTGTATAAGGAAAAACATGCCAACCTTTCATGTAACATCGGAACAAATAGAACCAACACAGAGACAATGCGTCTTAATACAAAACGAAAACAACATCAAACGAAAAACAACTTATATAGACGGTAAGAAGATAATAGTAAAACAAAGGACAAAAATAACGTTTTTAAGCTACATATTTAAAAACCATTTTCTCTTGGTGCCATTCAATAATTGTGTTGTTACTTGCTTCCTTTTAAAAACAGAATGCTACCTAAATATAGCAGGCACACATCATAATACGAGAGAGATTATTATATTTTATAATTTTTTATTTTAATCTTTAAAGCAAAAATTTGTGTGTAAAGAATGGCAATTATATTAAACCCATAGCCATACCCCGCAAAAGGCTTCTATACGGCATCGTACCGGGACACTAAATTGCTTGGTGGTATGTATTTACCAATAAGGTAGTTAGACTAGCCACGGCCGAAGCCGACCAGAGAAAATTCAGAAATTATAAATTCCAGAATTGACACTTCTGGGATCAAGCCCGGGGCCTCCCATTTATAAGACCAAGGCCCTCACCATTGCGCCAAGGGAGTCGATAGCAAGCAAGATGCGATAAGCTACCACATTTATTAAAGAAGCTAACATATTTATTAAGAAAAAACGATTTTCATCCATACCAAAACTTGACGAAAAACAAGATACTTAAAGGAAAAAGAAGCCACAAAAAAATAATGTAAATAATATATAGAAAGCGCGAGCGTAATCAAGACTAATAAGGCTTCGGTATACGACAAAGAGTACAATACAAACGTTCCGCAGAATCTAATGTAAACAAGGGAAACCCAAAGCATTACCTATTCAATATTTTACTTGGAACCAACAAGGGGCTTATAATTGTTATATTGTCTATTCAACACGTTCTTTGTGATCGTCCTTTAAATATGAACATTTCATATTGATATTATTGGTGAAACATTTCATTTTATCTCAGCCTAAATTGAGCTTTCCAACTTAGGCGCATCCTAGCTTATCAGGAGATAAATTACAGTCAAACAAAACTGCAGTTCACGCGCGAGTTGAATGCATAGATGTCACCATAAATAAGCTCTGCATTCAACTCGCACGCGATCTATAAATATTTCTATGTTGCTTTAGAAGATAGATGCCAAGTATTTTCGCAAAATTTTAATATTTCAAATCTTTACTTATATTATAAATGCGTTAGTTTGAATGGCTGGATGAATGGATGGATCAATTAATTTTATTGCAAATTTGGGTACAGAGTGGTCTTATTCTAAATTATAATGTCGTAAGTGTAAACGAACCATTATTATAAACTTATTGTAGAGGTCGTTAGTCTGTGGTTTTTTGATTGTAATATAGCGGTTGGAATTTTCACCTTACGGCATGCAATATTTTAAATCTGCAGTGATGTATTAGAATAATTTGCACACTAATGAAATACCTAGTTGAAGGTGTCAGCGCAAAATAATTTTAAGACCTAATTGTACCACATTCTTGCAAATAAATTATTCTATTCTGTTATATAAAAAGTCTAGTTCATCATATCATATAAATCGTGTAAAAGGCTTTGTCCATTAAAAATCTTGTGTAATTGGACACAGGATTATGGAAATAGGTCAAGCCGCACATCGAACGGGCTACGGAGATTTATAGAATTACGATTATACCATCAACATAAAACAGCGCCAGCTTAATACCGTTCGGATTCGTTATAAGTACCGAGGCACTCAAAAATATCTCATTATTAACTTCATAAAAGCTTATCCCGAAGTCCCGGAGCAACATTTATAAAAAATACTTCTTTAATCCTGTAAAGTCTAATCGTATGAGACCATTAAGGAAAAAGTATCAGAAGGGAATGAACCGTCCCCGTTGGAGAGCACTCCAGACGAGTGAAAACTTTTTAATTCAAGGCAAACATCGAAAGAGACTACCGTCAAAGGAAGGAAGAAAATAAAATTAGTTTGGGCCGTACCTCATTACCGGACTCTGTAATTGAATATGCAAATTATATGTGAGTACTTGAGTACATTTTGTAAACTACGTCAACAGGCTAGGTTGATTTAGCTTGACTTGACGTGAATAACGTAAATTCCCGTGATACAGTTTTATTTATTACTCGAAAAATTGACATGTATACAGATTGAAGAGAGTGGTTATTCAAATAAAATGCAATTAAATATTTAACTTCGCAGAAAACTGTATATTATTTACTAGCTCATGCCCACGACTTCGTCCGCGTGGACTATTCAAATTTCAAACCCCTATTTTACCCCCTTAGGAGCTGAAATTTCAAAAATATTTTTTTATCCACTATAATTTAGCCCTTGACCATGCGATCACACCTGATGATAGGTAAGTGATGATGCAGTTTATTATAGTTTTAAGATGGTAGCGGACTAACCTATTAGGGGCATGGAAGCCCATACCCCTATTCGGTTGCTACACGGCAACGTACCGGAACGCTAAATCGCTTTCGCGGCACGTCTTGCCGGTAGGGTGGTAACGACGGCCGAAGCCTCCCACCAGACCAGCCTGCCTGCAGATCTCCGCACGTTAAGACAACAGCGCTCATCACTGCGCCAGGGAGGTCGTCAAAGTAGCTATCTGCATGCCAAATTTCAGCCCGTTTCGTCCAGTGGTTTGAGCTGTGCGTTGATAGATCAGTCAGTCAGTCACCTTTGCCTTACATATTTAGATAACTAACTGAACTAAATTCGTTGACCATGTATACCGATGTCAGTGTGTTTGATTAAATCCTTTTTCGATACAGAAAAATGTCAGCGCTAAAATATTTATTGGATTCACATTGAAATCGATCTCGTTGTAATATGGCGAATACACAAAATATTTTATAGCTGAAGGTAGATTTTTTAGTTGGTTGAAAATAGTAATCAACTTTTGTTCAATAACGTAATTAGGTATGCAAAGGGAAACCTCCATAAAAGACCAAACAAAAAGGACAATGGGCTCGTTAAGAAAATTCAGGACGCCCTTCCGTTACCGCAAAGAGTAGAGTTGGAGCAGACGCTCGGATATGAAATGCTAATTGGAATCCCATAAAGTTAGTAGAAGAACAATAAATTTGACGACCTCCGTGGCGCAGTGTGTAGCGCTGTTGCCTTAACGTGCGGAGGTCCTGGGTTCGATCCCCGGCAGGGTCAATTTGGGAATTTATAATTTTTAAATTTTCGCGGGTCTGGCCTGGTGGGAGGCTTCGGCCGTGGCTAGTTACCCTTCTGGCAAAGACGTGCCGCTAAGCGATTTATCGTTCCGGTACGATGCCGTGTAGAAACCGAAGGGGTATGGGTTTAATATATTATAACTGCCATGCCCCTAACAGGTTAGCCCGCTACCATCTTAGGCTGCATCATCACTTACCATCAGGTGAGATCACAGTCAAGGGCTAGCTTGTAGTGGATAAAAAAAAATATCTTCAGCATCGTTATGTTTTTAAAACAGACTTTTATCGTTAGGTTTGACTATTAATATCACATTAATTAGTAAATGAAGATACATCGTAATTAAGAACACAGCTGCTTCGCCTGTGTCTTAAAATATGATTTAATAAAAATAATGATATTACCTCAGAGTGAATAATTAAGGAAAATTCAAGTTCAATGACAAAATAATTTTAATAAAAATTTCTCATTTATAGTAAGTATCTTGAAATAAATTACATAATAGAAAATAATTCTATTCTAAAAACAATTTTAAAAACATACCAAAGCCTATAAATCAGTCTCTCCCATCAATATCCGTAATACGTATCCTTTTCGATGGTTCACGTTTATAAGAAGCAACAAAAAAATAGTTTTCAAAAAATTTAAATTCTTAAAATAGTGACGTTTTAAATTTATAAAAATATTGACACTTCAATTTCTAAAAACTAATAAAATCTACACTTGAAACACACGTATTGAAATTTACAGAGAACACCAGAAATAATTAATTTATCAACCAACAAACACAAAAATAGCGTTCGGCTTCGATAACGCAAAATTTGATTCGCGAGCCAGAACTGGATATTCTAGAATACATGTACGCATCAGTCATGTAGGCGTAAGGGACTAACATAAATAAAAACATTTGCCTGTTTCCTCTCGCAGAGATAAGGCATTTGATAATGGTCCTTGGCGCAGGATGTCCGCGGAGATAGCTGGGTGACCGGTCAATTTTAATGAATTCATTCGGTTTTGCTAACTACATAATATCATACTTTATTTACTAACTATAAATGGTAGGTACTAGGTGGCTAAACGAAAAGCCTCAACCTAACCTCTCGAATGCTCATAGCCATGTGTGACCTTGTTACAATATCCAACCATCTTGGAACCAGAATATTTATGTTACTGGATTGAAACGTCTACATTATTAGATTATAATCTAAGAGACTGTATCTGAAGAAACAATTGAAAATAACTTTTGAATTAATGTTGCACTAACTTGTAATATTGTGTCCAAATTTTAGTACTAAATTAATATTATTTAATACGTGACGTGGAGTAAAGCGAAGCACTGTAGGAATACTTGTTGTGAATTCGTAAAGAACTTGCTTCGAGCTTTGTTGCGAGTTTGTGATGAATGTTACTAGACACACTACAAATTTGCGAAACAGTAGTGGAGCAATTTAGAGTGTTAAATCCTGAAAATGGCTTTTTGTAATAAATACAACAATTCTAAAATGACTTCGGTGGTTTAAATTAGAGATGAAACGGATAGTTGTTTGGCCGGATACCGGATATCCGGCTAGCTACGAAGCCGGATGGCCGAATATCCGGCGGCCGGATAGTCTCGTAGTAGGTTGTGACCAGTTTAGCGCCGCACAGGTACAGCAAAAGCGATCGGATCAATTCGGGCGATTTCGGTTTGATTTAAGTGCAATTTAAGACAAAATCATAAAAAATCTAAATTTTATGGAAGGTTCTTTGTGATTTTTTGTAACTTTTCAGTTTTAAATAAAATCATTAATATTAGGTACCTGTTGTCTAAATATTTAGTTACTTCACAAAAACTTATGTTTTAAAGTTTATTTGAGAAAATTGTCGTAGTTTTTGAACATCCGGTATCCAGCCGGATATTGAGTTACTATCCGGTATCCGGCCAGATGATAAATTTACGCCGGATAGGCCGGATACCGGATAGTTACCGGATATCCGTTTCATCTCTAGTTTAAATACCAAAATTGAACTCTAACAACTGATTTCTGTGTAGCGATGATAGACTCAGATCGTTTAAATTAGACGAGTAACAAAAGAGATAGAGTTTTTTGAAAAGTTAAACATATTGTATCATTGAAAATTAACGGATCAAAGACCTAATCCAATTTACAAGGGTCACCCAGTTACCTAACAAACGAATTTTATTAAGTTAACCTTGATTCGCCACATGTCCCTCGGTACAATCAAGTTTGCCTACACAAAAATCGAATTACAACAAAATTCAATCCGGCGAAATAGTGAACTCATAAATATACAATTGTCGAGTTGCTTTCGCAACAAAATCACGTCTACATGAGTAAGGAGTAACCCTCCCCAAAAAGAATTCGCGAAAACACACACGAGGAATAAACGCAAATTCTGCTTTCCGCACGTATTGCTAGCACTTCGTTACTGGCCCTGAAAAGAAACTACAATTTAAATCGTACAAAGTTGAATAAACGAACCGGTAAACCTGGAATCCCTGAGGGGAACAACCTGTCAAAATTCGTCATTGCTCGAAAAGAAAATTTCAACCACCCCATATAAAATATATGAGTACTGAGTATTGATGCGTATCATACGGAATAGAATACACAATTGGATTATTGGTTCAGTTTTAAAAATTCCGTTTTCACGATGGACCCATTCAGTCGGTAATCTTTGATAAATGATTTCCAATAGAATAAATACAATTCTTTCAGTATGTAAATCAATATTAAGTCCCGACGTACCTACATCAGATATAATATTCTAAACACGGCATTCCGCGTTAAGGCAAACGCAGAAATTTGTCACATGAGCGATGGTTCACCTACGTGTTTCGCCGTCCAAATCCCAAATATAATCCGTTGCCGTGCGAATAAAACGCACCTTTATTACTTTAACGGGAGATGTTTAAATTCCGTGCGGCCATCTTCGGGGAATTCACATTTTATATGACAGCGGACCAGGATTACCCACTGAATTTATATCTTAGCCGTGTTATCAAAAAGATCGTTTTCGATTGCGCACGTACTCTTGCCGAACTGAGTTGTAGCAGCCAGGAGTGTGACTGTATGATTTCATGCCAGCCAAAGTAAAGAAGGTTGACAAATAGGTCGGGCGTGCCGATGTTCAGTTTTATTAAAATTAAAACGTTCTATCGTGACATTAATAAAAGTCACTATGGTTGAAAATTGCGTGCTCCGCGACGTATAAATTTACAGTAAGAACACGGGGATGAACTGAACATTTTTATTATCATCGTGCTAGTTTATTGCGCCTCGGGCTTAAGTATTAGATATTTCTAATATATTCACTGTCAAGCGAGTAAATTATGAGAAACGACAAAAAAGCTATAGTAATTAAATTCTCTTCACATCGGTTGTTAGTCAAACCTGAACACCATTTGTAAATGAATTTAGTCCTTGAGACTGTAGAGCGTAAGTAAACAGAAAATGGGAACTGAGATAAACTTGGATCTAAGTAAAACAGCCGAAGAAGCGAAGCTACGCCCAAAGCAATAATTCAATCTTAGTCGCACAATTTCACCGACAATTTATTCGACATGAACTGTAGTTGTCAAATGCTGACGCTTACGTATTGGAGGAATAAATGATAGACATAAAAGAGCTGAAGACAACATTGTCCCTCAATATTGTGATCACGTAGAAGAAACGCCAGACATGGTGGAGACGCAATCCTAGGAGAAAGAATTACATTTATACAAAGAATGGGGAAATCACTGGTAATTCAATGCATAGGAGCGATGAAACATAAGTAAATTATGGTAGACGAGAAAGAAAATGAACCTTTATTTCAGCTAGCCATTTTCCGTATAACTTGTAACCGTTGTGTAAATAAACTAAGACAAAAGGAACAATTACTAGATATATTGCACACAAGAAAGAATAATACAAATTAAAGTTAACTATAATTAGACTAAACTAGGTATGCAAAGGCGGCCTTATTGCTTACTAGATTATGTAAGAGAGGGTATAGGCTCGTAGTTGAGTTTTCGGCCTCCGATTCGGGAGGTCCAGGGTTTGAATCACAGGCATACATCACTGACCTTTCAGATAAAAATGCTAACATGCTAAAAATTACCTTGTAATCCCATCAAGCTACAATTAATTAAATATGTTCAAACAATGTTCAAATTTTGTCAGAGCAAAATTAATAAATTTTATTAGGCATTGTCAGAACTATCAAAGTTACAAATTAGATCCGTTTATTGGCAGAGACAAGGGAGAAACCTATTAAGAGACAAAATTGTTTCGCTTAAAAGATGTGCTAATATTTTGCGAAATTCGATGAATATTTCATGTTAATTTGAATAGCGTCAAATTGTTTTTTATAAGTAGTTTTCAGGCAAAATAAACCAGAAAATCAATTAATTTGTTCGAATATCGACAAATTAATTGATTTTCTGGTTTAGTCTAGTTTAGTCTAACCAGCTTCGCTTGAGTGGATTTTCTAAAAATCATTACTTATACATAAAAGTCATTAAGTAATACTTACTCATGAAGTCTACTTTCCATTTGTCACCTACATGGAAAATCTCGACTACTGTGTTCAAATTTTTGAGCTGTATTTTGATTTGTCAGTCAGTTTCTCATTTTATATCTACAAAATAAAGATAGTAGAGGCCAGCTAATGTAGTCTTGGTACATTGACATTTCAGGCCTTTCACAATAATACCTTTAGAAAACCTTGATTTCATAAAGATATGAATATTTACGTTATTCCTTTGAATCTAGTTATCGAAGAAACTTAATCACCGTAGTTTAATCAACATACTCTAAGGAATTTGATACAAACTAGATAATGATGTAATATGCAATTAACTGTAAACATAGATCTTAACCCGACAGTTGTTCAGCAGAGATAATGACTTTCATCGACATACTCTACCAATCCCTAAGGTACAATCGACCACAACAAGCCAAATAAACAGAGGCGAGAGATCAACGCAATCATTGCGAATCATTCGGACTTAGATCCAAAAATCCGTAGTGCGAGTGTTTGTTTTTGATTTTTGTCTAACGAGACAATGGGGAAATGATGAGCACCGCGCTGCACGTTGCCTTTGGGAATTCACCCCATACCGACACAGCCCCTTTATAATTTAACTGCTAAAGAATTTTACGCCTTGCATTAAAGTGTATAGGATATAAATTTAGTTGCAGTTTGTGAGGATTAACTCCGTTTTGTTGCTGGGACGGTCACATATGGCGTCAAACGGGCTACGGCGAGTGACGGCCACGCCACTCGAGGGAGTCAGATTGGCCTCTACTCGGGACAGCCACTACGTCAGAGCAACTTGGACACTCAAGATTTAAAGCAATGGGATTGCATAGATTTTAATTGACTCAGTTTTGGTCCAGTGATTTAGATTAATGACACAGGGAGTTTGAAACTCAATAGACACCTAACAAACGAGATTTAGTTGGTACTTTGCAGGAGTATTACGTATTATTACAGTAATATATAACGTTCGTTTCTTGGTAGATACGGATCACAACATATTATTATATAATAATAATAACAATATAATATAATAAAGTAAACCACTCTTTTCTTCATATATACCAAAAAGGACTTCATTCTGGATCTGCTTTGGGACAGCCGCCCAATCTGACTATTTTCAAAAATCCTTTCTATGCGGATGTCTTTCTCATAAAAGCTAACTGCATGCCAAATTTCAACCTGATGCACCCAGTGGTTTGAGCTGTGCGTTGATCGATTGACTGGCTAGTCACCTTTTAGAAGATAAAAGCTTTTAAAAGATACTTTATGGCATAATACGTTTGTATAGGTAAATCCATACTAATATTATAAATACGAAAGTATGTCTGTACGCTTTCACGGCCCATCTTTTAGGCCAATTTTGATGAAATTTGGTAAAGGGATAGGTGGTATCCCGGGGCAGGACATAGGATAGTTTCTATCCCGGAACATTAAAGTGTTCCCGTGAAAATCAAAAAATCTTTAATCCACGCGGACGCAGTCGCGGGCATCATCTAGTAACTAGTTAGAAGATAAAAGATATAGTTATTGCATAATCAGTCTTTTTCTTCTTGCCCTTTTCCCACGCTATGTGGGGTCGGCACAACATGTTTTCTTCTTCTACTCACTTCTGAGTTCTGATATCCGTCAACCTCTCATCTACCCCTTTTATACTCATATCCTCTTTCACACAATCCATCCATCTTTTCTTTGGTCTCCCTCTACTCTTTTTTCCTTCCACATGCATATCTATCATTCTTCTCGTAATATGCCTTTCTTCCCTCCGCATTACATGCCCTTACCATGCTAACCTATTACTCCTCATCTTTTCTGTCACTGGCGCTACTTTCAGACTTCCCCTTATATATTCATTATATTACTAATCTTATCCATTCTAGTCACACCACACATCCATCTCAACATTCGCATTTCGGTCGCATGTACTTTTCTTTCATCCGTCCCTTTCACCGCCCAACATTCTGAACCATATAATGCTACAGGGCTAACGACTTTCTTATATATTATCGCATAATCAGTATAGGTAAATTATTGATAATTAAGAACTTACAAATTCGTAGAGGTAACAACTAACAATGTAGTTAGAACTGAAAAGCAGTGTAATCTGCTTAACATGCCGCTAATTAGACGCCATGTTTGCGTTAGTAATGATCTCGGATCAAAGTGAACTGATAGTATACATCTTACGTAAACCGCTGTTTAGATTGTGAACTTGAATTTACAATTCCAGTTGTAATAAGTAACTGAAGAAGATTAATTAATAGTTGATGAAACAAAACAATTTAAGATTTCATTATTGAGAATTTAATTTCTATAGCTTCAATAAAAGACATCATGTTAAAATGTATGGGGACTCAGCCAAGTGCGAGTCGGAGTCGCACGCGACGGGTTCCATGACCATCTTTGGTACAAGATTATCAACGCCACGACACAGAAAATGACAGACGTTGTCGCGTAGTTGCGTCGGTTTTCTATGGCGTCGCGTCGTATCGCGTGGCGGCGCTTCTGTCGCTCACCTAGGACAACAGTATATAATAAGTAAACGTTATTAAAACTCGCAGACTTCAATAACTTTGAAGTGATCCAAAGTTAGTTGTGGGAAGAAAAGCCATGACATAGTTTTCTGTATGGTATAATAATATAGCTCACTCACAAAATATTCAATCTAAAGTAAATCCTTCAGTATTCTCCGTTTAAACGGTAAGAACGCGATCTTAGACTTGTGATTTATTTAAGTCGTTGGGTATTGATCGCCGTATGACGCTGGTGTTACAGGGGAATTCACTTCGAAACCGGGTCAACTGGGACGATCTTATGTCGCTGTGACTGTTTGTTTGGCGTATTCTGTAAATAACCATGTCGTACCAAACCTTTAAACATTCGAGCTTGCTTCTTAAAAAGTTCTAATAGATTTTAAAAGAGTAAGTTTGTAGGGGGTAATCTCTGAATCTACTGAAACGAATTTAAAAATTCTGGTACCAATAGAAAGCCACATTATTTGTGAGTAATGATACTCACAAATAATGTGGCTTTCTATTAACCCGAAAAATTAGGGAGTTCCCGTGGGAATTTAAAAAACTTATTTCACGCGGATGAAGTCGCGGGCATCTGCTAGTATTCAATACGTGATCAAGCGTTTTAAGTTGTAAATAGAACTACTTAATAGAACTTACTTAAATAAAATAGATTCAAGTTTGAGTTTAATAATAATTTACTCCTTATTGCTTATTTTATCTATACTTCTATACTTCTATACTAATAATAAAAATGCGAAAGTTTGGATGTATGGATGGATGTATGGATATACGGGTGGATGTTTGTTACCCAATCATGCCAGAATGGCTGAACGGATCTGGATGAAATTTGTCACAGAAATACATAGATTATAGTCTGGAATAACACATTTCATACCTTTAAATTAAAGTTCCCGCGGGAACCAAAAACCTCAATTCACGCTTTTTCAATTTCAAGAAAATCCAATTTAGAATGGTACTTTATTTTATTTTGTTATAAAAAAAATCGTTTGTAGCTCATTTTTGGCTATCATGTTATCTTTAAGGTCTGTTTCAAAAGAATATAAAATTTTTAAATGTTATTTTCTACAATTTAAATTCGCATATCTATTATATTAAATATATTTTTTTAAAGCTTATCTTAAATGTTTTCTTTTAAAATGATAATATCTATTTACGGCTAGGCAATGAACTATAAAATGTACAGTCCCGTACAATCAAGGTCAACAGAAAGAAAATACCTCGAGGCAAGTCCTTGCTTATTTATTTGAATTAGTATAATTTAGCTCCTGAAAAAACAAACTAATAAAGTTGAATAAATCTAAACGAAAGTCAACATTGAACAACCTCTATTAACAAGACCACACATGACACGAGTCAAATGCAAACACGAGATTCAGTGAAATTATATATTCTAAATTGTTCAATAATTCACACAGCAATGGCTGTAGTATTTACGAATGAGCATTAAATGATTGCCTCAAACGAGTTAAAACATAAACTATATGTGAAGTTAATGAAGAACTTAGCTCTTAACTGACCATCTCAATGAAAACAGATATAAGATAAATTCACTTTGAGATCAGTATATGTAATTATATGAGGCCGTTGATGATTCAAAAGATATGAAAGTAATTTTTTTCAACTAATCATGTTGAGTTAGGATGAATAAAGGTAATTATGTCGCAGTATTATTATTTATAAATATTTTATTGACATAAATACGATGATGTTTTGGCACAATTCTGTTATACACAATCTCTAAGCTAAACAAAACGTACAGATCTAATGTTCCTTAATGTTAATGATGTTCCTTTCATAATACTCTCTCCGGAAAGTGACGGCATTAAATTTAGAACTGTCAATTTGACAGGAATGAATATAGATCGTGTACAACAGAATTAGCCATAATATACATCTGACAATAGAAAAGAACGAGACAATTATGTAAGTAGCGAGGACGAGCGGGACAAACTACTACTTGTAAGAAAAACTTCACTTTAAAATTAATTCCAAGTTAATAATGTTTGATTACAATTTGCTGCCAAGCCTGTGTCTATAAAAAAAGTAAAATAAATGAAAAAGA
Source organism: Erebia aethiops (assembly GCA_923060345.2). NCBI lineage: Eukaryota > Metazoa > Arthropoda > Insecta > Lepidoptera > Nymphalidae > Erebia > Erebia aethiops. The sequence goes on along the minus strand of OV281092.1, from coordinate 1,570,398 downwards.
GATAAATGCTACAAATTGTTGCATTACTAAAAGATGTTAAAGCACGTAACAGAGAATAGAATAATATATACTACTACGAAAATCTACTTTAACTCTAACAAAGTCACCGACATCCCCTACTCGGTAACGAAATAAACATCTTTAGTACCGTTTAAAAATCTTTCTTCGAAACTAAGATCGTATCAATACGAATAGAGATGGAAGTTTAGGCGTTATCAAAGTCTTTATCAATGCGTTAGTGAGTCAGTGTTTCGATGGTTTCGTTGAATTTGTATTCCACTTAAACGTAAGATGCGATAAGACTTTTGGAATCGTCTTTGGTGTCCATAAAAGGCGTTACAGTCGTACTATTTAGACTAGAAAGTATTGATTGTTCTTGTACTGATGTGAAGATATTTGATTCCTTTGCTATTAACATTGAAGGAAGCTTAATAAAATTTTGTTATAAATTATGTATTAAATTATGTTACTTTACGAATCTAAGAGACTCTTAACCTTTTCAATACAAATAAATGATAATAAGACCTAGAGAAAATGTCTACAAAGGCCGATTTTCATAAATGGTTATGGGTAAGATGCCAATATTATGAGGAATACTATCTGATGCCTGCGATTTCGTTCGATTTTTATTTTTCCTATATAGAGAAACTCCTTATTTTACCAGGATAAAAAGTAGGCAATGTCACTCTCCAGGTCGACTCGACGTCAAAAAGTCACTTCGATCCTTTGCTTTGCTGCGGCGTGATTGAAGGACAAACCAATAAACTAACAAACACTTTCGCATCATACTAATATTAAATAAATGCGAAAGTGTGTTTGTTTGTTGGTTTGTCATTCAATCACGCCGCAACGGAGCAACAGATCGACGTGATCTTTTGGCATGGGTAGGTATAGTTGAGGACCTGAAGAGTGACATAGGCTAATTTTTATCCCGAAAAATTAAGGAGTTCCCGCGGAAATAAAATAAAAAATAAACCACGCGGACGAAGTCGCGGGCATCAGGTGATTTATAATTTTAGTGTGATATAAATGGAGATATCCAGGGAAGTAATTAGTAATCGATTCGCCCAGTGCGTACATAATTTAAATTAAAGGAGAGCTATCGAATTGCACAGTAACAGTAAACCGGAGGTAAATAATTGAAGTAATTGTTGGGTCAGATCGGGTCAATTAATCATCGGATGCGGTCTGAAGCCACATTACCAATTTATGTCCACCCAAAATACGATGACGCGGCTCGAAATGTATGTTTTGTTGTCCGAGCGACTCGGTCGCTTAACTAGTCAAACATTATGATGAAAAGCTGTTAGCCGTTATTTATTATTGTTGCAAAAAGTGGATTTCAGAATTGAGCGAATTATGAAATTAATCAATCATCACTGTAGAAGTTTACCCAGCTATTCTTGTATTAAAGGCGATAATAGGGATGATGCCTATATTAAAAATAAAATATTTCTAACTGATTATTAAATAGAGGGTCTTCCAACAGACCTAAAATGTACATCGTCGGTTAGTTTTAAGTTTTATAACCATTTTAAAATATTGATTAAAGAAAAAAAGTGCGTTGAAATTAGATGACGTCACAACTGTGAATTTCATACAACTTCCATACTATAAGTTTGATAAAGAGTTGCTGATTTGATTGAGTTGTCATCATCCCTATTTGCTGAATCCATACTAATATTATAAAAGTGAAAGTGTGCCTGTCTGTTCGTCTGTCTGTCTGCTACGCTTTCATGGCCCATCTTTACATCTTTACGGGTAGGTTACATTCCGGGGAAGGACTTGAGCTACTTTTTATCCCGGAAAATAAAATAAAGGAGTTTCGGCGGAAATAAAAAAAAACCTCATCCACGCGGATCATCTAGTTGCAAATAAAATAGTGATAAAGAATGAGCAAACTACAAAATAATACATTTAAAGGCACTAACACCCTTCGATTTAATTCAGAAATCGAACTACTATCACACGAGTACTGTGCTACTATGAAGTCTCACAGTGCATTCAAACGCACAGTTTAGGTTCAGTTTAGGTTCTGTTTTTGCCTAGTGATGTTATTTTTCAATAATTTTCGTTTGGTGGAAGCTACATAGTTGGTTAAATACTGGAAAGTTCGCATACACAGTCAGACTTCATAGTAATTACAAGCGACGATTCGGGGCTTTACTTCCGTGGGAATTTCGTTTGCTCATAGGCCATTTCTCGTTCAAAGAGCTTGATCAAAGATGAGCTTTTCAAAGCAGTTTCGATACTGCAATATATTCCTACTAGATGGGATTAAGAGTCGCGTGGACTGGATTAAAATAGGTACCTACATTATATCTCAAATTGTGCAAAATTTTGTTTTCTGGATCCAATAGATTGGGCTGGACTTTGATAAGTAGATTCAAGATTCAAGTCATTTATTCAATATAGGTACACTGTATGTACACTTACTGTCGTCTAAAAATTACTTACTTAAAAAGCATGATGGTGATAATGGGTAACGGTATCTTAAAACTAAAGCTACGAGGGAAGTAGTCAGTGTATGAGTCAGGACTTCTTTTTCTTGCATAAGATTTTGAGTAGGTATATACGTAGATATCTAATCGTTTATAAAGTTTAATACGTAGTTCATTATACACACCATTTGATCCCGTTTCGAACTTCTCGTTGTACTGCTCGATCCGATCAACTCAACTATCTTTAGGAAAGTGATTCCGAATTTCCTGTTCCCATAAAAAGCGATAAATAATGGTGGTCATAAAATCATGGGCCGTGATGAGGATATTCCAGTGTCAATATCATAACACCGTACGGGGGGCACGCTACGTTGGTGGCACGATAAAACTCTGATAGTGTTAAGAAAAAATAAAAATATTGCATCGGTTTTGACAAGTTTACTGAGAGCTGTCACGGCTGGTAATGTGGTAGGGGTGTCTGAGGAAGCCGGTGATCGCTTACAAATGGGCAATGTGTGTCGTCGTGACATGTAGGCGGTCGAAGTGCCACTTTAGCGATCCTGTTTTTACTTTTACTGGGTGAAACTATCTCAATGTAGAGCATATAAATGCTTTTTATTTAGGGAGACCTGAAAGTTTTTATTCCACTACAGAATATCCCTTGACTGCAATCTCACCTGATGGTAAGTGATGATGCTGTCTAAGATGGTAGCGCGCTAACCTGGTAGGGGTATGGCAGTTATATTAAACCCATGCCCCTAGTCGGCTTCTACACGGCGTCGTACCCGAACGCGATTTACGCTTGGCGGTACGTCCTTGCCAGTAGGGTTATCACGATAGCCACGACCGGAGCCTGCCACAAGACCAGGCCAGAGAAAATTCTGAAATCATTAATTTCTAAATTGACCCTGCCGAGAACCTCCTCCTTTTTTTGGAAGTCGGTTGTTTGGAAATGGAATGTTTTCAAAGGTTTATGATATCTGCCAGTTCACAAATGGCCATAGCGGACAATGGCCTAAATCCATCTTTGTCTCTGAGAAAAGTGGATACCCATGCTCAGTATTGGGCCAGGCGATGGCTGATGATGATAATGATGACAAGCTATATTTAGATTGATAACTAGGTATATACAAAGCTGTAATTTTGCACAGAAACTTTTTTAAAAACATTAATCAAAAGTATTTTTAGTTCACTCTAGTTTTTAGAATTTTGTTAGAAACTCCGTTTTTACTCACCGCTAACCCAAAAATCAGGAAAGCTTAACTAGCACACAGCGTCATAAATACAACATCGAGCCGGAGTGCAACGCCTAAAAGCGTCCTAAAAAAACTACTGTCACGTCCGAAACAATAAAACCTTTGTCTCTATGGCAAAGATATTTCAATTCTTCATTCGGAACAGATAGGATAAAGCGACTATATTATCATGGGTTAAAAAGGGCTCAATGTCTTCTTTCATATTATTTTTCTTTTGTTCTTATATATTTTTCAGCTCAAAGTGATATTAAAGAGATAAAACAATTTGAGTGACTTTTGTACATGTAGCCTATTTATAGTCGAGACTTAAATATTTCTATATCAGTTACATGTAATTTTTTGGGGTTATTCTAAACTGTAATCTGCTGTTAACTAGGGTTTTAAGATTACAAATATTTTTATAAAAGGATAGAATACAAGGTTTGGATAAAAGACTATCTTCAAAGCGGCTCAGACTGGTTGAAAGCTAGAGTGGGTTATACAGCTTTAGGCAGACCTGTTTAATATTTATTGTTGAACGGCAACCCCAAACGTCAAATGTCACTCGTTATCTGTCCACTTGCGTCTTTCGGTGCGTTTCGAATAACCTTTTCGGCACGACATTTGGCTTATATTTTCGGCATTATTTATCATAATATTATACTACATACATTCAACACCGACATAAATACGCACAAAGTGAAGTGCAAACTCGACAAGATGAATCGGGCCCGATATACCGGCGAGGATAACACCATACATTTTGATATATTTCTTTCAATTAGATTTTTGATTATATATATTAGCTCCGCGAACTTGCGGACGTAACATGATCTAAGACCTTGCTGATGCATAAGCTCAATGCTCATAGTAGGTATAAGATTGTGCTCAAAGTCTTCTCTATTCTTAAAGGCGATATAGCTCTCTATACCATCGGGGAGTGTGTGAGTGCAGTAAAGTTATCTTTATGTCTCTATTCCTCCAGAAATAGACGGCCATATGTTTACATCCACTCAATACTCACAAAAGTTGAATGCGTTACGTCTGGAGATACACCAAGGGTAATTTACATCGAGACATAAAGACTCTATCACACGACACAAACGAGTGCCTGAGGCAAGATGGTTTTATTCGTTCTTTAAAAAAAGAAGTCAGTTTATAAACGCCTTTTTACTTTTAATCAACAGAAGTTTTATAAATTCGATTTTGTTTTCTAAAGTAGTTGTTGAACCTTCTTTCCCTCCAGATCAGTCCCACAAGCGCCCCACAGTAACTATAATATAATTACTTACACTACTGTATATTATGTATACCTACTTATTGTAATGTTTTGCTTTTTAAAAAGAGTAACTGTACGCTTAGTCTGAGTTTTTACATTGTAAATACGATTGATCGACGTGAGAGCTCACCACACAAAGTGTAAGCGAACGTCAAAGTAAAATGGACCCAAAAGCTCTTGCTTTAAAGTCACCAATTCAGCGTTTGGAGCGCTGGCTGTGACTAAATACACGAAATGATGAAACCAATGCAGGTAAGGTTCATTTTACTTTATCGTTCGCTTACACTTGGCGTGGTGAGCTCTCACGTTGACAATCGTATTTGCAATGAAAAAGCGTACTGCTGAGTTTATTGCCGGCTTATCTTAGGAGAATTTTCTTTCCGAAGGTTGGTTGAGTCCAAACATAACGTAACATAAGAGCTAGTGTCTCTTATGTTACGTTATGTTAGGACATCATCCTACATGTAATAAATAAATTGAGTAAAGAGTAGTCTCAGCTTGTATCTTGTATGTGAGTACCCTTATGCAACCCATTCATTAGATGTGGTACATTGTGACCAACCTATTGATAGTTCTGACATGTATACTCCAAAAGAGGCGGATTACAATACTTTACCGTTTCCGACGTTTATTGTAAATACAGTCCCACAAACTTATCATACCCAGTGACAGCGTCGCTAGTATTACAGGTATACATTAAAAATAAAATAAAAACAAAAACTAAACAGGCATAAAATTTAGTTAAAATTTTGGCCACCGGGCCAGTTAAGTTGGTGAGACTATCATCCATCCATCCATCAGCCTGTATGCATCCACTGCTGGACATACCTAGGCCTTTTCGAGAGCGCGTCACCAAACACGGTCCTCCGCCTTCCTCATCCACCCGCTTCCCGCAACCTTCTTTAGGTCATCGGACCAGCGAGCTGGAGGTCGCCCTACACTACGCTTACCGGTACGCGGTCTCCACTCCAGAACACGTCTGCCCCAACGGCCATCGGTTCTGCGACAGATATGACCTGCCCACTGCCACTTCAGCTTGCTAATCCGTAGAGCTATGTCGGTCACTTTTGTTCTTCTACGAATTTCTAACTGGTGAAAATTTGGTGAGACTATACTGAAATAATATTGCTTTGGTTGGTTCGTATTAAATGATGAGAATATGTTGGTAAAGACGTCTTTATTCTGTGGTGTCTTAGTATCCACTCTTTACTAACTTACAGAAAAAATACTTGCCTTGCGAAACCTTACTTGCTATTACATATTATGTTATTATTTCCTAATCTAACCTACTTACATTTTCTATACACCTTTCTTCCAAATCGATGAGTAGGTAGGTATACACCCTACATCGATTCCCCATTCGAAGAGAATTTTGAAGTGAAAACTTTCTTAGGCGCGTTGCGCACTTTTTGGTAGGGGGTAAAAATGTGCGCGTGACTGACATTCTTGAGGCAAAAGGTCTTTAGTAAAATATAGTACATTCGTAATTAATCTTTAAATATTTTCATTATTATTATTATTATTTTTTTAATCATAAAAATTGTGAAAAAAAAATATTAAAAATATTCGTTTTCACTTCTATCGAAAGTACCTATGACTGCCAATTTTTTTTTGAAGATGTGATATCCCATCCAGACGAATGTACTGCGTCGTGTGATCGTGTCACTAGTTTTATTTATAAATGAGTAATCCTTTCATCTCTCACCAAAAAAATACCTATGCGCGTTTCTGTATACGGTATTGGAAACATCAACTGGCATTTATTTGAATTAGTCCCGCCATGTCCGCCTGATTCCCCATAGCGTAGGTTCCCAACATGCCCTTTGGATTAAGCCAATTTTGGATACAAGAAAAGTTTGTTTTACACGTAAAAATATTGTACGAGTCGATCCCATGCAAATACAAACATTAATGCCCCCTTTTAGTCATAAGTTTTTATTGGTCTACTATTTTAATTGATGTTAAACGATGACTCAGAAACGTTTTTGATAAGAAAGCGACTATGACTACTTATATAGCCGATGCAGATATTGTGGCAATAGATTTTTAAATGAGCTGACAAAATTATTATGTTATCTTGCTTAATATAATAAATGTGTAAGTTTGTATGTTTGTTATTCCTTCACGCTATAATGACTGAACCGTTTCGGCTGTGATCTGGAATGGAGACATACCCTGTATTAATACATTAGCTAAATTTCATCACTACCTGATTATTTATGTCGAACCCTAATCTAACCCACAAGAAAAAGACAAGAAAACGTAAATACAATGAATATTTAAAAAATTGGCACTCAGAACATTGAACAGTTTACAATCTGTCGACAGTTTACAATTTCGCTAGTTAGATTACAATCTAATGGTTTTGCAATCTTACGGTGACATATAAGTATATAATGTGCTAATTTAACATACAATTAATATGTAATGCTACAAGATATGACCCTAAGAAACCTATTAAGGAACATGATAATTTAACATCCTTGTAAGAAACCAAAGCATCAATCAAAGCAGCCACGGAACAATATAATTCCGTCATCGCAACAATAAAGATGGCGGCCGGTAATTCGGTCGCGTTCGGAATAAGAACGTAGTTAATATGGAACACGGTTCCCTCGTCGACAGTTAGGTGAGGTGATGTAACCTTGTACCTACGTATCTACGTGACATTGGTAAAGTAAGCCGTGTTATATGGGAATAACTCCTGATAATATGAGAAGAAAAAGGAACTTTATATCAGGCTATAAAAGATAATCTCAAAGAATCCATATCCATATACTAATATTATAAATGCAAAAGTATGTCTGTTTGTTTTTCTGTCTGTCTTCTACGCTTTCACGGCCCACCTGTTCAACCGATTTTGATGAAATTTAGTACAAGGATAGGTTATATCCCGGAGAAGATCAAAGGCTACTTTTTATCTTCGAAGATTAAGGAGTTCCCGCGTATATGTTTTACAAGACGAAGTCACGGGAATCGTCTTGTATAACATATAAATAACTCGATGGATACAAGTAGCTCAAGATCATAGATTTTGCAATTCATAAATGAGACCTAAGTCCAGCAGTAGAAATCCATGATCCATCCATTGAAGATAATAACAAACCCCACAAAATTACGAGATTTATAATAATATTTTGGTAGTCTGTTCATATAAACGCAGTGATGGCTAGAATTCTGCAGTATAATGGTGAAAAAAAAAAAGATTCATAAAGTCAATAGCCTAATCTAAATCCGTCATCACGACTACAAATGGTGGACAGTTATTTCATGGAGGTGGAAATAAGGCGGGCGATATGGGACATGGCTCCCTCGTCGGCAGTTAGTGAAGGTAGAGCGATGTCACCTTGCACTGGCATTTTAATAACTGCCTTTTTATAGAGCAGGCGAGGTGTTTGCACGTTGAACCAATTTGAAAATTTACTTCCTGTCTTGTACAAATTTTCGGAGTTACGTGCGTTTGAAGTATTTAAATATCGCTAGCTAGAAGGAACCTGCAACATTTAGCAGGTTTCTTCGAGATCATTTATAATTTTCTTAAAGGTGCATGGAGTCTCCCAATCCGCACTTGGCCATTGCTGTGGACTATGACCTAAAATTGTCTCATTCTGAGAGTAGAGATGATGAAGATGATGATTATTTTCAGAGTTATCACAACGATCATCGGAATACACTCAATTGTTACAAATTATTACACACTAGATGATGCCTGCGAATTCGTCCACGCGGACTAAGGTTTTTTAATTCCCTCTCTCTTAAGTCTATAATTTCTCTTTATCTAATCTATCTCGTTAATAGACAAAAAGTAGCCAGACACACTGTCGAATTTGTCATATTAGTATGGATTTTTAATCGTTTAATGCTTGATAAAATATTATGATAACTATATTTTAATTTTAATTAACAAGTTGAGCAATTAACCAGAAGCCCTCAATAAAACTGATACACTGCTTATCTCCATAAAGCCTTTAAGAGGGAGAAAATTCAATAAACATCGGAAGACCTCTCCAAGAGTATAAGAGTAAATTATTTAATTATTCTTCGCAAATAAACGGGGCGACGAACTGAAAAATAAAAAGCAAAACAGTATAATTGTTATCGAAGTCAGGACAGTTCGTATTTGTGAGTTAATATTAAAATATATGTGCTTGTGAAAGAAAGCTTCCAAGATAATTTATTTTCAGGCATAATCTAAAATGGAACTCTAGTAGTAATAAAGAAATACCTATGTATAGTGATATCGTTATTTAATGAAGGCAGTGTAATTTAGTCACTATATTAAAATCCACTATCAAGCAAAAAATCTAAAACATTATTTAGTTGAAAAGCACAATAGGAAATTGTAGCAGGTATATTTCGAGTAAAACTAAACGATAGAAACACACCGACATTGAAAATATAGGCAAACAAAGTAACAAAACTCAATGTACCGAACTTACAAAGGTTAGATGCGACTTTGTGACGCTCGCGTCGGCCTCTATAAAATATTTTTCGATACCAGGGGAAATTGGTCAAAATGACTGCCGAACAAGATTATACCGTACCGTCCTACACGACACGCAAAAAGGAAATTTAAACCCATCGATTTAAAGTTTAGTTTTGCTCAACTTGACCTATATTTTCATTTCGCGGAAACTCGTCTACTGTTCTTGTATTATGTAGGTTATTTTGGAGTACGATTTCCATATCTCCAGGCTTTTCTGGATAGGCGTACTTTAAACAATTAGACTATGTTAAATTATTTATGGCCATCTTTTATCTTCATATTCATAGAACTTAGATATAAACTTCATATACTAGAATTATTATCAAAGAAAAAATGCCACTCTCAGTATTTTTTTTAAATATGGTCAGGTAGTATTTTAAAGGTCGTTTCAATTAAAGTCCTAACTGAATTAAAATTGCAAATCATTATTGTCAGTCTCTCAAGGACAGCAGTTGCAAAGGAATCGAAACCATTGGGTGTATTTGTATCTACTTGACTATAAGTTGGGTGTATGAGTATCTACTATTTACGGCGGGTGATTTGAAAGTTTTCAAATCACCCGCCAGGGACGATTTTCAAGTTTCAATAATATACATAAGATACCAACTTTCTTTGCTAAAAAAACTCCACTGCTCTTCTGTCTTGTAACCATGGAAATTATTGGGAAACAAACTGCTGTTTTACAACTTTGTCCTCCTTTATGATTTCATAAATGGTTACCCTATGCTGAAGCCTGGAAGCTTTATTTATTGAAACCTTATTACCTCAGTCTGAAGTCGATTTTAAACTTAAAGATATTACACTGTTCACGGCGTTCAGTTTTGTCTTATGGCAAATTTCATACATATATCATGATTGTCATATTTTACGTGAAAATTTTCTGTGGACATATCGTTTCCTTTTCTATTGTGAATTCTTTTTAGCTTTCTTTTTACTTGAAGATTTATGGGAGAGTTAATATAACCTTACTCTTTTAGATTTATGCGATTCATATAATTCAATTCTTGTTTTATCGCTTTCTGGAACGCTGGGGTGCCAACTGGGCACAAATTATTTCTCCAAGGTTACGTAAAATGGAAAAGAAACAAATGATATTGATATTTTTTAATCTTAACTTTAAGAGGTATTAACGTTGTCTTTTGAATTCTAGAAGCATTTATATATTGGAACAAAAAAAAGGAAAGTGGTGCCGATAATTTTTGGAACGAAAGTTCCTTATGGGACGATGTGGAGAGGTACCCTAGCCTGCAAAAACATCCGTAACGAAAATGCGTTAGCTTTTTAACTGAAAACAGGCTCGTGTTGTTACGAAGGCAAAAAGTCTTAAATATAAACACATTAAAATAAAACTACATTCGAAATTAAACTTTAATATCTTAGTGATAACTGTTTAGGATTATATTTAATTTTTTAAATTAAAAAAAAAATTAATATTCATTTTCACTTTTATCGGCAGTCTCTTTATAGGACTGCCAATTGTTTATGTATAGTTTATGTATGTTCGCTTTACAGTGTCTAATTATTATTATGTATATTTTTATGAATCATTGTGAATAAAATAAAAGTGCTGAGATCATTTTGTAAAGTAGTTTTTGATTGTTATCGATTAAAAAATTATACTATAATGATTATTTTCTTTTTACCTCCACTAGAACTTGAAATTAATATTTATGTAATATGAAGCTTCGTTCAAATCAAATCAAATCAAATCATGTTTTATTCAATATAGGTAGGTATTACACTTATTGACGTCTTGTTATTTATAAAACCTACTGTTTACTAAGCTATTACACTGATCGCGAGCAATGTACTCTTATCCGTTGAGGAGTTCCATTATCTGTCTTCGAAGATCGTCATCAGATCTTCACCAAATTTATATGGGACCTTTGAAGTATACCCTTTCAAAAATCCAGGCATCTTCGAGTAATCGGGGAACATACATAAAAAATAAACAAAGATTCCGACGAATTGAGAACCTCCTCCTTTTTTTTGAAGTCGGTTAAAAATAGTTTAGTTAAGAACTCAACAATAGTTACCAAAATATTAGCTTGTTTTATTGTTGTTAATTATTCTAGTAAATCGAAACCTTGCAACGGCCGAATACCGCACAAAATGCGTTTTCATTATGGAAAAAATTACGAGAACGTATAAATTTCTTCGTTTTACGCGAACGTCCTTACACGGACAAGTAATGACTCGATATGTTACGGTATAAATGGCTCAGAAAAATAAATGTCCACATTCTCCCCTTGCGAGGGTTTTTATTCCTCCTTTCTGATGATACTGTAACTTTTATATACATATTTTATTTTATAAATTTAGTAAAGTACTTACTCGTTATGTTTCATTGCTAGCTTATGGCCTCTACTTTCATTTTTATCTAAGTACGAACCGACTCGCTGAAAAATGATACTCCCAAACCCGTACTATTATTGAGCGAACTATCCAACGACACCATGGGATAGACGAGAAGAAAAAATTCATCCCCACTTTACGTGTAACGGTACCTACACAAAAAAAAATATTTTTCAAAATTTTATTTAACAACTTCGTACTTATAGCCACTGACCTAGGCCGCGGACGTACAAACGGACAGATGGACGGAAGGACGGAAGGACGGACATGGCGAAACTATAAGGGTCCTTGATGACTACGGAACCCTAAGAACGACTGAAATGGACCAGTTTTTTAAAATGTATAAACTATTACAGATATACTCGTAAATGTGTATTTATTCATGCTCTAAGTTCCACGCTCTACCTAAACTTAGGTCTTAGAGCAATAATAATTCGATCTTTTACTTCTCAACATTAGAAAAACTACACCCGAAGGGATGCCGTTATGAGACAGGATTGAAAAGTTTTTCTATCTAAAACTTACACTATAAATCGTTACGGTTCGAGGAATGGTAACTATGAGAGCTCTTGGTACTTTTATTGACAATTTATAGCGGATTTGCATTTCAGCCATAGTACCTACGATAGGAAATATAGCAAGTCACGGCTGAGTGATATTGGAAGGACGAGGCGAACCCGAGGACTTCCCAAGAGATTTTAAAATGACGAGACGCTATTTATGTATATATATTTCTTTCTTTCTTTCTAACTTTTCTTTCTTTTTTTTTTAGAAGCTTTTTTACATTGCCGATAGATGGCGTTGATTTATCTTAACTCCCGCTAACAATATTAGAGGCAATGATATGATTTCCCACTTGAATGTCAGAGGCCTGAAAACAGCCAATGTACGTATATTCAATTCAATTTATTTCAAACATGTAGGACATACAGGTGTCTTTTATGTTACGTCATGTTTTGACTCTACCACCGGTTCGGAAAGAAGATTCTGCCAAGAAGAGCCGGCCAGAAACTCAGCAGTTGCTCTTTTTTTTTAAACAATCTATTACAATATGTAAGTTATTATACTATCCTGTGGGGAGCTGGACCCAAAGTCGGTTGCTTCCATAAAACTTTGTCATTAAGAAATTCGTCAATTGTATAATAGCCCCGACTCAACAAGTGTTCTTTTACGGTTTTTTTGAATTTGTGCAATGGCAAATCCAAAAGTTCTTTTGGAACCATATTATAAAAGGTAATACTCGACCCCACAAAGGATTTCTGCACCTTGCGTAGACGACATCGCGGCATTACTAGTTTATGCCGGTTTCTATTAAGTCGATTTTGTGTATCCCCTCTTTGTATATACTATAGTTTTTAAAATAATGACGTCATTTCCGAGCAAGTAGGAGAAAAGTAAATTGTATGAGGGTTCAATCTGCTTAGTTTAATAAAAACATAGGGTTCATCAGAACTTTAAAAACTTCATAGATATTGGAAATGTTCAACTGTCATTGATGTGTAATTTTAGTAATGTCAACTGTCAAGTAAATTATAGGCCATGCTCCACAGTCTACTGAATACAAATTACGATATTTCCATTTGAAGTTTTCAAAGATATTTTTATATTTGTCAGATTTAAATATACCTATTTTGAAATTACTACTAAGCTAGATTATTTTGTTTTCTTAACGTACGCGTCTCAGTTTCGATTCCCGGCTGGGGCAAATTGGGAATTTATAATTTCTGAATTTTCCCTGTCTGGCCTGGTGGGAAGCTTCGGCAGTGGTTAGTTACCACCTAAATGGCAAAGAGGTGCCGCCAAGCGATTTAGCGTTCCGGTACGATGCCGTGTAGAAACCGACTAGCGATTTGGGTTTAATATAACTGCCATTCCCCTAACAGGTTAGCCCGCTACCATCGTAGACTGCTTCAGGTGAGATTGCAGTCAAGGCTTAACTTGTAGTAGATTAAAAAAAATATTGGCAGTCATCGGGTCTGCCGATAGTAGTGGGAAGGAATATTTAAAATAATTAAAATATAAACCTTAAAACTAAGGCATTAAAGTTTAATTATGAATGTAGTATATTTATATTTAAGATCTTTTGTGTTCGTAACAACGAGGAATCGGTGATGCGAATCCACAAGTTTACCTCCTACCAAAAAAGTGCTCGCGGCTAAAGAAGTTTACACTTCAAAAAACCAACGGTTCTCTTTATAGAAGCCGATTAATTAATATCAGGTGTTGCTTTATTAATACAGACAATACGAGGCGCTGTTTCTAGCACAGCTTTTCACGTTTCAAAGAGCTTGAAACTGTAGACAAGCACTTAAACCGCTACATCTACAGTGAGATTTGAATCAGGGAATCTCTGTCGTTCCCTTAATCAAAGGAAACTTAAATAGCTCCGGTGACGTCATCAAGCGACGCCCGACCGGTTGCGTCGACGTTGATTTGATTATGTCTGTTATTTCTGTTTTCTGAATTCTTGTTTCTATCTACTTTGCTTCTGAGAGCACTAGTAGAGGATATTCTACCATCAAAATCATCATCAGTGAAAGAAAACATCGCAAGGAAACCTGCATGCCTGAGCGTACTCCATAATGATCTGCAAGGTCTGTGAAGAAGGTCTGTGTATCCATATCTATCCTCCGGGTCTGGGTATATATCTAACCTCCGTCAGCCGGTCGGTTTTTTTTTACGCCACTACAAGCCCTTGACTGCAATCTCACCTGATGGTAAGTGATGATGCAATTGGATCCAATCGGGTTGTAATTAGCCACGGCCGAAGCCACTCTCCAGGCCAGACCAGAAAAAATTCAGAAATTATCCGAATCGACCCTGCCGGGGATAAAACACAGCGCCTCACCATTGCGCCAGGGAGGTCATAAAAATGATGACGATGCTATAAACTCCTGTTTAAGGTGTAAGTTACACTATCGTTTGTTGAAGTGAAAACTTCTTTAGCCGCGTTGAGCACTTTTTACACTAATAGACATATGCACCCCACATCGTGACTCGTCACGTCAGAGAATACGGTACACTCGTGTTATTGTAAAAGTTCGTACTAGAGCAAAATATTGAGGCGGTTTTTAGTTCACCGGTGTAAGAAGCGAGTGCGGCCGGCGAGTATCAGTATCGATTTTATATTATCGAGTCGTTATACGGAGCGAATCGATTCTGCCGCGTTACATTTGTGGACAATGCGGTCTGCCCGCGTATGTGGTCGCAGCTATTTTCAACCTTACCATTATGATATTGAATGAAAACAACCTTCCGTATGTTCTCTGACGATTGAGAACGAGTATTTATAATTTTTTTTTTAAGTGGAACTTATGGAATCGTTGTGATTTGAAAATTTGATGTAACGAAAAGGTGAAAAAAGCGACACCAAAAAGAGACAAACATTCATAAATAAATAGGATAGAATACAAGATATATGGTCACGACCAATAGATGGCGCTGTACGATATTAAGTCGCGCTACTGCTCTATTGTGCTCAAAAGGGTATATTATGTTTCACTTCTGCCGTATGTG
The DNA here is from genome assembly GCA_923060345.2 of Erebia aethiops. Classification (NCBI taxonomy): domain Eukaryota; kingdom Metazoa; phylum Arthropoda; class Insecta; order Lepidoptera; family Nymphalidae; genus Erebia; species Erebia aethiops. The sequence goes on along the minus strand of OV281092.1, from coordinate 1,555,086 downwards.
AATTGCACACACATACTTTTTTTTTATTATCAGAATAAAAATTGTTGTGTTTTGGTGGGTAGCACTGCGAAAAACCACGTAGGTTTTACTAGATCCGCGATGTCGTCCACATGACATTATGATTAGCAAAATGAAGTGCAATTATTAAAACTGAGAGCAGGGGCGATACTGCCAACGCTTAAAGCCATAATTGTTTCATTATTGTTGACTTTGTGTTTTAGAATTATAATAATCCTTATTTTAGGAACGTCAAGGTACGTGGCTTTAAACCTTGACAGTATTGTCCCAGACTCACTGCTTTTCGTGACATTAACGTACACTTTCGCATAAAATAATATTGGTAGTATTTGCGCTGTATTCAATAAAGGCTAGACACATCGTATATCTTTAATAGTTTGAGACTTATCCATCGCAAGCCTATTATGTTGAAAGGGGCGGTTTCATATATCTTTCAGAATATATTATTACAAAGGATCACTAGACAGGAACGCTAACTTTAACAAAGATGTTAACTCAATCTGAAATCCGTATTGCTCGTAGGATTTACTTTGCTGGCATGTAAATCTAAGGATCCGATCATTATATAGATATTTTTAGGTTATAATTAAACGATATAAGATAAAGTTTATAACTTTCAAGTTTCAACAGTCTCCTGTTAAGTTCTTATAAATTACTGGCCCCCAATTTATGATACGTACCTATTTCTATAACGAGGGACGAGTGGCCAAGTTGTGACAACGCATATCAGTCGATTGCGATTGATAAGCAATGTTGACTCAACTCGGTAACTGGATGGGTGACCAAATTTGGAGGTTCACATTTGGCCTTTTCGTTCCCTCCTTGCCTCGGAGAGCACGTTAAGCCGTCAGTCCCGGTTATAATCACTAACGTCTGATAATAATCGTTACAAAAACCTAAGTTAACTCTTAGTTTTGACGACCTCCGTGGCGCAGTGTTGAGTGATGTTGCCTTAACGTGCGGAGATCCCGGTTTCGATGCCTGGCAGGTTCAATTTTGGAATTTATAATTTCTGAATTTTCCCAGGTCTGGCCTGGTGGAAAGGCGTCGGCCGTGGCTAGTTTAGTTACCATCCTACCGGCACAGACGTGCCGCCAATTGATTAAGCGTTCCGGTACGATGCCGTGTAGAAACCGATTAGTATGGGTTTAATATAACCGCCATACCCTTCTAGGCAAGCGCGTTCCAACCTAGACCTCATCATTGCTTTGCACTAAGCATGATTGTCGTCAAGCGCAAGCCTATCACGCAATAAAAAAAAAAAAAAATACCCCTAACAGGTTACAATATACAACTAACTTACCATCAGGGTGAGATTGCAGTCAAGAGCTTACTTGATAAAAAATGATAAAAATAAAAGTGGAGACCCGAGTCGTATATGCGGAAGGACATGGGAACCCACCACATTATTATCCCCAGAAAACTCCTACCATTATTTTGATTATTGGAAAGGGGTCACGACCCTCAGTAATGAGGAATACGACGCAGAGAGAGAGACTTTTATAAACATGAATAAAACTCTACGTTGTAATTTGTAATACGATGCAAGGGGGTTCGCAAAGCGGAAGTGAACGTGTGCGAAGGACCTCCCTCGCAGTATGCACGCGAAATAAATAGCACTAGTGCGATAAAAATCATAACGCATAACCGCGGCTCGTACGAATACGTTACCATATTTCTTGGCACACTGATTAGATACGGAAAATTATAGCCCGAAAAATGGTGGGAAATTTCGAGTCGGTCTGTAACTTGAAATTGTGTTGTATTGCATTAAAGTGCAATAAGAGGTATTTTTTACGCTTTAAAGTAACGCGGCATTTGCGAAAAGGTTTTGCCTATTTATATCTACATCTTCTAAACTTTTGGATAGCTGCAATTTTAATTTTAAACTTTTATAAAGGATAACTTCTTTCAAAATTATTTTTGAAATCAATGGTATCATAGTAGATAAATTAAATGTCATTATGGTCAAAAGTTGTTTGGTTTGTTATTGGTGATGAATGGTGTTTATATTTTAGTTTTATGTTTTGTGTGGCAATAAAGAATTTGTCTATCTATATTTTTATCATTTTTTTTGTAATAGTATATTAGGTTACAAGCATTTGTAGTAATAAATACATAAGCTACGCTAGTTTAAATTGTAACTTAATTATCGTATTAGGAATCCCTGTACCTAAAGATAATGCAATACGGTGAATAAATACAAAATATTAAAACTAATCTTTCTATCTATCCATCTATCTACTCCTTCCCATAATTCCCGCCAGCTCTTCGAGTATAATATTCGCGGGTGAAATAATATCCTGATATATTCGCTCCCGGGCGATAACGGTGCGAAAGATGGCCCCCTTAATGGTAGGAACCGGTCGGAATTGACCGAAATTGGACGGAACCGGCCGTAAGGACCGTCCGAAGACGCGTAGTTTTACATATTATTTTACCGGACCCCATTGATGTCTTATAACAAGATATACCTACAGTCACCCTTTGATTATAATGCCCAGCGAAAAATGAACATTTCAAAATGACGCTTATAGTTTTTTACATTCTGTTATTATAGCCTTTTTACTCGACAAATTAAAAAAAAACCGGCCAAGTGCTAGTCGGACTCGCGCACCGAGGGTTCCGTACAAACCTATAGGTATTTGTAGAAGTTATGGTATTTTTATTGCTAAACTAGCGAATGCCCGCGACTTCGTCTCCGTGGGTTGAGGTTTTTGCCTATGTGCTATTCCAGACTATAATCTATCTCTGTGCCAAATTTCAGCCAGATCCGTTCAGCCGTTGGCGCGTGATTGAGTAACAAACATCCATACATCCATCCATCTATCCATACATCCATCTAAACTTTCACATTTATAATATTATGCTAATTGCTAAATGAAATCCATAACATAAGTAAGTTTAAAATTATTAAAAGTATTTTTATTATTATATGATTTAACTAAAAATGTATGCCTTCCGCAATTTTTCCTGTATCTGTGTTAAAAGACGTTGCTTTGTACCAAATTTCAAGATTCTGATTTCACGAAAAGTACCCTGTAGGTTTTGATTCCCTTGCGAATGTCGAAAATTTGCAGCATAATAAACGGCTGTAGGTATCTTTTGATTGCGTTGGCTTAGAAGTTTGATTTTTTCACAACTCCAAGGAACAGTAGACCTGAGTATTTGATATGAATTTCAGCTTGATGACCTACATGCGTTCCTAAGAAAGGTAGTGACGACAGACGGACGGACAACAAAGTGATCTTATAAGGGTTCCGTTTTTTCCTTTTGAGGTACGGAACCCTAAAAACAGCACATTAACAATGAATTTTTATACACTTTTTCAGCCTGCTTAGCATTTCATGTGTAGTGCATTTCGGGTGTAGTATAAAATCCTGACAAATGAACTTTCGTTCTGCTCCCCCCTCATTTTTATTACCATTTCTTTTAGTGCAGTTCGATTTGACTTTTTTTCATGTATAGTTAACAGTTAGTTAAGGCTGTTTAGTGAACAAGGCCACCAATGAATATTTGTAGCCCCAGAGGCATACCCAATCCATAGCTGGCTTTCGAGGAATTCGTTTCCGCTCTTTTGTAAGAATACTGAGACTAAAATACATATTTTTTTCTCCTTGTTTGTGGCAGTCTTTGGTTTTTCATATCAACGGTGGGACCGTTAAATTACGGCGGATTTTTGCGTAGAGCATATTTCGTGAAGGTGCGTTATGAAAGCGATCCTTGGCTTCAAGAGCCGAGAAAGGTAGGTATAATTATTGCATGTAATATTTCACAGGGGTTTTCAGTTATCCTTCCTAATTCGATTCTGTTATGGATTGTTATTGCTAGGGCTTTGCAAAATAGATCTTCTTAAGCTGCTGAACCAAATAATTTCCCCTTAAGGTTCTTTTTTCGAAAATCATCAGAATATTGTGATAAACCTCATGTCTATTGTCTACGATAAATGCCTTATTGGGTGTACTTAGGGCACAATTATACTTTTTAGCTTTTACGAAAGTAACTTACATAAATAGGTAATTTCAAAATGACACGTGACTTAAAATATAGTGTTTATTTCACAAGTTATTTACAAGTCTGTTTGCGGCCTTATATCATAGAATAGATAATAATACAAATATTAATAATATTATGGTGTCTCTAAAGGAGTATCAAAGCCAAACATAAAACATCACAAAAGCTTTATTGTATTGCAGTCAGTGTTTTACAGTGATCGATAAAAGCAGTGATGAGTGATATATTTTAGTTAGTTTTAGTTTTTTCTAAGTACCTTCACCCGTCAGAACATCGCTTATCGAAGATTGAATGGAACTGGAACGAAAAATAAAAAAAATATCAGGAAAATTATAACAATTACAATAAATTATAATTTAAAAAAAAAATAGATTACATGGTCAAAGATAGTAAGTACACTTTAATATTATAAACCTTTAGCTAAATACAATTCATCGTTGGAAAAATATTTCTAGGGTTTAAGCTTTAGAGTTTAGATAAACCTTATATGCAAAATATCACGTTCCATCAGTTTGAGCTTACTTTGCTTTGAGAACAACTAACTACATCTGTGCTCAATTTCATGTTGTTGGTAGGTCCTTAAAAAAATCTATAAAAGATGTCTCAGTATTTCCAATTGTAATTCAGGTACTTTAGCCGTTTCAGCATTTAGATTCATCCAGAATTTTAGCTTCTAGTATCTAAATATCTATTGGTTTACAGTCCCTTTTAGTTTCCAAACTCATTGTCCGTAAAATATATCCAAAAAACTCGTCGAAATCCCCGCCCATCGAGTACAAAATCAGCACCATTCCATAACCCAAGCCGAAACAAATGTGAACGTCGCATTTTGAAAATCGGCTTTCTGCAATCGAATGCATCCGACAAGGACGGAGGTGGAGTTATGGTAGGTGTGAAAGAGATGGATGCAATGCGGACAGCACCAGACGCGAATGGAATTGCAAATGTGCGAACGGGCCAAATCGCAACGCAGTACTGTACGGGAGCGCTTAGTTTTCTTTGGGATACGTCAACGCCGGTATTTGTATGGGTTCTACAAAGCATAGCATAGACTAGGACACCAGACGTGTTCTTGCGTTTTCTGTTTCAAATTCAACACAAATAAATGTACTTCTATACTATGACGACCTTCTATTTTTGACGACCTCCGTGGCGCATTTTCGATCCCCGGCAGGGTCAATATGGGAATTTATAAATTCTGAATTTTCCCTGGTCTGGCCTGGTGGGCGGCTTCGGCCGTGGCTAGTTACCACCCTACCGGCAAAAGACGTGCCGCCAAGCGATTTAGCGTTCCGGTACGATGCCGTGTAGAAACCGAAGGGGTATGGGTTTAATATAACTGCCATGCCCCTAACAGGTTAGCCCGATACCATCTTAGACTGCATCATCACTTACCATCAAGTGAGATCGCAGTCAAGTGCTAGCTTGTAGTGGATAAAAATAAAAGCTATCTTTACTAATATTATAAATGCGTAATGCGTTCGAAACAGGCTCACTCACACAAACGTGCGCATCGCCGAGACCCCAAGCGCTCGTCGCAGTGCCGTCAGTAGTGAGTGCCGCGTCATCGCATGTTCAATGCGCACATTTGTGTGAGTGAGGCTGTTTCGAACGTTTCTAGGTAGTTTCCATACTGATTGTATTACTGTGATTATAGTCTGCAATAACACAAAGGCTCTCGCGGAAACCAAAAAACCTCAATCCACGCGGACGAAGTCCCGGGCATCAGCTAGTTCTTACTATGACTAGATGATGCTTGATTGGGCTCGTGTCATGATCAGCTTTAAATGATTGTACTAATTTGAAAACATAATTTGTGAAATCCAAATATGATAGAATTTATCAAATTCTTTATTTAAAATACTCTCGTTAAAATTGAGAGAATTTGCGTCCAAATTATTAGTTAATACGAGATGATGTTCGCGTTGTTTAAGGTTTTTAACTCTTTTATTTTCCGGGATAAGAAGTATCTTATGTCCATCCCCGGGATGCGATCTATCTCAATACCAAATTTCATCAAAATCTGTAGAAAAGATGGGCTGTCAAAGCGTAGCAGACAGACAAACACACTTTCGCATTTATAATATTAGTATGGAATTTTATAACATAAACCACAGCCAATAATAAATGCAAATTGAGGACGGCCAAATTAAAAAAGTTTCCGAATTGAATTTTTAACGATTGCCCCGACGATACTTCCTCCACGGTTCAATGAGATAGTTTACGGCGAGGGAAGTTCATTAATTGAGTTAGAGTCGGACGTAGAGTTTGTTTTTACGCTGTCTTAGTGGAGGAGGTCGAATACTTGAGGAATATTCTTAAAGATAGTCCTACTCGGAATATTTGAACTAGATTTATGGCCGTCTAGCTGATGCCCGCGACTTCGTCCGCGTGGATTTTGCGCGGAACTCTTTAATTTTTCGAGATAAAAATTAGCTGTGTTATTCCAGACTGTAATATATCTCTGTGCCAAATTTCATCCAGATCCGTTCAGCCGTTCTGGCATGATTGAGTAACAAACATCAATCCATCCATACGTCCATCCAGCCATCCAAACTGTCGCATTTACAATATTAGTATAGAAGTATAGATTATTAGCAGACTCACCCCGGATAATCTGCAGTCGTGGGAGTTTCCAAAAATATTCAATAAGTATTTGACAATTAGTCACCTAGGTACTTTTTCAAACTACAAAACGTGCGATGAGTATAGGATTTTGTATAAAACACTGAATTGTGACGTCATCATAAGTCAACGCACTTTTTTACTTTAATCGATCATTTAAAATGGTTGGCAAACAAATTAACAGGAGAAGTGGTGGTGGACAAGCTGTCCTAGGTTAGGACAAACGCGGCGACGTGACAGTGCCAAACAGTAGCTGAACCCTTCACTTGGCCTACATTGTCGCGTAGATATTACGTCTGTCCTGTCATTTTGTATGGCGTCGCATCGCGTCGCGTCGCTTCGCGTCGCTTCTGTCGCTCACCTAGGACAACGGTTCATCTAGAACAACAGATAAGAAATACCGACAAAATGGTATAGTTCAGTCATGGCCAAGTCACCAACACCCGACAAATAAGTAGGTCTTTGAAAAATTATTTATTTTGCAGTTTAATTAGAAACTTTATTAGAGAGATCAGTTCGATAATTGAGTTAGTGCAGAGACGTTGGATTGTTTTTAGTTTAGCCACTGGCACAGTCAAAGGAAAAATCTTTTAGAATATTTTTCAAAGGTGAATCTCGGACTTTGCAATCTCATTATTGGGCCAAGTTATCCGTGTCGAGTTTGTTTTCGAGAGCAATCCTATCCGGGGAGAATTTTTAATTGTAGTGGTGATTATTATAGTTGCTCAGAGAGTTGGTGTTCTACTTTTTTTGCCGAGTTATTTCCAGGTGACAATTATTGGACGAAGCGTATAATTGCGAGTTGTTTTTAAGGATGTTCAGTTCAGGTTCTTTTTTTCAAATAATAGCGTTTGAGTTTTGATACAGCAAGGATGTCACATATATTTTATTTGCTTGGGTTCTTCAGTAATAAGAAAAACAGAAAGAAAAATCATTTTTTCACACTATTGTAACCTACAGTACAATACCTTAAGGTAAATGTTAACATGGCGCCCCCAGTACTTGAGCATTAGAGTCATGATCAAGTCATAGAAGCACCATGATAACCTGTGTGTGGCACAACCTGAAAAAGGCATCAGCTCAGCAAAATGCAGAATGCATTGCAATAAATTACAAGAGTATACTTAATATTGAATAATTACTATAACTAATAATGCTTAAATAATTATAAGTACCTACCTAACTAAAGTTCTGTGACTTTTAAGTACATCAACGTTAATCAAACATTAATTTTCTTATCAATTCGGAACTATTTCATGTTTCAAGTTAATTATAGTCTTTCTGAAATCGTGCATGGCCTAGTAGGTAAATTATGTTCGATACGTACTTTACAAAAACGATTTGTGCAAAACATCAGATCAGTGAAATGCGTTTATCAATAATTAACTGTATAATCTTTCACTCACTTATATAACTGTAACCGCAGTCATCCCCATGTTGTTGCGACTCACCTGTAAAAAGACAAAATTCATATCAATAAAAATACTTATTTCATTGTTACTTTCATGGTGAAAATACTTTTATTATAATTATTTTTTTGTTGATTCTGCCTTAATAATTTAGGCTGCCTAAAAATATTTTTGATTTTTTTTTAATGAAAAGTAGCTTATATGCACATCTTCATGTTGCAAGCTACGATATCTCAGTATCTACCAAATTTTCCGGAATAAAAAAGTCTCCCCGGGATGCAACCCATCACTATACTTTTCATCGAAATCGATTAAAAAGGCTCATACGAGTATTTCGTAGTTCACTTACAAAAACCAGTAGGTACGACAGTCATAACGTCATTTAAATCTATAAAAAAGTATAGAAGATATTTATTCAGCACTAGGAAAAAAAATTAAGTATTCGAAACATGTGCGGCGGCTTGTTTCGTCTGCCCTAGCTAACTAACGAAACCTTATTCAAGAACATCTATTGCCATGCAAATAGAGTTCAAAGTAGATAGGAATAAACTATTTCTACGGTGACCTTTTCTTAGTGAATTCACAGGAACTTGCCGTGAGAACATATGTAGTTGCATTACCAAATGATTTAAAACTTTCTATCTCGGTTGTTAAGGTTCAAAATGGAATGGTGGAAGTGCATCAAATTTCCTATGCAATCGTCACGGCGTATCGCGCTCGATCGTCACGCGGCATTAGATTTGAATCTTGAACTCTTTAAAATGGAATAATGGTGTCTTCCGTGTACCGAGGGGTGCAGTTAACTTCACGCCTTGGATTAAAATCGTACAATCGAAAGTCATCCTTATTGTCTTGCGCAGATAGTTTATAATTGTCTATGCCAGCGAGGTTTCTTCGGGCGCAATTTAATATTGCTTAATTTTGTTCATTACACATACGACAACTATCACGAGTCGAGACGAACTTGGAATTAAATTTCTTCGTCCCTACAATTCCCAATACCATTTGGGATAAATATTCCGATTAAGCCTATAAAGCATTGCTTTTTGTGTTCTACTTGCCGTGTAGTGAAACTGAGAAAAATCTACGAGTATCTAGTACCTACATCGCTATGTTAAATTAATCTTTCATATTAAATTATATTTATTTATTTATTTAAAAACAAGTATACATTTTTAAACATAACAATTTATAATTTAGTTACGGTGTAACAAAAACCCTGATCGGGTTTATCCGTACACCGGTAATTCCTCGTGTTCGCTCGTTTCATCGTTCTACATTTTCATCAACTTATTACTACTACTTACTATTTATAATTAATTATATTAATGAATTAAATAATATAGCAATATATGCACAAGACTCCAATTTTTGTTCGGCTTTTAAATAAATTCTTTGATTTTGAGACTTCATCATTTGAAAGTTATATCATATTGTTGAATTAAATGATCTTGAATCACTTGATCAAAAGCAATATCACTCATAATAAACATCAGAAACGTCCCCTTTGAATTTTAAAAAAAAATTGTCTTTCAATTTTACCAGAATCTATTCGTCCAGTTTCGGCCGCAGATCTGATAAACTGATCTCATTACACAAAGGGCCTTTCAAATTGTCACTTTTACCAAAAATATTTCCCCTTAATCGAGAGGAAAAAAAAATTCGGCGAGTGCGTAGTGCAAATGCCGAAAATTCTCATCGTCCGTAATGACGTAACTCTATACTTTATGGGCTGTAAGGAATTTAATTTTGCCTTTTATTTTTTACCCACGATATTCTCTGGGAAGTGGGGCAGTGTGAAATTTGCGCAGATCACAAAAAGAGCCCTGCCAAATTTTTTACCAAAAAAAAAGCAAATGATTGATCTCTTTTTTCATTCTATACTCAGGGTATTTAAAGCTCTTCTTCGATTTATATTTTGCGATTACGTATTTTGCTTGAGTTTGAATTTTCTCACGACACGAGCAAGTTATATCATAGATTTACATTAGAGCAAAGACGTTCCCAAACTTTATGAGGTCAAGTGATAAACCCTGATAAATTATCTTAGGACTTCCTCGAAGGACCAACTTATATTTTTGTCTTAGAAAAAGAAAAGTTGTTTACATTAGAAATCATCATAATATCTTCAAGTAGATTTTTCCTTCCTTTACACTTTTTATCTTTCCATCAAAACCACTCAGTTTTTTTACCTTGTCAAAGTTTACTTGCAACGTTTGCGTAACGTCATGTTGGTAACTTATGACAAACTAGTTACTACTGCCTCGTTGGTCTAGTCATCTAGTGGTTGGCATGTTCGACTGTGGCCGATGAGGTCCTGGGTTTGAGTCCCGAGTCGGGCCATAATTAAGTACTAGGTTTTTCTGACTAGGAATTGTCAGTACTAGCCCGGAGTTAGGAAGTTGGCGGTGTTTCACCCCTGTGCCTCGGAGAGCATATTAAGCCGTCGGTCCTAGTTATTATCACTAACATAGTAATAGTCGTTAAAGCCCGTCAACCTGCATTGGAGCAGCGTGGTGGGTCTAAGCTCTAATTCCCCCTCTCCTATGAGAGTGGAGGCCTGTGCCCAGCAGTGCAGACGTTAATGGGCTGTAATGATGGTGGTGGTTTATACGCGAACTCTTTCACTATCCACGATAAAAATATGTTATCCCAAACTATAATCTATCTCTGTGCCAAATTTCATCCAGATCCGTTCAGCCGTTCTGGCATGATTAACAAACATCCATTCATCCAATCAAACTTTCGCGTTTATAATATTAGTGTAGCCCCTCGTTTGACCACTGAGTAAGCTTTACAGTTAGCATTGATAAAACTTAGTCCACGCGGACGAAGTCGCGGGCATCAGCTAGTTGACAATGAAATTAGTAAGTAGGTATGTATTTCCAAACCTAAAGCCTGCAGACCTATACGGAACACAAAGAAAAATGTGATTTAGAAAAAAACTAGATTATTATATCAGTCGATGTTGAACATCAGTTATTACAAACATTGCAAGAACGAAGACACAGAATATTGTAAAATGTAAACTATATTTAAAAATATTAATATAATGAAGGCATGATACATTTTGGATGTTCTGAATTCCATACAAGTCTGGGAACGACGTGGAACAATACACAAAGGTTAAGGGATGAGCAAACATACGGGCTCATTGAATGATCAAGTAGGTACTACTTATAAGATAATGAGCGGTTATTAAAACCCTTATATCCCTAAATTGATTATGGCTAGCTTTAATTATTAAGTTTATAGCTTTAGAATTTTATTACGGTCTTAAATTGTGGCTTCAATCCTTTATAATGTTATTTTTTCACAAAAACGATCCACCAATAGAAATATATTTTTCGTAATGTTCTTTAGAAAAGAAGATAAGAAGAAATTAAAATCTGCCGAAATTTTAAGTTTATTTTTATTTTATTTTTATTTGAACTACCAACAGAATTACAAGTAGTGGGTATACAAAATGTTGAATGGCTTAGGTAATAGGTAACAAGAAATTCAATTTATAGGTAGTTACATCATGCACATAGGAAAAGTCGTACATAATTGACACAAGTTTACATTGGGGAATTATTAACAAATAATTAAGATTACTAACTACTACAAGACTACAAAAAATAATGAAAATTGATAAAAAAAAAACTGGACAAAAAGTAAAAAATTAGATGCTTAAAATTTATAATTATAGGATTAGGAAACACAGCGAAGAGGATCATCTGACAATATCATATTAAGAGTCAAGTGATTTTAGTAGTTTGACTTTGAATTTCTGTAGTTTTCCACAAAACAAATCAAATCAAATGTAACGTATCAAACGTAAAATATCAAATCATAATTTATCATTAAAAAAAAAAAATTTAATTATTGAATAACAAGAAATTTAGCATAGCGTACCAACACAGCAACACGTAATCAGCTGTGAATAATTAATTTACAAAAAAAAATTAATAAAAAATTAAAATAAAAGAAAGAATTATATTAGGTATAGTAAAATAGGAACCGAGAACAGTTTTCTCCTAAAAGATATTATTAAATTCCTCAAGATCAAAATGCGTATAAAATATTTTGTTATTCTCTGTTAAAACTGTCTGTTAAAAATTATAAAACGTTTCAAATGTTTGTGAAATAAGTAATCGTTGTCTTAATGAGCACTTAAAGAGTTACAGGAATTCGTCACTAAATTGTACCATTTTAACCTTTGCCCACCAAAAATAATTCAAAGGCTCCATGATAACATTGTGATAAGCTAGCCAAACCAGGATACTGATAAATAATGTTTGAAGGTTCTGAGGGATATCAGTACAGTATTTTATCATTTTCTGTTTGCCAATCTCAGTAGCCAAATATAAAAGATCCATCATGCTTTATATGTAAGTAATTTTTAGACGACAATAAGTGTACTTACATATATTGAATAAATGACTTGAATCTTGAGTGAATCTTGAATCAAAATAAATATATATATATTTTATTGTGTGGTGCAAATAAAGAGTTGAATAATAATAATAATATTATACTTAATATTCTAACTAATGATGTATTCATAAAAAAACACTTAGAATTACAAAAAAGCCACACACTGCTTGGCAAATTTATACATAAATTATTTTAATTTAGTCGTCACTTGCTAGGATGTCCAAAGAGAGCCTTCAGTCCACCACTTTTAATCCGAAGTAAGCGAAGCTAAGAACTTAATTACTTAAGTACTTAAATCTACAGAACTGGCTGAACCATACTAGATCTACACACAAGTAGACAACCAAGAAATTAGAACTATAGTCCCACAAATTTATCTGACCCGGTGAAAGCGTCGCTAGTATACATATTATATTAAAAATAAAACAAATAAACAAAACTAAACAGGCATAAAAATTAGTTCCAATTTGGTGCAGGACTATACTTTCCAATAAAGCGTATAAAAGCCATAAAACAAAATAAGAAGAAGAAAGCGCTTTCTAAACGGTTGACAGTTTAAAGAGTGTGTATGAAATGTGTGCAGTATTTTTTAATTTAGATACTGACTACACCACCAGTAGCTGAAGGCGGTAGGGGGCGACGTTTCTTCCGGCTGCGACGTCTGGGAGTTTTCCTAATGACGCGAATATTTCCCCTTCTGACGTTTAATTATAACCATCAAAAGCGTGGGGATGGGGGTGTTAGTTTGTAAAAGCCTCAACTAATGCGCTGCCAATCATGATGGAGGTTATCCTAAGGTGTTAAAGTAGAAAAAGATAACTGGACAGCGAACTTTGAGAACATAATGAGCTAAGAAATATTTTTTGGAGTTTCCTTTAGAATCGATTTTCATATATAAGCACAAGGTATGAAAATGTATGGGGTGTAAAATCAAACTTTCTCCATTTATGACATTATGTTTCCATGGTAACACTTTGTTTATGTTTCCATGACTATATAATGTATTTTGATGAATATAAATTATGTTATTTACAACGACCTCAATTTACATAAACGGGCCCTGTCAAACAAAGAATGTGGGCGTATTTTTAGCAACGCCATCAACGCCGTCTAGTCTGAAAAGCGGGAACTTGCTTGCAACATCTTGAATAAAAACTTGAAAACGTATGACTCGGTCATAGATAATATAGGTCATAGCCGTAAGGCCAGTTAGTAAAAAAAAAATTATTCAGTTTGCCGTGGAAATTAAATGATTGCGTAATGGATAAAAATATTAAATAGGAAGATTAAATAACGTTTTTTTGGAAATGTATAATTGTGAATTGAAACACTTACCTTAAAATTAAAATTATACAGTGCCAAACTAATTAAACTTTAGATGTTAACTTAATAATAATAAATTATCCGCACGACGAGCGATCGTGACAGCGCTACGACAGGAACAAAGACAGATGCGGAACGTGTTCCGCAACTCGGACGCCCGGCGTTTTTCTATGAAAGGCCCCATCTAGTGCCTACATATATATCGATGGTTATTTAATATAAATAAATGTATCAAGCATGCTTTCAGTAATGTATAAAATGCGTTCATTTACCCTCATTTACTAATTTATATATTTTATAATCGTTCGTAAAGATTACTCTTTACGAACGATTAAACTGCAGTCGTGCGTCGGTGCTGACACACAATTTTTTGCACCATAATATCTGAGTCAATCAATAATAAAAACATTCAATAAATTAAAAAATTTGAACTTTAATGTTGTAAGCGTGATGAAAGAAAGAGAAAGAATGGAAGAAAAATAAGTAAAGAGAGAATTGACATGGTTAAACTAAATTTGAATGCTCAGACAACCCAATAAATAAGCATCAAGTAACAATAGATTTTTTCAATCTTAGATTTAACTACATCTCAGTACTAGATATTATAAAAACCAAAACAATCTATTTTTGAGCAAAAAAGTAGTACAAGCAGGTGCGCAAGCGATCGTGCGTCGCAGACCGCAGTGGGAATTTTTTCACTTAATCTCAAAAGAAAGCTTATTCCTCAATCAAATAGTGGATGCTGACTTTTTGTGACCATCTCCGTGATCAATTTCAGAAACACAATCCCGCGTCATGATGGAATGTAGTGGAAGTAGAAATTTTTGTGATTTGGCTAACCTAACAAATCAGTTTACCTTTATACACGTATCTAATAGCGTTTGAAATTTTATTTTTAATTATATTATGTATATCATTTTCAAAATAAATATTCTCAAGATTATTCTTAACTCTTAGGTTCAAGTTTAATGTTCCTCCACTGAAGGTATCAAAACTTAATACCGGTTTAGCTAATATCCTTAGATAAATATGCTATTTTAATATTACCAACACCGTAGATCACTTAATTTCAAGCCCAGCAATACAACCAAAGTATTGCACACTTAGCCATGCTTATGCTAAACATGCCCTATCATTATGCCACTATCATAATCTTACTCCAACATTAAGCAATTCAATTTCAACCCAAACTTATAATCATAGAGTGCAAAATTCTGTGCTCACGTTTTAAGGCTTGCAGTTTTTTAAACGAAATTTTTCGAGCGTTTTTCAAAAGCTTTAAATCAAGAGTGGTAAGGTAGATTTTTGCATGTGCTGTATATTTTATAAAGTTGCCCGTAAACACAAGTTACGCACGCTTGCCTTCACAAAAATAACGAACGATGTCATCGAGACAGTATAGTATCACCTCCTGAATGGATCTCTATTATGAAAAGGGTCTTTTTAACGTTTCAAAGGAATACGAGGGGTTTTTCTAATAGCTAATTTTATAGGGTGTGAATGTCATTATGGCTTATTTTGAAAAATATACTTTTTTATTTTAGAGTTTCAAGCCATCTGTTTCTCGTTTGGAGTAATAGTGAGTAGTTATTGTGATTTTTTATAGAAATAATGTTTACGTAAAACGTATTCTTTTGAAGGGTATGTTAAATATTTTTACCCTATTAGTCCCATCCTGCACTATTAGGTACTTATTTTCAAATTATAATCATATCCAGAGTCCAGACAAATATGTAGTCTGGATCTATCCATTATCATGACCAGTTGATTTTTATTAATATTATCTTTAGTCCCTTTTCCCGTACACTTCGCTAAATCCATATTTTTCTTTTTTTTTCAAAAATTCTTATAATTCGTTCTGTGTATCTCTCTTTATTTCTTGTTTTAGCTTTTTCAGAAATAGTTGGGACATTATCAAACGTTTTCAAGAATAGTACTCATATTTATATCATCTTAAGGTTCTCTTTATTTATTTATTTCTAAGTTGGTAGGACTTTGGAAGTGGTTTTAACAAAGCACATGCCATTTTTAGCTAACCAAAGTGTAGCAGTAAATCAATGTAATTTGAAAACTACACGGTACAAAGTACCGGGCCTGCACATTACGACTGCCACTAAAACTTGGGAACTGTAACTTTTACACCGACGATAAATCTCTACCGGTTTACTTGCAGTTATTTTATTGAGATTTTTCACGAAAATTTCTTACTGCAAATGAGTTTCCGCCACCACTCACACATTGCTTAAAAATTCTTTCTTGAAGTATATTTTTCATTCAAAAGATCCAAATTCAAAAGATTTCATAAATAAACATTGCTTTGGAATCGTCAAGTAAATCTACAACTGATTAGAATCACATCACAATAATAGGATTTTTCCTTGAACAGTACTTAATCTTCCTGTTTTTTTAATATCGGGTTGGGATTATTCATCATAATTATTATGTATTTTCGAAGTATACACTTCAAAATTTATTAATTATTTATTCAAGTCAGTTAGTTAATAGATGTTGGCCGTCAGTAAAATTAATTATTGAATTTAACAAGTAGTGTCGTATATTTTGAAAGTGGGCATAGAATTGTTTCACAATTATAACATTTCAATCAATAAACCTTTATAACAGTGTATATTCTAGTAGCTGGTACTACCCAGTCAATTACAAAAGAAAGTCCAAAGTCTTTTATTTCAAAAGTTAAAAAAGAAAAGACAATGAAAGAATTTTCACGTTCAGCTTCAGCGTTCAGTTATTTGTCGCGGATCGTGGATGCACTCAATGTCGGCATTATTTCTTTTGGATTAGTGCAATAAAAGTTTTATTGGTCGTAAATAAATACGATCGGTTCACTTTTCGACCGCCCCCTCACTGTAGCGTTATAGTTTAGTGACCACACAGTTGGGAAGCGCCAATGGCAGGCAGACCTACCAAGTCTTCAACGCGGGGACATTATTGCTTGGAGAAAGGAGAGGTGTTAAGCCGGTAGGAGCCCATGTCTCCGATTCTGAACTTGCAACTACTACTAACAACAACAGCAAATAGCTGGGATAGCAATTTAAAGGTTGCAGAATCTTAGATTCAATTAAAAATACATGGTTGACTCAACACATTAAGGGAGTTTGTAGGAAATTATCTGCGACTTCTTCACAAGGCTTTTGTGGTTGCTCTTTATCATTTACTACACACTGTGCGATGGCTACACAGTGACATCATGGCAATGAATCTGCACTTTTTAAGTACAAATTTAACGTTTTCTTTCCAAAATAAAAATGTTTCACTAAATATTCTTTTTAAAAAGCTGTTTTCGTTTAAATTTTATTGAATTTAAAATAAACAGGAAAAAAGTACACCAGTAAGTACCTATCTAATAATAATATGTAGATATTAAATAAACATGTCAAACATAAATTGGCTTAAGATGTTCTTTCAGTCATCTGTCACTAGCTGATGCCCGCGTCTTCGTCCACGTGGATTGAGGTTTTTTGGGTCCCGCGGGCACTCTTTAATTTACCAGGATAAAAAGTGCCTAAAAGCCTATATTTTCCCCCTGGAAACAAACTATCTCTATACAAAATTTCATCAAAATCGGTTGAAGAGATAGTTTTTTTTAGATTCCAGCGGGATCTCTTGAATTTTCCGGGATAAAAAGTATAGACTACTTTTAGGCTATCTGTCTTTCCCCGGGATACAACCTATCGCTGTACCAAATTTCATCAATATCGGTTGAACAGATGGGTCGTGAAAGCGTAGCAGAGAGACAGACAAACTTTCGCATTTATAATATTAGTGTGGATTTGTCAGCATCACAAATCGGGAATGCACCCGATATTGGTATTATTACCTACTTCTTCTGAATTAGTGCAATAAAAGTTATGTTGATCGTACGAGTAAATAAATACGATTGCTGGCTTACCTACCGTCCTTAAAGCTGCAGTGCTATTTACTATTTTAATGAGATTTGTGAAGTTTTTGGCTTTAAATAAAATAATAGTATTTTATGCATTGACTTTTGATGAAATGCAGCAAACAATTCGATTTCCGTAATTTAGTCAACCTTTTATATTAGTAATAACCTTGAAATATTATTCTGTATCTTTTTCTGTAATGGTAATATAATAATCATACTAATATTATTAATGAAAAAATGAGTTTGTTTGTTGTCCTTCAATCACGCTGCAACAGAGAAACGGATCGACGTGATTTTTAGCATGGGTATAGTCAGCGGCGTGCACAGAGTTCGAAGCCAGGCATAGCCATTTTCTGGTAGGGCATGATGAAAATTAAGCATTGGACTATTTTATACACGGTAAGCAGTGCTTTAATGCCTCTATGTCATGCATGGCACTGGGTGTATGGTTGAGAATCTGAAGAGTGACATAGAATCATAAAAACTTAACCAAGCGGATGAATTCGCGGGCATAAGCTAGTAAAAAAATAAAAATGCTACATTTTGAAATTAAATCTGAAGCAAAATTAACAGTTAAGCAGCCTGATACACGGACTCCGGATGTCCTTTGTAACACCTCAAATGTATTAATATTTATAACACAAAACATCAGTTCAAACGTCAAAGCTGCGATTAACATGGGGTCTGGCAAAAAGCCGCGGCTAAAGTGACGGTCATCTCTCTCGGCTGATAATTAAGTGGCTCATTTGTAAGGATAAGCGCGACTCCTGATTTGGAGTTGTCTACCGTGTTGGGTTTTGTTTTTATGCCGTTAAAATCGAATGTACGAAGGGAATGATTAAAGGTGACTGAGCCATAATATTTTTATCATTATAAAATTGGCTACGCCATGATAAAACTATTATGGTTTGGTATTACACGCGGACGAAATCAGCTAGTCTATAATATAAATATGATTTCTATTGACAGTTTTAAGGATTGATTGATTGAAAGTATTATTACTTAAACTGACTGAGTCAACACGCTCTACATAGCAGCTTTATTATACATTTAGATGATGCCCACGGCTTCGTCCGCGTGGACTAATTTTTTGCGATTCCCACGGGAACTCTCTAATTTTTCGGGTTAATATATAACATATGACACTCACAAATAATGTGGATTTCTATTGGTACCAGAATTTTCAAAATCGGTTCAGTAGATCCAGAGATTACCCCCTACAACGTCACAAACTCACAAACTTTACCTCTTTATAATATCAGTATAGATTTGCCAGCAGATTGTTGTCACGCGCTACTATATGAATACTTAATGAAAAAAAAAGAAGCTACTAAAATGGGTAAGAAATCTTGGGGTCTCATCTTAATATTACACTAATTAACAAATACATGCTCCATTTTGATACATTTTCAGACTATTTCATACCTTCTAAAACGAATGTAAAATGGGCTTTATTTAGAAATCACAGCTTATGATATAAATAACATATTTCGCAAAAAGACCGCCAACTTCATACGAACTAAAGGTTAGTGTACACACAACAGTTTGTCTGACTCCGTCTAACAGTTCAAGTATGGCTGTAAATCTAAAAGTCCAGCTAACGTATTAGCCAACTGTTAGAATTAGCCGAGCCACACTCGAACTTTACGGCTATAAACTGAGAAGTGGTGCTCGAGTTTATTAGTTTATTTGACGTACTGTGATGTAGCTAGACGAAACTAAACGTATTGTATGCTATTTAAGTTTAATGGCGCCGAACAACACAGGACAGGATGATCTAGAAGGCTCTGGAGGAGGCCTATGACGCAGGACAAGCTGATGTTCACTATTTTTTTTTGTAAATTATTGTAAACCTAGACCTCATCATTGCTTTGCACTAAGCATGATTGTCGTCAAGCGCAAGCCTATCTCACAATAAAAAAAATGTTTATTCCGCAATAAAGGCTATGACTATGATGTCACTAGACGAAACTAAACTGCTATTTGAGCTTTAATATTTTGGCTTTCACTCCTTATCCAAAAGGTGTTCCATTAGTTAAAGAATTCTTAAATATAGGCGCTCTTCAGCTTTGCGTAAAAATGTCGCTATTTCGCTATTTGCAAAGACTTTACAAATTTACCAAATCATTTTTTTCATATTTTGTTAAGCGAAATTGAAAATAAGCAATTAACATGAGTATGAAAATGTAAATGATAAAAGAGCATGGATTTAACTCGCTCCAGCTTTGTTTGGGACTACAGTTACTTGTATCCTAATAATGATTGTAATTTTTGATTGAAAAGAACAACTACTGAGTTTCTTGCTGGCTCTTCTCGGTAGGAACGGCATTCCGAACCAGCGGTAGATTCACTCGACGATTCAAAAGCACTAGTAAAAGTTTAATTGAATTAAATCAAATCAAATCAAATCAAATATTTTTTATTCAAATAAACTTTTACAAGTACTTTTGAATCGTCAAGTGAATCTACCACTGGTTGATTCACTTGACGATTATAAAACATTTGAGTTTGAATCAGTTTGATTAACGAAGCTGAAAGTGCAATGGGCGTGGCACATGGCTCAAAGAATCGGTAGTCGTTGAGGTCTCAAAATGCTTAAATGCTGGCCTTGTATACAGGCAAACACAGCAATGAGAGACCGAATAATAGGCGTCAAAAAAGGTGCACAACCTCAAATATTATTAGCGGGGTCCACCGGATGCAAGAATGTGTTATTTGGAGATCGCTTGTGAAGATATTTGTCTAGCAGTTGACTTCAATCAAAGCACTCAATATTGCTAAAATTTGTTTATGATTGCGTTGGTAAAACTTTTGAAAATGTAACGTTTACGCCTAAATTGTTTAAATAACGAAATCAGACATTCATTCCGAACTCGACGCCCAATCAAAATGGTATAACGGGTGAAAATACATCGGAAATCCTTTAGCAAATTGAACCACACCATACAAACAACATGACTCTTATATCTATCAAAATACAGTCGAAATTAACGCTAACATTGTATATAGAAAGGAGTGGTTCCTATTTCGAAAGGGATAGAGTCGCAATTTGTCGAAGTTTTCGTTTCTACACCACTCCGTCATTAAGCGGCGTGCAAACACGGATAGAGAACAAACAAACAAGCAGACAAGCTGTTGTAATCCCTCTGTACACGGCGGTACGCTAAAGGTTCCTTTGCTATGATTGACGTTAACTCATTTATCTGATCCGTTTCGCAATTGACAGTGCAAATGATAGTTAAACTATTTAATTTTAGTTTACCTGTAGTTGCAGTGCAACTAGGGGTACTTATGGGTTTTAATATAACTGCCATGCCCCTAACAGGTTAGCCCGCTACAATCTTAGATTGCATCATCACTTACCATCAGGTGAGATCACAGTCAAGGGCTAACTTGTAATGGATAAAAAAAAACTAGCTACAGAACTAGTAATAAACATCATAATAACTTAATATTATAAATAATGCGAAAGTATGTTAGTTTGTTGGATTGTCCTTCATTCACGCCGCAATAGAGCAAGGGATCAACGTGATTTTGTATGGGTATAGGTCGAGGACCTGGAGAGTGACATAGGCTTATTTTTATCCCAGATAATTAAGAAGTTCCCGTAGGAATATACCTACTTATTCCACGCGGACGGACACCGGCTATCACTGCAGTATAATTTACCCCTAACCGGTGGCAAAATACGACTTCAAAGTTGAAAATACTGATATCATCACCTTCCTCCTGCTTTTGACGATCGCAGTAGTGTGCGTTGTTGTTTTAACGTAGGTCCCGGGATTGAATTTCGATCCCTGGCAGGGTCAATTTGGGAATTTATGATTTCTGAATTTTCCCTGGTCTGGCCTGGTGGGAGGCTTCGGCCGTGACCAGTTACCACCCTACCGGCATAGACGTGCCGCCAAGTGATTTAGCGTTCCGGTAAGATGCCGTGTAGAAACCGAACAGGGGTATGGGTTTAATATAACTGCCATGCTGAGGCATGGTTAGGTTAGCCCGCTACCATCTTAGATTACATCATCACTTACCATCAGGTGAGATCGCAGTCAAGGGCTTACTTGTAGTGGATACAAAAATCCTGAACTCATCGCTGGCAAACTGCTAAGCGCGAATCTCCTCTCAGAATAATAAGTTCACCACGCCGAGGCAGTCCTTACCAAGGATTGACAAAGGTAATGAATGTTTGGAATTCTTTAAGTATCTAGAAAATCTAAAACAAATCGGCGCACGTTTTTAATCTTTTCAGAAAACACTTTCGCGAATGTCGCAATAATTATTTATCTCCTGAAATATTTTTTCGGCTTTTAGCATTGCTTTTCCATTAAACTTAAAAGAGAATATTATCATTTTTCACGCAGATTTTCAACCAACCCCATCCAATTTTTCGTTTTCCGTATGATTTGTGTGTACCTAATTAGAAACTTGTAGGTACTCTACAGAGTGGAATACTAATATTCTAAATGCGAAAATTTGGATGGATGGATGTTTGTACTTTGTTATACTCAATCACGCCCGAACGGCTGAAAGGATCTGGATGAAATTTGGTACAGATATAGATTATAATATTAAGTCTAGAATAACACATAGGCTAATTTCCTAGAAAATTAAAGAGTTCCCGCGGGAACCAAAAACCTCAATTCACGCGGACGTAGTCGCGGGCATCAGCTAGTAATCCATAAAAATAAAGATTAAAAAAAACCAAAAGACTTATGGTTAAAACTTAAGTCAACATATAAAATCGAAGAGAAGCTAGTGATAACTACTAGACTGCATGAGGTTTGAAAAACTCACTCAATTTCGAATGCGGTAGCAAGAACTCGTGTAAAAGGCAATGTCTGCACAAATGGGATAGTTAGAATCACTGAATGTACGATCATTTGGCAAGACGCACTGGCGTTGCGGCTTATGGGTGATAAAGGGGCGCCATAAAACACTCTTGGTGTCTTGGCATTTAGGTCTTGGGGCACATTAGGCTTCCCTGAGACATTACGCTCTTTAATGGACCAGGTTCTGACATCAATACTCAATTTGTTTTTTAAACTCAAACTCATATTTTTCAAACTCAAACTCATATTTCTCAATCTCAAACCCATATTTTTTAATTAAAAAATCTTATTCGAGTGAATCTTCTACTGGATCGGAATACCATTCCTAACGAGAATAACCAGCAAGAAACTCGGTGGTTGCTCTTTTGAAAAAAAAAATTATACAATTACATCATGATGTGGATGTGTTACATCATTCAATATAGGACATACAGGTGTCTATTATGTTACGTCATGTTTTGACTTTAGCACCGGTTCGGAAAATAGATCCGGCAAGAAACTCAGCAGTTGCTCTTTTTATGAAAAGAGAAATGTAACCAACAACAAAACATATGTTAAGGAACAAGTACTACACTGATTTGCAGGCTGCTGAATGCGACGCCGGTTGCTTTGATGCTACTTTGTCATTAAGAAAATCTTAAATCATCAATAGCTAACATCGATGGAACCTTGATATTACTCTCTTATCACGAGAAACACTAATTTCTCGTGATAAGAGAGTAATATGCCTCTAACCAGTATCCATTGTACTCCCAAATAAAATTAAATGTAGATTCGAAATAAATTACACCGTATTTATCGAACCCAACGAGATTCACCACATCCCCGAAACAAAAGCCAAAAAGTTGGTTTGCTTCATTGCTCGTTATCTACCATTCGCAGAGGTTTTAATTGGTTTATAAATAACTGCCCTCCTGCCCTGCCCTTACCCTCCGGAGGCCGCACACGAGTTATGACCTCAGGGCGGGTATATTAAAATACGGAAATCTTTAAACAATGCGCAATTTTAGCGGGAACCGTGTAATTAAATTTTCATACTTTGTTTCGTCGAGAAATTTTGTTTATTCTCAAATTTACGGAATACTTAAGCCTGTTTGTAAGCCTTTCGGAAATTCTCGGATTCAATTCGGACTGTAGTTGAGACGGGAAGTAAAATTTTTGGACTTACAATATAATTAATCGAGTAAAATTTGTAAGATGTTAAAATTTATGTCTTAAATTAATTGGAAGGATACCGGGGAGCAAAGATGGCGTCTATTATTTGGGTATCGAGCCGAATCCAATTGAATTGATTTTAATATGATTTAGGTTTTTTTTATATTTATCCACTCCTAGTTAGCCCTTGACTGCGATCTCACGTGATGGTAAGTGATTATGCAGTCTAAGATGGTAGCGGGCTAACCTGTCAGGGGCATGACAGTTATAATTAACCTTTACCCGCAAAACGTTGAAAATGAAGAAGCCATTCACGTAAACCTGTTTAATTATATTTATATTAATACTATGAATACATCACTCTGTTTTCGCGGTAACATTGGATTGGCATAAAGCCTCCCTAAAAGCTTCTATGTTATATTTAAGCAAATCTCTATAAAGTAATTTTGTTTTAAGGAAAATTGTCTTGGATGTAACTTAATGTTAAGTACAGTAAATAATGTAATACACATTTTCGGAGTAAAAATATGCTTTTCGTTTTTTATCACATAATTTGTTTTAAGGCGTTATTCTACATAGTTTCTAAATCAAAATGTACTAAGAAATATAATTATCTTATTCAAACACAATTTAATAAGTTGTTTCTATCTACCGCAGCCATGATTTAAGTGAATATAAAAAGTTTATTTACTTAGAAGTTCCTAAGTAAACGAACTAGGAATCAAATTTGGAACTTTATGCTTTTGAAACAAGTAAGTAAGTAAAAATATACCTTTTTACCTTCCAACCCAACCATCCAACTTTATATTTTAAATGCGAATATCATCCATCCCATTCATCTGTTCAAACGATTTTGATACAATTTTATGTAGGGATAGGTTGCATCCTCTAAACTCGATTTGCAAAAAATCAGTTTCAGCGCGGGATCGTACCGGAACGCTAATATAGCGGATAGCTGGCTACTGGCTAGAGCCTACCAACAGATAAAACCAGAAAAAAATTAGAAATTATGAATTTAGAAATTGCCCCAGCCGTGAATCGAACCCAGGAGCACCCATTAAAGACCACAGGGTTTACCATACCAGGTTTGTTTTTAAGGTTTTCCTCCAAACAGGTCACTGCCCCCAATAAATAAGAACCATGTACCCATTACGTATTCGGATAAACGATGCAAGTACACATGTGTTTATTAATACCTAACCATAAACAGTTTAAGTACAATTCCACCGTATTAAGTCGCGAGCACAAAATGAATTTAAATTGAACTGTGATCACCTATTTGTATGCACGACATAGTTGGATTGGACGCAGTGGAAATGTCACACGTGGGACTTCCCGCTTTATGACAACAATTGGAAAGAATCAATTTTCTATGAACACTGGAGAAAACAGACTTTAAATTAAATCGCGTAGCATACCGAACACTTTTAGTGTTCTGTATATACATTTTAAAAGAAGCCCTTTTAATGCAACTTTGTCTGCAGATATTATTGTCTTTTTGTCACAGTCCCTTAGGTATTTCTCTAACGAGGTACTAATGATTTACGGATTTGAAAATCAAATCAAATCATCGGAATAATTTTCTAGGAAAGAAATACAAATGGACTTGTGCAATAAATCCATACTATATAATATTAGAAATGCGAAAGTGTGCCTGTCTGTCCGTCCGTCCGTCTGTCTATTTGTCTGCTACGCTTACGGTCCATCTGTTCAACCGGTTTTGATAAATTTGGTATGAGTAGGGATAGTTTGTATCCTGGGGAGGGACATAGGATACTTTTATCTAAAAAAAATAAAGAGTTCCCGCGGCAATCTAAAAACCTTTATCCACGCGGATGAAGTCCGCGATGATGAATATGGATTATAATATCTGCTGCGCATTGGCTTATCTCTGTGGTTATTTTATTTTGAATTATTACGTCGGTGAATTGTAGAAGGAAAATATTTCTTCAAATTTTTACCTCGACGATTTAAGTAATGTTATACCTCAATCGTTACACACACTGCGGAACACTAATGTAGGAGTACAACTCGCATTTAACCAATTATTACTAGATGCCGTACATCGTGTCGTTACATCATTTTTATGTAAACTGAGTATAGGCACAGCATAAATATGTATTTATACAGAGGTTCGACGCCCATAAAAATCGGTTACTTCAACTGTAGCACCTAGATACGTATCAGGTAGGTAACCTATGGTTGAGATAATATGTAGGAAACTGCATAAAAAATACTAATTTGACATTACGACTGAATTGCTTAAAAGACATTTGTCTAAAAGACACAAAATAGTATATTTCATTACAAGTGTGGAAAGGCTGTCATTGCAAAGAGTTCCGACAAATGTCTACCCGAGCCGAGGCGCAGTCGAAGGCGAGGGTTGACAGTCGGAACAAGTTGCAATGACGGTTCCGCACGTGTACTGAACGACTATTTTTAATACAGTTGCGAAAAAATGAAGCAATTTAATAAAATAATAAAAACACAATATCATCGGGAGCTTCGTTCAAAAACCTTTCCACTTCATTCGATGTTAATATTTTCGACTTTTTACCGTCTGATTGTCGTTTTAAGAAAGCATTTAATTTTGGGTATTCACTTATATCCACGTTGTTCCTTATTTTCAGCATACTTTTTATCATCGAAAACCTCATATGTAGCGACTTTTTGACTTTTCCGGTAAAATGTTCTCCGAAGCATTTTGTGCAATTATACTGAGTTCCGGTGGTGTTAATTCAAAAAAACTAGGGTCGAAATTACTCATTTTGTGCAACAAACAACTAAACTCGCAAAGAAAATTTCTGAAAAATGTAATGCCAACCGTAGAATATAAGCAGAGTTTTTTTTTCTTCACCCATTCTGGTAGGCAAAGGCCCATACAGCCAAGTCTTCAGTAGAATTTTTTTTTTGATATGAAATGAAAATGAAATTTAATGAGATGAAATGAAATGAAACCTAACCAAACTCATTCAATCAAATCATTAAATCTGAATTGAAACTGTATTGAAACAAATTAGTAGCTTTTTTTTAGAAATATACGTATTTGCATGAATCATAAAAACTTCTATGATTTTTTTTAGTAAAAACTTCATGGTTTAATTTTTCTTTTTAATAGACATTATTTTGACAGTTGGGAAAGAGAACGCACGAGTTCGGGAAAGGTAAAAAAAAAGCACGAGTATGTAATAACCCACATCCCGAACGCTATACGTCCCTGCAATACGCCACTTTTTGAGCAACTGTATTAAAAATATTCTTATAATGCGCAATAGGCCTTAGGAAATAACGTGTCTCCTTAGACTGTGGTATATAGGTAGGTATTGTGGACTGTGGAGGATACAGTCAACGCACGTCGCGTGTCGCATGGCATTAATTTGCTTAACAAATCGGCTTGCTGACCAGCGACACTATCATGTGACACTAGCCACCGATCGGCTTGTCGAGTTTCCGTATGACCTACGCATAACTGATGGATCAAGGTTATTCATTGAACTAAAATTAAGATTTTTTGAACTCTAATTTTTTGGGTTCAGAAGAGATGCGAACCCTTGAGCTCATCATACTTTGTAATAAATAAAATAATTTAAAAAAAATGTTTATTTCAGACCCTTTAGTCATAATAAGTTGTTATAAAGCTATGTTAGTACACACAAATAAAACAAAATAACTAATTTAAATATCTGCGGTTGCATGCTGGGGCACTAGGTAAATATTAATATTATAAATGCGAAAGTTTGGATGGATGGATGTATGGATGGATGTTTGTAACGTAATCACGCCTGAACGGCTACGCGGATCTGGATGAAATTTGGCACAGAGATAGATTATAGTCTGGAATAACACATAGGCTACTTTTTATCCCGGAATATTATAGAGATGCCGCTGTAAATCAAAAACCTTAAACCACGCGGACTAAGTCGCGGTCATCAGCTAGTAATTGATAAATGACTTATTTATTTCACGTAGGACATCTTGTGCTACTTATGAAATGTCACTATTCTACCACCGGTTCGGAAATCAGTTCAACTCTAAGAACCGACAAGAAACTAATTGGTAACCGAGCAAGCTAGCTAGCCATGAGGCAAACAACGCGGCAGTTTCTATAATAATAAGTCAAATAAGAAAAATGTGATCATTTCCCTTTAACAAAAAAGGGCCCAGTGATATATAGACCTATCAATAGAGTGTCGACAGATTCCACCCTACAAACTCCCTTATTATACCTACTTCTCTTGAAATACTGCAAAAGATCGCATAGACAACGTATTGGGTCGCATCGCTCACCACCCTATTCTATAGCAAATGACGGTTGATTAATGACCCAGAAATAGGGGGGATTTAATTTCATGCACAATATTTTAGAGAAGACTAGCTGATGCCCGCGACTTCGGGTGGAATAATTTTCCCTTAATTTTTTGCCATAAAAAGTAGTACAAGTTACTTTCCAGGTGTTCAACTATACCCATGCAGAAAATCACGTCGATCCGTTGCTCTGTTACGACGTGATGAAAGGACAAACCAACAAACATACACACTTTCGCCTTTTAATATTAAAGTATGATTTATAGAACTAAAAAATAAACTATATTGTTGCCAAAAGTAATTTTGAATATAAGTAGTACAGTTTACTGTATGTAAAATGTAGTAGTATACAAAGATAGTTAAAACAAACTCAGGGAACGTTCGCACTGCGAAAAAAATTCGCGCGACTTTTATGCTCGCGGTCTAGGTATATTTCGCGAACGGATTTCACCTGCTTCGCACTGCGAATGCGGTGAGCGTCATACAACTCCGTACATCACAAAATATTCGTGTGAATATAATTCTTACCGTATCGCGTGAAATTATATCAAACCAGCGAATTTATTTTCATGCAAATTCGAACGTAGCCTCAACTTTCTTCGAGGTCAGGCCTCGTATAGTTAAAACTATGGATTGTGGGGCTGCCCAAGTCGGTAAATGGAGGGTTACAAATTTTGAATATATCAGAAAAATATTCATCAGGATACTGAGATGAAACCTGGTCCAGGAGATGGAGTGATCAACAATAATGAGAAAATGTATAAAGTAAGTAGGTAGGTATAGACCGCGCGCGAGCTCCGAGGCATCCTATGAAATGTTAAAGTAATTACCTAGAGTTGTTTAAATTGCAAAACAATACTGCTATTGCAAAATTACACGCGTCATGCTCTAAACTAGTGCGGTCAGCGAGCTGGATATGGAGAGACGATCGGGGGTGGCGTACAGCGGTCGTTTCTTCAGACCCCGATTCCTTGGAGCTCGTGCGCGGACTATATGTACATTTGATTTGATTTGATCAATCGTAAAAGAAGTGCTCATTAAAAAATCCCTCGGGCCAAGATTCCTTTGTTGTCAGTTCAATCAATGGAGCCAAGTTATTGATGTTGATGATTTCGAGACCGTGATTTATATGTGACGTTGATGAAAGAACAATTGCGAGGGGGGTTTTATGAAAATTGATGATTTGACTGAAGCAGTGTCACATTACGTTTGAATGAGACATCTTAATGATAAATTGATTACGTCGATTTGAGGGGAGTGCCTTTTTTTGGAAATGTATCACAAAAAAAAGTTGCGCATTATTTCTCAATGTATTTCGAATTTAATCTGAATATTAAATATAATGAAAAGGTGACTGACTGATCTAACAACGCACAGTTCAAAGCACTGGACGGATCGTGCAGATAGCTTATTAGCTAGATGGATGCTTAAGGATAGCTAGGATACAGTTCGCGCACGAGTTGAATGCAGAGTAAATGTATGTGTTGTATGTGTAAATGTATGTGTTGCACCATACAGTTGCTCTGCATTCAACTCGCGCGCGAACTGTAACTTAGCGGATGTCTACGTCAATTATGACGTAAGTATCCGCTAAGAAAGTATTTTACAAAATTCAACCCAAAGGGGTAAAATATGGGTTTGACTTGTGTAGTCCACGCGGACGAAGTCGCGGGAAAAAGCTAGTTTTTAAATAAAATGTCAAACTAATTGAGCGGTTTTTTTTCTTTTTCGAAGGACGAACTCAAAAGTGACAGCTGCTACTTTTTAACCAAGAGTTTTAGAATTCTCAAGGATTTTAAAACCTTAAATCTAAATCTCTATATATATAAAAATCAGTTGCTGTTCGTTTTGTCTCGCTAAAACTCGAGAACGGCTTGACCGATTTAGATGGAATTTTTGGTGTATGTTTGAGTGGGTCCAGGGATGATTTATATTCATAATTGGACCCGGTAGGGGGCGCTGCAATCGGGTTTAATGTTCAGGGGGGTGATGCGACGTCGGAAGTAAGTTCGTGTAATAGTTTACACACAAAGGGATAGAGCCTTACTCAAAATAAACCTTACCTTACCTAAATGTAGGATAATATTTTTCTAACACATTGTGAATTAGTAGCTTCAATACATAATATTCTTAGCAAAAGTCACCAGAAACCGCCTGGGGAATAGATACTCGACCATCGATAGAATACCACTTGCACGGTCGAATACGGCCGAATAAAATTTTACGAAATTGAATCGGCCGCCCGCCGCCAGCAGACCGTAAAATTGGTCGGGCCGGCCAGCGTGCTCGGTATCTTCTTCGGTGTTTGGCCGAATTATGTTTGCAGCCTACACTCAACCTTTTGAATTAAACATGGCCGATGCGACCTGTGATTTAGTACGCGCTGTTCCGGCGTGGACTGGCGACACTTATGCCTTACATCCGTTTTCCGTTACATGTTTATGGAGATGCTATGTTGGTGGCCTTTCAGTGGCCAGTTGACCGATTTCTGACCTTTTTATTCGCGTGTGGTGATGTTCTTAATTACATTCGCCGTCGTCGTTAACCGATAGACGTCCTGTTTTGGACGTCTCTTGTAAGGATCCCAAACATGGCTGATGCGACCTGTGATATAGTACGCGCTGTCCCGGCGTGGACTGGCGACACTTATGCCTTACATCCGCTTTCGGTTACATGTTTATGGAGATGCTAGTTTGGTGGACGCTTTCATTGGCCGATTTATGACCTTTTTATCCGCATCTAGTGATGTCATTAATTACATTCTTCGTTCACCGATAGAAGTTCCACACACTACGGTCTTGTCCAGCGGTTCTCTTCTAGTGGGGAGTCTGCCAAGCTAGGTCGTCACTCCTTCAGACCCCAATGGTTATCGGTTTTTCTTACCTTTTATGTTCTTAACTATAACAGTTATTGCGTAAGGTAAAGCCAGTTTAATGTTTGTGTAAATCGCACTTATCTTGTAGTCCCTTTTATTTTTAATAATTTGTATAAAATTATTATCAGGAAAGTACTTGAAATCTTGACAGGGTTCTTTGTCTACTTGACATCAGACTATACTATATTTTCGTCTCGACAAGGTGTCCAGAAAGCATAATAGCTTAAAATGTTATCAAATAAAATAAATATTTAGGGATCAAAATATTTTACAAACATTTTTCGTGAAGACCATCAAACGTCGTCAAATAACGTTGATGTATATATATTATTATTTGTGTAATAAATAAAGAAAGTTAATACAGAATTGATACAACGAGGACCGTTGGCAGAGAGTCCTTTTGTTGGCATTTAATACACTAATGGATCCCTATATCTAAGATTAACGTTCCTATAGATTCTGATACCGCCCACGCGATTGAAAACATCTCTATTTATTTCTTTTTCATTTTACTTCTGCTGGACACAACTCTGATAGCTAATAATAAGTACACCTATAATGCCAGAAACATACTTATAACTTGCCGCTCGTGCGAACGCTTTGGGACTAACTGTTTCTATCAAACAGTAATTACTTAGTATACTCTTAGGTATGGGTACCTACGTTATAATGATAAGAATACTTCAAGTCTTTTACAGGTTGTTTTGGATCGTCAAGTCAATCTAGGTACCTACGAGTGGTTTAGAATGCCCTTCCTATCGCGAAGAAAATCAAAGTAACTCAGCATTTGCACTTTTTAAAACATTATTTACAATTTTATTAACCTACATGACAGTAGGAATTGCAGTCCCGCTTATTTAACATTCAGATGATCTTCGATTTTATACTTTATCTTCTTTTTCTATGAAAATGTTTTAAATAGGTTATAAATTTCGAAACATAAAAAAAATAAAATTCCCCTTTCTTATCTATTAATAATAATAATATTCGAGCTAGAAGTACGCATAAAAATAGTGCAACGTGTGGGCTTTGAACCGTCGACCTTTCGGATTTTAGTTCATTGGAGCTTTAAACCGTTCTCTACCACCCACGCGATTAAAATCATCGGCTTTAAATAACTCATTGAATCATAATAGTTGATAACGTAAAAAATATACAAAAAAGTTTAATTTTTTTATTTTTCGGGACATAAAGTGCAATGTTTAATTTTGAAAAAAAAAACATCAAGACCAGATCAGCGTTTGGGCCATGAAATTGTAACAATACGAGCTATTTTTGTATTCATAACATATAATTGAGAATATATTATATCAAAAGGGTGGCGTCAATTTGGAGGATGTGTCTCGAGTGCGTTTCCAGCATAATGATTATATTCATGCTATACGCCTATTCAACTATCACATTCATCAGCCCTAATGCTGCCTTTTGCAATACATTTCCGATTTCTTTCTAATTCACCCCAGCCATTAACCATTTTTACTGCATCACTTCTTTGGTACTGACCCCCCAGAAGTCCGTTTTGATGGCCGGTATTGCCTATTAAACGCGGGGAAGTTTTGTATTCCACGGACCGGGGAAAAATACAGCAGCCATACTGGATAGGAAGGAGCAATTTGCCCTTATAAATACAGGATTGATGAGTAATCAGATATTAAACAGATTGCTTCTTTTGAGAAAAAAGTTTGTTGTGTGATTTTATTTCGTTTTGTAAGGATATTTGATGATGTTCCGGATACCTAGTTGGTTTTGGTGCATTCTTTACAATAATTATGAGCGCTATGAACTTTTCAAAGAGCCGAATGTTGTCAAGGTTGCGATTGGCAGGACATGAAGGTGAGAAGGCGACGCTTTGCTCACCTTCTCCCGCCATAGTATAGGTGTCCAGGACCCTATGGTCGGTTCAGCGTCGCGACGTCTCAGTCGAATCCAATACGTCTTGGGATCCTGAGACCTCTCTTTTTAGACGTGGACTGTGCTGCTGGTTTTAGTGGGTATTCTGCTTCCAACTGTGAGTCCCACATACCCGCCCTGTGCGGGATGCGTAAATGCATTTTTTTAGCAAATAAAAAAGAAGGACATGTAGAACATATGAATGAATTAAAAGCCCCAATTTGTTTACTGAGCAGTAAATCTTTTAAGGAAGAAATAGAGACTGATTGATTAAGGGAATAAAGGAGGGTTTTGAGAGTTTAAAGCTGGAAGGTAGCTGTTTCTGATGGAGAAGATTTGGAAATACCAAGGCCCAACCAGGGATACAACAGATGAGAAGACGATTATGTAACAGAGTCGCACCTATTCGTATGGTTAGTGTAGACACAGCTTATGGCCAATGTTGATGGAGAAATAAAACATAAATCCAGTAAAAATGATAACCTAAAAGAAAATTTAACACTCAACTTTAGGTTTTAAAGTGAATGTTTAATAAAAAACGATGATTGTGCCGTGTATCCATAATTGAATTGAAACTTCGCCTTAATTCCGAGCTGTTGCCAAAAATTAGCTTAAAATGCTCGCGAGCGAACTTGCTAAGCCTCCCGCGCGAAAACGATAGTGGAACGAGCTTTTAAAGCTAAAATTATTAAGCTAAACTTTCGAGCTTCTAAGTACCACCTTAATACAACTTTTGGCGCCTCTCTTGCCGGTTTATCTCTTAGAGTTATGTAATGTTACTATAAAAACTACCTTTAAGTTACCGCTAAGGAAAATAATAAGCTTAATTTTAAGTTAAAAAATCTTTAAAATAAAATATACACCAGTACGCTTACTCCGAGTTTTTACATTGCAAATACGATTGATCGACGTGAGAGCTCACCTCACCAAGTGTAAGCGAACGTTAAAGTAAAATGAACCTTAACTGCATTGGTTTAGAGCTCATTTCATAATTTCGTGTATTTATTCACAGCCAGCGCTCCAAACGCTGAATTTGTGACTTTAAAGCAAGAGCTTTTTGGGTCCATTTTACTTTGACCGTTTGCTTACACTTGGCGAGGTGAGTTCTCACGTCGATCAACCGTATTTGCAATGCAAAAACTCAGAGTAAGCGTACATATATATCTCTCGCAAAGTTTAAGTCTTACTAAACCACTGTGGAAGTCCAGTTAGTAGGTTTTTTAAATCTCTCAACTTTTTAAAAGCTGCCTTTCAGACGTTGGCGGCTCTTCTAGCTAAAAATGTACATGTGTGGCAGTAGTTATAAATCAGGTAACCAACCTACTTGTTTAAAGTCAAACTCAAAATTTTTAATCAAAATTGGTACTTGCACAATATAAGTCAAACTTTTATCTGAACCGCTAGCCAAAATTGGAACTAATTTATATGCCGGTTTAGTTTTTTTTTTAAAATATTATTTTTCATATCTAATAGCGACGCTGGCAACGGGTCAGATAAGTAATTTATGAACTACTTTATCAGTATATAAAGTATAAGACGTGATGGTGATAATAATTAACGACATAATCTTAAAACTAAAGCTACGAGTGTCGGGTCTATGCTTATGATTACTATGTGAATTCAAATAAAGCGACAGAATTTTACATTAGTAGGTATACGACAAAATAAATGTTCCACTGACAGGCATTAGTAAAACGCTTACAAAGATCCAGTTGCATTTATTGCGCGGGGTAAAAACTATGTCGTCTGTACGTATCGGCTGTAGCCAGTAAGAAGACAGGACGCGATTTATATCGCCCTGGCGCGGAGTCTTTATCTGTTAGTGCTTTCTTCTCCAGCAAAAACTATTTGTTATTGTGCCCCCGGTTCCTTCCTGTAGCGGCTTCCTTTTAGTGGAAATTAGCGGGGCGTCTCCCCCTCGAGTTATTTTAGCGAATGCTTTCTTACTTGTTACTGTGTGGTTTGGCTTTATCTATGACTTTTGGTGAGTGTATTTTCATTGAGATATATAAACTTAGATTAGGGAGCCATGGCGGAAGCTCCCCACCAGAAAAGTTTGTTAAGTAGGTACTTCTTAGGAAGTCGGCGTTCATTTGTCATACAGAACGATGTGTAGAATCTAGACTAGAAATATCTTTACTAATATTTATCAACGCGAAAGTTTGGATGGATGTTTGTTACTCAATCACGCCAGAATGGCTGAAATTTGGCACAGAGATAGATTAAAGTCTGGAATAGCACATTTATCTCGTAAAATTAAAGAGTTCCGGCGTGAACCAAGAAACTTCAATCCACGTCGACGATTTCTCGGGCATCAGCTAGCTATCCAATAAGTCCACAATTCGAGCATGCTATATTGTACGTTATGGACTTTTGTAAACGAAACATATCTTATTTGGTTTTAATAGAAGGCGATCTTTTAAGAGCCAAGAAAATGTTAAATACTTGGACGACTTAACCGCGGGACGCGTGATATCGGTTATATTCGCCTTACCCCTCTAACTAGCCGCGATCTGTGGCAGTTTCGCCATTAATTATGATATTGTGTTGTCATAGTGATCGACTTTCTCATGCACAAGTGTAAATAATTGGGCAGAAAAATGACAAGGCACTCTCCCCTCACTCTGCAAAAGTTAGTCGAACGTGATTTCATAAATTTTTCTTACGTGTCCTATCCCGTGTTTATTTTATCCAAGGTTAAATATTAATTTTAACATTTTCGCCCGATTCAATTTAACACAAACCAGCCAGGGGCGATGATCGCACTCCCACAGTCTCGGGGTCCGAGTGAAATATCAATTCTCGACTCGCTGACCGCAAAAGTACGTTCATTTATCAGAAAGCGGTGCACTGTTTAAATAAAACATCTTGTGCGGCTACAACTGACTGTATTTGTTGAGGTCAATTTCTGCTTGTTTATTTTAACCATTCACGTTTAGAGCAACGTGAATTCGAACGTGGTTTGAGAAAAAATCAGGTGTTTGCTTGATTCATCTAAACACATTTGCAAAATTAGACCTTCGGTTTTATTTAAGTAGGTATGCCTAGTCTTTGATAGTTTTTAACTAACTTCCAAAATACAAATACAAAACTTTTTTATTTAAGCAGACTTTGACAAGTGCTTCTAAATAGTCGACTGAATCTACCACTGGCTCGGAATATGATTCCTAATGAGAAGAAACAGCAAGAAACACGGTGGTTGCTGTTTTGAAAAAAATAATTACAATTACTTACATCAAATTGTATACTTATTCTGTTATTAGCTAAGTTTACTATTGTTATTTTCCTTTGTGGTGTACAATAAAAGTATATTCATTCATTCATTCATCAATGTGTAGATACATAAGTAACCACCGTCCTTAGCATTGCTGGAGCGAGCCAAATCCCTGCTCTTTAATCATTTACATAATCTTCAACGGTATAATAAGCTTTTTTCAGGAGCATTAAAGAAAAAAAGAAGGAGGAGATTTTCAATTAGGTGCGTTTTTTTCATATATTTATTGTGCTTGACATATTTTAGGTACCCGTTGGTTTATTTCCTAGACTGTGTCCTATAATACTACGTGTGACGGACTTAAGCTTAGTAGGGATGCAGACCTAAAGTAAGGGTTTTTTTAAATTGAAATTCTGTAAAAAAAACAACAACCGGTGAAGGTACGACGATATTAAATCGGTTGTATATATCGTAGTAGGTATGTACCCATTATTACAATACAATATTATGTTAGAAAACATTTTACCGTGTGATAACTTGGCGAAAGTAGCTTTCAAGATTTGACATAAATCCGTGCTGAAGAGAAAATAACTTGTCATCGCAAAAAAACACATTTCCATATACCTACGGTTTAATATTTTCTGTTACAATTGAAAAGCTTCGGAGATTTTTTCTTCTTTCACGTAATCTAAGCAAAACACGACTAAAAGCTACCAGCGGTGCAAGCACAATCAGCTTGACGACTCTTTTTCGCGGCATTTTCTTCGACAAATCGTACGATTTGATGACCTCCCTTGCGCAGTGTTGTCTTAACTTGGGATGTCTCGGGTTCGATCCCCAATTTGGGAATATATAATTTCAGAATTTTCTCTGATCCGACTTGGTAGGAGGCTTCAGCCGTGGCTCCGACCACGCTACCGACAAAGACGTGCCGCCAAGCGATTTAGAGTTACGGTACGATGCCGTGTAGAAACCGATTATAGCGGTATGGGTTCAATATAACTGGCATTCCCCTAACAGTTTATGACGCTAGCATCTTAGACTGCATCATCACTTACCATCATGTGAGACCGCAGTCAAGGGCTTACTTGATTTAAAAAAAAAAGCTTTGTGAACACCGCGAGAGAGATATATCGAATTGATTTTGCTCGGGCTGCCTCGTGACAGGAAATTCAAAGATTTTCATATTAGCAAATCTACAACGACTTGAAAAAATATTCCCGAACTCCGCTTATAGATGGTTCGTTGTCTAAGCAAATACCATTTGAATAATGTGAAACGGGGGGTTTTATTTCTGCGGGGTTACTACCATCGCTCAAAGCAGTATTACTTCAAAATATCAGTTTAATGTCATTTACCTTGACGTCCCTAAAATAAGGATTATAATTGTTAAACACGAACGACAACAATATTAAAACAATACTGTTTTAAGCTATGGTAGTACGCCCGCTGGTTGTGGATTCCATGAAATCTGTTTCACAAATCGAAAGCTTTCAATCACTGATTTATTTATAACGACCGTTGCAAAGACGTCGACTTGAGTGGAATTGCCAACCATGTCAATAGAGCTTAGTCAGTAACTGGTGGTTATTTAAACTGCTACTTACATGGTCGATGTTAATTACAAACATTGACTTACCAATACCGGTTGATAAATCGATGGTTACAAATTCAAAACATAAACCTTCTTCTATATCAGTTAAGCTTTAGTTTTTAGATACCGTGGTTAATTTTCACCATCACGTCTTATACTTTGTAAACGACAAACGTGACGATCAGAAGGTGTACTGTGTAGGTACCAAATACCAATCTATACTAATATTATAAATGCGAAAGTTAGGATGGATGGATGTTTGTTAATCAAACACGGAAGAAAGGCTGAACGGAACTGCATGAAATTTGGCACAGAGATAGATTATAGTCTGGAATAGCACATAGGCTATTTTTTATCCTGGAAAATTAAAGAATTCCAAAAAAACCTCGATCTACGCCGATGAAGTCGCGGGCATCAGCTAGTTTTGATTAAATATTTTTTGATTATTAAGTTGAGTTGAGTTACGCCTAATCCAGCAGAGTTTGTAGACATAACTGCTATATTGACGAGCTTGCTTGATGTTTTGTTGTTGGCACTTGGACACAATGATTGTATAAACAGGCTCATCAAAGTTACAACCGCAACAGACCGAAAAACATTTTTGAATTTAGGGAATTATTATGAACTAGCTGATGCCCGCGACTTCATCCGCGTGGATTGTGGTTTTATGGTTCCTCTAAAGTAGCC
This sequence comes from Erebia aethiops, assembly GCA_923060345.2. Lineage (NCBI taxonomy): Eukaryota > Metazoa > Arthropoda > Insecta > Lepidoptera > Nymphalidae > Erebia > Erebia aethiops. The sequence continues at coordinate 1,516,828 of OV281092.1, read as the reverse complement.
TCTATTTTATTCCAGATATAATCTATCTCTGTGCCAAATTTCATCCAGATCCGTTCAGCCGTTCTGCCGTGAATCATGATTGAGTAACAAATATCCATCCACCCATCTAAACTTTCGCATTTATAATATTAGTATAGATTTACAACATCTGATAGATTTGATTATAAACCATCTATAAAAGCCAACTGAATAAAACGTTGTCTATCTGTCTACCACGCCTTCATTGTTCATTAAAAAAAAAATTATCAATCCACCAAAACCAATTTCAACGAAATTTGGTACAGTGATACAGAGGTATTCCGGGTAAGGACATAGGCTTGAACTTTTTATCCGGCTAAAAATGATGACGTCATTACTAGTTTTAAGTACTGGCAAGGTAACAAGAGTAACAAAAAAAAAAAAAAAAGTACATTAGCTGCTCATTCTCGTCCAACAGAGCAAGGCAACAAAAGAAAAAAAAAAAAAAAAAGCAAGCCATGTCAGCTATAAAAGGTCTCCGATCATCATGTCGGAGGACAAAAAGCGGACACACATATAAAAAAAAAAAAAAAAAAGGTAACAAGAGTAACCTCACCTTTTAAGAAAAACAAAAAGAAGTTTTTTTATTACCCTGATAACATAATATTACCCATTACACGACAATATACTGTATGTTTAAATATTCATGAACGCGTATCCGACCAGGCTATTTATACGGAGAAGATAAAACAGAACATGATTAAGTTATAACGAAAATTCATGGAGACGACAAACATATGTTCGACATATCTAAGACTCTGATAATGCTGCCTTCCTTATCTAAGCTGTGCCCCAAAAACCTCTCCATGCGTGCTTACTAAAAAAACAATATAATGTTTATCTTTATAACTTAACCATAGATTAACCGGCGGTTACATTAAGAGGAGGGACATACAAGAGGGTGATATGACCCCATGATTGTTTTACGATGCCGTAAAGTACGGCTTTACAATTTGTGTTCCGTGGAACATAAATTGAAATATTATGGATCGTTGTCGTTTGGTACTTTAATGCTTTAGATAATTCGGTAGGTAATTTAATGTCGAGTTGAGTTTGAGAAAGAGAAAGGTTATCCTTAACATGCGATTGAATTAGCTCATTAGAAATGTAATTTTAACGAAACTAATAAGAAATGAAGTTTACATAATTAACTCCCAGAAGAAATATTGGCGATGTCTCTCAACAAGTTCAAAGTCTTTATAAAACGTTAACTAATTAAAAAATCCTATTACAATGTAAAGCATTGATGTAGAATTTTGGTACTCATTCTATTTCAATGATGTAATAAGTAGATGTAGTAATAGTAAGTAGGTGTAATGTACGGTGTAATGTAAGGTCTGGAACTTCATAACCTTGTTCCTCCTTCTCCGTCCTACCACAGAACAGCGAGAAACCGTGAGAGTTGGCACCCTTATGTGGTTGACGTCCAATTTGCTCGCACGAAGCGTTTTTGCTCGACGTTTCTGATACGAACCGCTAGGGTGTGGAATACCCTCCCAGCGCACGTGATTCCTGCCATGTATAACTTAAGTACCTTCAAGGTAAGAGTGAATAGGCATCTTCTAGGCAAGCGCGTCCCAACCTAGACCTCATCATTGCTTTGCACTAAGCATGATTGTCGTCAAGTGCAAGCCTATCACGCAATAAAATAAAATAAAAAGGTATATTTAAATGATAAATGAGCATGGGAATGAATTATTCCAGCGGTTAATTAATCTAATTGTTGATTATAGTTCTATTAAATATATACGATGTTTGTGAGATGGTGATTAACAATAAAAAAACTCGGCTGAGTTTTCTGTGGGCTCTTCTCAGACCAGGGCGCGTTTGTGTTCCCTCGTAGCTTTAGTTTTAAGATACCGCAATTGATTATCAACTTCATGTTTTATACGTTACGTAGTATCGGACGTCAATAAGTGTACAGTGTACCTAAATTAAATAAATAAATATTGATTGATTGATTGAAGGCAAACGAAACAATGTACGATATTGGAAATTGAAAAGTGAATTTTACAGTCATGCCGTGATGTCAAGGGATACAGAAATGGTAGTCTAGCGTGATTTATATCTACCCAAAGCTCGAATATATTTCAACGAAGACGAATGAGTACTTAGCTGAAGTAATTTCACTTTTCGCATTATTACGATACAAAAACCCTTTTTCAACTGTCAACACTAGTGAATTGTGGTTGATTTTACAGTTAATTTAATCAATTTATTTCATTAATAATATTAAGTTAGTTTAATATTCAATTTATTAGAGTGAGGGATAAAAATCCTTACTAATATTATAAATACGAAAATATGTCTATTTGTCTGTCCGTCTGTCTGTCTATCTGTCTGCTACGCTTTCACGGCCCACCTGTTCAACCAATTTTGATGAAATTTATAACAGGGATGGTTTGTAATCTAACAGTTGTATCCCGCGGAAGGACATAGGCTAGTTTCCATCCCGGAAAATCGGAAACTTGAGAAGTTCCGTTGGAAATCGAAAAAACTTGTCCACGCGAACGAAGTCGCGGGCATCATCTATAAGATTATTAGGTACTAGCTGATGCCCGCGACTTCATCCGCGTGGTATAAGTTTTTTTGGTTCCCTCAGGAACTCCTTAATTTTCCGGGATAAAAAGTAGCCTTTATCACTCTCCAGGTCCTCAACTATACCCATGCGAAAAATCACGTCGATCCGTTGCTCCGTTGCGGCGTTATTGAAGGACAAACCAACAAACAAACATACTTTCGCATTTATAATATGAGTATGATTGGTTCTTGTTATCATGGGCGTTAAAAAGTTTTGCCACATTTGTTAACGGTGACATCTCTACTATTGCAAAAGGTAAATCAACACTAAAGATGCACGACGAGGTAGTTATCTCAGAACTAAGTTGAGGGTCCCTTTTAACGTACTATAAAATAATGCGATATTATAAACTCTATACTGATAGAAATAAGAGTCACATTAAAAAGTTTCCCAACCGAGCATAGTCCCATAACAAAGTTTGTTATTGGTAAGCATGTGTGGCAAGTAAACAACCCATAAATTAGTTCGTGTGGACATCCCTACTCTTAGTTGATAGATGAACCGGGAATAGTAAACAGCGCAATAAAAACCCAATAGTCATCCAGGGATGGGCAGTTTATTTATTTTTATTAACTTTCCACCGTTTGCCCGATGTTAGGAGAGGAGTACAAACAATGAAAAATAAAATTACGTTATTAATATTTACAGTCTTCTCGTGAATTTAGTTTTATTTTATTCCACTACAACTGCCCTTGACTGCGATCTCACCTATCACACCTGATGGTAAGTGATGATGCAGTCTAAGATGGTAGCGGGCTAACTTGTTAGGGGTACGGCAGTTATATTAAACCCAAAAACCCAATCGGTTTATAGACGGCATCGTACTGGAACGCTAAATCGCTTGGCGGTACGCCTTTTGGGGCGGTAATTAGTGAAGGCCGAAGCCTCCCACCAGACCATATCAGAGAAAATTCCAAATTTTGAAATTTTGAAATTGACCCTGTCAAGAATCGAATCCGGAACCTCCCACGATAAGACAATAGCGCTCAACACTGTGCCAGGAAGGTAAAAGGAGGTAAAGTATAACTTGGCAAAACGACATTTTTCTCTTACTTCATATTTTGTCATTTAGTCATTTATTTATTTTTATGTCTTACATACTAATACAATATTCTTAATAAAATTAGCAGTTAGCATGCATGGACATGAGGCCCTGTCAGGGCGTTGCTAAATGATAACATTACTAGTCGATGCCCGCGACTTCGTCCGCGTGGATTGAGGTTTTTTGGTTCCCGCGGGAACTTTAATTTTCCGGGATTAAAAGTAGCATATGTGTTATTCCAGACTATAATCTATCCCTGTACCAAATTTCATCTAGATCCGTTCAGCCGTTCTTGCGTGAAAGAGTAACAACATACATCCATACTCACAAACTTTCGCGTTTATAATATTAGTAAGATAAGATTATTACTTATTTCTCGTATCTAATAAATTGTTATTAATTTATTTTGCACTTAAGACATGTAATATGCAATACACCTACTTTGCTCATTGCTGTACCTACTTTAACTTAATAATTGTTATTCAGCTATTGGCTACTGGCTGGCTGAACTATATTGGCTTAGTTTTCACAGCCCGAAATAATATTATGCTGAATTTACTGTCTACGAATAATAGCTAATTTTAATAATTAAACTTCTAATGAATTTGTTTAACTTTGCATAATTCCGATATACAAAGAACCTAATCCTCTAAAAGCAACTAAATAAAATTTTGGCTATAAAATACACGCACACTACGTCAGTTAAACGTTAGATTGAAAATGTAGGCTAAAATTCCGACGAAATTTCTAATTAATTAGTAAAAGTAATAGGTTCATAATAATTAGGTGGTAAAGATTTCAGAATGCGTTTTCGGTGTTGAATTACTCCTGTACGGATAAGTTTCGATGAATTTAATGCTATGTAATTGAGTCAAGTATTTTTTGCAGTGAGATTGAATTTGTGCTTTTCAAAAAAACACAACGAGACGAAAGAGGGAAATAAAGGTCCTTAAACGGCCTCCCTGTTTACTCCACCAGAGCTCCATAAAAAAGTTCGAAAGCAATTTAAACTGAAGCTCTATAAAATTCAGTAGAGTTATCCTGAGACGCATGGTACATTCGGTGAAGAAGAATGCGAGACGATCCCGTGAAAATGGCCGACTCAACTTTTTCAATTAAACGAAATAAGTACGAAGGACTTATTTGAGTCTAAAACTGATTAAAGAGACACGTTTTTCACAGAAGAGCTCTGTTACGAAGGCGGGGGAATGAGAACATTAATTCTTCTCCTTGTTTACTCCTACGAAGCTTCACTACAGAAAGTAATTTGAACTGTTATAAAGACGAAAACTGATTTAAAAGTAGAGTAGGCTATACTAATAGATTTACATTATAAGCAAATAGGTGATACTGACAATCTATGTACTACAAACCGCCATAAGCTAGTAACAGCGTCATATCGTGTGCGCAAGGTGCAGAAATCCTTTGTGAGGTCCAGTGTACGTTTTTATAACATGGTTCAAAAGAGTTTCTAGATTTGCCATTACATAAATTTAAAGACTGTGTCAAACAGCATGTGTTAAGTCGAGGTTATTATACTATCGACGATTTTATTAACGACAAAGTTGCATGGAAGCAACCGCATCCAGTGACCCACAATTCAGTGTAATACTTGTAATATTATTACGTATGTATTAATATTGTAACCTCTTTCTTTTTTGAGAAAAGAGCAACTGCTGAGTTTCTTGCCGGCTCTTCTCAGTAGAAACAGCTTTCCGATCCGGTGGTAGAGTCTTGACGTATCATAAGTGACACAAGTTGTCCTATGTGAAATAAATAAATCATTTCATTTCATTACTAGTATTCAAATAAAAACTCTACTGGCAAAGTTGTACCTACCGCCAAGCAATTTAGTGTTTCGGTACCCCTAACAGGTTAGCCCGCTACCATCTTAAACTAGACCATCACTTACCATCAGGTGAGATAGCAGTCAAGGGCTAACTTGTAGTGTATTTCCAGTAGTTAGTGTCTTTGAAAGTAGATACAAAACAAAAAGTGTAATAAATATCATAAACAATACCTAATCGCTAGCCAATAATTTCAGATACCTATAAAACATTAAACAATATATTATCTTAAACTTTGGTAAAGTTAAATTGAGTTAATGAATTTTTGGCCAAGGAAATTTCCACACACGTTTTTGAAACTACAATTAAATTCTGGTTGTGTTGCTCAGGTAGTTGCCATTTGCCAGAGAGATCACGTTTAAAATCCAAGAACCGATTCTATTCTATGTAAATGCTAGAAACACATGATAGACACTTGGATGGACAGCGTAGTAAAACAATCCCAGAACATTTCGGATACGGAACGCAAAAATGAATTCGAAAGGATCCGGTGAAAATGGGCGATTTAACTTTTTCAATTAAACCGAAATCGCGGGTTTATTTCGACCCAGTCTGGATGACTGGAATATGCTCTGATGCGTGTCCGAAATGAAAACGTTTCTATTGTAGTTTGAGGCGCGTTATAATAAAGGAAACAAAACTTCGCGACCGAACCGCCCCTAGTGGATTTCCAATTTTTGTTAGTTTAGCGCCTAATTGCAGTTGGTAGTAATTTTTTTTTTCGTATTCACCAATACGTAATACGTGATTGATTAAAAGGTTAGATTTGCACATTTGTTCGGTTTCTTTTATTCACTTCTCAAATCGAATGATTTGGATTAGTATGTAGGTACGTATTTGGATTAAAATATTACTATATTTATTACAATCATAAGTTTTGGAGTATAATCAAAATTATTGGAATAAAGCAAATATTGCAATGTTTAATTATAATTTATTGTTTCTATTAATTTTGTTTGTCAAATGCGATTACCAGTTAAACACGATAGCACAAAGTAAATTAATTAATGAATTCGTAGCGTTAACTAATTCGGGTACCCCAAATAATTGATCAGCCCTAATATGTAGAGGAATTTTTATTTTGACTTCAGCCGCGTTATTTATTAAATCCTGCGAACTTATTTATTAGGGCTTCAGTTTGAGTTTATAGGTTTAGTTTTCTACCGTCCGCATCCGAGGTTGAACACAATGTACCTATTTAATTAAATTAGGTACTTTTATCTTATCATTACAAGAACCTTGTTTCGACTACGGAGCACAGCTCTCCTCTTTTAATTTTGACGACTTTTCTGGCGTATTTTAGGGCGCGATGTTGTGTTAACATGGGAGATCCCAGGTTCGATTCCCGGCAGGGTCAATTTGGGAATGTATAATTTCTGGTCTGGTCTAGTGGGAGGCTTCGGCCGAGGCTAATTACCACCCTTTCGGCAAAGACGTACCACCAAGCGATTTAACGTTCCGGTACGATGCAGTGTAGAAACCGACTACTTACTTCTTTACTTACTTTTCGATATTACTTCCTTAACCCTAACAGGTTAGCTCGCTCCACGTTAGACTGCATTACCATCAGGTGAAATCTATCCAAGAGCAGATGGACAGACTTCACTCACCTACGTAGAACACTACGAAGCACTACTCTCACTTTCACTCATCAAAGCAAGTGATTTTAACTGCTTAAAATTACTGTGGATCATCATCATCATCATCATCATCATTCTCAACCGATAGACGTCCACTGCTGGACATAGGCCTCTTGCAAGGATTTCCACACGCCTCGGTCTTAAATACTGTGAATACTTCTAACTAATAGTTATTTAATTTGTTACTTCTAAAAATGCGAAATTTCGATTATGACATAATATTCTGGTAAAGAGGTCGCGATTTCGAGCCATTAAATATACGAACAAAATAACTAAATTCACGCGGACAAATTCGAGACCATCATCTAGTCTTACTTCTTACTCTTACTTACTAATATTATAAATGCGAAAGTTTGGATGTATGGATGTCGGTATGGATGTATGGATGGATGTTTGTTACCCAATCACGCCCCAACGGCTGAACGGATCTGGATGAAATTTGGCACAGAGATAGATTATAGTCTGGAATAACTAGGCTACTTTTTATCCCGGAAAATTAAAGAGTTCCCGCGGGAACCACAAAACCTCGATCCACGCGTACGAAGTCGCGGGCGTCAGCTAGTAAGATATAAATTGCCAATTCAATTCTCATTTCGATTTCTTCTCTCATTCCTATTGACTATAAAAAGGTAGGTATTCGGCCCAAATGTCAATTTGATTCGACCTTCCAAGATCGAGTTGTCGGCAAATTGTTTAGCCTACAGACATACACATATATGAATATAATATAATATTCGTTATATTTGCATGAGTTGACATCTCAATTTTCTTATATTTGAGCTTATCAACACAATTTTTCGCCTTTCCGCCCCGAATTGTGTTTCGAGGATCCTATTAGAAAATATGAAAACATCTCCGGCGCGCCATTCGAATAATCCGTCTTGGAAATAATAGATTCGTTTTTGTTGTTGTTTTTTTATTATTATTGGGAGATTTTGTGGCTGACATGGAATAATGATGTCAACAGCTGGTATATTAATGAAGATTTACTATCAAAATGAAATATAGTAGTTTTGCCGATCTCTAGCGCAGTATGTTGGGCGCTGTTGTCTTAACGTGCAGAGGTCCCGGATTCGATCCCCGGCAGAGTCAATTTGGTAATTTATAATTTCTGAATTTTCCCCGGTCTGGCCTGGTGGGTGGCTTCTGCCGTGGCTAGTTACCACCCTACCGGCAAAGACGTGCTGCCATACGATGCCGTGTAGAAACTGATTAGGGGTTGGGTTTGGTATAACCGCCATGCCCCTAACAAGTTAGCCCGCTACCATCTTTGGACTACATTATCACTTACCATCAGGTGAGATCGCAGTCAAGGGCTAACTCGTAGTGGATTAAATAATAAATTGTATAGTAGTTTTCTGTCGATGAACTTTAGCTGTTTCTTGAAGGTATTATTAGGTATATTTTTACACTTCTACATCGTCCGCACGGAAGAAGTTTCTTTTGGATCCAAAATTTTTTTTTTTAAATTGGAGTTTTACTAGGGTTCCTAGTTCCTACGAAAGGAATGTTTTCATTAAATTTCAAATATCTATTTCTACCGATACAGGCTGTGCGTTCAGTTTGTCAGTCAGTGGAGTTTAAATAAGAGGATTTATCGTAGAACTGGCTTTTGCCTGCGTCTTTGTCGTCTCACGTCAGGTTCAATTTTCATTCAAATTTCAAAGCCCTATTTCAGCCAAATAGGGATTGAATTTTCAAAAATCATTTCTTAGTGGATGCCTGTGTCATAATAACTTTCTGTATGCCAAATTTCAGCCCGAACCGTCCAGTGGTTTGAGCTGTGTGTTGATAGATCAGTCAGTTAGTCGCCTCTTCCTTTTATATATTTACATGTATAACTTATTATACTTAAATATGTACTGAAAAGTTGAAACAAATATGCTAGGTATGACCATCAATCATAAGCGACCTTAAAAATCAAAAAGTATAACCAAATACCATTTGTCAATAAATCGTCGGTAGTTAGTTAATTGAAACTTGTCCATAACCTTGTCCTAATTAAACTCGATCAAACTCCTTCCAGTAAAGTTGACACACTAACTGACCGAATAGAAGGCAGCCTGTGACCGCGGCAAGTATGACGGTTCTCAAGTGAGCCCGAAGTCGGCCGAACTTTGCCGAGCGGAGCCGAAGTGGCCCGAGCGATCAATACCCCGTCCTGGCACCCGCGCCTCGCGTCAATTCCGGGGGCAAAAGTCACGCCGCTTTCGGGATAGCCGTCGATTTCTGACGGTCAGGTCCCCATTGAGTACGTGCGGCTCTATAGGTACAGTAACGTGTGGCACGCGATGCAAAATCTTGAATTTTAGAGGCGTTCCACATTCGAATTTTCGAATCACGTTCGATTTTCAGTTCGCACGTTGAATTTCTTCAAACGGATTTTTGAGTTTCAGATTGTGGTATTGGACTGGAGCTGATTTTACTGCAGCTGTCTTATATTTAACCAGAAATGCAATTCAACCTTTTGATCACGATCCTTGTATTGCCCTTGCTTTAGTTTGAATGAAACTATTTAAAGTAGTGGTCCCATGTTTTTCTGAATCTAATTCCTATCAAGAACATAAGAAGTAGAAATTTTAACAATTTTACTTTAAGTTACTTCCTTAGATAGCTTGAATGGTTTAAGTCGAAATTCTTAAAAAATAAAAAAGAACATGCTTATAGAATCTTGCTTCTCTATACTAATCCGTACTAATATTATGAATGCGAAAGGGTTTGTCTGTCTGTCTGTCTGCTACGCCTTAACGGCCCGTCTTTTCAACCGATTCTGAATAATTTGGTATGGAGGTAGTTTACATCTCGGAGAAGGACATAGGCTAGTTTATATCACGGAAAATTAAGGAGGTCGCCGGTATTAAACTTAATCCACGCGGACGAAGTCGCGGGCACCATCTATTACCTAATAAATGGTTAGCAGAAATGGTATGTAAGACATATTTAAACAAACAAACGTTTAAAAGAACGATGAATCACAAGTGATCGTTTAGCGCAAGAACCTGTAGTGTAGACAAGCATGTCACAATAATGGAAAAATAGTGTTATTTCATAAACAAGAAAGCATTAAAGATAAGGTTGCCACGTTCAATAATTAGGTCACGAGAGATGCGAGATTACCCGCGGCCCTTGTCGTAGACGTGCTGCACGAAATTATAGCTTTATGTACTAAATACTTAATTATTTCATAACTTCTTACTTAGTTTGAAAAATCCTTGATTTACGCGGACGAAGCGTGGAAAGATACCAGGGGCCATGATGCCAACGCAGCAATATACTGCAATATTAGGTACTCAAAATGACATCTTGATGTCACGTACCTTGTCGTTCATAAAATAAGGATTATAATTCTAAAACACGAAAATCGTCAATAATGAAACAATATGGCTCTAACCATCAACAGTATTGCCCCAGGGCGTAAAGTTGTCTGACAAATATACTGCTTTACCCACGCAGATGTTATCAGTTAAACCAATTTTACATCATATAAATAAAGAATTAAAGAAAAATAAAATAAAAAAACTACCTCTAATAATTATATTTATCCAAGTTATTAAAAAAATTAGAAATATTGTATATTTAAGATTGAAAATTCGTGATAACGGCGTATCCAGTAGGGACAGTTGTCCAATAGTTGGTTCCAATCAGTCGCTGTGGAAATTGAGAGAGACATGTCTATGACAGAAATCGGCGCCGCTTATACGAGGTTTGTCTGCCAAGAGCACGATTGACCTATAAAATGGGAAACTTACAGATGATATAAAATTAATTCGTTATTTATTTATTACTAGATGATGCCCGCGACTTCGTCCGCATGGATTAAAGTTTTTGAATTCCTGCGGGAATTCTTTAATTTTCCGGTATAAATGCCTAATTTAGCCTATGTCCTTCTCCGGGATGCAACCTATCCCTGTACCAAATTTCATCAAAATCAGTTGAGCAGATGGGCCGTGAAAGCGTAACAGACGGACAGACACACTTTCGCATTTATAATATTAGTATGGATTTATTATTGATTTATTTTCTTATTATTTATTTATTTATTTTACATCGATAATTGAATTATTAGTTCGTACAGAGTGGAGAAAAATTGAAGAGGAAGTGAAATTACGTCATATCATAGACTTTCTTCGACTTCTACATGTCCGGACGGGCGGCTCCGGCATCTGGTTATTTGAACATTCACACTAGCGCCATCAACCTACGAGTATGATACTCTCCAGGTCGTTCACTACATCCATGCAAAAAATAACGTCCATTCGTTGCTCAATTTCAGCGTAATTAAAGGACATACAAACACACTTTTGCATTTATAACATTGGTAGGATAAGTTGGCTCTTTAAAAAAATTATCGGACATCATGTAATACACTGAAATAGTTGCCCATGCACTCCTTATCATTTTAGTGTTTTAATGATACTCGATTAAGATTATTTAAACCAACTATCACAATTAATGTGACTATAATATTACTGTAACTCAAACTGTTTGAATGAAACGCGAGGACATTGCTCCTAATATTAATTTGTAGGCCAATCAACATCTACGCCTCGTAATATTTATATATTTTTAACTAACACTAGATGCTACCCGCGACTTTTTCGGCGTGGATTGAGTTTTGTATTCCCGCGAGAACCTCTTAATTTTCCTAAATAAAAATTAGCCTATGTGTTATCGGTTAACTGATCGCACGTGAAAAGGTATCGATAAGGACATTTTCACAATTATATAATATTGGTTTGGATTTTTTACTGATGGTGGTTTGTGATATTGAAATATAATTTAATCATGCTGTACCCCGAAGGCATTATTAGATTTTATAGCATCAAGAACTCTGTAGGATCAATAACAATTAGTTATGAGCGGAAATGCCACACAGCGGGGAAATTCGGAAGGCCCAAGGAAAATAGGTCACGGGCGGCACACTTCTAAACAGACTGGGGGAAAAAATACGATTCACTCGTAGCGTGGAACGACACGAAATTAAAATATGGCCGACGGGCGAAACTAGGCCTTTCATAGAATAAGGACGTCATTATTTCGGAAAGCAGACGGTAGAAAAAATGTCTTTTTGCTCCAGTTTTGCCCTTATTCGGACCGGAGCGGCGTCGTTAGAAAAATTTGGCGCTGCCGTTCACCATTGTGAAAATCCTCAACGGCTTTTGTTAAATTTACGAAAATTATTTTGCGACTTAGGTCAAAGCTGCATTACGGGTTGGTCCTTTTTTTCCTCTTTGTACGTCATTACTTTTAGAACACAGCTATTTCCAAACTAGATATTGAAAAGCTAGTTTTTGCTTTGTTTTTGGATAGGTATTCAAGGGCTAGCTAACTAGTAAATCCGTCTAAGGAGATAATATATGTTCTTTACTACTCAGTAGTCGGTTTTAAGTTGGAACTTTCGAATGTAGTGATTTGGCAGTTGATTCGAGAAAAAAAAGTAATATTATTTTCGGGCACTTGAAATTCCTACTTAACAAAGTATCCCTATTGCTTTTAACTAATCACTTCATAATAGGCGATAGCAGCCAATGTGCGCCAAGCCTATTGATTTCGATTAACATTAACAAGTGAACAACCTTATTACGGTTAAACGATTACTACAGTTAAGGACAAACAAACAAACATACAAACAAACAAACAAACACAACCTCTTAGGGCAAACACATATACCGTCTCCGTTTCGTCGAGGGTAAAAATGGGACCGTTCATATTAAGGTAAATCATAAAGGTAATATCATAAAGGTATTTTTTTCCTTTTTACCGCTTCTATAAAGTCGAGTTTATATTATGCTGAAATGCGCGAATCACGGCATTTTAAAATTACTAGAGAATAATTGAATCGAATCCAAAACCGGTTGTAGGTTTCGGAGCAACAAGTAGCGTGACCTTCCACACCGACAGCCCGAGTCACACTGCCGCCCGTCGCCCGCGCACTGATCCGCCCGTTCATATTTATGTAGAAAACAAAAAAAATATATTTTTAGCCTAATATTTCATTATTTTGACTCGCCAATCGTACACTTTGTGACAAAAACCTCAACAAATGTTTGTGCGAAAGAAAAATTCTAAAACTCAATGCCGTTTAGAAGTAGTTATAAAAATTCTAACAAAAAGGGTTTCACTTTGGACAATTTTTTCATCCACTAATAATATACTTATAATTATTTCAAACGTTCAAATTAAAATTTAATGTACATTAAACAACATATATTTTTTCTGTAATTTTACATTCACTCAGTAATGAAGAGTTACACGGAGAAAACCTCGTTTTTCAAGATGCCCAAGATCGTTCGCCGATGTACAAGCCTTAAGATCGCAATCGCCTCTGCTTATCAACAATCGTTCGCTATTGGCCAATATTACTGTCCCAGCAAGGATACCATAATCGGTGAATGTAATTTTTGTAATGTCCTAATATAATGTGTGGATGGATAATTTTATAATGTATTTGCATTTTATTTTGATATATAATTTAATAATAGACATAAGATATTGTAAATACTAGCGGATAAACGGCCTACGCTAAAAAACATCGCATTATTGCCTTTCTAATGAAACCAGTTTGGGGCACATCGGTTGGATGGTTTCAAAGTCTATAACGGACATAGGTAGAAACAATTTTTGTGTTTTTTATGTACAGTTATGTATCCTGTATCTGAAATAAATAAATAAATAAAATAAGTAAAGTTTTTTAAAGAACAAGACGTTCTTATCGTTATTACAAATTAAAAATACAAATCATCAATTATTTATCCATTTGACGATGGCATAAATCAATCAATCCATAATTTATGTTTTATGATAACTGATAAAAACCCAATAATTATGTATTGTTTTTCATTCATTTAACTGTTTGATAAATAATTTATGTAACGACAAGAATTATCGCGTTGTTTATTGACAGTTTACAGTTGGCTCTATCTAAATTATGGGCAACTATCACAGTCAATCTGGTTCAACGTTCAGCCGATAAGCTGATACTCATTTAAATATTAAATTAGTTTCAAATTAATCTAGGAACCAAATTGATAGGTAACATAAGGCCCCTGAAAACCACGTGCGATATAATATTTTTATATGACGACTGATTAGTTACTTTTTACGTCAGATTATTGTAATTGTATTGAATATTTAGAACGGCAAAGACGTGCCGCCAAGCGATTTAGCGTTCCGGTACGATGCCGTGTAGAAACCGAAAGGGTGTGGGTTTAATAATATAACTGCCATGGCCCTAACAGATTAGCCCGCTACCATCTTAGACTGCATCATTACTTACCATCAGGTGAGATCGCAGTCAAGGGCTAGCTTGTAGTGGATAAAAAAATAAAAAAAATATATGAGTTTAACGTAAGTAACGCTGGCTTCTATCCAATCTAATAACTATATCCATCCATCCATCAGTCTGTATGCATCCACTGCTTGACATAGGCCTCTTCGAGAGCGCTCCACCAAACACGGGCCTCCGCCCTCCTCATCCACCCGCTTCCCGCCACCTTCTGTAGGTCATCGGACCAGCGAGGTGGAGGTCGTCCTACACTACGCTTGCAGGTACGCGGTCTCCACTCCAGAACACGTCTGCCCCAACGGCCAAGGGCTCTGCGACAGATAAGTCCCATTGCCACTTTAGCTTGTTAACCCTCAGAGCTATGTCTAACGTAATTACTATTACTTCTTAGGTTAGCCATAGCTCTGAGAGTTTATTATTTCATTATTTTGGTGATTAATTATACTTAAATCACCAAAATAACAGCTTTCTGTTATTTTGGCGATGCCCAATTGTGGTTGATCATAAATTTTTGTCAATACTTTTTGGCGACGTAAGGTTTTTCTGTAAATTTTCATCAAACATTATGACTTATTTTCCTTGGTTTTGTTTAAATATACTATGGTTAGTCGTGTCAAGTTAAAATTAACACAAGTTAACTGTGGCAAGTTTGCTGAACTAAACTGAACTTAACGTTACAAAACTTAACCTCAATACTAACATTAAACACAAGACATGATTGAAGAAGACGAAACATAATCTCATAATAACAAGTAACCGCAAGAGTCTTGAATATAATTTGAGTTAAGATTCTCTAACGCTTACTAATGCCTCTTAATACTGTGTGACACCGATGGTTGTATTAATGAGTTTATCTGTTTAACTTGTAGTTTGCGAATTTATGTTATTAAACTAGAAGATGGCTCACGTTGTCCTATTTAAGCTTAATGTTTGTAGTGGGATTCATTGACTTGAAAATGGAACGTTTTGGGTTTCATTTTCTGTTTAAAGGTTATGAACTGTCACGAAATGATGCCCGCGACTTCGTCCGCGTGGATCACGTTTTTTGATTTCCGCGGGAACTCCTTAAACTCCGGGACAAAAAGTAGCGTATGTCCTTGCCCAGGATGTTAACTACCTCTATACTACTATACTATTACTACATCAAAATCGGTGGAAAGATGGGCCGACAGACACACACACTTTCGCATTTATAATATTATTAGTATGGATAGCTCGGAAGATGGCTGCGACTTCATCCATGAGATTTCAGTTTTAAAAATCGAGTGGGAACTGATTCCTGGATCAAATTAGCTTACGTCCGATTTCGTGATGTTTCCGTTAGCACTGTGCAGTACCAAATTTGTCGAAATCGGTGAAGCAGATGGGCATTTGTAAAGGTAAAACAGACAGACTTTCTCCTATATTAGTTGATGCCTCCATAAATGAGAACTTAATTTTCCGGGAAAAAAGCTTTATCGGAACTGGTTGAAAAGATGGGCCGCAAAAGCATAGCAGACCGGCACACATTCACATTTTTATATTATAATAAATTATATTACTAAAGATTATAATCTTTTAAATATTATCCGGAATTCTATTAATTTTATTTCTTTTTCTACTTCTACTCATATTGTGATCTCTAATAGGCTCTACGGGAGGCGTAGCAGTGTGAAATATGAATTACATAGTACTGTTTTTACTCTTGAAAGGTTTAAAATTCGTCGTATGTTTTTTAGTTTATTTTTGAAATTGTCTCAAGTTCTAGCACAGAATACAAACAATACCTGAAAATTCTAGTCTAATGACAAACCATTACTAGGTATTATCTATTCGTTGGTATTAAATCTACCACCGGTTCTCTAAGGCTATAAAAAGTTATCGGCATGAATTTCAGCAATAAATTTCACGGCCATTAGATATGACTACTTAAAAATTAAAAACAAAACATTTAAATCAATAATTTAAATGTAGCGTGTTTAAAACAACAATAAAGGAGTAACTGTAACAGATAGTGAGTAAAAAAACAAATAGCTAATGTGGAAAAATCGTAGTATGAAATCCGAAGTCGGTTAAGGCGTACCGTAACGAAATTCCCGAAGCGCATGCATCGTAAATTTACGGCACACAGGAGGGTAAGTTGTGTACTTTAGTGCGGTAAGCTTTTACGACAGGGTCCAAGTTGGGAGCTGGTAGCGTGCGAGGTGTGAGATCTGGAGGAAACCGAATAAACTAGTTGTTAAGAAAATTTGCGTTGAAGCTGATGTAAGTGATGTTTATATCTTTAACATGAAAATAAGATGGATTAAAGTTTACGGGTTTTGTTGGAGGATTTCCGACTGTTTTCGAATCGTAGAGTTGGGTGAATAGGCTCATGATAAGGGATGCAGATGGGTTCAAAATCTATACCGGTTGAAAAGTTGAGGCTTAAATAAATATATGAAGTTAACAAGTAAAAGCTGGTCACTCTCCAGGTCCTTAGCTATATCCATGTGAAAAAATCAAGTCGGTCCGTCGTTTCGGTGTGATTGAAGGACAAACAAACACACTTTCGCATGTTTAATATTAGTGTATGATACATTCAGATTCACACAGTTGACAGACCCGGCTACCATGACAATTGTAGCACCTAACTAAAGGTACGGTATTCTCGTCTTTAGTTGACAGAGGTGGAGATAATGTCACCCCGCAGTGTTGCTCTGTCAAGACGCCTCCGTCGAACTTATCTCATTACTTTGCTAAAACGCTTCTCCCTATCACCTGTACCACGTTGTTGAGTGTACACCTGAAGCTGTATACTCTGCCCGCTCCACTCTCCCACCACGACACGATCGCGATTTGAACCACTCGGTGATTGAAGAACAGATAAACATACTTTCGCATTTATAATAAATAATTATTATATTTACCCTAACGGAAAAGGCATTATTTTATTAAATATACTGACATTTAACATATTATCTATTTATTTCCATTATTATTTACACAATTGACGGAGCACTCAAATCTGGAAACAGTGTCGCTCACACGAAAGAAAAACACTTCCAATTTCACGACCATCGTGATTTGGCACCTTTTCCAGAGCAAAACTCGCAACAAAAAGGTCTCTGACACAATATCGTCAGAGTAAAATTGGGTGAGAAAAAAAAAACGGAAAAGGCATACCACCAAGTACCAAGTGTTCCAGTACTTTCTGTGTAGAAACCAATAGGGGTTTAATATAACTGCCATATCCCTAACAAGTTAGCCCACTACTATCTTAGACTGCATCATCACTTACCACCTGGTGAGATCGCAGTCAAGTGTGCTAACTTGTAGTGGAATGAAAAAAAGGGTTATGTATGAAAAGACAAAAACGCTTCTACCTATAACCTGTACCACGTTGTTGAGTGTACACCCGAGGCTGTATACTCTGCCCGCTCCACTCTCCGACCACGACACGATCGCGATCTGAACCACTCGTGTAATAAAAGCATGCATGTTTCACACCATTGCTCTCTACTTCATTAACTTCTAAACAACATTAACTAAACACCTACTTAAGGCCAGAGCTATTGAACCTAGTTGTAACAACGCCTAACAGTCATTTAGATTGGATATATTTAACAAGTTGACGACGTATATAAAAATTTGGTTCTATTAATATTTGTTTGCAAACTAATGGATTTCCAATAAATGGCAATAACTTTGTGTACCTATCCACGTTTTTAGTTAAATTTTGTATATATGTACCTTCTTAGTTTATTTACACAAGAATTTGCCTTAAATTTTCTCTCAACCGAAATGTATGCAAAATAGATCAATTACCTATCTTTAATGTTGGGACTTAGGACCTTCACTATATTAAGGTAGATTCGGTAAGTATTATTATTACTCTTTATTTTATATACCACAACACAAATATATAAAGGACACAAATACACTGAAAACACTAAGAAGAAAGTTGAACACAAAAAGGCGGCCCCATCGCTTAGTAGCGATAAGGTAGTAATATGGAATATCATACTAACTAAACCTCAAAACCAAAATTGAGACCTTAAAATATATCAGGGGCCAATAGCCATTTTGTTTCATTATTGTTGACGTTTGTGTTTAAGAATCATAATCCTTATTTGAGGAACGTCAAGGTATGTGACATCAAACTGTCGTTTTGAGTTATTGCTAAGTATTGCTTTGAGCGTTGGCAGTTTGGCCCCTTAAGGTAAATAAACCTACTAAAATATTTCACAGCTACATTTACTTAAAACGAAAACAATTTACTCCCAGTTTGTAACTTTATTTGTCTTGGTTTAATTTTCATAAACAAACGGGTGGATTATTTAATTTAAGTAAATAGAACATACAAAAAGGTTAAAACGGAACAATGTTACCGTTAGCGATTATATTCTAATTCGCAGTTAAAATATGTATGAACGCGTGAAAACATTGTTTAATAGACAAGAGTATTCCAAATAACAGGGTGAAATATGTAGTTTTCTGTAGCATAAATACATTTTAAAGCTTCAAAAAATATAGTCTCCACACTATTTTAAAGGTTTTGAAATTTGACGCAATAAATTAATTAAGTATGTACCTTACCTGTTTATTTATTCATAGGAACTGTTTGCCATTATTATCCTACCACACCAGTGGTAGATTCATTTGACTATTCAAAAGCACTTATAAAAGTTTTTTTTTAATGAATTTTACTACCAAAATATTCGCATCCGTTGTCCTAGATAGTGACAAAAGCGACCGCTACGCATCGCGACGGAATACGATTCCATAGGAAATGATGACAAACACAAGACCAGAGGTGCAATCATGTAAGGATTGCCCATCAAATCGTTAAAGTTCGGCTTCAAAGTAAAATAAACCATAACAACATTGAATTAGAGCTCAATTTCGTGTATTCGCATTCTCATGTACGATGTAAGCATGTACCATACCCTAAACGTATGAGAATTCGAATACACGAAATTGAGCTCTAATTCAATGCAATTATGGTTTATTTTACTTTGAAGCTGAGCTTTAATGATTTCATCGGCAATCCTTACATGATTGCACCTCTGACAGGCCACGTGACGGGTTAACTACTGCTTGATACTGTCGCGTCGCGTCGTATCAAGTCGGGTTGTCGCGTTTGTCACTCACGACAATGCCTGAGATTCAGTATTATTGCAGAACGTCCGTCTAGAAACTAAAAGCGTAGCTACAAAATTCTCAAAAAGTCAAAATCCAAAGCAAAAGCTGTGTTCAAACTCCCCAAGGAATATTAAACTACACAAA
Source organism: Erebia aethiops (assembly GCA_923060345.2). Taxonomy (NCBI): domain Eukaryota; kingdom Metazoa; phylum Arthropoda; class Insecta; order Lepidoptera; family Nymphalidae; genus Erebia; species Erebia aethiops. The sequence continues at coordinate 1,497,168 of OV281092.1, read as the reverse complement.
TAAGATGGCAGAGAAAACAGAAAGTGAAACATGGCAAAACGAAGTCGATATTAATTACCAGTCGTTGTTTGTGACTTTTTCTCCCTAATTTTCTCACTTCGCCTTTATAATTATGCGAGAAACGTACGATCGTTTGAGAGTTCGTTTTGTTGGCGTTAAAAAAAATCCCACCATCAATTTCCCGGAGGACGTTTCATCTGAGATTAATTTCGACGGAAAATGAAATACACTCGACGCTGTTTACATACGTTTTTACGAATAAATAAGTAGACATACATTTACATATCGCAATCTTCATTTTTGATTACATGATGTGTACATTTAACTTTATAAGTATTTACTAGATGATGCCCGCGACTTCGTCAGCATGTTTTTTTTTAATTCCCGCGGGAAATCCTTAATTTTTTTCCTCGGGATGCAACCTATCTCTATACCAAATTTCATTTAAATCGGTTGAAAATATGGGTCAGACAGACTGACAGACACACTTTCGCAATATAATATTACTTAGTATGGATTGTATGGATTTAGAGTAAATATTTTATGTATGAAAGTGTTGAAATTCATCATTACGAGCCAAACTACAATAAGATTAACAAGGATTGCTTTTGCTAAGTCGATTTTAATTGATTAAAAATTAAGATAAATTTTGTGATTTTTGGCTTTCGGAAAATCAAATGCTTCCTTCATCCAAAATAAGCATGGATATGCATTGTTTAAGAATAGTTTTAACATCGAATAATAATTATCTGTTGATTTGAAATTATGTATAGGTACGTAATATTAAAAAGAAACTCGGTTATAAATAAACTTTAATTTAGTAATTCACACAAAAATAGCCACCCGCCATTACCGAATACCCTAGTGCCACTCCCGAATACGCAGAGCCGGTGCGCACAAAACTAATGCCTCGCAGACTGAGCCTAACAGCAACTATTCGTAAAGGACCGGAACAATTTATTTATGTTATCGTCGCAACCGCTGATACTGCCATGAAAACAATACCTACAGTTCTTCTGAATTCCACAAGACTTGTCGATATCACTAATCTTATCCTCATCTTGGCACGGATATCCAAAAGCACACTCAAGGAAACCCAAGTAGGAATGACGTCAGACACAGCTGTGCGTTTGCGTACACGACCAAGTACTAGGCCCCTCAAAAACAATACACCCTCCCGAATCAGATCGAATTTCTCAAACAAACCAGGGAGGGAGGAAGGTCATGCATAAATAGACGGTTGACTCTCTTAATCTCCACTCAGTGACACTATAGATTAGCCGAACCAACGCCTGCCCTGTCAATCAGGGCTAGGAAATGGTTCGGGGGATTTGCATTCGGCGTTCGAAACAAAATGGCGGACCTCGGAAGCTGTCAAAATAAACGTGAGGAGCTTTTGCAACAAATCTCCAGAAAATTACTTTGTCACTGGCATAGTCGGTTTGGTAACTTCAGCTTTAAAATTGGGAACACCTTTGTTTACTGTAATCAAACTCTTCTGAATAGATTAGTATAATAATAACCAGTGTTTCCTGAAATCACACAATATGCACTAAGTATTTAGAATCTCATGGAAGAATAACATACGTTATTAGACAATTTCTTGGTTTTAAAGTAATATCACTCTTATAAGCTAAATACTCTGGCAAGATTGTAATTACATTGTGCACTCATAAGTCAAATAGTCTGGTTAGCTTGCAATAAATAACATTTTGTACCTTTGTCATTGGTGGGACTGTGGGACGGTGCTGGGAAAATAGATAAATCTCACAAATGTAGAAGTTGTGAGATCCTAAAGATTTTGATTACCCAATGAATACTGGTGCAGGGAATATAGTATTACTCAGTTAAACTTGTCACATTTTCTTCATTATTTAGAGGTCGAATAATTAAACTAAATCTTCCAGAGGTACGCAACCCTCGGTGCACGGGTTCAACTCGCACTTAGCCGGTTTTTTTTGAGTAGGTTACCCCACGAAGTACATCAATCTTAAAAAAATCAGCAAGAGAATAAATAAAAATATAATGGACCTCAATGCAGCTCCTTATACGTCAAAGGATTATGCAAAGAGCCGCTTAAAGCGTCACTTCCAAAAATGGTACAGAATCGTTTGACAGCAATCCGTTGACAGTTACAAATGTAACCACTCGTTCCCTTCATTATTATTCGTATTTAGTGCCGCAATGAATCGAAATGGATTGCGGTTTGCGGAACTTTGAAGGGAAAAAAATTGCTCCAAACTTGAAGAGTTGTTTGACAAATAAATCGTTCCCATTCAATTACTTAGAGGAACTTTTAGACAAGTTTGTTACCTTACTTATTGTTGAAAGGACATAAATATATTTATAATCTTTATCCAACATTGAATAGTATGCCACAATTAAGTACCGCTTAGTTGCATTCTTTTTTATGTCTAGTAGATTTCTTAGGATGTCATTTAAAAACAGCATATATTATAGTATTAGTTTAGTTTTAATTTATCTTCATAGATCCCATTATAATAATATGTAATGGGATCTATCATGTTACTAGTGGCGTGCAGTTCAAAGAGGCATAAAAGCACTGCTTACCCAAGTGAAAATACATCAATGCTCATTTTTTAACAAGACAGCAAGTAAATAGGTATTCTGACTTATCAATGCCTACACTAGCTTCAAACCCTGTAACGCCTAAACGCCAGTGTTGATGTAAACATCATAATACTGTATGGAAATTTAGAATATCTAAAACCCATACTTAAATTAATGTTAAGCTTGTATATTGGTGACAATGACGCTTACTAAGCGAAAAATATTAATGGAGTGCGTTCATAGTTTATAATTGTACTGAAGCATTTAAATAACCATTCAATGCCTACACTAAAGATAATTTATTAATATACAACACGTATTTTTAAGACGTCTCTGACGTCATGTTTGACTAGAACAAATGCTTCATTTAGTCGTATGTAACGTAAGTTCCACAGTAGACGACTATGGCATTCCTTTGATAAAATTCTACTAAATGTGATCCATTGTTGGTTCTGGCGTTGATAAATAATAATGGTTCTAAAGTTCGAAAGAGAGTCACGACCAAAAATTTTAAATCGTTGATGTTTGAATGTTCTGTGATTTTTGTTACAATATAGCTTAATTCTGTTTAGGAACACACGTGTTTCCAATTAATTTTGTTTTAAAATTTCAATGCGAACGTCTGAATTCTGTTGTCTCAGGATTCGAAAAGAAAGAAAAATTTGCGATTTGAATTAATATGCTGATATTTTTTTAAATAAATGACGTGTGCAAATCCAATAATTTAAAATTAAACTTGAAAGACGGATGAAATAAGGAAAAAAGATCATGAAGTTGTAATTGATATATTATTTTTTTTAATCCACTACAAGCTAGCCCTTGACTACGATCTCGTGGGGCATGGCAGTTATATTAAACCCATACCCCTTCGGTTTCTACACGGCATCGTACCGGAATGCTAAATCGCTTGGCAGCACGTCTTTGCCGGTAGGGTGGTAACTAGCCACGGCCGAAGCCTCCCACCAGGCCAGACCAGGGAAAATTCAGAAATTATAAATTCCCAAATTGACCCTGCCGGGGATCGAACCCAGGACCTCCGCACGTTAAGGCAACAGCGCTACACACTGCGCCACGGATGTCGTCAAAGGATAGTAGGTATAATCTAAGTTCGTAAACACCAACCGGTTTCCAAATCATATTATTATTTTAAAATAATTAGTAAAATAATAATAATTAATAATTGTTATTGTTATAATTTAATTTAGATTACATTAAGACCATAGTCTTCTTATACAGAAGTATGATCGTTGAAAAAATTCCAAATTTCATCAAAATCCGTTAAATGTTACTTAACTTCAAATCGCTTTATCTGTTCGAAAGCTACAACTCCCTAGCGCGACGTAAATGGTCAGTGCTGCCATCTATTAAGCCGTATCGTATTGACGGTCATTTTATACAATACTAATGCCGTAATATGAGTCAATTATAGTATTTCTTACTCATAATGCCCACTTCACACACACAGACGGACACACTTTCTTATTTTTAATATTATTATAGATGTCTTTGTGTCGTAGAGAGAATATTATTGAGATGAGATCGAGAAAATCTTTCTCTAAAACAATGATTAAGAAAGTTTCGTCATACTTTTGATAATTTCTTCGTCTTATATTCATTATAATTCTCTTTATAGCTCTTCCATTCCACGTGAAATTGAGGAAATGCATTGCGATGGTGTGGCATTACTTAAAGCTGTAAAGCAGAGTAATAATGAGAAGTAATGTCAAAACCACTTCAGATATAATATATTATTTTTTATAAGATAGACCTATTGCTCGCGAATCGCGAGGTTGCTAATACGCAAACAATAAAATCAATGAGTACATTACATTGTATTAAGTATAAAGTTTAATTTAAAATGATGAAGTTGATATACAACCCACTTGCTCAAGGACATTTGAATTGATTTAGTTTTTTTTGTGTTGTCACTTCTGTGCAACGGCATTAGGCTCTAGCCAAAAAGTGACAAAATTACAAAATTTAACCAAAACAGTTTTAAAGTTCCTTTGCAGGTGGGCCTTTTTAAAAAAAATATCCTTAAATAATAGTCGAAAAAAAGTTGACTAAAGTAAATGAACTTTATTACTATGCAAATATAAACATCCAAAGACTAAAGTACATTAGATGCATTCCGAGAATATTTTCGCTTAAAATGCTTTCAGTGTAAGAAGCCCAAAAGGAATATAAACGGCGCATGACGAAAGACGACAGATGCATCCCCGGCGGAGGAAACTCCTTAATCCTCTCTGGAAATAATGACAGAACAAACACCTTTACTAGCGTCGACTCTCTTGGCTTGTCGTGTTGGTATTAACCTCGTCAATGGTGTTTATTCTCGTTCGAACAAGTAAAGGATTAGTTTACTTTGATTTGTTTCGTTTTCCTTTTCAAAATCTAAATATGAAAATGTCTTAAGACACCACTTTCTTTGAAAACGTCTCAGGGCCATCTTCGTTTCCTTTTATATTTTTACTTTAGATACTAAATTTTTCTAGAGCTCATTCAAGTTTATAATTATTATTATTAGGCATTAATTAAGCTTTATTTTTTCTTATTCGTTGGAAGATACTAGTTTTAAGAAATTAGTTTTTGTCCAAGAAAAAATTTTAAAGAAGCTATCCATAAAAATACCTTTTGGTCTAAAGTCTAAACCAAGAAAGTAATCTTATGATATGCAAGATTTTTAAAGTATTTCATGCTGAAACTGAACTATTTTAGAATAGGGAAATAGTAAAATGTTGATTTATGAGAAACGCGTCACGTAGGTGCTATTACTAACACATCCGAAGAATAATCGTGCGAAAATTACAAAATACGCTTTAATAAATGTAGGGTACATTGTACCGCATTGCTGCAGGCGATTTCAAGTTGGACAACCACGTTATCTCGGCGACAGTTTTCGGGTTGAAATTTTTCGACCGGTTTTACATTTTCCGTGGAATATTTCCCTGGAAAAAACAAGTAACTAGGACAGTGGAACGGAATCGTATGGACTTGCGGGACGAATTGCTATACATGTCAAACGTTTTGAAAAAGTACCCCGGTTTTTTCTCTCTCTCGCTATCACTTATACCTTTAAAACTACTCCTTCCATTCAATCCAATTGGATTTGTGATCCTGCTTTGTCAATCCTTTTCTGTTACTTTGACCTCAAATAGTAATTAATATTCATCATATTTTGAAACATAAGAAACAGTGGAGCCGCAAATGTGTAAATAATGAAATTAAAAATTGCGGTAAAACAAAAAATATTCTGAACTGAATATACTTATCCGAATCCGAATATATCCTTATATTACCAGTCAATTCCATGTTATTTTTAATCAGGTTATAGTACATTGGAAGAATATCAAACATCACATTATTAAGTCTGCACCCAAGTAGGGTACATTATACCGCATTGCTACAGGCGATATCGAGTCACACCGCCAACTTATCTCAACGTCAGCATTCGGGTTAAATTTTTTCCGATCAGTTAATTTTACGGGTCGAAAAATTTTCGAGGAAAATCTGGGGCAGTAGCACGAATTACGGACGCCGAAGATTTATGGTATTATGTCAACTGTTTTGACAAAACGGCGCTGGATTTTCTGGTTCATTTTTTACCCGCAAAAAAGCTTTTCCACGGATGATATAAATGAAAAAACGTTGATCGTCATGAGTTTTATTTCAATGTTGTACAAGTTACAAGTTTGTTGGAAAATACTTCAGTTTCGATAAAATTAGGTACATGACTATATCCTACCGCATTGCTGCAGGCAATTTCAGCTTGGGCAGCTACGTTATCTCAACGACAGGTTTTTTGGTTAAAATTTTCGATCAGTAAATTTAACGGGGTAGAAAATTTTTCAGGCAAAATCTGGGGCACTAGCACAGGTTACGTACGGCAAGATTTATGGCGTTATGTCAGCTATTTGACAAACTATCGCCAAACAGCTTGTTTTTATTGCCAAAAAAGCTATTTCATGCTACGGCTATCCAATCGACTTGAAATCTTCACACGAAGCACTAGTGCAAAATAGCGTAGTGTAGTTTTGGTAGCAAAACAATGCAGTTTGGTACCACCCTGTAAATTTGTACCAAGGTTACTGGGTATTACTCAGCTGTTATAACCCACATTTCTAGAACATCAGTTCTAGCCTAACTACTTCTAGTTCTAGCATAACTAGATTTATCGAGAAAAACGTTGAAATTCAAGATTTGGAACATTAAAAATCTTTTAAAATCTTCATGATGATTTCATCTATGAAAAATCCCGTGGAACTCTTTGGTATTCCGGTATATAAAATAGACTATACTACTCACTACTATTCTCCAGGTCCTCAATTACTATATCTATGCACAAAATTGCGTCAATACGTTGCTCCGTTGCGGCGTCATCAGAAACAAACTCACAAACCAAAAAATCAACAAACATACACCGTTTTATATTAATAATAATAGTTTGGATTTGAATTTGTTTGATACCTTCAATGGTTACACTGGTGATATATTATAAAATGTTATCGCAGACGAGAAGACGTAAATTGCGTTTACGAAAATCCCTAATGGCTTATCAAACGTTGCCTGTCTTTCAAAATGTGGGAGTTTGTATAACGTGTGCGTAAATCTATGACAAATTACGCTTCTCCCAACTTCGGTGAGAGGAGCTTTATAATTTTATAAAACGATAGGGATTTGTAAACAGATTAGCGAGTTTGGTTATAATTTACGTTTTAAAGTAATACCATTTATCTAGGCAAGATTTATTATCAACATTATTACTTCAATTTAAATGAATTATTTTCATATCTGATTTTTTTAACTTAGATTAAGTTCATTTATTGCAATTTTTTATTCTCATACATATTATATTTACATTGTTTACGTTTTCAACTGCTTAGTAAATTCAGTTCAGATAATCCAATTAACAGTTGCGTATTCAAACAAAAAACTTTTTACAAATCAAATATTTCTGTTTTAATATTGTCAACAGACATATACTATTTATTATTAGACATAAACTATTTTAGAGGTCTTCACCGTTAGATTACTACTAAAACGTAAAAATAGTCTAGCGCTAGGTAGTCGAAAACGGTTTTGAATTTCTATTTCTACCTTCTAGCTTTAACATTATTTATGTATTTCATTGCTATCCCCAAGGCTGTCACAACACTAACTAACTAGACCGAGAAATCAGATCGAATCAATTTAGTCCATTATGACTATTGGCTCTAATGAAATTTTCGTTCAATCATCGCTACAGATATACGTATAATTGCCGGTTTGTCTTGTTTCTCATGCTTCCCGACCGCTTGATATAATTTGTTATGAATTTTATAGAGTCAATTTATTTGACTGCATCGAAAACAATTTTTAATAGTCGATTAAGGAGTTTGTGTAATTTTATCCACTTGTTTCAAATTGGATTAAAGTTTTTGATCTTTGCTCTATAACTAACTTTGGTCGATAAAAATCTGAACTTTTTAATGACTGGCGCCTATTACTTCTAGTTTTTTTTTCATGGACGATTAGCATTACTACAAGATGGGCTTTTGGCTTTGTTATTCTTTAGACATCGTGTTGTATTACTACGCATCTTTTTACTGTATAGTGTATTAGTAATAGATGTATACTGAGACGCCTCTAGCCCACCACCAATACCCTGTAAATTCAACCGTCATAATGATCAACAACCAATATGCATGCTGTTAGATCCTGTTAGGCCTCTTATAGATAGCACGAACATAGCCCATACTAGATTTTTATAATCTAATCGATAACAGCCTCGGTGAAAATCCATCAATATATTCAATTCCATCATCATCATCATCATGACCATGAATAGCATTTAGAATTCCTGAACAGGAAGAAATCCTAATCACTTGACTATCACCGCTTTTTACTCAATCACATACTTATCATACAAAATCATTGTAAAATGACACCGTATTTGCTTATCAACCCTTTTATCTGAGAGTTAGTGAGTTAGATGAATGCGAGAGACCAAATAGGGCATCAATCAGGGTTGGCTGTCCACAAAATTGATATCCGCCGCTTCACCATTTATCACTCAAGACTCGGAGTGCGGTTACTTTAGAATTTACGATTAGGTCTGCACTTTTTAAAATAAGAATTCAGAATTAGAATTTACTATACCTATCGGCTAGACTCTTTTAAATTTCAAAAAAATACCTAGTTGACTTTAGAAATAAATTCATAGGTGGATAGGATTCTAGAAAGAAAATCATATCTACCTACTTGCCAAAACGTAAATTAATTTTAATGAAATATAATTTTTTCTCATATTTTATATCTCTTCTTCTTCTTAAATTGATTTTTGGCTTTTATTTATGACATATTTTATCTCTATAAATCATTAATGTTAAAATTGACAGGACACCATTAAAACTTGCTATCTAAAGGAACGGGTCAACATCCTTGAAGTTCCATTACCCGACAGTAGATGGCGCTACGAGTACAGAAAGCCACATATCTGCGCGAGCCCAGCGTAACCAATCGGCACGGCCATTCATGCCTCTCGCATCGTTTGTAATTCACTCTAACAGATCGCTTTTGTAGTGAAGCATAACTAATTGACAAAGAAGCCGTGGCTCGGAACTGAAGACATCATTTCGTAATCGAAAAACTGACATTTACGGCTTTTTCAGCTTAACATTCCTAAGCCTTTGATGTACCTAGCTAGTAAGTAATTTAATTTAGAACAGAAATCATGACTATTGAATTTAGTCTGTATTTTTTTTATCAACAATTTCTGTCTCTTCCATCTCGGGACCATGGGATCCCGGACCTTTGGAAGGCATACGAGGGGCCGAAACCAACTCGCAGAGGCCCGTTAGACAATTTTACTCTAAAGGAAATGTGACACCAATCAGCGAATATCCCTATATGCACTATGCGAGTGCACCCAAGGACAATCCCTGTTATTATCAACAATAATTATTAAAACGAATATTTGATTGCAATTAACAATTAATACTAGTTATAGAATGATAAGCAAACTTTACTTTACGATTGAAAGAAAATAAAGAATATTTCACATGCAGGACAAACAATATATAAAATGTCTATTTAACACTGTTATATAAGTCCATCCTTATAAGTTATCCGGTAAGCAAGATCCTATAAAACCAGAGAAGTCAAAAATTGCAGCGTTATTAAAATGAATACATAAATTGTTAGGTTCTAGTATGTACCTAGTTACCGCTTCAAATAGTTTACTCATGTTATTACAAATTACAATAATCAATATTAAATTGCTTCTTGTTTAAAAAATAAAACCTAATAAGTCCAACTTTATCTTGTTCGTGTTGTCGTAGTCTAAGGTACCTTAAAACATTGAAGACCAAAATCCCTTATCACTGATTATTACCACCAGGAAAAGCAATGCTTGTTCCCCACAAGAATCCATTACATTATCTTACAAAAACCTTTCGGAATTCCAAACAGACTGGCTCATCAATCAATACCTTACCAGCATAAGCCTCTCAGTGTATGGTAATGAGTGTTATCCATTCGGTGTGTATTGTGGTGGAAAATTGAAAAATAGTGCCGACACCTTATATAGAATTCATTTATTCATTGGTGCAGATGTGCCCCAACAATGAGAGCTGTTGTACGGATTTTCCATATTTCGGAACTCGAGCCTCGACGAATACGAATACCTACAGTTTTTGTTTGATTCGGTAGCTGAGTATTAGATAGAAGCAGCCGTATTTTACAGATGTCCATGATAGTGAAAAAACCAGAAGTATAATTCACTATAATCCGTAATAAGTAGGTAAATCAACTCGTATGAGGTATACTGCGTATCTTGCACTTGCAGCCCGCGAGATTGATCACACCACACAAATCTTCCAAACTACTCTCAACGTACGTTTCACTCCGACACCGGAGCATCTTCAGGAGATGTTGACTCGACAATGCACGATTTAACATCTTCGTTATCCCAACAGACTACCTTTTTTCGGTAGCTGAATTTAAATGTTGTTGATTTATGTGAAATTCATTTTAAATAAAATTATGGATTATCTAAAGCCCTTCATATTAATCTGTACATTCAACAAATTCTAAATCATTTACTAATGGGCTGAAATTATCTGAATTAATTATTAATTGAGACATTTACGTATTTCTCAACAGAGTTTGCTTGATGTTTAATAATTGACTTTCAAAAAGGAGGAGGTACTTTATTTTTCGGCAAAGATAATAATGTGTATCATTCTTTGATGTGGCAAATGTAAAAGGTAATATTTATTCAATGTTTTAAGATAGTTATTTCAACATCCAGTCTTGACAAACTCCTTAACACAGCAGGGCGATCGGCTGAAACTGACAGCTACAGTGTAACGATCGTAATAATCGACTTCAACATAGTGGGTAGAAATCAAAATATTTTTTTACTTTACAGTGGCGTTGGAAGTCGGTTTTTTAGAAAGAATTTTTATTTTTAACTTTTTAGTGTCAGGGTTGAGGATTTGGAGTCAGAATTTTTTATGGGACTACCTCGAGAGCTTCCTCTATTGACAGAAAAAAAAAATTTTTCAAATCGGCTTAGAAACCACGGAGATACTCGTATGCTGTAACATTCATTAAAAAATTAAAAATAAAATACGCGCCGAATTGAGCACCTCCTCCTTTTTTGGAAGTCGGTAAAAAATCCACTGACGCAGCAAGATACCATAAATTCAGCCAATCACAACAATTGATAATTACAACATTAATTGATTGTAACAATGATTGATGCAGGTTTTACACAATCGCCCTATAGGACATTTTTTTTTATCCACTACTAGCTAGCCCTTGACTGCGATTACACCTGATGGTAAGTGATGATGCAGTATAAGATGGCAGCGGGCTAACCTGTTAGAGGCATAGCAGTTATATTAAATCCACACCCCTTCGGTTTCTACACGGCATCGTACCGGAACGCTAAATCGCTTGGCGGCACGTCTTTGCCGGTAGGTTGGTAACTAGCCACGGCCGAAGCCTCCCACCAGGCAACTGCATTTAGTGCTTTTCCCAAACGAGCTATATAATATACCATCAGTAGATAAGACCAAAAATCTTCAGAAAAAGACGTCCACTTAGCTTAGGATTTCTCGCACAATATGAATCGTTGTCATTAGCGTAGAATGATTAATGCTTAACCCAATTTCAGCCAACAGATGGCTACCACTCGCTGCCAAACTATCTATACACTATCAGCTTAATAATTACCAGAATATTAGCAGCGCGTAACATTAGCCTTTCGTTAATCTGCTACAGGCTTTGTTGATGTTTATGAGGCTTCCAAAGTGATTAACGTGAATTTATTTGCATCATCCAAATAAAGGTGCGCTCCGATACCGGTTATAATAATTATGACAAACAATATGCGCTTACCAATATTTGTAACCAAACTTAGGGGGAGTTCTGTGAATACTGTTTTCAAACGTAGTTATTAATTATTTTGTTATTGATTGTAAACACAATCAAAGTGAAAGATTTGAGTTGTAATAAATAATATTACGCCCATTCTCTAAACCAAACCAATAAAAATACCTGTCTTTATGCGATGTTGAAATAAACCGTTCTTGCTTAACTTTCAGACCTTTAAATTATGATAAAGTATTTCTTAAAATTTGAAATAGAATTAATTATTACTGAATTACTAATACTTTTTTACTGATTTTGTTGTAATGACTACCGATGATATTATTATTTTTTAAGTTTTGTGTGCTTTATGATATTTATGTTGCTAAACAAAATGTCTGTGGAAAAATAACACGTATTTTCAAACAGCTAGCTAGTACAATAAAAACAAAGTAATGGAAGCTAGAAACATAATAAAATAAATTTGGCTACGAATTTGACAGTATGAAATTGGCGACAGTATCGAATAAAAGCAATAGGTATTTTGAGTATTAAATTTATGAACGTGATTGAGAAATGTGTACTGCAGTTAAATATCCATTAAATTTGATACATGAGTTGAACAAAGGTAATATTTTGCAAGATTGACAGACATCAATTGCCTCAGAGCATGATAATAAACCTCACAAAAAGCAATATAACATGCTGGGGTCCTTTAAAACCAATTTGTATCGGCTTTACGATTACTCCGAACCATCAAACAAGGGGAAATATTGTGTTTTTATGTCATATTAAGTTTAATGCCATATTATATTGTACTACAGTCACTTAATATTTAGTACATTAGACACTTAAATTTTACTTAAAAATTTTAGTTACTTAATTTTGTGGTCTGTGTACCTATGAAGTTTTTGTGATAATTCATTACTTTGTAATAATGATATATTTGCGTATTTCTGTACTTTCAACAAGTTTATTTTTATTTCTAACCATATAAACAGATAACTTGATATACTGACCGATTTATATTTTATTGAATTTTGGTTATTATGAATTATAATTTCAACAACATAGGTAATAGGTATGAACATATGTGAACACATTCCAAGAAATCTTTTTTTTATTTAACGTCAGTCAAGCAAATAATTAAAGTAAATTATTTTCGTAATTTAAAAAATATCGGGACAAAAAATAAGATAAACAATGACATAATTACTTTGCATTGCTTTAGATCCATTGTCAGTTGCATCCTAAAATTACAGGCTCAAGCTTACAATCGACAAACAATAATTACAGAATATGATTGCTGTAATGGTGTGGGGCAATTAGGGATTGTTTTTGTGTGTGATGACATTATGTTCTGAGAATTGTTTGTGTTGGTTCAAAACACGTGGGAGTTCTGTGCCAGTGCCTTTTGGATGCATGTTACTACCTCGGGTTAAATTAACCGGAAACTTAAAGTTTAAGCCTTAAGGTATGTGTGTAGTTAAAATTCCGTGCGAGTCTGTTGCAGTCAGAAGTTAAACGCACCACCCCACGGAAATATTTTGCTTGAGAAATCTCCGCCTATTTTATATTTTCTAACAATTGGATCAGACTTAGGTACAGATTTATAACAAAAACGTGAAACTTTGAAGTCAGTATAAAAGATCAAAACTTTATTTACTAAGCTGTAAATTGAAGTAAGTATTAAGGTATAAGGTGGTGAAAAAAACTCAAATACAGAAAAAGAATTGATCTTACCTATCGATTTACCTACTAACTTTTCATTTATCAGTGCATATAGTGAAAATAAGTCTCTCGAACCAAAAGAGAGCTACATGTTATATGTTATAAACTTGTGTTATATTAAAAATACAATAGCAGTTAACTTTATGCATAAAAGATTGAATGAGATTATGCTGAATCCAATCCTGTTGTATCGAAAGTTGATAGGAATGTAAATTCAGACAGAAACAAATTTCCATTACCGGTAGCAGATAATGTAATCGATAAGATGAATCTCATTTAGACTAGAATGCAACACGGCGTGACACTGCATTTTGATCTCAGGTCTCAAGATGCAAACAAAGACCGAAACCTTATTAAGTATATTTTAAAGCTATGGCTATGTGTTCTGTTTATAAACTAATTGATAATTTTTCATTTTGAAAGCGAATGATGTCTCCATTATTTCAATCGCTTTGGTATTAATTAATAGAAAATCGCAAATTAAAATTGGCACAGCAATGTTTAAAATTAGAGGAGTAAACTGACGTGTCACTGTCAGTAATGTAAAAAAGTAATTCATAAAATTTAATTACATCGAATAACACGTCAGGTTTATCAAATACTAATTATTCTTAATAACATTTTAAATGCCTATAACCAGAATCTACTTTTTACTTGAACTAAAATTTTCACTAAACTTTCTTAATGAACTTGATTCATGTTTTTTCATATTTCCAAAATATAGATATTAGTTGGAACATAAAATACAAGTTAATGTTTAGACTTTACTACACTAACGTTTACTACTGTGAATGAACTTAAGAATAGAACCCTAAAAAACGATCAACGGATAAGAATAGAAGATGTAAATTATGTAAAGAGTGAATACGAAAGGGCGGAACCAAGTTGACTTGATAGTCAACTCATAATAGCATCGTGCGTGCTCCGATAGCAAGCGCAACTATCACATGGGTGGTCTTGTGGTTAGACTATATCAATACAGTTTTTTACTATTTGCAGTATACCAAAGCGTGTTTATCCAAAGGTGTTGGAACAACGTGGAATGATTTGTTGACTCTTTATTGGCTATCGATCTCAATGGACAAACGAGCTTTTTTTGCTTCTCGCTGTGATTTGAAATATGACTTTAAAAATATGTGTATAGGACCGGCATTTTAAATATTTGTTTAGCGGGTACCAGTGAAAGTGATATTGAAGAGCAGATATTTCGAAATGATTTTACAAACATTAGGTTAACTATCGAACGGAGTTATTTACTAAGTCTAGAAATATTTGTTCGATATTAATTAATTTGAAACTATACCAAAACAATTTGATGTTGATAGGAAATTCGAAATACGAGTGCTTGCCTGTATAATAGGAGATTACAAACAAATACAGTTTGATATTTAATAACGGTTAATGTTAGACTAAACTAAATTAAGTAATACTGCTTGATGTCAGGATGTAATAATAAAGAAACATTTCCATAAAAAATTCGACGAAGTGATTGGTAATTCTAAAAATAAAGTGTTCACTAATGAATGTAAAATGGAGGAAAAAACCAATTAATATTCCAAAACAATGGAAATCGTCAAGTGATGATTCAGTTTTTAACGACTAATGGAGTAATTTAAACCACGGAATCTATGTTTACTAATGGTTTTGTTTACATTTAAATAGATTACATTTTCTTATTGGTGTTTGTTGATACTTCGTTGTTTGTTGATTTGATTTATTGAGAGCTTGAGAGATAAAGTGCTAAAACTAGTTTTGAAGTTATAATTTCCCCTTACAGACATGACTTAAATAATATTGATTTTTTAACTAGAAATAGTAAAACAGGTTTTTATTAAAGCTTGAACAGATCATCGACCGATCATTATGGATAGACTGCAATCTGAAAAGTCAGGTTGAGCCTCCAACTGTTGCATGATAGTCGTTGTAAAATCTTTACACTTTAGTTGCAGGAAATTTTATTAAGTTACATCAGAACGGGTAGGGGTCCCTACTTCTTTAAAGTAAGTAAAAACGAAGCTCTCAGTATTTTACCTTTTTTAAATCCAAATATTTTCACTACGTTAACCCAAATAATTTGTAATAAGAAAAAGCTCTTGCCTTAGTACTCAAAATTTCCTTTCCATTCCAAAGCCTTCGTAAATTACACAAATTACTTAAACAAATCACGTCAGTCACTACTTTCTTCGCTGGTAATTTTCTAAAGCTCTTAGCGCCTTACAAATAGTGTCGCTCTCGTCTAGCCCTTTATCGGCTTAATTGAACTAAATCATCATCAATTTAGTTAAACGGACCATCGTTCTTGTTGGTTTTAACTTTTAGGTTATCTCGGAAAAATAAATAAAGTAGCCACTGTGGTTGCTCATTAGCCGTAACATGCTTATCTTAAAGTGATACAAATGTTTCCGTTTCGCTGCTGCTTACGAACAGTGCTTGTTTGTTTATGTTGTAATTATTATGAGAAGCTGCGTTATGTGTTTTCAATTGATTTCTTGTAACTGCTTCTTTATTTCTAACTTACTGACTTGCCCTGGCTTGCTTTCTTGAGGTGGAATTTATGTGGTAAATGACTGCAGTAACTAAAGCAATTGTAATGAAGTCTTCAAAGATTGCAGTTACTTGTTGTAAGCATTAATGGAGTCTACTTTTTTTTAAATTTTATTATTAGTTACAGAGCGAAATCATACACGTTCATTTATAATAATTTTGTCTAAGTTTAGAACGTGCATTTTCACATTTGATTGTGAAATAGAAGTGTCTTTCTACAATCTAACTTGATAGTATTGCCACCCAAACTTCAGTCAACAATATTATCCACCTAAAATAATTATAGGTAGTTTAAGACAATATTGCTAGCTGAAAGACAAATGCAGAAAAAATCACCTTTCAGTACGTTTCCGTGATTCAAGAGCTTTGCCTTGAGCTTTCACTTTAATGCGGCAAACGTCCAGCGCAAGGGTGGAAAGCCAGTCACATGTTTGCAGAATACTGCCCTGATTCAGTAGCCGCAGTGCGAGGTATCCGTAATTACCACAAATCCGCGTAACAAACCGTAACACTTACGTTGATCGAAGAAGCAGCGGTCCAGACCATTCATAACGTATACAACCGCATAGTGCACACAATTCACAACTTTTTATTTGTCACGTTCACATTCACTGTTGATGTACAACCTGCAGCACTGAAAACAAATCACAGCGGATGTTCGATCTCGTTCACTGCACAACGTCAGGGCGGGTGCGTGGTGCACCGGCACAGATTCACCAGGACGTGTTATCCTGGCGGCGGTCGGCGCGCGACTAGCGTGCGCGCGGCGCTTTGGCCGGCGAGCGGTGGTGGGGTGGGGAGGGGATGCGTGCGTTCGGAATCCGCTTCCCACGTGCTCTGCGCCGTCCCTTTCTTCAGGACGGGTTAGCTTTTTAAAAGCGCGGGCCGTCGACGCATCGATATGCCCGGGGCGATGTTTCTCAGTAACCTTGTTTATGCGTATTGCAGCTAATAATAACACGCGAACACTCCGCCGTTTGTTGTTGTTTGTTGCGTTTTTTATTGCACTTCATCCCAGCACTTCTATTATAATACGTTTGAGTTGGGTTCGGATCTTGTGCAATGAGCAGCGATAAGCTTTCCGGTTGAAGGCACAATACTCTTGCGTACTTTATTGCAAAAACATTGTCATCCACCAACCTTTGCTAAGAAGGGTTAACATATTATATAGAAACAATTCAATTTATTGAATATGACATTTCATTTCATTCATTTCATATTTAAGAAAACAAGCATACGTTTAAGTGTTCAAAGTATGTTCCAGGAAGAAAAAAATATGTCATTCAGAAAAAAATAAAGAATTTATTTCGTAATGCGTTAAGGGCGTAACGACAAAAATAGGTCTACTTTAAACGAATGATTAATACAGACTACACACGTAGTTAAAAAGAGACAACGCACCCAAAAGGGGACAAGTTCTAAGATAGGGAGACAAAAGCCTAATGCGTTTCTCAAAAGTTATTTCGGTGTTATCGGCTTGTCAGTCATCGCGGACTTTTACAGCGTTTTACCGATGGTTTTACCAAATACCAAAGATAGATGGGTTTGACTCATTGTTGAAAGCATGCGTTTTTGATTTACGATCGTAGCGAACGGGTTGAAAGTGTTTTTTTTTGTTAATAATATTTTATAGTGATTAGTGGCACCTTTTTGTGAGGGAGTATAATTTCTTGAATACGTTTTTGATATAGCGGTCGAAATGACCGATACGCAGTTACAGTAGGGCTTCCAATACCGGGATCCCGGTATTGGAAAAATTAGTGTTTGAATTTAGAACCCTGTGACTTGACATTTCTATTCCATTGATTCATTAAACGTTCAAAAATCTGTTTTTTATCCAATGCAATTTTTTTATTATGATTTTATTTTCTTTAAAAAAATAACTATTGAATTAAACTGTGTATTTTTACGAGTAAAAAAATGGCATTTCTCCTCTTGATATGTATATAATATCATTGATTTCTTCATTGAATTTAAGCAGAAAAGTGCTCTTTTGGAGTTAATGTGGTGAAAAAATATTTTTTATGGAAAACTGTTTTATATGGTCCAGTGTCCTTCAGAAAAGACTAGTTTTAAGTTAAAAACATTTAAGTTTTTCCCAATACCGGGATCCCGGTATTGAAAAGAAAAATTTCCGGTATTAATACCGGTATTGAAAAAAACCGGTATTCGAAAGCCCTAAGTTACAGTGAATTCAAAAAAGGTACCAATTATTGATGCTTTACAATGGCTTTCTAGCCCTTTCCTCTTTCGGAACTACGTGGTTTTTATAAAATTAAAAACCCCACGGTGAAGGATATCATCGCGGGGAAACCTGCCTGCCATGCCCGGGAGTTAATGTTCTTAAAAGCACCAATCCGCACTTGGCCAGCATGGTGAACTTTGGCAAAACCCTTCTCATTGTAAGAAGAGTCTCATGCTCAATAGTCAACCGGCAATGGGTTGAAGTGGTGATCATAAATGGCTTCACATTCCTACATCAAATATCACCGCTTTTTTCCTGGTGGAAGGCTAGTTACCCTTACCACCCTACCGGCAAAGACGTGCCGCTAAGCAATTTAGCGTTCCGGTACGATGCCCTGTAGAAAACTAGAAACCGATTAGGGGTATGGGTTTAATATAACCCCTAACAGGTTAGCCCGCTACCATCTTAGACTGCATCATCAGTCATCACTTACCATCAGGTGAGATCGCAGTCAAGGGCTAACTTGTAGTTGATAAAAAAAAGCGAATTTAATTTTCAGACGACTTCAAGATTTCTACCAAGGTCCTAAATAAATTCAATTATCGATATATTAATTTATGTTACATTTCCCGTTTTAGCGCTATTAAAACATAAACACTACTTATCCGATCTCGGATGCCATAATAAAAGTAATGTATGTGTTATTTTATTTAAGCCCCTCACTATCTCAATTAAAACGACTCCCACGTCTGGGTACTGTAGGCACCATTAGGGATTCCTCGTTGGAGTGTTAAGAACATTACAAAGCAGTATAATCTAATAAATAAACAGTGGGGACACATTTACGCGGAGTGATTAAGGGGTTGGGTTGTCTTTATTTGGGCGCCCGGGACCAAATTTGGGTGTAAGATATTGAAACTGAGGTTACCCAGACACAACTGTATAATTTTGTTGGAGGTACTATCTAGAAATGCCTAGAAACAGAGCTTTATTACTGCATAAAGAAACCTAGCGAGGCTTCCTCGAGCGTTCCCAGTGCGCTCTTTGCCAATTACCAACTCTACTAGCTAATGCCCGCTACTTCATCTGCATGAATTGAGGTTTTTCGGTTCCCGCGGGAACTGTTCAATTTTCCGGGATAAAAAGTAGCCTATGTGTTATTTTAGGCTATAGTCTATCTCTGTGCCAAATTTCATCCAGATCAGTTCAGCCATTCTGGCGTGATTGAGTAACAAACATCCATCCATCCATCCAAACTTTCGCATAATATGCCTACTTGGACGCATTTGGCCAACCCGCATTAGAGCAGCGTGGTGGGTCTAAGCTTTAATTCCCTCTCTCCTATGAGAATGGAGGCCTGTGCCCAGCATTGGGACATTAATGGCAGCAGTGGTTGTGGTGATGGCATTTATCATATTAGTATAGATACAACAAAATACGCGCCGAATTGAGAACCTCCTCCTTTTTTGGAAGTCGGTTAAAAATTATTAAACAATAGCGACTAGCGATTTAATAACTTACGGCAATGGCCCTTCCATTGCCTTAAGTTATTAAGTCGCTAGTCGCTATTCGAGACTTTTCATAATAAATATGATTTTTAAAAATTATTTTGAAATAAAAAAAAAACCGCCTTCAAAAACTAAAAAGCAAAAAATAATTGGGCGAGCCTTGCGTCAACTTTGCTTATCCTTGTTATACCCGCCCGACTTCAACATAGTGGGTAGAAATAATAATATGTAAATATATCCAATTATTTTTTGCTTTTTAGTTTTTGAAGGCGGTTTTTTTTTATTTAAAAATAATTTTATTGTTTGCTTTTTAGTGCTGTAAATATAAAATAGGTTCTCGAAAGGTAGACAGACCTGTACCTAATAACTATCTGGGTTCGTGTCCTTATAAAATTTAAGTTCCTTTGATTTCCCCAGGATTCCATCATCAGACCTAATGACCATGGGACCACCTGGAAAGTATACCCTTTCAAAAAAAAAAGAATTTTCCAAATCGGTCCAGGCGTCTTCGAGTAATCGGGGAACATGACATAGGAATTGAGAATCTCCTCCTTTTTTGAAGTCGGTTAAAAATATGCAATGCCTGGTTAAAAACCTACTGTCTAAGCTATTACACTGATCGCGAGCAATGTACTCTTATCCGTTGAGGAGTTCCATTATCTGTCTTCGAAGATCTTCATCAGATCTTCACCAAATTTATATGGGACCACCTTTGAAGTGTACCCTTTCAAACAAAAAAAGAATTTTCAAAATCGGTCGAGGCGTCTTCGAGTAATCGGGGAACATACATTTAAAAAAAAAAGATTCCGACGAATTGAGAACCTCCTTCTTTTTTTTGAAGTCGGTTAAAAAGAAGAAAGAATAGAGACACACAAATTAAAAAAGTTAGATACAAAATCTTCCACAACATTTTACCTTTAAGTCAACAATAGAAAACGTTACAAAGTTCGAGCTGACAACTTAACGTGAGGTTAGTGCAAGTTGGAAACTCGCATAATCCCGACGTAACCGTCTCGTTGTCGTATCAAATTGCTTGAAGAGTACTCGCTAAGTGTATCATAACTTTGACGCGCTTAATCAGACCCGTGCCTTGTAATACCTAGTTGTTTTGTGAGGTCTGTAATTTTTTTAATTTTCTATTGTTTAAAAAAAAATGTAAGTGAACTATATCCTGTACATTTTTTTTAAATTTTTCATTACAGGAAGCTTATCAATTCGATACAGATCTCAAAACAAAGTATGATACTTTGCCGGGAAAAGTAGCCTTATCAATGGACTATTTACGCAGCGCACGCCACGGAAGCTCTCAGATGAGACGATTTTTTTCCGACTTATCACATTATTGCAATTTTCGAGATCCCAAATCTCTAATTTTTTACAAAATAAAATACTGTCTATATAAACTCGCTGATAAAGTAGCTTTCTATAGTTTTTTTGGGTTTATTCATTAGAAACCATCAAACAATCAAATATTTCCTCTTTATAATATTATACAGTTCAGATGTAGGTAATGTAATACTTAAATTCTTTCAGTCATTGATTTAGAATTTTAGTACTCATTCTATTTCAATGCTTTCAGTACATGAATTCATACTTTCACTCTATCTAAGAGGAAATACTACGTACCGGAAGTTTTGTCCGGTCACCTAGTGTGCGCGATTCATATACCTATAAAAGTGAATGACGTGGACTTTTCGTGGTTCGTTGTTTGTTTTAACCCTTGAAGTTCTTCATAATGTTTTCAAAGGTGCTATAAAAGCCTGCTATTGCATATTGCGCCAGTGTGGTGGACTAGCTTTATTGCTTTTAAAGACTTTCGACCCCTTAAAAATAATTTCCATACTTCCCCATATACAATATACATAGTAATAAAAATGATAGGAGAAATGATACAGAATGACAAACGTTTTTCACCAATCTTGTGAATCTCAATGCATTGAAAGGCATTGAGTACAATAAGTCATATCCGAGCGGAGATCTATAGGATGTTTATCACAATTTGTGAACTAATCTAGCGGAACTATCCCAATCCATCATGTATGGCTGTGAGGATACACCATTTTGTCTCTCTCTCTTGCCGGTTGTTTTTTTTTTGAAGTGAAAACTTCTCTAGGCTCAGCGCGTTGAGCACTTTTTGGTAGGGGGTAAAAATGTAGATTCGCGTGACCGTGACCGACATGCTCGCGAACAGCGAAATGCTCGCGAACTATAAATATACTACATTCGAAATAAATTAAAAATGCCTTAGTGTTAGGGTTTATATTTTAATAATTTTAAATTTAAAAAAAATCGTTTTCACTTCTATCGACAGTCCCTATGACTGGTATTTTTTTGTTTATCCACTACAAGTTAGTCCATGACATTCTGTGCTACAATCGCACCTGACGTTAAGCGATGATGCAGTCTAAGATAGTAGCTGGCTAACCTGTTTAGGGGTATGGCAGTTATATGAAACACATACCCCTAGTCGGTATCTACACGGCATCGTACCGGAAAGCTAATCGCTTGGCGGTCTTTGCCGGTAGCGTGGTAACTAGACTCACGGCCGAAGCCTTCCAGACCAAACCAGACCAGAGAAAATTCAGGAATTATAAATTCTCAAATTGACCCTGCCTAGGATCTCGGAGCCTTCCTCGTTAAAACAGCGCTAACCGCTGTACCAGAGAGATCGTCAAGAGATCGTCCTTGGCGTTAACGAAGTATGGGACGACCTAAAAAGGTGGCGGAAGTAGGGTGGATAAGGAAATCGGAGGACCGTAGTCGCGTGCTCTCCAAAGGCCTTAGTCCAGCAGTGGATAAATAACTGTGGATAGATGAAAGCCTACGGACCATAATTTTGATATGCGAAACAAAAAGTTTTTTTTTAATTGTGATACAGGCTTGCGCTTGACGACAATCATGCTTAGTGCAAAGCAATGATGAGGACTAGGTTTGAACGCTCTTGCCTAGAAGATGCCTATTCACTCTTGCCTTGAAGGTACTACAGTTAAGAAATTCCAAGAACATTTGATCAAACATTTACCCCAACCGAACATACAGTTACCGTTCGACACGCACGAGTAGATCTAACCCCGCATTAGTGCAATAAACTTGACAATAACTTAATTCCGAGCAATGAAGGGTGAATCCCCGGGGCCGCCTGCGTCAGATGACAACCGCTCCAATTTAATCTGATTAGAAGAATCGATGAGGTTTGAACGGTTCAGACTTGACACGGGAACCGTCTAAGCAAATTACTTCGGCAAATCTACATTAGTGAAAGCAAAAAGCTTTTCTAACCTAGCTTTAAAAAAGCAAAAGCAAAAAAAAGTACTTATCTATACTATATACTATGAAATATAATATCTTACTTCTTACTAATATTATAAATGCAAAAGTTTGGATGTATGGATGTCGGTATGGATGTTTGTTACTCAATCACGCCCCAACGGCTGAACGGATCTGGATGAAATTTGGCACAGAGATAGATTATAGTCTGGAATAACACATAGGCTACTTTTTATCCCGGAAAATTAAAGAGTTCCCGCGGGAACCACAAAACCTCGATCCACGCGTACGAAGTCGCGGGCGTCAGCTAGTAATATATAGATGCGAAAGTTTGGATGTATGGATGGATTTTTGTTACTCAATCACGCCCCAACGGCTGAACGGATCTGGATGAAATTTGGCACAGACATAGATTATAGTCTGGAATAGCACATGGGATACTTTTTATCCCGGACAATTAAGGAGTTCCCGCGAGAACCAAAAAACCTTAATCCACGCGGACGGAGTCGCGGGCATTCGCTAGTAATAATATAATAATAAATAATAATATTATAAATGCGAAAGTTTGGATGGATAGATGTTTGTTACTCAATGACGCCAGAACGGCAGAACGGATCTGGAGTAAATTTGGCACAGAGGTAGGACTATATTCTGGAATAACACATATGCTACTTTTAACACCGGAAAATTAACGAGTTCCTCGGGAGCCAAATAACCTCAATTAACGTAGACGAAGTTGCGGGCATCATAGTTCACGCGCGAGTTGAATGCAGAGCAAAAGCTCTGTGTATGTGTCACCTCAGGAACTGACTGCATTCAACTCGCGCGCGTACTACTTAAATATAAAAGTATATACACTGATAGGTATTCTTTAAGTTTAATTTAAATAGACCTTTTAAGATAGGTACGTTCAAACGATATATTAGGTATGTATAATAGGTATGTTAATCCGTTGTAACGTCATAAAGATTATAGAATATAGATATAATGTAATATTTAACGATACAATTTCTGCTTTGAAATGTAGAAATTGTCTAACTTGCTAAATAGTAAACAGAAATTCAGCCTAGGAAGCTGAATTAAGTGCAGTCATAACTAGACCCTCATGTCGAAGGAAAAATGGAGGAAAACATAAAATATATATATATTTTTTAAATCCTACCCCTAATAGGTTAGCTCGCTACCATCTTAGACTGCATAATCACTTACCAACAGATGAGATCGCAGTCAAGGGTTCTAAGTTGTACAGGAATAAAAAAAACGACGCAAAAAAGAAACATCTCAGACTGTTTAACACTTTTCAGCTATAAGCCTAAATTAGCAAGAATAAATTCAGCCAATCACACATGCTGAGTATTTTGACAACTATTCAAATAAATATTTTTTTTAGTGATTATTAAATAGAGTCCAAAATAGAGTCGTAATATTCACGTCCCCTGCTAGTTTTATGTTCGATATCTATTATATACTATCGATAGAAATAAAAAATGAATCTAATTTTGATGACGTCACTGTTGAGTATTTCATACAACATCCCTTATGTAGCGCGCGTTTTGACGTTAGTAAAAAGTTGCTGATTTGACTAGTGGTCAAATACCCAACTAATAACACTGTTCTAATGATTGATGCATGTATTGTACTTACGAATACCAATCAATTAACTGGCAATGAACAGCTGGATTTACCTGAAAAGAGAGAAAATAACTTTTATTTTGAAAAAGATAAGAAATTTATCTTAACTTAAAACTAGAAAAATCCCTTAAAACACTAGCCTGGCTAGCAATTAATCAATTTAAAAAATATTGGAAGGTCCATAACCTTATTGTTATTATTTTGGTTAATTGTTATTATTTTGGTTAATTTGTTGTTTTATGTGTACTATGTTTTGTGCAGTCTTATTTGAATGACATTGTTTTTGTGATCTGTGTACCAAATTATGTGTTTTGTTTCTGTATTTTGTTAGTTGTAAGTTGTAATAATTAAGTTTTTTGTTTATTGTCACTCTATCTGTAGCCCGGAGAGACGCATTGGGCAACTGTAAGGTCTCTTCGGGTATGTTGTCTAAATAAATAAATAAATAAATATAAATAAATTTATTAGATCGTAAAATCCCGCGGCTTTTCTGTATCTGGCTTTAATTTGTATGAAAACTACCAGCCTTTTTTGATTTTGAAACATACTTATTTTGTTTGTCTATCTGAAACTCTTTTACAGCCCATCACTTCAAGCAGTTTTGACGAAATTTAATACAAAGATAGGGTGCATCTTGGTCCCCTGGGGAAGGACATTGACTTTCCAGGAAATTAAATAGTTTTGATTTTTTAAAACCCCTGTCCACGCGGGAATCTTCTAAAAATCTTTACTAATATTATAAATGCGAAAGTTTGGATCTTACTAAATTACGCTAGAAAGGCTGAACGGATCTGGATGAAATTCGACAGAGATAGATTATAGTCTTGAATATAACACATAGGCTAATATATAGAATAATACATGGGTTGGCCCCTAAGATACGGGTCCTCCTAGTTTAGAGGCCAGGAATTCATTGTTTTTGTACTTACTAACTTGTACTTAACCAAAAAACCTCAATGGACGCGGACGAACTCGCGGGTATCAGCCAGTAAATTATTATCAAGCATTATATTATTCTGTATCTGATCAGAATAGAGGAATCAACACTTCGCTATGTCATCATAACGGATGGGCGGTCCCGCCATCGATCAAAATGGCGCCCCATTTGTTATTGTGATTATGTTATTTAATAACGATACCGTCTCCTTCAATCGTATATATTCATTGTCCTGGCATATACTCTTCTCACGGTTCCTAAGTCGTCCAGTTCGTGTTTTCACCTGTCTGTCTATGTGTCACAGACATTTTAAAAATATCTACTAATAGGTAGATAGATAGATAAATTATTTATTGCCACACAAACATCATATCATATACTAATGTTATATATGCGAAAGTATATGTGTGTTTGTTGGTTTGTTGGTTGGTTCTTCAATCACGCCGCAACGGAGCAACGGTATAGTTGAGAACCTGGAGAGTGACGTAGGCTACTTTTTATCCCGGAAAAGTAAGGAGTTCCCGCGGGAATCAAAAAACCTTTAAACACGCGGACGAAGTCGCGGGCATCAGCTAGTAAAGATCTAACGTACAGAAAACAAAGTGCAAAGTAATAATAAGAATGCAAAATATTATCTGTTTATTGGTTTGTTTTTCAATACATGTTTCCTTCATAATCAAAGCATGTGATATTTAATTGCTAATATTAATACAATGACTAATGAGAAAATTTAGAACTGTAGGTAGGCCTTGGGCTTGAACCCTGGACCACCCGAACAGGAGTTTGACTTTGAACATTTCAACAAATAGGCTATCACCGCTCTTCAAAGTCAACATATTAATTTTGATTCTTTTTTTTTAATATATAGGCTAGCGCTTGGCTGCAATCAGACTTGCATGCAATAGGTGATGCAGCCTAAGGTGGAGCGCGCTTGCCTAGAAGATGCCTAACTCTCTACCTTTTCGGGTTGGAAACCAAGTAATTACCCGGGATGCATCATGCAACCTACGAGTACCTATCTCTGTCTATACCAAAATTCGACAAAATCTGTTGAAAAGATTGGCCGTGAAAATGATGCAGACTGATAGACAGATAAACAAACAGACAGACAAACACATAATATAATAATAATTTTGGTTTTAATACAATAGGAAGTTAGACACGGTTGCATGATTGCATCTATTTTGTTGCTAAATAACACATACAGACTAATCTACTATCAAATAAAAGTAAATTCTAGATTTCGGTCATCTTTTATAATAATTACTAGTCCTTTTACCGACTTTAGTCAACTTGATTAGTAAATGTTGTACCATTCGACCTGTCTCCACTAATTGTCCCCACGCCCCATCGATTAGGGCGAGTTGGACGAGATATTTTCGTTACGTTTACATCTAATACGGACAGACAGAAGCAATTACTTATAATAAGCGTAAGCACATGTGGTTAAGTGCATTTAAAGTTTAGATGATGACTTTTACATTCTAATCTTATAATGTAGAAAGCAGAGCTACTCGAAGTACCATACAAAATTTTTAGTTGAACTAAATTGATAGAGCCAAAAATAAAGACACAGAAAATCTTCTGAAGATCTATTATAAGTGGAGTCCTGCATTCAGTTCCCAGCTATATTCCGTAATTTCAATTCAATGTTAATTTATTCAAAGTAGGTACACTGTACACTTTTTGAACGTCCAATCATAATTATAAAAAAAAAACCGGCCAAGTGCGAGTCGGACTCGCGCACCGAGGGTTCCGTACTGAAAACTGTAACGACCAAAGATGTAAAACGGTAATAATTACCTTTGTTAATGAACCGCAAAACTAACTTTGTTTGTAGAGGTTTACTGTTAATATTAAAAAAAACTATGCTAGTTAGAGCATTGGCTATAGTTTTCCTGTAAAATATACATAAATTCCTATTGACCATAATTATTTCAGATTTTTCGATTGGTAAACTCCGGAGATAAGGGGGGGGGGGAACGGTATTTTTTTAGACTTTTTCCCCGATAAATCAAAAACTATCATGACTAAAAATAATTAAAAATCTGTTTTAGAATGTACAAAGTAAACCCTTTCATATGATACCCCACACAGTACAGTTATCTCACTTTTAAATTTCAACCCTCCGATTTTCCCCCCTTTTTAAATAAGAACAAAAATAATTTCCAATTTTTTTTTAATTCCAGTGTCTTTGGGCCACTAATATACACCACTATTCCAAATTTCATGTCGATAGCTTCGGTAGTTACTGAAATAATCGAGTGTGACGGACGGACAGACAGACAGACGGACAGACGGACAGACGGACAGTCAGACGGAGAAAGTCGCACCATAAGGGTTCCATTTTACCATTTTGGTACGGAACCCTAAAAATGATGTTGATAAATAATCACGGTATCATAAAACTAAGTTCCAAACGCGCCCTGGTGAGAAGAGCCCACAACAAACTCAGACGGTTATCCTTTTATTATTATTTTATTTATAACTAGACGATGCCACGACTTCGTCCGCGCGAATTAAGTTTTTTTTATTCCCGCGGGAACACTTGCAGGATAATCAAAAGTAGCCTATGAAATTCTCCGGAAATTAACCTACCTCTATACCAAATTTCATGTATGTATTTCTTGTAATGTAACATACATTTAAAAAAAATGTACGTGCCGAATTGAGAACCTCCCCCTTTTTTGGAAGTCGGTTAAAAATGGCATGTAATGTATTTCTTGTTCATTCTAAATAATTCGGATAGCAGAGTCCTAATAGGTCACAAGTTCACTAAACTACCTATATGAAAACAATAAAAAGTTGATTTGAACCAGACGGCCAGACGATCAGATCTTGGATCTTAATTATAATGAATCCTCATAGCAGGGACCTATGCACCTCCAGTGCCATTCCAACTGACAAGCGATACAAAAATAGGCATCGACCTCCTGTTACACCGACGCGTATCGTTTGCGTAATATGAATGTATAATTTAACGAGATATTTTTTTCGGTTATCATGATTCAACTTTTAGAAAGTTATGATGAACATAATTTGGATGTGGGACGTTCATATCTAGAAGATTGATTTTCTAGGAATATGATCAGTCAAGATTCTTTTGGGAAAAGTCTTGGTTGGGCAGTATAAGTGGGCAGAAATCGCAAAGGTCGCCGATTGTTTAGCTTCGTGATCAATTTTTTTATTCAATTATTATTCAGAATCGCCTGGTGATTTAGTCCAAAATGGTTAGTTGGAAGTATACCGTGGGAGGGATATGGCAGCTATATTAATTCCACATCCCTAATCGGTTTCTACAGTCTACACGGTACCAGAACCCTAAATCGCTTGTCGACATGTCATTGGCGATTTAACTATAAGAGCTGAAATCTTCGCTTCTAGAGCAAGCTTGGGTGGCTGGCTTGGGTGGCTGATGCCTCTAGCGGGAAGTGACACTGCATAATATACCACAGGCAAAGAAGAGCATGTCCAAAAGTAAGAAAGAGAAGAAACAATTCCTTCGATAGTTCGGACCAAAAGAAGATGTTTCTTACCGGTGTAACATCATTATCATCGGCGCTACAGCTCTTTGTAGCACCGGGCTTTGTTCTTTGTTGTTCTTTGTTGCTTCAGTCAATTTTTGTATCCATCTCTAACCTAGCTCCCATGCTCCAGTTTTTAGTCCGATGACTTTGGCATCATATTCAACTTTTCAGCGCAGCTTTGGCCTTCCAATTGATCTCCGTCCACCGGGCTGTGACCACAGGTCGTCAATACGCACATGCTCAGCCCATTAGTATATATTATACGGTACAGTACCATACGGTGCAATAGGTGCCCTCTTATAAGTGTTTCCTCTGACCGCGCTTAGAGATCAAACGCGCCGCCTCAGGCGCACAGCTGATTGTATCGCACACTGGGAACCGATCGCTTTGTTTATTGCCATGTAATTATTGTATCACTGCTCTGTATATCACGCTAACATGAGCATTTAAATTAAAGTATATCACTACCAAGTGATGTGTGTTTTCATACGACACTTATTAGAAAGAAAGAATTATTATAAGAAACTAGCAGATGCCCGCGACTTCGTCCGCGTGAAATAAGTTTTTTAAATTCCCACGGCAACTCCCTGATTTTTCGGTTTAATATCGGGTTCGGGTTCGGCCCATGACACTCACACATAATTTGGCTTTCTATTGGTACCAGAATTTTCAAAATCGGTTCAGTAGATCCAGAGATTACCCCCTACAACCTCACAAACTTCACCTCTTTATAATACTAGTACAGATCACAAAATAACTACAGTTCGCGTGCGAGTTGAATGCAGAGTAAATGTAAGTGTCACCTTACATTTACTCTGCTTTCAACTCGCGCGCGAACTATACGTTACGGCGTAAAAATCAGTGCCAAAGATAAGTCTTTGAACAGTTCGTGTAACCAGTGAACATGCACGTTAACTATGGGCCTGTTAACCCTGGCTCAGGGTCACTCAGCGGGTGATGGAAAAGAATTTAGGAGAACCAGACTAACGCGGAGTACAAAGATAAAATAATTGATAGGCGTTGGGATATCAAGATAGTGGCCATGGATAAATGGTTAATGGACCATGGCCATGGACGGATGATCTCTGCCAGGCAATCTTAGAATTAGAAGAAGACAGTAGTTATTATACTGATGACTAATGAGGGATAAGTCTTTAAACGGAGTATCATCTAAATTGTTTTCCTTTGCACTGTGCCAGTTACTTTGTTTCTTAAAAAAGTTGGTTTAGTTCTACATAAAGTGTACCGATGAATAATTATTATGCTCCGGGTAACAAAACAAGCCGTTGCATAGTTTATACTTCGTTACCGCCTCATAAAAGAGTCAACGAGAGGGCCCCGCTGTTTTATTGCGTTGTAAAAAAGAGTTAGAATATACCGTGCGATATTGTTCCACTTAGGTGTACGACACGACATTTTACATGACATATACGATACGTTGTATTCTACATTTTCCCGATTGGAAAACGGGGGAAGTTTGGTTTAGTTGAGACAACACATATAATTACATAGGTGTTTATATTAAAACTATTATCTACATATTCTGCCAAGCTAGGCGTGCAAACACATTTTAAGTGCTTAATTTAGGAATTTAAACCTTTGACAATTACTAAACCGCAGCGATGGAAACACATAAACTTTCAGTGTCATTACTACTAAAGATTATTATGTTATTTTAGTTTCGTATACAGATCGCGTACAACAGATTTAGTATTATCTATCAAACATTAGTTGACCATTCACGTGGCCAACGTTGTCGCATAGATGATTGTGAGTCGTCTACGGAGTCGTATCGCATCGCGCTCATCTAGGACAACGGGTAATATCGTGTCGATATCGTTTGTTTAAAAGTCCCATCAATATCTGTCTGTGCGTTAAGCATTCATCGCTTGCATACAATGATCTAACGCTGTCGCTCGACAAATTTAATAAAGGCATGACAACATAAATACAGAAAAAATTTCAACAATCTGATATATATATATACGACTTTCTATTATTTAAATGCAATTTTGAAATGTAGTTATCGAAATTCGGTAGTTTTTCCATATTTTGTCACCGGGTTTATTTTACTGTTATAATTGATAGATATCGATATAGAAGTAAGAAGATTTTGTAATGAGCACATTGTACTGTACTACACATATTTGTCTGTTTTAGCCAATTATAGCGAACTAGCTGATACACGCGACTTCGTCCTCGAGGTTTCATTTTTTTTTATTTCCGCGGGAACTCACTAATTTTCCGGGAGAAAAAGTATTAAAAAAACACCAAAATCGGCCGTGAAAGCGTAACAAACTCACATTCGCATTAGTGAAGATTAAGTTTGTTGTTCCTTTGAAACGCTTAAAGCTCTAGCCCCACTACAGTGGCGCGTGGTGGTGCGGTATGTAGCGGCAAGTATACTTTGTATGAGGTTCTAGGGAGCTGAGTCCTGCACATAAGCAAAGTGCATAATAACATCCGTACACAATACCTAAACCTAATGAGCGAGAGCGGACTTGAATGTGGGATCTCAGATTACACAAGAATAGAACTCACGAAAAATAATTTATCAAAAACTTGTATAGATCACATTTTCATGAGATCTCACAAACAAGAAATGTTCTCGGCGGCGATCGGAACCGTACTGGCTGACCATCGCCTCACGGCTATTACCTGCATTGGGACGCATGATATACAGCCTGCTCCGAAATATTTAACGAGGTATAATAATAAAATTGTTCTTGAAGAGTTAAATCGAATAAATTGGAATGAGCTATGCGATACAGGGTGTCCTATTGATTTATATAATAATTTAAAATCTAATATTCTTAAATGTTACGATTCAGGGAAATACGTATTACAGGTTAAAAACTCGAAAAGAAGTTCAGATACATGGATAAACAAAAGTATAATTAAACTATGTGAAACTAAAGACAAAAAATTTTTAGAATGGAAAAAAGATACAAGTAATAAAATATTAAGACTAGAATATACAAATATAAGAAACAGATGTAATAATATGGTACGGACACAAAAAGATAAAAATATACAAAATGATATAAGAGCACATATAAATGAACCTAAAAAACTTTGGAACATTCTAGATAGAATATTAGGCAGAGTTAAAAACTCCCTGGATAGCGTTATTTTAAAAGCATTCAGAGATAATCAAAACACAGTCATTATAGCAAATAACTTTGCCCAAGGTTTTGACAAAAGTATTAAAGACACTTTGCCTAAATGTCAAAATCCAATATTAGACCCTAATTCATATAGACAACCTGCTAATGTTTCAATTCGGTTTAAAAATGCAGAACCTATAGATATCTACAAAATATTAAAAAACATTAAATCACAAAAAGCTCCGGGCATAGATAAAATAAAACCAATAGACATCAAGAATATCGCAAGCAAAATTACTCAAGCTATTACTAAATTTATTAACCTAAGCGTGTCCACTGGCCTGTACCCCGATGAATTAAAGCTTGGTGTAGTAAGGCCAATTTTCAAAAAGGGTAGCAAAAAAGAGTACGGTAATTACAGACCTATTACTATATTGCCAGTAATCGACAAAGTCGTGGAAAAATACGTAAGCAATTTAATTCACAATTTTTATAAAGAAAACGATATACTAGCAGGTGAACAATATGGCTTTCAGCCGAAGAAAAGTACCACACAACTTCTAGTTAAGCTGACCGACTATATTAACACATGTCTCGATTATAGAAAACATGTCCTTATGGTATTTGTCGACTACAGCAAAGCATTCGACACCCTTAAACATAATACACTTATTAGAAAACTTGAAGACACGGGAATAAGGGGTCCGTTGCTTAGATGGTGTGAAAATTACGTAACGGGTCGTGCATATGTGGTCCAGGTTGATGGTGAACTAAGTGACAAGGTTGCAGTCACAGAAGGAACAGCGCAAGGATCCGTGCTTGGACCACTGCACTATCTAGCATATGTAAATGATCTAAAAAGCGTAATCACCAAATGCAAGCTTTTCCAATACGCAGATGATACTTGTATCATAGCTGCTAGCAGAAGTCTATCAACTGCATTAGGTGATCTTCAACAAGATTTTAACTCCCTGTGTAAATGGTCTCACGATGTAGGGCTAGTTCTTAACTCGCAGAAAACAAAACTACTACATATTCGCTCTAGCCACAACAAAAGTAGTGAACAACCTCAACTCATATCGCACACTCATGCGTGTCTACACCTGAATTCGACGACGTGTAACTGCAAAGCCATAGACGAAGTAACGGAACACATGTATCTTGGCCTGGTATTGGATCACAGATTTAATTGGGACCGACACATTGAAACCGTATGCAATAAACTCAGAGCAATCATGGCAAAATTATACCTTGCAAAGAGCAAATTAACATTTAAAACAGCCTTATTACTATACACTGCACTTATGGACAGTGTCATATCATACGGTCTCAGTGCCTACGGAAGAACTTTTAAAACTCACCTTAATAAAATTCACAACATTCAAAAAAGAACTTTAAAAATGATTCTTCAGCCAAAAATTAGGGATAAATTTAGACAAAACGACGAAGGAGTATTCGAATATTGCAAAGTACTTCCTATACAAAAAAAAATAAAACATGTACTACTTACTCAAAACTATTTCGATTATCACCAAAAATATATAACACATAAAATAACGACGAGGGCTATCACACGAAAAAAGCTACTTACGAATAAGGCAAACAACTTTTATGGGAAAAGAACTACAGATTTCTTACTACCAAGGCTAATCAATGAATTACCACCGGATTTCAAATCCAAATTAACCAAAACAAACATTAAGTATAAAATCAAAAATTATTTATTAAAATATTAAAATTCAAAAATATACATATAAATTATCTATTATTATTATTATTACAAAAATTATCTATTAAAATGTCAATAATGTAAAAGATTTGAGAGTAGGTATTACTAAACTTAAATAATATACACGTAAATATAACTATAACGATAAAATACATTACTGATAAAAGAGTCAAACAGAACAGCCTGTATCTCGAAAATCCAAAGTCCAAACGCTCCGGTGCTCTGTACTCGTACGTCGCGTCGTGCAGTGTTTTACTGAAATACCCTACAACTTTAACTTACAATGTATGATCCTGTTTGTTTACCTTGATATTACCTTTAGTTTACTTGTTTGGTGTACTTTTACCTATTTGTTTTGTTAATGTTATTTTATTTATCCGCATTATACCTGTATTTATGTAATAGATTTAAGAGGAATGTGCAGCCCCCAGACAAGTCGACAAGGCTTAAGGGGTGCCAAGAAACAATGTAATTTAAAAAAATTCTTTGTTAATAAATAAATTGGAATTGGAAAAATACAATACGCGACGCGGCCCCGTACAAACTCATACAACTAATATTTACCGCTACGTGCCGCGTCTCTCCGTGCATCTCAAGTGGGGCTAGACCTTAAGTCTATTTGGAATGAAAATGAAACCTAGTTTAATAACAAAATGTATGAATAGTTCAGTAGGTATTTATTTACAAAGTGTGGGCAAAATCAGCGCACCACCCACAAAACTTGTTTTCGAAGGAAAATGTACATTTCTTGTGCGGATGCAAGTTTGCCTTACTTGAGAGCTGCAACGGCGGATAAATAAGGCGCAGGATGTATTGGTAGGGAGACAGAGGTTTTTTTACCTCCGACGCTGAAAAAGAACATTTTTTTTCCACTAGTTACAAGTAAGCCCTTGACTGCGATCTCACCTAATGGTGAGGATAAAAAATGGTAGCGGACTTACCTGTTAGGGATACGGAGGTTATATTAAACCAGTAGATTGGTAACTAGCCACGGCCGAAGCCTCCCAGACCAGACAAGAGAAAATTCAGTAATTAATAATTGCCAAATTTACCCTGCCGGAAATCGAAGCCGGGACCTCCCACTATAAGACCACAGCGCTCAATACTGCGCCAGGAAGGTCGTCAAAGTTGTCATAAGTTTGACAGCTAGATGTATGTTTGTGTCTATCTGTGCCATTGTAGTTATGAAACGAATGAACTCATTAGAATGCAATTTTTTTTTTATTAATATATTAATTACTCGCTGATGATCGCAACTACGTCCGCGTGGATTGAGTTTTTTTGGTTCGCGTGGATTGAGTGTGTTATTCCAGACTATAATCTATCTCTGTGCCAAATTTCATCCAGATCCGTTGAGCCGTTCGGGCGTGATTGAGTAACAAACATCCACCCATACATCCAAACTTTCGCATTTATAATATTAGTATATATTTTCCAGTCAGATCATCCAATAGCCAAAACTATTAATAGTTCCGGTCAATGTGATCTCTACCTTCCATCCGCATATTCTCTTTTCGTTAAGGATTTTTCACATAGAACGGGCAGGAACAAAACAATTTACAACCGTACTACAAATCTAAACTTTGCCGCTACTGAATAAAATGCAAGTAGCCCGCGAACAAAATCGCAACAAATTAAACTTGTACCTATTTCCATAGAAAACTAAGTTTAACATAATATTTACTTTGTAGGTACGTGTGTTTTCATGTAAGTTTTGCTTTGAAAGTTTTACATTACAAGGTGGACGCGACAGGTATCTAAACCAAAATTGCAATGCTTCACTTTTCTTTTCACTACAGGTTAGTCCTTGACAACCATTTCATCTGTAGTACCTGATGATGCAGTCTAAGATGGTAAAGCCACACTATTAATTAGTTTCTACATGACATCGTACCGGAACCCTAAATCGCTTGGTGCCATGTCTCTGCCTGTGGGGTGGTAACAAGCCACGGCCGAAGACCGAAGTTCCCCACCAGAAAAGTTACTAAATTATATTATGTAACTTTTATGTAGGTAAATTACGTAATATAATTTAAAGAGTTTATCTATCTATCTATCTATCTATCTATCTGAAGTACCGCTTAGGCGGTCGGCTATAATATCTGGATGAAATAATCAAATTTGAGTTGCGATTACGATTATAGACTAGCTGATGCCCGCTACTTCGTCCGCGTGGTTTAATTTTTTTTATTGCCACGGAAACTCCTTAATTTTCCGGGATAAAAAGTAGCAAATGTTATTCTCCAGGTCCTCAACTATATCCATGCCAAAAATCACGTCGATCCGTTGCTTCGTTGTTGCGTGAATGAAGGACAAACCAACAAACAAACACACTTTCGCATTTATAATATTACTAGCTGACGCCCGCGACTTCGAATGCGTGGATCGAGGTTTTGTGGTTCCCGCGGGAACTCTTTAATTTTCCGGGATAAAAAGTACCCTATGTGTTATTCCAGACTATAATCTATCTCTGTGCCAAATTTCATCCAGATCCGTTCAGCCGTTGGGGCGTGATTGAGTAACAAACATCCATCCATACATCCATACCGACATCCATACATCCAAACTTTCGCATTTATAGCATTATATTATATTATATTATATATATATAATCTTATAATATATATATATTATAATATATTATAAGATTAGTAAGATATTATGGTTATGATACCTTAAATTCGGCGAGTTTCCCTTCAATTTCTTTGATTGTTTTGACCAACTTCTACCTATGCAGTGGTGGTGGTAAGTGAAGTTATCTTTTCCAAGTTCCACACTTTCTCTCTTTCAAATCAAATCAAATCAAATCAAAATATTCTTTATTCAAATAAACTTTTACAAGTACTTTTGAATCGTCAAGTGAATCTACCACTGGTTCGGAATGCCATTCCTACCGAGAAGAACCAGCAAGAAACTCGGTGGTTGCTTTTTTTAAATAATTCATTTACAATTATTATATCAATGTGTACATAAGTAACCGCTGTCCCCAGCATTGCTGGAGCGATCAAATCCATGCTCCTCTATCATTTACATAATCTTCAACAGTATAATAAGCTTTTTTCAGGAGCATACTTTTAAACCAACAAATACTGCAACAAATAACAATACTAACTAGAATAAGACAAACACTAACACAACTAACACTTATTTCATCTAAAAAGTAGTTATATACAATTGTAAATATCATGAGATTAGAAATAAAAAGGCTTATTATTATTATTATTATTATTACTTTTAATGGATTTCTTCAATTTGTTTATTCAATTCATGTCAAAGACGTGCAGACAGAAAGTAGCCCCATTCCCGCCGGTGGCACCCGTTCACGAGCATGACGCATGATCCAGCCATTGCTTCGCTCGACCATATTTGAGGGAACGTAACAACCCGCACCACACGACACCACCACAGAAATGTTTAAAGAGAGCGTGACATACCCAGTCTACCCGTATCAAAGCATCGAATTGAATACTAATATTCAAACACTAATTTATAATAAGTAACCGCTGTCCCCAGCATTGCTGGAGCGATCAAATCCATGCTCCTCTATCATTTACATAATCTTCAACAGTATAATAAGCCTTTTTCAGGAGCGTAATTTTAATGGACTTCTTAAACTTGTGTTTCATTTATTATCATTACAATACATTGACTTATTTTTTGTATTATTAAGTCAATGTTACAATATCATAAATTTATATTAGGTATGTCTTTCGACATTAAGAAGCTCTGTGCACCATTACTAATTATGTTATTTTACAGCACTTCAACTCTTTCAATGACCAGTCAGTGTGATAGCTGTACGTTTGCCTCAGCTTCCGTGAGCCCTAAACATTCT
Source organism: Erebia aethiops (assembly GCA_923060345.2). Taxonomy (NCBI): domain Eukaryota; kingdom Metazoa; phylum Arthropoda; class Insecta; order Lepidoptera; family Nymphalidae; genus Erebia; species Erebia aethiops. The sequence continues at coordinate 1,459,241 of OV281092.1, read as the reverse complement.
ATATAGTATTCAGACGCTTTCAGCCAACAAACTAAAACGTAGGCGGATTCTGTAGTTTGTTTGAGAGTTTGAGGTACGAATTAAAAACGTAAGGCTTTTTCGAAAAACTTTGCGCTCGGAGGATCTTCAATGTGCAGTGTATGAATAATGAGTAGTAGAGTCGGTGCTTACTTATTTTGACTTGGTTTTGAAAGCTTAAAAAAACTTAATGATGTTTTTATAGTTTACTTATCTTTCATTAATTAAGTAATTAATTACTGAAAGCACGCGTTGTTTTCTGTTTTTTGTTTATAAATTATTTCTATGTTATGTGTGACAATAAAGAATTTATCAATCTTATTACTTTTAATCTCATTAATACCACTCATAATATCTGGGGAAATATTTTTATTCAGATCATCTGATGAACACTGATTTGGGTTAGGATAGGGAACTGATTAATTATAAGGAACCTTTCACAACCACTTTGGTCGCCTTGTTGCACTTGCAAAATAGACTCTTCGACCAAAATTATTATCATAGGTTTTAATTTAGGATCAGATAAAAAATAATAATGAGTTTTGTCAATTTGGTGTTACATCTCCAAGCTTAGAAGAGCATGCAAAGCTTGATCTATGGGAGTGAGGGAATAGAGAGAATAGAGAGTACACTTCCCGAAGAGAGTGTTGTAATTGTATTGTATCTGTAATAATTTGCACGCCATATGATTGACATCAGAAAGACTAGAATCCAGAGTCGTTAAACCAGTTAAATAAAAATAAAAAATACATAATATGATTGACAGATTGTTGCTAGTAACTATAGTACTACTAGCTGACCCGGCGAACTTCGTACCGCCTTAGTATGCAAAATTAAATGTATATTTTTCAATATTCTGAGAGATTTTCTTAATATTTTTTTCCGTAAGAACCTTCTCCTAATAATAACAAATACAACAAAAAAAGAATTAGTGAAATCGGTCCAGCCATTCACGCGTGATGCCGTGACCAAGGAAAACGGGTTTCATTTTTATATATATAGAAGATTATTATTGTACCAGCTTGTTATGTACTCAAACTCTCAAACTCAAACTCAAAGAACGTTTATTCAATTTAGGTAGGTATACTACACTTATTGACGTTCGGTTATTTGTAACATATACGATTAACAATATAATGGTGATAACGACAGTACGACATCTTAAACTAAAGCTACGAGGGTTCCAAACGCGCCCTGGTCTGAGAAGAGCCCACAACAAACTCAGCCGGGTCTTTTTTTTTTTTTTTCATTATCACCATTTCACAATCATCTTAAAACTAAGGAACTATCAGGGCCATTAGAGAAAATCATTGCCAAGCTTCCTTGTCATTTAAATAATCCTTTACATGGTAATAAGATTTTTTAATGAGTTTACGTTTTACATTAACTTTGAACTTATTCAGAGACATCTTCAACATGTCTTCTGGGAGCTTATTGTAGAAGCGGACACTGTTTCCAACAAATGAATTGCTAATTTTACTAAGCCTAGAAGCAGGCATTACAAGCTTATTTTTATTTCTAGTATTGAAATTATGACAATCACTTTTCTTCTTGAATTTATCAATGTGTTTATGCATGTATACTAAATTTTCAAATATATATTGATTGTGCACTGTCATAATATTAATTTCTTTAAATTTATCTCTTAGTGACTCTCTTGGTCCCATATTATATATGGCTCGAACAGCCCTCTTCTGCAGCACAAAAACAGAATTAATATCAGCAGCATTACCCCATAATAATATACCATATGACATAACGCTGTGAAAGTAACCAAAATAAACTAATCTCGCCGTTTCTATATCTGTCAACTGGCGAATCTTTTTAACCGCGTATGCAGCAGAACTAAGCCTGTTCGATAAGTCATCTATGTGATGGCCCCATTGGAGTTTAGCATCTAACGTTATTCCGAGAAAAACAGCGGTATCCACTAAATCTAATTCCTCATGATCAAGTTGTACAGTGGTTTTTACCTGTTTGACATTAGGTAATGTAAATTTGATACACTTTGTCTTTTTTCCATTGAGGAGTAGGTTATTAGCTTCAAACCACTGTACCACTTTAGTGAGAGAATTGTTTACTTCGTCAAGAGTTGTTTCGTAACGATTTATTTTAAACAAAAGTGATGTATCATCAGCAAACAATACTATCCCATGATTATCCTTGGCAAGATAAGGAAGATCGTTAATGTAAATGAGAAATAGAAAAGGCCCTAAAATTGAACCTTGTGGAACCCCCATTTTACCTACAATCTTACTACTTACTACACGTAGTATATGGTACTTACCTACAATCAGCAAATAAATGATTATGAATAAGATGATCGATACTGATACATTTGTACTTTTACAGCTTAATGCAATAATTTCTACACAAAGGTAAAGGTATAGTAAGGAATTTGAGAAACATTGTTTTGGAAGCACATCTTATTCACAGAAACCACTAGTAAATCTTTTCCATCATATATCAATAATTCTGTTCATGTATAATATAAAAAATACGAACAACCTATTGCACGATCTTAACATCTTAACGAGGCATTGTCGGTAATGTCACGTAATCACACGCAGCGCAGACTGCAAATCGATTTGTGGCACCGAGTAAGAATATCGATATTGCACTGTATCGATTTTTGAGATCTTCCATTACCTTCCAGTTTCAATTATTTTGAATCTTATTGCTGTTACACTAAGATACAATTTCTTTAAACTTGATAATATTAAGACTAAGAGCTTTTGATAAGCTTGTTTACATCATGTTCTAAGCCTTAATATTTCTTCGCATCAGGTTTGAGCTCCACCTGTTTTGTGATATCACTAATCACATTATCTTAGCCTTTGATTTATTACTCCTACATTTACCATCATTGTAAGAGTAGGAAATGTATTATTTAAAGTAGTAACTTATTCCTTAAAAGTAATATTATGGTAATTTTAAAATATAGGAGTCATAGCTATAAGAATCCGTATTATAATTATTATATCCATAGAAAATCCTAAAATTTTCAAAATATAAAAACAAATATTAGGTATACAATATTGCTATTGGCTATAAGTCATAATAAACTCTCTTGTAGACAAAACCGTTTTCTGTTCATATTAATGTTAAGCCTAGCGTCCACTAGAGCTGATCAGCTGAATAGAGTCTCGTTGAATTTGATAAATAATATTATTCGGTTTTGTGAACCTAATGAGCGTTAAGCTTTGAGCAACATATAAAATGCAGTGTATGGCTGTATGATTCTTGTCAGTAAAATTGTTTTTTATCTCTCACACAAACAAATTACTTCGAATAAATGGCAACTAGACATATTTACCACTTTCTTAAGATTTCGTACTTGATTTTTGATTAAACTGGCATAGATTTTTAGAGTATCAAACTAACTAGGAAATATTTTTTGGACTCAGTGGAATAAGCCATAAATAAACTGTAGTTATTAGAAGCATAACATAACAAGTAGTTATAATATCATCGATTTCATTTTATCGATCTGCGCACGCGCATCGCTTAGTAAACGCTTTGTTCTAACGAAACGTGAAATACCCATTCAATGTTAAATGATCCGCTTCTAGGTCACGACGTATCTAATAAAACTGGTCGCACATTTTAGTGTGCTGTTAACGAAACACAAGGGACCATTTTTTTGTATCGAAAATTGGGTAAAAACCATCAGCATTTCATAAAACCTTATAGTTGGTGGCCGTGGCTGCCGAGTTTTTGATGCTGCAATATTCAACTATATTTTCCCTCTCGCATCACAAGAGTCCGGGCCAGATTTAGTTTCTAGTATGTCGTTTATATTCCATTTACAGTACTCGCTACGGACTTTCTAACTTAAGCACTAAATAAACGCTTTTAATATCATCATACATATATCTCTATGGTACGAGGCTTCGGCAGTGGCTAGTTACCACCCTACCGGCAAAGACGTACCGCTCAGCGATTAAGCGTTCCGGTACGATGCTAACGTGTAGTAGAATGCCCCAATGTTAGAATGAAATCCTCCCAGCGTCCGTGTTTATTGCCACGTATTGCCATCTATTCTGTGATATTGCCACGAAAAGGCATCTTCTTCTCCAAAACATGGCCGGAGTTCGTGGTTGATGATGTTATTTGATTCCTAGTACCACGGTAATGTTATCTATACCGTGCTAGTACAAGTATTTTATGTACACTATAGACTACGACAAATAACTAGTTATAAATATATTGTGGAAAATCTTGCGGCTTTTTCTAATGAGCGATCAGCATTAGTCGGTATTGTATTTTGTTCCAATAATTTGAACAATGTTTGTTTTTAACTGTACGAGTTCAGAATTTATATTGACGTTTTTAGAATTGCGGTCGACATTCTTTGAGTTTTGATTGATGATCATCCATACACATTACATGGAGTTGTTTGATGTGTACACTGAATAAATAACAGTACTTTGTAAGCTTTATAAATTTTAACATATTTTACTGACAAATGAAGAAATAAAAATCAGGATAGGTTTTAGCTTCTAGAATCTTAGTGAGAGATATATAGATAGAGAACTTTCACTTTGCTCAGACTTAATACATGATTAAAACAAGACAGATTATATTATCTTAATCACATAAGTCCATCTTGTTTTAACTCGAAGTTAAGCCTGAGAAAAGTCAAAGTACGCACTATAGATCTCAGTGAAAATTTAGTAACTTAGACACAGGGAAGAGAAAAAAATATGTCACTTTCATGGCAGAAATATTGGAATATGGGTATATTATATGATGGGTATAGACCAACGATGTTACGGAGCTTCGACTCCGATTCCGTTAAGTCGGAACTTCCGATTATTAGTACACCTTCGGTTCCGATTTCGGCTCCGAAACTTTTAAATCGGAGGTTTTAATCGGAGGTTAAAGCATAACAAATAGCGACGGCGGCCTGCATCGACCGTTACGAACTGGTTCATACCATGACTTGTCTGACTGAATGATGTTTGTATTTGTTCTTAAATGAAAAATATCTCTCTTGTGACCACTTCTGACTCCACCTCTGACAAATCAAATTTAAAAACTCCGACTCCGACTTCGGTTCCGATAAATTTACCTCCGTTACATCCCTGGTATATACCGTATAGATGACGCTCGCGACTCCGTCCACGTGGACTTAGGTTTTTGAAAAATCTCTATGGGTACTCTGAGTTTCCTAGTTAAAAAGACGATGTCCTTTCCTAGGATGCAAAATATCTCTGAACCAAATTTGGGTCACAATCGCTTGACAGACAGGAAGACTTTCTAATTTTTATTATTTAACGTAGTATTTATTTACTTAATTCGAAAAGATATATGTAGTTTACCATTTTTACTTCATGTGAGACACATGAAGTAAAGAAGACATTTAAAATACCTATGCTGCTGTTTATAGAAAAAACTCAGACATTAATTTATGCATGCCGTCGTACTGCTCAATACTCCCTCTTGTTTCTTTGTTTATTACAACATCTTTCTATGTACAACAACAATAGAACATTTTGACCCAAATGAAGACAATACGCACCTACGCACATCTGTTGGTACATGGTGCTATATTGTCTTTAAATTTTCACTTTCACTTTACTGACACTCTTAGCACTGATGCCCGCGACTTGTATGAACCGGATGAACTATTTGATTTTCCTGGATAAAAAGCTTATGTCACTGTACAAGTCTTCAACTATTTCCATGCAAAAAATCTCGTCGATCCATTGCTCTGCTGCAGCGTGATTGAAGGAAAAACCAATAAACCAATAAACAACACTTTCGCATCATCATATCATACTAATATTATACCTAAATGCGAAATTGTGTTGGTTTATTGGTTTGTTGGTTTGTTGGTTTGTCCTTCAATCACGCCGCAACAGAGCAATGGATCGACGTGATTTTTGGCATAGGTATAGTTGAGGACCTGGAGAGTGACATAGGTTACTTTTTATCCCGGCAAAATTAAGCAGTTCTCGCGGGAATAGCAAAAACTTAAACCACGCGGACGAAGTCGTGGGCATCAGCTAGTATATTATAAGTTTGAAGTACAATTCATAAGTAAAGGCTGTAAAAGGCTGTATTCATAAAGTTAGCCAGCCCATACGAGAGCACGAGGCCGATAGAAATATTTATTATACATATTAATCTATTGCTTTTCTCATCATCGTAAACCGTTTTGCATGATTAAACAATCGGTTAAAGGGTCTGGATTATGGAAGGGGCATTTTTCGCTCCATTGATTCGAGGGAATTAATTACCTTCTCCTAAGGTTCTTATTTGGTTAAATATGTAATGTATACTAATAATATAATATTATAAATGCGAAAGTTTGGATCGATGGATGTTTGTTACTCAATCACGCCAGAATTACGGCTGAACGGATCAGGATGAAAGGCACAGAGATAGATTAAAGTCTGGAATAACACATCAGCTAGTAGATATATAAAAGGTTAAATACAGTCTGGTTGGGGGGGCGTATAATTAATCGTGAGTTTTTTTATTTAATAAAATACTCATAACTCCCAAAAATTAGTAGTGCGTGCCCGAAGATCGAATCCCCGACCCCGGAAGGAGGCCATCGTTGGGAAAACTAGCCTTTTATTGTTGTAATATTATGTTTTTGTATGTTATAGTATGTATTGTATATATTGTATCTTGTATATAGTATGTTGTTGTAGCTGACGAACACGACTTCGTCCGCGAGGATTGAAGTTTTTGTATCTCGCGGGAACTCTTTATAATTTTCCGGGATAAAAAGTAGCCTATGTTTTATTCCCGACTATAATCTATCTTTGTGCCCAATTTCATCCAGATTAGTTCAGCCGTTCGGGCGTGATCTAGTAACAAACATCCACCCATTAAAACTTTCGCATTTATTATTAGTATGGAAGTATGGAGTATTATTGCTCATAGGTACACTCATAATAATATTACAACGAACAAGGTTGGTAAGTAAAAAGGATTATTTGTTTACAGCTTTTTCCGGAATATTCTGAATGCCACGTTGTTAAAACTAGATAATACAGCGATAACACTAATGGCCATGACACACGGACAGCCAATTAGTCAGCTTGTTACATTGTATGTGTATTGACAGTGGGTTAATTGAAAAGCTCATTTTTTATCAACGAAGTACCTACCATTTTTTATCCACTAATTACCATTTTTATTCACTTATTATTATTTATTACTTTATGATAGCATGCCTGTGTAAGTACAGTGGGGTAACTAACATGGCTTAAAGCAGTATTATTTTAAAATTACAGTTTTATGTCACGTACCTTGACGTCCCTAAAATAAGGATTATGATTCTTAAACACCAACGTCAACAATATTAAAACAATACGACTTTAAGCGATTTTATGGTGGTTTAATTTTATTTATGCCATCTGTCTGCTACGCTTTAGCAGCCCATCTTTTTAACCGATTTTGATGAAATTTGGTACTGAGATAGGTTGTATGATTGAATCCCGGGGACAGACATGGGCTAGACAAGTATCACGGGCTTTTATCCCGGAGAATTAAGAAGTCGCAGGAATTTAGTAGCATAATATACCTATCCACGTGGAAACCCATCTAAAACGTGGCAATCGGCAACGCTTTTTATAAAGATAATTTAAATTTCAAAGTACGTAGGCCACTTCAGTTCATGGCCATGCAGTTGGAAAAACTATTTTAAACCTAACTTTTAACGTTTATAAACCATTCGTACACGTGTTTGAGCGATCCATCAGTTCATTTCACGACCCACTTCCAAACTACCAGTATGTAGTTACCGTAACCCTTACCACATGATGTTTTTTCATACCAACGACGAGCGTATTCGAGCAAAGAAACAACACTGGCGTTAAAGTAAAATGAATCTTATATCCCTTACTTTAGAGCTCAAGTTCATTCGTACACCCACACTCAGTACTGCAAGCGAATAATGGCGAAATTAAATTTTCGTGAAACCGTAATTAATTATCACCATCACGTCTTATGTTTATTTTAGAGACGTTCAAAAAGTGCACAGTGAACCAAGTTTGAATACTAAATTTAAATTAATATGAATTTATTTGTCTGAATGTGTTGCAATGATGGTTACAGTATGAAAAGGCGCAGCATATCCAGTCAGGCCCGATTGCAAAAATGCCGGTTTATCCTTTACCCAAAGTCACAGAATATTTAAAAGTACGTCAGAGTTAGCTGCTACTTGGTATAAAACTCCTGTCAAAATTTAAAACTGGCCAGATATTGAGTAATAAGATTGATTCAGTAAAATTAGTTTTTTTTATCCTCTACAAGCTAGCCCTTCACTGCTATCTCACCTGATGGTAAGTGATGATGCAGTCTAAGATGGTAGGCGGGCTAACCTGTTAGGGGCATGGCAGTTAAATTAATACCCTTTCGGTTTCTACACGGTATCGTACCGGAACGCTAAATCGCTTGGCGGCACGCCAAGTGATTCGGCCACGGCAGAAGCCTCCCACCAGACCAGACCAGGAAAAATTCAGAAATTATAAATTCCTAAATTGACCCTGCCGGGGATCGAACCCGTGACCTCCGCACGTTAAAGCTAGTTGTACTTTCGGTACACGGTCGGTGGTATTTAGGATTTAAATTATTGGAGTTTGGGTCCATTTTACTCTGACGCCAAAGTGTTTCGACGTTCGAAACCTCGAATACACACAACTTCGTGTCGGTTGGTGTGAAAATCTTACGGTAAGGACACTGAACTGGCTCTAGTTGAAAAACATTTCGAGTAATTGCATTGGAACCTCATTAGCGGGATGCGAAATGCTGATTCAAGCTCGCTATTTTGTTTCTTTCACATTTAAAAACGGGGTCGAAGTTACCCAAGTTAGCGTGGGCCCACTAAATAGTTACAGTACTTTGGTTTCTTCTAATTTCTTTACACAACAATGCTTGAGATAATTTATTAAATTCTGTTATAGCGCACGTCATGTGTTCGTGCGGTGTGACTTTATGTTGTACTCAGCTATAGGAATGTTGATTAAGAAATAAGAATTTACGGCTATTACATTTTTTATAAAAAAATAAAAAAAACCCGGCTGAGTTTGTTGTGGGCTCTTCTCAGACCAGGGCGCGTTTGGAATCCTCGTAGCTTTAGTTTTAAGATAACGTTACCCATTATCACCATCATGTTTCTTAAGTAATTTTTAGACGAAAATAAGTGTACCAACAGTGTACCGATATTTAATAAATAAATGACTGTGACTATGACTATGACTATAAATTATAAGAAAAGTGAATTGGAATCCTTCTGTTAAATTATGTGGAAATTGGCATTCTGGGTAGTAATTTTTTAAACATTATATTTACAGAAAATTAACAGAGCATAACTTCTGTAGTTTAAACAGGTAAGTAATTTTAAAAAGGGTAAATTTAATAAATAAACTATTAAATACTAATTATAATTATATACAAAAAATACACGTCGTTCAAGTGGTAAATTAATAAATAAAGTGAACTATTTTATTCATTCTTTAATCAGAGGGTTTTCCCAACGACGTAAAATCCACGTCTTCTCTTAGATTATGACCATTTAAATTTTGAACTATCCATTAAAGTAAAATTTTGGTGAATTCACGATTCAGTGTTTCATACAAGCTCTTAAAATAGATGCGAGTTTGACTCTTAACTTTGTTAAAGAGTTTGAATATTGATAAAGAGTTGCTGATTTGATTTCAATTCAATTTATTTCAAACATGTAGGACATACAGGTGTCTCTTATGCTACGTCATGTTTTGACTCTACCACCGGTTCGGAAAGCAGATTCTGCCAAGAAGAGCCGGCAAGAAACTCAGCAGTTGCTCTTTTTTTTTTTCTTTATTTATTTAGATGGCAAGTACTGAATTATATTAATATTATTACGCGGAAATTTAATATGGAGACGATCTGAATAGAAAAAAAGTAATCCCAATAATTCATTCATTTATTTTGCATTCCAATATAATTGTTATAGTAATTTACATGTCAATAGAAAAGTTCTTATCATAATATTGGAACCCCGGTGGAGCACAGCAAAAATAATTGAAACAAGAAGGTTGGAAAAGTGGATTAATATTTTGCATCGCAAAATACTAGTATTATAAATGAGTAAGTTTGAATGGATGGATGGATGTTTGTTGCAATAATCAATAACTCCAGATCGGCTGAACTGATCTTGATGAGGCACAGAGATGGATTATAGCCTGGAATATTACATAGTCTACTTTTTATTTTGGAAAATAGAGTTTCCATGGGAACCAAAAAACCTCCACGCAGACGAAATCGCGGGTAGCAGCTAGTTATTGATAAGAGATGTACACCATTAATTACACTCAGAATTAAAATACTTAATGCTCTCCAATTGAAATATATACCACTTTATTATTTAGAAGTATTTCTCTGTTCAAAGTTTTGCAGTCAAAGTTAGGACAGCAAATTTCAATAACTTAGCTGTTTACAGTTTTACATAAAAGTGAATGATGGTCCATAATGAAATTTTAGTCTCTGTTTTATAAAGTCCATTCTGTTTAATAACTTCACTATCAAACTTTATATTAAGCACGTTGGCATAAATTGCTTACTTAAATTAGTTATTTAAGTTAAAATTCAATTAAAGTTTACAAATTAGTTCGATGTGATGTTCATAGACTTGAGAACAGTTCCAGAAGTACTTACCTAACTTATACTTTGAATGGTTGCTATTATAATATAATTAGTATTAATTTTATTTGATGCTGCGGTTGAGGATGTAACAATAGAACTATTTTATAAGTTACTTAATAGAATATCTCAAGCGGAACAATACTAATTTTATGAATGCAAAAGTCTATAAATTTTATTTTTTATTTTTTGTGGTTTAACTAAGATTTTTTTAACAGTTGATCAGTTTGTTTGTCTTGTATATCCACACTTAATATTATAAATAGGATTTGAAGAAATTTGGTAAAGGGATAGTTTCAATCACACGGAAGGACATAGGCTACTTTTTATCCCGGAAAATTAAAGAGTTCCCGCGGGAAAGACGAAGTCGCGGGCATAATCTAGTTAATAATATTTATGCCTATGTTTCAAATCTTAAACGAAACAAAGGATGTCTAAATTTGGATCATTGTATCGTCGATAGTCGTAACAGAAGGCCGAGAATTCTCCGAAAGTATCAAAAGTTCAATGACACACTTTCCTATTCAAAACATAAGATAAATAGATCGAACTAAAAAGGAACAAAACTCGACCAAGCACCCCACATACCATTAGCCCACATTTTAAAAAGACATTACAACTAAATCTTCACAAGATAACAGCACCAACAATACGTGTACTAACGTAAGACAATTAATCAAAATGAGATATGGGTAACAGGAATAGGTGCATTCATTTATACTGTATCGAACGGGATCGTGTGGGATGCTGTGGTCCAAACACTGATGTATTATAATCTTGTAACACAGAAAAGTCGATCCAAACTGGATAGATGATTTAAGTTCACTGCTTGACTTCAATCAAGATGTTCATTTCAATAAAATTCTAGTATTAATAATCATCTCAAAATAATATCAACCTACGATTACAGGTCTCCAAACAAAATTAAAAAGTTAAGGTCATAGTCTACTATACTGCCCAACTGAGGATCGGATGAAATACCTTTGTAAATTTCAGTCATGCAGGTTTCCTAATGATTTGCTTCCTCAGTGCAGCAATTGAATGCTCTTCCGACTTCCGTTTTCCCCTCCCCCCTCTTAGGTACCTTCAAATCGAGAGTGAATAGGTATCTTCTAGGCAAGTAAGTCCTAAAAGTTAGTAGTGTATTCCTGGGAGTCGAATCTTCGACCCCTCGGCTGCAGTCATGACAACTAAGATATCACTTTTTCAATAACAAGAATAGCCAATCACCTTTCAGAATCTCGAGAAACCTAAGTTAATATCGGTCCTCGACGCTATGTGCCCCGCCCATTGCCACTTCAAATTCGCTTCGCTGAACCTTGTCAGTTACTTTGATCCTTCTACGAATCTCTACATATATTATGATCTGACTGAATTAACTTGACTCAATAACCAATTACTTATTACTAGCTGATGCCCGCGACTTCGTCCGCGTGGAATAAGTTTTTGGATTCCCGCGGGAACTCCTCAATTTACGATAAAATGTAGCCTATGTCACTCTCCAGGTCCTCGACTATACCCATGCCAAAAATCACGTCAATTCGTTGCTCCGTTGCAGCGTGATTGAAGGACAAATCAACAAACCCACAAAGAAACTGACTTTCGCATTTATAACTTTAGTATGATCTCTCAGATCTTTAGAAGCTAAAAGTATGAAGGTACGAACTTTGTTTATCAAAAATCATGGGACAAAAATCATACTACCATAGTTTAAATATTGTTGACGTTCGTGTTTTATAATTCTAAACCTTATTCTAGGCACGTTAAGGTACGTGACATTAAGTTGTTATTTTGAAATAATACTGCTTAATGTGATGGTTGGTACATTTTATCCTGGAAAATTAAAGTGTTCCCGCACAAATCAAAAACTTGAATCTAATCTACGGAGACGAAAGCGCGATTAACACAAGTTGACGATATTATACGATATTATTATTCACCATTTTGTAATGCTACATCATAGATACATACATAGTTGGAATCAGTATATCATTAATATTACCAATAGTCTTAAGAGATGTACGTAATGGTCTTAGAATTCTTTGCCCTAACGCCCACAACAATACTTTTACCCACTTCTAACTTCTTGGCTGGCGTATTTTCAACCTTAACCAATAACAAATAAGAAAGTATTGATTTTTGTTTTGTTCATCAAATATTATAAAATAAAATTTAGTATGGACAATATGTAGGATATTAATGTTATGCTTTCGAAACCGTTAGTTATCCTTGTTCATTTTTTGTATTGTAATTTATGGTATAGTTTACATTATTGTTTTTTAATCCACTATAAGTTAGCCCTTGACAGCGATCTTTGGTAAGTGATGATGCAGTCTAAGATGGTAGCGGGCTAACCTGTTGTACGGCAATTATATTAAACCCATACTAGTATAATCAGTTTCTACACGGCATCGTACCGGAACTCTAAATCGCTTAGCGGTACGTCTTTGCCGTTAGAGTGGTAACTAGCCGCGGCCGAAGCCTCCCACCTGAGATATTTGTATATTTTTGTGTTAACCAAAGCCCACAAATACTTTTGGATGTATCAGAACTCCTCTATAGCACGGTATGAAAACCCAGATTCGGTTCTAGATAACAGTAATTTGATTTCAAGGTTTTCTTAGATTTTATTGTTTCTGTTTATTAGAATCTTACTAAAGATGTGAGTGTGGAAACCACTGCCCCACTAGTTTTAACCGAAATTATTGTAATGATTTTTGGAACAAATAAATAAATGAAAAGAAATGAAATGAAAAAATGAAAAGATTCTGTTAATTAATTAGTTTTTAGAATAAGTTTCTTGACTGACACCTACTCAGTAAAAACGAAACACAATAAACATATTTTATTTATTAGTGTGTAAGGCGAAAACAAGATCAAATTTAAGGTAAGTAGTTACCTATTTGATTCTTCTCAATGTCCACTCTAAATTTAAGGTAAATCTCATTAGTTTTTAATTTTATTACTTTACAAAAGCATGTTGTAATCTTTAGAACTCAGTTTACGAAGACTTTCAACGTTAAGTTAGATCTATAATGAATGTCTAAATAATGAAAATAGCTAAAGGAGCTTTCCTTATCCCTTCTAATTATTTTCTCAGACTCTAATTTACTATAGGTAAAGAAATTGTTATAAACTAAGTAAAAGTTAAGTAAGTTTGAGCGTATATTACTATTTGTTGAGTAATTAACTGAAAATTACTTGAACACGATACGAGTACTTAGATAAGCAGTGACAGTAAGATACGCTGAGAATTAGTGTGAGATCTCTATATAGAGCGAACTTTGACTTTAGCTGTTAGACTAAAGACATGGTTAAAACGAGACAGATTTATGTTACTCACATAAGTCCGTTTCGTTTTAACTCTAAGATAAGTATGAGCCAAGTCAAAGTACGTTATATAGAATATAGATATTACATTAGCGCTAATTACTTAGTTCAACACGTGTTTTGGGTTTTTCCAAAATTTTAAGTTCTCGTCAATTCTAGTTATATTTTAACTCTTAATGGTGTATTTTATATTACATATTTAGTGAAGATATTATGCTTGTGAACAACAAACAAGCGAGCACATAAGAATTTGCACGCCTCGCTGATGCTTTGTCGACTTTTTAAGAATTACTTACGGAGATCTCGAAGATACGAAATTAACTTTAAAACATACTCTCGATACGTAGCTGTAGGACTTTCATCTCAGCAATTGATGAATGATGCAAATAACATAGACATACACTCAAAGTACTTTACTTCTGTGACCTTGACCTGGAAATTTAGGTAGATTCATTGTACATAAATCTACACGTTCAACGTAACAAGCAAAACTGGTTCCAAGTAAAAGAAAAAGATGTAGAGAAGTTCTTATAAAAATGCTTCAGCAAGGCTTTATCGCGAACACCCAAGAAGCCTAATCTCTACATCTAGTGAAGTGCTCGAACAAGATACAAAACGGCGATAAACCAAGTGGGTCAAACTGGTCAGTATAGTTCGAGACTTTGTTATTTCTTAGCTCAGTCCTCGAGTGGCCGGGACTTGGCCGATAATTTTAATGGCTTTTAGTTCATCGAGTGGAGTCATATATTCAGGGGCGGCCTTAGCTATTGCTAGGCTCTGGGCGGTAGATATTTGCGAGGCGCGAGATTCAAACACACATTCTAGTACCTGTTGAAGTTAGGGTTATTATAAGTTGAAATTAAACGATTAATATTGAATTATTTAAATATTTATTTTAATGAGCACGGAAGGACATGTTAATTTTGTAAAGTTGATCGAAAGAAGGGAAATTATAGTAGGTGACAGCTGACAGTTAAAATCACAGAACATAAAAATGGCTGTCACCGACAATAAGCCATAGATATATTTTTTGTCTCTAACATAAATTGCGCCGGGCAGAATGCGCTGATGAATAAACTTATAGTTACCTACTACAATGATATTGAATTATGTACTTACATGTATGAAATGTTAAATTGAGCAAGTATATAAATAAATTCTGTATAAAATCTAATATGAAGTTACATTTAACCAAAATTACATTAAAAGCCCTTTTTTGGTTGATGAGACAAAGTATTATTAGGTATTACTTAATAAGTATTTTAAAAAACAATTATGTACTAAATTTATAGTTGGCTTTATTGCCAATTCAATAAAGAAATGAATGGATACATAAATTGTGAAAGTTAGCTCACACTAGAAATCAATGTATATATAAGTTGTAGAAGTTAGTTAAACTTAACCTATCAAAAACATGTAAAAAACCTTAGTAAATTAACTAAATAATATATTACCTAGATATTACGCTGTCTTTTTAATCTAACCTAAACCTTAGGATAATATAATATAGGAATAGGATTTTAACAAGTAAATAGTTGCTCTCTTGGCATCGTAGACCAGTGAAGCTGGACCTACACTTCAGAAGAAGTCCTACGAGGTGCTAACTACATTATATAAGGTAGTGTCATCATCAACTGGCAGCACTACCACCTTGGATATAGCCCTATCATGGAGCTTACCATTACAGGTCCTCACTTGGACCACTCTGACTTTAGAATCAGAGCCTACATATACCTTAGATATTATACCTAGGGGCCAATACAAAGGTGAAGTATTTTGATCTCTCAATAACACAATCATTCCTACTTTTAAATTAGGATATTCTTTCATCCATTTGGTTCGACTATTTAATGTTGATAAATATTCATTTGACCAGGCCCGCCAGAAATGCTGTCGTATCTGTTCGCATGACCTCCATAGCCGGAGCCTATGTGTAGGAATACTTTCAAGGTTTTCTTCAGGAAATGAATTTAATGGACACCCTACTAAAAAGTGACCTGGTGTTAAATATGAGTAGTCATTAGTGTCTTGAGATAGCGGCATCAAAGGTCTTGAATTTAATATAGCCTCAATCTGACAGATTATTGTATTGAATTGTTCAAAAGTGTACTTGGTAGAGCCTGCTACTCTCTTCAAGTGATGCTTGGCCGAACGGATTGACCGCTCCCAGAGCCCACCATGATTTGGACTGTAACTGGGAATGAACTTGAATGTTATGCCTTTTGTCGACAGCATATTTTGAAATTTATCTTGAAAGTCATTAGAATTTTGTAATTCATATAGAGCCTTTAATTGATTGTTTGCTCCTTTTAGGGTAGAGGCATTATCACTGTAAATAACTGATGGAACTGATTTTCTTGATATAAAGCGTTTGAATGCGGCCAAAAAACTTTCAGTAGACATATCTGAAACTACTTCCATGTGTACAGCCTTAGTTGCCATACAAACAAATACGACAACATATCCTTTGGTTGAAGTAGCCCGTCTTAAAGTTGAAACTTTGATGCTAAATGGTCCGCAATAATCTAAACCAACATTTTGAAATACTCTACCAGGAGTGACTCTATCTTTAGGCAAAGAACCCATTAACTGTTTGGCACTTTCTGCCTTAAATCTTTGACAAATTACACATTTATTAATTACACTTTTAATTTCTCTTGTTGAGTTAATTAAATGATATCTCTGTGATAAACTACTAGAGACTAACTTTAAACCAGCATGAAGTAAAGTCAAATGTTCATTTCTAATTATGAGCCTTGTTACATGAGTCTTACTAGGTAATATTATAGGAAATTTCTTCTCAAATGAAAGTGAAGAATTTTGCAACCGCCCACCTACTCTTAACAAGCCATCTTTATCTAAAAAAGGATGTAAGGATTTTAAGTGAGAAGTTACATTTTGACCTTTCTGCAAGCATCTTATTTCATCACTGAAGTAAATATGTTGCAGTCCTTTTATAATGGTATGTAATGAATTGTTCATTTCCATCGCAGAGAAAAAACCTGTATTGATGGAATTTCCTTTACATTTGTTTACAAATCTCAACATGTAACAGACTACACGCTGCAATTTATATAAACTTGAATAATTTGTATAGATAGGTAAAACCTCAAGACTATCAATATTACTGGAACAAACATTTAAATCTGTACTTTCGCAGTTTTGTTGTAATGGAATTTCAATTATAGACAAATATAGATTATATGGACTCTTATTTTGTAAATAATCTGGCCCATGCCACCATAATTGATTTGTGTGAACGGTGTTTGCATCTGAACCTCTGGACAAAATATCAGCTGGATTTAATAAACCTGGTGTATGAAACCATTTCATATCTGATGTCAATTTAGTTATTTCTTTTACTCTATTGCCAATATAAGCTGGAAGTTTGATAGGAACTGAGTTTAACCATCCCAATACAATGTTGGAGTCAGTAAATAAGCTGATGTTTTTAATATCTGGAAATATGGAAGAAACCTTAGTCATCAGGTTACTCAGTAATAGAGCTCCATTTAACTCAAGTTTTGGGATTGTCAACTTCGAATTCAATGTTGCTATTCTGGACTTTGAACAAAGTAAATAAATTTTATATTGATCACCTACTTTAACTTTTATATAAATGCAGCAACCATAAGCATCATTGCTTGCATCACAAAAGCCTATTAGTTCAGATTCATCACAGTCAGACAATTGCACATTGCGCGGAATCAACAATTCTTTCATATTACTTATTTCATTTTGAAATGAATACCAAATTTCAGCTAAATCATTGGGTAAAGAGGCATCCCAGTCCAGGTTACGCTGCCAAATCTGTTGCAATATTAATTTGGCCTTAACAATAATTGGACCTGCAAAGCCTAAAGGATCAAAAAATCTACTTATGGAGCTTAACACACTTCTTTTTGTAGGTACTTTGGGAGAATCAACTGTGCTGCCACTAATTTTGAACACGTCATCCCTAGTGTCAAAAGACAAACCTAGTGTTTTTACTACCAGTGATTCCTGATCTAGATCCCGTTGTGAGAAGCCTAGTTTTTCCTTAGGTATATCTGATATTAAATCTGAACTGTTTGAGCACCATTTGTGCAACTGAAAATTGCCAAGTTTTAAGAGTTCTATAAGCTGAGTTTTTAGTATTAGAGCTTCCTGCAGAGTAGAAGCTCCGCATAGAATGTCATCAATATATGAATTTTGTAATATTGCCTTGCTGGCAAGTGGAAATGTATTACCAAATCTTAAAGCTAGTTCTACTAAGCATCTTGTGGCTAAATAAGCAGAACTTTTTAAACCATAAGTTATGGTCTGCAATTGTAAACATTGGAGTGTTAAATTTGGACTTTCTCTCCAGAGAATATTTTGTAATACTCTGTGCTCTGGATGAATCAATATACATCTGTACATATGGCGTATATCACACATTAGTACAAACTTAAATGTGCGAAACTGCAACAATATGTCAAATAATTGCTTTTGGACAACTGGTCCATTACATAACATGTCATTTAAACTGGGACTACTATTATGTTTATTTTGACACCTGGCAGTACCGTCAAATACGGCACGCAATTGGTTTGTCAATTTATCCATGCGCAATACTGCATGGTGGGAAAGATAATAAAGTGGTTGGTCTGCATTATTATGTATATCAATAGGTATTACCTTGGCATGACCTAACCTAATGTATTCATTTATAAAATCCTTGTATAAATTATAAAATGTAGAATCTTTTGAGAAACGCTTCTCTAAATTATAAAATCGCTGCAATGCGATTGCAAATGAATCATTTGTATTAATATCTGTTAAACTCACCTTTAAGGGATACTTAACAGAAAATGTATTATCTTGTAATTGGACTGATTCCTTGAATATAATCTCACTTTGTTCATTCTCTGGTAAAGTTTCTTGGTAAATCTCAGGCACCTTTTCGGTGTCCCAGAACCTTTTCACTACGGAATCCAGATCAGTACCTAACACTGTATGCAAGGAGACATTAAAATTGCAACTAGGAGAAGATGGAAAAGAATCACCTGAGATGACGTATCCAAACCTCGTTTTAACCAGTATAGGGTCCGAAGGTCCTCCTTCAATTTTCCCATCTTGTATAACTTGAAAGAAGATGTCAGCTCCAAGCAGTATATTTATTTCACCTGGAATGTTGAATTCAGGATCAGCTAACGGTACAGATTTAGGAATTAAGAGATTATTTAAGTTGAATTTTCTTTGAGGCAGTGGTTGTGATATTTTATTAATGATGGAGCAAGTTACATAACAATTATAATTTTCAGTCATAGAATGGATGGTAAGATTGATTGCCTTATGGGTTGTATTTATATTGTTACCTATGGTAGCTACATTGTTTTGAAGATCAAACTGCTTTAAACCTAGCTTATCAGCAAGACTGGAAGTGCAAAATGAACTTTGACTCCCTGAGTCAAGTATCCCCCGGACAACAAGCCTGTCCCCGGCTGAGTTGTTAACCAGTACCTTCACAGTTGGCAGTAAAACCTTATTACCCAATGGCTTATGTGCATGCAAATTTACCTCCGGACTGCAATCAGAATTGTCTGACTCTGGAACATTGACCTTAAATCCCTTTTGACATAGTAAGGAATTATGCTTATAATCTTTACACTCACTGCAACGAAAACGCATATAGAAACGGCACTTTTGTTTGTGGCTGTTCAAACAAAGTTTACAGTAATTATTATTATTGACATACTCTAACCTTTTATCAATAGGCAGTAAATTAAATTTAGGACATTTAAATAACTTGTGGATTTGACCTCTGCCACATAGCTGGCATGATTTGTTTTGATTGACTAACTGCTGAACTCCTGCAAGGTTAACAGATTTTGATTTGGGTTTGTCCACACTATGCGAGGAGGTCGCTTCCATTGCAGCAGCCCTCTTTGAAACAAAATCTAATAAATTCTCTAAAGTTGCTATTGTTGAGGTATCTCGCTCGGCATGAAACAATCTAACTGTTAATGGATCAAGTTTTCTAATAATAATACACACTAGTAGAGGTCCCCACTGCTCAACGGGTTGCTTCAAGTTTTCTAAAGCTGATGTATGCTGCCTAATACGGCTTACAATGTCACGCAAATTGGTAGCTGTGCCCTTTTGAACAGCAGGTAAATCCAACAAAATATTTATGTGATTATTTATTAACAATGAGATGTTATCATACCTCTTATTCAGTAGGTCAATTGCAGATCTGTAAGATTCGTTGCACACCGGCAAACCTTCTATAAGTTGAAGTGGTTCAGCGACTAACAAAGTTTTTAAATAATAGAATTTTTCAACGCTTGTTAATTTGCTATCTTTATCAATCACTGCACTGAACAAATCTATGAACTGCTTGTATCCACTTATGTCCTTCCCATCGTAGGGCTTGATATTAATGGGAGGAAGGTGCACTCGCTGCTTAACACATGAAGAACTAGCACACTGTCCCTCCTGCTCCGCTGCACGTTTAAGTTTCCTCAGCTTGGAGCAGAGCGCTAGGTATCGCTCTTCGATGATGCATGTCTCGTCATCCTCTTCTCCTCCGCCTTGGCAGAGAATGTCTAGTTGTATTTGTAGAAACCTTTGGTAATTGCTAGTGAGGTTGGCTTCGCGTACTTCTATGTCACTCAGTTCAAAGTCTTTTTCTAGATTGAAGTAGGCTTCTAACCGTGTAATTGCCCCTTTGCACTGACCTCTTGCACTTCGGAGCCGTTTGATGTCATCCAGCGGCATCGTGGACACCTGTTCGCGCCTGTGGCGAATGTGTAGGATGTGTGGCGCAGAACTGCTTGGCTAACCAACCGCGTGGTTGCCAGCGTACAACTACGCCTAAAACCGTCTTTGTGGCTGCTAATCCTTAATAAGTTGGCCCCCCGGCTGCTGAATGATGGTCTCCGGTGCTTCTAAGGGTCCTTCCGTGCTCTTGTACAAAAAAATTTATGTGGAGACACGTGCTCGCGAGATTTGAATCTACGTCGAAATACTAATTTTGCACATATTAAACTGAATTTCTATATTTTCGGCACCAATGTTGAAGTTAGGGTTATTATAAGTTGAAATTAAACGATTAATATTGAATTATTTAAATATTTATTTTAATGAGACATGACAGAATTTCTGCACCTACGCAAGGTGCAGAAATCCGTTGTGGAGTCGAGTATTACCTTTTATAATATGGTTCCAAAAGAACTTCTGGATTTGCCAGTGCAGAAATTGAAAAAAAACCGTAAAAGAAACCACTTGTTGAGTCCGGGGCTATTATACAATTGACGAATTTCTTAACTCTGCGGCAAGTAGTACATGTTTAAATAAATAAACTAAGCCTAGCGCGAGGCCCCGGGCGGTTAAAAACCAACCTTAAAAATGCGCTTTTGGTGTGGATGTTTGTATGAACTAAGTAAGTACCTACATACTTTGTGACGTCAAAAATTTCAACTCACTTTTTTTCTTTAATATATTAAATGGTTATCAAACTTAAAACTAACTGAGCATGTTAATTTTAGGTAGGTACTTTGGAAGACCCTGTATTTAATAATCAGTAAGAATTTTATTTTACCACAGGCATCATCCCTATTACTGCCTACAACAATAATATAGCGATAGATCATCATCATCAACACTACAACAGGTTAGCCCGCTACCATCTTAGACTGCATCATCACTTACCATCAGGTGAGATCGCAGTCAAGGGCTAGCTTGTAGTGGATTAAAAAAAAAACTATAATACTGGCTCACTATACCTGCACTATATAATTTGTACCTATTTATTTTACACCACCTTTTTGGAAGTCAGTTATAAAGTATTCAAGTGAATTATTCATGGGCCTGAGGATGAGGAAAAGAACATGTTCTATAACTCTATACTAATATGTATAAATGCGAAAGTTACAGGAAGAAACGGAAAGACCGTCTACTTTTATTCGGAAAAATACCGAAGAAACTCAATCCACGCTAGTGGGTTTTAAATAAATCATAATAATAATATTGTATTATCTAAAAATTTCAATCCAAGTAAATCTCATTATTTTTACACATAATATTTACTGTGTTATTAATGTACGACTAGGTGCCTTTAAGTAAATACATTAGATATTAAGTAAAGATAAACAGTGATAGGTCACTGGTCAATAATATTTTTAAGGGGGAAAGGAAGGTCGACAAAGCGAAACATCAATAAAATATAAACCTTAAGTCAAAGGTTTGGAGGGCCGTGGGACTGACCAGGGTTAGCTTGATACCATCGAATAGCCAGATTATTTACCATAAAAAATAAGAAATTAGTTATGATTTACGTTCAACCCATTTAAACCTTTATTCATTCTGAAAGAAAGAAAGAAAAACAGTTTATTCGACAATGGTGTCACAGACAAAACAAAGATTACATAATTATGTAAAAAATTCTGCAAATGAAGTTTCGTATATAATGGGTTATTTAGCTTTAAAATGTACCTGTTGTTCGCGCGACATTTAAATTCTCCCGCTAAGAAGCGCGGAAGCGAGGGTGCGGGCAATCGCCGGTGCGCCGGCGGTCCGTCTTGCAAAAAGTGCAATTCACCTCACTAAGCGACTTCTAAAAGCAAACTCAAGACATCCCTTGTAGAACTGGGACTCTTGTAGAGACTTCTGTAAATAATATTAATAAGTTTTTTATTTAAAGGCATATAAAACCCAGTATAAAAAAGTCAATAAAAATACAGTGATAAGAAACATTTAAACTTACGTCTAACTGAAATGGTTAAAAAGCTCATTTCAGATGTCACACGTCAAAAGACACAATACACAATACATAATATAAACATCAAAACTTACGGCTAACTGAAATGGTTAAAAAAACTCATTTCAGATGTCGCAGGTCACAGGTACTTACTACTTTCTGTTCTTGTCACGGTGCACAGACAGCCAATAGTCAAAAGCATCGTTACATTGCACACGTATTGCAGTGTATGATTTTCTCAAAAAGTTAGTCCATACCTGGCACGAATAAAAGCACTGACAGTAGGCGTTAAATAGGGTTATTTTAACAGCCTGTAAAGGATACTGTGTTTAGATTTACTTCTATGTTCAACGACCTCAATTTACATAGACGGGCCCTGTCAAAAAAAGAATGTGGACTTATTTTACTAACGCCATCTAGTCTGAAAAGCGGGACAGCACTATGGCGGGGACAAGGAAAGGCTTACACAGGTGAGGGGCATGCCCTACAAGTCGGACGCCCAACTTTTTTCTATGAAAGGGCCCATCTAGTACCTACCTACAAATGTATCGATGTCTATATGTTCTGTAAAATTCTGCTATATTTTACAATGAATGAAAATACAGTTTTTTTGTAATTTTTCCTAATTCATTTTGAGTTTGGCCAAACCTTGTTTTGTCCAGAATTTGTTGAAAAGTCGAAAAGGGCAAAACTTCCAAAGGCAAAAATACTTATAACTTGACCTCTTAGTAAACTTTAGGTTCTTTTGTTCTGAGGCGATTATTCCGAAGTAATAATAAATTGGAATCTTTGTAAGAGGTCTTATAATAATACTTGAGGAGCCCGTTAATTAAGGCCCGTGTTTTAGAGGACGAGTGGGCGTGATCGACCCCACAGGGATGCATCGATTGTTAAGGCGAAGATTGTATCGCATAATTTATTCTTATTTTTGTTTTAGTTAATCGGAGCTAATGTTATTGGAACGTCTGAGAATCATAGGCCCAATCTTCTAAGAAAAGTGTAATAATTTGAAAGCTTAAAACGTATCACTCGAACTGTACAAGGTTGTTTATACATGCTTCATGACATACATACATCTATGAACAGTTCAAATTATCCGTTTGACGATTTTCTTACACAATCGCGGGTAGTAACTACCATCGCTTAAAGCGATGGTACTTTGATATCAATACGGCTTTAAGCAATGGTAGTAGGCCCCCGGTTATGAATTTTCTTATAAATTTCAACAGGAACGCCTAACATTAGTATCGGCAGATTTTGGTTTTATTAGATTAAGTAAATTGTACAATTTTGCCCGTTAGATGATGGGACCCTTTGCAAACGTGACCTTTTGCGAACGGGACCTTTTTGTATGAGAACGTTATGCGAATGGGACATTATGCAACCGATATCGGTTCAGTTTAATTAAAAATTCCGATTTCCATTCAAAGTTACGTGTTCTTTAGATCTATCAACATTAAAATCAAAGACGCTACTACTTGGCGCTACCTTGAAAATAGTAAAGATAGATACTTAGTTCAACTGTTCAGGCATAGTAGGTACATACTATTATAATAATTATAAATGATAAAGGTGATTAAATATTAATCAACAATTAAAAGGAATCTTACTGTGTGTAAAGCCTTATAATATCTGATATTTCTCCTGGCCTCGGTAGTAGGTAATTAAAATTATAATACTCAGCAAGTTTCTTAATTCCCATGCGCATCTCGTCTTCCCCTTAAGCGTTACTCCGGCAATTAAACACCTTAATCTGTATAAAATATTTTTGCTTTCTTCCCATTCTCGTACAATATTAATTTTAATTAAACGGGAAACAAGCCGCGTTGTTTTAATTAACGATTATTGTTTTAACGCGCCTTTCATGTAACTAACGTATCATTATGACAATCGCTTTAATAAATTTTTTTTTATAAATTTTCTTTGGAAGTATTCTTCATTAAAAGTATTATTTATTGTTATTTCAACATCACTGCACTAGTCAATTAATAAGAAAGATAATGCCCCCGACTTTGTCCGCGTAGATTTCAATATCCAAAATCTAGAGGGAACTTCGGATACCCGGAATAAAAAGTAGCCCATGTCACTTTCCAGTTCCTCAACTATACCCTGGATGCAAAAAATAACCGTCACACAAGCACACTTTCACATTTATAATATAAAAGTAAAGTACGGTACAGTAAGGTAAAAACTCTCAACCTACTTACAGTAAGTAGATTTGAATATTTCCCATAAATATTTTGCCCAAAGATTACAAATTAAAGTGTATTCGCTTAAAGGCAACAAAACATAGTACTTAGACTAAGGATCGTATTGGGATCGATGTCTTTACGGAGTTTTAAATAAATGCACAGATACTATCTCATTTGAACTATGTAACCTTCTACAAGGCTGCCATTCACACCCAATCAATGTTGGTAATAGATGTTGTAAATGAAGTGTGTAGGAGCTTTCAACGTCAACCTGTCATTTGGATTCATCTTTGAACATCTTCTAACAAGTCTAGTAGTTATCAAGTCAAAATTGCCAAAATTTGGTTTTAGGACTAGACACTCCAGTAAAAACAGTTAGCTTTAGTTTTCAGATAACGTTACCCATTATCATCATCATGCTTTTTAAGTAATTTTTAGACGAAAATAAGTGTACCTACAGTGTACCGATATTTAATAAATAAATGACTATGACTATGACTATGACTAAACCGCGTCTCAAAGAGTATTCGTACATAAAGCTGTCTGTCTGAACCTGTTTTCTCTCCGGTCATGGTAAATTTTCCGTCTCAGCGGGTTAACCCGATAAACACACACTCGCTATATATTCCTTGCCGTCGTAAGGAATATAAAGAGTCCACCACCACACGTCATGTGCGCTATACTATTTCCCGCGCAAATCTCTAGAAAACTGCCACCATTACTATAATTCGGCAGACTAAGCTGTGGGCAAAAGCTAGTTTATCATACTATGATGAGAGGGGTAATTGTGTTTCAACTAAAACAAACAAAACATTGAATAGGGATTATGTCCATATCAAAAATTTATTTCTAACTGATTAATAAATATAGGGTCTTCCAAAAGACCTAAAATTCACATCCTCGGTTAGTTTTAAGTTTGATAACCATTTTAAAGTATAGATTAAAGAAAAAAGTGCGTTGAAATTTGATGACGTGACGTCTGTGAATTTCATGCAACTTCCATACTAGAAGTGTGTTTTTATGTTTAATAAAAAGTTGCTGATTTGGTTGAGTTGTCATCATCCCTATTCGACTGCAGGTAATGTTACGGTACGGTGTAAAAGACGGCTGAACTAACGAACGGAACGGAACTGTACCGTTGTTGGTTGGAGTAATAGCGTCTAATTGTTTAGCTCGCATCGATGGATCGGATAGCATCGAGATAACCTTTTACCATTCGACAGTGATTCTTATTTTTCTTATTGCTTTTCGTTCCGTTTATGTGATTCTAAAGATACGTTTCAGATGTAATTTCAATTATTGTGTAAGCTTTTAATATATTATGTAGTGATGCTATTGGCATTTATGTAGTAACTACGACTTCGCTCCCGTGGGAATTTTAAAAAATCCAGCCTTAATCCTTGTCATACAGGCCAAGTTTGGTCCAAAATTACAGCTTTCTAGGTCCAAGGGTTTGGGATGGGCGCTTATGTGTGAAGCCAGTGAGTGATTGAATTAAGACTTATATTTTTGTTGTGTGTGGTCTCGCCACTTAGGGGACCCAGGGGGTTACTAGTTTACTACCATGATACCATCGCTTAGGACCGTTTGCAAAAGATAGTTTCTCAAGTATCAATCTTAAGCTTACATTCACCGATACTTGACAACTCGTTCTTAGCTATAAGGGCGTCAAAATATTTCTATAAATCGCGCGCGAGTTGAATGCATAGCTTATGTATGGTGACACACACACACCTACTTAGCTTATCCATGCGAATATTTGAAAAACTATACATCTGATAAATTTTAATATGAAAAAATTGCCAGCCCCAGTACGTACGCGAAATTGATTTCGGAGTTCGGATTGAATAATAAATTTCAACGAACGTGGATGAGAGCGGAACAATGATACTAGGTTTTGTTGGCCTTCCTAGCGCAGTGGTGAGCGCTGTGGTCTTATGTGGGAGGTCCCGGGTTCAATTCCCGGGAGGGTCAATTTAGGAATGTATAATTTCTGAATTTTCTCTGGTCTGGTCTGGTGGAAGGCTTCGGTCATAGCTAGTTTCGCCAATTTAGCGAGATTTAGTTTGTGCTATTAATATTTTGTAGAGGTCTATTGCAAGTACTAATTTAATTTTTAACCGACTTCCAAAAATGAAGGAGGTTCTCAATTCGGCGCGTATTTTTTTTAATGTATGTCGGTGCATATCTCCGTGGTTTCTGAACCGACTTGAAAAATATTTTTTCCTTTTCATCATTTTTCAAAATAGTGGGTAGAAATCAAAATTATTTTTTACTTGACAGTGACGTCGGCAGTCGGTTTTTCAGAAATAATTTTTATCGTGTGATCAAATTCTCTCAATCGTTAAACCGTTCGATTTAATCCCAGGGAAATCCCCAAAATATAAGTAGAGTTAATACAAACGTATGTCAATCGAAATCCCGTATTACCCTGTGTAAATACCGTCACATTAGCGCAACCGACAAATTATTTCTGAATATTTAATGCCGCTTCACATTGCCTCCATATTGTTCAGAACATAATACTGACCGGCTAACTATTGAAAATTCAACTCTAAATACGTTTCGTAAAGTCCAATATCAATCATAAATTCGTACAGTGTTGACCGTCCGGTAAGGTTGACCTACCAATTTCGACTTCATTTCTGATAACAATAAAGTTCATTTTCAATTGTCAACACATATTGTTGACTGGTATAATTTATGCAGTAGAGGCGATAAGCAACTTTATTGGCCTCGGGTTATGGTTCATTATTGTTAATGGACTACTTTAAAATTATCCGAAATTTTCGTTCGGAATGAATTGAATAAGTTATAAAAATCCGATTTCTTTGCTGGTTTATGAAAATTGTCTGTTAAAATTTAAAATTTGTAATAAAATACTTAATAAGTCATTAAAAAAAACTGAAATAAATAAGAAAATAAAACATAATATTTGATTTCGTTCTACTGGAAATAAGGGCAATCAGACCAAAAAACTGGTGCTAACCTGTTGTGGATAAAAAAACTAACTATCTACCAACTTCGAAGTAGTCGTGTTGATATTTTGTAAAATTGTTTAAAACTTAGATAACATTTAAACCCCTCTCACCCCTCTTGCACACTCCCCGCACTCGGGAACTTTAAGTATGTTCATCAGGACACCTAACTAACTCTCTCTAACTGTAGCAATTTTCAAAACTACACTATTTGTTTGGTCTGATTTATTTAATTTTCCCAGGCTAAATGGTTATAAATGGGCTCAGTGTAAGTAAGTACACATTGCAGGAGCGAAGCTATGAAATTGAAGCGATTTAAGCGGGTTTCTCACATCGCTTGCACGTCACTACAACCTATAGCAGGAAGGCCGTAGGCAAATTAAGTTTCATCATGATCATCTTACGCAGTCGAAATTCCGCAGGCTCGTACGAAGCGATTTGCTCGCTTCTAATTCGAACCGCTAGGATATGAATGCCCTTCCGGCTTCCGTTTTCCCCGTTTTTTTAAATATAGGTACCTACCTTAAAATAGAGTGAATAGGCATCTTCTAGGCAAGCGCGTTCCACCTTAGGCTGCATCACCACTTGCAATCAAGTCTGATTGCAGCCAAGCGATAAAAGTATATAAAATAAACATCATTTTAACCTGATGACCCTCTTCTCAGAAAGGGTAGATTCCATCAATAATCGCACTACGTTAGCTTAGTGTCAATTGGCAGACATCACAATATACTTACCTAATTGTATTGAAAGCTCTCATAAATTCACATGACTATGAAATGTTAGAGGTACGCTTCGGGCCCTATCAGCCTTCACCGTATTTTTTTTTTTGGTGTCTCAACTTTCTACCGTATTTTAACTAAATTATTTACCTACCTAATAAAAAACGTGTGTGTGTGCAATTAACACACGGCAGAAGTGTAACTACAGAAAAGTAGCCCACGAGAGAATGAGGTAAATATAACTTGTGTTCTATCTCATTCTCTCGCAGGCTAAATCCTATTATGAATATGTTTGCCTCTTTCTAGTGTCGCTTTTTCATCACATCGATTCTAAAGAAGTTTCACTCCAGTAATTGTTTTCAGCCTAAAAAAATTCTACATCAATGGTTTTCAGAAAAGAAGGTGTGTGTGTGTTTCAACGCCACACTCAATAGATATCCACACTCAATAGATTTGCGTGGCACCTTTACTTAGTACCTAGTCTATTTTTACTGATGCCGAAGTAATACAAGCACAAAAAAACAATTGCTTCATTTAACATTACATTTTAACTACATTATTAATGACTGCACAATTAACTGTATTTACTTTTAAGAGCCGTGATGTACGGACGGTAATTTAAATAAATGTCGAATAGGGTGACAATCAAATCAAATTAGTTGGAACTGTCGGGACGGATGGACGTGCGGCGAGAGGCATGGTTTAATGTGATGTAGCGGTCCGGTGCGAGTAAAAGCGTTTAATTATCATAGATCTAAATCATAATAGATAGAAAAATCTTTTTTGCAACAAAACACATGAGAACAAAATCCATAATAATATTATAAATGCGAAAGTGTGTCTCTCTGCCGGCCCATTTGGTCAAGCAATTTCGCTGAGATTTAGTATGGAGGTAGTATACATCCCTAGGAAGGATATTATAGGCTTTTTATCCCGGAATATTAATGAGTTCCCGCGGGAATCAAAAAAGCTTAATCCACGAGGACTAAGTCGCGGGCATCATCTAGATTCTAGATTCTAGTCTGAATAATATTAAAAGTATGTACATTGGCTTTGTTTTTCTACTTGTATTTCTATCTATCCACTTATTGTACCTACCAAGTTGTAAGTTTTACAAACAAAATAAAATAAAAATATTATTGTCTTGTAACTTTTAATTTATGGAAGGGTTTTAAAAACCGCTTTCCGCTGAGTATCTGTACGCCATCATGCACCATTTATTAATTGGCCCCATTACGCTAACAGGCGTGGCCCACAATTATCGTGTCTATTTGTATAGTCCGTTTAAAAATGGTTTAAAACATTAAAAAAACAACACAGGTGCGAGGCACTACCATGCTTTGAGGGTTCCGTGAATTGGGTAGTTATTTGATAACTAGTACTCAGGTACTTTTTTCTACACTTCAAAACGCGCGCTTAGTCCAGAATTTTGTATAAAATACTGAATTGTGACGTTATCAAACATCAATGCACATTTTTACTACCTATAACCGATTTCAAATGGTTGTCAAACATAAATTTAACAGGAGACGTGGATATAACGTATTTTGGCAGGTCCTCTATTTAATAATAACAAAAAAAATAAACATTTATTTTATACGGTCAAATACCCAATTATTATCAAAAACAGATGAAATAGAATCGAGATAACACTAACAGAGTTATAATATGAAAGTGGAGTGGAAATGAAACGGTGTGAAACAATGTCGATATGAAACCCATAAGGCATCATCTAGATGGCTGCGACTTCGTCCGCGAGGATTTAGATTTCTGAAAATCCCTTGGGAGCTCTTTGATTTTTCGGGATAACAAACCTGAGTCTTTTCCTATTATACAACCTAGCTATATGATTATGTACCTCTCGTCAAAATCGGTGGATCGTCAGACAGACAGACAGAGACACTTTCGCATTCTTATATTAGTATGGACGTTTTTCTACAGTGATTTATGTGATAAGCTCAGCCAGATGAGGTATTTATTTTATGTTCAGTGCTACGGAACTCTAAAACTAGTAAAGGGTTCACGACAACCGTTACATAATTACTGTGTTAGTAATCAAGAATCAGGTAGAGTGTGAAGTGGAATTTGATGGGTCCCGATGGACTGATGGTTTAATTTTGTTGTAGGCTATTTTTGGCCATATTTCTTGCGTAACATTAGACCTTAGGGTATATTTTAGCTTAAATTATTTTTATACGTGCCATGATTATACACTAATATTAACTAGATGATTCCCGCGACTTCGTCCGCGTGGATTAAAAGATTTTTTTGATTCCCGCGGAAAGTAGCCTATGTCCTTCCCCTGAATACATAAATCCCTGTACCAAATTTCATCAAAATCGGTTGAGCAGATGGGCCGTGAAAGCGTAGCAGACAGACAGACAGACACACTTTCGCAGTTATAATATTACTATTGATGCGAAGTTTTATTAGTTTATCCTTCAATCACGCCGCAACAAAGCAACAGATCGGATTTTAACGTTATTATCATAATTTAATGTGTTTAATTCATACTTAGGTTTAATTAGGCCAAAGACAAAGTGAATTAGTTAATAGCGGCATGTTTGCATGCCATTTCATGGCCGATTGTGGCTTGGTTTCTTTTTTTCCTGTAACACCTCTTTTGCATACCTACAATCTAGCAAATAAAGGATTTATCTATCTGAGTATAAATTAATAACGTATCTTACTTCTTACTAATATAATAAATGCGAAAGTTTGGATGGACGTATGGATGTATGTTACTCAATCACGCCCCAACGGCTGAACGGATTTGGATGAAATTTGGCACAGAGATAGTTATAGTCTGGAATAACACATAGGTTACTTTTTATCCCGGAAAATTAAAGAGCTCCCGCGGGAACCGAAATATCTCAATCCACATTAGCTAGAATAATTATATTATATCCTTTTCGATGGATTATTAAGTATGTTTTTAAAATTCGCAATTCAAATTCAAATCTTTTTTTATTCCAGTTGACTTTGACAAGTGCTTTTGAATAATCGAGTGAATCTACGATATTTTTGTGCCATATGCTGAATAAGTCCAACTGCAACTTAGAGCTAATACCGATCAGCAAACAGACATAATCCTGTTTGCATGTCAAACCAAATCGCTTAAACATTGGCGAATGCTTCACAATCGGCAACGCAAGAGGAGGCCAAACAAACTGCCATACCAAAAACGCAACCACCTAAAACCGACCCTAAAGTTTCACAAAATAGAGTTGAAAATCGTAACGTACAGCTACTGTCAATAACGGAATTAAAGCACGCACGCTTATATTTACAAAACAGTGTTTTGACTGTGATAATGAGATGCGACAGTGCATTGCGGAGCTGTAAAGCTATCGTGTAATACCCCAGAATTTGTGTTTATTTTGGTCAATAGGCCAGCAAAGTGGAACTAGTTATTGAAGTGAAACTTCTTTAGAATCGTTGTGATTTTAAATAGAAATAATATATATAAATAAAGTATTATTCGATACAGTAATAAAGTATACTTATTCACGCAAATGGAGTGAAATTTTAATTATGACAACTCCGCTCCGTTTTCTAAAACGGTATGCCTTTTCGAATAGTCTTAAAGCTCGCAACTCCGTACGCTTACTCTGAGTTTTTACATTGCTAATACGATTGATCGACGTGAGAGCTCACCACGCCAAGTGTAAACGAACATTAAAGTAAAATGCCTATGAGGGTGTCATGTTCAATACTGAATAAACCCTCTTTAATAAAAATAGAAAAAAAAGAAGTAAAATGAACCTTAAATGCATTGGTTTAGAGCTCATTTTATCATTTCGTGTATTTATTCACAGCCAGCGCTCGAAACGCTGAATTTGTGACTTTAAATGAAGAGCTTTTGGGTCCATTTTACTTTGACGTTCGCTTACACTTGGCGTGGTAAGCTCTCACGTTGATCAATCGTATTTGCAATGTTAAAACCACAGGTTAAAACTCAGAGTAAGCGTTCATCGAGTGAATCCGCGGAAGATGAACTAGTTTATTCTAAAACCGCACATACCTAGTATAACCTTTTCAGTTAGCCAACATGTCACGCATTTAACCGTCATTTGTCTAAAACCACTAGAAAATTAGGCTGTTCTATTTTAATAATATTTCAGCCTCCATTATATCGGTGCTGCTAGGACGCAGTTAATATTTGGTATTTTCCGTTAACACAACGATTTAAAGCGGGCTTTAAAGAGCTTGTGTGGGCGGCCATTTTGCCATGAAATACACCATCATTTAATTTGCTCCTAATTATTGAGTGCCGTTGTCCTCCAATAGGCAGTGTGTGTGGACACCCGAAAACTTTATTATCCGGGCGCGCTGCGGTTTGCAGGACTATGAAATATCTATTGAAGCGTCAATAGGTTAATGATTAAGAGCATAGCGTATGTATAATATAATACTAGCTGATGCCCGCAACTTCGTCCGCGTAAACTGAGGTTTTCTGGTTCCCGCGGGAACTCTTTTTCCGGTATAAAAATGTGTGTGTTATTCCAGACTATAATCTATCTATGTGACAAATTTCATCCAGATCCGATGAGGCGTGATTGAGTAACAAACACCCATCTATCCAACTTTCGCATCTATAATATTAGTAGGTATAGATATTCATACAGTGGGTCGACGCCCATAAAAATTACAGAGCCGCTATCAACGCAGCTGTTGTCATCAGACATCTATAGAGATACGATGCTCTCATGGTTGAGAGAGCTAGGAAACACCGTAGAACTTAACATACTATTACATATTCTGTGGTAGAAGTTAGTGACAGAATTTTGTATTGAAAATTCTGCCGGTTTCCTCTGTCAAGTCCTAGTCAGCCCGCAGCATTGCTATTTCTAGACACCTCCATGGAACGTTAACATCACATCAGCTTCCTATTTTTTTAACAGAAATAAATTACATTACCAAAAAGACAAACCAAAGTAAATAAGTAGGTACGTATTTTCCACTAAAAAGTCAAGTATACGCAATCACAGCAAGGAAACCACATTACATTTTTATAAAAATGACGCTATCTGAGAAACCCTCCCTCCGACAAGGTGTTGGGCGCGCAAATAATTTATTTCTCTCTACAAACACAGACAACATAAGCCGCGAGAAAAATAAGCAAACTACCCACTTAAAGAGACGCGGCAGTCTTGCCAAGGAAGGTACTAAGGAAATCGAACCTTCTTACAGCGGTCGAAATTCAAAAGTCAACCGTGCGACTGCGGTTGTGGGGTCTTTACGACACTATCTAGGAGATAGTTTTCTACAAAGGGGTATAAATTTCGAGCCCCGACGAGGAGCGTCGCGTCGACTTTATTTAATTTCATAATAAATTGCAATAATTGCATTAGACGGGCGGCGAGCGAATAAATCAGGCGATACGGAGTACGGACGTCGCGCGTCGAGCTCGGTTGTCAAGTAGCGAAAACGCCGAGCTATTGGCTAGGAGTCATGTTTTGGTGCGTTGCCCCGACGATGTCGTAAACTTTAAAATACGTCGTAAGGAAATAATAGCGATTCTATCAATGGTTCCATGTTTGCCGAGTGCATTACACTCTGATATTTGCTACGAATCATAAATTTATAACATGAGCAGTTATTAATGTCAAAACATAATATATACTTAGATAAGAATATTATGATTACGTGCGTGAATCGTTTACATTACTTGTAGAATACGATTAAATTGGTAACGATTTGTTCCCATAAAATGACGTTTAAACTAAAACAAAGCTTTTGATTCAAACATACTAAAGCATTTCTAACTTTGAATATTGAGTCAGAAAAGTCATTTTTATCACGTTGGGATGCTATCCCAAAATTACTTAATCTCATTTAGCACAGCGCTGTCGCAAACCATTAACATTAAACTTCCAAGCTTATAGCTAACACTATTATTGCATCCATATATCTCCGCAGACAAGGAGCAGACTGGCGTGTAACCCTCGCAACTCTATTATCAACTAAAAATACCCCAGTACTTATGAAGATTCGATTAAGCCAAGCCAGATTAGGTCGACCCCGATAAAGATACACGGAAAAACAATTAACGAAAATACTGAAACAATGACAGTGTATATAAAGTTTGTCTTTGTTTTCCTATATCTTAACGTGCTTGCGGTAGGCGGGTCTGGCGGACCCGTGAGGGGTTGTGCCGAGCTGAAATAGGTGCGGCATTTGAGGGTTAAACAATGTGCGCCGTTACACTTGAATTTATTGTTTTTAGATAAACTTAACTGGAGATTAGTGGAAGAGTTTGTGCGTTAATTAAAACGAACACCAGCTAAGAGTGTTTATTTGTGTTAAATTTACGACGCGTTTTATTTGCGAACGGTTTCTATTGAAAAGTTTCCGGAATACCATTTGCATGTATTAAAACTTGATACAATAAGTTTGAGATAATGTTATTATTCATGACGTTTCTTCAAAAGCTTTATTTTTATTACGGTAATTTCAGATTTAATGAGAATTTATTGTTTTGTGTTCTTTATTGACTAGTATTATTATTACTAGCTGATGCCCGCGACTTCGTACGCGTAGATCGAGGTTTTGTGGTTCCCGCGGGAACTCTTTAATTTTCCGGGATAAAAAGTAGCCTATGTGTTATTCCAGACTATAATCTATCTCTGTGCCAAATTTCATCCAGATCCGTTCAGCTGTTGGGGCGTGATTGAGTAACAAACATCCATCCATACATCCATACATCCATACCGACATCCATACATCCAAACTTTCGCATTTATAATATTAGTAAGATAAGATAATTCATTGTTTTCGTAAATATATATTTTCATAGTAAAAATATAACCTATACCTACTTTTATTTATTTATTTAGATATCCTTATTGCACACACAAAATATACAGTATACAGTTTAATAACTAGTAAGACTTTCTGTGGGGCGCGTTACAAAAGGGATAGCAGTTTATTTAGATTTGTCATATTTTAGGTTAGTTTAGAGATACAATAGAATTAGCTACAGTATCAAAGTGTGATGATATTATATGATGAAACTACATAACATGCAATTCCATCGAGCTATTGTTCCCTTCGAAATAAACTTACATACGAGTTAGCCCAACCGATAAAATCGAAGAGAAAGCATAGGATCTTCAATATAAACAATGCATAAACAAAGACTCGGTAAGAGGCCAAACGTACCCTGGCAAGTGGTATTCTTTCGCGAAAATAGCCCGTATTATTATAGGGTTAGAGTTAAAAATGGTTAATGCTAATAATAGTAGTGTTGCAACGACGTATGTAGACGGTTCGTGCATCAATCGAATTCTGCTTCGCATACTAATAAACTTGGGAACGACACGGTAATATTTTAGAGCTAAAACCTTGTACTGGATGTGGCTCATAAGAACGTTTTTAAAGTGAAACTTCATAAGAATAGTGATTTAAAAATTCTACGAAACTGCAATCGGGTTTTAGGCGCAGGGCAGGACAACGTCGGCCCTCTAGTATTAATCGTTATTAATATTAACCTACCGGCCTATAATCAGCCCTAAGATAATTACTGCCACATCCAGCAGCTTTATGTATGATAATTGAGGAATTCCTATTGGATATCGAAGCATTGTTTTTGTAATTTAACGATCGATTCTGACCGCATAATTTTATGACATGGAGATTGAGGAAAAGAGAAGTAAGTACCAATTTAGTGTGGCCAAAATCTTTGAGCATCAAGACAAAGGGACAGTTAGAATCATACTATAATATTATAAAATGTGAAACTGTGTTTGTTTGTTGTGTTGTCCTTCAATCACGCTGCGACAGAGCAACGGATCGACAAGATTTTATTTTGCATTGCATGGATATAGTTGAGGACCTGGAGAGTGACGCTATTTTTTATCCCGGAAAATTAAGTAGTTCCCGTAGGTATTAAAAAACTTATTTCACGTGGACGAAGTCGCAGGCATCAGCTAGTGAGGAATAAACTAGTAGGTAAGTAAATTGTATCATGCGCATGTAAAAAATCGGAATCAACAAGATACCTCTACCTATTATTACTTACACTTGTTTTTTAATCTACTACAAGTTAGCCCTTGACTGCGATCTCACCTGATGTTAAGTGATGATGTAGTCTAAGATGGTAGCGGGCTAATTTGTTAGGGACATGGCAGTTATATTAAACCCATACCCCTCATCGGTTTCTACGCGGCATCGTACCGGAACACTAAATCTCTTGGAGGCACGTCTTTGCCGGTAACTAACCACGCCAAAGCCTCCCCACCAGGCCAGACCAGGGAAAATTCAGAAATTAAAATTTCATAAATTGACCCAACCGGGACCTCCGTAGTCCGCACGTTAGACAACAGCGCTCAACACTACGCCAAGGAGTTCGTCGAAAGGTTACAAACGATTTCGTTGAAATACAACAAAATTAGGTAGGTATACATACCTCTACTAATTCCATAAGTATGTCCATGCCTCATGAGTAGATTAACTTAACACACAAAATAGAGAAGTTTAACCTGTCTAGGTACCTGTATTAAAGTAATTATTAGAATGGCTTGCCATTTTGCTCCAAGCAGACACATTTTTGTGAGAGTGTCAGTTGAGTTAACACCACATCACTTCGCGTCGTACTCATAGTTTAGACTAGACCTAATAACTCCAGGAAGTCAGGAATTAGACTTTGTACCATGTTGTAAGAAAAACAATTATTAATTAAAACTTTCGCGTGCTTCCGCTTTCGCGAGTCCGTGGTTCGGCCGTGGCCCTTGACTGGTGACCTATTTTTTTTTGCATTTTCATAAAGGGGGCGGGGCGTAACACTATCAAGTGCGGGCGCATCATTGGATGTCAGTCCACGTGGACTTTTCAAACATTTCTTCGCTATTGGTTCCCAAAATTTGTCTCGGGCGTTAAAATGAAAGGAGCAAGTTTGCAAAATCCTTGAACTTGTGTCAGTCAAATCAGATAACAGTATATTTCCTGGTAGGTACTTTCGTAGCTCGCTCGCGCCTTCGTGGCGCCCGCGGCTCACTCGCGTCGCGACTCGCAGCCGTTTTTTTATGCTTTATCTTATTTTTATTATAGCTTAGTAATAATTTTAATTATTAAATATCTCTATAACTCTTTAACAATTACTTAACATAATCAAACAGGTTGTTTAATATTTTTTATAAATTAAGTAATTAAGTATAATTATTTTTTTCGCTAGTAGGTAAGTTGGTGGGTATGTGTATTGTTATTGACCTGAGCTCATTTTTATTACTCAGACATTTCTTAATACTTAAAATCGGTCTATCCATCGATCAGATCTTCTGTCGGACTAGGTAGGTACCTAGGTAGGTATGTCGGTAAAATAATTGCGGCCGGTTTTGCAAGTCGCCTTTAGCGTCACCATTGGGGCTTTCGAATAACGGTTTTTTTCAATACCGTTATTAATACCGGAATGATTTTTTTCAAAACCGGGATCCCGGGATCCCGGTAGGTATTGGGAAAAACTTAAAATTAGATAGATTGTTTTTAACTTAAAACTAGCCTTTTCTGAAGGAAACTGCACCATAAAAAACAATTTTCCATAAAAAATCTTTTTTCACTCAAAAAGAGCACTTTTCTGCTTAAATTCAATGAAGAAATGCCATTTTTTTACTTGAAAAAGTACATAGTTTAGTCAAAACACAAATTAATTAAAAATTCAACAGGTTTTTTTTAAAAGAAAATAAATCATAATAAAAAAATTGCATTGGATAAAAACTGATTTCTGAACGTTTCCTGAGTCAATGAAATAGAAATGCCAAGCCACAGAGTTCTAAATTCAAACACTAATTTTTCCCTCTGAGTGATCAAAAATGACTTTTCTTCACTAGTTTTAAGCAATAAAGATGCTCCTATTGAGCTAATGTGCTTAAGATACAAGTTTTAAACTTAGCCGAATAAAAACAGTGGCATGTACCAAGAAATTTATGCAATAGTCACTGTTTCGTTTATAGTGTCACCAATACCGGTATCCCGGTATTAGAATTTTCAATACCGGTATTGAAAACCGCCGAAAAAGTCCGGGATTCCGGTATTAGCCAATACCGGAATCCCAGTATTAGAAGCCCTAGACTCACCATGCATATTTTGTCCTTGGTTTTTACAAGGGACCTTAAGAGAAGGATGGACCAGGGATTTCTTGTAGATGAAAATATCTAATAGGTTAGCCCTAAGATAGCGTAATCACGTAAGATCCCGGTCAAGGGCTAACTTTAGTAGACTAAAAAAACTGGTTCAGTACCTATTTGACTCAAGAGGACTTAATTTTACTTTGTCCTATCTGTCAGCTATTTATAATGTTCAAATATCACTGTCTTATCAATAGCCTGTCGCATCGTGATGTTAAGTCCGTGTTAAGTAGATATTTTTACTTCAATCTTATCTTGTCTAGATAAGATGATGCCGCAAAGAATACTTTAAGATGAATTTGTATGTAACTCGACACCTACGTGTAACAGAATGATGAGTTACTTTATACCTACTAGCTTTTGTCGGAAGTTTTTCGAAGACACCATAATAAGTTTAATTGTAGGTATTAACTCTTAGTTTGCTTGATTGAAGATTAGAAGACTATGGAAATTAAAACTACTGTAAGTACACAGTAAACAGATACAACCAGTATGGAAACTACCTAGAAACGTTCGAAACAGCTCAGTCACACAAATGTGCGCATCGAACATGCGATGACGCGGCACTCACTACTGACGGCACTGCGACGAGCGCTTGGGGTCTCGTCGATGCGCACGTTTGTGTGAGTGAGCCTGTTTCGAACGTTTCTAGGTAGTTTCCATACTGGTTGCATGTTTACTGTGGTAACTTAATTAGCCTTTTTTAAAAATCGGATTTTTGCTGGTTTTTGATAAGTTGAAAGGGTATTCCGAACCAAATTACTACATTTATTTAACAATTCGAAAGCATTGCGCAAAAGTTAAGTAGGTAAGAAAAGGAACAAGAGCTTTTCCTTGCTATTAACATACTTAACATAAATAATGTCACAAATCTTATAAAGGTAACTGTTTAACGTGATGATTAGATTGATGCAGTTTAATTCAAAAAATGTTATTCTATATAGCTACCCACTCGCAAATTACGTAAATAAGTATGTATATTAAATATCATTATAAGCTACGCAGATATTCGCTTGATCGCTTTTATGATCAAAGTGGAGTAGTTAAGAAGCGCCATCAACTCACAGTTGGCGAGTTAGGTCCTTTGAAATTAATCGATGCACCCGTTCGGTGCTCTGCTAACTTCCCGGCGAACTGCGTTATGACAGTTTCCTTACGTAAGGTAATAATATAGTATACTAGCGGCCCGGTACGTGCTTCGCTACGCATAAATCGTTTA
Source organism: Erebia aethiops (assembly GCA_923060345.2). Classification (NCBI taxonomy): domain Eukaryota; kingdom Metazoa; phylum Arthropoda; class Insecta; order Lepidoptera; family Nymphalidae; genus Erebia; species Erebia aethiops. The sequence goes on along the minus strand of OV281092.1, from coordinate 1,419,295 downwards.
CAAAAAATGTGATAAATGAAGAACCGCTCGACCGATTTTGTGCAAACTTCACATAAACCATCTACTAAATAGTCCGAGCAAAGCCTAAACATTTGGATTGGATAGGTGAGCCCGTTCTTGAGTTATAAAATTACAACGAAAAGTGGCATTGATTTTTATATATATTGATTATATAATAATATACTTATCTGTATGCGTACGCGTACCTACAAAGTTACATAGGGCTAATTTTGAAATTTTAATTGCCTTATGGGCAACTTCTCTGCGTCATAATACCAAAAAATTGATAAAACTTTTTGCGGTTCACTCTAGAAATCTCTCTCATCTCTCACTCATTCGACTATGAATGACGAGGTCCTGAGTTCGATTTCCGGCTCGGGTCTTAATAAGGTTCTTGTTATGTCCGCGACCGCGTCCGCGTGGTACTTATTTTGTATCCTGCATCATCCTGCATGAACTCTTTAATTTTCTGGGATAAAAAGTACCGTATGTCCTTAGGGATGAAATCTACAACATACCAAATTTTTACAAAATTGGTTTGCAAAGATGGGTCGGGAAAGCGTAGCAGACAGACAGACACACACTTTCGCATTTATAATATGAATAAGTATAAATAATTAGGTATGGATTAGACAAGATTGGAAAGACAAGAAATTTTCAGTATTTAGGTTGGTTACCGAAGTTAGGAATTTGGTGGTCCCCGTGTCTTGGAGAGCACGTAAAGCCGTCGCTTGCCTGATCTCTCTCCGGCCGTGTCGGATATTTTGCCCATTTGACATTTTTTTATTATGACAGTGCACAATCAATATATATTTGAAAATTTAGTATACGTACACATTGATAAATTCAAGAAGAAAAGTGATTGTCATAATGTCAATACTAGAAATAAAAATAAGCTTGTAATGCCTGCTTCTAGGCTTAGTAAAATTAGCAATTCATTCGTTGGAAACAGTGTCCGCTTCTACAATAAGCTCCCAGAAGACATGTTGAAGATGTCTCTGAATAAGTTCAAAGTTAATGTAAAACGTAAACTCATTAAAAAATCTTATTACCAAGTAAAGGATTATTTAAATGACAAGGAAGCTTGGCAATGATTTTCTCTAATGGCTCTGATAGTTCCTTAGTTAAGATGATTGTGAAATGGTGATAATGAAAAAAAAAAAAAACCCGGCTGAGTTTGTTGTGGGCTCTTCTCAGACCAGGGCGCGTTTGGAACCCTCGTAGCTTTAATTTAAGATGTCGTACTGTCGTTATCACCATTATATTGTTAATCGTATATGTTATAAATAACCGAACGTCAATAAGTGTAGTATACCTACCTAAATTGAATAAACGTTCTTTGAGTTTGAGTTTTGAGTTTGGGCTACAGGTGAAATACAGAGTGCATCTTGCCGTGGCCAAAATTCGATCGGTAAGACGTCTGTACGTCTAGACTCTAGATGATAGATGTAGCTGTCTACATCTATTAATAGTTCTAGTGAACATAATATTATGACAAAACGCTAGTATCAGGGTCCCCAGACAAAATACCTACTAACAACAAACAATCGTAAATACCTAGCTGTATTAAATTCCGCCCAGACTCAGCTGCGGATATCGGTATTAATAAAATATACCGTCGTCTTATTATGGATGATACTCATGGGCGCGTGGAATAACTATTATTCAATTGGCGAGCGAGATGCCCTGGGATCGGTTTTTAGCCAACTGGGTCGGGCGCCGTCGTTACGTTTTATGAAACGTGCCTTTTTTACGGTGGACGCCGTAGATATAAAAAGAACGAAAGACATGACGTAAATCAAACTCAGACAAATGTTTTTTTTAGTTTATAGACTAGCCACAATCACCACCACCACTACAGCCCATTAACGTCCCACTGCTGGGCACAGGCCTCCACTCTCATTCAGAGAGGGAATCAGAGCTTAGACGCACCACGCTGTTCCAATGCGGGTTGGCGGGCTTTGACGAATATTATCATGTTAGTGATGATAACCGGTGAGCTTAACGTGCTCTCCGAGGCACAGGGGTGACACACCACCACCTTCCTAGCTCCGGGCTAGTACTGAGAATTTCTAGTCAGAAAAACCCAATACTTAATTATGGCCTCACCAGGGACTCGAACCCGGGACCTCGTCGGCCGCACTTAACATGCTAACCACTAGATCAACGAGGCACTATAGATTAGCGCTTGGCTGCAATCAGACTTGCTGGAAGTAGTGATGCAGCCTAAGGTGGAGTACGTTTGCCAGAATATGCCTATTCATTCTTGATTTGAAGATACCAATATTATAAGCGGATGGAAAAACGGAAGTCGGAAGGGCGTTCCATATACTAGCTGTTCGAATTAGAAAGGAACGCAGACCCTGAAGATGCCTTGCGGTACGATAGTAGAAAGGTGAAGGGGGAACAAGATCAAAAAAATATTTTTATTCAAGTAGACTTTGACAAGTGCTTTTGAATCGCCGAGTGAATCTACCACTGGTTCCGAATGCCATTCATACCGAGAATAACGAGCAAGAAACTCAAGAAGTAGATAATGTCTATTTGTCGTACTAAAATATGGGTACGTAAACGTAAAAGCACTCTTATTTATTGTTGAGTCGACGCTATTAGGTATACAATTATTAATATTGTCAAATTTCTTTTTGACAAAGTTGTCATGGAAGCAATCGACTTTGCGTCCATCGTCCCAAAGGATAGTATGTAATCCTTAACTTCAGTACCTTTTTTGCAGTTATAGATTCATACGATATTTAAATATTATATGATATAACGATAAAAATATTTTCGATATAATATCATATAGAACGAAAATATATTATCTTTGTTTTACAAGCAAACTTTGACTGTGTATATCAGTGGTCCTGGCTGATAAATTTTTATGCTCCTGCGAGTTCAACAAATTCACCAACTTTATGATAAAAACTTGTAGATAGTGGCCCCAAAAAATATTGGCATCACGTACGGTAAATAAAGCTTTATTTATCTAAAGATTAGGAAGGCTGAGGAGAACCATGTAACGTCTTTAGCCAAAAGCTGGAGTTTTTTAGTAATACTTTGGTAGTAACTTTTTTTAATTTTAGGTACTATGCATAGAAGATTAGACGCGAGTATATTTAGATTTTTAGCTGATTTGATTGGGAATCAACTTCTAGACCTTTTAATCCGACTTCCAAAAGACAGTAGTTTCTTAGTCGCGCGATAGGTATAATATGAGAGGCGCAGTGTGGCCTAGGAAGTATGAAAGCAACGTCCAAGCGGCGTCCGCGCCTCTCGTATAGGTATATTCTGCGCCCATCGACCAAACATAGGCTGTTTGGTCGATGTCCGCGCCTAAGAACCTACTGTATTTTGGAAGTTGGATTAAATGGCCTTGAAGTTGATTCCTAATCAAATCAGATACAAATCTGGCGTCCTGTCGCTTGCATACAATTTGTATGAAATATGAAAGAAGCGGCGGCGGCGTGAAAGTGCTGGTTTTGAGCTTTCAAGACTTGGTGGCTTCTTGTCTTATAAGAAATCTTTAAAAATCTTGACAGTTCAACATATAACATACACTGTGAGTATAACTTGAGCATTCTTTATATTTATTTTACAAGCTTTTAATTAACTTGCAATTAACTTGCTTTTAATTGGTGGTGATGCCACGGTGGTGGTGGTTTGTGGGTCAATTTGTTAAAATCAAATCTGAATTATAACAGTTATCTCCATCCGATTTAGCTTACATTTTGCAAACACGTTTAGTTTGGATGACAGCATTGCTAGTTAAGTGACGTCAGTCTTAATCCAATATGGCGGACCCCCAAAGATGGCGGTCTACTTATTTTTTATGCACCTTCATGGTATGGGTATCAATTAATAGGGTTTGCTGAGAAGAATACGAAAAATAAAATGACGTCATACTAAATTAAATATGGCGGATTATTAATTAAAAGCTTGTTTGTTGTTGTTGATTGATTAAGCTTATTTTTCAAAATTATTTTATAATGATATCAGTGTAGTGTTTGCTTTGATATGATTTTACATACAATGGCATGTATCTATGTTATGTAACTTAATATGATTAACGTATGTAAAAATCGCTAGCGAACCTTGTGAATAAAAATAAAAATAAAATAAAATATCAGACTGATTTTAAAGTTTGACGTTTCAAGTAGGTACTTTATTACTCAAACTCAATTATTAGTTAAACTCGTTGTTTTTAAAGCGTTATATTTGGGAGCAAGTCAGAACTTGCCTAAAACAATTTGAACCTCAGTAGAGTCAGTACCAAGAAGTCATTGTTACAAACACTTATTGCCCGGTATACACTGGCTTAAAGGGCTTTATTATTAAGATGAGGGTAGGTCCTAAACAAACGAACGGTCTAGCGCAGTTACCTGACCGTGCAAACTATAATAAGCTGTGTTAATAAACGAAAGGGAACCAAGTTGGTACATATTATTGACGGTTCACTAATGTTTCGCAAAAAACATTTAACAAATGATCATTTCACAAAAAACGTTTCAAAAACTAATCATTTCACAAACGTCGTATTCCGCAAACATATAATTTATTAAAAGATCATTTGACAAATACTCAATTCACAAATACTTTACTTTGCAAACGTGCTGAATGTAAAATTGTCATTTACTAATTTATTATTTCATAAAATAATTCATTCTTCAAATTCATAATTTTACAAAATATTAAAATATAAATTGTTATTTGAAAAATAAAACTAACTATAGGTCGCCCGCAACGTCGTCCGCGTACAATCTCTGGTTTCTTATGAGATTGAGATTTTTTATGATATGAATTCAATATATTATACTCGTAATATAATATGATACGGGTAAGGCTAGAAGATGTTGTAAACCTAGTTTTACACGGGTTTACTTAGTTTTGGGTAAAGTTCGAATAATAAGTAAAATAAATTTAATTCGGAATTTACCCATACCTACTCACCTAGGTCTACCCAACTCTGGCTGGATAATGTTAGGGATATGGGTTCTCTCCCTCTCCCTCTCACCCCCTCCAAGGCCCGGTCGACGGAGCCCCGCTTCGCGGGGCTCCTTCTTTCTGGGTGGTATAAAAAGGAAATAACCACGAAGAGGATGGCGGGGTCTTGCAGACCCCGCCATCCTCTTCGTCACCTAAACCATCCGAGTCGGAGTGCCCCCAGTCCCGAGCTCGCTTCGCTCGCTCTTGCATGAGTAGGAGTGGTGGCTAAAAAGGAAGTGGAGAAGCTAGGAAAACCACTCGACCTTCGTTTCGCTTCGCTCGCCAGCTCCTCCCTTCGCTCCACTCGGCCTCGTAGGCTCGCTTCATTCAGGACCTCATTCGCGAGCTTCTGCCTACGCGCTTTACAAAAACACTCTAGGGGTAGGACAGACAAGACTGCGTGGAGTCTGAGTGCTCAGATTTCAACCCAAGAATGTCAACTTTTTAAAATGGGCTACGCCAGACGACTCTTACAGTATTTATCAAACAATTCATTTTATCAAAAAATAAATACGCTTTACGTTGTTTTATTAAATAACACGATTTATAAATCAATTGTTTGTCAAATTATATTTTATGAAATGATAATTTATCTGTTAATTGTTTTATCAATTGAATTATATAGGACCAAAAGTTTTATAACGATTCATATATGATTCATAATTTTGCGAAACGTTGTTTGTGAAATGAAAATTTGTAATTTGTTTTTTATGAAATGATCGGTCACCATTATTGACACTAAGTTATTATATGCGTTACACATCCATAAACTAATGTTATAAAAGCGAAAGCGTGTCTGGTACGTTTTCATTGCCCAACTGTTTAAAAGATTTTGACGAAATGAAAATAATAAAATGAGAATGAAAGGAAAATGTAATTGACTGAATAATATTATTTTTACACAATTTTAACAAATTTTTGTTTTTCACTACAAGTTAGCCCTTGACTGCGATCTCACCTGATGGTAAGTGATGATGTAGTCAAGATGGTAGCGGGCTGACCTGTTAGGGGTGAGGCAGTTATATTAAACCCATACCCCTAATCAGTTTCGTACCAGAACGCTAAATCGCTTGACGGTACGTCTTTGCTGATAGGGTGGTAACTAGCCACGGCCGAAGCCTCCCACTAGAACAGACCAGAGGAAATTCAGAAATTGTAAATTCACAAATTGGCGCTGCTGGATATCGAATCCGGGACCTCCCACTATGAGACCACAGTGCTCATAAGAGTTATCATCAAGTATTCACAGTTAGATAAAAAGTAAGGTCAGATTTTAATCGCGGAAAACTCCATGGGTTTCCAATAGCGTGACTTAATGTACTACTAACGACATCTATTGATGTATCATAAATATATAGTTCCATTTTCGCATTAGTTGTAGCGGTCAATTTATTTTCAAGGTCCACATCTAATTGCAGACATCGTCCTTCCAAAGAAAAAATATACGCATTGAAATATTAAATTGTCTGTCCATTCTATGCAAATTTTGATACGCGAATCAGAACTGCATATCTTGTTTACACTAAAATGTACTCTATTGTAATGTGCTAAACATTTAATTTGATTAAGTACATTACATTTACTTTTAAATATTATTCGATTGATTGCATGTGCATTGATGATGCATCGATTGAACATTCGATATACATGAATCGATTACCTATTCGGAATGTCTTAATATCCTAATGTTCTTTAAGCCCGAAAAAATGCTCGACTAATTTATAACACGCCTAAGTAGAATGATTTCGGGTTTACAAAACTTAATTTGATAGTAATTGTTGCAGAACTATTCAAATAGATAACTTTGAAAGCCCTAATAGTTATACGGTCTGAGAGCGGTCGGTAGAATTATGAAAGATCGTAAATATTCACGGAGTAGTAAGTACGAGTACATATGTTTGGTCTGTGTAAATATTCCAGTATGTATAAGTACCTACAGCGGTAGGTACTTATACACAATGTTTGTATTTAAGTTGCAAGGGAAAGGAAAATCATGCCTTGGGAAGGCAATGTGACACGACAGGTAAAATATAAGGTATAGGACCAAAGGCATTACATGCTCTCTGAGGTAAATAGGTATTTAGAGTATTAATACTGACTTTCCCAATCCGGGCTCCTTCTGGGAATTTCGTGATAGCCAGATACAATACAATAATATCAGAGTATATATACAAACACATTACACAAAGCTTAGTAAACAATACAACGGAATAGCTACAAATATAGAAAACAACACATACATTTCCGAGAATAGTATAAATGATGATAAAATTTGGTCCAATATTATCTCATCACATAATTATGTTACAGTGCGTATGTGCATAATAAAAACATTTGGAACTGTCTAGTTTAACTAATGACAGTATTACATCGAACAATACCTTCATTATTATACAGGTAAAGACAAATTTGAACCCTGCACAGCCTAAAATTAAAGTAGAAATTCGATTGTCAGTGGGGTGATATCAGATTAGTTTTTTAATAAAAATGAAATTGAGTATGAAGTTGTTTTAGAATATTTTTAGAGATATATTGTTACAGAGTGTTCTGAGACAGGACAGATGGGACGTGGGCGGAAGGACGATCGGATAATGACTTTTGTTTGACTTACGAGTAGAACTAGTTTACACCTAGCGGTCCGTTCTTTATTCAAGCGACAGGGTTAGGTACTCAAAAAAGGTTAGTCAATACTTATTTTTTTAACAATATAATATCAATGTAAAAATCGAACGCTTTATATACACGTTCGTCCGGTGGCGCCACTTGTAACTTGGCGACAACATCCGTTTCATCGAATTTTCAAATCACAACGATTTTAAAAAGTTTCACTTCAAAAATCTAAAATATCTAAATGAATCCGGTCAAGTGCAAGTCCACCACACGATGTAAATTATTTTAGTAAATAACAAGAAAGATGTCGTAACATACGTGATCAGCTGTGAAATACATGTGAATACGGAACTCTAATTTAGCGATTTTCGGATTTTTTCTTATACTTGTGTTGTTAGACCTTGCTTCTTGCCAAATTTCATGATTCTAGGGCCAACGGGAAGTACCCTATAGGATTTGATTTATTGGCGAGTGTCAAAACATACAAAGTATATAAGTAAGGTATAAACGGACGTATCTTTTGATTGCGTTTACTTAGAACTTTAGAAGCTTGATTTTTTTACAGCTCCAAAGGACTGTAGACCTAGTAATTTCAACTTCATAACTCCACACATTCCCGAGAAGAAGGTTGTTGACAGACAGACAGACGAAGTGATCCTATAAGGGTTCCCTTATTCCTCTTGAGGTACGTAACCCTAAAAATAGACAGGTTTAAAATATAGGATCTTCTTTTTCATACTGTTCAATGAGCAAAAGAACGGCATTACCTTTAGATCAGTTAATAGGGTTTAATTATGATATAATTACGAAGTAAGTAAGTAGTCAGTAGTGATTCTGAAATCAGAACTTCAAAAGTTGTCATATAGCTTTTATCTTTTAATACCAAATTGAAAGAAAAGATTACCCTTCAAACTTACAACTAGATAACTCTGTTCTGTACTAACAGGTATAAACTAGCTAATGCCCGCAACTTCATCCGCGTGGAGTATTTTTTTTTATTCCCACGGGAACTGCTTAATTTTCCGAGATGAAGAGTATAGCACAAATCACTCTCCAGGTCTTCAACTATACCCATGCAAAATATCATGTCGATCCGTGGCTCTAATGCGACGTAATTGAAGAACAAACCAACAAATAAACACACTTTCGCATTTACCGCTACCATCATAAACTGCATCATCAGTTACCATCAGGTGAAATCGCAGTCAAGGGTTAGACTTGTAGTGGATTAAAAAAAACCACTTGGCCGGTTTTCCTATGTTACCTATTTTTGTGACAATCACAACAATATTATTGGGAAAAAGATAAAAATAATTTAAAAATCAACCCAAAGATTTTAGCTGCAACTAGTGGTTCAATAGACTTCTTATTTGAAGAGTACTAAAAAATCAATATCAACTTTATTTGGAGCTAGAAAGCTTGTGTCTCAAATAGAATTTCAGTGAGGTGAGAGACATATTTTGACCCGAGCAGTAAAGTTGCTTGTAATCTTGAAGTGTCAGGATCATGCTGCGACCCGGGCACAGTGAGTCACTGAAGTCACCACTTCCTAACTCACAATGTCCAAGCGCCCACGGAGACTCTACTTTACAAGTATTATATTGTTACTAGATAATGCCCGCGACTTTGTCCGCGTGAATTTAGGTTTTTTTAATCCTGTGGGATATCTTGCTTGATTTTCCGGGATAAAAAGCTAGTTAGGGCGAAAACTTAGGACAAAAAGAGCACGCGTTTGTTTATAGGGACCTTTTTTAAATCAAAGGTAACTCTTGACTGCGATCTCACCTGATAGTAAGTGTTGATGCAGTCTAAGATGGTAGTGAGCTGACATGATGGTAGTGACACGGCAACCCATACCCCTATTCAGTTTCTACTTGGCATCGTACCGGAACGCTAAATCGCTTGGCGGCACGTCTTTGCCGGTAGGGTGGTAACTAGCCACGGCTGAAGCCTCCCACCAGGGAAAATTCAGAAACTATAAATCCCCAAATTGGCCCTGCCGGGAATCGCACCCGGGACCTCAACACCGCGCCACGGAGGTCGTCGAATGTTTCATACCAAGCCGGCATTTAGCGTGAACGTTTTGTACTGTCGCGTCCGTAGTGTTTTCGCGTAAAGATCCTTGATAGTTTTCAAAGTATGAACGTTAACTTACACCTGTTTTGGTCGTGACTTCCCTTGTCTGTTCCTCGCTGTTGTTTTGCAAACTTTATATCATCCACCTGCCGGAATCATTTAAAAGAAAAAAAACATTAAACTTGAGTTTTTTCTTTGATTACTGCGAATGCGAAATAAAAGCGAAAGTGTGTCTGTCTATCTGTCCGTCTGTCTGTCCGCTACGCTTTTACGGAGAAAAATATCCCGGGGAAGGACATTTGTATCCCGGAAAATTTAGGAGTTCCCGTGGCAATAAACAAAAACGTATTCCACGCGGACGAAGTCACAGGCATAAACTAGTTAATAACAAGCTAACACGCAAAATCCTAGACGTGAGACATAATATGATAATTTTACATAGACGGGCCCTGTCAAACAAAGAATGTGGACTTATTTTACTAACGCCATCTAGTCTAAAAAGTGGGACAGCGCTATGGCGGGAACAAAGACAGGCAAAAAAAAGACAGGCTTATGACGGCTTATGACAGGTGTGGAGCGCGCTCTACAAGTCGGACGCCCATCTTTTTTCTATGAGAGGGTCCATCTTATTACCTACATCTTATTTTGATGTTAACATTACGTTAACTTAGGAGAGACTTAAAGGTGAATGTCCTACGAATAAGCACAAATACCTACCAACTAAGAATCCTTATAATAAAGGTCGGAACAATTGTCCTAGTGTAATTATTGTAAGGAATCTTCTCTTTTATATGATTGTCCCCTTACCATTGTCTTTATGTTACGGTGCTGCTTAGAGTTTCTCTTAAAGTAATGAGGATGCTATAAGACGCGGTTGTATTGTTTTGTTAGTTTGCCTTTTAGTGTCTAGGGTGTAATTGCGTAATGCGTTCACAATCTTAATGATTGTTTTTTATTATTTACTACTAAGGCGCGAGTTATACACGAGAGGCGACAGGCGTGGGCGAGGTGCGGCCGAGGTGCAGGCGCGGCGCGGGTGCGTCGCCAATTCTATCATATTACAAGTGACGGGTCGCCAGGTATACAGAGCGGCGTCCAAGCGGCGAGGCGCGGACGCCACTTGGACGCCGCTTCCATACTTCCAAGGCCACACCGCCGCCACACTTCAACCGTGCCGTCGTTGCGCCTCTCGTATATTATATCACGCGCCTTAGATAACTGCGACTTTCGACTGCGACTTCGCTATTTTACCCAATTAGCGGTTGAGTTTTCAAAAATCCTTTCTTAGCGGATGCGTCATAAAGAAAAGAAAAGAAAAAAAAAAGATCATAAAAGCTTGTTTGCCATATTTCAGCCCGATGCGCCCAATGGTTAGAGCTGTGCGTTGAAAGATCAGTCAGTGAGTCACATTTTCCTTTTAAATATCTATACTAATATTATAAACTCGAAAGTTTGGATGGATGGATCACGCCAGAATATAGTCTGGAATAACACACTTGTTACTTTTTATCCCGGAAAATTAATGAGTTCCCGCGGTAACCAAAAATCTCATTCCATGCGGACGATGTCGCGGGCATCAGCTAGTGTCTAAATAAATGAAAAATACCATTATAGAGACCAATGATTTAAGCTTGTAATGGATTAAAGCTCAGCGAATCCTTAAATTCACAGAGCAGGAATAGCAACAAAGGAATTTTAACGCAAAGACAATAGCGCAGCCGGCCGCCATTGTACAAACCCCGCGATCCCCGATCAACATGTGTCCGGAGTGATAACATTTGAACCCGAGATAACAGCGCTTTTGCTATGTGTACTGTCGCGGTCAGAAAATATTTACCACCTTAAGGTTCATAATTGCATGCATCTGTGTCAGAAGGTAGTTATGTGGTTAGGATCTAAACTAAAACTCTGGTTTGTATTGAAGGATACCAGACTTTGTTTTCATAATAAAATATCGTAAATTATAGACTAATGATTTTCAAGATACAAATTCACGTTTATTTAGTTGTCCTGAAGGGGACTTCAACTATCATTTCTGTATGCAGGGGTACATTATCGCTACTTAATGGAATAGGACACACGGCTTGATAAATTGACCAACAAAAATTAAAACGTAATTTTTGGACAGGACCCAACCAGAATATTGGTTCACCCTAAATTCTACATTCCTCTTCTGGTTCAGAACGAAGAAGGCATGTCCTGGGGGAGGCCTCTCATGCCAACTTCGAAACCATCCAAACTTTCGCATTTATAATATTTATTTGATCGTTTTTGCAAATAAATAATTGCAATGAAATTTTTGATTACATTAGTGAATTATGCTTTGAAAGTGAATAACAATTTAAAAATAATTTTGAGACATTGAGTATGGAAAAGAAAGCACAACCAATTCTTTTTAAGCAGACTTGCCCAGCATTTGCTTTTCCGTCTCATAAAATTTATCGTCTGCAAAACCGAACCTAAAAACAAAATTTATACGCAGTGATATTCCCCAGTCTTTATGGTCGTATGTCTCTTTACTTATGCCGTTGAGTCAGCAGAAACACTGTTTCCAACGTGGGGGGTGCAAATTTTACATTCGCCGACTGCGTGGCGCTCCAAAATTATTGATTTATTCATTAAGTTGCGACTTAGTTTCGGATTGTCAGGTTTACGTGGCGAATTTATTGGGAGACGCATTCATGCGTATATGAAGTTTCTCGTATGAAATATCGGCAGAGTTGGCAGAGAGAGCTCCCTATTATAGTAATAAATGATTGTTTGTAATACCTTTATATTTCTTTACCTTTTAGCACTTTGTTCTTCTACGAGGTGTTAAGTAGAGGATTTTATAGAGGGACAATAATTATGATACGTTGCTTTTATAAAACTATCCTCTCTGTCATTTTTATTTCAAATATTGATAAACTACGTTTATTTGGTTTTAGTGTGTTTTGATTTGTTGATTTTAGTTTAGTTTTGGTGGTAATAAGTACTTGTTATTTTTTAACAAATATTTTACTGAGCCCCTTATACCTAAGTATGATCATTAGATTTAGAATGAGATGATGATTTATAACCAGTGACCTAAGTAAACACACTTAATGGTTCGTCACTTTGAAAGACATGTTTTAAACAAGAGATTCCTAAAGAGTATTTGAGTTATGTTGTATTTTGACTAAGGAAAATTTATAACTTCCAAACCATTAACTTTTACCCTCAGAATTCCTTTAAAAAACAGAGTAACTCTTTCCCATTCATAACTCTTACTTAAATGTTAAAATTACAGTTATTAAATTTGAAATAGGTACCTTTATAGGTCCAACAACCCTCGAGATTAGAGAGCAGGGTTTTATTGGGGGTGAATAACGAGTGGCGATAAGGACGAGGAACATCCCTTGACGTCCTTGGTCCGTACAAGAATTATTTGGAACTAGCAGATGCCCGTGACTTTTGATGACCGTGTGGATATGTGGGTTTTGAAAAATGTCTTGGAAACTTATGGAATTTCCGATCTAAAAGGTAGCCTTCGGCAAAGTGGCGTGGCGAACAGACAGACACTTTTGTATTTTTGATATTAGTATGGATTCAGATGCCCCTTAGTGTGTCTATTCAAGTGAGTGTGAGTTCAGATAACTTGATATTATGAGCCTTATTAAAACGATTATGCATTATAATTTGGCAAATTAACTTAACTCGGATTTCACGTTTTTAACATGATAACTAGGTTTTATAAATATAGAAAGAGTGAACTAGAATATAGAAATAGAAAGAGCAACCACCGAGTTGAGTTTCTTGCTGGTTCTTCTCGGTAGGAATGGCATTCCGAACCAGTGGTAGATTCACTTGACGATTCAAAAGTACTTGTAAAAGTTTATTTGAATAAAAAATATTTGATTTGATTTGATTTGATTTGATATATTTTATTATTAATTTGTGTTTACGCATGGATTTGGTTTTTTAAAGAATCCGTCAGTTTAGCAATATTTTCAATGTTGTCATATTAGTTTAATTTAGAGATTGTGTACAACAGAATCAGCCCAATTGTCAGTCAGTAAGATTATAATAGAATTTAGAGAAGAAGACAGAATTTAATAGATTTTTTTAAACAGGTAAACTTATTTTGCTAAATAAGTACCTACCTAATTAAGGGATGAAACCAAATGTTTCTTATAGTACTAAAATCGGGTGATATAAAACAAAACCTTATAACTTCAATTTACATTAAGCTGCATGTTTACTATCTTCATTGTCGTAGTCATGCCCTAGGGGTGGTTGTTCTATCACCATTTTGATCTTGACTTAAATGGAGTCTCCACTCCACTCCCCCATTGTCCAATACAAAGCCATTGGTCAACTAATGAATTGATTTAGCGCTCTTTACGTCAATTGATGAATGGGTAGATCGATCGGGATAACCTGCCCTACCTTTTTGGGGTTCCCTAATTTCTCTGGAGACTTCATCATTATAACTGGAAATTGGGATAGGATGAATAAAAAAGTCAGTATTTTTCTTGGAAGTATCATTCACTGAGTTTGTTTATGTTTTTATCACTGTAGGTGTATTTTGTGTCTGGTCTTATGGTATATGGTCTGGTATATGGTAAACGTGAAATAAACGAAAAAAGTTACTAGTTCAATAAAAACTATACGATAAATACGTAGGTAATAGGTATCACAATATGATCATCACAGATGGTCTACAATCATCGTGGATCTTTTAGCATATTTCCTCAGTAACTGAAGGTTTATAATATCTTTCGCATGTTTAAGGTCTAGCCCCACATGAGATGCATGGAGCGGCGCGGCACGTAGCGTATTATTTGAATGAGGTTGTATGGAGCTGCTGCCCCATACAACCTCATACAAAGAATGCTTGCCGCGCCGCACCGCACCTCTGTAATGGGGCTAGACCTTTATTTATTGCTGTCCTTGGAACAAAAAAGAAAAAACGAGACAGAAGACTTATTTGAGACCAGTTCAGTACCTCAACACGATCAGGTCGCTTCTGTGAATAGACCAAAGCAATAGCAATAGTATTAGTGAATAGTGACCTAATAAAAGTTATTACTTGAACAATTCAGCAACCGAATAAGGCTTTCCATGCCACTCAGGTCATACCACCCTTAAAGCACAGTATCAACCGATTTGATATAAATCTCAGTTTATTACCGATAGCAAGGATTTATTCCTCAGTCGAAGGGAAGAACGATGCACTTGCCGTGTTTTTGTCCTTAAATCACAGGGCGAAAGGAATATAAAAATGATAAGACGCTCCCGTAGGAAGGGGGTTTTATTGCTTTTGCTCAAAACGGGATAGGGTTTTCCGAAATGTGACCGTATCATGCAATCAACCTACCCATTATCTTTACGAACAAACAAATTAAATTAACGATTTATTTTGTCAGATGTTAGTTAGGTTTGTTATGTTGGGTTTCAGTCGTGGTCACCAAAGTTTCAGTCGTCAGCACCAAACAAAGAACGTGAACTTATTTTACTAACGCCATCTAGTCTGAAAAGTGGGACAGCGATAGCGGGGACAAAGATAGGCTTATGACAGTTATGGAGCGCTCTCTGCAGATCGGACGCCAAATTTTTTCATATGAAAGGGCCCATCTAGTTCTTAAATATATGTAGAGATGTAGAGATACATACTATATCTATTATCTATCTTTAGTATTTATCTATCTATCTATCTATCTCTACATGTAGAGATAGATAGATAGATCGATAAATACATTATTGCACACAAGAAAGAATAATACAAAGTTAACTAGAATTAGGTAAACTAGGTATGCAAAGGCGGCCTTATTGCTTATTGAGCAATCTCTACCTGGCAACCTTTTGTGAGAGGATAGAACAAGATGTCTAGGGTAGTGTGGCACAATAGAATACACGTTATTATTAGTAGGTTATCAAATAATATAAAACATACTAGACGTATTATTTAAATTACATTACATATAAATAAAATAAATAAATATTGCTATCTATATTTATTTATTTTATTTATATGTAATGTATAAATATATAATACGCGTATAGTAGAGGTCGTTTTAGTACGTGCGAGTAGTCGGATACGCCCTGCCAGCAGGCAGAAGTCCGTAAGGGATTCTTTCCTCCACCGATGAAAAAAAGAAGCTATGGCTAGCTTTTACCGAATAATAGTTGCCGCCAAGCGTTTTGCTTTCTGGTATGGTGTCACGTAGAAACTTATTAGAGGTATGGGTTTTAAATAAACTGCCATAATATACCATAACCACCCCTACAGCCCATTAACGTCCTACTGCTGGGCACTGGTCACCACTCTCATAGACTAAATTATAAGTAAAAACATGAATTCATTAAATATTTCTTGACTTGCAAGAACATTCATACTCAAGAGGATATAAGAGGCCATTTGAAGTATAGTCATGTATTTAACTAACTTACTAACTGGATATTGCTCCATTTAAGTTAAAAACATAAGAGGAAACGCTTACCGAGTCCACTATAATAGGATAGTCACATAAAATAACGAGCTTTCAACCGTGGCCACTGAATTTTATACAAGACACTCTTTCTCCATTAAACTCAGTGAATAAATTAGAGACACAGCAGACTCACTTAAAATATAAACCAAAAGTTTAAAGGATCTAATAAAAATCTTACACAGACTACCAAGTAGTCGAAAACTTAATACAAGCACTTTTAGATAGTTTTAAAACCGTACCTAGACTGTATAGGAAGACTGCATCCTTAGCGCGACTTCGCACATCTCGAAAAAGTTGATCGAACATCGCACATCAAAAGACTATAAAGTCAGAGTAAAATTTAAATAAAAGTTGCCTTGTTGTTTTTTTATTCAGTACCTAAGCTCCATATTTGATAAAAAAATTATATTCTTAAGTATATATTTTGCCAGCTTTATTGACGTCTTGTTTTTCAGCTTGAAATATTGGTAGCAGTAATTTCGTTCATTTTGATTTGACAATTATCATCATTAATTTCGGTCCCAAAGGAGAGAACGCAGATACTATTCTTCGCCAAACGGATCCTATCAGCATCGGATTGAATGATGAAAGTTGATGATGTAGTATTGATATCAATAAGTCAGGGACCTTGACTACGCCTCATGCTTTAGCTCAACCGATCTCCTTTGCCTTGTACTAGCTTTTAAAAACACACTCGATATAGATCAACCAAATCGACTTAAGCAAACTTGTACTAAGCCTACCATAGCCAGCAGTAAAACAGGGGATGCTCGTAAAATAAAAAGTGTTTATTTGCCCCGGAGATAACCGGGAACAAAGTTCGCTGATAAGTTTTTATTTCCTTTGGGGGTGAGCAGGTAGGCGAAGGAAACGGCATCGCCATAATCCGTATTGTTTTAAGATGTTTCATTTTCTTCAGACTGCGGGAGAAGCAGATTTCTGTGCGAAGAAAAGGATCAGACACTCATTATTAGTTTCCTTTATTTAGCTTCTTCCATTTTCATCTTTGTATGTTCAAATTTTTCGCTTGATCACGATTTGATCGTTTCATTTATGTCTCAAGAGTTTCAATGAAGAGAAGATAATTTGTAGTAAGTAATAGTCAAACTTTTTTATAATATTATCAGGAGTAAATTTTGCGTTCCGCAAAATATTATAATCAGAAAAACTCAATAAAATATGGTTTTAGGCAAAATTAGATTTACGTTTTAAATACCAAAATCTTTAGGCTACTATATAATACTTTCTATAGGTATATTGTTATAGAACTAGTTTGATGTCGTCTGCCTTATATAGAGATCTAGTAGTTACTTGGAAGTCTATCGGATCTTCAAACTAAGACGTTATTCTTTAGGGTAGGTATCCATACTAACATAAAAAATGCATAAATATGTCTGTCCGTTCGTCTCTCTATCTGTCTATAGTCTTCTACACTTTCACGGCCCATCTTTTTTACTGATTTTGACGAAATTGTTTTACAGAGATAAGTTGCATCTCGGGAAAGGACATGTTAGCTCCTTTTTATTTAAATTCCCGCGGCAAAGAAAAGTGTTCTAAGAATCAAAGTACTATCCACGCAGATGAAGTCGCGGACATCATTTAGTTTCTATTAACATTTTGGCAAACCTTTTTAAAAAGCCATAGAAACCGCTCGTTCGGACGCGCGTAACTGTTTTCCGATTTTCTTCGAGAAAGTTAACTTTACTTAGGCCATTAAATCGAAAAGCAGTAGAGGACTGCCAAATATCCTCCACCACGGCAGATGAATCATTTTTAGTGGCCACGCGGAACGCCAAACCGCCTTCAATGGCCAATAAACACGCAATAAAAATATGAAAGGGCCGTACTAAAAGTACTAAAACGTCATTATTATTTGCTGAATGTCCACCTTTTGTTAAATGAAGCCGTCAAATTCGCGAAGGCACGTCGAAGGGTTAATACGTCAACGGTTCTAAGCGTGTGACAGGCTAATTACAACGGTTGACTTATGACTCCTTTTATAGGGCCATTGTAGGGCCCAGCGTAGTGTGCACTCGGCTTTATAATACAGGACGAAGTTATTGTAGTCTTATTTTTATGTAAATGTCAATAAAGGAACTGATTTTCATTAACGATATGGTACCACAAACTTACCTCTGACCCGGTGGCCAAAATTGGAACTAATTTTTATGCCTGTTTAGGTTTTGGTTTTTATTTTTCACAGATACTAGCGACGCTGTCACCAGGTCAGATTATACTAGCTGATGACAGTGACTTCGTCCTTGTGGTTTTCAGTCTTTTTTTTTAATATATAGGCTAGCGCTTGGCTGCAATCAGACTTGCATGCAAGAGTTGATGCAGCCTAAGGTGGAGCGCGCCTGCCTAGAAGATGCCTATTCACTCTTGATTTGAAGGTACCATATTAAAAGAGGAGGGGAAAAAAAACGGAAGCCGGAAGGGCATTCCATATCCTAGCGGTTTGGATTAGAAACGAGGAAGCAAATCGCTTCGAATTTCGACTGCGTAAGGGTGCAGACCTCGTCGATGCCTTCCCGTCTTCCCGTTAAATCTTAGGTACTGTTTTGTTTCATGGTATAAAAGGTATGGTTCGTGGTACAAAAGGTACCGTTCCGGTACTTTAGGACACTAATATACTAGCGATATACCCCTAACAGGTTTGCCGGTTACCAAGTTAGACTACATTATCATTAACCAACAGTTGAAATCGCAGTCAAGGGCTAACTTGTAGTAGAATATAAAAACCAGCTTCTATATAAGACTGGATCATCATTTACCACGTGAATTTGCTAAGAAAATATCTTTAGACTAAAAAATTTCGTTACAGACATAATGTAATTAATCTATTACTTTGATAGTTAAATTAAAGTTAAATCTTAGCGAATAAAACGCACTGAAGCTTGAGAAAGTAAGATTATTCATAAAGAGCTTAAGTGGAAAACACCAGCGCATTGCCACTTCAAAGATTTTAATAACGTCCTGGTTTATTCCTCTAGCGTCGCCCAAGAAATTATCTTGGCGAATTAAACTGTGATATTTAAACGTAATATTATTAACAGATAGGATAAAGTAACAAAGGTTTAAAAATTCCAAAAGAGTACCTGTGGGCTGTGAGTTGTGACTCCTTTTAATTTTAGGGCTCAATAATAACAATCAACTCAATATAGATTGATTTATAAATTTTGAGGTTATAAGCAGGACGTGGATATTATGTTAACAAGTTAGCCCGCTACTATCTTAGACTGCATCATGACTTACCATCAGGTGAGATCGCAGTCTATAACTAACTTGTAGTGGATAAAAAAAAGTTTTAAAATTATGAATTAACGTTTTAGAAAAACAAATTTATTAGTCTGCTTAAGTTCCAGAATGAGGTCCGATCAATGTGTTAGCAAGTTATTAGCCACAAAGGGCTTCATACTAAAATAATATTATAGACTTCTGTGAGCTCACGAGATTAAAAATACAGGCGCGCGGGGGTGAAATCGAGCAAGCGCATGTCGCAAAAAATGCATGAAATAATTTGTAAAAAAAATTATATTTACTTTTCAATACAAATTAAACCAACAATGTGTTTGAGTTAGAAATATGAATTTTATCTTATATTTCTAGAGCTAATTATTGGTTTCAATACGGAGAAAAATTGTTTTAAAAGGTAAATTAAGAGGTATGTTTAAAAATTTCAATGCAGAGATTTTTTTAAAATTGTGTTTTGAGATGCGTCAATGGCTACTCAAATGTCTTGAAAACAGCACATTATTTTTACAAGCATTCATTATGTCACCGTTTGAAGGATACACTGCTTTTAAAACCCCCCTTTTAAGCTACACAGGGCCTTAATCACGAGTTAGTCTGACTCTAGGCGGTGATTCGGGGATGATATGTAAAACAAATAAGCAACTCTAACTATTGCATAAATCTCTTCGAACTAATCGCAATATCGGAACTGGCCAACCGTTATTAGTACCTTCTATAGTTGCCAAGGTGTTCCACCCCTCAATAAATCTTGTCTAATTTGTGTGTAATTACAGCGCGGGCACAGCTCTCCTTGTAACAAGGAGTGCGTACCAGCGGGGAGCTTCGGCACGTGCTTACGCGTGACTCTGCTCGCATTAGCTGAAAACGATTTATGAGACTAAATTATGGCAATGAAAATTCAACCTTAACAGTTAATAATTAAAGTTGGAATTCAAATGAAGAGTGTAAAAGTGGAGATTGTAAAGAAACCCTTGATAACGATTTTGCAAATACCACAACTATGTATAAAGAGATAAAGTGCTATATCGAAATGATTATTTAGAAAAATAGTTGCCAAATATCGTCTCACCTAAAAAGTAACGCATCCAAAGGTCGATGCTAAAATGCAGATAGCAATGTGTTTTTGAGTCTGACCCCTCGGGAAGATTATTTTAATAGTGAAATGGGAGGGTGCACTATTTCAAGTCAAATTAAAGTTGCGTTATTGTTCTGAAGACCCTTAAATTCGCAGCGGGATCGGGAGAGCTAACGATTTAATTAAAGGGGTTCATATTTTTGGAACCAATGTTATTAAAGATCAAAGTAGGTACTTCAAAAGTAACTATTATTCAAAAGATAAAGTTGCTCTGTAACAAGCAGATGAATATAACAAAAAATGGATATGAAATTCTAATGAAACTCGGTTGATTATGATGACCGAACAATGAACTCCTACAAGTATAAAATAAAAATAATAAAATAAATAAATAAGTTTTTATTTCAGGCAACTACAAACTGCCAGCCCATAATTTGTTAGTAACAATCCCGTCTTAACCTATGTTAGTAAAAAAAAACAAAACAAAATACCTCACCTAACCTAACCTACGCTTATACCTAAAGCCTCGACACATCTACAAGGCTCGTTGGGGCCTCCTTACGAGAATGTGTGCACCATTCCAGCACCTCCAGAGAGGGCTGTCCAGCTTAGTAGCCAATGTGCTGAGGAGGATGTTAGTGCTGCTCACTAGCCTGCGCATCATAGACGCGGCACGCTTGTGCACAATCGCGTAGAAATCATCCACACGAGCGTCCGCGAACATTGCCGACGCACTGCAGTGTCGAGGCCTCCTAAGCACAGCCCTCAGCACATTGTTAAAAAAATAAAATTCAGAAGGATTCTTTAAAATAAATATTTGTGTCTGAAAGTACATTCTTTTAAACTGCCTAATTGAGACTGGTTGATTTCTTTTATTCCACCACAAGTTAGCCCTTGACAACGATCTCACTTGATGGTAAGTGATGATTCAGTCTTATAATATGGTAGCGGGCGGGCGGGCGGTATTAGGGGTACGGCATTATATTAAACACACAATTTTGTAGAAATATTCATGGTAGAAATTGTTTGAGGAGTGGTTGTAAAAAAGAAACTGAAACACTTTAGATACAGATCATCTGATACCCGCGACTTTGTCCGAGTGGATTGAGGTTTTTGGTTATCTCGAGAACTCCTTACTTTTCAGACTGTCTACCTCTGTGCCAAATTACATCCAGATCTGTTCAGCAACTCTGGCTTAATTGAGTAATAAACATCCATCCATCAGCTATCCATCCATCCAAGCTTTCGCATTTAGGTATAATATTAGTAGAGATTTACAATAACAAAATATTAGTAGGTACGGATTAATGCTCAGACACCTAGTTGACCCGTACGAAGCCAGGTCGAACTAGCAAGTATATCAGAAGTCCAAAATGGACGCCGTGCTTAAGCCCTTGCATCCCTGTATAATTAGAGCAAGCGACATCACGTTGTGAATAAATTTAGATGGGATATAATTGCTATTTGAGTCGAGGGTCATCCATTTGGACAAATACATAAAGAGGACGAATAAAGATCATGTATATTTAAAAGGCGTAATGCATTCTGACGACTAGACCTTTGCATTAAAAAAGTATACTATTCAGTATTCTGGTTAAAGAATAATGTATTCTCAAAAGAAATTTACAAAAAAATTCAGTTAATGAGAACTTATCAGTACTTATCATAAACTAAACCTAATAAAATCATAACGCACAGCGGTGAGTAAGTAAGAAGACAATCGTAAAATGCAAGTGGGTAGAAATAAAAAAAACCTTGCAACGTTTATAAATTTCCTGGGCCGGACTCAGAAGTCAAATAATATTATTATGAATGATGAAATCTTTGAGTCTATTTTTAAAAATGTTAATCTTATTAATAATTTTTATTTCTTTGGGTAGATTATTAAACATTTGTGCTCCTTCATAACTTATACTTCTCTTACCGTAATTCAGTATCACACTGAAATTCAATCGGTGAAATACCGAATAGTATATTGCCTGATAGAGAATATCGCACTGGAATCGAAACAGAAACTTTCACTTGAGAAAATCTGGATATTACAACTTTCATACTTAAATATAATAATATTAATGTCCTCCCGACCAAATTTGGGCCACAGCAGCCATCTCCGGATAAATTGCCGAGAAAATATTATAGTGCGCAAGCGCAAACACTGCACTGTCCATTCCTTTACTCTCATAGCTCGATGGGACGAAAAATCGGACACGGTCGACGAGAGATTAGCCGAAGGACCGAAGGCTTTACGTTCTCTCTGAGGCACGGGGGTGAAACACCATCAACTCCCTTACTCGAGGCTAGTCATCCATCATCCATCAGCCTATATTCATCCACTGCTGGACATAGGCCTTTTGGAGAGCGCGCCACCACACACGATCCTCCGCTTTCCTCATCCACCCACTTCCCGCTACCTTTTTAAGGTCGTCGGTCCAGCGGGCTGGAGGTCGTCCCACACTGCGTTTACCGGTACGCGGTCTCCACTCCAGAACGCGTCTGCCCCAACGGCCATCGGTTCTGCGACAGGCATGACCTGCCCACTGCCACTTCAGCTTACTAATTCTCTGGGCTATGTCGGTTACCTTAGTTCTCCGGCGGATTTCCTCATTACGGATTCTATCCCTCAGAGAAACACCCAACATAGCCCACTCCATAGCCCGCTGAGCGACTTTAAATTTGTGGAGAAGGCCAGCTGTCAGTGTCCACGTTTCCGCTCCATACGTCATCACAGGTAGGACACACTCGTTAAAGACTTTAGTCTTTAAGCTTTGGGGTATCGACGAGTCGAAGACCTGACGAAGTTTTGCAAATGCTGCCCAACCTAGCTGGATTCTTCTGTCAGCTTCTTTATCGAAGTTGTTCCTACCAAGTTGTATAACCTGACCGAGGTAGTTGTATTCCTGAACAACTTCGATACTGACATTTTCGATGGTACTGGGTCTCGAGGCGACGTAGTCATTAAACATGACTTTGGTTTTATCCACGTTCATCTTAAGACCCACACATCTGGAAGAATGGCTAAGACCGGACAACATTTCCTCGAGATCCTGCGGCCAGTCAGCCAGTATAACGATGTCGTCAGCAAATCGTAGGTGTGAGATAAATTTGCCGTTTATGTTTATGCCTCTACCTTTCCAGTCCAATACCTTAAACACATCTTCGAGAGCGCAAGTGAACAGTTTTGGAGATATAACATCTCCTTGTCTCACTCCTCTTCGAATTGGGATCGGATTTGTTTTTTGGTCTTGGACTTGAACGGTCATTGAGGCAGCGCGATTAAGAGAGCTCAACACCTGGATATAGTGCCAATCGACTTGGCATCGCTGCAGTGATTCCAAAACAGCCCAGGTTTCGATGGAGTCGAAGGCTTTTTCGTAGTCCACAAACGCTAGACAGAGGGGGGGATTATACTCCTGAGTCTTTTGTATAATCTGCCTCAAAGTGTGAATGTGGTCCACGGTGCTGTAGCCTTTACGAAACCCGGCCTGCTCTGGAGGCTGAAATTCATCAAGTCTTCGGGCGAGACGATTCGTAATAACCCTCGAGAACAGCTTGTAGATATGGCTCAGAAGTGATATTGGCCTATAGTTTTTAAGAAGGCTTTTGTCTCCCTTTTTGAAAAAGAGGACTGTGACACTTCTGCTCCATTCTTTTGGTGTTATGCCCGAGTTAATGACAGTATCAAAGAGGTGTTTGAGTTTGTTTAAAACTGGAGTACCTCCTGCTCTCAGGAGCTCCGCAGTGATACCGTCATCGCCTGGAGCTTTGTTATTTCGTAACTGTTCGAGGGCTATGCTAATCTCGCCCACGTCGACACCCGGGAGGTCATCGGTGTAATGGCGCACGAGTCTCGCACGTTTATCATTTGTGGATTGTTGAGGCGTAGGTCTTGGAGCATGGGCTGAATAAAGCTGCTCGTAGAATTTTTCGATCTCAGCTAACACCTCTGGTTTTGAAGCGACGGTTCGGCCGTCTGATGTCCTCAGCTTAGTCAGATGGCTTCTCCCAAGGTTTTTGACGATTACTTTTGATCCTTTATTACGTTCAATCGCATCTTGAATATTGCGCGTATTTGCGGAACGCATATCAAAGCGTATTCGTTTTTTAATTAACTTGTTTAGAGAATGCCTATCTGACACATCTGAAGACATATTCCGTCTCTGCTCCATCAAAACCAGGGTCTCGCTAGAGATCTTGGACGAAGAACTCTTGCTATCTTTTGCAAGGTATTTGCCTCCTATCTCACGAATGGTCCTCACAAAATCGTCATATTCCTGATCAATATCGTCGGTGGTTTCCAGCAAATCGAATCGGTTCCTCAGTTCTAATTGAAACTTCCCTGATGTTACGTTGGGTTGGTTTAGTTTTGGACGGAGACAGGACGGGACGCAGACGGCGTGCGCATGACCACCGTCTGCCACCCTAGCGAGGGCTCCGGGCGGACAGTTGTCGTCCGTCGAGCCTCGGTCGCGGAGGAGAAAGTGGGAGTGAGGCGCACCTTGGTGGTGTCCCTCAATGAGGAAGTCGGTGCAGTATGCCTGCCCCCGGAGGAGGTTCTGCTTGGGCGGATGTCGCTGGCTGGGTCGCGGATGAATGCCTTTGGTGCTCCCGTAACCCAGCCATAAGGCGATGCGCAGGAGCGCCGCTGGGTTTTAGTGGGTATTCTGGAGTGCCAGTGAGTCCCACATACCCTCTCGGAGACACTGCAGTTCACCTGCCTGCCTCCGAGAGGGATGCCTAAACGCATTTCCCAGCGAAAAAAAAAAAAAAAGTTTTGGACGGAGAGTAGACCTCACCATACGACGTCTCTGCAATTGGAAGTCTATATTCAGAGAGCCTCTCACGAGACGGTGATCGCTCCCGGTATTGAACCTGCTAATCACAGAGACATCTCTGAATATATCCTTTCGATCGCACATGATGAAGTCTATCTCGTTCCTGGTCATATGATCGGGGCTCTGCCACGTCCACTTTCTGTGTTCTTTCTTCTTAAAGAATTTATTCATTAAGTACAGCCCTTGCCGTTCAAGAAAGTTGACAAGCATTTGACCCCTACGGTTCCTAACACCAACTCCATGTGGCCCAATTTTCGATTCGTCGCGTTCTTGTACTCCCACCTTTGCGTTGAAGTCCCCCATAACAACATTGAAGTAGGACTTGGTAGTATTATTTAGTGCCTTGGTTACGTCTTCGTATAGAGTCTCGTATTCGAGGCTAGTAGGTACTGAGTATTTCTTGTCGGTAAAACCCAATTCTTAATTATGACCCGACCTCGAGATCTCGTCAGCCGCAGTCCAACATGCAAACCACTAAACCAAAGGTGCAACTCAAATATAAAAAACGCAAAAATAGACGAACAAAGTGATACTGTAGGCTATTTTTTTTCTAGATAATCAGAGTTCCTACAGAATTTTCAAAACCCTCTTGTTTTTAGTATGCAACTCTAAAGTTAATTTTTAAATGATTATTACACACAGGCAGTCGAATAGATAGACTGCAGGACAAAATTAAAAGGGTTTCTAGTTTTAGTACGGATTACGGAAGCCTAAATTAATAGAGCATTCGTTAGTGCCATTAAGAATAGTAGTAGTAGTGACATAAGTAGACCAAATGGACGCCTTGCTGGGTTAAGCTCTTTCATCCCAACATGATTAGTGTAACTCAGCGTGTTGAATAAATTCAGTCGGGCTACAATTGCCGTTTGAGCCGTACAAATAAATCTGTGTCATTTGCGATCCATTCGTCGCCAAACCGGGCCGCTCTCCATGCATCGTATAGAATCGTTCTCCGATCAAATACATCCCCTATTACACCGCAATCTAGCGTCCAATTTACTATGTAAAATAAATCTGCATACTGGCATTGCAACCCCAAAAAGTTGTTCTGTGTGTCGATACGAGACTGTTATACCATTTACGAGCTTGATTGAAATTTCGCAATCAACAGGGGGAGCTATGATCGAATTATTCGTGTACATTTTTTGCCCTCAAACTTGCGGAGGTTATTCCATTATAATGGCCCTACGG
The DNA here is from genome assembly GCA_923060345.2 of Erebia aethiops. Taxonomy (NCBI): domain Eukaryota; kingdom Metazoa; phylum Arthropoda; class Insecta; order Lepidoptera; family Nymphalidae; genus Erebia; species Erebia aethiops. The sequence continues at coordinate 1,392,821 of OV281092.1, read as the reverse complement.
AATAGAAAATTTACGGGGGATTTAAGATTCTAATCGCGGGCCACTCGGTTGTTCAAAGTGATTATACGAGAGATAAGGCCCGGAGCGGAGTGGGTCGTCCCACGCGGTGCGATACGTCCGCATATGTATGTACGGTCGCGATCTGAAAATGTTTATACGTTTTCAAAATATATTATTTAAAACACTGCGATCTAAAATCCTATCCTAATAATTTTATTTACCTACTAAGTAATTATTATTGTAATATTTGCACATTATTAATTTAGTTGAATGCTAATGAACCGACTGTGTTATTTCACCATCACTAAGTATGTACAAACATTCTGGCAAATAAATGATTATTTATTATTATAAACGGTAAATAAAGGTGTTTGTTACGTTTAAAGTTATGAAAAGTTTTCAAACATCGAATCCAACAAAAAGAGTTTAATGTTTAAATATATAATTTGTTATTATATAATAAAACAAGTTTGACGCATCATCGCATTTCTTAAAGTGACATAAAAATATTGAAAGAGGTTTTCTACATCTATCCTATCTATATAGTTGACACATTTGCCACGTGTACTGAAAAAGGTAAAAAATCTATGATCAAAGCACTTAGCCACCTTCTGAAACAGATGTGTCCAAGCAAATATGAACCTTAAGGTGGTAAACATTTTCTGACCGCGACTGTATTTCTGTAGTTGTATGTATATCCGGTGCTTTTGTGCTGGGAGTACCATTAATTGAACCGCCGTTCGATGATTATTACTAACGTTCGAGATAATTACTCAAATACTCTCAGATAAGAATGTCTTTACTAATTGACTGAGGTAAGCACGGTGTAAGACAAAGCTTGCTTTAATCATTAAAAAGACACGATTCGAACGTTCTTTGTTAACTGATAAAGGATGGAATTCTTAAAAGACCAATCGATAAATTAAAACCAGAATCTTGCTTTTGGGAAAGCAACGATGAGCCTAGATTCCTAGGTTCCTAGGTTACTAGGTCCTTCAATAATTTTGAAGTACTCAAAATACACAATATTATTAGGCACAGTAAAGGTCCTTGTTTGGAACCTTGTAACTTAGAAGTAAACTACTTACTATAAGTAATCTATACTATTATTATAACGAGGTAAAGTTTGTGAGTTTGTGAGGTTGTAGGGGGTAATCTCTGGATCTACTAAACCGATTTTAAAAAATTTCATTCGGACGAAGTCGCGGGCATCTTAAATTTCCCCTTTTATTTTTGCGAAATTAATGTCGTAATTCTATCATATATAGAAACAAACTTGTATCATATATAGAACGATTATAGGTAACCGAAGATTGAAATGAAAAAAATATTTATACTAATACTAATCTTATCTTACTAATATTATAAATGCGAAAGTTTGGATGTATGGATGTCGGTATGGATGTATGGATGTATGGATGGATGTTTGTTACTCAATCACGCCCCAACGGCTGAACAGATCTGGATGAAATTTCGCACAGAGATAGATTATAGTCTGGAATAACACATAGGCTACTTTTTATCTCGGGAAATTAAAGATTTCCCGCGGGAACCACAAAACCTCGATCCACGCGTACGAAGTCGCGGGCATTAGCTAGTATTATGATAAATACGGAAGTTTTATTGTATGGATGAATCACGTCAGAACGGCTCAACGAATCCGGATGAAATTTAGCACAGAGATTTTAGTCTGTAATAACACACTAACGCTACTTTTTATCCCGGAAAATTAAATTTCCGCAGCAACCACAAAATCTGAATCCACGCGGACGAAGTCGCTGGCATTAGCTAGTAGGTTCCATAAGGAAAAACATCTTTTCAGCAAAAGAAATCGTTTCTTGTTTATTTCGAAAACTAATATGAACGGACGACTTGTATAACTCAGAGTACAAACCTGGATTATGATTCCTTGTCGTTTACACCAGAAAACGACGTGACTTGTATTCTTAATTGCTTATTATGGACTCTATTCCACGGTAATGAAGTTGTTTTTCGTGTAGAGGTTGTCACGTGATGTGACTATTTAGAGTGTGCTCGCAACGCTGCGATACATTTTTCTCATTTTAGATGCATATTTCATAGAGCACGAACATAATATATAATGAAAGGAATGTCACTAGAAACAAACAAATGAGTGTATCTGGAGATGGGACCTTTGTAGTGGGAAAAATATATATGAATAAGTACGGTATGTGGATAAATACAATTGAATTACAATAAAGACGTCTCAAGAACATAGGTTACTCTGAATAAATTACGAACTTTACCCAAATAGCATTAATTATTTCTATAAGTAGTAATATTTTTTCTCATTTTATCGTCCTACCTCAGTTTTAAAGGTTCCATACAATAAATTAAACTTAGTAGATCCTATGTAATGACTCCTGTGTGTGTGCGTCATCGTTATTTGACCGGAGTGAGGGATTATATTTCAGGAATTTTGTATTATGGAGGAGGAATAGACAGGTATTTCAGTTTGAACTTTATACCAATGTTTGCGCACATACATGAATTTAAATTTGCTTAGTTAATTAGGTCTGTAGAACATTAACTAAATTTTTTTTAGGTAATGCATATCCTCCCGACCGAATTTCGGCCACGGTGACCAATCTCCAGAGAGATTAGCCATCGGCGCGGGAGATATTGTAGCAAGTGTGTGCGCAAACACAGGTGCACTCTCAGTTCCTTTACCTCATAGCCCCATGGGACGGAAATTCCAACTTTTTTTTTTAATCCACTACAAGCTAGCCCTTGACTGCGATCTCACCTGATGGTAAGTGATGATGCAGTCTAAGATGGTAGCGGGCTAACCTGTTAGGGGCATGGCAGTTATATTAAATCCATACCCCTTCGGTTTCTACACGGCATCGTACCGGAACGCTAAATCGCTTGGCGGCACGTCTTTGCCGGTAGGGTGGTAACTAGCCACGACCGAAGCCTCCCACCAGACCAGACCAGGGAAAATTCAGAAATTATAAATTCCCAAATTGACCCTGCCGGGGAGCGAACCCGGGACCTCCGCACGTTAAGGCAACAGCACTACACACTGCGCCACGGAGGTCGTCAAAACACAACCGGAGAGAGACCGACTAGGACCGACGGCTTAACGTGCTCTCCGAGGCACGGGGGAGAAACACGGCCAACTTTGCTAACTCCGGGCTAGTACTGTTATGACCGAACCCGGGACCTCGTCGGCCGCAGTCGAACACGCTAACCACTAGACCAACGAGGCAGTCAATTATTGTATGTAGATAGTAATAGTTGCCCAACAGTAGTGACTAGTACATTATTGTTATTACCAAAGATTGCATAAGAAGTAACCCGTTATGTTAATGCAACAAACATTAGATTGACGGGCCCCAAGCCTACCTACTCTATATTTTACACCCACATTTCGGTATTTCTGAAAGGCCTCTACAGTGCAGTGTTTGAAACAACTTGTGTGGTCCCGTCTTGTCGTTGTCTTAAGATGACACCACAAAAAATGACTGGTACAAGTAGCTGATATAAGTTATGCAAGGTTTTTTAGGGTTCCGTCGTAATCAGAGAACCCTTAACCGACTTCTAATCCGACCGCTGTGATATCATACTTACTAATATTATAAATGCGAGATTGCGTTTGTTTGTTGGCTTGTTGGTTTGTCTTTCAATCACGCCGGAACGAAGCAACAGATTGACGTGATTTTTGGTCAACAACGTAATCTGTCAGAAAACGAGTGACATTTGACGTTTGGGGTTGCCGTTCAACAATTAAATTCAAAACACTAATTTTTATCCAGGAAAATTAAGGAGTTCCCGCGGGAATCAAAAAAGCCTTAACCTCGCGGACGAAGTCCAGGTCCTCAACTATACCCGTGTCAACAATAACGTCGACCCGTTGCACCTTTGCAGCGTGATTGAAGGACAAACAAACAGTCTTTCGCATTTATAATATTAGTATGATACTTCAATGTTTTTGTCATTATATTCAGTTGTTGTATTGCTTCAGACACTGAATCATACTCCTTGCTCTACAGAAATTTAATCTCATTTGATTTACTGTTCCGCCCTCTCACACTTGTCAAAGTCATCCTTATTTATTGGGATTACCTTGGTACTATTACTTAGGCGATCAAGTCGCACTTATAAGTTGTAAGTTACGCAATGTTAGTAGGAAAGTACTTTCGAGCATTGACCTAGACTCCAGAGTCTAGATTCTAAATTTTTTAGATCTAGAAAACATTGCTTCATCTGTCTATTAATTTTTCAAAATTTACTTAACGATTTTGGCTAAATTTGGTAGTTTGGTAGTAGATTACAGAAATTCCAGATACAGATGCATTCTAGAAACGAAATTAAAATAAACGCTGTTCACTTAGGTAACAATGACCAAAAAAAACTAAAGTAACGAAAGGACATTTAAGTTAAATTGAATTTAGCATCAAATAATATTTTTTCCGTCCGTTGATAGATCAGTCAGTGAGTCAGTAACCTTTATCTTACTCTTACTAATATTATAAATGTGAAAGTTTGGATGGATGTATGGTTGTATGGATGTATATATAGATATTTGTTACTCAATCATGCGGCAACTGCTGAACAGATCTGGCTGAAATTTGGCACAGAGATATCACATAGGCTATTATCCCGGAAAATTAAAGGGTTCCCGCGGGATCCAAAAAACCTCAAACCACGCGGACGAAGTCGCGGGCATTCGCGATTTTAAATAATATTTAGTAGATTTTATGAGTAAAATAACCTTTTAAGAACATTTGTAAGTAAACCACTTAGCTTTCTCTCTATTATATTTATTTCATTTGCACGTGTAAATGATATAGGTAGGATATATTATAAGCGATGATATAATTTGATATATAAGTTGAGAGAGATATAGAGAAATTAAGTTATATTATGGCTTCTGTAATACGTGTTAGGTACACGTATTACAGAAGCCATATTGGATAATATAACGAACGATCCTGATGATTAATATTTTTATTATTTATTATTGAATGATGCCCGCGACTTCGTCCGCGTGGATTGATTAAGTTTTTTTGATTCACGCAGGAAATCTTGAATTTTCCGGGATAAAAAGTAGCCTATGTCCTTCCCCGGGATAAAACCTATCCCTCTACCAAATTTCATCAAAATCGGTTGAACAGATGGGCCGCGAAAGCATAGCAGACAGACAGACAGACAGACTTTCGCATTTATAATATTATGTATAGTATGTAGCTTATAGTTGATTTTAACAGAACGAACAAATGTATGTAAGTATGTTAAAAGCATAAACGTAGTGAATAAATCACATGTCTCGTGTCCACTGTTTATTTTCAATTACTGGGCCGCGTGAATAATGCCAGAACAGCTGTTCCACTGGCAGATTAGTGAGTTATGGCGGGGGGAGGGGGAGACTGGTTTATTAATTAAAAAAGTTGAGAGTTTTGACCGTTCGGGCCGAGTTCGCAAACTGGTGACACGGTTTAATGGAGCCGGGGGTTGAAGCATAATTATAATAATTATTTTATTGAGTTTATTTTTAAGGACTTATTATTGATATGAGTAACTTCCAAAGTAACTAGTAACTTCCTATGTTCCCACTAGGTGGACTGATAAAATCATAAGCGAGTAGCTGGGAGCCGCTGGAAGCCAGCGGCACAAGACCGTGACCTCTGTCCAGACGGTCTACATCTACGGTGACCCACCATTTTAAAAAAAGAAAAAAAAGATACCGAATTGAGAACCTTCTCCTATTTTGGAAGTCGGTTAAAAATTATACATTCGAGAGTGTCTGTTACAACATGTGTGTTTGTGTGTTTGGAAGTGACTTTCACGGCCCTTCCATTAAAACAGTTTTTGACGAAATTTATTACACAAAAAGCTTCCGTCCCGAAGACTGGCATTATCTCGGAAAATTATAAAATTCATACGATTTTTTAAAACCTAAATTCAACGTACACTTGGACTTCCACACAAATAGCTATAATAGCAATTAATTATAGGTACCTAACTAGCTTTTGCCCGCGGCTTCGTTCATGATTTTCATACAAACTTCAAAGCCCTATTTGACCTCCTTAGGAGTAGATTTAAAAAAATATTTCTTGGTAAAGTCATAATAGTCATCTGTATACCAAATTTCAGCCCGATTCGTTCAGTAGTTGAGCTGTGCGTTGATAGGTTAGTCAGTCAGTCAGTCACTTTTTAGGTACATTTATTATGACATAGGTATTCAGATTCACTAAATTTTTAACTTTCTTTGTAACTACTGTTTGTTCTCTTATTGCACATTATCTTAACCCATCTGCTTTAAACTATAAAAACAACCTCAACTAGTGATGCGATACAAAAGAATGAATATTTTGATCGTCATAACTCGCGATTACCCTGCAATTTGAAGAGCCAAGTTACCCTTTTAGAGGTATTGTTGAAGCGTATAAACATGGTCAAATGGTTGAGAGATTGACGTAACCACTAGGTTCTTACTCCGTTTTTGTATCGAGTATGGTTCGAGACTATTCTTTGCCCAGCCCTAGGCTAGTATTTACTGTAATTGATGAATTGCATATAGACTCGGAGAAGGCATTTAGCCTTTTTGCTTCTTTCTTGTAAGTTTTTTTTAACAAAGAATAAAGTATCAAAAATTTTAGTGTATAGTAGAGAAGGGGCCGTAACTCTTTCTTTTTTAAATTAAGCGAAGATCTTTCTTTATTTTTTATTGCTTGATAGGCTTGCGCTTGACAACAATCGTGCTTAGTGCAAAGCAATGATGAGGTCTAGGTTGGAACGAGCTTGCCTAGAAGATGCCTAGCGTTATAACTAGCTCATGCTCGCGTCTGCGTCCTCGTGGATTGAAGATTTTGGTTCCCGCGGGAACTCTTTAATTTTCTGAGATAAAAAGTGCTATTCCAAACTTATAGTCTATCTCTGTGCCAAATTTATTTTTGGATCCGTTCAGCCCTTCTGGCGTGATTGAGTAACAAAAATCCATCCATCCAAGCTTTCGCATTTAAGTATAATATTAATATAGACTAGATTATGCCAGCAATTTCGTCAACGTGGTTATAGGTTTTTCAAACATTCCTTAGGGAACTTCTTTATTGTAGCATATACTTATGGGATTCTATTTCCAAAATTTTGATAAGATCGATTGTAAATAATGATGGGCCGTGAAAATATTGTAGACAGACAGACAGGCCGATACATTTTTGCATTTGTAATTTATACTATAATAATAAAAATGCGAAGTTTGGATGTATGGATGTATGTTTGCTACTCAATCACGCCCCAACGGCTGAACGGATCTGGATGAAATTTGGCACAGAGATAGATTATAGTCTGGAATAGCACACATGCTACTTTTTATCCCGAAAAATTAAGGATTTCCCGCGGGACAAAAAACCTTAATACACGCGGACGGAGTCGCGAGCATAAGCTAGTAATACCTATGTGAGTAAACATGCCTGAGAGATGTTCACGTGAAGTGTCTATGGCCACACTCTTCTTATTCCAAGAGAAGACTCATGGCAATGGCTTGATACAATAGAGAGAGAGAGAGAGATTGTTATGTTTATAATAAGATTATGGTAAGGATTTACCACTCCAATCATCCTAGCAATTTCTGAATTAGTGGTTTATCCATTCAGTAATACCACAAGTAATGGAAAGTTGCTTATCCATTAAATTATGCATCAAGGCAATTCGATAAACTAAAGGCCATGGTTCCCGCGAGAAATACTCCTCGGCAATCACGGACGCTGATCTGCTATCAGTACGCTTACTCTGAGTTTTTACATTGCAAATACGGTTGATCGACGTGAGAACTCACCTCGCCAAGTGTAAGCGAACGGTCAAAGTAAAATGGATCCAAAAGCTCTTGCTTTAAAGTCACAAATTCAGCGTTTGAAGCGCTGGCTGTGAATAAATACACGAAATGATGAAATGAGCTCTAAACCAATGCAATTAAGTTTCATTTTACTTTAACGTTCGCTTACACTTGGTGAGGTGAGCTCTTACGTCGATCAATCGTATTTGCAATGTAAAAACTCGGAGTAAGCGTAAGGTTGTATACTAGGTATACGTATATTATAATATAATAGAATAGACGTCGATTATAATCAAGCTTTCATCCTCGCTATATACCGGAAACGTTTGATATTGGAAAAGTAATGAGCTCCATTTTTTTTATTGAAAAATGTAAGACTAAATACCAGGTCTTAAATTAGCACGAAAACTTTTGCTCGCCGTAAAAGCTTTGGTGTAAGAATAAAATCTATTAATTAACTTTGAAAATACCCATTCACCCTAGATTCTTGACTGTCTTACTCTAACGTACCTTTTTACGACCTCCGTGGCGCAATGTTGAGCGCTGTCGTTTAAACGTGTGGAGGTACCGGGTTCGATCCCCGGCAGGGTCAATTTGGGAATTTATTATTTCGGAATGTTCCCTGGTTTGGCCTGGTGGGAGGCTTCGGCCGTGGCTGGTTACCACCCTACCGGCAAAGTCGTGCCGCGAAGCAATTTAGCGTACCGGTACGATGCCGTGTAGAAACCGAATAGGGGTATGGGTTTAATATGACTGCCATGCCCCTGACAGGTTAGCCCGCTACCATCTTAACATCATCATCATCACTCACCATCAGGTGAGATCGCAGTCAAGGGCTAACTTGTTGTGGATAAAAAAAATCTAGTAATACTATTGGTAACTATCGCTAGGAAGGCTGATTCAGTATTTGGTGGGTGTATGGCTCTCCACTGATGGCAATAGTGACAGTGAACAGTCTGCCCGCATCCGGCTGCCCAACTGATTACTTATCGATGCTCAAAGACTAGTTAAGGTTTTTTTTTTTTTTTTAATTCACTACAAGCTAGCCCTTGACTGCGATCACACCTGATGGTAAGTGATGATGTAGTCTAAGATGGTAGCGGGCTAACCTGTTAGGGGCATGGCAGTTATATTAAACCCACACCCCTTCGGTTTCTACACGGCATCGTACCGGAACGCTAAATCGCTTGGCGGCACGTCTTTGCCGGTAGGGTGGTAACTAGCCACGGCCGAAAGTTACCAAAAATTGGAGGTTACCAAAAATTAACAAAAACTAGGAAGGCTGATTCTAGTATTGCTTTATGATTATCATCGACATCATCATCAGTTGTTGGTCTTTTCTCTGTACGTTTTGTTGTTTTTACTGTTCAAAGTAAAATGGTCTAAATAGCTGTTGATTTAAAGTCACTAATTCAATACAACCAATTGTAGTTTGAAACGTATCGCTTGGAGCGCTGGCTGTGACGTACACGAAATTGAGCTCTAAATCAATGCACTTAAGGGGGAAACTACCATCGCTTAAATCAGGATTGTTTCAATATTGTTGACGTTCGTATTTCAGAATTATAATGCTTATTTTAGGGACGTCAAGGTACGTGGCATAAAACTGTCATTTTGAAGTAATACTCCTTTAAGATCCAGGTCTCGCTCAGACTATAAGAAGAAAACTTAGCAACAATTCATAAACCTCAAAAAGCCCTCTTTCAGCATTCGCGCATTTATGAACCGAGTGGCCATAATTATTGGCTGAACGCTAAAAGCTGCAATGTTGCACAATTGCAGAATTGTGACAGTTTCGAGCTATTGTATGGCCGCAATTCACAAAGGGACTTTCCTGTGGCTTACTGAAAGTTCTCACCTATTTAGCTAATATTAGAAATGTCTCATCTGTCGATTGGTTAGGATTTTCGACTGTGGATGATAATGTCCTGGGTTTAATTCTGGGGTGGCCTGACCAAACAATCAAACCCGGGGGTCGTCAATCATTCAATCTACAATGATTGAATTGTTTTGGATAACATGTGGAATGGGAAAACTTAAGCCCTGAATTAACATAATATAGTTTTATAGGTTGTTTCTTAGATTTTCTTAATGTCAAAGTTGCATGGAAGCAACCGGCCTCGCATAGCCCACAAGTCAGTGTATACTTGCAACGTAACGTATGTGCTGTATTGTTTACTTATTGTAAAAAAATTGAGAAAAGAGCAGCTGCTGAGTTTCTAGCCGGCTCTTCTCAGTAGAATCATCTTTCCGAACCAGTGGTAGGGTCTTGACGACACAAGTTGTCCTACGTGAAATAAATAAATCAGTTATACTTAGGTTACATTTTTACGTCGGGAAATTAAAGAGTTCCCGCGGGAGTAAAAATACCTACATTCAAGCGGACGAAGTCGCGGGCATCAAACTAGTCCAAACTAATCCATTTCCATACTATCCATTTCATACTAATATTGTGTTTCTAAAAGTGTGTTTGTTTGTTGGTTTATTGGTTTGTCCTTCATTCACGCCGCAAAGGAGCAACGGATCGGCTAGATATTTGGCATGGGTATAGTTGAGGACCTGGAGAGTGACATAGGCTACTTTTTATCCCAGAAAATTATGAGCTTCCGCGGGAATCAAATTAACTTAAACCACGCGGACGAAGTCGCGGGTATCAGCTAGTAATATTGTAATATTATAAATGCAAAAGTGTGTCTGTCTGACAACCGATTTTGATGAAATTTCGTAGAAGGCTAGGCATTCAGCTGGTTTTATAGTAAAATGTTCAGAACCTTGATGGACACACTATCGTGTGTGTTTATACTCGTACGTAGTATGTTGTAAGTAAGTAAAAACACACAAACAAATAACAAAACAAAGGTAAAACGAATCGTGACAGAATTCACAATTTGTTACGGTGTAAAGGCGGCCTTATCACTATGTTGTATTGTTTAATGTATATTGCACAGCTGTCTATTATAATTAAATCACTGACCAACGCGTCACCAGGGAATAGCTGGACGTTCTCAGTTTATACCGCGTATTCATTCTTTATGAGACCAGTTTATTTGCGGTTTATTGAAATTACCTAGAATAGCCGCGTTAATTAGATAATAGTCCATTGCAGTAACATAAATAGGTGCTTTATTGAATAATAGTTTATTAATAATAGAAAATATTAGTCTAGTCAATAAAACAAAGTAAATTAGAATATTACTACGTTTTAAAGTGGAAAATTGTTTTTTTTTAAATAAATATATACGAGTAAACCACTGAACCATTATCTGCTTCATAAATAACTACAACACTATTAAGTTCTTTATAATTTATAATTAATAGTACTCTACCAGGAAAACTATATGACATAATCAATAATGAATAAACTAATAAAACATATAATAATATATACAATTTCTTTAAAAAAATCGAGTTGTAATGTTATTGTGTTGCTTTTATCAATTACAATTGTGAAACTTGGTAATGTTATCAATGTTTTTTTACATTACTTGATTAATTTTAAAATTTAACCTAGTTTTTTTATCTTTAGAATTTTAATTAGCAGCTATACTTTACAATTAAAACAAACGATTTAGCGTATTTGGCGTCGTAAGGCCGCGCTTTAGAAACTGATTAGAAATATGGGTTAAATAAAACTGCTACACTTTCTTGCCCCGATTTTGATGAAATTTGGTACAGGGATAGGTTGTCTCCCGGGGAAGGACAAAGGCTTCTTTTTATTCCGGATAATTCTAGAGTTTCCGCGGGAATCAAAATATATCTCTTTATCCGATTTTGATGAAATTTGGTATAGGGATAGTTAGATCCAGAGAAGGATATAGGCTACTTTTTATCCCGGAAAATTAAAGAGTTCCCGCGGGAATAAAAATTCAAGCGGGCGAAGTCGCGGGCATCATCTAGATATGTATAATTTCATACTTATATTTTTGTACTCCTTGAGTTTTGACCCAGTAAATTACTCTTGAGGTTTGATTCAAGCAATTAATTTGGTATTTTCCTGGACTAACAAAGGAATCTCGAAATACTACCTCGTTTCTGAATTGGCAAGCCAAAGCCTATCCAAACAAGAAATAAGGAGCAAATAAACAATAAAGCGGAAATTGGGAAATTAGCGGAAAATCTTCAACCCTAAGTACACTTAACATAGGGTGACCGAAATTAAAACGAAATTCAGGACAACGAGGGAAAACCCATAAAAACTTTTCTTTTTCTTTATAATGTTGTTTGTTTTGATATTTAATTATGGACAGACACACTTTCACATTTATTTATAAGTCATTACATAATTTGTCTGTCTATCTTTCTGCCTTCACCTTTAGTAGGTATATTATAGCCATACATACAACATACTCAGGTTTCATCCCGGGAAAAGGCATAGGCAAATTTTATACCGGAAAATTTGATTTTCCTAGAGATTTTTTTAGAACTTAAATCCAAGCGAAATCCTTTTGTAGCATAATTAACTGTTTTTTTAAAAATATAATTTACGAAACACGTAGTACATAGCTACATGTAGTATGTAAGGTAACCTATCCGTGCGAAGTCGGGGCGGGTTTGGTTAGACATTTTGTATACTAACAGCACTGAACAATTTGTAAGATGGCCTAATATAATTATCCGTTATAATTGCTAAGTCATAATTTCTTAAATATGAATGCATGATTGTTAAATTAATGACCATCCACTGCTGACAATGTATTATATTCTATTTCCCTTTGGATTCAATTTCAGGCTTTCAAATGATATAATACCGCTCAAATTCGCCTACATAGCAATCATGTTGTGATCTAAAGCATGTGTTCTGCTTATAGGCTAAGAGATGAAGGATAAAATATAAAGTTTATGCTTATTGTTACGTGGACAAACAGTAAGTTGTATGGACTACATGATATCCATACTCATATTATAAAATGCAAAAGTGTGTCTGTTTGTCTGTTTGTCTGCTACGCTTTCACGGCCCATCTGTTCAACTGATTTTGATGAAATTTGGTATAAAGGGTAGGTTACTTCCCGGGGAATGACATAGGCTACTTTTTTCCCGGAAAATTAAAGAGTTCCTGCGGAAACAAAAACTAGCTACGACGAACTAGTTAAAGTTATACTTAGTAAGTATGAATAAATCCTTTAATATTCCAAAATAAAATGTAGTAAATTAGTATAGGTCATAAGCTATCCCCATTTCAAATAGCCAAATTGGTTCAGTCATTGTGGCGTGAAAGAGTATCCAGACTTACAAACATTCAAAATTTCACATTTATGATATTAAATTACATTTCAAAACTAAGAAAATTCATTCAATCACCGAATTTGAACTGTACGGTTGGACTGTGGCCCGTCCAAGTTGTATAACGTGACTCTGTCTCTCACACTACACGTATAACATCCAACCAAGAATCAGCTCGACATAGCCATAAATCAAAGTCATGGGAGACCTTTTCAATTAATTCTCGCCGGAGGCCCAAGAAATATTTGCATCAGAATATGTAATAGCTGTAAGCGCCTATTGTCGGTTCTTAGCCCGTAAAAAGGGTCAAGATTTGTTCGGCGGCCTATTGTGCCATTCTGGATTGTTTGTCTATCCTACCGTTGATGTTCATATTTGATTTTGGCGAGCGCTGCTCAGTTGGGGTAGGGTGACCATGTTTTATAATTTCTTTTAGATTTCTCCAGATTTCAGTGGATTTCTCAGGAGTTTTATGGAGATGCTAAGTGTCAAGAAGGTGAGCAGGGCGGTAGTTAGAGACGATTCAATAATTACATAGTTCAGTTAGTAGTTTGATACTATTAAGAAAATTTAGGTAATCTAGAGAATTATTTCAGAAATAAATTCGGAACCTATAATTAACATGGATATGATATTCGCAGAATAAGTCAAGATGGATAAGCAAAGAAGGGTTAGTTTATCAAACGCCAATAAATCTAAATGATCTTCATACATACATTTTCATGCCCCTTTTACTTAGTTAACCTCAGTCAGTATCTACCCAGGCAATTTTCTCAATATTAAAGTTCCACGCCACACTTAATACAAACGAAAGGAGTCTAAAACATTCAACATTAGGTATCTAACAAGCTACCAAATATCTCTCAGACCCATTACAACTAGCGGGAGAGAACGGGCATAATATCCAGAATTCCTCGTTCAGGCATCCACTTTAAATAGACCCTCGAAGTTTCCAAACATTACCGTAGAATGTATGCGGAGTTCGGATGTGCAGAAAGGGGTAGGGGGTCATTAGAACTGGTAGTTACATACGAGGCAAATAGTTACGACCGACGATAAAGTTTGAGTTTCGTGAAGAGTGAGAGCGTTTAGCTTGATGCTATTACTAACCCTACGTTTGTTTTTCATGTAGAGAACATTAGTACGTCTTTTGATAGTATAGTATGTCTACTAATGTCTAGTACTTAATGTCCGGGACTTCTTCCACGTAGTACAAGGATTTTGGTTCCAAAGACGAACACACAATGTACCCAATGCGAAGCCTACACAATGTAGACTAGGTGTTAATTCAGGTAATAAGCTATCTAGCCAAATCGGTTTAATCGTTGCGGCGTGAAGGAGAAATAAAGATACAAAGTTCCAAACTTGCAAATATCGAAACTTTAACATTTATTATATTAGTAGGACGAAGGTTAAGAGAATTCATACTATACTTAATGTTATAAATGCGAAAGTGTGTCTGTCTGTCCGCTACGCTTTCACGGCCCATCTTTTTGACGATTTTGACCAAAGATACAGAGATGGGTTGCATCCCGAGGCAACAAACGGACACATATAATTGGTATACATACAAAATTTACATATAGGTACACATATACTTTAGTATTGAAATAAGGATTTCAGCAGATTGTGTTTTTCTCTCTCAACAACTTTTTACGACCGATTTTGATGAAATTTGGTACTGGTATAGGCTGTATCCCGGGGAAGGACATATGCTACTTTTTATCCCGGAAAATTAAGGCGTTCCCGCGGGAATCGAACAATCTTCAAAACAAACCACGCAGACAAAGTCGCAGAAATCATCTACTAATATATAAAAGTATGTGAAAGTGAATACACCTACCTATATTGCGATATCTACTATTATTTTTGATGACCTTGACAAATCTAAGCTCTCAGTGTAAAAAGAACATGTACTCATTATCGGCCCACTATTGAGCCTCAATATGAGAAGGTATAGACTCCACCACGCTAGCTCAGTTTGGCAGATTTCACGCACCTTGTATCATTATGGATAACTCGGCATGCAGGTTTGCTTGGTGGGAGGCTTCGGCCGTGGCCAGTTACCACCCTACCGGCAAAGACGTGCCGCCAAGCGATTTAGCTTTCCGGTACGATGCCGTGTAGAAACCGAATAGGGGTATGGGTTAATATAACTGCCCTAACAGGTTAGCCCGCTACCATCTTAGACTGCATCATCACTTAACATCAGGTGAGATCGCAGTCAAGGGCTAACTTGTAGTGGATAAAAAAAAAGGTATTCTTTCTGCAAACTTTATTATGACCTTATATCGTTGAAGGTAATATTTTCATTCAGAGTTGTTTAAAGCAATTACAATTTAATCGCTTAGAGGGCACATAACTAGAAAAGTTAGAAAGGTTGGGAGTAAAAAGATGTTGAGAGAGAAAAACACACAATTTGGTGAACTTACTTCTATACTAGGTAATTGATATCAATATGCGTGTCTGCTTTCATACTAATTCATATCAATACGTGTATTTGTCTGTTTGTCTGCTACACTTTCACGACCCATCTTCGCAACCGATTTTGACCAAAGATACGGAGATAGGTTGCATCCCGAGGCAACAAACGGACATACATTAAATTGGTATAATTTAGTATTGAAGTAAGGATATCAGGAGATTTTGTGTTTTTCTCTCTCAACAACTATTTACGAAGGACATAGGCTTCAATACCGCGGAAATCAAAAACCTTAACCTTCCACGCGAATGAAATCGCGGGAATCTAGTAACAGATATATGTAAGAAAGAGGAGGCTAAAAACAAAGCACCTTTAAATCAAGCTCACGTCTACGAGCACTTAGAACCGTTGTAACAAGTAACAGGCGAGTATTTTAATCAACAAAATAAATGTTGCAATTAAATAAGTGATTATCGTGCACTACAGTCATCATACATTACAAGGCAAGTGGTCCCCCCCTCGACCCGGCCAACGATGGGGGCTGAAATTAAACATTTGGGGGCTGTAACGGGTTACGTGTGAGCCTCTTGCTATAAAACTTTATACTGGAAGAGATTATACAACAGATACCGTTTGATATAGGAAACTAACTAGATGCCGCTCGCGACTTTGTGGTTATAAATTTAGGTTTTCGAAACATCCCGTGGGGACCTATGAATTTTTTAATATTGTCTCTCTCTCTTTCTGCGTTGTATTCCTCATTACTGAGGGTCGTGACCCCTTTTCATTAATCAAATAATGGTAGGAGTTTTCTTGGGATAATAATGCGGTGGATCCTTCTGCATACTACTCGACTAAGAGTATTTAAACTCGTTTTTTTTTAACTAAGTGATTATCTGGGGTGAAAAGTAATTAAGTAACTTATGTCCTTTCCTAAGATGTAAACCATTCCTGTGTCAAACTTTAAATCGGTTGAACAGACAGAAACACTCGTATTTTTAATATTATCAAGGACTAGATTATGCCCGAGAGTGTTTTCGGCGGGGTTAGGTGTCGAAAAAGTAGTGGGACAGCGACCTTTTCCGGGATGCCACCAATCTCTCTACCAAATTTGGTCAAAATTAGTTGAGCAGATGGACCGTGAAAACGTCCCAAACAGACAGATAGACATCTTAACAATGAGAAAAGAATACAGACAAAGATAAACTAGAACCTCACAAAGTACTATTCCTAAGAGAACTTGTTCAGCTCAAAACTTCGTCCCAATAAAAGGATCGTGAGGGGGAATTTGTGGCTGCTGTACTAGTAGTAGAAGATATTTTTGAAGTGAAACGTCTTTAAACACGAGTTATCTAAGAGTAACTTCCGATGGATGTAACGTTCAAACATCACTTCTGTAGTACATAGCCCACAAATCGATCAATTGTTCTACGCCTCCATATTTTATCGTAATGGTATCAATAATAGTAAGTGCCCACGGAAATAGAATTCTTTAAATATTATTTCAAAAATAGAATCCCGCAGGCATAGAGGTATACCTTCAATCGTCAATGATATTAATATGTTACTACCGTCAACCGTACTAGAGGTTACACAAAATTTTAGTTTTTCAATTAATACTACCTATCACATACCTGTGAAGTTTATTTATTTTATATGGCAGTGATACATAGGAAAATATTTTGTTGTAAATTATAATATTTTGTTGATTAGTTCTTCAATTACGCCACATCGGAGCAGAAATCGACGAGGTTTTTGGAACGACAGTGCAAGTCCTTAGAACATAATATTATAATATAAAAACATCGTCTTTTATCTCAGAAAATAAAACAGTTCTGAATGAACTGTTTTATTATGCCCAAAAGTTCTGTAAAATGACACTTCTAGTAGGTGTTTCTAATTCTGCGAAAATTAATGTGTAGGTAAGCTATATACTTCCATGTTCATTTTGCTCGGGAGATGTTATTAGAAATTCAGATCTCAAGGCTTTGTAGGTATGTACGTACTTACTTTACTACGCCGCTTAGTTTTTACGACCCACGTGCTCTCTTAGGTAACGTTCATAAAGGGATGACGTTAGATCGAGATTAAAAATGTTACATTAATAAACCGTTGATAATGGTTCAATTGCTAAGATATGCAATAATGAGGAACCGTGGTTAATTAATGTTCCAAGCGGTGAAACATGTTATTAAGGGGGTATATGGGCCTTCTATATGGGTCCCAGGGCTGACTTGACTTCTTGTGAGCGTTTCAGGAATAAAAATTAAAAAGTGTGTGTGTGTGCAATTCACACACGGCAGAAGTGAAACTTCAGAAAAATAGGCTATGCGATAATGAGACAAATGTAACTTGTAGTCTATCTCATTCTCTCGCAGGCTAAATCCTATTATTGAATATGTTTGTGTCTTTGTGGTGTCGCTTTTTCGTTTCGTTTTTCTTTGTATCAACCAGAGGCAGATTAGAATAAAACATAGAAAAACAATTAACAATATCAGATTTTCTACTGCTACATTTAAACAATCAAACAGAAAATTACAAAAATTGAACGTTCATCCGGTGGCGCCACTTGTACCATGGCGACAACATCCGTTTCATCGAATTTTCAAATCACAACGATTCTAAAGAAGTTTCACTTCATTATCAATAGTAGTTCACAGTGAAGGATTGAGTTCGAATGAGTTGAGTTGAGTTGAGTTTTATGATGAAAATAATGCTATTAGATACCTATTCCTACATCTCAATCGCTCTTCAATAGATACGACTTGAAAATTAATTGAACTCACTTATGAAAAAGTCCATTAATTGTAAAATAAGAATCGAAAACATTAGAAATGGAAGCTTTGTCTACAAAATAACTCAGAAACTTTGATTTTGCAAAACATCTGCTCAGGTTTATCTCTTCTACGACTAACTGTGTATCTTTGGTTTAATATCAATGTATTGGCCTTTTACCTTTTAAAGTAAAAACATCCTGTGTAGAAACTTCTAAAGGCGTATTGGTTAATTAATTTACACAGGTCAAAATTTTGTACTGATAATATTAGGAAAACTTTTATGAAGCATTTTAAGTAAACCAGAAATTAATTAAAATACCAGCTACAGTGATGAGTCAATATAATATTATAATAGCTGATGCCCGCGACTTCGTCCGCTTAGTTTATAGTTTTTTTAATACCCGCGGGAACTCCGTAATGTTCCGTTATAAAAGTAGCCTATGTCTTGGTCTCAGCTACAAGGAGCTACGCTACTAGGAGCGCAGCGGAGACCAAAATCTATGCCAATATATCTAAATCAAAGATTTAGATAATATATTGGCATATATGTCCATGACATTTATGTCCTTCCCTGGGTCACAACCTATGTATGTATCAAATTTAATTACAATCGGTTGAAAAGAAGGCCCGTTAAGGCGTAGCAGAAGGACAGATAGATAAACAGACATACATTCGCATTCATAATATTAGTATGTATATGATTGTGTTTTATTCTAAATAAGGGCAATTTTTTACGGCCATAATGCCCATTACAAGTCTTAATCCAACTAAATGAAATAAACCTGTGTATCCCTTCGGTCATCTACCTCTATACAATCCCATGACCTCTACTAACCGGCCAAATAGGAGAGTCTCAGTAATGATAATATATGAGAGGTCCTCTCTTATAAAGGGCGCAGCAGTATTATTTTCTAAACGATAAAAGGTGACAGCCATGTGCTTTTG
This sequence comes from Erebia aethiops, assembly GCA_923060345.2. Lineage (NCBI taxonomy): Eukaryota > Metazoa > Arthropoda > Insecta > Lepidoptera > Nymphalidae > Erebia > Erebia aethiops. The sequence continues at coordinate 1,373,655 of OV281092.1, read as the reverse complement.
AATTGAGTGTAAAGATGCAAATGCTTATTGGTTAGGCTATTTAACTCTCTATGTCTTGTCAGATCAAAATTGACCGGAGAGAGATCAGGCACAAGAGACGGTTTTGCGTGTTTTACGACACGGGGGTGAAACACCGCTAGTTTTCTAACTCCAGGCTTGTACTGAGAATTTCTAGTCAGAAAAACCCAATACTTAATTATGGCCCAACCCGTATATCGAACCCGGGACCTCGTCGGCCGCAGTCGAACATGCTAACCACTAGACAAACGAGGCAGTTACTAACTTACTTAGTTACTTAGTGATAAGGCCGCCTTTACACCGCAACAAGTTGTAAATTATATCATTATTAGTTTTATCTCTGTTTTGTTAATTGTTTGTGTGTAATAAAGTGTTTTTACTTACTTACTTACTTAATTTATTTAGTACCTATTATGATGTATAGAGAAGGCTGAATATGAGTCAATGAAACACACAATAGGGCTAATGACCACTCAATCAAATCAGTGTCTCCTTTATCAAATTTAGTATGGAAGTTTGTATGAAAGTTCGTCATCAAATTTCAACGCACTTTTTTTCTTTAATCTATAGTTTAAAATGGTTAGGTTTCAAACTTAAAACTAACCAAGAATATGAATTTTAGATATTTTTGAAGCCCTTCTATTCAATAATGAAATAATTTATTTTTGACACAGGCATCATCCCTATTCGGTTAAGATTCATCCAATGTACTCGTTCCCTACTGACCCAAATGCATCAGTTACGCGGCACGCAACGACAACCGTGACTGACGGCTTAACCAGCTTAACTATCCGATCCCAGCATCCTGTCTATGTGAAATGTGCCCAACAAGATCCGACTGCCCTCTCTGGCCAACGGAATTCGGGTCCCAATACAATTTTCCGGCTGGATGCATTTTGAATTTATAACTAGCAAATTGGTTGTGCCAATCTATCTAGTTTGTGAATATCCTTAAATTAATTGGTAACTGCGTAATAGGTTGATGGGTTAATAAATAGGCTGAAAGATGGATGGTATATATATCACGTTTTGGAAATGTACTTTTATAATATTACTAAGTGATGCATGCGACGTTGTTCGCATACATTGACATACCTTTTGAATAATTCTTTTTTTTTTAAATATCCAATACAAGTTAGCCCTTAACTGCGATCTCACCTGGCATGGCATTTATATTAAACCCATACCCCTTCGGTTTCTACACGGCATCGTACCGGAACGCTAAATCCGTGGGACTTCTTTGATTTTCCAAAAGGAGCCTATTTTGTCTCCGGGCAGAGTATAGGCTGTTGGTGAAAGGTATGAGACAGACAGACAAAAGAAAGAGATTCAGGTGTTTGTGTGTCAAGAGTGTGTATTGTATCTAGGTTTAACACTTTACTGAATTATGTGAGCCAGTCAGTCATAATATTAGTATTAAAAGTCTTTGGACGGTTTATATTCTACCCATAGGTAAAGTCTACATCTATACTACTATCAAATCAAATAATCAAATAAATATTATGAATGCGATAGTTTGGATGTATGGATAAATGTTTGTTACTCAATCACTCCCCAACGGCAAAACGGATCTGAATGAAATTTGGCACCGAGTTAGATTATATTCTGGAATAAAACATAGGCTACTTTTAATCCCGGAAAATTAAAGAGTTCCCGCGGAAACCAAAAAAAAACCTCAATCCACGCGGACGAAGTCGCGGGCATCAGCTAGTATAATAAATTATAGTTAGACAAAGTGAATTGCTTCAGTTCAAATGGACATAAAAACAAATAAAAATATTTTAAAATAATACTCGAACCACAAAATAAACAGGATGATATCTGGCTTATCGTAAAGTGTCACCCATTTTACATTTTTTATCGGAACCTTTTAAATACCCGTCTCGGTTTACAGCCCGAAAACTAATCCCCGTAGAGTAAAGTCCCAGAGCAAAAAAGCTCTAGTTAAAATAGCAGATTGCGAGAATTCAGAAAAAAGATAATACTAATGAGCCAGTATGAAATGTGAAAAAACATTTGGATTTTATATTAAATCGAAACTAAAATGAATTATTAAAAAAATAATGAAACAGTAACAATATAAAGATAAAGATTTAGGATTGAATCCTAAATCTATGTATACATACACTGTACTGCCACTGTTAAGAATGCAATCGTAGTTTCAACTGAAGGACATCCACTGCTGGATGAAATGGTTGAACGCTGCAAGGCCGCCATTCAAACATCTTGGGAGTTGAGCCGCTATCTTCTTCTATGAATTACACTAAGCATTTAGTTTACTATGCTCAAATGCCAAGGTGATGTGCTAGCTATTGTGCTATCGGTCCTTTAAATGCACAAAAAGTCAGTAGATAATATTGGGTACGATTTCCGAAAGACTAACTTGTCGTAAAATTAAATATTTCTTAGAACTTACGCCAAAAAGGTTCAGATATGAATGTTATAATTTTTGTGGAGTCAATTCTGGGAATGAAAAATTCCGGGCTAGTACTGAGAATTTCCAGTCAGGAAAACCCAATACTTAATTATTCGACTCGAACCCGGGACCTCGTCGACCGCAGTTGAACATGCCAACCACTAGACTAACGAATAGGTAGTTGGAAATGATGATTTGGAATAGATAACACACGTTCAGACATATCATTGTAATATGAATACGGCAACAAAGATCCATTATAATATGTTTGGGGTGTCGGAAACAATAATAAACAATGGTCTTCCCGGCCGGGACTTAGCGCGCCCTACGAAATCACTAAGTTAAACCAATGTCACTCCAGAAAATAAACGGACACTGAGAAATCCTACGAAAATACTACAATATCATTGGAATTTGAAATCTATTTTTAATAATACAAAGTCCAAATTGAATTAACAAGCAACTGCAATATTGAGAGGAAGACGAAAATACTTACTTAGAATTTTAATGAGATAATGATAAGGTTGAAAATCGTGATGCAGGAAATGCCATTTTATATTGAAAATTTGGTGCGATTAAACCGGATACAGGCCGTTGCTAATTTGGCAACGCAATAAACTCAGAACTGGTGGGTCCAGTACAGAAAGGGTGCTCAGTTAAATTTAAGCACAGAAGTTATGTTGACTTGAATATCTGTTTACAACTCAAATAATCTAGAAGTCCGTTTATGAAATTGTGGAGTCTTCGTCGTGACAGATTCTGAGGAATTAAATGAGCATTAAGTTCTTCAAGTACATAGTTGATATTTTGCTCAACTCTCTACAGTCTACACAGTTACAGTATCTAGTAGGCTCGGCGCAAATGGGCCACCGACCACAGCCACCGGTGGCTAGGCGACAAGCAGTTAACATTATTTTTCATACTTTTTGTATAAACTCGCTGCAAACGCGTGGTAGGTGGCGGCCACGCGTTACAGTAGTGTAAGTAGCGCGACAGCCACCGGTGGCTGTGGTCGGTGGCCCGTTTGCGCCGAGCCGTAAGGTTTCATAAAAATACTTATCTAAGCAGTTTGATGTCTCAATAATAATTTCGGTTGCTTTGAGATACCAATTATTACAAACATCGCATGTACCAAAAGTAAAATTAACGAGAAAATTGTAAGTAAATTAAAATTACACTGTTGAATAAAATTACAACTTCAATCAATCAGTCGTTCACAACTTCTATGGGATGACAGTTTCTCAGTTGGTAATATTATTGTAACAATGCGTCGTTGATTAAAACAGAATGTTTCAATCTTTAGTACTTTATCTTAAAAATAATTATATATTTTTGAAATGAAATCAGTTTGGGCTTTTCAATAAAGCAAAAAAGTATGACGAAATTGAAAAATAAATCATTAATAACGTTAATGAAATAACGATGTTGTTTCGATACAGGTGTGTACGTAAATGCAAACGATAACCCTGTAAAATAAAAATCAGGCTCTGAAATCACGATAACCGTAAAAGTCTTAAGTTCGCCCCACGTGTTGTGCTGGGGTGGTCCCAGATCTGTAAAGCTCTTGTATTTTACATATTTTTTATTGAATTCCTGTAACATGTGTTTGCAGATAAACTGTAGACGTTTTTATCAATGGCGCAACGTATACGACACGATGTGACGATATTGTTGTAATGCGCCAGTCTGATTTATCTGCAATGTGCTAGAAATTTAAACGAACAGAGAATAAAGATAGCAAAATCGTCGGGAAAATAATACCTCTTTTTATATAATATTTAGGATTGCGTTTCAGTGGAACCGTGCCTTATGGACTTTTCAATAACTATATAAAGATAATAATATATGACTTGGTCATACACATTTGATAATAATGTTATAAATAACGGTTTTAGCTGAAGCTGAACTATTCCAAGTTCAATAAAACTTACCCCGTCTCGGAATCGTATCTAAGAACTTTTGTTATCAGGTACAAGTAAAAAAACAAGCCCCTGCGTCAAATAAATTTTCAAAGAAGATTGCTGATAAGACAATTTTTATCGTTGGTTATAAAAATCATCGTTTTGAGTTATTTGTTTTAAAGCAGGCCTGATTTATTATTAGGGATATTCTAGTGTCGTGAGACAAGTGGCCTACTAGAAATGTAACAAAAACATCAAGTTTTTAAGAGTTTTTGCCGCTTTTTTTGTCTCTTATTTAGTTAAGTTCAACCCACACGTTTAATCAAGTATACTTTTTATAATTTTACAATTTATTTAAAAGACAATAGTTAACATTTTAATATTTTGTTGTGCAATCAATTTTTATAGGATATTTTCTATAATAATTGAACTATGCGTTTCTCATGAGTCGATGAGATCCTTTTATTTTAATAAGTCTATGGTTCGGTCACCCATTTTGCAATAAAAACCTAGCAAAATTTATACTCCACCAGTTATTTCCACGCAATAAAATCTTACTTTTGTTCCGGCAAAACTATAACACTATAACTGCAACAGTCACATAACAATCTTAGGACGATAAATCTTCCAATGCCATCCAATTGTCCACAACTAGGTCGTCAGATTGTCCGCCTATTTATTCGTCTTCTTCATCTCAGAGAGTAATACCTCTGGGAGTAGACACAGAGCTCACGTCTCATAAAAGATGTTCTGAGATGTTTTTCTGAGTGACTGAAATATAGATCAACAAACTTGTAAACAAAATTGTAATCTCCTGTAGGCTCCAAAGCAGTATTGTACCTAGATTGTAGTGTTATACAAACTTATACAACCCAAACCCGATTCTATATTTTTAGAGAGCAAACAAACAAGGTAGATCGATTGGTGGTAAGAATTTATTATCAGAGACAGCAGACGAGCCCGGATTGTTGATATTTTTCTTGATTTAATATTGCTTAAATTAAGTTTCCTCAAGATGCATCTCTTTTGCATAAAAGTGCAAAAAATGTTGTCCCCATAAATAATGATAATCGTATTCTCAGCCAGAAGCGTTTATATAGCTGGCTTATCATGATAATATTTTAACACAATCGCCATGTTTACGCAATACTATCTTTAGCACATAATATTTTTTGATCCATTGATCCTGTATTATAGTAAAAAGACATGTAACGTTCATCTTCTCCTTCCCTAGGGATTCGGTAGTGTTGCTTTTTGTCTTCATCCTCGTACATTTTAGTTTTTCCCCTTTTCAATTTTCCTTTGTGTACGCAATTGTATTAAGTTGTTTTGTCTGATAAATTCGTTGGTATTGCGCTCGGAAGTTCTGTTTTAGACTCAGGAACTAGGTCACAGCTTATGTTGTATGTTGTTCTTTGTTAAAACCTAGAGACATTACTAGATTCATAAATTTCATTATGCAAGTGGTTTCAGAAAAATGCGGTGAATACAAAAGTTACAGACCTTTCATGTTAATTATAGTAAAGTGAATAACCTCAATTTTTACGTATTTTTATTCGTTTAGTACCTTGTACATTTTATATTTCACAAACTCAATTATTTTTATAGAGTACAAAGTAAAATTTCAACGTTTTGTCCTAGCTTAGTTAAGAAATCATAATATTTTTAGTGTTTTAAAATAAACATTTAAAATTTTACCTATTGTGAATCTAACATTGTTAGTTTAACTTTAAGGTAGCGAAGAACTATATTATTAGGATCGTATAAGATGTCTATTTAATCTTGATTTATTGGTTTTTAATGTAAGCGTACCTTTAGGCACAAAAACACTTAGCACAAAGTACCTACCTATGGTAAGCGATGATGCATCATGCTAAGATGGTGTAAAGGGTACGGCAGTTATATTAAACACGTACCTATAATCTACACTACATCGTACCAGAACGCCATAATATATTCTTTGCCGTTAGGGTGGTACATCGCCACGGTTAAAGCCTCAGACCAGGCAAGACCAGAGAAAATCGGTTAATTAACCAAAATTGAACCTGCCGGGAATCGAACCTGGGTCCTTCCACGATAAGACCGCAGCGCTCACGACTGCACCAGGGAGGTCGTCCAAATACCGTACGAATAAGTAAAGCACTGTTATAAAATATAAGAAATCAGACAAAGGTAATCCATAAATACAGAGTTGTCCGGCCTGTGTCAGTCCGCAAACTATAACCCCCTCAACAAAGCATCTACGTCGCAACACGCCTCCACAATCTGCGTCCCGGCCTTATGACAGGTATGAATCGACGGCGACTACACTGCACTGAGTCCCAAGTCATAGAAAATAGTGATTTATGAATCTTTTCTTACAGCCATTATTTTTTTTATCCACTACAAGTTAGCCCTTGACTGCGATCTCACCTGATGGTAAGTGATGATGCAGTCTGAGATGGTAGCGGGCTAACCTGTAAGAGGCATGGCAGTTATATTAAACCCATACCCCGATTCGGTATCTACACGGCATTGTACCAGAATGCTAAATCTCTTGGCGGCACGTCTTTTGCCGATAGGGTGGTAACTAGCCACGGCCGAAGCCTCACACCAGGCCAGACTAGAGAAAATTCAGAAATTATAAATTTCTTAATTGATCCTGCCGGGCATCGAACCCGGGACCTCCGCACGTTAAGACAACAGCGCTACACACTGCGCCACGGAGGTCGTCAAAATTAAATTGTTGAATTTTTGAACAGGTATGAATCGACGGCCACTTTAGTGCACTGAATCCCAATTGATAGAAATAGCAGTTTATGACTCTTTTGCTTCAGTCGAGTCCATTCGTCAACTATAATTCCCTAAACAAAACATTTACAATCGATACCACATGTTTTCACACGCTAACAACAGCCTAGCATCATGACAGATATTATACAGAATGGTCCAAATAGTGACGTCCAAGGAAAACGGTTCCAACGGTTAATTTGCACCGTAAATTTTTCTGAATGACTTAATGTTTATTTTTACTAAACCTCAAATGATATACTTCCTACAACTTAATACGTTAAAACCTTTTAAAGTTTATCATACTAACAGCTCAACAGTTTTTTCTCAGTACTGCTGCTACTCAGTTTTTGAATACTGTTTAATGTCCTATGTCCCAGTGGTTCAGAGGACATTTACAGTGTCACGTGTTGTTGTGTTTTAATGCTAACATGAATTTATTTTAAAACGATTTGTTTTCTATATAATTTTGACAAATAAATTATATTTTAAAAATATTTGAAGATTTTTAGCGAAAGCCTTAATTATTTTTATCGCTAAAACCTGTCACTTACACCAAACAGCAACACGGCAAGGGTCCACCGAATGGACCCATTTCATTCGGTATTAGTTGTGATGGCGCGGATTTCTTGCCTTGGAAATTTTCTCGTCGGACATAATTAATAGGGCACGCCTATTAGTATGCCCCATTGAGTGTCAACTGACCCCACGACAGGGCATCTGAGATAACTGGCCCCCAGCTGTCGGGGTTTCGAATCTGAGCGAATACGAATAATGGGAAATGTTGGTTAGTACCTACTGATGCTAAATACAATATCATTTCCGTTCATTAAAGTATTATTACAATTCAGTATACGTACCTGTCCGGTACTTACCGATATTGATAATTTAATTGGTGTTTTGCTATTATAATATTTGGTATACCTTGGGCCAAAATTATGTAGAAAAATTCGCTACTCGTAGAAAGTAAAAAGTTAAGTAAAGTCCCACGAACTTATCAGACCCGGTGGCCAAAATTGGAACTAATTTTTATGCATGTTTAGTTTTTATTATTATTTTATTTTTCATATAAACTAGCGACCTTGTCACCAGGTACATAAGCAGAGTTATCTAAAATATGGACCAATATATGTCGCGGGCTCGAATTCCGCCACATGCTGTTTCTGTAAATACCTTGATTATAGACACTGTGCTACGTAAGCTTCCATACAGTGAAAATTTTACTATCCGAAAAATTATACCTACTACTCATAAAACTTATCAAATGAGGTTTTTTTTTTATCCACTACAAGCTAGCCCTTGACTGCGATCTCACCTGATGGTAAGTGATGATACAGTCTAAGATGGTAGCGGGCTAACCTGTTAGGGGCATGGCAGTTATATTAAACCCATACCCCTTCGGTTTCTACACGGCATCGTACCGGAACGCTAAATCGCTTTGCGGCACGTCTTTGCCAGTAGGGTGGTAACTAGCCACGGCCGAAGCCTCCCACCAGGCCAGACTAGAGAAAATTCGGAAATTATAAATTCCCAAACTGACCCTGCCGGGGATCGAACCCAGGACCTCCGCACGTTAAGGCAACAGCGCTACACACTGCGCCACGGAGGTCGTCAAAAAAAGGTGAGGTTTATTTGTTACGTAGTTTCCTCAAAAGCAAATATTAATTAGTTATTATTTTTATTCCCATACACCTAAAAGGTCAATTAAACGAAATAATTGGCATTCAGCGAGCACGGAACATTGCCCAAGATTCATTTAATTGCCCAAGTACCTAGTAGGCTCATAACAGTTCTTAATTTACTTGCGAGCGGTCGCAAACCACTTTAGTTCACGAGTGCTTTCTTGTTTGCCTCAGTTCAAAATAATTAAGGTTTATAGAGCAGTTTTTTTTCCATTGTTGTAAAATAATGACCTTCATCTTTCAAGTTGGTCGATTGCACGGGGGATGGAAGGTTTAAAATAAACATTGGTCGTTGTTTTTAAAAAAATGGTTTAGATGTATGTAATTATTTAGTTTTTCTTATGGTAGATTGAGTGAATTTTTATCCCGGAAAATTAAATAGTTCCCGCGGGAATCAAAAAACATTAATCCACGCGGACGAAGTCGCGGGCATCATCTAGTAATAAAATAAAATTATAATATTTTAAACTTCAATAATTAATAGTAAATGTCATAATAATGAGCCCCTATATTTATTAATAAAACATACATATTTTGTACGAATTGATTACTTATTGTTTTCGCAAAAAAAAAAAACAGTACAACATTACAGCCATGTAAAACAAATACACCAAAATAATACCCAAGAACCAAACATCCCGCAGATATGAAATCGTAGGATGCATGCTACTCGTAGTGTGTATGCATGATCTATCTTATCACGAAAGCGATGATAAAGTTTAAACAACTTTATGACAACGTTTTACAGTGATACCGACGCAATTTTAGTACGGGTGCTCTAAAATCTCTCAGGTAGTATTTTTGTTATCGCCCTACATCAACCCTACATATCCTGGGTTCCGTTCGGCGATCCTAAAACCGGCAATACAGATCGCACGTGAGATGTAGGGGTAAATATACATAGAGATTTACTTGTAATGCAGAGCGGATGTTACAGAGTGTTCGCCGGTAAATACTCAACAAAAAATCCGGCTTGGTAGATGTAACTACCTTAAGTTTTAGTTCCTTACTCATATCGACTGGTCTTCAAAAGATTTGATATCAAACTTTTCACAACTTTCTTTGTGATGGGGTGTGGATTGCTTTAGAATTTTTAATTGACCTCAAGAGTCAAGTTTGCGTCACTTGAAAACTAGACGTTGAGAGTTATTTTGTTTGAAAGTGTTAATTTGAGAACTAGACATAGTCAGTTCTTTTGCTTGACTCGCCAATGAAAAATATGTCGAGTTAAGAACTATTTTATTGAGTCTCTCATTGTACGAATAGAAAGATCTTTCCAAATCATACATTTAGCAAGAAAAGCAGCCAAGTGTCTCCTTTTTCCTTTTGTTACATTATCTTATCTATCACAATTTGTTTTAAGGACAAATCTGTGGATGAGTATCAGATTTAAGTGAAACCTTAATGCTAAGCCCACGTCTGCCTATCGACCCTCGTTAAGTTGGACCCTCGTAAAAATAATTCCTAACAATTTAATTTTAAAGTTTCGACACAGGCACTATACACATTTTGGGATGCCAAAGTTTCACTTAGCCAAAACAATTTCTGGGCTTGCCACATAAAAATCAGTTAAATCAAACCCATACACGCTTAATTTATTTCTACCGTACCGGTAAATCGCTATAGGCGGTACAGGCGGCACGTCTTTGCTGGTAGGGCGGAACTAGCCACGGCCGAAGCCTTCCACCAGGCCAGACTAGAGAAAATTCAGAAATTATAAATTCTCAAATTGACCCTGCCGGGGATCGAACCCGGGACCTCCCACGTTAAGACAACAGCGCTCAACGACTGCGTCAGGGAACTCGTCAGAGGACACTATAAATACAGTGACTAAGGATCTTGTATAAACTTCGTATTCTGAGATTCAATTAGGACGTTATTGACATTGGACTTAGCGGGCTTTACGTCACGCCTAACATTACATTAGCATAGTTGATTAAAAGGCCTTCCCGGTAGCTGTTGAGTCGTAAACGTCAACCTTACACGCCATAAATCATCTTAACCACAGGTCCAGAACTTTACACAGCCGGGAAGAGCGATATAGCTGAGTAGGTGTGGTAAGTACCTAACTAAAACTTAAGTCAAAGTTAATAATCTTCAGTTATGGAATGAAATATTCACAGACTAGCTGATGCCCGCGACTTCATCCGCGTGGTTTAAGTTTTTAGTTTTTCCCGCGGGAACTCCTTAATTTTCCGGTATAAAAAGTACCCTATGTCACTCTCCATGTCCTCAACTATACCCATGCCAAAAATCAAATCGATCCGTTGCTCTGTTGCGGCGTGATTGAAGGACAAACCAACAAACCAATAAACCAACAAACAAACACACTTTCGCATTTATATGTATAGTATGATATGATTAAGCTACCAGCTGATGTCCGCGATTTCGTCCGTGTGTTTTGAGGTTTATTTGATTCCCGCGGAACTCTGTAATTTTCCGGCATAAAATGTAGCCTATGTATGATCCCATAGTCCATACTATATCCGTGCCAAATTTCAACAAGATCTGTTCAGCCGTTCTGGTTTGATTGAGTCATAATTAACCATCCATCCATCTAAACTTTCGCATATATGTGTAGTATAGAAAGTATTCACAGATATGCCATTTTCACGCAATATCTCGTTATAGTGCGCAAGTGTGTGTGTGTGGGTACATAGGTAGGTATCTAGACAACCTACTCTATTCCCCTACTCTCATAGTCCAATGGGATAGCAATCCGCCACCACTGGAAAGATTATGCGCAGAAGCGACTGCGACAGTTTTATGCCGAGGCAATCTGTCGGCTCGTTAGTATAACAGGGGACAGATGCCGCCCGCTACCAACAGTCTAAGCTGGTAGCAGGCTAAGTTGTTAAGGTACGGCAGTTATATTAAACCCATACACCTAATCGGTTTCTACACAGTATCGTCGTACAAAATTAGACCAGAGAAAATTCAGAAATAAATTCCCAAATTGACCCTACCGGGGATCTAACCGGAGACAGCACTCAACACTGCGCCAGAGCGGTACTTAAGGTAATACTATATTAGCTGCAGTAACCAAATAAGTACTAGGTCATAGATTCATAGGTTCATGAATAATCAAAGGCATACGTCGCTCATATAAGACAGCGGCATTAAAATTTCAGCGCGGATTCGGTATCGTGGTATACGACCGTCCAGCTGAAAGTACCGACAGCAAAATAAATTATTAATTTAAAAATGACTTATTATTTATGCAATTTTCCTGTTGAAACAGTAAACAAGTACTAGCTGAAGTCCGTGACTTCGTCCGCGTGGATTAAGTTTTCGTCTCCCACGAGAACTCCTGTTTTTTCCGGGATAAAAAGTAGCCTATGTCAACTATACTAATGCAAAAAATCACGTCGACCCGTTGCATTGTTGTTTAAGCACAAACTAGCACTCTTTCGCATTTATAATATTACTAGCTAATGCCCGCGACTTCGTCCGTGTGAATTGAGGTTTTTCGGTTCCCGCGGGAACTCTTTAACATTCCGGGATAAAAAGTAGCCTATGTGTTATTCCAGACTCTAATCTACCTCTGTGCCAAATTTCATCTAGATCCGTTCAGCCGTTGGGGCGTGATTGAGTAACAAGCATCCATCCATACATCCATCCAAACTTTCGCATTTATAATATTTATTACTAGTGAATGCCCGCGACTTCGTCTGCGTAGTTTGAGGTATTTTGGTTCCCTCGTGAATTCTTTAATTTTCCGAGATAAAAAGTAGCCTATGTGTTAATCCAGACTCTAATCTATCTCTGTGCCAAATTTTATCCAGATCCGTTCAGCCGTTGGGGCGTGATTGAGTAACAAGCATCCATCCATACATCCATCCAAACTTTCGCATTTATAATAATATATTTATGTTTTTGATTTATCATAATGTTTTTTGATTCCCGCGGGAACTCTTTAATTTTCCGGGATAAAAAGTAGCCTATGTCCTTCCCCAGGATACAACCTATGCCTGTACCAAATTTCAGAGAAATCAGTTGAAAAGATGGGCCGGGAAAGCGTAGCAGACAGACAGACAGACACACTTTCGCATTTATAATATTAGTATGGATATATATTATTATATTATATAAGATACTAGCTGACCCGGCGAACTTCGTACCGCCTTAGTATGCAAAATTAAATGTATACCTATTTTTCAATATTTCTGAGAGATTTTCTTAATATTTTTGTCCGTAAGAACCTTCTCCTAATAATAACAAATACAACAAAAAAAGAATTAGTGAAATCGGTCCAACCATTCACGCGTGATGCCGTGACCAAGAAAAACGGGTTTCATTTTTATATATATAGATAATATGAACCTATAATAATATTTATTTGATTATTTGATTGATTAGTATGATTAGTATGATCTACTGTGTAAAGCGTGTCTCTTATGCGTTAATAAGGTCTAGCCTTACTACAGAGCCGTGGCACAGCGCACGCAGCACGTAGCGTAGCAAGTTTTTTTTTTATTATCCATTACAAGTATAGTAGAGTATTCTTTGTATGGAGCTGGGTCCACTTCAGCGACGCGGCATGGAGATGCAATGCGCGACGCGGCCCCGTCCAATCTCATAAAAATAAAATTTGCCCCTACGTGTCGCGCCGCTCCGTGCATCTCAAGTGGGGCTAGATCTTTATACTGCGAATCTACTTGTTAACCTTTATTGCGGTTTAAAAAAAACAGACTTCAATACATCAGTGAACACTGTTTCTGCGATCCGTACTAGTACATCATGCATTATGCCCTGCATCGCAAACGCGGTGTGTTTCCATTGTGATATCGTGACCCGATTCTTCGCCCCTATTTATAGCTCGCGACTTTTGACTCGGCTCTAGACATGCTTTTTGAGGCATATCTAGGACTTGGGTTTGTATGGCTGCATATCAGTGGGAATCGAAAGTAGAGCAATGGTTACAATTTGTTTCTGGGATTTTAACGTGTGTTTTACCTTTTCACCGACTTCAAAAACGAGGTTCTGGATTCAAACCGTATGTATAAAGGTATGTATGTTAGTTTGTGACCGATTATCTCTGAAACCAATGGACCGATTTTAATGATTTTGTCACGATCGTAATCTACGTACTTTCAGAAAGGTTGTAGCATATAACATACCTAGGTAACTATCTCATGTACGATGTTACATAAATATATGTACAGTCATGTCACCAATATCCATTATTAAAATTGCATATTTTATTACTAGGTACTAAGTAAGTCTTGCGACTTCGTCCGCGTTTATTTATGTTTTTTTGATACTCTTTATTTGCCTTTAATTAATTTATTTTTAAAGCCTATTCTGGTTCAGGTACCTGCGTAAGCTATTTATGAACAAAATTTTATCAAAATCGATTAAACAGACGGATCGTGAAGAAGCTTTTATATAGACAGACACATTTTTAATAGACCGTACCTAATAGAATAGATAATGGCGTGACTCGTGAGAACTCTTAATTGAATTTTCCGAGATAAAAACTAGCTTATGTGTTATTCCAGACTATAATCTATTTCGGTGCCAAATTTAATCCAAATCCGTTCAGCCGTTCGCATATTATACTATTTACAACTTTCGCATATAATAATATTAGTATAGATTAGAAAGTATTAATATTTATCCATATAAAAAACTAGCTGATGCCCGCGACTTCGTCAGCGTGGTTTGAGGTTTTTTGGTTCCCGCGGGAACTCTTTAATTTTACGGGATAAAAAGTAGCCTATGTGCTATTCTAGACTATAATCTATCTCTTTGCCAAATTTCAGCCAGATCCGTTCAGCCGTTGGTGCGTGATTGAGTAACAAACATCCATACATCCATCCAAACTTTCACATTTATAATATTAAGTAAGATAAGATAGATAATAATTATATATAGTAATATTATACCTATTAAATAGGTACAATTACCGTTTCTCTTATATTCATGAATACATAACACAAATAAGATGATTGATCACCGAGGCCCGAAGTGCGAAAACTATAAGACCAATTACTTATTTAATTAACCGTATCGAAAATAGCTGATGTGGCGCCTTTAATGGAACTATAAATCATACGAGGAGGTCCGGTCGAGTTCATTCATCATATGAATTAATAATACAACACCTTATTATAATAACGAGGGACGAGTGGCCTAGTTGTTTGCGATTTTTAAGCAACCTTGACTCAAGTCGGTAATTGGATGGGTGACCGAATTTGGAGGTTCAAATTTGGCCTCAGAGAGCACGTTAAGCCGTCGGTTCCTTTTATTATCTCTAACATCTGATAATAATTGCTACAAAAATCTAAGAGTTGAAATAGTACCAACTCTTAGTCGAGTCGTATGCGGAAGGACGTGGGAACCCACCGCATTATTGTCCCAAGAAAACCCCTACCATTATGTGATCAATGAAAAGGGGTCACGGGCCACGGCCCTCAGTAATGTGGAATACGACGCAAAGAGAAGAGATTATAATAACATTGTCTTATATCAAAAAGTTCAGTAAGTAAACTTTGATTTTCCGAGAAAAAAGCTTTTACTAGACAAACTAAATGGCAATATTCGTTTTTTTAATATTTTTTTTTTTATCGTATGGCATTTATTACGCCTCCTGGTTCGTCACTCGTTTAGCACCACCCGGTGGACACGTGCAGGGAGGTAAAAGGTAAATCCTGCGGACGTGAGCGACGGGGCATCCCCCAACGACGGGGCATCCCCCAGCGACGGGGCATCCCCCAGCGACGGGGCATCCCCCAGCGACGGGGCATCCCCCTGCGACGGGACATCCCCCAGCGACGGGGCATCCCCCAGCGACGGGGCATCCCCCGTTTTTTTAATTCCACTACAAGTAAGCCCTTCTGAGATCTCACCTGATGGTAAGTGGTAATATAACTTCCCACCAGGCCAGTCCACAGACAAGGAAGTTATAAATTCCCAAATTGACCCTGCAAGGGATATCCCACGTCAAGACAACAGCACTAATCACTGCGCCAAAAATAATAAAAACATTTTAAAAAAACTTTTTGCTTTTTGATCCGCTTATAACATTGTTATCTTCAAATCAAGGGTGAATAGGTATTTTCTAGGCAAACGCGCTCCACCTAGCTGCATTTACTTCCAGCAAGTCTGATTGCAGCCAAGCGCTAGTGTATCTATAAAGAAAATGTGTGTGTCAGCTCCGACGAACGACTGGAGTTTACTCTTTACGAACGATTATAAAATATATTCTTTATATTACTGAAAGCATGCTTGATACATTTATTTATATTAATTACCTATATAATTTATATTCATAAAAATACATTACATTACATAGTCATGGAAACATAAACAAGTATTACCGTGGAAACATAAAGTGGAAACGTAACGGAGAAAGTTTGATTTTACTCCCCATAAATTTTCATACCCCGGGCTTATATATTCGATTCTAAAGGAGGTAATCTCCAAAAAACCAAAACAAAATATTATTATGTATTAGCACATTGACTTACTCAACCATAAAGCCGTTATTCATTCGCCAAGTTTGAACCGAATGGCTCTAAAGGGCTCCTACAATTTCAACCCTTTCAATAAACATCGAAATGCATAGCAGTAATAAAAAGACAGACTGTGAGTGTTCCCTTTACCTCAATATGCCATCCGCTGACTAAAACATAGCTAAGTTATACATTTTTTTTTCAAATCCATGCTGAAAATCAGCGCCCTGCACAAAACGTGTAAATGCAAGTTTTGATGTAGGGCAAAAGGCTGAGCTGTACTCCCATTTTGGGTGGTGTCACAGACAAGCATATTATTAGGTACGATAATAAGATATTATTATTAATGATTGTTTATTTGTGAAACCATCATTGAATAAATATATTTTCTTTCTTTTCATACCAGGATGTGGAATGCCGTTCCATCGCCTGTAGGTATAACTTGAGTACCTTCAAGGCAAGAATGAATAGTCATCTTCTAGGCAACCGCGCTGCAACCTAGACTTCAACATTGCTTTGTATTAACGACATGATTGTCGTCAAGCACAAGCCTATTCTATATTAATAATAATTAAAAAAAACGTCAATACTATAATAAAAGCAGTGATAGCCTAGTGGTTGAGACGTTCGATCTTTTCGTGTGCTTGGGGGTTCGATCCTCGGGCACTTGTAATTTTTTTTGGTTCTTCTCAGTAGAAATGGCATTCTGAACCAGTGGTAGATTCACTCGACTATTCAAAAGCACTTGTCAAAGTCTACTTGAATAAAAAAGATTTGCATTTGTTTTTAAAACAGTTTTTTCGCACTTGTCTACGTTTTAGTTTGTTTAAACCAGCAACTACGAACCCTTTATTGCCTACACGCAATAATTTATTCCGATTCTATACGTCTTTTGTTTTACCCCCCTCCCCCTCAATTGCACCCGCACTTGAGATCCGATGGCCCTTTAGCACAGTGTTATTAGTCAACCGAGCGTGCCATAGTTTGGTTTTGTTTTAGTTCTTGTTTTATTGTTCTTTATTGCCTCAGTCAAGTTCATTGGGGGTGATTATTTCACTTTAGAATGCTGTGTATGCATAGTTTTGTTTGCATTTATAGTTTTTTTAATTTAGGCAACTACAAGTTAGCTGTTTGGCAGATTTTATTAAAATGGATTGAAAAGATAAGCCATTAAAGTGTAACAGACAGACAGACAGATACAACTTCGCATTTATAATATTAGTATGGATTTTTAGTCAACTACAAGTTAGCCCTTAACTGCGATCTCACCGGACGGCAAGTTATGATGAAGTCTCTTATGGTAGCACGCTAGTCGCTAACCTAGTAGGGATATGGTCATTAGTTAACTCATCACTTCCCATCAGGTGAGATTGCAGTCAAGGACTAACTTGAAGTGACGTTAAAAAAACACTACAAGTCAGTCCTTGACTAGCTAAAACGCAACGTAAAGACGCAATTCCCCAATAAATTAATGCAGGTTCTGAATTGAATTGGAAGAGAAGGTCAAATTCGTAACTGACTCAATTTCCAGGTAACTAAACAATAACATAAAGTTAGAGATAGCATTAACTTAAATTTATTTAACGTCCAAATAATATACTAAACCATCCAGTGCTCTCATCATCACACAAAAATGTTCACCAGACGTGCGATGAGCAATACGTGTAGGGTTAGATATAGCGCTATTGTCCAAAAAGCTTTATTATTCTATCTAAAGGTTTAAAAAAAGTTTTTATGTGTCGTCATAGGCGTTATGCCCAATGTTGAGTGGAGAAGATAATTTACTTTGGCATAACTATAAATATTTTCAGTCCGCCCCTGGGGCGAAGCGAAGGCCTTTAATTTTTTTTTCCACAATATCTATTCAAAACTGAGATTAAATTGTAAAAGACTCAGCTCTACACCACTTTAAATGGCAATCAAATTATTAGCCATAAAATCCTTTCGTTGAGATCCTAGGATCTCCAAAAACGCACTGGTATTTTACAGTATATTCTTTAAAAGCTGTTTCCAATTTTAATGGACCCACTGGTCCAATACGTTATAAGAGTAGTGTCTTCTTCCTTCGCAGAGAGAGAGCGACATGGGTTTACCAGCCTCATAACAATCATAGCCTAAACGCGAATTTCCGCGAAATTGCCCAACAAACGTCAGGGCATAGCTTTTTACAACCGAGCCGTCACATAAAAATATTAAGTTTATTGGAAAGTTAAGGATAAGTGCCTCTGAAACGATATTTGAGGGCACGATCGCACCTATTATGATATGATGTAACTTTACGCTCGTGTTTTGTGTTCTTGGAAGTTGTTAATGGGTTGTGATGGGCCATAGACACGAAAATAGACAGAGGTGTCCTTAAATAGAAATACTAAAACCAACTTAATCGTACACAAAAGAACCGTTCTTGTTTTTTATATTGTAATAGTTAGTACCTACTTATTACATAATTTTTCTTTTATAAATTTACACGTGTGCACCAACCAGTCATCATACAACTTGTCTTCTTTGTTTGTTTGTTTTGTTTTAAATTCTTTATTGCACATACGTAGATTACAATGCACAAAGGCGAACTTAATACCTAGAGGTATTCTCTTCCAGTTAACCTTTGGTAGTGGGGACAGGGTAGAAATCACAGTGCGTCAAATATAAAGAGAAAAGTTGGGGTAAGAAACAGGGGGGGGGGGGGGAAAGGGGGGAAAGAATTTCTTTCATTTAAGTTGCCTGGAAGAGATCACTTGTAGTGATGAAGCCGCCTTTACATCGTAATAAGTTGCAAATTTTGTCACGATTCGTGTTACCCATGTTCTGTAATTTGTTTGTGTGTAATAAAATGTTTTTACTTTCTTTCTATAATAACTTTAAATGCATTTAAAATATGTTACTTAATTATTATTATATTAAATTAAATTAATATATTATATTAAATTAAATTAATAAATAATATATAATATTAAATTAATAAAAACAAACTTTACAATTTACCAATCAATATCGGAGCCATCCTCTAAAAAACTTGACGTTTATGGTGAGGATGGCGAGTTCGCCTTAATAAACTAGTACATAATAATAAGAATATTTGGATGTACTTACCAGTTACACAGACAAATAATATATATTATGTTCTATAATAGGTTATTGAATTAGTTAGTAAGTATTATCATTATTTACCTAATAAATATCTTCACTCACTTCACTTCACTTTCTTATATAAATATGTTTTTTTTCTTTGCTATTATATTGTAGAAACGATGGGAGATCTTCGAGAATTTTAGGAAGCATATATTTATAATTTCTTTTGCCGTATATATTATTTGTTTTCGGTAGGGTGATAATTCGCTAATTTGTGTAAATTACTGCCTCGTTCTTTACGTCTTAGATATTGTAAATTAATAAATTCTTCCTTAAGTATGGCTAATTTTACCTTACTTTGCACTGGCAACACAATGCAGTATGTAAATAATTTGTGATAGTCCTCACAATATTTTAAATTAATTTTTAATTTAATTTACACAATCCGAAATATAATTATATTTAATATGAATATAATTACTTATATTAATATTTTTATATAAAAGAGGTGAGCTTGCAGTAAATTAACCTTGTAACTTAATTTCATTTTATTAGTTAATGTACTGAAAAATCGACCCATGAAATTTCGGATTGTGTAATTTTTTTGCTAAGATAATGTGGAAAGCGACTCGAGTTAGGGTACTATATTATTATATAATATGTCTGCTGAAAAATAATATTACCATTAGGTGAATTTGTTGTAAATCTTAAAAATGTCTTAGATCAAAATGTAATTATATATTTTAAAGTAGGTAATTATGCCTAGTTTTCTACGAAATCGTATAATTTCGACCCAAAACCTTCACTATTATATTATAAGGCGGTAAAGTAAATGTTTGCCACTTCTACAAAATTCTAGTGTTTGTTTAGAATATTCCATGATAATAGAATACACGCTGCGGTTTTCTCAAAGTTGCGAGGCTTAAAAGATATAAACCGACGAGTTACGAACCCAACCCAACTTTAACGACCCATACGAGATACCTACGTCAATCGGCCGGTATGCAGATGGGAAGTGAAAATTTAATGCGGTGACAAAATATCGTGCGGTTTTGAAGATTGACGATAATCTTTTGAATTCTTTGACGACCTCCCATGACGCAGTGTTGAGCGCTGTTGTCTTAACGTGGGAGGTCCCGGGTTCGATTCTCGTCAATTTGGGCAGTGGCGTGCACAGGGTTTTAAGCTAGGGTAGGCATTGGTAAGTCAGACTACCTATTTACTTACTGTCTTGATAAGAGATGAACATTCTCGTATTTCCACTTGGGTAAGCAGTGCTTTTATGCCTCTATGAACTTCACGCCACTGAATTTGAGAATTTGTAATTTCCGATGTTTCTCTGGTCTGGTCTGGTGGGAGGCTTTGGCTGTGACTAGTTACCACCCGGCACAGACGAACCGCCAAGCGATTTAGCATTCCGGTACGATGCAGTGTAGAACCCGATCAGGGGTTAATATAACTGCCATACCCCTAACAGGTTAGCCGCGTTATCTTAGACTGCATAATCACTTACCATTTGGTGAGATCGCAGTTAAGGCTAACTTTTGTTTGAAAGATAGACAGACTTTAAGTTTATTTTTATCGAGAAATGTTGCAGATAAGTAACCAAATCAAGAAACCAAAATTTTTTGTAACTGTTTGTGTTTTTCAAAATAAAACTATAATTAGAACGCATTGTTTCTCTCCTGTATTTATTTCCTTTCACCGTAGTTTATCAAGAATTTCCCTAAGTACCTAAAGCAATAGTGTTGTTCCATTGTTCCCGGAAATGAGGTTATTCTTTTATTGTTGGGACAAAGACGGCACTTAGTCTCCGAGCGCCACCAATATTTATACAAACGACGCTTTCCCACTCCTTGGGGTACGACGTGTTATCGTTGCAAACGGGCAATAAAAATTGTAGTAAATATTGCTGACAAGTAACAAGTATGACATAGTACGACAAATGAAGACCTTCTTGGCGCAGTGATGAGCGACTTGCTTTACAATTGTTTTGGTGTGCGGAATTTATGTTTATACCGAAATAAAATAACTCTGTTGTAAAAAAAAAATGATGATGCAAAACTGCTCTTGCCAAAGTGCCATTCTTATAATACTTGTTTATTTTTATCCTTATCTGTGCTTTAATTTTTTATTTTTTGCTTTATTTCTGAACTAGATGATGCCTGCGACTTCGTCCGCGTGGACTAAGTTTTTGATTCCCGCAGGAACTCCTTAATTTCCCAGATTAAAAGTAGCCTATGTCCTTCCCCGGGATACAGTCTATCCTTGTACCGAATTTCATCAAAATCGGTTGAACAGGTGGGCCGTGAAAGCGTAGCAGACAGACACACTTTCGCATTTATAATATTAGTATGGATTTTCTAGACTGGTAGGAGACTTCGGCCGTGGCTAATTATCACCTTACCGGCAAAAACGTACCGTCAAGCGATTAGGCGTTCCGGTATGATGCCGTATAGTAACCGATTAGGGATATGGGCTTAATATAACTGCCATACCCCTCAGGTTAGCTCGCTACCATCTCAGATTGCATCATCACTTAGGTACCATCAGGTGAGGTCGCAGTCAAGGGCTAACTTGTAGCTAAGGATTCCAATTTAACCCTTGAAGTTATATTTACTACCGGCTTGTAGTGGATAAAAAAATGTAGTTAATCTATACTTATTAATTAATTTAATATTATAAATGCGAAAGTTTGGATGGATGTATGGATGGATGGATGGATGGATGGATGTTTGTTATTCAATCACGCCCGAACGGCTGAACGGATCTGAATGAAATTTGGCACAGACATAGATTATAGTCAGGAATAATACATAGGCTACTTTTTGTCCCGGATTAAAAAACTTAAATCCACGCGGACGAAGACGCGAGCGTCAGCTAGTACAGTCATACAACAACTCGACTAACATGTACCTAACTAAATCTATGTCATGAAGGCACGAGGAAGGAACCAATCAAATAGTAAAGCCACATAGTCCCGGCAATGTATAATACCACCCTTGGGACATTTCCATCAAAACCACGGTGTCAGCCAAGTAATTCCATGGTGCCCTCTTTGATTAAAATGCCACAAAGCAAATGGCACGCCATTCAGAACCTAGTCATAATGAAGTTATAAATATTGCAAAGGTCATAGTCGGGCGTATTTTAAAATTCCAACAGCGGATTTCAAGAGGTAGTTTTGTGGCTTTCTAGGGGTTCCGTAGTCGACATGTCTCTGCTAGCTAAACGGTTGTTTTTGGATAGTAATATTCATAACATAAATCCCGCGACTTCGTCCGCGTGGTTTAAGTTTCCGGGATAAAAATTAGCCTATTTCACTCTTCAGGTCCTTAACTATACCCATGCCAATTACTCCGTTGCGGCATGATTAAAAGACAAAATAACAAACAAACTCACTTTCGCATTTTAAATATTAGTATGATAACGAATTATGTTAAAAGGAAAACTAAACTATCACAGCTAAGTAGGCTGAAGCCTACTACATTGTGAACAATTTAACGAGTAATAAACATTGCTATTTCACATAACATTGTGTGAGGAAGAGATAGACTTAGTGTGGCGAGTGCATACGCGCATACTTCCGTGCTACCGTCCCGCTCCCGCTCCGTTTTGGGTGAGAGGCGCGATAATTTTCACCGAAATCAAGCGCGCGAAAAGGGTTGAACGGTCGTTTGGGAAAACCATTTGTTTGTAAAAACTACTAAATCTTCTATCTAATCTTATTGTTGTCATTTAGTGTGAAAATAGGAATCTTTCGAGGCTCGTAACTTTAAAATCAATATTTTTTTCAATATTTTATATATCAATAAACCTAAATAATGACGAGACAAATCGAAATAATACTTAATTTTGAGCGTACAATATCAAATAATGTAGTAATTACGAGTATACGTTTGTATGAACAAGGTACCGACTGGAGTCACCTTAACTTCGAGTAACTGGAACTTTATATAGTGTCAGCATATTGTGACGAGTAACTACAGAACCCTACACTGCGCATGGCCCTACACGGACTTCGCCTGTTTTCACATTTGACTTGATCTATCTTTAACAAATCGCAATGACAAGATAATTCATTCGGTGATGAAATACCCCATGACTACGATCTCATCTTGTGGTAATTAGTTATGATGCTGTCTAAAATGGTAGCGGGCTAACTATTTCGGCGTATGGGGGGTTATATTGAACCCAAACCCTAGTTTATACGCAGTATAGTAAACCCTAGTTATACGAGTATACCCATCATATCGCTAGGCAGTAAGACTTTTTAGTAGGGTGGTAACTAGCTACGGTTTTAGCCTCATCAGACCAGACCGACGGAAATTCTGAAATTGTGAATTTCCAAATTGACCCAGCCGGGGATCGCACCTGGGACCTCCTACCTCAACAGCGCTCATCAGTTCGCCAGGGAGATCGTCAAAAAGGTACTGAAATCAATATCTCTCTCTGAGTCGTATTCCTCATTACTGAGGGTCGTGACCCCATTCCATTAATCACATAATGGTAGGAGTTTTCTTGGGATAATAATGCGGTGGTTCCCATGAAATAAATATATCAGGCATAAAATCCCGATTTATAATCTGTGCCATCACATCAGAAGTAATCAGGTGTTAAAAACGAAATAAAGCGGGTGAAATCAGCTAACACAAAGGGTGGCAGAGCATCGACCTTTAAGGGTGGACTCGGGAGAAATCAAGTGGACAATGGATGGATTTTCCCAGTAACATTCCCTTTTTAATTATCTTATTATCGATAAATTAATCATTAAAATAATAGTGGGAACCACCATAATATTAGGTGACTAATAGCCTAAAAAATAATAAGTACAAAATATTAACTATCTATACTATAATATTAAAAAATGCGAAAGTTTGGATGAATAGATGTATGGATGTTTGTTACTCAATCACGCCGAAACGGCTGAACGGATCTGCATGAATTTAGCATAGAGATGGATTATAGTCTGGAATAACACATAGGCTCCTTTTAATATTGGAAAATTAAAGAGGTCCTGCGGGAATGAAAAATCTCAGTCCACGCGGATGAAGTCGCGGGCATCAGCTTGCATTCCTTTCATTTCTGTCATTGTTAGTTTAAAGTTATATTCTTGTTATTATGTAGGTAGTTATTTGTGATCGTTTGTTCCTTTTTATAAATCTTATTTTGCAATAGTTGTGTATAGGTACCTACTATTTTTAATTTTAGCTTTGTGTACTCGCCGTCGATAAACCGTAATACAATTAATAAAATTACATAGGTCGACATAATTTAATTACCATAAACAAAACACACACGTGTTGAAATAATACATTAAAATTACATACAAAGCAAAGTACTCTACTATTCACCTTTATACATCCCAAAAAGGTTTTCAGCGCTCGTTCAACGCAGTAATTTACCTGTAACAAGAAAAAAGATGGAGGATTAAAAACATTCGCAAAAGAAAAAGCTTATTCGGAAAAACATCAAAAAGTTCCCTGCCAAAGAGTCATAAATATCCGTGCGGCAACGCGGGTGAAAGATGAGTAGAGAGAAAAAATTCAGTACTATTTACTCACTAGTTACTTTGAATGTACCCAGACTGAGTTGGCTTCAGACTTCGGAAAATACATGTTGTGGCAAATCCAGATATTTATATTAAGGGCTTCCACACAAGCATAATATTATGTCGCTTACTTTTTTTTATATGAAACTTTGATATAAGTTAAACGTATAAAATGTCTCAAAATGTGTTAAATGTTATTAATTTAACTATTATTAAGCTTATTTTTACCCGATGATGCCTTCAAGTTTCCGGCATAAAAAGTAGTCTACGTTGCTGTCCAGGTCTATTATATAAACGCGAAGGTGTGTTTGTGTTTTAGTTTGTTGGTTTGTCCTTCAATCACGTCACAATACAACAACGGAATGACGTGATTTTTTTGCATGGGCATAGTTAATGGGCATGGGTTGCATCAGTATCGCGTTTGTATGGCGTCATCTGCGCGTACTAAATACGCCATGTGCCTGGGATCTAAGATGCGATATTTAGCAACTAATAATGAAATATATAGAGGCGTGTTCAACCTGCTCGTTTGCTTATATTTAGTATAAATATCTTGCTAATATTTTTACTAGTGGTTCGCCCCGAACTAAGACCTCGCGGCGCCATCTATTAACATAAATGTGAAGTTCTGTTAAAAATACTAAAGCTCATTAAAAATTAAATAATTCCGTTTCCTTACAATATTTATCTAATTTTAGTATTTGTTGTTCAAGTACAGGATATAATTGAAATAATTGATCAAGTTTCAGGCTCATCCTTTCAGAAAATTTAGAGTTCTGAGGTCATCTTTGGACGTTAGAAAATCACCACTTTGAAAGCCCCCCATTTCGTCAATTTTGGGGGAAAAATTAAAAAAAAATTTTTTTGGACTCTATTCCTAATTATCTTTAAAATGATATACCGCAACCCTATGTAACTTTATAAAAAATATTTTACTTCGCATTCGCTTCTATGAGAGCCCCCCTGAAATAAATATTTTTATTATTTTTTAAGCCATATTCGGCGGGAGGCCATTGGTTTACATATTATATTTAAAGCTGAAGTAATTGCGTTCAGTAATTCAGAAGTTATAATGCTCTAACGGACGGACGGACAAGTGCCAATTCACCCAAGTAGACTCAGAGACCTTCGCTTCGCTCGGTCAAAGATGCGAAATTGTGTTTTTGTTAGTTTGTCCTTCGTCTTTGATCGACGTGATTTTTTACATATTAGATAAGGACCTGGAGAGTGACTTGTGCTACTTTTTATCCCGGAAAATTAGGGAGTATTCGCGGGAATTGAAAAAACTTATTCCACGCGGACGAAGTTGCGGGCATCAGCCAATATAATGTAAAAAATCAGGTCACAACCGGGGTGAAGGCAGCTCACCCATCTCCAAAGAAGTAAATGAAACCCCATTCACAAATCGCTCGTTTGTAAGTACCCTTAGTAAATAGCCGTAGAAAAAAGATACACTTTGGAAGTCAGCAGATGGTAAGCGCAATTCAGACTTCAGAACGAGTGACCTACATTCGGCTTTAAATTTCACGGTCATTATTTTTTCTGTGTAAATTTCTGGAAAATTCCTTTGGCGTTTGCTTTAGCAGTTCTCAAAACCGCGCTCAAATTAGAGTGCATTTTGTATTCTATGTACGCGAATGTTAGTTTGTTAGTGCTGTAGTTAAAAGAATTTTTAACAGAGAGCACGAAATTACGTAATTGAACATAAAATAATGTAGAACTTACTTGTAACATGACCTTTTTCTTTTTACGTGAGTAATTAAGTACTAATTACACTTAATTAGCTCGATTCAACTTTTCTCCATACAGAACTGGCATTTTCTATGGAAATGTATTCACATCCGTTCAGCTACGTTAAGTTTAATGAATGTGTATGTATGTGTGTGTATCTTTACAGATGTACATATTGTATCGCAGATAGGAGCAAATCAAGGAGCTAAAAAAAGATACGCGCCGAATTGAGAATGGAGAACGTAAAAACGCATGCTTAGTGTGGGATTTTGTATGAAATACTGAATTGTCATCAAAAAGAATCAAAATTCAACGCGCTTTTTTAATTTAATATATAGCAAGTGGTTATCTTATCTTACTTCTTATCTTATCTTACTAATATTATAAATGCGAAAGTTTGGATGTATGGATGGATGTATGGATGTATGGATGGATGTTTGTTACTCAATCACGACCCAACGGCTGAACAGATCTGGATGAAATTTGGCACAGAGATAGATTATAGTCTGGAATAACACATAGGTTACTTTTTATCCCGGAAAATTAAAGAGTTCCCGCGGGAACCACAAAACCTCGATCCACGCGTACGAAGTCGCGGGCATTAGCTAGTTCAATATAAAACTAACAAAGGACGTGGATCATATTACGACTTTTGGGAAATCCTCTACTTAATGTGAAATGGGTGTTGTGGGCTCTTCTCAGACCAGGGCGCGTTTGGAACCCTCGAAGCTTTAAATAAATAAATAAATAATATTTATTTGCAAGAATATGGGTACAGATTAGGTCTTAAAGAAGTTTTAATTTTCCTAACATATTCTACCATGCAGTGGTGTGCAAATTTGTGTTTGTTTTTAAAGTAATTAAATGAAATTATTTCACTATATCATTGAATTAATTAAGATTAAATTACATAACATTAGATAAATTATTAAAAAAGTACAAAATAAACAAATTGCAGCTAAATGTTAAAATGTCACCGTAATAAAATATAGTTTTAAGATACCGTAACTAATTATCACTATAAGTAATTGGACGTCAAAATAAGTTTACAGTGTACTTAATTTGAATAAATAAATATTGATTGATTAATAATCACAAAAAAAAAACATTTGACTATTAGTCAAATAATTACCCAATTTTGTAAACTTTGTCCCATACATATTATACAGGCCTGGCTTATTTAAATAAATCCCTAGTCAAGAAGGTAGTCACTAGTCAACCGGCGATCTATAAAAGTACGCATAAGAAAATATGCTTACAACCTGAGAATTTACATTTAAAGTAACCCAACCCTATTTCCATCATGCATCGGGGCTCGGGAACGAGGCGGGAATGCAAAAACTGCTCAATTCCATATTAAACTTTCATATGGGATGCAGTTAATGCATTACTACTATCTGAAGCTCAATATGATGCGTGCCTTGCGTCTCTTTGATAAAACGTCCAATGATACAGAAATTCCTAGACAGGGCATTGACTGTAGTAATAGTAATATATTTCTACTAATCTTTCAAGTTTAGAGACGTAGTTAAAGAAACTCTTACGCGATTTCAGCGCTGACTTAAGATCTGGCCCCGCTACAGTGGTGCGGCGCGTCACGGCATGTAGCGGCAAATATTCTTAATACAATTATGTCGCAGAGCATCTCCGTGCCGCATCGCTTAAATGGGCCCAGCTCTATAAGACTCACACAAAGATTGGGGCTGATTCTGTAGTGCATAATCTCTAAACTAAACTAAAATTAGAGCATATTGCTAACCCTTTCATAATACTCCCTACGGAAAGGGCCAGAACTATATTCACTCGAGCCACTCGCTTGCTACTGGAATGGAGACCGCGTAATGAAAAGAGAAATGTGGGAAGACAACCATGCGGCTGGTCGAACTGCATCGTTAAAATTATAGGTTGCTGGCACAACAACGGGCGAAAAGACAGCAAGGGAAACATTTTTTTTATTACTGGACAAAAAGGCATGCACTTTAGTTTGAAGCTGCACAGGCTTCTGCGAAACGACTAAACGTGTTCCCCGTATGACGCGGGCGTTTCTCGCTGAGGCTGACCTTTTGCCCTCCCCTGTCCGTAATGTGTTTTTGCCAAAAAGAATGGCATACATGAGCAGCCCTATATGTAAAGATGAGAATACAAAGGAAACTACAATTTTTATTTTTTATTTTATACCAGAGTAACCAAACACATATTGACTGAATTTAATTTAACATAATTTTGCACACTGTCTCTAACGACCCACTATTTCGCAAAATAAATGATTTATGATTTACAATTTTTCAAATTTTCTAATATACTAGCGAGTAATCGTTAGCAAAGCTCATGCTAGTCCTAATACCTTCGTATCAAACAGCATCAAAGCCTTTTTGACGGAATGAATATCATATTTTTGAAGGCCTTAATTTTTTAAAGGAGCGTGCGAACATTTAAGCATAAAAATTTCAATTTATCACGAGGTCTTATAGGTCTTTGGGGTGAAAAAATGGCGAAGCTTTTAACGCGGGTAGAAAATAATTAATCATGTATGTTTTGGCGTGACTCCGTAAGAAAATTTGCATGTATGGTGATATATTTTTTAAATTTCGACGAAAATAACTCTTTTGACAATAATTATTAATTATCAAGTACCTAAGCTCGACCAGATTACCTATTATTATGAAAGATTTTAACTAGACTTTAAATCGTCTAGATGCCAACTTGTGATCTGTGATTTTACAAATGCAGTCTCGTTTCATCCTTTAGAAATGCGAATCTTCTGCTATTTATGACTGTTTCAGTATACTTAAATGATGATAAAATATGATGAAAGTAGGTACTAAAGAAAAAGCTTAATACACGTCCGCATTTATCTCCTCTTTAAATCCAAATATATTTTAGCTTACATTTGTTTATATAAAAATACAAAGCAATCTTTTATCTCATATCCCAAAATAAGCTGTATACGAGTACTTTCAGACTTTAATCAAATTTCACCAATGATCATAAAAATGTTGATAAGAAAAATTGCTTCAGAAAACTTCCATAATAAAAAACTAATAATAATATCCTTTGACAGACAGGACTTAGTATAAAATATTATTAGCAATATCTTTTGGAGAATAATACAAGATGAAATATTAGGTAAACAATAGAGATAAGTCTAGTAGGAGGCCTGGCTAACTTGTCACGTGACGCAAGATATAATATACCTATGGCGCGGCGGCGGAATCCGTCGACGGCACTCGTATCAGTCGAGTGTCGCGCGCGCACTGAAATATATATTAAAAAATATTTATTTTTATCCACTACAAGCTAGCCCTTGACTGCGATCTCACCTGATGGTAAGTGATGATGTAGTCTAAGATGGTAGCGGGCTAACCTGCTAGGGGCATGGCTGTTATATTAAACCCATACCCCTTCGGTATCTACACGGCATCGTACTGGAACGCTAAATCGCTTGGCGGCACGTCTTTCCCGGTAGGGTGGAACTAGCCACGGCCGAAGCCTCCCACCAGACCAGACCAGCGAAATTACACGTTCTCGGACTCATAGATGAACGAAATAAGTACAATTAGCGATATTCTTGGTTATTTAAACTCTAATAAAGGTTTTTCGGCTTTATCACTCTGAAGACCTTATTAATTACAAGAAGTTAGAAGACAACCCTAACGCTACACGCGCCGCGTCAGAAGGGATAAAACTTACGGGACAGAAAAAGATGGGGTGTGTAGTTACTTAAAAAATTTCGCTCGCAACGCTGTGCGATCTAAATTGCATTTTATTACATCGTTTCAAGAACCGTTATTTATTTAAACGTCTTTGCGTAGTAATTCTTCTGTACCTGAAAAGTACTATTAAGTATTCTGTGCTAGTAGACTAGAATGCCAAATATAGCGCTGGATTTAATCAAAAAGTCCCAAGCAAAATGTGAAAGCGTTTACCTTCGATAACTTAATAAGGAGACAATTTGGAGACGTACCATGTTATTGTGAATTCTGAGAAAAATAGAAATTTAATCAAGCGCACGAAAGGCCGTATATACGCAAAAGTGCGAAAAACATACGCGTTTACATTTGTCTGGGTATGTAATAAATGTTGTAGATAGAAAAACATATAGACTGTGAGAACTGTTATTTCTTTTTCTACTTATTTAACTCTTATTAGGATGAGAAGATCCGTAGAAGATCCAGAGCAAGCGGCATCGTTCTACCAGAAGTGAATAGTGCCTACTAATACTTTTATAGGTCGGCCAGCTTTAATGATGCGTTTATGGAACTAGTTACTAGACCTTTGTTTTCTTCCAAGTCAGTGCTTTGATCAAATTGGTTATTTAAATAGAGGCACTGATTACCCTGGTAAATTAAATTTCAACCTGACTAAATATTTTTTGCGGGTCGCCGGTTCAGTCCCCTGGCATCCACCTCATTCCGAGAGAAGACTCGTGCTCAGTAGTGAACTGGCAAAGGGGTTGATAGGAAGATTTTTTTATTGACTGCCTCGTTGGTCTAGTGGTTAGCTTGTTCGACTGCGGCCGACAAGGTCTCGGGTTCGAGGCCCGGGCCATGACAAGTATTGGGTTATTCTGACTAGAAATTTTCAGTACTAGCTTGAGTCTGGAAGTTGGCGGGGTTGCAACCCCGTGCCTCGGAGAGCACGTTAAGCTGTCGGTCCTGCGCCTGAACTCTCGTAGGTCGTTTTTTTTTTAAATATATATGCTAGCGCTTGGCTGCAATCAGACTTGCATGCAAGAGGTGATGCAGCCTTAGGTGGAGCGCGCTTACCTAGAAGATGCCTATTCCCCCTATCTCCCGCGCAGATGGCTAATGTCTCTGGAGATTGGCCGCAGTGGCCGAAATTCGGTCGGGAGAACATTATTATTATTATATTTTTATGTTATCAAAGCAATCAAATTCATTCCGGATGTGGAAGTCTACCGGTTTCTCTGTCTATGGTGATTGGTGATTATCATACGCACAATCCAGCGTCACGTGCTTTACAATACGAAATAGGTCGAGTAATTCGCACTGTGTACTCACATCTAATTCCACGTATCAGTGCGAAAATAGCCTCTAACAGATAAGCAATAGAACTTAAATTTAAATATAAAATACACATCCCTTGGTATCGCAAACGGAGCACTCAAGGGAACAAACTTTTGCATATGAATAAGAGGCTGATTGAAATTTTACGCTCCTGAAAATTTTTACGCATACGTTAGTACTTTGCGCCCTTAAAAAGCAGGTGTTTTACGACTATCCCGGGCCGGATCCCCCGGGCCTGTTTATAGATGTCGGATTTATCTAGCTTTTATGCGGCATGAATATTTTTTGGCAATTCTGTAGCGAAAGTTGTAATCAGCCGAACCCGTGTTGTTCGGTTTTCACACTTTTTGTTGATTTTTTTCTATTTTATTACGAGACCATTCTCAATATGTATGCACAGCAAGTAAACAGGTTACGTAGGTACGTCATGCCATTGTTATTTTCACATCCCATCAAAGAATAAAGTTTGATTTGATCCTCTACGTCTCCGTTTAAGTTTGCGAGGTTTTCGATCAAATGCAGAAATAAAATCAATTTATTACACAACGTTAAAAAATCCTTCACAATCCAATAATTTCAGTTTTAATGGTGAAATCTAGACTCATAATATAAAATTGCGAAAGTTTGGATGAATTTGGCCCAGAGCTAGATTATAGTCTGGAATAACACATAGGCTACTATTTATCCCAGATTTTTTTTAATATTCATTTATTTTGCATTTTATTAAATAAAAGGGAACCAAAAACCAATTAAACCAAAAAATTAGAATAATTCCTTCCTAAGAGTTTGAGAGACGTCATTACACATAAAAATATAAAATTTAAACTAAAACAATTCTTTACACAACTTACACTTACCAAATACTCATAATGCACAAAATATCTTAGCGATATAATATTACGTATTTAATCATCTAACATTATTTATTATTTATTTATCTTCTAAAAGTTTTTAACGACAGAATCATCCTGTATCATGAATCTTATGGACTAGCGATATGAAATATGTCAACAAGTTTTTATGCTCTTTGTAACATTGTGTATTTTAAAATGTGGGTAGGCATTTAATAATACGTTCGCTTATTTGTTAGTAATTATAAATAGTTGGTATAGTAGGTAATAATTTATGATTTATAAGTAATATTATTTATAGTCCACATAATGTCGAGGGCTCGTTGGTGTACAGAAAAACTCAGTTGAGTTTATGCTACACCAAATAGACTAAGTTTGTAACTTTTTGTTTTTATATGAATAAATAAATAAAATAAATAAATAAAATTGTATTTTATAACGTCTTAAGTTCAATCAGAATATTAATGATTAAAGTGTTTTATCGTGACTAATCATGAAGACAGATTGAAGTTGCTAAGCAAAAACTTGACATTAATTATTAAAAAAACAAAAAAGGCCACTCATGATTAATAGCTTATTTGATAAAAGGGTTATGACGAACCTGCCACGATTTAAAAGTCACGATTTTAAATCGTGCAAACCTAAAGAGGGATTCAGATGATTTCTTCCATAATGGTGCACAGTTTAACGTGGTTCCCTGCAATATTACAACTCGCGAAACTGGTTCGTATCTTGACAACATTTGTGCTTGCAATAACTCAACTCAAACTGTTCTCTGAATAGAATTATCTATTCACAATAGCATTTCTTATAAGAATGCTGCTTGCCACAAGGACTGAAAAAGAGAGACTCTTCTGAAAGAGACTTGGATAATTATCATTTATAGTTTGTCTAATTTAGGATGATAGTTTTGACAGGTGAGAGGTGTACAGCAATAGTGAAGGACAATAGTGAAGGACAAGACTGAAGCAGTATAGATGTATGCAAACGGCATTTGCCAAAATTATAATACTATTAGACATTTTTAAAATCTTTATTGTCAAAGTTGTCATCATCATCCACCTTGTTAAATTTAATGGAGTACAAAATCTTTTGATTTTGACTTTGAGCTGTGAAACATAGGCTAGGTAACAGGATTTCTACACTTTAAGATTTCTTTTACTGCTTATGCCATCAGTGGCTCCCTTCAAAGACTCTTCAGGTTATAGTTAACAAAACTGTTCTTTTTGGGGATGAAATTCAGTAAGAAGTCTGAATAAAAATAGCGACTGTTTTCTCGGCCATATAGTATGGAAATTTAGAAGGGAAAAGTTAAAACTTGCTCTTTTGGTAGCCGCATAAACAAAGGACGTCTTTAGACGCGCACAGAACTATATTACCAGGAAGTTAAAAATATATTCAAGTGGGAGCCCAGTATTAACATTTTCATTGTTTTGCCCTCCGGCGAATGCATTGAAGCCGAGGGATATTATAAGTTACAGTACTTAAAGGTAAACTTGGCGTATACAAATTACTATCTCGATTTTTCCCATCCAAAAATACTTTACCGCTCTTATGACTTACACAATAAGGTGGTTGTTTTACTGGATTTCAAGTGATGAATGGCATTCTTAAGTTTGTTTTTCGATGAAGAAAGCGTTCATTCATAGACGAGGGATGCTCCCTTATTTTTACTCCCCTCGCAGGTTGTCGACGTAATTTTTTTAATCATGTTTTATACCCGTATTAATTTACTTAACGAGCATCTTAGTCGGGAGTTTTTTTTTCGAATGCCCCGTCGCGTTTTTCAATGAATAAGGAATGAGCCCCGGGGTCCGGCTTGTTTTGAAATCTGATCATTTGGAAAATCACTTGTGATTATGAAATTGCCCTGTTCGGTTATGCGTTGCGATCGCATTACGGTCGTCCTGTACCTAATAGTTAGTGTATGATAATAAATCGTTCAAAAGCGTGACCGTGTCGAAACACATTTGGTGTAATAAACTTTTTAAAACAACAACAGCCGAGATTATGCTCTAACTATTTAAAAAATCACTCATTTTATTTTGACTTCAAAAATATTGTGGGAAACTAAATGGTTGTTTTTGGATACGTGGAATTTATGGCAGTAGGATACTATATAACGAATGTAAAGGAAATTTATCACAGCTTAAGTAGGCTTCACAAGTTAAAGAGTACAGAGTTATATTCGACCAAATTACAAAATTACAAAATATTGAACTAGAAACTACGGGACCCTACACTGCGCGTGACTCGACACGCACTTGGCCGGTTTTTAGCTACTTTTTATAAATAAAAGAGTTCTCACAGGGCTATAATAAAACCAAAATCCACGCGTCTTGTTAGAAATAAATTGGCTAAAAATAATTTTTAACTTTTGTTTTCGAGGTAAATATATATTCTATGGGTTGCTAACTATAATGCAAAATAACATACTTTGAAATTTCTCTTTTCATCATTAAATATTAGTAAGTACTGCGAAGGTTTAGAGATACTTTTAATTTTGATTTAATACAGGTATCAAGTCAAATGAATAATATTTTCGTTTTTCTTGTATCATTTACTATCATTTACTTTGTAAAAAGCTACCAATAAAATTATTAATTCTTTTTCTTAAATAAGTTTATCAAATAAAATTTTATCGAAAAAACTTTAATAAAGGGTGGTATGGAATACATAAAAGTTAATTTCCAAAGTTGTATCGATGGTAGATGTAAATTTTATATAATAAAGCTGCGATTTAGATGCAAACTACGCTATTGTATGGGGCGTCCGAAGTGCAATCATCGTTTTGCTAAACTTCAGAATAAATTAGATGATAATGACAAACCATTATCCAAATTCAAGTGTAACGTTTAGACGTCATCTAAATTTCCGTACACTTTTGTGGGGCATAAATTATTTCTGTTTACTTTTAATTTAAAAGAGCTTCTTATGACAACAAATTATAAATAATAATATGTTGCATAGTATAATAATAATGTCCTCCCGACCGAATATCGGCCACGGCGGCCAATCTCCAGAGAGATTAGCCATCGGCGCGGGATGATATTATATAGTGCACAAGTGTAACATAAACAGGTGTACTCTCTATTCCTTTACTCTCATAGCCCGATGGCACGGAAAATCCGACACGATCGGAGAGAGATCAGGCGCAGTACCGACGTCTTTACGTGCTCTCCGAGGCACGGGGGTGTAACACCGCCAACTTCCTGACTCCGGACTAGTACTGAGAATTTTTTGTCAGAAAAAACCAATACTTTGTGACCCAATCCGGGACTCGAACCCAGGACCTGGTCGGCCGCAGTCGAACATGTTAACCGCTAGACAAACGAGGCAGTTAGCATAGTATATTACTATATTTACTATGCTAGAGCAGAAGGCAATGAAGAATGAGAGTAGGTACATTACTTTTCCATTTTTTTATATATTTTAGAATAGCGCTTGGTTGCATTCAAACACGCTATTATTATCACTGGTTGGTAGTGTTTTTTAAGTACTACCCAATACTCAATTTATTTATTACATTTAAGACATATTAGGTGTCTCGTATTTTACTTCATGTTTTGACTCTACCAAGAAGAGCCGGCAAGAAATTCAGCAGTTGCCTTTTTTAAAAAACTTCAAACATATTATGTGACTAGAAATTATAATTACTTTCATGCAGTGAAATCTACCAATCGGCCCAGGCTTAGATGTTAGTATATAGAAAAAAAGTAATATTTACCAAATATTATAATTTTAAATTTTAAATATTTATAACTGACATAAACGACTTTTAAAACATCAACCTGTAGGACGTCAAACGCTCGTCTCTCGTCGCTTAAGCCTATAAACACCTCCGTGCGAATTTCCGAGGTGTTGTTTACCCTTAAGGCGATTTAGTCCCAAGTATCCGCTAAGCCTATAATTAGAAAACTTTTTCAATTAGTTTAAATTCGCCTTAAGTTGGGAAAGATTTTTGAAGCTCAGTACGTTTCGGCGCCCGCGTCTGATAAAATGATTTTACTCGCAAATTTTCTTAAACAATGGAAAAGTAAGTACAAGTAGCTGAGTTGTCAGGTTTAAACTAACGTTATCACGCTTAGGTATTGTTAATAATAAAATGGTAGTTGGTTATTTAACTAACTTACTTTTTAGAATAAAGGAAACTAAGTTTGTTAGTAACTTAGGATCTTTTTTAATACAGTATGGCGAATTATTTATGGTGTACACAATCATATCATAATGATACTATAAATGCGAAAGTGTGTTTGTTTGTTGGTTTATTGGTTTGTCCTTCAATCACGCCGCAACGGTGCAACGGATCGAAGTGACTTTTGGTATAGTTGAGGACTTGGAGAGTGACATAGCCTACTTTTCATCCCGGAAAATTAAGAAGTTCCCGCGGGAATCAAAATCAAAAAAACTTAAGCACGCGGACGAAGTCTTGGGCATCAGCTAGTCTCTGATATAAGCCAAAATGATAGGTAATTTATAATTATTCTTTTCATAATGCTCTGCAGACAAGGATAGCAATATATTCAGACCTGTAATTCAGTTTAGAATGTCAGTACATTAAAAATAGGACGAATTGATCGAAGACATTTTTAGGCATTTTCAATTTCTTGCGAGACATTGCAATGCGGTTAACTGCCTGATCTGGTGACAGAAGTGCTTGCTCAATTAGCGCACAGGATCAGCCTGGCTGTCCAGCGCGGAAATGCAACCAGCATTCTTGCCACCATTCCACGCAAGCATGCATTTTTTTTTTAAGTTTGGTTTTGGTTTTAAGTTTTATTGTAATGTTTTAAATAAAGATAATTATCATTCAATCATATAAATATCAATTTAAGTAATTTTTTAAACGTTTTTAAATCTCTTCAATCCAAATAATGTACAATTTTATAGTGTAATGCAAGATTTAAAAAAAATACAAAAATGTTCGTACCCATTGATAAATCAAAATCAGCGAGTTGCAATGGTCCGCAAAACAAAATTCTGTAAGTTTTTTGCTCCACCAGGGGGCTACTACCCTTGCTTAATGCCGTATTAATTTAATATTGTTGACGTTCGTGTTTTAGAATTATATTCCCTATTTCAAGATTGTCAAAGTGCGTGACATAAATCTATCATTTTAAAATAATACTGCTTTTAGCGATGGTAGTAACCTCTCAGTTCCGGAAGAATTGTTGTGCATCAGGCGCTTCGTGACGTTACGCTGTAGTTTTACATTTAATTAAAGACTGCGCCACCATATGCTTTGGTAAACACAGCGTGTGTGTGCAGACGAGCGGTCCAAAATGTAACTTTTCTTTCTACCGCGGTATTCGTAGTAGTAGAAAACAGGGACCCTCTTTTGTTCCACTACAAGTTAACTCTTAACTACGATCTCACCCGCTAGGAAGTTATGATTTAGTCTAAAATGGTAGTGGGCTAGCCTGTAAGTGGTATGGCAGTTATACATATTACCATACTCCTGTACAGTTTCTACACAACATTGCAGGTACAGCAACACTAAATCGCTTGACGGCGCATCATTGCCAGTGTGGTGGAAACTAGCTAAATTGGTGAAGCTTCTAATACAATTTTTGGCAGATAAATACCGTTCAATAAATAATATTTGCAAATTAAGCACGGCATGGCACGACGGCACCCTACCTAAATTGCATTAAAAAGAAAAACAATTATTTATTTCTAAAGATGTTTTATAACCCATAACATTATGGAACATGATATTTTTTAGTAGGTAAATTGCGAGTTAACTAATTTCATATCAGTTCGTTAGCTCTCAGAATAAGCGTCAAAAGCGTTTATAAACCGCCCGTCTGCACTCACAACAGGCGCCACGTGTTGTTTAAACCCAGATGCGAATAAGAATTGCACGCATGGCTCTGTGCCATTTTGCATACCGCCCCGCCGCCCGCCCGCCCGCCTGCGCCGCCGCCCGGAGACATATTGCGCTTTATGATTTCTTTAGAATAGGGGGTGACAAAACACGTGATGTTTTAATATTTTGTACAATAAGTACTTACAATTGTCTATTGTAATTAGAATATCTATTGTACCTTTATTGTTGAAAGACCCCTTACTAGATGAAATGATTTATTTCACGTAGGGCACCATGTGCCACTTATGCTAAGTCGCAAGTATCTACCACCGGTTCGGAGTACTTATTCTACTGAGAAGACCCGGCAAGAAACACAGCAGATGCTCTTTTCATAAACAGTAAAATGATGGCCAATTTCAAGCGGGTAGCGAGAAGCAAGCGGCAAAAAGCCGAATTCTACAGAGCGACTATATGGCGACTACAGTGAAAAGACGACCTACGATTGGCTTAGTTTTTTTATTGCAAGATAGGCTTGCGCTTGACGACAATAATGCTTAGTGCAAAGCAATTATGAATGATTGAAGAAGATGCATATTTACTAAAGTACATAGTAGTAGTAGGTTTAGTATATTTATTCAAAAGAGGTTGCCAAAGTTATCTAATGTTAAGAGACTAACTTAAAATAGTGCTAGTTAGTCAATTCGTAATCTTGTCCTTTCTTCTCTTTTCTACCATTTAGCTGAAAGTAACCTTGAGTTGTACGGATTTGATTTCTAATGTCTAACGTTCTACGTGGCTGGATAAGGAAGGCTGAGAACCGGGTGTGGTGGCGTTCTTTGGGAAAGACCTATGCAGTGGACGGCCGCAGGCTGAGATGATGATGATGATGATGATTCTAAAGTACATAAGAATACTTTTGTCAGTACCTTAGTTGTGCTGTAACTTTTTAAGAACGATCGTATTGTAGGTAACACAACAATATTATTTCCAATGTGTTAGTAATTTTTTTTGTGTTTAAAAATGTA
The DNA here is from genome assembly GCA_923060345.2 of Erebia aethiops. NCBI lineage: Eukaryota > Metazoa > Arthropoda > Insecta > Lepidoptera > Nymphalidae > Erebia > Erebia aethiops. The sequence continues at coordinate 1,334,349 of OV281092.1, read as the reverse complement.
TGATATTATGATATCTTAAAAGCGAAATTAAAGAATCAAACGCTGACATGCAATAATAATAAAATGTCTACCTCAGGAACAAAAGAAAGGAGTAAACTTTCCACTTCAGAACAAAGCAGATCAAACACTACAATACAGGCGCCTTATTTCATTTCTGTTCCCATCTATTTTATGACTCCATAAATAAATGTAGTGACAGTTTTTATTGCACCGAAACTCAGTTCCGGAGCTCGCGGGGAGGTGATTAACATCTGTACACGTATTCGGAATACGAATAAGTGATAATCCACTGTTTCCGAGTCCAACGATATGATTTGTTGTTCGGCGAAATGTGATTGTTGTTTATTGTTCCTTGTTTGCAAAAGGACAATTTATGCTAAATGTGCTCATGTGAAATGCGAAAGTCTGCCTTTATATATCAACTACAAGTTAGCCCTTGACTGCGAACTCAACTGCTGGTAAGTGATGATCCAGTCTAAGTAGCGGGCTAACCTGTTAGGGGTATGTCAGTTGTGTTAAACTCATACCCCTAATCGGTTTCTGCACGGCATCGTACCGGAACGCTAAATCACTTGGCGGCACTTTTTTGTCGGTAGGGTGATAACTAGCCACCTCTTCTCCCACCAGGTCAGACCGGACAAAAATTCCAAAATCATGAATTCTTTCGTTTTCCTATTCACTTATAATATAATAAGTATCTTTTAAATGAAGAATATGCACATTGAAGTGCGCTCCACCCCAGAGTTCATCATCACAAACTAGTCGATCTAAAATAGCAGCCAAGCGCTAGCTTATAAATTGTCAATAAAAGCAGTAGATGTCCTGGGGGGTTACTGGCACTATTATTTTGATATTGTTTCGCCAAATCCTACCACGACGTGCCCAAAAGCAAGCTTATTATAACATTGTTTCCTAAGCAATTTTGTGACGCCATTAGGCAAATCATTCACTGTCCTGCAGAAAGTAGAAACCCATCCCAAATTCATAGATTTAGGATTGGTCCAATCCTAAATATATGGTCAAATTATGTTAATTTTTCATCAAAGGGATGACTAAAAGAAATTTCTCGTAAACGAGCTATCGAAGACACAGTCACTGCATTAAAATAGCGAAATTATCGGAACTTAGCGAAATATCGGCCTTGCCTCTTCCGTACCGCCATAAATTCCCGCCACCGCCATAAAGTAATGGGATTAACCCTCGCATTCGCTTTTACGACATGCGCTTTTGGAATAGATCGGCATATAGGTATATTTTTTGAATTGTAACCTGTATGTTAGTAGTAGTAATAAACGCCAGACTATGCTGCATCATAAAACAGTATAATATACGACTTGGCAATTATATTTTTTTACTATTTTATGGTAAAGTGTCTGGCATCTTTAATAATTGTATGAGGGTTGAATGTTTGACGACCTTCCTGGCGCAGTGGTGAGCGCTGTCCCAGATCCCAGATCCCAGATTCGATTCCCGGTACGATGCTGTATAGAAACCGATATAATATAATAAGTTAGCCCGCTACCATCATAGACTGCATCATCACTTACCATTATATTAGATCGCAGTCAAGGGCTAACTTGTAGTGGAATAAAAAACAAGAGTTTTAGTTTGAAATGTGAATCCATACTAATATATTCTACGCCCGCACAGACAGTCAAACAATAGAGACTTTTTACATAATTGGTTTAAATGTTGATATTGAAGTGTTGATTGTTATACTTTGTGACATACAACGCAGTAAGTAGGTAAGACGGTGCGTGAGAAGTGGACCGATGTTTGGGTTGCCGGTGGATTGAGTTACAATAAACCTATGTCAAATTTTGTTAAGGAGCAGCCATGTTACCTACTGTAAAATATTCATGCGAAAACATGTACAGTTTTACGCTTAAATGACATTATCAAAAGCGTATATTAATAAAAAAAAAGTCCTCCCGACCGATTTTCCAATCTTCGCACAAATACGCCAATGGGGATGATTCTGTTGTACATAATCTCTAAACTAAAATGACAGCATTAAAAATATTGCTAACCCTTTCATAATACTCCCTGCGGAAAGGGACATAACTAGATTTAAAGCTGTCATTTTAGTTTAGTTTAGAGATAGTGTTATACAGAATTGGCCACATTAGCTATGCAGGGGATAATATAGTTCACTATCTAGTTTATGTGCAGATAGCACACACACACATATGCGGAAACACAGATGCACTATTCCTTTCCTCACATAGTTCCATAAGATTGTGAAATCCATGCTATTATTATAAATGCGAAAGTGTTTCTGTCTATCTTTTTTTTGGCCTGGTGGGAGGCTTCGGTCGTGGCTAGTTACCACCCTACCGGCAAAGACGTGCCGCCAAGCGATTTAGCGTTCCGGTACGATACCGTGTAGAAACCGAAGGGGCATGGGTTTAATATAACTGCCATGCCCCTAACAGGCTAGCCCGCTACCATCTTAGACTGCATCATCACTTACCATCAGGTGAGATCGCAGTCAAGCTAGCTTGTAGTGGATTTAAAAAAAAACTCTGTGTGTCAGTTTGTCTGTCTACCTGTCTGCTACGCTTTCCCGGTCCACATATTCAACCGATTTGATGAAATTTGGTACAGAGGAAGGTTGCATCCCTACATATGCAACATATGTAGGGATGCAGGACACGACATATGCAACTTTTTATTCCAGTAAATTATGGAGTTCAGGCGGAAATTTACAAACCCTAATTCAAGCGGACAAAAATCACGAATACTTTAATAATGGTAAAACTTCAAAAAAATTACAGTAAACGATATCATGAGAAGACTTCCCCTTAACCGAGTATCAAAACACCGTGAGTAATTGATACGGATTTTTTTAGAATATTTGTGGTTTTTATATCGGCCGCCTCTTGGTAGAATTACAACTCGTCAGATCTACGCGATAACCTGAGAACGCCACTTTTTAGGCTAAGAGATGACAAACGATACGTTCAATGAATTAATATCGCATAAATGCTTTTTTTAAATAAAGCATCCTATGAAATTCGAAACAATAAGTTATCTTGATTTACATTGCACTAGATGGCGCTGTACGCCATTGCATCGCGCTAGAGTTTACCTGTGTTCTAACATAGAAAGCTGTGTGAAGTTATGTATTTCGTTACAGACAGACAACTTTCCGGGTATATAGCCGCCTCGCGGTATATACCCGCAAATTTTTGCAAACCTCTCTTAAATGAGGTCTTAATACGTAAAACTCCTTCGAATTAAAGTTGTGATGATGAGGCATAGGTACTAAAATTCTATATCAATGATGAGGCAAGAGCAAAACATGCATCGCGACGTAGCCAAAGTGGATTAATGCGCTTGCCCAGAAGATGATTAATGCTTCATGTATACCGAGCTTAAGGGTTTCACCACATCATCATTTTTTGCTGTCCGGCCTTGCCGCACTGTCTCACGGGCTAGATCCCCAATACCGCGCACACTGACCGCACTGAATACGTTGTTGACCGAGTCTCCCCCCTGTGATTTATTTGCAGATCAATGGAGCATGGTTGTGAGTAGGTGCTTGAAGTTTTGCGAAGGTTACAACTCACAAACCATGCAGCTCTCTTAAATAATTGTATGTGATATTATTATACAAATTTTAATTTTTTATCTCTGTTATTTTAATGTTTAACTATGTATTATTGTTATTAAGTTTAATTTGTGTTATGTAATTATTTTTTTTTTTTTTAAGAAAATTTGTGTGATTTAATTATTTATTACTGTTATTAATTGTAAGTTGTGCTGTGTCATTTTTTCTTTCTTTTTTTTTTGAATTGATTAGTGTAACTGGCTTGTCCGTACTAATTAAATAAATTAAATAAAAAAAATAAAATAAAATAATTCGCCAGAACTGGCATTTAAGCCAGTCTGAGAAAGCTTTATGTATATGGTAGTAGCTGATGCCCGCGACTTCGTCCATGTGGATTGAGAATTTTTGGGGGATTTTGAGAATTCGACGATCTCTGCGTCGTATTCCTCATTACTGAGGGTCGTGACCCCTTTTCATTAATCAAATAATGGTAGGAGTTTTCTTGGGATAATAAATGCGGTGGGTTCCCACTGTAGGATTTTGGTTTTAAATTATCCCGCCACGCACCATCGTGCACCGTCGGCCGCCTTCGGCCGCGACTTGCCCGTCGCCATTTTGGAACGACGCGTCTTACTTCACACCACTGGAGCCGTACTGAGCTCGCTCCCAAATTAAAATACTAAAAAACATCATATAAGTGCAAAATCACGAAGAAAAGGCCTGTGGAAACACGTGAAAGTGATGTGTAAACACTAAACAGTAAAAGAAGTGCGCACGAGTGATATTTTCTAAATTATCCAAAACGAAAGACATCGCACGTGGCGGGTGAGTTATATTGGTTTAAATTTCATATGAGCTATCGGAGTATACAACATTTTTTGGTACCATTCGAATCGGATTAGCCACTTACGAAACCAATATTCATTATTCTATAATAACTTTGAATTATTTCAATTTTACGTAATTACAAAGTTGTTTTTCACTTTTTACCTACACACTTTACACGTGTTTTACACATTTATTTCAAGTATATATTCAATAAAAATAACCCTGTAACAATTATTTCAACATAATATTCAATATTCAAAAAGATATTCAAGTTTTTACAGTTTAATTTGCAAAGTTAAAGTTTATTGCGTCATCATTGCAGTGAGTCGAGAGTAGGTAGTTCATTCCTGAGCGGACGCCATTGTCGTGTCATTGTATCTATAAGTTATAGGTATTTTAGAGTATTACTGCGCATCGTGTTGTTGCAGTTTTTGTACTTTGTTGTTAATTTGGCAATATGTCTAAGAATTCTAAAACAGAACAAGACCTTTTTAGGTCTCTTCAACCTCACATAATTACTAAGGAATTGTATTTCTTGCGAATTAATTCGTTATTTGAATTAGCTAAGAATGTAAATGTTAATCCCGAATCAAAACAAATGTTTATGTCAAAATTTAAAGATGTTGAAACATGGAAAGCCTTGTTTGAAGGGGCGGTTCATGAAATTTATACTTTAAATAAGAGATTTGATCCTGATAATATACCTACTTTTACTGAACTGATTTCGTTTATTGAAAATCATATTCGAGTAATTGAGATGTCTGAAGGCCAAATTAAATCAAAACCGGCTTCTTATAAACAAAGTGTAGGTAGTAAACAAACTCAGGCATCAAATAATAATTTTTTAAAACAAAATAATAGTTCAAATAAATCAAATTTCAATGTGTCAAAATCTGCCTTTGCATCCGAAGTTTTAAGTAGTGACAATTCTAAGGGTGGGTCCACACAGTTTAAATCAAGGGATTGCCTTTATTGTAAAAAATTACATTCTATTTATAGGTGTCCGGAATATTTGGAACTCTCACCGACTCAACGTTTAGACGCGATTAAAAGGTTATCGCTATGCGAAAATTGTTTACGGGAGCACTCTGTTGCTGACTGTACATCACACGTGAGGTGTACTGTATGCAAAAATCTGCACCACGTGACCGTTCACCTCGATACTAACCAGAATACTGCAAATAAAACGGTTGCACTGACGTGTTCGGCCTCTTTGACTGTTTTGCTCGGCACTGCCATTATACACGTTGCAGATCGTTGGGGCAACTACCACTCTGTGCGTTGTCTAATTGACAGTGGGGCTATGACTGGCTACATAACTCAAGAATTAGCCTCGCGGTTGGGTCTGGCTCGACGCAGATGTCACTTTCAACCTCTCGGGTTAGGTGGCAATGCGGTTCAAGATTTCGGGCTAGCCACGTGTACAGTCAAGCCCACAAACCGAGACGGTCCTATCTTGTCGACTGATGCAGTCATTGTGTCAAAAATTACTGGTGTTTTACCCACCATGCCTTTATCAAATAGAGTAATTGATAATTTTAAACATCTTTGTCTAGCCGATCCCTCTTTCTTTAAACCGGGTCCTATCGACATGTTAATTGCGGGAGATTTGTTTCCCTATATCTATGATGGCAAACGAATTCTACCACAAGAAAGTGGTATGCCAGTAGCTTTGCATTCAATTTTCGGTTACGTCATAGCAGGTCAGACTGTGCTATCTCAACATTCGAATCAGTCTGAGCCTTCTGTCGTTCAAACTGAAAATGAACAAAGTGCATCCAGTGCATTTTGCGGTATTTCAACGCACTTGGATGAAATTATGAGCTCTTTTTGGGACTTAGAAAATATACCTACGGAGGTGCCGCGAAACCCAGATGATGTTCTCGCGGAGCAGTTGTTCGCTCAAGAACATAGCCGTGACAGTACCGGTAGGTATACAGTCAAATACCCCATGCGACCGGGTTCTGAGCTTGGCGACTCGCTTCAAATTGCTACTCGCCGGCTTCTCAATTTGGAATCGAAACTCGAGCGCGAAAAGGAGCTCAAAGCTGAATATCATAAATTCATGCATGAATATGAGTCTCTCGGACACATGACTTGTCTAGGTTTAGTACGAGACGTGGATTCGACATATGTCATCCCGCATTTTTGTATTGTCAAACCTTCAAGTACCACGACATCTCATCGTGTGGTGTTCGATGCCTCTTGTCGGACCTCTAACCTCAACTCTCTCAATTCGGTAGTTCTACCAGGTCCTAAACTTCAAGCTGATCTAAATGAGCTTATCATAAATTTCAGACTTAAAGAAATTTGCGTGTCTGCTGACATTTGTAAAATGTACAGACAAGTGCTGATAGAGAAAGGTCAACGGCCATATCAACATATACTATGGCGTTATTCTCTTGATGAACCTATTAAAGTCTATGAACTTAATACGGTCACCTATGGTGTTGCCAGCAGCCCGTATCTAGCAATTAAGGTGCTGCACACTTTAGCTGATGACGAAGCTGAAAATTTTCCCCAAGCGGCCAAGGTCCTCAAAACGGCATTCTTCATGGATGACTTTTTGTGGTCTGTGGACACGGTTAAAGAAGCTCTTCAGCTTCAGGATGATCTCATCGCGCTCTTAAAGAGTGGCGGTTTTCTTTTGCGTAAGTGGTCTAGTAACTCGTTGCCAGTTCTCGAGCATCTGCCAGACGACCACCGAGAAACTCCACTAGCGTTTGATGATGATAAGAATTTCGCCATCAAAGTTCTTGGTCTGCAGTGGTCGCCAGCTTCTGATTCTTTCACTTTCTCAACTGTTCCCCCAAACCCTATGGTAACTAAGAGAGCCATATTGTCACAGATAGGTCGTCAATTTGACCCACTTGGGTTTGTAGCCCCTTGCATCTTCCTCGCAAAATGCTTAATGCAGAAGCTCTGGTCCCAACAGCTGGGATGGGACGAGAACTTGCCTGCTGATCTTGAGGCTCAGTGGCAACAATATGTCAGTGAACTCCACTTTTTATCGAATTTCAAACACGATCGACATGCTGTTTTCAAAGATCATACTAAACTTCAAATCGTGGGGTTTTGCGATGCATCCTCTAAAGGTTATGCTGCTGTAGTCTATTTGCGTACCGAGGACATGGACAGAAAAGTAAGTTTGTTGATTGCGAAATCGAAGGTCGCGCCTTTAAAAACGGTCTCGATACCACGTCTCGAGCTTATGGCTGCGCACCTATTATCAAAATTAATCAAATATGTGTACAGAATTGTGGCAAACAGACAACAGGTCTCGGAGCTACTCTTATTCACGGATTCGTCAGTAGTACTCAACTGGCTTAATACACCCAGCCACACACTGAAAACGTTTGTGGCCACACGTGTTGCCAAAATTAATGACGCCGTTCCCAGTTCATGCTGGAATCATGTCTCAGGCGACTGTAATCCAGCTGATGTCTGTTCTCGCGGTGCGTTACCTTCAACACTACTCGAGACGCCAGAATGGTTGAACGGACCTCAGTGGCTTTACGGCGATAGGTCAACCTGGCCGATAAAGTCAATCGAGGAGTTCCGGGATGAAAATCCACCGGAGTTAAAACCTAGTCCTGTTCTGGGTTTGATTACGACTCACACGTCTGAGTCGAGTCTCATTTATGAATTAACAGAAAAGTTTTCAAGTTATACTAAATTAATCAATGTTGTAGCCCGCTGTTATCTATTTCTAAATAACAGTCGTAGTCAGCCTAGTAAGCGAAAGAGTCTTTCGATTATCGAAATGCGAAAGGCTCATGATTTGATTATCAAAAGTGTTCAACAACACTATTTCTCTGACGATATTGCTGCTTTGTCTAAAGGTGAAAAATGCAGCTTAGCCCTTCGAAAGCTGAATCCTTTCATTGATTCAGACAATTTCCTCAGGGTGGGGGGTAGATTGTCTCAATCAGACATGCCCTTCGATAAAAAGCATCCCTTACTTCTTCCTAAGAAGTGTAATTTTATTAACATCCTGATTGATCACACTCATCGATTGCACTTGCATGTTGGTCCGCGTACCTTGCAGAGCATTCTCTGCCAAAAGTATTGGATAATAGCTGCGCGAAGAGCTATACGGTCGCGAACAACAAAATGTGTTGCTTGTTTTAGAGTCACGCCTTCCATTAGGCAACCTATGATGGGTGAACTCCCTAAGTTTCGATCAGAGGATATCCATGCCTTTCATACGGTCGGCGTTGATATGGGCGGTCCGTTCTATATCAAGGAGTCAACCCGTAAAAACGCACGTATTTCTAAGGCCTATTTGTGTCTTTTTGTGTGCTGTGCTACTCGAGCAGTACATTTGGAAGTGGTATCATCATTAAGCACGGAAAGCTTTTTAAATTGTTTTTATCGCTTCACGGCCAGGCGTGGATTATGTAATTCTGTAATTTCGGACCAAGGGTCTAATTTTGTTTCTGCTGGTAGACATATAGCCGAGGTATCGAAGTTCTTGAAGTCTAATTTCCAAGAGTTATCAAACGAATTTACTAAACGTAACGTTCAATGGAGACACAATCCCCCTGCGGGCAGCCATTTTGGCGGTATTTTCGAATCAGCCATCAAAATGGCAAAATTACATTTAAAACGGACAGTTGGGACTCGAGCCTTAACATTTGAAGAGCTTACCACTGTATTTGCACGCGTCGAAGCGGTGCTTAACTCACGACCCTTATGTGCCTTATCAAGTGATCCTAACGAATTCGAAATGTTAACTCCGTCACATTTCTTAATAAGTCGCGAATTGCTATCTGTTCCGGAGTATGATATAACAGAAATTTCTACCAATCGCTTAAATCGTTGGCAGCTCGTTCAGCAGATATGCCAACGGTTTTGGCAGAAATGGAGACGTGATTATCTTCATTTACTGCAACAGCGTCAAAAATGGTTTGACAAAAGTCAAAACATTAAAATAGGAGATCTTGTTCTGGTAAATTCGGATAGCCTTGCACCACTGCAATGGAGTCTTGCTCGGGTTACTAAATTGCATCCTGGCCCCGACGGTATCGTTCGCGTGGTCAGTGTTCGGACATCAAAAAACTCTGAATTTACTCGACCCATAGTTAAGCTCAGTCCTCTACCTCTGGAGCAGGATTCGGCTTAGCCATGTTTACATAACATAATAGTATATATTTTTTTTTTCAACATAGCTTCAATTATATAATTTTTATTTTAGTTCAATTTATTATATTTAACTTAACATATTTACCTATATTATACAGTCCACAATTTAACTAAACTACTCAAATAATACTAACTAACAGTTATGTACCAACCAACCATTCAACATTTTCAATTGGTATCGTAACTGGTGAAATCCTTTCGGATTTCGGTGGGGGGAAATGTAGGATTTTGGTTTTAAATTATCCCGCCACGCACCATCGTGCACCGTCGGCCGCCTTCGGCCGCGACTTGCCCGTCGCCATTTTGGAACGACGCGTCTTACTTCACACCACTGGAGCCGTACTGAGCTCGCTCCCAAATTAAAATACTAAAAAACATCATATAAGTGCAAAATCACGAAGAAAAGGCCTGTGGAAACACGTGAAAGTGATGTGTAAACACTAAACAGTAAAAGAAGTGCGCACGAGTGATATTTTCTAAATTATCCAAAACGAAAGACATCGCACGTGGCGGGTGAGTTATATTGGTTTAAATTTCATATGAGCTATCGGAGTATACAACACCCACGTCCTTCCGCATGCGACTCAACTAAGAGTATTTAAACTCTCAGGGTAGGTATTAGTAACGAGTATTACCAGATATTAGTGATAATAACCGGGACCGTCGGCTTAACGGGCTCTCCGAGGCACGGAGGGAACGGAAAAGCCAAATTGGAACCTCCAAATTCGGTCACCGATCCAGTTACCGACTTGGGTCAACATTGCTGAACCTTCGCAATCGACTGATATGCGATGTCACAACTAGGCCAGTCGTCCCTCGATTTTGAGAATTTGACGATACAAAAGCATAAAAGTGTTTTTTTAATAAGTTTATTCGAATTTTAAAAAATGAGTTTGAGTTTAACATTTTTTTCTTTACAAAAATTTATATTGCGTCAATCATAACATTTTAAATTTCTTTTTTGGAGTAAGTATTTTTTTTAAATAAGTATAGTAAAACCCGTATTCAAAAAGATTCAAAATTCAAAATGATTTTTATTCAAATAAACTTTTACAAGTACTTTTGAATCGTCAAGTGAAAGTATAATACATAGCTCTTCCACTATTTGTTTGGACCCGTCCAATTTCACGGCTCCTATTTCATCTTTATGAAATAATTTGGAATTAAGAGGCTCGTCGATTTCGCTCCCTTTTCACGTTTATCAGCATTTATAATTTTGAAATGAGCTTTTTCATCACTTATTTTATTGTTATTTCGACTTAAATTTAAAATAGCTAGCTCAAATTAACGTTTCAGTAAGTGAACTTTAACAAAAATAGAACTATAATATAGAAGCTAATGCCCGCGACTTGGCCTTGGCCTTGGAATAAGAACTAACTATAATAATATACTTATAAGATATAAAACTTCTTATTTTTCTGGGATAAAAAATACCCTTGTTAATCTCAGAGTTCTCAACTAAAACATAGCAACGTTGCTATGTTTAGGTTTGGGAGCAGCTTTTTGGCATTATGAAAAAAAATCAGCTATATTTAAAACAAATCAGCAAATCTCCATTATGACGATGGAGCTCGTTGCGATCTCGGAAGCTCTCAAGTACATTTCACGCTTAGGCGGGCAAAATTTTGTTATCTTTTCAGATAGCAAAAGTGCCTTGTAACACATAGCTCGATGTGCCTCTGGATATAGCAGAGGTCTACCGATAGCTTTCGAAATCTTGGGACGTTTGTATGATTTGAATCATATTATAAATCTGAGGTTGCAGTGGGTTCCTTCTCATATAGGTCTGAAACGAGGAGCGAAATTAGCAATAACTGTAGGTCAGCCATTGTACCGTAATTTACAGAAATCTTGAATAGTTTTAAGATTAAAAGTTGTGATAAATTTAAGGAATATTTTGATTTAAGAAGTAGAGAAAAGGGAATTTGGTATAGGCAAGGTATAGGACTATCCAATGTCAGCCTCCTCGTTTCCCTTGGTTTGGTAATATTAGGCTAAGTAGGAAATATATAGTGGTGGCTCATAGATTTCGTTCTGGATATTATCCTTCTAAGAAATTCGCATTTTTAATGAAAAAGGTGGATTCCGCTAATTGCGATATTTGTTTAAAGATAGATGATGTCCAGCACGTGCTAGTCGAATGTAGCAAATGTAGCGCTCAAAGGGAGGCCCTTATGCAGAAATATAATTTGAACATATATGACGTAGGTAGTTTTACAAGCCTTCTCAGCCTACCTTCAACAGAAGGTTTTAGATCGGTAGTCGAAATATTTCTGCATAGGGAGTAATACCGGATCAATTGTATAGTTATGATAGGTTGATTAAGTTTTTTTTAATTATAATTTTAGGTTACGATGGGGCGTGTCCGTGTCGGACAAAAGTCCCTTATAAATTAAGATTTAAAAAAAAAAAACCATTCAAAAACATAGCAACGTTGCTATGTTTCGAGTAGGGTTGTAACGGAGGTGTTCTTAGCGGAAGCAGAGGCGGATGCGGAGGTTAACGGAGTCGAAGGAAGGCGGAGGTGGATTTCTCCGATCACATCGTCCATTTTCTGTGCTCTAGGATGCGATGAATTCCACTTTTTTTTTTTTTGTGGATTTTTCTAAGGACTTTGGCGGTTTTTGGTGTTGTAATGGTGCAACTGACGTCTCCTGTTTCGATTTGTACCTCTCGCATTGTAAGTCAACGTAAATAAACCTCAGAACTACAACTCCGGAAAAAAACGGCGGAGGTGGATGTTCCGCACTTACGGGGGGGAGGCGAGGTTCCGTTACAACCCTACTTTCTACCCCTAAGTTGTGACGTAATTGAAAGACAAACCAACAAACAAACACACTTTCGCATTTATAATATTAGTATGACTATAGCTGATGCCTGCAACCACGTATACGTGGTTTAAGTTTATTTTTAACTAGTTGAAAATAAGATACAGGAACATTAAAGAGTTCCAGCGGGAACCAACAAACCTCAATATACGCAGACGAAGTCGTGGGCATCAACTAGTTTAACTTTTAGTCGATAGCTTACGAGAAAATGTGTGCCAAGCCCATACCAATACTGTCGTTTGATGAAACTTCCAACAGACAACAATCTATATATAAGAGTTTCAAACTACTCGGCGGGGAAACTACAAAACTCAATTCCAAAGGAACAATCACATTTCGGTGCTGGAGTAATTCAAATAAACCTTTGTCAAGCGTAAACGCTTTATAACAGTAAGCTTATCACGGGGTTGAACATTTCGCTAACGTTGATAGATTTCGAGCATTAAATAATTTTACGGCCAGTTACATATGAGTTGGTAAATTTTAATGCGTACGGTATAGTTACCGTTAAATATAAAAAAATCAGACTTGGACCGAAATTTCATTGTTTCAAAATCAGGCATTTAGTACACTACCGATTATATTTTGTTCGCAGTCGACGCGACGCCCGGTTGCTGAGACATATTTTATGTCATCGACGAAAATAAGCTTAATAATAAAAACAAGAAGATAAAGACCAATTTTACTTTGACGTTATAGTGTTTCGATACTCGAAATCTATCATCTATGACTAGATGTATATTAAGCTCATACTAACCCCTACAGTAAAGGAGCAAACTTCATCTTGGCGCGTCTCAAAACTCCACAATGAGAAACAGTAGCCTTATTTGCTACACAATAAATAAAGGACGAAACACACGAGAAATTACTGGGATACCCTTATGAGTCCTCATTATTTTAATAGTGTAAATCAAATACGAACAAACGAAACTAAACTTTACTTCAAATGAGCCAGGGTTAGAATTTAATTCGGCAATTTGAGTTGAATTTCTGCAGTGACAAGTTTTTGGGTGGGCTTAAATTGAGTCTTATTTTGACTAGGTTTAAGTTTATTTTTCATTGGTTATGGGGTCAATTTCTCGGTTGGCCGGTACAAAGACCGCACACTGTGTCTTGACGCCTACGCTCTTATTACCGGACCACTCAAATACCACTAAGATATCGACGGGGTCGAATAATTAACCACGTATAGAAGTTGGTGGTATTATTTATTCATACCCCTTTCAGTGTAGGCAAGACAAAAGATATATTTTCTTCATTTGTAAGTTAGGTATTTTGATTCGTTTTAAATTGAAGCTATTCTATTTATTTTTGAGTATGTGATGCCCGCGACTTCGTCCGCGTGGTTTAAGTTTTTTTGATTCCTGCGAGAACTCCTTAATTTTCCGGGATAAAAAGTGACCTATGTCACTTTCCAGGTCCTCAACAATACCCATGCCAAAAATGACGTCGATCCGTTGCTCCGTTGAGCGTGATTGAAGGACAAACCAACAAACTAACAAACAAACACACTTTCGCATTTATAATATTATATAAGTATGAAGTATGATGGCAAAGAAAATATAATTGGTTGTAAAAAAATATTTTGATTCCAGTAATTCTCCTGAATGGTTTTGGATTTCGAATTTAAGTTTTCTAGCAGCTGATTTTAATATATCGCAGGTTTTTGAAGTAAGTATTTTTTTCGTAATTTATTAAGTAACTACACGAGATCTAAGCGACACTTCCAATATCAATTGATTAAGACCTTGTTCAGACCAAGCAAATTGCTGGATCAAAGAACTTTACTTCTTAAGCAAAAAAGTCAGCAGTCATGAATAAGCTAACACAAACAATAATAATTGTAAACTATAACAAATTAGGTACCTAAATATGTGATTAAGAGTCTGCAGGATCATAGTATAAATGCGCCCACAGTGGATACCACATTTGCTGAATTGGAATCTCTGAAGCCTCCGTGTAGAAAAAGATTTGAGACTGGTTGAAAGATTTGACAACTGGTTGAAATTGTGATAGTAATAATTTTATTCGCTTTCATCTAAAACAAAAACCGACAACTAAAAAGTAAAAAAAACATTATCTGGGTAACTATAAATTATATTGTTTTTTTTTCTCAAAAAGCGCTAAATCAATTTCGATAAAATTCCTCTCTGAACCTCTGAAGTATGATCTACCAAAAAAAAAAGGATCATCAAAATTGATTCATAATTGGCGGAATGATAGCGTAACATACATACAAAAAGCTTACAGTCGAATTGAGAACCTCCTCAGAAAGTGTTCTCCGCGCGCAGCAGTTCGGGAAGCTAACCAAGCATGCATTAGCTACAATTCGGCGCTCCGTCCCTCTAATAATATACGCACGCACACCGTCACTCGATGTGCTGCGGCCTGCGAGTTGCGACTTTACTCTACTAGTCTAAATTTGTCTGAGCACTCTCTACATGTAACCAAGCCCTTATTCATATCCGACCAACTCGACCACCAGTCACGCTTGGTATAGAGCTATCGAGTTACTTTGTAAATGTTTATCTTTTTGTTTATGGCTTTTTTCAAACTCGTAAATAGAAACGGATTAAAATATCCGGCTGAATGAATAAAGGTTTAGGAGCTTTAAACTTGATCTATAGAGGCTCTTATGTCAACAACTATGAACGATCAAATATTTGGTATTTTCTATTTCATTTTTCATAGGCATCAAATATATTGTTTATGATATTGCATGTTTTCACTAGCTGATGTCCGCGACTTCACCCGCGTGGAATAAGTTTTTTTTTAATTTCTACGGGAACTCCTCAATTTTCCAGGATAAAGAGTAGCCTCTGTCACTCTCCAGGTCCACAATTATACCCATGCTAAAAATCACGTCAATCCGTTGCTCTGTTGCGGTGTGATTGAAGGACAAACCAAATAACTAACAAACAAACACACTTTCGCATTTATAATATTGAAGTTAAAATGATGATCTTACGCATTATCTAATTCTAACGGTTTGGGCGGGGCGTAGTGAGTGAGTGAGTGGGATAATTATCTAGATAAGAAGGTAAAAAGTGGTGATAGCTTAGTGATAATTAAAGGCTCGGATTCCTATTCGGGTAGAGTAGGTTTTTGACGACCTCCGTGGCGCAGTGTGTAGCGCTGTTGCCTTAACGTGCGGAGGTCCCGGGTTCGATCCCCGGCAGAGTCAATTTAGGAATTTATAATTTCTGAATTTTCCCTGGTCTGGCCTGGTGGGAGGCTTCGGCCGTGGCTAGTTACCACCCTACCGGCAAAGACGTGCCGCCAAGTGATTTAGCGTTCCAGTACGATGCCGTGTAGAAACCGAAGGGGTGTGGGTTTAATATAACTGCCATGCCCCTAACAGGTTAGCCCGCTACCATCTTAGACTGCATCATCACTTACCATCAGGTGTGATCGCAGTCAAGGGCTAGCTTGTAGTGGATAAAAAAAAAAGACGGCCCTTCGATCCGCAGGCTTCTAACTTTTCGGAGTTATATGCGTTTTAAAGATTCAAAAATATCACTTGCTTTAACAGTGAAGGAAAATATCGTGAGAAACCTAGGTACCTGCTTGAGAGTTTTTCATAATGTTCCTAAAGGTTTTAATCTGCACTTGGCCAGCATGGTGGACTATGGCCGTAGAAACTCGTGCTCATTAGTGGACGGGCATTGGGTTGAAGTGTAGATGATGGTGATGTGGTGATGATGAAGAAGGTTTAATTTTTCTTCTCAGTAATTAAACTTAATTATTATCATGTCAGCGCAGTTCAGACTTCAAATAACTTAAATACCCAGTAATACAGTTTCAGTGGAGCAAAGTTCACTCGGATTACTTTCCACCGCGACTCGGGATGGTAATCAGATTACGGATCTAGAGCAAAGCACTTTCATTGTTGACTGTACTTCGTTACCCTGCTACATTTACACGACGCTGGATTTAACGTGTTTCATGAAAAATCTAATAATTTATTTGATAAAAATAATATGCAGTAGTTCTGTATTTACTTATTCTATTTAACTTATTTTCTTCAAAAAAATTAAAATCTTAGGAAAACATTGAAGACTCCTTTTTTCTCCTCTGTGATTATTAACATTATTAACATAATATTATTTGCGCAGTTCTAAATTCATTAATTTGATACCAGTAATTGACAACCTGTTGAGTTAACATAGTACTTAATGTTCCCGTTTGGTAAAGCATACGGAATTATTATAACGAGATGATGGCCAGTCCTACAGTGGAGAGGTATGAAAGTTAAGTAAAACTGAACCAATTTACACTACTGTCAAAAGTGCTAATATCTCAAAACTACTAGGTAACACTATTACAGTGCAGCTAAGTCCTTTATCTTAGATCACTTTGCGACTCGGAACGGTAATCAGAACTGTAACAAAAACAGAGAATTTGTGCGAACTTGCAAAATATAACCTACAAGATGAAACACGCAACAAATATTTTTTTGTATCGAGTGGGAACCTAATTTAATTACCTGGGACAAAAGCAACAAGTAGCCTGTGTCACTTTATTAAAAGCTTTTATAGGTCTTTCATTACCCATGCAAATATCACGTTGATTCGATGCTTTTTCTAAATAGCCGGTGTCTGTATAGCCGGGTCCCCACCGGACGATCCTTCTTGGAGCGGCGATCCTGTGATCCCCGATCCAGGATCGTGGATCACACTCGTCCGATCCGAAGTTGCAATTCTTGCGATTCTGACCGGCCGCTCCTCACGCTCCAGGCGATCCACACTGAATCAGTAGAACTCTATCTCGCTATGGAGTCACACGTGCATCGACGGCGAAAAATTACCATAGCAGCAACAACCTATATTTTACTAAAATATTTACGACTAAAATCACAAAAACAAAAAAGACAGTACTGGATGAAAATGGTGTACAAAAACCGGTTGGAATAAGGGACTCGGCTTTACAAAGAGTTAGTTGATGATGGAGCTGAAACTAATTTTGCACGAATAGATGCAAATCAATTTGATTTATTGTATTATATATCGGCGATCGTCGCGCGTCAAAATCCCACCCGTCCACACCACGCGCGCCTGGCGACCGACGGCCCTTTATGACCAGAGATGACGTAAAATTTTTGTGGTCACTTCATTGGAATTGCGTTCATTAGGGTTCCGTACCAAAATGGTAAAATGGAACCCTTATGGTGCGACTTTCTCCGTCTGTCTGTCTGTCTGTCTGTCCGTCCGTCACACTCGATTATTTCAGTAACTACCGAAGCTATCGACATGAAATTTGGAATAGTTGTGTATATTAGTGGCCCTATTAAGCTTATTATACTGTTGAAGATTATGTAAATGATAGAGGAGCATGGATTTGATTGCTCCAGCAATGCTGGGGACAGCGGTTACTTATGTACACATTGATATAGTAATTGTAAATGAATTATTTAAAAAGAGCAACCACCGAGTTTCTTGCTGGTTCTTCTCGGTAGGAATGGCATTCCGAACCAGTGGTAGATTCACTTGACGATTCAAAAGTACTTGTAAAAGTTTATTTGAATAAAAAATATTTGATTTGATTTGATTTGATTTGAAAGACACTGGAATTAAAAAAAATTGGAAATTATTTTTGTTCTTATTTAAAAAGGGAGGAAAATCGGAGGGTTGAAATTTAAAAGTGAGATAACTGTACTGTATGGGGTATCATATGAAAGGGTTTACTTTGTACATTCTAAAACAGATTTTTAATTATTTTTAGTCATGATAGTTTTTGATTTATCGGGGAAAAAGTCTAAAAAAATACCGTTCCCCCCCCTTATCTCCGGAGTTTACCAATCGAAAAATCTGAAATAATTATGGTCAATAGGAATTTATGTATATTTTACAGAAAAACTATAGCCAATGCTCTAACTAGCATAGTTTTTTTGATATTAACAGTAAACCTCTACAAACAAAGTTAGTTTTGCGGTTCATTAACAAAGGTAATTATTACCGTTTTACATCTTTGGTCATTACAGTTTTCAGTACGGAACCCTCGGTGCGCGAGCCCGACTCGCACTTGGCCGGTTTTTTTTTAGATTAGACCACCTATATGTAACATCATAATACGAGTAAAAATCTAAATTATCAAAACTATACTTGAACTAAATTAAATACTTTTAAAGTGAAACCAATTTACACTACTGTCAAAAGTGCTAATATCTAAAAGCTACTAACACTATTACAGTGCAGCTAAGTCCAGTTAGATCACTTTATAACGCAACTCGGAACGGTAATCAGATTGTGGTCCGCGAGCGAGTTACTTTAATTGTTCAATGGACGGCGAGATTTGTACGAACTTGCATTTTACTGTACAGCCTTTTTTTTTATTCCACTACAAGTTAGCCCTTGACTGCGATCTCACGTGATGGTAAGTGATGATGCTGTCTAAGATGGTAACAGGCTAACCTGTTAGGGGTATGGCAGTTATATTAAACCCCTAGTCGGTTTCTACACGGCATCGTACCGGAACACTAAATTGCTTGGCGGTATACATCTTTACCGGTAGGGTGGTAAGTAACCACGGCCGAAGCCTCCCACCAAAACAGACCAGAGAAAGTTTTAGAAATTATAAATTCCCAAATTAACCCTGCCTGGATCAAACCCGCGACCTCCTACAATAAGACAAGGTCTTCAGGCCTATTAGACGATGCATGCGACTTCATCGGCAACAAGTTTTTTTATAATTCCACTTTCTAGAATCTAGTTCTTTAACTACACCCATGCAAAACTGACGTCAATCCGATGCTCCGTCTCGGCGTGATTGAAAGACCAACCAACAAATAAACACACTTCGCATTTCAAATATGGGTAGTCACTAGGAGGACCTATAGGCTTTACAAAATAGGAGTACTAGTGAGTAGTGGACTGATGACTTCCTGGAACGGAGTGAGGAAAACGAGCCACGTGAGTTCTCGGGAAATCATAGGCTTTACCGGGAGCGTACATGGCCTTTGCCTGGTGCCTGGTGCGAGGTTTCGGCCGTGGTTAGTTACCTACCGAGAAAGACGTGCCGCCAAGTGATCTAGCGTTCCGGTACGATGCCCTGTAGAAACCGATAAGGGGTATGGGTTTAATATAACTGCCATACCTACCTCGAACAGGTTATACCGCAACCATCTTAGACTGTATCATCACTAACTATCAGGTGAGATCGCAGTCAGGGGCTAACTTGTAGTGGATAAAAAAAAGGAGTACTTGTGAGTACACACAACTCAATAAACAGAATCGGTACATTACTGTTTTATCATGATTCATCATGTGAAACGGAAGATTTTTATAATCTTACTAGCTTCTGCCCGCGGCTTCGCCCGCGTGGCCTACAAGAACCAAATGTCATTTTTTTCAGAAACAAACATCATAAGCGTTCTCACTCCCTCTCAATTGTATGTAATATACAAACTGACAATATCTCAAACAAAGCAATAAGCACGAAGTTCTAAGTTCTATAACTAAACTAATCTCTGGAATGAGAGTAGTACGGTTTTAACAGAACTCAAAGCGTGTGTGATGAGATCTAAATAATTTCCTAATTACAAAACAACCAGAACCGCGTGGTTTAAGCTTTTTTCCCCACAGGCACTCCTTGATTTTCCGGTATAAAAAGTAGCCTTTATCACTCTTCAGGTCCTTAACTATACCCATGCAAAAAATCTCGTTGATCCGTTGCTGCGTGATTGAAGGACAAACTCTCTATTTAACGTCCTTGGGGATCAAATTTTCAAAAATGGTGAAAAATATACTTCTTCATATTTAACCGAATGCTCAAATACCAACTTCCATGGCTTTGACTTGAAAAATGAATGACTTTCATACCAACTTTCAACCCCTATTTTACCTCTTTGGGGGTGGAATTTTAAAAGCTGTGACACACGTACTTATTTTTTTTACCGATAGCCGAAATTCCAAGTTTCGTTGATATAAATTGAAAAAATCTTGAGAAATGGAGGACTTTCATATTAACTTTCAACGCTTATTTTACCCCTTTGGGGGTGGAATTTTGAAAAACTGTTGGTCTGTTGGTCACATACGTACTTCTCTATTTTTTAACGAAAGCTAAAATACTCAGTTTTGTTGATATTACTTGAGAAATATCTTGAGAAATTATGGGCTTTTACACAAACTTTCATCCCCCAGTTCACCCCTTTGGGGGTCGAATTTTCAAAAATGGTGAAACACGTACCTCTTCATATCTAACTGAAAGCCCAAATGCTAAGTTTAATGACTATAACTTGAAAAATGAAGGTCTTTCATACTAACTTTCAACCCCTATTACACCCCTTCGGGGGTGGAATTTTAAAAGCTGTGACACAGATACTTCTTTTTCTTCGTTAATATGACTTGAAAAATATCTTAAGAAATGAAGGACTTTCATACAAACTTTCACCCCCTGTTTCACCCCTTTAGGGGTGGAATTTTTAAAAACTGTGAAACACGTATTTCTTTATTTTAAACCTTTAGCTTAAATACCAAGTTTCATGGATATAACTTGAAAGATGACGGACTTTCATACAAACTTTCACCCCCTATTTCACCCCCTTAGGGGTGCAATATTGAAAAATTGTAAATCACTTATTTCTGCATATCTAACTGAAAGCCCAAATGATAAGTTTCATGGCTATAACTTGAGAAATGAAGGACTTTCACACAAACTTTCAACCCCTATTTTACCCCTTTGGGGGTGAAATTTTGAAAAACTGTGGCACACGTACTTCTTTATTTATTACCTAAAGCCAAAATACCAAGTTTCATGGATATAACTTGAGAAATGACGGAGTTTCATACAAACTTTCACCCCCTATTTCACCCCCTTAGGGGTGGAATTTTGAAAAATCCTTTCTTAGTGTGCGCGTACGTCATAAAAGTAACCTACTGTCAAAATTTCAAGTTTTTAGGCCCAGTGGTTTAGGCTGTGCGTTGATATATAAGTCAGTCAGTCAGGACTTTGAATTTTATATATATTATAGATTACGCGATGCCATTTGAATTCGGGTTGTGGTCAGTTTAATAACGAATAAAATGCATTAGAATCTATATCTCCAGCCCACTGGACTGATGACTTCCTGGAACGGAGTGGGTGGATGAGGAAAACGAGCCACGTGAGTTCTCAGGAAATCAGCTTTAGGGAGCGCACATGGCCTATTTTCTTGGGCATAGGCCCAGCAATGGATGTGAATGGGCAAATAATTGATAGATTGATTCACTGTAGGTTAAAAAATAATTGTGTTACTCATAAAATAAACAAAATGGGGCATTAACAGAACAAATGCTTCACCCAGGTTTACACTCACGATAAAGTTTTAGTGACCCATAACATGTTACTTATTTACTCGATGATTCACACATAACGCCCCTACACTTAGCTCATAGAGCTACAAAAGATCACTAATAGGTATTAAGTATGGCTGTAATTAATCTCACCCCTTTGCTGACTTGCACTGACCACAGGAAACGGGGCCCTGAGTTGCAAGTCATCCATATAGGAAGTAGGATATGACCGGTTTACATCATATCGGTGCGATTCAACACTCAATTTGAGATATTGAGATATTCATTAAGACTATCATCATCATTTTAACTCATTGCTGGCTAATGGCTGAACACGAGTCTCCTTTAAGGACCATAAAATCATTAATTAATTTTATCAAATAGGATTGTCAAAATAATAATGTCTTGCAATATGTATGTCAAAGCACGTATACGGTAGTATTTCATAGTCACGCTAGTAAAAAAAGCTTTGTCTGAACTGCCATTATTATTTGAAAATATGTACTTTAAAATATTCATATTTATTTTAAACCTCATACCAACCGAGGTTTATTTTTTAATACATTAAAATTTATATATTCTGTATGTATTCTGCTTTTTTAAATTTTAATATGTCTTAGTGAACTCAACCTTAGGACTTGACCAGGTTTTAATTTAGTAATAAGCTAAGTAAACAACATCAGAAAAGAGGCAGAGCAATTCAATTAAGACTTCGTACAGACAAAGTGTAAACGAAATCCGGGGATCCCATTACCAGCTAGTGGATTGAAGTCAACAAAGGCAGGAATCAGTGTACAATGAACAAACGCAGCAGTGCCCGTCGATGTATGGAAACGGATTACGTCTTAATGGCCACGGGTAATGCGTTTATTGCATTAATGACACCACAGTTTATAAATAAGCTAGAGAGATAGTGAACGGAGGGTATATCTTTTTCATTGCAAAATAGCCTTGCTCATAACGACAATCAAAACTGCTTAGCAAAACAATGTGGTCTAGGTTGGAACGCGCTTGCCTAGATGATGCTTATTCACTCTTGCTCACTCTTTTGTTAATGATTTTTTTAATTCATATACTTAGTACATAAAAGTGTCTCATATGATACCTACGCTTTGTTTTGAATCTTCCACCGGTCAGAAAAGGAGATTATTCTTAGAAGAGCCGGTAAAAACTCAGCAGTTGCTCTTTTCAAAAGGCAAATTAGTGTTGGAACGCTGGCCGCAAAATCTATTGCTTCCATAAATCCATACAACTTTTGTCACTAAGAAAAGCCTCGACTCAAACAAGAGTGCTTTAACAATTTTCTGACGTGTCCAGATTCCAGCTAGCTAGCGGATGTGCCGATAAAGGGACAGGCAGGCTGAATTTCTTATTTATAATTTAATAACTGAGATATCCATGAAATAGGTAGATATACATATACGAAGTTGAATATCACTATTAATGCAATATATACCCCGTATCAATGATAAAATCTGCACGATAATAGTATTAAATGAGATGCAATAAATTTATATTGTAATCCTTAAATAAACTGCAAGGTAAAAAGTGTCATCTGCCGCAAAACTTACAAATGTAATCCCATATCTTGTTTTCAATAGCTATTTTGTATTGACCACGTTTCTAGTCTAAGAGATGATGAACTTATTATTTCAAGGCTTCATACTGATCGAAATGGTAGAAACAACGCACAGAGCAGAGCATTATATTTAGTAAAAACACGCACAGGTCACAAAAAATTCCATGTAAAATGGAATAAATAGATACTTCTCCTTCAACTCTTTTGGTTGGTGGTGGTTCTCTACAATAGGTTCTTTGCAGAAACCCATTTTGGGTCAATTATAATTTTAAATTCATTTAAAGGTTTTTTTACTGAAAAAAGTAGTTTATGATGCAATTATCACTCCGCAAATAGATGGTTAAACATAGGTGAAGCACTTTTAAATTAAACAGCCGTTTTTGAATAGCATTTTAACCCACAGTTTAATAAGTTTGCTTTTGATACTACAAATATTACAGTGTATAATATTATTTATTTTTATTTAAGTTAGTTACTAGAATGGAGTGACCTTGGTCATGTGATGTAGTATTTGATTGAATCATCCACTAGTTGTTGTACTACACAGAATGTCTTGTATTCACAACTGCATGACACACGTAACATAATCCAATGTATTTCACTTTAATTCATTTTCAACTTTACGCAAAAGTATTAAAGTTTACAATGGTGAATCGTTAATCTATAATAGCGCCTACGCGAACTAGATGCTGTGATATGTTTTTAGCATCGCATAAATAATGTTTGAGGAACGAATGGCCTAGTAGAGGAACGAATGGCCTAGCTGTGACAACGCATATCAATCGATTGCGATTGTTAAGCAACGTTTACCCAAGTCAGTAACTGGATGGGTGACCGAACTTGGAGGTTGAAATTTGGCCTTTTCGTTTCCTCCGTGCCTCGGAGAGCACGTTAAGCCGTCGGTCCCGGTTATTATCACTAATATCTGATAATAATCGTAACAAACCTAAGGGTTTAAATACTCTTAGTCGAGTAGTATGCGGAAGGACGTGGGAACCCACCGCATTAATATCCCAAGAAAACTCCTACCATTATGTGATTAATGGAATGGAGTAACGACCCTCAGTAATGAGGAATACGACGCAGAGAGAGAAATAATGTTTATTTTGAAATTCAATATTATCACGAAATTATTCAAATAAATCTTTTTTGAAATGGGAATTTCTGTGGACTAAAAATATTAAAAATCGTAAATTAATATTGTAAGTAATAAATTCTTCTATTCAAAGAGCTGAAGAAATGCCTCTATTATAGTGTTAAGTTGAGATTAAATCATACTAATATTATAAATGCGAAAGTGTGTTTGTTTGCCCTTCAATGACGCTAGAACGGAGCAAAGAATCGACTTGATTTTTGGTACCTATGTGTATAGTTAAGGACCTGGAGAGAGACATAGGCTACTTTTTATCCCAGAAAATTAAGGACTTCCAGCGGGAATCAAAGAAATTTTAACCACGAGGACGAAGTCGCGGGCATCAGCTAGTTATTAATAAACCGAGCCGCAGGCAAGTGTTTTGAAGTCAAAAGAGGAGCTTTGTCAAACAAATTTATTTATTTTAGTTATTTTAGTTATGACAACCATTTTTCAGAATAAGAAATATACTGTAAAAGTATATTTCTTATTTTTAATAATAAATAATTAAAGTGTCAATAATACTGAGATAAGCTAAAATTTGAATGCCTGGTGTCATAGCTATAATTTCTAAACTTAGAAAAGCACAAAACGCACAAACAGACAGACAAATTTATCGTATTTGTGAGACGTTATTACCGCCACCTCAGTATGACATGGCGGTATAATGGGTCGATAAATTCATCCCTGC
Organism: Erebia aethiops; assembly: GCA_923060345.2. Taxonomy (NCBI): domain Eukaryota; kingdom Metazoa; phylum Arthropoda; class Insecta; order Lepidoptera; family Nymphalidae; genus Erebia; species Erebia aethiops. The sequence goes on along the minus strand of OV281092.1, from coordinate 1,309,324 downwards.
CCGTCCTTATGCTATTTTTGCCATTTGTTTTTGTTCTGTGTTCCCGTTTGCAGCGTGGGTGAGCAGTATTGCAGCACTCGTGTTTTAATCTTTCCCTTTTGACTTGCATCTTATTGTTTCTACTTAATAAAATTTTAAATCAATAATAAAATTTTAACTAGAGTTTCGCCCGAAACAAAGACTTCGATCTTCATATCTCTCTCTGTGACGTATTCCTCATTGCTGTAAGTCGTGACCCCTTTCCATTATTTCCGTTTTGTTTTATTTTATTTTTGTAATTTTATATGACATTCGTAAGAGCTTTACTATACAAGCCAAAATCGAAATAAATAAATGAATATGAATATGAATATTAATCACATAGTGGCAGGGGGTTTCTTGGGATAATAATGCGCTGGGTCCCCAGATCCGCATACAACTCTAATAAGAGTACGATTTACTCTACAAAATTACTATCAGATGTTAGTGAAATAAACCGGTACCGACGGCTTAACATGCTCTCCGAGACACGGAGGAACCGAAAAGTTGGCCTTTTCGTTTTCGGACTACCAAAGTCACCCATCCTGACTTGGGTCAGCGTTGCTCAATAATCGCCATCGAGTTATATATGCGTTGTCCCAACTTGGCTACTCGTCCCTCTTCAAAATATACTTAAAGATTTATAATTTTTATGTACCTACAACTGGTTCCATACAGCATACTACGATCGCTTAAAGCAGTATTATTTTAAATTAACAGTCGTATGATGTCCCTAAAATAAGGATTATAATTCTGAACCAAGAGCGTTAACAATAGTACCCCTGGACTTATTAATTTAAATAGGATCTGTCCAGGTTTGTCTTTAGTTACAATAATTTAAATATTTTTTAGTCCCAAACCCAAAATGGACTTGGGACTCATTATTGAAACGTATATTTTTATTTTCATTGAATACTAGATGATGCCCGCGACTTCGTCCGCGTGGATTAAGTTTTTTGGATGGCCGCGGAAACTTCTTAATTTTCCGGGATAAAAAGTAGCCTTTCTCCGTCCTCGGGATGCAACTTATGGCTGCACCAAATTTCATCAAGATCGGTTAAAAAAATTGGCCGGGAACGCCTAGTAGACAGACAGACACACTTTTGCATTTAGAATATTAGTATGGACTATTGTAACTGGAATACTCAATTCAGTTTCATTTTGCAATCTTCATTTTTTCACCAGGATCACGTTCCTATCCGTCGCCTGTAGCTCTCGGTAACTAATTTGCATTTCCTGCGTTTCAACTGGCGCCATATTTATTCCGGGAATAATCTGCACCTGTGCTATTCACATCAAACGGCAAAAAGTACCACGGATATACTCCTGATGGGGGGAGACAATGTGCAAAGCTTCTTTTCAAAGTGCCAGACCATTGGGTCCAACGAAGTGCTAGTGTATAAGCTTTAATTATGTAATACGGCCGGATTAAGGAAATCAGGGTTCTGTAAGCAATCTTGACATAGCCGGGTTCGATATTTTAAATTCGAAATGTGAAAATGTGAAATTTTACTTAATTAAACCATGCAATAGTCAATTCCATAGCTAAATTCTTTCCTTTTTTCTTATATTTTTAAAATGAAATTAATTTCAGACAGACAGACAGACACTTTCGCATGTATAATATAAGTATGGATTATAATACTAGATGATGCCTGTGTTCGCGTGTGTTAAGGTTTTTCAATTCTCGCGGGGACTTCTTAATTTTCCGGGATAAAAAGTAACCTATGTAGGTAATTCCCCGGGTCGCAAACTACATCTGTACAAAAATATTTTATCAGAATTGGTTGAAAAGATGGGCCGGGAAAGCGTAGCAGACAGGCAGACATTTACACTTTCTCATTTAGCTAATATAAGTATGAATTTTCGTCACCTAGCCGTGCAGCTTTTTGTCAGATGGTTTTCCATTTCCATTTGCACCTCTGTCTGTATGTGTTTGTGGTTAGGGGTTTCATTTACTATGTTTTTTGTTTATATTTCTCGCACACAATATAAAATTGTATAACTTTCATTCTGCGACAACTATCCACACGTTTTCCTCCATGTCAATGGTCTTCAAGCAACTTTGCTTAGATTTTTTTCATGTACTTGGCATCGTATTGTAAAATGTACCTACTACTCAATCTCAAAACTCAAACACAAAGGTTAAAATAAGTTATTTTGAATCATCCGTGGAATATACCGCTGCTCCGGAATGCCATTTTTACCGAGAAGAGCCAGCAAGCAGTATAAAAATCAGCATAATTATATTCTACAAATAAACAGTACAAGCTTCCTGATTACAAAACGGTCGGAGCTTGCAACTAGCGGCGCTGGGTACTCCATAAAACACATTACTTAGCTTAACTGGGCCACGCATATGGGACACTCCTGTACCGCTGCCTATGTGCGACGTAGACATTAGCCATGGGAGTGCCACAGTCTACGAATACAGTCTATCAACTTCACGTAAATAAATAAATAAATCTTTATTTGGAATTACCAAGGGCACAGATCAAATAATTAATAGAAACTAAACAGTGACATTAAAATATTTCCACGAAGGACAAGGGTGTATCAGCGCTATTATGGTGTATCTACACCATAATAGCGCTGATACACCCTTGTCCTTCGTTTATTATTTTTTGTCCTTCCTTTATTTTCAACGTATTTCAACTTCAAGTACAAAGTGATTGCTTCCGTTTTACTAATTTTAGTCGCTAGTATATTCTGCTTAAATTTAAAAAGAACTAGGCTAAAACTAGAAAAAAATGGCTTATATATTGAGGGATTTTTAACATACTTAAAAATCTACGCTGTCAAATTTAAAATCATATTCAGCTAGTTTCGAATAATTTGATTTTGTACCGATCAGATGGCTCGGCCGTTATAGTAGGAAGTTATTTTATGTGGACTAGGCTAACCCGACCGAATTTAGGTTCTGTTAGTAGCGCTCTGTAGAGGAAACTTCGATAGCGCGGTTCAGACCCTGTCATTTAAGCTTTGTTTAGAAGGGATTTCTTAATATGCTGCGAGTAGCGCTATTTTTTGCCTTAATGTGAGCACCTTTTCATTCAAATTCAAATTCAAATGGTTTTTATTGAAATAAACTTTTACAAGTACTTTTGAATCGTCGAGTGAATCTACCACTGCTTCGGAATGCCACTAATACCGAGAAGAACCAGCAAGAAACTCGGCGGTTGCTCTTTTGAGAAAATAATAATAATTACAATTCGATTAATTTGTAGAATACATAAGTAACAACTAACAGCTATCCTTAGCATTGCTGGAGCGAGTCAAATCCATGCTCCTTTGTCATTTACGTAATCTTCAACAGTATAAGCTTTTTTCAGGAGCATACTTTTAATGGACTTCTTAAACTTTTGTTAAGGCAAGTTTAAGATAGGTTGTGGAATTTTGTTATTAAATAGAACGCTCATTCCCACGAACGACCTTCGGACCTTCTTGAGGCGGAGTGATGGAGTCACGAGCTTATGGCGGCCTCTGGTTTGCCTGTCATGCATTCGGCAAAGTTACCTAGCTGATTTTTATAGGCTGTCGCGGCAGTGTAGATTAATGTTAGTAGGTAGGACAGTCGCACGGTCCCGATAGCAAGCCGGACGCATCTATATTTGGCGCGCTGCGGACTATAATGAGCTCTGGTGGACTTGAGGAATTCAATGCAGTGGACATTTTTCAATCCGGTGACTTAACTGTAAATGGTAACAGTGTTGAAAATTTTCAAAGGGATTATCTAGTATTTAGGGATTTTTAAAGATAAACAATGCATTAAATATTGATTCTAATAAAGATGTACAAATAATAATTAGAGTTTAAACAAAAAATTAAAGCGGTACAATATCTCTTACAGAACTTTCTTTGTTTATCCATAACGAGAACTTGAGTAAACATCAAACGTATTTAAGTACTATTACCTATTGCAACAGCCTAACTTTAATAAGTAAGGTATGGTGGTATAGTACGGTGCACGCGCGACACTCGACTGATACGAGTGCCATTCACGGATTTCGCCACCGTAGGTATATGGGTCAGCCAGGGGTTTCTTGGGTGCTGGCATTGAGGAATTTGAATAAGAAGACAATTCTCGAAGCTGCTCAACCCAAGTTGAAGTCGGTTTCTACGATGGATAAATACTAGTATTAAATAATTAACTGACACAGTTTCTCCCAAAATAGTCTTACACGTTCCAAAAGCTTTACACAAAAAAGTAGTAAATACAGCCGCGAGCAGGAAAATAAATGTAAAAAAAATATTATACAAACATTTTCAGGGGCGTCCAATTTGCATTTTAATGGAGATCCACGCGTACGTAACAAGTTTAACTAATAGGCGTGAAATGAGAGCAGGCGAAATGGGAGCTATCGCTGTACCTACTCCCGAACTATATACCCATTAAACGCTGAATTGTCCGTTTGTCTTCGTCCCACAATGGGAATGGAAATAGCGATGTTTCTTACGTCAACATCAATTTTTTTTTAGTGATTCTCGAAATATAAAGGGTCTTCATAAAGACGTTTGACAATCTCCCTGGCACAGGTAGGTTTCACCCGGTAGGGTCAATTTAGGAATTTGTAATTTATGAATTTTCTCTAGTTTAGTCTGGTGGGACACTTAGGTCGTGGTTAGTTAGTACCACCCTACTGGCAAAGACGTGGCGTCGTCTTGGTATGATACCGTGTAGAAGCCGATTAGGTATGTGTTAAATACCAAGGTTTAATATTTATAATTAATTACCCGCGACTTCATCCGCGTGGAATAAGTTATTTCTTATTCCCACGGGGACTTCTTAATTTTCCGGGATAAAAAGTAGGTAGTCTATGTCACTCTCCAGGTCCTCAACTATACCCATTCCAAAAATCACGTGGATCCGTTGCTCCATTGCCGCGTGATTGAAGGACAAGGCAACAAACCAACAAACAAACTGACTTTCCCATTTATAATATTAGTAAGTATGATTGGTGAAGTCGAATTCAAGGGCTAGCTTGTAGTGGATAAAAAAATTGATTGTCTCGTTATTCGTCCATATTTCTACTCACACATTCACATAATCTTGCCTTTTCCAAAAATAGCAAGAATCGCTGTTTATAAATACGTCAACTAGAAGATAACATGATCACACCGTGAAGCTACTTTCCTATTCGAAAATAAAACTCCGTAACAAAAACCATTAGTTACATCTGTTAGAATAATCCAAACATTCGTAAATAAAAATTCACGCCAAGAAAAATCGCATAGAAATCTCGGTTGAAAGCGTATTCCACAACACGATACATCTTGTAATTTCACAAATACAACGTGAACTGTGTCTACGGGACTCAGTTTCCACTGGAAATATGTTTTTGTGGCGAAACACGGCTCAGGTTATGCACTTATCATATGCGACTGCACGCCGCAATATGCCGAGATAGCGTCCCGGACAGCTTTATGTGGCGACAAGATAGAGATGAGGTAACTCGTAGATACACCTTTGTTTTACCCATTCATGCCTACTTGGTCTCAGAGTGCTTCAAATATTCTTTTCTATCCTTCTTTATTCGTTGTGATTATGAAAAAAAGTTTAAATTCGAGAAAGTTTAATATCTACTAGAATTGAGCTTTTACGGTGAAACACGGCAAGATAAGGTAACGCTTAGAAGTGCAATTTATTGCGCAGCTATTTACCTATCTAAGTATTTACAGAAACTATGTAATATCTTATTTAATTAAAATACTTTCTTTCGAAGTTTTCGTTTCCTAAATAGCGATTTTTCTGGTAGCAACAGGTGCAATTGCAACCCAAATTAAAAGAACTTAGTAAGTCTATCATGCTATGAGTGCTTCTCTATGTTACCAATCTGCATTTTTTTCAGATGCTCTATAACATTATATTTCTTAGTACAAAAACCTCTTAAAAATACCAGATAATAAGTACATCGTCCACAGATCCAAGCGCAAATTATTCAATTTGCAAAATGATTAGGCAGGTCGTGAAAAAATATCAGTTAGTGCGAAAAAAGTGTACCCTCTACAAAATCTTTTCTTCTTCTTTATTCTTTGATATCCGAAGAGGGTCCTTACTTATTTAGAATCATATTTCGCCTGCGAGACCGATTGTTCCGCCAGTATCAGCACAACAGCACTGTCCTTTTACCGACTGCACAATATCCGCTGAAAGATGAACGTCGCCACTTGGAACACTAAATATATTTTACTCCCAAGCTTGGAATTACAAGAAATATACTTGTGGCGATCGCTTTGGATTTTACTTTGAATATAACATTATTTTTGAATATTTTGCTTATAATCTCGTAGTTTGAGCGTAGAATAATTAGTTAAAAAGTTATAATTAGCTACGAATTAATACCTAATGATTCATCTGACAATAAACTAATTTGTAAAAGGAGATAACTAATGCTGTCACAACTACATTTTTTAGTTATCTACCACGAAGTCACCAGCCCCCTTAATCTGTAACTCGGGTCCGTCATGAGAACTTGGAAATAAAGAAGTTTGCAGATACCCCTCTTTTTCTTCTAAGATCATTGAGATAACCACAAACATTTTCTTCGAATGACCGTTAAGCTAAAGCTTGAAAAAAATGATTACAAGGTCTACCAGTTAAATGTCATACCTACCTAGTGCAGCCCCGCTCATTGGCAATTTTCCAATACAAGTGCAAACAAGTAGGCCAGATATTTTTAAGATTAGGTTCAAATCAAATTATTGCTTACCGAAACATTTCAAGCTAACTAAATTACTGCAATTTTAATTTTTTTGTTTTCCAAGTAGATAAATCGCAAATCATTTTATTTACTCCCTAAAATATTTATTTCTAATATTGTGTGACGTATCGCATAAAAATTGTAAATAAAATAATCCCAACAAAAACAATGTAGTCGATAAAATTCCATTTTAAAAGGACCTAATTTTTTTCACATAAAAAAATCAATAAAATCGACTCTTTATGATCCAGATCTCGCAAACAGGAACCTTGGATGATTCATAATTAACATTCCTTCGCGGAATTCCATAATGCGAAACAGACGCGAGGATTCTTTAACATTAACAAAATAAACGATTCAGGAACGTATGCGTCATTTTACGCTTAATAATGGTTAATTATTGTGCTCTTGTATGCACGATATACAATTTGCTTGAACTTTTTATATTATCGAGTGTTTTTACGGTTTGTCAAATTCGGGTTGATAGTTTTGAGTGTACAGCAATAGTGAAGGACCAGAGTGAGACAGACTGAAGCAGTACTATGCAAATGGCATCTGCCAAAATTACGAACATCCTTTTGACAATATGGTTTTTTTTTATCCACTACAAGCTAGCCCTTGACTACGATCTCACCTGATGGTAAGTGATAATGCAGTCTAAGATGGTAGCGGGCTAACCTGTTAGGGTTTCTTACCTACTAGTCAAATCAGCTACCTTTTTTTCAAATGCTCGCTTGAGATTTTATATTATTAAACACTTGCTTGTGACGTCATCAAAATTCGAAGCACTTTTTTTGTGTAATCGATTTCAAATTATAATAAGATTCAGCCAAATGTTGTAGCGTGAAGGAGTAACAAACAACCAAATTTTCTAACGAATTTACCAACATTCAAACTTTCACATTTATAATACTAGTAGGATATAGGATAATTTAAGCTAGAGTTTGCGAACTTTTACGTTAGTAGCTGTCCAAACTAAGATTCTAGCCACCACCAGATGTTGGCAATGGAATCTTGCTTTCATTACTTTTTTTATTTACTGACCACATTTTAATAACCTGACCTTTTAACCCAACATGGCATACAATTAATTCATATAACTTAAATAAGCGCAGATTCATTCGCATGCAATTTCACTATTCAGTTATAAATAGTCCCACCCACAAGCATTCACGTGTGGCTAAAGACTTGCACTTTAAGGTTATGACACACACAACGCGAAACAGAACATGACTACCACGGCGTCTTACATTAATTGTAATACAAGGAAAATTGTCATTCAGCCTGACTGCATAATAATATCAGAAAAATCCCCCCCCCCCCCTCTTTACCTCCTTCTCCCTCTCATATTAACATCATCATTCAGCAGGGTACGCCCGATCCGACAAAAGTCTGATAGCCTGAGGTGTATATGCCGGAAGTTTTCGGACAGTACCTACTATCAGAAATTTCTACTACGAGTACTTCTACTAGCCCGGTAGGCTTACTACGAAGGATGTATGTAGTAGCCACGCTCCTGCGATCAGGAGGCATACTACCATCGCTTAAAGCCGTGTTATTTTAATATTGTTGGTGTTCGTGTGTTAGAATTATAATCTTTATTATTGAGACGTCAAGGTACGTATCATAAAACTGTCATTTTGAAATAATACTGCTTTAAAAGTTCCTTGCTGCACATGACGATTAAAGTGAATGGTATGACTAGAATCTAGATGTTGCAAAATTTTCAATGAAAGAACTGGAAAAAGTGTGTATCTTGCACACTGCATTTTTTCACTCTTGATTTGAAAATACCTATATTAGAAGTTGTAACTAACCTGACTGGGTCCCTAAACATCTACACCTCTCTCTACTAATGGAGTTCAATGGTTCTTTGTAATGGCTCATGAATCATCTAGCAGTAAACCCTCATCATCGTTGCGAACATAATAACCCAAGTTCTTTTAGAGTTTCAGAAGCCTCGAATTCAATCAACCCAACGACTAGTTAATGAATTTCAGTTTACATAAGACTGGCTTAAATTACGCGTTCGAGTTATAGAAAAGTTGTAAAAATGATCAAGTATAAATCAACAAAGTGAAGGCAAGTGCTTTGTTACGTGATCGAGTATAGAACTAGTATACAACTATGACACACGTTTTATATGAGAGTTTTATATTTAACGTGTTCGAGTATCTAAATAGTATACAACCATGACACACATTTAGAAGTGTATTTTTGCTATACGATCCTGTTCAAGTATACTGCGCTTTGTTCGTTTTAATGTTTTGCCTCTTAACATACACAGCAAGCCAGATTTATGTTTGCCTCTTAACATACACAATAAGTCAGTCTTATGTATAGGATCAATCATATTATATTTCTATGCGAAATATATTTAAAATCAAGAGAGTTGACCTTATATATGGATAGTTACTCAGAGTTTCGATTTCTATCTTATGTAACATACATTTAAGTTGTTCCATAAGACTCCATAAGGTCACGCAGTGGTGAAGCTAATTATACCTAGTGGCAAGCATCTCCCTTGATTAAGGAAGGTGCTTTGTTTGGCATCATATACTTTGACTAACAAAATATATGATGGTTGACTGGCTCCGCCCCGCCATCAACGGTAGTCTTCTTCCCACTCTTGGTATTCCAAAAGACATATCGATACATGAGAACATGGGCCAATAAGCCTCATAAAATACCAAAAGCCAACAAGCCTCCCCCCCCAACCACTAGGCATCAACCGCGAAATGGCGCAACGTACACGAGTGTACTTTAGAGTGGTGCGTTCCACTTATGTCAGCATAAAGCTGGATAATTACATTTTTAAAGTGGTGTAATCCCACATATACCTGTAATAGGTTTCAAGGATACACCAGGCGCACTGCAGGGATGTTCGCCGCAACGAAACAGAGTCCACAGGCGTGATGCAACCTTCAGTATTAGTATATTAATCAAATATAGCGCGCAACCATCATGGGTAGTAGAACATTGTTTGAAAGTAAGTTTGATATTGGTAGTAGTAAACAGAGTCCTATCAACCATGATTAGTAGTCGTTCGATCATAGCGAACATCGTAGTAATTTTATACAATAATTAGTTATCGTTCGACCATAGCGAACATAGTAATTTCATAGGTATGTTGTTACAATAAAATCGCATGGTAAAATCAGACGTACTGTAGAACATAGAAATGTACACGAAGTGTACTACGCACAGAAAGCAAGCTTTCTGGTTCAACAACGACCTATCCCATCCTGACGTCCTACCGAGGTAAACATCAAGACAGAACCAGCCGTGCCGATGCATCGCCGGAGCGAGTGATATATTCTACAGGCCCAACTCAACCTGCAATGATAATTGTATGTTATGGGTTTATATGTAATATGTTATATTTAAGTATGTTATAAATCCACCATAGGCAGATTGAATATCGTAGGACGCTCTCCAGCCAGGTTCACGAAGTACAAGTACTAAGGCTCCCTTACCAGATAGCATCCAACAACCAGTATGTACGCAAGTTTTGGGTTTATATGAAATACGTTATATTTTATATATGTTATTAATCCACCATGGGCAGATTGAATATCGTAGGACGCTATCCAGCCAGGTTCACGAAGTACAAGTACTAAGGCTCCCTTACCAGATAGCATCCAACAACCAGTATGTATGTAATATAATATTGGCACAACGAACGAGCATTGTCAATGTTTCGACAGATACCGGTTCATGCGTTAGGATACCAACGGTTACAGAACGAGAATAATCATGCTCCCCACCTGATGACATACACATATTTTGTTAGATCGCCATCCTCGTTCTGCCGAGTGGACCGGACGCCGGGAAGCTCATTAGTAAGTTTCCATGCACCCTCGATTAGATCATATATACTATGTACATATATATAGTATGTACTATTATTGTATTATTGTTTTAATATTATTTTACTATTATTTTATCATTATAATATATTTTAATTTTTTTTTTTTTTTTTTTTTTTTTTTTTTTTTTTTTTTTTTTTTTTTTTTTTTTTTAATAATAAATTATTTTCCCCTGAATAGTAAGATACGTATAGTTACAAAGTGAAGAAATAAAGGACAGAAGTCAGATTCCATATCATAGCGCGATCACTGCGATTTAAAAACGAGGAAAAAAATCGTTTCTTGCGTGTTCATGAAATTTGTCATTCAGTAGTAGCAACCCTCCTGGCAAATCCGTACCACGAAGTAATAGTTGCGTTATTCAACGGCATCGTGACTTACCGTCTGTTAAGATCATGGTGTATCGCGTTCTCTTTATTCAACTCTTTAAGCGCTCGCGATTTATTGCGTGCGCAATCACAGCATAGTGGTCAAAATGGGTACGGTTCATAAAAGGTAGTCTGATGGCGCCTGCGCATTGTGGAGGAACTTATAAGGCATAAAATATTATGACAATTTGTTTATTACCTTGAGCCTTGTACCCAATGGGCCAACCTTGTTGTTCCAAAGTGTACAGGACCTCTTGGTTTAATATTACTGCAATACTACTAACAGGTTAGCCCGCTAACATCTTAGGCTGGATCATCACTTACCACAGGGTGAGATCGCAAGGGCCAACTTGGTTGAATCCATACGAATATTCCATACTTATTATAAATGCTAAAGAGTTTCTACATGTCTGTCTGTCCGCTACGCTATAATGGACAATCTTTTCAACCGATTTTGATAAAATTAGGTGTGGTGATCGGTTGCATCCTGAATGACATAGGCTTTTTTTATCCCGGGTCATTAAGGAGCAACGTCATCATCTAGTTATCCCTACTCTACAGATAGTATAGCACCTCGTAAAACAATAGGAAATATACCAAATGAATCACGCACTTCCTCTCCCTTGTTTTCTTAAAATGGTAAACTAAAATAAAATAATATAAAAATACTTAACGATTTCCTGCATTAGACTGGATGCGACCCGCAACTCTCTTCATCTGCTTTGACATTTTTGTTAGCAGTTCAAATGCTAGTAGACCCCAATATGTGGAATACGTATTTTTGCCGTGTAGAAACCGATTAGGGTTTAATATAACTGCCATTACCCTAACAGGTTAGCCCGCTACCATCTAAGACAAATACCATCAGGCAAGATTGCAGTCAAAGGCTAACTTATATAGCTTCCAGCAGTGGACGTCAGTACATTGTGTTGAGATGACGACGAGGCAATGGACGGAGTGACCATAGTGAATATGATACAATTTCGTCTTTTCGTCTTACTGACGTAATAACTGATATTCGAAGAGAGAATCGCTGGACCTGGCATATAATCTATACTATACTCTATACTAATATTATAAATGCGAAAGTTGGATGGATTGATGGATGTATGTTTGTTACTCAATTACGCCAGAACGGATCTGGATGAAATTTGGCACAAAGGTAGATTAACACATCTACTATTTTTATCTCGGAAAATCAAACCGTTCCCGCGGGAACCAAAAAATCTCAATCCACGCAGACGAAGTCGCGGGCATATTAGTGGATAATATAATATGAACTATCCATATAGTCCGTGCCGAAGACATAGGTAAGAGTTGAATGCAGAGTAAATGTATGGTGACACACATTTACTCTGCATTCAACTCGCGCGCAAACTGTATAATATGTAAAGCAATGGACAACCATTGACAACGAAGAATTCAATAAACAAACAGACGCACTATCCTAATTATAATATTAGTGCGTATGTGGATTTACAAAGAGCTCTTTGTGTCGCTCAACCCCCTTACAGTTTTTACGACTCCCACTTGACGGAGAGCAGATGTTTAAAACAAATACGGCATCAAAGTGGGAGGACAGAACTATTCTTTTCTGAGTGTAAACATAATACGTTTCAATGTAATTTATACAATATCCATCATCAAACATGGTCGCTCATTATGGGCCTGTTAAGAAGACTCAGGGTTATTCAACGGGTCATAGCGAGATAGAGAGGGCTATGCTTAGAGTATCCTTACGTGATCAAATCAGAAATCAGAAATGAGGAGACTCGTAGGAGAGCCAGTGTAGCCGACATAGCTCGAATAGCCGCTATGTTTTAGTGGAAATGAGCAGGGCTTCGAACTATGTTCGAAGATCCGATAGGTGTTGGAATCTTAAGGTACTTGAATGGCGGCCTCGCACCAGAAAGCGCAGCGTTGGATGACCTCCCCCCTACTAGCTGGACGGACGAGCGAGTAACTGAAAGCCGCTGGAAGCAAGCGGCACAAGACAGTATCCTGTGGAGATCCATGCATGAGACCTTCGACCAGCAGTGAACATCTATACGTACGTCTGGAACGTCGTAGAGACGACGACGATCCATCATCATCATCTGGATCGCCGGCCCACTATTGACTGAGATCGGTCCCGCCTTAGAACAAGAAGGTTTAAAGATTTTAAGACATAGCCACCATAACGGTCAAGTAATAATATCTGCCTGACCGAATTTCTGCCACAGCGGCGGCCAATCTCCACAGAGATAAGGCATCTGCGCGGAAGATTCTAGTACAAGTGTTTTTTTGTCTTATTTTTATGAGACTTTTGTCCGCCACGGTATCCAAGTGTGGACGCATACACAGGTACTATCTATTCTCTTACCCTCACAGCCCAATGGGATGGAAAATCCGACACGGTCAGAGATATATCAGGCGCAAGCGGCAGGACCGGCGGCTTTACGTGGTCTCCGAAGCACGGGAGTAAAAAAACCGCTGACTTACTAACTCCTAACCCGGGAAAAGTCCACTGGTGACTGGACCAACAAGGCAGTTAATGTACATAAAAAAACAATATGTTTTCAGCTGAATAGTAAATACTCAGTCGTAGAAGTCAAGTTCTCAAGAAAAGATGTAATGTATAGAAACTGTTGACTGTAGAAGTATGCAGAGTATGTTTTCGCAGCCGTCTCAATCGGCAACGAGTTGCTAACCGCTTTACGAAACGGAGACATAGTTTCTTGTTTGCTTATCCCTCGCCCGCTTGTTAACCACATGTTAGTATTTAGTATAAGAGATTACAGCAAAATCAAGTGATCAATCAAACAATGCCTTATTCGGTACTGTATTCACTGTACTCTTTTTGAACGTCAATCATACTTAATATTATAATTGCGAAAGTGTGTTTGTTTGTTGGTTTGTCCTTCAATCACGCCGCAACACAGCAACGGGTTGACGTGATTTTTTGTCGCGAGCGTCATCTAGTAAGATATAAGACGTGATGATGATAATTAACTACGGTATCTCAAAACTAAATCTATGAAGTTTTCAAACGCGCCCTGGTCTAATAACCCTGTTTTTTGCTCTCTCACTTAGCAAACTTGAAGACCTAGGCCCACTAAAGATGCCCAGCGCAGTGCGGCACGTAGCGGCACAAAATTATTATGTAACTAACTAGTTAATGCCCGTGACTTCGTCCGCGTGGATCGAGGTTTTTCGGTTCCCGCGGGAAATCTTTAATTGTCCGGGATAAAAAGTAGCCTATATGTAATTCCAGACTATTATCTATCTCTTTGCCAAATTTCATCCAGATCCGTTCAGCCGTTCTAACATTTCTAACGTGATTGAATAACAAACTTACATCCATCCATCCATCCATACATACATCAATCCAAACTTTGGAATTTATGATATTAGTATAGATTTTGCATGCCTGATTATTTATGGGGGAAATTAATAAATAACATGTCATTGTGAAAAATGTTTCTGCAAATAGAATTTTGAATAATTGAAAAATCCGGAGAAAAACAGTATTGACCTGGAAACTATCTTTTTCCGGAACTGTTGTGTTGAGATAGATAGATATTTTAAGATTGAGTTTTATTTTAGGTTTTAGGTACCTATTTACCGTACTTTTTTTGATGCAGCATATTAAGTATTTATATACGACTCAAAAGCACTTTTTAAAGTTTATTTCAATAAATTGAATTATTAAAATACTTACACGTTTATGCAATTGGCTCTCAGATAATTCCAGTTTTACTATTGACTCATACGGCCAAGGTCAGAAGATTGATGCTTAAGGCGAGTCACCTCCAAGATTTTAGGAGGTGAGGTGTGGGGTGCCGCCCGCGCGTCTCGCGGTACATTTCTCGTAGAGACTAGCGGGGAAGCGGGCAGCGCGGTATATTCTGAAACCGCTTGGCAACGTTCAAATTCTGGGATTAATTTGAATTAAATAGATATAGGACTTCAGTTTGAAATAAATTTTAGCAGGTTCTCATTAATACTTCAAGAGGAATTTATCCATATAAAAATGATGAGCAAAGTCAAAAATTTTATTAATAAAAAATTCGTTTTAAACTTTTAATTTAGCCTGTTTCAAGATTTTTTTTGATCGAGTAAAGTACATCCTATCGTGTAACAAATTAGCACATTCTTTAGACAATATCTTTAAGTGTATCGGATATTTTTTGTAAGAC
This sequence comes from Erebia aethiops, assembly GCA_923060345.2. NCBI lineage: Eukaryota > Metazoa > Arthropoda > Insecta > Lepidoptera > Nymphalidae > Erebia > Erebia aethiops. Next base: position 1,294,190 of record OV281092.1, on the reverse strand, counting down.
CGTTATTTAATAGTAAATACCGAAAAAATTTGATCTAGCAAACCAGTTTTCACCGCTGAGCTGAGGTGACTCGCCTTAAGATAACCATAACAAATCACGGCTGTAAAGTTTTACAACAGTTTTATGAAACTACTGCGCCTAAGAAAACAATTTCGAAAGTACATATTTTTATGATCACAATTTTTTTTGCTGTATTTTTGTATTAATTTTAATGCTGTTTTTCTTTAAATTATTCCAGAATATTTATTTGTATATTTAAATTTTATTCTACGAATAAACTTCTAAAAAAGCGCTTGCGAAAGTCAGATCGGTATAGTACAATACAATTGAATACAATACAACATTCAAAAAAGTCATAAAAATTAATAGTTTTACTTTCTTTAGTTTTTAGATTTCTTCTTTTTTGACGTTGTATGACGTCACTATTGTGAATGTCATACAACTTCCATACTAGAAGAGCGTTTTTAAGTTTGATAAAGAGTTGCTGAACTCAATCGAGTTGTCATCATCCCTATTATAGCGATTTCTGCATTTTTATTGCTGAGGGCTTCTACAATCGCATAAAGCAGTATTATTTTAATATTAATATGCTCACAAGCCACTTAAAGTTACGTAAAGCTGATATAATAATATTAACGATAATAACTGACTGACTCTGACCTGGCAACGATAAAACAAGAAGTTTAAAATCTTAGGATGGCGCGAGAATGTATATCCGGCATTTTGGATTTATTTGCCGGGAGATAAATAAAATGCATCTGCTACATTATAAGGGTATTTTTGGACAAAAAATTGGGTTAGACCGCGTCGGTGTATTTCCGGTACGACATAAGGGTGGCTTCTCAACGTGCGTCTTAACGCGAACGGTGGAGCGATTCCATTTCACGTATTGACTGGTTTGAGTATCCGAATAAAAAAATCACTTGTGCCCGAAGCTTGAGATGATTATTAAATGTCTGTGATAAAAATAGTCGAGCCATGCTAGATGCATTGAATTCGGCGGATCGCCGCACAATTTTAGTATATTAGCAAATCGAAATTTAATGTCGTAAAACGTGCCTAACAATGTATTTTTCTGGTTTCAAGATCTGGTTGTGTTGTAGTATGTTCTGGTATCTACTATTGTACAAAACATCGTCAAGATATGCAAACGTACGTAGTTAACATTCACGGACACGCACTTGGACTCGCTTATATTGCGAACCGCTATTCCGTTTTCCTATCCTCACACACCACATCACACCTTACTGATAGGCAGGGGCGTGCAGTTCTTAGAGGCATACGTCAATGCTCATTTTTCATCACGACGGTCAGGACAGGTCATCTGACTAAATAATTCCTACCCTAGCTTCAAACCTACCTAGGAGCATGCTATTGCTGATAGGTAGGGCAGTCAAGGGTTAGCTTGTAGTGGATTTAAAAAAAAAGGTAGATAAGTTCAAATCAAGACTCCAAGAGTGAACATTCATCTTAGGCTGCTGCTGAATAGTTACATCCAAAAGCTATGATTTCAGCCGCGGTAGACTATGTATTTAAAAAAAAAGAGGTTTGATGAACAGTGAGAAGCTACCCTAGGATTTAACTAATGACTACCGAGTTGACTTTGTATAAGCTTGACTTTTGTTTGACCGACTGTACGTCATCCTGACCGAAATGTTTGCTTTGTCGAATAAATATGACTGAAATTGATTTGCGCAATACCTAATTAGCGGTGATAGCTTGATAGACTACTGTAGACGCCCGGCCTCCTATTGGTGGTCAGGAGCACGTCATAGTTTTTTTTATCCACTACAAGCTAGCCCTTGACTACGATCTCACCTGCGGGCTAACCTGTTAAGGGCATGTATATTAAACCCATACCCCTTCGGTTTCTACACGGCATCTTACCGGAACGCTAAATCGCTAAATCGCTTCGGCCACGGCCGTAGCCTCCCACCAGGCCAGACCAGGGAAAATTCAGAAATTATAAATTCCCAAATTGACCCTGCCGGGAATCAAACCCAGGACCTCCGCACGTTAAGGCATTAGGCAACAGCGCTACACACTGCGCCACGGAGGTCGTTGTTTTTCGGAGCTATGTGCGTTTTAAGAAAATAAAATATCACTTGCTTGAAAGGTAAAGTAAAACATCGTGCCGTGGACATCATCTATTTACAGCAGGTACCATCTATACAATTTTGAACCAAATATTTCGGATTTTTCAATTATTGGCAATGATGTATATTCACAGCTTAGATTTTCATTTCTGACATCATAATATTATTATCTTATTTCAATCTATCTACGGAGGAAATTACAGGAATGAGAATTTGTTGCTTTTGTCTCTCTTTTAGAGCAACGCTGTCTTTTTCCAGCACGATTTGACAAGTATCACTTACACGTTTTATGTGAATAGAATCGTAAAGACTGCAATATGATAGTCTGATTTTAGGGTTCCGTAACTTTAAAATAAAACCATTCTGAGTTTAAGTCGATATTATAGCGTAAATACTTTCACTTGCTCACTCAAGTCATTGCCGGCTCACTGGTCACTACTGAGCACGAATGAGAAACAAAGAGATTTTTTTATTTTTTTGCGCTTGACTACAATCATTCTTAGTGCAAAGCAATGATGTGGACTAGGTTGGAACGCGCTTTCCTAGGGCCCCAGAAGATGCCTATTCACTCTTGTCTTGAAGGTACTTATGTAAGTTACACATGCGCTGGGAGGGTGTTCCACACCTTGGCGGCTCGTATCAGAAATGTCTAGCAAAAATTTTTTTTTCTTAATTTGGCCATAATCTAACACGCTGGCCAAGGATGTATTAGTAAATTTCACATACCTTTGAGAACACGATGAAGAACTCACAGGCCTGCAGTTATCTTCACGATGTTTTCCTTTACCGTTATAGTGAGTGATATTTCAATTTCATTTCTTAAAATGCACATAACTAATATCAAAAAGTTAGTGCTGCGTACCCGGGCATTGTATCCCTGACTACTTGAACAGGAGGCCATTAATGTGTGTATTTTTTTTTATTGACTACAAGTTAGCTCTTGACTGCTATCTCACCTGATGGTAAGTGATGATGCAGTCTAAGATGGTAGCGGTCTAACCTATTAAGGGTATGGCAGTTATATTAAATCCATATCCCTATTCGGTTTCTACACGGCTTCGTTCCGGAACGCTAAATCGCTTGGCGGCACGTCTTTCCCGGTAGAGTGGTAACTATCCACGGCCGAAGCCTCCCACCAGGCAAACGGTTTGTATGGTGATTAAAAAAAACATCAAGCATCATTTAATTTGAAATGGATAAAATATACGGAACCGTCTACTATACAAGCTCTTTGTGCTTTAGCGGTTTTATTTTTTTGTATCCCAACTTGAAGGCCTCTCTATTTGAATTGGTTTTGACTTGACCATCACTCTGGCATGTAAGTTGAGGTCACTTGATAGTGAAACTGATACTGTTTACGTTTCACGTGTTACGTGTTGTGCTTTCTAATGAAAGTCAAGTGAATGCTTTTTGGACAGTCATTGTTTTATAATGCACTTACGATCCCACTTAAGTATCTCTTAATTTTATTTAAGTGACTCTTATGCAGTGTTACTGCTTAAGAGTGTCGTTGCTCTAGTGGTTGGCATGCTCGACTGCGGCCAACGAGGTCCCGGGTTCGAGTCCCGGGTCGGGCCATAATTAAGTGTTGGGTTTTTCTGACTAGAATTTCTCAGTACTAGCCCGGAGTTAGGCAGTTGGCGGTGTTTCACCTCCGTGCCTCAGAGAGTACGTTAAGCCGTCGGTCGCGGTAATTATCACTAACATGTTAATAGTCGTTAAAGACCGCCACCCCGCATTGGAGCAGCGTGGTGGGTCTAAGCTATAATTACCTCTCTCCTATGAGAATGAAGGCTTGTGCCCAGCAGTGGGACGTTAATGGGCTGTAGTGGAAGCAGTGTTATGTGGCGCTGGGTGAGAATACTACGAATACCGTGGACCAAGCATTTGACGACCTCCCTGGCACAGTGGTGAGTGCTGTGATCTTATAAGTAGCAAGGTTCAATCACCATTCGGTTTGGTCAGTTTGGGAATTTATGATTATTGAATTTTCTGTGCTCTGGTTTTTAGAGAGGCTTTGTACGTGGCTAGTTAGTCTAGTTACCACACAACTGGCATACAAGTGGCGCCTAGCAAGCCGGATTCGAACCCGGGACCTTTTCAGCCGCAGTCGACATTAACATAACTGTCATATCCGTAACAGGTTTTTCCGCTACTTACTTAAACTGCATACTAACTTACCACCATCATATCGATCACATCTCTTATATCGGCAGAACGGAAAGGCTACGTTGCTCGGCAGCATTTCTTTGCTAGTAGGATAGTAAATAGCCACGACCGAAGCCTCCCACCACACTGAACCAGGGAAAAGTCAGGAATTATTCCAAACCAGGGACGCCCCACTTGTAAAACCTTAACCAATAAGACCGTGACTTGTTATCTTAATTCTTTAATACCTATTAGCACTGATTAAATAATAGTAACTTCTGCACTAGATGTTATTCAAATTATCGAGTGTACACGCACCTATTTTTTTATATATAGGCTGACCTGCTTGCAAGTGTTGATGCAGCCTAAGGTGGAGCGCGCTGGCCTATAAGATTCACTCTTGATTTGAAGGTACTACCTACATTAAAAGAGGAAGTGAAAAAGGAAGCCGGAAGGGCATTCCATATCAGGTGGTTCGAAATAGGAACAAGAAAGCAAATCGCTAACCTTAACTTTACAACACTATGAACACTGCACTAGAACTATTTAAACGTTCGAATCGGAAGTTGGAACAACGGACTCGCTCGGCGCCAAAATTATTCGTTTTCGGCACCTCACTGACATTTCGGTGGCTGCATTGCAGAGGCTCGCCCGCTACGGTGGAAATTCCGAATTTGCATTTTGATACATTTAAAGTGGCATTCGAAATTAACGCAATTTGGTTATTTTCTACTTTTTAAACTTTTACATTATATTTGTGTGTATTTTTAATTATATTTGCCTTTTTGGTGTTTTGAGGACTGATTTTGGTTTCAAACAATCAACCAGTGCTTGAATGGCTGCCTCGTACCGGAAAGCGCCCTGAGGAGTTGTACAAACGACCTGAAGCTAGTAGATAGCTGGAAGCAGCTGAAAGCAAGCGGCAAAAGATCTATATAATTATTTCGAAAAAAAAATACTTAGTAATTATTATACTCTCATTTATTAAATGTACACTGATTTCTATACAATTATTCCCAAACATGTTTTAAATAAATATATAAAAATAATATACAAAACATCTTTAAAAATAATTCTACAAAATTATAAGCCCCACCCTGCGAAGAAGGTCCCAAGCAGCCGGTGGTCAGGAATCCACAGAAAGGCACCTCATTCCAATTTGCGCCGTCTTGAGGATAACCGCCTTTTGTATCCGACCTATAATCCAACAACCAAGCGAAAGCTTCGAAACTTTAATATTCACAAAGAAAATCTTTAACGAAAACCCTCCTTTATCCAACGACCTCAATTTACATAGATGGGCCTGTCAAACAAAGAATGTGAACTTATTTTACTAACGCCATCTAGTCTGAAAAGCGGGACAGCGCTATGACGTGGACAAAGCAGGCTTATATAGTTGAGGGGCACGCCCTACAAGTTGGACGCCCAACTTTTTTCTATCTAGGGCCCATCTAGTACCTACATATAATATATATCGATGCCTTTATCACTTAAATTTTGCTGTTACAATTTTAAAACAATTTTAAATCTATCTCAAGATATCGGAAACCAAAACAAAACTGCGTTGTTATTCAACACAAAGCTTTTAAATATCGCTTCCTCCTTATCAGATGGCTACCGGCGGCCATCTTTACGCTTTCTATTTTGACATAATTAAATTAAATGTGATCCTTCACACCCAATTACGTATCTTATTACAATGCGTTAAGATCTTTCACACGCTTTATAAGAGGTTAGTGTCGAAGCGACGAAAAGTTTAGGTATTCCGTAGTTAAAATTAAAATAGTATTTTATGAGTTTCGGAGAAGTTTCTATGTTAATGTTAACGTAAGGTCTTTGAATAATATTAATTATTCGGTCTAAGAAAGCCTGTCTATCTGTCTGTCTGCTACGTTTTCACGACTTATCTTTTCAATTATTGATTTTTATGAAATTTGGTATAGTGATAGGTTGTATTCCAGGGAAGGACAAAGGCTGCTTTTAATCCCGGAAAAATGAGGATTTTCCGCGGGAATAAAGCTAAACCTCAACCAAACAGACGCGAGGATCATCTATTTTATTATGGTTAATTAACTGTTTTTACAAATAGTACCTACACGGAACCCTAAAATTGACCGAATTTAAGCAATATCTTAAGTGTGATGTTAACCCAAAAACGATGTAGAGGAGGAAGCGATTTATTTAGAGTATGTTATTTTCTCTTTCTTTTTCAGGATGTGGGATAGAGACAGATTCCTGAGTAATGTGCATGTCATAGTTAATTAGCATCAAATTGTGTTAAGGGTAGGTTATAACTAGGTAGGGTGTGTAATTATAGTGTTATTGAACAATCGAGAATTATGCTAATAATCAAATCCAACGAAACGGTGGTAATCCGCTGGATGAAGGAATATGTTTTTAAAAAGCAGATGATATTATTGCAAGCTATCATTTATATTATTCATGTGTTCGAATGTCTGTGTGTTACCTTTACACGGCCCACATTTTAAATCGATTTTTATTCGAATTTATCGAGATTATTTGTATCTTAGAGACGGACATCGGCTGCTTTTTATTTCGGAAAGCGTTTCCACGGGATTGTTGACAATTAATCTGAATAAGTATCGATATACAAGTGTGCATTATAACTTTAGCCAATAATAATAACTCCCACAGTTTTTACTTTTTTGGGAGATAGAGGCCAAATTATAACTGTGAACCTTTGTAATTTAGCAAATAAAGTTTTTATTTCTTATTAATTATAGTGTAACCTACCCCTTAACATTAAGCCTTCTTCACACGCGCCAAACAAGTCGAGGGCCACTGCGTAGGGCCGAGCATTTTTCGTTGTAACTTTCTTAATTGAAGCCACATGTCCCCAATATCAGATGCTTTGGAGATCACAGATTGCATCTACAGCACTTTATCGAGGGCGTAATTCGTGCAATTAAAATTAATTACTTACGCTTTGTTTTTTATCGTGATATTGTTTTTGTACTATGAAGATCACGAATAAAAATATGTGGAGTTGGGACCTTTTTTTAACCTGCAATTCTTCTTTTTCAAAGGTTGGATTTCTTAACACCAGATTTTTCGATCTAGAACGTGCACGAATTCTACTTAATATAGCAAATACGGGAGATGTGTTTGTACCAGCGGCATCGGTGTTACGAATCAACGTGATTTTTTGTATCAATAGATATAGACTTGCAAAGTAATTCATGGTCATTGAAGTAATATGACGCTAGTTCGGTATACCTCAATGGTACTACTTTAATCCCGTCAAATTAAATGATTCGAGATTTGAAACAAACTTAATAAAAAATCCTGATAAATAAAACCTGATAAAAATGTGTGATAGTTTGATATATAAATCAAACATTCTAGAAATATTATAATTAGAGAATTTTATTCATAAAAAATTATACAAACCAGGTTTTATATTAATATGAAATACACCAGTTAATATTAAAATCAAAGCGAAAATAATACAAAAGATTAACACCCATTAAGACCCAAAATATCACCAAAAAGGGTGTTAATTAAATATCCATGCGTCAAATTGATCAAAGCGGTCCAACAATTAAAAGGATACATTGAAAAATATCGAAAAGAGATCTTATCGGGACAAGCCTATCACACATTACATAACATCATTGAAAAATGATCTTAAAATTTAAAAGGGTAAAGTTGATATTTGGAGGGAAAATTATTTTGTGGGTTACCTCCGCACCAATTTACGGGAATCGTCCGAGTCACAGATAATTAAATAACAAAAAGAATTGAAACAAAAAGCGGCTGATTTATTTCGTGTTTGGACAAAGTGTGGGTGAGCCTTTATATTTTGGGACGTGTCGTTAGGGTTGGTAATCACTTAATTACCGTGTATTGTTGGTACTTTTCGATGTGTAGAATGTGTCACTTATGGTGATAAATTAATTTGTCAAACATGTTTTTTGAGATTTTTTAGTTTTATTTAATAAGTCGTGTAGGCGTATTGTTATGGTAAAATTATGAAGAAGGTTGTAAAATAAACAGATCGGTATTAATTTTAATGTGTATTAGGACAGTGACTGAATATCGCGTGTTTACTTTCTTAAGATGTACTTCATACATTTTTTTTAATTGTCAAACAAAAAACATTAATTAGTATGCTAGCAGGCAAGTCTATTAATATAACACAAAGCATCTTATTAACTACTTTCCTTAATTCAGGCAAATTTCAGTCAATTTAGGAAACTTTGGATTTTTTAGTGCAAGGATTTTATGAACAAAAATATCATGTTTAAAAAGCATCGATTCATAGAAAAAAATTGAGCGTACAACCTTTAGAGCACGCTCCTAACCTGTATAGCCCTTTCCTTGTTCCCGCCATAGTGCTATCCCGCTTTTCAGACTAGATGGCGTTAGTAAAATAGGTCCACATTCTTTGTTTGACAGGGCCCGTCTATGTAAATTGAGGTCGTTGTTAAAAAGTGGTTTTAGTTCAAAAATGGGCTGGCACTGACGTTTTTTATATATCAAGCAATATCATTTATTATGCATACGGTTTTATCAGGCGAATTATGATGATTATTTTATTATTATATATATGTTATTATATATTTATATTATTACATAAAAAATGGACATAAGCAAAGAACATAATACAAAATTACAAACAAAAGGCGACCTTTATCACTAAAGTGATCTCTGCCAGGCAACCTAAATGATAATATTAGTTTTGTTTTTTTTTTCTTTATTTATTTAGAGGCTTTTAAAATATATTAGTTTTGCATTTTGTTACATACCCGTACTATATTATCCATCAAGTTAAATTGTACTTTTACTACTGCAACTGTGTACTTCAGTGAAACCTTACCATCGGCTATTGTAATACTCGTAACATAAAATCCATAAACAATGCGTCCACATTAAGTTTCATTTTCCACTGACCGAAAAGCCTATTCATAAGTTGATATCAAGATTGGTTTAAGTTACAAGCTTAGGCGGGTATATTATTTATCTGTTAATTGAATACTAAATAATAGGCTAAATAATAGGGTAAAGATAATTTCGTAATCATTAACCTAAAACAAACTCAAAGATTATATTGTCTCAAAGGTCTGGGCATCTATTTAATATTATCTTATGTAAATCGTTAATTATTGTGAAACAGGGTAACGATTCTTAAATGAGAAAGAGTATAGACGATACCAAACCTCCAACACTATAAACTACATTATGATAGACTCCATATGTGGTTCTATGTGGAAATCAAAAATATGGAAACCCTGAGCAACCAATGAGGCAACAATTAGAGAACATTTTTCAGATAACCGATGGAGACTGCCGTGGTAGAGATGTCGTACTGTTAAGAATAGTTTTGTTAGAGCTTCCACTAGAAAGCTGGATATATAAACGGCACATGATCATGTGATTTGAAATTCCTTAATATTTTTAAGTGAATGGATTTTTATCTTTTTCTCTACTTGAACGAAACTCAAAACGTAGTCATGTAACTAGAAATACCAGCTTTTTGTAAAGTAAGTTTTTTTTAATTTTTTTGTCAAAAACTTCGATCGAGCTCGGTGGATGTTCAAGTTAAAAAGATTTCAGAAATCGCTTACTCTTCATAGTTGTACCACAGACACAGGCATCATCATTTTCTATAATAATATTATGTGTGCCGATCAGTGGTTTCCTGCCACAGAATTTAAACAGAGGGGATTAAAGTACCGCCTATAATTCGTCGATCGCACTACACGGCTCACAAATCCCGGGGCCTATAATAATATTAATTGTTTTTATATTAAAATGGCCGCCAACGCAAACAAACCTGAACGCGTATTAACGTGTATGGACTCAGAGTTTTATATACTAGAGGTGGTAATGTAAAATTGAATCAACGTTATTTTTGACAATCGAATTGACAACTTTTGCAATATTTTTGTTTATTATCGTAATAATTTTCATAATATTACTGAACAAAGTTAGCTCGTGTGGAATTCCTGAAAATTTATTTCTAAGAGGGAGCCTACGTTAAAGAGAAAACCACAAGTCTTCAGTTGCTATCGACCACCAAGCTGTTTTACGTTGATAAATAATAATATCACGTCAGTCAGTTTAAAACTTTGCAATTGAATAGCAGTAGAACCCGGCTTCACTTTTTAAAATCCTTGCTCTACAAAGTAATATGTACAATCTACATATGAAATGTCAGTGTCATCCAGAAATGCAGGCTTTGCGTTGATCAAGCCAGTCAATCAATTTATAATTCATAGTTTTTATAGATAATATAATTATAACTATCATTTATATACTACTAGCTGACCCGGCGAACTTCGTACCGCCTTAGTATGCAAAATTAAATGTATATTTTTGAATATTTCTGAGAGATTTTCTTAATATTTTTTTCCGTAAGAACCTTCTCCTAATAATAACAAATACAACAAAAAAAGAATTAGTGAAATCGGTCCAGCCATTCACGCGTGATGCCGTGAGTCGTGACCAAGGAAAACGGGTTTCATTTTTATATATATACTATATTAGTGCTCTTTAGTGAGATGCCTGATGCTCTATGATCTAAAACTCAATGCACTTACGAATTCGTGTCAGCTTCGGTATATTACTTAATTATTTACGATTTAATATGCGCTCGATGAAATTGAATATTGTAAGAGATAATGCTTGTAATATTCGATGAGAGCTGATATGTGACGCCATTATGTAGTATAATTGGACAAATTGCACTCAATTGGTTATTCAATATGCCGTAAGTTGCGCAAATATGTATTAATTATAATTAATTACAATTTGCGAAAACCAAAAGTAGGTAGGATTTATTTTTAAATCGAATTATTTTTTCAATTGTCTGAACTAAAAATTCATTTGAATGAAACTGGACTGCTCACTTAGGTACTTACTTAAAATAGTAATTTTGAATTTATGTGAATAATGTCTACGTTAATCTGATAATGAAAACAGAATTTTAAAAAACACTACTGCCCTACTAAAAAAAATTAATGAGTATAGTATTGATTTTTTTTTTCAAATTATAGCCAATGTCACTCAGGAGGATGTTGGGATTCTAACGATATCCCATAAATCCAAATCTGTTCAGGAATTTAAAAATTATGCTGGTATAAAGAAACTCAAATTCATGCCTACATGAATTCTGAAAACATTACACTCCTTTCATTTTTCGGGCAGTCGTGTAAAAATAATAATTTGCCTTTTTAAAACAGGGGACATTTGACTTTCGCGCTAATCCTTATTTTAAAAACGTCAAGGTACGTGACATCAAACTGTCATTTTAGCAATATTGCTTTAAACTGCCTCGTTGCTCTAGTGGTTGACATGTTCGACTGCGGCCGACAAGGTCCCGGGTTCGAGTCCCGGGTCAGGCCATAATTAAGTAGTGGGTTTTTCTGACTAAGGTGGGTCTAAGCTCTAATTCCCTCTCTCCTATGAGAGTGGAGAGGCCTGTGCCCAGCAGTGGGATGATAATGGACTGTAGTGGTGGTGGGCTTTAAACTTTGGCAGTATAGTCAGTAATTGTAGAAAACGTCACTAATGAGATTTTAACGGTAGCTCATTATGGACCAAGGAAAAACTACGTTCATAGTTATAAAAAATGTATTAAACTTACAAAACTAAATAACGAATTAACATTTTAAGTCGTAAAAGTAAGTAAACGGTATAAACGTAAACATAAAACGTCAGATTAATTTAAACACGCAGTATTCACTAAACTTACCCAACCCATCAAAGTTACCAACAAAGCTAAGGCCTAAGAGTTGTCATTTTTAGAGCCTCCATAATTTTCCGCAAAATTACTTGTATCTTGAAAGTGACAAGTCGTTCATTTTGTTAATCAGTAAATTAAGGCTAGACTTGCTTTTACTTTTTATCACTATGGATGGGGCCCGCGACCTATTCATGTGGGTTTAAGTTTTTAAAAATTGTATCCCAGAGATAATATCCATGCAATAAACATTTTGTCGAATCTTTGCGGTGTGATTTTAATCACGACAACCCAACAAACTAACACAGTTTCGCATTCATTATAGAATTATAAAATTGTAATTTTTATCATTATAGAAGCGCATCTCTTAGTAATGCATCAGCCAATACCGACAATCATTGGCGATGAATCATATTATCATAATACAGATATTATATTGATTTTCAAGCAAATATCATCGCATTGGATGGTAGGTAAGTTAATTTAGTCATGTAACATCAGTGAACCAAAACCTCATTGCCTAGCTAGGCATCATAATGTAACAAGAGTAAAAAATCGTTTTACGTCTTTGTTATAGAAATTACCTCATAAAGTAATACAAAAATAAATTTAAAAAACCTAACATCTTTGGAATGATGGATACGGTCTGTTTTCTCCTTAGTATAACTACGTAGGTACTCTGTGGTCTAACTAACTCAGTGCCACGAATGAAGAGATCAGCCAGGAATATAAATTATAGAATCAATCCGACACAAACACTAACGAGCACAATGTGGGAAAATTAAACTTAATGTGATTAATATTTAGTGTACGACATAAATCTTTTGAAAAAATGTACAGTCAACAAAAAAATACTATAAAGTAAATGTATTGTGGATTGTGAATTGCGATCCTGTGTGTATTGCTAGTTTTTTTTTTTTTTAATCCACTACAAGCTAGCCCTTGACTGCGATCTCACCTGATGGTAAGTGATGATGCAGTCTAAGATGGTAGCGGGCTAACCTGTTAGGGGCATGGCAGTTATATTGAACCCATACCCCTACGGTTTCTACACGGCATCGTACCGGAACGCTATATCGCTTGGCGGCACGTCTTTGCTGGTAGGGTGGTAACTAGCCACGGCCGAAGTCTCCCACCAGACCAGACCAGCGAAAATTCAGAAATTATAAATTCCCAAATTGACCCTGCCGGGGATCGAACCCGGGACCTCCGCACGTTAAGGCAACAGCGCTTCACACTGCGCCACGGAGGTCGTCAAAGGAAATCGAGATTTATTAACTTAATTTAAAACTTTATTATATGAATCAATCCAATATAAATAAATGTGAAATTGTATTAATCGGTCCATCTTCTATGCTTTTGCGGTTCATCTTTTCAACCGAATACGACGAAATTTTGTACAAAGATAGGTTGCAGTTCGGAGAAGGACATTATCCCAAAATATCAAATCAGTTTTTTTATCCACTACAAGTTAGCCCTTGATTGCGATCTCACCTGATGGTAAGTGATGATGCAGTCTAAGTCTAAGGTAGCAGGCTAACCTGTTAGGGCCATGGCAGTTTTATTAAATACCCCTATTCGGTTTCTACACTACATCGCACCGGAACGCTCAACTGCTTGGCGGCACGTCTTTGCCGTTAGGGTGGTAACTAGCCACGGCCAAAGCCCACCAGGCAAATGTTTCCATGAGATTTTTTAAAAACCTGATTCCACGTAAGTGTGCACAAAGTTGCACTATCAATAGTTTTTAATAATGGTCATACCATATCAAGCCTTAGTTGATAGCTCATGATGACAGTCAGTCAATTTATTCTTTTTCGTTTCCAAATCTCTTTTACATGTACGTTTCCTGAGCTAGCAGCCGTTTTCACAAATCTCTTATGCTGTCGGTACATAAATTTACGTTTACTACATTTTATCCGGTGAGCGTTCCAACCACTGCACTATTAGTGTTACTGTTTTATTGAGTATCATTAAACTAATTGACGTATCACACAATCTACCAAACTCGCAGAGCTTTTATAGTTTTTGCTTTTTAAGTTTTAGGCCGGTGCTGCCAGTTTATGGCTTTGAATTTAGATTAAAGGCGGCACTACAATATGTTGGCATTTTTTTTTAGTTTTTTAAATATTTGTTTCAATACTCATTTGCTAATCGTTAGGGGATCGGTTCTTTTCTGAACTGCATATTATACTACACAATTTCCTCAGGAAATTTACATGGGGCCATTTCACCAACTTATATGTATAGTAAGTAACCTTTTTGAAAAAGAAAACTATTGTCATAATCGCATAAGATTGGTTGAAGTATGAAGGACCAAAATTTTTATCCACTGTCCCATTGGAAGTTTATTCGAGATAAAAAATATATCTAATGGTTTGCCCCGAAGTAAGACCTCGCGTCCTATTAGTTTGGACCTACCGACGTAACATAGTCAGATGCGTACACAGACTGACGGACAAGTATACAAAATAATATTCAATACCTTTATTATTATATTAGCCTGACGAATGGCCTAGTTGCAACAACGCATATCAGTCGATTGCAATTGTTAAGCAACGTTGACCCAGGTCAGTAACTGGATAGGTGACCAACTTTGGAAGTCCAAATTTGGCCTTTTTGTTTTAGTAGTCCCGGTTATAATCACTAACACCTGATAGTAATCGTTAGACATCGTTACAGTTGAAATTATACTCTTAGTCGAATCAAATCGTATGCGGAAAGACCGGAACACACCAAAAAACCCCTGCTATTATGTGACTAATGGAAAGTGGTCACGACATTCAGCAATGACGAAGTAGATACTAATAGACGATCTTGTAAATGAATTGTGACAAGAGGTTTGATATTTGGATTTATATATTTTATCAATATTGTGCAATATATAATGGTGTGCCCACGCCTTTACCGAGTGAGTTTCAAGCTATGGTATCAAATTTCAATAGTTCATGTAGCTTTACAACAAGGTCGTATTTCTTCGACACTATGTCGTCAGCTCACTATAAATTACCAACATACAAAGTTTAGTAACCGATTTAGAACGAGATAATAAAGCAGCCTGAGACTTTTGCATGGATTAAAGTCTGGCTCACATTTTCAAAAAATATAGATCTTTTTTAGTGAAAAAATCAGCCTCCAACTTCGATCAACTGGAGGCTTCGGTCGTGGCTAGTTACCACCCTGCCGGCAAAGACGTATCGCCAAGCGATTTAACGTTCCGGTACGATACCGTGTATAAACCGACTAGGGGTATAGGCTCATGCTCATAATAGGTTAGCCCGCTACCATCTTAGACTGTATCATCACTTACCACCATGGGCTAACTTGTATTGGATTTTAAAAAAGAAATTTTTTAATCATTTTTATAAATCATCAGCTTTCTTTATCTTGTGACGGATTCACCCATCAGCTTAGAGTAAGTTACGATTGTTATGCCCTTAAGTCAAACGAAGTACAGTCAGACAACCAAAACTTAATTGAGTAAAGGTGAACCGGCCTCTAAAACTAATTAAGCAAAAGAAATCCACTTCTCATTCCTCGGGCGTAAGACCAAGTACGAGTCATACTAGCCCATCGAGGATTCCGTAGTTTGAAATAAAATATATCTTGATAGACATTGCCCTCAACCGATAGACGTCCACTGCTGGACATTGGTCTCTTGAAAGGACTTCCACATGCTGTCTTGCGCTGCCTGGATCCAGCGGCTTCCAGCGAATTTTACTTAATTTGGTTAAACAATAATTAATTAGTGAACCATTTCATAAACATATTGATTTTGTACTGATTGATGATGACTGAGATTTGACACTGTTAAATTAAATTGTAATTAGCTACAATGATGATTTATAATAAAAAACAGTACAAATTTGAGATTTACTAGCACAGTAATTTACTTTTCCTGTACGTTCTAAATAAATTTCTACCACTACCACTACCATTACCATTACATTAACGTCCCACTGCTGGGCACAGGCCTCCACTCTCAGAGACGGAATTAGAGCTTAGAACTATCACTCTGCTCCATTGCAGGTTGGCGGGCTTTGATGACCATTTTCATGTCACTTTTAATAACGGGACCGACGGAAGTGCTCTCCGAGGCACGGGTGTGAAACACCGCCAACTTCCTAACTCCGGGCTAGTACTGAGAATTTCTAGTCAGTAAAATCCAATACTTAATAATTATGGCCCGACACGGGACTCGTACCCGGGACCTCGTCGGCCGCAGTCGAACATGCTAACAACTATTTCTACGATTTATTATTATTTCAGATTTTTTGCTTGGCAAACGAGTTAAGCTGGTGCACGGAAAACAGTATTTATAAACGGTAATAAGTTACTTAAACTATAAGGGTACCTAAACTTTATTCTATTTTGGTACGGAACGCTAAACACTTTCTCTTTCCACTTTTTTTTTCTTTTTAATTTGTCCCCTTATAAAATTCATTCATTAGAAAAAACGGCAAATAAGGTACAGGAATAAGATGTCCGTCATAAAAAGCAACGAGCCGGCCCTAATGAGGGCGAAACGTGTTTTTATAAAACAAAATCAATTTGCTAAAATGTGTAAAACGAAGGTTTTTTTCTGTGCTTCCATCAATTTGTTTTATTCCACTACAAGTTAGCCCTTGACTGTGATTTCGTTTGATGGCAAGTGGTAATGCAGTCTAAGATGGTATCCTGTATCCTGATGGTAGAGCTATCCTGTAGGGGTAAAGCAGCTTTATTTAACCCATAGCCCTAATCGGTTTCTACACGGCATCGTACCGGAACGCTAAATCGCTTGGTGGTACGTCTTTGCTCGTGGAAACTAACCACGGCTGAAGCCTTAACTAACTAGACCAGGCCACAGAAAATTCTGAAATTATAAATTCCCGAATTGACGCTGCTGGGAATTGAACCTGGTACCTCCCATTATAAAACGGAAATCCCTAACGCTTAACACTGCGCCACAGCTCCTACGCACATCACAGTATAGAAGTAAAATTATTATACATGTTTTGACTCCATCACAAAAATTCTAAACAGAAATATCCTATATGTACCTTATTTTTTTTTGACCGACCCTGGTATTTTACCCAGGACGTCTTCGTCCAAAGACAGAAAATTACACAATGTATGGATTGACCGTGACTGTCAAATAAATGTTCAAGGAATTTACATCATTCTAGAGATGGTGGGACCTTAAAAAAAGGAAAATCAGAAGATCTACGGGGTCCATTTTCTTAAAAAGAAAAAGAAACCAGTAAAAGTAAAAAGATAGTATAGAAATGTCGACTTGAAGTAAGTAAAAATGACTTCTTAGAAACTCCGTTACCAACCTTGCCTTTGGTGAGAGCGAAAAGCTGAAAAATTTAAAAAAAAATGAAAAATTCTTTTCAATTCTTAAGGGATTCCATGTCAGCAATCGTTCATGCTGCAGAAGAATATCGTTTGAGGTTGATTGGACCGAGGTTGGTAAGGGGGGATTGCAATTCTCCTATCTATCAAGTTTATAACTTCGATTGATTTATAAAACGTAGGTTTAGGTGACCTAGGTTGTAAAGCAGGGAACCGTGCTTGTTTCATTCAATACGTTTATTAAGATTTTTCAATAACAATTGGCCTGAGCTTAAAGGTCTAGCCCCACTACAAAGGCGCAGTGCGGCGCGGCACGTAGCGGCAAGTATTCTTTGTACAATTACGTCGCTGTGCATCTCCGTGCCACGTCGTATAAGTGCACCTAACTCCATACAAAATCATACAAAGAATATTTGCCGCTACTAGAATAGATTCACGGCGCGGCGCGGCGCGTAGCGGCAAATATTCTATGTACGAGTTTTTTTATGAAAACAAGGCCCACTTAAGGCGCTGTGAACTCAAGAGATGAAAAATAAGGCGCAGGCGCAGGCACAGGCAGGTGTACTTGATTTAGAAATATGAATTTTATCTTATATTTCTAGAGCTAATTATTGATTTCAATAAGGAGAAAAATTGCTTTAAAAGGTAAATTAAATGGTATGTTTAAAATAAATTTCAATGCAGAGATTTTTTAAGTTTTGTTTTGAGATGCGTCAATGGCTGCTCAAATGTCTTGAAAATAGCACATTATTTTTACAAGCATACATTATGCCACCGTTTGATGGATACACTGCTTTTAAAAACCCCCTTTTACGCTACATAGAGGGCCTTAAGCGACGCGGAACGAAGATGCACTACAACATAACTGTACAAAGATCCGCGTGGCATCGCGTTTGTGTAGTGAGGCTTGATCTTTGCAAAACATGTGGAGTCCACCGATCTGACCAGCGTGTTGAACTATGGCTTAACCAATTGCCATTCTAAATCTAAGAGGAGACCTTTGCTCAGTTGTGGGTGGACCTCTAAGATTTACTGCTCCCCCGTTATTTGGCGATCAGAAGTATTTTGAACTAAAGGAACCTTAAAAATTGTTCAGACCTCACTCTACTTAAGGTCCATTCAATTGAAAATAACCTAAACCACAAGCAACCAGTAAAACGTTCAATCCGATTTCTGAACTGAATGGAAAATTCAAATAAATGAAAAGCCACGTCGCATATTTCGGATATCGCTTAACTCGCTTAGTACAATCCATCACAATCGAGATTCCTGAACGAAATCCTCTCATGGAATATTACTTCTTATTGTTGAAATTGTTAGGATGAAATTTGGGTGAATGATTTTGGTTTGTATGGGGTTTAGGCGACGTGGAGTGACCGGATTGGTCATTGTTTGCAAGGAACAATGACTACACGTAGCGTAGGAACGTTGGAATCTGCCTTTCGTATCGCTCAAAGCTTCGGTTTTATATGAAAGGCCTTTAGAACTAGTGATATAGCCAGGGTATACCTTATCGTCAGGTAGTCGTAGAGGCAAATTGAATTGAGCGATTCCTTCAATAAATTCTACGCTATCTAGAATGTTAAGCGATCTGGGATTGGTTGTATTATTTACCATAACTTTTTAAAAAATGTTTGATTTTTGAAAAAAAATATCAATCTTAATCATAGCCTTGATATTATTATCATTACCCATAAAATTAATTCAGGAATTTAAATATTGCTCATGATATTCTGGCCCAAAAGGTTAGAAAACTTATTTGTCGATGCTGTTACAAACATAAAATAAGTATTTGATATAAACTAATATTTTTTTACTTTCAAATCTTTGCTTAGTTCTTTCTATACAGTATTATTGCCTAATAGAAATTCTAATCCATCCTAAATCTATGTAGTGAGTAGTCATAGTAGAAAGCAGCAAAAACAAGTTAAAAATATATAAGAGACATCTTTCTAACAAAGTCTTTGTAGGTATGTGACAGAAGAATCAAGTCGAAAGTTCCCGACAAATTAATGGCGACGCACCGGCAAAGCCTCTTCATAAAGCCGGTGCTGCCTTCAGCGTTCATTTTTATTAGTTCCAAGGAAAAGGTAACTTTCATTATGACGTAGAAAGAAAGGGCCTTATTACCCGTAACAAGGGCGTAACACTTAACGTTTAATAGCAACTTAAATCCAACGGGCAAAATTTATATCAACCCAACCTTTTAAACATCTTACACACAATCGAGCCTGCACGCTTTACAGGTTTTTAACATCAGTGATTTGTAATTAATTGATGGTTCTCTATAATTAAGGTACTTTTGCACCAAACTGCTTTACATTTACTTAAATTTTGTGATGCAGTCCCTTTGAGAAATATTTATATTTTCAAGGTTGAAAATTTAAATGCATTTTACAGCAAGTGGACCTAAATATTTAAAGCGCCGGCGGGCAAATAACCTTCAACTATTACCTATTCTGTGATGTAACTATATTATAAATCCGATTTCTACATAGTATGCATAACAAAAATTTTCATATACCTTTTAAACTTAAACTAGGTTTTCAGGCAGCCACAATAAATGCGAGACGAATAATCTTCAGAGACATTGCGTCAGCAAATTCCTATTTTTTTTACAGAACATACATCGAGCATGTACGCTCGTAGCAAACAAGCCTTAGAACCTGTATAAGGCTTTAGTTGCAAATGCCGAAAACAAAAGCTAATAACATCGTTATGGACGGAGGGCACTAAGTGCCGTCATCTGCATAAGTAATTGTTACTTTGGAAATTGGATAAGTATGAGTCGCAGGGCTTCAAGATTTTCACTTTTCCTTCACATTCATTTATTAGGAACTGGTTTAATTTACCGTTCTTTTCGGCAGGATCAAATTAGTATGTGACAAAAAAAAATTAAGCTCTGTCTCTCTCTAGTACATATGGAGACAGAGTACTTGTGTGTAACTCCTTACCCATGACGGAACATGGATAATAATAAACATTTTGAACACTTGCAAGTAGTTCCGTTGGCAAAGATCCACGTTGAAAGCAAGATGTCATAGGTTCGAATAAATAAGTATTAGAATCAAAAAACGGGTTCTTACGGGTGTCCAACGACACTTGGCTTGTTCACTTTACCTTTTGAAAATGGAAAGAACTACGAAATATGCCCATAAAATCTAAATATCTACATTTCGAATTTGAATTCGAACAAAACCTTTCGGTTAAGTTTCTAGTGTTCCAAATAGCGAATTCGATTCGGCAATTGTATGAATCGCTCGCATAAACGTTTGATTCCAGTGTTTTAGTTAAGGAAATATGGTAACGTAGGGCGCGCGGGTCAGCGGGTCAATATACCGCAAGGTACTGATAGTGCGATTGCTTTCATTGTAACGTCAGCATTTAAAATGACTCGAGGAAGTATTCAAGAGAAGTGTAAGTATACGCCTTAATGTTTACATAATATTATCTGTGAAATCGTATTTACTTCAAATGACTTTTGTCAGCTTTTGACAACCTCTTTGGCGCAGTTGTGAGCACTGTAGTCTTTTAAGCAAAGACCTCGGGGTCGATCCACGGCAGGGTCAATTTAAAAATTCATATTTTCTGATTTTCTCTGGTCTGGTGGGAGGCTTCGGTCATGGCTACTGCCAAAGACGTGTCGTGCCGTGTTAAAACCGATTTAAGTGCGTGTTTTTAATATTACTGCCATATCCAGGCTAGCCCGCTACCATCTGAGACTGTACCATCACTTATCACCATTCACTTCTTTAATAGCTGTACATTATTGGTTTGACAGCTGTCATTCTAATAAAGACTTACTGTTAAAGGTGAGAAAAAGAGGGCTTAATTGTCGTATAATACAAAAAATGTACAACCTAGATGTCGTCCGCAATTTCGTCCGCGTGGTTTAGGTATTTTGAATATTTCCAATTTAAACACTTTATCCTATCCGGAAGTGACCTATCTCTGTAGCAAATTTCCCTAAATCGGTTGAACAGATAAACAATCAGACAGACGAAAATATATACTCTTTCGCTTTTATAATAATATTAACAATGGACAGACGTTCCCGGAATCTGCTGACGCTACATGAAGTCGTCATAAAACGCGATGCACCGGTGTTATTGCAACAAGTTAATTTATGCCCGCCGCGTGAACCGATTCATCAGGGCTTTGTAATGCGGCGTTGTTTCAGGCCAGGGTTGCCCCGGGGCCAGCGAATGCGTGCCCCGGCGATACCGTGGTAATTCGCGGGGCTTAGGACTAGGCTCAAATATATTCGCTGTCAAAAATATTGTGCGATAATTATTCGTTTCATTCTAATTCCCACAGCTAGATTACCTTTCTCCTTTCTTTTTAAGGACAAGGGATGAATAAATTAAAATTTCAGATTATCCCGTCATGTGGAATGTGCTGCCATTACATAATATAATTATTATTTTATTGTCTGTTAAACCATAACATCCTGTAATTGTTTCATCTGCTTCATCATCACAGCTTATAATTTTACTATCATTATCAATTCCTCGAGTTGAACACAATGAGTTCAAGCTCGCTAGCTTTGCGTTTTATAATCCTATCATCAGTAAATATCACACAACGATTTATCTTCTAGATGTTGCCCGCGACTTCGTCCGCGTGGACTAAGTTTTTCGATTCCCGCAGGAACTCCTTAATTTTCCGGGATAAAAAGTATTCCGGGAGCCTATCTCCTTATATAGCCTATCTATACAAACTATCCCTGTACTAATTTTCATCAAAATCGGTTCAAAAGATGGGCCGGGAAAGCGTAGCAGACAGACAGATGGACAGACAGACAGAAAAACTTTCGCATTTATAATATTGTAGTAGTACCTATGGATTATATGGTATATAAGGATATTTGGATAGTATGGATAGGTATGGATATTTATTTTTTTACTTTAGATAAAGTAGCATACGAAACTCCTTTTAAATCACGTCTTAAAACCTCGGAATTAATAAACAGTAACACTGTATTATCGCGGAATACCATCCGAAAAAGTTCCATAATATGGGCAGAGGTACAGGCGGTAGCCAAAACAAATCGCAACGCCTGACAGGCGAAATTAAAGTTCCCCACCTCGACAGATCCACGGAATTAAAAACCCAATCTAAGTTATCCCATACAATTACCACTCACTTACCACACCCTCCTGTTTAAGGGTGGGCAGTAATAATAAAGAGGCGTCACGTAGAACGATTCCTTCGGGATCTTGGGCTAAGGGGTGGTGCATCTTGCATTTGTTAGGGGGTAATTGACTCGGGGGTTAATGGTTTCTAAGGTGGTAGGAAGAAAATTGTCTGTTATTATATCGGGGACCAGCCGATGGGGAATCAAAAGGTAACCACAAATACTTACGAGACTACGAGGATGTTTCTGTTAGTATCTAGTCTTTGGTTATGGTATTTAGTTGAACGATCAAAGTTTTACAATAACTGGTTATGTGCGTATTGGATAGAAGCAGGCGTTATTTTGCTGAAGTCCATGATAATGAAAGAACTTGAAGTTTAATTCGTTATAATCCGCGAAAGTAGTTAAATGATCTATGTGGTACAGAGTGTAGCTTGCGATTCTCAGTACCCAGTAAGCCAGCACTTTTCAAAATTTCAGTTTTTAAAATTACCTGTTCAATGAGGAGGGTCGAGGGGTATCAAAATACAGATTTGAGATAAATTTCAACAAATCATTTAAATTTAGATAAAATGATAAATTTAAAACTATTACTTCTTAGTAAATCTACATTCCACCTTCATGATTGATGATAAGACAAGACAAGATTTCCGAAGAAGAGATCCGTCACCTTTTTATTATTGTACCGCAAGGCTTCGACATGTTCTGCACCCCTACGCAGTCGAAATTCCGCGGGCTCGTACGAAGCGGTTTGCTTCCTCGTTTCTAATTCGAACCGCTAGGATATGGAATGCCCTTCCGGCTTCCGTTTTCCCCTCCCTTTTTAATATAGGTACATTCAAATCAAGAGTGAATAAGCTTCTTCTAGGCAAGCGCGCTCCATCTTAGGCTGCAACACCACTTGCATGCAAGTCTGATTGCAGCCAAGCGCTAGCCTATATATAAAAAAAAAACATAAAATTTATACTGTCAGTAAAAAATTCCGCCAGCTCTTCGGTAAGTAATCTTGCGATAAGCGTAGGCTCAGCAACATCTTTATCTCCAAGCGAAACGCTCAAGACACGTTCTCAAGATTCGCGCTTGCTTGAATTTATGACCGCACCATTATCCTGTGGGCTTACTACCATAGCTAAAAGCAGTATTATTTTTAAATATTGGTTGGTTCCACAATCTACAAATAAACTTTGTTAAAACAAAAATAATACAATTTCACCAATATCAAAGATTACCTTTAGAATTAAAACTACAAATTAATAATTGTGAAATAGAACAAGTGTCAAATTTTAAATTATTAGGCTTAACTATTGACTCGCACCTGAACTGGAAAGAACACATTATTAATATCAAAGCAAAATTATCATAATTCTTGTACGCGCTCAATGTTTTAAAACGTAATACCGATATAAAAACTGCCCTAGTCGCATACTATGCATATGCACAATCCTGGCTGAGATACGGTGTCATGATGTGGGGAAATAGCGTCAATTCCGAAGAACTTGAACTTTTTAACGACCTCCGTGGCGCAGTGTGTAGGGCTGTTGTCTTAACGTGCGGAGGTCCCGGGTTCGATCCCCGGCGGGTCAATTTGGGAATTTATAATTTCTGAATTTTCCCTGGTCTGGCCTGGTGGGAGGCTTCGGCCGCGGCTAGTTACCACCCTACCGGCAAAGACGTGCCGCCAAGCGATTTAGCGTTCCGGTACGATGCCGTGTAGAAACCGAATAGGGGTATGGGTTTAATATAACTGACATGCCCCTAACAGGTTAGCCCGCTACCATCTTAGACTGCATCATCACTTACCATCAGGTGAGATCGCAGTCAAGGGCTAACTTGTAGTGGATTAAAAAAAAAAAAAGAACTATTTATTATGCAAAAAAATGTATAAGAGTAATTTTTAACCTTGGCAACCGGGACAGCTGTCGACCATATTTCATAAAATATAACATTTTGACCTTACCTAGCCTATACATACTAGAAGTTGGTTTATTCGTGAGGAAACACCTAAACTTTTATACACAAAAAATATTTAAATCAACTCGACATAAACCGAAACTTGCCGTAACTCAACATAGAACAAAACTTTTCTCTGATAGCCCACATTACACATCAACAATGATATATAACAAAATCCCCGATAGGATCAAAAATATTGAATCCAATATTAAATTTAAAAAAGAACTCCAGACCCTCTTAACCCAGAAGGGATTATATGAGGTTGATGAATTTTTAGCCAATTCAACAATTCAATTCAACAATCTGCGCGAAAAACCTCCATTATTGTAACAAATTTTGTATTGTATTTGACATAATTTACTGTATTAGACATAATTTTATTTAATAATTTAATCTATTTAATATTTTATAATTCATTTTGATTTTGACATAATATAATAGTTTATTGTAGGTACTCGACATAATTTTATTTAATGTAATCTGATTTTTATGTTTTAACTTTAATTTCAATATAATGTAACAATTAAGATAAGGTAACTTATTGTAATGTACTTAACTACTGTAATTTTATTAATGTATGTACTTGCTTCGCCCTAACAGGGCTAAATATGCAAAATAAATGAATATGAATATGACTTAGGGAGTCAAATCAAATAAAAAAAAAGGACTTAATTATGAAACAAGAGCATAAACAGTATTAAAATAATACAAAAATTACTGCTTTAAGCGATGGTAGTAATCCCCGAGAAGCCTTGATTGTCAGCTCAGCAGAAGCTTAGGATTTAAAGATTTGGGTAAATTCTTATTTGAATTGCATGCGCTTTAATAATAAATCTACCTATGGCTAAAAAAACTTCCCGCAAAAAATCAACGAGAAATGTTTGCGTTCCACCTTTACGACCTAGGTACTTATTATTTGAAAGCACAATACGAAACACAAAGCAACTTTAAAACGCGACCTCAAAACACATCCGCGTATCGTTTATTATAATAAACGCCACCTGTGACGTAATAACTCATCATAAAATGAGCTCGGTTTTTCTCGGCGCGGCGTCGGCGAACCGTAAAATACACAGCCTTATAAACTTGCTCGAGTTTAAATGTTTGCTTTGATAAACGTAAACTGCTCAAATTTTATGACCGTTTTGTCACTGTTTACGCTTTTTACTACGGGTGCACATAATATCGTGATCTATTCCTAGTGACGTCACAGTATAGTACCTACGCAAAAAGGGCATCAGATGGTCAAACACGTATTCGTTCTCGAACGAAACTTTAAACTGAAAATATAAAACCTCTTTGTTTCCTATCCCGCAAGAATTTTGAAAAATTGTTTCTCATTCTCTCTCTCTGTGCAAAATTTCAGCTTTTTATGTACAAAAGTTTGGGCTGGACTTTGATGAATCAGATAGTCAATCGAACTTGTCTTTATATTATAATATTAGTACTAGCTTTTGCCCGCGGCTTCGTTCACGTCAGGTTCAGTTTTCATACAAATTTGAAAACGCTATTTCACCCCCTTAGGGATTGAATTTTCAAAAATCCTTTCTTAGCGGATGCCTACGTCATAATAGCTGTCTGTATGCCAAATTTCACAGCTCGATCCGTCGAGGGGTTTGAGCTATGCGTCATAGATCAGTCAGTCAGTCAGTCAGTCACCTTTTCCTTTTGCATATTAAGATAATGATTGATATCTAATATCTATGGACTAATTTTCAGCTCTAATTGCATTTCTCCAAATTTTTGGCTACAATTTGGTTACAATAGGATTAAAAACGTCCCGAAAGATTTCTGTTGCGTTAGGACATAGGATGGTCATAGGGCGTTAAGTTATAATAACCGGCATCTGTGACGTCATAGCTCATCACAAAATGAGCTCGGTTTTTCTCGGCGTCGCGTCGGCGAACTGTAAAATACACAGCCTTATAAACTCGCTCAAACTGCATAAATCTTTGCTTTGATACCGGGAACTCGATGGGAAATTATAGGAATAACAATTTCATTATGCCGCGCGCTTTAGAAAATTTATGTTCCAGTGCTGCCGTTTTGAAAAATATAATTATGAACAATAGCGTTAGAGCTTATTTAACTTTGTTTACAGTTAACGCTCTTTGTAGTTAGTTTTTCTATAGTTTTACCTTACAACATTGTTGTTACAAAGTAGCTCAAACCGACATACTCTTTAAAGTGCTTGCTCTCAAAGATTCCTTTACGAAATGTCTTTCAATGGTTTTTACACCAATTATAAAGAGTGTAACATAAAATGTTTCTATGCCTGGGCTATTCCATCTAAGCTTATGAGGATTGAAAAAAGATGCGGGAAATTATGCGCATTTCGCGTATCTCTAATAAGGCTTCATCTAGGTATGAAGTTTTACTCAGCCTGGAGTCAGGAAATTGGCGGTGTTTCACCCCCGTGCCTCAGAAAACACGTTTAGCCGTCGGTCCTGTGCCTGATGTGTCCCCGTTCGTGTCAGATTGTCCGTCCCATCGGACTATGAGAGTAAAGGAACAGAGTTTACCTGAGTATGCGCATACCTAATGTGCACTATAATATCTCCCACGCAGGGCTAATCTTTCTGGAGATAGGCCGCCGTGGCCGAAATTCGGTCGAGAGGACATTAGTTTACTATGAAGTTTATACATACTCTAAAGCACCAGGCAAAGAGCGTTAGAAAATATTCAAGTCAGGTAAAAATGAAGAATATACATTTTACTTGATAATATTAGGGTTGAATCAATCGTATCAGTCCAAGTTTTGATCCCGGTATATATTTGTTAGATGAGCATTCAGAAAATTTAAAAAATGCTCTATTTTCAGTCAAACAGTTAAGCTGCTCAAACGAAAAGTATGCTTAACTTTTTAAGCTACTTATTCCCACGTGCTATTCAGCTATAAACTGTGAATGAAATAAAAAAAATGTGCTCAAAAATGTTCAATGTAATCAACTTTAATCCGATTAAGTAAAGAAATGAAAATGTCAAGACTAAGGATTTTGAGGCTTAAAGTTTTGTGGTAAGGTTGTAAATGGACTGAAATTTTTTGTACATTTTTAAGACGACAAAATACGAGTTTTATAGTTCATTAATAGACAGTACAAAAGGATGAGGATATGTCGTGAGCCTTGAGATCTTAAGAGATCTCTAGACAAAACGCTTTATGTAGACGTCGATACTTTACTTGAGGTAGGGTTGCCTCTTTTTACATTGAATATTTATCAACAAAAAAAAAACTGAAATTAACTGAATTTAAGTTGGCTGTTGAATGTTAATTAATCCTTGAACTAAAACTTCGATCGAAATTATTTAACTAGAAATGAAGTACCTACAGCTTACTAGAAATGATTACATTATAAACATTTTTGGATGTACGCAATTATTGGTGTAATCATCTCCATAGAAAATACCAGTTTGCATGAGCTGCATAGAACTGAACAAGTTTAACTAGATCCTAAGAAAGAGTTTCTGGCAAAGTCCACCATCTTTTACCGCCACTCTCCTACAGATAGGTTTAGCATATTTTGAAACCCCTTGAGCAAAGGGTTCATTCAAAGTACCTCTAGGTATTAATTTTCCCCCACGATTCGTTACGACGGTCGTAACTTGCAGTTGAATTTCTAATATGATCGTTAAAATCTTTACTGCACTTCGCGACTAGACTTTTCGATTTACTCTTTCTTATGACTTTTAACTGTAACTCTTACTATGAATTTTAAAATCTCGTAATGTTTAGATATCAAAGTCTATTCACTTATCAGATTTCTTCTGTGTATTAACGATTATTTAATACACAAATAATTCTTAAAACTTCTTCTATTTAACGCACAAGATTTCTTGTTACAAATTGATTTATATAAAAAAGTTGACCTTTTAAATTTTATCTGAGATAATTAATTATTTATTGAAACATTAATATCTATGTCAATGGAAAATGCTCAAGTTAAATATCAATTTTGTACACATGGCATACTGTACGTATCTTAAATAGCGGTAACAATTTCTTAAAAAAAATATTTTCATATATTTTTCGTAATTTTTTGACAACCCTAGAGTTTCGACAACCGTTTTATTGTCTCCATTAATAGATGGGCTTTAGGCGATCATCTTCTTAAAAAAATCCCCTCCATTTTGAGGATTTCATGCTTCAATCACTTTCAATTAGACTTTTGTTGGGGGTCCGTAGATAATATCATCAGCGAGTAGCGTTTGCCATGAGAAATTTTACTCTAGTAGAAGCCACTATACCAAGAAGACGTTACTAATATAATAAACTAGATGATATAAAATACATACATAAGGGGAACTTTCAAGATAGCACCGGTGCAGGAAAAGCCTAAAGAGAGTAGGCTTACATGGTACGGCCATATAATGCGAAGAAGCGATGACTACCCTATAAAGAAAGTGCTGAATATCCCCACCAAACCACGAGGGAGAGGCAGATCTCCAGCCACATGGTGTTCCAATGTCGAAAGGGACGTTAGAGCATCACGCCAATGAAAACCCAGGACAGAAAGTCCTGGCGCCTACGTTCAAGGAGGCGCGACCGTAAGTGTAATGGGATGAGGGCATGGGAAAGAAGAAGAAGAAGAAGATGATGCCCGACTTCGTCCGCGTGGATTAAAGTTTTTTGATTTCCGCGGGAATTCTACAATTTTCCAGGATAAAAAGTAGCCTTTGTCCCTCCCCGGGATGTATCAAATTTCATCAAAATCGGTTAAACAGATGGGCCGTGAAAGCATAGCAGACAGACAGACTGACAGACGGACAGACAGACACACTTTCGTATTTATAATATAAGTATGGATACGAATGTGCCGCCTGTCTGTCTGTGTATATCTGTCAGCTACGCTTTAACGCGCCACACTAATTTTGATGCATTTGGTAAGTACATAATATTTAGGACATACATAGGCTAAAATCCTATCCCAGAAAATCTAAAAAAGATTTTAAGGATCAGCCTGGCTGTCCAGCGCGGAAATGCAGCCAGCATTCTTGCCACCATTCCACGCGGCATTATTTATATAGTAATTAGGTTAGGCCTAGCTAGCTTAAGTTCTATTGCATTGTTTTCAATAAATGTCTAGTAAAAACTCATTGAAAAAGAAAAGATTTTTCTAAAACCATGAACTTACCACACAGTTATCCAAAGTAAATACGCAGATATAATATTTACCTGTAACAAAAATGATCAAATATTAAATGTTGTTAAAAAAATTAAAACTGTTAACGGACAAACGTAGGACCTGAAATATAAAAAAAATGTCACGGGTTTTTTTAGCAAAATTCAAACTTCTGCAAGTGCTTTTCAATGAATTTCTATGAAAGTGAATGATCAAGTGGATCTACTATGATGTGAATGTTCTTGTGTTTGTAATATATGTAAATTGTTAGTGTACTTAATAAATAAATAAATAAATAAATAAAATACTGGTTCTGAATGCCAATCTTACCTAGAAAAGCCAGCAGTAAACTCAGTAGTGGCTCTTTTGAAAAAAGTTGTATGTTAAAATCCTTTCGTATAGGTTGCCTGGAAGAGATCACTCGCAGTGATACTGACTCGCAGAGGCCACCTTTACACCATAACGGATTGTTAATTGTGTCACGAATTGAGTAAATATATATATTATCTCTTTGTGTGTCATAATGTGTTTAAATTACTTACTTCCTTCCAACTAATTAAATTAAAGTGTAGATGGATAAATTACCGTAGTCCCACATATTACTGGAGCGAATCAAAATATCCACGTTGATTATAGTTTATAATATTGTAATCTGCATCAGTAAAACATTTATTTTACTTTTAATAGTTAGATATTTTATATTAAATGCATTAAAACCAATACCTATTCTCACATACATACACATATACTAAAACCTTCAAACCATGCTTTAGCTCAAAATTACAACAATATCCTAGATTAATGTTGCATACTTGTTAAGTATTACAGTCATAATAATATCTGTCGGTCCGTAAAAGGGATACCATAAAACCGTTTACGTCTTTTATATTGGCGGTAATGCAGCTAAAGTACCGCAAATTATCTGTTAGGTTGGTACAACCGTTCATTGTAATACTGAGACCTAGATTGAACTTAGATACCGGTTATAAGTTATCTGGTGTTATCTATTTGTTAAACTAGGGAGG
Source organism: Erebia aethiops (assembly GCA_923060345.2). Lineage (NCBI taxonomy): Eukaryota > Metazoa > Arthropoda > Insecta > Lepidoptera > Nymphalidae > Erebia > Erebia aethiops. The sequence continues at coordinate 1,263,669 of OV281092.1, read as the reverse complement.
AACTGCTTTTTAAGATATTAGATTGCAAACTGAAAGTTGCTGGCATTTTTTTTAAGTTTATAATTCGCACTTGGCATGCGTGGTGAATTATGGCCTAAGTCATTTTGCCTTAGTATAATTAACCTACCATCTCTCTCTGCGTCGTATTCCTCATTGCTGAGGGTCGTGACCTTTCCATTAATCGTATAATGGCAGGGGTTTTCTTGTGATAATTTCCTTTCCTTCCGCATAAGACTCAGCTAAGAGTACTATTTCAGCTCTTAGATTTTAACGATTATTATCAGATGTTAGTGATAATAACCGGGACGGGAGGCACGGTGGAAACAAAAAGGCCAAATTTGGACTACCAAATTCGGTCACCCATCCAGTTACCGACTTGGATTTAACGTTGCTTAACAATCGCAATTAAACAGCCATACTCCTTCTCAAAACTACTATCACACACTACCATGAACAACTAATAGTGCAGGAACATTGAAACGGCTGTATTATTTTTATTTAAAAAATAACCCTTGGCTCACTAGTGCTGTAAAATGCAGTCCGCTTACAAATAAAAACCAAATCGATCGCTTAGCTGTACGTTTTGACAGTACTATTGTTGCTATCCTGTTGTTCAGCGGCGATATGTTTGACGTGCTCAGATAGTTAATGAGATAACGCCCATGTCATAACGTACCGATGTGAACGACGCTTTACTATGCAGTACCGTTTACAAAACAAGTGCTCTAAATTAATTGTGACGCTATTGATATTTTAAAACAGATTCACTCTGGGGGCTGGCATGGATATTGTGATAAAATGATTGTTATAAAATGCAATTTGGAGTAGTATCGAAAGCAAAATAGGAATAAACTATAAAGTAACAGCTAATCAGATGGCCATACTGCCAAACGAACGTTTCATTTTTTTAAAAATGCGTGCTGAATTGGAATCTACTATTTTTTTTTTAAATTGTTAAAATAAACTCGTATTCCATGATTTTCCTATCTTGACCTAAGAAAAGACCGAATAATATTACAGTTTTTATGTTCAAGTCAGTCATGTACTATCAGTAAGAAAAAAGAATCAAAAATTTCTAAATGAATTTGAGATAAAACAAAAAATATACAACTAAATTGACGACAGAAGGGCTGGCACATTTTTTCCTAGCTGTCCAGTGCGGAAATGCAGCCAGCATTCTTGCCACCATTCCACGCGGGCATGATTTATATTGTAATTAGGTAAGGCTAGCTAGCTTTAAGTTCTATTGTATTGTTTTCAATAATTAAAAAAAACTAATCTGATTCTTGATAAAAAAGTTAACCTCTAAATCCAAATATATTAAAGTTTTTTTTAAGTTTTTGCACTCAGTTATCCTCTGACATGGTGGGCGTTAAAGACTTTTTTAATGCGAGTTTTTTTCTGAATTTAATGGTCACGATGGTCGATAAGTGGTTGTGTTTATTTTAAAGTTATTATATATTTAAGTACGCTAAACATAAAACAACTCAAAATTAAAACCACCGGTAAACAGAGACGCTCCATAAATTACACGTCAGTAAAACAGATAACCTATTAGGAGATTACGGGGAAAAAATAGCTGAAAATAAAAATCAAACTCCCTCGTCAATGCCAGGGCATAATTAAAAAGTTTTAGTGAATATTTTTCTAATTTCCTTGCCGACGCTCCCCGAGGTCGACGGTAATTGTCCGCTCCATTTTGACTTTTTCTCTTTTTCCCATTAGTTTCTTAATTAATACCCCGCGCGAGGGCCGAGTGTGAGCCGAGGCGAATCAATCATAATCATCCGTTGTAAAATATTTTAATATCCAGAGCTGAATTCATCAGAGTTCAGAGCTAGTCTTTATGGCGAGCTGTAAGAGACCGTTTACGTTAGTTCTTAAACCTCTACTTTGTTATTTTTTGAATATTTGCAAAGGACTGTTTAAGTTATTATCTTACCTTAGTAATATAATTAATGGGAAAGTTTGGATGGATGGATGTTTGTTACTCAATTACGCCAGAACAGCTGATCTGGATGAAATTTGGCACAGAGATAGATTTTAGTCTGGAATAACACACAAGCTACTTTTTATCTCCGAAAATTAAGGAGTTCACGGGAATCAAAAAACCTCAATTCACTCGAACTTATCGAAAATGGAACTTAACGTGAGCAAAGTTATTCTACTGAGAAAAGCAAAACTCAGCAAAACACACTCAACAGGTTGGTGTACATGGTTCCTAATAATGCAGTGTTACTAATTGTTAACGTGATTATATGGATATAAAATGTACAATAAATATCGATTATAATTAATTATATTACTGCTTTCAGTCATTATTTAAAGCATTAGTTGCTTTAGTTTCCATGTGCATTTAATCCATACCATGGATTTAAATTTTAATGTTTAAATTACAACTTTTGTAAATTAATCCGCGGATAACTCTAAATTGTAATAAAAATGTATTCCTGAGTATAGCTTTAAGTATACTTAATATAAGTCCCATCTTTTTTTATGGAGCTAAGCCACAAATTATGACTTTGAGCTACTTACCGGAAGGCATCATCATAGGTACACCCGCAACCATCTGCATCATCACTTACCATCAGGTGACATCGCTTTCAAGCTCTAAATTGTAGTAGATAAAAAGCCGGATAGAGAGATTCTTGATTTTAGTTAAGTATGGTCTGGACCTTGGATGAAATATGGTCCAGATTTCTCAATAAAATATGAAATCTTAGTTCTACTTATGACAGATCATACAACCTCTAAAAATATAACTTACTAGTTGATGCCAGCGACTGCGTCCGCGTGGATTGAAGGATTTTTTTGGTCTTTAATTTTCTGGGATAAAAAGTAGCCTATGCGTTATTCTAAACTGTAATTTATCTCTGTGCCAAATTTCGTCCAGATCCGTGAACGGCGTGATTGAGGAACAAATAACGATCCATCCATCCATCCATCCATCCAAACTTTCGCATTTATAATAATATTAAGTAGAAGTAAAGAGAAAATATATCCAGGAATTATAGCAAAAACTTTAAAGAAATACGCAAATAATATTTATTTTCCGTAAACGGCGAACAAATCTGACAGGCGAAGGAGATTGGCTAAGCCAAAGCTGCGTCGCGGTGTTTTAAGGAAATCCCGGGAAGAATCCCTTTGTTCCCGTGATATTCCGGGAAATGCACAAGATCGAATACTAAAAACACTCGCTCAGCGTTCGACAATCTAAACCGAGAGCCAGTGGTCTTGATTCGGTTGTGCACAAACCATTACTTTTAGTATAATTTATACTTAAGCCCCATTTCACCAACATTGCCTGAGTTTTAGGGAACAAATAAAACCAAAATGATAAATATAGAACTCTTTCTGCAGGACTTTTGGAATATACCTATCAAATTATAACTTTAAGTAATACCAATGTCAACATAATATTAAATTGTGTTTTAAAAACGACGATGTTTTTCAAAGCTGTCCTTCACATTATTTTTGTTAGTGCTTCTAAATAATAAAATAATATCCATCCGACCGAATTTCGACCACGGCGGCCAATCTCCATAGAGATTAGCCATCTGAGTGGGAGATAAACATTATAGTGGACAAGTGCGTGCGCAAACACAGGTGCACTCTCTTTTCCTTTACTCTGATAGCCCGATGGGATGGCAAATCCGACACAACCGGCATGAGACCAAGCGCAGGACCAACAGTTCTTGTCAGAAAAACCCAATACATAATAATGACCCGACCAGGGACACGAACCCGGTACCTCGTCAGCCGCAGTCGAACATGCTAACCACTAGACCAACGAGGCAGTCATTGATGTGTCACTGAGAGGACCGTTCACCGGCTCTTAGACTATCCGCAGTAGTAACGCCGGTGCAGCGGTTGCGTTTTTAAATCGCCATTTATTTTCGCTTTTATTGCAAATTTTTATTACGACTTGAATTAAAACCGCGTTTTCGTACCGCCCTGCATTTTACTGTTACAGTCTAAATGTAACCTTAATTTTTTCGTCTTACGTTATGTTTTTGCTTGGCAATGCATGTATTAATAGGTATGTTAGGGAAAATTAGGTTTTATGAAATTTCTTTGATGGCATTTAAGACCCGACGTTGCAATCGTATAAAAACTAATAAAATTGTTATTCACGAGTAAGTAATAACTCACTATCTAAAATTGATTTATTCAATCTTTATAAAAAAAAAGTTTACGAAATATTCTTGGTGAGCAAAAATTCTTGTCAATCATATTTATTACGTTTGTACTGGCTTTTCAATTGCTGGATAATTAATCTGCAGTAGACACTATTGTTTCTATTCAAATATGCCAAACCGTTAAAACATTTATTTTGCAATTTATTGATTTATTTCACTTGAAAAGAAATAAAAAAGTGTGTGTGTGTGTAATTCACACACGGCAGAAGTGAAACTTTTTGTTATCCATTACAAGCTAGCCCTTGACGGCGAATCTCACCTGATGGTAAGTGATGATGCAGTCTAAGGTGGTAGCGGGCTAACCTGTTAGGGCCATGGCAGTTATATTAAACCCATACCCCTTCGGTTTCTACACGGCATCGTACAGGAACGCTAAATCGCTTAACGGCACGTCTTTGCCAGTAGGGTGGTAACAAGCCACGGCCGAAGCCTCCCACCAGGCCAGACCAGGGAAAATTCAGAAATTATGAATTCCCAAATTGACCTTGCCGGGGATCGAACCCAGGACCTCCGCACGTTACACACTGCGCCACGGAGGTCGTCAAACTTTAGAAAAGTAGCCTACGAGAGAATGGGATAAGTACAACTTGAATTCTATATCTTGTATTATTTCTCATTCTCTCGCAGGCTTAATCCTATTATGAATATATTTATCTCTATTTAGTATAGCTTTTTCGTTTCATCGAATTTTCAAATCACAACGATTCTAAAGAAGTTTCACTTCAAAAGTTGGGCCTTAGCATCAACATTTTGAAATCGTTCTGCCTACTAAAATTACCTGACGCTTCAGGCGAGCACGTAGTCGAGTAAAAACGCATTAATATGAATTGGTATCATTGCCAACCGCAAGCTAGTAAACAATCCATACCTACTTGTATGATGTCATAAATGCGAAACTGTATTTGTCTGTTTGTCGATTTAAGGCCCATCTGTTTAAACGAAATTAAAATTGTTACCGATAGATCGATAGATTGTATCCCAGGGAAGGACATGGGATACTTCATTCTCTAAGCTAGGTATAAGTCCACGCGGAAAAACTCGCGGGCCTTATCTAGAAAATCTAGTGAAATATAAATAAGTTAAAAAAAACTTATTCATATTACTAGGTAATGACATGACTCTTCCATTTTTTTTTAATCCACTACAAGCTAGCCCTTGACTGCAATCTCACCTGATAGTAAGTGATGATGCAGTCTAAGATGGTAGCGGGCTAACCTGTTAGGGGCATGGCAGTTATATTAAACCCATACCCCTTCGGTTTCTACACGGCATCGTACCGGAACGCTAAATCGCTTGGCGGCACGTCTTTGCCGGTAGGGTGGTAACTAGCCACGGCCGAAGCCTCCCACCAGACCAGACCAGGGAAAATTCAGAAATTATAAATTCCCAAATTGACCCTGCCGGGGATCGAACCCAGGACCTCCGCACGTTAAGGCAACAGTGCTACACACTGCGCTACAGAGGTCGTCAAACTACTCTCTTCTCTTCTCTTCCATAAGTAAATATAATTATTTATCATTACAGCCACCAATGTTTATTCAACCAAAAAAAACTCATTACTGATCGTATTGAGCTTAATCCATTAGGTGTTTCATCAAAATAATATGCAAAAAAATTGACATTTCGCACGGATACAGGAAATACCTACCTCGTGATTCCATATTCGCCTATCATTAAAGTAATGATCATTAATCATGTTAATGATAATAACCGACCCGTATCGTGCATGACGTAGCCAAAGTGTGAAACTCTGTCACTTCGAGTTTGACCCAATTATTCAAGTAAATAATATTCTCGTAGCGGTGCAGATGACTTCGGACTCCAGGGGCCAAGTATGGCCCAGTAAGCAGTAACTTACGCTTTGTTAACTTGCGTGTTTTAGAATTTTAACCCTTATTTTAGGAACGTCAATGTCCGTGACATAAAACTGTCATTTTGAGTAATATTGTTTAAGTATTGCTCTAAGTGTTGGCAGTATGGCCCCTGCTCAGGAAGTCCGGGGTTAAAATCTCAAGCGCTCTAGTTCAAATCCGGCCAATATTGTCCTACGCCACGTCGCAAGAATTTGCTCATGAGTAAGGACCCTGGACATTAAACCTATACCCCCAATAGGGTTCTACATAGCATCGCATCGGAACGCTTATTCCCTTGGCGGCACATCTTTGCTATTAGGGTGGAAACTGGCCACGGCTGAGGCCTCCCACTAAACAAATTCTTCCTCACTTTCAGACAGGCGAAGACTAAAATCGTAAGTAAAATGTATTAAAATCAAATTAACTAGTCTCATCTACGAGTTACGAAGCTTCAGTTATTGACTGTAACACATAATAATATTGATGAGGGACGGTTCACACTTGACCGCCTTCGTGACCCCTGTTTAAGTTTGAAAGCTTCCAAGCTAAGGTCAAGTGTCAGATTGAAATACTTTGATGTTTTAAGGGACTCTAAATGTAGCCAAGTGCTGTTAGGTGGAACGTACACCAGCAAAACTGAGACGCGGCTTTGTGGTTTGATTTTTGCTTGCATTCAAACTAAGTTTTATTTCCAGAAAAACGTGAAAGTCAGATATCAAAAATAAACCACCCTACTCCGTCTGTATTCGTCAACTCTTTAAGGTGTAGCCCCACTTTGACGACCTACCTGGTGCGGTGTTGAGCGCTGTTGTCTTTGGAAATTTATAAGTTCTGAATTTTCTTTCGTCTGGCCTGCTGGGAGGCTTCGGCCGTGGCTAGTTACCACCCTACCGGCAAAGACGTATCGCCAAGCGATTTAGTGTTCCGGTACGATGTCGTATATAGAAACCGAATAGGGGTATGGGATAATAATAACTGCCATGCCCCTAGCAGATTAGCCCGCTACCATCTTAGATTGCATCATCACCATCAGGAGAGATCGCAGTCAAAGGCTAACTTGTAGTGGATAAAGAAAACTTGACGTACTCATACAAATAATACTTGCACGCAGCGGAAAGTAAAATTTGTATGAGTTTGTAGTTTGTACGGGGCCGCGTCCCGTTGTGCATCTCCGTGCCGCGTCGCTTAAGTGGCCCAGATCCGTACCACCATATCATACAACTCATACAAATAATACTTGCCGCGCGGCGTACCGCGCCGCGTTGCGCCTCTCTTGTGGGGCTAGACCTTCAGTACATTAGGCTATAGTTTCTTATCAATTTCGTTTAAGTATCATGATTGATAACTGATACAAATGACTGATTGAAAGTTTTATTGAAAAGTATAATGAACTCTCAGATTTTCTGGGATAAAAAGTAGCTTATGTCCGTCCTTGGGATGCAATCTATCAATGTAACAAATTTCGTTAAAATCGTTTGAACAGTTGGGCCGTAAAAACGGAGCAGACAGACAAACGAACACTCTTTTGAATTAGTAAGGATTATCAAGACGCACGAAAGAGCCATAAAAATACTTTGGGTGCATTTCTCATCACTGGAAAGTCAGCCGCATCGATAGCGTCGAAATGCGATGACGTCATTTGAGTCAGCCGTACCACAGAAAATAGTACAGTTGTACGTACGCCACATAATATTTCAATGCGCAAAGTTCGTAGCAAACCTCTTTAATAATAAAACTCGACAACCGTGCAACTTAAACCACAATGGCACAACTGATGACATAAAATAACTCATTTTCCAACTCCGAATCCATAATAAAGGGTCCCTTTGCCTCTGTAATCAGTGACCATAACAGTAGTCCGTTAGTGATGACAAAAGTACTCTCTGAATGTCCAACAATAATTACAGAGGTCCCTTGGACCTTAATCTTACGGTAGCCGGTTGAAATTCGACGAATTGTTGTGCATAGCTAAGACAGACGCTACTATTGATTCTCGAAAGAAACTGAGAAAAGTGAGATTATTTTAGCGTTAACCTTTCGAGATTGAAGTAGGCACTAGCCAAAATTCTGATAAAATTCTAATCTGATTCTGTTACAATTTTTTCGTTTCGAGATAAGATTTAGTTCAGGCAACGATAAATTTACTGAATAAATTAAGTAAATTATCCAAAATCTGTTTATTTTTTGTCAATCTCTGCATTGGTTAGGTACAGTTTCTCCTATATAATATTTTAATAATACTAGTTTAGCAAGAGATTTTTTAGATTTTTCCCTACTTAACTCAAGTAAGCACACAAGTAAACTCTTTTAATCAATACAACAAAACTGTTAATAATGTCAAGTGTGAAATTATTGTAAACTAGATGATGCCCGCGACTTCGTCCGCGTGGATTAAGGTTTTTGATTCCCGCAGGAATTCCTTAATTTTTCGGGATAAAAAGTAGCCTATGTACTTCCCCGGGATATAACCTACTAAATTTGGTATAGACAAATTTCAGCAAAATCAGTTGAAAAGATGGGCCGGGAAAGCGTAGCAGACAGACAGATAGACAGACCGACAGACACACTTTCACATTTATAATATTAGTATGGATTATATAAAATTATTTACTTTTCTTCTACTATCACGGGAAATGAAAGAGTTCTCATGTTATTTTTAATAAACCTTAATTTATGCGAGAAAAGTAGCGGGTATCTTCAAGTAAGACTATAAATAAATCATATTAATATTCCATGTGGTATTATAATCAGTAAATTATATATAAATTACATATACATATATGTATAATCTATAATTTAAGCAGCCTATATTCGAATAACTGCGAGAACAAGTAGTAACGTCTTTCGAGTGTACCTGTTGATATCAAGGAACGTTAATACCTGTTATTATTCCTTTGTCGCTTCCGCCATTTTAACAGATGATGCGCCCGCGCAACCGTTACGACTCACCTGCTACCCATTTGTTACTGAACAACCGTTTAATTTGCCATAATAAAGGGTTAGTGTTAAGTTATCCATTCCAATTCAACTCAATTGAAAATTCCTGCATTTGTTTGGATACCTTTTGTTGTAATTCTTTAAGCATTTACAACGCATGATGGTACTTAATATTATATCAAAGTAGCTGATGCCCGCGACTTCGTCCGCGTGGATTTAGGTTTTTTGGTTCCCGCGGGATCTCTTTAATTTTCCGCGATATAGAGTAGCCTATGTGATATTCCAGACTATAATCTAGCTCTGTGCCAAATATAATCCAAATCCGTTCAGCCATTCTGGCCTGATTGAGTAACAAACATCCATCCATCTAAACTTTCGCGTTTATAATATTATTATAAGTAAATAATACATATACTCGTAGATCCGAAAGTATGTCTGTCTGTTTGCTATGCTATCAAGACCCATCTGCGCTACTGATTTTGACGGAATAGTGATAGCATAGTGTTTCAAACGTCCGGCTACCTATTCGGGGGGTTGGTGTTTCGATCCCCGAGCACGCACTATTAACTTTTCCGATCGTGAAGTGCATTTTAAGAAATTGAATTGCACTTGCTTCAGCGGTGAAAGAAACCATCGTGATGAAACCTGCATGCGCGAAAGTTTTTCATAATGTTCTCAGAGGTTTGCGGAGTCTGCCAATCCACTTTTGGCCAGTGTAGTGGACTAAGGCCTGAAACTTTGCAATCTAGAGGGGACTGCCGGCCGGGTTGAATTGATGAATCGTTTTTCGGTCGCAAGCAAATCAATACTTGTTTCGCAGCATTTTTGAGAATTCAAAGCGCTAAACAATGTTTACAAAGTTATATGGAACGCTTGTACCTATGGTGGGCTGGCGTGTCTTTTTCCCCAGCGCCTCATGCATGTATGTATGAGCCGGACAAATTGACGAGTGGCCGTTAAAACGCGTATGTACTCGTTATTGTGTGCACTCCGCCGATTTTATCGATGCTTTTTCACTGTGCAGGATTATTATAACGCTTTTATGCAGTGTCTAGTATGCCAGTACCTACTTATTTTTTTACTAGATGATGCCCGCGAACCTAATTATTTTCCGGGATAAAAAGTAGCCTATGTCCTTCCCTAAGGACATACCTCTGTACCAAATATCATAAAAATCCGTTGAACGGATGAGACTGAAAGCGTAACAGACAGACAGACAGACATACAGACAGACACACTTTCGCATTTATAATATTAGTATGGACTGGATCAGAATATCTGCCGCGCTGGAGTAAATCCAAAAATCTTGGGCTCCCCTATACCTACTACAATAGAGTTACGCAATAGATAGTAGCCATTTCGCTATTCTGCATTTATTCCTATCCACTGTTTAGGGTCGGAATAGTTGTGGAATAGTGCATCGATCAATATATTGCTAGCGCGGCACCTGCACCTGAAGGCGACGACGCAATAGCTGTGACGCTGATGGATAGACACTATTTGAATACAACACTCGCAGTGGAGCAGTAGGTTACTGTGTTTCAAATCTAGAAACCATTTTATTCTCTCCAGTTTACAAACAGTATAGTTCAATGATTCGCAAAAATATAGTGGCAGAGATTTTTTGGCTTACTTAGTATTTATTATAAAGTGGACTCTAAAACTCGAAAAAATAAGAAGAAAGAAAGAAATGATGTATTTGTATGAACATGTGAAATTAAGATGTTTGTTGATGAATTAGAAAGCCACAACATATTATCCAGCCAGGCAAATCTGACGTATAAATACTTTTTCACAAGTTTTCACAATTGTTTCAAAACATTAATTAAAGTAGCCTATTAAGGGTATTTTAGTAATAGTTAAATTACTAAAAGACCCTTAACAGGCTTCCGACTTGGTCGTGAATCAATTAACATCAGATTTCCGTACAAAACCCTTTAATATATTATAGTTTATTATAGTGTGATCAAAAGCGTGCTGTAGGGAGCACGAAGGTAGCAAAAAAGCAAAGTTCGACACTTGGCCTAAGTTCTTCTCATTCTGAGAGCAAACATGTACTTAGTAGTCATGAACTGAAATCGGGATGGCCGAAAATAAATAAGATGTAGTAAACAAATTTCTCCACCGAATTATCCGTATCAATAGTCGATTCAAAACGACGAAATAATGACGCAGCTCAGATTGTCCCGGGCCTGTGTAATTAGTGACAGTAATCTCTCGTCGAACGAGACCGGCCGAACGATTGCAAAACCCATTTAGGATAATGGCCAGCCGTAGTTGACTGATGACCGTGCTCCTAGCTCCTTCATTCACTCGTTCACAACCATTCAGCTGTTTATAGCTATAATTTGGGAGCTGTTGACAAAATCTTCACCTCTTGTGGGTGTAAATAAGCATCGTGGTCTAATAAATATCAATTTCTAGCATACTCGTATCATTCTTACTATAATAAAACATTTAAAAATTAACAGACTAGAAAATGGCTGGCTGTGGTTGACTGATGGCCGTGCTCCGAAATCCTTCATTCACTCGTTCACAACCATTCAGCTGTTTATAGCTACAATTTGGGAGCTGTTGACAAAATCACTAGCTTTTGTGGGCGAAAGTGAGTATTGTGATGTTATGGAATCCATAAAGTTTGCTTCTGGGATGATATTTGTATCATTTTCACTGTAATAATACGTTTAAAAATTAATAACCGGCGGTTATTGACTTATGACCGTGCTCCTAGCTCCTTCATTCACTCGTTCAAAACCATTCAGCTGTTCAAAGCTATAATTTAGGAACTGTTGGAAAAATATAGCTCCTGTGAGGGAAATTTATCATCACAATGTTATAAAATTCACACTCCCACCAGCTCCCTGGTTGCATCGTTTGAAATAGACTAGTAACTGATTCCGCTGCATGACGCGATGCATGTTAGTGCCCGGCGCGCGCCGGTGCTGTTTCGTTGTTTTTGTGCTGCCATACGTTACTAAGTGAGATATTTGCTTCTAATTTAGCGTGACGCATAAAAGCATTTGCACTAAATACTTGTCTCTTAAGGCTAGTACAATTCTGGGGCTATACCGCCAATCGCCATCGTCATCTTGTTTCAGTATTGTTGACTTGCGTATTTTAGAATTATAATCCTTATTTTAGAAACGTCAAGGTACGTGACATCAACTGTCCTGAACCAACGCATACCTATATCAGCATTATTTTGAAATTGACGTTTTATATGACGTACCTCGACATCCCATAAATACGGATTATAATCCTGATACAAAAGCGTCAACAAGATTAAAATAACACTGCTTTAAGCGATGGGAGTGGAATTCCATGTGCAGAAATTCAGTCAAAGGATTTTTATTCTATGGTATATTATAAATTTTTTGTTGACATTGTGTGAAAAATTGTAATAGTGATAATTTTCTAACGGTACTTACAAGCAAAGGTATGAAGATTCCAAGCGCGCTCTGGTCTGAACACACGAAGATTTCAAACGCCCCATGGTTTTGGAAAGATTTCAAACAAACTCAGCCGGGTTTCGTATTTTTGTGATCGAATACGATGGAATTTTTTATTTATTTGGGCCATGGGAAAAACCATACCTGAAGTAGGTAAAGAACCTCACCGATAAGTCGAGAAAACTTTATTTCACGTTCAAAAACCTCCAGACAATGTATTGTATACTGGCCTATAAAACATCCAGAGTTCTAGATAAAAGCCAGCGCTCTAGGCTTTTACCTTTACAAAGGCATTTCGCAAACGCTCCCGGCATAAGAGCCTCATAACAATCGTTCAAATAGATAAAAGCACGGTATCATTCACTGCTCATTCGCGATGAAACACTTCAACCAGCTCTCGAATGGAGCAAACAAGTCTCGGACTGGATCGAGTACAATCAGATCGAGTTGAACTGAAAAATCGATTCAATTCACATCACTATTCAAATGGCCCGTGTTGTTCTATTCAGGGATTTGAATTTGGAAAGTTTTAAGCCTATTGTGTCTTTGATTCGCGAAAATGCTCTGAATCGGCCTCCTTTCAATTGTGAAGTCTTCGTATGGAGTGCGCTTTGTAATGGAACTTGTCTACGTGGATTTAGGTTTCAAATTCCATAGGCAATCGTTAAATAACCGGGATAAAAGGATGGAAGGTGTTACTTACCAGGTCCAAGAATATGGGCTGCGCGTTGATTACATAGGTATTAAAATAAATAGTGTCTACTTTATGCCCTAACGTACTTGCCATTAATTGACAGCTACCAAATTTGAAATTCGGTACTAATAATGTATTAATTAGTCAAATATAACATAATCAGTTAAATTAATTGCCGTCAAACAGCAAAATTAGCTCTATTAACGCGTAACAATAGCCTAACTGAAGAATGTAACAACCGGCACAGGAATAAAACCTCTATTATAAGGAATTTAAAAACCATATTCCCTCGCAGTCCTAAATTGCTACAGCCCGATAAATTTGAAGAGGCACTTGCCTTTTCAAAACCGAATCGGAATGCCCGGACTGGCGTTCAAATTTAGCTTGGACGCAGAAATATAGCCGGCTTCCAGATCCTAAATTTAGACAGTCTTATTCCAACAATACTGAGTTTAAATTGACGGCACTATTCAAAATGTTGCAGGCAAAGAAACCGCCTTGTGACATAATATACCTGTCCTATTTTTTTGTTTTACTTAGTAAATCTTAGAGTCTTGACGTATCTTATGTGAAACAAGTTGTCCTATGTGACTTATATAAATCATTTAAATCGTTTAAATTTATTTAAATCATTTAAATGCCTGTTCTAACACGGAAATGATTTTTAAATGGATCTCGAATTAAACAGGTACTTATCAAGGCAGTTTTGCTATGGTTTGCTATCCCATAACTGTTTTTATGATGAGGAGGACTCTTCACATAATATAATGAGGACTTCATACTTAATATTATAAATGCGAAAGTGTGTTGGTTTGTCCTTCAATCGATCGACGTGATTTTTGCATGGGTATAGTCAAGGACCTGAAGAATGACATAGGCTACTTTTATCCCGAAAAACCGGAATTTCCCATGGGAATTGAAAAAAAAAATTCCACGCGGACGAAATTGCGGGCATCAGCTAGTTATAAATATAGAAGACATTTAAAAGAACCCTACCTTAAATAAAAAAAAATACGATCAATACCGTTAAACAAAACAACTATATAAAAAGACGAAAACTATATACCACGCAGCATTCCCGTTGCCGTGTACCAAAGAGAGAAAAAGAAAATCACCGATAGATAACATCCACTGACAGAACTGAACCGTACGTCACTAAATCCACTAATTTATCGCCTAATATATTAACGACTAATCTCGAATAATACCCGGTATAAAAAACCCGGTTCCCGTTACAAAAGAAACTCTATTCTGATTAAATCACTATTTGGTAGTGGCACATTAAAAATAAACTCTGGGGCGCTACTACCGTCGTTTAAATCAGTAAGTATTACTTTAAAATGAAATTTTATGTCACGCACCTTGACGTCCCTAAGATAAGGATTATTATTCTAAAACACGAACGTCAACAATACCGAAACAGTACGGCGACGGTCGTATGCCTCATGTTATACCGGAGGCGTAAAGCCATTGACTTATAATTACCAATAGATTTCATTTACTATAGGTATAAGCCGCGATACATGCATGATTACATCAATATTATTTAATTTAAATACAGTTTTAGGCTACAGTGCGGTTTTTTATCTACTACAAGTTAGCCCTTGACTGCGATCTCACCTGATGGCAAGTGATGATGCAGTCTAAGATGGTAGCGGGCTAACCTGCTAGGGGCATGGCAGTTATTATTATCCCATACCCCTATTCGGTTTCTACACGACATCGTACCGGAACACTAAATCACTTGGCGACACGTCTTTGCCGGTAGGGTAACTAGCCATGGCCGAAGCCTCCCACCAGGCCAGAACAGGGAAACCAAGATTAACTTAGGCACCTCAAATATTCTATTAAAAGATTGTTAAAAGTAAAGATTAACCGTTGGGGAGCTACTGCAGCCAAGCGTTAGCCTTTATATTCTTTAGAGCCACATTAGTGCAATGTTAGTCTTGAAAATACTTAAAAATAAAGCCTTATTTTTATCTCGTTCTCACTGCAATACCAATGCATCTCAGCAGGACCCCCTGGACATAAAAACCCCGTAATAGCACCTTAAAGGCACTAAAAAGGTCGATCCTGTACACCTGATAATAAATCGCACGAAACAAAAAGAAAAATCCCCCATAAATTGGACCTCAATGCAATATACGTCTATTAGGTTCGCACTCGAAAGCCTTTAAATCTTTCCCTACCCCAAAATACCCCCGTTTTACAGCTAGCTAATACCGAGACTAAAGTGTTAAATAAATTTTTCGATACCCCATCCGTTTGCTGTGCATTAGTGGTTCTATGAGAGCAATTACGTGTAGTTTAATACAGGACAAGCAATGGACAATGTCTTGTACGAAAATACCCTAATAAGTATGCAGGTTGCATGTTACGTAATAGCTTTATCGTATGTTGTTGCAGTAGTGGGTATCCTCTGCAAGGAGTTTGATAAATTTTTAATTCTGTAATAGTACTCTGGGGATTTAATAGAGGCATGAGGTATTGCTTATCTATGAAATGTATGAGCGAGGGTTGTATTCGAAGTTTTCTCTGGACTTTATACCTACGTTATTTTGGGATTTAAAGACTATACCCTTTCTTTCACGATTGTTTTACTGAGCACGACTGTCATCTTGTTTATCTATAGGTACTAATATTATAAAGAGGTAAAGTTTGTGACGTTGTAGGGGGTAATCTCGGGATCTACTGAAACGATTTTGAAAATTCTGGTACCAATAGAAAGCCACATTATTTGTGACTGTCATAGGCTATATATTAACCCTAAAAAGTTTCCGTGGGAATTTAGTCATAGTCATAGTCATAGTCATTTATTTATTAAATATAGGTACACTGTAGGTACACTTATTTTCGTCTAAAAATTACATAAGTAGGTACTTAAAAAGCATGATGGTGATAATGGGTAACGGTATCTTAAAACTAAAGCTACGAGGGTTCCAAACGCGCCCTGGTCTGAGAAGAGCCCACAACAAACTCAGCCGGGTTTTTTTTTATTTTTATTATCACCATCTCACAAATATTCTTACCAAGGAATTATTCTTTAAAAAACTTATTTCACGCGGACGAAGTCGCGGTCATCTACTAGTTGATAGATCATAGATATATTGATAGTATATCATAATATTATGTTTTTAATGCAAGTTTGGAAAGAGTTGTATCATTAGTTTGGTTTTAGTGCAAATCCAAATTATATTGGTTAATTTGGATTTGGATGGATGATTTTTGTAACAGAATTTCTTGCTCGTTCTTTTCGGTAGGACGGCATTCCGAAACAGTGGTAGATTCGCTTGACTATCAAAAGCACATAATAAAAGTCTACTCGAATAAAAAATATTTGATTTGAATTGAATACGTCTGAATTCTGAACTACCTATACAAAAAATATTTCTTTCGAATCTACTAAAAAAAGCTTGTTTTTGAGTATTTTTATTTAATTAGACAATGTCTAGATGGCACACATACTTAATATACAACAAAACAATACAGGAGGGTGCAAAGGCGGTCTTATTGCTTAAAAGCTCAAGCAAGCAAAAATCGGTAACGTGCGCAATTCAATCAAAATATAACGATATCAAAAAAAGTCTCAACCATTTAGGACAGAATAAAAATAAGGACATTCTAATTAAAGCAGCAATGTCTACGAAGATGAATAATGTAGACAGATAGAGTTATTAAATCACATGACAGGAATAAAGGTGCGTTTCCACCAGAGATGTACTACGTCGCTAAGCTACAGAATAGGATGTGTGTCTATTACGATTGCTTGATCTAACATTAGTGATATCTAAGCTATGAAAATCAAGCACTTCAATTAACTGTACGCAGTACGCACTTTTTTAATATTGTAATTACACTGTACATCCGTACAGTAAGGTAGAATAAATAAAAACCAATAAAAACTCTGGGCTGGTCCTCTGTTTGAAATTGTACCATCGTCTTTAATACTGTCAATGGCTCAGTATATTATTCATTTGACTGCCTCAACTAGGCAGTGTCTAGTTGTTGGCATGTTTGACTGCAACCGATGAGGTCCCGGGTTCGAGTCCCGGGTCGGGCCATAACAAATATTAGGTTTTCTGACAAGAAATTCTCAGTACTAGCCCGGATTCAGGAAGTTGGAGGTATTTCACCCGCGTGCATCGGACAGCACGTTAAGCCGTCGGTTCTGCGCCTAATCTCTCTTCGGTCGCGTCGGATTTTCCGTCCCATCGGGCTATGAGAGTAAAGGCACAGAGAGTGTACCTGTTTATGCGCATACACTTGTACACACCTCCGGATATAGGCCGCCGTAGCCTTTATTCGGTCGGTAGGACATTATTATATTAGGCATCTATCAAATGAAATCGAGCGTGAGGTAAGTAATAACAAGCAACGCCACCTAGAATAATTTTTCGTACTAAAGCGACTGAGACAAATAACACCTAAACAGTGGGTTTGACATAGCTCCGTAGCTTAGTAACGTAGCACATCGCTGGTGGAAACGCACCCTTAAGGGGGTAAAAGTAAAAGATAAAGATAAGATATGAGACAAATGCCGCAGAGTTAATAACAACATTCCTTAATGGATGTGTGTGATGTCTTCGGCGAGGAGTTATTGCTGCTATCTTATCTACTACCTATGTTTATTTGATTTTTGTTGCTTAGGTACAATGCGTTCTTTACTTGTGCGTGATTACTGGATTAATCTTACTCTTTTGGGATTTGTGCGGTTTATTACGGGGATAGCAATGTCAATTCCACTACAAGTTAGCCCTTGACTGCGATCTCACCTGGTGGTAAGTGATGATGCAGTCTAAGCGGGCTAACCTTTTAGGAGTATGTCAGTTACACCCCTAGTCGGTTTCTACACTGCATCGTACCAGAACACTAATTTTCTTGGTGGTACGTCTTTGTCAGTAGTGTGGTAACTAGCCACGGCCAATGCCTCCACCAGACCAGACCGGAAAAAAATCTGAAATTATAAATTCCCAAGCTGCCCCTGCCGGGGATCGAACCCGGGACCTCCGCATGTTAAGACAACAGCGCTCAAGACTGCGCCAGGGAGGTCGTCAAGAGGAACTCCTAGAACTCACCTAGATGGGAAAAGTTGTTGGAAAGAGAGGGGTTGGTCGCAGAAAAAAGTCTTGGCTGCGCAACATACGGGAGTGGACAAGTCGCCGAATTATTTCGCCTCATGAAGAATGGAAGTGTCGTGTAGTTAAAATATACACCATTTATTATAGTTACCCTAGCATATTAAAATAATGAAACAATCAAACGAAGCGTGCAACGGTGAGCGCTGTGCACTTAAAAAACGTTAAAACACAACAAGGGCGAACGAATACGTTAAAAACAGTGTTTAACATTAAAAAAAGTGATTTGGTGGAGCGGCCATGACAGCACTATCATTTGTTTTAAGACTCTCGCGCGACATCTGTGAGTGAGCACTTAGCACGGACCACAGTGAGGTAAGTACGTTTTATGAAAAAATAAGAGCTTACCACTAAAAATTAAGCTAAAAACCTTGGATAAAATAAACACGGGATAGGAAACGTATAAGAAAAAAAATGTATGAAATCACGTTTGACTAACTTTTGCGGGGCGAGGGGCCTTATCATTTTCTGTCCAATTATTGACACTAGTGCATGAAAAGTCGATTACTATGACAATACAATATCATAATTAATGACAGAACTGCACAGTTGGTGTATAGAGGGGTAAGACGAATATGGTCGATATCACGCGTCCCGTGATTAACTCGTCCAAGTTTCAAACTTGACATCATCATACTAATATTTATACTTAATATTATAAATGCGAAAGTCAGTTTGTTTGTTGGTTTGTCCTTCAATCACGCTGCAACGGAGCAACGGATCGACGTGATTTTTGGCATGGTTATAGTTGAGGACCTAGAGAAATATATAGGCTACTTTTTATGCCGGAAAATTGAGGAGTTCCCGCGGGAATCCAAAAAAACTTATTCCACGCAGACGAAGTCGCGGGCATCAGCTAGTATTTTATAAAACTATCAAAATGAGAATTTTTATCATAAGAAAAGTTCATTTGCATTTGCAACGTTTAAAGCTGTTGGTACTATCATAGATAGCACAACATAATATAGCCTATATTCGCCTGGTGGGAGGCTTTGGCCGCGGCTAGTTACCACCCTACCGGCAAAAACGTGCCGCCAAGCGATTTAGCGTTCCGGTATGATGCCGTGTACAAACCGAGTAGGGGTATGGGTTTAATATAACTGACATGCCCCTAACAGTTTAGCCCGCTACCATCTTAGACTGCATCATCACTTACCATCAGGTGAGATCGCAGTCAAGGGCTAACTTGTAGTGGATATAAAAAATAAAATAAAAACATAAGTATGTATAGTAATTAAGGTGGCTCCGGAGGGCGAATTGCCCATACAAACGTAATACCAAAATAATTTGTAATTCGAGAATATTTCCACCATATCATGCGATTATTAAGATTGAACTTGGATTTATCTAGGTCCCTGGATAATTATTTTTTCATTATACTTTCCCAAAATTAAATGTAAGCCCATTGCGTTTTGCATGTTTTTACGGCATAAATGACATGTTTTCTCCTTATTTGTTTCATATTAAAACCAACGATATCTTACGTACTAATTGATCAGGAACATAGCTTATATTGTCAAGTTACAGAATAACAACACGAAGTTAAAAATACAACAAGTTTTCATTCATTATTTTTGGTATTCACGGAACAAAACTAAATGTATAACCAATTCTGTATGCTTATATTGCTATCGCGTTTGCACGCGATCATGTGTCATCAGCCAAATAGAGATAGCAATATACCGGCAAATTTATATTTGCGGTTCGAATAGAAGTTGCGAGCGGAGTTCCCCGGCCTCTTAAGACTCCGGTTTTCTTTTTGGAGGGCCCGCAGTTAGAATCCCGAGCACAAATGTCGCATGAAAATACTATTATCACTTTTAAACAGTGAAGGAAAACATCTTGAAAAAATGAATGTGCATAATTTAAGAGTTCTCCGGAATTTTCTCTATAGCCGAACAGACTATAACCTAAAACTTCTCTTTCTGCGAGGAGACATAATAAGCTCTCTTTTAGACTGGCGTGGCGATGGGTTGAGATGCTGAACACGTCATGCTACTTATAAAAAAAAAAATTTTTTTTTGTTAAGTAAACTTATACCACTTTAGTGTCAGCGGCACTGATATGTTAATCTGTGTGACGAGGCTGTATAAATATTTATTTAAATATTAATCCCGACTTCCAAATGCATGTTTGTTGAGTCAAGTGCGAGACGGCATGAGAAACTCTGCTAGGGGTGCTTTTACTAATCACGTCTTTTTGTGTGACAATGATAAAAATACAAGGTGTTTTCATCACCTTCACACATTGCAGACAATATAGTCCACCACGCCGGCCAAGTGCAGTTCAGCATAAATCAGAATACACAAATCTTTGACAATATTGCCTAAATGCCGTATTCTAGTTTAGATACTTTTATCTAATAACAGTATTTAGATACTGGACACAGGAAAATATAGCTCTACGGGCATACTACCATCGCTTGTAGCCTTGTTTACGTTCGTGTTTCAGCATTATAATCCTCCTCTGGAGCGTCCGGCGGCCGTCCCAGCCGATATCATACCTAATTCACAGTAGAGCGTCCGCCGGCTGGCCCAATTTGAGGATGTCAAGGTACGTCATATTTTCACATCAATTTTAAAATATGACAGTACAGTCCCACAAACTTATCTTAGCCCGGTGGCAATTGTTAGAACTATTTTTTATGCCTCTTTAGCTTTTGTTTTTATTTTATTTTTAGTATTTACTAGCGACGCTGTTACCGGGTCAGACAAATTTGTCGGATAAGCCTCTAGCATCTTATGGCCTATTCCAAAACACACACTACAATAAATTAAAATATCACATTTTCTTATAGAACACGTGGCTTAGGTATCAAAATATTATCACTATCTAATTTGAAATCTTATCAATTTGGAGCTAAAGTGGCCAATTCAACCCTCCAAATGGCGCTATAACACTGGAATACGATACCAAGCTGAAGCGGGTCAGTAATACCCGGCCCTCAGTGCCGCGCAAACGGTTATGGAATACAGTGTCAGTGCCAAAGCTGTGTCCAAATATGTAAATAGCTTCGATGGGTCACTAGGACCGATGCGGAGCGAAATTAATTATATCGGTATACACCATCTGTCGTATCAATATTCAATCCGATTGGGACCTGTTTGCAGTGGCTGTAGCTGTATTTGAATGATACTTAACTCTGAATATTCTGCCTCGTTGGTCTAGTGGTTGGCGTGTTCGATTACGACTGACGAGGTCCCGAGTTCTAGTCCCGGGCCGGGCGGTAAAGTATTGGGTTTTGCTGACAAGACATTCTTAGTAGGTACTAGCCCGGAGTTACGAAGTCGGCAGTGTTCAACCCCCGTGCGTCGGAGACCACGTTAAGGCGTCGGTCCTGCGCCTGATCTAGCTGTCCCATGCATTTCCCAGGATTTTCCGTCCCATCGGACTATGAGAGTAAAGGAACAGAAATTTCACCTGTACACACTTGTGCACTTTAATATATCACCCAGGTAGATAGCTAATCTCTCTGGAGATAGGCCGCTGTGTCGAAATTCGGTCGGGAGTACCTTATTAACTTAAATAAATATTAAAGTTTTTTTTTAAATTATGCATTTTAGATTCAACGTTTGTATAGTATTTCTATAGGGCATTGTACCGAAAGTTAAATCGGTTAGCTCGGCTACGGAGACATGCGTCTCTGCCGATAGCCAGCCACGGCCGAAGCCTCCTGACAAAGGAATTTCAGAATTTATAAATTCTCGAATTGACCCTGTCGGGGATTGAACTTTGAACCTCATGCTTAAAGACGACAGGACTCACCGCTACACAAAGAAGGTCATTTATTTATTTGATTGATATTATGGTAAATATCTGCCACAAGATAGAAACTAGGTGGATGTTTTTTAATATCTATCGGAACTTCAAAGGTCACAGGTTCCTATCCAAGAAAGCTGAACCTCCGAGAGTTAACTGTTTTAGATGAAATCATCAATCATAGCTCCAAAGCTGTTTAAAAAAATAAAATTGACTCAAAGTGAATATGACTCACTATTGATACATACGTAGATGTAATTGATAGGTTGTCCGTCTGACCACACGTCGCGAAGACGGATCACTCATGGTTTAGTCATTGTTTTTGCTTGTAATGAATAATCAATGAGTACCGAGTAAAATAGAAACTTTGCGGTGTTTTCCTGCCCCTACTTGCATACCTATTAGTAGATATTAGTGTGCCAATAAAAAAAATACATATAACTAGCTGATACCCGCGAATTCGTCCGCGTGGATTGTGGTTTTAGTTCCTGCGGGAACTCTTTAATTTTTCAGTATAAAAAGTAGCGTGTTAAACCAGACTATACCAGACTACTAGCAAGACTATCTCTGCGCTAAATTTCATCCAGATCCGTTCAGACGTTCTGGTGAAATTGAGTAACAAATATCCATTCGAGGCATTCATACATCCATCCAAACTAATATTAGATAGTATTGATTATCAGGCCCTCCCTATTCCCTATAGTACGGTGTTAAGCGCTGTGGTTTAACAAGTGGGAGGTCCCGGGTTCGATCCAGCAGGGGTAATTTTAGATTTAAGAAATTATCGAAATTGTTACTGGTCTAGTCTGGTGGAAGGCTTCGGCTTCTTCTATAGTCCACCCTACTAATCCCTTGATAATAACTTCTAGGCCCTTGATTGTATGAATTACCTTCTTTGAACTGCGCATATTCGGATATATAGACTGTGTGTAGAATACTTAATAGGCCGAAAACATACTACGGATAAAAATGCTTGCAAGCTAAGCGACAGGGCAAAACATTGTTCCTGACGCAGACGGTCGATTCGTTTGACTGTTAGCAAAGTATACGTCTTTTCTAGTGAGTAAATCTAAACATAATATGGGTTATGCTAAGCGTATCGGAGCAACGCGTTTATAGCTTTTCCTATACTATGGAGTTAAGTACAAAATGCGTGCTCATACATATTGTATGAGGGATCAGCGTTTGGACGGATGAAATAAAGGCGCGGGCACAATGGTTTGCAGAGGATTTCAATATTACTGGCAAAAAAAGTATGAAATTACTCGATTATATCCGCTACTTCATCCACGATTTACGATTACCGCGAGAACTGTTTAATAATTTTCCGTGATAAAAACTTTATATGTCCTTCCTTGGGATGAAACCTATATCTGCACCTAATTTTATCAAAATAGATTGTTGAGATGAGCCGTGAATGTGTAGCAGACAGACACACATACTTTCGCATTAATATTAGTACCTACGGATTTGATTATTTATCTGTACTAATACTATAGTCATAGTCATAGTCATTTAGTCATAGTCATGATATCCTAAATACGGGTATCTAGTTAGAAGTCAGACCTACCACCCACGAAAATGGCCAAATTATGACGTAAGTTCAACTTTTTTTTTTTTATCCACTACAAGCTAGCCCTTGACTACGATCTCACCTGATGGTAAGTGATGATGCAGTCTAAGATGGTAGCGGGCGAACCTGTTAGGGGCATGTCAGTTATATCAAACCCATACCCCTTCGGTTTCTACACGGCATCGTACCGTAACGCTAAATCGCTTGGCGGCACGTCTTTGCCGGTAGGGTGGTAACTAGCCACGGCTGAAGCCTCCCACCAGGCCAGACCAGGGAAAATTCAGAAATTATAAATTCCCAAATTGACCCTGCCGGGGATCGAACCCAGGACCTCCGCACGTTAAGGCAACAGCGCTACACACTGCGCCACGGAGGTCGTCAATGTCCATGTTATTTGTGTTTCGTAATTTTTTGTAATTTTTTCTACTTATATAAATCAACACAGAAAAATATTATAATCAGTAAGTATACATTAACTCCTACGTTAGCATGTAAATGTTCAGAATTATTAAAGATCTGTAGATTAGTCGCTATAAATTATTATATTTATAAATAGGTATGTCTCAATGTAGGTAAGATGTGGCAAGAAAATAAAGTACCTATTGTACGATGTGGGCACACCTTTATACGCCTAGAACGCATCCGGCCATATTTTGACCGCTATTAAGAGTTATTGCTGCATTTTTATTCATGGAACAATTTAAGAAATACCCGGTTTTACAGTTTAGGGGTAACCTCCATAAAGGGTGAATGTAAGGCTCGGACCGCGTGGATTCCGGTTGCATTCCGGTCCGGTTAAATTTAATCTAATACTAGCTGGCTAATACTAGCTTACCAAAAAATCTCAATCCCAGCGGGCGAAGTTGCGGGCATCATCTGAAAATTAGCTGGCCCGGTGGTCAACTAATTTTTATGCCTTTTCAGTTTTTGATTTTATATTATTTTTAATAGATACTAGCGACGCTGTCACCGGATCAGATAATTTTGTGGGACTATACCTTGAGTCAGAACGGATTGCCATCGGCCGTGCGTCTGGTCCAAACCTAATTGGCCGCCCGTAATATTGGATGATGTAAATGCGTAACCGACATATTTGACCGGCGAATAGTTCTCCCTTTTGTATGAATGTATGAATGTACGGCATCCCATATGTCGTAGGCTTGTGGGACTTGGAATGAGGTTCAGTAGTCTAGGTTATAATACCCAATTCATCTCTATACGGGCGTTTATTTTTCTTGTTTTGTGGGAAGCTTCGGCTGAGACAAGTTACCGCCCAAACCAACTTGCAGTCATGAGCAAGCATTAAAAAAAAAACAGATTTTTATTGCAAGCGTCCTTGATTTGAAAGATGAGGGTAGTAGTACGTAGCTAAATAGTATGTAAACCATAAGACCAATAGGAATTTTGATAAGAGCTACAATTAATTTGTAATTATCTAAAAAGTCTTTTGGTACGTTCAGATTTCTTTTCATTTCATCAGAATAATAATATCAAATTTTAGTCTTTTCTATGCCTGTTGAACAATTGTGGCTTGAATCAAAATCTTTACTTATATTATAAATGCGAAAAGATGGATGGATGGATGTTTGTTGAACTAACTGCAACTGAACAGAGCTGGATGAAATTTGGGACATAGAGTATAGTCTGGAATAACACATAGACTTTTTATTCCGGAAAATTAAAGAGTTCCCGCGGGAACCAAAAAACCACAGTTAAAGTAGCGGGCATCGGCTATTTAGAATAGAAAACTAAAGCCTGTTTATATGCCCGACTAGTTTCTACTAGTTTCTAAACCGTTTAGGAAAGGTTTAATTATGGGTACGAGTAGTTCTCTTCATAAGCTGGATTGCGTGTCTCCTACCAACTACCGATCCAAACAACGAGTTACTTCAGCCATTTTCTTATTACAGGGAAACTTATCCCAATTAACAGCTTAATCTTAGGGTACTAGTGGAACCCTAAACCTGTCAGACCTTAGCAAACTAGCGAGTGTCCTTGAAATTAATTAAAACTACCCTCCGAAGGGTGGAGTTTAGCAAAGCCATTGGCGGATCTTGAATCGATTAGAAGGGTTATATTGAGTTATCCATCGCTTAGTGGTAACAATATATGGGGTCTTTGGTGGAGACTTTACTACAATGACTATGCTTAGGGTATGTAATTACTTTCCAATGATTTCTCTCTTAATAGTTGGTTGATAATGAATTTCGACAGTCCGTGGTACATTAGTATCATCTTTTGTGTCACTTTACACTTATGATATGTCAAGACTCTACCATTTTACCACCCTACTGGCAAAGACGTGCCGCCAAGCGATTTAGCGTTCCGGTACGATGCCGTGTGGAAACCGAAGGGGTATGGGTTTAATATAACTGCCATGCCCCTAACAGGTTAGCCCGTTACCATCTTAGACTGCATCATGACTTAAACTACATCAGGTGAGATCACAGTCAAGGGCTAGCGTATAGTGGATAAAAAAAAATATTAATTTGAAAATAGGGATGTTTCATGTCAAAAAAAATGTGACGGCAAAATAGAGAGTCAACCAAAATAAATAAAATCCACGTCCTTCGCCATCTATACAAAATGTCATCAAAATCGGTTGAACAGCTGCATGAGCTGTGAAAGCGTAGCAGACAAACAGACAGAGACACTTTTGCATTTATAATATTAGTATGGAAGTATGGATAGTGTCTGTTTTGTCTCATTCAATCAGTTGCGTTTAAGCTCAATTTCCACCGCTCGCCATACACCGGCGTTACATTTGTTTCCAGCAGGAATGCTGCATATTTGAGCATTCACAGCGGGTGCCGACAACGAGCAAACTGCGGTAGATTACTACGTGACTCGCATCGCGCGCTCATACAAACAACCACACATAACTAGCGTTCTGTTGCCGGATAAAGGAGTTTGGGCAACAATCGCCGTGTGTGTAGCCCGCCTTAGCACGGGGCCTTGTTTAATAAGTAACTACTTATAGGAATACTGGACACTCGCCATCTTTAAAACGAGCTTTGATTTTCTCTCTCTCCCTCTCTCTATCTGCGTTGTGTTCCTCATTGCTGAGGGTCGTGACTCCTTTTCATTAATCACATAAGGTCAATGACTATGCCGCTGACGTTTTTACAACTTTTTCCCATCGATAATATCGAGTAGCCAACCATTAGTCCTTGTGTGGAATCGATTTGTATTGTATCGAGTTTTAATAGTTAAAAAAAACTTTTTCAATCAGTTTTAATTTAATTTAATGATATATAATTTAAAAAAATCTTTAAGTATTTGGAATTATCAAAGACACAGTACAATACAATACAACACACAACATTGCTAGACACGACTTAGGAACTACACTGTGACACAAAAATAATTCCAAAAGTGCATCGCCTCAGCGTTCAGCGGCTGATTTTCAGACGGAAAAAGGATTAGCAAAATTGCACTGTAAGTAGCCCGCCTAAGCCCTTGCTACAATTATACTCTCGTATGAATGAATCTTCACGCTTCATTTGGGAACTGGAGACAAGGTAACGAAGCGAGCGTACGTGTAAGACGTTCTTGAAACTCTTACAATAATAACTAAGGTTTTGTTGCTGTGACGACGCTTATTATTTAATTGTTGGTATACTTGGGCTATTCAATGTAATAATAAGGTACTAGCGGACACCCGCGACTTCGTTCGCGTGACATTAGTTTTTTTTAATTTCCACAGGCACTCCTTAGTTTTACGGGATTAAAAGAAGTCTATATCTTTCTCCAGGTCCTCATTTATGCCCATGTAAAACATCAAAAAGTTGACCCGTTGCTCTCTTGCGGCGTGATTGAAGGACAAACTCCTATTTAACGTCCTTGGGGATAGAAATTTCAAAAACGGTGAATTACATTTTGCATAATTTTAACACGAAAGCCCAAATAACAAGTTTAATGGCTATAACTTGAAAAAGGACTTAATTTCATACAAACTTTCAACCCCTATTTAACCCCTTTGAGGGATGAAATTTTTAAAATTGTGACACACGTGCTTCTTTATTTTTTCCCGAAGTTATATATTCCCTAGATATAAGTTGAAAATATCTTGTAAAATAAAGGACTTTCATACAAACTTTCATTCGTTATTTTAGCCCTTTGGGGAGAGATTTCAAAAATGGCGAAACACAATATATTTCTTCATTTTTAACTGGTAGCCCAAATATCAACTATTATATTATTAAATATTTCATGGCTATACTCGTAACTTGAAAAACGACGGACTTTCATACAAATTTTTTAAATCCCTATTTTATCCCTTTAAGGGTAGATTTTTTTGAAACCAACATAATATTGTATTTCATTAGGTAAAAATGAGCACTCAGAATTTTATTTGAATAGCTGGTCGGAAGTTGGCTATGTGAGTAAACTTTGATTTTCAGCAACACCCTTATCGTGAATTTGAAAAAATTATATTAATTAGTTCGGAAGTTATGAAGCTCTGACAGACGGTCGGATGGACGGACTCAGAGACCTCCTTTTCGCTCGGTCAAATAATATTAAAACATACAAATATAACGCTAAAAACAAGGGCCCCTAAAAATAGCTGTCAGAGCTATAGGTATTCCTCGAAAGAGAATTATGAAATTGAGACGTGATAATATGTTTTGGACAATATTATTGTTTTACTAGTATTAGTTGTTACTAGAACATTATTTCGGGCACCACTGGACACGTGTCACCTGCGGCTGTGTGCCGGCAAAAACATCCGCTGTTTGTGTTGGATAAACAGTTTAATTTGGGACATTCGTCATCGTTCGGAGAAATTGATGAAATGTAATAAAATATACATGACTAGGTGATGCCCCCGACTTCGTCCGGGTGGATTTAGGCTTTTGGTTCCCACGAAAGAACGCTTTAATTTTTCGCAATAAAAAGTATCATATTATGTGTAATTCCAGACTATAATATTTATCTGTGCAAAATTTCATCCCGATTAATTCAGCCGTTTTGGTGTGAGTGAGTTACAAAAATCTATTCATCCAAACTTTCGAATATTAGAATAGATTCAGTTCAATATACAAAGGATATACAAATTCTGGATAACATCCAAATATCCAAATTCCAATAATACGGTATGAATTTTCCATCAACTGCCAGTTATAAGTTATAAGGTATTAATCATAATTACTAGTAGGACAGAATTGACGGGTCGTCTATCAACCGTCGCCATTAAATTGCACCGCGTTCGAGAGCCCTTATTTATTCATACGCGAACTTCGTCCTTACTATGTATTTCGAAGGACGTACTTAGAAATTATTCGCTAATTATTTATTATCGCTATTAACAACACTCGATTCCTTTTTAAAGTTGAAGCTCGTTAAAAATTGTTTTTATTAAGCACCTCCCTACTTTTCCCTATATTTTAAGACTTTTATCCATACTAATATTATAAATGCCGGTCTATCTGCTACGCTTTAACGGATCTTTTCAATTTTGGTGAAATTTAGTACAGAGATAGGTTGTATCCCGGAAAGTTAAGGAGTTCTCCCAAAAATCAAAAACTTTCATCGACGTGGACGAAGTCGCGGGCATCAGCTGGTAGATTATAATATCAAGTTGTCTATATATATTTTCTTTGCCGTACTTTAACAGTTAGGATATACAATGCCCTTCCGCCTTCTGTTTCCCTTCCACTTTAACTAGAAGTACCTTTAAACGAAGTGAGACAAGGCACCTTACAGGCAAGCGCGCTCTACCTTATAGGCTACATTATCACTTACCAGCAGGTATCAGCTTAGTGCCACTACCACTACAGCCCATTAACGTCCCACTGCTGGGCACAGGCGTCCAATCTCATAGGAGAGAGGGAATTAGAGCTTAGACTCACCATGCTGCTTCAATGCGGGTTGGCGGGCTTTTTAACCACTATGATCATGTTAGTGATAATAACCAGGACCGACGGCTTAACGTGGTCTTCGAGGCACGGGGGTGAAACACCGCCAACTTCCTAACTCCGGGCTGGCACTGAGTATTTCTTAACTGAAAAAACCAATACCTAACAATTTTTATGCCCGACCGGGAATCGAACCCAGGACCTCGTGATCCGCAGTCGACTATGCTAACCGCTAGACCAACGAGGCAGTGCGAGAGACATAATATTATTAAATTATTATATAAACAATAATAGTGTAACCCCACCTTGCCCGTCTACCTATAGCTTGACACCACATCGCATCGCATCGTTAGTATGTTTTTTTAATTATACTATATATAGCTCAATTACCACTGATTCACTGACTCACTGACTGACTCATTGACATAATTGTTCTCCTAGAAAGAGACAGAAAACGATATAATGATGTACGGGAGATGTGTTCGGGTGCGCGAGTCGAGTAGGGAAAAATTATGACATTTCGGAAAAACAAGATGGCGGCCGACGTGATTCTTGCAGCTCACTTGTTTTCCAACCGATTTTGTTTAAACTCGCAACTATTGAAGAAATTAGTAAACAATCAATAGAAAAAGTGGAAAAAATTGGAAAAACAAGATGGCGGCCGAGCTGTACTGTTTTGAAATTTTTGATTTTTCGACCCCGAACCGCGGCGCCACAGATCCGAAACGGCGTGGTCGAGCGTAATATTTTTTTCTCTTTTCGCCTACAACTATCCTGTATTTTGACAGAACGGGAGTGGTTTTTAGAAATTCAAGATGGCGGCTGTCGCGGCGGCCGTTCGGTCTGAGGTACGAAAAACAGCAATTTTAAAATTCAATTTTCTCACAGTTGGCAACGTCGGAGCGTTTTGACTTGTAAAAGGCGATTGTGTGTACCGTCTCGAAAAATGGATTGGGGAAAAAAAATTACCCCATTTCTAGGGAAATTTTCAAGATTTACCCCAAAAATTAAAAAATCGAAATACGTATTTTTTGCAAAGTTCGAGTATGAGCAACCACGTGTCTTACTTGTACAAATGACATTTGGATATTTTCGTCGCCGAGGTCTGGCAACACTGGAATTTATCAGAGTAAAAGTGATTTTCGACATGGTCTTTTTTCAGGAGCAATTATTTCGGCTGGGTGCGAGCGAGATGAAAAATTGAAACGTCATCAGGAGCGGTATATCCTGTAGTTCACGGGAAAATTATGAAACTATGTAAAATGCTTCTGTGAAACGAGGTGGCGGCCATTTTGTATTCTTTTTGTGTTTTTGAAAATTTCGATCACGATTTTGAGGCAGTTGGCAACATTTGGGAAAGTTGACGTGTAGGGATCGACTGTGTAACTCGACCGGCAGTATCGAAATATCTAAACAGTGTTGCCACATTTGGGGTAGTTTTCGAGATTTTCCCCAAAAATGTCCTCCTGTAAAATTTTGTACGAAAAAATTTTTTTTCACTGATGGCTTCATATAGAAGTCAGAAAATATAACTTGAAAAAAATATGGAGACAGCTGATGATTGAGGATTTCGGAGACGGGTAAAGGGCACGGCCAAGGTATTGAAGATAGATGGGGGGTCCACGAACTAATGTCACTCGGAACCTCATTCAATAGACAAAGAGCAAAAAAAAAATTCAAAATGGCGGATTTAAGATGGCTGCCATACAAATTTGTTTGGTGTCTATCTCAGAAAGTATAAAAGATGGAAGAGTGGTTTCTTGGCAAGAGATGATCAGGACCTGAAGGTCTACTTGATAAACAGGAAAAAAATTCAAGATGGCGGAATTTATTTTTCCATAGAAAATATATGGCCAATATTGAAGAATACCTACTACAAGACTGTGTAAAACTATGCAAGATTTTGATACGGTTCCGTTTTACCCGCGACGGGGCTCCCTGCGATTACAAAACAAAAAACTGGTACTAAAATTTAAAAAAATCGCCATTTTGAAATTCTTTGTTAATTGACCGATTTCGTTTATAATCGATATTGAGGACTCCCTGGGGTTACAAAACAGGAAACTGATACCAAAATTTTAAAAAATCAGCGCCATTTTGAAATTCTTTGTTAATGGACCGATTTCGTTCAAAATCGATATTTAGGGCTCCCTGGGATTTCAATACAGGAAACTGTTACCAAAATTTAAAAAAATCAGCGCCATTTAGAATTTCTTTGTTAATAGACCGATTTCGTTCAAAAATCGATATTCAGGGCTCCCTGGGATCACAAAACATGAAACTGATACCAAAGTTTAAAAAATCAACGCCATTTTATATAATTTTGCTATAACCATAATAAATGAATTCAGTTTAGTAAAGTCTGTACTACTTGTAAGTCAAACCACAACCCGTGAGCTGCTTTAGCAGCTCGCGCACAGGGCGAAACACTAGTTTGATATAAAGATAAATCCAATAATTATGGACCGACCTAGGACTCGAACCCGGGACTTCATTCTCTGCAGTTGAACATGCTAACCACTAGACCAATGAGGTATGTTAGAGCTTAGTGCTAGCCTATAAATAATAAAAAACAGAAAATCACTTCACAAAGTGCTAAAGCGCACAGCACGTTTCAAGTCACTGACTCAAGGCCCGGCGCGGGTGACGTTGAGCGAATTTTAATGCGCTCCGTGGACCCTGATTCAAGGTCGTTTCCGAGAAAATGACGCTTGCAATTTTTTAAACATCTCAAACATTGATATAAATTCTCGTAAAACGAAGATGGGTAGGAGAACTGGGTATTTGACAAATAGTCAAATAAGCACCTTTTTTTAACGTCAAACGCGTGCTTGTTATGGGAGTTTGTATGAAATTTTGAATTGTGACGTCATCGAATTTCGACACACTTTTTTACTTTAATCGATAGTTTTAAATGAGACTAGGTATTTAAACCATGTCTATTGCAATGTCGTCATAAAAATTTAACTAAATTATTTTTTTCACTTACGAGTAGCTATAAATTCTTCCTCAAATATTTTATTCCTTTCTTTTTAGAACGATTACGTACCTGAATAGAAAGAAATAAAACTATTCTTTCATTTCTGATTAATTGATATTCTATAATCTTCCTGGGTGACAAATTTCATCCAGATCCGTTCAGCCGTTCTGGTGTGATTGAGTAACATCCAAACATCCATGCATCCAAACTTTCGCATTAATTAATATTAGTATACATTTTATTATTCTTTGAATGCCAATCTGACAAGCACAGATTTACAGTCAGCTTCGTATAAGTGAAAAAAAAACCTGCTGTGTTTGTTGTGGGCTCTTCTCAGACCAGGGCGCGTTTGGAACCCTCGTAGCTTTAGTTTAAGATGTCGTCCTGATTATCACCATTAATATGTTATAAATAACCGGACGTCAATAAGTGTAGTATACCTACCAAAATTGAATTAACGTTCTTTGACTTTGACTTTGAATTTACACCATATTTTTCCTATCTATCGTATCTTGGAGTTCTTATATCAATGAAATTTCTCTATAATTTCTCTCGAAAGCCTTTAAATTCGACGACAAGTCACCAGCCGCTTATGGAGGCTCAAGTTATTTGAGCAATTTCCTCCGGCGCGGTGTACTCGTATTGGTTTTGCGGTTTTTAAAACATATTTACAAAAGGAAGAGGTTACTCAACCTTTCAGCGAAATTAATGTGCTCCAACTGGTTTAAAGATGGGAAAATAATGTGTTCAACTGGTTTAAAGATGGGAAAATATTTATTTTCGTTTAAAGACCTTCTTATACGGAAGGACTGGAGTTCCATACTGGTAATGCACCGCTTACTTTATTTGTTTATATTTTTGGACACCGAAAAATTGTTTCAACAAAAAAACCTAAAAATAAGACAAAAATAAGAAACATTGCTAAATGTAGTTTATCGTAGATGCCACATCATTTAAAAAAAATCGGAGCTTATTGGCTAGATAATGCTAGTGACTTCATTTGCGTGGATTAGGTTTTTTGATTTCTGAAGAAACTTAACTTTCCAGAATAAAAAGTACCTACCTCTATACCGAATTTCATCAAAATCGGTTGAAAACTTGGGTCATTAAAAACACTATGTGTGTCTGGACAACAGACAGACACACTTTCACATTTATAATATTAAAATAGATATTATAGATTCAGCCAATTACAACAGTTGAGATTTTAGCAGTGATTGATGCAAATTTAATATAATATTGCTATAGAGTGGCGTGATTACAAATTTAAAAGAACACATTAATAGAAATATACTATATATATATAATAAAATCATATCACAAATAAGCCTTTTAATAAAGAAAGCTAGATAATACAATGCGAATTCATTGTCTAACTCTCGGCTCCGTCGTGAACTCTCTTACGAGTTGATTAAAACCCTACCCACTTGGCGCAGCCGGCCATCATAATTTGATACTCTATTTCTAATACGTGACTTATCGCTAAGCGATTCAGCGTTCCGGTACGAATACGTTGCCAGGTATGACTGAGGGTCGTGACCCATTTCCATTAATCAAATAATGGTAGGAGTTTTCTTGGGATAATAATGCGATGGATTCCTTACGCAAACGACTCGAGTATTTAAATTCTTAGGTTTGTGTAACGATTATTATCAAATGTTAGTGATTATAACCGGGACTGACGGCTTAACGTGCTCTCCGAGGCACTGAGGTAACGAAAAGGCCAATTTTCATCCTCCAAATTCGGTCACCCATCCAGTTACCGACCTTGGTCAACGTTGCTTAACCTTCACAATCGTTTGCTATGCGTGGTCACAACTAGGCCACTCGTTCCTCGATTCGGGGCTATCAATTGAATTGATTAGGGGCTATAAATTTCCAGACTTCTAGTCTTCCCAGTAAGCATATTATTTCCATCTAAGTCAGCATTATCGCTAGTTAGTGAGATCCTAATAAGATCGCAGCCTCGCGAGCATATTGTCATCAAATTAAAAATAACACTTTTTGTCTGAAAATATCGCCGCTTTGCTCGACAGTAAATAAGCCTTTCATCAGAAAAAAGAAATAAATAATATTAAAGAAGGATAGATAATAAAATGCGAATTCATCGTCTAACTCTCGGCTTCGTTGTGAACTCTCTTACGAGTTGATTAAAACCCTACCCACTTGGCAGAGGCGGCCATCATAATTGGATACTCTATTTCTGATCTGCGCCGCGAGCGCTCGAATACATCAAAATGTCTTGGGGTGACCGCAAACGTAGCGTGTAACTGCTTTATAGTGTAGGAGCGGACTTTTAACTGCATTATTGTCGTCACAAACGTCGGTGACTTAGAAGTGCTATATATTTAATATTCAGGTCATATCAGGTGACCATCGATCGCCTGCGATCTAGCTCCCGTGAGAATTGAAAAAATTTGGCCTTATTAGACGATTATTGCGGCTTTCTCCGCGTGGATTAAGGTTTCTTGAATCGTGCGGAAATTCTAGATAAAAAGTAGTATTGGCCTTTCCTGGGATTAAACTTATCTCTGTACCAAATTTCGTCAATATCGGTTTCAAAAATAGGATAGACATATATACACTTTAAAACTCATAAAGTTACTATGGATTCGTTGCTAATATTCATAATGGGGATAATTAATACAGGGTCTTCCAAAAGACCTAAAATTCAAATCCCCGGTTAGTTTTAAATTTGATTACCGTTTTAAATAAAAACAATTAAAGAAAATAAGTGCGTTGAAATTCAATGACGTCACAACTATGTATTTGATACAAACTTCCATGCGAAGTGCGTTTTTAAGTTTGTTTTAAGAGTTGCTGATTTGATTGCACCATCATCCCTATTTCAGCTTTCTAGGCGTTGATGTGTCTACGAGTGGCACAGGACTTTCCTTTTTCTTTAACCAACCGTTCGACTGTAGCAACCCTTATGTCGGGAAGAGATATATTTCACGACACCTATATACGGCGGTTTAATTTTTAACTCGCGCTGTCGTGTTTTAAATTAATGAGGCTGTACGTTAACTTAATGAAACGCTGGTTTTTGATGTGTTTGAGTTTTTCATGTGGAGCGACATTAATTTTATTACATTAAACTTTATATTCGTATTGGGTGAGGTATTGTTATGTATCATTTTCATGATAACATGAAAATATTGATTATTAAAATTATGTTATTGCTATAGTTAGTTCTAATTTCGATTAATAAAGCAACTAACATAGCTTAATGAGTTCCCAAGTAGCAAAAAAGTCCAAAAAAGTCGTATAAATCTAGAGTTATACGACGTCATGTTGTGTAGTAGTCTTATAATGGTAATAAGACAACAACAACGTCCTATAGATGTCATCGATTCGGCCTTTAAGTCGTGCGACTATTAAGTTATAATAAATAGTCGAGTAAACGTCTATAAAACGAAATTATATGACGTTATGTAATGGTAACAGCCACAACGCTTATACGACATTCGTCTGATTGTATAAACGTCGGCGTATGATATTTATATGACTGAAAGTCATGTAGACGTTAATCCATAACATTTATATAACTAACATTACTTTGTTTTTTAGTCGTCGTGGTTAAGCCTTTTATACAACCAAGTAGTTTTCTTGCGACTGCAATATAACTATTACAAGACATTAAGTCCTATAAGTGTCAAACTCCAACTTTAATAAGACTTAAAGTTGAGTAGGAGTCTAGACCCAACTTTAATACAACTTATCTTACAACATGGCGTTTTCAATGGTCGTCACAAAAACATTTACACGACATCTAGTTATTTTAACGTCGTTTATAGGTTGGACACTAACTAAAAAATCATGGCCGGAAGTTTTGAATGAAGAGATAATTTGAAATTATTTAAATATAATGCATAAAACACAAAATCACGGGGGGCATTAAAATATTCATAGTATTTTCATATATACTTTCTCATAAAAATTAAGTTTCCAGTCGAAATCAACGCTACGCAATATAATACAAACATAGAATAATTAATTTTTAATATAAATAGTTTTGCTTACTTGCCTTCTAACCATAAATTATTAGTTAATTATTTATTTTTATATTATATTTAATATTTAGTCACTTCACGTAACGTCTATATAATCAGAACGTTCTATTCTGCAACGTCTACAGGACGTCTAAACGACGTAAATGGTCATCGTCGCGACCTTTATGTGACGATTAAACGACAAATGGTCTTATAACTGGGGCCATTTTCGCGTTTTGTAAACGTTATAATAACGTTTATACAACCTTTCTTTAGGACTAAAAGGTAAACAAAAAACGTTGTCACGACTTTTATACGACAACGAATTGTTACTTGGGTTGCAACGCTAATTAATATGTAACTAGTTTGAAAACCGATTGACGTTGTATTCCAAAGCTGCTGAAATGGCATCATAGTACCCGAAAACATATAGTTTTGGCATCGGGTATAAAATCGTTAGAAACCGCCTACAGGCCCTTAGAGTTTTAATACAAGAGATCTACTGAAAGAGACATCCCACCACCACTACTACTACAGCCTATTAACGTCCCACTGCTGGGCACAAGCCTCCACTCTCACAGGAGAGAGGGAATTAGAGCTTAGTTCCACCACGCTGCTCCAATGCGGGTTGGCGGGCTTTAACGACTATTATCATGGTAGTGATAATAACCGGGACCGACGGCTTAACGTGCTCTCCGAGGCACGGGGGTGAAACACCGCCAACTTCCAACTCCGGGCTGGCACTGAGTATTTCTTAACTGAAAAACCCAATACCTAACAATTTTTATGCCCGACCGGGAATCGAACCCATAGGACCTCGTGATCCGCAGTCGACTATGCTAACCGCTAGACCAACGAGGCAGTGCGAGAGACATAATATTATTAAATTATTATATAAACAATAATAGTGTAACCCCACCTTGCCCGTCTACCTATAGCTTGACACCATCAACGCATCGTTAGTAGGTTTTTTAATTTGATTTAAAGTTAATACATTTTAGTGCCGATTTCATCAACTCCGCGGTAAGTTTAACCGAGGATTAAAATTGATGTTTTGATAGATGTTATGTAGTAATTCTGTCAACTTACCGTGGCCGTGGCTAGTTACCACCCTACCGGCAAAGACGTGCCGCCAAGCGATTTAGCGTTCCGGTACGATGCCGTGTAGAAACCGAAGGGGTATGGGTTTAATATAACTGCCATGCCCCTAACAGGCTAGCCCGCTACCATCTTAGACTGCATCATCACTTACCATCAGGTGAGATCGCAGTCAAGGGCTAGCTTGTAGTGGATTTAAAAAAAAAAAAAAACTTTTAAAATTTAATCCTAGGTTAGACGTTATTCAGAGTTGGTGAATAAGTTTAAAGTAGAAGA
This sequence comes from Erebia aethiops, assembly GCA_923060345.2. NCBI lineage: Eukaryota > Metazoa > Arthropoda > Insecta > Lepidoptera > Nymphalidae > Erebia > Erebia aethiops. The sequence goes on along the minus strand of OV281092.1, from coordinate 1,225,866 downwards.
GCGGCTACAAAACAAGGAAATCATACCCAGAATTTGTAGTTTACAAAGCAAATACGTATATACCGTTCGTCAGTGTCCTCTACTAAATTATTTCTAGCCGAGAAAGCGAAATGTTTCAGTCCAAGAAGTACTAAATTCTAACTCGAGCCTTGACCAGCTGGCTGCCGGATATCCGGCGCCTCGAAACTTATTAATTGCGAGGTTCTAAGGCCGGCCGCAAATTAACGGATCAGATAATATGATTTCAGTTGTTTTGTCCTTACTATTTTGTATTTTAGGGCAACTTTAACAAGACAGCCTGATTAAGGATTTTTTTAATAATGTTCGGTCCATATTTTTTTCCCATGGTTGACATGAAAAGGACCAGTATAGAAAATTTAACGTATACACTGCTTTATGCAAATAGGTCCTTTAGTTCTTATCTAGGTGGTAAAACGGATGTTTGTTTTGCTCAATAGCTCTTTCAACTTTTCGACAGGTTTTATAAGAATTTTATTTTTACTATCCTTTAATTTTTATCAAAGGTTGACAACAATTACATAATTTTTGGTCTCCAACTGTTTGTGCACTACCTGGTCCTGTAGATCCCTTCACTGGACATTACGGCTGCCCCCTCAAACTTTCTCACACCAAGGGTCCCCTGTCTTGTAATTTAAAAACAGCATCAAAGCAACTCGAAAAGAATATACTCGTATTTTATAAAAAGAAATCTGCTATAGAAAAAGAAAAAAAAAATTGATGCTTGAACAATGAAATTTTATAATGTTATTCTTCGGCCAGAACATTTTACAGTAGCTCCATTGATTATTATGATCGGACTCGAGCCCCGGGCGTCCTGATAAAAACGCCGGAGCCACTGCAATTCGAGGGAGCACTTTCTAGATAAAACCGTTCGATTTCCTTGTCTCTGATGATAAAAGTTGTACTATTATTTCTGCCGAGTATCTGCATAGCTTGAGGCGTTATGAGAAGAACCACCGCTGCCGGTAGCAGATACCGCGTCCGATTATCGAAGGAATCTCGTATGAATTATGTATTTAGTTGAGAGAAAAATTTGCTTTGCGATACCAGAGATTTATGTGTCAAGTTTTATTGCTGTTCGTCCTATATTTATTGTTCGCGTATAATGTGAGAGATCTCATTTCATGTTAATAAGTATCTTATTTACAGATTTTTGCTGCTGAGCTGGAAAATAATTTTTACTTATTAGATTGATTAAATAAATAAATATATTAATAAATAAATAAAAGTTTATAGACCAAACACTACATTATACTACGTATAACTTTTTTTTTAATCCACTACAAGCTAGCCCTTGACTGCGATCACACCTGATGGTAAGTGATGATGCAGTCTAAGATGGTAGCGGGCTAACCTGTTAGGGGAATGGCAGTTATATTAAACCCATACCCCTTCGGTTTCTACACGGCATCGTACCGGAACGCTAAATCGCTTGGCGGCACGTCTTTGCCGGTAGGGTGGTAACTAGCCACGGCCGAAGCCTCCCACCAGACCAGACCAGGGAAAATTTAGAAATTATAAATTCCCAAATTGACCCTGCCGGGGATCGAACCCAGAACCTCCGCACGTTAAAGCAACAGCGCTACACACTGCGCCACGGAGGTCGTCATAACTAAATTTATACAAATACAAATTACACTTAGACTACGTGTGGCCAATGGGCCACCTCCTCAGCCCGTGCCACAGCATCAGAGATAGGTATATACCTACCAAACATACTGCAACGCTGATTTTCAGGAGGGGCCCAAGGGTCAAAACGTCACGGACCATCACTTACACCTAATAAAATTTAAAATAAAAACAAAAATTAAAAAATATTTAATTTAACTTAAAATAACATCCGTGTGTATCATTCATTACTGTACTAATTTTCTACTTCCATGGTTAAGGTATCTGTGTCTTTGATCTGTGCGGAGTCTGTGGTTAATCTTTATAATTGTCACTGTCATTGTCCGCAGACCATGGTCATGGTCTTTGTTTTCCAAGTAGTACTTATTAGTTCCGTGGTTTTCCGTATTAACAAATCACAATGGTATTACAAAAATGAAAAAAATATGTCAATCGATAGATTACTTTCCTTTGCTTACATTAAACAAGGTAAGTATCTCATCATTGGTTAGTTAAACTTTGTTTTTTTAGTGCACATCTTTTTTCTGGCAAAGGAATATTTATACAGCCTAATTTTTGACATTTCGAATGTTAACAAGCAATTGTGACTTAGGAGTGCTCTTATATTGGTGTTTATTTGTCAAACAACTTAATTCTAACAGGTGTTTACTGTGTGGTCCGTTTAATAACAAGTATCATCAAATTAGATACACATACCTATTACGCCTTTAGTACACCTACGCGTTCGTATGCGGCAGCGAGTCACTGCGAAACTACTGCGGTAGCAATTCTATTGAAACACTGCTAGGAAACGTCTGCGTCTGTGTAACGACGATTTCGCAGTTCCTTGCGAAACAATACCGACAAGGACGCAACTATTTAATGTAGCTAGTGCTAGAGTGAGACATAGCGTATGCGAAATTCTGCCATACTACTTAGAGTTTTTTTTGTTTCGCTGCCGCATACGAACGCGTAGGTGTACTAAAGGCGTTAGCTGTCTATTATAAAAGTAATGACGTAACATTAAACTGTAAAACGCGTATTATTTCACTGTCATTACGAATGATGACAATACGCGTCACTATAGTAATTATCCGGAATCGCGTGCTCGGCACAAATGAGTGCCGCATGAGTGTAACATTTTTCGATTAGGTACTGTTTGTGTAACGAGGGCCCGGTTAACAAGTACATAATGACACTTTTTACACGCTGCCTGTCTAGGGTTGGTGCTAACAAACCATTGCCACACTAGTGCTCACAAAAATTTTATGTGTAACTTAATTTGGAGGTCCGATTTTGGCCTATTACGTCTCATCCCACGGGATATTTCGAAACCTCGTGAACGTGGGTTTAGGTTAGGTTAGTTATAAGCCTTTATTGTCATTTTACAAACATGCTTTTATATTCATTAGTCAATGGTATACCGTGTACCGTTTTATTAATTAAAAGCCTTTATTGGCATTTTGCGTACCTACCTATATGCTTATATGCTAATTTGGAATATTATGTACTTACCGTTTTATTATTTATTATTTTGAGTCTTCATTGACATTTTGTATATACATATAATGTCCTTATGTAATTTGGCACTAGTTAAACTAATATTACAATTGCAAATGGATGTTTGTTACTCAATCACGCCAGAACAGCTAGACGGATATGGACGAAATTCGGCACAGAGATAGATTGTAGTCTGGAATAACACACAGGTTACTTTTATTCCGGAAACCAAAACAAAAAATCCTCAAACAACACGGATGAAGTCGCGGGCATCAGCTAGTTTGGCTTATTTTATTAACTCTGTACCGAATTTTGAGTCGAAAGGTTTTTAACCTGAATAATATTATGCGTGACCTCTAAGACGGCCACTCACGAACATCTAAATTCAATAATGCTAATATTACATTACTAAGCTTAGTTTCAATTATTCAAATCGGCCTAATTCGGCGTGTACAAAATTTACATATCCCTACATGTAACGTTATAATTGTACACACTTCACATTGACCACTACACCTAATGTCATGTCAGATTAACGCAAAGATAATCGATGCGGTCGGATTGCTATCTGATCTGATTTGCTTTTACACCACAAAAAATCAAATAAACACTCTATACCTTCGATTTAAAGATCATTATCGCGTTTGTAAACGTTTATAGAAAATGTCGGTATTATTTGTCGACTATAATAAAACTATTTACTTTCATTAGTGCTAAAATTGTGTTAGGTTACAGGTATGATGTTATAATTTTTATTTTTGCTGTTTCTTTTTCGTTATTTATTTGAATGTACATCGCAAACATTTGTGAATCGTTACAGTATTTGCGTGTAATAATAACTTTTTTTTAATCAACTTAAAGTTAGCTCTTGACTGCGATCTCACCTGATGGAAGTGCAGTCTAAGATGGTAGCGGGCTAACCTGGTAGGGCTAGGGGCATTGCAGTTATATTAAAACCATACCCCTATTCGGTTTCTACACAGCAGCGTACCGGAACGCTGTTCGGAATCGCTTGGCGGCACGTCTTTGCCGGTAGAGTGACAACGAGCCACGGCCGAAGCTTCCCACCAGGCCAGACCAGGGAAAATTCAGATATTATAAATTCCCAAATTGACCCTGCCGGGGATCGAACCCGGGACCTCAGCACGTTAAGACAACAGCGCTCTACACTGCGCCACGGAGGAAGTCAAAACTTCGTACTTGAAAGTCAAGTTAATAATTAATTCAACATTATTGACGTTCAGAAAGTATACTTGCTTTACTTACGCACTTTGGAAAGAGGGTCATTCAAACTACGCGTTACAAAAACATATACGTAAAATCTTTAATTTCTTACAACTCCCCATGCTATCCTTCTGTAACAAAAGCAAAACATACCGTACCTATATAACGTCAAACGGTTACATAAATCAGCCTGTAGAATATACAGCATGTTCCTTAACAGCTTTATCACGGTCTGCCGCGCCGTGACCGCCAGTCGGCAAAGTTGATACCACAAGGTTACTACCATCGTTTTTAGCAGTATTATTTCAAAATGACAGTGCTATCTCACGTGCCTTGACGTCCCTGAAATAAGGATTATAATTGTAAAACACGAACGAAAATTGATGTTAAAACAATACGACTTTAAGCGATGGTAGTATGCCCCCAGGCCAGACACAAGCCTCTTTGACGCCCGGCCTATTTATTAAGGAGTTCGGAGTTGCCGACCAAGTCGAGAGTCATTTGAGCATCTATCCCAGATATGTGCAGATTTTGAAATTGTACCTAAATTGTACAGAATTTGAGCTATTGTCTAACAAGCGGTAGTACCGAGTTCGTTCCCGGTAGAGTCAATTTGAGAATTTCCGAATTATCTTCGGTCAGCAGCCCTATTCTCTAACTCGGTGGCTATCAAAAAATAAAAGTCACTGATTCATTGAAGGTTTACAAAGAAATAAAAGTAACGTATTCATAGCAAACCTTCGATGGATAAAATGTATGCCAGTGCCCTTCATTTTTTAAAAGACACTGAGTTAGAGAACAGGGGCTGGTAATAAAAGCCACTGAACATTGGTCGATGCCACTGAAAATCCAATTAAGTTAAAATATTCATTTAATATTTAAATAACTGAGACATCACATTACAACCATTTTTGTTCTAAGGTTTTGTGCATAGGTGACAACCAGAAACATCAGTAAGTACAAAAAGTGAACATTAACTTTTTTCTCTCCAGCCTGTTTCCAGTCTTGATGGAATGGGCTTAAATAGTATTTCCAATAGCTGGTCTGGTGGGAGGCTTCGGTGACAAACAGGTGAGATTGTAGTTAAGGTCTAAACTCTGCTAACTTTCAGTTCATGCATTTGTTGGTACAATAGGCATGATGACTGATTTTGAAAAATGGTCAGATTATGTTCGGAAGAAAAATAAGGTTTGGTACATAATATTGGCATTTGAAATTTAAATTTTAAAATTCACGCCAAAACGCTCCCCGGTGTCATGGCGTCGTTTGTGACGTCACTATTATTTTTACCAATGTACTCTGTGCAGTGTGCAGTAAGCAATAGTGTGATTGTCAAAGCTCGAAAACAAACCATTGTGACGTCATTCGCTTCTTGGTGTTTAATCCATTATGGCAGATTGCTGTATTTTAAAATTTTATTTTATCAAAATAAATTGCAATCTCACTCGAAATAGAAAAATAAATACGTTTTTTATAATCCATGAATCCTATTTTATTAGATAAATTCATAATTTCATTGATTTTTGGTTACTGTCATCATGCCTATTGTATGTATTTTAAATTTCTAAGCCTACAGTGGGTCATATTTGTTCGGAGCCAAGTCAGTTGGCAAGACGCCTATCAGATGAGCTGGGCCGCCCGCTGTATTGTGCCGTAGATAGCCCAATTCTGCTGAAAACGCTCCGTGTACATGACATCTACTGAGATTGTATTACGTACTGTTTACGCGCAATCAAGATTACCCCACATTTTGTTTTGTTGGATAACATTTTGCTGGATTTCACCCACCGAAATCACGGATTAATATTTAAGATGGTTGTAACTAATTTAAAATAATACTATTTTAAGTAACTAGAGACGATTAGAGGCGAAACATACACTAGCTACCCATATATTCTTACTAACTGATGCCCGCTACTTAGTACGCGTTGATTGAGGTTTTTTGGTTCCCGCGGGAACTCTTTGATTTTCCGGGATAAAATGTAGCCTATGTATGTATGTATGTACCTATGTATATTCTTTATTGTAAACCACAAAAACACAAAAGAAACACACAACAAGCATGAAAACTTAAAACGTAGGTAGGTACAATAAGGCGGTCTTATCACTAAATAGCCATCTCTTCCAGACAACCTTAGCCTATGTATTATATCCAGACTATAATCTAGATTCGTTCAGTCGTTCTGGCGTGATTGAGTAACAAACATCCATCCATACATCAATCTAAACTTTCGCATTTATAATAGGTATTAGTTTTTTTATTATTATCAAACAGTAGCCGACCTTTCAGGACCGACCAGGATTTCACCTGATAGTAAGTGATGATGTAGTCTAAGATGGTAGTGCGCTAACCTGTTAAGGGCATCAGGCAGTAATACGAAACCCATACCCCTATTCTGTTTCAACACGGCATCGTACCGGAACATTACATCGCTTGGCGGTACGTTTTTTCCGGTAGGGTGGTGACTAGCCACGGCCAGACCAGGGAAAATTCAGAAATTATAAATTCCCAAATTGACTCTGCCGGGGATCGAATCCGGGACCTCCGCACGTTAAGACAAAAGCGCTCAACTCTGTGCCACAGAGGTCATGAGAAGCATACCTACAGGTAGAATTACTTAGGCATTCATGCAGCGTACTTTGCGCGTCTGTGTCAAAGATTACGATGGAATGATGTCGGGAACGGCATAAATACGCATTATTTTATGGACAATGGCTGAAAACATCATGTTTTAGTCAAAATGAATATCGTTAGTCATCGTTAACCTTTTTAGGTTGCTTTGAGCATCTATGTAGAAATAGAATTAGAAATAGAATCTTTGGAATAAGAAATAAAAAGTTTTATTTCATGTAGGAGGACTTACTGGGATCTATAGAGCGTATTTTGAGTTGGCTCAGATTTTACTTAGAGTTAAAACGAGATAGACTTATGTGAGTAACTTAAATGAACCAAATTTTAACCTTTTCGTAAGACTAAGCAAAGTCAAAGTTCGCCCTATATACATCTCACACTTACTCACTTATGATACGTGGCGACTCTACCACTGGATCGGAAATCAGATACCACTGAGAAAAGCCGACAAGTAGCTCAACAGTTGCAACAGAAGATACATAATAAGTACTATAATATTGTTATTCTTTTTTTCAACCTGCTGAGCACCGGTCTCAAGTGTAGTGGTCTTCGCAGTCCACCGATAATCTAATAGATGACACTACCAGTAGCGCACGAAGAACACGAAGAGCCTGTATGACGATTTCGAAGTTTTCTCTGTATTACGCTATATATACGATTTCCAAAGATCAATGGTTGGACCAGACGTCCCCGAGCACAACACCCGCTTGTAGGATAATCATCTACAAGGTATAAAGCCATGGTCCACCACACTAGCCGAATTTTTAAGCCGAACTGTCAAGGCATGCAGGATTCCTCACGATTTTTTTTCTTCACCGTAAAAGCAAGCGATAATTAATTGCTAAAATGCAAATAACTAAGCACAACAACAATGAAAGTGGAAACCAATAATGGAAAATATTGAAACATTCATTCTGCCGTAACTCGTATTTTATTTTATTAAATTAGGTATACACAAAAATCCATCATAAAAATCACTCCTAAACGAATTTTTTAAAAAAGAACGGCCTGTTAGAATCGAATTCGATTATATTTTCTGCGCCAACATCCATATAAATAAATGCATTGAAATGGTTGTGGAAAATGATTTTCGCATCGGTGCGCGAAAAAAACAGCTGAAATCCTGGTTGTTGGGTGTTGCATTTTTGTCGCGCGGAAACGGGTCGTAGGCCGCACGCCGCGTGCATTATTGAGTACCTCTGAGTGACGAGACGCGTCACCGAGCACTGTTTCAACCTGCCAGTGCAGTGGAAACGTACATAAACATCTGCAGGCAAGTAGCTATACACTATTATTCAGCTCGAATGACATCTTAAGTAAGTACGATAATATTGATTAGCTTGTTGTGAAAACAACTGGAATTCGGTTTGTTGGGTGTATTTTAGTACCGCTGAAACGGGTCGTAGGCCGCACGCTGCACCCATTATAGAGGCGCTGCGCGGCGCGGCTTGTATGAGTTTGTATGGAGCTGGGCGATCGCGTGAATGTGTTGCCGCGGGGTATAATGCTGCCAACTTGGACGATAATTTTGCTACATATTCCTATTATTATATTAACATTATTATTTTGATTGTGTCGTATAGCCTGTAATTTCTTTGTCATTGTTTTATTGGACATTTAGTTATTGGACATTCGTTTATTTTACATGGGATTATTTGAAATTGTATAACTTAAATCCTAATTTTATTTACATACTAATTCTTTATTTAATTTTGATGTCTCTCATGTAATATTTGCACACTATTAATTTATTTGAATGTTAATAAACGGACTGTATTGTTTAACCATCCATAAATGATTATTTATTTAAGTTACAAGCCAGTCGAGTATGTAAAGCGATGTGAACGCAGCACGAACAGCACTCGACGCCCCACCGCGAGAACGAAGCCAGACGCTTTTGTAGCTGTACAAGTATCCACCTATGCTAGCTACGTGTGCGTCTAAAAGGATCCAGTTTCATATGAAAATAATTTGAAAACACGCATTGCATGGAGACCCGTATCATAACACGACTGCCTAAAAAAGGAGTCTAATGTTTTCAGGGTTTGTATGTGAGTTTATTCCACCATAACTTCTAAATGCCTGAACAGATTTGGATGTATGGGGTAGCATTACAATCAGCTTACATCGTACCAAATGACGCTGGATATAATATATTTTTTTGAAAATATTCAATATGGCACCCGTTTTTTAGTTTTTTTTTAAATTATGTTCACTTGTGACCGTAGTTACTAGGCAGTGTGGCCAATCATAATATCATACTTCATATCGTATCGTGTTTATTTGTTGGTTTGTTCGTTTGTTGGTTTGTTCGTTTGTTGGTTTGTTGGTTTTTCCTTCAATCACGCTGCAACAGATCGCCGGATCGACGTGATTTTTGGCATAGTTGAGGACCAGGAGAGTGACATAGGCTACTTTTTATCCCGGAAAATTAAGGAGTTCCCGCAGGAATAATAAAAAACTTAAACCACGCGGACGAAGTCGCGGGCATCAGCTAGTTCTATATAACACAATCTCTAAACTAAACTAAAATGACAGATTTAAATGCAGTTCTGTCCCTTTCCGCAGGGAGTAATAAGAAAGGGTTAGCAATATTTTTAATGCTTTAATTTTAGTTTAGTTGAGAGATTGTGCACTACAGAATCAGCCCCATTGTCTAGGTAAGAAAAATATAGGTGAATCGAATGTGTTAGATCCCTTTTACTATGGAAAATTTCTGATGTTTGAAAACTTTGTTAACGAATCTGGATGTAACAGCGTTACATCCAGAAACATGAGTCGAAATAATTAGGTCTCTACAGATTCTTCTACAGCCTTCCACCAGACGAGACCAGAAAATTTTATTATGCTATTATTTTCGACTATACTTTTCAAAGGTAACGCACGAGTCTCCTCGGTGAGATGGGTTTGGCCAGATAGTCCACCACGCTGGCCAAGTGCGGATTGGTACGCTACACACACATTCGAGAACATTATGAAGAACTCTCGGGCCTCCAGGTTTCCTGACGATGTTTTCCTTCAACGTTTGAAGCAAGTGATATTTAAGTTATTTCTTAAAACGCACATTACTTCGAAAAGTTAGAGGTACGTGCCCGGGGACCCCGTATCTCAGTAGGTCGGGTGTCTGAACAACTAGGCTATCGCCGCTTCCAAAGATTTAAAAAAAAATCCCTGCATCCATATTTCTACTTTCACTATATCTGCATCCCCTAGCACTTGAGACGGCTGCAGTCTACGAGGGTGACAGCTCAACGAGTTCAAGGTTGTATGGAACTAGCTATAAAATAGTCTACTTCACTTCCTATAAGCTTTGAAGGACTTGCATAGAAAAACTAGAGTGTCTGAAGTGAGTTAGTTTTTAATCTGTTATTAAGCAATTTTCTCCAAGACTGATTTCAGCCGCGGAAATTCTTAAAATAGACTTATCAATTACGCAGGAGATATTATACTGCACACAAAAAGAGCGATGAAATACAGTTGCATTCTCTATTCCCCCACTCTCACAGATGATGAACAAGATGGAGTTGGTACTGTGCAGAAAGATGCCTTCCCTGATCTGAGAATTTAGACGACCTTTGTGGCGCAGTTTTGACTTGCGGAGGTCCCGGGTTCGATTCCCGGCAGGATCAATTTGGGAATTTATACTTTTAGAATTTTCTCTGGTCTGGTGTGGTGGGAGGCTGCGGCCGTGGCTAGTTACCACCCTACTGGCAAAGACGTGCCGCCAAGCGATTTAGCGTTACGGTACGATGGCGTGTAAAAGCCAAATAGGGGTATGGTTTTAATATAACTGCCATACCTCAAACAGGTTAGCCCGCTACCATCTTACACTACATCATCACTTACCATCAGGTAAGATCGCAGTCAAGGGGTAACTTGTAGTAAATTAAAAAAAAATAAGAATGGCGAAGACGTCGGACCTCTCGCAGTGGCAAATTTAAGGCGAGTTGAAGCAACTGTTACTTAACTTGTAATAGCTAGACTTCAAGTTCAATATAATACTAGGCAGAGATAATACTAGTAGGTGTCTACGTGGAGTACAAGTGTTAAAATGAGCCCAAACAAAGTGTTTCGCGTGTGCCGTGAGCCGGTGAGACTACAAACAACGCACCCCGCGTTTTATTATGAAATTACTGTAACGAACCCCGCGGGGCGCCGACTGCTGGCGCTCCGCATGAATCCTTGTAGGCATTTCTGTAATTGCTACACAATTTATCACACCTCGCTTGTTTGCTTAAACGTCTGTGTTAGGTATATTTTGACTTAGTGCTGCGTTTCTTGTGGTCATCTTAACAGACAGAACCCTCTTTTATATACATTGATAACGACAGATTGACAGAAGATTTGAGGGACGCAAATGAGTCGATTGCTATTGTTAAGCAACGTTGACCCAAGTCAGTAACTGAAAGTAACATACCCCTTCGGTTTCTACACGGCATCGAACCGGAACGCTAAATCGCTTAGCGGCACGTCTTTGCCAGTAGGGTGGTAACTAGCCACGGCCGAAGCCTCCCATCAGCCCAGACCAGGGAAAATTCAATTCCCAAATTGACCCTGCCGGGGATCGAACCCGGGACCTCCGCAGTCCGCACGTTAAGGCAACAGCGCTACATCACTGCGCCACGGAGGTCGTCAAAGCTTTTTGTCATAGCTCATCAACTTGCTTTTGTAATTTCCATCCAAGAATATGCATTCAAATACCTATCTCAATAACAAATTGAGAATTCACTAATAATAGCATCTCCCGTCCAATAATCTACACCACAGCGTCACATTCCAAAATTCACAAGCAATTAATTAAATCTCAACGCGACAAATCAATTTCCAGTTAGTTATCAAATAGATAACTAATTACCTAAGTGTGGGCAAACAAAAGGGTTCCATTCCATTCGTTCACCCTCCACGGGGCTGTTTAGGACACGATCAGGATATAATTGCCATCCCCACCTGGTAGACATCCCCTCTACACAGTATAATGCATTTAGATTTTAGGGCAGTTTGGTAATGCAACCTGTGATATCGGAAGCGAAATTTAATTTCACATGGAACTACAAACTTAGTTTTTAATTTATTTCTTAGTTTTAATTAAAATATATACCTAACCTCAGTTTCTTGTAAAATGCAAATAAAAACCTAGGTACAATTTTAAAAAAACTTGTAATATTAAAAAAAAAACTTGTAATTCAAAATTAAATTATTTTTTTCGTAAAAAAAACTTAGAGCGAAACATAATATTAACATCATACATACCTACCTATATACTTCGGCGTGCGTATTTTTATATGAAATATAAAATACTAATATAGAATACGTGCGTGAAGAAACTGGTTTTTTATATAACCTGCATTGAAAGTGCGAGTTAGAATGCTTGTTGAGCCACCCGAAACGACCCAATTTCTTCAAACCAAAACTGACATAGTTACCATCAACTAAACTGGCAGATATCATATTTTGCAACTTAAATAAATAAGAAATACAATTTTAATAATACTCGCACTTTTAATGCGGATTATATGAAAATGTGACGCGGGATGAAACACGATATTAGACTTCGTCGACAGACACGTCTAAAATCGTCTTGTTTCATCCCTAGGGACACAATATACTATTCCATACGACGGGTATACGAAAACGCAGGCCGCTAAATACAACACAGATTAAAATCTGCGTATACGTTACCCGCACACGTCTCTCCATTCATTCTATAGCAGGTCAAGCAAGAAAAGCTCATTTTACTTGGTCTATCCAAGCAAAATGAGCTTTTCTTGCTTGTTTCATAATATTATAATACTTGCTATTCAGCGGCCACTCTGTAAGAAATAAGCCATCTTTGTGGGAAATATTATACCGTACAAGGTAACTACCACTAAAGCCCATTAACGCCCCACTGCTGGGCACAGGCCTCCACTCTCATAGGAGTGAGGGAGTTAGAGCTTAGCTACCACGCTTAGAGACGCTAGGGAGTTAGACCACGCTGCTCCAATGCGGGTTGGCGGGCTATAACGACTATTATCACGTTAGTGATAATAACCGGGACCGAAGGCGTGCTCTCCGAGGCTTGGGGGTGAAACACCTGCGACTTCCTAACTCCGGGCTGAGAATTTCTAGTCAGAAAACCCCAACACTTAATTATGGCTCGACCCGGGACTCGAACCCGGGACCTCGTCGGCCGCAGTCGAACATGCTAACCACTAGACCAACGAGGCAGTTACAAGGTAACTATTACTTATCATTAGTTAATCTGTTATACAAGTGTGTCCATAAACTCTGATGGACTCTCTACTTCAGCACTCACTCAGAAAACCTAGCACAGGTAAAAATGGGGCAGTTGTTCTTGAAAAATTAGCTATAGCCACTCCTGAAGTGAGATTGCGCTTAACATCGCCCCTAATTGTGACAATATATCGCTGGATTGCATGAAATCAACCAGAACACTCCTGTCTGGTACCCGGGCCCGCGCAGCCGAGCGTGGTGGACGCTGGCACGAGCTACTGCCATTAGGTAATCTAATAGCATTAGGCTTTTAACAATCCTATTATTAGTTGATATATATATTTTTTAATTAATGCCACTTCAAGTAAGCCCTTGATTGCAATTAATTCAATTCAATGTTTATTTATTCGAATTAGGGACACTATACACTTCTTGAACGTCCAATAAATATAAATCTCATCTATTGGTATGGCCGGTATATTAAACCCTTACTCCTAATCAGTTTCTAGCGATGGCTTAATCAGCCATCAAGCCAGACCAGAGAAAATTCAGAATTTATAAATTCCCAAATTGACCCTGCCGGGGATCGAACCCGGGACGACCCACGTTTAGACAACAGCGCTCTACACTACGCCAGGAAGGTCGCCGAAAGCAACCCATGAAGATTTATCCCATTAATGTTATAAATGCTATAGTATGTTTGTTTGTTGGTTTGTCTTTCCATTACGCCACAATGGGGCAATGGATTGACGCGATTTTTCAATGAATAATAGTTTGTCTCTACAGGTCCATAAAGGTGAAAACACACTACTGACAGGACAAAATATCGGCGTGAAACGCCCGCGCCGTGTATATGAGACGTTGGAGCTGCACCGATCTTCGGGACAAGACGAAACGTGTTGTGCAGATCTGTGTACCAAACCTGGAGAGTCAAAGTCGCAAAATAAAAGCGTTCTCGCGGGATTTTAATCGTTCTCGGCCGAAGTCAAATTCGAATTTGTATGTGAATGTACTACTTTTCTAAATTGCATGCTGTAACTACCTTCCTATAAGGTGAATTGCGTGTGTACCTAGCCACTTAACATTTTGTATACCTTCTTCGTGTAATTCTTTTGGTAGTTCAAATAAATAATTAAAAATAAGTCGTGGGGCTCTGTTAATGATATTGTCAATTAATAAAAGATTAATAGACTATAATTTTACATACCTTGGGTATAATACATAATACTAGAAGATCATTCGTAGCAAATTGTTGGCTCGGTTTACCACGTAACTTCACTCACCTAAAACAAATGAAACGAAACATGTTTTATGTTCTTCATATGAACTTTGCATACTTAATTAGATAATAAATTCTTATACTACAGATAAAAAATCTGCTATGATTTGACATGACGAATTTGGAGACTAGTGATGACTGTGTATCGGTAATATGTTTTATCGAGGAAGATAATAATTAGTATGCTGTACGTAAATGGAATTCAGAATTGTTACAATATTTGTTTATCAATAATTAATTAATGCAACGCAATACCAAATAAATAAAAAACTATGCAATTGTGTAGTACTCCCCTTTTCTTGTAATTATTTCAATAACTCTATTATTGATAAACTAAATAATGATAAAATAAACATAAATTAATGAATTGTATAAATGTTATTATTAGTCTTAATTTTATTTTATCATGTTCATTGTTATTTAAAATCTATGCTCGATTTCCATAGAATTAGCCAAAAGCTGAAATCATGAAAATCGCACAAACATAGAGAAATACCATCATGCATGCCACAAAAACCACAGCCTTCCGCAATGCAATACAAAGGCAAATCTCTCCAAGCTCTGTTCAACAATCGACAAGATTAATTTGAACAGCTCGGTTTAACAACGCACACACACAAACAGGTGTACCGGAGCCAACTGCACGGCATAAATATAAGCAAAACACAAAGTTATCGATGCCCACTAAGCCGCCTTTATTGACTATCGTTACATCACTAGTGCAGCGACTAAAGCTTGGATAACTCATTAATTTTCAACTCTATTCCGTTGGTATAGAGATGCGGTTTGCGTGTTCTATTTGATAGGGATGTTTTGTTAAGCACAAACCGAGTATGGTTTTGCAATAATGACGCAGTGACAGCGACAGTGTGTGCCGACTGCGTTTCATATCGTTAATCGATAAGCTGGTATCGCTTCTGAATATAAAGTGCCTTAAAGTGTTGACTATGAAGCGATTTAGTGGCTGCTTATGTCGTGTGGCGAAAATTTTGGATTCTAGTGCCCACTTCCGTTGGTGATCACATAGAGGTCAGTTAACCGCAATATCGGCGGTCACCTTTGATAGGTACTTAATATTTATTACGAAATGTTTTTGCTCGTCTTTGCTCGACGTTTCTCATACGAACCGCTAAGGTGTGGAACACCCTCACGTGTTTCCTGCTACGTATAACTTAGGTACCTTCAAGGCAAGAGTGAATTGGCTTCCTCTAGGTAAGCACGTTCCATCCTAGACCTCATCATTGCTTTGCACTAAGCATGATTGTCGTCAAGCGCAAGCCTATCCCGCAATAAAAAAATATGTAATTCAATAATTAAGATTCAGCAAATCAGAGGTGATTGCAGTCGTGAAGCTGTAAAAAAAAATAAACTACGGTATTAGAGCGAAAACAGAGCACAATTTTATATAGCGGACAGATTTTATTTGTAAGGCTAGTTTGTTACTTTAGTGAGTATAGGTAGTAATAGAAAAAATATATATGGTGGACTAATTCTTTTTTTTTTTAATCCACTACAAGCTAGCCCTTGACTGCGATCTCACCTGATGGTAAGTGGTGATGCAGTCTAAAATGGTAGCGGGCTAACCTGTTAGGGGCAAGGCAGTTATATTAAACCAATACCCCTTTGGTTTCTACACGGCATCGTACCGGAACGCTAAATCGCTTGGCGGCACGTCTTTGCCAGTAGGGTGGTAACTAGCCACGGCCGAAGCCTCCCACCAGGCAAATAAGGAGCTCTTTCATAAGGAGCGCGCACACAAATCGATTGGACAAAACGTCGTTCCACTCCAACACGGATGTTTGTCCCAAGAATATTTTCGGCATCAAAATGCTTGGAAAATGGCACTTTCTACGCTATACCGCTCCGCCATCCTCTATAGGAATTGTTCCTAAAAGTATTAGAGAAGTGAAAAGGGAGAGCCAACAATAAGGCAGGAATAAAATATTGATACAAGTTCCTGTAGAGTCTATTGTATTACTTAAATTGAAGGTGAAGAGGCGGAGTGCATTGCAAACTTAGATTGAAGCTCGTTGGGAAGATTGTTATATAAATGAAATCGTTTTGGGAATACAACTAAATAATGTACTGAGACTGTGCCGATTTCACCAACTCCGCGGTAAGTTTAACCGAGGATTAAAATTGATGTTTTGACGGATGTTATGTAGTAATTCTGTCAACTTTTCAAATTTAATCCTAGGTTAGACGTTATTCAGAGTTGGTGAAATCAACACTAAGTGCCGATTTCACCAACTTCGCGTTACGTTTAACCTAGGATTAAATTGATGTTTTGACAGATGTTATGTAGTAATTCTGTCAACTTTTTAAATTTAATCTCAGGTTAGACGTTATTCGGAGTTGGTGAAATCGACACTAATTTACTTTTTGCTGTCCCCATTTCCTTGTTTAGACGGCTCATTGGGCCTGTTTGCTTATTTACTGACAGTAGCTTTACAGTACTTAACACTTTAAGTATCGTTATTAATAAACTTAGCTTGCCTCTATTCCGAATTATTCTAAACTAGCTGATGCCCGCGACTTCGTCCGCGTGGTTTAAGTTTTTTGTTATTCCCGCGGGAACTCCTTAAATTTCTACGATAAAAAGTAGCCTATGTCACTCTCCAGGTCCTCAACTATACCCATGCCAAAAATCAAGTTGATTCGTTGCTCCGTTGGGGTGTGATTGAAGAACAAACCAATAAACCAACAAACAAACACACTTTCGCATTTTTAATATTAGTATGATGCCAGAATAATTTGGGTATTTGGCAACTATTCAAATAAATTATTTTTTAGTAATTACTTGCTGCGACTTCATCCGCGTGGATTTAGGTTTTATTAGTTCCCGCGGGAACTCTTTAGTTTTCTGGGATAAAAAGTAGTCTATTTGTTATTCTACACTATAATCTATCTCTTTGCCAAATTTCATCCAGATCCGTTCAGCCGTTCTGGCGTGATTGAATAACAAACATCCATCTATCCATCCATACATCCATCCATCCACCCAAACTTTCGCATTTATAATATATTATTTAGTATAGATTAAATTGAGGATCTCCCAAAAGTGCCAGTAAGAAGTTACCATCCCACCCGGCAAAAAAGGTGCCGTCAAGCGATTCAATGTTCCGGTCTGATGCCGTCTAGAAAACAAAAAACTGATTAGGGGTATGGGTTTATCAAAACTGCCATACCCCTAACAGGTTCGCCCGCTACCGTCTTAGACTGCATCATCTCTTACCACCAGCAGTCAAGGATTAACTTATAGTGGAATAAACAAACTATTGAAAAAGTTCTATTTGTATGAGTTGTGTCGGTCTCGTCACGCATGATACGACCTCCAGACACAAGGGACAATTAGCCCTGTCTCGCCGAAGCCCTACACAATCGTAAGCCGGTGTCAGACGTTGCCACTTTTATCCCGTCTATATCTACAATACATGCCTGTTGAAAACGTACACATTTCATAATCTATGTAACATCGACATATACTAGTATCTACAGCAACCGCCAAGTTTGGTTGATTTACTAAGGTATAAGTAACGAGTCAAAGGCAAAGGGCAAATTTTATTTGAGAGACGGGTGGCCTAGTTGCGGCAAGGCATATCAGCGATTTCGATTGTTAAGCAACGTTGACCCAAGTCGGTAACTGATTACCGAAACTACTATGTCCATTTACTCTCGGGCTATGAGAGTAAAGGAAGTGCACTTGTGTTTGCGTACACACTAATGCACTATAACATCTCCCGCGCCGATGGCAAATCTCTGGAGGTTGGCCGCCGAAATTCGGTCGGGAGGAGGATTACCGAATGTGGTAGTCTGAATTTGGCCTTTTCATAACCTTCGTGCTTCGGAGAGCACGTTAAGCCGTCGGTCCCGGTTATTATCAATAACATCTGATAATAATCGTCGGTAACCTAAGAGGTGAAATAGTACTCTGAGGGAGTCGTATGCGAAGGACCTGGGAACCTACCGCATTATTATCCCCGGACAATTAAAAACTTCCCGCAAGAACTGAAAAACGTCAAACCACGCGGACAAAGTCACGGTCATCAGCTAGTATTTCTTAAATCCTTCATCTTTTATAACATGCTATTAAGACTTAGGTATAAAATAACTCTTAACAGCACTAAAGCAATTTTGTGTCTTGGTTTCAGTTTCAAGGAAATTCAACATTCCTTATTCAAGACCGGAGTTGGTTGGTTTTTCTTGATATTTCCATAAATCTAGATCCGTTTCGTCGTCAAGTAAAGAATTCACAATGTTTTTCGTTTTGTTCAAATGTCGTCACTTATTCTTCCTTACGGTTGCGCGGGTGAGCTTCACCGGTACAAGTGACAGTCGACAGCGAGTTAAAAATGCTGAATTTTCAAAAAAAAAAGCTGCTAATGAGACTGATTCTGTAGTGCACAATCTCTAAACTAAACTAAAATGACAGCCATAAAAATATTACAATTACAGTAAATCTGTATTACAGCGATTCTATAATTTGCCGTTCAAAACTTATTTACCAAAATTCTTTTGTCTGTATCAACCAATCGGATCTTACATTAATTGTCACTCATCACCCCTCAGTATAGATAGATTTTTATTTCGAATCTTGAAGTGCTATCTCTTCACTTCAATCCAATGCTGGCTCACTACTGAGCACAAGTCTCTTTTCAGACTGAGAAGGGTTTTTCAATAGTCCACCACGCTGGTCAAGTGTTAATTGGCAGACTTCAAAAACTACTTTAGCCTTACCAAAGACATCCATTCAAAGATTGCTTTGTTGAAACATAAACGTAGTGAAAAATAAGTAAGTAGCCTCGCTGTCAATTCGTATTTCTTTATATATTTATTTTCCTATTTTTTCTTTTCTATGCCAAGTATGAAGAGATTACCATACCTCATACTCCTGAAACTTAGGTCACACAACTCGCACGAAACTAGCGAGCAAAAGTTGCTATTTTTCCCATCTTAAAGGCTTCTAATATCGCAGCCTCCCGCCTCGAGCCCGTTGTCATTTGTCCGCCGCGCTGTAGGCAAACTTCGCCCCAATGTTTGAAAGCACTACATTATATCCGCAGCTCTTCATCGTCTTCGTTGTAGTGAGGGGATTAAGTCGATAAGAGTTTGATGAATCAAAGTCAAAAAGTCAAAAGTCAAAATATGTTTATTACTCGACACTGGCGAAACAACCTGTGCCCCTGTGGCATACCTAAAAGCCATCATCTGGGAATCGAATTGAATTGGTGATAATTATCGACGGTTACGGTACGGTACGGTAAATATGGACTTAAAATTATTTAAGCTATGAGTATCTTAGGTACAAAATGCGATTTTAGGTCAGACGTACCTACTATACAATATTAGAGCCTGTGGAACTTTAAGTTTCGACTTCACCAACTCCGAATAACGTTTAACCTAGGAATAAAGTACAAATTTTGTAAAGATACACAAGTTTATTCGTAACCTGGGTAATTGATTTTTAACAACCTTAGCCATAAAATAAAAATCCTCCGAGCAACAAAAAAATCTTGACATGCTGCAAAAATAGACTACTAATTTACGGGGTCTAGCTCACGCAAGGTTATGAAATAAAATAAATGAGTAACATAATTTTACTTATATGGTGGGACATCACTAGTTGGTAGTAAGACGCGGCACTTCCTTACACAGTGGATTTCTTTTTAATACCCTACATTTAAACTCCTTGCAGGGAAAGCACATGTCGTCGTATAAACTTCTCTTTTTTATCTGTATCATGCTAATGTTGTGTTTTTTTTTTGCTTTGTTGCTGGCAGGACTAATTTAAATTTTATATGGATTTGGGATCTATGTCATATTAGCTGACTAGCACCGGCTTCTTAAATCCATAATCCATACTAATATTATAAATGCGAAAGATGTGTCTGTCTGTCTGCTATGCTTTCACGGCCCAACTACTCAACCGATTTTGATTAAATTTGGAACAGAGGCAGGTTACATCGCGGGGAAGGACTACTGTTTATCCCGGAAAATTCAAGAGTTACCGCGGGAATAACAAATCCACGTGGACGAAGTCGCGGTCATCATCTGGTAATATTATAAATGCTAAGTGTTTCTTCTGTCTGTCTGCTACGCTATGTCTGTACTTAGGTTGTATCACGGGGAAGGAAATTGACTACTACTTATTCCGGAATGTAGAATTACCCGCGGGTATACAAAAAAACTTATTCCACGCGAAAGAAGTCGCAGGCATCATCTAGTAATGTACATCATACAAATATTATAAATGTGAAAGTGTGTTTGTTTGTTGGTTTGTCCTTCAATCACGCCGTAACAGAGCAACGGAATGACGTTTTTGTTTTGATATAGCTGAAGAGTGACATAGGTTACTTTTTATATCGGAAAATTAAGGAGTTCGTGGGAATTAAAAAAATATCCCACGTCGATGAAGTCGCGGGCATCATCTAGCTTGTTAAAATATTTCAAAACGTTCTGGTTTAAATAAGTATTATTGCAATACAAACGTTGAACTAAAAGGTCGTTTTAATTATACGAATTAAACTGTACCAACTCGGGACAAATGAAAATGCGTTAAATATTTAATTTGAAAAAGTTTCAAAGTTAATTCTTTTAACCGCCAAGTCGACACTCGAGCAAAAGGTTGGCAGTCTAGACTCTAGAGAAAAGAAATTGCCGACGCAAAATATTCTTTAGGAATTGCTGTGTTTAAAAAACCGGTCAAGTGCAAGAGAAAGGGTTCCGTACCACCACACAATGTAAATTATTTTAGTAAATAACCAGAAATGTCATAAAAAGTTATAGTACGTCATCAGCTGTGAATTAACTGGCTTACATATGGAGCTAAACTGGTAGCGCTCGACACTGTATGAGCACGGAACCCTAATTAACGATTTTCGTTTTTTTTTTAAATATTTTTGCTGTGAGACCTTGCTTTTGGGCTTTCATGATTCTTGCTCAAAGGGAAGTACCCTAACAAGACCCTATCGGTATGATTTATTGGCGAGTGTCAAATATGCAAAATATTCGGAATAAACAGCCGTATCTTATAGATTGTGTTGACTAAGAAGCTTGATTTTCTTAGACCTAAGTATTTGATAATAATTTCAACTAGATATCTCCACGCATTTACAGACGGACAGGCGGACACCGAAGTGATCCTGTCAGGGTTCCTTTAATCCTCTTGAGGCACGGAACCCTAAAAAACAACAGAAAAACACACCAAAATGAAGTATTTTTGTAAGAAACCGTGACCCAAAAATACACCAAACCTAAGAAGCTGCGTACTTCATTGAAGGAATCTGAATGTAGTGTGACGTCACAGGGGAAATCAGGCTGCCTTCAGTCACTCCGGGGCTGCGATGTAAATTTATGGAGGCCTGTCAGAGGTCGATCGGCTCTAGAGGGCTCGGGGACGGAACCATAATATCAGACGATCGTCTGGCGTGATACCTCATACTGTCTACTGTTTTAACGGCTAAAATCTAAAGAAATTTAGTCTTTTTTCACCATCAGTATTTAAGAATTTAGCCTCTTAGGTCCGCGATATGCGAGTTCTATATATATATATATATATAAATATTTAGAGAGCTCGCAAATACTCCACTGTTTTGGTTTCTTTTTGCGCTGGTTTTATGTAACGTGTACCCTAGAATTTGAGGTATAATTGAGTGTTCATTTAACCAGCATTCGCTTAGAATGATTACATCAATTTTTATTTTAAAAATCAAATTTTTTATAGATATAGAAATTATTAAAAATTTTGTCAAGACTTCTTATGTTAAAGGTCAGTATCCTAAAATTTTGATCTGGGCTCAATATATGTTCACAAAGAGTGACAATTTATTTGAAAATTGTCTAATTCAGCAGATTATATAGTATTTTGATCGCCTTTTAAAATTTACTACAAGGTAAATAATCCGAAGGTAAGTCACTCAAGTCACTTATGAAACGCAATACTAACGCAAACTATACACGCGTCAGACGCAAGCCTATAAACAGTTTGAACAACTGAAAACGCGCAGACACTGCATGTACATGATAAAATACGTCGTGTGCATAGACTCTTACTACCAAAAATAAATTAAAATTTGTATGAGTTTGTATGGGGCCGCTTCACGCAGTGCATCTCGCGAAGCTCCATACAAACTCATACAAAGAATACTTGCCGCCACGTCGCTTTAGTGGGTCTACCTTTGGGAAGTTGGAAGCTCGTGTCTCTTATGTTAATTGGCTGAAACGGGCAAGTTCACAGCCGATCTATTTTGATGCGATATTTCACAGGAAGTTTGTTAAACAGTCTCTTAATTAAATTAACCAGAGTTTGCTAAATTAAATTCGCTAAAATACTTACTAATATTATAAATGCGAAAGTCTATTTGTTTTTTGGTTTGTCCTTAAATCACGCGGCAACAGAGCAACGGATTGACGTAATTTTTTGCATGGGTTTCAGGATCTGGAGAGTGACAAAGGCTACTTTTTATCCTGGAAAATTAAAAAAATCTCTCTCACTATCTTATCTTTCTCACTGCCAAGGGTCACTGGTAGAGATCTCTTATAGAGATAAGTGCTTCCTTGTCCACTATGTATCTGTTTTTCTTCGTATTTTATAACTTTTTGGTACTAAATAAATAAATAAAAAAAATAAAAAAATTATACCACGCAGGCGAAATAGCAGGCATCAATTAGTATAGAATTAAAAGATAGCAATTTTATTTTTTTCAATTAAAATACTCAAGCAGAGTAGAATTATAGCAGTATAACAAAACAAATTAACTTGTTTTCTGTCTCAACACCTTTAGAAATCAACATCTAGTGTAATATTTATGACGAAGCCACCATAAACCTCGCTTACAACATCGGCCATATTGATTTTGTGACTTAGGGCCCCATTGCATAATGCGATCCACTGAATATTGTATTGGGCCTCGAATCCACTTCAATAAGACTCTTTTCTTTTTCTTTTCAGGGGGCTTACTACCATTGCTTAAAGCAGTATTATTTTAAATTGACAGTTTTGTGTCACGTACCTTGACGTCCTCAAAAGAAGGATTTTAATTCTAAAACACCAACGTAAACAATTCGACTTTAAGCGATGGTAGTATGCGGTATGCCCGCTGGTACCTTGCACTGTAATCTGTAATTCAATTAGGGTTTAATTTGTTTTGGAGACAACAATATTATAATGAACTCATTTCAATGGCAGTTAATTATTAGTTTTTTAAGCTGTACTACACTTAATACCTCACTCAGAGTCGCCATTACTTAATTTTGTATTAAAGTCAAAGGCAAAGGATGTTTATTCAAAACTTGTACGTACACAGTATACAAAGTATTAGACGTGATAGTGATAATTAACGACGGTATCTTAAAACTAAAGCTACGAGGGTTCTAAACGCGCCCTGGTCTGAGAAGAGCCCACAACAAACTCAGCCGGTTTTTTTATTATCACCATCTCACACAACATCATAAACTAATTGGATTAATTAACCGCTGGGACAATAATTTTCTCATGAATTTTTATTTACAATGTAATAATTTTTCATGTGCATTTTTCAATGATTTTTCAATAAGTAAAAGTTTTTTATGAATAAAAGTATTGAAGTAGTAAAGTATAGAAACCTATACTAAGAAGCTCTTTAGGTAATGTTTAAGCGACTCTGATACTTGAGTGCGGCACTAAGTAACGTATCTATTTAGTTCCTCGCTCTTTGCCGCGTCTTGTGCGGCGGCTGGCTACCGGAAGCGGATGCGGGCCGCTTTTATCGCGCGCGGCTGTTTCGAGCGCGGCGTCGAATGACGTGCGACGAATTGACACCCACGTACTGATGGCTCTGACAAATTGATTGGACTCCTGCTAATGGCTTGAGGAAGGTCCTTCGAGCTGCTTCTTCCTCCTTAATTCACACCATTTAATACAGGAATTTGGGTAATGTCAATCGTTGAAATCGTGGGCTAAGTCAGGCCTGAACGTTGTTTTGCGTACAGTGATAGCTAACATCCTACGCTGTTTATCCAGATAAGCTATTTATCCACTACCCTTATAATTGATTTATTTAGAAGAACATCGTCATAGTTTTCGAACAATTGCTATTTAATTGCTTAAAACGCATATACTTGCGACAATTAGTTAAAACTAGAATTAAGAGGCCCAAAGCCTTACTCCTATAGCTAAGCTATCGCCGTTAATTCATATTATACTTATACTAGCTGATGCCCGCAACTTCGTCCGCGTGGTTTAAGTTTTTTTGATTCCCGCAGGAACTCCTTAATTTTCAAAAGTAGCCTATGGTCACTCTCCAGATTCTCAAATAGGTAGGTATACAGAAAAATCACGTCGATCCGTTGCTCCGTTGTGGCGTGATTGAAGGACGAACAAACAAACATGCACACTTTCGCATTTATTACAAAAAATTAGTATGATTAAAAATACGAAAGTGCAGATGCCTGTCCGTCTATCTATTTACAAAGCTTTTGCGGACCATCTTTTCAACCGAGTTTAATGAAATTTCGTAAATTGCACCCTAGACTTTTTATCGTTAAAAAAAACCACGTGGACGAAGTCGCGGGTAACATCTAGTTTCATAACATATTCTATTAATGTCTATGGATAGACGGAATTCTTTCATTGATCTTGTCTTAAATTAAGGTTATACCTACTCCACACTTGCGAGCCTACGCTTACAAGTTGGAAGTACCGCTCCGTGCTCAGAACTTACTAATTAAGTTCCACAACTCTTGAGTTAACATTTAGAGATGTTGATTAACTGGGACTGAGTACTGTTTGGTGGAAATTTATTGTGACTTTCACGTCACTTCCCCGACTCTGGTATGTGAATTAGTTAAATATTCCTGTAAGTTTGGGTAACTCGTCTTTTCATTTTCCGAAAACTTGTCTTTAATGATATTCTCGTTGATTTAGCGGTTAGCTGTGGATCATGATATGATGGATTTGGGTCACGGTCGGCCCTATAACGTATTTTTTTTAATTATTTTATTCTACTACAAATTAACCCTGAACTGCGATCTCATTCAGGGAAATACCAGTTATATTAATCTATTTTTTTTTATTCCACTACAAGCCCTTGACTGCGATCTCACCTGATGGTAAGTGATGATGCAGTATAAGATGGTAGCGACGAACGACGACGACGACGACGAGCTGACGAACTCGCAAAGCTAGGAGCTAGGGAGCGGCAAACTGGACCTGAGCCTGTGTGCGGCATACCTAGGAGCCTGGCCAACCTCACCCTGTTGACCTATTGTTATTACGAAACACTGATTCGCTGGCGAGATCTACCAGGAATGAAACACTCCAAAGCGCTAGTCAAATCCTTCAACAAGAAGGCCGCCGCAGCGGCACTAGCGCTTAGCAGGAAAAATTTGTGCATACTAGCGCGGGCAGTGACGGGGCATTGCGGGCTGAACAGACATATGTTCAACCTAAAGCTCCGTGAAACAGACAAGTGCAGGCTTTGCTGTGAGGCGGAGGAAACGCCTCTGCACCTTGTCTGTTACTGCCCCGCGTTAATGCACAAACGCAGCCTCCTCCTAGGGAAACACCTTGTAGACCCTGAAGAGGCAAAAAACATCCCGGCCAAAAAGTTGGTGCTGTTTCTAGCGGCAAGCAACATTGGTCAGGAACTTTAGATAGTGGCGATCACAATAGATCGGCGACGGTCAAAGTGATACTGGGTCTCGCTACAGAGCCCTGCAAAGCCGCATCAACAAGAAGAAGAAGAAGATGGTAGCGGGCTAACCTGTTGGGGGATTGGCAGTTATACTAAACCCATACACCCATCGGTAGGGTGATAACTATAGCCATGAAAAACCAGACCAGACCAGAGAAAATTCACAAATTATAAATTCCCAAATTGACCCTGCCGGGAATTGAACCCGGGACCTCCCACGTTAAGGCAACAGCGCTCAACACTGCGCCAGTGAGGTCTAATTAACAAAAAAAACAATTTTCCAAACATAAAAGTATCAAATCAAATTGATTTTGTCAAATTATATGTATCTGCAGTTGCTTTATAAAACTAGATCTTGTTCGTCGGAGCGGATTTTTTTTTTTAATTCTGTAGTAACCCTAGCCTACTCCGGGATGCAATAAGCCATCTTGCATTTATAATACTAGTATGTAAAAGACTCGTTCACAGTTTACTACCTGTGAGAGTGTGCAAAAGAAAACAAAGAAAATGTTTAAAATCAATCACTTAACTCAAATCTCTTAAATAAAAAATCTGATAAATTCGTAAATAGCACTCTAAAATATTGAAGAACTATTCATAGTATGTCATAACTGGGTTGCATTTTACTACCCAGTTTACATTCCACGCTACTATGAATACCGATCCAAGAAGTCACTCCCGAAGATTTATAAAACCCACGTTCCGAACGTTAAAGTTTAATATTATGCTTCAAAAACGCCATGATCTTTTGGTGGACACAAATTGAGATTTAGCTGATCGAAAATCTGAATTCTCCGCCGGCTTGACAGCCAAGTGATTTATTGCGAGGCCGATAATAACGTTATCACGGCCATCTTGGATTCTAGGACATAATGGAACATGGTCCTCCGAGCCGGATAACGGGTCGAGTTACCTGGGTGGACTGTATTATGGTATCTCTGAGGAGGTGTCGCTTATTAACCCTTGCTTGTTATTTAACTTGGACCCTTATCTTGTAAAGCTAGTTTGACTTCTGTATATTTTACCAATATGCTTTACCCGTGGGCTTTGTCTGTTTATATTTAGGTAGGTATATAAAACTATCGTGTTTGAAACTTCGCCAAGAGCGGCGTCGCCGACATAATATTTGTATGCAGATACCTTTTTACCGTTTAAATTATCGTGAGTGATTTTCATTATAACTATATAATGTTGTAACTCACTTGTTTTGTCGGAATATGCTCGACTAGTTTCGAACCTGTTATTCATGAGCCGGTCCCCTGACACGGCAGCTGAACGTTGACAACGTTGAAGATCTTGATCCTACCTTTATAATATGACTGGCTGATGCCCGGGACTTCGGGAATGGGGTTTTTTGGTTCTCGCGGGAACTCTTTAATTTTCCGGTAAGTCTTTAAATACCATATGTGCTATTTCAGAGTATAATCTATATCTGTGTCAAATTGCATCCAGATCTCTACAGCCGATCTGGCGTGATTGAGTAATAAACATCCATCCATCCAATCTTTCGCATTTATAATATTAGTATAGATGAATCAATCAATCAATTTGTCAATCTACATTGCAAGTAAAAACCGTTACAGTCGATTATTATTCAACGCATATAGATGCAGCGGAAAAAAAAAACGAAAAAACTAAATATTTTTATTCCATACATACAGTTTAAACTTCGTTTTGTATAACGAGATTTGTTCGAAACTTTTTAAAGCTACAATAATTCGGGGACGAGCAAATAAAATCGCGTCGCAGCATGACGTCACGGCACGCACGTCCACACAATCAAAAGGAGAATAAACTTGGATGCAGCGCACACGTTTCATGCGAGCGTGGCATTAGGCAGGCGGCACACGTACGACATATTAACGTACACCGCGACAGACGTGACTGCGCCGAGTTGTATGGGGGCGTTCCGATTCAATAAACCCCGTTTATTACGTGTGCCTACTTGTGCCTACGCTTTTTGGCTACAGGGAAACAAAATGGGGCTTAAACAAGGATTACTGTAAACATTTAGCGTGTAATATTTCGAGTATGAGTCGAAATCTATACTCCAATGTCCTTGTTTGTATAATACAAACAAGAACTCGGTAGAATCTGCTTTCTAAACCGGTGGTAGTAGGGGACGTACAAAGAATACTTTTTATAGAGTACTAGCCCGGAGTTAGGAAGTCGGCGGTGTTTCACCCCCGTGCATCGAAGAGCTCGTGAAGCCGTCGGTCCTGCGCCTACCTTCTCTCCGGTCGTGTCGGATTTTGCGTCCCATCGGGCTATGAGAGTAAAGGAACAGAGAGGACACCTGTGCATGTGTTTGCGCACACACTCGTGCACTATAGTAGCTCCCGCGTAAATGACTAATCTCTCTGGGGGAAATTCGGTCGGGACGACATCATTATTTTTTTTTTTTTATTCCGGAAACAGGAGAAGTTCCCAAGGTATTTTCAAAAAACCTAAACCCACGCGGGCAAATTCACAGGCATCACCTTATTATTTATAAATATTGAAATGGAATCCTCGTAGTCAAATGCCTCCTCGGAAGGTATTTGCAATTCGGCCGCCAATATTAATGAATTCATTAGATATGACGCGCTTAATTCGTGAGGGCCATACTGCCAACTCTTAAAGTAATACTTAAGCAATATTACTCAAAATGAATGGTTTGATGTCAAGCACCTTGTCGTTCCTTAAATAAAGATTATAATTCTAAAACAAGAAAGTCAGCAATAATGAAACTTGACTTAAATGGCTCCAGTTTGTGTTTGATTAATTTAATTTAATACCGTTTTTTCGTATTATTTGCACTGACTTATACTAGATTGGTGGAGGGGACTAAATTGGGGGTAAACTGCTAGGTACTAATATTAGGGTAAATTACCAAAGTACGAGATAAAAAGCGTGGAATTGATTCGCTCCAGTTTTACGCATGATTCTATTCAACAATACTAATGAATTATTATAAATATCAGAGAGCACCAGAGCAATGAATTGAAGTTATTTTGACGTGATTTTTTCAATCTTTGATTACATGGAATAACAACTAATGATTGAAGTAACTATTGCTTGCAGTTTTTCTACGAGATATAACGGGAAAATGGGAGGATCTACAGAAGAATCAGAGTAACTGACATAGTTCAACGAGTTGAAAAGCTGATATGGCAATGGGCAGAGCCCGTCATAGATTATAGAACCAAGACCTGTACAAAAACATAACACCGAAATCTGTGGCCAATCGATCAGCTTCACGCTTAACCCGCACCTAAGGCAATGACGCGCACTGAATGCCTGAATAGAAAATGTGCTCCGTTACACCAAAACTAACACCACATGCCATTGATATACGACCAAGATATGGTGAGATGTAGTGTCATCTGTAAATAGATAGGTATCCATAAACGCTCTATGTTTGAGTCTCATCCCAAAGTTTTAAAATTGTATAATTATGTGAATCATTTGCCTCGTTAGTCTAGCTAGCATGTTCGACTGCGGATCACGAGGTCCTTTTTAGGTATTGGGGTTTTCAGTTAAGAAATTCTCAGTGCTAGCCCGGAGTTGGAAGTTGGCGGTGAGGCACCCCCGTGCCTCGAAAAGAACGTTAACACATCAGTCTCCTGGTTATTATCTCTGACATGATAATAATTAAGTAGTCGATAAAGCCCGCCAAACCGTATTGGAGCAGCGTGGTGGGTCTAAGCTCTTGTTCCCTCTCTCCTTCGAGAGTGGATGCCTGTGCCTAGCATTGGGACATTAATGTGATGTAGTGGTAGTGGTGTAAATCATTTACTTTCTACAATAATGTGTCTTTCAATTTGTAACACGGTTTACGCAAAAAAATTTACTTTCGAAAATACAATAGTCTTCAAAAGCTTGAATTACTGAGCCAACATTAGTTACTGCACTGCATTTAATTTAGTTCTATTCCGAATTAAGCACAGGAGAAACAGAGAAAATTTTAGTATTTTATGTCAGTAAATCAAACAAATAAACACACAAATTATAAAAAAATTGTCAGATTTACCGAAATTAAAAAAAAACCTTTTTGTTTATTTCTTGTTTTTTTTCTTCCTTTCAAAAAAGCTGTCAGCTACGTGCATTGTGTGTATCCTTGGCGTATGTATATTGATGGCATGTACGAACGGACCCAATAGGGTCCACATCGAGTCGATCAATCATCCCTATCAGTTCCATTCAAAGCCTATTTATGTACAGAGGGACATTTACATCGGGGGATACAAGATTTACATAAAACAGCACACATGATATTACCGTCTGTCCGTCAAGTGAATAGCGGTTACGTGAAAAAGAGAGTTCCCATCAGTAACATACCTATTATACAAAGCTTAGTGTTTGAGTGAAAAAAATAAATCCAGGAATTTCATATAGCAATTTTTCTTGGGTTAAAGGTTTTGAACTGGGTGTAATACATATATTTATAAACGCACTAGATGATGCCCACGACTTTGTTCGCGTGGATTAAGATTTTTTGGATTCCCATGGGAACTCTTTAATTATCCGGGATAAACCTATCTCTATGTCCACCAAATTTCATCAAATCGGTTCATCATCAAAAGACAGACAGACACACTTTCACATTTATAATATTAGTATGGAAGTATGGATTTTATACATACCTGCAGTAAATTTACTTAAAAATTTGATATAGTTGACTAGAAGGAAGATGTTCGCGACTACGTAAGCGAGCAAGGTTTTTTATAATCCCGTCTTTGATTTTCAAGAAACATAGCTACATTCTTCTCCAAAATGCAATCTTTTCTACCGATTTTGATTCAGTTTGATATGGAGACAATTTGCATCCCCGGGGAAGGACATAGGGTCTTTTTGTCCCGGAAAATTAAGGAGTTTCCGTGAACTCGGTAATCAAAACACCTAAATTTACGCGGAAGAAGTCACGGGCATCATCTAGTTAATATTAGTTATTGGTATGGATTGATATTCGATAAATCTAATGGCCGAGGCAAAAATTAAACTTGGTCTTATTACGCGAATTAAACTGAAAACATTTCGATACGAAAATTGAAAAATATAGCGCAAAAATACCAAGGAGATGCGCAAATTGCCGAAAAATAAATCTACCGTAACCGCCTGATAAATTCCTGAGGGGAAAAGCCAGTCATTGCCTAACGAGCTACGATTAAAAAGTGTACAAAATGTACAGGAGTCAGGACTGTATGATAACTTTCATAAACGGTTCCTATATGTACGTTAGTAGTACAATAGACCTTTTAAGGGATATTTCCGTCAAAAATAAAGTATTTTTAGTCATTATTAAATAGAGGATCTTGCAAAAGTTGTTTAATCCCCGTTTTCTGTTTTTATGCTTTGTAAATTTAAAAGTCAAAAATGTTAAATTGAGGGTATTAGTAATATTAATTTGTATCGCTAGTACCCTTGATGGTATTAGTGGTACTAATAAACCATTAAAGTACCTTAATATTAATTACCTAATTATGAAATCATTGTTTGTTCTTTTATTTAAGGTCAACGTACGAGTATAATGAGATAAATACGCTTTAAAACGCACGTTTTGACGTTCGATGAAAAGCTGCTGATTTGACTAGTTATCCAATTCCCAATCATTTTTTTCTGATACATAGATTAGAGCTATCTAAAACGAAGTAATTCTCAAGAGAACTAAAGAGATCGGCATATCTTTCAAGACTATCACGTTGAAGGCTATATTTAACAGAAGAGTGGCTGGCATCCAATAGATGCCACCACCACCACCACTACAGCCTATTAACGTCCCACTGCTTGGCACAGGCCTCCACTCTCATATGAGAGAGGGAATTAGAGCTTATAGACCCACCACGCTTCTCCAATGCGGGTTGGCGGGCTTTAACGACTATTACCATGTTAGTGATAATAACCGGGACCGACGGCTTAACGTGCTCTCCGAGGCACGGGGGTGAGACACCGCCAACTTCCAACTCCGGGCTGGCACTGAGAATTTCTGTATTGAAAAACCCAATACCATTTTATTTTGCCCGACCGGGAATCGAACCCAGGACCTCGTGATCCGCAGTCGACTATGCTAACCGCTAGACCAACGAGGCAGTATATCCAATAGATGCAAAGGGGGTTAAACCAGGTTAAGTAACGTTGACACAACTTGAAAGAGGCATAATATTATGTAATACTCATACATACTACATGTTTCTGTCACCATATAAGATTGCCAAAACCGTTAGATTGTAATCTAACTACCGAAATTGTAAACTGTCGACAGATTACATTTTAATGCATTATTTTTAGGTAGATTGTAATCTGTTAGGTATATTGACCGATAAAATCAAAGTGCACTACCTGGGTTATTTATGTCGAACCCTAACCTAACCTAACCTACAAGAAAGAGACAGGAAAACGTAAATATTCATTATATTTCAAAAATAATTGACACTCAGAACATTGATCGGTTCACAATCTGTCGACAGTTTACAATTTCGCTAGTTAGATTATAATCTAACGGTTTTTGCAATCTTACGGTGACTTATTTGTGGTTATTTTTATTATTTATTTATTTATATCCACATAAATAGGTACTAGCTGTTAGTTATGATCATGGTTATTATGGTAAGTACTCTCTCTGCGTCGTATTACCCATTGCTGAGGGTCGTGACTCCATTTCATTAATCACATAATGGCAGGGGTTTTCTTGGGATAATAATGCGGTGGGTTCCCAGGTCCTTCCGCATACAACTCTACTAAGAGTATTATTTCAAATCTTAGATTACTAAAGATTAGTATCAAATGTTAGTGATAATAACCGTGACCTACAGCTAAACGTACTCTCCGAGGCATGGAGGAAACGAAAAGGCCAAATTTGGACTTCCAAATTCGGTCACCCATCCAGTTGCCGACTTGGGTCAACGTTGCTTACCAATCGCAATCGACTGATATGCGTTGTCGCAACTAGGCCACTCGTCCCTCATTGGTAAGTACTACAAATAACAATATCTATTATTATTCGTAGAGTAAGTACATTACTTTGTGAAAGAGGAACACGAGGTATATTTCCACACATAAATGTACCAAAAAAGGGGAATTTATTTGTCAAACTATACTGTGTATCTCATGACAAAGCTACAAATTGTAACCCGTTTCGCAAACACGCACTTTTATGAAAGGAGATTTGTTTATTCAACAAACGTCTTATCCAAGGTCACGTCCTGAGGGCCAGACCTTCCTTTTAGGGTTACCATATCACTTACATTATATAGATTTTCTTGGAATTTCGTAACAGAATTTCGTAATAGACGTCCACAGCTGGACGATGGTCTCCTGCATGGATCTCCACAACGCAGTCTTGTGCCGCTTGCTTCCAGCGGCTCTTAGCTACTCGCCTGAGATCTTGGGGCGGTCATCCAACGCTACGATTTTCGGTGCGAGGCCGCTATTCTAGCACCTTGGGACTCCAATGCTTATATATTATTTTCTTCGAACTATGTGCCCCGCGCTTAGCAACTCTTCGAGCTGTATCGGTATCAACTGAGAAAATACGTTTTTTTTAATCCACTGCAAGCTAGCCCGTGACTGCGATCTCACCTGATGGTAAGTGATGATGCAGTCTAAGATGATAGCAGGCCAAGCTGTTAGGGGTGTAGCTGATGGAGCAAGTGGAGGGGACTTAGGCACGGTCTTGGGTGTTATATTTATTAAAATAAAACGACTTTGTCCAAACTTTTGGATCGCAAGATGCACAGAACTTGTAGGCGCAGGGCGGCAGCCAACTCGACAAGGAAGTACGTATAAAACAGTGTTGCCAATCTTATTAGCGATAATTACTAGCGCTGTACATGGTGCGATTTGCTTTATTGTTTATGGTAAGTACATACTTAATATGGTTTATTATTAAAAAGGTAAGTTAAATTTATTCTATGATATTTTTATGAGCTAATATTTATATACATTTGCTTTGACTAATATTTATATTTTTGTGCGTTTCAGGTGGTGCGTCGGCAACAAGGGGCATGGCAGTTATATTAAACCCACACCCCTTCGGTACACGGCATCGTACCGGAAACCTAAATCGCTTTAGGGTGGTAACTAGCCACGGCCGAAGCCTCCCACCAGACATATGCAAAACATGCTCGATCAAACTGTTAGTTTAATTGTTTGCAAAAGGTATCGTTTTTAAGAGGCAAATGCCACATTTTTATCAATCTTAAAGTCTACATCACACCTACAATCGCAGTTTAATATTATCATTCTTCTATTCTTTTTTTCTATTCCTAATCTATTTTTGAGACCTAAAATGGTGAGCTCAATGAATAAAATAAATAAATAATTGTTTATTGGTTGCATAATTTACAATAGTAAGTCTTAGGTCTACTGATATATTGTATGGTCGGTTTCTGCTGCCTAATTAAGGATACCCTGGTCTTCAGCAAGCAGTAACTTTCCATCTTTTAAATGGAGTGACAATAATATTACAATTATTTAGATTAGATAAAATAAGGAACAAT
Source organism: Erebia aethiops (assembly GCA_923060345.2). Taxonomy (NCBI): domain Eukaryota; kingdom Metazoa; phylum Arthropoda; class Insecta; order Lepidoptera; family Nymphalidae; genus Erebia; species Erebia aethiops. Next base: position 1,191,240 of record OV281092.1, on the reverse strand, counting down.
TGTCACCCTAGCGTCGCCCAACAGTTGTTTCGTCACACTTACAAATTCTTCCTGTTTAGCTTCCCCTTATTTAGTCGCGGATTAAATTAAGATTTCACAAAGTCACTAGAAGAGAATTTTGAAGAACGACCTCCGATCCTTATTGAGTTTGTCAAGGGACAGGGATTTTACACAAGGTTGTGCCTCGCGCAAACGATTGACAATCTAACAAAAACAGTACACAGAACATTTACACCATTAAAGAAGACGACCAAAACTAAAAACGGTCGCACATATTTTGACGACCTCCCTGGCGCAGTGTTCAGCGTCTTAACTTGGGAGGTCCCGGGAATTGGGAATCCATAATTTCTGAATTTTCTTTTGTCTGGTCTGGAGGAAGGCTTCGGCCGTGGCTAGTTACCAGTTACCACCCTATCGGCAAAAAGGTTACACCGCCAAGATTTAGCGTTCCGGTACGATGCCGTGTAGAAATCGACTAGGAGTTTGGGTTTAATATAACTGATATACCCTTAACAGGTTAGCCCTCATTAGACTGCATCATCACTTAACATCAAGTGTGATCACAGTCAAAGCCTGACATGTAGTGGATTTAAAAAAAAGTCGGTGTGATCGGAAGCAGAGATCATGTCTTTATCGTTTAATTTATAATATTAGTAAAGTAAAGAAGATTAGTATGTTGACTGTTGATATACAACATACGCGCCGAATTGAGAACCTCCTCCTTTTTTGGAAGTCGGTTAAAAAGTTGTCGTCTACGTTAAGCCTTAGACAGTAGCCACTCCCATTGATTGTCTCTAGAAAATTCAGTCAAGTAATGTCCCCTCGCTGACGTTAGCGTTCGTTGCACAAAGACGCACTGTTTACCTTCTCTGGAGCCTTAGGTAAACATTGCTCCTTGTTTAGATGCTTTTGTGACTGCTTGATGAATTTAGATACTTGCTGACCTCTCTCGCTTGCTTCAATACTCAATTTATTACATCAATGGAACACCACCCCAGCGTACGTGTTTCCTGCTACTTATAACTTAAGTACCTTCAAGGCAAGAGTGAATAGACATATTCTAGGGAAGCGCGTTCCAACCTAGACCTCATCATTGCTTTGCACTAAGCATGATTGTCGTCAAGCGCAAGCCTATCACGCAATAAAAAAAATTTTGACTGAGAACATACAGGTGTCTAATAAGTTACGTTATGATTTGACTCTACCATGGAGAGTGTAGAGAGGCACGTCTATCGCTTTGGTTGTTAGTCTACGTTATAATTATAAGACCTGCATGCAAAATCTCAAGATTCTAGCCTAGCTAACCCATAATTAAACGATTGCTCTTATAATAAATAATAATAAATAAGTTTTTATTTCAGGCAACTGCCAGCCCATAATTTGTTAGTAACAATCACGTCTTAACCTATGTTAGTAAAATAAACAAAACAAAAAATACCTAACCTAACCTAACCTACGCTTATACCTAAAGCACACATCTACAAGGCTCGTTGGGGCCTCCTTACGAGAATGTGTGAACCATTCCAGCACCTCCAGAGAGGGCTGTCCAGCTTAGTAGCCAATGTGCTGAGGAGGGTGTTAGTGCTGCTCACTAGCATGCACATCATAGACGCGGCACGCTTGCGCACGATCGCGTAGAAATCATCCACGCGAGCGTCCGCGAACATTGCCGACGCACTGCAGTGTCGAGGCCTCCTCAGCACCGCCCTCAGCACATTGTCATATTGTGTTATTGTAATTGGTGCTATGTCATCATCATCGATCTTCAAATTAAAGTTTGCGGTCGGTAGGCGAAATGCCTCCCGCGGATCTTGACCTATATATTCTGTAATCCTTACAATAGGTAATATTATAAATGCAAAAGTCTGTTTGACTGCTACGCTATAATGGTACATCTTTTTAATCCATTTTGATGAAATTTGTATAGGGGTAGGTTACATCCCGGGAAAGGTCATAGGCTTCCGAGAATCGAAATCGAAATCCACGTGGACGAAGTCGCGAGCATCATCTAGTTGTGAATAATTAAGACGGGCCAAGTATAATTTTATTTCATTATTGCATTAAATAAATTTATCCATGCAAATTATACCCTGTGACAATGATGATGGATTTCTCCTCACCTGTGCAAAATAATTTCCTTGCATAAATTAATCAATGAGAGCTAAGTATTGTCTAATATTAAGCTTTAATCAAATTACTAGGAGCAATTTTCAAAGTATTTTAAATCAGAACCGTGCACAAAGTCAATAATTATTTATTTCATCGTAATTGGTAAAAACAAGGAATATTTCATTTCCTTCATCAGTAGAAGTATTCGAACTTGTTACTCTTCTGCTGCGCAATCGAAACAATTTTTCATGAATTCGGGTACTGCATGCTGTAATGACGTAGACGCAATTATTTTATTGATATTTATTACTTTAGTTCAATCACGTTATGAGTGCGAAATTACTTTTTTAATGATTGTTTATTAAGGATCGCACGCAGCTTCGCTTCTGTGGGTATTTTTAAAGTCTAGCCTTATTAGAGTACCGTAATCAATAAGGAACCCTTATAGTTTTGCCATTTTCGTCAGTCCGTCCGTCCGTGGCTTAGCTCAGGGACTATTAGTACTAGAAAGTTTTAATTTGGCATGGGAATACAAATTAAAAAACTATCACATGAAAGTAAACTTTACAAGTTTACGAGTAATAGTCGACCACAGTATACTAGAACTGAGACCTCGCGGTATCCAATATCCATAAGATAGTTTTAACTATTATAATATATTATTATATTATTTTATTTAACTTTTAACATTAGCGCCATCTATTGACATCATTGTGAAGTTCTGTTAAAAATACTGAAGCTCATTAAAAATTAAATAATTTCGTTTCCTTACAATATTTATCTAATTTTAGTACTTGTTGTTCAAGTACAGGATATAATTCAAATAATTGATCAAGTTTCAGGCTCAGCCTTTCAGAAAATTGAGAGTTCTGAGGTCAACTTTGGACGTTGGAAAATCTCCACTTTGAAAGCCCCCCATTTCGTAAATTTTAGGGGAAAAATAAAAAAATATTTGACCGAGCGAAGCGAAGGTCTCTGAGTCTACTTGGGTGAATTGGCACTTGTCCGTCCGTCCGTCCGTCCGTCCGTCTGTCAGAGCATTATAACTTCTGAATTACTGAACGCAATTACTTCAGCTTTAAATATAATATGTAAACCAATGGCCTCCCGCCGAATATGGCTTAAAAAATAATAAAAATCTTTATTTCAGGGGTGCTCTCATAGAAGCGAATGCGAAGTATAATATTTTTTTTAAAGTAACATAGGGTTGCGGTATATCATTTTAAAGATAATTAGGAATAGAGTCCGAATTTTTTTTTTTTTAATTTTTCCCCCAAAATTGACGAAATGGGGGGCTTTCAAAGTGGAGATTTTCTAACGTCCAAAGATGACCTCAGAACTCTAAATTTTCTGAAAGGATGAGCCTGAAACTTGATCAATTATTTCAATTATATCCTGTACTTGAACAACAAATACTAAAATTAGATAAATATTGTAAGGAAACGGAATTATTTATTTTTAATGAGCTTCAGTATTTTTAACAGAACTTCACATTTAAGTCAATAGATGGCGCTGCGAGGTCTCAGTTCGGGGCGAACCACTAGTATATTATATTTAAATTTGAAGTAATAACGTTCAGTAATTCAGAAGTTATAAGGCTCTGACAGACGGACGGACGGACAAGTGCAAATTCACTCAAGTAGACTCAGAGACCTTCGCTTCGCTCCGACAAAAATTTAGCATTTTGTGTTGAAGTAAAAAGTAAAACATTTGTTACACGTCTATATTTGATATAATATGACCATTGCTCATGTCATTACCAACAACAGAAGGAATATGAGTGATATTTAATGTGACTGAAAAAACTAGGCTGGCGCAACTAAAACTCGGGCTGCAAACAGATCGTTAATAAGGCACGGACTATCCATCAACTTCCGAGGTTTTTTCCAGCGGCTGCCTGATGGAGCACGTGTCTGATGCCGAAGGATTCTCTTTGGGGGATGTTTTACTTTTTTACTTCCATAAGAAATGCTCAAACTAATTGATTGTAGGCTGTTTTTATTATAGCACTTGTTGGCCTAACTGTAAAGTTTTGTTTTTAATGAAAGTAGAAATGATGACAACTCAATCAAATCAGCAACATTTTACCAAACCAACTGTATTATTTTACCCATTCTGTGATCAAACTTAAAAACATGCTTCTAGTATGGGAGTTTGTATGGCGCCATTAATTTTTCTATAATTAATTTTTTCTTTAACCTATAGTTTTATTATTAACGTTATGCAACTAAAAATTAATCGGGGATGTGAATTTTAGGTCTTTGAGAACGGTCTCTATTCAAAAATCAGTAAGAAATAATTTATTTTTGACACAGGCATCATCTCATTTCCCTGGCACTGTACTGAACGATTTGGTCTTATAAGTGGAAGCTCTCAAGTTTGATCCCGAGCTGGGTGGATTTCAGAATTTATAATTTCTGAATTTTCTCTGGTCTGTTGGGAAGCTTCAGCCGTAGCTAGATACCAGCAATCCGGAAATGATCAAGAAATTGTACGTTCAATCCATCAATTTATTTATTGCACATTTGGGTTTGCATGGTGTTATTATATGGTATGGTGGATGGTGGTGGTGTTTTACATCCAAATATGGCATGCAGTATTAAAATAGGTAGATAATATAAGTAATTATTTTATTTTATTTTATTTTATTTTATTTTATTTTATTTAGTACAGAAAACTTACAGCTACAACAGAGATGGGTATATAAATAAAGAATAAGTATAACGCCAATAACGAAAACTTGTTTCACTGATAGAATTTACATGAGATAAAAATAGCTCGCAAAGGTAGAAAAATAAATAGTAATATATACTACATAGGAAGTAATTAGAAAATAAAAAGCTTATAGTTAAGAATATGAATTAATACAAGAGAAGATAATTTAGAAATTATTAAGATTAATTAGGATTACCAGCCAGCAAACTACTTCAACTCAGGCTGTGGGAGTCGAAGAATTCATTGGCTAGAATTCTACGCATGGAGGTGACAGTGGTGCAAAAGAGATCTAGCTTAATATTCTTTTTTAGCAATTTATTGAATGATAAAGAAGATCTTGGCAAATAGGAGTTCTGACGAAATCTGGTATGCGCAGACGATGGGCGGAGAATAGAATGGGCACGGGGATGGGTATTGGTAGGCACTTTGAGGGATAACTTTTCAAGAAGCGGCGGACAATCGACTGTGCGATATATAAGCGATATTGATGAGATAAGTTATATCGCTGACATTTCTCCTAACGGTTAAAGGCAGAAGGTGTAAGTGAGTAGGTACATAAAGCATGATAACATGATATTTCAAAATACAATTCTATATTCCGGTAAGATTAGGGATAAGGGCTCAATACAGACTGCCATACCCCTAACAGGTTAACCTACTAGCGCCTTGCAGCAATTTGTAGTAAAGGGCTAAATTGTAGTGGAATAAAAAAGACTTTAAAAGGAAAAAACTTTGCACTTACAATACACACAACTTGAGCACAAGTAAAACAAGAACACTAGAGATAGAAGTATGATATTATGAAGATGAGATAAATCATCCCGTGTCGCCATGGCGACGGCGGCTACAATCGGAGGATGAAATCCATACTAAGATTAAAAATGCGAAAGTGTGTTTGTGTGTCCGCCTGTTTGTCTTTTTACAACGCTTTAATTGCTCACAAGCTGTCCAACCGACTTTAAAAAAAATTTATTAATTTAATTTTTAAACTCACTTTTCAATTTTGGACAAAATCAGCTCAATCGGTTAGGGATAAATGTTTTAAAATTCAGTTACAAGATTTGAACTAAACGAACATACCAACAAATAAAAGCTTGTAGAAATTCAAGAACAATAGAGATAAGAGTCTGATATGAAGATGAGATAAATCATCCCCTGTCGCCATGGCGACGGCGCCGACAATCGGGGGACGAAATTAGAAATAAATTACATTCGACATGCAGGGGTAGTGTCGAAGCATTTTATTGGTGTGCTTCAACTCAGATGCAGGGCATCAGGTGTGAAAAATGGTGCCGATTCGCGCTTGATGAGTTTTTCTTGTAGTTGATGAGATGGTGGCTGATTTCCCAAGAATATGTTTACACCAGGGGCCCTATTACGTAAAAATGATCCCTACAGTATAAATAACGCAATCACGACTGATTGGTTAACACTCCCAAGTGCCATTTCTGGCCAAAATCAATTGTCACGACAAACAAGTGTAAGCATAATTCCAGAAGTGATTGAATAATTAAAATTACTTTAAAAATATGTTTGTACTCTCTTTAAAACGTGCACGAATAAATGGTTAAACGTGTAGCGGTTTCACGAGAGATTTAATGTAAACAGTTAATTATAAAAACTTGGCCAATGCATCACAACAACAATAAATTAATCATTTGATCAGGCTGCAGTTGCTACTGCTAAGCTCTAAAACAAATTGCGATCTAAACACAAAAGTATTCAATAATCGCTGAGTCTGTCGGAAACAGACTAACTCAACAAAGTCAAAATACTCGTATTTATGCAAATTAATCCAATATGGCATATCCCCGCCAACAAACTGACCGAGTGAATTACATCGAATGAGTCAAATATCAACTTAATTAAACCTTCGTCAATAAACAAATACACAATCTTTTATATTTTCTAAAAATTCAACTTTAATTTAAAAGCAAAGCTGACAGTTCGGCCGTCCTGCAAATAACACGTCCTCGTGTTCGAGTCATATCACTCACTTTTACTTTTATGCCCCAAATCGTGAACAGGCGCATTGCCCCAAATCATGGTCAGGCGTTCTTGCCTGGGGCGTTCTTGCCTGAATTCATGATTAGGCGGTCATGCCTGGGCCGCTCCTGCTCACGATTACTTCGCTAGTAATAATATGTAAAACACTTATCAAACTGTCGAACTCTCAGTCTTTATCAACACTCATGAATTATCACTCAATAAACTAAAACGACTCACCTCATTCGATGCACTCTTCGAAATCTGAATCACTTATTTACTTTCACAAATCTAAACATATTTTGAGGTTAGACACTAACTTACAAAACTTTATCTCGAATAAATAATACGAGTAGTTTCACATTATCGAATTCAAGCGAATCTACCACTGGTTCGGAATACCACAATCCTAGCGAGAAGAACCGGCAAGAAACTCGGTGGCGTCTAACATTCAAAATTACTTTCTCACAGCCACCGATCGATCAACAAAACTATGGTAAATTCATATTAATTTCTAATGTCGGTACTTTCAAAATTTTAAATAAGTATCAAATTACTCACGTTTATAAAACTAAACAAAGCAAATGTGCGGATGGCAAAAGCGAATCAAGGCAACGTGAGATACATCCCACTTCTGAAATTTGTAAGCATAATTCCAGAAGTGATTGAATAATTAAAATTACTTTAAAAATATGTTTGTACTCTCTTTAAAACGTGCACGAATTAATGGTTAAACGTGTAGCGGTTTCACGAGAGATTTAATGTAAACAGTTAATTATAAAAACTTGGCCAATGCATCACAACAACAATAAATTAATCATTTGATCAGGCTGCAGTTGCTACTGCTAAGCTCTAAAACAAATTGCGATCTAAACACAAAAGTATTCAATAATCGCTGAGTCTGTCGGAAACAGACTAACTCAACAAAGTCAAAATACTCGTATTTATGCAAATTAATCCAATATGGCATATCCCCGCCAACAAACTGACCGAGTGAATTACATCGAATGAGTCAAATATCAACTTAATTAAACCTTCGTCAATAAACAAATACACAATCTTTTATATTTTCTAAAAATTCAACTTTAATTTAAAAGCAAAGCTGACACAAGACTACCATAAATTCATACTTCTACACAATGGGGATACGTTTTTGTCGTCAGAGTAATTTTATCTAGCAATGGCGTCCATACTAATTTTATAAATGCAAAAGTGTACCTAGTCTGTCTGCTACGCTTTCACGCTGCATCTGGATTCAACACATTTTGATGTAATTTGTAACAGCAATAGGTTTTATGCCGGGGAAGAAAACAGGCTACTTTTTATCCTGTGGAAATTAAAAAGCTTTAAACCTAGCGCACGAAGGCGCGGGCATCATTATCTACTAAGTTTGCCACTAGAACAGACATGTTAAAACCATATTGCCCCTGTCAAGAATCAAATTCGTGACTTCTCGCTTAGTACCTACCTACCATTATTAGTGCAGTTCACTATCGCGCTTAAAAAAAGTGCTGGAACATCTCAGTACTTATACTGTAACAAATTTTTAAAATCTTTTTTTACTGATTCTAAACAGTTGAACAAACCTTGGTACTTTACTTCAGGTATCTTGAAAAGTACAGACGTCAGCTCTCGGACTAATTGTGATCGCGCGAATTTCTTATTGAGAATCATGGCGGCGGTATTTTAATGTGGATGCTTTTTCTTTGGTTTTTACATCTTTGGGAATTTTATTGGATTTTGAGTTGATCTATCTCATAAATCGTATTCTGTTTGATCATTCGAGGGTTGCAAAATTGGAATAAAATGAAAATTGTAAAAGAAAAGTAAGTACGATTAAATATATTGACTAAAGAAAGTATGTCTTTTCCAAAACAATATGTCTATCGCTGGTTTAGATATCAGTATAGATAGGTACACTTTTCGTGATCTAGGCAATAGGCATGAGTAGGTACTACAAATTAAATTAAAAAAATCGAGCTGGAATCGATAAAAAATTGCCTATGTCCGTCTTCAGGCTTAAATTATCTCAGCTGAAAGAAATTTGGTCAAAATATATTTAGCTGATGGGCCATGCTAAGTTTACAGACAGACAAACATACTTCGACGTAGAAGTTCACGTTTATCAAGAGATGCAAGAATGTCGCTCCACGATTTTTCAACGGTCAATCTCATTTTTATCAAACCAGTACTTAATGTTTTTTATTCAAATATACCTTTACAAGTGGTTTTGAATCATCCAGTGAATCTACCGATGGTTCGGAATATCATTCCAACCGAAAAGAGCCAGCAAGAAACTCAGTGGTTAATCTTTTTACAAAAATTACAATAATTATTGCGATACGGTAACTGCAGTCCCGAAAAATCAAAAACGGAGCTGGAATCTGAATAAATACAAAAGAAAAACGTTTAACTTTGAAAAAAACCAATACCATAAATCACAGCTAAAATAAACTGAGTTATAAAAGCTGGATTTTACTCAAATATTTTATCTGGGCAAGTTTTTACTGCTGTTTTTCCGAACAACTAAATTTTTTCATTGGAAAAGTGCAGCTACAGCCTCGGGGACAAAGTTGACACAACTCCGATGACCATAAAGGTGTGCTCACACTGTAAACTATTTAATTGGTGTGAAACTTCAAATATTGAAACTTTTACTATATTACATGACTTCAATTAATACAATTTATAATATTTATAATATATTAGATAAATTAATTTTGTGTAATTTTCAAGTGGGTCTCAAGTGCTAAAACTTTAAAAAATGGGTACGTTTCAGGATGCGATATTTTGTGTCGTTTCTTTTATTTGAACTAACATCTCACAAACATTTTAAAAGTCATAAATTCTTTAAAAATAAATAAAAGCAGTAAATACACCAATTATATAGGTATTTTAACCCTGAAAAATTCCTACCAGCATCGTATACAAGCCAGGCAATACGGTAACAAGGTTGGGTTTCAAATAAAACACTCACAAAATTTATATCATTAATAGATATAAACTTCAATGTGAACATACCGTTGCCACGATTGTACCTAATAGTAATCCAACAATCCGCCCGCGGCGGTCTCCCTAGTCCCTCTCGATAACGTTTTGACTATTTGACAAGCATTGTTTCTGTGATATAGATTAACTTCAGTGTGAACACATCCTTACCACGATTGTAGTAGCAATCCAACAATGGCGCGACTCCGCCCGCAGCGGTCTCCTTCGTTCCTCCAAATAACAGTTTGACTATTAGACAAGTATTTTTTCAAAATAAGTCCTAACTAGTATTCAAAATGATGGATCGAAATACATACTATTTTAGTAACGACGAAATATTGCAAGAAGCATTAGCAGGTGATAAGATGTAGTTAAAAGCTTAGAATGGAATAGAAATAATTATGAAATAATATGATAAATTATTATATCACTAACCCCACTTTGCCAATCTTAACACCTAGACATTATGAAAGAAACATACAAAAATGTTGACTTTTTCAAATAAATACCATATAACTGAGGGACGAGAGGCCTAGTTGTGACAACGCATATCAGTCAATTGCGATTGTTAAGCAACGTTGACCCAAGTCGGTAATTGGATGGGTAACCGAATTTGGAGGTTCAAATTTGGTTGCTCCGTGCCTCGGAGAGCACGTTATGTCGTCGGAAATCACTAACATTTGACAGTAATCAGTACAAAAACCTATAAGAGTTTAATACTCTTTAGTCGAGACTTGGAGGTTCAAATTTGGCTTTTTCATTTCCTCTGTGCCTCGGAGAGCACGTTAAGTCGTCGGGTCCTGTTAAATTATTTGATACTACCTGATGCCCGCGACTTCGTCCGCGTGGTTTAAGTTTTTTTGATTCCCGCAGGAACTCCTTAATTTTCCGGGATAAAAAGTAGCTTAAGTCACTCTCCAGGACCTCAACTATACCCATGCCGATCACGTCGATCCGTTGCTCAGTTGCGACGTGATTGAAGGACAAACTAACAAACCAACAAACAAACACACTTTCGCATTTATAATATTAGTATGATTAATCGGTACAAAAACCTATACCTAAGAGTTTAATACTCTTATTCGAGTCGTATGCGGAAGGACGTGGGAACCCATCGCATTATTATCCCAAGAAAACTTCTACCATTATGTGACTAATGGAAAGGGGTCACGACCCTCAGTAATCAAGAATACGATACAAAGAGAGACCATAAAACTTGTAGAAAACACAAAATGTGAACAAAATATTACTATGTTGTAGCTAATCTACCGGTGTCTATCCATCAAAATTGAACAATGCTAATACTGTAGGCAAAAAATATAGCAGTAAACTGAAAATAGTTCAACTACTTACCTACAAAAGACAAATGTGTAAAATTAAGCCCCCATAATCTGCCCATCGATCATGGCGTACGAATTGTGCAAACGAACACACGCACAATACTATTCGTAATATTATATAATTTGTCGCGCTTTCGACTGCAAATTAAAACGACATAGCAATCGATCAACGTTGGAAGACAGTTCTTTAAATTAAACCTTTTTTGGGATGAGGGATACCTAATTTCATAATTTCAAGCCCATTCACCAATACAGTGATCTGTCTGGCAGAATGAGCCTTCCTATTTGGCCGTAGTCATTGGACTTCGACCAAGTGCGGATTGGCAGACTTCAAACACTTTTTAAGAACATTTTAAATGTCTAGCCCCACTACAGATGCACGGCGCGGCGCGGCACGTAGCGGCAAATATGCTTTGAATGAGTTTAAAGCTGGGCCCATTAAAGCGACGCGGCACGGAGATGCACGATACATGAGATAGGTACGGCAAGTAATACTTAATGGCTTAAAATCCATAATTATAGCCCCGGAAAGTCTGAGAATTTCTTAATCTGGAGGAATCTTGTGCTCAGCTGAGTGATGCTTATTGTTAGGTATCAGTACTAATAATAATGTCCTCCCGACTGAATTTCGGCCATGGCGATCTCCAGAGAGATTAACCATCTGCGCGGGAGATAACATTATAGTAGGTACACAAGTGTGTGCGCATGCACAGGTGTGCACCTCTGCATGCGTGTGCACCTCTGCTCCTTTTACTCTCATAGCCCGATGGGACGGAAAATCCGACACGACCTAACAAAGATCAGGCGCAGCACCGATAGCTGAACGTGCTCTCCGAGGTACGGGGGTGACACCCCGCCTACTTCCTAACTCCGGGCTAGTACTGAGAATTTCTTGTCAGACAAACCCAACCTCTTATTATGGCCCGATCCGGGACCTCGACGGCGGCAGTCGAACATGCTATTGCTAACCACTAGACTATCAAGCGACACTGACATAGTTCAACACCCGAAAGTAGATAATTATAATAATAGGCAAAAAAACTATGCAAATTATATTCTGGTGATCGCATTATTCATAATATGTCACGTTTTCGCCGTGGACTATAAATTACGGCCGGCGCACAATCAATCAGGCCGGATGGGCGACAGTGTTTTAAATTAAGCCTCGCTGGGAATTAGAGCTCAGATCGCACGCGGGATGACGCCGATCGCTTAATCTCGTTTAAAAATCCTTTACACCGTAAATAGTATAATTCGAAAAACTGGTAAAAATCTTTGTTCAACTTCCACTTAAGATCATTTCCCTTTAACTTCTCTACTTTTGTCACTTTTTGCTATTGATTAGGAAGTCTTATGTGTAAGTATTATAAACCTACTAACAATATAGTTTGCAACAGTGATTCAATGCCCGATTCCAAAAATACACTAAATTGATTGATAATTACATAAATCTTCTTTCTCAGGATTCAATTCAAATGGAATTAAAATTATTACTTCCTGATCTAGATGTAACGCAATTTAGGTATAAAGTTAACACGATTATTATTAACCGCCATATCTTCTACAAGCACTTCTACGTAATGGGACACAACAATTTTCTGTTTAGGTAGGCACTTTATATCATCATACAATAAAAACCCCAAAAATAAAAATGAGATTAAAAAAAAAATATATTATATATAAACGGATCTCTTTTTTTTAAATCTATCTCTTCTTGATTGACCCGTCAATTATCGTTTCATTATTCGTATATTTATATCTGATTTTTGACATCAGGGGTCATACAGCCAATGTCTTAAGCAATACTTAAGTAATATTACTCAAAATGATAATTTGATGCCAATTTTAGGATCTTGTGGTTCCTAAAATATAAGGATTATAATTCTAAAGCAGTATAGCTCCAGTACATACCAGAGACACCAAAGCAATTCAAAACAGCTCAAGGATACATACCTGAAAAGAAAAAGTCAAACATTAGTCGAAACGTAACAAATGCACTGACCTACTCGAGGTGAAAGGAGCAAACGAACGTCGGCTTCCGGATACAAAAAGAGAAGCGATAAATTTTGTTAAAACGTTTGCAAAAAGTGAGCGTTAGATAAAGCTTGCCACTGACGCTACTACAAGTTGTCTACAAATAGATATTATAAATGCCTAATAGAAAGAGAGGAGCCTTTAGGATAAGCCTTTATTAGTGGGTAGAATAAAAAAATGAGCTGGCTAATCTGTTCGGGGTAGGGCGGTTATTTTAAACCTATGCCTATGCCTATTATGATAGAGGAGCATGGATTTGATCGCTCCAGCAATGCTGGGGACAGCGGTTACTTATGTACACATTGATATAGTAATTGTAAATGAATTATTTAAAAAAAGCAACCACCGAGTTTCTTGCTGGTTCTTCTCGGTAGGAATGGCATTCCGAACCAGTGGTAGATTCACTTGACGATTCAAAAGTACTTGTAAAAGTTTATTTGAATAAAGAATATTTGATTTGATTTGATTTGATTTGATTTGATTTGATTTATTATAAATGTCCAGATTGACCCTGCCCCCGATCCGACTGTAACCAGATTTGTATGCAAGTATGTTTTTTAGTTTGTCCTTCAATCACGCTACAATGGAGAAATTACTGATCAATGTAATTTTGCATGGATTGTTCATGACCTGGAATGGATTCAGGCTGCTTTTTAAATGGCTAAACAAAGAGTTTTTTAAAATAAATCCACGTTGGTGAAGTCACACTAATTATTTTAAACAATATTAATTTTCATACAGAAACCTACAGGGGGCTTACTACCATATCTTAAAGCAGTATTATTTTAATATTGCAGTTTTTTAAGACATACCTTGAAGTCCCTAGAATAAAGATTATAATTCTAAAATAAGATCGTAGAGATGTTATAGTAATACTACTTTAAGCGTTTTAGTAAGTCCACAGTTCGATAGCTCTTTTTATAACTTTCTTGAATGCTCAGACACTAGACTATTTAATATTACGCATCGTAGTGTGTGCATCAGCCCTTATACTAATTAACCTATGTTCCTGAACGCATAAATCGAGCCCAACTGAACATCCCTCTTCGTTACGGTGTACTTGGGCTATTTTTTTTGTACCTACCCTATGTTTGTTTGTTTTTGTAATTTATTTGCCCTGTTTTCTGCTGTGATAAATGCTCCTAAAAACCTAGTATTTTTACTAACTTTTGATTTTTAATGGATAATACGTTTAATATTATAATAACACATTTAATTCGTAATATAAATCATTTGAAGGTATCATCGTCAACGACGTAATCTATCTCTATCTATCTCTATCTATCTATATATATAAAAATGAAACCCGTTTTCCTTGGTCACGGCATCACGCATGAATGGCTGGACCGATTTCACTAATTCTTTTTTTGTTGTATTTGTTATTATTAGGAGAAAGTTCTTACGGAAAAAAATATTAAGAAAATCTCTCAGAAATATTGCAAAATATACATTTAATTTTGCATACTAAGGCGGTACGAAGTTCGCCGGGTCACCTAGTAAGATTAAAATAAAAATCAGCATATATAAAATTTGAAATCCTTCTGCAGGACGCAACCTATGTCAGTTCCAAATTTCAGCAAAATCGGTTATAAATATATGGACCGCGAAATCGTAACAAAAAAAATAACCGATAGAAGTGACCCCGAAGAGTAGGCCACGTGAAGGGTCAGCTACTGTTTGATACCAATGCGTCGCGTCGTATCGAGTCGCGGTGTCTTGTGCATCGTTTAGCATTTGCTTCCTCGTTTCAAATTCGAACCGCTAGGATATGGAATGCCCTTCCGGCTTCCGTTTTCCCCTCTTCTTTTAATATAGTTACCTTCAAATCAAGAGTGAATAGGCATCTTCTAGGCAAGCGCGCTCCACCTTAGGCTGCATCACCACTTGCAAACAAGTCTGTTTGCAGCCAAGCGCTACCTAAATATTAAAAAAAAGGAATTGAATTCTTCTTAATGTTCTCAAAGGTGTGACAAGCCCGCAAATCCATACAATCTGAGGCCAGCGTTGTGGAATATGACCAAACTATTCCTATTCGTAGAGGAGGCTCGTGCTCAGTATGTTGATCATGGCTTGGAGTGAAGAATCTTTTACCTATTTCGTCTTATCTTAGAAAAGAAAAGGAAAATCTTCGTTGACCTGAGGATTACCGGCCACTCACGGATTACTTTGTAGGTAGATTTGATCTTATTAATTAAAGTGAGTCAGTAGTCTTAGCTTCCCACTACTGATCCGCCCGGCTTCGTTCGCTATGTTTTGAAAATGTTTTCGTATTGGAATACACCCAAAATTTTCTGTCTAGATATTTCGATAGGTAACATAACCACTCCTATCAGAATTGAATACAAATCATAACTTCAACTTAATGTCTATCTCTCTCTCTCTCCTCCTTCCTTCTTTCAAGTTATTAAAGTTTGGACTACTATAAGACTCTAATTACTATTTTTTTCTCTCATTACATTATGTATGGCATACTAATTTAGGTACTTAGATAACATTATTACTATAATTATTATTATTACTATGAGAGCAATGATATATTTTGGCCTGTTTAACAATCATAATATTATACGCATAGTTATCGTCTTTATGCAACATATATCATTGTACATAGCCAACACATAATTAACGACGTCACCGTATTAATTAGATAATGCATCCAATTTCCATGCGTGCCTGACGTCAAATTCAGTTAGCCCCAGCAAATTGTATAATTGCTGGCTCAGCGACCTACGATGATGGCCTCCTTCACCAAAGCTACAACAAGCATTTCAGAATGTGGTGTCGCTGGCTTTAGCCAACAACCTCAATTTACATAGACGGGGCCTGTCGAACAAAGAATGTGAACTTATTTTACTAACGCCATCTAGCCTGAAAAGCGGGACAGCGCTATGGCGGCGACACAGACAGACTTACGTTAACAGGTGAGGGGCACGCCCTACAAGTCGGACGCCCAACTTTTTTCTATGAAAGGGGCTTGAATCTAGCATCTAGATAATATAAATATCGATGGCTAAAACATATAGGTACACACGATACGATGTCGCATCGTTCTATTATAACTACTATTTATGTTTAGGACATCACTTTTCAGGAGACCTGGGGGGTTACTACCATCGCTTAAAGCAGTATTACAAATGCCAGCTTTATGGCACGTACCTTGACGTCCCTAAAATAAGGATTATAATATTCTAAAACCAACGTCAACAATATTAAAACAATACGGATTTAAGCGATCAGTAGTATATGCCCTTTGCGGGCAACGGAACTAGGTTCTCAGCGCTTTAGCTCAGGGCCCGAATGCATTCAATGCTATACGACAAAAGTTAAACCTGGGTGGATTTTTCAACCTACGACTTTAGCGAATCAGTCCACTACCAAAGTGTTAAATGACTGATTACTGAAGGTCGTTGTTAGCAGTTTATAATAAATTAAAGAATGTGGAAGCCATATTTTAACTGTTTTATTTAGTTATAAAGAACACAAGATAACCAAGTTGTTAATCGATGAGCAGCCAGAGAAGAAAGAGAACTGTCAAAATTGACGTACATTAAAATAATCTACTACACAGATATATTATACTCATTGACTTTACTCTTTATTCTCTTTGGCTAACACTCCCCTTCAATTTCAAGTTCTTTTACACAAACAACAAAAAAAAAATACTAACTTGAAATTGGAAGTTTACAAAGTTTTTTACATGGTAACACTACGACTGCAATATGATAATTAATGACAAGACTGACATTGGCATTTATATGTCATCTGTCAACTTCGTGTTGACAAGTGACACACAACCTCAAAGAAAATTAGATTATTTTTACCTAAAATGCAAAACATAATTCTTTTACAAAATAGTTAGTTTATCCCTAAAAAACTGAAATTTATTAGTACACAATGGTTTTGTCATAATGTCGGCTATATTATTTTCACTAGGTACATAATTAATATTAATTAACTTTTTGAAAACAACATCTTTTATAAAGTGAACTTTAATGTCTATGTGTTTTGAACGTTTTGTGTTTTCATAGTTATTAATCATCTTAATAGCGCTTTGATTGTCTACTTGAATCACAATATTACACTGTTTTTGAAGATTAAGCACCAAACCTTGAATATAGAGAAGTTCTGCCACACACATAGCAGCTGCAATATACTCCGCTTCAGCCGTTGACAAAGCCACAGTGTGTTGTTTCTTTGAAGACCAGGAGACAAGGTTATTGCCATGGTACACAACCATACCACTAGTACTTTTACGATCTAATTTGTCTCCAGCCCAGTCTGCATCTGAAAAAGCTGAAATGTGACAAGAAATGCTTTTTGTGTATGTTAACACCTTTTCTTCTGTGTGCTTCAAGTATCTTAATATTCTTTTTGCAGCCTTCCATAAAGTATTTGTTGGTTTATCAAGGAATCGACTAAGGTATGATGTAGCATATGTTATATCTGGTCGTGACACCATGGATAGGTAGGTAAGACTCCCAATGAGTTCTCTGTATGGTACATCTATAATCTCTTCACTCGGATCTGCCTGAAAATTATTTTCCATAGGTGTGAACACTGGTCTGCTCTCAGACATATTATATGTTTGTAATATTTTTTTAATAAATCTTTTCTGTGATAATATCAATGTGTTTTCCTTTCTTAGGATATCTATACCCAAAAAACTTGATATATTTCCCATATCCTTTGCATTAAACTCCAATTTTAATAAATTTATTACCTTATCTACATCTTTATATTTTCCCATCAATAGTATGTCATCAACAAATAGTATAAGCCAAATATTCTCTCCATAGTATAAACAAACGTCATAGCTGGATCTTTTCATTTTTATCTTTTCGCAGAATTGATTAAATCTTTCATTCCAACAGCGAGGAGAATCTTTCAACCCGTACAAGGCTTTATTTAATTTTAACACTTCGCAATTACTTTTTTTATTAATCCCGTTAGGTATTTTTATATAGACTTCTGTGTCTAATGTGCCATTCAAAAAAGCTGTCGGTATATCAAGCTGTTTTATTTCCCAATCATTTATTAAAGCTTGAGATAAACAAAGGCGAATTGTTGTCATCTTTGCGACAGGTGCATATACGTCATCAACATTTTGTTGTTGAAATCCTCTTGCTACAAGCCTGGCTTTCTTGGTACCATCTTGCTTTGTGCGGAATACCCATTTGGTATCTATAGGCTTTTGGCCATCTGGTAATGCACTTTCAGACCAAACTCTTAACTTTTCTAATAAGCTTATTTCCTTATTTATGGCATCCTTCCACTGGCTTTCTTTTATAGCTTGCTCATATGTTAAAGGGTCATTTTCTGTTATAAGAGCATAAGCTATGTATGTTTCATAATCACCATATCTTTCTGGTGGTTTTATTTTCCTTTTTTGTGTCATGTCTAGACTCTGCTCTATTGTTATGTTGTGCTCTTTATGCTCTCTCTTCTCTGACTGCCCAGTTTCCCATATAACTATTTTCTTTTCCTCACTTTCTGACTCTTTGTCCATATTAAACTGAAAGCTGTTTTCATTGAATTTAACATCCCTTGATATTATTATTTCGTCTGTTGTAGGGTCCCATATGCGATAACCATTTGCTGCATAGCCAACCATTATGCCTGATCTGGCTCTTGCTTCAAGCTTTTTCTTCTTTGGCAATATTGTTACCCACGCTTTACTTCCAAATACTCTTAAATGATCTATCTTGCCTTTTCCACAAAATATCTGTGCAGGTGTCTGTCCTGTTTTCAACGCTTTAGTGGGTGATCTGTTTAATGTATAGGTTGCACATCTGAGTGCTTCACCCCATAACATCTTTGGTAAATTTGTGTCTAGTAACAAGGCTCTGACCTTGTCTAGGAGAGTTCTATTCATTCTCTCTGCTACTCCATTTTGTTGAGGAGAATAACTACATGTATATTCTTGCCTTATACCATTTTCCTGGCAAAATCTCTGGAAATCTGATGAAGAAAATTCACCTCCATTATCTGTTCGTATTCTGTTTACATTTATACTATTATTCTTCATAAACTTTATATATCTATATAAGTATTGCTTTGCTTCACTTTTATTCTTTAGTAAATGAACTTCAGTAAAATGGGAAAAATCATCGATGATAGTTAAATAATATTTTTCACCCTCTCGTGATGTTGGTGTTATTGGCCCTCCAATGTCACAATGAATTAGCTCTCCTATTCTTTTTGATTGTGGCTTGGATGACTCTTTAAAGGGCACCCTGGTACTTTTGGCCCTCATGCACACATCACATTTTTCCTCTGTCAGCGGTACACCCAGTATTCTCATGCCCGCATGATTTAGATGTCCCAATCTTAAGTGCCACAGGCTTTTATTTTTACTTATGAAAGCTTTTTCATTCCGTATACAAAAAGTTATTAGATAGAGGCCTCCTGTGCATCTTGATTGAAAATTTATGTGTTTATTATATATTTTTCCTTTATTTTTAGTAAATATGACTTGAAACCCCTTTGAGTTTAATTTTGACACTGATAGAAGATTATGTGAGAGATTTTTTACTATTAAAGCTTCAATATCAATTGTATGGCCCTCCTTGGACTTAACAGTCAGAATTCCCTTTTGATTTACTTTTATACTTTCTCCATTTGCAATTTTTATACTAACTTCATTTATATCACTTATATTTTTCATATAACTCTTGAATGATTCATTTATCATATTATATGTTGCCCCGGAGTCGATTACAAAATCAATTTGTTCCTTTTCTTGAAAAATATTTGCCTCAAATGCTATAAACCCTACATGCGAGGTCTCTGTATAATTAGCCTTATAATTACTTGTGTAACGACCACGACGATTTAAATTTCTACCTCGTCCAGAATGAAAACGATTTCTTTGAATTCCACCACGTTTCTGTATTGGACAATTTCTGTAAAAATGATTATTACCACCGCAGTTGTAACACTGTTTTGTTTCTGTGTTAAATGAGAATTCATTTGGTACAGGAGTATTATCGTTTTTAT
The DNA here is from genome assembly GCA_923060345.2 of Erebia aethiops. NCBI lineage: Eukaryota > Metazoa > Arthropoda > Insecta > Lepidoptera > Nymphalidae > Erebia > Erebia aethiops. Next base: position 1,171,072 of record OV281092.1, on the reverse strand, counting down.
ACTTGAGCTCAGCATCAAGTAACTTTCCTTTGGTGTAATCTAGTGTTAATTCTATGTTTGTGGTTTCTAATGCTGTTATGACCGGTTGATAGCAGTCCTTAAGTGATAAAAGTAGGTGACAAACCTTGTCAGCTTCTTGTAATTTGGCTCCTGTTGATTCTAGTTCTCTTACAATTGTGTCGAATTTATTAAAATGTTCTGAAAACTCTCCCGATGTATATTTCAAAGTTATTAACTTTTTTCTTAGGTATAAAGATGAGAGCGTACTTTTTCTTTCAAATATTTTTCTGAGGTTATTAATCATTTCCATTGCCGTTTTGCTGCTCCTCACATATTCCAAATGTTTATCCGGTAAGGTTTGAATAATTATGTTTTTAGCTTGGGCATCCATTTTTTTAACTTTATCCTCTGGAAGTTTCTGTACATCCAGCTTTATTACGTCAACGCAGCCTTTTTCCTCCATGTATGTTTCGATTCTATACAACCAGTTGGCAAAATTGCTTCCATCTGTTAATTGAGGCAGTGTTATCACACTTGATGATGATGACGCCATACTTACGCTCGCCATTACGACTTGTGTTCGATACTAAGTTTTAAATCTATTGTCATCTGACTGAATATTAATAAAACTACACCGGGCCACATAACCTGTTAGCAGTTTATAATAAATTAAAGAATGTGGAAGCCATATTTTAACTGTTTTATTTAGTTATAAAGAACACAAGATAACCAAGTTGTTAATCGATGAGCAGCCAGAGAAGAAAGAGAACTGTCAAAATTGACGTACATTAAAATAATCTACTACACAGATATATTATACTCATTGACTTTACTCTTTATTCTCTTTGGCTAACAGTCGTGACCATTTTCCATTAATCATATTATGACAGGGGTTTTCTTGGGATAATAATGCGGTGGGTTCCCAGGTCCTCTCGCATACGACTTAAACAAGAATACTATTTCAACTCTTACAGGTTTTCTAATTATTATCAGATGTTAGTGACAATAACCGGGACTAACGCCTTATCGTGCTCGCCGAGGTACAGAGGAAACGAAAAAGCCATAGTCGCATTACCAAATTCGGTCACCCATCTAGTTACCAGCTTGGGTCAACGTTGCTATCGACTGCTATGCGTTGTTGCAACTAGGCCACTCGTCCCTCATGACCCGTGACTAAGTCATAGAGGGTAACTTTACATGGAACCAAGCTTTAATCAAAATCGCATACAATTCAGAATTTTCTTATTAAACCAAAAATGTATTTCCCCATCCCCATATTATAAAGGGATTGTACGAAATTACCTTCGGCTCAGGTTATTCAATCACACACGGGACTCTTTCTGCCTCGTATCGATTCTTATTAATCCGTAATATGTGGGGGAACCTTGCTAATTTATTTGAGACATCCCCCTGTGTATTATTGTTCTCGTACTTTCTATCTCATTTAATTAGGATTAAATGTAATTATTATTTTTGTGTCTCATATTAATTGGAAGATGTTCTTACCAGCATCACAAATAACTTTGCAGATTAACTCCCTTGTGATTGCGATTTGATATTAAATTCTTCACTGAATATAGGTTATTTACCGGAGAAAAATTAATTTGAGACGTAATTTGGTGCATTAATTACGAAGTAATGAAGTTCTGACCAGTGAGTTCAAAAATCTTTTTAATAAAACTTACCTACGCTCTTCTAGGTACCTTGTAACTATAGATGGGCAACTTGCTATAGAAAGCCGAATGTAGCTCCATTGTTTCTTTGTCATCACACATTCGACGACCTCTGTGATGCAGTTTTGAGCTCTGTTGTCTTAACGTGCGGAGGTCACGGGTTCGATCTCGGGCGGGGTCAATTTTGAATTTATAATTTCTGATTTCTCCGGGATAAAAAGTATCCTGTCACTCTCCAGATCCTCAACTATACCCATGCAAAATCAAGTCAATCCGTTGCTCTGTTGCGAGGTGATTGAAGGACAAACAAACACACTTTCGCATTTACCATAATAATATGAAGTACATTGCCACCATTCCACGCGGGCATGATTTATATAGTAAATAGGTTAGGGTAGCTAGCTTTATGTTCTATTGTATTATTTTCAATAAATGTATTATAATATGAAGTATGTTGAAAACGGATAACGACCTCAGTAATTAAGTATTAACACAAAGTTAGACATAATAATATATAGTGTCTCAGTCAGTAATATTTTTGTACCATTAAAGCCGTGCGATCCATTGAATTGCATCAGCAAGGCGGCTAAAAGGGACGCGCGGTTCCCACTGATTAAATTCGGGATAATCCCGTGCCCCCGAACGTGATGCCATAAGATTATTGTCACTCCATTAATCCGTCGCTCGTAATTACGTTAACATATTTTGTACTAGCTGATACCCGCGACTTGCTCCTCGTGGACTGATGTTTTTGGTTCCCATGAATTCTTTAATTTTCCGGAATACAAAGAAGGTAGCCCATGTCCTTCCCCGGGATACAACCTGTCCAGTATCTATGTATTAAATTTCATCAAAATTGGCTAAACAGATGAGCCGTGAAAGCGTAGCAGACAGACAGACACTTTCGCATTTAATGTATTATTCAATCAAATCAAATCAAATCAAATATTCTTTATTCAAATAAACTTTTACAAGTACTTTTGAATCGTCAAGTGAATCTACCACTGGTTCGGAATGCCATTCCTACCGAGAAGAACCAGCAAGAAACTCGGTGGTTGCTTTTTTTAAATAATTCATTTACAATTACTATATCAATGTGTACATAAGTAACCGCTGTCCCCAGCATTGCTGGAGCGATCAAATCCATGCTCCTCTATCATTTACATAATCTTCAACAGTATAATAAGCTTTTTTCAGGAGCATACTTTTAATGGATTTCTTAAATTTGTTTATTCAATTCATGTCAAAGACGGGCAGACAGAAAGTAGCCCCATTCCCGCCGGTGGCACCCGTTCACGAGCATGACGCATGATCCAGCCATTGCTTCGCTCGACCATATTTGAGGGAACGTACGTAACGTAATACGGATACCACGAGCATTGGAAAATGCTCCGTGGCTCAGTGTTGAGCGCTGGGTAGGGTCAATTTAGGAATTTATTATTTCTGAATTTCCCCTGGTCTGGCCTGGTGAGAGGCTTCAGCCATGGCTAGTTACCACCCTACCGGCAAAGACGTACCGCTAAGTGATTTAGCGTTCCGGTACGTTGTCGTGTAGAAACCAAATATATGGGTTTAATATAACTGCGATTAACAGATTAGCCCGCTATCATTTTAGACTACATCATCACATATCATCAGGTGAGATTGCAATCAAAGGCTAACTTGTAGTGGATTAGGGTAAAACCGGGATAGATGCCCCACTTTTTGAAAAGGCCACCTAATTTTAAAAATATTAATTTTATACGAATAATTTCTATTAATGTAGCTAGCTCAATCCTTAATGTTGAATTATTATTATTATTTTTTAACCTATCAAATGCAGATTTTGCAGAAATTAGCTTTTCGTGGAACATTTTTTTTGAGGATAGATGCCTACCTGTATGGATAGTTGCCCCACCATGAAAAAACTGAGAAGGATAGATGCCTGCAGTGCAGGATGGATGCCCTTTATAGGTGTAAACGAAAAATCCATACCAAATGTTAGGTAGAAGTCCAAGGGTCATAATAATGAAAAACATTTTGTATTTTTTAAATCTTTTAATTGTTATCATTAGAAGATAATATTATTCTAATATCACACAGACATAGGTAATTAAATTTTTAAAGCGTTTGCTTAACTAAAATATAAATTCTTAAGTTTCACCATGCATAACTATATTGTTTGTTAAATTAAATTTTACAAGCATTTATTAAAAAAAATATAAATTCTTAATTGTTGTATTCCCATGGTTTTTATCCATTTCATCTAAATCCGACTGTAGGTTTTCTGTAGTCCAAGAACATACTCGAGCTCGCACTCCTTCTTTTCTTTTATATTTTCGTGGTGCTGTAGGTAATCATAAATGGCAGTGTATGCAGGGATAGGTGCCCCTAAGGCCCCCTTAGGGGCACCTATCCCTCGAAAAATCAGGGCAACTATCCTTTTCGATAGGGATAGATGCCCAAGTATTTTTTTAATAAATTATAAACAAAATAGCATCTATTTACACCTAGATGCAGACTCAATGAACCAGTATATTGACGTAATAAAAAATATAACTGAATTTATTACTAATTATAAAGTTATATAACGCAACATACTAACCTTTAAATCTTTGACGTGTTCGGGAATATCGCTGCGGAGATAATTACCCGTACGAGCAAAACGCATCCTCACTGCACGACTGTCTGTGGGTAATTATGGTACGGGGTGACTGCGGCTCCTACTTATAAAATTAATTCTTAGTCGCGAGTTCGGGAAGTAAGGTTTTTAGAATATGAGGCATCTATCCTGCTGCGGCATCTATCCCGGTTTTACCCTATAGAAAAAGAAAAACATGAAATATTATTTCACTTGATTTTTAGCCGTTTAAAACACAAAGCAATAGAATGAAAAAGTCTGCAAGTGAATGACGTTTTGTCCCGTCGCGCTATTATGCGTGCTGCTACGAGTAATGCTCCTATGAGTAAAGAGTAGGTAAGACATTTTTTTATCCCTGGTGTGTTCTCGCTCTCAAGCTAAACGCTTACCTACTGCTAGAAGAACCTTAAAAATCTAAATTCAAATATTTTTAATAAAAAAAAATTTTCCTGGTTAATCAAACAAATACCCATTTTTTAAATTATACCTATTATTATCGGGCAAATTTGAAGCCGCCTCAGGATTTCAATCAGCCAAACAATCAGTGACCACGCGGGTCCCTCGTAGAAATCATTAAAATTGTAACATTATAAACAGGGGGGCCTTTTATAATGGGCCTCGTATGAGGGGGGCCTTTTGTATGAAATGGGTAATTTACAAAATGCAACCTTGGTGAGGACAACCGTAAGGGGTACTGTAACAAAAATAGTTACGATTTCATTGTGAACAGCAAATTATTGTGATTTAGCTCACATTTTATATTGGGGACGTTGAAAAATTGTTATTCGGGGATGACAAGCTAGTTTTGTTACTGAACTAGTTTCGGTGGATGTTTAAATAATAGCAGTACTGTTACAATTATATTAATGTCTACAAAGAGTTAAATTAATTCCACGTTTCTGCCCTGGGTTTCTTTTCCGCACTTATACGCTCTTATTTGACTTAAGTCGCGTGACAAAAATGTGATCGTGTGAAATCTTTATACATCCTTCATTTTCTTCTGGCGCATTGCTAAACCATACAAATTCTGATTGAATGCCATAATACATAGGTCAAGTCATTTGGCGTCATGACATTTTTAATCGTAAGCGCGAATCGAAGCAGAAGATGATGTTTTACGTATCGGAGCCGTATGGCATATTTATCAAAACGCAATTATTTTCGCAATTAGTATAATCTTCATCATTATTTCAACCCATTACCGGACCCACTACAGCTAAGTACGAGTGTGCTCCCAGAATGAGAAGATTTTAGTCATGCCCATGACGCTTGCCAAGTGTAGATTGAGAGACGTTGCAGACATACCATAGTCTCAACCACCAGGCCATCTCTCTCTGCGTCGTTTTGCTTCGTATTCACCATATCTGAGGGTCGGGACCCCATTCCATTAATCACATAATGGCAGGGGTTTTCTTGGAATAATAATGCGGTGGGTTTCCAGGTCCTTTCGCATACGACTCAATTAGGACTATATCAATTCTTAGGTTACTATCGATTAATATCAGATGTTAGTGATAATAACCGGGACCGACCTAACGTGCTCTCCAAGGCACGGAGGAAACGAAAAGGCCAAATTCAGATTTACAAATTCGGTCACCCACCCAGTTACCCACTTGGGTCAACGTTTTGCTTAACAATCGTAATCAACTGTTGCGTTATCGCAACTAGGCCTTTCGTCCCTCTAGCTACCACCAGGCTATCATAGTATATGTAATAAGTAAGTTCCCATTAATTCCACAGATAACCTAGTGAATATAAGCCCATATTCCACACCATCTGACATAGAACGGCTCTGCATGATGGATGGCGCGGCGTGTCATCGCAGTTACAAATAGGGGTCGCCCATTGAACGCGACTCGTTATTGTGTTAAAATCAATTTGGCTCATCCCTGTCGCGTGTGCGATAGTGATGGGACGTTATCTTTATCGATGTTTAGGAACAGATTGTTTACATGCCAGATAGCATTGTTTATGATATAATATTTCATTTCACCTATTTATGAATTTGTATATAAACTCTCCGCCGTCATTAGCATAACTCTACAAAGTGCCGATTTAACCAACTCAGATTAAAGTTAAACCTAGGAATAAATTTGAAATCTTGTCAGAAACCCTGTATGACACCTGCCAAAACTCCAATTTTTTCCTAGGTTAAATGTTATTCGGAGAGGATCCTGAGAGGAAGACAAAGAATAAGATGGAGCGATGATTTTGTGAAATTGATGGGAGCAACATGGCAAAGAGTAGCGCAAGATAGAAACACATGGAAACGACTGGAGGAGGCCTTCGTCCAAAGGGCGTACTGAAAATGAAAAATGAATCACAGTGTAATTAGCTTAGACATTAAGTAGTAGAATAGGTTTTTGTTTGTTGTTGTTGTTGTAAATGTTATTCGGAGTGGATAAAATTGGCCCTAAGCCGAGTGCGAATATCATTTACCTACATGGTCATAATTTAATAATTTAACTACAGAGACATGAGGGCCTTGCAATGTTGAATACTTTATAATTTTAAAAAAATTAGCTGTCATAGCCAATTTTTTTAAAATAATAATTGACTGCCGATAGAAGTGAATATTTATAATAATTATATAAAACTTAAAACTAAGCCTTTAAAGTTTAATTATGAATGTAGTATATTTATATTTAATACCTTTTGTCTTCGTAACAACGAGCGCAGCAGCGAGGTGTCGGTGACGGTGTCGGTGACGCGAATCCACAATTTTACGTTTTCCCCTACCAAAAAGTGCTCAACGCGGCTAAAGAAGTTTTCACTTCAATAATCATTCAAAAACAATCGATATAATTTTATACCTAGCAAAAGCACTTCCCTATGAAACCAACGCCTACCAGAGGATGCAAAAGAATAGTTTTTAGGGTTTTCCACCCCACAGAACAACAATGACCGATCCAAAGCGATCCTGTAACAAAAGTCACACAACCCCAAAACTCGGCTAATGCGACACAACCAATTTTTTTTTTAAAAATTCTAGGATTCCGTAGTAAAAGGTTTGGAAAATAACCCCGCTGAAGTAACTTTAGTCTATTTTCACTTTTCATAAGTAGAGGAACTTTTATTTAAACTTTTGTCAAGGAATCTCTAAACATAAGTAGTTATTATTGTCCCTACTACACCAAACCACAGAATATTATTGGTGGCAACATAAAATTAAGTAGGTGAAAATTAAGTGTGACGCTTAAAAAATTAAAGGGTAAAAAAGTATGCCGCTTCATAAAATACGCTTCCACTCTTCTTATGTTTTTCCTATATTCCCCATGAAATGAATTTATTATTTAATTTAATAATAATATTATTTAATTTATAATATGTATATGGAAAGAACTGTTTATGATAACATTTAAAAAACGATATTCTTTACGATACTTCCAAAAGATGGCCTAATTCGAATAGCGGAACCCTCAATAAATAACAACAATTCTTCCTTTACTGAATATTATTTTTTATTTCCGAGGGTGTCCGGTTGCGATTTAATAGGGATTTGTTTTGTTGGGCGGCGGGTGTTTCGTTAAAGGGTAATTTTGTATGATAATTTGACTCTCGATGACTGGTAACAAGCAAAAAATTATACTTTTTTCATTTATTTTTAATTACGGGCCCTGAGGAATTTTTTAAAGTAATTTTAGACACTCTTTTGTTCCACTACAAGCTAGGCCTTGACTGTGATCTCAACTGGTGAAAAGTGATTATGCAGTCTTAGATGGTAGCGGGCTTCCGGTTAGGGGTATGGCAGTATATTAAACCCCCTATCCCTGATTGGTTCCGACAAGCCATCACACTAGGGCAGATCAGAGAAAATTCAAAAATTGTTAAGTTGACCCTGGAATCGAACTCCTACATATAAGATCACAGTAGTACTCACCACTACGCCAGGAAAGTCGTCAAATTGTCAAAACTAAATCTCTGCAGCATACATCAATGTTCCGCAGAGAATATTATGAAAGATGAATTAAAATAGTATTGTTTTTTATAGTTTAGTTTGTAATCGAATAAGTTACAGTTAGGTTAGTTGATGTTATTAAAGCAACATTCTATAATATTATAAATGCGAAAGTGTGTTTGTTTGTCCTTCGGTCTCGCCGCAACATAACAACGGATTGAGGTGATTTATTACATGGTTATGTTTGAATACCTGGAGAGTGACATAGGCTAAGGCATAAGGCATTTGTCCCGGAAAATTGAGGACTTCCTGCGGAAATTGAAAAACTTATTCTACTCGGACGAAATCGCGGGCATCATCTAGATTTTCTACATGGTACTTAAAAAGGCATTGTAACATTGGCATTAAAGCTTTCATTATTCTTAGAGAGCATCTGCAGCCGCACTATTTAACACAGAAAAACAGAAATCGTTACATAGCCGTAAGCAAATAACTGTAAAAATGTAAAAATAGCGTGTCTAATTAAAATGTTGCGCTATTCCAGCTTAATTACGAATAAAATATCGTCTTCATCACAAACACGGTGGCAACTGGCATAACATTTTGGGACGGAGGGTGTTTCTAAAAGCGTCCATGGAATTAGGTTATTAAAGAAATCTCCGAGCTTTCAACGTTCTGGGATATATTTGTCTAAGCGTGCATCTGTACTGACAAGACAATCTCAAGACATATTTGTAGTCCCGTCGTAAAAAAAAGAAAAAAAGTTACGGTATCTGCCAAAAAATTGGGAACCTTTCTAGACGGGAAGTTTTGGCCTGCGGGCTTGGTTTACCGACGGTATAAAGAGCGCTTCACGAATACCGCCTCTAAACATAATAGTTAATGACAGTACAACGTATAAGTGATAAACAAAGTAGTGTACTTCGTATGGTTTCGTTTAATTGTAAGAGTATTAAGCGTTCCATAGATTCTATAAGGACAATTTGTAAAACTGCCGATATCGTTGCACTCCAGGAGACATGGCTCCTCGAGCATGACCTGAATTTTGTAAATAAAATAGATGACGATTTTGCATCATTCTCGAAATCATCCGTGGATTCGTCAGCAGGTATATTGCGTGGGCGTCCCTACGGCGGTTTGACTATTATGTGGCGTAAGTCACTTTTTAATAACGTAACTGTAGTGGATTGTGAGAGTAAAAGGTTAGCGGCTGTGAAAATTAGCTCTGCAGATCGCCATTTATTGCTCTTCAATGTTTATATGCCTATAGATATTGAGGACAATCTGACGGAGTTCACGGATATTCTTAGTGGAATGAGCGCGGTAATTGAGGAATGTGATATCGAAACAGTATTTATGCTCGGTGACTATAATGCGCACCCGTCTGCTAGGTTCGGCTTAGAAATGTTGTCATTTTGTATGGGACAAACGTGGGTTTGCGCTGATATAGATATGTTAGGGGCTGACTCGGGGGTATTCTCCTTCATTAGTGAGTCACATGGAACTACCAAGTGGCTGGATCATTGCCTGGCGACTATGGCTGCCCGAAACACTATTGTGAAGGTATTTATAGATAATAAGGTTAGCTGGTCAGACCACTTCCCACTAAATGTACATTGTGATATGAAGTTTATGTGTAAAAAAGTTTATACTAAAGAATTCATGAATAGTAAAGCAGATAATGTAGACGTAAGGTGGGGACGGAGAAGTTCACAAGAGATGGATAAGTATACTTACTTATGTACTGTTAAACTTAGAAAATTACTTGACTCTAGTCCATTAATGACCTGTGATAATAGTTTTAAGAATATTTTAGACCTTATTAATATTTTTTACAATGACATTATTACGATTTTACAATCTGCAGCAATAAACAGTAAATGCTCTGAGTCTGGTGCACGCAAAACCTGCAATAAGAAACAAATCATCGGCTGGAACCGGCATATAAAAGAAAGCCATCATAATGCTAGAATTTGTTTTATGTATTGGATAGACTGTGGAAGGCCCCGCAGTGGTAAAATATACGACGACATGATAACCACTCGAAGTATATTTAAACGAAAATTAAAATGGTGTCAAAATCATGAAGAAACTATTAAAATGGACATATTAGCCACTCATAGAGCTAATAAGAATTTCTCACAGTTTTGGAAATCAACCAAATCTTTAAACAAAAAAGAAAGCAGGCCATTGAGTGTAAATAATGTCGAGAATAGCAGGGAGATAGCCAATATGTTTGCCAAGCATTTTACAGTAAAGCCAGTAGAGGTAGAGCGGGTGCCGAGCTCTGATCCATCTTTACCATCACCCGAACCACTACAGTTTAGTCCGCAGAGCTTATTTCTAACGATTAAAAATATGAAACGCGGTAAGTCTCCGGGATATGATGGCCTGAGCGTTGAGCACATGCTCTACGCAGGTGACCAACTATACGAAGCGCTAACAATGCTATTTAATATTTGTATTAGACATGGTTATCTCCCTGATAATATGTTAAAAACAGTAGTCGTCCCAGTTGCCAAAAATAAGACGGGTGACTTATCCAGCATGGCAAACTACAGGCCCATATCACTAGGAACTATCGCAGGCAAGATTCTTGAGAGACTGCTGCAGCCTGAGCTGGTGAAGAATGTGCGGATAAGTGATGCTCAGTTTGGTTTTCGTCCTGGTCTCTCTACAGACTCTGCAATACTGACTCTGAAACACGCTGTAAATTACTATAAAAAGCGAGAAACATCTGTATACGCGTGTTTCTTAGATTTGAGTCGCGCATTTGATCTCGTTAATTATAATATATTATGGAATAAAATGCGTGATTCAAACGTTCACTCTAGTATTGTAGAGCTGATGAGATACTGGTACGAGAACCAAACGAGCTCTGTGCGGTGGGGTAGCACAGCATCTAGTGAGTTCAGGCTAGAGTGTGGAGTGCGACAGGGTGGCCTTACCTCTCCGGACTTATTTAACCTGTACATGAATGACCTGATTGAGGAGCTAAGTGGCACCGGCATCGGCTGTCATATTGACGGAGTTTGTTTCAACAACTTGAGCTACGCTGATGACATGGTGCTACTTAGCCCTTCAATAAGTGGTCTTCGAAAGCTAGTAGCGACTTGCGAAAAATATGCCAAATCACATGGCTTGAAGTATAATGTACGGAAGTCTGAAATGTTGATATTTCGAGCTGGTAAGGGTCCGGAGAGGGTACCGCCAGTATTCTTAGATGGATCACCGGTTCAGGTTGTGCGGCAGTTCAAGTATCTTGGACACATGTTGTCGGAATCCCTGAGCGACGATCTAGATATAGAGCGGGAGCGAAGGTCGCTTGCAGTGCGGTGCAACATGCTCGCGCGCCGTTTTGCTCGGTGTTCTGGGGATGTTAAAGTGACGTTATTCAAAGCTTATTGTATGAGCTTTTATACCTCACAGCTATGGTTAAGCTATACCAAACGATCCTTTAACATCCTCAGAGTACAGTACAACAATGCCCTCCGCATTTTATTAAAAATGCCGAGGTATTGCAGCGCGTCGGGTATGTTCGCCGACGCCGGGGTACCTGACTTTTATGCGATCATACGGAACAGGATTGCGGGTTTCTGGGAAACTGTCCGTAATTCTAATAATAGTATGATCAGTATCGTCGCTCAGGCATCCCCTGACAACGTGTTTTTTAAACACTGGTTGAAAGTGCACCAGACTCAGAACACTAAAATGACTTAATATACCTATGGTATTTTAATGAATTAGTAGCTTAAGTTTTAATTCTATATTTTTATTTTTATTTTTGTATTCTGTATTTTATTTTGTATTTTGTATTATGGGTCCCTACCTGAAATAAAACAATTTATTATTATTATAAAAAGGCATATTTTCTGAATTTTCATATACACTGATTTCGTCTGTACAGGTATAAGTTAAGTAAACATACTAAATAGGTACTTATTTTTCACAAACATCCAAAAATCTACATAATTAAATGATGAATTCCTCTAAAATAAGTAAAATGAGTAAGATGTCACGAGATTGATCCCGGGACCTCCCGCTAATAAGGCCACGCTTATTACTGCGCCAGGGAGGTTTTAAAAAAACCATAATCATCTCTGAATCGTGTGCGAAAGGATTGCAGAAGAAGAGCAAATCAGCAGAAAGAAAATAAATTAGTCTTGATTTTCTGAACTTCCAATATACACACGCCTTTATAAAACAACAAGGCCGAACGACGCTACATCGACTCCATTATTGCATTTTTTCCTAATCGGTTTATTTAAACATTTACCAAATGGGTTTATGTTTATACTACGAGCCCACTGTGGAATATTTTAGGATTAAATAAATAAAAAGACTTTCGCGAACGACTAGTCGTCTTTCCCTGTATAAATATACTAAGTCACTGATGCCTTCGACTTCGTCCTCGTGGTTTAAGATTTTTGAAGTGAAACTTCTTTAGAATCGCTGTGATTTGAAAATTCGATGAAACGAAAAAGCGACACCAAATAGAGACAATTATATTCATAAATAAATAGGATTTAGCCTGCGAAAGAATGAGATAGAATACAAGCTATTTGTTCACGACCAATAGATGGCGCTGTCATTTTGAGTAATATTGCTTAAGTATTGTTAGCCCCGGGCTTGGCTACTTCACCTGCCTACGCCTTCGTACACACCTCTTAGCTACATCGTTTGCCCTGAAACTATCGTGAACGTTGTGCTAATAGATTAGAGAAAATTAGATAGATGGATAGAAAGGCGGCTATTGCGCACAAAAATCCATCCTTCCATCTATACAAACTTTCGTATTTATAAAATTAGTACATATTATATAGATTAAGGGTCACGACCCTCAGCACTGAGTAATACGATGTAGACAGAAAGAGGTCAAACAAGAAACAGTAATTTTTTCGAGGATTAACCTATTTTCTAGACTATTCTAATGTTAGATAAATAATAAGATTGCGTGCACCGTGAGTAAACAAGTAAGCTAATGCGCGTTTCCATTCGATGTCACGTCGATCCGTTGCTTTATAGGGCAAACAAACAAACCGTAATAAAAAAATACAATAAAATTCACAGTTATATTCTTGATTACGTTTAGAAGTAATAGGAAAGGACACTAGTTTTATGCTGAAATTTTAGCTTTGAACTGCATTAAAAACATTTTATGTTATTTTAAGTAAATCATTATTATAAACATGATAATGTCAACGTTTTATAATCGTTTGATATTTCGTTATATGGGTTTAGAATATAAATAAATAGGAATGCCGCAATGGACAGTGGAAATATAAATAAAACGAATCCCGATGAAAAAGATTTGGTGGTGAGCTTCACTTTTTTTACAATTTACGTATTTTTTCCTAGTGCCTTCTGCTACGAATGGCCGACAACAAATTGAGGTGCAGTTTGCTCGTTTTTCTAGCCATGATAATTGTGATTGCTTGTGAGAGTTTGATAGTTATTTCATCTTCACGCATAAAGCAATGGAAACAAACTGTATTAAGTAAAATTTTCAATATTTATTTATGAATAACGATGATGTATCTAAACTCTATAAAAGTAATACACACTAAGAACATATCTACCTACTGTTTGTAAAAATTTTTAGACTATAATAAAGACGTTACGCATGAAGTTACGCAATGGAATCAAACCTTACTAAGTAAGGAGGCAGTCAGCAAATATTTGTGAAGCAGATTATCCGCGGGCTACGCGGTGTAATATCGTGACGGATGACGTCATCTCGGCGCCATACGAGTTATTATTGTAACCCCCTCCTTGACTTACTTGCGAACATTGTTTGAGAGAGCTCTGATAAAACATTGACGAAAAAAAATTATGATATACCAAACTAGACGATGCTCGCGTGGATTTAGGTTTATTTGGTCCAATCGAAACTCTTATTTTCCAAGATAAAGCCTGTCTTACCGTGGACTGAGATGTAATCTTTCTTGATCTTTCTCTGTGCCATTTTTGTCAAAATCGGTTGAACAGATGGATTGTTAAAGCGTAGCAGACAGACGCACGAATACATTTGTAATATTAACTATTCGACCTAGTTCAGGTTTAGAAGCGCTATCCGAGATGGTTAATAAAGTAGCATTTTCAAAACAAAACCTAAAAAACTATCACCCGCATTAGTAACACAAAAGTCGAGTGCACGACACAAAATTCAGTTTAAACCCTGTACAAGTTGACAAAGCAAGTAATAATTTTTGGCTAACTACAAAACACATTTCCGGGACGGCGGCAAGCGACATGCTTTTGCCGTCGCAGCCTTCATTTGCAAGTTCACGCATCGCTGCTCGGCTGTTCTATTCTCTAAGCGCACAGCCTTGGTTGCAGCGCTGATGCAAACTTTTATAAAGAAGATATTGACTATTGATTAGTAACAATTTTCTGGGACCGACAGGGACGCTGCTCGGGTATTCTATTTTCTTAGCGAATAACCTTAATAATAAATCTCGACCCTAAATATTAACAAACACTTCAACTTATAATGCCGCATCTTTTATAAAGCACTAGCTGACCCGGCGAACTTCGTACCGCCTTAGTATGCAAAATTAAATGTATATTTTTTAATATTTCTGAGAGATTTTCTTAATATTTTTTTCCGTAAGAACCTTCTCCTAATAATAACAAATACAAAAAAAAAGAATTAGTGAAATCGGTCCAGCCATTCACGCGTGATGCCGTGACCAAGGAAAACGGGTTTCATTTTTATATATATAGATCAAAATTAGATTCTTAGGAAGCGCACTACATAATATACATGTCTACAATGCTATCAAATCGCAGTTTGATATAAAACTGTGATAGATAGGGAACAATCAAATATTATGTATATTTGATGAACTCTTTGATTTATTGGGATAAAAAATACTGCCAGGTCTCTAACTACATGCAAACATTATTTAATTATTAATGAAACATGTTTATGTGACAAATACAAATAATTGTGTATCGTTGGTGAACTCAACGACGAGCACAGCTTAGAAAATAACACGGTAGTACGTTGCATACGGCTTGAGTCTATTGTAAAAACAACTAAAAACAGTTCTAAAAACTACAACTCACCAAAACATTTCTGGTAAAACATAAACATACTCTTACCTGAGACTTTGTCCACGTGGAGTTGAAGAGTTCCGTAAATTTCTCAAAGAGTTTTAAAAAAGGGTTCAAATCATTAACCCGTCACCAGCATACTGCTGAGCATGGGTTTCTTTTCAAAATGAGGTAGATTTCGGTCCACCACGCTGACCTAATGTGGAGTGGCCTACTGCACATACCTTTGACAACATTATTGAGAACTCTCGGACATGAACTAGGTTCCCTCAAGATGAATTAATGAAATGTTTTATTTCATGTAGAAAAATCTTTGAACTTATGATATTATGTCGGGACTTTACCGCCTGTAATAAAAAATAATACCTATAGAAACACTAGCTTTTGCCCGCGGCTTTGCTCGTGTTCAAATTTCAAAGCCTTGTTTTACCTTTTTCTTTTCTTCTCTTTTGAGTTCTTTTTTTAAATTATTGGCTAGTTCTTGGCTGCAATCCGACCTGTATACAAATAGTGATGCAGCCTAAGGTGGAATGTGCCTATTCACTCTTGGTTTAAAGATAAACAAATATGAAAAAAATATCGGTTGAAATAATAATTTTCAGATTGTGTATGGAATTTCCATTTCTAACAATGATTTCCGCCTGCCCACATCTCACATGGAGGTGGAAACATTGTATGAATGTAGAGATATTGTATGGATGTAGAGATTTATGAATAGCGGTATTCATACAGCCCGCCGATACCGACGTGTTAGTACACTTTTAATTCATTTCAAAAGCGAACGTGAAATGTGAGAAAAATATTATTTTTTTCCGTGAGAACTTTTTGTATGGTACTTTTGTATAAAGCTTGATATATTATGATGCAGAATTGTAAAGCAACTTTGTTTTATTATCAACGTAATCATACTATTATTATATATGCGAAAGTGTGTTTGTTTGTTGGTTTATTGCTTTATTGGTTTGTCCTTTATTCACACCGCAACGGGGCAACGAATCGGCGTGATTTTTGGCATGGGAATAGTTGAGGACCTGGAGAGTGACTTAAGCTACTTTTATCCCGCAAAATTAAGGAGTTCCTGCGGAAATCAAAAAAACTTAAACCACGCGGACGAAGTCGCGAGCATTAGCTAGTAACCATATTATATTTTTGAATCGAAATTTAAACCAGATATTTCCAGTGTAAAATTCATACCTATTAATATTATAAATGGACACAATCTAGTACAGACATACTTCCAGGGAAATCAAAGAGATTTTTTATTACTTTGTCATTTTAATTGTACAATTTTTCTTGCAAATAAACGATTGATTGATTGATTGATTCTCAAGGGATTGTTAAATTTCGCGGGCATCATCTAGTTTGAAAGAGAAAGAAAGAAGAAAGAAAAATCATTTATTTATCTTGTGCCTCGTACATAAAATCAAACTTTAAAATTAAGCTATGGCTTTTCCACCCACATGGCACAAGATGAAAAGGCCCCGACTCAGCATTAATGCTGCAGGTTTTGAAAGAAAAACCTGAGCGCTGGTATTCTGCTGGAACCCAAACGAGTGACATGCACGAGCTCAACAGTCCTCGCAGCCGTCTACAGTAACGGGATGAGTGTGATAAAATGGAATAAAATAAGATATGTAATTTGCGCAGTGAGTGTACCTAGTGTGTAAAACTAAATATTAGAGATAGCGATTTAAAGATAGTATATAAAAAATAGATTAATAAGTATAATAAAATATAGTAGGCATATTCTGTGAGTACATATAGCAGCTTCAAACCACCAAGCTAAATAACCTGGAACTAGTTGAAGTTTGTTGTTTTTGATCGTTTAAAAGTTTCTTTTTTAATGTGCTCTTAAACGCGGGAACTGAGCTGAGATTCCTCAGCGGAGGAGGAATATTATTCCAGCATTTAGTAGCTAGATATCGAAAACTTCCACGAAAAGCTACTGATTTATGACGTGGCCAAGTCAGTCTATTTAGTGGCCCTCGAGCATTAAAAGCTGGCGTATGCCAAGATAACCTATTATAAAGATAATGCGGCGTTTTGTTCTTGATAACACCAAACAATAGTGTGCTGAAATGCAGTTTAATACGCGACTTCATATTGAGTATATTGGCATCATTTGCACATAAAATTTATTCAACATAATCAAGTAAGTATAAAATAAGGTCCTAGAAAAGCTGGCCTAGGGTATAAATTAAACACGTTCAGTTATTCACCATGGTTTGATGTGAAGGGTCATTTAGTAGATTGAGGCCTGTAATATCTGGTGTTTTTCATTCAAAGTGGCTTTCGACCTAGATTTTTCTACGAGTGCTTACAAAACATAATTTGAAATAGTCACGCTATGTTATATAATAGCGGATTTTATTACTTATATTTTTTATTTGCCCGCGACTTAGTCCGCGTGGAATAAGATTTTTTGAATTGCCACGGGAACTTCTTAATATTCTGGGATAAATAGAAGCCAATGTCTCTCTCTTCAACTGTACTCATGCAAAAAATCACGTTGATCCGATGCTTTGTTGCGACGTGATTGAAGAACAAACTGACAAACCAACAAACAAACACACTTTCGCATTTATAATATTAGTATGATAAGTTTGCCCTTGACTGTGATCTGACCAGGATTGCATATAATTTTCCGTCCGTTCGTCCGTTTGTTTTTTCGTACCCTCTACGAGTAAGCCCTTAACTGCGCTCGTACTGGATCGCAATTCCCAAATTTACCCTGCTGGGGATCGAACCCAGGACTCCCGCTAATAAGACAACAGCGCTCACCACTGCGCCAGGAGTTCGTCTGTCTGTCTCATCTATGTATGTATCACATTAATGACTTATCGAACAGGCTTAGTTCTGCTGCATACGCGGTTAAAAAGATTCGCCAGTTAACAGATATAGAAACGGCGAGATTAGTTTATTTTAGTTACTTTCACAGCATTATGTCATATGGTATATTATTATGGGGTAATGCTGCTGATATTAATTCTGTTTTTGTGTTGCAGAAGAGGGCTGTTCGAGCCATATATAATATGGGACCAAGGCAGTCACTAAGAGATAAATTTAAAGAAATCAATATTATGACAGTGCACAACCAATATATATTTGAAAATTTAGTACACGTGCATAAGCACATTGATAAATTCAAGAAGAAAAGTGATTGTCATAATGTCAATACTAGACATAAAAATAAACTTGTAATGCCTGTTTCTAGGCTTAGTAAAACTAGCAATTCATTTGTTGGAAACAGTGTCCGCTTCTATAATAAGCTCCCAGAAGACATGTTGAAGATGTCTCTGAATAAGTTCAAAGTTAATGTAAAACGTAAACTCATTGAAAAATCTTATTATCATGTTAAGGACTACTTAAACGACAAGGAAGCCTGGCAATAATTTGCTCTAATGTCTCTGATAGTTCCTTGGTAAGAATATTTGTGAGATGGTGATAATTAAAAAAAAAAAAAAACCCGGCTGAGTTTGTTGTGGGCTCTTCTCAGACCAGGGCGCGTTTGGAACCCTCGTAGCTTTAGTTTTAAGATACCGTTACCCATTATCACCATCATGCTTTTTAAGTACCTACTTATGTAATTTTTAGACGAAAATAAGTGTACCTACAGTGTACCTATATTTAATAAATAAATGACTATGACTATGACTATGTCTGCTACGCTGTCACAACCAATCTTTTCATACGATTTTATCTCACGGAAAATCAAAGAATTTCCACGCTCTTCAAAAGCGCGAATAAAGTCGCGGGCATAATCTAATGCATACTAATATTATAAAAGCGAAAGTTTGGATGGATGAATGGATGGACGCCAGAACGGCTGAACGGATCTGAATGAAATTTGTGTAAGCATAATTCCAGAAGTGGGTGAATAATTAAAATTACTTTAAAAATATGTTTGTACTCTCTTTAAAACGTGCACGAATAAATCGTTAAACGTGTAGCGGTTTCACGAGAGATTTAATTTAAACAGTTAATAATAAAAACTTGGCCAAAGCATCACAACAACAATAAATTAATCATTTGATCAGGCTGCAGTTGCTACTGCTAAGCTCTAAAACAAATTGCGATCTAAACACAAAAGTGTTCAATAATCGCTGAGTCTGTCGGCAACAGACTAACTCAACTAAGTCAAAATACTCGTATTTATGCAAATTAATCCAATATGGCGTATACCCGCCAACAAACTGATCGAGTGAATTACATCGAATGAGTCAAATATCATCTTAATTAAACCTTCGTCAATAAACAAATACACAATCTTTTATATTTTCTAAAAATTCAATTCAATTTTAAACACAAAGCTGACAGTTCGGCCGTCCTGCAAATAACACGTCCTCGTGTTCAAGTAATATCACGGGAATTTTTACAGCCCCAATTCGTGAACAGGCGTCTTGCCCCGAATCAAGATCAGGCGTTCTTGCCTGGGGCGTTCTTGCCTGAATTCATGATTAGGCGGTCATGCCTGGGCCGCTCCTGCTCACGATTACTTCGCTAATAATAATATGTAAAACACTTATCAAACTGTCGAACTTTCAGTTTTTATCAACACTCATGAATTATCACTTAATAAACTAAAACGACTCACCCCATTCGATGTACTCTTCGAAATCTGAATCACTTATTTACTTTCACAAATCTAAACATATTTTGAGGTTAGACACTAACTTACAAAACTTTATCTCGAATAAATAATACGAGTACTTTCACATTATCGAATTCAAGCAAATCTACCACTGGTTCGGAATACCACAATCCTAGCGAGAAGAACCAGCAAGAAACTCGGTGGCGTCTAACATTTAAAATTACTTTCTCACAGCCACCGATCGATCAACAAAACTATGGAAAATTGATATTAATTTCTAATGTCGGTACTTTTCAAATTTAAACTAAACAAATATGCTGATGGCAAAGCGAAATCAAGGCAACGTGAGATACATCCCACTTCTGAAATTTGTAAGCATAATTCCAGAAGTGGGTGAATAATTAAAATTACTTTAAAAATATGTTTGTACTCTCTTTAAAACGTGCACGAATAAATGGTTAAACGTGTAGCGGTTTCACGAGAGATTTAATGTAAACAGTTAATAATAAAAACTTGGCCAAAGCATCACAACAACAATAAATTAATCATTTGATCAGGCTGCAGTTGCTACTGCTAAGCTCTAAAACAAATTGCGATCTAAACACAAAAGTGTTCAATAATCGCTGAGTCTGTCGGCAACAGACTAACTCAACTAAGTCAAAATACTCGTATTTATGCAAATTAATCCAATATGGCGTATACCCGCCAACAAACTGATCGAGTGAATTACATCGAATGAGTCAAATATCATCTTAATTAAACCTTCGTCAATAAACAGATACACAATCTTTTATATTTTCTAAAAATTCAATTCAATTTTAAACACAAAGCTGACAGTTGGCACAGGGAAAGATTATAGTCTGGAATAACACATAGGTTACTTTTAATTCCGGAAAATCAAAGAGTTCCCACGGGAACCAAAAAACCTCAATCGACGCGGGCAAAGTCGCGGGCATCATCTAGTTCAAAATAAGTGATACAGCCAATGCGGCGGGGATACGCCTACGGATATACGATGCATTTGATGGAATCCTTTCGAAAGAATCGATCAATACGGCGAGTCTCAATTACATGATTGAAGCCCGAACACGGCTCACTTGCAATGCTGGTGTAAAGATAATTTTGAAATGGAACTGTATGTGTACAGTCGCGGTCTGAAATGTTTACCACTTTATTACTAAGGATTAATGAATGAATGAATTTACTTTTATTGTACACCACAAAGGAAAATAAACAATAGTAAACAAAAATAAGTATACAATTTGGCGGCCTTATCGCTACACAGCGATCTCTTCCAGGCAACCAATGGTTTAAAAGGACATAGCTCTACAAATACAACCGGTAGATGGTGCAGAAATAACAAAATAAATAAAAATAATAATAAAAATAAAAAATATATTATAAATAAAACATCAAAGTCATAAAACTACACACATAATATATAAATAAACTTACATTCATATATATACTCACAAATAAATAAATATACAAATAAATAAATGTAAACCTCAAGGATCATAATTGCATGATCACATGATGCACACAAATGTGGCTGAAGTTCGATATGAGATTTGATTAGGCATATGCATTGATGTAGAATTTTTTTAGTACCTATACTTCTATTTCAATGGGCATATGTGACAGAATTTATAATGCTAGATGAAGAGAACCTTTCTTGATAAAAGTCACTTTGCTTTAACTAATTCCATTGAAATAGAATGAGTAACTAAAATTCTACATCAATAGACTAATTCAATGATTTAAATGTGTCAAACTTGAAACTAGGAAAGAAAATAAAGAGCATTTTAAACAATTAAAAATTGGTTTTGTTATAAAAAATCAATAATACTCATTTTATTAAAATCGATGCTCATGCTCAACTAATTAACTAATAAATAAATAACTTGAGACCGTTTAAAACCTTAATAATATAATGCTTAAAAGACGTATTTAATATGTACTTAGTAGGCTCGAACTATTTTACGTGATAACACTTTAAACTTGACTGTTTTACGCGTAGGTACTAGGCATCTTAATTTTCAAGTCTATTGACCAATAATCTGATTAAATTCAGGCTACCAGACGTTCAAGAGTAAAATAATGGAGCATAAAGGAAATTCAATCGAATGTTCTAGAGTCTAGACCCTCGGGTTCTAGACGGTCGGCTGAAGTACCCCAGATAAAGGTCACGAATAGGCAGTAAAACAACTTTATGATTTTCGTTGTAGATTGCGTTAGGTTCGCTCGTGAAAAAATAATTTAAAGGTTTAGGCTGAGTCGCATATAAAGTAGTGGAGAAAATTAACTGAAAGTCTCATTTATTTATTACCTACTAGCGATGCCTGCGAAACGTCTGCATGGAAAATGTTTTTTTGATTCCCACGAACTCCTTAATTTTCCGGGATAAAAAGCACTTATGTCACTGATTGAAGGACAAACTAAAAGGCTGATTGCGATCTCACCTGGTGGTAAGTAATGATGCAGTCTAAGGTGGTAGCGGACTAACCTATGAGTATAGTATGGCAGTTATATTAAACCCATACCCCTAATAGGTTTCTTCACGGTAACGCTGAATCGCTTCACGGTACGGCTTTATGGTGTATGGTGGTAAGTAGTCACGGCTGAAGCCTCTTACCAGACCAGACCAGGAATTTCAATCAGTCAGTTTTTCCAAGAAATTTTATATGGTACTTAGTAAAGTTTTTACCTCATTCCTAAGAGTGAATTACAATAATATAAAATTAATTATGTATGATAAATCAAGACTACAACCACTACCACAGTTCGGAAAACTTCTACTGAGAAGAGCCGGCAAGAAACTCAGCAGTTGATCTTTAAGTGATAAAATAAACCGTAAAGAGAGCGGTTAAATCTGGACAACGGCTAGTTAAGCTTTATAAGCATAAGTGCTACTCAACGAGTGGCGTTGGAATAAAGAGTGGCGGCACCTTTATCCAATAAACCCACTCCCGCGCATCCGATGTGTACTCGCGCTTAAGTGAGCACCCGTGCGAACGCTCTTACTATCATTATCATAATGATGAAAAGTACCTAGGTACTCGTAATCTATGTGTTATTCTAGAATCTAGACTATAATCTATCTTTGTGCCAAATTTTCGTGCCGTTCTGGCGTGATTGAGTGACAAAAATCCGTCCATCCAAACTTTCGAATTCATAATATTAGTTTATACAAGTTCGCCTTGGACTGCGATCTCACCTGATGGTAAGTGACGATGCAGTCTAAGATGGAAGCGGGCTAACCTGTTAGGGCATGGCAGTTATATTAAACCCAGACCCGTATTTGGTTTCTACACGGCATCGTACCGGAACGCTTAATATCTTGGCGGCACGTCTTTGCCGGTAGGGTGGTAACTAGCCACAGCCGATTCGATCGGTCAATAGATTCGATTTATTCTAAACGAGCGTTCAATCACCCTGACTTCAAAGTAAAATGAACCAGCATTGAAGTTTATCCGGTCAAGACCCAGCTATTTAATTACAAATTCCTACGGCAGAAAAATGGGTGTCCACATAAATAGCTAGAAGAACCTCAGAAGAGTAGCGCAGAAGCAATTTGTCTCTATTTTACTTTAAAATAAAAAAATGAGCTCACCATCCCGCTCTCTGGGGCCAACTGAATATGATGACAAACGATCTCACAGTTAAAGTTTAACTAGCTAACGAGATTCCACGGAACTTGGTAAGTTTATAAATGCGGTTTACTGAGCTATGCTTAGTGGTTTAGACGTTGGAGCTCCTATTTGGGTGGTCGGGAGTTCGTTTCCGGGCACGCCCCTCTAACTTTTCTGCTTGCTTTATTAAACAAGATATCCTGAGGAAACATAATGAGAAACCTGCATGCATGCACGAGAGTTATGATGTTTTCTAAGGTGTGTGAAGTCTTAAGTATGGTGGACTGTGGCCTAAATCCTTCTCATTTTGATTGGAAACCAATGTTTAGTCATAGGCCATGTGATCTTGAGGTCCTTAGTTTTCTGAAACTTAGCCACACTTAATTGAACCATTCCCAAAGTTTGGCAACTCACACTTGGCCAGCGTGGTGGATTATGGCCAAATCCTTCTCGTACTGAGAGGACACCCATGCTCAATAGTAACCCGGTACATGGTTGAGTGAGTGAGTGGGCACAGACCCAGCTACTTGTTTTTCTGGGCCAACTGAATATGGTGACAAACGATCTAACAGTTAAAGTTTAACTACCTAACGAGATTCCAGGAACTTGGTAAGTTTAATGCGGTTTACTGAACTACTACGAAACGCATTTAGCTTTCATTTGCAATATTCAAGTATCAGTGGAAACAAGATGAGTGATTTTAGCGGAAAGGGTACTTACTCGTATACACCCTACTATCAGATGCCCGCGACATCTTCCCGCGTGGATTGAGGTTTTTCATTTTCAGGGATAAAAAGTAGCCTTAGTGTTATTCCAGACTATAAACCTATCTCAGTGCCAAATTTCATCCAGATCCATTCAGCCATTCTGACGTGATTGAGTAACAAACATCCATCCAAACTCATTTATAGTATAGAAGATAGACCATATTAATAATAGTTTTTTTAAATCATTTATTGAAAACTAGCTGATGCCCGCAACTTCGTACGCGTGTATCGAGGTTTTGTGGTTCCCGCGGGAACTCTTTTATTTTCCGGGATAGCCTATATGCTATTCCAGACTATAATTCTAGCTCTGTGCCAAATTCGCCAGAAAAATCAGCCAGATCCGTTCAGCTGTTGGGGCGTGATTAAGTAACAAACATCCATACATCTAACCTGTTAGGGGCATGGCAGTTATCTTAAACCCATACCCCTTCGGTTTCTACACGGCATCGTACCGGAATGCTAAATCGCTTAGCGGCACGTTATTGCCAGTAGGGTGGTAACTAGCCACGGCCTTAGCCTCCCACAAGGCCAGTCCAGGGAAAATTCAGAAATTATAAATTCCCAAATTGACCCTGCCGGGGATCGAACCCAGGACCTCCGCACGTTAAGGCAACAGCGCTACACACTGCGCCACGGAGGTCATCAGAAAATTTAACGTACAATAGAACTTAATGCTACCTAGTAGCCTAACCTAATTACTATATAAATCATGCCCGCGTGGAGTGGTAGCAAGAATGCTGGCTGCATTTCCGCGCTGGACAGCCAGGCAGATCCTTTGCGCAAAAATCGAGCCAGCCCTTCTATCTATAATAGTATAGATAATGAAGAAACTAGAAGTTTAATTCGCTATAACCCGCGACAGTCGGTAAATCTCTATGTGGCACTGTGTGTACTCCGCACTTATAGCCCGCGATATTCACCACACCACAGAAATCTTCCAAAATACTCTCCACGGTGTTGGAGTGAAACGTACTATGTTAAGAGTATTAAAGCGAATCAAACTTCTAGTTCCTTCATCATCATAGACTTCCGCAAAATAACGCCTGCTTCTATCTAATAAAATCGTTTATTTAGATTTTAAGTACGACCTTGAGAAAAGCTTAACTGTTAAAACAAGGATTGGGAATACCTTTGGAAAACTCAGATGGCAATATTTTATCAAGATTGTGGCCACTTAATATTAGTTGCAAACTAATTGAAAAAAATATCCCATTACAATGTAAAGGGGGAAGGGAAGGTAAATTTAAATGAAAAAAAAGCATGGGAATAAATTGTTCCAGTGGCTAAATTAATCCAATTGATATTATTATAGTTCTAATAAATTTACGATGTTGTGAGATGGTGATAATAAGTAAACCCCGGCTAAGTTTTGGGATCTTCTCAGTCTTTATCTACAGAGACAACAGTCTACGTCTTTGCCGGTAGGGTGGTAACTAGCCACGGCCGACCGGACGAGAGAAAATTCAGAAATTACAAATTTTCGGATTGATTGTCCCTGAAATCCAGGGGATCGAACCCACCACTGTGCCAGGTAGGTGGTCAAACCTGCCAATCCGCACTGGACCAGCGTTGTACGCTATGGCCCCAACTAGTCATTCTGAGAGGAGGCTCCAACTCAGTTGTAGGCCAGCAACGGTTTGAAATGATAAATTAAATGACTTGTTATTATAACGTGTGGATGAAAATAAGAGAGAGTTGGTTCTCTGATGTTAGGTTCATTACCTAGATGTGAACGGCATCCTCGGCACACTTTTCACCGTCGAACAAAAATAAAATAAGATGGGATATTATAAAAATAAAAATCAAACAGAATCCACAGATCACGGCAGCGCTCGCGTTTACGTAACACTCGCCTGTAACCCTTACCCTGAGTTTTAACTCGATTGATCGTTAGTGAATTCGACAACACTAACAACAAAGTAAAATAAACTGTAATGTCATTGATTTAGAGCTCAATTTCGTGTATGCATTTATATATGTATCCAAATCAAAATCGAATGTAACTTGTACCGAATTTGTGACTTAAAATCAATGCTTTTAAGATTCATTTTACTTTGAAGTTAATGTAATCGAATGTTGAAGGATCAATCGAATTAAAACTTAGGGTAAGGGTACTGTAAGCGGAGCGGACGTAACGCTTGCTAGAATCTGCTTACTCTCAATTTTTTCTTATTGTAATTCTCTCAAATTGGAATTGAATTCGATGTGGAACATTTTCCAAGACGACAGTTTGACCTTGATAGTGTTTTAGCTAAATACAAAGTGGAATCGAAAGGAAGGAAAGAGCCATTTTTCTTATCATACGACTTTTGGCGATACGACCTTTGCCCTTTCAAAGCTGAAACCTTACAGATCAGTATAGTTAGCCAATTGGGTATTTGACAACAGCTAGTCTAATCACCTACTTTTTGCAAACGTCAAAACGCTTAGTACCATAGACTTACTGTATTTATGGTACCTTTGTGATTTTGTATGGAATGCGTGCAATAGTGCAGTGCACTGAGATGTAAACAAAATTCAACGCACTTCAATCGATAGTTTCAAATGGTTTTCGAACATATTATAACTAACAGGATATTATACTTTTGCGAGATAACTTAGGACAACGTAAGCTTAGCCTTACCAGTGCCTCCGAATGCTTTTTGGTATAATATAGTAATAATAAAGACCCGCACTTTATAGACAGAACAATTTAACAAATTAACTTATATTACTTATGTACCTACTCTGCTTAATTGAAAACTAGGTATAGTCAATGGGCCACCTCTCAGCCTGAAATAATAAATAATGATTGTAAAAATTATAACTGGTGACATTTTTTGGAAGTCAAATAGATAGGTAACTTTTTAGGTCGTCAAGTTTGGAGCGAGAACCCACGACGGACTAGACAAGGCAAAACGTTCGCACGAACTCAGTAAAACGTATTCAGAAGCTGTGCAGACGTAGCGCGACAGGACAAAACTTTATTGGATCTGTACTTTTCATGTGGAAGTTTTATCCTGTCTGGGCGTGCGTTTTCCTCCTTAATAGTTAAAATTTTCCACCACAGTCTGGGGCCATAGTACCAACGCATAAAGCCATATTATTTCATTGTTGTTGGCTTTCGTGTTTTAGAACTATAGTCTTAATTTTAGGAACGTCAAGGCACGTGACCCCAAACGACACTCTGAGTAATATTGCTTAAGTATTGCTTTAGGCGTTGGCATTATGGCCCCTGAACGCATCACCGTAATATAGGCGTACCGTACAGTGATCCATCAAAATCGCTTGCACATGTTCGCGTCATGCATGACAAATGCGCGCTTAATCTCTCGCTGCATATAAATCTAATGTATAACTATTGTCACCTGCACCTACCTATTTTTGACCTACAGACAAACTGCACTGATTTGGATTACCTATACAGCTACAGCAAATTATCATGAAAATCAGATTTCTCACAGCATCTCATCTCTAACATGCCATACCTCTACCAGGTTAGCCCACTACTATCTAAGACTGCATCACCACCAGGTGGGATCAAGGCTTACTTGTAGTGGATAAATAAAAGTAGTGTAAAAGAGTTCTCACGTTCAAATTCTGACTGGAAAAGAAATGACCCAGGTTCGCTTCACTTATACTTCTCTAAATTCGTTACTGAGATGCATCCCGGGGATGGACATACGCTAGATTTTATCCCGGAAAGTTAGAGAGTTCCCGCGGGATTCAAAAAGCCCTAATCCACGCAGACGAATACACGGGAATTATCTAGTATTTTTAGAAAATACGATGAAGGAGAATAAATACGTATAGGTACTTGTCCTCACGTCATACATTTTAAAATTAGCATTGCAATAGACCGTCCTTCGTCCAATGTCAAATGTGATAGAGACGAAATTATTTTCGTGCCCACTGCGTTAATTTTAAATTTGTCAATTTGGTCTTGGCACAGGCGGAAATTAGGCCGGATGTTGTTTATTTTGTGATATTTCGTGAGCCATCTTGTCTGCGGTGGATTGCCACATCTATCCGATAAATTATCATGTTTAGTGATATAAAATTTAAAATGTGGGCTATAGGAATGTATTATAATGATAATAAATTATTAAAATGAATAAATTAACTGTATCTTCTATGTTGTGGTGACTTGGACCTAATACCAATTGGCTCAATTTTGAGTCAACCAGTCAATACTGGCAAGGGCTTATATTAGTTGGTCATTGCTTCCTACTGCAAACATTATTATTGGTGTATTCGTTACTTGAAATGAACCATGTTTCTGTCAGCAGTGTACTTTTGTATGTCAAACTGCCAAGTGTGAAATAAGCCTAAGGTTTAAACTCAAAAACCGGACTAGTGCGAGTCTGACTCACGCACCGACACGAGGGTTCCGTACAAACTTGTATGTTGTTAATAGTGAGCTATTTCAATTAATAAACTATTTATGCGAATACCGCCTATTGCTCTTACGAAAAGATAAGGCGGATTTAAGAACAACATTAATTTCTTGTTCTAGATCAACGGGATCCCTATAGGTTTTGATTTACTGACGAGGGCAAAAATATACGGCATAAATGTTCTTATTTTTTGATTGCGTTGACTTCGAAACTTGATTTTTTTAGAGCTCCAAGGGGCCGAAGACATCAGTTCTAATTGTTACCTACCTCCATGTGTTCCTAAGAAAAGGGGCCTTGACATACGTGCATACAGACAACTAAGTGATCGTAAAAGGGTTATTTTTTTCCTACTGATGTACGGAACCCTAAAAACCGCCAATAAAAAAGCTCCTTTGCAAAAAGTTTTAACTCGCGTATAACATATTGTAACCAAGGTAATGGTAGTAAGTGTAACCAAGTTATTACATAATATACGAGTCACGGTCAAGTACCAACTAAATAATCCACCAGAGGTGCTCAGAACAATTATAGGGTTTAATTAACCCGGGAGCGGAGTCCTGAGGGATTTATTACCATAATATACGACAAGGAAAAAGGAATAGGAATGAGTAATACTGCGTTAGAATTAACCGACTTTCTCCCTATATGCCGGCTTTCTTGGCATATTGTTACGAAAACTGTGTTACATAAACGCATTTCTATGTAAATACTAGGCAAATGAAATTTATTGCAATTTAACTAATTCTGATGTAAGTAAACGATCTCTAATGTTAAATGACAGTACTAAATCTTAGATGCCGTCCTTTTCCACAAGAAGCATTGTGAAAGGGACGGCAATACAAAATAGTCTCTTAATTTTTATATACAAACTAGATGGTGCCGCGACTTCGTCCGCGTGAACTAAGTTTTTTCGATTCCCGGAATAGCCTATGTCCTTCCCCGGGATACAACCTATCCCTGTATCAAATTTCATCAAAATCGGTTGAAAAGATGCGCCGAGAAAGCGTCGTAGACAGACAGAAACAATTTCGCATTTATAATATTAGTATGGGTATGGATTAATACCACGATGTGTAAGTACTTACTTATCAGTAGAATTTGCGTTTTATCCAAACATTTCAAGTGCGAAATACAAAGAAGGAAATTCGGAAAGAAAATTCAGAAATTATCGATTCCCAAATTGACCGATCAGGTGATCGAAGCCGAGACTTTTCGTTTACAAGACGAAAGCGTTCAACACTGCTCTGACGAGGTCAGGGGGTTCCTTCTATCGCTTAATTAAAGCAGTATTATTCCAAAATGACAGTTGTATGTCACGTATCTTGACGTCCTTAGCGTCTATCGGTTCTTCTAACTATGTGCCCCGCCCATTGCCACTTCAGCTTCGCAACACGTCGAGCAATGTCGGTTACTTTAGTTCTTCTGCGGATCTCCTCATATCTGATTTGATCGCGCAAAGAAACAAAACTATTGGTAAGTAATTGGTACTTTTATTTTCAATCTCATTTGATTAAACGGACCGAACAGAGTGCAATAAATACTCGTTACAGCAACAGCAGATTTAACTGCGACGCGACGTCGCGAATGGACACGTAAATCAAAAAGACGCGCGCGCATGATTCATGATGCATATGCGAGTTTATTAACATCGCGTATCACGGGCAATTTCCCAAGACACAATAAGTATTAGGAACTTGAAACAAAGCGTTAAGTTCTTACCATGACGTCATTTTGGTTGTCTTCAACCAATAGACATCTGGACGAAGACATCTGGTAGTCGTTATCAGACGAAAGACATTTGGATGAATGTCCTTCACGTAAGGATCTTCAAATATCTTCTTGTTTTTTTATCAACTAGAAGTTAGCCCTTAACTGCGATCTCACCTGATGACGAGTGATGATGCAGTCTACGATGGTATAGCGGGCTATATTTTTTTATTAGAGGCATGGCAGTTATAATTAACCCACACCCCTAATCGGATTCTACACATCCTACCGGAACGACGACTTGGCGGTACGTCTTTCACGGTAGGGTGGTAACTAGCCACAGCCGCAGACTCCCACCAGGCCAGACCAGGGAAAATTCAGAAATTACAAATTCCCAAATTGACCCGCCAGGGATCGAGCCACAATAAGACCAGGGAGGTCGTCTATCTTCTTGATATTTCTTACTGAAACCCTGTAAATCATTTGACGCAACGCCCATGCTGGTAGATTGGTTACTAAGACCAGACTAGACCACAGACATTTTAGATATTCCCAAATCTCCTCTACCGGGAGTCGAACCCCAGTCTTCTCACTTATAAGACCACTGCACCAGGGAGGTCGTCATATAAAACTCATTTTGTTTTTACACTTGATTAAATGAAACGAACAAAGTGCAATAAATATACTCGCTAACAACTACACTCGTCCTCGTTAGATAGATTTAACTGCAACGCGACGTCGCGAATGGACGCGTAAATCAACACCGCGACGCGCGCGCATGATTCATGATGCATATGCGAGTTTATTAACATCGCGTATCACGGGCAATAGACTAAACGATAGCTGTAGGCTGAAGGCTGATTCAGTATTTAGTGGATGTGGGGCTCTCCACTGATCACAAAACTGCCTGCCTGCATGAGGCGTGGGAACTGATAACTTATCGCCGCTCAAAGACGCAATGGTTACCAAAAATATTAACCAGTTACCATTACTTTTTGGTAACCATAATGCGTCTTTGAGCACAGAACAGCTAGATCTCTTTTAACACAATTGCTTCGCGTCACATATTATGTTTGGAACTTGAAACAAAGGGTTAAGTTATCCACGCGGCCGAAGTCGCGGTCATCATCTAGTTACTTATAAAACACGATGGTGATAAAAAATTACGTTATCTTAACAACAAAAGCTACGAGTGTTCCAAACGCGCCCTGCTCTGAGAAGAGCCCACAACAAAATCAACCGGTTTTTTTTTTCATTATCTCACAAATCAACATGCGGCACAAGCTTAGAAGGTGTTCTATTGACCAGACTTAAGAATGTACACAGTACATAGGTACGTTATGTAATTAATTTGTTTGTTGGTCACTAAATATTTATTTATTTACTACCAGCGATTTATTTATTTACTTCATTCGTGTGGTGGTGGATTAAGTTTTTTGATTCCCTTGATACAACCTATCCCTGTACCAAATTTCATCAAAATCGGTTGAGTAGTTGGGCCTTGAAAGCGTAGCAGAGAGACAGACAGACACACTTTCGCATTTACTATATTAGTATGGATTTAAAAGCATGCGTTATGGTCTCCCGGTCATCGTCTGGAATCGAAACCGTTCACTCATAATCATTCATTCACTTGAGCTCGTTAAAGTGAACTGCAATAAACACGACGGGTGCTTGATGAATGTAAATCAGTTTAACACAACTGTTACATTACGTCAGTAGGTACCGTAGTAACTTATGACACATACATATTGTGTTAAAGATACGACACCTAACGACTCTGATTTGTGAGATGGTAATAATTAAAAAAATAACCCAGCTGAGTTTGTTGTGGGCTCTTCTCAGACGGGCGCGTTTGGAACTCTCGTAGCTTTAGTTTTAAGATACCGTAACTTATTATCACTTTAATTTTTTACTAAAACAAATGCGCACTTGACATTTCAGAATCAGCTGTGTTACAAAAACAACAGAAACAATGCCTGAAAATACTGGGGCCATACTTAACGCTTTAAACAATACTTAAGAAATATTACTCAAAAGTACACTTGACTTCACGTCATGTACCTTGACGTTCCTAAAATCCATACTAATATATATTATTATAAATGCGAAAGTGTTTCTGTCTGTCTGTCTGTCTGCTACGCTTTCCCGGCCCA
Source organism: Erebia aethiops (assembly GCA_923060345.2). Lineage (NCBI taxonomy): Eukaryota > Metazoa > Arthropoda > Insecta > Lepidoptera > Nymphalidae > Erebia > Erebia aethiops. The sequence goes on along the minus strand of OV281092.1, from coordinate 1,138,593 downwards.
TCTGTTCAACCGATTTTGATGAAATTTGATACAGGGGTAGATGGTATCCCGGGGAAGGACAAAGGCTACTTTTTATCCCGGATACAGATATTGTATAATGGTCAACAATAAGCTTTAACGCTTAAAGTATGGCCCCTGTTCTAGCTAGCAAAACATATTTCGATAAGCATTAGGTAAATAAAAAACAATTTGATGATAATAATTCATTAGAAGGAAAACTTTTAACATTGTCACATCAGTACATTAATTGGTAATCGGAAAAGCCAACTATCTCTATGCATTCTTCTAATTTGGTCTGATGACAAGAAAAAATAAACAAACTATCATCAAATTCTTCTCACAAATTACAAGAATAATCCACACAAATCACCTACGAACTCACCTACAAAAAACACACACAATCACACCAACGTTCACAAACCGTAACACACCATAACAAATCACGTCAGAATCAGCTGTTCACAACACAAGGGTTCACAACCGGTGTATACCCGGCTCCCGGTCCGAGCGAGCGCGCGCCCCTGACTGCCGAACGCCGCCCGCCTTCCGTGCGTGGAGACTACTACGAACTTCGGGAAAAGTTCGCTGTACTATGTAGTTTGAAGTTCACGGAAAACTACTCGTAAAGTTATCTATACGAATATTAGGAGAAAGTTTGGATGGATGGATGTTTGTTACTTAATCTTGATCTTGATGAAAGGCACAGAGATACATTATAGTCTGGAATAACAAACCCAAACTCATATATTGTTATTCAAATAAACTTGATAAAAATGCTTTTCAATCGTCTAGTAAATCTACCACTGGTTCGGAATGCCTTTCCTACCAAGAAGAACCAGCAAGAAACTAACACATAGGCTACTATTTATCCCGGAAAATTAAAGAGTTCCCGCGGGAACCAAAAAACCTCAATCCACGCGAGCGAAGTTATGGGATATCAGTTAGTTCCATTAATAATTTTGTGTGTACAACATCGAAGACTAACATGAACTCTAACAAAATCTATAAAAGTGTTAATCCGAATGTGTGTATTTATGTATTGCCTTTTCACGTATACCGTTAAGATTTTTTTTGGGTAATTTGGTACTGGTATCATTTGCATCCCACAGACGGATATATAGACTACTGTTCATACTAGAAAATTAAACAAGCTCCCTGGAAGCACACGTAGTCGCAGGGATACCGAGTGGCACAGAATAGGTAATAGTAGCTAGTGGTTTCAAATACATTGATTTCAATTAATTATTTAAATTGTATCACAACAACGCTGGTATGGCAGACTGTTTAAAAGCTACCTGAAAATACTACAGATATAATTACAAGTTTTCAGAAATAAATAAACGAATTTATCAGTAAATTTTATTCTTATGTTTTCTAAATTCATCCGCTTATACGGATATATTATGCAGATGCTAGCGAGCAAATGTTTGGGAAAAGTCTTTAGACTCATAAAAGTGAGAGTTCATAGTATTACTCACGAACGTAAATTTTACACGACACTGAAATTTTATTAAGGCTTCGCACTGAACGGCTGTGTGGAGTTATTGTGTGCCACTTGGCATTCTTCGCCTTAACGGCTTCAGTCGGATCAAGTGGAGCGCATCGGGTTATCTAGGATGTCTTTCTTTTATAGCTCCGTGGCTGAGTTAACTATGTTCATTTCTGGGACAAGTTTCCTCAGCAATATAAGGCTTTGTCCTTAGTGACTGACAGACGACCTACAGACCAAACGGCTGAATCTGGATTTTTTTAAATTATGAGGGAACTAGTCGGCCCAGTAGACGTTGTCCTTCCGTGAACCTAGAACCCGATTGCAGCGCCTCCTACTGGGTACAGTTGTGAATATAAAACATCCCAGGATCTACACAAATACACAAAAAAGAATTCATCAAAATCGGTCGAGTTGTTTCTGAGCTTTAGCGAGACTAACGAATAGCAGTTAATTTTTATATAAGATAATCTTTGCTGTGTGCTAAAGTGCTACATTCCACCCCCAAGGAGGTTAAAGAGGCGGTTCAAGTATCCATGAAACTTGGTATTTGTGCTTTCGGTGAAAAAAAAATAATAAATTGAAAAAAAATAATGTTTTTCACAGTTCTTTGTAATTTTCTTTCAGTTTGACGAAGTCGCGGGTAAACGCACTAAGTTGATATTATAATAAGAGACCAGCTAGAACCCTTTGACCTTGAAAGATTCAATTTTTCACAGGGGTTTTTGAAATCTCTACGGTACTGAGAATATTTTGTCAGAAAAACCCAATACTTAAATAATCGAACCCGGGACCTCGTCAGCCATTGTCGAACATGCTAACCACTAGACCAACGAATTGGAATAATAGCCCGATCTAGATGACTGGACAGGTAACCAGGTATATCATATCGTGTGTAGATTATATGCCCGATTTCTCACGTCGCAGCGCAGACACTAGACAGGCACAATGCCCGTGAGACAATGGGCCCGTCTGCGCGCGTGATTCGCCACAATACGCCAGCGATGCTCCGCGTTCCATCTGACGCTTTTAATGAACTACCGTGACTTGGAGTTATGGCGTTCTGTAATTAATATAGAAGTTAAAGCACGTGTGGCCTAGTATGTAATGCCTATCAGTCAATAGCACTGGTTTTCTTCTAGCACGAGATAAAATATTGGATGCATTTATGGGCATATGACGCAGGGCAAAACGCTGAGCTGATGTACACCCTTTCTGGGTGGCATCGCAGACGTCACAGACAAAACTAGATACAAATAGATACAATCTAGTTTTGTCTGTGACATCTGTGACTGACGACACTGGTGAATAAACTAATTTTCTTTATAAATCAGAAATGAGGAGATCCGTAAAGAACTTACGTAACTGACATTGCTCGATGTTGTCAAACGAAACATGCGATGTTGATCCAAGTCTGCGAATTTGACCTCTTCGTTTCCTCGTTACTAAGTACATAGTTAAACAGCTATTTCATTCTGTGTTCAGAGTATCTCTTTCTCTACGCGATCAAATTGGAAATGAAGAGATCCGTTGGAGGACAAGACTGAGCAATATAGCGATGAAGGGTGCGACAAGAGAACACAAAAGGTGGTACTAGATTAAATAACTCTTCAGAACACTCCCCGTTGTAGAGTCGAAGCAACACACAAAGATAACTGACGTCTCTTCGGTGTTCTAGGGACTCCAGCGTGCAAGTAAATTTGGGATTGTTTACGAGTCGAACTGTCTGCTATTTTATCCAGTCAAGGAGCCGGTACTGGAATGCTTCGGCCTAAAGGTGAGGGCAGTATTCCATCATGTGGGGCCGAAGGCAGTATTCCATCATGTGGTGCGCTTTATACAGCCTATGCTTAGGCGCAAAGTATAGGTATTTTCACTGCCGGAGTTTACTTTTACTTATGGATAATTTTCTTTTATAAGTTAATTTCAGCAAAAAAATCAGTGGGATATCAGCGGAAATTCTTTTCAGATCGCGTGCGGTAAGCAGCCTAATACATCACGCAGATAAGAAGCGAATGCTTTCCCCTGACATTAGCATAGGGCCGACAATTATTCCAAGTGTGGAATGACAATTAGGCGCCGTTTATATAGAAGTGACGAGAGATGGATGAGTTGATATAGTGTATGATTCACATCAAACGTTGAATCGCATCTTGGAAAGAGGTGATAGCCTGTTTAACCCGGCCTCATAGTCGTGTGGTTGGGGGTCCATACAGTTTTTTTTTGTGGACCAATTTGCGCTGTGGACTTACAGTGGGAGGTCCCGGGTTCCAAATTGCCATTCGGCACGGTCAATTTGGAAATGTATAATTTTAAAAAAAACTGGTCTGGTCTGGTAGAAGGCTATCGCCATCCATGGCTAGTTACCACCCTAACGTCAAAGACGTGCCACCAAGCGATTTAGCGTTCTGTTATGATATAGCGTTGAAACTGTTTAGGGGTATGGTTTAAATATAACTCCTACCCCATCATAACTTACCATCAGGTGAGAGCGCAGTTAAGGGTTAACTTGTAGTGATATAAAAAAAAGTGATTTCCAAATGAAGTCAGTCATGGCGTCAAGTCAGTTCGTTAACGCATAAGCATAAAGCCGCAGTCACGTGACACGTAGACGCCATTGTCTCGCAGGCATTGTGAACGTCTACGTCGCCTCTAGGTGGGAAGTCGCTAATATGAGTATACGTACTGTAATATAGTACCACTTTAGCTTTAGTGATGGTGGATCCACACATGCCCCCCGATTGTGTAAGGAAATCGTAAACGGTTAATTCGAACTGTTAAAAGCTTTGTTGTTTTCTTATTGCTAGATGTACACAAAAGACTTATCCTATGAGTAAATCAAAACTAACAATAAACAATAAAAGGCAATCTGAGCATTACTGAGCATTGAACACAATGCTCAGCGCTGGTATTCAGTTTGCTCCAGTTCTATTTGTTCATGCAAAATTGCGCTGCGCCCTTCGCTTTATATTTTGACTGTAAATAAGGAGTTCATAGATGCCTGCACGTCAAAAAGCATTAATTAAATTTTTAAAGAGTTCCAATAATACGTTTATCCATCTATCTATTTAATAAAGAATGTATGTATCTATCTACGTTTTAAGCTGTCAAATCATTAAGATTTATTCATTTATGTGTTCACATCAGGCACCTAGGCCCATAGAAATATATATATAATACAACATATAACACAATAAAATAATATTAATACATATGAAAATAATTATGAAATAGTAGGGATTCTGGATCTGCCTTCCCTGAAGCCACGGTAAACTATGCCCTCAGGCCAAAAGTCTGAGCTGATGAACACGTCTTTGCACGAAGCCAGAACAGTAAGGACATACGACATATTTATTTGGACTTAAGTTTATCCAGGGTCAGCTGCACTTCTGTCATCTGCGAAAAACAAACCAGATCTTAGCGACCCTTCTATATTATTCTATTATTTAGACAATTGGGCCTGTGGTCTGTCTGTTTGCGCTGAATACAATCATTATATCACGCATAATTCATCGCCATATTATCAGCTCATTTCCAGCTTGCTACTGAGGCTGGTTCTATTGAGGAAGAACATTGTATCTCGGAAGTTTGTACGATTGAATTTCGATCTTCAAGTAATGATCATTACTAAAAATCGGCAAAAACTGAGCAAGCATCGATATACTCTTACAATTTTCTATCAGACACGCGAGATGAAAATATAAATACCATTACAGAGTCATCATGCCTATTAAATTAACCATCTGCATTCTAACATGCTGAGTTTTAGCAAAAAGTATAAAATGCCGATTTCGCCATAAACAAAACGGCATCTGTATTGGATGTCGCAAAAAGTCGTAGCTGTTAGCTGTTATGGTAGCAACGAGGATATTTAAAACAATAGACAGGGCAAATATAGAAGCAACAGTTGGTTGGATTCAGATTATAATCCAGGTTCAAATTTCTTTAATCGTGATTTTATTCATGATTTTATGTTAGGATTTGAATGAATATTGCATTGTTCGCAATCATCTGCAATTTAAAGGTCGTTATCTCAATTTTCATCATTGTTACTCGTCACCTTCGTACAGTCTATGTTAGTCCATTCCAATATGTTTCCAATGGTGTTACTCGAACCATAGAGCTTTAGCTAAAAGGTAGAGCGGGTCTACAAAAGGAATTCCTAGTGGGTTTAGTTAACATAATACTACATAGTAAGATTGTTTTGGTACAGTGCCAAAAAAACATTTTTTGTAAGACTTCACCCACTACATTTTAGAACAACAATTATTTATTATCACATTATTTAGTAATAGTTACAAATAATAATAATTAATTCAGAGAACATTATGTACTCTGCATGAACATAGACACAAGGCAAATTTTATTCTAAGTAACTTTTTAAATCATGACACTTACATTTTACTAAAGTAGATGTCGTTTCCCGCAACTTCTACTTTAGGCTTTTAAAAATCTTGCCGGAATATTGACTTTCCGGAATTAAATGAAGCTTCTTGCGATTTTAGCAAAATTTAGTACAGAGCTAGTACAGATAACTTCCATCCCGAAAAAAGACTTATCCTGGAATATTAAAGAGTTTCCTAGTCCAACTTTTAGAAATCCTAAATGCATGCCGACAAAGCCGCGAGCATTATCTGGCTTATGATATTTAGTATGGATATCAATTTGTCTTGTCTATCACTGATCCTGAATTTTATATCTCTTTGTCTCTCGTCCAATGGCCATCCAGTACCCGTCTACTGCAATAGTATTACCATACAGGGCGCAGTGCTGATTCAATTTGCAATACCATTCGCGTTGCCTTGTTCCTTTTCATTCATTTTTGTTCGTCGTTACGCTTAATATAAGCTCTTCGGGTTAATTTTTTGAGCCTCGGTTTAATGGGAGCGGGTCTTTTGCGTCTTTGTCCCATTTTTGGTTTTGCTGTTCACTTACTTTTACTCTGTAGGTTCTGTTTTAGGGGATGGTTTGGAGTAGTTATGACAGCGTAAATCAGTCGTATTTGGTTAAACATGCATGTCAGAGTTCTCCATAATTAATTCAAAGGTGTGTGAAGTCTGCCAATCTGTACGTGGCCAGCGTGGTGGTCCATGGCAACAAACTCGTATTATTCATAGACCCGTGCACACTAATAAGGCGGTGGTTTGTTGGGATGATGCATTGATTATAATATTATTCTGCATTACGACCCAGTGCAGAGATAGAGAATTCTTAGTAACACGTGTATGTCCTACATTTAAAAAAAATTGACAGTCATAGGGACTGCCGATAGAAGTGAAAATGAATATAACAGAAAATAAACCTTAAAACGAAGGCATTAAAGTTTAATTACGAATGTACTATATTTATACTTAAGTTCTTTTGTGTTAAGAAGAATGGTGTCGCGTGACCGACGCCGTTCCATATTTTTACCCCCTACCAAAAAGTGCTCAACGCGCCTTAAGAAGTTTTCACTTCAAAAAAACATCTTTGATAGGTATTGGACTACGATGATGATAATAGAAAAGCAAAGCAAACACTGACTGATATAAAGCACAAATAGAGACAGTAAGTACACTTGTAGGATAGAGCACGCATTAGTAGAAGCGGTATTATAATTCTGTGGATATACCAGTCAAGAAGACGCTGTTCTTGGGAATATTACACGTTCAAGTGGATATAACAATATCTCCCTAACCCTCGGAATCAAATACCAACTTTGCATAACCTGCGTGAGAATAACTAAAGTAATAAATTCAAAGGCTCATTATCCGATAAGTACAAGGCTTGAACTTCCGTAAGACCGGAAAACATTCCGTAATTCCGCATGTTTGCTAAACAACTCCACCGTTTTCCGGAAGATTTATACCCGGCCACATATCAGACGATCTCAATTTGTTTCCCGCCGTAACTAAGACAAAGCTCTCACCCTTGACCTTGCGCACTCCACGCAATTTGGACGCTTTGGAGCCCTTTTTTCGCCTGTCATGTTTAGATTAGATTGTTGATAGATATATATAAATAAAGGTGGCTCCACATTTAGTGATATTTCATCGTGACATGAACGTATTCCATCCACAATGAACGTGATATATTCAGATATAGTGATGCGATACACTCCGTCCCGACGCAGTTTCTTACATGTGGACCCACCTTAAAAACCATAAAGCAATATAATAATAATTTTGGGAAAGCTTCCTAATAAATGAAAATCTACGGCTCTATATAGCGTATCAGTAAGTTCATATTGTATATTGATTTGCATAATTACTAATTAATAATTTTTTAGATAAACGGGTAAGAGCAAAAGAATTTTTAAGACCACATTCTTGTAAATTAAAAATAAATCTTATATATAATATTTTCTTGTGTTTATCAGCTTTACAATTAATGAACCATCTTTTTTTATACGTACTACAAAATTAATTCTAGGTACACTGTGTCTCAACTCGTCAACTATCGTAACTTTCAAATAAAATTATCTCCTTAATAATGTGCACATCTTGTTTATGAGGCCAATAAATCTGGCTGTAAAGAAGCACCATCCCCGACCTAGCCTGGGACGGTAGCTTACTTTTACTAGCTAACTTTTAATGGCACCTAACGCGAGAAAACGGGTTAGAGTGCATTAAAAGTACTTTATCTTGGTTCTTCGTTCACATCGCGTCCACTCAGCTTAGGCTTATTTTTATCCAATTCAATTTAGCCCTTGACTGCGATCTCACCTGGTGGTAATGATGTAGTCTAAGATGGTAGCTGGCTAATCTGCTATAAGTATTGCAGTTGTAATTGACCCATAATACATGGAACCGCTCGAGCAGTTGCGACTGCTTCGGGCGGTTGATAAATGATATATATTTTTTTTATTTCGTGTAGGACAACTTGTGTCACTTATGATACGTTAAGACCGTACCACCGGTTCTACTGAGAAGAGCCAGCAAGAAACTCGGCCATTTCAGCAGAACTCAGCAACTCAGCAGAACTCAGTTGGTAGCAGTTACCAATGGTAGCTTCAAGCTGTTGACTATGACTGCAAGTTGAGCGGTCCATGTATGTTGATCACTGGCTAACTGCTCGAGCAGTCCATATATGGCCGAACTAATAGTCACAACCAACTGTCAAGTGCTGTCAATTAGGTGCACTGATAAAATGTAGATCGGAACATCAATAAAAATTAATCTTCATTCATCTTAAACTAAAATTCTACATCAATGTCTATAAATGACTCTCAAAATTTTGAACACGTGCGTCAAATTATCGAACATGACATCGGAATGATTCGTTATAACTTACGATAAAATGTATTTTGATTTTATTTAACACCATTTCAATATCTCCATATCAAGTTATTTTGAACCATCATTGTGACATTTTAAAATTTAAATTTGAATGAGACAAAATCTTTAAAGTTGTTTTCATGTTTTAAACGGCAGTAGCGTCATCTGTCGAGATCAATAAACGTTTCAATTTGCCTTTTTAATTTAGGAACTAGTCGACGGATTTATGTTGGATGCGCGCGCGCCGGTTTTTTCTTCTTTTATTCACGTCTTAACAAATCCGTCTGGAATTGCATTTGTCATGTACATCACGATTGAATACGATTCAGTATTAGTAGCACTTGATTTATATTTATTGTATGATTAAGAGTTACGTCTTGAACGACTTTATTTTACAGTTTATTTAAGTTATCATGTCTTATTGCTACGAGGCCTAATTTCATGTACGGAAGCCAAATAAGCCTACCGATAATATCAATACATTTTTAATTTACCTGTCTATCTGCGACATCAAAATAGCACACATGTTTTAATTTGTATTTATCTATTTGTTTCCGGGATAATCTTTGAGAGAGTAGATATTATACTTCTAGGGTCTTTGTAGGCAACTAAAAGGCAATTCTAGTGTTACGAATAACGCATCAGTCATGCCTAGTATTTTTTTATGCTGGTAAATTAAATAATTTTCAGTCATTGAAATAAAATGGTACTAAAATTCTTTAACAATGTTTTCAGTCGATTGAGAGAGCAATGATATCAAAATACTTAGTAGGTACTCTAGGTAGGAAGATAGGTAGGTAGGTTGGCTTGGTAATAAGCCAAACAAACAAAACCATATTATTACCACAGTAATTAGTTACCCACGGGAAAAGCTTAATTAACTGGTCGCGAATACTTAATTTGAGATTAAAAGCGATCAATTGTGCCGGTTTACTAATTGTGTGGTCGCGAGTTGACCTCCCTGTGCCGCGCCAATTGTGATCGATTTAAGCTTTAGCCATATACTGGTATATAGTTTTTAATTGGTTGAAGAACGTCAGTTATATTAGCTGTCATTTTAATACACGATCGTCACTTTGCAATCGTGCATTGTCGAGTCAACATCTTCTGAAGATGCTCCGGTGTCGGAGTGAGACACGTTGAAAATAATTTGGATTTTGGAAGGCTTATGTGACACGTTTAGTAATATTATGAATACTTTCAGATATCTTAGGCAGATTTCCTCACGACGTTAATTTACCGTACATCTGCGTAAATTGAATGGAGATTTCAAATATGGATCTGGCGAAAGGATATGAGAGATAATTCTATAGAAACAGCATAGTCGTTAACAGAAAAACAAAGTGACACAGTACAAGAATATTGAAACTGAATTCTGGTAAATCCGACGCTAAAGGCAATCACAATGACGAACGACATAATGACGATACCAGTCATGTGATAGGCCCAGAACGATAAAGTTATCAAGAATCAAGACGTAGGTTTTGGATTAGGCGTTAATCGTAGGATTATGGATAATTTAGTCACATTCATACTTCTGAGCTATAGACAATCCTATAGAAACAGCAAAGTCCTTGACAAAAACAAAACAAAGGCGTTACCAGTATAAGTATAGTGACACTATAGGCGCGAGTGAATCCGATGCAAATGGCAATCACAGTGACGAATGACAGAAGATGCCAGTAATCAAGTGTATCGGTGATAGTGCCGGCACGATAACGTTATCAAGATGTATCGCTCGTTGGGCAATTTTGGATGCACCATTTGTACACGTCGGAGCCTAACGGATACTCTCGTATTAGGCTGTATGGTGGGCGATCAATAAAGATGTTACGTTGGGACCACGAGAGCAGCGGATTTCATATCAAAATTATGGGAAAAAGTTGATAATTTCTTAAACAGGTGGCGTGGCTGCTACAGGGCTTTATAATACTCGGAGATTTTATTTATTTACTAGCTGACGCCCGCGACTTCGTACGCGTGGATCGAGGTTTTGTGGTTCCCGCGGGAAATCTTGAATTTTCCGGGATAAAAAGTAGCCTATGTGTTATTCCAGACTATAATCTATCTCTGTGCCAAATTTTATCCAGATCCGTTCAGCCGTTGGGGCGTGATTGAGTAACAAACATCCATCCATACATCCATACATCCATACCGACATCCATACATCCAAACTTTCGCATTTATAATATTAGTAAGAAGTAAGATTTTGAATACATTAAAGTTTAAATTTAGATTTCCTTAATAACTGGTATGTACATAAAGTTACTGTTACTTAGTTAAATTCAATGGAGAAAATGTATGTAGAAGTCAAAGATAAATTGCCCCTGCATTATTTATCAATTATCAAATATTTTGTACCAACTACGGTAAAACCAATGGAAGAGTTATTTTAGTAGTCTAGGTATATTTGTATACGAGTATGTTCCACTGGAGTGCCTTAACTTCTGAGCCTTGAGATGTCAATCGATTTGGTATGGTTAATTATTATGGTACGGGTGACATAGGCTTTTAATATGAGCAAAATAGATAGATGGATGGATGTTACATTAAAAAAAAAACGTTTTTTTTTGTTATTAATAGCTACTATTGGTTCGATCCTCATTCATTATTGAAATAGTTCCCAAACTTTAGTGAGAACAACACCGAAGGGGTCACAGCAACTTATAATATTCCTGACTGCAACTTTCGTGGCTCCACAGTACAAAATCCAGCCTATTGATAAGAGTATGGTACGAGACGTGAGGAATGATAAGATATCCGCGTCTCCGGGGCGCGTGTCCGCGGTAATGACGGTGACCGACGCTATCTTGACCTTTGCTATCCATGATTTTGCATATTAATCAACTGATTGAGATATAAAGCACTGGTTCCATGATATAAACGGCCATCGGAGGTGTTCTAATCATTAAATTGCTGCGGCTTTTCCACCTATGTTTTTAGTTTTAACAAGTTGTAAGGTTGACAATGATTAAGATTAAAGAGATAGGGACCGGCGCGTACAGTGGAGTGACGTCACGTTTTTCATAACAAGATAAACTCAGCTTAATGCACTTCGGCGTACGGATGAAATTAGTATATTGGTAACAAAACATTGAGCCAAAAAGCATACACGGCACAACTGTACGTAGAAGCAAATATGGCTATAGTTTAAGTTGTCTCCATCTAGGCTGGCACCATTACGCTCTGCAGGTATGCGTTACGCTTCAGTCGTGAAGAAAAAGTAGGTATAAAATATATACACGTCGTACTCAAAAAAGTGGAAATGAAATGTCCGTCCCAGGAATACAACCTACGCCTGTACCAAATTTCATCAAAATCGGTTGAACAGATGGGTCGTGAAAGCGTAGCAGACAGACAGACACACTTTCACATTTTATTATTCGTTTTTATGCAATTTGGTTACTTCAAAATATTTTTCTTTGCTAAAGATAAAATGTCAGGCTATTTACTAATCTGTTTTACATCAAAAATCACGTGACTAATGACTATGTACTTATGAAGATAAAAAAAAGTAAAAGACTCATCACAATAATTCTACAATCGTGACAAATGAACTGTAGTCGGCGTTATCATATTATATAATTTTTTTTTTAAAATATAATATAGGCTAGCGCTTGGCTGCAATCAGACTTGCATGCAAGAGGTGATGCAGCCTAAGGTGGAGCGCGCTTGTCTAGAAGATGCTTACTCACTCTTGATTTGAAGGTACCTATATTAAAAGAGGATGTTTAAATATGGATCAGCGCGAGCTGAGTCGCTACTCGTTAGCGATCGCGCACGTGGGCAACCAATACTTGTACCTACTTAATAACCGCTCCAACGAGGGATGTACCGAGAACTTAATTTATATTGTAACTAGTAAAATAACTTATTACTAATGCAAGTGCCGCCGAACTATATCGCATCGTGAAGAATGAAACGGAGCTGACTAGCATCCTTTGATAGTCAGAGAAGCACCCGAAGTAAGTCTTCGGTTTTGGACTTCGGAGAAGGTTTTGAAATCTACTCGCAAGAAGGTTTTTATACTAAGTGAATTTAAAAACGCGTTTGCAGAGAGCTGCAAGACACAAGTAACAACATAATATCCTTGACTGCGGGAATCCCTAATTATTAATGTAGGTACTTCTTCTATTGTACCTACACAAAAAACATAGGTACTTAAAATTCAAAACACAATAACACAGGGGCCATACTGCCAACGCTTTTACAGCAATACTTACTTAAGGTGGATGACAAGGGTCTGCCCGCGAAATTCAAATTTAATTTGGTTTTTCACAATTTGTAAACTAAATGAAATTAGTCATTATTTTGACTAATTTCTTAAACTGGGCACTTTCAAGTAAAGATTTTTATATAAACCTGTGAAGATGATATTCCTAGGCTCGCAATTTGAATGCCATAAGCCTACTTTGTCGTATTAGTTTACAAATTGTGAAAAACCAAATTAAATTTGAATTTCGCGGGCAGACCCTTGTCATCCACCTTAAGCAATATTACCTACTCAAAATGACAGTTTGATGCCACGCCAAGTCAACAATAAATAATAAATAATAAATAATATACAATAAAAAAAAAACACTGAGTTTGTTGTGGGCTCTTCTCAGGCCAGGACGCGTTTGGAACCCTCGTAGCTTTAGTTTTAAGATATCGTTACCCATTATCACCATCATGTTTTTAAGTAAGTAATTTTCAACGACAATAAGTGTACCTACAGTGTACTTATATTGGTTCGTCCTTCAATCACGACGCAACGGAGCAACGGATCGACGTGATTTTTGGCATGGGTATAGCTGTGGACTTGGAGACTACTTTTTTTCCCTGAAAATTAAAGAGTTCCCGCGGGAATAACAAAAAACTTAAACCACGCGGACTAAGTCACGGGCGTCAGCTAGTTAAACAATATGGCAGTATGGCCTCAGGTCTCAGTGTGAGACCATCTCTAGGATTACAAGTAAATGAGCATATTCAGACTGTTGGCGAACCGGTCGGACCTCGTCAGCGCTTGATGCATTGATATTTCTTTTACCTCCCTTTTTGTTGTCCGTCTCCTTAATAGACTTCAATTACTTGATAGTTTATGTGCATTCGAGCCATTAGTTGGCCCATTACTGAGTCAGTATTATTAACGGGTTAGATGCTGATGTGATGATTACAAACCTTTAGGAATATTTATTTAACTAGCTTGGGTAACTACATCCTTGCTTGGAAAGTATAAAAGGAGACGGTTCAGATTTGTATGGGTCGTAGGCCAAGTCTTGTACAAGCAGAGAAATGAAGGAAATTAAATACTAGACCAGTTTTTATTGGTCAAATCTACGAATTCGTCGTAATTTCAGTGATAAAATTATTTTATCTTTCCAAGTTATGGAACACTAAACATGAGTGTGTAACAATGGCGGATTCATATTTTTTGACGTTTTCAAAAGAAAAACACGTTATTTTGACAGTGACTGTCAGAAATGACATTTGATATATTTCGCGCCTACTGTCTTCTCTATGACTGAACGTTGGCATCTTGGAAACGTATCGAAAACTTGAAATTTTTATTTTTTTGCTCGTTATTTACTTTACTATTCTAAATTATTATATTTTTAATACAATCTATGTATTTTCCTCTATATATGGTACAAGAGTAGGCCTAAAATGAACCTTTTCCTTTCTAAAATTCAGTTCTTAGTGGGGGCACAGAATTCTAAAGTCCCAACAAAACTTGCCCGGTGGTCAAAATTGGAACTAATTGTGATGCTTTCATTTAATTTTTCATAATAAACTAGCGACGCTGTCACCGGGTCAGATAAGTGGGACTATGACTATTATTAGTGCAGGTCTGCAGATCCACGTCACAGAGACAACCTTTTGCCATAGATGTAGGTATAATGTCGATATATATATAATATATAAATCAATTGCTGTTCGTTTGTCTCGCTAAAACTCGAGAACGGCTAGGCAGATTTAGCTGATTTTGGTTTTGAAATGTTTGTCGTAGTCCAGGGAAGATTTAAACGGTGAGAAAATATGGAAAATTAGTTAGTAACGACGCGCGGACGAATTCGCGGGTATCAGCTAGTAGAATTATAGATGTATGTTATCCTTAGAATAAAAGTACTATACTATATTTAAAGTCAAACATTAAATGCTTTACGAGATGTTGAGTCCTTTAGGACTCAACATCTCTTTTCTTAAAACATCTCTTTTCTTTCTTTTTCTTTTCTTTCTTTTTCTTCTTTTTTTTTTTTTCGTCTCTTTTAGGACCTTTAGGTCCTAATTGATTTAAAAATCATCTGGACATTGATTTTACAGCATAGTATTTAAATAATTATTATGAATTCTTTAAATCAGCATCAATCCCTCTGCCAAGTCAAAATAAAACTAATCGACCAAAGTCAAATACGAAGCCAATTTAAATTTGCATTTTGAGGGTAAGGCTTACAACCATTGATGTAGAATTTTAGTATGCTTACAACGAACGTGAAACGTAGAACTCTGGGGCCATGCCACCAAGTACCAACGCTTAAAACAATGCTTAAGCAATATTACTCAACATGACAGTTTAATGTCACGTACCTTGACGATCTCAAAAATATAAGGATCAAAATCCTAAAACACGAAAGTCAACACTAACGAGACAATATGGCTCGCGCTGGCAGCATGGCCTCTGAACTCTAGAACACTGATATGACAGTAGCATTAACGCATTTAGTTCTTTTATAGGTTCTAGTTACATACTATTTAATTACAAGTTCCAACAAGTAGGTATCTTTATTATGAACTTGTTATGAAAGTAATATTTATTATTACTTCTACCTAAAACTTACCACACGGACAAAGTCGCGTTAAACCGACTGTAAAGTATATAACAGAGTAAATTTACTACCCCATAACACCCCTTACCTAGGTCATTTAATGGGCTCAATTAAACGAGTTATAAAACTGTAAATCGGTTAAGTGCCGAATGTAAAAGTCGGGAAATGTTGCGTGTTACGTGAAAAATATTTTATCCGTAACGCGTGTTGGTTTGCCTGTGTAAAAATGTCATAACTCGCATTTTTGTTTAATTGTTTCTACAAGGGCATAATTATTGACCACCAGTGATTTGTACAGGACATAGAGATAATATTAAATGTAGTAGTTATAACTTATAATAATATACTCTATGGCACAGGGGGTATACCACAGACTTAATAAAGAAAAGGGGTATACTAGCTTAAAGCCGTATTGTTTTAATATTGTTGACGTTCGTGTTTTAGAATTATAATCCTTAGTTTAGGGACAACAAGGTACTGGAAATAAAACTGTCGTTTTGAAATAATACTGCTCTAAGCGATGGTGAGTAGTAACCCCTCAGGTCAGTATTCATACCTCCTTAGGTTATTATCGTTTTGGCGACCTTCCTGGTGCAGAAGTGAGTGCTGTACTCATTGTACTAAAAAAAATCTACATCAATGGCTGTAATAGATGTCTTATAAGTGGGAGGTCCTGGGTTCGATCCCAGGCAGAGTCAAATTTATAATTTCTCAATTTTTTCTGGTCTTGTCTGGTGTGAGGATTAGATCGTGGCTAGTTACCACCCCAAAGGCAAAAGAAGTGCTGCCAAGCGATTTAGCGTTCCGGTACGTGTAGAAGCAGTTTAGAAGTACTTAATGGTTTCGTATACCCTATACCCCGAACAGATTAGACCGCTACCATCTTAAACTGCATCATCACTTACCACCGGGTGAAATCGCAATCAAGGGCTAACTTGCAGCGTATAAAAAAAATTAAGCTTTGGCCAAAAGTTAACAAACTGACCTGTGCAATGCATTTATTATCATAATAATACGATGTAATAATATTACTAAGTATTATTATACATTTATTATTTTCCTTACTAAAAGTGTCTAGTCAAATCTTCTAGTAAATAAAAGATATCTGAAAGAAACAGTAATACAAACAGACTGCCTCACACAAAATAATAAGCTTCGAAATGAATAATTAATAAATATTACATCATTACAGAAATCATTCGACAAGAGAAAACTGCATTCTGCAACTTTTCAAGACGCATAAGACACACTAGCGCTGCGTGTCGCAGCGGCCTTAAACCGAACTACCGCGTTGCATTTTCAATGCATGCTCATAGATGGCATTGATACACATTTCACTCTAAAAAAGCTCTAAAGTTTTCAACACTTTTTTAAACGAGTAAGCGGTAAGTAATTATTATTTTATAGCAAATTAAATTTTTTTTTTATCGGGTCTTTGTCTTTAAATTCTTGCGAATCGCAGCAGGGTCATAATTCTCAAATTACCTAGCTCTTGTTTAGTCAGTTGGGTGGCTTTGGCCGTGGCAAGCGATTAAGCGTTCTGGTACGCTGCCTTATAGAAACTAGAAACCAGTGTATGTAGAAACTAGGTACTACATAGACCGAGTCAGTCGGCTCTGCATCAACACGTAACTACTATCAGGTGAGATCGTAGTCAAGAGCTAAAACGTCGAATAAAAAAACTAACTCAATTTTAAAGCGAACAGTAAAGATCTGTTTGTATAATTTAGAGGAGTCCTCTAGGGAGAGATAAAAGTTCCACAATAAAATTTTACGTCTCCGATTAACTGGCAAACTTTCACTTTCAGATATCCTTGTGATGATAATTTTGGGGATGGACGGGTGGGTCGTTATGAATTTTCACATTTATATAATATGGATTCATACACCATTTTCTTCCACAGATTTGGTCTGCTAAATTTTTCCCTGGTAATACTTAACTAGTTACTTGTATTACAACTGTCAACTATAAAACGAACTTAATCCTGCTCTATGCATAATCTAGCGCAGAGCAAGTATTATCCCGTCACGCGCCCTGGTCTGATGGCGCATTTGAAACCCTCGTAGCTTTAGTTTTACTACAGGTACCGTAATTAGTTATCACCATAGTCTCATGATTAATTTTAAGACGTTCAAATTTCAATAAAAATATTTAGATCTAATGGATTTGATTTGAGCAGTTTACGCGACTCGCGTAGAGCTCTACGCGAGTAAACCGGTTTGATCTATTTAAATATACACACAACTGTATATATATATATATATGGTATGGTTAATCCCGCTGCATACGAAATCCACTAGAGCCAGTATGATCCTGCTATATTAACACAATTAGCGGCAACCATTGCCCGGCTGACGACAGGGCGCGCTCGCACCGGCTAATGCTCAATAAACTAGAGCCGAAGGCTCAGCGCGGGATCCCGGGTAACACCCCCGGATAAATATACTTCTGTTTGAATGGGGATGATTGTTGTATCAAAGTTGGTGTAACATTACGCAACTTACACAGTTTTGCCTTATATGCTTGAACTAGATTTTATCAATAAGGACTGAAACAGTAACCCAAAGTAAGTGCTTTAAACACTGTTTTTTGAAACTGTTATAGAACAAAAAAACTTTATTTATAACTGTGGCCACTTTTGCACAAATCTTTACTTGCCTAAATAATAAATTGGGCATGTATTATTATAGCGGACATTTTAAAATGGTAGGGATTTTGTTGGAACAATAATACTGCCTCTATTTGGTTGTTATAAAGAGTTGCAACGCATGGTATTTACGAATAATATTGTTTCTAATTTTTTTTTAATACTCATAGAATCTACACTAGTTATTATAGTTGGAAAAATCCTATTAATAATAGGGTATTTGTACTTGGGTAGGGTAGGGTAGTATTTGGGTACAGTCCACCCCTCTCGAACTGTAATGGTTGACCGAGAGGTTGGCATTTTGTTCATATCTACTATTTTGTTAATATACTAGCTTTTGCCCGCGACTTCGTTCACGTGGACTACACAAATTCAAACCCCTATTTTACCCCTTTAGGTGCTGAATTTCCAAAAATCCTTTCTAAGCGTCTGTCTACGTAATCCTTTCTTAGTGTCTGTTTAGTGTCTGTCTGGTGCGTTGATAGATCAGTCAGTCAGTCAATCACTTTTTTCTTTTATATTATATTCAGATATTGTTCCTAATATCGCCATACAAAGCAAGTGTAGGCAGTACCGAAAGTGCTAAACCACTAGCAGGCGGCACCGGTATTACATAAATATGAGGTTTCTTCATATACCGGCTTCATTTGTCACCCGGCAGCTGCCAAGAGCGCTGTGTTAATAACCGCTCGCTGGCAGCGCTCCAAGCTGAGAACTTAAGAGGCGAAATATTTAACGCTGTGCCTTACCTGGCTAGTATGAATATGTATTATCCGAAAACTGAATGGCCGGTTCAAACTAATGGTGGAAAGCTAACAAAAACTTTGCAAAGATTAAGTGTTTTAATTCCCGGGGGACAGACAGAGAACTACAGTCTAAGAAAACAGCTGCCTTCCTGATGCAATGCTTTGTGCAATACCGGGAAGTGTGAGCGGAGAAACCGGAGTACGGAGGAGGTTTTTAGTCCGTAGGTTACTGCACAACACCTGCAGTAAAGTCGGGCATGCCAGTTGACGGTATCCATGAGGATTTTCCTCCTCTAAGGGAAAAAAATAAAAAAAAAAATCCCGGGGAACTCCTTAATTTTCCGAGATTAAAAGTACCCTGTAACCATACCAAATTAACACAAAATCGGTTGAAAAGCTGGGCCGTTAAAGCGTACAGACACACTTTCGCATTTATAATATTAGTATGGATTTTAGTCATATCACAATTTTTTTCTACTACCAGCAAAGACGTGTCGCCAAGTGATTTAGCGACTTCCAAGATGATGTAATGGTGACCACATACCTACTAGACAGCCCTAACCAGATTATCGTGTAGAAGCACAGAATAGGTAATAGTACGTCGTAGAAGTCCTTACAAGAAATCTAATATTCATATAATATAGCAGGGAATCTATTGGTTTGTACAAAGAAAAAGGGCTAGACTAAAGCTTAAATAAGCTTCTTAGACGACCTTTTCACAACATTTTTGCTCTCCAAAGATTTAGATTATGTACATAATATAATCTTCTTTTTTTTTAATTAGTACACTGTACACTATTTAAATCTCAATGAATTAATGTATGGTGTGGTTATAAGAATAAATTACGTTATCTTAAAACTAAAGCTCCAAATGCGCCCTTATCTGGGGAAAGCTCCCAACAAAATCGGCTGGGTTTTTCTTTTACATTTTGACCATCATATTAAAAAAACATACAGGCAATATTAATTAGAACTATCAAAGCCAGCTTATTCCCTAGGTTTCTTTTGTCAATTACTATCTTTCATTAAAAAAATGTTGTTTGTAAGTCACCTTTATCTTATGAGATGTTATCATACCTACTCGTATAGGGACATCATTTATCACTCCGCCGCTGCCAAGACCTCTGTGTTAATAAGTGGGAAGCTGGAACTGCTCCAACTGGAGTCTTGAAGTTAAGAAGTTCAATATTTCACTATGTGTTTGTTACATCTATGTATAGTAATCAATACATCCATCCATCCAACCAAACTTTCCTGATGCCCGCGACTTCGTCCGCGTGGATTTAGGTTTTTTGGTTCCCGCGGGAACTTCTTAATTTTCCGGGATAAAAAGTAGCCTATGTGTTATTCCACACTATTATTAATATTAAACTCTTTATTTGTACCACACATAACAAAAATAAATAACAGAAAACATAACACAAATCAAATAAGTACAAAGACCGGCCTTATCGCTAAGTAGCGATTTCTTCCAGGCTACCTTATTAGGAGAACGCAAGGAAACCAGACTGCAGACTATAATCTATCGCTGCGCCAAATTTAATCCAGATCCTGTCAATCGTTCTGGCGGGATTGAGTAACAAACATCCATCCATCCATCGATCCATCCAAACTTTCGCATTTATAATATTAGTATCGATTCAAAAACGGGAAATCACTCGTAAAGTTATTCTAGTTTTTATTAATGAAAGTAAAACAAACTTCGACGTTATAATAACCGCTTATTTGGACGAACTAAAGCACTAAAAGCGGCCACGTGAATTTAATAGTTCAGAGTAATCAAAGAGGCGTAAAATTTGTCAGATTATCCCGAAAACTCACTTTACGAGTTTGGTCACTGACGTAGAAATACTGGACAGACTACCTATAAAATAAACTGACAAAATTATTAATGGCCAAGAAAAGTAATTTTTATGCAATAGCTGTTGCAGGACGCGCTTGCCTAGAAGATGCCTATTCACTCTTGTCTTGAAGGCACTTAGGTTAGGCAAGAGTGAATAGGCATCTTCTAGGCAAGCGCGTCCCAACCTAGACCTCATCATTGCTTTGCACTAAGCATGATTGTCGTCAAGCGCAAGCCTATCACACAATAAAAAAAAAAGCTCTATTTCTAAACCACTTACACAGAAACGAAGAGTTAATTCTAACGCCATAAAGACGCGTAGCACTTCCAGCGAACAACGCTATACATCTCCAAGGCAAGGTTACATAGACTAAGATTATTGCGAAGAAGTTTGTTCCTTCCTACTCTATTTGCGGCGATGTTTATGGCCCATTAGAGCGAGAAAACTACTCGTTACTGTAATGAAAACAGAGTGGACCCCGGCTCGTTATCATGGGATAATCTGAGACGGTGGGGATGCCGAGTTTCAGCGGCTTAGCGGCGGCTGTAATCAAAGTTGTTAAACTTATTATTGCTTTCAAGAATAATTTATGTTCTACATGGATGATGTTGAGATGTTTGCCATGTGTACAATTAGGTACTTTAACCTTTATATGGCCCAGCTTACGAATTTATTGAAATACTAGATGGTTCCCGCGACTTCGTCCGCGTGTATTAAGTTTTTTGATTCCCGCGGGAACTCTTTAATTTTCCAGGATAAAAACTAGCCTATGTTCTTCCCCAGGAAACCATCTACCCCTGTACCCAATTTCATTAAAATCGGTTGAAGAGACAGTTTTTTTTATTCCCGCGGGAACTCTTTAATTTTCCGGGATAAAAAGTAGCCTATATGTCCTTCTCCGGGTTAGGTTAGGTACTACCTCTGTACTAAATTTCATCAAAATCGGTTGAACAGATGGGCCGTGAAAGCGTAGCAGATATACAGACAGACAGACACACTTACGCATTTATAATATTAGTATGGATCTAAGACTAGCTGATGTCCGCGACTTCGTCCGCGTGGAATAAGTTTTTTTAAATTCCCACGGCAACTTCTTCATTTCACGAGATATAAAGTAGCCTACGTCTCTCTCTAGGTCCTCAAAAATACCCATGCAAAATAACTAATACTAGCTGATGTCCGCGACTTAGTCCGCGTGGTTTAAATTATTTTTAATTCCTGCGGGAACTCCTTAGTTTTCCCAAATAAAAAGTATCCTATGTCACTCTCCAGATCTTCAACTATACCCATGCCAAAAATCACGTCGAATCGTTGCTCCGTTGCGGCGTGATTGAAAGACAAACCAACAGACCAGCAAACAAACACACTTTCGCTTTTATAATATTAAGTATGATTTTAAACGCCTAATTAACCATCATAGGAAAGACTTTTACGTTACTGAATACATTTTTTATAAATAAATCAAGGATTCTCACTAACGAAAGTTACAAAAACTACTCTATTTATTTTGTAGTAGGTAATCAATCAAAAAATAAAATCAGAAATAAAATAAAAAGAGAAGAGAAATAATAATAAGAAGGTAAATCAGAAATGAGGAGATCCGCAGAAGAACTAAAGTAACCGACATTGCTCGACGTGTTGCGAAGCTGAAGTGGCAATGGGCGGGGCACATAGTTAGAAGAACCGATAGACGCTGGGGTCCCAAAGTGCTGGAGTGGCGACCACGCACGGGAAAGCGCAGCGTTGGTAGACCCCCTACTCGCTGGACAGACGACATCAGGCGAGTCGCAGGGAGTCGCTGGTTCCAGGCGGCGCAAGACCGGGGCGTGTGGAAATCCTTGCAAGAGGCAGTGGACGTCTATGGGTTGATGATGATGATGATGATGATGATGATTATGATGATGATGATGATGATGAATCATAAAGGTTCTCTCCTTAAAGTAAAATCTAGAAGAAATTATTTTAGAATCATCATACAACCACTGTAGCTTTTTGAAGCCAGGGCCGGAAAAAGTAGTCAAATAATAAAAACGTGGACAAATATCACTACCTACTTGAAATGAAAAGAAAAAACAACAGAAATGTGCTCTTATTGTTAGCGCAGCAACTCGATTGCCTAACAGAGCTTTACCCCGGCTAAGTCAACTAGTATATTGTCCAGGGAAGCCGGGATTACAGCAAATGAAACTGCAGCCGACTGCCTTTTAAATACATACTAACTTCTATTTAATTGTATTTTCAGTTTCATATAAAAGCTAATGTTTAGATGCAGAATTTCTATACTTCGATTCACATAAAGATAACTTGGTACTTCGAAAGATTATCCATACTAATATTATAAATGCCACAATGTTACTGTCTGTCTGTCTATCTGTCCGTCCGTCTGTCTGTCTGCTACGGTTTCCCGGCCTATCTTTTCAACCGATTTAGACGAATCTTGGTACACAGGTAAGTTCCATCCCAGCGTAGGACATAGGCTATTTATTCCGGAAAATTAATGAGTTCCCGCGAGAACCTCAATCCACGCGGACGAAGTCGTGGGCATCAGCTAGTGTTGTATAACTACAACTGTACTATTACCTATTCTTTGGTATACCATTATGGTGTTCATTATTAATACATAACCTAACATTTAAATCCAAATAGAACTATCAGAGCTACGTACGCGGGGGTTCCTATTAATGTCAATGACATGTTCATGATTTTAATCAATTGGTATACGAACGCAATCACGCCACCACATCACACAACGCGATTAAGAAATACTTACACGCGCATACAAACGACAAGACAGTCGCAAGACATTCTAATAACTTAATATGGACAAAGTTCAAAAAGTTTATATCCACTAACATAAAATTTCGCTGTTTTATAATAAGTTTAATATACAGGCTATCTATATTTATAATAAAACTGTAAAAAGACTGCAAATAACATTTTTTTTTGGAAATTTTAATTAGAAGCTTTTTTTATATGGAGGATTTCTAATTTTGGAGGTTATAAGGATAATAAAGCCTAAAACTTCGAATTAGAATTGTTGTCTGTTACGGCATCACGATTAAACTACGAATGGTTTTAAATGCAATTTGGAACACTCATAGTTTACACTCTGAATTAACATAATTAGAGTACTGGTCACACCGAAATACAATCTGATCTGATTTCAACAATTCGACTTTCTTTGCAAAGTATATAATTATTATACTTTTCCCAAGTTAATTGAAAAAGACGATTTAGTCTCTTTTTGGCTTATTAACACAATTGAAATTAGCTATTGTTATTCATAGGTGATAGAAAAGCACGTAAATTATAACTAATTAGCCGATGTCCGTGACTTCGTCCACTTGGATTGAGGTTTTTAGGTAACAGGAGGAACTCTTTAATTTTCCGGGATAACAGTAGCCTATGTCACTGTCTATGTCTTAAACTGTACCCATGTAAAAATCCATTCCTCTGTTGCGGCGAGATTGAAGGACAAACCAACAAATAAACAAATACACTTTCACATTTATAATATTAGCATGATTTGGTTCAATTAATGGCACTGGCTTATCTAGTCTACTCCAACGCCTGATTTAAATTTCTAACAAATCGCTTGTGTCTAGTCGCAAGTCTGCCGTGGCCTAATAACGCACATTACGAATAACAAGCTAATAAGACGTATTTGATTATAATTAACCTCAACTGGCGGCGACATCTGCGCGCTGTGAGATGCCGTGTTTGTGATCAAATAATGTTATATTAGGGTACATCTAGTTATTGCCGTCAATTGCCGTGAATACAGTCTCATAGTATTGTGGTTTTGAGAATGAATAGTTAGTAATCTAAATGCCTAATACTACGATCTCCACGGGATTAGACAATCACAGAAACAAAACGATTAGCCCGTCATCAAATCAAATACTGTATTTTCTAATTAGGTACCTAGTAGACATTGCAAATATTGTGGGACCGGTGGCCTAGTTGTGACAACGCTTAACAGTCGATTGCGTTTGTTAAGCAACGTTGAGCCTAATCAATAACAGGATGAGTGACTGAATTTGAAAGTCCGAATATGGCCTTTTCGTTACTTCCGTGCCTCGGAGAGCATATTATGCTGTCGGTTTTTATCACCAACATCTGTTAATAATTGTTAGAAACCTATGAGTTTAAATAGTACTTTCAGTCGAGTCGGAGGCCCTGGGAGTGGGAACTCACCGCATTCGGTCAAAAGCACTCGGAAAAGTTGCCCGGATGCCCGGAGATCAAACCCCAGACCACCCGAGTAGAAAGTCGGGTGGCTAAACCACTAGCTTATCACGGACTCGTATAATAGGTAATAAATATTACACCACAAAAATCATAAATAAAAAAATGAATATTGAATTGACGAAATACCAAAATTAACTTTCAAAGTAGGCACAACCGAAGGTGAACCCAGCTGGTGACAGTTTCAAAATTATAAAGTCAGACCCCAAGTTCAGAAGTGCAGCGCACCACCAGATGGCACCAGTGAATTAAAGCCCCCCAAGAAAGACAAACACGGCAAAGTTTGTTGTTTTGCGAGTTTATTAAATTTGTATCCGGGGCAACTTTTGAGCGCTGGATGTACGCCTTACTTGGTGAATTAGTTAAATGTTGAATGGTTGTTCTTCAACTGGCACTATTAATCTGGCGTTTTGCATTACTGACTAACTGACAATTTGTAATAATCTAAATTAAATTTTGTCAATTTTTTAGTCTCGTTTAAACCTAGGAAGGTAATGCAAAGGTTGGATGTCTGTTACTCAATCATTCCAGAACGAATGAATGGATCTGGATGAAATTTGGCACATAGACTATAGTCTGGAATCACATAAAGGCTAGTTTTTATCCCGAAAAATAAAAGTTTCAGCGGGAAACAAAAATCCTCAATCCACGCGGACAAAGTCGCGAGCATCAGCTAGTCTAGTTATAATTCATACAAACACTGATATTATAGTATCAGACTTGATGTTACCACGCTACGAAGCTTCTACAAATTAAATCCATGTTCCCAAGCTAGTAAGTTCATAATTCTGGATTTTCTGCTATGCTAGTACCTATATGTTTTTTAAGTTACGTTAACTGTAAGCATTATTGTATGGAGATAAATTTACGAAAAAACACACGGTTTAAACTACAAGACTTGCTAACTTAATTTGAGACACTTCTTCAGTAAAAAGTCATAAGTAAAAAGTCATGAGTAAAAAACGAGAGCTTAAAAATGATACAGGAGGTTTGTTATTTTCGAGTTTATTAAATTTGTATGAAACTGGAACTGTGAATAGGCACTCAGTGGAGTGGATTAGTTAAATGGTCTGTGCGTCTTCTTCGGGAAGGGCTATGAATCGTAAATACTGAACTGGGGTCAAATTTCCGTTTTGTTAAATATTATGACACCATTTTGATAATGTTACAGTTCTATTAAATATTTACGATGTTTGTAAGATGGTGATAAGGCTCTTCTGAGCCCAGGGTGCGTTTGGAACCCTCGTAGCTTCAGTTTTGACTAAGCTAAACTAACTTTATTAGTTTAAAAATTTGGTACTTAAGGGTGCATTAATGTGAGAAATCGGACTTCAAAGGTAGCAAGGCGGAAATTTCTGAATATACTATTTGGTTCTTAAAATTGATTTTTGCCTATTTTCGACAATTTGATGGCTAATTGCAGTTACAGATTTCTAAATTTAAGTATTTAGTACAAAAATAATCATTATAATTATATTGATTAAGTAACATCCAAGGTTACGTGAAACTTATTTGGCTTTTTTAATTTTTAACAGTTATTAGGCAAAAAAAAGTACAGAATAATATTATTTAGTTAATTGCTAAATAATATTTTATTTATATTTGCAAATCCCAATTCCGCGATTCACACATTCCTTGTAAAACAACTTCGTACATCCCTAAAAAAGGAGCTTTTTAGGGATGTACGAAAATTATAGTAAAAAAAAATTTTAACTGAGCCAAGATTGTATCACAAAATATAACTCAAAACTCACTCATTTCATTGTAATAAAGCGGCGATATCCGTAAAAAGAGGTTGTTTAAGTAAATTAGCCGGGCGACTGCAGCGGGCAACTTAGTCTAATTAATTTACTGCGATCCGAGGTTAAGATAGGAAGATAAGAATTGAATTATAGCTAGCTAGCTGCATCATGGAGCTCTGCTTGCTTGGGTTTTTAACCAACTAACAATTTATTTACTTCTATTCTCGATTAATTGTTAATAGAGAACTTAATGAGACGCGATGCGAAGCGAAGCGACTCGATGCGACGGGACGCGACAATATCAAACAGTAGCGACACTGTCCTGTGTGCAAAGCATGCGCACAACGAGATTATCTCGCAACGAGAGAGAGAGATGTTATCGTTGCCGGCATATTTCATTTACCCTTACATGCACAAATGCGGTATATTAAAAGAAAAAAATAGCCCACATGTAAAGGTTCGTAGAGAAAAAAACCACAGATAAGAAATATTACTTTTATATCTACTTTTGACGTAACGAGACAAGTAACCATGTTAGCTTCGGTAGACAGAGAGAGATAACGGGTAGACATAATTTTACTCGTAGTTCGCATGCTAGCCATACAGGTGAGCGACAGAAGCGACGCAACGCGACGCTGATAAAAAGTCTGATAAACAGTGTTTTGAAAAGGGGTAGCATAGGTACTTGAGGTAATCAAATGTGTGGCAAAACTGGAAAATAAATGTTTTTTCTTTCTTTCTTTCAAAAGGTGATTAAGGCGAGTCACCTCCAAGATTTTAGGAGGTGAGGTGTGGGGTGCCGCCCGCGCGTCTCGCGGTACATTTCTCGTAGAGACTAGCGGGGAAGCGGGGAACTGTTTATGAGGTATGGAAGTACAGTCGTAGATGGCTCAAGTTAGGAAATTCAACTTTATCATATGCTATTATATATAGGTAGACCGTACAGACTCCCTGAATGTATTCTGCCGTTTCATTCTGTAGTGCATTACAGCCAGGCTTGGGAAATCCTTTTAATCAATAGTAAAGACTTGCCGGGACGCAATTAAAAATTGCTTTGTACGCACGCCTCTATGAGATTAACGCGAGTCCGGAAAGCGTAGTGCAGAGTGCGGACCGCCTGCAGTGCCCCTAGTCTCCGTTTCGAATTCAATTTATTTATAACATGTAGGATATACAGGTCTCTCATGTTACGTCATGTTTTGACTCCACCACCGGTTCAGAAAGAGCTGGCAAGAAACTCAGCAGTTGCTCTTTTTACAAAACAAGATATTACAATAATAATAAACAAGAATGCAGAGTAAAAGTATGGTGACACATACATATACTCTGCATTCAACTCGCGCGCGAACTGTAGGTATATAATTTAAATACAGTAGTGTAAGGTACTATCCTGTATAGTGCTGGACTCAAAGTAGATTGCTTCCATACAACTTTGTCATTAAGAAATTCGTCAATTGTATAATAGGCTCGACTCAACATGTGTTTCTCTACGGTTCTTTTAAATTTGTGTAACGGCAAATCTAAAAGTTCTTTTGGAACCTTATTACATTGCAACTGGAATGATGACAACTCAATCAAATCACCAACTCTTTATTGGTGTTAAAAACGCTCTTCTAGTTAGTAGAGGTTTGAGGAGGTGGAGTAGTTGTGACGTCATTAAAATTCAATGCACTTTTTTCTTTAATCTATAGTTTAAAATGATTGAACAAACTTAAAACTAACCGAGGATGTTTTAGGCCTTTTGGAAGACCCTCTATTTACCTAATAATAATCAGTAAGAAATAATTTATTTTTGACATAAGCATAATCGTGCTTGAGCATTGGAAATTCGAACACAATGGCGTCAAAGTAAAATTATCCCTAAGAGAAATATTTTAGAGTTTAATTTTGTGTTTGTATTAGCGTTTCGAAATCAAAACCGGGTTGCAATGAATTTGTGACTTTAAATCCAGAGCTATTGTGTTCATTTTACTTTGACGGCAATATGTTCGAACGCTCGAATACGATCAATCGACATTGCAGTGTTAAAACTGAGACTAAGGGTACAGAAGGCTGTAGTAATTAAATTTTAAATTTCAAACATTCACGCCCTGTGTGAAAGCGCGGGGAAGGATTGTCACTTTAGAGTTTAGGGTTTTGTTTTTGTTAAGTACATTTTTAATTTACGAGCACTGTATAATGTATTTGTAATTTGTCGTGTGGCACATTCGTTAATTCTTTCGCCATTCTATAAGAATTTGAAAAAAAAAACGATTTTGAATTTTAAAAAAAACAGTTTGGGTTTGGGTTTCTTCTCAGACCAGCACGTGTTTGGCCTTCTAGACTTAGATTTAAGATTCGGTGATTAAATATTACAATTATTATTTGATACGGATATAAATAAATAAAATTAACGTTCAAAAAATATTGCTGTTTAAAACAGCTTGTCATGTCCAAGTCATGTAGTATTGAAATGTCCACATTAAATCCTTTATTGAAGCTGATTCTGTATAACACACTCTCTAAACTAAACTAAAATGGCAGCTTTAAATCTAGTTCTGTCCCTTTCCGTAGGAAGTATTATGAAAGGGTTAGCAATATTTGTAATGCTCTAACTTTAGTTTAGTTTAGAGATTGTGCACTACAAAATCAGCCCCATTATCAATATAAAACCGATTGAGTAAATCAAAAGTCAATCCGGAGGGGACAGTGGAAAATAAAATCTGCTTCACTTTGTCAATCATGTTACCGAAGAGTAATAACCGTCTAGCAACATATGCAATGCCCCTGTATTTAACGCAAGAATATAATATATAACTCTAAAGTATTGTACTTAAATTATAATTTTAGTGTTTACGTACACTTAGAGGAAATTTTGAAACATTATTTTCGTACAAAGTTCTATTAAAATAAATGTTTGTCCATTTTCTATCAAAGCAACTCAGCTTAAACTCTCGACAATAGCAGAGCAAATTCAAATATTACCACGAACAATCATAATTTCATGACATTTACAACAATATAATCATGCCCCTGTGTAAAATTTATTCGCCTACCATCCAACTTTTATTGCGACAAAATGTTAATGCAATCAAATTTCCACATTACGACGTCAGGAGGAATGTTTTTAGAATTTACAACATTCACATATTTCACGTGCGAATTATGCTCACTTTTAACATCATTTTTAGCTTATACAGAGAAATTTAGACGTTAACGGCGAATAAAAAAAAAAAGATCATGTTAAATTTTTTATTGTAAGTAATTCGTTTGATTGGGAGTGTGACGCACAATCGTAAAAAAATTAAGAACACCTTAATTTATTCTGTTTTTATTATTTCTTCATTTATTTTTAACCTTAGTTACGCTGCATTAATTAGGATTTAATTTTAATTAGTACCCTTATAATATGCAAGATATGTCCACATCGAGATGTCTTAACCTGCGGAGGTCCCGGGTTCGATCCCCGGCAGGGTCAATTTATAATTTCTGAATTTTCCTTGGCCTGGGAGGCTTCGGCCGTGGCTAGTTACCAACCTGCCGGCAAAGACGCGCCAACAAGCGATGTTGCGTTCCGCGCGTACGATGCTGTGGCCTGTGAAGGAACCGATTAGCTATGGGTTAATATAACTGTCATGCCCCTAACAGATTATCTCGCTAACATCTTAGGCTGCATCATTACTTACGATCAAGTGAGATCGCGGTCAAGGGATAACTGGAAGTGAATTAAAAAAAATACTCTGTGAATTGTGTCCAATTTTAAGGTTGCTTCCATTAGTTTTGTGAAATATTAAAAAAAAAGACTACAATTTGATAGGAAGCGTTTTTGAGACTTTTAACCGGTGTTCCTACCCGTAAGCAATCAGAGTCTTAGAGTTCCAAAGCATTCAGAAACTTTCACCGAAATGTATTTTCCTCCACGCCTTATTAATACCAAGTCGGTGATTAGTAACTTTTGATTCAGGCTCCCCAAGTCTCCGATGAGAAGCAATTATTCGACACATTGATTTATTGTTTCGCCTCCAACTTCGAGACGAATTGTCCTCCAACTTCGCTATCGACCCTTGGAGATTTCTCGTATAAAATATTGAGAGGCGCTTTAATAACTTTGCTCAGTGATAGCAAGTTTGTATCAGTTGTATTGTCGTGTGATACGGCACGCCTCCTAATGGGGGGCCATTTTGTTTTGATTGTTTTACATTGTCGTTTTGTTTCTTAGTCATTTGTCAAGCCATGTTCTTCTGGCATACTTGTGTTCTTTTAATATGTTATATTTTTTTACTTTTATATATAGGTACTTTTCTAATTTTTTTGTTATATAGCGAGCAAACGAGCAGGCGGGTCACTTGATGGTAAGTGATTACCGCCGTCCATGACAATTTACAGCACCAGAGGAACCGCCAATGCGTTGGTGGCTTTTGAGATATTTGTTTATCCGCCCTTTGAAGAGCCCCATATTATAATCATGAGTGACCACAGAAGATGGAAGCTGGTTCCACAATTTGCAGGTACGTGGCAGAAATGAACTGGAATAAATAATCTGCATCGCTTTTTCTATTATCGTAGTAGGTATTTCAAACAAAGCATGTCATGTATGTACCTATGTATGAAACAGTCTGCCGCCAAGCTATTACACATTCCGGTATGATGCCGCATATAAACAAACAAGCTAATGCCCTCGACTTCGTCCGCGTGGAATACACACATTTCAAACCCCTATTTTATCCTCTTGGGGGTTAAATTTTCAAAAATCCTTTCTTAGCGGATGTCTACGTCACCATAGCTATCTGTATGCCAAACAGCCTGAACTGTGCAGTGGTTTGAGCTGTGCATTGATAGATCAGTCAGTCACCTTCCATTTCAGCGTGATCGAAGGACAAATCAACAAACCAACAAACACACATTCGCATACGGAGTACAAGTTTAACAAAACTTCCATATCCCTAAGTGGTTATCTCGCTACCATCTTATACTGCATCATGTTGTTATCACCACTAGGTGAAATTGCAGTCAAGGGCTAACCTGTAATGGAATATAAAAAAACCTCGCTACTGGCTCATAGACTGAAGGTTAAACGGGCCCCATCTATATTATTCATTGGGAACAAATTGTCACAGCGCGCCTCCTAATTACCTGTGTCCTGGGTCCTCCCGACCTGCACCGGTGAAGGGTTAAGCTCCGCCATTTTTCAAGGCTTTGTGCCCCCGTCGCTCTTATCGATGCTATTTGTACGCGATTTAAGGTATTTATTTACATTATCAACGCCAAACTGGATCATTTGTTAGGATTAGTTACTTTTAAAATTAATTTTCCTCAAAAAGAATAATTAATTTTACGATTACTCAGAGTAAAGTTGGTAAACTAAAATTCTCTTGCGAAACTTACGACTATTTATAGACACTTAGGCGGTGGCGGTGGTGGTACAGGGGCGCGGGTTCGATCCCCGGACACGCACCTCCAGGCCCCAACTTTTCGAAGTTATGTGCGTTTTAAAAAAAGGTGTAAAGTCTGCCAATCCGCACTTGGCGAGCATGGTGGACTATCGCCAAACCCTCCTCATTCCGAGACAAGACTCGTGCTCATTAGTGAGTACAACGGGTTGATAAAATAATGATGAGATGATAGGCGCTTAAAAATATATTTTTTTAAACTTAAAAATATTTTATTTTAAATGTGAAAGTTTTGATATTTGTACGTTTGTACGACTGGATGTTTGTTACTCCTTTATGCCACAATGACTAAACCGTTTTGACTGAAATTGTGAATGGAGATAGCTGGTTAGGTAATGGATAGGTGTTTGCAAGTGTGATATACCTAGGACCTTCCTAATAGGAAGTCGACTATTAAGTACTAATACTAAAGCACTGTTTCTTATAACATCATCATCATAAGACATGACATATAAGATTCAAAATGTATAGTAGTAAGAATATGACAGATTCGACAACGATCGAAGTCTCATTACTCAAAAATGAACATAAAACAGAAAGTCCCGCCTTAACATTGCCACACCTTATGAGAATTCGCAAACTTTCTGTAACATTATAAAAGCGGAAAACTGAGATAAAAAGGGGCCGAAAAGGCTGACCTTTTTCCCGGCCGTTGAAACAATAGGCAAAGAGAGTTTGTGGAGAGAAAAAATACTTTGGTCC
This sequence comes from Erebia aethiops, assembly GCA_923060345.2. Classification (NCBI taxonomy): domain Eukaryota; kingdom Metazoa; phylum Arthropoda; class Insecta; order Lepidoptera; family Nymphalidae; genus Erebia; species Erebia aethiops. Next base: position 1,105,683 of record OV281092.1, on the reverse strand, counting down.
CTCTATATTCATCGCCTCAAGTTCTTCATAACCAAATAAACTCTCTTCGTATAAATCTACATAATAATAATTTTGCGAATGGAGCGAGGTCCGAGATGATTGAATAAAAATTAGACGAATACTTTTTGCTTTTGTCTTCAGTTTTTTTTAGATCACTAGATGATTCCCGCGACTTCATCCGCGTGGATTGAGATTTTTTAGTTCTCGCGATAATCTTTAATTTTCCGGGATAAAAAAAAAACTCGCTGTCCTTACTCGGGATACAACCTATCTCTATACGAAATTTCATCGAAATCACTTGAACAGGTGGGCTGTGCAAGCGTAGCAGACAGACTGACAGAGACACACTTTCGCATTTATTATATAGTCATAGTCATAGTCATTTATTTATTAAATATCGATACACTGTAGGTACACTTATTTTCGTATAAAAATTACTTAAAAAGCATGATGGTGATAATGGGTAACGTTATCTTAAAACTAAAGCTGCGAGGGTTCCAAACGCGCCCTGGTCTGAGAAGAGCCCACAACAAACTCAGCCGGGTTTTGTTTTTTTTTTATTATCACCATCTCACAAATATTCTTACTAAGGAACTATCGGATACATTAGAGCAAATTATTGCCAGGCTTCCTTGTCGTTTAAATAGTCCTTTACATGGTAATAAGATTTTTCAATGAGTTTACGTTTTAAGAATTATAGTAAATAAGTTTGGATTATGTCCACTTTTAGGTATATTTTGAATCGTGTTGTTGAATGCCCGAACATTATACCTAATTGGTATATTAATATTGGTAGCAGAGCGGCTGGTAGTCCTGATAATAATAGTCACTAGCGGACCCACTGCTTTTTCACAGAAAATTATGGAAATAAGTCAGGAGTTGCAAAAAAATCTGAATAACATGACGGACTTTTAAACAAACATCCCTTACTTTATTTAGATCAGTCAGTCAGTCTGGATAAGAAATGGTATGTATACAATTTTTCGTCTTCACAGACATTCATTAGACATTACATCATCGTTATCTTTCCAAATCGGCATTTCAGTTTACTCGAATTAAGAAGAAATTATAATATCGGAATGATGTGAGTTTATTTATTAAATTTGAGTAGGTAAGATTTCCCAATAGATAATTAATCATTTGTACTTCCATAGTCTCAATCTAAAACAATAATAGGCCAGGAACAAGTACATCAACTTTTAATAAGACACCAGATTTTCAATCTAAAACAAGTAATAGTCCAGGAGCCAGTACCTACATCAACTTTTAATAAGAGACCATAAGCAGATAAGCACCTCCTGCGAGCGACGTATTTAAAAATAGATGAAAAAATGAATGAGCCGTCCGTGCGGAGGAGACAAGCTGTTATGCTTTGAATTATGTCTTAACCGAGCCAGATAATAACTGTTTTTGTAGCATCCGCCTCATGATGATCTATTTGTTGACGGAGCTGCGTGGTTTATAATTTATTTTGAGCTTGTACTTAATTTAGTGTGTTCGTTTCAAATTACAGAGCACCTTGTACTTTCAAGCACATTATACTGGTGAAAATATAGAGTGCGTACCGGGAAGAAGCTGGATTGGGAAGGCTGAGGAACGGTTGTGGTGGTGAAAATTATTAATATTTTTCAACAGAGCATGTCTATAGACTTATGTGATGATGTAATAATATTAAAGCAATGAGTTATGATAATATGAGTTTTAGGAATATTTTATATTTTTGCTAGAAACGAAATCTATGTAAGATAAATAGCTAATAATATAGAGTTAATTTAAAATGCCGAGCCTAAGAAAAATTACAATTTGGCGGATGCATAGGTATAAGAATACAATAATATTAAATACACATTAATAATTGTACTTTTGAAACGTCAAACAATCTAGTCATACCACTGAATCAATTTATTAAAGGTATACTAATCTATAATTATCGCAATTAAAAATAGAATCGAGATCTTTCACTATTGAGTGAATTAAATTAAATTAAGTGAATATTCGTATCGCTGTACCAGAGAGGTCTCCAGAGCTAAGAAAACAAAACAATAATTCTTAAATTAAAACTAAAACACGAAATAAAAACAACACCTCCATTCAGAGATAACAATTACATATTATTTTGCTTGACAATACAACAATAAGTCCCCGAAATGCCAACCCCGTGTCCCACATAATACACGAGTTGTTAGTGGAATAGCTGAAGATCTGATGGGATATAATAAGCAGATGCTTGATAAAGCTAGAAAAGTGCGGTGATAATAATAGTATAGTCACAGTCAGTATTCTAAATACAGCCTGTTCTAAAAAGAAGCCCATAACAACACACACAGGTAATTTTATTTTCTAACTTATAACTCTGAATAAATTAGCAGATGAAAATATCATTATCATTTTAATATTAAAACACAATTATGGTAACTTAGACCTGCCATATCATATTTACACGCTTAATAAATTGAAGGGTTAAATAATATACCTACTTATCAGATAATTGGATCGAACAATAAGATAAACATAATATAATTATTTCTAAAAACATAATAATATTATGATATTAGGGTTCTTCAAAAATGATAACCAACAAAACGCAATTTATGCTTAAAATTTAATTACATAAAAACAGATCAAGGTTCATACAAAACAAAGTAACTTTAGTTTTATCAAGCACACCCAAACGGAATTCCCATCAGTCTCTCGGACCATGATGTGTATTCAGTTCTTGTATCTTAGGATACGGCAATCTTTTTGTCACCACAATCCCATTGTTAGTTTTCGTAACAAAGGAGAAAAAAACTACAAAAAGAAGGTTTTTTTATGTCATCTGTTATGTCACTTTTGACCTTATTTTAGTGTCATAGTTCTGAAGATCAAGCACGTAACGAATCCTTTCCTGAATTAGTCTGCAGGCTTAGTGAGAGATTTTTAACGTATTCGATCGCGTTATGACCCCCAAGTCAAGTTAACTACCGTATATACCGTTAATTGATCGAACGCAAGCTGTCAAGCGCTTGACAACTCAATAATGTAAATAAAAAGCATTTATTTATTTATTTAAAAATTCTAGTTTACGTTGGCTCGATCGAATGGGAAGAAAAGTTAAGCACTCCGAACAGAATAAAATATTTATATAATATTTTCTTGTATAATTCCTTAATTTATCCCTAGAATCTTTATTGTTCCGGGTACAACAAGGAGTTACCATACGATAAACCGGAAAATACGTGGGCGAAGTCGCGGGCATCATATTAGAAATAAGCTAAGAGTTAATCGTTAATGTCACTTAAGAGCATTGATGTAAAATTTTAGTACCTAATACGAGTCTAATTTATATATCCATTCAAATATTAGGTATAATTTTGCGAAAGTGTCGGCCTATCTATCTGCTACGTTCACACAACCATCTTTTCAACCGATTTCGACAATATTTGGTACAGAGATAGACTAAATCTTGGGGAAAGTTTATGTTAAAGTCGAGGTAATCATCGAGTTAGTAATATTTTCATCAGCTAAAATGCAAAACAAAAAAAAACTAGTAGTGTTCGATTCAACATTTTATTTTCCGTTCGGAGAGCTTCCAAACAACAAATACAGCACTATTTAAGCGCTAAACAAAACAATAGTTCGACAAGAGTTCATAATATTCAATAGACGGAACGGTACGCCGGCGGGCATTTCGCATTACCAGATGAAACTGGGCCAAACTTTACGTGAAAGTTAAATGTTCAATAGATGTCGAAATATTGTTCAATAAACTTTGAAAAATATAATGTAGTTCGGAACTGAAGAACGGTAATCTGAAAATGTTGTTTTGAGTTAGTTATGAAACTGCCCGTTGTATTACATGAGGGGAAAATAAGTTTTATAATTATTATTATCTTATAAGTACAATTTTTTTTTCAAAAAGGTAAACAACGTCGCACTTTTTCTTTAATTAAGTTCATTGGTCGATGCCTTTCTACATGCAATACCACTGTGAGAACCGTAGCAATAAATCTGATATAACCTGCGTTTGACAGTCCATTGCTGGCGTGTACGTGCAGGCCCGCTGCACATGTCAACTGGTAGCGAGCAATATGCAACGTGGCGCTCGTAAATCTCGCCGTACGACGAAGATCGATTGTGACGTAATAGGCAGGCTATTTGTCAGATTTTGCGGGATATGCAGTTTCTGTTTCATAGAGAAATTTCGATGATTAGGCATCAAAAACTATTCTTTGATCACAATTTTGGAACCTGATTTTTCTGGTGAAGATACTTAGTGTTCGGTTCGTATTTCTAAGGGCATTCGTCGACCGATAAACTACCATAGAGAAGGTGTCATGTAGCGAGTTCCACACGCCGCGGTATATTACTTGCCAAGCCAGTTAACAACTATTCAAATAAATTATTTATAAATGATTATCTCCCAAAAGTCATAATATCCACGTCCCCTGATAGTTTTGTTTGTAAACCATTTTAAACTATTGATTGAAGTAAAAAAGCGCGTCGAATTTTGATGACGTCACAGTTCAGTATGTCATACAACATCCCATACTAAGCGCACGTTTTACGTTTGAAAAAAGTGCACATTACAATTTAACTAAGGGATGAAAATTTCAGTCTTTCATAGCAAAATATTACTGACTATACTTAGTCCTAGAATTATAGCTGATGCCCGCGACTTCATTCAAGTTTTTTAATTCCCGCGGGAACTCCTTAATTATCCGCTATAAAAGTAACGTATATCACTCTCCAGGTCTTCAACTATAGGTACCCATGTAAAAATCACGTCGATACGTTGCTCTGTTGCGGCGTGATTGAAGGACAAACCAAAAAAACAACAAACCATTACAAAGAAACACACTTTCGCATTTATTATAGGTAAGATGATCTTAAACACTTAGTAGTAACAATATCACTAATTGGCGACAACTTCCAAACGAGTAACGGTAAACTATTCCAAAAACCCTATGATTCACTTTTGCGTCCGTTCAGTGAAATATTCGATATTTCTAGCGCGACGGCAATTCACACCCGCGCCCCGGAATATGGCAGGGTCTATCGTAAATAAGAATTTACATTTCATATCGAAAATATATTTCGCTTTCGACGCCGCCGCCATAATTTTGTAACCCAGATACCCGTAAATCTCGGGTGCAATTTGACGGAAAATTTTGGCTGACGTGAAAAATTTGGAAACATTGCGTAGCTTCGCATGGAGGTGTATTTTTTGTTTATTCGACCATTGTTGTCGCTTAATACCCCTGGACACCCCTGGCATACATCGATTCTAACTGTATAGAATATTTTTTATGTTTTAAATTAGAAATCTGTCTGTCGCACCCATTGGGGCAGACGTGTTCTGGAGTGGAGACCACGTACCGGCAAGCGCAGTGTAGGACGACCTCCAGCTCGCTGGTCCGATGACCTACAGAAGGTGTCGGGAAGCGGGTGGATGAGGAAGGTGGAGGACCGTGTTTGGCGGCGCGCTCTTGAAAAGGCCTATGTCTAGCAGTGGACACATATAGGCAGATGGATGGATGGATACGGCATCAAGTTAAATTATTAATTCTTCCTTCAGCCTTCACTGGTTATAGCAAAAATAATACAGTGTCAGAGATTTTTTTAGACTTCTTTTCAGAATGCCTATGGAGACTGGAGTGTCTCCGCAAAGACAAGCATAGTTTATAAGAGATCTTAATAATTGCCGTCGCGTTTTGCGAGAGCGACGCGGGCTATGAATGATTATACCATACAGTTAATATTTACATTCTTACATTTAACATTCTCTCGTATTTACCTGTTTTCTCCACCAAAACTGGATCTAATAATTTGAAAAATATTAAGAGAAGGACTTAGTTTATCTCTGAAAGATTTTCTACTTTCTTAATGTTGTCATAAAATCGATTATAATAAGACGTGCCTATACCAGCTAGGTACCTATATACCTTAAGATCTTCGATTGATTGGATGTTTACTAAACTCACGAACGCCCAAGACCTTTGCAGAATTATCTTCAGATGAGATTACTATCAAGTGTGAAACCTTCTTATATAAAAAACAGATCTTTCTAAAAATCGTTGCCAGGCGGGCGTCCAAGAAAAAATCCGTAAGTCTCTTTTAAAGGGGCTAAGTTGCGAAATAGTGGGCCCAGCGCACCCGCCGGGGGGGCGAGGGCAAATTGAAACTGGACTTGATTCACACACCGGTCACGGCCGCCCGACTGTATGGTCGGCAGAAAAATATTTCAATTTCTTGAAAAAAGTAGCTTTTTCAAGATATTGGAGGAATCGGTTTTGATGTGGATTTTTATCCTTGCCATTTGTAAGTCTATTGTGTGGTTTATAGGGAGTTATATTCTACTAATTTGTGACTCTAATGCGTAAGATTTAAACCAAATTAATACTGTCCGTCTAGTATATATATAATAGGTTAACATTTAGTTCTATAATACAAATAACAAACGACACTAAATGTTGATCCTCACACTTAAAAGTTCAGTTCAATTTAAATAAGAAAACAATAATTTTCTAAATTATAAAAGAGACAAAGGCTTTAACGCTTTTTTTGCGATCGGTACCCCGGCCGTCGCGTCCGGCACTGTCCGGTGCGCACGAATTGGCATGCATTGCGCCCTGGCTTTTTACACGCCTATCCCAAGTCTTATCCTTCCAATACAAGGCACAAGCGACCAGCGGGAAATACATTTAATTTTATAGGATTTCAAAATGAATTCATACTTTTAAACTGTTAGGCTTATTATAATGACGTCCTAAAATGCATTCAAACTTTATTTTCATAACATTATCAGTTTACAATAAATTTAGTTTTGAAATTATACTTCCTTGTTTTCAGGTTGGCTGAAAATAGTTGGAGGTTGGATGGGAAGACAGACTGTGATGGTTCTCTTAAGGCTTATGGGAACATCTATTTTCATCGATGGAGGCTTTCCGTAGGCTAGGGGCAAATAATTAACAATTAAACTCTTATTGTTAACTGGCTTCCAAAAGGGGAAGGAGAATTTTTCAATTAGGGCTTTTTTGGTAAATAAATAAACACCTGTATGTCTTTACGAAAAATTGTAATTTCTACATTAATTATTAGTCTAATAAATAGGGCACTGAGCCATATTTGTCTACTGTTAAATTATTTTATGATATTAATAATTAATAATATTGAGACATGTCTGTGAAATGTTTTTTATCACAGTTTTAAATTTTTTTTTAAATCAATGTGTAGTATAATTAGGTAGTTTGTCAGGCATGGTACTGCTTGCAAAGAAGTTAGGATGAAAAACAATTCACTATTTTAAAGAATTATAAAGTGTACCACCTCATCGAAAGCGGCAGTTTCTCAGTAGAATAAAAAGATCCCCTGCGAAGCTTATATTTTTGGACCACACACAAAAAACTGCTACGCCCGTAATAAGCACGTCCGCCTAAAACGATATCAGCAGATCATCTATTTACTTATATTGTTTGTTATATTTGATAACGCAACGGACCTTCCTTCCCTTCCGTTATCAGATGTGTCTGCCTTTTCGGAATAAAAATAAGGAAATAATATAATATTGGGTAAACAGGATGAGAATCGAATAAAAATCGATAGATGAATTTATTCAGAGGAATAATCATCCTCAAAATGCAAAGTGTGTCTTTCTGTTTGTTTTGCCCACACGGTCTATCCGGTCAACTGATTTTGATGAAATTTGGTGCAAAAAGATACTTTGCATCCAAAATTATCGGCTTAGGATACATAATTATCACGTAGAGTCCACAAACTTATCTGGCCCGGTGGCCAAAATTGGAACCAAATGCATGCCTGTTTATTTTTCGTTTTAATTTTATCAAACTTCAAACTTAATATTCTAAATGCGAAAGTGTGTTTGTTTGTGTTTCAATCACGCCGCAACAGAGCAACAGATCGACAGGATTTTTGGCATGGGTATAGTTGAGAACCTAGAGAGTGACATAAGCTACGTTTTATCTCGGAAAATTAAGGAATTCCCGCGGGAATCTGCGGGCATCAGCTAGCGATTATGACGCCGAGGTGACACGTCCATCCGTCTATCCGGGAATTATCCGAGCAACACGACAGTACTGAGGGACAAAGAGCCATTCTGTGCAATCAGCGGATTAATGGTGCAGATTAGACACGCCACTTGGACGCGCTGAAACATGCATTAAATGTACCGTAGTGACGTCACAATACAGCCTCATCGATACGGGCTGTTCCGTATTCATCCTATTCCGTCTCATACCACTAGCACCAAAGTCGCATTTAACAAGGTATTTCTTTGGTTCAAGGGAAATTATGGTTAAACTAAAGGCAACAACTATTACCTATTCTGTGCTACAGGGTCGAAGAAAGGTAAAAAAAACCGTTTTACGTAATGATCGCACGCTATATCTTTGGATGTTTGTAAGTTTGTGTATTTGGCTGTTTGTTACTCTTTCACGACTATAAACTGATTGGGCTGAAATGTGGAATAGATATAGCTATTATTTAGCTAATAACCTGAATTAATTACGGGCAATATTTTATTCCGGAAAATTAAAGAATTCTAATGAAAATCAAAAACCCTTAATCGAAGTCACGGGCAACGTCTAGTTTACGTTTAAAATTTAAGCCGGTATTTAATCGGATCTTATACGTGGATTAATTTAAGTCCATGTGATGTGATAATTTTTTTAGAAGAATAATACTATGACCTATACTAGGAGAAGGTACATAAGTAGTACACGGGAAGGTCAATTGCATGTTAAAGCCTACGGGTTGAGTATTTTAACCACAGTTAATTTCTTTACATAACGTTAGTAATTGCCATCATTAATATTTTCATATTCTCAATAGTTTCAAATTACCATTGCCAAAAATAGAATAATAAAACAACGCATCTGCATAATATTATAATGAATCTTATAATAATAAAGCTTTACATCGGTTCCATAAAAGCAGTAACGACCCCAATCCTTCGAGTCCAGACAGGGATGGAACCGCAAATGCAAAGTCGATAGGTAAATTGTAAAGTGCACCGTCAGCGGTTCAACGGCCAATCGAATATTCCTATCGTCGAAATGCACACCTACGAGAAGACATCTTAGAAATTTAATCCATACGAAGTTTCACAGACAAACAAGAGCGAGGTTCGCTACGAGAAGGCCTAGACAATCTGGGCGGTCTTCTAGGCTTCTGGAGCTCGCTCGTTCGAATGGCTGGAGTGAAAACTCCAGCGGGGAGATGGCAACACCCGCACAACAGACCTCCAACTGGAGGTTTAAGTGCGGATACCTGCCCAGTAGAAAAGGCGCTTTCATTTGATTTCTTACGTTCTGACATTATATGCGGTAAAACTAGTCGAAGAAAATTGATAGTCAAGTGAATCTGACAATAAAGTATGGTAGCTTGCTCTAAATCCACTGTTTTCCAAGATCTTTCAAAAAGTATAACCCAATGCACTAAACACTGCACTTCATGTTCAACAAAATAGACACTGTATTCCAAAACTAACACAATAATAATTCATACAAACAGCAATGTTACTGTAGTAAAATTCGGCCCCATGGTCCGATACTTCTGAAGAAGAGACCACCACGCATAGCGTCTCCCTTTCGAAGATCATTAATTGATTCTGACTGTCTCCAATCCTCTGATAACTGCGGCCCTAAACATTTTATTATCTCTATAACTAGTTCCAGGGGACCCTTGAAGGGTCACGCTACGTCTGGCCGTACCGACTGATTGGAGATACGGTAAAAGGTTTTCATCCCAATGTATAAGCTCCTTATTATTTTATAGTGTATTATATGTACGAAATTTTCTCTATTTCTTCTTGTAAATGACCCGTTAACCGTAGTTTACGGATACGGCAAGAGTAAACATTTTTTCTTTTTTTTTTTTGAAATGCGGAAATTCCTTTTCTCCATACAAATATAGGCATGTGAAAGTATTTTATCTGTATTTCTGTCTGTTAGTCTGCTAATAACCTTTCTTAGCCCACCTGTTAAGTGATTTTGACGGCAGACAGTCCAGACTTGCATTGCGTCTAGGAGATAGAATCACGATATAAAAATACACGATAATTTGACTCGAAAAATCAAATTATCGTGTATTTTTATATCGTGTATTGTATAATTATCTCAGTATTTTTGAAGCCTTGCTAATCCATGCGGAAAAAGTAGCATGTAATGTAGGATTGTATAGTATAGTCTTACTTCTTACTATACTATACTATATACTATACTATCTTACTAATAATATTATAAATGCGAAAGTTTGGATGTATGGATGTCGGTATGGATGTATGGATGGATGTTTGTTACTCAATCACGCCAGAACGGCTAAAAGGACCTGGAAGAAATTTGGCTCAGAGATCTAATAGCAATTTTTACCCGGAAAGTTAAAGGGTTCCCGCGGGAACCAAAAAACCTCAATCCACGCTTAAATACGAAATCGCGGGTATCAGCTAGTAAGTCAATATTATACAAAAATAAAATAAATTTCAGCTTAAAAAATCCAAATCTTTGTTTAAACACCACTGCCACTTAGCAGTAATTAGAATAAATATTTTCATTTGAGAGAGCAAAGTTTACATTTCAAAATCCCTGCTACAGTTGAGGAGTTTGTTTTAAAATTTTACAAATCGAAAGAAAGCCGGTCCTTTATGATATCAACCCCTCGCCAATTACTTTGATTTTTGCTACACTAGCACATTCCACCCCACTGCAGTCTGTTTCTTTTAATGATTCATCATCACAATCGGAAAATTGGTGGTACTGTGAAAGTTTACGCCCTTTACGTGTGGTCTAAGTGCATAAGATGTAGACAATGACGGCTATCAAATGAGCTGGGTCTATTAAGTACCTTAGCTAAATCCATATCCACACTAATATTATAAAAGTGTAAGTGTATTTATTTGTTGGGTTGTCCTACAATCACGCCGCAACAGAGCAACGGATCGATGTGTTTTTTTTGCATGGATATAAGTGAGGACCTACGACAACGGCTACTTTTATCCTGGAAAATTAAATACTTAGTTCCCATGGACATTAAAAAAACTTATTAGCTACAACATCAGCTTGTAAACAATAATATTATATTATTACAAACAAACGCCCACGACTTTGCCCCCGTGGGAATATCGAAAGATCCAGCCTTATTGTTTGTGTACATTATATAGGTATAGGGAACATTTGTGCAAAAGTTTGAGTTGTCCTACGCAAATGACAAACTCAACAACGCGACTCTATATGACGCGACGCGACAGTATCAAGCAGTAACTGACCCTTCACGTGATCTACGTTGTCGGGTAGATAAGCTTGTCATTTTTTAGGGTGTCGTATCGCGTCGCGTCGCTTCTGTTTTCTGTCTAGTTTCTGTTGTACAACACCTAAAGAAACCAACCACAAGCAGAAACTAAACAAATAAATCCGCTCCTTTACGTAAGGTTTAAATTGAACTCTTACTTAATTCGTATTCTAGTTAATGCTGTCATTTATTTTTTGCCTAAGATGGTAGCGGGCTATGGATTTACTATAACTGCCATATCCCCCGGAATATAAATCGCTAAATCGCTAGGCGGCACGACTTTGTCTTACTATACAAAATATGAACACGACGACCGTGTTCATATTACCGAAATCTCTATTTCAGAAACAAATAAATGCTTTTGTGACTCATGTTTCACAAAAATATTATGTCAAGATAATCATTTGAGATTCAGTAGTTTCTAGATTAGTTTTTTTTTAATCATATTAAATCTGAACCATTTATTTATTCTTCTGTTTAGTTTAATTAATAACAAGTTCAAAAGTCCGCAGTTCGTTCACTCGCTTCACTCGCCCACACCTCTAACTTGAGTCAATCAACCAACTTGACAATTCTATCCCCTTCGCATTACTCGGCATTTTGCTTAGACGTCATTGTTAGCCAGAAATTTTAATTAAGCTCATTTCTCTAATATTATTATACTCCGCGCGATAAATTACTCAAATAATATGAAAATAATACTAAGCTGTATTTAGAATTTATTTTAGAAAATTTTGGAGTAAAGTTGAGCGAAATAAATTTGAAACCTTGAATTGAAAATTTGGGAGTTAAATTTCAGTTTTTTAGGTCTAATTCATAATTAATTATTTAGTCAGAAATTAGCGAAAATTGGTTTGCCTGACTACTTTTAATGAGTATTTTAATGAAGTAAAAGTTTGTTTCATTGGGATATTCTGTTTAAATTACCATCATGTTTTATAAGTAAATAGTTTTTAACATCAATAAGTGTACACATAGTGTACCTATACTGAATAAATTATTTGATTGATTGATTAAAATACATATTTTTAACTAAAATTGATTTGTCAAACAAGTAGCTGAATTTATATAGGTAACATGCAATAAAAAAAGGCTCCTGCATGGATCTCCACAGAATACGGTCTTGTGCCCCTTGCTTCCAGTGGTTACTTAAACCGTTTCAATTAGATATACACCAGTAAATAGTAACAACTAGATGACGCCTAGAGCTATGAGTAGTGGCGTGCACGGGGTTCGATGCTAGGGTAAGCATTATTTAGGTAGATAAGTTAGTACTTACCTAATCTCTGGCATGTCATAATCCCGGTTAGATCAAAAAAGTTAGTGGGTTGTACATAATTTCCGACATCCAGGGTAAGCAGTGCTTTTATGCTTCTATGTTTTGCACGCCCCTGGCTATGAGCTATAGAGCTGCCTATGACTTCGTCCGCGTGGATTGATGTTTTTTAATTAAAGCGGGAACTCTTCAATTTTCCGAGATAAAAAGTACCCTATAAGTCCTTCCTCAGGTTGTAAAAATCTCTGTACCAAATTTCATCAAAATCAGCTGAGTAGTTGGGCCGTAAAAGCGTAGCATACAGACAGAAAGACCGATAGACAGACCGTCAGACAGACACACTCGCATTTATAATATTAGTATGGCTATGGATTTCTCAGCCACTCGGACAGCAACACAAACAGCTCGTGAAACTGTGTCGCAGGTGCGCTCACAATAAACGGTTCAAGTGCTACCGAATCTGAATATTGATTCCAGTGTTTTAGGCTTTTTGGACACTATACGAATCGCTGTAGGTATGCTTATTTATTTATTTATATATTTAGTACCAAACTTAAAAACTAAACATAAAAATTTAAAGGACATGTACAAGGACAACTTATCTCTAGAAGAGATTTCTTCCAGCAGCCCTAGAATGTGAGAATGGAGAAAAATAGATAAAACTGAGTAGGTACTTATATAAACTAAAGTAAAAACTTTTAATAAGACTTATGATAATTGTCATAAACATATACATATAATATTAATATATATACTATATATAGCTCAATATTAATATATACGTGAAATACACAAATTAATAACATACATACAAAATAAAATACTAGTAAGTATACATACATAACAGTATATTATACATATTATACAATCATAAATATATAAAAATAAAATAATATTGAAAATATAAAAGCTAATCATATATAGAAGAAAGATAATGCTGCTTCAGTCTAGATTTAAAAGCACCCACGGATGGACTCTCACGGATATTCCCTGGAAGGGAATTCCAGAGACGCGCTGCTACCACCGCATACGACTTGGCGTAAAATATGGTGTTCCATGAGGGTACTTCGAGTGACTTTATCATGACACAGGTGCGCAGAGGTCTTGTTCGGGGAGGAGCATCCTGGAAATGCTCATGTAAATAAGGTGGGGAAGAAAACTTTAATATTTTAAAAAGTAGTGTTAGAATATGAACATTCCGGCGAAGGCGAATAGGGAGCCACTTCAGTTTTCGACGGAATTCTGAAACATGGTCGAATTTGCGCAATCCATAGATAAAACGGATGCACAAATTCTGAAGCCGATCTAATTTGTCGAGTAGCTCCTCTGTTGCATCCAAATAGCAAACGTCGGCATAGTCGATGAGGGGTAGGAGAAGCGATTGTGCTAACATAATTTTAGTGCGAAAAGGTAAAAAATTTTGAAGTCTGCGAAGAGAGTGAATGGAGTAGTTCAAACGCCTACTCACATCATTGATATGAGCAGACCATGAAAGATTATTGTCAAAAATTAAACCCAGATTTTTAGCTTTTTCGGAAAAGGGTATAGCTGTACCATCATAGTATAAGCCAGGTAAAGTTTTGAAGTCAACCTTGCAGCGCATTCGGCTGCTGCCGATTATAAGCGCTTGAGATTTTTTAGGGTTAACAAGCAAACCAAACGAATCAGCCCATGTCTTGATATGAGCTAGATCAGCGTTTACCGCCTCTACGGCATCAGCAAGGTTGGCCAACGCTGCGTGCCTATAAAGCTGCAGATCGTCTGCATAAAGATGGTAGTGACAAGAAATTGCTTTGGAAATTTCATTAATAAAAATGGAAAACAGTAATGGAGATAGTACACCGCCTTGAGGAACGCCAGCAGAGAGATCAGCCCAATCCGAAGAATCTTCGTCAGTCCTGATTCTCTGCCGTCGACCCTGAAGATAAGACTTAAACCAATTCACCACAGGAGGAGAAATGTTAAGAGAACGGAGGATAGCAAGCATTACATCAAAGTCAACTGAGTTAAAAGCATTACTGAAATCAAGCAGCACGAGAACAGTAAGCTCCTTGTTATCCATAGCAAACCGGATATCATCAGTTACTTTGAGCAATGCAGTCGTAGTACTATGAGAAGGACGGAAACCAGACTGAAAAGGACTTAGGAGATTGTTGCGTGAGAGATAAAGAGAGATTTGCTTGCAGACAGAGTTTTCTAATAATTTGGAGAGAATGGGTAGAATGGAAATAGGACGGAATTGTGAGAATGAAGTCGGGTTTGTTGTTTTGGGTAAAGGAATGACATTAGCCATTTTCCATGACGTTGGAAATGTGCTGGTTGTTAAGGAAAAATTGAGAATATGAGCAATGACAGGTGTTAAGTAATCAATAATTAGTAAGAGCATATCGCGGCTAATACCATCATAACCCACTGCTTTAGAGGAAATGGAAAGGATACCTTTCTTAACATCCTCCTCAGAGATCTGGTTGAAGATAAAAGGATCACAAGTAGGTGGGGCATCACTATTTAATTTTAAAAGCAACGATTTTTTCTTACTATCTGCGATTCTAACCGGAGGTAACGAGAAATGCATGTTTAGAGAGTTTAAATCAAGTGACTGACTAAGAGATTGAGGAGAATTACCCACACCCAGTGATTTCAAAAAACTCCAAGTCTGACCAGGAGTGAAGCGCTCAATTGAAGAATGTATATAACGGCGTTTAGCATCCCTACACATCTTATTGCAGCGATTTCGCAGTCGTTTATAGTTAGCAACATTTTCCTCGGTTGGATTCTTTTTACACAACTTCTTAGCTTTATTGCTTATTTATGCTTTTATGCTTTTACGGATGATGGCGAAAACTTGTTCACGACAACTATAAAACTTTTTTCAATTTTCAAACGCCTCTATTTTTTTATCCATGGAACGCCTTTTCTTTTTTTTTATTCCAC
The DNA here is from genome assembly GCA_923060345.2 of Erebia aethiops. Taxonomy (NCBI): domain Eukaryota; kingdom Metazoa; phylum Arthropoda; class Insecta; order Lepidoptera; family Nymphalidae; genus Erebia; species Erebia aethiops. The sequence continues at coordinate 1,090,190 of OV281092.1, read as the reverse complement.
TACAAGTTAGCCCTTGACTGCGATCTCACCTGGTGGTAAGTGACGATGCAGTCTAAGATGGTAGCGTGCTATCATGCTAGGGGCATGGCAGTTATAATTAACCCATACCCCTAATCGCTTTGTGTGTACAAACCGATTAGGGGTATGGTTCCGGTAAGATGCCGTGTGGCATCGTACCGGAATGCTAAATCGAATGGCGGCACGTCTTTGCCGGTAGGTTGGTAACAGGCCATGGCCGAAGTCTCCCACCAGGCCAGACCAGTGAAAATTCAGATATTATAAATTCCCAAATTGACCCTGCCGGGGATTGATCCCGGGACCTCCCACGTTAAGAGAACAGCGCATAACACTTCGCCAGGGAGGTCGTATATTTTTCAGGGTTTCAATTCAAATGATAGTCGTCCACTGGAGACAAAGCTCTCTTTGAGGGAAGACCAAAGTCTTCAAATAGTGCATGTTACCAGCGCCGCGCCTCTGTAATGGGGCTAGACCCAGAGTCACTTAACAGGAGGTGGAGAGAGGCTCTAAGCTAGGGTTGAAGAAAACTTTTAACTTAATGATAACCTTCTTAGTTAGCTACGAATTAAACAACTAATAAATAATTATGCCATAAATTATAAAATGAACGCAGATAACAGCTCGACATTACACCATTGCCCCGCCCCTTTCGGCGGTGAAAATCGCAACGCAAATGGCAGCATTTATTTTAAATGCCCTAATAAAATCGAAACCAAGCGAGTCATTCCAGGGAGACGTCAACAAATAATTAACGCAAAAACTCAATGAACGTCGCGTTTCAGCGAAAATTCGACGCAAATTCGGCGAAATTAACGCGCCACCAGATACAAAACATTAATTCCGAAATAATTAAAGAAACGCTTAAAGCGACTCAACCCTATCCGGGGCCGAAAATTGTTAGCGTACGAAACAGGGCTGTCTCCGGCAATAAACTTTGCTCAGGAATTTCATTAGTTTCGTTCAATAAATTAAGAGGTTATGCTCGCGTGTGTCAGCCCTGCAATTACCTCGTCTGGAGGTGTAATGAAGAGCCCTCCACTAAGGAGACGATGGTTTGGGAATTATAAATGTGATTGGATGTGTTGCTACTGTAATAATGTACGTACAGATACAAAAAAAAAACATATGAAAATTTCTATGCGCCGTTGATGCGAAACTTAGGACGAAAACATACAAAATGTATGCTTTAAACGTTCTTAATGGATTTTCGAACCAGTGGTACAAAAAGATCGCACGCGAGTTGAATGCAGAGTAAATGTATGGTGAAACATACATTTACTCTGCATTCAACTCGCGCGCGAACTATAGATTCACTCGACGATTCAAAAGCACTTGTCAAAGTCTACTTGAATAAAAAAGATTTGAGTTTGAGTTTCAGTTGTGTTTGAGTTTGAAAAATGAAGGGAAACGACGTTTTGGCGTGTCGTGCCAGTCTTGGCAGCTGCCGCGGACTGTGTAAATAAAAATGTTGATTCAACACCAACTATTGACCATTCAAAAGAGCTAGATAATATTCATCATTTCACCCCCTCACCGGCCCACTACTGAGCATACGTCTCCCATCAGAATGAGAGGAGTTTAGGCACCCCCAATCTCTCCATAGGTATCCATACCCCTCCGTATCCACACTTGGCGACCAAGTACGGGTTGGTAGACTTCACACACCTTGCAGGCTTCCTTGCAATATTTTCCTTTACCTTCAACGCTCGAAACTTACATAACTTCGAAAAGGTACGTAACTGGGAATCGAATCCCGGACCCCCGAAATAGGAGGCCGATGTTTTAACTACAAGGCTACCTATCGCGGCTTAGACAATTTTGTTGCATGGGTAAAATATTTTGATTTAAAATTTGAAATTTCTGAAGGAGTTTACAAATTACTAGCTGATGCTCGCGACTTAGTCCACGTGGTGAGGTTTTTGATTCCCGAGGAAACTTTTTACATTCCGGGATAAAAATTAGCCACTGTCACAGGTCCTCAACTATACCTAAACCCATGCAAAAATCACGTCGATCCGTTACTCTGTTGCGATGTGATTGAAGGACAAACCAACAAACAAACACACATTCGCATTTATGATATTAGTATGATTTTTTAGCAAGTTCAAACAGATTTTATGACAAAAAAAATAAAAGTTTATAAACAAAATTATCGCCTCGTCCAACGTGAAAATGACTTATCCGCCACGTTGGGATTCTTATATTTTTTCACTATCTTGAGTTATTTGATAATTCCTGTCTCTTGCGTGTGATTTAGTGTCCGGGTCGGCCGCAGAGGGCGCTCGCGACGACGCTAAAAAACCACAGACGTCATTATGATAAATTACCACAAGTTATCTTGTTTCTTGTAATTTCATACCCTCCGTGTCTCCATTGACCGCGTTCCATGCTATCTTTATTAATGAGGACTTTAGCTGTTTTATGAGTGGAAAGATCAAAGTATTTTCTTTTATAAATAGAAACGTCATTTAATAACCACGCTTAACTTTACATACATAACAAGTGAATATAATTAAAATTATTAAAAAATACGACTGCTCTGCCGTAGCCCGTATTGAATCACCTTTGGAATCTTAATCACATTTTTATTAAATGATATTTTTTGTGAATCACTGGATATTGAACTATAGTGTTATATATTTATGGAATCTACTAATCATTTTCTAGATGATGATTTTATGTATAGTTAACCTTATTTTCGAATTTTTTTTTTCAACTTTAGTCTTTAATGCGGGACCATGGTCACCTCATCAATTTTTTTTTAATTTTAGTAGCCTATGTCACCCTGAATAAGCTAGGAATTCTAACGACACCTCATTTATCAAAATCGGTTCAGGCGTATAGAAGTTATGGTGGAATATACAAACTCACATACATACATAAAAACATACATACATACCTACATGAACCCTGAAAACAATATACTCCTTTTTTCAGGCAGTCGTATAAAAAGGCTATAAACGTTCCATTATGAGATACCTACGCAACCCTAAAAAACATGACACCAGACTCAAAAGCCACCGTATGTTCTGCATGAACTTTTCATTTTCGCACCGCGTAACTTTGTCCGATACAACAGTGCACAATATGTCGGCGAAACTTCGATAGGGCCCGACACCGAAATATTGTGTCGAAATTTATAGCCGCCGCGGTCAACCGTTGCGACGGGATAAGGTACGGCTCCAGTGTCAGCGAAACTTGCCTGCATGACTTGATGGCAAGGTGACAAGAATATGAATGGAATGACAGAACTATCTGTAGAGCAATTTGATTCTGATTCTGGAAACTGGCTGAAACTGGCTAGCTGGACGATTTCAGTGCACTAAATATTATTTCAAAGAAATTTTTATTAGAGGAAGCCTTATTATCGATGCATGTGATGTATAGAGTTTTAAATAAATAAATAAGTAGACCGGGCAGCCCGTTCCACTCGCTTGAAAGCTGATCGCTGAGGCGAGTGGACGTGTCACAGGAACCTACATCAAGATCTACATCAAGTGTTTTATTGAAGATCTAGAATTAATCAAACAACTAATTCAGTGGCATCCAGAAGGTGGACACGCCAAAATGCATATCCCTAAACAATTTTTATTTCAATTTTTGTCTGCTGTCTTCGTCTTCGTCAAATCTCAACCGACTTTGAATTTTTCATTAAGCTATCAGGTTGGTTAACAATTTTGTGCCTGGGGTTTGAAACTCGGAAATGGGAAGCCGAAGTGCCTGTTACCGCTCATCCTCTCGTCGTATTAACGTACCTTTAACACGCTAACACTAAGAGCACGCCCTACACTTTGAGTACTGAACAAGTTGTCTTCCAGTACGGAGTCGTCTATACCCGCAGTAGATAATTAAACAGCTGCGCCGCTGAAGGGACGCCCTCTATAGCCAGACCGTCATATTGGAGACGATAGAGTTAAAGTTTACAACACAACTCTAGCTTAATCATGAGCAGTTTCAACTAAATTACTTATATACCTTCTATCATCGTGCAGTTATTCAGATTTCTCTGTCTGCGTCGTATTCTTCGTACACTTTTTAAAGTTGCAAATTACACACGGCAGAAGTGAAACTTCAAAAAAGTAGCCTACGAGAGAATGAGATGAATATAACTTGTATTCTGTCTCATTCTCTCGCAGGCTAAAACCTTTTATGAATATTTATTTATTTATTTATTTCACCCAACTTAATTCTATCCTTACAGGTTACCTAATGCGATAAAATAAGCGTTACATTATTTACAATTGAAATAAACGAATATTAAAAAAAGTATCCTTAATTCACTACAATATCATACCTTACTTATAACCTAACTAACTTAATACGAATGAAGCGGCTTTTGTTATGTATGTTAATATGTTTGTCTCTGTTTAGTGTTGCTTTTTCGTTTCAGCGAATTTTCAAATCCTAACTACCGCTAGGCAGTTTACCAGTTAGTTACGGTAGTAACCAACCACGGCATTATGAAACCATTGTAGTGTTGACCCTTCAATCGTAACTCTTTCTTCTTTGTACAAGTGTTTGCTGTTGTTAATATTTTGCTAGGCATTAAAAAAATATGTAACTGGGGCGGCCACACGTTCAAGCTCGAGAGAAGATGCTCACATTTCCCTTTGCCTCCAAATTTAATAAGCGTTTAACACTTCAAAGCCTGCGTGCAAAGCAATTTGGTAGTCGAAAAACAGCGAGTTTTCGGCCGGCAACGTAATTGGTTTAGAGCACGGGGCCTCGGTAAAAGATTAATTAGTGCTGCAAACAGCGTAGGTAGCGCTTTTAAGCGCTGTAGAACGCTCCAGAACGTAACGGCGTCGAATGGGAACTGACAAATGCGTTCACAATACCTTTTATTCCTTTGAGCGTAGAGTCGAAATTGTGGTTTCAAATGATTTGGCGAATTTGTAGGCGCAAATGCAGGGATGGTAGGCGTATAATGTTCCCGTTTCAAATTTACAGGATGGTCTGAAATTGAGATAATTTTTCGTGACGAATTGTACTTGGCCTGATTATTTATTGCGTACTAGCTGATGCCCGCGACTTCATCCACGTGGTTTAAGTTTTTTTGATTCCCGCGGGAACTTCGTCATTTTCCGGAATAAAAAGTACCTAATGTCACTCTTCAGGTTTTTAACTACACCCATACAAAAAATCACATTGATCCGTTGCTCTGTTGCGGCGTGATTGAAGGACAAACCAATAAACCAACAAACAAATACACTTTCGCATTTATAATATTCGGAATAAAAAGTAGCCTATGTCACTCTCCAGGTCCTCAATTATACCTACGCACAAAATCACGGCGATCCGTTGCTCTATTGCGGCGTGAATGAAGGACAAATCAACAAACAAACTTTCGCATTAATAATATTAGTATATGATGAAGTGTGAAGCATTATGGCAGCAGCAATATTATGACATTATGTTGGTAGATGCCGCACTTTTCGTCAATTTTCCTTAACGTAACCAAAAAAAAACCCGCAATACATGTACCCAGAAGGGTACATTATCGATTATGTTTACGCCGCACGTTATGAAATCGGACCCGGGCACAATAAAATACACAATTTACCCTCTCCCCCTCTCTGAGGGTATTGTTATAGTAAATTTTGCAAGACGCACGTGCGGCGTCTATTGGACGCGAATCGGCGATAACTTCGAGATTGGACGGCGGAGATGCGTCGAGCATGTGAATGAATTAATTATATCTGCGGCAAATTTTTGACGACTTCTTTTTTTTTCTTTTATGTGAGTGCCCGGGTCTCATGGAACCTAGGTTGGTGTACGGGAGCAGGTGATATGGCTCGACCGTAACAAAGGATGATCATCCACCGAGCGGGTGTTGTGCTCGGGGACCACTGGTCCGACCGTTCATCGTTGGAGGTCGTATATAGGCGTAATTCAGAGAACGCTTCGTTAGCGTGAGTTAGACTCTTCATATTCATCGTGCGCTACTAGTAATGCCATCTTTTGGATTATGTGCGGACTGCGAAGACCGCTACAGTTGGCTTAAATCTTGGCTGGCAACTTTGTTCCATGAGAGCTGTGGTATACTCCATGTAATATGTTTCATTTTTAGTTGTAATTTTTTGGCTAAATAAAGGATTATTTATTTATTTATATTATTTATTTCATCCCTTGTCTCCGTTCTCACCTGATGGTAAGCAATGATGCAGTCTAAGTTAGTAGCGGGTAAACCTCTTAGGGGCATGGCAGTTATAATTAACCCATACCCCTAATTGGTTTCTACACGACATCCTACCGGAACGCTAAATCGCTTGGCGGCACGTCTTTTAACGGTAGGGTGGTTACTAGCCACGGCCGCAGCCTTCCACCAGGCCAGATCAGGGAAAATTCAGAAATTATAAATTCCCAAATTGACCCTGCCGGGGATCGAACCCGGGACCTCCGCACGTTAGGACAACAGCGTTTAACTCTGCGCCACGGTGGTCATCAAAAACTTCTTTGGTACATTTTTTTATCCACTACAAGCTAGCCCTTGACTGCGATCTCACCTGATGGTAAGTGATGATGCAGTCTAAGATGGTAGTGGGCTAACCTGTTAGGGGTATGGCAGTTATATTAAACCCGTAACCCTTCGGTTTCTACACGGCATCGTACCGGAACGCTAAATCGCTTGGCGGCACGTCTTTTAACGGTAGGGTGGTAACTAGCCACAGCCGCAGCCTTCCACCAGGCCAGACCTTCAGAAATTATAAATTCCCAAATTGACCCTGCCGGGGATCGAACCCGGGACCTCCGTAAGTTAATAGCGCTCAACACTGCGCCACGGAGGTCACCAAAAACTTCTTTGGTACATCAGTGTGATCTTATAAAGTAGGGGCTATTCCGAACAGAACTACTTTTCTGGCGCAGTAGTGAGCGCTTTGGTATTGCAAGCGGGAGGTCCCGGGTTTGATCCCCGGCAGGATCAAATTGTGAATTTATAGTTTCTTCATTTTCTCTAGTCATGGTCTGTTGGAAGGCTTCGGCCGTGGCTAGGTACCATCCTAATGGCAAAAACTTCCCGCCAAGTTACTATACTACGGCTAAAATAATAGACTTTCCACATATTTTTTACTAGATTATGCTCGCAACTTCGTCGTCATGGAATACGTTTTTTTTAACTCCGGGGAATTTCTTAATTTTCCGGAACCAATCCTACGTTTGTCCTTCCCCGGGATAACCTATCTGTATACCAAATCGGTTGAAAAGCTAGGCTTTTAAAGTGTAGCACACAGATAGACGGACAGACTTATGGATTTATAATAGTATTATGTTAGAATGGATTAAACTTAAAATTATCTTCTAGAAAATATACAAAATATTGGGGTCTACCTTCGGTGAACAATAATTTTGTTATTAAAGCTACCGAGCAAGACTAACAAGGCAAACAAGATGTACGCCTTAATCAGCCCTTAATGAAGCGCGAATTAATTCCGAATTAGCGTCGTTACTTCCCCCTCCCCTGCCCTCTCCCCTTCCCTTCTCCCATTCTTCCGGGAGAGACAATAAACAACTTACAAATACGCGAGTAATTTCTAATTAAAACATTCAATTAAAATTCCGCAGTAACAATTTTGTTTAAAGAATAGTTCAATTTTTTCCTTATTTTTTTAAATGAGGAAAAAAATTAAGCTTACCTTTTGCTCTCCAGGAAATGTCTCGAGAACCTGCAACAAATGAGAGCTTTATTAATTTGGTGCCTAAATAACACAATATAAATTATAGTAACATATAGGGAACGCTCGGGATTATATATTATTTATCTAGTTAAAATATTAATATTGAATTAGTGATTAAAAGGAGTCGTATATATGCCTAATATCTAACTATAGCTTACCATATTTTTTTCTGCAAACTAAGTGACGTATGTCTGTTCATCTGTTTCTCTACTACGCTTTCACGGCCTCTTTTTTAACAAATTGTACGAAATTTGACACAAAGATAATTTTCAGAAAGTACATAAGACTATACTCTTTATCCCAGAAAATTGAAGACTTCCAGCCTAAAATAATATATCTAAAGTTAAAGGACCACTCCATACCATCCATGTTTTCCGTATGGCAACAAGCGACTGCACTATGATTTAATTATTTTTTCTAACGTCACAATTGTTCAGACATTTTCATTCGGAATTACAGCGTCTATCTTTCTTCCCTGCATTACAATACACCCAGTCTCCATACAAATTTCACTAACGATATTAAAATGAATGGATTCTCTACACTGAAGTCTAAAGCACTCGCGACGCATTGTTCCAAAGAGGAGAAAAAATACTAAATGCATTCCCATAAATATGAGGATTTTGATAGAAAAAAACACGCGTGGAAAATCTTAAGTGTATGTTATGACAAACCACACCACAGCATAAAACGAGGCGTGGGTCTCCCCTGCCTTGATTGAAGTTGCGTTTTTGCAGTTTCTAATTAGTAAGAACAGTACGTTGGTTGAGATTTCATGGTAGGCCTCCGTCATCTGCCTACGTCAGTTGTGAGTACCCGTGATTGATTGCATTTGGTACCGTGATATCGTTAGTTATTGTAATATTTAATAGTCCTTAGGTTACATCTCTGAAGATCCGTAATACTTGACTAATTAATATTTAGAGCACAGAATAATTAGGTATAGTATAGCCTGGTAAAGCACTGCGGTAAATGATTATGATTTAAGGTTAAAGTAATGTTAAAATATTTTTTAGCCTTGACGTTACAACAGCGATGATTGAATTACAAAAATGAGTAAACTAAAATAAACATTAGTATTATGACCTTACGTGCTACCTCGTTTACTCTCAAAACCGCGCTTTAAATCTTACTCATTAAGAGACTTTCAGGGTATTGGATGGTACTACCAGTTTAAATAAAACCTTGTGCTTGACGACATTTTTGCCACTGGGCGTTGTTGTGATTGTGGCACGTCTCCACTACAGTCCATTAACGTGCCCAGCAGTGGCTGGGCACAAGCCTCCACTCACATAAGAGAGGGGGAATAAGAGCTTAGACTCACCACGCTGCTCCAATGCGGGTTGGCGGGCTTTAACGACTATTACTTTAACGGGACCGATGGCTTACCGTGCTATCCGAGGCACGGGTGTGAAATACCGCCCACGTAATAACTCTGGGCTAGTACTGAGAATTTCTAGCGAGGAAAAACCCAACACTTAATTATGGCCCGACCCGGGACTCGAACCCGGGACCTCGTCGACCGCATGCGAACCACTAGACCAACAAGACAGTTCCACATTGACGCATGTCAGTGGCACGTCTACAAAGACGCTTAATATCTCAAAATCAACGCACGGGTTCATTTCCTTGCACGGAGTCCTTTCAGTGGTTTATTCATATTTCATATTCGGATCCTACCGACTGCGCCAGGTATGTAAGGTAGCCCGATTCATTTACAAGCGTCTCGACTCCTTATTTTAAAAGAAATTTCCAGAAAGGCCGCCGAGACGTGTGCTTTGAGTGCGGGCTCATTATAGGATTTCATTTCTTTGAATACAGGTGAGCTTCGTTAGCCGGGTCGTGTGAGGTGCTGGAATTTTTCATTACCGGCGCTGAGTATTGAGTTTTCTATTCCCGTATTGAAAGCTTGGAATGGATTTCAGACGTGATTGAGGGCTTAGGTGTTACTTGAAAATTAATTACTTACTTGCAAGGTCAGTGGCCAGTGATTAGTTTTTTTTTAAATACTATCCACAAAATTCATCACCAAGTCACTACTACTGAGCAAGAGTCATCGCTCAAAATGAGAAGGAGTTTGACCATAGTCGACCACTCTAGCCAAGCGTGGATTGGCTGACACCACACACCTATGAGAACATTATGAAGAGCTCTCGGGCATGTAGGTTTCCTTCACAGTTAATGCAAGTGATATATAGAACCTCCTACCACTTGTATAGGAAAACGTGTGCCTTAACCACTAGGCTAGCTACAAAAATAATCCCAAGAAATTCAGCATGCCATCTAGGAAACGACTCTCAATTTACAGTACAAACGGAAATCCTTACTCTACAAAGCTATTTTATCAGAGAGTCTGTCATAGAACAAGAATAAAGTAAAAAAGAAACTATCCTCTCTACAAAGACTGTCATAGATTAAGTAAACTAGAAGAAACGGCGTGTAAAAAGTAGGTAAAAAGCGTGCTCGTACCGCCTTAGCGATCCCATCGTCAATTGCACCCCGGCGTGTATTCAAAGAGATCTTACTATTCAGAGATCACGACCGTAGCTTATAGCGTGTGGTCTAATCTATAAGAGTTTGACTACTTTATAGCGTAGCTTTTTATCATTCGCTTTCTAGGCCAGACAACCTAAGGCAACGCTTGTAGCATAGAGGGCGCCTTCATCTCGTCTTGAGTCGTCAAGACGTCTCTTGCGGAGACTTTTCAGCCGCTGTCAAATCGTGTGGAAATCAGGGTAACAATGAATAATCAAAACACTGAAGTGTGAAATCCTTTCACTTAAAATTTATGTCCAGCTCTTGAACGATAATGCGTCCAGCAGTATAAGTGAAGAGTTCAGACAGGAGAGAGAGATACGTTGTTGGGTGGTTTGACGCTGCATTGCTTTAGAGAGCTACTCCTGATCTACAGCTGTGATAAATTTCCGTCTCGTTGGACTACGAGTGTTAGGGAATATAAGGTGACCTTGTCGTTAAACACCGTCTATCACTATTATATTATGCAGTAGGTTTTTCTATAGCGCCGTAACTTGGAAAGCAAATACGTTGGTCCTACTCCTGATCTCCAGTTAAGACAGATTGCCATACCATCAGTTCATGAAGGTGCGCCTGTGTTTGCAGAAATGGTGTCTGTAGCACTATTATATTATTTCGGATAGTAGATATACCTACTGCTGCGCTAGGGAGGTTGTCAAGAAAGATACTAAACTGACTGATAAAATCTATACATACAAATATAATAAATTGCATTTTGCCGCTTATAACTTACACCAAGCTCAAAGCGGATAGGTCGCAGGCGGTGAAGGTAAAAACCCTGTCTGGAAGAGAGGTAACAATGGTAAGAAGGTGGTGTTCGTGAGACAGCCGTCGCGGATGCGATCTGAAAGACATTTCTTATTTAGTTTTCTTATTTTTTTCCGTACCTTGCCTTACTTCTGATTAACTGGTTCCGGTGAGAAAGCTGCAAATACTATAGGTACGCACAGAATAGGTTGTTACAGTTGCTATGCAAGACCAATCGTTACATGTGAAAAAATATTAAACTGATATAATCCTATTATAATCCTATAGTATATTCTATACTAATATGTCACTTGAGAATCATTGTGTGTCTACCTCTTTTTTTCATTACATTTTACAAAGAACTAGATGATACCCGCGACTTCGTCCACGTGGATTAAAAGTTTGCGATTCCCGCTTGAACTCTTTAATTTTCTGGTTTAACTCATGTCCTTCCCCGGGATGCAAACTACCTCTATACCAAATTTCATCAAAATCTGTTGAAAAGATGGGCGGGGAAAGCCTAGTAGACAGACACACTTTCGCATTTATTATATTAGTATGGTAACTTAATAATAACTTCTTCTTGACAATAATCACTAAATAAACAATTGTAAAGAAATAAGACTTGAAATAAATTTAAATACCTTTTTAATCACATAGTTATTATAATACAACATTGTCTGTATTGGATAGAAGCAAGCGTTACTTAGCGCAAGTCCATGCTAATGAAGGAACTAGAAGTTTAATCCACCACAATAGGTAAATCTATGTGGTACAATGTGTATGTGGCCAAATATTGTACCACATAAATTTACCTACTGTAACTTCTAGCTCCTTCATTGTTGGTCTGTAACCATTTTACGGCGGAAATGGCGGAAACGGACACAATATAATCCATAATAATAATATGGATGATGCCTATATATCAAAAATAAATTATTTCTAACTGATTATTAAATAGAGGGTCTTCCGAAAGACCTAAAATTCATATCCTCGTTTAGTTTTAAGTTTGATAACCATTTTAAAATGTAGATTAAAGAAAAAAAGTGTGTTGAAATTTGATGACGTCACTATTGTTAATCAAATCAAATAATGTTTATTCAATATAGGTAGGTAAACTACACTTATTAACGTCTAGTTATTTATAAAATATAGTGGTGATAATAATCAGTAACGGTATCTTAAAACTAAAGCTACGAGGGTTCCAAACGCGCCCTGGTCTGAGAAGAGCCCACAACAAACTCAGCCGGGTTTTTTTTTTCATTATCACCATTTCACAAATCATCTTAACTAAGGAACTATCAGAGCCATTAGAACAAATCATTGCCAAGCTTCCTTGTATTTTAAGTAATCCTTTACACGGTAATAAGATTTTTTAATGAGTTTACGTTTTACATTAACTTTGAACTTATTCAGAGACATCTTCAACATGTCTTCTGGAAGCTTATTGTAGAAGCGGACACTGTTTCCAACAAACGAATTGCTAGTTTTACTAAGCCTAGAAGCTGGCATTACAAGTTTATTTTTATTTCTAGTATTGACATTATGACAATCACTTTTCTTCTTGAATTTCATACAACTTCCATATTAGAAGCGCATTTTTAAGTTTGATAAAGAGTTGCTGATTTGATTGAGTTGTCATCATCCCTATGATGCCCGTCCCCGAAAATTCAGAGAGTTCCAACAGGCTTTTGAATGTGTAGGTTTTTCTAAGAATGGGTTTGCAGAAGTTCTACGTGTTTCGTTTATATTCAAAATCAATACATCTCAGCACGTTAATAACCGGCGCGTTTAAGCATGTGTTGAGTAAAGCAGGTGTGATGCGAATCAATTAGAGGTAGACGGCTGAGACAATAGTTCAGCTATATTCGTACGGTTAGCAAACAAAATATGGACATTAAAATGTCTGTTACTATCTAATTATGCTCAAAATTTATTTTATGTATGCAAAATTAGTATTTACATACTTTGTCTACGTCTTCTCTCGTTCGGGGCACATTGCTTTGTCGCAGTTTTGCTAATAGGTATTTTGGCCGTGAAAGCGTAGCACACATTCGCATTTATAATAGATAATATTCTTTATTCATTGTTATTTCTATAATTCTATACAACAAATATTATAAATGCGAAAGTTTGGATGGATAGATGTTTGTTTCTCAATCACGCAAGAACGGATGAACGGATCTGGATGAAATTTGGCACAGATAGAGATTATAGTCTGGAATAACACATAGGCTACTTTTTATCCCGAAACAATAAAAAGTTCCCGCAGAAACCAAAAAAAACAAATATTATAAATGCGAAAGTTTGGATGGATAGATGCTTGTTACTCAATCACGTCAGAACGGCTGTACGGATCTGGATGAAATATGGCAAAGAGATAGATTATAGTCTGGAATAACACATAGGCTAGGTACTTTTTATCCCGAAACATTAAAGAGTTCCCGCAGGAACCAAAAAACCTCTACCACGACCTCGAAGTCGCGGGCATCAGCTAGTTTTGTTACATGAAGAATTGTTTTGCGAACGCTACACACTGTTCATTGAGACGCGCGGGGCACGTGAGCCGCAGGTGGCGCGCTGCAGCAATATGCAAACTGTCTTCACCGGTCTGATTGCGCGCAAATATCCGCAGCACTAGTGTGAAATATTAGAACACATAATATTTCCAAACGTCAGAGAGAATATTTGCTGTGAAATTTTAGGTTTGTATTAAACTTTTGTGCATAGTGTAGTATGAAATATTAATCGCAGCTTCTGCATTCTTATTTCCTTCGATATATGATTAAAGTTTTGCCATTAACGTGGTAAGAGAGATATATATTTTCTTTAATTAAAATAATGAAATAAAGATAAGTACGGGCCTAATACAGTCTTGCAATTTCGAAATTTTCATGATTGCTCGTGTATAAAAGCTAACTATACCGACCAAGATAAAATATAAATCTATACTGAAACTTTAATTTATAGTATCATGTAGGATGACATATATTAATAGATCTTTCTTTTGATACATATGTTTTGACTGTACCGCCGGTTCAGCAAGTAGATTCCATTTATATTTTAATCAATACAATACTAATTATTTATTTTGAAACGTACGCACAAAATCTCGTATTACAAACGTACTCTTTCTATATAATCCGGGGTCATGCTGTAAACGTTTAAAATCATATTGTTTCATATGTAATTATTGGCTTTCGTGTTTTAGAATTATAATCCTTATTTGAGGAACGTCAAGGTACATGACATCGAACTGTTTTTATAGTAATGTTGTTTAAAGCGTTGGCAGTATGGCACCCGCACATTATGTTTATGTCAACGTAAGCAGTGGTTACACTGGTATATTTTTGCGTGCGTTTTCCCGACGTCATTAGGCCCAAAACAGCGGGGTTGCCAATTACGGTGCGCAGACCGGCCACCCGCGGCTCTGTCTATTATCGCAACAAATCGTTATTACTGGCGATACCTCGTTACTGGTTGAAGCCGCCGCCTGAGATTGAGTGTTTTTTTATATTCGGTACTTACTCGTATATTGAATTTCGAAAATCCCGACCGAATTTCGACAAAGGCGGTCAATCTCTAAAGAGATTAGCCATCTGCGCGATAGATATTATAGTGCACTAGTGTGTGCGCAAACACAGGTTCACTCTCTGTTCCTTAACTTTAATAGTCTGATGGGACGGAAAATTGGACACGGCCGAAGAGAGATTTAGCGCTGGACCGACAGCTTTATATGCACTCCGAAGTAATAGGAATGAGTAATAGTAATTAAGAAGGTATTAGGTTTTTCTGACAAGATTAAATAACAGGTACCTACTTACCAACAGTATTTTTCCAGACGCTGCCATTTAATAAACTTTCAACAATTAAAATTAAGTAATAATTTTTTTACAGTTTAAAAGTGCAGCCGAAATGGAGGCAGCATAAGATGTCTGAGACACGAGAAAAAATTCACCTACAAGTAAAATGGTTATTAATATTTTGGTAAACGTTGAAAACAAAAATATGAAAACCTCAAAGAATAATAGAAGTCTGGTTTAGAGTATTATTTATGATAAGCCTTGTTTCATATATTATGTTACTTAAATATCTGATAGAAATCTTTCGGCATTCCATTTCACTTTAAAAAGTAATATAATAAAAAGAATGGATATAATTTCTGTGCAGTCAGTTAGATTTTCCTTTTATTTTATTTATAGACTAAGTAGATGACTGATGTGACTTCGTCCTCTTGGACTCAGATTGTCTTTGAAAAGTTGTTTGAAATCTTTGATATTCTGGGATGAAAAGTAACCTATATCTAAGCTTACTTTTTACTAGATGAAGCCGGCGAGTTCGTTCGCGTGGAATAAGTTTTAGTATTCCTGTGGAAACTCCTTAATTTTCCGGGTTAAAAGTAGCCCATGTCCTTCCACGAGTTACTACCTATACCTTTACCAAATTTTATCAAAATCAATTGAAAAGATGGGTCCCGGGGAACACAAAAAACCCGGATGAAGTCGCGGGCATCATTTAGTATATGAGTAAACACAAAACGAGATCCCGCGAGGAATTACACGGTGGCCTTTAATCAACCATAGCTCAACGTTAAACTGCAGATAATTTCATCGCTAAGCCCGCATTTCACACTCCAGCCGGCAATTAGCCGTGATCTGTCTGATTAACATGCGTAGTCGGGACGGCGCGGGAGCTTAGGCGGGGCCGCTGTGCGAGCGATTAGCGTTTTAGTGTAACAATAAAAAATACTAGGGGCACAAGAATAGATCGACAATAATACACGCAATAATGTGTAATGTAATTTCTTCAATGTCCTGAACATGACGTTTGTCCCCGCTCCATTTTTTACCGGGAGTGGTAAGGAAAACTATGTTCTATAAGAAGAGCAGAAGATAAAGTGAAATAGAAATTAATTTCACAGCATGGTTTTCTCCTCTCGAAGAAAGCTTTACTTTTTTATGGCAATTTGACAAAGAATTATTTTTCCTGTAGGTATGCATTTTTGTGATAATTCTAAGCGTTGACAGCAATTAATGAAAACAAATGATAAGACGTGGTAGCAAAATAAATTCTTCTTCCTATTTCCGTAATTTTAAAGAAGTTTTACTGACACACAGCACAAAAGCCACTGTCACATTAAAAAACGTGGAATGCATTATATAGGTTAAATGATTTTGATTTGAAAAAAAAAACAGACTGAATGTCTGTTTTTTTGTGATCAAAGCTCTCCCGCTTACGTTTTGGCGTGCCCTTAGCCAGACTAGTCACAAGCGGGTGAGGGCGACACGTGATCTTTCAGGTGTTAGCATGGCTGATTAATACGGTGCGGTATTTTGAATTATTGTGATGCTGTATAGAGACTAAATTTGTAGCAATGTGACTCCGGTATATCTCTACGATTAATATTCAATGAGAGGATAAAGGAGTTTACACACGGCCGCAAGATCCAGTAGGTGGCAGCTGTAGGTGGCGAGACAGCGAATTCCTAGAGAAACACATATTGTATAGGGTACCTTAATGCTAAAAAATTATATGTTATTTATATATGTTTACCTCAGCAATTTATGTTGATGTCATTATTTATTAGATCTGTCTAATGTAATAAATTTTTATTACATAAAACTTGTTGCTAATTGAAGATTTACTTTATGATCTAGTTGTTATCGGACGATTAATTAACGATTTGACAGTTCCTTTTCCTCTCCTTGTTTTAATTGAAGTAGTTGTGACTACGCTAGAGATTTACTATTTCTTTAAACGAATTACCGCTGTCACTGATACCAGCCGTTGCTATAGTATGTGACATAGCAATTTTTTTTACGTTGAGCTTCCTATTTGCAGTCTGTAGAGGAACTTTTGGGGGGTAATCAGCTACGAAAAAGGCTGAGGGCACGCAAGACGACAGTGACACAGTTTAGCAAGGTAACAGTTTGTAAACAGACAGCAGTTTGCCTGTAAATAATACTTAAAAAGCGTACCTACCTATGATGATTACTGTTTAAGCTCAAGTTTTTTCTCATGTCAATCACACAAACGGGTTTAGTTAGCGGGTGCTTACATGACCGGCGGGTCAAATGCCCTTCTATAATAAACAATTGATATAAAAAAATCGTAAATTAATATATTATAAACAGTTCGCACACGTATTATTGCAAGTTTGGCATTATTGGCGACATGTGATGACAAAAAGCAAAACGACATATCTCGGCGAGCTTTTTTTTAAATTCAGACAAACACTGCGTTGGTATCTAGCATTGTTTGTAGGTAACAGTAGTAAATTGCAACGAGTCTAGACAGTAGGTAATTTAAAATTAACGATTAATATGATGAGGTACGATTTAAAGGATCTCTTTTACGGCTATGCTTGATCCGTTTGCGATGAGATGCTGAAATTTTGACTACCAAGTTTTACGCCAATAATATAGGCAAAGTTTATTCATGTGTACTCTGTATTATCGCTAAACCATGACAACATCCGCCGGGGGCTGGCAAAAAGTATAAAAACCTGATTGAAACCCGAGATAAAAGCCGTGTCGAACAAGACGACCCGCACGTCCCGAAATTTAGATGCATTTAAATGTATAGTCGATATATCGGGCGTCTGCTTAGGACCCTTCTCCTAGGTAATTTATTTTCAGTCTGCTTTACTTTTATAGCATTTTGGATAAACCACAAAATATTCAGGATTTTCTTTACAAAACTAACGTTACTGCCGTTATAATATGACGTAATTATTTTGTCTGTTTAAACGTGACAATCCCACAAATCTCGCGAGAGGCTTCGGCCGAGGTGAGGTAAGAATCTTATCGGTACGAAGCCATGTAGAAAGCGATTAGGGGACTGAGGTCTCTACCATCAAAGACTGCATCATCGCTTACCATTAGGTGAGATCGCAGTCAAGGGCTAACTTGTAGTGAAATAAAAAAAAGAAGTAGGTACATGAAATCAACAAGCTGGAGCATGACATGGCCGCAAGATGGATTCAAACCGCAGCGTGTGGAAGTCCGTACAAGAGATCTGTGTCTAGCGTACGTTGTAGCCCCCTTTCAACCTTTGCGTGTTGTGATGGGTAGGGTTTTTAGATGCAAACTTACAATAGGTAGTAGAAAGACTTAGCCATTTACTCGTGACGTAAACATAACTAAACCCATAACCATTTGCAACCAAGGTCGAAATAGATAGGGTCTATTTCAAGAACACTTGCTCCTCAAGGCGAAGCAGAGTATCGAATTGTTACAGACATTAAAGTTGTAGTAATGTTATAATAATTTAAAACAAAACGTCATTAAACATGGCTGCGACAAGAGCGGGAACTTCTCTGATTGGCCAAAGCCCCTATAGACTGTTTCGGTCCAGCGCCATCTGTAGTCATCGCTCGGAACGATGTCTCAGGCAGGTCAATGTAAGATGGCGCTCACACATAATGTTTACTCGTCGTCGTCGTCTCAACCAATAGATGTCCAATGCAGGACATAGGTCTCCTGCATGGATCTCCACAGTACACGGTCTTGTGCCGCTTGCTTCCAGCTACTCGCTTGAGGTCGTCCTTCCACCTGGTGGGGGATCGTCCAAAGAAGCTACGCTTTGCGGTAGGAGGCCACCATTCAACTACCATCTGATCTGATATCTACTGATTAATATTAATTAGATTTAAATCCAAAGGTACTTAGCATTTATCACCTAACCTGATCGGATCGGATCAGGCCTTGCAGCGGCTTTGCATAATATAAGGTATAACAATTAACAGTAATGTTAATGTCCTCCTGCAATCAGCCATACGTATGCTAATTACCTGCGCCTAAATACCTGCTATTACGTAATATCTACCTACTTACTATAGGTACCTATTGTATATTACTAGTAGTGTATATTATATGATCTGTACCACAAGGGTATCGAGATAAATAATATGAGAATTGAATTAGATATGAGATAATAATAATAATGTCCTCCTGACCGAATTTCGGCCACGGCAGCCATCTCCAGAGAGATCTGCACGGGAGATAATATTATAGTGCACTGTGCACTATAATATTATCTCCCGTATACACAGGTGCACTCTCTGTTTCTGTACTCTCATAGCCCGATGGGACGGAAAATCCGACACGACCGGAGAGAGATACTAACTTGGGGTCTAAACGAGTATCAAACCTGTGACCGCTGGCTGCTTCATGGCTGTACCAGTGAGGTTGTCAAACGGTTTGACTTGTTATATTTAACTGACCTTGACTTGGAGTAAATACAAAGACAAACTGTTTACTGTTTAATATGCATTAAGACGAGATGAGGCAATACGAATTTGAATTGCATTAAGCTGTTCCGAAGCAACAATGATTTGAATTTAACAGAACAAGATGGCGGATTTTGTGTTTTGTTGACATACCCCCAATGTTGACTAGCATCTTGAACTTTAAAAGCGACTTGGAAAATAAATTAGCGCAGGTTTGTCATAGATTTTGACCGTGGCTAATAAATAATAATAAACTCCTTTACATCAGAAATTTTATTCATTTGACAAAACAACTAGGACTAGAAGATGCTCGCAACTTTTGATCAGAATGATCTTTGGACACGCAGTAGACAGTCGGACAGACAAACGCACACTAAATTAATATTATTATAGGTATGGATGGATTTTAGGTACGATACATTCTAAGATGATTGCGGACAAACACAAATTTTGAACTATTTAATTATATTATGATCCATACTTAATATTATGCGAAAGTGTGCCTGTCTGTCTGCCTGTCTGCTACGCTTTCACGGCCCAACCGTTAAAGCGATTTTGATGAAATTTGGTACAGTGATAGGTGAGACGGATATAGAATACATTTATCCCAGAAAATCAGGGAGTTCCCGCTTAAATTAACCACGCGGACGGACTATGTATAATGCTGTTTGAGGCCCTTGCAAAGCCGGGGTGGGTCAGTTAGTAGAAAAGAAATATTCAAACGTTCTGATAAATTTTCAATCAGCATTTTCAAACCAATAATTATTATACCTATAAGTAGAGGAGATCTTGACAAAAGATAGCGACATTAAGTACGATGGAAGGCCCATTACTTCCAATAATTTGAGTCATCGCGAACATTAAAGGAATGGAACTTTTCACTCGAAACTTCGAACCAAATTTCCGGCGACTAATGAGATTAGTAATTATTATCGATTTGACTCAAAGAGCGATGCTTTGCGCAATGAATTCGAAAACACACTATGAGAATTTCTGGTGGACAAAAAGTCATCGTCTGTTTTATGTAACGCGCACGTTAGCGCGACAAGACAAAACTTGTTAGAAACCAGTTTTGGTAAAATGTACAGGAGCATAATATGTTGTACTAGCTGATGCCCGCAACTTCGTGCGCATGGATTAAGGTCTAGCCCCACTATACAGAGGCGCGGCGCATAAGTATTCTTTGTATGAGGTTTTATGGAGTTTGCCGGTACGTGCCGCGCTGCTCCGTGCATCTCAAGTGGGGCTAAGATCTTGAAGTTTTTATAATTCCCGCGAGAATTTTTTAATTTTCAAGGATAAAAAGATAGCCTATGTCCAACCTAATTTCGTCGAATTCGATTGAAAAGAGCATTGCAGCATGCAGAAGTACAAACACTTTCGTAAATTTATAATAAAAGTATGAATTTGTATTTGCGGAAGGATCTGGGAACCCACCGCATTATTATCCCAAGAAAACCCCTGCCATTACGTGATTAATAAAGTGTGTGAGTGAAATGGGTAATAAGAGGCAGAGAGAGAGAGATAAAGAGAGATTTGGTCTGCATAGAAATATATATAGACTATATTTCTACTAAGAATTTTATTTATACTACCTAGTTTTTACCCCGGAAAATGCACGGAAACCATTTTTGTCGTACCGGGCGAGCGAGCCTTAAAATGGTCGAATTTTGAGAGCCCATAAATCTGCCACGCGTCAAACTAAGCCTCGTATCGAGCGGGGCAGCCGGCTTAAATTACAGACTAACTGCGGCGCAAACAATAATATTGATAAATCATATTATTAAGATAGTTCGTCTAAAATCGGATTGCTGTAATAAATTTTCATTTCCCGTTTGCCCAGTGTGGCGGTCGATTTTATAACAATTTTATTATTCTAAAACTGCATTGTTAGTGGCTGAAAAAAGAGTACATAATTAACTAAACTTTCTATAATAATTAGTAGCTACTGTAATTAATTACTTTTTTAGGGTTCCGTTCCTTAAAAGGATCACTTTGTTCTCCGTCTGTCTGTCTCTCAACGCTCTTTTTCTCAAAAACGCGTCGAGGTATCAAGTTGAAATTAATACCAAATACTTAGGTCTACGGTCCCTTGGAGCTGTTCAAAAATCAAGCTTCTTAAAACCAACGCAATCGAAAAATATGGCCGTTTACGTAACACATTTTTTGCATATTTTCGCCAATAGATCAAAACCTAAAGGGTACTTCCCGTTAACCTAGAATCATGGAATTCGGCAAGATGCAAGGTTATAGCACAAGTATAGGAAAAAATCCGAATTTCGTAAATTAGGATTCCATATTCAACGGGCGACGAATTATTATTTGTCAGGCGCTTCCCGTTTAGTGTTATATTACGTACCTAAGCCAGCTTTTCACAGCTGAAATTTTGGAGTACAAAATATGTTTTCTAAAGTGCAACCGCCGAGTTTCTTGTTGGCTCTTCTCGGTAGGAATGGCATTCCAAACCAGTCTCAGTTCTCTTAACCATTCAAAAGTACTTTTCCAAGAGAATTTCCAACGGGATCTTCAAAAAATCTAAAACTTTTTAAGTCACTAGAAAAAGTCAGTACCTACCTCAAAAATATCGCTCATCAGTTATTGTGTAAATATACATTATCAAAGCATTTCTTGAAGCACCTAAACGATGGCGCCCTAATGAGGCTTCAAGCAACCCGGGCGCCCCGCAGTGACCAGAGGGGGCACCCGCTGGGTTCCGCCAATTTGCACACTTTCCGACAATTTTCTATTTTCACTTGCATTCATATCCCATGAACACCTACATTAGGTACTTTGGACAGTATCTGTGGTTATGACAGCTAGTTTTGTTTAACGAGTAGAAGGGTCACTCGATGTATCGACAACGTGCAGTATTATTAAAGGATCTTTAATGACCTGGCGTAGACCAGCGCTCACCCTGTGGTCTTATAAGTGGAAGGTCCCGGGTTCGATCCCAGGCGGGGTAAATTCAGGGCATTTGTAACTACTGAATTTTCTCTTGTCTGGCCTAGTCGGAGGTTTCGGCCGTAGCTAGTTACCACTCAACCGGCAAAAACATACCGCCAAGCGATTAAGTGTTGCGGTACGATGCCGTGTAGAATAAAAAAAATACTAACATCATAAATGCCAAAGTTTGTCCGTCTGTATGTCTGCTACGCTTTGACAGCCCATCCTTTTAACGGAATTTGATGTATAATTTGAAAGTAGAAAGGCTACTTTTTAACCTGAAAAATATCTAATAGTTCCCTCGGGATTTTCGGGGACGAAATTTGGTGCCATTGCATTTAGTTAAGAAGTTATAAAAACACGTGAACCTCGATCGATAATTGTCAATGTCAAACAAAGAAAATGTATGTAAGCCGGTCACAGCTACGAGAGCCTCTTTACCGTAGTATAGGGCGTCCTTTATAATCTAAGAGCTGGGTACGATAAAAACTATTTAACTTTATCGCTTTTAAATAAAAACTAAATATTTTTTTCAGATTAGCCATAGTCCACCTTGCTAGCCAAAAAGAACTCTCGGGCATGCAGGTTTTCTCACGATTTTTTCTTCACCTGTAAGCAAGTGACATTTATTATTTTGAATTGCTTAAAACGTACTTATCACAAAAAAAAAGATAGATGTGCGAGCCCGAGGATCAAACTCCCGATCACCCGAATAGGAAGCCGAATGTCTAGATCGCTAAGTGATCACCCTCTTCAAGTTTATTGAATATACCAATAATCAACGACGACGAGTTTCTTGCTGGCTTCTTAACGAATTGAATAAACAAATTTAAGAAATCCATTAAAAGTATGCTCCTGAAAAAAGCTTATTATACTGTTGAAGATTATGTAAATGATAGAGGAGCATGGATTTGATCGCTCCAGCAATGCTAGGGACAGCGGTTACTTATGTACACATTGATATAGTAATTGTAAATGAATTATTTAAAAAGAGCAACCACCGAGTTTCTTGCTGGTTCTTCTCGGTAGGAATGGCATTCCGAACCAGTGGTAGATTCACTTGACGATTCAAAAGTACTTGTAAAAGTTTATTTGAATAAAAAATATTTGATTTGAAAATATTTGATTTGATTTGATTTGCTCTTCTCGGTAGGAACGGCATTCCGAACCAGCGATAGATTTACTCAACGATTCAAAAGAACTTGTAATGCTTTAAATAAAAAAATCTTCGAATTGAATAGAATTGATAATTTTGTTTTTGAAGTGAAAACTTCTTTAGGCACGTTGAGCACTTTTTGGTAGAGGTAAAAATGTGGAATAAGCGAGACCGACACCGTTCTTCTTAAGACAAAAGGTCTTATGTATAAATAGTACATTCGTAATTAAACTTTAATGCCTTACTTTTTAGTTTTATACTTGAAAGTTTTTCTTTTAATTAGAAAAAATAAAATAATGAAATACTCATTCGTTTTCACTTCTATGGGCAATCGTCCATATGACTGCCAATTATTATTATTTTATCCACTACAAATTAGTCCTTGACTGCAATCTCTCCTGATGGTAAGTGACGATGCAGTCTAAAATTCATACTCGAAACGAGCTATCCGCTAGCTCCTACTCTACGGGCGTAAGACAAATCGCTAATGAGATGAGGCTCCTAATGATTTATCGAGAGCCATCGAGGACCATCCAAATCATTTCGGCTTTATTCGGCTTCGAATTGAGTTGATCCTAACAAAGCGAGAATTAAATGTTATTTGTTTCAAGTATTCCGGTAAACAATCGTTTTTTATAATTCACTAAAAGTTAACCTTTCAATGCGATCTCACCTGGTGGTATTGATGATGCAATCAGATGCTCGTATTAATAAACCGATATCGTAGATATGGTACGATTAGTATAACCGTTACATTAAACCCTTAGGTAGCCTTAAAAGTATCGTATCGGAACGCTAAATCTCTTGGTCTTTGCCGGTTGGATGATGAATAGCCACGGCCGCAGCCTCCTAGATCAGATTATAAAAAATATGAATTCCCAAATTGACCCTGCCGGGGATTAAACCGGGACCTCTCGCTTAAAACACCACAGTGCCAAATATCACGCTAAAATAATTAACAAAAGCCGAATTAACTGTATAATCAAAACTTTTTAAAGTACGAAACACTTATTCGAAAAAAGAAAACCTCCTTGGAGCAAAAGAAATACGCTCAAAAAAAATACAATGTAGCAAGAAAATCGGTTAAAAACAATCATTATTCATACATTCGGAGGTCTAATCCCTCAACCCGAGTGGCATGACCTCACACCGTATCGCAAAAACTCCAGCCAGTACTTTGAATAATGCTGTTAGTTCCGCACACTGCCTGCCGATGCCTATGTAAATGCGGCCGAATTGAGTTCTCAAAGCCTTGGTACTTGCGTGTTAGAGGAACAGCTATTTGAATGGTTTCTAGTAAATTCTACTTTATTTTATGGTAACATAGGTCTTTTTGTGCCCTTTATCTTGATTTGAGTTACCTTAGTTCTTAATTTAAAAAAAAATATTCTTCTTATGTATAGTATCATCTTGAAAATAATACGTTTATGTATGTTAGTATGTCGCACTGCGTATTTTAGTCAGTAAATTAATGCTATCGAACTGAAATGTAAAATGGTTTTAAAATATAATACTTTCTTTCTCTTATTGCGTATGAAATAATTAAAATATATTTTAAATAATTAGAAAATGGGCCAAAATAGAGGATGTGACATCCGCGTAAATTTGTTTTTTTGAATAATTTCGTGTGAACTTTTAAATTTTCTAAGATAAAAAGATTGATATCCTTCCCCGAGATGCAACCTTAGTACCAAAATTGGTCAAATTTAGTGAAACACCCGTGCAAGCGTAGAAGACAGACAGACGTATGGATTCGGCCGCTATAGCTCTGAGAGACTGGTGACGGCAAAAGAGACTTGCGTGACGCATCTCCTTCGGTAGGGAACTACATCTTTCCTGTCGTACTGGTATTTGCATCTCCATATATGCTAATTATAAAGTGTGTTATGCTGAATTTTTAGTGTGTTTGAGTTCTAAAGGATAAAAAATAAAGAATCAGTACCAAATGGTGCATTTATGTGATTTTTACGTATTGAAGTCAAAGCAGGTGTCAGAATGGCTACGAGGATTGCTCTCACCCTCACCCTTGAGGGCGAGTCGTAATGAAGCGCGGTAACGAACATGAGCTGACGTCACCTGGTGCTACGCGACCAGTGGCACCCAAAGTTTAAATCTCTTATTTTTCAGGTTTCCATACCAGAAGGGTGCCAATAGGTGCCAACAGGACCCTATTACTAAACCTCCGCTGTCCATCAATTCGTCTGTCGGTCAGCGGGCTGTATCTCATGAACCGTTATAGGCAGTTAATATTTTACAAAGTGTATATTTAGGTAACTCCTGTGGCATAAAACAATAAATAATAATAAAATACAAAGTAAAGTAGAGATACAAGAAATGTGATTATTGAGCGCCTCTCTTATTTCTTTTACGAAAGTATTTAAAACATCAGAGTGTTAAATTTGTACGATGGCACGAAACCCTTCGTGTGCGAGTCCGACTCGCACTTGGCCGGTATTTTATTTATTGACTATGGTGAAAACGTGAAAGCAAGTTAAGACTTTGGCCTGCTTTTCGTTTATTGTGAGGTCATCTTCATGCCTGATAGTTCTCCATCTCAAAGATGTATGTGGTCAGTCTGGATTTGGCCAGCGTGGTGGAGTTAGGAGTATAAATTCAAATTCATAGCCTATTTATTCTTCATATTATGCAGATACCAAGTAAATGGTAATTTGGCATGGTAAATTATTTTATTCAAAACTATATTGACATATTTTTGAATAAAATTATTTACCACTTCCAAATTTTTGAGCAAGAGATTTTTCTTTAATTTTAGGCGACCTTAGATCCAAAATTTTTACATCCGAATAAAGTCGTCCTCACTTCGAAGCTATAAAGATAGACAAGTGGATTATTGGTTAGTTCTTAACCTAGATTTAAGCATAAAATAAATAAGTAATTCCTTACGGATTACTTTCTCCAACTGTGGCATTATTTTGTTGTGCTAACAAAAATCCTTTGTGAAAGTTTGAGGAGCGCTCGAGCGGACGGGAAAGAATCGTTTTGTAACTCAATTTGCGGCGAGTGCGGGGCTTTGTGCATGTACTGTGCAGTAGGTATTCGCGATTTAGTCCGTGAATGCCTCTCCACTCGCGGCGACAGCCGTATACTGCATTCTATGGGATCGGTTAGGTCTTTATTCAATTAAGAGTCGAGTAGACTGAGCCTTGAAGAGTTAGTTTATAAGTTATCTACTAGATTAAATGGATTAAGGTTTTATGATTCCTACTGGAACTCTTTTATTTTCCGGGTTATTAACGTTGCCTATTCAGATTATAAGGTACTAGCTGATGACCGCGACTTTGTCCGCGTGGAATGAAATTTTTTCGTTCCTGCGGGAATCCCGTTTTCGGGATAAAAAGTAGCGTATGTGCTAATCTAGACTATAAAATGTGACAAATTTTATGCAGATCCGTGCAGCTTTTCTGGAGTGATTGAGTAACACACATCGATCCATCCATCCATCCATCCATCCCAACTTTCGCATATTTTATAATATTAGTATAGACCTCTAATCCAAATTTCAGCCAAATTGGTTATGTAATTGTGGCGTGACTAACAAACATTCAAATATACACAAACTTACACATAACAGTAGATAGATTAGATTAGAAGATATGAAATTATTATGTTAGTAGGTACTCAGCCCATATCAGCTTTTTAGAATGCCGTTTGAAAAAAGTTCAACGGCGCAGAATAGCCAATGACTGCTAGAAAAGGGCCGGCAAGGATATGGGCCTCAGCAAACTCAATTCCACCACATTTACATAGGCATCGGATGCTAGACCAAGCAAGCTAACAACATTATTCAAAGTACTCGCTCCTAGTCCGTTGTTGATGTACTCATTCAAAGTTCAAAGTCTGCATTAATACATTGCCTCTTCGGGCGTGCAATAGAAATACAAAACAATGGTTAAAAATTACAAAATATATGATCTAATAATGTCAGCATACAAGGAAAATATAAATTAATAATATTAAAATATTATTAGATATATATATATATATATATATTTCAAATTTAAAAATGTCTGTAATGTACTCTATTTCGATAGTTGTAATGTAGTTTTTAGGGCAGGCGAGGTAATTTTCTTATAGAAGCGATTGAACGAACAGCAAGATTTCCTGCCCAAAATATTATTTTAAATAATATTTTTGTCACGGCTTCACGTTGAAACTAATACCACCATACTATTACCTATAAGACATTAGAAAGCGCGGGCGGCCAAAAGGACGGTGGGCAGATGAAATTGTGGGCATTGCCGGTAATTTTTTTATTATTAGCGCTCAAAACCTAAAAAATAAATATGGAGGAGGCCTTTACCCGCCAGGGGTCCTTATTTAAGTAATATAATATTAGACCTATGTATTATAGTATATCTTGTGATTTTCTTTCATTTTTTGTCTATATAATACGTAAGTAGTATGATTGTTTTATGTTTTTATTAATTATACCTACTATAAGCGCGTTTTAAAGAACTTTGTAATTCTATTTAGTTTTTAAATGAAGGAATAATAAAGACTTTTTTATTTATCAATTTATTTATTACCTATTCGGTGCTAATACGGAATTAAATGAGACCTGGGGCCATACTGCCTACGTTTAAAGCCATATTGTTTCATTATTGTTAACTTTCGTATTTTAGAATTATAATCCTTATAATTTAGCAACGTCAAGGTACGTGACATCAAACTGTCGTTATGCGTATTGCGTTGGCAGTATTACCCCAAATATAATTATTTATACCGAAATCAGATGGAGTTCCGTCGGGTTAGAGGATTAAAGTTTTTAACAAGGTTGTTAACGATTTTACTGCATATCTCCGTCGAATCACAACTTATTTTGACAATGTTTTCCTAATTAGAAAGGTTATTTCCGTTAGGTTAGCCTCGTGTAAATTTAATGAAGATATTATGATAAACAGTTCGGAGATAGAAGGCGGAACTTTATCTGGTTCAAAAATCTCAAAATCAATCGTTCAACTATGAAATAGTTGATTTTTAACGTTTTTGATAATACCTAGAAGATAACGACTCGTGAGAACCGGATAGGTATATCTAGTGTATTTAAGCATTAAGTTATGAACCGAATGAGCGAACATTTAACAACATAATTTACTAGCATTCATTTCTAGTAGTAACATAGTAGCGAAGTAGTTTTTATAAAGCTGGCGAGCTCATTTCCTCAGCCGAGAGATTACATAAGCGATGTTACGAGGAGCAAGATTTCCTTGAAGTAGTTTTTACTACTTGTTTTCTTTTTTGACCTAGGTACGAATAGAATGAACACTTTATTGTAATATCAAGTTTTTATTGTAATTTTACTTACTTTCTATAAGACTGTATTTAAGTCTACAGCATAAACATCATCAGCTTCACCTATCACCGTTCCACCACTGAGCACAAAATATCTCCGCTCGAGGTTTCGGCCATAGGTATTTGAGAAAATTATGGAGAACTCTCAGGCATGCTAGTTTCCTTACCCTGTCTCAGTGGCACGGAGCCATCTACGGCTCGACTATTTTTAAAACGAAAATCGCCGATACTGGCGCCGAGCCGCCCGCGGCTCGACCGGTCCGAACGACTATGAACTCAATTTTGTTTTTCTTACAATTTATTTTTCTTTGAACTATTTTGACCATATAGAACTATATAAAATTCCCTTTATTTTGCAACACTCAGCAGATGACGTTCCTATAAATAAATAAAAACACAAGGCATTTGAAACTGGTCTGTGATCTGTGCTATAACTTCTCTATACATATACGTCTATTTTCGTTATCAATATTTTGCTTATTTTTGTATAGAATTAGACCAGATCTTTACTGAAATGTGATAAATAGCCTTAGATAAATTATATAGAAATCTAATGCCGTTTACAGAACCATGATAAGTGGTCTAGATTTTTTTATGGGCATTTCTCTGAAAAGTGGTGCAATAAACTAGGCGCGCGGTGCGCGGTTTGCGAAATAGGAACCGCGCAAAAAGTGACCGTTGAAATTCGAGCAATGGAGAGGTTATGATGGTTTCATATTATTTAGTTGTTAGCACACATATCTCCGAAAAGTTAATAGTAGTGGTAGTGGTGGTAAAGGTGTGTTTAAACGAATGTAGAGCCAGAGTAACAGCAAGAGTGTTATTTTCTTGATACGTATTTGATCTTTTACTGTAAACAATAATTATTTTCCAGCAATTACAGAACTACAAGAACTAGTCAGTTCTTTCGAGCATTCTAAGATCGTTGGATAAAATCACGAAAAAAGATAGAACAACGAAATAATGCTCTGTCACCGTTTACACAAGGAGAATTTGATGGTGTGGAGATAGAATGAGCATTTGATCCTTTTATAGAAAGCATTTTCCATTAGAACAGAGCAGAGCAGGTAGATCGATAAATTCTTTATTGCCAAACAAAAATCCATACTAATAATCTTCTTATAAATATAAAAATGAAACCCGTTTTCCTTGGTCACGGCATCACGCGTGAATGGCTGGACCGATTTCACTAATTCTTTTTTTTTGTTGTATTTGTTATTATTAGGAGAAGGTTCTTACGGAAAAAAATATTAAGAAAATCTCTCAGAAGTATTGAAAAATATACATTTAATTTTGCATACTAAGGCGGTACGAAGTTCGCCGGGTCAGCTAGTATAATATAATATAATATAATATAATATAATATAATATAATATAATATAATATAATATAATATAATATAATATAATATAATATAATATAATATAATATAATATAATATAATATAATATAATATAATATAATATAATATAATATAATATAATATAATATAATATAATATAATAATATAATCCATATCCATACTTCCATACTAATATTATAAATGCGAAAGTGTTTCTGTCTGTCTGTCTGTCTGTCTGCTACGCTTTCCCGGCCCATCTTTTCAACCGATTTTGCTGAAATTTGGTACAGGGGTAGATGGTATCCCGGGGAAGGACATAGGCTACTTTTTATCCCGGAAAATTAAAGAGTTCCCGCGGGAATCAAAAATCTTAATCCACGCGGATGAAGTCGCGGGAATCATCTAGTATATTATAAATGCGAAAGTGTGTCTGTCTGTCTGCTACGCTTTTACGTCCCATCTGTTCAACCGATTTTGATGAAATTTGGTACAAGGGTAGATGGTATCCCGGGGAAGGACATACGCTACTTTTTATCCCGGAAAATTAAAGAGTTCCCGCGTCAATCAATCAAACAAAGTGCGTAAGGGCAGTCTTATCACTAAAAGTGGTATCTCCTCCAGGCAACCCATCAGGCTAGGAGTAGGCTAGTCGTAGGTAAAGATAATATGGGGCGTGGTAAACTCAATTCCGTTACATTTACATAGGCCTCGAATGATGGACCGTCGAGCTAACAATATTATTCAAAGTACCCGCTGGAGTTTGGGGGTAGGTAAGGTTAAGGTATTCAACCTTAGAGGCAACTACCGATTGTAGAAGATATTATGTCCCTACTAGCATTGTAAATGCGAGGGTGAGTTTGTTTTTTGGTTAGTTAAAAAAAATCATTTTTTTTATTTAAATAAACTTTTGCGTGTGCTCTTGATCGTCAGATGAATCCAATGGTAAGGAATGATTCAATCATGCCGCAGCAGTTTCAGCATAGGTCATAGGTGAAGGTAGTTTATAGGCTAAAGAATAAGTACTTACATAGGCTAAATTTTTTGCAACAACATAATAATTATAATAAGTACTTATCATAACAGAGACAATGCTGCCATCATTACATTCCATTAAAAGTTTGCTCTTAAAAATAGCTTATTAAGTATACCTACTGTTGAAGATTATGTAAATGATAAAAGAGCGTGGATTAGACTCGCTTCAACATAGCTTAGGACTGCGGTTATGTATCTACACATTCATGGAATTGTATATCATTTTTTTCAGAAGAGCAGCGAACGAGTTTCTTGCTGGTTCTTCTTGTAAGGAATGGAATTCCGAACCAGTGGTAGAATCACTCGACAATTTAAAAGCACTTAAAAAGTTTATTTCAATAATAAACACTATTGACTTATATTTTATTTACTTATTAATTTCATACCTTTTCCTACATTTCATACCATAAATGTATTATAATAATAGTGATAATCTCACCATTAACTTAAACCTTGTACCTATACGTACCTACTATTTATATCATTTAGCAAGTGAAAATACTATTTCTCCTTCAGGAAGCTGCTATAAAAATGAACCGAAATTGTCTTAAAATTTGCATCAACGCGCTAGCACATAATCACAGGCATAAAACGGCCAGGTGACTTAAAACTTTGCGAGAAGTTTCCAAGAGATTTCAGTGCGGCTTACCACCATCGCTTAAAGCAGTATTATAGGTACTTATCTGGCCCGGTAGGCAAAATTGGAACTAATTTTAGTTTATGTTATGTACCTGTTTAGTTTTTGTATTTTATTTTTCATATAAACTAGCGACACTGTTACCGGATCCATATAAGTTTGGGGGATTATATTTTAAAATTAACGTTGTATATGACGTACCTGGACGTCCCTAAAATAATGATTATGAAAATGAAAAATGAAAAATAAAAATCGTCAGTTAGTTTGATTATAATTTTTGCGTTGAAATTTGATGACGTTACAACTCACAACTATCTATTTTATACAAACTTCCGGATACTAGAAGTGCGTTTACAGTTTGATAAAGAGATTGATTAGTCATCATCCTTATTATAAAAAGAGTGTCAACAATATTAAAGTATTACTGCTTTAAGCGATAGTAGTAAGCTCCCAGCGTAGCTTCATTACCCACTCGCTGCTGAAATGAAACTACGAATCGATTCGACTTTGAAACAAAAGAGATATATCTTGAAAGTTAGCTCCAAATGCCTTCTGTGGCGTTGAGGCGAGCTCAAATTAAAGGTTACTAGCTGATGCCTGCGACTTCGTCCGCATGGAAATTTTTTTCAGTTCCCACGGGAACTCCTTTATTTTCCGAAATGAAAAGAAACCTATACAAATATACACAAGTCACTCTCCAGGTCCTCAAATGTATCTATACAAAAATCACGTCGATCTGTTGCTCTATTGCGGCGTGATTGAAGGACAAATCAACAAACCAAAAACAAATACACGGATCGACGTGGTTTTTGGCATGAGTATAGTTGAGGACTTGGAGAGTGACATAGACTACTTTTTATCCCGGAAAATTAAGGAGTTCCCGCGGGAATCAAAAAACTTAAACCACGCGCACGAAGTCGCGAGCATCAGCTAGTCCATTATAAGGGCGAATAAGTCGATAAATCTGCAGCAAACATAGGTGCCCGGTAATGTGCCGGCCGGGGTTGTAATGAAGCCCGTTTGTCTACATAACGTCCGTCCAGGATAACGTCTAATATGAAATAACACCGCCTACTAGACGATAGTCATTACCCGTGTTGTCTGAAGGCGATGCGTCTCCATTCCGCGCTGATCGGGAGATATGGCCCACGGTGATTATATTATTGGTAATGAGTGGTGCTTATTATAATTACTAGATGATGCCCGCGACTTCGTCTCTCTTTTAATTCGGAACTCTTTTAATTGCCGGGATAAGAAATAGCCTATGTCCTTCCTCTGGATACAAACTATCCCTGTACCAAATTTCATCAAAATCGGTGGAACAGATGGGCCGTGAAAGCGTAGCAGACAGACAGACACACTTTCGCATTTATAATATTAGTATGGATATGGATATGGATTCTGATTTCATTATGTCTTATTGGTAACTATATGATGCCCGCGACTTCGTCCGCGTGGGTTTTTTGATTCCCGCGGGAACTCTTTAAGTAGCCGGGATTACAAGTAGCCTATGTCACTCTCCAAGTCCTCAACTATAGGTACCTATAGTTTAGGACTTGGAGAGTGACATAGGATCGACGTGATTTTTGGCATAGGTATGCCAAAAATCACGTCGATCCGTTACTTCGTTGCGGCGTGATTGAAGGACAAACCAATAAACCAACATACAAACACACTTCCGCATTTATAATATTAGTATGATATGATTTTAGGAACGTCACGTAACGTGACATCAAACTGTCAATACGAGTAATATTGCTTAGGTATTGCTTTAAGGCTTGAAGCGTTAGCAGCAAGGCCCCTGTACACTATTTGAACGTAAATTAAATAATATGAAACGTGATGTTTATAATTAAATACAGTATCTTTAAACTAAAGTTAGGGTATCAAACTTGCCCAGGTTTGAAAGGAAAGAAGACCTGTGAAAGCAAGTGTCAAAACTTAAACAACGCAGACGGAGTCGCAGGCATCAGCTAGTAAGGATTATAATTCTAAAACACGATAGTCGACAATGAAACAATATGACTTACAGCGTTGTCAGTATGGCCCCAGAACCATTTGAGTAAAGATGTTGATTGATTAATTGTTTGAATCACGTGATTGTTAATCTCTGCCTACAAATGTAGCAACTGCACGGTGCAATAGTGCAAAATCCAAACGCAACCGGCTGTGAGGTCATTTATCACGCTTTCTCCATCTGCGAGCTAAATATCGGGATCTAACCCGTGTTCCGTATTCATTGCAACGCCGACTGACGGTGCAATGCAATGCAATGCTATTAATCAGGTAACAGGCAGGCTGCCGTTTTGTTTGCATCGACCTGGGTAACGAATAGCGATATCTAGCACGCTTAATGCTCTCGAGGTAACTTAGCGAAACTAGTAAATACAGGGTTTCTGAAATCCATACATATTATATCCAGCTGAGTTTGTTGTGGGCTCTTCTCAGACCAGGGCGCGTTTGGAAACCTTTTTTATTTTATTTAATTTTATTTTATTTTATTTATTAGAGATTACAAACAATAGCACGCAGTGCATTAAACTAACAGTATATAGTTATAAAATATTTGGTAAACATGCTACCAACTGCGTTAACCACAGATTACTTATTTATTAACTGCAATAGTTAGATGTCGTACTGATTTACCATTATATTATGTTATAAATAACCGGACTTCAATAAGTGTAGTGTCCTACCTACCTAAATTGAATAAACGTTCTTTGACTTTGACTTTGACATACTAATATTCTAAATGCATAAGTGTCTATCTGCTACCTTTTAACGGTCCATCTTTTCAATCGATTTTGTTGAAATTTGATATGTTAGGTTACAACCCGTGGAAAGAGATAGGATAGAATCCATACTAATATTAAAAATACAAAAGTGTGTCTGTCTGCTATGCTTTCACGGCCCATGTTTTCAACCGATTTTGATGAAATTTTATCCCGAAAAATTCAAGAGTTTCCACGGAGATCAAACAAACTTAACTTACGCGGCCGAGGTCGAGGGCATCATCTAGTAAAGTTATTTATGTTGAGTAAGAATCGTTTAGAATGTAGATAATGGGAAAAATCCCATTGGAACTCTATGAACTATGATGCGATCTGGTAGTAAGTGGTGATCTCACACTAAGAAGGTAACGGGATAACCTTTTAGGAGTATGGCAGTTAAAATATTTAACCCTTATTCTAGGTTGATGAATGATTCAGTTATATTATCGGTTTGTAATGTAAATTAATATTAATTAAAATACTAGCCTTTTTCAGTAGTTATGTATCCAGTACTTTTATGTAGTCGAATCATTGCAAATCTTTGTCAAATACAGTTTCCAGCACGTAACTATAGTGCATTGGCATGTGTTGTGCAACAGCGATAAGAGGCGTGCAAACAAAGCGGCGAGCGAGCTGACAACACTCGATAGCTGAGCGATTGTCGCTCAGTGCGCGCTATTGACAGTCGCTGCTGTAATCTAATGCCCGCTGGTGCCGTGATAAGCGCTGATTGGGCAGCTGTCACCCCGTGAACTGTGATGGATATTAATGATACAACTTGGTTATTGTGTCAAAGCGAGAGTTAAAATACTGTACCTACGAAATGCTCGTTAAAAAAAATCGAATCATTGATAAATAAATCAAAGTCCCCTGGAAACCTTCTACCATGCGGACGAGCCTGCTTTTAATTATTTACAATATCATTCATGCAATAACACTTTTAGAACCAGTCTGTCGGTAAATTTTTGGGGAAAATGGCAAAATACAAACTATAGCACACTCATAAAACAAAACCCTACGCATGTACCGACTGTGTTCCATCATCCATATTTTCATTAAAAATTAAATGCAGTACCTACATGCCGATGAATAAGGCATAACTGATAGATCTAGAAACCTGAGCTTTGCATGTAGGTTCAACAAGCATAGATTTAATTCTTCAAAGTAAAGATTTCATTCCGCCGAGATATCGAGAAATTAAATTAAATTTGCCACCCCGGTGAAATTCGGACCAGGTTAGAATAATTAAAAATGAAAAATTAAATGCAAAATTTTACTCATAGGTTACTTTCAGAAGGTCCTAGTACTTTGTAGGTACCAATTTTGAGTTACTTGAGTACTTGCTTGGTGATTGAAGTAAAACTTATCCAAGTATAATTTTCAATGATTTACGTTCATGTTTAAAATATATCTGGCGAATGGTTCGCATTAAGGAGCAGCGAGCGGGCGAGGAGGAATGAGAGAGCGATCATACATTATTATGAACTATTCCATGAATAATTGAATCCGACAGGCGCGCCGAACAAATCCGTAACAAATAATGTGCGACCAACCATTGTTCGCGTAGGGACGCGCTGTGTCGATAAAATGATGATGAATTAATAATGATTCATCGATAAAGTGCAACAGCATTTCATTTTTTATAATTTGTGTTTTTTTTTAAATCTATGAGTCAATTGCCATGGAAATTGATTTAATTTAAATCTATTATGATTAAATTTTAAAAATAAATATGTGTGGCCTTTAAACATTTTTTAAATGGTGAGATAGGCTTGCGCTTGACGACAATGATGCTTAGTGCAAAGAAATTATGAGCTCTAGGTTGGAACGCGCTTGCGTGTTATGCGTGGCAGGAAAAACGTGCACTAGGGGTAACTTAAAATGCGTATTATGAAAATTTTATTATACTAACGTAAATCTTTAATTTCAAAATAGACTACCTATTAACTTCAACTTTTTAAAATTCACCTAACTTCTAAACATAAATATCGATGAATTACATAATATTATGTTATGTAAACTCAAAAAGCACTTAAGGCAATAAAATATCCGCAATGGTTGCATGAATATGGAATAGCAAAATCCAGGTCATATTTTCCATTAGTTGATCAAAGCGTTTGCTCTTGCATACGTTTCAAATTTTGGTTCAGTTCATCAGAAAAATGGAATGCTATAATACTTTCAAAATACACTGTTGTATATATAGTCGTGATAGGTGCGTTTGTATTCAAGCCTTTACCTATTTTTACTACTTTGATAATTGAAATCAGTGGTGATACTTTCATTATTTTCGATTAATTGGTTTTTATGGCTTTTAATGGTCAAATCAATCAATGCAAATCTAGAGCCTGATATGATTACTATTTTTCTTCTGGTGCAAAATGTTGTCCATCAACAGTCCGTACTCTATGCTATAATTTTTGGCACATCGAAATTAAAGAGCGGAGCAAAATGGACGGCAATGTTTGGAAAGATTTTATTATATTACTAGCTGATACCCATCGTCATCCACGTCGTTTAAGTTTATTTTTCCCGAAATCAAACTCAAAGTATATTTATTCAAAATTGGTACCTACATAGTACCTTCTGAACGTCACGTTTAGAAAGTATAAGACGTGACGGTATCTTATTATTATATTATTATCTTATAAATTAAATTTTATGCAATTGGGATAACTTTCCATCCTATTTTTATCGATGTTGTGTGCCTCTTGATTCACACCACTAGTAAGGTACGACGCCGTCGAGGGCGCGGAAGATTTCCCCGCTAAGTTTCTTCGCTGATGGTGTTTCTATGTAATCTACACTATTTAGTATCAGCTTTGCCGCGCGTCACATAGGATTTGAATAAGCCCGTGTAGGTGGTATTGTGACTGTTTTATGTTGCACCATCTCTTGCTTGCGACTTCACCCGTGCGGAATTATGAGCTTAAAAAAATATCCTCTTAAATTATAACAGGACTCATGCTCCGCATCTACACTTTAGCATTCACTTTTTCGTATACAATTTTTTCTATTCAACTAGAAGTTAGCCCTTGATTGCGATCTCAACTGATGGATACAAATAAAGAAAGAAAAAGCGTTTATTTGGAAGTACATTATAGAAATCTATAGAAACAGAAATATGAGTATAATATATTGTTTGGTATCAAAATATACCTACTCCACTAATAGGGATGATGCCTATATCAAAAATAAATTATTTCTTACTGTTACTAAAATTTACATCCTCTGTTAGTTTTAAGTTTGATAACCATGTTAAAATATGGACTAAAGAAAAAAAGTGCGTTGAAATTTGATGACGTCAAAATTGTGAATGTCATACAACTTCCATACTAGAAGTGCGTTTTTAAGTTTGATAAAGAGTTGCTGATTTGATTGAGTTGTCATCATCCCTATTACCGTTTGCTATTTCAGTGGTGCTATTATAGCAATGTTAAAGCGCTGGTCTTCTGTGGATCCTCCTGTTGACGACCTCCGTGGTGCAGTGTGTAGCACTGTTGCCTTAACGTGCGGAGGTCCCGGGTTCGATCCCCGGCAGGGTCAATTTAGGAATTTATAATTTCTGAATTTTCCCTGGTCTGGCCTGGTGGGAGGCGTCGGCCGTGGCTAGTTACCACCCTATCGGCAAAGACGTGCCGCCAAGCGATATAGCGTTCCGGTACGATGCCGTGTAGAAACCGATGGGGTATGGGTTTAATATAACTGCCATGCCCCTAACAGGTTAGCCCGCTACCATCTTAGACTGCATCATCACTTACCATCAGGTGTGATCGCAGTCAAGGGCTAGCTTGTAGTGGATAAAAAAAAAATCCACAAGTTTCGGGCAGATTAGGATAAGATTGTTTTTTAATAATAAGGATTATGATAAGCAATCATGCAGTCTAAAATGGTAGCGGGCTAATCTGTAAGTGGTAGTTTAATACTAGAAAGGCGTTGCTGTAAAGTGTAAGATGATTTGTGAGATGT
Source organism: Erebia aethiops (assembly GCA_923060345.2). NCBI lineage: Eukaryota > Metazoa > Arthropoda > Insecta > Lepidoptera > Nymphalidae > Erebia > Erebia aethiops. Next base: position 1,051,821 of record OV281092.1, on the reverse strand, counting down.
AAAAAACACCGACTGAGTTTGTTGTGGGCTCGTCTCAGACCAGAGCACGTTTGTAACCCTTGTAGTTTCAAGATACCGTAACTGATTATCACCATTATGTTTCCTTAGTTAATGGACTTTTTTTTTATTCTTCCCCATCAGGTGTGATGATACGGCCTAAAATGTGTATAGTATACGTCAATCAGTGTACAGTGTACCTATTTGAATAAATAAAATATATTGATTGATCGAGTCTAGACTGTGCCACTAGGCTGTTGGTGTAGGACTAGTAAGTTGTAAGTACGCTGCCGCTGCTCTGATACATTCAAGGTGCATTTCACCTAATTAAAATTAACATTATTCATATAATATGTATGTGTGTGCGGGGAGCAAGGAGTAAGGACGTGTAAGCGCTAAGGAGCGTGTCGCGACAGATTTGAATAAGCTCTTCCCGGAGAGCGGATCTTATTAATGTACCGTGTCTCTTGAATCGCAATGTTCATTGTTTTACATGGGTTATTTTAAAACCAGAAGACAGGTTTGCATCTAAATGCAAAGAGCTTTACTATATTGAGTATGAGACAGCCGTGGTAACTAGCCACTGGTTACCACCCTGGCAAAGACGTTGCTAAGCAATTTAGCGTTCCGGTACGATGCCGTGACCGATTAATCTATATCTATACTAATATTATAAATGCGAACGTTTGGATGGATGCATGGATGTTTGTTACTCAATCACGCCAGAACGGCTGAACGGATCTGGATGAAATGTGGCAATGAGGTAGATTAAAGAGTTTAAACAAGAAAAAAATTCAATGCACGGACACCAGCTTGTGTGAGATAAGCATTGAAATAAAAAGCTTCAACTATATTTTAGTGTGAGACTTCAACCGTGGCTATTTACCACCCTTCCGGCAAAGAGGATTAATGGGTTTAATTTTTTTTTTTCCACATGGAATATTATGAATCGGCCATATTAATTATGTGAAAGCTCTAAGTAAGCTTGATTTCCACAAAAGCGGAGAACAAAGAGCTTATAGACCAAAGCATTCAATCAGACACAGTACTTAAATTGAAGACACAAAGATGCCATCGTAAATTTCACGCATACATCATTAGTCTTTACAAATATTGAGATGTAATCACAATGGCCGCCGAAAGCATCATCACCTCACGCATACTGTGCCGTGACACGTTAGAAAAATGACGTGTCATCCGCCAAAGATAAATCTTAGGTCGTAGTTAGATGCACTCTGAAATTGTTGCGATTTATCAACCCTTGCCGTTGGGCCGTGACGCCTATGTACAGTCTGAAACAAAATGTTAATATTTTTTTTAGAAATGAGAATGGTATCGCGAATAATATAATATTAGAGCTTTAGTATTTGTACCATTCAATATTTTAAAGAAATTCTCAACATAATTTGGTGGGTATTCTTATTCACCAAAGGTAAAATTATTCACCTACCTGATGTCAAAATATCCGTCAATCTAAGAATTTTATATGTTCTTTTTTGTATGTTTTAGTCTTCACTTAATATATGGTATTTGCCCAGCAACAGATATTGGGGTTCCAAATTAATATCATATGAATCTCCAAACACACCTTGCGTTGGGAGACTCTTCGCAGTGATCCCTCATACAAAACCTTAGTGTGGAAAGTCGTAAAATAAAAGTGTGTCTAACAGTGGGCCATCAAATGTCAACACTTTCTAAGTAATTACCCACTTTGTGTGTCCAATGTGAGACATAGATTTCTCTAAAGACTTTCCACGCTTACTTTGTAAGTTATTATAATATCATTTAATACTAGATGATGCCGGCGACTTAGTCTGCGTGGATTAAGTTTTTTGATTCCCGTGGGAACTTTAATATTCCAGGATAAAATGCCTATGTCCTTCCCCGGCATATAAACCAATCCAAATTTCATCAACATCGGTTGAACAGATTTGTCGTGAAAGCGTAGCTGACAGACAGACAGACAGACGGCCAGACCGACACACTTTCGCATTTATAATATTAGCATGGATAAAAGTGTTTTCACTTGTACATGCGAGTGTACACATCGCCGCCGTGGACAGTGGCGCGCGACAAAAAATATTATAAACGATATCCGAACTGAAAATGGCGATCCCATCAATAATGGTGCATCGCCTCCCGTGATTTTTTACAGCTTGCCAAGTTTATTTAACTTCCCTCCTTCACACGTGGGTAACTCCATTATGGACAAATCGTTTTATTCGTCTATGGTAAGTGCCTGCATTTCCCTGCTACGATTTGTATACATTTTTTGTTGGGTATTATTGCAATTTTCCTCTTGAAAAGAGTGCTACATGTATTGTATGGTTTGGTATGCAATAGTAAATTTTAGTTAAAGCAGTACATTAGCCATACTTTAATGATTTAAATGTGTGTATTTGTATGGATGTCTGCTGTAGATACGTTTAACCATGATAACATATGATGGAAGGTTAAGAGATACGAGTATGAACCATCCCTAGCATAGGCATAGGTTACGTTTAATCTCGCAGGATCTAAGAGTTCCTATGAGTTTTTTTACGGATAATTAACGGTTATCAAATTATGTAATAAATAATTTATTTGTATAAGAAATGGAAAAAAGCTACAAAAGATAATTATTTAAAATCAGTTTAATTAAAGAAAATAAAAATTAAACAGTCAATCAGTAATATCCATAAAGATCTTTATTTATTTTGCTTTATTTGATTACTCGCTAAATAAATGTAAGATATTATATCGTAAGTATTGCTCTAGAGATGTGCTCAAAACAATGACACCATTCTATCGACCTAATTCCATATACCAGTGATACCTTGTAGCCGATATATCCCGGCAGTAAATGTACGCAGCGCATAATCTAGTTCAGGCGTAATGTATCGTCTTAATGGACAAGAATGCATCATGGTAAGTGCACACTACGTTTGAATTAATAGCGTAGGTACGCACAGCATTTATACTGTACTGTACCTATACCTCAAGTACGTGTAACAAATCTCGAAAACTTTCATGGGTTTCGTGTACTTAAATATGAAATTTGTAAGGTAACTAGCTAATACCTACGTACTTCTTTTTTGGTGATTTTCTATTGGCAACATTTGCGTAACGAGGCGTTGTCCAAACTAAACACCTTAAAAGGTATGAACCTAGAAACTCACTAACCGGTTAACTTCTTTTAGCTAGTAGAAGAGAACTAGATAAACACAACCGTAAAAGGCTAGAGATAGGTGTCACTAAGTGTATTGATTGCGTTAGGAAACCTTGCGATCCTATGTTGAAACTTGAAATCAGAGCAATAATACAGATGGCTCTACAGTTACAACCGTATACCCATTAATTTCTAACCAGACTTTCATATCTTTATCTAATTTATGTTTTCAGTAATGTAAAATTCTAAGATTCATTACAAAAATATTGTACTCATGATAATAATAATCGACTTCTATTGTGTCTGGCCGGACCATTATATCGATAGTATATTGTCCACGAACTATTAGTTTGGATTGCATCCAGATTCGGAGCGCATTACGTCCGTTGGGGAGCGATCGTGCGCGACGAATCGAAGAATGGATGGCGCTGAGTGAGTCATTTGGATTTATCGATAATTTGATGGCCCATCTCTATTACTTTTTCCTAAACAATGTTTCGGGGGAGTGAGTTTTATTATTTTATTCTGAGCAATAATATTTATAGCAAGAATGATTCTGATCGTCATATTATTATTTCATGTTATGTTTCATAATATAAGTCATTGGTCCCAAATAAAACCAATAAAATGATTTTAATCAAAGGATTCTCACGGCATTTTCAAAACCCTAATATACACAGCCATCTTCTAATCAATTCTAATATTATAAATGCGAAAGTGTGTGTGTCTATCTGCTACGCTTATCCGGCCCATCAGTTTAACTGATTTTGGCACAATTTGCCTAACCGTAGGTACCTATAGCATCCTGAGAAAGGAATCTGGAAAATCAGTGATTACCCACGGCATTTTCAAAACTTTCTTTAAACGCTGAAGAAGTTACGGGCATGAGCTATTATGACATAATTTTTGATACACTATTAAAAAACAATAAATGAAGTGAAATAAAATTAATTTTATACTTCTACCATACCTTTACTACTGTTTTAATCATACTTTTGCGGGTCTAAAGTCAGTCTTCATGCCCTAGGGCCGTAATCTAGTTGATCGATCGCCCAACTAGTTGACCAACCCCATACTGTAAATATGCACAACAGAGTCTAGGCACATGAGTAAAGTCTTTACTCATGTGGTCTAGGCTCCAGACTGGTCGACCATTGACAAAGATCGTACCATTTGACATAAAAGTTTTTAAACCAAGGAGTATGTGTACCTGCATAAACACTGGCAGCATGAAAAGCAAAATGACAAATGGACAAATGTGACTCTATCGAACGTGAACATTCACTTTTAATTTGTCTTTTCTTTTTATTATTTACTAGACCTATGTATCCTACTTACTATGATTTGCAATAAACATCTAACCTGTTTCACTGTTATGGTAGAAGTATAAAGTAGAGTATACACCACCGGGATAAAGCAGTTTTTTTCTTGGGCGCTTGAATCTCTCACTGCACTCAGGACTCAATCTTAATTCCCTCCCTTTGGTCGGGAATTAACTAATAACACCCTCGCTGCGCTCGGGAGTTACATTTGGAGTCCTTCGTTACGTTCAGGATTCAATGTAGCGCCCGTGACATAAAACAGTGCTTTATCCCCTTGGTGTATAAACTACTATTATTTCACTTTTTTTTTTTTTATATTGTTGACGTTCGTGTTTTGGAATAATAATCCTTTTTTAGATACAGCAAGGTATATGTGATATAAAACTGTAATTTTGAAGTAGGTATTACTTAGTAATACTATTTTAAGCGGATATGGTAGTAACCCCCATATTAATTATAATATCGTTTAGGAATTTCAAATGCTTATTACCGTACACAATACACATTCCGAGATTGACCTGTTTACGGAGCACTCGACGCAAAGTATACCATTAGCAGACACAATTAATCTGCTAATGAATGTTTGTCTGTCCACTCGGTCCGCCAACAGCTGCGCAAACTAAGGGTATTTGACACACTCTCCAAATCTAAATGATCTCATAATATTGTTATCTAGGTATATAACGCAGGTAGCTAAATTAATTATCTCAAAAACAGCGGTGATACACTAAGGTTAAAGAATTTGACATCATAACCGATAGGTCACGTGTCCCTAGGCTAACGTACGTTCTCCTAAGTCTTAGGAGTAGTGATTTCAGTGAGAGTGTTTTTGCGCACAGGTGCACTCTCTGTTCCTATACTGTCATAGCCTGGTGAGACCGAAAAACCGACACGACCGGAGAGAGATCAGGCGCAAGACCAACGGCTTAACGAGCTCTCCGAGGCACGGGGGTGAAACACCGCCAACTTTCTAACTCCGGGCTAGTACTGAGAATTTCTTGTCAGAAAATACCCAGTAAGTACTTATTATGGCCCGACCCGGGACTCGAACCCGGGACCTCGTCGGCCGCAGTTGAACATGCTAACCACTATACCAACGAGGCGGGCTCCTAAGTACGTATTACTTATCTCACAGAAGTACAATATGGCAGTAAAGATCGTTCTAATGAGCAATGACTCACGATTAGCCGACAGCAAGGAAATTGGATAAAGATTGATAACCTGGCTTACTATCATAGCTCAAAGCAGTATTATTTAAAAATTGATGTGTTATATGACGTACCTTGATATCCCTAAAATAAGGATTATAATTCTGCAACAAGAGTGTCAACAAGGTTACAATAATACTTCTTTAAGCGATGACAGTAAGCGCACTGGCCGGGATCGCACGTGTCGTACTAATTTGCTCTCAAATGTACGGTTTCACATAATTCACCACAAAATATATAGTTTTGCATCGCAGCCTGTCATTGCTTCACAATTATCTTGAAGATTTATATCACTTTGTTGCAGCGATTAAGTATAGCGCAGACATGCAAATTTCTTTGCAGGTACTCTATTTTATACCTATATTTCTGAGATTTCTCTAAAAACCAGGTTATCTATAAGTATTCATATCTTCATGACTAAGGTTAAAGGTAAAATTTGGTTCTCAACGTGACAAAATCCTGACTTGGTGAGACACATTTTGCTTTTATTACCAAAAATCTAGCAAAAATATGGTCCTAACTATTCACATGAATTCATTAAATTCTTAATGTACCATTATATTAGCATATATTGAGATAATTTGCATAAAATAGGACGCAGTCAGGTACAAAATAATATTTAAGAATATCTTTACATTGACTGCTTTACAGCGAAAACTAAGTCCTCAAGGAGTTTAGACTCACGTAGGCAGAAAACATAATATTCACAATAATTATTATGAGTGCACTTCTGTTCCTTTAAACTGTTAACAGTTCGTTACACCCACGCATCTGTCGGAGGTTAACTGGATGCTGGATGGAAATGAGACAGCCGAGATAAGTAAGATGCACATTATGCTATGGGATTGGAGAAAATTATTGCAAACTACATCGTACAATGACTTTTATATTATAGATATTAAGATCTGAGAACAAAAAGGATGTTTGGTGTATGTGCGTTTAATAGTTTGTAGGGGTGGGTGAGTGTCGCTTAGCCAAATCAATTGTCTCATTCATTAACGACCGAAATTAATTCAAATGTTTTATTATTTATTATATAGTAATTATTTACTGCCTCGTTGGTCTAGCGGTTAGCATAGTCTTCTGCGGATCACGAATTACTGGGTTCGATTCCCGGTCGGGCATAAACATTGTTAGGTATTGGGTTTTTCAATTCAGAAATTCTCATTGCCAGCCCGGAGTTGAAAGTTGGCGGTGTTTCACCTCCGTGCTTCGGAGAGCACGTTAAGCCGTCGGTGCCGGTTATTATCACAAACATGACAATAGTCGTTAAAGCCCGCCAACCCGCATTGGAGTAGCGTGGTGGATCTAAGCTCTAATTCCCACTCTCCTATGAGAGTGGAGGCCTGTGCCCAGCAGTGAGATGTTAATAGGCTGTAGCGGTAGCGGTTTTTTTTAAATCAACTATTACAATATTATTAGTTTAAATTTACCACTCGAGCATATAGTGCCATTCCTATTGGGGAGAGCTAGAAAGGAACTCGGCGGTTCTTCTTTAATAAAAATACAATATTAGCAATTATTATTATCCAATAGCTATGTGTAGGTACATTAGTAACTGCAGACCCAAACAACTGCTGAAGCGAGACAAATCCACGCTCTTTTATCCCTTACATAATCCGGTTTAAGGTCTTTACTGTTTCAAAAAAGTTGTTTCATAATAAACGATCTATTTATAATTTTTTTTAATCCTCTACAAGTTAGCTCTTGACTACAATCTCACCTGATAGTAAGTGAAGATGCAGTCTAAGACGTAAGCGGGTTAATTTGTTAGGGGTAGGTATGGCGGTTACCAGTAGGATGGTAACTGGCCACGGCCATAGCCTCCCACCATTAAAATTATTTATAAATTCCCAGGTTGACCCTGCCAGGGATCAAACCTGGGACCTCCCGCCAGAGAGGTTGTCAATTGTCATGATATTAAAAATACATTGATTAATAATTTCGACCGTGAAGTATAATTTTTTATTGATTTTCACTGACAATATTGTCCTCGGCGGCCATGTTGTATCGGACAAGATTCGATTTGCACGGACGGACACATCGTATCGGGATACAGTCAACTTAATTTATTTGATACTCTTGATTGTCTGCCGTTTTTGTTGTTCGACAAACAGTATAGTAATTACACTGCAAGCAATCACAACGCCACCAGGGTAGACAGGTGTTTATGATTGTTTCACACTAATACTCAATACTCAATACTCAATGTATTGAAGTGAAAACTTCTTTTTGAGCACTTTTTGATAGGGGGTTAAGAGCAATGCGAATGAACGGGCAAAGTTGAGAGTAGGTATTCAGGTAGGTATATTGCCGTCGCGCTGCTCCCGGAGAAGACCGAACGCTTATTCAATGCGCATGTATGCGTACGCACGCCGCTCGCTCGAACGAGTTCCTAAATAAAATTAAAATATGTGTTTGAGCTACTCGCAGTCGGCAAAATGATATACCTAGATGTGTTTTGTGTTTCGTATATTTTTTGCTTTCTAATAACTCTGACCCTGGACTTATTTCTCTGTTTTTGATTCCTTTTTTAATGTTTTTAATGCACTAACAGTTACCTAGCTTTAGAGTGCGATCTTAGCTGACGGTAAGTGATGATGCAGTCTAAGATGGTATCGGACTAACCTGTCAGGCATAAAGCAGTTAGTTACATTAAAGCCCTAAGTAGCCTTCATCGGTTAGTTGCTACCGGAACGCCTAATCGTTCGGCAGTACGTCTTTGCCGTTAGGGTGGTAACTAGTCACGGCCGAAGCCTGCCACAAGACCAGAACTGAGAAAATTCAGATATATATAAACTTCCAAATTGACCCTGCCGGGAATTGAACCCGTGACCTTGCGCTTACATTACAGCACACCTCACACCACTGCGCCAGGGAGGTCATTTACTCAGTTGGGAACTATTTTTATATGTTTTTTTTATTCTACTACAAGTTAGCTCTTGACTGTGATCTTACCTGATGTTAGACAAAGTCAAAGTCAAAAAACGTTTATTCAATATAAACTACACTTATTGACGTCCGGTTATTAATAACATATAACATAATATAATGGTGATAATCAGTACGATATCTTAAACTAAAGAAACGAATTATTTAAAAAGAGCAACCACCGAGTTTCTTGCTGGTTCTTCTCGGTAGGAATGGCATTCCGAACCAGTGGTAGATTCACTTGACGATTCAAAAGTACTTGTAAAAGTTTATTTGAATTAAAAATATTTGATTTGATTTGATTTAACGAGAGTTCCAAAGTCCAAACGCGTGAGAAGAGCCCACAACAAACTCAGCCGGGATTTTTTTTTTCACTATCACCATTTCACAATCATCTTAACTAAGGAACTATCAGAGCCATTATAGAGAACGGTGATACAGTCTAAGATGGTAGCAGGCTAACTTGTTAGGGTTAGTTATATTAAACCCATATCCCTAACGGTTTCTACACGGCATGACGTATCTACACGCATCTATACCGTAACGCTAAATCGCTTGGAGGTACGTCTTTGTCGGTAGGGTGGTTACTAGCCACGGCTGAACCCTCCTACCAGATCAGACCACAGAAAATTTAAAAATGATAAATTCCCATTTGGACCATGTTGGGAATCGTACCCGGAACCTCCCACAATATGACCACAGCGTTCAGGATTGCTATAATGTCCTCTCAACCGAATTTCGGCCACGGCGGCCTATCTCCTAAGAGCCATCTGCGCAGGAGATATTATAGTGCACAAGTGTGGGCGCATACACTGGAGCACTCTCTGTTCCTTTACTCTCATAGCCCGATGGGACGGAAAATCCGACAGGACCGGAGAGAGATCAGGCGCAGGACCGATGGCTTTACATGCTCTTGGAGGCACGGGGGTAAAACACCGCCATCTTCCTTACTCCGGGCTAGTACTGAGAATTTCTTGTCAGAAAAACCCAATACTTGTTATGGCCCGACCCGGGAATCGAACCCTCGTCGGCCGCATTCGAATATGCTTACCACTAGACCAACGAGGCAGTCAAGAAATAAATTAACGCGCAATAGAAATAGGGGGGGCGGCCGGCAGTGCGGAGATATCGCAGTGTTAATATAACTGCCATGCCCCTAACAGGTTAGCCCGCTATCATCTTAGACTGCATCATCACCCACCATCAGGTGAGATCGCAGTCAAGAGCTAACTTGTAGTGGATAAAAAAAACCTGACATGTGCTGCCCACTGCCGACTGGCAATTATTGGGTATGGACTATACACTCACAGAATAAGTAAAAAGTTAAATATCGATGTCGATAAACAACACTAGATTATCGATATGTGGATTCGCGTCACCGAATGCTCGCGTTGTTACGGAGACAAAAGGTCTTAAATATAAATATACTACATTCGTAATTAAACTTTAATGCATTCGTTTTAAGGTTTTTTTTCTTTTTAATCCACTACAAGCTAAGTTTTATTTTAACAATGAATATCTTTGTACATATTTTTTAAATGACATTTTATTGAAAGGTTCTTCCTACGTTTTCTCTGATGACAGAACGTCTTTACAATTAATACGCCTTTACACCGTAACAAGTTGTAAATTCTGTCACGATTCGTTTTACCTCTGTTTTTATTATTTTATTTGTTTGTGTGTAATAAAGTGTTTTTACTTACTTACTTACTTAATACTTTCCAATCGTAATGTAGCTTTATGTGTTAGTCGTTAGGATCACAATTAACTAAAGTTGTTGCTAATATTCTACATTTGTTCTATATTTCCCAGTCAGAAACTCAAATGTTTATGTGTGTGCAAATTGGGACATTTTTGCGATAATTTTTGTTTGTGACCCTGTTTCTAGTACTCATTCTATTTCGACGGTAATAGCAGTATATCTCAAGCTATGCAGGTGACGTATTGTGCAACATTAGTGCTGTGTATAATATCTTTACAAGTAAAATAGAAGGGATTTAGTTTTCACTTCTATCGGCAATCCCTCTGGCTGCCAATTTTTTATAACATGTAGGACATACAGATGTCTCTGATGTTACAGTAAACAGTTACTAATTTTTACATTTTGTACGTGTAACCTAATTTTTTTGTTTACATTTTTATTTTTCCTTGTAATTTTTCAATGATTTCGTATTTACTTAAAAGTTAGGTAGTATTATATCTACGTGTATGATATTATAGATATGTGGAGCAGGCGTTTGGTATTGACGTGTTTAATGTCCTAGGTGACCTAATTGTGGGCTGGATGTATGGTTTGTCATGTCCGACACCATTACACGTATCGCTGAAATGCATTACGCTGCAGCCTATTATTTAAAGGAATATGTACCTAGTATGCGTAACGCACAAATCATTGACCGAGCGAAGCGAAGGTCTCTGAGTCTACTTGGGTGAATTGGCACTTGTCCGTCCGTCCGTCCGTCCGTCTGTCAGAGCATTATAACTTCTGAATTACTGAACGCAATTACTTCAGCTTTAAATATAATATGTAAACCAATGGCCTCCCGCCGAATATGGCTTAAAAAATAATAAAAATCTTTATTTCAGGGGGGCTCTCATAGAAGCGAATGTGAAGTAAAATATTTTTTATAAAGTCACATAGGGTTGCGGTATATCATTTTAAAGATAATTAGGAATAGACTCCAAAAATATTTTTTTTTAAATTTTTCCCCCAAAATTGACGAAATGGGGGGCTTTCAAAGTGGTGATTTTCTAACGTCCAAAGATGACCTCAGAACTCTAAATTTTCTGAAAGGATGAGCCTGAAACTTGATCAATTATTTCAATTATATCCTGTACTTGAACAACAAATACTAAAATTAGATAAATATTGTAAGGAAACGGAATTATTTAATTTTTAATGAGCTTCAGTATTTTTAACAGAACTTCACATTTATGTCAATAGATGGCGCCGCGAGGTCTTAGTTCGGGGCGAACCACTAGTTTATTTACGGTACTTACTAAATTATAATGCTCTATTATATTATAGTCCCTCCATTGGCCCGGTGGCCAAAATCGGCACAAAATTTTATGAGTGTTTAGTTTTTGTTTTTAATTTATTTTTAATATAAATATATTAGCGACGCAGTCGCCGGGTGTTATTGACGGTCTATCTAAGACACAGTTGCAGAAACGCCGGGTTATCCTTTTAACCCAGAGTTACTAGTGCTAGTGCTACTTTGACAGAATTCGAATTAAACTGCTTTCAAAATTTCAAATTTATTCCAGGGTAAAACGCAACCAGGCGTCGCTGCAAGCGGGCCTTGTAGAGAGCTTGTAGAGACACAGCAGGATGTTCAAAAAACAATTGAAAAGTAAAGCGTAATTTTAAAACTAGGGAGCATAAAATAGCTAGATAGATATATTATCTCACTTACAACCATACTTCCATAATATAATATCCCATAATAAATGCAAAAGTCTGTCTACTACACTTTCCCGTACATACATCATTCATAAATTTGATGAAAATTGAAGTGCAAAGATATGTTGCATCCCGGGAAAGGTCATAGGCTAATATAATATTATGTATCCCGAAATATTTAAGAATTCCCGCGGGATTAAGAAAACCGTTGTGGAAAATGTCCCGGGCACCGTCTAGCATTGTATAAAATATAAAGTGGCGAAAGGGGTAGGTACTATCAGCTGTAGGGGGCGCCACAAACATCCACACTTTCATGCTAATATTATTAATGCGAAAGTGTGTCTGTCTGTCTGCTACGCTTTCACGGCCCATCTGTTTTAACGATTTTGATGGGTATAGAGGTATGTTACATCCTGAGAAAGGACACTTTTTATGTCAAATTGAAGAGCTCCAGCCGGAATCAAAAGAACCTTTCTTCTTCTTTTGATTCCATCTGGTAAATAATACATGGCAAAAGGTATTTACTAACATTAGGGGTCGCCACAAAGCCTGCTAAGTTGGCTTAATCTACTCTCAATTGGCCTAATCTCTCTTTATTGAGCAAATAGCGCGAATACACACAAACCAATTGTCTATCGTTCTGACTTTATACTCGGGTCAAGCGTGGTCTTATTACATTCAGTGGTTCCGTAAGTAAAAACCTAAAATTACAACACAAGCGATACAAGACGATAAATTTTTTAGCCAATTTATAATTTTGGGTAGAAACTATCTTCATGATAGTAAATAATTAAAACGTTTCATTTCTCGAGTAACGCTCTACACTACGTTTGACAAGATTCGATTATCTTATCTTATCTTATTATAACGTAGGTAGTAAGTACATGATTATCGTACAGGTATAATGAAAATTCAAACTTTGTATGACTGACTTAATATTTTCCTAGGACCTTATTAAACGGATTAAAGTTAATTTAACTTAAGTAAAGTTAAGTTAAGGAAAGTTAATTTCATAAAGGTTGCCTGGAAGAGATCACTCTTAGTGATAAGGCCGCCTTTACACCGCAACAAGTTGTAAATTATATCATGATTAGTTTTATCTCTGTTTATTATTGTTAATTGTTTGTGTGTAATAAAGTGTTTTTTACTTACTTACTTACTTACTTACTTAACTTCTCTAATGTTAACATTGAGATGGTCAGTAGCTCTTTATATACTCTATAGTCCGTCAAACTTTTCTGACCGCGGTGGCCAAAATTGGGACAAATTTTTATGCCTGTTAAGTTTTGTTTTATTTGATTTTCAATAGATACTAACGACGCTGTCACCAGGTCAGTTAAGTTTGACGGATTGTACTATAGTGTTGTGACAATGAACCACCCACCGCTGCCACCATAATGTGACAATGAAAAACTAGGATGGATGAAAAATCACAATGGATACCACAATCAAACATAGGATCACAACAAACCTTATTATTCAAATAACCACAACATATAGGATTTTAATTACAACGAATCGTATCAATTTCTATAGACCATTTCCATGTACTAGACACAAACAAGTTTGTTAAGAGATTTACTCTGACAAAAGATACTATGTATCTGCCACATAGATATAAGAAACAAATAGCTACATTAGTAGCTTGTAATATACAAGACCCAGCTATTTTTAGCTTGGATGTAACTGTGAATGGTACATGTTGTACCCATAATATTGATTTAGCTAGTAATATTAGTACCAATTCCAGTATATTGGACCCAGCTATTTTTAGCTGTAATGTTATTGGCAACTGTACATATTGTACTGAGAATATTGATATTAGTAACTTTACTAATTCCAGTCTTTTGACACCGGATGCAAATTGTATGAATCTGAGTAGTAGTATTTTAACTCCAGATACAAACAATTGTAATATAATTGTTGGAAAAAATATTTTAAACTAAGTAATAAGACAACAGGTAAGGCGTGTAATATTAATCTTGTACACCAGAATATACAGGGCTTACCTGGCAAAGAACATGAGATTGAGCTTTTTATTAGAAATTTTGATATTGACATTTTATGTCTTACTGAACATTGGCTCAATAGTTATCAATTATTATTCAATCTTAAGAATTACTCTCTGTCAAGTGCGTTCTCCAGAAAGAAAGCTATACGCGGAGGGTCTTTAATAATAACTCGTAACAATAACAATTGTAAAGAAAGAAAAGACATTGTTAACCTTTCCGTTGAACGCACTATTGAGCTGTCCTGTGTTGAGTTGGAGCGATACATCATAGTTTGTGTGTACCGACCTCCTTCAGGTGACCTTGCACTGTTTGAGGATGTTATGGAGGAGGCCCTAAGGCGGATATGTAAGTCATCCAAAAAAATTTTAATCTGTGGAGACTTTAATATAGATATTTTGCATCTCACTTCTCCAGCTGAGAAATTACTTAACTTATTTAAAAGTTTCAATTTAGACAACATTTTTATTGAACCTACAAGGATAACTGCAAGTACAGCTACCTGTATTGACAATATTTTCAGTGACTGTAAAATTGTCAACAAATCCGTCATTACTCATCTAAGATCTGATCACTGCGGGCAAATGATATCTATACCTAGCTCTAAACAAAATACAACTAAAATAATAAAGTATAGGCCAATTACCACTAAAAAAGTACAGAAATTTAAACATGAAATTTCAAATAATTTACCTACGCTCGATTTTACACAGGGTGGTCCGGATGAACTCTATAACACCTTCTTTGATTTGCTAAATTCTCAATTTAATTCCATCTTTAAAGTAGTAGAAAAAAAATTGTTTAAGAACCTAAAATTTAGTGACTGGGCTACTGTTGGCATTTATAAAAGTAGAAACAAGTTGTTTAGCTTGTATGCCGAAAAGCAATATAATTACACCCCCACATTTGTTAAATACGTCAGAAATTATTCAAAATTATTTAGAAATGTCTGCATACAAGCAAAGTCACTTCATATAAAACAAAAAATTATAAATTCAGATGACAAAATTAAAGCAGTTTGGGAAATAATCGCCGATGAAATTGGGAAACATAAAATGGACGACAATAAACTGGAGCTAAAAATTAACAACCGTATTATTGACTGCAAAACAGAAATCGCGAACACATTTGAGAATTTTTTTCGAAATATTCCAGTCACCACTACTAGTTTCCTTAACTCCTCGCCAACAGAAGCCCATAAACTTCTCAAGGATAGTGTCACCGAGTGCAGTGTGCTGTTTAAGTTTAGACATGTGACCCCATATGATATTATTAAAGTATTTAAATCTTTGCAACTTAAAAAAACCGGAGACCTATGGGGTATATCCGTAAAAATAATCGGCAATATTATTGATGTTATTGCACCATATCTTGCTCTAGTTTTTAATGAGTCTGTAAATTCAGGATCCTTTCCAAACCTTATGAAATGTGGTAAATTGATTCCACTTTTTAAATCGGGTAGCAAAAGCGATCCAAATAATTACAGACCAATTTCAATTTTGCCAACACTCAGCAAGATATTTGAAAAAATTATGCTCAACCAACTGCTTCAGCACTTTAATTCAAATAAACTTCTTCACTCCGAGCAGTATGGTTTTACTAAAGGTCGATCGACAATTGATGCGGGCGCCGTGCTGTTAAAACATATATTCGACGCGTGGGAGAAATCACAGAATGCTATTGGTATTTTCTGTGATTTGTCTAAGGCATTTGATTGCGTTGAGCACGAGACGCTTTTAGTTAAGTTGAGCTACTATGGAGTCAAAGACACTGCGCTTGGCCTCATTGCATCCTACCTCAGTAATCGCATTCAAACAGTATGTGTCAACGATGTGAAGTCATCCGGATCAGCCTCACTAATGGGTGTCCCTCAAGGCTCCATTTTGGGTCCCTTCATGTTCCTAGTGTACATCAATGATTTGCCATATTTTGTCCGTAACACTTGCGATATTGTACTATTTGCTGATGATACGTCCTTGATTTTTAAAGTCGATAGACATAAGGACAACTTTGACGACGTAAATACTGCAATTTCTCAAGTCACGAACTGGTTTACGGTTAACAATCTACTTTTAAACACAAAAAAAACTAAATGTGTCGAGTTCGCATTGCCGAATGCCAGATCCACAAGTGATATAAAACTAATGGTAAATAATGACATGTTGAAAATAGAAGATAATACTGTGTTCCTGGGGGTGACCTTGGACGCAAAGCTTCAATGGGGCACCCATATATCAACACTTGCTGGCAAGCTTAGTTCTGCTGCTTACGCTGTCAGAAAGATTCGACAGTTAACTGACATCGAAACTGCCAGGATCGTATATTTTGCTTATTTCCATAGCATTATGTCTTACGGAATCTTACTGTGGGGTAAAGCGGCAGATATTCAAAAAATTTTTGTACTACAAAAAAGGGCTATACGAGCAATTTATAATTTAAAACCGCGTGATTCACTTAGAGAGAAATTTAAAGAAATTGGTATTCTAACAGTAGCCTCGCAATATATTTACAGTAATATAATTTTTGTAAAACAGCACATCCATAATTATAAAAAAAAATGCGATCTGCACGATAGGCCAACTAGAGGCCGTAATAAGCTCGTGACTCCATCGCTCCGCCTCAAAAAAGTCAGAAGGTCATTCGTGGGAATGGGCATTATTTTCTATAACAAAGTTCCACAACCTATTTTGGACTTGCCAATAAATAAATTTAAGAAATCCATTAAAAGTATGCTCCTGAAAAAAGCTTATTATACTGTTGAAGATTATGTAAATGATAGAGGAGCATGGATTTGATCGCTCCAGCAATGCTGGGGACAGCGGTTACTTATTATAAATTAGTGTTTGAATATTAGTATTCAATTCGATGCTTTGATACGGGTAGACTGGGTATGTCACGCTCTCTTTAAACATTTCTGTGGTGGTGTCGTGTGGTGCGGGTTGTTACGTTCCCTCAAATATGGTCGAGCGAAGCAATGGCTGGATCATGCGTCATGCTCGTGAACGGGTGCCACCGGCGGGAATGGGGCTACTTTCTGTCTGCCCGTCTTTGACATGAATTGAATAAACAAATTTAAGAAATCCATTAAAAGTATGCTCCTGAAAAAAGCTTATTATACTGTTGAAGATTATGTAAATGATAGAGGAGCATGGATTTGATCGCTCCAACAATGCTGGGGACAGCGGTTACTTATGTACACATTGATATAGTAATTGTAAATGAATTATTTAAAAAGAGCAACCACCGAGTTTCTTGCTGGTTCTTCTCGGTAGGAATGGCATTCCGAACCAGTGGTAGATTCACTTGACGATTCAAAAGTACTTGTAAAAGTTTATTTGAATAAAAAAAGATTTGATTTGATTTGATTTGATTTATACTTATATAAATGCGAAATTGTATATGTCTGTCTGTCTGTCACACTTTAACGGCCCATCTTTTGTTTAAAAAAACTAAATCTAGGCGAACGATGTCGCGGGCATGTAGGCATCTTGTAATATTTACATTAATTTATTCAACAGTACGTATTGCGGATCTCCAAAAACAGGAAGCGCAAAACGTCAACGCGAGAGTAAAGCTTCCTAATTTGATGTTACCGCACGTATGGACAAGTCCAATACATCATTATTATCATTGCTACGGAATTCTCCATTCCGACCGCATTGCCCCATCTTTGCCCCCCGAAAAGGGTGGGGTAAAATTGACATTGTTGACATTGTTGTCAATTTCTTTTTGTTTGTTGTCTTGGATGCGGGCGGCCCTTTCATGTTTGTCTTTTTTCTCGTAACGTATTTAGGGGATTTTCTTGATTGCTTGGTTTTCTGTTTAATCAGTGGAGCGATTTCGAAGGAACTCACTTTTTTGTTTAAGCTTAGTCGTGAGGTTTCTGTTCATACTCATATTGAAACATCCACTACAGCCCATTAATGTTCCACTGCTGGGCACAGGCCTCCTCTCCTTCTCTCAGGAGAGAGGGAATTAGAGCTTAGACCCGTCACGCTGCTCCAATAACTTAACAGTAACTGGGACCGACGGCTTAACGCGCTCTCCGAGACACGGGGCCAATCAACAAAGTAATTACCTGTTCCGTGCTTGTACTGAGAATTTCTAGTCAAAAAAACCCAACACTTTATGGCCCGACCCGAGACTCGAACTCGGGACCTCGTCGGCCGCAGTCGAGCGTGCTAACCATTAGAACAACGAGGTATTTAGTAGAGGCCTATTGAAACATTCTGCATAGTGAAACTAATACAAATATCAATACACATCTGTAGTTATAGAATGGTGTCTTACAATGACAATATATTTTGCAACTTGCGAATTCCTCCTTGACTTTCAAAAATGATTATTAAAATAGTATATTATGTAATATACTATTTTGATATATATAGTAGGTGTAAGCGGAAAAGAAAATCAAGTTTTTTGTTTCCTTGGTTAGCTTAACATTTACTAATTTTGGACATATTACTATTATTATTATTTACTCACGTTGGACATAATATGCCTTTAACTCTTTAAATTTTGGGCTTTAGCATCGAATGAGTGGTCATTGCATGGTAAAGCCCAAAGCCCAGCCCTGCCTTCCTCTTTGTATTGTGTGATAAATTGGTATTCGTAACTAATTTATATTGAAATAAATGTTTTAAATCAGAATTTATCGCTAAAGTGTAAAAGCAAAGCAATAGAACCTCGCTCTAACGTCATTACTCGGCGGGATTTCAATAAAATTAGAATTTTAAACTCGAGTGTGGCAGATCGCCGCCGTGTAAATATTTATCTGTTCCTGAACGGAGGGTGGCGCTCTCGCCGCGTTCACACCGAAACGAGCAAGGTAGATAGGCCCAATTTAGTATTATGGTAGGTATTTTTCGACAAGGGACGAGAGGCCTAGTTGCGACAACGCATATCAGGTGATTGCGATTGTTAAACATCGTTGACCATAACTGGATGGGTGACCGAATTTGATAGTCCGAATTTAGCCTTTTCATTTCCTCCTTGCCTCAGAGAGAATGTTAACCCGTTGGTCTCGGTTATTATCACTAATATCTGATAATAATTAATCGTTAGAAACCTAAGAGTTGAATTAGTAGGTATGTACTCTGTCGAGGCATATGCGGATGAACCTGGGAACCCATCGCATATAATCCCAAGAAAACTTCTGCCATTATGTGATCACAGAAATGGAAATGGGGCACGACCCTCAACAATGAATAATACAACGCAGTGCAGTATTCTTCACTGCGAGGACAAAGGTATACCGCGAAAACAAACCTGCTCTGAAAAAATCGCGGAAAAGGAGGTTTGAAGCTTGTTTCGGTGTAAACGCAGCCAGTCATTCTCGACTATGGAATTTACATTTATTAGCCGCTGTGAGAGCTACGTTAATATTAGTTCATTTTATACCGCTAGCTAAATCTACAATTGAAATTCAATTTTAGCCATGTTTAGCCGCTACTCGGAGTTTGGAGAGAGAAATGGTTACAATTTTTTTTATGTTTTATTTTAAGTATTCCCAGTTACTTACTTTTATGTGATTTTATGATTTTTCCAGCGTAGATGTGCAAAAAAATATCTTACAAAAATGTTTTTAAACGTACCTAATTATTTTTGGCAAGATATTACACCATCGCTTAAAGCAGTTCTATTTCAAAGTGACTATATATACCTCTATCAAGCTGCGCAAAAGCGGCCTAGACCATGTACCTGCAAAAAGAGTAATGTCATAGTTACAAATAAACGCATGTTACTACGAGTATAAAAGAAAGATATTATGTTAATGTTTTAAACTTTATTTTAAAACCCGGCTGAGTTTGTTGTGGGCTCTTCTCAGACCAGGGCGCGTTTGGAACCCTCGTAACTTTAGTTTAAGATGTCGTACTGATTATGACCATTATATTGTTACCCGTATATGTTATAATAACCGGACGTCAATAAGTGTAGTATACCTACCTAAATTGAATAAACGTTCTTTGAATTTGAATTTGAATTTATTTCTATAATTTTTTCGACAAAAAGTTAATTATTTTCCTCATAACTTACAATATAAAATACTTATTAAACATACTTCACTAAAAAATATATTTTCAACACACTTGCTCGTAAAGTTGCTATATTTTCTTTAGTCTTACGCCCGGTATGCGATTTATTACACACTAGTTCGTTTTACTTTTCATATCCGCACTAGTGTTTTTCTTATTCCACTTTTTTTTTAATATCCGTAAAGAGGTTGTTACCAAAAGATTTGTTATTTTGTAAATAAATATTTAATTAAATTTTTTTTTTAATTTTACAATCTTGAACAAGGAGTGTAATATATAACCTTCTTGTTTACAATATATCAGTGAAAGAAATGCACATTTAAAAAACCTAATAGAGGAAAGTGTACCTTTTAAAAACCTAATAAAGTTTAATATATTGTGGCTGAATGGCGGTGTTAAAATGTATTTTATACCTACCTAATTGTTTTTTTCCTCGCAAGTGTGTTGAAAAACGTCGTATGATACGCGTGTGCTTTGTTCATTACAGTCTTGGCTCTATTACAGCCTATTGTGCAATACCGCCTCGACTGTAATGACCAACTTCGCGCACTTGTATCATAATGTACTATTATGACTGGACGAGGTGGCCCGAAAAAGGCATTGGATCCTGAAGAACAGTTGAAGAGGAAATTCCGCGCGAAATGATTGTTTCGTGCATTAGGACGTTTGGTGATTGCCAACGCGTATTGGCTAATCGAGGCTGTCGACCATTACGAAGGCTTGGACGATGTGAAACGCAAAGTAGCACAAGCTGTTAGAGGGAAGGCTCGACATCACAGGAGATCGAAGAGCTGGCAGCTACCTCGGACAAAGAATCAGTCTAGCAATTCAAAGGGGGAACGCTGCCAGTATCTTCGGAACCTTGTGTTAGCATTATTACTGTTTGTCATTATATCTCATGAAACAGGAAGTATAATATCAGTTAATTTGACTAGTTTCATGTCATTCGCTTTAAAGTGGGGATACGGACGCCATATTGAAAATAGTATAAATGCGAGTATTTTGACGATGGTAAATCAGTCTCCTGCCGGCAGACTCAGCGATTATTGAATACTTTTGTGTTTAGATCGCATTTTGATTCAGAGCTTAACGATAGCAATCGTCGTCGGATCAAATGTATATTATCTTTAATTATAGCCAACTTTTATCTAATCACATTAAATCTCTCTTGGAACCTCTACACGTTTAACCATTTATTCGTGCAAGTTCCAAATGAGAGTACAAATATATTAAAAGTGTTTCATTAATACCTACTTCTGGATTGTCTCTAACACTTGCCTAAAAGGACTCCTTTTATTAATATATTTTAGTTATTATTTTAATTCGTAATTGGAATGTTATGATATGATTTACTATAAAATATGTGAAAAAAAAAATACATTATCATGAAAAATAAATCCTTGCGAGTGTCGAAAATTTTCAGCACAAACGGCTGTATCTTTTGATTGCGTTGGCAGCAGTTTGATTTTTGCGTAGAAGTTTGATTTTTTCACAGCTCCAAGGGACAAAAGACCTGAGAATTTATATAAATTTCAGCTTGATACCTCCATGCGTTCCTGAGAAGAAGTGTCTTGACAGACAGACGAACGGACACAAAGTGATCCTATAAGGGATGTGTTTTTTTCCTTTTGAGGTACGGAAACCTAAAAAACATGCAATACTTATTGAGATCCATCCAAACGATCTAAGGTAAATCCACCCTTTTAAAGTCGTAGAAATATCATGCATTGATATCATCTATGCATTACGAGTATATCTACTTGAACGACCTCCCTGGCGCTGTGGTTTAAGAGGTCACGGATTCGATTCCCGACAGGGTCAATTATGGATGTTTTTAAATTTCTGAATGCTTTCTGTCGAGTAGAATGCTTCGGCTGTTGCTAGTTACCACCCTATTGGCAAAGACTTACCGCCAAGCGATTCAGCGTTCTGGTATGATGCCGTGTAGAAATCGATTAGTGGCATGGGTTTATTATAACTGCCGTACTTTAAACAGGTTAGCCCGCTATCATCTTAGACTGTATGATCGCTCACTATTAATATCGCAGTCAAGGGTTAACTTGTAGTGGAATACAAAAAACAATACTTTCTATCTAGTATTTGAAAACATTCGTTCCCAACTTTAAAGAATAACCATGCATCTAGTGTTTGAATACTTTGAACAGTTTTCGATAGGCGAATTAAAGTTAGCATGTCTCGACCGTCGCCTAGGCTAGACTATCGAAGTGCACAAGCCTGCATACCGTACCGCCATTTGTTTTTAAAGTCTTTACTTCGCGAGATTTAAATCCAACCGAGGAAATCGGTTTTTGGTTGTACATTTAAAGTTCATATCGATGTTTTTTTTTTGTCTTCGTTTCAAGTCGCTATATTTTTATTTTATTTCGAGATTATGCTCGATGATAGGGTTTTAAAAATTCTAGGGGATATTTTTGAATTTCCGGGTTAAATAGTCTCAAACTATTCCCAGGTCAAAAATCACTTCAGTCCGTTACGTGGTTGAAGCATGATTTAAGAACAAACCTCACAAACACACTTTTGTATGTACTTATTTATTTATCTATCTAAGTATCCGCGGAAATCAAGAAACCTAATTCACGCGAACGAAGTCGCAGGCATCCTCTTTTCAAATTAAAAAAAAAAACATTTTTAATACCCAAACCGTATCTATGCTCGCTTAAGATAATTACAAAAAAACGTCTAGACAGGCAAAACTCTATGCCTTTCAAATAACGAAACATAAAAGTTTAATTTACAAAAAGCATTCGATAGTATCGAGCATCGGCTCACGCACAAAGTTGTATATAGTGAAGTGTACTATGTAACCCCCGCGCCCGTATCACAACTTGTATCTTCGAGGCTTTATCTTATGACCACACTTGCGACAGTTGCAAGACAAAAGTGTCGTTTCACACCCTGTAAGAATGTAAATTCTTTTCGCTTTACCACAGCGCTATACTATAAAAAAATGATAAATTCTCGAATTTTATGAGTTCAACGATAACATTTTACGGACAAGGTTCTATAAACATTTTATCAGTTTGAACCTTTAATCAGAAATACTTGCTAACAGGGGAAAAAAAACTTAAAAAAAAACAGAAATACTATACACATATGTATGTGACAATATTGAATGATCTGAAGCAAACAACTATCTGATACTGCTAGGATAACTTTTTTATGAACGTAACGTTGCTCAATATTGTACCTGTGTGTATTATACTGGCTCTTTTTAGCTATGCGAGGACCAACCCTGATCATTGATTTGTACCAACCAAACCAATCAAACCCTATAAAATCTAGCATAAATAATAATAGTTAAAAAAAACTAAAAAAACACGCTTTTGACGCAGACACTCCGGGTCTCAGGAAAACAATAAATCGCTAATCCTGATTATCCTAGTAAGGATAACGGGTCAAACTGTTTAAAATATTGAATTGTCATCGGTCCTTAATAAGTATGCCAAAATTCGAGTTAATCCGACGTTTTAAAGGGGGTCAAAATTACATTAGTTCCGTTACATACTAACATACTAACATACTAACATACTAACATACATACGTCTGAAGCTAATAAAAAGCGTGTAAAAAATGTGACCGTCATGCTTTTTATTATAGGTCATTCAAACCTGTATAATGTTGGGTTAATCAAACCACTCTACCGTTTCAGTCAAAGCACCTAGGTCCTAGAGGTGCAGCATCTCTCGATATAGAAGTATAGTATAACTGCATATGAGTGAAATAATTCCTGTCACCCCGCAGCGTTGTTCTGCTTATAGACCTCTCCGTCGAACACCTGATAGTAAAGAACGTATCTTAGACTGTGGTAAAAAGTTGTCAATAGACCTTTGACTGCCCAGAATTATATCAATAAAATAATTTCTTTACTAATAGCTGCGCAAAGCCGCGAGAAGGACGCAGAATCTAAAGAAAAAAATTGTAACACGAAAAATCGGTAGTGTGGCCTCCGCTTAACCAGTCTACCCAGCCGCGATCTTAACAATCAAACTAGGAAACTCTCGTCCGAACGCTACGCAACTTAGACAAAAGCGTTGCGGAATCAAAAGTACTTTTCAGGGGTTCAGCAGGGTTCACCTTAGGCCCTGCACTGTTCGAATTGTTCAAACTTTCCCACTTTCGCCATTTCCTTTTATTCGTTCGGGCGGAATTCGTCGCATCGATATAAAAACACCAAAGATATGCGTATATGCCTTTAGCCGCAGATACAAAGTTTGTACAGGGTATTCAGAAATGAAAATTTCCTCTCCAATTCGTAATGTTTATCGAAACACAATAGGGAACAGATGAACATATCGTAGACTAGCTGATGCCCGCGACTTTGTCCGCGTGGTTTTAGGTTTTTCTGATTTCCACGGAAACTCCTTAATTTTCCGGGATAAAATGCGAAAGTGTGATTTCTGGTTTGTCCTTCAATCACAACCCAACGGAGCAACTGATAGACGTGATTTTTGGCATGGGTATAGTTGAGGACCTATAGAGATATAGGCTACTTTTTATTCCGAAAAATTATGGAGTTCCCACAGGAATAAAAAAATACTTAAATCACGCAAACGAAGTCACGGGCATCAGCTAGTAAAATATATACTAAGATTTCTATGAATTTTCATTGTTCCAATGTATACTCCACTCACATATCATCATCATCGAGCTCTCATTAGCCTCTTTCCATCTATTTTCATGAGAAACCGTCATATATCTTTGGCTATCTATATCATTAAGTATTCGAGATTCCTTTTATTCGTTGGAGTGGAATTCGCCTGTTAAATTATTATTTCTACTTCTTTTTGCTCCGCGTCTCTTGGTGCGTGGTTTGAGGCGGCCCAAGTGACGGAATACTTTAGGAAGAGCTGTTAATCTTGCTTTCTTCGCACTTTCCGAAATAAATAAGTTGGGCGTGAAACTTTGAGTGTCACTGTTGGATACCATTACATTACACAAAATACTTTTTCTTCAGCTACGCAAAAATACTAAAAATCTATGTTGATATCCAAAGCCATCACTAATTGTACTATACTTATTTCAATTTGCGGTTGAAACGAGAAACCATACATTAAAACTGTGTCTGTCTGCTACGCTTTAATAGCCAATCTTTACAACTGAGTTTGGCGAAATTTCATACATATAAATAGGTTGCAACCCGGCATAGGACGTACGCTACTTTTTATCCCGGAAAGTAAAAAATACCCATGGGATATTCCAAAAAACCTAAATCCACGCGGACGATGTCGCTGGCATCAGCTAGTAACAAACAGTAAGTATTTAACAACTACCGAAAAAATTCAGAGATTTTTTGGATGTAACCTCCGTCATATTATGTAGCATATATTCTCCATTATATAGAATGACGCAATCATATAATGAGACTTTTAATAATATCGATATCTTTTCAACGCGTATTGGCGCCTTTAAGAGGTTGGTTATAGATCATTTAAAATAATCACTTTGAATTATTTTTACTTACCTACCTACTAACTAACTGAAAATTTCCATTTTGTCTTTATTTATTTTTTTTCCTAACCTAACTAATATATTTAACGTCATTATTTTTTTTTCTAACCTTACTAATTAATTAGCTTATTTAAACATACCGACCTATATTATAATTATTTAGCACTAAGTCCACTTAGAAATGTATACTTATCTTTATAATTCGTGGTTTACGTGGTTGACGCCACAGTTATTATTGTTATACTAAGACCTATGTAATACCCACTGTGTCGTTGTTTGTGAACCCAAAGAAATAAAATAAAATAAAATATAAATTTTGTTCGTGCAAAATGTAGCCTAACTACTCGGACCATATAGGTACTAACGAATTGATTGGTAGTTTAGATCTAGTTAATAGTTTCCCCTCTATCGGGGAACATACATAAATACACATATACTTACACTAACGACTTCGCGACGCGAACTCTTTAATTTTCTGTATTATAGTCTAAGTGCTATTCCAGACTATAATCTATTTCTGTGCTAAATTTCCGCCAGATTCGTTCAGCCGTTCTTGTGTGATTGAGTTACAAACATGTATCCATACATCCATCCATCCAAACTTTCGCATTTATAATATTAGTACTGATACATACATACATAGACTGTTAAAATTATTACCCTTCCTCATGCCTTTGCCGTAGTCGGATAAAAACGAAACAACACCAAGGTAGGCAGAATTAATTCGAAAATTATTACACGCAGTTTCGATCTTAAATTCCAATCAAAAGCGCCAGGTATCTCGCGTTAACATCTCTTCCTCATTACGGCGTAGGCTCTACGATATAATTAATTAAGATATACAGCATCCCGGTGGCAGATTTATACCTCTTATCGCGCCGTGCCGTATTGGATTGAGCAAACAATCTTGGGCGCTGAGTAACTGGCATCTATTGATCTAAAATTACCTAGTTAAGACGTTGTTGAGGAGAGATGAAGAGATGTACGAGTAGATACTTTTTGTTTGAAATTGCGGACGGCACTCCTAAACCTGTTTTAATAGGAGATGTTTCGGATTTGATTCCCGGCTATGATGAATCATATCCGGGACCTAGAACCATCCCGTTGACCTAGAACCATTGTGGGAAATGGTTCTAGGCCAACGGGAAGTACCTTAGGTATAGGTTTTGATTATCGAGTGTCATATATGCGACTTTAATTTAGAAACTTGAATTTTGTAAAGCTCCAAAGGACCGTAGATCTAGGTATTTGATATTAATTTAATCTTAATACCTCCACACGTTCCCGAGAACAAGAAGGTTCACAGATAGATAGACAGAAAACGAAGTGATTCTACAAGGGTTCCTTTTTTCCTCTTGAAGTACGGTAAACGAAACGAACACCTCGAAAATTTCGCTTCGGTCTTAATAGGTACTTTTTCATTAATTACTGGTTCTTCGTAAAACAATAAAGCCTACAAGAGGCCTCCCTTTACAATCGAGCCTTCGACGCGGAGTCGAGAGCAAAATTAATATTGATGCCTCGCTCAGATGTTATCTTTGGCTTGTAATAATAAAGGGGGTACTTCATAACTAGGAAGATTCGGTAATATGTGCCCCCAAATAGTTGGCACTTGAAATGTTTGAGAAATAGGTAGTAGCTATTTTATTGATAACTTAATAAGTTAAATATCGTGACCTGGTTGCCTGATACCTAAAGTATTTTTTTTATTCACTAGATACAAGTTAGTTCTTTTTTGCGACCGCACCTAGTGGTAACGATGATGCAGTCTAAGGTATTAACGGGCTAAGCTGCTCTTTTTATCCGCTACAAGTAAAGGTCCAGCCCCACTATAGAGGTACGGCGCGGTAAGTATTCTTTAATACAAGAATATTTGAAGCTGCGTGCCGCGCAAAGCTGCAGTGGGGCCAGACCTTTACACCTTGACTGCAATCTCACGTGGTGGTAACGATGATACAGTCTAAGGTGGTAGCGGGATAACCTGTTTGGGGTAGGTAGCAGTTATATATTATTAAACCCCTACCGCTACTAGGTTTCTACCGCTACCATCTTAAATCGCATCATCACTGATCATCTGCAGGTGAGATCGCAGTCAAGGGCTAACTTGTAGTGGAATAAAAAAAACTGTTGTACTATGGGCCCCTAGGAGGGATGGTTGTCCATAGAAGTAAATAAATAAATAATGCAAATAAATAAATATTCTATTCTATTCTAGATTTGAGGTTTACTAATAAAAAGCCAGACAGTAACATCCTTCAATGGCAGTCATCCCCACAATAAGTTCACATAATCCAGTGGATTTATTCAGTACGCCTCACTGGCAGGGGATCCGTGTGCCTTTTCTGTATTTTAGAGATCCTTAGTAAAATAAGTAACTGTTATAGTTTCTTCCAGATATAATATGAAACGAAAACTCCAGTGTACTTCCTAAATGATATAAAAAATGAGTCGAAAAAAATGGTTTCATGGCAAAAACACACTACGGACAGGTAAAAACGTCCATGTAAACCATCCGCGTCATAGGAGAAAGGCTTTTCGTCCGGTCGTGGTAGTCTGTGCAGTTCCTTATAAAAGAGTTCGCGAGGACTCTTGTCCACCAGATATAAGTAATTATTTGTCCGTAGTGCGTTTTCGCTCTTACCCCTAGTGTGGTACATCTTTGTACAGGTATCTTAATTTGGAAACAACAACCATTTAAGATAGCGATCCTATTAGGTATACAGAACCCTACTTTATGCGTATTCTGACATAGACTTGACCAATTTTTACTTTTTATTATTTGACTTCTCCGCTCCCGTCGCCCAGATCGGGAGGCTGCGTGTGACGTATTGGATCCACGTTTTAAGATGACTCGTATGACATTGTTTTATGAGATACGAGGGAAATTGAAGATGGATGTGAATGGGACGTCGAAATTGAAGTTTTGTTCCAATAGTTCTTTTTTCGTATCACAATCACAATGTTACGTCTATGTATATGGAACTATCATTGGTGTTACGCAAATCCATAAACATAGTAATACACACTTCTATAAGTACTAATATTATAAATACGAAAGTGTTTCTGCCTGCTAGGCTTCAACGTCCTATCTTATCAACCGATGTTGATGAAATTTCTTAAGGAGATAGATTGCATTTCATGAAAGGACATTGGTCACTTTTTACCATGAAAGAGAGTTCTCGCAGGAATCAAAAACCGACGAAGTCACGGGCATCATGCAGTCTTTAATAAGAAACTGTACCTACGTGTATGACTTACCTGTTGGCTATATAGAAAATTAATCCTTTCATTATATTATTTACTTAATAATAAAACAGTAGGTATATTAAAGGTACTAACAACATCTTCGACTAAAATTATCATTATTCCTACACGACGTCCTTTATTACAATGCCCACGCACAAACTCAGTGTATTGTACACAGTTCACCTCACACTAGGAAAATCCGAAAAGGGGAGGTTATCCCTGTTGGGCTATCTAACGCCGAATCTATCGAGGCGCCTTCCATACACCATAAGACTGTTAAATGAAGTGGAAAATTAGGGGGTTTACGGCATTGACCGGTGGACGGGCCAATAATAACGATAAAATCATCCCCAGTCATATAAATAAAGCGAAAATATGAGGCGAAAAGTGAATTCAGATGTCGATTTATTGGTTTCTATTCTGTTATCTGTAGGGACGCGAAAATTGAGAAATCTATTTTGAGGGATGAATCGATTAAAATACCCTTAAAATTTACTGCCATAGAAGGGTCAGATAGATTTAAGTGCGTTAGGTATTTTTCATGCGTAGTATATTATTCTTTGGTGTAGTCATTTAGACAGGAATATTATTGTAATAGGTATATTTAACTATCGACTAGTTAGAGGAAAAAAATACGCTACTCAAGTGTATTTAATGATGTTAAAAAAACGTTACTTTACGTAACATACGGCAGATTTTCAACGTTTCTTTTGGCTCGAATAGCCAAAAGAAACATTGAAAATTTGCCTTCAAATTCTTTTTTTTTTCTCCTAGCTAAAAGTTAGCTTGCATACTAGATATAAATAGACATAGAATAAATACCGTTGATACTAGAAAATATTTTTTTCCGCGGGATTTTAGAAAAATCTAAATAAACGCGACCAAATTAGTAGGAAAAGTTAGTACGCGTAAAACGTGGTACATAAAACAAATGGGCACGTATAGTATCAAGTAACAGCCCGCAACGATTTGGCGTAGACTGACTTTAGGGGCGGTATTATGGCGAATTTCCCGCGAAAGCGATCACCAAGCGTTAATTATTATAGTCTAGTGCACCTACGAGAGCCCCGCCTACCAATAGAACCTCCTCTAACATTCCCTTCCTAATATCTTCTTCACACAACTCATGCATTGCACGCTACAAGCTTACAGTTACACACGCCCACTTTACTAAAGCATCAATGTACACTGATGTGTACGAGTCATAACGTCGGATTTGTAGTAAGATAATCCCACAGAATGGCAGCCTCTATTCCGGGATTACGTAGAAAATCTTTTGTATCAATTCAAAAAGCAAAACACAAGTGGTCTAATTTTGTGTAATTATGAGACGCTTTTATATTTTATATAAAAGGTCAAGGTAAGACGTATTTAAAAGCAACTCACTTTTCAACAGCTTTATTCAAGGTTGACTTCTACAATTTATTCAATCCAATAAGTTGTTAAAATTTTCCAAGATCATTTTGTATATATAGGTTTTGTAGAAAACCTCCAGGTTCTTTCTGGTTTTCAGGATAAAAAGTAAAGCTTTGCTATTATTTCTCTGTAGCGTCTCCAGGATACTATTTCTGTACTAAATTTCGTCAAAATTGGTTCTGCTGTTGATCCGTGGAAAGGTTAGAAACAGACAGGCATACTTTATAATGGTATATCCAGCCAATTAACTGAGACGAGTGGAAGTTGTGTTTTATATAACAATATGAAGACAACTTAATTTTATTTCACATTTCATTTATTTATTTTTTCAGATTAAAGAACATACATTAGGTATAGGTGCTATATTGTAACATAGTAGCATACGATCTGCCATACAATCGGATACAAAATTCATAGGTAATTTGAAATACGATTGAAATTGGTATAATAAACATAAAATATGGAGGAGAAAGGACTAAGCAAGCTAATATTACTAATATTATAAATGCGATAGTTTCGATGGATATATGGATGGATGTTTGTTACTCAATCACGCCCCAGCGGCTGAACGGATCTGGCTAAAATTTGGCACAGAGATAGATAGAATAAATAGTCTGGAATAGCACATAGGTTATCCAGGAAAATTAAAGAATTCCCGCGGGAACCAAAACACCTCAAGCCACGCCGACGAAGTCGCGGGCATTCGCTAGTTATTAATAATAATTAGCTAATTATTAATTAGCTATTAGGTAATTAGAATAATAGATGGCGCTTCTATTGAACCACTTCTTTATATTTATTTTGCAGCAGAAAGATTGAAATACGTAGAAAAACACAAACAAAGTGGACAAGGAAGTACCTATCTCTAAGTTTTCATACATTTGGTCAAGTTAGTAGCAGACTAGTAGTATTACCGCCAAGCGATTTAGCGTTCCGGTACGATGCCGTGTAGAAACCGAAGGGGTATGGGTTTAATATAACTGCCATGCCCCTAACAGGTTAGCCCGCTACCATCTTAGACTGTATCATCACTTACCATCAGGTAAGATCGCAGTCAAGGGCTAGCTTATAGTGGATTTGAAAAAAAAAGTAAGTATACGAACTTTTAAGTTCATATTATTGTAGGGGATTCGGTTGTTTATGCAAAAGTAAATGAAGGTTTTAGTTTAAAACTTCACTCTGCATGCTTGTGCATTTTATTTTACTAGGTATTTATATGGGTAACAGTCATCACAAATCACAATCCATTTATCCGAGAGATTTCCTTTCGAAATATTTAAATTGTTACGCCAAATGAAACCTTCTTTTCATCTCATTGTTGTTCCATATTCAAAGCACACCTCGACGAAGAATTTCAATCTACCCTCCCCTATTTAATCAATTACAAATAAAAAATCGGTCGTCACCTCGTGTATAGCATGAGAATTGAGCAAAAAAATCATTAAATCACTCCGCACCACAAAACCTATTTAAAAAAGCTATTTTTTATTCCACCCCTGCCATTCTGCCTAGAAAAAGCACATAACTTCGATACCAGGGTGACCATTTCTTATTTTTGATTGAGCTGAGTCCGTGTTTTACAATAATCTATTTTTGTTTTAGGAATCCGTAATAAATAAAGGTACCTACCCTCTTTTTGTCAGTCTCTCTATCTGCTACGCTTACACACGGCCCATATTATGTTCAAGCTGTTCATCTGTTTTGATGAAATTTGGTATAGAGATAAGTTGCATCCCAGGGAAGGACATAAACGTCTTTTTATCCCCAAAAATATGAATTTAAAAATTTATTTTAGTTCAATTAACAAAAAAGAAATTTGAAGAACCTAAATCCACGCAGACAAAGTCGTGAGCGACATCTATCAGCCAATCTTTTAATTACCTTGACCTTCAAATCTTTACTCAAACATTAGAATAAATAGAAAATTGAATTTCAGATTATGCTGCCTCCATCTTAAGCTACAACGGTCCATTATAAATCGATTTTGACGAAATTTGCTAAAGAATGGCTGGCATCCCGGAGAAGGTCTGTTATGCCCAAAATCAAAGAGATACCTCGGTTTTTAAACCTTGCCTAAATTCATACGAACGAAGGCGCGAGCGTCGTGTTAGGAAGGAATAGGGAGAGGATTCCTAATGTGACAAAAAAATATGGTCACCCTACAACATCTATTTTAGCTTAGCGTGGAGTCTTCTAATTTATTTCCAAAAGAATGTTAATTCGAACCTTATTTGGTAAGATACGGTGAAGTTGCCGCCATTTTATGCAAATACGGACGTATTTTATAGAATGTAATTTTCAGTTAACGACAAGTACTTGGGTATTCAGATCACACCTTTATGTATGAGATTTATAGTGGTCTAAAGTTATAACGTTTACTTGAATTCGTAAACAATGAAGTATGCACGATGGATTGACGATATAACAAAGAGGGTAGCGGTAAGTGACTGGATGAGAGGAAGGCTGAAGACCGGGTGTGTGTTGATACACCCTTACTAATAAAGTATTTTCGAAAATTTAACAGCCCACAAGTGTGTACGAATTGTATATTATTTACATTTATCTTTTTATTAATAGAACAAATACTGAGTTTTTTACAGGCTCTTCTCAGTAGAATCTGTTTTCCGAAACGGTAGTAGAGTCTTAACTTATCCTGACACAAGTTTTTCCTACGTGAAATAAATAAATCATTTATCATTTAGCACCGCTTTTTTATTCATTTACTCTAATAGAACTGTAACTTGTAGCTCATGTTACATTTTACAGAATCTTCAATATCAAACGAAAGACTGAGCAAAGGGTGTATCAGGGTGTAAAGGGGTGTTCATAAAGGGTTAAGTATCTTTAAAGCATATTCCTCCACCTCAGCACTTGAATAATATATTAACAGCGCAGTTCAGAACTGAGTACTCCAGTTGTACAAGGGATTAATTTCAATTGCCTAACCTCAAACCTCTTTCGCCGCCTTGGTGTCCCACCTCTAAGTGTTTTACCGTGTACACTGCGCTTTAGAACCTTCCCCTGATATAAGACTTAAGCCTGATTAAGACCTAGCCTAGCCTAGATAATTACTCATACATTTTTCTGGCACGATTGCGCTTTCCGGTGCGAAGTCACCAGTTCAGTAATAGATTCCCAACATAACTATACATGTTCAACCTCAAGCTCACACTAACGAATGTATGTACTCTGCCAAAGGGCTTCGCCTTTGCGCAAAATCTATTACTGCCCTGTGTAAATGCACAAACGCAGCCTTCACCAAGGGAAACAACTAGTAGGTACACCCGAAGGAGGCTAAGTATATCCCGGCCAAGAAACGGGTGCTGTTCTTAGCAGCAAGTGGTCTGTGGTCAAGTGTAGATGGTGGCAACCATTATAGATCGGCAACGGCCAAAGTGACGCTGGGCCTCTCTAAGAACTAGAAGAGCATAGCTATTCTAGTAAAGAGTACTCAAAACGGAAAGAAAGATCTTACAAGAAAATATTTCTTGTAAGATGTTTCTTTCTTGAATATTGAAAAGGAAAAGGAGACTGACTGACTGATCTATCAACGCACAACTCAAACTATAGGTTGTATCGGGCTGACATTTGGCATAATTTGGCATAGCTTTACAAAGGTATCCGCTAAGAAATTGTTTTCGAAAATTCAACCCCTAAGATCTAAAAAGGGGTTTTAAATTTGTATGAAAACCGACCCTAACTTGAGTGAAGCTGTGGGCAAAAGCTAGTCGTTTATAAAACTTATCTTTCAGTTCCACTGACTACGTAAATAAGCATCAATTATATCGAGTTAACGTTGAAACTTTCTCAATTTGCCTGAACGGGATAACCCGGGAACGTTACTCGGAAACGATGGGATTCTTTGTAAAATCTTAAAAGGCCATTAGTTATAATGGAATCGTTTTAATTTCGCATCGATACGGATCGCCCGAGGCCGCCCGTTGAACTTCATCGGCGGCGATGTAATTGGTTTTCAAAAATACTAGGTATCTGTTCGAAATGATATCTGTAATTGTCCGTTTTGAAAGCCTAGTTTAGATTGTAAAATTGTCTGAACGATAGCTATTACCTTTAATAGTAAAGGTCGAAAGCCTTGAATTTTAAAGTCGAGTAATTACTAAGTGCCCATGCATACATGTGTGTACATGTACGTACATGTATACCCATGCAAACTTATTAACGGCCTCGTGAGTCTAGTGGTTAGCGGGCCTTATCAAGTACTGGATTTTTCTGGCAAGAAATTCTCAGTGCTTGTACTGAAAATTTCTTCTTCCCGGAGTTAGGAAGTTGGTGGTGTTTCACCCCTGTACCTCAGACAGCACATTAAGCCGTCGGTCCTGCGCCTGACCTCTCACCGGTTGTATCGGATTTTTCGTCCCATCGGGCTATGTAAAAGAACAGAGAGTGCACCTGTGTGCACTAGAATATATCCCGCGCAGATGGCTAATCTCTCTGGAAATAGGTCGCCGCAGCCGATATTCGGTCGGCAGGACATTTAAAAAAGTGCCCACTCATGGCGTATTTTATATGTGCATACAACGCGCGTTGTCCAACTAAAAAGCAGACAATTCAACGCATCTGTACCATTACAACATGTATTCTAATAATAATCGTTAGAAAGCTAAGAGTTGAAATAGTACTCATAGTCGAGTCGTAATCGGAAGGACCTGGAAGCCCACCGCATTATTATCTCAAAAAAACCCCTACCATTATATTATTATGATTAATAGAAAGGGATCACGACCCTCAGCAATGAAGAATATGACACAGAGAGTATCAATACACAATTATAGGCGTCGTGACTGAAATTTTGATGCGTGCAAAGATTTCTGACTGCGACTGATGTATGCGTTTCGGTTTGCGTGTGTAACTCGTCGTCACAACAAACTCTCCGTTTTTAAAGCGTTTCGGTTTGCGTGTGTAACACGTCGTCACAACATACGCCGGCGTTTATTATGTTTCTCATATAGTAAGAACCTTTAAATAAATTAACCACTACAGCCCATTAACGTCCCACTGCTGGTCATAGGCCTCCACTCTCATAGGAGAGAGGGAAATAGAGCTTAGACCCACCACGCTGCTCCAATGTGGGTTGGCGGATTTTAACGACTATTATCATGTTAGTGATAATAACCGGCACCGACAGCTTAACGTGCTAGGCACGGGGGTGAAACACCGCCAACTTCCAACTCCGGGCTGGCACTGAGAATTTCTTAATTGAAAAACCCAATACCTAACAATTTTTATGCCCGACCGGGAATCGAACCCAGGACCTCGTGATCCGCAGTCGACTATGCTAACCGCTA
This sequence comes from Erebia aethiops, assembly GCA_923060345.2. Taxonomy (NCBI): domain Eukaryota; kingdom Metazoa; phylum Arthropoda; class Insecta; order Lepidoptera; family Nymphalidae; genus Erebia; species Erebia aethiops. The sequence continues at coordinate 1,016,331 of OV281092.1, read as the reverse complement.
GACCAACGAGGCAGTTATTATTATATAAAATTACCCATATAAAAAAGTCAAATAAATTAACCACGTCCGTTTAATATCACTATAATTGCAAGATGCATTACAAACTACCTCTTGTGTATGTTTGACTTAACTATAGATATTGAAGATTTTTTGTATAACTTCACAGGTTATAGCGACCAAAGCGTAAATTCGCTGAAGAAACTTCAAGAAAGATACGTTTAATTAGAAAGAATATTATAGTTTATCCACCGAAATATACCGAAAATAAACTAACCTAGACCAAAATTAAAATACCTTGAGAATTTCAAACAATTTTAATGAAATTACTCATATAAAAAAGTCAAATATCATTAAAGGGAATGTTACTCTTTTAGAAACTAGATAAATCCATTTATAAAACCAGTTTCAAAAAACGAATTTCTTAAAGAGATAAGAAAACTATGTTTTAAATGGTTTTCTATTCCAAATTAAGTCTCAGTATTTTAATTTAATTTTCATGTCTTTTTTAAGGCAAAGGTTCAAGCAAACCTTCAAAATTCATGACTTAAAAATAAGATCTAAAACAAAGAAAATAACGAAATAGTATAATCAATTAAATTGCAAATACTTCGCTTAAAAAAGCATTAAGAAAACCATTTGTTAAACTATTCCAAATTACCTAAGTCTCAGTGTTTTAAATTAATTTCATGTCTTTTTAAAAAGTGTAGGTTATGCCTTTAAAATTCATGAACGAAATAAGATCTAAAACAAAGGAAAGGACAAAATAATAAAATCACTTAGGTGCAAATAAAGAGCGCAAAAAAATCCACCCAGATTGCCCGAATCGGTTGACACCGCACTTTCCGGGCGGTATAGTGGAAATGGGAATAGCAAAAATTTAATTTTGCACCTTAATAACCGAGGGTTTTCTCCCATTTTATCCGTTTTCCCCACTTTTGTTCCAGCATCCTATAAAAGATGCATCGGAAGAGGAAAATTAATTTCAGAATGCGCTCCGTGAGGCGCGAAACAGGAAACTTCTAGCCTATTTACAAAAGTGGGAAATTATTTAGTTTTTGAGTTCTTTACGATATTTTTTTTTACAAGTCTGTATCTGGTTTGAATATTTTTAATTACTTTAAGTTCGTAACCAATATTTTGTTAGTTTGTAACGCTTTCACGGCCAATCTTTTTAACCGATTTTTTTGAAATTTATTACAGACATAGGTTACGTCTCGAACCATGGTCCCGACGAATTTTATCCTGGAAAATTAAGGAATTCCCGTGGAAATTAAATAAATCTTAAATCGCGGTCATCTCGGTCACTTATAATATAATAGTTAGGTAATGTATTGTAGGTTATGCTATGTTTCATACTTTAATATTAAAAAAACAATTCGAAAACTTAAATTTGTCTTTGAACATTTTTAGGGTTGACTTTCATCCTTGTGATAATGAATCAATGGATTATTTGTATGAACACGTATAAATGGTGAAAAAATATTGTACTCTGAAAATTTTACCCTATACCTACCTAATATGTATTACCTATTATAAAAGAGAAAAAACACAAAATTTTAATCTTTAAAAATAAAGAACATCTTAATAGCAAATATTTAAAACGTCTTTTAAAGGATTCGTTTTTTTTCGTAAATTAAATCACTTGAAGTGATTTTTAAATTGCACAATCAAAGGTTGAATTAAGAGACACTCCCAGCCGAGAGTTCTCGATACAGGAATCGAATTGGCTGTAATATTTAAATCGGCCCCATTGTAAGAGATCGAATGTCTAAAATTGCCTATTACCAGGCCTGGAGTGCGCCAATATTGCTGCCTTATCCAATTTATCGTTCGTTCTTTACTATTTCTTCAGACAATTGCGATTTATTCGCGAACTCTTTGAGCGGAGCTTTTGGCAGTCAATTTCAAGTATTTTCCTTACTTTAATATACCTGGCGTATTCAGTGGAAGGTGAACCGTCTTCAAATTTAAATTAACTTTTTTATCTGGCAGGGAATAAACTAATGCTCAATTTAATTACAATCTAACATAACAATTTGACTAATAAGTAATTTTATTTTAACCTAAACTTATAATAATTATATCGAGCACTAAGAAATTGTCCAATGACGTATCATAAATATTTCTTATTGCAAATAGACACTATACTCACGTGTTCTTTCAGGCAGCACTTCACTACACTATCACTAATTACTACCTCAACGTCGAACAACTGGATTGCCTTAATGTTAACGTGATGGTGAAGTCGATAAATAAATAAATAAAAATATTTTTTGGTGAGAAAACTTTAAATGATTTTTATGATGCTAGTAAGAATTTAAAATTTATTTTTGTGCATTGTTGAGTCAACATCTCCTGAGGATGCTTCGATGTCTTTATGTGTGTGCTTTGGAAGATTTGTGTGTGGTGGCAATGCGTGTTTCTTGCTTGGTTGCTTGCCTTCCCTGCACCTTTAGAAGCGGAAGGGAGCGTGTGTTGTTGATAGAAGCCATCGTGAGCAAACTTGGATGCCTGAAAATTCTTCATTATGTTCTCAAAGGCGTATAAAGACTAACATTGGTGGAATATAGCCTAAACCCTTTTCATTCTGAAATTATACCCCTGCTCAGTAGTGGTTTGGCGATTAGTTGATGATGAAACTTCTTGTGAAGATGTAATTAAAAAACAAGCTAATAAAATATAAGATGCCACGCACACGCCACTAAAAGGGAGGCCTTTAAATATAATATGCCTGATTCTGAGAGGGGTGCTAATAGGCAAATTGTTTTATGGCACTCATTATGAGAGAATCTGGCAGCCAGAAGGTATTAATTTGCACTGGATGGGAGTCTTAGGCGATGTAATACGAGAAAATTGGAATTTCAGTATAACGAATGGGCGTTCAAGGGTTAAGGAAATCCTATATCCAACTATTCAGATATACTCGATCCACATTATAGATGTTGATAGTTCGGCCTTTGAGTATAATACTCTTTGGTTAATGAACGGTCGTTTTATGTTACAGTTTAAACACAACACTTGAATGAAATTTCATGGGAATGGTTTCTGCTATATCGGTATTCGGAAACTGAAAATATGATAACCTGTTAAAGTGCTTTATCGTAGAACAAAATCAAACTATACCGTAAATCTAAACAAATAAAGGGAAAAGGTGACTGACTGACTGATCTATCTAAGCACAGTTCAAACCAATAGAAGAATTTTGTTGCAGAAATTTGGCGTGCAGGTGACGTAGGCATCCGCTAAGATTCTTGAAAATTTAACCACTAGGGGGGTAAAATAAGGGTTTGAAATTTGTGTAGTCCCCGCGGATGAAGTCGCGGGCATAAGCTATTAAGAATGTAAGATTATAAATCACTTATTATTTTTTTCTTAAATTTAAAAATACAAAAACTAATATAATCCAGTACATATTGAAGAAAGCTCCTTTAATAACAGTAATCTACCTTGTATACTACTTACTAAAAATTTATTTACTAGATGCAGGGACTGAAAAACAGTTTCATAAAGGTTACAGAAATATAAGTGGTACAGATTGAAAGTGTAACAGAAACGAATCTGTAACCCTTATGAAAGTAAACACTTATATTTCTGTAACCGAAATGAATCTGTAACAGAAATAAAGTGTTTTAAAGTGTTTTAATCTGTAACCGAAATAGCGACGTTGCCAAACTTACTGTGTACATAATATTATTGGCTATTAGATAGTAACACTGCCTTGTTGGTCTAGTGGTTAGCATATTCGACTGCGGCTGACGAGATCCCGGGTTCGAATCCCGGGTTAGGCCATAATTATTAAATACTAGCTACTTCGTCCGCGTGGATTGAGGTTTATTGGTTCCCGCGGGAACTGTATAATTTTCTGGAAGTAAAAGTACCTAGCCTATGTGTTATTCCAGACTATAATCTATCTCTGTGCCAAGTTTCATCCAGATCCGTTCGTCCATCCATCCATCCATCCAAACTTACGCATGTATAATATTATAGTATAGATTGGATTTTTCTATCAAGAAATTCTTAGTACTAGCTAGTAGCTCGAGTTAGGAAGTTTAGGGAAGTTGGCAGTGTTTCGCCCCCATGCCTCGGATATCATGTAAAGCCGTCAGTCCTGCGCCTGATCTCTCTCCGCTCGTGCCGGATTTTCCATCTATGTGAGTAAAGGAACAGAGAGCGCACCTGTGAATGCGCACACACTTTTGTGCACTAACCTATAATATATCCTGCGCAGATGCCCTGGAGATAGGCTGTCGTGGCCGACATTATTTTTATATCGATAGTTTGAGTCAAAAGAATGAATTTATTACTCGTAGTTATTTAATTACTTAAAACCAGTGTAAAAAGTTCATCATAATTTAACAAGAAAGCTTGAAACTACATTATTTTAAAATTAGAAATCTTTAAGTAGGTACTTACTTATAATGCAACTGTATCAGGTCAAATTCTGTAAGTAAGTATATTGAATATATTCTGAATTTCTGTCTGTCTGTATTTTGGCCGCGCAACACGCCGAAGCTATCTACTGAATAAATTCAAATGAATTGTAATTAGCATGATTATAACCTTTCATTTTGCTGCGGTCAACATTTTCGTAGCTCTATCAGTTATTATGGAAATCATAAGAAATCTTTTCATGCAACACAGATAACATATTATCTCCGAAACTATTAGTCTTATCGAAATGAGCTATAAAATCTACCACCTAATACCACCTAATAACTATAACACCAGCTTGGAACAAAGTTCCTTATTACATTGTATATTAATTTCAAGTTCTAGTCGAGGTAAAAAGAAAATAATTATTCAGGTATACATTTTTTATTATGATTTTTGAAGTCAAACTCCTTTAGCCGCTTTGAGCACTTTTTGGTAGGGAATAAAAATGTGGATTCGAGGCGTCAACGACATGTATATCGCCGACATGCTCGCGTTGTTACGAAGACAATAATTATTAGATCTTAATATACTACATTCGAAATTTAACTTTAATGCTTCAGTGTTAAGGTTTAATTTGGTTTAACATGCTTCGTCAATCCATTGCTCTATTGCATCGTGATTGAAGGACAAGCCTACAAATAAACAAACACACTTTTGTATCACTAACATATTTTATACCTACCAAATATTTTTTATGTATAAAACAAAGTCGTTTCCCGTTGTCTGTCCCTATGTACCTATGCTTAGATCTTTAAAACTACGCAATGAATTTGCATGCGGTTTTTTTTAATAGATAGAGTGATTCAAGAGGAAGTTTTATATGTATAATACATGCATAATATAGTAGAGAAACACTGATAATTTTAGAGGTTTCTAATGTGATGTCGTAAATAAACACATTTTTTGCGTTACATTGCAAACGCTGGCTGAACCATAAGAGATAGATCAAAATAATGTACTACAGTATTGTACACATTAAAAAGATCTACAAAAAAGTCCGCGATAGTATATGTCTATCTCTTAGGCATAACCCACAATAACCATTTTTTATTCTTTACTTTTTACTAGAAATAATGGCTTATTTACGAAGCGATTTTAAGCAATACAGCATTAATCCTTATCCAATTAAATACATTAAATACATTGTGCATTTAGTATAGATCCATATGGCCCTTTACAGCATGTAATTTAAATTAATATTTTCGAAGATATTACAGATTTAAAATGCATAGCGGTTGCGGCGGCGGTCGGGGGTTATTTAATATCAGCATTGCACCCGTGCGAAGCCGGGGCGAGTCGCAAGTTTATAATAATATTATTATTATTGTAGGTATGATTACGTTAGTACTATTATATTATTCTGTGGTATGATGTACAGACACCGTCAAAGAATTCAAAGAAATTCAAACTGAAAAATTCAAAGAATTGACAAAAACCTAAGTAGGTATAATAACAAAATTCTAAATCAATGTTTTTAACCTTGTTTCATATGCAACTAAATCTAATATTGAAAAATAGGAAAGATCTTAAGTTAGTTATTTCTAATTTGGACCTAAGTTGTAGGCAACGAGAGTCGAAATTGGTAATATAAATAAAACACTAAAGTCTCGTGTACGTTGCTATACGTAATATCACACTGTTGACGCGTATTCAAATTTGAATCTAATTGAAAGCAGTTATGGTTGCAATTGATTTAAGAAAACCATGGCCGATGTGGTGTCAGTGTGTATAAAGTCCAATGAGGTAAGAAGTTGCACAAAGAGAGAGACCGCGCATGCGGCGTTGCCACGCGCGATATTCAAGCGGTAGTAGGTTATTGCATGTACTTTATATCGGTTACAGATTAAAACACTTATTAACAGAAATAAAAGGTTACAGATTGATTCTGTTACAGTTTCGTTTCTGTTTCCGTTATAAGGGTTTCTGTTTTAAAACAGTTTCAAAAAACAGTGTTTAAACCCTTTATTTCGGTTACTGTTTCAGTCCTTGACTAGATGATGCCCGCGAATTCGTCCACGTGGAGTGAGTTTTTTAAATTCCCGCGGGAACTCTTTAATTTTCCGGAATAAACCTTTTCTATAGGTAAAGTTTTAAAATAATTCCAACGGGATCGCTTAAAAACTTAAACCACATTAGGCCCTACCAGCCTAAAATAAAACTTTCATTCCTAAGGCAATAGCAGCGGAGAAACACCAAACAATGCCAGGTCGAGCCAATCGCATGGCATTAGGTACTTGTCGCCGTAATAATAAGGAGCTTGAGATAAAAACGAGGAGCGAAAATTGTTATCATAGGAAGGCGCTGGAGGTGAGCTTGGACGGCTGCATGCAATCGTGAGACATTAATTTTTTATTGTCAATATATTCTGTCTTATCTATACTTATATGCAAATTAAATGTGAATGTTTGGATGGATGTTTGTGACTCAACCACACCAGAACGGCTGAACGGATCTGGATTAAATTTGGCACAGAGATAGATTATAACCTAGAATAACACATAGGCTAGTTTTATATCACGGAAAATTAAAGAGTTCCTGCGGTAACCAAAAAGACTCAATCCACGGGGATCGACTGCATCCGGGCATATTCAGTCTTGCATATTATCACTTAATATAGGGCATCAAGTAGTCTTCTATATTATCACTTTTATTATAGGTTTCCACTGAAAACCTGTGCTGCAGCCCACTGCAACATCATGCTCCGTTAGACTCTATATGGTCACACAACTTCATGTGAGTGTGATCATTGTTATGAAAGAAAAAAAAATCTTTCTTTATTAAGAAAAATGTACCTGAGTGAAACCCTGTTTTAGCTAGTTGTAATTAGTTAAGATTTTTACATTTTAAAATCCTATTAGAGAGTATTTTCACAAGGGTTAGTGTACAGCTTACAGTAATTTGTAAACAGCGTTTATTTTAAGTGTAGGTATTATGTATGAATGAATATTTAATTCTTAACCAATATTATCATTTAGTTTTTGAAATGTTCTATTTCGATGGAAACCTATATTAAATTCCAATTTGTAAATACTTTACCATAGCGCGTTATTTATTGTTAGGCTACGTGAAACTTTAAAGGTAAGTAAAGCCAAAAGATTAAGTTAAAAAGGTAGCAATAAAATACTTAAAAAGACCAAACTTAAATTTTACACCCTTTGCTCTTATTGTCGACTTACACAACCTACACTTGGCATGAGCTTTAAGCTATGTGAAGGCAAAGGGCGAATTTCAGACTTGCTAAGTAATATTTAAATAAAATATTCTTTGATGGCATTTTTTACCTAACGGCATCATGAATAAAGCCATCCTCAAAGTAAGTTGTATTCTTTCGCTGATAAAATGCAAATTCGCAAAGATTTGTCTGAAGTTCTTTTATTACTTTCGCTAATAAACGTTCTTGGGAAAATGCGGCTTGCTTATTATATTGTCCTCGGTGTTTAATCGATAGACGTTCACTGCTGCACTAATAATAATATGATATATTGAATATTGATGCTATATAAACGATACAAGGACTTGACTCGTTCAAGCTATGGTTGGGACTGCATTTACAATATCTTCACTTTTAATTTTTTATTATTGTACACCTTTTACTCCATCGGTTGCCTGGAAGAGATCGCTATATGTAGCTATAATGCCGCTAAATTAAATACTTTGTATTTATCTAAGTTTACTGTGTTGTAATAATGTATAATTTCCTTTGTGGTGTACAATAAAAGTATATTCATTCATTGTATTTTTTTTAAGGGGTTTTTCACTGATTTTTTTTCTGACTCTCCCCGGTAGAAATGCCATTCTGAACCAACAACGGTAGATTCAGCTCGACTCTCGGCGATTCTAAAGCACAAGTTTATTTGAATTTGAAATTTGAACATTATGTGATCGCACTCAAGCGCCCGCGCCGTACTGCCGTGATTGATTAACAAACATCCATCCATCCAAACCATAAAACCATAATATATTATTTAAGATTTTGTAACTAGCCTCAAATCTTTGCTCCCGAATTCACTAGATAAATGTTCTAAGTATCTTTAAATACTATTTTTACCAGTAAATTCAATTGAAAATTCCCAATAAAAGAGCTATTACATGAATACAATACAAATCTCTCATGAACAATGTAAGTTTAATGCCCAATAAATAACCGCTTTTAATACTCTTTCGACACTGAAATGGGTGTTAGAGCACTAATTTGCAGGCTGTAGACATCGGGGTGTAAATTGTTCGTCGTAAAGATACTTTATGACGCCGTAAACGAAGAAAAAACACTAACGCAGTTTTCAAATCAATATTTAAAAATGTATTTTGCAGTTAAAGATACAATAATTATAATAGTGAAGGTTTACATTTTAATAATTTACTAGTTTTTGACCGCAGCTTCGCTCACGTTAAGTTCGATTTTTATACTTTTAAACAATTTTTTTACCCCCTTAGGGGTTGAATTTTCAAAAATTCTTTCTTAGCGGATGCCTACGTCATAAAAACTATCTGTATGCCAAATGTCAGCCGGATTCGTCTTGTGGTTTGAACTGTGCGTTGTTAGTCAGTCAGTCAATCAGTTACCTTTTCTTTTTATATATTTAGAAGATTTACTTTTTTGGTTTTCCTGCGGTTTTCATTTTCCTTGTTTTTCGGTGAACGCCGTGTAAAATAAAATGATATGAAAGGCAACGTTTTACATTGATCTCGTAAATATAGCTTTGAAACAGGACTACGGTAGTTTTTTTGTGATCACGCAATCCAGTGCTTAAGTCTAATAGATTCTAAATACTTAGTTGCTTGCTTCTAAAGTGAACTCTATTACAACAGAGAACAAAACGACAGGAAAATAGATCATATGAAATGAAAAAATAATAGTAATAATATCGAATCGTAATTCATAAAACATGATTATGAATTATTATTATTATCAGTATAAATTTAGCTCTCACGCCCGCATACAAAATAAATAAATATATGGCCAGAAGATTAATTATAAACTTACGTAAATAAATATAAATTAATAAACTTACATACACAACTATACAAATAAATAGTTGCAGTGGGCGGAGGATTACACCCCGGCAGGGGAGACCAGACGGCCGGGGGTCAGGGGGGTATTATTATTATTATTATTAAATTCTTTATTGCATAAAAAAAAAAGGACACACACAAAGGACATTATTACAACATTACAAACAAAAGGCGACCTTATCACTAAAGTGATCTCTGCCAGGTAACCTACATGCATGGACCGTACTTGCTGTGAGACGGGAAATTGCATTAAATAAAACATAATTACTTAAACGTACATTCTAATAGGTACATACTATAAACAGATAAAAAATTATACATATAATAAATATATATTTAAAAATATTACATAATATATACATAAATATTAAATTACATATAACTAATTTACAATACCTACACAAATAATTACAAGAATAAGTTTACAGCGATAGATAATACTTGTAAATATATTCCAAAAAAAATCACAAGTCTGACACAGAAGTTTGTTAGAGCCTTCCGACACGGGAGCTATAGCAGTATGCAGTACGAAGACACCGTGTGCGAACAAAGCGCTATAAAGTTTTTTATAGAGCAGTAAAGAGAGTCGGATTGGCACTTGCGGTGGTACTGTACAAGTCGGATAAGTGGTTTAAAATATAATAAGTTGTTTTCATTAGCATAGATAACCAAAATTTTACCAATACGAATCATATTTCAGTCCACTCAAGAGGTTTTTATTTTATTGCACAACTATGAAATTTATCTAGCTGTTAAATGTACATTAGGTTAAAGTAAACCTTTAACCTAATGTACATAACGTATAAGTGATAAACCTGACTGCCCCAGCATGCACCCGCAGGTATTTAAGTTAGTTACTGTGTTTTTATTGTGTGTATACTAACGTATCCTTTAAGTTTACCTAATACTGTACCAGCAACATTTTTGCCTGGTGGGAGGCTTCGGCCGTGGCTAGTTACCACCCTACCGGCAAACACGTGCCGCCAAGCGATTTAGCGTTCCGGTACGATGCCGTGTAGAAACCGAAGGGGTATGGGTTTAATTTAACTGCCATGCCCCTAACAGGCTAGCCCGCTACCATCTTAGACTGCATCATACTTACGATCAGGTGAGATCGCAGTCAAGGGCTAGCTTGTAGTGGATTAAAAAAAACATATGAACTCAAAATAAGGGTCCGAAATAAGCATTTTTTTAAAGCTAGAGGGGCTTCCAGTGGATTAAAGTTCGAGAGGTATATCTACCAGTTGACCATGGAAGATGTGAAAGGTGTTGTGGACAGGATTAGATCGTTTGAACTGTTATAATAAAATGGTATACGAGAAATTGTAATAAAGGTTATGTAAATAATAAATTAACTTTTACACAAGGCAAGTACAGAGGTTTTCTAAGCAACGAAGGTGATTCTAGAAAATAAAGAATATCTGTGAAGATATTCTAGTCTTTAGCTAGTAAAACAGGTGCTACAACACTGATCTGCATACAGTTGACACCGGGTGTGAATCGTGCGCCATAAAGTTTTTTATAGCGCAGTATAGAGAGTCGAATTGGCACTTGCGGTCGTACAATACAACTGGGATAAGTGTTTTAAATATTAATGAATTGTAGTTAACTTATGTTTTACACGTATTTTCTTGTAAAATCTACTGAGAGCAGATTTAACTGTGTGAGAATTTTGTGAGCTAGTCTGCAATGGTAGATTCTTGACTGACTCGACTATTTAAAAGCACATAAGTTTATTTTAATAAAAAAATAGGAGTTTAGTTTGCAAGTATAGCTCTAATGTGATGTACCTAATTATTTGAAAAGTTTTATAAGAATATTGGGCTAAACATTTTTCTCAGAGCTTGTAATGTTGAACGGTCTTGAAGTAGGATTGACGTATAGGTACCTACTTGATCTATACAATTCTACAAGTAATAAAATTAAAAATTTTAAAAAACCCACGACGAACTTCAGAGCTCCATTGAAACAACAATTAGAACTTAGTAAAAGTATATATAAAATAATATCTAAAACACAAAACTGCATATATGAGCCGGCTCAGTAGTTCTTTTGACCAGCGTGGTGGACTATGGCCAAACCATTCTCATTCCGAGATAAAACTTGGGCTTAGTAATGAGCAGAGGTGACAAATAGTGTTAAATTTTAATATTCTGATAAAAATTGTTTAAAAAAATGTGATCACTTAAGGAGTTCCCATGACTACCTCCTGGCTCCATCATAAGACCCTGAGCAGCATCTAGGTACAAAGTGCTAGTCAAGACAAATCAAAAAAGTCCAAACACGACGGGTTTACGATAAGAACTTAAGGAGTTCCTATGACCACCTCCTGGCTTCATCATGAGACCCTGGGCAGAATCTAGGTACAAAGTGCTAGTCAAGACAAATCAAAAGAGTCCAAATACGACGGGTTACGATGAGAACTTAAGGAGTTCCCATGACTACCTCCTGGCTCCATCATGAGAACCTGGGCAGCAACTAGGTACAAAGCGCTCGTCAAGACAAATCAAAAGAGTCCAAATACAACGGGTTTACGATGAGAACTTAAGGAGTTCCCATGACCACCTCCTGGCTCCATCATGAGACCCTGAGTAGCATCTACAAGTACAGGTACAAAGTACTAGTCAAGACAAATCAAAAGACTCCAAACACGACGGGATTACGATAAGAACTTAAGGAGTTCCTATGACCACCTCCTGGCTCCATCATGAGACCCTGGGCAGCATCTAGGTACAAAATGCTAGTCAAGACAAACCAAAAGAGTCTAAGCACGACGGGTTTACGATGAGAACTTAAGGAGTTCCCATGACCACTTACCAAATCACTAGCTCAGCTTGATTGTCTATGGTCCTAAAATATATCCAAGAACCTTCTCACAAGCTATACATATCTGATGCAAAAAACCGCATCTCAATCGGCCCAGTACTTTTTGAGAAAAATGGTAACATATTGAAAAATTAAAATCATAAACTACAGCTCAGCTTGGTTGTCTATGGTCCTAAAATATATCTAAGAATCTTCTCACAAGCTATTCATATCTAATGCAAAAAACCGCATCTCAATCGACCCAGTACTTTTTGAGAAAAATGGTAACATATTGAAAAATTAAAATCATAGACTATAGCTCAGCTTGGTTGTCTATGGTCCTAAAATATATCTAAGAACCTTCTCACAAGCTATCCATATCTAATGCAAAAAACCGCATCTCAATCGGCCCAGTACTTTTTGAGAAAAATGGTAACATATTGAAAAATTAAAATCATAGACTACAGCTCAGCTTGGTTGTCTATGGTCCTAAAATATATCTAAGAACCTTCTCACTAGCTATCCATATCTAATGCAAAAAACCACATCTCAATCGGCCCAGTACTTTTTGAGAAAAATGGTAACATATTGAAAAATTAAAATCATAGACTACAGCTTAGCTTGGTTGTCTATAGTCCTAAAATAGAACCTTCTCACAAGCTATACATATCTAATGCAAAAACCGCATATAAATCGGCCCAGTAGTTTTCCAGGAAAACGGTAACAAAAAAGTGCACAAACAAACAAACAAACAAACAAACAAACTCACAACCTCTTATGGCAAACACATATACCGTCTCCGTTTCGTCGAGGGTAATATTAAAAGATGGCGGCCTGAAAACAGCTGTTATGTTCTGGCGGTCTTTTTGGTAGAAGTGACGTAGGTATGTACGTTACTCTCATACTAAAATTCTACATCAATGGTTACTCTCGTCCAAAAAAAGGTTTAAGTTACTCGTAAACGTAGTCTAGAAAGACTCCTTAATTAAGAATTTTTACTTAAAAAATATTGTAAATACTTACGGACGAAAAGTTAATTTTTATTCCATTTTATACCTAAAAATTTCTATTTATTATGTATCATTCACTCACTCACTTCACTAATCACGATAAATTTTCTCAGGAACTATACTGCGACATAGACTTCAGTCTATGGAAAAAGGTTTAACATAACTGACCCGGTGGCCAAAATTTTAACAAATTTTTATGCCTGTTTAGTTTCTGTATTTAGTTTTACTTTTCATATTACTAGAGATGCTGTCGCCAGGTCGGGAAAGTTTGTGGGATTATACAACAAAACTGTTAAGGACCGATTCTTCGGAACTGATTCACAGTTCCTCAAGCGAACAACAATGTACAACTCAAGTGAACCTGTCAGACAAAAAGTGAAATTATTCGAGTTCAAAAAGTGACCCACATTCGAGGCGAACAATAAAGGAATATATCCACGAAACTGTTCCCTTTCAAGAGTTAATTTTCCTGTTTGCCAGCGTTTGGCATTCAGTGTTTGGCCTCATTAGGGACTTGAATACGTTCGTTTGGGCCCCAGTACCTAGTCTCGACCCAGATACCTCTTTACGCAGAATTGCTTCATAATGACGTATTATTCTTTCATTCTTGCCTTTCCATTCAGTCGCTGTGTTGACAATTTGGACTGAGATGAGTTTTCAAAAGTTTACGCTTATTGTGTAACATTATTGAACTAAAACTTCTTTAGGCGTGACTTGAACGATTTCTTGAGAGATCTTTGCATTGCCAAACAGATCAACTATAATGATTTTGCCATCTTTTGTCTAGTTAGTACCAAATAGTTGGTGCTATAGGTTAAAAACTTAACTTTTCACTTACTACATGGCATGTTAATGCTTATTTGAAAATAGCAACTGTTTAGTTGCTTGCCAACTCTTCTCAGTAGAATTTCTTTCCAAACCAAGAGTAGAGATCAGAGGACCGGTAACCGGGAGAGTCAAAACAAGACGCATTGTAATGCATGTCAGACATTAAAAAAAAACAATCTACTATGATAAAAAATCCTTTAAAAAGACTCATTTAAAAAAATATTTTATGTCTTTCAATTTGTAAGGGTTGTTTGATTACAAAATAAAAGAAAATATGACATTGAAATGAATAACTCGACAACGGCGCTACAATTTGGCAGGGTAATAATTGCGAGTATTATTTTGGGCGATTTTGGGCTTACAACAAGCATGATTCTTGATGTTACTTTTACATCTTACGACAAAGAGTTTACAAACATTTAGTTAAACAATTCGTTTTTAAATATGCGATCAGATTCCTAGTTGATACACCATACCATTTAATGTAGCTTTGGATAGATTTGGATACCTCCTCGGACTTTATTGCACAACGTCTTCTTTTCATAAATTAAAATAACTTTATATAATACCTACTTATCATAACAAAGAAATATATTGAAGAAAAAATCGTAAACATCCAGATTATCATCTTGACAGAAAACATAGCTGCAATATAAAATCCTGATGATCCTATAAAATGGCTATAGTAGTTAAGTTTAAGCCTACATATAGAGAACTAACAGGTAATAGGGTAGACTTAAACAAACTTGGCGTTATACTATCCACAGTGAAAGTGAAGATATTGGCCTCATTTTGTACCAAAAGAAAACAGGTCTACCTAACCTGACATTCGTTACTGTATTTAACGGGTAGCATTCATTCATGTACTGTTAAGATTGAGTACTACAAAAGCTTTTACGGAGGACTATAATTTCTGACTATCTGACCCCAGTTTCTTCATCCGTGTGGAATAAGTTTTTCGATTCCCACGGGAACTCCTTAATTTTCCGTGATGAACAGTAGCCTATTTCACTCTCTAGGACCTAGGTCCTCGACTTGTAGGTGCACACATACCTACCTACATGCTGACGTAAAAATATGACACGGCCACGTTAGCCAATCACCAACATGATGACGTATACATGACGCGGCTACGTTAGCCAATCACGTGCCGCCGCCTGAATCACGCTAACGAAGTTCCTTCGGAATTGAACTATATATAGAAATTTCAACCCACAGCAGTTGGCCCAGCTGGGATCGCCGAGCATGACACCGGCTCGGAGAAAGATCTTCCTATTGCTTCGGGAGCATATACCATACGCTCCCGACAGACTTATACCCTTGTCAAAAATCACGTCAATCCGTTGCTCCATCGCGGCGTGATTTAAGGACAAACCAACACACTTTTGCATTTATAACATTAGAATGAAGTATGATTATTACTATCCGTTCTGTAATGTTAAAATTATGAAGATCGTGTCGTGTGTATTTTGAAGTAGTAAGGTGTAAAATGCCTTTAAGGTAGTTTAACGAGTGTCATTACAAATAGCCGGATTACGCTGTATCGCGCGCAGCGAGTGTGTTGTGCCCTAATAAATAGTGCTTAGCCCTATGTGTGTGTGGGGGGGGTTTGTGAGCCTGGCTGGTTGCCATGGCCTATAGTTTAGGTTTAGTTTTAGGTTTACTTATTAATGAAGAGCTTAGCTGGTTTAGTTGTCTGAGCGTATCTTTATCAAAATGGGAATGGGTCCCGTATCCCGAATTACGTATTCTCGTAGCTGTTTCGTAGCAGATCATTTGTAATGCACAATATTCAATATAACCAAATATGGCAATTCTAAACAATATAATATATATATTTGTTAATGAAAAGTATTGTTTTAGTCTCTATCTAGCTATCGAGCAAATCATAGCATCTAGCATTCGAGCCACTGTTTCTTTCATCGCGGAAACTCCTTAATCTTCCGGGATAAAATGTAGCCTATCTCACTATCCAGGTCCTCGCAGCAGTAAATCAGGTAAATCCATTGCTCTGTTGCGTGAGCAATGGAGCAATGGCGTGATTGAAGGACAAACCAACCAGCAAACACACTTTCGTATATATAATACTAGATGAATAAGATTTTTGATTCCCGCGGGAACTCTTTAACTTTCCGGGATAAAAAGTTAATTTATAATATTAGTATGGAAGTATGGATATGGATATGGATTAGTATACTATGATTAGTTGTGTGAAAATGTAGATTCTTAAACAGTTTTTACTCCAAGAATTTACAGTATTTTCATCTCACAATAGTAAAGCTCTGGCATTAATATCCAAGCGTTTTATAACAGCAATATTAAGCATTTGAATGATGGCTGAAAGCAACTGAAGGTGGCTGCTTGCATAATAAATACAGATGCCATTTTTCGTTGACAGAAAATGGAAAATATTCTAAACCTCTGGTAGCACTATCTCTTTGCACTCACTCGGGTTTAAGCGGCCACAGAATATAATTTATATCTACACTGCCTATTTGAAAAAGAGTTCATACCCCTGCTTTACATTCAAGCAATTCTAAGCTTTATTCTCGTTTGGTTTGGTGCATTTTTGAATGGAACAATGATTTCCAGAACGGGACAAAGCAAAGTGCATGCGTTTTATAGTTTAGTGGGAATGAAATGAATCAAGATGGTTGGGAATATGACAAATCTTGGGGTTTATTTTGTTTTGTTTTCTTTGTTGAAGTGAAAACTTCTTTAGGCGCGTTGAGCACTTTTTGGTGGGGGGTAAAAATGTAGATTCGCGTGACCGTGACCGACATGCTCGCGTTTTTACGAAGACAAATGGTCTTAAATATACTACAATCGAAATTAAACTTTAATGGCTTAGTGTTAAGGTTTATATTTTAATTAATAATTTTTTAGGTTAATTAAAAAAAAAAAATTTAAAAGAAAATTTAAAAAAAAACCGTTTTCACTTCTATCGGAAGTCCCCATGACTGCCAATTTGTATTTTCCTGTGCTGTTTTGTATCGCTTTATTGGGTCGGTATATAGCTACGATAGGCTTAAAAGGACGAAATGACTTGTGGCCCAGTCGAGGGGCATTCGGCCTGGTTGAGTAGTGTAGCCTTGTTACAGCTGAGCATATATTATCAATAGTCGGTAGTCAATTTTTTTTATCTACTACAATTAAGCCCTTGACTGCGATCACACCTGATGGTAAGTGATGATGCAGTCTAAGATGGTAGCGGGCTAACCTTTTAGGGGCATGGCAGTTATATTAAATCCATATCGATGAAACCATTCTTTTTCTACACGGCATCGTACTGGAACGCTAAATCACTTGGCGACACGTCTTTGCAGGTAGGGTGGTAACTGGTAACTAGCCATGGCCGAAGCCTTCCACCAGGCTAGGCCAGGGAAAATTCAGAAATCATAAATTCCTAAATTTACCCTGCCGGGGATCGAACTCGGGACCTTCGCACGTTAAGACAACAACACTCAACACTGCGCCAGGGAGCTCATCAAACTTACGTTACTTGCTAACTTTTTGAACGTTAACTAAATATGAGACGTGATCGTGCGTACGTAAGTAGGGTTTGTATGCAGTTTTGACAGATAAATATTTATTTATTTTATTATCATTTCCATTAAGGCCCTTGATTACAAATAAATCTTTACGCAAACTTCTTTACGCTTGCAGGTAACAATGGAACGAGAAAATTTAATGCACCAACGCCGCGTTGCAATTCCAAAGTTGCGGAAAAAGTTTACAGAAATGAATATTACCTGAGAACCGCGCGCGGAGTCCGCAAGATGCAATCTGAAAGGAAATAAATACTTGTAAGTTAAACAAAGTTACATTACGCTTACTCTGAGTTTTTACATTGCAAATACGGTTGATCGACGTGAGAACTCACCTCGCCAAGTGTAAGCGAACGGTCAAAGTAAAATGGACCCAAAAGCTCTTGCTTTAAAGTCACAAATTCAGCGTTTGGAGCGCTGGCTGTGAATAAATACACGAAATGATGAAATGAGCTCTAAACCATTGCAGTTAATGTTCGTTTTACTTTAACGTTCGCTTACACTTGGTGAGGTGAGCTCTCACGTCGATCAATCGTATTTGCAATGTAAAAACTCGGAGTAAGCGTACAGGTTTTACTTTTCATAAGTTTTAATGAAAGTACATAATTATGTAGACTTCAAAATTCATCACCAGAACTGTAGTTTACGCCTTTTTAAGGGTTCCGTACCTCGAAAGGAAAAACGGAACCCATAATAGGATCATTTCGTTGTCTATCTGCCAACCCCCAAGTTGGTTCGTTGTCTATCAAGTTGATATTAATATCAAATACTTATAGTTCTACGGTCCCTTGGAGCTGTCTTATATTAGGCCCACAATACTAACTAATAATATGTCTCAGGATTGAAATATTTGTAAAATTTATAAATTAGGTCAAGAATTCAACTGCGGTTGTCAAATTAATATAATGAGGATTTTGAATGGCCAGCTAAGAATCAATTTCAGTATGCAAAAAGAAAAAAAAAACAATAATTCTCTTACTAGCAGTAGAGCATTTTTAAATCAGCAAAACCTTCAATACAAGTTACAAAATAAAGGCATAATTTCTCAAAATATAAAAGGAATTAGGTATAGAAGGACAGAGATTAGTTAATTTAAGTATTTAAATTAACTAATCTACTAAGATTAACTAAGATTTTTTGAATATCTGGGTGCAACACATACCTATATACAAATAAGACGATACGAGATGCAGAGGAAACTTTACAAAAGACGTAACGTAATAGGCGGTATTAATTTATAACCAAATAACATTTTTGTAGTTCTTTCTTAGCTACGGAACTCTCGCTAAGCGAGTCCGACTCGCACAGGGCGAATAGTTTTTCGGTACTTATAATATAAAAAAGAAAACCTGAAAGGCCGGGCCGGACACCTACAAACATAAAAAATAAATCGGAGCTGTTTAGATAAATATTATCAAAGATATCCCTTCTAGTGGATTTATTCCGGCTTTTGCGACCAGTTTGCCGCTCCACTGGGCGCAAGTGACGCGGTATCAAATCTTATGTATATTATCTAACTTTTTGAGTACCTATTAAGGTAAAGCCCCACTACAGAGGTGCGGCTCGGTGCGGCACGTAACGGCACGTAATCTTTGTATAATTATGTCGCAGTGCTTCTCCGAGTCGCTTCGCTTATGTGGGCTCAGCTCACGTATCTGTACCTTTGTATCATATACAAGGTTTGGTTATTAAGTTTTCGGAAACGGGGTTCGTATCCTTAAAATTTGAAAGTGTGTTCGTCTGTCTGTCCCTGTCTGTATGCAACGTTTCCCCGGCCCATCTTTTCAGCCGATTTTAGCGAAATTTGGAATTTTTTATTTATATATATATAGCGAGCAAACGAGCGGGCGGGTCGGGTCACCTGATGTTAAGTAATTACCGCCACCCGCGAACATCTGCAGCACCAGAGGAACCGCCAATGCGTTGCTGGCTTTTAAGAAATTTGTTTATCCGCCCTTGAAGAGCCCCATATTATAGTAATTAGGGAACACAGAAGATGGAAGCTGGTTCCACAATTTGCAGGTACGTGGCAGAAATGACCTGGAATAACGGGAGGTGGAAGAAGACCAGGCATCCAGGTGGTGAGGATGAAATTTGTTTCTGCGACGAAGAGTGCGACTAGGGAACACGGAAGGTGGTATTAGATTATATGTATAACTCCTCAGAGCACTCTCCATTGTAGAGACGATAGAACACACAAAAAGAACCAACGTCTCTTCGGTGCTCTAGGGACTCCAGCGTGCAAGTGATTTTGGGATTGTCTGCACGAGTCGCACTGCCTGCTTCTGTATCCGGTCAAATGGAAGGAACTGGTATTGGGGTGCTCCGGCCCAGAGGTGAGAGCAATACTCCATGTTCTTTTGAAAAGTCAAACAGTTTCAACGGAATTATTTTAAGATCATAAATTCACGCAAAGTTGCGAACTAAATCTAGTTTTACAAAAAAAAACATAATAATGATTATGTACCTAAGTAAAAAAACGCTCTCGAAAAGGCCTATATACAGCAGTGGACGATAGATGGATGGATAAGTAAAAATATAAACAATTTTTTTTCCAGTATGCCGGCATTATTATATAATCCTATACCTGAATGTGAACGTGTATAAAGACACCCCTTTAGTTTCATGTTATCATCATATTACAGGAAGTTTATGCATCACTACGTAGACAATATGTCGGCCCGGCATATTGAATTTAACATTGTAATATCTTTTTCTGTAAGAAGTACGCTGAATATAGTTATTGGAAAAATAAAATATGCCGAAATACAACTATAATATCTTGTGTAAAGTTTATACGTAAAAATTAATCATAATATGGATTTAGTTATTGATAGATTTTGAAACAGCGGTGAGTGCTTTGGACCTATAATGGGAGGTTCCGGGTTCGAACCCTGACTGGGTCGGTTCTGGAATTTATAATTTGTAATTGTTTTTCAGTTCTTGTGGCAGTGGTGGCTGTTAGTTCTCGTTCTACCGGCAATGACGTACCGCCAAGTGATTTAGCATTCCGGTACGATGCCGTGTAGAAACCGATTTATAGGGGTATGGGTTTAATATAACTATCCAACCCCTGACAGGCCCGCTATCATCTTAGACTGCATCATGACTTACTACCAAGTGAGATCGCAGTTAAGAGCTAACTTGTAGTTAAAAACAAAAGATTGATTAATGCATGTACCTAATTTGTACCTAGTAGGTACTTTTTACTCCTACGTGGGTTAAAATAGGGATGATGACAAATAATATCAGCAAGAGCTGATATTATTTGTCATCATCCCTCTTTAAATAAATAATAAATGATAAAGATATCAAACTTAAAAATGCGCTTCTATGAAACACTTATTTGTGACGTCATTAAATTCCAAAATATTTTTTTTAACAACAGTTTCTATAAAATATCTATATTTATAATAAATGTCTATCAAATTTAAAACTAACAGAAGATGTGAAGGTCTTTTGGAAGACTCCATTTAATAATCAGTAAGAAATAATTCCGTTTTGACAGCATCATTCATAATACAATTTAACAGTTGGCTTACATCCCAAGTGCGGGCTGCATTTGGAACGCATTTGTCTGTCTGTCGATCCGTTCAAAAACTTTACATTCATATAAATTACGCACCAATACATACCTAGTTAATACCACAACTAAAATTCAGTAAAACCTAATCCCATAGATCACGGCTCCATAGTGAAAATAGCAATTATTCCGTTATTTATGCAGTGGGGCCACGATAGAAGGATATTTATTGCCCGTACGCACATTATTACCGTTTGTTACCGAATCCGCTATAAGTTATGACCTATCTAAATATACAGTCACCAATCATTAGAATAATTTGTGTTGGATGAAAGATTTTTGTGATTCGACTGCGCCATATCAACCACATTTTTTTAAATCCACTACAAGCTAGCCCTTGACTGCGATCTCACCTGATGTAAGTGATGATGCAGTCTAAGATGGTAGCGGGCTAACCTGTTAGGGGCATGGCAGTGATATTAAACCCATACCCCTACGGTTTCTACACGGCATCGTACCGGGACGCTAAATCGCTTGGCGGCACGTCTTTGCCGGTAGGGTGGTAACTAGCCACGGCCGAAGCCTTCCACCAGGCCAGACTAGGGAAAATGTAGAAATTATAAATTCCCAAATCCCGACCCTGCCGGGGTTCGAACCCAGGACCTCCGCACGTTAAGGCAACAGCGCTACACACTGCGCCACGGAGGTCGTCAAAACAGCATAAGGGATCATCCTTATGGCACGAATCTACCAGATATGCAGAAATGTACAGTATAGTGTGTGGTACAGAGAATTCAGTCATGTTGACCAAAAAATCCTGTCCATGTTGACGAATGACCTTGATGTACCGCAATGATGTAGATCAATTTATTTTATCAGTCAGAAATTAAACTGTCTTTAGTCTGTCGATATATACTGACTAGATGATTCCCGCGACTTCGTCCGCGTGGATTAAGATTTTTGATTCCCGCGGGAACTCTTTAATTTTCCGGGATAAAAAGTAGCCTATGTCCTTCCCCGGGAAACCATCTACCCCTGTACCAAATTTTATCAAAATCGGGTGAAGAGACAGTTTTTTTTTATTCCCGCGGGAACTCTTTATTTTTCCGGGATAAAAAGTAGCCTATGTCCTTCCCCGGGATACCATCTACCCCTGTACCAAATTTCATCAAAATCGGTTCAACAGGTGGGCCGTGAAAGCGTAGCAGACAGACAGACAGACAGACAGACAGACAGACAGACAGACACACTTTCGCATTTATAATATTAGTATGGATTACTGACCTGGTAGCTTATGGGAAATATTCAATCTAAGACTTCTATAGCTTCTAAAGTCCTAGTACCAAGTAACAAAGAGCATAATATTTGGTGATAACAATAAGAAAATTATTCCTAGAGTCCATATTTTTTGCACGACAGCATAAGTGACGGCGTGTGATTTATTCACCATGATAACACTAGATTTGCATGTCATACCTGGTAGAATTCCATAGTCTACATAAATAAATGGTACGACTCTATCACCGTTCTCTTGTCGCAAGGTCTTTTTGATGTAGTGCTTTCCGGTGGACAGTTACTATCTAACGATCAATAATGCTGCGTTTTACAATGAAAATGCGAGGTTGCAAGAGCTGCCTTGGAATACTAGCCTCTCTCTGCATCGTATCCCTAATTATTCCTTATCTGATGTAATTTGTTATCTGAAGGTGGGCGTTAGCAACTGCAACACAGTTTCAAACTAACGCAGTTGTTATCGTTCTATTATAGTTTTAAGTCGTCAGGCATGAAACTAGCGACGGCTGAGCGATGGCGACAGCGGGGCGATGTGGTCCGAGAGCTGGCGACGGATTTCGGGAAGGTCCTTTAGGCAAGCTGAAATTGTGATAAAATATAATTTCGTCTCCAGTCCTGTCAGTCCGGTAGAGCGTTTGCGGTTATTTCACTACTGCGCAGCATACAACATTTGCCAAAAAAAAAAATTTTAGTTTTTTTTTCTTTAAATTTACCTAGGACTTATAAGATTCAAAAAAAATCTCAGACGTTTTTGTCGGTTATAAAGTATTATTACTGTATTACTCGTAGTAGTATAAATATTTTATTAAAATTCAGCCAGCTCTCCGACTTATCGCGTCGCCCCGCTATAGCCGTTGCCAATTTCGTGCCCGTACACTTAAGGGTCCCACGTAACTGAGAAATTAAGCTATTACTTAATAATTTATTCAAATAATGACCGTGTAAAGTAATGAATATTGGTACTCGTTGCATTAATCAGCCGCTATCCGGGGCACTAGCGATTCCCGCAGATTGATGGCAGTGCGGTGCACAATCACCGGTAAACTGTATCGATACTACACCGATAGCGATAGAATAGCTTACAATATAGCTTAATTGCTTAATAGAAATGCTTAATAGAAATGCCCGCGACTTCGTCTGCGTTGTTTGAGGTTTTTGGTTCCCGCGGGAACTCTTTAATTTTCCGTAAAAAGTAGCCTATGTGCTATTCCAGACTATAATCTATCTCTGTGCCAAATTTCAGCCAGATCCATCCAGACATCCATCCAAACTTTCGCATTTATAATATTAAGTAAGATAAGATTCTTCATACTAATATTATAAATGCGAAATTTCGGACGGATAGATGTTTGTTACTCAATCATGTCAGAACGGCTGAACGTATTTGGATGAAATTTTGCACAGAGATAGATTATAGTCTGGAATAACACATGGGCACGTGTTCCCGCATCAACCGAAACACCTCAATCCACGCAGACGAAGACGCGGGTATCAGCTAGTAGGTACGTATATGTGTGGCAATTAATCTGGCACGGAGCGATCCCCGCAGATTGATGGCAGTGCTGCGCGCAATCACCGGTAAACGATATCGATACGAAACCGATAGCGATCGACATAATAGCTTACAATATCGCTTAATTGCTTATCAGAGATATACTAATACTGGCCGATGACCGCGACTTCGTCCGCGTGGATTGAGGTTTTTTGGTTCCGAGATAAAAAGTAGCCTATGACTATAATCTATTTTTGTGCCAAATTTCGTCCAGATCCTTTCAGTCGTTCTGGCGTGATTGAGTAAAAACACCCATCTATACCCTGATATCTGATACCCGCGACTTCGTCCGCGTGAATTGAGGTTTGTTGGTTCCCGCGGAAACTCTTTAATTTTCCGGGATAAAGAGTAATCTATGTATAATTCCAGACTATAATTTATCTCTGTGCCAAATTTCATCCAGATCCGTTCAGCAATTCTGGCGTGATTGAGTAACAAACATCCAACCTTCATTAAGAATAGCAAATAAAGTTATAGGCAGCTTTTTCCACTACTAGTGATCTTTCCCAGACAATCCATATGAATTCAAACTCAATTCACTAAGAAATCGAAGAGAAAAAAATAGGTATCCGTACAAAGACTCCACCTGGCCATATTTCGGTCCAACCTCCATAAATCCGAAGTGAGAAAACAGTTCAATTGGCCCGTCCCGAGCGCGGAGATATATGCGGGTGTGAAAAACGTTACATCTCCGGCGATCGTTAGCTGGAATAGATATCGACAACTTATCTCCGACTTGGTATGGTTATTTGAATTTATTTTTGGTTATCTAAAATTTCGCTGACTCATCGAATTCGATCATATCACATGAGTAGACAGTTTTTTCTATC
This sequence comes from Erebia aethiops, assembly GCA_923060345.2. Classification (NCBI taxonomy): domain Eukaryota; kingdom Metazoa; phylum Arthropoda; class Insecta; order Lepidoptera; family Nymphalidae; genus Erebia; species Erebia aethiops. The sequence goes on along the minus strand of OV281092.1, from coordinate 991,495 downwards.
CACTGCAAGTTAGCCCTTGACTGCGATCTCACCTGATGGTAAGTGACAATGCAGTCTAAGATGGTAACGGGCTAACCTGTTAGGGTCATGGCGGTTCTATCAAACCCATACCCCTATTCGGTTTATACACGGCATCGTACCGGAGCGCTAAATCGCTTGGCGGTACGTCTTTGCCAAGGGCTAACTTGTAGAGTACGTAAAGCTGTCGGTCTTAAATCTCTCTCCGGTCGTGTCGGATTATCCGTCCATTGGGCTATGAGAGTAAGGGAACAGAGAGTGCACCTTATGCGCTAAAATATCTCCCGCGCAGATGGCTTAGGTATCTCTCTGGAGATTGGCCGCCGTGGCCGAAATTAGATCGGGAGGACATTATTACTTAATTAGCCACGGCCAAAACCTCCCAACCAGCCAGAACAGGGAAAATTTAGAAATTAGAAATTACCGAATTGACCCTGAAGGCGTTCGAAGTTCGTACCCGGGACCTGACAACAGCGCTCAATACTGCCCCGCGGAGGTCGCCACAGTGATGATATTCGAGTTGAAGTTCAGTTTCAGATCACAAAAGCCGCTACATTTTTATTAATTTAGTTACTTTAAGCATATTATTGTAGATTATTTTACTGTAAATAATTTTAATAAGTGAGCTTATCTATCGGATTAGGTTACCTGTAAGGATATATTTAAGTTTTTTATAATAAATAAATAAAAGTTTGAAAAAAACAGGTTTTTTAGTTCATAATTTGTAAATTGTACAAATTTTTTGAACATCAATAAAATATGAAACTCGATGGTCATAAAAATTAATAACGGTATTTTATGGGAACAGTTCCATAGATAGCCCTTCTTACTTCTTACTAATACTAATATTATAAATGCGAAAGTTTGGATGTATGGATGTCGGTATGGATGTTTGTTACTCAATCACGCCCCAACGGCTGAACGGATCTGGATGAAATTTGGCACAGAGATAGATTATAGTCTGGAATAACACATAGGCTACTTTTTATCCCGGAAAATTAAAGAGTTCCCGCGGGAACCACAAAACCTCGATCCACGCGTACGAAGTCGCGGGCGTCAACTAGTATTAGATAATATCTCTTCTGTTCCACGTCTATGCATTACTGCAAAGTCTAGTTTAGCAATCCTTATCCTTACTGAATTTTACAAATGAGTAAGAGTGCCTGTTTGTTTTTTCAGGCCTAACTACTTTTTTGCCGATTTTGATTTTGAAGTACAAAGAAAGTATTTAAATTACGGAGACAGTCTTTTAACAAGTTTTCATCTTGAAAAAAATAAACAGAAAGCGTCAATAGAAAGCGTAAAGTAGAATCAAATAAATATTATATTTTACTTAATACATCCTAGCTGGTTAACTTTACATACAGATATAAACGTTCGTGTTAGTAAGTCCATATAAGACCGTGTTTATGGAGTGAATAGAGGAACTCCTCTTAAACACCAGTTTATGTGTACTTAGCAGTGTGACAGGTGCTCGCCCGCTGCGCGGAGGAATTTATGGCCCCAGCTCATTACGAATTAGTTTTTGCACGGCGCGTCGCTCTGAATCAGACCTCACGCCAGACACCACTACGAGAATGAGGCCATTAAACAGGCAAGTTATTGAAAACTAAATACTACTAACATCTATAATTATAACTAAAAAGCGATGATAGCCGAGCGATTTAGACGCCCGGCTTCTTATTCGACTGGTCCAGTGTTCGATCTCCGGGCAAGCTTTTCCTACTTCTCGGAGTTATGTCCGTTAAATTAAATATCATTTGCTTTAAACGTTGCCTGAGGAAACCTACACGTCTGCGAGTTCTTCATATAATGCTCTCAAAGGTATAAAAGTCTGCCAATCCGCACTTGACTAGCATGATGGACTAAAACCAAAACTTTATCACTCTAAGAAGCAACTTGTTCTTAGTAGTGAGCCGGCAATGGGTTGAAGTTATGGTGATGAATAACCTCTTAAGGGTTATTTCTCTACATATGTATACTGTTTATGGAGTGAATAGGGGAACTCCTCTTAAACACCAGTTTATGTGTACTTAGCAGTGTGACAGGTGCTCGCCCGCTGCACGGAGGAATTTATGGCCCCAGCTCATTACGAATTCGTTTTTTCACGGCGCGTCGCTCTGAATCAGACCTAACGCTAGACACCACTACGAGGATGAGGCCATTAAATATGCAGGTAATTGAAATCTAATATATTAGAATTAAATTAATCCCGTATTAAAAAATTTGACCTTAGTACTGACCAACTGACAGCGTCAGTTCAAGAGTAAATAAGAGAAATTAAGATGGAGTAAGATACTTGACATTTAGACTAAGGCGCTGTCACTCAGAAAGGATTTCTGGAAGTTCTCTAAAAATTGTATAAAATTCCTAGTTTATTCAAGTCAAATAATATAATAATTAACCAAAAAATTTTTTTAAAGTTCCACCGGAAACAAACCACCGAAACTACTCAAGTAAATGATTATAATATATATAATATTAAGTGTGTATTGTTTGAACGGACAGATAAATTTAATTTACGAGTCGCGACTGCAAATAATTTAATTAAACCGCATAAGTTTCGTAGCCACAATTGATGACAAAATTTATAACAGTTTAAAGGAGCGCACCCCAGTTTGAAATAGTTCCCGACCTCTGTATTGCTATCGTCTTATAGTACAGGAGATAGCTTTTACTTTATGTAACACTTTACAAGAAATATCCCTACCCTGGTATAAATGCTTTGTTTTGCCCTTGATTGCATTTTTTAAAAAGTACAAATGCACCAAACAAACAGTACAAATTTGCATAAATATTCCCATTAAATGTAGACCAGGAATGAGACCAAATTTTTTGAAATGGTCACAGGATTTGTGGACTAGTCGCTACTTCAAAATTTTGTCATTGCTCAACCCAAGCATTATTGAAGACTTTTTCTGAGATTTGATACAGTATACTCGAAAGATGTCCTATAATGGTATTACCTTATAATTTTTAATAATAATATTATCATAATATTACTAAGTTTAGTATAACATCGGACAAGTTTTAGTTTTTATCCTGCCATTTACTAATTTCATTTCATTTTATTTATCCATATGTTCTTCCTTCCATTATTAAAAAAAATATATAACTTACAAAACTAGTTTTAAAAGGATTAAAAAAAAACTTTACAATGATTTAACTTTCCCTAGGACATTTATCAGCCGTCTCTCGGTCCATTGTGCCTTTAATAGGCGACCTGTGTCGTACAGCGTTTGACATATTCATAGCTCGCCAACCGTTGGCGCGGGTGTATTAAATTTATTGTTTTAATTAAAATTCACATTGTAAGATAGTTTTGGTTTAGCAATTACATACGTCCGCGGGTATTAATTCCGCTGTCGCGTTAATATGGGTGATAAATTTTAAAAACATTAATTTATTTTTCCATAGGCCTTTCAGAGCTAAAGCTAGGTGTCCACCAGACTCAAGCGCGATATTCAAGCTTTAATTAGAGCATAATGCTCGTGATTTCCTAGTTTATTTAAGTACGTTGGTTATAATATTTTGCTCTACGATAGAAATGTGTATCAGCCCATTACAAGGACCAAGAAAACATACAGTTAAATTTTACTAGATGATGCTCACGACTTCGTTCGCGTGGATTATGTTTTTTTATTCTCTCAGGAACCCGGTTTTTCTTTTTCGTGATTAAACGTAGCCTTTTTCCCTCATCTCTATACCAAATTTAATAAAAATGGTTGAAAAGATGGCCCATCTTAAGTTAAAGCGTAGCTGACTGACAGACAATCAGACATACTTTTGCATTTATAATATTCGTAAAACGTTTGATGTTTAGTTAGTGCAAGGGTCTTTGTTACCTTTGTCTAAATCCTCTGAGTAAATGTAGGTACTAAATAACCTGTAAGAGCAAGGTACCTACTGAAAAATCTGATTATGAAAACTGGCGCAAATTATTTCAATTAACGTCAACTCAGTGAACATTTTTAACGCGAATTTAAGCGAGGTGCAGTTTTCAGTGAACAGCCTTCCGAGTTCCGACACTCAAATACTGTCCTAATTACGCTACCAGTGTGTCATTACGCAAAGTGTTCCATATATAACCAATAAAATACATTCAGTAATACACCCACTAAGATATTTATAATTATTTTAAGAGTATACAACTATAAATATATTTTTTATGACAATATTCTATAACTTTCTGCAGTTATGTGCTTCTAAGGCAATTCTAAAGGAACAGGAAGCTTAATTTAATCTAATCTAATAGTCTACCACACAATACACCACACAAATCTTCCAAATTACTCTCAACGTAAGTTTCACTCCAACACCGGAGCATCATCAAGAGATGTTGACTCCTCGACAATACACGATGGTAAAGTTACGATCGTGAATTGTCGTGACTGACCATCATGAGCATCCACACACTGTGAGAACTCACCTCGCCAAGTGTAAGCGAAAGGTCAAAGTAAAATGGACCCAAAAGCTCTTGCTTTAAGGCGCTGTCAGCTCTTAAAATCAAAACACAAATCGAGAGGTTGGCTCTGCTCAGTCCTCACCCCTCACGCCAGTTATTCCCACTTCGGCCGGGTGGCGCTCCCGTCGCGGTTTTCTTTATTTTCGCGCGCTTGTCATAGCATGTCACGGATGCCCTCGGATGACAAAACACGGTAACTCAAAAGTTGTGAAATTGATAGAATAACGTAAGTGAGTAAATCACGTACCAAAGTCTCTTACATGAGTAGGTAATTGACAAAATACCTATTGTAAATCGCTTATGGTGTGCAAATCCATTTTAATACTTAATATTATAAATGCGAAAGTGTGATTGTTAATTGAATTGCCCGTCAATCACGCCGCAACGGAGCAATGGTTCGACGTTATTTTTGGCGTGGGTATAGTTGAGGGAGAGTGACTTTTTATCCCGAAAAATTAAGGAGTTCCCGCGGGAATAAAAAAAACTTCAACCACGCGGACGAAGTCGCGGGCATTAGTTAGCCCAGCATACTAATATCCATACAAAATATAATAAATGCGAAAGTGTGTCTGTCTGTCTGCTACGCTTGCACGGCCCAACTACTCAAACGATTTTGATGAAATTTGGTACAAAGATAGATTACATCCCGGAGAAGGACATAGGCTACCCGGAACCATTATCCTGGAAAATTAAACAGTTACCGCGGGAGTCAAAAAATCTTAATCCATGTGGACGAAGTCGAGGGCATCATCTAGAGTTACATAAGTATCTTATTTACATAAACTACTTACGTGAGTTAATTACAAGTATAATTGTGGCATAAATCAATATCATACGTATATACAATGTACTTACCGACTAAGACTCTGATATTCATTTTTTGTCAGAAACAAGAAATACAGATGTTATTTCAAAAATTTAAATAGCAAAAAGATGTTGGAAATTGATCATTGAAATCAATTTCTAGTCTTTTGCAGACATATAGTATTATTTACAGTGTTTGAAAAATACTCAAAAATAAAAAACGAAGAAAATCATACAATTTTGGTGTCATGGTTTTTTATCTTTACATACAGAATTATCTATATGGTAGAACTTCGTAAGAGCCAAAACCGCAAATTAGCCAATTTATGTAAAATTTCAAATTTGTACGTTGTTTCCGTACTCTAAAATTATAAGTTTGATTGACAATATTATGTCCGAAGCAAAACCTATTATATTAATTAACTGGACTTAGGTTGGGTGAAACTAAACAAATTAACTTTTTAAAAATCCCACTCAATCAAAATTAAAAATAAATCTCGGGAACGGCAAATTTTCAACTCAAGGAAACGGGAATAAAATTGGCCGATTCCCGGGAATTCCCGAGAATCGGGATTTTTTTTAAAATAGTTATTGCTACTTTTATGTACCTTATATCCAGTTTTTTTTTAATTAAATATAAGTTAGCCCTTGACTGCGATCTCACCTGATGGTAAGTGATGATGCAGTCTAAGATGGTAGCGGGCTAACCTGTTTGGGGTATGGCAGTTATATTAAACCCTAGTCCATATCCCTAATCGGTTTCTACACGACATCCTACCGGAACGCTAAATAGCTTGGCTGCACGTCTTTGGCGGTAGGGTGGTAATTGGTAACTAGCCACGGCTGAAGCCTCCTACCAGGCCAGACCAGAGAAAATTCAGAATATTTAAATTCTTGAAATACAATGCAAGAAAATATTGTTGCCGTGAATTCATTACGGTCCTTTAAGTAACTCTTTCGAAATTGTCAGTCAATTGAACAAATTGGTACTCAATGGATTTCTAAAGGTTTGTACACGGTTAAGCTTTTACGGCCCCGAGTTTTGCATTGGAAACGAGTATTGTATATATTAAATTATTCAGGTGTAACAATGGCGCTGACATCTGGTGAAATAACAAGGCGGCATATAGAGAAATTAAAGAGGGACTCTTAAAAGTTCAAACAATAATATATAAGAAAATAACACTTGGAGCTCGTAAAATCTAGAACAAGAAAAATATCCGAGGTGAGATAAAATATCAGAAAGGGAGAATCGAAGAAGACAAAACGCAAAAAAAATTGTTACTTATAATCATTATTACAATGTGATTTAACATACTATACATTGGTTGGAAGTTCTACTTATATTTTATAGACGACATTTTACATAATTTAAGTACAAAATAAAGAATAAAGAGTTTAAAATACTCAAAAGTACCTACTACTACGACTATTATAGTTTTATGGTAAGAAAGTACAATAATTCTTAACATTGTGATCAGTGTCACTGCCCTTACGTTTCCTTTGAGTAATTGTCAAGGTTCCACTGACAAATTGTCCTCACAAAAAATCCTCCTAAAAGTTTGGACAGATGGATGTATGGATGTATGAATGGATGTATGGATGTTTGTTACTCAATCACGCCCCAACGGCTGAACGGATCTGGCCGAAATTTGGCACAGATATAGATTGTAGTCTGGAATAGCACATAGGCTACTTTTTATCCCGAAAAATTAAAGAGTTCTCGCGGGAACCACAAAACTTCGATCCACGCGTACGAAGTCGCGGGCATCGGCTAGTATTGCATAAATACTTATAATATTGACAATTTATCATTAATATAAGTTATTGTTATGTTATATTTAAATGTATATTTTTTATCGTAAACTAACTTACTTGCAAAAACAAAAATAAAAAGCATTGTCTATTTCAGAAGTTATATAATAAATTATGACATAAATTTGCCTTTACGTTAGTCAAAAGAACTAAAATTATCAAATTTTGATAGTGTTTCTGTTATTTTATGTTTGCTGTCCTATTTTTGTGATTGGCATGATTGGTAAGACTAGTAAAACACTTCTGTGAATCTTATCTAAAGTTGTTTTTTTAAGTGCCTTTTGTGAGATAAAGTTTAGTTACTCAATGGAATAATTCTCCGTCACTTAATTTTAAAATGATTGTTTTTACTATAATTTAACATAATATTTGTAAACAGTGCTACTGCTCATAAAGATAAATAACTAAGAAACACAAATTTATCAATAAAATAACAAAACATGATGAAAAAAAAACATCGATTTTATTTCATGTACAATTTTACAAAAATACGCCCAATTCCCAAATTCACTCTGCTGGGGATTAAACCCGGTACATCCCACGTTAAGACAATAGTGCTCAGCACTGCGCGAGTGAGGTACCTAGTCAATAGGGCATGCTCCCGATAATTCCTGGTACCAAAAATTCCCGGTACTTCTGAATAATTTTCAGTCCCGGTTCTCCACACCATAAAACCGGTACTTTTGATACTTTTGAGACTCGAAGTACATACATTCTGTCGATTCTTCTCTAATAAAGTGTGGATATTTCTGCATGTAACAATAATTTAATTCACTATACTGTATTTTATGCTCACAAATTCGAGGTATTAGTTTAAAAACCCTTATTTTTACTTTGGCTATAACGATTATTTTACTGCCACTTCGTACAGTTTCGTATGTTAGTCTTTCTGGTAAGTATTATTTACCAGCAGAGAAGAGCTTTTTTGAAGATCAATGAATTGATGGATCTGTCACTGGAATAAAATTTGTTCAGCCATAAAAAATTACAGTAGATTATGCTATATTCTGTTAATTGTATCGTTACTTTCATAAATTTCACATGAAGATTGACAGGAAAATATTGATAGACTGTAATATAAAATATACCTCATAAGCCCTAGGCTATTAAATTTTGATTTTTGACTCCACTGTCAATTATACCAATAGCAGAGGGAAAGAAAATATGGATATCCGTATCCATAATTCCCTAAGATGCTCAGGAGTTCTCCATACAATGTTATGTAAAAACCAAGACTGTGAACAGTCCAATCTTTATGTATGGATGTGAATCCTGGACAGTAACGCAGCAGTAACGAGGCTCTTTATGGCTGATAGGAAACGTCTTTAGAAAATCCTAGGGCCCTCAATCCTAGGATCCTCCATACGTACGGGGAGGACGGTGAATGGATACCAAAAATACTAAGAGGTACCATATCCAATATAATTGTAGAGACCAAATCTGCGTGCGGCAAAACCAAAAAACGGCACAGAATAGGAGAGAGTAACATCTTCACGAGATTCTCTTGGGAATACTGAGTATGGGTTGGAAAATATTGTTGATTTAGATTAACATTTGTAATTCTTTGAGGTGAGGTTACTACGTACGCCTGTCTATAAAAAAAGACCCGTAAAGGATCACTTTGTTGTCCGTGTATCCAAGCCTCAAGGCTTGTTTCTCATAAACTGCTTGATGTAGTAAATTTATATTTGCACTGGCTTCTAATTGCTATAAAAGTAGTTACATATGAGCGTATCACGATAAAAAAAATTTCAACTTTTCAAAGTGTATTTTCATACAAGACGCAATCTCTGTAAAACCTATGAACTACAATAAAACTTTGAAATTTGTAACGAAGCGAGTTATGGTACAAGTACATGAAAAAATCATGAATTTACAGTCCTGTGTGAAATATTATGCGATAATTTTTTGTATAATGCCTAATGAATAGTAATATTCAGTATATTCCTGTGTGAAATATTATGCGATAAATTTTTGTATAACGCCTAATGAACAGTAATATTTGGTCTATTTCATACTTTCTGTAATGTCTTAGCCGTGTTTTTGTGATAATTTAAGGTAGTATCGAAAGTATCGAAAGTCCCGGGAATTCCCGGTTCCGTGCCAATATCGGTCCAAAATTTCCCGGTACTCAAACACAGCACCGAATGCATGCCCTAGTAGTCAGGGAGAATTATAATAAACAAGTTAAGAGATCAACTTGTTCTCAAATATTTCTCAAGAGATAAGTTAAAAAAATACTCTGTACACAAAAACGGGAAATCACAAAAAAAACCAACGACGTATTTCCCGGAAATTTCTAACTCCCGGGTCCCAGAAACGAAACCCTAAGGGTATCTAATATCCAATCAATTAGTAATAAAACTTGCAATAGGCACTTATTTGAAGTATTTGAGACACTACTAGGTCCTTACTCAGCAAGCTTTCGATATAATAATATTATCTGGTCGGTCCAATGGTCCAATGAGAGCGGACGAGTAGGCAGTAGCAAGCTGAAGTGGCAATGCTTGATTTTCAGTTTTCCTTTCTGTCTTACCACTGTTTTGTTATTTTCCATTCATATCAAAAATTGCACTGGAGGCATACTACTATCGCTTAAATCCGTATTGTTTTAATATTGTTGACGTTCGTGTTTTTAGAATTATAATCCTTATTTTAGGACCTTCAAGGTACGTGACATAAAACTGACATTTTTAAGTAATACTGCTCTATGCGATGGCAGTGAACCCTCTGACAGTAATTGGATGTTTGACAACTTACCTACTTCTTGGAAATATTAAAAGACGTCATTGTTACAACCAGCAGGAGTTTTTTTTTTAAATAGTGAAGCGACGTGCCTTTTTATGCGATATTTCGCAACTCGTATGTCAATCTAGTAATTACTAGTACGATTTTAATTTTGAAAATAGTTTTCAAAATAATTACGAAGCTGCAACACAAGCTCACTTGATTTTCATTTAAGTAGCGTCATCTTTGGCGTTGGATGGTTTCTATGACCTGCCTTATTGATGTTGCCAAATAATAAAATATACATTTACAGCATTGCTTCACCAAAAATATTTATTTTAATACATAAAAAAGACATTTAGACGCCTGGGTATGTTTATAAAACAATACAAAAAGTTGTAATATCAATGTGTCAAATCGATTAAAACTTCTTCGTAAATGAAGTCGATTGTTGTCAAAAATCGAATGGATAGCGCATTACGGCATCATTATTTCGAGCTGTCAAAAGTTTGGTCAGAGAACACATATTCATACTTTATTTGATTATGTATTTTTAGTTATATAAAAGAAGATAGCTCACGAAAGTTGTAATATCCACGTCTTCTGTCAATTCATGTTGAATAAACATTAGTCTTATTCATGTTATGTTTGAAAACCATTTTAAAATATCGATTTAAACGCTGGAGCAAAGGAGCACAGATCCATCGTCTGTGAAGTTCTTTCGAACACTGGCGGAGGTGAAAATGAGCTAGCGCTTCTCGAAAAACCGGAATACAATGGAAAACAGAAAATATGTGTACATTTTAATAAATATTAATAAATCAATGGATGTCATTTAGAATTTGGAATTTAATGATATATTTTTCAAGTAAATTGAGGTTTTCAATTTGGAGATGTGTTGATTTGAAAACTGAAATAAGAGGTATGTTTGAATTTATTTTTTATGCAGCGAAGTTGTTTAAATCGTGTTTTGGGATAAAACAATATCTGAGTTAAGGTCTTGAAAACATCATATATTTTTTTCAATCTTCCATATGCCACCATTTAATGGATACACTGCTTTGGAGACCCCCCCCCTGACCACACACAGCGCCTTAAACTCAAAAATTCAGCGTTTGGAGCGCTAGCTGTGAATAAATACACGAAATGATGAATTGAGCTCTAAACCAATGCAATTAAGGTTCATTTTACTTTAACGTTCGCTTACACTTGGCGAGGTGAGCTCTCACGTCGATCAATCGTATTTGTAACGTAAAAACTCGGAGTAAGCGTACTGCTTTGCTTTAACGGTGAAGGAAAACATAACGAGGAAACTGGCATGCCTGAGAATTCTCCAAAATGTTTTCAAATGTGTATGAAGTCTGCCAATCAGCACCTTCTCATTCTGTGAGGAGACACGTGATCAGTACTGGACTGGCGATGCCCACTGCTGATTGCCGATTATGATTTATGTGAATCAATGACCACAAGATTAGGGTTCCAGCGTGTTTTTTTTATCCACTACAAGTTAGCCTTTGACTGCGATCTCACCTGATGGTATGTGATGATGCAGTCTAAGATGGTAGCGGGCTAACCTGTTAGGGGCATGGCAGTTATATTAAACTCATACCCCTAATCGGTTTCTACACGACATCGTACCGAAACGCTAAAATCGCTTAGCGATACGTCTTTGCTGGAAGGGTGGTAACTAGCCGCGGCCGAAGCCTACCGGTAAATGTTAGTTGCACCCTATCTTATGATTTTGAACATTACATTTACTTACCCCTTTCATTCATCCTGTAGACTCGAAAAAGCTTTACAAAGCACAATTTTCATAGAATTTCCACTCAAAAAAAAAAACACGACTAACAAAACCTCACGAACCACGAAATGATGTAATTACTTTAAAAGCCGGGCAAATATTTTTATATGTAATAAGCGTCTGGGAGGCTGTGTTATTAAGGGGATGATTAGTGTGACCAAACTTCCACACGAATTTATGAAACTTCAACGCAATGTTGCCTGTTTATTGTCAGTATCTAAATGATAATATTATTCTTTTCATCTAAATTTCCCTTCTTAACTTACTTTTTTTAAGCCTTCCACCTATGAGAGTGCAAGAATTGTTTGTTTTGACTCTAACACCAGTTCGGTAAGAAATTATATTGAGAAGAGCCAACAAAACAACTTAGTAGCTTTTTTCAATGAGCAAAATGTTACTTATAGTAGGTTTACTCATTTGCTCATCTACCGCTATTTGAAACTTTAAAGTGTTTGATGGTAAATATTACCACCCTTGGGCCATTAAAATATTAAAGTTATAAGCATAAGCCGTGCTGTAATAATCGCTGAAACCTTTTGGAAAATGGCATTTTTTTAAAATGTTTTTAATCACAAAATATGTATTATAAAACGTTTGTCTGCAGCTCGTGCATTAAAGTCCTTCAGTGTAATTTTTATTTTGCTGCATCATATATATCACATATATTATAAATGCGAAAGTCAGTTTATTTGTTGGTTTGTCCTTCAATTACGCTGCAACGGATCGACGTGATTTATTGGCATGGTATAGTTGAGGACCTGGAGAGTGACATAGGCTACTTTTTATCTCGGAAAATTGAGGAGTTCCCGCGGGAATCAAAAAAAAACCTTCCATATTCCACGCGAACTAAGTCGCGCGCATCAGCTAGTAAATAATAATTCCTATTTTCTTTTTAATAAAAAATTTTACTTTTAATTTTACTTACATCTATTCAGCCGAATATCTAACAAAAACATTGTATCTTCATAGGCACAGAGAAATCAAAAAAAAGTACAGCATAAACATTTCCTTATAATATTAGTGTCCCGCTTTCTTACGTCTACTTTTACTTGCTTATCTCACGCTATATAGGGTCGGCACAGTCTTCTTCACCCCTTTTATACGCATATCCTCTTTCACACATCTTATCTTAGTGTCCCGCTTTGACCAAAAAATATCTAGTCACATTAGGGGATGGTCCGTAATAGTTTAAACAAATCCATTAAGTAATACCGTCGTGCCTTCCTGTTTGCTTTCCCCTAACCGTTGTGTAGACGGAAATCGTTTTAAGTTATTATAATATTCAAACGATTCGCTTAAAATAATATTCTTCGTTTAATTTAATTTTGGATATTAAATAGAGGTCCATTTTAAAGTATTTCGTTTTACTTGTCAAAATAAAATAACATCTTGAATCTTCTTCATCATAATTTATACTTAATATTATAAATGTAAAATGTGTTTTTCATTGCTTGGCCAGCGTGGTGGACTATGATATAAATTTCTATTCCAATCTATGCTCTAAACAGGGCAAACAATGAGTTGAGATGATGTTAAATAAAAGGCAAATTGTTGAATTGGTATGCTTATATCAGCTGTCATCTTGTTATCAGTAGTGCTTGATTTAATAATGAGGTAAATGGACTTTTAACACTCCCAGGCTTTTTATAACTACGCAACGTACTGGAACGCATAATCGCTTGTCAAAACGTCTTTCTATTAAAAATTCAAATGAAAGCGTAATTAATTTAAGCGCACAAGTCATCGAAAGTAAGTAGCGAGACATGATAGGTACCAGGAAGGCAGAAGAAGTGAAGAGATATTATGGAAACGCGGCGAAAAATCTCGGAATCCATTTAGCGATTAAACCCTTCAGAGTGCTTACTACCATCGCTTTAAGCAGTATTATTTTATTCTTGTTGATGCTCTTGTTTCAGAATTGTAATACTTATTTTAGCGACTTCAAGGTACGTCATATGAAACTTGAGTTTTGAAATAATACTGCTTTAGGCGACGGTAGTAAATAACACCTCAGGAAGAACCGGCAAGCGGCGAACGCGCCGCTGCCTCCCATTTCAATCAGTGTCAATATTCATTAGTGGAAACGTCTGGAATATTATGCAAATGCCTATAAGTATAATGCAAAATGGTAAAGTTACTTTTTTAGAGTTCCGTTGTCAAACAATAAACCCTTGTTGGTAGATTCAATCGACGACTCAAAGGCTACTTAAAAAAGATAAAAAAGATTTGTGTTTGAGTTTATAATTTCGTATATATTATCTTTGTGTAATAGCCATTTAAAAATACACTAATACATGAAAATATTAGGGTTAGGTAAATAGGTTATGGTATGTTATATGGTAGGTTATATAATTATAGATATTTGATTTTGAAAAAAAATTGTGTGTCAGCTCCGACACACGCAATTTTTGGAGTTTACTCTTTATACGAACGATTATAAAATATATAGATTAGTAAAGGAGGTACAGAGGTAGGATACATTTATTTATATTAATTATATAATTTATATAATATTCATCAAAATACATTACATAGTCATGGAAACCAACAAGTGTTACCATGGAAACCTAAAGTCAATAACGTAACGGAGAAAATTTTGATTTGACTCCCTATACATTTTCATTCCCCGGGCTTATATATGAAAATTGATTCTAAAGGACGTAAACTCCAAAATACTGCTAAAATATTACCGTTAAACTTTTAGCAACTAAGCATGGTTACGGGACCCTACCATAAGTGTGTTTGAACTTGACCAATTATTATTTGAATCAAGATTTAAATGTTCCTCAGGAAAAATAGTATCATCAATTGGGTTTTTGTTAGGATAAAAGAAATTGAATTAATATGATATTCATTGGCGAGTAAAAGATTTTTAAGGTGCTAAGCCCGCGTGCCACAAAAAACACCCCTCGTCCTAGGTTTTGGATTGCCATCACATCAAACTGTGAGAGCGAGGGAATATATTATTCTCTGCGTAGTTGGCTAGTCCCTGTTAAGATTATTCGGCACGTCATTGCCTGCATTCAGTCAGGATAAGGAGGAATTTATCGTTATTACATTATTATAATTATAGTTCTGAACAACTAGGCGAATTAAGTTAGGTCAAAGACACGACTTACATACGTTTCCGTTCAAAAGATGTTGAAAAAAAATAGTAATTGTTTGGTTGTATGAAATAATAGTATGCCCATTATATTAAATGGAACGCTTAGTTAATTTGCGTCGTAAAATGTATGTAATCCTATTGTGCATTATTGCGCTACTAAAAATAAATAGAAGTTTTTAATTTCAATAATATTTTAATAACAGCTTTTAATTATTGTTAGGTAACCTTAAGTTGTTTAATATCACATGGATATCTTAATCCATGTCTGAAACATAGCATATAGTGTACCAAATCACTTCGTAAGTTCAAGCGTAGTTCCAAAGTTTACTTACCACACGTACAGTTTACACGAAGACGACTAAATCGCTTTCTACAGTCCAACTTTACACTGACTGACTAACTCTACATACAACACAGCATAAATATCAGTTTACAAAAAAACCTACACTAATCTAAACATGCATCTACACTTCACAACCAACTGAGCGGCGTTATATACTTTTAAAAACTACAATTTACATTAAAAACTATTTCTTAAAGTGACATTTTGACTAAAGAAAACCAAACTTCTTTAGTTTTTAAAGTTATTTGCTTATTTAAAACTTGATTAATGTTCTATTTTTAAATGTGCGCTACGAACGCGCGCGAGTAAAGATCGTTCGAAATATATAAAGTGTTTTTCAGTTTTTCACGTAATATATAAAGTTTTTTCGTATTGTAAAACGCTTTGGCGCGTGCTCCGGGATACAGCGTCGGTCTAGCACTGCCGGGCGACTATCAGACACTGTTGCTGATATCGTAGGTCTAGAATAAATGCAGCCTGCACGTAGGTATGCGAGCCTGAAACTGTACGATTGTAAACTACATATGTAGAGTACTACAATGTTTTATAGTACATATAGTACTCTAATGTAGTAGTACTCTATGTAGAGTACTACTATGTTTTATAGTAAAACCAGATGATTCTCGCGACTTCGTTCGCGTGGATTAGGGTTTTCGGATTCCCGCGGGAACTCATTAATTTTCCGGGATAAAAAGCCTATGTCTTTTCCTAGGATACGACCCCTGTACCAAATTTCATCAAAACTGGTTGAACGGATGAGCCGAACTTTCGCATTTATAATATTAATATGGAGTATGGGTTACAGAAGCATTATATTCTATAACAAAATCCCATAACCTATTTTAAACTTGCCTTTAAGAAATCCATTAGAAGTGTGCTCCCGAAAAAAGCTTATTATACTGTTGAAGATTATGTAAATGATAAAAGGTCATGGATTTGACTCGCTTCAGCAATGCTTAGGACAGCGGTTACTTCTATGTGGACTACACATTGGTGTAAATTATTTTGTTCAAAAAAGAAACCACGGAATTTATTGCTAGTTCTTCTCAGTAGAAATGGCAGTCCGAACTAGTGGTTGTCAGTCTACTTAAATAAATAAAGGTTTGAGTTTGAAATTGAAGTTGATACTGATAACTTGCAATATTTTTAAGCTTTAGATGGCATAAAAATGACAGTTAGTACGGTTAATTGCGCTGGTAAACAACGTTGACTTACATTCCCACCAACTTATCTGACCCGGTGGCCAAAATTGTAACTAACTTTTATGACCGTTTAGTTTTTTTTTTTAATATTTATTAACACACTACAGATAAGTTTGTGAGACTGAATGTCGGTGATTGGATTTTGAAAACTGGGATTTTTCTTTTCCTCCGTGGCCCGGTAAGTATATTTAGCTGTTATCGGACCTGGTCTTTAGATCAACTAAGTACATCACTATAATCATTAATCATAAAATGAATACCTAATTATTGTAATCATAAAATGGAAGAATTGAAATCCAGTATTCAGTTGAGTCACATCTGAACGTATCAGTGGAAGCTATGCTATGCGAAACGCTGAAAAGAGAAACGAAGTCTACGCGTGGGTTCTACAGAACGCTACGGCGTAGTACATCTACAATATTGCTACGCACGTTTTATAACTTGAATTATTATATTATTTCAAAATATTA
This sequence comes from Erebia aethiops, assembly GCA_923060345.2. Taxonomy (NCBI): domain Eukaryota; kingdom Metazoa; phylum Arthropoda; class Insecta; order Lepidoptera; family Nymphalidae; genus Erebia; species Erebia aethiops. The sequence continues at coordinate 974,744 of OV281092.1, read as the reverse complement.
AATTATTAAAGTTCTGTATTGAAGACACCTACTTCAATACAGAAATTCTCTCTAAAATAAGAAACTTTTTGACCTATAACAGTAAACTTCTACATTCACCTATTCAATTAGCTAAAATACAATTGTGTTATAATTTCGTGATAAAGCCAAATGTTATATCTATACGTTAATAAAGTATCAGTTTTATCTTTTATAATAATATAATTTAAACTCCAAAACAATTCATTAACATTACTAATATCTAGTAATACTCTAGCTGTACTGCAGTAAATCTAACAAATCGTTATCAAAAGCCAGCAGAAATCACCCCGTTATTGGTTTCCACGTGACCGCCCAAAGAAATTGACGAATTCACCAACGAGGTCCGATACAAAGCGGGCCGAAACGAAATAAAGGCTGGGACGGGCCGGAAGGGCCGCACAAAGCCTGATTGCGCCTCGAAACGAACCTTTGGTGCAACGCCATCTACGTGCGGAAATGCGAACCGCTTAGCTGCACTGATTGTAGCGCAGTTGGGGCGTACATCGGAAACGATTCTTGTTGTAATGTTGTGATTTCTTGACATAAATAGCTGTATTTTAAAGTTTAACCCAACACTAGTATAAGCCTGCGATGTGGACTACATATCGATAAGTATGGCAGTTCGGGTTTTATAGTCTACAAGATTTCCCAAAACTTCGCTGAATAGATTAATTTGAGTAAATTATTATTTATGTAATCTTATCTTATCTTCTTAATGACTAGGATTAAAATACGTTCTGTAATTATTTTTGGAATGAACTCATTTTTAATCGACTTCCAAAAAAGGAGGAGGTTCTCAATTCGGCGCGTATCTTTTTAAATGTTGGATGCGGCGGCTTGACATCCTACTTCAATATAGTAGATTTTAAATATGCGATGCAAGCAAAGTATGTCTGTTTGTTGGTTTTTTCTTCAATTGCCTCGCAAAAAACCCACGGATAGACGTGATTTTTGCAGGGATATTGTTAGTAGACCTGGAATGCGACAAAGCGGACTTTTAATAACAAAAAATCAAATTCTCAGGATTTTAAAAATATTACACACGGCTGAAGTCGCGGGCATTATCTGGTGTAATCGTTTATATAGGACTAATGTAACGAATATTCAACAACAAGCCATTTATTTTAACATAAGTAACATATCGCAAGGCCTACATAAAGTTGGTGAGCTAATATATTAAGAGGGTAAACACACACGAGTGCGGTAGTGCGGACAACACATTTGCATAACAAATTGTAAGAGTCGGCCGCGCTCACCATAGTGATGTACTGAAGTTACTATCTAACACTAATATTGTCGATTTAAACTCAAACTCATATTTTTTTATTCAAATACGTCAGCATCGACGAAACATAATATATTTGGAATGTCATCATAATGTATTGTACGAGAACATTGTTTCTACCAAAAATTTGATTGATTGATTGAGGAATAAATTTTCAAATAAACTTGAATCTTTTGTGCTTTTGAATAGTTGAGTGAATATACCACTGGTCGAGAATGTCATTCCTACCGAGAAGAACCATTCAGATTTCATGATAAATCACAAAGTTTTCACGCGTGGTTTACAAAGTGTATCTCAGCTAGTCAACATCATCATAAACATATTATTATACATAACTAGTAACATTTATTTTTCTTTTAAAAAAATGTAGAATCTTATTTAACTTGAAGTTTAATTCGTTAAATTCGGCCAAAGTAGACTAATCTATGTCGTACCTACACGTGTAGTTAGCGATATGCAACAACCAGTAGGCCAGTAATTCACACCGGTACAATTACACCACAAAAATCTTCCAAATTATTATATATAAATATAAACATAAATAAAATGTTACGTTCCCTCAAATATGGTCGAGCGAAGCAATGGCTGGATCATGCGTCATGCTCGTGAACGGGTGCCACCGGCGGGAATGGGGCTACTTTCTGTCTGCACGTCTTTGACATGAATTGAATAAACAAATTGAAGAAATCCATTAAAAGTAATAATAATAATAATAATAATAAGCCTTTTTATTTCTAATCTCATGATATTTACAATTGTATATAACTACTTTTTAGATGAAATAAGTGTTAGTTGTGTTAGTGTTTGTCTTATTCTAGTTAGTATTGTTATTTGTTGCAGTATTTGTTGGTTTAAAAGTATGCTCCTGAAAAAAGCTTATTATACTGTTGAAGATTATGTAAATGATAGAGGAGCATGGATTTGATCGCTCCAGCAATGCTGGGGACAGCGGTTACTTATGTACACATTGATATAATAATTGTAAATGAATTATTTAAAAAAAGCAACCACCGAGTTTCTTGCTGGTTCTTCTCGGTAGGAATGGCATTCCGAACCAGTGGTAGATTCACTTGACGATTCAAAAGTACTTGTAAAAGTTTATTTGAATAACGAATATTTGATTTGATTTGATTTGATTTAAACTAGCTGATGTACGCTACTTCGTCCGCGTGGTTTAAGATTTTTTGATTCCCGCAGGAACTCCTTAATTTTCCTGGATAAAAAGTAGCCTATGTCACTCTCCAGGTCCTCAACTATACCCATACCAAAAATCACGTCGATCCGTTGCTCCCTTGCGGCGTGATTGAAGGACAAACCAACAAACCAATAAACCAACAAACAAACACACTTTATCATTTATAATATTAGTATGACGTACCATATCGTATTGTACGTAACGTACAATTTGTCTACTTTGGCGGATTATAGCAAATCAAACATCAAGTTCCTTCATTATCATGGACTTCCGCAAAATAACGCCTGCTTCTATCCAATATTAGAATCTTCATTCTAAACCGCCTGCTGCCAATTTTAACTTTTCCACTTACGCACATCACTAGTTCCCAAGCGATTTTTGTAAACAGGAGTTAGGGATGTTAGCGTGAAGGCAGCTTATATTTTATGTTTGCTCGCGGTGATATGCTCGGGGCCTTGTCGGGCCTGGTTCCATCGCGCCAGTTCGAGGCTAACGATGTTGATCTCGAGACTTGCGAGACCAGACTGTACGAGTTTCTAAACTGGTACTGGCCACTGGCTATTTGTATATTCAGGCAAGTTTTGCGTGTAAATAATAGTAGATGATTCCATTGACTTTGTCCGCGTGGATTTAGGTTTCAAAATCTCTGGGAAACTCTTTAATTTTAGAGGATAAAAAGAGAACTGCAGACGCGTGCTCTGTAGTGAGCTGGCATTTTTTTTATCCAGTTTTTTATTAAGTTAGCCCTTGACTGCGATCTCACCTAATGGTAAGTGATGATGCAATCATGTTAGGGGCATGGCAGTTATATTAAACGAAATATTTAACGAAAAGTCATTTAAAAAAAATTAAGAAAAAATTAATAAAGTATAAATTAATAAGATCGACATACTTTATTAGTTTTAAACATAAATTGTAAGTTAAGTTTCTCATTTTGTACTTTTTTTTGGGAAATAATTCTCTTTAAATCTAACTCCAACTCAAACTCAAATATTTTTTATTCAAGTAGACTTTGACAAGTGCTTTTAAATCGTCGAGTGAATTTACCATAGGTCCGGAATGTCGTTCTTACCGAGAAGAACCAGCAAGAAAATCGGCGGTTGCTCTTTTGAAAAAAATAATTTACAATTGTACATGCAATGTATAATAAATATATAGATATAAATATATTGTATTTTATATTATTTTTATTTACATTACTACCTTAATATTATGTATTATATTATATTTTAGTATATTATACATTTTTGTGTATTTCAATACATCACTTTATTACTTTTTATTTATTACCTACTACCTAATATGTTTCTTCTTACCCCAACTTTTCTCTTTATAATGTACGCAATGTGATTTCAACCCTGTCCCCACTACCAAAGGTTAACTATAAGAGAATACCTCTAGGTATTAAGTTCGCCTTTGTGCATTGTAATCTACGTATGTGCAATAAAGAATTTAAAACAAAACAAACAATTACATCAATGTGTAGATACATAAGTAACCGCTGTCCTAAGCATTGCTGGAGCGAGTCAAATCCATGAAACCTAATTCACACACTATGTAATAAGAACGAAGGTAGATAGAACGAGTGTGAAGTTGGAATGCCTACTCGGCGATATCTCAGCGACTACGGGAACTGGGAATAGGGACAGCGAGAGGGAAGTTGCGCCACCTGCGGGCAACTTGCCGGCTAGCCCACAGTTTAATTAGTTATGGAAATCGGCCCGACTGCTCCTGCGGCCGGCGCGGCGCGTGTCAACTGTTCTCCCGACTTGTTAGTTTGTCTTGGGATTGTTCACGTGCCTCTTAAATGGACTCGTTCCAGTTTAGAGAGGTAGACATTAAAAAACCAGTACTCCTTGTATATTCAATGGTATAATACAATACAGGTTGGGATGTTCGACTGCAGCCAACGAGCCCGTGTTCGAGTCCTGGGTCGGACCATAATTAAGTAATGGGGTTTTTCTGACAAGAAATTTTTAGTACTAGTAAGAAATTACCCGGAGTTAGAAATTTGGCGATGTTTGCGCCTGATCTCTCTCTGATCGTGTATATTTTCCGTCCCATCGGGCTATGAGAGTAAAGGAACCGAGAGTGCACCTGTGTATGCCGCACACTCTTGTGCACTATAATACGAGTATCTCCCGCGCAGATGGCTAATAATTTGTAATTTGGCCGGGGGAACATTATAATTATAATTATATTAAATGAAAAAAAAAAACAAAAAAAAAAAAGTCCAGACCGGAGAAAATTCAGAAATTATAAATTCCCAAATTGACTCCCACTTCTAAGAGAACAGCGCACACTAGGCTCCTGGTTTGATTAATTGTTAACCCGACTTGCTTTCCTATTTACGATAGCAGTAAACGGTTTTTAATTTCAATAACTTGCAATATATAGAAATGGAAGTCATCCAGGGGATTCCCTTTATAGGTGCTGCCTGAGCCTGCAATCGCTGCGATAGTCTCGATCGGTTCTCTCATTACGACGGCGATTCAATTCCAGCGGATGAGTTTAACTGTTACCTTAATGCTTACGAGGGACGCTGCTTTAGTGGTTGCAACTTTCATAAAAGAAACCACTTTTAACTGACTTCATAAAATGAGGTTATCAATTCGACACGTATGTCTACCTACTTAATATTATAAATGCGAAAGGTTGGATAGATGGGTGGATGGATGGATGGATGGAAGGATGTTTGTTACTCAATCACGCCAGAATGGCTGAACGGATCTGGATGAAGTTTGGCACAGAGATATATTATAGTCTGGAATAAATAAATAAATTTCATCACTCGGATTTCGGAAAAATTTACGGTTGCCATGGGATAGTTTTGTTTTGTTCACAGAATAAAAGATCGACATGAGTTTTTACATAGTGGTAGTTTAGAGTGATACGGACTAATTTTTATCCCGGAAAATTAAAGAGTTCCCGCGTGTACCAAAAACCCTCAAACAACGCGCACGAACACGCGGGCATCAGCTTGTATGTACTAGAATACCATTATTGGAACTGCAAAATATTGACAAAATGTACAAAATTTCATAGGTATGTATGTAGGTACGTATATTTTTCTCCTGGATATGGACTGTTATATGTTGGATATGGAGTGCGCGTAATTTAATACAAAGTTATACCTTGTGCAATGTGCATACCTGTATGATTTCCTCATGACGTGTTTCCTCACCGTTAAAGCAATATTAAGGCGCTGTGAGCTCACGAGATGAAAAACTCAGGCGCGCTGGGATGAAATCGAGCAAGCGCGTGTCGCAAAAAATGCATGAAATAATTTGTAAAAAAATTAATATTTACTTTTCAGTACAAATGAAACCGACAATATGTTTTATTGATTTGATTTTATCTTATATTTCTAGAGCTAATTATTGGTTTCAATAAGGAGAAAATTTGCTTTAAAAGGTAAATTAAGAGGTATTTGTGAAATAAATTTCAATGCAGAGATTTTTTTTTAATTGTGTTTTGAGATGCATCAATGGCTGCTCAAAGATCTTGAAAACAGCACATTATTTTTACAAGCATACATTATGTCACCGTTTGAAGGATACACTGCTTTTAAAACCCCCCTTTTACGCTACACAGGGCCTTAATTAGTGATATTGCTAACTACTATTGCCTTCATTTCGTTTTAGAACTTAGTGACCTTATTTATATACCTAGTAAGTTCAGTTGCATTTGCAATTACTAATACCTTCGGCAAAGGGGGCCAGGCCAGGCTAGGTATAGCTAGGGGTTATCCGTCGGTATTGAATCTCTCGGTAATGAGCAACGCTTCGATTCAGTCTATCGTTTGAACTGTATCCGACGTAGAAACTGAAATATACTTGACGATTTATTTTTATACTTTTGTCTCATCCATTTTTACAAACACCATCCATAATAATATTGTAAAATTACGTAAAAGTGTGTGTGTCTGTCTGCTACGCTTTAATGGCCCAACTTTTCAACCGATTTTGTTGAAAAATCATTTTGGGATCACCCTCCTCGATGGAAACCAGTCGCCATGCAGCCTAAGTTGGCTCTCCATTCAGATAAGACTTCACGGTCTAATTCGAGGATTCGTGTGGAGTTAATAATGAAAGGTATAGAGATTCGGTCATTATACTATATATTATATCACTTCTTTTTAGTTAGGCTTCTTTTTATACGGGATAATAAAGGATTTCCCCCGGGAACACGAAACACTTTAAGTATCTAAGTCGCGGACATCGTCTATTTTAGTATTCATACTAATATTATTAAATGCGAAAGTGTGTAATTGTTACCATACAACTTTGTCACTAAGAAATTCATTAGTTGTATGTAGCAAAATAATATTCACGTTCAATGCAGAGAATAGGTAACATCCACGCGTCGTCATCAACTCGTCTAACATAACAGATTACCAACAAAACTCGCTGACAACGAATCAAATAACAACGCGAGTGCAGTCGCGCACTAGAGCTAGTCCGCAATAAAGGTAATTCCCGGCTGAGCCGGTGAAATGAACCGCTCGCCGTATCGCAGCTGCTATTGCTTCCAGATCTATTGTGCCTCAACATCAGCTGACTATAATTGTGTATAGACATTTTATTAACAAAACTAGCATTTTCCCGCGGCTTTGCTCAAGCTCAAGTGTGATTTTGATCGTTTAGTTTCAAACCTCTATTATGCCCCTTTAGGGGTTGAATTTTCAAAAATCCTTTTTAGCGATGATATCTGTATGCCAAATTTCAGTCCGATCCATCTAGTGGTTTCATAGATCAGTCAGTCAGTCGCCGTTGCCATTCTGAAAGAAAAAAGGTTATTCGAGTTGATTTTACCAAAATTGAGTTTATTTTCATATATTGAGTTTATTTTCGCATAGGTTTGGTCGATACATCTAGAATGGAAAAACAAGATAAAAAGAAAAACCAGTCAGTCAAAAATAACAGTTTTAACCAATTTTACGGAAAAAGATTAGTTTTCTAACTTTATACTTTAGTACTGGTTTTTAATTTAAAAAACTAGGCAAATAGACCCGACTTAGGGTAAAATGAATATCAAAATAGATTCCTTATAATATAGACATCTTTAACACATGAAATTCAGATCGAAGTTAAGCAAGCTTAAGATATCATCAGTATTCATCCATATCTATATCCTCCATACTAATATTATAAATGCGAAAGTGTGTCTGTCTGTCTGTCAGCTACGCTTTCACGGCCCATCTGTTCACCCGATTTTAATGAAATTTGGTACAGGAATACGTAGTACCCTGGGGAAGGACATAGGCTACTTTTTATCCCGGAAAATTCAAGTGTTCCCGCGGGAATAAAAAAAATATCTCATCAACCAATTTTGATGAAATTTGGTACAGGGATAGTTTGTATCCAGGGGAAGGACATAGGCTACTTTTTATCCCGGAAAATGAAAGAGTTCCCGCGGGTATTATAAAATCTTAATCCACGCGGACGAAGTCGCGGGCATTATCTAGTAAAATATAAAAATAAATCCTTACACTAGTGACTGACTGACTCATCAACGTCTAGCCTTGGACCTAGTTTCCTTTTTAATGTAGACAAGGAATAATACCATATTTTCCGAAATTCCTACAGAAGCGAAACCACGGGCGGTTCGCAGTCAAGCTTAAAACAATATTGCAGACAGAGGTAACTACAATAACCACAATAAAAAAGAAACAAGTTTAAAAATACAATTACCACGCGGAGCAAAACTCTCATAAAGACAAAACACATTCAAAACTCTGAAGTAATCCAAACAATAACGGTCCCAAACAAATGCACCCCCCAGGAACTCCGCTGGTTCTGCTGGTAAAATTTTACTGTTATCAAACACTGATAAGACGCGCCGCGCGGTTATCAGTTACAACTTTACCCATAACCCGCGTGTATAGTGGAAATTGTACAGAAATGCGACATACATTACCTATTTGTATCTATCTCGTTTTGTTTAACGAGTTTACTACACTACCCGTATTACAATTATGCCAAAGTGCGTTGTATATTGCTATGTCACTAACTGTTAATCGTTATAAAACCCTAGAGTTTAATACTCTGAGTCGAGTCGTATGCAGGACGTGGGAACCCACCATATAATCATAATCCCAAGAAACCATTATGTGATTAATAGAAAGAGGTCACGATCCTCAGTAATGAGGAATACGACGTAAAGAGAGAGAGAGAGAGAAAAATCACGCCTCAATGGAGCAATGAATCAGCGTGATATTTGGCATGGATAATATTGAAGACCAGAAGCCGTATTATGGAAAAACCTGCATGAATCATTGATACAGTCTCAATAAGATGAAATTCAGGAGATACGGCGCAGGACCGACGGCTTTACGTGCTCTCCGAGGCACGGGAGTGCACCACCGCCAACTTCCTAACTCCGGGCTAGTATTGAGAATTTCTTGTCAGAAAAACCCAATACTTTATTATGGGACCCGGGATTCGAACTCGGGATCTCGCTAGCTGCAGTCGAACATGCTAACCATTAAACCAATGAGCCAGTTGGTCTACAATACTACGGCTTGACAGCGCGGCGGCCGCAGTATAAGTACAAAATGATCATAAAATAAAACTCTATCGTTCGGAAATAACCGGCAATTGTGCTAATGAAACTACGTATGGGGCTCGCTCTAATGTAACGCCCTGCGTGAGCCTACTAATGCTTACTACTTTATGGTACTGCCTCGTTGGTCAAACATGCAACCACTAGTTAGCATGTTTGACTGTGGCTGAAGAGGTCCCGGGTTCGAGTCCCGGGTCAGGTTAAGTATTGGGTTTTTCTGACTAGAAATTCTCAGTACTAGCCCGGAATTAGGAAGTTGTGTTTCACGCCCGTGCCTCGAAGAGCACGTTAAGCCGTCGGTCCCGGTTATTATCACTAACATGATAATAGTCGCTAAAGCTCGCCAGCCCGCATTGGAGCAGCGTGGTGGGTCTAAGTTCTAATTCCCTCTCTCCTATGAGAGTAGAGGCCTGTGCCCAGCAGTGGGACGTTAATGGGCTGTAGTGGTGGTGGTGGTGGGTGCTAATGAAACCAAGTATGGGGCTCGCTCTAACGTGACGCCCTGCGTGCTGCTACTAATGCTTGCTACTTAATGCTACTTAACGCGTAATATACTACTAGCTTTTGTCGGCGGCAATTTTAAACAAACTTCAAAGCCCTAATTTTCAAAAATCCTTTCTTAGTGGATGCCTACGTCACAATAGCTATCTGTGCGCTAAATTTCAGCCCAATCCGTCCAATGATTTGATAGATCAGTCAGTCAGTCAGTCACCTACCCTTTCCATTTATATATGTAGAAAAGTGGTAATAACCTAGTGGTTTAGATGCCCAGCTTCCGATGGTCGGATTCCTGGACATGCACCTCTAACTTTTCGGAATTATTTAAGTAGTTAAATTTTATCTATTTTAACAGTAAAAGACAAGATACTATTCTCAAAGGTGTGAAAAATTGTGTGAACATATCCTTAATGGTTATGATGATGTTTTCCGAACCGGTGGTAGAGAGTCTTAACGTATCATAAGTGGCACGAGTTGTCCTTTATGAAATAAATAAATCATTTATCTTTTATCATTATCATTTATCAAAATTGTATAAATGTAACTAACTATATGCAACTGGCCTTTCACATCTATCAACTACCTATATTATACAGGGTGCGTCGGTCCATCCATTGGCCTTCAATTTGTTATGTAAATGTATACGTTTTGTCCGCGCAACCACTCTATAAATTTGCTGAAATGCCGGGAGTTTCACAGCCAATTTCCTACTGTAGATATATAGAGAATACGTTTCTTTTTTCAAAAACCGTTGCAATTTAAAAAAATTCTAACAGACCTATAGTTAGTCTAGTTGCTCTAGTTCCTATCATACTAATATTATAAACTAGATGATGCCCGCGACTTCGTCCGCGTGGATTAATGTTTTTTGATTCCCGCGGAAACTCTTAAATTTTCCGGGATAAAAAGTAGCCTATGTCCTTCCCCGGGATAGAACCAATCACTGTACCAAATTTCATCAAAATTGGTTGAACAGATGGGCCGTGAAAGCGACAGACGGACAGACAGACAGACACACTTTGGCATGTATAATATTAGTATGCGAAAGTATGTTTGTTTGTTGGTTTGTCCTGGGAGCAACGGATCGACGTGATTTCTGGCATGGATAGTTGAAGATCTGGAGAGTGACATAGGACATATTTTGAATAAATACATAGGACACAAAAGAATGATTAAACCATGCCAGACGAAGTCGCGGGCAACAGTTAGTAAGAAATAAGTTCAGTTTAAAATAAGCGTGCAGCAAAGACGTGGCGCCTAGCGATTTAGCATTCCTGTAGAATGCCGTGTAGAAACTGATTAGGGATATGGTTTTATATAAATGCCATACCCCTATCAAGTAAGCCGGCTACCATCTTAGACTGCATGATTACTTATCACCAGGTGCGATCGCAATAAAGGGCTTATATTTAGTGGAATATAAAAAACGGAACCCGGGATAGGTAGTTAGAAAGGTACCCTAAAAACTTTTTTTTAATTTTATTTACCACTTTGTCTGCGTAATTCTTCATAAGTATACCAATGCCAAATTACAGCTTTGTTGTTATTAAAAGTATCTGAGCTAAGCCGCGAATGGACAGACGGACATGGCGAGACTTCCTCCAGACTTCCTCGTTGACTGACCACCGTGGCGCAGTGTGTAGCGCTGTTGCCTTAACGTACGGAGGTCCCGGGTTCGATCCCCGGCAGGGTCAATTTAGGAATTTATAATTTCTGAATTTTCTTCGGGAGGCTTCGGCCGTGGCTAGTTACCACCCTACCAGCAAAGACGTGCCGCCAAGCGATGTAGCGTTCCAGTACGATGCCGTGTAGAAACCGAAGGGGTGTGGGTTTAATATAACTGCCATGCCCCTAACAGGTTAGCCCGCTACCATCTTAGACTGCATCATCACTTACCATCAGGTGAGATCGCAGTCAAGGGCTTGCTTGTAGTGGATAAAAAAAAAAAAAAGACTGCGGAACCCAAAAAAAGAAATGGTGACTGACTGACTCATCTATCAATGCACAACTCAAACCACTGAAAGAATCTTGCTGAAATGTGGTATAGGTACGTCATGTAGCTTTGACGACTTGGGCAATGGGCCACCGATAAGAAATAATTTTTGAAAATTCAATCAATTCAAGGGCATATTTTTTTTAAAATCATAAAGTACCAACAACAGTTTGTACTGTACTACGGTTACCATCTAACCTATGAGTAAGTAAAGCTAATAAGTAACATTATTTTAACCTAAACTTATCTCTCTCTCTGCGTCGTATTCCTCATTACTGAGGGTCGTGACTCGATTAAGACTTAAGAGTATTTAAACTAAGGTTTTTAGTTATAATAACCGGGACCGACTTAACGTGCTCTCCGAGGCACGGAGGAAACAAGCAAATTCGGTCACCAATCCTTGACTGACTGACTGATCACTGACTAGGGTCAACGTTGCTTAACCTTAAGGTTGAAGGTTAAGCAAGTCGATTGACTGGTATGCGTTGTCACAACTAGGCCACTCGTCCCTCAGCAAAATCGAGCTAAACGTGAGTGAAACTGCGGGCAAAAGCTAGTAGGCAATAAGCGTGGCTATGAAATTCCAATGCATATTGAATCACATGATCGGGCGGCAATCATCGAATCATTGATTCCTGAGCAGTTCCCCCGCTGCCGGCGGGGGCGCCACTGAGCGATCCAATATGGAAATCGCTTCCGGTTGAGTCTAACTGCCCATTGTGTTTGTGTCTGAATAAACGGCTCACTCCGATAACGACTGAGGTTCGATCACTGCCTGAGTGATTATTGTAATTCAGTCATTTGCATTAATAATAGTAAGTACAGGACGATTTGCGTAATTATCACACGCGTATGTCAATAAAGTTCGCTCATGGCCACATAAAATTAATTTGCACCCTACGTCACAGATACAAATTTCACCCTCACCACTTGGATTCCAGGTCATATCTGCCACGCATCTGCAAATTATGGAACCAGCTTCCATCTTCTGTCATATTATGGGGTTATTCAAAGGAGGGATAAGCAAGTATCTCAAAAGCCGGCAACGCATTGGCGGTTCCTCTGGTGCTGCAATTGTTCATGGGCGGCGGTAATCACTTAACTTCAGGTGACCCGCCTACTCGTTTGCTCGCAGCTATATATCCACCCACCACTACAGCCCATTAACGTCCCACTGCTGGGCACAGGCCTCCACTCTCATAGGAGAGTGGTAATTAGAGTTTAGACCCACCACGCTGCTCCAATGCGGGTTGGCGGGCTTTAACGACTATTAATATGTTAGTGATAATAACCGGGACCGACAGCTTAACGTGCTCTCCGAGGCACGGGGGTGAAATACCGCCAACTTCCTAACTCCGGGTTAGTACTGAAAATTTCTAGTCAGAAAAACCCAATACTCAATTATGGCCCGACCCGGGACTCGAACCCGGGACCTCGTCGGCCGCAGTCGAATATGCCAACCACTAGACCAACGAGGCAGTCACGCTCGCTTTATATCCGAGTATATTAAAAAGAAAAAGATTGATGCAGGTTTTTCTGAATAGGTTTTTCCGGGTATCCGAAATTTCCCTCGGTCTCGCAATTTCTAACGACATACTATAATATTATAAAGGCGAAAGTGTGTTTGTTTGTTGGTTTGTCCTTCAAACACGCAGCAACAGGGCAACGGATCGACGTGATTTTCGCATGGGTATGGATGAGGACCTGGAGAGTGACATAGGCTACTTTTTATCCCGGAAAATTAATGAGTTACGCGGACGAAGTCGCGGGCATCAACTAGTTTTTAATTTAAAAATGGCAATGAAAAATTCCAGTTGTTTTCAGCATTTTTTCTATAATGTTTCGCATAAAAGCATCTGTTCAGTTTCTCGCTGGCTCTTCTCAATAGAATTGCTTTCCACACCGATGGTAGAGTCAAAACAAGATTTATTACAAGATTCACCTTTATCACAGAATACTACCTATGTACCATGTCTTGTCTTATATATATAAAAATGAAACCCGTTTTCCTTGGTCACGGCATCACGCGTGAATGGCTGGACCGATTTCACTAATTCTTTTTTTGTCGTATTTGTTATTATTAGGAGAAGGTTCTTACGGAAAAAAATATTAAGAAAATCTCTCAGAAATATTGAAAAATATACATTTAATTTTGCATACTAAGGCGGTACGAAGTTCGCCGGTTCAGCTAGTATGAAATAAACCTCGAGGTTTTTGAGTATTGAGACGCAAAATTGGTTTTAAATCTTAAAATGGGGCTGATTTTGTATAACACAATCTCTAAACTAAACTAAAATGGCAGCTTTAAATCTAGTTCTGTCCCTTTCCGTACGAAGTATTATGAAAGGGTTAGCAATATTTGTAATGCTCTAATTTTAGTTTAGTTTAGAGATTGTGCACTACAGAATCAGCCCCATAGTAGTAGTGCCTACTCTGATTTGATTTACACTTGGATCGTTCAAATTAAATAGGAATACGGTATTTATTATGCATGCAAAAATGTAAGTAACAAAGCAGACACTCTAATCTAATAAACGAAGAAATAAAAGTATTCCATCCATCTAAGTTACAGCGCCGAATTTGCATTCCCGTCCCATGAATTATGAAAGTTCCAAAAATTCTTATAAATTTTTATTTGATTTCTTTGTCTGAATCGCCCAAAAGTATTGGAGGGTCCACTTTAAATAAACATGAAATAAAACTTCATAATATATACTCGAAAAAATATTTGAAGAGTTCTTTAAAAGCATTCCGGAGTCTATTTACGCGCGTTCACTTTTCGCCATGTAAATTGTTTCCGAACTTTCCGAGTTTACGATGAATTATAAGTTGAATACGGAAGTCTTATTAAATTCCTGATAATATTATACTCATTTATGATTTTTGTGGTCGTTTGTTAGGAAAATATTAATAGAAAATTACGACAAAATTTGGTTGAAATGTAAGTATACTATGACCTAGGTACCTACAGACTGTCTCGTTGATCTAGTGGTTAGGCCCATAAAATGTATAACCTATTGGGTTTTTCTGAGAAGAAATTCTCAGTATGGTTTTTTTTGCATCATTCTTCGTTTTCATTTTGAATCATGAGTCATGATTATGAATCATCTACCACCCTAGTTAATAATTTGTGGATATGTATTACTGATTTTGCCTGCCAAGTATTTTTGCAGCGAAAAATGAGGAAAGTCAAAAATATGTTCTCCAAGATTATTTTTACCAAAAAAGCAATTTACGCAGAACATGATGGGGACATGCGATTTATTTTTTATAATATACAGAATTTCGCTGATGAAATTTATAACGTGGCGAGGGGAATGGGGGAAATCACGCGCGCCCTCTAATGTCCCATAGAATCTCATCTTCCCGAACATATTGTGAAATTGAAATGATTAGTCTTTGCAATTGTTCATTTTCTCATTCGAAAATGACAATAAGAAAAAATTAAAGAACAAAACACTCGGATTATGCTAAAAAATATTCACGTTAAACTATCGTGAGTGATATTCATCTCAACTATACATTACTACCGGTTAAACTCACGTGTCACTCAGAAAAGTGCCCGGTTTAACCGGTAGTCATGTATTTATACTTAAAATTAAAATAAATTGTTATTTTATTTTTAATTATAGATATTACGTATGTATATTTTAAATTATAGATGTTATGTAATACAATACATACGTATACAATTATAGATGTTATGTTCTTTATTCTGAGAAAATAAATTAATGTAATAAAATGAAAAGATATTTATTGTTACGCTCGACAACAATGATGATGTGAACGTAGAAATCATACTTCATATCATCATACTAATATTATAAATGCGAAAGTGTGTTTTTTTGTTGGTTTGTTGGTTTATTGGTTTGTCCTTCAATCACGTCGCAACGGAGCAACGGATCGACGTGATTTTTTGCATGGGTATAGCTGAGGACCTAGAGAGTGACATAGGCTACTTTTATCCCGGAAAATTAAGTAAGTGGGAATTAAAAAAACTTATTTCACGCGGACGAAGTCGCGGGTATCAGCTAGTTCTAGAATACTTTTCATACTATACTGATGGATTAGATTTGATTAAATTCACACTAAAATGCTATTTTAATGGTTAACACAATGGTTCTTTTACACATAGCTATTGGGCTTTACTTTATGTCCTTAGGAATGAATTATGCACTTTAGCACTGCTGTAGCGTAGCCTATCCATATTATAAATTTCCCTCTAGAAATCTTAAGGTAATAATTTACTTTAAAATATTCAAAGTACATCAAGATACATGAATTTAGAATTTTATTTCAACGTGTCAGAGTATCAAGTGGTTTTAAGCTGTATCCGTAAAAGTGTTCTCGTGTAGGAGCGACGTTATTCAAGATCACTGTGACTCGGTAAAGTTTGGCGTCAGATATTTTTCCAAGTAGCTGTAGAATGGTAAAATCGTTGATAGCCTAGTTGTTGAGACACCCTGTACGAGGTCGTAAGTTCGATCCGCGAACACGTACCTCCAACTTTTCGAAATTATTCCGACTATAACTTATACCAAGGATCATGACGTCACAGACCATCACTTACACCGAATAAAATTTAAAATAAAAATAAAAATTACTTAATTTAACTTATAATACTGCCTCGTTGGTCTAGCGGTTAGCATAATCGACTGCGGATCACGAGGTCCTGGGATCGATTCCCGGTCGGGCAAAAAAATTGGTATTGTGTTTTTCGATTCAGAAATTCTCAGTGCCAGCCCGGAGTTGGAAGTTGGCGGTGTCTCACCCCCGTGCCTCGGAGAGCACGTTAAGCCGTCGGTCCCGGTTATTATCACTATCATGATAATAGTAGTTAAAGCCCGCCTACCCGCATTGGAGCAGCGTGGTGGGTCTAAGCTCTAATTCCCTCTCTCCTATGAGAGTGGAGGCCTGTGCCCAGCAGTGGGACGTTAATAGGCTGTAGTGGTAACTTATAATACAACAGTGTGCATCATTTATTATGCGGTACTAATTTCCTACCCCTACCTCCATGGCTAAGGTATCTGTGTATGGCCTGTAGTGTTTCTTTATAAATGTCATTGTCCACAGACCATGGTCAGATAGGTACATTGGCTCGTCGCCAACAGACGGTTTTATGTAAATCTAATAAGCACGTGTTCAAAGCAACTCGAGGAGGCAGGCCAGTGAATTTGAATCCCGGGATCCTCCCAGGCTTCTCTTGGCAAAACTCTAATGGTCTAGCCCCACTTGAGATGCAAGATGCGCCACCTCCCTGGCGCAGTGTTGAGCACTGTTACCTTAACGTGGGAGGTCCCGGGTTCGCTCCCCGGCAGAGTCAATTTGGAAATTCATAATTTCCGAACTTTCTCTGGTCTGGCCTGGTGGGAGGCTGTGGCCGTGGCTAGTTACCACCCTAACGGCAAAGACGTGCCGCCAAGCGATTTAGCGTTCCGGTCCGATGCCGTGTAGAAACCGACTAGTGGTATGAGTTTAATATAACTGCCATACCCCTAATAGGCTAGCCCGCTACCATCTTAAAATGCATCATCACTTAACAAGTGAAATCGCAGTCAAGGGCTAACTTGTAGTGGATAAAAAAAATTGAATGAGTTTGTACGGGGCCGCGTCGCCCTTTGCATCTCTGTGCTGCGTCTCTTAAGCGGACGCAGCTCCATACAACCTCATACAAATAATACTCGCTGCTCTGCGCCTCTATAGTGGGGCTAGACCTCCATAAATGCTGCAACAGCGAGCTTTGCGCTATCAGCGGCCGCGCTGGCGATTTGAATTTCAATACATTTTGCACTGCCGAGTTTAGAATCCCTGTTAGAGTTTTGTTATGCTGAATCAACGGAGACAAGTATTTGAAATTTGGTTTGCATAATCTGCATTATTTAGAACTAGACGATTCCCGCGGAAACTATAATTTTCCGGGATAAAAAGCCTAGCCTACGTCCTTCTTCGGGAATTAACCTACCTCTAAACCAAATTTCATCAAAATCGAATGAAAAGATGGGACGTTAAAGCGTAGCAGATCGACAGATAGATAGACAGACACACTTTCGCATTTATAATATGGACAGAATGGATGTAAATTGTACCTATTCATATTTTAGTATTTCTCTTAAAAAGATAATGCGTCATCGTCTTCTACAGCCAATATTAATGACTTGAACGAAACACTCGAAGGAACACTTTTGCGTTGCTTGTATCCAGCGACATATTGTAGAATTGTCTAGGGTAGATACAATTTTGCGGGAAAATTTCCTGAGATATTTTATTGAAAAAGTTTTTTATTCTAATTCCTTGCTCAGAATCTGATCCAGATACTGTAACCGCAAGCTTTGGCTGATCACCGACCGTGTTGGATACTTGAATTACAACACATTTTTATGAGAGCGCAATGCAAGACACAAAAAAAAATATACCTCTCGGAGTGTGCGGCACGGAACCCTAAAAATAAAATGAGAGCTGTATATTTACAAAGCCCGCTGTCCATACGACAATCTGAAACAATAAATCTATCGCAGGCAGGCTTAGCGTCTCTTTGGCTCTGAAAATTCCTTATACGTATCTTCTCGCTCCAATGGAGCCTTTATCTAGCCGTATTGCCCACTGGCCGCCCTACCATGAACTTTGCGAAACCTTTTTACGTATTCTATGCAGTTGAGTATCAAAGTATAGAGTTTAGAATTATATCTGACAGACCGACTGGATTTAAGTTCAATGGACCGCGTCAAAAAAAACACTTAGTAAAAGCACAGAATACATATTAGTAAAAGGTAGATTTATAACAATACTAATACTAGCTGATGCTCGCGAATTCGTCCGCATGGATTGAGGTGTTATATGGTTCCGGGATAAAAAGTAGCCTATGTGTTATGTCAGACTATAATCCATTAATCTATCTCTGTGCCAAATTTCGTCCAGATCCGTTCAGCCGTTCTGACGTGATTGAGTAACAAACATCCATCCATACATCCAAACAGAAAGGTTACTATACATATTATATTTTCCTAGATATAAGAGTACTATAAGAGCCTGTGGTAAGGGCGTTGTGTGGACGAGCGAGTATCTGCTGCGGCTTATTTACTTTTAATCTGCCAGCTCCTTTGATGTTGCTGAAATGAGGTACTTTCTACACATTCTTTTCGGCAGACAATTTAGTGCCTGGGACGTTGATTACACAATACTAGATGATGCCCACGACTTCGTCTGCGTGGATTTATGTTTTTCATTCCCGCGGGATTTTATCCACTCTAAAATTTATTTTCTGGGATAAAATTTAACCTTTTTGTAATTCAGGTTCTAAGCTATATCCATTCTAAGCCAAATCGGTTCGGTCATTATGGCGCAAAGGATCTAAAGGATAAACAAACGATAACTATTTATTCATGACAAACATCCAAACTTCCACAAAATTTATAATAGTAGTATAGGCCGACCGTTTAACTCGCGTATCGCCTGCGCGATAAGAAGGGAGCGGGGGCGGGTAACGCTACACACGGAGTCAATAATCCAAAGATTTATTTCGAGATAGACATTGTTGGTAATGAATAAAATAATAAGTATCTTTTTTAATCCGCTAACATCTCCCCCCGCTCCCTTCTTACCGCGCAGGCGATACGCGAGTTAAATGGTCGGCCTATAGTAAATTCTACGCCTAGTGGTTAAGATTCAGGTCTCTTAAGTAAAACCGATTTTAATTTACGATACATTTCCAACGTATTTAAAGTTAATTTTGCTTTGACGCTAATGTCATCGAATTCATAAACATCAATAGAACTAAAACTTAAACTAAGCGTACTCAAGTCTGACTATCTGCACTTGGCCCCGTGGATTGAACCCCCGACCACCTGTATAGATCTTAACCACTAGGCTACTACCGCTTCGATTACCGCTTGCTTATTAATATAGCGGCAAAAATAAAAATGTTCATTATCCAGTGAATGTTTCTGTTCGAAAGTTGTTCAAGAATTTACATGATGAATAAGGAATGAATTTATCAGGGAATGGACGCCGAAAAGTTTTAAAAGTCCCGATGAAAATTTATTGTTTTTGTATCTTGTTTATTTTAAATGGTATCCTACTAATATCCCGAGTAATTTGAGTCTTCTGCCACAGGGGTAACTTCTACTCTTAAAGGAATTCTCGGACCTTTTAGGTTTGTGGTAAAAATAATGTAGCTGATGAAATAAACTATTTTTATTTAATTATTTTATTAAAGTGAAAACTTCGTTAGCCGCGTTGAGCACTTTTTGGTAGGGGGTAAAAATGTGGATTCGCGTGACCGACATTTTTTTTATACACTACAAGTTAGCCCTTGACTGCGATCTCACTTGATGGCAAGTGATGATTACATGCTGGCGTGACTGACATGCTCGCGAACAGCGACATGCTCACTTGTTACAAAGACAAAAGTTCTTAAATATAAATATACTACATTCGAAATTAAACTTTAGTGCCTTAGTGTTAAGGTTTATATTTTAATTTTTTTCTTCTTCTTCTTATTTTGTTTTATGACCTTTATTAGTGCCATAATTTATTTTTTTATTAAAAAAAATTTAAAAAAATTAAATATTCGTTAACACTTCTATCGGCAGTCCCTCTGAATTATTTTTTTATAACTAGCTGATGCCCGGGACTTCGATCCCGTGGAACAAGTTTTTTTTAATTCCCACGGGAACTCCTTATTTTTCCAGGATAAGAAGTTCACTCTCCTGGTCCTCAACTACACCCATGCAAAAAATTACGTCGGCCGGCGTGATTGAAGGACAAACCATATACCATACCAGCTCTAACAGGTTAGCCCGCTACCATCTTAGACTGCATCTTCACTTACCATCAGGTGGGATGGCAGTCAAAGGCTAACTTGTAGTGGAACAAAAAAAACAACAAATAAACACTTTCGTATTTATCTATAATATATATAAAATTCAAAGTCCTGACTGACTTATATATCAACGCACAGCCTAAACCACTGGGCCTAAAAACTTGAAATTTTGACAGTAGGTTACTTTTATGACGTACGCGCACACTAAGAAAGGATTTTTCAAAATTCCACCCCTAAGGGGGTGAAATAGGGGGTGAAAGTTTGTATGAAACTCCGTCATTTCTCAAGTTATATCCATGAAACTTGGTATTTTGGCTTTAGGTAATAAATAAAGAAGTACGTGTGTCACAGTTTTTCAAAATTTCACCCCCAAAGGGGTAAAATAGGGGTTGAAAGTTTGTGTGAAAGTCCTTCATTTCTCAAGCTAAAGCCATGAAACTTATCATTTGGGCTTTCAGTTAGATATGCAGAAATAAGTGATTTACAATTTTTCAATATTGCACCCCTAAGGGGGTGAAATAGGGGGTGAAAGTTTGTATGAAAGTCCGTCATCTTTCAAGTTATATCCATGAAACTTGGTATTTAAGCTAACGGTTTAAAATAAAGAAATACGTGTTTCACAGTTTTTAAAAATTCCACCCCTAAAGGGGTGAAACAGGGGGTGAAAGTTTGTATGAAAGTCCTTCATTTCTTAAGATATTTTTCAAGTCATATTAACGAAGAAAAAGAAGTATCTGTGTCACAGCTTTTAAAATTCCACCCCCGAAGGGGTGTAATAGGGGTTGAAAGTTAGTATGAAAGACCTTCATTTTTCAAGTTATAGTCATTAAACTTAGCATTTGGGCTTTCAGTTAGATATGAAGAGGTACGTGTTTCACCATTTTTGAAAATTCGACCCCCAAAGGGGTGAACTGGGGGATGAAAGTTTGTGTAAAAGCCCATAATTTCTCAAGATATTTCTCAAGTAATATCAACAAAACTGAGTATTTTAGCTTTCGTTAAAAAATAGAGAAGTACGTATGTGACCAACAGACCAACAGTTTTTCAAAATTCCACCCCCAAAGGGGTAAAATAAGCGTTGAAAGTTAATATGAGAGTCCTACATTTCTCAAGTTATAGCCATGAAACTTGGTATTTAAGCTAACGGTTTAAAATAAAGAAATATGTGTTTCACAGTTTTTCAAAATTCCACCCCTAAAGGGGTGAAACAGGGGGTGAAATTTTGTATGAAAGTCCTTCATTTCTCAAGATATTTTTCAAGTCATATTAACGAAGAAAAAGAAGTATCTGTGTCACAGCTTTCAAAATTCCACCCCCGAAGGGGTGTAATAGGGGTTGAAAGTTTGTATGAAAGACCTTCATTTTTCAAGTTATAGTCATTAAACTTAGCATTTGGGCTTTCAGTTAGATATGAAGAGGTACGTGTTTCACCATTTTTGAAAATTCGACCCCCAAAGGGGTGAACTGGGGGATGAAAGTTTGTGTAAAAGTCCATCATTTCTCAAGATAAGAACTTAAGCTAACGGTTTAAAATAAAGAAATACGTGTTTCACAGTTTTTAAAAATTCCACCCCTAAAGGGGTGAAACAGGGGGTGAAAGTTTGTATGAAAGTCCTTCATTTCTTAAGATATTTTTCAAGTCATATTAACGAAGAAAAAGAAGTATCTGTGTCACAGCTTTTAAAATTCCACCCCCGAAGGGGTGTAATAGGGGTTGAAAGTTAGTATGAAAGACCTTCATTTTTCAAGTTATAGTCATTAAACTTAGCATTTGGGCTTTCAGTTAGATATGAAGAGGTACGTGTTTCACCATTTTTGAAAATTCGACCCCCAAAGGGGTGAACTGGGGGATGAAAGTTTGTGTAAAAGCCCATAATTTCTCAAGATATTTCTCAAGTAATATCAACAAAACTGAGTATTTTAGCTTTCGTTAAAAAATAGAGAAGTACGTATGTGACCAACAGACCAACAGTTTTTCAAAATTCCACCCCCAAAGGGGTAAAATAAGCGTTGAAAGTTAATATGAGAGTCCTACATTTCTCAAGTTATAGCCATGAAACTTGGTATTTAAGCTAACGGTTTAAAATAAAGAAATATGTGTTTCACAGTTTTTCAAAATTCCACCCCTAAAGGGGTGAAACAGGGGGTGAAATTTTGTATGAAAGTCCTTCATTTCTCAAGATATTTTTCAAGTCATATTAACGAAGAAAAAGAAGTATCTGTGTCACAGCTTTCAAAATTCCACCCCCGAAGGGGTGTAATAGGGGTTGAAAGTCTGTATGAAAGACCTTCATTTTTCAAGTTATAGTCATTAAACTTAGCATTTGGGCTTTCAGTTAGATATGAAGAGGTACGTGTTTCACCATTTTTGAAAATTCGACCCCCAAAGGGGTGAACTGGGGGATGAAAGTTTGTGTAAAAGTCCATCATTTCTCAAGATATTTCTCAAGTAATATCAACAAAACTGAGTATTTTAGCTTTCGTTAAAAAATAAAGAAGTACGTATGTGACCAACAGACCAACAGTTTTTCAAAATTCCACCCCCAAAGGGTCCTTCATTTCTCAAGTTATAGCCATGAAACTTAGCATTTGGGCTTTTGGTTAAATCTGAAGAAGTACGTGTTCCACCAATTTGAAAATTCGACCCCCAAAGGCGTGAAATAGGGGATGAAAAATTGCATGAAAGTCCTCCATTTCTCAAGATTTTTTCAATTTATATCAACGAAACTTGGAATTTCGGCTATCGGTAAAAAAAATAAGTACGTGTGTCACAGCTTTTAAAATTCCACCCCCAAAGAGGTAAAATAGGGGTTGAAAGTTGGTATGAAAGTCATTCATTTTTCAAGTCAAAGCCATGGAAGTTGGTATTTGAGCATTCGGTTAAATATGAAGAAGTATATTTTTCACCATTTTTGAAAATTTGATCCCCAAGGACGTTAAATAGAGAGTTTGTCCTTCAATCACGCAGCAACGGATCAACGAGATTTTTTGCATGGGTATAGTTAAGGACCTGAAGAGTGATAAAGGCTACTTTTTATACCGGAAAATCAAGGAGTGCCTGTGGGGAAAAAAGCTTAAACCACGCGGATGAAGTCCTGACTTATATATCAACGCACAGCCTAAACCGCTGGTCTTATAGACATGAAATTTGTAGGGTGTGTTTTTTGTGAAGAGTAGGTTTGCACTAAGAAAGGGTTTCTCGAAATTTCACCTCCCAAAGGGTAAAATAGGGGTTGAAAGTTTGTATTATGACATTTTTGCTGGTAAAAGCTGGAATGTCGATTAGCTTTTCTTCTGATGGTAAAGATGTCAAGTACGCATCTCAGTACTCGCTCCTCTACAAAGCTTTGGTGAATTAAAACCGTACTACTCTCATTCCAGAGATTAGTTTAGTTATAGAACTTAGAACTTCGTGCTTATTGCTTTGTTTGAGATATTGTCAGTTTGTATATTACATACAATTGAGAGGGAGTGAGAACGCTTATGATGTTTGTTTCTGAAAAAAATGACATTTGGTTCTTGTAGGCCACGCGGGCGAAGCCGCGGGCAGAAGCTAGTAATAATATAAGGACTTACAAATCAAAAACTCGAGTAACTTAAGCAAGTGAATAAAACAAATGAACGAATGAAATCAGTGAAATATCCATACGCATCATGAATAGCATACTTTAAGCATAACATTTGAGCTCGCACACCGGGGGCGGGCGGAAATGATGGCAGCACCAATATCCGGTCCAACGATAGTGGAGGAAATTCTTTTTCCCGCGCAGCCTTCGCGAAAATTATTTATTGACAGTTTTCATTAAGCCACATGCGCGATTGCAACGCGACTTTGCCGTGTGAGACATGCTGAACAATCGCAGCTTGATTGGAATTTGTATGACTTTAGTTACGCGGCATTCTACGGAATATATTATTATTTGTGTTGAAGTAAAAAATATGTTCAGCATAATATTATGTTGAACATAGTACACTGCATTCTGATTTCTAACTTGCGTACCTACATTATATTTTTACTCTACTATCATAACACACTAAGAAGACAGGAGTTACTCGTACTAAGTTATAGGACCAAAACTTATCTGGCCAAAATTGGAACTAATTTTTAAGACAGTTTAGTTTTTGTTTTCATTTTATTTTTCATACTTGCGACGCTGTCACTGGGTCTCATAAGTTTTTCGGACTTTAAAGCTTTTTGAAGTAGCAGAAAAATGACTATAATATGTAAAATCTACACATTTATGTATGACGAATGTCAACAAGTGCGAATTGGCAGACTTCTAGAACCTTTCAAATTACGAAGTACCTACTTTCTGGCATAAATGTCTAAAAAAAAGGTTGAGTTGTTGTGGGCTCTTCTCAAAACAGGGTGCGTTTCAAATCCTCGTAGATTTAGTTTTAAGATACCGTAACTGATTATCACCATCATGTTTTAAAAGTTATTGGACGTCAAAAAATAGTTCGCGCGTGAGTTGAGTGCAGAGCTTGTGTATCCCTGACTGCATTCAACTCGCGCGCGTACCTACTATACCTAATTTCATTAAAATATAAACATTGATTGATTGATTCATCACGATGTTTACTTTTACCATTAAAATAAGAATTTCTTCTTACTTTTACATTGTACATACCTACGTGCGTGCTCGATGATCAAACCCCCGACCACCTAAAACGGGTGGCGGACGTTTTAACCACTAGGTTATTATCACCGCTTATGTTTTCACCGTCATTTAGTTACCCGTAGAATTTTACAAAAAATCAAAAATCACATTGAAACATGCACAAAACCCTTAAAACACAAATATGAACAGGAATTCACCACAAAACCTCACTACCATAGTAATTGAATGAATATTCAGGCATCTTAATCAATAGCAGCATTACCAGGGTCCTATAGAAGCATCCACCGGCCTGTGAAATTGGACTCGAATGGAAAGGGATGGAAATATAAAAAGTGCACTAGAGAGAAAGAGAGAAGAGTTTAGCGGGTTTTATAAATCATTTTTCCTGGCACGATGGGGACTTAGGGTAGACACACTTGTGAGACTAATGTGTTAAATTGTGTAGCGACATCGACACAAAACCTAAAATCTTCAAAAACCTTTAAAAAATCTTACAGCTTTAAAACTTTCTCAGTGATACATTTACTTGAACATTTAAAAGCACTTGTAAAAGTTTATTTGTGTAAAAACATTTTGTATTTTGAAAGTTTCAAAATGTATAGATATCAAACATGAAATGCTTAATGGTTGAGCTTGATCGGCGACACCCAAATAATCATGAAGTGAATCACATAACACCATTATGAATTATAACAACATTTATTTTTATATAATTCATATTGTGTGGCGGTACGGAACCCTTTGTGAGTGCCTCTGACTCGCACTTGAACGGTTTTATTTGATAAGTTAATGTAATTTATTTAGATCTCCTGTTTTTGGTGTAATACGTAATTTATTTAGATGTAGGTATGTCTCCTGTTGTTAATGTAATACAAATTATACTTCATTCATCATATCACCTATAAAATAACTGATATCTGCAGGAACCCAACGCGTCAGTCTCCCGTCCGTCGCGAGCCTTAGTTAGTGAAACGCTGAATCGCGATTATTTCTCTTTGCGTTCAGTTAATCAATTATTCTAACATTGTTGGCGGAGACGTGGGCACATTGTGCTTTCTGTGCTTCTGACTAACGAGACAACGTGTGCGTTTTATTTCTTTATTAGGTGATGCCCGCGAGTTCGTCCGCGTGGAAAAGTTTTTATTTCCCACGGGAATTAATGCTTCCACTTCTTCGCTTATAATTAAGGATTCCACTGTGCACCAGCGCTGCAGTCTGTTGCAGCATGAAGCTGAGAAGGAAACCTTTATTTGGTCACACTAAATCTACTTAATATTAATTATAAATTATTAGTCTAAAACTCTATGTATGTAGTGGTCAAATAAACAGCATTTTCTTTTTTTCTAGCTAGCCCTAACTAGCTGATGCCCGCGACTTCGTCCGCGTGAAATAAGTTTTTTTAATTCCCGCGGGAACTCCTCAATTTTCCGAGACAAAAAGTAGCCTATGTCACTCTCTAGGTCTTCAACTATGACCATGCAAAAATCATATCGATCCGTAGCTCTGTGGCGACGTGATTGAAGGACAAACCAAGAGACTCACTCTCGCATTTATAATATAAGTATGATTAAATCAAGCACAATTATTCCAATATTCCAATATATCCAATAATAGGTTTTGACGACCTCCGTGGCGCAGTGTGTAGCGCTGTTGCCTTAACGTGCGGAGGTCCCGGGTTCGATCCCCGGCAGGGTCAATTTGGAAATTTATAATTTCTGAATTTTCCCTGGTCTGGTCTGGTGGGAGGCTTCGGCCGTGGCTAGTTACCACCCTACCGGCAAAGACGTGCCGCCAAGCGATTTAGCGTTCCGGTACGATGCCGTGTAGAAACCGAAGGGGTATGGGTTTAATATAACTGCCATGCCCCTAACAGGTTAGCCCGCTACCATCTTAGACTGCATCATCACTTAACATCAGGTGAGATCGCAGTCAAGGGCTAGCTTGTAGTGGATAAAAAAAAAAAAAAAAAAAAAAATATAAAACACAATTTACGTCGCACAAGATATTCTAATCAACCTGAAAGCTGGATACAAAGTAAAGCTGTGTAAAAAAGGCAGTAAAGGTCAATTATTACGAACTAAACTAGATCCTACTATAGGAAAACGTTAAATAACTGTAACTAGAATTGGGATGACGAGAAATGAGTCGCAGGGGCAGCAATCAATCGGGCACCTGCAAAAAGTAAAGAAAACGCCGATAACCGATTCCTCGCTAATAAGTTTGCTCGCTCTTGCATAGCGGAGCGAGATTGGACCAATTCGCCTCTTAAATTCGCAATCGGTAGATCGAAATGCCCTTTTTTCTAGTTTAAGCGCGGACTTGCTCTTTTATGCCCCACTTGAAAATGGGGACGTGGCATGGAAACGAATAGATAAGGGTTTTTGATCCTGTACATCGATTTTAAGATTCTGGAAGATTTTAATCCTATTATTTAAAACGAATTGCATAGGAAACTCATTAATTTCATTTATTATTAATTAAATAAAAAGAAATATGTTTCAAAGTTATTACTCTTTTATTACACTTTATTCAAATTAAAACCATGAAATACATTAAAATCTAGATTAAAACTAAATTAAAAGCTAATAAAAATTAAAAATTAGCTGCCGCTGCAATGAGGTAATGTGCCCAGAACGCTGGCTGCGTTACCCCGCTGAATAGCCGAACTTAGGTATATGTTGGCCGAGGTAACTGCCAGCCCTCCGGTCACCTGTGGGCTAGTCTTTGAAATGAAAAGATAGATCCTTAAAAATGGATCTAGCCGCATCTTCGCCCAACGACCACAACCAGTTTCACCACCAAAAGGCACATAATATTATCTATATGTTCATACTTGCGCCTCTTGGCTCCTTCTGCATTAGTGGCCGCCGCCCCCGCCATCCTGGAGGTCGCCTGCAAGTGGGACAACGCCAGCGTATTAACGCATATGGCATCCCAAATAAGCGACCCTCCTTGCTTCCACGGAATAAGAGTCATACCGTCAGGTCTCTTAACATCACTACGCGCCAAGCATTTAGGATCTAAAACTGCAGACACTTTAGCCATGGTAAAACTCTTGAACCTTGGAAACGTGGTTAATCTACCACTTGTAAAAGTACCATAATATCAGAGTTTAAAATTACAAATAATATGCGAAAGGGCGTCTGTCTGTATTTTAGCTTTTGTAGCTTACCGCGCGGAACCGATTTTGATGAAATATGGTATATGCATATTTTGAATTTAATATGTTATTTTTAGTGTAAAGTTGAATCTTTAAATAGAGCCGTATAAAGATTTAAAAGAGTGCATTAAAAATGTATAAACCGAATGTAAAGTAACAGTACAAAATTGGCTGTGAAACTCCCGAGTCCCGGCATTTCAGCAAATTTATAGAGTGGTTGCGCGGACAAAAGGTACATTTACATAACAAATTGAAGGCCAATGGATGGACCGAAGCACCCTGTATAATATATACGCAAACTTTCGGTAGTTGTGTTACGGAGAACAATGTACTCTATAGTTTAGAATTATTACTATAATATCTTACTTTTTTACACAATACTACACGAGTATTAAAACAGAAAGTTTATTGATTACTATCCACCCGCGACTATCCCTCCAAAAAAATATTGTTATATCTTCAGTGTACAGAATTTAACCTGTCACAGTTTTATAGGTTATTAGGTTTGCTCCGCATTTCCAGCAGTAGAAAAACACTAAGTAGGTATATTCGAGCGTTCATTTACAAAGATAAGAAAAGATAAGAGTTTAAATTATGAACACACGTCGGGGACTAACAGTATAGTCTTATCTGAACCGATGCGGCTCGTGAAAACGTTAAATTGTACTCGCGAGAAATGACACTGTGTACCTATTAAATACATAATCGGTTGACCTATTTATTGGTGAGTAATACGGTCGAAACCCTCGGGAACTTTAAAAAATATAACAACTTTTAAGCTCGTGCTAAAAAATGCAAATGCAAATTAAATATTTCGCATTATTACCTTGATTCAAATATTATCACAACCGGACCAAATAATCAGATTAAACAATAAAACCAAACAGCCCCGAAACTGTTTTTATTACACGCCATTTGCAATAATAGTGCGATATAGTCAACGGTCATCAATATTCATTCGAATAATCAATATTCATTCCAATAATACATATTGAATCGCCAATCTTCATTCGTATAATCGCGTGATGGGCAATGATTAAATCATTGATTCTAGAGTTGCCTGCGCCGCGCCGCTGGAGGGCGTTTGAGCCCTTTATTATGTAAATAGCTACCGGGGAAGCCTAACTGGCGATTGTGTGCGCCAAACGAGGCGCCATATCTGAATAAACGGCTTAACCTGAGATAACGCTGAACGCCCCCCCAGGATCCGATACCTGGATGTTTAATAATTAGGTACAAAGATTATTAGCTATACTTACGCGGACGAAGTCGCGGGCTTTATCTAATTAATTATATCTAAATCTTATATTATCTATTCTTGCTAAATCATGAACTGCCGCTAAGTAACGCTTGATTTTATCCAAAACCTAAGGAATCATTACTAATCATACTTCATCATACTAATTATTATATTATAAATGCAAAAGTGTGTTTGTTTGTTGGTTTGTCCTTCAATCACGCCGCAGCGGAGCAACGGTATTTTTGGCATGGGTATAGTTGAGAACCTGGAGAGTGACATAGGCTACTTTTTATTCCGGAAAATTAAGGAGTTCCCACGGGAATCAAAAAAACTTAAACCACGCGGACGATGTCGCGGGCATCAGCTAGTTCATAATAGGTAAAGACGTCACTTACTTATTTCATCATAAAAACAAATGCTTCCATTTGTTGTTGGAATAAGCGATATTAAACATTATTATCCAAAATACATAGTAATATACTCGAGTCATAAAACGATTTCAAATATCGACGAACCTATCTGGGAGCACAAAATATTCATCGCGCGAGAAGATAAAGATTTTCTTTAGCGCAATATGTACCTAGAGGCAGAGATGAGGCGGAGGCGAGGCGAGGAAGGTTTCCACACAATCTATCGTCGGTATAATGGCGCTGTTAAAGACAATATTCTCGGAAACATATTGGATGCAGCTCGACGAATGTGTAAGCGAGCGCGCGACGACCGTTAGGCTGGCTGTACACCGGGATGAGGATATCTCGCTTAAATTTATCAATGACTAGCTGATGCCTGCGACTTCGTCCGCGCGTTGTAACTAACTAATTTTTCCATATTTTCTCACCGTTTAAAAACTTCCCTGGACTACGACAAAAATTTCAAAACCAAAATCAGCTAAATCAGCCCAGCCGTTCTCGAGTTTTAGCGAGAAAAACGAACAGCAATTGATTTTTTAAAAGCTTTTTTATATATATCAATGATACTATTCAGAAAAAACTTATGACTTCTCAAATTATGAATTACTAGCTGACTAGCTGATGCCGGTGACTTCGTCCGCGTAGAACAAGTTTTTTAATTCCCTCGAGAAGTCCTTAATTTTCCTGGATAAAGTAGCCTGTGTGTTAATTTAGGAGATTATAAGCTATCTCCATTTCAAATTTCAGTCAAATCAGTCCAATCAATCAGTTACGGCGTGAAAGAGTAACAAACATCCAACTTACAAACATACAAACTTATGCAAACATCCAAAAGTTCACATTTATTATACCAGTAGAATCATTTAAACAGCGATATGTGCCAAATCCATACTAATATTGCGAAATATACCAAAATGGGAAAGTGTGTCTGTCTGTATGTCTGCTACGCTTTCATACGTAGTACGTACTGCTACGGCCATCCAAAGATGCCCATCTTTTCAACAGATTTTGCTGAAATTTGGTATAGAGGTAATTTATATCCCGGGGAAGGATATGGGCTACTTTTATCCCGGAAAACTAAGGAGTTCCTGCGAGAATCAAAAAACCTCGATCCACACGGACGAAGTCGCGGGCAGCCTCTAGTAAGAAATAAAGTTTTTTTTATTTCATCTAAAAGCCTTTTATCAAGATAAATGATAGTGATATTATTTCGAATAAAACATCCCAACAAAAAACAATTCATCAACATCCCGGTGTACCACGAGTGTTAGCAAGCGATAAATCCGTAGCTACATCTGGGCAGGCGCTCGATTCAATTTTATTACTATTCTCTGCCGACGACTTATTTGATTCAGCCGTCAAAGCGGGCCGCACTTCGGTTACATTATCGACTCTGCTCGAGACTTGCTTATCGTCCGGAGCGGGTAAGACGGGAGCGAATAAATTGTCTTGTCTTTACACCCTTTTGAAAAAGTGAAATCTAAGTGTATACTTCTATACTAATCCATGCTAATATTATAAATGCGAAAGTGTGTCTGTCTGTCTGCCTGTCTGTCTGTCTGCTACGCTTTCACGGCCCATCTGTTCAACCGATTTTGATGAAATTTGGAACAGGGATATATTGTAACCCGGACATAGGCTACTTTTTATCCCGGAAAATTCAAGAGTTCCCGCGGGAATAAAAAAAACTATCCCTTCAACCGATTTAGATGAAATTTGGTATAGGGATAGTTTGTATCCAGGGGAAGGACATAGGCTATCCCGGAAAATTGAAGAGTTCCCGCGGGAATCAAAAAATATTAATCCATGCGGTACTAATCATCTAGTACTAATATACTAAACTAAACTAATACTAATTACTAATTACTTTACTAATAATATTACTATAACTAAAATCTATCAATACCAATATTTTAAATGCGAAAGTTTGGATGGATGTTTGCTACTCAATCACGCCATAACGGCTGAACGGATCTAGATGAAATTTGGCACAGAGATGGACAATAGTCTAGAATAATACATAAGCTACGTTATATCCCGGAAAATTAAAGAGACCGGGGCAAGACAGCTTGCATTTGTATCCGAATCCTAACTGATATAATAAATGAAATAACCAACAACAAAATGCAACAGAAACGCCAAATTTTCTCGATACTATTTTTATATGCTTGCCCACCAGTATATTAGCTAATTATTCAAAACATGATATCTATAATTTTTTACTATTTTGTTTTAACAGGCAAAGTCAAAATGTAAATAGCAGTCGAGAAATCTATTATAGAAAAGTGAATTTGAATTTCTTGGGCATAAATTTTTATGGCTGTTTTTATTCAAACTTAGTTTTTTATAATACTCTGCGCACTATGTTATCTCTAACAAAACCTGTAACACTGCTGTTGGTGCATTTTTAACTTTTTATTTTCACACTTTTATTTTAAAAGTGTTACAAAGATGAAAGCGATATTCCTAGTGCTCATGTACATCAATCCTTTTGCTGAATCAAAATTCGACTATTTACGCAAAACTTTAGCATTAGTAAGTCATATGAATACTGATTGGTATATTTTAGTTTAAGTATTATATATTTATGTAATGCTATGTAGTTTTTCGTATGTAGATTTAAGCAGATTTTGAGCCACCTGCATTCTGTTTTCCTAATCTTAAAGTTGCCTGGAAGAAACCGCTAGGCCACCTTTTCTACATATTGTTCCTTGTTCTTAATATTTTTATTTCATATTTTTGTTTTTCCTATGTGGTGCAAATAAAGATTTTAAAAGATATAAAAAAAAATCATTTTTACTACAACTTTTTTCTTGATTTACAGGAGACATTTATAGATAATCCCAACAAAAGTTTTGTGGCCTCTCCATTGCTTGTAAGGTTTCCGCTTTGCAAGTTAGCTGCACATGCACAGGGATATGCAAAAAATGAAATACTGTCTGTTTTAGGACTAAAATCGGAGGCAGCAGTAAGTGCTTATTAATAGCTTAATAATCATATTATCTATGATATACATTAACTCTTTTTTAATTGTACACATTTTTAAGGCGCTTAAAATCTATGCTAATTCTATAAATGCGAAAGTTTTGATGGTTGGATGTTTGTTACTCAATCACGCCAGAACGGCCGGACGGATCTGGATGAAATTTGGCACAGAGATAGATTGTCTGGAATAACACACTTTTTAACCCGGAAATTAAAGAGTTCCCGCGGGTACCAAAAAGCCTCTCTCCACGAGGTCGAAGTCGCGGGCATCTGCTAGTATTGACATATATATGTCACCGCAAGATTGTAAAAACCGTTAGATCGTAATCTAACTAGCGATATTGTAAAATGTCGACAGATTACAAATTAACGCATAATTTTTCGGTAGATTGTAATCTGTTAGGTATATTAACCCGATAAAACCTAAGTGCCCGGCCTGCGGCCAGCCACTACCTGATTATTTATGTCAAACCCTAACCTAACCTACAAGAAAGAGACAAGAAAACGTAAATACAATGAATATTTCAAAAACTGTCAATCAGAACATCGAACGGTTCACAATCTGACGACAGTTTACAATATCGCTAGTTAGATTACAATCTAACGGTTTTTACAATCTTACGGTGACATTAGGAGACATTTATATGAAATAAACAAATTAAGAAATTAGTATTGAAATTTAGGTTATCACGTAAAAATAATTGATGCTAGAATAAATAATTTATCAATAATAATGAATCTAAAAGTTTTTATCATCTAGTTGCAAGACTGTTTCAAGAGTTTCTCAAATGTGATGATGGCAACGAAAGACATGGACTTGAGGATATTAAACAAGATAATAGTCAACTACACATCGGATATTCGACCCACGTTTATAAATAATGGCACGAACTATGGTGTTAAAGTTGACCAGATTGGGTTTAATTACCCTAAACTGGCCGTCTCATTTGTGAATCGATGGGTTAGTAACTATAGATATTATTCCTATAAGATAATAATATTTTCAAACAAATAAACCCTTTCCACTCTGAGAGGGGTCTCCTCTGCTCCGGTGCTGAATGTTTTAAGAACAAGACAATAATTAAAATTTTATATTTTACAATTCTGTATCATGATGTGCATGATGTAACTACCTATAAATTGAATTGCTTGTTAACTATTGCCTAAGCCATTCAACATTTTGTATACCTACTACTTGTAATTCTGTTGGTAGTTCAAATAAAATAAATAAATAAATAAAAAAAAAATCATTTCAAACCTTAGGAAGCTACATTTTAATATTATGTTTACTATTCAAATATTAAATTAGGTATGTTTTATATAAATTCTGGTGTGAATGTTAAATTTTTTTTCGGGTATTTTGTTTCTTTTTATTTTAAGTCTGTCGTTATCTGTATTTTTGTTGTCTGGTTTTGCCTGGTCTTTTTCTATCTATCTTTGCTATTAGAATTACTAAGCTAGAGAAAACTACAATACTGTTAAAATATATTAATATATCTTTGGAATGGTTTTTCAATGTGAACAAGATGGAGAAGCCATAAAATTAAATAGGATTTTTTTAAACAAAAACGCTAAATGTGAATTAGCCAAGATTTATTCAGACCAGAAGGAAAATAAAGTAACACGTACACAAGCTAACTATCAATATAATTGCTTTCAGGTCGATAGAGCATCTATTAAAAGAATATCAGATATATTAGACATGGGTGATATAGATAATAAGACATCGATGCTATTCGTTAATGCAGCGTATTTAAAGGTAATTTGATTGGATTCAGCAACAAACGTCGATTAAGTATAAAAGCACATTTGGCATGGAACTCAATCAACCGCCATGACTGACTGATCTATCAACGCACGGCTCTAATCACTGGACGAATCGGGCTGAAATTTCGCATGAAGATTTATATTATGACGTAGACAGGATTTTTGAAAATTCAAGTAAAATAGGAGTTTGTAGTCCACGCGGACGAAGTCGCGGGCATAAGCTAATGCTGTATAAAGTGGAAGATACTAATAGGCGAGAAAGAACACGATAGATCAATCAAAACAACTTTGGGTAGTCCCTGGCTTGATACATCAGGCTTTCTGGTGGTAGAGAGTATTTTTCCCGAATATTTTATACTTTTACAATAAAAATGCACAAAATTAAGCCATAGATAGGTAATTTTTGATCCTGAAATTAATTATTCTGGCTGGTATAGAAAATTAAGGTAAGATCTCGAACTGGAAATCAATCGTGCTAATAATTAAATATACGGTTAAAATATTGATATTATGTGTATCTTAGGTCACCTGGGAGTTCCCGTTTGACATAAGATTAACCAAGAATGTAAAATTCCACCATCACGATGGTAACATTTCTATGGTGCCAATGATGAAGAGGACCGATTCCTATCTATATTTGTCTGATTCTATCACTGGTGCTATGGTAAAGTATCTAAATATTTTTTTGAAAAAATTAAAAAGATTAAAGATGGTAATTTATGCCTTATATGCTGCTTTCATCTACAACATAATCAATAGAATCTCAGCATAGGTATTTAGGTAAAATCGTAGAGAACAATACGTTGATATATTATTGCAGCTCGCACTTTAACAATTTTAACTACCTATAATAATTATTGTCTGTTCATAGTGAGATAGACTCTGATAATATTATTCTTAATTGTGTCTACAAAATCGATGATTATTGATAGCAGATTCCTTCTCACTTTACTTAAACTTAAAATAACTTAAAATAATTCTAACTTTAACTAAAAGTTAAACGGACAAATTACAAAAAGGTGCGCAAATAATGATACTTCAAAAAGATTTTGTACAAGTCCAAATAACAGACAATTAAAAAAAAAGTTTAACTTAACTTTTATTTTCCAGTTTGTAAATATGAAACTTGCATGTAAAGGATTGTCCTTAACAATCGCAGTACCGAATACTCCGAAAGCTCTTATGAAATTAGTGTATCAACTATTGTCTCAACCTGACACCCTCCAAGGAGTCTATAATAGAATGCAGTATGAACAAGTCAGTATGATGTTGCCGAGATTCAAGGTTAAAACTGGCGTCGAATGGAATAAGTATCTTCGAAAGGTAAAGTACAGTTATCAGCTTGATTATAGAACGACTAAATGTCTGGGTATTAAAATCTGAATATATTAAAGAAAAAGGTTCTGGACTGGATCTGAATATATAAGGACTGACTGATTGATCTATCAAGGCACATCTTAAATCACTAGACGGATCAGGCAGCATATACCTATTATGACGTAGGCTAAGAAAGGATTTTTGAAAATGCAATCTTAAAGGAGTAAAATAGGGATTTGAAATTTGTATGATAATCGAACTTAAAACGTAAGCGAAGCTGCGGGTAAAAACTAGTTAATAATACAAGTAGTTTTGCAAAGCAACATAACGTTTTGGGTAAATTACAGATAATTCAACAAAAGAGATACAAAAAATAATAATAAAGAAATGATAATTTCTGAAAAAACGATAACTAATTATATTTTTTACAAAAAATACACGCCGTCCAAGTGATCATATAAGGGACCATGCCCTTATATTATGATCGCTTGGACGGCGTGTATTTTTTGTCCGCCCAAAACACTGGCGCTATTACCTCGTTACATGGCAAGGCTTTGGGCTAAATAAGCGCCAGCTCTTTGGTCACCAATTTTTTGGAACACGACACTTATAAAATTTCAGATTGGATTATTAAAAGTTTTCAACGCGACAAATTCAGGGTTAAATGGGATATTGAAAGATAATAGCCAAATCCAAAACATGTACTTGAGCAAAGTGAAACAGAAAAGCTTCATTGATGTCGACGAAATGGGTGTATACAGACAGAAAATAGATGAAGGTAAGATGTCCGTTACTAGAGTCAATTACTCTAGTATTAAGTTTGATGCAGTTTTATCGCGAACTATATTAAGTAGTTTGGGAGTTAAGAAGAGAGATCACGTACTAAAACTGCTTAAAATGGAAAGTAACACTCTTGAGTAAGTTTGGCACTATTAAATCTCAAATGCAAATTATACAAGCTTTGTCAGTCAAAAGAGACGAAATCAAGTTTCCAAACTCATAGTTCTGAATATGTCAGTCAGTCAGTTCATTTTACTATAGTTTAAAGGCATAGATTTATTATAGTATACTAGAGGATTCCCGCGACTTCGTCCGCGTGGACTAGGATTGATTCCCGCGGGAACTCTTTAATTGTCTGGGATAAAAAGTAGCCTATTTCCTTCCCCGGGATATAACCTACACCGGTACCAAATTTCATCAAAATCGGTTGAATGTATGAGCCTTGAAAGCGTAGCAGACACACAGAGAGACGTCTGTCTCTCTGTGTGTCTGCTACTGTGTCTGTCTGTCTAGACAGACACAGTTTCGCATTCATAATCATAATATTAAGTAAGTATGGAATTTACTACCTACCGTTTAAAGGTAGGTACCTAAATAGTGCGAATAACTATTGAGCGAAACTACACTCAAAACGTTTCATCGGTTTGATTTAAAAGACCAAAATCCTGTCAGTTTAGATAAACTGTTAGTGCTTTAGTCAAGTAACGAATTAAAATTTGGTAAGTATAATAGAGATTATGCCTATGTAAAAAAATAATTATTTCAGATTACTGATTGTTAATAGAAGGTCTTCCAATAGACCTAAAATTCACATCCTCTGTTTGATAACCATTTAAAACTATAGATTTATAAAAAAAGATGCGTTGAAATTTGATGACGTCACAACTATGTTTTCCATACAAACTTCTATATAGATAAGATAAAGAGTTAATGATTTGATTGAGTCAAATCAGTAACGCTTCATCATTCCCATTGGTTCCAGATCGCGATATTTTCCACGGGCCATACCAACCTCTGAGAACCAACCGTGGGCTCGGCGAGCATGGCGGGCCGCTGGTAATGGCGGACCATCCGTTCCTATTCATCGTCAGTATGAAGAAAGACGACAGCGATCGCCTGGACTTTCACGACTTGTTTGCCGGCGTCTATTACGGGCCTGGTTATTAGGATTATTATATTATACTTAATCTTATCTTACTAATCTTACTTTTAATATTATAAATGTGAAAGTTTACATGGATGTATGTATGGATGTTTGTTACTCAATCACGCCCCAACGGCTGAACGGATCTGGTTGATATTTGGCACAAAGATAGATTATAGTCTATAATAGCACATAGGCTACTTTTTATCCCGGAAAATTAAAGAGTTCCCGCGGGAACCGAAAAACCTCAAACCATGCAAACTAAGTCGCGGGCATTCGCTAGTTTACTATATTTTCTTAACTAATTCCTTTTTCTGACACTCATGAGTGTAATTTTTATGTCCCACAAACTTATCTGACCCGGTGGCCAAAATTGGAACTAACTATTATGCCCGTTTATTTTTTGTTTTTATTTTATTTTTCATAGATACTAGCGACGCTGTCACCGGGTGTAATAAGTTTGTTAAAGCACCTAATTAACGCATGCTCCTTTAAAATAAAAGCTATCTTATTATGAAAATAATAAAGTACAAATTAAAATATAAAGGCCTCTATTTCAAAGAATTTATTACGAACCAGAATGAACAAAAGCTACAGTAAGAGCCACCAAACGTAATTACACGATCGAATGACATAAAAAATCGTCACATTACGTACAATGACAGCTAACTAACGTACTAAAGGTCACGTGGCGGTCACGTGCGACCCATTTATACAACTATAGTCCTTATAATAGGCCCAATCTCGAAAATTACAGACCTTAGCACCAATTACCAGGCATTATTTGAACTAAATGAAAAGAGGTTATTGAAATGAATAATGGTGATGCAAATGAACTCTCATAAGTGGCTATAGCGTGTGTTGATATTAAACTTCTGTATTGCAATTTTAAGTTCTACGTGTATGTAATACGGTTTCAATTTGTCTGTTTTATGTTATATTGAGAGATTCTGCATATTAAATTGGTTCTGTAGAGTACTACTCGATGGAAACGGGATGCAGGTAAAAGTTTTGAAGTGTTTCGCAGGTCTTCAGAATTTAGGTTTTGGAATACTTTTTTGACGACCTCCGTGGCGCAGTGTGTAGCGCTGTTGCCTTAACGTGCGGAGGTCCTGGGTTCGATCCCCGGCAGGGTCAATTTGGGAATTTATAATTTCTGAATTTTCCCTGGTCTGGTCTGGTGGGAGGCTTCGGCCGTGGCTAGTTACCACCCTACCGGCAAAGCCGTGCCGCCAAGCGATTTGGCGTTCCGGTACGATGCCGTGTAGAAACCGAAGGGGTACGGGTTTAATATAACTGCCGTGCCCCTTACAGGTTAGCCCGCTACCATCTTAGACTGCATCATCACTTACCATCAGGTGAGATTGCAGTCAAGGGCTGGCTTGTAGTGGATTACAACAAAAAAAAAAACTTTTAATCTGTGTCACTGAGTAAGGGTTTTTTAAATTCTTAATATTCTAATAATTTTTAATATTCTTTGAATTCTATAAGCATAAATATAGTAACATTCGGTCCACAATTACTATGGGAATCACTTGTTTGTAACTAATTGCTCCTCTAGTGTGAGCTGCCGGATGAGGTCAAAGTTGGAATTATATCTAAGTATCACAATTTAAAATGTATTTTAGTTTAGAGATACCTATAGAAAGACTAGATTCTAGATGATGACTGCAACTTCGTCAGCATGGATTAGTTTTTTTTAATTTACCCGGAAACTCCCTAATTTTTCTTTCTCAGAATGTAACCTATCTGAACTAAATTTCATCAAAATCGGTTGAAAAGATGGGCTGTTAAAGCGTAGATTCACTTGAAGATTCAAAAACACAAATCGTCCAGTGAATCTACGTTTAACTACTATTTTTTCTATGCTTTTTTTCAGGAACATACATACACTACCAAAAACCGGAACGTATCGCTTAATAGGACGGTAAAATATATATACCACGTAAAATATTTCGCTATACGGCTATATTTTGCTCAGAGTCCTAAATCTTAATGATTGTTTGTGATTGTTCCCCTGGCGATTTGAATACCGCTAAAATCTAAATTGCCATGCATACAGAGTGCCGACGGTGAATAATTTTCATGCGATCGTTGTTGCCGGTGCAGGGGATAAACGACGACTCAATTGGGTATATTAGGGAAATGCGTAGGTACATGAGACTTGATTGGCGTGGCGAGATGCAATTTATAAATAAGTATCTACGTCGAGTATACTAATATTATAAATGTGAAAGTTTGGATGGATGGATGTTTGTTACTCAATCGTGCCAAAACGGCTGAACGGATCTGGATGATGGGACAGAGAAAGATTATATAGTCTGGAATAACACATAGGCTACTTTTTATGCCAGAAAATTACCAGAGTACCCGCGGGAACGCAAAAACCTCAATTCACACGGGCGTAGTCGTGGGCATCAGCTAGTATTGTCATACTTCATACTAATATCATAAATACGAAAGTGTGTTTTTTTTTCTTGATATGTCCTTTAATCACTCCACAATACAGCAACGGATTGAAGTAATTATTTGCATGAGTACATACAGTAATTGTGGCACCTAGAGACTAGGGAGTGACATAGGCTACTTTTTACCCCGGAAAATTAAGGAGATCTGGTGGGAATTTAAAGAAACTGTACGGGAGCAGGTGATATGGCTCGACCGTAACAAAGAATGATCATCCACCGAGCGGGTGTTGTGCTCGCCGCTCGGGGACCACTGGTCCGACCGTTCATCGTTGGAGGTCGTATATAGGTGTAATTCAGAGAACGCTTCGTTAGCGTGAGTTAGGCTCTTCGTGTTCATAGTGCGCTACTAGTAATGCCATCTATTGGATTATGTGCGGACTGCGAAGACCGCCACAAAACTTATTCCACGAGGACGAAGTCGCGGGCAACAGCCAGTACAGTATAAATAGCATGCAAGTCTAGTCACTCATCCCTTGCTAATTTTATTCACCGTCGCCGCTCTATATGCATAGCAATTCAGATTTTAGTGAGATCACAAAGTAGGTATGTGTATATTCGTACAGACGTACATAGATGTTTATAATTATAATATATTTAAGATCGTTTTGATATTTGTATATATTTCTTTAATATTTACTTACATAATAATATGTTGTTTGTTGATTCTCTTGCTTTGGCCTTGAATATGAATAACACTTATGTGAATGCTTCGACTTAGGTTTGTAGTGAATTAAGGATGTGTTAATTGTTTTTATCTACTCCCATGCTATAAATAACTATTATAGTATATTGTAAAGTTTATAGTGGTATCCGTTGGCTGTGACGTCACCCGGGTCACAGCTGAAAACCACCGTCCAGCTTCATGCATGCATTTGTATGTATGATGCTGGGCACACGGCTGAGCTGTACACCCATTCCGGGTGGTGTCACAGACAAACATAAATTTGTGTGTACAGCTATGTATGACAGATGTTTGGCTGTAACACCATTTGTGAATAAATGTGTTTTCTTTCTTTCTTTCTTTCATACAAAATAATGACTGATCCGGCTAAAGGTTGAAGAGAGAGAGTTGGAAACTGCATACAAATTTGACGACCTCCCTGTCGCAGTGTTTAGCGCTGTTGTCTTAACGTCCAGCGATCCCGGGTTCAATCCCGGCAGGGTCAATTTGGGAGTTTAGATTTTAGATTAATAATTTCGGAGTTTTCTCTGGTCTGGTCGGTTGGGAGGCTTCGGCCGTGACTAGTTTTCACCCTACCCGCAAAGATGTGCCGCCAAGCGATTTAGCGTTCCTGTACGATGCCGTGTAGAAACCGATAAGGGGTATGGGTTTAGTATGACTGTCATGCCCCTAACAGGTTATCCCGCTACCATCTTAATCTGCATCATCACTTTCCATCAGGAGAGATCGCAGTCAAGGGATAACTTATTGTGGATAAACAGAAAACACTGTATAGGGATAGAATTTTGAATCGAAAGTGGGCCAGTGTCCTCCGTCACATCACTGTCACGGGTCACCCCACAGCTCTTTATAGACACCTGCGTCGAACGACTGGTAGAAAAGAACGTATCTCTTTAGACTGTGGTAGTATTCAAATAGCCGGCGAAACAATCACAAGCAATTATCAGGGTTTGAGGGCCCGGAGCGGTTAAACATTATGCAAATGATCGAGTTGTACAATTATTGTCTAAATTAAGATCCAACTGAGTTCAAAGTCCCGTTGAAAATAATCGGTGGCGGAAAATCAAAGAATTTTACCACTAAAGTTATTGTTGATTTTATAGGAGATGCCCGCACCGTCCACGTGGTTAAAGTTTTTTTCTTCCCGGAGATTTTCCGGAGAGTTGAATTTCGAACTTAATGTTCCGGGTTAAAAGTAGCCTTTATGTTCTTCCCCTGGACGCAACAAATGTTACTTACACTTACTTACTTACTTATGTTGTAAACTTACAGACAGTTAGATGGACAGATGAGCGAACAGACAGACCGACAGACAGACGGACAGACAAAACTTACATTCGCATTTATAATATTAGTTAGGATACTACATTTTTGTGTTTTTGAACTGGGGCCATACTGCTAACCCTTCAAGCCATATTGTTTCATGATTGTTGACTTTCGTGTTTTTTTTTTTTTTATACTCTACAAGCTAGCCCTTGACTGCGATCTCAACTGATGGTAAGTGATGATGCAGTCTAAGATGGTAGCGGGCTAACCTGTTAGGGGCATGACAGTTATATTAAACCCATACCCCTTCGGTTTCTACACGGCATCGTACCGGAACGCTAAATCGCTTGGCGGCACGTCTTTGCCTGTACCTGTGTTTGCCT
Source organism: Erebia aethiops (assembly GCA_923060345.2). NCBI lineage: Eukaryota > Metazoa > Arthropoda > Insecta > Lepidoptera > Nymphalidae > Erebia > Erebia aethiops. Next base: position 932,146 of record OV281092.1, on the reverse strand, counting down.
CCACTAGCCACGGCCGAAGCCTCCCACCAGGCCAGACCAGGGAAAATTCAGAAATTATAAATTCCCAAATTGACCCTGCCGGGGATCGAACCCGGGACCTCCGCACGTTGAGGCAACAGCGCTACACACTGCGCCACGGAGGTCGTCGTGTTTTAGAATTACAATCCTTATTTTAGGAACGTCAAGGTGCATAACATCAAACTGACATACAACTGAATAATATTGCTTAAGTATTGCTTTAAGCTGCCAATGGGCAGTATGAACCCTGATTGCTTGTTGAATGTGAGTTTTAAATAATGCTTATTTAGAGTACAACCAACTGTTAGAAGAAGCCATCGAAGTGCGTGTTGCGTTGTATGCGGTATGTTATAGTATATTTTTAGCGATTTCACGTAATTTGTCATTAATAACGTATCTAGAAGTTCCTAGACTTTCCTATAATTTAAAAGACTACACTCAATTAACTTCCTACAAAGACAAAAGAGTGGTTATTTAAAATCGTACAGCACACTTTACTATTTAAATAGACCCTTATTTGCTACGATACTATCAGCTTTTCTAAGATATTATATATTACATTAGTAACAGATAGGACAAAAACACGAAATAAGGGCAAATTAGCAACTTTACCGAATCTTCCGCTGCTAGAAACTTTGTAATACTCATAGGACTAGTGTGACTTTTGTCACTCTCACATTTAGTGTGGAGATCCTCATATTATAAAAGCTCAAAATTTTTTGACTTTTCCATACAATATTGGCATATTTAGGCACATTATATCAGTACATGCATGTAAGAAAATACTTCGTGGTTTAACAACATGAATAAAACCAATATTTATCTGTCGATATTTCGACCCAGTTGCATGGGGCTTGGTTGCGTCTATAGTTATTCGTCGTATACTTGCATTAATCGTGTTACGTACCCAATAATAATATTACATTATAAGACCAAGATTACGGTAAGAAAAAATCCGATTAGCCGCTCTACACTTCAATTAAATCTCTTCGCCACTATTAGTACAGCCAGAGCATCAACCGCGCCTCCATCAGGTAGTTAGGTTTCTGTACGGTGTGCAGAAAAATCGCCCGCCGCCCGCCCTGACGGCCGCCATTTGTTAATTCGCTGAAATATCGCGGCGGGCGACAGCCATACGTTATAAGGCCGGCTCGTTTGTGCACACGTGCGACCCGGTACCGTCACCAGACGGCGATTTATTGCGTGCATTTGTGCTAATTATTTTAATATAACTAGCGTGTTTTAATGTGACATGTTTGGGTGGGTTTCTTTTTTCAGTTTGTCTATGGAATTGATGATTGAAATATAAGTTTGTATACTTAATTTTGATGGCTTTAAACGTTTTCTTGATCCTAGATAAATATAAGCGGGCAATTAAAAAACTAAAATCAAGGAAATAATAACAAGGAAAAACATAATAATTATATAAATACTGACTTAATACCACTCTAGTTTGTTTTTTGAAAATGCTATCCACTCTTTGTTCATAATCAGGCATTTAATTTAAATGTAAACTGTATAGTGAGTTATCTGATTCTACCAATAAAATTGAAAAAAAAACACACAAAATTGATAAGAAATCTGCTAACGCTACAATCAATGCATTTACTCAGGGGCATGGGTGACACTACGTATTTCGTCTTTTTTCTACGTGCCTCAGTTATAATCTAAATAGCTGATACCTGCGACTTTGACTGCGTGGATTGAGGTTTTTTCTCGCGGGAAATCATTAATGTTCCAGGATAAAAATCTAGCCTATCCCTGTATCAAATTTCATCAAAATCGGTTGAACAGATATTCCTTTTGTTTCGCACGGGAACTCTTGAATTTTCCGGGATAAAAAGCCTATGTCCTTCCCCGGGATACTAACTATCCCTGTACCAAATTTTATCAAAATCAGTTGAACAGATGGACCCTGACAGGCCCGTAGCAGACAGACAGTCACACTTTCGCTTTTATAATATTAGTATGGATTTGCGCCAGACGTTAGACAGACGCACACCTACCGTCTCAATTAAGCAAATTATGCATAGCTAATATGCTAAAGAGGGCCACTGAATACGGTATGACCTGTGGCGACAATGCCCGCCGACTATACGTGACTCTCATATGCAATATGAAATCATAGAAATCTATATCAATAACAGCGGTACTGTATTAACTTCAGAGCCGTAAGCCTTATAACAGTTATGGCAAAGGATTAAAAACCTTTAAAAACCGTTAACTTTGAAATACAGTTTACTTAAAATTACATTTATTGAATTATTATGGTTGGATCTATGGTATGGTCATAGGTACTATACATATATTTTGACGACCTCCGTGGCGCAGTGTGTACCGCTGTTGCCTTAACGTGCGGAGGTCCTGGGTTCGATCCCCGGCAGGATCAATTTAGGGCCAACAGGTTAGCCCGCTACCATCTTAGACTGCATCATCACGTACCATCAGGTGAGATAGCAGTCAAGGGCTAACTTGTAGTGGATTAAAAAAATGCTTTAAAATTTTAAATAATTCTGTAATTTTCAATGATTCATACTACTGAATTTTCGGGATAACAAATTTTTGACTAAGGTTACCTCTAGTAAAAGATACAATAAAAAAAAACCATGCGGTGTCGTTGGACTTTTAAAATTAAGAATATAAGTTCGTGAATTTCGGGAGAGTGATTCGAACGGTTCGCAATTAGCAAGATGTACTTGCTTAGGATGTGGCTTTTATCCGCGCTTTTTTTGGAGTTGTTCAAAATGTTCCACACTAAAATAATAACATACAAAATATTCTCTTTCTATCTATCTAGCGGCAGAGAGACAGAATTTAACGCTTTTTTGTCAACTATCTACGACTTTTACAACCCGGGTCCCCGTGTTTTATCCTGCCAGGAAGGCCAAAACTCCAAAATTTTTACAATAGTATATTTTTACGTGGTCTATTACTGCATTTGAAATAGATAATAGTGAAATCAGTTATGATCGGGGATGGGGGGGTGCCAGCGCCATCTGTCAGCTTGTTAGCGACCGCAAACTGTGTGGGGGGAGGGGGAACGGGAGGGGTGTAAACGCTCCCCAATCAGCGATTTTGTTTGAATTGTCATACCTAGCAGATTATTTGCCAGTACTGCGACAATAACTTTTGTAAACAAGACAAATAATCTGAAACCCGAATACAATTTAGGAACTCTATTTCAAGCTGAAGTACTTTGGGTGCCGATGGGGGCTTTAATATTTGTCAGATCCACAGAATCCTGATTTCTATGGTTAAATCCTGGGCTTAAATCGTAGGATTGTTATACCTATTCAGTTATTTTTTAAATCATAGTCTCCATGATATCCGTGTAGGCCAGTTTGATTTCGCAATATTTTATATAATTTCCTCAATAATTTAAATATTATGAATTTACTTAAATCAGATTTAAATATATTTATTACAGCAATAAGACTATGAAATACATTAAAAAGGATTTATCTTTATCATGTTTTTTTTGATTTAAAGAATAGCGCTTGGCTGCAATCAGACTTGCTGGCAAGTAGTGACGCAGCCTAAGGTGGAGCGCGCTTGCCTCCACCTTTTCACTTTTGACGAAGTCGCGGGCAGCTGGTAAATATATAATTTAAAAACAATCTCCACCACCTACAGACCATCGCTACGCGGGCATTACGCCAGGATAAAATAAAGTCTACTCAAAACTTCGCCCGCCCGCACTAACCTGCGCAGTGAGTTCGTAAGTGGCCGAAATTTATCCAAAATTTTCAACTAACCTGCAACTCGGATTTTCGAGCGATCTGAGTTGATTCGATTAAACCTGCCAAATTACCTCTTGTACCAACTTTCCGCATTCGCCTTAAGTACTGATCGGTGGTTCTAGTTCAGTCGATATTGCAATAATTCGAGGGACCTATCAACACCACATAATATGCACACGGTAAATTATGTTTTTTTTTTTATCCACTACAAGCTTGCCCTAGACTGCGATCTCACCTGATGGTATGTGAAGATGCAGTCTAAGATGGTAGCGGGCTAGCCTGTTAGGGGCATGGCAGTTATATTAGACCCATACCCCTTCGGTTTACTAGCCACGGCCAAAGCCTCCCACCAGACCAGACCAGGGAAAATTCAGAAATTATAAATTCCCAAATTGACCCCGCCGGGGATCGAACCCGGGACCTCCGCACGTTAAGGTATGTATATTGTATGATTTCAAAAAGAGCAATGACTGTGTTTCTTGCCGACTATTCTCAGAAGATAATAATATTTTCCGAACCCATGGTAGAGTCCCGACCATAAACTTCTAATATTTATAATACGGTCCCAACATGGACCATACTAATATATAAATGCGTAACTGTGTCTGTCTGTCGGTCCACCTGGGTATGATGTAGTAGTGTAGAGGACATAGGCTGACATAGGCTACTTTTTATCCCGGAAAAATCAAGAAATCCCGCGGGAATAAAAAAAACTCAAACCACGTGGACGAAGTCGCGAGCATTAGCCAGTAACAGCCATAGCCGCGGAATGCGCGTGTGTGCGCCGCAAATGCGCCTCATTTGATGTCGCAAATTATAATTGCCGCTATTCGTCGCTTTTTGAATGGCGCGCTACGTGCCGCGAAAAGCCGCTAGAGGTAGAAACACACTTTGAAATAACTAGCTAATGCACACGACTTCGTCCGCGTGAATTGAGGTTTTCGGTTCCCGCGGGAGCTCTTTAATTTTCTGGGATAAAAAGTAACCTATGTGCTATTCCAGACTATAATCTATCTCAGTGCCAAATTTCAGCCAGATCCGTTCGCCGTTGGCGCGTGATTGAGTAACAAACATCTAATCAAATCAAAAAATGTTTTTTTTTTTTTAATCAATCCCATCCTCTTTTAATATAGGTACCTTCAAATCAAGAGTGAATAGGCATCTTCTAGGCAAGCGCGCTCCACCTTAGGCTGCATCACCTCTTGCATGCAAGTCTGATTGCAGCCAAGCGCTAGCCTATATATTTAAAAAAAAAAAAAAAAAAAAAATCAAATTTTTTTTATTCAAATAAACTTTTACAAGTACTTTTGAATCGTCAAGTGAATCTACCACTGGTTCGGAATGCCATTCCTACCGAGAAGAACCAGCAAGAAACTCGGTGGTTGCTCTTTTTTAAATAATTCATTTAAAATTTAAAATTTAAAATTATACTATACATCCATCCATCCAAACTTTCGCATTTATAATATTTATTTCATAACGATTAATTTGACGCATTCGATATTATTAAACTATGAGCTTCACTTTTGCGGTTACATTGTTCATTACAAGGTTGTGGGTTCGATTCGAATTTATATAATACTGGAGATGTCCGCAACTTCGTCCACATAGATTAACCTTTTCTGGGATACAAATTATCTCTGTGCCAAATTTCATGAAAATCATTTGAAACCACGCGGGCCTTGAAAGCGCAGACAGACAGACACACTTTCGTATTTATAATATCAGTAGGTATGGATTTTCTCTGATGGTCTGGTTTGATAGGAGACCGTGGCTCATTACGGACAAAGACGTGATGCCTACTATTTCATATTCCGGTACAATGCTGCTTAGCTGCATACACCTTCTCAGTCGGCCGCTTTCATATGAGACAACATTATCACTTACCATAAAATAAGATCTATTTAGAACTATGTTTTTATCCACTGCAAGCTAGCCCTTGACTGCGATCTCACCTGAAACTTTTAAACGATCAAAAACAACAAACTTCAACTAGTTCCAGGTTATTTAGCTTGGTGGTTTGAAGCTGTTATAATATGTACTCACAGAATATGCCTATTATATTTTATTATACTCATTGATCTATTTTTTATTACTATCTTTAAATCGCTATCTCTAATATTTAGTTTTACACACTAGGTACACTCACTGCGCAAATAACATATCTTATTTTATTCTATTTTTATCACACTCATCCCGTTACTGCAGACGGCTGCGAAGACTGTTGAGCTCGTGCGTGTCACTCGTTTGGGTTCCGGCAGAATACCAGCGCTCAGGTTTTGTTTTCAAAACCTGCAGCATCAATGCTGAGTCGGGACCTTTTCATCTTGTGCCATGTGGGTGGAAAAGCCATATCTTAATTATTTAAAGTTTGATTATATGTATGAGGCACAAGATGAATAAATGATTTTTCTTTCTTTCTTTCTGAAAACTACTATAACTAAGCGACTAAGCTTAAAGCTATCTTTAATAATAAATGACATTTGGTGCCATCAAGCAAATGGATAAATCATTTTTTTCTATTCCAAGTAAAAGTAATATGGAGTACTAAGATCTGACAGATGACTGACAGAAGGATTAACCAAAGTGAAGTTGAATATCTCGTATGTCCTTAAAATATGCATATTATTCTAAACCAGGCGTAAGCTTTTATTAGTGTGAGTCTACCTTAACCTATTATCATTTGTATTTCGCTCACGTCCGCCGCTTTAACGGCTTCTGATTGAGTTTTTAATGCGCAGCGCTTAAATTTATTTACCTTTTATCGTTAATTGTGGACTGGGAACTGCTTATCATTTTTATTTTGCACTTTTTTACGTTTCTGGCTGTGGGGAAGGATCACAAAGAACGTATATTTTCGATTGAAATATTAAATTATGAGATCTCACGCACAAAATTCAAGTATTCATCAATCGTTGTCTTCGCTATATTCTGAGGATATTTTGTCCGGAAGTTATTTCTAACATAGACCTATGGAAACTATGTCGTGAACAACCCGTAGATCTTCAAATCTGACGCCGAAAATGGAACTGGATCAGGCATACACTGCGTCGAGCACCTGACCATATACACAAGCAGGCGTTGGATTGGAACCCGCAAGGTCGAAGAAACGCGGACGGCTGAAACAGACTTGGCGGCTTACTGTACTTGATGAGGTGAAAATTAATATAAGGATTAATACTATATCGGTAAAAACACCTTTGGAAGTAATGCATTGGTTTAGACCAAATTTGGAAATCATAAAAATGGTTATTGTGAGTCAACCTTAAAATATAGATATATGCTATCGCGGACTTTTTTTTTAGAACTTTTTGAGAGGAATAATTCCACCACACATTATTTTCGTGTAACTTTAACTATTTAAGCAGCGCACGCCACGTAAGCTCTCAGAAGAGATGATTTTTTCCGACTTAGTTTAATAGACTATATTGATAATTGCAATTTTCGTAAGGATCTCTAATTTTTTTAAATAAAATATAGCCTATGTAACTCGCTGATAAAGTAGCTTTCTATAGATGAAATAATTTTTAAAATCGGTTGAGGAGTTTTTGTGTTTATCCATTACAAACAATCAAACGAATCTTTCCTCTTTATAATATTAGTAAGTAATAAAACTAAAGATAAGATAAAAAAACAATTATTTGAAATAACTACTAGACCAATCATTAATTCATCCCTGCAGGGAACAAAAAAACTCTCGTAGGCAACAAAGTTAGATATGTAGAACTCTGAATGCAGGTTCATATTATTATGTTGCCCGAAAAATATTCCTTTAGCTTCCGCTTCACATTCGCACGCGTCATTCCACTCGGTAGCAAAATATACGAGTTGCCCATAAAATTAAACGTGTACGAAGGTACAGCTGAATATAGTGAAATGTATAACAGATCAAACAAATTCGCTGATTGCGGCGCGCGGGCCGCGTTGCATAGATCTGTGTAGTGTTACATAACCACAGTCTAAAGAGATAGGTACGCTCTTTCCTTGCAGTCGTTCGACGGATGGGTCTGTACGGTAATCTTAGTCAAAGTTTTTACATCGCCAATTTCGACTGATCGTTCGATGATCTCGTATTAGCGTCAAAGTAAAATGGACCCAAAAACTCTTGATTTTAAAGTCACAAATTCAATTCAACCAATTTTAATTTTGAAATATTGTATCATTTAGAATGCTGTGAATGCATACACGAAATTGAGAGCTAAATGAATGTGGTTAAGGTTCATTTTACTTTGACGCGAACAAGATCGAACGCTTAATACGATCAATCACACACTGAACACTAAAACTGGTACAATTTTCAATACAAAATGCAATCACTCATATTATGTCAAATTCGTATGCAACTTCCTTTCGGAGGTATATCTCTCTCAAACAAGTCATTAGATTGGTTGAGAGATAAAGACGTATAGTCAGACAGACTTAACTGACCCGGTGACAGCGTCGCTAGTATCTATGAAAAATAAAATAAAAATAAAAACTAAACAGGCATAAGAGTTTTGGCCACCGGGTCAGATAAGTTTGTGGGACTTTAACTGGATGTGTCATGGGCGCCGACCCACTGTATCAATAATATACTTACGCTGTGGTATAACGCAGACAGTCCCAGTTTGCGGTTGCTAACAAGTTGACAGACTGCTCGCGACTCCCCTCGTTACGACATGATTGCGTATCATCATTATCATAACGTGATACGTGTGATATATCATAATTTACACCCAGCTTTTATATCATTCAAAACCACTGACGGATAATTTGTGTATCTAATGTAAATGACAATCCAGAAGTAGGTATTAATAAAATACTTTTAATATATTTGTCCTCTCATTTGAAACTTGCACGAGTATTCCACGAGAGATTTAATTATTATATACTAGTGGTTCGCCCCGAACTGAGACCTTGCGGTTATGGAGTGTACTCGCGGTATCCATAATATAATATATTGTAATATTTAACTTTTAACATTAGCGTCATCTATTGACATCATTGTGAAGTTCTGTCAAAAATACTGAGGCTCATTAAAAATTAAATAATTTCGTTTCCATATAATATTTTTCTAATTTTAGTATTTGTTATTCAAGTAGATCATTCAGTCAGTCACCATTTTCATTTATATTTTAAGAAAATAAACAAGAAAGCATAGTTTAAAATAAATCTCGGATACGAAGACGAATTTTTTAAGCCAACAATTAGCCTTACAAAATGTACCTTAGTAGTTTGTTACCTATTCACGACTTTTTCGGGATAGAATTTGACGTAGCTACAAGTAGTTATTTTTCCTCGCTTCACTCACTACATAGCGTTTACCTACACATGGTCTTTGTTTGAAAAAACAATCTTAAATGCAAAATTCTATCGTAAATCAATAAAAAAAGCATTATCGCCTACACAAATCCCGATATCAATAATGAAATCGTGCACGCGTGTTTTCGCACGCGCCCCTTACATCGCTGCAAAGCACTAAATCTGCTGTATTGTTAGCTACACTGTTTGTGTACGGGATTATAACGCCACATTGCATTTCTGTGACCCTAGTAGTAGTGGCATTTGAACTGAGCAATGACCCTTCAGGTCTATAATACAGATGAATCTGACGACCTTTGACTACCTCACTGGCGCAGCAGAGAGTGCTATAGTCTTATATAGGCACAGGTTCGATTTCCGGCAGGGTCAATTTGGGAATTCATAATTTCTGAATTTTTTCTTGTCTGGTTTGGTAGGAGGCTTAGGCCGTGGCTTTGGCCCTGGTTTACCACCATACTGGCAAAAACGTACCGCCAAGCGATTTAGCCTTCCGGTACGATGCCGCGTAAAAACCAATTAAGGCTCTAGTTAGTGAGTGAGTCAGTCAGGACTTTCTCTTTACCGGATTCGCATACAAAATCTTTTTATGCCTTGTTGTATAGTGAAAACTATTCAGGCATGAATATACCGCTTGCTTCTATGTTAACACAGTTCCTCACAAAGGGAATTGTCACTAGCAGGCTCGTTATAGGCGCCTTCAGAAGTTCTGCCGGTGGATGCGCGGCGGGCGGCGTTCGTTTCAAATAATAACCGGTGAGGTGCGACTCAAAAACACGCCTAAGGTTTCGCAGTCATGCTGTGTAGTTGCTAAATACTTTGGCCATCATTATTTCATAAATGGTAGAAAGTTTTATTTCCAAAATCCATGTGTGAAAGATTTAATTGCAATTACATTTGATTTAAATGAATCCTCGCCCTGAAAATTTGTTTTTTAAAATTTTAATTATATTGTATTACTAGATGATGCCCGTGACTTTGTCCGCTTGGATTAAGTTTTTTTCGATTCCTGCGGAAACTCCAAAACTTTCCGGGATAAAAAGTAGCCTATGTCCTTCTCCGGGATACAATCTATTTCTATACCAAATTTCATCAAAATTGGTTGAACAGGTGGGTCGTGAAAGCGTAGCAGACAGACAGAAAAGCAGACACAATTTTGAATTTATAACATTAGTATGGATTTAAAGCTACAGTGTAGTGTGGTATTATTATAATAAAGTTTAAATTTGCTTTGTGACAGTTTAGATCTTAGAGTTTTTTTTAAACAGCTTCGACTCTCGAAAGAAGGACCAGACGAAACTATTAGGGGTTCTTCATTTTACGACGGAACCTTAAAAGGCTCAGTTATCAATACTCTATGTCGCGAGATGAGTTCCTATAACGAGGGCAATACCGGACCTTCCGTGTTTGCGGCCCGTCCTCTTTGATTGTTTGGCCCAAGTTACAAACAAATAGCGGGCGGTAAGGATAGTTTTGAGACTAGCGTATTTTTCTGCGAGTATAAGCTCGTATCGGCTTACGCGTTTACACGCGATTATTCCGGCATCTTCGCTCGAACCCGTGGGTCAGTCAACCGTAGTAGTCAGTAGTATATGAACTTATAAGCGCGTCAACGCTCGTAAGAGTTGCGCCTGCAGAAAAAGGCACGCATATACGCGCCTACGCGGGCTTCCAAAAACGCTAATCTGAAACCGCCCTAAAAATACACAATGAAACTGATATATTAGTTTCATTGTGTTCTTCATTGTGTGTGTGTATTTCATTGGCTTCTTTAGGCCAGAAATAACCCTATCGGAATTCCTCTGGGTGACAAATGTAAACCATTGAAATATTCAAATGATTAAATGAAAAAAATGATCCATCATTTATTGGCCAGGAATAACCATGGAATAACTTTCAGAATTCCGCACATGGCAGTATAGCACTTTGTAATATTTAAAAGTTCGGCTCCAAAGAAATGCCGGAGCAATTTTTTGCTGATGAGTTCAGTAGAGTGTTCCTTACTTAAGTATTGGTTACATAACGGGAAGAAACTGGTAGAATTTTTAATCCAAAATTCTATCTATCTAATTTCTTTGTTTGCAGTTTCCTACCTCTTTCAATTACAAGGTATGTGTATGTACGCAAGGTGAACAAAATAGTGCATGTTATCTATTCCTCTGCGGGTACGCTATTGGTTCGTCAGTTGAACCAAGCTTCTCGTGCTGAGATTACGCTAAAATCAATGATCAGGCACATCCCCTCTCATCTCCTTCAGCGTTTTTACAGTGACTTGACCTATAAGTACCTCTAGTAGCTGCAATTGCGATGGTAGCTGGGTCATTTGTATAGGTTTCGAGCCGCTGTATGAATATATTACGTACGTATTACTATGCTGTGACACTTTTCTTGTAACTTGGACCATAGTGAAAAGCTTTAAGACGGTCATTTAGCCGTAATAATCGGGTAGTGGGGGCGAGAGAAACAAGCGCCCGCTCTTTATTATCCCTCGCACTTGTAATTGGAAACGGTTCAAAAATGTGCAAGGGTACTAAAGTTGTACTATTGTCTGGCCCACAATAAATATAACAATTGTTATTATTTCTTTATGATATCAGATGATAACTCGTGGATTCACCCGTTGTCCTAGTATCAAACGCGACGCAACGCGACAGTATGAAACAGTAGCTGACCCTTCACGTTGATCCATTGCTCCGTTGCGGCGTGATTGAAGGACAAACCAACAAACCAACCAACAAACCAACAACAGTATGAAGTGGGAAAGATTTGCTTGCATTACTTACCTTTTCTTTAATCATAATACACCTTACGCACCTGCTTGCCTTTAAGAAGTAATCTCCTACCATTTCATACTAGCTTCGAACATTGAACATTTTTTTTTTTCCTGTAGGAGGGGAAAAGACTCCTACCGGCTAAAAACCTCTCCTTTCTGCAAGCAGTGATGTCTCCGCCTTGAAGGCCTACCATTACTGCCTCAGCCAGCCTCATCCACATGAGTCCCTTTCATCCTTCTCCTTTATTTTCATTATCTCTTCTATAAATCCTTGGACTACTGCCCAGTTTCTTTTGGTCTCCAACATTGTACATATGAGGCTCTCCACTCTGAATTTGCCTCCTAGGTCATCTTGCACCTTCTTTCTGTTTTCCTCAAACTGAGGGCAATGGAACAACGTGTGCTTGGCATTATCAGTTGGGTGTATGCAGTACATACATTTGCCATTAGCCCTTTTCCTTATGCGCTCTGTGTATTCCATAAAAACCCCATGCCCCGTGAAGCTCAACCAGGAAGCCGTCTAGCAAAAGCAACGGAAGCATTACTTGAAAGCTATAATGTTAAACTGGGAAGCAATTCCATTATCTCAGCAAGCAATCAAAGTTGTGCTTTACGTGGGGATCATCTCCATAGATTCGATTAAAATCTCGCCTAGCACTTTCGCGATCAGTTTGACTACCTCAGCAAATATCCAGCCGGCTGATTCAATTTGGTAAAGGTTCCGATTTAAGGATTTAATTTTGCCTTTGAGCTGTGCAAATGAAAGTGTCTTCTTGGTTCCAGACGGCGTGGCGGTCTGTTTGTAGTCTGTGGAGGTGCAAATTGTTTATAACTAGCTGATGCCTGCGACTTCGTCCGCGCGGATTGAGGTTTTTTGGCTTTAATTTGCCGGGATAAAAAGTAGCCTATGTGTTATTCCAGACTATAACCTATCTATGTGCCAACATCCAGATCCATACAGCCGTTCTAGTGTGATTGAGTATCAAAGACCTACCCATCCATCCATCCATCCAAACTTTCGCATTTATAATATTAGTATAGATTAGATTTTATGACTTCGTCCCCATGCAGAATTTGGGGTTTTGAAAAATCGCCTGGAAACTCTTTAATTTTTGGGTATGAAAACTTTTCCCGGGATGCAAAATATCTCAAAAATTCAAAATTTTCTTTACCGTTCCGTTCAAATCCGTTGAAAAGATTGGCCGTAAAAGCAGATTGATAATCATGCGGATTGACAGACAGACGGACAGATAAACTAATAATATTTTATAATATTAGCTTCCAGCAGCAATCAAGGAGGGTCATTACCACACTTTACTATCATTAACACACAACCACATCATACACTCACCCCTCCGAGATTACAATTTGCAGGGTCTTGAATCGTGAGTAGTACTTAGTTATAAGCCCTATATTCTAGTGTAACTTGCCCCAGTAACCGCAGGGCTCAACAATTTAACTATAGCGGCACAGAACCAGTGACCTTTGAGTCTAGGGACGGCTATGGGCCCCCGGCCACTGGAGTCAAAGGCTTGCTTCTCACTGGCCCTGCTAGCAGCCTAAACAAACGTACTACCTAAGACCTACTATATTATATACCGCATTCCACATTGTTGTAGGTACCTACCAATTCGTTGGTAAATAGTCGCTATCCTATAAAGGAAATCAATCTGTACTATACATTTTCCCCTTAATAATAGGCTCAGCGGCGAGTGACGAAGGTCAGGGTACATCCGACCCCCGTCCGACCTTCCGATGGCTCGATTCAATATGGACTTCAGCCGCTCGCAATTTGAATTCTCTATTCGACCCAGTTGTCAAAATAATCGAGTACTGACAATCTATACTAATATTATAAATGCGAAAGTTTGGATGGATGGATGGATGGATGGATGTTACTCAATCACGCTAAGTCGACAGAAAGGATGTGGATTACATTTGGCACAGAGATAGATTATAGTCTTGAATAACACATACTTATGCCGTAACAAAAAGCCTGCTTGGTGTTGGTTAAGTAATTATTAGCGGCGGCTACATTTGAACCCGGATTATTAAAAAATTCCCGCGGGTATAAAAAATCTTAATCTACGCGCACGAAGTCGCGAGCGGCTTTTAGTGGCTAGACAAAGAAATACTGAAGCGAAGTAAATACAATCTTATGTACCAAAAGATATTCAATTCAGCATAAGCAAAGTAAAACTCCCGTAGCGGGGTCCGCATTCGAGACACTCCAAGATCGGATTTGAATGTTGGAGCAGCTTCGAAATTAACATAAGCCGGTATTTGCGCCTAAAGTTCTCGCTGAATTATTTGTAAGACGTCTCCGTGACACCTCGACGATGGTTGTTAGGCGGAAGAGGTACAAAATTGGCATGCGATTCGGGAGAACTTAGTTTTTAATAGCCGGTGTTTGTTTTCCTTAAGTAAGTTTGGTGTAAGATTTGTGTACCTGCAACTCAAAAGTCAGTGTTGTTTTAACTTCATTGGAAAAGGTACAAGACGGCTTATCCGCGCAAATTTTTGACGATATTTTCCTTTTACAAGTGACAATTACATAAAAGTAGATAGTGGTCATGGTAAAACCTATTTACAATTAGCACTTTTAATTGCTTGTAAATTTGTATTGATTGTAAATTTTTTTTCAAAAGAGCAACCACCGAGTTTCTTACTGGTTGTTTTTGGTAGGTGGCATTCCGAACCAGTGGTAGATTCACTCGACGATTCAAAAGCACTTGTCAAAGTTTACTTGAATAAAAAAGATTTGTTGAGTTTGACTGATGCTGACTAATAATGTATTCATAGTATCTAAGAAAATTATACCAAGTAGTAAGTAGTTCAAATATACACATACGTCTTGCCGAATTTCTCATTGTGGTGTTGATATGAAAACGGTACGAAAATTAAAGTTTACATAACTATGGCGGCGCTGTTTGCGTCATCTCGCAGGCCTCGGGGTGTATGCAAATATTACACGCTGACACAGACGTTTAACTGCCAAATTAGTGATATAGATAGGACAAAGGCGCAAGTCTTAAAGAAAAAGCCACCTTAGTACCTAGAGGTATTCTCTTCCAGTTAACCGTGAGGACAGGGTTGAAAGACAGTGCGTATCATATAAAGAGAAAGAAAGTGGGGGAAACATATTTAAGTAGTAGGTAATATAGTGAATTATGTTAATATTATGCAATTCAGCAATGCAAATGGCTTGAGTAAAGAATTTAGATAGGCAGCAAAATACATTGATAGAAATACACTCTAATCTACTGTACAGCCGCTCTAATCTGTGAAGATGTCTCTGCACTTGGCAATTGCGCCTCGCTAACTTTGATGATCACAACGTACTACAATCACGGGTGACGCGCCCGTGTCAATAGTGCGGATCAGGCTCGCAATTAGGCGTTTTACATACGACTCTGTGTCGTTTGTAATGTGGCTTTGTTGCAACGTCTCAATGTGCCTTGTAATAAACATACGTAACTTTGATGATCATATTATTAAGCTACATCAAATGTCTGAAGGAATTGACATCTATACCTACTACTTTATAATAGACTAGCTATTATAAAGGAGGGTCCTCTCTGGCTCGAAAGTATTTTGGGGAAAACATAAGCATCTGTAACAATAAACGTGACATGGCCGAAAAAACTCGGGACCGACGGCTTCAGGTCTAGCCCCACTACAGAGTCGCCGCGTGGCGCGGCACGTAACGGCATGTAGATATTCTTTGAATGAGGTTGTATGGAGCTGGATTCACGTAAGCGATGCGGCACGGTGATGCACTGAACTACGCGGCCCTGTACAAACTCATACAAATAATACGTGCTACGTGGTTTCGTGCATAGGCTAGGCTTTTTAAATGAGCGACTTAGAGAATGATGCGGGTCGAATCCAGGACCCTGTAATCCACAATTGAACGCGTTTAACCTTACACCAACGAGGGCCGAGGCAGTTAAAAATAAAAATAATAACGTTGTGTGAGTCTTGAATAAGTGACACAAGTTGTCCTACGTGAAATAAATAAATCCTTTATCATATTTTACCCCCATATTTATTCTGATATTAAAATATAAAGGAAAATAAATCTCATTTCATGGCGCTGACCAGTGGCTCGGTTCGTTGGTTCGCCATTTTGTTTGCGAATGTCATTCTGCTGGACCTTCATAGAGGAGGCGCGATTCGATTTGATATGCTCAATTGATCTGAGGGAACTAGGGTGACGGAACTCCGTGTTGACGCTCGAGATCAAAATTTGTGACTTCATCTTTATATTCAAGTAGATATTCAGGGTAATCTTGTCACAAATTCTCGTATAGGCCTAGATATTCTATGGCTAAATACAATCTAAGACCGATCAGCTAGGCATATTTAATTTAAGTTCATACAACTACACGTGGGCATACGATCGGGCATATTTTTGGGTAATAGCAGACAAAATATGCGCTACCCACAATGTAACTTATCGAAATCCTGAAATATCACACAACAAGAGTTCAAGGCTACTTTAAAATCCCTCGGTTTATTAAATCGACAATAAATTGGAACGAACGACACAGAGGACTCACCGCATTGCAGCAGACATTCTACCACCACTGTTGTAACCACTCAAAATTCACGTCCGAACTAACTCTCCTTCCAACACATAACCCTCCACGCATCGTTCATCTTGACCTTCTCCCCACTACAATGACGCCATCTTGTGAGAAAATGTCCGCGTTTGATTGTTATTGGTCCAATCATGCAGGTCTACCAACTCTCGATATAATAATAATGCAATACCAACATGAAATCAGTATTGCCATTAAATAAAAATAATAAATAAGTGTTGCCAGTCGAAATACGATCACGACAATCTGATGCTTGGTTAAAGCCTCTGAATTTTAAACGCTTTATGTATCGATGTAGCGTGAAAGATAAGTCATCAAATTCAACCCATTGCCGGCTTACTCGTAAGTACGAGTATCTTCTCAGAATGAGAAAGGTTAGGCCACAGTTCACCACACTGGTCAAGTGCGGATTGGTAGACTTCACACACCTTTATGAAGAACTCTCGGTAAATGATTTAATGATTTATATATTTTACGTAAAACAACTTGTGTAATTTATGATAAGTCAAAACTCTACCACAGGTTCGGTAAGATTCTACTGAAGAGCTGACAAGAAACTCAGCAGTTGTTCTTTTTCATAGAAAGAAAAATGTTACAAAATGTAAATAATATACAATTTAGAGGTACGTTAAAAGTAAAGCGCAAAAACTCTGAAAAGTTAGAAGTGCGTGCCTCTGACAAGATCAAACCCAGGACTACCCGAATAGGAGGCCGAACGCCCAGGTTGTACCTATGTCTTTTTTCGTTTTAAAAAATACTGCATATAGGTAAAATTCCTATGTATTATGTAAAAGTACAGCCAAGTAGGTACAGATGCCAAAAGAAAGACAACGGTAACAGAATCCTATACATTAGTAAGTTGCAAAAGTACAGCCAAGTACATATGCTAAAAAAGCTGCGTCTCTATCAAACGTATTCGCTCAGTACCTACACGTAAATCCCACCAACAAAGGGTGTGTGGCAAAAAGTTTGACATCTCGTTAGGGCGGGCGACGCCGGGGGTCGCGTAATTGGCTACCTGGGGGACGCCTGATCACTGGCTTTTGGTATCAAATGAAATAGCTATAATGCATTTTGTATAGTTTCGAGATTTAGGAAGGACTAGATGATGCCCGCGACTTCGTACGCGTGGATATTTTTTTCCGGGAAAATCCCTAAATTTCGGGGATATAAAGTAGCCTATGTCCTTCCCCGGGATACAAAAAATTCTATACCTTCATCAAAATCGGTTGAAAAGATGAAAGCATTGCAGATATACAAACAGACATACTTTCGCATTTATAATATTAATATTTATCGTCAATCGTCATCATCAATCCATCGCCACTGCTGGGCACGAGTCTTTTCTTAGAATGATTAAAGTACGGTCATAGTTCACCATGCTGGCTACCCGAATTGGCAATCTTCACACATCTTTGAGAACATTATGAGGAACTCACGAGCATGAATACAGAGACACACTATTGCATTTTTTAAATATTAGTAGAAGTATGAATTCTTATTGTATGCCGAAACGTGGACACTGACATCGAGGCTAGTCCACAAACTTCAAGTCGCTCAACGCACTATGGAAAGAAATATTATGCTCGGAATTTCATCGAAGGATAAAATCCGAAACGAAGTAAGTAATTCGCCAAAGAACCAAAGTAATCGACATAGCTCTCAAGGCTAGCACCATACTATTACCTATTCTGTGCTAGCACGTTGAAGTGCCACTGGGCTGGTCACGTTTGCCGTAGAACTGACGGCCGCTGGAGTCGCAAGGTCCTAGAGTGGATGCATATGACGATGATGATGAATTCTTATAACACAGACTGTGTATGCCTGTGTCTATCGGTCGCACAGCGGTGACCAGGAGACAACTCGATTGTTTGAGTACCTCAGCGAGACGGCAGATACCGTTCAACGTCGATACCCAACTGCTCAATTGGTATTTCTGGGGGACTTTAACGCTCACCATCAGGATTGGTTGTTCCCATACCAGAGTACCGACCACGCAGGGAGAGAGGCGCTGAAATTTGCTTTATCGTTAGATCTCTCACAGCTGGTCCAAGGAGCAACGCGAGTTCCTGACGTTGACGGTCACACACCTAATTGTTTGGACCTTCTGCTGACTACCGACCCAGACCGGTTCTCAGTGTCAGTTGCGGCCCCCCTGGGCACTTCTGATCACTGTGTGGTAAAAGCGGTGTCGAGCTATCGCCCTTTCGACTCGGGTCCTTCCGGAACCAGGCGGCTGTGGCGATATAAGTCGGCAGATTGGGACGAGATGCGACACTTCTTCGCATCTTACCCTTGGCGGCAAATCTGCTTCTCTTTGAATGATCCGTCGAGCTGTGAACAAGCCATATCGGAGGTGATACGTCAAGCTATGGAGTACTTCATACCATACGCTGACGTATCACTCGACGGCAAAGTTCCACGGTGGTACAATGCTAAATGTGCCGAAGCAGCGGCCTTCAAAAACTCAGCGTTTGCAGCATGGGCAGAAGCCCGCACCGTTAAAGCTCCAGACGTCAATTCAAAGAAGAGAGCGTTCAACTTTGCCGCCAAGTCCTACAAGAAGGTTCTTAAAGAGGCTTGTTTCAACCGCACTAACCGTATTGGGGCCAAACTAGCAACCTATCCACGTGGTAGTAAGGCTTTTTGGTCCCTTTCAAAGTCGGTTGAAACTAATTTCTGTCGTCCTTCGCTGCCTCCTCTACTCAAACCAGATGGATCGCTGGCTTTTACCGCAACAGATAAAGCAAATCTTTTGGCGACGTTGTTTGCGGAAAATTCGCATCTAGATCCAGGTAATGCTTTAACACCTTGTTTACCATCCTGCGGCTCTGCCATGTCAGAGATACACATTCGCCAGAATGAGGTGCTTAAAGTGCTCCGCAACCTGGATGTGAGTAAAGCAAGTGGTCCAGATGGAATACCAGCAATGGTTTTGAAAACCTGTGCTCCAGAGTTGTCTCCAGTTCTAACACGCTTGTTTCGCCTCTCCCTTAAGTCTGCTCGGGTCCCTAAGGCTTGGAAAATTGCGAATGTACAGCCAGTCCCAAAAAAGGGCAGCCATGCCGATCCGGCCAACTACAGGCCTATTGCAATCACCTCCATGCTTTGCAAAAGTTTGGAACGTGTCCTGAACAACCGGCTACTGGCATACCTCGAAGAAAATGACCTCCTGTCGGACCAACAGTACGGATTTCGACGTAATCGATCCACAGGGGATCTTTTAGTGTATGCCACGCACATCTGGGGTGAGGCCATCGAGAGGTATGGTGAAGCACTAGCTGTTTCATTAGACGTCTCGAAGGCTTTTGACCGGGTCTGGCATGAAAGCCTTTTAAGCAAGCTTCCAGCCTATGGGATACCCGCTGGCTTCTGCGACTGGATATCGGACTTCCTGAGTGGACGATCATTTCGAGTAGTCGTTGATGGCTCCTCATCTGATCTCATGGCGATCAATGCCGGGGTCCCTCAGGGATCAGTTCTCTCTGCAACGCTTTTTTTGCTGCACATAAATGACATGCTAAAACCCGGTATCTTTGGGTATGCAGATGACAGCACTGTTACAGAGAGATACATGTCTGGTCCCCGTGCCAGTGGTGCTGAGATTCTTAAGCACAGAGAGGCTTTGGTAGAACGAGTTAATTTGACCTTGAAGGAGGTGTCCGACTGGGGTGACGCCAATCTCGTCAAATTTAACGCAACCAAAACGCAAGCGTGTCTATTCACCGCGAAACGGAGTACATTCCCACTCACTCCGACTTTCCGAAATATATCCGTTCCAATTACCGACAGTGTCGAGCTCCTCGGTATCAACATATCGTCCAACCTCAACTTTGGACAATGCATCGAATCCAAGGCAAAAACAGCTGGCAAGAAACTTGGCATCCTCAACAAAGTCAAGCGGTACTTCACGCCGGAACAGCTCCTTATCCTGTACCAAGCACAAGTTCGATCGTGCATGGAGTACTGCAGCCATTTGTGGGACGGCTCTGCCAAGTACCAGCTTGATGCATTGGATTCGGTGGATCGTCGCGCCAGGAGACTCATTGGTAGCAAAGTGCTGGTCAGTTCGAAGCTGCAAAGCTTGGAACATCGGCGCAAAGTCGCCTGTCTGTCGGTATTCTACAGGATATATTTCGGAGAGTGTGCTCAAGAACTATTCGATCTTGTTCCTCCGTCACCTTTTTATTATCGTACCGCAAGGCATCGACAAGGTCTGCACCCCTACGCAGTCGAAATTCCGCGGGCTCGTACGAAGCGATTTGCTTCCTCGTTTCTAATTCGAACCGCTAGGATATGGAATGCCCTTCCGGCTTCCGTTTTCCCCTCCCGTTTTAATATAGGTACCTTCAAATCAAGAGTGAATAGGCATCTTCTAGGCAAGCGCGCTCCATCTTAGGCTGCATCACCACTTGCATGCAAGTCTGATTGCAGCCAAGCGCTAGCCTATATATTTAAAAAAAAAAAAAAAAAAAAAACACACCTCTAAGCTATAGTTCAACATAATATCTTAAAAGACAAGAAGTTCTACAGGTTTCACAGGCTTGTTAATACATTTCCCGGTGAAAAACAAAACTTCGCATCAGACTGCGCCTCACGCGAAACGAGAAAGTTTGCCTTCTTCAGCAATATTGCGATATGTTTGCGAAAATGATGATGTAACTGACAGATAAGACAAAACAAGTGCAGTTTGTAATAAATCCAAACCTACTAATACTTACTATAAATGTGAAAGTGTCTGTCTGCTACGCTTTAGCGCCCCGTCTTTTGGTGATGGGTACAGATATATTATGTTGTATCCCGGGGAAGGACATAGGCTGCTTTTTATCCTGAAAATTAAGAAGTTCTTGCGGCAATAAAAAAACTTAATACACGCGAGCTATCACCTAGTCTATACTAATATTATAAATGCAAAATTTTGCATGAATGGATGTATGGATGTTTGTTACTCAATCACGCCATAACTGCTGATGTGATGCCACAGAGATAGATTATAGTTTGGAATAACACATAAGCTACTTTTTATCCCGGAAAATTATTCCACGGGAACCAAAAAACTTCAATCCACACGGACGAAATCGCGGGCATCAGCTGGTAAATAATATATTTTGTAGTATCTAGTTAAGAAAATCCCGTCTAGTCTTTGCCTGAGACTTTTTAAAAAGCGACGAGTTTAAGGTAAGCTGGTCGGTTCGACGTAATTTAATTTCATGAGTGGCCCCGCCGCCGCTGCCGCCTACCGCGCGGAATTGCAATACGGAAACTTCGCGACTCCGATACTATCCGCCGATTGCGGCGCGCGAATAACTTTTAACAATCTTCTAATGCAATGTTATACCTCCTTAGTGTAATAGCTAACTCAGGCCTGCTTGCAGAGACGCCGGGCTAGGCCACAATTACACTTGAAAGTTTTTACGTAAGTAGAGAAAAAGTAGTAGTTATTTATATAGGAGCGGTAAATAGGTATGTTGACATGAGTCAGCTCGTATGTAAAACATACGAGTCAGCCAGCTCATGTCAGCCCGATGACGCCAATCGAGGGCTGACCATCGTCACGAGTTTGTTAAAACCTTAACCGCGTGTATCACACAATATTTTTCAATACATTTGTGAGAATACTTGAAAATAAAATTCGAGTAGGTAGGTACAAGGTACTTACTAGAAAATGGTTTCTCAATCCCGTACTTATTTCGAGATTTTTGGTGGCTATTAACGCGGCGCGTTTTTTTTCCTCACATCTAAAATACCTAATTGTTGATTTAATTTCATGAATAAATTTCATCAATCCACATCTAAATGTTATTAGGTACTTTTTAGGTTTTTACATACAAAGTCAATTCAAAGTCGTTAAGAACCTTCATAATATTATTACTTAGTGTGTCACCAAAAACACACAATATATATATATATATATATATATATAATAGTAGATTGTTCATCAAGGGACTAAAATGAGCAATTTCATACTAGGTGTTTAGCTTCCCAAGCGTAGCGAGGGATGCTATAGAAACGCGTAGAATGACTTTTAGTCCCGTGGTAAACACTCTACTTTTCACTTCGATTGCAAGAAAATAATTTAAATAACGATTTTTAATTATTTATTTGCCTCTCTGTTATATTTTCATATTAGGAGTAAGATTTTTACTTGATGATATTAACAAATAAATAGTCACATTCACTTTACCTGCCTTCACCTTGTATTATGTATTGTGTTTTGAAATTGACGACCTCCGTGGCGCAGTGTGTAGTGCTGTTGCCTTAACGTGCGGAGGTCCTGGGTTCGATCCCCGGCAGGGGTCAATTTGGGAATTTATAATTTCTGAATTTTCCCTGGTCTGGCCTGGTGGGAGGCTTCGGCCGTGGCCACGATTTAGCGTTCCGGTTCGATGCCGTGTAGAAACCAAAGGGGTATGGGTTAATTATAACTGCCATGCCCCTAAGAGGTTTATCCGCTACCATCTTAGACTGCATCATCACTTACCATCAGGTGGGATCGCAGTCAAGGGCTAGCTTGTAGTGGATAAAAAAAATGGATTAACTATCATCCGATAAAACTTCCATTTAAATAAATGTAATAATTACATTAAAAAAATCGATGGGTAACAATGACATTCAACTAGGTGACATAAATTTTTTGGCTGCTTATAGTAACTACAGACTAAAAATTTTGGATAACCGAATGAGGATATCACGCATACCGTAAAGAGGATAGTACGGCAATTATTTAAAAAAAATACTTTAATCCCTAGACCCTAAATGCTAACTTTAGTCCGCCTACGCTAAGCTATAATGACACCTCTTTAGAGCATGAGAGGTAAAAAAACTATTTGGACAGTCTTTTAAAAATTCAAAAAAGGAATTCGAGCATCCCATTGGCGGATGGCGCGTCTGTTTCCAGCCGAGAGGCTTCTCAATACCAGGCGCCAATCATTCGGGATTCGAAATTTATAAAAGCATTGATGTACGCGACCGTAACTAATTTGACACGTGACGTCACATTTGTTCAGGCGGCGCGTGAAAAAGCTATAGACTGCGTGAGACTGAGAATTTAGTCGTATTCTATGAATTAAAAAAATAGTGCGTGAAAATTTTACGCGTAGTTGAAGAAAAAGAAACATGCGAGGCATTCCATTTTTGTAATGGAAAAGAATGAATTTGCAAAAGGCTAGTGCTTTGAAATATTACTTCACATTATCTAGTGGCCATATTGTGCGGAAGTGATGTTGGAACTTTGAACATTGCTTTCATCAAAAAATAAGGATCTGAACTTTCAAGTCATAAACTAAAATCCACAGATATGGCATAAAAAATATAAAAGAACACAAATTATTGATTCAATTTGTCACAAGGAAATAGTGGTAATAATAAAATAGTGGTAGGGATTCAACTTTATTTTATTTTTGTGGATAATTGCAAAAACCATTTTTCATAAAAGTTACTATATAAATGTAAGTAAATAGAGCAGCAGTAGAAAATATTTTTACGGTGCTCAAGACCAACCCAGTGTAGGTACCAAAAGCATAAAAAAAATTTTTGACTGTCTATAAGTTTATTACTCTTCGTGCGGCTACCGCTGTAATGCGGGGAAATTAATTGGTTGTAAAAATGTGATGTTGACGTTTGCTCTTACTTTTTTTTAATGTTCGTTTTCTGTTTTTTGATCTGTCACTTAAACCTCAATTTGTATTGTCAATGTTATTGAATTTTTATTCAGAGATTTGTAATATTTTTATATTTTTCCATCTACTTACTTATAATTTTTATGGGCTTTTTGAAGAACAAATCTTATGACTTTAGGATACTTTAGCCTATTGCTTTCAAGTGAAAGCGTTTCAGCTCATAAGCAAAATTTTCTGCTTCAAGACTAGCCAGCTTTTAACTAGCAGTCAGCCAGTTTTCACTTTCTCCTGTTTTTCCGCCAATTATAGTGAAAAGTGCTACAATAGCGTTAAACAACCAAAATTAAAAAAAAGTGCAAAATCACGGCAGGAGTGAAACTTCAGAAAAGTAGCAGTAGGTACGAGATAATTATAAATATAACTTGTATTCTATGTCATTCTCTCGTAGGCTATATGAATGTCTCTTTTTGGTGTCACATTTTCGTTTAATTGAATTTTCAAATCACAACGATTCTAAAAAAGTTTCACTTCAAAAATATTTTAAGTCCGTTTTTCATAAAAATTAATCCTAACCATAAAAAATGGACCACAGTTAATGACAAAAGGTGAAGAGTCGTATATTGAATAGGAAAAAGCGTCACCAATTATCAACTTAAGCACAATTCAGAGCGGCTAATGGAAATTTAAACACTTGCTTCCTGAACAGTCTAATTGTTATCAGAGAGATTTAATAGTTAGGCAGAGCGACTAAATGGCAAATTGGACAGTTTTACCTATTGCAAAATTTTGTGATGTCATACTTCAGGAAAACTGTGTATTTAAATGTCATACCTAATAATAGTATAAAGACCGAAATAGGTTCATAGTTGCATTGTAAAACTAATAAGTAAGCTGCTTCCATAATATGAAATATTTTGATGAATATTAGACGCCTCATATAGAGGTACTCTAAGGAATGCTAAGGGTAGAAAAACTATTAAATGGTATAAGCCAATGTAACGAGACGCGTGTTGAACCAAATCAGTCGATTTCAATGGCTCACAAAAACGCATCGCGTTCGCACGCTCTCGCATGGAGAATACGGCTTTAAAAGAAGAGTTATAAGGTCATTAGGTGTGTAAGAGTCTGTTCGGAGGGTAAACTATTGACATATTAGCCAATGAACCTCTTTATCTTCACCCTACGAATTTTATCGCATCTATGCCATAGTTGAAACGTTCAAATATCACAGACAGTCAGCCATTTTAGTCTTTTTTTCTCACTTAGTGTCGAATTGGCTATTGTCGAGGAGCATTCATGTGAGCGACCGGTTCCTCTTTTTGGGAAGAACCGCTCGTGCGTTAGGACATTTTTGCTTTGTGCCCGTTTTGATGAAGTTTCACCGGCGTAATTGGCATGGACGATTGAATTGTTGCCGCTTTTTTGGTGACTTTTTTTCTATCTAAGTTGGGATTTGTTATCTTCAACCAAATAAGTCTTACTTATTAAGCCAACGCTTAAACGCGCATATAAGAAATTTTACTCAAGAATCAAAATGTCAGTATAAGTTACTTACCTTCATGGATTTTAATTCGAAAACACGAAAGTGAACAATAATGATAGGTACAATATGGCTTTAAGCATGGGCAGTATGGCAACATACTATTACCTATTCTGTGGCCCCAGTGTCTATAGAAAACAAAAATTCACTATATATTTTCTTTCTCTCCACCTATTAATTTCTTATTATTTAATGAAATTAAATGTTTGTTTCATGTAGGACTTTTGATATAAAGTAAGGATTCTACCACCAGTTCGATTTAGTACATAATTAAAACTATATTTTCAGAAAATCTTTGCCGATAGAGTGGGTTAGAGTAACTTTTTTTTTTTTTTTTTTTTTTCCTAGGTAGGAGGAAATCCTCATGGATGCCATTGGGCATGCCCGACTTCACCGAAATGACTCGATGACATACGGACTAAAACCTCCTCCCTTTTCTGGCCGTCCTTCCCGGTACTGCAGTGTGCATATCATCGGAAAGGCGCGGTTGTCCGGTCAGACTTCGTTTGCCTTTTGCCTGTCCCATTCGTCACTCACTCTCTTTCCCATTATTGCCTTAAGCATTTTTGCACCTTTGTTCCACCCCTCTTCACTGTCCAACATCTGAGTTATCAGGTTGTTTTTTGTGAGGGGTTCTCCGTCTCCGCGGGCTTCATTTCTTGTTTCTTCAAACGCCCTGCATTCAAATATGGCGTGGTTTGGTGTGTCCTGCTCGTCGCAATAGAGTAACTACGGACGGTCAAAAGATCATTGGCCACAGCACCATAAAGGATCATTGGCCACGGTCGAAGTTCAAGCCCCTGCTACAATATCGAAGACGGAACCTATATTAGGCGGAATAGTATTTTACGGTCTGCATTTTTATCTGTCTTACTAAGTTCCTGTACCTTATGATATCCAGCTTCCATCCCGGAAACGGACATAAACTATTTTATCCCGGAAAATTTCAGAGTTCACACTGGTTTTTTAACTAAAATCTAAGATCTGGGAAGTCTCGGCATTAGACTATTTCCCTTTTTGCGTCAGTAATTTATGTAAGATGCAATCTATACTAATATAATGAATTCGAAAGTGTGTTTTTTTGTTGGTTTGTCTCACGCGTCAGGGTCCAGCACCTATCCCGCACCGCGCGGCGCCCCGTCAGTTCAGCTAACATTTTTCTAATTCCCCCATTGTGCTGAGATTTAATTTGCGATATACGGATCAGCCGCGTAAGTCGAAACGAAGCTGTCACTCAGTGCAGTTAGATCACGTCCTTGATTAGCTGCACACGTCATCTATTAACATTGTATTCTTATTTTAAAAAACTTAGGCAATTTTTTTAGTAATGATTTCTTTTTTTATTTGTACTTGGACTATAGGCAAGGTTAGGGTAGAATAAATGAGATTACTGTAGGTACCTTTCAGTATAATTTTGTAATTAGGCCCAAACGGTAAGATCATAGTAAGACTAAGAAGAGTAGGTAAATAAATAGATAATGCACCTATACATATAGTGTGTCTGCCCACATACTTGTCCATATCTAGTCTAGTATTATAAATGCGATAGCGTGTCTGTCTGTGTGCTACACTTTCACGGCTTATATATTCAACCGATTTTGATGAAATTTTGTACAGGGTTACATTCTATCCAGGGGAAAGGGGAAGGACATATGCTACTTTTTATCCCGGGAAATTAAAGAGTTCCAGCGAGAATCAAAAAAACCCTAATCCATGCTAACGAAGTGGCGGGCAATATCTAGTGCTCTATAAAATCTGCTAGCAGTCGTGGCCAAATGGCCGGGAAAGCCTTACATTTTTATACGATTTTCCTACTAAAAGAGTAGTTAACATTAGTAACAACAATATTATTGCATTCGGTTTTGTCAGCGGAATGTCGGGTAGGGCACATGCCATTGTCAACACAGCGGACGGTAGAGAGGGAGGCAATTTATAGATTGATAAGCCCTTCGATACTTGACAATGGACTTCCATATTATTGTCCCGGGACGGCAGGGATCAGGATGTTTTCCTTTTAAACTTCAATATTGGGACAGAAATGGGAACGTATTTCAAGAGATAAATAATAACGTCATGATATCTATACTTCGGGTTCTATCAGGTTGCCTTTAAAGATCACTTTAGTAATAAGGCCGCGTTTGCACACTAGCATAATTTTCTTTATTTTGTTGCTTATGTGTTTTGTTGCAATAAAGTGTTACATAATTTATACTACTATATAACTTCTTTTCAATCGACTTAAATAGCTACATAGTTGATGAAAGAAGTCAACCAGTGTTTCTGAATCGTCATGTGAATCTACCACAGTGTCATTCCTATACCATGTTGTAATTGATGATGGGAGTTATGATCCGCAACATTATGGAACGTAATGTAAGTTCAAAGTAATGTATGGTCCCACAAACTTACCCGGTTGTTGTTCAGCTACAGCTAAAATAATAACAAATAGGTACTCTGTCTTTCTCCATCTAAACTACTAGAGAGAGAGTGACAGAGACTAACGCTTTTCTGTCACGTACATTTTTTCCAGCCCAGCGCCCCGCGTTTTGACTTACCATAACGGTATACCTACTTCCACCAACTTATCTGACCAACCGGTGGCCAAGATTGGAAGTATTTTTTTAGTTCCTGTTTAGTTTTGTTTTTATATTATTTTCAATATTCTAACGTTCTTAACAATGCGCGTTAATTTCGCGAAACAAATGTCCGTGTGTTTCCACTCAAATTTACTAGTTCTGCACAAAAAAGCTACGCAGTCGTTAGCTCTGAAACATGCCGGCGCGGTCGCACAATTTCCGCGCGGCGTGATTTCGACACTGTGTCCTAAATTGTACCCAGATTCGTTTAGGGGCGATTTTATCGCGTCCGTTTGTTAGGACAAATGGGTTTATCAATAAAACAAACGCGGGAAGTTGGCGCTTTTGGATAATCGCTTGTTACATAGATTCATTTAACCCTACATGGGGTTTTGTTTCCGATGTCAGCTTAGCCCTTGACTGCGATGTCGCGATGGTAAGTAAATAATTTCTAAGATGGTAGTGGGCCAACTTGGATGAGGTGATTCCATCGGTGGCATCATTTTCATCAATGCAGCTTGCGGACGTCCACTGATAAACATAAGCCAAAGAGTATCACCTGATCCTTACCCTATAAGGCAGCTCTTGATATTATAGCCCTTTCCAAAAATGATCAATCAAAATTAAGATCAAGATTCGAGATGTTGGTTTTACTTTACTTGGTTAAACCTAGCAATTCGTGATTTACATCCATCATGCTTCTATTATTATTTTAAATATTAATATTATTCTAAAATACCAGTATTTTGTGACGTACCTACCTTGACGTCCCTAAAATATGGATTATTATTATTCTGAGAGTAAACAATATTAAAATAATACTGCTTAAATTGATGGTAGTGTACCTCCCTGAAGACGCAGCAAAACGCCTATTTACCCCCCGCACCTGCTTAACATCCACCAGTGGGAGTCACAAGCGGGTCATGAGTCAGGGGATGAGCGGGGTGCGACAAAGTTATTATAATTACTGCACGGGGGTGTCCATTCACTTGTGCTTTCATTATTCTTTGGACGTGTTGCCATTGTTAACTGAATTTTCCTCATTTTGCTCTAAATCCACTCAAACATTAATGTGTTTTATTCAAATAAACTTTTACCAGTGCTTTTGAACCGTCGAGCGAATCTTTCACTGGTTAGGCATGCCATTCCTACCGAGAAAAACCAGCAAGAAAATCGGTGGTAAAATACAAAACACTCTTGACCTGTTCTTAGTGTTGTGAGTGCTATAGTGTAAGATGTTAGACGGTCTAAAAATTGAGTCCGAGAAGGGATAATAATTAATCTTTTATAAGTTAAACTTAAGTTAAGTGTAATAATTCTGAACATTTACTAAAAAAAACTACATTACTATTTCCTGAACTTCTGAGATGATTTCTGAGTACAAACACAAAGTGAATGGGTAATCTTATTTTGACACACTGCAGTAACAATGCTGTACAAAACTAGAATTCCTTCTTTGCCAAAATAAATACTATTATATACCTACTTTTTTACATCCATACCTACTAATATTATAAATGCGAAAGTGTTTCTGTCTGTCCGTCCATCTGTCTATCTGCTACGCTTTCACGGCCCATCTGTTTAACCGATTTGGATGAAATTTACAACAGGGATAGGTTGTATCCCGGGGAAGGACATTATAGTACATAGGCTTTTTATCCCAGAAAATTAAGTAGTTCCCGCGGGAATCGAAAAATCTTAACCAACGCGGACGAAGTCTCGGGCATTATCTATAGTAGATTATAAAACCTCAATGCCTAGAAAAATATACCTGTCATTAAAACGTGGAATTAATTATTGTCAATTTCACCGTTAACGTTTAATTTCTACTAACATTTAATCTAGGAATAAATTTGAAATTTTCACAGAATTCGTATGCAATATTTGTCAAAACATCTAAATTAGTTGGTGGAATGCTGAAATAAGAACAATATCGTGTCGTGTAATACAATGGAAGCGCGCACCAACTACACGGCAGTCGCACGTGCCCCAAACGACTGTGCGAACTGTTTGATTTAAAGTCGCAACAATTGTGTTTACGAGCTATAGCTCAGCGTACAAACATACATATTCATACACATAGACTTGGGGAGATAAAACTTGCAACTGATTCTGTTAATGGCCCTTTGTTTATTGAGCTTCGCCGAGTGTTTACTGTTTACCTCCGTTTGTTCAGACGATATTACGAAGCTATTCCTATGAAGAACTTTACACAAATTATTTACCAACTAATGAAAATGTCGATGTTCTACATTTTCATAAGTTGGTAAATAATTTGTATGTTTAGTTATTGCCTACTAATGTAGGTATTATCTACCAATGTAATAAAATCTGATATTACTAGTAAGTTAAATAAAAAATTCTTCCAGGGAAAATGGCACTAAGATCTCCATAACTAAACTTTTTTTTAAAGATACAAAACAAAACACGTGTGTGTTTTTTCAAGGTTTTTTCTTAGAACCACAGAATAGTTAATAAACAGTACAGCTGCTAGAACATAATGATAATCTCTTGATTAAATTTTCTAAGGATTCTAATTTTAATTTTCATATTAGGCTCCAATTTTTACTCAGTGCTAATGTAGGTAAAATAAAAGCAATAATATATAATTAAATTCATTTTTATCTTTTATGTAAATGCTTGATAAGTTTTTTAGTTAATTATCTTGGTTAACTTCATGATTAAATTAGGATTTTTTAAATATAATTTAAGTCGCCCAATTTAAAAGTGTAATCATCCATTTTATATTGCAGCGACGTAAACAAGTCCCATTGTGCTAGCAACTAAATGATGTGAACAAAAAAAAACTCGAAACAAAACTCATCAACGCAAAATTTATAACGAGAAATTTCTTTATTCGCATCTCAGGGCTTGGGCATTAAAAAGAGAAGTTTGCACAATTCGATGGTAGACTGTAGGACATGGAATTTCTGGAAGAAAATAGAAATAGCATCGAGATTTCGAATCGCCGCTTTATGCCAACTCGTCGTCATCTGAACCGATAGACGTCTACTGCTGGACGAATGTCTCCTACATGGATCTTCACAGGATACTGTCTTGTGCCGCTTGTTTCCAGTGGCTCCCAGCTATGCGATTGAGGTCATTCGTACACCTAGTGCGGGGTCGCTAACGCTGCGCTTTCCGGTGCAAGGCCACCATTCAAGTACCGGGACCTAATGCCTATCGGTTCTTCGAAATATGTGACCCGCACTTTGCACACAGCTTAGAGATTATTTTAAATCAATTTTATCATCAAATGCATCGTAAACCACTGAACTTTAAGGCATCAGGAGATAGATTTTACTGGCAGTTTTGCCACAGGACTGGTGAAAAACCGTCTTATAATCGAATGATGCTTTCATAGCAAATTTTTTATTCGCTTATGATTGAGGCATGATTGAGTTAAATGGCTGCAGTAAAACGTGCCATCTGATGAACCCTTAACGCCATGCAAATGTTTTTCCAATAGCACGCACTGGTGTTTTAATGCACACGCATAAACGAAAGCAAACGCTTCATTACTATCTCTATACCTTATCTGAATGCAGCGATAGAGAGCGTTCGTAATAAACTGGTGTTTAACAAACAAGAGGGTAATGCCTTGCGAAATATTCCAATGAAATATGTATTAAATCCGCGGCTACGGAAAGATCGGATATCAAGCGTTTTGCGTACCACTGAGTTGCTAAGCTATAGCGATACTAATCTTACAGACGTAAGGTCAAACTTTGAAGTTCGCACATAGGCACAGTTTCACATCTATCAGGTTTTGTAAAATAGATTTACATTTGTATTAAGATGGTTGTAATCTCAAGGTATCAATCAAATACGCCGCTATAGGTTAATCCGTAGTAAGGTCATCCCAGACGAGTAAGGACTACTTTTTTCCCCAAAAATCCCACTTTTATGAAAGTATCCAAAAGCCATACTAATCCATACTAATATTATAATCTGTAATATAATAAATAATCTGGCGTGGTGGGAGGCTTCAGCCGTGGCTAGTTACCACCCTACCGGCAAAGACGTGCCGCCAAGCGATTTAGCGTTCCGGTACGATGCCGTGTAGAAACCGAATAGGGGTATGGGTTTAATATAACTGCCATGCCCCTAACAGGTTAGCCCGCTACCATCTTAGACTGCATCATCACTTATCATCAGGTGAGATCGCAGTCAAGGGCTAGCTTGTAGTGGATAAAAAAAATTAAAAAAAAAAAAAATTATAAATGCGAAAGTGTGTCTGCCTGTCCGTCTGTCTGCCTGTCTGCTACGTTTTCTCGGCCCATCTGTTCAACCGATTTTGATGAAATTTGGTATAGGGATATTTTTTATCCCGCAAAATTAAAGAGTTCCCGCGGGAATCAAAAACCTTAATCTACGCGGACGAAGATGCGGGCATCATCTAGGATTTAAATAATATTAGATATCTGCTGTTCCGTTTCAAAAAATTACAAATCCTCATCAGTGAAGCCAAAATCTTCCGAAATTCATTACTAATTTAGTCTCTAAAAACATCACTGCAGACCGATTCTACTCAGTAATTTGTTTAGACTTTAACACAAATCTTTGACCCTTGACCTACATATTTCAATATAGCGTATATCTACCACTGGAGCGCACACTCGCCACTAGGTGTGCGGGAAGCAAAGAATTTAATCTACAATGAAAGAAGTCGGAGGTTCTTTGTGCGTGTCACTGGAGCCCGACCGAGGAGCCGTGATCGCAGCTAGATGTGGGAACTTATAGGGTCGCGTTGATATGGTATTAAATGATTACCTATCTCATATAATAACAAGATAAAAAGGTTTAAAATGCTTTAACCCGAGTACGGAAATAATATTCTAAAATTGGTTTTCTGTCGCTTGGTTTTGTCTGATTTTAAAATTGTAAGTAAGTACGATAAGAAAATTTCGAGTTCCTATTAATGAACTCAAAATTTTCTCCATGTTCATTTGACATCCCACTCAATATATTAGCAAAAAAAATGTTGATGTAACATCATACTAATATTATAAATGCGAAAGTGTGTTTGTTTGTTGGTTTATTGGTTTGTCCTTCAATCACGCCGCAACAGAGCAACGGATCGACGTGATTTTTGGCACGGATATAGTTGAGGACCTGGAGAGTAACATAGGCTACTTTTTATTCCAAATTCAAATTCAAAATTCAAATTCAAAATGATTTTTATTCAAATAAACTTTTACAAGTACTTTTGAATCGTCAAGTGAATCTACCACTGGTTCGGAATGCCATTCCTACCGAGAAGAACCAGCAAGAAACTCGGCGGTTGCTCTTTTGAAAAAAATAATAATTTACAATTTCATTAATTTGTAGAATACATAAGTAACAGCTGTCCTTAACATTGCTGGAGCGAGTCAAATCCATGCTCCTTTGTCATTTACGTAATCTTCAACAGTATAATAAGCCTTTTTCAGGAGCATAATTTTAATGGACTTCTTAAACTTGTGTAAAGGCAAGTTTAAGATAGGTTGTGGAATTTTGTTATAAAATAGAATACTCATTCCCACAAACGACCTTCGGACCTTCTTATTCCCGAATATTAAAGAGTTCCCGCGGGAATCAGAAAAACCACGCGTACGAGGTCTCGGGCATCAGCTAGTATTATAATAAACAGAAAGGACCGAGAATAGCATTGTTTTCCCAAGAAATTTCCTACCAGTAGGTATTTGAATAATTAGGTAAGTAATAGAAAATGGGGCCGCAATGGAAAGAGAGGCATTAAAAAATAATCCTATTCAATTTATTACCTTTATTTTATTTATTTATTTATACATGTAGGACATGCAGTTTTGTAAAGTGTTTGTGTCTCACTGACTGAAACACAAATGCCCAGACCAAACCAACCTAGAAAACTGAATGTTTTTACTTTAAGACTCCATGGCACCAGGGTCTCCACGGCAAACGAAACAAATATGTGTCTGGGAGTCATACTTCCGCCGCTTGTCGGTTACAGCCCTTTCTATCGCGGCTAACCGCCTTGATGCTGTCTCCCTGATAAGACACGGGGCCAACCAAATGGCATCAATCCATCAATTCAATCAGTCAATCAATACTTATTCATTCAAATTAGGTACACGGTACACTTATTGACCTCCAATAACTTATACAGCATGGTGATAATCAGTTACGGTATCTTAAAACTAAAGCTACGAGGGTTCCAAATGCGCCCTGGTCTGAGAAGAGCCCACAACATACTCTTATCTTTTCTTCTTTCTTTTGCCATCATCCCGACTAAGTAATCCCTGCCGACTCAATGAGCGCAGGAATCCAGTGGAATGACCTGGTCATTACTAATCTCAAAAATCTGATTTTACAAAATGGTAAAAGTTATTTATTTCGAATAATACGCCATATCCAAAGTGTGATGATATCCACAATCCAGGCCGGCTTTCCTTACAATTCAATATCTTCCCTTTGTTGCCGGTTTTCGCTTTAATAAATGCGACGGATCCCAATTTTGGCTCAAATAATATTGTCACCTTCTCTACGGCACCACCCGGGACTATGCTCTGATCGAATGGAAACTTCCGTTTGACTTGTAAAAAACAAACTTAGAGGATGACTATTCGCTCTGTATGGGTCTTACTGCCAACGCTTAAAGCAATATCTAAGTAATATTACTCAAAATTACAGTTTGATATCATGTACCTTGACGTTCCACAAATAAGGATTAAAATTCTAAAACACGAAATTCAACAATAATTAAACCATATGGCTTTAAGCGTTGGCCCAGGTAACCGAATTTCATGTAGAACATACCTACATGTATACCAATCTAACTCTTTTGAAACCAGATTAAAAAAAGCTAATAGGTACATATAATATATTACTCCTCACTGTGGTAGAAAACATGATACGCTCTGTTATACTAAGATCTATGTACAAACCTCAACTGTATTCACAAATAAATGAATCTGAATCTGAATACTCAATCTCAAAGGATTTACGAACTTTAATAATTATTATTTATAACATTCAGACATAGGTGCAATAACAACCAGAGAACGTACACAGTTCGGCCTATTTACATCTATTTTTTAGAGGTTTTCAATTCGGCGCGTATTTTTTTTAATATTTTATTCTTCAACTCGTAGATGATGCCCGCGACTTCGTCCGCGTGGATTAAGATTTTTGTTTCCTGCGGTTACTCTTTAATTTTCCGGGATAAAAAGTAGCCTATGTCCTTCCCCAGGAAACAACCTATCCCTGTAGCAAATTTCATTAAAATCGGTTGAAAACATGGGCCGTAAAAGCGAAGCAGCCAGACAGATAGACAGACAGACAGAAACACTTTCGCATTTTTAATATTAAGTATGGATTTTAACTTTTAAAAGCACTTACGAAAGTCACATCGCTAAATTGAAATACAATTCATAAAATGAGTCTACGAAACATATCGTAACATCTAGCCTTTCACTAAGCACGAGAGGTCGTCATATTACATGAATGGACATTTCTATTCGACCGGACTACACCATTCACCATCTCCGCTGGGTATTTAGTCTTATTGTGGCTGCAAAATGGAGTCTTTCACAAAAAAGGTCCGCTTTAAAAACGCTATTTCCCCCGGCCTGTGTACACTTTTGTCGTGAATAATACCTAACCACTCCGGTTTAATGATGGATTTTCAATGCGACTGTATAATTCAGAGTATTTATTACAAAAAAAGGACCAAAATAACGCTGAATCAATCTCTAGTTTTAATATGTTTAACCGGTGGACGCCCACTGAGCTGTAGGGCTAGCATGCGCAGAACGAGTAAAATTATGTCTACCCGTTATCTCTATTTGTTTACCGAAGCCACACACACATATGACTTGTCTCGTTACGTCAAAAGTAGAGATAAAAGTAATATTTCTTCTGTGGTATTTTTCTCTACGAACCCTTACATGTTTATCTTTAAAAAAAAACGTTAACCAAACAGATAGGTAAATTAAAAAATTAACACCTAACAGCCCATATTCTCTCACTCCTTTACCTCCCTTATAACGCATTTACTTCTAACTTATGTTTTAATAATATCCCAAATCACAAAGTTAATACCATATTAAACTCCCGATTCAGACCAACGACTCCACTAAAACGGTCTAATTAAAAATATAACCAATATACTTTGTGCCGGTAGGTCCGCGCCGGCTGAATATAGCAGTTTATTGTTCAATGCCTTATTAAACTCTTGTTTGTTCCTGTACAATCAAAACTTGTGAAGATGTTCACATAAAATGTAGAGGCGGTATTTGCTTTTATTTTAACTTAACACTTATAAATAGCAGCTACGGCGTAGGCTTCTCGTAGCCTGAGTAAAAGCTAGTATAGTATAGCATATTTACACAGTGGTTCGACGTCCATACAAATGACTGGCCTGGCTACCATGACATTTGTAGCAACTAGATATACGGTACTCTCACTTAAGGTTCAGAAAGATAGGAATTGTACATTAGATTGACAGGATTTTGTCTTGAAAATTCTGCCAGTTTCCCCCGACACGTCCTTGTTACGGCGAAACGTTACTCTGTGAGACACCTCCGTCGAATGACTGGTAGAAAAAAAAATTCTCCTTAGAATGTGCTAGTACTATAAATAAACATCGCCTGCAAGGGGAGTTACTACGTGTATGAATGCTGAAAGCAATATTATTTAAATTTTGTTGACGCTTTTGTATAAGGTATATAATACTTATTTTAGAAACGCCAAGGAAAGTCATATAAATATGATAATTAAAAATAATACTGCTTTATGCGACGGTAGTATGCCACCAGGTCATGTCGCCATTTTCTTGGTTCCATGTAAACAATCACTGGATACAAAACCCTTCCGAGTAGTGAGCGGAATGAAACGGTTTTAATGCCGGCATTAAAATTCACCGAAAGGCGATGAAATCTTGAATTTTCCTTTGATTGTTTAAACAACTTCACTCCGACCCCTTTCTTCGGTTAATTGGGAGGGGAATGTCGGATTCACCTCTCTCTTGCATGTCCTTAATATTTGCATTAAACCTGTAATTAAAAAGAATATTACGTTTTTCGATCCCTACTTATTAATAATATGTCATGGTTAACGTATCTATACTAATATGAATGCGAAAGTTTGGATGGATGGATGTTTGTTACTCAATCACGCAAGAACGGCTGAACGGATCTGGATGAAATTTGGCCCAGAGATAGGTTATAGTCTGGAATAGGATACTTTTTATCCTGGAAAATTCAACAGTCCGCGGGAGCCAAAAAACCTCAATTCAACTGGATGAAGTCGCGGGCAGGCCGATCGTTTAACTCGCGTATCGCCTGCGCGGTAAGAAGGGAGCGGGGGCGGGTAACGCTACACACGGAGTCAATAATCAAAAGATTTATCTCGAGATAGACATTGTTGGTAAAGAATAAAATAATAAGTATCTTTTTTTTAAGTATTTAACATCTCCCCCGCTCCCTTCTTACCGCAGGCGATACGCGAGTACTATAACTTTTCCGCATTTTATAGTGATGCGCCAATATAACGCACGGGTATCATTAGCCCGCAATGGCGCTCGATGGCGACCGACGCGATGGCGGCGCTGGATGGCAGTATTAATGGCAGAGATTAACCCCTGACCCCTGACGCCAGGTGAGATATGCACTCGTTTACCTGAACGATCGCATCGGTGCGTTTAATTAGTGTTTTTTATCTATGATAGGTAATAAATAAAATTTATTCCAATTAAGTTTACTTTAAGGTCCACTTGTACAAGGACGCTAATTGATTTAGTTAGTTGGTTGGTCCCTTTTGGCAGCCGTAAACTCTCTGTCTCGCAAAACTTGACAAAAAGTGACAGCATTACAAACTACAACATGTGAATATAATTAAAATGAAAA
The DNA here is from genome assembly GCA_923060345.2 of Erebia aethiops. Lineage (NCBI taxonomy): Eukaryota > Metazoa > Arthropoda > Insecta > Lepidoptera > Nymphalidae > Erebia > Erebia aethiops. The sequence goes on along the minus strand of OV281092.1, from coordinate 894,112 downwards.
AATACGACTGCTCTGCCGTAGCCCGTATTGGAATCTTATTCACATTTTTATTATAAATGATATTTTTTGTGAATCACTGGATATTGAACTATAGTGTTATATATTTTTGGAATCTACTCATCATTTTCTAGATGATGATTATATAGTTAATCTTATTTTCGAATTATTTTTTTCAACTTTAGTCTTTAATGCGGGACCATGGTCAACCCATCATTTTTTTTTAAATTTTACTAGCGTATGTCACCCGGAATAAGCTAGGGATTCTAACGATACCTCATTTATCAAAATCGGTTCAGGCGTATAGAAGTTATGGTGGAATATACAAACTCACATACACACTCACATAAATACATGAACCCTGAAAACAATATACTCCTTTTTTCAAGCAGTCGTATAAATAATAAAAAGTGATTGACTGACTGCTGTACGCACAGCTCAAAGTTGAGGGATCGGGCTGGGCATACCTGAGGCCATGCTACCAACGCCTAAAGCCATATTGTTTCATTATTGTTGACTGTCATGATTTAGAATTATAATCCTTATTTTAGGAACGTCAAGGTACGTAACATCAAACTGACATTTTGAGTAATAATGTATAAGTATTGCTTTAAGCGTTGGGAGTATGCCTCCCTGGGATGCAGAGATATAAGGCTACAGAGGTACCAAATTTTAATCATATTCATATTCATTTATTTTGCATTCCAATATAATTCTTATAGTAATTTACGAGTACATGTCAATAGAAAAGTTGATAACAATATTGGAACCCCGGTGGGGCACAGCAAAAAATCAGTGGTGGTAGAGAGACGGCTGCCTTATTTTTCTTCCAAAAAATCATTTAGTTTGTAATATACTTTATCAATCAGAAATGTTTTTAAAGAGTTGACAAAAGCTGTATAATTCTCCAAGGATTTGATGTGGTCTGGGATTTTGTTATAAATTTTTACACACATCGGGTTAGGACCAGTACTATGGATAAATTATCAAACTCGGTCGAACAGATGGGCCGTGAACAATCAAGAGACTAAAGACAGACATACGTGCGCATTTATAATATTGGTAAAAAACAAATGGATTAACATTTTTCAGGGCTAGTATGAAAACACATCATCTACCGTCGTTGTAAAGTTGCATGTGTGTGGATACACTTACGATATTAATTATTCATCGGATAGGGCGAATAAACCAATTTCACGCTTCTTTGCTCGCGAATCGTAGCCGCCGCTATTGTGGCTTATACAGCCCGCTTCCGGATTGGATTTTTTAATATTTTCAGTCGATTTTCCTTTCTTTGTTTTTATGCAAGAGATACGTGTGGAGCTGAGTATTTTACAGCTATCGTTCAAATCTGAATATACGAGTATAAAAGGAAAAGGTGACTGACTGACTGACTGACTGATGGCCGCGACTTCGTCCGTGTGGATAAAGTTTTCTTTTGATTCCCGGCGGTTCTATTATTATTATTATTCCGAGATAAAAAGTAAAGTCTATATCCTTCCCCGGGATGTAACGTACCGTACAGAGCCGTTAAAACGTAGTAGACAGACAGACACATTTTATAATATTAGTATGGTTATGGATTGAAGATTAGATTTGAGAACATCCTGTATAACTATAACTAAACGCAACCGTAAGCCAAAACCGCGCGATCAAATTTGCCGCGTCAGCGCTCGCGCGTCGCTGATGCGCTTTCGACGTCACAATGTGTAATTTTCGCTCTTCACACCGGGTAATTAACGTTTTAACTCACTCCTAATTGAGATATTAAATTATTAAAAAACTAATGCCCGCCAGTGATGTTTTATAGTTCCCGCGGGAACTCTTTAATTTTTTGGAATACTATAATATACTTTGAGTTTTGAGTTCGAACCGACAGACCTAATTGAAGTACAAAAGCTAAATTTTTACGCCGGAATATCAGAGCTCCCTACGTATTTTTCAAAAACCTAAATCTATGCGAACAAAGTCATCATCTAGGTTTACATAGATAAAGCTGAAAAAAGCGGCCAAGTGCAAGTCGGACTCGCGCACCGAGGGTTCCGTACAAACATATACTCGTAGTAAGTTTAAAATTATTTTTATTATATGATTTAACTAAAAATTTATGCTTTTCACAATTTTTCCTTTATCTGTGCTATAAGATAAGACGTTGCAGCGTACCAAATTTCAAGATTCTGAGTTCACGGGAAGTACCCTGGAGGTTTTGATTCCCTTGCGAGTGTCGAAAACTTGCAGCATTAACGGCTGTATCTTTTGATTGCGTTGGCTTAGAAGTATGATTTTTTCACAACTCCAAAGGATAGTAGACCCTGAGTATTTGATATAAATTTCAGCTTGATACCTCCATGCCTGCCTCGTTGGTCTAGCGGTTAGTTTAGTCGACTGCGGATCACGAGGTCCTGGGTTCGACTCCCGGTCGGGCATAAAATTTTTAGGTATTGGGTTTTTCAATTAAGAAATTCTCAGTGCCAGCCCGGAGTTGGAAGTTGGCGGTGTTCCACCCCCGTGCCTCGGAGAGCACGTTAAGCCGTTGGTCCCGGTTATTATCACTAACATGATAATAGTTGTTAAAGCCCGCCAACCCGCATTGGAGCAGCGTGGCGGGTCTAAGCTCTAATTCCCTCTCTCCTATGAGATTGGAGGCCTGTGCCCAGCAGTGGGACGTTAATGGGCTGTAGTGGACCTCCATGCGTTCCTGAGAGAAAGGGTCTTGACAGACAGACGGACGGTCAACAAAGTGATCTTGTAACCGTACATCAAAAGGAAAAAACGGAACCCTAAAAATAAACAGTAAGTATGAAGAATCTCAAGCAAAATTCATGCTACCCATCCGATATAAATTTCAAATCCTGTGATTGTCAAGACGGGGTTCTCTTAAGTAAACGGAAAGCGGGAGGTACCCGGCTTTCGTATTTCGTACCCGGATTAACATTTATATTAATTGAATATATTGTCTCGCTACTTATTTCAGAATGCTAATATTTCTTCGTAGTTTCTAGTATTTAACTTTCTATTATTGGATTGAGGTTTCTATGTCAATATTGTCGGTATTTGAGTAAAGGGGAAAATCTAATAAAAGAGAGGTAATAGCGCCAGTGTTTTGGGCACCATGCCTATTAACGATCACTTGGGCGGCGGCGTGTATTTTTTGTAATTAATATAATTAGTTTTTTTTAATTCAGATTTATAGATTTTAATTTATTTCTTAGTTTTAATTAAATTATATGTTGTATAATGTTAACTTTTAAAGATAATTAAGAATAAACTCCTAATTTAACAGTGAAAAAAAATAAAAGAGACATATTTTTATTTTTTTTATTTTTTTTATGGAAATCATTTAGCTGACTTAATTTCAAAAGTAGCTTAGATCAAAAGTAGTATATATAATATCCCCTTTATATTAAAGAGTTCCCGAGGTAATCAGAAAACCCTAATCCACGCAGAAGAAGTCACGGTCATCATCTAATAAGCAAAAATATAAATCAATAACTCGACCACTGGTTGGAATGTCGGTTTACGATTTAGGTTGGTCTACTTGAAATAAGACATAAATTCTCGAACCATCATATTTTGACCCTAAATATGTATTATCATGTAAGTTAAGGGTTTTAGATTCATCCCGGATAAAACTGAAGGCGAGCGTGTGCGGTTATTTTTCCGCTTGACGGGATCTTATTTAATTACTCACCATACCCCGGGGAATGCTGGCGGGACTCTGGACGTTTTTAAGACGGTTTTATTTTTGCAAAAGAAGACTATCCCTATCCCTTCTCTAAACATGGTGGATAAAATATCAGTAAAAATAATAAACGAGACTAAAATATGATCCCTGCGATGTCGTCCATTTAGAATTAGAGTTTTAAAATCTTGGCAGATCTATTTATTTTTTCAGAATAAAACGAATAAGTATTTGGCTATCATAAATAACATTTTGTTAGCATTGTTACTGTTTGTCATTATATCTCATGAAACAGGAAGTATAATATCTGTCAATTTGATTCGTTTCATATCATTCGATTTCATCAATTAGCGGTTACGGACGCCATATTGAAAATAGTTAGGTAGTATAAATGCGAGTGTTTGAACGATGGTAATTCAGTCTCCTGCCGGCAAGCTCAGCGATTATGGAATACTTTTGTGTTTAGATCGCGTTTTGATTTAGAGCTTAACGCTTTAGAAAGAAAGAAAGAAAGAAAGAAAAATATTTTATTCACCAGTGGTGAATCAATCAATCAATCAATCTTTAGCAATCGTGGACGCCGCGCCGGCCGGATCAAATGAATATTATCTTTAAGTTTAGCCAACTTTTATCTTATTACATTAAATCTCTCGTGGAACCTCTATACGTTTAACCATTTATTCGTGCAAGTTCCAAATGAGAGTACAAAAAGTGTCTTATAAATACCTACTTCTGGATTGTCTCTTACAATTGCTTCAAAATTTCGTATCAATTTTGCGTTTTACGTCACTGTAAGAAATAGAGAGCGAAACATGCCACTAAGCAATAAATTAGATGCATCGGGCTGTATCTCCCCCAAAATTCATTGTTTTATTGTCCAGCTGTAAAATAATTAAATTTCCATAACGTTGCTCATTCCGGCCCGCCTCCCCTGGTTACTGGCCGACTGGGCTTGAGTTATTTGACAGCAGACGCAATTTAGGTGGTTTGGAAAAAAATTGTAATAGGTAATTGCTGTATTTAATGCTGTAGACGTCCTATTGATAAATAAAGTTGAAGTGAATTGCATGACGCTAAAATATTAGAAAAAAAACATCATCTTCATCATCATTTCAACCCATTGCTGGCTCGGTAAGAGTTTTATATTTTATGCTTATAATAAAGTCCTTAATATTAAATTAATATTAAAATTAATATTATAAAGTTAAATTAATATTATGACAGTGCACAATCAATATATATTTGAAAATTTAGTATACATGCATAAACACATTGATAAATTCAAGAAGAAAAGTGATTGTCATAATTTCAATACTAGAAATAAAAATAAGCTTGTAATGCCTGCTTCTAGGCTTAGTAAAATTAGCAATTCATTTGTTGGAAACAGTGTCCGCTTCTACAATAAGCTCCCAGAAGACATGTTGAAGATGTCTCTGAATAAGTTCAAAGTTAATGTAAAACGTAAACTCATTAAAAAATCTTATTACCATGTAAAGGATTATTTAAATGACAAGGAAGCTTGGCAATGATTTTCTCTAATGGCCCTGATAGTTCCTTAGTTTTAAGATGATTGTGAAATGGTGATAATGAAAAAAAAAAAAGACCCGGCTGAGTTTGTTGTGGGCTCTTCTCAGACCAGGGCGCGTTTGGAACCCTCGTAGCTTTAGTTTAAGATGTCGTACTGTCGTTATCACCATTATATTGTTAATCGTATATGTTACAAATAACCGAACGTCAATAAGTGTAGTATACCTACCTAAATTGAATAAACGTTCTTTGAGTTTGAGTTTGAGTTTGTCCCCTAGTCAGTTTCTAACTTTCTACACGGCATCTTACCGGAACGCTGAATCGCTTGTCTTTGCCTGTAGGGTGGTAACTAGCTACGGCCGAAGGCTCCCACGAGGCCGTTTCCTCTCGGAATGAGGTTAGACCATTGTCCACCTCGCTGGCCAAGTGCAGATTGGCAGACTTGACACACCTTTGAAAACATATTATAGAACTCTCAAAACTCAAAATTCTAATGTTTTTATTCAAATAAACTTTTACAAGTTCTTTTGAATCGTCGAGTGATCTACCACTGTTTCGGAATACAAGGCACTCTCAGGCGTGCAAGTTTCCTAACGATGTTTTCGTTCACCGGTAAAATGAGTGATATTTAATTTCTTAAAACGCACATTGCTCTGAAGTCTATAACGCCCATACACGGCACGGTACGTCAGGGGATTTTCCCTGCGACGAAATGCATTGACGAATTGAAATTTCAAAGAGTGCCGCTAGTGCTTAGTGCTTCTGGACCTACGATGATCATCATTGAAATTTCAATTAAGATACGATTAAGTTATAAATTTCTATTTTTCTATTCGTCGCATGAAAATCCCGTGACGTGCCGTGCCGTCTATACGCACAGGCCCTTGGAAATGCCTGGGGATCGAATCCCACGACCCACCGGAGTAGGAAACCGGGTTTACCGGTAAACTACTAGGTTTTCGCCGCGCAGCTTCAAATTATAACTATACCTAACTATTTTATTTTATTGTTCAGAATTAAATTATTTCGCATTTATAGAGATTCAAGCTGTAGCATGGAGCGGAAATTCGCCAAACTCCGTCCTGATAGGAACCTCTCCTAATTAAGTTGCAATAACTTTCAGTTCGTAACGGATTAGTGACTAACTCCGGAACGTTTGTAGGGATTCACAAAGTACCAACTAATTTTGAGTATTGTGGAAAATTTTAACTCCATGGTTTCGTTTCCGTTAGCTTTTAAATATTTTGATGACTTTTTAGGTCTTGGAAGGATTGGGTATCTTTAAATAAAATAAAAATGTGTGTGCAATTCATACACGGCAGAAGTGAAACTTAAGAAAAGTAGCCTACGAGAGAATGAAATAAATATAACTTGTATTCTATCTCATTCTTTCGCAGGCTAAATCCTATTATGAATATGTTTGTCTCTTTTTTTTGTTGGTTTTTCGTTTCATCGAATTTTCAAATCACAACGATTCTAAAGAAGTTTCACTTCAATAAAATTGGGTAAGTATTTGACAAAATTATTCAGATAACTTTTCTTATTTAACTAGTGTTTTTGGTTAGTTACCCAGGCGTTAATACCGTGATAAATTCATCCGTAAACAAACAGTACCGGCGGCAGTCTCGTTAAATAAATGCAGTGTCAAATGATAATGTTAATCCGTCACATGCGATGTGCCGCTGTTGCGTCCCACGAGGTTTAGGCCACGCCGCAGACGAGCGTTTTTCAAGACGATTTGAACACATAATAAGACATGAGTAATGACTGAATGAATTTCACGCAAGTACTCTCCTTGACCATCACCTTAAGGCATGATTGTCATGATAAGCCTAAGTAAAATCAGAAAAGATAAAATTGCCTACATTATGTACCTACTTAATGGTATAAATAAGTAAAAACAAAATAACATAATATACATAAATGCGTTGATGTATTTTTAGACGTTTTGTTAGTTTTGGAAGGTTGAAGAAATAAATTTTACAAGAAAATAACTATTATGTACTTACCTATAAATAATGGAATTTTTTCAATTAGTTTTTCTACAAACACATTTTTCAACCTATATGCGTCCACTGATTGACGAACCTAACCCTTTTCGATAGTGCAAATCGCATCTTCCGCCTTCATCGTCCACCAATATTTCGATCAATAATATTTATAAAAAATATTTAATTTATAAATATTAAATTAATATTTAAAAATATTTAAATATTAATTTTTTTTTTGAAAGAGATACATTAGCATGTTGTTATCATGTAATGAAACTAAAAACGCCGCGTCAAAACCGCCCGTCTGTGAACGCCAAATCAAAGGAATGCGTGCAAAAAGGGGTGCGGAATGACACGTGTCGGGGGCTGATTGGACACATCGCACACCTACCCCTGCGATTACGAGAATAAGCTGATTTTGAGCGAACTCTAGAATAATGACGCTTGTTACCGTACCTACTTGTGTTGGACGAATGAGAACAGAGAGATAAAAAAAACTCTACTTATGTAATATATCAGTGCATTATAATTTTCGTCTATTATGAAAATTATAATGAACTGATATATATATACTGATATATACCTTACAACAAAAATTTATGTATGTTTTTCATGAAAACTATGGATACACCAAAACGTTGGCGTTTTCTTAAAATTAATTCAAATGGATGTGGATTGATTCTGTATTTGTTTATATGCAATAAGTAGGGACATTAGAAAAATATTTGACGCTAGCTTTATTTATATGTATTGTTTATTTCCCATTATATTACCATTAAGTGAATGCATTCCATTGCAAAGTTAATATGGCATTGGACATTGTTTGAAGAGCTGACAGATTTGAGTCCTAAATCTGTAGAAGTCCTTACTAGAGACCTAGATGATGAAATGAGAAGGATTAAAAGTATGCTCCTTAGAAAAGCTTATCATACTGTTGAAGGTTATGTAAACGATGAAAGAGCATGGATTTGACTCGCTCCAACAATGCTTGGGACTGCAGTTACTTATATCTAATGACTGTTATTTTTGATTGATACGCGCCGATTTTTTGGAAGTCGGTTAAAAAGAGCAATCACCGAGTTTCTTGCTGGCTGCTCCAGTGGTAGATTCACTCGACGATTCAAAAAGCACTCGTAAAACTCAACTCTACTTGAATAAATAAAGACGTCTATCGGTTAACGACGACGACATAAATTATCACAGAATAGGTAATAGTGATATTATACCTATGACTAAATACTATCTATTTTATGACTTGTCAGCGCGAAACACACTGCCGTGTGTTTCTAGGTGGTGCGTGAACGCAACGCATCGCAAATCGTGGTCAATGTGCCGTCACTAACTTTACGGCTAGTGTTCGGCTCACACGGGTCACCTGCGGGCAACCTGCCCTCTCGTTAATTAAGGAAAACACCTACCTATACCCTACATACAAACACCATGTAGATATAAACTTAGGATGGTCATAAGGTATTTCTTACGACCGCTAAGTTACCCATTATATTTACATTGTTGAATATCTTCTGTGAACAGGGGCCTTAATTATTCCTTGGAAATTGTTGCAACTCTGTATTTAATCTTTAAATTATCATTTACTAGATGATTACCGCGACTTCGTCCACGTGGCATAAGTTTTTGAATTCCCACGGAAACTCCTCAATTTTCCGGGATAAAAGTATCCTATGCCACTCTCCAGGTCTTTAACTATTCCCATGCAAATCACGTCGATTCACAGCGATTGTAGGATGATTTTAGAACAAACCAAAAACACACGTAGTATGTTAATAATTTTTTTTAGTTTTGTAACTATAGCCAGCATCTAAAATCGATAAATTTAATAAACTTTTAGCTATCACAAGACAAACTCTGGAACCTTTGATAAGTTTTTCATATTAGTACTTATTTTGTACTTTCTGCGTCCGACTATATCCTACAAACTTATAAATGTGAAAGTTTGGATGTTTGTTACTCTTCACGCCACAACGACTAAACTGATTTAGCTAAAAGGAATGGAGATATCCTATACTCTGAATTAACAAAGGCTTCATTTTGTCAGGGAAAATTAAAGAGTTCCCGCGGGAATCAAAAAATCCTTAATTCACGCGTACGAAGTCGCGGGCATCATCTAGTAAGAAATAATTATAATTAGTCCCATTTACAACGTTTGAACTATTAGTAAGCATATTCATGCCGGATATTTTGTCTGGTGGGAGGCTTCGTCCGTGGCTAGTTACCACCCTACCGGCAAAAACGTACCGCCAAGCGATTTAACGTTCCGGTAAGATGCCGTGTAGAAACCGACTAGGGGTATGGGTTCAATATAACTGCCATACCCCTGTCATGATTGTTTTTGTCATTTTATTTCTTTATTTGTGTAAAATAATAGTATATTTTACTTTTACTAACTGTTTATTAGGGAGTAAGTAGTAATAGTAGTTCTAATCTAGTAAAAAGATACCTACTCGTAATCAATCAGTTTAACATTGTTATAAAATAGCTAGACCAAAACATGAAAATATTATCATTAATTTATCCTGTTTCGTAATTTTATTATTATTATTGAGTCATGGGAGGTCACAAAATTATATGAATTAAGAATAGAATTTAGAATACATACCTCAATAATGATGTGGGTCGACGGATTACGTGCCACTTCTGAGTTTTTATAAATCAAACCCAATGTTCTTTTATATGCTTTATTCCTTCCGATCATAATAAATTCTAGAGTACCTAATTTAATAATTATTTTACAATCCTTCCATCCTCCGTTTTCTTTTCTTTTCATTTCGCGGGAAACCCTCTCATTGGTCCCATGAATACATTCTTTTTTTATTAATTTGTTCTACGGCCCTGGATTCAAGTCCTTTATGGGCTCATATGTCGTACATAGAATATAAAACTAGAAAATCATGACACCCCTAAAAGGGTTGGCCCGCTACCATCTTTGACTGCATTGTCACTTACCATCAGGTGAGATCGCAGTCAAGAGCTAACTTGTATTGTTTGGTATATATACCAAAAAACCTTCACAAATACAAAAATACTGACAAATAAGTAAATATTGCAAATAAATCTTACATCCGAGTATTCCTGAGTCCTGAAGCGAAATAAGATTTCTTATTCGCCTCAATATACGTAGCTTCGGCTCGTTTGTTGTCTCAAAGACAAAGCCGCTTTCCTTGTCTAAGCCTCTGACGATAAATCCATTGGTGTCCGGTGCAGCTTACCTATACCTCCTCCCCAGCTATCGAGGCCAACCGACGCTTGTAATATGGAAACAAACAACACTATGACCCTACAACTTGATATTAGACATAATTATGCATTCCCCAACATTAAGGCAACGTTATTGTTATGACAGACAAATACAAGTTAGTTTTGTTTATTGATATGGCAACAAATATTGTACAAGCAATTAATAATATTCAAATAATACAATTGTCTAGTTCTAACACCATACATAATAATAGGCATATACCTACCGCATTGAAGATGCTAAGTAAAGCTAAGTATGTCTGATGACTTTTTTAGGTGCCAATACAAGTTAGACCTTGACTGCAATATCACCTGATGGTAAGTGATGATGCAGTCTAAGATGGCAGCGGGCTAACCTGTTAAGTTTCTGTTTGACTATCGTCTCAACTCTAAATTATTTTTTAAATTAGATTTTATATTTAAAGTCACCCTTATTTTCGACCCGTCTGACCCTTGACCCTTCTCAATACGACCCCACATAATCCTGTCCATTTCGAAAACAAACAAAAAAGTTACCATTCAAAAATACTACCCGCTTTACTATTATTTTAACACATTTTGCTGTCCATTTGGTTGGCAAATAAAAACACATTTACTCAGGCCGGTGACTAATTGGGTTTAATTTTTCTGGGCTACTGGACTTAGGGTTCCGTAACCCAATTTTACTTTTAGTTTAGTTTTTGTACAGTACTTACTATGTCCAAATTAGAACTTAAACGCACTAAAAACCTGAAAGTATACAACGTCAACGTCTAAAAAGAAAGTTTTGTCCCGTCACGCTAGTGTGTGTCTCCATGTAAAGGCCCACTACAGAGGCACGGCGTGCCTCGTATGAGTTTGTATGGAGCTGGGCCCTCTTAAGTGACGCGGCACGGAGATGCACTAATAATACGCGACACGGTCATACACACTCATACAAATAATTTTTGCTGCTGCGTGCCTCCCGACTCCGTGAATCAAGTGGGGCTAGTTTAGTAACCTTAAAAGTTAGTTATGTGGACTTTGTTCAACAGCAAAACAAAAAACTCTGGCTCTATTGACGTCTTCACGAGATTGTACTTTGCGTCGATGAAGTCTATGATAGTGGAACGCATTGAAAATTCTTACCACAGAAAATATTCTAGGTAGAGTGAAACATTGGAAATTACAAATCACTGCGATTTGTTATTTCCAAAGTTTCATTGTAATTTCCAAACAAACCAAGTCTTACAGGTTAAAAGGCACCATTAACTTTATCGCAACGTACTAGAACCTTAACAGTGATAGTTAGGTATTTATGAATATATTGAGTTTTAGTTTATAAGCTTATATCTAGAAGTTAAAGATATGGTTAATGGTTTAATGGTTGAAGGTAAATTCGTTTGACTTTAAAAGTCTATCTGAACAAAACATCCATAATTCGAATCCAAGAGGCATAACACAATGATTGCGGGTACTTCCCGTAAAAATTCAGGTATTATCCCGCTACGGAACCTTGTCTTCAAAGTAAACACGCCCTTGTATTGTTTAATAACAAAAATCAATATGTCCGTCCGTCGGTCCCGTCCGGAGCGAGGCTGAGGGAGCAATCAAAGGGCACGAGTAATGAGATTATTATGAATTTCCAATGCAAATACTTGACCAAGGGAGTGAGGGACGCTTAGTTGTGAAGGGATTGGCAGGCCGTTTGGCTTTTTGACGGGTGATTCAATTTGGAGAATCATTTTAATAAACTGCGATACCATTGTATTGCTCTTTTTTTAATGCACAAAAGTAAATAACTTCTTCTATTTTCTATAATTCTTTAATCTTACTAATATTGTCAGAGGGAAATGCCGATTAGCCCTTTCAGCTTACCTCACCCAGCTTCAACGCAACGCTTTACGTTTGACTCCATCAACAACGCTGAAGAATTAGAGGCGGTAGAGGATGGTTGGCCTCAAATGTACACTGACGGGAGCAAGATCGGGGGGAGAGTTGGAGCAGCTGCAACCATATGGAAAAATAATGCATTTGGATGGATGTATGGATGCTGACAACTGCCTCGTTGGTCTAGTGGTTAACATGTTTGACTGCGGCTGACGATGTCCCGGGTTCGAGTCCCGGGTCGGGCCATATTAAGTATTGGGTTTTTCTGACTAGAAATTCCCAGTACTAGCCCGGAGTTAGGAAGTTGGCGGTGTTTCACCCCCGTGCCTCGGAGAGCACGTTAAGCCGTCGGTCCCGGTTATTATCACTATCATGATAATAGTCGTTAAAGCCCGCCAACCCGCATTGGAGCAGCGTGGTGGGTCTAAGCTCTAATTCCCGCTCTCCTATGAGAGTGGAGGCCTGTGCCCAGCAGTGGGACGTTAATGGGCTGTAGTGGTGGTGGTGGTGGATGGATGCTGAAATTTGGCACAGAGATAGATTATAGTCTGGAATAACACATAGGCTATTTTTATAACCAAAAAACCTCAATCCACGCGGACGTAGTTGCGGGCATCAGCTAGGAATAATTAAAGTTCATAATATTTTTATTCCTTGCTGAGTTACAAAACATTGTTTAAGTTTTATAGATATACTATAAACGTTTATAGGTTTCCATCCTGAGGAAACCTGCATGCCTGAGAATTCTTCATAACGATCCATCGGGTGAATACATCGACTGTAGATTGTTAAAATTGTTTGACGACCTCCGTGGCGCAGTGTGTAGCGCTGTTGCCTTAACGTGCGGAGGTCCCGGGTTCGATCCCCTGCAGGGTCAATGTGGGAATTTATAATTTCTTAATTTTCCTGGTCTGGTCTGGTGGGAGGCTTCGGCCGTAGCTAGTTACCACCCTACCGGCAAAGACGTACCGCCAAGCGATTTAGCGTTCCGGTACGATGCCGTGTAGAAACCGAAGGGGTATGGGTTTAATATAACTGCCACGCCCCTAACAGGTTAGCCCGCTACCATCTTAGACTGCATCATCACTTACCATCAGGTGAGATCGCAGTCAAGGGCTAGCTTGTATAGTGGATTAAAAAAAAAACATTTGCAGCATACCAACCACTACAGCCCATTAACGTCCCACTGCTGGGCACAGGCCTCCACTAATTAGAGCTTAGACCCGCCACGCTGCTCCAATGCGGGCTGGCGGACATAATATTTTCCTTGAATTAGAAAGATATAATATGAGACTAACTGCCACGCTTAACTAATTATGTTATCCTCAAACCACAAAACATGGAAGTAGCATCAAGTTTACCGCCAAAGACACAAACACAGTACACTAATGAAGCGACTTGGCAGCGTTTACGTACTGTTTCAGCCATTTTTGGTTTCGCGTCGCGGCGCCGACGTGATCCGACTCAGTAATACAAGCTGCAGCTTAAAATAAACAGAGCACCAGCTTAAAATCAACCTTTCGAACGCCTCACGAGGAGCGTGTGCAGCATTTTGTGTTACCGTTACGTAATATAGCTGGCCTAGTTTTAGATTTACTAAACTGAAAAAGATAAATGATTTGATTCCGTTTGATTTCCGTTCCGTTCCGTTCCGAGCACCTCACTTAAAGCTCTCCAATTGGCATTCCGAATTAATGATAGATTCACTCGACGATTCAAAAGCACTTGTTAAGTCAAAATTCAACTAACAAAATCTCTATTAGATACAAACTTAACAGCTTTAGCTTCAACAAAGTATTATTTTATTCCCACGGCAAAGAACAAATTTTGTGATTTTCTTAACTGCCATATCCCTAACAGGTTAGTCCGCTACCATCTTAGACTGCATTATTACTTACTACCGGTGAGAGATTAGAGTAAAGTAACTTGTAGTGGATAAGAAAATAAAAGTTTTATATTTCCTTAAGATTTTGTATATCAACGGTCGGAAGTCTTCTTTGTCATCAGAAGTGGGAGTTTTTGAAACAATTCTCATCTATCGGAGCCCGCGTCGTCGCTCGGGGGCTCATCGGGTTTCTTCGGAACTTTCTCGAAGTGTAATCAAAGGATAAACCTTCTGTACTGTAGCCGAGTCGAGTGGGTGCATAAAGCGAAAATTCACTTACTTCCTATAGCGGACGCCGCTCCAAACATTGAGAATGAGGTGCACTCGCGTTTAAGACATATTATTAGATGTTCACTCGTTTCAAAACTATGTGAAAGCCCTGAATCTAAAAGAAGTACTCACAGTCCCACCAACAATTGTTTGGCCTAGTGGCCAAAATTGGAGCAAATTTTTATGACAGTATAGTTTTTGTTTATTTATTTATTAGAAACACTCGGCGATGCTGTCACTGGGTCAGCCTTGTTATTTATTGAAAAAAAAAGTTAAATCTAGCCTTTTTTAATGCGATATAAAGACTAGGTTTGAATAAGACGGTTACTTTTAAATGTTGTATTGTAACTTAAACTTAAAGTTAAGGCTTGTATCCAATGATTTTGACGTTACTATCTCTACCCTGTATCAGTTTAACTTATCTTCTTTCGCGTAAAGAAACTTAACCAGATTGATGCTGTTTTTTTAATTTACTTTCCATTGATTCAGGACGAATGCACAGTCTTTAACGCGAATCCCGTCTTTATATAAAGTCATAGTTGTTTCAGGGAGCGAATTTGCATAGGAATGGCAGATTATAGAGCCACCATAGGCCAGGAGCTAGGTTTGCGGCAGTCTGGCCACGCGGTTAACTGGAACTACGCCGGTTACTGCTAACTATATAGCCTTTTCATGGCTAACTGTACGCTGCCGCGGTAATGTTCAACCTTTTGTATGTTTTAATCTATTATAGGGGCATAAGATTTTATCAATACCGTTCTACGTTGGCAGTTTTTTTTGTGCTAAAAATTTTCATGGGCGGGAATTTAACATCAGGTAACTCGCTTGCTCGTGTGCTCGCTATATTGTATTAAATCTATACTATCTATACTAATATTATAAATGCGAAAGTTTGGATGTATGGATGTATGGATGTATGGATGGATGTTTGTTACTCAATCACGCCCCAACGGCGGAACGGATCTGGATGAAATTTGGCACAGATATAGATTATAGCCTGGAATAGCACATAGGCTACTTTTTATCCCGGAAAATTAAGGAGTTCCCGCGGGAACCAAAAAATCTTTTTCCACGCGGACGGAGTCGCGGGCATCAGCTAGTGTAGGATAAAGAAGCAGATGTAACTTTACCAGGTCCAGGATAACCAAGAAATAGAAAGCTTAATCCATTTCCCAACTTCCATATTTAACATTATATTGTGTAAAGTGTATCTTGTATAATATCTACTACGCTTCATGGGTTCTTATTTTCAACCTATTTTGATGAAATTTGCTACAGGGGTAGGTTGCACCATTTATCCCGGAAAATTAAGGAGTTCCCGCGGAAGATTTAAAAATCTACTAGGTAGGTATATATTACTTAAGGCCTGAATTCCACCCATGCTTATGCCCGTCAGGCCTATTCACAAAAATATACATAGGTATAAATAAAAAACCTATTCGGTACTCTAGCAAATTCCAATTCCATTCCAGCAATTTTATGGAAACAAAGGAATAGTATTACATTACGCGTAATCTTTATACAATACAATGGAAGGCGCGAAGTCGGAACACCTACGTTAAAAAGAAAAGAAACCCGATATAAAATTAAGTCAACAAGATCCTACGAAAAATTATTCATAGAAGAGATCCTGCGAGGTGTGAAGTGGCGAGAAAACGAGGTTCTCTCCAGGGTTGTCAGGACTCAGGACTGCGTACTAAATAAAGTGGATTTTCACGCATACGGCATACCACAATGTAACGTCAAGGTCTGCATCCACACGTAGCCGAAACTAAACGGATTTGCATCCTGTTTTAATTTCGAACCGCTAAGATATTCATCTTTTACCATCCTCCATTAATTCAGTAATACCTTTCTTCAAATCTAAAGATTACTTTAGACAAGTACGCTCCACCTTAGGCTGTATCACTAGGTACTTGAAAACAAATTTGATTACAACCAGCTGCTACAATATCCATACTCATATTACGAAAATGTGTCTGTTTGTTTATCTGTCTATCGGTGCGTCTGTCGGTCTATCTACGGTTTTTATGGAATTTGGTACAGAGAAAGAGTTACATCCCTTTCCCTGGGATAGGCTACTTTTTATTATCATATCATATCATTATGGAATAAAAAAACTTAATACACGCGGACAAAATCGCGGGCGTGATCTAGAACCTAAATAGAAATATGAAAGTCGAGTATTACGTAGATAATGTAATAATTCTATTGATTCAATTATTGCTTTGCGAAACTCGCTAAGCATTCTTAATTGTTTCTTCTAGTTATTACCTATAATACAAAAGGAAAACTTGGTGGCAATTTTATGTCAACGCACAACTCAAACCAATCAAATCACTCAACTCTACTTGAGTAACTCGAGTAACCGCAAGCTTGAGATTTCGCATTGTAGATTCTCTCTATAATCTAGATCGAAATTCGATATACTTATACAAATAATTATGAATCTTATTAGTTACTAAAATAAGGGTTAAAGTCGAAAATTTATTATATTAACTGAGAAGTGCCAATTAAACCGGTAATCCAGGTGGCAACCCTGCCGCTAAGAGTAAAAGAGAAGGGCTATGGATAACTGGCTTCATGAATTGGAAATGCAATTTGGCCGGGGTATATGTGGGCAATTGTTTTCGAGGAGTTACCGATTTCGGTGATAGACGTGCGACTTTTTATATGAGAGCGGTAATGCCCTGTCGTGTTCAAAGACGGCTGTTTTTATTAAATGTTTAAGGGAATAGGGGTTTTTTTATTAGGCTGATCTCATCTTATCGTATACGCGATTATCGTTTATGAGGGGAATTGGACTTGGCAGGAGATTGCTAACACTCAGTTTTATTGTTTTTGCTAAATGCAGACAGTTTTATGTCACGTACCTTGACGTCCTTAAGATAAGGATTATAACTCTAAATAACATGAACATCAACAATATTAAAACGAATATTATCATCATCAAATCTACCTATTTCCAGCTCACAACTGACCAAGAGTCTTTTCTCAGAATGGGTAAGGTTTAGCCATGACAGTTCATCACGCTGACTAAAGTGCTGTTTGGTATGAGTCTACCAACTGAGTAATACCAACTAAAAAGATAGAAATAAGAATACTGGTTTTATTTCATAGGTACTATAGCTGATGCCCGCGACTTCGTCCGCGTGGTTTAAGTTTTTTGATTCCCGCGGGAACTCCTTAATTATCAGGGATAAAAAGTAGCCTGTGTCAATCCAGGTCCTCAACTATACCCATACTAAAAATCAAGCCGATCCGTTGCTCCGTTGCGGCATGATTGAAGGACTAAACAATAAACCAACAAAGAAACACTTTCGCATTTATAATATTACTAGCGGTCGCCTGCGACTTTGTCCGCGTAAAATTTCTGATTTCCTATGACATTATGAAATTTTCCCGCTGCAATAAGTCTATCTAAAGAGGCTTTATAAAGCTTATTTAAGTTTTTATTATTTAAAACTTATAACCGAAATGCTGAATTTTTATGTCTCTTTCTACAAAAACATACAAATTTTCAACCCCCATTTCACCCTCTTTGGGGTAGATTTTCGAAAAAGTACTTATATAGGTTATTATAATTTAAAACTGATAACCTAAATCCTGTTTTTCTAGTCTGTAACTTCAAAAACTTAGAACCATCATGCAAACTTCCAACCCCCATTTAACCCTCTTTGGGGTAGATTTTCGGAAAAAAAATTATACACATTTTTATTATTTTAAACTTATAACTTAAATGCTAATTTTCATGTGTCTAACTGCAAAAACAAAGGACTTTCATACAAACTTCCAACCCCCATTTCAACCCCTTAGGGGTGAATTTTCCCAAAACCGTTTCTTAGCTGACGTTTACACCATAGAAGGAACCTACCTTCCAAATTTCAAGTCTGTATGTTTTATAGTTCCTGAGATATCGTGATGATCAGTGAGTCAGTCAGTGAGTGACCTTTCGCTTTTATATATATAGATTAGTATGATTTTTATGATAAAAAAGTGTAATTTTTTTTAGAGAAAAGTAATATAACTTATTTGGAACTTTTATCTATAATCGCTATATTCATAGTGATTCGATTTACATTCTTAATTTTATGTTCAAGGTAGCTCCGATACAAGATAAATGAGATATGAATATTTGAATAGCGCGAGCCGGTATCGCGTTTATCGCGTAGACCACCCAGTAAATAATGCAATTGCGCAAAATGGCCGCACCACTTAATTAAGGGTTGATTAATTAACTACATAATATTTATGTGATTAGTTTGATTATTCAGGCATCCACATTGTGGGGATGAAAATATTGTTCGCACAATTCTTCTTCGTTTCAAATTGAAATTGCAAATGGGAGTTTGTTATGACAAAGAACTTCACAAGCGATCTCGAAATTTAACACATTCTTGCATCCATCGGACCCTGCCAATAATATTTGAGGTTGTGCACCTTTTTTGACGTTTATTAAACTGTCTCTCAATGCTGCATTTGCCTGTAAAAGGCCAGCGTTTAAGCATTATGAGACCCCAACGACTACCGATTCTTTAAGCTATGTGGAATGTGCCCTTTGCACCTTTAGCTTCGTGATGCGTGCTCAAATGTTTTTAATTCAATTAAACTTTTCCAAGGGCTTTTAGTCGTCGTTTCGTTATCGTTTTTTTTTCCTGTCGAGAGGAGGCAGCAAGAAATTCAGTGGTTGTTCTTTTCAATCAAAAATTACTATCTTTATTAAGATACAAGTATCCGAAACGAGAAAATAGAGAAAATTGTTAAACATGGTAATAACGTAAGTGATACAAGAGTACGAGATGAAAGGCGTTTGTGCATACGAGTAGGTACAATGGAGCGGGTAATCTAATTTCATAGACAATTGCGACAATCAGCTTCGCGACTGCTGCTGCATGTTGGGATTACATTCGGCGATTGTAGTTTTGCGATTTATATGATTTTTGACACTGTTAGTGTTTGTATACTTACTAAGCCAGATCTTTACTTAAATATTCTACCACAGAACAGCGAGAAACCGTCTGCGTTGGCATCCTTATGTGGTTGATGTCCAATCTGCCCGCACGAAACGTTTTTGCTCGACGTTTCTGATCCGAACCGCTAGGGTGTGGAACATCCTCCCAGCGCACGTGTTTCCTGCCACATATAACTTAGGTACCTTCAAGGCAAGAGTGAATAGGCATCTTCTTGGCAAGCGCGTTCCAACCTAGACCTCATCATTGCTTTGCACTAAGCATGATTGTCGTCAAGCGCAAGCCTATCTCTCAATAAAATAAAAAATATGGCACAGTCTAACGAGATACTTTTTTTTAAAAAAACATCTTCACGTACTGAAACTCTCGTGAGTTTATGTGGACATTGCACATTCCTCATAAACAAATATATAAAAATAGCTTATTTAATTCAATCTGTCATTATTTTATTCTGTCATTCATCCAAAGGAGAGGTCTACACAGTGCAACGCCGCGGGAAGACAGGAGCAGGATGGGAGGAGCTACAACTGTGTCAAGCTGGCATAATATTATTGTCAGCATAAAATTTAGTCATTCTAGCACAAAATTAATATACACATTGGAAGTGTATAAGAAGGTAGGGGTTCCTGTGGTCTGCAGTTTATGTCAGCGTCGATTCACAGCGAGGGTAATATTTTTGGCAATTGTATCCATTAGCTAAAAGTAAAAAGTCCAGTTTTGATATTAAACAATGACACAAAAAATCTTACTTTAAATATGAGTAGGTACTATTATCGCATAGATTTAGTATTAGATTAGAATAAATCTATGTATTATCGTTGATATATTTAAAATATTTAATGATTATAAAAAAAGAAAAAGCAGCATGTAAACTGTCCCTAATTCCTAGAACATCCCAATGGCATCACCGTGTCGTAAAAAACGTGTTTTACCGAGTTATTATACGGCGCGGGATATTCGCCCGTCCAATCCGAATTGGTGAGAATTTTACGACAAACTATTTAGCGAGGCTCGTTCGCACTTTCATTTTGAGCATACAATTTTTGTTATGGTTTGCTTAGGAGGAGAAAAGTGAATTTTTCGCGTCTATGTTTTACGTTTTACAGCGTCTATAAACCTAAGTTGTTTGAGTTTTTAGGAAGGTAAGCTTTCATAAAGTTTTCACACCCATACTAATCTATTGTAATATTATAAATGCGAAATTTTGGATGGATGGATGGATGGATGTTTGTTACTCAATCACGCCACAACGGTTGAACCGACCTGGATAAAGTTTGGCAATAAGATAGATTATAGGCTGGAATAACGCAACGGTTACTTTTTATCCTAAAAATTAAAGAGTTTCCGCGGCAAAAACCTCAAACTACGCGGTTGAAGTATGACTATACGCAGACTATAATGTATCTCTGTGCCTACTTTCATCCAGATCCGTTCAGCCATTCTGGTGTGATTGAGTAACAAACATCCATCTATCCATACAAACTTTCGCATTTATAATATTAGCATACACAAACAGTGTAACCGCTGCCTGATTAGAACCGGCTCGTGTTTGCGCCTTGTCTGATGGCAAATTTGCTACGTATAGAATACTAGCTAATGCACGCGACTTCGTCCGCGTGGATTGAGGTTTTCGGTTCCCACGGGTACTCTTTAATTTTCTGGGATAAAAAGTAGCCTATGTCCTTTCTCAGGCTCTAGGTCAAGGATCCCCAGCGGTCGATATCGACCCCTTGGGGTCGATATTGGTTTTCCAGGGGTCGACATAAACGTAAACTGATTTTGAGGGTCGACGAGGTCTAAAAATCGACCCCTATTTTAATGTTTATTTCGAAAAATTATTACCTAGGTACTTAAGTATTTTTACGTAATTTGTATTAATAATTATTAATTACACTTGATATTTACTGAATTTTATGTCTATTTATTTTGTTAAATTTTGATGGGAAAATGATGTCAAGTTTACTCACGGAAAAAATTAGAGATAGGATTTTTAAAGTAATTTGGCTAAGGTATCAGTTCATTTTGGAAAAGGGTTCTCTTGCCCAAAATAGTTTGGGAATCCCTGCTCTAGACTATCTGTACCAAACTTCATTTAAATCGGTACTAGTTTAGGCGTGATTGCGTAACACACAGACAGACAGAGTTACTTTCGCATTTATAATATTAGTAAGATGGATAGATGACTAGCTGATACTCGTACCCTCTGATTTAAGATGATAGTTTGAACTGCCTCGTTGGTTAGTATGTTCGACTGCAACCGACGAAGTCCCGGGTTCGAAGCCCGGTACGGGCCATAACAAGTATTGGGTTTCTCTGATAAGAAATTGTCAGGACTAGCTCGGAGTCAGGAAGTTGGCCGTTTTCACCCCCGTGCTTTGGAGAGCACGTAAAGCCATCGGTCCTGCGCCTGATCTCTTTCCGTCCCATCGGGCTATGAGAGTAAATTAACAGAGAGTGCACCTGTGTATGAGCACACACTTGTGCACTATATCTCCCGTGCTAATTAAGATGGCTAATCTCTCTGGAGCTAGGTCAAATTTTATTCCGTTAGGATTAATTTGGCAATTTATAATTTCTTACTTCGGCCATTCGACCGACGAAAACGATTAACGACCAACCGATTTAACGTTCCAGTAACTGCCTTATAGAAACCGATTAGGGGTATGGATTTCATTAACTATCATACCCCTAACATGGTAGCCCGCTACCATGTTAGGGGTATGACAGTTAACTGCATCAACACTTACTGCCAAGTAGATCTCAGTGAAAGGCTTACTTGTAGTAAAAAAAACTGCTCTTAACTACCTGAATTTATCAGTGTTCTAGTCCCGTTTTAGTCGATTAGTTATTACACGGACTTTAAACTAGCTTTAGGCCAATTTTTTCTTAAGCAAAGCAAATACTAAAGCGCTGCACTATCGGCTTATTTATTGAGGCAGCTTTTTTCACGGTATCTGAACTTTAATTAAAAAGAAAATTACCTGAATCAAGCACATGCGCCTGCATAGCCAAATACACTTTGTTGCAATAAAAGAGCGCATTGATATAATATTTCGACTAAAAACGTATATAATTATAATAAGTTGTAGTAAAATTGTTAAAATCTCCAAATACTATATCAGTTTAATGCATTGGAATAGAATGAGTGCTAAAATTCTACATCAATGTTTTAATGCATTATTATTAGAGTCGCTTTTTCCCGTGGCTTCGCACATGTTCGATTTCAGACTCGTATTTTAATTTTCAAAAATCCATTCTTATCAGATGCCTACGTCATAATTTTTTTTAAATCTATCTGTATATCATTCAAAATTTCTGAGGCGAGTCCGAAGGAAACTGATTTTATCGCAGGTTTAAATTACAAAAATATTGTTAGTGCACAATAACTTTGGTCAACTGAAACGCACCGTGTAGTAATGATCCTCGGATCTGTGAAGTCATTTTAGCTATTGCCAGCACTTTATTGTACTTTCATGCTAATGTGATCGAACACTCCGAAGCGATCAATGTATGTAATGTTAAAACTTGATGTAGGGCACTTGATTTAAGAACTTGGCAGCATGGCCCCTGGTTTTAATTACATTAATATTGTGTAGGTACAGTTATTCTGCCCGCAAGTGTACGGTGTAGCAATGATCCTTGAATCTCTGGAGTTACTCTATCTATTGCCAGCACTGCACTCCCCTGAGTTAAGCTAGAAGTGAAGTGATCTTATTTACTTAAATGTAATGAAATATAAGTATTTTAACGTCAACTGTTGCACAATAGGTCTTTTGTTACCTTTCCACGCCTGAAATCTGAATCCCAGCGGCTCCCTGGCTCCTTGTGACTCGCTTTATTTCCTCTGTCCACCTCGTGGAAGGGGCCTGCTCTCTGCAGTTTGCCAACATCGTCGTTTTCGATAGGATGTCACCAACTCGGCACCTTGGGATCCCAACGTCCATCGGTTCTTCGAACTACACCACTTCAGCTTCGCAAGTATATATATCTCTGTTAATTGTATCGGTTAATTAATTTGATTTATTACTAGCCGATGCCCACAATTTCGTCCGTGTGGATAGAGGTTTTTTGGTTCCCGCGGGAATTCTTTAATTTTCTGGGATAAAAGTAGCCAATGTGTTATTCCAGAGTCCAGACTATAATCTATCTCTGTGCTAAATTTCATCCAAATCCGTCCAGCCGTTCGGGCGTGATTGAGTAACAAAAATCCATCCATCTATTCATTCATACAAACTTTCAGATTTTTAATATTAGTATAGAAGTATAAATTTTATCGGATTTGATCCGACTCCGAACATACCTAGTTCCCTCCATCGCCCTCCTGAGTGACACTGAGTTTTTTAATAAGGCCTTAATAACTAAACAACAATATTAGCTATACGGATATACCAAGGATCATTGGATCTAATACAGAGAAGTATAGATAAGACGTTGAAATCTCTGATCACAATTTGATACATGTAGCGGGAGTCAGGACTCAGATATTTGTTCCGCGCTTCCATTTAATCTCGGACTCCTCATTTCTTAATTGCAGCCTTCGCGGGAACGAAATTACTATTAGGTGAATGGGTTCCGTATACCATGTCAAACTGTGTTCTCTTATCATATCTTTTGTCGATTATTCATAACCAATCCTTACTTAAATGATAAATGCCAAAGTGTGTCTTGTTGTCTGTTACTGTTCATGATATTGTTCCCAAATTCGGTACACAGACAGCTTGCATTTCGAGATGGATTTTTATCCTGGCAGATCGTAAAGAAAATATGACAAACTGAAAATTATAATACCAAAAGCATTGATGTAGAATTTAGTACGCAAAAGCGAAGATATGAGTATCTGTCTTTTATGCGATTTCGATTTCCAAATAGCTCTGCTAATTTTCATCCTAGGAAATAGAAGGGATTCCACGGGATTTTTAAAAATCATAAACTCACGTTTCAATGTCGTGGATTAATAAATAGATAATAATATACTCGATACTTCCATACTAATAATATAATAATATAATCCATATCCATACTTCCATACTAATATTATAAATGCGAAAGTGTGTCTGTCTGTCTGTCTGTCTATCTGTCTGTCTGTCTGCTACGCTTTCCTGGCCCATCTTTTCAACCGATTTTGCTGAAATTTGGTACAGGTGTAGATGGTATCCCGGGGAAGGACATAGGCTACTTTTTATCCCGGAAAATTAAAGAGTTCCCGCGGGAATCAAAAATCTTAATCCACGCGGACGAAGTCGCGGGAATCATCTAGTATATTATAAATGCAAAAGTGTGTCCATCTATCTGTCTGTCTGTCTGCTACGCTTTAAAGGTTCATCTATTCAATAGATTTTGATGAAATTTGGTATAGAGATAGGTTGCGTCCCAGGGAACGACATAGGTGTATAGGCTTATTCCGAAAAGCTAAAGAGTTCCGGCGAGAATTTAAAAAAATTTAACTATCGCGGATCAAGTCATAGTTATTACTAAGTTAAACATGTTCTAGAGCTGATTAGAAGCTTAGCTATACTACCTACGGATCCCTAAAACCACTAATATCGCTAAAACGGCTCGCTATACACGTCTCTTTGATGCCGCACTCATGTTTACGCTAGTTATTAGCTAATTACCCCCGTCAATGGGAAGCGGGTTCGATTCCTGTTTGCGGAACGATGTTTTATAGGATTTGTTGATTGGCTAAACGTCCGTTATTGAGTCAATGTTATTGCATTTGTTTTTTTTGCTGATTGTATGTTGAGAGTTAAGAATGGCATTTTGTTTAGATGACGTTATATAGCGCAGCCATATCATGTTGGTCAGTGGCGTGCAGCCTATAGAGGCATAAATGCACTGCTTACCATAATGGTTATTACCCGACCTCATTGTGCCAATTATTGATTACTAGCTGATGCCCGTGACTACGTCCGCGGGTATTGAGGTTTATTGGTTCCCGCCGGAACTTTTCCGGGTTAGAAAGTAGCCTGTGTGTTATACCAGACTATAATCTGTCTCGGTGCCAAATTTCATGCAAATCCGTTCAGCCGTTCAGGCGTAATTGAGTAACAAACATCCATCCACACATCCATACATCCATCCAAACTTTCGCATTTATAAAATAAGTATGAAGTATGATCTGTTATTATGCAGGTTTCTACCAATGTAATGCATACCCTGGCATCAAACCATGTGCACGCCATTGATGCTGGTAATGCGTAGGTATAGTTCGCGCCAATCATTTAGTCGTCTCTGAGCTGAGATGCGAGCGCTTGTTTGCGTAGCTCTCATACTAACTGACGAAGTCAACGGATATTTGAAAAACGAAAATATGCTATTGCAACGCGTCTTGGGGTCAACTTCAGACTATTTGATTGGCAAAAAGTAGCCTATGTCCTGGGATACAACTTAGGTATGACGACCTCCGTGGCGCAGTGTGTAGCACTGTTGCCTTAACGTGCGGAGGTCCCGGGTTCGATCCCCGGCAGGGTCAATTTGGGAATTTATAATTTCTGAATTTTCCCTGGTCTGGTCTGGTGGGAGGCTTCGGCCGTGGCTAGTTACCACCCTACCGGCAAAGACGTGCCGCCAAGCGATTTAGCGTTCCGGTACGATGCCGTGTAGAAACCGAAGGGGTATGGGTTTAATATAACTGCCATGCCCCTAACAGGTTAGCCCGCTACCATCTTAGACTGCATCATCACTTACCATCAGGTGAGATCGCAGTCAAGGGCTAGCTTGTAGTGGATAAAAAAAAAGGTATGTACCAAATTTCATCAAAATCGGTAGAACAGATGGACCGTGAAAGCCGAAAGGGTAGCAGACAGAGAGGCAAACTTTCGCATTTATAATATGGATTAGTTTAGGAAATGATAACTAGCTTATTCCTGCGACTTCATTCGCGTGGATTTATGTTGTAGGGACTAGGGATCCTATTCACAATTGAAATTATCGAAAGGATTTTAACAATAAGAAAGACTCCTTTACAAGAAAGAAGACAGTGTCAACTCATAATTACTATTTATCGGGTAAAATACTCCGCAGAGTCGACGAGGTGAGAGACCTTGGCGTGTTGTTGGATAAACAATTATATTATGAGTCACACATTAATAAAATTAAAAATAAAGCCTATAAGATGCTTGGGTTTGTCCTTCGCCAAACAACTGGTTTTAAAAACCCAAAATCCCTTATTTTACTTTACAACTCCCTGGTAAGATCCCAGCTGGAACACGCTTCCACCGCTTGGAACCCACAGTATGCCTGTCACGTAGATATGATTGAGAGCATCCCGCGCAAATTTCTCAAATGCATTAACAAAAGATTTGGTTCCTCGGTTAACAGTTTAACTTCTTTAGAATTAAGACGAGAACATAAGGATCAAATCTTCTAATACAAATTGGTTAATGGAATGATAGATTTTCCTTACTTATTAAATAAAATTAAATATAGTGTACCTAAACCCTTACAGAGGAGTTGTCGGCAGCAGTACACATTTCATCTTTCACACGTTAACCGTAATTACTGCAGAAACAAATTTCTCCACAGGTCTTGCGACAGGTATAACAATAAATACCAACATTGACATATTCTTTTATATGTACGGGAGGTTTGCATCTGAAATCAGGAAATGTGTCTGATTCGTTTCGTGACTGCAGCTGCAAGCCTTACCTGCCTATAAATATTGTATGCGGGCCAAAGCTTACTTATAATTATATCTACCCGATCGGGATATGTAGGAACTAGTATTTTTTTTTTTTTTTGTGAAAACTTCACTGGCTTAATGAAATTTCTAGATTAAGGTTAAAACTATGTAATATGTTTAGCTGTTTGTTTTCTAAATAAATAAATAAATAAAAATAAAACAGCCCAATATTCCATAATGAATTTGTATGGAGTTTATCCAAATTATTATCCAGAGTTACTAGTGGATAGGTATTTTAATCCCAGGCTTAAATCCTGGCAAATATCAGTTAATCCCGATATAATAAATATTAATACTGATAAAAATATAATCATTATTTGCACAGCCACAGTACAATGGCGGTTGTTCATTAAAATCAGATGCAAATGTCGTTAAAGTCGCGACCAAATACATATTTACTGATCGGAATCGCGTTATTTTGAGTATTTTTGGTGTTACAGATACTTCTTGAAAACTGTATCGAGATTCGATAGACATAGATGCACAGATGTTTGGTAGGAGGATAAAAAGTAGCCTATCCAGGACATCACTCCAAGTCCTCAACAATACCCATGCAAATCACGTCGATCCGTTGCTCCGTTGCGGTGTGATTGAAGGACAAACAAACAAACAAACAAACAAACAAACAAACAAACAAACAAACAAACACACTTTCGCATTTAAAATATTAATTTGAATATTTTTTTAAAGCGCGCTCAGCGGAAATTGGTCAAATGGCCGCCAAGAGCTCCCGATTCCCAAAATGGCGAAACTTCACGAAAGTAAGAAATTCGTCAATTGTGTAACAGCCTCGACTCAATGTGTTTCTTTTATAGCTTTTTTTATTTGTGTAACGGCAAATCCGAAAGTTGTAGTAACAAGCATGTCCGGGTTCTGCGCAATACGCGGCGCAGCGAGGTGCGGTAAGTGTATCCATTACTGGCTCCTTGAACAAACATGCAAAGCTGCGCTCGCTACATATCAAGTGTCTCGGACCGGCCAC
This sequence comes from Erebia aethiops, assembly GCA_923060345.2. NCBI lineage: Eukaryota > Metazoa > Arthropoda > Insecta > Lepidoptera > Nymphalidae > Erebia > Erebia aethiops. The sequence continues at coordinate 866,024 of OV281092.1, read as the reverse complement.
CGCAGTCACACTGGGACGCCTTCTTGGCTTCGATTTTACTTCTGCCATTAAGTCCTTTTTGCTAATCACTGCTTACACATACTCTACTGCCTCTCTAATTTCATTGATTCCAGCTGGTGTAGAAACTGTGGAGTAACAGTTTATTTACTTAGTTATTTAGTTTATTTTAGAACCTTAGTCTCTTAATCTACTTAGGTAGTTTCGTTTGAATGAGTCTTGTTACTTGAAATCCATACTAATATTATAAATGCGAAGGTGTGTCTGTCTGTCTGCTACGCTTTCGCGGTCCAACCGTTCAACCGATTTTGATGAAATGTGGTACAGGGATAGGTTGTATCCCGGGGAAGGTCATAGGCTATATTTGTAGCCCGGAAAATCAAGGAGTTCCCGCGGGAATCAAAAAAACTTAATCCACACGGACAAAATCGCGGGCATCATCTAGTAAGCTTATATTTTTTGAGGTAGAATAATACAAATAAAGATTTTCAGCATCCCACTGTGAACAGTCACAATGTGGATCACAGTGCTACTCCGCGCACCTACCCCCTAGCGAGAGGCAGGTAATTGGTTGGAAAACTCTAAACTTGCGTCCTCCGACCCACGAGCACTTATATACCTATTCGAGGGCGTACGTACCACTTGCAAGCCTTATTACTGCTCAATTGATGAAAAAATATATTTGGGTACAGGGTTAACCTGTCACACTGAAATAATTTTATTAAGATATTAAATTTTTGGTTCGTTCTATTCTTTTGGACTGTGACGTATCTCAAACTTAAAACTCATATTTTTTAATCAAATAAACTTATTAATAGTGCCACCGACCATGGTCCACCAACGTTTGTTTAGTTTCTTTTTCCATGGGCATTATAAAAAATGTGCGGCATCGAAACAGCTGATCGGTTTGGTGGCCATTTGATGACAATGGCAATGTATACATGTTACCTACTTCCGTCCAAAAAATCTGAAGTACCTACTCACAAGTGGTGCTTAAAAAAGCTTAGCTCCAATCAAAAGTACACTTATCCGTTAGTCGCTAATATCTGCAGTGGCGTAATAATATGATAAGCAATACGCGGACGATGCCGCAGGCAACAGCTAATCATGAATTAATTACCGCTGATGGCCAGTGACAAGCGGAACGTATAATATCTGATAATACCCATTGAGTTTATGCTAAAGAGCTGTGTATCAATTTCGCCGTTGATTATTTCGTTGGTAGTTGGTAATTGGATGTTACTTTCTCTATGAACATCCAACCAACCACTATTTTTTTTTATGTGGAGGAGGAAATTCTCATGAATGCCAGGAACTGGTATGCCCGACTTCACTCCAGTTAGATTTTCGTAAAAACCTCCTCCGATCTTCATCTGCATCTTCCCGGTATCGCACTGAGCATTTCGTCAGAAATGTAGCCGTTTTTTAAGCTGTGGGTTTCTTCCTATGCTGTTCAACATCCTCTCGAGTTTTCATGATAAACTTAATTATTTTTACATATTTGTCCTATACTCTACTTCGTTCTTCAGAATTCTTGTTATTAAGTTTTTTGGGCTTAGTTTATCCTCACTTCCAATGGCCATGTTTCACTGTTGTTCAAAAAAAAATTTTTTTTTTTAATGAGGAGGAGGAAAATCCTCATGGATGCCAGGAACTGGCATGCCCGACATCACTTCATTAAGATATTTCGTGACCTACGGGCTAAAAACCTCCTCCGATCTTCATCTACTTCTTCGCGGTATTGCACTGAGCATTTTGTCAGAAAGGTAGCGGTTTTTTTAAGCTGTGGGTTTCTGCCTATCTCAATTCTCACTCATCATCCTCTCGCATTTTCATGATAAACTTAATTAGTTTCGCATACCTATTTGTCCCACTCTACTTCGTTCTTTAGCATTCTTGTTATTAAGATTTTTGGGCTTAGTTTGTCCTCACTTCCAATGGCCATGATTCTCTGTTGTTCAAATATGCGGCACTCGAATATTGCATGGTCGAGGGGTGTCATCTTCGCCTCAGTATAGACATTCCTCGCTGATCGCTTTCCCTATGGCATGCAGGTAAGTGTTGAAGACGCCATGATCGCTCAGAGCCTGTGTTAGCCATTTATCTACCTCCCCATGCTCCTTTCCCATTGCTTCTCCATTCTGCCTCCCATTCAGCAAGCGTCCTTTGCCTTTCCTCTTTAGGTGTTTTTTTATCCTCTAGACTGTATCGCCGGGTACGATCTAAAGCCAGTCGCTCTATAGTTATCAGGCCAGCTAGTAGGTATCACCGAATTGATAAATTACAAACTTACTTTACTTTTATTAATGTCCGGACTCCGGGCGAAGTTACTTTAACCGGCCCGGATAATGTCCGGATAGACTGCGGGCAGTGGCGCGTGAAATTGGTCGGCGGCGGCGCGCTTCGTTCATACAATATTTGTCACAGTTCATAATGTATCGGACAATACTTGGTATATTGATGTTATCTATTATAGGTACAAAACAATCCTACATCATACTATTAATATTATAAATGCGAAAGTGTACCTATTTGTTTGTTGGTTTGTCCTTCAATCACGGATCGACGTGATTTTTTGCGTAGGTGTAGTTGAGGACCTGGAGGACCTATGCTACTTTTTATCCCGGAAAATTAAGGAGTGCACGTGGGAATTAATTACGTAGAAGCTTGGGTCATTTGAATTGTTTTATATTCCATTCGATATAAAAAAACTTTTTTATTGAATAAATAAAAAAGGAAATAATGTTTGCAGTAGTTCAGTTCAACCTACATATTTTAGTTACCTGTAGTTAGCTTCCAAGATCTCGGAGCAGAACTTCCGAAGTCTCCAGGCTACATCAAGACTACGGGTATTTATGAAAAGGGTTGCTATCAAAGTTACGGTATAAAGACTTTGTCAAACAAAGTGCGTGACGGTTTTAGTATAGTTATGGAATTCAGTGACGATTCCTGGTGGTCAATCTTGAGTTGGCGCTAGCCGATGGTTAGGTGTTTTCTCAATAAAATCTTCTTCGGCGGTTTGGTCGATGTCTTCTTCTTTTCTTCTTTAATCACTTATCACCTAGTGAGACATTAGAACTCAAACTTGTAGTGGACCAAAATCTATACAATATTGTTGATTTTTTAACATTTATTGAAAACAATACAACAGAACTTAAAGCTAGCAAGTCTAACCTAATTACTATGTAAATCATGCCCGCATGAAATGGTGGCAAGAATGCTGGCTGCATTTCCGCGTTGTACAGCCAGGCTGATCCTTAGTGCAAAAAATTAGCCAGCCCTTCTGTCGCCAGATTAGGCAAATAACCGCCGTGAATCATGATATCAAAAATATAAAATTTTTGCGAGATATTTCATCCTCCACGGCCCCATTATTATTGATTAATAAGTTTACTTATTTTATAAAATACAATGGAAAACATAACACAATAATCACTGCTGGCTGGCTGGCGGCTACTAATGATTTATTAATACAACACATACAAACTAATATTATACTTAGGGTCAATCGCAAAAACGCCGCCCCGATTCATAGCCCAGCCACGTTGGAAGTACTTTGGACTCTCGGAGGTCCCTGTGACACCGAAATAGAATTTGTCTATTACTCCATCCATAGTCATTAGTTTTCGAAAAAAAAACTTCCTCATTTGCCATATCATTCTCAAGATGGCAACGATATCATCTCGGTTTTGAATTTTTAATTTTATTTTAATGTTAATATATTAGGGTATGATATGCGATTTATTTTAGCGTACTTGGCATTGCAACTGCCTCGTTGGTCTAGTGGTAAACATGTTAAACTGCAGCCGACGAGGTCCCGGGTTCGAGTCCCGGGTCGGGTTACAACAAGAATTGGGTTTTTCTGACAAGAAATTCTCAGTACTAGCGCGGAGTTAGGAAGTTGGCGGTGTTTCATTCCCGTGCCTCGGAGAGCACGTTAAGCCGTCGTTCTTGCGCCTGATCTCTCTCCGGTTGTGTCGGATTTTCCGTCCCATCGGGCTATGAGAGTAAAGGAACAGAGAGTGCACCTGTGTTTGCGCAAACAGTTGTGCACTATAATATCTCCCGCGCAGATGGCTAATCTCTCTGGAGCACAGATCACGGAAACAAGGGAGATATGCCTATGTATCAAATTGTATTGAAACCTGCTGTCTCCAGTTTATCCCTACCTATCCCTACTACCTGCTACCAATACAAGCAACTAAATAAATACAATAGACAAGAAGTCTCACTCACACACACGCATACCGATAGATCAGTGCATGAGGCACGAACAAATATACACTTTATTGTTTACCAAACAGGGTTCAATTTCAACCACCGTGCATCTTACTCACACAAACGTAAAACGTTGTCGATGTGCTGTGCAAAATTCAAATATGATACAATTAGTGGTTGACTAAAATGGATCTATCGATGCTAAATTTCTTAATATTTGGGTTTTTGACAATGACTACCGATTATGAAAAGTGATATTTTACTTGTGTACCAAAAATAAGATGTAAAAAATCATCTCATATTAGATTATTTTTAACCGACTTTCCGAAAAAAGGACGAGGTTCTTTTTGTGCACATTACAACACTTTTTTCTTCAAGTTTGTTTGGTTGTTTGTTTGTTAGGGTGAATTTTAAGTACACATTAATCGAAAAATTATTTTACAAGACCTTTGCTCGTAAAGTGGCTCTTACTTCCTCGTTATTAAATATACTTTAACCACCCTTGGGCGACGAAAATATCACCCAAACGTCCCAACTAGACACAGAATTTGTACTTTTTTTTTTGCTGGAAAAATGCATTTACGCATCCCGCACAAGGCGGGTATGTGGGACTCACAGATGGAAGCAGAATACCCACTAAAAAAACAGCAGCACAGTCCGCGTCTACAAAGAGAGGTCTCAGGGTCCCAAGGCTACTGAGACATCACGACGCTGAACCGACCAAAGGGTCCTAGACACCTATACTAAGGCGGGAAAAGGCGAGCGAAGGGTCGCCTTCTTCCCCCCTGTCGTCTTCTGCGGATCAGTGGAGCGTTAGGGTCCAGCTCTCGTTCCCGTTCCGCAGCCTCCTTCAGCTCCATAACATTTTCCACTAGGGTATGGTGCGCTGTGTCCTCTGGAGTACCACACTCATGACAGATGGCTGTTTCCTCCCGTTTCGCAATCTGGTGCAAGTACTTACCGAAACAGCCATGTCCCGTAAGTACAGAATTTGTACCTACTTCACTCAGAAATTACTAGACTATTTTATCCCGGAAATTAAGGAGTTCCCGCGAAATTAAAACAAACTTAATCCAGGCGGACGAAGTCACGGGCATCATCTAGTGGGTATTATTAACTTACAGTCAACACAAAACGCAAGTTCAATGTTGGGATTGACCATTCGAAGAGCCGACGAACCATCTTCAATGGTTGAAAGCACTTTGGCTCAAAGTGATACGAGCATATTGTGCTATTTTTCGTCGGAAACCAGCTTGGACCTCTTCCTGTAGCATTTATCCACTTTTCTTTTCTTTCTGCATCCTTCGGATATCTTAAATATTAATATTAAAGAGTGACATTAAATATATCAATAAATGAGTAATGAGTATCTACGTAAATTGACATTATATTAATTCACCTAGTATATTTTTTATACGTTTCGTCAGCTAAGTAAGTCGAGTACTAACATTAAAAAAAATAGTAATAATTATGACTAAAAATATAGTTATAATGAATTTTACTCACGATAGTTTAAACGTTAAAATAGCAATAATTGTTTACTAAGTTATAATTAAGGTACTATTAATTATTGTATCACAGATCATCGTTTGGTCGCTAAAATATCGACAACTGCATTGTACTCGTACCTGCATCGTCACATCTCTAGTTCACGGCACGCCGACAGCGGCCGAACTACGAAATTTGATCTATCGTGCTAGTGAAAGAATCGGTAAAGAACACTTAACCATTGCGTCGTAAGACTGGCCGATTCATTGATAGATTTCTACTAAGCAAGCAATGGTTTTTGTTCATAATGAGATATAGACTTGTCACTCTATTACATTATGATACCACTAAAAAATTTTTTATTGATTTTAATGGAAAATTACAACAATTTATTTGTACTTACGTGTGAAATGAGATGCCATCTTTCATGTAATTCACTTTGCAGCTTGAATTTTTACAAACAACCACTGAACAACGCGGCATTTTGTTAAAAACCGAGAGAAGTGAACCAATCTTTGAATGACATGCGACTAAAGACAAAAACGGCCATCAGGCCTATTTTGTGCCTGATGAGTTCGCACGCAACACGCCCCCTTAGCACATCTCCTTGTTTCCGTGATCTGTGCTCTGGAGATTGGCCACCGTGGCCGAAATTCGGTCGGGAGGACATTATTACTTGGCATTGACCCATAACCCATCGCTGCCGACTGCCGTTCCGCTTCGTGTGTAACCAAGTCTTTTTGCTAAGATTTCACGGCGATCTCCGCACCGGTCGGAACTTAGTTCGTTTGCATTTTTATTACTTTTTAATTTTATCACCGGTGGGTGATAGCGGTCGGTTTTCTCTCCAAGTAGCTATGGCCACAGATAACGTTGGTTTTACGACAATCGTTAAAATAACTTTTTCTTTTTGCATTTTTTTTTGCGAAACGCGACTGATTTATTTTGACTAACTACAAATAGATAAGATCTACCTTCTTCTTTATATTATTACGCGTATTTACTTTGTAAAGCTGAAACTATCTAACAATAGCTAATTAATTAATCTACAGGTGCTTATTTTCTATGGTAAATAACATAGATAATTAGGTAGGTAGAGAATAGGTAGGAAAGTGGGTGTTCATTGAATTCAATCATTGTCAAAAATCACTATCGTCTCAGAGGTACTTAATAAAAACAAGAATAAAAAGATTGGTGGAGTCTATATTGTTGGTGTAGGACATTGAACATGAAATTTTTAATTTTTAAAATATATTAAACACATACTAAATATGCCACGGAATATTATTACTTATGGGCAATTAAGCGAAATTTCAGTGCTTTTTAAAGGCAAAATAAAAACGTTAATACCCATCTACATAATCCAAAAATAATTCCTTAATTAGGGGACTGGAATTGAAATAAAGTAATAAAGTTGTCACGTTGTCAGTGGGATGAAAGCGGCATTGCGTATTCCTGGATGCGCATAAAACCATTACACGCCTCTTCGCGTCTGTCCCGCTTCTGTAAAACCAACGCCCATCGAGGGGAGAAGCTATGGACAAGACCTATCGTTCTGTCATGTTTTGAGCAAAGTAGCCTTCTAACCAGTTTTAGGACCACTGGGTCCATAAACAACGTGTTGTGCATTATTTGAATTTCTTTTAAATTTAGGATGCATTTTCTATCTTATATTATAATTTGGTACCTAAAACCTGTAACTAGTACCTCAAAAAATCTCAATCCACGCGGATGAAGTCGCGGGCATCAGCTAGTGGATGATAAAGTGAAACTCATATTTTTTATTCTAATAAACTTTAAAAAGTGCTTTTTAATCGTCGAGTGAATCTACCACTGGTTCGGAATTAAATTCATATATAGAAGAACCAGCAAGAAACTAGGTGGTTGCTGTTGGAAACACAACATAAGATGTTTATAGTCTATGACGTTCACTGCTCATTCACCGGTCATATGTACTAAATAGACCGACGATCTGTCTCTTACCTCAAGAACTGCCACAGGGCTAAGACGCATATTAAACGCTTCCTTTGTAAATTGTACCTAAGTATAATAGTACATTATACACCAAGGGGATAAAGCACTGTTTTATGTCACGGGCGCTACATTGAATCCTGAACGTAACGAAGGACTCCAAATTTAACTCCCGAGCGCAGCGAGGGTGTTATAAGTTAATTCCCGAGCAAAGCGAGGGAATTAAGATTGAGTCCTGAGTGGAGTGAGGGATTCAAGCGCCCAAGAAAAAAACAGTTTTATCCCGGTGGTGTATACTCTACTTTTCTCACTTTATGCGAGACAATAAAAAACCAGGCTTAGTAGATAGTTTATTACAGCAAATTAAAAGTGCAAATTGATATTGGAGACATTAGTCCAATTATGGAAAGATAACGTTATATTTTAACGTACCAGTTTATCGAGGTTGAGCTAGAGTTTATAAGTTGTGATAGAATCTTCTGAAGGTACTACTAGCTACGGCTATAGCAACTTCTTCCAGCTGGCGTGGCCTACTCGATTTGACAAACAAACGAAGTTCTTCTCAGTCCGAATCTAGTGGGCCACGGCCTATATAGCCACTTCTTTCAGCTGGCGTGGCCTACTCGATTTGACAAACAAATGAAGTTCGTCTCAGTGCGAATCTAGTGGGCCACGGCTTCGGTTTTAGAAAATCGAGTTGGTCGCGCCCGCTGAGAACACATTCTGTTTAGCGAAATTAGACTTTATATCCATAGCAATAAGAATTATGAGTGAAAATCACATTATTGACCAGCGGGTTATAATGAAATTCAATAGAACATTATGACCCGGCTAAAGCCAAGAGATATAATGTCTTGCTTTCGGTAAGGTTTACATGACATATAATTCGGCATTGTCGAGCATGTGGTGTGAAAAACTATTAAAATCACTGTGCCACGAGTCGTGTTTTTCTACATCAACTATCAAGCATACCTACAGTCCAAATAGTCTCCCACAGTTGCTATTTTGAAAAAAATAATTTACAAGTATATTAATGCGTAGATACATACGAGTATGTACCTAACCGTAGTCCCAGGCATTGCTGGAGCGAGTCAAAACCGTGCTCTTTTATCATTTACAAAAAATTCAACAATGTACTTGAGGAACGAGTGTCCTAGTTGTGACAACGCATAATTATCAGTCGTTTGCTGATAATTATGCGTTCAAGTCTGTAACTGGATGGGTTGGTTTCGTTTCCTCCGTGCCTCGGAGAGCATGTTAAGCCGTCAGTCCCGGTTATTATCACTTACATCTGTTATTAATCGTTACCAAAACCTAAGAGTTCAAATACTCTTTGTCGAGTCGTATGTGGAAGGACCGGGGTACCTGCCGCATTATTCCAAGAAAACTCCTACCAGTATTTGATTAATGGAAAGGGGTCACGAACCTCAGTAATGAGGAATACGACTCAGAGAGAGAGAATCTTCAACAGTATAGTAAGCTTTTTATGGAGCATACTTTTAATGGATATCTACTCCTAGACGTGTTTGTCTGTGTGTTTCAGGCTCCATGGGAACGGCCGGGTGCGGCCGGCGTCGCTTTTAATCATCCCATTGATGGTAAACGCTCTGATTCCATTAATCACGGTAATTTTCACAAAGACGACTCACCTTTATAAATATTAATTAAGAAATTTCGCGCTCCCCGCGTAGGTAACTATTGCCTACGAAAATTATAAAATTATGCATTGGTTTTCATATCATATGCTAATGCGTATGAATTGGTTTTAATACATAGGCAGATCGTGGAAATGTTCAGAGAAATAATTTACAACATTAATAATTTGTCTATCTCAATTCTCAATGTAATAAATAAAATATATGTTGTAAGTACCTAGACCTATTGGATTTTTAGTGGGTGAACCAATTCAATAAAAAATGTTTCATTTTTAATGAATGATGAAAAGGAATCTTAGTTTGGTAGAGGTGAGAGAGGAAAATTATATGATGGTGATATTCAGTTAAGGTATCTTAAAACTAAAGCTACGAGGGTTCCAAACGCGCCCAGAGAGCCCACAACAAACTCAGCCGGGTTTTTTTAGTATTACCATCTTACAATATCGTAAATCGCTTAATTTGATTTATAATTATAACAATATATTATAATTATAACATAATTGGCCGCTGGAACAATGCATACTATACATAGGCTACATTTTATCCCGGAAAATTAAAAAAAATATATTTACGCGGACGAAGTCGTGGGCATAATCTAGTACACAGATACAGCCAACTGTAAACCAGACTCAATATTAAAAATTGGAACGCCCTACGATACGGTTATTGCGCAATAATAGAAATTCCATAATAATTATTTTATGACATTTGTGTAACTGTTTCCAGTTACGGTGAAATGAGCCGTGGAATAGATCTGGAATCGTATTTATTGGGAGCTTTTAATCCCCATACTGCATACGAATGGAATTAAATGCTGCAATGCAAAATGTTGGTATAAGACTGGTCGCACATTCGACGAATTAAATACGTCGAACCGACGCGGTGTGGAGCTAGACTGAGTTTTGGTAATCTTGGCAAAGTTGACACTATACCTCTGCTGTAACTAATGTATTTATATGTATTTACACATATTTTTTTTCAGAAGAGAATCTGCCGAGTTTCACTTTGGATCTTCTCCGAAGGAATGGTATTCCGAGCTAGTGGTAGCTGTAATTGGAGTAGGTACGTAGATTCAAAAAGACTTATTCAAGTTTTTTGTAACAATATTTTGAATCAGATTTTTAAGGTCCAAGAGTAAAGATAGCATCCATGCATCTGTCCATGACTTTTCGTGGCTGATAATTTATATAAATATCAGTCAAATCGATTGATATTAATGAAGTAGCTCTAAAAACTTCATTCAAAGTCTGTACTAGACGTTAAGGTTATACCATCGGTTTCGCGTCCCGACTTTGACACAGGTGCACCCGATTCTTTTAAGTAGGTAAAACCACAACACAACAGTGCAAGTAGGTAGCCAAAACAGTTGCTTTGAGGGCACCATCTTTTATCATGGTCTTTTGCAAAGTAGTTCGGATTAAAAGCCCTACGTAACGTTGCATGACAATATTTTGCCGAATTATTAAAAAAATGGAATCTTCGAGCGTCGCCGCAAATGTGCGACCATCCTATAATCGCGTGCGGAGAATTAAATGCTTCTGTCCAATGCCTACGTTTAAAGTTTAAACGTCCGTCAGGTGATGTAACGAGGCTCAAATTGATGCATAATAATATTATGATTGCTGGCTTGACGTCGCGTCCCGGTGCACAATTTAATGAATCAATTCAATTGCATTAATAAATAAGCTATTGTATTCAATTTTAAATTAATTTGAACTAGATGATGCCCGCGACTTCGTCCGCATGGATTAAGGTTTTTGATTTAATTTTCCAAAATAAAAATAGCCTATGTCCTTCCCCGGGATGTTAGTTCTTAGTAGTTAGGATGTTAGTGTTCGGTTGAATAGACAGACAGATAGACAGACACACTTTCGCATTTATAATATTAGTATGGATTTTTTTAATGAAATCGAAAATTTTTAATGCTCGCAAACTTTTGACTAGGTATTGTATGTACCTACCTAGGTACCTACCAATGTTATTTGTTGCATGATCCTAACTTCTCCTTCAGAGTAATTTTAACGGTTGGTAATTGGTAATGGAAACTAAAGCCTCCGGAATCGATTATAATAATTGATATTTATATATAGACCTAGGGTGAAAGATGAAACTCAAGAGTTTTTGAATTGTTTTTCATCCCAAAAGCTGTTCTGCCGTGTTTTCAAGACATCCGCGTTACGTGTATTGATTTAGGTTTTTGAAAAATCCCGTAGAAAGTCTTTGATGAAATCTACCTACTAATTAATATACTAGTGGTTCGCCCCAAACTGAGACCTCGGGTCGCTATCTAATGTATCTATTGACATCTTTGTGAAGTTCTGTTAAAATACTGAAGCTCATTAAAAATTAAATAATTTCGTTTCCTTACAATATTTATCTAATTTTAGTATTTGTTGTTCAAGTACAGGATATAATTCAAATAATTGATCAAGTTTCAGGCTCAGCCTTTCAGAAAATTTAGAGTTCTGAGGTCAACTTTGGACGTTAGAAAATCTCCACTTTGAAAGCCCCCCATTTCGTCAATTTTTGGGGAAAAATTTAAAAAAATATATTTTTGGACTCTATTCCCAATTATCTTTAAAATGATAAACCGCAACCCTATGTAACGCTATAAAAAATATTTTACTTCGTATTCGCTTCTATGAGAGCCCCCCTGAAATAAAGGTTTTTATAACTTTTTAAGTCATATTCGGCTGGAGGCCATTGGTTTACATATTATATTAAAAGCTGAAGTAATTAAGTTCAGTAATTCAGAAGTTATAATGCTCTGACAGACGGACGGACGGACGGACGGACAAGTGCAAATTCACTCAAGTAGACTCAGAGACCTTCGCTTCGCTCGGTCAATTATGTTCTTCTCCGGAACGCAAACTATATCTGTAAACGTCAAAACCATTTATCGTCCCACAAACTTATCTGTCCCGGTGACCAAAATTGGAACTAATTTTTATGCCTGTTTAATTTTTGTTTTTATTTTATTTTTCATATATTATACTAGCGACGCTGACACCGGTTCACATAAGTTTGACACTATAAGAACAGATGGGCCGTGAAAACACAGTCTGCTTTGTTTTACAGGCAGACAGACAGACATACAGGTATTAATAGTATGGATTTTCTTGTCTGCTTGAACTGAGCTGCGGCTAAAGCTATCAATCCGCGGCCCCGAGGAAGCTGTATCTTAATCCCCACGCTGTTAGAGTCAAACATATTTTAATGGTTGCACCGCGATCGGACGCAGAAGAGAAATGGTGTATTGGAAATGTGGTCCGTAATGAAGACTAACATGTCCGCTGTAATAGCTTCAGATAGTTGTTACGTAAGAATTAAGATCAACCGCGCGGGTAACAGACAGAAAGACAGATGAATAGCTTTCTGCCGCACTCGGAGTCGCTTAATCCTTATTATTACATCAATGTGTAGATCTACACATTGATGAAATTGTAATTTTTTTTTCAAAAGCAAAGCAAAAGCAACCATTGATTTTCTAGCTGGTTCTTCTCGGTTTCTTCTTCTTCTCTCCGACCCAGTAGTAGATTCACACGACAATTCAAAAGCACTTCTCAAAGTCTACTTGAATAAAAGGGATTTGATATGATTTGATTATGGGACTCCTTAGTCCTTAAGCTATCAGGCTGTCGGTAATGTATGATAAACGCCGAATAGTGATAATGGTTTTCTTTTCGGATTAAAATATTCAATTTTGCCGTATTTTAAACTAAAACATAATAAGCTTACGATTGAGTTAGTAGAGTGTAGAAGTATTGTTGAGTTACAGTTGAATCTACTTTTTAATTCAATGCCATATGTGACCATGGATTCAGATTCGGTCTACGATGAAACCTATAGGTTTCAAAAAGATCTGTAAAGAATTAAGAAGTATAAGTTACCTATCTAACCTATTTGGAACCTGTTTGGAATGAAATGCAACTGTAAATATCCAATTATATATTTTTCAGAAGCTAAAAAGATATTGATACCTAATAGTCAATGTGATCTTAATTAACAATTCTAACCGGATACTTAAACTTTCCAGGTTCGATCGCCGTTCTTTATAGCCACCCATACCCGGGTAACTTTCCTCAGACAACACCCGGATAGCTATAGCCGGGTAAACTGCGCGCGGTGGCGCGTGAAATTGGCCAGTGTCGGACGCCCGCCGCGCCTCATTCATAAAATATCTTTGACACGAACATAATGTATGGGGCAACTGTATAGCCCGTGATACTTTTGTATCCCTACCCATGCTAGGTATAAATTAGATGATCCAACCGGCTTCGCACGGGTAGACTTATCTTAAAAAGTAAAAACTACAGCTTGTTCCTACCCTTTAAGGTATTACAATTGATTTGCTGTTAAGGAGTTCTGTTTTCTTGTATAAAAGGGGTGACTGAGAGGTCAGAGGTTGACGGATAACAGAAGTGAATGGAAGAAGAAAACATGTTGTGCCGACCCCGCATAGCGTGGGAAAAGGAGAAGAAGAAGAAGAAGAGTTCTGTTTTCCATACCCGAACAATTCGTCAGAGTCAGAGTCTATGAAGCTTCTTTTATCCCGGGAAAAATAGTAAAATGCGGGAAAAAACCTTCAACCTTCAACACACATATTAATATAATAAGTATATAGACAGGCCTAGCGTCCCATTCAACTCCGATTTACATATTATTCCTTTATGAGTCCGTGCGAATTCATATGTTAATGTTTACGAGATATTCTAATCCCCGTGGCGTTGTTCGCCAACTCTGAGGCTGTTAAATCATTGGAACACGTAAAGTTGGGAAAGTGAATAGTCTGTTTGATGTGTTGTGTGAATATTTCATTACGTAGCCGTGTATACTCGGCTTTAGAGTTTCAAGACAATTTGCTGCCTTGTCTTGCTTCTAACGTACTTAGGAGTAGTAGGTAGTACGTAGGTATACGATTTGTAAAGGTCACTTAAATAAGTAGTAAAGGGGTATGGGTTCAATACAACTGCCACACCCCCCACTACCATTACACATCATATCATCATCGGGTGCCACCTTCAAATTGAAGTTTGGCGGTCAGCAGGTGACATATTTATAGAAGATAGCTCAAAATGGGAAGGCCCATTTTGAGCTATCTTCTATAAATCCGCGTAATTATGACGGGGTCCACTCCTTTACGTCATCCATCCACTTCCTCCTCTGTCTTCCAGGTGCTCTTTTACCAATACACATCATACAGGTTACATTACATTCAGGTTATCTTGGACTGCATCCTAATGACTTACAAGTTAAAAACAGTAAGATAGCAGTCAAAACTAGCTTGAAGTGAAAACAAATGCACAATGGATGGTTAAAAGCATAGAAAAAATCTATTCCGTGGTTAAAAGCTACCAAGGAGATTGTCAAAAGTCAGTATTCTTAATCCATACTGAGATGGTAAAAAGTACAACACTTTACACACGTTTAAGAAATCCATTAAAATTATGCACTTATTACACTGTTGAAGATTACGTAAATGACAAAAGAACATGGATTTGACTCGCTCCAGCTAAGGACAGCGGTTAACTTATGTATCGACACAATAATGAAATTGTATTTTTTTTTCAAACAAGCAACCACCGAGTTTCTTGCTTGTTCTTTTCAAGTGGTAGATTCACTCGACGCGGATTCAAAAGCACTTGTAATAAGTACTCTTTTGAAATTAATTGTTTAGTTTTGTAAACGTGAGTAATTTGAAATTTAAATTTTGAAAATACCGACATTAGTAATTGATATCAGTTTGTGATAGTTTTGTTGATCGATCGGTGGCTGTGAAGAAGTTATTTTGAATGTTAAGACGACACCGAGTTTCTTGCTGGTTCTTCTTAAAGTAATTTTAATTATTCACCCACTTCTGGAATTATGCTTACACTACTGAACGGTTTTTGATGAAATAACTATATATGTATAGTAAATAAGATTCTTCTTCTTATTCGTATAGCTTCTCACGGAAGCGAAACAATTTAGGACCTCTAGGTCAACTTCTTAAAAAGTAGAATTCACGAAATGTTGAAATCCCATAGTATTGATGACTTCCCGCGGGCGTCCGCTAGTAACATAATATCAAACTGCACAGATGTAGTACTAACAGATACCGCGCTAGGAACACGGCAGGCGCGCCAACAAAGCAAATACAAAACGAAAAGCAAATACAAATCTCATTTAGTTGGATGCGACGCGTCGAGAAGTTTCCATGTAACGTGTGTTTAAACAAGTTTCTCAAAATAATGCCTTCTTGTGTCTTGAAACACTGTAAAAATTGTTCCCAAAAATTAAAAAAGGATAATGGTGTTTCTTTTCATAAGTAAGAATTTATATTTTCATTCTGTAAGTTTTTTTTCCCTTTTTATTTAATTGCTGATGACTTGAAACACAAAACCTCAACGATATCTATCAGTGTTGCTAATTTACGTTGTAATATTTTCCCTTAAATTAAAGAAGGTGTAAATGAGCTGTTAGTAGATAGTTTTTTTTTTTGTGAAACAGCTACGCTGCCGGCGTATTTCGAGGTACGCCGATTAGCTTATAGGTACGCCAGCTGCTTTTGAGGTACGTCAGCTACTTTGATGGTACGTAGGCTACTTTTAAGGTACGCCAGCTTCTTTAGAGGTACGCCAGCTACTTTAGAGGTACGTAGGCTACTTTGGTGGTACGCAGGCTACTTTGCTGGTACGCAGGCTACTTTTAAGGTACGCCAGCTACTTTAGAGGTACGCAGGCTACTTTAGAGGTACGCAGGCTACTTTTAAGGTACGCCAGCTACTTTAGAGGTACGCAGGCTACTTTGGAGGTACGTAGGCTACTTTGGTGGTACGCAGGCTACTTTGCTGGTACGCAGGCTACTTTTAAGGTAACTACTTAACCGATTTCAACGACATATGGTAGGAGAATAGCTTGTATCCTGGAAAAGGAGATTCGCATATTACTGTGGTGGTACGCTGGCTACTTTGGAGCTACGCTGAGTAATTTAGCGGTACGTCGAATACTTTCAAGATATGCCAGTTAAATTGGAGGTACGGAGACTACTTTGGAGGTAGGCCGACTACTTTAGAGATACGCCGACTACTTTGGTGGTACGTAGGTACGCCAGCTGCTTTTGCGGTACGTCAGCTACTTTGATGGTACGTAGGCTACTTTTAAGGTTCGCCAGCTTCTTTAGAGGTACGCCAGCTACTTTAGAGGTACGCAGGCTACTTAGGAGGTACGTAGGCTATTTTGGTGGTACGCCAGCTACTTTAGAGGTACGCCGGCTACTTTAGAGGTACGCAGGCTACTTTGGAGGTACGTAGGCTACTTTTAAGGTACGTCAGCTACTTAAGAGGTACGCCGGCTACTTTAGAGGTACGCAGGCTACTTTGGTGGTACGTAGGCTACTTTTAAGGTACGTCAGCTACTTTAGAGGTACGCCGGCTACTTTAGAGGTACGCAGGCTACTTAGGAGGTACGTAGGCTATTTTGGTGGTACGCCAGCTACTTTAGAGGTACGCCGGCTACTTTAGAGGTACGCAGGCTACTTTGGTGGTACGTAGGCTACTTTTAAGGTACGTCAGCTACTTTAGAGGTACGCCGGTAGCCTACGTACCTCCAAAGTAGCCTGCGTACCTCTAAAGTAGCCTGCGTACCTCTAAAGTAGCCTGCGTACCTCTAAAGTAGCTGGCGTACCTTAAAAGTAGCCTGCGTACCAGCAAAGTAGCCTGCGTACCACCAAAGTAGCCTACGTACCTCCAAAGTAGCCTGCGTACCTCTAAAGTAGCCTGCGTACCTCTAAAGTAGCCGGCGTACCTCTAAAGTAGCTGACGTACCTTAAAAGTAGCCTACGTACCACCAAAGTAGCCTGCGTACCTCTAAAGTAGCCGGCGTACCTCTTAAGTAGCTGACGTACCTTAAAAGTAGCCTACGTACCTCCAAAGTAGCCTGCGTACCTCTAAAGTAGCCGGCGTACCTCTAAAGTAGCTGGCGTACCACCAAAATAGCCTACGTACCTCCTAAGTAGCCTGCGTACCTCTAAAGTAGCTGGCGTACCTCTAAAGAAGCTGGCGAACCTTAAAAGTAGCCTACGTACCATCAAAGTAGCTGACGTACCGCAAAAGCAGCTGGCGTACCTACGTACCACCAAAGTAGTCGGCGTATCTCTAAAGTAGTCGGCCTACCTCCAAAGTAGTCTCCGTACCTCCAATTTAACTGGCATATCTTGAAAGTATTCGACGTACCGCTAAATTACTCAGCGTAGCTCCAAAGTAGCCAGCGTACCACCACAGTAATATGCGAATCTCCTTTTCCAGGATACAAGCTATTCTCCTACCATATGTCGTTGAAATCGGTTAAGTAGTTAAGGTCTAAAGATAGAACAAACAATTAAAATTTCTTACATTAATTTGGCATTTTTTCATTAATGTGGCAACATTTCACGCACACTGATGCATGTGTCCAGACAGTGCTGTCACGCACACTAGAATAAATTTTGGCCGCACTGTCGTGTTCCGAGCGCGGTATCTGTTAGTACTACATCTGTGTCAAACTGTTATAAAAATTATAAATTCATTCGAATAAGCGACGAAAGCCATAAAACAGTCTGAAATCTTTCGGGCCACGAGTGGCTTGTACCAGCGTATAGCTAGCAGCTACAGAGGGATCAGGGGTGCCGCTAACATTACCATATGAATTTTCAGAGAGTTATAAAGGAATAATATGCAAATAAAGACTAGCGCGGCGCGCTCGTGTGTCGTAAAGTATAATGTGCCGATTGCGTATAATGCTGAGTGCTGAGTTTTAGATTTGAATACCTTCTCTTAGGCCACGATAAAACTAGTAACTTACGAAATGTAAGCAGTTTTGTACTAAGTCGCGAATAGTATACAAATGTTAGCTTTGTAAATAACTGACGTAAGCTACTTACGTCAATAATTAGTGTAATTGCGGCCTTAAAGCATATTTTCATTGACTCGGAATTTTCAGGATTTCTAAAATGAAATGAAAATTGTATTTCGTGTAAGGACAACTTGTGCCACTTAGACTAATGGATCGGAAATCGGATTCTACTGAGAAGAACCGGCAAGAGACTCAGCAATTGCTCTTTTAGGGATCCGTAGTCAACAAGTAACCCTTATAGGTCTGTCTGTCTGTCCGTCTGTTCGCGGCTTAGCTCAGAGCCTCTCAGTAGGTACTAGAAAGCTGTAATATTTGTAATGAGGTAGAAAGCTGAAATTACTTAATGCTTGAATATTTACTGTACTATACCTACCCGAAACCATTATTTGACAAAATTCTACCAAGAATAAACCCACCATACGATATTCAAACGAAGCTATTGTCTAACTCCACAAACAAACTAAAACTTTCCCTAACAGACTCATTGCCGATTCACACTGATAGTGCTATCACAAATACATTAGTCGTGTAGGAGTGGAGTGGAGTGGAGTGGAGTGGATTGGTGCAGTGGTGGGCAGTATGCAAACGAAATTGAACCCGCGCGCCGTCTCAAGTGACTCCATAATGCGTTCTGCTATTTGACTAGAAATATTCTGTCTTGAGTACTCTAAAGGATATCAGGCTTATCCTGCTAGTTAGTGGAAATAATTTTTTCCAAGTCAGTTTGCTTTTCCATGCATGCATGATAACTTGGCCCATCTTAGCTGTTATATAAAAATCTAAATATATAAAAGGAAAAGGTGAAATATGGCGTACAGATAGCTATAATGACGTAAGCATCCTCTAAGAAAAGATTTTTGAAAATTCAACCCAAGGAGGCGTTTAAAATAGGGCTTTGAAATTTGTATGAAAATCGAACGTAACCCCTGAATGTATACTAATAATTATTATTACACAAGTAAAATAGCGTGGTTCGAAAATCCCATTACAGTCTTATTCTCTACCACTTGAGAGGCATTGAGGTCCCAAGTCGGAACGTGTTGGAATGGAGACCCCGAATTGAATATCAAGCGCGCTCCACCTCAGCCTGCATTACCACTTGCATGCTAGTCTGATTGCAGCCAAGTGCTAGCCTAGGTACGTCTAATTAATTAGTGTAATAGGCCTTTGCCTGTGTTTAGTGAGTATATAAATAAATAAATCAAATACAAAGTTACAACACACATATCATACTCACACACATACTCAAACACTCACCCATACAACACGTAGTCCTAATCTCGATGGAAGCCAGTCGCCAAGCTGGTCTAAGTTGGCTATCCATTCAGATGAGACTTCACAGTCTAAATCCGATTCGTATATTAATGCTAAGAATTAATTTTAAGTAATTTTTATTTTTTTATTTTAAATTTGTCACTAACATTAATTTTCTGTTTGTCATTTGTTTTCTTCTGATTTGTGAACCTGGAGGTGGGCGTTAACAGCTGCAACACAGTTTTATACTAACGCAGTTGTTTCCGTTCCTTAGACCTTAGTTTATATGTCATCTATGTTTATGAGAAAATAAATAAATCTATAAATCAAGCCATGAGGCCACCATTCGTTATGCAAACCAAATTTCTAATATTTTATCTACCTAAAATGCAGTCTGACAGCTTAGCTGCTCGCACCGACAAATAAAAATAATATTTTCCAAACTCCAGCATTCAGATTTCGAAACGTAACTAGCCAGTTGCATCATTAACTCCAGAGTTGGTTAATTAATATAATTTTTGCACTCGCCTCACCTCACGTAAAAAGGATTTTTTAATTAGGTTTCCGTCTTGGTTTCCCCGCTCCCCCATTTGCCGGGGCGAAACTGAAATCTATTTTAAAATATAATACGCTTTTATTTTTGGAAAATTCCGCGAGTGGCTCTAGGGAGAGAAAGCTAATTTCAATTTCATTTAGTTCTGGCGCGATTCCATGCACCGGCCAAAGATTAGCGAAAAGGATATCTCGCACAGACACAGAAGGATTTTCTTCTAGTTTCTGCCTACTGCGTGCCTAGCTTTGATAATCATAATGAGAATACAGAAAAATCTGTCAACATACTAAATAGTCTGTCAATGCGCACTTGGCCCGCGTGACTAGACTATGGCCAAACCCTTCTCACACTGATTGAAGATTCTTTCTTGAGTAGTGAGCCGGCAAAGCGTGAGTGCGTTAAATAGTACGAATGACAAACTTAACTGATTGAAACGAAACTGATTGAATTTGATATGATGAGAAATTATAAATTCCCAAACAGATCCTGCCGGGAATCGAAGTTCGAACCCCGGATCACCCTTGGTTGCTATCCGTCCGGGTTTCTCCGGATTTGTCCTAGTTTAAAGGGCATCTGAGGAGCGTCTGGGTGGGGTTCATTTGCAGTCCAGGTTTTAAAGTCACCGGTTTTCAAGTCATCGGTCGAAGGACGGGCGGAGTGTGCGAAAATAAAAACAAAGTTTTATAAATAGTCTGTTTTTTAAAGTAACTTTAAAAAACACACTGTTGACATGTTCGGGTTCTAAGCTCCACAATTCAGGCTTTTCACGCTTCTTGTCCCAGTACAGGAATCTGGCAACCAGTTGCCAGATTTAAGAGATGGCAACCCTACACTCATAAGACCTCAGCGCCGGGTAGGTCATCTAATGACTGAACGTGAAGGTTCTACGTCACTAGTCTCTGGCAAGGGAGCGCAAGCTACTCTCGGGAACGTTTGGGTTCTGTAGGCAGGCAGATTACACCGTCTGAGCTGCAATACGCAATTCCGCTCGCTGCAAAGGATTCCGCATTTTTATCGCCCCCCCTCCCCGCCGCACGCTGGAATTGGCTTTAAATCGACTGGGGATTTATGATCACTATCGTTATTAGATACGTCTGTTTTAAGAATATTCCATTTCAGAGATCTAAGCTATCAAAATATATCAGCAATTCAGTTTACAGCCCGCCGCGAAGCTATTTTGCGTTCAAATACGGAGCTATATATATATAGTGGTAGATTCACTTGACGATTCAAAAGTACTTGTAAAAGTTTATTTGAATAAAGAATATTTGATTTGATTTGATTTGATTTATAAAATAGTACCTACCTATAGGTAACTAGATGATGCCTGCGACTTCGTTCGCGTGGATAAAGAGGCGTCTCTAGCCCATGTAGCGCCCGTGTGCAACCATTACCCTAGCGCCCTAGCGCCCCCTAGTAAGCGCGCGGTCAAAATGGAATGGGTACAAAGTACAAGTAACAGCACATCAAGTTACCACAAACTGTCAAATTTCCCCAATGGATAATAAACTGTATTGTTTGGAGATTAAATTTGTAGAAGAAATTTGTCAGTTTTGGGTATCATGATGTGCTGTTGACTGTATTTAGAATTCGACAAATATAAGAAGAGCTCCAGATGCTATACAAAATGTATGTAAAGCGCAGCTCTTTTTACGTTGGTCTGGAAAGTGCCGCTCCTAGACAACGCGCGCGCCGATTGGAGCTCCGTAGCAAGCGGCGCTCGGCGCCCCCTAGGACCGCTGCGCAGGTGTGAAACGCACACTCTGCAGCCTGCAAAATAGGTAAAGACGCCTCTGTCGGTGGATTAAGTTTTTTTCATTCCCGCGGGACCTCCTTGATTTTCCGGGATAAAAAATAGCCTATGTCCTTTCCCGGGATGCAACCTATCCCTGTACCAAATTTCATCACAATTTGGTTGAACAGGCGGGTCGTGAAAGCGTAGCAGATAGACAGGCAGACAGACAGAAACTCTTTCGCATTTATAATATTAGTATACGGTACGGGTGATAGCCTAGTGCTACTTGCTAGTTGCTACAGACCCTTGGCCTCATGTTCAAGTGGTCGGGGAATCGAGCCTCTAGCACGAACTTTTTTATTCACTACAAGTTAGACCTTGACTACAATCTCACCTGATGGCAAGTGATGATGCAGTTTAAGATGGTAGCGGGCTAACGGGCATGACAGTTAGGTATATTAACCTCTAATCGGTTTCTACACAGCATTGTACCGGAACGCTAAATCGCTTGGCGGAACGTCTTTGCCGGTAGGGTGGTAACTAGCCACGGCCGAAGCCTCCCACCAGACCAGACCAGAGAAAATTCAGAAATTATAAATTTCCAAATTGACCCTGCCGGGAATCGAACCCGGGAAATCCCACGTCTCGGGACGAGCACAAAAAGGTGTCTGAAGTCTGCCAATCCGTACTTGGACAGCATGGTGGAGTATGGCCAAATTTAGCGTTCCGGTATGATGCCGTGTAGAATCCGAATAGGGATAGGTATGGGTTTAATTTAACTGCCATGCCCCTGACAGGTTAGCCCGCTACCTGCATCTTAGACTGCATCATCGCTTACCATCAGGTCAGATTGCAGTCAAGGGCTAACTGATAGTGGATTTAAAAAAAAACTTAGATCATCAGACCTGGATTATTACTTCAGAAACAGATTTTCTGTCTCATGTAAAACCAGCAGATAGACTCGACACTAATAAATCTTTATTAAGAATTATTCTCTTCCATTAAACTGACAATTTTCATTAGAAAAGTTTGGAAAAACGAAAAAAGTTGCTACAAGTTTCCCACAAAGGGACAGTTAAGTTCACAATATGAAAGCAATGAATAATAATCAAAATGTGTTTGAAAAGATTTCAGATTTCAAATTAAGGCGCGGCGGCCCCTTTTGAGAGACTCCCATTATTTATAGTTAGATAAGATGCAATAATGTTAAGGAGCATTCTCATCGTCATGCTACCGGTGTTCGATAAAATAAAAATGTAATTTCAGGAGAATTTTAAGACCTACATTTTCACATACTAAAACTACTTTCAAAATGGAACAAATTCAAATGTTTTTTATTTAAATAAACTTTTACTGTGCTTTTGAATCGTCGAGTGAATCTACCACTGGTGAAAAATTTTATTAATTATTTTGCCTGGTGGGAGGCTTCGGCCGTGGCTAGTTACCACCCTACCGGCAAAGACGTGCCGCCAAGCGATTTAGCGTTCCGGTACGATGCCGTGTAGAAACTGAAGGGGTATGGGTTTAATATAACTGCCATGCCCTAACAGGTTAGCCCGCTACCATCTTAGACTGCATCATCACTTACCATCAGGTGAGATCGCAGTCAAGGGCTAGCTTGTAGTGGATAAAAAAAAAATACTAAGGTAAGTATATTATTATTTTATTGATGGAAGTATATCTCTTTAATTATTTTTTTTACCGATGATGTACCTACCTGTAGATTCAGTTCAAAGTAATCAGACAGATCTAATGAGTGAGAATGTATAGAGTTCATTCCGCAACCGAAACCTCCGAATATAATAATTAATATAAAATGTAATTTTTATTCTACCTAATGGTTTTATCGTCGAGGTTAGATTACTAGCAATATAAAGATGCAGGACCTCTCGTTTCGTCTCGGACCTTGCTGATGCCCGCGACTTCGATCGCGTGGATTGAGGTTTTTTGGTTCCCGCGGAAACTCTTTAATTTCTCGGGGTAAAAAGTAGCCTATGTGTTTTTCCAGACTATAATCTATCTCTGTGATAAATTTCATCAAGATCCGTTCAGTTGTTTTGGCGTGATTGAGTAGCAAACATCCATCCATCCATACAAACTTTCGCATTTATAATATTAGTATGTGGTTTAAGATATTTATTGTCTCAGAAAGAATTTTACAATTCACTTATTTGAGACTTACAGGCTAACATTACTTATTAAGTACAAGATTTGGCATGTTGAGCGCACAGGATTAAGTTTACTATAACTATTAATTCTATACTATTACTATAATTAACAAAAAACATACAATTCCAAACCAAATATCAAATCAACTTCTCTTAAATTTATAATGAGGGTAGTCTTAGGCATCAGCTGTACGATTCGAACAAAACATACCAAAGTACACGGACAGTCTGCCACGGAACTGTGTGAATTAATCGAAATCGAAAGTATAAATTAGGTTTTATCTTCGTAGCATTGTATAGGCACCTTTACATAGCAATACCACCTTGATTAGACCTCTAATGCGATAACAAGTTTCAGGGCAGCGGTTGATGCGCCAACTTCTGATTGTCTCGCTTGTAAGGGGCGGAAGTTTTACAGGGCTCGGATTCTGCCCTAATAAGATGTGACTTAATGATGGTTCAACGTAATTGACTCGTACTCATACCGAATTTGAGATGGTAAATGAAATATTAGGTAGGTAAGTATATTATGAAATAAATTGAAACATAACTTTTTTCATGGCGCAATTGTAATGGTTTTCTAGATTTCACCTCTAGGTTCCTGGGAATCGAATCACACCTCCTATTTATTCATTATTATTGCACTAGATGTACCCGTGACTTCACCGCCGTGAATCGAGGTTTTACAAATGGAATGGTGAGGTTTTACTATATAAGTTACTACTCTGAAATTAACCTTCGCATCTTATTTGAAAACAATACAATTTAGGTACTACTTACTATAGGTATATATGCCCGCGTGGAATGGTGGCAAGAATACTGGCTGCGTATCCGTGCTGGACAGCCAGGCTGATTCTTTGTGCAGAGCCAGCCCTTCTTCAGGGCAAAAAACAGCGGTAAAATATCTAGCAAATTTTTTTTTGCCACTAAGACTCCACGGCCCCAGGGTTGCCACGACAAACGCAACAACTTTACAACAAATCTAAAATTATATGCAGTGCAAAATGCTTCCGATATTTCTCAATCTACGAGTATATAGGAACCCACGTCGATTTCTCAGCTCCCAATACATCATTCGACATTTTGCATCCATGAATACGGAGTAGTGTTGATGTACCTCTAAATCCGGAGCGTACTTCACACGTGAAATTCTAAATTGTGTCCTACAATATTTCGAGGCTTACAGATGAATTTGTTTCAATATTTTTCAGGGCTCCGAAAGGAAAGGAAAAAATTGGTACTTAGGTGCTATTGGAAAAATTCAAAAAATTACATTTACTTACTGTATCTGTACCAATTTTGAATAAAAAATCTTTGATTTTGACTAAAGCCAAACGATTTTCCGTAAAGATAACCAATATCAGAATGATGGTAGTCGCTGCTGGCTGCTGCTTATAGAGATCGAACACCCGACCATCTGAGTAAGAGGCCGGGTGTTTTAACCACTAGGGTCCTTGGTCGATATTTCATATCATTTATTTATTTGTGAATATAGTACAAACAGGTGTTACAATTATAAAAGTTTCATGTATCCTACCACAGTGTGGCGTACGGTTCACTAATGTTTCGCAAAAAACATTTAACAAATGATCATTTCACAAAAAACGTTTCAAAAACTAATCATTTCACAAACGTCGTATTCCGCAAACATATAATTTATTAAAGGATCATTTGACAAATACTCAATTCACAAATACTTTACAAACGTGCTGAATGTAAAATTGTCATTTACTAATTTATTATTTCATAAAATAATTCATTCTTCAAATTCATAATTTTACAAAATATTAAAATATAAATTGTTATTTGAAAAATAAAACTAAATAAAGGTCGCCCGCAACGTCATCCGCGTACAATCTCTGATTTCTTATGAGATACTCGACCTTCGTTTCGCTACGGAGGTCGCCGGTTCGCTTCGCTCGCCAGCTCCTCCCTTCGCTCCACTCGGCCTCGTAGGCTCGCTTCATTCAGGACCTCATTCGCGAGCTTCTGCCTACGCGCTTTACAAAAACACTCTAGGGGTAGGACAGACAAGACTGCGTGGAGTCTGAGTGCTCAGATTTCAACCCAAGAATGTCAACTTTTTAAAACGGGCTACGCCAGACGACTCTTACAGTATTTATCAAACAATTCATTTTATCAAAAAATAAATACGCTTAACGTTGTTTTATTAAATAACACGATTTATAAATCAATTGTTTGTCAAATTATATTTTATGAAATGATAATTTATCTGTTAATTGTTTTATCAATTGAATTATTTATAGGACCAAAAGTTTTATAACGATTAATACCTATATGATTCATAATTTTGCGAAACGTTGTTTGTGAAATGAAAATTTGTAATTTGTTTTTTATGAAATGATCGGTCACCGTGGCGTACAAATAATATGGGTAACAAGCTTTAACATAACAAGGAAATTATAATAATAGGTAAGGAATTTTCTCAAACAGACCCCCTCCCAGCGCACGTGTTTCCTGCTACGTATAACTTAGGTACCTTCAAGGCAAGAGTGAATAGGCATCTTCTAGGCAAACGCGTTCCAACCTAGACCTCATCATTGCTTTGCACTAAGCATGATTGTCGTCAAGCGCAAGCCTATATCATAATAAAAAAAAAACAGACTATACAGCATAGTCATTACTAAAGACTACATATGCATGAATAATTTATATATCTATAGATAGTATTTAGATGATCCTCTAGTCACTCTTCAATGTTCCAAAATATAATATATAATTATAATATATACCTAATTATTTTACTTATGCCCGCGACTTCGTACGCGTGGATCGAGGTTTTTTGGTTCCCGCGGGAACTCTTTAATTTTCCGGGATAAAAAGTAGCCTATGTGTTATTCCAGACAATAATCTATCTCTGTGCCAATTTTCATCCAGATCCGTTCAGCTGTTGGGGCGTGATTGAGTAACAAACATCCATCCATACATCCATACCGACATCCATACAACCAAATTACAATAGGTACATTTCTTTCATTTGAGTATACATAAAATAAAATAAGTTTAAGATGTCATTTATTATATCCTTACGCATTAAATTATTTATTTTCCTTCATAATCAAGTTCATACCTAATAATAATTATCACAATGTCAAATTATATAAGTAGATAGTCATTGCCATTTATTTAAATACCTAGCTTTCATGAACATGCAACATATCACGGAATAGATAATTATTTTTTCTATGCAACATATCAATGTCAATGTTGTGTAAATGGGTACTTAAGTATATAATAATTAATAAGTATATAATATACTGTGAATTTAATCTTATTAACTAGTAGGTGCTTAATACTTAACATAAAAAACAATACCTACATAATATATCCTACAATATTTCTGCAACTATTTTCTCGAATTTTGTCACCTATTTATTACGCAAATGTATTAAATGAAAACCCAGTGTTCATTGCTCATTTTATCGATAGTACTTAGGTACGAGTACCTAGATACTGTATCTGTATGGATTGTCACCCCGTTGCTCTCCATTCCACCGCCTCATCAAGTATGCACGTGTCAAGCGAGCGAACATGTCCCTGGGTACATTTCACGAGCGTTTCACCCAGATTTCACCTAAGAGCACATTTCAACGAGCGTTCTCATAGGTTATTGGTTTTACTGTTTAATTTTTTGATCTTTGGTGACAAAATAATAATAAACAAAAGTACCTAGGTAAGTATTTAAAAGAAAACCACCGAGTTTCTTGCTGGTTCTTCTCGGTAGGAATGGCATTCCGAACCAGTGGTAGATTCACTTGACGATTCAAAAGTACTTGTAAAAGTTTATTTGAATAAAAAATATTTGTTTTTTTTTTTTTTTTTAAACTTTGAGGCCTCCAAAATGGCGTCTCTCTTTATAACTCATAAATTAAAGTAAAATCTAAAGACAAATGAGCTGGAAGGTTGTAGGTATTATTGGCGTCTGTCTGCCTTGGATGTAACAAACACGTCTACTTACCTACGCCTTTGACGACAGAAAATAATTTGGAAGAGTCGGGTGGTTTGTGAAGAAACAAAAGAATATATTCATGCATTATCTTAGCCCCTGTCACGGAACGCACGGGCGCGCTAAAAGCCGCCCCCAGAACCAACACACGCCGTTTGCTGACCATACGTGCAGCAGACGCCCGCAACCACTAAACATTCCTCCATGGATGTGGCAGTTTTCTTGTATTTATTTGTCCCTAGTTTCGGTCTTATTCTTCGTCTCAACTGATAGACTTCCGCTGCTGAACGAAGGAATCCTGCTCGCAAGGACATCCCTCAGTGCCGGAAAAGGTATGGGCCACGGGTAAAGGTAAGGTACGGGTAAAAAAGCTAAAAATAAAATACCAGAGAAAGATAAAGAGAGTGGAACATCACAATACTGGGGGAATATTGTTTTTATTTTTATTCTAAATTTCAAAGGCCTCCTGTACCTATACACATTTGCTACCGGCACTGTAGCTACACGGTCTTGTAGCGCTTGTATCGTGGGGGTATTTTACAACGCCGCATTTTCTAGTGCTAGATCGCCATTCACCCACCAACCTAACTGGCCCGGTGGCAAAAATTTGAACTACTAGTTTTTATGAGTGCTTAGTTTTTGATTTCATTAGCTATACCAAAATGTGATACTAGCGACGCTGACACCGGGTCAGATAAGTTTGTGGGAACTAAGTTATTTTTCAAACAATAGCTACTTATATTTAATTTCAAGACCTTGTTGGTAAAAAGTGAATCATGTGCGCCGATGTGACTTGTGTCTGTGTATGACTTGATAGAAGCAAACTTTGGTTCTACAAGTTTGCCGTTGCTAGGTACTAAATAAAATGCCGCATCAATCTCAGCTTGTTCACTCTACAACTCGACGTTGCAATGAGTGCGTCGTCTGTAATTCAGTATTCAGCGCGCAAAGATGGTGTGTTGATTCTTTCTCCCGCCGGCGAGCATTCGTGCGAAATTCCGCGTTATCATTGCTATCGTTGCAACTATTTCAAAGATGTAAGTGTCTACAGAAAAATCTAACTTTATTAGTAGGGCGATTATGTAAAACCTGCATCAATCGTCAGTCTCAATTATTGTTTTGATTGGCTGAATTTAAGGTATGTTTGCTGCGTCAATGGATTTTGGCCATCGATATATATGTGGGTAGGTACTAGATGGGCCCTTTCATGAAAAAAAATTGGGCATCCAACCTTTAGAGCTCACTCCTAACCTGTATAGCCCAGCCCTTGTCTCTGGCATAGCGCTGTCCCGCTTCAGACCAGATGGCGTTAGTAAAATAGGTCCACATTCTTTGTCTTTGACAGGGCCCGTCTATGTAAATTGAGGTCGTTGATTTTGGCCGATAGTGGAAGAATGTTAACCAATCAGACGTGACTGTAGCCGTTATTTTTAGACAATCGCCCAGCTGGTGCCAATCCAATAGTCGCGTCTGAAGTTGGCCGCAAGAGGCGTCGCAATAGGATATTTTAAATTTTGTTTGGCGCTAATTATACTGCGTAGGTATAATAAATTGTCAGACTATATATAGGTATCAGAGTTAGATGCCGGCGACTTCGTCCGCGTGGATTAAGCGCGGGAACTCCTTAATTTTCCGGGCTAAAAAGTAGACTATGTCCTTCCCCGGGATACAACAGTCTCTGTAAGTTCCAAATTTTATCAAAATCGGTAGAACAGGTAGGCCGTGAAAGCGTAACAGACAGAAAGACAGGCACACATTCTCATCCATACTAATATTATGAACGCGAAAGTATCCGAGTCTCAGTAAAGTACCTATCTAAAAGTCTGTCTGCTACGCTTTCACGACTCATCTGTTTATCCGATTTTGATGAAATTTGGTAAAGAGATAGGTTGTATCCATGATTGTAATATGTATTTTGACAGAAATATTCAGTTTGAGCAGTAAAAGGTAAGCACAAAAACAAACTTTGATAAGTAACAATAAACAACATTTAATAAAAATATTTAACTAATTCTCTATATATAGTTATAATTATAAATCTATAATAGCATTATTAGATAATATTTTGGCAGTACTATAAAAACAATTATAAATTGTGAAGTGAGATTTTGAACATTATTTAGGTACATTAACCAGCAGACATTTTTTCTAATCAGTGCCTCTAGTAAATAACGGTGACCAATCATTTCATAAAAAAACAAATAACAAACGTTTCATTTCACAAACAACGTTTCCCAAAATTACGAATCATATATTAATCGTTATAAAACTTTTGGTCCTATAAATAATTCAGTTGACAAAACAATTAACACACCAAGTATCATTTCATAAAATATAATTTGACAAACAATTGATTTATAAATCGTGTTATTTAATCAAACAACGTAAAGCATATTTCTTTTTTGATAAAAATGAATTGTTTGTTGATACTGGCGGAGGCTATTTTAAAAAGTTGACATTCTTGGGTTTACTTAGTATTAGGTACCCAAATCAACTTGTAAGTAAGGTTAAATCTTGTTTGTTTTATACCTTATTGTTGTTATTTTTTTACAGATTGAGGAGGTTGAAGTTGACCATGTAGAAACATTGGAAAGAGCAATGGCTTCCATACATCAATAGTATTGAGAAAAAAAAATTATGTACACGTGTGAAAAAATATATTTTGATAAGCGTCGAATACGAAGCTCCTCTCAGAAGCAAGATTTTTTTTAATGAACCTAGAAAAAAAAGATATTTCGTTTTAAAGTTTTGTAGGTTATGTGATAATGTCACTTCTGAAAATGTCAAAACTCCGTTAAAACAGATCCATAGAGATAATATATACATGGAGAGGCCCTTACATTCTATACATACTAGCGTTTATACAAATATGATGGAAATATGAGACAGAGAGTGAAATATCGTTTGGTCTCATTTTATCTAATACAATAATTTCCAGTGATAAAAGAGATAGCAATATTTTTGTTTCTGCTCATTTTAGAAACATTTGGTTATACAACTGTCACAATGAACGAAATGTGGAACGGTTCGCCATTTTCTGTTCACTCTTGGTGGTAGGTTCGCTGTCAAAAGTTTGTTTATGTTATAATTATTTATGAACATTTAAGAACATTTATGAACTTCTGGAAGATTTTATGGACTATAGTGTTTTCAAATTTTACTTGTGAATTGTAAAAATAATTATCAACATGCCTAAATGTTGTATTAAAAGGTGTGGTGCCATAAAACACAAAAATCAACCTCAATTATCAATGCACAGGTTAGTAGCTGGTTTTAAGCAATATTAAAAACATTTTCATGAAATAGTTGCAACGTGATTAGATATTTTCATTTGTCATATTCATATACAAGTATATTTAATTGTATAAGTCCTTTTTTATTGAATTTTAAACATTCGTTTTATTTACGTAATTGAAAAGTGTTGTACCGTTTGTAAAAGTTATCGATGTTGATACAATTATATAAAATCATTTTATTAGCGACAGGTTATGTAATCTTTGAATACAAAAGGCATTCTCAGTGTGTTGTATCTTATTTTAAAACAGCTTCTATTATTGATCTAACCGAAATATTTGACAAAGGATAATAAGTATTAAGTAATACTTGTTTTATACAGGTTTCCAAAAGTGATAGATTACGAAAATTATGGCTGGATGCTATAGGCAAAGAAAACATTAATCCCCGTCAAAAAGTGTGGTATATTTGTTCGCTCCACTTTGAAGATAGCTGCTTCAATAAAACACTTGATGTGATAAGATTACGTGATGGCTCTGTTCCAACAATGTTTTTGGTAGGTGTGAATTAAAATAATTTATTTACCAACTCAAACTGTATTTGTTTACCTAACTAATCGTAACCGTTAGACTAAATATGTGTTTATATTTATTATTTATATATTAGCTTTTGTCTACCTTCTTAAATTTAGGCTTTTGGCATGTGAACACAACAATGTCCAATGTCCATGATATGTAGGGTAGCCTGGGTACGGTCGTAACAGGGTACGGTTGTAACAACGCAAATATCGTCGAAGCTATGAACGGTAGGTGAGGGGTAAAAGGGGAGGGGCATGCGGGTTACAGTTCTCGACACGATCGCCAGTGTTGCGTCACCTCTCGCGCAGTAATAACGCTTACAGGGAAGCCTATTGTGTTTTGTCAACTAAAAGTAAGTTTTTTTGACGTATTTCTTTATGATATAGCTTAAATATTATTATAAGTATCGTATTTCGAAATGTGCTTATGTAATCGTCGTATTTCAGAGATTAAAATAAGCTCATTTGTTTTTGTATAGGTTATGCTAACTCGTGCTTATGACAGACTTATTATCAAAATGGGAGGGTGGGGACGGTTGTAACGATTTTCATGGGGACGGTTGTAACATTAATTTTATAATATTTTTGTATTGCAGATGCCTAGGAAACGCATAAGAAAGACTTCGAGAGGTGAAAGTGACATTTTGTCGTACAACAACGCTTACGATGAAGTTAAATTAGGGGCTTCTTTAAGGCAAGCTGCAGAGAAATACGGCGTTAACTATGTATCTCTTTTGAGATACAAGCGAAAGATGGAAGCAGCTAATGAAGATGACCAAGGACAGGTTGAAAATGTTAGCATGGGGTATGTAGCTCATAACAGAGTTTTTAGCGAAGACCAAGAGCGGCAATTAGCAAAGTACCTGATCCGTTGCGCAGACATATATTTTGGTCTCTCCACAAAAGAGGTAAGAAAGATGGCCTTTGAACTTACCGTAAAATACAATTTAAACGCTCCTTCCAAGTGGCAGGATAATGAAATGGCTGGAGAAGAGTGGTTTCGTTCATTCATGAAGAGAAATCCCGAACTATCTGTGCGCGCTGCTCAAGCCACTAGTTTGTCTAGAGCGACCAGTTTCAACCGAAATAATGTCAATGCGTTTTATGATAATCTTCAGATTGTTATGGATCGCGACCACTTTGAACCTCAAGACATATATAATGTCGACGAAACTGGTGTTACCACAGTGCAGAAGCCTGACAGAGTTGTTGCAAGACGTGGCACAAGGCAGGTGGGCGCACTAACCTCTGCCGAACGAGGCACTTTGGTCACACTAGCATTTGCAGCTAACGCATTGGGCAACGCCATTCCGCCTATGTTCGTATTTCCTCGAATTAGATATCAAGAGCATTTCATTAGAGACGGACCAGTGGGATCTATCGGTACCGGCAATCCATCAGGATGGATGCAAGATGATACATTTATTGTATTTCTTAAACATTTTCAAAAACATACGAATGCCTCTCTATCGCATAAGGTATTATTGGTGCTAGACAATCATTCCTCACATATACATATCAACTCCTTAGACTTTTGTAAGGAGAATGGAATAGTATTACTGTCATTTCCGCCCCACTGCTCACACAAACTACAACCGTTGGATAGATCGGTTTATGGGCCTTTCAAAAAAGCCATTAATACTGCCTGTGACGCCTGGATGCGAAACCATCCAGGCAAGACTATGACTATATATGACATACCGAGTATTATAACCACCGCAATGCCACTTGCTCTTACTCAGGCGAATATACAGGCCGGATTTCGAAAGACAGGGATTTTCCCATTCAACCGCAACTTATTCCAAGAAATTGATTTTGCACCATCGTTCGTGACAGACAGGCCTAATCCAAATGCTACTGAAGAGGTGATCACTTCTAATCAGCATAACATTAGACTTGCACCTGATGATGAAACCCCACCTCTATCACCTTCCATATTGAATGCGGGTACACCTTTCGAAAATAGAGCAGCAACTGAACAATCTCCTTTGCAGCCTACATTGGCTAACAGGGATTCAAACAGCATAGTACGTCCAGCCAATCTTGAAATTGACAGTCAATTACCTACACCACGTGAAATCGTTGAGCTCCAAGCAGCAAAAACGCCGCCCAGACAAACATCTCTAGAAGCTAACCAGGAGTCGCAAGCTGTTACACTCGATCGGGAACCAGACATCTCTCCCTGTGAAGCTGTTATGTGTCAGCAATTAGAACCTCGTCCGTCTACAAGCAACCAGTCTGTGTTCTCGCCTGAGGCATTACGGCCCTACCCTAAAGCTCCTCCTAGAAAAATAGGAAACAGGAGTCGAAAAACCAAAAAGTCAGCAATCTACACAGATACTCCTGAAAAGGAAGCTGTAAGAAAAGATTATGAAGAGCGACAAAAACGATTGAAAAATAAACAAACGAAGAAAAAAGTTCTAGAATCATCTCCTGGAAACACAAATAAAGGGAAAGGGAAAGGGAAAGGTAAAGCAAAGAAAAGAAAGGCTAATACACCTCCAGAATCATCAGAAGAAGAAGAATATTATTGCCTTCTTTGCCTAGAGACGTATTCTGCGAGTCGGTCTGGAGAGAGTTGGATTCAGTGTCAAGGACGTTGCAAACAATGGTCTCACGTAGCTTGTACTGATGGAGATAGATATTATATATGCCATAATTGCGATGAGTCTGATTAAATATTGAAAAAAACTATTTTGTATAACCTCAGATTTTGTTGACTAACTTTGTTTAATTATAATTATTACTAGATTACTTTTGTTTGGTTAGTTTGATTATAAAAGTATCTATTCGATTAAAATACTTTATTATTTCTGTTGATCTATTTTAGTTTAGTTCTAATAACTATCTGAAAAGACTACTTAAATGGGCCTTAAATATTGTTAATTTGTAGTAAGTGCATTTTGTTATTTTTTTATGAATAAAACTGATTTATTATGAGCAACTTATATATTATTTTTGACCGTTACAACTGCCCCCCATGGGTGTTACAACCGCCCCTGGTATGGGGTCGGTAGTAACAATCGCACACATTCTTTAAAATGACCTATTCCTGCTAAACTTTCTTGCCTAAGCTCTTGATTTGATATTAATTCGAAGACAAATGAGTATGCTTTCATTTCAAAAGCTTTGGTGGTTGTTTGCAGTTGTAATAGCTGTGCTGTGAAAAATTAGTGAACAATTGTTACAACCGTACCCAGTCTACCCATGACTACTATAGACTATCATGACTACTATAGCGCAGCGGCGTGCACAGGATTATGACACTAGGTATGAGGCGGAGTACTCGGTCACAAAAACTTTTTCTTTTATAGATTTTTAGCATAGCCACAGCCAAATGGCTAGTAAAGCAGTGCATTTCTGCCTACAAGGAGCGCACGCCCCTGCTATAGAGCCACTTAATCTGTAAAAGTAGGTACTTTTTTTTGCATATTGCTTTTTATTACCAAATAATGATTACAGAGAGCTGATGAAGAACAACATAAGGTATCGTCTGTATTGTGTGAAACAAGCAAAAACACATTCAACCATCCTTCAACATCGACTGTAGATCTTCCTTTGCAGTTAGCGGTATGTATATTTTAATATTCATATGAAAATGCTGAAGATGTGTATGTTTTTTGTACCTGAAATAGTTTTTTTTTTCATTTCAGCCCATATATATTGAAAAAATTAAAACTTTGACAGAAAAATGCCTAAAGCAAAAACAGAAAATTAAATACTGAAAGAGTTCGTCAGAAGGTAAAAAAAATAGTTGATTTGACAGATCTCATACAAGACATACAGAAAAAAAATTGTGTCAACGCAGAACAAGCTGTTCTTTTGGAGGATTTAGCAGGACCAAAAGACTTTCTAAATCGACAGATAAGTAAGTGCAAAGGTTTACCGGTACCAAAAAAATACTGCGAAGAATTGAGAAAATTTGCATTAACTTTGCACTTTTTATCACCCAAAGCATATGATTATATAAGGCAGACCTACAATACATGCTTACCTCATACAAGGACACTAAATAAATGGTATCAAAATGTAAATTGTGAACCAGGGTTCACAAAAGAAGCTTTTGATACTTTAAGGTTAAATGTGCAGAGAAGTTCGTATCCAGTTATATGTTCCTTGGTTTTTGATGAAATGGCCATACGAAAGTCTTTGATTTGGGAACCAAGACGTCAAAAATATTATGGAAGAGTGGATTATGGGCACAAGTACAACATAGATAATGATAGTGCAGAAGAAGCTAGCCAAGCCCTGGTAGTGTTAATAACTTGTATAAACGGTAGATGGAAGATACCTATTGGGTATTTTTTAATAACATCACTTACCGGTGAACAAAAAGGGATTATTGTAAACACGGCCCTAAAATTGTGCGATGACGTGGGAGTCAAAATTGTTTCTATAACGTGTGATGGACCTGCCGCTAACTTTAGCATGTACAAACATCTTGGCTGCGATATGTTAAGGAGCCAAAATTTGACTTGTTTTGAGAGACGCAATACTCTGATTCATGCTTTTATCGACCCAAGCCATACTATAAAATTAATTAGAAATGCTTTTGGGGAACTTATGGTATTTTTTGATTCATTAGGCCGAAAAATTGATTATTATTATTTAGAAGCTTTATATAATCTCCAGGAAAATAAGTGCTTACACCTGGCAAATAAAATAAAAAAACCACATATCTTTTTCCAAAAACAAAAAATGAGAGTAAAGCTGGCAACACAATTGTTTAGCAGCTCAGTGGCAGATGCCCTAGAATATTGCCGCAGCGAATTAAAGTTGAAGCAATTTAAAGACTGTGAGGGCACTGTAAATTTTATAAATATTTTAAATAATGTATTTGACGTACTCAACAGTCATTCCATCCGTCCACCAGGATTTAAAAAAGCTATGTGTCCAGCCAATATTGGGTTTATATCAGCTCTCTTTGAAGGTGCAACCGGTTACTTTAAAAGCTTAAAACTTCCTTCAGGTGAACTTTTGATAAATTCTCGCAGAAAAACTGGGTTTATTGGATTGATAATAAATATGAATAGTGCAATGGGATTGTATAAATATTTAATTGAAGACACAAAAATGTTGCAATACATTCCATTATATAAAATCAGTCAAGATCATGTTGAGCTTTTCTTCTCTGCTGTTAGAGCAAAAGGGGGTTACAATAATAATCCGAATGCAATCCAATTTCGTGCGGCTTATAAAAAATTACTTGTTAGAGCAGAGATCAGGGATGGTGGTGTTGGAAATTGTATTCCATTAGAACAAGTGAATATACTGAATTGCTTCACAAATCTTCAAATTACAAATCCAATTTTAGCTATAAATGACTTGAGTGATAGAAAAAGTTTTTTAGAAATACCAGAAGATCACAGTGACTTATATGATGCATACATGGAATGCATTATGAACAAAGAGATTGATAATTATACTGATAGGGTCCTAGAATATATATCTGGATTTGTGTGTAAAAAATTAATACGTACATTAAAATGTGATATATGTGTATCGTTATTGATTGGAGAGCCAGATAGCAGTAGCCTGATTTATGTAAAATCAAGAGGAGGCCTTAAATATGCTTCCTCTAGTGACACAAACATAATTAAAAAAACTGATAAAATAATTAAGACGCAACTAAAAAAAGCATCTAAACCGGAGCTATACTATCTTTACATTTTTAAATTCATGTGTGAATTGTATGATGTCAAAAATTTTTTCCACGCAGACACTGATTCGGAACATAGTAGTAACCATAAGCTACTGCTAATAAAATCAATAATTAAAACATTTCTCGATATAAGATACAAGTATTACGGTCAAAAAACTACAGAGAGAGTATCGCATAGACAGTTTTATAACAAAACTTATTTTATTCAGAAATGAATAAACTTAATCCTATAAATATATATTAGTAAACAAATTTCTTTCTTTTTATTTCTATCCTAACAATCCTTTAAAATTTTACTTGAATGTTGTAAAAGTGAAATGTAATTAATATCCCTAAATGTTATAGTAAGGCGTGATGAACGAAATAATAACAACTAACAAACACCCATCACGTACTTTCACATTATACCTTGTCTCGCTGTGAACAGCAGATATTGTTTTTAAGATTTTGTAGGCTATATTTTGCATGGAAGTTATTTTTAATTGGTATTTTAAGTGTGGATGTGAATGGACGAATAGAAGTTTGCTTTCACGCAAAAACTATTGAACGGTACCCGGTAAAACGTAGTGGTTATATACTCTTTGGTACCCGGTTTTCCC
The DNA here is from genome assembly GCA_923060345.2 of Erebia aethiops. NCBI lineage: Eukaryota > Metazoa > Arthropoda > Insecta > Lepidoptera > Nymphalidae > Erebia > Erebia aethiops. Next base: position 828,076 of record OV281092.1, on the reverse strand, counting down.
TACGGAAGCCCGGTCATACATAGTATGTCAACTATCTTTTTGTTTTTAAAGTTAAAATCATAAATAATTAAATTAAAAATTACTATCAGTAGATCGATAACTTTTCAATTTTTCATTAAGAATTAAACACATAATTAGTATTTGTTGATATTGTGACTCAAAAATCAAATACCTTGGTAGCAAAAAATGAATTTCAAGTCAATTTATGATTTTAACTTTAAAAACAAAAAGATAGTTGACATACTATGTATGACAGCAGTACACATGTTACGACCGGGCTTCCGTATTTCCCGGTACTTTCTTAACAGAGTAGTATATCGACACTGTATGATAGATGTTCTATATTTGTATAATCCCAACCCTAGTACGGCAGCCATTTTATGTTCATAATCAGCTGATAAATTGGACACGTTTTGACATAGCTTAGTGCATGTCCATTGTGAATACATATTCCTTAGTAATTGAACAGATCACAGAATGATCGGAGATCTATGTTTACCACGGATTTACATACAACTTCGTGTAAACTGGATCGCGTACTACTATATCTCATGGTTACAAATTTGCTCTTTAAATCAATAGACATAAGGTTTTTTTTCCCCTGTCAATTGTAAATGTAGAAAAACGAGCCAGGTAAGATAACACAAATAGCAGTGCGTCCTTGTCTAGCAAGTATGCCAGTGTACAATAAAAACTGCTTTGGTAGTGAGTGGTAGACTTCTCAAAAATGGAAATATTACGTTTTAATTATTATTGACTGATAAAATATATCCATAAATTATTTTAATATTTTTATTTTCGATTTATATAGATGTGAACAGGCAAAACATACAATAAAAATAGAGTAGAAGAATAGAGTAGAAGAACACATAAAGGAACAAATAACAGAAAAATGTTCGTCGGATGACCTTAGGAAAAAAATCTTGAAGAATGGCGACAAAATGACTTTGGATGATATTATTTCCGAGGCTAACGCATTAGAAGTTATAGAAAGACAATTAGGAAATTTTGGAAGCAAGAAATTAGAAAAACAGGAAGTAAACAAGATTATTACAAGGACAGAGAAGAACAAGGATATAGGAAAACGTGCAGCTTGTAGTCGATGTGGGAGCATGAACCATTTTGCTCGCAATTCATTTTGTAAAACAAGACTGAGAACTAAAGTCTGGTGGCCAAAATGTGACAAGGACGCGGAGAACTTTTGTAAAGCATGCAAAGGTTGAAAAAAATCCTCTAAAGAGAAGAGAGTTGCCTTCGGAATCTTGGGTTGATAATGCTATTGACCTGATGGGACCATTACCTAGTAATGTACAGTTGTTTTGTTGATAGGTGACAGCCTGCAAATTACCAAAAAAGAAATTTTAATGAGTTTTGAATACCTGCTAAGTATACAAAAAAAGTCAGGTTGTAAGTTTATAATTTGTGCTTTACCCTATTCACACTCCCTGACTGCTGCACAAAATGAGCGTATTTATAAACTAAACAGGCTATTACATAACCTAACTTGTAGTAATAGCGACTACTTTCATATTTTTAATACTTACAAGTTCATAAGTAAATTTACTTTGACAAAAGATACTATTTATCTGCTTCCTAGATATAAGAAACAACTAGCTACGTTGGTAGCTTATAATATACACGACCCAGCTTTTTTTAGTTGTAATATTGTTGGAAAATGTACATTTTGTACAAAAAATATTAACTTAATGAGTAAAAGTACTTATTCCAGTCTTTTGACGGATACAAGTTGTATTCAGCCCGGTAATTTATTCTTAAATACAAATAATTGTAGTTCATTAGTTAGTTATAATAATAAAAATTTAAACTAATTAGTGAGACAACAGATAAGCGTTGTAAAATTAATTTTGTACATCAAAATATACAGGGCTTATCTGGCAAGGAACATGAGATTGATCTTTTTATTAGACACTGTGATATTTATATTGTATGTCTTACTGAGCATTGGCTCAATAGTCATCAGTTAATGATCAATCTCAAGAATTACTCATTGTTAAGCGCGTTCTCCAGAAAGAAGGCTATACGGAGAGGATCTATGATATTGACCCGCAGCAACATTAATTGCAAGGAAAGAAAAGACATAGTTAATCTTTCGGTTGAACGCACTATTGAGCTGTCCTGTGTTGAGCTGGAGCAGTATATTATAGTTTGGCGTGTACCGACCTCCTTCAGGTGACTTTGTGTTATTTGAGGAAGTGATGGAGGAGATCCTAAGGCGAATATGTAGGTCATCTAAAAAAATATTAATCTGTGGAGACTTTAACATTGATATTTTGCATTGCAAAATTGTCTGTTTTGAAGCTACATATTTCATCAGCAAAGCACAAAAAAGCAAAAGAGTCAAAAAAAAAATTAACTTCCCAAAAGTAAAAAAAGATCTGAACACCCAGAAAGCAGAATCTTCGCTGGCTTTGTTTGTTTGCGAGCACTGTGCAATTATGGCTGTAGATCATTTATCGAACTATGCAAATACCGATTTGACGACAGCAAATACAGCGACATCAAGTTACATCGAAAGAAATGCACGAATATTATTAAAAATGTTTTGGCACCACACTTCATTCAAGAAATTGTGACAGATTTAGGAGATCAGGAGTAGGTACAGCCTCGTACTCGATGAATCGACAGATATATCGGTACTTAAAATGCTTGGTGTTTCGATAAGATATTTCAGCCGATCATTAAAAATTTTTTTAATGATCGGCTGAGGGAAGTCAGTCGAGCTCCGGCCCTCGCACAGTGAAGACGTGAATAAGAGAGATTATCGAGCCGATATTTATACACTATTATTAAATATTTATACATCAGTTACTACAAGTGCTGTTTAGAAACATTAATAGTAGCGCAAAGTCCATCATTGTTCGTTATAGGGCAAGACGTTCAATAATAAATTGGCCTTTTAAGGTGTTCATTGAGTTTGAATATTACTGCTTTTAAATGATAATGATATAATAAATCACAAAAGAATGTATACATGTAAATTCATTACTTATTTATTTTTAAAAAATCTTGAAGTTCGAAATAATGGGTTTTTCACTTACTTATGTAATTTATTGTTTTAGGTTTTTGCAGCTGAGAAGAAATACAATTAAATGAACCATCTACATCGGAACCACCTGAGAAAAAACAGAAAATACAAGAAAAATTGGATAAATCACTTCAAACAGAAAATCTAATCACACCTCGAAAAAAAAAATTAAAGAGAGAAATCAAAATTATATCTCAACGCTTGAAAAGGCGTAATACTACAATTAATAATTTGAAATCACTACTTCCATTGATAAAAAAGAAATGTAATAGTTACTCGGAGGTAAAAGACATGATTGAACTAAATTTTCAAAATATCCACGAAAAAATAAACGAAACAAAATCTAGCCGAGGAAATAAGTACAGCGATAGCGTGAAGTCAAATCAACATGTGAAAATGAAAAAAAAACATCAACAAATGAATCACATCAGTCTTCCGCACCCTGCAACTTTACGAAGAATGTTATCTACACATAACTGTAATGTAGGGTTCATGTCCGAAGTCTTTAATTTTCTTAAAGTTAAAGCAAACCAGTCTAAGGATATAGCTAATGTGGCCCTTATATTTCATTCCATGTCAATCAAATCAGGTAAGAGATATGACGAAAAAATGACAAATGGTGGGGTAAAATAGATATTGGTGGTATTGTTCCCATTGATGCCGAGAAGTTAGCCTCAGAAGTATTAGTATTTCAAATTGTTTCGCTGAAAGAAAAATTTAAATGTTGCAAATTTTTTCGAAAAAAACTTTATGTATATCTAACGGGCCTATAAACACTGCTATAGAGGGTAAATCTCATGTTGGGTGCTATGAAGGAGTTGATCGTCGAGGAAAGAAGTCTCCAGGAAATAAAACAAATGATGAACAAGTGGCTTTAGTTAAAGAACACATTCAAAGTTTCCCTTGCATTGAAGCTCATCACGTTAGACAATCTAGTCAAAAAAAGTATTTTGATGCCAATTTGTCGATCTTATAAATGTATTCAATGTACGAGTACAAAGGTTTATGTGCAGAAAAACAAGTGAATGCAGTGAGTGAACCGATCGAGAACCGAGATTAACAGAGATCTCTGATAGACCATTCATTTCAAACAGCTACCTTTGATTTACAGAGCGTCTTACAGTTGCCATTCTCATCCGTCTCACAGTTTTACTATAGTAGAAAGATATGTGTCTACAATCTGACTTTACTAGGTGATGATAAAAATGCCTGTTGCTATGTATGGAATGAATTAAATGGTAAACGGGGCAGTAATGAAATAGGTAGTAGTATACTTAGATACATCCAGACATTAAAAGAAGAGGTTACACGCCTATCATTGTTTTCGGACACCTGTAGTGGTCAAAATAGAAACCAGCAAGTTGTTTCAGCCCTCTCGTATGCAGTGCAAAATACGCATTTGACTATCATTGAGCAGAAATTTTTAGAATCCGGTCATTCACACATGGGGTGTGATGATTCAATGCACTTCAGCATCGAAAATGCGCGAAAGAATAAGGCATGTTTTATGATGAACGATTGGCTTAATATATTCAAAGCTTCGCGTTTAAATCGAGGGAAAAATAAAGATAAACCCCCCTATCAAGTGACTGAGCTTAAATATAAAGATATGTGGGACTTACAGGCGTTGGCCGCAAATACACTAAAAAATGAAAATACGGACAAAAACGGCGATAAAGTTAATTGGTTAAAAAAAAAAGTCCCATGCAATTTTCTATCGTTATGACCACTCGTCCGAATATAAAACCATTGATATACAGCAGCGTAGCCGTCGAAACCGCATTACACAGAATGTTGAACTAAAAAAGGCGTATAGTTTAGGCGTAGGCTCTATGCAGAAAAAAAAGACCTGGTTAAACTGTGCCGAAGTGGGCTTATCCCTGACGAGTTACATGACTGATATAAGAACTTACCGGTCAATGGTAGTTTAAGAGAAAATGATATTTTCGAACTTGAAGATGAAAATGATGATTATTAAAAGTATGTGCAGTTGCGTTAATTAATAATTAGTTTTATGCCAAATTCACGGTTTGACCAATACTTAAACTTTCGCTCTATATAAGAAATTTTATGTTTTTTATTTGTGTAAAGCAAAACTTTAATAAAAGGACTGATTTCATTTTCTTACAGTATTTTTTTTTTGGGAATGAGAGTTCATTAATTGACTAATATAAGCAGAAGTTCAAAAGAGGTAAAACTCATTAAAACAAATTTTACAAATCTACTAACTCTAATTCTAAAAAAACAAAGCGGTTACAACAGACACATAATAATCTAAAAACAAAATCAAACTCAAAGAACTGTTGCAACAGCACAGTCTGTTGAAGCCTAATAGACTTAATCGACTCGTGTGTAGAATTGTAAACCAAAAGTAACATTTTCTGTTGAATTGCTGTCAACTTGATATATGTATTCTAAAAACTCTCTCTTGTCTCTTGAAATCAAAGTGTCTTTGCCGGTTAGTTGTATTCATAATAAAATCTGCTTATTTTCTCTTAAGGTGCCAGCGGAGAATGAATTGCCCATACAAACGTAATACCAAAATAATTAATAATTCGAGAACATTTCCACCAAAATGAGAGTTTATTTGGATTCAAATTGTATTTATCTAGTCCCCTGGATTTATATGTTTTCAAAATACTTTCCTAAAATGAAATGTAAATGAATTGCGTTTTGCATATTTTTACGACAAGATGGACATGTTTCCCTCTTATTTGTTTCATATTAAAACCAACGATATCTTACGTATTAATTGTTCAGCAGCATAGCCTATATTGTCAAGTTCAGAATAACAAAACGAAGTAAAAAGCACGATAAGTTTTCATTCATCATTTTTGGTATTCACGGAACAAGACTAAATGTATAACAAATTCTGTAAGCTCATATTGCTATCTCGCTTGAACGCGATCATGTGTCATCAGTGAAATAGAGATAGCAATATACCGGCAAATTTATATTTGCGGTTCGAATAGAAGTTGCGAGCGGCGCGAACCGGCCTCTTAATTTCTTTCCTTTTTGGCCTATAAACCCTTCAAGAACTATGAGCAAAACGCAATCTTTTGCAAAAAAAAATAATATTGCTTAAATCTCCATTATAGTTTTTTGCATTTAATGAATTTTACCTTTGGTAATGGTACGAAAATATAAAAAAAAGACGAAGAGGGGAGAGTGGTGTAAAGAAGCTATGAAAAAAGCAGTAGAAGATGTATTGGCGAAAAAGGCAGGATTTCGCAGAGCAGCTTCAAACTATGGTGTTCCGCAAACCACTTTAGAGCGTTATGTCAATAAAATAAAACAAGGCAGGGAAATAATGTTTGGCGAGCCATTAGGGCCTATAAAAAAAGTATTCAGCGATGAAGAAGAGGCAGAAATAGCGACATATTTAAAACATATGGAAGAACGACTATTCGGCTTAACTACTCATGATCTCAGACGGATGGTATATGAGTTGGCGGTTAGAAATAATAAAAAACATAACTTTAACAATGAAAAAAAAATGGCTGGTGACACCTGGCTCAGAGGTTTCTTAGATCGCAATCCAAATTTATCTATTCGTAAACCCGAAGCTACGTCCGCAGCTCGTGCAATGGGATTTAACAGAGTTGCTGTTGGAAAGTTTTATCAGTTACTCGGCGACATATACGACCAACACAAATTAACACCAGACAGGATATTTAACTGTGATGAAACCGGTATATCTGTTGTTTCAAAAACTAGACCCTAACTAGCCACTGACCCTAACCCACTTTTTTTAAATACATCAAAGACATAAGTCGGTGCTCCAAAACGCACAACCAATGTTATTAAGAATTTACAAATAAATGGCACAATCACAATAAATCCAAACCCTGCGTTGAAGTTAAAGGCATAATGCTAGGTAGTTTAAGCATAAAAAGAAACAATTCATGTTGTTTCAAAAAGTCAAAATATCCGAAATCCAAGCTAGCGATGATGTTCTCTGGCAAGATACCAGTAATATCGGCCCGCTTCGGACGTTTCGTCAAAAATGACGAGTACTTTGTCATGTTCGAATTGTAGAATTGTGATTGAAGAGCCTCTAGCCTACATTCAAAATAAAATCTCATTAGCCGATAAAGTAAGTTTGCATCCGCGTTCTCGTGCGAACAAATTGAGAAAGCAAATAGCCTACTTCTGGATTCTTTACCGTCGGAAAAGCGTAAAACTGTACGAAAAGAAAAACCGCCTATTACAAGTCATATAGGTGTGTTTAAAGTAATCGATCCTGATGTATTACCTGTGTTCGTGGCCTGGGATTTGGAGAATTACCACCTATAACATTCGACCATCTGAATGTCTCCAAGTTGCTCGAAGACCTGATAATAGTGCAGGGAGAAATCGAGAATATTAAATCACCTATGCAACTGTTGCACAGCTCGAGGATATCAAGAGAGAATGTTTTAACGGAAAGTTACTAGCCGTTTTCGTCTGTAAAACATAAAGACACAAAACTTACCGGCCGACGCTGTAGTACAGTATAAATGTAACAAAGTATTACCTGTTTACACCTGGCTGCGAATAGGTTGCGGCCGAGTGTGCGCAACTGCAATCATAACTTTTCGAGCTATTTATAGATATTTGAAAAATAAGTGAATGTATTTTTTTTAAAGTCAATATTATTTCAATTAAAAATACTAGCGGCTACTTTTTGATTGGCACCTTGGCAAATATATACTCCCCCATTTATTTATACAAATCAAAATCAAATCAAAGAACGTTTATTCAATTTAGGTAGGTATACTACACTTATTGACGTTCGGTTATTTATAACATATCCGATATTATAGATTTATATTTAGGGAAAGGTGTACGAGTTGATCCCAAGAGGTAAGATGATCATTTTTTATTGCACACAAACGACTAACGACATCTAGTTGAATTCTTTAGCAAAACGTTGCCTCGCATGCCTGCTAACTTCAGTTCATTAGCAATGGCGGCGAGAGCCCCGCGTTGGTTTTTACGTAAGAAAATATAAATTGTGTTCAGCTGATATAAGGTGAGATTGACTTTAACTGAATTAATGTAATGTAATTGAATTATATTGTTAAAACTTTGTTTGCATGACACATAACCTTAAATGCTATGTGCACTTATAATTATTTACGTATAAGAAATAGTTATAATGTGAATGTTCTTGTGTTTGTAATATATGTAAATTGTTAGTGTACTTAATAAATAAATAAATAAAATAAAATAAACCCTTTGATACTTTTATCAAATTGTGTGAAATACAGTAACTGTTGTGTTTACGGCTTTGTAATATGCTTAACTTTGGTTTTCGGGCAACATGGAAATAGTTGCGTGGCTATAGGTTATGTTACTCGTCTGTGAATAAAAAAGTAGACCTTGAGGCAAGATGATTCCCCTCCTCGTGTACAAAATGATCCCCGGGGATCATCTTGTACCTTGACTTTTACGGATTGCGTATAACGTATTTATCTCTAACTACGTAACTAGTAACTACCTATCTTTATTTTAAGTTTATAAAAATCGATCCTTGATCACTGTTTTTGTATATTACATATTTACTATTTTTTCCAGCTTTTTAGTCAAAGATGCCGCGTAAGTACATAAGGAAAACCACCCGAGGCATGTGGAATGAAGCATCAATGACAGCTGCTCTTGATGCTGTAAAAAATGGAATGGCTTTCAAAAAAGCAAGTAAAGAATTTTCAGTGCCCATCATGTCATTAAAACGAAGGGCCAAAGGTAAAAATAAAATTGCTCTTGGCACAATAAAACATTTAGGTGGGCGAAAAACTGTTTTCACCCAAGAACAAGAACTCGAACTAATTAATCATTTGAAAGACATGGAGACAAGAATGTATGGATTAACAAAAAAGGAAGTATTGTCATTGGCATATCAGTTAGCTGTGAAAAATAATATTCCACATCCATTTCAAGGAGAAAAAGCAGGACGTGACTGGCTGAGAGGATTCAGGCAAAGGCATCCCGATATCACCCTTCGTGCTCCTGAATCCACTTCAATTGCTAGAGCTCGTGCTTTTAACAAACCTGTGGTACACAAATTTTATTCCCAATTGAAAACAGTCCTGGATGAAAAAAAAATTCCACCCCATCGAATTGAATGTTAATATAATGTTGATGAAACTAGCATTTGCACTGTGCCAACAAAAAATACAAAGGTGTTTGCAGAAACTGGCCGAAAACAAGTAGCCCGTGTTACATCAGCTGAAAGAGGATTGACAACAACGGCTGTTATTTGCATGTCTGCTTCGGGAGTGTTTGTTCCACCAATGTTGATTTTTAAAAGGATACGCATGAAGATAGAACTCATGGATGGTGCACCGCCAGGGTCTTCATGGGCATGTAATTCATCAGGGTGGATGAAACTGGAAGTTTTTACCCAGTGGTTTGACCATTTCGTACACCATACGAAGCCATCCAAACAAGATCCAGTGGTACTGATTTTAGACGGCCACCTATCACACACAAAAAATTTAGAAGTGATATTAAAGGCGCAGGAAAATGACGTCACTATTGTTTGCTTGCCACCACACTGCACACACAAGCTTCAACCCCTGGATGTCAGTTTCATGTATCCTTTGAGTGTTTATCATAATCAATCTCTCGAAAAATGGATGAACAACAACCCTGGTAGACCCGTGACCGTGTTTCAGATTGTAAAAATTTTTGGTGAGGCTTACTTAAAAGCTGCAGTCCCAACAAATGCCATAAATGGATTCGCTAAAACCGGAATATACCCATTTGATCCAAACGTGTTTACCGAAGCCGATTTCATTGCTGCTGCAACAACCGAAAACGAGTTACCGAATTCACCTCAATTGGGAACGGCTTCAGATAGTTTTGAAACAGAATTGTTGCCCCTGCAGACACACAATGTCAAAATGATTTAATGGAAGACAGCCTAAGTCCATCAGTATTGGAAACACTACCTGTTACATTGGATTGTGTACATTGGATACACAGCAGCTACCCCCTATGGATCCTTCTCAATTGGATATAGAAAGTGTATCGCATAAAACGCCATCACCTATTAGATGAGCCGGATCCAATTCGTAGTCCCTTGTCACCGCTGCCGTCTACGAGCCGCGCAGTTAACCACAGTTCACCTCTTGATGATAATCATCGAATTCGATTTTTTTTCGCCTGGATTTCCGGCGAACAGTGAATTTATTAACATCAAGTCTTACTGGCTATTTGCCGACATTCGTGTCTATGTTTAACCTGAATTAAAATAAAATGGGTTTCATTACTTTTGACTATGATGAGTTTGATTATACCGATCATGAGGTAATTCTTGAATTATACGACGACTTATTTGAAAAAGACAGATTACATTTGCACTCAGTAGTTCTCGCCCGATATGGTGTTGATCTCGATGAATATTACGAATCAGTATATGGAGAACCACCACAACATCTAAGGGATGAGGGAGAATATTTTAAAACTAGAAAAGATGATAATAGACCAGAAAAACCATCTACTATAATATATTATGATAATGATTTTGTTGTTTCTGGATCAAATTGTATATGGGATGATGATATTGTTGCCCCAACTGTCCGTCCTTTAAATTATTCTATGGATGTTGACTCTGTTGAAAATAATCAAGAGAATGTACGATCTAATAATGTCAATAAAAATAATGATTTAACAAGTGAAGTTATTGGTTTTGAAAATTTTGAAAATAATCAGCTTAATCAAAACATAATTCAAAGAAATTTTTCTACTAATGAGAATTTGACGCTTGGAACTGCCAGCGAAAAGTTTATAATATAAATATAAATGAATCCAGGATATTTTGTTGTTACACCAGCTCAATTAAAACCACTGCCACAAATAGTAGGAAAAAGAACAACTTTGAAAAGGAGAAGCGTGCATACGACCATTTTAACTAGCACTCCATATAAAACCTACTTAGAAGAAGAATATGGTAAAAAAACTGAAAAAGAAAATAAAAAGAAACAAAAAAAGCCAAATACTAAAAATACTGCACCTAGAAAATCATCGAAAGGAAAAGGAGTAGGAAAAGGAAAGTCAAATAAAAAAAGAAAAGTTCATATGTCGAGTCTGAGTCATCGGAAGAAGATGACACAGAATGTCTTTATTGTACAGAAAAGTTTTTCGGCGACAACAGAGGTGAAGTCAGAATAAAATGAATTGTATGTGGAAAATGGGGGCACGAAGCTTGTGCCGGTATAGACAGCGACGATCCTGATGAATTCACTTGTGATTTATGTAGCACAGCACCGGCAAAAAAGCGTTTATACTTATAAGAAGATAGAAAAAGAAATTGTATTAATCCATGATAGTAATATGTTGAAGAACGTTTTTTTTTCGGTCATGATTAGTTTATTCCAGTAATTATTCAGGGAAAAGTACAAATATTGATCTCAAATTATGATAAAAGTAGGTAAGTAGCATAGTAAAGCCACTTATTACTAATAAGTTTAATTGCTTTTATTTTTAGTGAATTACAACATAAGTAACTGTTGATTTTGTTGAGTTTTTAAGCCAGAGAACACGTTTTATTGTATTATTGAGGGTATCATACTAATATTATAAATGCGAAAGTGTGTTTGTTTGTTGGTTTGTTGGTTTGTCCTTCAATCACGCCGCAACGGAGCAACGGATCGACGTGATTTTTGGCATGGGTATAGTTGAGGACCTGGAGAGTGACATAGGCTACTTTTTATCCCGGAAAATTGAGGAGTTCTCGCGGGAATCCAAAAAACTTATTCCACGCGGACGAAGTCGCGGGCATCAGCTAGTTCTAAATAAAGATGTTATATAATTTTAGCATATTTTTATTTTTACATTCCTTTTTTGCCGAAAAAAATATAAGAAAGAAAAAATAGGTGTAAGATGATCATTGGAATCATCTTACCCCAACCATAGGAATCATCTTAACTACCGGGGTGTTTAAGGTGATTACTTTGTAGGGTTTTTAAAATAAATATATTTTAATATGAAAACTTATTACATTAAATATTCTGAGTATGAGAAAAGTAAGATAGATACATATGACAGCAGTAAACGCTATCCTGTTTGTTTTACGTGGTAATATGCATAGCCTTCGTTGTTTCTTGCTTGTACACCTTTCCTATACATAAAAATAATTTTTGATCACGTACTCGATTCAAGTAGCAATCTTGCAGCCGGATGTGAGAAGGTTAGACCTTAGAGAGTGGATATTAAATTGGAACAAAAGTCAACCAAGTCATTCATCCCTGATTTTTTAAATTGTTACTTTTTTATAATCTTATGTGTAATGCGTATAAATCAGTGCCTCCAGCAAAACAACTCAAAATCAACACTTTTCAGGAGAATCAAAAAACATAACTTTTTTATGTTTTATAGTATTTCGCAATTGAAATCAAAACTTCTTTTGAATGAAATAGGATCGAAAAATATTATGGGAGTTATTATCTTTCCTTGGATCAGCCGGAAGCGGAAATGGGCAAAGATCCCTCAAGTGCACGTCGCACGAAGACGCACCAGTGCATATAGATGTCGGCAGTGTGAAATACACCTCAAGCCTGAAGACGCTCACAAAGCATCAGAAATACAAGCTAGCGATGATGTTCTCTGGCAAAATACCAATAGTAGTAGAAAACTGAAGAAACTAGGTACTTCATAGACCGAGACGGTGACATGTTCCGACATATTCTGAACTATTTAAGGAACGACGTCTTACTCATCACTTGGGACTATAAATACCTAGATTTACTGTTAGCAGAGGTACCTACAGTTCATTCAATTAAAAGATATGCTGAACCAATTATTAACGCTGAAAGAGCGAAGATCTTTTGAACGTTTTTCGTAAGTCCACACCAAATGACCACACAACAATTCAAGGATTTCATATTATATTTGATGAGAAATCTTATGCATAGAATCAATGCATCTAGCAAAAAAGGGAACAACTCAAAATCAACACTTTTCAGGAGAACCAAAAAACAACAACAAAAATACGAGGCATGCATCGAGCGAGCCTGTAAAAAGTCAATGCCGGAACTTGACGGCCACTCGACCATTAGAGTTAGGAAATGGTGGACGCAGGACCTCGCCGCGTTGAAACAAAAGATGCTCAGACGGAGAAGAAAAATCAGATGCGCCAACCCATCCAGGAAACCTATCGTTATCCAAGACTACAAAGGCACTGGAAGAATCCAAGGCTGGTTTATCGAACGCCATAACTAGCTATATTTTTGCACCAGACAACAAAAGGATGGCATATGGGAGGGTGCCTATAAAATTATGAGGAATTGTACCAAAACAACCAGCGACAAGCTCCTGCGCTGCCCCGTTGGAGACAGGATCTTGACACCAGATAATTCTGCTCAGTTGTTGGATGATACTTTTTACCCAACTGATGAACACCGACACGCCAGTACAATCCCTCAGACACAGGCTAGCTGATGAAATGGCGAAAGGAATGCGGGGGCAATTAACACATGCCTGACTCTGGGTTATTTCTGGGAAATTCCCACATTAAAGGTAATCCCCAAACCAGGCAGGGACGACTATGCTAAACCTAAGCCATACAAGCTTATCGGACTCCTGTCAGTGTTGGGGAAAACTCTTGAAAAACTTTTCTCCAACAGGATTTTGTGGCAATTGTGTAATCTCCAGGACAAGAGACAATATCGATTTATGCCGCAACGCTGTACAGAAGACGCTCTCTATAACGCAGTAATAGGGATACGGAAAGATGTAGAAAACCGCAAGATAGTAGTCGCCGTATCTTTGGCTATAGAAGGTGCGTTTGACAATGCGTGGTGGCCGGCTGTGGCCACTCACCTTATCAGAGAAGAAGTATGAAAGTCTCATTGCACACCCCTAAGTCAGATATGTGCTCAGAATGTGAATTCTTTAAGTTCAACTGCAAAATTGAACACACAACATTAAAATTACGCGAGCTTTCTCAATATGCTGCACATAGATTTAAAGCTCAATATGCCATTGCATTGTATCGAAAAGATTCGAAAAGATGCATCAACTGGATTGTAAAATGAACCAAACACTAAAATGTATGCAGTAGACTTTACAAAAAGGTATTCCTGATACCCACGATGCCGGGGCTTAAGGATTCTTTTTTTGTGAGCAGGTTAATAGCATTTAATTTAACATTTGCTTCACTGAAAAAAGGTGAAAAGAGAAAAAAACTAAAAAGTAACAACTACAAAGTACAAAGTCACAACTACAAAGTGTGGGTGTTTGCTGTAGAAAATTTCCAGATTCTTTAGGGAACGCAGCAGTAAGTTAAGAGAGAGCGAGAAACTACGGGTACAAAAGTCGCCTCAGAGATCAGAGAGCCAAGGCAAAGTTGATCTTGATCCGTCATTGCATGTCCACATAAAATATGTAAAAACAACTTCACAGCTGTAGAACAAGTTCAAGTCGTTATTTGATGATTCAGGTTTCACAATAATCAGTTTACTACGGAACTTCATTTCGATTCATCTGGAAACTTGCAGTTCCGTGACTTCTCAATATGTTACGCAAATAGTAGAAACTGAACAACAGGGTTTTAACATCAACGATGAGTGGATCGGATCGCTTCTATTGGCAGGATTACCTGAAAAATATGCGATCCCGAAAGAAGGTAACAGGAGTGATACATTACTACATATAGGTAGTGCATACAGATATTGCAGGCCCCATGGAGACTACGTGTATTGGTGGTTCGAAATATTACTTGATATCTGACGATCACTGCAGCCGTATGACGATCATATATTTCCTAAGAAATAAGAATGAAGCTTTGAAGTATTTTAAAGAATTTAAGGCTGAAGTGGAAAATCAGTTAAATTCCAGAGTAAAAATCCTAAGGAGTGACAACGGTGGAGAATTTTGTAATTCTGAATTTGAACAATTTCTCAAGGTGAATGGCATAGCCATAAAAAAATAGTAAAAATCACGTCTATCCGTTGCTCTGTTGCGGCGTAATTGAAGGACAAACCAACAAACAAACACACTTTCGCATTTATAATATTAGCCCTATAAAGATAACCTACGTCGAATCGACATAATCGATTTTGAAAAATCGATGTAACTCGTTACTATTTCATGTAACGCCACTGGCTCTTCCCGCCAACTCAGTTGACCCACGACGCTCGCAGAAGACACCCGTGGCTCTCACGTACGTGCAACAGTTTCGTCAATATCTACCTACCGTACGTCGAAGTGACGCATGGTTATCTTTACTGTGAGTTTTTTTTTAACATTTGTGAAAATTATTTTGCTGTTTATTGCGATATTTCATGCATATTTTTTATCCGTTACTTTTCTTTTGTTTAGCCAATAACAAAACAACATAATGGCGTCACGCACGCAACTAGATGATGAAACAATCTATAGATTATTACAAGAACTAAGTGATGAAGAGCATCAGGGGTCCGATAGCGAATCTGAAGATAATCTTTTGGAAGATGAAGTTCAAAGTGATTTCGAGGACTGCGAAGTGAGTGCACCACCGCCAGAAAACCCCATGGATAGTGAAAACATATCTGAAACCCCGGAAAGTGCTCCTTCTACCGAGCCAAATTTTATTGTGATGCCACAGTTCAAAACCTCCGAGGCAAAAACGATCATATTTGGACGATCGTTTACCAAAGGAAGAACAAGTGGCAGGGCATCATCTTGCAATATCATACGGACATCTAGAGGGCCAACTCGAATGAACAAAGTGCTTTACGAACCATTGGAATGCTTCAATATATTTATTACTGACGATATTGTAGAAGAGGTGACGAAATGGACCAATGAGGAAATCCAGTTGAAAAAACAAAATTCTAATGTAAAAGCAACCTTCAAACCTACATCCAGCGAGGAGATTAGAGCACTTATTGGAGTATTGACATTGACGGCTGCTTTGAAAGATAACCATTTGACCACGGATGAGGTATTTGATTGCTCGTATTCAGGAAACAGGTACGTTGCTGCCATGAGTAGAGATAGATTCGATTTTTTGATAAGATGCTTGCGGATGGACGATAAGAGTTTGCGACAAGAACTCCGAGCTACTGATTCATTTGCCCCGATTCGAAACGTTTGGGAAATCTTTATAAAACATTGCCGATCAAACTACATTCCTGGGCCGTACGTGACCATCGACGAACAGCTTCTAGGTTTTCGAGGTCGGTGCCCCTTCCGTATGTATATCCCAAACAAACCCAATAAATACGGCCTAAAAATCGTTATGATGTGTGACAGTGCTACACGATACATGATTGATGCAATGCCATATTTGGGCAAATGCACGCAGACCAATAGCCAGCCACTTGGAGAATTTTATGTGAAGGAACTAACAAAGACAATTCACGGAAGTAATAGAAATGTCACCTGCGACAACTGGTTCACGTCAATTCCTTTAGCAAAAAACTTGCAAAAGCAGCCGTACAACCTGTTTGATTGCAAACACAATTATATAGAATTAATATTATATTACCTATGTAAACACTTAAAGTAGTAAAATGTATTATGACGATGGCAACATCGCCCCTTCGCCCCCCGCTTGCGATTGAAGTGGTCGGCCGTCGAGTCAATAAAATAAATAATAATTTAAAATAATTATCTGTAAGACAGCCATTGTGTCAAAGTTCAATAAACTTACTCCAAAAGTCTTATGTGGTTTTAGTACAATCCCACATAAATTGGTCCTTCGAAATTATTATCTTCATACGTGATCAAAAAATAGAAGATCGTCGTTTGAACTTGGAAGGAAGTTCAGTTCAATTCGCCGCAACTGGGTCACAGGTTAGTGAACGACGGCGTGGCCGACGAGTCTGCTTCGTGATTGGTCGCCGTGCGTGCTGCAGAGCTATTCTCCGCGAGTCGCGAATCCTGCGCCAGCTGCGCGCGCCCCGAAACACCACGTGACCACGCCGCGCCGCCTGCCTTGTGACTTCGTTTCGTTTCGGCCATCTTGTATATCATAATCGTCGCAAAAAGTGAAAAGTGTTGCTTTTAAGTTTTAATTTAAATTGGCTCATGTACAATCATATTTTGTTAGTGTATAATATAGATAGAATAAGTCTTAAAGTGCTTATTGGATTACAATGGAAAAGGCAAAGGCCACGCCGCCGGGAGGATCTAGGGATTTGCCCACGTTGATTGCGGCCAGGGGCCAAACGAAATCAACTATCACCAAAATTGCACAATTTGCCACTGACGATGCGGCACTTCAAAAAAGCACTCTAAGCTTGCTTAGAGTGCGTATTAAGCACCTCGTAGACGCATTCCAAGAATATAAAGGGCTACATAGCCAAATCGTGGCAAGGGAGACAGGCAATCCAAGTGACCCTGAAGACACCTTTTCGGCCTACGAAGAAAAATATCTCATCGCTTTGGCAAGGATGTCAGAATTGGTGGAGGAATCCAAAGAGGTACAAGAGGTGCAAGTTGAAAAGAAGGCATTTGTCCAATTACCTAAAATTACCATCCAAAATTTCTCTGGTAAGGATGAAGAATATTACCCGTTTATTAACATTTTCAAAAGTATGATAGATAAGGACACTAGGTTAAGTGACGTTCAAAAGTTATATTATTTAAGAAGCTTTTTATCTGGTGAACCCTTAGATATTATAAAAAATTTGCCCTTATGTGAGTCTAATTATGCTAATGCTTTAGATCTGTTGGCCCAAAGATATGATAATATAAATAAAATTGTGTCGAGTCACATCAACTCGTTATTAGATTTAAATGTTATACATAAGTGCACTGCATCAAATTTAAGGTCATTTATGGCTACAGTGAAGCAAGGCTTGAGTGCACTGCAAAGTTTAGATCAGCCAATTGAACAATGGGATATTGTTATTGTTTCTATATTAATTAAAAAGTTAGATAATTACACTGTTAGGTCTTTCTATGAAGAGCATTCAGACAAAAGTAAATTAGTTAGTTTAAGTGACTTTCTAACCTTTATAGAGAATAAGGCTTTAGCCTTGGAAGCAACAGGCTATGATAAGAAGCAGTATGCCAGTAATACAACACCGGCAACTCCGCGCTACCCAATGGCACAGCGCAGCCAGTCGATAAGTCTCGCAGCTGCTTCATCTCAACCATGTGAGTATTGCCTTTCTGCTTCTCACAAATTATTTAAATGTGCAAAGTTTAAGGTCTCATCTATAAAGGACAGGCTTGCATTTATTGAAAATAAAAAACTTTGTAAAGTTTGCCTAAATAAACATACGGGAAAGTGTCACTTTAATTTTAAATGTTCCCGGTGTAAGAGTTCCTCGCATAACAGCCTAGCACATGTTGAACCTGAGGGCAGCACTGCTAATACAGAGCAGCCAGGGCCTGTCTCGCTTTATAATAATGTACATAATAAACATGTATTACTCCCTACAGTTTTATTAAAGGTGATGCAGCGGAATGGAATGCCACTTTATATTAGGGCAGTTCTTGACAGTGGTAGTGAGGTATCAATGATCACACAACAAATAGCTGATGCTATTGATTGCACTATTGTTAAAAATGCACACACTGTGGTGGGCATATGCAGCTCGGCTAACAAAATTGATATGATTGCTAACTTACAAATACATTCTTGCACCAGTGGATTTTCAATGCCTATAGCATGTTCTGTTGTGCAGAAAATTACATGCACTCTTCCACATCAGCACTTGGACATATCACATTTAAATATTCCCTCGCACGTTAATCTTGCAGACTCCAGCTTCCACGCACCAGGTGAAGTTCAAATGCTTTTAGCCTGTGATGTGTTTTTCCAGGTGTTGCTGCGTGAGCGCATCCCACTAACTCCGAGTGGACCCTACCTCATAGGTACCAGGTTTGGGTATGTTGTTGGAGGTGCTATCATCGGCAACGCAAACCACCAGAAGTATGTTTGTAACTTTTTAAAATTAGATAAGGCTTTACCTGCACCCACCTCTAGTCAACAATGCAATTGTGACAAAAGTTTAGACTATCAACTACAGCAATTCTGGGATAGTGAAAAGGTACCTGAAATCTTTTTTGAGGGTACCTCTGAGCAAAATTTAGCTGAAAAGGGTTTCACTGATACGGCAGTTTTGTCTGAGAATAAGTTTAGTGTGGATTTACCTTTAAAAGGGGATCTAGATGATATTGACTTAGGCGATTCCTTATCTAGTGCATTAAACAGGTTTTATAATCTAGAAAAAAGATTTAAAAAGGATAAACAGTTATTCCTTAAATATAAAGACTTCATAGATGAATATTTGAACTTAGGTCATGCAAAAATAGTAGATATTTCTCAGTATGATTTAGATAAAAGGATTACTTATTTTTTGCCTCATCATCCAGTTTTTAATGTCAACAGTAAGACTAGCCCTATTCGTGTGGTATTCGATGCAGGAATGAGGACTTCAAATAATATTTCATTAAATGATTTGTTGCTAAATGGACCTGTTGTTCAAAATGATTTATTTAGCATCTTAATATTATTTAGATTGCACAAATTTATATTAATATGTGACATACAAAAGATGTTCCGTAATATCAATGTCAATGAAAAGCATAAACCCTTACAGAATATACTCTGGAGGGAATCGGAAGCAGAGCCTATACAGTGCCTGCAACTACAGACAGTTACCTATGGGTTAAAAAGTTCTACATATTTAGCAACTCGGTGTTTACTTGAATTGGCTAATAGATTTTCATCGCAATTTCCATTAGCATCAAACATTTTAAAAAATAATACTTATGTTGATGACATTAGCTGTGGTGCAGACAGCATTGAAGAATTGATTGAGATAAAGAATCAGTTAATTAATTTATTAAAATTAGGGGGTTTTGACTTGCATAAGTGGTGCTCCAACTCTTCTCAGTTGCTGAGGGAAATCCCTGCTGGCAAGCACCAGCTGGGAAATGTAGACTTATGTCTCGATGATAATAGCCAAAATATAAAAACCTTAGGGTTACACTATAATGTCAAAAATGACAGTATAGAAATAAGTTGTCCGGAGAAGTCAACTCTTGATTTATATACTAAAAGAGAAGTACTAAGTTTTGTTAGTAAGTTTTTTGATCCCTTAGGGTTAGCATGACCTATTTTAGTAAAAGCAAAATTATTTTTGCAATCCTTATGGAAATTAAATGTTGAGTGGGATCAGCCATTACCCACTGAATTAAATGACAGGTGGAAAAAATTCGCCTTAGATTTTTGGGATGCCAGTTATTGTGGTGCCTAGGAATGTAAATATGTCAAATAGCATTAGTGTAGAATTAATAGGTTTTGCCGATGCATCCAATGATGCACATGGATGTTGTTTATACTTACGGGTTGTCCATGCAGATCATACTATTTCAGTCAGTTTAATTTGTTCAAAGTCAAGGGTAAATTCATTAAATAAAAAACACACAACCCCTAGACTTGAATTAAACAGCGCACTCCTGTTAGCCAAGCTGTCTCACAAAGTGTATAATACTTTAAATGGAAGGTTTGATTCCAATATCACAGTGCACTTATTCTCAGACTCACAAATTGCTTTAGCGTGGTTAAAGACAGAACCTGTCCGATTGTCAGTCTTTGTGGCCAACAGAGTAAAGGAAATTAATAGATTAACTGAATCATTTAATTGGCACTATGTCAATACAATGTACAACCCAGCCGATTGTTTATCAAGAGGCCTAGATCCAATGTGCTTAAAGGATCATTTGTTATGGTGGACAGGCCCACAGTTTTTGTTAAAAATGAATCAACTTGATCCTATTAATCAAGACGTTGTATTAGAAAATTTGCCTGAGGTAAAAACTGAACTTTGTTGTAATAATATTACTCAAGAAATAGCCTCATTTGATATAGAAAGATACTCTTCATTGTCAAAGGTTAAAAGAATAGTAGCCTATATTTGGCGATTTTATAATAATTGTAAACTGCCAAAAAATGAAAGAGTTACTTGTGAATTTTTAACTGCAAAGGAGTTAGAAAATGCTCTTAATATTGTAATTAAAAATGAGCAAAGGAAATTGTTTAGCTCTGAAGTGGCAAGTTTGTTAAATGATAAGCCTATAAAAGGATATTTGGCATCCTTGAACCCATTTTTTGATGGTGAAGGCTTACTAAGAGTTGGAGGCAGACTGCAAAACTCTGACCTTTCATATTCTCAAAAACATCCAATAATATTGCCAAGGTCTTGTCATTTAACAAAGTTGATCATATTAGATGCTCATATTAATTTATTACATGCTGGACCAAGATTGATACTCAGCTATTTAAACAAAAAATACTGGATTGTTCATAGTATAAAAGAAATTAAAAGTGTTACTCATAAATGTATTGTGTGCTATAAATTAAAGGCTAAGCATGCCTCACAATTGATGGGATCATTACCCAAGCCAAGAGTGTCAGCCAGTAGAGCTTTTGAGGTAGTAGGTATTGACTTTGGTGGTCCATTTTCTATAAAACAGTCCCGAGTTAGAAAAGTTATAGTTTCAAAGGGTTATATTGTATTATTTGTATGCTTTGCCACTAAGGCTCTACATATTGAACTAGTGTCAGACTTGACAACTGAAACATTTTTAATGGCCTTTAAAAGATTTAGTTTTAGACGCAACTTGCCAAGTACAATTTTTTGTGACAACTGTTCAACCCTTAAAGGAGCAAATAATGTATTGCAAGAATTGTATAAATTACAAGCTACCAAGGAACACCAAGATAAGGTACAAAATTATGCTTCAAGTTTAGGCATAACCTTCAAGTTTATTCCTAGTTATAGTCCGGTCTTCGGAGGAATTTGGGAGGCTGGAATAAAAAATGTAAAATATCACCTCAAGCGCACTATTGGGGAACATTTACTTACCTATGAGGAGTTTTATACTGTTATTGTTCAGATAGAAGGTATTTTAAATTCTAGACCTATTACACCCATGATTGCATCGGATGTTAGTGATATGTCATATCTGACACCTGGTCATTTTTTAACTGGAGAGCAAATGTTAACTTATCCAGAGCCGGATATCACTGGCATTCCCACGAACAGAATAACTTTTTGGAAAAAATGTGTTCAAATTCAACAGTCATTTTGGAAGCAGTGGCATAAGCAATATCTTGTACAGCTTCAGAATCGGCCTAAATGGAAATACAGTTCTCCTAATTTACAAGTAGGCACTTTAGTAGTACTGCGACAGGATAATGTGAGCCCATTAAAATGGCCTATGGCTCGTATTGTAAAACTGTATCCGGGTAATGACGGAAAGGTTAGAGCCCTTGATGTAAAAACAAAAACAGGATTTATTCTAAGAACTAGTGTTACTAAAGTATGTCCCTTACCAATAGATTGTTAATTTTAGTTTATATTTAGTTTATTTTCAGTTTAATTGTTTTCAAAATATAGAGTAGCTTATGTTTGTTAACATCTTTTGCTAGGCCCGCAGTATGTTTGATTGCAAACACAATTATATAGAATTAATATTATATTACCTATGTAAACACTTAAAGTAGTAAAATGTATTATGACGATGGCAACATCGCCCCTTCGCCCCCCGCTTGCGATTGAAGTGGTCGGCCGTCGAGTCAATAAAATAAATAATAATTTAAAATAATTATCTGTAAGACAGCCATTGTGTCAAAGTTCAATAAACTTACTCCAAAAGTCTTATGTGGTTTTAGTACAATCCCACACAACCTGACTTTAGTCGGAACAATTAGGTCTAACAAACGAGAAATTCTCGAAGAACTGAAGAGATGTAGGAACGTCCATGTTTTGTTATGATGGACAATTGACATTGCTGTCATACAAGCCTAAGCGAAACAAAATGGTATATGTACTATCATCATGTGACGAAGAAGGCACAGTTCATCCTACGAGAGGAAAACCCAATATGATTAATTTTTACAATCAAACAAAAGGTGGCGTCGACTAGACATGTGCGCCGCGCCGCGCCGATGATCGCCGCCGCCGATCAGGGGACGACGCCGCTGACCGGTTAAAAAAATCGGCGTAATCGGCGTGAATGGCTCGAACGGCGGGAAGCGCCGTCGCTAGGAAACGCGGGGCGCGGCGTGTTGAGGTAGCAACATCATGAGGCGGCACGCGTTCATTCTGTAGGTATATTATTTTGTCAGATTTCGATCAGTCGGTCGTGTTTTCGCACGTCAGCAAGATGTCGTCATTGGAAAATGATAAAATTACATTAATGAAAACCAAAATAAAGTATATTATTTCTATTAGAGTGTTACAATCTTCATCGAAAAGCAGTTTTTGATGGAAAAAATTTGGCTCATTAGTGATTGAGATCGATGGCAAGAAACGAATCGTAGCACCCGATCAAGTTTTTTGTATATTTTGTTTAGAAAACGCTCATTTCTGGCAAGCTACACGCGCCGCATCGTGAAAAAAGAACATTTATGTAATAATATACCAACATCATCTCCCGCAACGGTGACGAACACTGCTGAGGTCGAATGTTCTTCTTCGTCTTCTCGACTCTTACAACTCTCCTTAAAATATGGAGCTAGAATTGGTAGACATTCTGCTGAAGAAGATAGCGATGATTCCATCGAAACAGAGTGTTGGAAATACATTGCTGGGTGCGATCCAAGGGACTATACTACGAATGATTTAGACACTAAAATACTGGAAAGACCGACAAGTGTCTTTCCCTTATTTGTCCACATTAGCTAAGGGAATTTTATCTATTCCAGCGACGAGTACACCCAGCGAGCGTGTATTCTCGGTAGCTGGCCTTACTCTTACAGCGAAAAGATGACGTTTGTCTGGGCGAAATGTCAATAAAAAAAATTTTATTCACGACAATTACGAAAAGTGAAAACAATCTGTACAAGATACTACAAAGTAATTTGGTATTTGTTCTAGTATTAATTAAGAGTAGCTTTATTAAATTTTGATGACAACTAAGGCATTTTTAATTAATTAAGCATTTGTTTCTCCATGTTTTTATTTAGTAGACTAGGATTTAGTAGCTTACTAGTGTAAGCCGCCATTTACGACGCCGTTTACGCCGCCATTTACGCCGCCGCCGACTAAATTTTACCTAAACGCCGCCGCCGAAGATTTTGGCATCGGCGCACATATCTAGCGTCGACACATTCGATCAAATGTGCTCGACTATGTCTTGTAGTCGCAAAACAAACAGATGGCCCATGGCTATGTTTTACGGGGTGCTGAA
This sequence comes from Erebia aethiops, assembly GCA_923060345.2. NCBI lineage: Eukaryota > Metazoa > Arthropoda > Insecta > Lepidoptera > Nymphalidae > Erebia > Erebia aethiops. The sequence continues at coordinate 803,907 of OV281092.1, read as the reverse complement.
TATGGCATTTATAAACGCGTACATTATTTACTGTGATAATATATTATCCAAGAAAGAAAAACCTCAAGGACGTAGAGATTTTATGAAAAACCTAAGCAATAGCTTGATGACCCCGTGGATGGAGAAAAGGCAGCAATTGCCCACTTTGCCGACGAATATAAAAGAAAAAATTGGTGTTATATTGCCAAAACGGCCAGCTGAAGTTTCCACAGAGGATGAAGGGCAACCTGCGCCAAAGAAAAGAAGGTATTGTGCTTTTTGCCCCTCGAGAATTAGAAGACTGACGAAGTCAGTGTGCGATAGCTGCAAAAATCCTATTTGTGGGGAGCACAAGTCAAGCGCTTGCCCTAAGTGCCTTTGAGGCTAAAATTAAAATAAATATATATGAGATAAATTAAATTATTTTATCAAAAGTTAAAAAAAGTTGATATCAGAAGTTTAATACATATACTATATTATAAGACTGATGAAGAGACTCCATCATGTTTGATTTTAGATCGCGCTAAGGCATGCTTTTGAGTGTCTTTTGTGTATAGGAAGCTGTTTAAAGGGAAATGCAAAGACGTGTTTAAGTGAATGGTGACGACAGAGCGTAGTTGGAGCAGCTTTAAGAAATAATTTAAATCTTTGATTCCTAAAACGTCGGATATTGCAATCATTTTGTTTGAGGTAAAGAGTTGAGATAGCTACAGCACGTTTGCTGACCATGCTCGTCGTTCACTTCTTCGTTTGCGTATAGTGAGAGGGCTTAGTAATGAGTTGGCGTCGGCAATTGTAGTACGCGGATGACCAGCAGATAAAGGCGTGTGCTACGAATGCTAAATAGTTGCTTAACGATCTTGGTGAATTTTTGTTGGCATATGTAAAGTTAAAGCATCTAGGGATTAGTTTGATATAAAGATGCGCACGTCTCTACCGGATTGCAGTCTTGTTGACATCGTTGCCATGTAACCGCAAGATGTAAACATTGGGTGTTCAGGTTAATATTCTGTTCTGCGCATATCAGCCATGACAAATTGTTGTGTCATGTCAGCTATTTGTCTAATTGTGTTTATTTACTTTCGTGTAAAATTATTTGAAGTTTCACCTATTCGTTTTTGGTTTGTGTTTGACTTTATGAACTTCAATAAAGTCTGGTTTGTTACCACTAATACTCCTCACATTTTAAAGAGTACCAAAAAGGAACATTTCTACTTTTTCACATTTAGAGAATGTTGTTCAAGTTTTTGTTAGGTACGAAGCTATTTCTTGAAATGTGGTTCATGTGATATGGCTTGTAAAGGAGCCGTAAGTAATGTGTATGGTGGTGTCATTTTCTGTTCTATCTGTTCTATGTCTCTTTCGTCTTCGGCGCTCAACACGGCGTGAGGCGTTCTGGACGCGCCAGGCAGCGCGCTCGCTGCTGCGCTGAGTTGCGCCTCTGCTGGTCGCGCAGTGGTGCGCGCTCGCTTCTGCGCTGAGCTGCGCGCCTGCTGGTCGCGCAGGTGTGCGCACTCGCTTCTGCGCTGAGCTGCGCGCCTCATGGTCGCGCAGGTGTGCGCGCTCTCTTCTGCGCTGAGCTGCGCGCCTGCTGGTCGCGCAGGTGTGCGCGCTCGCTTCTGCGCAGAGCTGCGCGCCTGCTGGTCGCGCAGGTGTGCGCGCTCGCTTCTGCGCTGAGCTGTGCGCCTGCTGGTCGCGCAGGTGTGCGCGCTCGCTTCTGCGCTGAGCTGCGCGCCTGCTGGTCGCGCAGGTGTGCGCTCTCGCTTCTGCGCTGAGCAGCGCGCCTGCTGGTCGCGCAGGTGTGCGCGCTCGCTTCTGCACTGAGTTGCGCCTCTGCTGGTCGCGCAGGGGTGCGCTCTCGCTTCTGCACTGAGCTGCGCGTCTGCTGGTCGCGCAGGTGTGTGCGCTCGCTTCTGCACTGAGCTGCGCCTCTGCTGGTTGCGCAGGGGTGCGCGCTCGCTTCTGCACTGAGCTGCGCCTCTGCTGGTCGCACAGGGGTGCGCGCTCGCTTCTGCGCTGGGCTGTGCGTCTGCTGGTCGCACAGGGCTGCGCGCTCGTCTGCTGCGTCGAGATGCGAGTCTACTTGTCGCGCAGGGCTACGCGCTTGCCTAGGGCGCAACACTGCGCGCGTGCCTGCTGCGCTGCGAGGCGCGCCACTGTATGTCCGTCAGTCACGTTGGGAGGCGTGACGCTACGTGACTTGCTGCGTGCAGGGATGCGGTGACTATTGTGGTATCAGGTTTGGCCGAGCGCACTATTTGTTTGGGCTAAGTTATGCAAACGTCGCGCCTATGTCTTATGCCATGAAGTTGCTCTTTGTACTTTTCCCAACGATTTACGATACCGGAACGAGACAAGCTAACGTCGCGCCTCTGTCTAGCGGAACGAGACAAGCTAACGTCGCGCCTCTGTCTAGCGGAAAGAGACAAGCTAACGTCGCGCCTCTGTCTAGCCAGGCTAAGTCATGCTAACGTCGGGCTTAATGACTTAGGCCTGTGGTGTCTGTACACTCTGGGCAGAAAAGCTAACGTCGGGCCTCTATCTTGCCGTACTAAGTTATTGCCAACGTCGTGCCTATGACTTAGTGTACTTTTCATCGTATCGGGCAGACAAGCTAACGTCGTGCGACTGTCTTGCCGGGCTAAGTCATGCTAACGTCGTGCTTAATGACTTAGGCCCAAGTTGTTCTAATACTGCTCACCAGATAGGATAACGTTTCGCCACTGTGTTGTCGTGGTAGGTCATGCTAACGTCGCGCTTAATGACTTAACCAGTGGCCGTAACGTTTCAAATTTTATTTATACGACTAACGTGTCTACTGTAATTTGAAGCGTTGTTTTCGGTAATTGCCGTAAGATGTGTGAAATTTGTTGTTTTATGTACGCAGGTGCAGACAAGGACATGAGATGGTCTTTCGGGCTGCCAGCAAACAACAACGGTCTGCGGTGCAGAGGCCTGCAGGTGCTTCTGTTGCGCCTGTCATTCCAAGAACTTCAAGATCGTGACCTGTGTGCAACGGGGTCTGAGCAATGCCACTGCTGAACTAGAGGAGCTGAAATGAAGGAGCCCGGGGACGGTCTCGGGTCAGTCTGGCCGTATTGCAGAAGCTCCATATAATACTCCTTCCTTCTGTCCACAGTAATACTCATTTGTGAAGAAGAAAATATGATTCAAGTATGGAATGAATTTCAAAACAAAGCTGCTGCGTTAGGGACGAGCTTATAAAAGGATGCGCGCGCTGCTGCCAGGCTCTCTCCCTTGTCACCCGTCGCTGCGTGTCGTTCTTGTGTGATTTTATTTGTTGCCGTAATATTTTTATCATGTTCAGACAAATAAATGTGCCTGGAGAGCTTTTTGGTCTTTCTTCTTCAAGTATCCTCTAGAAATTTGCAATAATATATTATCCAAGAAAGAAAAACCTCAAGGACGTAGAGATTTTATGAAAAACCTAAGCAATAGCTTGATGACCCCGTGGATGGAGAAAAGGCAGCAATTGCCCACTTTGCCGACGAATATAAAAGAAAAAATTGGTGTTATATTGCCAAAACGGCCAGCTGAAGTTTCCACAGAGGATGAAGGGCAACCTGCGCCAAAGAAAAGAAGGTATTGTGCTTTTTGCCCCTCGAGAATTAGAAGACTGACGAAGTCAGTGTGCGATAGCTGCAAAAATCCTATTTGTGGGGAGCACAAGTCAAGCGCTTGCCCTAAGTGCCTTTGAGGCTAAAATTAAAATAAATATATATGAGATAAATTAAATTATTTTATCAAAAGTTAAAAAAAGTTGATATCAGAAGTTTAATACATATACTATATTATAAGACTGATGAAGAGACTCCATCATGTTTAAGTTTTTTAGGTTTAGAAAAGACATGTTTTGTTATTCAAGATTTTGCTAATAAAAGTAAAAGAAAATCAATTTGTTTTTTATTTATTTTAAAGATAATAGAATATATTAAAGCTACAAACACAATAATATACATATTATAATATATATATAAGTATTATGCGCACCCAAATATATGCATCGAAACGACGTAGGTATGGTTATCTTTAGTGTATGCTCAAATATGGTTATCTTTCTAGGGTTAGTATGACTAGTGGGCAGACGTTGTCCTGCCCTGAACCTAGAACCGGGTTGCAGCGCTACCTACCAGGTCCAATTGTGAATACAAACCATCCCAGGTCCTACTTAAACACACGCAAAAAACTCCAACAGAATCGATCCAGCAGTTCTGATGTGATACGCTTACATGCATTCGGCAATATAATTTAATGAGTATTAGTAAAAAATCTACACGACTGCCCAAAAAAAGGAGTTCAATGAAACGAAAAAGCGATACCAAAAAGAGACAAACATATTCATAATAGGATTTAGCCTGCGAGAGAATTAGATAGAATATTAGTTATATTTATCTCATTCTCTCGTAGGCTACGTTTCTGAAGTTTCACTTCTGCCGTGTGTGAATTGCACACACACACATTTTTTTTAATAATTATGATCCCTTGTTGTTTTTCTCAATATATCATAAGCTCTTAGCCTTCCTATCTCTCAACAGAACTCCCCAGCTCTATATGAAGACCTGACCAAAGGCCCACTAGCGGTGTACAGCAAACTGAGTTGGTTCCCATACTCCTCCCAATGCTTGAACTTGCTTGACATATACATGCACTTTTAATGAGTATTACTAAATTTTTACACAACTGTCCAAAAAGAGTGTAATGTTTTCAGGGTTCATGTATGTATATAAGTTTCTTTATTCCACCATAACGTCTAAATGCCTAAGAGATTCGGATGTATGGGGTATCGTTAGAATCCTTACATCCTCCGATATAATTATTTTGCAAAGAAAAATATGGCAGACTTTTTAATTTTTAAATTATGTTCACTTATTGTTTATGTCAATATATCATAAGCTCTTAGCCTTCCTATCTCTCAACAGACTAGCGATAAAGAACTCCCCAGCTCTATACGAAGACCTGACCAAAGGCCCACTAGCGGTGTACAGCAAACCGAGTCGGTTCCCATACTCCTCCCAATGCTTGAACTTGGCCGGTGTGACGTATTCGTGAACTTTTAGATGCCGTTTGGTTGGTTGCATGTATTGGCCTAGAGTCACGCAGTCCACTCCGACTGATCTCAGATCTGAAATAAACATAGGTGTCAATCTTAATATTATGTAAACTGACTGGTGACTGACTGACTAATCTATCAACGCACAGCTCAAACCACTGGAAGGATCGGCCTGAAATCAGGTGAGATCGCAGTCAAAGGCTAACTTGTAGTGCAACTAGTGGCTCGCCCCGAACTGAGACCTCGCGGCGCCATCTATTGACGTAAATGTGAAGTTCTGTTAAAAATACTGAAACTCATTAAAAATTAAATAATTCCGTTTCCTTACAATATTTATCTAATTTTAGTATTTGTTGTTCAAGTACAGGATATAATTGAAATAATTGATCAAGTTTCAGGCTCATCCTTTCAGAAAATTTAGAGTTCTGAGATCATCTTTGGACGTTAGAAATTCTCCACTTTGAAAGCCCCCCATTTCGTCAATTTTGGGGGAAAAATTTAAAAAAAAAACTTTTTGGACTCTATTCCCAATTATCTTTAAAATGATATACCGCAACCCTATGTAACGCTATAAAAAATATTTTACTTCGCATTCGCTTCTATGAGAGCCCCCCTGAAATAAAGATTTTTATTATTTTTTAAAGCCATATTCGGTTTACATATTATATTTAAAGCTGAAGTAATTCAGAAGTTATAATGCTCTGACAGACGGACGGACGGACGGACGGACGGACGGACGGACAAGTGCCAATTCACCCAAGTAGACTCGGAGACCTTCGCTTCGCTCGGTCAATGACAAAAAACGCAGAGAATACATGATATTCACCTTTCATAGTCTGTTCCACTTGCTGGTCTGTTTCTCCCAAGCCCAGCATGATTGAGGACTTGGTGATCAGGTCTGGATTGATCTCCTTCGCTGTCGCCAACACTTTGAGTGTTTGTCTATAGCTGTAACCGATAAAGTTTATATTTATTTTAAAATATCCAGTGGGCATTCAGTTTGTTTATAGATAACTAGCTGATGCCCGCGACTTCGTCCGCGTGGATTAAGTGTTTTGATTCCCGCGGGAACTCTTTAATTTTCCGGGATAAAAAGAAGCCTTAGATGTCCTTCCCTGGGATACAACTTATCCGTTTACCAAATTTCATCCAAATCGGTTGAAAAGATGGGCCGTGAAAGCGTAGCAGACAGACAGATAGACAGACAGACATAAACACTTTCGCATTTATAATATTAGTATGGAGGTATGGATTTTTCGATTTTATTTATTTAAGTATGCTTATTGATTTTACAATGCGAAAGTTTTAGCTAATTTTTACTGAAAATTAAAAAGTTCCCGCGGGAACCAAAATAACCTCAATCCACGCGGACAAAGTCGCAAGCATCAGCTAGTAATCCATACTTACCAATATTATAAATGCGAAAGTGTGTCTGTCTGTCTGTCTGCTACGCCTTCCCGGCCCATATTTTCAACCGATTTTGCTGAAATTTGGTACAGAGGTAGGTTATGTATATCTCGGGGAAGGACATAGGCTAGACTTTTTATCCCGTAAAATTAAGGAGTTCCCGCGGGAATCAAAAACCTTAATCCACGCGGACGAAGTCGCGGGCATCATCTAGTTAATAACATGTACTATAATAGTAATTTTCCAATCGCTTGTGCTTGACGACAATCATGCTTAGTGCAAAGCAATGATAGTACTGTTATTATTATCGTAACAACTTGTTATGTACTTACTTACAATCGGCAAATAAATGATTATGATTTATGATAATTGATAATTCTTTATTAGTGATTTTGTTGTAATAGTACATTATGGTACAAGTGTGTAATGTTGGTGATTACCGCTGAGGCGCCATTGAGACCCGAGCCGTCAGGTGTGAGGTGAGGGTCTAAAGATAGCCGAAGACGGTAATCATCAATACACACGTGTATCATACGACGTTTTTCAACACACTTGTGAAGAAAATAATACTAAAAAGTAATTTTATTTAGTAGATAAAATAAAATAAAAACTCTATAACTCACTTGTGAATAATAGTAATGAAAAAGTCACAGTTTGACTATCTATATCATTATGTGCCTAATTGCGGTGAAATTAGAGCCACTTTATGAGCAAGTGTGTTGAAAAATATTAAATAGTTCATACCCGGCCCTCTTGTCCCTCACGAAAGGCGTCAGTCGCTCCACAGTTTCGATGTTGTGAGCAAACACGTCCAATCCGCTGTTGGCTATGGTCGCTATACAGTCGCGGTTGCCGCGGAAGTCTGGCACCAGACATTCCACTAGGATGTCTTTACTCCTGAAATATAGTTTAAAAAGTGACTTTCCCGATTGTTTTTTTTTTTTTGAAGTGAAAATTTTTTTAGGCGCCTTGAGCACTTTTTGGTAGCGGGTAAAAATGTAGATTCGCGTGACCGTGACCGACATGCTCGCGAACATATAAATATACAACATTCGAAATTAAACTTTGATGCCTTAGTGTTAAGGTTTATATTTTAATAATTTTAAGTAAAAAAAAAATTCGTTTTCACTTTTATCGGCATTCCCTGGCAATTTTTTTAAATACAATTTGCAATCAGACTTGCTTGCAAGTGGTGATGCAGCCAATGTGATTGTTGACTTTACAATTATTGTGCAATTTGCAGAATCAACATCTCCTGAAGATGCTCCAGTGTCAAAGTGAAACGTAGTAACAAAACATTCATAATTTTCTATGGAAATAAACACTATTATATTTCGAGATTAGGCAATACTACCAGCGCTTAACTTTTTTTTTTTTTTTTTTTTTTATCCACTACAAGCTAGCCCTGTAGAAAGTAACTTAAAGCCATATTTCAATATTGTTGACATTTGTGTTTTAGGATTATAATCCTTATTTTGAGACATCAAGATATGTGACATAAAACTGTAATTTCGGTAAAATAATGATTATTTGAATTGAATATAGATTGTACATTTTGTATACTCCAGAATTTTAGTTTACTTCAGGTTTTTTTTGTAAATAATTCTACTTACTGTCTCTTTATTTCTCTAACGGTTTCGGCGAAATGTGACGAGCCACCATCAGGTAAATCTAGAAACACCAATAAAATCTTCATATAGCATACTGTTACCACAGCGTAAGTATTCATACAGTCGGGTAGCGCCCACACAAATGACAGACCATGAGAGTCTTGACTTGTCATAAGTGTCACAAGTTGTCCTACGTGAAATAAATAAATCATTTATTATTTATCATGACAATTGTGGCTCCTAGAGGTATCTCTCTATGTCTCTATAGTAGACAGATAATAGTTAATAGAGATAGAGGTAGGAAACACAAATTTGACAGCAGAGTAAATGAGTTTTGTTATGAAAATCCTCCCAGTTTCCTCTGTCACATCCCTGTCACCCCTCAGCATTACTCTGTCTGAAGGACATCTATCAAACAACTGATAAGAGAGAACATGTTTCTCTGTCTAGACTTTGCTATTACAAACCAAAATTAGAGTGAGAGAGCAGACTACAGGCAAGTACGGTTCTCTAGGAACACATCTGTGGTAGGGAATAAAAGAGTAAAACATTGATTACCTAGAAAAAGCAATGCCTAGTTTTTGTAGTAAGACAGTTGAAGACTACACGGGAAAAAAAGGATTGTCTTATAATATCTAATAACTTTGAATACAGTGGGGTCTTAAGTCTCCAATTAAAAAACTTCAATATCGATTTTGTCGTAAGTTATTAAAGGACTAAAATATAATTTTCTTCGAAATCTAAAAAGATAGTCATAATTAGACCTGCAATATCTCTGACCGCGACTGTTATTGATGTAATACCTTATTGGCAGGGTGAAAGGTATACTCAAATCAGTAGTGGCGTGTACAGTATTCATAGCCCGGGTAGGCATTGGTTACATAGATACTTACTTTCAGGCAGGGAATGATGAAAATTATGCATTGAGCTTTTTTAAATAGGGTAAGCAGTACATTTAAGACCGTATGTCGTGCACGCCACTGCTCAAATGCCATATTTAGCACTGTTACCTCAAATTGACGTCCTCATCTTGACGACCTTAATAATAATAATAATGCTTAATATTTAAATGTATAAGTAAGTAAGACATGAAAGCTATCAATAAATAAATGACTAAATAAATAAATGACTAAATGACCTCCGTGGCGCAGTGTGTAGCGCTGTTGCCTTAACGTGCGGAGGTCCTGGGTTCGATCCCCGGCAGGGTCAATTTGGGAATTTATAATTTCTGAATTTTCCCTGGTCTGGCCTGGTGGGAGACTTCGGCCGTGGCTAGTTACCACCCTACCGGCAAAGACGTGCCGCCAAGCGATTTAGCGTTCCGGTATGATGCCGTGTAGAAACCGAAGGGGTATGGGTTTAATATAACTGCAGGGGCGTAGCTACCGCCGTATTTGCCGTATCAATTATACGGGGCCCCCGGGCCACGGGGGCCCCCAAAGTGTGTAAGGAAAAAGAATAAAAACTTTCTAATTTATTTTATTTTACAAATGACAAAATTCTATAAAGCAATTCCTTTTTTTCCCGCCTTAAGCGTGCGTTCAAAAGTTGGCAACACTACATCGTTATGGCGGGCTGCGGGACTTCCCCGTTTTACTTACTTCATCTTCAACTCAGCGGGGAATCCCCGGGAATCCTTCATCGATATCGCGATGTACGTGTACGTTGTTGTACTTTGCATTGGATGTTAAACCACGGAGTGGTGCACTGTTTATTTACGCGCTATAAATAAATGTGCATTACATTGTAATTCAGTACAAACAATATTGTTCTTCTGGTTTAGCAGTATTAGTAACGATTTGTAAAAGAAATGAGTGAAAGGAAAAGAGATTATCCCAGCGGCGCTGAGAAAAGAAAAATTAAACAGAAAAGGGACGAGGTTATAAAAAAAGTGCCCAAAATTTCTTCATTTTTTCAGAGACAAGATACTGTGAGTGATTTAGATTGGAAAGGTAAGTACTACACTACTGTCTACTACCCAACCCATTTATTAGGGGCTCACTATTGTCCATAGAGGCAGAAACTTTAGAAAAACTAAAATCATCATCAGCCATAAATGATTTAATAAATCAGTTTGCCGATAAAAAGGCAAGGAGAGTGAATATTTAAAATTCGATTTTTATTTGTAAAATGGGTAAATTATGTGATAAATAAATATTACTTCTCACAATATTTTTTTTCTTTTGTGAAAAATCTTTACCTCCATATAAGGGCCTCCAAAAAAATTTTTATACGGGGCCCCGACAAGGCACGCTACGCCACTGTATAACTGCCATGCCCCTTACAGGTTACCCCGCTACCATCTTAGACTGCATTATCACTTACCATCAGGTGAGATCGTAGTCAAGGGCTAGCTTGTAGGGGATAGAAAAAAAATAAAAAAAAATAGGATTTTAACTGGCATTCCTTGTTTTTCCCGTGTGGTCAGTTGGTTTTAAGCAATAATCTCACCGTCTCTATCAACGGACGTGAGCACAATATACCCCAGTCCCCACTCGTGTATCGCCTTAGCGGTGTTCCGAGGCTCGTCCGGGTCCAGCGGAGGAGGCGCTCGCGAAGTCTTCACTGAGCAGAACATACAGCCGCGAGTGCAAGTGTCACCCATTAACTACAAGGAAGATGTCATTTTAAGAACCAGAGATACGTCAGGCTTTTTTAGGGTTCCGATCCTCAAAACGATAAGGATCACTTTGTTGTCTGTCTGTCTGTCAGTAGTAGATTCATTCGACTATTCATAAGCACTTGTAAAAAGTCTATTTGAATTAAAAACATGGAACATGTACTGTATCAAGTTGAAATTAATAAAAAATACTTAGTTCTACTAAATTTATGCAGCACAGCACAGCAGCAACGCAGTCAATTGGAGTTGTAAAAATTACAAGCTTCTAAGTCAACACAATTAAAAGATACTCGATATATAGAAGATTTTGACACTCGCAAATAAACCTATAATGTACTTCCTTGACTTGTGTATATATATGTGTATACACAAGTCTAATTCTTTTTTTCTTTCCATAAAGTTCCATTACAATATAATTGCACCTTTATTGTCTACTACCATCTAGCCTATGGGCTAATAAGTAATATTATTCTAGCTTAAACTTCTACTTAAAATTAATTTCTACATCTAATTTGTCCAATAACTGTCCTTAGTTTATTCTAATGACACAAGTCTAATGTAATACTTGTTGACATAGAATCATGAAATTTGGCAAGAATTTCTTACAGCACATGTATCTATATATATAAAAATGAAACCCGTTTTCCTTGGTCACGGCATCACGCGTGAATGGCTGGACCGATTTCACTAATTCTTTTTTTGTTGTATTTGTTATTATTAGGAGAAGGTTCTTACGGAAAAAATATTAAGAAAATCTCTCAGAAATATTGAAAAATATACATTTAATTTTGCATACTAAGGCGGTACGAAGTTCGCCGGGTCAGCTAGTAAGAAAAATAAAACAAAAATCGTTAATTAAGGTTCCATATTTATATGGTGTCAAATTGTTTGTGAAGCGCTAGTTTAGCGCCATAAATGTAAGCCAGTTATTTCACAGCTGATTACATGATAAGACATCTTTCTTATTATTTACTAAAAGAATTTATGTGCTGGTATGGAACCCTTTTTTCGCGAATCTGACTCACACTTTTATTTACAGACTAGCTAGATGCAATAGAACTTGCTGACTTGGTGATGCAGGCTAAGGCTGCATTTTCAGTGGGCAGCAGAGAGTGGAATAAACAATGTTAACTACCCTACATAAACGATAAACATATTTTTTTTGCGATGTCCATCAAGTTCATACAACGTATGGTGCATCAGGAAGTTGTCAAGTAAATTACCATTATAGTAGCAGTGGAGGTACCACTCTTGCCGCCGCTCCAACATTCACCAATGTTGGGACATCGCGCCTCCTCACACACAGTGCTCAGCTTGAGACTGCGCAGTTGCTTCTTGAGTGCGCTGAATTTAGAACCTGAAATGTAATGAAAAGTAAATATTAGTGCAAAAAAAACTTATGAAATACTAGCTGACGCCTGCGACTTCGTACGCGTGGATCGAGGGTTTGTGGTTCCCGCGGGAACTCTTTAATTTTCCGGGATAAAAAGTAACCTACGTGTTATTCCAGACTATAATCTATCTCTGTGCCAAATTTCATCCAGATCCGTTCAGCCGTTGGGGCGTGAATGAGTAACAAACATCCATCCATACATCCATACATCCATACATCCAAACTTTCGTATTTATAATATTAGTAAGAAGTAAGAAGTAAGAAAAGATAAGAAGTAAGATAAGAAGTAAGAAGTTAGAAGTAAGATAAGATAAGAAGTCAGAAGTAAGAAAAGATAAGAAGTAAGATAAGATGAGAATAGCAGACGCCCGCGACTACTTACGCGCGGATCGAGGTTTTGTGGTTCCCGCGGGAACTCTTTAATTTTCCGGGATAAAAAGTAGCCTACGTGTTATTCCAGACTATAATCTATCTCTGTGTCAAATTTCATCCAGATCCGTTCAGCCTTTGGGGCGTGATTGAGTAACAAACATCCATCCATACATCCAGACATCCATACATCCAAACTTTCGCATTTATAATATTAGTAAGATAAGATATATAAAATATAATATAAAGTATAAAGTAAGAAGTAAGATAGTAAGATAAGAAGTAAGATAAGATAAGTAAGATTATTATTATTAGGCTAGGCAGCTTTCGCTGATGCGCCTATATCAAATCTTGTGCTTTGTCTTTAAGTGTTTAGGTATCCAGTCTGTTCTTGAACTGATTCACAGAGGTTGACATCACCACATCCTCGGGCAGTTTGTTCCACATAAGCACTACTCTCTTGCCCAAAAAGTGTTTAAGGGGATTTGATGATGTCAATCTATGACGCAGCTTTCGATCGTGTCCTCTTAGACCAGGGTTCCTTTTTTTATATAAATATGTAGGTATTGTTTCTCTGATGACAATACTCAATTTATTTCTTCCATGCGGGTCATACAAGTGTCTCTTATGTTACTACCAACAGTTCGGAAAACAAATTCTACTGTGAAGATCATCATCATCATGTGGTGCCATCTTCAAACTGAAGCTCGGTGGTCAGTCCGAGAAAACTTTTGCGGTCAAGTGCTATCTGCTTTAGTTCTGCATACTTATGTCGAGTCCACTCCCCTATGTCATCGAACCACTTCCTTCTTGGTCGCCCCGGTGCCCTTTTACCAGCAATCTTGCCTTCGAGAATCAACCTTGAAAATTTATAGAGGGATCCTCGTTGTAGGTGCCCGAAAAAAGCAACCTTCCTTCGTTCGACAGTGGTCATAAGCATTCGTTTGCAATTAGCTCTTTGCAGTAAGTACTTGAGCGTTTGAGATGAAGTCTCTCCATGATATTTTAAACATTCTTCGAAATGCCCACATCTCAAATGCTTGCAATCGTCGACAGCTTTCCTTTTTCAAGACCCATGTTTCGCATCCATATAAAAGAGTGGACCAAACATAACACCTTAGAACACGAAGTCTATTTGGGACTGGGATTTTGGGGTCACAAACTACTTTGGACATTTTGTAAAATGCCGACTTAGCTTGTCCAATTGTATATTTGATCTCTTCTTGATGGTCCAAATCCGATGTGAAATCTGTGAAGAACTGGCAAGAAACCCAACAGTTGCTCTTTTTATCACAAGACAAAAGGGAACTCAACCTAAATTGGAGTCAACTTTTGAATTTATTTTTCAAAAAGACTCCAATAGTGGACATGTCTAAAGTATATAGTTTAATGGTTGAATTGTCAAGTACCTGTAGGTATAGAGGTCTTCAGCCAAGGGGGCAACCTCAGCCTCTCTGACTCTCCTCTCTCTCTCTTCAACTTGCCCTCATAGTCGTCCCAGCTCTTAGGCCGGTCTTCAGACACAAAGTCTGACAAACCTGGACCTTCCCTTAGCTTCTCCCTTATGGCATCTAGCTTGCTGGAGAATGCACACCTTTGAAGCTAAAATTACATTAAAAAGTGTTAGAATGAAGCTTAATTATGTGGCTAATAATTATATTGTATATAATATTATATACAATCTCTCAACCAAGCTAAAATATTATAGGTATTGCTGTACTATTCATGTAGCTCCGTGGGAAAGGCAAACATACTTACTTTTGAGAATTCCACAAAATGAGTTTTTTTTTTTAAACTACAGCTGCTACATGCCCTATGGTACATATACTTACCTATTACCTACCTAGTTTGCTTACTAGAAACAGAAAATAAAAACCTGCCACATTTTTATACAATACAAATAACACTTAGTGTGAGATCTAGATACAGTGAACTTTGACTTTGCTCAGACTTAAGATATGGTTAAAACAAGACAGATTAAAGTTACTCACTTAAGTCCATCTCGTTTTGACTCTAAGTAAAGTCTGAGCCAAGTCCGACGTACGCTCTATAAATCTATAAGTACAAAAATGTGACTGTGTTTTCACTCCATAGTACCTGACGCCCAGCCCCGATAGAAACGAAAGATAAACAGTTGTAACATCCTATTTTTATTACGATTTACGTAGTAAATAAATACCATGATTGAGATGATGAGATTGTAGCGAACCTTTACCTCGTGACCCTTTGGCACCAAGTGTTGTTTGATGGAGTTTCGTAACATTTCGAGATTGTTATTTACTGCAGGGACTGTTGAAAGACAACTTTTCAGTGATTACACATTTTACGAATTACGAGTTACGACGACGACGAGCAATGAAAATGAAATTATTAACAATTTTGCAATATTCTATGTTTATATTCAATGTACTCTGTGGTTACTTGTCTCTGTTTGCATTTTGCACAGACATTGGTTTGTATGTCTGTGGCATTTTGCAACACTTTTGCAATCAAATAGAATTAAAATGGTCAATGGTAGAAAACTCAGAGACAAGACAAGGACGATTTAAATCTTTGGACAAGGGCACATAAATAAAAAAATAAAATGTTACTTCCTTTTTTTTCTATAGTCTAAGGTTACTTCATACTTGTCAAGTTGTCTCTGTCTGTTTAAAACTCAGCAGGGCAAACGCGTAACTTCTGCATCAATAATTGTTACAGTATCAATTGTTGTGATTGGCTGAATAAAAGGTATTCTTGATGTGTCCATGGATTTTGTCAGAGTTGAGCTCAGGAGTTGAGCATAGAAACGGAGTTGAGAATAGTCGAAGAGTGGTGATTGCGATTCTTATAATATGTTACTTGTCTCTGATTGCGATCGTTACACTGTAGGTGTCATTTTTAGGTCAATTAAATTGACATTTGAAAGTATGAAACATATAAAAATATGAGTCCTATACACGGAGACTAGTCATCGTTTGACATGTTTTAAATCAGTATAATATGATAGTTTATTTTATTTTTCAGTCTTGCAAGAATTTTCCTTGAATATATAATACTAGGTTCACAGTACTAGGTTACTTGTCTCTGTTGAATATTCAACATAAAAAATCTACATGTTATATCTCTGGTTAACTTGTCTCTGATTATATGTTGCCATTGCTAGGCACAGCCAAAAAATCATAATTTATAATAATTAATTGACTTGGTTTAAGTGGGTGTTTTAGGCTTTCTTAAAATGTAATGAATGTATTTTCCTCCTAAGCTTCGAAGATATGAATACGTATTTTAAGTGGTTTGTGACGAATATGAGTGAAAAAACTAAAATTGGGGAATAATAAGTAGTGACCTTGACTAAGCAACAGCTGTCAAATTATCCTAACCAATTTGAGAATTTAAGAAATGGTAAACAATCCCTAATATAAAACTTTCCATCATGAGAAACGTGGAAGCTCATCTTCTAGAAGAGAAGATGGACGAAGTCGTCACGCATTATATAAATTCCCACCCACCCCCAGAGGTAAGAAAGTGAAATATTCGACAATAGGTGAATAGTTTTTCTACAAAATTACGTTAAACACTTTAAGTTTGGTATAAAACAGGATATGAATATTAATCGTTTTGTTACGAGAAGGTATAGAATTTATCGCTTTCATAGGTTATGTTGAAAAGTCACGGTATAAGTTAGTTATGAATAAGTAATTGAAAATAGGTTACTCAGAACAATAGGTAAAAGGTAGGTACCTACCTGCTGCTTTATATAGTGATATAGCATCTTGCACTAATGTTTCGAATAATTTCATGTCACTAAGTATGAGGTAAATAAATTATGGATTTCGTGTTTGATTGGACTAAGTACCTCAATTTTGAATTAATTTACACTTTTAATAATTAAAGCAGTATTCTGGTCCTTATAAGTATGTATATAAGAAAATAATTTACTTAATTCTTGGAGTCTAAACTTTCCTCATAAATCAGCATTAAGTTTTAGCATGTCCAGTAAAAAGGATTAGAGGTTTCATCCATGTACCTACTTACTAGCTGATGCCTGTGATTTCGTCCACATGTTGTAAGTTTTTCTTAATTCCTGCTGGAACTCCTTAATTTTCCAGGATAAAAAGTAGCCTATACCCATGCAAAAAAATCACATAAATCTGCAGGGCTACCAGCTAAAAATTACAGCTACAGTGTAACGATTGCAATCAACTCTGATATTGGTTAACACTCTTCCACTATTGGACAAAATCTATTGACTCAGCAAGAATACCATAAATTCAGCCAATCACAACAATTGATACTGTAACAATAATTGATGCAGAAGTTACGCGGTCTCCCTGCTGTTGCTCTGTTGCAGTGACATGGTGATAATAAAATATCCCACCTGAGTTGGTTGTGGGCTCTTCTCAGACCAGGGCATGTTTATAACCCTTGTAGCTTTAGTTTTAAGATACGGTAGTTAATTATCACCATCACGTCTTATACTTTGTAAACATGACAAACAAAAGCCTATTTTGAATAAATATGTTTTGAGTTTGAGTATGAGTGTGATTGAAGGACGAAACAACAACCAATAAATAAACACACTTTTGCAGTTATAATAAATTAGTATGATAATGTGGTGGAGTATATTCCTCATACACTGGAGATTAAACGGTGGTATGTAGGAGGTATCCTCTCCTCCATTTCAACTCCACATTTTATTTGTTTGACTAGGCTTGGCAATGCGAAAGTGCGAATCATCCATGTATAGAATGTCGGTAAAATCAATAATGGTTCTAACCTCACCTGTAATTTAAAAATGCTTGTAACACACACAGACAAGACTGGACAAAACTACTTTGGTAGGGTAAAAACACTATTTTTTTTACCTACAAATGTCATAATATAGAGATTAAAAGGAAGTTTGAAATAAAATATTTTAAGTTTTGTAGTCATAGCTCGTTCTACTTAAACTATACTGCCAGCTCTAAAATTCAGCCACATTACTTAATTATCTAAATTATAAAGAGAATCTAGCAATATTTCAGCTTTCTAGACCTGCAAAGGTTTGGTCAGTGAGTGAGTCAGGCCTTTCCTTTCTATAGTTAGGTATTTATATTAAAAAGAATTAAGTAGGTTTGTAGGTTTGCATATTAAGTAAACTTACATTGTTTCATATTATAATGTGATAACGCTTAGTAATAATGTAAAACATAATGTTCCACATCATTATCACTGTGTTAAGTTTGGTAGATAAGTTAAAGAGTCTATGTTATCATGTTTTGATTATCTATCACAAACATTAAAATCAATAATTATTCATTTTCAAAGTACATATAATATTAAGTAATTAAACAGCACATCCATAATTATAAAAAAAAATGCGATCTGCACGATAGGCCAACTAGAGGCCGTAATAAGCTCGTGACTCCATCGCTCCGCCTCAAAAAAGTCAGAAGGTCATTCGTGGGAATGGGCATTATTTTCTATAACAAAGTTCCACAACCTATTTTGGACTTGCCTATAAACAAATTTAAGAAATCCATTAAAAGTATGCTCCTGAAAAAAGCTTATTATACTGTTGAAGATTATGTAAATGATAGAGGAGCATGGATTTGATCGCTCCAGCAATGCTGGGGACAGCGGTTACTTATGTACACATTGATATAATAATTGTAAATGAATTATTTAAAAAGAGCAACCACCGAGTTTCTTGCTGGTTCTTCTCGGTAGGAATGGCATTCCGAACCAGTGGTAGATTCACTTGACGATTCAAAAGTACTTGTAAAAGTTTATTTGAATAAAAAATATTTGATTTGATTTGATTTCAAGTTTAATTTTGCCATCATAAATATATTGTAAGTTTTACAAACTTTAGCCTGAACAAAAGATATTATATCTTTACCATAGTTACTTTGGGAATGTTAAAGATATTACATACATCGAAATATATAAAAAAAGATGCCTGCCTGACTAACAAAACAAAATTTAAAGTTTTCATTGTAAATCCAAATCTGTGTTTTCAGTAGTACCTAGTCTACTAGTCGAACGATAACCGGTCAACAGCATGCCGCCCAAATGTGGCATGGTACTCCATGCTGTCTTATAACAACCAATTTAAATATGAAATACTTAATTTAGTGTCCCAGTGTCGCTACAGGCCTCAGTATTTTAAAAAGTTATAGCTACTTACCTTTCAGAGGTTATTAGAAGGTTATTAAGTAGTATGTAGTAAAAGTAAAGTGTGTAAAGAGTTGGTGATTTGACAAGTAGTGAAATATCTAATTGTGCGTTACAGTCTGTGCACGTGGACGCGAGTACGCTCGCCCTCAACGTGCAGGAGGACGCGGGTGGAAGGGTTGTCACCCTCATGCACCCACAGAACTTCCCCTCTCAGATGTGCAGGTAATGATCTCTCATAGTTGTTAAACTTAACAAAATTGACATTTCTAAAGAGGTCTAAATTTACATAGGACAGTATAATACAATAGGAGAGATTAGTTTTAATAGCTTACAACGCTAGATGTGTCATAAAACTCTCTTATTGGTAGGGTTAATATCACTTATCTTAGTACCTTAGCAACATATCTCATCCGTTGTGGTGGAAAAGAACCCTAAAAGTAAGTCAATTAGGCCACCACCCATTACAATCTAGGTATCTTTAAATCAAGATTGAATAGGCATCTTCTAGGCAAGTCCAGTAAGACTAACTTTTAGGCCATCACTTCCCATCAGGTGTGATTGTGAAGCGTAAGCCTATAATTGCCGATCAATCACTCACGCAGGCGAAATTGCTCAGTCTACAACACCGACGCAATGTCGCCTGCTTATCGGTTTTTATCGGATATACCATGGGGAGTGTGCTCTGGAACTTCACAACCTTGTTCCTCCTTCTCCTTTCTACCACAGAACAGCGAGAAACCGTGAGCGTTGGCACCCTTATGTGGTTGACGTCCAATTTGCTCGCACAAAGCGTTTTTGCTCGACGTTTCTGATACGAACCGCTAGGGTGTGGAACACCCTCCCAGCGCACGTGTTTCCTGCCACTTATAACTTAAGTACCTTCAAGGCAAGAGTGAATAGGCATCTTCTAGGCAAGCGCGTTCCAACCTAGACCTCATCATTGCTTTGCACTAAGCATGATTGTCGTCAAGCGCAAGCCTATCACACAATAAAAAAAAAATTATTAAAAAAAAGTTACTCCATAATGCTCGCATGGGGCGTTGCGGCCAATCCACATTTGGCGAGAATGGAGTAACTAGTACGTCTTAAAGCCATGTTTATGACGATTCAAAATTTTCGTTTGATTTTATTTCGTTTTGAAACTTACCAACATATACATAGCGTCCATTGTCGCGCAGGCAGGTGTCAGTGGGGGAACAGGTGGGGGAGGGAGCTTGGGTGGAAGAGTTCTTGGACCAGGAAGGGCGGCTCGCTGCGCTCGTGGCGCATCTAACGCGCCCCTCGCACCACCACGCTCATACACAACATCATAAGGTTTGTCTATAGAACTAAAAATTCTTTGAGACTTACGTTTACATTACCGCATTTGACGACCTCCCTGGCGCAGAGTTGAGCGCTGCAGTTATCTTGACGTGCGGAGGTGCCGGGTTCGATCCCCGGCAGGGTAAATTTGTTAATTTATAATTTCTGAATTTTCCCTGGCCTAATCTGGGAGGCTTCGGCCGTGGCTAGTTACCAGTTACCACCCTATCAGCAAAGACGTGCCGCAAATCGATTTAGCGTTCCGGTACGATGCCGTGTAGAAACGATTAGGGGTATGGTTTTTGATATAACTGCCATATTTCTAACAGCTTAGCCTGCTACCATCTTAGACTGCATCATCACTTACAATCAGGTGAGATCACAGTCAAGGACTAACTTTTAGTGGATAAAAAAAACATTGCCAAGCTTACTTGTCGTTTAAGTAATCGTTAAACCTAATAGCTTTTTAAATAGTCTGTTAAAAACGGTGACACACCATTAATTTCCTATCTTATGTTATTTTCAGGTATCATCAGTGAGGGGCGATGTGGACACCTCGGTCATCTTGGACGCCCCAATGCGAATGTTCAATGGACAGCAATTGGTACGAAAAACCTCTGAAATATTCACTTAACTAGCTGATGCCCGCGACTACGTCCGCTATGAATAAGTTTTTTTTAATTCCCGATCCTCCTTAGTTTCCTCCTCCTTCATTTTCCAGGATAAAAAGCCTATGTCACTCTCCAGGTCCTCAACTATACCCAGTGGCGTGCACAGGGTTTTGGCCTAGGGTAAGCACTAGGGCACGCAGTGCTCGTTATCGTATACCTACGTCATACATTAGGTAAATTGTAATCGGCGGTTATATAGAACACGACCACACACTACGTGTGAATTTAAAAGTGGCCTTATTCGGTATTCCTAGTCTACATTATTCACATTTCTAGGTCCAGGGTTTGGGCTGGGTGTTGACGAGTCAGAGCGTGAGTCAAGACCTCAGACCAAGGTCATCATGACCGCGAAAAGCTAACTCCTGCTGCCCCAGAAAGCAAACAATATCAATTAGGCGCTGAAAAATATTTCTATTACGATCTACCTTTGCATTATGCATTTCGATATTTAATTTAAACTGGCTGTTTAAACATGTTTCTATACGCGCTTTACCAAATGCATTTAATTTTAAAATTGAATCTAGATGTTTCTCTCATATTATGTTTTTTAGCTGCTTTATGAAAGTTATTAAGATCGGAATATCCCTTATCATTCCATACCGAACGGCTATTACAAAATAAGACGCATGGAAAACAAAACAAACTATTAGTGTGCACACAGCCACATAGCCAGTTAAAAAAATCGTAATAATTGACGTGAAATACTCGAGTTACCTTTTTACTTTTTTTTTGTGATAATTGTAACAAAGGTACGCACCTCCCTTTGCGAATAATATCTAATTTTACATTATAGGGAAAGCAAATAAAATTTTGTCTAAGTACCTTTTGTAAACACACAGCGCCTATACAGATTTCACACGAATAATCTTCCATTTTCAAAATAATAATTTTATGAATTCGTTCTATGAATAAACCTTTACACAAACTTTGAAAGTCACAATTCACAAATCCGATTGCTTTTTAATTACTTCACTTACTTAAATCCACAAAAACTTTAAAATTCACAAATTAAATCAAAACACTGTACACCGGTACGAAAGGAAACAATTACTAGAGAATACATTTATATCAAATATGGCGTAAAAAAGTTACTGTCTATAATTATTTGAGTCAAAAATCACTTTTAATTAAATGTTAACAAAGAATCTTGAATTTTCTTTACGAGTTTTACTAATTAAATTAACATTTAATATTATCATCATTTTCTATGTATATTCTAGGGCTATAAAATGTTTTTTTTTTTAAATCGGACTAGTCTTTGTTTATTTTATTGAATTCAGTTACGAAAACATAACGTGCCTTTTTCGATCTTAATATTTTAAAAATATAAAACCGTACTTAGATTTAAGGAAACAATCTGAATAATTTAAACTAAATTTAAATAAGTTTATATTAAAAGAAATCAAACTACTTATTTCGATTATAGAAAATAAAACATTCGTTTGTTATTACTTTCGAGCGCGCGCGGTTTTAAAATACAATCTAGGGTATATTCCGATATGCACTATGAGCTCAGTAAGGTGTGACGTCAATTTAATTTAATTTAGTATACTGCGAAGCCGTTCCTTTATAGTTACCTATACTGGTTACTATGATTGGTTGGTATTAAACGGAACGCACTCCAGTATCTATCTATCCATCATCTATGTTTTTTGGCGCTGTTTTAACGTGAAAATAAGAAAGAAAGATGTTTTAGAAGAAAATATTGTTTTTCAAGTAATCTAATGCATAAAAACTTTATAAGCGAATTACTAATGAGGTTATGTACGTTAAACGTGATGAAATTATTTCGACAAATAATTGTATATTAATAATTAATCAATGGTGCAAGCCGTTAAATTTCTAGAGTCTAGACGCTGTTGATCACATGATCAAAGCACTGAGAGTACCTTACTTCGAAAACGCCAGTGCTCCAGTACGAAAATGGCGACGATTTATGACGTCATATATTACCCTAGGATACTGCGGCAGTATTCTGTCAGTCCATAATAGAACGAATTTCTTCCCAGTACGAGCACTGGAACAGTGCTCCCAGTGTATATCGGAACCTACCCCTAGACGGCAGACGCTTACGGCGGCTTGTGATTGGTCAAAGGTGAACCCTGGTGATTGTCCAATCACAAGCCAATAAGCTCTGCCTCTTAAGCGCGTAATTTATTCATGATTCCGAGTAGAATCATGAATGAATGACGCGAATTGAGTAAAGATATTTTCCTACGATGACGCGCAAAAGAAGCAGATAGTTCGTAAGCTTTTCGGCTTCGCGCGATCTCTTCTAACGATAGATGGCGTTCATCGGTTGTCACTTATTTGACGCGAGTTACGCCGTGCTGGAACTAGGTGTCGTTATTTGAAGGAGTGGGCTTAGAAATTAGAATGAACTTTATTTTCAATATTTTGTAAGGCCGGGGTATAATTTACTAGGGTAAGCAGTGCTTTTATGCCTCTATGCTCTGCACGCCACTGACTATACCCATGCCAAAAATCGCGTCGATCCGTTGCTCCGTTGCGGCGTGATTGAAGGACAAACCAACAAACAAACACACTTTCGCATTTATAATATTAGTGTGATCTAATCGATGATGACATCACCAGTCCAGCTTTGATAGCTTACATCTTTGCAACCTGACGCTTTAGAATATTTTGGCTCATATAAAACTTGTTTGTATTGATGCCAGCTATTAATTGAAACAGGTTTTATGAGTGGCCATTATTTTAAAAGAAAATGGCGGGATAGTAGGTAGGGAGTTTGACGACCTCCGTGGCGCAGTGTGTAGCGCTGTTGCTTAACGTGCGGAGGTCCCGGGTTCGATCCCCGGCGGGGTCAATTTGGGAATTTATAATTTCTGAATTTTCCCTGGTCTGGTCTGGTGGGAGGCTTCGGCCGTGGCTAGTTACCACCCTACCGGCAAAGACGTGCCGCTAAGCGATTTAGCGTTCCGGTACGATGCCGTGTATAATTTGAGAGTTTAAAACGTATTATTAGATGTAATTAGATGTATTGTATGTAATTTTGTAATGATAGGAGCAGCAGTCCGAGTCGATCGTCGTTCAAGTACCACCGCTGCCTTCTTTGCCGCCGCTACAAGATATGAAGCGATGTCCGGACACTGACTGGTTTAATAAGGACAAAACTAGTCTCAAGGTAAGAGTTTATTACAGGAGGTACTTGACTAGGAGGGAACTAGAATGATCTAACCCCACTACAGAAGCGCGGCCTCATTTGATTTCAAACAAAAATACCATAATATGAACAAACACACGTTTTCCAATGGAGTTTACCAATTTTTTTTAAAAATTTACTATGAAAATTAAGACCAAATAAAACAAAAATATGAAAGAATCATTAAAATATCTCAACAAATGAAAAAGTTATGGAACTTTAAAGTTGCGCTTGCAAGACGGGAGACGTGACTTCATAATTCCCTAACAACTGTCTTTATAAAGCTAAATAAAAGAATTGAATGGACTTAACGTGACTTTATTGAATTAAAAGCACTTAATTTGTGTGTGAAGATAATTTTGAAGTATGAAATCTCGGGTAGGTATTAAAACTCACTCACAAAATTTCTCACTCGAGTAAGTTTGATTTATTAGTTTTAATCTATATATTACTTCTGTTGTGTTAAATATGATATTCACAACATCATGAAACTTCTCCATTTTTGCGTAAGATCCTTATTCAGACTAACATTATCATTTAAACAAGATCATAAGCCAAATCGTCCAGCAGTTATCTGCTTACTAACGAGCAACATTTCATTTTTAACAGACTTAAAAGAGATGTTCTGTGTTCGACCCGTATGTATGTTTGTTAACGATTTTATCGGAAACTAATGGACTAATTTTAATGATTTTTTCACTGTCATAATCTACGTACTCTCAGGAAGGTTTTAGTATATAATACACCTAGGTATGATCCATCCTTATGTACGATGTTATATACATAAATGTACAGTCATGTCACAAATATTTTTTATTTTACCAAAATTCTTCATTTAGTAAAGCCAAAAACAGCCTAAAAAATATATATATTAAGACAACCATTAAAAATACCCCCTTAAGAATGTTGCCCCTTTTTTATTCCCCAGGATGACACCCAAATCCTTTCGGAAAAAGACAGTTTCATTTACTAAAAGTCAGAAACAGGCTGAAAAATTTATATATTAAAAAGACCTTTAAAAATACCCCCTTTCAAAATTTTGACCCATTTTTACTCCCCAGGACGACACGCAAATCCTGTCGGAACAAGACAGTCAAGTGTTGGACATCGGCGCGGGCGCATCTCCCGCACAGAACAAGCAGAACAGAAAGAGCTTGCCGCACAAGAAGAGGATATCGCGCAAGCTGCGACGCACCGCCGGCAGCAGCACGCCTCAGCAGGTATGTGCAGCACTGCAGCACAGCAACTAACCAAGCTACATAAGTTTCGTGTCCTATCTCTGTCTATAATCGTTAAGAGGAATTGGATCGGCGGTTTCCTCATACAATCGTATTTATCTGTTTTCTCCGAGGGTAATTACAATAGAGAAAACATTTTTGCACCACAATATGCATATGTGTGCCCTATGGTTTGCTTTTTTCAATAAATTAATAATTTTAAGAATGAACCTTCAAAAATGGCAAAAATTGCCCAATTTTCGCGACATCCCGTGAACTTTGACAAATATAATCTATACTTGACAAATATAAGCACACGGGGACATGGCACGGACACATTTGAATAAAGAAAAACATACTGTCCTTCTTAAATAATTATTCTTGAAAAAAAATATCGGTTCAGTTTTGGAGGAGGAAACAGGATAATACGAGAGTAAGAATACGTCTGTTCTTCATAGGTATAATCGGTCCAAGCTGCAGATGTCCCTATCGGGTGTTATGGAATTCTATTCGAGGAGCAGCGCGACGGCAGTATAATTTTTTAATACCTATTCTCAAAATTTCCCGTTCATGCCATATCCTGTTCCTGTTAACGTTTTAGAAAACTAAGCGAATGTATGGGCATTACATACCCGCTATCGCTAATTTGCCTGTAGGCTTAGCATGCGCACAACGAGATATCTCGCGACGAGAGAGAGACATGAGAGATGTCGTTACCGGCTAATTTCTCGTTTACCCTAACATGTACAAAATCCGGTATATTACGAGAAAAAAATAGTCGGCATGTAGAGGTTCGTAGAGAAAAATGCCACTGATACGAAATATTACTTTTATGTCTTACTTTTACGTCTGAAGTAATGTCATAAGTGCAATGTTCATTCGCGGTAGATAATAATGTCGAATCATCGATATATATGTAAGTACTAGATGGGCCCTTTCATAGAAAAACGCCGGGCCGCCGAGATGCGGAACGCGTTCCGCATCTGTCTTTGTTCCCTTCGTAGCGCTGTCACGATCGCTCGTCGTGCAGATAATTTGTTATTATTAAGTTAACATCTAAAGTTTAATTAGTTTGGCACTGTATAATTTTTATTTATAGGTAAGTGTTTCAATTCACAATCATACATTTCCAAAAAAACGTTATTTAATCTTCCTTTTTAATATTTTTATCCATTACGCAATCATTTAACTTCCGCGGCAAACTGTATGATTTTTTTTTTACTAACTGAGGGCGGCTCGATGTGAACTTATTACTCAAACGTTTCCCTGTAAATTTTTACTTTTAAAAATATTATTTCTGTGCTAACACTGTAATTAGTGCCTTTTTCTAAACCAATAATCCGTAAAAATCTTCATATCACTGCAAATAAGTGTCCATAAGCTCTAGTGATTACAAAAACAAACTGTAGAATAGTGCGTGAACGGACTACGGCGCATTGATTCATTTGACGTCGCACTGTATTTTAGCAGTAATAGGTACTATAAAACCTTACTCAAAGGTAATATCCTGGAGTGTAGTGAACAGTGCTTAACAATAGAAAAACATATTTTATTACTAATAACTGTTATTTCCTACCTAAATCAATAGTTCAATTTGTGTTTTGTCAACCCACCCGCAACATTCGAAGTGCAAAACTGTAAACACACCGATCGTTTCCCGTACAACTAAGCGATCACAGCGCGTAATATCTACTAACAGCTTATATACTTAACACTATATTTGGCTGCTGAACATGCCCCGTTGTAGTACTGAGTGCAGTAGTGGGTGTGGACGTCCATTATCGGAACAGTCGCTTATGCAGTGTCGTCTGTGTAAACTATCGTATCATTGCGAGTGCTTAAACATAAACTTACATCAATATTCAACATTGACCAAGGACTACCTAGCCACCTGGCAGTGCCCTGCCTGCTGTAACGTGTCTCGCCGGCACAAAGGTAACCGTGAAAATACTCCGGTTCGTATCTCTGCAGTTCCACCCATCGATGAGACCACTTCCTCGAACGCCCCCCAGCCAAGTACTACTCATACGGATCAAGACTGGCGCACCTTCGCACAAGAGCTACAGGGAATGCTTCATGCGTGGCGCCAAGATATCGACAGTACTTTAAGCCAAATCAGGGGGGACATTAAAACTGTTTTAACCGAACTGAAGCATGAAATACAATCGTTGCGAACAGAGCAGAATAACATGAAGAGCAGCTTGGCCAGCTTAAGCACTGACGTTACAGACCTAAAAGAATCCACGACTTTTCAAGCTGAGCAACACGCTGACCTAGAAAAGAAATTCCACGACCTCGAGGGACTCAAGAAGTATACGCAGGAATCCACCAACCTTGTATCATCCTTGGAATACAAAATAGATGGCCTGGAACAACAGGCAAGACAGTGTAACATAGAAATCTGCAACGTGCCTGATAAGCGCAATGAAAATCTTTTTTCCATTTTGGAAGCTATAGGAACAGTTATTAAATACCCTATTGTACAAAAGGACGTCGTCTCAATCCACCGTGTACCTCATGCCCACCAGCAAACCAACAAACCAAAAAACATCATCGTTAAATTTACCACACGTATCCTACGGGACAACATTCTAGCTTCTTTTCGTAAAGCTAAGAGAGTAAAAAGCGATCAGTTGGGTATCTCCGGCCAATCACACGACATATATATGAACGAGCATCTCACGCTGAAAAATAAACAACTTTTTCGCGAATGTCGAGAGGAAGCGAAAAAATGTAATTACAAATACGTGTGGATCAAGAACGCGACTATTCTCGTCAGACAGAATGATACTTCACCAGCGTTTTCTGTGCGTTCTAGAAACGACTTTACTAAGTTTAAGTGTCCGGTCACGGTTAGTAGAATGGAAACTTGAAAATCTACTGATATATTATGTTTCATTCCAATGTACGCTCATTCACACTTACACTACGACTGTTTACTATATTTTTTTACTGTATTTTTTTGTTTACAAAATAAAAGTTGTTTTTCCTTTAAATTACATGCATTTAAATGCGAAAATTATGATAACATACAATTTAAGCCATACTCATTACTATTGTCACAAATACCTAAAACACTATTATAGACCTCGATATATAAAGATACTATTAAATTATATAACTCTTGTAATTTCAAGGCATAATATAAACCTTTTATGTCCTAGACTAAACATACTTTATCTAAAATTAAACCTAAACAAGATATCTGATGACTGCTTTTTTTCTCAAATCCTCCTCAGACATACACTAACACATAGATATAAACAATCAGGTCAATTATTGTCAGCAAGGTATCAACTTATATTCACATTGTGTAAACCTGCAATGCCACTGTTTCAATTAATCTGTTCAATTGTAACTAACTCAATAATTATTACTGTTTCTATTTGCTATACTTTATGCCATGCTATTTCCTTTAAAACCTATGATGACATGCATAATAAGTTACTCATAGTGTACCCCTATACCAAACCTTATCAAAATCCTGTAGTAGTAATATTGATTTATAAAATACATCTCAACAGTGTTTAATAACAATTTAATAATTTACTATCAAAATTGTGGGGGTATTCGTAGTAAATTACAGACACTGCATATGAATATTCTTGCAAATTCGTACGATGTTATAATTTTAACGGAAACATGGCTTATACCTCAAATATACGACAGTGAATTCATCGACCAGCGCTACGCCGTGTTTAGATGCGACCGTGACCGTGCGGCCACTAAAAAAGCGGATGGCGGAGGCGTCTTACTGGCGGTGCTGAAGAGCTTAAGACCCTCTGAAATAATTATATCGAATCAGGGTAATGCTCTTAATCACTTGGAAAATGTCAATGTAGAAATACCCTGTAGTAGGTCCTCCTCGCGTATTATTTTTTCAGGCGTATACATTCCACCAAACTCATGTATAGATGCATACAGGTGCTATTTTGACATGATATTGGATCTATTTGATGAAGCTAAGGGCGATAGTTTTTATATAGCGGGTGACTTTAATCTACCTCACGCGTCTTGGGTTCAACATGGTAATGGCCTGAAATGTGACAGCAACAGCCCTGTTTGTACATTATTACGTAATTTAATGTCGACATTAGATGCTTCACAATTTAACCATATTCGTAACTCTTATAACCAAGGTAGAATCTTGGACTTAATATTGTCAACTAGCGACTGCACCGTTAATAAACCTGATGTCCCTCTGCTTGGGGAATCAATACATCATCCACCGCTTACAGTTAGGATCGCCGAGTTAGACATCCCTCTCGTACGAAATAACGCTCCCAGGTATAACTACCGACAGGCTAATTTTGAAGATATTAACAAGAGTATAGAAATAATACCCTGGCAGTCCTTATTTCAAAACCAAAATACTGAAGGGACTCTCGAAATCTTTTATGAACAAATTTACAATGTTATAAAATCACACGTTCCTCTCAAAGTAACGCGAGATACATTCCCGATTTGGTTCACTCCTTCACTTATTCGGATCTTCAAGAATAAGACTAATGCATGGATTAAATGGAAAAAGTACAATAACATATCTGACTACGAAAAATTTTCCACATTCAGAGAAAGGTTCAGAATTCAGTGCGCTAAATGCTTTTCCTCCTATACCAAGTCTGTAGAGGACAGCGTGTGCTCAAACATTAAATACTTTTTCACTTATGTTTCCAATCGTAAACGGAAGGCAGGAATTCCTTCAAACATAAAGTATAAATCTAAGCACTCTCGCGATCCTGAAGTTATTTGTAATATGTTTTCAGAGTTCTTTCAGTCCGTTTACGAACCTTCATCACTGTGTATTGAGGAATGGTCTCCCCCGGACGGAGATTCCTCTAGTGATTTGTTGATAGACAATCTGCGCTTCGACTTGGAACAAGTGCGCAAAGCATTAAAATCCCTGGATGCGTCCAAGGGAGCAGGACCAGACAACCTTCCAGCGCTATTTCTTAAAAACACGTGTAACTCCATTTGTAAGCCCATGCATTTCATCTATAATAAATGTCTAAAAGATGCTGTTGTACCCAGCGTTTGGAAACAAGCCAATATTATGCCTGTTCACAAAAGCGGGTCGAAAAACGATGTCGCCAATTACCGCCCTATTTCCCTTTTATGCATTTTATCAAAAGTTCTTGAAAGACTTGTGCACAATGCACTATACCCGCTCCTTCATAACATCATCATACCCGAACAACACGGATTTGTGAAGTACAAATCTACCGTCACTAATTTACTAACATTTACTACCCACCTTTTCGAAAGTCTTGACAGGGGGATACAAGTTGACGCAATTTACACCGATTTCTGCAAAGCATTTGACAAAGTAGACCACGAATTATTGCTCAAAAAAATTGCTTACAACGGTATTCGTGGTAACCTCCTGCGTTGGTTCGCATCATACATTGCATGCAGAACTCAACGCGTTGTGGTGAACGGCTTTAGGTCCGACCTTGTATCTGTAACATCTGGCGTGCCTCAGGGTTCAATTTTAGGGCCCTTACTATTTGTCATATTTATTAACGATATTAAACACTGTTTCAAACATTCAAAATTCTTACTATACGCCGACGACTTAAAAATCTTTCTAGAAGTCAAAAAAGAACCAGACTGTCATTTACTACAAGAAGACCTACACCGCTTAACGGAATACTGCAAAACTAATAAATTAACCTTAAGTTTACCTAAGTGTAATGCAATTACCTTCACCAAAAACAAACACACCACAGATTTCTCTTATGCCCTAAGTAATGCAAAATTATTAAAAGTCTCTTCTCTTCGTGATCTCGGTATTCATCTTGACTCTAAACTGCACCTAGATGAACACATAAACAAAATCGTTAATAATGCTTACCGTCTTTATGGATTCGTGATGCGTTCTACGAGGGACTTCTCAAAACCGTCCACTTACTTGCACCTATATAGATCACTAATAAGGCCCCAGCTGGAATATGCCAGCTGTATATGGAACCCTCTGTATGACAAGTATAAAAACCAGCTGGAAACCGTTCAGAAGAAGTTCCTCCGCTCAATGCATTATAGATGTCATCATTCTAGACTTCCCTATGCTAAGCTACTTAAAAAATACAATCTTTTAAAACTCGACTCTAGACGCAAGCAGCTCGAAGCAATGGTATTGCATGGTTTGCTCCACAACAAATATGACTGCATTGACTTGGTTAGCAAGGTTTCTCTTAATGTTGTCAGGAACGCAAGTCGACGACAGGTGCGTGCTTATAATCTGTTCGCTGTCAAATTCTGCCGAAACAATGCGGGCAAGCGTTCACCTATGCGTCGACTTGTTGACGAATACAACAGAAGCTTCGACAGTGTTGATATCTTTGCTCTGTCTGAGGGTAGATATAAAGAGGCTGTCATCAAGGTCTTGAAGGAAAAACAATTTTTATAAGGATTGAATTTTTACCTACATTGGACAAGAGATTGTAACCATATTATATGTACCTCAATTATATTTTCTCTATTCCATTTTCTTATTGTTTCTGTTTATTTGTTATTATTTTTTATTGTTAGTAGTAAATTTAAATTTTAGTGTTATATTTTAGCATACCTATATATTATTTTAGCATATATATTATTTTAGCATTTTATTTTATATTTTATGTATAACATATATTTAATTTAGATAAGTTTGATACATTGTGTCGCCTTCATATTCAAAATTTTAAACTGTTAACCCGTGGATGGTGTGGTGTATTGCACATTTGTTTTATTTTGTTTATTAATTTTGTTTGTGTTTAGATAATAAGATTTTAATGTGTAATTGTTTATCGTCCCTAATAAATAAAAATAAAATAAAATAAAATAACTGGCCAGTTAGTAAAAACTTTGGGCTTTGGGTTCCAGCCGTAGAATAGTCAGCCCAGTACGATAAAAAAATGCAATCAAGATTAGAGACGGGCAGACCGTACAATAGGCATTAATATTAAAAATTAAACTCTATTTAAATTTAATTTAATATTATTATAATAATAATATATGATAAAATTTATTATTGACGTGAATTAAATTTTTAACTACAATAAATTACAAGTTTTTAGCATTAGTAGTTACTGAATTATGCAAAGTGTGACGGACGGACATGTCGCGCCACAAGGGTTGTTTCCTTATCATTTTGGTACGCAACCTTAAAAATGATTTTATTTCTGTCAATTTTAGACGAAACTTCAGTATCAATAACTAAAAAATAATAAAATTTAAAAAACCCACGACGTACTGCAACTCTCCATTCAGTGGACTTTGACCTTAAAATATATCTAAGAACCTTCTCACAAGCTATACATATCTAATCAAAAAACCGCATTATAATCGGTCCAATAGTTTTACAGGAAAGTTGTAACAAAAGTGGTAAAAATAACATCATACTATCATTTATCGATTACCTCAGAGAGTACACTGATGTAGGTATTATTTTCAACAAGCGTATCTGTACTAATCTATGACCGAGTCATATACGTTTTCAAGCTGTCATTCAGCAATGGCGGATATTGCAAGCAAGTTCCCGCTTTTCAGACTAGATGGCGTTGATGGCGTTGCTAAAAATCGCCCACATTCTTTGTTTGACAGGGCCCGTCTATGTAAATTGAGGTCGTTGTGTCGAATACATTAATCTTAAAGTCGTCTTAGAAGTTAGCCATTGAAACGTAGTTGCTTAATTACTGAAGTCACTCCCAAAAAATAATAATTTCATGTGTAATTATTTTGTTTCCAGGACATAGTGGTGATAAACTGCAACGACGAGGTCCCTCAGGAAGAGATTCTTCCAGACAGCTTCGTTACGGGCGTGCCGCATCCAGACCACTTGCCTGAAGAAACGCACCACATCGCGCAGGAGGTAAGTTAATAAAAATAACCGATCAAGTGCAAATTTTCGCAATTTTTCTTGATAAAGGGTTTTTCTTATCCACTACAAGTTAGCCCTTGACTGCGATCTCACCTGATGGTAAGTGATGATGCAGTCTAAGATGGTAGCGGGCTAACCTGTTAGGGGCATGGCAGTTATATTAAATCCATACCCCTTCGGTTTCTACACGGCATCGTACCGGAACGCTAAATCGCTTGGCGGCACGTTATTGAATGTAGGGTGGTAACTAGCCACGGCCGAAGCCTCCCACCAGGCCAGACCAGGGAAAATTCAGAAATTATAAATTCCCAAATTGACCCTACCGGGGATCGAACCCGGGACCTCCGCACGTTAAGGCAACAGCGCTACACACTGCGCCACGGAGGTCATTTATTCCTTCCTTTGTTCTCTCAGATGCGCGCTCTCCTGGTGTGTCAGCTGTGCGGCGCTTTCTACGGCGATGAACAGCTGAAGTTCTACCAGCACCTGAAGCAGCACTACGAGCCGCACGCTACCATCATTATCGAAAACCCCGTGCCCGTGCCCGTGCCTGACCTCGCCATAGACAAGGTGACCACAGTAACTTCTCATTCGTTCACTCTTAGCAGAGTGGTCGTGGTTATACCTTGCCCTAGACAAGGTGACCACAGTAAATTCTCATTCGTTCACTCTTAGCAGAGTGGTCGTGGTTATACCTCGCCCTAGACAAGGTGACCACAGTAACTTCTCATTCGTTCACTCTTGGCAGAGTGGTCGTGGTTATACCTCGCCCTAGACAAGTAGTAGTAGTAGTAGTAGTATAAGTCTTTATTGCATCTTAACACATCGGTACAAAATTATGCATACAATACAAAAGACAGGAAACTGTGGTAAAGCGCAAAGGCGGCCTTATCACTAAAGTGATCTTTTAAAGGCAACCCGAGCGTACAAAGCTGATGACACTGGGTCTAGGAGCTCATGTGGTCGATGCACATAAAAGAAAAATAAAAATAACAAAAGTATAAAATAAAATATACTTACATAAACATACAAACTATAGTTTACATATAAATTACACATATAGATACTACAATAACTAAATATAATACATATTATAAAATATATATTGTTATCATACACTTACAAGTACATTACATAGATAAATAATGATTTTTTAAACGACGTTTAAATATATATATCGATTCGGAGTGACGAATTTCGCGGGGTAATGCATTCCATAATATTACTGCTTTTACAGTAAAAGACTCACTGTAACAATGGGAGCGAGATGAGGGTATCGCAAGCTTGTTATCGCTTTTCGACCGGAGGCTAAAAGGGTAGAAAGAATTTGAACCTAGAAATGAGAAACGTTCTTTGAGATATGCAGGAGAAGAGGGATTAAAGAGAACAGAATAAAGAAGGGAAAGGACA
Source organism: Erebia aethiops (assembly GCA_923060345.2). Taxonomy (NCBI): domain Eukaryota; kingdom Metazoa; phylum Arthropoda; class Insecta; order Lepidoptera; family Nymphalidae; genus Erebia; species Erebia aethiops. The sequence goes on along the minus strand of OV281092.1, from coordinate 769,693 downwards.
TGAACATTACGCCTATCACTCACCGTTAACCACTTGAGTTGCCGGCGGTATTGGCTAATGTGATCAAATTTCCGTAGGCCAAAAATAAAACGTATGACTAAGTTTTGTAGACGTTCAAGCTTGTTGAGTAGGAACTGGGGTAAATCTAAATAGCAGGTATCAGCATAATCAATTATAGGAAGTATGAGAGATTGACCCAGGGTTATTTTAGTTCGGATAGGTAGGAAGTTTTTCCACCTTTTCAGCCTACCGATTACGGCGTAGATTTTACGGCTAAGCTCAGAAATCTGAGGGGCCCAGGAGAAATTATTATCCATAATAACGCCCAGGTTTTTAACAGATTCACGCAGTTCAAGGGTTGTCCCATCAAAGACCACAGAAGGGAGTGCTGAAATGTTAATTTTGGAAAGTTGTTGGCGGTTGCCGATTAAAGCTACCTGCGACTTACTAGGATTTACAGACAGACCACTCGACTTACTCCAGGAACTAACTAAGAAAAGATCGGAGTTAAGACGTTCGATAGCCCCAAAGATGTCGTCAGTGGAGGCCGATGTATAAATCTGTAAGTCGTCGGCATAGAGGTGGTAAGACATAGAGAGCAGGTCAGTTAAGGAATTAATGAAGATTGAAAAAAGCAAGGGAGACAGTACACCGCCTTGTGGGACACCAGTAGAAAGGCAGCACCAAGAGGAACACTTATTGTCAGTGCGAATGCACTGCTTGCGACCAAACAGATATGAACGAAACCATTTGATAGCATCAGAGGAGATATTGATGGACTTTAGAATGGCCAATAGAATTTCAAAATCTACAGTGTTAAATGCATTAGAGAAATCAAGCAACGCAATAATACTTACTTTTTGCTTATCAATGCCATACCTGATATCATCGCAAATTTTTACAAGTGCCGTGGAAGTGCTGTGCCCGGGGCGAAAACCAGATTGGAAGGGGCTCAGGATATTATTATTAAATAGATATTGAGACAGTTGTTTATGAACAATACGTTCCAGGACTTTAGATAGAAAAGGTAAGATAGAGATAGGTCGATACTGGGAATAAGATGATGGGCTATTGGTTTTAGGTATAGGTATGACATGAGCTAGCCGCCAGATGTTAGGAAAAGAGTGAGAGGAGAGAGAATGGTTAAAAATATGACAAAGGACAGGTAGAGTAGCATCAAGAGTTAAGATGATCATTCTGCGGCTAACCCCATCACTACCAATGGCATCAGATTGAATGGACATTATATGTTTTTTAATATCATCCGTAGTGACAGAGTTAAAACAGAATGGAGCAAAACTAGGTTTTGGACGTGTAGAAATGGAATTTAGTGTCCTACTCCTTGTAATACTATCCAAAATAGTGGCTGACGAAAAATGTTTATTAAGCGCATCAATATCAACGTTACCGTCAGTCGCCAACGCTTTACGTTGTCGTCCGATACCCATAGTGTCGAGAAACCTCCAGATTTTCGCAGAATCTTTGTTGTCCAGGGAAGCATGAATGAAATTGCGCTGAGCATCTCGACAAGTCTTATTGCATAGGTTGCGTGCTTTTTTATATTTGATTAGGTTTTCATCTGAAGGGTTAGATTTAAATTTAGATTTTGCAACATTCCGCTTCACCATGAGTGCCCTAATTTTCTCAGTTAGCCATGGAGCCGGAAGATGTTTTAGTTTTACCGGCCGAAGCGGTGCGTGCACATCAAAAAGCTCGATAAGGAGAGAGTTAAATATAGCTAACTTTTCATCAGTTGTTGGAGCACTTAATACAGCTTGCCAATCGATCTGACTCAGATCGCGCATGAACCTATCACCATCGAAGCCCTTAAATCCTCGTCGCATCACGACAGTGGGCTTGGCCTTAGGAGGACGGATTTTATAGGAAAGGTAGACCAAGTCGTGGTACGAAAAAGCCTCAGCTGGGAGCTGTCCGTGCGTATTGATACGATCAGGTGAGGATACAATCATTAGGTCTAGTAATGATGGTGCGCAATTTGGAAAAAAGTGTGTAGGATTTGTGCTAAGAATGTTTAGATTTGCACTATTTACAATATTGGCCAGGCGTTTAGCTCGAGAATCATTCTTAGTCAAACAAGTATTAAAATCACCCATGATGATTGTATGGTCAGCACCCGTAGCGTAGGTCTCGAGCAGCTCCTCGAAACCCTCAAAATAATCTATACGCAGGGATGGACTGTAGAAAACCCCCAGCAGAAGCTTTAATGTACCAAAAAGAACCTCGATAAAGATGTGCTCTGAGCTCTCCGAGTATTGTGAGGGGGACTTATTTAAAACAGAGAAGGGGATGTTGGCGCGAAGGTAGATAGCTACTCCTCCACCACCCTTTCCAGTTCTGTCATTTCGAATCAGATGAAAACCCGGTAAAGAGTAAGAGGTTGAGGGGAGGCAGGGCTTGAGAAACGTTTCCGATACAAGAATTGCGTGAATATTTTTAACATCAAAAGAACTCAGAAGGTCAGAATAGTGGGCAGGAATGCTCTGCGCATTTATGTGAATAACATTAAAACTCTTAGAATATTGAGAAAAGGTGGAATCCAGAGCTAAATTAAGTGGAATGGAGGCACTGTGGAAACTGGCATCAGATGAAGAGTCACATTGGGAATACGCACTACATACATTATCCGAGCCATCGCTGTGACAAGGTGACAGTAACTTCTCATTCGTTCACTCTTAGCAGAGTGGTCGTGGTTATACCTCGCCCTAGACAAGGTGACCACAGTAACTTCTCATTCGTTCACTCTTAGCAGAGTGGTCGTGGTTATACCTCGCCCTAGACAAGGTGACCACAGTAACTTCTCATTCGTTCACTCTTAGCAGAGTGGTCGTGGTTATACCTCGCCCTAGACAAGGTGACCACAGTAACTTCTCATTCGTTCACTCTTGGCAGAGTGGTCGTGGTTATATTTGCCATAGACAAGGTGACCACAGTAACTTCTCATTCGTTCACTCTTAGCAGAGTGGTCGTGGTTATATTTGCCATAGACAAGGTGACCACAGTAACTTCTCATTCGTTCACTCATAGCAAATTGGTCGTGGTTATACCTCGTCATAGACAAGGTGACCACAGTAACTTCTCATTCGTTCACTCTTAGCAGAGTGGTCGTGGTTATACCTCGCCCTAGACAAGGTGACCACAGTAACTTCTCATTCGTTCACTCTTAGCAGAGTGGTCGTGGTTATACCTCGCCCTAGACAAGGTGACCACAGTAACTTCTCATTCGTTCACTCTTGGCAGAGTGGTCGTGGTTATATTTGCCATAGACAAGGCGACCACAGTAACTTCTCATTCGTTCACTCTTAGCAGAGTGGTCGTGGTTATATTTGCAATAGACAAGGTGACCACAGTAACTTCTCATTCCTTCACTCTTAGCAAAGTGGTCGTGGTTATACCTCGCCCTAGACAAGGTGACCACAGTAACTTCTCATTCGTTCACTCATAGCAAATTGGTCGTGGTTATACCTCGTCATAGACAAGGTGACCACAGTAACTTCTCATTCGTTCACTCTTAGCAGAGTGGTCGTGGTTATACCTCATCATAGACAAGGTGACCACAGTAACTTCTCATTCGTTCACTCTTAGCAGAGTGGTCGTGGTTATACCTCGCCATAGACAAGGTGACCACAGTAACTTCTCATTCGTTCACTCTTAGCAAATTGGTCGTGGTTATACTTCGTCATAGACAAGGTGACCACAGTAACTTCTCATTCGTTCACTCTTAGCAGAGTGGTCGTGGTTATACCTTGACCTAGACAAGGTGACCACAGTAACTTCTCATTCGTTCACTCTTAGCAGAGTGGTCGTGGTTATACTAACTGCTAGTTATTTTTTAATTTTATGGCACTACTAGAACTAGCTGCTATGTACGATCGCGGTCTGAAAATGTTTACCAGTTTTCAAATTAGATTCTTTGTAACACTGCGTGCAAGATCTAATACGCCTTATTATTTATTTATTACGTTTCAAAGTTATCAGCCCCCTTATTCTCTATCTCAGTGGCTATCAAAAAATTAAAGCCACTGACATATATTTTTTAACCATTGAAGGTTTTATATAGAAACTAGATGATGCCCGCGACTTCGTCCGCGTGGATTAAGATTTTTGATTCCCGCGGGAACTCTTTACTTTTCCGGGATAAAAAGTACCAAATTTCAGCAAAATCGGTTGAAAAGATGGGCCGGGAAAGCGTAGCAGACAGACAGAAACACTTTCGCATTTTTAATATTTGTATGGATATTTATTGTATGTGTCTCTTACAGCCTTTCTGCAACATTCGATGGAAAATAAACGCTTCATCATAAATTTTACTTACCCAAAAAAAAACAAATTACCACAATAATATTTTCTGAAAAAGCAAATCTGAAAAAGAAAAAATGTCTGCCAGTTCTCTAATAATGCTTATTGGTTTTGCTTCCAGATGACAAACACATGTATCGTAGACAACGTAGCCAATCTCCCGGATTCGATAGTAGAACTGTCCCTCGAAAGCACCGTACCAAAGACAATGTACCAACCCATAGACAAGCACATCCTATACACATCAAGCGATAAAACGCTCAACTACAACAGCAATAAAGTTCAATATTCCGTAGCGAACATGGACAAGGAAGTACCTGAGAGTGAAAAGGCGGATTTGTATGAGCCGTTAGATAAATTGGAGAGTATGTATTTCTGTACGAAGTGCAACAAATCGTTTAGGAAGCAGAAACAATGCGAGGCGCATATCAAAGAAGCACATTACAATCCGAAGGTATGTTGGACTAAACTTCTTATTCCATTACACACATATACCAATTTAATTATCCAATTCAATATTATGGTTCCAAAGAACTTTTGGATTTGCCGTTACACAAATTTAAAAGCCTTAAGAGGCCGGCGAACGCCGCTCGTACCTTCTATTCGAACCGCAAAAATAAATTTGCCGGTATATTGCTATCTCTATTTGGCTGATGACACATGATCGCGTGCAAGCGCGATAGCAATATGAGCGTACATAATTTGTTATACATTTAGTCTTGTTCCATGAATACCAAAAATGATGAATGAAAAATTGTTGTGTTTTAACTTCGTGTTGTTATTCTGTATCTTGACAATATAGGCTATGTTCCTGATCAATTAGTACGTAAGAAATCGTTGGTTTTAATATGAAACAAATAAGGAGAAAACGTGTTATGTCGTAAAAACATGCAAAACTCAATGTGCTTACATTTAATTTTGGGAAAGTATTTTGAAAAAATAATTATCCAGGGACCTAGATAAATACAATTTGATTCTTAATAATCGCATAATATGCTGGAAATATGCTCGAATTACAAATTATTTTGGTATTACGTTTGTATGGGCAATTCACCCTCCGCTGGCGCCTTAAAGGAACCCCTTGTTGAGTCGAGGCTATTATACAATTGACAAGTATCTCAATGATAAAGTTGTATGGAAGCAATCGACTTTGGATCTAGCGCCTCACATGATAGCATAAAAGTATAAAAGAACTTACACTACTGTACATTACGAGTAGATATACCCACTTAATGTTATGTCTTGCTTTGAGCAAAGAGCAAGTTCTGCTGAGTGTCTTGCCGGCTCCTCTCAGTAGAATATTTTTTCCGAACCAGTGGTAGTTTCAAAACATACGTGAAACATCTGTATAAATAAATCGAGTAGTGAGTATCCATGCCCACTCCAGATTGAATTGGCTATTTGACAGTTTTCGGAAAAATACTTAAAAATGTACGTAGGTTCATTTTATACCTCTTACAATTAACTTTTTAAAAAAAAAACGTTATTTATTAGAAAAAAAATACATTTTTAATACATTAATTTTAAATTCGCGCGAAAACAGCCGGTCACGTGACATTTGCTAGCTGTGACGTCATAGCTCAAAATAAAACAAAGATAACTACGACGCTCAAAGTTTTATTTAATTTTAAGTGGAAAGTTTACAGCTTTTTTAATGCAATTGTGGAAATTACAAGCTACAAGACGTGTCTAGAAATACAATAAATAATAAGTAATTAATATCCTGACAAATTGTATGAACACATTCCTATATATACTATATTACCTGTGTCATAATTTAAACGTCGAAAGCAGTGGTTACAGTTAATCTGCCGAGACCCGGAATTTAAATCGGTTAAATATCTGCGGTATTACTTTGTGAAGACCACTTTGATGTTAGTGTTATGAAGAAATCAACTTAAAACTCTGATCTAGCGAAAATGAATTAAACCTAACCTGACATTTTCGTCATAAAACATGACATAAAATTAAAATAAATTATATTTCTGTCACTTTATAGCAGCACTTTCTTAGGTCTTAAACACGAGACCTAAGTACTATTACTTTGTTTATTTCGGTACTTACATAGAAGTTTTAATACATTACGAAACTCGGCAGTGCAAAAGTTTACACGCAAATAAATTTGCAACCAGAAATAAATGAATCTACTTTAGGCAGATTTGTACTATCAGCTGTAAAGCATAACCCCATTTCATTTAACCTCCCACAATCACAAATCGAAATATATTACTGTTAATTTTCTCAACAATTATACGCAAACGTTAGTACACACGACGTTGTTTTTTTGAAATGTCACATCACACGGGGCTCTATTATGACCGCCCGCGTTTCGCTTCTTGTAATCCACAGATAAAAAATCTCAAATTTGTTTTGCAAAAATAAAATATTTACAATTTATTTTAATGCAAAATACATATTGTATAATTTTTGTTAACCCACAAGCTACCAAATCTAACATATTTCATATTTTATAGTTACAGCTGTCAAGTAGCCAATTATTTTTAACCTCCGATGCTAATAAATTTCTTTCTTCCTCTTATACTCGGTTTAGAATCCTCTTGAAAAATACCCCACGAGCCTATGTAATGCCATAAAAAATATTTTACTTCACCTTTGTTTCTATGAGAGGCTGTTTGAAATAAATATTTTTACAACTTATTAAGAAATATTCGGCTGAAGGTCATTGGTTTACACATTATGTTTGAATTTGAAGTAATTACGTACACTAATTCAGAAGTTATAAGACTCTAAAAGACGGACAGATGGAACAAGTACAAATTCACTCAAGTAGACTCAGAGACCACGCTTCGCTTGGTTAATAAATCATTTAATTCCAATTCGCTTATATTGAAAATCGGGGGTGTGCTTTAGGCGCGGCATATAAACGTGTAGTTTGGTGGCGGTGTGGCCTTGGTAGTATGAAAGCGGCGTCCAAGCGGCGTTTGTGCTTCGTCGCCTCTGTATATTTTTTTTTATCCACACCAAGTGCGCCCTTGACTACGATCACACCTGATGGTAAGTGATGATGCAGTCTAAGATGGTAGCGGGCTAACCTGTTAGGGGCATGGCAGTTATATTAAACATACCCCTATTCGGTTTCTACACGGCATCGTACCGGAACGCTAAATCGCTTGGCGACACGTCTTTGCCGGTAGGGTGGTAACTAGCCACGGCCGAAGCCTCCCACCAGGCCAGACCAGGGAAAAATTCAGAAATTATAAATTCTCAAATTGACCCTGCCGGGGATCGAACCCGGGACCTCCGCACGTTAAGACACCACCGCTCTACACTACGCTACGGAGGTCGTCAAAACCTTGCATACATTTTGTATGCATCGGCGGCGCGCTCGCGCCGCGCCTGCACCTCACCCGCGCCGCGCCCTCATCTCGCCCGCACCTCGCCGCGCCCGTCGCCTCTCGTGTACATCCCGCGCCTCAGTCTGGTGTATTCTTCCAGCTAGACGATATGGGCGAGTTCAGCGAGCCGGAGGACCTAATGGAGGGTATACACGTGGCGGTGGACGAGGCCGGCGAGCCGTACGAGCACACGCTGCTGCCGCACCTCACCGTCGAGAACGGCCACGTGCACCAGGAGCACGTGCGGCACTGGTGAGTGTACACTGGCGCAGTGTGTAGGTGACCTTACAGCCACTCAATGGGGACGTCAGGGGCGTGACACAGAAGTGATTTATATGCCTATTACACTGCACTTTTCTCAACGACGCTTACCCTGAATTAGTGTAGTTTAATATGACTAAGGGAGAAAGGGTCCTTATTGCTTTGTAGTGAAAGTTTGGATGGATGTATTGATGTTTGTTACTCAATCACGCGCCCACGGCTGAACGGATATGGCAGAAATTTGGCACAGAGATAGATTATAGTCTGGAATAGCACATAGTCTACTTTTATTCCGAAAAATTAAAGAGTTCCCGCGGGAACCTCAAAGCACGCAGGTGAAGTCGCGGGCATTCGCTAGTAGACCTATAAGTTTATAGACCGCGCCCGACCGTCGCTTCATACCCCGCTCACTCCTATACTAGTGCCGACCTTGACGCGAGAGTACGCTTAACGAGTACTGTTTTTAATTTTGCAATAGCAGTGTTATATTGTACTATAAATAGTACTAAACTTAAAAGTTACTTTGTGTGTGCAAATAGCTGTTTAATTTTTAAATTACTCTAATTAATTTAATTCTGATTGCGACAGTGAAATTATATGCGACATTATAATGAAATTTTATGATACAATTTGTTTTTTCTTTCTTATTGGACAAACTACCCTCATACAATTTCATAATTAATTTCATAGTTAATTCAATTCACTCGCACAGATACTAAAGATGTGTTAGTATCGATAACGTAATATCGACTAAATCACAACTCTATCTCATTACATCAACATTCCTTAAGATTCCTCTGACCTCGCGCGCGGACTGTATTTAAATAAATAATAAATAAATAAACCTTTATTTCAGATCCAAGATCCATACGGTGTTAGTAACAAAAAAAATCTTAAAACTATGTTAGTAATAAAAATAATTGACACTGAGTTAATTTATGTACCTGTACCTCTTACGGTACTTGGAGTTGACATGTAAGCCAACCCAGTACTTCATAAAAGGGTTTTCCCACTTTCCTACCAATGTTTTCAGAATACTGTTGGTGCTTCCGCGCACTCTATTCATCACAGATGCCGCTCTTTTCCTCATTATACCATAAAAATCGTCGGTGTGAGCCTCCGCAAACATCTGTGACGCACTGCAGTAGCGCGGCAACCCCATCAGCATTCTGAAACTATTGTTATATTGTACGCGAAGGTCATTGTAAGCCCTCTGTGTATACGAAACCCACAGGCTGCACGTATAGAGAGTTTGACAATATGCTTTAAATAGAGTAAGCTTTACCTCTCTATTGCAACGAGCAAACCTGCGGGCCAGCATATTACTTCGAACCGCCAACGCCCTACGCTCCCTCTCTATGTCTTTAACATCCGACATATCTTCTGTTACGATGTGCCCCAAATATTTAAATTCAGTCACTCTCTTAAGTGCAACTCCGTTGAGAGAAACGGGTGGAATGTCGTTAATATCGTTCCCTTTGCTCTTAAATACCAGGAGCTCACTTTTCTTAACATTATATACGAGTCCATGTGACGCAGCATAGGACTCGCATATTTTGAGCAGCTTCCTGAGTGCGCTGATTGATGGGCTCAGCAAGACCATATCGTCTGCATAGCTCAGATTATTAATTAAGGAACCATCAATCGAGCAGCCGATCCCAGTCTCGCTAAGCTCATCAATCAGCTGGTTAATATAGATATTAAATAGAGCAGGAGAAGTTAAGCCGCCCTGTCGAACGCCACACTCAAGGCTATATGGTTCTGAGTAGGCATCAGCCCACTTAATCCTATTTGATTGTGAGCTATACCAAAACTTCAGGATCCTAATCAGCTCAGACGGCACATTTAAGCTCTGTAGCTTTTCCCAGAGTCTGTCGTAGCAAACTAGGTCAAACGCCTTAGAGAGATCAAGAAAGGCAGCATACACGGGTGTTTTCCTATCCGTATAGTACTTGACAGTCTGCTTGAGCGCCAGTATGGCACTTTCCGTGGACATGTTTCGTCTGAAACCAAATTGCGCATCACTAAGCTTCAGATACCCACTAAGTTGACGCTCAAGCAGACCATCAAACACTTTTCCTAATATTGCGGCAAGAGAAATTGGTCTGTAGTTACATTTATCCGAGATATCACCTGTTTTGTTTTTAACCACAGGAACCACTACGCTTTTCATTAGGTCTGCAGGGAGATAGGAATGACGAATGCAAAACGTATACAACATCGCAAGTACACGGTAGAGATGAGGCCCCGCATTTACAAGATGCTCTACACTTAACCCATCATGTCCCGAAGCCTTACCCCTCGCGAGGCTTTTTACCACACTTTTGACCTCCTTCGCATTGAACGAGAGAGAAGTATCAGATAGTTGTTCATATCTTTGAACTAACACGTCCGATGAAGTCTCAGTCTGACGTAATGTAGAGCGTACTCTAAAATGCTCACTAAATATGCTAGCTATGCGCCCTGCATCCGTCTCTCCATCCACACTCACAGGGAGGCCCCCTCTAGGCTTTAATTTATTTGTTCCTTTCCAAAATGCATTAAAATTCTTCCGCTTATGGTGCTGCGCCAACGCATCCATCCGAAGCTGCTCTTCATGATTTTGACAAAATTTTAATTTATTTTTAAATTTTCGTCTGCTTTCTGCCATATTATTATAAGTTACTCCAGTTAAAGGCATACCATGCCCTTTCCAAATAAGAAATTTCTCACGGGCCTCCCTGTGAATATCTTTTACGTACCTGTTCCATCCCGTGACCCGTCTACCTTTGCCGATCCTTCCAGGTTGGTTACTCGCGTACGCTGCCTTCCGGAGTGCCTGAACTATTCTTTGGTATAACTCATCGATTGCCCTCCTGTGACTTTGATCATCGCACATTTTGTCACAACATACGCTTAACTCAGCAGGAAAGTCTATTGTCTTAAGTAAGTTTGAACACATTTTATTGTACATTTCTATCTGGGTTTTATCCCCCCATTTAATTCTAAAGTTATTATTCTGGCCGGATACAACTGACGACCCTGCAACCTTCGTGTAACTAGACTTTATTCTTGTGACACCAAAGTCGCAAATTAATTCAAGTGGGAAATGGTCAGACCAGAACACATCATAGCGCACCCTGACGTCCCTAATCGATAGCCAGCCTGCCTCCGTCACCAAGCAATGATCAAGCCAGCGCCGACACCCATGCGCATCACTAACAAAGGTATAGGTGTCGCTGTCCCGTCCAAGCTTGGCAACATCAGCACAAATCCAATCCTGGTCCGAGCAAAAGTTTAATAGCTCCCTACCGAACAGTTCACCAAGATGCGCGTTGAAATCACCCAGCATATACACCGATTCAATATCACACAATTCAATCGTAGCTATAATTTCACTGAAACATTCATTAAATTCCGCAATGTTCTCAGATGAGTCCGTAGGCATGTACACACAGAAAAATAATAACTCTCTATTTTCAATTATCCCTTTTATAGCCGTTATACGACTATTATTACACGGCACTACAGATACTGACGTAAAAACACTTTTTCGCCATAGCATCGCCACACCACCATAGGGCCTACCCCGCACTGGGCCCTCAGAGAGATTCATAGACGATTTTCCCGTGTACATGAAATCACTATTTACGTCTCCGAGGATAGGTATCTCATCAGGCAGTAACCAGGTCTCTTGTAGGGCTATTACGTCTGCCGATTGACACAGGGAGTTCACACATTCACGAGACCTCTTAATACCCTTACAGTTAAAGCTAATAAGTTTTATATGTAGGCACTTATCATCCATTAATAGTAGGTAAATTAGCCTCCAACTCACTAGCCTGAGCTGTATTACTCGCCTTATATTTAAAGTATATATATCGCCTAAATGCTACACCTTCGGGCCATACATTTTCATCCATGAACACCGACAACTTTCGTATAGGAATGTCAAATTTATAAGCCTCGTATTGTTTTGCTTGTTTCATTCTCATTTTTGACAGTTCCACCTTAACGTTAGTCTTTTGATATATGTGCCTCGTAATATCCTCTATTGAAGCGCCCTTGTCTACATTATAAATATAAAAAGGTATTTTAATCTCTGCGGCCTTAAAACTTCCTTGCGTGTCCGTCGCTCCCTTACCTTGGTTCCCTCTAAACTTGTACTTATTTTTCCCTTTATTATACTTAACTTGAGTCCATCCTTCCTCAATATTTGAGTATTCTTTCTCCTTAACGACATCCGCAAATGTACTCGTATACCGCTCGGCCTGTGGCGGCGTACAGACGCAAGAATTAATCGAGACCGCCGTTGGCATTTCTTTTAGGCATTTATTTAGAGTGAGATCACTGCTATAGGTATGCGCGCTTTGTGGAAGCAGGATGCCATGTTGCGGTGACGATGTTTTCGATTCAGTCCCTCGCGTTGATTCTTTCCTCTTCTCTTGATAATTTGAAGCGAGATCGCTGCTAGCCGCGTGCTCGTTGCGTAAGAGCGGGACAACTAGTGCGTCGTAATGCGCCTGCGACTGTATTTTATCATTCCCAACCGGTTTATTCGACACAGCGTCGCGCTGACCGTTGCCCCCAGGCGGCGAGCAAGCGAGATCCATATATGCATTCGCATTACCATCGGGTGAGACAGATATATGAACTTGACCTTGCGGGGCCTTGAAAACGACGTCACTCTTTTTAACGGTCACTGACTCCGCCGCTAGTTTATCGGCCTTCGGTTCAACGTCCTCTTGTAAACTGCAGTAGGTATTTTGTGTTAAACCCATTGGACCACTATCGCACATAACAAAACTATTTACTAAACATCCTCCTCTTTTTTTACCAACATTATTTTGCTCGGAGATTAAGTTTTGGAGTTCCTCCTTTGCTACATAATTAACTTTTACATGGTCAAGCTCCCTTTTTAAGACTAACAGGTCCTTTAGAAGTCTCGTCGCATCTATATGATCAAAAGTTATTGGAGGAAGCTTTTGGAGCTCTCGGGCCACAAAAATCGGGACCAACTCTGGATCTACGGATTTAAATAAATTTATAATATCCTTCACATCCCTGCCTGCCTTTCCTTTATTTTTGCGCTGCATCATGCGCTTTGCTGAGGGCACAGCCTGCTGAAGCAGTGTCTTAGCACAACATATCTCTTCTTCCTCGAAGCCCTCAACACACAGCTGCACCAAACTTATATGGTCCATCACATCCAACTTGTTTTGAATAAAACAAAGCACCTCATTTACCACTATATTGCGGTTATTACATTTGACAATATTCGCACCGGCCGCCATCGTACGTGTATTTGACAAAACAAACTTTAATTGATTAATAATTATTTTATTAGGAGCAGTTCTTATATTATTTTTCCAGATTTTTCCTTTAAAATACCACTTTCATATCGAAGATGGCTGACTTATTTTTATTAATAGTGATTAATTCTGGTGTTAATTAGAAAATTATGTCTGTTTTTAAATTAAGTAAACCATTTTTGCTACCGGCAACTGTGAAGTCCTCTCGGGCATGTTTTCATCAAGATTCAAGATTCAAGTCATTTATTAAATATCTCTTAGGTACACTGTAGGTACACTTATTTTCGTCTAAAAATTACTTACTTAAAAAGCATGATGGTGATAATGGGTAACGGTATCTTAAAACTAAAGCTACGAGGGTTCCAAACGCGCCCTGGTCTGAGAAGAGCCCATATCAATAAATAAATTAAAATTTGCCTCCAGGTATCTACGTAACGGGGCGAGCCCCGGCGCCGTGTCACCCCTCTGCGGCTGCGGCGGCGCGGGCTTTTGCCCGGCTTGCACCCACCCCTCCCCGCCCCCGATACACCCACCGCTACACCCACAGACCCACCCACAGGACCAAACCCACCCTGCGAACTCCCAGCCCGCACAAACCACCCAGCCGCAAGCCACGCACGTGTCGCAGACGAGTCAGACGCAGCCGATACACGCGAGCAGTTCAACGACCAGTCTAGCGACCACTCACTCGACCAGTCTGGTGACGCATCCGCAGCCCGACCAGACGAATAGTCAACGGACTATTGAAGCTAAAGGTATTCAGTATTTAAACATTCTACATTTTATTAGCTCCTTTAATATAATAGAATATTCTTTATTTGCATAATGTGTTTAAGATTATAAGACTTGATGATGCGACTTCGTTCGCGTGGACTAAGTTTTTTCGATTCCCGCGAGAAATCCTCAATTATCCGGGATAAACAGTATCCCCGGGATACAACCTATCCCTGTACCAAATTTAATAAAAATCGGTTGGACAGGTGGGCCGTGAAAGCGTAGCAGACATGCAGACAAACAGACGGACAGACATACACACTTTCGCATTTATAATATTAGTATGGATGTTAGGTCTAATAAAACAGAGTCCAGCACATAAGCCGAATCGGCGTACAAATTAAGGGTTGTCTGGAGGTGATCACTTTTAGTGATAAGACCGCCTTTGTGCACTTGTTATTTATTTTTGATTGTTAACTTTATTATTTCTTTTAATGTTTTGTGTGGCAATAAAGCATTTATCTATCTACATATCACTGCTACACAGGCAAAGAGTAGTAGTACACATTCTATAAACAAAACTCAAATGACAGAAATAATGTATTGCTATCCCTTTTATCATAGCGGTCCCTGTGGAAAGGTATAACATAAAATTTTGTCCATTCAATGTAGTGTAGGAATTGTGTAAAAACAGTTCATAACAGAATTATTCGGCTAGCCTCACAAGGTTACAGTTAAATTATATTTTCTTATGTACCTTCTCGAACAGAACCTATAATTCGAAAACAATTCAGTAAAATGCTAATAGCGTCCCTATTAGCGTACTGACTAAAAACCTTCAAAAAATTGCAAAATAATTAAATGTGTTTTTTTCTATTGCAGAAGAAGTCCTCCAAAGAATATTCGAAGCCAACGAAGAGCCGTCAGAAAGTACATTCCACGAAAGCGAGATCCTTGGAATCCAACCAGAAATACACATAAGGGAGGAATCCCCCAGAGGGAAGTCGGATAAGAAGAAACCGAAATCCTTCGAATGTCCTCACTGCTGCAGAGTGTTCCAGCATAGAAACAGTTTGCTGTACCACATCCTGATGCATAGTGAGAAACAGCAAGTGTGCCGAGAGTGCGGGAAGAGCTTTTATACTGCCAGTGCCTTAAAGGTTAGTTTCCTTATCATTGTATTACAGTAAACAAATTAGTGACTAGAGAAATTGCATTATTTACGTCACCATAATTGTCCTTATTTTTATTGACTTTAAAAATCAGGACGTACGCAGTCAGCAAACAGCACAATATCTTAAGTGTTTTGGAAGAAATTATGTGGTAAGTCATTTATATATACCAAGAACATGAAGGGACCTAGAATAGCGCCTTGAGGAACACCCATTAGTGAGGTTGCTCCGGATGACTTCACATTGTTGACACGTCATGCTGTTTGAAAGCGTTCACTGAGATAGGACGCAGTTTTAGACCCCATAGTGGCTTAATTGAAACTGTCTCGTGCTCAACAAAATCGAATGCCTTAGACAAATCACCGAAAATATCAATACCAATAACATTATATATGCTTTAAAAGCATGGCGCCCGCGTCGGTTGTTGATCGACCTTTAGAAAAACCATACTGCTCAGGGTGAAGAAATTTATTTGAATTAATGTACTGAAGCATTAGGTTGAAACCCTCGTAGCTTTAGTTTTAAGATACCGTTACCCATTATCACCATCAAGTCTTATTCCTTATTATTATTATAAATATGACGTTCAGAAGGTGTACTTTGTAGGTACCTATTTTGAATAAAGTTGCTTTTGAGTTTGAGTTCGAACATAATTTTCAACCACGCGGTCGAAGTCGCGGGCATCGTCTAGTAGATCATATAAAAATGATACTTTAAAATTGTATTTTGTTTTCAAGATCCACATACGCGTGCACAGCGACTCGCGGCCGTGTAAGTGCGACGAGTGCGGTCGTGAGTTCCGACAGTGGAGCGACCTAAAGTACCACAAAGCATCCCTACATTCTAATAAGGTATGCCGTCCCGCCTTGTCTCTTTGCGTCTATTCCTCATTACTGAGGGTCGTGACCCATTTTCCATTAATCACATCTTGGTAGGAGTTTTCTTGGGATAATAATGCTGAGGGTTCCCACGCCCTTCCGCATACGACTCGACTCTTAAACTCTTAAATAACTCTTAGGTTTTTGTAACGAGTAATATCAAATGTAAGTGATAAAAACCAGGACCGACGGCTTAGCGTGCTCTCAGAGGCACGGAGGTAACGAAAAGGCCAAATTTGGACGTCCAAATTTGGTCACCCATCCAGTTTCCGACTTGGGTCAACGTTGCTTAATCGTTGGGTAACGTTGCTTAGTCGCAATCGACTGATATGCGTTGTCACAATTAAGCCACTCGTCCCTCTTGCCTAGTACGCACCCACAAATCACCCATTGAAATATACAAGTTCTCCCACAAACACAAACAGTACATTTACAATATTCAATCGACCATTTAAAAGATCGTGTAAAATATTATATTAATTAAAAACATTTGAATTTGAATCTCGACCACAAACCACCCATCAACTCACACATTACATCAAAAAACCTACTTTGGTGTGAACTTAATACTTAATCCTAGTTGTGTATCAAACTGTTCAATAGCTTCAATCTCTTGCTGCAGAAAAACTTCAAATGCGAGTTTTGCCACAAGGAATTCGCGCGGCGCTACTCGCTCAACGTGCACCGTCGCATCCACACCGGCGAGAGGAACTACAAGTGTGATTATTGCAACAAAACCTTCCGCGCCTCCTCCTATCGCCTTAGCCACATGAGGACTCACACAGGTGAGTGCTACTCGCTCAACGTGCACCGTCGCATCCACACCGGCGAGAGGAACTACAAGTGTGATTATTGCAACAAAAACCTTCCGCGCCTCCTCCTATCGCCTTAGCCACATGAGGACTCACACAGGTGAGTGCTACTCGCTCAACGTGCACCGTCGCATCCACACCGGCGAGAGGAACTACAAGTGTGATTATTGCAACAAAACCTTCCGCGCCTCCTCCTATCGCCTCAGCCACATGAGGACTCACACAGGTGAGTGCTATTCGCTCAACGTGCACCGTCGCATCCACACCGGCGAGAGGAACTACAAGTGTGATTATTGCAACGAAACCTTCCGCGCCTCCTCCTACCGCCTTAGCCACATGAGGACTCACACAGGTGAGTGCTACTCGCTCAACGTACACCGTCGCATCCACACCGGCGAGAGGAACTACAAGTGTGATTATTGCAACAAAACCTTCCGCGCCTCCTCCTATCGCCTTAGCCACATGAGGACTCACACAGGTGAGTGCTTTTCGCTCAACGTGCACCGTCGCATCCACACCGGCGAGAGGAACTACAAGTGTGATTGTTGCAACAAAACCTTCCGCGCCTCCTCCTACCGCCTTAGCCACATGAGGACTCACACAGGTGAGTGCTACTCGCTCAACGTACACCGTCGCATCCACACCGGCGAGAGGAACTACAAGTGTGATTATTGCAACAAAACCTTCCGCGCCTCCTCCTATCGCCTTAGCCACATGAGGACTCACACAGGTGAGTGCTACTCGCTCAACGTGCACCGTCGCATCCACACCGGCGAGAGGAACTACAAGTGTGATTATTGCAACAAAACCTTCCGCGCCTCCTCCTATCGCCTTAGCCACATGAGGACTCATACAGGTGAGTGCTACTCGCTCAACGTGCACCGTCGCATCCACACCGGCGAGAGGAACTACAAGTGTGATTATTGCAACAAAACCTTCCGCGCCTCCTCCTATCGCCTTAGCTACATGAGGACTCACACAGGTGAGTGCTACTCGCTCAACGTGCACCGTCGCATCCACACCGGCGAGAGGAACTACAAGTGTGATTATTGCAACAAAACCTTCCGCGCCTCCTCCTATCGCCTTAGCTACATGAGGACTCACACAGGTGAGTGCTACTCGCTCAACGTACACCGTCGCATCCACACCGGCGAGAGGAACTACAAGTGTGATTATTGCAACAAAACCTTCCGCGCCTCCTTCTATCGCCTTAGCCACATGAGGACTCACACAGGTGAGTGCTACTCGCTCAACGTGCACCGTCGCATCCACACCGGCGAGAAGAACTACAAGTGTGATTATTGCAACAAAACCTTCCGCGCCTCCTCCTATCGCCTTAGCTACATGAGGACTCACACAGGTGAGTGCTACTCGCTCAACGTGCACCGTCGCATTCACACCGGCGAGAGGAACTACAAGTGTGATTATTGCAACAAAACCTTCCGCGCCTCCTCCTATCGCCTTAGCCACATGAGGACTCACACAGGTCAGTGCTACTCGCTCAACGTGCACCGTCGCATCCACACCGGCGAGAGGAACTACAAGTGTGATTATTGCAACAAAACCTTCCGCGCCTCCTCCTATCGCCTTAGCCACATGAGGACTCACACAGGTCAGTGCTACTCGCTCAACGTGCACCGTCGCATCCACACCACATCCAGTCCACGCAAACGAAGTCGCGGGCACCAGCTAGTAAATTTAAGCCAGCTAAAATTATAAAACATGATGGTGATACGGTACGGGATAGTTACGGTATCTTAAAACTAAAGCTGCGAGAGTTCCAAAAGCGCCCTGGTCTGAGAAGAGCCCATAACAAACTCAGCCGGGTTTTTTTTAATGATCTCACAAATCATCTTAAACTAAAGAACTGTTAGAGCAAATTATTGCCAAGATTTCTTGTCATTTAAGAATTTTGTTATAACATCTCTTTTCTTTACAGGGAGTAAACCCTACAAATGTACGGAGTGTGAAAAGTGTTTCCGAGTCGCGTACGACTTGAGACGCCACATGCTCATACACGACAAAGTCCGCGTCAGACTCGACGAGCACAAGGGCAAAACAAAAGACATCAAAGCAAAACCAGCTGTGGCCATTAAATTAGAGCACAACCCTAAAATAGAACCCAAATCCCCCGAAAGTGAGGATAAGCAGGACGAAAAACTACCCATACTCAAAAGTTTGCTCGACAAAAAACACCCAAAGTCCAAGAAGAGTCCGAAAAAGGCTCCAAACGTAACCGTGCAAAACAAGGAAGGACATTTCAAAATCAACATTCAAGAAGTGTACGACACGCGGCAAGACCATTACATATTGAGCGATTTCAAACAAAGAGACACTGAAAATGTCATTAGGCTACAGGAAAGAAACGAAGAACGAGATCTAACGAATCTTAGATCGTTGAAATCACAACAAATTGAGGATATAGTGGACAGTGATAGACTAATTTTCAATCGGGAAAACACCGATGGAAAACTTCAAATTTTCACCCACATTGAAAAGAATAAGGACTATAACGGGCCTGTGGTAGCGAATTCCATGTCTTTGAATGATATTAGGGGTCTAGAAAGGGAAGTCGGTAAGGACGTGAGGGATTTACAAGGGGAAGGAATAGAGAATGTGTTCTTCGAAAGGTTATCCGCGTATTGCAATAATATTCCGGCCGTATGAAAAAAGTATTGGAAGAGAACTGGGTATCCGCCAGTTAGCTAGACTGTGGGACATTTTAGTGAATTTTATAATTTTTTTAAAATTATTATTTAAGTTTTTAAATAAACGGTGTTCGTTAACAGTGTCGATTTTGGCGTAGCAAAGAAATATGTACTGACAGTTAAAAAAATTATGCCGTAATAAGCGATTAAGCGTTCTGCATCGATGTCATCTTGAAACCGATTGGCGGTGGGACTTATTACTGTATTGTCACTTCCCACTATGTGTAATCGGGGTTCAGTGCTTTCACTTTTCATCTAATAAAAATCAGTAAAGTGCGAGTCAGTCTCACGCACAAAGGGTTCTGTACCACCACACAATATATAAATTATTTTAGTAAATAACAAGAAAAATTGTCATAACACCACTTAATTGGCTTACATAATATGTTTTCGTAAATTGCGTTTCTTTTTTCCTCTTGAGGTATGGAACCCTAAAAACATTTGATTTTGTGCATAGACTTACCTACCTGTACCTGAAATCGACACCTAATTTTATTTTTGCTCGAATTTTCCATCGGGTATTAGATTTTTTCGAGCGGTTCTTAAAATAATGCTACCTAATGCATCTGTGATAGCGTTTACTTATATGAATAATATTTGTACATAATAATATTGTATTTTGAGGCCAAATACTTATTAGAGCATCGAGCATAAGTTTTTAGTATAATAAACTCGCATATGTTTTAATGGCAGCTAGCAGTACAAACGTTAACTAGAGATTCGATACTAGGTTAGCCTAAGAGTTCTGCTTATTGCTCTTAAAGGTGTGTGAAGTCTGCCAATCCGCACTTGGCCAGCGTGGTGGACTTTAGGCAAAACCCTTCTCACTCTTAGAAGAGTTTGATGCTTAATTGTAGGCCAACAATGATGACTAAATTCAAGTTTACTTGATGTAAAAACTTACACTCGATTTTCTCTATACAAATAAATATTTGGAATATCAATTAATTATTGTAAATATTTTACGTATAATTAATAATTGAGATCAAAATCGTTGTATTGTTACCTAGTATAATTTTATGTAAACCTTTTATGTGGCTTATTCCAATAATAAACTGTAAAATTTAGTTAATTTTTTAAAACATCACTTACCTTACTGTAGAAAACCAACAAATAACCACCGCGTAAACTTTTTTTTTAGTATAAAAAGCTAATTTAATTTAATTTAATGTAGTAAAATATAAAGGCTCCTTTACATTATAAGATTTTTATATGACCTCGGTTACCGAGACAACTCTTCTAAATAAATTGTTATTCCAATAATTCCCGAGCTATTATTTTGACATCTCGACAACGTTGAAAGATTTCGATAGACTAATATTTTACTCTGTCGTAATTATTCAGTTTTTTTATACTTTTTCTATACTCAAACGTCATCGAGCTCCACTATCGGAACTATAGAATAGAAGTATGTTATTCAAATAATGTTTTCTAATCTATTTACCAATGGTTAGGAACGCCCTTCCTAGTGACAAGGAACTGTGGAGTCTTTTTTTAAAAGTTCAAATATCCTGGGTAAATAATTGTAGCGCCCAGAGCCTAATTTGACTAATTTGTGAGTAACTCACGTCAAACTCATTATTTTGACTAATTTCTTAAACTGGACACTTTCAAGTAAAGATTTTTATATAAACCTGTGAAGATGATATTCCTAGGCTCGCAATTTGAATGCCATAAGCCTACTTTGTCGTATTAGTTTACAAATTGTGAAAAACCAAATTAAATTTGAATTTCGCGGGCAGACCCTTGTCATCCACCTTAAGGTCGGCTTTCACAACACTGCTTATAGTGATTTATAGCCCAACTTGTCTGGCCCGGTGGCAAAAATTGGAACTAATTTTTATGATTGTTTGGTTTGTTTTTATTTATTTTATATATAGCTGATGCCCGACTGCGTCCACGTGGTTTAAGTTTTTTTTATTCCCTCGGGAACTCCTTAATTTTCCGGGATAAAAATTAGCCTATGTCACTCTCCACTCTCCAGGTCCTCAACTATACCCATGCCAAAAATCACGTCGATCCATTGCTCCGTTGCGGCGTGATTGAAGGACAAACTAACAAATAAACACACTTTCGCATTTATAATATTAGAATGATTTAATATTTACTAGCGACGCTGTCAGCGGGTCCGTTAAGTTTGTGGGACGTAATATAGTTGAATTTTGTGATGTGATACTTTTTGATTAGTTTATTCCGAGGTTGACATGAAAATTTTTCTTTACCTGTCTAAAGAAAATTTTACTTAAACACATTTAGCGGCCTGTGTAAGTAGGCCTTAATTGTTAACATCCCCGCTAATTGTTAATTATGAATTGAGAACATCCTTGTTTTTGGAAGTCGGTTAAAAATTAGAAGTTCTACTTGCCGGTCAAATCTTAATCTATTAGTCCTGACTACAACCAAATTACCACTGTTGACACAATATTTTATACATAGTGTACGATATTAATATTAATAAATAAGCATAATGAAATTAATTGGACTTTTTATTCATTTACCCACTCTATACATCTAATTTCTATGCGTAATGTTGTAAAACTTTAGCTCTACGACTTTTAACAGTTCAGATTTTTTTAACAAATCAAAAATATTTAAATTCTTTCCTCTAAACGCTATCTATCAACTATATAATAATGAATAATAAATAATAATAAACTGCCTACTTAAAGCACAGAGCAACATTCTTTTGGTAAATATCTTAAGTTTTAAAAAAAGTTAAAGAATAAAACTTTTTCAGTAGGTAGGTACTATGCGCGCCAGGGAGGTCATGTGAACGCATCGCATCATCGCATACTTACATGTTCATACTCAGGGGGCCTACTACCGTCTACCATCGATTCAAGCAGTATTGTCTCTAAATGTCAGTTTTTTTTAAATTAGGATTATAATTCCGATACAAGATCGTCAACAACATTAAAATAATACTGCTTTCAGCGATGGTAGTACGCCCTCGAACCCATCCGAATCGGAAAAGGAAGGGTGACACATCAAACAAAAAATATTTTCATACTGAAATAGCCACGTGGCGGTAAGTTATGAACTGACCTAACTCAGAATATTAGCCGAATATCTTGGCTATAACTCAAGGCATCAAACGACAATCCGAAAGTTCAAACGAATTGTGCCACTCTCGCATACCCAGGGCATCGTAAAAATATTTGGAATAGGAACTCAGGAAGTATATTAGTTGTCGAATAAAACTTCCAAATATTTGCGACTTCCGTTTGAATACCGGCCAAGAATTCTAAATCTAAGTATTTTTTCCTAATATTTGAGCGATTCATAACCAATAACGTATACATACTCCGTCAAACTTATCTAACCCGGTGGTCAAAATCATATCATCATACTAATATTATAAATGCGAAAGTGTTTGTTTGTTGGTTTATTGGTTTGTCCTTCAATCACGCCGCAACGGAGCAACGGATCGACGTGATTTTTGGCATGGGTATAGTTGAGGACCTGGTGAGTGACATAGGCTACTTTTTATCCCGGAAAATGAAGGAGTTCCCACGGGAATCAAAAAAACTTAAACCACGCCGACGAAGTCGCGGACATCAACTAGTTGGTTATAATTTTTGTTTTTATTTTACTTTATTTTTAGGAGTAATAGATACCTACGTCAACGATACTAGCGACGCTAACACCGGTACAGTTAAGTTTGGCGGCCAAGGAGGGACATACGCGACACCAATACTCGATACGACGCGACGCGACATCATCAAACAGTAGCTGATCGTTCACATAGCTAATAGCTTATGTTGGCGCGTAGATAACAATAACGAGAACAACGAGTGAGCGACGAAAGCGACGCCACGCGACGGGACGCCATAGAAAATGACATACGTTGTCGCGTAGATACGTCAGTTCACAGTTGTCTATGGCGTCGCGTCGCGTGGCATCGCTTCTGTCCATTGATGTAGAATTTTTTTAGTACCTATGTCGCTCACCTAGGAGAAGGTTCGATCTTTCTCTTGTCGTCTGGTGGGAAACTAATTGGGAGACAGCAGGTTCAATGTCCTTAGTAGGTACGTGCGACCGAGCTTTGCTCGGCGTCTTTCTTTTTATCCACTACAAGTTAGCCCTTGAATGCGATCACATCTAGTGGTAAGTGATCGATGCAGTATAAGATGATAGCGGGCTTACCTGATTGAACCTTTCAATTTGACTGAATCCCACGAGGACTCAGGCATCAGGCCTATTTACGTACCTAACCTTTGTTAGTGAAACAAATATTCATTTAAGTAAATACAAAATTTCATGAAAAACATTACAGCCATTTCTGAGAGAACTGCCTGTACAAAACAAGTTTATGGTTCTTTTACCCTATTTTTAGGTAAGTTCAAAATATTTTTGTAATAATATAACGCCCTTGTATTCGACCAAGCTACGTTTTTTGAGTAAATAGTCTGAGAGCCCGTGAACTTCTTTTCAAAGTGATTGTGAAAGTAATGTTTATATTGCAGAAAAGAGCCATTCGTTCTATTTATAAACTCGGATCACGCGATTCCCTTCGTGAAAAATTTAAAGAGATTGGTGTTCTTACGGTGCCTTCACAATACATATACAATAATATAATCTTTGATAAGCAGAACATTCATCATTATAAGCAAATAGGTGATACAATCTATGTACTAGAAACCGCCATAAGCTAGTAACAGCGTCATATCGTGTGCGCAAAGTGCAGAAATCCTTTGTGGGGTCCAGTGTACGTTTTTATAACATGGTTCCAAAAGAGTTTCTAGATTTGCCATTACATAAATTTAAAGACTGTGTCAAACAGCATTTGTTAAGTCGAGGTTATTATACTATCGACGATTTTATTAACGACAAAGTTGCATGGAAGCAACCGCATCCAGTGACCCACAATTCAGTGTAATACTTGTAATATTACGTATGTATTAATATTGTAACCTCTTTCTTTTTTGAGAAAAGAGCAACTGCTGAGTTTCTTGCCGGCTCTTCTCAGTAGAAACAGCTTTCCGAACCGCTAGAGTCTTCAATCTTTCCGAACCGGTGGTAGAGTCTTGACGTATCATAAATGACACAAGTTGTCCTATGTGAAATAAATATCATTTATCATTTATCATTTATCATTTATCATTTATCATTGATCTTTCAAAGCCCAACATGAAACTATATTTGATAGAAGCAGGCATTACTGTGCGGAAGTCCGTGATAATCAACGAACAAGAATCTTAATTCGCTGTAATCCGCCAAAACAGACAAATCTTTGTGGTAAAACGTGCAACATGCGATATGCACTGCCCACTCTTTCGCTTCTAAACATGCAATAAAAGCAAGCAATTATTGTGAGATAGGCTTGCGCTTGACAACAATCATGCTTAGTGCAAAGCAATGATGAGGTGTTGTAGAAGATTTGTGTGGTGGCGGTGCGTATTGCTTGATTTGCCTGAAGCGAGAGATGGGCGGTTCATATCTATCGCATGCTACACGTTACACATAGACTTGCCTGTTTTAGCCATCGATTTATATGTAGGTACATACTATTTTTTTAGGCTTTAATAAAATAACTACATAGGCCCTTTCATAAAAAAAAGTTGGGCGTCCGACTTGTAGGGCGTGCCCCTTACATGTGGAAGCCGGTCTTTGTCCCCGCCATAGCGCTGTCCCACTTTTCAGACTAGATGGCGTTACTAAAATAAGTACAAATTCTTTGTTTGATAGGGCCCGTCCATGTAAATTGAGGTCGTTGGTTTTACTGGATTACAGCTTCTTATTCCTCGACTAAATGAACCTGTTTTGTACGCGACTCGGTACAACGTGGGCGCGGACTAACTAAAATTAAATTATTTTCCAGTCCAGTGTAATTTAGTTATTTACGCTCACCTGGTGGAATTCGTTTCTGGTTGAATGAGTAATAGGAGAAATATTTCCCGTGGGTTACAAAAAATGTGCCTACGTGCAGTAGTTTCTGGTAGTTTCCTGGGGATTTTCCTACAGCATAAAGCTGAGAAGATGGGCGTTACCAGCAATTTATTGGATCTTTGGATTTATAGAAGCTGCGGTTAGGGGGCCGGATCAAAAAACTAGATATTTTACCTGAGTGTTAATTTTTCTCAAATTTTTTCTATGGTAGAATACTAGATGATGCCCACGACTTCGTCCGCGTGGATTAAGTTTATTTCAATTACCGCGGGAACTCCTTAATTTTCCGGGATAAATAGTAGTCTATGTCATTCCCCGGGATACAATCTATCGATTTTGATGAAATTTGGTACACGATAGACTGCATCCCGGGGAAGTACATAGACTAGGATTTTCCGCGGGAATAAAAAAAAAACTTAATCAAAGTGTACGTCGCGGGCATCTAGACTGCTAGTTATTCTATAATTGAATGGCATGCTATGTTCGCATGGAGATCAGGTAAACACTCGCCACTGCGAAATCTTCCATGAATGAATCTAGCGCGATCTAAATACGATTCTTTACAAGTTTACATCAACGTTGTATGGGGATAACATTTAAACATCAATGAGCGCTATAGTATTTATGGCCGAACATTCCCGATTATTTAAAGGCAAATACATTAGTTGTAAACGATCGACGCTAATCGACTGGAGCAGAACTAGGCAGAATACACGTGTTTCTATTTTATTTGTGGTAAAACATAAACTCGCTTTAAACTAAACTATACAGGAAGTTTATCCGAAAACTGAAGCATTTTTTATATAAACTTTACTCTGGATTTTCCTTAGTGCACAATTAATTACAAGAAATATATTATGCAGCAACTAGGTATTTAAGTGATACTGTGCATCAAAATAATAATACTTACTTATAAACTAAAAGAAAAATTATATTTTATGTATAAAAGAATATTCTTATTTCCAATTATTTAATGTACCTACACCTACTGGATGGAACATTTTAAATCATAGTCTAAAAATTATCCTTCCTGTGACCGCGGACTCTTGGAGTATTATTTTGGTGGGCATAGAAAAAAATCTAAGATTACGAAATGATATACCTACTAAATTAATCCCAGTACATTTTCATCTCTTTCAAAACTAAAATAAGTTAAATTCGGTATATAGATAAACTTCAAGTGCTTCTACCTTAGTATTTATTTTAATTAATAAAAAAAGAGTGCAATCACCGGAAAAAGCTCGAATAAAACTAAATTAAACACAAATAAATGCAGAAAATAACAAGTCTGTCAGCGGCCATAGCGAATTTTCACTAAATCGATGTTTCGGAACGTTAGAAAACAAACATGTCCGAATGCCCGCCAACTGTGCTGCAAACATTCGGCCAAAAATTAACAAAACATCAATCTGCCACGGTATCCCACGCGCATGCGTAACCGTTCAACTGTTCTTAATTTGAACTGCTTGTTTACTTTTTAAGATAATATATGTACACGGGCGGACTAATTCTGGACTTTACGAGCTTAAAATAATTTCACGTACGCCGCGTGCGACGGATTTAGACGATCACGCGTGGAAACTCCTTCCGACATTTTGCCTTATTTGGCAATCGGGCCTTTCTCAATAGCACCATTTTTGCTGTTGATTTTTTAATTACAAAAATATATTAATTAATAGCTTCGTATTACTATATTCGTGCACTATAGAATACGTGAGCCTTAATTTCATTTTAATGCATTTAAGTAAATGAGCATGAAGGGAGGGAGATTAAGCGATCCTGGGCCAGATTTTTAATTTCACGGCGCGCAAAATTCTACAGCAACCCCAAAAACCCTTTCAAACGATTACGTAGATTATGCCACTTTAACCCCAACTAGGTAACTGGATGGGTGACCGTCGTTTGTTTGGCCACTTTTTTTCCCCCTATGCTTGATAGAACACGTTTGCCATTGGCCATCACTTTAACATCTGATAACAAACATAATATTATAATACTATACTGTTATCTTGCTAATATTATAAATGCGAAAGTTTGGATGGATGTATGGACGTTTGTTACTCAATCACGCCCCAACAGTTGAACGGATCTGGCTTTTTGGCACAGAGGTAGATTATTACATATAATATAACAAAGAGACGAATCGACCAGATTTTTTGCATGGGTAGGTATACTTAGTTGAGGACCTGGAGAGTGACATAGGCTACTTTTTATCCCGGAAAACTAAGGAGTTCCCGCGGGAACCAAAAAACCACGCGGATGTAGTCGCGGGCATCAGCTAGTTAGCCATATGAATAATGGATAACAAGTTGATGCCCGCGACTTCGCGTGGAATAAGATTTTTCATTCCCACGGGAACTCATTAATTTTCCGGGATAAAAAGTAGCCTATGTCACTTTCCAGGTCCTCTATATTATATAACTATACCTATGCAAAAAAACAGATCGATTCGTTGCTTTGTTGTGGCGTTATTGAAGGACAAACCAATAAACCAACAAAACAACAAACAAACACACTTTCACATTTATAATATTAGTAAGTATGATATGATAACAGTATAGTATGCTATAGTTATAGGGCAAGGGTAACTACCTAGTACGTATGAAATTGGCCTAAACTTCGAGAGAGAAAAGTATAGCATTGCACCAAATAAAGGTATGTCGTCACATGTAAACATCTGACGTGCGGTCCATGAGACTGGTCATCACGTGACGTCTCCAGCATCACTGATCCTAAAGATAACAATGCGGCACTGGCACTAATCAGCATTCAGGAATTCGGCCTACGTTGGACGAATTAAACTATAAAGGTAGGGTGTCCATCATACTTCATACTTCATACTAATATTATAAAATAATGCGAAAGTGTGTTTGTTTGTTGATTTGTTAGTTTGTTGGTTTGTTGGTTTGTCCTTCAATCATGCTGCAACGGAGCAACGGATCGACGTGATTTTTGGCATGGGTATAGTTGAGGACCTGGAGAGTGACATAGGCTGCTTTTTATCCCGGAAAATTAAGGAGATACTGCGGGAATAACAAAAAACTTAAACCACGCGGACGAAGTCGCGGGCATCAGCTAGTAATAAATAAATAAGGACCTCAAGAAGCTTTCTCTTGGATGTTGGATTAAGGGTCGGATAGAGAGGGCGATTATCCTTGAATATAATATGTCCTTTTATATTGACGGCGCGAATTGTGAGGAAGTTCCTCTCTCTCTGGAGCTCTAAACCCCGGCTGCTTGGGTACTTAAGGCCCCGCAGCGAATGGAAGTTTTGTATGATTATTTTTAGATATGTTTTGTATAGGTAGGTACTAAAATTCTACATCAATGTTTGTGTAGTAATTTTATACGTATACTAGCTTCGTCCGCGTGGTTTAAGTTTTTCTTTGATTAATTTGAGAGCAGAGTTTACCGTATCGACGGGATGAACATTAGATGTTTGGCAGTTACGAAACCCATGAACATTTTGTATGGGAAAATCAAGGGAAAATGTTTTTGAAGTGAAAATTTCTTTAGGTGCGTTAAGTACTTTTTGGTAGGGGGTAAAAATGTGGAATACGCGAGACCGACACCGTTCTTCTTAAGACAAAAGGTCATAAGTATAATAATATAGTACATTGGTAATTACCTAACTAAGCTAAAACTTTAATGCCTTAGTCCACGCGGACGAAGTCGCGGGCTTCATCTAGTTATATAATAATAATAATTGATACCTTGTAACTTAACAGACAAATACGTTTAAACATTTCAACAAACAGACGTCTGTATTTGTCCCACAAAATTCAAACCCATGACGGCCTTTCACAAAGCAAGCGCAATAAACCGTATTATAAACATTGAATCACGACCGCGTGAGCTCGTTAACTTGGTTCTGTACGTCTGTACCTACCGAGGACTATTCACGGATCCTCGGTGGATTCCAACCGAGTTTGTAACGGAGCTAAAGATATAGGTAGGTACACGTCTACCATTTCCTGTAACAAGTTCGCAGGTATCAATGGACTTATACCTTTTATCGAGCCATATTGCGATTTTTGGAAACTGTATATTTGGAAGCTAACATTATAAATCTAGTACTTACTCGTAATGCGAAAGTTTGGAAGGATGGATGGATGTTTATTACTCAATCACGCCAGAAGGGCTGAACGGATCTCGATGAAATTTGGCACAGTATAGATATTGTCTGGACTAAATGCTACTTTTTATCTCGGAAAATTAAAGAGTTCCCGCGGGAACCTTAATCCACTTGGGCGAAGTCGCGGGCATCGGCTTGTGTGAAATATTTTATACAATACCTACTCAATTCTCAATTTATTTATGACATAGGTGTCTCTTATTTTACGTCATGTTTTGGAGACTGTTTATTTGAAATGTTATACAATAACTTTGGTAATTCCAATGACTTAGGTTATTTAATTTTACAGATCATTGGGTGATATATTATAGCTTCCTCAGAATTTTAAATCTTAATAATAGGTAGGCAAATGATTGAGCGGAAAACTTTTGAAAATAAACATTACTGGGTCGAGTGTTCTGCGGCTCAGAGCAGACAGTACTCTCACAGTCATCAACATCATCATCATCACCCTGCGGACGTCCACTGCTGGACACAGATAATAATCAAAAGAAACCTATAAGAGTTGAAATAGTAGGTACTTAGTCGAGGACCTGGGAACCCACCGCATTATTATCCCAAGAAAAAAGGGGTCGCGACCCTCAGCAATGAGGAATACGGCGCCAAGAGAGACGCGGTTCAGTATTGGAATCAAAAGACAACGCTTTTTAAAAGTGTGATACCACCTTCAGGCCTTGGTCACGGCAATAATAGGTGTAAAATTACGTAATTGACGACAACCGCTCACGCAGGAATAACCCACTGACACAGTTCCGCGCAAAAACTTACATTAACAAAATTACACACTTCGTTCACAGCCTAAAGATTTATGCAGTCGATCGATGGATACGCCTAAAGAAAGCAATCCCGGCATAGCATAGAAGAGTGGGGTCACAGAGGGGCTACGGCAGAGCAATCATACCACCCGCCAGAATATGTAGAACAATCTATAATAATTTTTAGAATGTAGTTATTTATAGCACGGTGAAATGTGGAGACTTGGTCGTTTTGAATACTTCCAAGTATAGCTCTCAGCTCTGGCATAAAAGAACCCCGGTTGAATCAAAATGTCCCAGTATTTTTTAAGCTTGTTGACTTTGACTTTGACTTTTACCGGATAATTTCCTGTTTCTCTATAATGCTACGAAGAACGAACCTTAAACAGTTGTTCGATTGTGAAAAAAGGTGTGACAGTGCATTTTAGCCAATAGTGTCAATTGATGTAGTGTCCGCCAACCATCAGCCCTATTCCGGTATAGAGCTACATCAATCATTGTTAGATTCTAAATGGTTGTAATTGTCTGCATTTATGGTAAGTCTTATTACTTATTCTTGTTGCGACAATGTACTTTATAACGAAAGAGTTGCCTAATCAGGGGGCATACTACTTAAAGCTGTATTGTTGACGTCTGTGTTTTAGAAGTATAATACTTATTTTAGGGACGTCGAGGTACGTGACATTAAACTGTAATTTTGAAATAATATTGCTTTGAGCGATGGTAGTAACCTCCAGTGATGATTGCGATCAGTACACTGTATAGCGCATTACACTAGTTGGTAAGCCATCTGGCTCTTTCGCAAACATCGAAGGCGTCATCTCACTGTATGGTATGTAATTAAACTGTGGTTTCTCATTGTTTATGCGTCCGTGTCCACCGGTAATGAAGTAATGAGCCGCTGCGCTGCAGTGATAGCTCCGTTGTGTGGATTAAGGATGTTGCGGATGCCGATTTTTTGACATCCGCGGATGTGAATGCGGATGCGGATATTTGAAAGTTCACATTGATGTTTAAGACCTTATTTAAATATCTATCATTCTAATATTATAAATGCGAAAGCGAAAGTGTGTTTGTTTGTTGGTTTGTTGGTTTGTTGGTTTATTGGTTAGATTGAAGGACAAACCAACGTTTGTCCTTCAATCTAACCAATAAATCACGCCGCAACGGAGCAACGGATGGTTGTGATTTTTGGCATGGGTATAGTTGAGGACTTGGAGAGTGACATAGGCTACTTTTTATCCCGGAAAATTAAGGATTTCCTGCGGGAATCAAGAAAAACTTTAACTACGCAGACGAAGTCGCGGGCATCAGCTAGTAGTAGTATATGAATGAAGAATTAAAACAATGATAAAGTAATTATAATAACATTTTTACTAATGAAAATTAGTATTAAGTATACTTAATGCTCCTATTTTTTTTAAAACTTCACTTACTAATTTTCATATTAGTAAGTGAAGTTAAAAATATCACTTTTGCAATACGCATCTTCTATAGGTACTTAATATTAAAGGCGAAAGTTTGGAATGGATGGCTGGATAAAAGAATGTATGTTTGTTACTCAATCACGCCAGATGTTAAACGGATCTAGAAGAAATTTGGCACGGAGATAGTCTGTACTAGCACATTTAAGCTACTTTTTATCCCGGAAAATTAAAGAGTTTCCGCGGGAACCAAAAAAACCTCAATCCACGTGGAAAAAGTCGCAGACATCAGATAGTTTATAATCGTTTGAGATATCGTACCCTAATCTGAACATTGTTGGTGCATTATAATATTATCTCATCGTTTCATCAGAGATTAACATTTAGAAACCCCGGCAATCAAAACCTTAAATATCGTGTCATATTACAACTTTTTATATCCGTTTTATAACAATTTATCTCAACAATCGCGATTATTTGTTAGTTTGTAAATTATTCCGGATTTTACGTAATCGGGGAATCACTGTTTTTTATTTTGGCCAAGTTTGAGCGTAACTATTAAATTCGTTATGTGTGCCGCTTGGCTTCTAAAGATAATCGCACATTGACTCTAATCAAATCCGCCGCACATAACGCACGCCACCCTGAAGGCGCACAAACTGAATGCATGAACAATGGTGAAACTGTGGTTCATGCTTAGCGTCTTCCACAAAAAGTACTTCTCGAATAGCACTCATCAATACACGCGTCCGCGTGATTTTAGTTTTTTTCGCGCGGGAATTTCCTAATTTTCCGGGATAAAAGATGCCTATGTCTTTCCCCGGGATGCAACCTATCACCATACAAAATTTCAACAAAATTGGTCGAAAAGATGGGCCGTTAAAGGGTAGCAGGCAGACAGACAGACAGACAAAGAGATTCTTGTAAAAAATTTCGTCAAAAAGATTCCTAGTAATAAGCCAAAGAAAAAATTTAACGTGGAACCCAAAAAAATACTATCTGCAATTGCTGTTTTTTTGCAATTGGTTCTATATTGAAGATATAACATTTTATACCGTCTATCACCGTTACTGAATCTGATGACTTCATCAGTTTATTTTGCTTGATATCACACTATCGTATTTTTCTGATTTAGGTATCTCGCACGCTGCTTGACGTGATGTATAATGAAAACGCCAGCTGTGTTTTACAGTTTTTGTAAGGAACAAGATAACTTGCTCTTTTTTTGTTTTTTTTGGTGATAATCAAATCTCACCATATTCTTGTAGGACTGGACATTACACAACTGATAGGTTTGCGTCATTGCACAGGATTGATACAACGTACATTCCGTGCATACGAACCGTACGGATAAAATGTGTGCTAATCGGCGTTCACCTTTAATTAATTGACTAACTAGGATGTGGTTAGTGGGCTAACGGTGAATTAGTATTTAAATGAGACTGTTGTTATTATGACTTATATGCGCTAAAACGGGTTTCCTTTATCATATTATTTATCGTGTATTAAGTAATTAATGTGGTTAAACCCGTGCTAAAAATGATCTAAATCCTGTTGGCAACAGCGAATTCGTTACCTATTATGACGTAAATATGTATCTTCATAAAAATCCTAACGTATGCTTATGATTCCGTTTGACTACATAATAATATTATGATTGTATTTTGTTTGCAAAACTATAGGTATATATAGGAACCCACTCTTAAAAGTTAAAACATACTAACTACTTAACATAGTTTGTCTGTCTATCTAGTCGATCTGTCTTCTACGCTTTCACGGCCCATCTTTTCATCCGATTTTGACGAAATGTGGTACAGAGACATAGGCTATTATAATAATTTTTTTTCCCAAAAAATTTGAGAATTCCCGCGGGAATCAAAAAACCTTAAACCATGCGGACGAAGTCACATCATCAGCTCTTAATAATTTAATTAAAAGTGCAAATAGTTATTTTGCACAGTTTAGTATTCATCTGCAGGAAGGAGGCGATGGGGATTGTTTTTCCTCTTCTTAACAAGTGTGCATGAGGCTTAATGCTACGGTCGTAGCTGCGTAGAGGCGCTACGTTAACTTCCGTCAAACTCAAAACTCACCTCAGGGGGTTACTACCGTCGCTTCAAGCAGTATTATTTCAAAATGACAGGTTTATGTCACGTACCTTGACGTCTTTAAAATAAGGATTTTAATTCTAAAACACATACGTAAACAATATTAAAACAATTATTAGGTATATTATGCCCCCATATTATTATTGCATGGCCCCAGGACTTCAATCCTAGCTATTATAACATCAACTAGCTGATGCCTGGGACTTCGTCCCCGTGACGTTCAAAGTCCAGGGGCAAAACTTTGATTTTCCGGGATAAAAAGTAGCCTATGTCACTCTCCAGGTCCTCAATTATGCCCATGCAAAAATCACGTCGATTTGAAGGACAAGCTAACAAACAAACACACTTTCGCATTTATAATATTAGTATGATATAACAGCTGTTTATTTGTATTTAAAGTAACATTTTCTAGCGATAGGTAAATTACCAATTTTTGCGGTCATTATACTCAATAGGTATTAGGTTCCAACACCTGATATCTATCCTATAGCATTTTGATTTTTGGTATGGTAGGTATGGTAGGTAGGTGAACGCGAATATGGATCAAGTATCAGTCTTATTAGGTATTGAATAAGGGCGAAAACACACTAGGTACGGTCAGGATAGGACAAAACAATCCGTGCAAAACAAAATCGTATGAGAATAACTTTTCGTGCTGTCGCTGTTGTCTACGTAGCTCCATGTTAAAGTGCGGTCGCGGGCTTTTGTCCACCAGACAGATATTTTTGGTACGTAGTGTGTTTTCGCCCTAATATGTAACCCTTTGCTCGAGATGAGCTTATAATAATGCAAACCTACTCCTATAAGATTCGACGTTAATTTAGTGTTTCGTTAGGCGATTATCTGGAGTCGCCATCGATCCATCATCGATCGATCGATCGGGATTTGGTATATGTAGGTACGAGATGGGCTCTTTCATAGAAAAAAAATTGACGTTCGACCTGTAGAGCGCACTCCTCACCTGTCATAAGCCTGTCTTTGTCCTGGCCATAGCGGTGTCCCGCTTTTCAGACTAGATGGCGTTATTAAAATAAGTTCACATTCTATGTAAATGTCCGTCTATGTAAATTGAGGTCGTTGGGAGTCGCAAACCGGATCAAAATAAAGGCATTAAGGCCTAGCCTCACAGTTCTTTGTACAATTATGTCGGAGTTTTACAGAGTTTTTTGCTGGTTCTTCTCGGTAGGAATGGCATTCCGAACCAGTGGTAGATTCACTCGACGATTCAAAAGTACTTGTAAAAGTTTATTTGAATAAAAAAACATTTGATTTTGATTTTGATTTGGAGTGCATGTCCGTGCCGCGTCGCTTACTCTTTGTCCTACGTGAGCAAGGACAAGTTTATCATAAATTTATTTAGTGATATAAATATTTCAATTGCTTTAAATGCACATTCTTAACTCAGAAAAGTTCGTTCCCGACGATCGAACAGATAAATAAATAACCATTTATTTGCAAAGATAGATCAAAAGGGTCGAAAGGGTCAAAGGTCAAAACCACTATGCATAATAATTGGTACCTACCTACCCATGGTATCTATTCCTGTAGGTAGTATTACCTATTCTGTATTATTATATTCAGCACATTTTTGAAACAGTAATAATAGTAAAAGAGTTCGGTTGTAATGTTGAGGTTGAAATAAAACAATGTATATATAAAAAATAAATCAAATACAAATGTTTATTTCTCGGCAGATAAATACTTAGTTTTAAAATTAAAACTAATCACGTGATTCGATCACTTAAAGCTTCATAAGCTCTTACAATTAAATTGATAAATTATTTTACAATTAAATTGTTAAATTATTTTACAATTGAATTGATAAATTATGTTTAAATTAAACCACTTGAGATTCATGCCTTTGGCACTAGCTTGACGAGTACAAGTACATAATTGCGTGATTTACAATTTTCAACATTACAAAAGTGACGTAAATTTACAATTTTCAAAAATATATAAATACATAGTTTTATAAAAAGAGAGCTAGTACAAAAAGTTGAGACTAATATATACAATTTATTTAAACAATACTTAATTATAAAAAGAATCGCTTGACTAGAAGCAAATAAATAAAGAAGTCGAAAAAATTTCCTTAGATTAATTAAAAACTTCCATCGAATACGGTAGGCCTACCATGTTTGTTATATAATTTTACCATACAGTTAATATTTTGTCAAATTGTGTAAAGTATATATAAAATATTGGTAAAAGGCTGTATATGAGGTAATAGTTAAAAAAAATGGAGAACTAATTAAATCAAAATCATTTTCAAATCAAAGAATTTTAGTAATTTCAATGCAATCAATTTAATCACAAGACTTCACTTGTGAGTAGTCTTGTGATTTATTTTAAATTTTTGAGTTTGTGTCGAACAACTTAGCGTTCGTTTGACATTTATTATTATTTGACATGTAATAATTTTTTTTGTTGAATAATGTAGCTTAAAATGATTGTGTCTGATAGATAGTAAAGTATTTAGGTAGGCCATTAAAATATACTTATTCTAAACCTACTGGACGACCATATCACAATTTAGGAATTGCGTTTATCATCAAACGCCCTATACTAAAAAGAATACTGAAAAATTATGTCAAAGATCCTAATCTAAAAGAGCTTAAAAGCTAAAAAATAGGATGAAAGTGTAAGTATACATTAAGCTAATTAAGTACAATAAATTAATTAACAGGACGTAACAAATAATGGAACAATAAGGCCAGTCAATTCACAACACCGTTTGGTCCCATTTTTTACATTAATTACAATTAAACAAATAAATAACTTATGTCTAATAGTAATACTGCTTAGTTTTCTTCAAAAACAATTAAAAACTAGTAGACACATCGATCAGTCGTATGGAGTATCAACCATTACGTAACTAGTTCACAACTATGTCTCTTAATTGGTAAAACACTAATGTCTTCAATACAATAAAGTTCATTTGACTAAACAAACTCGTGCTTGGATAACAAAGTTGCTTGGATTTCCACAAATTTGTCATTGTCTCTAATGAGTCTTTTGCAACATTCGATGTTCATCCTAAATCCTGAATCTTGATATCCTAAAGGAACAAGCCAGCTTTGTAGCCTTTCCTGTTTCTATTTAGAAAAGGCACTGTAGATTATCAAATTCTTCACAGAAATTTCCAAGTTCAAGCAGTTCACCTTCTTCTGCTTTCACAGATGCATTTAGATGGATTCCACCTCATAGCCGAGTTCCGCTATAACAATAAAAAATATCATTCGATCTCTACATCCTAAAGACTATGATTTGGTAAAGATTGCATTGGTTTGATGGAAGGCTTAAATCGCGTCTAGTTACCAACCTACCGCCAAGTGATTTAGCGTTCCATAGAAATAGATGTAAATATATAAAATAATAAATAAATCAAGAGTGAATGGGCATCTTCTAGGCAAGCGCGCTCCGCCTTAGGCTGCATCACCACTTGCAACCAAGTCTGATTGCAGCCAAGCAGTAGCCTATATATTTAAACGATTGTGGAAGGATCTGAGAGTTCACCATTTTTATCCCTCAAATACCTCTATCTTGATTATGTGATTATTGTAAAGGGGTCTGTAATGAGAGACATGATGCAGATAGAGCGAGGAAAAATTGATGAAGTGTCTTCAAAAACAACAACACCTCAGGTTACTGCGTTCCTATCTTAGACTTTATCATAATAATTTACCTTCCATCAGATGAAAATTTGGACAAGTTTTAGAGACTTGTCATTAAAAAAGTTAAAAATTAATGTTTTAAACAAAACAAAAACAATGAAAGCTTAAAGCCCCGAGTGTACATTTTTGTTACTAGAGCTTGCGAATATGTCAATTTGTAATGTGAACTTTAAGTATTATTTTTAATAGCGGAAGACTGGGCATGTTTTCATATTCATTGACATTAACGCTTACTCTAGTGAGTGAGTATTCATCATAACAGGAATTTACACTCAAGGCCTTAGTGTAAGACAAGGGATGTCTGCACTCGGCACGGCACTCACACAAAATGGCGACAAAACGAACATCAACAGTATATGAGTATGTACAATGTATATAAAAAGCCGTTGGTTACACGGAAGCTATTGATTCCAAACACAATCACAACATTTATTTCAAAAACAACCAAAAAACATCTAAAAAACGTGGTTCATTAGAAATGTGAAAAAACTTATACTTCTTGAAAAAAGACAAAAAGCTAATGGTGCTATTTCATATTAACAACAAAATTTATTTTTTACAAAATTAACTACTCTATTGAGACATATCAATACTATGTGTCAAAACGCAGAATTGGAAATCGTGTAAGAAAGCGTGTGAAAATGTCAATGATTTCATAAATCATGACATTTTCATACAGATCAAATTTTTATTAAATGATTTTTTATAATTTTTATTTTAAAAGAATTTGCTACATTTAAATTTCACCTTCGACACGAATAAATCTAAACCAATAATAAATTGTTTAGTCTTAATATTAATTAAGTTTAGTTTTAGTTTGTACAAAACAGAATCAGCACCAAATGTTAAAAAAAAAGAAAAAAAAAATGTTATCAGAAAAGTTTAAACTCAAAAACATGCGTGCTTGACCACACCTACGTTAGTGTCACAGACATCCACCGCCTTACGCACCTGTTTGAGACAGTTCCGCCTCTCCTTCATGTTCGGACACTGACAGTTGCACTTACGAGGATTGAAGATCCTCGGGGAAGGGCAATCCTTGGTGGCGACCTCGCACCCGCAGCCGCAGCTCAAGTGTACCTCCACGGGGTACGTCACGCAGGTTTCCTTGAGCGGCGAAGGCGATTTCAGGTCGAGTATTCGAACCTGGGACAAAGAATACATCCTAATTAAAGTCAAATTCATAAAAAAGTACTGTTCCGTTATACATATTGCTTCAAAAGGTTTTTTTTTATTGATTGAAAACGTTAGTGTAGAACAAATCGTGTAAAATAAATTCCAATTGTTTCTGTAAAATCTCTCTGCTAGTACGATAATAATATCATCCTTTCAAGTAAATTGGCTCATTTAATTATGGTTTTAAAATATATAGTTACATTACTACTATAGGTTATATTATCACTTTTTATTGCATCGACAACATTTTATTTCTGTATCTAATTTATCCCTACTATTTTGTAGTTAATGATGTCAAATTCTATTAATATTAGGTAGGTTAACATTTAGTTATTAATAATTAATTGATCTAATCATTAATGAGCAACTTCACAGAGCCTATTGAATAATGATATTATCTAAACATCGTAGTTAAAATAGAAAACAAAACATTATAGTGACCACCTGATGATGATGACTTGAGTCAGTGGTGTGTGTGTGGGAATTATCTCATTATTATCATTAGTGAGTAGTGATATAGCATTACGCAACCAACAACCAAAGCACCGCAAACCGTATACTTTTGATTGGCAGATGGAGCTTGAAGATATGTAAGAATCACGCAAATCCACCGATTAGATCCCATTAAAAAGTTTGAGTTGCTCCAGTATCATGACAAAAGTCAAGGTTTGTTACCATTAAATTGAAATGTTACCTCTATACTTATAGTCCATACTTATCTGACCCGGTGGCCAAAATTGGAACTAAATTTTATTTTTGTTCAGAAAACTTACTGCTACAACAAAAATGGATAGATAAACAAATAATAAATAATAAAATAAATTGAAAACGCCAATTACAAGTTTTCACAGATAGAATTTACATGAGATACAAATAGCTCGCAGTAAAAGTAAATATTAATATATATGCTACATAGGAAGTAATTAAAATACCAAAAGCTTATAGTTAGGAAGATGAATTAACACAAGAGAAGAACCAGAGTAATACTTAATTAATAATCTCTAAAATTATCCCTAATATTAGTTATTAGGGATAATTTAAAGATTATTAATTATTAAGATTAAGATTACCAGCCAGTAAACTGCTTTAACTCAGGCTCTGAGAGTCAAAGAATTCACTGGCTAGAATTCTACGCATGGAGGTGGCCGTAGTGCAAAAGAGATCTAGCTTTGTATAAGCCTAATAAGTTTTTATTTTATTTTTAATAGATACTAACGACCCTGACACCGGGGCAGATAAGTTTGACGGACTGTAATCATGGTAGTTGGAGAATCTACAAAGGATCTAGAACTTATTTTCTATAGATGCCATTTCCATGAAAATTAATGGTAATGGCATCTTTATCATTAATTTTCTTGAGAGAAATTTTTATGATAATATATTTTTAAACTTCGTCTTTTTTCATTAATATAGCTAAGGCAATACAATTAAGTATATACCTTATTAGGTACTATAGAGCCAAAAGTCTGCGGTTTGCGGTGGTCGTAACAAACGGATTTACTATGATTCAAATATGTTAATTATATTATTAACATAATTAAATAATACGTGACATATTTACAAATATTATCACTCAATGACCAATTGCTATTGGGATCGTTGTGTAATTGAATGCAAATATAGTACGTATTATATCGTAAAACGTATAATAAATATGTCTTGTGTAACACTCATGCAAGGTTATAGGTCTATGTGAATATTTCATAATCATTAGGGTCAAGCAATTTAAAGGGCATGTAGTGTCGATTCTCACGCGTATGTACTTATGAAGAGAATACGAAGATAGCGCCAATTTTTTGTACAAAAATGTTTATTTTTTACACAAGTTTATTTTTTTTGCAGAAAGGTCTGGCAATAAAAAAAAATTAATACTTAGTTGTTATCCATCCATAAAATTATTATTTATTGAAACGTCAGGAACCTTATTTTTATCAAATTCAAAATGTAAACTTGTGACACACTTTGAGATCCAATGAAAATTAAAATATGATTTCGAGTGTAACTTTTTGAACACTAAATAATAATATACTTAGTTATGGGTATCTTTTTGACTTTTCTAATTTAAATAATTAAATTCTCATTTTCACCTTTGCCCCTCACAACATTCCTTGACTGCTTACAGAGACATAGGATAACTACATTTATTTTTATTTGAGAATATTATTAAGAATGATTGTTATTAACTTCAACGATTCTAGTGTTTCAATCAAACTTTTAGTGTTCTAATGTTACTACTTTGTAAATATGTTCAGTATCACGAAAAAAGGGCCTTGGTGTTGAATGTTATGGTAATACCATAGGGAAAAGAGCTCGTATCTCTCCATTGATAGATTTTACGGCCGTCTCTAGGACTAGGAGCAGATGAACAACTCAAGTATGTCAAGGATGCACTTGAACTGGC
The DNA here is from genome assembly GCA_923060345.2 of Erebia aethiops. Classification (NCBI taxonomy): domain Eukaryota; kingdom Metazoa; phylum Arthropoda; class Insecta; order Lepidoptera; family Nymphalidae; genus Erebia; species Erebia aethiops. The sequence goes on along the minus strand of OV281092.1, from coordinate 728,622 downwards.
AGAGTCGAGACAAACAGATAGTGCTGTCGGCTTGATTACTTTGTCAAATATGGACGAGATGAACTTTATTTGTGAATTTTAGTTACACGAAACAAACTCTATTTTGTGTTTATTGAGAAATTATATTATCCGATGTTATAGCAGCTAAAATGTTCAACATACCAAGTCCTTCGTATAAACTGTATACTTTTTACCCTCGACGGATGGAGACGGTATATATGTGTTTGTCCTAAGAGGTTGTGTGTTTGTTTATTTGCTTGTGCACTTTTTAAATAGAATATGATATTAATTAAATAGGTAAGTACCTATCTAAATTGTTTTTGGTGTTTAAATTTTATTATAACCTGTTGATAAATATTGTCTACCTAGTTGTCAGTCCTATTATCTACCTAATTTTATCATTCTGTCCCAGTCGGTAGTTATTAATATTTTAAACAATTCCCTCCGAGTAACTAAAGATACCTACTATTAAGTCCTCTGTGTATTTGACTTAGTCCATGATAAGGTCTTGCGCCTCGACGCATAGCCTTTAACCTCCTTGATCAGATGTGGCGCGGGGAAGAACCCTTCCCTTTGCATCGGCAATGTATTTTAAGCCTTGTGTCGGCTTTAGTTAGCCTTTTTCTTGTTAGCGTTTGTCTCCTGATAGGTTTGTTCACCGTTTTGTGGGCAAAAGATATGTGGTGAAGTCCCTCGTACTGAACGATCGGAAATGTCCATTTCGACTCGGTTTCGGTCGGGATTCTCCCGAGAGTTCAAAGCAGTGAATTTCGAACCCCGACCATAGTCATTACATTAACATTCCATAGGATTCCTCGGATACGCTGCCGTGCATAAGTGTGGTATGTAAAGCAAAGTCTCACCGGTATGTGTTCGATGGTTTTGTTGAGGGCGATGCAGCTGGAGCCGTCGGGCCCGTGGTCGCACAACCCCACGCAGCGCCGCACCCACACCGCGCTCGGCACCACCTGGGGATATCATAACAATATTGTAATAATGTGCAGGGAAAGGTGGAGGGCACCAGAGGGCGAGGAAGGTCACCCATGCGATGGACCGACCAAATTAAGTCGGCTGTTGGCGGTTCATTGCACGAGTGCACCAGGCTGTCGGCCAGCAGGGAGAAGTGGCGGATGCTCGTGAGGCGCATTACATCTATCACTAAAGCCGTCACTTGACCATGACCACTCTGTTAAGAGTGTAACGACGAAGAAGAAGAATAATGTTCTCCCGACCATATTTCGGCCACGGCGGCCAATCTCCAGAGAGACTAGACATCTGCGCGGAAAAATAATAGTGCACAAGAGAATTTCTTGTCAGAAAAACCCAATAGGTACTTGTTTATGGCCTAACTCGGGACTCTGAACTCGTCGGCCGCAGTCGAACATGCTAACCACTACACCAACGAGGCAGTCAATGGGGAAATACGCACACGTCAGCACACCCAGGGTTGCCACACGTAGGTTTAACGACGAATACCCCCTCATAAACCTCTTGTAATTTAATATCTTTGCACTCCATGTATACTAATAATATTATAAATACGAAAGTTTGGATGGATACGTCGAGTTAGCCCTTAACTGCGTTGATGATCTTACGTGACGGTAAGTGATAATGCAGTCAAAGATGGTGGCGGGCTAACCTGTCAGGGGCATACCAGTTATAATTAACCCATACCTTAATCGGTTTTCATACATCGTACCGGAAAGCTAAATCGTTTGGCGGCATGTCTTTGCCGGTAGGGTGGTAACTAGACACGGCCAAAGCCTCCCACCAGACCAGACCAAGGAAAATTCAGAAATTAGAAATTCCCAAATTGACCCTGGGGAATCGAACCTGGGAGAGGTTCGATCACCGGCAGCTCTCCGCACGTTAAGACAACAGCGCTCAACACTGCGCCATGGAGATCGTGGGTTTGGTCAGCAAGGAGGCGCGTGGCAGCCCTGGGCTCATCGTTTCGGAAGCGGATTTTCTCACGCATTAATGGCTGCCTTCACGGATGTAGGCGACATTGTGATTGTCCACGTATAAATAATATTCAAATATTTGAACCGAGACACGTGAGTTCATTAAAATGTAACTAATATACGATTATAGTCTGGAATAACACATATATGCTACTTTTATCCCGGAAAATTAAAGTTCCTGCGGGAACCGTGAGAACCTCCATGCTAGAGAGTACTCAATAATTTTCTTAAAGGTTTGTGGTATGCTCAGCTTGATGGACTACGGCTTAAGGCCTTCTCATCCTACTGCAAGCAATCTACTTTGCGTCCAACAACCCACTGGATGGTATCATAATTTACACAACTGTATTATGTATACCAGCTTAATGTTTTGCATTTTGCTTTTAGATAAAAGAGCAACTGTTGAGGTTATTGCCGGCTCTTCTCAATAGAATCTTCTTTCCGAACCGGTGGTAGAGTCAAAACATGACGTAGCATAAGAGACACCTGTATGATTATAAACAAAATATTGAGTATTGAGTATTGACTCGTGTTGAGCAGTGCACCGGATTAATGATGATGAATCTATTTCGAGGACGATTTCTTATTCAAGCCTGTTATCCTAATGCAAACATTTGTTCGATTACTACACCTCTAAAATTTGTTCTACGTATACGTAGAGGCTGGTTAGATAAAACCGTTATAATACTCGTATTTAAGTGATAAATGCAGGTAAATTTAGGTCATTCTCTCAAAGGAAACACTGCAGAGGTACAAGAAAGAAAACTAAATAGAAAAGAGAGACTGAAATATGTACCTCTTTTAAACTTAATTATTTTTTATTAACAAAATAATCGTCCTAATCGTGTAAAAGTCCTAAATCGAACACAAAAAATTTAGTTCTAATCATAGGTAGGTATAATATTTGTACCGACGCGACACGACGTGAACTACGAAGGCTGTATTTTTCCTAAATTAATGACGGATCTAAATATTTTTTACCCAAAAAAGTGAATACCTATTGTTTTGAAAAAAAATTAATAACGACCTATGCTTAATGAAATTATTAGAATATCTGCTTGGAATGTGAAATTTTATTTTTACAACGAACAATTTAAATATACTAATAATTATTATTAATATTCGATAAATATTAATAATAATTATTACTATATTTAAATTGTTCGTGTATAGGTAAAGTATTGCAGTGTTTAAATAGGCCCAGGTCATTGTCGCTGTACTTTTGTCTAACAGAATCCGATACGATGGTTTTTAAAATCAAACCTCTGTGGTTTTTTCAATGTGTATATTGTAAACTTATACTTGGATAAATAAATTAAAAAAAAAAATATTCATCAATGAAATTAATCATAGATATTTTAACAATTTAATAATAAAAAAATATCGCTACTTTATCGTTAGAAAAATTTGCTTAGGTGCTGAACTGATGAATTGATTCATAGAAGACTTTAATCAGATTGTAAATATTAGCTTAATTACTATACTGGTGTACTACTACGAGGAAACTTTCTACGTATCGAGTTATCAGTTGGTATCACTGTTAGAAATCGAGATTGTAACATTTGAAACATTGTGAAATATCAATTATAGGTACCTACCCTATTACGTAACCTGGTAATTCTATCTACATTAGGTAGTCATTTTCTGGGTTTCTTACCCGAGTCATAATGTAATAGATAGTATCTATAACATAATATAGATAGATAATAAAAGATAGTATCTAAATACTATCTATAGTATCTTAAATCTTTATACTAGGGTTGTAACGGAACCACGCCTCCGCCGTTTTTTTGCGGAGTTGTAACGGAGGTTTCTTTACGTTGGCTTACAATGCGAGAGGTACAAATCGAAGCAGGTGACGTCAGTTACACCATCAAAACAAGCAAAAAGGCAACTGTCCTTAGAATAATCCTCAAAAAAAACAAAATATGTGGGATTCATCGTATCCTAAAGCACAGAAAATGGACGATATAATCAGAAAAATCCACCTCCACTTCCGCCTCTGCTAAGAAGGCCTCCGTTACAACCCTACTTTAAACTATCTATTACATTATGACTCGGGTAGGAAACCCAGAAAATGACTCTACCTAATGTAGAAAGAATTACCTGCATGTTACGTAATAGGAAGCTAATTTACCAACTCATTTAGTAAGTTTATTAATTAAAGTAATAAAAATACGAGTTTAAGTAATAGGCTAATGTAAATAAAATATGTTATCACTAAATTATTAAGTAATGAGTTGTTATCATTATGAAAATTGAATAATTTTCTATTTGGCTTAAAATTTTTCACATTCTAGAGATGATGGGATATCTACTTACTAAGTAAAGGCTAGTATAGGTACGAATTCTCACCTATTACGAAAAATCGGCTATTGTTGGAAAGAGGTTCAAAGGTTGTGGGAAAATCTTATCTTACTCGTACTTAATATTATAAATGCGAAAGTTTGGATGGATGTATGTATGTATGGACTGATGTATGGATGTTTGTTACTCAATCACGCCCCAACGGCTGAACGGATCTGGCTGAAATTTGGCACATAGATAGATTATGGTCTGGAATAGCACAAGGCTTTTTATCCCGGAAAATTAAAGAGTTCCCGCGGGAACCAAAAAACCTCAAACCACGCAGACGAAGTCGCGGGCATTCGCTAGTATTTATCTACGAGGCCTTAGGTTCGAATTCTAATTTTCAACAAGTATTCAAAATTCAAAGGTTTGATTCAAATACCTACACTTTAACAAGTTTTTGATGACAAAAAGTGACCGACATAGATCAAAGGATTAGCAAGCTGGATTGGCTATTGGCACTTGGAAGGTCATTTCAGTCGCAGAACCGACGCGCGACGGCAGATGGGGCAAACCTATTCTGGAGTGGACTCCACTACAGAACAGGTCTGCACCGCGTGCCGGTAAGCGCAGTGTAGAACGACCCCCAGCTCGCTGGTCCGATGATCTAAAAAAGGTGCGGGTGGATGAGGAAAAGACGCATAGTGGCTGATGGATTGGATTGGCAGTACATCAATATTATTGTGGGTAAAACTAACTCACTTTCATATAGGATTTCGGGGGTTTCAGCTCTACGAAGTCTTCTTTAGGCTCCCCGCACTTGGATCTACTGATGATTTCATTTCTTCTGTCTTCGTGTGCACCGCAGGATACTGCGGGCAAAATAACGACGGGTTTAATAATGCCACATAGTAGTTGACTTTCGGATATCATCAGAGGTTTTTTTAGAATGACTTTTTTCTTTCACTTCTTTAATTACCGGTTATAAGTATGCTATTTTATAAGTGGTGATAGTCCAGTGGTTTAGACAGTTTGCTGCCTATTCGGGTGGTCGGGAGTTCGATTCCCGGGCACGCCGCTGTTACAGAGTTATGTATTGTTGTAGAGATTAAAATAATATATCACTTGTTATAGCGGTGAATCGTGAGACGTGAGGAATCATGCCTGCCCGAGAGTTCTTATTTTAATATTCTCAAAAGTGGGCACGAAGTCTGCTGCACTAGGTCAGCATAGTGGACTATGGCCTAACATTTTTGAGAAGAGACTGTAGTGAGCTGGCAATAGATGATGCTACGTGATAAAATCGTGCTTTACACTGAGAGATAATAATTACTTATTGTCAAAGAGTAGATTAAAGATTATTAGGTATTTCACCCATCACAGTTGGTGCTAAAATAACCATAGAGTAAAGTCACTTGATACTTGTATTAGTATTTTCATTATCTCTGCTTAAGCAGTTTTGATAAGTCCTTCACATAATATAATATGTATTATTATTTTTATAATTAATGAATATTTTTATACAAACAAAACCTAGAATTTGGAGTACCTATAACTTAAGTCATAAAGAGTTCGGTTTAAGTATCCCTTATATTTAAACCGATCTCTTTATGACTTTAGTAAATTAAGTAATTTATAAAACTGGCTGAGATCTGAACTGAATTGGATCGAGTCAATTCTCGATGTCGCAATCGCCAATACCTATTATAACTTATCGCATCAATGAATTCGACGCGTCTATCTTAAGTAGCACGCGAATTGCATCAGCTACGCTATTACACTTGTCATGCTACTTACTTAGTAGTCAAATTAGTAGTATAGTAGTAATTTTCTCCTCTCACTTGAACGACACCCTTATGACATATCCACCCCTATCACGTGAAAATGGATAATTTATAAACTAATTCATTTCACGATGTACCTACTCTCTTTTAAAATTTTACATTTCTGATGCACAGGTGTCCAATCCATACTAATATTTAAAAAGCGAAAGTGGGTCTGTCTGCTACGCTTTCACATCCAAACTGTTCAACCTATTTTGATAGTATTTGGTACAGAGATAGGTTGTTTCGCGAAGTGCATAGGCTTCTTTTTATCCTGGGAAATTAATGAGTTCCCGAGGGAATCAAAAACCTTTTAATAGCAAAGTCGCGGGCATCATCTTATAGACTTTTAAAGAAGAAATAGATTCAGAAATATACCTAGAATTTAGTCAGGTCCTGGTCTAGATATGAGGTAAAACTTGGGTAGGTTTATTGACATGGTCAAATATAGAAAGGTAAGGTAACCTACCCCTAATGCAAGGGCAGTGTCGTACCGCCAAAAAATTTGGTTTCCGGTACTCTGTCACTTTGAAACCGATTAGAGGATGTATTTAATTACCTCTTTCAGGATTATTAATTCCACTACAAGTTAGCTTTTGACTGCGATCTCACCTGGTTAGTGAGTGATGATGCAGTCTAAGATGGTAACGGGCCAATCCGTTAGGGTTATGGCATGTTATATTAATAAAAATACCCCTTATCAGTTTCTAAACGTAAACGTACCGGAACGCTCAATCGCTTGACGGCACGTCTGTGTCGGAAGGGTGGTAACTAGCTACTGCCGAAGCCTCCCAATACCGATTAAACATCACACAAGGTGACAGTCAATGACCTTTCGTCTTTTGAAAAAAAAGAGGGGCTCGTCAGGGGTTATTTTGAAGCCTGCCACAAGATCATGATCAATTCAGAAATTAATACCAATCAAGCGTTTATGGGCCTTTTGCACCAGGAACATCCCGGGGTGGGCTTTTTGATTAATAATTTTTATTTCACAATTTTGTAATTAATTTAGATAATTTATTTTTATTTCAGAAATTATAGATATCCAATCTAAACCTGCCTGGAATTGAATCAGGGAACATCCCACTTAGGTATAAGACTACAGGGCTTGCACTGAATCAAATGTCCCTAGGGAGGGTGCAGGAGAGAATTCCTATTTACTGCTTAGGTAAGTATATCACAAATCTTGAAGGCCTTATAGGCGACTTCACATTGCCGGATTAACTTAAAAAAAATAAGGGTCCAAGTAAATCCAAATATCACACCTTTTTTTAATAGATCCGTGTTCTCCATAGGGAACTTAGGGTTGGGTCTGAACGCGGCCACTGACACCACACAAACCAGGAGCACTAATATTCTCTCCATTTTTTTATCACTTCACTTCGTTCACTTAAAAAAAGTTTTTTTCTTTTCACTTAAAAATTATCTTTGAAATTTAGTTTTGTCACTTAAATTTTTGTCTTTGAAAATATTACGAGTTATCAGCTAAGGGTGGGTACACACTGTGACAGTTCACTGTTTAAGTGTACGTGCTACCCGTTTGGCGGTCTAATGGTTAGTGGTTGATGCCGGAGCGCTTTTCTATTATATATAAAGCCTGACTCAACGTGTGGGCTTGCCTTGCCGGTCAAGCCCGCTCGTGACGTCACGCTTGACATGGCGTCGACGCGACGTATTTGCACAGCTGATTCGCTACGTCACCGTGCGTTCGCCGAAACCCGCCAGAATCTGTGCGTACCTTTACTTAAAATGGCATTGTAACCCTCGGTGGGGAGATGCTATGTGTAACTCAGTTGTATTTCCATTATCGAATTGGAAGGGACTTAATTCAAACTAAATAATAATAAATTATCTATAGACACGCTTTGACTTGAAGGTAACGAAAATCTCAGACTCACTCAAAGTGGTAAAGAATATAAAAATCACGCACGATTGGCGAGCCATTGGCGACGTACACAATACAGACGCGTGATAAGTTGATAACATAATCTTACAAAATATAATTTCGTCACGATTTAGTATACGAAGGAGGAACGAGTGGCCTAGTTGTGACAACGCATATCAGTCGATTGCGAATGTTAAGCAGCGTTGACCCAAGTCGGTGGTTACCGACTTGGGTGGGTGACCGAATTTGGAGGTTCTGACCTTTTCGTTTCCTCCGTGCCCCGGAGAGCACGTTAAGCCGTCGTTCCCGGTTATTATCCCTAACATCTGTTAGTAATCATTACAAAAACCTGAGAGTTTAAATACTCTTACTCAAGTCGTATGCGAAAGGACGTGGGAACTCACCGCATTATTATCCCAAGAAAACTCCAACCATAATGAGGTCGTATTCCCCATTACCTCAGTAATGAGGAATACGACGCAGAGAGATATACGAAGTCTGGTTGCTTTGACAGAAATACGCAAGTTGCCAGCAGGAGCAAAGTCTCATTAGGAACATGACAATACGACAGTTGGCCGTCGTCATTGTCTACCGAGAGACGTCTACGGCTGGACGTTGGTAGGTCTCTTGTAGAAACTATAACACGCCGCGGTCTTGCTCTGCCTGGATCTGCATGCAATCTGATCTGGATTGTAATTAAAACTAGTTACAGATGACTCTACATATTTTTCAGTGTAGATTGAATTTCACTTTTCTCCCGCTTGTAATGATAGGACAGGACGAGAATTTTTTACCGGATAACAGGGTCATATATTAAGTATTCTTTGACAAGGCTGTGTCATCTCCTACGCGTGCTGCTTATTGTGTTTAAGGCTATACATAACGGATGCACTGTATTTCTGTAACGAAGGTTCAACTCTGGGGTTTACCGTTACATTTCTAACAATGATGAAATTAATAATACGTTCTATTTATACTTATACAAAACATTATTACAATATCAAATTATTTTGACTAGAACTGAAGTTTATTTTATCCACTACAAGTTAGCGATCTCATCTGGTGGTAAGTGATGATTCAGTCAAGATTTTAGCGGGCTAACCTGTTAGGGGAATGGCAGTTATATTAACCCATACCCCTAATCGGTTTCTACACGGCATCATACTGGAACGCTAAATCATTTGGCGGCACGCTTTTGCCGATAGGGAGATAACTAGCCACGGCAAATGCCTCCTACTAGACCACATAATAGAAAATTCTGAAATTTTATATTCCCAAATTGACCCTGCCGAGGACCGAACCCGGGACATCCCAATCATAAGACAGTCGTCAAAACGACTACACAAATAATACACAAATAAATGCTTACTTGCTTTATTATATATACTTATTTTACTAGACAGGTATTGTTTGCAATATTCGAGTAATAACCAGATAAAGGTTGAGTTGTAAGAATTCTTTCGATTAGATTCGACAATTGAAATATTTTATGGGATTATCGATTTTTATCTCGGTTCAAGTATTTTTCCTACCTTCGGGGAAATACATAAGTTTTTAACATAATAAGATGATGCCTGCGACTTCGTCCGCGTGGATTAACGTTATTTGGTTCCCGGGGGAACTCTTTAATTTTCCGGGATAGAAAATAAGTAGCATAGGTGTTATTTGAGAACATAACCTAACTCTGTGTCAAATTTCATCGAGATCCGTTCAGCCGTTCTGGCGTGATTGAGTAACAAACATCCATCCGTCCATTCATCCATCCATCCAAACTATCATTTATAATCCACTAGGTGATGCCCGCGACTTCGTCCGCGTGTATTGAGGTCTTTTGGGTTCCCGCGGGAACTCCTTAATTTTCCGGGACAAAAAGTAGCGCCGTTCTGACGTGATTGAGTAACAAAAATCCATCCATCCATACATCCGTCCATCCAAACTTTCGCATTTATAATATTAGTATAGATGGAAAGGAAATACTAATATTATAAATATTACGAATGTCTGTCTGCGTCTGTCTGTCCGTCAGCTACGCTTTAACAATCCATCTTTTCAACCGATTTGGTTGAAATTTAGGAAGAGCATAGGTTAATAATCTACTTAACAGTTAGATTTCTGTAAGTACATTAAATATATTTTATTAATTGAGGGAATCTTTATGAGCGATGGCCAACGCGACTTTGTCCGCGTGTATTAACGTTTTCAACTACCGTGGGAAATCTTTAATTTTCCGGGATTAAAACTATGTAGTATATGCCTTTCCCCGGAATACAACTTATCTCTTTACCAAATTTCATCAAAATTGATTGAAAAAATGTTCCATTAACGCGTGGCAGACAGACACACTTTCGCATTGATTATATTAGTATGGATTCTCTGGCCTTCCCGAGATTCGATACGAGGTTCCCTTCTTTTTCCTTATAATTGTAATATGATCATATTTTTGTCTTCCCGATATCCCGAGTCCCGACCTCTGCAATTAGAATATACAGGCTCCAAATTTGGTGACGCCATTTTCCTTATGAGTAATCTCGCTGTCCCTACCTGGGGGATCTTTGTATCAAGCTATCGCTTTAAAATCTCTATTTTTAACCCCCGATGTAGAAGACGGGTGTCTTATGTTTTTTAATTTTATTCCACTACAAGTTAGCCCTAGACTGCGATCTCACCTGAAGGTAAGTGACGACTGACGATGCTGTCTAAGATGGTAGCGGACTAACCTGTTAGGGGTATGGCAGTTATATTAAACTGATACGGCATACCCTTAGTCGGTTTCTACATGGCATCGTACCGGAACGCTAAATCGCTTGGCGGTACGTCTGATCCGTGTGGTTAGTAACTAGTAACTAGCCACGACCGAAGCCTCCCAGACAAGAGAAAAATCAGAAATTATAAATTCCCAAATTTACACTGCCGAGAATGGAAACCGGGACCTCCTATCGTTAAGACAACAGCGCTCAACACTGCGCTAGGGAGGGTAGGGTCGGTTACCACCCTACCGGCAAACTAGCCATAGCCGAAGCCTCCCACCAGACCAGATCAGAGAAATTTCAGAAATTATAGGAGGGTTGTGTGTCTGTCTATGGCATCGTAGCTCCCGATCGGATGAGCCGATATTGATCTAGTTTTTTTATGTTTGAAGAGTTTTTTGAGTGAGCGTTTGCACGTTGTTTTTACTAATCACTTAACACCTGCACTTATTAGGTGAGAAAATATTTTTGAAATGACTCGGCTTTATTAGTTATGAGGTGACGTGCGGTTATAAGAACGCCCCGTGCCGGCGCCTGCCCTGATAGCGTTATCAGCAATCGGTAATTGTCCTTACATGTTATCATTTATCAAATCCGTCACTAATAATTGAACTACTCGAGTATAATCCGATCAAATTCCAATCCGCCACCATATATCGCCACTTGGAATGACCTTCCGGCTTCCTTTTTCCCTACGACTTTTAATATTGGTAGGTAATTGGTATCTTCAAATCAAGAGTGAATAGACATCTTCTACATAAGTACGCTCCACCTCAGGCTGCATCACTGTTAATGTTAATATCAAACTATTAAGACTAAATTCATCGATACCAAAACTAAAACCTAGTTAGTATTTACTTGGTATGCTTAAACAGAGTTACTACCATGCATACTACAATTTTTTCTATCAACTAAAGAGTTGACTTAATTTTCTTCTCTTCATTTTACGATGCACAGATTCTTAGTTTTATTGAAACTTTGCTTGCCACTACATTACCAGAATGACGTCAAAGCTCAATTACTTTATCCAAAAATCTTGCCCCCGATATCCTACCTGATTTTATACCTACTTACAATCTGTAACCCAAATTTTTAATCGAGTTCCGAGAACTGTCTTTTAATTAAGGTCGATTTGCGACCTCCATTTTACGATTACTTATTTGTCCCACAATGTGGCCAAAATTGGAACAAATTTTTATGCCTGTTTAGTTTTTATTTAATTTTTCATATTTAAACCAGCGACGCTGTCGCCGGGTCAAGTTTGTGGGACTACATTTTAAACGACCGAGTTTCTTGCTGGTTCTTCTCGGTAGGAATGGCATTCCGAACCAGTGGTACGAATAACGATCACTCGACGATTCAAAAGCACTTGCAAAAGTTAATTTGTTTCGTTTTGAGGCTCTACCAAATTATTATTTCACCTGTGTAACAAGTTAACTAAGGTGACAAGCGAATAGTGAATATTATAAATGCGAAAGTGTGTCTGTTTGTCTGCTACGCTTTAGCGTCCACCTTTTCAACCGATTTTGATGAAATTTTGTAAAGTATCTATGGGTTTCATCCCGGGTAAGGATATCGGCAACTTTTAACCAGAAAAATGATTTCATTTCCCGCGCGAGAATAAAAAAAAATACTCCACGCGGACGAAGTCGCGGGCACCATCTAGTACAAAAATAAATGCAAAAGTGTGTCTGTCCATCTACCACGCTGTCTGGTTTTAGATACAGGCTGACAGATTGCATTGAGGAAGGACATAGGCTACTTTTTATCCAGGAAAATTACAAATTTTGAAGCCCTAAATGCGGTTGTTGCGTCAACTAATATTAAATAATATTGTGTAATACTACAACGTACTATCACCTATTCTATGGTAATACCACGTAATACTAGGTACCCAACAAATCGATACAGAAAAAAATCTATGTGTCAGCAATCAATTAAAAAGTTGAGGTCAATAAAGTCAGGTCAAGGTCAGCTGAGACATTCCACCATGCAGTTTTTGATCACCGCATATCGATCGCTGGTTAGTCACTTCGCTCATTAACATTTCGTTCGAGTTCGATTCCGGCTCCAAATTCTTTTCGTTTCACAATCGTAACTAAATGACGGTTTTCCTCATCAAAATGACCTGGTAGTTGGTACCTGTATATTTTTTCAGCTGCTTTGTAACCTTTATTATTTTCTAAGACCAATATTGTCGAAATTTGGCACAGATAGGTACATTACAGGAAACGGCGCGTACTTTTTTATCCCGGAAAACTAAAAAGTTCGCACGGGACTTCCACAAAACATATATTTATAGTAGTAAGTATAGTATATTTTTATAAACTTATAAGGTAACCAAATCAAACTACATGTACTCGTATGGAACGGTTGCCATCCACATAACTTAAATAAACAACAATAATATACCTTATCATACACTTATACGCAAATCGCAATTTATTTATTAATTAACTCATTAGATTTTATTATTGTCACAAATTAATCATGTTGGGATTTTGTGGAGTTAATTAAACAAGTGTTTAACTAAGCTAAGTATGTACTATTTAACTAAACTAAGTAGGTATTTATTTATTTATTACTAATATTATAAATGCGAAAGTTTGGATGGATGGATGTATGGATTTATGGATGTATGGATGGATGTTTGTTAATCAATCACGCTAGAACGGCTGAACGGATTTGGATGAAATTTGGCACAGAGATAGATTATAGTGTGGAATTTATCCCGGAAAATTAAAATAGTTCCCTCGGGAACTAAAAAACCTCAATCAAAAATCAATTAGTTTATTATATACTAGAGCTTTTGCCCCCGCAGCTTCGCTCACGTTAGTTTCGATTTTATAAAAATTTCAAACCCGTTAGGGTTGAATTATTTTCAAAGACCCTTCGTTAGCGGATGCCTACGTCTAGCCTGCATGCCAATTTTCAGCCCGATCCATCCTGTGGTTTGAACTGTGCTTTGATAGGTCAGTCAGTCAGTCAGTAGTCACCTTTTCTTTTTATATTTAGACGAGCAGGCGGGAATTTATTTTACTTAAGTCTAAGGACTAGAGTCAGTACACACAGCTAAAAATGACCGTGCCGTGTCAATGTGCAATTTAAAAGCGCTTATTAGGTAGGCCCAAAATAGACTGCAATTTTGTACACATTGATAAAATTAAAGGCTAAAATATATCGCTGAATAGTTATACAATGCATGAATATGCAGAAATCCTTTGTGGAGTCGAGTACTAGCTTTTACAATATGTTTCAAAATAACTTTTAGATTTGCCGGTAGACAAATTGAAAAAAGCCGTAAAAGAACACTTGTTGAGTCGAGGCTTATTAAACAATTGACGAATTTCTTACAAAGTTTTATTATCCACTACAAGTTAGCCCTTGACTGCGATCTCACCTGATGGTAAGTGACGATGTTGTATGGATACGGACGATGAGTTTGGGTCCAGCGGCCCACGATGTAGTATAATAACTTACAATACTGTATATATACTTAATGTAATGTATTGCATTGAGCAAATCCGTTTCTTGCCGGCTCTTCTCAGTAGAACTTTTTCCAAACAGGCATGTCCTGCATGTAATAAATAAATTGAGTATTGAATACAACTGAGGACGGGAATTTATCACTATCGGTGAATGACTAGTCACTACGCACATTCGGGCTACGAACTTATGGCCGAGTCTCAAGTCATGGCCATAGAGATAGGACTGTAATATGAGTAGGTGGGTAAGTAATAAATAAGTATGTAGTGACCGATAAACGATTCAATGTGCGGGCACGTGACTATAACATGTCGTTAAGATTATAATGTTTTGTGTACTGAAAATCAATTGAATACTATTTTATACTAGCTGATGCCCGCGACGTGCGATTGAGTAACAAACATCCAACTATAATATGTATATCTTATCTATCTATAACATCTATCCATCCATCCAAACTGTCGCATTTATAATGTAAGTACCTATATAAATAATAAATCGTTTATTTTCAATAATTTAGCTTATGCTTATTACTAATTTTTTTTGCAAAAAAAGATTGCAAGATCCAGGAATGGGCTATCCTAACAAGATTTTTTAGACCTGTGTTAAGTATCCTTAACCAGCCGTCTCCAACCAACTTATAATTTAAATTTCTATATGTGTTAACCAGTTAAGATACGTGCCTACTAATGGTAAATGTCCTACCGACCGAAATGCAAATAATATGGGTGCCAAACTTCACAGAGATCATAGCGTAATGCGCAAACGCAGGTGCATTCTCTATTCCCTCGCTCTCATAGCCCGATGATACGGGAAACCGACCGGAGAGAGAGCAGGCGCCGGACCGGATTGAAACACCATCAATTTCCAACTTCGAGCTTGTAAGTATTGAAAACTTCTTATCAGAAAAGCTTAATACCTACTTATAATTTTGGTCCGACCCGGGAATCAAATCGTGACATCACCCGCAGTCGAACTTGCTAACAAATAAACCAACGAGGCAGTTATTCTCCCTTTAGTCCCCAACTATCCAACCATGGATCATAGGTACATAATAATGAATAAATTGAATTAATTAATTAATTGAATTGCTTGTTACCTATTGCCTAAGCCATTCAAAATTTTGTATACCTACTACTTGTAATTCTGTTGGTAGTTCAAATAAAATAAATAAATAAAATTAAATTAAATAAATAATGTTGTTGTAAAAATAAACAATTTTTTTTTTTTTAATTTTAAAATATTGTATCCATTTAAGTATAAGGATTTTTAAAAATCCAACATGACCTACAAAACCTTAAAAACACGGACTAAGGCGCGGGAAAGTTTAGCCAAATAAAATAATTATGTAAAACTAAAAAGTGTTTCCAATATTTTACTAGAAACCCCTTTAACCTATTTTTCTACAAACTATGAAAATTATAATGAAATATAATTACGTCAACGAATTATAAAGCCTTTGACGTAAACGCCCTAGTATTTTTCTAGTACAAAAGCTGAATGCCGTGTCAAGTAATGAAGTAATTTTATTGAACAATTTTAATTGAAAAATTAACTGTTTCTATGTAACCGAGCTGTATCTATTGCACGCACAAGCATACATTAATATTTATAAGGATATGTTCACACGAATCTTTATTCCACTGCAAGTTAGCTCTTGATCACATCACACATGTGATAGTGCAGTCTAAACGGGCTAACCTGGTAGGCAGCTATATACAACTTAACACCTCAATCGGTTTCTATTATAGACGGCGCGTCATCAAATAAATATTATAAATGCGAAAGTTTGGATGGATGGATATACATCATACATACAGATATGGATGGATGTTTGTTTTTTCTAATCCACTATAAGTTAGCCCTTGACTGCGATCTCACCTGATGGTAAGTGACGATGCAGTCTAAGATCGTAGCGGGTTAAAACCTGTTAGGGGCATTGCAGTTATATTAAACCCATATCCCTATTCGGTTTCTAGTTTTCTACACGGCATCGTACCGGAACGCTAAATCGGTTGGCGGCACGTCTTTGCCGGTAGGGTGGTAACTAGCCACGGCCGAAGCCTCCCACCAGACCAGACGAGAGAAAATTCGAGAATAATTCCCAAATTGACCCTACCGTATTGCGTACCTGGGACCTCCCACTTGATGTAAGACTACATACCAACGCAGGACCGACGGCTTTACGTGCTCTCTGAGACAAGGGGTCACACGAGTGACGGGGTGGCACACCGTCTACTTTCTGACTCCGCAATAGTACCTATTGACTACTGAGAATCACTGGTCAGAAAAACATTATTCGACTCGGGAACACGCAGTTACATGTTAACATTAACCACTAGACCGCAGAGGCAATTAGAGTTGCAGGTTACGTATATAACTTACTAGCTGATGCCCGCGACTTGGTCCGCGTGGTTTAAGTTTTTTTGATTCTCGCGGGAACTCCTTAATTTTCAGGGATAAAACCTATGTAACTCTCCAGGTCCTCAAATATACCCATGCCAAAAATCACGTCGATCCGTTGCTCCGTTGCGGCGCGATTGAAGGACAAACCAACCAACCAACAAACCAACAAACAAACCGTCTCGAGACCCACTCATTTTTTTGACGTGAATACGTCTTTAAAACTGCTTCTATAGGGACGCAATTCAAAAAAAAAACGATTGATCACAAAATCGGGGGATACAGTTTAATGTTGCAGCTACATATTTATATCATCCCCATCCAAATTTCAATTACACCACTGGATAACTGAAGAATCAAAGAATGTATTACGCTAAGTAAGGACTGTAACACAATATCGCGTTTAATAATAGGTGTTAGTTCCATTATTGTGGATTAAACTTTAATTATTATTTCTAAGCTTTATTAAATAAAACTTTGTTTGTATTGTAATTAATTTTTATATTGCGTCCATTTTGTACACAAATCAGAGACAAGAAGTGACAAGTAACATAGGTTAATGAAAAGTACAGAGTAATGAATAATAAAGAGCACAGAGTAATTAACCAATTGAATAAAGATAAAATAGCTATTATGTTTATGTATTAAACATAAGTTGCCACCCCAAACATTAA
Organism: Erebia aethiops; assembly: GCA_923060345.2. NCBI lineage: Eukaryota > Metazoa > Arthropoda > Insecta > Lepidoptera > Nymphalidae > Erebia > Erebia aethiops. The sequence continues at coordinate 711,351 of OV281092.1, read as the reverse complement.
TATTTGCTTAATTATGCACCACATATTCATATTCAAACCTAAAATATTGTCTAAATTGTTGGAGCAAATGCAAGTTATGTTTACTTCACTTTTTATGTTAGCTTATATTTATACATACAATATATTTTATAATATTATTATTTTTCAACAAAATTAAAAAACAAACTATGTTACCTATTTTAAGTTTACATTGTTTATGAATAAATCGTCACAGAATCAAATATAAAGTTATAAGTAAGAATTAAATTTTCACCGGTACCTACATATTACATATTTATTCTTTAATGAAGGTATGTTTCCTAAAATAAGGTATCTTTATATTTTTATGTTTTAAATTATTCATTTACAGGAAGAGGACATATTTTCCTATATGAACGGCTAAAAGTTTTATCAGAATTGGCAAATTTCAATTCGACCACCCTTACCTTACCATCTTGGCCGGGAATGGTTTTTACTATTCTTGCCATAGGCCACTGTAATGGAGCCATATGGTCATATTTGACTATAACTAAATCTCCTACTTTCAAATTATCACTAGGATATTTCCATTTTGGTCTGTTCTGTAACTGACATAAATAATCTTTTGACCAAGCTTTCCAGAAATCTTGACTAATTTTGGTACAAACATTCCAGAATTTTAATCGATTAATATTAACATTGGTCAGGTCAGTTTCAGGAAAACTTGTTATTGGAGCACCTATGAGGAAGTGTCCAGGAGTCAAATATGTCATGTCAGAAACATCCTGACTCATAGGGAGCAATGGTCTCGAGTTCAAAACACCTTCAATTTGTGTTACAACCGTATATAGCTCTTCAAAAGTGAGGCAAAGTTCCCCTACAACTCTCTTAAAGTGGGATTTGACACTCTTGACCCCTGCCTCCCACAGACCGCCAAATTCTGGGGAATAGCCAGGAATGAACTTAAACTTAATAAGATTTGTAGAGCAAAAACTCTCTACTTCTTCTTTATGTTTTTGACATGAATATGCCTTATACAATTGATTGGCTGCTCCAACAAAGGTTTTCCCATTGTCACAGAACACGCTGGTCGGCATGCCCCTACGAGCTATAAATCTCTTAAAACATGCCATAAAGGTTTCTGTAGTAAGGTCACTTACAACTTCCAGGTGAAGAGCCTTTGTAGTGAAGCACACAAATAGCGCAATATATGCTTTAGTAATTAAAGGCTTGCGCACTCTGGCTATTTTCATGTTAAAGGGTCCACAAAAATCTATACCCACAAATTGGAATGGTCGTGAAGCCATTACACGCTCAGGAGGGAGAGAGCCCATCAGCTGTGATGCTACTTTAGCCTTAAGACGTGCACACCTCACACATTTATGGAGAACTTTTTTAACAGTCCTAATACCACTAATAAGCCAGTACCTTTGCATTAAAGAACTTAAAACGAGCTTAGGGCCTGCATGCAAAAGGCGCAAATGTTCCCTATTTATAATAAGATCGGTCACATGACACGACTTGGGCAAAATTATTGGATGCTTTTTATCGTATGTTATATTTTTAGCATTTTGGAGCCTTCCTCCTACTCTCATTATACCACTCTGGTCTATGAAGGGGTACAAACTAGCCATACTATGCTTCACATTTTTGTTAGAAATTATTGCCTGTTTTTCTTCTGAAAAATATTTAGATTGAATGGTTACAATAATAAAGATTAGTGCGTTTTCTAATTCTATTGGAGATAGATTGCCTTGTAATTTTTCTTTAGGCTTTGATGTGTTATATTTGAATCGTTGAATAAAAGCTATTACCCTTATCAGTTTGTTCAAGTTAGAAAACTTTTCAAACACTTCCAAAAATGAATTTTCCATAGTACTCAGATGAGTGCTAAGAGTACTCTCAACACTATCAGTTTCATTAAATTTTTCATAACTAGAAATTTTGAAATCGTTTTTGTATACAGTATGTTCAAATTTTTTATCCAATAAATATTGCGGTCCCTGCCACCATAATGATTCGCTTTTAAGTTTTTTAGGATCACAGCCTCGTGACAGAAGATCTGCAGGGTTATCAGATGATTTTACATAAGACCATTGATAATTTTTTGTTAGGGCCTTAATTTGGGACACCCTAGTGCTGACATATTTGTCTAATTTAATTTTTTCTGAATTTAGCCATGACAGAACAATTTGAGAGTCTGTATACATATAAATAAGATCAAATTTGCCTTTTAAGGTTTTTTCAACTCTGCTAATGAGCTGTGAAAGTAAAAGAGCACTATTGAGTTCCAGTTTAGGTATGGTCAATCCTTTTTTGAGTGGAGCAACTCTTGATTTAGAGCACAGTAAATTGACTGCTATTTTTCCATTGCTGAGTGTTACCCTTAAATATACACAGGCACCAAAGGCTTTAAGAGAGGCATCTGAATAGCCTACTAATTCTGCATTTACAATATTTGTAAAGGTAACTCCCCGGGGAATAGTTATAGTCCCCATTTGAATTAATTTAAATAAAAATTTATTCCAACGTTCTAGTTGTTGTTGAGGCAATATAGAGTCCCAATCAATTTTTATTTGCCACAATTCTTGCATAAATAATTTACCTACCACTATAATAGGACCTATCAGACCTAACGGGTCAAACATTGAGCCAATAAAACTTAATATTTTTCTTTTTGTGTTTAAAGCTTTTTTATTACTGGCAGGAGTGTCAGGACATTTATATGTAAGAGTGTCTGAAGCAATTTTATATATTAAACCTAAAGTTTTAACTGAATGCTCCTTATTGAGTTCAACTTCATCAGGAAAATATTTTTTATCATTATCAATATGATTTAATGCCTGATCCGAGTTGGAACACCATTTATGTAGAGTAAATCCACCCTTTTTCATCAAAGCAATTAATTGATTTTTTATTTCTGTCAATTGGTGTTCCTCATTAGCACCATAGATCACATCATCTACATAAGTATGTTTATGTATAGCTTCAGCTGCAAGAGGGTACTCCTCCCCATAACGACGTGCCAACTCTATCAGACATCGAGTAGCAAGAAATGTGGATGCCTTAAGACCGTAAGTTACAGTCTGCAGCTGTAAGCAACTAATAGGCTCTGATGGGTCATCCCGCCAGAGAATATTTTGTAAACATCTTTGATGTTCATTTATTTTTACCTGCCTGAACATTTTTTGTATATCACACATCAAAACGTATAGAAATGTTCTAAATAGTAAAAGGATGTCAAACAAATCATTTTGCACTATAGGACCATTTAGCATGACATCATTGAGACTGATTTTATTTTTAGATTTCATGCTCCCATTGTAAACAACCCTTAATTTTGTTGTCCTACTGTGTTCGTTTAGCACAGCATGGTGTGCCAAAAAATAGACGGGACCATTGTAAATATCATATGAACTAATATCAACCTTTTTGGCATGTCCAAGTGCCAAGTATTCATCAATAAACTTTTTGTACTCTTGCAAATATTCAGGATTCTTTTTAAATTTTAACTCCAAGGATAGAAATCTTTGTAATGCTGCAGAAAATGAATCTCCAAGACTCAAGTCCTCTAAAGGAGAAACAAGAGGCATGTCTACCTGAAATTCATTATTTTCAAGTTTAACGGTATTGCTAAAAATATTTTCAGCTTTCTGAAACTCTTCAATTGAAGAATTTTTTCTTGAAACCGGGTCCTGAGGTAACTCCTCGGAGAGCCAAAATTGCTGCATTACATTTTCCAACTTAATGGTGTCACCAATAGCTAGATGATTTGTGACCATGTGTGAATAATTTGAATTGCAAGTAGGTACATTGCCGCCAATTACAAATCCAAATGCAGTATTTTGTAACAATAGGCCACTCTTTAACCTAATATTGCCATCTAACAAAGAATTGAAATAAACATCAGCACTTAATAATAGATCAATACTTGATGGTACATTAAATTCATCATCGGCAAGTATAACATCCTTTGGCAAAATAATGTTTGATAGCTGAATGTACTTCTGAGGCAATTGTGTTGTTATGGTATCAATGATGTGGCACTTAATTTTGAAATTGATATTCTCATTAACACATGAGTGAATATTTATATTGACAGACTTATCAATTTTATTAGTTTTATTTCCAATACTTATAATATTTGTTTGTTGAGTTCTAGGACTCAATCCTAATTTTTGCACAAGGGAACTAGTAATAAAGCTAGCCTGACTCCCACTGTCAAACATTCCTTTTACAATTAAGTAGTTACCCGAGCTGTCATATACTTTAACTTTAACAGTAGGTATTAAAACAGTGTTGGACAATGAGTTTGAACATAAGTTAGCTATAGAGCTCTCATTTTCCTGGCAGTTATTGACTGCTGGATTAGCTACACTATTTTGCTGAGTTGTTTGCTCCCCGCACTGCTCAGAACATAAAAGTGAATTGTGTAATTTTTTACACTTTTTACATTTAAATGTGAGTTTACACTTACCTCCATGGGCCCTCATACATACTATACATAGTTTATTGTCAGTGGCAAATGCTTGTCGCTGACTTACTGAGGCCAATTTGAATTTAGGACAACTATAAAGTTGGTGCGGAGAAACTTCACAAAATTTACAATTTTGGTTTATAACCATGTTAACAATTTTATTACTAGAAGACTTATTTGTCTTCTGTTGAAATTTTGGGGCTGAGCTGTCCTCTAATGCTATAGCACGCTGTTCCAAAAATGAAATAAACCCAGATATTGTAGGTAACTCATCACAATCCCTATCCAATTGGTACGCTCTTAAAGTATAACTATCAAGCTTTCTACATAAAATTGGAATTAAGATCATGTCCCAGCTGTCTATAGGTTGCTCTAAATTCCTAAGAGCATATAGCTGCCGCTGTATTTCAGAAATAAATGATCGGATCGATGCAGCTGTACCTTTTTGTACTTCTGGCAGGTCGAGGAGCAACCCAACATGGTTACTTATTAAACGAGACTTATTGTCGAATCGTTTTTTGAGTAGCTCTAGAGCTTTTTCATAAGAATCATTAACAATAGGTAAATTAATGATAATGCTGAGTGCCTCATCTGTTAAATATTTTCTGAGATAAAATAATTTTTGTACATTTGACAATGTTTTGTTATTGTGAATTAATGCTTCAAATAACTCAATGAATGGTTTGTACTGTGTGAAGTCTTTACCTGAGAAAGCAAACAGTTCTATATGTGGTAACTTTGAATTAGACACACTGGAAGACGGAGCACTTTGCACTTGAACTTCTTTTATGAACTTATTTAATTTTGAAAGCACTGATAGGTATTTTTGCTCAACTAGCGACACATCTTCACTGTCTTTTTCGTCACTCACCAAAATTTTTATTTGCGTTTCCTCATATGTTTGGAAAGCTGAGACCAGCCTTTCCCGCCTCGCCTCCAGCACTTCTAGACTTCTGTCCATTGAGGGGTCACTTACAAACGTTTCCACCCGGGTAATCGTACCCTTTAAAGCACCCCGCTTAGCGCGAAGCTCTTTTAGTTGTTCAGAAGCCATTTTTAATTTGTTTAGTGTTGAACTGTATTACAACTTTTTAGGTACATAATAGATGTACACACGTTATTTTACGAAGGACCACTATGTTAGTTCCATTATTGTGGATTAAACTTTAATTATTATTTCTAAGCTATATTAAATAAAACTTTGTTTGTATTGTAATTAATTTTTATATTGCGTCCATTTTGTACACAAATCAGAGACAAGAAGTGACAAGTAACATAGGTTAATGAAAAGTACAGAGTAATGAATAATAAAGAGCACAGAGTAATTAACCAATTGAATAAAGATAAAATAGCTATTATGTTTATGTATTAAACAATAGGTAATATTTTATATAGAAACTATTACCGTTAAGAGACGTATTCACGTACAACAAGCGGCCGTGTCCATAACACAGCCACACCCATAGAAAAATTATCTATTCCGTGGCCACACCCATATTTTTTTATACAGATTTTTATTCATATAGAAGATATACTTAGATATCGAAGTAGGATGCACCTATGGATAACATAAAAATATCACTCTGTGAACGCAGCTTTACAATCTATTCACACGAAACGGTGGCATATTACTTTTAGTGTAAATCGATTTCCATAAATTTTCGTGGAAAACGTCATGATGATGACGTCACACAGACTAGCGGAACCTACAAAGTGGAAGTTCAATCTAATTATTATATTATTGTTAACCATTTACCTACTCATCAGTAGGAAGGTGCGAGATGTATGATCCTGTGTACTGATATGGAGGTTTTTTTTTTAATTTTCGTAGTTAATAATGCAATAATAGTTTTTATTGTGACATAAAATATGATAGACACAAAAACCATGCTCGTCCAAAAATTTCCCCGTTTTGACTAATAATAATAAGTCCGTCAAACGTATATGACGTGACAGCGTCGCTAGTGTATTTGTCACCGTAAAATTGTAAAAACCGTAGATTGTAATCTAACGCTTTTTATCTCGATAGATTGTAAACTGTCGAAAGATTGTGAACAGTTCAATGTTCTGAGTGTCAATTTTTGAAATATTCATTGTATTTATGTTTTTTAACAGATTTTTCTTTATCTTTATTCATATTATTTGTGTATAAGTTTTTTCTTGACGTCTTCCAAGTATGCTGGCTTCACGAAGGATCAGCACTTTATCCTTACAAATTATAGCACGTCATGCTGAGTGAAGAAAATTTTGGGGATCAAGTCATATTTCGCGATTTTGTTCTTTATAAAGTCTTATTTTTGGTCCGATTTTGCTCTATCACCGCTAAACCCACTTTTAGTATAATTTTCTAAGGTAGGATAACCTATTATGAGGATAAAAACAAATTATTATGTAATCATAAATCATTAAATTTCAGTTGAACACGGGATTACCCGATCAAAGATTTTCGTATAATATTTTAAGGCGCCTATTTCCTGCATAAGGATAAAAAACAAAATATGATTAGGTATGTAATCTATACTTATATTATAAATGCGAAAGTTTGGATGGATGGATGGATGGGTGTTTGTACTTCAATCACGCCAGAATGGCGGAACGCATCTGGATGAAATTTGGCACAGAGATAGATAGATAACTCTTTATTGCACACACTTAAACAAAACAATAAACAAAAAGGTTAAAAGATAAAACAAAGAAGGGTACAAAAGCGGCCTTATTGCTAAAGCAATCTCTTCCAGACAACCTTTTGGGAGAGGACATTATCAAACAAGAGCGCGGGATAGTGTAACATCTAAACACTAAAATATATTATTTATTTAGATATCTTTATTGCACACAAAATATACAGTATACAGCTTAAAACTAGTAAGACTACATAGAAATGTGCAAAGGCGGTCTTATTGCTAGAGCAATCTCATAAAGACAACCTTTGGTGAAAGGATAAATAAACTGGAGCGCGGGATGGTGCTGTATTTAAAAAAAAAAAAAAATAATAATAATAATAAGTAATGCATACAAGATACAGTACATAAATAGACCAATAAATATATATACCTACATATACAAGTATAGATATATATAAATAAATATATATCTATAATATATACTCATTAATAAAATAAAATATACACTAATAATTACAAAGAGATAAATAATGATTATACAAGCGACTTTTGAAAATTGAGAGCGATTTGGAATGGCGGATTTCAGAAGGCAGACTATTCCACAGTATTACAGACTTGCACGTAAAGGAGTCGCCATAATACCGCGTATGATGGGCGGGAATATGCAAGCGGTTATCCTTGCACGACCGCAGATGTTGGCGCTCAATGTTCGAGCCAAGGTAGGAAAAGCGCTGCTTTAAGTAGGAAGGAGTTTGTGGATTGTAGAGAATGGAGTAGAGAAGAGAAAGCAGGTGTAGATTACGGCGGAGTCTTATTGGTAGCCACTTCAAACGGGCTCTGTATTCTGACACATGGTCATACTTACGAAGCCCGAAGATAAATCTTATGAACAGATTCTGGAGACGCTCGAGCTTATTGAGTTGTTCCTCAGTTAAGTCAGGATATGAAGAGTCAGCATAGTCTAAGATTGGAAAGAGAATAGAATGGGCCAAAGAGATTTTAGTTATATATATATATTATTATAATAATTCAAAATACATTCCAGTTATTCGAGGTCACCTGCAAATGATGGAACCAGCTTCCATCTTCTGTGTTCCCTTATGATTATAAAAATAAACAAATATCTCAAACGCAAGTAACGCATTGGCGCGGTTCCTCTGGTGTTGCAAATATTCATAGACGGCGGTAATCACTTACCATCAGGTGAACCGCCTGCTCGTTTACTCGCTTTATATACCTATAAGAAAAAAAACATAGATACATAAATACTAAATACATAATTCTAATCTAAAATAAATAAAGCCTTTATTTACTGAGGTTGTTACTTAATTTCTTGTATTATAAGCACCCGTCGCTATCCGTTCTTAATCCCCAGTGTGTCTTCTGAGATAGGCCTCCTCCGTTCCCTTCCATTGCTTTCTGTCTGAGACCTCATCATCTACCCATCTGAGATGCTGCCGTCCTCTTTTCCGTTTTCCATCACGTGGGTACCAATCTGTGATATCATTGCGGTCCATTTCCGAAACTTTTTCTTGTCATGTGACCGGCCCATCGCCATTTCTGTTCTCTAATTTTTCGTTTCACATCTCTAATGGTTTCGCAGATATTATATATCTATATTAACATCTATCTAATTATAATGTGTGATATTTGACTACCTATATAATAAATTATGAAATTAACGAGTTCCCGCGGAAACGAAAAAACCTCAATCCACGTGGACGAAGTCGCGGGTATTAGCCAGTAAATTATAACATTTCCGTTCAAATCGGGATAACCCATAGAAGCTTTTATAATATCACGCATGATGCAGATGATCTCTAGTCCACAATGCCTAGCTTTGTAGTAGCGAAGGGAATACCCAGGGGATTTATTATGAACAACAGGACAAATACATTTAAGGAAAATGAAAATATCTCTTCATAGTTATTAGTTTTTATTAGAATTGGAAGGTAGTTCCACCGGGGCGTTCTCCGTTTTCATCGATTCTAAAATTCTTTCCAAAAAACCGACTTCCAAAGCCACTGTAAAGTAAAATAGTTATGTGTTATATGGGGCCAAAGAAAATTTTTGTTCCCCGAGGGCGCTATTTTGAATTCAGAGCGAAGGGAAGGATTCTAAAGTAGAATCCTGAGCGTAGCGAGGAATTCAATATACGCCGCCCGAGAACAAAAAATTTGGCCCCGAGTGACACACACTATTTTTCATCATTACGTATGAGAAAAAGCTAGGAGTATCAACCTACTATGTATGGACATTACCTATACGTTTAAACACAAATCAGAAGCACGAACGCGGACCAACCAGAAGATACTTCTATCAACCTTCTATGTATAGACAAAAAAAAATGTTGGATACGTAAAAAGAAGATGCCTTTTTTTTTCAGCGCGCAATGCCGCCAAAAAGTAACCGGTCAGTTACGTTTTGGCGGCATTGTGCTATCCTCTGAAGCCAATATTCGTTTTATGATGAAAAATAATTTTGATTTCTACTCACTATGTTGAAGTCGGGCGAGCCTGACACGTCAACATACTCGCCCGACTTCAACATGGTGTGCAGAAATCAAAATTATTTTTTACTTAACAGTGGCTTTGGAAGTCGGTTTTTTGGAAAGAATTTTTATTTTTAACTTTTTAGTGTATTCCAAATCCCCACAGCTTAAGAATGCAGTACCCTGCAGCATCAGAGTTGAGGAGTTGGGACTTGAGTTTAAGTATGAAGTCGTTGCTTGACACCTATAATATGAAGTCCAAAATTCCACGACATAATAATATTCAACACTATAGCCCGTGATTAACGTCCCACAGCTGGGCACAGGCCTCTAGTCTCATAGGAAAGGGGGAATTAGAGCTTAGAGTCCACCACGCTGCTCCAATGCGGGTTGGCGGGCTTTAACGACTATTATCATGTTAGTGATAATAACCGGGACCGATGGCTTAACGTGCTCTCCAAGGCACGGGGGTGAAACACCACCAACTTCCTAACTCCGGGCTAATACTGAGAATTTCTATAAGTAAATAATAAATGATTTCACATAAATATTATTAAAGTGGAAGTTTGTATAATATGTGTGTGTGTACTGTGTATGTCTGGTACTCCTTCACACAAAAACTACTGGACGATTTGGCTGAAATTTGGAATGGAGATAGATTATACCCTGGATTAACGCACAGGAGACTTTTTATCCCGGAAAATCAAAGACTTCCAGCGGGAATCTAAAATCTCAATCCACGCGGACGAAGTCGCGGTGATGCCCGTGACTTCGTCTAGTAATTTAGCTAATAATTTCTATAATTAAATAAATAAGTAAGTAAATAAACTTGAAAATAGAATGCAAGATTATTTTATCGAACGACTCATGCGCCGGGAATGTTATTTTCCATAGGGAAACGGGAAAAATATTATTCCTATCCCAAAATATCACGAAAAATGCAGGAATTTTAATTGTATCAAGTATGCGGTTAATTTATTGCTATTATGTACGTTAAATAAGTGATATTAAATGTAAAGCGACATTTGAGGTCGCGCGTCGCCTCCTCGCCGCAGTCCTGAGGTGTGAGTGTATAGGACTTATTTTGATGTTTATCTCATACCTACTGAATTTTGATGTTCATAAAGCGAATCGACGAATTTACAAAAATAAGACAATTTTTTGTAATTCTACTATCTATCTTCTATGCATATAAAAGAAAAATACCATTTACTCCGTAGCGAAAAAATTCTATGTCTATGATTTACTCACTCACTGAATAAACACGTTATCATGTCATAATCACTCAGGAACTATAACGCATACAAAATTGAAATTTGGATGGAAGATTTCTTCTATAGTGTAGACATCAGCTAAGAAACTGTTTTGAGAAGTCTGTATGAAAGACCTATATTTTAGTAGTTAGAGACTTGAAATATTAAAACCTGCATAAGCTATATATAACCTCTGAAGATAGGCTTTCTGCAGCGGGAAAATTTTATAATCTCTTAGGAAATCAGAAATTGTACGCGGTCGAAGGCTTGGGCGACCTAGCACTTAATAATATTAATGCGAAAGGTTGGATGGATGTTTGTTACTCAATCACGACAGAATGGCTGAACAGATCTAGAAATTAAAGGCAGAGAGATTCTAGTCTGGAATAACACAAAGGCTACCTACTTTTTATCCCGCAAAATAAGAGTTCCCGCGGGAACAAAAAACTGGGGGGTACTGCCTCGTTGGTCTAGTGGTTGGTTAGTAGGTATGTTTGACTGCGGCTGTCCCGGATTCGAGTCCCGGGTCGGACCATAATTAAGTATTGGGTTTTCTGACTAGAAATTCTCAGTACTAGACCGGAGTTGGGAAGTTGGCGGTGTTTCACCCCCGTGCCTCGGAGAGCACGTTAAGCCGTCGGTCCCGGTTATTATCACTAACATGATAATAGCCGTTTAAGCCCGCCAACCCGCATTAGAGCAGCGTGGTGGGTCTAAGCTCTAATTCACTCTCTCCTATGAGAGTGGAGGCCAGTGCCCAGCAGTGGGACGTTTATGGGCTGTAGTGGTGGGAACAAAAAAACCTGAATCAAAAGTGCAGAAGTCGTGGGCATCAGCTAAGGTTGGATTGCTTTTGCGCCTCACATCATCAAGCTAGTTGCACGGAGCCGTTGGATCCCAACCCTGCAAGAGACCAATGTCCAACAGACACATTCCCCTGAAGGGATTTGCATACCTCGTAGGTAAATCCGACTCGCCCAAATGTACTGAATGCGACGTAATTGAGGATGTATACCATGTCTTGGTCGAATGTGTCCGAATCGAGTTGGATAGATTTCATTTTTAGGCCTTAATATTGATTTGAAGGATTTGTCTGTATGTAACAGTGTCCTGGCTTACCCCTTATCAGAGGAGGCCAGGGCGCTGTACGAGATGTATAAAACATATGTTAAGCGTAGGCATTGAACTGTGAAGTAATGATTTTGTTCCTATGAGGGTGGCATGTTCAATATTTAATAAACCCTATTTAATAAAAAAGATTTTTAAAAAAATGTCCAACAGTGGACATATATCGGTTGACGAGTCACGACGTGACGACGTAAACAATGCTTTTAACCCTTGAATCATCATTTCTATCCAGCTATTACGAAACTATTAACGCATTAAACACACATTACATCGCGTATTATTAACTCTAGTCAGGTCATTTTAGGTGCAAACATAAACAATCTATCCAGTGTACGGAGAAGTACCCACGCGTGTGGATTTGCAGCAGATAATATTACTGTATTTCAGGAGAAATTGCCGTGTTTACGCACTCCGGAATTGCTGAACGATGATGTGTCGACTCGTTTACATAATCGGACGTGTATTGAAACAAATTCTCCCCGAGTCTAAATATTGACTTAAAATCTGAATTACTGTTTACATGATAAATAAGATTAGCTTTGGTTTTATGAGCAATCCTACAATCCACTAAACTGATAAATTGGCTATAAGCTCGCGACCTAGACTCAATTTCGATATTTTATCATACAAATCTTATTAGGTATTTTAGTTATTTTTTTTATGCCACTACAAGTCCTTGACTGAAATCTTACCTGATGGTAAGTGGTGATGTAGTTGGGGGTAGGGCTTTATATTAAACCCATACCACCCCTCGGTTTAATCGTACCAGAAGATGTAGGTACCTATTCTGTATCGGAACGCTAAATCGCTTGGCGATGGGTACATCTTTGCCGGTGATAACTAATAAGGGTAATTAAAGGGGATGAGGGTGGTTACTATAGCCACGCCACGGCCAAAGCCTGACCAGAGAAAATTGAGAATTTATGAATTCCCGACTAAATTCCCGACTTGACCCTGCCGGGGAGTGAAATCAGGACCTCTCACTTATATAAGACCACTGCTACGGATATATACTCGTGTGCCACTGCGCTCACCACTGCGCCAGGGAGGTCGTCAAACATATTTACGAACTTTCACATTTATTTAGTAGGTAGGTACGTAGATATTAAAGTTTTGTTTCCAATGAAAATAATAAATTGATAAATTATATAATTTATTTAATTATACACTATTAGGTATAATTTAAAAAAAATATTTTAAAAACCCGGTAAAGTGAAAGTACGAATTTTATCTATAACCTAGAAATAATAAGTAACTAATTAAAGATACAAACTATACAATAAAAAATCAAATCCTTATATACCTACCTACTACCAAAAATAAAAATAAAACCCTAATCAAAAAGACCATCCCTGGTTGCCCCTGGGCCAAAGGTACCCATCAAAAATTAATTTTATATATATAGATTTTAGATTTATTTCTATTAAAGATACATAGAATTAAAATTATCTACCGGATTTTTGTTCATCCGCGTGGATTCAGGTTTTTTGGTTTTCGCGGGAAGTCTTTAATTTTCCGGGATAGAAAGTATGTGTTATTCCGGACTATAATCAATCTCTATGCCAAATTGCATCCAGATCCGTCCAGCCTATTCTTAATAGGTAGATACAATTGATGAACCTTGAAGTAAAGTTGTTAAATTGAAACGTAACGTGTTGAAGTTGTTGATTGTAACGCAGTAGATTGATCTACCTGTAACATTTCTCCATACAAAATTAAAGAAAGACTTAACTCTGAGTCAACTTCTACGAAAATTTGCCTGTCTGGCATAATGATTTATGTACGCCTCTTTTTAACATAAAGCCTGTTTTACATGTCTCTCGAACTCAAATGTTTTTATTCAGATAAACTTTTACAAGTGCTTTTGAATCCTCGAATGAATCTACCACTGGCTCGGAATGACATTCCTGCCGAGAAGGACCAGCAAGAAAATCGGTGGTTGCTCTTTTGAAAAGAAATATAAGCTACTGTCTAGCTCTAAAATATCCTAATAAGTATACCTACTCGACATAATTTTTATCCTGTACAAGTACTCTAAATTAAAAAAAAAATTAAAAATAGGACTCATAACTAGGTATTTGGCAACTTACTAGTTGCTAGCCGTGACTTCGTCGATTTACCCTCCTAAGTGTGTAAATTACTATACGAGTATCTTACGAGTTGCGGTACAATTTAATCACATAATTCTGGTATAAAAACTGTATGGTAATTTCATTAAGGGATTATTTATTTATGTAGGTATGTGTGAAGTAGGAACTTACTTTGGAACAACAATAGTTTAAACCTTATATTATATTAACCTTATTTCATCTTTATATCATCTCATCTCAACCCATCGCTAGCTCACTATAGGTCTCCTCTCAGAATTATAAAGGTTAAGGTCATAGTTCATCACGTTGGTCAAGTGCGGACTGAAAGCCTTCACACAAGTTTTTCAAATCAAATCAAATCAAATAATGTTTATTCAATATAGGTAGGTAAACTACACTCATAGACGTCTAGTTATTTATAAAATATAATGGTGATAATAATCAGTAACGGTATCTTAAAACTAAAGCTACGAGGGTTCCAAATGCGCCCCGGTCTGAGAAGAGCCCACAACAAACTCAGCCGGGTAAAATTTTCACGGGTTTGAAAATATTCACCCAGGCATGCCTTCGTCGCGATAGACACGTATTTAAAAATCGTCTCGGAAACTCTCTACATGTAAACATGGCATTATACTTTTGCCTCAGGTGGCTAGGTGAGTCATTGGATAGAGTAAACCGAAAGAAAGCAACACTTTAATTGGTTATGATTTCATGAATTTCACTGAAAGTCATGGCAGGGCTTTTCCATTGCTGGCGCGTTTTTGTTAGCACTTTAGGCACCTCTAGGTATACCTATGTAGGTATAATAGCCGCGTGAAGAATGATAGATAAATAGTTCAAGGTTTTATTGGAGTTTTTCCATCAATTTAGATAATTTCTTTACATAATTGAATCGAGGCAGCTATGCTATATAGTAAGTATTGGGTTTTTCTGACAGAAATTCTCAGTACTAGTCCGCAGTTAGGAATTTGGCGGGGTTTCACTCCCGTGCCTCGGAGAGCACGTTAAGCTGTCGGTTCCGACTATTATCAGTAACATGATCAACCCGCAATGGAGCAGCGCTTTGGGTCTAAGCTCCCAGGAAAGTGGAGCCCACCAGTGGGACGTTAATGGCCTAAGTTATATATTTTATGATTACAATTTACATTGAAAAGTTAATTAATTACTTAAGTTAGGTATAATAAATAATTAAAAAAACCTATCCCTACGCATTATTATATAGGTAACTAGCTGATGCCCGCGACTACGTCCGCGTGGATTGAGGTTTTTTGGTTCCCGCGGGAACTCCTTATTTTTCCGGAATAAAAAATAGCCTATATGTTATTCTAGACTATAATCTACCTCTGTGTCAAATTTCATCCAGATCCGTTCGTCGTTGGGGCGTGATTGAGTAACAAACATCCATCCAAACTTTCGCATTTATAATATTTATTTGATATTTGATCCATATATTATAATATATAGGAAATTCTGGGAGAAGAAGGATTTAATGATTAAGTATATCCTTCTTCGCCCAGAATCTGCATTGCAGAAAGCGTGGATTGGTTGTTGTATAATCCGTGAAATCCCATTTCGGAACGAAGAACATAAAGTCATAAATACTAGGTTACCAAAAAGTTCAAGATTCTGCGTTCATCCACACATGGCTTCAAGGTCAGATCAAGTAGGTATCTGGTAAGGCAAAACTATTACAAAACATTCTCAATAGAACATTGACACCTCGTGTTCAGTATGTAGGTCAACTTGGACGGCATGGAAATGGTATCACACCGCGCGATATTTCATCATCGGCTGCTTTCAACGCCGTGACTTGTCTTTTACATTCTTTTGTCGCAGATTTTCTAACACTGTCTATTAGGTCAATACCAGCTGCTTATTGAAGTGAAAACTTCTTTAGGTGCTTTGATCAATTTTTGGTAGGTAAAATGTGTAAAAATGTGGAAGTGTAACTTTTCGTTTCTTAACATGTGCCTACACAGGTTTAACCTATACATTTCACTATTCTCACATTCTGGAGCATCTGGAAGAAATCTCTTCAAGAGATAAGTTGTCCTTGTGCATGTCCTTTCAATGTTTGTTTTATTTTTAAATTACTGGTACAGAATGTATAAATAAATAAATATAAGTACAGATACCTGTTTTAAAGAATACAATACGGATATTATCTTCAAAACATTTTTTCAGGTATCTAAAATCGATAGTAAGTAGGTACATATTAAAAAAAATAGGCGCCGAATTAAGTTAAAAAGAAAAACCCTCAAAGTTCTGCTAATTCAAATCCTATAATTATTTGGAAAATGCGGTTTACTTTTTGCGGATACAACCTAGCTGTAACGAAGTATAAATAACCAACTGTAAACTATTTGTTGGCATACTTTAAGCTAATAATTTTATATTGGAATGCGAGCTTCCGCATGCTTTTGCGTTTATACGGGACAGTCCAAAAATAACAGCACTTACGGCAAAAATAACTTATTTCAGTGGTTTATATTCGTAAATAAAATGTCGCTTATGTATTTATAGTCTCTACATGATCTTTAGGATTCCGTCCTATCGGGCTATGAGAGTAAAGGCACAGAGAGTGCACCTGTGAATGCGCGCACACTTGTGCACTAAGTATAATATCTCCCGCGCAGATGGCAATCTCTCTGGAGATTGGCCGCCGCGGGTGAAATTCGATCAGGACATGAGGCTCTTCATTAGGTGACCTCCCTAAGAGTTTCTAGAACGGATCTGGGTGAAATTTGGCACAGAGAGATTATAGCAGGGAAAAACACATTATCCCGGAAAATTAAAGAGTTCCCGCGGAAACCGAAAACTTCAATGCGCGTGGACGAAGTCGCGGGCATCAGATAGTCACTAATTAATTAATTATTGATTGAATCTATCGACCGAGTATACATTTTCAGCTAAGTAGGTACCTACGCAGTACGCACATTATACCACAGAATAGGTAATTGTAATTAAACTATAACCGCAAGAACGACCTCAATTTACCTTCATGAATGAAATACCCACAGTTAGCTCGTATTCTTTATCATAAACGGCATTAGTACTGTTCCAATTCAAACAAATTTCAACCGTAACATCTTTATAGCAGCGTCTAATATTCTTGGAGTTGAAATATTTTTCATTGTCTTTTTCAATACTCAGCATTCAGCAATACTCATAATTGATAATATTATGACCTAACTAAGATTTACTAGTATTAAGATGAGAGTGCAATATTTATAACAAAAGGCGGGAAATTTTATAACAAAATGTCGGGTATCCCCAAATCTAAAACGTTAAATAATAACGAATCATAGCTCTCAGCTTTTTGACTCTACAATCCATACTAATATTATAAATGCGAAAGTGTGTGTGTGTCTGTCTGTCAGCCTGTTTGCTACGCTTTCACGGTCCATCTATTCAACCGATTTTGATGAAATTTGGTATAGGGATAGTTTGTATCCCGGTCTTTAGGAAGACCCTCTATATAATAATTAGTGAGAAGTAACTAATTTATTTTTGACATTTAAAGCATACCTAGTAGATATTAGCTACTAGATGATGCCCGCGACTTTGTTCGCGTGGATTAAGATTTTTAGATTCCCGCGGGAATTTTTTAATTTTCCGGGATAAAAAGTAGCCTACGTCCTTCCCCGGGATACAATTGTCTGGTTAGTTGGCTAGTTACCACCCTACCGGCAAAGACGTGCCGCCAAGCTATTAAAGCGTTCCGATACGATGACGTGCAGAAACTGAATATGGATATGGGTTAATATAACTGCCATGCCCCTAACAGGTTAGCCCGCTACCATCTTAGACTGCATCATCACTTACCATCAGGTGAGATCGCAGTGAAGGGATAACTTGTAGTGGATTAAAAAAATCACCCCTGTACCAAATTTCATCAAAATCTGTTTTCACAGATGAGCCGTGAAAGCGTAGCAGACAGACAGAAACACTTTCGCATTTATAATCTTAGTATGGATGGTACTTTTAAGATACACTAAGATTCAATGTTTCACTACGAGTAGGTAGGTACAGTTGTAACTAGGGTTGCCAGATGGTCGGAATTCGTCTGGATTCTCCCGACATTTTAAATAATCTCCAGATTCCTGACAAAACTCACAATCTCCAGACACACAACTTGTCATAAAGCTTGTTACAAAATAATACTTTTAAATTCTGAATACTACCTAATATTGGATCCAAATTAGTGGACTCAGTAAAGTCCAATGCAAACCACATGTGGCTACCTAAAAATTAAGTGTATTTTAATTAGTTGTGCCAACAATGTTAGGTCTTTCTTTAGCCTTGCAATTTACAAAATACACTTATAATTTTACATTTTTAATTTTCATATTTATTTCTCCCGACAACAACCCCAAAGTCCCGACATTTTGTAATTTTGACCAGATATTTTGGTCCTCCGATCTGGTAACCCTAGTTGTAACACGACCAACACGCGCCGCGCGGCACGTGGTCGGTGCGACGTGTCATCGCCCGACGCGCCTCCGCCGACGCGCTACTGATAGTAAAGGAACCGGCATCCACTTCTGAGGCCCGACTAGTAAACCGACGTCAGCTAATAACACGTTCTTCACTAACGACGCCGTGTAGGAACCGATTTGGTGTATGGGTTAAATATTTATGTGTGGATAACTGCCACGTCCGCTAATCGATACCATATTAGATTGCATCGTCTCTTACCAAGGCACTAGGCTTGACGACACCACATAATTATCACCACAGACCACACCTACTATCACCTACTATACCTACCAACACCTCCAAGCTGCAATTTTGTGCTAGAGTGAAATTAACTATACTGTCTATACTTACTTACTTGCTTACTAATATTATAAATGCGAAAGTTTGGATGGATGGATGGATGTTTATTACTCAATCATGCCAGAACGGCTCTGGATGAAATTTGGCTTACAGAATGGAATAACACTGCTACTTTCCATTCCGGAAAAACCTCAAAGCGCGCGGGCATCGGCTAGTATTAATTATTTCATGTAAAGGACAGCTTGTGCCACTTATGATGACATGGTTATTTCTTTGCAATGAAAAGTGACGATAGAATTATGCATGCAATTAATGCATGTGAGCTCCCAGACTAGGAAATGTTAACATACGGATGTCACAGGCCGTGGTAATTGCATCAGATCAGTCGGCAGGTGAAAGTGATTCTCGGAATTCACCTCGACGTCTGCGTGGTTGCTACGTGAGTACAGTAACGTGTGTATACTACATAGTAACTACAACGTGTCATTCACTCTAGATCTTTAGATGTGATCTAGATCTTGAACTCCTTTTCGCGACGTTTTCCTTATAATATTAAGTAGATACATATTATACGACGGACTCGTATAGTTATTATATTATCTTTTCTGTGCCTATAGTAAGTATGTAATATAGTCACATTACACTTGTGGCTCATACAATATTTAGCTTACTACTTGGTTTTAAGACTTCGCTTACTTAATCCCGATCTCGTAAGAACAAGTAGTTCCTTCCTTCACTTAGTTTGTAGCAAGCAGGAATATTAAGTGTGTCTGTGTACCTACTTTCGGTAAGTAGTTTAAAACGCTTTTCGGGAACTGTCTTCAATAACACTTGCTCTGGTCTTTGTCTCTTCTTACTGAGTATTCTCTTGGTAGTATTGTCTTCAGGACACCTTTAAGATAGACTTTACCTTGGGGTTTACTAATGACGGCTACGACTCTATTAGCTTGGTAACCGGATGAAATTGACGTCAATGACCTATCACACTACATCTCTAACTGCGGGTAAACCACAGGGTCATAAAGTTAGGCATAATATCACTCAGCAGTCAGCACTGATGGATGTTTCATGTGAGTATTATTTTAGTTAAAAAGATCTACTTCGGCGCCGAGCTGGCTGAAGATAACGCGTGGGCATTAACTGCTCCTGTATTTAGATCTTCGGTTCTTTTCACACTCTATCTTAAAGTGGATTCTGAATCAAAGAATTACCCAGACACTTTATACGAGGTCATACTATTATTATACTTATTATAAGAGAGAGAACACTTATCTAATACGTACACACGCTTGAAGCTGATCCTCAAAATACCTACATCATAGACGTCGTACATTTTTGCTTTTTTACAAGTAAAGATCAGTGAACTTTCAGTGATTCACTGGTGGAGCCAGACGATGGTTCCTAATAAAGTTGAAGTGTTGTAGGATCCACCCAGACCATTGGTGGATCCTAGTGGATAACAGAGTCCTACTCAATCCACTGGTGGATCCAAAAAGTGGAGCCTAGTGGATTGAGGCGTCAAAGGGAATAGATGTATTTTTAAAAATACGGTCTCTCTTTATATCATCATTCGTTCATGTTTTCGTCAAATTGTTAGTACATATTATATACATATATCCTATAACGTTCACAAGATAAAGATAAAACACTTTAAACATTTCTGTGGTGGTGTCGTGTGGTGCGGGTTGTTACGTTCCCTCAAATATGGTCGAGCGAAGCAATGGCTGGATCATGCGTCATGCTCGTGAACGGGTGCCACCGGCGGGAATGGGGCTACTTTCTGTCTGCCCGTCTTTGACATGAATTGAATAAACAAATTTAAGAAATCCATTAAAAGTATGCTCCTGAAAAAAGCTTATTATACTGTTGAAGATTATGTAAATGATAGAGGAGCATGGATTTGATCGCTCCAACAATGCTGGGGACAGCGGTTACTTATGTACACATTGATATAGTAATTGTAAATGAATTATTTAAAAAGAGCAACCACCGAGTTTCTTGCTGGTTCTTCTCGGTAGGAATGGCATTCCGAACCAGTGGTAGATTCACTTGACGATTCAAAAGTACTTGTAAAAGTTTATTTGAATAAAAAGATATTTGATTGATTGATTGATAAAGATAAATATAAAGATTTTATGGAGATTTAATGGTTTTCATGATCCCAGGTCATTTATAATACCATAAAATCACAGAATAAGCAATCGCTATATCTTTTTGATATTGTTTGAACATCTCTGATCTCATTGAATCTTTCTTTCTCTTCTCCCAAATCTCTAGAGCAAGGATGGAGGAACTTCGAAGCTTGGATACTTGAGCTAAGTAGTCTATTGATTTTTCCTGTTCACTTCCTAGAGATGATAATGCAATGATGGATCATATTAAGTAACAAAACTTTATCAAAATTCTCGTGAATGATACACACAACATAACAGAAACTGACATAAACTAACTAGTAGTTAGATCATAGATTATGAACTTACTAGGATCTGTCCCGCATACTTACCTACATAGAGTTGATAAGTATGGAATAATAATACCTAGTTGAAAAAATTAAATCAAGGATAATTATTATTCTATATTTCATTTGATTTCATCAGACGGAAGCAATCGACCTTGAGCTTGAAAAAAATACTTGTTTTATAAAACTGTTAGAACCTAGCTACGAGTATCAAGGTATCATCGACTTATGAGGTTTTATTTCACGACAATCTGCTAACTGCTTTCCAAAGCGGTAGTGTTTTTTTTATCCACTACAAGTTAGCCCTTCACTGCGATCTCACCTGATGGTAAGTGATGATGCAGTCTAAGTAGGTAGGTAGCGGGCTAGCCTGTTAGGGGCATGACAGTTACATTAAACCCGGCATGGGTTTCTATACGGCATCGTACCGGAACGCTAAATCGCTTGGCGGCACGTCTTTGCCGGTAGGGTGGTAACTAGCCACGGCCGAAGCCTCCCACCAGTCCAGAGCAGGGAAAATTCGGAAATTATAAATTCCCAAATAAATCGACCCTGCCGGGGATCGAACCCTTGACCTCCGCACGTTTTAAGACAACAGCGCTCAACACTGCGCCACGGAGGTCGTCAAAAATTATATTAAAGTTATTATAACTTTATCTGAATTTGATTTTTAAGTATGACTTCAGCGTTTCAGACGACACGAATTTTCAGTGGGCCGCTGCGACGACAGCAAAAACCAAAATATCTATTATATACTGCCATGTTATTCTCATAAATTGATTCATTCATACTAATTGAAGAATTTTTATGACTTCCATATTTTTTATGCGGTGAAGCGAAATTTTTCAGATCTATCCAAATTAGTTCACAATGAAAATAGACATCTGAATACATTTACTTATAATACGTTTGTCTTGTTCATTAGAAAGAATGAAGGAAAAATACGTGCAATAAAAGACCCTTTTTACAGGATCTCATGAAAAGTGACTCTATTTAACCGTTCCGAGAAATCTCTTAAAATTACTTCTCCAAGCAGCTAATTTCAGTTTAATTTGATCAAATCGTGAGCAAGCATTTTCTATTTATTTTATAAGCTTTGGCATTATAATATCAACAAGTTTTTTTAATTCATTTCTCCCGAATAGTAAAACAAACCTTTTCAATTTCAGGATGTTCATGAAAATCTAGGGAACTTGGCAACACAGCAGGGTACTCTTTTCATAATCATCATAAATCGATATAAAATTAACTGTTTATTACTGGTACTGGAAAGGTACTTCACCTTATCATGACAACATCCTCTGATAGCGGTTCGTGCCACTAAGATCACTCCGGGGTCTCTCACGCACTTTACTTGTCGTTACAACTACAACATCTCTCAATCTCTTTGTTAGGCAGAACGTTCATCATTAGAAGCAAATAGGTGATACTCACAATCTATGTACTAGAAACCGCCATAAGCTAGTAACAGCGTCATATCGTGTGCGCAAGGTGCAGAAATCCTTTGTGGGGTCCAGTGTACGTTTTTATAAGGTTCCAAAAGAGTTTCTAGATTTGCCATTACATCAATTTAAAGACTGTGTCAAACAGCATTTGTTAAGTCGAGGTTATTATACTATTTTGTTTTTGAGAAAAAAACAACTGCTGAGTTCCTTACCGGCTCTTCTCAGTAGAAACAGCTTTCCGAACCGGTGGTAGAGTCTTGACGTATCATAAGTGACACCAGTTGTCCTATGTGAAATAAATAAATCATTTCATTTCATCATTTCAAGAATCATGGAATTAGTAAGTACTTCGTAAGTACTTATTAATTCCATGTCAAGAATATAATATTAGCTGATGATACGGGGGAACATTTGAATGAAAGTTATTGAGAACATGTACATTGTACAGGCTACATCCCACTTACATGGGATTTCCTATTATTTTGACAGTTGTTAGCCATGTGTTTTTGAAATCCCAATCTTTATATTAAAAGTCTTTAGGGGGGACAATTGTAGAAGTTTGAAAGAAAAATAATTGGTAAATAAATTAATTATTAAAATTAATAATTGGTTTCTACCAAGATTTCTATTTCCGTTTTAGGTTCTGGTTGGAATACCAGCAAACTCTGAAAAGTAAAATGTTTGCTGTCCAGTCCAGTCAAGCTACAACTTGAGAGATCTGCAATTAATCATAGAATTTAATTAAAAGAAGGAAGATTATCTTCTTATGTATGTAGTTTGCCACTAGTTATGCAAGAAGAGAGATTTTCAGCAATCTCCAAGTTTGACATTAATTCAGTCCGGGTTCCCGGAATTAAATTCTATGTTTCAAATCATAGAGACTTGATAGTCTACTTGATAGACTAGACTTGATCTAATTGTCATAGATCTTTTGAAATAAGTATTAAATGTATTAGAGAGAACAGACATTAATGATTCTAATGTCTGTTCCACAGACATATTAAACTGTTCTCTCTTAGATCTAATGCTACATAGCTCTTTGATAGATCTTTGGATACTAATAATTTGCCCTGTAATAATACATAACAGTTTCTAGAAGACTCCATAATAATTCCATGTTAAAGTAAACTGACGGCGCGGTCTACGGATTTTACTGCATTTAATTGAATCGATAATGCATAATTC
Source organism: Erebia aethiops (assembly GCA_923060345.2). NCBI lineage: Eukaryota > Metazoa > Arthropoda > Insecta > Lepidoptera > Nymphalidae > Erebia > Erebia aethiops. The sequence continues at coordinate 687,463 of OV281092.1, read as the reverse complement.
TCGGAGTCAATTTTCTTGATTAAATATAAAGAATCCACAATGTCATAGATGTATGTTATAATTATTATCTCATTTCGCGGAATGAATAACATCATTAAATGTGATAAGCTCTGTGGTGATAAGGTTGGTATGGTAATACTTCCTGTGCAATATGGATATAAAGATTACCAAATTAATATCTTTAAACCAACGACCTCAATTTACATAGACGGGCTCTGTCAAACAAAGAATGTGGGCGTACCTATGTCTAACGCCATTTAGTTCGAAAAGCAGGAACTTGCTTGCAACATAATCTTGCCCCAAAACATAAACATTGCCCCATCTTGAATGAAAGCGTGAAAACGTATGACTCGGTTATAGATAATATAGGTCATAGCCGTACTAAGCCGTAAGGCCAGTTAGTAAAAAAAAAATATACAGTTTGCCGCGGAAATTATATGATTGCGTAATGGATAAAAATATTAAATAGAAAGATTAAATAACACTTAGCTTACAATAAAAATTATACAGTGCCAAACTATTTACTATATAAACTACTACTATACTAAGACTTTAGATGTTAACTTAATAATAACAAATTATCTACACGACGAGCGACCGTGACAGCGCTACGACGGGGACTAAGACAGGTGAGGAACGTGTTCAGCAAGTCGGACGCCCCACATTTTTCTATGAAAGGGCCCATCTAGTACCTACATATATATCGATGCTTTAAACCGACTTTTTGGTGACACATCTGAGTATGCCAGGGTCTTCAAAATATTTCGATCTACATCTTAGACCAAACAATTTTAAGACCTCTCTGACGCAGTTGTGAGCGCTGTTGTCTCATAAGCGGGAGGTCCCAGGTCCCAGGCTCGATCCCCAGCAGGATCAATTTGGAAATTTATAATTTCTGAATTTTCTATAGTCTGGTCTGGTGGGAGGCTTCGGCTGTGGCTATTTACCACCCTAGACGTGATGCCAGCGTCAGATCCGAAGCCACTCTTCCTTAGTACTTTAATATAATAGTATTATCATTACAGGTAAGATTGCAGTCGCAAGTACATCCATACTAATATTATAAAAAATTCGAAAGTGTGTCTGTCTTTCACGGTCCATCTGTTCAACCGATTTTTGCTGAAATTTCAGCAAAAATCGCGGAGAAGGACATAGGCTTTATCCCAGAAAATTAAACGAAACGAAGTTGCGGGCATCATCTAGTTAATAAAAACCATTTTAATAATTTACATTTGTAAGTATATAGATTCATGCTTAATTATTACTTGGCATCATTCATCATTTCACACAGGTGCGAAGTGGGTTCAGTGAAAAGCGTCCGTGTCGTCATGAATTGCAGTTTTCATGAATGGACCAAGGCTGCGTGACGTCACGACTTGGCGCCGTACACTATGACGTCACGAGCAGTTCTCGACTTCAATCGAAATCTTATGTAGGTAAACTTTTGTAGAGTTAAGGTAAGTATATATATTTTATACTATTGGTTGATTAAATTCAAATGTATTTTTAAGTGATGATGCAGTCTAAGATAGTAGCGGGCTAAACTGTTCGGGGTACGGCAGTTATATTAAACCCATACCCCTAATCAGTTTCTATTTATAAACTCGGATCACGCGATTCCCTTCGTGAAAAATTTAAAGAGATTGGTGTTCCGAACCGGTGGTAGAGTCTTGACGTAACATAAACTTGACACAAGTTGTCCTTTGTGAAATAAATAAATCATTTATCATTTATCATAGCATCGTAACGGAACGTAAATCGCTTGTCGTGGATGGTACGGGAGCAGGTGATATGTCTCGATCGTAACAAAGGATGATATCATCCACCGAGCGGGTGTTGTGCTCGGGGACCACTGGTCCGACCGTTCATCGTTGGAGGTCGTATATAGGCGTAATTCAGAGAACGCTTCGTTAGCGTGAGTTAGGCTCTTCGTGTTCATCGTGCGCTACTAGTAATGCTATCTATTGGATTATGTGCGGACTGCGAAGACCGCTACATGGATCGTAGGGTGGTAAGTGGTAACTAGCTAAGGCCGAAGCCTCCCACCAGACCAGACCAGAGAAAATTCAAATTGCCAAATTGACCCTGCCGTGACTGAACCCGGAATAAATAGCTTTTTCTTTCTTTCCTTTTTCTTTAAAGAAAGAAAGAAATCTTTATTCAGGGATACAAGACAAAAAACAGACTTTATAAGAAGAAAAAATGGCGAGATGAGACTTGATCCCTAAAATGGTCTTCACTCAGCATGTTCTATACCTACATGTTAGGATACAGCGCTACATTCATATACCTATATAGGAACATATTCATAAATAATAATAAAGATAAATAAATAAAATCTGTAGGTATAGCCTATGATTTTTTTTTTTTTTTTGATTTATTTGGAAAACATACAGCTTAAATAAATAAATATAGCTAATACATTAGTGATATCACTGGAGCCAGTTAAGTTTCCACGTTTTGATGTAATACAATATTTTAGGTGGGAGTCCATCCTAAATTTTAGTGGACAAAAATATAATAATAATAAAAGATATAAGTGATACAATATACTATACATAATGACGATTACGTAAATGACAAAGGAGCATGGATTTGACTCGCTCCAGCAATGCTAAGGACAGCTGTTACTTAGGTATGTATTTTACAAATTAATGAAATTGTATTTTTTTTTTCAAAAGTGCAACCGCCGAGTTTCTTGCTGGTTCTTCTCGGTAGGAATGGCATTCCGAACCAGTGGTAGATTCACTTGACGATTCAAAAGTACTTCTAAAAGTTTATTTGAATAAAAATTATTTTAATTTTTTTTTTGAATATATTAGAATATGTAAATAATTTAAGGTACTTAGGTACCTTCACCTACAATATTTTTTGTAAAACTAAAGGAGTTATAATGGATTGGATTGGATTGGAAAAAGGGCGCTATATACTGACGTGCAATAGGTACGTTCAAGTCAATTCGGCCATCAAGCATGTCTACCACTACCGGTGACTAATATATTATAGTTACTATAAATTGCGTAACAGTGTTCAGGTCGCTGCACCTTCACCACACGTCATCTGCAGGTTTCGTGGAAGAGCATTTTCCCTGTGTTATCTTAGATCAGTCCGGTTGCGTTCTTCGAAATTCCATTGTTGGGGAGACAGAAGGCGAGAGATACTTTATCCCGATGATCTCATGGTTTAGTCTACAGTTCGACCTAGAAATTAGGATGTTCGAAAGCTCAGGGTAGACAGTTAGCTTTAGAATAACACATAGGCTACTTTTTATCCCGAAAAATTAAAGAGTTCACGCCGGAATAAAAAACCTCAAACCACGCAGACGAAGTCGCGGGCATTCGCTAGTTTATAATATTTGTATCGACTAGATGCCCGCGACTTCGTTCGTGGATTAAGGTTTTTAGAACGCGGGAACTTTTTAATTTTCCGCCATCATCTAAAACGGTTGACAGACATACACACTTTCGCATTAATATTATATGGATTGTTAGTATTAGTTCTTGGTTTAGTAAGTGGCTGTGGTATTGAACCAAAGTATTGGATACCGAAATTCGAATAAACGTTATAGGGGCACGTTTAGTATTAATATTTCCTGGTAATAGTTCATTTAACCCCACTTGACTTTCAAGGTTCCACCATCATAGTAATTCAGTGGTAATTCCCGTGAACGAATGGCTATACAATGAATAGGCTACAATAATGCATGAAATGTCAAATGATTTGAACTCACGAAATCTGCGTTGTGAAATGGCGTGAATCACACAGGTGAGACCGACTACTTACCTGCTGATTGCAATATAATAAAAACTAGCTGATGCCGGATGCGGTGATGCTAGCGACCATCTTGCGACCCTTGATTGAGGATTTTTGGTTCTCGCTTCAACTCTTTATTTTCCGAGAAAAAAAATAGCCTATGTGTTATTATTCCAGACTATAATCGGTCTCTGTGCAAAATTTCATCCAGATCCGTTCAGCTGTTCTGGCGTGATCGAGTAACGAACATCCATCCATCCAAACTTTCGCATTCATAATATTAGTATTGGAGTATAGATTTACGAGAATCTTTCATCATCAAGTTTCAATCCATCAACCCATTGCAAGCTCTATTTTTTTTATTCCACTACAAGTTATCCCTTGAATGCGATCTCACCATCTGACGGTAATTAGTAAGTGATGATGCGTTCTAAGATGGTAGCGGGTTAACTTGTTAGGGATTTGATAGTTAACCCACACCCCTAACCAGTCTATGACTCTACACGAAATCAATATCGGAACGCTAAATTGCTTGGCCGCACTACTTTGCCGGTAAGGTTGTAAGTTGTAACTAGCCACGGCCGAACCCTCCCACCAGACCAGACTAGGGAAAATTCAGAAATTATAAATTCCCAAATTGACCCTGCCGGGGATCCAACCCGGGACTTCTCATGTTAAGACAGCAGCGCTCACCACTACGCCAGGGAGGTCGTCTAATTAATTAATTAATAGTAGGTACCTACCTAGGCTTTAATTTTTTATAGCTACTGAGTTAGAGAATAGGGGATATGGAAAGGAGACAGAACGGAAAACACCGCAAGACACTTATATAACAAAACTATATTATCATTTTCCTAAACAAGGTACTTATGTATTACTAAGGTATATAATATGTACTGACATATTATATACCTGAGTAATACATAAGTACAATTGTTTAGGAAAGTGAAAAAATCTTACGGTGACATTACTGAATGTCACCGTAAGATTGCAAAAACCGTTGATCGTAATCTAACTAGCGAAATTGTAAACTGTCGACAGATTGTGAACCGTTCAATGTCCTGAGTGTCAATTTTTGAAATATTCATTGTATTTACGTTTTCTAGTCTCTTTCTTGTAGTTTAGTTTAGGGTTCGACATACCTATGTCACTTAGGTTTTATCGGGTTAATATCCCTATCAGATTACAATCTACCGAAAAATAATGCGTAAAATTGTAATCTGTCGACAGTTTACAATTTCGCTAGTTAGATTACAATCTAACGGTTTTTTCAATTATACGGTGACATATACATATACCTAGTAGATATATATAGGTTACTCATCAATGAAAACAACAACAATCGTAAAATACCGGATATAAACGGTATTATCCACACAATATAAGATAGACATTATCCTTCGATAAAAATTATAATTGGGAAGTCGTAAATTTAGGAATGTTTTTTCGATAACCTGAATACGCGGAACCTCAGACAAAAAACAAAAAAAAATATTAATTCAATATTACGTACTGGAATAAAAGATGAAATAGATCAGTAGGTAAGTCTAATTATTGTTTTGCAAAAGTTGTGCTCAATATCGACGTCCACAGTCCAACACCAATGATTTTTTACAATTATAAACTAGAGGGTCCACACATTCAAAGCTTGAAAGGAATTGAAAACGTCACGCATGTTGTAGGTATAGTAAGTCCAACCTGTTTTTGTTTTTTATTTTATTTTGCTATTATAAATTATAATTTATATCTATATACATACCTATATTATAATTTATAATAGCGACGCTGTCACCGAGTCAATGGCATCGGGGCTAATGTATATCTACGCATGTTGCGTCGCACATTACCGCCCGTCCCCGTTCCCAGGGAACCACCGTTAATCCATCAGTCTCTTTCCATCATCCCGAGTCTCGACTAATCCCTGCCGGCTCAATGAACGCAGGAATATCTTGAGTATGGTGGCAAGAGCCCTTTTGATCGTATCATTGAGAGAGCCATGCCGAAAAAGCCTACCAGCGCTCCTTTGACAAGTCACAAGAGAGTCCGTGAATTCCAATTTTATCAACCTCTTTTCCACACAGACATCTGTGCTCATAGCACAGGGGTGTTCCCAATCTGACATAACCAAAAAGGAAATTTACAAAAGTTTGGAATACTTAATAAGTGTTCAAAAAAAATCAGGCTGTAAGTTTATACTTTGTGCTTTTCCTTTTTCTAACTCATTGACCCTAACACAAAATGCTCCTTAACTTAATATGCTCCTTCATAATTTAACATATAGTCATAGGGACTATTTCCATATATTTGACACAAATAAGTTTATACAGAATTTTACACTGACAAAGGATACAATGTATCTGCCCAATAGATGTAAGAAACATTTAGCTACATTAGTAGCTTGTAATATACAAGACCCAGCTATTTTTAGCTGTAATAATATGGTTGGAAATGGTACATGTTGTACACTGAATGCTAACTCTATTAGTAACAACAGCTCTAATTCCAGTCTTTTGACAATGGATACAGATTGTAATAATATGGGTATTTTAACTTCTGGTACTAATATTGTTGAAATTAGTAAAAAAAATTTAAACTAAGTAGCAAGACAACAGATAAGCTATGTAATATTAATCTTGTACACCAAAATATACAAGGCTTATCTGGCAAAGAACATGAAATTGAACTTTTTGTTAAAAAATTTGATATTGACATTTTATGTCTCACGGAGCATTGGCTCAGTAATTACCAATTAATTTTAAATCTTAAAGATTACTCGTTGTCAAGTGCGTTCTCTAGAAAGAAGGCTATACGCGGAGGGTCTTTGATAATAACTCGAAGTAATAATAATTATAAGGAAAGAAAAGACATTGTTAATCTTTCTGTTGAACGCACTATTGAGCTGTCCTGTGTTGAGCTGGAGCGATACATAATAGTTTGTGTGTACCGACCTCCCTCAGGCGACTTTGTACTGTTTGAGGATGTCATGGAGGAGGCCCTAAGGCGGATATGTAGGTCAGCAAAAAAAGTGTTGATATGTGGAGACTTTAATATAGATATTTTGCTTAACACTCCTCTTTCTGATAGATTACTTAACTTATTTAAAAGCTTCAATTTAGACAATATTTTTATTGAACCAACACGGATAACAACAAGATCCGCTACCTGTATTGACAATATTTTCAGTGATTGTAAAATTGTCAGCAAGACCGTCATTACTAACCTGATCCGACCACTGCGGGCAAATGATATCTGTTTCTAGCTCTAAACAAAATACAACTAAAGTAATAAAGTATAGGCCAGTTACCACTAAAAAAGTACAACTATTTAAACAAAATATCTTAAATACTTTACCTACCCTTGACCTTACACAGGGTGGTCCGGATGAACACTACAATACCTTCTTTGATCTGTTAAATTCTCAGTATAGTTCCATTTTTAAAATAGTAGAAAAAAAATTGTTTAAAAATCTCAAATTTAGCGACTGGGCTACTGTTGGCATTTATAAAAGCAGGAATAAGTTGTTTGATCTGTATGCTGAAAAACAGTATAATTACACTCCTACATTTGTTCAATATGTAAGAAATTATTCAAAATTATTTAAAAATGTTTGCATACAAGCAAAATCACTTTATATAAAACAAAAAATTATTAATTCAGATAATAAAATAAAAGCAGTTTGGGAAATAATCACAGATGAAATTGGGAAACATAAAGTGGAAAAGCCTAAATTGGAGCTAAAAGTTAATGACCGTATTATTAACTGCGATACTGAAATTGCAAATACATTTGAAATTTTTTCCAAAATATTCCTGTTACCACTACTAGCTCCCTTAATTCCTCGCCAATAGAAGCCCTGAAGCTTCTCAAGGGTAATGTCACCGAGTGCAGTGTGTTGTTTAAGTTTAAACATGTGACCCCATATGATATTATTAAAATATTTAAATCTTTGCAATGCAAAAAAACCAGGGATCTATGGGGAATATCAGTAAAAATAATCAGCAATGTTATTGATATAATTGCACCATATCTTGCTTTAATATTTAATGAGTCTGTAGATTCAGGATCCTTTCCAGATCTTATGAAATACAGTAAATTGATTCCACTTTTTAAATCTGGTAGTAGAAGTTGTCGGGACGCCTCCCCTCGTTCTGCATTGCTCTGCCCAATTGGTAAAATGACTGCCTAGGTAAAAGGGGGTTGCAGAGAGAGACGTCTCGAAATGTGTTGTGAATGTTTGATTATACACTTACCCTGGTCCTCCTAGCGTAGTCTGATTGTCCGTGTGTCACGAACCGTTTGCTTATCGAACTTATCACGATCGGGTCCACCGCAAGGACCGGCTCCCTTCGTGGTGGCCGCTGTCGTTCCCCAATACTTCGTGCTTTCTGTAATGCAAGTGGCAACGGGCAGGTCTCGTCGCCAGACGAGACCCACCAGGGCAACGGCAACGGGCCGAGGAAACCAAGCAGTGAACACAGATATTACGTACGTTAGAGCAGGAATGGTTCCATCGCTAGCTTATTGGGTCCTAAAGACCAACTGTGAACGGATCCTGTCGGATCAACTGTGATGCTATTCCCCTTGGAATAGCTAACTCTTGAGCCTGTGAATGGATCCCATTTTGATCAACTGTGAAGCGACTCCCCACGGAGTCGCGTGCTCGTGAGCCTGTGAACTGGTGGGTAACCCACCAACTGTGAGGTAGGATGGAAACATTCCCAATGTATTCCCATGATGGGTAATCTTAAAGACTATGCCACTTACTTGAGGAATACAGCGAGAGGTAGCAAACCAGCACGGTATGACGCTACTTGCCCAGACGCACGAGTAAAAAATGGTGCCAACCGCGGGAATCCCATATGAGAAAATTTGAGGTACCACAGACAATCGACTACGCATAAGAGATGTAAAATGGTTAACTGGTCTGTGGTAAAGGTAATGATCACAGTAAACTCACCATAGATTTATAAGCGTCGGGCTCCGAGTTCCGGCTTTGAGATACGTGATGTTGCCAAAGTTTATGTTTAAGTGATTTAGATTAGTGATTATTATTTACATTTATATTACAATTTACAGATTCGCGACGATTGTCGCGACACTCCCCAACAACGGAAGTTACAACAAGACGATAAGGTTTTGTGTCCACTCCCTAATCTTCTCGAGAGCTCTAACAGCCGCTTCTCTCTTAGGCCTTGGCTCCTCGGAAGGAAGGTCCTTTCCACTCTCATGAGGAATCTCCTCCAATAGAGGTTGATTTTCTGGTATCGTTTCATTGTTGGGTTGTACAGCGTGATTACTCTCTTCGTCATGTGTGTCAGTTCCACTGCCAGGAGTCTCACTGACTTCTCTAGAGGTCCTTTCCTGGACTTCATCAATTACGTAAGCAGAAGGTATATGATAGTAATCCGGTCTAGGCTTGTCAGCTAAAACATTGGTTTCTTGTCCATCCATCTCCAGAGGATACAGATGAGAAATGGATCTAACGAATTCGGTATCTCCCACCTTTACTCTAGCTGTTCTACTAAATCCATCTTTTCCTTTTATAAGTTTTGTTATTTTCCCAACTCGCCAGCTTTCCCGATTATGATGATCTCCTTTTATTTGGACTATTTGTCCTTCTCGGGGTTCGAGCTTCGAAGTAACTCTCGGCTCCTTATGTGAGTGTTGATATCTCTCTCGAAGGCTGAGAAGGTAGCGATTCGAGAACATTTCTTTAAATTCGTCTTGGATCTTAAGAGCTCTTTTCCAAGCTTTAACTAACTCCCTCTTCGTGACTGTACCTTGTATTGAAGGTTCTTCCCGAGTAGCTTCAGTTGCTATACACCTTCCCACAGTTAAGAAATCCGCCGGTCTCAATATATGATCCACTTCAGAGTCTATGCAAGTGAGTGGACGCGTGTTTACCACGGCTTCAATTTCCTTCATGACTGTAGATAGTTCACTGTCTCTAAGACAGTGTTTCTGTAATGTCCTCTTCATACAGTTCTTCACGATACCTATTAGTCGCTCATAAAAACCGCCAAACCATGGTGCCAGTGCGGGAATAAATCTCCAGCGAACTTTGTTTTCGATGCAATACGGCTGTGCTAAGACTTCTGACAGTAATTTAAATTGTGACGCATTATCTGACGTAATGAGCGTCGGTAACCCCCTGGTAGCTGCCATTCTTCTCAAGGCGTGAAGGCTTTCTCCAGCTGAAAGGTCTCGCACGACTTCTAAATGTATGGCTCTTGTCGCTAGACACGTGAACAAGCAGATCCATCTTTTCTCTAACCCATTTCCATTGCTAACCAAAACTGGTCCGAGATAATCAATTCCTGTGAAGGTAAAAGGTGAGCTGTAATTCACTCTTTCAGGTGGTAATGCGGGTGTAGGTGGTAACTTGTACGGTCCTCCGCCATGTTTGACACACGTCGAACATTTCTTTAACAATTTTTGTACCTGACGTTTGCCTTGTAAAATCCAGTATGTTTCGCGTATAATACTCAACGTATGATTGACGCCTACGTGATAATTTTTGTTATGTGTCTCTGTGATTATTCTATTAGTTAACTCAGAATCTTTAGGTAATAAAATAGGATATCTTTTATCGAAAGACCAGTCTGTATTTCTCATCCTTCCTTTACATCTTAGTATGCCATCGATATCGAGAAATAATCCTAAGTTTCGGCTCAAGTTCGTTTCTATCCCTTGTATTTCATCCCTGAAGTGCTCCTCTTGTAATTTCTTTATTTCATCTAAATGAGTCTCTTCTAGGTGTTCCTTTTCATTTTCATTTATTTTATTTTGATTATTAATTTTATCCGATCTTCTATCATGACTTGCAAAACTTATTTCATCCATTTCAACTTCATTATCTTCTACTTCGTTCGGAAGATCCTCCCCCGCCAAAAGGGAATTGACATTTGTCGTTTCTTGCATCCATGTATGAGATGTTTGCAACAAGTATTGAGGTCCAGCTAACCATTTTGCTCTGTCTTCACGAGTGCTGGACGGTCTTGTTGCTACGTCTGCTGGGTTTAGCTCTGTGGGAATATATCTTATAACCAATTCCTTATTCCGTTTAATTTCCTGAACTCTCCTTGCTACGAATGGTGGTAGGAGTTTTGAAGATTTGCACCACTCTATTACAATCCGACTATCGGTCCAAAGAAATTGATTTGTCACCGTTGCGGGAATGAAATTGCGGATGAATCTCATAAGACGACTCCTAATCAGTACTCCAAGTAGTTCTAACCGGGGAATCTTTAAACTGTCTTGATCCTTTATAGGGATAAGTCGTGATTTTCCAATGATGAAACTAATTTTGCCCTCGTTTACTATGTATACTGCAGCGGCATAAGCTCGAAGAGAGGCATCTGTAAAGCAATGTAGTTGAACGGTGTTATCTTGTGCAGCCGTCATATAACATCTAGGTATCGATATTTCCTTGATTTCGTCTAACTGTCTACGTATTTTAGACCACTCTTCCTTCATTGGTTCTGAAAATACAGTGTCCCATTTAACTTTGCTTCTCCATAGTTCTTGTAAAAATAATTTAGCGGGTAGTATATATGGTGCAACAAATCCACACGGATCATAAATTGAGGCAATTACTTTTAATACTCCTCGTTTGGTGTCCGCATTAGAATCGACTTTATATCTCAGTTGAAGTATATCATCTTTCAAGTCCCATTCGAGACCCAATATCTTAACACGTTCGGAATTTGATGTGTCTGAAATTTGTGACATAAACTCGTCAGAATTCGAACTCCACTCTCTTAGGTTCATAGACATCTGTCCGAATGCTTCTTTGGAGTCCTGATATAATTCTAAAGCTTCTGTTACAGATGTACTACCGGTGACTAGGTTATCCACATATATATTATTGGCAAGATCTCTAACACTTGGTTTGTCATTATTTGATAGATGAAGTTTAATCGTGGCGTTTAATAAAAATGGGCTGCTAATAATTCCGAATGGCACACGACAGAATCTCATGTAAACGATGTTGTCTTCAGTTGGTGGTTTATTAATATCCTTAATCCACAAGAATCGAGTTACATCTCGATCATTATCATGAAGTGCGATTTGTAAAAAAGCTTTTTCTACGTCGGCTGACAATGCGATTTGGTGATATCTAAATTTTACTAACAATCCCGTTAAATCTTCTAACATCATTGGACCACAATACAAACATTCGTTCAGACTTTTGTCATCAGCTTTTGTTTTAGCCGAGGCGTCATACACTATTCTAATAGCCTTATCTCTTTGATGAACACAATGATGTGGTAAGTAATGAATTGGATGTTTTTCGTTATTGGTATGTTTCGATACTAGCTCTATTACTCCTTTACTAATTTGTTCCCTTAAAATTTTATCATATTCGACTAAAGTATCTGAATCTAGACGGTTAAGTAATGAGACTAATCTGCCAAAGGACAATCCAAAGTTGGTCGATAAAGATGGAGGATATTCTATCCACGGCCAGGATACAGTATATCTATTGTCGACAACTTCAGTAGTTTCATTAAAAGTTTTAACTGCTTCTTCATCGGCACTAATCCTAGGTGAGTCAGTGATACCTATGGATTCCAAGTCCCACAGTGATCTTATGTTCCCGTGATCTAAAGGTAAATCTGGCTTATTCAGTTTCGTCTCTCCACAAGATAGAAAGTAAGTAATTACAGATAATTCGTCCACTGGTTCTGAATTGGTCTCTCCTGATAGTATCCATCCTAGATTAGAATCTACTATGTACAAATTTTCTCTGATCTTTATTTTCTCCGTATTCATTATATTATGGTAGTAGTCGTTTCCAATTAAAATATCAACCTTCGATGATAATGATCCATCATCGGCTAAAATACCTTTATTCTTCCAATGTCCTAATTCTACGTCAGGATATGGTACGCATTGCGAGATGTGAGGCACGACATTAGCGTAAAGTAGTAATGTTTTATTGGTCCTAGTGCGGAGCTCTAATTTCACTATAGGGCTATCTATTATCTGAGGAGTTCTTGAACCAAAGGTAAATATAGAGAGCCTACTTTCTTCCTCAACTGGAAGGTTCAATCGTTTCGCCACTGATTGGGTTATGTAAGTACGTTGACTTCCAGAGTCCAGTAATGCTCGACATTTTACTTCTACGCGGTTATCTCCTACATTCCGGGCGTTAACAATCGCCGTCTGAAGTATAGTAGTAGCCCGTGCGTTTAGTTGCATCATTGCATTAGTTTGTTCAATTTCCTCTGAGAAAGTTTTAGGACAGAGCGCTCGATTGTGTGAGCCACTCTCCTTGCAGTGAAAACAACTTAATTTTCCTCTACAACATTTTATGGTGTGCCCCTTGCGAAAGCATCCGTAACATCGGCTACCCAATCTGTTCCTTCTTTCCTTTAATGTTTTAAAGTTTTTGCATTGATCATTAAAGTGATTCTCTTGACAGAAAATGCATTGAAGTTTCCTACTCTTGGGATTTTGCCTTTCTTCGATTCTACTTTGATCTGTTGATTTCCTTTTGAATCGTTTCTTAAAATCCACTTCATGACCTTGAGGTAATTCTCGTTCCTTATTCAGGAATCTCCTTCCTGGTTTCTTTGTAAAATTTCCTTTATGATTCTGTGTTGGCTTCTTTGCCTTCCCTTTCCTATTGTTATCGTACGCATTCACCTGTAATGCTTGTGTAGTATAACTTTCTTCCACTTTTCCTTGAACAACCCTATCGGCATCCTCTCTAGCAGTAACAATAATCTCTAAGCATTTGCGTATCTCCTCGATGGATTCGGTACTTATTTTCATTTTCATTTCGTAAATAATTTCCTTCGGGAATTTCTCCATAATCAGGAAACGTAGATGGTTATGGTTTATATCCTCGCCTAGCGACTTGAGCACTCTCAGGTGTCGTTCAATTTCGTTGAGAGTATGTCTCACTTCTGCGATGTTCATCGCTGTCGAAGCTTTCACTCGATATAGCGCTGAGTAGTGTGCATCGATTATATGATTCTCCTTCCCATATCTGTTTTTTAATGTCGTCAAAGCTATATCGTAATTTTTGTTTGTTGTCTCGAGCCCTTCTATGACTTTCTTCGCTTCGCCTTTTAATGATGCCTTTAAGTATAGTAACTTATCAACGTCCGTTAGGTTTCGCTTGTCGATATTTGAACTAAATTGATCCCAAAACGTCGACCATTGGAGGACATCGCCATCAAATTCAGGTAAAGTCAGTTTCGGCAACCTACTGTTTAGACTCGAGTTCGCATCCTTAGCGACATGAGCTTCTCGTTCGATTATTTTAATTCTGTCTTTGATCTTTACTTTAAGTTCGCACAGTATATCCTCGGCTTCCAATTGCACTGTGGATATCTCTGATATATCGTCAGGTGCAGGGTTCTTGCTCAGACGAAAATAATTTGTTAATTCCGTACTCAACCTGGTTAATAGAGTTTCTAATTTTGAGGAAATAATTTCTGCTTCTTGTACGACCGTTGGAGATTGATTAGTTACATCCTCGAGAGTTTCTATTACATGGGAGGCATTAGTTACCAAATTTTGTAATTTTGTTTTCATCGAATGTAATATTGTTAAGAGACTTTGATCCATTTTGATCACACAACAATTGAACAAAGTTCTTTAGAAAGGTTAGTTATTTAAATTTTTATTTAGGTTTAGTCGTTGTCTTCGGTGTGATCAGGAACTCGCGGGCTCGTCCCTCTATAAATAAACAGCAGTCGCTTAGAAGAGAGAAAGAAAAAGAAAGAAAGTGGAAAATTTCAATTTGAATTGAAGGGAAATAAACAAATCCTTCCTTTTCCATTATTCTCCATTTTTATTTACTTTTATTTAGTAAGTACATCAACTGAACTGTTCATAGATTAATATGATGAATTGGTGACCAAGACCTTCTTTTAATTTCAGTTTAATAATAAAAAACAGAAATTTATTTATTTATTTATTTTAGGCTTCGCTATATCTGATGGATGTGTCACATTAAGGTTATATGGTTTAACTATCTATGGTAACCCTCGTTTTCTAAATTTAATTCATTCATTATTTATTTACATACTTTTATTGACCTCACAAATAAAGTTAGTTAGTCAATGAATCAATTTCATAGTCCGACCCTGTTCTCTTAGTGTTTCAATGAATTTACTAATAATTGTTCTTGCATAGGGTCTTAAGCCAAGGTAGGCATTAATTTCTCTTTTATGTCTCTATGACTTGCGCAATACCACTATTAATAACTATATATAATGGTAGATTCATTCGACTATTCATAAGCACTTGTAAAAAGTCCATTTGAATTTGAATAACCACTAGTAACATTGTAAAGTGATCATTGTGTTGCTTCACCGAGGCTAGACAGTGCTTTTATGCCTCTATGATCTGCGCAAAACCACTAGTAAATATATCTATACATAACAACCACTAGTAATATTGTAAAGTGATTATTGTGTTATTTCACTGAGGCTAGACAGTGCTTTTATGCCTCTATGATCTGTACACCACTGTACACTAGCATGCTAGAAAGGTCATGTCTATCCTTCCGATAAGACACATAATTTGTAATAGAATAGAATATTTCTATTCAAATAAACTTTTACAAACACTTCCCGTTCTTTATACACCGTACTAACATCTATTTCTCCTATATAATTCACTTTATTAAATATTATCTCAGCTCTAATATTCAGTCATTCTGATTGCAGAGCGTATGGGAACACAGTCACGTTGTAACCGACCGGTACGAACACTCAACGACAAAATGCTTAATGTTAAAGTTGCATTTTCAAGTCAGGATATTTAACCATGATGGCTGGTCCAACATACTTGCTTTAGTAAAGGTCAGTGACTCTATTGTACTCTTGCAATCACCTGTACCTAATACTCTGGGTATTGATCATGGCTAATATTTATGTTACTTCACTATTTCATTCATATACCTGTTAAATGTAAGTTCACCTTATGCACGGATACCCTTCATAACTGTCATACAAAAAATAATTCTGATTGGTATAGGTAAAACACTACAAAAATAATAAATATAGCGGTAGGTGCAAGAAGTTAACACTTTTAAATTCAAATTTCTTTCTTCATAGATACTGAACCCTAAGACACTTTTAAAATTGAGCCATATTCAACACTAAGTTTAATAAACAAAGCACAACATGTCTATTAAAGCTTTAATCTGTTAGAATGTTCATATGAACTCAAACTTTTGATTCAATTAATTTAGTCATACTTAAATCAGCGGAGTCATAATAATTATTTAACAAAGAAATTCAAAATTTATCCCATTTTATCATATATTACTATAATGACTCACAACATTGTTGATAGCACTATAGGTTAATGAGTTTTATAAACTTTTGAAAAGAAAAGAAGAAAATGTAGGTAAGTATTCTATTTATAGACTATGTAGGTATACGGTACCCTCACTTACTTCTTCATATTATTACCTTTTCTATTATATTAAATGGTAATATGCACTCTGCACTATTACATAGGTACTTTGATAATGTATGGGTACTAACATGTCGAGACATGTCTGACTTGGGCCAATGCATAATAACATTCACAACTTTTTTTTTTACATAACACCCCCTTTCTTTTATTTCATGATTTTAGGTATCTTAATGAAAGTTGATTTATCAATTGATCAAATCCCAGCATCTCCACCATGTCGGGACGCCTCCCCTCGTTCTGCATTGCTCTGCCCAATTGGTAAAATGACTGCCTAGGTAAAAGGGGGTTGCAGAGAGAGACGTCTCGAAATGTGTTGTGAATGTTTGATTATACACTTACCCTGGTCCTCCTAGCGTAGTCTGATTGTCCGTGTGTCACGAACCGTTTGCTTATCGAACTTATCACGATCGGGTCCACCGCAAGGACCGGCTTCCTTCGTGGTGGCCGCTGTCGTTCCCCAATACTTCGTGCTTTCTGTAATGCAAGTGGCAACGGGCAGGTCTCGTCGCCAGACGAGACCCACCAGGGCAACGGCAACGGGCCGAGGAAACCAAGCAGTGAACACAGATATTACGTACGTTAGAGCAGGAATGGTTCCATCGCTAGCTTATTGGGTCCTAAAGACCAACTGTGAACGGATCCTGTCGGATCAACTGTGATGCTATTCCCCTTGGAATAGCTAACTCTTGAGCCTGTGAATGGATCCCATTTTGATCAACTGTGAAGCGACTCCCCACGGAGTCGCGTGCTCGTGAGCCTGTGAACTGGTGGGTAACCCACCAACTGTGAGGTAGGATGGAAACATTCCCAATGTATTCCCATGATGGGTAATCTTAAAGACTATGCCACTTACTTGAGGAATACAGCGAGAGGTAGCAAACCAGCACGGTATGACGCTACTTGCCCAGACGCACGAGTAAAAAATGGTGCCAACCGCGGGAATCCCATATGAGAAAATTTGAGGTACCACAGACAATCGACTACGCATAAGAGATGTAAAATGGTTAACTGGTCTGTGGTAAAGGTAATGATCACAGTAAACTCACCATAGATTTATAAGCGTCGGGCTCCGAGTTCCGGCTTTGAGATACGTGATGTTGCCAAAGTTTATGTTTAAGTGATTTAGATTAGTGATTATTATTTACATTTATATTACAATTTACAGATTCGCGACGATTGTCGCGACAGAAGTGACCCTAATAATTACAGACCAATTTCTATATTACCAGCACTCAGCAAGATATTTGAGAAAATTATGCTCAACCAACTGCTTCTGCACTTTAACTCAAATAAACTACTACACTCAGAGCAGTATGGTTTTACTAAAGGCCGATCAACAACCGATGCGGGAGCTATGCTGTTAAAGCATATATTCGATGCGTGGGAGAAATCACAGAATGCTATTGGTATTTTCTGTGATTTGTCTAAGGCATTCGATTGCGTTGAGCATGAGACGCTTTTAGTTAAGTTGAACCATTATGGAATCAAAGACACTCATTGGCCTCATTGCATCTTATCTCAGTGACCGCATTCAAACGGTATGTGTCAACAATGTGAAGTCGTCCGGATCAGCCTCACTTATGGGTGTTCCTCAAGGCTCTATTCTGGGTCCCTTCATGTTCTTGGTGTATATAAATGATTTACCATACTACGTCCAAAATACTTGCGATATTGTGCTATTTGCTGACGACACGTCCTTGATTTTTAAAGTCGATAGAAACAAGGACAATAATTTATGAAGACGTAAATAATGCAATTTCTCAAGTCACTAACTGGTTTACTGTAAACAATTTACTTTTAAACGCAAAGAAAACCAAGTGCATTGAATTCGCATTGCCGAATACCAAGTCCACAGGAAACATAAATTTAACTGTAAATAATGATATTTTAAAAATAGAAGAGACCACTGTGTTCCTGGGGGTGACCTTAGATTCAAAGCTTCAATGGGGCACTCATATATCAACTCTGGCTGGCAAACTCAGCTCTGCTGCTTACGCTGTCAGAAAGATTCGACAGTTTACTGACGTTGAAACTGCAAAAATTGTATATTTTGCTTACTTTCATAGTATTATGTCTTACGGAATTTTACTATGGGATAAAGCAGCAGATATTCAAAAAGTTTTTGTATTACAAAAAAGGGCAATACGTGCAATTTATAATTTAAAACCGCGCGAATCCCTTAGAGAGAAATTTAAGGAAATAGGTATTCTTACAGTAGCCTCGCAATATATTTATAGTAATTTAATCTTCGTAAAACAGCACATTCATAATTACAAAAAAATAAGCGATCTGCATGATAGGCAAACTAGAGGCCGCCATAAGCTCGTGACTCCATCGCTCCGCCTCAAGAAACGAAGGTCGTTTGTGGGAATGAGCATTCTATTTTATAACAAAATTCCACAACCTATCTTAAACTTGCCTTTACATAAGTTTAAGAAGTCCATTAAAATTATGCTCGTGAAAAAGGCTTATTATACTGTTGAAGATTACGTAAATGACAAAGGAGCATGGATTTGACTCGCTCCAGCAATGCTAAGGACAGCTGTTACTTATGTATTTTACAAATTAATGAAATTGTAAATTATCTTTTTTTTCAAAAGAGCAACCGCCGAGTTTCTTGCTGGTTCTTCTCGGTAGGAATGGCATTCCGAACCAGCGGTAGATTCACTTGACGATTCAAAAGTACTTGTAAAAGTTTATTTGAATAAAAATCATTTTGTATTTTTTATTTGTATTTGTATTTGACACCTAGAGCCACACGAAAACTTCGTGAAAAAAGAGTGCTAAATACCCCCGGAATAAGTTAAATGAAATAAACTAACTATTACTTAATTTATAAAATTATGTAAATGTTTCATAAGGGTTAAATCACACAGACGCTTTAAATAAACTAAATTATTTATCATCGAGGTTATTTCGATTCTGCCCAGTGTATAAATAGATTCCTTATCTGTAACCTGTGTGTTGTGAGTTTGTGACTCACGTGTGAGATATCTTGCGCAATCTCCATAGTAACTATGAAATTAGGTATATCGACTGAATCCGTTGAACAGTAGGGTCAACAAGCCTGCATATCTGCGATCAAAAGATCGCAGCTGCATATGTATAATTTTCCACGAGTCGTCAGACACTTAGCAAAAAATAATATAGGTTAGCAGTAGCACAATAATATTTTATACCCCTTCCGTTACCTGCTTTCATCTTTGACTGCATCGTCACCCACCAAATTAGATCGCAGTCTAGGACTAACATGCATCCATGTACATAAAATGCGAAAGTGTGCCTGTCTGCCACACTACAACGGCCCATCTTTTTGACCGATTTTGAAATTTGGTAAATAAGTAATTTCATCCAGATCCGTTCAGCCATTCTGGCGTGATTGTGTAACAAATATCCATCCATCCATCCAAACTTTCGCATTTATATTAACTAAATACTATAGACAGACAGCCCTATCGAAAACTCATGTGCTCCAATTTTGGTATTAGGTCAAGGGATGAGTAAAAATAGATGGAATGTTACTAAGGCAGGCCTGCGGAAATGTAAATAATATAATGAATTATTATCAGTCTACTCGTTATTTATAATAATATATTAACCGATATCTACACAATATAAACAAAAAGCGTCCGGCCTCGTAGTCGTTTGCACGCGGTTCAAAATTGCAAAAAAATATTATCATACAGAGTGAACTAGGAGTAAACTTGGATTGTTCACGACTGCCTAAGAAAAGTGTAATGGCCAGAACCAGAACAGATATTTTGGATGTATGGCATCGTACTATTATCTATTGTGTGGTATGGCTCCCGAGTGACGTTGGCTACAATTTTTTTGAAAATTAATACAATAATTCTCGGAAGTGTGTCTGTCTGTCCGTTGGTCTATCTGTCGGCCCAGTTTTTCAACCGATTTTAATGAAATTCGGTAAGGACACAGGCTAACTCTCTAGGCTCTTTTCTGACGGAAAACTACGGAATTCCCGCGGAAATTAAAAAATCCTTATCCACGCAGACGAAGTCTAAAAATATAGTTTATAGTGTACGGGAACAAAGGATGATCATCCACCGAGCGGGTGTTGAACTCGCCGCTCGGGGACCACTGGCTGGTCCGACCGTTCATCGTTGGAGGTCGTATATAGGCGTACTTCAGAGAACGCTTGGCTAGCGTGAGTTAGGCTCTTCGTGTACATCGTGCGCTACTAGTAGCCTCCAGCTTTTCGAAGTTAAGTGCGTTTTAAGAAATTAAATATTATCACTTGCTTCAAGCGGTAAAGGAAAACTACGTGAGGAAAGCTGCAAGCCCGAGATAGCTTCGTAATTTTCTCGAAGGTATATGAAATTTAACAATCCGCAAGTTTAGCGTGACTATGGCCTAACCCTTCTCATTCCGAGAGGTGACTTAATAGGCACGATGACAATGAAATTATGAATTTATTTAATGAAATAGGATTCGTGGATTATAAAAAACGTATTTATTTTTCTATTTCGAGTGAGATTGCTATTTATTTTGATAAAATAAAATTATAAAATACAGCAATCCGCCATAATGGATTAAACACCAAGAAGCGAATGACGTCACAATGGTTTGTTTTCGAGCGTTGACAATCACACTATTGCTTACTGCACACTTCGCAGAGTACATTGGTAAAAATAATAGTGACGTCTCAAACGACGCCATGACACCGGGGAGCGTTTTGACGTGAATTTTAAAATTTAAATTTCAAATGCCAATATTATCTACCAAACCTTATTTTTCTGCTGAAATAAGATATTTTTTCGAAATAGTATATCTACTATTTCGGAAGATAGATAGATTTCGGTCAGATTATGTTCGGAAGTATCTTCCGAACATAATCTGACCATTTTTCAAAATCAGTCATCATGCCTATTGTGCTCAGTAGTGAGCCAACAATGGGTGGATAAGAGAGAGAGTAAGGTAGGTTCACTAGGTAGGCATTTGTTACCTAAAAATCAATTGTGAACCCAGCTATTATATCCGTCTAACTAAACTATGATTATTTCCCGGATCTAGTTCTACGTCTATTTAACTGTGATGCCTATGACTAATAGATCAAAATCTTTTCTAAGGCTTGGGTGCGTGGTATAACATGGAAATCCCGCGCTCATTAAAACTATATACTCGATCATTTTAGAACTTAGAGTGAAAAAAAGAATAAAATAGAGAAGTAGTTGTAGGTCTGTACATACTATTTTGGCTTAAAAGGAAATTTATAGGATAAGTAGGTACCTCTGGAGTGCCCAATAGCGGGAAGTCTATAGATCTTTAACTCTATTACTTATTATAAATGCGAAAGTTTGGATGGACAGATGTTTGTTACTCAATCACGCCACAACGGCTGAACGGATCTGGATGGAATTTGACATAGAGATGTAGATTATAGACTGGAAAAACACATGGGCTACTTTTCGTCCCGGAAAATTAAAAAGGGTCCCGCGGGAACCAAAACACCTCAATCCACGCAGACGAAGTTGCGGGTATTAAAAATAGATAGATAGATAGTCTTTATTGCTACACAAGACATTAAAATACATATAAAAGAAAACAAAACAAAAAGACTAGCCATATCACCTGCTCCCGTACAGGTTCTATCAGGTTAATATATCTAATAGAAAAATAATGCGTTATATTGTAAGCTGTATGTTACGGTTCACAATCTGTCGACAGTTTACAATCTATCGAGATAAAAAGCGTTAGATTACAAATTTACGGTGACATTTACACAACTTCCAAAGATCAATGGTCAGACCAGGGGTCCCCGAGCACAACGCCCGCTCGGAGGATGATCATCCTATTGTTACGGTCGAGCCATATCACCTACTCCCGTACAGATCTATGAGTGAGTACCATTGATGTAGAATTTTAGATGGTGAATACATACTACATTCTATATATATAAAAACCCCTGAGTCACTCATTATTCTCATCAGGGTTTATTGCCAGATATGAATTCCTGCACAAAATAACTAATAACATCTGAGATTAGTATGAAAATAAACCAGCCGAGTTAATTAAATACTGTGATTCATTTGCATGGCTTCCCAACTTCCATGACGATGACGTATAAGGATTGGAAAATAAAAACTGTTGCTACTGTGTGTGTGATGACATTTTCACACTCGGATTAAAAAATTACAAGTTAGTCGAATAGTTATGCCTCAATGTGGTACTGTCCCATGGTCCTATACTTGTGTGACTAGAGCCTATTTTGGGAAGTGTTTTTTAAAGAAGTTGTTGTAATTTTTAATTCAGTGTTCACCGTTGGCCGAGCAATTAAAAAGAAAATTATGCAAATTAAAACTGATTTGATGCATGATGCTCACTATCCAAGGTGTTCTTGTACCCAAAGTAATAAAAGAATTTAGGTTTTATTGTACATTTTTATTTTTTGAAGTGAAACTTCTTTAGAAACGGCAACGGATGTTGTCGCCACGGTAGGTACAAGTGGCGCCACTGCACGAACGTGTATATCGTAGTAGAAGCCGGAAGGGCTTCGAACCTGCAAACCGATCTGAGGAATCTTATCATAATATTGGCGATTTATTGTTAATGTTTACTCATTATTTCTACCCTCGTAAGATTTACATAGTTACTGATGAATTTAAAAGACGGGTCAAACAAACACTTGTTTGTTTGACATAGGCTACTTTTTACCCCGGATGTATGATGATTACAATGATATCCTCAATGTGATACAGTCGTACTGTCTTAATAATATTATGGGCTTTTAAGTACTTGTGTAACCAGCAATGCCTAGAAACGTAGCTCTAAGAACGTAGATACAGCAGCTACCGATTACACCAACTGTAAAAAATAAAATGCAAAAGTGTGATGTAAAATATTTGCTTTCACATTGCAAACAGGAGCAAAGTTTGAGGCTCAGATTAAAAACCTTCTGAGGTTTGAGGTCAGCCTCAAAGTCAGCAGTGGCTATATAGGTAGTTTGGAATTTAATTTGATAAAAAGTATGAAATATACCAAGGTTCCCTATATTATTTCCAAAAATAATATGATATTTAAAAAAATATGATATTTTATTGAATTAGTAGTCTGTATACTTTTTGTATCTAAAATTCTACATCAATGACTTTTTGTGATAAGTGGCAACATTTTTGACATTTTAGTTTTTGTCTTTTGACTCTTTGAGTGCTTGCTTACACGTCAAATTCTTGGATACAATTTCCGAATGAATGTTGCTAAAAAGCTTTAAAAGTGTTTAAATATAGTAGAATTAGTGTTAAATAAGGATTATACGTAATTTTTGATGTATATAGCAAGAGATTTTAACATTCCTTAGTTGTAGAAGCTAATGTTTTTCTAGGCTAAGCTATCAAACAGAAATGGGTGAGCGAAATTACAAGTTTTTTGTTACATTTACTCCTTATTTATTCCCGTATATATAGATAAAACGTAAAAATCTTCCAGGTGGTCTATTTAGTTACTTCCGAGGGTTGTTAGGTGCACGGGAAATGAGGATTTTGATCCTCGGTTTGGACGGCGCCGGAAAAACAACAATATTGTACAAACTACAAGTCGGCGAGGTGGTCACGACCATACCAACAATCGGTTTCAACGTGGAACAAGTCACATATAAAAATCTAAAGTTCCAAGTGTGGGATTTGGGTGGACAAACTAGCATCAGGTATGTTGAGGTTATAAATTACTTGAAAAAGTATGCAACAAAAAGTGTAACCTTGTTTTTATAGAACACAGAGTTAATCGTGGGTGAAGATTAGGTTTTTACACTTAAATTCCTTTGTAAAATGATGCAGTGTGAAAATTACCTTCATGGTCAGCCCAGTTTACTGAATATCTATGTCATTGTAGTGATAAGTTACTTACTAACATTTGTAAATACAAAATCAGCCCTTTATCTTTGGAAACTATGTGAAAGAACAGGGCCTCATGTCTATGTACTTAATAATAGTAAGGCATGTACGTGAAACCTATCTAAATAAATGACTAAATGCATGGTATTCTATTACATAGCTTTATCTGAATATTGTTTAACTACAGGATCGTCTATATTAAGGACTGTAACTATTTAAAAAAAATTTAAGTTTGTTTTTAAGAATACATTCAAGTATTCAATCAACAAGTAAGAAAAAGTTTAAGTCTGAAATTCTATTTAAAACAACTGTTGTTATCATTTCGTAATGTTTCTTGATAACAAACTGTGTGTGATTTTTATCAGATATGTTACAAAATGTTAACTATAAAGGTTTAATTTTAATTATTTCAGACCTTATTGGCGATGTTACTATGGCAACACAGATGCGATAATATATGTTGTTGACTCAGCCGACAGGGATCGAATAGGAATATCTAAAGATGAGCTAGTACATATGTTAAGAGTAAGTATTTGATACTTATTAAGTTCATTAAATTCCTCAAAACAGCACATTACTTTTTACTATAGAGAGCAAGGAGTTCACGCTGGATTTAGGAGTCGAGTCATTAGTTCAGTAAGTAAGTCTTTAAAATCTGAAGTCTTTTTAAATGCACATGGCTTAATAGTCCCATTTCTGATTTGATTGAGTATAGCAACTCCAAGCATAGCTCTCTCCATCGCCCGCTGAGTGAGAGCTTTCTTATGAGGCCCATAGTTAGCAACCGTGTTTTGCATCTGTTTTTCATCACTGGCAACACACACTGTTCAAAGACATTGGTCTTCACTCATCAGGCACTGAGTAGTACTTAACCTCACTTAACTGCCTCATAGATCTAGTGGGTATTATGTTCAACTGCGGCTGATGAGGTCCCGGGTTCGAGCCCCAGGTCGGGCCATAACAAGTACTTATTGGGTTTTTAACTTTTTAGCCCAAAATGAGGAAGTTTTTAATGTTTCACCCTCATACCTCGGAGACCACGTTAAGCCATCAGTCCTTCCCCTATTAACTCAACGGTTGTGTCCCGTAATAATATATGTTCCCATGCAGATGGCCAATATCTCCAATAGGCTGCTGTGGCCGAAATTTGGTGGAGAGAACATTTTATTATTAATATTATTTACATAAGTCATGGTAAGTGCATTATGTATCTATTTACAGATTTACATTCTGTCTATGGGTACAGTTTCCTTAAATTTATTTTTACTAACTGGCTCTAATACTACTAAATCAATTAATTCCAGGAAGATGAGCTAGCAAATGCAATCCTAGTGGTGCTAGCTAACAAACAGGATATGGCTGGCTGCCTCACCGTGGCGGAGGTCCACCAAGCCCTGGGGCTGGACGCGCTGCGCGATAGAACCTTCCAGATATTCAAGACCTCCGCTGTGAAAGGAGAGGGACTCGACCAAGCGATGGACTGGCTCTCCAACGCGCTGCAAGCTAGGAAATAACATTGAGGTAAATGATATCTAAGGTCTTAACGTGCAGAGTTACCGGGTTCGAACCCCGGAAGGGGCTCAGGTTTCCTTTTGCTGGTTGTGAGTTGGCAGCTCATTTTTTTTTACAGATACTACGTAATATCCTAAACCAAGCACTGAAATATTTTTGTGCGATTTTCAGTAGCTCACTAGAAATACATTTTTGAAAATCAGACTCAATTGACGTTTGGTTGTCAAAAAACGTTTCGTTTATTGTATTACATTCTATGTTAAATGGAATAATTCATTCTAAGTTACTAAAAAAGTAATAATTCATTATTATTTATTTGAAAATACATTACATAGACATACGAAATAAAATATTTTGTTGATTATACTTACCTTTTAAAAACAGAATTAAAATGATTATAATTATTACTGAGCTTGGGACTGGGGGCACTCCGACTTGGATAGTACAAATAGAATTCGGGTGACAAAGAGGATGTCGTTCAGACCCCGACATCGGGGCCATCCTCTTCGTGGTTATTTCCCTTTTACACCACCCAGAAATAAGGAGCCCCGCTAAGCGGGGCTCCGTCGACCGGGCCTTGGAGGGGGTGAGAGGGAGAGGGTGAAGTCTTAGGAGTTTTACTAGCGTCCCCACTTCCTCCCCCCTGCTCCCCCTCCCCCTCTAAAGTATGTATCCTACTTGCTTCAAAAGGTCGACTGTTATATAAAACCTATAAATCTTCAAACTGAGTAAATAAATACATGAAATGAGAAGGTGAGGAAAATTGCATGCCTGAGAGTTCTTCATAATGTTCTCGGAGATGTGTCAATCTGTCTGCCAAGTCTGCCAATCCGCACTTGGCGTTCAGTTTGGTGGACTATTAATTATTGGTGGATTATATAAATGATAAAAGCGCATGGATTTGACTCGCTCCAGCAATGCTCAGGACTGTGGTTACTTATGTATCTTAAGATTAATGCAATTGTAAATACATTATAAATTTTCAAAAGAGCAACCACCGACTTTCTTGCTGGTTCCTCTCGGTAGGAACGGCATTCCGAACCAGTGGTAGATTCATTCGACTATTCATAAGCACTTGTAAAAAGTATATTTGAATAAAAAGCATTTGATTTTATATGGACAAGAGCCTTGTATCTAACGCGTTTTCCTACGTGAACGACAAACGCAACACTGCGACTCGATACGACGCGACGCGACAGTATCAAACAGTAGCTGACCCTTTCCGTGGCCTACGTTGTCGCATAGACAAGTTTGTTATTTTCTATGGCGTCGCGTTGTATCGCGTCGCTTCTGTCGCTCGCCTAGGACAACTGGCTAGAGTATAAGTTGCTAAGTAGTGGGTTAATGATAATGATCAGTTATTTATTTTCCATTTTATATTTCATTTCAGATACGCAGATGTTTGAAGATATCAAAAACAAAATGAATTGGATGCGTGTGTGGTGTGTGGAAGATTATAGTCAAGTTCACGATGTTAGAGTAGCCCCGCGGAACCCACGCCAGCTGAAACTATTGCAAACAAAACCAAAACACTTCGTTTATTTCTTATAGTCGGAGAGCTGGCGACGAATTTCGGGAAGGTCCTTTTGGCAAGCTGAAATTGTGAAAAAATATAATTTCGTCAATTGGCGAATCCAGTCCTGCCAGTCTGGTAGAGCGTCTGCGGTTATTTCGCTACTGCGCAGCATATAACAATTGCAAAAAAAAAATTTGGCTACTTGATTTTTTAAAATCTTTATTTTAGTACTTATAGAATTCGAAAAAAAAATCCTCGACGTTTTTATCGGTTAAAAAGTATTACCAGACCTCTTCAAAAAATTTTATTAAAATTCCCAAAAAATATACTCTATATTATAATATTGGCAATCTGAAATTTTAATCACGTATTTATTAAAATATTTTAAAAAATCGAGTTGCCAAAAAATTTTTTTTTGTTTTGCAAATGTTATAATATGCTGCGCAGTAGCGAAATAATCGCAAACGCTCTACCAGACTGGCAGAACTGGATTCGCCAATTGACGATATTTTATGAAATTTGCCTTTTGGCAAGCTGAAATTGACCTATTGGAACTTCCCGAAATTCGTCGCCAGCTCTTAGACTATTAAATATTAGTCTAGGCGATAAAGCTAGTGGAACCCAACAATAACTCCTCAGGCGACGAAACGAAACAGTATGATAAAGTATCATGAGTTAAATGTATTGTATAAAAATCAAAAAAAAAGGGTAGTTAGGTATTTTTATGCTTATAGACAATTTTTAAAGCAGGAAGGCACACTATCGCGTAAACGCAGTTTAGGTTTGATAATAATATCGACGTTCTGCGTAATTATTTCTTTTGATATTTAGGTTTTGAAATCGCGAAATAATTCAGTCAAAAAAATTAAGTTTTAAGTACCTTACTTTCGCATAGTTTTTTTTTTGGGATCTTTCTGTGTAAGTTTTGGTTCATACCATACAAAAACCGCCCCGTTTCCTAGACTATACCCGCGACTTCTTTGGCGTGGATGTAGGTTTACGAAAACCCGTCGGAACATTTTGATTTTCTTGGATAAAAATGTCTATGCTCTTCCTTGGGATGTGCCCTATCTCTGCACAAAATTTCATCAAAATCGGTTACAAAGATGGGTCGGGAAAGCATGTCAGACAATCTAACAGTTGGACAAACAGACAGACATAATTTATAATATTAGTATGGATAAGTATGGATTCTTAATTTCTTCACAAAACAATTTTGAAGCTTAAAGCGGAAAACACACAGGGAACGGGCGCTTAAATCCTTACATTATTCCAGTGCTGGATCCAGTAAATCCTGTCTTTTTTGACGTGTAAAATTTAATCAATATTTTTAAAATTATCTCTGTATGAAAAATGATGAATTGTGATTTAGCTTCGCGCTAATGTATTGTAATTTATTAATAAAATTATTTTAACGGATGCTTGTTTTTTTGATTTCTAATTTTAAGCTTAAAGCAAATTATAATATAATTGTAGCTAAATAAATAACTCATCCGTTAGAATTCTTTTATAAGGTTTAAGAGTTTGATAAAAACTAGTACACTGTACCATGTACTGGCGGCTACATCGTAAATAAAGCTACGAGGGTTCCAAACGCGCCCTGTTCTGAGAAAAGCCCACAAAAAACTCAGCCGGGTACAACGCTATTTAGTTCTAAACGCGTAACTGACATAATTTGAGATTTTATACGCAGGTTTTTTCTATAGCTTAGCCCCGCCAAGAAACGATTTAAAAAATCAAAACGAGCGAAGCCAGTGCGTGACAACTAGTTTCTTTGTATTAATGTAAGTTGGAAGTCCATATAAAAATATTTCCTCTCTTATCTGCATTAATTGAACGGAAACTCGATTTACTTATCTGTTGTACTTTTATTTGAATAACCATTATTCACTTGTCACTATCTCTATATCACAAAGATCCGTTACAGATAAGACTATGGCGGTACAAGATAGACGGTCCTAGCCCTATTATTAGAATTCAAAATAACTTTTGCAATCATACAGACAGGGTATAGACCCAACTGTACGCTTTTATGTTTTTGGAAAAGTTCGCTTGTTTGATCCTTTTATAACAGAGCTATGTAGTTAAAGTCTAGTGGTATTTACACATATTCCTCGTTACGCACAGTCACACATTGCAAAGGCAGCCTTATTTGTTCCTTTAGGTCGATATTCAATTCGCACGCACATCCTGATTTACGAAGTTAAAGTTTTAGTTTAATGGCTGGTTCACATGATACTTGTTTCCGGAACCATTAAGTTATATGCAGGCAGCGCTGCACTGAGCTGGATGGCATCGTAGTACATTCCAGTTGTCCCTCGACTACAATATTATTCCATAAACTTGTTTCCAGTCACTGGAATGGGCGATTAGTTGATGTGTTTGGAATTAAGTACCTTTTTTTGCATTTAGCGAATGATCATCATACTAATTTCATTGACATTGACATCTCCATACTAATTTCATGGACAGCGGTGGCAAACTAAGCTACTAAATTCCAAATAACATCAAATAAAATGAAAATTAGATTGTCAATCTTGTTATGTTTGGACTAGATTATTATCACTAGATTCATTAGATACAATATGTAGGTATGTTAATTGAAATCTTGGCGAGTGCTGGACGCATTTACTATACTTACTGGAGTAATGTCAATCGACCATTATAAATCCGCAAACACATTACTTAGATCGGAGAGCGTCTCACATGCACACGTTCATAATGTTTTTGTACCTTTAAGGCGCGTTTATATTAGGTCGGTTTGGCCGTAGTCGCCTGCAACTGTTTTCGGTCACCGACTAAATGTAAACTGCAATTCGGTTGGCTGCATTCGATCACATAACGTTTGCGGTGACCGACCTAGTGTAAAAGTTGTTACTGTTGAGTTGTTGTCATGAGTTCTGTCCGAAAATCGGATACGGCCGACGCTTTCGGTCACCGACCTTATTTAAACGCGCCGCAACATATGACAATTCAAGTCCGCGACGCATTTATGTAGGTAGTTGAAAAAAAATTGTGTAGTATTGGATTAGGCGTTACTTTGCGGAAGCCCACGATGATCAAGGAACAAGAAACTTAATTCGCTGTAATCCGCCAAAACAGACAAATCTTTGTGGTTCAACGCGTAGTTTGCGAAATGCAAAGATAAGAAGATTTGTGTGGTGTGCTGGCGGTGCATACCGCAAACTGCGCACATTATACCACATATATTTGTCTGTTTAATTTTTAAATTTTTTTTAATTTTTATCCACTACAAGCTAGCCCTTGACTACGATCGCACCTGATAGTAAGTGATGATGCAGTCTAAGATGGTAGGGGGCTAACCTGTTAGGGGCATGGCAGTTATATTAAACCATACCCCTTCGGTTTCTACACGACATCGTACCGGAACGTTAAATCGCTTGGCGGCACGTCTTTGCCAGTAGGGTGGTAACTAGCCACGGCCGAAGCCTCACACCAGACCAGACCAGGGAAAATTCAGAAATTGTTAATTCCCAAATTGACCCTGCTGGGGATCGAACCCAGGACCTCCGCACGTTGAGGCAACAGCGCTACACACTGCGCCACGGAGGTCGTCGTTTTGGAGGATTATAGCGAATCAAGCTTCTTGTTCCTTGAACAAATTGTGTAGTATATAGGCGAGCATTTAGCGACGGGTGTATTGGTGTTTTCTTTTTACTGGAACAGTATGGTGAAATCCGGAACCATATGAGATGCAGGGAATTAAGTATTCTTTTAATTAAAATTTTTTGGGTCATGGTGTCCGTAAAAATGAATAAAATGCCATTTTTTTTATTGCTGATCTACTCAGTTTTATGCATCTATGTGTTATGTAAGAGTCATTTAATTGTATGGGGGGAATAAAATCGGGACGTTAAAAGTTGTTCAATGTTCCCCATTTATCCCCCTATATTGCGGATTTCTCCATACTGTCCTATTTAAAAAAAAAACACGCTGTATACAAAGGTTATCACGATAAAAATAAATTAATTTTAATTATTAATTAATATTTTGTATCTGTAACGTTCAGCAGGCTATCGGTAATTTATATTGTATAGCGGTAAGAGAATACTATTGTTCTATAATATATTATTCCAGTAACATTTTGTTGTTTTATTTACCTATATAAATTATTTATAGTCCCACAAACTTGGAACTAATTTTTATGCCTGTTTGGTTTTTGTTTTTACTGAATTTTTCTTAATAATAATGTCCTCCCGACCGAATGTCGGCCACGGCGGCCTATCTCCAGAGAGATTAGCCATCTGCGCATGGAGATATTATAGTGCACAAGTGTGTGCGCATACACAGGTGCACTCTCTGTTCCTTTACTCTCATAGCCCGATGGGACGGAAAATCCGAGACGACCGGTGAGAGGTCAGGCGCAGGACCGACGGCTTAACGTGCTCTCCGAGGCACGGGGGTGAAACACCGCCAACTTCCTAACTCCCGGCTAGGCTAGTACTGAGAATTTCTTGCCAGAAAAACCCAATAGTTGTTATGGCCCGACCCGGGACTCGAACCCGGGACCTCGTCGGCCGTAGTCGAACATGCTAACCACTAGACCAACGAGGCAGTTTTCTTAAATAGGTACTATAGCGACCATAGCGACGCTGTCACCGGGTCAGATACCCTACCGGCAAAGACGTGCCGCTAAGTGATTTAGCGTTTCGGTACGATGCCGTGTAGAAACCGAACAGGGGTATGGGTTTAATATAAAGTTGCCAAGTGCCATGCCCCTAACACGTCAGTCCGCTACCATCTTAGACTGCATTATCACTTACCATCAGGTGAGATCGCAGTCAAGGGCCAACTTGTAGTGGGTTCAGCCCCCCGATCGTTTGTCAAACGGATAATTTATAGATGCCTAGTTTTTCCTACCACCAGACAGACCAGAGAATATTCAGAAATTATGAATTCCCAAATTGACCCTAACGGGGATCGAAACCTGGATCTCCTATTAGTTTAATACCACAGCGCTGACTACTGCACCTGGGCGGTCGTCGAAAGATACCAAGTAGGTACTAGGTACGTACCTGTAACCAGCAATATCACTATGTACCTATTCAACCTCAGTATATAATTTCCTTCAACGAAACCTATCATATTATAAGTAATGCATTAAAATACCAACATTTCTTGGTGACAAGTTGGATTTACATACTTGAGAAGCCAATAAATCTTAGTTTCATTTACACTTTTGCCCCTAACGGGAACGCAACCCGCGACCCCTGCTTGTATCTTGTCTACGAATCAACGAGCGATCCATTACAAACACGCATCTTATTAGGATTGTACTTGAATAGGTAAGTACATATCTACTTATTCAATTTATTATTACTTAAGTAATTCTAGAGAGAATAATAAGAATCATACTTCATCATTCTAATATTATAAATGCGAAAGTGTGTTTGTTTGTTGGTTTGTCTTTCAATCACGCCGCAACAAAGCAACGGATCGACGTGATTTTTGGCATGTGGCTAAATCGCTTGACTGTACGTCTTTGCCGATAGGGTGGTAACTACCTCTTCCTATCGAGAAGAAGAACTAGACCTTCCTAACAAGAAATTACCAAGACAAGACATTACAACAAGAAACCTGGTTGTTGAACCAAAAATTCAAAAATAATTTATTTGTAGGAACATAATATTATTGTGGCAAAATTGATCAGTGTAGAAACTAAAATAATTTTTTTATTGCTTGCGCTTGACGGCTTATCAGTGCTTTGGCAGAGCAGAATATCCCTCAATAAATTAAGCCTTGTATTCTATTCTATATGCCATATACCTACCTAGATTATAATGGTTTAAATGATCTAGGATACTTGTTTCTTAAACATATTCAATTATAAACTAGATCGTGAGATTTATGGCCGTCATTAAGAGCGGGTACAAAGTGAAAATGCCAGTTTGAGATTTGATTTTTACAATAGTAGATCAAGTTTCACCTACCCGAAAAAAAACATATAAATATTACACCATAATGTCAAGAGACTGGATACGTAAAAACATAAAAGAATAAAATTTTATCGATAAAAAAAATTCACGAAGTTAGGTCTAATTTTCGACTAATTTCAATTTATTTTCAATGTAATACATATTACAGAGCTAAAATTTGAATATGTAATGCCAATTAATATTACCAAGGGCTCACCTAAGCGATTTTTAAAAAAAATCTATATTTTAAGAGATATTAAATAAGAGATTTTTGGCGTTTACTACATTCCTATTCCGCGCAAAACGCGATCGTCTGTCGCACCTAACACGAGGCTTTGGGCATATTTTTTTTCATCAATTAGTCGCGATCCCTCCATTGAGACGAGAAGACTGTATTTCTGTGCTCGAGCGCCGATAAATTATTTTGTTTTGTATTTATTAGATATAGCGTGTACATATAAAATAGAGATTGTGGGTTTTCATATATAGCGTGTATATAAATTAGAGATTGTGTCTGGTATTTTTTAAATTGTTTGGCTGTGTAATAAGGACCTAGAAAAGATGGCAAATAAAAAAAACAAAATAATACGCAGCAAAAGAGAACATAAGAAGTTTAAAATTCAAGTGATGGCTAATTGTCGGAGGTAAGTATTTCTTTGAATTTTTTTATACTTTTACTTTTGATAGGTAAATAAATTGTTAAGTTGAAGAGTACTATCGCTTTAAAATATCGACCTTTACCCTTTGACTTTAGAGCGCAGAATTCAATGTGCTGAGTGCTAAAGCAATGACGGCACGGGTAGTATATGCAAAAAAGTACGATGGTTTTTAATAATAATAGTTTTCTTTATTTTTATATGACCAGTATTGCGTGCAGTTGTTGCAATTACAATGTATGTATCATTAGTATATTTACGGCTCTAGGTCAACTTCATTGCACAGGTTTTCATATAATCGATAATTTTAAAACCCTTAGGGGTTGAATTTTCAAAATCCTTAGTGGATGCCTACGTCATAATAGCTATCTGCATGCCAAATTTCAGCCCGATTCGTTCAGTAGTTTGAGCTGTGCGTTGATAGATCAGTCAGTCAGTCAGTCACCTTTTCCTTTTATATATTTAGATTGTAAAAATAAATGTAGGATGGAATTATGGTCATAGTTCGTATAGTAAAATACTTATGATTTACAATAATTAATTTCTGTTTCAGAGTTGTTTCAGCACATAAAAATAGACCACAAGCTAATGAATTGGATATGACTGAAATCGTAAACGAGAGTCCCTCAAATGTGTAAGTTCATTACAACTTGTCAATGTAGGCAACAATAAAAAAATAGGTTTTTTAAAGAACGGTCAAATTATCACTTGGTGATCTAATTTGATTTTTTTAGCAATTATTATCTTTTATTATTTTCAGACCTACCTAGTTTACCTACCAGCCGTGCCGCTATAAATAACCGAGCGCCGAGACTCCAGTTCAGTTCACTTGCGACTGCTCGAGCCGCTCGGCCTGATCTCTCTGGGGGTCGACATCGAATAGTACTTGTGGACGCTGGTAGTGTTAGCCGCACTAGTTCAGAAGCCGGGCCCGTCTAACACCGCCGTTCCTCCGCTCCCCCTAGCCCCGCGTTCCCCCCTTAGGCGCTTCCGCGCACCCGCGTAATCCGAATCAACGGTCACCGGTGACCTACCGTCCACGCGTAACCCGAGCGGTGTTGCCCGCCGTTCCAACCATATTTTAGGTGCTCCTTCAGAGCAAGTGGAATTGTAGATCGGAACGTAGGTTAAGTCTTGTTGTATATATATTGTAACAGTGAATAAACCTTAATTAAGTTGTGTGTATTACTGTTGTTTGATTTCAATCTCCCCATTAGGTGTAGGAAATCGAAGTCGTAGGTTCGCACCCTAACTTTAATGTAAGTAGCGAAGGTGAGCTGGGCCATTGACACCATCCGCTACATTACAACTTGATCCAAAAAGTGACGAATGTCTTGCACCAGAACGGTATGTTTTGAAATATGTATGTGTATGTAAAATATCTCACAAATTAAAATTCATCCTAGGTTTAATGCTTAACTTTTTTTTAAATTTCAGTAACATTAAACCTCAAGTCTATAAAAGGAAAAAGGCAGTTTAAAAAAAAAGGAGACTAAAGAATCAACAAATGAAAATATCTGCGATGCTAGGGAACGACTTATAATAGATAAAGTGTACTTTTTTGAAAAACTTAAAAAAAATTCAAACCATGCACCTCAATTTGGCTGTAACTTATCGAATCTAAATATCACGGGAGAGACAAAAATTTCCTTCTTTTAAAAAACCATATCCAGTGTGGACTAACTTGCATTATTGAAACGGTCAGAGGGTTGGGACGCTAGTATAGCTGGTAAGCGACTTTTCTTGATCCCTGCGACGTGTCAAACAGGTTATAAATTTGTGCCACGTTACAATAAAGAATTTTCTTTTGTTCCAGGGTTTTCAATATAAACAATTTTCGTTTTCGTTTCAACATAGTTTTCGTTTAGACATATTTTTCGTTTCAACGTATTTTCAATATAATCGATTTTTCGATTTTCGATTTCTCCCTTTTTTCGCTTTTGTGCAAATTTACATTACTTCAACGAAAGGAAGTCGTTCATTGACGCTGTTTCGAATGCTGATGATCTGGAAGTTCCAGCCATCACACACATGAGATTCTGGTCTCCTGCAGAACTGAGTGAGCAGTGGACACGCAGGAAGCCGTTCTTGCCGCTTATTATAAGTTATCTTACTTTGAAAATTAAAAGTACTAATTATTTGTTCATGGCCACATTTTAATTTTGTTTTGTGATGTAACCCCAAATTTTCCTTCATTTGTGCTATAAGACCTACCGGCCTGCCAAATTTCATGATTCTAGGTCAACGGGAAGTACCCTATAGGTTTCTTGACAGACGTACAACGAAGTGATCCTATAAGGGTGCCTAAAAATACTGTTAGTACTAGCTGATGCCCGCGACTTCGTCCGCGTGGATTGAGGTTTTTCTGTTCCCGCGGGAACTCTTTAATTTTCCGGGCTAAAAAGGCCTATGTGCTATTCCAGACTATAATCTATCTCTATGCCAAATTTCATCCAGATCCGTTCAGCCGTTGGAGCGTGATTGAGTAACAAACATCCATACATCCATTCATCCATCCAAATTTTCGCATTTATAATATTTATTTAATTATTTGATGATTGTGTGTTAAATAACCCTAAAAAACCCCATAAATAATGATAGATATAACTACCTTTGTGCATTTATCAGCATCGAAGAATATGTTTAGGGTTCCGAAATGAGGCT
The DNA here is from genome assembly GCA_923060345.2 of Erebia aethiops. Taxonomy (NCBI): domain Eukaryota; kingdom Metazoa; phylum Arthropoda; class Insecta; order Lepidoptera; family Nymphalidae; genus Erebia; species Erebia aethiops. The sequence goes on along the minus strand of OV281092.1, from coordinate 651,135 downwards.
AGGTGATCTGATATGCAATATGCACTTGCTGGTTTTTATCTGATTATCTTACCTATACTGTGCACCAAAACACGAGCGCCCGAGACGGGGCAGCCATTGGGCGCTCGGGCACGCTCGGATTTACCCGGCACCGCGTAGGATTTGAGTCGTGACGAGAGCGGGACGCGTGAGGCGCGCGGGTGAAATCTGATTTTTTGCTCGCTTTGTACCCGCTCTTAACGGATAAGGGGTACCTACGCGGGCCGGGATGCAAATGATAAAACAATTGATAAGCGGGCCCTTATAAGGAACATTCCCGGGCCCTTCAACGGGGAACCCGGTTGATACGCCATAAATAAACCCCATGGGATTAATATGACGTTGTGGTATTCATAAATTACTCTGAAGGAATGCGGGAGGCAGGAATGAATCAATTTTGTGTAACATTGAGTTGCAACTTGCAACCTATACTTAGTACGTACTTACATTTTTTAGGGTTCCGTACCCAAAGGGTGCCACCGGGACCCTTTTACAAAGACTCCGCTGTCTGTCATGAACCTTTTTTTGACGACCTCCGTGGCGCAGTGTGTAGCGCTGTTGTCTTAACGTGCGGAGGTCGCGGGTTCGATCCCCGGCAGGGTCAATTTGGGAATTTATAATTTCTGAATTTTCCCTGGTCTGGCCTGGTGGGAGGCTTCGGCCGTGGCTAATTACCACCCTACCGGCAAAGACATGCCGGTAGGGTGGTAACTATAGCCACGGCGAACGGTACGATGCACGATGCCGTGTAGAAACCGAATAGGGGTACCTATGGGTTTAATATGACTGCCATGCTCTTAACAGAAGCCGCAGTCAAGGGCTAACTTGTAGTGGATAAAAAAAAACCGCAGGTGGACAGATCAACAGAGATATTTTCAGAGCTTGTATTGCGTTATAATTAAGAAAATTTAGAGTTCTGAGGTCAACTTTGGACGTTAGAAAATCTCCACTTTGAAAGCCCCCCATTTCGTCAATTTCAGAGGAAAAATTAAAAAATAAATATTTTTGGACTCTATTCCTAATTATCTTTAAAAATGATATACCACAACCCTATGTAACGCTATGAAAAATATTTTACTTCGCATTCGCTTCTATGAGAGCCCCCCTGAAATAAAGATTTTTAATATTTTTTAAGCCATATTCGGCGGGAGGTAATTGCGTTCATAATCATCGTTCGTAATTCAGAAGTTATAATGCTCTGACAGACGGACGGACGGACGGACGGACGGACAAGTGCCAATTCACCCAAGTTGACTCAGAGACCTTCGCTTCGCTCGGTCAATTACTATTTATTTTTCTACCTTTGCGAGCTATTTTTATATCATGTAAATTCTATCTGTGAAAACTTGTAATTGGCGTTATAGGTACCTACTTATTCTTTATCTATCTATCCATCTCTGTTGTAGCTGTAAGTTTTCTGTACTAAATAATAAAATAAAAATAAAATAAAATTGCGAGCTTTGAAGTCTAATTCTTTATGAAGTTTCTCTTGTTTGGACACAAACATGCCGTATTGCGAAATAAGAGCGAATCGACATGATAGACTTTTGATAGAGCAAGAACACGCTTGCGAAAAGATTTTAGCAAAGAGTATGTAGGAAAGCATAATCTCACCACAGATGAATTAATAATTAATTCGTAACCTATGCTATCAGTACACCCTCATTGTACATACCTACTAGATAGCATATGATAAGGTACTAATATGATAGGTATAATATTAAGGTAGAGCGCGCTTTAAAAGGTGACCAGCTATTCAATTGTATGTCCAAGTACATATTAATGCATGGTCCTTAAATCCTGGATTCGAACCACCGACCACGTGTTCCACTGATCGCATTTTAACATCTATACCTATCAGTAAATATTATTGTTGTATGCCGCCGCAATGATTGCGAGCCCGGTAGCTCAGGTGCATTCCACCACCCTTCGAATACGATAACAGACTTTATTCCAAGCGAATAGAGTTCAGATTATATCAGTTTTGGGCAAATATGTAAACCCTGCATGTTCATGTTGTGGTGACTTTGTTTCGGGAATGGTCTAAAGTTGGTCTGCGGTTTGGGGATTTTGGCCTTTGGTGCGGGGGTTTTAGGGTGTATTTTCGGGTGAGCACGAGTGTGGGGTGCGGTGCGGGGAGGGGAGCATGCGGTCCGACTGGTTGCGAGCGACGACCGGAGGCTGCGCGCGCGCCGCGGCGGTACATTCGCATGGATAATTTGATTAATCCACGTGGCCATTACGATTTTAATGTTTTCAGCTACCGTGAGACGTACGGCGGACGGCCGTTACACTATCCACACCACCACACCACCACACCACACTGCAGCTCACTACAGGTCACTAACATCCTACGGCTGGGCACAGACCTCCACTCTCTTAAGAGAGAGGAAATCAGATCTTAGACTGATTTTCAACCGATTTTGAGGAAATTTGTAGTGAGATAGGTTGCATCCCCCGGAAAGTTCCCGCTGGACTCCAGAAACCTATCCATGCGAACGAATTATATGTAGGTAGGTAGCTAGTTATTTTTATGTCACGTAGGTACCTTGACGTCCCTAATATAAAGATTTAAAACACGAACGTTAACAATATTAAAACAATACGTCTTTATATGCGATGGTACTATGTCCTCGGCAAGCAAAACCGTCTGTTATACTGTATTTTTTCTATGCTGATACTTAAGTTTGTTTGGTACCTAGCGCAAGATAAAAACATCTAAAAAACGTAACAGTTACTTACAGGTAAAAACTACAAAAACATATCGTTCCAAAGTTTTTTGTAAGGTGGGTAAACGGCAGACGTGCTTTAAGATAATACCTTCGAGACTGAGTTTGCCATTGTGTGTACAAGCGACGATAAAAATTCGTCACTGGTATTTCATGAATTTTGAATACTTACATTATTTTCTCAGGCTTCCGTTTTCTCCTCCTCTTTTAATATAGGTACCTTCAAATCAAGAGTGAATAGGCATCTTCTAGGCAAGCGCGTTCCACCTTAGGCTGCATCACCTCTTGCAAGCAGGTCTAATTGCAGCCAAGCGCTAGCCTACATATTTAAAAAAAACATCATCTTTTCAACCCATTTCCGGCTCACTACTGAGTCTCCTCTTGGAGCTAGAAGGGTAAAGCCCATAGTCCACCACGCTATCCAAGTGCAGATTAGCGGACTTCACACACCTTCAAGAACATTGTCACCGTTTGGAGCAAGTGACAGGTATTTTGATATCTTAAAACGTACATAAATCCAAGAAATCGTCCTTAGAAAAATTATTGATGGAAATATAATAGTCACGACCCTCAGTAATGGGGAATACGACGCAGAGAGAGACATAACTCCAAAAAGTTAGAGGTGCCCGCGAGTTCGTAAGTATAGGAGGAAATCTAAAATAGGAAAGAAAATCAGTTTACCAATGGTGTCTCAGATATACACAGTTGTCAATGGGCGAATGCACACAGTTCAAATAACCGATAGGACTAAGTAAATTGAACTTGGATCCCAAGGTGCTGGATTGGTGACCCCGTACCGGAAATTCAGTGCAGCGATGCGAACTTCAGCAAGTCGCTATCTGTGGACACAAGCAATGCAAGACCACGTCTTGTAGAATTTCTTGAAAAGGTTTTCAAGTATTTGATCTAGAATCAAATACTCTGGCTGCACTCATTAATGATTACCTCAGATGAACTTAATAAGGAACTTTCTCTGTCTGTCTGTTTGTCAATCTTTGAATAAAATCGCTTCAGCAATATTCAAACTCAAAGACGCGAACGGCGGTTCTTGCTCTTTATATAAGCGGCTACAGCCTACAACTATTAAGTAGGTAGAGAAAAAGTCCTAGAAAAAGCCCACAGAATTATCCTAAACGGTTTTCCACGCGACAGTACCGTAAACTGATTTACACTATACAAGTTCTAGGCTCCCTATCAGAAATAAAACAGTACACTGCAGGCTCCGGGCCAAATCGAAGGGCTCCTTCCGCGCGACTGTACCCATACAGGGCCTGCCTAAAGAATTTATATTTTATTCCGAGTCCAGCGCGGGCGCGGCCAGTGTAGGACAGTGCTCGGTTGTGATACCGCGGGGAACGCGGGAAAGTAAAAGTTTAGTGCAGTGTTAGTGTGCCCTTCTGGAATGGATGGCTAGGTAATGTCGCCTTTTCGGGATTACGGGCACTTTTGGGCTAGGGCGTGAGTTTTTTCGCATGATACAGCAATTTAAACGTTTGTTTTTCTAGGTACATTTTGTCGTCTTTCTGTGACGAATTTAAAGCACTTCCCTATGTGATACTAAAGTCATTTTAGGGCCATCTTTAAGTACAGGATTTTGGGCAGTTTTGGTCCCAAGCGTGAGCTATTTTGGATGGTACAGCATTCTTCATTTGGCTTCAACATTATGACATCAGTCTTTATTAACATTTAACTTAACGGTAACACTTAGATATTTTCAGGCGTTTCTAACAGGATCCTGCGGGCATTTTAGTTCTTTAGCATGATACCGCGTCATTTTATTATGTTTTCTGTGACATTTACAAGGATTATGGAAGATGTTTTTGGGGGTCACATTATCAAACACATTAATATTATTTAACTACTCATGAGCTTTACACTTTCACGTTTTCAAAATCGTCTTTGTTAGGAAACAAGTAGGTGAATTGCAAGTTTAGCAAAAAATTTACGTTACAGGCTTCCGTTCCAGAATTTCGGAGGCATTTTTGGGCCCGTGCGAGAATTACTTAGATAATGCTTTGCATGATACGGACCATCAATTGTTATTGTAATTTAATTGACAACTTTGGGAGATGTTTATTTACTTTTAAGGAGATAGGTATGAAATAATAACTTTATTGGCATTTGGCGCCCGTAAGCCTAATCTTGATAAACTCATTTAAGTTGATAGGTCGTAGGTACTAAAAGAAAGGTTCAAACAATAAGAGATAAGTATATGTAACTAATAAGCTTTATTTCAGATTTTTGTTTCACTTATCATTCAGTATCTTTAACGTTATCTACCGCTAATCACGTGAAACATTTGTTACCATATTAGAAGAATTAGAGCTAAGCACAGGAAAGAAGAAATAGACTGGTACCTAGCGAAAATGAAATGATGTGTTTGGAACGTACAAGACAGGAAAGGGTGCGTCGCGTGGAGTAATGACATTTTAGAGAAGCCAAATTTGGTAATAAGTACTTTTATTTTAAAAGTCGTACCTACAGCAAAAGTTGCTTAGTATAATGTTGGTACGGAAGTGAGAGAGAATTTTAAATTATATTAACCCTGTCTGAATGTAGAGAAGTGATGACCGCTCCTTGATTCGTGGCACACGATGATGATGAATTGATGATCATAATAATACAATCGTATCGTTGTCCTTAGGCCAGAAATACACTTGTAAGGTATTAACTACTATCACGTTAGGTATTATCAAGAGCGAATAGGCATCTTCTAGGCAAGCGCGCTCCACTGTAGACTGCATGATGCATCACAACTTGCAAGCAAGTCTGATTGCAGCCAAGCGCTAGCCTATATTATATATAAAAAAACTTATATAACTAACATTTGCATACAATACGCGACTGACAAGACATTATGAGTTAAGTTACTCATGTGAACGGATTACGTGAGTAAAACTTATAAGTGTAATCATGGCATAAGTCTAACGTAACATCGCCACTTTATCCTAAATCCAACTGCTAGTATTTATTGCGTAATCAGGCGCAGTGTAGATTGCACACCGCCATAGCTCTGCAATCAGGGGCGGCCTTAGCCATTGCGAGGCTCTGGGCAGTAGATATTTGCGATACCCTTATGCTTTGTGAAGTATATTCCATTATTTTTCATCCACGTTTTTTTACCTTTTTCAGTTGACAGCACTGGCATCTCAGATTAATAAATAGATTAGATAGTGGATTGTCTACGTAGTTTGTAAGTAGTTTGGATCTTCCTAGCTCACTTACTATTGATAGGGGCTTTTTATACTTGGGCTGTAGCGCGAGGGCGGGACTCGGGAGGCCCCAGCTAAAGCAAGGCCCCGGGCATTTGCCCTGCTTGCCACCCCCTAAGGCCGCCACTGTGTGCAATCTGCATGGACCGGCTACGCTGTAAAATATTCCATTAGCGCTCGACAATCTAGCTGTGCATTTATAATAGCCTCTACAATATCAAATCGCTACAATATTACTAAATATCTGATGCCTGAGGCACTGAATTGGCCAGGTGGGAATCTTGGGCCGCGGCTAGTTACCACCCTACTGGCAAAGACGTGCCACCAAGCGATTTAGCATTCCGGTACGATGCCGTGTAGAAATCAATTATAGGGGGTATGGATTAAATACATACCACAGAGCCGCTTACAGGTTAGCCCGCTATCAACTTAGACTGCATCGTCACTTATAACAGCAGGTGAGACCGCAAGGGGTAACTTGTAGTAATATAATTTTAAAAAACTGACTAATGTTTTACCATTGGTTTACTAACTTCATCCCATTGACGGTTTACTGGTCACTAGACACTAGTCTCTACAGTCTCTAATGGTCTCTACCTACTGGCATCAGTCTCCTTTCAGAAAGAAGGGGCTTAGCCATAATCCACCACGCTCGACACGTGCGAATTAGCAGACTTCAAACACCTTGCCTTTAAAAGATCAAATCAATCAATCAATCAAATATTCCTTTATTCAATTTAGGTACACTGTAAGAAATTTAAGAAAGTACAGCTAGGTACCTATACTTATAATGTTGCGTAAAACAGGGGCTACAGCAACACAATAATCACTGTCCTTGACATTTTTCTTAGAAGTAGTTTATCTTAGATTTAGGATAGGTATTTTAATTGATTACAACCACAACTATCTATTGAATCCAACGAGTGATGATGTCATAACAAGAAAATCCTGTCAATGCTTTGTTGATTCATTTTTTCTTACATTTGTTGTGTGCTTTTACACTATCCGATCCGCTGGTGTCTGATTCGATTTTTCTGAAACACAGACAACGACGAGTCACTAATCTCACTATATTTAATGTAAATGGTAAGTGTCCTACGTAGAAGGACAAAATATATGAGACCCGAAGAAGGATCGCAATAAGTACATTATAAAAACCTTCGCTATACTTAAACTCTTTTGTAATTTTCCTTGCACAATTATACAATGTAGGTTATTTTCTCGTCATTTCGATATCGTATCGGTTTATGTAGAAAGGCTTACAACCAGCAAAAAGAGCCGGCTTCTCTCGAAAATCAAGTAAGTATATAAGTATATTACTGTTCTATCTGTCACCGTAAGATTGTAAAATCCGTTAGATTATAATCTAACGGTTTCTATCCCGCGAGATTATAAACTGTCGAAAGATTGTGAACCGTTCAATGTTCTGAGTATTAATTAATGAAATATTTATTGTTTTTACGTTTTCTTGTTTCTTTCTTGTACAATTCCCGCGCGAGTGGAATGCAGAGTAAATGTAAGTGTCACCATACATTTACTCTGCGTTCAACTCGCGCGCGAACTATAGGTTAGGTTAGGGATTGACATGAATATTCAGGTAGTGCCCTTAGGTTCTATCGGGTTAATATACCTAATATATTACAATTTACCGAAAAATAACGCGTTAAATTGTAAGCAGTATGTTACGGTTCACAATCTGTCGACAGTTTATAATCTATCGAGATAAAAAACGTTATAAGTATTATAATCTAACGGTTTTTACAATCTTACGGTGACATATCCAAGTTGTAGCTAACATAATATACCTGCCTATTGGGTGGGTGACGTTAGGTTACGCTAGGTTACACAGGTTCTCCTGTCGCTGAGAGAAATATAACCTGTGTTTGGAGGAAATTTATGACCTTCAATACTGACAATGTAACTAATATACTTACTGATGGTCTAGGAAGTGTGATATGGTAATGAGAACATCAATGCATTGTATATTCTACTGACGATGCGAAGAAGGTTGTGCGAATACTGCAATACCTATGCAAACTTTTTAAACTAATATTATAAATGGGAAAGTTTGGATGGATGGATAGATAGATCGATGTATGGATAGATGGATTATGTTACTCAATCACGTTAAACGGCTGAATGGATCTGGATGAAATTTGGCACAGAGGTAGATTATAGTCTGGAATAACACATGGGTACTTTTTATCCCGGAAAATTATAGTTTCCGCGGGAACCAAAATACCTAATCTAAATATGAAATAACCAAAACCAGTACCTACGCGGAGTGCGGACGAAGTCGCGGGCATTTGATTTATTTATTTATTTTATTTACCGCTAGTTCGGAAATCTGTTCTACCGAGAAGAGCCGGCCAAAAACTACCTAAGTTATAAGTAGCGTTGACTTATAGAGGTACATACCTATTTAGTATTTACCCACCTAGCTTAATGTTAAGTTATTTTAATAGATTATCATGCAGCCTTAAATACCGACCTACAGTTACGTTAATTTAATTAATAGCCCAGGCATTAGCCGGGCAGTATTTAACGTGCCTGCTTCCTCCAACCATAAACCCAAGTTAAATGGCCAGTCAATAATATAAATTTTATAGTCGGTATAATCACAGTTTAATATAATTACAGTTCGGCCATAGGATTTTTTTTCGTATAATTTGCTGTACTATATTTTATTAAGCAGCACCCTTGTGAGCACTATGCGGTCTATTTAATTCTCAACATAATAGTGGTTCGCCCCGAACTAAGTAGAAACCTGTATTTAAACGTATAAATATTAGTACATATTTAGCGTTTAACCACATGCCATGCCTGAAAGTTACAAGTTTACAGCTCCCCAAACCGTCGTAGTAACAATTAAAAAATATATATTTTTATACTCAAGTTGAAAGTTATTCAAGGATGTCCCACAAGCCTTGGTTTTAAGCTAAAAAAATAATTTACTTCTCATTTGCTTAAATGTATGCAAATAAAGATTTTTATAGCTTTTTAAGTAATTTTCGGTTTAAGCCATCGATTTACAGAGGTATAATAATATGTAAATTTTAAGTAATTATCTAGTATACCTACTTACTTTATAATATAAATGCGAATGTTTGGATGGACGTATAGTAGTACGCATATAGTAATACGAAATAGTTGATCCGTTAGCCGTGGCGGTTTTTTCGACTATAATACGTAGGTATCAACGTCAATGGTGGATCTTCGTAAGTTTCTACGTTCAATTAAAGACTGTAAGTTTGCTGAGCTGTGGTATTATTTCAGCGAGTCAATCTCCCTGATGGCTGGCTCTTTCCATTAGAAAACAGGTAATTGCAAGCTATTTAAATTATTATTGTAAATGCAAGCTCATAGTCGAGTATTTACCTACCTACCTACAGTAGGTATTTAACATGTTCCTACCTAGCATTTTGTTAGCGTTTGAATTGAACTAGGCTTCTAAATAATATTTGCTGCATAAAGTTTTTGACGACCTCCGTGGCGCAGTGTGTAGCGCTGTTGCCTTAACGTGCGGAGGTCCCGGGTTCGATCCCCGGCAGGGTCAATTTAGGAATTTATAATTTCTGAATTTTCTCTGGTCTGGCCTGGTGGGAGGCTTCGGCCGTGGCTAGTTACCACCCTACCGGCAAAAGACGTGCCGCCAAGCGATTTAGCGTTCCGGTACGATGCCGTGTAGAAACCGAAGGGGTGTGGGTTTAATATAACTGCCATGCCCCTAACAGGTTAGCCCGCTACCATCTTAGACTGCATCATCACTTACCATCAGGTGTGATCGCAGTCAAGGGCTAGCTTGTAGTAGATAAAAAAAAAAAAAAAAAAAAAGTGCCAGCAGTCCAACATCCGAAATAGCGATTGCATTCTATGATTTGGTTGCCGCGGCTCATCGGTGATGAACATATTTTGATGGAAACAGTTGGTGAGTCCGTCTTTTTTGTTAGATGTTTGAGTTTCTTACATGATGGATAATGTCCAATTAGGTATGGAATTTATGTAATGTTTTGTTTTGTTTGTTTGTTTATTTTGTACGATAGGGCTGACATGTCCAAAAGGACAAAAGCCACAAAAAAATAAAAGATTAAAAAAAAAACATGATTTCGTCCGCATACTTAGATACCTACTCATTTATATTTAAAAAATGCCGTGAGTTTTCTTTGACTTTCCGGAACAATGACAAAAGGACTTGCACCCTCCCTAGAGCACCGAAGAGACGTTTGTCCTCTTTGTGTGTTCTATCGACTCTACAACGGGGAGTGCTCTGAAGTCTGAAGAGTAATTTAATCTACCACCTTCCATGTTCTCTCGTCGCACTCTTCGTCGCAGAAACAAATTTCATCCTCACCACCTGGATGCCTGGTCTTCTTCCTCCTTCCGTTAATCCAGTTCTTTTCTGCCTACAAATAATAGAACCAGCTTTCATCTTCTGTGTTCCCTCATGATTAAAATATGAGGCTTTTCAAAGAGCGGATAAACTCTCAAAAGCAAACGCATTGGCGGTTCCTCTGGTGCTGCAAAATGCAAATGTTTCTACTTTCTAGGCCGTGCATGAAGGTAAAACTAAAAAACAAACACACTGACGACCTCCGTGGCGCAGAGTTGAGCGCTGTTTCCTTAACGTGCCGAGGTACCGGGTTCGATCCCCGGCAGGGTCAATTTGGGGATTTATAATTTCTGAATTTTTGTCTGGTCTGGCCTGATAGGCTTCGGCCGTGGTTACCTACCACCCTACCGGCAAAGACGTGCCGCCAAGCGATGTAGCGTTCCGGTACGATGCCGTGTAGAAACCGAATAGGGGCATGGGTTTAATATAACTGCCATGCCCCTATCAAGTTAGCCCGCTACCATCTTAGACTGCATCATCACTTACCATCAGGCGAGATCGCAGTCAAGGGCTAGACTTGTGGTGGATAAAAAAAACTCTCGCATTTGTAATATGGATAGGTAGTAATTACTAATTATACAGTTAAACATTAACTATAGGCTCACAAATCACAATCAAGGGGATATCTCAGCGAAACTTTTTTACAAGGTTATATCTAATAATTGTACGATTCTATTGATTGCAACAAAATTGCGCAATACGCCCCCGGGTCACTGAATAACATACTAGCTGTACCATGCAGGTCAAATAAATATTGCTTAAAAGTCAAAATATCTGTCACGATTGTAAAACGAGGTAACATTTCATAATACAATCATGCTATATACTTACTTAGTTATGAGTTGCACAAATGTTTTAAATTAATAAGCTAGCCATATTGCTAAAGTAAGACTGATTTTTTTTTATTCCACTACAAGTTAGCCCTTGACTGCGAATTGCGATGGTGGTACAGTACCCGGCAAATGGCAATAAATATTGCACATCGACCTTTGGAAAGAGACAATCGGTTATTTCGGCTTCGTATAGCGTTATCTCTGTCGCACACTACCTATATGACTCATAGACTTAGTGATACGTACGTATACTTGTGAGGACGCAGTCTAAAGGGCCTAATAGACATGCGATTTACCTTCTGGCCAAAGTATCAGCCTTACCCTTTGCAAAAAAAGCCTTAAAAAGCAGCTCGCATACTTACATACTCGTGTGTATCTAATCAGTAACAATATGATTGACCATTTTTAGGGTTCCGTACCTTAAAAGGAAAAAACGGAACCCTTATAGTTTTTGTTGTCCGTCCTTCTGTCTGTCAAGACAATTTTTCTCAGGAACGCATGGAGGTATCAAGCTGAAATTTATATCAAATACTTAGGTCTACTGTCCCTTGGAGCTGTGAAAAAATCAAACTTCTAAGCCAACGCAATCAAAAGATACAGCCGTTTATGCTGCAAATTTTCGACGCTCGCAAGGGAATCAAAACCTACGGGAAGTACCCTACTTCCCGTGAACTCAGAATCTTGAAATTTGGTACGAAGCAACGTCCTAGAGCACAGATAAAGGAAAAATTGCGAAAAGCATAAATTTTTAGTTAACTGCCATGCCCCTTACAGGTTAGCCCGCTACCATCTTAGACTGCATCATCACTTACCATCAGGTGAGATCGCAGTCAAGGGCTAGCTTGTAGTGGATTAAAAAAAAAGCTCCCAGGATTTCTTACGATATTTACATACATAAACTTATTACTTTGTCATTTATTTATTTAAGTTTTGTATTTAAGGTTGTTGTGGATTATATTAATTATGATTGATTGATTAAGGATTTAAATATTGTAAGTAGGTATTAATAAGTTCGTCAAACTTATCTGGCCCGGTGGCCAAAATTGGAACTAATTTTTATGCCTCCTAAGTTTGTGTTTTTAATTTATTTTTAATATTCACTAGCGACGCTGTTACTGGTCAAATAAAGTTTGTGGGATACCTAAATTTGCACGTCAGCATTGACGAAACATGACTTTTTTGGACCGTCATCATAATAGTAATGATGACAACTCAATCAAATCAGCTCTATCAAACTTAAAAACGCAGTTCTTATAAGGAAGTTGTAGCAATTGTGACGTCATCAAATCTCAACGCACTTTTTTTCTTTATTCTATATATTTTCTATATATTATTTATAAAATGGTTATCAAACTTAAAACTAATCGAGGATGTGAATTTTAGGTCTTTTTGAAGACCCTCTATTTAATAATCAGTTAGAAATAATTTATTTTTAATATATGCATCATCCCTGTTGTACAATGTTTCTAGCAAATAAACGATTGATTGATTGATATTATAATATTTTCATTCGTGACGAATCCTAAATATCATTGAACAGTTAGGTAGCCGTCAATGTCGGCAATTGGAATGGTAATCCTAAGTAGGTAGGTATTGGTATCGTCACGTCGCCGGCGCACGCGCCGCGTGAGATGATGCCTGCTAACGATTTTATTGGTCACGGAGCTTTTACAGCTTTAAGCTCTGAAGAAATTAACAGCGCCCTTATTGGGTTCGACATTTAAAACATACAAACACGATTTTCGATAATAATCATTTTAAAAACATAATATGAATTTTGATTTAGTGATTTACATTGAACAGATTTTAGTGCAAAAATCTTTTCTTGTCTTTGTTTTCGTCGAGGTAGTAGACACCTTGACTAAAGACATCTCTTTTACTGTAGTATGAATGGGTTTAGGTTGTTTCTTGATTATTCTAAAGTCTAGACTCTACCTTACCCGATGAAAAACTATTTCTAGAGCTCAATATTGACATCAAAGCTCGATCGATGTAAAGTGGGAAATAACAATTCTGATAACGCTGACGGCTTAGTCTCTCGGAAGGGGTTATCGAAAATAATAATGGTAGCCTATTTTAAAACCGATGAAACGTTTTTTTTCATGTAGGATAATTGTTATATTACACTGATACGTCTTGTTCTGACTCTACCAATTCGGTTCGGAATCATGTAGATTCTACTGAGAAGAGCCGGTAAGAAACTCGGCAGTAGCTCTTTTGTTGTATTTTCGATTGCGTTTGATTAATTAACAATAATAGATATTAATTTAATTGATTGGTCTTAATACCGATGATTTAGACACGGAAATTTCTCTAACGCTCCATATCAAAGTAAAGGTCTTACGTACCTAGTGATATAATTATTGCGTGGCATCTAAAAACAGATACAATAGTGAAAGTGAATGAACCGACATAAGGAGTCTAAGTAAGTGCAGACAACAACAATCTTGCAGTTTTTATTGCTATAATTTCTAGAAACCTCTGAAGATGATTCTTAATTACTTGATATTTAATGTTCATTAGACAATAGGTTCTTCACGTCAGTTTTTCCACGGCCATTTCTGAGACTGCTTGCGATGATATTTGCACTTTGCAGGACCAAATATCAGGGGCCATACTTTCAACGCATAAAGCAATTCTTAAAAAAGCAATATTATTCAAAATTACAGTTAGATGTACCTTGAAGTTCCCAAAGTAAGTATTACAATTCTAGAAAACGAAAGTTAACTATAATGAAAATGAAAATGAAATGAAAATAATTATAATGAAACAATATGGCTTAAAGTGTTGGCAGTATGGCCCATGAAGGGTAACTACCATGACATATGTGATGGTAGTTACCCTTCAGGGGGTACCCTTCTAACCCCCTTCAGGGGGTACCCTTCTAATGCAGTATTATTTCAACATGGAAGTGTTATGTGACGTGGCTTGACATTCCTAAAAAAAGGATTAGGTATAATTCTGAAACAAGAGCGTTGACAATATTAAAGGAATACTGCTTTAAGCGATAGTTAGATAGATAGCGCCCCCTGAAGGTTTTCTTACGGTCATCATCATCGTCAACTGATAGACAGCTACTGTATCTACTGTTGGACATAAATCTCTTGAAGGGACTTCCGCACGGCACCGTTTTATGCCATATGCATCCAGCGTCTCGCTTGTCGACTTGCTTGAGGTCATCCATCCACTTAATTAGTGCCGTCTGCCAACGCTGAGCTTCTGATGTAAAGTTACATTGTTCATCCAACAACCTGATTCGCCCATTACCAGTTCAACTTCGCAATCCGAATCAGATCTCATTTCTGATTTACTTAAACGTAGACACTAGACAATTTCCGAGCTCTCTCCATCACCCGCTGTCTCATCTTCTAATAATAACAATAATAATTATGCTTTGTGACTTTTATTCGTGCTGAATAACACTACTAATATCTAGTTAAAATGTCTGTGACAGACAGACGCATAGACACTTAGGTGATTAGGTACATACGTTTTACGCATTCTTTCAAGCAGGATAAATTATGTTTGCATATATAATTTTATGTTGCTAACGAACATTCAAGTAAATCAAATAACCCATTCTATCATGTTCAATTAAGAAGATATCTCGAGAGCAATTACAGTCAGTCGGTCCGTCGGTCTGAGACAAGATCTATTCACTTCGGGTCTGGCTTTGATTCTAGTTCAATTATTTGCTGTTACGACTTGCAGTAGGTACCTATTTTGCAGTGGGATTCTTTACAGCTTTCGTTATTATAATTATAATAGTATCTAATGTAATGTGCACATTCAAATAGATAAAATTACCACTACCACCACTAACGAACACCTACAGCCTATTAACGTCCCACTGCTGCGCACAGGCTTAGGATAGGAGAGAGCGAATTAGAGCTTAGACCCACCACGCTGCTCCAATGCGGATTGGCGGACTTTAACGACTGATAATATTAGGTGTTATTTAATAATGGTGGTTAGTTTCTTTTTTAAAAGTGCCTTGCTCTTGTTTTGAACTTTTATCGTTTTTGAATATCAAAACGTTACCTGCCCCCTGCGAGGTCTTGCCAGAAATCTTTGAGATGCTACCTTTTTTACAAACTTTTATTTAACTTGCAATGTTTGTGTGTTTGCTTAGGCCAAATCTTGCAACTGAATTTTAAAACAGTTGCAACAGTATCCCTAATCAATTGAGCTGAAATACATAGGTATAAGTTTACTTTGGATGACAATTCATGGTTTGCTAAGTGACGTCATTCTTAATTCAGTATGGCGGACTCCCAAAGATGGCAGATTAGGTAATATTTATGCACCCCCATGATATGGGTATCAATAAAAAAGGGTTTGCTGAGAAGCATACTATATTACGAAAAATTAAATTTTATCTAAATTTTTACTCAAAATGACAGTTTGATGTCATTTTGATAAATGTACAATAATAATGAAACATTAGACAGGTATGGCCCCAGATACACGTCTTGCATTGAAAATACAAGCTCTCTTTTATTAATTAGTGTGCATCCCTGAGTCATCTAGTATTAGAAATAGGAACCCTAAAAGATAGGTAGCGATTCATGTTAAAACTATGCAAAGTTGATAACCATCTTATGGGGGCATTCCAAATAAGGTTATTAGGAATGCCCGATAATCGTGTCCTAAGGGCACAAACCGGCGGAATGCACGGCACGTGGATCGGGCTCCATAAATCGTGGATCGATCGTTTTTTTTTGTGTTTTCGAATTCCGGAATCCGGAGCCGGGACGCGGGCGGGTGGGCGATCCTTGCTCCTTTTGCGCGAGAAACACCTGCCGCGACTTTGGTTTGACATTGCGCGTGGGGTGGCCATATTGAAGTCATTCTTGTCTTTAAAAATATCCAAGAAATCTGACATATTTTACGTTACTTGGCTAAAAAATAGAAATGAAATGAAATTGATTGTTGAAATGTGCATAAATATCGTATATTGTCCATAGAGTTATTTAAATTGTGGACTGTCCTATTGAATTCGTATGTGTGGTAACCCCAACAGTAAGGGAGCGAGCTTGTGACGAAGATGTCCCAAAAACTAGTTCTGCTTTGACATCCGGTGGTATATTTATTGTATTTTAATACAGTTCGCCATTACTTATTATCTGAATTTAATGCCCTCTCCAGTTACCTACTTAATACTTTTATGGTTCTCCATAACTGATTGATTAAACAGAATACCATTTTAGTAACGTCTATATAGCGTAGCTTAGAGCTCATTATTATTTTTTATGTTAATAATACGATAATAAAACCCATCTATCATAAGATTGTGGGGTAGTGGGACGTTAAGTCAAAGAGGAAATTAAAATTTAATATTTAATATTATTATATGCTGTTTTCGGCAGTAATGATAATCAGAAGTCTCATATTTTAGAATGTAGACCGTAATAATAAATTATAATAATATAATATACCTATGATAAATTTTAATTTCGTAAAAACAAACATTTCTGACTGCAATGTAATATACAAAATGCAAGACATTATTAATCAGAATATATTATATTAAACACAAGTAATATAGTTAATTACGTAAACGCACATTTACAAATATGACCTTATTCACCTAAACCTCGCACTCTAGAAATAATTGATTAATTTTTTATGTTGTCCAACAAAAAGTTGCCTAATAATAAAAGCTGATTATACAAACATACATTCCAAATTAGTGCGTTGACCTGTCGGTTGTAAAGACATAGTTTATCATAAGGTTTTAAGAGGAACCCGTCCAAGTTGATGTAATGATCAGTTCTACGAACTACCGGCGCGGGCGTATTCGAGGTGCACGGCGCCACAGCCTACACAAATACAAAGACACAATATCACACAACATGACATGGCACTGGCAGTCATATTTTTTTTATAATATGTGCGAATTTTACGTGAAACCGACAGTGGTAGATTCACTTGACGATTCAAAAGTACTTGTAAAAGTTTATTTGAATAAAAAATATTTGATTTGATTTGATTTGATTTGAAACCAACTACTTATGAAGTAGGTACTAAAAAAAATTCAATACTAAATATTAGATAAGTATCTTGATTTTCATTATGTTAAGAATAATTGTGACTAACTATATTGTCACGGACAAAGGTACCAGTACCTTTTTTAATTTATTTTTATTCCATTAAAAATAATTAAAAGTTAGCCCGTGACTGCGATCTCATTTGATAGTAAGTGACGATGCAGTCTAAGATGGTAGCGTGCTAACCTGTCACCTTGGACCTCCAACGTCAATCAGTTCTTTGAACTATGACTAACTGCTAAGAATGTTTCGCTCTGTGAAATATAAAAAAATTGAATGTGCAACATTTTATGCACCTTCTAGAGCAAGACTGCCATAATATAATATAATATTTAATCTGTGGTACAAGACTGAGTAGGTACAAGACACAGGCGTTTTGATCACCCCAGGGCACGCGCGGGTGCATTGACACGCCCACATCCAACGACGTTGAGTAAATAGTGGGCTACCAATATTTTTACAGTTCGTCAAACTGATCTGACCCGGTCTCAGCGTCACTAGTATCTATTAAAAATAAAATAAGTAAAACGAAAAACTTAACAGGCATAAAAATTCGTTCCAATTTTAATCAGTTAACTTTCATGGACAATAAAATGTTGCTCTAAAGTGTCGTCCAAAATAATCAAATGGGGTGAACTCTAGGTATAGGTATACGCTGCTATAATATGACAGATTTGTTTCATTTACATGAGCAGCAAACGTGCAATGGTATCCATAAACGGTACAAGAATTCAAAAAAGTATGGTCGGACAGTCATACTGGAACTGGATAGTGGTCACTCACCATCGTCTGGTTCTTCAATATTATTCACGATTTCTCCGACTCGTGAATTGAAAAATGTAGAGTGCCAATCATGATCACCTCCAATTTCCTTGACCATTATCTGGCTTGGTCAATTAAATAGTAGGCTGATAAGCTCTCCATTTCAGGTCTGTGAATTTCCAAAACGAATTTACACATGATTTTTTTTGGGTTTCAGAGAAGGCCTATTGCATACATGATTATGCTTTGACTTAGGTTTAGTGAAATAAAGATCTTTTATTAGAGATATAAGTATTCGCATCTGTTGGCAGTGACGTCACAGCTAAAAATCAGCATCCGGCATCATGCATGCATTTGTATGTATGATGCTGGGCACACAGCTGAGCTGTACACCAATTCCAGGTGGCGTGTGGTGTCACAGACAAACATATTTGTGTGTAGAGCTATGTATGACAGATGTTTGTCTGCAACATCATTTTTTAATAAATGTATATTCTTTCTTCCTTAGAATAAAAATGGGCACGTAAATATTCGAAAGGCTTACGTGTAAAAAAGTATGTTCAAGTGTAGACCCGTATAGTGTGTAGAGTAGCCAGTAGCGACACTGCATCATTAATCACGCAACATCGGTCGGGAGGCACCCGCCCATTACAGCAGCAATTTGTCTCGGCCAGAGCTTTTTGTGAGGACAACGATTTCGTCGGAAACTCATTTTGATCATGTTTCTAAAACCTTTGGCATTTATATATAAGTGCGACTGGTTTTGTTTAAACATGCTCTTTTATGGAGACACGTACCTAGACCTACTCTGGGCGAACTCCAGCTAGCTCACAGTCACACGATGAATTATATCTTACAGGATGATGCAGATGAAATAAGAAAGGACTGTGTGGCGAGGTGCCCTTAAAAATGATGATGAAATACAAAATACTCATACCGATCTGGTAGATATAAAAATTATGATTGTAATAGTGATTATAATAATTATTATCATATTAAATCTACCATTAGCAAATAATAAACCCGCTTCGCTACCCTCGTCATTTTCTTTCCCTCTATCCCCAGATACTTTTGAATATTTTTTTGTTGCAACTGACAAAGCTTTTGGTAGTGAAACCCAACTGTCTGTATCCCAATTTTTATTTTATTTATCCCACTATTAATGTCAGTAGGTTACCAATATGTCTAAAATTGATATGATTAAATCGATCTCTATTTTTAGATAAGCTATTATTACGTGTAGGTACATGACCATTAAAACATGATTAAAACACTACTTACTATTGGGTGTGCCTCGTACTTTTGATTTCAAGCACTAATCTCGATAGATATTAGATCGTATGATAGTGAAGTTTTACAATAGTTAAGGTTGTAGTTGTTTTAAACGGTGACCGGTCGGTAGCCGCGGATGATTAATTGCTTGAAATGAACAACAACGTTTAAATTGCAATGAAATATACTGCAGCGTGTATTGCATTACAGAGGTATTACATTGCAATAAATCTTTCAGATATGATATGAACGCTGTCAACGCAATTTTTCTGGTCGAGTTGAGTTTTTTATTTACCTACAGGTATATAACAAAAAGAGTAGTATAAAGTGTTCCATGTAGACTCTCATATTCAATTTTTCTTTAAATAATTGAGATTTTACTAAACTTTGTTCCTTAAGTAACAATCTCAGTTGGTACGAATTAATTGGTATATCAATCCAAAATAAACCTAATCTTATTATCCAATAGAAATAATTATTACACATAAATTATTATTCATAAAATATTGTACTAACACTACAGCTGTACTGTTGAGTAGCTATTCTGTGCTAACGCGAATAATTATTAAATTACTCAATATTGTAATGTATAAGTGTAAATGTGGGTAGTCAAAGTTTAGTTGTCATATTTTTGTATCGGGTCAGTTGTCGGAAATTATATATTGTGTATTGAATACGTGGTGAAACTATCTCCAAATATTTCAAACATGAAAAGCTCTTTGTATCTATAATTATTAACAACTGTTCCACAATTTCTTTGATCTAAAAGTGTCTCATAGCTGTGCAGGAATCTATTTCTTTTTCTTTGCTCGATCAAGGTGAGTACGCTGATTTATCTATGGAGAAAAATTTCAATTATACGCCACAAAAAAAAAGTATAAACGTGTACCAAGCTCCGCGTAAGTGTTAATGAAACTCTGTATAAAAAGCTGTTAGTAGACCTAGTAATTATGCACCTACTATAATTTATATTTTCTTATCAACTGTAGGCTCTAAGCTGATTTATCGATAGTAAAGAATCTTAATTATTCTTCATAAAAACTATGTACATTCTATTATGTTAAGGCGCTTCCCCTAGCTAGCTCAAGAACTAAGATTGATTATAGATCATTTAAGTTCTTTCTAATCTCTGATGATAACACTAATACAACACTACACTAAATCAGGTGAACCCACAGAACCAGACGACTTGATATTTGGAAATTGGGATTATACTGTACCAAATATCAAGCAATGAAAAAAATTTAGAACTAGAGGTTAAATCTCATGCTCAACCATCAATTAAAATCTTCAAGTTCTTTACAACACCTTATGACAAACAGATTTGAGCTTATTTTTTGAACTTATTGAACAAATTGCTCAAAGATATTGTGTGCTCAAATCAATTTAAGAACAAAGCTCATAAATCGTCGAATCAGTGATTTATGTAAACTAAATGTCAAAAAAAGTGTGTGTGTGCAATTCACACACGGCGGAAGTGAACCTTCAGAAAAGTAGCCTACGTGAGGATGAGATAAACATAAATAACGTATTTATTCTATGTCATTCTCTCGCAGGTTAATCCTATTTATGAATATGTTTGTCTCTTTTTGGTGTCGCTTCTTTGTTTAATTTTTTCGTTTCAATCACAACGATTAAAAAGAAGAAAGAAAGAAAGAAAACGATTAAAAAGAAAAGAAGTTTCACTTCAAAAAATACTTAAATACAACAATGAGTTTGCCCTAGGCGGTAGGTATAGCCTTAAGCGTATAAGTGCCCAGTCCGCAATCCACATAGATCACCTGTTCTGAAAAGCGAGAGTGTTTTACTTTTTGTCCGCGGGCGGCTGCGCCTTGTGCCTCGTCCAGGAATGCTACGAGACGCGAGGCGACGTAATTACGAGGTGCTTGCGAATCGCTTCTGTACATAGGGTGACCGTACTTCCGACTGTCCATTTGTTGTTGCTTACAGCTGATAGCTTACTTTTGGATTTATATTAGGTACTTTTGACTTAAAAACAACATTATTAAAATACTTGCCTACTTCGTATCTTAGCATAGACAATTTTGCGAATTTTTCGTTATTTCTTCAATAATTAATAATTACCAAGTTTTTAATATCTATACTTTTGTCCTAACACAATTTGTAGAATAAAGATATTTGTTCACAAGAGTGTTCAAAACTAATATAACTTTATGTTCTGTCTTTACTTGACCTTTACTGTTAGGTCACATATTATAATAGTGATGATGACAACTCAATCAAATCAGCAACTCTTTAAAAAACTTAAAACGGGCTTCTTCTAAGGAAATTTGTATAAAATACTATAGTTGTGACTTGTGACGTTATCAAATTTCAACGCACTATTTTTCTTTTATTTATAAGAAATAATTTATTTCTGACTTAAGTATCATCCCAATTGAAACTTGGTGTCACATGGTCACCCTACAGTGTAATTATTATTTCAAGGATAAAACTTAAAGATCACGAATTTCTTTGTGTATGATGAAGTAGTTTCGACCGGTGGTTAAAGTAATTAATACCGATAGCTATTAAAATATATCTCATGAATACATTGCGAAAAGCTTTAGATTCTTATCGCGTCGAGAACCAAAAATCAAGATTAGTTTTTGCGCTTTAGGTGTTTTGGGTTGGCTTTTGTTTTGAAAGTACTTTTTCTCACATGGCAGACTAAAATTTTTAATTGGGACACTTTTAATTACAAAAGTTATTTAAAACTATGATTAACCCCACATAACATTGTTAAAACAATCCTGGACTTAAGTAATAAAAAACTACAGTTAAATTTGAACGTCCAGGGTTTTTCCACTTTCCGGGTGTTTTTGATGCTGTTTAAAATAAAATTGATAGTTCATTAGTTGATAATTATAATTTGGTGGTGATAATTTAAAAAAAACTGGCTGAGTTTGATGTGCGCTATTCTCAGACCAGCGCGCGTTTGGAACCCTCGTAGCTTTTGTTTTAAGATACCGTAATTAATTATCACCATAACCATGCCAGAAATCACGTCGATTCGTTGCTCCGTTGCGGCTTCATTGAAGGACAAACCAACAAACGAACACACTCGCATTTATAACAATACAAGATGATGTCCGCGACTTCGTCCGCGTGGATTAAGGTTTTCGATTCCCGCGGGAATTCTTTAATTTTCGGGGATAAAAAGTAGCCTATATCCTTCCCTGAGATACAATGAACCCTGTACCAAATTTCATCAAAATCGGTTGAACAGATGGGCCGTGAAAGCGTAGCAGTCAGACAGAACACACTTTCGCATTTATAATATTAGTATGGATTAGCATGATTAGACATGCATTCTCAACATAACCAAGGCTCGCATTCCCGTACCCTTCTAAACGGTAAGTAGCACGTATGACCGGCTCCGTCCACGCAAGTCTGTGTAATTGCCGCGGGGCCCAGCGCTGGTGTCAGCGTCATTATCATATCTCTCATGCCACTTATCTCAAATACGAGTAGCGCAAGAGTAGCATCATTATTTGTATCTACAACTCTATATTATATTTTGTGGAGCTAGACACACTACTTACAGTGGCGTGCAGTTCATAGATGCGTAAAAGCACCGCTTACCCAAGTGGAAATACAATACGTCAATGCTCATTCTTTATCAAGATAGTCAGTAATTAGGTAATTCTGACTTACCAATGCCTACCCTAGCTTCAAACCCTGTGCACGAAACTGACTACTTACCTATACTTACAGCGACAAATTACTGCGGGTTTCCCGTGGCACGGAGATTTGCCCTCGGTAGAAAAATAGTTTTTGTTATGAAGAAAAACTAAACAATAGTAACGTCTACGTCACTAGACGTAACGTAACTAGGGTAACGTAAGTACCTACTACTTAAATCACTAGATTCAACTAGGTGTTACAGCAGTCAGAAGTCAACCTTGCTATCGAAAAGCTTCAGGCCCGAGATCCACGAGAGCGGTGGATGGAGAAGCGTTATCACGTACCTTATGATTTATCTAATACTTTGATTGGTCGCTAAACAGTTCTCCATGCGTGTCCTTCTGGAAGACACCGGGCCTAGTTTCAGCCTTAGGTGTAGGCGATATAAGGCACCTTGTAATTGAGACGGATGCAGTTTCAGACATTTTATGAAGTAACTTACCCTGACCCATAAGGGTCTCCCCATGTCTATCGAGGCACCGGCTTGAACCGGTCAGAAAAAGCTTTATGTATAGAGAAACGACGTCGAGCCGTCGTCGGTAAACTAGGGCGGGGGCGGTCGAAGCGACGTCTTCTTCATACAAACGTAGAAGGTGATTTCTTCACTATTTGTCCAAAAATAATGATATTGATTTGTCTCGACATTACTAGACCAGTAAAAAAAATATTGAATCGGAAGTTTCGGGTCCGCGTAGATAGAATATAGATGTGGGAGGACCCTAAGAATGGGCTTTTTACCGGCCCAGACGGTATGGGTGTGTAAGGAAGCCAAGCCCAGGCAGTGCGGCGTGATCGGAGACAATGGCCCGGGATCGAACCCCGAACGTTGCGACAGGCATCGACGCACTCGTTAAACGCTTTCACCTACCTTATTAAACAATCCGGTCAAGTGAGAGTCTGGCGCGCTTTTTTTTTAAAAGTCCAAATCTAAAGTAGGTAAAAATGTAGCGATTCTTATGATCTCCATTTGGTCTAATAACCCCTGCAGTTTAATATTTAGGCTCCGCGTTTGGGCGCCTTTAGCAATTATTGTATCAATAGGAAGCCAATATTTTATTAAAAAATTTAAATTAAAAAATAATTTTGATTTCTGCACACTATGTTGAAGTCGGGCGAGCCTGACGCGTTAACTTTGCCTATCTTTGTTATACTCGCCCGAGGAATGAGGAATATTTTCGGAATGAGTTAAAGCTAAAAAGGCCACAAATAATATTGTGTCTATCCTTGCATTATCTTGGTTTTATTTTGATTGGTTGATTGGTTTTATCTTCTTCTTCATCATCCAGTCCTAGTCCTACATTATGTGGAGAATTTTTTCTACATTTCTTTCCTTCCATTCTTTTCTGTCATTCGTCAACTCACTTTCCACTCCTCTTACATACATATCCTCTTTGACACAATCTAGCAATCTTTTCTTTGACCTTCCTCTACTCATTTTTCCTTTCACATGCATAGGTATTAATTATTATTTTTTCATACCCTGCTATCATATTCATGTACTAACTGATTCTTCCGCGTGGAGTTTTTTTCTCGCACGGGACATTCTTGAATTCCGGGATAAAAAGTAGCCTTTATTACTTCAGGTATACCCATGCAAAAAATCACGTCGATACGTTACTCTGTTGCGACGTGATTGAAGAACGAACCAACAAACACACTTTCGCATTTATAACATTAATAAGATACAAATATGTGCACAAAGCCTTCGATTGAGCACACACGTGAGTATACAGTGATGTGTTTCAGAAGGGTAATGAATCAACCCAGTCATGAGTTATTGAGAAAACATGTTACATGACAAACAACGACTAATTGTATGTGGATTATCATGAACATACTTGGTGCATTGCGAATTGATTGATCGAATTGCATTGCATTCCAAATCCATTAAAAGAATTTCTACTCAATGCAATTTTTGTTATCTTACTCCGGTCATGTCTCATGACGTGTGGTTATGATTGGTGATTCGCATTGTTTTGTATTTACATTTCTTCGTATGACTCTACATTCTTTAGATTATAATATTTTATTCTAGCGAATGCCCGCGACTTCGTCTGCGTGGTTTCAGGTTTTTTGGTTTCCGGGATAAGATGTAGCCTATGTGCTGTCTATCTCTGTGCCAGGCCAAATTTCAGTCAGATCCATTCAGCCGTTGGCGCGTGATTGTGTAACAAACATCCATACATTCATTCATTCATTTATAATATTAAGTAAGATGCAATCTAAGTAGGTACTGGTTGTTTTTATTCGTCTAGGTCACTCGATCGTCTTCTCTGGTTTTTATTTGAGCAAGGTCCATAGGCTAATGATGTAAGGCTTGATCTGCCTCTTTTATTCTGTCTTAACGTTCATTATCGAGCTTATTATCTAGATCAACCAAAGGCAAACAACTACTGCAATTCCAAATCAATGCCTGATTTTTTCAAAGATCTTTATCTTGCTGCTGTGTTGGAAACACTACATCAAATAGCATATTTATAGTCTATGGACAGTTTGTTCACGGTATGCACTCTATCACATATTATGCACTAAAGAACGACAGTTCTCTTATTACAAAAACTGCCACAGGGCATTGACTTGTTCTCTCACTCAGTATCTAATCGTTTACGTCTTCAAGCCTCCAATCCATACAGTCCACTAAACCCACTACAGCAGCTAACATGTCTAGTTTCGTAACTGTCCAAATCAGTAAGTAGGTCCAGTGTAACGATGGCAAGCACTCCTTTTTTTTTTATCAACTACAAGCTAGCCCTTGACTGCTATCTCAATTGATGGTATCTAAGTGATGATGCAGTCTAAGATGGTAGCGGGCTAACCTGTTAGGGGCATGGCAGTTATATTAAATCCATACTCCTTCTACTCCTACTACTCCTGTTTGGGGCAAACTCTAGCCCAAAACTATTGACTATTAGGACTATTAACTGGGCTATTAGGCCCAAAATCAATTTTGCAGCTTGGACATAAAGCAGCTAGAAACAAGAGTAGGTAGACATCTTCTAGGAAAATCCGCTCCGCCTTAGGCTGTAACACCAGCAAGTCTGATTGCAACCAAACGCTAGTCTGTTAAGTAATTTTAAAAATCAAATCATGACAAATGAGATTATAGCAATGATTGATGCAACTTTTTTGGGAAAGCGACTGGTAAATCGAAAATCAAATTGCAGCATTGGTTCAAAATCACTCCTCCATTCTTTAAAGCTTAATAAATTATTCCTGACATCTATTGTGGATTAAGTTTGTTTAATCCCCGCAGGAACTTCTTAATTTTCCGGGATAAAAAGTAGCCTATGTCCTTCCTCAGGATAAAAACTATGGATGAGCCGAAAGCGTAGCAGACATACAGACACATTTTCCCGTTTATAATATTAGTATGGACTAGCATGGATTAAGGATTCAAAGGCACTTGTAATAAGTTTGTTTGAATAAAGAAATATGAGTTTGAAGCTCCTATTCAATAATATTAAACATATTTTGATGTAAATCCTCACAGAATTTATAAACCGTTGACCAGTAACCAAGATCTGAGCCCCACTTACACAAATACGGCGTTACTCTGGAACCTGTACGATCGCATTGCTATCAAATTGCTCCCATTCTTACCAACTAGTTCTATATTATCGCGCCCCACATATTATGTGACAGTATCTCCGTATAAGCTTGCAAAAATATTGGTTAGCAAGTTATATCCTTCCTATAGGTAGATTCCTAGACCTATAATTTTTTTTATTTCATTCAATAGAAACTTGTATCTATGTGCTCTTCCTTCAAAATCAAAAAAAATAAAAACAAATATTTTTTATTCAAGTTTCAATAGTGAATCGAGTGAATCTACCACTGGTTCGGAATGTGTTCCTACCGAGAAGAACCAGCAATAAACTTGGTGGTTGCTCCTTTGAAAAAAATGTAGATACATAAGTAACAAATCCATGCTCTTTTATAATTTATATAATCTTCAACAGTATAATAAGCTTTTTTAGGAGCATACTTCTCCATTATCGCAGTTTTCGATAAGCATCTACTCGTAGGTATTCACGATATCTTCCTTCACCGTTATAGCACATTTAACTGCTAAAAAGTTAGAAGTGCGTACCTGAGGATCGAATCCCTGACCGAACAGGAGGCCGAACGTCTGAAGCCATTAGGAAATCGCCTATCACCGCTTAGTATTAGCGGTGACAGGTGCTTAATTTATTTTTAAAGTTGGTTTTTATAATGCCTGTTTTGTTGCAGTGAGGATGCGCGCACGCTGTCGGAGGCGGCGCCCGCGGTGGCGGCGGCTGCGGCGGTGAGCGGCGCGGCGAGCGGCGCGGCGGCGGGCGGCGAGCGAGGCGAGCGCGCGTGCGCATGCGCCGCCTGGCCGCCTCGGCGACAGCCCGCGCCGCACGAGATCCTCAGACCCAAGCCGCGCAGGTCAGCTCCCATTTTTAGGGTCCCATAAAATAAATTGATAAGTCAATGTATGGACGTTAAAACTTTTGTCTACTCACGTCAAACGTGAGAAACGAATTCATTTCTCGATCAATTTGATGCCATGGAGTGTATAAAACAGTCAATCTGGATGGATTGACTGATTGATCGTGTACAGAGTGGAGTAAGAAAGAAAACAAAAAAAACGTTTATTTGGAACACACACACAATAATTATTATTATGGTAACAGCTAACAGGTACAGGAAAGAAGACAAAAGAAATGAGATGTATGGTCCCAAAATGGATTCCACTCAGCGTTTGCTGTGTGTGTTGGAAGCACAGGCACTGGATCTTCCGTAGATTGGTCGCGATCCATATTGACTGTGTGCCAGCTGCCTTAAGGCGCCATTATCAGCCACCTTCTTTATACACAGATATATAAACATTAAATTGCCAAAAAGCCGCTTATTAGTGCCCCGCCCGATATTACCGATGCACGCAACACTGTAAACATCCAGCTCGGAATGCGTCTCAATGTTATCGGGCAAGCGCCGCCAAGACAAATGTCCGCTAATTGGTGGTATTAACGTGCCGCCGGCGACCGCCGCCGCTACTCGTGGACGCGACTTGCTCTGTTTTGACACTGATGGCTGTTTAAACCCCGAGTTCCATGTAAGAGTCAGTTAAAATAAATTTCTATGACGCATTATTTTCAAACGAAAGGAGACCGACCATCTCCCATACGTTGTTGGAAATTGGGATGTCCCATACATACATGCCCACTTGATAAACAGTTAAAAATTCCAAATAAGCCTCATTTGCTAAAATATAAAAGTACTAGTTGATGCCCGCCACTTCGTCTGCGTGGATAAGGTTTTTTCCTTCCCGCGCGCTACTTTTTATCCCAGACAATTAATGAGTTCCCGCGGGTACAAAAAACTCAATCCACGCACTGGACTCACGCACTCACCAGTAATGGTGACTAATAAAAATACATGGGCAGCCCACTTTCCCCGCACGGTCCAAAGCGACAGGCGACGTCGCGCGACTCGTGATGTATGTTGCGGCGGACTAACGGGAACACATCTGACCTATTTGACGTTCTACTGTACTGTCACTTTTGACCTCGCCAAATATTCGAGACTTGCATCGGTCAGTGCACACTGCACACCACAGAAATGAGAATTCTAATTTCGCCCCTTGAGTTTCCAACTTCACACAACAAATTCTTATTTATGAATGATACGATTAAAGATGAGAGTTTGTGCTTCAGCGATGTCGTACACGTGGATTTAGGTTTTTGAAAAATCCCACGGGAACTCTTTGATTCTCCGTAATGAAAAATAGTCCAGCTTTCCCCTTGATGCAACCTAACGCTTGAGCTTTCGCATTTATAATTTACACTAGATGATGTTTTGTGTGAATTAAGTAAGGTTTTTGATTCCCGCGGTAACTCTGTATTTCTCTGGGATAAAAGAAGCCATTCATAAAAAGAAGATCAAGCGTAGCATATAGACAAACTTTCGCATTTAAAATATTAGTATGGACAGTTAAGTATAGATATGGAATTCATATTGTAGTCCAAATTATTATAGCTCTTGTGAAATATCAAGACTACCACCAGTTCGGAAAACGCATATTCTAATAGAATAATAGCTCAGTTGATAACATTTTATTTTGGCTAGCTGAATGCAAAGCTAACTAGGTATCAGCAACTTTGTCATTCTTAACAAAATGTTCGTACTTAACTTAGTTCCAATAAATGTAAGCAAATCAACAAATTATTATTCCTGTTAAGTCTCAGGATAAGAAATTTCAATAAGATATTGATTATTTTAAACCTAGCGTGCTGCATTAACTCTTTAATACACTTTCAAATCGTATTAAGTAACTTTTGGTTCAATTAAATCACTTGATAATAGTCATTAACATATTATTTATCTAACACACGTTTAGAATAAGATAAAATCGTAGAAAGTGTAAAAAAGAACTTTTATGATCAAGTCGGTGCTTATGATTAAATTAACGATGAAAAGTATAGAACTAGTAGCATTAACGACCAGGAGGTCATATATCACAACCAGCTGCCCGAAACTGGTTGTAGAAATATAAATACTTAGAATAGAAACACATGAGAGAATTCACTTCTAAATACAATGATTATACCAACTAAAGTCCTTATTGAAAGATGTAGCTTTTGAAACTGGAAATAGTAGTTTAGTTTTCACCAAAGTTAAAACGCTTTTGAACCAGTCTCTTTTTAAACATTATTCAGTAGAAACTGTTTCTAAAAACGAAACTTTTATAATAGAGCAAGATCCCAGAGCCGCCAGAACTTATACTTATTTTCTGAGTAGCAACATGTGTGAATTGTGTAGCACAGAATAGGTAATACTTGATATGATAGTAGGCTAGCTTTGGTAACGTACGTAATTTATAGTTATCACGTGCAAGAAGTACGTAAAAACATTGCTTACTTTTCTTAAATTCTGAGTGATGATTTTTATGAAAGAATAAAAATGTTTCCGCTTTTTTTTTTTTATAAAAGAAGACATGGCTGGAAATGATTAAGTGTTAACTTTTCGTAATTCTGAGTGTTCGTGGTATGTACCTTTTCCTCGTACGTTTTGAACTTCAAAGTATGAACAATCGCATTAAGCATTATCCAGAAGGAGCGCCGGGCGATGTTGGAATTCCTGGGAGCCGATAAATCCAGTTTGTCGAATGTTTTTTGGACGTCGGCAGCCGGATGCCGATCGCAAATGACTATATAATGCACTTAGAACCCGTTTGCGATAAATTTATTTCGTGCTTGCGTATGAAATGCGCTGGTACATTGTCCGCTGGGGATGTTGCAGCTCCTGTGCCGCGTGGGTGGACGTTCCCTAGGTTTAACTAGGTTTGATTTATGTCGCAATGTAGTTGAACTTGCATAAAGCTCAAATAGTTGAGGTAACTCACGCATTTCAGAATAGGTGCCTACTAAAATTCTACTTACACCAATGATTTCAGACCAACGGATCAGACATTTCATTATTTCACTCAGATACCAGCGAACTTCATGAGCATGTTTTTTTTTATTATCATTGGTATAGTTTCCTCCTATTATTGTACATAATTGGTAAGAATTAGTTGTAGATAATGCATGTCGAACGTTACCTCGTTTGTCCACAAGTGATTTGTAAACCATACCTACTTCATACTGGTTTCATACTCATGTTATTAGTGCAGTACCTACCAAAATTTTTTACACTTACGTATTTTTTATACGACTGCCTGAAAAAAGGAGTATATTGTTTTCAGGGTTCATGTTTGTATGTATGTGAGTTTGTATATTCCACCATAACTTCTATACGCCTGAACCGATTTTGATAAATGAGGTATCGTTAGAATCCCTAGCTTATTCCGGGTGACATAGGCTAGTAAAATTTAAAAAAAATATGGGGTCACCATGGCCCTGCATTAAAGACTACTTAAAGTTGAAAAAAAATTTCGAAAATAAGATTAACCATATAATCATCATCTAGAAAATGATGAGTAGATTCCAAAAATATATAACACTATAGTT
The DNA here is from genome assembly GCA_923060345.2 of Erebia aethiops. NCBI lineage: Eukaryota > Metazoa > Arthropoda > Insecta > Lepidoptera > Nymphalidae > Erebia > Erebia aethiops. Next base: position 620,206 of record OV281092.1, on the reverse strand, counting down.
CAATATCCAGTGATCCACAAAAAATATCATTTAATAAAAATGTGAATAAGATTCCAAAGGTAATTCAATACGGGCTACGGCAGAGCAGTCGTATTTTTTAATAATTTTAATTATATTCACTTGTTTACAGATACAGTTATAATATGATTCATATAATTATTTTAATAAATAGGCAACATTTAAAAAATGTGTTGCTCTACCTCTGCTGTAATGTATTATAATAGTTGTCCAATAGACAATGCTTCGTCTGCATGGATTTTGATTTTTGAAGATTGAAAGGTACCGTGGAAACTCGTTGATTTTCCTGTAAAAAGAAGTCCATGTCCTTCCCCAAGATGCGACCTATCTCTGTACTTTTGCTCAAAATCGATAGAGCAGATGGGCAATAAAAGCATATGAAATATATATACAATGAAGGAACCAGAAGTTAAACTTCCGGTTAAATTAAATTTGTTATTTTCTGCCACAGTAGACAAAGAATAATTTGGAAGATTTATATGTGGTGTGTGCCGTTGCGAGTTGCTGGATTATTGGGCGGTGAATATCGCAAGCTGCAAGTGCAAGATACACACGAGAAAGAAAATTTTGTATTTGTTTGTGCATTTCATAAAATAAAAAAAATACTGTACCACATAGATTTGTCTACTGTGGCGGATTATAGCAAATTGAACTTCTGGTTCCTTCATTATCATGGACTTCCGCAAAGTAACGCCTACTTCTATCCAATATTTGAAAGCGTAGAAAACAGACATACACTTTCGCACATAATATAATATACATTAGAATGGAATATGGATTCTGTATATTGTAGGGTCATCCAAAGTAATTTACTCGTGACAGCAAACAATATAGCTATTAAAATACGCAATAATTAATAGCTACTTATTACTTAGTTTTAAAATGTCTTATTAGTGTGATTTACAATGATAGCGAGGCAGCTCGATGGACTTTCTCTGCCCAACCTTGGGATGGGAACTGTTTATATTGTGATCACGGACAATCATGGGAGACGTGTTTTATGCAACGAAAGTAACAGTTACTCAAGCAAAATCATCGACGAAAGTAACGTTACCACACTTTTTAATTATACGGTAACGAGGAAAGTGAATTTGGGATGTCTTTGTTCATTATGATATTTTGATTCCTGTTTCGGCGGTTAGGTTTTGTTTAGAAATAGCTGTATACTTGCTGCATGTCGATGCATGCTGCAGAGAAATACAGGCTATTCTTTTCAGTCCAACCAGAGAAAGAATTTAGGATTCTAATTTTTTGGATCGGATTTAAAATATTGGATAGAAGAACGTACGTTGAGTACGTATTTCTGAATTTTCTCTGATCTGGTCTGGAGGGAGGCTTCGGCCGTGGCTAGTTAGCAGAGTTACGATTACAGCGTTTTAGCATTCCGGTACGATAATGTAGAAACCGACTAACTAAGGGTTAAATATAACTGCCATAACCCCTAGTAGGTTAGTCCGCTACGAACTTAGACTGCATCATCAATACCATCGGTGAAATCGCATTCAAGAGCTAACTTTGAGTAGAATAAAAACAAATTTGGTCCAAGAACAACTATCTCAAAAACTCAAAAAAAAAACACAATGTTTCCTGTGAAAAAATAGCACTTTTAGATTTGATCAGTTAAATTTCGTGCAGTCAAGTTATCACCGTAATGCCTTTCTCAGGTTTTGAGGTTCATAATTATTAATCTTTTTTTTTTAAAGTTTAACTCCGTAAATTAAACTGGCTCATCATGATTATAAACATAATCTCCTTAACAAATAAACACACTTATGCATTATCTCTACATTTACGAGGTATTAACTTTACGACTGTTCAGTGGGCAGCCATTGCATTAGTAATAACACAGTTTTAGATTTAACTATGAATACCGTAACGGAAATGCGTGGACACTAAAATAATAATACCTTTCGTAACAACTACCTATACAGGGTTTTACTATACTAGAGGATTCTCGCGACTTGGTCGGGGTGGATTTAGATGTTTGATTATCAATTAAATTGAATTAAAACCTACTGCAGTTGGTAGCATGTGTATTTTACTAAACTATTACATTGGTAGAGTTAATCTTATTAAAGAGTCAGTTACGTATTTTTCCTTCTTCTTATTTTCAATAAGATTCCAAATCAGATAAAATTATGGGGTCCAACATCTCAGTATTTTCGTCTCGTTTTCATGCAATTTTTTTCGTCAGTCATAGCTTTATGTGTAGATAACTTACTGATGTTAAAATCTGAACGGTCCTTGATAACAATAACACCCTGTACCTTAAATACCTAATGATCAGTTTAAACTTGAAAGTTTCTGACGTCGGTGCAGAATGTGGCATCATTCGAAACAATGTCGAACCCTTTTGTTGCCTTCAAAGTTACATAAATCTTCCTTATTTATTGAAATTTATTGTACCCATCTCACGGCAGATGACGATAAAATATTGAAGGGATGTTGACAGCATAACTTTTTAATTCAGAATTGATTGACCTTATCAGAAGATATTATACCTAAGTGATGACATATCGAAAAGTATTTTGTTCGTAAATGAAATTTCAAATCGTTATGGTGAGCCATTCTAGTTAATTTTAATCTAACTGCATTAAATTACACGTCCAAAGACGTTGTTGTACTTAAGTAAATTTCCGTATAATGTTTCTTGCAATAGGAGTCATGCTCATGAATGAAAGACAAAAAAGAAAAGGTATGCATAGGATGTATGCATTCAGTATTTAGATTCAAACTTGGTTTTAAATAAAAGATAAAAGCCTAAAAGGTGTGTTTCTAATGGTGCAAATTCAGCTGATTTTTGAAAAGGATTAAGGTGCTTTTTGCATGAATTTCGCTTATGACGTAGAGACTGGGACAGGCTACTTTTTATCCCGAGAAGTAAAAAAAAATTACAGGGGATTTTGAAAAACTTAACTTCACTTGGACAATGTTGTGGGCATTAAATAGATTCTAGTCGGTACTTAAAATAAACAGTCAAAACAAGACGTACCCTACATTTAAAAAAATTCAACAATTCAAAAGCATTTGTAAAAGTTTTGGTATTTGAATAAAAAAACATTTGAATTTTGAATAAACAAGTTTGAGTTGATTTTTAAAACCTTGAGTAATACTTATCATGCGATATTCAGATATCGACCAGCTGTCGGAATAGACTCAACAGGCGTGTTTCAGTGTGCTTGCAACGCGCTCTATATTTAGAGATCCGCTTACGGTTGCATTCACCCCGTGTGTCCGTTACTGATGATGTGCAGAACCACTCCGGACGAGATTGACCCGGTTCATTACAACATCAATGGTCCATGCATTAATGTGTACGAGTAATTCAGATATCCCTTTATAGCTACTGATTAAATCTTTGTTTATAGCACACTGGCTTATTGCTGCAACTTCGTCCGGGTACGTGGATTTACGGTTTCAAAGATCGTATTTATTTTCCACTAAAAGTTAGTCCTTCACTGCGATATCACCTGGTGGTGGTTAGATAAACTCAAATATTTTTTATTCAAATATACTTTTACAAGTGCTTTTGAATCGTCGAGTGAATTTACTGGTTCGGAATGCCATTCCTACCGAGAAGAACCAGCGAGAATCTCGGTCTAAGATGGTAGCGGGCTTATCGGTTTCTGGATCTAAGTACTTGTCGGCATCGTACTGGAACGCTAAATCGCTTAGGTTCACGTCTGCCGGTAGGATGGTAACAATGCCAAAGCCGAAGACCCCTATTAGACCAGAGAAAATTCATTACAATTTACAAGTAAAAATGATGAAGAAGGCTGTCTTTGAAGAGGTATTGTATAACATTTATGAAACCCTTATGTTTATCATGCAGTCCTAGGCCCCTTCTCACTCTGCGAAGAGTCTGTTGCTCAGCAGTGGACCGACGCGACAGGTTATCATATTGTTTATCGGTTTCTACATTCAAGGTGGAATCGTACCGGCGAGTTACCTACCGTTAGGGTGGTAACTATAGCCACAGCCGAAGCCACCGTAAAAATATAATTTACTAGCTGATGTCCGCGACTTCGTCTGCGTGGTATAGGTTTTTTTATTCCCACAGGAATTCCTTAGAATTAGGAATTCTTTAAGATATAAAGTAGCCTATGTCACTCTCCAGTTTCGCACCTTACCTATACCCATGCAAAAAATCACGTCGATCCGTTGCTTTATTGCGGCGTGTTTGGAGGACAAACCAAAAAACAAACACACTTTCGCATTTATAATATTTCCATGATTCCTAATTCTGTGGTAGTTACAGACGAGACAAAGACAATTGAGAAATTGTACATTCCAAGTTCCAAGTTCCAACGGTATCTTACAAACATTTAAATCAACGTGGATAAAGACACATGAAAAAGCTAGTATCTAAATAAAATATGTAAGTTTTGAATCATAAGTTATATGAAAAACTTGGTGTCAGACATTGTAAGACTGTAAAATGATTAGGTAGGTAAATTTATTCTAGAGCTCGAAAGCCAAACCGCGGTCGTAAAATACCTCCCAACAGATTTATGATACAAGTACGGCAATACAATTTGTAGGAAACAAAACTTTCTTGTAACAATATAGAGTTACACAAATAACCCGAGCTTTTCAACGGTATCGCTAATTCGGAAACGCGTGCGTAGGATAGGAGATAGACGTGCAAACATATTATATATGATTAAAAATTACTTTCAAAAGTTGATATAAAGTAAAAGAGCATTTTTCGGTTTAACACAAAAAAAGAGTTAAAAACTGTGATAGAATCCTGACTTCTGACATAATATAAGTGGCCCACATTAAATAAGTAATAATAATTTGATTTCACGTTTCATTTCAGCTGGTAAGGCTGACTGGCTGGTCTATCAACGCACAGTTCACACCGCTAGATGAATTGGGCTGATATTTATCATAAGGATACTATAACGTAGGCATACGCTAAGGAAGGATTTTAAAAAATTGAACCCCTGAGAAGTTTGTCTATGAAAATTTAACTTAGCGTGAGTGTGTGAGTAACAGTAATCGCTAACTCCTTCCATATATAAAACTCAAATTTGGATATATATTCTATAATTATTTTAATTCGATAGTATGCGTACCTTTGAGTTTGAGGTTGTTTGGATAAAATTATTTAATCTTACACAGGTAAACAATTATTACCTATTTCTTTTATTTATTTACCCTCGGATTAAGGTTTTTAAATTCCTAAACTGTAACTCTTTAATTTTCCGGGATAAAATGACGTAACTTTTGTGTTAATTCAGAGTATAATATGCTATAGCCATTCCTTACAGCCAAATCAATTGTCGTCGAGGCGTGAAGGTGTAACAAATATCTGAACATACAAACTTAAAACAACCAAATTTTCACATTTCTAATAGGTACTAAGTAAGATTATGTGCTCCTATCGTGATAATCCTATGTGAAAATGTGTGCGACCCATGGAAATCAGAAAGCAGCCTCTTGGACTACACGCGCGGTGTATGTAGGCAAGCAAGTAAGAGGCGTCAGTAGCGGGGCGTTAACAATGCTCGGCTGGCTGGCCGGCGCTGCAGTGCGGCCGCTGCGCTGACTGAGCCATGCTGTGCTCTGCGCGTTGCTCGTGCTTCCTCTGCCGCGAGCTGCAGTCCTGCCGCGCCGCAGACGCGCGCAAACCACCTGCCAAGATGTGCGACAACTTCATACTCAAGAAGGCAGAAGCATGGGAGCCCATGAAGTTCATCAGAGGCGCTGCGAGACTCTCAGTGAGACACTGGCAGAGCCGCGAACCGCTCACCCCAGCCAAAACACGCGTACCTCCTCACAAATCCACCAGCTGTGAACAATTATACCCCCAACCGAAAGAGGATATTGGGTATGCAATGCGTAAAGCACCCAGCACTGATAGAGTCAAACAAACCGAACACAAATCCGTTTTCAGAATCCTCGGCAACTCCCGCTCAAAAAAGACTGAAATCGTTGAATCGAATGTGCGGCGTAGTGTCCTTAATTTCAGGAATAATGAAACGCCAAGTTCGAAGAACATTCACGAGAAATACGTTCCGTTGCCGCGGGCGAGCTCGCCCCCCGAACATATTTACAGTGAACCCAAACCCTGGAACTCGCAGTATGATGATTGCTGTCGACCACCCATATACCAAAGCGTTGAAAAGAAAATCGCAGCTAAAGATGCTGCGAGTGATAAAAAGATGTACAGCAATCGCCCGCCTTGCTATGATGAGCTTGCGGAAAGACTTTCTCATGAAAAGACTAGAAAAGTTAACATCCCCATCGCAAATGGAGGTTTGGCTAATAAAATTACACAGAACAATAACAAAGTGGTCATTTATTTTGGTGACTCCATCATTAGGAAACACAGTGAACAAAAGAAAGAGGAAAACAGACTGAAGGAAATCACACCTTCGAAAGAGGAAGCGATTTATGTCAATCATCAGTTGATTGAGTCTGAGATCTTGGGGCCTGATAAAGATGTTGATAAAGGAGGTGGAACGCAGCTAGTGTCTGAAATAGAAGTTCCGGAAGCTGTTTATTCCGAAATCAACACTCCAGATGCCAAAGAAGAATTAGAAACGATACCTTTTAGTGATGCGACTTACAAAAAAGACATTTTCGAATCTGTGAGCCCTGATGGGTTTCTAGTTGTTGAGTTTGAAGGTAATTTCGAAAGAGCTCGCCAGTTAGTCGAACTAGTGCACGGCGGTGGTGGAGCTGATCAGAACGAGGCTACCGTATTGGATGAGGATGATTTGTGTGACTGGAGTTTCATCCAAGACTGGAGAAAACGGTAAGCTCTACATAATATTTAAAAATATTAGCGTTCTTTAAACAAATTTCGACTTTCAACCTGGTTTCTAGCTGCGTAACATAATCGTAATGAATTCAAATTTACCGTTACTGTGTGAGTTAAGATTGTTTAATTGTGTGTTCAGGTAGCCGTGATTTAGTTCGAACACATTGTGTACGAAAACGCCGTATTATGTAAAAGATTTTATGATATTTTTAACCTTATTTAGGAGTTTTGTAAGCGTCTGAGAATGTTCAAAGTTTAAATGGTGAAGAAGAAGGTAACGTAAAGAAACCGATGCATAAAATATAGCCAGTAAAAGGTTACGTAAATGGTAGATAGCGATTTGTTTCACGATTGGGGCTTCCGAAGAAGCAGATGCGGAAAGGCATTCGTGTTAATTACATTGCGATTCCCTTGATAACAATCGGCTGGCGGTCGTCGAACCCGTGCGAGTTTCTGCGGTTATGCAAAACATTTAATACCATAGCTAGCAGTTAGCACCTAATAGCCACATTAATCGATTAATTCTTTTCTATTTACATTAACAAACCTATTTACATCGACAAGCCCATTATGCATTGTGCAAACAATATGTTACTATTTTGAATATTTATGATAGCTTTTCAATTAACTAAAATTTAAGTATGTCGTACAATTCCTAAAATATAATTTTCATAAGCAGAGACTTAACTAGCTAAAAATAAACAAAAAGTGCGTAAGCGGCGCTTTGTTGACGATTCAACGCTTCGTTTTTCTCATATTATCTCATAAATGTTTGTCTCATTATAATTTCGACGTAAGAAAGTTTTATGTACAGGCCGCCGTTCATAGGGTCCTTGCGCATTTCTGTGAGAACCGGCTTGTTTACGTTTTAAGAAAGTCAGCTAAGGTGAAATAGATTGTTAGTTAATTAACTTCATCACATATGTAGGTACTATCACCTAAGGTCGAATCTCATAAGCATAAGTTTTTTAATTCCCCCGGGCACTCCTAAACTGGTACCTAAATACCAAGTTTCATGGCTACAGCTTGAAAAACGACGGACTTTCATACAAATTTTCAACCCCTTTGGAGTAGGAATTTTTAAAATGGTGCCATGTGCTTCTTTATTTTTTACCGTAAGCCAAAATATCTAGTTTTGTAAACTTGAAAAATATCATGTAAAATAAAGGAGCTTCATACAAACTTTCATCCCCTATTTCAGCCCTTTGGGGGTAGTATTTTCAAAAATGTCGATACATGTATTTTTTGATCTTGACTTGAAAAACGACGGATTTTCATACGAACTTTCAACTCTTTCCTATTTTACCCCTTTGGGAGAGGAATTTCGAAAAACCCTTTCTTAGTGGATACCTACTATTCACAGAGTACACACCCTCCCAATTTCACGTTTCTAGGACCAGGGGTTTAGGCTGTGCGTTGATGTATAAGTCAGTCAGTCAGTAAGAACTTTGAATTTTATATATATACATATATAGATATTCGGTGTAACGTCTTCGGAATGCTATTTTTACTTCTAAATATTTCCATTCCATCTTTGTCAAGTTATGCTCAGCAGTACAGCTCTAACTCTTACCTTTATTTCATGTAGGACACATAATATATCTTATGAGATATTATCTTATGAGGCAGTACAGTTGAAACATATCATAAGATATACGTTTCAACTGTGCTGCCCGGATTGCAGATTCTAAGAAGCAAAATAATTTCAAACAAACTCTACGACTAGCGAAATGTTAGACCTACTAAAAATCTAAAAAAAGATATAACAACTGATAAACATACACATACAAATAAAGCACATAATAGTAGTTTTAAATATTTGTAGACATAGTTAGTAATAGCATGTACTATTACTTATTCTGTGGTAAGGAATAGTTTAGTAGTTGGATACTAATTTGAATTTCTCTACCTACTATGATCATATCATGATATTGTATATTAGTAATGTCAATTCATATTAACTTTATCATGTTTTGTGTCTGGAATCGGTTCACATTTCCATGTGTAATTCCTTTTGTTTCACTTCTTTGTTGTTTTATAATCGGTCTTCTTCCTTGAGAATTATTAACGTTGTAACAATTTTGCTGGAAGTTTCATTAGTTTCATAATGCTGTTGATCATCTTTGCTTTCTCATTTGGACTCGTTAAGCTAATTTAATTCATTTGTTCTGTGATTGTGTTAATTACTACATCGAAATTGCGCTTGCTTGTTTGATTTCTGTACTTACTTAGTTATTTTCATCGCCGTAAGTAGGTGTTTTCACTAAAAACGTAAAAATTTGTTGAATTAAGTTATGGGTAAATAAGTCGTGTGCATTTAAAGAATAATTAAGAAAATCTTAGAACTATGTAATGAAGTAGGTATGAATGATAATATAATGTGATAAGTAAGTTTGCACATCTTCAATAGATTTTTAGTTTTTATAGTTATCGATTGATCATTTTGTACAAGGAACTTACACTTACCCATGTTTTAGGTAAGTCTGCAAACGAAATAATTATACTAGTTTCAGTAAGTAATATTAGTTTCACAAAGTTATTTGTTTGGTTTATTGACTGTACATGCACGGGGGCTACCATCATCTTATTGAGGTGTTCTTTGTAATAAAAACATGTAGATAGGCCTTCATTGAAATAAATGTTTAGAAACAAGGCAAACCTCTGCAAAAATCATAATAAAACGTATCAAAACTGTATCTAAGTGGCAATAATATACGAATTCCTAGATCTGTTTAAAATAGAAAAGATACAAATTGGTAAAACCTAGGTAATCTAAAACTAGTTATCTAGAACTTTTATAAAATTTTATGCGAGACTAGGTTTCAATTTGCACCAAAAATTATAATTCAATGTGTCAACTTGAAATTAAGAAACCAGCAGAGAACGGGTTGGAGCTTTTAGTTGCTTCCAAATGTGTAATTTACAATAGTCAAGTTACATAATTAATGCTAATATATACACCGTTCACTTTCTCTAATTGATTTTATGTTTTGAACTATAGGATTTCAAGAGCAGTCCGTAGTTTGGGAAATTATTTGTTTTGTTTTGACTTTTGTCAGCGTAGAAATGAGCAAAACGCCCCAGAGCGGAGATCACAGCCCCGATCTATAACTATACTATTAACTAATAATTTATAATTATTGAATATAATAGTAGTAAAATAATTAGTGGTAAAATTCATGAACTATTCCTATCAAAATATGTATTAACTAGCTGACCCGGCGAACTTCGTACCGCCTTAGTATGCAAAATTATATGTATATTTTTCAATATTTCTGAGAGATTTTCTTAATATTTTTTTCCGTAAGAACCTTCTAATAATAACAAATACAACAAAAAAAGAATTAGTGAAATCGGTCCAGCCATTCACGCGTGATGCCGTGACCAAGGAAAACGGGTTTCATTTTTATATATATAAGATAAGATAAGATAATTTGCACGCCATATGATTGGCAGATTGTGGCTCGGAAGTCAGAACTATACCTACTACAATTATTGTAACAACTTGTCATGTATACTTACTTACCAGCAAACAAATGTTTATGATTATGATTATGTTCCGTTCCAACCTTTACCTAGCTTTGCTTGCATTGCTTTTCTAGGCATGATTGTCGTCAAGCTCAGGCCTATCTTGCAATTAAAAAAAGATCTCCAAATACTCGCACGGGCACTATTCTAATTTCAATTCAATCAAATTAATCAATCAATCATGTATTTATTGCACATTTGGGTTTACATTGTGTTCTATTCTAGGTGACGTACATCCAAATACCGGCATGCAATATTGTAATTGGTAACATAATATATAAGATTATCTGTTTCTACATTATTATTATAATATTTATTAAAAGATTTAGGTGCATAATAAGAGATTACATTAGTACTTTATTACTTAGTAGTAGTACATTATTATTTATCTACTTATAACACTTATATGACTTTCAAAAATTAGGAGGTTCTGAAATTGGCGTGTATTTCTTTAGGTAAGCTCTACTTTATTTATAACTAAATAATATAATAGCAATGCTCGAAAATATAAGAACGCACATTCACGTTTAGCTAATTGTTGTAAACCTTACAAAAATGTACAATGGAACATTTTCATGGTCTGCGTATTACTGCCTCGCATGGTTGCAAATTATATTACCTTGGTCTAGGCGTATGGCCATAAACAAAAAATATAATCAGTTCTAAGATGAGAACAACAGAGTCTCAAATCATTTGGATAACTTTCCTACCATACAAAAGTTCTTGCATTAGAAGTGAAGATCGTTATTCCAAGAGCCGTAGAAGTTATGTTGGCGTAGATTCATAGGATGGATATTGATATGAATCCTCGTACTAATAACAAAGTTACTGCTGTGTATTATGCAATTTTGTTTGGTAAACATTCTGAACGATCGTTGCTCCATGATAATAATTCATAACGTTAATACCATAACATTATGAATGGGAAAGTTCTTTGTGATTCAACGTGTTTTAGAAACAAGTCTTATCCATGTCAGAGGAAATTATGTCAACAAAGCAAGTTTCAAGGTTTAAAAGCCTTGTTTCCGTTATCTGTGATTAAAAGAGTCAAAAAACGGAAAGGTTAATATTTCAATAAATTGACTAGATCATTTCATCAATCATCATCAATCCATCGCCAGTCCGATCGTGCGCGTGAGCATGACTCTCCTCTCAGAATTAGCTAGGATGACCTAGCCTACCTAGGATGATGGACTATGAAGTCCACCACCCTGCAGACTTCACATCCTACTAGTCCGAGTACTACATCCGAGTACTGAAGGAGAACTCTCAGGCAACCAGGTTTTATCATAATATTTTCCTCTGTGATATTAATCGCTTAAAACGCACATAATTAGTTTGAAAAGTGACTTATCAATTTGGAAATTTAATCCCAGCTTAAAAAGTCTTGACAGCTTTTCAAGCGAAAAGCTGTTTCGATGTTCGATACTTCAGACAATAAAGTCTTAGCTTCTTACAAATTTCACTAACTATTTTACTTTCGGATCACGCTGTCTTTTTAATATTATCTGCGGCTGTCCGCCTAAATTTATTTTTGAAATTTCTTTTCGCGTTGGATTTCTGCTGACATTTTAATTTAACAAGTAGGACGAGATGAGATTTCTGAGATTATGTCGAGGGAGACGACAGTTTATTTTACTGAATCATGAAAATAATTGTTGTATGAATACTTTTTACTCTCAACGGGTATTGTATGATAATACCTTGCGATATAAATAATATAGACAGGCATATCATAATTTCATTACAATGTTTACCTGAAGTATTATAAAATTATTTTGGACGCTTTCTTCTTTTTTGCATTTAGGTACTTACCTGGTTTACGAACAAGGTATATTTTTCTATTTTGTAATTTTAATATACAGCGATTATCACCCATTTTAAAAAAGATCATGACGTCACGCCTGGGGTACTACTCAACGCTTACACCCATGTTGTTTCAGTATTGTTGACGTTCATGTTTTAAAATTATGATCCTTAATTAGGGGAAATTATATCAAACTGACATTTTGAGTAATATTGCTTAAGTATTGCTTAAAGCGTTGGCTGTATGACCCCTGACCTGACTGAGCCTATAAAGGACTCTAACGCCAATGATGATGCTAATGATGATGATTTACTTGGTAGCATAATAGAACATAATTTGGCAATAATATCAGACGCTTACCTAAACCACACCATAAACAGTAATAAAGATAAAATCAGACATTCGGTTATCTAACATCCACCATCTAAACTACCAATACAAAACTACCACCGCGAAGCGGTAGCTTTACTTTTCGAATAGGAAACGTTGATCATTCCCACCTAATGATCTCTTTCCCCGATTACATAACATGTTCACATGGCACGTACCTGCTTGTCTATGACACTTTGACAGCCGACGTTTATGTATCCGGCTGATGATGATGATGGTTCGACATTTCGTAGCATTTCGTGTAATTCCACTTTCGATTTCATCCGGCTTTGGAATAGGTACCGGTAACTTGTAATCGCGTGATTTAGTTTTTCATTAGGTATATTTTTTAAACTGCGCTTGGCTGCTGTTTTAGCTGTTTTTATCCTGACTGACCGACTCTTAAGGCCCAGCCATAGACCATAACTCTTTGGACCTGGAGCCACGGTAGCGGAAGTACAAGTGGTCCAAATAGTGGTTGATGCATGATGATGCAGCGTAAAGTGGAGCAAGCCTACCTAATAGGTTCAATAGGCCTGTTCACTCTTCTTTTGAACCTACCATTAATATTTTTGATTGCGGAGAAAAATTTGACGACCTCTCTGGCGCATATACGAGTACGTATGTTATACTTCTGCCGTAAGTTATGGAGCGATCATAGACTAGGGCTGTCTTGTTATTGTATGAAAACTAATGAAAATCTATCAGAGTTACGTTGTTACAGTTAACAGTTTACTAAATTGTTTAGTGTGAGCTTTACATGATACTCACACCAACAAATAGAACTATGTAAATAAATCCAACGTTTCGTTGCAATGATATTCTGGATAGGGGTGGAAGTAAAAAATTACTATAATGTATAATGTAATTATTTTAAATATTATAAATTCGAAAGTGTGTTTGTTTGTTGGTTTGTCCTTCGATCACGCCACAACCGAGCAACGGATTGACGTGATTTTTTCTATGGATAATAGTTGAGGACCTGGAGAGTGACACAGCCTACTTTTTATCCCAGAAAATGAAGGAGTTCCCGCGGGTTGAAAAAACTTATTCCACGTGGATCAATCTCAGCTAGTGTAAAATAATCCCTTACGATGACAAAGGAATCGTTCAGAACGTGTGCAATACATGAGACCAATAGAGATGACCCTGATTAATTTTCATCAATTCGTTTTAGAATAAAAATCTGTGAATACTTCTCAAAAGATCCATAACCACACACCGATGACCGACCTCTAAATTCGAAGAATCAGTAAGCTATCACCACACTAATGGCAATACATCGGCCAAAAGTAACACGGACAACTGTAAAGCGTGCGGCGCGGCGTAAGGACATTAGGCCGATTCGCTGCGGACATCGGCTGCGCCCGAACAAGTCATGGCGTTTAAAGCGGACAAGCGACGGGACGGGGCAATGAATTATAATTCAATCGATCACCGTTATGGCATCTATATTGCAGTACTGACAGACAGACAACCCATTGCTATTCGAACTTGAAGTTTACAGGATAGTTTCACCATATTCCTTTTCCACTTAAAGTTTCTAAAGAGTACTAATAGGTATAATATGACCATATTCATTCAAGAAGAGTGGAGGACCTGCTGAAATTTACAAGTGCTGTCGTAGTGTCAAATGAAACATCCACAAGTTCGGCTCTCCTGTATTGCTTTCCTTCTTTAAATCGCGAGTAACATGTACATATATTTAAAACATTAATTGTTGAGTGTATTCCACATCAAAGCTCCAATATTTTCAAGTTGCATCCTGGAACAATTCAACCAGCACCTCGAGCTAAACTTGTTCACATTAATTGCAAATATAATGTACCTACTTGAAAGTTGATACAGCAGCGCACAATCCACGTCAAACATTAAGATAAACAGGTGCATCGCTGCATCTCGATCCAACGCGATTATCTTCAAAACCAGACGCTTGACCTCGCTATCGCGATATGTGGAATTTATTGAAATGATATTTGCAAAGGATCAAGACTGTTTCTGTAGGTACGTTAGTTATGATTGAAAATGAAAATGTTTTATTTCAAAATACAATAATAACAAATCATTGTGGCTGAGGCCTTCTGATAAGCATAAGAATAGGTGAATAATTTAACAATAACATTAAATATTATAACAAAATTGATTCAATTTTTAAAATTCTTATACGGGTGTGTGTGTGTGTGTGTGAGTGAGTGTGTGAGTGAGTTGCTGAGTGTGCGTATCCATATATATTCAAGACATGCGTAATGATTGCCATTTAGTACTGCTTTTCGTCAGTTAAAACCATTGATGTAGAATTTTATTAAGACGTATCGTATGTCTATTATGTATGGTATTAGCAGATATAATTTAATAGTCATTGATGTATGTATATTGTGTGCTTGGAAAGCTCTATCGATATACCAAAAACTTTCTACTGTCGTTTGAGATCTTTTAATTTCACGAATTGTCACCTAAAGCTGATTGATGCATGCCGTACTATACTACCTAATACGTGTAGAGTTACTCTTTTTACAGCAAGTACCTAGTTACAAAAAACTTACACCTTTGGTCCATTACAATTTACAAACATTCATCATTTTGCGTATTATCTTATAAGACTTATATGGATACGACTGCGGTAAATTCACTTGATGATTTAAAAGCACATGAAAAGCTTTATTTGAATAAAAACATTTGAATTTGAAAAAAAATTGAAGCAGAAACATAATATTAAAATAAAATATATATTAATTATTTACAGATTCAAGAGCAACCCTTGGTTCATGTTTTTACTATAAAACAATATTTAATTGGTACCTACTCACTTATTTAGAGATTGTGATTTGTGGCCCCTAACCAGTTCCATTCGCCTTTCTGTTAGTTATGGCTATAGATCAAAAATCTTAATCCACGCGGACGAAGTCGCGGGCATCATCTAGTATTTAATAATTGTTTGATTGTGGTGAGTTTCCTGACACAATGAAGCATAGTAAAATAATACCTCTATTCAAATCAGGTAGTACCAGTGACCCCACTAACTTTAGACCTATGTCTGTACTACCCACTTTCAGTAAAATATTTGAAAAATTAATATTAATTCAATTGCTTAAAAACATTTGGTAATAATGACTTATTACATAGTAAACAGTTTGGATTTACACGGGGTCGCTCAACAATCGATGCTGGTGTTGAGTTAATTCAAAATATATTCGAAGCTTGGGAGGAATCACGTGATACACTTGGCATTTTCTGTGATTTATCCAAGGCTTTTGATTGTGTTGATCATGAAACATTAGTCAGAAAACTGCACCATTATGGAATTAGGGGTGTAGCACTAGATATGATGAATTCCTACTTAAAAAATAGGATACAAAAGGTAGACGACAATGTAAAGCGGTCTTCCGGATCGATTGTAAAAATGGGGGTTCCACAAGGTTCAATTTTAGGGCCTTTTCTATTCCCCATTTACATTAACGATCTTCCTTATCTTGCCAAGGATAATCATGGGATAGTATTGTTTGCTGATGATACATCACTTTTGTTTAAAATAAATCGTTACGAAACAACTCTTGACGAAGTAAATAATTCTCTCACTAAAGTGGTACAGTGGTTTGAAGCTAATAACCTACTCCTCAATGGAAAAAAGACAAAGTGTATCAAATTTACATTACCTAATGTCAAACAGGTTAAAACCACTGTACAACTTGATCATGAGGAATTACATTTAGTGGATACCGCTGTTTTTATATGGTATATTATTATGGGGTAATGCTGCTGATATTAATTCTGTTTTTGTGCTGCAGAAGAGGGCTGTTCGAGCCATATATAATATGGGACCAAGCGAGTCACTAAGAGATTAATTTAAAGAAATCAATATTATGACAGTGCACAACCAATATATATATTTGAAAATTTAGTATACGTGCATAAACAGATTGATAAATTCAAGAAGAAAAGTGATTGCCATAATGTCAATACTAGAAATAGAAATAAACTTGTAATGCCTGCTTCTAGGCTTAGTAAAACTAGCAATTCATTTGTTGGAAACAGTGTCCGCTTCTACAATAAGCTTCCAGAAGACATGTTGAAGATGTCTCTGAATAAGTTCAAAGTTAATGTAAAACGTAAACTCATTAAAAAATCTTATTACCATGTAAAGGATTACTTAAATGACAAGGAAGCTTGGCAATGATTTTTGTTCTAATGGCTCTGATAGTTCCTTAGTTAAGATGATTTGTGAAATGGTGATAATGGAAAAAAAACCCGGCTGAGTTTGTTGTGGGCTCTTCTCAGACCAGGGCGCGTTTGGAACCCTCGTAGCTTTAGTTTTAAGATACCGTTACTGATTATTATCACCATTATATTTTATAAATAACTAGACGCCAATAAGTGTAGTATACCTACCTATACTGAATAAAACATTATTTGATTTGATTTGATTAGCTTAGATAAACAATAGAGATAAAACAAGAAAATGGGTAAGTAGACAAAATCTTCTCTTTGCGCACATGCTAGCCCAACAGGTGAAATCGCAGTCAAGGTCTAACTTGTATGATATATCTAGACGGGATAAGTGATAATCTAAAAGATTGAAAGTTAAACCGACTTCACCAAACACTTAACAGTCCATCTTGAAAACAACTGAACCGATGTTGATGAAACTTGCACTGTTCCCTTAGTTGAAATAAATGTAAGCCAATATCGTACCACACTGCGCCACGGAGGTAGTGAAATACACACACCTATAAAATTTACATACATACATACACACATATATACACCTATAAAATTTTGTATATTTGTTTGGTATCATATTTATCAGTTCCACTATAATATTACATGCAAACGTGTCGAACTGACAACTTCATTTTTTTAAATCGGTAACAAAATATACCTGTATTTATATACTCTGTTATTTCCCGCAGGCCATCGAGCGGCTGCCGTCCGTCGGAGGAGGCGGTGTGGTGCGCGACGGGCGCGGGCGTGGCGGGCGCGCGGGCGCTGCGCGTGCGCGTGGCGGGCGCGGCGGCGGCGCACGCGCGCAGGCTGTCGCCGCCGCCGCACGCGCACCGCGCCACCACGCCGCCGCCGCCCGCCGAACCCCCTCACAAACGTACGTTCCACAATACACAACCGTAATCTAAATATATAAAAGGAAAAAGTGACTGACTGTGAAGTGACTGATCTATCAACGCACAGCTCAAACCACTGGACGGATCGGGCTGAAATTTCGCATACAGATAGCTATACATTATGAAGCAGCTTGCATCTACTATGAAAGGATTTCTGAAAATAGATTCTGATTTCCCTAGGAATTTGTATGAAAATTGTACCTACCCGACATGAGCGAGCGGGCAAAAGTTATGCTAATATTATAACCAAAAATTATGCGAAAGAGTATGTTTGTCTGTTTGTTACTATTTCAGCCGATTCCATTATCATTCATTTCATTGTAGATATCATTCTATTTTGATTTAGATTGGTTGCATTCCAGGAAAGGATATAGGCTACTGTTTATCCCGGAAAATACACCACGGTAACCACACACAAAACAAACACACCAAGCTAAAAATTGCATTTAAATGAAAATCGATGGATTCCATCTCGTTTCGTGGAAAACTCGCTGTTGTTATTTATTACAAACCGCAATCGCGATGCGCAAGTGAATTCATACAATTGATTGGTTCGATGGGAAACAATAACATGTAGCTAAGTGGCATTGCAATTGAAAGTGACCAGTTGAAAGCATGTTGAAAGCACCTTTCCAGCCGTTTTTTCAAGTTTCTCGTGAACTGTCCGTAACAGGTTAGCCCGCTACCATCATAGACTGCATTATCACTTACCATCAGGTGAGATCGCAGTCAAGGGCTAACTTGTAATGGATAAAAAAAAAAAAGAACTGCAAAGTTCGGTGTAGTTTTTAGTTTTGTTAACTGCGGCAGTCTATCAAACTCAAATGCTTTTTATGAAGTACCTAATAGAAATTAATAAATCTCGACCTTATTATTAAGTACTTACTAAATTACTGCCCAACGTACTCCTACAAAGGTTACAAATTACAATCAATTAAACCTTTGCGCTACAGGGAAAACAAATGTAAAAGTCAGTTTTCGATAGCTACATACACTTCCGTTTATGTTACCTTAGTATTATAATATGATAACAACAACAATTCTACACAATCTGAGCAAGTAAATGAATCGAAATTGAATTGTATTGATATAGATTGTCCATATCTTAAGAGTTATTGAGATAAATCGTAACAGACAGACATACTAATCAAAATGACTAAAACACGCTCTCATTATGAGTGAGATCGGCATGTAACTATGATCAGCATAAACTGTTTATTTGATAGATTAAGGCACGCTACAGACTGTAGAGTGTAGACTTATGCTCCTGCGATAGATTTAGTCACTCAAAGATTTTACTTCGAGATCTACAGTGCGTTGGTTTGAATCTGTTCATGTATTTATGTCACCGTAAGATTGTAAAATCCGTTAGATTATAATCTAACGGTTTCTATCCCGCGAGATTATAAACTGTCGAAAGATTATGAACCGTTCAATGTTCTGAGTATTAAATTATGAAATATTTATTGTATTTACGTTTTCTTGTCTCTTTCTTGTACAGTTCGCGCGCGAGTTGAATGCATAGTAAATGTAAGTGTCACCATACATTTACTCTACATTCAACTCGCACGCGAACTATAGGTTAGGTTAGGGTTTGACATGAATATTCAGGTATTGTAGGTAGTTAGGTTCTTTCGGGTTAATATACCTAATAGATTACAGTTTAACGAAAAATAATGCGTTAAATTGTAAGCAGTATTTTACGGTTCACAATCTGTCGACAGTTTATAATCTATCGAGATAAAAAACGTTATATTACAATCTAACGGTTTTTACAAGCTTACGGTGACATTTATACCGAAAAGAGGTGATGCGAAGTTTCTGCATTGACGCTACTAAAAATCATCAAATACTATGTTATGATGGGCGTGTCTTCGTGCGCGTGGATTATCGTTTTTAACTTGTAAAAAATCTTTCATTCTCGGGATTGTAACTCATCATGATCGTGTGCTCAATTCGTAGTTGGGGAAATAACTATTATTTCATCTGTGGTTTGGCGGCCATCACGCGAAAAGTTTCTGAAGCAACATCTTTAATTTCAGTAAACTAAGCGTTCCACCCCCTTATATTATCGTCTAACCACTTACGTCTTTAGCCACCTGGAGCTCTCTTGCCTGCAATCCTTCCTTATAACATAAGGCGTATAACTATATCTAAGTGCAAGTCGTTCTGCTGCGGTGTGATTGAAGGACAACCAAAATACTATCCCTTTTCTGTGCAATCGCGATTCGTGAATACATACACCGCCAATAGACAGTCGGACACAATATAATATAAAATTGTGAAATCACAGGATAGGATAGTGCAGTGTGAAATGCAGTAACCATCCTAGCAATATCATCGATTATTTATCGTTTGTCAGTTTGCGCATTCTTCAAAAACTGAAACTAAAAGCGCATCCAAAGTCTGTAGTCTGTGGGTGTCCTAAAGTACTGTCGATTACAATTTTATGACCGCTATTATTATACGCACCATGCTGTGCATAAGGAATGGCTTTACGACCTAGGACTAGAATGTAAACACTAAAATAAATATTGGCCATTATCCACAGCTTAAAGTCTCATAAATTATTACTTCATTATAACTAGGATTAAACATATATGTAGATATAATAGGTACCTACCTATCCTAAGCATATAAACAAAGTTGCAAACCTGAAATAAATTAACTACTTACCTAGTATCATAAAATGAATTAACTCGAAGGAAGAACACAATGAGTAAAAAATTAAGTACCTTAAGTTAATTAGTAAATAAGTAAGTAAAAAGTTACTTATTTAAATTTTCTCAACGTACGTTTCACTGCGACACTGGAGCATCTTCAGGAGATGTTGACTTGACAATGCACGATTGTAAAGACAATCTTCTAACGCCTGCTTCTATCCAATGTTTCATTTTCAGCAAATATCGAAGATCAACCACCTACATCCCCCGACACCCCGAGCGCTGCGCAGCTGAAGCCGGTCAGCGCGGTGTCGCAGATCACCGTAGCGAGTTCGCCCGTGCGGAGCGCTCCCGTGCAGAGCAGCTATGCGCTGGAGCGACGAGCCAAGCACGAGCATCGACCGGTTGAAACTGCACCTGTACAAGTAAGTACACTGTGGGGCTCTGATAGCACAAGTGGTCTGATACGTTCGCGGTCAGCACCTTAGCGAGCGCACCCGTGCAGAGCGCTCCCGTGCAGAGCAGCTCGACCGGCTGAAACTGCACCTGTACAAGTAAGTCTATTTATTTAATCGTATGGCGTTTGGTACACAATAAGCGTTTTTATAAAAAGAACGCTTATTTCGCCTGCAAGTTCGTCGCTCGTTTAGCACCACCCAGGGGACACGTGCAGGGAGGTAGAAGGTAGCTCCTGCGGACGTGAGATTATTATTATAGTAAGTCTATAATACCAAGGAACAAGAAGCTAAATCCGCTTAAACATCCTGCTGCTCTCTCTCTGCGGAACTCGCAGAAACTAAATGTAATCCAATGTAACACACATGCCCATTGCCCAGAGTCTAACATTTTGCTTTTTGAAAAAAGCGACTGCTGAGTTTCTTGTCTGGTTCTTCCCAGTAGAATCTGTGGTAGAGTCAAAACAAGACGTAGCAAAAGAGACATCTGAATGTCCTACATGATAAAAACAAATTGAGTCTTGAGTGCCGTACATACATTATGCATAATTAAAACGACATTAACTATGTACCGCTAAGCTCGCAGATTAGCATGCTCATTCATGACGATTCTAATTCACTAGTTATACCTATTATCATGTTTTGTTTTCTATATTAAATAGAACCGGTAGTTTCATCTCTCAGCCACATCGTATCGATTACAAATTCAATTTTATATTACGACCACGCCGTGTTTATTGACATTCACAGTTTATAGCGGGGAGCCTAGTTTTAAATCAAACCAAAATCGTTAACACTTCACCCAACACCTTTCTTTGAATACCAGATTCTATATTATGTATCTACCGAGTTAAATCTATTTATGTTTATTGATAGCCAAATGCTCTTTGTCTTGTGTGAATATAGGGTTACTAGTTACTTCCTAGTTTCTTCCTAATATGAGTAATGGATGGAAAGTGGGTGAATGCAGAAGATAGGTATGTGATTCCAGCAGCTTCAGCTGCTAAGTATCAGCTGGCGGCCATTGACGCTGTAGATCGTCGGGCTAGGAGATTGATTGGCGAAAATTCACCTCTTCTGGCGAAACTCCAAACATTGGATCACCGGCGGAAGGTAGCCGGCCTATCGGTATTCTATAGGATATATTTCGGTGAGTGCGCTCAGGAGCTTTTCGATCTTGTACCTCCTTCACCTTTCTACCATCGTACCGCAAGACGCCGTGCGAGTTTCCACCCCTATGTCGTCAACGTTCCATCCACACGTACGAAGCGCTTTGCGTCTTCATTCCTTATTCGCATGGCTAGGGTCTGGAACACTCTACCAAAAACTGTGTTTCCAACCAATTACAATCCGGGTATCTTTAAATCAAGAGTGAATAGGCATCTTCTCAAGTCGATGTTGAATCTTCAGGAGATGTTGCCTCCACAATCGTGCATTGTGGAGGCAACATCTCCTGAAGATGCTCCGGTATCGGAGTGAAACGTACGTTGAGGGTAGTTAAACTTCTGGTTCCTTCATTAGATTTACGATCTATACGATTTTATTTTCGTTTGTCCTCTATTTACATCTTTACACTATTTAAAAAATCAAGGCCAATTATAATTATGTCCTTCTTTAATTTTGGTATGACAATAATAATTATTGATTACTACGATAGTAAAAACATTCTTGATGGATAACACAAAGATTGCGAGAACCTTATAAAATCTAAAACAGTTACGGTATCTCAATTTTAATAAATGAATGGTGGATTTATAACAATTGTGGCTAGCGGTCTAAATGCTCCTGCGCACGCCACACTGATATTAATATTACGGGATTTTGGACAGCGGTCTTGCAATCACGCCTGTGAACCATTTTATATGCTATTTGATACGGTACAAGACAGTCGCCAGTCTTGATAGCTTTTTCAAGGTTATTGTATACTATTTACTTATGAAAAAAGAAACTTAAATTATGCAATCGCTTTGCTCCGTATAAGGTTTTCGCTATTACCATGGCCATCTTATATCTTATTTTGTTTTGAACTGGTTTCCGCCCTTAAAAATTGTTCTGCCGGCAGTAATCCATTAAATCCATAATTTTGAAATCCCATTTTTATCATGAACATCTTCTAACCAAAACATTATATTTTAGTCCAGCTATTTTCTTCAGCCTTTTTCCTATGTACGTTTGAGGCTTACTTTTTCTTCTACATTTATAAATACTATATTGAACCAA
Source organism: Erebia aethiops (assembly GCA_923060345.2). Classification (NCBI taxonomy): domain Eukaryota; kingdom Metazoa; phylum Arthropoda; class Insecta; order Lepidoptera; family Nymphalidae; genus Erebia; species Erebia aethiops. The sequence continues at coordinate 597,260 of OV281092.1, read as the reverse complement.
ATCGGGCAGAACTTACCTGAACCTCTTTCTTCTGATCATCTTTTTTAGCGATCGCACTAAGAGTAAGCCAGGCGTTTGTCCTCTTCTTCAGTCCCCATTCACTCTGTGATAGAAACTTTCGTCACATCTTTAACTTTACCTATTTTTACCTACTAGTATTCTTCAGCCAGAGATATCACAATTTACAATCCGATAAAAAAGATAAGTTCCTCAACAAAAAAAGATATCAGAAACTCCACAATGACAGCGTCTTTTTAAGCCAGTCCGTCAATCATCATCCTTTGTTAGTTCGTTCAGCTCATTAATTAACAAAGAATGGAGAACGAACGCACCGCGAGTTATTACAAAAATTACACGAGCACGTTATGCAGCGAAAGTGTTATCTAAAAAAATAAATAAGCATTGTCTTTACCGGGATCCCACGATCTCATGATAGGGAAAAGCGTAATGGGTGGGAAGTTACGAGACTGAAAGCGAAAGCCTTTGACAATGGCCACTTGTGAGCGCATCTGCTGATTCGATGTCACGGAGACGCATTTCGTAAGGTTGTTTTTTAGTTTTTTTAGTTCAGTTTGATGACTCAATTCGTCCCGGTTTGAAAAAAGCAGGTTGAACACACCACGCGCTAGATTCAGAGATAGTAAATATGTTCCTTGTTCAGAGATATCTGAACTGAAGAGGAGTGGGAAGGTATCCCACAAGATTACATCAAGAAGCCGATTAGGTCCATGAGGAATCGTCTTCGTACTGTAATTAGGGCTAGGGGAGGCAACACTAAATATTGATAAGCACCAAATAAAGATTTTCCCTAAATTTTTATTTTTTTTGTTCTTTTCCCCAAATTCAAATTCTTCACTTTTCCTTTCTCCTTCCCTTAAACCAGGACATCTCCTGAAATACGGGTCCAATTTCAATGAATATGGTATTAATTTAAAGTTTACAGTATAGCCTTTAAAATGGTACCATTTTTATTCATCTTCATTTAGTTTTTAAGATCGCTCGTAGCAAATTTGAAGTAGGAAGTTTTGCTCGCGAGTGTATAACTTTTTGACTCTAAGAAAGGTTTAAGATGGTAGTTTTTCTGCTGGCTGTATGGATGTATGGATGGATGTTTGTTACTCAATCACGCCCCAACGGCTGAACCGATCTGGCTGAAATTTGGCACAGAGATAGATTATAGTCTCGAATAGCATATAGGCTACTTTTTATCCCGGAAAATTAAAGAGTTCCCGCGGGAACCAAAAAACCTTAATCCACGCGGACGAAATCGCGGGCATTCACTAGTTAATTAATAATTAAGGCTTGGTAGGGAGAATATTATAACAGAAATTAACCGGTAAAATCTTCATCTCTGTAACATTCATCTCCTGCTATAACATTTAAAGCGTCGATTTACAGAGCGTCCTCTCAAGGAACCTAAAAAGTTTCGATTTTTTTGTATGAATCGAAGACTAAATGATAAATGATTTATTTATTTCATGTAGGAATACTTGTGTCACTTATGATACGTTAGGACTCTACCGCTGGTTCGGAAAGCTTCTACTGAGAAGAGCCGGCAAGAAACTCAGCAGGTGCTCTTTTCTTAATAAAGCAAAAGATTACAATAAATAAACAATACAACACATAAATCAAGTATTAGGTACACTGACTTGTGGGTCACTGGATGCGAGGCCGGTTGCTTCCATGCAACTATGTCATTCAGAAAATCATCGATCATCAAATGCACTAACTGAACTTGAAAACACTTTTTTAAACCCAATTCTTAAACTCCTCAGAATGGTGTTCGAGAATGCAACAGCAGTTCCGACGAGAACCGATCGTCGGGTCATGCGTCGATGTCGGACAGCGGCGGCGGCGAAGCAGGCCGCGACGAACCACGGCGAAACCGGCAGCCACCGCATGCTAGGACGAAGCATCGCCCACATAATAAGGTATCAGAGGCAAATCGTAATCATTCAAATCGTAATCAGAGGTGCAAAATTGAATAGCATGTAGATTTATTTCAAGTGTTCAATGATATTGTTACGCATACAATGCATGGTTTTCCCTTGCGTGATTCCCACAGTCTACTTTATATACAAGAGTCTCCAAGGGTGCCTCATGTGACCTAATCTGTTCCTCAGTTACAGTCCCCGTGGCCGGGCGGAGGTGGCCTGGAAGACATCAGGTCAGCCATCAAGCAGCTGACTCTTCGTTCCAGGGACAGCAGCAGTACGGCCACCAGCGGCGCGTCCAGCGCTGGCGGTGGCAGCAACAATGGAGCACCAGGTTTGTGACGCTCGTTCTGTCGAGAGAATCTTCAATTTCTTTTAAAATATAAGAAGGATTGTGCTGGTCCGTGAAATAATGGAAATAATTTTCTCAATTTTTGTATTTGAACTATTAGCTATATTCTATACTCTAATATTATAAATGCGAAAGTTTGGATGGATGGATGGATGTTTGTTACTCAATCACGCCAGAACGGCTAAACGAATCTTGATGAAATTTAACACAGAGATAGATTATAGTCTGGAATAAACACACAGGCTACTGTTTATCCTGAAGAATTAAAGAGTTCCGGCGGGAACTGAAAAACCTCAATTCATTTCTTCAGCGCCCCTTCGATTTTCTAATTTCTTCCATTCTTGACATCTACAATAACTTGTCGTTTTCTCAGTTATTGAGGGAAACTTTGTTCTAGAGTTATTCTAATCCAATAACTATGGTGCTCGAATTCTTTCACTTCTAAAGACGTTTAAATTGCTCCTTTATCTTGAACTCTTAGGCTATGTTCGCACTGCGAGAAATATTCGCTAGAATTTTATTCTCGCTATTTGTATTTCGCGTGCGGATTTCACCTACTTCGCACTGCGAATGCGGTGAGCGTCATACAACTCCGCACCTACAGCACAAAATATTCTCTTGAACATAATTCTTACTGCACCGCGTGAAATTACTTATATAATCAAACCAGCGATTTTATTTTTGCGTGAATTTTATTCGCAAGTGCGTACACCTCCTTAGACTTGTAGTGTTACAGAATTGTGAAAAAAAATCACGCGAATAATTTTCGCATTGCGAACGTAGCCTTAGATCTTAGATCTTAGATCTAAGTATCAGATATCTTTTTATTACAGAAAGTGGTAGCGCAGCGGAGGCGCGCCGGCGGCGGGCGCCGTTGGTGCGGCAGCCGTCCCTCGATACTGTGTGCACGAACGTGACGAGCGCGGACGAATTCGTGTGGGTTGATTCACATAATAGGTACATCGATTATTATAATTCCAATGATCGTGATTAACTCCGAAATGTGGATCAAAATTGTTTAAGAACAGTTGTTGTAATTGTGGACACGAGATTCCGAAAACTGTTAACTGAACTAAATAGTGTGACATAGTTAGTTGGCATACATCTAATTGTACTCAAATGACAGTCATATTCATTCTTGTATTGAGTCCCACAAACACTGTCCCGTCGATATAAAACAGGCCTAAAGATTAGTTCCCATTTATGCCACCGGATCAGATAAGTTTGACTTAGATCACTATCACAGCCACTGTTATTTTAACAGCATAAATTGCAAAGTTTGGAATAAGAAATTACTATGGTTCTACTCCAAATCATTCGCGATAGAAGTCTCTATAGACTTATATTCAGTGTTGCCAGTGGCAGATAGTCAAAAGTAACATGAGTTAGCTCAATAAGTAACATTTTCACGAGAAAAGTAACACAATTAATATTATGTGTAAAAGTAAAACAAAGTAATATTATGTGGAAAACGAAACTATTACACTTTACCAAAGATTTTATCCTGAGCAATATAGTCAAACTGACGCGAATTGAAGCACACATTTTCATGAATCAAATACATACTTATTAATTATGTTAGTTTAATGTAAATGTTGTGTCCTTAAAATAAGACTATACCTACCTAAAGACAAAACTTTGAACGGAAAACTTTGCATGTATAGTAATACCTGTGAGTATAATATAGAGACATCAACGTGCATCAACGTGACTAGTATGCCTAAAAGGATTGAAATCGTCTTCGGTCTTATTTCGGATGATCTGGCAACACTGTTTGACTATGAGAGGCTGTACAAGTGATATTTACGCGGGAATTTCAAATTCGTTTTGTTAACTCTCAGTGTTAACTTAACACTATATTTTTTATTTAACTGGTTTAACGGCTCTGGATTCTAATCCTTCTGAGTAAACTTACTACCTTGGTCGCAGCGGAGATTCGATGGTAAAAATCTAATTCTTGAGTATTGTTGAGTCACAGAGAATAAAACATACAAACAAAATACAAAGTGAACTGACCCTACAGAACACTATACTCCTGCTGCAGGGCCGGCTAAAACTGACAGCTACGGTTTAACGATCGCAATCACCACTGAGTGCATAACACTCTTCCACTATTGGGCAAAATCCATTGACGCAACAAGAATACCATAAATTCAGCCAATCACATCGATTGATACTGTAACAATGATTGATGCAGAAGTCACGCGTTCGCCCTGCTGGCGGAACACTATGTTGACACTGACGAGTGCCGAGTGACGGATACACTGCCCCGCTCGCGCCTCGCTCGCTGAAGTAAGCGGGATGGAAGATTCAGAAAAACAGGCGAGTGACGCGTCACTCCGAAAACAAAGAAGCGCCAACACGACGAAAGAAAACTTTCTCGGTTGCATTCCTGCGGAAAAAAATTAAATATTTTTTATGAAGTCCTATAAGTTACGTAAAAGTAACATTTTGAGTCGTGTAACATGGAGGTAACATGAGAGGGTCAAAAGTAACGTAAAATGTTACAAAAGTAACATTCTGGCAACGCTGCTTATATTATATTACCGATGCGGCCGCTCTCATACGGACGCTAAGGCTGGGTTGCATCAACACAATTTGATGGACACGTACCATAGTACAAACAGCACGTACCGAACCTTTAAATTGTATATGTCACCGTAAGATTGTAAAAACCGTTAGATTATAATATAACGTTTTTTATCTCGATAGATTATAAACTGTCGACAGATTGTGAACCGTAACATACTGCTTACAATTTAACGCTTTATTTTTCGGTAAATTGTAATATACTTATTAGGTATATTAACCCGATAGAATCTAAGGGCACTTCCTGAATATTCATGTCAAACCATAACCTAACCTATAGTTCGCGCGCGAGTTGAATGCAGAGTAAATGTATGGTGACACTTACATTTACTCTGCATTCAACTCGCGCGGGAACTGTACAAGAAAGAGACAAGAAAACGTAAAAACAATAAATATTTCATAAATTAAAATCTAACGGATTTTATAATCTTACGGTGACAATATATATGGCGCTAACGAACGTTGGTCAAAGAAGGCGTTGTTTCACCATAATTACCATGAAACAATAAATTAGCTGTCGTTACAGAATAGGTAAAAGTATGTTATTGATTGACACTTAGGGATTGAATTTTCAAAAATCTTTTCTTAGCGTATGCCTGCCAAATTTCAGTGCGATCCATCCAGTGGTTTGAGCTGTGCGTTGATAGATCAGTCAGTCAATCAGTCAGTCACCTTTTCCATAATATATATTTAAGGAATTAGAAATGACGTAATTCATCGGGACCTGAAAATTGAATATGTCGACAAAGTCATCACCAAATTTGCAGAAGTCCATGATCATCGGCTTCATCATCACGTTAACGTTGAGGCAATCCAGTTGCTTGACGTTACGCAATTAGTGAGAAGACTAAAAAGGACAAAACCCTTTGAGTTATTGTATAGTGACTAGTGATAGTGTAGTGAAGTGCTGCCTAAAAGAACACATGAACAAATAATGATGACTGATTTTGAAAAATGATCAGATTATGTTCGGAAGTATCTACTATTTCGAAAAAATATCTTATTTCAGCAGAAAACGGGGTTTGGTAGATAATATTGGCATTTGAAATTTAAATTTTAAAATTCACGCCAAAACGCTCCCCGGTGTCATGGCGTCGTTAGTGACGTCACTATTATTTTTACTAATGTACTCTGTGCAGTGTGCAGTGTAAGCAATAGTGTAATTGTCAAAGCTCAAAAACAAACCATTGTGACTTCATTCGTTTCTTGGTGTTTTAACCAATATGGCGGATTGCTGTATTTTATAATTTTATTTTATCAAAATAAATAGCAATCTCACTTGAAATAGAAAAATCAATACGTTTTTTATAATCCATGAATCCTATTTCATTAGATAAATTCATAATTTCATTGATTCTTGGTTACTGTCATCATGCCTATTGTCTATTCGCAACAAGAAAGTACGTCAATTTCTTAGTACATAAGTTAATTATTAGCTTAGGTTACAGAAAAAATACTTATTAGTCAAATAGTCTGGCTAGATTGTATTTATATTGAGTACAATTCAAAAATAAAAGGTACTCAATAATAGAAATATATATATATATATAATATATATTTAGCATCATGTACCAATAGAGTTGTGTCGTGTTCCCCGGTGGGCAGGCTAGTGGAGCTCCGCTACGTGCCGTGGACGGCGGGAGAGGTGACGCGCGCGCTGCAGAGCGGCCGCTGCCGGGAGCTGGCTGCGAGGATGGCGCCCGATGCTCCGCCCAGGCTCGCCTATTTGCTGCAGAGGTATGCGGAACTTTTGTCCATCACAAGTAAGCCCTTGACTGCGATCTCACCTGGTAAGTGACGATGCTAAGATGGTAGCGGGCTAACCTGTTAGGGGTATGGCAGTTATATTAAACTTTTACCCCTAATCTATTTCTACACGGCATCGTAATCGCTTGGCGGCATGTCTTTGCCGGTAGGGTGGTAACTAGCCATGGACAGAGCCTCCCATCGGACCAGAACAGAGAAAGTTCAGAAATTATCAACTCCCAAAATTGGCCCTGCTGGGGATCGAACCCGGGACAACAAGATAACAGTGCTCAACATTGCGCCAGGGAGGTCGCCAGAACCTTTCAGAAACAGGTTTTCCAACCCTTATAACAGGGGGATATCTAAACCTACCGATGTATCTTTTACTCGTTTATTTCGCTGGTTCAGTCGAACCGGTTTGGGTAGGTAGGGAATCAGACTCTTGGCATCTGATACCAGAGGCGGTCACTTATGTCTGTCAGGCTCTTCACGCAAATTGGCGCCTTTAATGAACGTATGGATCAAAATAATGGGAATGTTAAAAGTGTACAGCCGTTTGGGCTGTAGGTTGTCTGTCTGTCCCACACGATAAAGCCTTTCATAATTAGTTATTGATTAATGGTTTCCAGGGCCCTGGTCCGGATAGCGCGCGAGGCCCAGCGTTTGTCGCAGAACTTCGGCTTTTGCTCCAAGCACGAGGTGGCGGGCGCGCTGCGGGTCGTGCTCAGCACGCCGCTGGCTGACTCCTGCATCAAGGTCTGCTATACAGACAGACTCTACCGACGCTGTACATAGAGATGTGGGACTTGGTGATGTGTACTCGTCCACAACAATAGGAAGTTCTTCCTCCGGGCCTGGTGTTGTGCTCGAGGTTCTGGGGCCATACTGCCATAAGCAATATTACTCAAAATTACAGTTTGATGTCACATACCTTGACGTTCCTAAATTAAGGATTAAAGTTCTAATACGAAAGTGAACAATAATGAAACAATAAGACTTTAAACGTTGGCAGTATGGCCCCTGATCCAGCTGAACGGTCCTATTCCTGCATATAGCGCTACTAGATGATGTCCGCGACTTCGTCCGCGTGGGTTAAGGTTTTTGAGTCCCAAGGGAACTCTTTAATTTTCCGGGATAAAAAGTAACCTATGTCCTTCCCCGGGATACAAACTATCCCTGCACCAAATTTCATCAAAATTGGTTGAATGGATGGACCGTGAAAGCGTAGCATACAGTTAGACAGCCAGACACACTTTCATATTTATAATATTAGTATGGATTTTCAGTTAACTTCGATACCGTGATGCAGGCTAATATGTGGCTTATAGTTTTCTTGAGTATCATCTATAGTGTCATAGATGCGATTAGCGCCATCTAGTCATCACAGTGGTAACCGCTACAGGGAAATGCCTTAATCACTGCACTTCATGGTAACTTATGCTATACTAGCTTGAATCGAACTTGATTTCAGGATTTCTCTTGTGCTACAAAACCCAAGTTTCACCCATCACCATGAATTGCAGTGATTTTAAGACATGGATATGATGTACATGGATTTTTTTTGTGATAACTAGATGGCGCTAATCGCATCTATGACACACATTAAATGACCAAAAGAACAAACGGTTTCAAGTTTTAACATTAAACCTGATATTCCAGGGTTGTCAACGAGCAGCCACAATGTACGCGACGTCAGGCAGCGCGGCCAGGCGCCTGGGCTCGGCCGCTCGAGCTCGCACCAGCCTCGCGCCCGGGAGGTTCCAAAGATGGATGCTCGACGTTCGCGTAGCTTCGTTCGTTCACGAGTAAGTTAGGTGGATTCGGACCAATGCTCATTCTAACCCCACACTATTAAATTCTCCGTGTGTTAAAATTGACAGAGTAATTATTTTGTTATTCTATCTTTTTATGAAAGTTCTTAGAATGCTCGCTCATCCCTCATCTTAAAGGTAGCTGAAAAACCTTAAATGCCAATGTTTTACCAACCCTGCTAACTTATTATATTCTAAGGAAACATCACTGAAAGTCATTGAAATTCACTATAATTGGAAAGGTCACTGAAATTTAGTTCATAGTAGTTAGTAGTGCTTAAGGCGAGTCACTTCCAAGATTTTAGGAGGTGAGGTGTGGGGTGCCGCCCGCGCGTCTCGCGGTACATTTCTCGTAGAGACTGGTGGGGAAGCGGGCAGCGCGGTATATTCTGAAACCGCTTGGCAACGTTCAAGTTCTGGGATTAATTTGAATTAAATAGATATAGGACTTCAGTTTGAAATAAATTTTAGCAGGTTCTCATTAATACTTCAAGAGGAATTTATCCATATAAAAATGATGAGCAAAGTCGAAAATTTTATTAATAAAAAATTCGTTTTAAACTTTTAATTTATCCTGTTTCAAGATTTTTTTTGATCAAGTAAAGTACATCCTATCGTGTAACAAATTAGCACATTCTTTAGACAATATCTTTAAGTGTATCGGATATTTTTTGTAAGACCGTTATTTAATAGTAAATACCGAAAAAATTTGATCTAGCAAACCAGTTTTCACCGCTGAGCTGAGGTGACTCGCCTTAAGGTAAAACCAACCGATCTGCCTCGAAAACACAAGCCTGCTTCTATCCAATATTTAAAAACACCGACTTTCTAGCTGTTGTGTAAAAAATACATTGCCTACACCTTAGTTACATTTCAGTTTAACTTTTTCCAGCTATAAAAATACAATGCTCTTTCCTTACAGATACGCAGCAATCTACCTCTGCGCAGGCATGGAGACGCTGTTAGAAGAAATAGCCTTGATAGCTGGAGGCACTGCTGTCACGTCGCCCATAACACCAGCCACCATCGACCACGCAGTTGCCAATTGTGCAGACTTGTGGGGGCTACTACAGCCGTATAGTCATTTGAATGCTGGACGTGTTGCGTCAGGTAAATGACTCTAATAATTTGAATAGAATAGAATAATTCTTTATCTTCTTAAGGTTATTCATATCATAATAAAACAGAGTCCTCATTAGCTGTATCCGCGTACAAATATTATAAATAAGACAACAAGAATCTTATAAACTATACTTGGAACTATACACAGGTTGAAGGACGATTATTTGACTCATTTTTCAGACGATTCTTAACGATCAGTATCGACGATTGCTCTCTTTGATTGTTATACATAGATGCGTGTAATATTTACAACAGTTTCAGCAATTTCTTAATAGTCTTGTTAATTGTTTGCAGGAGCCCTATCACTTTCAAGATGGGAATCCATGAGTTCTTTGGGATCTGGATCGTCGACCGGAGCCGGAGCGCCGCGACCTGAGAACAGGGCGCTAGGAATGAGTCATGATTCAGGAATCACCACAAATGGCTCAGGTAAGATCATTCTTAACCAGCAAAAATAGTCTTGAGGTTTCCAGTTAATTGTCTCCAGTTTATTTTCGTACTACTGCTAGAAATGTTGACATAGCTGTTCTACCCGCTGATATTTTATTGTTGTTTATATTAACAGTCGATTGGTGTTGTGTTGTAGCAAATTCGAATGAGCAACCAATAGAAGAGATTACTGGGCTAGGAAATGAGACAGGGATAAGTAAAAAATGCGGGCAGTAAGCTGGCATAAGCTTAACCTTGGTTGATAAATTGAGATTGTACGAATTGCACGCTCTAATCTCCAATAACGCCCATTTCTTCCGTCTCACTGCTGGGCACAGGCCTCTGCTTTATGAGAGAGGGAATTAGAGCTTAGACCCACTACGCTGCTTCAATGCGGGTTGGCGGGCTTTAACGCCTATTATCATGTTAGTGATAAAGTCCTAAGAATTTTTATGCTCGACCGGAAATCGAACCCAGAATTTCGTCGTCTGTAGTCGACCATGCTAACCGCTAGACCAACGAGGCAATCTGCAGGGTCCAAAACTCGTTAACCATAGGTCCTTCTGTGCAATAATTTCAGGAGGATCTGGAACGTCAGCGGGGTCCAACAACAGCGGCGGGTCGCGCACGTCAGTCCTGCTGACCACGTGCGCGGGCTCGGCGGCCGAGCTGCGCGCGGTGCTGAGGCAGGTGCATCCGCGACACCCGCCGCTCTCGCCCGCTGCGGAGCGCGCTCTGTACTACTTCATGCGCTGTTCGCAGGTATATGTAACACCAGTAAATATTATATGAATTCCTTCAACTCATGATGCAGGGAAAAGTGGAAGGCACGAGGAGACCTGGCTACAGCAGGATATCGTGGTTTAAAAACTTACGGCAGTGGTTTAAAAAGAGGTCATGCGGATGCCTAAGTCATAAAAGCTGTCTGTTAAATTTCAGCCCTATTTGTCCAGTGGTTTGAGCTGTGCGTTGTCAATCATCAGTCAGTCAATCAGCTTTTCCTTTTATATATAAATATTACTAACTATAGTTAGTATTAAAAGGAAACACTGGTTCACATAATAATAATTATTTATTACTTTAATTTAGCAATTTGAACGAACAAGGCAGCTGACGCCATTACCGAGTGTACCATAGACCAGTGCTGCTACCGTAGACCATGCACGCAGTGATACCATGTTCAGCTCGCTTCTAGTTTCTGTCTAACATTAGATAACAATAATATGATTTTTCGTTGTTCCCCACAGCTAGAGCACACGTCGAGCGGCGCGTCGGGCACGGGGTGCGGCGCGGCGACGGCGGGCGGCGCGGGGCTGTGGGGCGAGCGCGGCGCGGGTGCGCTGCCGCCGCTGGGCGAGTGGGTGCGGGCTGCGCGCGCGCACGCCGCGCTGCGCCCGCCGCCCGCCGTGCCCGACGCGGACGACGTGCTGCAAGCTGCTCGCCTGCTGCTGCCGCACGCCGACTGCCCGCCCAGGCCCGTCACGTGAGTCACTCGCGACCACCTTGACTTTTCATCTTAACATTAGATTAGTTATTCGCTGAATGGCCCCCATCTCGTTTAATATTATTGGATACAACTGGCAGGTCCCACCGATTTCAATAATGTATTCATATGAACATTTTATTTTTTATTTATTTATTTGAGATAACCAAATCCCAAAAATCCTCAACTCCAATTGCATAGCTCTTAATTTCTTAACATAATATGTCAGCCTAAATTGTGATTTCACCTACGAAGATTAAAAAATTAGAAGCTGTATATAGAAGCCAAAGCTTGCGCTTGATCATCCGGAGGTTTTTTTTAAATTTTTTACACCCAAATTATTCTTTGACAACAACAGACAACAGAGACTTTCTTCCCCATTTTACTATAATGTAAAGTTAGATAAAAGGTCAAATCGTGAAATTGAATTGCTTTTTGTCATCCACAGGTTAGAAGAAGCCATAGAGCCCGCGTGGTCTCGTTGTCAGCGCACCGCAGACGAGCTCAGCCGGGCAGCACTCGGCCTCGCTCAGCGCGCGCTGCTCAGCGGGCGGCCGGAGCTGGTTGGCGGGGTGAGGACGTTGCTGCCGCCCGCCGGCATCGACGCGACCGATGCCTCTGGACTCACTGCGCTCATGAAGGCAGCTTTGGCCGGGGATGAACAAGTCGTGGCTGTAAGTGCATGTGGTTGATACAAATCTCTCTTTTTGGATCCCTTTTTTAGCAAGCTCTATTTGTCCTACTATCTGTTTTGCTTTTTGGAACGAATTTCCTTATGAGACGATGCGGAGGGGTACCCTAGCCGGCAAAAAAACCTCCGTAACGAAAATGCGTGGAATGAGATTTTTAAGTATAGTTTATTCGAAATTAAATCTTAGCACTAAATCATTAAAGTTTAATTTCGAATGAAGTATATTTATATTTAAGACCTTTTGCCTTCGTAACAACGCGAGCATGTCGCTGACATGCTTGCGTTGTTACGAAGACAAATTCTTTTTACCTCGACTAGAACTTGAAATTAATATATTTTATGTACTGAGGAACTTCGTTCCTATTTGGTGTCCCACGACACCACACGTTTTTTGTTGTTAAAAGCGTCAGATCCAACAATTTACTATCGGGTCTGCAGGTCATAATATTATCCGGAACGATATAGATATGCGCTCATCTAAAATAGTTAGTTATAACTGCCAATGGTCCAAATCTAGAACAACGGACGTCCAGACATATCAGATGAAAAAACCGTACACGTAGGCGGACTTCTGAGATTCTAAAATATAAATGAATACAAAAAACATCTTCTAATGAGCATAAACACTACTGAGCACGAGTCTCCTCTCGGAATGAGAAGGTTTTGGCCATAGTCCACCACGCTGGCCAATTGTGGACTGGCAGACTTCACACCTCTGAGAACATTATGAGAACAAAGAAGTTATTTCGTCCTATTGTTGTACTCACAGATGCTAATAGAAGCCGGAGCGGACCCTAACATCGAGACGGCGGGCGCGGCGGCGCAGCACTGTGCGCTGCTGTCGCCGCGCCCCCCCGCCCACCCGCCGCATTCACCCCCCACACCGCCCACCCCCACACCCGGATATACACCGCCTACTGCTGGTAAACATACTAACACTCTTTGCTTTTCCATGGAGGAGGTTTGGCCAACTCTAACCTCGTAGAAAGCTCAAATCTTGCACAGAAAACCTTTTTCTGAGAGTCTATGGACTAGTAATTATAATATTTCTAGTAATTTTATCGTTGTTACTTTACACCAATTATGTATAGTTCTGGTACCTATTGTATATTAAAATAGCATTGTTTTATATATTATATATAAAATGTATTGCGCTTCCGATTAGTCCGTGAATTCACTAGGGGTCATGCCTGAAAACCAGCGCTGTAGTCGACTGGCTGCAGCATCAAGCTGAGGCAGCGCCTCGTTTAGCCAATAAATATAGATTCTAAGTTTGTTTAAGTGAGTGCCCGGGTCTCGTTGAACCAAGGTTGGCTTAAATCTTGGTTGTCGCTTGGTTCCATGAGAGCTGTGGCACTTCATGTATGTTTCACTTAGATAAATTATTTCTAACTGATTATTAAATAGAGGCTCATCCAAAAGACCTAAAACTCACATCCTCGGTTAGTTTTAAGTTTGATAACCATTTTAAAATATAGATAAAAGAAATTTTTGTGTTGAAATTTGATGACGACACAACTGTGAGTTTCATACAACTTCCATACTAGAAACGCGTTTTCAAGTTTGTTAAAGAGTTGCTGATTTGATTGAGGTGTCATCATCCCTATTCCATTGTATGTTTAGGTTGTAACATTTCTAGTAGTGAAGAGAATACAAATGAAACGTCAGCACAAATATCGAGATGTATAATGCGGTATCAAAACTAGCCAGTAGGTACCAACACATTAATAGTGGGTCGATTACTTGCATCTCGTCCGCAGTGGACAATGTACTGGCTTGGTTGTTGTGGTGTTGTTTAGTATTTTTTTCTGTATTTTTATTTTTGATTGTTTTCATCTGTGTTAAGCGTAATCCCAAATATAGTCCCACAAAATGCCCACAAACTTATCCGGCCCGGTGGCCATAATTGAAACTAACTTTTATGCCTGTTTAGTTGTTGTTTTTGAAGTGAAAACTTCTTTAGGCGCGTTGAGCACTTTTTGGAAGGGGGTAAAAACTAAAAATGTAGATTCGCGTGAGCGACATGCTCGCGAACAGCTACATGCTCGCGAACATAACAAACAAAAATAAAATATATATATATAATATTTTATTAAATTTAAAAAAAAATGTTCGTTTTCACTTCTATCGGCAGTCGCTTTATGACTGCCAATATTTTATTTTATTTTTCATAGCAGCACTTTCGTTTCGGCGTACCTACTAGCGACACTATTATATTATTCTGTGCTAGCGACGCTGTCACCGTGCCAGATAAGTTTGTGGAACTTATATATATTTTTATATTGATTAGGTTGGACAGCACTGGTGTACGCGTGCAGCGGTGCGGGCGCGGCCGGGGCGGGCGCGGTGGAGGTCGCGCGGAGACTTCTATCCGCTGGCGCGAGAGTCGACGGCGCGCCTGCTAGAGGAGACGATGTCTGCACTCTCACTCCTTTGCAGGTATGGATGCAGGGATAATATGGATATATGGATATATGGATAACTATTGAATAGAAGCAGGTGTTACATTGCGGAAGTCCATGATAATGAATGAACTAGAAGTTTAATTCGCTATATCCATCACAGTAGACCAATCTATGTGGTACAGTGCGTGTCTTTCACCTGCAGCAACACCCACCACCTAGCAAATCGCACCGGCACAGCACCACACCACACAAATCCTTCAAATCACTCTCAACGTACATTTCACTCCGACACTGGAGCATCTTCAGGAGATATTGTTGACTCGACAAATGACAATGCACGAATGTAAACAACCTTTACATTCAGGTGCAGGTAAAAGACACGCACTGTACCACATAGATTGGTCTACTGTGGCGGTTTATAGCGAATTAAACTTCTAGTTCATTCATTCATATGTATAACTAGCTGATGCCTGCTACTTCGTCCGTGTGGATTAAGGTGTTTTGGTTCCCGCGGGAACTCTTTAATTTTCCGGGACAAAAATAAGCCTATGTGTTATTCCAGACTATAATCTATCTCATATCAGATCCGTTCAGCTGCTGTTTTGCTGTGATTGAGTAACAAACATCCATCCAATTATAGCCAAACTTATGTGTGACTGGTTAGGCGTATGATTTAGATTGATAGTATCAAACGCTTATAATGAATCTATGTACCTAATGTAAATTATAATAAAAATTGGCCCATTCTATCTATGTCTCAGATGGCGTGCGGCGTTGGTAACTTGGAACTGGTCCAACTGTTGCTCTCGCATGGTGCTGATCCATTTCTGTCGACGCAACTAAACGATGCCTTGTGTTATTCTGCTGCAGCGCAATATGGCTGTTATAGGTGAGCATACTTACATTTGTTGGCCACAGATTATCTGCTCCTGTCACAACCTGAACTTGGAATTTTTGTAAGCAATACTATGGCGGTCATCGCAGTCCGCATATAATCCAAAAGATGGCACTACTAGTAACGCACGAAGAACACGACGAACCTGTCGGATCAGGTGATATGGCTCGACCGTAACAATAGGACGAACATTCTCCGAGCTGGTGTTGTGCTCAGGGACCACCGCCGGTCCGACCTTTAATCTGTGGAAGTCGTAATATATACGTCGTAGGTATATAGCGTAATTCAGACAAAATTTCGTTATCGCCGTCATCTCTTCGCGTTCTTCGTGCGCTACTATTAGTGTCATCTATTGGCTTATGTGCGGACTGTGAAGACCGCCAAACTTTTATCAAAGAGCATTTCATTCGATATTCTAGTCAGGTTTTGCCCCATCATCTCACAATAATGAGAATCGAAGATGACCCATCATGTCCAGAGTGCGGCGAGGAAGAGACCAGTTTCCACTTCATAGCTGAGTGCCCTATGTACTCATTGTAGCCATCTATCTTGTATCTATCTGTAGCCCGGAGAGACGCATTGGGCAACTGTAAGGTCTCTTCGGGTATGTTGTTTAAATAAATAAATAAATAAATTGGTAAGGTGGGAATTAATAGGCAAGGACAGTATCAGTGAAGAAGAACTAAGACATCTGTCCATAGGGGATATCGTAAGGCTCACTAAGGCTACAGGTAGGTTCGGGGGGGGGGGGGTTCAGCTGCCGGGACACCAGTAACCTGTGCCCTAACACGGGGAAATGGGTGGAATGGACCGATCACCCGCCTGGCGACGGCAGGCGTCCCCTCTATAAGTACATACATACAGGTTTTGCCCCTATTTCGGAAGTTTACGAGGTTTTGTTCCCCAACAGCGCGGTAGCAGTGTGCTGCACACACGGGCGACGGGCATGCCTGCGCGCAGCTGTCAGGGGTGGTGCGCGGGGTGCGGGGGGCGGGGCGGTGCTCTCGCTCGAGGAGGTGCTGGCGGAGGGCGCTCCGCCCGCCTCGGGCAGGCCTCCGCCGTTCACGAAGCAGCAGCAGCGGGCGCTGCAGGACGCCATGTATTACGCTGCTGAGACTGACCATTTAGGTATCTATCTTCCTGCTTTGTTATATTGAACTAAATGATACCCGCAATTTCGTCTATATTGATTCCAGCGGGAACTCTTTGATTTTCCGGGATAAAAATTAGCCTATGTCCTACCCCGGGATACAGCCTACCCCTGTACCAAATTTCATCAAAATGGGTAGAACTGAGGGCCGTGAAAGCGGATCAGATAGACAAACTTTCATAATTATTTATTAATGGATTTATTAGTAATTAGTTTTTTTTATCCACTACAAGCTAGCCCTTGATTGCGATCACACCTGATGGTAAGTGATGATGCAGTCTAAGATGGTAGCGGGCTAACCTGTTAGGGGCATGGCAGTTACATTAAACCATCGACCAAACAATGTATTAAACCCACACCCCTTCGGTTTCTACACGGCATCGTACCGGAACGCTAAATCGCTTGGCGGCACGTCTTTGCCGGTAAGGTGGTAACTATAGCCACGGCCGAAGCTAGACCAGGAAAATTCAGAAATTATAAAGAAGTATTAGAAGTATGGATATTATTCGATTCTTCCTGGACCATACATTAGTCAGTCATTCTAGCACAAAATTAATACCTTCGAGTGTGACTTTTTTCACGTTTTAATACTCTTTTCAGTAAGGATTTCTCTAGCTGGGAAATATATTGGATATATCAATAAGTAACTCATTACGTCATATTTTTTCATTGAAATATTTGATACTTAGGTTGATCTTTTCAGATATAACCCTGGAGCTCCGAGCGCTGGGGGTTCCCTGGTCTCTGCACGCGTGGACGCTGTCACTAGCTGCGGCCGCCGAAGCCTCTCTCGACCACGTCATAGATCAGCTGTTACAAGACTTCCTGCAGGTATTAGTCATTCATTTTTGCGTGCCTCAAGAGGAAAAGATACGACGGTTTATGCCGAATATTTTGCATATTTTGGCACTCGCCAATAAATCAAAACCTAAATCTAACCCTTGACCTAGAATCATGAAACTTGGCAAGAAGCAAGGTCTAACAGCTTCTGTAGGTTCCGTACTCATATGGTGTCGAATTCTTGGTCAGGCGCTACCCAGCGCCATATGTAAGCCAGATAATTCACAGCTGATTACCTACGTGTTGTTATGACATCTTTCTTGTTATTTACTAAAATATTATAATATATTGTGTGGTAGTACGGATACCCTTTGAGCGCGACTCTTACTCACATTTGACCAATTTTTAGTAGGTATGAACCGGACAGACCATTATAACTTTGACCGCTTCTTGGTTTGGGTATCACCTGTAATCAGTTACAGGTGATACCCAAACCAAGAAGCGGAAGCTGACCCTATCTCTGTTTTTAGGTGTGTCCATCTGATGACAGTCACTACAGCAAGCAGTTCATATACGAGTGCCTCCCTCTGCTTTTCAATATTTTACGATACAGCAAGGTACCTATTTATAATCATTTAACTCAATAAAACTTTTTTTTTAATACAGTTGCTCAAAAAGTGGCGTATTGCAAGGACGTATAGCGTTCGGGATGTGGGCTATTACATACTCGTGCTTTTTTTTTACCTTTCCCGAACTCGTGCGTTCTCTTTCCCAACTGTCAAAATAATGTCTATTAAAAAGAAAAACCAACCATGAAGGTTTTACTAAAAAAAATTCATAGAAGTTTTTATGATTCATGCAAATACGTATATTTCTAAAAAGAAGCTAATAATTTGTTTCAATATCAGATTTAATGATTTGATTGAATGAGTTTGGTTAGGTTTCATTTCATTTCATCTCATTAAATTTCATTTTCATTTCATATCAATAAAAAAATTCTACTGAAGACTTGACTGTATGGGCTAGTTCCCTTTGCCTACCAGAATGGGTGAAGAAAAAAAAAACTCTGCTTATATTCTACGGTTGGCGCCATTTTTCAGAAATTTTCTTTGCGAGTTTAGTTGTTTGTTGCACAAAATTTCGACCCTAGTTTTTTTTTGAATTAACACCACCGGAACTCAGTATTATTGCACAAAATGCTTCGGAGAACATTTTACCGGAAAAGTCAAAAAGTCGCTACATATCTACATACGACGAAAATAAATGTTAAGTTGGTTGAGTTTATTGTGTTTTTATTATTTTATTAAATTGCTTAATTTTTTCGCAACTGTATTAAATATAGTCGTTCAGTACACGTGCGGAACCGTCATTGCAACTTGTTCCGACTGTCAACCCTCGCCTTCGGCTGCGCCTCGGCTCGGGTAGACATTTGTCGGAACTCTTTGCAATGACAGCCTTTCCACACTAGTAATGAAATATACTATTACGATTATTTAATACTGGTAGCGATAAACATAACAAGCATAGTTGGCCCAAGATGACAACCTTGTGGTATTACATTATTCAAAATTAATAATATTGATACTCAAGTAACAATCCGCCAAAACGAACAAATCTATGTGATAAGTACAACGTGTACTTACGTTCTTCTGCGGATCTCCTTATTTAAGTTCTCTCTCTCTCTCTCTCGTTAAGCTCCATCGCTGTGTGACCCTGAGTTGAGGCCCATAGTTAGCGATCATGTTTTACAATAAATATATGTTTCATAACGCAGAAGGAGGGCACCGTACTGCTGCTGGCGGACATTCTGTGCGCGTGCTACGGCTGGGAGCCCGTGCCCGGCGTATTGGAGCCGCCCCCGGCTGCGCCCACGCCAGCGCGCGTCGACCCTTCATATGTCAACAACCCCTCACTCGCTGATGTTACGTTCAGGTATGTAAGCGCTTAGGATTAAGGAGGATCAAGAACTAGGGGGTGGATGGCCATTCCACTCCTGTTCTATTAATTCCTGCACCTTTTCTGCTTGACTTGTTTCTAGATCGTTGGGGTACAGGGCTGATCTACCAGGGGTGTAGTTAGATATTATGCTTGTTTATGTGTGGCACAATTTGGAATATTTTTTTTCTTTCCTTCTTTTCTTTCTATTTAGGTGGTCCCTCGATCCTCGAGATATGACCTGTAATTGTGCGTTAAGCAATTAACCATCTCACAATGCTTTAACGGTTAAGGAAAATATCGTCCTGGATAAGGAAAACTTTATGCCTGAGAGTTCTTCATGTTTTCAATGGTGTGTGAAGTCTGCCTATCCACACTTTTGCAGTTTGGTGGCCAGTGGCCGAAGCCCGTCTCATTCTGAGAGGAGACTCGTGCTCAGTAGTGAGCCGGATGGGTTGAAATGATGATAATGATAACACCAACTTTTTAACAATCGTGTTAATTACCAGTATTTTTATCTGATAATCACCAAATTACGGTATGACAATTACGGTACAGTGACATCTCTCTTCATTGCTAAGGGTCACCTTCCATTAATTCAAATTAACCTGAAGACCTCAAATTAAACCAAATTAATGGCAGGGCTTTTCTTGGAATAATAATGCAGTGGGTTTCCAGGTCCTTATCCAACAGTTAGTCGAGTCGTATTCGAGTACCTACTATTTCAACTCTTAGGTTACTAACGATTAATAACAGATGTTAGTGATAATAAACCGTGACATAACGGCTATAATGTTTGCTAATTTGCTGAACGGTCGCAGAGTGGAAGGGCGGCTGTTCTACGGGCACAAGATCGTGCTGGTGTCGGAGTCGGCCCGCCTGCGCGCCATGCTGGCGCCGCCGCGCGCGCCCGACGCGCCGCCTAACGCGCCGCCGCTCGTGCAGATCAACGATATACGGTACCACATCTTTGAGGTGAGTGGTGTACACCAAAAATAAGATTGGACCTAGTGTGCTCCCTTGAGGGACATCGTACGAAATTTCAGAAGCAGAACTTGTGTATTCAGCCACTCTTACATAATGTTGCCTTTATGTCAGGTATTCGTGAAACCACTCTAGTGTAACACCCCGTGTTCCAATATTTTGAAGTCGCGATAACGAAATAGGTATTGGAACTGTATCGAATGCCTTTTGCAGATCGATGAACACCATTTTGATTTTATTACTCAAAATGGCTATTATTTTAGATGTTATACATATAATTTTAAGAACGGCGTCTTCTAAATATTATAAATGCAAAAGTTTAGATGGATGGATGGAGTTTTTTACTCAATCAAGCCAGAACGGCTGAACGGATTTCGATGAAATTTGGCACTGAGATAGATCATCTGGAATAACACATAGGCTACTTTTTATCCTAGTAAAATTAGAGCTACCGCGGGAACAAAACCTCGATCCACGCGGACGAAGTAGCGAGCATCAGCTAGTTTATAGTAGTAGTAGGGTATAGATTTCTTAAACTTGGGTTAAGTTGAGCTATTGTAACGTCTTTACAATTGTGCATTGTAGAGTCAACATCTCCCGAGGATGCTCCGGTTAAAAGTTTCCGGAGTGAAACGTGCGTTGGGAGTATATTGGAGGATTTGTGTGGTGTGGTGAATATCGCGGGCTGCAAGAGCAAGATGCGCACTGTACCACATAGATTTACCTACCGTGGCGGGTTAAAGCGAATTAAACTTCTAGTTGTTTTCATTTTCATGGACTTCCGCAAAATAGCGCCTGCTTCTATCCAAATTCCAATACTATTGTAACGCGTTTGCAGCAAGTGATGAAGTACCTATACTCGGGCGGTTGCTCCGGGCTGGACATCCCGGAGGCGGATGTGCTGGAAGTGTTAGCCGCGGCGTCGTTCTTCCAGCTGCTGCCGCTACAGCGGCACTGCGAGGCGCGCGCCGCTAAGACTGTGGACCTGCACAACCTGGTCTCCGTCTATATACATGCCAAGGTATTTTGACAATTCATTTCATTTGATGATTAGCGTAGTTAGATTGTCGGGCATTCCAGGCTGGTCCGAGACGTCGAGGTTTTAGGGGTCGACGGAAAATGCCTTGTTCATTCATAAATCCCTTTTCCAGGTGTATGGCGCAACTCAACTCCTGGAATACTGCCAGGGGTTCCTCCTCCAGAACATGGTAGCTTTACTGACATACGACGACTCAGTGAAACGGTTGCTATTCGGCAAACGTCTCCCTGGACACAACGTCCTCGGCGCTCTACTGACCACCTTGCAGAAACGCATCGAATCCCGGAAAACCCAAGCCAAGAGTAGGTAGCAAGAAAGACAAGACATTAAGCAAGGCTTACGGAAATCTTGTAGTGCAGGCTTTGGGAAACAAAAAGACTTCTTCTTTTTAACTCTTTTTGATACATAGCTAGTTTAAAAATTTCAATGTGGATCCCGTTGAGATACCTTGAGACTTTACCTTCAAGGCAAGAGTGAATAGGCATCTTCTAGACAAGCGCGCTCCAACCTATGGTCTGTTCCAATAGAGGTGAAGTATTTTTCAACTTCTATAACGTCTGATCTTATCTGTCACTTGACCAATGGGAGTATTGAATGCCGACAAGTTTTTCGATATTCCCATCATTATTGGCCGAATGGCATATGAGATTACGTGATCAGACGTTAAAGGTGAAAAAAAAGAAACGAGCCGAATTTTAAACCTCCTCCTTCTTTTTTGGAAGTCTGTTAAAAATAGCCCTGAATCTCTATTGAAACAGACTTGCTTTACATTTGTTATGATTGTTGTCAAGCGCAAGCCTGTCTTGTTAAAAAAAACTAAACTAATACCTACCTATGTATTATTTAACCATAATCGTGAGGGCTTTATTAAATTATCATGTATAGGTAATCTTGAGTATAATGTTAGTCTATCTAGTGAAGACTGATAGCACAAAATGGCGGGATTTTGTTAAAAATTACGTCGGATATCCCAGTTTTGTATACGTCAGTGTTGTCAGTACCTATCTAAAATGGACCCTTAGCTTTTACTAGACAGACTGATTATAATGAAATAGATAATTTTAATGAAGTTTCGGCCTCGGGTAATTTCGGCCACTTCTTCCAAGCGGTTTTCCAAGAGAGTGATTGTTGTAACTACTAAAATCTGTCTTAAATAAATAGGATTCACTCAAGTCGGACGGTCGGCGTATGCCCAACTAGTTCCAGATAGCCTTGATATAACCGGGTATGCACGCATTACATTTGGTTTTGTGTCACCATCAAGCCGATAAGCGGCGTATAATATCGATCTAGGAAGAGTCGAAAAACAGTCGGATATACAACGACCGATGAGACTGACTAAATTTTAAATGTAACCAGAGTGAAATTAACTAACTAATGTAACCTTTAGGCACTTACCTACCTACTATTCTGCGATTATATTCTTATGTAAATAAGCTTAATATTATAGGATAAGAAAATGGCTTTTAGTTTAAAATAATCATCATTTTATCATACTTTAAGATAATGTAGATAATTAACAAATATTTCAGTAAATTTTTTATCAAAATTGAGGCCGTATCCTGACTGAAGAGACCGGAAATCAAACCTAAGTAAGTATTAGGTGATTTATTAAGCATCCTTAAATTTTTTTCAGTTTAAGGCTATAGAAAACAGGTATTAAAAAGTACCATCTACTAGAACCAGACACTAAAAAGGTCGTCGTCAGTCCGGACGCGGCTTCATAACTTGTTTATAAAAATAAAAACGATTTTTATTTCATGTCGACGTCAAAGCACAAATTTTTTTTAACTAAAGTTTATTGAAGAATAATAAGTAACTTTGTATTATAATAATAATTAGATATTGTTGAAATAAAGTTTTGTATTTTATTACAAGTTTACGTTTTTCTTTTAAATAACGCCTATAAAGCTTACGTACTACTATAATATCTCCTCCTTACTACCTTACTACTATAGGTAAGTGGTCGGCGTGGTCTTGCTTACTTGCGCTGCGAGTCGCAGCGCCCGCCAGTAAGACCACGCCACGATTGCTGCGTCGCCACTTAGTCTAGGCTAGGCAATAAAGCTAGTCGACCCCAACAATAATTCCTCAGGCGACGAAACTTTACAAATCAAATCAAATGTTTTTTATTCAAATAAACTTTTACAAGTACTTTTGAATCGTCAAGTGAATCTACCACTGGTTCGGAATGCCATTCCTACCGAGAAGAACCAGCAAGAAACTCGGTGGTTGCTCTTTTTAAATAATTCATTTACAATTACTATATCAATGTGTACATAAGTAACCGCTGTCCCCAGCATTGCTGGAGCGATCAAATCCATGCTCCTCTATCATTTACATAATCTTCAACAGTATAATAAGCTTTTTTCAGGAGCATACTTTTAATGGATTTCTTAAATTTGTTTATAGGCAAGTCCAAAAAAGGTTGTGGAACTTTGTTATAGAAAAGAATGCCCATTCCCACGAATGACCTTCTGACTTTTTTGAGGCGGAGCGATGGAGTCACGAGCTTATTACGGCCTCTAGTTGGCCTATCGTGCAGATCGCATTTTTTTTTATAATTATGGATGTGCTGTTTTACAAAAATTATATTACTGATACTGATACGGATACTGTTAGAATACCAATTTCTTTAAATTTCTCTCTAAGTGAATCACGCGGTTTTAAATTATAAATTGCTCGTATTGCCCTTTTTTGAAATAAGTAAAATATACGATCCTGGCAGTTTCGATGTCAGTTAACTGTCGAATCTTTCTGACAGCGTAAGCAGCAGAACTAAGCTTGCCAGCAAGTGTTGATATATGGGTGCCCCATTGAAGCTTTGCGTCTAAGGTCACCCCCAGGAACACAGTAGTATCTTCTATTTTCAACATGTCATTATTTACCATTAGTTTTATATCACTTGTGGATCTGGCATTCGGCAATGCGAACTCGACACATGTAGTTTTTTTTGTATTTAAAAGTAGATTGTTAACCGAAAACCAGTTCGTGCCTTGAGAAATTGCAGTATTTACGTCGTCAAAGTTGTCCTTATGTCTATCGACTTTAAAAATCAAGGACGTATCATCAGCAAATAGTACAATATCACAAGTGTTACGGACAAAATATGGCAAATCATTGATGTACACTAGGAACATGAAGGGACCCAAAATGGAGCCTTGAGGGACACCCATTAGTGGGGCTGATCCGGATGACTTCACATCGTTGACACATACTGTTTGAATGCGATTACTGAGGTAGGATGCAATGAGGCCAAGCGCAGTGTCTTTGACTCCATAGTAGCTCAACTTAACTAAAAGCGTCTCGTGCTCAACGCAATCAAATGCCTTAGACAAATCACAGAAAATACCAATAGCATTCTGTGATTTCTCCCACGCATCGAATATAATATTATGTTTTAACAGCACGGCGCCCGCATCAATTGTCGATCGACCTTTAGTAAAACCATACTGCTCGGAGTGAAGAAGTTTATTTGAATTACAGTATGAATAAGTACCTATAATGAGAAACGTCTATTATAAATATCCAATAAAAAATCATAAAGGAAGTACTTAAGGGTTTTTATGCTTTACCTAATTGTTAAAGCAGGAAGGTAAACGCAGTTTAGGTTTGTTAATAAAATAGGTTTAAATATTGATGTTCTTTCGTTTGATATTTCGGTTACGATCGAAATATACTACCTACTATTATTTTGAAAACAAATCGATTAAATATTCAGTCATAAATATTAAGTTTTAAGTATAAATACCTAACTTCCGGATGGATTTTTTGTTGGATATTTTTGTGTAAGTAGGTACAGTCCGATGCAAACTTTATGTCCCGCGGAAGTTAGCCGCGAGTGAGGTTCGCGCTGGTACAGTCAACTAAAGAATGATTTGGCTACTTTTCTTTTTTGAAAGTATGTAATGATAAAAATAGGAAGTTCTATTATATTACTTATTATTTTTATATTTTTTAGGTTTTGGAAAATTCGTTTAAAGGCTGAATCGTATGTATGGTCATAGTTTAAACACATGTTTTGTTATAATTATTTCATAATAGTGTTACATGGGGCTAAATTTATATTTTGTACCTCGAGGGCGTTAGTTTGAATCCTGAGCGAAGCGAGGAATTCAATATATTTATTGTCGCCCGAGTAAAATATTTTCGCCCCTCGAAAACAAGCTATGAGTTACTACTACAATAAACACGTACACATTAATTATATTGAAAGTTTAAATAAAACACAAAACTCGTATGTATCAAATTACCGGCCAGATTAGCTTCATCCTATATCATCATATAAAAAACATCGCGTTCGACCTCTTTCGGTAACTAATAATAAACAGTAAATACTAATGAAAACTTAACCAATAATTAATAACAACAAAAACTTAATAATGATCAGCAAATTAAGAGAACGACTGTACTTTGAAGGGTCGCGCGCGTGTATTGCAGTATACGGACGTAACTCACACAGACGTTCAAGACGAGTGCGTGTGGAAGGCGGGCGGCGGGGGGACGCGCGGGGTAACGCCCCGCCTCCGCATGCCTCACCGCATCCCGCTGATACCTAAAATTGTACTTTGCGCATGGACACGCACGAACTTCGCGAGGACATAAAGTTTGAATCGTGCTGTATTGGTTCATACCATAAAACAACCCTGCCAAGTTTTAACGACTGGAGATTTAATGCGGGGGTCTCCATACAACAAACCGCCCCGTTGCCTAGACTAACTCGCCAGTTCCTTTTTCTTGGCTTGACACCTTACCGCGTGTTTAGAGTAGGGTCACGTTTATTTATTAATTCACAATATTGAATTTTTTTTTTCGGGTTTAATATGAATCCAAAAATGTTCGTAAGATAAACAGCCAAAGAGAATATAACCACTACGTTTTTATACAGCTACCACACAGCTACAGTTCAGCTAAATCTCATCTCAGATTAAATAAAGTTTTCCGCTGCGGGTTGCTGTCACAGATTTATAGAGGTGGTTGCTGTTCACCGATTCTTATATTTGTGACGTCATAAATCACTGACGAATAACCGCAACTAAGTGGTCCGACCTCTCTTTTATGTAGTCCGACTTCTCTTTCTAATCTTTATAATAATAAATCTTTAGTTCAATTTCGTAGCGCTCAGAGTAAGTACACAGTATTGGTAAGTATAACGTGATAGCGGAAGCAAATAGTAAAATAAACCACTACAAACGCACTATTACAGATTGTTTACTATTGTTTTGTACTACAAAACAGTGTATTTATCAGAATCTAAAACACAAGATTTTAGCTCTAAA
Organism: Erebia aethiops; assembly: GCA_923060345.2. Lineage (NCBI taxonomy): Eukaryota > Metazoa > Arthropoda > Insecta > Lepidoptera > Nymphalidae > Erebia > Erebia aethiops. The sequence continues at coordinate 570,636 of OV281092.1, read as the reverse complement.
TGTTGAAAAAGGTTTTTTTTATCAATTTATGTCACACTGGCTCTTAATATTTTATTTTTCTTATTGTCACCACAGATCAGGTATTAGTTACTTGATTGTCACTCTGTTAATTGTTGTTTTCTCAAACTATGTTTATAATTTATTGAATTTATTAGATCCTATTATCGAACTAATACTAAAGAGCCTACATCTAAAAACGTTAAATAAAATTAATATTTTATTAGATACAGCCACAGGATAGGTACAGCAAAATTTGAATACCCGACCTTTTTTTCTTCCCGCCATTTTGCATTTTTACTAGATCTGTTCCGATTTCCGGTACCTTGATTCGCTCTTTCAAAACGACGGCAATATTGACCGAGATGTGAACAAAAGAATGAATGCGGGATGGATGAAATGGCGACAGGTCTCGGGTGTTATATGCGACCCACGAATGCCCCTTAAACTAAAAGGGAAAATATATAAGACAGTCGTTAGACTTGTAGCATTATATGGTTCAGAATGTTGGGCGGTGAAAGGTACGGATGAAAGAAAAGTACATGCGACCGAAATGCGAATTTGAGATGGATGTGTGGTGTGACTAGAATGGATAAGATTAGGAATGAATATATAAGGGGAAGTCTGAAAGTAGCTCCAGTGACAGAAAAGATGAGGAGTAATAGGTTAGCATGGTATGGGCATGTAATTTGGAGGGAAGAAAGGCATACCTATTACGAGAAGAATGATAGTGCACGTGGAAGGAAAAAAGAGTAGTGGGAGACCAAAGAAAAGATTGATGGATTTTGTGAAAGAGGATATGAGTATAAAAGGGGTGAATGAGAGGTTGACGGATAACAGAAGTGAGTGGAAGAAGAAAACATATTGTTGTGCCCATAGACTTAGAATGTACGTAGCGAAAAAATTCTATGTCTATAGTTGTGCCGACCCCACATAGCGTGGGAAAAGGAGAAGAAGAAGACTAGACAGACCATGGACGTAGGAAATTAGTACATTCCATAGAATAATTAAACCTCTAGAATCAATGCCAGCGTGTAACCGAAAGGTATAGGTAATAATAGGTAAAACGCTGCAATGCACCAAGCACATTAAGTGCTATAAGAACAAAACAAACTAAACAGTAAACCCGTGACACGCTGAAAGGGATAGAAAAAAACATATTTTTTCTCATTCTATCTTGTGTAACATCCCAACACTGCATCTCTTTCATGTGGGAGTGAAAAAGAGATATGGCTTGGTCTATGTACCTCTCTCTGTCTACGGTACATTCGGTACAAAGTTTGAGACCACATGAGACAAACAGGCCCTAATGTCTCATTTACACTCCCTGACGTGGACACTCACTTGTCTATGGCTTGCAACGGTAGCCGAATGCCGAAGACTGACAGGCGACAGCTTCTGTACCTGTGTTCTGTACAAAAATAAATTGTCTATGGTCCACATAGTGGAATAATGTAAAATGAGAGGTCGTGCAAATTTTCTGATCTAAATTTTGCAAATAACTTTATGTAGTTATAAATGTAGTGTTATTTTAAACTTATCAGTTAAATGACGTGACAGTGACTGAAAATGCAGTTCTACAAGGAAAGGATTCTTAACGCTGCCCAGTTAAAAAGACTTAGTGAACACAAATATTCGTGCACCAGTGCGAGTATATTAGACGCCTGGCTCCAACCGTGGTGGTGCTGGCTGGTTTCAAAGACACCGCTATGGCTCGCCCCGAATCTCATTACTATATTAGGTTTAATAGTTAATATCGTAACCACACTTATTTTAATATGGTAAGTACTTGTCATTTTCATCTCGTTGGCTTATTTCGTACCTATTGCGAAAATTGTGTCATGTAGAGTACATAACTAGCGGAACGACTTTCATTTTTGCCTCTGAACCGCGAGCAACTTTCATCTTAACCTACATATTTATTATTTTTCTAGCAGTAAAATTCGGCTTCCGAAGCGCGAGATTTGTATTGACCATATAGATTAAGCTTTTTGCTGTATGTAGCCCTCGTATGATTGGCCAAAAGAATCGCGCCACTTCTGATAAGATATTTACATTATGAATAAATTATTTCTATGATAAAAAAATTCACACATCCTAACAAGAGTTGATTTTAATTCAGGTTAATGTCTTCCTGACTTTTTAATCTACACTGTTTTCTAAGTTTTAGAAAGTTCAAATGTTTATTTTAGCTTTTATTAAACTTGCCTATTGCTCATTGAGATGATGTTCTGATTATGTAAAGACAATACATACCCATATAGCTAGATTTTCATTATGATGTAGACATTTAGCTACTACAGTAATTTAATCAAGAGATCTACAGAGTTTGATGACATTTTTATAGCGAGAGCTATCTTTAAATAAGTAGATAGTAAAGAGAATAGCAGTTCCTGTATTAAATTTAATTATTATGATTATGTACTAAGTAAAATATATATTGTGTAAAGTTAAAAAGACCCATAATTTACATCTGTTTAATTTTATTATACCTCATCTTTCTCAAAAGTCTCAAAATTACTTACTTATTGAGTACTTATAAAGTAATGAACAATCTAGGCTAGAAGATGCCCATGAGTTTTGATTTAGGGTTTAAAAAAACATGAGAACCCTTAGATTTCTAGGATAAAGAGCAAATTTAGTGGCCAATTCTGTATAACACAATCTCTAAACCTAACTAAAATGACAGCCCTAAATCCTTTGCTGCCCCTTTCCTCAGGGAGTATTATGAAAAGGATCGCAAAATAGAACTGTCATTTTAGTTTATATCAGAGAAGGTGTACAATAGAATTTGCCTCAGTGTCCTACAACTATCCTGAGGCAAACTTCTTATGTTGGTACAAAATCGGTTGAACAAATGGATTGTGAAAATCTAGCAGACAGATACACTTTCTCATTTATACTTAATATTAAGTAAGTACTTAAAATTATTGAGTTTGGAAGCATCAATTACTTAAGTGAACCAATTTAATAAAAACTTTAAGTAAGCACATGCAAGGTTGAAGGTTGTTAGTGTTAATTTACTGTAATGTCAAACAACAATGTATTTCAAGTAGTAAATAAGGTAGCACATTAGTCATATGCTAATGGGAGGTCATTGCTCTTGATCTTGATAATACAAAGGCAAAGCAGATGTCATGACACAAGGCTGCATTGCTTTTATGCGTCCACATAATAATATTCAAATACAAATTAACATACAAATCCATACTGAGGCCAAACTTAGTTAGATTTTCTATAAATCCTGACTCCTGTCCTTTTCATTTAAACCCTGTAGTAAACTTCAACAAAATATTTAACTAATTCAGTTTAGGCAGTGTTGAGCAAGTCAGCGTTATATTATTAATGCAAAAGTGTCTGTCTATCTGCTACACTTTCACTGCCCCTCTATTAACCAATTTGCATAAAATTTATTTGATATAGAGATAGGTTGTATCCAGGGGAAGATGCTTTTTGATTTTTCCAGCATGCTGGAAAATCAAAAAGTTGGTATGGATTTATGATGATTTTGATAAATAGGCACATGTGATTGTGCCACCATACAAATAGATGTGCCCATTTTATGTTTATCAGTTGTTGGAAGTACACTTCCCACAACTGAGTTGTTTATAAACGGGCAGACAATGGGCCTAACAGAAAAAATGGTAATCCATTGTGATATTATAAATGTGAAAGTGTGTCTGTCTGTCTGCTACACTGGAAATTAAATTGTTTTATTTCCTTTCATTCTCGCTTTAAAAATAAAATAAATGTTGCTGGCATCATCTAGTATTAAATAAATAAATACTCATTACTAAGTCATCTTTAGTGAGTGTCATTGGATATCTTTTACCTATGTAACTCATCAGTATATCTCTGTTTAGACATCTCCTAACCAAACAAATGAAATCTCTGTCCAATACTACTGAACAGAACAATGGCGAAAACTTTAAGTATTTTTCATAGCCATTTTTCTCAATCAAAAACTATGTAAGTAAGTATATTTCGATAAAAATATGTCTAAAATGAACGTAATTTTACTGTCTATAACCTGTTCAGACACACATTTGTTAAAATTGTATGGAATCTTTCACAATCATTTAAAATGTTAGAATGTGCGAGAGAAAAGGATGATTATTGGGATAAATCGCCGCCTTAACGCTGGTCCTCCTCGGCAGGTACAGTCCGGACGCGCGGCAGGAGCCGCCGCGCTGGGCGTGCGCCGTGTGCGCTCTGGGCGTGTTCGTGTACCAGAGCCTGGACGCGATCGACGGCAAGCAGGCGCGGCGCACGGGCAGCCAGTCGCCGCTGGGCGAGCTGTTCGACCACGGCTGTGACAGCATCTCCACTGTGTTCATAGCGCTCGGCGCCTGCATCGCCGTCAAGCTCGGAGACTATCCCACGTGGATGTTCTTCCAGGTCGGTGGCTGGTATACATACAGTACTAGGTGATGCGGGGACGGCAACCACCAGTTTAGAAAGCAGGTTCTACACTTACAGAAAAGATGCAGCTCAAAACTCGACGTAATTCAGATCTCTTTTTAGAAATTTAGAATTTCTGAACACAGGCCAAAATCCAATTTTTTGTCAGTTATTCATGGTTAAGACTTAAGATCCTAGATGCTTAGGTATATAAATTGATCTTGGTATTTTTTTCTAAGATTAATTTCTCAGTAAATAACTATGAAGCTTCGATCTATTGCGGGTAGCAAACAATTGAGATAGTATTCTATTACTAATAAATATTGAAGAATAGCTAATAAGCATGCAACGTAGAATGAATCATTGAATCGATTGTCAGTATATGACTATTGACAACACACTTTACGGGTAACAGTTAACTGTGATATATAACGAACAATAGATAGAACATAATATTATATGAGTATATCTTAGTAATGTACTTATTAAGTTGCAACAATACCAGCTGATGATACCCCGGGGCGGGGACATACTGCCCTGAACCCTTAAAACAATACTTAGGCAATATTACTCAAAATGACACAAGAGAACTGTTTTAGAAGTTTATTGCTTTTTTAAAATTCATAGGCTTATGCTTGACCACATCACACCTGATGGGAAGTGATGATGCGGCCTAAGATGGGACGCGCTTGCCTAGTAGATGCCAATTCACTCTTGGTTTAAAGATATTCTATTGTTACAACTTTAGATGCTATAAAATTCAAAATTCAAAATGATTTTTATTCAAATAAACTTTTACAAGTACTTTTGAATCGTCAAGTGAATCTACCACTGGTTCGGAATGCCATTCCTACCGAGAAGAACCAGCAAGAAACTCGGCGGTTGTTCTTTTGAAAAAAAAAAAAAAATTTACAATTTCATTAATTTGTAAAATACTTAAGTAACAGCTGCCCTTAGCATTGCGAGCGAGTCAAATCCATGCTCCTTTGTTATTTACGTAATCTTCAACAGTATAATAAGCCTTTTTCAGGAGCATAATTTTAATGGACTTCTTAAACTTGTGTAAAGGCAAGTTTAAGATAGGTTGTGGAATTTTGTTATAAAATAGAATGCTCATTCCCACAAACCACCTTCGGACCTTCTTGAGGCGGAGCGATGGAGTCACGAGCTTATGGCGGCCTCTAGTTTGCCTATCATGCAGATATCATCATATTTTTTTGTAATTATGAATGTGCTGTTTTACGAAGATTAAATTACTATAAATATATTGCGAGGCTACTGTAAGAATACCTATTTCCTTAAATTTCTCTCTAAGAGATTCGCGCGGTTTTAAATTATAAATTGCACGTATTGCTCTTTTTTGTAATACAAATTTTTTTTGAATATCTGCTGCTTTACCCCATAGTAAAATTCCGTAAGACATGATACTATGAAAGTAAGCAAAATATACAATTTTTGCAGTTTCAAAGTCAGTAAACTGTCGAATCTTTCTGACAGCGTAAGCAGCAGAGCTGAGTTTGCCAGCCAGAGTTGAAATATGAGTGCCCCATTGAAGCTTTGAATCTAAGGTCACGTCAGTATAAAGTAACTACCATGCTGATTTGTATTTACAGTAGCTTACATTGAAGATATAAAGTATTTTTCAGGCCCACATTGATAGTGGCTGACTTAGTAATTAAGAGGACTATGTAAATTTTAAGAGGCGAATAATGCTAATAAATAGAAGTCTGTTTAATTAGCACCCATTCTAAAACACGAAAGTCAACATTAATGAAACAATATGGCTTTCAAGTGTTGGAAGTATGGTCCCAGGTGGGTCAGTACTGGGTGGAACTTTGGCAGTGCTAAAGCCAAGTTTCAACCTTTTGAAATTAGATTTTAGTTTGGGGTCTATTAATCACGTGATGCTTTAGCACCTTTTTTTGGAAGGGTATTCCATACATTAGCTGTTTCGTTTAGAAACGTTGAGCAAACACGTTTCGTTCGCGTAGATGTGACGTCGACTGCCTATCATAAGGGTACTTACGCTCATTGCTTCATTGGTTTTCCCGACCATTCTGCGGTAAAACGGTAAAGTAGGATCGAGTTTGCTAAGTTCCTAAGCACACTATCCAAAGTATAGGTATCCGATAGAACACTCAGATAGTATGGAAACTTGGTGGATAGTTTGCATATCGATTTAATGTAAGTGTCCCTGAAGTATTCGTTGAATAAACACAAGGTCTCGCGACAGCCTGCCGCCGCGGTGACGAACCTGGGTCCATAATGGCTTAAAAATATAATTTACTAGCAGACGCCCGCGACTTCGTCCGCGTGTAATAAGTTTTTTAAATTCCCACAGGAACTCCCTAATTTTTCGGGTTAATATATAGCCTATGACACTCACAAATAATGTGGCTTTCTATTAGTACCCGAATTTTCAAAATCGGTTCAGTAGATCCAGAGATTACCCCCTACAACGTCACAAACTCACAAACTTTACCTCTTTATAATATTAGTATAGATATTTACTTAAACTAGATAATGGCAACTATACAATTACCATATCCTTAACAGGCTAGCCCGCTACCATCAGACTGCATCAACACTTACCACCATGAGATTGCAGTCAAGGGTGAACTTATAGTTGTAGCCACAGCTTCAGGATAACGGGAATTTTAAGTAAAAATCAGCAATACAACAACACTTTATATATTTACACCAATTTTACAATTCTTACGACATACGTCGTTAGCCATTACCAATTATTACCATATCGTTATAGAAAAAAAAACAAAAGACGATATCTCCCCTCTGATTGGTCGATATTCGCATACCCTTTATCAGTAACTTGTTGGTGCCAAATTCAAAATATACAGTTTATACGAACTTATTTTTGTAATAAAATATTGATAATGAAAACTAATATTCGATACAGGGTATTTATAAAATAATAAAACAACAATTTAAATAAAGCTGAACGATAGCACATGCAAGTATTAATTAATTATTGTGTGATGTTATATGATTAGAAATTAGTAACCTCATAGACCACTCACTAGATGGCGGTAGAGGCCAGTTTTTACAAAGAGGTTCTACGCTTAGACGATATAAATCTATATACCTAAAATATGCCTAAAATGATAAGTGGGCTTACATAGTGGAATTTAAAATAATACAATTGGGTATTTGACAACTATTCAAATAAATTATTTTTGTGAATAGAGGAAATCACCCAATTCGTAATAAACACGTCCCTTGTTAGTTTTATGTTTGAAAACCATTTTAAAATATCGTTTGAAGTAAAAAGTGCGTCTAATTTTGATGACGTCACTGTTCACCATTTCATATCATACAACATCCCATAATTCCCATACTAAGCGCGCGTTTTGACATTTGAAAAAAGTTGCTGGTGTGACTATTTGTCAAATACCCAATTGTACAGAAACCTAGAGTCTGTTAAAAGTTAAAAGTGTTTCAATATCGATTTGTCGGAAGTGCGTCGGCCGTGAACCCGTTTCATTGAATAGCGGCAACTGGCAAGGTCGCGCGACCGCCGCCGCGGGGACGCGCCCGCGCTGTTGGCACCTCTCCCGAAAGCAGATCACACAGATGTGTGCTTTGCAGCGCAAACTGGACCGTTGCCAAGTTCTAAGAACGGTTTATATCGCCCAAATTGGGTGTTCTTTTTAGTATCGACCCTGGAAGTAGATTATTTATAATAGGCTAGATAATGCCCGCGACTTCGTCCGCGTGGATTAAGGTTTTTGATTCCCGCGGGAACTCTTGAATTTTCCGGGATAAAGAGTAGCCTATGTCCTTTCCCGTATACAAATTATCCCTGTACCAAATTTCATCAAAATCTGTTGAATAGATGGACCGTGAAAGCGTAGCAGACAGATAGACGGACAGACACACACTTTCGCATTTATAATATTAGTATGGATTCTTTACAAGGCCTTGTCGCGTAAGCAATATTGCTTACAGAACAGGCAAGCACAGAATACATAATAGTACCTTTCAGGTACAGAAGAATTACTCCGCAAATACCTACATTACTTATAATAAATAGCAGCTCTTAATACGCTGTAATTAAATGCGATAAGGTCCGTAATATTTTCATTAGAGTTTTAATAACCAAGAATTATTCAATTCTTCTTGATTTCTTCTTGTTCTTTTCGTAACTAACTAGCTTCGTCTTTAGTGCTCCGTCATAAAACAAGGAACCTTTCGTTCGTTTCGTTTTATCCAGTTTGTCTGTCTGTCCGTCCGTTTGTCACTATTGTATGATATACCTATACCTATCCAGAAAATATTAAAGCTGTAAGTTGATGGATATTCTTAGGTGCAACTTTTTACCGTTTACTCATCTAGTTAATCTCGATATCTATCATCTCTTTGCCGTTTTTTGCGCAAAGCTGTGCAACTTGTGTAACACAGGACAAAGGTGTAATCACAAAATAACGGTGTTACGCTCTGTCGGGTGAAATGCGGGGTCGACGCACCTCACGGTTGCGAAAAACGTTTCTAACAGGACTATGCAAATGTTTAGGTTCTCTAATTTGATTTCATTTGCATTACATAATTTAATTGGTAGAATGTAACTATCTCTCAAACTGTAATTATGTTAACTTTATATCACATGCGTACTGATAAATAAACAATTTATTTATTTAAGCTGCATTTCACATCAAGGATATGAATGTGTATTAATAGTTATAATTTGTGGTATTCAGATTTACTTGTATACGGTAGAGAAACGAGCCAAGTTCAGCTGTTTAGGAAGCCTGCTAAAGCTAATCAAGTTTAAACCGCAATTTAATGTCGATTTTTTCTTTATTTTCAGTGTTTTTGCGCAATGACGCTGTTCTACTGTGCACACTGGCAAGCATACGTCACAGGCACACTCAAAATGGGACGCATTGACGTCACTGAGGCGCAATATGCCATTATTCTCATACATCTAATATCTGCTATATTAGGCCCAGAATTCTGGACCACTCAGGTAATGTAATCTAGATAGTTTGTACTATAATCTAGTTAGTTTTGTTTGGTTTAATTGCAATGATTACAGTAGGCGTCAGGATTTTTCAAAAGTTTAGGGATACTGCGCAAGTCAACAAGGTTAAATTTATTTGCAAAAACTTGGCTTACGTATCATTGCAATTTTACATTTATATTAATTATTTACATGTTAGGCAGATGAAATAATAATCGATTTCTTTTAAAAATACCCACATGAATTGTTTATATTATATTTATTATATTTATGCGTGCGGTCTGAGCGATGCATAGATAATTAACAATGGTAAATGGTAATGCATAATTTGATATGAATTAGTCGATTGCATGTGAAATTTACAATTTATGCAGCAAATATAGCTTTTGTATAGATGCGGTAATTTTATATTTTACCGAAACAAAGTACCTGATTTAATGTTTTTTTTTGTAGATTTATAAATTAAGAAGTTAATGGGAACATATTTGTAATTTTAAAGAAAATAAAATTATTAGTTAAACTAATAGATAATATGTTAGATTACATGCTTGCTTGCCTAATTAATTTACCTATTCATTATTTTCAAAAATGAAATCGGGACTCTTGTAAGTACTTTCTTCGCAAGCCCAGACCAATAACATAGATAGATAGAAGAATTAAATTGTGAAAATATAAGCCTTACGTGTATGTGTCTATTTAAAAAAATATGAATGTCCAGGGTTCTAGATAGTAATCGTCGTACTACGATATATCACAACACGGTACGTTAATTCAGTAGGTACATGCACATAGAGTCTGTTCAATAAGTCACTTTGCGTGGGTGAATTACAAAGGCCAATTGAAAAATAGTTTATACCAGCACTTTGAAATAATCAACGATGAATCAAATGTGAGAAACAGTCTAACTCTTCAAAAGTACTTGACAGCAATTATTGGTTTAGTACTATTATTGTTTTAATTTTTTTCTAAAGTTTCTATGTAAACTGACATATTGAACAGACTCTTAACATGTCGTGTTAACCTATGTACGTATTATTTGAAAATAATTAAATACCTAACTAACATTAAAACTTCGTTCGTACGTTTATTATTAACGTTCCGAATGACTTTTATTTTTAGAAACATTAAATAAAAGTCCTGTAAAGTAAAGATTTTGTCGAAGTTTATAATTTCTAGAACCCTGTATGTTTATCTATAGCTGCTGTAATTTACGTTCTATTTTCCGCGATTATGTAATAACAACTACTTCAAAATTATCTTTTTCACATAAAATGGCCTTTCAGCACGTATGTTAAATAATGGTTTAGTTATCTGCCTAATAAAAGTAGTTTCTTACTGAATGTTTCTTTTTCCAAATATTTCGAAATTTATTAGTTTAAACCTAATGGTTATGACAAAAACTTCCCTGTTAGTAAATAATATTTCCTGAATCATCCTGTGTTAACATCCTACTAGCAGTAGATCTTGTAGAGAAATCATTTGATTATATTAAAGAAAAGGCGTCTACAAAAAACCGACTGACTCGCTTATCCACGAACAACTCTTACTTTGAGACTTGGAAACTCGAGATTTTACATGCAGGTATCTTTGTAACTGAAATGATTTTCAGAAATTCCGGTTGTTATATTTAAAAAATAAATAAATTATATATATTAAATTTAAAACTACGACTCTATCCAAAATTGTTAGACACTGTGAACTTTGAATTTAAATCTTACAACTACTAAGAAGAACTGAGACCATGAGACTACTAAGCTAAAGCTACCAACTTTCTAAAGGCGCTCTGGTCTAAGTTACATCAAAACTTAAATATTTGTAGAAAATTATTGAATGTGTCAGAGAGACTTTTCATGTGAAGAAGATAGCGTATGTAAAGAAGATAAAAAATGTCCGTATCAATAAACTGACATCAGCTAAGAACAGGTTCTCAAGTATCATAAATTCGAACTGCTAGGATATGAAATGCCCTTCCGGCTTTCGATTTCTCCGCTTTTCATTTTGGTATCTTCGAGTGAGGAGTGAAAAGACATATTTTAGGCAAGCGCGCTCCATCTTAGGTTGCATCACCACTTGCCAACAAGTCTGATTGCAACCAAGCGCCAGCCTATAAATATTGAAAAAACATTCATCGTTACTTAAGAGCATGTTCTCAAGATGATGTAGGTTTATTAATACGGGCCTGAGTATAGTATAACCGCGACGTGTGGTCGGTGGGTCCAGGTGGGCTCGCTGGAGATGCGTTACTCTTTGGGCGGGGTCGCGGTGGCGGGCGCGGCGCTGACGCTGACCGCGCTCGCCGCCGCCATTGCGGCAGGCGGCGTCGGCAAGAACGGCTCCACCGTCGCTGTGAGCGAGACGCGGTATCCCCGGACTGGGAGCTCGAACTTACTAAAATATTCTTATCCCACTTCTGATGACAGACGTATATTGATAACATTTCATGATGAATGCGACATCTACTACACCTCATTAACGTCCCACTGCTGGGCACAGGCGTTCATCTTCATAGGAGAGAGGAAATTAGAGCTTAGACCCACCACGCTGCTCCAATGCGGGTTGGTGGGCTATGAGAAAATCGAGAGTCCGGTTACGTTTTTGATATATATTTTTTTTACATATAATAAGAATAATCAGTTTTAAACGATAATAAAGTTATGAGCAAGTTGATTTTGCTTGAATAAAATCTATGAAATTAACTTGTCGTTGCACTGTCGTGCGCCCTGATTTGTATAATTGCATATTTTGGATAAATTGGGCCCAGTTTTGAACCCAAAAATCTTGATTTTTCCCCAAAATAATATATAGTTTCAAAAAATAGAAATGTTATCAATTGAGAAAATAAGTCAAATTTTTGCATCAATGGTTATTTCCTTATCGATTCGAGCTCCTAGTCCAATATGGCCGCCAAGTACCTAAGCACCATGGGTTGTTGGGCCTCTGTCTAACTCTTTCTGTATCTAATATTTTCTATCATTGCGTATCTATTGTACTACTCGTATGTAGATTTTGATTTATCCATACTGTACCCTTACACACGACTTGCTTTGTGTACCTACTGTTAGTTGTTTGTATGGCTGGCCGCATATTGGTTACTAATTGTATAGAGTGGCCTCGTCTCGCGCTCTACTTACCGAATTATTACCTGTTTTGTGTACCAAATAAACAATAAACCACCGTACACTTCATATTACTTGAACAGGCAATCAGCCTGTTGCTGCACTTGAAAATCCTGCAGATTTTCCGAATTCCTTGACCAAATGCTTCCAGACAAGACCGGACCTACCTTAGTGCCTGTTTACACCACCGATGCCTAAAGTTTTAAACACATGAAGCTATCTAAGTCTAGCTGTTTTCTATTTAGCCACTGTTGGTGAAACGGGTTAGACTCTAGAGTGTATGTGACTGTTTTTTCTAGTTTGAGCTATCATTTAAGCCAGTCTTTTATAGCTTTAACTGTTATGACAATAAAAAATTCCATCCACGCTTCTATTAACGTAACTCTATCAGTAACTTCTAAGACGATGGTTATGTGTAGCGCCAATATTAACCGGGTAAAGCGATCAGACAATAGTAGCCAATGGGGCTGATTCTGTAGTGCACAATCTCTAAACTAAACTAAAAAAATTAGAGCATTACAAATATTGCTAACCCTTTCATAATACTTCCTACGGAAAGGGATAGAACTAGATTTAAAGTTGCCATTTTAGTTTAGTTTAGAGATTGTGTTATACAGAATCAGCCCCAATGTGCGGTCAGCTTTTGTATTAACTTGATTCATTATTGATCGGTGATGTGTGTAAGGCCTTACTCTACTTACCTAGTCCATGTAATAGCTTTATTTAATTATTTAATAACTTATTTCAGAAGCGATGCTGTAGCTTATCATGTGGGTTTTTTTAATAGCATGACTTTAATCGTTGCGTCGTAGGTTTGTGTACATGCGCACGCGGTCACCTGCGATGCGGTTAGCCGTGCGGTTGACCGCAAGCAGAAATAATACAAAACTCACGTATACATAGTCATACTGAAACGGTTAGACATGTTGTTGACCGCATCATGTAGTTTATACTACGATAAGCTGTAATGTAACGTTGCACTAACAATAAGGCAGTGTATCTGACCGCTAAGCGATGTGGCCGCCGCCAAGGGCATTTGATGTACAAATCGTTTTTAAATTCACCTATGTTGCGGTTACGGCTAACCGCAGCTTCAGCTATGTTCTGCAGTCAGCGTCCGAACTCATACAGTATTTCAAAAGTTTTGTATTATTTTTGCTCGCGGTTGGCCGCAATGGTTTACCGCAGGCGGCTGTCCCGTGCGTGCGTATACAGCTCTATGTTACATTCCGTTCTTCCATGTAACATTGAGCATGGTCAACAGTTACTTTGATTTACGACAGTATTTTTAGATTTCCGTAACAGTCATAATATAATTGTGTTAGATTAAGCATTTTCGATGTAATATTGTTGTGGTCGATTTACTTTGTACTTTTATCATATTGTGGGTCTTCACTCATTGCTGTCCACTATAGCGTGGACGCCTTTGCTATCATTATCATTTCGAGAAAAAAAAACAGTAAAAACATTTGTTTCCAAAATCGATTAACTTGTTTTAGCTATTTAACAGTAGTAGTATTTATCATCTCCTAAATAACAATTTTATTACATGCCTGTTTTGGTCCATAAATATAGTGTTTAAACATAACACTATACAGTTTGTCGTTCAAGACCTACCTACGAGCTAAAAAAACTAAATCGAATTCAAGAATGTTCTTTTTTTTTTAATTTTTTCTGTAATTTTTCGCGCCACAGATTCCCGGCGTGGAATTACCGCTGAGCGTGCATGCGAGCGCGTTTCCGTTCGCGGGCGCTATATACTTTATAGCCAACTTCACGGCCACCTTCCGAAATAGGGGATGCGGCAAAAATGGCTCCACCGTCGCCGTAAGACCCGTGTGATGCATTCGCTATGCGGCAAGCTGCCGGACTGTGGTTATACGGTGTGGGAATTAAAGTATACACGTTTTGTGATCGCGTTGTCTCAAAAAAATTAAGTATTGTTTTTGGTTGTGTGAACAATCTGAAGCAAAATTTTGAAATTAGTCTCATTCTTTTTAAACAAATAAATTTTACATGCAAAAGCAACTGACTGACCAACTAGCGCAACTTAAATTGCTAGCATATGCTTTCACTATAACGGAAACCTAATACTACGACGAAGGGAATTTCAGAAATTTCACGAGAGCGAAGCCAGAACGGTAATGATAGTTAAAGTCTAAAGTTGTCTGAAGCATAGTAATATTCATATGAACAAATATATTAAGTAAACGGTTGTAAACTCGTCTCAAAGTTTTTTTGTCGGAGAATGCCCGACTTCGTTCTAATTAGACCAGCTAGTTAGCTACTATATTAACTGAACAAGAATGATATAAAATACAAAAATATTTTACAGTATCGCAGAACGGCCTACGCGGTGCAGGCTTTTTCAATATCCCCTTTCAATTTTCTTGTTTCACTTCTACGCAATTGAACTTGAACTAGTATCAGTGAATTGCAATTTGTAGCTTATTAACATACGTTTGTGAATATTCTAAGGACATTTTTTATTATCCACGTTACGTTATTATCAAAAACTCGTGCGAACATTATCGCGGCGTACTTATTAACCATATTAAATATCATTAAATACATACTCAAATTATTTCCCAGTAGACTGTTTTGGAGTCGTGTTGAAACATTAATATTGTCATACTTGCAAATCCATAATAATAGCTTTAATTCTGGCTTTGGTTTACCTTTTCTAGAGGCTTTACCGTAGATACCATTCTATCCATAGCACAATATAATAATTACGAAACTAGATGGCGCTGTACAGTTCTCCCTCGCGCTTTGAGTTTGAACACGTTTTTTAATTAGTGTTTCCCCGATATTACGTTAATTTCCATGCCGTTTTGTTAATCTATGACATCTCCTATTGCTTGTTCTTTGTTAATAACTTCTTACAATACTAATTTCTTAAGCCCTTAAAATATAATATGTAAATAGATGCACGAATTACGATTAACTTGTACAATTATATATGTAACGTATAGTTTAAAAAATCGATATTATTTCTCTTGTTTGCCAGACTGCCAGTTTTTTACTCTTACTTATATAGCCCGCATGCCTTGCATCCCCCTCCTATTTATATATGAAGCATATTTTGTGTAAGAAGCTGCATGTGTTCCTTCAAATGGATATCTCCCGTAAAGTAAATTAAATTAAATACTATGTAATCGCGTAAGTTTTAGGGTGCAAACTAGGGTTAAACAACTTTTAGTTAAAATAAAGTAAATATTGAAAATAAATGGTAAAATAAAGATAGATAGATAGATAGATAAATACTTTATTGCCACACAAAACATTTAAAAAGAAACAATATATAATAATATAATATATAATAGGTGTTATATTAAAAAAAAATATCACGCATTTACTGTCGTCACCAGCGTCCAAATATTAATTTCATAATATATTATTATGTAGTATCTGTATATTAAATCTCAGAGCTTTTCTGAGGCTCCCCAGAGAGGTTTAGAGTTTGAGTAAGTCTCTTTGAAGACTACCCCTAAGATGAGTAAGTAATAAAAATATTATAGCATCAAAAAAAATTAAGCCTGGCATCGCGACCTATACAATGAAAAATAAAAAAGTTGTGAGATCTCTTATAGAGTTATGTCTATTAACTTGCTTATCAGTGATCTTCAATAATAGATAGATAGTTCAATGATTCTTTGTAATAAATTTAAAGACTACCCCCAAAACTAAAAACGAAAGGATTGTTAAAAGAAACTATGCGTTGATATACGAGTATGTTATTTAATGAGTGAAGATAGCACATTTCAGTAGACGTATACCCTACCCATTCGTTCCCGCGAATTTTTTTGTATTAATGGCATGTGTTTTTTTTATAATTTTTTAATGGCCGCCGCCCGCGTCCGCCGCCACGCCGGACTTACCGCATGCCGCAAACCTATAACAGATCCCGACTATCAACGTCAGTGTCAAAATCATATCCAACTATGGCGTGGTGTTGATGACACTGACGCTCGTCTTCACTTACGTTAAACTCATTATGAGAGGCGGAGTTGGAAAGAACGGCTCCACCGTCGCAGTAAGAGTTTGAAGTATAAGCTTTGTGCTCGATGTGGACTCAGTGCTATGACGTCATTACACGCGTACACGGTACCGCTGATGCATGCGTGTACACTACCGTGCGCGACATGGAAGTTGAAAGGTGTGAAAAAGTAGGCGGCAACTGCCAAGGAGTTAGAAAAAAACATTATTCAGAGACATTAGGAGCCAATATTAATAAAATCAGTATGTAATCAGATGACACTGCGTGCGACACTGCGGCATGCCTCAAATGGAAACATAAATTCTGCAAGCTGCGGCATTCTATTTAATGGCGAAACAACCGGTGACGATGTCCGGCCAGTAGGGCCGAAAAAAAAAATACGATAGTCTGCCGACGATACTTGCTTTATTTTAAACTGTTGTGCCATGAAGCCCTATGGCATGCCGCAATGTCGCATTACGAGCTGGTGAAAATGAAGTTTTATAATTCTCTGCTCCATAAATCATACATCACTCATGATTAACGGAATTTACTAATGAAGAATCCATCCTCAGTCGTTGATAATATTTTTTTTTTAAATATTTGACATGCAACTATCAGATAGTAGGTTACCCGTGGGTCACAGTAATGACCATGGCAACACTAACAGCAAAAGTTATCGCCTCATAGATATCATTCACTCAGATGATAACTTGAAGGTGCGCTTATTCAACTTTCATGACGCGATCTTATAATGAATGTCTTGATTTTTGTCGTGTTGCGTTACTTCTATGTTGTGTTTAGTGCGATGCAAGCAGATACACACAGACTACAGGAAACCTTACACAATAAGCCAAAAAATAGCCAATTTTCAAAGATAAACTACTATAGAACTTGTGCAACGTTATTCGCGCGACTATCTACAATTGGTTTCACTTTTACAAACATGCTAGTTTTCAGTGTCTCTGTTCATCTACTTTCTTTAGTCTGTGTCTGTTAATTAATAATATAATATTTCAAAATACATAACCATAATTTACATACAGCATTGCCAATTTATGCCATTATTTATGTTATCATTTACTAATTTTCTTTTTCCTTACTAATGAGCATGTAATGACTGTGTCCTGATTTGTCAATGCGGCAGTGTTATGGTTTCAGTACTGTAAACGATACTTCGTTAGCTAGATAACTTGTTGGTACCACTTTCGGTATATCGAGGCTTATTTATATTGCGCGGCTGCCGCACCGACGGATCTTAGGAAACGGTAAAGACTGTTCAACGCTGGAGCAATAACATGCGACAATGGGGCATGCTACAAATGGAAACCTAAATTTTGCAACAGCCTAGCTTATGCCGAGACAGCATCGTATTATAGATTTGGAATATTGTGACACGACAGTTTGCTAACGAATTTTATTGTAAACTTATAGATTGCATGCCTGAGGCATGCCCCATTGTTGCATTCTGTTGCTCGACCGTGAAACGGCCTTAAGCTTATATGTCGCTAGAAATGTATGCATGTGGTATGTTGCCTTGTAGCTAAACCATGTGATAATAAAATTAAAGAAAAAAACTTGTGTTTACAACTTTTGCAGCGGAACATTTAAGTTTATTCGAGAATCAATATTGCATTCAATTTCGTTATTGATTTGAAAGCTTATTGATTTTCAAGTTTCTTAGAAGATTATTTGCTTTCGATTGTCTCTATTTTTAACTATGAATGTTCAGTTCATTGTGGGTAGCGCAGTTGTTTGCCATTACCAAAAAATATGCTCGTTTTTATTCCCACGTATAGTTGAATGAACTTAAAATAAATATCCCTAGTTATCAAACCGGTCATAGATTGTATTTAGCCATAGAGATCTACACCTGTGTGACAATCCTAATACAATCTGATATTAAAAAAATTAAAAATTTCAGGTATATAATTAGAAAACTTTCACATTCTACTCGTAAGCCAAAAAAGTTGTAAGCCAAGTTTTTTTTGATTCAACCCAAGAGCATTCTACAGCATGCGTGTTCCCCAGGGCACGAGCATTCTGTCGCCTGTGATACCGTTCTCGCTGGTGGTGGTGCCGGCGTTCATCATCTTCCAGAAGAGCGAGTCCCAGGTGTATGAGAACCACCCGGCTCTGTACATCCTCGCGTTTGGAATGGTCGCCGCCAAAGTCACCAACAGGCTCGTGGTGAGTGGTCGCCTCCCCATCATCGCTGCGTCGTGTTCCTCATTCAATCATTTATTTGCTTTAAACATGTGTTACAGATAGAGGTTACTAATGTTAGAGACAATCCAGAAGTAGGTACGAATGAAACACTTTTAATATATTTATCCTCTCATTTGAAACTTCCACGAGAGATTTAATGTAATTAGATAAAAGTTGGCTATACTTAAAAACAATATTCATTTGATCCGGCCACGATTGCTATCGTTAAACTATAAACCAAATTGCGATCTAAACACAAAAGTATTCAATAATCGCCGAGTCTGCCGGCAGGAGACTGAATAGTCTTCGTCAAAACACTCGCATTTATACCAACCATTTTCAATATGGCGTCCGTATCCTCAGATTAAATAGAATGACATGAAACAAGTCAAATTAACAGATATTATACTTCCTGTTTCATGAGATATAATGACAGACACTAATAATGCTATCACTAGGTTACAATCTTAGAGTGAATTTTCATTTACCATCAGGTGAGATCGCAGTCAAGGGCTAATTTGTACCTAGTGGATAAAAAACCGTTACTAATTGACACATTTCTCGGTTCGGTCGGTGATGTCTGTCCGTTAGTAAGTCTGTTTGTTTGGCTAATTTTTCATAGCACATCAGCTTTTTTGACATTTGTATACCAAAAAATCAGAGAGTTCCAAAAGGATTTCTCAAAGACCAAAATTGTTAAACACTTGTCTGATCAGTTGTCCTCGTCCCCCGTCAGGTGGCTCACATGACCAAGAGCGAGATGGAGCTATACGACTGGTCGCTGCTGGGGCCGGCGATGCTGTTCCTCAACCAGTACTTCAACAACGCTATACCTGAGTACTACGTGCTGTGGCTGTGTACTGTAAGTACTTAATGTTAACATTATATTTTGATTACTAGCTTTTGCCAGTGATTGTCCGAGAGGACTACACGAATATAAAACCCCTATTTGACCCCCTTAGGGGTTGAATTTTCAAAAATCCTTTCTTGTTATTCAATCGATCAATATTTATTTATTCAAATTAGTTACACTGTACACTTATTGACGTCCAATTACTTATAATACACGATGGTGATAATCAGTTACGATATCTTAAAACTAAAGCTACGAGGGTTCCAAACGCGCCCTGATCTGAGAAGACAACAAACTCAGCCGGGCTTAGCGGATTCTACATGTCATAATAGCTATCTCATATCTGCATACTGAAAGGTATACTCAAATGCTATAAGATGGCAGTGTTAACTCAAATTAGGATTTTACTGACATTCCTTGTTTTTCCCATGTAGTCTTCATAGGGACTCGAGCTGTGCAGTGCTAATTTTTGTCATTGTTCCAGCTGTGGGTCTTCGCGGACCTGATACGCTATTGCGGACAGATCTGCTTCGAGATCTGCGAACACCTGCACATCCGTCTGTTCCGCATCCCCTACCCGCCGCACGCGTCGCACGCGTCGCACGCTGCGCACGCGCCGCACGCGCCGGTGTCGCCCAAGCCGGAGCGCAACGGTACGAACCGACGACCCTCCACCAAACACAACCGGCGACAGTAGACCAACGCGCAAACACAGCACTAGTGCCCCTCTCAGTGCCCTTAGTATCGGCTAGTACATTTCGAAAACGTTGATAGATTTCGAGTGGTCAAAAGTTTTAGTGTTAGAGTAAAATAAACGTACACTGTGGCCAATTCTGTTTAACACTATCGATACGAAACTAAACTAAAATGATAGTTATAAATCTAGTGCTTTCCTTCTCTGCAGAGAGTATTATGAAAGGGATAGTAATATAAATAGAGCTGTCATTTTAATTTAGTTTAGAGAAGGTGTAGAATTGGCCTCAGTGTTGTTTTAATTAGTTGTTCAGAACTACCAATTTTGATTTTACAAAATTAACAGCTGCTTTTTCGAAAAAAAAAATGTTTAAAAAATCAGCTTTTTATGTTTATTTGAGTACATATTAAATTTTTTTTTACAACTTCCCACTTGGAATGTTGGGCTGATATGTACAGATAAACTTAAACCTAAACAAGGAAGTATAATCCAATTTAATAAACTGTTTCGAAACTCGAAATCTTTACGTTGTTGAAATGTGCAAACTTATACTAAGGCTAAAGAAGTCGAACAGTCCAAATCTCACCTGTTGAACTATTGTCGCACTCTCTTGCCACAAACTTGACACACACAAACACGCGCGTGTCCTTCGAAATTCGACATCATAGTCAGTTTTTTTTTAATATACTTTTACAAGTGTTTTAGATCATTTAGTGAATATACGAGTACCACTGGTTCGGAATGTACTCCATAGTCCATACCGACTGAGGCTGAACTTAAATGTAGGTTTAAAAAACTATTCAGGGCTCTGAAGTTACCTATGTTAGTTTGTAAAAACTTAGACAGACATTATTTCATAAACTATAGTAGTTTTTCAACAACCTATACTTCTCCGCTTGTTGCATCGTTTTAGGCCCTTAAATTCTTTGTTTTAACTAGTTAGTACGTAGTTATAGTTCAGACCCATCATAAACCCTAACCTAGATGGACCTAGATATAGGTTTAGGTGCAGAATGTACCATTTGAAAAAGTCTCCAAAGCTGTGAATTGGTTACCTGAATGTAAACTCATGTTGGTTATTGTTTTAGATGTCAAACTGGGATACAATTGTTACGAAATTTACATGGAGAGGTACGGAACGTGAGTTGCGTGTTTTGCGTGTGCCAGTAGCAACATAACCTTTATTTTATTTTATTAGAACTGTCAATATAATTGGGACGATGCCTATGTCAAAAATAAATTATTTCTCACTTATAATTATATAGAGGGTCTTCCAAATGTAAGAGACAATCTAGAAGTAGGTATTTATGAGACACTTTCTATATATTTGTACTCTCATTTGGAACTTGCACGAATAAATGGTTAAACGTGTAGAG
The DNA here is from genome assembly GCA_923060345.2 of Erebia aethiops. Lineage (NCBI taxonomy): Eukaryota > Metazoa > Arthropoda > Insecta > Lepidoptera > Nymphalidae > Erebia > Erebia aethiops. The sequence goes on along the minus strand of OV281092.1, from coordinate 549,034 downwards.
GTTCCACGAGAGATTTAATGTAATTAGATAAAAGTTGGCTTAACTTAAAGATAATATTCATTTCATCCGGCCACGATTGCTATCGTGAAGCTCTAAATCAAAATGCGATCTAAACACAAAAGTATTCAATAATCGCTGAGTCTGCCTGCAGGAGACTGAATTACCATCGTTCAAATACTCGTATTTATACTAACAATTTTCAATATGGCGTCCATATCCGCAGATTAAATCGAATGACATGAAAAGAGTCAAATTGACAAATATTATACTTCCTGTTTCATGAGATATAATGACAAACAGTAACAATGCTAACACAAAAGACCTAAAAGTCACATCTTCTATCAGTTTTAAGTTTGATGATCATTTTAAACTATTGATTATAGAAAAAAAAGTGTGTTGAAATTCGATGACGTCACGACTATGTATTTCATACAATCTTCCATACTAGAGTTTTTAAGTTTGATAAAGAGTTGATGATTTGATTGAGTTGTCATCATTACATGTAGGTATGTAATAGGGATGATTAGTCTTAGGTGTTAGGTACATACATAATTCAATTTATAGGCAGTTACAGCATGTAATTTAGAAAAGTTGTTATACGCTTACAAGGTTTACTTACTTCTACTTTGAATAGTTTTAATAACAAATAATTACAGAATCCTCTACAAGCATCCGCTAAGAAAAGATTTTTGAAAATTCAACCCCTGCGGTGGTAAAATAGGGCTGTGAAATTTGTATAAAAAAACGAATCTAACTTGAGCGAAGCCACGGGCAAGTACGGAATAAATGCCAAATAATTATACACGAGACTATTATTGCAGTATAGTGAAATATGCATCACATTAGCAAGAGTTTTCCGTAATATAGAATTCAAAAGCACTTGTAAAAGTTTATTTGAATAAAAAAAGAATTTAATTTGAATTGTTGTCGAATTTCGTGGCGCGCACGACGTTCCTATAACTACGGATATCCACAGATTAAAAAATATTCTTCTCTCATTTAAACTAACATGACTCAAAGACTATGTACAAAATAAACTGTATACACTTTCACTGTAAGCTTACCCTACTACATAGAGTCGAAATACCATAGATGTGCCTACATGAAAACATTTAAAACTGTTGCCTACACTAACATAATATAAATACATACTTATTTCTCTATATATCTGGTGTATATCTGTATAGCTTGTATTTATTATGTGTATATATGATAAATAGGGTTGTAACGAATACATTTTAAGAAAATTTTTGACGGTTAAAATTGACTAGTATTATCAATTTCGTGACAGCCCTAGTATAACAATGATATTATGTAAAATGCTAGAACGCTTTGAAATAACACCTGAAGCCCGATTAAAAAAAAGTCATAATCATTTGAAAGTTAAAACGTATTACCCGAACTGTTTAAGAAGTTCATCAACATGTTTTTCGATTTGTAGGCATTTATGAACTCTATAAATAGTTCGGATTATTTGTTTGACATACGTTAACTGATTATAATTTTCTTACACGATCGCACTCCTGATTCTACTGTTATCTATTAAGTTGTGTCAAATATATTATATCTAAACATACTCAAAAGCTATTTTATATTTTAAAGAATTGAAAATTTTGTATCCACTCTATGCATATAATAAACAGTTAAATTATCATTATAATTTACATTTAAAAAAAAGTTTCTAGCAAAAGTATTGGCATCGGGCACGCGCCGCACAATTTTGAACATGATGAAAAATGTTTACGTTAGAGATATAAGATGTTTGCCATCAACTTGGCTAGCCAAAAAAACTGGCTCACATTATAATTTTCAATTCTTTAGATTAGCCCATCTATTTATGCTGTAGGTGCGTAGAAAAATTGATGTTATTACACACGGTGGCTAATTAGTCGTACACACTCTTTAATTGTGAGACGAATAGCAAGTCGACGTGTCTATTAGAATGTTTGCTCAATAGCTATGCTATGGATTTACTTGTCCCACTAAAAGCTAGACATAAACTATTCTAAACTTAGCACTAGAATGTAGAGAAAATCTGTTAAAACATATTCTTCAAAGAAACCAAAATAAATTAAGATACATTCTTTCAATATATACAGAATTTAGATTTTTTCGAATTATGTTCGGAATCGTGATAACTCAGATGACAGACGTCAGTATTTATATACTACATTTATTTTTCGTTACATATAGAAATGTTGAATAATTTGACAGAAATATTTTGTGAAAAGTCCCAAAATTAATCTTCTACTATCAATGACACTTGTGAAATGGTCTCTGCGATCTGTGACACTGTTGATGTCGAGTAGAGTGAAAGGAATATTGTTACATAGTTACCTCTTGTTACATTATTTTGTTGTGTGAACATAAAATATTAATACAGACGTTAATTTTACGGACACATTTTGTCTGGAAATGTTTTCTAAACCTCCACAGACTAAAGGAAAAAGATATAATGAAAAAAATATGTTCACAAAAGTTTAGCTGCTTAAGGAGTCTCAAAAAATGAACTTATGATTATTACAATTTTCATTATTGGCTGGTTTTATTACTGTTTCTAAAAATTAACTAGACGATACAAGACGATAGGCGTGGTGGATCTTTTATTAATAGTGGTAAAAGTTAAGCTAAGGGTGAATTTGTGTACACGCATATAGGCTTATATTTTTGCACCCTATAATCTATAGCTTTAGTGTAGGGTATATAGTCGGCTTCTCCGAAACAGTTTCATTTACCGGCGGCGAAGCGTTTTCTATCTATTTCCTGTAGTCTGTGTATAAACTATGGTTTTGTATTAGTGTTATTTGCGCCTTAGCGTAAGGCGGTGTATATACGTGTTAATATAGTTATAGTATAAATGTTACACGCGAGTACTGTGGAGTGTAATTTTTTATGTCAAATATAAGCAAATGTACATTTTCAATACTTGTTTTATTTAGCTTAAATATTTATCATATTGAAAAGGTTTAAATGCACAAAAACAAAATTGGACCTTAACTCTTGTGAACTCTTAAATATATTAGAAAAATTGACAGCATTAATAAGAATGATTCAATATGATACTGCCATCGCTTGAAGTATTGTTTTAATATTGTTGATGTTCGTGTTTTAGAATTACAGTCTATTTTATATTAGGGAATTCTATAACTGTCATTTTGAAATAATACTGTATACGTTATAAGCGATGGAAGTAACCCCCGTAGTTGTATCGTGCAAGTGGGCCTCCATGAAACAATAGTTAAACATGGACTGGGCTATCTAAAATATCAGACGTAACTTTTAGTCCAAATCTTTATTTTACTTTGCAACTATATGATTTTGATATGAATACCTATGTGGTGCTGAAAAGTTAAATGAAATAACTATACAGAGAAGTCACTTGGGCTTCCTTACAAATAGCGATGTGTAGAAAGGGTTGTGTGAACCGCCATAATATCGCTCCATTTTATAGCTTAGCTCATCTTAGCTCTGAGGGGAAAAATGGGAGCTCCACTCTTTGTCTCGGAGCTAGATGAGCTATACTATAACCTTGTCTATGGATTTACACACAGCTCTTGCTTACTGTCATGCACATCACCGACAGAAATTTATTTTTAATCCCCTTTCACCTGAAAGTGAAAAGTGAAAACGCGCAATAACAGATCGCGCAGTCTATGTTATAGATTCGCAAGTGATATGTTTTCTGTAGGCAAATGAGCTTCAAGTTGTGAGGATTTTCAGGTTAGTGCTAATCTGCGTTTATTTGAGTAGATACGTTAATATTGGGGATTATCGGATGTACGTACCCAATCTCTAAAAAAAGTGCACCAACAAACACAGCCTCTTAGGACTCTCTACATTCCGCCGTGGGGACTAAAACATGATTCAAAGTATTTCTATTGTATTTTTATTATAATTAGTAGCCCAGGTAGTTTAGAGATTGGGTACAACCGATTAAGGGTCGATTCACGTTACACCGTGCCGGGGCCAGCGCTACACGCTTCTAGTATGGAAGTTTGTATGAAATACATTATAGTTGTGACGTCATCAAATTTCAACGCACTTTTATTATTTAATGTATAGTTTTAAATGGTTATCAAACTTAAAAATACGAGGATGTGAATTTTAGGTCTTTTGGAAGACCCTCTTATTTAATAATCAGTTAGAAATAATTTATTTTTGATATAGGCATCATCCCTATTCGCTTACGGTCAAGGTTACGTGTAACGTGAGTCAACCTTAAGCATCACTGTTTAGTTATGAAATTATACATATTAATTAAAAAGAGGGAATATCAAATATTGTTTTGAATTTTTTGTTTAATTAATTGAATAATTTGGACTTGTTGACTGTATTATTTGGTTTTAATTTAGTACACGGTGGCATTATGTGTGCGGAGCCATAATTTTAATTTCCAGAACTAACGTGGACTAAAATTAGTTTACTTCATTATCATCATAAAATTTCGACTTTATTTTTAGTCAAGTTTAATTAATTACTATTTATTTATTTATAAAAACAGCGTACACATAACGCTGCGTGTTTATAAACGGGCTAATAATTTGTAGTGACTTATAGTTTAGTTTTTAATCGTACACAGCTTGTCTTAGCCTTGGTATTGCTTTATATCCATTTGCATGTATATGTTGTGACTAATTTTAGTTTTCCATTCTAACACTTTAGTGATAGTTTTATTGTAGAAATGATAGTTTATATTTCTGTTCCAGTGACCAGTGACAGTGAGAAATCTGAGAGCGAGGACTCCGCGCCGCTACTGAATAACAACAGTATTACATAGCTGTAGTATTAACAAAGCTTATTAATAAACGTGCAATAAAATGTATGGTATTGATATACGTGTGTGTATATGGCTTAACACGTAGGATACAAAACCTAAAACTGGCGTCATCCTTTTATACCAGAAAAATATTTCTAAAATACAAATCAAATTGCGGAACCGGCAGGATTTGAACCTGCGTCTCTCTGGGAATCGCGCCCTGAATGCCTTTGACCGCTAGGCCACGGTTTACTTACCCTTCCAATCCAGTCCCGTTTGATCCAGTCCTGGCGACTGTTAATGCCATCTAGTAGCGATATATTGCAGTATCGAAACTAATTTCAAAGGCTCATATTCGATGGAACTCTTTGAACGAGAAATGACATATTTTAAGAATAGTTTAGAAAGTACCCTAGCGTGAGAAACACTTAGTACATAAATAAGTTTTTATTTCAGGCAACTACAAACTGCCAGCCCATAATTTGTTAGTAACAATCCCGTCTTAACCTATGTTAGTAAAAAAAACAACAAAATACCTAACCTAACCTACGCTTATACCTAAAGCCTCGACACATGTACAAGGCTCGTTGAGGCCTCCTAACGAGAATGTGTGCAACATTCCAACACCTCCAGAGAGGGCTGTCCAGCTTAGTAGACAATGTGCTGAGGAGGGTGTTAGTGCTGCTCACTAGCCTGCACATCATAGACGCGGCACGCTTGCGCACGATCGCGTAGAAATCATCCACACGAGGCCTCCTCAGCACATTGTTATATTGAACACGCAAGGCACTGTAGGTCGGCTGCGTATAGACTGCACGTGTAGAAGGACTGGCAGTACATCGTGCAAATCTGCGGGCTAACATATTGCCCCGGACCGACAACGCCCGGCGCTCCCGTTCAATGTCACTGTCGTCTCTCAGGCTGTCGGTCACTATATGCCCGAGGTACTTGAACTCAGACACCTGTTTCAGGGGATAAAAATTACAAAATTAGTAAAATATTTCTTGCAAGAAGTACGTATGTTAGTATATTTTATTTTATTTTATTTAGACAACATACCCGAAGAGACCTTACAGTTACCCAATGCGTCTCTCCGGGCTACAGATAGAGTGACAATAAACAAAAAATTTAATTATTACAACTTACAACTATCAAAATACAGAAAAAACACATAATTTGGTACACAGATCACAAAAACATGTCATTCAATTAAGACTGCACTAAACATAATACACATAAAACAACAAATTAACCAAAATAATAACAATAAGGTTATCGACTTTCCAATATTTTTTTATCGCTTTTGCGCTATAAATCGTAGTACTTACCTATTCTTTATGACCCGAAACACATGATGTGACGTTTAATAGAAAATTTAGAAATTCAAATATCTTTCTTTTTCATGTAGTCAAACTTGTCTAAAGCTAAGTGAAAACTTCTACCAGTACGTTTGTTTTTCCATGTTTAGATACAAGAGATGCAATGAATTTCTAGTTATAATAATAGTTGTTACATGTTGTGTAATAGATTTTAACATCGATTATAATTTACCACTAAGTTACCACTAAGCAAAATGTTCAGATCTATTATATAAATGTGAAACAGTCAAATACAATCAATTGAACCTAAGTATATTTGTAATTGAGAAAAGTTATTGCTTAAAAATGTGCATTAAAATTGAAATACAATAAATTATTTATAAGTAGGTTAACTAACTTCCACGTTTATTAATGAAGCTGTACTATGTAGGTTTTAGTTAAACTAATTTACCGCTGATATTTTGTTAAGTAACTTAAGGTATTGGGTATAGCCGTTATAAGATTTTTTTTATTTTAAAAAGTAAGTTAACTACTTTGAAAACTAGTGTAATGAGTAATAATGATTTCAATGAATGATTGAATCTTCTAGGTATTCATAAGTAGGTACCAAATTAAAACTTAATTTTGTGTCTAACTGAATGTCGAAAAAATATTTCATGGAACTAAAACTAGTCATTCTTTACACACATGTATTAACTTCAGTGCGGAAAAGTTGAAATTATGACTTTACCAGACTAGTTTATTTCGTATAGGTATCTAATACCTTATTCGATTAATTATCTTTGTGAAAATTAAAAATTGAAACGTTCATTTTAGTTCTGAACGCAAAAAAGTGTATGAAGAAGAACTTATAGAAGTGAAACTTCAGAAAAGTAGCGTACCTACGAGATAAATATAACTTGTCTTGTATTCTATCTCATTCTCTCGCAGGCTATTATGAATATAATCCTATTATGAATATGTTTGTCTCTTTTTAGTGCCGCTTTTTCGTATCATCGATTTTTCAAATCACAACGATTCTAAAGAAGTTTCACTTCAATAATCTAAATTAACAAAAAATGGGGCAAATCCGTACTTTTTATTATTGTATTTAGGGATGCTCAATTCGTCTTTTCCTCCGCTTTTAACATTGATATCTTCAAATCAAGAGTGAACAGGCATCTTCAACGCAAGCGTGCTTCACCTGCGGCTCCGGGTTTGACGACCTCCGTGGCGCAGTGTGTAGCGCTGTTGCCTTAACGTGCGGAGGTCCCGGGTTCGATCCCCGGCAGGGTCAATTTGGGAATTTATAATTTCTGAATTTTCCCTGGTCTGGTCTGGTGGGAGGCTTCGGCCGTGGCTAGTTACCACCCTACCGGCAAAGACGTGCCGCCAAGCGATTTAGCGTTCCGGTACGATGCCGTGTAGAAACCGAAGGGGTGTGGGTTTAATATAACTGCCATGCCCCTAACAGGTTAGCCCGCTACCATCTTAGACTGCATCATCACTTACCATCAGGTGTGATCGCAGTCAAGGGCTAGCTTGTAGTGGATAAAAAAAAAAAAAGGCTACATCCCCACTTGCCAGCAGCTCTGGTTGCAGCCGAGCGCTAGTCCATTAATTTAAAAAAAACACACCTAAATGCAGAAGTTTCATGATGTTGTGAATAACGTAATCATATTTAACGCAACGGAAGTAAAATATAGATTAAAACTAATAAATCGGTGTTTTTTTAATCCATCAGTAAATAAGTTTAATTATTTAACGTACCTACCTACACCGATTGCTGTATCTTACTCGAGTGAGAAATAGCCGAGCCGAACCGAGATTTAATACCAACTTCAAAATTATCTTCACACACAAATTAAGTGTTTAATTCAATTAAATCACGTTATGTCCATTTCTTTCTTTTATTCAAATTTATAAAGTCGGTTGTTAATCAACAACCGATATTTTAGTTTGTTTTTGTCTTAATTTTTATAATAAATTAAAAAATATGGAAACTTCTCCATTAGACGATCAGTAGAGATGTGCAACAGGCTTAACACAAAATGGCGCTGACGGATTAATTAACGCAAAGCTGTGAGTGACAGATGCTAATTAGTTCTAATTAATTATTAATTAGCTATTAGGTTTAGTGTTTACAGTGGAGCCAGTAACACACTAGCGGCCGAAATCAATTATCTATCTGTAATTTGCCGATCGACGTTAAGCGGGTGATAGACACACGAGCCAGTACGCGTTTAGGCTGTTTCCTTAGCATCATATTGCTATGTGTATATGCCCAAGTTTGTATCATGCAAAAGTAAGTAGATAATAAGTTGCAGACTGTATAATTCGTTTAGCACACAAACGCATTTGCACGTGGTAGCGGAACGATCAACGCATGTCCTAAAGGCCCCAGTGTAAGGTAATCGTTTGTCAGACGGATAATTGGATTCATAGATGCTTGCATGTCAAAAAGCATGTATGAACTCCATACACTGTTCGCATTCGAATAATACGTTTTAACTGTCAAATGTTTACGATTTTCTTCCTCTGAACTGCGTGCTTATGCGTCGGTGTGCCAACGGCGTAACTATAGGTACCGAGCTGCATGCAACTCTGCGTTTCGCGCTATATTTGCGCGTGAAAATGTCGCAGTGTATACCTTAAGTAATTATGCTCTAACAACGCCTATATTACTCGTATATAGCTTATTAATTTAAATAGACAATTGTGATTTACCAATAAATACTCCGATATGTGAAGATAATACTTTGTTTTTTTATCATTCCGAGGGTTCACGACAGCGAACTCTGCCAATTATATTATTAGTAAGTAATCAATGGGGCTGATTCTGTAGTGCACAATCTCTAAACTAAACTAAAATTAGAGCATTACAAATATTGCTAACCCTTTCATAATACTTCGTACGGAAAGGGACAGAACTAGATTTAAAGCTGCCATTTTAGTTTAGTTTAGAGATTGTGTTATACAGAATCAGCCCCATTAGGTAAATACTAACTAACTAATGTTCGCGTGTTAAGTTTTTCCGATTTCCACGAGAACTCCTTTATTTTCGGGGATAAAAAGTAGCCTATGTTACTCTCCATCCACGACTAGTAAGTACTAGACTAGAAGACTAGTGACTACCTATGCAAAAAATCACTAACAAACAATCGTAGTTTCGCTTTTAAGTATTATGTTAATAATATTATAAATGCGAAAGTGTTTATTGGTTTGTCCTTCAATCACGCCGCAACGGCTCGACGTGATTTTTGTCATGTGTATAGTTGAGGACCTGGAGAGTGCCATAGGCTACTTTTTATCCCGGAAAATTAAGGATTTCCCGCGGGAATAAAAATAAAACTTTAACCACGCGGACGAAGTCGCGGGCATCAGCTAGTGACTATAGATGGTTACAGTAACCGCGCCCAAAGATAAGTTATTGCAATGCGACTTTCGGATAAGTAGGTACCTAAGTAGTTACTATAGATACGGTATCTACCTAGGAATAAAAATATTGTTGGTATTTTTATTCTTTCCACTACAAGTTAGCCCTTGATTGCAATTTCAATGCAGTCTAATGAAGATGGTAGCGGGCTGACCTGATGAGGGTATGGCAATTATATTAAACCTATGCCCCTAACCGTACTGGAACGCTAAATCGCTTGGCGGCGCGTATGGACTCTGGGAAAAATTTAACGCTGAAAAACTACATCGAACTGTACCTACATGATAAGGCATCGCCAACTGATAAGGAAGACACGAGAATGAAGATTATATTCTTTGCATTCTCATTGAGATATATTTAAGTGGTCCTTAGGTATACCTAAGGACCACTTAAATATCTAGTTGCACGTTAAAATACCTACATAATTATCAGTATAAATATACCTATAGGTATATATATTAACAAGATTGGAACATAAATCGAGCCTTTATCAGTATGCAAACAAATAATTCCATTTGAGCGTCAGTTCAGTAGTCGCGCTGTGCCGTCCGTGATGATAATAAAATGAACATCGTGACGCTTTAAATACCTTAAAATATTTAAGTGTACTCGCCTACTTATTGTGTAGTGATAGTGACCTAAATATTAAGTACTAATTACCTATCCAGTGACGTGAGAATTATTACATTAAGTACCTATATATGCTACGTTAGATACCTCTACTCTCTCTTTAGCTCTCCACAAGAAATCTAAACTTATTTTCTTATTGCTCAAAAGTTCTCATAGAAACCGCAGAAAGCATCTCACAGAAACGGGTAAGCGTGTTGGCCAGCTTTTTAGTTTTCACTTGTCTCACGTCATTTTCTCGTGGTAAATGAGCTAGCTACTGTCTAAAGTCTGCACGTCTCTACACCTCAGCGAGTCAGCATTTATCCTGTGTTGTTGGCAAGAATTTTGTCGGCGTTGTAAGTCAAAAACCTTAAAACCAGTCCCAAGTCCGTAATATGAATCGATCGAAGGGCGATCAATTTCCTATGGATCAAAATTTGGCCACTACCGACAAAGATAACAGTTAACTGTAGGTACCTAAGCAACATTAAGTGAGTAGGTACCTATTAAATTACACTAGATGATGCCCGCGACATTTCCCGGCATAAAAATGTACTTACCCAATGTCCTTCCCCGGTAGGTACCGAGTATAGTACCTAATCCTATGTATGGTCTGTCTTCCCCGGGATGCAACCTATCTCTACCAAATTTCCACCAAATCTCTACCTTTCGTGAAAATCAGTTAAAGACAAAGCGTAAAGGTTAAAGCGTAGCAGACAGACAAACACACTTTCGCATTAATAACATTAGTCGTTGCAAAATCAAAATACCTAACAATCCGGTGAACTACCTACCTAAGTGAAATAGGATGCAGTGAAGTGAAAAAAGTGGGATATGTTTCCCATGAGAGAAGTGAGGGGAAGGAGCGATTACGAAGACCTCGGCAGCCATGGTGGGTAACTATAACATTATAATCTTACTAAGTAGGTACATTAACGTGCACTGTGATAACTGTGAAAACTGTGATGATGTGTGATAGTCTTACTAAGTAGCTGATACCCGCGACTCCGTCCGCGTGGATTGAGGATTTTTGTTCCCGCGAGAACTCTTTAATTTTATAAAAAGGGATAAAATGTAGCCTGTACCTATGCTATTCCAGACTAATTATCTATCCCTGTGCCAAATTTCATTCATTCATTGGATATAATATGACAAAACGTTTTATTGACCTCCCTGGCGCAGTGGTGGGCGCTGTGGTCTTATAGGGAGGTCCGGATTTCGATTCCCAGCTGGGTCAATTTGGGAATTAATAATTTCTGAATTTCCTCTGGTCTGGTCTGATAGGAGGCTTCGGCCGCGGCTAGTTACTAACGACGGCATCGTATGAGAACGACATTACGTTGCTTCGCGCAAGTCTGCACTGGTCCAAATTGTTTTCAGTGTAAATAGATTTTAATCTTGTATTTTCAGATGATGAAAGACAGAACCCGTCCTGGTTCGGGAGAGCATACGAATTGTGCTATCGATACATTCTTCGTTTCTGGCGATGGCTGCAGATTGCCACGAGGAGCTGGAAGACTTTGGGTAAGTTATAGCGCGTTCCAACCTAGACCTTATTGCTTTGCACTAAGCATGATTGTCGTCAAGTGCAACCCTATCTTGCAATAAAAAACGTTGACATGCTTCCGGGATAAGCGGCATTCCTTTTTCAAAGAAAATATATCTAAATATTATAGTAGTGAGGGCGCCCGATAGCAGAGTAGGTATACATCCGGCCTCTACTCATATCTGATTTCCTACGTCAGAGGCTTGAAAAGAGCCAATGTACGTATGGTTGTTTTTTTTAAATAATGAAGTAATTTCCGAGAAAATAGTAGAAAAGTCAAGTACGTTCAACTTAGTGAGTTGAGTCCCTATTCTAAATGTGCGCAATAACTTATTATGAACCTATGAATACCAAATCGTGAATTGTGCCTATACCACAGGAGTTTACACTTAGACCACCTTAAATACTATACCTAAGAAAACGTCTTTATTGGTCTCATAAATCTTATAAGTTAAAAATTAACGTACTCGTAAATTATAACTATCGTTGCAAAACTTCAGAATAAGCTTTCGTAGCTGTGCCTACGGCGCGGCGTAGTTATTACCTACGGCTCTACACAAACTCGCTACGAAAACGCGTAACCTTCATATTTTAGAAATATAAATCAATATATTATACTCGTCCAAGTACTTATAATTATATAGCAACCGGTCCTGTAAATACTACATTTCTTAAAAATTGAACTCGTTTGCTCATTTGAGGTCTCATTAAAAACTAAGTGCCTATAATATCCTTCTTCGGCAACCTATTTTTTTACCAAATTTCGAATATATGAATTTTCGGTTGAAAATATGGGTCGTGATATGTCTGCTACATATATATCTATACAGACAGACGGACAGAAGGATGGACAGATGGACAGATGGACAGATGGACACACTTTTGCACTTATGTTATTAGTGTTAAAATCGTCAAAGGTCAAATTTGAACTAATATGTTCTGGGTAAAGTAAATAACAAGAATCACGCAAAATTATACGCACGACAGACCACTCCCTGCAGTGAAGTTAATTATAAACTAAATGAAACGACGGCGTGTGTCGTGTCAGCCGCGCCTTCTCATTCCACGTGTCATGCTTCTAATAGCAAAACTAACGCCTTTCCCACCGCAAACATCATAACACAAATACCTACCTAACTATGTATAAAAACTATTTTCATAGAATTTTCAATCGAGATTCGTGCAGTTTTTTCTACATTGTATAGAGACCATAAGCCAATCGAAATTTGAAAACTTTTTGCAGCAAATAATCTCAGTGTGAATTTAAAAAATCTCAATGCAAAATTTCATCTTACTACGAGTATGTCCAAGGGTTTGGATAAAGTCAGAATTTTACATTTATGTGTAGAAAAGTAACATAAGGAGTTGGGTTTAATAATGACTGCCATACCAACCCCTTCCGTCTTAGACTGCATCATCACTTACCACAGAAACCACAGTAAAGGGCTAGCTTGTACCTACCTACATGAATTGAAGAAAATTAGTATAGTTTATTTATTTGGCAACCAATACAGATTATGCAATAGCTCTAACCTAAATGTTAATATTTCCTACTAATTTATATGAATCCTAAAATTTACAGTAAATATAACGTCTGTAAAAGTTTGTTTTTCAATGGTTGTTGAAAGGATTATGCCTTTAGATTTTAATTCATTGGTTTTCCACGAACCCAACCCCCACCTGGCCAAGGTTGTGGACAGGCATTACCTACCTTATAACAAGCAATATAAATCTTTACTACCCACAGACGCCTAGGGTTGACACATACAAACCAAACATCAAACAAAAATCACTCAATACGTGCGAACTGTCAGAAAATGGCAGAAAAAACAGGACCTTTATACAGAAAAATATTATGTTTTTTTTTAAATTAAATTCTATAAGTATTAATGCGAAAGTGTATTGTTTGTCCTTCAATCAAGCCACCATGGATGAACGAATCGTCAGGATTTTTTGCGTAGACAACGAAAAGAATCCTAGTTAGAAGATATAAAGAAAGACAAAGGTTAATTAATCCCGGAAAATATTCTCACTGAAATCTTAAATCCATGAGAACGAGGAGCGAGCATCATTTAGTTCTAAAACAGTTAAAACTAATTGTGTGATAACCCTACGTGTGCGCAAGTCCGGTGTCCGTTAATATCAGGAGCACGCGAGACGGGCGTGGCGGACTGATTACACGCAATTAACTGTAATTCATTACTGTATCTACCATCAGCATCATGGATAATGAAAAATGAAAATGAAATGATTTATCACGTAGGACCATTTGTGTCACTCATGATAATTCGCAAGAATCTACCACCTACGGATTATAGTAATAAAATTAAAAATTTAAAAACGACGAACTGCAGCGCTCCATTGTAACCTTATAACTTTGAAACACCAATTAGAACTACGCAGAAGTATAAATAATATAGTCACTTACCGGAAGTGCTTTATGAACCTTTATGCTTTTATTTGTCTGGTGGGAGGCTTCGGCCGTGGCTAGTTACCACTTACAACTCTACCGGCAAGGACGTACCGCCAAGCAATTTAGCATTTCGGTACTATGCCGTGTAAAAACAGACTAGGGGTATGGGCTTAATATAACTGCCATACCTCTAACTTAGGTTAGTCTAAGATGGTAGAGGGCTAACCTTCAGGTTAGGGACTTACCATCAGGTGAGATTGCAGTCTAGGGATTGTGGGGAAATAAAAAAACCCAGCCCTTTAAAGGATGCCTTTCCACCAGAGATGTGGTACATTGGTAAGCTATAGTTTGGTTTAAAAATAAACAGTAGCTAATAGGTATTTTGGCCTTTGCACGTGTTAAAATGTCGGTCCCCGCACCGGCCCAGCCTTGGTATTTACTGACATTTGAGGGAACAGCCGCTGTCTGTGGAATAAACAAGCATTAGTGCAAGTTTTATACATCTTTACCTTCGCTTGGAAGGCCACAATCACGCCGCAACTATCGAGATAGCTTAATGAACTGCTGAAACACTTGACGACATCCATATCCATACTAATCCATATTATAATTGCAAAAGTGTGTCTGTCTGCTTGTCTATCTATCTGCTACCCTTTAATCTTTTCTACTGATTTTGATGAAATTTGGTATTCAGGTTAGAGGTGAGGATTAAAAGTTATAACTTTAAATTTAACACAATATTTATTTTTAACTTTTAACTTTGTTATAAAATATTAAGATGTTCGTTAAAAGTTATAACAAGTAACAACCGTACACTATTCTACTGAGCAAGCAAATTTTGCTATTTTAACGCTCTCTAGTGGCCTCATTAGTCGTTATCGCGTATTGGACATTGACAACGATCGTTGTCTTTTGCAAAAAATTGCATGGTAGTTTGGGTGGCTGCCGGACGTTGGCGCTGTTACGACATTACAGCGTCTGTCCGGCAGCCACTTTTGTACTGCTTTACCGATTTTTAATTATAATACAAGTAATTGTGAGCCTTATATTAATAGTATTAGCTTTTATTATAGAATTTATGAAGAAACCAATAAATAACTTTTTAATGTTTAACGATTCCAAAAATAACGTAAACAAATAAATTACCTACTGTATCAGTTTTGAGAAATGTGTTGCGAAGTTAAATGTTATAGGTACTTAATATTTATTGAAAGTAAAATAAGTTTTTAACCGAAGTTTCTTCAGTTTAAAGTTGTTAAGTGTAAGTTTAACATGAGTTCGAGACGTAATAATGCCGTTATTTGGAACTATTTCGAAAAGTGTTCGAATAACAGCAAAATTTAAAAAATAAAAATAACGAAAATCATTAAGTATTGTGCAATAAAAATTATAACATTCATTCCATTGAACATTTAACGAAAATCATTAAGTATTATGCAATAAAAACTATAACATTCATTCCATTGAACATTTAACGAAAATATAAATAACATCATTTGGATATCTGTTAGCCTTATCAGTTATAATTATAACTTTTAATTTAACGTGTTATTTTTTTATTATTATAACGTTACAACAGTTAACGTTTTTTAACATTTAATCACATCTCTAATTCAGGTAGGCATAGGTCATATAGCAAAGACTTATCTTTTTTTCTTTAACCCTGAAAATAAAATGCCAATAGGTACTGTGCGATGCCCAATCTACCTAAATTGATAGTGTTGAGATAAGGAAGCTATACAGCCTTAAGGCTTGACTCGAGACAGTTAATTTGCATGCAGCGATGGAGGCATCCGATATGAAAGGATTTTCAGAAAATCCCGAGGATTCACGGAAAATTGGAAAAATGAAACCGAAGCACAGTGCAGCGGCTTAGAGCGGCAGAGAAATAACCGTACAAGTATGATGCTAATTCGTACTATTGAATTATCAAATCGTAATATGTACCTGAAAAGGAGGGAAGGAAGGTGCTTTTTCGGTCATCTCTGTGAATCTTGGTTTTCGAAGGCAAGAGAGCGGGAAAAAGGGCATTTGGGCGACCAAGAAGGAAGTGGTTTGACGTAGGGGAACAGACCAGAGAAAATTCAGAAATTATATTCCAATTGACCTTGGAATCGTACTCCGGACCTCCCTATAAGACCATAGAGCTCATCACTTAGCCAAGGAGGTCATCAAAACCTATGTTACGTGAAAGTTGTTAATTCGGCCAACGAATATAAATCACATTAGATGGAGCGGACATATGATGGCGTAGTTCACAGGGGCCCGGCCGGACGTGGGCGCGGCTCTATATCCGGCAGGAGACAGCTGGCCGCGGGCTAGCCCCGACACCGGCTAAAAGGGTAAATAACTGCCCAATACGCACCGCTTTAATCAATGGATTTCTATTCTGGGATTGGTGGTGCGTGCTCCGCGTCGTTAGCCTTTGACCTCGCGTTTGCCCTGTATCTATTAATCAGGTACGATTTAGGTGATCTCGATATTTAATGATTTAGGCTTCGTTGGATAGGGAGTAGGGACTCATCGCATTCAGAGCAGCACCCCCAGCCAAGTTACATAAGCTTTGTGTCTACTCACTCTCTCTCTCTTTAATCGTTAACACTGTGCGTCTATACCGCGAAGAGAAAAAAATAAGTGTATTTAGTAAATAGTCTAGGGTTTTTAATCGCTTTCGCTAAAGGGTTAACGATTATAGAAAGAGAGTAGACACGAAGCGTATGTAACTTGGCTAGGGGGTCTGGTCTCGACTTTCAGCATTCCGCAAAATAGTAAATCCGCGCAGATTTAGTTTTTTAAACATTCAGAATTTCGACGATCTCCCTAGGTGCATTAGAAAGCGCTGTAGTTTAACAGCTGGGAGATCCTGGATCCGATAACCGGCAGGGTCAATTAGTTTTTTATTTCTGAATTTTCTCTGCCCGGTCTTTACGTTAACGAAGCTCTACAATTTTTTTAATCCACTAAAGTCAACCTTTGACTACGATCTCACCTGGCCCCTATTTAATTATAATGATAAAATTATACGACAAATCTCATACAGAAATATCGTACAATTAAGTCACTTTTTCACAAATTTGTCGGATTGTAACTTTTATTAAAGGGCCTGGATGATGCAGTATAAGATGGCAGACTACACTAATACCATCCGGTAAACATACTAACAAAATATGGAACTTAGCCAGAGAAGGAAAAAATGTTCACCTTTAAACCTTCATCAAAATCAAGAAAGCGCTGGTTTCTTCGACCAATACTTCTTCCTAGTAGGTATTATATATATGACGTGATGAAGAAAGGAAACACGTCCTTATAAAGTATTTATTAGGTACGAGACGTAAAAATAACAGCGTGGATCGAGGTTTTGTGGTTCCCGCGGGAACTCTTTAATTTTCCGGGATAAAAAGTAGCCTATGTGTTATTCCAGACTATAATCTATCTCTGTGCCAAATTTCATCCAGATCCGTTCAGCCGTTGGGGCGTGATTGAGTAACAAACATCCATCCATACATCCATACATCCATACCGACATCCATACATCCAAACTTTCGCATTTATAATATTAGTAAGATTATGCTATTTATTAAGTATTGAAGGTTGTGGTGAATTTTGTTACTATGATTGATTATTAATGATTTAAATATTGTAAGTATTAAGTGCTTACCTAATTCTTAAATTTACACGTCAGCATTGACGAAACATGTGTGGACTAGGTACTTTTGAACTGTCATCATAATTGTACAATGTCTGAAGCAAATAAATGATCGATTGATTGATTTATTGATCAGATGAAAGTGATAATAACCGGGACCGACGGCTTAACGTGCTCTCCGAGGCACGGAGGAAACGATAAGGCCAAATTTGAAACTCCAAAATCGTTCACCCATCCATTTACCGCCTTGGGTGACTTGGGTCACCTTGCTTAACCGCAATCGACTGATATGCGTTGTCACAACTAGGCCACTCGTCACTCTACCGTAGCTTAGGTACCTACAATATATCTACCTGCCCGAAACGTGTGAAAATGAAAGTTTTACGCCACGTGTCATTATTTTACGACAAAGCGAGCCGATTTCGATTAAACGTGATCGCCGATGTATAAACATGATCTGCTAATTTGAACGATGACGCCATTAAACTTATATTCGTTACCAGGTCAGTACAGCGAGACAACGGAAAAACAGATTTTCGTTTTGTATTAACTAATGATAATTCTTTGGTCAGTAATGTTGTAACCCTACTTGCGTATATGGTGATGGATAGGGTTTTTAATTAAGATGCAAACTAGTAATATTATGTTACCTATACAATTAATACTAGTTCATTAATTTAGGAAGCAACAAAAGAACACATTAGGTACCCATATTAAATTAATTGCAATGTAACAATATAACAATCATATAGATCCATAACCACTCGCAACCAAGGTAAAAGATAGGTCTACTTTCTTGACACGTGCTACTCAAAGCTGAGTATCGAATGGTTAGAGACCCTGAACTGAAGTTGCTTTAATGTAATATTATAAACAATATTATGACGTCACGTCATTAAACATAGCACATGAGCGGAAACTTCTCTGACTGGCGGAAACCTCGCGTAACGACTGCTTTGCCGCCTCACTGCAGGTACAGCGCCATTTGTAGTCAACGAGCGGTGCTAACAGTAAGTACAAAATGAAGATCTGATAATAATTGAAATATGATGAAAGCATACATTATAATTGGACTCATTTGGAAAAATGCAGGCTGAGCTTTTTTTTATGTTAATTTGCCTCCGACACCACGCTTGACTGACCCTTGGCCTACAAGCAATTATCTATAAGGGCTGTATTAATAAACCGACATCAGCTAAAAATAGTAATCTGCCTTCTCAAGTCATCTGTGCTTAGTGCCAATCCTGATTTAGGTTTATTAATACGGGCCTAGGAAGCCAAGCCAGGCATGTCGGGCCCTGCCGTAGTCGTTCACTAATAAAGCGACCTTTTATTTCCCTTTCTCGTTGATTTCATTTATTTTCATTATAAAATAGCTGTACAATATTTAAAATCCTTCATACTGCTGCCCTATAATCTTTCTTTATTCTTCTACAAGTTAGTCCTTGACTGCGATATCCCCTGGTGGTAAGATGTGATGCAGTCTAAGATGGTAGCGGCCTAACGTGTACATTAAACCCTTTGTTTCAGATAATTCAAAAACGTGTTTATATTCCGGAAACAAATATTGAATGCAACACTAAATTCCGGCGACGGCTAAGCTTTAAGGTGCTTGATGTATATTATGTCTATGTATGTTTTCTGCAATCATGTGGATTACATTCCTTTGTGGTTGCTAAATCAGTTTGCAGTGCGGTGTGGCGTTTGTTCCACAGCGGTAGGTTTGCTCTGAGCACACACGAGTTGATGACTTCTGGATTAAGTTACATTGAGAGCTTCATTCTCAATCCATTTAAAAGCTTAGGAAAAGATCTTAAAATGTATATTTCGTTTGTTACTTATTTTCGCCTCATAGTAAGTCCATTAATCTCTTATTGATAATAGTTTTCATACGTATATGTATAGGTACGTACTTAGGAAATCTAAGTTGGCGCTTCAGGTACCTATATCTACTTACTAAGTAGGTATACCTGATTCTAAGCTACAAAGCCTGGAAGATAGGCACAAAGTCGCCTGGGCCTTTCTATCGATATTACGTATTCTTCAGAATACCTCTCTTCCTGCCGGGCAGGTAGCACTTAAACTTCCAGTTTGAGGTCTGTTAGCTACGTTCTACAGAATATATTTCGCCCAGGAACTTTTTGTTCCTCCCTCTCTCTCTCTTTACTAGATCTAGTAAAGAGAGCGAGAGGGAGGCATCTTCAGGGTCTGCAGCTATCCGTACATACCTACCTGCTTAGTCGAAATTCCTTGGACGCACGCGAAGCGATTTACTTCTTCATTTCTAATTCGAACCGCTGCCGTTTTCCCCACCATTAATAGACAAGCGTGGTTGACCTTAGGATGCATCACTGGTGTACAAATTCCTTAAAAATTAAAATAAAACCTTTTATAACGATTCAACAGATCAATCCCTTGCGGTACCGCACGGCCTGTCAATATATATCACCCGATACGGTATCCTGTCACAATAAAGCACGGACATAAATGTGAACGGTTTGCAAGCGGCCGCCAACCAGGAGGGTATCAGATCAGATTACAGGTTGACGTGTCCCGATCAATTCGTTTATCATATTCAACGATGAATGATAAACGATGAATTATAAATGCGAAAGTGTGTCTGTATGTCTGCTACTTTTTACCCGGAAAATTAAGGAGTTCCCGCGGGAATCGAAAAACCTTAATCCACGCGGACGAAGTCACGGGCATCAGCTAGTATGGTAAAAGTTTATCTCTTATTCTGGGCTAACTTGGAAACTTGACTGTATTAAAAGTTTTCCTATAAGAAAGCCGTGACAACTGATAAAGTTCATGGCAAGGTGATTCCCTCGAGTGCGCGCCTCTATTTGCCGTTTAGGACAAAGAATGTAGGTACTTGCCATCACCATGGGCCTCCAGGGCATCCCCATGCTTCTGTTAAGCCATCTTTAAATACTTTTATTAAAATAATGGAAAAATGTTATGCTGTAAGATGAATAAAAGAAATCAGTCCAATCAACGTCAGATAAAGTACCTAATTTATTTATTTTTAATTAAAATATAATATGTTGTTTAATGATACAGAAGATTAAATAAATGATTTACCTGAGTCACACTTTTTGAGCGTAAATAGGTGAATAGTTGTATGATGCATCATTCTATCATAGGTATGGTGATGATTATTACTTACACCTTACCTAATACCTACCAAAGCTACGACTTACGAGGGTAGCAACCGCACCTGTCTGAGAGGAAGACCACTACAAACAACCTTGATCAAAGTAGTTTAGGTACTATGTGTAAGACTATGACCACAGAGTACTATACTCGTGTGCTATGACCACACTGTGACTAAGTATGAGACGACCTCCGTGGCGCAGTGTGTAGCGCTGTTGCCTTAACGTACGGAGGTCCCGGGTTCGATCCCCGGCAGGGTCAATTTAGGAATTTATAATTTATGAATTTTCCCTGGTCTGGCCTGGTGGGAGGCTACGGCCGTTGCTAGTTACCACCCTACCGGCAAAGACGTGCCGCCAAGCGATTTAGCGTTCCGGTACGAGTTCGTGTAGAAACCGAAGGGGTGTGGGTTTAATATAACTGCCATGCCCCTAAGAGGTTAGCCCGCTACCATCTTAGACTGCATCATCACTTACCATCAGGTGTGATCGCAGTCAAGGGCTAGCTTGTAGTGGATAAAAAAAATGAGGACGCGCGAAGCTCTCGGATCTATTATCACGAACAGAATAGGTATGATAATAATTACCTACTCTCCTACACAGAGTTAGATAAATATTCACCAGATTGACCAGAGAGAAATAAGGAATTCAATAGGTACAGAGAGATTTTTTCGGCTCTCGCTCAAATTTCTTTTAAATAATTTTAAAATGACCGATATCCGGTTCCTATAAATGCTAGAAATTGAAATAAATTTCAACTCTAAGATATTGTTATTTTTATACGACTGCCTGAAAAAAGGAGTATATTTGTTTCAGGGTTCATGTATGTATTTTATGTATGTATATATGTGAATTTGTATATTCCACCATAACTTCTATACGCCTGAACCGATATTGATAAATGAGATATCGTTAGAATCCCTAGCTTATTCTGGGTGACATAGGCTAGTAAAATTTAAAAAAAAATTGATGGGATGACCATGGTCCCGCATTAAAGACTAAAGTTGAAAAAAAATATTCGAAAATAAAAGTACCTAACTATCATCATCTAGAAAATGATGAGTAGATTCCAAAAATATATTAAGTATAACACTATAGTTCAATATCCAGTGTCAATTCACAAAAAATATCATTTAATAAAAATGTGAATAAGATTCCAAAGGTAATAAGATTCCAATACGGGCTACGATAGAGCAGTCGTAATTTTTAATAATTTTAATTATATTCACTTGTTTTAGTTAGTATAATTATAACAAATTATAATATTATATTTTAAAACAGAACTCCGTTTTGGTCTGTACTGTAGCTCTACCAGTATCAAATGACGGATGGGTAGGTAGGTACTTTAAACTTTGAAAGAGCCCTTGGTAAGTGGTAACAATCCTCATAAAGCGGAGGTCGGAATTCACTGTGTAGGTGGTGTTAGAGCTAGCTACATAAAAGCTAATTTGTAATTTTAAAAGTTAATTGTTAAAAGTAGACTGTAAACGTCTTCTCTTCGTTTTCTATACTTCTTTAATTTGTGATTAAAGAATTTCAATATTCGAAGAAGTTTATTTTCTCAGCGTCTTTTACAACTTCACTCCTACAGTTGATTTTTAGAATGCCAATGAGACACAGACGGACTGAAAGAAATTAAAAAGGTTTCATGCTTTTACTACGGAGCTTTAAAAACCGGGAACGTAAGGAAAACAACAAACATTTAAACTAATTTTATAAATGCGAAAGTTTGGATGTTTGCTACTCAATCACGCCAGAACGGCTGAATGGCATAGAGATAGATCATAGTCTGGAATAACACAAGCTACTTTTTATCCCGGAAAATTAAAGAGTTCCGGCGGGAACCAAAAATCACAAACGTAGGCGCCTAATCAGTCTTCAGACATTGTATTACAAAATAATGTGACATGACACTGTCGCAGGTAATTGCCGTGTAATATCAGCTGTACTATAACCTATTCTGTTGTAATATCACATGAGGAAAGAAACGGGTAATATTACCCGAAGCTCGGAGTGTGTGAGCGAAGCTTTCCTATTTCCCGCCCAGTGCGAGCCGGTGACGCGCGGGGCGACCACGTCCTTCCCCACTTCGAGAAAAGCTCGCGGAATTCACGTCTTGAAATACCTTGTGAACCGACTAAAAACTTGAAAGAAATGTCACAAACGACGCGAGTAAACTTTCACAACTTAAAAGTACTTCAATACTCGCAAAAATGGTGTTAATTTTTCGATTTCCAACGTTGATTAGGTACTAAAAAGTACAACTTAAAAACGAGTGAAAAGAAATGTTAAACTTTGAAAACTTGTTGTAGACTTGTGTAATGTTTGCCGATGTTCTAAACATGTAAAATGGTATGGTTAACATTTTTAAATCGTGCATAATATTTACGTAAATGTTTAAAAGTTTGTACTTATCTAGGTTTACTTATTTAGATAAAAAATCTACATTACTTTGTCTACATATACGCAGCAATGTTACCTATCAAGCTACATAATATATCCGTTTCAAAGATTTATATCCGACATAAGTTGGAAATTCATGCAATTTTTCTTCAAGAACTTAATGCATGTACAACATGCGAAATTACGTGGGAAAAAATACAACACTGATAGTTAAGTGCACTCATACCTGAGTAGGTACCTGGTATAGTAAATCAATTCCATTTCATGTAAAAACTTTCTGATTTGTTTAAATTTTCTTATCAAATCATAGTTTTCCCGCCAGTCTGTGTTGGTACTTAGATTTTCTCGCTCGAACCCCTTTTCTTGTAACTCAATGATTTCATTTACTTTGCTCTATATCATATTATACGAGATGGAAACCTGGTAGGTAGTAACTACGTAACACTACTATCTACTAGATGACGCCCGCGACTTCAATCTTGTGAATTGAGGATTTTGAAAAATTCTGTGGGAACTCTTTGATTTTCCGTGGATGTGTGCGATCCCGGGATGCAACTTATCTCTGTACCCAATTACGTCAAAATTGGCTGAGCATAATGGCACATTATGGGCCTTATAAAGATCACAGACAGAAATTCGCATTTTTAATATTGACTTGGCTTTGAGACTGTACCAGGTACCTTATATAAATTGATTAGATATAGATACAGTCCAAAAGTTTACACTTATACCTACATTATACACTAATATTACTTAAGTATATTGATATTCATTATGCTTAAGATTTTAAAGACAAATCAATCAAAGCGCAACTTGTTTAGAGTAAAATAAACTACAACATTGCTTCAGTGATTACCTGAAGGCAAGCAGCTGTTGCCGTTATTTAAATTCACCGGCTATATACAGAGCTGTATACATTATTCACTACTCTCTTAGATGCAACAGTATGCTAAGTGGGCACTGAACACGAGAAGGTTATAAAAACTTTTACTAGTTAGAGCTAATACCTACTGCAAATAAACTATATTAAACTAGCAGATGCCCGCGTGGACTTAGGTTTTATAAGAATTCCATAGGAACGCAACTGTTTTCAGAGTTAAAAAGTAGCTCCACGAGATGCAAACTATCTGTCTGTCATATATTAAAATAAAAAATTACATTAGAGTATTTTGTTATGATTAATAAAGTACTATGATAGGTGATTCCCGCGACATCGTCCGCGTGGATTAAGATTTTTTTTTATTCCCGCGGAAATTCTTTAATTTTCCGGGATTAAAAGTAGCCTGTCCTTTCCCGGAATACAATTTACCCCTGTAACAAATTTCATCAAAATCGGTTGAGCAGATGGACCGTGAAAGCGCAACAGACACACAGACAGACACAATTTCGCATTCATAATATTAAAGTATGGATTTTATGTGTTATTTTAGCATGGATATAATTAAACTTCACCGTGACACACGGTTTCCAAGCGGAAAAAGAAACGTCTCTTCAAACACTCCTTGCGGATGCAGGTCGAGCGGGGTCACGAATATCATTGATCGAAACTAACAGGATTTATAACTACCCACAATTTTGTTTAAAAAATTAGCTATTTTGTTGAAGTATCTATTGCTTTTCAGTTATTTCGATTTGCTGAAGATTGCAGTAGATACCTACGGTAAATATTTGCTTAGCCAATTGCATAATCCTAACTAATCCTAATTATAAATGCGAAAGTGTGTTTGTCTGTCTGTCTGTCTTTCTGCTACGCTTTCACGGCCCAACTACTCAAATGATTTTCATGACATACAGAGATAGGTTACATCCCGGGGAAGGACATAGGCTACTTTTTACTCGGAAAATTAAAGAGTTCCCGCTCATCATCAAAAACAGAAATCCACGCAGACGAAGTCGCGGGTATCATCTAGTACCTATGATATTTTCACAGCGGAAAATCTCGTATCGTATATAAAGTATACAATAATATGTATAGTACCTATTTACTTTCTATTATATTATTTAAAACTTTATGAGAAACTGCGCAGATATAATATCTTTGGTTTTTGATATCAATGGTTGGGTAGATAAGTAGTACCAAAATTTTATAGTGGTAGTAAAATGGGCGAAATATGCTCATTGTAGTTATTTTCGTGCGTTTATTTTACGATCTCGAGTGCCCTGACACCGTCAAGTGACGCGAGATGTGGGGTCGTCGTGATTTCATAAAAA
The DNA here is from genome assembly GCA_923060345.2 of Erebia aethiops. Taxonomy (NCBI): domain Eukaryota; kingdom Metazoa; phylum Arthropoda; class Insecta; order Lepidoptera; family Nymphalidae; genus Erebia; species Erebia aethiops. The sequence continues at coordinate 523,561 of OV281092.1, read as the reverse complement.
AATTGTACCACCAATATACTTATTTCTTTCTTATTATCGAAAGGTTTTAATAAAACACTATGTCACAAACATTGTTTGGGCGTTATGATAATGTTACTTTATCCTTTAGACGAACTACCTATATTCAGTCTGCAGGCAATAATAACTAAGTACCTATATATATTATATTGTATTCAATGAAATTACCAAAATATCGTTGATATATAATATTATATCATCTCAAAACTAGACTCGGTACTAGATAGGGTAGTCTTAAGTTTCATTTCAGAGCCGAAATGATAGAGCAGTATTAGAGAGAAATACGGCCGCTGCTGTCGACCCAAATTAGGGAGAGTGGTGGCATTGCAAATTAGAATTATTACGACGATGATTACGAGTAACATTGCGAGGAAATGCATTTTATTGTAGAGACGAACGTTCGGTTTGTTATAGAAATGAGCGGAAACGTGTTGAAATGAACAGACGGGTGTGGAGGTCGGTTTAATGCATATAGCGTGCATTTTAAATATGAGTAGGAGACACCGAGCTTTACATATCCACAGAGACTAAAAAATTGTAATCTCATGTTTAGTGACTCTTAAAAATAATGATATAAAACCGTGATGTTTCTTTGGAATTACCAATATATTTTCTGTCCTGAGTGCTTGTAATTATGTGGTGTTGTGTACCTAATTATCAGTTTTTCGGGCGCTTGGGAAAACTAATGAAGAGTTGCTCAATAACTCGGTTATTTGCAAGTTTTCAATAAACTTTGTAAGGATTTAAGTTGTTGAAGATTCTTAGATCTGCAACGAAGGTCTTCAAATTTTTACCGTATTTATATTTTTCAAATAAAATAGAACTTAGTACGTAAGTACTCTGTGGTACCCAAGTGTTTGTAGTGTGTTTTTTTGTCGTTCCACCACGTAACAGAGCAACCGATGGTCGTGATTATTCGGCTTATGTACATACCTAGTACTAGTTATTATTCTGTGGTACATTTGAGGAGCTGGAGATACATAGGCCACTTTTTATCCCGGAAAGTGAAAGAGTTCTGCCGGGTTTTTATTTTTTTAACATCTAATAAAAGCCCACGCGGACAAAGTCGCGGGCCTAGTCTAGTGTCTAATCCTACTTCATGACTATCAACGAAACCCCGTAACACCTGTCCTAGAAAGGGACTATAAAGTCTGTTCCAATCTTTATCTATTCCGTGGTTCCAATAGAGATGAGCTTTCTTTCCAACTTCATTAACGTCTGATCACGTAATCTCATCTGCAATTCGACCAAAAATGATGGGAATATCTAACTTGTCATCTAGAATCTAGTGGCTGATAAGATTTTTTTTATTCCACTAAAAGTTAGCCCTTGACTGCGATCTCATCCGATGGTAAGTGATGATGCAGTCTAAGATGGTAGCGGGCTAACCTGTTAGAAGCATGGCAGTTATATTAAACCCATACCCCTAGTCGATTTCCACACGGCATCGTATCGGAACGCTAAATCACTTGTCTGTACGTCTTTACTGGTAGGGTGGTAACTAGCCACGAAGCTTCCCACCAGAGAAGACCAGAGAAAATTCAGAAATTATAAATTCCCAATTTAATCCTGCCGGGAACCGAACTCAGGACATCTGCACGTTAAGGCAACAGCGCTCAACACTGCGCCAGGGAGGTCGTCAAAAGATGACATAATCAGACGTTGAAACTAAAGCTCATCTTTATTGGAATAGACTATAGTAGGAGGACCATAGCTGTAATATTAAGGAACTTGGATTTTCAATTAACTTGACGAGATACCTAAAAAGCACTCTACAAAGTTAATTTTATTAAAAACCAGTTTGCACGTTTTGCGGTTTTGCGGCCGTATTCCAACTCCTTCATTAAAAGTTGTATAAAAGTATTAAGAAAATTAATTTCATACTGAATATCACTCTTATCTTATGCTTTGTTGTTATTTTGTTCGCTTAGATTTGCGATTTGGTGGCTTTAAATGTCTGTCCTCCGGATCTATTCGAATTGTTTACATCCGTGGGAACTCTATTAAATGATTCTAGCAAAATAATATAAAAAGCATACTCACTAATCGGTGATTGACAAGCTAATATACTATACTATAGTATAGTACTATACTATAGTATTCGGTACAATACTATAGCTTACATTGCATGCATGGCCAAGCTAACGGACTGACATACCCACACGCATTTATTGTATTAACTAAACGATGCCCGAGAATTAAGGGTTGTAGAACTTTAGAGTTTTTAAGGGGAGAACTCTATAATTTTCGAAGAAGCAATAATATAGGTATCTCTGTACCAAAATCGGTTAAACTCATGTTGTTTTATGGTACCTAGATAGGTACCAGACAGACAGACATAAATACTCTATCGCATTAAGGATATACTTAACTACCTACACTATTTCCCAAACATAACTCGGTGAATTAAATTTCAAAGCACATTTAAATTACGAGCTTTTCAGCCGTCTAAGTACCTGGTATCACCTAATAAGCAGGTTTACTAACGTAATACAGTAGGAGCTGTATGTGCGCAAGCCGCAGTCAATATTCTTGGCTGTGCTCTGGAATGTTCCAGCGATTACATCCAGCTAACTCTGTCAAGTGTTTAGGCACTTAGGAAACTACGAGGAAATAAAAGTCGCAACTAAAAAGTAAGACAAGAATAATTGACTCGAACTGTTTCTTTTAAGCTAGGCTTCGTGAGGGAAGAGTGGCCTAGTTGTGACAACGCATATCAGTCGAATGCGATTGTTAAACAACATTGACCCAAGTCGGTAACTGAATGGGTGATCGAATTTGGAGGTTCAAATTTGGCCTTTTCGTTTCCTCCGTGCCCCGGAGAGCACGTTAAGCCGTCGCTCGGTCCCGGTTATTATCACTAACATCTGATAATAATCGTTACAAAAACTAGAGTTTAAATACTCTTAGTCGAGTCGTATGCGGAAGGACGTGGGAATCCACCGCATTATTATCCCAGGAAAACTCCTACCATTATTTGTATAGTGGAAAGGAGTAACGACCCTCAGTAATGAGGAATACGACGCACAGAGAGAGGGAACCTTCGTCTAGACTGCTGAGCCGGGTCGGACACGGTGGAATTCACATCTGCGACTGCACGGATTTTAGCGTCTTCTTCCCCTCTTATTTCTTACCTCTACTCAAACACCACGGTAGATAAAAGGTCAAGTGATACTGAAAGCTCGGCTACGTGTGCAGGATTTGTATCTCAAGAAACTGCGTAGGTACCTATAGCACGTTACGGTGCAGTAGGTAGCCTGAACGTGGCGGCAACAATTGTAAAGGCGTCCTTTCGACAGGGTTGTTATGATCCCTGCGGAAAGGGATAAGAACACTAGATTAAAACGTGTCAATTTAGCATAGAAAATATGTCCATTGAGTTTGTCTGCCATGGCTGAAATTCAGTTATCAAGGACGTTAACAATTATTTAATTACACTAGCGCTTGCCCGCGACTTCATCCGCACGGTGTTGGGATATATTGGTATATTAAAAATTTTTTTCAAAAAGCATAAAGAATTTTATGAATACAAATTCTTCATTTTTCACCGAAAGCACAAATACCAATAAATTATAAATGATTTATTTATTTCACATAGGACAACTTGTGTCTCTACCACCGGTTCTGAAAGCTGATTCTACTGAGAAGAGTCAATCAATCAATCAATTTAATTGCAAATTTGGGTACAGAGTGGTCTTATGTAAGTGGTATGTGGTAAGTTTCATGGATATTTAACTTGAACCGCCTATTTAATCTCTTTCGGGGTGGAATTTTGAAAATTCCTTCCTTAGTAGGTATACACCTATAGGATGCTCAAAGAATAATATGGTCTCTCAAAATTTCACTACGTTTAGCCGTTTGGGCTGTAGGCTGTCTGTTAGTCACTCAGGACAAAACCTTTCATATAGTTATTGATAATGAGTCAGTGACAGAAAACTTAATCGATTAGGAATAAGAAAGTAAACATCGATGTTATGTTGAGGACGGCACGAACGCGAGCATCCTAGTATTCAAAGGGGAGTGTCACTCATGTATGAAATGAATAAATGATGAACGGACCGACCAAAAGGAATACGCGAGCAAGCCTTTTGAGTCAACCCTTATATACAGAGGATAATGTAAACAAACTATTGGTAAATAAAACTTTGGTAAAAGTATATACTTAGTAGATTCGCTTGATTCAAAAGTACTTCTGAAAGTTTATATTGAAAGAAAAAATCTTTCCATATGTTAGGTATATAAAATGCTTTTGATGCTCACTCAAATTCAACAGGTTTCACATTCGATACCTGCTTTGGTTAAACTGTTGTCCAATTATTGGGTCAATGCGTCAAAAAAGGCAAGGGACTCTTCCGTAACTCCTCTAATATTAATTATTATGTAAGTACTTATTCAATTACTTTGATGTAAGTATCTTTTTAATAAAATGAGTTTTTTTCAGTTTCCACAATAATTAGGGATAGGGATGTCAAAATAAATTATTTCATATCTACTGATTATTATTAAATAGAGGGTCTTCCAAATGAAGAAACTTTTAAAATTCCCACTTCCCCAAAACCCTACCACTGATTAATCGCGATTATTGGATAGAAGCAGGCGTTTCTTAGCGGAAGTCCATGATAATGAAGAAACTAGAAGTATAAAATTAAATTAAACTTTAATAAAGTTAAAGGTAAGTTTAAAGTAGGTATACGTCGCGATTCACAAGTTTGCACCGAAAAGATCATCAAAAAATTTGTCTAAAAGCGTTCATATTTTATGTCGAGTCTCTATGGAAAGCTTTTAACGTTGAACCTCGGCATACAAACCCGATTACAAGTTAGCGCTTAACTGCCATCGCACTGGTAAGCCGAACTTTATGCCTCCACTGTATAGGGAGTTAGCGACGTGTGCCCAAGGCGGAAAAGAGAATATTTAATCCATACGACATACGTCTAATATGACTCTGCAGAACGTATACTGCTCTGCGGCATGGCATTGCCGACAGGGTGGTTCTAGGTAGGTACTACAGTCCCAGCTAAAATTTTCTCCTAAAAAGTCTTATTCTAAAGTCCTAAATTGAATCCATCACTAGCCTAGAAGTCTTTAGCCTTCTTCTGGGGGTCCAGGGGTTTGAGCCCCATGCACCTTAACTATAGCTTTTCATACTTAGATAATAAATACGAAATATCACTTGCTTACAAAGTGAACGAAAATATCATAAGGAAATCTACAGGTTAGATAATTTTCCGTAAAGTTTGTATAAGTGTGTGAAGTCTGCCAATCCAGACTTGACAGCGTGGTGGGCTAAGGCGTATAGGCCCTTCTCAGTCTGTGTTCAAATCAAGAGTGAATAGGCATCTTCTAGGCATGTTTTCTTATTGCTGCTGACATGTTATTAAAAAGCCCCTGAACAAATAAAGAAAAAAAACCTCTAGGCAAGTGAACTCCAACTCGATGAGAGGCTCCATCTCTTCTTTTGTGGCCATATATAACATTATGTAGCCATATATACCTATGTACCTACCTAAATGAAAGCTGTACAAGCTCACAGTCATAAGCGCTGCCAAGCCTACCTTAATAGCTGTATTGTGTCGCGAAAATAAATTATTTTTCTTTTGTCACGCTCGTAATGGCCGCGACATACAATAGCCCCGCAGGCTGACTTGTGACTTAATCAGCGAACTGTCCGAAACGGGGGTGACCGTGTTGTTACTATGTAGGGCGATCATAAAGCTTGTGAGACAATAAAAACATAAAAATAAATTATTTTTCTTTGGTCAAGTCGAAATGACCGCGACAGACGATAGCCCCGCAGGCTGACTTGTAGGTTAGTTGTGAATCAGGTAATTGTCCGGAACGGGGGTGTTGTCACTAGGTTTATAGGGCGGTCATAAAGCTTGTGTCATAATAAAACTGCCTCGTTGATCTAATGGTTAATATGTTTGACTGCATTTTTTCCCCCGCCTAGGAGGTCACGTAACACTGTCACTTGTCAGTCCTGAGCCTTACCACTCCGGTCGTGTCGGATTTTCTGTTCCATCGGCCTATATGAGTGAGGGATTAGAGAGGGAATCTGTGCGCACACACTACAATATCTCCCGCGCAGATCTCCGTGGTGATTGGCCGCCGTGCCCGAAATTCAGTCTGGAGCACAATATTATTATTTCATTATTATACTTACTGAAAACCATGTAGCATCATATTAGTGCTTCCTATCAAGTAGGGCAATACACAACAACGACATATATGCATTTTGACGTCCCCGATTACCTGCAAGACACCTGGAAAACGCCGCGCGTCCAGCCAATCCTTGAGCATTCCAACGTTGGATAGAAGCAGGCGTTACTTAGCGGAAGTCCATCATAATGAAGGAACCAGAAGTTATAATCCGCGACAACGGGAAAATCTATGTGGTATAGTGATTTTTTTTTCACCACACCATAGTAATCCCTCAAAAACAACCCTCAACGCACGTTTCACTTCGATACCGGAGCATCCTCAGGAGATGTTGCCTCCACAACGCACGATTGTGAAGTTGACTGAAAAAAAATCACTGTACCACATAGATTTTCCTGTTATCGCGGATTATAGCGAGTTAAACTTCTGGTTCCTTTATCATTCCAACGTTATTGTAAGCAGAGGTTCGAGCCGCACTGAAGCAATAGCGTGCAGTTCATTGAGTCATAAAGCTGGGGTTGGAGTTAAACTCCGATTTGTATGAGCCCTACAGCTCACTTCCAGCACCTTCCAGCTCAATTTTCTCTTGCGCACGGTAATGTTCTTCGTAGTTCGTTATGATGTTCCTTAAATAAGCCTAAGTAATAATTATTATATTATCATCTTCGTTGGTAATGGTAGGTAACTATAGTATTTATAATTTTACGTCATTAGACGATTGATAAATTATTACCTTCATTGTTAATTAAAGGATTCATTTACCTAATGTTTATTTAATTGATACGAAAATCAATGTAAAAACCATTAACTTAGTCATTTGTATCCAAAAATGTCTGCATAGCTGATGCTACAAATGTAGTACCTAGGTATAGTTTTAGTAAAGTCCCTGGTTTTCCCACATCTTGGTCACAACATAAAAGGCGTGCTGTGATCTGCCCCCCGATTGCGTAAGGAAATCGTAATCATATTATTATCATATCATACTTACTAATATTATAAATGCGAAAGTGTGTTTGTTTATTGGTTTGTCTTTCAATCACGCCGCAACGGAGCCACGGATCGACATGTTTTTTGGTGTGGGTATAGTTGAGGACCTGGATAGTGACATAGGCTACTTTTTATCCCGGAAAATTAAGGAATTCCCGCACGAAAAAACTTAAACCACGCGGACGAAGTCGCGGGCATCAGCTAGTCGTTTAATAAACGGATAATTCGACCTGTTTATGGAGTTCATAGATGCCTCCACGTCTAAAGCATGTATGAACTCCTTAAACAGTTTGAGTAATACGTTTCAATCTGTCAAATAATTACAATTCGCTTAGACAGTTGGCCCTCTGGAATATCTGCCTACATGACGTCATCGCAGGCCGAGAGGTCACAGGTCGCAGGCACACCTTTCCACACCCATTATTCGCTCCAGACAGCTTTGTCTAGTCATATACCCCGTTCCACTAGAAACTTCCAAATCAAATATTTCAAGTTTAACTGCTTTTGAATAGTCGAGTCAATCTACCACTGGTTCAGAATCACTTTACAGAAGACGCTGTATTCTTCAACACACCTTTAATTTTATGGCTTGCGACTAGGTCTGTACATCTGTTTGTCACGCAATATATTTAAGTATTAAAGTTTCTATACTAATGTTATCGATTTGAACACGGTAGACAGGTATTGTTTTATGGATTTGAAAAATAATCTTAACTGATAGATCATTTCAATGTGCAAATGAAATAATTCAAATTATACTTAGGTACTTGTTTCGGCCCGGGCTTGTCCGTACAAAAGAATTAGATCCCGGGGCCCATCAGCGGGTTAGTTCGGACAAGCACAGGCAGCGGCCTAAGTAGCGGTCGTAACCTCCAACCAGACCGATGGTGGAAGCGGAGGGGGGCAAGATCGAGGGCACTCAATTAAATGGGACTAAGATTAGTACCTAAGATTAGTACCTATTCTTAGCGAGTTCGTGCGACGGTTCTGCAGTTCTATAAGAACACTACATAAACGGGTTGAGTCCGACACGAGTGCTACGGCTGTCGCCGGCACCTACCTATTACCAACGGCCCTCAGCCGATCGACCTGGCAAGGTAGAACAAATTCGGGTCGGACGACAAATGTCGTACGACTGTCGCAAAAATTACAACTCGGTACAATCTTACAAAATTCACGTTAAAAGAAGCACGTTAATAAAGAATTAATTACTGATACAACACAAATACGTAATCACAATTAAATTAGGAACGTTTATTAGGTACTACACTAACCTTCCGTCCCGGCGCACTTCATTGAACTGGTCAGGCCTGAGTGTGTGTGTGGTGTGAGTTATGAGGGTTGTGGGTTCTGTGAGTAAGTGAGGGTGTATCCAGGCCTACCCAACCGGCGAGACGCGGAGACCCGGGCGAGCGGACAAGCTCCCTTTAGCGCCGACAGACTGCGGCTTACCCGCACAATATACACAAAAACGTGGCACAAATATATTAACTCACTGACACAAGTTATCGTACAAGACGAACAAAGATATGTTTGTTTCAATAGTCCAACACAAACAGATAATTACAACTTATCACAATTCAATCAAATGGGTCGCGTGAGCACCAAAAAGAACAAAGTGCGTCCAACAAACCAAAGGCACGCTCACGACTTTTAACCTCAAAATTAGCTGTGTTTTTGCGACAGCTCGCGCTCGCGGACAAAAGTGAACTGTTTTTTAGACTACAGCGCCCGCGTCACTCGGCGCCGACGGGGCGTGTTACGTCACGCGCCGAGGCTTGCATCGGGCGCGAACAATCCCCCGTCCAACGAATCTAAGGAGTTAGATTCGTTAATCAATAGGTAGTCGGGACAAGGTTGCTACGGCACGCTGCAAAACAGAATCTCCGACAAATATCTCGGCCACTCTAGGGACTCCATCCGATCCGTAAAGGAGTTTAACAATACGGCCACGACGCCAATACAAAGGCAGCAAATTTGACTCTTTAAGTAATACAAGGTCGCCTATCTTGGGTGGTTCCGATTTGTCAGCCCATTTAACGCGCTGCTGCAAAAGATGCAAGTACTCCAGTGACCAGCGATGCCAAAAGTTCTGGGTCATCTGTTGCAACAGTCCAAATCTGGACAAGCGTGAGGATTTCACGTCCCTGAAGGGGTATTCGGGCAAGGCATTAAGGGGCTGACCAACCAGGAAATGACCCGGGGTCAGTGCCTCCAAATCATTTGGATCGGAGGAGAGAGGACAGAGGGGCCGAGAGTTGAGAACCGCCTCAATTTTACAAAATACGGTGGCAAGCTCCTCAAAGGTTAATATCGTTTCGCCAATAACGCGACGGAGATGCGTTTTTGCAACCTTCACAACAGACTCGAAGATCCCTCCCCAGTGGGGACAAATTGGGGGGTCAAACTTCCAAGTGATGCCCATCTTGGACATGGTTGAGCTTATGCCATTCTTATTGCTAGACAGAAACTCTACAATTTCCTTCAAATATCGGTCGGCTCCCTTATAATTAGTGCCGCAATCGGTCCGGACAAGGTCAGGCAGACCTCGACGGCTTACAAATCTGCCTAGTGCTGCTATGAAGGCTTCAGTGCTGAGGGCACTTACAAGTTCCAGATGGACCGCCTTCGTGGAGAGACAAACGAAGACGCACAGGTAGGCCTTCAGCGACCGAGCATTACGAAAATTCGAGCTCTTAACAAGGAAGGGGCCAGCAAAGTCAGTTCCCACCCCTGCAAAAGGTCGTGTGGCAGTGACACGGTCAGATGGCAAATCGCCCATAATTGGCTGCGCGATGGAAGCTTTCAATCGGTAACAAGGTATGCATTTAAATATGATGCTCCGAATGATTCGTCGGCCAGTCAAGATCCAATATTCACGCTGCAAAATAGCTGAGAGGGCGTTACAGCCTGCATGGGCGTTTTTAATATGATGATGGGTCACTAACAATTTGATAAAGGGACCGTCCTTGGGGAGTAGCACCGGATGGCGTGCTCCGTAAGACAATGCGGAGTTTTTAAGACGTCCACCGACGCGTATCATCCCAGCGTCGTCCAAGAAAAGACTCAAGCGGGCAAGCGAGCCCCTCAAAGCTGAGCCTCTTTTCAAAGTCTCAATGACCGATGCGAAGTGTTCCAATTGGATCATACGTATCCAGTACGTCAGTGTCTCCCGACGCTCAGTAGGCGAGAGGACCGGGTCCGAAATTTTATTAGAGGGGTCTCTCGCGTTGTTAGCGAACCGACGCATCCAAGCGGTTACACCTATCAATTTGTCAAGGGAACTGTATCTCTCTAGGAGGGACTTGTCATAAGTGGGCGGTTCGCTAACCACTCCAACTCGCAGACGCAAGCCCGGTAACTCTTCCGGTGCTGAGAACTTGTTCCGAGGCCAGGATGGCTCTAAACCAGTCAGCCAATCCGGGCCCCACCAAAGGGGATGGTTAACCAACAAGGGGGCCTCGCAACCACGGGAAGCGCAGTCTGCGGGATTCAAGTCCCCGGGGACGTGTCTCCAGATCAGAGGTGTTTCCGAATTCTGGATTTGTGACACTCGGTTAGCCACAAAGACTTCCAAATTGTGAGTCGAGGCTCGAAGCCAACAGAGGACAATCTCACTGTCCGACCAAGCAAACACGTCCACGATGTCAACGAAGGACTTCAAGGAGGTATGGACGTGGTTGAGGAGGCGCGTCAATAAAGCGGCTCCGGACAATTCCAATTTAGGAATAGTCAAGTGGGACCTAATCGGAGCTACCTTGCTCTTGGCAAGGACAAGATGCACCGAGACATGGCCAGAAGAGCTAACGGTCCGCAGATACACCGCGGCTGCATAGCCCTTCTCGGAGGCGTCGCAGAATCCGTGCAGGGTAGCCCGACATTTTCCCGGAGGCAAAAAGCACCTTGGCAAGGAGACTCGGTTGACGTCGGGAAGGGAGGACACAATAGAGAGCCATTCTCTTAAGAGAGCACCATGAAGAGGCTCGTCCCAACCCAACCCGGCCATCCAAAGCTTTTGGAGGAAGCATTTGGCCAAGAAAATGACGGGAGCTATCCAACCGTTAGGGTCAAAGGTGCGCGCGACCATGGAAAGTACGGAGCGCTTAGTCCAGACTTTAGGGGGGGGATCCAGCTTGACCCGATAGGTGAAGGAATCCTGAACGGGCTGGTATTGAATACCCAGCACCGTCAACAAATTAGGATTCTCCGGATGGTCAAAGATATGGGGGTCCTGTTGATCCTCCCCTGGCAAGTCCTTCAAAATGAGAGGAGAGTTGGATAACCACTTACGTAACTCATAACCTCCGGACTTCAAGATGGCAATTAGCTCATCCCTCAAACTGAGAGCTTCCTCAATGGTAGAAGCTCCGGTGCAGATGTCATCCATGTAAACTGACGTCTCCAAAGTATCAGCTGCTCGCGAATAATTTAGCCGTTCTCGCTCAGCTAGCTCCAGTAACGTCCGCATGGCAATATATGGGCTAGACCTGAGACCATAGGTCGTGGTGTTCAGCTCGAATACCCGTATCGGGTCACTGGGCTTCTCGCGCCACAAAATCAGCTGATACCGACGATCGTCACGATGCACCACCGATTGCCTGAACATCATCCGTATGTCGGCTACAAAGACCACTTGGTGTCGACGGAAGTGGGTGAGGATGTCGGATATGTCCTTAATCAATTTGGGGCCAGAGTGGAGACACTGGTTCAAGGACACTCCATTAGAAGTGGCTGCAGAACCATCAAATACCACTCTAATTTTGCCACCTGGCGACTTCAAAACGGCGTGATGGGGGAGGAAATAATGCTCGTGCGAACGCCAATCAAACTTGGAGGGGGACATGTGACCTAGCTCCTCGTACTCCTGCATGAACTCAATATATTTGTCGCGGAAGGTGGGATCCTTCCGCATGCGACGTTCCATGGATAGAAGTCTCTTCTCCGCCAAGGACCTGGAATGACCCAGGGGGGGTCGTGAAGCAAGGAAGGGCAGGCGTGTCACAAATCGACCATCGACACGACGGCCTGTGTTGTTCTGGTAGAACAGCTCGCACTCTTGATGAAGCGGGTCTACCCGCGCCGCCTGAGGCGGCTCTTCAATTTCCCAAAATCGTTGGACCAAGTCTGAGAGTGATACCCCTATCACTTGGAGTTGGTCCACTTCAGGTGGGGAGGTCGACCATAAGACCGGACCCATGAAGCTATACCCAAAGATGGTTGACAAAGCTGACAATCCATTCTTCTGCAATGTCTTAACCTCCCCTGTCAAAATCAGACTCACAACGTCGGCACCCAGAAGCAAATCCATGGGGCCCGGTTCAGACCACTGAGGGTCCGCCGGAGTTAGACCCGACGTACAACGAACTGCTGTGCCGTTTATAGGAACAGCCGGGAGAGAACCTACAATGTCGTCGAGAACATTCACTCTAACCAAAATTCGAAGAGGGCCTTCAACAGGGCCAAACATTAACTCTGCTCGTCCCCTTGGAGTCGGGGGTTCGGCACCTCCTATGCCTATCATTAGGCGCGATTCAGGATTCCAAGGGAGCCCTAGTCTTCCCACCAACCAATACGAACAAATACAGCGCTGAGAACCCGAATCCAAGAGGGCGCGGACAATCAAAGACTCGCCCTTCGGGTTAAACACTCTCACTGAGACCGTCGGCAACAGAACTGTCTGACAGACGGTTGGCTGCGGATCAAAATTTGCAGGAGAGGTGGCTGTGGTTGGAGCTAGGGCGGCGACTACCTATTGTGGGTCGCCCTCGTCGGGCTGGTCCTCAAACCGCTCGTACCGGGGGTCCGCAAAACGGAACTCAGGGGGTACTTCAACGGGCGGTGGAGACGGTCCACCGTTTGGGTATAGCCACGGGTTCTCCCGAGGCGGCAGTGCAGACCTCGTTCCATAGACCGCGTCCGGGAAGGAATATCGCTGCCGGCCCATTCGAGGTGGTCGGCGCTCCAATCTCGGCCACTCGTGGAGTGGAGGTGAGTAACGCTCCGGTCGAGCGGTTGTCGGCACCGCAGCAAGGCCAGCATCAAAACGGCTAGGGGGGGGTGAAGCCCCCCCGCCCCTGGCGGGGCGAACCCCGGACCCGCGGGGGCTCGAGCCCCTGACAAACCCAGGTGCGGATTGGTTGGTCGGTGACCGCCTGGTAGAGCCGGAAGAGTGATCTGGGGAAGCGCCCCCGCCCGTGCGGGGAGCGCGCCCGGTCGATTCCGGACGACCAACACCATTCCGGTTGAGGCACAAGATCGGCAAGTGGTTGCCTCCACAAAAACGGCATGGGTTCTGGTGCGAGCAGTCACGTTGGAGGTGACGCTCCAAACAGGAGTAGCACCAGCGACGTTCCTTCGCTATAACCCGCCGAGCATGGACTGGCTTGTCGAGGAACTTCGGGCAATCAGACGTCCGATGAGTAGGTGCGCGGCAATAGGCGCAGGGGGCCGCATCAGTGGCTGCAAGACCACTGTAGTGTGGTATGGTCCGACGATCTGCTGCGCGCGCACCCCTCTCCTGCTTGAGATTGGGTGCCTTGGGTGGGGCACTCAGTCTCCGGTCTGGTGGTGCTGTCCGACCAGACGTTCCAGCCGAAGGGCCGGCGCCAACCGCATTCTCGACCTGGCGACTTTGCTGCTCCAGGAATTTGAGGAGGTCAGCAAAAGGGGGGATGTAGTTTGCGCCATCGCCGCCATACCTCTCCTCAAAATGGATCCTCAGGTCGAGAGGTAGGCGTGACAGGACCTGGTGCAACAGCCAAAAGGACCATTGGTCCACAGGCATTTTCAAGCGGCGTAGCGCGTTGCAGGCAACCACTACCGGGTCAATGATGTCCTCCCGCAACCGAGCTCGGTCCTTGAGGACCGGGAGGGACATCAACTGTGCCATGTGCGCATCAGCTAGCCGGCGCACGTTGGCGTACCTACTGGCGAGGAGCTCTCTAGCAGTGGGGTAGCTGTCTTCCGACAGGTCAAGGTGGCAGACCACCCTCAGGGCTTCCCCTTCCAGGGAGGCCAGCAGGTACGACATTTTTTGACCCGCGGTGAGGTCCTGACGCGAGTCGACCAGACTGTCGAAAATAGAAACAAAGCCCATCCAGTCGGGCAGCTTGCCCGAGAACTTGGGAAGATCCAGTGTGGGAAGTCGACCTAACAACGCCGGTTTAGGCTGCGGTCGAGGAGATGCGAGCAAGCCACTAAGGCGGGACTCCTTCCTTTGTTTGGCCCCTGCCTCGATGAGGTCGTCGGTCAGTTCAAAAAATTGGTCAAAGTCGCGCTGAGCCGACGCGAGCTCCTCCGCATCTGTCGTCGAGTTAATGAACTCTGCACAAGCCTCCTCAAAGACGGCCCGCCGGGACTGGACCTGCTCGAGCCGTTGTGACAGGCTCGCCGCTCTGTCAGGGCGACTAATTAGAGCATGAGCGTTCGAGGCCCATCGGAGCTCGGTTTGCATCCGGTAGGACGGTGACTTAGCGTTCGGCATGGCGACAATATACAAACAAATTCAACAAGCAACAAACAAAGCAAAAAAAGCAAAAAAAAATTAGGGTCGTTTCAAATCAATAAATGCCGAATCAGTAGTGACAACCCTACCGGATTGCGGCAGCCCTAGCAATTCAAATAAGCAAATATATTTAACCAAATTGGCACGTAACTTCAAAGAAAAGGCCAAGTGGCAACAAATTAAATTATTAAACGCAAATAAACAACCAATAAATTGCAAACAAATTAAACAATTAATTAAACGCAATTAAACAACAAATTGCAACAAATCAAGCAATCAAGTACGCCACGCAATTAAACAAAACGAATTGCATCAATTAAGTTAACTTAACCTACAAGCAAGTATCTAAAGAAACAAAGTAAACACCTTAATTAAGTACAAACAAAAAAAACTAATTAATTAATTAAGCGAACAAAGTGGGTAAGCGCGCTCGATCAAGCCCAACAACTCCGCTAGAGGGCGCTGAACCACGCTCTGCTACCAAATGTTTCGGCCCGGGCTTGTCCGTACAAAAGAATTAGATCCCGGGGCCCATCAGCGGGTTAGTTCGGACAAGCACAGGCAGCGGCCTAAGTAGCGGTCGTAACCTCCAACCAGACCGATGGTGGAAGCGGAGGGGGGCAAGATCGAGGGCACTCAATTAAATGGGACTAAGATTAGTACCTAAGATTAGTACCTATTCTTAGCGAGTTCGTGCGACGGTTCTGCAGTTCTATAAGAACACTACATAAACGGGTTGAGTCCGACACGAGTGCTACGGCTGTCGCCGGCACCTACCTATTACCAACGGCCCTCAGCCGATCGACCTGGCAAGGTAGAACAAATTCGGGTCGGACGACAAATGTCGTACGACTGTCGCAAAAATTACAACTCGGTACAATCTTACAAAATTCACGTTAAAAGAAGCACGTTAATAAAGAATTAATTACTGATACAACACAAATACGTAATCACAATTAAATTAGGAACGTTTATTAGGTACTACACTAACCTTCCGTCCCGGCGCACTTCATTGAACTGGTCAGGCCTGAGTGTGTGTGTGGTGTGAGTTATGAGGGTTGTGGGTTCTGTGAGTAAGTGAGGGTGTATCCAGGCCTACCCAACCGGCGAGACGCGGAGACCCGGGCGAGCGGACAAGCTCCCTTTAGCGCCGACAGACTGCGGCTTACCCGCACAATATACACAAAAACGTGGCACAAATATATTAACTCACTGACACAAGTTATCGTACAAGACGAACAAAGATATGTTTGTTTCAATAGTCCAACACAAACAGATAATTACAACTTATCACAATTCAATCAAATGGGTCGCGTGAGCACCAAAAAGAACAAAGTGCGTCCAACAAACCAAAGGCACGCTCACGACTTTTAACCTCAAAATTAGCTGTGTTTTTGCGACAGCTCGCGCTCGCGGACAAAAGTGAACTGTTTTTTAGACTACAGCGCCCGCGTCACTCGGCGCCGACGGGGCGTGTTACGTCACGCGCCGAGGCTTGCATCGGGCGCGAACATACTTACTTACTAAGTGCAAAAAAATCCAATTTGATTGGAAAAGGGCCCGAAACAGGAGAGGATCGAAATTTTTCGTGGGGCTACTAGATCATCATACGGAAACTGTACGAGTATCATACGGAAGGGCTTCATTAGCAGATTCTGAAATAAAAGTTTATTTATTTTTAAGCCGATATTATTATTTAAACTGTATTTTTTAACATATCTAATATTATAGTCAACCGAAACGTGTATGAGGCTAGGACACGGTCGCAGTGCAGCGACAGAAGTCGTCAAAATGTACACACTAATTATTATGTATCCTGATTCCGGGTACGAAATATAGGGACTAAAATTATATATCAATGTACGAAATGGTTTACCACTATTACTGTCTTGAAACTTGACATTGTGTGTGAAGGCTTTTTTGTAAATTCTACCAGATCTAAACTGGGCCGAGTAACTAACTACTAACTAGTGATAACACTTAAAAATATTATAGATGATATTCGTTGTTCATTTCTATTTGGCCAAGGCATACATTGTGCTATTTCCCCACAGCGCGAGCGGCGCGGCGGGGCATGCGGTGTTTGTTTTGGGGCAAGACGCAATCTTATCGATGCACGATGGGTAGGCAATGTCGCAGCGTTATCATACGCGGGAACATCTAAGTGCTTTAGTTGATATCAGAGCCTTGATGACGTTGGCCGACTTATTTGTTCTAACGTTTAAACTATCGTGAGTGATATTCATACAATAAATATACATATATACCGGTTACAACTCACGTGCTATGTCGGAAAATGCCCGACTAATTTCGAACGTTCGCCTTATTCATAAGCCTAGTGACTAATTTCCTGAAGAGTTCATGATGTTTACGTTTAGGTTTTGATTTTCTAGTGTATTGACGGGTTTAGTAGTGTTTAGTGTAAACTGTTAAACTAGGTTGTTTCTTCAAAATGGCATAATGTGAGCTTGCCCTAAGCCGGTCTCCTGAACTCCCATGCCGTCCGCATCATTCGAGGCTTGTACATAAAATCGTACACAATTACGCGCGCGTTCGGTGTGATGTCACAGAATATATAATAGTTCTTGGTAAAATAATTCAGAATTTTGGATTTTTGAAAAATAAGTAGTGAATAAAATGAGTAGTAGTGAATAAGATGTCCTGTCGAGCAGATTTCCTCGCGCATTGTATGTTACGGGCTTAAGATAACCGTGCACGGGAAACAGGAAATGCTTATGTTATCTGTGCTTGTACGCGATAATTTGAACTTTATCCGTACGATTATTGTTTGTTATTTTTTCTGCTCTCATAAGTTGTAATTAGTTTAATTAAAACATTATTTTAACTGTATACTAAGCTAATCAATACGATTAATTAAATCTCTTTCTACCTCATTATCATCTTAACAACCCATATCCGCCTACTGAGAACGAGTCTCCTCTCGGAATTGGATAAGTTATATTCTTGAACAAGACAAAATATGACTTTTTTAAATTATAATATTTATATACTTAGCTTTATTTTATATTCTCACAACACCTATTGGAAACAAATTCCATTTTGCAGTTAGGTTTAATTGAAACAAAGCGGATTCCCGTATCACAATTTATCCTACTTACTGAGTGTTAAAGCTAGATGTATTGTGAGATGTGCACCTAATAAGTCCGTTACTACTTTCATTAGCTGACTCTATAGTTTAGAGTTTAGACAATTTAACTTATTCTGTCCAAGAACAAAGTTTACTTGATATGTAATAGGTTTCCACTCTCAAGTGCTTGTCTAACTAACTCGGCCACGAAATGTGAACACCTAGTAGGTACAAACTCTTGCAAAGGTAGGTACCTACACCTACTTGAGTTACATTACTTGTGCTATTTAACTTATCTGGACGAATTTCTTCACACTGTAACAGTAACCTAAGTAAGTATGCTTTGTGTAAATAATTAGATATAATAGATAAAGCACTTTATTTAGTATCTACCTAAATATTAGGGTTCCGTACCTCAAGAGGAAACAAGTGAATATAATTAAAATTATTAAAAAATACGACTGCTCTATTGAATTACCTTTGGAATCTTATTCACATTTTTATTAAATGATATTTTTTTGTGAATCACTGGATATTGAACTATAGTGTTATATATTTTTCGAATCTACTCATCATTTTCTAGATGATGATTATATAGTTATTCTTATTTTCGAATTATTTTTTTCAACTTTAGTCTTTAATGCGGGACCATGGTCACCCCATCAATTTTTTTTTTAACATTTACTAGCCTATGTCACCCGGAATAAGCTGGGGATTCTAACGATACCTCATTTATCAAAATCGGTTCAGGCGTATAGAAGTTATGGTGGATTATACAAACTCACATACATACATACATACATACATACATGAACCCTGAAAACAATATACTCCTTTTTTCAGGCAGTCGTATAAAAAGGAACCCTTCGTTGACCGTCTGTCTGTCTGTATGTCTCGGGAACGCGTGGAGGTATCAAGTTGAAATTAATATCATATAGTATACTTAGGTCTACGGTTCTTGGGAGCTGTAAAAAATCAAGCTTCTAACATGCTTCCAAATCAAATAGGTATTTTATATATTTTGAAACTCGCCAATAAATCATAATTCATAACCTATGAGGTGCTTCCCGTTGAGAATCATGAAATTTGATAAGAAGCAAGGTCTAACGGCACAAATATAGGGAAAATCCGAAAATCGATAATTAGGAGTCTATCAGTTTAGCGCCATAATAACTATGTATGTTGTGTGCGTCTTTCTTGTTATTAATTACTAAAATAATTTATATTGTGTGTGGGTACGGAACCCTTTGTGCGCGAGTCTGACTCGCGCTTGACCGATTTTATTATGGTGGTATACATCCGTTTTACGGTCTAATCGCTTATATAGGAAAATCAATAAGTTTTAGGGGAATATGATGTTTGAAGCTATAAACTCAGTAAATACACTTTCCTAATGATATTTTACAAGTTTATAGTGAGTTGGTTTCAATAATATGTCAAATGCAATAATATATCTACCCTAAAGAATATAGTGATCTAATAAAAAATTCAACCATAGCTAATTTATTTTATTTCATAATTTGCTTAAGTACTTACTTATTTTATTGCAGAAATACCTATATAAATAGTACTTACCTATGTTTGATATAAAATACTTAAATAGATACCAGGCTAAGTTCAAATAGTAGCAAAGCTTTTTTTTTAATTTTTTCCAAGATGACTCTGAATATTAAATTATATCCTAGGTACTTACGCTGTCTAAGAAAACATGAGTTTTTCAATCTAAAAATGAAATAGGTAAGTTCTATGTACCTATACTCAGGTACAGGAACAACAAATTAAGAAAAAGAACATGTATTATTCTATCTGAGAAAATATATTATTATGTGCAGTCTACTTAGGTTTATTATTTTGTAATGACTGAGTGTACAATGAACAAAGCATGGTTAATCGCAGAGTGGGAAATCGTCTTTAGTCTATCGTTAGATTGAAATGGCATCGGATTTCATTCTACATTTGAAATTATAATTCTGAATGACTTAATTCATCCTAAACTTTACCTACTTACTTCTTAAAAACTGCGGAATTAGCTGCTTCTTGCAGTCTATGACTAAAAACGAAATAGACTTAAGAGTGTGCTCGAGAAGCATAATGCTTTATATAGACCGCTTTGTGCGCTTTATATCTCACGTCGACAGTTTTAAACACATTAAAAGTTTTACCGCAGTCTTTTGAGTTTTAAACTTAATAACTTTATCTGGTACTCAATTAAAATGATTTACCTACCTACTTAACTTTCAAGAAATTGGTAGATAAAACATGACGCAACTTTATCCGATAACACCATTTATAATATCTGCATTATATTCCTACCTACTTACCTAGTCCCGTAGTATGCCTGATAGTAGGGACCTATTGACGCGATTTAGTTATCATAATTAATATTTTTTACCTATCTTTTGAATAAATAATCACCTTTAATTAATATCACAGGTCTTTTAAATTACGTATCCAGGGTGAACCTTAACTTACTCTGTAAGCATGTAATTAAGTTCTTCAATCAACAAAAGACTAAAACGGTGCTAAATTCTGTGTTCAAAGTGCATATCAGACGGAAAGAGTGGCCTAGAGAAAATGAGTGTTTCAATCTAAATGAGAATGACTATTTGATGCAAAAGTTCAATCTAAGAAAATAACTGTCTGTTTCAATCTTAAATGTATAGAGTGTTTCAATATCAAAGAGTGTGTTTCGATTTATGAAATTATAGGAAAATGTGTCATACAAGAGAGCTTTCTACTTAATTTAATCACAGTGTAAGTTTAACGTTCCTTGTACCTTTAAGTTGGTTCTAAATAAAAGTGGTGGAGATAATGCACGTGGTGGGTCGGTGATACGATGGCGTGGCCGGGGGGCCCTCCGGGCGCGGTGGAGCTGCCCCTGCACCAGGTGTCCAGCGCTGACACCATCGATGGCATCGTGCCTGCTACTACCGTGCTGGATGGACAGAGAAATAGTAAGTAAGCAACTGTACGTTATATAAGTCTTTTGACGCTTCTATACGTTGTAAAAAATAACTACCTATTGAAAATCTAAAATTCTACAATAAAAATGTTGCTGGTCAAGTTGTGTAGCAGATGATCTTCTTATTCGAAATGTCTTATCCTGCATTGTAAAATAATACAGGGAAAGTCGGGTAAGTATGCCTTACTTATGAGAGCATTATGTACTCGCCAGTTACACGTGTTCATGTGCTAATTATTAGTGTCCGTGATGAGTGTATTAATCTAAGAATGAATGACTGAAAGAGTGTAGCAATCTAAGAATGTTTATTTAGTTTCTTTCCAATTTTATTTTGGTGTGTTACATAATTATTTTTATTAGCGAGTTCAGAGTTAGCGAAGTTTCTCATTATTCAATTAACGCCAAAAACAAAACATTATAAAAACTGGATAAAGTTCGAGAAAAATAAGGATTTCTTAAGAAACCTTCAGCCGTAATCAATTTAACAAGATGTTTTTTAAGTCGAGATGTGTGTCGAGTCCATAGTAGTGTCGTAGCTAGTACTTACCTATATAACGTGTCTATTAGGCAACTCCGTCACAATTCGCAAACCACCTGGTACAAACTGGCGACTTCTGGCGCGACAAGTAGCGCGACAAAAGTTCGCTATTGCATTAATTAGTAGGTAGGTAGTAGGTACGTGAGGTTAGGATGAAGTAGCCAAAATCATTCCATGGTCTTAGGTGAAATACTATTTTTTTTATCCTCACAACAATGATGGTTTAGCACAGGACAAAATAACGACTAATTTTTAGGTATCGTCTGTTTTATTCATGTCATTAGAGCTTGTTTAAAAAACGACATTCAGATATATTTTAAAAAATATTCAGTAAAAACGTCGTATTTTTTTAAATATCTATTTATGCTTTATGTTGGCTTTATGTAATTAATGCTTTACTTTTTACTGTATTTTCGCTAGATACAACTGTCTATCAAAATCTGCAAGATTTGTGTTTTGGATTTGCTCAGACCTAAGACAGAGATTTAAAATATGTCACGTTACTCGTTCTAACTTTGAAAAAAGTCTAAACATGCTCTATTATTCGTTTTCTCAGTCTTCCTAGCTGCTATAACGTAGGTACCTACATCCGATTTCAGACTATGCTTAAAACGATTAAACTATAATGTGGACTGTATATTGAAATGTAAGAGTAAAATAGATACATACTATCTATTTTACTCTTACATTTCAATATCAATGTCGCCACCAAATGCTACAAGACAAAAAGTAGCAAAACGAAAAGCCTTTAGTGTAACCTCCTTCTCCCTTTGCGTAATAATACAATAAGATTTAGGCATTCGACATTCACCTTGCTAGGGCTTCGCTGACCGCAGTCAGTCCGCAGCGGCAGACAAGTCATCATGTTGGTCCAAATCCTGATCATGATGTACATCGCCACTTGCCTCATGTTCTATGTGGCCCACGTGATTGACTACTACTTTACCGTGCTGTAAAGTGGGTGTCGTGATGGGTGCGTGGGTGAAGTGGGTGAAAGTGTGGACTGGGTGAGGAGCTGGCAGCCATGTGGATGTCTTTGCGGTCGCTCATCAATGACGGCTTTGAGCGCTTTGACTATTTTGGTGAGTAGCGCTTTGCTCTACGGTTTTGACATACAACTACCCGCCCGCTACCATCTTAGACAGCATCATCACTTACCATCAGGTGATTCGCAGTCAAGGGCTAGCTTGTAGTGGAAAAAAAGGCAGTCTCTCCAGTCAATGTTTGCTTTAGGTATATAGGTACCTACTCAAATCAAATCAAATCAAATATTTTTTTATTCAAATAAACTTTTACAAGTACTTTTGAATCGTCAAGTGAATCTACCACTGGTTCGGAATGCCATTCCTACCGAGAAGAACCAGCAAGAAACTCGGTGGTTGCTCTTTTTAAATAATTAATTTACAATTACTATATCAATATGTACATAAGTAACCGCTGTCCCCAGCATTGCTGGAGCGATCAAATCCATGCTCCTCTATCATTTACATAATCTTCAACAGTATAATAAGCTTTTTTCAGGAGCATACTTTTAATGGATTTCTTAAATTTGTTTATTCAATTCATGTCAAAGACGGGCAGACAGAAAGTAGCCCCATTCCCGCCGGTGGCACCCGTTCACGAGCATGACGCATGATCCAGCCATTGCTTCGCTCGACCATATTTGAGGGAACGTAACAACTACAACAACAACAACGTACTACTTGATTTCATTACTTAACTACCTACCTACGAAATACATCAATTCAATATTAATAATGCTATGCATTTTTAAACTGCCCGTCTGTGTGTTTGTCCGGCCCAAAGTTGTCAGTAACACACATATTAAAGAATTCTACTGTCTATGGTCTTATGTTGGAAATGGCTTGGCCGATTTTGAGTGAACTTTCGCGAGCAAGTAGAAGGCTAAGCGAGGAGTGATCTAGTGTCCAAGCGAATGAAGGAGCATGCAAATGCTCGTACCTAGCAGTAATGAAAGACGAAACAGCAATGCACTACGCTAAAAGGAAAAGTCCTGACTGACTCATTCACTCACTCACTGTCTGACTCACTCATCAACACCCAGTCCAGCCTTGGACCTCGAACGCTGTCCTGTCTGCCTATAATACCATAATATTATCTATAGATACGGAATCTTACTAATATTATAAAATATGCGAAAGTTTGGATGGATGGATGTATTGATGGATGTTAGTTACTCAATCACGCTTCAACGGCTGAACGGATTTGGATGAAATTTGGCACAGAGATAGCTGTATATGGCTACTTTTTATCCTAGAAAATTAAGGAGTTGCCGCGGGAACCAAAAAACCTCAATCCACGCGGACGTAGTCGCGGGCATCTAGTTTGCTATAATCCGCCAAAGTAGGCAAAATCGTTTTACCTACTATCGTAAGATATTATCAACCTTCATCTGAATATTCAAGTAGATGATACCAACCAATCGCCTCCTAAGTTTATCTACTTACATCAAATCTACTAATAGGTTTAAAAATGTAAGTGTGCTAGTTTGTTGGACGCGATTTGTGCACGGAGTTAGGTCACGGCGGCGGCTGCGCAGTAATCACTAATTAATTAACGCGTTTGTGACCGGGCGCCCGGAGCTTGATTATGCCACGAGACCACGACTCACGAGTAGGCAGAGCAACTGGAGCGGATACATTGCACGAGTTGACGCAGTATGGAGTGGACCCCTTTCAGCTCCCTACTTTATAATTGGCCTGACTAAAATAACTGCCTCATTGGTCTAGTCACTAGTGGTTAGCATGTTCAACTGCGGATGACTAGGCCCTGAGTTCGATTATAAGTAATTCACTATAGTTAATAGTATGTTTCCCGCGCAGTTGGCTAATCTCTCTCGAAGTCGTTGTGTTTATATTATACTCTTTGAGAGAAATGGCATCTTTAATTATAGTCCTGTTCATGTCCCTTTCCGCAAGAAATATTAAGAAAGGGATAACAATATATTTAAAGCAGTCACTTTACTTTATTTTAGAGATTGTGTAAAATAGAATTAGCCCCTTTGTCTGGCTAAGTGCGAAGTTCGCGCCTACCTAATGTGCTCTTGTAATCGCTCGTTATCGAAAGAAAATGTCTGAAAATGAAAATCGAAACGTTAGAAACGGTCTATTCTTGAAGAATGTTAAATAATTATCACTAATGGCAACATTACAAGAACTTTTCAAAGTTCTTGCAACATTGCTATTTCTTATGTCATTTTAGTGTCTGTAATGTACACCAGGCGCTGGTGTATTAGAGGGTCTAGTGATTTCAAGCAAATGAATATCGACAAAAAGTAAAACTCAAAATTATTATTCAATATTTTTGCCAATTTAAGAAACATACTCGTAGTAGGGAACAGATTTTTGCCTATTACGATTCAAATTAAGTCCAAACTATAAAGAACTATATAACATTCATCTTTTATCCGTTTAAAGTATTTAGAAAAAAAAACTTACCGACCATGATTATTTTTGACCGAGCGAAGCGAAGGTCTCTGAGTCTACTTGAGTGAATTTGCACTTGTCCGTCCGGCCGTCCGTCCGTCCGTCTGTCAGAGCCTTATAACTTCTGAATTACTGAACGTAATTACTTCAAATTTAAATATAATATGTAAACCTATGGCCTCCCACCGAATTTGGCTTAAAAAGTTATACAAATCTTTATTTCGGGGGGGCTCTCATAGAAGCGAATGCGAAGTAAAATATTTTTTAGAGCGTTACATAGGGTTGTGGATCATCATTTTAAAGATAAATAATATCTATATAATATAATATACATTATATATGGAATAGAGTCCAAAAATATTTTTTTTTTCCCCTGAAATTGACGAAATGGAGGGCTTTCACAGTGGAGATTTTCTAACGTCCAAAGGTGACCTCAGAACTCTCAATTTTCTGAAAGGCTGAACCTGAAACTTGATCAATTATTTGAATTATATCCTGTACTTGAACAACAAATACTAAAATTAGATAAATATTATAAGGAAGCGAAATTATTTAATTTTTAATGAGCTTCAGTATTTTTAACAGAACTTCACAATGATGTTAATAGATGGCGCTCTGTTTACAGAGCACCATCTATTAACGGGGTTATTTACGGGTATTAACGGGGTAGTTCGGGGCGAACCACTAGTTATAATATTTGTTAAGGTTTTACAGCTGCATCTCCTATCATTACTTGAATAGTTAGTGTGCAAAAATATTGTTCTTGCCCAAACAAAGTTAGGTAGTGCTGATTCAATCAAATTGTTTAAATTTAAATGCCATTAGACCTTATCGGCTACGCGAAGTCGATCAGCTATCACTATCACCGGTGCTTGTTAATATTTAATAGGTACGCATACAAAAATATTTATGTCGTTTGACAGCTAGTATCGATATATTTGAAACACTCCGCTCTATTCATACTTATTCTGTGTATTCATTTCGTTCGTTTGTTGTGGGTGGCACTGGCAGTGCAAGAAAGATCGATAGATCGTGGAGCGGCTGTTTGTAATGTCAACACGTAATTCCATGAGTTGAGTGCTTAAATATTTCTGGCTCTAATTCCAATTATAATGCTCTAATTGACTGTTAACTGGGCAGATATTTTTTAGATAGCGCGAGTTAAAATGTCGAATGTTTCTGTCGATGTTTTCGTGGTTCCCTTCGGCAAACTAAATATTTTCCGGTGATAATGTGTGTCAAATTTAGTGTTTTATTAAGTTTAGTGTGTAAACAGTCGTGACTGTGGTTTGGTGTAGTGTTTATGTGCACAGTGTAGTGCAGAGCGGTGCGGTGATGGCTTTCCGCGAGTATGTGTCGGGGCTATTCAGCAACCACAACGTGATGGCCCCTTTCTCGCGCTTCTACAGAGCCATGGTGCTCAAGATGAACCAGCGTGAGTACCGAGCGTAAACCATGATGATGTAGATGAAGAAATCTCGTTATTTTATAGGAGTAGAGAGAATTCCACTCAATCCTTGGTGTTGATATTTATATGCATGGAATGCTGCTATTTTACTGCCACAACCACAAGCACTGATATCTACCACTGTCTCTCCATACCTAAAACTAGCTACAGTAGTTAGCTATGCGGAAACAAACCACCATTTACTTACTTTCCACCTCTGTCATTCCATAGGTCT
This sequence comes from Erebia aethiops, assembly GCA_923060345.2. Taxonomy (NCBI): domain Eukaryota; kingdom Metazoa; phylum Arthropoda; class Insecta; order Lepidoptera; family Nymphalidae; genus Erebia; species Erebia aethiops. Next base: position 497,177 of record OV281092.1, on the reverse strand, counting down.
GTTACTTTAAACAGTACCTAAGTACTGTATGTAATGTACTTATGTGCTGTAAGTACCAAAGTAAATAGAAAACTGGCCAAGTGCCTCTCAAGCCACACATTATTGGGTAACTACTTAAGTAATTTCTTATAATATATACTTATAAGTACTACCTCTGTGAATTTTTTCATATATTCTAAAGCAACCGTTTAAACTAGACAGAACACTTACATAGAACATTGGACACTTGACTTTAACAAAAATAAGCATTTAAGTACTTAAAGCTTAATGTTTCACAAAAAATCCCTAAATCGAAAAATGGTTTTCCCACACCCTCAATATGCCTACGACACCACATACTATGGGATACATGAGAGAAAAAAGTTCATAGTTCATCCCCACTTTATGTGTAGGGGAGGTAAGTACTTACCCTAAAAATATTATTTTTCAAAATTTTATTTTATATAAGTACCATTTAAGTAAGCTAAGTACCATACCATACCATTTTTGTTAGTGTGAGGGCCTCTGAGCTAAGCCACAGACGACAGACAGACTGGCGTAACTATAGGAGACCCTTATTTATTATGGATAAAAAATGAAGAAAAGGAAATTAATTAATTTATTGTTACATGGCTGTGTAACACATGGAATTTCCCATCAGCAATGTTGTAGAAATCGTCTGACTTGTCAATATGTTAAAGATTTAAGAGGATTTAAGAATTCCGCAGCTAGCTGCACTTGATCGGAGTAATTTACGCAGACAATAAAAACATTTCATCCATTTCTTCACCAGTATGATTAGTATTTGAATTTGAATTTATTTATTTAAGTACTTGACACACTTATTTTTGGAACAATCTTCATTGGTTATTTTAACACAAAGTTGAATTGATGCTGCCTTTTCCTTCTTGCTCACTATGGTACCTAGGTTTCATCTCTTGAAAGTATCAGTATTTTGTATGATATCAAAGAGTTATTTGCAGTACGGACTTACTTTACCATAAGGGCACACGGGCCTGTGCCCAGGGTCCCTATCATCACGAGGGCCCCTAAAGGTAAATATAAGGGATATATTTGCTTATACAATTTTTATTTTATTTTAGGTAAATATAACCTGACAAAAAGTGTATATATTGAGTAAATGAGGGCATTGTTAGGTCTAAGGTCTCCACCGCTTTCTGGCAACTCTGAGCAGAGACAAGCCAATGACATTGCCGAGTTTGAAAACGTGTCATTGCCAGACTTTGCCCTTTTCACATTTTTTTTTTCATTCACTTTTTTTTAATTGTTGTTGTTTGTTTTTAAAATTGAATTTTTAAAACTTGACACACAGGACAATTATGATTTATAAGTGAGTGACTAATTCTCATTGAAGTACATAGGTACTTATTTAGCTAGCATTATTTTATTATTATCAGCAAGGTCAACTCATTACTTTAAATTTATTACATAGAGAAAATATGGAACTGTGTTAGGTACTAAGTAGACTAAGGAAAACTGCTTTCAGATAAAATTACAAATCTATGTGGTAGGTACATAGATTCAATATGTTCAGTAGTTTCAGTTCAGTGTGTGATAGACAGGCACCAGAAAAAACTTACGTGCTTACTTAACATGACTATTATTAGACAGTTCTAGAGTTTTTCCCTACTGCATTAGTTTGTCAGAGTTTTCTGCAGCTCAGTATTCTTCAGTGATTTTCCTTATTGCCTAGTCTCGTAACTTTAAAACTTATTTAACCCAAACAAGTAAATACTTAGTCACTGATTGGATTATTATAACTAACTGCCGCATCCAGAATTTCTTAATCATTACTTAAGGAATTCCTTAGTATAGATTTTGTGTTGAAATCAAAGGAGTTCGTCAAGTAAGTACTTCTTCAAGTAAGACTCAACATGGCAGTACGAGATTACTTTTAATTCCTAAGGGGGTTAAATCGGGGTTTGAAATTGGTTTGAAAATCGAACTTAACGTGAGCAAAGCTGCGGGCAAAAGCTAGTGTATAAAAAGATTGTCCTTAGGTAGATTAGCTCTAGCTTGGACATGCATAATGTACTCAACAAGTCAACACGTAGACAAAATGGTGTGCGTTAACATCCAGTTACCGTAAAAGGCTGGGCGCACGGCGCTGATCACCCTTGACATCGGCGTACGTTTAGCCTTCGTGTTATTGGAGGTTGCGACGCGCAGTTACGTGTGTACTATAACTTGCGTGCAAGGGCAAGGGCGTGTAGCCTTGAACGGTTGTTAAACAACTTCTAGTTTTTGTTTTTTACGGGGGAAATCTTCTGAAGAAACCCAATATCTCGGGGGATAGATCCGGTTTGGTATGTAAGATTTGTTCCCAAAAACTCCCTGGGGGCTATCCTCTGTGCATGATGAGAGGCTTCGTGAATTCATAAGATGAAAAGTCTTGACATGAGCTTGATAACTGTACGCAGTAATCATATCATACTTAATATTATAAATGCGAAAATGTGTTTGTTAGTTGGTTTGTCCTTCAATCACGCCGTAACAGACTAACGGATCGACGTGAATTTTAGCATGGGTAATGGGTATAGTTGAGGACCTGAAGAGTGACATAGGCTACATTTTATCCCGGAAAATTAAGGAGCTACTTTCTGATAATCATATCAGAACTACGTACAGTTGAATTAATAGCTAGTTGGTGCCGCCAAGCGATTACGCGTTCCTGTAGATATACCACAGGATATACCTGGCCTAGTACCTAGTTACTTTGCCGCGTACCAACGGTTTAGCCCGATACCATCTTAGACTGCGTCATGTTATCACCACCGCGTTGCAGTCAGGGGCCAAATTGTAGCACACAAAACATCCTCTCCAACGGCCCGCTCAGTGAATCTGAACTAAAATATTTACGAGGTCCATAGGAAGTTTAAATTAGCCAGTGTTAAACTGCATCCAATCCTTTTTTGTTAGACGTCCAATATGTTATTAAATATTTTCTGGAAACAGGTCCAATCCTTTTTTGTTAGACGTCCAATATGTTATTAGATATTTTCTCGAAACTTGTAGCAACCAATCAATAAGTGGGAGTCATGGTTTACATCATTTATTATTTTTAAGTGTGACAACTCACATTGTTTTCAAATTACTACCTACCTGCCATAACTTGGAGGTACCTATTCGATATTTCGATAGCCTTATTCTATGTTCGATATTGTTTTGAGTTACTATAATTTACTTCGTGGTTGAGTAACTAAATACATTACCTAGATAATATTATTAGCAATAAGGCTGCCCTTTGTACTTATTTGTTTCTTTTTTAAATGTTTTCTGTAATTTACTTTTATTATGTGTGGTACAAGAGTTTAATAATAATAATATTGAAATTGCTGACTATGGTCTATGACCCACAGGCTTAGGCTTAGGTCATCTTGGCCTCCGCACCATGGCTATGCATTCATGCACCTCTAACTATCCGCCAACTTCCAATACTTATATGCAGATGAAACGTTCTTGCACAATAATTCTGATACGAACTTCTAAATGCCTTTCCGCAACTTAACTATTTACTGCAACGTAACGTACCTTCAAATTAACTTCGGTGCTTCGAGGCAAGAGGGAATAGCTATCACTAGCTAACCTATCGGCATCTTTAAGCGAATCCGCTTCAATCTAGATCGAATAGACTCATGGGCCATGGCTAAATTTGTTCATTGTTTTCCATAAAAGCTTGATTCGTCGTCTGTCGTCAAACTCAAGCCTAGCCCTAGGCAGGTCTGTATCATGTATGTTATAGAAGACACGGCGAAACTATTCCCTGTTGTCTACGGAACCCTAAAAACAAGACTGATGCAGCATGTACCTACCTAGTTAGTCTAGCATACGTCCTTGGTAGGTAGGAATACGAGACACGAGTGTCACCTAAAACGTTCTTAAAGTAACCTAAAACGTTCTTAAAGTAACGTGTAAAAGAACGCTCTCAAAGAAGCCAGAAATAAATAACCTTCTCCAGATTATTCTCGGAAATGGATATATGCATCTGCAAACGTTTTAGGTCGCACTGTACTTAAAATTGCGTTGGATTCAGTTCGATTAAAAAATAAAAGCATTTGAGCCTGAATGAAGGAACCCACCTAGTTATTTCATAAATTATTTCCACACATTAGCGATTAGATATGACTAGGTAACTATGTTAAACTAAACCTATTAGGAAAAGTTGTTTTATCATCAGTATCATGTTTAGGTACGGTAACTACACCTAGATAGATAGATAGATAGATAAATTCTTTATTGCCACACATAACAAAGAGAAAACTTAATTATAAACAAAAAACAGAAAACAACAGCGTGCGCAAGGGCGGTCTTATCACTAAAAGTTACACCTAGTTATTTAGTATCGATTAAACGATATTATAGTTAAACTATTTCTGAATTTGAATGTGAACCATCACTTACAATTGACGGCAATTATGAACGGATGGTTCAAATTCTAATTTCAGACTGGCATTTCATTATTTACCTAATATGCATTCGCTTCTGAGAGATAGATTTTTATAACTTTTTAAGCAATATTCGGCTGAAGGCCATCGGTTTACATATCACTTATGTTTAAATTTTAAGTAACTAATTACGTTCACTCATTCAGAAGTCAGAAGTTGTAAGGCGCTGACTGACAGACGGACAAGTGCAAATTCACTCAAGTAGACTAGACCTCGCTTCGCTCTGTCAAAAATATAAACATCAAGATGCAAGTTCAGGCACAGGCAGGTATTGTTATACTTCTAAATTAAAATAGGAATCAGAGCGTAAAACCAGACCTGACAATAGCTAACCGTTAGTTTTTCTAGATAACTAAGTAAGTAGGTAGGTACTTATTGACCGAGCGAAGCGAAGGTCTCTGAGTCTACTTGGGTGAATTGGCACTTGTCCGTCCGTCCGTCCGTCCGTCCGTCCGTCTGTCAGAGCATTATAACTTCTGAATTACTGAACGCAATTACTTCAGCTTTAAATATAATATGTAAACCAATGGCCTCCCGCCGAATATGGCTTAAAAAATAATAAAAATCTTTATTTCAGGGGGGCTCTCATAGAAGCGAATGCGAAGTAAAATATTTTTTATAAATTTACATAGGGTTGCGGTATATCATTTTAAAGATAATTTGGAATAGAGTCGGAAAATATTTTTTTTTTAATTTTTCCCCCAAAATTGACGAAATTCAAATGGCTTTCAAAGTGGTGATTTTCTAACGTCCAAAGATGACCTCAGAACTCTAAATTTTCTGAAAGGATGAGCCTGAAACTTGATCAATTATTTCAATTATATACCGTACTTGAACAACAAATACTAAAATTAGATAAATATTGTAAGGAAACGAAATTATTTAATTTTTAATGAGCGTCAGTATTTTTAACAGAACTTCACATTTATGTCAATAGATGGCGCCGCGAGGTCTCAGTTCGGGGCGAACCACTAGTTATTTACTTACTGACATCAGTTTTTAACTGGTCCTTCCTCGCCTTCTGACATCATACTCTACTTAATTTGTAACTTAATGTGACATTGATAAAATATGCAAATCCTAAATTCAAACGTAGAACGTTTATTATGCACGATCTGATGCCCGCAACATCGTCCGCTTGGATTTTAAAAAAAAAACCCACAGGAACACCTTAATTTTCCAGGTTAAAAAGTAGCTATGTCTAAAAAGTACCTAGTAGTGTACGTCACTCTCCAGGTGTGTCCAGGTCCTCAACTATACCCATGCAAAAATCACGTCAATCCGTTGCTTTGTTGCGGCGTGTTTGAAAGACAAACTAATACTTATAAAGCAACAAAAAAACACACTTTCACACAATTTATAATACTAAGTAGTATTTTTCAAGTTACTGTGGCCCGTGTTTTACTAATATTATAAATGCGAAAGTGTGTTTGTTTGTTGGTTTATTGGTTTGTTGCTTTGTCCTTCAATCACGCTGCAACAGAGCAACGGATCGACGTGATTTTTGGCATGGGTATAGTTGAGGAACTGGAGAGTGACATGGCTACTTTTTATCCCGGAAATTAAGGAGTACCCGCGGGAATTAAAAAAACTAAAACCACGTGGACGAAGTCCCGGGCATCAGCTAGTTACTTAATAAACCGACTAAGCATCAGGGTTGAGGAGTTGGGACTCAGAGTTGAATCGTATATACGTGAGTTGATACCTACTATATGAATTCACCATCAAAATTTCCTAACTCCCTAGTTTTGAGGATTTCATGCAGTACGGTACACCTACAGCATCAGGATTGAGGATTTAGAGTAATATTTTTGTATGGGACCACCTCGGGAGCTTCCTCTAACCACTGAAAAAAAAAAACACTGAAAAAAAACAAGTCTTCCAATATGCGCTTGGCCAAGGACTATGCCCACAGATCACGGAAACAAGGAGATGTGCTAAGGGGGCGTGTTGCGTGCGAACTCATCAGGCACAAAATAGGCCTGATGGCCGTTTTTGTCTTTAGTCGCATGTCATTCAAAGATTGGTTCACTTCTCTCGGTTTTTAACAAAATGCCGCGTTGTTCAGTGGTTGTTTGTAAAAATTCAAGCTGCAAAGTGAATTACATGAAAGATGGCATCTCATTTCACACGTAAGTACAAATAAATTGTTGTAATTTTCCATTAAAATCAATAAAACATTATTTAGTGGTATCATAATGTAATAGAGTGACAAGTCTATATCTCATTATGAACAAAAACCATTGCTTGCTTAGTAGAAATCTATCAATGAATCGGCCAGTCTTACGACGCAATGGTTAAGTGTTCTTTACCGATTCTTTCACTAGCACGATAGATCAAATTTCGTAGTGCGGCCGCTGTCGGCGTGCGGTGAACTAGAGATGTGACGATGCAGGTACGAGTACAATGCAGTTGTCGATATTTTAGCGACCAAACGATGATCTGTGATACAATAATTAATAGTACCTTAATTATAACTTAGTAAACAATTATTTCTATTTTAACGTTTAAACTATCGTGAGTAAAATTCATTATAACTATATTTTTAGTCATAATTATTACTATTTTTTTTAATGTAAGTACTCGACTTACTTAGCTGACGAAACGTATAAAAAATATACTAGGTGAATTAATATAATGTCAATTTACGTAGATACTCATTACTCATTTATTGATATATTTAATGTCACTCTTTAATATTAATATTTAAGATATCCGAAGGATGCAGAAAGAAAAGAAAAGTGGATAAATACTTTTCATAATCGGTAGTCATTGTCAAAAACCCAAATATTAAGAAATTTAGCATCGATAGATCCATTTTAGTCAATCACTAATTGTATCATATTTGAATTTTGCACAGCACATCGACAACGTTTTACGTTTGTGTGAGTAAGATGCACGGTGATTGAAATTGAACCCTGTTTGGTAAACAATAAAGTGTATATTTGTTCGTGCCTCATGCACTGATCTATCGGTATGCGTGTTGTGAGTGAGACTTCTTGTCTATTGTATTTATTTAGTTGCTTGTATTGGTAGCAGGTAGTAGGGATAGGTAGGGATAAACTGGAGACAGCAGGTTTCAATACAATTTGATACATAGGCATATCTCCTTGTTTCCGTGATCTGTGACTATGCCCAACCTTCTCATTCCGAGAGGAGACTCGTGCTCGGGGCGGTTACTGCCATCGCTTAAAGCAGTATTATTTCAAAATGACAGTTTTATGTCACGTGCCTTGCCGTCCCTAAAATAAGGATTATATTCTAAAACACGACAACGATATTAATAAATACGGCTTTAAGCGAAGTTTTTTTTATCCTCTACAAGCTAACCTTTGACTGCAATCTCACCTGATGGTAAGTGATGATGCAGTCTAAGATGGTAGCGGGCTAACCTGTTAGGGGCATGGCAGTTATATTAAACCCATACCCCTTCGGTTTCTACACGGCATCGTACCGGAACGCTAAATCGCTTGGCGGCACGTCTTTGCGGGTAGGGTGGTAACTAGCCACGGCCGAAGCCTCCCACCAGACCAGACCAGGGAAAATTCAGAAATTATAAATTCCCAAATTGACCCTGCCGGGGATCGAACCCAGGACCTCCGCATGTTAAGGCAACAGCGCTACACACTGCGCTACGGAGGTCGTTATAAAGATGGTATGCCCCCAGTAGTGAGCCGGCAACGGGTAGATAAGAGAGAGAGACGACGTGTAAATAGTGGTGTGTATTGTTTGGACAGACGAGGACGAGGCGACGACGTCGGGCATCACGGACGGCGCGGCGGACGAGCAGCAGAACCGCGTCATCTTCGTCAACCGGCCGCAGCCGCAGAAGTTCGTCAACAACCGGATATCCACCGCCAAGTACAGGTGACTGCTGACTGCTGGTGCCACCTGCCGCACAGTCTGCCCAACTTACTTCTTACTATTATATTAGAAACGCGAAAGTTTGTGAGTACGGATGTATGTATCGATGTATGGATGTGTGTTACTCTTTCACGCCAGAACGGCTCAACAGATCTGGATGAAATTTGGCACAGGGATAGATTATAGTCTAGAATAACACATAGACTACTTTTTATCCCGGAAAATTTATGAGTTCGCGCGGGAACCAAACAACCTCAACCCACGCGGACGAAGTCGCGGGCACCAGCTAGTATATAATATACTTACTTTTACAATTAAAAAACAATAATGTTACATACTTCCCCGGAATACCATCTACCCCTGTACCAAATTTCATCAAAATCGGTTGAACAGATGGGCCGTGAAAGCGTAGCAGACAGACAGACAGACAGACACACTTATTATTATAATATGGATGCTAAAATGTCTATGTCTGTCTGTCTGTCTGCTACGCTTTCACGGCTCATCTGTTCAAACTATTTGAATGAAATTTGGTATAGGGATAGGTTGTTTCCCGCAGAAAAACATAGGCTATATTTCGTGATTCAATCAATCGGATCTAGGTACCTACATAATACTTTCTAGAAAGATTTATAAGCCTCATCCAGGCAAGCCCCAATTTTAGCACTGAGGGAGTTTTTATTTTTAATCCTAAACGACAACCAAGTTATCTATGTACCTATGAATTTAAAAAAATGTAGCCAAGGTTAGGGTAGGTTAGTTCAGGCTTCAGGAGTCTTGAAATTGAGATGAAATTTTTATGACTCAGTAATCTCTTCTCTCTTCGAGTGTGCGGAAACAAACTGCAGGCAATTAGCAAGGATTCGTCTTAGCCAAATAATCATGCTTGTAACAAGTGCGATAATTTTACAGGCACGTTATTTCTAATACTAGTGTTTTTTCATCTTCATTTTAACTTTTTTTTTCTTTAATCTTTACTTTACTGGTGGGTTAATTATATACCGTGGGTATATTGGAATTTTTCAACTAAGTGCTTTTTATCGAGAGTAAAATTTAATCAAGCCTGTCCGACCTACTCCTATTCAGTCCCCCTGCCCTCGTGTGACGTCACTGGCGCGACCGTGCGGCGTGACTCCTATAAGATGCCGCCAGATGATTGTGTAGTCTATCCTGGGGGAGTACTACCATCGATCAGGAAGCCGTATTGTTTTGATGTTGTTGACGTTCGTAATTTAGAACTATAATCCTTATTTTAGAGACGTCAAGGTATTATTATTATTATTTATAATAGGCTAGGCAGCTTTCGCTGATGCGCCTATATCAAATGTTGTGTTTTGTCTTTAAATGCTTATCCAGTCTGTTCTTGAACTGATTTACAGAGGTTGACATCACCACATCCTCGGGTAGTTTGTTCCACATAAGCACAACTCTGTTGCCCAAAAAGTGTTTAAGGGGATTTGATGATGCCAATCTATGACGCAGCTTTCGATCGTGTCCTCTTAGACCAGGGTTACTTTTTGTTACAAATATTTCCTCCATATTTTGGACATTATAGTAGTTGTTCAATATTTTGAATGTGTCAATGAGATCACCTCTTTCTCGTCTACTTTTGAGGGAACTGAGTCCAAGTTTTGAAGCTCATAGGGAAGATTTTTCAGCTCTCTTGACATTTTTGTGGCTCGCCTCTGTACTCTTTCTAACATTTCGATATCCTTGACGAAATATGAATTCCAGACCTGGAATGCATACTCCAACATACTGTATGTCACATTAAACTGTCATTTGGAAATAATACTGCTTTGAGCGATGGTAGTAACTAGTAACCCCCCTGGCCGGCATAGCATTCTGAATTGAGCGACTCTGTAATCAGATGAATTGTTTGTACCTATTTGAATAATTATTGTTAGCGTCGGTCGATAGCCTTGGCGGTAGTCGGTAACACTAATGATGGAAGTTTTCGTTTTACCTATTCACAACTTTTGTCGAACTAACCCAGAACATTCTAAACTGGATTTTGACATTATTCTTCCTACTATCCTACATCCTATCCAATCCTATTTCCTATCCTAATTGATATTATAAACTTTATCTAATCACAATACCTCAATCCACGCCTAGCCTATGTCTTTCCCCGGGATGAAATTTAACCCTGTACCAAATTTTGTCAAAATCGGTTGAAGGGATGGACCGTAAATGCGGTACAGAGGGACAGACAGACACACTTTCGGATTTATAATATTATAAAGTATCTATAGTATGGATTTAGACCAAAAATGGCCGGCCTCCTAAACTCCCGAATTTATGAACCTAGATATCCTTATATTTTATCAACTACTGCGACTTCGTCCGTGTTAAGTTTATTTTTAACTAACTCCTTAATTTTCCGAGATGAAAAGTATGTTCTTAAGAATCCTATGTTCTTCCTCGGGATTTAACCCATTCCTATACCAAATTTCATCAAAATCGGTTGAAGAGATGTGCCGTTAAAGCGTATCAGCCAGACAGACAAACAATTTTATTAGTATAGACTTGTATTTACCGAATTAAATACTGTATTCAAAAGCTCTAACCTTGAGTGAAAGTTAAATCGGCGAGTGCGTGTAACTGCCGGTACTGTTTAAACGAGATTTCTGCAGCCGTCTGGCAACCTGCCCAGATATCAGAAACGCCTCAAATACGAATGTTCTGCGATGGTGGATGCTCCATTGTTTACGTGTGCCATATGTCGGGGCTTTTGGTGAATCTAGGCTAAACGGGGGACGGTTAAAACTAGTTCCGTTTTAAAACTAGTGCTGGGCTGTTATGTTTGAGTATCAATGATACGCGGTACGCGGGCATTATCTAGTAACGAGGTACAAAAGGGATGATGCCTATATCAAAAATAAATTATTTCTAACTCACTATTAAATAGAGGGTCTTCCAAAAGACCTGAAATTCACATCCTCGGTTAGTTTTAAGTTTGATAATCATTTTAAAAAATAGATTAAAGAAAAAAGTGCGTTGAAAGATGACGTCACAACTGTGAATTTCATACAACTTCCATACAACAAGTGCGTTTTAAGTTTGATAAAGAGTTGCTGATTTGATTGAGTTGTCATCATCCCTATTAGGTATTATATTTGTAACTAAGTACCTAGTAGGTAAAATAATATTTATAACAAGTTACTATATAAGATGCCCGCGACCCGTGGTTAAGTAAAGGTTTTTAAAATCCCCCAGGAACTCTTTAATCTCCCGGAATGAAAAGTATCTTTATGTCAGTCCAGAGTCCAGGATGCAAGAACAAAGTCAGATTCCTTCCTGAGAGCTTAAAAAGGCGATAAGTTTTCTACTTGAACGCTTTTCAGGGGATCGGAAAGGAAATCGGTTTTTGAGTAGGTACGAGTACTTATGTATCCTACGACAAGCTTTTACGTATTAAGGAAAAGCGGGATCATATGGGGAAATTCGTGAAACATTTCAGAATTCCTCGTCGTGACAAAACATAATTGTAGTTCTCCACCATAACAAATGATGCGTATTTCTTTCGTACGTATGGGTCGATTTTCATACTTTCAAACCCCTGTTTCATCTCTTTAGCGGTTTAATTTTCAAAAGTCCTTTCTTAGCGAATGCCTACGTTATAAAAGCTATCTGTATGCCAAATTTCAGCCCGAACCGTCCAGTAGTTTGAGCTGTGCGTTGATAGATCAGTCATAGTCAGTCACCTTTTTCTTTTATATATTTACCAACGCATGGAATACTAATGCCCGTCATTTGACATGACAATTGACCACAGTGTAACGCCGCGTAGGATCTGTGCCAAATCGAAACTTGTATGAATAAATATGAGCAAAAGCTCGCTCGGACGTTTCGTGAACTGCCATTGTTTACGAGTGGTGTTCGCATTTCGCAGCCGCTTGGCGCAGCGCCAGGGGTTTTATTTGATGTCACAGGCCTATCATACGATGTAGATGCGACTTGTGTTATGAGTAGTATGTCCGCTCTCCGTACGTGCTCGCTTCGGGTCTCAGCGCAATGTCAATTGGTTCCCTGTTATGACACTTTTTACGTACCCTGCTCTACATATTCAGAAATGGAACAATGATATTTGCAACGAACTATTTGAGTACTGTTCCTCTTCCAAAACTGGATAGTACATCATGATCATCTCATCGCCCATTGCTGAGTTTTTCTTTAAGATCTCGCGCTCTGCAAGACTACTGGCCGTATAAGATCAGACTTTCTATGAATTGAATCGTCCACTTGGTCGCTTAAAACTGCATTTTCGGTGGGCAGCGGGGAGCATAAGCGTAATAAATACGAAAAATTTCGCAGTTGTTGTGTCAGCATACCCTATGTGAGCGATAAACGCTAACTTGTTTGCGATGTCGCGATCCGCTAATGACAGTCGCCCCTTCCGCGGTGATTTCCCCTCGCCACTGAAAACATTTCATACAAAATGTATGTATGTTTCGAGTGTATCGCAACCATGGATCCGCTGCCGCCCCGCTGACCACCGAAAATGCAGCCTGCAGTCCAAATTGAATTTTGAAATCCAATTTGTCTTTAACATTCAGAGTATTTCAAAAAGCAAATGAGGCTCAGACGCGCAAAACCTTGTCCTGTAGGCTGTTGTAGCGGTCTTCGCTGTCCGCACATAATCCAATAGATGGCATTACTAGTAGCGCACGATGAACACGAAGAGCCTAACTCACGCTAACGAAGCGTTCTCTGAATTAGGCCTATATACGACCTCCTACGATGAACGGTCGGACCAGTGGTCCCCGAGCACAACACCCGCTCGGTGGATGATATCATTCTTTGCTACGGTCGAGCCATATCACCTGCTCCCGTACACTGTCCTTGTCCATTCATTGCGGAGACATGTTTATATGACAATTTTATGGATATGACATCTGCACCCAAGTCTCAAACGTAATTACTGTGAATATTGCTCTTCTTCGGACTTTGAGTTTGTACAGTAAATGGCTAATGTATGTCTAAAATCTAAATTCTCAGGGCATCTCAGGGTAGAATCATTTCTGCCATTTTGAGCGGAGCGAGGAAGCAGGCATAACAATTTATTTTTCTTGTATTTACTTAATGTTATTTTGCCCAGCGTAATGACTAATGAACTATGGCTTTAATCCATCTCACTGTAGAGGTAACCAGTGCTCAGAAGTGAGCCGGCGATGGGTTGAGATAATAACGGCGGTGTTACGTTCGCCCGCAGCCTGCCGTCGTTCGTGCCGCTGTTCCTGTTCGAGCAGTTCCGGCGCTACTCCAACTGCTTCTTCCTGCTGATCGCGCTGCTGCAGCAGATCCCCGACGTGTCGCCCACGGGCCGCTGGACCACGCTCACGCCGCTCGTGCTCATCCTCACCGTCAGCGCCATCAAGGAGATCGTCGAGGACTTTGTGAGTGCTTGTCTTGAGGAATTAAATAAAAATAGAGAGAGAGACGTTTTTGTTTATTTTCGCCATAGACAGAAGTGTAAGGATGAAGTATGAATGTTCGGTTCAAACTTTTGGTGGCAGAGAATTGACCGAAGGGGCGTGATCCGCCTCTTCGCAGTAGACTCTAACATAAGCTGATTGGCTGATATGCTTATGAATGGCTTTGGTTGTAGAAACGTCACCGGGCGGATGATGAGACGAACCGCCGCAAAGTGGAAGTGCTTCGCGAGGGGCGCTGGCTCAGCATCCGCTGGGAGAAGCTGCAGGTGGGCGACATCTGCAAGGTGCTCAACAACCAGTTCTTCCCCGCCGACCTCGTGTTGCTGGCCTCTAGGTGCGTGCCGTGTCATATACAGTACTAGACGAACCGGCGCATAGTGGAAGTGCTTCGCGACGGGCGCTAGCTCAGCATCCGCTGGGAGAAGCTGCAGGTGGGCGACATCTGCAAGGTGCTCAACAACCAGTTCTTCCCCGCCGACCTCGTGTTGCTGGCCTCTAGGTGCGTGCCGTGTCATATACAGTACTAGACGAACCGGCGCATAGTGGAAGTGCTTCGCGACGGGCGCTAGCTCAGCATCCGCTGGGAGAAGCTGCAGGTTATGCTGAGTTTATTGTGAGCTCTTCTTAGACCAGGGCGCGTTTGGAACCCTCATAGTTTTAGTTTTAAGATTAGTTATTTATCACCATCACGTCTTACATTTTATTGAAGTTCAAAAAGTTAATTTTGGATAGAACATCTTTTGACTATGGAACTCGAAATTTAATGAGCCCAGATTTGTCCAACGTTGGTTGAATACATTCATCTCTTAGCCTCCCAGAAAGAATACCCAACATAATAATTATTATTCTTTGAACTAGCTGATGCCCTCGACTATGTCCACGAGGTTCAAAGTTTTTTTCCGCAGAAACTCCTTAAGTTTTCGGGATAAAAAGTAGCCCACCACCGAAGCGGTGGTGGAGTCACGACATTTCATAAGTGGCACAAGTTGTCCTACGTGAAATGAATAAATCATTTAATTTGATATCTGCAGCGAGCCCCAAGGCATATCGTTCATCGAGACGTCCAACCTAGACGGGGAGACGAACCTGAAGATCCGGCAAGCCAACGCCGACACCGCGCCGCTGGACAACGACGCGGCGCTGGCCGAGTTCAGGGCTACGGTGCAGTGCGAGCCGCCCAACAGGCATCTGTACGAGTTCAACGGCATGCTGAAGGAGACCAACACCAAGTGAGAGCCACCTTTTTTGGGCTCATTCCCTTATTTTTAGGGTTTTTTTAAATTTATAGATAGCGCTTGGCTGCAATCAGACTTGCTAGAAGTAGTGATGTAGTCTAAGGTGGAGCCCGCTTGGTATCTTGAAGCCAAGAATGAATAGGCCTATTCACTCTTGGCTTGAAGATACCATTATTATAAGCGGATGGAAAAACGGAACCTGGAAGGGCGTTCGAATTAGAAACGAGGAAGCAAATCGCTTCGTCCGTTCCGTACCTCAAGAGGCAAGAAGGAACCCTTATAGGATCACTCTGTTGTCCATCTGTCTCTCTGGCTGTCAACCAACTTTTTCTTAAGAATGCATTAATTATCAAATATCTATTAGGTCCATGGTCTATGATCACCAATTAGGTCTATGGTCTACGATCTGGAGCTGTAAAAAAATCAAGCTTCTAAGTCAACGCAATCAAAAAATACGGCCGTTTATGCCGCATGTTACACTCGCCAATATATCAAAATCTAGAGGATACTCCATATTGACTTAGAATCAGAATTTATCAAGATGCAAGGTCTCACAATCTGCTTTCCAAATTGGTAATAGAATCTCGACATTTCATAAGTGGCACAAGTTGTCCTACGTGAAACAAATAAATCATTAATTTGACTGTACCTTATTCAAAGCTTTAAGATGGTGCTATGGTTCCCGCCTCTATACATCTATCTTTTTCTATCATATAGCTGTCTCCTTCTAACCCCCGATGTGGGGCGAGCGCACTCTGCTAAATTGCAGCGCATTTTACTCATTATCGTTTTGTGTCGCCGCAGAACGATCCCGCTGGGTCTGGAGCAGATGTTGCTGCGCGGCGCGATGCTGCGCAACACGGCGTGGGTGGTCGCGCTGGTGGTGTACACGGGCCACGAGACCAAGCTCATGAAGAACTCCACCAAAGGTGACCGCCCATACCTACACTCCCACAAATTTATCTGACCCGATGACTGCGTCGCTAGTAAATATGATGGTGATGCAGTTCACGGTGGAGCGCGCTTGTCTAGAAGACGTCTATTCACTCTTGATTTGAAGGCTTATAAAACCTGGACACTTACATCGAGGCTAATCCACAAAGTCAAGTCGCTCAACGCGCTATGGAAAAGCTAAGCTCGGAATTTCTTTGAGGGATAAAATTTCGTAACGTAGTAATTCGCCATAGAACCAAAGAAATCAACATAGCTCTCACGGCTAGCGCGTTGAAGAGAGTGGATCCGGAGAGCGGCTGGCGTCAAATGGATGCTAACAGCCAAGGATAGCCTGATAGGCAACGTTGGCGCAATCTTAAAGAGGCCTATGTCCAACAGTGGATACAAAAGAGGAGGGACAAATGGAAGTTCGAAGGGCATTCCATAATCTAGCAGTTCGAATTACAGAGGAAGCAAATCGCTTCATCCTCGTCCTCATTCGTGCGTGTTCAATTCGCAGCTCCCCTGAAGAGGTCGTCGATCGACAAGCAGACGAACACCCAGATCTTGATGCTGTTCATCATTCTGCTGGTGCTGTCGCTGCTGAGCGGCATCTTCAACGAGCTGTGGATCCAGCAGCGGAAGTACACCGACTGGTACATCGGCCTCACTGGTGAGTGTGCCCCCCTTATGACGTTTGTTCTTCTGCTTTTGTCTCATCTTTAACTAGTCGAGGTCCTTCGCCCGTTGTCCTAGGTGAGCGACAAATACAAAATACAAATACAAATGTTTCTATTTTGCCAAATGTGAGTACAAAATATGGTAGGATGGAAATTAATTTGTTGGCCTGACACATTATGTACAGTTACAGAAGCGAAGCAACGCGACGCGATGCGACGCCATAGAAAATGACAGATGTCGCGTAGATACGTCTGTCACTTTCTGTGGCGACGTATCGCATCGCATCGCGTGGCGTCACTTCTGTCGCTCGTCTAGGACAACGAGTTAGCAAGACGATGTCGTGGAGAAGATCAGACTACGGACGAAATACGCGAAGTTTTCTATGACGTTTTTATTCGTCCAGATATGGCAAACATAATAATAATTATGAAATATTTTTGTTTTCAGAAGCGCAGAATGCAAATTTTGGATTCAACTTTTTAACGTTTTTAATATTATACAACAATCTTATACCTATATCCTTACAAGTTACGGCTGAAATTGTCAGATTTTTCCAAGTGAGTATCATTATATTGTTTTGCCATCTTATGAGAAATATCTGTAAATATTTAAGTTTTTGTTGCAACTAAAGCCGTGTGCAAAGAACCTGTAAAACTTTGAGTCGTGTTCGGTGAAACTACCGTGTCAAATTGCATTATCTTCACTTTGAAGTGGGGAAAACCATATTTATTTGACTTCACTTTAAGATCACACATCGGGAGCGTCTCTCCTTCAATAATATTTTTTTCAATCTTATTATCTTTGCTGGACTTCTCTTCAGGGGATTATCCTAAAATTAGTGTGAAATATCGTCCAGCTAGTAACACCGAATGGTGTTTTCAGGCGAAGTTTATAGCGATGGACAGTGAGATGTATCACCCGGAGACGGACACGCCCGCCCTGGCGCGCACCTCCAACCTGAACGAGGAGCTCGGGATGGTGCGCTACGTGTTCAGCGATAAGACCGGCACGCTCACATGCAATGTGATGGAGTTCCGCAAGTGCTCCATCGCCGAGGTGATCTATACTCACACTCACACACACACACACATTTCCAACGTGATGGAGTTCCACAAGTACTCCATCGCTGAGGTGATCAATACTCATACTCACACGCATTCACACACACTCACACTCATTCACACTCTGTCTAAAAGAGACAGAAAAAGAATTCTCAAAAAAATATATTTGAAAAAGACTACAAATTCAATCCTACGCTAGTATTATTAGATATTACACTCTCGCGCAAGCATGTACACAATAAAAAGGTGTCTCATTAACTTAATACGACCATAAAGGAGTTTGAAAAGTAAAAGCGAACTCATTCTTATTTAAAATGTGTGATAATATGTGTGTGTCATTTTGCAAACTGCTGCTTTCTGATATTCAACTTCAATCCGTTCGCGGCGAGCCTTAAAAGTCCAATTTTCAACCCCTAATAGTTGCTATACCTTAATGTTGTGCCACTAAAGTTTCATTGGTCACTCCGCTGGGTAAAACTGACTGTAAACTAGTTTGCCTTGATTGATCGTCCCGTAAAACAGTTAACACAGAAAACTGTGGTTATAATGTGTATTTGTAAGTATCTAGTGGGATGGGCTCAAAAGTTAAGACGTTTATGTTTTTCAAAGACAAACGTTTGTGTGATTTTTCTCACAGGTCATCCTATCGTGTTTCAAAAAATTTAACTTTTTTTCAGGTAATATACAATAAACCCGGCCCCAACGAGAAGTTAGAAGACACGCTCCTGTATCAGAACCTGGACAATAACCACCCCAGCGCCGCCATCATAGCGGAGTTCCTCACCATGCTGGCCGTCTGTCACACCGTCATACCGGAGGTCATCGACGGGACAATCAATTATCATGCTGCTTCCCCGGGTGAGACTTTACTATATACAGAAAAAAAAGTTTTATGCAGAAACTAGCTGATGCCCGCGACTTCGCCCCCGTGGATTGAGATTTTTTGGTTTCCGTGGGAACTCCTTAATATTTTTGGATAAATAGTAGCCTATGTCACTCTCCAGGTCCTCAACTATACTCCTGCAAAAATCATGTCGATCCGTTCCTCTGTTGCGTCGCAATTGAAGGACAAACAAACACACTTTAGCATTTATAATATGAAGTATGATGGTCCTTGGAACTGGATGACCTTGATTGCTAATCCATGGGCACAATAATTGCTACTTTAAAAAGTTATGGTGGTCTCAAAATATTGTTTCACAACAGTTGAACGTAACTTTAATGTAGAAATGATCCTTTGAACCATATAACATTGCTTGCCAATCCATAGGCACAATAATGATTGGTACTTCGATAAAAGATGGTGGCGTCAAAATATTGCTTGCAATATTTTGCAGCCTTTTTGGCGGAATTTGAACGTTTTTTTTTTTTTTTTTTATCCACTACAAGTTAGCCCTTGACTGCAATCTCATCTGACGGTAAGTGATGATGCAGTCTAAGATGGTAGCAGGCTAACCTGTTAGGGGCATGGCAGTTATATTAAACCCGTGCCGTGTAGAAACCGAATAGGGGTGGGCCCTATTCGGTTTCTACACGGCATCGTACCGGAACGCTAAATCGCTTGGCGGCACGTCTTTGCCGGTAGGGTGGTAACTAGCCACGGCCGAAGCCTTCCACTAGGCCAGACCAGAGAAAATTCAGAAATTATATATTCCCAAATTGACCTTGCCGGGGATTGAACCCGGGACCTCCGCACGTTAAGGCAACAGCGCTACACTCTGCGCCACGGAGGTCGTCAAATATTGTTTCAAAACAGCTGAATAACTGTAAGTTTAATGTAGAAATGATCCTTTGAACCGCATAACATTGCTTGCCAATCCACAGGCACAATAATGATTGGTACTTCGATAAAAGATGGTGGCGTCAAAATATTGTTCGTACTATTTAGCGGCACTTTTTGAACGTTACTGCCGTCTGAAAATGATTTTTCTAAAATACATGATCCGTACCGACAGACGAGCGCGCGCTGGTGGCGGGCGCGGCGGCGTGGGGCTGGGTTTTTAGCACGCGCACGCCGCAGGCGGTGAGCGTGCGCGCGCGCGGCGCTACGCTCGTCTACAGCGTGCTGCACGTGCTCGCCTTCACGTCCGCGCGCAAGCGCATGTCCGTCATAGTGCGCGCGCCCACCGGTCAGTACGCGCACACACTTTCCTCTAGGGCACCGTACAGAGATACGTCGTACAATCGGATGAAGGGGACGTCTACACTGAGTTGTGCACCAGTGGGAGAGGAATTATACATACTGGCAGAATTCGACAATACAAACTTTGATTCTTTTTCTTAGTAGCACTTATAAAGTTTTCATGTGGTACATTCTGAAATCTGAAACGGATCCATTATAAATAGGATGGCCACCTTACCATCGTGTTTTGTTTTAAACTTTGATAGGTTTTTCGGGGCGCTAATTAGAAAAATTTTGAAACTCAATAGTCAATATATTATTAGCCGAGATTATCGAGGTTGTGTATTTGTGGTGCTGTTTACAGCATGACTATAATTTAGTCAAAAAATATTTGTGTCGCACACTGCAGCATATATAGCCGCACACTGGTGAAATCTGGCTTTTGAGCGGGCGTGGAATCCACTCCATCCGCCCACACAACCCACTCTGATGTGTCATATTATGAATTTACCCTTTATGTCTCGCAGAATCCGACACATTAGGTCCCTAGTCTTATTCCGTAACGTACGTCTTTGCGCAGGGGAAACTAAGCTATATTGCAAGGACTCTGTAATCTCGAGCCTTGCACGGCGCCCTACGCTGAGGCCTCGCTCGCGCACTCAGGCGTCGGTCTCATTATGACGTGTGTGTGCGCAGGGGAAATCAAGCTGTATTGCAAGGGCGCAGATTCAGTGATCTACCCGCGGCTGGCGGGCGGCCCGCGCGCGGCGCCCTACGCCGAGGCGACGCTCGCGCACCTAGAACACTTCGCCACGGAGGGCCTGAGGACCCTGGTGTTCGCCGTCGCCGATATACCCGAACAAGTTTACCAGGTGTGTATACTTAGGTGCGAGGGTAATCGAAAAGCATGGGATATGTGCTTAGCTGTCTACAGCTTATAAAAAGCTATTACACACCAAACACAACACAAAAGTCAACAAGAATGAAACAATGTGGCTGGTAGTATGGCCCCTGATATTTTCGAATAACTTGACGTCAACGACATTCTTTGTAAATGAAGAAAACGTCTGGTTCGTTTCCAGGACTGGTCCAACACATACCACAAGGCGAGCATAGCGATACAGGATCGAGAGCAGAAGATAGAGGAAGCCGCCCTTCTCATTGAGAACAACCTGAGGCTGCTCGGCGCGACCGCCATCGAGGACAAACTGCAGGTGACTATGACGTCATGTAGATTAGTTTTATAAAAAGCAACTGCAGAAGGTTTACTCAGTTAAAAGTTAGAAACCAACTTTTTCAACTTTTTTGCAAGTAAGGTTGCAAAGTAATCAGTATTCAGTTTAGTTTCCTTGTCTTTGTAGCGGTAATCACTGTGTAAACAAGATGGCGCTAATTCTATGTACATCACAATATAGATAATCGACTGAAAACCTTTAAAACACATCATATCGCGATGCAGGCACAGGTGCCTGCATCGCGATATGATGTTTTCTGAGCATAGCGCTATATAAGAACCTTTCAACCTCTAGTAGGTTGGACCGTGAAGGTCTACCGGACACAACACCAACTCGGACGAATCGATCTACCAATTGTTGCCGACGAGCACACTTCACCCACTCGTCCCGTATCTTAATTGAAGGTCATCCGTAGCAAATTTTGTAGTTAGTAGAAGTACCCTATTTCAATATGTTCCCTCAGGACGGTGTTCCCGAGGCGATAGCAGCGCTGCTCAAAGCCAACATCCACGTGTGGGTGCTGACGGGCGACAAGCAGGAGACCGCCATCAATGTGGCGCACTCCGCCAGGCTGCTGCACGCTGCCATGCCGCTGCTGCTGCTCAACGAGGACAGCTTGGACGTGAGTTACAACATGTTGTTTAGCACGAGGCGATAGCGGCGCTGCTCGAGGCTAACATCCAGGTGTGGGTGCTGTAATGTTTTTATTATAAATGCTGTCAAATGCTCTGGAAAGATCGCCTGAAAATAGAAAAGTACCAAAATTAAGTCCAAAGTATAATTATTGTAGCGAGCTCCTGATTTCTTTGTCTCTTTTTTCAGCTGAGGCCAATAATTTTGTATCCTGCAACATTTTTTCTGGTTTAGGGCACCCGAGAAAGCTTGTCCCGTCACTTGGCCGACTTCGGTGAGAACCTCCGCAAGGAGAACGAAGTGGCGCTCGTGATCGACGGACAGACGCTCAAGTACGCGATGGGCTGCGACCTCAAGAAGGACTTCCTCGACCTTTGCGTGTCGTGCAAGGTCGTCGTGTGCTGCCGGGTGTCCCCTATACAGAAGGCTGAGGTTAGTGCTTCGGTTGCGGACTTTGAGGTTCAGTTTCGGAAATGTAAATTTTCCTCTAGCTTTGGAACTGTCATCTTTTCAACCTGTTGACGTCCATTGCTGGACGAAGTTCTCCTGCATCTCCAAAGGATACGGTCTTGTACCGCTTTTTTCCCTCGAAGCGTCGGTCTACCTAGTGCCTTGGGACCCCATCGCCCATTGCTACTTATGCTTAACGACTCTTTTGTCTCGGATTATAGCGAATTAAACTTCTGGTTCCTTCACGACTCTTCGAGACTCATCAATTTTCGTTGCCCTGAGAAGTGGGTTAAACTTTGTAGTTTAACCAATTTATTTTGTAGGTGGTGGAAATGGTATCTCGAGCGACGGGCGCAGTGACGTTAGCCATCGGGGATGGAGCCAACGATGTGGCGATGATCCAACGCGCTTCGGTGGGCATTGGCATCTCTGGCGTGGAAGGCTTGCAGGCTGTCTGCGCTTCTGACTATAGTATAGCACAGGTATGCAAGGAGTATACTTTATTTATCGTATGTCTGGTGCACACGTAAAAGAAGTTAAACTTGCGATTTCATTATAAACG
The DNA here is from genome assembly GCA_923060345.2 of Erebia aethiops. NCBI lineage: Eukaryota > Metazoa > Arthropoda > Insecta > Lepidoptera > Nymphalidae > Erebia > Erebia aethiops. The sequence continues at coordinate 474,518 of OV281092.1, read as the reverse complement.
TAAGCCCAACATATCAGAGTTGAAAACAGGTATTTTTTATGGCGGAGCACATCAGCACCCCGAAAACCCTTTCAAATTACTTCCAAACGTACTATTTAAATAATGTCGACGCCATTTTGAATATAATTTTCGTAATCAGTGCCTTGAAAAACTTAAAATGACACCCATTTGCGTTGTGGGACACCTAAAATAGCGATGCTGTTCTCTCGCTCACTCACTCACTCATATGGGCAACAATATGTGCTGCGCAGCTTAGCTCCAGTATCCCTTTTTGTTTCATTTTTGCAATTTAGATCCCAATTTCACTCGTCTGCTAAGTGACTCAGCTAAAAACAATGTCTTTCTGTATCAGTTCCGGTTCCTCGTGCGGCTTCTGCTGGTGCACGGCGCGTGGAACTACTCCCGCATCAGCAAACTCATCCTCTACTCCTTCTACAAGAACATCTGCCTCTACGTCATCGAGCTCTGGTTCGCGATTTACTCCGCCTGGTGAGTTCACTGCAGCTTTGGTACTAACACCTCTCGCATCAGCAAACTGATCCTCTACTCCTTATATAAGAACACCTGATGATGATGATCTATCTGATGAATGATACTGGTAGATTCAAAAGTTCAAAAAGCTTTTGAAAATGCTATAATAGTTTTTATCTACTCCAGCATCGAAAAGTTCCAATTTCGAATTCGACAACTATATCGAATTGAACCCTCTTTCGTGTTTGCTTCTCATAACGATACAGTTCGTTGTATGGGAGCTGTATCGTTATGAGTCGTAGCTGTATCGATATGGTTATCTTCATAAATAGGATACCTATAGCTTAGCGGCTCTGGGTTCTGGCACTTTCCCAACCAGTCAATTGATTTGACTTTTTTATTAATTTACAAAGTAAAAAATTATAAAGACGTCCTTGTCGTAGATAAAATCTTGTATGCAAATGTACGTAATTAGTCATTTTAATTCTCGTACTATCCTATTTTGATACTCGGCAAGCCTCGTATCAAAAAACAGCACTCGAATTAAAATGACCCTCATTACGATACAGTTGCATATATAGCTATTTCTACACTGATGTTTGACGTGTGTGTTTTCTGTCAGGTCCGGTCAAATTCTGTTCGAGAGGTGGACGATAGGCTTCTACAACGTGATCTTCACCGCTCTGCCGCCGTTCGCTATTGGGCTGTTCGACAAGATCTGTTCACCTGACATTATGCTGAGGGTGAGTTTTGTTCTTCTAGATACTTCTAGAGAATTCTAGATGCTATTTTGTAAATTGATTTCTTTATTTGTGTGGTGTTGTGCCGGTGCAAATTGCTGGCTTACTGGGAGGTGAATATCGCAAGCTACATATGCAAGTTACACGCTGTACCACATAGATTTGTCTACTTTGGCGGATTATAGGAAACTAAACTTCTGGTTCTCTCTCTCTCTCTCTCTCTCTCTCTCTCTCTCTCTCTCTCTCTCTCTCTCTCTCTCTCTCCCTCCCTCTCTAGTAGCTCAATTACCTCTCTTCTATGAGAGTTGAGGCCTCTGCCCAGCTGTGGGACATTAATGGGCTGTAGTGGAAACTTCTAGTCCCTTCATTATGATGGACTTCCGCAAAGTAACGTCTGTTTCTATCAAATATGAATTTTAGCAGTACAAGTTGTATATTCGCCCACTGTAACATTCTGTTCATTGTCAGCACCCAGTGCTGTACATTCCGTCGCAGCAGGGGCTGCTGTTCAACGTGCGCGTGTTCTGGGTGTGGGCGGTGAACGCGCTGCTGCACTCCATGCTGCTGTTCTGGCTGCCCGTGCTGTTGACGCAGCACCACGTGCTGTGGCCGCAGGGCAAGGACGGCGGCTACCTGGTGCTCGGCAACTTCGTATACACCGTGAGTGGCCTAGCTTGTCATACGTCACTGACCTGCATTATGGATAGGTTGCCTTCAGTTCATGTCGCACCTCAGACCCGTTTGAGGTGCGACATGTGACGTGTTAGTGTCTCTGAAATCAATAATAGTATTGCAATTTTTTTCGGATGGGAAGTCGCTGGATGAGGAAAACTGAGGGCCGGTGTGGTGGCTTTGTATGGGAAAAGCCTATGTTCAACAGTGAACGTCCATAGGCTGATTATGATTTTTTTTTCAGCAGTAAACAAAACAATTAGTTCCTTAGACACTCGCATATGTTTACAAAATCCATATATTTGGTCCAAAAAAACAGCAGCTTGTTCAGTGATAATAATAAGGTCAATGTTATATGGGTCTGTCTACCAGTTTAAGTAAAAAAAATGAATAAAGTTCTGGGTTTCGTTCAAACTTAAATCTAAATAAGATCAATGAGTAAGATATCTTTGCGACTTATAAATAATTTAACATTTACATTATTTCATATACTCCTTTTATACTTCAAGCCCAATGTGTGTCCAGTTTTGCAATGTAATCAGTGGTCCTGGTCACAGATATGTTGATGTGGTGTTTCAGTTCGTGGTAGCGACGGTGTGTCTAAAGGCCGGGCTGGCGACGCACTCGTGGACGTGGGTCACGCACGTGTCCATCTGGGGCTCCATAGCGCTGTGGTTCCTCTTCATCCTCGTCTACAGGTCAGTGATCTGCCGTGTATGACCTTTATTGCACACGTTATGAAGGAATATGGTTTGTGACTACAGCCTTTAATATAAATCCAGAAACTAATACGTTTTATTAATTTTGATGATTTAAACGTTTTATGATTTTGCAAAAGCTTTCGATAGTGTTGATTCACAGAATTGAGTAACGCAAAATTCAATGCGTACAACAATATTATGTGGTTTGAACGGCGCGGCGTCGGCCTTATTTCAACCTGAGACAAACCTAAAGTACATCAAAAAATTCCAAAAAAAAAAACCAAATTTCTTGAAAATTGGTGTTTTGCGCAAGGGAGAATTTTTCGACAATTTTATCTCATGAACTTTTATAAAATTCAAACTGTTTCAAAATAATCGCGAGTTCTGATTTACTTTCTTTTACAGATTCTGATTGCTGTTTTTCAATTTTGAATTCAAAGATATTATTATGTTTATTGTATTTAATTTATAAATTATATTATTATGTTTATTGTTGAAGCATCTATCTAGCGTTACATTAGATTGTATCTGTCGGCAGTAACATGTACCCGATGATAATGATCGGCGCGGTGATGCGCGGCATGGACCGCATGGTGTTCTCATCGCTGGTGTTCTGGTTCGGCTTGCTGCTGGTGCCCGCCGCCGCGCTGCTGCCCGACCTCGTCGTCACCGTGTGAGTGCCATCATCATCATCATCACCTTCATCATCATTGTCATCTCTATCATCATCTGTAACATTAGCCAGTGATCCGATGTATTCTTTACGGTCTTCGTCATTACCCCAAGGACTGAAACAGTAACCGAAATAAAGGGTTTAAACACTGTTTTTTGAAACTGTTTTAAAACAGAAACCCTTATAACGGAAACAGAAACGAAACTGTAACAGATTCAATCTGTAACCTTTTATTTCTGTTAATAAGTGTTTTAATCTGTAACCGATATAAAGTACATGCAATAACCTACTACCGCTTGAATATCGCGCGTGGCAACGCCGCATGCGCGGTCTCTCTCTTAGTGCAACTTCTCACTTCATTGGACTTTATACACACTGACACCACATCGGCCATGGTTTTCTTAAATCAATTGCAACCATCGCTGCTTTCAATTAGGTTCAAATTTGAATACGCGTCAACAGTGTGATATTACGTATAGCAACGTACACGAGACTTTAGTGTTTTATTTATATTACCAATTTCGACCCTCGTTGCCTACAACTTAGGTCCAAATTAGAAATAATTAAGTTAAGATCTTTCCTATTTTTCAATATTAGATTTAGTTGCATATGAAACAAGGTTAAAAACATTGATTTAGAATTTTGTTATTATACCTACTTAGGTTCTTGTCAATTCTTTGAATTTTTCAGTTTGAATTTCTTTGAATTCTTTGACGGTGTCTGTACATACCTACAATAATAATATTATTATTATAAACTAGCGACTCGCCCCGGCTTCGCACGGGTGCAATGCTGATATTAAATAACCCCCGACCGCCGCCGCAACCGCTTTGCATTTTAAATCTGTAATATCTTCGAAAATATTAATTTAAATTACATGCTGTAAAGGGCCATATGGATCTATACTAAATGCACAATGTATTTAATGTATTTAATTGGATAAGAATTAATGCTGTATTGCTTAAAATCGCTTCGTAAATAAGCCATTATTTCTAGTAAAAAGTGAAGAATAAAAAATGGTTATTGTGATATTACATTATTTTGATCTATCTCATAGGGTTCAGCCAGCGTTTGCAATGTAACGCAAAAAATGTGTTTATTTACGACATCACATTAGAAACCTCTAAAATTATCAGTGTTTTTCTACTATATTATGCATGTATGTATTATACATATTATAAAACTTCCTCTTGAATCACTCTATCTATTAAAAAAAAACCGCATGCAAATCCATTGCGTAGTTTTAAAGATCTAAGCATAGGTACATAGGGACAGACAGCGGGAAGCGACTTTGTTTTATCCATAAACAATATTTGGTAGGTATAAAATATGTTAGTGATACAAAAGTGTGTTTGTTTATTTGTAGGCTTGTCCTTCAATCACGATGCAATAGAGCAATGGATCGACGAAGCATGTTAAACCAAATTAAGCCTTAACATTGAAGCATTAAAGTTTAATTTCGAATGTAGTATATTAAGATCTAATTTATTGTCTTCGTAACAACGCGAGCATGTCGGCGATATGCATGTCGTTGACGCCTCGAATCCACATTTTTACTCCCTACCAAAAATTGCTCAAAGCGGCTAAAGGAGTTTGACTTCAAAAATCATAATAAAAAATGTATAGGTACCTGAATAATTATTTTCTTTTTACCTCGACTAGAACATGAAATTAATATTTATGTATTATGGAACTTTGCTCCTAGCTGGTGTTATAGTTATTAGGTGGTATTAGGTGGTAGGTTTTATAGTTCATTTCGATAAGACTAATAGTTTCGGAGATATGTTATCTGTGTTGCATGAAAAGATTTCTTATGATTTCCATAATAACTGATAGAGCTACGAAAATGTTGACCGTAGCAAAATGAAAGGTTATAATCATGCTAATTACAATTCATTTGAATTCATTCAGTAGATAGATTCGGCGTGTTGCGCGGCCAAAATACAGACAGACAGAAATTCAGAATATATTCAATATACTTACTTTGACCTGATACAGTTGCATTATAAGTTAGTACCTACTTAAAGATTTGTAATTTTAAAATAATGTAGTTTCAAGCTTTCTTGTTAAATTATGATGAACTTTTAACACTGGTTAAGTAATTAAATAACTACGAGTAATAAATTCATTCTTTTGATTCAAACTATCGATATAAAAATAATGTCGGCCACGACAGCCTATCTCCAGGGCATCTGCGCAGGATATATTATAGGTTAGTGCACAAGTGTGCGCATACACAGGTGCGCTCTCTGTTCCTTTACTCACATAGACGGAAAATCCGACACGAGCGGAGAGAGATCAGGCGCAGGACTGACGGCTTTACGTGATATCCGAGGCATGGGGGTGAAACACTGCCAACTTCCCTAAACTTCCTAACTCGAGCTACTAGCTAGTACTAAGAATTTCTTGATAGAAAAATCCAATCTATACTATAATATTATACATGCGTAAGTTTGGATGGATGGATGGATGGACGAACGGATCTGGATGAAACTTGGCACAGAGATAGATTATAGTCTGGAATAACACATAGGCTAGGTACTTTTACTTCCAGAAAATTATACAGTTCCCGCGGGAACCAATAAACCTCAATCCACGCGGACGAAGTAGCTAGTATTTAATAATTATGGCCTAACCCGGGATTCGAACCCGGGATCTCGTCAGCCGCAGTCGAATATGCTAACCACTAGACCAACGAGGCAGTGTTACTATCTAATAGCCAATAATATTATGTACACAGTAAGTTTGGCAACGTCGCTATTTCGGTTACAGATTAAAACACTTTAAAACACTTTATTTCTGTTACAGATTCATTTCGGTTACAGAAATATAAGTGTTTCGGGTTAACCGAATTAAAAACACTTTCAAAAGGGTTACAGATTCGTTTCTGTTACACTTTCAATCTGTACCACTTATTTTTCTGTAACCTTTATGAAACTGTTTTTCAGTCCCTGCATTACCCTAATCATCATTGTCTTCTCCACCATCATCTCTAAAATCATTATCATTAGCCAGTAATCTGGTGTCTCTTTTACCGTCTTCGTCATTACCCTCATCATCACTATCATCTCCATCAACGTCAACTTTTCCATCATTATCATGAGCCACCCGTGTTTACGTATATCTATACTACATACCTTAATGACAAGAGTACATAGGCTTTTTCTAGGCATTTGCTCTCCAATCTAGACCGAGTCAATGCAATGCACGCCTGTAATATGTACTATAAATTGACATAAATCTTGATAGACTCCCTACATGTGATGGTAGCACCGCTTACGTCTAACATAACCCAATGGCTTCTTTTTTTTAACCCAATTTTGCTACCATTGAAAATTGACTTAGATGCCTGATTTCTTGTAGGTATCGTCATCGTCCTCATCATCCTAACTATCATGACGCAATGGTATTTGAATTAAGACCCCCTAAAGATTTCGCAGACTAAATTAGTTAAAGTATAAATAGGTATTTAACGGGTTTTTAATAGTATAGCTCGAACATTCGGACTGAAAGATGGCCGCAAGAGGTGTCCGGAAGAGGATCCGCCGCGCACAAAGCCCGCACTCTGCGTGTGTACACTGCACTCTAGCACCATCCCCAACGTTCAAGTTAATGCTTACTGCCTACTTTTGGAGTAAACCTTTCATATTACTTTTGTGTAAAAATTTCCGTAATTTTGTAACACATTTTAGTTGACCATTAATTTTTATTACAGCATTTTGGTAGATAACTCTTTAGCGTTTAGCATTCGTACGCTGCCGCGTGTGATACATTTGACCGCCTTATTCGAATTGGATAAGGTTGATATTTAAATGCAGCTGATTTTTGGTAGTTAGAAAATACTGAAAATCTGTGTTTGAATCGTAGTATCACTAGTATCGGTTACAGAATATTATGTATGTTACAGTACCCGGCAGTAAATATTGCACATCGAGCTTTAGAAAGAAATAGTCGGTCGTCGACTTCGTAGAGCGTCGTCTCTGTCACTCGTATGTGACGTTTTGACACTGAGTCTGAGTGACAGAGACGACGCTCTACGAAGCCGACGCAACCGACTATTTCTTTCTAAAGCTCGATGTGCAATATTTACTGCCGGGTACTGTAATTGTATTTGAGTATGGTGCAATAGTAGAGAAGTATAGTACTTGTGTAAATTGATAGAAATATTAAAATCATTTGAGAAGTTTCAATTGTATGTTCGTAAAATTTAGAAATTCGTTAGTAAAGTGAGTTTTTTTTTTATCCACTACAAGCTAGCCCTTGACTGCGATCTCACCTGATGGTAAGTGATGATGCAGTCTAAGATGGAAGCGGGCTAACTGCTAGCTAACTGTTAGGGGCATGGCAGTTATATTAAACCCATACCCCTTCGGTTTCTACACGGCATCGTACCGGAACGCTAAATCGCTTGGCGGCACTTCTTTGCCGGTAGGGTGGTAACTAGCCACGGCCGAAGATGAAGATGTCCCACCAGACAGAGATTTTGTTGTCAAGTGATGAACTCCAGAAATAAAAATAAAAATGCAAGATATTCTCGCAAAAACAGTGAACATTTGAATGACAAACTAAGTTAATTTGTTGCTGACAAAATATTGTTCTGTTCGTAAAGAAGATACTACTGAAAAGCCGGCAAGTTCAACACTTGCTCTTTTCAAAACGCAATATTATGTAACAGAACACTAATTCATGTCAGTCGTTTTAATTCCAGCATACATAACTCGGCCTTCAAAACGATGACGGAGGCGGTGCGAGAGAGCGAGATAAAGAAGCGCGACCCCGCCGCGCTGCTCGCACAGCCGCGACACTCGTGAGTACTGACGCTGACATACCACCGTCATCACGCATCATCATCACATCACATCACATCACCATCACGTCACATCACTACACTGTATGCCACTAGTCATTTGGATTTACACGTTGGATGGTTTTCGAACTATTTCAATAAATATATGCTGCTTTTCAGTTGCTTTTCAGAAGGTTGCCTGTTACAGGATTTTTTTATATCCACTACAAGTTAGCCCTTGATGCTTGACTACGATTTATACCGATCTAATAACCAACCAACCAATAATTTCAAATATAATGGCTGGTGGCATCAGTGTGCTAACATATAATATGGAAACAACAATGCATTGTTCTTTATTTTATTTTATGTTTTCCTTGAAGTTTTATAAATCGGAATTTCACTAAACTAATGCCGTCATTTCCTGCTAACCGCATTATGTAAAGGATATAATCACCCATAGGTCAGATAAGTTATCACAAGTATAAATTGAACTGTTATACTATGCAATAATTGACACAATATAATGACCTTTACATTGTTGTTTCATAAACTTTTACTTACGATTTTAACTGTGATATAAATTGATGGTTTTATTTGTGTGTGATTGTACGTTTGCGATCGTGGCAAAGTGTTTACTTTGAGTTAGATGTGTGATTACGCAAAAGTATATATTATATTAAAAACATATCATGCAAAAATATATAAATAATATACTGGATATTATACAATATATGTTTATTATAAATTAAGATATGAAGATTTATTGCAAACTGTGTTTCAAGAAAATGTTAACTTTTATGAATCTTTTATAGAAACAAATATACAAGATATTATTATACAATTGAGAAATGCAAATCGTATTGACTAAATATTACATTTAACATTGACTGTAAAATATATAAATCATCACTTGTGTTAATCGAAAAAATCCTAATATAAAACAATTATACACTCTCACAATCATTAATCATATTATACACATTAATTTAATTGTATCTATATTCTATATTTTGTATTTTATATTTATGCATATTTCATATATATTCACATTTTCATTATATTTGCACAAGTATATTAGCAGAATTATCTATTAAATATAAATGATGTATATTTTATGTAAATAATATATCACATAGATAGTATTAATTTAAAAAAAAATATATATAAGTAGCACTCTCTCAATATAGTCCGTGGGTTTATAATATACACGATGTTTTTTACATACATTCTTTTATTGGTATTGGTATAAATGCTTTGTTAGTTATAAACCGACGGACGGTTTCAAAGTATGAGTGTGTAGTGTGCACGCATATCGGTCCGTGTAACTGTATGGCAAATGTAATATTATGTACAATGAGTTGAGTTTTGTTTGGTTTGCTTGCACTTACCCCCCCTCCCCTGCACCGTGCCGCCCCGCGCCCCGCGCTGAGATAACATTACCGCATTTTCTCGAGTCATCTGTAATTTTGCCCTTATAGTTTTATGTAACATTATTTAATTTTTAAATTTTTTTGTATTGATTTATTTTGCTGGCCGTCTTGAAAATGCGTATTCATTTTCAGATTAATGAATCTCGTGTATTTCAGTAGTTGAAATGTTATAAATAGTACATGTTTAGTATTTGTAGCCTTATTGAAAACTTACGACACAGATACGTAACTTTAGAAAACTAAGTATTATATTATTAGACAATTCAGAATTCAAGTAAAGTTCCTTAATTTGTGTTCGTGAAAAAAAAATTTTGGTACCGCCTATTTAGATAGTTCCATAGTTATTAGTTTTTAAACTTTAGACGTATTTCGATGGTTGGTTGGAAAATATCGTCCGAATCCATGGTTGAACTGTGGAGGGATCGCAGCGTGTCGGTACTCGGTCGTTATCTCAGCCCGGGGTCGCTCTCTCGACGGTGGGTGGTTGGTTTGACGTTGGTTGTGGTTGTGGCGGCGCAGACGGGCGCGCGCGTGGCGCGGCGGCGGCGCGGGCGTGTGGCGGCGCCGCGTCGCGCCCGAGGACGAGCCGAGCCCCACGCACGCGCTGCACGCGATGCAAAATGGCGGACGTACACAAAATGGCGGACACGCGCCCGCCAGGCGGCTGCGCCCGCACCGCTCGCACGTCGTCTGACGCGCCGCGCCGGCTCACACCACATACATATCTCGTTTTAATAGTAGATTCGGTGGAATCGATAAATGCATTAGAGAGAGTGCAGTCTCGTTGTGGCCTATTCTAAACAAAACTAAGACAACTACAAATCTGAGTAGTTTTGTCCCTTTCCACAGGGAGTGTTTTGGAAGGGTTAGCATTATATTTTTAATGCTGTCATTTTAGTTTAGTTTAGAGATCGTGCCTTATTATATCTAGCTAAAACGGCTTAACCATGTTATACTGAGTTCAAAGCCTTACACTCATCGATCGAAATACGAAATATCGTATAATTATAACGAAACTAGCCGATGCCCGCAACTTCGTCCGCGTGATTTAAGTTTTTTTGATTCCCGCGGGAACTCCTTAATTTAGCCTATGTCACTCTCCAGACTATCAACTATAGCCATGCCAAAAATCACGTTGATCCGTTGCTCCGTTGCGACGTGATTGAAGGACAAACCAACAAACCAATAAACCAACAAACAAACTGACTTTCGCATTTATAATATTAACGATTAACGAAATACGCTATAAATATAAAATACGGTACTTACTAGTTAAACTGTTCATTTGACTAAACTTTGCGACATTTACTATCCTTATAAGAAGTACTCAATTTTGTTGTAAAATCTAATTCATTTTTGGGAGAAACCCAAATCCAAAAAATATTAATCGACTTAACACAGCTGCACTGTTTTTTCTGCAAGTATCTCATACAAACTAGACTTATTTCATATAAAATAAACGTTTGTATGTTCCTGATAGTATTCAAGTAGTCTTCGAACTGTGGACATGCCTTCCATCGCGCTGGCTATGATACAAGTACATAGCGGCGGTTTCGGGCTTCGTGATATTTTGATAGCAATTTGTTATACTCGCTAGAGATATAGATTATATTATTTTAATAGTTATATAACTAAGGGTCTAAGCAGACGGACTGCGTTTAGGCTACAAGCTGTCATGAGAATCGTATTTGGGTACAGTTTTGTTGTAGTTCAATTAACTGCATCTCATTCGCTGACTGTGGTGCAGTCAATCAATCGTTTATTTGCTAGAAACATTGTACAATAATTATAATAACAATTATTAAACTAAATATAGAACAATTATGTTTCGTGCTGAGAAGTAGGTAGTTAATACAATGAATCCTTAATCAATAAATCGTAAACATAATTCAGCTGTGTCACTGCACAGTAACCGTAAATTAACTGCAATATTGCAGTCCGTATTCAGGGGCCGTACAGCCAACACTTAAAGCAATACTTAAGCAATATTACTCAAAATGTCAGTTTGATGTCACGTACCTTGACGATAAGGATTATAATTCTTTAACACGAAAGTCCACAGAATGAAACAATACTGTTTTAAACGTTGGCAATATGGCTCCAGACCGTCTGTCGTGGCACTAAGACTAATATAAACAGTGTTTTTTCAAGTTGGGCTTACCTGAAGTGTTATGTGCGAGGAATGACGGCTTTTATGTGGTAAACGTTTTACTTTTTTTTTTTGCTAATCGGTAACACAGTTTAACGATCATACAGTTGAGTAACTTTTTCGATCAAGGAATTGTATTGTTACTTAGAATTATTAGAATGTTGACTGTTTTCTAAATTTTCAATAGGACGAACTTATTGTTTCTTGGAACAATTTCAACGTGTTTTCTTCTGCTCTAGTACTACGTTACCCAACTGTATTTTCAGATACTGTGGCAGTAGCTTGCGTTGGTGTGACTTATCAAGGCTACTTAATCCCTTTACTTAAGAATATTTAAAATTTACATTATGTTTTTTACAATTAGACATTTTGATTTAGGAATAAAACGACCAAAAGTTAAAGGCATTTACTCATTTGTTTCTAGATTTTCTAAATTTTATTCTGGTATTATAAGTAGTTAAATTTCGTTACGTTGTGATTGTCTTTATTTACCTAGGGAATATGAACATAAGAGTTCTGAATATAAATATTTTATTTTAATATAAGTAAGATGATAGAAAAATGATTGGAAAATTAACATGGAGTATAATGACATTTTAACATAATTAATATTTATTGACCTTTATGAATACTGAATCTAGGTTTTTATAATCAATGTTTTGAACGATACCAAAAACCTTGACATTGAATATTGAAAAAAGAATATTAAAACGAATGTTAATATGATACAAATGATAATCATCAGAATTCCATAAAGAGTACAAAATTAAATAGCATTTGAATAGCTTTAAGGTCTTCAGTTCTATCGAAATGACATTCCGTCTCTAAAAGGCTGTAACATAGCTCACTGTGATTTGCTACCGTAGTTTTTGTACCATCGTTTGCACCCCAGCACCAAACCTTTGATTATTAGTGCATTGTGACTGTTGCAATTATTTAATTTAATCTACTCTTGCTGAGGTTGTATTTTAGTCAATAGTAGAAATGACTGCGATTTGCAATGATTACGAATTATTGCAATGATTACGAATTATTGCAATGATTACGAATTATTGCAATGATTACGAATTATTGCAATGATTACGAATTATTGCAATGATTACGAATTATTGCAATGATTTTATCAAAGTTTGGTACTAGGGCTGCCGTTGTAGACCTTGTACTTATTTCATAGTACGCTAGTGGTTTTATTCGTTCCTGTTTTGTACTGTTGAATTTGTACTTGTTGAGTGTTTGTACTATAATCACAAACTGTAGCGATAATGTATTTTTAGTTAAAATATCTACCGATATCGAGTAGGTCTAAAATAACATTTTGGAATAAGTAGGGCCTCACTATACTACCTTGGGGGACTCCTTATTTATTATAAATCCATTTGAAGGTACTAAGTTGATTTTAGACTTGGCATTGTGAATCTCCTACGTTTTTGCTATTTTCAAGAGTTGGTTTAAAGGTCTGAAAATGCAAAAAAAAGGTTTAGCTAGAAATGCGTATCTAAATTAATACTTTTTTAATCTTCTGCTGTTATTTCATATTTCTAAGACAAAAAAATACTTATTAGTAATACTTAAATATTAGACATTTATTTTTTATACAAATTGTAAGTAATATTTAAAAATACATTTTCTTAGTTGATATTTTTTCTTAGACCTATTATTTATAATAGTATTTATTGTTGACTCAATTTAATTGAGTTGATTATTTAATTATTAACTGACTCAATTTAGACTTTAAAACGCTCTTCCAAATTGTACATAATTAACAATGATTGAAAATTTATTTTAACAAACCGTATCACGGTTTGTTAAAATAAATTGTGTAAAAATTGTGTAATTTAAATACAACCTTCCCTTTTTGTTTTGCTTCTTTTGAATGTATTTATTTTTGCACTGTTATGTTCCCAACGCACAGTACTATTTCATTGTATGTTACTCATTAAAACTCTTTGATTGAGCTAATTGTAGATTTGTATATTTTTATTTATCTACTTAAATTTTTGACTTAAGATTCCCTCATGAAAGGGTAAATACCTTGTTGTCTTCTTTTTAGAGATATTAAAATTTCACCCTATACCTTTAAAATAAACCTTTAAAATGTCTTAAAAGTATTTTTCTCAATAAATTTCTGTGTAAACGTGGTTCTTCAGTAAGTGTGATAATGTTACAATTAAGTAGTATGAATTTATAGTTCCAATTAGTATGAATTTAATCTAACTGCATTTTGTTTTTATCGAGTTCAACAAATATTACTATTGGCGAACTTATTACCTAGTTCAGACGAATTATTTGTCTATAAATTCAGCCTCTCCTGATATTTATTTTCTAACAAGTTATAAAATTATCTGTTTAAAAAAAGAATCAGCTAAATATGATACTATTTATTACAATAATACTTCGTTCCGTGCTTTTACTGAAAAACTACTTTTATACACTAAGCATAATTAAAGGTAAGGTTGATTTCCAATTTACATATAAACCCCATTATAATTATAATTAAAAATTTCTAGTGAATGTATGTATAGTAAGAGAGGGCTATTTACATTGTTTGTAAGAACTATTTGTATTGAATAAAGTGTTGAATTTCAATCGATTGTCTCTATTTATAGTATGAACTATGTGATATTCTAAATTTATTATTATATAACCTGTGTCGGAAAGCATTCTGTTGGTCGTTTGATCAAAAGAGGATCAGCCATTTTAGGCCTCAATTTGAAATTTAATACAACTTAAACGACTCTTTGTCGTACAAATAGTGCTCTACATTGATTCCAAATCATATTCAGTGGAGCGTCTCTTGAATAGAACGTTTGCAATTCCATAGATTTAAGAACAGGGATTTTTATCTTTGGAATGCTTTTTTTTAAAATTGTATTTTATGTTGGTAAAGGTAAATTGGTATTTTAATTAAACTAAATTTTTAAAAATTCTTTAAGATGATAATTCAGTTTAATTTTTTTTTATGGTTATGGATCCGTTTGGTAAAAACAAATTGGGTGAGAATGTTCTCCGACTTCAAAGAAGGACAGCATGTGATGTGTGTAACGGGGTCGGGTCGGCTGTGGGGTCGGATCGGGTCGGATCGGGTCGGACGGGGTCGGCACGGGGTCGAGGTGCGGGTGCTAACTGTCTGGTTGTTGTAGCGCGGCGGACGCGCGGCACGCCGTGGCCCGGCTGGCCCAGTGTAAGTACGGCAAAGCTTCGCATGCGCCCGAGCCTGCCCGCAACGCAACGCATCGCATGCACCACCTCACCAGTCACCGGTTGTCCTAGCTGAGCGACAAGCCACACCGACGCCGTCACCATACAAAATGACAGACGTATCTGTGACAACGTAGACGTAACGTCGTTCTATGGCGTCGCTTCTGTCGCTCACCTAAGTCAACGGGTTACACTGCAGGCCAGCGTCTCCCAAAAACCGTAGCCCGTTTTTTCTAGTAGTGACTCCCTATTTAAAGCCGGATCAGAGAAATGTTGCGTTATCTTTTTTTTAAATCTAGTTTTTAAACGGCTTTTGTAGGTGACATAATATGTCAATCCTATCGTTACACGCTACATACATGAAGTCTTAACTATGATTAATTCTAAATCTAAAACAATTTGAGAGAATCAATAACTTTATATACTTTTGCTGTTGCGGTATCTCATCGAAGCACAAATTCTCGTGCGTTCAATATTGCGAAAATTATAATAATTTTTACTGAACGCATAACGTGATTTTCACTGTTTATGTTTATGGATGCGGGTCAGACTTGGTAATTTTCTGCAAGTCAATTATTGTGAAAAATCTAATTGAATGGATACCTACTACGCGAGATCCCTAAGGAAAATGTCGTTTCCGTAATTTTACATACATATACCTAGTTAGTGTTTGCAGAAATAATTTTAGACCAATAATTGTAGTGTCCTATGATCAGATTTGCTAACGTTAGCCGAAATGCTTTTACACCAAATTAACCAAATTAGCGACAAAAACGTTCGGAAATACCTAAGTCCTACTAAAATTGAGACGTGACACTGCTGGGTAAGGCTATGTGCCGTTTTTGGAAAACGCTGGTCTCCCCCACTGCCAGTCGGCTTGACTCACGCTGCAAGTGTTTGCCACGCTTTACTTCATGTTACAGACAAATACTCACCGCCCGTCACGATTATATAATCGTTACTATACATATACCGTGCGTAGACACAGAATACTCGTGTTAACTCAACATATTATGGCACATTTTGACGGTCAAAAATTACCCGTATCTAGAAACTGCTTTTTACGTATCTATATTTGTATTAAGTACGGTTATAAGTATTATTTTTAATTTTTTCTTTATTATATTGATCGTTACTGTCGATGAGTGTTTTACATTATAATGCTATACGTCATTTCGGGAAAACTCTTGACAAAACGGCTCTGCTGCATCCAGCTCCACAAAAAATTTGGGTATTGAAACAACAAGCTTTTACGATTGAAAACAGTCTCTTCGTCAGTGGCTTAAAATGCTATCCATTTCCGGAAAGGGCATTGTGACGAATGCTTCTATTCTAGTGGGAACAATCGAATCGGGGCCCATTGACAACGTAAATAGAAAATTACATGTAATAATGCTGTAAGGGATAAGGCAGAGAGGTTTACAAGAGATTTCCCCCAAAAGTTAGTATGGGCCCACACTGAAGGGATGTGGTCGCGATTCGGGTCGTTCCCCGCTCTGCATTCTGATTGGGTAACATTCGGTTGTGCCTGGCTGTGGCAGCCTCACGGAGACGGCGCGCCTGCTGCAGAACGTTCGCAGCGTGTTCGGGCGCCGCTCCGCCGCACGCGCCACCACGGAGCTCGAGCTGTCGCGTAAGTGTCACGCCGCACCGCCACGCCAAAGCATAGTCTCACCGGGACTCCCCGCAGAACCGAGCCGTGACAGACACCGAGCGTGGTCAGAGATACCGCGATTGGCACGTTTCAGTCTGCCTTTTCCCTAAGGATTTGTGAGGATGCGTAAGCAAAGGATATTTACGATTACCAATGATAGCTGAATGTACTCATACTCAATAATATCGCGCGGTGGTAGGTACATTTAACTTCCTTCAGGATTCGGAAGCGAAGGATGTGTAACTCACCAATAGGATGGCTTAAACTAATTCATAGCAAAAGAGAAGATGGTGATGACTGATGATGAAGCACTTCTTTTATTTATCTTTGGAACATCGGTCTCCCATGTCCTGCCGTCTTTGGCTACCAATCTTGAAATGTTTTCAGTTTCCACGAAAGGGCCCTTTCACTCCAGTTTGCTCCAGCTAATAACTTCCTGCAATGAAAAGTTAATCGTGCAGCACTTCCTTCTTCGTTACGTAAAATATGCTTAACCTAGTATTGGTGCTATTTTCGTGTTGATGGCATAAAGAGTATGGTTTTCCATTCTGGGTTTTACAATTCATGTTTAATGAACCAGAGAAAGAGAACATACATGCGCTGAAGTATGAAAATGAAGCGAAACTACCGTTGTTACTTACGTTACACACATCCTTCGCTACGTATTTTTGCACATCTATGGTAGGATAGAAGTTTTCTGCTAGATACTAGCAAGGTCGAGCTGGCATGTGTTTCGAAATTCTACTAGTGGCTTGCATGCTTTAGTTAGAGTAACAAGAGATCGCAAGCCGTTTAGACTTTTATGGAAAGCTGAGAATTAGTGGTTTTTTTTTTTCGTAAAATCTTAGTGCTTCATTTTCGATACCGTTCCTAGAAACTGGCATGAAAGCTAAGTATAATTTCGAATTCCAGCAGCTAGTTTGCTTGCCAGGACTTGGCATTGTTATCTAAAGCCTCTTAAGCATGTCCAGCAAAGCCTTATTACTTCGTTTACCGATACCCTGACCTGTGGCTGACATCGCGCGGTTCTGTGGAGAGTTTAATACTTACACTTTATCCCCAAAGCGAAACTGCCAAACTGGATTACCGAGGTATCATATTATCGCTATATTTAAATATTGAAAGCTTCTATATTAGTAGTACACTTGTGTGTGTTTTGCACAGTAAGAGAATCTTAGAGAATCACTATCTATCAACTTGGTCCCGTCTGCTAAATAATCTAAGAACATCAATAATATTAAAAGAATTTTGTTTTCAGTTAAGATCTTCAACTTGGACCAATAGTTTATTTCAAAAAAGTTTGTGTCCCCTTTACATACTTTACCATTTCTTATAATTTTTCCTGAAAAAAAAACCAAACTAATGAAACATTGTTAAATTTTTCTTTTCATCCTATCTAAGGTCAATATGCAGCCCAATTTGCTTACTCTCAGGTAAAACTTAGTTAACACAACCAGCAGCGTTTCTAGTGTCCACATTTAACCGAATTCTCATATGCGCGCTGTAACCTCACTTCAAAATAATCGTTTCGTGTATGGCTCGCGAACATTCGCGGCTCGTTCGAGCTGACGTCTGAATTTGGAAATCAAAAGACGCTTACTCGGTACATTAAGATAGTTTACAATGGTTATAACTCGCATATGGCATTTTAACGCAATTTTCGAATGTTTTAATCAATTGATTGTTATGTGGTAGATGGCTTCGCATTCTCTCAAGAGGAGGGCGCGAGCGTGTCGCAGGCGGACGTCATCCGCGCGTACGACACGAGTCAGCCGCGGCCGCGCTCCTGAGCTGACGCGCGGCCGGCCGAGATGTTCACGATCTGCTGAGCCCGTGGACACAGGCGCGAACCGTGTGGCAGCAGTGGAAACACACCGCGCTCGACGTACAACCCTACTCTTTTCTAACGCACCTACTTCTCTTATTATCACACTCGTAGCAAAATCGTTGATATGAACAAAAATCAAACAGATAATTGTATAACTCTTACCTGTTGTCGTCGGTGAGCGACAGAAGCGACGCGACGTGATATGACGCCATAGAAAATGACAAACTTGTCTACGCGACAAGAAGGGTCAGCTACTGTTTGATACTGTCGCGTCGCGTCGTATCGAGTCGCCGGTGTCGAGTTTGTCGCTCACGTAGAACTACGGGTTAGGCTACATGTCCACTGGAGCGGTTCAGAGTGGAGATGTGCTCAACAGACCAATCATTAGAGGATTACCACGCAATTTAACTATATTCTGATCGGTCCGCAGAACACATTTCCAGTTTCCACTTCTGTGGACAACTAATCGGGTGATTTCAAATTGTATCGTACTCAGCGTCGTATGCGTATATAGATACTTCAACTCATCTTGCCGTGCGGTACTTAGTGTCCGTGTAAATTGCAGCTTTTACACGCACACATAGCACTGCATGATTTCGTTCAAAAAGTTCCATCGAATAAGGGCCTTTGAAAGTAGTTTTGATGCAACAATATCGTGCAAAGGCCCAAGTCGACGCGACTATTAATGTCATCTAGTAACGAGCTACTAGATGGCATTAATAGTCGCGTCGACTGGATTAAAATCTGTGTTAAAATAAATATACATATCTCAAATTTGGGCACCGACGCGACGGATAAGTGAACTGTGGCCTAGCGGTCAAAGGCTTTCCGGGCGCGATTCCCAGAGAGACGCAGGTTCAAATCCTGCCGGTTCCGCAGTTTTTCATATCTATTTAAGAACAGTTTAGACTGCATGTTTTGTATGTGTGTGTGACGTGACAGTCGTTTGGTCATCGCCCGAGCAACACAAATCAAAGCTGAGTATTTGCACACACACATAGTGCCGAGCGCCAAGATGAGTTGAAGTATTTAAACGATGCGTTACAATTTGTAGGCAGCCATGTTTGATTCTTTATGTCAACGAACCAATTGAGTATCTACTTAAGTAGAGTATTTTTTAAGAACTGTCGAGTACGAGATCTCAAGATTACCTTGAACCTATTTATATAATAGAATAAAAAACTATTTTGGTCACATTTTATGGAATCAGTGAATTTTATGAAACATTTAAACGTCTTTAAATTATAGAGGCAGGCTTCACGCAAAGTGTATGTGTATAATTTATGCTTTTTATTCAGTAGATAGCTGTTTATAATCGTGGCAATTTTTTTAAATCGCTCACTACAAGTCTACCACAATGGACTTTAGTAGATATTGTACACCACAAAGAAAAATTAAACATAATAATTAGCTTAGCAAAAACCAAAGTAGGTATACAATTTGGCGGCGTTTTCGCTACATTTAGATTTTCCAGGCAACCAATGGTGTTAAAAGACATAGCTATAAATGCAACTGGTAGATGGTTGAATTACCTGTTAACAAAAAAGAAAATAAAAATGGAGGTAGCGTAGCTCAACACTTATCAAATTCGGTAAGAAGTAGTGGGCGGTGACCAATATTCTAATGTGGAAAATATTACTTGGAAATCTATATAACCCACGTTGTTTAAATGAATAATGTTTAACATTACTTAATTATTTATTTTATTTTATTAGTTCTTTAATTGTTTAGTTATTTTTAATCAATAATTTAAAAAATTGATCTAAGTTTTGACATTAATTAAATTAATAAATCATGTGATAACACAGCTGCTGTAGATTTTATTTATTTAATTTTAATATTATGGCTTGAAGTTTTGTATTTCCATTATTTGCATCATTTTGAAACGACCAAAAAATTTGTAATCAAATATACTTATTTGGCCAAAGATCGCTAAGGTATTATTAACAATTGTAATATTATGTTCCGTGTCTTTTTTTTTCGGATAAATTATTTTATTTGTATTACAATTACTTAACCTGAATTACTACCAAACAGGCATAAGTACGTATAGGTATAAGTTTGATATTTTCAACAAATAATGAGTAATATTTAAGCTTAGCTTACACATGTTCAAAAATCAATTATTAATGTAGGTATAAGCTAGGTATTTTTGCGAAGCAATATCATTTGCGCATTTTTTAAAAATATTTATTAATAATAAACTTGTTTATCAGTAAACCATTTAACAAGAATGAATTATAATACAAAGATAATTTTAATTGAATTGGTGGTAAGACTTAATGTAACAATAATTAGTATGCTCGATGTATTACAGATGTGCGGGGCCTTTAATATTACTTTAAGCTTTTCGCGATAATGTCAATAGCTAATGTTGTAGGGATATATGTATTATACGCTGGGCACATTTGTACTTAGTATGCCACCACACGTCTTTGCACGAAGCTTTATTATTCCATCACAAATGTTATAAACTCGAGTTTAGCGCGACTTCGACTTTGTCGGCGTGGATTTGCGTTTACTCTGCCTCAGGCTTTAGAACGATAGCCGCCAAACACCGAGTAGTCCGCCAAATGAGACCGAACAATACGTACTTTGTTCTTTAAGGGCTTAAGGCGAGTCACCTCAGCTCAGCGGTGAAAACTGGTTTGCTAGATCAAATTTTTTCGGTATTTACTATTAAATAACGGTCTTACAAAAAATATCCGATACACTTAAAGATATTGTCTAAAGAATGTGCTAATTTGTTACACGATAGGATGTACTTTACTCGATCAAAAAAAATCTTGAAACAGGCAAAATAAAAGTTTAAAACGAATTTTTTATTAATAAAATGTTTGACGCTCATAATTTTTATATGGATAAATTTCTCTTGAAGTATTAATGAGAACCTGCTAAACTTTGTTTCAAACTGAAGTCCTATATTTATTTAATTCAAATTAATCCCAGAACTTGAACGTTGCCAAGCGATTTCAGAACATACCGCGCTGCTCGCTTCCCCGCCAGTCTCTACGAGAAACGTACCGCGAGACGCGCGGGCGGCACCCCACACCTCACCTCCTAAAATCTTGCAGGTGACTCGCCTTAACAGTGACTATACCTATGGCAGTTTCAAACGTCACAATATATGCCGATTTTCACGGTATCTATAGAATATTATGTCGGAAATAATCCTGGAAGTACCAAAAAATTAAGTCTCGATATACCAAATTTCGTTGACGGACAACTCGCATTTTTGGTTAGGTAAAAACTCGCTGTCGAAAGTGGCCGTAGTGCTTTAGTTAGATTGTCAGCCAGGAGAAATGAAATGTTTCGACTTCACGATTCGATCGTCGCTTCGACAACATTAACACGCGTAGGTAGGTGGCGTATGACAAGTGTGTTACTGGCTTTATTCGATGTTAGGATATTAGCTGATGTTCTCAAGTAGTGGCTTCTTTTACTTAAGGTACCGTTATGAATTGCGATTCCTATTTCTATGCCTACTTTGGTATTGGCATCTCTTTTCTTGACAATAATTAGAGGAGAGATGATGTTATAGAATTTTAGTTAGTAGTTACTTGTTCATCTGTAGGTATACTATTTGTTGAATTCCTTGTTAATCTTTTACAATTCGTTCTCAAAATTTTAAAAAATGCACATTTTTGTTTAGGCTTTACATTAAACCAAGCTAAAGCTTGACAACAATTAAACACTATTTAAAAAAATTACTGTATTCATTTTTACTCATCATATTATTAATCCTATGTAAAATAGACTCATTAAAGTAATTTGAGATAAATACGACATATTATGAATTTACTTGTAAAATAGCCCAATTTATCCTAAGCAATAAACTTGTGACTTTTGCAATGCGACCGTCGCAATCATTGTTATTGGCTGACTTGAAACTCACCTTGTAGTTGTACTAATATAAACTCGTATTTATTAATATATTGATTTATTACATACACTCGATTTATTGATCGAATGCTATAGTGATGAACAGCTAATGCGAAATTCAACTTGCCTCGTCGATATTTTTATGCGGTGTATTTTACAGCAACCAATTCGCTTTCAAAAGAAAAAAAAGGTTAAATTAATTGACCCTGAATCAGTTGACAGCAATTCGAGACTCAATATAATATATTTTTGGGACTCTATAATTTTTTTCTGAGGCCGTATTAATAAGCCGATATCAGTAACAGGTGTAGGTCTTACTAATGCCTCATATAGACCTCATCATCTCGACGTCATAAGACCTATACTTGAGAATGTGTTCATAGCTGATGTCGCTTTTCGAACTCAATGTTTGAGGTGCCTTCAGCCAATCGACAGAAATGAGCGGTGGCAATGCAAAAGTTTCGAGCCAGAAATATGACTTCATACCGTTATGCTGATAATGTAAATAACTATTTTATTGTTAAGGTTAAGTGTGTAGAAGAAATGTGTACAATATTTTATGTAGAGCCCACGCTACTGACAGCCATTCAGAGAATATAAGAGCACGAATTTGTACTTCAATATTATAACCATTGACACCAGTTCAATCGTTAGCAATCATTAGGACGTGTTAGTTATTTTAGAACTAGGTACCTACTCCTTATTATATGTATAGAGCCTCACTCACATTGAGAGAGTTACTTGCCTCCATTGTGGCATCAGTTGAACAGAAAAGTTGAAGCTACTGTCACAGACGAAGTTCTTCAAAATCAAAAATAGGGAATTTCTCCCAGTAATTAGGGAAGTTGAGTGAAAACTACTCCACTTTAAAATGGAGAACGTTATCAATCGAGTACTCAAACTCACAAATAAGTGTATTTATCAGGCCCTTATTTTACGTAGATATATTGTATTTATTCAAATTTCAAACAAGTAACTAAAAATATTTTACACGTAAAGTTTTTGTATTTGCAGACGAGAAACTCTCTTAATGCATCAGGGGCTGAAGTCATTGTCCCAAATTTTGTACATTTTCAAAACAAATTTTACTTCTTCAAACTATCACTGAAACTAAGTGTATTTTATTATGAATTGGACGCGCGTTTGGACTGTATTCCACACTTGTTTAAACTATTCTAACACGCGCTGTCCCTTTCCTTTATTATGGATTAAGAAGGAGACGCCAATAAAAGTTAATACGCTGTTAATTTCAAAAATAATTTTAACGGAATCTCAGTCCAAAACCGCGGCTAATGTTTACTGGTCTCGAGCACAAGTTGTGAAGTAAAAAAACGAGTTGCTAATTGACATCGAGTAGAATTGTTTAAGTGAGGCCACACGACACGATTTTACCCATACAAAGATTAATGCAAATAATTATAACACGTTTTATTACTTGAAAACTTGTGCCATTTTTGATTTGTCAGTGCTGCAGCAGCACGGTATTTCTACGCTCGGTTACCAAAACAATGCTGCAATTAGGATAGGTTCCATAGTAAAAGTTTTACATCACTGATACCCTCATTTGGTTTTCCTTTCCTCTTTTAATATAGGTACCTTCAAATCAAGAGTGAATAGGCATCTTCTAGGCAAGCGCGCTCCACTTTAGGCTGCATCACCTCTTGCAAGCAGGTCTGATTGCAGCCAAGCGCTAGCCTATATATTTAAAAAAAGCTTTCGGTACCGATATCGCGCCGCTGCCGCACTCGCAGACCGACTGGCCTCGAGCCTCGGGCTAATTGTGATATCTGTGTAACTTGCAAAGTGAATCTTTCAGAGTCTTTACAATGTGTCGACCGCTAGCGGGATTTTGTATGATGTGTTACTGATATTTATCACATAATATACCTCTAACAGTTTATTATTGTTAACTGTTAACTTAGCTAAGATTATTCGGGTCACTCGGAACACGGGGAATTATTGGCTAGAATAAAAACGACATCTTTACCGAACGGTTTTATCGAATTCCGCTAGACAGCATCCTGTGAAATCCCAGTTCCAACTCTGCGGATGTCTTCAGCTTCAGGAGTTAGGAATTGTCAAGACAGATGATTCACTTGTTATGTTAGGTTTGTCAGAACTGTTACAATTTCTAAACGTAATTAGAGAATAGGAAACAGAATAAACGGTAGTTAAGGACTGTCAAGTAAATATATTGTCATCAAACAATTGTATGGATGGAACAAGTATTGGGTGGATCGTTGTATGATTATAATCTGTTGTGTTTTTTATGTAATATACTCGTACTATAGGTAACCTTATCGTGATATTCAGACAAGTGTGCCTTTGGCTGGTAAATTTGTAAAATTCGCTAAATCCAATAGGCCATAAACATGATCATAGACCAGAACAGAAACATAAACCATAAGTACTCTATGTAAAATATAATGAAGCAAAACTACTTGTAAGCATGTCACTGATTCAGTTACAATTCTCAAAAAAATCAGAAGCATGTCTTGCGCCACATAACGCAATCGGCAAGCGTCGACCAACCTTACCGTTGAAACTTTTTAATTGGAGGATACGGATAGGCCACTTAAAACGTTACAGGAAACAGAAATGTCGTAGGTTTCAGAAACGTTTAAAAACACTTTGGATTTCGACCACATACTCGTAAGAAGATAAAAAATTCTAGATAAAGTTAGCATCGTTGAACTGAAAGGTTGGTGTGATTGAGATGTGATGAAGTTTATGTATTGCTTTTTGTATATAGTGGTTTTACTCGTGGTCCTAACACCTAAAACGCTTAGTAGCCACGTGGGACCAAATGGGCCACAGTCTCGACATGAGGGATAGAACTAGTTATCTGAACGTGCTGGGTTATCAATCAGCCTGTCTCAGCTCTAGTTTCCAGTCGCCGTGTTCCGATCTCGCCCTATTGTATTGTAAGCAAAGATGTGAATGTAACAGAAAATATATGATTTGTTCTCGTTCTTTACATTTTGTTTCATTTGATACCTATTTGATCGCAGTGTAGAAATCATTCAGTAAATACCTACCGTAGTAGCGCGGAGCGTGCTAGTGTGCATGCTTCTGTCAACTAATATGCGCAATGGATGCAAGAAAATGGCCTTACAAAAAAAAACTACCTTATGTAGTTACGATTAATAGGACGGATTCTATTATCTATGGTTTGGGTGATGGCAACGCACCGTTAATGGTTGGTGTTTATTAAAATCAGTCTGACACCACCGATTGTTGATTACCTATAATCGAACCCAGGATAGTTTGTAACGCTACAACACATACCGCTGCGGCAGAGACACGAAGCTATATATATTATCTTTTAAACTAGATGATGCCCGCGACTTCATCCATTCCCGCGGGAATTCTTTAATTTTCCGGAATGAAAAGTAGTCTATGTCCTCCCGCGGGATACAAACTATCCCTATAGCAAATTTCATCAGAATCGGAAAACCTTGACCGAATGAAAATCTGTAATTTTCTAAAGAAACTCATCCTTGCCTATACGTCTCCGTAGGAATTTTCCTAAATGAGTATCGTGTAGGTAGAGCGGATGTACCTCCAGTGATGCAACAATCATCGCAGTATGATCTCACACATTAACAAAACCTTCGATTCACCAAATCAACAGCATCGAGCAAACTTCCAGCGGCGGATGTTAAATCAATTAGAGACATTAATAACGCACTAATTAGCCAAAATGCGCTCTATAGGTAGGTAGGTACATATTAGCTACACAAAAGTTCGAGGTTACATATTTTTGCACTTCCATAAATTCAACAAGCAATAACGATCTGGGGGCATACCTACTACTATCGCTACGTTTGTGTTTTATAATTATTTTAATCCTTATTTTAGGGACGTCAAGGTAAGTGACATGAATTTCATGAAGTTCCCACGGGTTTATGCAGAAACCTAAATCCATGCAGACTTCATCCTAAGTACTGAACTAATTTATATATATCCTACTAGCTGATACCCGTGATTTCGTCCGCGTGAATTGAGGTTTTTTAGTTCTCGCGGGAAAATTAATTTTCTGGGACAAAAAGTAGCCTAGGTGTTATTACAGACTATAATCTATCACTGTGTCAAATTTCATCCAGATCCGTTCAGGCGTGATCAGTTACTCAAGTAACAAACCAACATTCATCCAAACTTTCATATTGATAATAAGCGTAGGTATTAGGTTTGGATACGACCCCTACTTTGCCTGTGAGTGTAGGTAAACACGTTAGAGACGCGTTCCTTTCTTGATTAGACAATCTCGAGGAGCATCGATAGGTAAAAACGAACGAACGATTTTTCAACTTTGTGAGTTGTGAGTTTTCGATTCAACGTTAAAATTAGATTTGCACGATCTCAATCAGACACAGAAGGTGAGCAAATCGGAGCTTACTCAAACCCTTACAAAAAATTACATTCCATAAAACGTAGTCAAGTGCTACACTAATTTTGATGAAAATCAAAATAGGATTTATTATCATTTGAAAAATAGTTCAGTCTCAAATTTGTCGAAAATATTTTCATTCCAATGATCCTAGTAAAACAATATCGATGACTAAAATATTATACCTAAGTATTTTTTTCCGAGGCTGTGTGTACAAAATGCTACTTGCCCAAATATCCGTGACCTCCTCCGATTTTGGAAATCGGTTCAAAATAAACACGCCTTTAACGGAAGCAGCAGTCATCAATACCTAAATTTAAAGAGGACGTAAAAATCGTCATACCTACTATGACCGTGAAGGTGGACTGTAGGAAGTCGCTGCCAAAAATGATCGAAGCCTGCTATACTTAT
Source organism: Erebia aethiops (assembly GCA_923060345.2). Lineage (NCBI taxonomy): Eukaryota > Metazoa > Arthropoda > Insecta > Lepidoptera > Nymphalidae > Erebia > Erebia aethiops. The sequence goes on along the minus strand of OV281092.1, from coordinate 447,530 downwards.
TACCTACTACCTGATGCCTCCTTTAGTGACAACTGGCTAGTTAGGTAGTACTTAGCGCTTAACTGCGATCTCACCTAATGAAAATGACGACGCAGTTTTTAGATGCTCGCACTGTCGTTGAAAATAATTGAAATGAAATACTCATCGGAAACCGAACCTGGGACCGCCCGGTTATAAAGCAACAGCAATTTCTCTGCACCAGAGTCTGATTGAATATGATATTTTAGAACATAACTAAATACGTAACAAGGTATAATATTAGTCGCCGATAAGATCGCAGGTTGCCGCCTGCCGGCGCGAAACCTTTTATCTATACCACACGAATACTACCTTTAATATGTATTCTGCGCTTAAACCAAATTGGTAGCAACGTTATCACGTTATCAAGTTATCAGCGAGGTAAGGCAAGGTGCGGCGGCCAGCCTTGGCGACGCGCCTCCACGGCCGCGCCAGTGCTCCGCAGTGTCTTAGCAGCGGCAGACGACGCGTGCCTTGCCTCCGTTACATTTACGGACGATTTTTCCGCGAAATCCAACACGATTTCTGAAGTTTTTAAACTAAACTCAGTAACGTTAAATTGTGGCGTTTTTCCGGCGAATGTTCGCCGATTCCGAGTGCCTTATCGAAGAGAATTTTCGGCGCCTATCTAGTATATACATAATTAGGAAACTTTTTGAAATTTTGAGAACTCTATCGAACACATCGGTTCAAAAGTTTTGGTGTGGTTAGTTTTCTCAGTCAATGTAGAGTGCTTCATATAGTTAATCGAGAAATTCCTGAGCTTTTTGAGGCGTTCTGAGAAGCGTTTTCTCTCAATAAAATATATCTATTAGTTACCTACAAAGTTACCAGTTTTTCCGACCTGTGTGAGAAGTGCCTTAATAGTGTACTATTTTCAAACTTATTTGAAAAATATCCGCTTTGGTTTTAAAAGCTTTTGGCTTTATCTGACGACTTTTTTGGATCTAAAGTTCATACAATTTGTACTGACTTTATCTCGGTGTTTGTGGCGGATGCGTGGTGTCGGTGTGCATCAGTGCACAGTGCAAGTGGGTGTGAACTGCAGGTGAATGGGATGTGGTGACGCGCATGAGGGTGCGATGGTGCGCTCCCCGAGGAGATTAGCCGCGCACCGCCGGACCAGGAGCCGGTCGCGGGAGCTGGCCCGGCTGAAGACTCAGCTCAACGGAAAAGGTTAGTGAAGACAGTCTCTTTTAATCTAGGTATATTTTTAAAACGGGGTTATTCAATATATTCATAAAACTATATACGTTTGACACATGACTTATATTATTTCTCGGATGATTTGGTATGTAGGATTACATTACGTCCACGTAAAACAAGTAGTGGAGATTCGGCGATCTTATAGAACTTGTTTCGTCAACGGCTTTTCTATATTTTCATTTTAAATTCATCTTTCTCGAAGATATAATAGAGGAACGTTATTATTTATCTGGTTTGTGTAAATTGAAATAGCTAGGTAGGTATCTGGAATATTAGGAACGTTGTTATTTAAACGGTTTGTGGAAATTGAAATAAATTGTATCTGGAATCTAGATAGGTACTTACCTACCTACTTGCATGCTACTAGTTTATTTGGAATTTAGAAGGATGTGCTTAAATAAACATATTTACTATTATAAATATCAAATCAAATCAAATCAAATCATTTATTTGCCCAGATTGCGTAGGTACATTGGTGTTACATTGCTATGCTATGAACTACAATCTGCCATGTATTGGCATGCAAAATTTATCTAATAATAACAAATTCTTATTCTAAACATTATTTAAATCTTATTATCAATTATATTATAATATATTTAATTATTCTACACAATATTTAGTATATCAAATTATTTTATTAAAATTTAACTATTGTATTGTATTTAAAACTGTAACTCTTATTAATGTTCTATCGTTTATTACTTAACCGTTTAAACTATTTATATACTTGTGTCTGTTAAATACTCCTTAATTGTATAATATCTTTTCTTCAGCAAAAATTCCTTAATTTTTTGTTTGAACGTTACGATATTTAGATTTCGGTCAGCCAATGATGGTGGTAGTTTATTATATAACTGAGGTGCCATATTAAAGAAACTATTACCATAAAATGATGTTGCATGCTGGGTAAAACACAGTTTATTCTTTCTGCGTTCATTATCAGAGTATCTAAACAGTTGATAATTTGTTTTAATGAATACTAGCACTTCATATATATATAAGCATGGACAGGTGAGTATTTTAAACTTATCGAAATATGGTTTACACGAATCAGTGGGGCTCAGATGGCATATGGCTCTTAAACATTTCTTCTGACATTTAAAAACTCTCTCCTTGTCAGTTGAATTTCCCCAAAATATGATTCCGTATCTAATATTAGCTGTCACATATGCGTTGAAAGCTATTAACACTGCCGACTGGTTTACAACTTTAGAGAGCATGTACAGTGCAAAAGAGAATCTACTTAGCTTTATACATAAATTGTCAATATGGTATTTCCAATTTAAACAGTCGTCAATATATAAGCCTAAAAATTTTGTGTTTTTTATTTCTGATATTGTTTTACCTAAATAATTAATGTCCAATGTTATTTTATTACGTCTATTTACAAATGTCATTATTTTAGTTTTATCAAGATTTATAATTAAATTGTTACATGTCAACCAGTTTATAATATTTTCAACAGTACTATTAATGTCATCCTGAAACGAATTTAAACTGTCACCTATGAATATCACTGTGCTGTCGTCAGCAAATAAAATCATCTGATGGTCGGTTACCGTGGGAAAATCATTTATATATGTTATGAAAAGCAATGGCCCTAATATACTTCCCTGCGGTACTCCAGTAGTCACGGTTTTTGATTCTGATATATACGCTGTTTCTGTTTTATCATTGCCTGCTACTCTCGTAATTTGGGTCATTTGTTGCCTCCCCGTTAGATACGATTTTATAAGTGATAAAGTGTTTCCTCTAACTCCATACACGCTTAGCTTATCAATTAATATTTTATGGTCCACATAGTCAAATGCCTTAGTGAGGTCCATATAAAGCACACACACATGCTTTTTTTTGTCAACATTTGTCATGACCCCCTTCAAGAAATGGTATATTGCCAAATTGATCGATTTGTTTTTCCTAAAGCCTTTTTGTTGGTCAGATAGTATTCCATTATTTTCAAAATAATCATTTAAGCTATTAAAAATATATTTTTCTATTATTTTAGAAAAAATTGGAATAAGTGACACTGGTCGATAGCAATCCATGTCATCTTTATCTTGTTTTTTAAAAAGTGGCTTTACGATGGAAATTTTTAACTTCTCCGGATATATACCATTCTCTATACATAAATTTGTAATATAGCTTAAAACTGGCGATATTATGTCAGATACATACTTTACGACTTTGGTACTTATTTCATCAAACCCGGTGCTATTTGTATTTTTAAGTAATTTTATGATATTGTTTATTTGAGATGATGAAGATGGTTTCATAAAAATTGAGTTCGGCTTGTTCCAATTAGTCCTTGGTCTTTTATTATTTGATGATAAAGTTTTCCGATTTAGAAAATGTTCATTAAAAGCTTGTGCAATCTTTAATGGGTCACTAATTATTTCGCCGTCTTTTTTAATCCGTTCAATTGTTTTATCATTGGGTTGCAATTTGTTATCATTAATAATATTCCATGTAGCCTTTGATTTGTTCTGCGAAGTTTTAATTTTATAATCATTTTGCGATTTTTGTGTTAATTTAATAATATTTTTTAGGCGCCTTCCATACACTTTATAATTTTGTTTATTTTTATTATTGGGTTTAGTTCTATATTTCCATAGTAGCTCTCGTTTTCTTTTGCAACATTTTCTTATTCCTTTTGAGATCCACTTTGGTTTCCGATTTAATTGTATTTTAATTTTAATATAGGGAAAGCAAAGATAGTAAAAAAGTGTGAACAATTCGAGGAATCTATTGTATGCTTCATTTGGTTCCGATGTTTCATAAACATCTGAAAATGTAATGCTACTTAAACAATTCTTAAATTTAATCATGTTTTCTTTGCTTAAATCTCTTCTCAAAATATACCAGTAATCTAAACGACTAAATTTTTTAACAGAAAAGCTAAAGATTTGCGCAGTATGGTATGGCAGTAAATAACAGAAGCACGGAATAGAGCATCGACAAAATTATTGTGTTCTTGTTACAGTTTAGAGTTTAGACCGATGCTCGTAATGTTCGATTGATATATAAACATATAAACATAGCCATGATGATTTGATTTCATGAAAATTCCAGTTATGAAGCTATTTTTCGAACCAAATATTATGGATAGGAATTAGGCGACCTATTTACGCCTTAGGTAGGTAGTAAATAAAATCTAAATGACTTATTTATATTGTGTACTTTACGTGTAATAGGCGAACATTTGTATCTCTGCGTACACACAGCTATCCAGCAATCAATTTTATTTGTTTACTGATAGTAATAGGTATCTAGGTACCTAGGTAGTAGGTATCTACATAATAGCAATAGTTAACGGCTTCATAATACAATTAAAACGATCTTCAACATGCAAACATTCTATTGTTTGACGCTGGAATGTCGTTGCTCGTATACGAAATTATGAATCGTAACTCGTAACTTCGTAAGTATACCACATAATAAGTATAATGTTATACATAAAACAAGGTCTAGAGCTGGGAAGTCGCGGGAAAAATATAGGTACCTCGTGATCTGTGGTACCTACCTAATGGCGCGAAAATGGGTGATAATTAGATCTGCGAAGTATCAAACTCAATCTGCCTTCCTGTTCTCTAAATCCACCACCACCACTACAGCCTATTAACGTCCCACTGCTGGGCACAGGCCTCCACTCTCATAGGAGAGAGGAATTAGAGCTTAGAGCCACCACGCTGCTCCAATGCGGGTTGGCGGGCTTTAACGGCAAATCATGTTAGTGATAATAACCGGGACCGACGGCTTAACGTGCTCTCCGAGGCACGGGGGTGAAACACCGCCAACTGCCAACTCCGGGCTGGCACTGAGAATTTCTGAATTGAAAAACCCAATAAACCCAGTTCTCTAAATCAGTGGCTATTAATTAAATAATAAATAAAAGCCACTAACATTATATTTTTTTATCTATTGAAGGTTCGCAATGAATTATTGTTATTTTTATTTTTTAAAGCAAACCTTCAATGGATAAAAACTATAATGTCAGTGTCTTTAATTTTTTGATAGCCACAAAGTTAAAGAATAGGGGGTCAGGGCGATGGCGCTTTTCGTGGCTTTTCCTGATCTTCCGTCAACAAATACAGCATTGCGAAAGCTTGCATTTTTTTTTAAAATCATTCTTATGGACTCCGTTCATTCCGAGAGGAATACCTACCTCTACCTAAAGAGATACAAATTATGCTACTAGCTTTCGGCTTTATTGCCTACTTATGTTGTTTATGTAAACTTATATTATAATCAAATTATTGTAGAGAAAGGGCAAGCCAAACTCTACGACGACGTAGCAAAAAGTAGGCGTAGCGTAACCTCTATAAACTATAGGTATACGTACCTATTACCTACCTAATTGTTTATTAAGTGAACATACCTGCTTACCATTACTATGTAATAATTATTTTCCAAAGTAGGTACTACTATAAAATAAATAGGTATCTATAAAATACAAAAACGTAATTTTATTGCAAAAAAAATTATTGGCTTAGATTTTTAAGATTATATTTCTTCGAAGATAAACGATTTTTTTCGAACCTCAAAGCTAATTTCATTCGGTGAATTAGTAAAAACCTACGCGTAGATATCTCGTTCTTGTTTATAGTCTTAGGCATTCCGCGTGCATTTAAAAGACTAGCTTGAATGACAGCGCGCAAACTCGTCCAGTAGAAATAGCTTACCTTGTACATCATGTAGCAACTAGATAACAGGTTCACATCCTGTAGGTACCACGTTGTGTTACATGCGCCGATGTGTGCCCGTTACCCGCATATCGTTCACATACTTAGGTATATAGATAAGGTAATTCACAGAAATACCTAGGTATATACGCAGGCATGTACGAACTCACGGAAGAGTTTCATCAGTGCAATTTCTAATTACTTACCTAATTTAAAAATTCAAATATTCTTTGATTTCATGACGAGCTTTGGCTTTGTTTCCATGATTGATTAGTTTGTCTAATATCCGTGGAAACGACGTGTTTTCCAGAGATAAAGGTAGCCTAGAATCGAAATGTCAAATTGAAAGCTAAAGTCTAACAGCATTTATATTTTTAAGAATATCCGATAAAATATTATGACATAGCCCCGACTAAGTAAGAGAAGAACTGAAGTGGCAGTTAGGACGGCGTAGGCCGGGAGGTTTTGTTTTCTATGGTTTTGTCCTAGAACCGATAGCCGTTAGGGCTGACGCGTTCTGGAATGGAGACCGCGTAGATGAAAGCAAGCGCAGTGTTCTTGGGACGACCTAGATAACCCTTCAGGACACGAGGACACATTAGTTGACATATCAAACAACGCCTTTTTAAAGTTTTGTCACCCGAATAGCGTATCAGTTGCCGTATTACCTACCTGCGTAAAAATGACATCTATATATATATATACTCGTAGTGTAACGATCGAACGCAATCACCTCTTGGTCCATTGTTGCCACTTGCCCTAAATGTCATTGACGCAGCAAAAATACCATAGGTAAGTTCAGCTAATCACAACAATCGAGACTGTTGTCTGTAACTATGATTGATGCAGGTTTTACATAATGAGGCTTTTACTGAATAAGCTATAGCTAGGTAAATATTGATTTAGTGTCAAGGCTGGGTTACATTTAACTACAATCGGCGGTCAGTTGTCACCCTATAGGCGGAATTCGCGAAGTGCTTAATTGCCGTGTGGAGTGTGGAGTGTGGGGCACAGGTGTCCCCGATCCGCGGGGTCACGGTGTCAAGGCGGGGTCGCGTTGGCGGGTGACTGGTGCCAATCACGTCAGATTTGCTTTAACATTTCAAACTTGCACGACTTTTAGTTTTATGTGAGGTATTGTAATATTTCATTCTAGACGCGGACCACGGAATAGATAAAGACGCGGACTGAGCCGCTGGTTTTGTTGTATTCCGGAGTGAGTACAAAACCGCTCGTGAGTCCTACATAACCGCAGTGCGATATGCATAAAAGCATTTTTCCAGAAATACAAAAATAAAAAAGTGTGCTGGTAAACTGGCCGTGTCGTAAGGGCAAACGGTATTAAAATTGGTACTAAGTCTACACCAGTGTATGAGCGGCAACCAACGTTAGCCACTAAGCTCCTATACCATACCTATGTTTTCTACAGTATTCAAGAAATTATCGGAAGTAGAAAGTCATTTTCTTAAGAGAAGAAATTTAGGTAGGCTTCGTATGATCTCTGCAAACATAATGTAGAAAGTTAGAAAGCGATGTCTAAAGTCGAAGGATTTAAGGAACATGGGCTTAGAAGCCAACGTTTGTCTATCTTAGACTGCATTGTTGTAAAGATCACATGTCACGGATTTTGTTATTATGCCCGCGAGTATGGGTTTATCCACTTGCCATAGTCTATCCACTTTCATTTTTTAATTTGTTACATTATGGCTTCTAGAGGGCGCCATTTTGTTTTTTCTCAAATTCGGCCTCCACAGTGACACTCTAATGATATATTCGGCATAAACTGGTGCAAGAATCATCAAAATCGGTCCACGCGTTTAGGCTGTAGCTGTCCTGCAAGGAACATACAAACATATATAGACTGATGAACACATAACCCTGTGCGTTCCGGTATATATGCTGGTATGGGTTTAATTATAACTACCATGCCCCTAACAGGTTAGCCCGCTACCATCTTAGACTACATCATCACTTACCATAAGGTGTGATCGCAGTCAAGGGCTAACTTGTAGAGGATTTAAAAAAAACTTTGATGGATGGATGGACGTTTGTTAATCGAATTACGCCAGAACAGCTGAATGAAATTTGACACAGAGATAGATTATAGCCTACCTTTTGTGCCGGATAATTAAAAGAGATCTCGCGGGAACCAAAATAACCTCGATCCACGCGGACAAAGTCGCGGGCAACAGCTAGTGTACCATATTTAGCTAATTCGACAACGTCCCTAATCCCTATAGTCTCAGAAGCTCGCGCTGTGTTTTACCTGTGCGAAATCCCGGATTCGATTCCTAGCAGGGACAATCTATCTATCTATATTCTATATCTATATATATAAAAATGAAACCCGTTTTCCTTGGTCACGGCATCACGCGTGAATGGCTGGACCGATTTCACTAATTCTTTTTTTGTTATATTTGTTATTATTAGGAGAAGGTTCTTACGGAAAAAAATGTTAAGAAAATCTCTCAGAAATATTGAAAAATATACATTTAATTTTGCATACTAAGGCGGTACGAAGTTCGCCGGGTCAGCTAGTATATATATAAAAATGAAACCCGTTTTCCTTGGTCACGGCATCACGCGTGAATGGCTGGACCGATTTCACTAATTCTTTTTTTGTTGTATTTGTTATTATTAGGAGAAGGTTCTTACGGAAAAAAATATTAAGAAAATCTCTCAGAAATATTGAAAAATATACATTTAATTTTGCATACTAAGGCGGTACGAAGTTCGCCGGGTCAGCTAGTAATTAATAATGTGGAAGTTAATGTAATAAATGGCTAGTTACCACACTACCGGCAAAGACGAACGGCCAAACGATTTAGCGTTCCGGTAAGAAACTACGAATGTAGAATGTACCAATGGAATGTACGATGTCGCGTAGGACCCCTGATCGGTTTTTACTTAGTTATGGATTTAATAAAACTCCCAGAATCTTCATCAGAATTACCGGTTACCACCAGATGACATCGCAGTTGTAAAAACAAAATTAAAGATTGAGTGAAACCCCTAACGTAACGTCGTTAAGCGTAATGAATAGTTAATTTGACGATCTTGACGTGTTTAAATGTAGGAACATCATGTTCAACTATTTTCCTGCGCCCACTGGAATAACAATTTCACGATTACCACGATAATCAGTTGGAGTTATTTAATAAAACTCATTTAATTATGTGTCGAGTGGGTTAGTATACGTTATCAAAGTAAATATTATATCACAGTCAAAGCACAATTAACATTTCAATAAACGGTAGTAAAGTTGAAACCTACTAGTGTATTATGATGAAAATTAAATAACTACAGTATTTGAAAACTTAAGGGACGGAGGGCTCCAAATGCGCCCTGGCCTGAGAAGGGCCCACAACAAATTCAGCCAGGTATCTTTTTACTATCACCATTCAATCTGACAATATCTTTGACTATGAAATAAATTATAGTAATAAGAGCTATTAGGTGAAGGTTACACGTTCAGTATATAATACTGCTGTTCAGTGATCCATCAGTATTTAGGTACTAAATGCTCTGATATTTATTAATCGTGTTTTAACTATAGTGTATTGATGTCTGTCTGGTGTATTTCATCAACGGAATGTGATCTTACCACTATACAGACTACAATATTGATCATACTGATGGACCGAGGGCAGCAGCGGCCCGCCGCGATATTCGGTCGATTAGATAGATATAGATAGATATATGAACATATATTTGGAGATTTATTTGCCTACATAATAATTTAATAACCGCAACGCAATATTTGATTTATGAGCTCATCAATACGAGCCACTCTCGTGAGTGTCGGCGAATGTTTTACGGTTTGATTTGTTTGGTCGCTCAAACAACATTGACCCCACGGGCGTATTTACCCTAGGGCCAAGGGGGCCATGGCCCAGGGCGGCAGGCTGCGAGGGGCGGCCAAGCCGCCCCTCTTGGCCTTCTCTGGGCGCCTTTTATTGTCAAGCTTAACTACAATAAATATTATATTTTAATTGACATTTAAATTATGTTAGAAGGCATGCCGTAAACCTTCAAAATGTATACCCGTTAGATCTCGCGGTAGACCTACAAGACGAATGTGTTCTATTGAAACACTTCTCAGCCTATGAAAATAAAATGAGTCTAAGGCAACTTAGCTTATTTATAAAAAATAAGGACTTAAAAGAAGCTTTCCCATACGTAGAGATTGCATTACGCATTTTTCTTTGCACCGCAGTGACGAATTGCAGTGCAGAACGTTCGTTTTATGTACTCAAAAGGATAAAAAATTATTTACGTTCCACTATAAGCGAAGAACGCATAAACAGCTTAGCTGTCATGAATATAGAAGCTGAATTGACAAACGCCATCTGTTATGACAGCTTCATTGACGATTTTGTCAACCAATTTGTACATAGGAAAAAAATGAAAATATTTACCGATTATAGTGAATAAATGGTTATTTTTTTTTTCATTTATTATTTCACATCACACGGTAGGTAGGTTTTTTTTAAAATGAATGGGGCGGCAAAGCTAACTGGCCCGGGGCGCCAAATCTTTAAATACGCCTCTGATTGACCCCAATCGCCAGCAGACGCCAGACAACAGACCACGGCCGGTGACGCGAGAGCATTTCACGAGCTACCTGTATATCGCTTTGAATAAGAGAGAGATGAATTAAAGACTTTTTAGAACAAAAATCGATGAAGAAATGAATCGAGTGTGAAATACAGACAGCGTGTCTGTTCAGCTGCGTAATATAAAGCTAGTACAAGAGTCGGATCAAGCTGTAGGTCTATAATATGATGAGGACAAATCAAGTGTAAACAATCTCAAAGGCGAATGGCGCCCCGCACTGATGAGTGACTACATCTTATACTATAGGTAACCCTTTAATACTGTAGTATTTTATACTTTTAAAATCTTAACGTTACCCCAAGTATAGGTAAATTGGCTAATTTATTTTATATAACTGATTATTTCACTAATAATTAATTTAAAAGTAAATCTAAAATCTGAAAATTATACAAACTATACAATAAATTTAAAACAAATCCTTATATACCTACTAACAAAAATAAAAATAAAATCCTAATCAAAAAGACCACCCCTGGTTGCCCCTGGGCCAAAGGTACCCATCAAACTTGCAGCATTGTTGTAACTGATTTAGGAAATTATAAATTAATATGTGAACTAAGTAGTAAGTACCTACTAATTGTTTTTTTTGCAGACTTTTGTCCGTCCTTTTTAATTATAGTCGTAGCACCTCGTAGCACATATTTAACGTACGTAACGGGAAATCCCCATTTGTTTTGAATTTCACACTTTGAATGTGTATCGGTCAATGAACTGCGGGCAATCAGATAAGGCGTCCTATTCATTGTAAATAGTTTCGTCATATGTTATAACGCAACACCGAGTTAACTAAGTATGTGTTAGCGGTTAACGGCTAACGGCCATGCGAATGCTTTCACTCTCCGCGTCGAGACCGCTGACCGCCCTTACGGCGGCGTGACCACTTTCCAAACAAAGGGAAGAACACGGAAGATAGGGCATTAAACTAGCGATTAGAATATAATATTACATGTATAAAATGTGTCTTCCTACACCGCCCCTAGCGGCTACGCGTGGAACTACAAATTACAAGAGTTCAACTAAATCGCTGAATTGCACGAATAAATACTATAGGATCTGACAATGGACTACGATAGCCTTTATAGAAGAACAGACGACACGTGAAAACGTGAAAATCTACCTAATAGGTGGGTCCCTTGAACTTAGAAAATCATATTTTAAAAGGTTTATTTTATATAAGGTAGTATAAACGATATCTTATCGCCTTGCTAGTTACGTAAGGCGGCAGCCAGAAGGATTACAGAAGGAGACGACGATTAATTTACTACTAAATTTATTAATTAATTCTTACATTATGACCTAATCTAATGCTACGTCGATTTTAGACGCAGCGGTTCACATTATGACTACCTAGGGCAAACCTAATCTACCCTAACTAGCATCCTGCGTCGATGTGAGACGACAGGATTAATGAACGATCTTCTCATTATTTCATTAGCTTTTATATCTTACATCTTCGTACTAAAATCTAAGGCTTAGATTTTAGTAGCTTAGGTTTTACTTAGATTCTAAGCGATGCTTGATGTCACGTTTCTTCGGACGTGATGCAATTTCGCGGAATCCGCTGACTATGCACTGGTACCATGGCCGTTCGCTGGAGGTGCAAGGTTGCGATCTTGCAACGAAAGTGATTTTTTCCATGACGTCGTAGGTATACGTAACTTGCTTCGTGCAATATGTATTTTCCTAGTCAATTGAAAGTATACCTATACAATATTGTAAACATCACTACAATAAATAACCATTATAATAAAGTATTTAATCGCTATCTTTATGAATGCACAGACGGCGCCTTTCACTGACGACGTAACTCGTATGTACTTGAATTACTTTTGGAATATATTTAGCAAAACACTATCAAATCTATATTCTTTATACTTTTCATTCGTTAAACAGGGAGAAAGTTTTCGTTACACAGGGGTTTAAAGAACCTTAATTTCAGGCAGATACAGCCGTCATCTACGAGTATAGTTGACCACAGTTGAGTAAATAACGATTAAAACTGTGGTAGAACTGTGGTTTTACTAATAATATAAGTAAATTCATGTGCAAGTTTGAATGTTTGTTACACCTTCACGCCACAACGACTGAATCGATTTGGCTGAAATTTGCAATAGAAATAGCTTTTATTCTGAATTAACTCAAAGGCTACATTTTATCCATATTTTATTTTATCCCTCAAAATTAAAATCAAGTGAGAATTTATTTATTTATTTATTTATTGTATTTAGGTATACCAACAGCGAGTACACAAAGCTTAAATTAATAAATAGTACATAGGGTCTATAACCGTGTGGCACGCCACTTAAAGGTATACACAGCTATGGAAAAATAAGATAAATATAAAAAATAAACAACCGATCACAAGTATCTACTTAACTACTTACGTGATAAAAAGAATATATTAAAACCAAATTAAGAACCATAATCCACACGAACGAAATCGCGAACATCTGCAATGATTTAATAAATAAAGCCATAGTTAAGTAGATTTAAACTGAGCTCGCGTGAGGAGGCATGAATCCTATTTCCAGGTGATTTATTTTGGCATGTGATGTTGGATGTTTTGCGCGGTTCTCTTGTTTAATAACATCTTTAGCGTAAACAGTTTTATTGCTTTAATCTGCATACGACTCATTATTTGATTATTGTTTGCGAAAACGTATGTAAGTAGGTAGGTACTGCGAGGGGCGATCAATAAGTTTCCGGTTAGTAATGTTTTAAAAACCACGAGAACTATATCTACAAGCAAATATTTTATTTTCCAACATAATCTACTTCGGGTGTCGAAACCATGGACCTCATCATCCGCAGTCGAACATGCTAACTACAAAACTAGACCAAAAGTATTGGTGCTATTAAATAAAAAAAAAACCGCCTTCAAAAACCGGTTTTTTTTTTATTTAAAAATAATTTTATTGTTTGCTTTTTAGCTGTAAATATAAAAAAAAAGAAAAAGAGGTTCTCGAAAGGTAGACAGACCTGTGCCTAATAACTATCTGGGTTCGTGTCCTTATAAAATTTAAGTCCCTTTGATTTCCCCAGGATTCCATCATCAGATCTAATGACCATGGGACCACCTGGAAAGTATACCCTTTCAAAAAAAAAAAGAATTTTCCAAATCGGTCCAGGCGTCTTCGAGTAATCGGGGAACATCTGTCTTCGAAGATCTTCATCAGATCTTCAATAAATTTATATGGGACCACCTTTGAAGTATACCCTTTCAAACAAAAAAAGAATTTTCAAAATCATAACATACATTAAAAAAAAAAAATAGTGAACTTCTATACGGTCAATGTCAGAGCACATTATGGGACAGGGTCGCGGTGGAAACGGCTGACAGTGACACGCCATGTGGCGCTGACAGTCCTTGCCAGTCGCCACTCGCCACTCAACGCACGACCCGTCCATACAATATTACTCATATCATTTATGTATTGAACGCTTCAATGCGTTCTTTATTAATATTTACACATTTTAATGTAACTTTAATTACGTTAATAATAGACGCCCGTTGATTGTGACGGGCGACTACGGTGACACTACAATGCGCGTGGTTCGACACGCACTTGACCGGCTTTTTAAGTGCAAACTATGTCATTCAGGAAAACAGCTAGTGTAGGTACTTATTTTACGTTTCCTTCGAAAATACTTAATGCTTACTCGTAAATTGCATGATGCATCTCTACGTAAGCTTTTCTCCTGCGGGAAAATTCCTTTTTCATTTTAAAATAAGTACTTAATTCTACTATAATAATATATAGTATATATAAGTAGTTAGTGAACTTATTTCGTTTACTTTTATTACAGTGTATCAATTTTGTAGACAAATATTTTGAAAATAGAGCACAATTTATAATGAAGACGCATGCCGTATCAGATGAAGGATAGTGTGTTGTAGGATAGTAGGCGCGTGCGCATTTAACCGTTTGTAAACATGGCGCCGACGCGCGCTGCTGTGTGTTAATTAGATTAAAACAACTCATTAACGCTCCACACGCAATATCAACACATACCGTGGATTTTTATACCTTACGTCTACAGTTTTATGGTTTCAGGTAAGTGAAACAAATCTGAAACAGTGAAGAGGATGAGATTAAGTTTGGCTGACGAACCAATCCACTGAGGCACTGACTAACCAACCATATTAAGAACCCTTACTAATTCCTAATATTATAAATATGAAAGTTTGGATGTTTGTTAGTCAAGTTGGGAATGGAGATAGCTAATGGAGATATTTAACAAATATCTAGAACATAGGCTACATTTTATACCGGTAAAGTTCCTCTGACCCTCGCTGATGAATTCATGGGCATTTTTTCGTCTGATACCACATAAATTTACCATAACATTAACCATAAATTTGGTCCACAAGACGCGTAGTTTCAAAATTCTACATCAATGATTATAATATGCATTACATTATAATATTATAAGTAGACATTAATAATTATAGGTAGGAAATACATTTAGGGATTCAGAACTGAGGTTTTCTTTGGATTTCCTGTTATATGATTTGAAAGTACTTTGATCTCATCGCACTTGTCATAGTCATAGTCATAGTCATTTATTTATTAAATATAGGTACACTGTAGGTACACTTCTTTTCGTCAAAATTACATAAGTATTTAAAAAGCATGATGGTGATAATGGGTAACGGTATCTTAAAACTAAAGCTACGAGGGTTCCAAACGCGCCCTGGTCTGAGAAGAGCCCACAACAAACTCAGCCGGGTTTTTTTTTATTATCACCATTTCACAAATATTCTTACTAAGGAACTATCAGAGACATTAGAGCAAATTATTGCCAGGCTTCCTTGTCGTTTAAGTAGTCCTTTACATGGTAATAAGATTTTTCAATGAGTTTACGTTTTACAATAACTTTGAACTTATTCAGAGACATCTTCAACATGTCTTCTGGGAGCTTATTATAGAAGCGGACACTGTTTCCAACAAATGAATTGCTAGTTTTACTAAGCCTAGAAACAGGCATTACAAGTTTATTTTTATGTCTAGTATTGACATTATGACAATCACTTTTCTTCTTGAATTTATCAATGTGATTATGCACATTGATAAATTCAAGAAGAAAAGTGATACATATTACTTGGTTAATATTACTGGAACATCTACTTATTTTGAAACATGGATTTTCCGAATATATTCGTAAAATATGATGCAATGAATACACGAAAGCAATAGTACTTGAGATAATTTATTCAGCAAATACTTACTACAGGTCTCGTGTTTGTTTAGAATTAGGTGTAGCTCTACGAGTCTACGATAATCAATTTGCAATCTCCGATCTTGTATTTTTACACTGTACTTGAAGCTCACAAAGTGTACAGCGTAACAGAGCTTAAATATTTTGATTGATTAATGGAGGTTACTCGCGAAATACGAGACCATATTATGCTAATTGAAACGGTATGTAAATGATAACGTCAGGGCTTGTACCCTTGGCCCAGCTACCGGCAAGGCGCGCCACTGTCCGGATGACCGCCGCGCCCTTCCGCCCGCCCTATCGCCGCCCTATCGCCCGCCCTGGCCGGCTAGCCCGAAATAGAGACACTTCCTGACTCGCTGACGGACTAGATAGAACGATATTACTGCAATATCGTTATTAGTAGGTACTTGACACACTCGTTTTAAAAAAAAAACTTGTAAAAAAATTGGTTCTTTGTATAAGGTTAAACACAAAGGTTAGGAATTTGAGATCTTTTCAACCCTTACTATCGCAATTCGCAACGTTCAGGGGGCATAGTGCCATCGCTTAAATCCGTATTGTTTTAATATTGTTAAAGTTCGTGTTTTAGAATTATAATCATTATTTTAGGGAGATCAAGGTATACGAGACAAAACTGTCATTTTGCAATAATACTGAAGCATTGGCTTTAAGTGAGGAAAGGTGTATTTATTAATCCATCCCATCCCATTGCACCTTCACTACAGCTGTACTATTACTTATTTTGTACTATCACTGAAGTATATTGCCATGCTCTACAATCGACATGGACATGCTTCAGATGCGCGTAGTTGGAAATTGGAGGGAAAACCGGATATTAAGTAAGTTATTTTTAACCACTATCGTATTTTAGTGTTACTCAGTTAAGTACCTCCTCTAAAAGAATACTTCAGCTGGCTTATTTAAATTATGTAGTCGGTAGTCGGTACGCGTGTAGGACAGAAAAGTCCAACGGCTCGACTTTGTCTGACTTTCATCAATAACTTAGAATATATTATTGAGTCTTCAGTTCAACCACTCAGTCTAATAATAACCAACCTTTGCTCTGACGCTACATGTTACTTAACGTGGTATCTAGTAATGATGGTGTGATGGTCGGATTATAATGAACAATTAGATAACAATCAGCATGTACCTACCTACTGAGACCTTAATGGTTTAATTTGAAATTGCGAAACATATTGTGATTAATTGCGTATCATTTTCAGCTCAGGTGTCCGAAATGCCAGCCATTAGGCCTCCTCCCTAATTATAAGTCACGCGAGCGATGACTTGCAGTATGTAGAATACGTACTTATCTATGCCTCTATTACCACAGAATAAGTAATAGTACAGTAATACAGCTATTACGTATGAATTTACACATCAGCTTCGACTATTACAACATCACTAGCTGATGGCCGCGACTTCGTCCGCGTGGATATTTTGTTTTAAAATTCCAATGGGTCCTTAAATTAAAGTCCAAATTTTCTGGGATAAAAAGTCTTCAACAATACACACAGAAAAAAATCAAGTGATTGAAGTACAAACCAACAAACAAACACACTTTCGCATTTATAATATCAGTAAATATGATGATAACGACTAACGAGTGTCGTGACAACAAGTGATTAAAACTTACAAGGATGTTTCCTAATTAGTGGTAGGACTAGGTAGTTGACACATTGTTAATTGTTCTGAATTCGTACTTAATTGATAGAAATGAGGAATAACTTATTTGATTTGATAGACTTTAATGATACTTATAGTTCGCGCGCAAGTTGAATGCAGAGTAAATCTATGGTGACACTTATATTTACTCTGCATTCAACTCGCGCGCGAACTGTACCTACTCATCTTATAAGTATTATATAATGAAATGGTTAACTAGTAAAAATATTGTATTTCAGTGGTTGTTGATTCCGGTCCGAGGTATGAAGTGGCATACCCAAACGGTATCTGCCATTTCCTTGAAAAATTAAGTTTTGGTGTATGTGTCACCGTAAGATTGTAAAATCCGTTAGATTATAATCTAACGGTTTATATCCCGCTAGATTATAAACTGTCGAAAGATTGTGAACCGTTCAATGTTCTGAGTATTAATTTATGAAATATTTATTGTTTTTACGTTTTCTTGTCTCTTTCTTGTACAGTTCGCGCGCGAGTTGAATGCAGAGTAAATGTAAGTGTCACCATATATTTACTCTGCATTCAACTCGCGCGCGAACTATAGGTTAGGTTAGGGTTTGACATGATTATTCAGGTAGTGCCCGGGCAATTAGGTTCTATCGGGTTAATATACCTAATATATTATTACAATTTACCGAAAAATAACGCGTTAAATTGTAAGCAGTATGTTACGGTTCACAATCTGTCGAAAGTTTATAATCTATCGAGATAAAAAACGTTATATTATAATCTAACGGTTTTTACAATCTTACGGTGACATATGTACATAAAAATATATTTATACTCTATGGAATGTAATAAATGCAAGAAATTTGTTACCCAGTAGGTAACTCATTAAGAAGAAAAATCAAATTTTTCATTTTTATTCAAATAGACTTTTACAAGTGCTTATGAATAGTCGAATGAGTCTTTTTGTCACTTTTATTAATAATTTTATTGCATTACAAAAAGTAACAGTTTCACTTTGTAAAACAATCTTTAGAGATTTGTGTAAAAAATATTGAATTGATCAGCACCAATAACTATTGATAACCTAAATATATTATAAACGATTATATTGTAAAATATTGTTATACTCGTATGCATGCACTGCACTTTTCAATAAGTACTAATTAAATAATTTGAAAATACATCATGATGAAACCCAGATGTTTCACGCTTGTGTCTGATGGAGATCTCAAGCAGTGTAGTTTTATTGAGTGAACGCCAAATTTTCGCAGCCATGCATCGATTGTTGTTTTAAACGAGTGCATTCCATTTCCATGCGTTAAATGTAGGAGGGAATAGAGCTGCGCCGGCGCAACACCTCTACTCTACACCGTATAGTCGTGGAGTTTACATTATTTTTATCTCAGTATCAGAGATTAGATAATACCTTGTACGATTCATCTCTGCTACAATATTATGTACCTACACCTAATCGATGAACTTCGTTGTTAACACGATAAAATTAGCCTGTACTTCACTTTTTTAATCTCTTATTTTTTTTCGGGATATTGCCTTGGCCTATGTTTGTCCCCAGGACCATATTCGACTCGTATTAAATTCGTATTAAATTTCGTTAAAATCGGTAGAACAGGGCTCTGAAATTACAGACAGACTTTCGTACCTTTGATCTTACAGACCTTCAGCCCAAACGGCTAAATAAAGAAATGAGAGAATATTCCTTGTGCACCCTAGAGGTATAGGTACTAAGGAGGGATTCTTAAAAATTCCACCCCTAAGGGTAAAAGGAATGCTAAATATAGGATAAAAGTTATCAGTTTTTGAAATTTCCACCCCCAAAGGGAAATATAAATATAGATATAATAAAAGTGGAAGTGGAAGTGTGGAAATATACCTATAATATATATAATAGCGGATGGAAATTTGTATGGGATTTACTTTTGCCCGCGACAACACATACCTACTCTACATATAATATTTAAATATACTCACTATATTATATTACATATAATATACTCACAGTTATTATTTACTAACATGTAGAGAGTGTTAAATATTGATTTCAAACAGGTCACGCTCACTCCGTCGTATTACCTACGTAAATTGTAGAAATATACAGAATTGTTTAGATTTTCCGAGGCACGTTCCTGAAAGACGTTCGTTCGTCAAACTAATTAGTATAAACTATGTTTTCAGGTCATTAATAATTACTTACTTCACAATTCTCATTCCTTATTTTTCAGTCCTATAGTATAAGCATATAATAGTTAACAGTGTGTCTGTGATATACCTTAGATAGGCTTATAGAAAATCAGTAACTAAGTAGGCTGTTTAGCATTTGGAAAGATACTAAACAGTTAAATAATTTTTATACTTACCTAAATCAAATCCACGATTTTCTTCTAAAGGGAATGATTTTTTATTTAGAACTAGATGATTGTCCGCAACTTTGTTCACGTGGATTTATTTAAAAAACTAGCTGATGCCCGCGACTTTGACTGCGTGTTTTAAGATTTTTTGATTCCCGCGGGAACTCTTCAATTTTTTGGGATTTTCCTATGTCACTCTTCAGGTCTTCAACTATACCCATGCCAAAAATCACATCGATCCGTTGCGGTGTGATTGAAGGACAAACCTACAAACCAATAAACCAACAAACAAACACACCTTCGCATTTATAATATTAGTATGATAATTATATGGTTTTTAAAGCTTTGTTTAATCTTTATGTAAGTTTTGCTTTCAAAAGGCGTAAATATAATATGTCCGTCACTTGAATTGGCCGGCGTTGTTATCCACAGAGTAAATGAAAGATGTTTTATTAAAATTCCTAAATTCACTTCAAGCTAACCTCGACTGCGAGGTCATCTGGTGGTAAGTGATGATGCACTCTAAGATGATCTAAATTGTATAAATTTGGCCATATTGTAATTGGGTATTGGGCTAATATATTAGCGGTATGGCAAGTGGTATTAAATCCGTAAATTCGACTCAGCATCGTGGCTCGTTATCGTTAATTGGCGGTAGGGTGGTAAATCCCTAGCCACGATTGAAGTCTCTCAACAGATCATACCAGACCAAATGAAATCCGAAAGTATATATTCCCAATTTGCATTATACCGATTATCGAACCCGGGACCACCCACTAAGACCACAGCGCTCACTATACTGCGCAGGAAGGTCATCTAGGTCTACTGGCGCAGTGTTGAGCGCTGCTGTCTTAACGTGCTGATGTTCCGGGTTTGAACCTGGAACGTGGTTGACCCCCGGCAGGGTCCATTTGGGAATTTAAAATTTATGATTTATCCTGGTTTAGTCTGGTAGGAGGCTTCGGCCGTGGCTAGTTACCACCCTACCGGCAATGACGTGCAACTAAACGTTTTAGCGTTCCGGTACGGATTCCGTGTTTTCTACACGATTATGGGTATGGGTTTAATATAACTGCCATGCTCCTAACAGGTTAGCCCGCTACCATCTTAGACTGCATCATCAGTTACCATCAGTTGAGATCGCAGTCAATGGCTAACTAGTATAGTGGATAAAAAATACCTATTCAAAGCTTCACACGGTTTGACCGTGACCGTTGTGTGACAAGGGTCGGGGGTCGGCACCGCACCCTGGCCTGACGTCAAGAGGTATTAATTCAGCGTGAAATATCAGCTCTGTTCACGAAAGCCGAGCATTATGTCATTACGGTCTCACCAGCTATTCAGCTTATATTTCCTTGATTTATATCACTTAGCTAAGTAGATCATAAATTAACTAAATGGACGTAATCTTCCGTTTAATTCGTTATTGGGTACAGAAAACAGAAAATTTACCTTTGAAAATTATCCGCTGCTGCTGACTTTCCCACTAGTTTTCTTTAACTACGCAAAAAGTTGACACTTGAAAATCGATATAATTGGCGATCGATTTTCACTAAACTCAAATTCATCTATATTTCTACCTACCCAAGTACAACATAAGGTAGGTACTTAATGTAACTTTGTGGCTCACGTCCTGTAAGTTAAGAACCCATCTATTCTGTGCTCGGAAAACAAATTTTACCGAGTATACCTCCTCCTCTAATCTAACAAAAAAAACCTCCTCCTCTAGCGAAAACAAAACGTCCACACGAAAAATATGGAGCACGCGCGACCTTTTACGTCATTATTTGAGCCACTACTACAGCCCATTAACGTCCCGCTGCTGGACACACGCACACACGCCTCCACTATCATTTTAGTGAGGGAATTAGAGCTAAAGACCCACCACGCTGCTCCAATGCGGGGTGGCGGGCTTTGTCGATCATCATGTCAGACGATTATCATGTTAGTGACAATAACCGGGACCGACGGCACACGAATATAATATATACGTACTCTGTGCCGACGGTTTAACGTGAAAGTAACGGGGGTGAAACACCGACCCGGGACTCGAACCCGGGACCTCGTCGGCCGCAGTTGAACATGCTAAGCACTAGAACAACGAGGCAGTTCATTGTTCTTTGAGCCATTCAGGTCAACTGTAGAATAATTGCTTAGTAGATCTCACTAATGTTCCTAGTTCCGACGTAGGGTTGAATGTTGCTGAGTCAGGCGCTTTCAGGCCTCAGGTCGTCGGTCCCGCCATGTACGAGCGGGCCGGGGGCGCAGTCCTAGGGGCGAAGACCTTTTATTTTTACACGATGACGCGAAAAAGCCAAGGTTGTCGATCTCTCTGTACTCCGATCTTCTTTGATGCGCTGATTTATGTGCTGTAAGTGTTCCTATCTTGATTTAATATACCTATCAGTGGATAATTTCCTTCCCCGGTGTTTTAAAAGATTTATTTGTGTATGCTCTAGCATCTGTTGTCTGCGACTTGATCAGTCTTGAACTTATGAATATAGCTAATATACTTATACGTAATAGACGTCAGTACTATTATATTATTATTCTGTGGTAATAGGTTCTACACAAATCTGTAGCAAATCTCTTTAAAACAGACCTGTGTGTATAGATCTCTGTATGTGTGTGTTTTTTTTATAGTTATGCACATCAAAACACACACAATTTGACTGTGTACACCGACGTTGTACGACACATTGTACCTATTGATTTTACAAACATTTCGGTTTTCCCGTGAATCCATACTAATCCATACTAATATTATAAATGCGAAAGTGTGTCTGTCTGTCTGTCTGTCTGTCTGTCTGTCTGTCTGCTACGCTTTCACGGCCCACCTGTTGAACCGATTTTGATGAAATTTGGTACAGAGGTAGATGGTATCCCGGGGAAGGACATAGGCTACTTTTTATCCCGGAAAAATAAAGAGTTCCCGCGGGAATAAAAAAAAACTGTCACTTCACCCGATTTTGATAAAATTTGGTACAGGGGTAGATGGTTTCCCGGGGAAGGACATAGGCTACTTTTTATCCCGGAAAATTAAAGAGTTCCCGCGGGAATCAAAAATCTTAATCCACGCGGACGAAGTCGCGGCAATCATCTAGTTAAGAATAAAGAAGTTACCATGTACCTACCTAGTACATACACTTACCTATTTTTCTGCAGCAAAAAGATGCCGTCACATCGTATTCAAAATTACTTATTAAAATGTATACCTAAAGTCATTTCAGCGTAAGAGAGTTGGTGAGAGTAACAAGGGTCTGAACTTCTAATAGATTCAAAAATAAGTATACTTAAACTTACTATCTTTATCCAGATTCTATTAGGATGGCAGTTTCTATACTTTTCCCTCGAGCGACTTTAATCGTACTGTGATGGTACCTTCGGATGGTACAGAGGAAAAGAAAATACAGGCTATTATTATTATCCGAATACTTATTTATTACTTAAATAGTCCAAATATATATTTTTGTTTTGTTCATTTAAAACAAAATTACAAGATATAATAAAAACTTATAGACTAAACGTTAATTTAAAATCCTTATATACCTACTAACAAAAATAAAAATAAAACCCTAATCAAAAAGACCACCCCTGGTTGCCTCTGGGCCAAAGGTACCCATCAAATTACTTAATACTAATAATAATATTACTTAAATTATCCGAGTACTTTAGTAGCTCACTTCGCTCGTACTGTACAAGCAACACAACATTTATTCACGTTCACGAAGAAAATTGAAAAACCCTTAAAACAGCTAAATGCACACCAAGGCACACACCAAAGTATGCACAAAATTCACGTTGTACGATCAAAATGCAGCCTATATAAATAATATGTCTAGACTCTAGTATACTTAAATAATATAAATGCGAAAGTTTGGATGGATGGATGTTTATCACGCCAGAACGGCTGAACGGAGCTGGATGAAATTTGGCACAGAGATAGATTATACTTAGTCTGGAATAACACATAGGCTACTTTTTATCCCGGAAAATTAACGAGTTCCCGCGGAAACCAAAATACCTCAATCCACGCGGACTAAGTCGCGAGTATCAGCTAGTACATAGTCGTAACTCATAGTATCGCCACAATGGTCACAGTTAATGTAGATGTACCTACCTACTGCAGTTTAAATCCAGATCACGACGGTGTACATTGGTTGTAGCAGCACGTAAAGTGCA
The DNA here is from genome assembly GCA_923060345.2 of Erebia aethiops. Taxonomy (NCBI): domain Eukaryota; kingdom Metazoa; phylum Arthropoda; class Insecta; order Lepidoptera; family Nymphalidae; genus Erebia; species Erebia aethiops. The sequence goes on along the minus strand of OV281092.1, from coordinate 423,601 downwards.
GTGTAGGAGTGTGTTTGTATCTACACAGAGCCGGCCGAGTTGCCCCGGCTGTTGCGTCGCGACTATAGCGGCGCGTTTCCAGGGCAAGGTCGCCTCGCGCGCCAGTCTCACACCAGCTACACTACTCTCACGGCCAATTTACTCTCTAAGGGTCTAGACAGACGAACTGCATTAGGACTGCACGCCGTCTGCAAAATTGCAGTTTCGAAGCAGTTTTCTGCAGTTGGCATAGCCACAACGGAACTGCATTTGAACTGCAATAAAACTGCAAAGCGGCTTGCTCATTTTCATTAGAACTGCACACCGACTGCGCAAGCGGAAGGCGTAGTTTCGAATTCGATGCAGTTATGCCGATCGCACATGTAAAACTGCTATCCTGCAGTCGATGTGCAGCAGTCATAAGAGTCCGTAAAGCGGTGATACCCTTGTAGACTCCCACCGGGCGTCCGAGGCGCGAATCCCAGGCCTCTTAGTCTTACTCTCACTGTTCGGAGTTTTCGGAGTTGCTATAACGGTGAAGGAAAACATCGTGAGATACTTGCTTGCCTTAGAGACCATGATAATAAAACTGAAATGAAGTATATGCCAATACACACTTGACGAGCGTGAGGACCCAGAATCTCATTCTGAGGGGTAGGTTACCACAGTAGTAGTTGGTAATGCTCAGTAGACACAAGTGAACAACGATGAAATACCTATAGGAATTCTTAAGAATCTTTGAATAACACAGATTTCAGTCGATGGCCTGAAATCAGTGATGTGATTGTTGTACATATGTAGTAGCGTGACCTTAAGTACTTTGAATTTATCAAATTTTCACTCACCACTCACCGCCCCAAACTCCTCGTGCGAGCTGCGAAATTCACTACCGAATGTTCACGCGATTCTCGTAACTAAGTAACATGTTTCGCTGTAACTCACAAGCTACTGACAATCACAGCTCATAAAAATAATAAAGCTTAAATCTAATATTGACATCGTAACTTGTAGGTAATAGTAAATTAGCACGCTTTGTACCTAAGTACTAATAGAATCCATTGAACTCTTTTCCCTGACAACGGAAACATTGCGTAGTAGAGTTAACAAATTCACATTTTGAAAGAAAAGGCATCTTTATGATCAACTTGTTTTCAAATGAAATACCTACTCTATATTTTTATAAAGGGCAAATAAACAAAACTTCCGCGGTGCGAATCTTGCCGCCATGAATATAAAACGAGAAAGGGCAAGGTCGACCCCAACAGGAAACGCGCGTCAGCTGCAATAACATTGCCTGTCGAAACTAAATCTTTATCTAAGACGTATAAAAACTACTTATAATTTTGAAAACTTAGCTATAAGCTCGTGACTTCGAACTTCGAACGCATGGAACATTCACCTTCGGTTAATATTTCGGTTTCCCCGTGGAACAGTTCTCTATATTTCAGGGTATAAAGGAGCGGGCAGGTTAGCCTTTAGACTCCAAGCATTTTAAGTTCCGCATCGCCATTATGGTCGGCTCTGTTGCAATCATTGATCAACTTTTTTGTATCCTGGTTTATTTGGGGCTTTTCTTTACATAACAAAGAAAGTCAGCCCCATCGTTCAGTGCGAGAAACTTCCTACTTAATTATTTATGTTTTTTTAAATTTTAAAACGTGAGAAGAGATCTGTACCTATCAGTAGTGTGGCCGGCGCGCCACTCTACATTGTAATCGGTAATATTGCAAGTAGGTAGGTATAGTTATTTACAAAAAGAAACCAACAAGATCTCCAGTGTAGGAAGGTGAGTTTGCGTTGCCTTGACCTAAAATTACCGGATTGGAAATGCACTGCCCGCCATCACCCGCCATGTTACACGACTTGCGAGCAACTCGACTGCACTATCGAATTTCATTTGCTTTTACGAAATCTTTGGGGTTTTGAAAGTAACTAGGTACACGTACTTATTTAGTAAGATTTTCTGTTATTTCGAAGTTTTTGTGGTAGTAAACCACAACAAAATAACTAAGTACCTACTATTTTGTTTATGGTTTTTATTCTGCGTTGAACTCAATCTTTGTAATATTCTGAATAAGATAGTTTTACCTAATAAGTAGGCAGACAAACAATATAAGGCAAACTTTTGTGGGCTTCTTCTCAGACGAGACGCTTAAAGAACCGTAGCTTTTGTCTTGTTTAACTTTCGAGTCCAAATCTTCCGTCGAGCTCACAAAAAGAAGTTACATAAAATAGAGGCTCTACTATGTAGGTATACTAGATGATGGAAAGTGTAAAGTTCAGAAACCGGTTATTAGAAAAAAACGTATCAAAGGTTGAAAGTTAAATGGAAGTTCAGAAGGTTAATTTGGCGATATCCAAGATATTTCAAACCATACCATAGCAATGTCCAAAGGCGAAGGACATACCAATTCATTTAATAATTTTCTGGTATTTGGTGTGAGTAATAGACAGACAGAATCGTTGGTTAGGTAATGTGCAATTACAAAATGATTGAATGAACGGAGGTCGATGGGTCGAGCGACCTTGTCGATTCACTCATTTGCTACAATTACCTGTTACAATACCTACTAGATGAAGCCTGTCGGTGACTTCGAATAAATAAATAAATCTTGATTTTTAGTTTTTACCATTGAAAATGGTTATCAGATGCAAATCGCCTGAGACGTATTTTTGGCCATAGCTCCGAGGATTTTGGGAGGCGATCCTCGATAGATAGGAATAGAATTTATCGAGTCACGTGTGAGCGTTTGAATTTTTAAAATCGGCTTCTAACTTTTTTTGGAATTTTGGAAAATGTTAAATAAGTCGGGTGGTGTTTGTTTACTAAATTTCGGTAAAAGCCGACATAAGAAAAAATGAAAAAAGGGTCCCAGGGTGGGTTTATTTTGGCGAAAACATTTTGAAAATCGGTTAATATTATTGTGACCTGTAGGTGGTCCCTTTAGATTTGGAATTGTAGAAAAACGGGTATTTCCGTATATAAAAAGTGATGTAGCTTCTACGATTATTGACCGATCGTCATACGGTCATGGTAATGGTGTTAAAAGATGCAGATGCTCATGCAGGCAAGAAGTGCTTTTTCGTAAATTTTTGTATTCATTTTCAATGCTCCGATTCTTGCGGGGACTTCGAAATCTGTTTTTTTTATCCCGGGATTTTTATTTGATTTTCTTCCTCCGGGATACAATCTTACCTCTGTAACAAAATTTAAGTCAAAAAAACGGTTTAGCCGTGAATAGTTGCGCGTAATATATCTACATCTACATTATTCTAAAATAAGTTAACCACTGACAGCACACTTGCGAGTTGCGCATCTATACTATTAATGGATAATGGAGTTAACAATGCAATAGTAAAAGAGGAAAATAGGACCATTCAAGTTTTATATTTAAGTACCTACCTAATTGGGCGGCTACTGTAACTGCCAAATGTCATCATAGGGGTGACATCACGCGTGAGTGCGCCGCGCCAATGACGTCATAAAGTCCAGACGCTGACGTCACTAGTGTCCGGTTGGGCTCGGCACCGGCAATCGGCGGGTATAGGTCAAGTGCGAAAGTTTAGTAGATTAGGGCGTGGGGAGCTGGGGACATCATTATTGTATGGGCCTAAATATAGCTGTCAAGGTTAATGATGTGATCGACGGTACCTGTGGTAATATAATGGACAGACGTATATATCCATATCCATAGTAATATTATAAATCAGTCTGCTACGCTTTCACGGCCCTACTTTGGTAAGTACCTACAGGAATAGTTTGTATCCCGGAGAAGGACATAGGCTACTAGGTGTGGAATGTATGTATAGATACTAATAAAGTCCAAAAAAGTGTTCTAGTGGCACTGGCGCACCTGACCTTCCATCATTATCCTATCCTCAGATTCATAGAAATAGAATGTACTAAAATTATTATAATACATCAATGCTCTGTCTACCTAATCGATTCTACAGTAGGTAAATAAACTTTAGCTTACTTTATTGTAGTAGCTTTACAAAAGATTTAAACGCGTTATAATTAATAAATAATATGTGCATAAAAGTAATCTTATAGATACCTATACCTATTATTAGTCCAGATTTATTGACGATCTAAAAATTAGATATCGAAGTGCTTTGTTTTATTTATTTTCTTAAGAAACAATTTTCTAGCGAGAAGTTAAGTGTGTTTAGTTTAATAAATTGATTCTGTCACTCTGACAGTCTGCAGCTGCACGGAACAGGGAGTCTGCTTTATGTGCAGTTCTGGAATGGAGCTCAGCGGTGGAATTCAGTATTATATATATTATTTCTTTAGAGTTATATGAATTCGTGGACTGAATAATATACAAATTGCATTTGACTATTTGAGGAGAGGAGGAGGAGAAAATGATTTACTGTGTACCATCAATTACTCCACTGTTAGACCGGCTAACTAGTCTAAGTAGATAACAATTGACAATAATTCATATACCTTTATGTGTCGGTACCTATTACGAACATTAGCTATTTAGGTACCGGACGACCACGATTGTTTACATTTTACACGGTAAATATAAATCCTTAAATGCTTCATGCATGACTATGAGACTGATAGGTACAATCTCGATTGTAAGAGGAAACGCAAACTGCATGACTGGTATAGTAGAACAATGAATTGTCTGGATTCCCCCTAGATCCAATCATATCACGGTGGTGACCTAGTTGTTACGAGTACAACGACCGGCCGTGATCGCAAGTTCGACCCCCGGACAAGCGTCTCCAGAACAGACAGAACTTTTCGGAGTTCGTCATCTTTTTTTTTTTTTTTTTTTTTTTTTTTTTTTTTTTTTTTTTTTTTTTTTTTTTTTTTTTTTTTTTTTTAATAATATTAGGTTTTTACAAATTTCATCTTCACGTCCTGAAACTCTCATGAGTTTATGTGGAGTTTATGTTATGAGTTTATGTGGACTTTAAAAGTAGGGTTCTAATTTCTATCACTTGCTAACGGTGTAGGGAAAATCGTAAAAAAAACGCGGATGTCCGAGAGTTTATAAAGGTTTGTGGAGTCTATGGATTGAAGTGACGATGGTGGATGATGGTAGCTCTCGTAGCTTTAGTTTAAGATGTCGTACTGATTATCACCATTATATTGTTACTCGTATATGTTATAAATAACCGAACGTCAATAAGTGTACCTAAATTGAATAAACGTTCTTTGATTTGATTTGATTTGATTTGATTTGATCAGCTATCGCCTGTCATCATTATCATTTCAGCCGCGGATATATTTTCGCTACATTTAACATCACATTAAAGTTCGTTTTTACTATTATTGCATAGTATAACTATCTCACGTATCTAAAATAATAATTTAGACACGCTTTGAAAATGCTAAAAAATATATTGCTATGAGGAAGTCGTTAAATGTATGTTTAAAGTTACTTTATGGTTCATAATAATAAAATTATTGCCAGAATTTTTTATTGACATTTCAAACAGTTTAACTGTACCTAGGTAATTCCTAGAATCAGAATCCGAATCAGATAATCATTTAGTGTTCTACCAGCCTGAGGGAAATCTCCATCCTTAACACTTTGTTCATTCTGTTTCACCGTCTGATTGAAGACTGAAGAGCTTTCAAGAATGTTATAGTTATTGCAAAAACCGTTAGATTGTAATTTAACTGGCGAAATTGTAAACTGTCGACAGATTACAATTTAACGTATTATTTTACGGTAGATTGTAATCTGTTAGGTATATTAACCCGATAAAACCTAAGTGACCGGCCTGCGGCCGGGTAGGTACTACCTGTTTATTTATGTCGAACCCTAACCCTACAATTTCGCTATTCATTCACCATAGCTATTATAAGCCATATAAATTTAGTGGCACATGTGGGGCACCAATAATTAACGTATATATATGGACAAATAGACACATACGGGATACATATTTTTTTATTTTATGTATTTTCCGGGATAAAAAATTCTTTTCGCATTTACAATATTAGGTAACTTAGTATTGATGAAAAAGGAACTAGCTAAATTGTGAAATAAAATGAATAGTGCTATTACCATAGATTTAGGAGTGGTCTCCGCCGCAATCCTAAATCTATTGTTATTACATAGTCTACGTATGATATTGAAAATCCGGAATAGCTGGAATTCTTTAAAAATTAAACAACAGCTGTGTTACAGTTCGTTTGTCAATGTCGATCTGTCCATGAGGAAATAAAGATGTTATTATTCTATTGTCAGATGAGAGACGGCCTTGTCGGCCAGCGTCGGCCATTGTCGGCGTGTTGTCGACAGCAGTAGTCGGCGTTCGATCTTGGATACGATCTTTTTTTTTACAGTGTTTTTTTTTCACTTTTACCTTGGTCTGGGTATTATATTATAGTAAACAGTAAACACGGAACAGGGAAATATATAAAGCTTAAACCATTGCAATATTTTTGTTTTCTTTTTGTACGACTTCCTTTTGACCTTCAAATTAATTCACATACGATGTATATGTCACCGTAAGATTGTAATCTAACTAGCGATATTGTAAACTGTCGACAGATTACATATTATCCTAAGTTTATGTAAGTAATTTAACCTAATTATTTATGTCGAACCCTAACCTAACCTACAAGAAATAGACAAGAAAACGTAGTTAAATATAATAAATATTTCAGAAATTGACACTCGGAACATACTTAGGTTTTATCGGGTTAATATAACTAATAGATTACAATCTTCCGAAAAATAATGCGTTCAATTGTAATCTGTCGACAGTTTACAATTTCGCTAGTTAGATTATAATCTAACGGTTTTTGCAATATTACGGTGACATATATATTGTATAGCATGCGTGGTAATGGTTTACAGCTAATGGTTTACTGCGGAGAAGCTGCTCTCGCGACAGTTTATATTATTGGTCTACCGGTTTGTTATCGTAAATTTTAAATTTTAATATTAGGTATCATTTGTGTACAAAACATTGTAAGTGGAATAACAATAAATGGGTCATTAATATTTATTGTTATTCCACTTTAACTAATAGATGTAGATACCTATAAATTTTTTTCATAACAAATCACAGGAAGTTCTGGAAAATTGCCGGATATCTAACAATATGTAATTAGAATTGTATGCGGAACATTACATTATTATTTATTATAGGTACCCGCCTATTATTTGCCTACCTACCAATTTGTTTTTGTTTTTTTATAATCTACTAGTACCTAGATACGGCAGATTTTGTCGTGCCCTGAAACCATCCCAGGGTCCATACAAAAAATTACATACTTTAATAGGAACATACATAGCGCTTAGACGACAATTGGAAAGTCCGATTATTTAACGAATGCTTAGTAATTACCGACCGGAATTAGGCCGGAAGGACAGAAGACTTCAAGTTTAGAGTTCTTTGAGGTGTTATGGTGTTTGTCCAAGGTTTTAAAATCGCTATAGGTAGCTATTAGAGTAGTTAAAAGTGCAGATTGAGTTCGGTGCAATATTATTGCCCTTTTAAGAAGTTGAGGGGTACATTGACAAAGAAGCCTTGTAAGCGGTTGTAGGTACATGAAGGTATAATTTACCTAATACCTACCGATCTATATGGGAGCTGGCCAGCTGTATGGGATTTAGCCGTCGCGTAACGCGTTATATTATGTGTACAGCGACACGGATCTAAAATCAGAACTGAGAATACAATAGGTATAGGTAAGTAAGTACAATACCTTTGTACTTTCGATCCTAGACGACATCCCAAGCGGTGGGCGATGTTGATCTACAAGTGGGAGCCGGGTCCCAGGTTGGATTCCCAGCAGGGTCAATTTGGGAATGTTTAATTTATGAATTTTCTCTGGCCCGTGGCTGGTGGGAGGTGGGAAGCTTTGCCATGGCTTAAACTTGTGGCGGTCTTCGCAGTCCACACATTTAAATCCAATAGATGGCATTACTAGTAGCGCATGATGAACACGAAGAGCCCAACTCACGCTAACTAAGCGTTCTCTGAATTAGACTATATTATATACGACCTCCAACGATGAACGGTTGGACCAGTGGTCCCCGAGCACAACACCCGCTCGGTGGATGATCATTCAAATTCGCCTGCCAATATTATAATAACTAGTGGTTCGCCCCGAACTAAGACCTCGCGGCGCCATCTATTGACATAAATGTGAAGTTCTGTTAAAAATACTGAAGCTCATTAAAAATTAAATAATTCCGTTTCCTTACAATATTTATCTAATTTTAGTATTTGTTGTTCAAGTACAGGATATAATTGAAAGAATTGATCAAGTTTCAGGCTCATCTTTTCAGAAAATTTAGAGTTCTGAGGTCATCTTTGGACGTTAGAAAATCACCACTTTGAAAGCCCCCCATTTCGTCAATTTTGGGGGAAAAATTAAAAAAAATATATTTTTTGACTCTATTCTTAATTATCTTTAAAATGATATACCGCAACCCTATGTAACTTTATAAAAAATATTTTACTTTGCATTCGCTTCTATGAGAGCCCCCCTGAAATAAAGATTTTTATTATTTTTTAAGCCATATTCGGCTGGAGGCCATTGGTTTACATATTATATTTAAAGCTGAAGTAATTGCGTTCAGTAATTCAGAAGTTATAATGCTCTGACAGACGGACGGACGGACGGACGGACGGACAAGTGCCAATTCACCCAAGTAGACTCAGAGACCTTCGCTTCGCTCGGTCAATAATGCATTATTCAAGTAGGAATACTAGCTCTATACACCTGACTCGCCGCGTTCACAGTGTTTGTAGGTACTCAAGCTCATGAATTTTCCATTATCTACGTTTAGGTACGAGTTGTTATTATTGTTGAATCACTACGGTATCTAGTTATTTACTTACGTGCACGGTGTTTCTTTTCTTTTTATAGTTAGTTACTTTTTAGTAAAAAATATAGGTACTTACCTACCTACCTAACGAGTAGGTATTAAAGGCAGTGAGTAGACCAAGCAGCAGGCTATGGCTAACTATCTTAACTACCTACATTACTAGGTTTCAACTAGGGTAGATACCTAGTATTTTGATGATGGCCCGGCACGTTGCTGCTATGAGATGTTTAGCAAAAGTTTATTAGTAAGTACATAAAATCAATGATTTATATGCACATAGAAAATCATTGCTTAAAAGTAATATTATATCAGTTTTTACGGAAGTACTTTCGATATCGTAGTCGTATCTAAGTTCTCATAGAAATTCGGCTGAACTAGACTTCTCCATTCCTCCCTAATGGGAGGGATAACTCAAAAAGTTGGTATAGGTACTGTAGGTACTTAGAGCTTATTCGAAGTTTGTTACACATAGGTACATACAAATTGAGAACAGATTTAATAAAAAACACATTGAATTCATTTATTATTTATTTCCTATGTTCCTTAACATTAATAGACTTTTAAGTAGAAGCCTCGCTGTATATGGAACGTTTTAACATCTTTGGCATCGCTTTGACATAAAACATGAAACAACTTGTATTGCAAGGGACGGGGATGTTAGCTCAGCAGGCCCTCCAGCAGCGGCGCCTGCGGCTGAGGCGCGCTGGACAAGGCACGCCGCCCGGCCCCGGCTGCGCCTGCGCACACATACACGTACTAACGTTATATCAATTTAGTCATAATGCTGTAACTTTTTGATATGTTTATTCCGGGGTTGACATGAAAAGGACAGGTAGGTAACTATAGAAAATATTATTGTTATAAACACTTTTGTCAAAGATACCTACACAATTTTCATTTATTGTTTTATTATACTTAGATTACTCGCATTTATTAAACAGAAAAGCGTTTAGATTACTAGGTAGATAAGTAGGTACTTTTCTCTTTTCATAGGACCGTTTGTCCGATATTACGCAACGAGCCAGGAATAGTTTTTATCGAGCAAGCGGAGTAGGTACATGACGGCTGACGGCTCAGGCCAGACGCGAGGGCTCAAGTCACTCAAGCGCTCCCCGGAGCCTGTATCTAGCTAGTTACATATTATTTTTGCGATAACATCTATAAACCACCTACAATTTAGGTATAATCCTACTAGATGATGCCCGCGACTTCGTTCGCATGGATTGCAGTTTTTTGATTCCCGCGGGAACTCTTTTATTTTCCGGGCTAAAGTCCTATATGATCCAGGGTATAATCTATATCCATTCCAAATTTCAGGAAAAATCCCGTCCTTCTCAGGGATACAACCCATCCCTGTACCAAATATCATCGAAATCGGTTGAACAGATAGGCTGCGAAAGTGTAGCAGACAGACACACTTTCGCATTTATAATATTAGTATGGATTCTTGTCCTAAAAGCAACTATTATTTAAAATATAAATATTTTTAAAAGCAACACCACACCAGTAGAGTGCTGTCATCGATATATATATGTCGGTATACTAGATGGGCCCTTTCATAGAAAAAAATACTTGTAGTGCTACTTGTAGAGCGCGCTCCACACCTGTCACAAGCCGTCATAAGTCTTTGTCCTCGCCATAGCGCTGTCCCGCTTTTCAGCCCTACATGGCGTTAGTAAAATAAGTTCACATGCTTTGTTTGACAGCGCCCGTATATGTAAATTGAGGTGGTTGAGTGCCGTAGAAAGCTTGATAAGCGGATGAAGCTTTCTGTTCCCTGAGATGAGATAAGGCTAAGCACTGACCAGCACGGTGCGGCTGCGCTCCTGGTAGCCGACGCCGCACGTGGCGCTGCAGCGGCTCCACTCGCCCCAGCCGCTCAGCTGGCAGTCGGCGGCCCCTAGCGCTACGTGAGATGAGATAAGGCTAAGCACTGACCAGCACGGTGCGGCTGCGCTCCTGGTAGCCGACGCCGCACGTGGCGCTGCAGCGGCTCCACTCGCCCCAGCCGCTCAGCTGGCAGTCGGCGGCCCCTAGCGCTACGTGAGATGAGATAAGGCTAAGCACTGACCAGCACGGTGCGGCTGCGCTCCTGGTAGCCGACGCCGCACGTGGCGCTGCAGCGGCTCCACTCGCCCCAGCCGCTCAGCTGGCAGTCGGCGGCCCCTAGCGCTACGTGAGATGAGATAAGGCTAAGCACTGACCAGCACGGTGCGGCTGCGCTCCTGGTAGCCGACGCCGCACGTGGCGCTGCAGCGGCTCCACTCGCCCCAGCCGCTCAGCTGGCAGTCGGCGGCCCCTAGCGCTACGTGAGATGAGATAAGGCTAAGCACTGACCAGCACGGTGCGGCTGCGCTCCTGGTAGCCGACGCCGCACGTGGCGCTGCAGCGGCTCCACTCGCCCCAGCCGCTCAGCTGGCAGTCGGCGGCCCCTAGCGCTACGTGAGATGAGATAAGGCTAAGCACTGACCAGCACGGTGCGGCTGCGCTCCTGGTAGCCGACGCCGCACGTGGCGCTGCAGCGGCTCCACTCGCCCCAGCCGCTCAGCTGGCAGTCGGCGGCCCCTAGCGCTACGTGAGATGAGATAAGGCTAAGCACTGACCAGCACGGTGCGGCTGCGCTCCTGGTAGCCGACGCCGCACGTGGCGCTGCAGCGGCTCCACTCGCCCCAGCCGCTCAGCTGGCAGTCGGCGGCCCCTAGCGCTACGTGAGATGAGATAAGGCTAAGCACTGACCAGCACGGTGCGGCTGCGCTCCTGGTAGCCGACGCCGCACGTGGCGCTGCAGCGGCTCCACTCGCCCCAGCCGCTCAGCTGGCAGTCGGCGGCCCCTAGCGCTACGTGAGATGAGATAAGGCTAAGCACTGACCAGCACGGTGCGGCTGCGCTCCTGGTAGCCGACGCCGCACGTGGCGCTGCAGCGGCTCCACTCGCCCCAGCCGCTCAGCTGGCAGTCGGCGGCCCCTAGCGCTACGTGAGATGAGATAAGGCTAAGCACTGACCAGCACGGTGCGGCTGCGCTCCTGGTAGCCGACGCCGCACGTGGCGCTGCAGCGGCTCCACTCGCCCCAGCCGCTCAGCTGGCAGTCGGCGGCCCCTAGCGCTACGTGAGATGAGATAAGGCTAAGCACTGACCAGCACGGTGCGGCTGCGCTCCTGGTAGCCGACGCCGCACGTGGCGCTGCAGCGGCTCCACTCGCCCCAGCCGCTCAGCTGGCAGTCGGCGGCCCCTAGCGCTACGTGAGATGAGATAAGGCTAAGAACTGACCAGCACGGTGCGGCTGCGCTCCTGGTAGCCGACGCCGCACGTGGCGCTGCAGCGGCTCCACTCGCCCCAGCCGCTCAGCTGGCAGTCGGCGGCCCCTAGCGCTACGTGAGATGAGATAAGGCTAAGCACTGACCAGCACGGTGCGGCTGCGCTCCTGGTAGCCGACGCCGCACGTGGCGCTGCAGCGGCTCCACTCGCCCCAGCCGCTCAGCTGGCAGTCGGCGGCCCCTAGCGCTAAGACCAAACATTAAATCAATTAAGGGTATGTTCCGATATATACACTGCGAGCACTGTAAGGTGTGACGTCAATTTAGTATACTGTTTGAAACGGAACGCAGTCAACACTGAGAGCACCTTACCTCGAAAATGCCAGTGCTCACAGTACAAAAATGGCGACGATATTATTTATAAAATATAATGGTGATAATAATCAGTAACGGTATCTTAAAACTAAAGCTACGACGGTACCAAACGCGCCCTGGTCTGAGAAGAGCCCACAACAAACTCAACCGGGTTTTTTTTCATTATCACCATTTCACAAATCATCTTAACTAAGGAACTATTAGAGCCATTAGAACAAATCGTTGCCAAGCTTCCTTGTCTTTTAAGTAATCCTTTACATGGTAATAAGATTGTTTAATGAGTTTACGTTTTACATTAACTTTGAACTTATTCAGAGACATCTTCAACATGTCTTCTGGAAGCTTATTGTAGAAGCGGACACTGTTTCCAACAAACGAATTGCTAGTTTTACTAAGCCTAGAAGCAGGCATTATAAGTTTATTTTTATTTCTAGTATTGACATTATGACAATCACTTTTCTTCTTGAATTTATCAATGTGTTTATGCATGTATACTAAATTTTCAAATATATATTGGTTGTGCACTGTCTTAATATTGATTTCTTTAAATTTATCTCTTAGTGACTCTCTTGGTCCCATATTATATATGGCTCGAACAGCCCTCTTCTGCAGCACAAAAACAGAATTAATATCAGCAGCATTACCCCATAATAATATACCATATGACATAATGCTGTGAAAGTAACCAAAATAAACCAATCTCGCCGTTTCTATATCTGTCAACTGGCGAATCTTTTTAACCGCGTATGCAGCAGAACTAAGCCTTTTCGATAAGTCATTTATGTGATTGCCCCATTGGACTTTAGCATCTAACGTTATTCCGAGAAAAACAGCGGTATCCACTAAATCTAATTCCTCATGATCAAGTTGTACAGTGGTTTTTACCTGTTTGACATTAGGTAATGTAAATTTGATACACTTTGTCTTTTTCCCATTGAGGAGTAGGTTATTAGCTTCAAACCACTGCACCACTTTAGTGAGAGAATTGTTTACTTCGTGAAGAGTTGTTTCGTAACGATTTATTTTAAACAAAAGTGATGTATCATCAGCAAACAATACTATCCCATGATTATCCTTGGCAAGATAAGGAAGATCGTTAATGTAAATGAGGAATAGAAAAGGCCCTAAAATTGAACCTTGTGGAACCCCCATTTTTACAATCGATCCGGAAGACCGCTTTCCATTAACGTCTACCTTTTGTATCCTATTTTTTAAGTAGGAATTCATCATATCCAGTGCTACACCCCTAATTCCATAATGGTGCAGTTTTCTGTCTAATGTTTCATGACCAACACAATCAAAAGCCTTGGATAAATCACAGAAAATGCAAAGTGCATCACGTGATTCCTCCCAAGCTTCGAATATAACCTATCCACTTAAATAACTTATTTAGATTTCTGGATTTGTTGACCTTAGAACATTTTACATTCTTATAATTTGTGTATAGTGATTCTCCTAATAAATTAGTGGTTCGCCCCGAACTGAGACCTCGCGTCCTGGTGAAGGTGGTTAATGAGTTCGCCGTATTCAATAACCATCTTCAGGCACCAAAGTACTACGGTTCTACGTAGGTAAAATAGCGCTAACGGTTATCGAATATACTAAACTTATGCAAAAACAACTTAATAATAGAACTTTAATATTTGATTTTAATGACATAATTAGTTACTACTAACGAGTACTTATTGTAGAAGTAGATGACGGCACCATCTATGAACATTATTGTAAAGTTTAGGAAAAATATACCTAAATATGGTCTCTTAGAATAATAATATGTACTTAATTCTTCTGAGTTTATTTTTAATATTTATCTCATTTTAGTATTTGTTGTTCAACTACAGGATATGACTGAAATTATACATAACTTAATATCTAAGCAAGTCAGCCCGCTACTATCTTATTCTGCATCATCGCTTACCACCAGGTGAGATCGCAGCCAAGGGCTTAGTTACTTGTAGTGGAATAGAAAAAAGGTGTTACCATTGGTGGCGGGCGGCGCTGGTTCAATGGCGCTGATGCTGAGGCCAGGGTAGTTGGAGCCGACGGCCGGCGCGGGGGCCACGCCGCCCGGCGCACCGCCCCCTGAGAACATCAATATATTATGTACCCTCCATTTCATTTCATTTATTTCACATTTGCGCTAATGTTCATTTGGCATGAGGCCCCGTCAGGGCACTTCAAGTCCTAAACTAGGTTCTAGGTTGTACAATAATACATAATACCAATAACATAACATAAGTTTATATTACTGTCTTAGTCGGAATATGTAATCGGAAGTTGCCATTGTAATGTGGTAAAACAAAGTAATTAAATCTAATAATCGTAGTCTGAGTCTTAAATATTAAATAAGTTATTAAATAAATACAATAAAAAAGTTTACTAATAATATTAGGTAGGTATCCATTCAGCTGAAGAAATAATACACGAAGAAAACAAAAATAGAGTACCACAGCCCGCACAGAACCAAGCAGCTCACTAAGGTACCTGTACTACCTATAATCAACCTAGGAAACCAATATCAGCCTTGATCCCGAGAGAGCCAAGCATGTTCCACCCCCTGACATGCACATAGCACATTGATTACGCTTTATCATTCATTAGGATTGAACAAATTCAGTAGGTATACACGCAAGCCCAGTGGAGTGCGTGTACGTAGCAATGACGCGGTTGACCGAGATTTGAATGGTGATATCATGACGTGACATCACCACTCTTCGAGTGGTCTACATAAAACATGATTTACCTAAAGAGAGTTAAGGTCAAGAAACGTATTCGGAGATATTCTAGATGAGAAAGCTCACGAGAGTGACCGGGTTGAATTTGGCAATGTTTTAACTATAATCTGTACGCGGCAAATAAAGAATTCATGCGGCGAATTGGAGGATGGAGGAGGAGAGATAGGGAGCTAATCGTGGTTAAAACTTGGTCATACAATTCTTAATAGGCAAGTAGACCAGCAACCATCGCTATCTGGAGTCGCTGAACATGATGATTGTCCATCGTTCTCACCTGTGTTGGGAGCATGCACTGCGAACATAAAATAACGAAGATCTGGGGTTCACGGGCTCTTGCTCTATTAGACAGTCATTATGCGAAAAGTTCTTCCTTCAAAACCCGCTCGTTTAATGCGTGACACCGGGCACGCGACCAAAATGATAGCTATTGATGGTTAAGCTATCTATAAGCCAACGCTTCTTTCGTGGAATTTCCATTAGTTCAGTAAAAGTAAGTATTTAAAGTACCTATAGGAAAAGCCTTGTGAAGGTCGAACCCTGCGCGTCATTAATAAGGTAATCGGGAATGTCGCGGTCGCCCTCAGCCGCTGCTGCCTCGTTAAAATGCCTCGGAGTTAACAGCTACGACTCGCGCGAGCAATCCGACTCTCGTGTTTGCTCGATTCAGCAATTTTTACTATGTGAATATTTCGAATAGCACCATAACTGTTATTCGGATACTACGCATATTAGATACGAATATTCCGAATAATTGAAGAATAGAGACTGTAATAACTTCTACCTTGACTTAGTGTTGATTTCACCAACTCCGCGTTACGTTTAAGGTGCATGACAAGGGTCTGCCCGCGAAATTCAAATTTAATTTGGTTTTTCACAATTTGTAAACTAATACGACAAAGTAGGCTTATGGCATTCAAATTGCGAGCCTAGGAATATCATCTTCACAGGTTTATATAAAAATCTTTACTTGAAAGTGTCCAGTTTAAGAAATTAGTCAAAATAATGAGTTTGACGTGAGTTACTCACAAATTAGTCATTAATTTGACTAATTTCTTAAACTGGGTACTTTCAAGTAAAGATTTTTATATAAACCTGTGAAGATGATATTCCTAGGCTCGCAATTTGAATGCCATAAGCCTACTTTGTCGTATTAGTTTACAAATTGTGAAAAACCAAATTAAATTTGAATTTCGCGGGCAGACCCTTGTCATGCACCTTAACCTAGGATTAAAATTGATGTTTTGACAGATGTTATGTAGTAATTCTGTCAACTTTTCAAATTTAATCCTAGGTTAAACGTAATTCAGAGTTGGTGAAATCGACACTAAAACGTACAAACTTACTTACTAAGTACATAATTTAAAATAGCTATAATTCTTAATATATGTATAAAACAAAGTCGGGTTTGTTCGAACACTTATAACTATACAACGGCTGAACGGATCTGGATGAAATTTGGCACAATTTATCCCGGAAAATTAAAGAGTTACCGCGGGAACTAAAAAACCTCAATCCACGCGGATGAAGTCGCGGGCATCAGCTAGTTTGATTTATATTCCAATATAGAAAAAATATTATATTATACTAGTAAGTAACACGAAGAGTGTGAAGCAATGTTTTGACTGAATTACGCTATTTTATTTTATTTATTTGTTTTCATCAGGCAACTACGCCCATAGAAATATATACATAATACAACATATAACACAATAAAATAATATTAATACATATGAAAATAATTATGAAACAGTAGCGACCAAAAATTCCAAAGATCTATGGTCAGAGCAGTGGTGGGCGAGCACAACGCCCGCTCGGAGGACGATCATCCTATTGTTACGGTCCCGCTGGTCACCCAGCAGCCAGCACCCAGCCCCCAGCCCCCAGCCCCCATAGCACTCACCGAGCACTCGGCTGCAGGTGGCGAGGCAGTCCTCCTGCGAGATGAAGTTGTTCTGGTTGCCGCGACAGCCGCCGTAGCTGAACGGCACGCACATGCCCTTGGCGGCGGCGAACGCCCAGCGCTGGTACACGCCGCGGCACGGGCCCTGCTCCGGACTCTCCATGCAGATGCCTGCGCGCACATAACACACTCATTATAATCACAGGCACACACTATTTCTTACGATATAAGATAAATAGCAGATGCCCGCGAGATCCGATGTTTTCGGGATAAAAAGTAGCCTATGTCACTCTCTAGGTCCTCCAATATACCCATGCCAAAAATCACGTCGATCCTTTGCTCCATTACGGTGTGATTGAAAGAAAAACCAACAAATAGACACACTATCACATTTACAATATTAGTACGACTATTGGGTATTAATATTATTATTAAGTATATATGTAAACTGTACTTCATTTTACTTAGAGATACCAGAAAGGACATCTCTCCCAAAAAGTCATAACATAAGATACCTTGACATAACATTGATGATAAATCGGGTTTGACGAAAAGTTGCAAGTATTGAGTAGGTATATCATTAATGAGATGACATGATGTTGAAGCGCGAGGTAAAACACCACACTACCTGAAAGCTGCTACACTATACAGGAACGGCATTCCGAACCAGTGGTAGATTCATTCGACTATTCATAAGCACTTGTAAAAAGTCTATTTGAATAAAAAATATTTGTATTTGTATTTGTATATACTCAACCATCAATCGTGAAGATTAGGTAGTGTTTGTAAGATTAGGTACCTATAGACATGATCACTAGAACGAAAAACAACAGAGATTTGTTATTCCGTTCGGTGTTTCAGATGCATCTCAATCTGAATAACAAATTATTGATCTAAGTGCTAATCTGACATAAACACATGATATCCACGGCGCAATCATCACAACTATCAATTTATCGGATTGCACACACCAGCCTGCCTGCCAACCCGCAATGGAACAGCGTGGTGGGTCTAAGCTATGCTATGAGAGCTTCTCCTATTTCTGCTCTCCTATGAGAGTGGAGGCCTATGCCCAGCAGTGGGACGTTAATAGGCTGTAGTGGAATAGGTGGAATGGGAACTCCTTAACTCATCTCTCCTTATAAAGCTGTTGTTAATACAGATGTTTATAATATAACCGTTTCAAGTTATCAATAATTAACCACGAAAGTTTGCCTCTCATGCTCGTACACATAACTATTATAAAATAATTTAGGGAAGTAGGTACGTATCACAGGACACCTTGAGTGGCGACATTTATGGAAACAATTTTAATCGTTTGTTCTTTGTCGGCAACCTTGTGCAAAATGAGCCGGAACGGTTCCAACGCTGCCACTGGAAACAATATCATCTACAATAGAAATACCTGTGTATAGTGCGACATATTCGCTATAACAATATATTTATATATGTACGGCGATAGCCATAGGTAGGTACGGTTCTTCAACATATTCTATAGAGTAAGAATACGTCATAGTGGTCTATCCATAATGAGTTGAAAGTTTAACAGTGATATTTACAAGTAGTACCTAAATATAATAAATGTATTGATATTTATTATGCAACGATTCCAGAAAAGATGGCCGCTTTGAAATAGCTGTTTTGCGGCAATTTTGTTAGGAGTTATGTATGTGTCCAAAGCCGATGGGTGGGCGCATCGCGATTGGCCTAGGCAATCCTCAGAAATGGCCAGAGCTTTCAGGCCAATCGAGTAGTGTCCAAATTTCTAGTTAAAAGCCGATTTAGTGAAGTACCTATACAATCGCGATGCGCACGCACATCGGTTTTGGACTATAATATATGAACGTAACATAGGTCCTAAAAAATATCAGTTATAAAATCAAAATAAGATGAATTGACAATTCAATGTTTTAAATAGGGATGATGCCTATATCAAAAATAAATTATTTCTAACTGATTATTAAATAGGGATTATTAAAGAGGGTCTTCCAAAAGACCTGAAATTCACAACTTCGGTTAGTTTTAAGTTAGATAACCATTTTAAACTATAGGTCAAAGAAAAAAAGTGCGTTGAAATTCGATGACGTCACAACTGTGAATTTCATACAACTTCCATACTAGAAGTGCGTTTTTAAGTTTGATACAGAGTTGGTGATTAAATCGAGTTGTCATCATCCCTAGCTGTAAGGAATGAGTGTTGTGTCGCTCACGTTTAGCGGTGGGCATGTCTACGGTGCAGTCGTCCTTCTCCGTGCAGGCGCGCTGCTGCATGAGCTCGACTCTGGTGGAGCAGTCCTGCTGCATGTCTGCGGGCACGAGCAGCAGGCGCGTGCGGAAGCGCACGCCGCGGCCGCACGACGCCGAGCACGGCGACCACGCGGCCCACTCGCTGGTGGGGCACGCGGGGTCAGAGATGTCCGGCTGAGACTCCGCCTCCGAGCACGCAGGCTGCATGCACTTGCGGTTCTCCTCTGACACACACAACAGATATTATTACGACCACTCAGAAAGAAACAATCATTTTAATTTTTATACTCTATGGCTCTGCCTAATCGAGTCTTATGCTGAGATCTATAGAGCGTACTTTGACTTGGCCTCAGACTTTACTCAGAGTTAAAACGAGATGCACTTATGTGAGTAACATAAATCTCTCTCGGTTTAACCATGTCTTAAGTCTGAGCAAAGTCAAAGTTCGCTCTATAGATCTGACACTAGGGTACTCTGTAATTGCGTGACATATCAATCTTGAGCAGATGACGCCTAGGCTGTTGGCTGCCTGGTTCGTGTATATTACTAAGGTAAAGTAATAAATTATATTTATGTGAATAACCAGTGTTTGCTTTTAAAAATGCAGTATACAGTCGCGGAAAATGTTCCCCACCTTAAGGTTCTATATTGTATATTGTAATTTTTTTAACACAAGAAGCTACAAGTAGCAGTGCAGTGTCACCTATGTGGACGAGCGGGCACTTCTTGAGCCCCATCTGGTTGAGGAAGTGTCTCCGGCGCGTGCTGACGCCGACGCCGCACGTCACCGAGCACTCGCTCCACGCGCCCCACGCAGACGTCTGGCAGATGCCGGACACGTCCTCCACGGGCGCCGCGCCCAGCTCAGAGTCCGCCTCGTTGGCGCTGTCCCCTCTGGAGTTACATGTCAAAAGATACACTAAATGGCAATACGTCCCGTTCGTATCGTATATTCATTATAACTATAAATATATCGTGACTAGTTTCATCATCGGCATCATCAATCGTCAGTCGTCGTTCAGCTGCGTCGCGTCGCGCGTACAGACTCATGATTAATAGGCCCCGGACGGGTTCGAAACTAGTCGGGTATTTTCAGACAAAACAAGTGAGGTACAACCGGTGATATATTTACACTCCCTTTCGGTTCAATCTTAGCTATAATAATAATTGTCCTAAGAGCTAATATTGGAACAGAACTTTTCAAGCGTGACTTCAAAGAATTTTTACTTGATCTGTGTATGTAAAATACTACACAAATAGTGTTCTTTAACGTCTAAAGTTGACTTTAAAATCAACTGGAGTGCAATACTTGGTAAACTACTACCTGAAGCTCTGTCTTGAATGTCTAAATATAGTAAGTATATTATAGTCAAAATAGATTACTCGACTGTATCGCATAATGCACACAGTAAAACTTCGATGGAAACCCGAATTAAAAGACGAGGCACTTTTATCCTCCTCTGACAGTCTTTCGCCTACGCAGGCCATAATGGGAACTGTAAATACGTATGGTGTTTGTACTCACTCGCACTCGGCGACGGCGGCGACGCACATCTCCTTGGAGACGAGCTGGCGGTCGCAGGCGAACATCTGCGCCTTCTGCGGCATGCGGTAGGCGCGCGTGCGCATGCGCAGCCCCTTGCCGCACGACACCGAGCACGCCGACCACGCGCCCCACTCCTCCACCGCGCACTCCGCTGCGGTCACACCACCCCACGTCACAATCTCTACTCTCTAGAACAACTTTATGCACCGACTTATCCTATGTGACACAAGTTGTCTCTTGTGAAATAAATATATCATTTATCCTTTATCTTCCTAATCAAGTCTTTGATTTGCGACCCGAAATTCTTACAAGCTTGTAAAAAATTGTAGTTTACTTTTGGAAACCGAATGAGGACAAAATATCTACTCACGCCTGTTGGTTGACTCAGTGTTCTCAGCCTCCTCGACCACCAGGCTCTGCAGCACCTCCTCGTCGCAGGAGCGCGGCACGAGCTTGTCCCGGGTGAGGTAGAGGCGCGCCATGGGGTTCATCTCGGGTTGGTCGGGGTTGTAGAAGGGCGCGCGAGGGTCCTCAGGGTACATCGTCGTGATGCGGTACATCTTCTCGCGGGGCGTTGTTTCAGCGTTGGGCGACTAAAATTATGAAATGAAACTCCAGTTTGATTACGCTATTGGCGCAGTGCCAGCAGTAGCAGTAAGCGTTGTGGTCTTATATGTGGGAGGAGCCTGCTACCATCTAAGACTGCATCATCTCTTACCACTCGATGAGATTGCAGTCAAGGGCTAAAATTAGAATAGCAAATTCCTATACTATTTAATAATTCCTCAACTTTTCAACAATAAAAACAATGTGGGCTTTAGCCCACAACTACTACTGTCAGTGGCGACGGTAGCGAAGCTGTACCATGTCTGAGTCAGTCCTGTATGCACTGCCCAGCCAATCATTTTTTTAGTGCGTTTTATCTTCGAACTGATTCGTTAACTAGTTTTGATTGTTACGGTCAACATGCCAGGCGAAGCTTTTGATTAATTGGCTGCACTTTTTCTCTTCGCTTGAGGTGTTTTTCGCTTTGGTTAACTTTCTACAACTACTCAAAATTAAGATATTGGACTGAAAAATGTTGATTAAGAGTATAAAACAGAAAATATTCAGCTTGATAATTATTGAGTTGAGTTAATGTATGTACCTATATGAGATAAGTGGTCGTTAGTTCAGCTCAGCACTCACCATGTATGAGATGCCGTCGTCGGTGCCGGCGTCGTAGGGGAACAGGTCGATGACCTTGCTCTCCGCCCACGTGCAGTCCTTGTTGCACAGGTTCAGCCCGCTCACACCCACCACCCAGTCGGGGGACGGCCCTGGGGGTACCAAATTGTAGTTATGGTTTCAGATATCTCAAATAGTGGTCGTCTGGTATTTGTGTCATCGGTTTGCCAAGCTTCTGCAACTTTTTATTGGTGCAGTTCATCTTATAATGCATATAAGTTCTGATTTTCAGGGGAAAGCACAAACCACTAAATTTTAAACCATGTATTCAGCTATGTGGAACTCCCCTGAAACACGTAGCTGAGCTCAAGTACCGAGTCAAGTTAACTTTGTTTAACGCTTGCCAATCTTTTTACACGTGCAGTCTATGGGCGAATTACACGCTGTTTTATAAATCAAGATAATAGCGAAAAACAGTTTTTTGTGACCTTTGACCTTGACTCACAACGCCGGCACCAGGTTTTATGAGACTTTTGAGACTACTTTTAGAACGCCAAAATGAAGGTATATACGAAAATCCAGAGGTTGACTCTGAGGTTTTTTATGCTAAAATAACTAGACTATAAGAGACACCTGTATGTTCTACGTGTTATGAATAAATAGAGTATTGTCTCGGACGTACCGAACATGGAGGCGAGCGAGAGGTAGTGCCTCTTGCGGTCGACGGTGAAGGCGGCGCTGGTGTTGTGGTTGAGGCGCGGGTGCCACAGCCCGCCCGCCTTCACGATGGAGCGCAGCGCGCGCCCCTGCTGCCGCAGCTCGCGCTCCAGCAGGCCCACCGAGCCCCACTCCGCTAGCGATCTGCCACCGAACATGTTGTTGACATTTATTACTTCACTAGCTGGTGCTACTAAGTGACTCGTTAAGTTTTCCGGGATAACAAGTAGCCCAACATCCTTCCACCGGTGTGTGATAATGGTGCGCTTTTCAGCGCGATGCCACCATTTCAGCAACCCTAACGTCTATCGGTTCTTCAAACTATGTACCCCTTCGTATTTTACCTACCCAAAGAACGGGAATTGGTGCAATAGAACAGTCAAATAGGGTATATATACGATAGTCTAAACGTTAAAAGTTGAATTTAATATTTCTCTAGAGTTTTTTTATTTCCAAAAAACCGACTTCCAACGTCGGTTACAGTCGTCGTCCAGCGAGACTCATGCGTCAACTTTGCTTATCCTTTTTATATTTTATAAAAAATATTTTCTACCTTACAGTGGCGTTGGAAGTCGGTGTTTTTGGAAAGAATTTTTATTTTTAACTTTTTAGTGTCAGGGTTGAAGATTTGGAGTCAGAATTTTTTATTGAGAACCTCCTCCTTTTTTGGAAGTCGGTTAAAAATAAGAGCCCATACGCTTGTCAGCAAAGAACACACCGATGCCCAAGAATCGTAGATTGCGACTACAAAAATCCACCCATCTCCTCAATAATGATGCATGCGCAACATTCGCACATCATATCAATCAATCAATCAATCAAATATCTTTTTATTCAAATAAACTTTTACAAGTACTTTTGAATCGTCAAGTGAATCTACCACTGGTTCGGAATGCCATTCCTACCGAGAAGAACCAGCAAGAAACTCGGTGGTTGCTCTTTTTAAATAATTCATTTACAATTACTATATCAATGTGTACATAAGTAACCGCTGTCCCCAGCATTGTTGGAGCGATCAAATCCATGCTCCTCTATCATTTACATAATCTTCAACAGTATAATAAGCTTTTTTCAGGAGCATACTTTTAATGGATTTCTTAAATTTGTTTATTCAATTCATGTCAAAGACGGGCAGACAGAAAGTAGCCCCATTCCCGCCGGTGGCACCCGTTCACGAGCATGACGCATGATCCAGCCATTGCTTCGCTCGACCATATTTGAGGGAACGTAACAACCCGCACCACACGACACCACCACAGAAATGTTTAAAGAGAGCGTGACATACTCAGTCTACCCGTATCAAAGCATCGAATTGAATACTAATATTCAAACACTAATTTATAATAAGTAACCGCTGTCCCCAGCATTGCTGGAGCGATCAAATCCATGCTCCTCTATCATTTACATAATCTTCAACTGTATAATAAGCTTTTTTCAGGAGCATACTTTTAATGGATTTCTTAAATTTATTTATTGGCAAGTCCAAAATAGGTTGTGGAACTTTGTTATAGAAAATAATGCCCATTCCCACGAATGACCTTCTGACTTTTTTGAGGCGGAGCGATGGAGTCACGAGCTTATTACGGCCTCTAGTTGGCCTATCGTGCAGATCGCATTTTTTTTTATAATTATGGATGTGCTGTTTTACAAAAATTATATTACTGTAAATATATTGCGAGGCTACTGTTAGAATACCAATTTCTTTAAATTTCTCTCTAAGTGAATCACGCGGTTTTAAATTATAAATTGCTCGTATAGCCCTTTTTTGTAGTACAAAAATTTTTTGAATATCTGCCGCTTTACCCCACAGTAAGATTCCGTAAGACATAATGCTATGGAAATAAGCAAAATATACGATCCTGGCAGTTTCGATGTCAGTTAACTGTCGAATCTTTCTGACAGCGTAAGCAGCAGAACTAAGCTTGCCAGCAAGTGTTGATATATGGGTGCCCCATTGAAGCTTTGCGTCCAAGGTCACCCCCAGGAACACAGTAGTATCTTCTATTTTCAACATGTCATTATTTACCATTAGTTTTATATCACTTGTGGATCTGGCATTCGGCAATGCGAACTCGACACATTTAGTTTTTTTTGTGTTTAAAAGTAGATTGTTAACCGTAAACCAGTTCGTGACTTGAGAAATTGCAGTATTTACGTCGTCAAAGTTGTCCTTATGTCTATCGACTTTAAAAATCAAGGACGTATCATCAGCAAATAGTACAATATCGCAAGTGTTACGGACAAAATATGGCAAATCATTGATGTACACTAGGAACATGAAGGGACCCAAAATGGAGCCTTGAGGGACACCCATTAGTGAGGCTGATCCGGATGACTTCACATCGTTGACACATACTGTTTGAATGCGATTACTGAGGTAGGATGCAATGAGGCCAAGCGCAGTGTCTTTGACTCCATAGTAGCTCAACTTAACTAAAAGCGTCTCGTGCTCAACGCAATCAAATGCCTTAGACAAATCACAGAAAATACCAATAGCATTCTGTGATTTCTCCCACGCGTCGAATATATGTTTTAACAGCACGGCGCCCGCATCAATTGTCGATCGACCTTTAGTAAAACCATACTGCTCGGAGTGAAGAAGTTTATTTGAATTAAAGTGCTGAAGCAGTTGGTTGAGCATAATTTTTTCAAATATCTTGCTGAGTGTTGGCAAAATTGAAATTGGTCTGTAATTATTTGGATCGCTTTTGCTACCCGATTTAAAAAGTGGAATCAATTTACCACATTTCATAAGGTTTGGAAAGGATCCTGAATTTACAGACTCATTAAAAACTAGAGCAAGATATGGTGCAATAACAAGCAAGTCAGGGTACATATTTCACTTTCAAAATGTGAACCGACCTGAAACCGTCCGTAGCGATCTGCCCCTCGCCCCAGAAGGAGAAGTTCTTGGGGTGAGTGGCGCCGATCACGTCGGAGAAGTGCGTGAGCCACAGCGCCTGCACGGGGAAGTTCTTAGGGTGCGTCTGCGGCGACCACAGGCCCTCGAACACTAGCTGCAACATGGAATTAACAAAATGTGAACCGACCTGAAACCGTCCGTAGCGATCTGCCCCTCGCCCCAGAAGGAGAAGTTCTTGGGGTGAGTGGCGCCGATCACGTCGGAGAAGTGCGTGAGCCACAGCGCCTGCACGGGGAAGTTCTTAGGGTGCGTCTGCGGCGACCACAGGCCCTCGAACACTAGCTGCAACATGGAATTAACAAAATGTGAACCGACCTGAAACCGTCCGTAGCGATCTGCCCCTCGCCCCAGAAGGAGAAGTTCTTGGGGTGAGTGGCGCCGATCACGTCGGAGAAGTGCGTGAGCCACAGCGCCTGCACGGGGAAGTTCTTAGGGTGCGTCTGCGGCGACCACAGGCCCTCGAACACTAGCTGCAACATGGAATTAACAAAATGTGAACCGACCTGAAACCGTCCGTAGCGATCTGCCCCTCGCCCCAGAAGGAGAAGTTCTTGGGGTGAGTGGCGCCGATCACGTCGGAGAAGTGCGTGAGCCACAGCGCCTGCACGGGGAAGTTCTTAGGGTGCGTCTGCGGCGACCACAGGCCCTCGAACACTAGCTGCAACATGGAATTAACAAAATGTGAACCGACCTGAAACCGTCCGTAGCGATCTGCCCCTCGCCCCAGAAGGAGAAGTTCTTGGGGTGAGTGGCGCCGATCACGTCGGAGAAGTGCGTGAGCCACAGCGCCTGCACGGGGAAGTTCTTAGGGTGCGTCTGCGGCGACCACAGGCCCTCGAACACTAGCTGCAACATGGAATTAACAAAATGTGAACCGACCTGAAACCGTCCGTAGCGATCTGCCCCTCGCCCCAGAAGGAGAAGTTCCTGGGGTGAGTGGCGCCGATCACGTCGGAGAAGTGCGTGAGCCACAGCGCCTGCACGGGGAAGTTCTTAGGGTGCGTCTGCGGCGACCACAGGCCCTCGAACACTAGCTGCAACATGGAATTAACAAAATGTGAACCGACCTGAAACCGTCCGTAGCGATCTGCCCCTCGCCCCAGAAGGAGAAGTTCTTGGGGTGAGTGGCGCCGATCACGTCGGAGAAGTGCGTGAGCCACAGCGCCTGCACGGGGAAGTTCTTAGGGTGCGTCTGCGGCGACCACAGGCCCTCGAACACTAGCTGCAACATGGAATTAACAAAATGTGAACCGACCTGAAACCGTCCGTAGCGATCTGCCCCTCGCCCCAGAAGGAGAAGTTCTTGGGGTGAGTGGCGCCGATCACGTCGGAGAAGTGCGTGAGCCACAGCGCCTGCACGGGGAAGTTCTTAGGGTGCGTCTGCGGCGACCACAGGCCCTCGAACACTAGCTGCAACATGGAATTAACAAAATGTGAACCGACCTGAAACCGTCCGTAGCGATCTGCCCCTCGCCCCAGAAGGAGAAGTTCTTGGGGTGAGTGGCGCCGATCACGTCGGAGAAGTGCGTGAGCCACAGCGCCTGCACGGGGAAGTTCTTAGGGTGCGTCTGCGGCGACCACAGGCCCTCGAACACTAGCTGCAACATGGAATTAACAAAATGTGAACCGACCTGAAACCGTCCGTAGCGATCTGCCCCTCGCCCCAGAAGGAGAAGTTCTTGGGGTGAGTGGCGCCGATCACGTCGGAGAAGTGCGTGAGCCACAGCGCCTGCACGGGGAAGTTCTTAGGGTGCGTCTGCGGCGACCACAGGCCCTCGAACACTAGCTGCAACATGGAATTAACAAAATGTGAACCGACCTGAAACCGTCCGTAGCGATCTGCCCCTCGCCCCAGAAGGAGAAGTTCTTGGGGTGAGTGGCGCCGATCACGTCGGAGAAGTGCGTGAGCCACAGCGCCTGCACGGGGAAGTTCTTAGGGTGCGTCTGCGGCGACCACAGGCCCTCGAACACTAGCTGCAACATGGAATTAACAAAATGTGAACCGACCTGAAACCGTCCGTAGCGATCTGCCCCTCGCCCCAGAAGGAGAAGTTCTTGGGGTGAGTGGCGCCGATCACGTCGGAGAAGTGCGTGAGCCACAGCGCCTGCACGGGGAAGTTCTTAGGGTGCGTCTGCGGCGACCACAGGCCCTCGAACACTAGCTGCAACATGGAATTAACAAAATGTGAACCGACCTGAAACCGTCCGTAGCGATCTGCCCCTCGCCCCAGAAGGAGAAGTTCTTGGGGTGAGTGGCGCCGATCACGTCGGAGAAGTGCGTGAGCCACAGCGCCTGCACGGGGAAGTTCTTAGGGTGCGTCTGCGGCGACCACAGGCCCTCGAACACTAGCTGCAACATGGAATTAACAAAATGTGAACCGACCTGAAACCGTCCGTAGCGATCTGCCCCTCGCCCCAGAAGGAGAAGTTCTTGGGGTGAGTGGCGCCGATCACGTCGGAGAAGTGCGTGAGCCACAGCGCCTGCACGGGGAAGTTCTTAGGGTGCGTCTGCGGCGACCACAGGCCCTCGAACACTAGCTGCAACATGGAATTAACAAAATGTGAACCGACCTGAAACCGTCCGTAGCGATCTGCCCCTCGCCCCAGAAGGAGAAGTTCTTGGGGTGAGTGGCGCCGATCACGTCGGAGAAGTGCGTGAGCCACAGCGCCTGCACGGGGAAGTTCTTAGGGTGCGTCTGCGGCGACCACAGGCCCTCGAACACTAGCTGCAACATGGAATTAACAAAATAAGCTCTGCTTTCATGGAAATCGATAACTTAGCTTTAGATATGCGTAACTTTGTCCGCATGATTCTAAAGTATACTTATTCTCAAATTTTTATGTTCTCTGGAAATTAACATTTTCGTGGAACGTTAGGTATTATGCCTGATCCATATCAAAAACTTTTAAGCTTCGGTGGTTTTGTAGGTAAATAATACCTTGTATTTAGCATCGTCACACGCGCAGCACTCGGGCACCGACAAGGACGTGTCCTCACAGATCCGTTTGGTCAGCTGGCCGTCCTGCGCGAACCATCTGCTCTCATTCTCGTACACCATCGCCCTGGAATAATATGCAAAAATACAATTCATAGGCTCAGTATCTTTACTTTCCCCATCGCGTAGAAGTGGCAGAACCTAGTAGTAACTAGTACTAGTGTATATTTACCCATTATACTTATTGTAACAACACTCAATCAAGTCTAATGAGTGTAACAGCTCTACTATGGTCAATGCCGCGGAGAAAACGTGACCCGTTTTAGAAATTTGATGCAAATTCAATGCAAAACAAATGACACGCGAGCACATTGCAACCAGGGTAGGTACTTACTTGAGCACCACACAACCGGAGCCAGCCGGAGGAGCCTTCCACATGACCTGCACCTCAGTCTTTGGCAGGTCATCGGCTTCTATCACAGAGTTGGTGCACTCCTCGTCGAACTTTGTGAGGGTGTCGGCGAAGAGCTGGAACAAGCCCTGCTTGTGAGGACTCCTGGGAGCCGACGGGTCCAAGGGATCCAGTTTCAGCTGGAACTTGGTGAACTGCTGGACAACAGAGTGGGTTCTGGAGCCGACTAGGGTCACTAGAAGAAATTTTCTTTTTTTAAGTACTTTTCTGGATTGCATATCGGGTAGAAAATAATACAATGACAGGAAGGACAACGCCGTGTCGATGTCGGTAACACTATATTCAAAGACCCGAAAAGAGGCCATTACGACAGAATGCTGTATCTATCTAGATTTGTGTAATTATGTTTATGGATAGATAGAAAACTTGTACCTATTTAATGAAAAGTTGTGACGATCATTATTTCTTTCTTCTTTGGAATCAGTCAATGCGAATATAAATGTTCGTATCACGACCGTGGAAGAAATATCGACACTTAAGTAAAAGGATTTGCGGTTTGATAACAAATCACCAAGTTATTCAGTCCATTATCTGCTGTTTAGGTACATTAGAGTTACAAGCATAATGCTCAGAGCACGCGCCTCGTTATGATGGCACTGAGTGACGCTAGTTAATTCATGTTCTCGAGATGAATACAAACAAACGGCTACTTTATTAACTTTTCCGGTAAACTTCGCAAATTCTGCGCCTTTGTAATGATTAATCTGTTCAATGTTTTGCAATTAGTATTGTAAGTTTTTATTAGTGTACAATGCTTTAACCAAGTTTGAAGTCTTCAGTCGCTTGTCTGTATGATAAGACAATATACGAACGAACTAACTACTTAGGTACTTTTACTGACGAGAACACTGCCCGAGATTTGTGTACCTAACCTCAAAAGGAAAGCATAGTAACTAAGGCCCGTATTAATAAACGGGCATCCGCTAAGAACAGGTTCTCAAGTATCTTACCTAAGCATAGATTAACCGGTAGATACGTGTGTATTTTACGTAAGTATTCTTAGTTTGATGTCGGCATAATCTTAATTTTACTTTAGATAATTTCTAGCGAAATTCCAGGATATGTAGGTTGGTATAATTAGATAGCCCGTCAAACCGCACTTGAACCTTATGTTGTTCTGTTCTGTTCTGTAGGCGTCATATTCTTCTGACCTTGCCTAAGGATCTGCTTAGGTAGTAATTAGGCACACTAGGGCACATGAGGCTGTTGCTTGCTACTCACCAACATAACGCTGATCAGGTGCATATCTCTCCACTTCCCCGTTGATCAGGATGCGATAGAAGTTGTCTCCCGGGGATTTAGGAGGAGCATCTTCTCCCGGGATCAGTTCGCAGCCCAGCGTTGACGCCGCCAGCGTCAAACACCACACCCACCACATCTCTGTACTTCGCCCTGACAAAAATGATAATCAAAATTAATATCAAAACCTAGGAAACATTTCCACAGTTCTTGGTATCAAACTACCAAAACTGGTTAACTACTTGACAAATTAATACACTTGCCGTGATGGTCTTCTGGAGGAGAAAATTATAGAGTTCCAGAAAAATGCGGTTTATTTTCAAAGAATAGGTAATGAAAGACGCAGGCACTCAAATTTCATGAGCCGAAAATCTGATCCTAACTCGGGCCATCACTTCAGCTGAATGAAAGGGTACTTTTAACAATTTTTTTTTGGAATATAATTGTGCAAACTTACCAATAATTTTCGTGCGTTTCGTGAGGCGTCGGCGTCGCGCCGGGATGCGGAGTGCGCGGCACTTGCGAGATAGCGGCGGCGGCTGATAACTGATAAGGGGTCAGAAGTCATGTGGCCAGCGACGCCCGCGCCCGCCAACGACTAGCGACAGAGATTGGGGCCGTACCTATCAGAATTATCCAGAAACTGTGCTCATTACAAATTGTTTTCTGATAAATATCGGTTGCTTCCACTGAAAATTATCTAAATACCTATGTAATTAAATTACGGAATTATCGCTTACAGTAAGTACTTCACAGCTTAAAAGACTTTTTTGCGCGGAGTAAAGGCATCGTCGTCGTCTCTACCAATAGACGTCCACCGCTGACCTTGCAGGATCTCCACAGGACACGATCTTGCGCTCGTTGCGACTAGCCTAGTTAGACTCCCAGCTGCCCGATTGAGATCGTCCTAGCTTTTCAGTCATATTTATAAAATACTTAGGTACTTTTTTACACAAGCGATAATTGAAATGAACATTCTAGATGGCGCCTTGTCGCCCCAAGGTTCGCTTAGGAACTTTCAAACCCTTTCTATCTCCCTAAGAGCTTTTCTTTACTTCCTAGCTTCTACTCATATCTTTGGATGCTGATTTTTACACATCTCGCTGGCGTGAGCGACTGCGGGTCAAGGCTGTTATTATCTGGGGTTGGGCATCGAGTGCCCAGCTGTGTCACAATTTTGATACCGATACTATGCCTGAGTGCGTAACTAGGAATGGTGACGCAATACTACACCATAATAATATTATTATTATTAGTGACTGCGTCCAGTTACTTAAAAAGTTACTTACTTAAAAACCTACAATGTTCGTAGAGGTGCTTAAACTAGCTTACGTGAAAATTGCAAGGAAATCAAGCTTACTTATCTCGGGGTCTTGTGGTGTGGAGAAATACTTTGATTCAAATTGGATCACTTAATTTGTCTTCGGGGTCAAATGCGTAAACTATGACTTATCTCTAACTGTTTAAATTTTCTTGGAAAATATTAAAACAAAATTTATACTCATTCAGCAATATTTTTTACTAATAAGTACCTAGGTACTAATAAAGTTACTAGTAATAAAAAGTGTCAAATACCTAAGTATCTATGTAAGGTTGAGGATAGGAAATATATGTACCTACCTAGGCGTAAGAGTCGTCTTAAAGACAGCACTCACCTTAGCGGCTGGAGAGTGGAGTGTCGCGGAGTAACGAGGCGAAGACAGCGGCTCTCCCGACAACTGCCCGCTTCCGGCAGCGGACGCCTCTTGCGGTAGGGGCACCGCGGCGCACGGGGCGGCGGGAATCAGGGCGGACTACCTACCTCCTTACAGATCTCTCTCATATCAAACAGCTTTTATCCAAGTATTTACTTCAATTACATTACTAAGCCATGTTAACCAATTAATCAAGAATGGTACGCAAGGAAGAAAGACGCGCGCCTCCATATTTTAACATTAATAGATAGATAGATAGATAGATAGATAAATGCTTTATTGCCACACAAATTAATAGTTAGGTACCTGTCGAATATTACACACAAGATAGGCCGAAAAGAGCGTGGTCGAATAGGAATTTTTCCACAGCATTAGCACAGTTTAACGAAATATATTTCAAGGCTGTGGCATTAGTCTCTTGCCTTAGGCAGATAACCTCAACAGGCTTTCTTCAAATGCCGGTGAAATGATGTAATAAATTCTAGAAATGAATTGCGTTGAAATGCGAGGCGGTCAGCCTTGCATTCAACGCAAGAAACAAAGAAAGCTTTATGCTTTAAGCATTCTTTGTGTTTCTTACTTACCTACCCCACCTACTACCTACGTTAAAGTACGTGAAATATTACTACCGTCCTTATTAGTAGGTAAACAAGGGTAAACCGCCATCAGGTTAAGACCGCGTTTTCACGCACACGCGAAGCACGATTCTTGAGAACCTTTTCTTAGCTGATGTCGGCTTGTTAACGATAGGAAAAAACCGTAAGTAAACGTAAAGTGTAAGTAAACATATGGAGTGAGCTATTGACATTCACGGGACTAGTCCACTGAAGCGGTGAGGCTAGGGTCCCCACTCATTAGCGTCGCGTGGCCGGCTGTCCGCATACCGCCGCCTACTGCCTGTGGAACACAGGATATGCTCGTTTTCGGCTCTTGTCTACTGCAACGCGCTTTATTAGTTAATTGTTAACTAGTTTGCCTTTAGTTTACTCGGCTCCGCAATCTGGTGTCATGACGCGGCTTGTAATACGCGATTTGTGTAGTTATTGTTTGAAACAAGTGAAATATAAACTAGGGTTGTAATGGAACCTCGTCTTCACCTCCGCAAGTGCGGAACTTCCGCAAGAAATCGTACCTCCGCTTCCGCATCCGCCTCTGCCGTTTTTTTAGCGGAGTTGTAACAGAGGTTTATTTACGTTGACTTACAATGCGAGAGGCACAAATCGAAGCAGGGGACGTCGGTCACACCATTACAATAAGCAAAAAGACCTTAGAAGAATCCTTAAAATAAATCAAATGTGGAATTCATCGAACTAGATCATCATCCTAGAACACAGAAAATGGTCGATGTGATCGGAGAAATCCACCTCCGCCTCCGCTTCCGTTAACGTCCGCATCCGCGGAGGCAAAGCCCCTTCACCTCCGCATCCGCCTCTGCTTCCGTTACAACCCTAATATAAACCCAGCCTACTGCGCATATACTTGGTAGGTACTCGTATATGGCCTGAGACCATTTACCAGCTAGATCTATCAAATGCAAAACAACTGATACAGTTAGTGTTGGCGTTTTTTGGAAAATTTCCCATTCATGGCAATAAGCCCCAACCTCCTACCCCAAGCTAACGCTGTCGCTTTTTCCTGGATAAAAACTAAAAATACAATTGTTTGTTTCAGGTATAACAGCACCAGTACGGTCCACGTTTGGTTGCAGCAGGCAGTCCAGAGCATGAGGGGCATATGGGTTCGCCACAGAGCACGGTTTATCAACCTTGGTGTACGCAGAAGGTTCACTCAGGTACAGTTCAACTGACTATCATAACAATAACATATATCAACCAAGCGAAGCCGGGACGGACCAGAAAATTTCACGCGCGCCAATGAAAAAACGGGTCGAAATCAAAAACATTAAAAAGTGTATCGTTCCGACTCACTAAAAATTAAAACAGATTTACCTGCAAAGGAGATCAAATGATTGTACTTCGCTCCTTTTGACTTATTACATAATCACGTGTTACTCTGACTGATATGAATATTCTTCGCATACGATATTGCATTTCAACGCAGCTCCCGATGCTGCCGACGCAATTGCACGTCGGCACTCGTATTTTATTATACTAGCCTCTGTCTGCACTTGCGCCTCCTGAGGCTTTGCCACCGTGTCCAATATTTTTAAGATCTCCTATGTATCTAAATCTAGGGATGTACTGGTGGAGGCCTTCGCCCTATATGGGCGGACTGGAAATTCAAATATTTATTTAGTAGGTATGAGAAAGCTATTTGATAGGTTTAATATTAGTATTGTGCTATTGATTAAATATACTTCTTAGCATCAAATCTTAAATTTAAATTAGGATATTGTTAATTACTTCAAAATTTAGTACCGAATTACTTAAGTAGGTATATTATACAAAATTTAAATAATCCATTTTTAAGATCTCACATTGTAAATGATGGTCCAAGAACTGTAATTCTTATCTACCGAAGTAAATACAGTAAAAGTTTCTCAGATAAAATATTTAAAATAACGAATAAGAAAATA
This sequence comes from Erebia aethiops, assembly GCA_923060345.2. Taxonomy (NCBI): domain Eukaryota; kingdom Metazoa; phylum Arthropoda; class Insecta; order Lepidoptera; family Nymphalidae; genus Erebia; species Erebia aethiops. Next base: position 389,064 of record OV281092.1, on the reverse strand, counting down.
AAAAGTTTAAGAATATTGTGCTATGCCTACCATAATAATTATATATTATTTTGCATGAAACATACTTGTTGGCCAAAACTATTCCATACTCGATACATAATTAAAAAAACAAAAATGGAATACCTTAGTACAGATTCCTTTCCTAAGTTGATTAAATAATCGTAATAAATAAATAAGGTTTTATTATTATAGAAAGAAGTAACAAATACATGCAAATAAGTACCTACTTATATTAAAATAGAATAAGCCAAATAAATATGTACATGGTATAAAAATTGTAAGAAAAATAATAATAATTAAGGCACTATGTACTTAAGTACATATTTATCCTTAACTCCTAAGCATTAGAACAAAAATGTGTAGTAGGGGAGACCTAGGAGAGTTGTGACAGAGGAGAGTTGTGACAGAGACGATTTCTCCCTACCTATAATAGTTAGCGAGTTGGCAACAATGCTCGTTTGTCGGTTTAGAGACGCGCTACTTCACTCAGTACCCACCGGCAGCGCACGAGAAGCGGTTGCGTAATTACGACGTCTGCGTGAAAAAAAATGCGAAAAGTAAGTTTTTCTTCAAAATTTTGATTGAATTTATATCATGTCTTATTACATGTGCTTTGTTGTGTTATTTTTTCTTAAGTTGTATGGTTATTTAAGTCTCAAAACGTTGCATTGATCTTTTGTGTTTGAATCGTGTTTAGAAAATATGAAGTATTATTCGAACGAGGTCGTAATATTGCGTTGTGACAGCCTGTCACAACTCTCCTATTTCACTTCATTTTTCTGCTGGGTTATTTCGATTTGTGGTGTGATGTTGCATGCTAGATGGCTACTTTTTTTTGTTTCAGAATGCCTAATAACTATACACGAAAGACTGATAAAGGCACTGCTAGTGTCGAAATATACGAACTGGCCTTTGAAGAGGTTACGTTAAGAGGTAAAAGTCTAAGAGATGCCGCGTCCTCTTACAATCTTAACTAGCCCATACCCCTTTTAGTTCTGAATAATAATGCCATTGAACCTATTTCATCTAGGTACGTCTACAGCCTATAGCACAATTGTGAACAATAATGCTCATGAATCTGTTGCCTCCACTTCTTCAGCCCATAGCGCAGTCCTGAATAATGATGCTAATGAACCTGTTGCCTCCACATTTACAGCCCATAGTCCTCTTGCCACTGTTACTAATGTGTTCTCGTCAGAATCAGTTGGGCCATTGCCAAAAGCTCCGCCAAGAAAAAACTGCCAGAGACGAACAGACGCAAAGTCAAATCTGTTGTGTTTACTGACACACCTACTAAAGACGAAATTGCTGCTATAGAAGCCAATAGGAAGTCGAAGAATGTGAAAAAACGTGTCTTCGAAGATAAGAAGAAACCCAAAAAAGCCAAGAAAGCTAATATGAAGAAGAGATCGAAAGAGACAAAAAGAAATGATGAAGAAGATGATCTTTTTTGCTTAGTTTGCCTCGAGGCCTATGCAAACAGCAGATCAAACGAGGAGTGGGTGCAATGCATAGAATGCAAAGGCTGGCCACACGTTGATTATACTGGAGCCGAGCTGTAATATGTTGGCCATAATTGCACATCAGATTGGCGATTCTCAATAATTATAATTATTGTAATTTTTATTTTGATTGATCTCAGAGACATGCCAGAATTACTTATAAGATATAATTACTTGTTATGAAAATTTTACATGTTGTTTTCGTTGGTACATTAATTACATAAGTTTTTGCAAAAATAAAACATGTTTCATTTATTTATAATATGTGTAATGGTATTTTTTATACTCAAATAGTCTAAATACAAAGCTGTCACAACTTACCTCGGTGATAGGAGAGTTGTGACAGAGGGAGTAGTTTTCCTTTTTGTCGATTTTCTCAGAAACCGTAATACTTTAATTAATTTTGATGATTGTTTTGGAAAGGGAAGGAATGTTGCTACATTAATTCACACAGGTTATAACTGTGGAATGTGTCTTGAGCGAGATATGCCCCTTAAATTAAAAATTGTCACAACTCTCCTAGGTCTCCCCTAATATTATCTTTTTAAAAAAATGTAACTTATTTCCAGTTAATAAAGGCTATTTTATTTTTATTTATTTATTTAATTATCTAAAACTGTTACTTCGTTAATGGAAATCAAACTTTACAAAAGATAGAAGATGGTCTAATGTAAAAATGAACGCACCCCACTAAACGTTCACGTCATCGCATAGTCCGTGTCACGCGTGCGCCTACTAGCGCCGCCTCTAGCGGACTACTTTCGTGACAAGTATTCAAAGCTCTATACAATTACAGGTGCATATTTTTGAGATAAGGCAACCTCTAATTAAAATGAAACAGATCATAATTCGAGTATTATAGATTTAATTCATCACATCATAAAAATATTACAATTAATCGCACAGTCCAGCAGTGACTAGATCCGGCTAACGTTACGGTTCACTCGTACACAACACATATAGCGGCCGCACACGCGCAGCTGATCGTTGGACAACGCACACGCTCCGCACGAGCAGTCGTTGCCAACTGATCTGGCAGTCGACTGATCGCTCGGAGCTGTTGCGACTGCTTGAGCGGGCTCGTATGAAAGGATTTTTCTTATTATACTACAATTAGTATGCCCTTGACTTCCCTCTCAACGGTGGTAAACTGTGCAGTCTAAGGTGTTTGCGGGCATACCTAGTAACGGTATCCCAGTTATATTACTTATAGGTTTCTTCGCGGCATCATACCGGAATGCTGAATCGCTTGGCGTCCTCACGTGACCTAAAACGTCTTTGGTGGTAGGACGGAAATTAGTCAAAGTCGAAGCCACCCACCAGACCAGAGATAATTTAGAGATTATGATCTCGCAGAGACAATTTAGATAATATCTATTTCTAAATAGAGCCGAGAATCAAACCCGGGGCCTCCCGCTCATAAACCCGGAGGGCTCCCCAATGCGGCAAGGAGAGTTCACAGTTCAGATAGTCAAGTTTGTGGTTCGTACAGCGGCCAGTCCTGTCAGCTTCGTGCTGCCCGTGTGCGGCCACCCTTAACATGTGGTTTGTCGTTCAATTTTATCAATTACATAATATAAGGCAATCGTTTGTGACTGTTCATTTGTTTCATAGAAACTTAACTTCGCGCGCGAGTTGAATGCAGATCAAATGTATGGTGACTCATACATTCACTTTGCATTCAACTCGCGCGCGAACTGTAGGTTCAACGGAATACAATGTTCATTAATGGAACACACACATTTCACAATAACGCAGAGAACATCTAATCTTAAAGTGAACGTATCTCCAGTAAGTTTACACTGATGCTCTAAGTACGTGTATTTTTTTTTATCCACTACAAGCTAGCCCTTGACTGCGATATCACCTGATGGTAAGTGATGATGCAGTCTAAGATGGTATCGGGCTAACCTGTTAGGGGCATGGCAGTTATATTAAACCCATACCCCTTCGGTTTCTACACAGCATCGTACCGGAACGCTAAATCGCTTGGCACGTCTTTGCCGGTAGGGTGGTAACTAGCCACGGCCGAAGCCTCCCACAAAAGATTGTTCAGTCACCGACCGAACACCACGACCGGCTCTGTTGGCCAGCCAATGCCACAAACGAATGAGCCGCTTTCAGTTTTAGATTAGAACACCTCTACCAATTTTGAATCATTTCACGTAACAAATGAACAGCATATTTTACTTTCAATGACTAGATTAAAGTATTATGTTTAAAAAAAAAATTACCTACAAAAAAAGATATTCGTTCGTTTACTTGTGATCTAAAATAATAACATTTGACAAAAAAGAATTATATAAAAAACGTATGATACGTCACCGATACACACATAGGCCGAGTTGCACGAAATAATTTTAAAAATTTAAGTGTTGATTAAACAAAACAATCAAAATCACAAAACTTCATATTATAATTCTTGCGATTAAATTTTATTATTTTATTTATTTTATTATTTATTCTCAACTTACAACTTAGTTTAACTACCACACAATTTTTTTTTATAAGTTTCGTTCAACTGAGTTTTAAGCTTCACAAGTATCGCGATAATTCACACTGATTTTGTTTATACTTAATTATACTTAGTAAAACTAAAAGTACAATACAAAAATAATATTTTTTAATACAGTTGCTCAAAAAGTGGCGTATTGCAGGGACGTATAGCGTTCGGGATGTGGGCTATTACATACTCGTGCTTTTTTTACCTTTCCCGAACTCGTGCGTTCTCTTTCCCAACTGTCAAAATAATGTCTATTAAAAAGAAAAACCAACCATGAAGTTTTTACTAAAAAAATTCATAGAAGTTTTTATGATTCATGCAAATACGTATATTTCTAAAAAGAAGCTAATAATTTGTTTCAATATCAGATTTAATGATTTGATTGAATGAGTTTGGTTAGGTTTCATTTTCATTTCATATCAATAAAAAAAATTCTACTGAAGACTTGGCTGTATGGGCATAGTTCCCTTTGCCTACCAGAATGGGTGAAGAAAAAAAAACTCTGCTTATATTCTACGGTTGGCGCCATTTTTCAGAAATTTTCTTTGCGAGTTTAGTTGTTTGTTGCACAAAATCAATAATTTCGACCCTAGTTTTTTTGAATTAACACCACCGGAACTCAGTATTATTGCACAAAATGCTTCGAAGAACATTTTACCGGAAAAGTCAAAAAGTCGCTACATACTCGTATCTACATACGACGAAAATAAATGTTAAGTTAGTTGAGTTTATTGTGTTTTTATTATTTTATTAAATTGCTTCATTTTTTCGCAACTGTATTAAAAATAGTCGTTCAGTACACGTGCGGAACCGTCATTGCAACTTGTTCCGACTGTCAACCCTCGCCTTCGCCTCGGCTCGGGTAGACATTTGTCGGAACTCTTTGCAATGACAGCCTTTCCACACTTGTAATGAAATATACTATTACACAAACAATATCGACATGAACCGCGTCCGATGACGTTTTTTTACGAAGACCTACGTAGACTTATTTTGTGGTTAAAAAAACATACTATTTTAATGTAATAAACAGTCCATGCAACTGGGCCGAAATATCGACAAATTAAATCGTCATATTTATCCATTATTTATCCATATATTATAACCATTTATTACATTATAAGATATGGTATGTAGATAGTCACGTATGTATTCACGTATGTTCGCAATGCATAAATAAATAATATAATTTGTCAGTGGGAACGCGGCTTTATAAACTATTGCATACTTATCATTCATGTAATACGGTAATAAATATAATATTATATGTTCTTCCTTATTTTCATTGCGCGGTAAATTTCTATTTATAATACATTTTATTGTTTGTTTTTAAGTTATTTTTAGATTCTCGTTATGATATTTCTGCAATTGTTTTGCAGAAAATTGTCAATTAACAAATTATTATTGCAATAGCTGATGCTACGAAATCGTCTGTTTGTATTTCAGCTTTTGAAAAACCCCTGTGGATACTGTTTGATATCCCGCGATAAAATGTATGTCCGTCTCCAGAGCTTTCTCTGAGCCGAATTTCATCAAAATCGGTTCAGCTCTGTAGGCTTGAAAAGGTATAACGAACCGAGTTACTTTCGCATCATACTAATATCTAATAATGTCTGAAAATAATATTATAAATGAAAGTGTGTTTGTTTGTCCTTCGAGCACGCCTCAAAGGAACAAGGGATCGACGTGATTTTTTGTACGAGTATGAGTTGAGGACCTTGAGAGTGACATAGGCTACTTTCTATCCCGGAAAATTATGGAGTGCTCGCGGGAATTTAAAAAGCTTTTAAAAGACCACGCGGTCGGAGTCAGCTATCTTGTTATATTAATAAGTAATAATATATTAATAATAGGAACTAAAAAGTGACATGTTCTTCAATTGATGTTCAATCCAGAACCAATTTATAAACAACAATCTTCCATTATGATCCTAACTAAACCTTTAGGCGTCACGTGTTGACCGCGAGTAAGAAATACCACACGTGTTAAAGTAACGAACCGCGTTTACATTAAAATAAGTCATAAGTCAGTAAATTAAATAAATACCTAACTTAATAATATGGATATAATGATCAATTCTGTTTAACACAAATTCAATTTAACACAAATCCAATCTATAGTGTAATTTAACATTTTATAGCCAGCTGTGGCAACCTCTAACTGGGTATACAATAGTGCATATAACTTCTGTTTAATTTATATATATTTTTCCTTGTTAATGAATTGTAACCTGTTGGGTGTCCTAAAATTAAAAATAAAATAAAAAATCATATTTTATATATTATTCATATTCATATTAAAAAGAAATGTCATTTTAGTTTAGTTTAAAGATGGCGCCACATTGGCCTCATTGTGGCTAATTCTGTTATGCAGTCTCCAAACTAAACTTAAAATGACAGAATTCAATTCAAACTATCGCTACCCATAATGCTGCTCGAGGGACAGCGCGGCATTCAGGCCTGTCAATTAAGTTTAGTTTGAAAATTGTGTACAGCAAAAGCATCCACAATGTAAGTACCTACACGAGATCTTTCATAATGACTTAAATTTAAACATAATATTATACTCGATGAATGGCAGTACATCAGGAATGTCCGTAAAGAGTCCAAGTGTCTTGAGGGTGGGTGTGAGGGGATGCGCCGCGGGCCTCAGAACGTCAGGATAGGCTCCTCCCGGTGGTCCAGGATATCTGGAAGTAGTTAATTTATACTCACTTATACTTATTTTATTTTATTTCAATCGAAAATCATACAGCTACATGATAAATAGTGGATAGATAGGTAAATGTAAATAAGAAGTATAACGCCAATTACAAGCTTTCACAAATACAATTTACATGAGATAGAAATAGCTTGCATGGGTTGAAAAAGTAAATAGTAAATATGCTACTTAAGAAATAATAAAAGAAAAATATAGTTAGGAACATGAGTGAATACAAAGAGAACATGAGTGAAGAACCAGACTATAACTAATATTTAGGATAACTTAGAAATTAATAATTATTTAGATTACCAGCCAGCAAACCACTTCAACTCAGGCTGTGAGAGTTAAACAATTCACTGGGTAGAATCTTACGCGTGGAGGCCGCGGTGCAAAATAGATCTAGCTTGGTATTCTATTTTACTTGTCTTTTTTGTATGCTCCTTTGGAATGCATTTTTGTCACCAACTAAGTTACAGTAACGTTTATTCTGTGACAGAAATTAGCCTATATCTGCGATATCATCTAGTGAGTAGTGGCAAGATGCTGCATCTAGTATCGAAACGAGCTCGCCTGGAAGCTACGGCAGTTTTAAACAGATACAAAAATATGAATGTTGTTACACCCTTCCGGTAGATGGCGTTAGCGGTATCGTTACTTGAGTGTCACTCTTATTGGGTAGCAAATAGCAAAGCAAGTGTGATATGATCCAGAAACCATTCACCCTAAAATCACTGTTGAAAACACAGAGTACATTGAATATTGGTTGAAATTTTTTGTAGGAATTTAACTTTTGGTAATAAAGTGCAAGTCAGACTAGCGTAACTAATCTTGCGTAACGTTAAAGGATACCTATAATTATTTGGTTCAATAATTATTCGATGGTGTCAAAACCAAAACAGCCTAAATGAAACATCGAATATTAAACAATATACCGATGTAGTTATTTCGCGAGTCGTGGGTCAAATTGTTTGTCAGGCGCTACCAGTTTAGCGCCTGTAAGTCAGTTATTTCACAGCTGATTACGTGTTGTTATGACATCTTTCTTGTTATTTACTAAAGCATTTATATTGTGAGGTGGTACGGAACCCTTTGTGCGCGTGTTTGACTCGCACTTTATCATTTAAGTATGTCATAATATAAGAATAGATTGGACTTAAAAGTTATTCTTTTGTCCTAATAAATATGATACTTTCATATATGTACATACATGAAAGAGGCAGTATTTTTAGCTTTTTTAAAAGGTGTTTACATGAATCGAGAGGTCCTGCACTCCTGCCCCACAAACCGCCCGAACACATTTCTTTTGTACTATAAAAGCCTTTTTTTCACTCGAGTTTTCCCGGATAATTAGTCTATAATGAAGATTACTCGATACCATGGTAAGCCATAATATTAGCGCTATGTTCGTTAACAGTTTTACCTTCTTAATGCAAAGACAAACTTGTTTAGACAAACAACATATCTTTGCTATATGGGATTTCCAGTTACTGTTTCGGTCCAGTTCTATTCCCAAAAATGTCGTTACTTCACCTTGTCCAATATTTTGTCCATTATAGTGAATATTAAGTTAGGTCATTCGTGACTATATTAGGTTTTTTTAGTAAATTGAATATACTTAGTTTTATTTATATTAACAGTTAAGTCTAATGACTTATTTATTTAGCCATTCAATAATATTTTTTGTTACGTCATTTATTTCGAGGTGTAATCGGTAATCTTTTGTTCTATTACTACATCATGTCATCAGCAAATAATGTACAAGGTTGACTTACACAATGGGGCAGGTCATTTATATATATAATAAATAATAAAGGACCCAGCACACTGCCGTGAGACACCTCGGTGAGATTAATTTTATTATCAGATCTAAAATATGTTACTTCTGAGTCAATTACTCTCTGGATTTCCACACATTGATATCTATCTTTTAAATAGCTTCCCAACCAGTTTAACGCCACTCCCCTTATACCATAATGTTCTAGTTTGATTAATAATATATAGTCAAAAGCCTTTGACATGTCAAAAAGTAAAGCGGCAACGTCTTACAATAATCCAAATTATCTATAATACGTTTCGTGAGATTACCTAGGCTTAAACGTATCAAACTAGGCTTGGGAGGCTGTTCTGAGGCGTCAGGGTGCAGGCATCTGTTAGTTGTTCGAGGTTGTTCAAGTACCTTTGGCGATGCTCCACCAGGGCAGCGTGACGTACGTGAGGAACGCGTTGAGCGGCGCCGACTGCGCGCGCCGCCCCTCCTTCCACAGGTGGAACGTCTGCGTGAAGCCGCGCATCGCCCACAGGGGGTTGTACGCGCCGTCGTCTAGCTCTGCGAACAAACGATACTGCTAGAGCGCTGCTAATTTACTATAGAGAGATCACCCGTACGATAGTCACGAGCGTCCTTCGATCCGCCTCGAAGGAGTCCGCAGGTCGCGCGCGTGCCCTCACCGGTGCGCTTGCGGCGCGGCAGGTCGCACCAGTAGTAGATGTCGGTGCCGTCGGGCGTGGTGCGGCGCGGCGGCAGCGCGGCCGCGCGGAACAGCGCCGCCGCCACGCCGCGCCGCCGCGGCAGCGTCACGTACGCGCGCGCGCCGCCGCTCCACGCGCCCGCGCCCGCGCCCGCGCCGCCGGCCTCGCCCGTGTCGCAGGGCAGCTCCTCCTCGCCGCGCACGGCGAGCGCCGCGCCGCGCTCGGTGAGCACGGGCGCGGCGGCGGCGGCGTCCAGGCGGCCCGCGTCCAGGCAGCACGCGTCGCACGCCAGCTCGCACTCGGCGTCGGGCGGCGCGCGCAGCGGCGGCGGCTGCGCGGCGAGGCGCGCGGCGCGGCGGCGCGGCGACACGGTGCGCAGGCAGCCGGGCGACAGGTCGGGCGGCGCGCGCCGGTACACGTCGCGCATGTCGGCGTCGCGCCGCGCCGCGCAGCAGCCGCGCCACCGCACCGAGGGAGCCCGCCGCCGCCCTACAACACACCACACTGCTCACGCCGACCGCCCGACGTACGGGGAGCTACGTGTTCGCTATTGGGAACTAATATGATATGTTATGGAGACCTGTGAGCTATATCGCTCGTGTGAACAGACTAGACGCAATCGGTTTGAATTTGTAGCGCGCGCAATCAGACTCTTTAACATGACACAGAATTTGTGATTGTGTCCTTTAGCTAAATCAATCTTGTATTTCTATTAAATTTGTATTCTTGTGTTATTAATTATTCTTTGTTATTTTTTTACTCATTCCAAAATACTGTGTCGCAAGATCAATAGGCGTAACTACCATTGGCATTCGATCGCCATTGAGGAAGTACATTTAAACAAAGTATTTAGCTCCTTCTCATTATAACATTTTTTTAAAATACTCGTTAAAACAACTTTCATAGTTATTTAAATCTATCTTTTAACACACCCATTTTTATTATTGGGATTTTGTGTGAATGTGTGAGAAGTTCCTTCAAAACTCACAATTACACCTAGCCATGGTAACACACAGAAGTCATATGATGAAGTTTAATGTGGTAAGTGTAGTGGACGTTAGTACGTGTCGTGTCGGGCGTGCGGTCGGGCGGGCTTCCTCGGGCGGCCGGGCCTAGTGCAACAGGAGCACAGACGCAAACGCAAGCAAGCATTCCTTATAATTATATCACTTCAAATTTACAAGCTTATATTCTGCAGTAATTTTCATAAGACTGTCATAGTAGTTTTTTCAAACTACAGCTGCTAGGAATATAACCGATACGCTACAGAGTAGACCCTCGATTAATCGGATGAATTGCTGTCATTAACTCAAGCTCTATAAAACTTTGTGCTGCCGTTTAGTATATTGTGAAACCGCCTATAACAATGATGTGAAGGTGACATGATGAATTTTAATTGTGCATCAAAAATGTCGTCTTTTAATAATATTTAATGTGGCATTCACATATTCGACTGGCGCGGCATTTGGTAAATCTAAACTTGGAAGTATGCTTTGAAATTTTCAATTCAGCAACTTTTTATCAACAACAAAAGACATAAGACGCAATTCATTCTCAACTCCACTCTAACATATGAACGAATAATCGAGGTTCTACTTTTCGTACGATTTGCTCCGCTTGCGCGTTCGCATCCGCCCCCTGCGTGCCACAAGCCTACGACAATGTATCGCAGTGACATGCGAAGCGACACTGATCAAGCGGAAAGCGTTCACGGTCGGCGTGTGAACGTTAGGCACGTGGTCACATCTGACGTCATGAAGTGCAATGCGCATGTAATTATATACAACACGTAAAGGATGTTTGTTACTTTGTAGTTGTGATGAGGAAAATACATAAATGCTAGGATAGGAAAAGCGAAATACCTACCAACATAAAATACATAGTTGTAGGTAATACAAACAACAAGTTACAGATTGTTGTACAAGGATAATATTTTGCTAAGACGTTCCAGTACTTGAAACACACAGAGAACATTTATATTTTAAATAATCCATACTAATATTATAAATGCGAAAATGTGTCTGTCTGACTGTCTGCTACGCTGTAACGGCCCACCAGAACGGTTCAACAGATTTTAATGAAATTTTGTATAAAGTCAAATCCCGGGGAATATAGACTACATTTAATCCTAGAAAGGAAGTCGCGGGCATCATCCAGTCATAAATAAGAATTCTAAAATGCAGTCTATTTCCAATAATTAAACTACAACTACAACAAACTACCAAACTGTTGTCAATAACTAGGATATGAGTTTTGGTTTGTACTTTCCAGTAAACGTTTTATTAAGCAAATTAAATCGATAATAACTACTTCAATATTCCGATATCTGCTCTAGAGATAAACAAGAGATAACCATTTTATTATAATCGATTGAACCCAAAAAACAACTAATGATTGTAGGACGTGATTGTAGGTGCAACAACGTAAACAAATTAGGGGTGCGTCCGATACCGATACCGATACCGATACCGATACCGATACCGATACCGATACCGATATATCGGCGATACTTCCAGTTTGCCAATATATCGGTATCGGCGATATTTTTATTTCGCGACTCAAAAATGTAATATAAATGCGCTTGCTGTTTCGTCTATTTCGTTGCAAACGTGGCTTGAACTATGCTCGGGGAATCCCCGCGCTTTATTAAGTGTGTTGTCTCGCTCGCTTTGGCCTCGCGTATCCCATCACATTTTTTTTTATCCACTACAAGCTAGCCCTTGACTACGATCTCACCTGATGGTAAGTGATAATGCAGTCTAAGATGGTAGCGGGCTAACCTGTTAGGAGCATGGCAGTTTTATTAAACCCATGCCCCTTCGGTTTCTACACGGCATCGTACCGGAACGCTAAATCGCTAGGCGGCACGGCACGTCTTTGCCGGTAGGGTGGTAACTAGCCACGGCCGAAGCCTCCCACCAGGCCAGACCAGGGAAAATTCAAAAATTATAAATTCCCAAATTGACCTTGCCGGAAATCGAACCCGGGACCTCCGCACGTTAAGACAACAGCGCTCTGCGCCACAGAGGTTTGTATATAATTTATAACTAGTTGGCTGAATAAAATAAATATCAACTTCAAAATACAAAAGTGCTGTATATATGGAATCATTTTGAAATTTCGAGATTTGATAATTCTAAAGCAATATGTTTGTATTTTAAAGAATTATCCCGTGGCATCAATTCTAAAAGTTATAACACATCAAACTTGTGGAACGATATGAAGAGGCACCATCCAAGTGAATTGGACACCTCTTCAGCGTCGAAAACAACTATTCAGAAAACAAAGTGTGACGGCGACAACGGCCCACCAACAACCTTAGAGACAAGCAAGCAAGACAGTGTCTTTTTTTCTTGAATTTACGCATGCATATATACTAAATTTTCAAATATGTATTGGTTGTAAAATTAAATAATATAAATTCATTAAGCGTATCGGTATCGGTATCGCCGATATTTTTATAAGAGTATCGGTATCGGTATCGTATCGGCAAAAAGGCGTATCGATGTGGAGTGAAGGAGTGATGCACTAAAACAAACTAATAGGAATTTTAACGTTGAAAGTTTGAAACTATCGTAAGTGATAATCATCTATAAATATATCACCGCTTCGAAACTAGTCGGGCATTTTCAGACAAAACTAGTGATTTACAACCGGTGATATATCTATAGTTAGATAAAAAAAAAAGCATTCATAGGGAATGCCGATACTTGCGAGCGACTCTTGTCGCGCTCCTTGTCGCACTCACCGTCGCGCAGGTCGCCGGCCTCCACCTCCGCGTACCCGTCGGAGAGCGAGTCGAGCCCCTCGTTCTCGGAGCGACTCTTGTCGCGCTCCTTGTCGCGCGCGCGCCATCCGCCGCGCACGAACGTCGTGATGTTCGCGCTGGGGTCGCTCAGTCGCCGCTGCAACCGAATCACACACTTACTCGCACAAAGTCAAAGTCAAAGTCAAATAATATTCATTTAATTTAGGTAGGTACACTACACTTATTGACGTCCAGTTATTTACAAAACATGATGGTGATAATCAGTTAGGGTATCTTAAAACTAAAGCTACGAGAAATTCTACAACAAATCTCAAAGGCTTCTTCCTGCTTCACGCGGTGCCGGGTGAACAACCGGTGAAAGCACTGACGCATTTATAAGAAAAATATATTTTTTGGAGTTTTTCTCACAAAATAAGGCATAAAATAAATGTATAACGATTTTAGAATGAACATAAACTTCGTTTGCTGCAGTCAATGGGGGCTTACGTTATAGAGAAAAATTCGTGAGAAGAAAAGATTTTTCATAAGTTCCATCCGAGCAAAACCAAGGCGAGTCAGCGGGACTAAAATAAATCGGTGTTCTGCACAACATAGTTTATTGGTAAACATAATTATATCGCGTGCGGCTTGTTACAGTGTAGCAGTGTACTCCCGAGTCAGTCCCGCGACAGTCTGAGGTCAATAGCGTGCGCTCCGAAATAAACTCTACTAATATAACTCTGATTGCAGACACGTGGGAGCTTCACTATCCGTGTTGCAATTGATGCGATAACGCAATTTTTTTATTGGCAGAAAATCGCGAATTATTCATTGAATCAATAATATTTTCTCTATCTGCGCATCAGTCTTTCCTTAGTGGAGGTCGAGAAAACTTAGGCGTAAATTGTCATCCAAATCGCTCAAATTTAGTTGGTGAAAAACGGGCATTCCTAACGTAAACTCTGCCTGCAACAGAGATGATGATCTCAATGGATCAATCACAACACATGTGATATGGGCGCACTTTTATATGAGTCATATATTTACATATGAGTCACATTGTATATTTTAGCAATAAATTAGAATAACATTGTCTATAATGCACGTTGTCTATAATGCACGGAATGTATCGAACGCTATTGGTTGGCACTAGACAGTTGGCTAAAGATGCCGCCTCGTACAAGTTGATACCGAGAGAAGAAAACATCAACCCTGGGATTCTGTAAGGATTTTTTCCGTTTAGCTATTCAGCATTTCCAATATTTGCGACCTACAACCACCACCACCACCACCACCACTACAGCCCATTACGTCCCACTGCTGGGCACAGGCCTCCACAGGAGAGAGGGTATTAGAACTTAGACCCACCACGCTGCTCCAATGCGGGTTGGCGGGCTTTAACGACTATTATCATGTTAGTGATAATAACCGCGACCGACGGCTTAACGTGCTCTCCGAGGCACGGGGGTGAAATACCGCCAACTTCGAACTCCGGGCTGGCACTGAGAATTTCTTAATTGAAAAACCCAATACCTAACAATTTTTAGCCCGACCGGGAATCGAACCCAGGACCTCGTGATCCGCAGTCGACTATGCTAACCGCTAGACCAATGAGGCAGTACGACCTACAAACTTTCTGTAAAATCAGGGGATGCAAGAATTTCTATATTGCTTTAACTATCCTCCTCGTAACAATATAATCGAAATATCGTGTGCGTGTAGGGACACACGTACCTACATATATCGTGTGCGTGTAGGGACACACGTACCTACATATATCGTGTGCGTGTAGGGACACACGTACCTACATATATCGATAATAGATGGCGCTGTTAGATCTAAGACGTAATCACGATGCAGCCTAAACAAAGTACTAACATTAGCTAATCACGTGTCGCCGCCTGAATCATGATTAGAAAGTTCTATCGGAATTGAACTAAAGATAAACCTTTCAACCCACAACAGTTGGCCCAGCTGGGCTCCCCGAGCATAACACCAGCTCGGAGGAAGATCCTCCTATTGGCTCAGTGGAGCACACACTTACGCTCCGACAGTGGGTAATCGGGTATGAGCTGCGCCAGTTACCTGGTGCCTGTAGAGGAAGAGCTCATCGGGGTCCTCGTCCCAGTCGCTGTCCCACAGCTCGGCGGCCGCCAGCCCGGGCTCCGAGCACGGCGTGTGCACGCCCGAGGAGCGCGGCCGGGACACCGCCACCTGGAATACAGAACACGCTCTCCTGACTTCAACGTATTACGGACACACGCGTTGATAATTATAAGGCGGACACGCTCCTTCTTAGGCCACATCATTGGGTGCCACTGCCAGTAACATTCAAAAAGCTGCATTAATCTTAATTTTTGTAACTAGCTGAATTTATGGCATAGTTTCTAGGACAATAATTTAGCCAATAACGAGAGTATTTGAGAAGTGATTGCAATTGTTGCACCTTTTTACCGTAATCAGACACCGTGTGATTGTGGTTAGTTAAACGTGTGGCTATAGTGAACGAAAACACCTGGACAACCTCATTTTCAAATCCGTGTGAATCCGTGTGATCCTCGCTTGCCCAGCATGGTGGATAATGTCAGAACCCTTCTCATTTTGAAAGGAGAGTCGTGCTCAGTGGGCCGGCGATGGAGTGAGATTAGGACGATGATGATGACGAAGATGTAGCAAGCGGCACAAGACCGCGTTCTGTAGATCCATGGGGGGAGACCTTCGGTTGAGACTGTACGGGAGCAGGTGATATGGCTCGACCGTAAAAATAGGTTGATCATCCTCCGAGCGGGCGTTGTGCTCGGGGACCCCTGGTCTGACCATTGATTTTCGGAAGTCGTATATATAGCGTAATTCAGACAAAACTTCTTTATCGCGATGCGGGCTCTTTAAGTTCTTCGTGCGCCACCAGTAGTGCCATCTATTGGCTTCTGTGGGGACTGCGAAGACCGCCAGAATACGAGGACAAAGATCCGACCACCCGACCTCCGACCGGGCGTCCACTACCTCGTGGGCTCCTACGATCGCCATCACCTACGCGACACGCAGGCGACCGTAGCGAGGACGACGACGCGACATTCACCGGATTAGACACTGACTCCGCGCGCGACGGTGACCTTATCGCCCGCAGCGCGGAGTCCACCGGCTCTGACACCATCTTGGCGTGCGAGAGTGACCCCATAGCCCGCAGCGCCGAGACACCTGGACATGACACGGGTCCTGCACGCGGTGGTGACGAGGTCACCAGCAGTGCAGACTGCGGACCCAACCACGGGAACGACATCAGGCCTAGAGGCCCGTAGCCTTCAAGGCAGGCCCTAGCCGACAAAACGGCGGCTACAAGAAAATCACCGGGGTACAATGTTACCCCGCGCCCCGCCCGGGTAACGATGCCAAACGAAGCCAGTATGCCCGCTTGGCCCTCACGGGCCTACCGGAGAAGACCCCTGCTGAGGACAAAGATAGCGATTAGAACATGTATTGTAACGCTATATATTACCTCAGCGTGCCCCTTCCCGCCGGGCCCCTTCATGCGCACGAACTCGCAGCGCGCCGCGGCCGACGCGCGCCCCAGCAGACCGAACGACATCCGTTGCGCCACCTTCGTCGACAGCGACGATTGCTGCCAACAACAGACACACCTATATTCATCATGGCCTCAAGCTACAGAACTCTGTTTAAAGCCGTTCGCGTTGGTGGCTTGGCAGTGTGGCAGTTGCCACTGAGTCATCTATAGTCCCACAAACTTATATGACCCGGTGGCCACAACTGAAACTAATTTTTATGCCCGTTTAGTTTTTGTTTTATTTCTAGTAGTTTTTGTTCTAGCGCCGCTGTCACCGGGTCAGATAGTTTTGTGAGATATAGATAGGGCTATAAATAGCGATCGTATCTTTGAATTATATATTATACTTGGATATAGATTTGAAAACTATGAGTCATTTATTAGCCTGCATCAGTTTTCTGAGAATAGCGCTAAATGTGTATAGAACCGTTCATATTATAACGGTTGAACCAGATTTATTTATTCAAAGGCAGTTAAAAAATTTGCCCCTTTTATTGAGCTCTCAGTTCAGATAATGTATAAGGTTATTTATCTTAGAAAGTTATCTCAAATCCAAAACAAAGAACTGATAGGAAAGCTACATAACAAATATGGTGTCGTCTGTCACATTAACAATGATGGATGTATCAGATAGCTCCGTAGGCACAAGGCCAAGTAGGCTAATTGTATCAAAGCTCAGTGGGCCTGCACGTTCTTGCAGATTGCGCCTCAGTTTCAATTTGATTAATGGCTATATTTTGAGAAATATCATGCAATTTTTCATCCAGATCCGAGTTAGCCCTTGACTGGTGGAAAATGATAGTTTAAACAACTGTGCTCAATGTAATAGCTTAATAATTAGGTACAGACTGTAGTATGTAGGGACTTATGTAACCGGGCGAAGCTGGGGGGCGCGGCGAGTCAGGATCTCCCATTCATAAGACCATACACTTAATGAATAGGTAGGCTTAAACATTACATAACGCACATTTCAAAATCAAACATTTTATTATGCTCGGAGTAGGTACGAAAATAATGCAACAGGTGGTGCTGAACCTTTGACCTTTCGGACTTCACTCCGCCCACATTCTGTACAAAATACGCGCTACAATATTTCAAAGTAGACGTATTCGCCTTGCAGTGTTGAAACCGCAAGTCATGTCTGAAACATGCAAGTCACTTGTTTCCCGACTACCAGCACTACCAAGCGTCACTCGCAAGTCGCAACTGACTATCAGTTTCTTTTTTTTGAAGTGAATACTTCTTTAGGCGCGTTGAGCAGTTTTGGTAGGGGGTAAAAATGTAGATTCGCGTGACGGTGCCCGACATGTTCGCGAACATATAAATATACTACATTCTTTATTTATATTTTAAATATAAAAACAATAACTAAAAAACAACAAAAAAAAACGTTTTTCTATCGGCAGTCCCAATGACTGCCAATTTTTTTTTTATTTTAAAAATGAAAGTAGCAATAGCATAGCAAATCAAATCAAATCAAATTTATTTATTTGTGAATATAGTTATGTACAACAAACTTAACTGACCTGCCCCCTTATTCTGTAACTCAGTGGCTATCAAAGAGTGAAAGCCACTGACATATATTTTTTAACCATTGAAGGTTTGCTATGAAAACTTAATTTTTGTTTCATAGCAAACCTTCAATGGATAAAAAATTTATGTCAGTGATTTTCATTTTTGATAGCCACTGAGTTACAGAATAGGGCTGCTGGTGACAGCGTCGCTAGTAGATATGAAAAATTAAATTTAAAGAAAACTTAACAGGCATAAAAATTAGTTCCAATTTTAGCCACCGGGTCAGATAACTCTGACGGACTGTACTGTACTGTTGTCTGTTAGTTTCACAGCAGGTATCATGTATCTTTCTCTTTTCATATGCGCTATATTCAGATTTGAACGTTTGAGATTGAAATACAAAGTCAGAGACTGGTTGGTAATTTCACCACCTCCAACAGTAACGCCTAATTATGAAAAAGTAATAATCGTGCTTACAATGTAGTTATACAGTTATTTATTTTATTTATTTTTTACTAGCTGATGCCCGCGACTTCGTCCGCGTGGAATAAGTTTTTTTTGATTCCCTCGGGAACTCCTCAATTTTCCGGGATAAAAAGTAGCCTATGTCACTCTCCAGGTCCTCAACTATACCCATGCCAAAAATCATGTCGATCCGTTGCTCCGTTGCAGCGTGATTGAAGGACAAACCAACAAACCAACAAACCAACAAACCAACAAACAAACTGACTTTCGCATTTATAATATTAGTATGATACACTACAAGCTAGCCCTTGGCTGCGATCTCATCTGATGGTAAGTGATGATGCAGTCTAAGATGGTAGCGGGCTAACCTATAGTGTAACCTGTAGTGTGTAGTTGTAGTGGTTACCTGTTCAAGTTATACCTAGAGCTATTAAGACGCAACCCGACTCACCCAAATGAACTTAGACCCTTGTTTTGTACCTTCTTGACAATACAACCTACCCATAAATGACTTCAAATATCACCTCCTAGCGTCGTTCCAAAAGTAACATGCACACATCAATCGTTATCTATAATAAATAGAATAAGTAGTTTACACATGCTAATTCTAGGCGTGTGTCCAACGAGGTGAACGACCCATAACTAGGTGTTGTGATAGTGTCAACACTATACAGGCTAGTGCGAGTGGAGTCTGCGTCTAGACTCGACACAAAGCCTTACAATAATAACATCGTGTGAACACGGGGCACGCAAAAACATGGCTTTCCATTAGACTCACCCTTTTCTTTGAGTTCAAGGCTTTGATTTCATTAAGGGATACACAAATTTATCCTACATATCAGTAGGGTGTCTATTTAGCATCTCACTATGTAATATCTAATATATATTTACGAGTATAATACTGTATGATCATAAGTTGTCGCACTTGTTCTTCTTTCCCCTAGCCTTTTCCCATTATTTGGGGTCGGCTATCCTCGTCTTTTTGCGCCAGGATATCCTGTCCTGGGTTTTCTCCATGTCCTTGGCTACTGTTGCCCACCACATGGCTGCAGGGTGCCCTCTCCGCCTCATGTCGCCGCATGATGTGTCCGTACCACCATAAGCGACCCTCTACCATTTTATCCGTTATTGGGGCAATTTTGAAACTTCCTCTGATGCGCTCATTCAGAGAAGAAGAAGAAGAAGATAAGTTGTCGCACTATCCCGCTCCTTTTAAATATTCATACTGGATGGGTAGTCTGGAGATCATTTTTAGTGATAAGACCGCCCTTGCGCACTTTGTTTTCTGTACTTTTTAAATGTTTACTTTATATCTTTACGTTTGTGTGGCAATAAAGAATTTATCTTTCCATCTAGTATTTACCTATCTATCTATCTACTTTAATAAAAGAGCTACTTGGAACCAGACACGGGAGGACTATATTGGCCAAAAAACTACTCCTCTTTGAAAAACATTTGCTGAAATCCCTAGTTTTCTTTATATAGTCTAAGCTAAGACGTTGTAGTTATTTAATTGTTTTAATAAAACTCAAAAAGGACATTTTCTCAATACGATGCGTATTTTTGACTGAAATATTGATATGATATTGTACAGAAACGCTGTGTCAAAGCGACCATCGAAAAATATCTGCAAAAACAAAATGGCAACTCCACTCGACGGGCTGAGATAAACGTGCTACGAGTACATACAAAGTGGATATCACAACGCGAACGCGCGTGTATTTTGAACGCTCGGAAACAATGGGCGTTGTGTCGACAGGCGTAGTAAACAATAGTAGCACGCGGCCGACTGTGCTCTGTGGCTGCTCAGTGCTCCACCTCAGCCTGACGAGCGCCGCACCTGGCGGCGCGCGCGTGCCGGCGGACGCGTGCCCTCGCCATAACATTATACATACAGATTGTGTGCCCACCTGCACTACCGATAAGGTGGTTTTAATGTCTATGTTCCTGTTTTTTTACTCCACCACAAGTGAGCCCTTGATTGCGATCTCACTTCCTAGCAACGATGCGTTCAAAGGTTTAGTCGGGTAACTTTTAGGGGTATGGGAGAGTTCCCCTCATAGGTTTTACACGGCATCGTACCGGAACGCTATCGCTTTCTCGCATGTCTTTCCCGGTAGGGTGGTAACCGGCCACGGCCGAAGTCTCGCACCAGACCAAACTGGAGAAAATAATAAATGCAACCAGACAGGTCATTTCAAAATTTCTTGTTTTCGTGCAAGATTTTCTTCTTCATTCTTAAAGCAATCGGATGGCAAAGCAGATTGATCTCCTGGGATTGCCCCAAACACCACGCAAACGCTACTGACAACTATGCGTGGTGCTACCTATGCGATGTTATGTGAGCTCGTCAGAGTTCTGTAGCTGCAAGCTCTTGGGAACGATTTACGATTTAGATTTTAGTTAAATAGATTTGAAAACTTTTCTTAGCTGTAAACCTCAGAGCTCCTCAGAAGTGTATATTGTTCCACGACAGAAAACCCGTGGTTGGATGAATATAACAGCAATTCATGCTTTTAAACTTAGCCTACAACGAAATTGTCCAAAACATAATCGTGCCTGAACATACTTTTAAATACCATTTCAAAGTTATGAAAGAGAAGAAATTAACTAAGTACTGTCGGCCATCAAAACTAACCACAAAAATATCGTCTGCAAATCAGGACAAGGGGTAATGGGACGGTGTAGGTTTACCCCAGATAGCCCAGAAGACATGTTTCGGATCGACCTCGAATACGAGACCATGCTATTACTTACAGTTAATTTTACACCTCTTTTCAGTGTTTCAGAGAATTCGATTGACCTAGAAGTGGAAATAATATATGCTTTTAGAGCGTGTCGCCCTACATCTGAACTACGAACAGTGATTTATTACATTGTCGTAAGCTCACCCTGTTTTTAGGCATAAATTAGACGTTATTTGCTGCCGCTTGTGTTCGTTGCTACTGACGGGTAAACAATCCTACAGTGAGAATTCTTCTGACCAATTCTAATGATCTGCATCATTTATCACTCATGATTGACGAAATAGACTGTCACAGAAATTATCGAGCAATGAACCGGCCATAGTTCTAAGTGTTCTCATATAGCCTACTAGATGACTTACCCGCGACTTCGTCAGCGTTAGTTAAGATTTTTCGATTCCCGCGGAAACTAACCTATGTCCTTTCCCGGGATACAACCTATCCCTGTACCAAATCGGTTGAACAGATGGACCGTGAAAGCGTAAGCGAAGCGTGAATAAATCAGTTTACATAGAAATCTTAGAAAAAATTTAATATCGCAATCTGACGACACCAATTGCTGTCAAGTATTGTTGAGAGTTGGACTGTTTCTCACATTTGTTTGATTTATCGATGAGTTTCACACTTTTGTTATAAGCTATTTTTCAATTACCTTGTAATTTACCCATGTAAACTGTCTTATTGAACAGACACTAGTTGTTCAGCAGATCCAGCCGTTCCTGTCTTAGTAGCCGGTGTCTGGACGACCAATGACGTCCAATTTTGGTGAATTGCTATACACACACTTTACATGTGACGGATTAAGCCTAGCTGAAGCCTACCTATGCAAAAATCAACTATAACAGCAAAATATGTTATCTCAGTGAAGAATACAACCTAGCGCGTGGCAAAGACGTCAAAGCCGGTGACGGCACCCTATCCGCGACCTCGGCAGGCCTGTCATTAATATGTCTCCGTCCCGTTGCTGCCGGCCGGCGCGGCGCGGCGTCGCGGTGTCGCGCCGACTTGTTGATATCACACCCCGACACACCCTCCAAACAGCGGCGGAAGGCCGAACGAGATCATACAGACATGGCACAGTATAGAAATGACACTGGAGACAAAAGTTAAAGATAGGTTCTTGTTCACTTATTATGTTATACTTTATAAACAGACGGACGCCAATGTAGATTTTATTAAAAACTTTAAAAAACTAAGGGCATTATATCAACTCACTTGTGGAATGTAAAATACTTACTTACTTCAATCAAAATAGATGTTTATGGATAGGTATATTATGTGGAGCTGAGATTGAGGGTAAGATTTCAATGTGAAATTGTTCACAGGTCACGAATTCACGATGTAGCGTTAACCCAACTATACAAGTACAAATGTTTGAGTGAATTGCTCTAACTCCATTTCGTCACTCTTACTGCTTATACTGACGCGTGGGTGATAGTCGTGACGTCACCACGCTGCACACTTTCGCCGCCCTGCCATTTTACAGTTACTGTCTAGTGACAAAGACTGACTTCTCACTTCTTGGCCTTGCCTTGGTGAATAAACATTTTCGTGTTTTACCTAAGTAGTATTTCCAGGAACTCTTTCTACGGTCTGTTAACTCTAGCCTTGATTTGATATTCCTGAATGATTCTTAAATTTTATAAATATTTCACTGATCACGTGTTTCTACTTTGAAGAGTTTTCAGCTATGAAAATCTGTGCCTGTTTTATTTACAGTGAGAATTTCGAGAACCAGGGAATCTGCTTTAGATGAATCTGTTTATCTGTCCCTTGAATATGACTACATTTATTTTAGGTAAGGGGTTAACTGGTTCCACCTAAAGGTAGCGAAAAGAAAGCATCAAGTAGGTACAAAATCAAAGTCAAATTACTCGACCCGATAAAAATGTCCTTGGAATAAACGTAATTCTATAGGACCCTATCGAGCGTTAGTTAGCCGTGGCATGTTCAGCTGACGTCACGCGCGACCACTGCTGACTGCTGCTGCTGACCCACTGACACTAAACATTAGTTCACTTCGTACTGAAATCGAAACCCAACCGATCCCGCACTGCGTCCTGGCGGGCCACATTCCGGGCGATCCTCGCCGCGTGGGCGAGTGACGTCACACCATGACGTCGTTGGCTGAATGGTAATTCGACAGTCGGCAGCGTTTATGTCGAATTATTGAGAATTGTATTCTATTCCTTTCATTGATTTTGCTATTTCATTCCTACAAAACTATTCCATGATCAGGTAAAATTTCTCAAAATTAAGCCTTAGTTCGAGGAACGTAATAAAAATAGGAATCCTACATGATACATGACAAGTTAGTAGACTCAGCGGTAGGTATATTATGTCTTTGATTTTACGTCTGTAAATCAGTGTATCCTTTTCTATATGGAAGATATGCCATAATGATAATGTTTCATATAGGTGCACACAAAGTAAAATAAAAAACCAAATCAATAGACATAAAGTATTGAAACCCGCAAACACCACAAACACGTAATGTTTGCGAATGGTTCTAATTTTAGCCCCCAAGTACGTCACAAAGTAGGTAAATCACGATTGGTTAAACACGAGGTAATTAGCAGTTTTTTTTAATCTGCAACCTAATTACTACAAAACCTTCCTTCGCGAAACTTAATTGACGACTTCGGACGACGCGCGACGGACTGATTGAAACAAAGTCAATTGCAAGTCTTTTGCAATCATCTCGCAACTTCCGCTTCAACCTAGTAGCTTCATAAAACGTTTTAGAGGTCGACTAACAGTCACTGTTTAGACTTTACAACCAGTTTTGAATCATCACAGATCTATGTCGACCATAATGTGGTTTTTACTGTGGATAAGTAGCAAACCTAACACGGTAATCCTAGTAACTGGAATGTACGATGCATCAAAATCATCACGATCATACAAACGTGCTTAGGTACTCTCTCTCTCTCTCGCATACCTAATTACCGCAGCAGTTGATAAGGTTGGTATCATCAGTCACATGAGTCAAGAGTCAAGTTCACATAGGTTAATTTAAATCACCAAGATTCATTATTCCTGGCGTCGTATTGCGTACAAGCAACAAACATATTTAATTAATGTATTATGTTGGTACTAGGGTGACAGAAAACTTAAAGAGTTCCTCACTCACCCACACAAAGCACGTCTTACGAATGCGGAGTATGGGGACCTAGAAACATCAATTTCAACTTACAAGGCTGACATACAACTCAAAGAGGTTAGCTCACCCTCGCGTCGTAGACTCTGGTGAGGGCGTCGTATCGTATGGAGCCGAGGAAGATGACCGCCTGCGCCGCGCCGCCGCGGCCTCGGGCCACCAGCTCCACGCACACCATCTCACCGTCGCGGACCACGATGTCGCAGAATACCTGCACAGAACATGTTGCGCCATTATAACACACGCTCAGTTTCAGATGTTTAATTGTTGTTATATAAAGGTGGTTTTATAGCGTTTTCAGCCAAAAGAGAGATGATGTCAATTGTCAGCCATCAGAGTTATTACACCACTACAGACCGTCAACGTCCCACTGCTGGGCACAGGCCTCAACTCTCATAGGAGAGAGGGAACAGAGCTTAAACCCACCACGCTGCTCCAATGCGGGTTGGCGGGCTTTAACGACTATTATCGTGTTAGTGATAATAACCGCGACCGACGGCTTAACGTGCTCTCCGAAGCACGGGGGTGATACACCGCCAACTTCCTAACTCCGAGCTAGTACTGGAAATTTCTAGTCAGAAAGACCCATACTTAATTATGGCCCGACCTGGGACTCGAACCCGGGACCTCGCCAGCCGCAGTTGAACATTCCAACCACTAGACCAACGAGGCAGTTGAGTACGATAGTCATACTTGACTGTATTGTAACTGTCAAATTTTCAAGTCAAAGCCGTGCAGTTTGGAGCTTGGAGCTTGGGAAACAAATTACAAATCCTTTGAAACAAAATTGAGTCGTCCGGTCATTGTCTGGAATAACTACAATAAATAATTCACATCCATACGTTTGCAAGATGTGGTATTTATTATTGCAACTAACATACCATTAGTTTTAATTGCTCATACACCTGCGTTATGCTCAATGGTAAACAGAGTGAATTTGAAAATTATTATTTGACTGGCGTATCCGTAATTAATGCCAAACTAAAGCTAAAGTGTTATTTATTGTGCCCGCTGCAGCTGGAACAATATACCCTAAATCAATTCGAGGATAAAGGATACGAATTATTAATATCAATGCGAAAACAATATCCTTGATATGAATTTTGAAATTTTAGGATTCTTGTCATGTATATTTAACTTGTAGGACAAATTCACAAAACCTACTTCAAATTCAGCCAATCTATCCTGCAATCCTTAGAACAGGTTCAAAAGGTGTGATAAAATGTTGTGAACTGCATTTTAAGTTTTTTTTGGTAAAGAATGCTATGAAAAGGATTGCACTGCACTGCTTTCCCAAATCCTGAAACTCTCCAAAAACAATGATATTATTATCTTTTGAAGCACTAGGGTATATGATTTCCCTGTTGAGAATGCTATGATAAGGACAGCACTACTTTAAGACCAGTGTTTAAGATATGTAAATTTAAATCCTACAATCGTCTATCGAAGGTCGAAGTGGTCGAAGGCTGGCACGTTATCGGAGCCTTATCAATTATCACACGAGCGGCCAATCTGTTCCGCGATAAGCGATACGGCGATAACGCCATCTGTTATCGGGATTCCTTCTCCACAAGTCTGGATACAATCCACCATGTTATCTACCACATTTTTGACGATAACGCGATATCTACCACTGCAGTCTGCAGCTAAGAAAACAAATTAAGATCAATATTTCTGACGATTAGATATGTGTTTGTCGTCATCGCAAGCAGGTATATGTGAAGGTATAGGAGTTCCGACTCCACTTTATCTATGGATTCGCGGTTGTCACTGACTTGATAATTTTAGAACTATTACTGTAAAGCTCCAGCTTGTTCATATGTATGATTGGCTAAGTTAGCGAATCATAATTCAGGGAAAAATCCAGGGAAAATACTATTAATAGAGAAAATCGTATCAATTGAGATTGTAGCAATAACTGATACCGGATATACTTTGCTTGTGTATTGGTTTCAATCACTATTGGAGCAATCGACCAGAAGACAAGTGAACGTGTCAATTTTTGACCGAGCGAAGCGAAGGTCTCTGAGTCTACTTGGGTGAATTGGCACTTGTCCGTCCGTCCGTCCGTCCGTCCGTCAGAGCATTATAACTTCTGAATTACTGAACGCAATTACTTCAGCTTTAAATATAATGTGTAAACCAATGGCCTCCCGCCGAATATGGCTTAAAAAATAATAAAAATCTTTATTTCAGGGGGGCTCTCATAGAAGCGAATGCGAAGTAAAATATTTTTTATAAAGTTACATAAGGTTGCGGTATATCATTTTAAAGATAATTAGGAATAGAGTCCAAAAATATATTTTTTTTAATTTTTCCCGCAAAGTTGACGAAATGGGGGGCTTTCAAAGTGGTGATTTTCTAACGTCCAAAGATGACCTCAGAACTCTAAATTTTCTGAAAGGATGAGCCTGAAACTTGATCAATTATTTCAATTATATCCTGTAATTGAACAACAAATACTAAAATTAGATAAATATTGTAAGGAAACGGAATTATTTAATTTTTAATGAGCTTCAGTATTTTTAACAGAACTTCACATTTATGTCAATAGATGGCGCCGCGAGGTCTTAGTTCGGGGCGAACCACTAGTATTTATAGATTCAGCCTCGCTGATAAACGATAGCAAAGTACACCAACGCTAATGCTTTTTTAAAGTATTACTCAATAGATAAGATCCTAATCATTGAGTAATTTGAAAATATAGATAAATTATAATTAATTGATGATTACAATTATTGTACACAACATGAGTAACGTAACTCTCGTTTTATCGTAATTGTTTTGTACGAACCCGTATTAAAACTTAGTCACAGCACAGCATTTAAGTGCCAACAGGGATTTGGATTCTGCCCTTTAGCCTTGAATCGAATGCAATAATCATGACCACAATCAATTATGATTGTCTTCATTGATTCAATCGTCGATTATTGGCAAAAAAATACGGAAGAACCAAAACTAACTCAACAGTCAATACAAACGAAGCACACAGAAAGAAAATGGGTAACCAATACCGTCAATAATACGATGATCGCAAGTGACCTATCTCTACAATTACGTTAACAATTTCTCATTTCTCAACAATGATAACTGATAAGATGTTACGTCATTCCCTCGGTCCGCATTCAATCAGTGTTGTAATTACAGCACCCGTGCGAATCCGACGTCACACGTGAGTCACACCACACGAAGCCTTGCGCTCGTCGGCTCCACCGTCCGCGTCAGCCAGTGCTCGTATTCCATGAAGCAGTGGATTTGCCACTATTTATCTACTCGTATCTGAGTCACATACGAGTACATCGCTTGTGATTGTTTCGTGTTTACAATCGTTGTTAACGGAATTTTTCCAAGTTCTAATTTTCCAAGAAAAATATCCTATATTTGCATTTAAATAGGTATTATTGTAAATATACAAAGTCGCGCTTTTGACTGTGTGCGGATTACAGTGCAGATTTTTTCTTTCAAAAGCTATTTCTTTCGTAAAGGAGAACGTTGCCTTTTTTCGATTTCACACGAACTCCCTGGAGCAGTGTCCAGCGCTGTTGTCTTAACGTTAAAGGAGGTCCCGGGTTCGATCCCCGGCGGGGTCAATTAGGGAATTTAAAATTTCTGAATTTTCCCTGGTCTGGCCTGGTGGGAGGCTTCGGCCGTGGCTATTTACCACCCTACCGGCAAAGACGTGCTGCCAAGCGATTAAGCGTTCCGATACGATTCCGTGTAGAAACCGATTAGGGTTAAGTAGGTATGGGTTAATAATTATAACTGCCATGCCCCTAACAAGTTAACCCGCTACCATCTTAGACTGCATCATCACTTACCTTGGGTGAGATCGCAGTCAAGAGATAACTTGTAGTGGATAATAATAAAAAAAGTTTTTCTATTCACGAACCGGATTATTTCAGCAAATAGCATCGCTAGTCGCTGGTCGCTATCGAGGCGGACGAAGAGTGACCCAAAGTGTAATAAGTTTATACTTAGGTAGGTACTTAGACATCCTCTTTGGATCACACTCTCACTCTATAAAAAGCAGTTTGTTTTATTGTGAAAATGCTTATTTTACATCAGGTAGTGCCGTGACTCCACAAAGAATTATTTTAATTAACATACTATACAATACATTACGAAATTAGGAATTGGTTAAGTTTTATTGGATGGCGTCGAAATACCTGCTATATGTATAAGAAACAGTTTATTTAATCACAACATAATTCATGATTGCTTGAAAATAGCTATCGGATTTACGCTAAAATATGTAAAGAAGGAAAAGAAGTTTTTTAATTCGCTATAACCCGCCTCACTAGACAAATACAGTGTGTATCTTGCACAGGCAGCTCGCGATATTCAGTGAATATCGTCAATATTACCTATTCACCGTTCAGTAGATAAGCCTGCAATTCGCACCGGAACCGTTCACTATCTGGAACCACTGCGAAGTGCGAACAGCCTCCCGTTCATGTCCATTGTACCTAAATCATTTTATTCATGCTCCATACGTAATAAAACAAGACAACAATATGCACAACAGCGACACTGTACGTATTGCAAAGTGTTAGGCATTTGCGTTGGCATGGATATTTGTAATAAGTAAGCAGGTAAATACTAAGTTTTCCTCAAACAAACATAAAAAAGGATAAAGTGTTAACTTCGGTGTAACCTTCAGGCGATAACACTTAATGATACCTACCCAATGAACATTTTCAAGATAAATGCCTTACCGTGTTAAGGTGAAGCCTCAAACTTGAGTCTATTACATTTGTCATTTATTACATTTATCTATTACATTTGTCATTTGTCATAAACTATTACATTTGTCATTTATTTTTTGAGTAACATGCAAAAACTAATAACAAGGTACATGTTAGCTACAGCAACTTTTGAAAATCCAAATCTCTTAATTTTCCGGGATAAAAAATATGTGTAGTAAGCCCCATGTGTTATATCAGACAGATAATCTATTTCTGTGGAAAATTTCACCCAGATCCGTTCAACCGTTGGAGCGTGATTGATTAACAAACATTCATCCATCCATCCATCCATACTTTCACATTTATAATATTAGTAAGATTTTGCTCGGTATCATTAAACTTTCGCTTATCGTCGTAAACTCGGAATTTTTAGAAAACCTTCAAGTTTATTCCACAATAAATAAATAAATTTTTTTTCGTTACGCAGTTGCGTTCTAATATATTAAAAAAATAAACCTTGCAGCAGACAATTCACCTCAAAGTGAGGTTTGAACAAAAAATATGAGATTGTCGTGAGAAATAAAGATAAATCGACAGCCCTGAGCCATGACACAGATGACGTCTTGTCCGTATGGCCGGTTCACAGCAGCCCAGTTGCTGGAGCCAGTGAAGTTATTACAATGTTGGACTGGCATGGCATTGGACTGGGTCGGTCCTGAAATTATGACACTACTAGGATCAAAAGCATAAGTTACCTGAGTCGGCCTACGCAAGAACTCGAGTCCCAATTCCCCCGTCCCATCTTAGTTAGGCCAAAAGAAGAAGATCCATATTCAAGTAGCATTACAGCGTGGATTATCTCTCGTCAGACATGCGGCGCCGTCACGCCCCGCCAGCGTCCCGTCCGCTGGCTGCCCTAAGCTTTAGCTCGTTAGACTACACTGCTACTTGAATAATGTAAACCAGCCATTATTGGCAACAGTCAGGCAACTGAGGCCTTTGTTTATCTCATTCTACCTAATCATGAGAACTTGTAAATGTACCTACCTATCTTGAAAAAACAAACAGCAGAAAGACCAGCTGGTTTGAAAAGCGGAGCACGAGGCGATATATACATAAATAATTTATGAACATGGATAGCTATTCTACGTAAGTAAGTACCTATATTGCAAACTTACAAGTAATAGTGACTGGCAGAGAAAATAATAACAAGGTATCAATAATCATACCAAAGTGCATATGTTATGTTTTGTATTCATTTGGTCCTAATTTAAAAAAAATATCACTATTTAAGAACTTAACTACCAAAATCTATCTACACCAATATTATAAATGCGAAAGGTTGGATGGATGGATCGTCGGATGCTTGTTACTCAATCACGCCAGAACTGCTGAACGCATCTGGATGAAATTTGGCACAGAAACAGATTATAGTCAATCCACGTGGACGAAGTCGCGGAAATCAGCTAGTACTTATTATAAAAAGTAACATAAATATAAATTCAAGCATAATTATTAATAGAACTAAATCCTAAAAGTATTTTACGCAAATATTATGTGCTCTAAAGCATATACGCGTCAAATATGCGCTAAAATAAAATAAAAACATCCCATCATCATAATCAAACGTCGTCGCTAAAATAGCCGCCGCCCACCCGTACCTACTGTGTAATTTAGTTTCAGCACACAAAACAAACTATCTTATTCAAGACGAAGAAGATTCAGAATTAGGAGCAGGCCGCGTGGTAAGCACTTGGCCTTGGAGTAGATCTGGCCTAACTTTATCACGACCGAGGTTCATCGAGATTCGAGCGAGTTGACACTGCAGGCGTGCTAACTGCTATGCTAATCCGATCGCATAATCTGTGGCATAAATGAATCATTACCTGTTCTGTGGCATAATGCAAGATTAGAACAACACAAAAGTGATTATGTACATTGAAGGAGCAGAGGACAGTGCTTGAATTGGGTATCCAAAGACAAAAAGAATTAACAATCAAAATTAATAAAGTAGAAAATTATCGTTTTAAGAGTTATAATTTTATGAGTAACAAAAGAAATAAAACTTCTTATTACAGTCATGTCATGCCAGTTATAGATTCTCCTTATCCAAATGCTAACGATTACAACAATAAAACTGTAATAAATAGATTTTTAATAGTCAAATTAAATCAATAATGCAGAGTAAATCATTATGGGAACTATTATAAATAATGATTACTGTTTCTATTAGCACTTACACAATTACACAAAAACCAACATGAAAATGTCAATCCAAGTCAGTCAATCCAATGACTGTAAAACAACCTTACAAACAAGTCGATGGCAGACGCAATCCTAATATAATTGTTTTGTCTTTCACGAATGTCAATTCAATATTAACAAGAGTTTCTAAAGATATTCTTGTGAACTATACAAATATTTTGTTTTTATTTGTTGTTGTTCAGCCCCGCTGAGGTTTTGAAATAATTTTCACTAGCGGTATTGCACGCAAGTGCTTAATTAGGGCGCTGGAGGCTCTCCAAACAACCCACTCGTATAACTGGGCCAGCCGTACTTACTGCCCATTTGTGACTACTAACATTTTACACTGTGACACCTCGGCAATAAATTAGGAGACAGAACACCACATTTAAAAACAATGGTCCTAATTCATGGGTAAATAAGTACCCAATAAACCCACATTGGCAGACCTAAAAAGTAAACAGTGCTTTCACTAAGTGCACTGCTCTAACAATTTGTCGTAGGTACGTTTTGTAATTTTTGAATTTAATGCATTCATCTGGAAGAGTTATATGGAACTGGTCGAAAATAATAATACGTCAAAAGAAACACCTCAAGATTGCAATTCTTCAGTGACGTTAGGTCATATTCATAGACTTATTATTGTAATAATAAATCTATGGTCATATTATAAAAGAAAAAAAGCCTATCCGGTATTTTACAAGATCATGTAAACGTTTAACTCATGTTAGTGATTCAATTGGTGCCAAAATATTAAGCGACGTCACTTCACAGCGCATTCATAATAATAAATAGTTATTGAATCATGCTAATTAAATATATAATGCGTATTAATGGGGCATCGAGTAGACTGAGGCAAAATACCACTTCTCTTACGCAACACAACTGGGAAATGACGCATACGCTGAAATCACCTATTTACCGTCCAATTCATCATCTAGGTTTATACCTATCTTAAATCTTCACTCAGGTGGAACTTCTGAAAATCAGCTTGGGCCCCTTCACTGCAGCCTAACTCGACACAGTTGAGTGTTGACTGCTTCGTGAACATTATTATTCTAATATTCAACTAATTATTATAAATAAGTAAGTATAGTTATTGCTTCTATGCATTTCAATTGAGAAGACCACTGTAATGTCAAACTTTTCGTTGTTGTTCTGCTTATTTTGTACGTCATTCGCATAATATACCAATAACCTACAATGATTTAAAGGAAAAAAATCAAAGCTGGTTTCTTTTAAATAATTATTGCTAAATGAACAGTAAAGATTACCAAATGGGACCGAATAATGACAAAACTAATGGCACATGAATGTAAATGAACACTAATGACTAGTGATAATAGAAACAATAAAGCTCCACACAAGTATGAGACATTGCCGGATAAATACACTAAGCAATTATTCCAATGCACAGGCCTGAAACAATCTGCGCACTACTAAACACGCAGCAAAAATAGACTTTATGTAGCAACTAATAAGATAAAAAGTGAGTAGACACAATCCATATTATCAATTGCTTATAATGCCAATGATGTAGGTACACTGGTACACCAACTAGTCATTTGTGGATTCTGCTGCGGACAGAAACGGTACAATTTAAAAGTCATTTATTTCACAAAGTCTATTTTGTTGTTGATAATTAGGCAGATTACCTACAGCTGGGAACTTGCGAATCGTTTCGCCGAAACAGCAACATACGAGCTTTAGCATAAATGATAGAAAATCCTAAAGATAACGAAATATAACTTTGGAATTACGTCCCCAAAAAATGGTAATTAATGGAATTACCTTTTTTTGGAGACGAATAGGTACGTGGGAAGCTCCCGGCATGTTTCTAAACTGGTCTGTATCACATTACATCTACCTAGGTCCTAGGTGGTAAAGTAATATTATGTTATCTACAATAGAACTGAAAAACATAAATAAATTACTTACTTTTATATCATTATAAAAAAGAGATAAAGTTTACCTTGAACATGTTCATATTTGGGACTTTGAACGTTTTTAGAAGAAGGTTATAAAATAAACGGGGATTTCAAAACTATAAACAGGTTTGAACAACAGTGGGTTTACGAGTTGAAACCGGAAAAAAGCGTCAAGGGCGCGGCCGGCGCGCGCTGCGAGTGCACGCGCACCCAACCCAGAGGCTACGTCGACGTCGCCCATTATCACATTCCGAACAAAAACAACACCATTACCAAAACCAGACATTATCAATGTGGCAAATACAGCACTGATCATGACTGATATTATATATCAACATACAGCGATGGCTCTAAACACTTGATATTTGCATGGTGCTCTCTATAACATAGACAGACGCCAAGAAATAATTTTCAGCCTTAAACCATAAATAAACAAACTTCTATTGTCCGCAATATTGAATTGTGACGTTATTTTATATTGTTAATTTAAGTTAAATAAAAGCTTGTACCTACAAAACAAACAGTTTTCCGAAATGTGTTATAGCAGGTTCGCTAAATCCAGCGACATTCCACTGTACAGTGATCCAAATCCAGCGCTGGACTGCTACTGGAATTATGCCAAAAGTTCACACTGCTAGGTAAATGGACAATTTAAACAGTTCTCGTAAGCAAGGACTTCGTTTTAAATATGACGTCCGATTTTAACTTGCGAAACAGCCTGCCATTAAATTCAAAACTCAAGCAAATACCTAGGTACGATACGGTCGCCGCTAATCGCTACTACCTGACGAAGGAAGTCTTATAAGGAAGTTCAAATCATATTATGAAACCCGCCCTTAGCTATAACCACTTGGAGAGCAGAAAATAAACTATAATAATAATTATGGATGATTACATCGCTGCCATAACCGCCTAGGAATTTACCATAGGACACGAGATTGGTGCAAAGAACATATCCCATAGAAACAGCAAAAATATAGGTACATCTATAGTCGATACTCGATACATACTTCAAATGAATCAATACAAAAATTAAAAGAAACGAGCGTAATTGTAAGGCGTTCTTAATTTTGAAGCAATAAGAGGAATTCTCCCGGAGATTTCTCCATACAAAAACATTTGTCTGTTTCCTCTGTGGATAATTACAATATTGAAAATATTCTTGCACCATAAAATCCACATGTATCCGTGCCATGCCCCTATGTTTTCCTTTTTTCGATAAATTAATAATTTTAAGAACATGGAACCTTCACAACCTGCAAAAAATGGCCCAGTTTTCGTGCCATCATCAGACATCCCGCAAATAAATTTGACGGATATAATAAAAAAAAAGAAAAACATACCGACATAGCCTGAGCCCTTGTTAAATTATTCGTAAAAACAGAATTAAAATCGGTTCAGTTTTGAAGGTGGAAACAGAAAAATACCAGAGTGAGAATTCTACTGTTTTTCATAGGTATAATCGGTCCAAGCTGCAGTTGTCCCTATCGGGTTGTATCGGCCTCTATTCGGGGAGGTTAAATACGTATACACACACACATATGTACATAGTTAGTGAGTTCAAGCGTAGTCGATATAATTATATTATCGATAATCTACTGTTGTTTATCGACATCGATATTTAACTTTTTACTTATTCTGTGAGCATATAATCCATACCCAATAATAGCCAGTCGGCAGTGGGCAGCACATGTCAGGTTTTTTTTATCCACTACAAGTTAGCTCTTGACTGCGATCTCACCTGATGGTAGGTGATGATGCAGTCTAAGATCGGCTAACCTGTTAGGGGCATGGCAGTTATATTAACACTGCGATATCTCCGCACTGCCGGCCGCCCCCTATTTCTATTGCGCGTTAATTTATTTCTTGACTGCCTCGTTGGTCTAGTGGTTAACATATTCGACTGCGGCCGACGAGGGTTCGATTCCCGGGTCGGGCCATAACAAGTATTGGGTTTTTCTGACAAGAAATTCTCAGTACTAGCCCGGAGTAAGGAAGATGGCGGTGTTTTACCCCCGTGCCTCCAAGAGCATGTAAAGCCATCGGTCCTGCGCCTGATCTCTCTCCGGTCCTGTCGGATTTTCCGTCCTATCGGGCTATGAGAGTAAAGGAACAGAGAGTGCTCCAGTGTATGCGCCCACACTTGTGCACTATAATTATCTCCTGCGCAGATGGCTCTTTGGAGATAGGCCGCCGTGGCCGAAATTCGGTTGAGAGGACATTATAGCAATCCTGAAACGCTGTGGTCATATTGTGGGAGGTTCCAGCCCCGGGTACGATTCCCAACATGGTCCACTTGGTAATTTATCATTTTTAAATTTTCTGTGTTCTGATCTGGTAGGAGGGTTCAGCCGTGGCTAGTAACCACCCTACCGACAAAGACGTACCTCCAAGCGATTTAGCGTTACGGTAGATGCGTGTAGATACGTCATGCCGTGTAGAAACCGTTAGGGGTATGGGTTTAATATAACTAACCCTAACGAGTTAGCCTGCTACCATCTTAGACTGTATCATCGTTCTCTATAATGGCTCTGATAGTTCCTTAGTTAAGATGATTGTGAAATGGTGATAGTGAAAAAAAAATCCAGGCTGAGTTTGTTGTGGGCTCTTCTCAGACCAGGGCGCGTTTGGACTTTGGAACCCTCGTAACTTTAGTTTAAGATGTCGTACTGATTATTACCATTATATTATGTTATATGTTATAAATAACCTGACGTCAATAAGTGTAGTTTATATTGAATAAACGTTTTTTGACTTTGACTTTGTCTAACATCAGGTAAGATCGCAGTCAAGAGCTAACTTGTAGTAGAATAAAAAAACATATAAAATAGTTCCCAACTGAGTAAATGACCTCCCTGGCGCAGTGGTGTGAGGTGTGCTGTCATGTAAGCGCAAGGTCACGGGTTCAATTCCCGGCAGGTTCAATTTGGAAGTTTATATATCTGAATTTTCTCAGTTCTGGTCTTGTGGCAGGCTTCGGCCGTGACTAGTTACCACCCTAACGGCAAAGACGTACTGCCGAACGATTAGGCGTTCCGGTAGCAACTAACCGATGAAGGCTACTTAGGGCTTTAATGTTACTAACTGCTTTATGCCTGACAGGTTAGTCCGATACCATCTTAGACTGCATCATCACTTACCGTCAGCTAAGATCGCACTCTAAGGCTAGGTAACTGTTAGTGCATTAAAAACATTAACAAGTTATAAAATTAAAAATTTTAAAAAACCCACGACGAATTGCAGAGCTCCATTGAAACAACAATTAGAACTTAGCAAAATATAAAATAATATCTAAAACACAAAACTGCATATTTGCCGGCTCAGTAGTTTTTTTGACCAGCGTGGTGGACTATGACCAAACCCTTCTCATTCCGAGATAAAACTTGTGCTTAGTAATGAGTTGAGGTGTCAAATAGTGTTAAATTTTAATATTTTGCTAAAAATTGTTAAAAAAAATGTGATCACTTAAGGTAGATACTGGGCAACATCTAGGTTTAAAGTACTTGTCAAGACAAATCAAGAGTCCAAATACGGAGGATTAACGATGAGAACTTAAGGAGTTCCCATGACCACCTTCTGGCTCCATCATGAGACCCTGGGCAGCATCTAGGTACAAAGCGCTAGTCAAGACAAATCAAAAGAGTCCAAACACGACGTGTTTACGATAAGAAATTAAGGAGTTCCTATGGCCACCTCCTGGCTCCATCATGAGACCATGGGCAGCATCTAGGTACAAAATGCTAGTCAAGACAAATCAATAAAGTCTAAACACGACGGGTTTACGATGAGAACTTAAGGAGTTCCTATAACCACTTACCAAATCACGATTGCAGCATTGTCTATGGTCCTAAAACCTGGAACCTTCTCACAAGCTATACATATCTAATGCAAAAAAACTCATCTCAATCGGCCCAGTACTTTTTGAAAAAAATGGTAACATATTGAAAAATTAAAATCATAGACTACAGCTCAGCTTGGTTGTCTATGGTCCTAAAATATATCTAAGTACCTTCTCACAAGCTATACATATCTAATGCAAAAAACCGTATCTTAATCGGCCCAGTACTTTTTGAGAAAAATGGTAACATATTGAAAAATTAAAATCATAGACTACAGCTCAGCTTGTTTGTCTATGGTCCTAAAATATATCTAAGAACCTTCTCACAAGCTATACATATCCAATGTAAAAAACCGCATCTCAATCGGCCCAGTACTTTTTGAGAAAAATGGTAACATATTGAAAAATTAAAATCATAGACTACAGCTCAGCTTGGTTGTCTATGGTCCTAAAATATATCTAAGTACCTTCTCACAAGCTATACATATCTAATGCAAAAAACCGCATCTTAATCGGCTCAGTACTTTTTGAGAAAAATTGTAACATATTGAAAAATTAAAATCATAGACTACAGCTCAGCTTGGTTGTCTATGGTCCTAAAATATATCTAAGAACCTTCTCACAAGCTATACATATCCAATGCAAAAACCGCATCTCAATCGGCCCAGTACTTTTTGAGAAAAATGGTAACATATTGAAAAATTAAAATCATATACTACAGCTCAGCTTGGTTGTCTATGGTCCTAAAATATATCTAAGAACCTTTTCACAAGCTATACATATCTAATGCAAAAAACCGCATATTAATCGGTCCAGTAGTTTTCCAGAAAAACGGTAACAAAAAAGGGCACAAACAAACAAACAAACATACAAACAAACAAACACACAACCTCTTAGGGCAAACACATATACCGTCTCCGTTTCGTCGAGGGTAAAAAAGGAATCAAAAACAGAGAAATAAGTCAAATAAGTCCAGGGTCAGAGTTATTAGATAGCAAAAAATATACGAAACACAAAACACATCTAGGTATATCATTTTGCCGACTGCGAGTAGCTCAAACACATATTTTAATTTTATTTAGGAACTCGTTCGAGCGAGCGGCGTGCGTACGCATACATGCGCATTGAATAAGCGTTCGGTCTTCTCCCGGAGCAGCGCGACGGCAATATACCTACCTGAATACCTACTCTCAACTTTGCCCGTTCATTCGCATTGCTCATAAGGCTTCACGGAAAATCGTTAACATTCAAGTAGAGCTATTCTAATGTAATTAAACCTGTAGAATGTAGAAGCTTCTATTTGACCTGCCTCGCTGTCCGGACGAACCAAGTAATTAGAGTCGTTAGCGAGCACACGTAATGGAATCTGATATAGGAAATGTTAAGAGTATTTATAGCCAACACCAAATTAACGTCGGAAGTCGGAACACGGAAGCGGACCTTAAAAGTGGAGTCGAGCCGAGCTGCAGCCTTTTTTACCACAACTTTAACTCAACTTTATGTACCTCAACTTACGGTGAAAATTAGTTTAATGGTAATAAGACACGGGGTAGTTCTCATATAGTCGAAATTTGCTCGCACGAAGCGTTTTTGCTGGACGTTTCTGATACGAACCGCTAGGGTGTGGAACACCCTCCCAGCACACGTGTTTCCTGTCACTTATAACTTAAGTACCTTCAAGGCAAGAGTGAATAGGCATCTTCTAGGCAAGCGCGTCCCAACCTAGACCTCATCATTGCTTTGCACTAAGCATGATTGTCGTCAAGCGCAAGCCTATCACGCAATAAAAAAATAAAAAAAATATAGTCAAAACCTATAAGGTCCTTTCTTTGGGCATTTAAAGTGTGCGGCTCTATATATTCTAGATCTTCTATAATCTATAAGTACCTATAGATATACAGACCTACATACCACACGGCGAGTTCAGCAATGTAGCTCGTACTCCCACAATAATATGGCATATGCCCGAAATAGTTGACCGCATTCCGTGATTAATTGAACTTCCGCGGACTGACAGGGTACCAGCATGTTAACGTGACAAAAAATAACTACGATATAAATTGATTGCTTAAAAATTCATTAATGACCACAGCCATTCTATATTAAGAATATCTCATATATTATGTTTTATTATAGATATTATAAAAATTAATTGTTGTTCGTTTGTCTCGCTAAAACTCAAGAACGGCTGATTTTGGTTTTGAAATGTTTGTCGTAGTCCATGGAAGGTTTAAACGGTGAGAAAATATGGAAATATTAGTCAGTTACGACGCGCGGACGAAGTCGCGGGCATCAGCTAGTATATTATAAAATCGATGTAACTACGCAGTGCGTTTAAGTTTTAATATACGCTTTTGTATATTAAAACTTAAATGCTGCTTCATCCTTGATCAAAATCGGGCAACTAAAGCATAAATCCAATTCAAATTTCAAATGTTTTCATCATTCAAATAAACTTTTGCAAGAATCTACCACCGAACCAGTGCTAGATTCTTTTAACAATTCAAAAGCCTTGGTTCGGTTTGCCATTCCCTCCCGAGAAGAATCAGCAGGAAACTCGGCATAACTCAAGACGATTCCACCAACGTAAAACAAAAACACAATATCGTAGACTACTTACTCGAACACTTTCAATAAGTTTTTGTTTAATGGCTATTGTATCGTTACAGGCAGCGTACTATAATTGATAGTAATCATTCGATCACTCTCACTTGACACGTGGCAGCCATATTGTAATTTGTACTTTGGTTGTAGCAGTGACAATTATTGAATACACTGCACTATTATTTACACTTATTGCTCCAACTATAGGTAACTCAAGTTCCACTTCTATACCTAACTAGGACCCTGTTCCCGTTCATAGGAAAATGATTCTGCTGTTTTTAATCTGTCAAATCTGCCCAAATATACTATTCAAAATTCAGTCAACCCTCAAAATGTTTCCACAGCCCTATTTTCTACTGTAATACTGGACTATATTATATCTATATTATGTCTTTTAAATAAGTATATAAGCTGCTATAGAACTGCATGAATGTAAATGACCTTTGCTGCAATTAGAAAATAGTTATTAATGATTTATGTATAAATGCTTCAAAATCAAAATCAAAGGCATCTGGGCAAAAAAATCCACATTAACTCAAATATAATTTTAGATACCACTTTCAAACTATTTTAATAAATTGCTTTTGAATTGTGCATTTGCCTGCTTCCACGCAATAAATAAAACGGGCTAGCACAGCAGTATACGAAATCTGTCGCCGTGTACGTAATTGTTTTGTCGGCCACTGCCCACTACAACAACCGTTATGGCCGACCCACCGCCCGTCCGGTGCGTTCGAGTCCCACATTTTGTATGCACACTTTAAAGTTGACGGTAAACCATTATGATTGATCCATTGCAGAATCCGTAGGTATATCGCAAATAATCAGAATATTAGTACCTTCTGTACTGACCTTCTGACCTTTATGTACAGCCTTCCCTTATTTTAGAGTTCGTAAGATACACTTGATGATAACAATTATCATCAAGTGTCTCTTACGTCTACATCCTCATTTTATTTTAGGCACATTAGATACGATCTTCTCCCGCACTTCGAATTTTCGCGCCTAACCAATTGTGACGAAATCTACGCAGGCCTCCTGTTATCAAGGACAGGATCTAAGGATAAAGGCGAAAAAGGCATTATTAACTAGTCTTACATATCATGTAAATATCAATAAATATTATGCATTAGGTTTATCGGATTCAACGGAGATACAGTGTGTAGTGATCCTTACGAAATTTGACAGAGAGGTGGCTCTCATGGTAAACACGGACATGGGATACTTTTGATTCCATAAAATGATAAACGTGTCTCAGGAATTTTTAATAAACCTAAATTCACCTAACGCTTTAGTATGTAGTTCAAGTTA
This sequence comes from Erebia aethiops, assembly GCA_923060345.2. Lineage (NCBI taxonomy): Eukaryota > Metazoa > Arthropoda > Insecta > Lepidoptera > Nymphalidae > Erebia > Erebia aethiops. Next base: position 348,083 of record OV281092.1, on the reverse strand, counting down.
CCTCGTCGAAGTTGTCGACCATGAAGCAGATGTGGGGGTAGGTCATCTCCTCGCCTTCGCCCTTCGTATCCATCTTGCGCCGGCTCGGGGACGCGTAAACCTGTCACAGATACAACCTTGGATTATTCACACCGAAGACTTGCTGACTTGCGACTTCATTGATCTGTACTCTCTAGATCTGTCAATGTAGGGTAAATTTAAAATGATCTCTAGATTTAAAAGGATCACATGAATGGACGTTATATCTGGGTGCATGCCATCCTGCAATCTAAGCCAACCAACCAACCTCCAACCGACCTCCTACCTTACCCAAAGTCATGCTAAGGTCGAGGCTCACAAGTAGCACATGTCACATCATTGTGGGACGTAGAAATTGTGCATTTAGCGTTTGCAAGACAATAGAGGATTAGTTAAATTTTGACTAATTAAGTTAATACCATAGTAATAAATAAGAGTATTGAATACAAGGTACATTCACGTCACGTCACACGAATAGATACGTATGTGCTGTGTGCAGGCAAACGCAGCGGTTTGATGATTATGATTTGAATTTGTATGATTGCTAACAACGGAGAGTGGGGAGTTGTACCACTGTCATATCTGTAGCGGACATTAGGTATTCTTGAACGGAGCTGAATTCCTTGCGATAACATTTGGTATGGTCTAATTGTATAGTTGCATAGGTACAGGTAGGCATAGTAAATATGAACACAAGCATGACTTTTCACAATGGGTAGGTACATTTAAAATTTCACGGCAAGTTAGACTTTATCATTCAAAGATTAAAATTCACTTTTGTTTAATTTAATTCCGCAATTATCTTCATTAATTCAGGACTCAAATGGCGCGCGTCCATAACTGACATTGGTGCAAAATGTTTGCCAACAAATCCAACGAGTCAACGACATCGCTACCTTTGACGAAAATAAAACATTCACGATGGAAATAAAGTCAAAGTCAAAAATCATGTATTCAAAGTGGGTAGCACCACAGTTCACGCTCTGGGAGCATTGTACACTTTTATACCTAGATAATCATTGAATTAAACATACTAATAGGGACGTGATGGTGATAATAATTAATTACGGTATACAAGTTACAATTAAGCTATTGAGCTAGGCAACTAAATATTATATTATAATCTGGTAGTCAGACTAGTTCTGATTCGTTGAGAGCTGGGACACAACACATGGCAACACAACATCAGATCTTTAATAGAGATTGAAGTGCTCATCCCACTTCTAATTTTGTCACACTTTTTGTGGAAAACCTGGACAACTAAGTTACAAGAGTTGACGAGTTCAAAATCTTAAACCGATTAAATCGAGTTAATCAGCTAAATAAAATAGGTATTGTTTTTAAAATGTAAACGATTTTATTAGAAAGTAAGATAATAACGATGTAGATAATGTACCTACTTAAAGCTAAAAAATAATTAGGAAAGTCGTAGGTACCAGTCATCAACTCATCACACCACACTCATCATCAATCTAGGGCATTGATCACACTCAAAAATAAAAACCGGTTGAAAGCGCGAAACTATATTTCGCCTTACATATTAATGTACGAAAGGTGAAGTGCGAGAAAGCGAAACGATTACGTCATTAAAGTAAATTAAGGTAAATCCTCACCTAGATAATGGTGTCTATACGGTTGTTCTGCTATTACAGTTTACACAATGTAATTTAATTTATTTATTTTAGGACACCCAACAGGTTACAAAACATTAATAGTACAAATATAACAAATCACACACAATACAATGTATAGAAAATCCGGCGTGGGCGTTTAAATACAGCGGTACAGGTCATAAACGTCAATACTGTTTACGCTTTTCTTTTGAGGCGTTTGAAACATAATTCATTGCTTCAATTTACTCGTAAATGCAGTGCAACGCGAATGTTGATAGCAAAAATATGGGCTTCAAAGTTCGTATTGTCACGAGAAGCTTGCCGATATCCGAATAAAAAACACAAAACACAAACTAAATTAAAACAACTATCTATCATTTAAATCTGTTTATTCATCGTCTATTACCTATTACTTCTATACTGTGTATTTATCCTATATATTTTTACATAGTTTTTAGGTATATAATATTTTATTATGTCTCTTTACACCCCTCCCGCTTTCTTTTAAAAGTTTCCTCTGCCCTAAGGTTGCCTGGAAGAGGTCGCTGTTTAAGAGATAAGGCCGCCTGTTGTGCCGTATCCATTAATATGATTGTTTTTGTCTTTTCATTTCTTTGTGTACATTAAAGTATATTTTACTTTTACTTCTTTCACTTTACATAATATAGGTAGGACATTTAGTTTGCGACAGAATAATAATAAATATGATCCTACACTCACAGCACGATTGGTGCGACCATAAAATTGCTACAATATTAGCTATCGTAGCCAATAGTAAAGAAAGATCACCATTCAATAGTGAAGCTACGGGCGCGGCCTCCAGGGTCTAGAAATCTACGAAGTCACGTATTCAATTTTGTTCAAAAAGGCAACAAAAGCAATGGCGGAGTCTGATATCTTAAGACCCGAGCCTTCGCTTATTCACTGCTATGCCAGGTACAAAATGCCCCTATCCCAGTTATATCTATTCACGGTAATAGGGATGCATTTTGTAGAAATGTGATTCACTTTATCCCATTCCCACGGTTATACTAAATTTTAAGAAATTTGTATTAAATTTTTGTCAACGTGAGAAAATCGCAAATCGCACTTCTCACGCCGCTTGTCATATTATAGTAAGGAAACAATGTCAACTCTATTTAGACGTCGGCGTTCGCGTTCGACTACGATCGTGACAATAAAACACCAGAGATACTCGAGCTGATTATTTCGAAAAAATCCTTTGTAGATATTTGAAAAGTGCGTTTTGAGATTCTGACCGAATACAACCAAACATAGTAACATGTATGAATTTAAATAACGCTAACCAAGACCGTTATAATAGATACAATATATTATATTATATGCTTGTAATTTTCAAGGAACATAAAATAATATGTAGGCAATATAACCGTTTCCACCGCGGTGGAATAACAAATGAATTTATATGCAGCTCTTGTAGCAACTAGCAACCGCACAGCGCGGAAATACTCGGCTTTACTCATTGTTATTTCTAAATTGGTTTCGGATGTATGGGATTCAGGAAGAGCTGCGGCTTGTGCAATTAATTTGTTATACATTGCTGTATATAATAATCACTTTTTAACTATATCGTCAATGTCAATGGCTTAGAACAAAAGCGGAGCATTTATACACGACCAACAATCACGTTAATTTGAAATAGAATTAACAAACGACTAATGCGATTTCGAGTTTATATATCTGAATGTTAGGGAACACCTGAGCCTATTACCTACTGACTATTACCTACTGTACTATGTATAATCTATTCTGTGCTGCTGCTAAAATCTATTATCTTAGGTGTTCCTAAAAATTAAGGCATTGTTGGTGAAATCGGGCTTGAGAGACATTAATTACTCCATAATAGAATAGGCAGTTGCCCTAGTAAACCTAACAGCCAGTTTAAAGCCCCTTTACTCGCAATAATGAAACAGAATCAGTAAAAAAGGTAAATCCCGTTAAATTTCTGGGCCCAAGACGAAGCCGCGAGTAAATGAATAAAAGGCGTTGAGAATTTTCGAGCGCCCTATTTATCCATTGTTGTGGGGAATTGTCCGCATGGTTAGTGTTTACAAGTTAGCAGATCATATACAAAATGATAATACACGCAGTCTATATTATAGGTCCCTGTTGAATCTCCCACCCACTCGATATCCCACTGACCTTACATTGTCTCCTCGAATCACTGCAAAAAGCTATAATGATATCTAGGGCGTCGAAGTAGTTCACGGCAACACATTTCTATACTATCCATGTACCCAAGCATGACATGTGACATCAGCAAAATGAGACAAACAGCATCTTCAGACAAGCCAACTTACAACTCCAACTTAAGACCAGCAGCCAACTGAAACCTGGTACATAATTGGTGGGCAATTTTCGAGCGAATCATCATCTGAGAAACTTTTTACTTATTATTTATAGGAACCAAAATATTTTGAAATTGGAAAACCAGACAAGATAATATGTTATATCCATAGATCCATGTTAAATCTATGGTTATATCAAGAATAAGGTATGAAGTGACATACACACACACTCAAGAAAAGTCAAGGGACACAACATGGTGAAGACTGAGGACACTCAAGACGACATATAGCACAGTGCGGGTAAGTGCGGGCAGCGGACCTGTTGGCACGTCTATAACTCAGAGGAGAACATAATGTAGGAACTGGAGGAGTTATGAAGAGCATCTCTAGAGGCAACTAAGCGTTGAAAGGGCAGCCCGCGCTCGTCGCTCGTTACACAATGAGATGCCATTTGACCTTGACCGAGAGATTTGCTTTGTATTCTGTCTCGCATCGCATTTCTAACATTTCATTTTAGGCCCCTGAATTAGGCTTTAAAAATGCTACACATGTGTCTTGAATTTGCCAGAATCACGAATATCTGAATAGCTAGATACAGAATCTAAATTTGAGGATATTTCTTGATGTTATACTACATTTTTTTTTTTGGGATATAGGTACTTACAAATTTAGTAATTTGGAAAGCTCGGCTTTTAAGAATAGGTATTTGTATACTTAACGTATTGTTGTAGCGAATCGCAGGACCTTGTAACAATATACCTACACCAGTGCAACTGAGACTACGCGATGTTTTACTTTGAACCCAACCACCTTGGTAATAAGAGCAGTAATAACTTGCATTTTGATACATTTACAACCGTACAAAATTATGTTTACACTGAGTATATAACATTATGTAATAATGTAATATTCAGAGTCGCATCATCAAACGATGCTAAAACTGCGTCGAGAATTCGACAAGTGCAAACAATTTGTAGCTTTCATCATAAAAACATTAACACTCCTCCCATCTCCACCGGGATATTGTGTAGAATGTGAAATTGCTGGAGAAGCGAGAATGAGGGATTACTCTGTTTTAAGCGAAATAAGGAAATTTATAAAACAAAAAAATCTGTATCCTAGCCTAGCATATAAACTAATCTATTAATTACTAGCTAATGCCCGCGACTACATCCGCGTGAATTGAGCTTTTTTCGTTCCCACGGGAACTCTTTATTTTCCGAAAAAAAAAAGTACCATTGTGTTATTCCAGACTATAATCTATCTCTATGCCAAATTTCATCCGGATCCGTTCAGCCGTTCTGGCGAGAATGAGTAAAATATATTCATCCATTCATCCAAACTTTCGCATTCATAATACTAGTATAGAAGTATGTATAGATTAAGGGGCAAGGGTGCATCTGAAGCATCAGGGGCAGGGGATAAGCAGAGGGAAGACAACATGTGTAGGCATACATACTAATATTCCATACCAATATTATAAATGTGAAAGTGTTTCTGTGTGTCTGTCAATCTGTCTGTCTGCTACCCTTTCATGACCCATCTGTTCAACCGATTTGGATGAAATTTGGTACAGGGATAGGTTGTATGTCGGGGAAGGACATAGGCTACTTTTATCCCGGAAAATTAAGTAGTTCCCGCGGGAATCTAAAAATCTTAACCAACGCGGACGAAGTCGCGGGCATCATCTAGTATTCAATAGACCAAGAGAAGTTCAATAGTCCCTCGATATGCAAACTGGTACTCCCAAATATGTTCCGCTCAGATCTGCTCGTAACAGCTTCAATCGAACCGCAACCCAACAGGCTATTGGTTTTTGCAACTGTGAGCGAAATAGACTGTTTGATACAATGCATGCACGAGGCCTGTAGGTATACTGTTGAACAATGAGTAGATCACCCCAGCTGGCGCCCTCCCCACTTCACACAATTGACCACAATCGACCGCTGATTGCTTCACAATTTACTCGTATTCATCCACAGTCCAGCTACTTTATTATTTTCAGATTCAAATCACCTCTTTTTTTAAACGTTATTTTGAAAAGAATTGAGGTAAGGTAGAAATTAACCTTTTAGACCAAACTTTATGAATAATATTTTATCAGGAACTAGGTTGGACCACTATGTTTAAATTAAACGCTTGGAGATAGGATATCTCCTACAAAGGTTGGTGTTGGGAGTAGAGTATTGGGCGCATTTACTGCAAAGAACCAATGTACCTAAATTGTAAACATGATAACAAGTAGGTTTAAAATAGCTACACTATTTAATATCTGCTATTAAATTTTATGATACGTTATCAACGAGCAAATCATTATTGACAGACATAAAACTAAACCCATTAAAGAGCATAACAAAGAACAATAAACTCCAACAAAACTAATTGTTACAATTAACACATAAAAATACTTCTGACTGTCTATTCTGGGAATGGGATTAGAAACTTGAAATTGTGGGTTGAAATTATGGGGTTATATTAGATGAGGTTTCTAAAAATAATAAAGGATGTCAACCCTAAGAGGGGGTTAAATAGGTAATGAAAGATTGCATAACAATCCGCCAATTTTTAAGATTGGAAATTGGAATTCTATTCAAGTGTTCAAACAAACAAACGAATAACGACCGGGTTGAAGACGCCCAACCGTGCGAAACGAAGCGAAGCGTGTCAGATAGTACACACAAAGAATTAATAGAAAAATCTAAGCGCCCTGTAGAACATTCTTCTGCAACGCAAACACAGAACAGATTCAATTTTCCAGTCCACTCAAGACAGCTGCAGCCGACAAGTTAATCCAATAAATTGAATCCAATTTATACCAACTCCCCGTTTTATTCGACTTCATAAAAGGAGGGTATTTGAAACCAATTGACGCGTGCACCAACTCCCAACCCAGAAATGCCGTCTGCCGTCGACGCTGCCGCACGTGCTCACTCGACACCCAACACTTAGAAAAAATATAAGCGACCTAAAAAAAAGTACGAGGTCTTGAATTCAACGCGATTTTCTTATATTCTTTCATGCCAAGAATTTGTACCTCCATGACTAAACTTAGATATTGAGTTCAATGAATCAGAATTAGGAATATTATTTTCAAGCAAGCCGGTTGGCTGACAATAATGAAGACAACAAGCCAATAAAAACGATTGATATCGCATAATCGCATTCACAGCAGCAAATGGCAATATCATCACTAGTAGCACCACAGTGTAAGAAAAATATTATATGTCCTCGACAAATGCCTCGACAGTAGGTACAAACTGGTTATATGGATTTCAGACTTGATGATTTTACAAAAACAATAGAAATAACAACACGATAGCTAAAATAACAACGATAATTAAATAGTGTAGTTTAGTTGTGAGTTGAGGGACGAGTGGCCTAGTTGCGACAACGAATGTCAGTGGATTGCGATTGTAAAGCAACGTTGACCCAAGTCGGTAATTGGATGGGTGACCGAATTTGAAATTCCGAATTTGGCCTTTTCGTGCCTCGGGGACCACGTTAAGCCGTCGGTCCCGGTTATTATCACTAACATCTGATAATAATCGTCAGTAAACTAAGAGTTGAAATAATACTCTTAGTTGAGTCGCTTGCGGAAGGACCTGGGAACCCATCGCATTATTATCCCAAGAAAACCCCCTGTCATAACGTGATTAATAGAATGGGGTCACGACCCTCAGCAATGAGAATTTTGAGTTGTGAGATCACACTGCAGTTTCACATATTTTATTCCATTAAATGAAACGAAAATGTTCGCCCCATAAATGTTAACTAGTGCGGAAACTGGTGTTTCCGCGCCAGCTGCCAAGTCTGGCGACCTTGACCGCGTGCAAACAGTTTATCACCTGAACATGTTACCCGAGTACCTACTACCTAGTACCTAGTACCTAGTACCTACCCACATGTATCGGGGCTTAGCACGTATCGACGTCATTTGCTTTTCGTTTTCGCAACGTTGACCTCGGGCCTCGGTGGATGAGACGCTGTTTGTGTTCGGGCGACTGGCGAGGACGCGGGGGCGTTGGCAACGCCGGCGCTACGAGATACGACAGTCACATTGTTGAAAATACTCCACACATTCAATTAAAATAAAACTTGCGTGATCTAAAATAAAACGACACCTCTGAATGGATTACTATCCTTTTCATAGTGGATAGATATCCTGTCAATATAGTTATGTGTCTGTACTGTCGGTTTATTTTGTCCCGTTATCTTGCTGAATCGTCAACGAGCCAAGCTCTAATTATTGTAATACTTACACTGAAACTCAACCCGTGAACAGTGAACAGTGCTGAGCACGACGCATTTTCAGACTTTCGCTTTACTTCGCGAGCCTTAATAGAGAAATAAAATATTCGGTCAATGATTTTTATGCGCCATAAAAAACTTACTACAAGTTGTAAAATTACGTAATAAACGAGCAGTTTTGTACGTTCAAGTGAAATTGCGTTCAAGCAAAAAGGAACAGATATTTCAACCGGAAATTAAAGTTTTCTACCAAGTTAGAAAAATTGTGAACTTTTTCAAGGTAAACTTACTTGTCAGTCGTCACCTACCAATATTCATATATTTGTAAAACAATAGTTCTTTTTTTTTTCAAATCGTAGGATATCTTTTTTGCGCATAAATAGCAATTTGTTCAGTTTTATCTCGCTGTAATGAATACTAGGTATCTTTGTAAACATTCCAGCCTTATCCGTTACTTATATTGCGCACAAATTTTACATTCATATTTTATATTTATTTATTCGTACAAAACAGTACTGTAAAAAATGCATACAAATTGTGTACCAAAGTGTATATATATATATACACTTTGTTTACATTCATCATCATTATATATAATGATGATGAATGTCAACAAATAAATGATTACGTTTATGAATAAAAAGCAATTAAGTAAGTATGTCATCAATAATTATAAAGTCAATATAGATCTTAAAGGGAATAAAGTAGATGATTAATAATAATTAGTATCCGGCGACTATACTAAGGGAGCGCGATTCCGCTGCACTGGCACCTGGTATGAGTACAGTCACCGACAATGTCCACCGTTTAATTATTATTTATCCTATTAAGTGCCCGCATTCATACAATTTCCGTTTATTTGTATTCACAAAGGCTACATAGTACATACCTACATCGGTTGTAGATTGATGTAGGCGGTATAAAAAAGTAATAGATATCCAATATACAAATACTGTAAAATGAGAAAGTGTGTGTCTGTCTGCTACGCTTTCACGGCCCATCTGTTCAAGCTATTTTGATGACATTTGGTACAATGGCAGGTTATATCCGGGCTACTTTGCACTCCGGAAAATTTAAGAGTTCCCGCGGAAATCAAAATAACCTTCGTCCAAGCCGACTAAGTCGCTTCCATCATGTAGTTATATTAAATACAGGATAGAATACCTACCTGCTATATGCAAGAACCAGCATATAACTACAAATACATAGTTGAAGACAACAATGTTAGTATATTGTTAGTAAACATGACTACATTATTGGCATGGGCTGCATTGATTTTGACTCAAAGAGGATTCAGCGAGGAGAATCGCGCTCAACTGTGGACCGGGGATTGGTTGATGACGACTGATGATGACGATGACATTGAAAGTGCATGACAAGCACCACCTATACCTACCGCTCTACATACAATAAACATATCTTAACAATTCTCATATCTCAATTTTCTGATATCTACAACGGTTTAGGCATAAGTTGAATCATAATAAAACAACCACATCTATAAACAGTAACAACTACATTCCAAATTGTTACTGTAAGATACAGTAACTAAACCTAATTGAGAAGACCTACACATTTGCTCCCAAGTAAACAACTGTTACGTAATGAAAACTACTTGGAAAATGACTACCTAACTAAGAAACAGGGAAACAAAGCAGCCTACCTAGGTATCAAGTAAATTATATTTCGAGTTTTAACGTAGACACTAGACACCTAATTTCTAATTTTGTGTCAGAGATATCTAGATGTTACTATTACCATCAGAACATCCAATATAATAAGCCAATCTTCAAATGAATTTGTTATGATTGATCTCTGATTATGTTCAAATTCGAAGCTCAAATGAACGCGAACGGAATATTATTATGTACGATGGGTTGGTTTAGTGTGCGGAGTAGTCGGGTGTTTGTTTGTGACAGTGACTAGCAAAGCTGCTGCCTAGTGGGGGCGAGAGCACACGCTGCGAGGCGCCGCGGGGCGGGGCGGGGCGGGGCGGGGGACGCGGGGCGCCTGACGTCACCTGCCGTAATCGTTTGTATCGAGCCGAGCGCGCGCGAAGGGCCCCGATGCCGCGCGGCGTCTCTGTCTCGCGCCTTGGCCAACCAGTTCCCGGCCGCATCGTTTCCAGCGGCCGCCCCTTACCGAGCTCGCCCGCCGCGCGTCGCGCAGCTCGCCAAGTAAATTAATATCGTGTTCGCGACCGAGACCGCGGGCCGACGCGCAGTGTGCCAGTGCCAGTGCGAGTGAGCAGCGACCGGAGAGCGGCGCTTCCACGCATGTCAGTCGGGCCAGCTCGGGTGCGACCTCGTTTCCCCACGGCCGCCAGTCGCTCCGGCTCTCCGCCGGGCGCAGAGGACGCCAGCCGCCCCGCAATCGATGACAAGGAATGACAGCTCGCCCATTGATCGAGTGAGTCCCGATACCTTCCACGCGACCGACGACGTGCACTTTCTAAACGATACGTGCGGCGCGTCGCGGTGAAATCTGTCGTCGCGGGCGATCTATATTTGTCTATTTCGCGAATCTCGGGGGCCGCGCGCTGTGTGCGACAGGGCCGTCCCGCCGCGCGTCCTGCAGTAGGTAATTAGCAAATGACACAAAGAGAGCGGCCTGCGCGCCCCGCGAGCTCGTGGCCACGGTCTTTGAACCGAGCCTGGTCGTGCCGTTCGTTCGTTTGTTTACGATGAAGCGTCTAGAATTATCAGTTTCAACGCTCCGTACGCGCTCGCTATGAGCGCGCAAAGGGAAAACATTCTCAACCGGAAAATCGTATTTATGTAGATACCGTAAACTGTTGTTCAAATAAAGTTAGTGGAAACAAAAAACACTATATAGTTAATATACCAGCGCATGGCGTGCAAATGTGGTACAATTAATGGCAAACCGGTCGAGTCTCGTAAACAACTATAAACCCAACTCTCGGGCCTGAGTGACTTCGAACGCTGAAACCGGATTAGCGTCCGGTTATTGCGTGAGGCGCACAAACGATACGTGATACATTCGTAGTGGTAGTGTTACCCACTTACAATTATGTTAATACAGACGATCCCCATTCCCCGCACCGTCGTCACCGCTCACTTACTGTGATATAGGATATTGATGATCCCCGAGTCGTTGTACATTCACGGAAGGAGCGACAGTTCCCCCCCGGTGGTGGTCGAACGAAAATTTGAAGAAACGTTTTCTGTACTTGCAGGTGGGATCCAAGCCAATGGTGATTGGATGACGATCTCGGGCCGCTCCCCCCCGCTGGAGCCGCCGCCACCCAAGCAGATCCACATCGCGGAGCCGCTGCTGCAGTCGGTGCGCGCGTACCTGGCCGCCGAGCCGCGCGCCAAGCCGCCCGCCGCGGCCGAGCCGCCGCCGCCGCCGCCGCCGCCGTCCGCCTGCCATGCCGACATCGTGAGCTCGACGGCGCGCGAAGACATCCGCGGCATCGACTTCTCGGCGCGCCTGGCGCGCAATGACCTGAACAACAACGCGTCGCGCCGCCGCGCCATGCCGTCCGCCGCCGAGCTGCTGCAGCGCCAGCCGCTGCTCGCGCGGCCCGCCAAGCCGCCGCCCGCCGCCGACGACTCGGACGCCGAGGCGGAGCACGCGCCGCGCGCCGCCGACTTCGTCGTGGAGATCCCGGCGGGAGGCGCGCGCGAGGAGCGCTTCCCCAAGGAGGTGTGGAAGACGATCGTCGCGTTCGTGTTCCTGTTCTTGTGCGTGTGCGTCAACATGATGTCGCTGTCGCTGGTGCACGAGCGGCTGCCCGACCGCAACGCCACCGCGCCGCTGCCGGACGCCGTGCTCGACAACGTGGCGGCGCGCGACTGGGGGCTCGCCGTCTCCGAGTACATCATCATGGCGTCCACCACGGTCGCCATGCTCGTGGTGGTGTTCCACAAGCACCGCTTCATCGTGGCGCGGCGCGCGTTCTTCATCATCGGGCTGCTGTACCTGTACCGCTCGGTGACCATGTACGTGACCGTGCTGCCCGTGTCGAGCACCACCTACTACTGCAGCCCCAAGAGCGACGGCGCCACGCCGCTGCTGATCGTGCGCCGCATGTTCTATCTCATCTCGGGCTTCGGGCTGTCCATCAACGGCAAGCACACGTACTGCGGCGACTACATCTACTCGGGCCACACCATGGTGCTGGTGCTGAGCTACCTGCTCGTGGCGGAGTACTCGCCGCGCAAGCTGTGGCCGCTGCACTGGGCGCTGTGGGGCGCGGCCGCGCTCGGCGTCGCGCTCGTGCTGCTCGCGCACGGCCACTACACCGTGGACGTGCTCGTCGCGTACTACATCACGACGCGCCTCTTCTGGACGTACCACGCGCTGCTGGGCGGGGGAGCGGGCGCGCGCCCCGGCGCCTCCATGCTGCAGCGCGAGTGGTGGGCGCGCGGCGCCGCGTACCTGGAGCGCAACGTGCGCGGGCCGGTGCCGCGGCGCTACGACTGGCCGCTGCCGTGGGCGCGCGGCAAGCTGTTCAGCCGGCTGAGCTAGGGGCGGGCGTGGCGCACCTGCTGCGAGTGGCGGCGCAGCACCTGCAGCTCCTTGGGGCTGGTGCGCGTGCACACCGCCAGCGTCAGCGTGTAGTCCAACTGGTGCACCACCAGGTTCAGGTACACCGTCTCCTCCCAGTCGATCTCCGGGTCGCCGATCGGCAGCTTCTTAGAGTCCTTGCGGAACACCTCCACGTCCGTCTGCAACAGACTCGACGCGTGAGCGACCGATCGACTCGACGCCCGCCCGGACCGCGATCGTATAATATAATGATAATCGAACAATTTAGTGAACAATGAACTGTTGTAACAAATTATGTTTTGTAAATTGTATATTTTGTAAGTGGTTATTATTGAACAATCTCGAGTCTATGGAACGAATATTTATTAACAAAATAAACTGTGATTAGTGGTATTCGGTGAGCGGTGTGTGAACTGTGAAGTGCCCGCGTGGATGTCGCGAGTGTGGTGACTGGCGCGTGCGACTGGAGTATGTAATACGAGTAGGGACTATTGTAACAAATAATATTTTTATATCGTTTAAAATAAAGTACACAACTGTTATTCGATGCAAACTTTTTGTATTTCCAAAAGTCGTTCTAACTATAGTAGTCTATAATCCAAATGGTGCTAAGCTCGTAGCTCCGCCTGTGTTACCCGTGTTACCCGTGTTACCCGTGGTATTCGTTATTCAAAACTAGCAGCGCCGAAGAGGGCACTACTACACTACTATTATAATATATTCTGTGGCACTAGGTCGATACTAGCTACTGTTTGAATTATAGCATATTTGAAACCATTACCTACTAGTGCACAAAATAACTGATGGCAAACAGTATTTTTATAAAATGCAATTTATAAATGATAATGAAACTAAAATGTTCCAGAACTACCGATAAATACTGCTAATACACCGTAACAATGTACCCACTGGGTGTCGCATCTGTGTAAACCTATTTTATGATATTATATGCTAGTACTTAGTGCAGGTCCTCTTAGTAGGTGGTTGTGGGTTTTGAATTAATTCAATGTTTATAAAGTACCTAAGCGACCGCTGAAAAATAAACTACTTGCTAAAGCCTAACTTGACTTACTTTACTTTAACTCGCCTAACTTAGAAACTATTTTCAATTCAAATTATTCTAAATAGGACAAACATTACACTGTTTACGTTCCACCTGGTATTCCCTCATGATAAGAGACAACCGTAGCGCCACACGAGTAATGATAGCACGATAACAATATCTGCCTACTTGATAGCAATTTTATGTAAGTTATGTACATTGTGTTTTACACATTCATGTACATTTCATTACGAATTTTTGTGTGCATCTAATCACATGTAAATTTAGGGCTTTTTAATTTAGAGGTACACTACGAAAGGTTTCCTACAAAACAAAACAATAGGCAAACTACTATTTTGAAGCTCGCACCTAAAACGGCATACAAAATTAAGCACACTGTAACGAAGATGTTATTTTGTGGGCACTTTTCCTAGTATACCTACTGAATTACATACAGAAAAGACTTGCAGGAGCTATAACATGAAATTTCTTTAAGGAGAAAACCTTAATTTTAGGGAACATTGAAGACCGATATGTGAGTTTTTACTTACAATTAAAGTTGCCTAAAATATAGGCATTTGAGCCTATAGTTTAACAAACAAACGAAAATGAGTAATTACAGCTCCAAATTTAGTGCCGCCCCTTTCCGCAGGGAGTATTATGAAAGGGATAGCAATATAAATAGATCTGTCATTTTAGTTAGTTTAATAGGGATGATGCCTATGTCAAAAATCAATTATTTCTTACTGGTTTTATTAAATAGAGGGTCTTCCAAAGGCTCGGTCAGTTTTAAGTTTGATAACTATAGATTAAAGATAAAAAGCTTGTTGAAATTTGATGACGTCACAACTATGTATTTCATACAAACTTCCATACTAGAAGCGCGTTTTTAAGTTTGACAAAGGGTTGGTGATTTGATTGAGTTGTCATCATCCCTATTGGCCCCAAGGCGCAACAGCCGGGGCAGGGTCGTACCTCATACTTGGGCAGGTACCGCGAGGTGCCCTTGACGTGTCGCTTGCGCACGAAGAACAGCAGGTCGTCGCAGTCGATGGAGCGCTCCTCCTGGAACAGGAAGTGGCGCACGAACAGGTCCGTCCAGTACGTGGTCCCCTGCAGCACTACGAACCCCGAGTCTGCAACGAGCGCACCAATATTACACCTCTAGGATTAGTAGGACTCTCAGGGACAACTGCCTCGTTGGTGTAGTGGTTAGCATGTTCGAATGCGGTTGACGAGGTATAGTACTCAGTATCTCAGTACTATACCCGGAGCTAGGAAGTTGGCGATGTTTCACCCCCGTGCCTCGGAGAGCACGTAAAGCCGTCGGTCCAGCGCCTGATCTCATTTCGGTCGTGTTGGGTAAATATTCCGTCCATCGAGCTATGAGAGTGAAGGAACAGAGAGTGCACCTGTGTTAACGCACACACTAGTGCACTATAATATCTCCCGCGCAGATGGCTAATCTCTGGAGATTGGCCGACATTCGGTCGGGAGGCTATTATTATTACTAGGATGATTTGATGTCCCGTAGTAGGAACGATTCCAGCAACACAGCCCCGGGTCAGAAACTTTTACGATTCTATTTGATGTACCTACCGTAGTAGGGCTTCCAGTGCACATCTACAGAGGTGAGTCAAATTCAAACAAATTATTATTTTCAAAGATTAGGTACACTTCAGGCTGGTTGACATTTTAGGCTACAAAATAGTACACCTAAGGAGAACTTTAGAACTGGGTCTGGGTATGCTCAGACTATGGACATAGTTAAATTAAGAGTAATTTCTGACACTTCTCACATAAATCTGTCTCCTTTAAACTGAGCACTATGCTCTATAGATATCAGCATCAATGTTTTAATGGATTTAAGTTTTAATTGCTCTGTTAAAACAGAATTAGCCCTACTTGTACTAGGTGCCTAAGTACAATCAGTGGCGTGCAGTTCATAGAGGCATAAAAGCATTGCACTGCAAACAGCTAGTAAATAGGTATTCTGACTAACTAATGCCTACCCTAGCTTCAAAACCTGTGCATGCCACTGAGTACAATGTCTAGACATACATGTAAAACCAATATAAATAAAGGCTTAAAAAAGGAAAGTGGCTTCCTATATTGTAGATGTTGTTTAGATACCACTGTAGTGTCGACAGGAAATGCTTAGTGAATGCAAACAAATTATGACTTAACTATAACGAGCTCTCCTTTACTATTATTACTACCTTAACGTATTATATTTTTAATTAAAAACGAGAATTGTTTAAGAAATTCGTAAATATTTTGAAGATTAAATCCTTTAAATGTGATACCAAGCTTGAGTATCACCTATGTTTTATTTGTATTAGCTTCTCAGTTCAAAATATTAATAAAATTAAGTAAATAATCTTTAGAAATATTACTATTTTTTGCTACAGCTTAATAATTGACCGAGCTAAGCGAAGGTCTCTGAGTCTACTTGGGTGAATTGGCACTCGTCCGTCCGTCCGTCCGTCCGTCTGTCAGAGCATTATAACTTCTGAATTACTGAACGCAATTACTTCAGCTTTAAATATAATATGTAAACCAATGGCCTCCAGCCGAATATGGCTTAAAAATAATAAAAATCTTTATTTCAGGGGGGCTCTCATAGACGCGAATGCGAAGTAAAATATTTTTTAAAAGTTACATAGGGTTGCGGTATATCATTTTAAAGATAATTAGGAGTAGATTTTTTCCCCAAAATTGACGAAAATTTCAAAGTGGAGATTTTCTAACGTCCAAAGATGACTTTTTTTTTTTTTTTTATCTACTACAAGCTAGCCCTTGACTGCGATCTCACCTGATGGTAAGTGATGATGCAGTCTAAGATGGTAGCGGGCTAACCTGTTAGGGGCATGGCAGTTATATTAAACCCATACCCCTTCGGTTTCTACACGGCATCGTACCGGAACGCTAAATCGCTTGGCGGCACGTCTTTGCCGGTAGGGTGGTAACTAGCCACGGCCGAAGCCTCCCACCAGGCCAGACCAGGGAAAATTCAGAAATTATAAATTCCCAAATTGACCCTGCCGGGGATCGAACCCAGGACCTCCGCACGTTAAGGCAACAGCGCTACACACTGCGCCACGGTGGTCGTCAAAAACTCAGAACTCAGAACTTCAGAACTCTAAATTTTCTGAAAGGATGAGCCTGAAACTTGATCAATACCTAGATCAATCTTGTACCTACACCTATCAGAAAATACCCCATGTATGTTCAGTGATTTTTGGTAGGTGTTTTTTTAAACGAACTTCCGAACTTCTTTTGTTAAGGTGCATGACAAGGGTCTGCCCGCGAAATTCAAATTTAATTTGGTTTTTCACAATTTGTAAACTAATACGACAAAGTAGGCTTATGGCATTCAAATTGCGAGCCTAGGAATAACATCTTCACAGGTTTATATAAAAATCTTTATATAAACTTGCCCAGTTTAAGAAATTAGTCAAATTAATGACTAATTTGTGAGTAACTCACGTCAAACTCATTATTTTGACTAATTTCTTAAACTGGACACTTTCAAGTAAAGATTTTTATATAAACCTGTGAAGATGATATTCCTAGGCTCGCAATTTGAATGCCATAAGCCTACTTTGTCGTATTAGTTTACAAATTGTGAAAAACCAAATTAAATTTGAATTTCGCGGGCAGACCCTTGTCATGCACCTTAACATGCTTGCTATGAAGTGTGCTACTTTGCATAAAATAATAGATACGAGGTTTTTTCTTTGGACGTCACTATTTGGGCCATCCTGTATAGATATAGTTATGTTGAAGCTATGCTCTTATGAAACATCAGCTGTAAAAAGTTAAAGCTTCCTTATTTTATTTTAAATCTTTCCTTTGTAAAATTGCATGGTTTAGCAAGTTTGGGTTCAAAGTCCTTGGTTAATTTGTGGTTATGAGGTTCTTATAATAGAGGGCAAAATTTATAGTTTTTTAACATCTGATTCCTGTCTTTTACTTAGGTTAATCTAGTATTTCAACACACTTTGTCAACTGCAGCTCCTGGAAGTTGGAAGATTGTCAACCCCAGTATACATACAAGTATTACTCCTAGTTTGTAAACCGGCCAAATAGAGAATTTGCAGAGAAAAGGGATTCTTGATGTGTACTATGCTATTCAAAATATGTGAAGGCCATAAGCAAGGCACTTTGTAACTCTTATGTACACTTTGTATACTCTACGTATAAAACTGTTATTTCAAGAACATTTTTTCATGTGATTTGTATTTTACTGTAATTTTTTGAAAGAAAGTAATACAAAAATGAAGTACAAGAAATACAGAAACCTCAGTATAAGTTTTAAATATCACATCTGGGGATGGTTTTCACATTTGAAACACACAGAAACTAATACTTAAGTAGATATACTGTTGTAGGTAAGCTGATAGCAAATTTTATGAATTTCAGAAAATTAACCTGAATTAGAGAAGCTATATTAACCTGACTGAAGTTCAGTTAAATAAACTTGAGAGACTTCAAAATATTAGCATTCGGTTCATATTTGGATTACGCAAATATGACCATGTATCTCAATTTCGTTCTCGTCTCAAGTGGTTACCCATCCGTCTTCGCCGGAACTTGCATATCCTTTCTATTCTGTACTGTGTGTTATTTAATCCTTCATCTCCTGCTTATTTAAAGAAAAAGTTTGAATTCGTAGGCCGTCCAGGAGAAGTTCTCCGTACTACAAGGAAACTTGTTTTAAGGACGCCTAATCATAATTCCTCTTTCTTCCATAAATCCTTTTCTGTACAAGCTGTTAAGTTGTGGAATGCTCTGCCTCTTGACATCAGAGAGGCTCAATCGATAAATATCTTTAAAAGACTTGTAAGAAATTACTATTTGTCACAATAATATTATTATTTGTCTAGTAGTTTATTTTTAAATATATTTTGATACCTACTGTTTCCTTTTCTTATGAGGCTTACGTTTATTTATTTGTGAGTATATATATGTATGTATGTATGTATGTATGTTTATTTATATATTATGTGTGTAGTATTTGGTTCACTAATGTTTCGCAAAAAACATTTAACAAATGATCATTTCACAAAAAACGTTTCAAAAACTAATCATTTCACAAACGTCGTATTCCGCAAACATATAATTTATTAAAAGATCATTTGACAAATACTCAATTCACAAATACTTTACTTTGCAAACGTGCTGAATGTAAAATTGTCATTTACTAATTTATTATTTCATTAAATTATTCATTCTTCAAATTCAAATATAAAATATAAATTGTTATTTGAAAAATAAAACTAACTATAGGTCGCCCGCAACGTCGTCCGCGTACAATCTCTGATTTCTTATGAGATTGAGATTTTTTATATTATGAATTCAATATATGTATATAATATGTTACGGGTAAGGCTAGAAGATGTTGTAAACCTAGGTTTTACTTAGTTTTGGGTAAAGTTCGAATAATAAGTAAAATAAATTCAATTCGGAATTTTCCGATACCTACTCACCTAGGTCTACCCAACTCTGGCTGGATAATGTTAGGGATATGGGTTCTCTCCCTCTCCCCCTCACCCCCTCCAAGGCCCGGTCAACGGAGCCCCGCTTCGCGGGGCTCCTTCTTTCTGGGTGGTATAAAAAGGAAATAACCACGAAGAGGATGGCGGGGTCTTTCAGACCCCGCCATCCTCTTCGTCACCTAAACCATCCGAGTCGGAGTGCCCCCAGTCCCGAGCTCGCTTCGCTCGCTCTTGCATGAGTAGGAGTGGTACCTAATAAAAAGGAAGTGGAGACGCTAGGAAAATCACTCGACCTTTGTTTCGCTACCGAGGTCGCCGGTTCGCTTCGCTCGCCCGCTCCTCCCTTCGTTCCACTCGGCCTCGTAGGCTCGCTTCATTCAGGACCTCCTTCGCGAGCTTCTGCCTACGCGCTTTACAAAAACACTCTAGGGGTAGGACAGACAAGACTGCGTGGAGTCTGAGTGCTCAGATTTCGACCCAAGAATGTCAACTTTTTTCGCCAGAAGACTCTTACAGTATTTATCAAACAATTCATTTTATCAAAAAAGAAATACGCTTTACGTTGTTTTATTAAATAACACGATTAATAAATCAGTTGTTTGTCAAATTATATTTTATGAAATTATAATTTATCTGTTAATTGTTTTATCAATTGAATTATTTATAGGACCAAAAATTTTATAACGATTAATATATGATTCATTATTTTGCGAAACGTTGTTTGTGAAATGAAAATTTGTAATTTGTTTTTTATGAAATGATCGGTCACCGTAGTATTTATGACTTTGATGTTTTATTTATTATATATTTTATATATATGTATTATATATATAAATATTTTTATTTATTTTGTTATTTCTGCACCATCTACCGGTTGTATGTAGCTATGTCCTTTTAAATCATTGGTTGCCTGGAAGAGATCGCTGTGTAGCGATAAGGCCGCCAAATTGTATACTTATTTTGTTTTAAGCTAAGTTTACTACTGTATATTTTCCTTTGTGGTGTACAATAAAAGCATATTCATTCATTCATTCAAAATTCTCTCTATGAAATCCTATGCAAATTTGAATATCTACTGCATACAAATGAGTGATCACAATAAATTTACAATACACAATAATTTTTTATAGTAATTTTTTTAAAACAAAAATCAAGATTGTAAACCTTATGATTGTAAGATTGTGAGTACACAGTGTTGAGGTAAAGTATTTGAGGTTCAATGTCTGCATAAAGTAAAATAAAGGTTTATACCATTGCTGTTGTAAATAAAAATAAAAATAAATATCTTATAATACTGTTTATATATTTTTCCTCATTTTCCTCACAAATCCCTGCCAATGCAACAAATTCTAATCAATACAAATTCTCTGGGGTGCAAAATTTTGTAGAAATCTGTTGAATCAGTGGGCTGTGAAATAGCATACAGACACATACTTTCGCATTTAATAATATTAGTAGGTATGGATTTAGAAAGTCATAATAAGAGAGGTTCTGCTTAAAGGTTTAAAAAGCCTAAAATATTTTGCTATATAAAATCAGCTCAAAATCACCAAATTGTATATACTTATACACAGAATAGGTAATAGCTTATCTTACTATTATTATAAATGCGAAAGTTTGGATGGATGTATGGATGTTTGTTACTCAATCACGCCCCAACGGCTGAACGGATATGACTGAAATTTGGCACAGAGATAGGTTATAGTCTGGAATAACACATAGTCTACTTTTTATAAAATTAAAGAGTTCCAGCGGGAACTGAAAAGACTCAATCTACGCGGTGATGATAAAGGCTTGAATACACACAAACCAATCACTAATCCTTTACTTAAACCCAAAATTACTGTACAGACACCTGCTACTGCCAGATAGGTGATCAGAAATACACCTGTGTGTAAACCTTTGGAAGGAGCCACCCGCAGCTCATGAGCCAAAGCAAAGCATTACTCAAGTGGAATCAACTTTTAACAGTGACACCACTGGGGCCGAGTACAAGTTAACTACTGAAGTTTTCCTTAGTACAGAGGTGAATGCTGTAGTATGTCTTTTGTACGTAAATTACAGAATTTATAATTTCTAAATTGACTTTGGCCTACTAAGACTACTAAGGCTGGCTATGGCCAGTTACCTACTACCTGTAATAGTAAAGCTCTGCTGTGTAGCAATTTAGTATTACAGTACAATTTGATATGAACACTGATTAGGGTTTAGACAAGCTAATAAATTTTAGACAATAAGCTATCTTGGCCTTTACATATAAGCTTGCTAGAATTTGACAAGGGGTAACTTGTCAATTAATTAAAGACATTTTCACATTTCAGAGACATGTTAAGAAATTTATCAAAAATTTCTTAACATATCATATAAAATATCACACCAATGACAATCCAGGACACAGTCCTGGCTTTTACATACAAATGATATGGGATGAGGGCAAGGGATAGAAGAAAAGTACAAATAACTACTCACTCACCTTATAATGAATCAGCCTAGAATGGTTTGCAGAATGTGATACTAAACCTCAATTAACCTCCTAAGGCATTTACTTGTTTGGCATATTAAGTTCTAGCTGATGCCCGCAATTTCGTCCGCGTGGTCAAAGTTTTTGTTATTCCCGTGGGAATAGCCTATGTCACTCTCCAGGTCCTCAAATATACCCATGCTAAAAATCACGCTGATCCTTTGCTCTGTTGCGACGTGATTGAAGGACAAACTAATAATCCAACAAACAAACACACTTTCGCATTTATAATATTAGTATGATGTGCTATAATAACTTACAGTAGGAGTAACAGATAGTCTTATTTGAATGTCAACAACTGATGCCCAAGATTAAATAGAAGAACCATTATTCAAAATAATTGTGTTCAATCACACAATACTACTTAGATAAGGTAATTAACTACTCCAAATGGTATCAGCTATTTTAAAACTTGGACTGACTGTGCATAAAAATGCACCTAAGTAATTATTATCTTTAGATGACGGAGATTTGTTCAACATAATTTGAAATAGTAAATTTTTCCATCAAATAGTTTTGCCCATTTCACTAAACAATTATTGTGTGTATTTGCTGTACAAATTTCAC
Source organism: Erebia aethiops (assembly GCA_923060345.2). Taxonomy (NCBI): domain Eukaryota; kingdom Metazoa; phylum Arthropoda; class Insecta; order Lepidoptera; family Nymphalidae; genus Erebia; species Erebia aethiops. Next base: position 325,749 of record OV281092.1, on the reverse strand, counting down.
ACTCCTTTATCACTTCTAAATACAATATAATGTATAACAGTTCAATAGGCTCAAACTCCTCTAACCAGTTCTATACTGCATCTTATAAGAATGTCATCAGTGCTGAACCCATGGTAAAGCTTTAGCAGTGGAAATTAGAATGGTAGCAATAAGGTGGTCCTCCCTCTAGACAGTTTAGGAAATATGTGTCAAATCAGTCAATTTTTAACTACTTCACTTCTTTTCTGATTGATACCAAAGTGAATCTATTGGTTTGTCTGACACTAGTGGTATTTATCATGACTAAACCACTGAACTAACCTTAACACAGAGATATATTACATCCTAGAGAATCACCGTTCCAATAATATGTTAAAACATTTAAATCCTAGTTATATAGCAATAGGGGACGTATAAAACAACAAATGAACTGACCATCTTTCATCAACTGGCGCATTTCCTTCGTGCGCTGGAAGTTGATCTCCTCCAGTAGCTGGTCGAGCATGGTAGTGTGCTGCAGCAGCGCGGAGCCCCGCAGAGCCATCTCCGACGACTTCCTCGTGATACGAGCCCCGCAAACACCAACACCTCATATGTCTACAGTTCAACACATAAGCCGCTGCGACTATCAACAAATGTACGTATAGGGTCCCTCTTTGATCACACCACCGACTACCGAGTGAATGGCTATAAAAATAATGTTTTCTGTCAACTCTTTATAAACTTTATCGTAGAGCACGAGCAGTTTTTATTGTTTGTTTTATTTTATTTTTTCTCACGCCTCAAAAATTAATTCAAAGTGAGCTGTCAAACAAGTGTCAAACGCAAACAAAGTACCTATTTGGTAAAAAGTACTATAGCCATATCAAACACAAAATCGTTGTAATGTGGCATTCAATATTTTAATCATGTCAATAGCGTATTGAAAATTAATAATTTTAGTTCCATACCGATACCAATTACCTGTGCCAATTACTATTTTAATTTAGATTTTATACGATCAATGCATGATCAATGATTCATGACGTGAATCTCTGATTAACTTCAAACTTGTCTCTGACGTGAATCGTCATGGAATCCACCTTCAAATTATCAGCTGACAATGACAATCAATGACACTTGACAGTGACAATACAATAAACAAACAATTCGTCAAGACTTGGTCAAGACCAATCAAGACTCAAGAGTCGTCACTCGTCAATCATGAATGAATCAATCAAAATAACATTATAAATATCAATTCTGTAAAAAATGGAAAAATAAACTAAAATGTATACTTAAAACTAGTACAATGAATTATGGGGGCTTTTATCTTCGCTGCTTATCGTTAATAATTGTACCCAAACGCCAAAGCATTGCAATATAAGGAGTAATGATTTCATCAGTTCGTGGAGGATGGAGGATGCTGGTCGAGGTGGGGTCGGCCCGGCTGGCGGCGGTGCCTGTGAGACGCTGTTGCTCGGGCGCCGCGGCCCGCAGCAGAGCCCCGCCCGTCGCGAACAGGTCGCGCCGCGTGCTGGGCACCGCTGCGCTGGGTGTAGTGCTCATCGCTGCTGACTATGTGTATAACGGTGCGTGCTTTTTATCACTGCAGTTTTATGTACGAGATCTAAGTCATTAGATGGGGTCAGCCCCCCCTTATTCTCTAACTCAGCAGCTATGAAAAAATAAAAGCCACTGTCATAAACATAACATTTTCATAGCTAGTTGTTAATGGATAAGAAATATGATATTATCGGCTTTCATCTTTTGAGAGCCACTAAGTTTGAGAATAGGGCCGCAGGATGAATTCAGTCTACAGACCAGTGCGCGTTTGGAACCCTTGTAGCTTTAGTTTTAAGATACCGTTACTGATTATCACCATTATATTTTATAAATAACTAGACGTCAATAAGTGTAGTGTACCTAATATATTGAATAAACATTATTTGACTTTGACTTTGACTTTGAAATTCTGCATTTTAGTATGTTAGAACTTTACGCAATGATTAATATTGAGTTTACTTGGTAGCTAATGCCTGTCTTGACCAATGTCATTAGCTTTTTCTTGAAATGAGTTAGGCATATAGCTGGTAATAATATATCTCTTAATTACTGTCTGTTACACTTATAATAGCCACTGTGGCAGCTTTTAATGACAGAATATTAGAGTAGGGTAATGTAAGGATTGCAGATTCTTGCAAGGCAACTAAGTATCTGCAGGTTGATTGGCTAAAAATGACCCTACAGTGTAACTATCAAAATCACCTCTGATTGGTTAACATTCTTCCAACCAAACAAAACAATAGAGACTGTAACAATGATTGATGCAGGTTTAACACAATCTCCGTACTGTACTGGATAACTTTCTGTTGAATGTGCAATGGTAAAGACAACATTGCTACAAAATACAAAGTTGGTTACAAGTTACAACTGGATTTGCAAAAACACCTTTGTCTTCCAAGAGATGAGAACAGTCCTAAGCCAACTCAGCATACCTTTTCAGTTTGTAGTTAATGGTTTTTATTCCTTAAAGAAATCCTTTAATGTAAAACTTTGGATGTTTGTTATTTTTGTATGTTTAGATTTTGTCACACCTTCAAGCCACAATGACTGAACCGATTTGGCTTAAATTTGTAATTCAGATAGCTTATGACTTGAATTAAACTTATAGTCTACATTTTATCCCAGAATCTGAAAGAGTTTCTGCAGGAATCAAAAAACCCTAATCCACAAGGATAAAGTTGTGAACATCATCTAGAACTACGTTAAGTAATAATCAATCATCAAATCAAATCAATCAATCAATCAAATATCGATATAGATGTTTGTTACTCAATCATGCCTGAACGGCTGAACGGATAGATTATAGTCTAGAATAACACCATGGGCTACTTTTTATACAGGAAAACTAAGGAGTTCCTGCGGGAACCAAAACACCTTAATCCGCGCGGACGAAGTCGCGGGCATTAGCTAGTACCTACTCAATATGATTAACATCTTAAAAGCATATTTAACTATGTATTAGTAAACTTATATAATATTTCTTTATACAGAAAAAAAGTTCTTCAAAGCAGCAAAAATTGGAAATGTACAAGAGTTAAGGAAGTAAGTATTTAATTTAGAAACCCAGTCCTCGATCATAGCTTTTTGTAGAGTTAGTTTTTTATATGAAGTACAGAATTATATACCTACTTCAGGTCATGTTGGCGCGCGTCGCTACGTGTGCTCGAGGTCAGTTTCGATTCGTGCTGTTCGGATGCCGATCACGACGGCCGTCGCGTGCACCGAGCACTTGCCCTCAGAGCACCGCGCGCCAACATGAGCTGAAGTATCTACATTACCGATGACGTCGCAGTCTAAGATCGGAAGGTGTTAACTCCGTGTCCTCTATTTTAAATCGATACATTGTGTTCAGACAGATAGAAGCGGTGGGTCGCGACGGAAACAGGTCGGGCGAGGCGGGGGAGGGCGGGCCGGCGGACCGGCGGCACGCCCTCGGCTGGACCGCGCTCATGGTGGCCGCCGCCAACGACCAGCCCGCCGCGGTGCGCGAGCTGCTGCGCCTGGGCGCGCGCCCCGACCTGCCCGAGCACTACGCCGGGGCGTCGGCCGCCGCGGCCTCCGCCGGCCTGCATCCGCTGGAAGCGTTGCAGAGGCGGGAGGACGAGTTCTGCAGCTCTATGAACGCTCGGGCGTCGTTCCTGGGCTGGACGGCTCTCCACTACGCCGCCCTGGCGGACTCGACCGCCTCCGCCGAGGCGCTGCTCGAGGCGGGCGCCGACCCGACCTCGCGCGACCACGCCGGCCGCCGCGCCCTGCACTACGCCCGGGACCCCTCCGCCACGCGGGACGCGATCCTCGACCGCGTCGCCAAATGGGAGGAGGCGGCGGCCGCGGCGGCCGCCGAGGAGCGCCGCCGGTTCCCGCTCGAGCAGCGCCTCAAGCAGTTCATCGTCGGGCAGACGGCCGCCATAGAGACGGTGGCGGCGGCGGTGAGGCGCAAGGAGAACGGCTGGGCGGACGAGGAGCACCCGCTCGTGTTCCTGTTCCTGGGCAGCTCGGGCATCGGCAAGACGGAGCTGGCGAAGCAGCTGGCGCGCTACATGCACCGCGACGACCCCGCCGCCTTCATCCGCCTCGACATGTCCGAGTACCAGGAGAAGCACGAGGTGGCCAAGCTGATCGGCGCGCCGCCCGGCTACGTGGGCCACGAGGAGGGCGGCCAGCTGACGCGCGCGCTGGCGCGCCGCGCCGACGCCGTCGTGCTCTTCGACGAGGTCGACAAGGCGCATCCCGACGTGCTCACCGTGCTGTTGCAGCTCTTCGATGAGGTGCGTGTACCTCCGCACGCTTAGCACTGTTCATACATTGTGACAATTATTTTTTTTTTTTTTTTTTTTTGATTTATTTGGAAAACATACAGCTTAAATAAATAAATATAGCTAATACAATAGTGGTATCACTGGAGCCAGTTAAGTTTCCACGTTTTGATGTAATACAATATTTTAGGTGGGAGTCCATCCTAAATTTTAGTGGACAAAAATATAATAATAATAAAAGATATAAAAAAAAAAGATATAAGATATAAATATGTACCACAAACAAGATAGGTCCACCCCTGTCATCAAGCCTTGCATTATTTGCATTTCTTGATGGCAGAGACGAACCCCCCACACTTATATTTAAATTGGTCTATTTTGAGATATTTCATGTTATACGTATCACAAGCTCGAACGATGAATCTGTTATGACTATAGTTGGTTCTGGCACGAGGAAGTACAAACATTTTACTTTTACGTGACTTACGCTTATCTAATTTAGGTACACAGAATTTTATTTTATTTAGTAGATATGGACTATCAATCAATCCATTGATAATTTTATATAAAAATATTTGATCTTTATGTTCCCTCCTTATTTGTAAAGTATTTATATTAGTAGTATTAAATGAACTAAACCTTTTGTTCAAACATTTTGTAAATTTGCGTTGAATATTCTCCAACATATCCACGTGAACTGCATACTGAGGGTTCCAAGCAGTGGAAGCATGCTCCAAATGGGATCTGACAATTGAGTTATAAAGAAGGATTAGAGTTTTTGGGTTTTTGAAGTCAGCCGTTTGCCGGAGAACGAACCCGAGCATTTTGTATGCTTTATTTTTGATTTTGTTCAGATGCTGATCGAAAAGTAATTGTCTGTCTAGTTGGATACCCAGGTCTCTCACCTCATCAACCCTACGCAATTTTTTGCTAAGTAAGAAGTAATTATGGAATAGCGCATTCTTTGTTTTTCTTGAAAAGGAAATAGTACAGCATTTATCTATATTTAAATCTAATCCATTAACCTTACAATATTCACTAATTCGATCTAAATCTTCCTGTAAGCCAAAACAGTCTCTTTCACTCCTAATTATATTGAAAATTTTTGTGTCATCTGCATACAAAAGCAGATGAGAGTTTTTAATACAGTTTGTAACGTCATTTATAAAAATATTAAATAGTAAAGGTCCGAGGTGGGAGCCCTGGGGAACGCCAGACGTTATGGGTACAAAGGTGGAGGTATACCCTTTAACTGCCACTGCTTGGGTACGCTCACGCAAGTAGGACACAAGCCATCGCAGGAGGTCACCATGTATACCGATCGTCTCCAATTTGGCAATTAAAATATCATGCGATATTTTATCGAAAGCCTTGGAGTAATCAGTATACACAACGTCAACCTGGAAACCGTTATCCATTGCGTCTAAGGTAACATCTAGTAATTCACAGAGGTTGGTTTCTGTGGAGCGTTTGTTTATGAAACCATGTTGAGACTGCGTTAAAAGCGGGCGTACTGCCGGGAATAACTTGTCGTATATGATTTTTTCAAACAGTTTGGGGATGATAGATAATTTAGAAATACCACGATAGTTTTTTACATTATGCTTATCCCCGTTTTTATGAATGGGGACGATTATAGAACGTTTCCAAGTGTTAGGCATAACACCGAATCGCAAGGAACTTTGGAATAAAAGCGTTAGAGGAACAGATAATTGATTGCTACAACTTTTAAGGAATAAAGGGTGTAGACCATCAGGGCCACTGCCCTTGGTGACATCAAGAGCGGATAAATGCTTTTTATCAGTTTCAACGTCTATCCCAACGTATCCAATGAGGGCTTGCGGAGATTCGCTGGCATCGGAATTGAATGTAAGGTTTGAGCACTTTACAAAAACAGATTCAAAAAAATTGTTAAAGAGGTCAGCTATATGTTGCCCATCGTGTGCATTTTGATCATCTAAGTATAAACTATCTGGTATACTGTTAACGTTATATTTAGATTGTACAAACGACCAAAAGCTTTTAGAGCTAAGCGAAATATTACCTTCTGCACGTTCAATATATAAATTGTAGCACAAAGCCTCATTGTACTTGAATTCACGCCGGATCTCTGCAAATTGGATGTAGTCAGATTGCCTACCGTATATTTTCCATTTTTTGTGAATTCTATTTTTTTTATTTACGATCTTAATTAGATGGCGAGAGTACCAGCATGGATATCTTGTATTTTTCATCACTAACTTAGAAGGAATGAACTTGTCAATTATCAGATTGACTATGTGATAAAATTCATCAACTGCGTCGACGATGCTTCTATTCCCGAGGCGCTCAACCCAGTCTATTTTCGATAACTCTTCGTTAATAGCACTGTAATCTGCAGTATAAAAACGACGAACCAGACGAGGAGGAGGACGTAGGGTAGGTTGTGAGTTTTGGATGTCGAAGGTTATATGAAGGGCAGGATGATGTTTATCTTCCGGTAATGATAAGGGCTCCGCTCTGGTCACTGCACATTTTGCCAGATTCCAACTGTTATTCTGCACATGTTACTAAAGGTTCGCCCCGAACTAACACCTCGCAACTTTTTTATGAATCTATCGGTTTTAGGCCATCAAGTGACATATCACAGTTGAAGTAATTAAATTCATTAAAGAAGAAATAATAGGGCTGCGACAGACGAACGGACAGACGAACAAATGCCGATTTACCCTCGAAGATTATGACACCAATCATGGGCCCCGTGCTCCAGGGCCGGCTGACGGACGGCAAGGGCAAGCTGATAGAGTGCAAGAACGCCATCTTCGTGATGACGTCCAACCTGGCGGCCGACGAGATCGCGCAGTACGGGCTGCAGCTGCGGCGCGAGGCCGACGCGCGAGCCGCGTCCCGCGCCCGCGCCGCGCCAGTGCCCGCGCCCGCCGGCGACAAACCCACGGGTGAGCTGACCCAGTGCAAGCGCGCCATCTTCGTGATGACGTCCAACCTGGCGGCCGACGAGATCGCGCAGTACGGGCTGCAGCTGCGGCGCGAGGCCGACGCGCGAGCCGCGTCCCGCGCCCGCGCCGCGCCCGTGCCCGCGCCCGCCGGCGACAAACCCACGGGTGAGCTGACCCAGTGCAAGCGCGCCATCTTCGCGATGACGTCCAACCTGGCGGCCGACGAGATCGCGCAGTACGGGCTGCAGCTGCGGCGCGAGGCCGACGCGCGAGCCGCGTCCCGCGCCCGCGCCGCGCCCGTGCCCGCGCCCGCCGGCGACAAACCCACGGGTGAGCTGACCCAGTGCAAGCGCGCCATCTTCGCGATGACGTCCAACCTGGCGGCCGACGAGATCGCGCAGTACGGGCTGCAGCTGCGGCGCGAGGCCGACGCGCGAGCCGCGTCCCGCGCCCGCGCCGCGCCCGTGCCCGCGCCCGCCGGCGACAAACCCACGGGTGAGCTGACCCAGTGCAAGCGCGCCATCTTCGCGATGACGTCCAACCTGGCGGCCGACGAGATCGCGCAGTACGGGCTGCAGCTGCGGCGCGAGGCCGACGCGCGAGCCGCGTCCCGCGCCCGCGCCGCGCCAGTGCCCGCGCCCGCCGGCGACAAACCCACGGGTGAGCTGACCCAGTGCAAGCGCGCCATCTTCGCGATGACGTCCAACCTGGCGGCCGACGAGATCGCGCAGTACGGGCTGCAGCTGCGGCGCGAGGCCGACGCGCGAGCCGCGTCCCGCGCCCGCGCCGCGCCCGTGCCCGCGCCCGCCGGCGACAAACCCACGGGTGAGCTGACCCAGTGCAAGCGCGCCATCTTCGCGATGACGTCCAACCTGGCGGCCGACGAGATCGCGCAGTACGGGCTGCAGCTGCGGCGCGAGGCCGACGCGCGAGCCGCGTCCCGCGCCCGCGCCGCGCCCGTGCCCGCGCCCGCCGGCGACAAACCCACGGGTGAGCTGACCCAGTGCAAGCGCGCCATCTTCGCGATGACGTCCAACCTGGCGGCCGACGAGATCGCGCAGTACGGGCTGCAGCTGCGGCGCGAGGCCGACGCGCGAGCCGCGTCCCGCGCCCGCGCCGCGCCCGTGCCCGCGCCCGCCGGCGACAAACCCACGGGTGAGCTGACCCAGTGCAAGCGCGCCATCTTCGCGATGACGTCCAACCTGGCGGCCGACGAGATCGCGCAGTACGGGCTGCAGCTGCGGCGCGAGGCCGACGCGCGAGCCGCGTCCCGCGCCCGCGCCGCGCCCGTGCCCGCGCCCGCCGGCGACAAACCCACGGGTGAGCTGACCCAGTGCAAGCGCGCCATCTTCGCGATGACGTCCAACCTGGCGGCCGACGAGATCGCGCAGTACGGGCTGCAGCTGCGGCGCGAGGCCGACGCGCGAGCCGCGTCCCGCGCCCGCGCCGCGCCCGTGCCCGCGCCCGCCGGCGACAAACCCACGGGTGAGCTGACCCAGTGCAAGCGCGCCATCTTCGCGATGACGTCCAACCTGGCGGCCGACGAGATCGCGCAGTACGGGCTGCAGCTGCGGCGCGAGGCCGACGCGCGAGCCGCGTCCCGCGCCCGCGCCGCGCCCGTGCCCGCGCCCGCCGGCGACAAACCCACGGGTGAGCTGACCCAGTGCAAGCGCGCCATCTTCGCGATGACGTCCAACCTGGCGGCCGACGAGATCGCGCAGTACGGGCTGCAGCTGCGGCGCGAGGCCGACGCGCGAGCCGCGTCCCGCGCCCGCGCCGCGCCCGTGCCCGCGCCCGCCGGCGACAAACCCACGGGTGAGCTGACCCAGTGCAAGCGCGCCATCTTCGCGATGACGTCCAACCTGGCGGCCGACGAGATCGCGCAGTACGGGCTGCAGCTGCGGCGCGAGGCCGACGCGCGAGCCGCGTCCCGCGCCCGCGCCGCGCCCGTGCCCGCGCCCGCCGGCGACAAACCCACGGGTGAGCTGACCCAGTGCAAGCGCGCCATCTTCGCGATGACGTCCAACCTGGCGGCCGACGAGATCGCGCAGTACGGGCTGCAGCTGCGGCGCGAGGCCGACGCGCGAGCCGCGTCCCGCGCCCGCGCCGCGCCCGTGCCCGCGCCCGCCGGCGACAAACCCACGGGTGAGCTGACCCAGTGCAAGCGCGCCATCTTCGCGATGACGTCCAACCTGGCGGCCGACGAGATCGCGCAGTACGGGCTGCAGCTGCGGCGCGAGGCCGACGCGCGAGCCGCGTCCCGCGCCCGCGCCGCGCCCGTGCCCGCGCCCGCCGGCGACAAACCCACGGGTGAGCTGACCCAGTGCAAGCGCGCCATCTTCGCGATGACGTCCAACCTGGCGGCCGACGAGATCGCGCAGTACGGGCTGCAGCTGCGGCGCGAGGCCGACGCGCGAGCCGCGTCCCGCGCCCGCGCCGCGCCCGTGCCCGCGCCCGCCGGCGACAAACCCACGGGTGAGCTGACCCAGTGCAAGCGCGCCATCTTCGCGATGACGTCCAACCTGGCGGCCGACGAGATCGCGCAGTACGGGCTGCAGCTGCGGCGCGAGGCCGACGCGCGAGCCGCGTCCCGCGCCCGCGCCGCGCCCGTGCCCGCGCCCGCCGGCGACGAACCCACGGGTGAGCTGACCCAGTGCAAGCGCGCCATCTTCGCGATGACGTCCAACCTGGCGGCCGACGAGATCGCGCAGTACGGGCTGCAGCTGCGGCGCGAGGCCGACGCGCGAGCCGCGTCCCGCGCCCGCGCCGCGCCCGTGCCCGCGCCCGCCGGCGACAAACCCACGGGTGAGCTGACCCAGTGCAAGCGCGCCATCTTCGCGATGACGTCCAACCTGGCGGCCGACGAGATCGCGCAGTACGGGCTGCAGCTGCGGCGCGAGGCCGACGCGCGAGCCGCGTCCCGCGCCCGCGCCGCGCCCGTGCCCGCGCCCGCCGGCGACAAACCCACGGGTGAGCTGACCCAGTGCAAGCGCGCCATCTTCGCGATGACGTCCAACCTGGCGGCCGACGAGATCGCGCAGTACGGGCTGCAGCTGCGGCGCGAGGCCGACGCGCGAGCCGCGTCCCGCGCCCGCGCCGCGCCCGTGCCCGCGCCCGCCGGCGACAAACCCACGGGTGAGCTGACCCAGTGCAAGCGCGCCATCTTCGCGATGACGTCCAACCTGGCGGCCGACGAGATCGCGCAGTACGGGCTGCAGCTGCGGCGCGAGGCCGACGCGCGAGCCGCGTCCCGCGCCCGCGCCGCGCCCGTGCCCGCGCCCGCCGGCGACAAACCCACGGGTGAGCTGACCCAGTGCAAGCGCGCCATCTTCGCGATGACGTCCAACCTGGCGGCCGACGAGATCGCGCAGTACGGGCTGCAGCTGCGGCGCGAGGCCGACGCGCGAGCCGCGTCCCGCGCCCGCGCCGCGCCCGTGCCCGCGCCCGCCGGCGACAAACCCACGGGTGAGCTGACCCAGTGCAAGCGCGCCATCTTCGCGATGACGTCCAACCTGGCGGCCGACGAGATCGCGCAGTACGGGCTGCAGCTGCGGCGCGAGGCCGACGCGCGAGCCGCGTCCCGCGCCCGCGCCGCGCCCGTGCCCGCGCCCGTGCCCGCGCCCGCCGGCGACAAACCCACGGGTGAGCTGACCCAGTGCAAGCGCGCCATCTTCGTGATGACGTCCAACCTGGCGGCCGACGAGATCGCGCAGTACGGGCTGCAGCTGCGGCGCGAGGCCGACGCGCGAGCCGCGTCCCGCGCCCGCGCCGCGCCCGTGCCCGCGCCCGCCGGCGACAAACCCACGGGTGAGCTGACCCAGTGCAAGCGCGCCATCTTCGCGATGACGTCCAACCTGGCGGCCGACGAGATCGCGCAGTACGGGCTGCAGCTGCGGCGCGAGGCCGACGCGCGAGCCGCGTCCCGCGCCCGCGCCGCGCCCGTGCCCGCGCCCGCCGGCGACAAACCCACGGGTGAGCTGACCCAGTGCAAGCGCGCCATCTTCGCGATGACGTCCAACCTGGCGGCCGACGAGATCGCGCAGTACGGGCTGCAGCTGCGGCGCGAGGCCGACGCGCGAGCCGCGTCCCGCGCCCGCGCCGCGCCAGTGCCCGCGCCCGCCGGCGACAAACCCACGGGTGAGCTGACCCAGTGCAAGCGCGCCATCTTCGCGATGACGTCCAACCTGGCGGCCGACGAGATCGCGCAGTACGGGCTGCAGCTGCGGCGCGAGGCCGACGCGCGAGCCGCGTCCCGCGCCCGCGCCGCGCCCGTGCCCGCGCCCGCCGGCGACAAACCCACGGGTGAGCTGACCCAGTGCAAGCGCGCCATCTTCGAGATGACGTCGAGCCTGGTGGCCGACGAGGATTGAACACCCTTTTTTACACCCGACTCAATTTGACTCGCTAGCTGTGCGTCTGACTCGAATTCTACGTGTCGACGGGCGACAGGGCGGCAGGTGGACAGGGGAAATCTCCCAACATCTCGAATACTGAGTTGTGTGGACGAGCCGAGCATCGAGAAGTTTTGTGATAGAAAATCGTAGAGATTTATCAGTTGATTTGTCCCCTACAAAATAAATAGCCACAGTGCCCATCACATTGTTGCCAATGAAATCGTAAGCGCTCACATATTCGACATGCAACCGGTTAAACACCCTAGTCGTAAGGCATGGTTCCTCAATGCACTCGAACCAGGATGTCGTACAATATTCCAGAGCAATTGGACGAGAAGTCCGAGCCGGTGACAAGGCGCGCGGCGGGCGAGGAGGGCGGCGAGGAGGGCGGCGAGGAGGGCGGCGCGGAGGAGGCGCTGCAGGTGTCGCGCAAGTTCAAGGACACGGTGGTGCGGCCCATCCTGAAGCGGCACTTCGGGCGCGACGAGTTCCTCGGCCGCATCAACGAGATCGTGTACTTCCTGCCGTTCTCGCGCCAGGAGCTGCTCACGCTGGTGCAGCGCGAGCTGCGCGCCTGGGCGGACAAGGCGCGCGCGCGCCACGCCGTCGAGCTGCGCTGGGAGGGCGGCGTGCTGGGCGCGCTGGCCGACGGGTGACCACTAACTTACTGTCAGCTTTGTGTTTAAAATTGAATTCAGTTTTTAGAAAAGATAGGAGGTTGTTAATTTTTTTATTCATGAGGGTTTAATTAAATCGATATTTGACTCATTCGATGTATTCACTAGATTCGTTCTTTGACGGGATCGTCGTATTGGAATAATTTAAAAAAATACGAATATTTTGACGTTTGAAAATCAGTCTGTTGCCGGCAGACTCAGCGATTATTGAATACTTTGTGTTTAGATCGCAATTTGATTTAGAGCTTAACGATAGCAATCGTGGCCGGATCAAATGAATATTTTCTTTATGTTTAACCATGTTTTACATTAAATCTCTCGTGAAACTGTTACACATTGTGACCATTCGCTCGTGCAAGTTTTAAAGAGAGTACAATCATATTTAAAAAGTAATTTTATTACTCACCCACTTCTGGAATTATGCTCACAATACCCTTCATGATTTGAACTGAAGAGTCTCGAGAATGTAGCGACACGTGCGACAGCGACAGTAAGTCGAGTCGCCGCGGTCATAGTTTTCAGGCTTACGTACCTAAAAGCAACCCGGTGCGAAGTAAGTGAACCATGTGATATTGCGTGTGTGCAGATACGACGTGCACTACGGCGCGCGCTCCATCAAGCACGAGGTGGAGCGGCGCGTGGTCAACCAGATCGCGCTGGCGGCGGAGCGCGGCGCCGTGGCGCGCGGCCACAGCGTGCTGCTGCGCGAGCGCGCCGGCCGCGTGCTGCTCGCCGTGCGCGCGCCCGCCTCCGCGGACTACACGCCGCTCGACCTCGCGCAGCTCTGACGCCCGCCGCCGCACCCCGACATCCCCACCACAGCCCCTGCTCACTTATTGACAGCACACTAGCACAACCTGTGTACACTATACTTATTGATAGCTGCATCTAATGCCATTTCAGTATAGATTATGAAAGGGATAGCAATACTTAGACCTGTCATTTTAGTTGATGATTTTATACAACACAATAGGAACTGAGAAATGAGTACCAAAGGTGATCAGTGCAGCCCCGCTGATTGGCTGCGCAACATATATTACTTATTGCGTCGTAAAATTCTCAGCCACCAAAAATATCGTAACAAACTTAAACATAACAGCTCAGACGACTCCTGTGACATTAACTAAATTTAACAAAATGACCACTCTAGATGCCCATGATGACCGCTGCTCATCTCAAGCCATAGCTTCTTCAAACACATCTCTGACCACTCCGTAAAATTCCCAAAAAATGGAATGGCCCTGGCTTGGCTATTTGTCCTACCTAGTAGGCAATTCCTGCTTATTTCTCTAAAATAATTATTATGTTATAGGCAAGGGTGTCATTACGAAATTGTTGAAAGAAGTAGCACGAGTTACCTCAGCGTGATCGTAATGATCATGCCATAGCTAAGCATTCGGGTGATTCGGTCGGGGAGGCATCTCACGCCGCCCCGCACCATTTGCGGTTGTTAGCGGACTTAGCCGTTACCAACGGATACCACTTTGAATAGTAATAATAATAATTTGTACAGCTAAGTAGGCTCTGAATTCCATTGTGATTATTAAAATGAAGAAATGTAATATATATCTTTAGAATTTTAATTATGTGGTTTTAATTATTTTGACAGGTAACTGCTACCCTTCGACACTTTAGGGCTAATTCTGCAGTTTTGAACACCTAAAGTGATTTGGATCATTAGTCAACGATCCCATGATATCTACACCTACTGATGGATGGATGTTTGTTACTCAATCACGCCAGAACGGATCTGGTTGAAATTTGGCACAGAGATAAGAGTATACCTAGTCTGGAATAACTAGAGTTCGCGCGGGTACTGAAAAACCTCAATCCACGCTGACGAAGTCGCGGGCATCCGCTAGTGGTCACTAAATATTCAATAGATGTGGCGTTTCTCTTAAAACCACCGAATATTGAGAATCCGCTTAGCGAAGCTGTCTCATTTAGGGTAGGCAAAAAATATGCATATTGCGTATTTTTTGTGTTAAAAATAAAACCACAGCAAGTATAGTGCTTATTTTTTAATATAAACTTCGCACGTTATATACAAATATAATGTATAAATAAACAACAACCCTTTACAAAATATAAATCGATTAACTATGTGGCGATCGCGCCGCAATCAACTAAACGCGTGAAGGCCTCCGGTGATAGACGTACTACTCAATATCGATAATCGATAACACGAGCCTAACTATTCGATACACGTCAATAATTATAGTAGCAATTCGGCTTGCCATTGTGCGCAGTATCCATCTAATGTCCTCAAGCCAGCGATTGGAGTGACAAATGAGTTGATCCAGAACGTATGTACCTACTCCTGTCTTTATGTACCTATAGTGCCTGCGCCTCATTTACCAAGTTTCTGTCAACGTATGCCCGACTAATTACATGCTTTTATTAGCTTCAGACGTATGTATATTAGTATAGGTATGTAACGGAATCTTTGAACATGATTTTGACCCCCTTCAAAACGTCGGATTAACTCGAAATTTGGCATACCTACTTATTGAGGACCGATGACAATTCAATATTTTAAATAGTTTGACCCGTTATCCTTACTAGGATAATCAGGATTAGCGATTTTTTGGATTTATAACGCAGGATTTGATGTTAATTTGGTTTCTACGTTTTAGTTTGGTTTTCTATAAAAAGCGTGTTTTTTAGTTTTTTTAAACTATTATTAATTTAAGTTGGTACTTATAGTTATAGTTTTGAAGTCGGTTTTTTAAACTAATGTGTCTTCACTCTTCTCCTACGCGACGGAACTATGGACAGGCATTCATACTCTGGGTTCGAAATGTGAACAGCTTCGGTAAGGTACCTACTTCGTAAAGGTTTCCGGTTCCTTATCTACCTATTTATTATGATACTCTAACGTAAGTAATCGGAAGAACATATTAAGCTAACAATAATTATTATCGTAAATTAATAAATAGGCGTGAGTCTGCGCTTGCGTCGTCTTTTACGATCAAAGTTTACTTTATAGCTACCCCACAATCACGGCTCGTGCTGGCTCTACTGACGCTGTGCATACTGCATTGATCGAGTAAGTAATTATGCTGAACAACAATGCGCCACTTTAACAATTAACTAATAAGGAATTATTTAATATGATATAGGTATCACTTAATTTGGTAGGCATTTGAATTAGGAACAACCGCTGATGTACGAAATCCTTGAAGACGTGGAACGGCCTGATGAGGTCTCGATTCCTTCCACGCGACGGTTACACTATGACCCAGGCTTATAAAGTGTTAAGATTAAAATCGCGTTTACCTACTGGAGGAACTCCATAAAAGAATCTATTCTTTTCAGGTATATTCCTAAGCTATTTCATTGATGTAATTACGAGATAGATTATTGCTTATGATGTCCCGTATTCGCACCATTCGGTATGATAGAGGCAGGTAATACCTACCAGGCACCAGGCACCAGGCACCAGGCACCTGGCCAACGTCTTGATAGGTAAAAAGGAGTTATATTCTTCTCTAAGTAGATCGTATTTTGCAACTATTGCACCACAAACATTCCATGGGTAGATTCCCTTTATCCCATCCCTTTAGATGTTTGTTGTATTGCACAAAACATTTTCGGATTATCTATCTACGTACTAATTTAGTCCGCTTTCTGCCTGGCCAGTGCGGCAGAAGCATCGCAGTTAAATGAAGACTAGGACAAAACGCGAAATAAAATGCAGGTAAAAAAGATTACACTGAATGCGTTGGTATACCTACATCTATTAAATTGCAAATTCCTAAGCAATACACGCTTCATCACAGTAGGTATTATATACCACACGTCTCTAACTACTCTAGTCTGAATATCTTTATTCTTTAGCTGGACTACGCCTACTTTAATTCAATAAGCACTTTCTCTTGCTAACAAAATGTATCTGCGCTATAATAATATGTGCAGGCGCTCGGTACCTAGATAGACTAATACACTGAAACGATGCCACTGCCACCAGTTACCACTCTGGCTCTAGAAAAAGAGTTATAATATGTCGTTGTTCATAATACGAAAAGCAGTAAATAACCTCTTATTTATAGGAAATCATTTGCGTGTAGGTGTGTCGTATGACTTGTAAACGAGGATTGTCGGGAGCGGCTATTAGTATAATCAGTAAATTGGACAACATATTCCACATAAAATCCCTGTTTCTTCTTGTTCAACCTTACCTCTAACGGACCAGGAGCCCAGCATTTTCAGACCTACCTACTTGGTACGAGCATATTACCAACTTACCTAAGTGTTTCGTCTTCGTCGGTTGTCTAAAGGATTTAAGTCATATTTAAATTAAGATTTTTACAGATAGGTACCTACTTATCCAAGTCAGGTTAAAATTCAGAGGTTAAGGTACGCTGTGCAGCGCTGAACTCGTTGTCGTTTATAGAGGTAACTAACTATCACGGCAATTTATTATAATTTATAATAATATGATGCTATATTATTACTACAGAATTTTTGAAATTATTGTTCATTTATAGAAACTCCCTATAAAGTAAATCTGACTATTGTGGGCTCCTCGTCCACAACTTAAAATATATAATATGCTAAGTATTTCGTGTGCGATCGAACAACTTATATCTGGAAAACATTCTGGAACACATTATTTTGTAGATATCTTTTCTATGTACCTAATTAATTAACTATAATAATTTCATCATTCTATTACATATTTTAATTTTTACGTACAATATTTAGTATCTAAGTACCTACATTATAATATCATAAAATACACTTACGACTAGATAGTTGCATCTACTTAACTAACTAGTTGGTGTTCGATAAATATGTCCATTCATTTTAATTTGCTACTTAACGTCTAATTAGTTAATAGCTACGTAGTTATACCTACCTACAAACCTACACGTACCGGTACCAGCGATCTCATGGTATGGTGGTTCGTACCTACTTTGTAACTAACATAGGTATAAGTAGATATCTATTACCTATCTAATGGAGATAATCTGTAACGATATTGATAGAAGTCAAGTAGCAGAGAAAATAATTCCTCTGCGCTTTTTTCACTCATTTTCTTATTCACAGGTAGGCCTTTCTACTTCGATCATAGATTCATTCATTTCGGACAAACTCCATTATAATTTTCTAAGTAATAGAATTTAGAAGTATACAAGACAGAAGGCGATCTCTGGCTTAGACCAGCAAGCTCTCGCTAAGGCCTCGGACAAATCGGCCGTGGGGCGGGCGGACGCGCTACAGCCAGCCGGCGGAGTGGTGCGGCACGTGTCCCGCCAGCGGCGTGACGCCCGCCAGCCGCGCCAGCGCCGCGCAGCGCGAGCACGTCTCCGCCTCGCCCGCCTCGCTCGCCTCGCTCGCCGCCCGCGCCGACCGCGCCGCCCGCGCCTCCTCGGCCTCGCCGCCGCCCGCCTCCGCGCTGCCCTCGCACCCGCACTGGCCGCATGCCTCCTACAATAACACGTTTATTCTTCTATTCAATTCAGATTTAGGTTTGAATATAAGCACAGAATGGGTAATAGATATTATAAGTTCTACGAGACTAAGAATCTTGTGCCAATCCAAACCATGAATTCTCGTGAATCTCATGAATTCGAATGAATAAAAATCAGTAGAGACGTCAAACGTCCATTCAACTTATTTTTTTAAACAAGTTGTCCTTCAGATAATCCAAGATGATTCCCAATTAATGGGGCATATCATATTATTATACTTACCAATAAAATTTTCCATAGAACAATATCAGGGGCTTAGTT
Source organism: Erebia aethiops (assembly GCA_923060345.2). Classification (NCBI taxonomy): domain Eukaryota; kingdom Metazoa; phylum Arthropoda; class Insecta; order Lepidoptera; family Nymphalidae; genus Erebia; species Erebia aethiops. The sequence goes on along the minus strand of OV281092.1, from coordinate 307,724 downwards.
CTAACGATTTCTGTTAGCTTATTAAAATAGGTAGGGACTAGGTAGGTAAATACTTCAAAACTGTCGTTTTGAAGTATTTACCTACCTAGTAATGTTGTAATTTTGTTTTAAATGAATAAATTAATATTCATACAATAAATATTCCAAACGACAGTAATTAGCGATTTTTTTACAAATATTACCTACTATGCTTAAAGTTTGTTAGGTAAAGGATTCACCTTTCGAAAAATGACTCGGCTAACTATTCAACACAACATCAGAGTGCGCACCTTGAGGGCGTCGTCCTCGAGGCTGGCGAGCAGCGGTTCCCGGCTGCCGCCCCGGCCGGCCACGCTCTCGGCGGTGGTGGAGGGCGACACGGTCGCAGGCGCGCGCGTGCGCGGCGGCGGCGCGGGCGGCGCGCGCGCCGGCACCGAGCTGGCGCGCTGCAGCGCCTCGGCCGCGCCCGCCGCGCGCGCGCCCTCCGCCGCGCGCCGCGAGTCGGAGAACTTCTTGCGCTTGCGCTTGAGCGCCGCCAGCGCCGACAGCGGGTGCAGCGGCCCGCCGCGCGCCGCGCGCTCCACGCTGCGCTGCGAGTCGCTGCCCGAGTCCGAGCGCTCGCTGCCGCTGCGGACAGACGACCGGACACGTCAACAATTAAACATTTATACGTACTCGGCTACATTCCTTACAGCCTTTTCCAGCAAGGTCTGCTCCAGAAGTCGCGGGCTCGTTTTTACTCTTTAAAAATCGCTCGTAAAAAAGCCCCTCACCACCAACTCAACTCAACCATCGAAGTTTACTGTTTACCCATCCAACTGTCTGTCAGGGTCAGAACGCAGCGATTGTAATACTTAAACTATTTTAGTATACATTATCTTATTTGGTCTAGGTAGAGTGGGACGACATTTGTTTCTTTAGGAAGAATGTACAATCGGAATAAAATTAAAAAGGATGAACGCTAACGATACGACAAGATGGGTGGATACCTCGGCGAGGGCGGGGCGTGGTCGCACACGGAGTCCTCTGAGCGCGAGCGGCCGATGAGGCGCGAGACGCGCGCCGCGCGCGCCGCCTCGATGATGGTGCCCCAGCGGCGCTTGTGCGGCTTGCTGCGGCGCGCGACGCCGGGCGCGCCGTCCGACAGGCTGGACTGGCTGGCGCGCAGCCGCGAGCCCAGCAGCGCCGACAGCGACGCGTGGTGCGCGCCGTGCGCCTCGTGCGAGTGCTGCAGCGACGCGAAGAACTCGTCCACCGGCGGCAGCGAGCCGCCCGGCGCGATGTTGAACCCCTTCATCAGCCGCCGCTCCTTCTGGCGGTTCTTCTTGCCGCCGCCGCCGCCTGTAGACACTGGACGTTAGCTCGACTTTTTGCTCCCGGTGCGACCTCACACAGTGACAAAATGAAGCGATCTATCGAACATCAACACGAGTGCACGATCGACCCGCGAGCACCGATTTCAATTGTTTAAAAATCTTACATTCACACGAAAGCCTAGACTTTACAGAGGGCACGAACAGTAACAGGTATGTTGTGAAGAGACGAGGGCGTACAGAGAGGCATGCGGTCACCTGGCGCACCGGCGTTGGCGGTGGAGGTGTTCATGCCGGAGTTGCGCAGGATCTCCACCAGCTCGCAGCGGAAGGCGGACACGTCCTGCTTGATCTCGTTGACGTCGTCCTCGGTGACGCCGCCGCACTCGGCGCGCCGCTGCTGCACCGTCACGTAGCGCCGCACCAGGTTGCGCATTATGGCCTGCGCACGCAACGCTGCCTCAGTGCCGTTCAGCGAGACTGCCGCACACAGGTCTAATATTACAAGTCAGCAAGTAATCAAGCAAATAAAAATCAACTCACCTGATACCTAAAGTCTCGTTCGTTCGCCTGTTTTGCTTTTCTCTGTAAGAATAATTGAAAATTTTAACACCTTACCACACAAAACTAAAAAGTCCGATGGACCCAGTCCAGAATATAAGAAAATTAACGTATGAAACAATATAATCTTCTCTTTTCAAGATTTTCAGCAGCTTAAGATTCTGTTTGAGTGAACGAGATGTACGGTTTTGTCGAACCAACGCGCGCTATAATATAGCTACCCGTATGGTGCGCATGTGCTCTCGCTTGGCGCGCGTCTGGCCGCACAGGCGGCGCTGCAGCCAGCTCCACGCGTACAGCGTGGACTTGGGCGACGGCACCACGTTGAAGGGCGGCGGCGCCGTGCCGCCCTCCTCGAAGTAGCTGATCCACAGCTTGCTGCGCGCGAACTTCCACTCCACGTCCGCGCGCTCCTGTACCACACCACACAAATTATAACAGTGCTCAGTGCATGTCGTTGGACCTATTTCTAAAATTCTACATTTGAGTTAGCTGGTGTGAGGGCTTTAAATATCTTAGAAGGGAGAATTTGACTGAGGCTAGTTTCTACAAGAAAACCTTGTTGCACAGAAGTTCTTAAAAAATCTACGTTTTGCGAAAATCGTTGACACTTTCAATGCTATAGTCAGGGGACAAAAAATTTAGTGGTATCTAGTAGTAAGTCTAAAGGGAAACGGGTATAAGACAGATATAACTAAGTCGGATAGAAAGCAGACTAACCGAGATGAGCTGGTAGGAGTGGTTCATCATGGCGATGAGCAGGTTGAGCAGCACGATGACGTTGATGACGGCGTACGTGCCGAACATCAGCATGCCCCAGAAGCGCGTGAAGATCTTGATGCCCTCCAGCTCAAACGAGTCCAGGTCCACCAGCCCGAACGCCGCCCAGAACAGAGTCTGCATTGTCTCGAACAAACTGGAAAACATTGGATAGAAGCAGGCTTTACTTTGCTGAAGTCCACCCTCAAAAATACCCTCAACGTGGTTATATGTGGTGTGGTGAATATAGCGGGCATCAAGTTTAAGATACGCTCTGTACCACATAGATTTGCCTTCTGTGGCGGATTATAGCAAACTTAACTTCTTGTTTTTTCATTAAACTAGAAAACATTTTGCGATTAGACACGACTAACTTAAGTTCGCATTTCGTATGGCCAGCGATAGAACTCGGTGGAGACTGGAGATAGTTCACCACAAGCTACCTCTGGCTCTGTGTACTGTGTAGTGGTGATCACGACCCTCAGGCATAACTCATAGCACAAGCGAAACTGTGCCTATCTCACCTATCTGTCTGTCTGCTGTCCTGCCACGGTCTATTTTTTCAGCCGCTTTTGACGAATTGCAGTACAGAGATAGTTTGCATCCCGGAAAAATTTTCAAATTTCAAATTATTTAATCGTGGAATACGGTACAAAGATGTTCTTAAAAAATAGAGGCATCCTAGTATTCTAGTATTCTCCCACAGTGTGGTGTACAAATGTGTGATGTAATGTCCTACCATAGCTTACTTAACTATAAAACTGAGCCAACTGCGATTATTTCAAAGAAATAGGTCCTCCTCAGAAGTGACAGTTTCAAGGAGATAGGCTAAGTACTTTTTATCTCGGAATAGTATACTTATTAAAAGTTCTCGCGGGAATCAAAAAACCTCAATCCACGCGGATGATATCGCGGACTTCATTTCGTAATTTGTGATAATGTTTGGTATTCATGGTGATGAATAAAAAGAAGAGTCAAAAGTAAATAAAGTATAAGTGTGGGTTGTGGTGTGCTCACTTCGCGAACCGGCGCCACACAACGCAAGCGTCGGGATCGATAAGCGTGCTGTTGGCTGGAGTCAGCGATGAGCTGATGTGGCACTTCTTCTTCTCCATGTCAGCGTAGTACCACAACAACTGGTTAAGGCCTGTCAATCAAATATACTTTAAACAATCCCCATACATATTCAACCCTCAAATACGCTGGTAATATTAGGTCATGCTCGATTTACTGTGCCCATAATTACATAGTGTTTTAGGTTTTGTAACGTTGTGGAACGTTGTCATCGTTGATGTCGGTTTTTGCTACTTATTTTCTAAGACCGTTCAAGTGTTTTACTCACCACAAGAGAAAGCAAATATTACTAGTATATCCAACACGAAGAACTTTAGAATATCCAGCACCATTCGGCTGAGGGACACTTGCAAGGGTCCTAGGTGCGGGTTGACGCTGAAGATGTAGACCAGCTTGAGGCTGCTGAAGATGTTGGCGGCAGAGAACAGGCCCTCGGACAGCAGCATGGGGTCCCAGGCGTCCCACTTCTCGCGCGGCTGGTTCCATTGCAGCCCCAGTGTCATCTCCCGTCGAACCTTAAATATATTTTGAAATTGGTCTGTAATTATTTGGATCGCTTTTGCTACCCGATAAACATCTATTCATGCTATAATTGAGAAGGACTTCAAATGTAATGTTTCACGCTGTATTTATTTTTTCTATGGTTTCACGTAGGTACCTAATTGGGCATTCAAGATTTTGTGCTGTTCAATTCTTTATTTCAACCGGTTCAGTTCGGTGTCCTGCTCATAGATCGCACGAGGTAGACTATTAGAAACCTATACTTTGTTGGTGGTACTTAAGACTGTTAGGCCCGTATTATTTTACCGACATCAGCTAAGAACACACTCTCAAGTATCGGTCAATCTATGCTTAGAACTGTTCTTTAGCATACATTCGCTTATTACCTACTTGAGAACCTGTTCTTTTATTTATTTTATTTTTATTTTATTTTTAACTGGACTACCAACAAAATTACATGTAAGTACATTAAACTTAGACATAAATAAACTTAGGGTAGCGGAACACACATAATTTCACTTATAGGCAGCCACATCATGCACAATATAAGGGTCGTACCTACTTACAAATTAGCTGATATTGATGTATTAATACTAATAGGAAAATAACTTTACGGTATATTATTAATTAATGAAAACTTTATGGTAGCACGTTTAGTACCGTCGGCGTTGAAAAATAAACTGCTCTCTACAAAGTACAAAGTAGTATAAAATATAAAGGGTATCACAGGAAGTAGGTACCTGAAAGTGCGATACGATCCGCAGCGCCACGGTGGCGACGTATAGCGAGTTGGTGACGAAGTCGATGACGTTCCACATGTCGTTCACGTACTCGCGCAGCCCCATGTCCCACAGCTGCTTCACCTCGCTCCAGATCAGACCTGCGAGCAGAATACACCATCAGCTCCTTGCAAATACATTTCGAATCACAAAATGTTCTGTACGGGAGCAGGTGATATAGCTCGACCGTATAACAATAAGATGATCATCCTTCGAGCGAGTGTCGTGCTCGGGGACCGCTGCTCGTTTGAGGATTATTTCTCTTACGATCTAGAAGTTGTTCCAATTCTCATTCCTCAGCATTTGGTATTGAAAATATTATGTGATCTTTGGTTAAAATCATTTCATTACTGTACGGAAAAATCAGTTGCATATTTAAGCCTTCGGCTACTGAAGCGGATGACTTCATCAATGGCTAAGAATCGTCAAAACTAACTTTTCCGTCAATGTCTTAACTATAATATTATGTATTATACGTAGTGAGAATAGTTGAGGCACTCACCGCTAACCCAAGCCAGGATGAGCCACTCGACGAGCGAGGGTGGGGCGCCGCGGCGCGACAGCGGCGTGGTGTGCGGCGCGCCCCAGAAGAGCCCACTCGCCGCTGTCTCGATGCGCTGCGATGCCAGGATCAGCAGAACTGCACACAAATAAGATAGCATGATGATAAAACCATAATCCATGCCAGAACCCAGAAGTAATAAAAACGGTCTCACGGTTATCGAATCAAGAGTATGCTTGCAGCAGCATGTTCTTGCGCCGGAAGCGACGGCGCGGCCACAGTGTAACACTCACAGAGAAACATGAAGTAGCTGGCGGAATGGCACAGGAACTTGATGAAGGGCTTGCGCAGCGTGCGGCCGGCCGTGGAGTGCGGCGCCGCGATGTAGGCCAGCGAGTAGAGCGGGAACATGGCGCCGATGCGCACCATCTCCGCCGCCTGCAGCAGCATGTTCTGGCGCCGGAAGCGACGGCGCGGCCACAGTGTAACACTCACAGAGAAACATGAAGTAGCTGGCGGAATGGCACAGGAACTTGATGAAGGGCTTGCGCAGCGTGCGGCCGGCCGTGGAGTGCGGCGCCGCGATGTAGGCCAGCGAGTAGAGCGGGAACATGGCGCCGATGCGCACCATCTCCGCCGCCTGCAGCAGCATGTTCTGGCGCCGGAAGCGACGGCGCGGCCACAGTGTAACACTCACAGAGAAACATGAAGTAGCTGGCGGAATGGCACAGGAACTTGATGAAGGGCTTGCGCAGCGTGCGGCCGGCCGTGGAGTGCGGCGCCGCGATGTAGGCCAGCGAGTAGAGCGGGAACATGGCGCCGATGCGCACCATCTCCGCCGCCTGCAGCAGCATGTTCTGGCGCCGGAAGCGACGGCGCGGCCACAGTGTAACACTCACAGAGAAACATGAAGTAGCTGGCGGAATGGCACAGGAACTTGATGAAGGGCTTGCGCAGCGTGCGGCCGGCCGTGGAGTGCGGCGCCGCGATGTAGGCCAGCGAGTAGAGCGGGAACATGGCGCCGATGCGCACCATCTCCGCCGCCTGCAGCAGCATGTTCTGGCGCCGGAAGCGACGGCGCGGCCACAGTGTAACACTCACAGAGAAACATGAAGTAGCTGGCGGAATGGCACAGGAACTTGATGAAGGGCTTGCGCAGCGTGCGGCCGGCCGTGGAGTGCGGCGCCGCGATGTAGGCCAGCGAGTAGAGCGGGAACATGGCGCCGATGCGCACCATCTCCGCCGCCTGCAGCAGCATGTTCTGGCGCCGGAAGCGACGGCGCGGCCACAGTGTAACACTCACAGAGAAACATGAAGTAGCTGGCGGAATGGCACAGGAACTTGATGAAGGGCTTGCGCAGCGTGCGGCCGGCCGTGGAGTGCGGCGCCGCGATGTAGGCCAGCGAGTAGAGCGGGAACATGGCGCCGATGCGCACCATCTCCGCCGCCTGCAGCAGCATGTTCTGGCGCCGGAAGCGACGGCGCGGCCACAGTGTAACACTCACAGAGAAACATGAAGTAGCTGGCGGAATGGCACAGGAACTTGATGAAGGGCTTGCGCAGCGTGCGGCCGGCCGTGGAGTGCGGCGCCGCGATGTAGGCCAGCGAGTAGAGCGGGAACATGGCGCCGATGCGCACCATCTCCGCCGCCTGCAGCAGCATGTTCTGGCGCCGGAAGCGACGGCGCGGCCACAGTGTAACACTCACAGAGAAACATGAAGTAGCTGGCGGAATGGCACAGGAACTTGATGAAGGGCTTGCGCAGCGTGCGGCCGGCCGTGGAGTGCGGCGCCGCGATGTAGGCCAGCGAGTAGAGCGGGAACATGGCGCCGATGCGCACCATCTCCGCCGCCTGCAGCAGCATGTTCTGGCGCCGGAAGCGACGGCGCGGCCACAGTGTAACACTCACAGAGAAACATGAAGTAGCTGGCGGAATGGCACAGGAACTTGATGAAGGGCTTGCGCAGCGTGCGGCCGGCCGTGGAGTGCGGCGCCGCGATGTAGGCCAGCGAGTAGAGCGGGAACATGGCGCCGATGCGCACCATCTCCGCCGCCTGCAGCAGCATGTTCTGGCGCCGGAAGCGACGGCGCGGCCACAGTGTAACACTCACAGAGAAACATGAAGTAGCTGGCGGAATGGCACAGGAACTTGATGAAGGGCTTGCGCAGCGTGCGGCCGGCCGTGGAGTGCGGCGCCGCGATGTAGGCCAGCGAGTAGAGCGGGAACATGGCGCCGATGCGCACCATCTCCGCCGCCTGCAGCAGCATGTTCTGGCGCCGGAAGCGACGGCGCGGCCACAGTGTAACACTCACAGAGAAACATGAAGTAGCTGGCGGAATGGCACAGGAACTTGATGAAGGGCTTGCGCAGCGTGCGGCCGGCCGTGGAGTGCGGCGCCGCGATGTAGGCCAGCGAGTAGAGCGGGAACATGGCGCCGATGCGCACCATCTCCGCCGCCTGCAGCAGCATGTTCTGGCGCCGGAAGCGACGGCGCGGCCACAGTGTAACACTCACAGAGAAACATGAAGTAGCTGGCGGAATGGCACAGGAACTTGATGAAGGGCTTGCGCAGCGTGCGGCCGGCCGTGGAGTGCGGCGCCGCGATGTAGGCCAGCGAGTAGAGCGGGAACATGGCGCCGATGCGCACCATCTCCGCCGCCTGCAGCAGCATGTTCTGGCGCCGGAAGCGACGGCGCGGCCACAGTGTAACACTCACAGAGAAACATGAAGTAGCTGGCGGAATGGCACAGGAACTTGATGAAGGGCTTGCGCAGCGTGCGGCCGGCCGTGGAGTGCGGCGCCGCGATGTAGGCCAACGAGTAGAGCGGGAACATGGCGCCGATGCGCACCATCTCCGCCGCCTGCAGCAGCATGTTCTGGCGCCGGAAGCGACGGCGCGGCCACAGTGTAACACTCACAGAGAAACATGAAGTAGCTGGCGGAATGGCACAGGAACTTGATGAAGGGCTTGCGCAGCGTGCGGCCGGCCGTGGAGTGCGGCGCCGCGATGTAGGCCAGCGAGTAGAGCGGGAACATGGCGCCGATGCGCACCATCTCCGCCGCCTGCAGCAGCATGTTCTGGCGCCGGAAGCGACGGCGCGGCCACAGTGTAACACTCACAGAGAAACATGAAGTAGCTGGCGGAATGGCACAGGAACTTGATGAAGGGCTTGCGCAGCGTGCGGCCGGCCGTGGAGTGCGGCGCCGCGATGTAGGCCAGCGAGTAGAGCGGGAACATGGCGCCGATGCGCACCATCTCCGCCGCCTGCAGCAGCATGTTCTGGCGCCGGAAGCGACGGCGCGGCCACAGTGTAACACTCACAGAGAAACATGAAGTAGCTGGCGGAATGGCACAGGAACTTGATGAAGGGCTTGCGCAGCGTGCGGCCGGCCGTGGAGTGCGGCGCCGCGATGTAGGCCAGCGAGTAGAGCGGGAACATGGCGCCGATGCGCACCATCTCCGCCGCCTGCAGCAGCATGTTCTGGCGCCGGAAGCGACGGCGCGGCCACAGTGTAACACTCACAGAGAAACATGAAGTAGCTGGCGGAATGGCACAGGAACTTGATGAAGGGCTTGCGCAGCGTGCGGCCGGCCGTGGAGTGCGGCGCCGCGATGTAGGCCAGCGAGTAGAGCGGGAACATGGCGCCGATGCGCACCATCTCCGCCGCCTGCAGCAGCATGTTCTGGCGCCGGAAGCGACGGCGCGGCCACAGTGTAACACTCACAGAGAAACATGAAGTAGCTGGCGGAATGGCACAGGAACTTGATGAAGGGCTTGCGCAGCGTGCGGCCGGCCGTGGAGTGCGGCGCCGCGATGTAGGCCAGCGAGTAGAGCGGGAACATGGCGCCGATGCGCACCATCTCCGCCGCCTGCAGCAGCATGTTCTGGCGCCGGAAGCGACGGCGCGGCCACAGTGTAACACTCACAGAGAAACATGAAGTAGCTGGCGGAATGGCACAGGAACTTGATGAAGGGCTTGCGCAGCGTGCGGCCGGCCGTGGAGTGCGGCGCCGCGATGTAGGCCAGCGAGTAGAGCGGGAACATGGCGCCGATGCGCACCATCTCCGCCGCCTGCAGCAGCATGTTCTGGCGCCGGAAGCGACGGCGCGGCCACAGTGTAACACTCACAGAGAAACATGAAGTAGCTGGCGGAATGGCACAGGAACTTGATGAAGGGCTTGCGCAGCGTGCGGCCGGCCGTGGAGTGCGGCGCCGCGATGTAGGCCAGCGAGTAGAGCGGGAACATGGCGCCGATGCGCACCATCTCCGCCGCCTGCAGCAGCATGTTCTTGCGCCGGAAGCCCGGCACGCTCTCGTACCAGATGGACGCTAGCAGCTGTTGCACGTTCGGGTGCGCCACGAACTGCAACCGTTCACAATTCAGGTCATTATTGCTACTGCATCCTCTACTTGCGCCAAACCTATTAAGTGCCTGCCTGATTAATGTTTTACCGTTGGATATTTAATCGAAGAATTCTAAAGATTTGATGCATGCTCCTTTGTATTGTAATGCCCATCGATAAATCTGAGCTGATAGACTCACCTAGCACAACATACTCAGAGAAATCTTTGAAAAGATTAAGTTTTGAACCTATGCAATCTCGTTATGTGATCTTATCAAATAACAACAAACCTATACCATAGATAGTTGAGCGCGTGTTCACCTTCTTCTGGCGCAGCTTGATGGCGAGCTTGAGCCGCGAGAGGCGCATGCGCTCGGGCGCGCCGGGCTCGGCGAGCGGCGCCTGCGGCGAGCCCTTCTCGTGGTTGAGCAGCACCTGCAGCTCGTGCGAGGTGCGCGTGTGGTCGAGCAGCGCGGTCGCGAACTCTTGGCACTGCACGCGCAGCTCCTGGTACTCCGTCTTGAACTCGTGCTCCAGCGCCGACAGCCGGCGCAGCTCCCACGACAGCTCGAACGCCGTGAGGATGGGGTCCTTGGAGGAGAGCGCGATGAGCGAGGGCGAGGCGAGCGCGCGGTACGCGTTGATGCGCGAGCGCGAGTGCCGCAGCGAGTCCTCGCGGCGCGAGCGCACGCACTCGTCGCAGCCGCAGCGCACGTCGTGCGGCATGGGCAGCTCGGCGCCGCGGTCCAGCAGCAGCTTGATGATCTCGTAGCTGTCGCGGTGCGCCGCCAGGATCAGCGGCGTGATGTCCGACGTGAACGTCGCCGTCTCCGGCGGCAGCGCCTCCCAGCTCTACGACACAACATTTCAATACGTTCACGAATCGGGATACGCAATTCCTTGCACAGACTATTTGATTTCAAAATAATCTCTTGTTTTATCTGAAGCTTCGGCCGTGTAAGGTAACAGACCTTACTGAAATACACGTAGTACGCAGGTACCCCTGCCAATTGATTTTATTTACCATTCCAATACGAGTTGTTCACTCACCACACTAAATAACACTGCACAACACTGTTTGGTATAAACTTTATTCAGAGACATTACGATTTCCTATATAATATGAGCACTATGAAATGATAGCGCGAGACAGAGTACATGTGGTGCCATCTATGAAGCACCAAGTAAACTAAATTGACTTAGACACAAACATTCCGGCGCCCAAAGGACGGATGGTCCTTTAAAGGCAAAAAGTGAGGTTAATTAGCAAATTAATTATGACAATATTAAGAAAATTACGATATTATCATGTAAGAAAAATTAACAAATTACAAACAAATTCTTTTGACTATGCAACTCATGGTAAGTAAATAAATCAATATACATATAAATCAAACCTAAAGATTAACAAAAATAAAATCTAATCACTCAAGAGCAGAGTGCATAACTTCGCAAGCGTTTGTTAAAGTGCTTGTCTTAATATTGTAATGCTCGTGTAATGCTGTCTGCTCCCGGATGCTTAGCAGTGATAAGTCCAAAATTATTTGTAGGACAAACTAGTTGCAAATTTTACAAAACATTGAAACATCTTTTGGATCATATTCTAATCCACAAGACTAAGTTTAAAAATTAAACTTTCCTTAGCCATAACTAGAGGAGCCTTTTAGGTGAGAAAATGAACCAATGTGAACTTATACACCTTTCCACATTAGTCAGAAAGGTGAAAAACTCTTGACATGTGTATGTTTAGCTAACTGACATTGATAAGTTCTAACAGTTTCTTACTAGCATTGGTACAAGTTATGATCTTTTTCTATAACTCTTAGGAAGGTAGCACGAAATTCATAACATATTACAGATTGACCTAACATGGATTAAACCAGTGATTGTGATAGAAAATAAACAGTTTTCTTAACTAAAAGCAATTTTGACATTTGATTCAAGGTAAGTTTATTGTGTAATTCTTGTGATCTTTAAAACTATTAATATCTTTTTCGATTAAGAAAATTAATGAATACTAAATTTAATTTGTAATTTCAGATAAGTAAAAACTCCTGAATTAGCTAGTAAAGCATCATTAGAAAGGTAAGAATTTATAGTTAACAATTTACCTGTTTTGTGAACATATTTTTCTTATAGTAAGTAGTTAGTAGTAAGTAAATTTCATTATCAAATGCTTTAGATTGTAAGTTGTGAGATATTAATATTATACATTTTAATCTTATTTTTATTTCAGGTGCTGACAGTAGCAGGTAAGTAAATTTTTCTTTATTTAATTTTATTTCTAATTTACAATAGAGTACTATGACTCTCAAGCAGAATGTAATAACGCAAATCAATCGTGAAAGCTTCAAAATAATGCAAAGGTAAGAAAAATTATCATCGTTAGTATCATCTGCTATAATCAATTCAAATTTAATTTTTGTTTTAGAGACATTATCGTGAGCATTATTTGGTTTTCGTAAGCAGTCTGGATCGCTCCACCATAGTTTTGACTCCCGTAAGCTGGATGAGTATACATCGCGACAAGGTAAGTACACCGGGTTACTTGCAGATTCAACATGATGCCACGGACTATCACTTGTAACAGTCAGAATCTCCGCAGTGCGGCCAGCTACAAGAGTTATACAGGGTCTTGGAGGTTTGCATAACCATTCCAAAACGATAGTGGATTCTTTCCGACACACACATTCATCATCAATTTTTAACACAGTTTTTACAGAGTTCAACATCTTGGCCGGTGAAACTGAATCGCAGAGTTTCAGATGAGTGACTGATATTTGGTTTACAAGAGACACTCCGGCGATTTTCAAAATCAAATAAACATTCAAGTGATCGCATTCCCAAACTCTGAGGTACAGGACAAAGACATATGCGGCGCAAAATGTGTCACTACAGACTTGAAGTTCAACCCGCGATATGGCATTCAACAAAACAAGCCATTGTGGAAACTGAATGTTTGGTATATTAGTGAAATCATCAAGGTAAGTGAACCATTCAGTTTTCAGTTCGGGTGTCAACTCTTCGTCCCAAACCAAGCCAGCTAGCCACATTCTTTGCATGAAAACCATAAGTAAAATTATTAGAGATGAGGCCAGCCAACCCACTAGAGGGTCGAAAGTCTTTGCGATAGTAGACAATGCGGTAAAAACATTTCGTTCAATTATAACATTACTACAATTTTCTAGATTTAGTTTCACTTCAAACTTGTATGTCTGTGAGTTCCAGTTTGTAATACCTAAACCTTTAATTTTATATTTGACTTTTATGTTCACTTCACTTTTTAGCTTTAAACTGTCATGTGAGATTTGATTTAACACTATTTCACTATAACACCACCTGGACCACTTGTGCACAGGAAAACCATCTCGATTTAATTCTTCAGCTGAATTGTGTTGCAGCAAGATCGCATCATCTTCGGTGGAGTCATCCGTCATCAAATCATCCTTAAGTAAGTATTGTAGTAGTGGAGGTCTTATCCACAATTCTTCATTAATTATTTTATTGTTTTCAGGAGGAGCCGTCCCGTCATCAACTTCTATTAATTTTGTGCTTGGACTAGTCATCCGGGGAACAGTCTGAGTGTGAGTTTCATTTTCGCTTTCAGGGTGAGTTACATTATAACTGTTCGTGTGAGTTTCATTTCCGGCGTCCGTGTGAGTTTCATTTGTGGTATTGGTGTGAGTTACTTTTCGTGAGTCCATGTGAGTTACATTTTCACTGTTAGTGTGAGTTTCATTGTAGTGATTTTCAAATTTCTGATCTAGTAATGTTAAGGGTTTATCCTTTGGTGAAAGTTCTTCGATCTCCCAAAATCTTCTAAGCAAATGATCTACCTCTATGATTGAAGTGTTAACTGTGATATGGTAATCAGGAAGATCATCTGATGATTTAGTGCTGCCAGAGACTAGCCAGCCTAATCGTGTGTTTTGTGCTATGAGAGATCCGTGTCTGTGTAAGCCTTCTTGTAGGATTGCAGTATAAGCATCAGCTCCTAGTAACACGTCGATTTGTCCAGGTCGGTTGAAGTGAGGGTCAGATAGTGGGATACTAGTGAGACCTGGCCATTTCTCTGTGTTAAATTGTCTTGTGGGTAACAATGTGGTTAACATGGTGAGTACATGAGCATTGACTTGCATCACGTGCTGTGTATCAATCGGTGAATAAATATCTAAGAGGACTGTATTTTGTGATTTGACAGCGCTGTGTCCTATGCCAGTCACCTGTACTTCAAAGTGCGTTTTCGTCAAGCCTAGTAGTTGAACGGCTGATTCTGTTATGAAAGTGGCCATGGATCCTTGATCAACTAGTGCTCGAAGGTAAGTGATTTCTCCTTTCTTGTTCTTGATTCCTAAGCGAGCAGTAGCCAGAACCACGAGGTTGTTGTCAACAGCTACCTTCATACTAGTAACTTTAGTTTCAGGGCCTGTCGATGAATCATCTTTTTCGTCTTCGGATTCAATTACTGGCTTGGCAACCAGCTCATTCTGGTGCAAAAGTGAGTGATGTTTCTTAGTACACTGACGGCACCGCGTATTTTGCCTGCAGTTCTTAATGGAGTGACCTTTAACTAAGCAGTTAAAGCAAAGGTTATTGTTCCTGGCAAAATCTCGACGCTGTTCAACATTGAGTTGTGTGAAAGTTGTGCAGTGGCAGATGTAGTGGTTTTTTGTGCAATAAGTGCATTCAGTGTTTAATTCACTAGTGAAGCTTTTAACATTCTTGGCTTTTTGTGGTTGTGCGAGAGACGGAGGAGTAACTTTTCTTGAATTGCTGACCATTTCTAAAGATCTGAATCTATTTTCTAAGTGAGACGCTAAGGATATAAAGGAAGGAATGTCTGTGGAGGATCCTAGTGATTGTTCCCATAATTTGTGAGATTCCATATCCAATTTAGAAACAACCACATGAACTACTATAGCATCCCAAGTGTCCGTTTCTATTCCTATATTCTGTAAAGAATGCAGACATTGTTGTGTTGTGTCCAATAATTCCTTGATTCCGCGCGCACATTCGACATTCAACTTTCTTTGAGTGAGTAGACGATTTATCGTATTATTAACTATGACCCTTTTGTTATTGTACCGATCTTCTAAGATCTTCCAAGCCTTTTCATAATTCACGGAGGTAAGAGCGAAATGCTTCAGAAGTTGCTCAGCTTCTCCCGTTATGCTGGATTTTAAATAATGATATTTTTCTATGGTTGATAAACTATCATCATTACGAATGAGCGAAGTGAAGATATCTTTAAAACTTATCCATTCCAGGTAATCGCCAGAAAATTTAGGTATACTAATTGGCGGTAGTTTTGCCTTCCTTTTCCCTTGCTCTGTGGGATCACTATGACAAGTTGCTGAACTTTTAGATTTTTGTGTTGTAATATCTAATTCACCCAAACACTCCTTTAGTAAAGTTTTAAGTTCTAAGTATGTATCTTCAGTTGAGTTAAAATTATCTAATGGGTCAAATTTAATTTGTTCACACGCCTCAGTGGGAATGTTTAGAAGAATGTCTGTATGTTGTTTCTTGTACGACTCCCAATATTCCGTTAATGTTTCGATTCTAGTTTCCAAGAAACTCTGGGTGTACCGAGACTTTGAGGTTTTCTTAAAGTTAGTTAATTGCTTCGAAATCCGTTCGCTGAGTGATCTTTGTGCTATACATAATTGTAAGTTATATTGAGGCATTGTCACTTTCCAAGGTTTTTTAAAATTTAAGAAAAGTTTTCTAAGTGTTCGTTCAATCCAGATTTTTCTATGTCCAAAAATTGTTCGAAAAATTTCAAAGTTCTTTTTTTACGAAAATTTTCTAAGTTGTAAATTTCTTCAAAATTAGGCTATGTCTTTTTTCAACGTAAATTTTCTAAGTGTTTTTTAACGAAATTTTTCTAAGTTGTAGAATTCTTGAAATTTGGCTATGTGTTTTTTCTATGTAAATTTTCTAAGTTCCAAATTTTTTCAAAGTCTTTTTCACTACGTTAATTTGACTAAGTGTTTTCAATTGCGAATTTTAACTATGTCTTTTTCACTAGTAAATTAGTCTTTTGCACTTCACTTTACAACTTTAATGTACTTACAGTTTATCCGGCTCGAAGGACCAATGTTCACTCACCACACTAAATAACACTGCACAACACTGTTTGGTATAAACTTTATTCAGAGACATTACGATTTCCTATATAATATGAGCACTATGAAATGATAGCGCGAGACAGAGTACATGTGGTGCCATCTATGAAGCACCAAGTAAACTAAATTGACTTAGACACAAACACGAGTCAAAAATGATTATACTGCTGCATCAGTTTCAAGCTAGCCCGCTACCATCGTGGACTACTTCGTCGCATTACCACGAGATTTGTGTGCGGAAAAATTTAATAGTATGAAATCATTCACTTAGATTCTTTAATTAACTATTTATATAATATTAAAATAACAGTTTTTATTACATTTTATTTTTGAAGGAATTTTAAACAGATTCGGTTGAGCGAGAATAAATGACCGATATACCTTGAAATAGGTAGGTACAATTACTTTCAATATTTGAATGGAGATAAATGGCCGAGCCACTGAAATGGGGTTTCAAAGCTTTTGTGCCTATCAACTTCACGCTTGATGGGATTTCAAAAGCTCGTTTGGTGATGCGGCGTATTATTCTGCTGCTAATCTAGAATCTTCAATACCTACTAAGAGTAGATAGGTTCATGTGTCCGTACTACACAATCCCTATTGAGTATTAGATAGGTATTGCGCGCGAGTTGAATGCAGTCGGAGCCTGAGGTGACACATACCTAATCTGCATTTAGCTCGCGCGCGTACTATAGGCAAGTACTTATTAAAATTAAAGTACCTAACTGTTTTTAGGGTTCCCTCTGTCTGTCTGTCCGTCACTTGTGGATTCAACATACCTTGAGGTTGCTCCGGTGTAGGAATGAAACATAGGTGAGAGTGTTTTGACAGATTTGTGTGAATGCGCTGGCGATGCGTTTAATATTGCTTGCTAGTTTTCCTGCATATTTAGAAGCGGGAAAGCGGACGATCACGATCTGTTACAATGTAACGCCTGCTTCTTTGATGCGTGGTTCATCTGGAGATTTTGTGATTTTGACAGATTTTGACGAAGTTTGACACATGTAGTGTAGGGCATAGGACTTTTTACCTTTAAAAAAGTCCATTATGAAACGTAACATTGGGCTTTTTAGGGTTCCGTACCAAAATGGTAAAATGGAACCCTTATGGTGCGACTTTCTCCGTCTGTCTGTCCGACCGTCACACTCGATTATTTCAGTAACTACCGAAGCTATTGACATGAAATTTGGAATAAGTAGTTGTGTATAATTAGTGGCCCACTGGCCAAAAACACTGGAATTAAAAAAAATTGGATATTATTTTTGTTCTTATTTAAAAAGGGGGGAAAATCGGAGGGTTGAAATTTAAAAGTGAGATAACTGTACTGTGTGGGGTATCATATGAAAGGGTTTACTTTGTACATTCTAAAACAGATTTTTAATTATTTTTAGTTATGATAGTTTTTAATTTATCGGGGAAAATGTCTAAAAAAATACCGTCCCCCCCCCCTTATCTCCGGAGTTTACCAATCGAAAAATTTGAAATAATTATGGTCAATAGGAATTTACGTATATTTTACAGAAAACCCCTATAGCCAATGCTCTAACTAGCATAGTTTTTTTGATATTAACAATAAACCTCTACAAACAAAGTTAGTCTTGCGGTTCATTAACAAAGGTAATTATTTATTAATAATGGTACGGAACCTTTCGTGCGCGAGTCCGACTCGCACTTGCCCGGTTTTTTTAATATCTAAACTACTACTGAAGAAGTGGCAAGAATTACAAAATACAATAGGTATATGCGTCGCGCGTACCGCGTAGGCTCAGTGGCCACTGGCCAGGTATAGGTATATGTGTTAGTACAATCGGAGGCGACTCACGTGCGGCTCGCCCTGCTTCCTCGTGCGCTCCTCGTGGTCGAGCAGTGCCTCGACGGCCTCGACGAACTCCTCGGAAATGGCGTGCAGCAGCGCGTCGCGTGTCTCCACGCCGAACTCGAGCAGCAGCTCCACCATCTCGAGGTTCTCGTTGTCGATGGCCATCAGCAGCGCGCTGCGGCCCAGCGGGTCCACGCAGTCCACGTTGATGTGTCCGCAGTCTCGCGCGCGCGCCAGCACGCGCCGCGTGCCCGCCACGTCACCGCGCTCCACGCCCAGCAGGTACTTCTTCTCGTCCAGCGACAGCACCGCCATCTCCTGGTGCGGCCGCACCACGTTCTCCTCCTCCGTCATGCCGTGGATGCTGTGGCGCTGCACACCACTCATCGCGTCATTATTTTGTAACAGAAAATTAGAAGTAATTAACACTAAACTACCTATACTGCGCCGCAGACCGAGATCTTGAATTCCGACACCAGCTCCTTTAAGTCAATTGCCCATTTTGACCAACAATCCGTAAAGTTTTAAACGAACACTTATAAGCCCAACAGCAACAGGATAGTTGTCACAAATACAATATGTATAATTCTGTAACCTCGTGGACTTTAGTGGTCCCTAACATTTAGAGTTTGTTGGTGAAAACGGGCTCACCGAATAAGTAATTAAGTAGCAGGTATTTCAGTTTTCCACATAACATTTTTTTTTTTATCCACTACAAGCTAGCCCTTGACTTCGATCTCACCTGAAGGTAAGTGATGATGCAGTCTAAGATGGTAGCGGGCTAACCTGTTAACATATTTCTTATCCATGTGGAAAATTAACTGAAACTTACATGAAAACTTATATTTATTAATATGTCTGTATAGACGAGAAATTAGTCGTCATGTAATGGACGTCCTTCGAGGGCCACAGTCGGGGATCTACTCGTAATATGTCAAGAACATATTGAACGAGATGTTTATTGACGAGACTGCAGGCCTCTGTAATGTGGTCTAAAATGTTCCAATATTTGGAAGTGGAAATGAGCTTCTGCCAAGTACGACCTTTGTAGGGCCGACCGATTAAAATATACCGGATAAAGGACATTTAAAACAAAAAAAAATGAGATATTTTACTAATTTGTAGAAGCAGTTTGTATATATATACTCGTAAATCTTGTCTTGATTACTAGCTATCTCAGCATGCTGGTAGGTTACCTACGCATTTGTTGTTATTTTGGTTACAAAAACAAACAATTCGCGAGCTACTTTTAAAGTTCCCGTTGCGCACTGAATAAATAATGTGCCACGCATCTATTACGTTAGGTAGGATAATAATTTGCGAAAAACTATGTCAAAAGAAATGGCCGCTTCCCAATCGTTAAACGCTGTCACTCCAGCGGTCGTTTCTTTAACAAACGTTATCATGCAGCCATCGTGATGACTGATGAGCGATAAAGTGAAGTAGGTCAGCTGTTAGCGGCCAAGTGTCGCCCGCTCGCTCGCTCGCCAGCCGCCGCCGACGAGCGAGGTGGCGGAGGCTTCGAGGGCCGGTCCGCTCGTGCCTCATTATGCAAATTGGGGTCGAGCGAGGGCACGACAGCTCTCCTCCTACGCCGTCGATCTGCTGACAGCTGTCACTGCCAGCTGACGCGCTGGACTATACATAAACAGTGCATCGACGGTCGACGACTACCTAATACGTATAACGTAGTACCTACAGGTACAGTGCCAGTAGTAGGTACAAACTACATATCAATGTTTACTTTTTAATTAACAATCTCAGAGCTATCGTTAGATCTCCATCTCAGTGAAGATGCACTGCTGCGATCGCGGTACTATGTACATTCGTATGAAAATATTTCGATCTTCGACATCAAATTAATGAAAGCCAGGGAACGTGCATCAATCGTAGGCGGGACGCGCTCGTGCAAAACAACCGCTCGCTCGTCACGTCCGCGCCACTCGCGCACCCTTGACCTCGACGCATAATGAGTGCGAAAGTGCAGTGGAAGCGCATACCTTGACTTTGTTGTCGAGCGGGCGCGGCTCCGGCGCCAGCAGCGCGCCCATCTCCACGCGGCAGGTGGACGGCCGCCGCACGCGCTCGCCGCGCTCGCAGCCGCCGCCGCCGCCGCCGCTGCCGCCGGACATCTCCGAGCCGCCGCTCTCTGCACAGGACACGACCGGTCAACTCCCGAGCGCCTCCACCTGCGGCTCATATGTTTAGCGCGGAGGCCGGATATGTTACTCACCGGCACCGTCGCCGCGAGCGCCATCTCGCACCCGCTCCGTGAACTGTAACAACACAAGCGAAGGTTTTAGCGTCCGCCTAGTGGCGGCGGCGCGGCAGGCGGCAGCAGACGGCGGCGCGGCGTACCTGCACGCGGCGGTCGCGGCGCGCGGCGATCTGCCGCGAGTGGCGGCGCAGCGCCTCCAGCGTGGCGGGGGCGGGCGGGGCGGGCAGGGCGGGCGGCGCGCGAGTCTGCCGCCGGCCGCGGAACTCCTGCGATCCGAGCTCTTTATTTACGACATCGTAAACCGTTATTCGACATATATACACAACGTTCGACGTTTCCTAAAAAGATACATTTTAATTTTCCGCGAACCATCTGCGATGCTGCACGGTCAATTGCGAGTTTATTTTTAGTACGCACCTAAAAATGATGGATCGCTGTTGCCACTTAATCTCCCGACTCCTCGGCGTCTGTTTGTGTTTGCGCTCGCTTGTTTAAATGTTACTAAGCACCACTTAGAACATATTACCTAATTACTTAAGTTAAAAGTAGGTTAACTTATATTTTTTTTATTCTAGATGATTTGGAATTCAAATTAGGTACTTGGAATTTTTTATTTATGTCTACTTAGCACAGGTAGGTACGTTATTTTTCGAGCCTCATTTAAATTAGTCAAAGATGAAAGGTAAAGATAAATTTTTTTACTCGAATACAGGTGCAAAAAATTACCAAACTAATAAGTAGGACTTAGAAAGGTAGGTTTAACTAAAAATAGAAACAAATTGGAAAGAACTTCATAACCAAATACCTATTCTAAGATCAAAAGTTTATGAACTACAAATTAAGACAACAGGACTTCAATTACAGTCTCACAGAGAGCAATAAAGTCGGCTTTATTTGATGCAGGCACCTACCTAACTACGGATAATAGTGTGCCCTGTCTTTCTGTTTACAGATTCGCGCCTTGCTAAACACGCAACACTGTGCACCAGGCGCCGCTCGCCACTCGCCGTTCATGTAAACACTACCGAACATTCAAATAATTTTACATTCTTTGTGCATTCCTTGACAAGAGTGAAGAGAAAAGCTCAGGAAAGGTTAAACGAGTCAGTGCAGCGAACTTTTACAGCGAACTCATCCGAATATTTTAATGAGTTTGGGAAATGCATTAGGTTTCACTGTTTCAGTAACGAGCTAGCATCGAATCTCACATCAACGGCCGGCAATCAAACGTAAAACATGCGATATAGGTACCATTATTGAAATTATTATGGCTCGCCCTGTTACCCGAGCAGTAAAAACACAGAGCTTATATCCTACGCTGATCTGTCGGACGGAAAGTTTCGCCGACGGCGCGCCGGCGGCCGCGGAGTGCAGGTGCCGAGCCAGCACGGCGAGGGAGAGCACAGGGAAGGTAAGTATGTTGTGGTGGTAGAGGTCGGGTGCAGTCGCGAGGTCCGCGGGACGCACGTGGGGGCGCGCGGCGCGCTGGGCGGGCGACTCGTCGGGAGCCGCGCACGCCGCGCACTGCCGCGCCGCCCGCCCTGACCCGCGCCCGCCCTCCGCGCCCCTAGGGCGGGCGGCGCAACAACTGTTGTCGATTATCTTACCGTTGCCATCTGAATTTTGCAGTCTTTCCTCTTTAACCCCTACTACGAATGAATGCGCTACGGTTTGAGTTTCGTCATCGCTGTTGTTTAAAGTCCGAGTATGTCTAATAAAATCGCACATGACTATATCTATAGTTTAGGAAATTACAACTCATAGAAAAAAAAGAAAGTAAGGCATAACATATATCTGAGAGCCTGAGCTTGCGCTTTTGAATAAATTTATTGTTTCTTTTATAAAATTAAACATCCTAGTTATTATAAATGCATAAGTTTGTTTATTGGTTTACTTTCAATCACGCCTCAACGGATTACCTACCTATAAATCGAATATTTTTTTGGATAGATAAAATATCGTCAAAGAACTGTAGAATGATAATATCTATTTTTATTTCAGAAAATTATAGAGCCCTCAAGGGATTTTGTAGCAAGTTTATATATCTACTTAGATACGTTTTTACTGAGTTCCTTATACTCGACTCAGACTTTATCGATATTTTTCACTCACCCCTCCCTGCGTCCATTGTAATTTTCTTTGTAAAACACTAAACAAAACAAACCTTTAAATATTTTGCCTCATAAAGGAAGGATCTAAAAATTTAATCGAACTGCATTTTAATGAAATTTTCCAGTAAGTAGAGTCGATAGAACAATACTTTATGCCTTATCGCTTTTTATGTGTACCCATACGTACATATTCAAATAGGAATTAGCTATAAGCTATCATTTAACACTTTTTGCTTATGTCGTAAATATTTGCTAGGAAATTACTTCATTATTTAGTACAAACAATACGTACATAGGCTCCTTTCAGGCCTCTGAAACTCAAGTAGGAAATCAGATAATTTCCCATACAACACTTGAGCTTTGAGCGTGAGTTGAGGAGAGTCAACGCCAGTCATCTATCGGCAATGTAGAAAAGCTTTCTTAACCAAATCAAGAAAGAAGAAAGAAAGAAAGAAAGATTCACGCCTCAAAGGCCTCGGCTTCGCCTCGCCCCTCGAATATCACTTAGCCGAGAATTGCTTAATTTCTGGCCCAGGGCATTTAATGTACTGTCGCCACCCGCTCTGGTATGGAGATGGCATATTACGACGTTTATTCCATCGACCTGTACTTATTTTTATTCAATAGCCCGTCCATTCCACACTAAATAACAGATGTTTCCATTTAACGCTTAATTAATGCCACGTTCATTGACTTACCAATGGCCACGTTAGATAATAGTTAAATCAAATTATTGTAATTTCACTGCCCACTGTAGGGCTTCTGATCTCTACACTGTGGCACAACGAAGCGGTTAAAATAAATCGATCGAATACTCGTTCGAATGGGAACTATAAAGATGTTTTGATGATCGCGCGATTAATGCACGGATGACATGCGATATTCGACCGAAGACTCCCGCCCCACGCCCGGCGCCCACCCCAGTGCCCATTCGTTAACCAAAACATACAAAACCGCTTTACCAGCCTTCATCAATAACATTAAGTAAAAAGCTAGCTTTGAGGTGAAAATCCGTCCGTAAAACAACAAATTACTCGGATTAAAAAGAAATAGAATCTATATTTTCCCTTCTGGAAAATGTAAGGATTTCGTTAATTTTGGTTAATAAAACCCCAAATGTTATTAAAAGTGTACAGCGTAAGTTACGTTCGTGTTATTATTCCTGACACTTCGATATCTTACGGGCACCTCAGCTCGAGCACCGGCTGCGAGGGACGAGCGCTGATAATATCATTTTTTAATTAAAATATAGTTTAAACGTTGAGCGCGCTTTGAGAGGTGCTCGACCATTTTGCTTTTAATACAAAGTACAAACTTGCTGTAGTGTCTCTTGAAATTGACAATCCATGCTAAATACTAATATTAAATAGTTTAAGTGCGATGTGTCTGACCGCTACGGTTTCACAACCCATTTGATCTAGCGTTTTTGACGTAATTTGGTACTGAGATCAAATGGCAGTTACATCCCTGGGAAGGCTTTTAATTCCAGAAAATCAAAGAGCTCGCACAGAATTTTGAAAAAAACCTAAATCCACGAAAGTCGCAGCACCAAATATACAATGCCTATCATTTCATATTTTATCTTAGATAGGCACGTACTAGATTTTACCCGTGACGATGTCCGCATAGTTTTAGGGTTTTTGTTTTTAAATCCCATAGGAACTTAGTTGCCCGGTAAGTATAAAGTGGAGATACCCGAAAATTCCGATGTCCGTCTGCAAGTAAGTACTAAGTGACCCCTTATTATAATTAATGCAATTATAAGGAATAGGTATTTAACAGGTAACAAATTATAGTACTTAGGTAGGTACGAGTATTTTCTCCTCAAAAGTCACAGACCATAAAAGTCAAATAAATCTGTCGCGTTGGTCGAGACGAGCGAAGCGACGCGACGCGACGAGACGGGACGGGACGGGGGAAAACTTCATAACATTGATCGAAACCATTCGCAACGTGATGAACCCCCTTGAATGAACTTTGTTAATGTTTCTGTGAATTCTATATGAAAATATATAAATGGCAATTGGTTCAAATATAAATTATCATATAACTTTATCTACCTTCATAGGGAACATTAACAAGCTACCTACTGTGTACCAACTACCAAGTATCTACATGTTTACCTACTAGTTAATTTTAATAATTTATTACACATATTATTACTATACCTAAGTAGACCGTAAGTACCTACTGCTTTAAACAGATCTAACTTTGAATCCCGCATAATATTATATTCGTTCATGTAATTTTTTATGGATTCCGTTTGAAATATTCAAGTGAGGGTCTACATGCTATATTGTAACGTATCTATATGCATAATCCCAAGAATCTCCTTCCAAGAATCCTTTAGAGGACCTTTATTTTTGTTTAAATTAAGTAGGTGATACCAAAAGCAACGGATATAATATTAATATAATTGTGTAGAAAAATGACCGCACGGAAAAGATGACGGTAAAAGTGTGCCTACGCGTGTGTGTGTATTTTATAAAAATAAGATATTTGTACACCACACTGTGGTAGAATAGGAGCACTTTTATACTAATTTCCACCTCAAATGTACTACACTATTCACAACATACATTGAATTGAATTGAATTGAATACGCCGTTTCCCAAGAGTGGAAAACCCTAATTTGAAACAAAAGTCATTTAATTTGAAACATATACACCTCAAGCTTGTTCCGGTTTCAGGTCTATAGTACATATTATTATATATAATATTATTATTATCATGTGGCTGTATAGCGTGCGAGCTGGCCGATGGAAACAAGCCCGCATTTAATTGAAGTAAAAAATTGGCGACGAGGTTACAATCAAAGAGTTGCTTTTTACTCGCTCGTTAGTCGTTAGTCGTTACAATGGAAGCATTCAAGACGACTCATTTCGGTACTAACTGAAATAAGTAAATGACAACTTATCTGAGTGGAATTTCACGGATCAGGGATTGTTTGATCACCTCAATTTCAAAGCTTTATCGAACGTGATACCTATCATCTTCTGTAAACACTAAACAGCCTTTGCCTTATTAATTCTCTCGATCAACCGCATACTGGTCTCGTATAAATGTTCTTGAATCAATTCTGGTGTAAGTCGGTATACCTAATTGCTTACACTTGCGTACCTACCGGTTACAGTGCTTCGGTAAATTCTTCAATTCAGTCGTAATCTGCTATGCTGTCGTTCCGCTGTTGAATACGTCTCCGAAATTTAAAATGTTCCGCTATTATCATCTAGAAACTGTTTAAATTCCCTTCGACGGAAAGTCCGGAAAGCCTTCAAGTGAGCAAATGGCGGAAGTTTGTTTGTAAGAGGTTTAGGTATTTCCGCGGATGACTTGCTAACTCCGGCCGGATACAGGAAAGTAACTTTCTGGAAACCTTTGCTGTGGCCGACAAAATATATTCGCATCGCTCCTTGTGAAGTTCACTGTGACCTGTTTATATACTTACATATATAAGGTTCTATCAAATCTTACTCAGGTAGGAACTATGGTTTCAACTTTTAGGCAAGGAGGTACGTACTATGGTGTATGTACTTGCCACAGGTACTTGCTAGGTACTAAGTAGATTTTGACGACCTCCCTGGCGTCGTGGTGAGCGCTGTTATCTTATAACGCGAGGTCCCGGTTTCGATTCACAACGGGGACAATTTGGAAATTGATAATTTCTGAATTTTGTCTGGAAGGCTTCGGCCGTGGCTAGTTACCACTTACCACCCTACCGATAAAACCATTTAACGTTCCGGTACGTACATGTTAGCCTCGCACCATCTGCATCATAACTTACCACAAGTCGAGATTGCCGTCACGGGATAACTTGTAGAAAAATGATCCCGCAACTTCATCCGCGTAGATTTAGGTTTTTCAATTAATTTTCGTGGGAACTCAGCCTGTGGCCATCAAGCTTAGATCTCTGTTTCAAAAATTCGTTACAATCGTTTAGATAGCTGGGCCGTGAAAAGTAAACGACAATACAGACACACTTTCGAAAATATTAAATACGCAACTTCGAGTGCGTGCGTTTGTGTGTGGATGAAGTTTTTTATTCCCGCGGGAAATCGATCTAGATGTGTTTTCCTGTGATACAACTCTGTACCATATTTCATCAAAATCAATTAAAACAATGGGCCGTTAAAGCGAAGCAGGCAGCCAGACACACTTTCACATAATTACTTAGTATGGATAGTAGCATTTTGCTCATCATGTTGTTATTGATGTCCTGGTCCAAGCCTGGAAGTCATTGTAAAATATTATTAAAGCTGAATTGGAATTTATTTTGACTGAAAATGTTTAATTAACTTATTAGTTTCTTAGAGTTACTGCGGTTACACGTAGAATTCTTTTAGACTAAGTCTAGAGACAAATGTGACGAAATTCACTATTTCATATTCTATAGGGACCTGGTAGAGACGATAACAAAAAAGCAGTAACACAAAACCGGCGAATTGAACCTATTCAAATTGCACGCCGCGCCGCGCCGTGGCCGCACCGGGCGCTGAAAACAAATTACAAACTGAACAATGGCTTCAGGAAACGACCAGCTGGCTCAAATCGCTCCTCCCCTCCCACGACGCCGGGCCCCCCCAGGCGAACAGCGCGACTTCCAAGCAAACGACTGGTTTGCGTTACTCGGACAGCTGGAAGTACCGCCAGCATTATTCCCAGATTTAATGACTCCGCTAATAACTGCATCCTCCCCATGCGTGCAATAACGTGTAATGCGAGACACCTAGACGTGGACAGCGGATAAATTGACGGCGATACAATAAACCGTGTATCAGCGGTCGAGCCGCGCCTCGCAAGTCGCAATAAAACGATATTACTCACTTATCACTATATGAGCCTGAACTTCTTGATCGGAGCCATTGCGGAACGTTTAATTCGGTCTGTAACTGGCAACTGCAATGCAATACGCCTTTATTAGACTATGTACATAATCGTAAGTCATAAGTTTCGTCCTCGGCCGAAGTCACCAGGGTTGTAAAGGAATGTTGAGACCGCCGTGTCAGCAGCAGCAGCTTCTGAATGAAATTTGCCTGATCACTTCGGTAAAAACAACCCTGCAGGATCGTGAGGCTTGTACTGTAGAGTCTCGTACACACTCAGCTCAGACACCCACAGTGTCGATGTGGTCGACATTTGAGTAGAGACTAGAGTACCAACGTTTAGTTGCGTGTGTGTCAGTCAGAGAGCACAACACTTTATCTGCTGCTCAGTATTCACCGGGAGTGGGAGTTCCCGGTTTACAAAATTCTGATTTTGGCAACCGGTTCTGCAATGTGCAGGTCATGTTGAAGCTGTTGTAGTTGCGCAGTTCAGCCGTGACTTTTTTTTATCCACTACAAGTTAGCCCTTGACTGCGATCTCACCTGATGGTAAGTGATGATGCACTCCTCCAGGCGCCTCATCCTGCCGAGTGAAATGCCTCATGCCGCGTAGCATCGCATCGCATGCCGAGTGATACACGGGAGATGGCTGTCAAGGCTGACATCGAATACAAATTAATCGTAGCTAAAGCCAACTCAAATACAACACTATGGAGGTAGGTCGACATTTTACTCGCATGAATCAGAAGCTCGCTTTTATGAGTTTCGAGAACACCTCGCTACACAGTATGTACTCGTGCGATGTAGGTGGCATTTTGTGGTTATGTTAACTTGCAAATTATTCTTTTTGCAAGTAGGTACCGAGTGACGTGTCATGTTTCTGAAAAAACAAAGGTTTATATATCTCTTGAGCAATCTATTTAAACTGTATTCATATACGACGAATTGGCTTTCATTACTGAATTATCAAAATCGTTAAGAAATGGCGGCATGACGCAGACTTTTAACGATACGAAAACAGTTATTCTGTACCTTGCTATCGTACAGCTATCGTCTTCCGACACTAACCCACACTGGATAAAGTTCTATACCCATTCTGAATTACTACGTGCTCTATATAATGTATGTGCCCAGTTGGCGCACCTAAAAGCCATAAATCGAGAATTGCTGAACATAATATTATGCTGTAATATATCTTTGATGAACGGTCATCGCAACTTTACCGTGGCTTAAGTAAGAAAATATAATAATTTTAAGTTAAATTTAAGTTTAAAATACGACGCTGCATCAAAAGTTCGAGTTGCCTACGTCGCGTCGCTCGTAGCACGGCATTTTATTGTGGGGCAGAGCAGCTGATATCACTGTAATACTTGTAACGTAATGTATGTGTTGTATTGTTACTTATTGTAACCTTTGTCTTTTTTAATTAAAGAACAACGGCTGAGCTTCTTGCCGGCTCTTCGCAATAGAAGCTTTCCGAACCGGTGGTAGAGTCTTGACGTATTATAAGTGACACAAGTTGTCCTACATGAAATAAATAAATCATTTCATTTTATTTCATCGCGTCAAAACACACAGGTCGTTTAAAAACGTTTTAATATGGCCGTGAATTTATAATCGGATTTCCTGCCTTTTATTTTAGTTCAGGAACCAGTTAAATTTAGCTCAGGCTATTTATGCAAGCTTTGCATGGAAACCTCCAAATAAAATGTTAGGCTGATTTTGGCACATAATAACGTCACTATATACAGTATGCAAATTTCTTATAGTTTTTGAGAACATTCATAGGACCACTCCTATGGATGTTCTCAAAAACCATAAGATCCCCACGGATTTTCGGGGAAATACTTGTAAGGTTGTGTTTTAATGTGTGTGTGTGTGTGTGTGTGTGTGTGTGTGTGTGTGTGTGTGTGTGGGGGGGTGAGTGAATGTTTATGATTCCCGTACTAGTATTATTCCATGCATTGTGAATTCGCCACTAGCTGAGATCACAGTCCATGGATAACAGTTTGTATGAAAACCACAAGTTAATTATCCCTATTCGCTTCATTGCATCGTATCGCTAATGGAGACGTTTCATGATGTTGTGAATATCATATTTAAAACAACGGAAGTAAAATATACCTACTTAGATTAAAACTAATAAATCAGTGGTTTTTTTACAATCCATCAATAAATGACTGAGAAATGACAATTTAAAAGTTAAATTATTTAATGTACATCGATCGCTGTATCTTACTCGAGTGAGAAATTTTGTGAGTGAGTTTTAATATAGGTATTAAATAGGTATAGGTAGGATCTCGGCTAGGGCCGAGATCTTCACACACAAATAAAGTGCTTTTAATTCAATTAAGTCACGTTAAGTCCATTTTAAATTTCTTTTATTCGGCTTTATAAAGTCTGTTCATAGGGAATTATGACGTTATGACGTCACGTCTCCCGTCTTGCAAGCGCAACTTTAAAGTTCCATAACTTTTTCATTTGTTGAAATATTTTAATGATTCATCTCATCATTTCATATTTTTGTTTTATTTTGTCTTAATTATCATATTAAATTAAAAAAAAATGGTAAACTTGTCCCTGGCGGCCGTCATTATCAGTGGCACTTTTCCGATTTACATTGAGACGCCGCGTTCGCGTAGGGACGTTCCCTCTCCGGGCTCTCCCTGCCCACCGATTGTGTAAGGAAATCGTAATCGATCGTCAAACGGATAATTCAACCTTTTAATGAGTTCATAGATGATGCCCGGACGTCAAAAAGCTTGAATGAACTCATTAAACTGACTAAGATCTGATCACGCTTGACCGTTAAGGAGGAAACTTTCAATTACAGGCAGTCTTGTTTCGATCCTCAAAAAGGCCAAACGCCTCTTCAAATCCATTTTAATTTATATTCCATTCTAAATATTTTTTTCTCAATTTATTTTCCAACTAGCAGATGTCCGTGAATTCGTCCGCGTGAAATAAGTTTTTTTAAATTCCCACGGGAACTCCCTAATTTTTCAGTTTAATATAAGCCTATGACACTCACAATGTGGCTTTCTATTGGTACCTACCAGAATTTTCTGTATCGGTTCAGTAGATCCAGATATTACCAACCCTACAACGTCACAAACTTTACCTCTTTATACATATAGTAATAACAGTTTAGTTACTTAAATTTTTTTACCTTTATTGAAAATAATACAATAGAACAGCCTAACCTAATTAAATAATTAATTATCACAGTTACTTAAATTGTATTTTATTTTTTAACCGACTTCAAAAAAAGGAGGAGGTTCTCAATTCGTCGGAATCTTTTTATTTTTTATGTATGTGCCCCGATTACTCGAAGACGCCTGGACCGATTTTGAAAATTCTTTTTTTGTTTGAAAGGGTATACTTCCAAGGTGGTCCCATATAAATTTGGCGAAGATCTGATGAAGATCTTCGAAGACAGATGTTCCCCGAGATCTTCGAAGACAGATGTTCCCCGATTACTCGAAGACGCCTGGACCGATTTGGAAAATTCTTTTTTTTTTGAAAGGGTATACTTTCCAGGTGGTCCCATGGTCATTAGGTCTGATGATGGAATCCTGGGGAAATCAAAGGAACTTAATTTTTATAAGGACACGAACCCAGATTGTTATTAGGTACAGGTCTGTCTACCTTTCGAGAACCTATTTTTCTTTTTTTTATATTTACAGCACTAAAAAGCAAACAATAAAATTATTTTTAAATAAAACAAAAACCGCCTTCAAAAACTAAAAAGCAAAAAATAATTGGATATATTTACATATTATTATTTCTACCCACTATGTTGAAGTCGGGCGGGTATAACAAGGATAAGCAAAGTTGACGCAAGGCTCGCAAGGCAAGGTTGGTTATAAATGCGAAAGTGTGTCTGTCTGTCTGTCTGTCTGTCTGTCTGTCTGCTACGCTTTCACGGCCCAACCGTTCAACCGATTTTGATGAAATTTGGTACAGGGATAGGTTGTATCCCGGGGAAGGACATAGGTTATTTTTTATCCCAGAAAAACAAACAGTTCCTGTGGGATAGTATGCTCTTTTTCTCGCATTTGTTGTTAAATTATGCGGCAAGAGCGCAACGGATCGATGTTATTTTTTGCATAGGTATATTTGAGGACCTGGAGAGCGACATAGGCTACTTTTATCCCGGAAAAAGAAACAGTTCCTGTGGGATAGTATGCTCTTTTTCTCGCATTTGTTGTTCATTTAAGCGGCAAGGGCGCAACGGACAGACGTAACTTTTTGCATAGATATATTTGAGGATCTGGAGAGTGACATAGGCTACTTTTTATCCCGGAAAAAGAAACAGTTCCTGTGGGATAGTATGCTCTTTTTCTCGCATTTGTTGTTCATTTAAGCGGCAACGGCGCAATGGATCGACGTGATGTTTTGCATAGGTATATTTGAGGACCTGGACAGTGACATAGGCTAATTTTTATCCCGGAAAAACAAACAGTTCCTGTGGGATAGTATACTCTTTTTCTCGCATTTGTTGTTCAATTACGCGGCAAGAGCGCAACGGATAGACGTTATTTTTTGCATAGGATATTTGAGGACCTGAAGTGTGACATAGGCTACTTTTTATCCCAGAAAAACAAACATTTCCTGTGGGATAGTATGCTCTCTTTTTATCGCATTTGTTGTTCAATTAGACGGCAACGGAGCAACGGATCGACGTGATGTTTTGCATAGGTATATTTGAGAACCTGGACAGTGACAAAGGCTACTTTTTATCCCGGAAAAAGAAACAGTTCATGTTTTTTTTTTTTTTATATTTATTTATTTCTAATGGATACAACAATTTTTACATAATATATATCTCGCCAAACTGGTGGGCCAGTTTGTTGGCGAGTTGGCGCTCTATACATAATATTTAAGTTGTATCTAAAAATATGCACTAGTAAACCTAATAACCTAACACTAACAAACAAATTTTAACAAAATCAAAAAAAGCACAACTAGACAATATAAACAAAAGAGCAAATAAAAAATATAAATTAAGAGGAGAGAAAAATAAAAATAACTAACTAATTATTGATCAATAATTAATTAGTCAGTATAGGAGTACTTAAGTGACCTTTTAACTTCTTCTTAAGTATTCCTACACTAACCTTATTTTCCTCCCTTAGCCAATCTATGCTATTGTAAATTTTGGGTACTAAATAACAACTCAACCTTTTACCGTAATAGTTACATACCTTTGGCAACGTAAATCTTACCTTTCTGCAACTTCTCGCGTTATCTCTTAGTTTAGTAGGTGTTTTAAATTTGTCCGAGAAATAATGTTCTTTAGCTATTAGATATTCCACTTTACTATGTACTGGCAATAACTTTGTGGGATGCTGTGCTCTTTTTCTCGCATTTGTTAATCAATTAGGCGGCAACGGAGCAATGGATAGACGTGATTTTTTGCATAGGTATATTTGAGAACCTGGAGAGTGACATAGGCTTATCCCGGGAAACTAAACAGTTCCTGTGGGATAGTATGCTTTTTTCTCGCATTCGTTTTTCAATTAGGCGGCAACGGTGCAACGGAGGAGGAAAGTTATTGAGGAGCTGGAAAGTCCAGGGGGACCTGTTTTCTTTTTCGGGGTAAAAAGTCTCCCTTGCCCGGGATGTAACCTAACTCTGTACCAAATTTCAACCAGTCGAAATCAACCAGTCGTATTTTCGAAGATTTATAAAGTTTAAGTAAAGGTGGGTTACTATGAGCTCTTAAAGCAGGACAGAAATTGAACTACAGCACACTTCAATGCAGTGTCTGCCTAACAGGTCAGTGCCCTGAAGTTCAGCGCAGGTCAATTTCTGTCCTGCTTTTCTTAAAGCAGGACAGAAATTGACCTGCGCTGAACTTATAGTAACCCGATAGATAGATGGCGTTAGTTGCATAATAGTGAACACAAACAGATAAGTATATATATAAGTTTTTCTCAAGTATTATTTTTAAAAAAAATCAAAGTAAATAAAAAATTTCAAACTCATACTCATACTCAACAGTACATAACATGCATAAGCAGTGTCATGTGCCTAAAATAATTTTGTATGCGTAGGTATCAAAGTTATTATATTTTTACGCGGGCGAAGCCGCGGGTAAAAGCTAGTATGTAAATATATCCAATTATTTTTGCTTTTTAGTTTTTGAAGGCGGTTTTTTTTATTTATTGTAATAAAGTTTTCCTTTTTTGAAACAGAATTTCGCTGTGTCCTTTCTGTACAGTATGTAACCTATGAATCGTGTATTACATTTTGTAACATTTTTCTTTTTATGAAAAGAGCAACTGCCGAGTTAACTGCCAGCTCTTCTCAATAGAGTCAGCTTTCCGAACAGGTGATAGAGTCTTGACTTCTCATCAGTGACACAAGTTGTCCTACGTGAAATAAACAATTCGTTTCATTTCATTCCAGAGGCCAAAGGAAAAGGTCAGCGTCTAGAATCTAGATGCCAATGTAGGCCATGCGCCGATGTTTTATTGTCAGCGGCAGACTGTACACACACAAGATCAATACGGCTACGATTGGAGTAGACGTCTCTAGCAGCTCGCTCGTCGCTCGTCGCATCACCACTCACCACCAGGCGCAGCGCGGTCGCGGCGCGGCGCGGCGCGACGTGAGCTGCTGGCTGCTGCACAATCGTGCACACTACTGTGAGTTGTGACTGTCGACCTCAATCACCCTCAATGCCGCTACGCATTTCAAACTTCGACGACCTCCCTAGCGCAGCGTTGAGCGTTGTTGTCTTAACATAGGAGGTCCCGAGTTCGATCCCCGGAGTCAATTTGGAAATTTATAATTTCTGAATTTTCTCTCTTCTGGCCTGGTGCCGTGAAGCGATTTAGCGTTCCGGTACGATGCCGTGTAGAAACCGATTAGGGGTATGGGTTTAATATAACTAGCCCGCTATATCACGGAATAGATAAAGTTTATTTTTTCTATGCGCTATATCTTAGACTGCATCATCACTTACCATCAGGTGAAATCGCAGTTAAGGTATTTCGCAGTAAAGGCTTGTAGTGCTTAAAAAAAGGCTAATTTGTAGTTGATAAAAAAAACTCAACAAACTTTTTAGGTACCTAACCTACTGCAGAATATTTTGATAAGTAAACCACTTGTAAACCACATTTGAATGTATAGGTATCAGTAATATTCGTCCACGGGGGATTAGGCTCTTTTAAAAGAAAGAAATTTCAAAATACAGTATTTTGAAATTTCTTGAAAAACATAAAATTCTTCATTTTTTACCGAAAGCACAAATACCAAGTTTCATGGTTTACCAAGTAGTTAGGTATAACTTGAAATGCCTATTCAACCTCCTTGGGGGTGGAATTTCGAAAATTCCTTCCTTAGTACACATCTAAGGTGTAGGTGTATAGGGTGTACCTATCAAGGAATATTCTCTCTTCCCGTAGGAAGAGCCTCTTCACCCGTTTGAGCTAGGTAAATTGTTACTTAATTATTAGTTATTGGAGCGCCATCTATTGACATCATTGTGAAGTTATTTGTTTTGTTTATTCGTTTGTGCTTACAAAAATATAATAGACGTTAGCACCCTTTTTAGCACCATCATACGTGGAATTAAAAAATAGTCTAATGATAGTACCTACTGATGCCTATGAACGTAATGAGCGCGCATCTGCCATCTAGAGATACCCATAGGAGTAGGAGTACAATTGAGTAGGAGTACCAAAAAATTCAACCATCTCCAATAACTCTTTAGCTCTTTTGCGTCTATTACCTACAATATTATACAGTTAAAACTATGTTATGGATACCGCGAGGTCTCAGTTCGGGGCGAACCACTAGTTAAGAAAGGGCTACCCATCTAAGGAAGTAGGTAGTTTCTTATCTATATCTATCTCAAATTCAAATTTCAAATTCAAATTCAAATCGTTTATTTCCCATCATTTTGTTACACTATCCAGGATGATCTTGAACAATTACAAATATAATGTGCTTAATTTAAATTTGCGGCAAGTTGCAAGATCAAGAACTGGCTATCCTAGCTAGATTTTTTAGATCTGTGTTAAGGATAACCAGCCCTCTCCCTCGGTTTACCAAAAGTTGTGTGCTTGGCACATAAGAATACAATTTACAATTTGCAAAGAGTAGAACATTATTAGGCTTGGAAATAAAAATAAAAATGTGTGTGAGTGTGTGTGTGTGTGAGTGTGTGTGTGTGTGTGAGTGTGTGTGTGTGTGTGTGTGTGTGTGTGTGTGTGTGTGTGTGTGTGTGTGTGTGTGTGTGTGTGTGTTGTGTGTTTAAGTATTCGTGGATATGAGTGTGTCTAATTAATTAATTATTAAGTTGGTTGTCAATTTTTGTAAACATTATAGTATTTGTTTTTCTTTTTCAAAAAAGAAGAAAATAAACTAGGTTATTTAACAGATTGTAAGAAATCTTCAGTTTCTTCATAAGTTTTATCCAGCAAAAAGGATATGACTTTATGTTTACATTGAGTAAGTGACAAGTTATAGATGGGTAATTCTGCATTAAGCTTGTTATATAGAAATGGACCGAGATAGAAAAAGAAACGTTTGGTAAAGGCTAGTTTAGGTGCACGTAAAGTACAAATCTTGTCTTTACGCCGTTTTTCAATAGGTCGGTATGGTGTTATTTTGTGCTGATGCAGAATCACGTTCAGAATAAACAGTTTTCTAACACTTAAGACGCCACAGTTTTTGTACAATAAGGCGGTAGGAAAGAGTATTGGCCTAAACGTTGACACCTTTAGTATGGCCCGCTGTGCAATTTCAAGGGGCTTTAGTGTAGTTTTGGCAGTACCACCCCAACATGTGATGCAGTATAGGATAATAGATTGACACAGGGCATAGTACACATTACGGATCACAAGGGGATTGGCAACGTTTCGAAGATTTTTGAAAATAAAAATTAGTTTACGGACCCTGTTTGTAAGTATGTCAATATGGTCTTTAAAATTCAAATTTTGATCCAATACAATACCAAGATATTTAATTTTGTCTGTAGAAATTATGGATTCGCAGCTACAATTAGAACTCAGCCTATCAGTGCAAGAATGTACTTTAAGGGTTAATGGAGTATTAGGCTGGGAAGCATTACGTATAGAATAAGTTATAAGTTTGGTTTTAGAGATATTAAGAGTTAAAAAGTGAGAGCGTAGCCAATCGTTAATAGTGTCGAATCCAAGTTGAGCAGCTGTTGTAACTTCAGACCAAGATTTAGCGTAAAAGGTGATGGCTGTATCATCAGCGAAGGAGACTATTTGAGCGTTTGGAATGCGAAGGTTGCAAAGATCGTTTATGAAGACGAGAAACAGAGTTGGGCCAAGAATACTGCCTTGTGGAACGCCATACGAGATCGACAGCTCGTCACTCAAGTTATTATCGATTTTAGTCATTTGTGTTCGGTCAGTAAGGTAACTGCGGAAGAAGTTAAGTTGAATACCACGGATACCCATTCCTTCTAGCTTATCTAAGAGCGTAGGAATAGGCACCGTATCAAACGCCTTTGCAAGATCCAAAAATACTGTTAAAACTTTATTTCCATTGTTCAGGTGGTTTATGATATTATCAGTTAGTTCCAGAACAGCATCATTAGTACTTTTGCTTTTCCTAAAGCCAAACTGCTGAGTAGAAAGCAATTTAAAGTGTTCAAGATAGAGAATAAGTCTTTTGCAAACCAAGCGCTCAAGAACTTTTGACAAGGCCGTGAGTATAGCAATTGGTCGGTAATTATTTATCAATGTTTCATCACCACTTTTAAAAATGGGAATTATAATTGCTTTTTTGAAGGCCTTCGGGAACAAACCCAAAGTGAAGCACTGATTAAAAATATGACACAGAATAGGAGCCAAAGTTAGTGAATACCTTTTTAGTATTGTTGGGGAAATTCCATCCCATCCAGTTGCAGCGTTAGGTTTTAAAGATTTAATAATAGAAATAATTTCTTCAGTGTCAGTGAATTCTAGAACAAATGAGGTCAAACTATTTACTGCAGTAAAATGTTTTTGAAACGTTGTACAGGGTGAATTTTGTCTAATTTTGTCAGCGAGCTCTTTACCTATATTTACGAAGAAAGTGTTGGCATTGTTACAAGACTGAAGTGCAGAACAATCACTTGTCAGCAATTTAGTACTGTTTTGTTTAGGTTTTGAAGTGAAGCATATATTCTTGAGAGTATCCCATAACTGTTTTATATTATTTCCTGCTCTACTAATTTCTTGTGAGTCATATAACTGTTTTGCTTTTTTTAATACCTTACAACAAAAATTTCTGTACCGTTTATATGTTAATTTAAGGACTTCATTATCTGGAAACATTTTGACTTTTTTGTGCATCGAGTCTCTGTTACGCATACATCTTAATAAACCTTGGGTAATCCAGGGTTTTAAAATTCTCTTTTTACTCGGTACCCTTAAAACAGTTGTGTTTTCACTGATAGCTTGTGTTAGAGACTTTACGAGGCAGTCAATGGCAATGTCAGGACTTGCAATAGCAATGATAGCTGACAAATCTAATTTTTCAACAGTATTGTCTAAAGTTTCATAGTTGATTTTTGTGACTGTATAAAATGTTGAAGATAAGTGAATTTGTTTAGAATTAATTATCTATGAAGGTACTAGATATTTACTTGTAGGAATTGTAGAAATCGGAAAAAACCGGCCAAGTGCGAGTCGGACTCGCGCACCGAGGGTTCCGTACAAACCTGTCGGTATATAAGTAAAAGATATGGCTATAAATTATAATATTATCTCTATTGTTATGGTATTTTTATTGCTAAAGGAAATCCATAACATTAGTAAGTTTACAATTATTAAAAATATTTTTATTGTATGATGTAACTAAAAATTTATGCGAATTTTTTTCTTTATCTTTGCTACAAGACGTTGCTTCGTACCAAATTTCAAGATTCTGAGTTGATGGGACCCTGTAGGTTTTGATTCCCTTGCGAGTGTCGAAAATTTGCAGCATAAACGGCTGTATCTTTTGATTGCGTTGGCTTAGAAGTTTGATTTTTTCACAGCTCCAAGGGACAGTAGACCTGAGTATTTGATATGAATTTCAGCTTGAAAGAAGAAGGTTCTTGACAGACATACAGACGGACAACAAAATGATCCTATAAGGGTTCCGTTTTTTCCTTTTGAGGTACGGAATCCTAAAAATGGTGTAATGCAGTTGTAATCAGTTGTAAATGGTATGCTGTAATATGGCTCGCGTTTGATACAATACATAATTTGGGCGATCGCAGTGTGGGCGGCGCGGTGTGGTGCGGTGTGGTGGCTGTGGTGGCGGCCCGCTGACCTACATCAAAGCTAATCGCATCACGTGAAAAAGCTCGCGTGCCGCGGTCGTTGCCCCGCGGCCCTTCAACCCTGCCTGACTTCCTGCCGCCGCCGCCCTAACTGCTACCTTCCTGCCGGGCCGTACGGCGTACTCCTCGCTCGCCTTCTCTGTTGCGACCACGGGTTGCGACATTACAAACTTTCATTCCACTAAAAGTTTTTTTTTTTTAATAGTCGACACCTCGCTTCAACCGCGTTTGGGAAGAATGTTTTGGTCGTTCCTGCAGTTTCCACTAAAGGTTAGCCCTTGACTGCAATCAGTGACACCTGGTGTTTTAAGCACTATACCTCTAATCTAACCTGTTAGACTCAGGGGAACGGCGGCGGCGGAGCTGGCATTGCAAAGTTTCCGCCAATCTACTATTAGTGTGGCGTGTACGGTGTACCTAGTACCTACCGGCTTCTGCCACGCCAACCAGCAAAATGTTATACTGTGCCTTTGTATATACCTATCTTTGTGAATAAATCTTCACTGCTTTTTAACTAAAGCAAGAGATAAACTTGGTGAGGAAAAAATATCTGCTGAGAAGATACAGATTAAATCCTGACCTGAACTAAACTATCTGTCACTCGTGTGGCTCAGGGGCTCAGGGCTGATGATTGAGGTGAAGGTCCAAAAGGGCATCTATTGAACCTTCTTCCAATTTGCATCTATATTAATACAGTCATCTATATACATATACCTACTCGTATATACAAAAGCAAAATTATACCACTCATTCACTGACTGACTAATCACGATATCTCTGGAACTATTTAAAAGCATACAGACTTGAAATTTGGAAGATAGGTTCGTTCTATGGTGTAGACGTCAATTAAGAAACGGTTTTGAGAAAATTCACCCTATGGGGTTGAAATGAGGGTTGGAAGTTTGTATGAAAGTCCTTTGTTTTTGTTAGACACATGAAAATTGGCAATTAAGTTATTTGTTATAATAATCGCACTCGCAATCGAAGTGAAAAGTAGAGTGTTTATCACGGGAGCCATTCTACTCGATTCTATAGCATACCTCGCTACGCTCGGTAAGCTAAATCAGCAATTGTACGCACCCGCACCAGAACACATCTCCCATACATCATTGTATTGTTTTCTGTCTCTTTCTAGGAGAACAATTATGTCAAGGAGTGAGTGAGTTAGTGGTAATTGAGCTATATATATATTATAATACTTAGCTACCTAGTCGTTACAGATGGCAGAATGTCGACAAAGAAAATATTAAAAAAACACAAAATTATTTTCCCACATAACTAGGTACCTAAGTTTTCGAAAATACGGTAATTAGCTGATGAGTAATAATTAATGTATGATGATGACTCTATCAGTTATGTTATTACCCTTGACATTTTGTGCCCGGCAGCGATCCCAGGAGGTTCCGTGAAATACGCACGAAATTTGGGTAAGTATGTATTAAAGGTAATTAGGTAGATACCTTCAAGCCTACAGCCTACGTAAAGTATCGACTATCGACTATCGATGTAATAGATTATAGACCATAATACGACCGGACTACAGCACTCTGTTTTATTCAATTCGCTAAATTGATTATTAGTTGCCCGAATTCATAAACTTGCTAGACGTAGGTATCACTTTCATCCATGACTCACAAGGGTATTTAGCTAACTACCTTAAATAAATTAATAAATACCTGCAGATAGGTACGTAAAGAGAAGTCAAAGTCAAAGTCAAAAAAAAATTATTCAATTTAGGTTGGTACACTGTACTGTCAGTGGCGTGCAGTTCATAGAGGCATAAAAGCGCTGCTTACCCAAATGGAAATACGCCAATGCTAATATTTCATCAAAACTGCCAGTAAATAGGTATTCTAACTTACCTATGCCTACCCTAGCTTCAAAACCTGTGCACGCCACTGAGTCTGTACCATAGGTCTGTACACTTATTGATGTCCAGTTATTTATAAAATATGATGGTGATAATCAGGTCTTCTTGCCTCGTTGGTCTAGTGGTTAGCATGTTTGACTGCGGTTTAATATCACCATGTTACAGTATCGCAAATTACTTAATTAGATTTATAATTACAACAATATAATATTATAACTAGTGGTTCGCCCCGAACTAAGACCTCGCGGCGCCATCTATTGACATGAATGTGAAGTTCTGTTAACAATACTAACGCTCATTAAAAATTAAATAATTCCGTTTCCTTACAATATTTATCTAATTTTAGTATTTGTTGTTCAAGTACAGGATATAATTGAAATAATTGATCAAGTTTCAGGCTCATCCTTTCAGAAAATTTAGAGTTCTGAGGTCATCTTTGGACGTTAGAAAATCACCACTTTGAAAGCAACCCATTTCGTCAATTTTGGGGGAAAAGTTAAAAAAAAAAATTTTTGGACTCTATTCCTAATTATCTTTAAAATGATATACCGCAACCCTATGTAACTTTATAAAAAATATTTTACTTCGCATTCGCTTCTATGAGAACCCCCCTGAAATAAATTTTTTTATTATTTTTTAAGCCATATTCGGCGGGAGGCCATTGGTTTACATATTATATTTAAAGCTGAAGTAATTGTGTTCAGTAATTCAGAAGTTATAATGCGGCCAATTCACCCAAGTAGACTCAGAGACCTTCGCTTCGCTCGGTCAATTAAATACCGACTTTGTCTTAGCTCGAAAATAAAGTCCGAGCAAAGTCAAAGTACCTACGCTCTTTATCGGAACCCTTTTTCGCGCGAGTCTTGACTCGCACATGACCGGTTTTTTGAAGTGAAAACTTCTTTAGGCGCGATAAGCACTTTTTGGTAGGGGGTAAAAAATTAAAAATGTAGATTCGCGTGACCGACATGCTCGCTAACAGCGACATGCTCGCGAACATATAAATATACTCCATTCGAAATTAAACTTTAATGCCTTAGTGTTAAGGTTTATATTTTAATAATTTTAATTAAAATCTATATATTATATATAAATCAATTGCTGTTCGTCTGTCTCGCTAAAACTCGAGAACGGCTTGACCGATTTAGATGGAATTTTTTGTGTGTTTGAGTGGGTCCAGGGATGGTTATATTAATAATTGCACCTGCTAGGGGACGCCAGGGCAGGACAACGTCTGCCGGGCCCGCTAGTAAAAAATAAAATAACAATATTTTTAAATAAGAAAAAAAATATTTAAAAAAAATTAAATGTTCGTTTTCACTTCTATCGGCAGTCCCTATGGCTGCCAATTTTTTTTAATGTATAAGATTTTTATATAAAAATGAAGTTTGGTCGATATTATAGGAACAAGTTCTTTATGTAGGTACTTAATTACACGCATGTGTAACATTCATTTCAGCATCCGTTAAAAATTGAAGACTTCCGAAATTCCGTTAGTAACGAATCTACTTACTTCAAAGTCGACAAAAAGTCGTCGGGCACTCTCAAGATGACTTTTTGTAAGACTCCGCTAAATAGGTACCTACTTGTGGTTGTTTACTTGTTGTGTGGCAACTGGCACTTGGCAGTGAGCGGCGACTGGCGAGATACAGCAGGCCTCGACCCTCGCGCGGTCGGGCGGGCGGCGGCCACGGGCCTCGGCTGGCTCCTTGGGGCGGGGGCCGGGCTCCTGCGCGGCGGAGCCTCATCGCCATTCACTTGGAGAGGTTCATGCTCGCCTCCCGTTATGATTTACTAAGGTTGTTAATTTTCGACTTTCATCGTCGTAATACTTCCCACGAGAAATTAACATAAGTAATTTAATAAGTCATGTTCCTACCTAACTAATTTGTCATACCTTCTACAGTCCGCGACGTGAAACCCGCTAACCCCGGGTAGGTTCCGCACATTGCATCGCGACGTTCCCCATTCGTTATTCCGATGCCGGGTTTGTTCATGATAAAACCGAGATTGGGTCATTGGATAGGCACCTATTCAATTTTCATGAAACTTGGCACCAAATCTGGGCCAAAACATACCCTTTGTTTTATCTCTAAATTGAATCTAAATTGCAGATTGTGTTTCTGGAATCTCGACTGATATAATATCGACTGTAATGTTTCAACTTTCAAACCAAATCTTGCCTCGTTTAAGTTACCGGTAACGAACTAATTATTGATGTAAAAAGACCTATGTTTTGCTCGTTTGAAGCTAGAGTGGATCTTTAATTTGGGAGCTCACGATTTTGATCGAACTAAGCTCAATCTATAAGGTATCCCACTTTTGGTATAGGTTGGGCTGAGTTCGATCATTATGGGGGTATAACACAGTCAACGATACCTCTTGTACAAATAGGGGTCATTAATCACTGTGATGTTTTTGCGGCTCATATTATACAATAATATATCGATTGCTTATACTAGCTTCCGGTCCGGCGCCGATAGACAGACGGACGGACGGACGGACAGACAGCGGAGGCTTAGTAATAGTGTCCCGTTGGTACCCTCTGGGTACGACCCCTATTAACTAGCTAGCTGTGCCCATGCTGTGCCAATACGGCAATCTCTCATC
The DNA here is from genome assembly GCA_923060345.2 of Erebia aethiops. Classification (NCBI taxonomy): domain Eukaryota; kingdom Metazoa; phylum Arthropoda; class Insecta; order Lepidoptera; family Nymphalidae; genus Erebia; species Erebia aethiops. The sequence continues at coordinate 265,035 of OV281092.1, read as the reverse complement.
ACATTCGTACATCCTTGATAAGTAAGTAAGTACTTATAGTTTCTCGTTTGTGGTTTTCACAGATATTTTTACATGTCATTTGTCACATCCTGAGTTTATGGTCAGTATAACTTCATTGTCTGTCAATCTGTCATCTCCAGTCAATGAATGTGAATCAATGTTGAGAGCAAGGAGTGACCCGGCCGCGGCGGCCTCGCCCCTGCCGTGATGGGCAGGCGGCGGGCGCGCGGCGCGGGCGCTCGGGACGCTCGGGACGCGGGCGGCGCGGCGGCGTGCGCCGTGCTGCGCGCGCTCGTCGTGTACTGCTGCATCCTGCTGGTGCACGCGCTGCTGTACCACGGCCGGCGGCTGCTGCGCCGCGCCGCGCCGCCGCGCTGATGGCGCGCCGCCGCAAGCTGCCCGGCGACCGGCTCACGCGCGACCTGCTGCACGGCTCCGCGGGGCTCGCCTTCATCTACCTGCTGCTGCTCGCGCTCTTCGAGTTCATCGAGCTCGTGCGCCCCAAGCCGGGCCCGCGCTCGCCGCCGCCGCCCTGCGAGCGAGACCCTCGCCCGCGACCTCGGCGGCGCAACGGACACCGCACACGATAATATGTACTTACCGACAGTTTCCTGCCTCTAGTAACGCGATTAAAACATTTGAAACAATCGATATTTTTCTCATTATCTTTCTATTTAAGTTACTATAATATGTACCTACTACCCAACCGAACCGATTTTCATACGGTTTTCACCAATGAGCGGAGTGATTCAAAAGGAAACTTTATGTGTAGGTATTAATTCATTAATTCATTCAGTGCCTCTACGCCTGTAACAAGTTGCTTGCATCAAAACTTCTCAGCCGTAAGACCAAACTTCTTCTCTACAAAACACTCATACGACCAGTGGTTACCTATGAATGTGAAACATGGTCACTGACCGTGAAAGAAGAAAACAAGTTATCAATTTTCGAAAGAAAAATACTACGCAAAATCTTCGGTCCGGTCAGAGAAGACGGTGGAACCTCGAGCAGAATGAACTTCGAACTAGAACGACTGATTGATGGGGAAACAATAGTAAGATATTGTAAATCTCAGCGTCTACGATGGGCAGGCCATGTAGAAAGGATGTTACCAAGCAGAGGAGCAAAAGTGATGACACAATGGATACCACAACAGAAACGACCCAAAGGAAGACCTCGAAAAAGATGGATCCATTGTGTAGAAGAAGATCTGCAGAAACTCGGCAAGCTCCCTTCATGGAAGAAGGAGGTTAAGGATAGATCCAGGTGGAAAGAAACTGTAGAGGAGGCCAAGACCCACAAAGGGTTGTAGCGCCGAAGGAAGTAAGTAAGTATTAATTCATTAATATTTTGTGTAAAGTTCTAATTCCCACCATTTTTCAGATCAGGGAAGGCCTTTAATACTCTTGCCAACAAAAATATATCTCAGATACCCTGGCTTGGATACCATGGTCTCACAAGTAATAAAAGGTAACGAGACAGCAGATGGATGTGCCAAACTTGCGACTAAGATGACGCTCTAACTCACTTTAGGAATCTGACCCTGGACCTCCGGTCTCTTGCAAAAGTTGACCTGACTGACACGGTGAATACTCAATGGATTGAATCAAAATCGGTTAAAAGGCAAATTTTATGGATCAATAAGTACAACCAGATATTCCACGTCGCCCATGGTTCTTTCTCTATCGAGACATCCCTCTCTGAGTTTCATCTACGATCTGGCGCCGTTGGTAATGCAGCACCTCCGGTCGCCTTGCTCAGAGGCCTTGCTAAGCTACGTAGGTATCAAAGATTACTCATTGTGCCAGTGCGGTCATAGCGAAGTCACACATAGTTACTTTTCTCTTGCCCTAAAAAATCTCTACGATGTTATCTTTCCCGACATACCTCGCCCTTTATTCATTATCCAAACGAAGAAGAATTTCTAATTTCCTACCTCCATGGTTTATACTCATGCTGCATTAAGGCTGCATTGCATTGATGTCATAGAATTTTTAGGTTTTTAATCTGAGTAATGTATTGATGTCATGGTCAAATACATACAAAAAAAACAGCATACAGTAGGTAGTTGTAAACACAGATTTATAGTACGTACATAGAGCATAGCCATAGAGTAAATTTCTCTGTCTACGGTCAAATCAGAGACAATCATGTTATCATAAAGAAGAAGAAGATGGTCATAACCTATTGTCTAAAAATGACAGCTACACACACAAAGTACAAATATACGATCATATTACCTCTGATTGGATAACATTCTTCCAGTATTGGCCAAAATCCATTGACGCAGCAAAAATACCTTAAATTCAGCCCATTTAAACAATTGAGACTGTAACAATGATTGATATAGGATTTACATAATAGCCCTGCAGGAAATAGGAGTCAACGGAGTCAATTACCTACCTAACCTAAACCTAAACATTAACTGGAAACTAAAATGGCGACTTACCAAAGTGCGGCCCTGATGACTATCGATAATATTTATCGATGTGGTATATTATATAGTAGGCTTCGGCCGTGGCTAGTTACCACGCTACCAGCAAAGACGTTCCGCCAAGCGATTTAGGGTTACGACGTCGCGTAGAAACCGAATAGTAGTATGGGTTTAATATAACTGCCATGCCCCTAACAGGTTAGCCCGTTACCATCTTAGACTGCATCGTCACTTACCATCAGGTGAGATCGCAGTCAAAGGCTAACTTCTAGTGGATTTAAAAAAAAATAATGTTTGTTCTGTATTCTGAGGCTATGGGGTGCGTTTTGATGCTGGCATAAAGTCCGGATTCTATACCATAATACTTCCCTGCCACGCTTTTACGACACAGCACCAACCGACAAAATATATGATTTTAAAAATTTAAGTAATATAGGTACAATGATGAACCTGATGACGGACCTGCTCTTCAACATACCTGTCTAGTGCTGTGATATTAAGAGTACAATCTACATGGTGGTATTCAATGGTCCCTACTGTAGGACACATTGGTAGGAATATGGACTCAAAAAGGAGTAAGACTATTGGAAACAAATATACTGTTGTGTTGAAAGGAGCAAAGAAATAAAACTTACAAATACGAGTAGCTGAACAATACATTTTTTCTCTTATTTATTTTCATGGCATTTTTTAACAATGTTTACAAGTAGGTATGTAGAAAATGTAAAAAAACGTTTATGAATACTAAATAAGCCCATCACAGTCTTTTTAATTATAACAACTTTTTTTAAACATTTAATAATCACTAGTTGACTCAGCTCTTACCCCTGCTTTGCACGGCAGGCCTAGCTATTGCATAGACAAAAAATCGCACAAGTGCCGAACTCAATGCACATGTCTTCTATAGGCAGCTGTTGTCCCTCTTTTGAAACAGCTTGGTTTTCTAGATAGGAAGATGGCTGTATGCACTTGTTCATCTGATCGCCCGCCCATCAATCTGTTAGAGCCTTATAACTTCTAAATGAGTGTCTAAATGAGTAACATAATATGTTTAGACTGATGGTCTCAAGCTAAAAATTGCTTAAAAGTTGATATAATGAATAATAATTTTGATAATGAAATATGAAAATTATTAATTCAAATATCGATATCGATGAAAATTTCCTCATAAGTAATCTCTAGTAGGTACTTATCAAATGCTTATAAACAGGTAAAATCTGGCTTTTAATCAATTATTTACAGTAAACTAAACTAAAATATGTTTCTTCGTAGTGTAATATAACTACTTTAAAGAATCAATAAACGAGAAAAATTGTTTACATACTGGTGAAATGTTAAATTTGTCAGATATTTCTTTTTCTTGCGCCACTTCCCACAATATTACAACTGGGCATTGTTGCAAATTGTTTTTGACGCCATACACGAAAATAACACTAATCTATTCTCCGTAACTAATAAATACACAATTTTTCAACAAAACACAATTACACGTTACCAGGCATACAATTTAAACCTTATAGAATCAATGCCAGCGTGTAACCGAAAGGGATAGGTTATAATAGGTAAAACCCTGCAATGCACCAAGCACAATAAGTGCTTTAAGAACAAAACAAACTAAACCCGTGACACGCAGAAAGAGATAGAAATAATTTTTTTTTTCTCATTCTATCTTGTGTAACATCCTAACACTGCATCTCTTTCATGTGGGAGTGGAAAGGAGATATGGCTTGGTCTATATACCTCTCTCTGTCTACGTTACCAGGCGATGAGACTTGGACACAAGAAATGGAATGTAGAATGGCGGATAGGCACGTTCAAGATTACAGTTTATGTCAGTTTCTCATATTTCTTTTCATTGAACCTTGATTGAACTTGATTGAACCACATGAACTAAGACATGAACGGAGTCAAATGTGAAAATGTCAAAACGTTAGAATGCAGGGCTCAGATTAAATACCTAAGTTAGGTTTTTAATCTGAGCTGCAGGGCATGGAATTAGTAACTTCTTTTTCTGGTCGGTGATTAGCTGAGGTGATTAGTAAGTACTTCGTACCTTCGTACAACGAAGTACTTATTAATTCCATGCTGCAGGGCGACCGCGTATCTTTTGCATCAATCCAATCAATCATTGATACATCGCAATCACAACTGATTGGCTGAATTTATGGTATTCTTGCTGTGTCAATGGATTTCGTCAAATAGTGGAAGAATGTAAACCAATCAGAGGTGATTGCGATGATTGATTAGTGATTGAATGATTGATGCAAAACATACGCGGTCGCCCTGCTGAGGTTACTAATTACAATTTTTTTTTTTTGTACTATACTTGAACTACTTGTCAGTTGTCAGTTGTCTAATGTCTTGTCTCTGGCTTGGAAGCAACTCAAGCAGCATGTGATGGAGCTAGGAGTAAAGTGTTCTGTTCTGTGGATGGAGCCTGGAGGCACCCTGGAGGTAACAATCAGAGACAAGTAACATATAGCAATAACAAATTGATAACAAATTACGTCCATGGCAAGCAGAAGTTGATTTTTAAAAAAATATCCATATTACCTATTTCATTGTTTTTTGTCATTGTAATTAAAGGTCTAAACTCTAAACATTACTTAAACATCTTGTAGATCATTGAATTAGTGTTACACCGATAACAACAGTTATTTCAGGCCATTTCAGGCTATAGTGTGTGCGTGCCGCGATTCCTCAATACCGGCTGCCAGTTTTCGAGAGATAAATAGTCGTCCGGTAGTTACCCAAAACATTCATTACAAGATAACTATTACATATTAGAAGCTACAAGTGAATACTTACCTACTACCTACTACCTGAAGATAGCTGATCACCAAGTGCCAAGGCCAACAGGTAATGGATTTACGTTCTATGTATTTCGTATCGCTACAGTAAATGGAAATTGCATTTCTTGTATTTTATGACATTTTAAGGTAATAGACAATCAGGTATTACCTTTTTGACCGAGCGAAGCGAAGGTCTCTGAGTCTACTTGAGTGAATTTGCACTTGTCCGTCCGTCTGTCAGAGGATTATAACTTCTGAATTACTGAACGTAATTACTTCAGCTTTAAATATAATATGTAAAGTAATGGCCTCCAGCCGAATATGGCTTAAAAAGTTATAAAAATCTTTATTTCAGGGGGGCTCTCATAGAAGCGAATGCGAAGTAAAATATTTTTTATGGCTCTACATAGGGTTGCGGTATATCAATTTAAAGATAATTAGGAATAGAGTCCAAAAATCCTTTTTTTTTAATTTTTCCCCAAAAATTGACGCAATTGGGGGGGCTTCAAAGTGGAGATTTTCTAACGTCTCCGAACTCTAAATTTTCTGAAAGGCTGAGCCTGAAACTTGATCAATTATTTGAATTATATCCTGTACTTGAACAACAAATACTAAAATTAAATTAGGTAAATATTATAAGGAAACAAAATTGTTTTATTTTTAATGAGCTTCAGTATTTTTAATAGAACTTCACAATGATGTCAATAGATGGTGCTGCGTCTTAGTTTGTGGCGAACCACTAGTTAGAACTAGAGTCCAATAATTATTATTTTTTTAATTTTTCCCCTAAAATTGACGAAATGGAGGGCTTTCAAAGTGGAGATTTTCTAACCTCCAAAGCTGACCTCAGAACTCTCAATTTTCTGAAAGGCTGAGCCTGAAACTTGATCAATTATTTCAATTATATCCTGTACTTGAACAACGAATACTAAAATTAGATAAATATTGTAAGGAAACGAAATTGTTTAATTTTTAATGAGCTTCAGTATTTTTAACAGAACTTCACATTGATGTCAATAGATGATGCCGCGAGGTCTCAGTTCGGGGTGAACTACTAGTAATATAAGAACGTAAATCCCATATTACATACCATCAGACCAGAGTAAGCACGAGTTAACACTATATATATCTTTACTAAATGCTATAAATGATTCTTTTGTAGTGGCAGCACAATGATGAAAACTGCTGTGACGGTTCTGCAGGAGATGATGATCAAGATGAACCAGGTGCCTGAGTATGAATGCATATCACAGGTGCCGACAGTTCTCACTTATATTTGACTAACGGTGGACCCTTCTTGAGCTGATGGGAATGGATGTTCCAAAATATTAAACACCCTATATTATGGTATAAGTAATATGTTAAGCAATCAAATAGTTTTTTTTTGGCAAATTCCTCCCATGGTTATTTCAAGATATATGACCTCATAATCCTGTGTACATTATAAATGGACTTTAATTTGATGAGCCAGCCAGTGAGTGAGGGAGTCTAACTTAGAACTTTACTCTTTATTGTAGTACTGTAACCTCTACAAATTAGATTATTGTAAAATGAGAATTCTTACTAAGGTGTTTAGGAACACCCTAGCAAATAGAGTAAGTCAATCAGATTATCTTTTTGAAATGCCTAGTTGAAATGCTTTATTTGATTTGATTCTGATGTTGTGTTACATAAGCTAATGTAACTCAGAAACTTTCACGCAACAATTTCAACAAATTTATTACTAGGGGTGCATCCGATACCGATATATCGGCGATACTTCGGGTTGCCGATATATCGGTATCGGCGATATTTTTATTGCCGATACAACGATACTTTTCAAATTTCGCGCCTCAAAAATGTTATGTAAACGCGCGTGCTGTTTCGTCTATTTCGTTGCAATCGTGGCTTGAACTATGCTCGGGGAATCCCTGCGCTTTATCCAAATTGAAAAATTTGAATTTGAACGCGTAATAAAATACAGAATTACATATCGTAATCAGTTTATAACTACATAGTTGGTTGAATAAAATAAATAGTAAAATCATGTCAACTTCAAAACACAAAAGTGCTTATGGAATCATTTTGAAATTTTGAGATTTGATAATTCTAAAGCAATATGTTCGTATTGTAAAGATAACGTGTCCCGTGGCATCAATTCTAAAAGTTATAACACATCAAATGTGTGAATCCATATGAAGAGGCACCATCCAAGTGAACACCGCTTCAGCGTCGAAAACAACTATCCAGAAAACAAAGTGTGACGGCGACAACGGCCCACAACCTTAGAGACAATCAAGCAAGACAGTCACTTTTTTTCTTGAGTTTACACGTTTTTATGTACATATACTAAATTTTCAAATATGTATTGGATGTAAAAAAAAATCACTAAGCGTATCGGTATCGGTATCGACTATCGTATCGGCAAAAAGGCGCATCGATGCATCACTACTATCACTATTAGTGTACCATGTTCAACCCAAGTTGGAGAAGGATGGGTGAATGTGTGTCATCATTTGACCGGGGGCGGCACGGTGTGGTTGCAGTCGGGGCCACAGCACCAGGCCACGTTCGAGTACCGCTGCGTGGCGCAGGGCGTGGTGGTGACGGGCGCCGCGCGCTCCAAGAAGGAGGCCAAGCAGGAGGCGGCGCGGCGCATGCTGCAGGCGCTGGGGGCGCGCGGCCTGCCCGTGCCGGCGCCCTACGCCAGCGCGCCGCCCGAGCCGCCCGAGCCCAGCGACGACCCCGCACTGGTAACTATATGCGGTGACGCAGCCAGCAGTTCATTCTTAGCATTGTGTAGTGCTAATTTATAACACAGATTTTTCATTCAAAAGTAAATTGTTTGCAGTTAACCAGTGAGTAACTTGAGAAAGAAACTTATCTAAAGTGCTAGAAAAGGCTGTATATGCACAAATGTCATCTTTTGTAGAGGAGAACAAAACATTGCCGGTTCATCAGTTTGGCTTTAGGAAGAGTCACAGTACAGCAATGGCAATGATGGATGTAATCGATAATATCTTAACAGCTCAGGACCAAGGCATGGGAACCATTCTGGTACTGGACTTTTCCTGCGCCTTTGATTCAATTGATTCTTTGTTGCTGTTGTCTAAGTTGTCATTCTATGGATTTGGCGATTCAGCAATAAAGTAGTTCAATAGCTTCCTCAGTAACCGGGCTCAATTCGTGCAAATAGACCAAGGTGATGGTACTAGTTTGACATCCTCAACGTCTCCGGTACTTCGAGGAGTGCCTCAAGGATCGGCGCTCAGTCTATTCCTTTTTGCATACTTCTCCTTTAAGCCTCAGGATGCTGCAGATGCTGAAATAAAAATTGATGATGATTTCAATAGAGTAGCTAACTGGTCAGAAAAAAATTCACTGTTATTGAATCCTTTGAAATCTAGGAACTTCTAAAATGACAAAAGCTATTGAAAGTTCGGATCCACAAGTCAGAATAGGAAGCAATCCAGTAGAGAGAGTTTCTAAGGCAAGGAATTTGGGGGTAATCTTTGATTCAAATTTACACTTTGAGTCACACATCAAAAATATTGTTGGGGCTTACCTGAGTGTAGAAGTTTAAGTATGGCTATGTGATTAACTTATTTTATCTAAGCTGAACTGTGCAGACACAGCATATGGGCCATGTTTGTTGGAAACAACTAAAAAGCTAATACAGAGGGTTCAAAATGCTTGCGTTCGGTTCTGTTTTCCTGTTCCTCCTTGGTTGCATATCAGTCCATATGTTAACCAGGCAAACTTACTAAATATGTCAGCCCGAAGAAACTTACATCTGGCAATGTTGTTATTTGGTGTTATCTCTACTGGAAAACTGGAATATCTCTTCACGAAGTTTAAGTGGGCATGGCAGCAAAGTAAATATGCACCGAGATGGTTGGCGTGTCAAATGGCTGTGACAAGACACAGGACCGCCGCATTTCGAGGCAGTTTTAAGCTTGCTTTCTCCAGGATTTGGAATGTCATCCCGCCGCTCGTGCAAAACCTACAATCAGTGTTTACTTTCAGATCTAAACTCAAAAATATTCTGTTAGACAAACAAAAACAGGGATAAGTGAAAATGCACTTACACATGGTTAATTTGCATCGCGGTTCATCCAAATACCTGGAGAGGTATTATAAATAGGTTACATTGTGTTTGTGTAGTTTTTAATTTATTAATTTATTATTATAAATAAGTTATAAGATAATTATGTAGATATAAAGCGAAGTAGGTCGACGGGCACTGTAGGCCGGTCCGGGACGTCGGAAACTCGCCGCCGGGTCGCCGGAAGAGCAGCGCTGGAGCGGTGCTCCAACACCACTTCGGCATTACGCCGAGCCGATGCCCTTTTTGGGATTATTTGTGGTACATTTTAAATAGAGTTAGTTTAGTTTTAGTTTTAATTTCATGTTTGTAATAGTACATCGTGGTGCGACAGGAGGCGGGCGCGAGCGCGGGTGCGGGCGCGGGCGCGGCGGGTGCGAGCGCGCTGGACACGCGCAGCTACGTGGCGGTGCTGCGCGAGCTGTGCGACTCGTACCGGCTGGGCGAGGCGGCGTACGAGCTGGTGGGCGACACGGGCCCGCCGCACCTGCGCCACTTCACGGTGCGCGCCGCGCTCGGCCAGCACAGCCGCACCGCCACCGCCACCACCAAGAAGCAGGCGCGCCAGCTCGCCGCCGAGCAGCTCTACACCTACCTGCGCGAGAACCTCGCGCGCCTCACCAACGACTTCGTGGAGGTGAGTGCGCGAGCTGTACGACTCGTACCGGCTGGGCGAGGCGGCGTACGAGCTGGTGGGCGACACGGGCCCGCCGCACCTGCGCCACTTCACGGTGCGCGCCGCGCTCGGCCAGCACAGCCGCACCGCCACCGCCACCACCAAGAAGCAGGCGCGCCAGCTCGCCGCCGAGCAGCTCTACACCTACCTGCGCGAGAACCTCGCGCGCCTCACCAACGACTTCGTGGAGGTGAGTGCGCGAGCTGTGCGACTCGTACCGGCTGGGCGAGGCGGCGTACGAGCTGGTGGGCGACACGGGCCCGCCGCACCTGCGCCACTTCACGGTGCGCGCCGCGCTCGGCCAGCACAGCCGCACCGCCACCGCCACCACCAAGAAGCAGGCGCGCCAGCTCGCCGCCGAGCAGCTCTACACCTACCTGCGCGAGAACCTCGCGCGCCTCACCAACGACTTCGTGGAGGTGAGTGCGCGAGCTGTGCGACTCGTACCGGCTGGGCGAGGCGGCGTACGAGCTGGTGGGCGACACGGGCCCGCCGCACCTGCGCCACTTCACGGTGCGCGCCGCGCTCGGCCAGCACAGCCGCACCGCCACCGCCACCACCAAGAAGCAGGCGCGCCAGCTCGCCGCCGAGCAGCTCTACACCTACCTGCGCGAGAACCTCGCGCGCCTCACCAACGACTTCGTGGAGGTGAGTGCGCGAGCTGTGCGACTCGTACCGGCTGGGCGAGGCGGCGTACGAGCTGGTGGGCGACACGGGCCCGCCGCACCTGCGCCACTTCACGGTGCGCGCCGCGCTCGGCCAGCACAGCCGCACCGCCACCGCCACCACCAAGAAGCAGGCGCGCCAGCTCGCCGCCGAGCAGCTCTACACCTACCTGCGCGAGAACCTCGCGCGCCTCACCAACGACTTCGTGGAGGTGAGTGCGCGAGCTGTGCGACTCGTACCGGCTGGGCGAGGCGGCGTACGAGCTGGTGGGCGACACGGGCCCGCCGCACCTGCGCCACTTCACGGTGCGCGCCGCGCTCGGCCAGCACAGCCGCACCGCCACCGCCACCACCAAGAAGCAGGCGCGCCAGCTCGCCGCCGAGCAGCTCTACACCTACCTGCGCGAGAACCTCGCGCGCCTCACCAACGACTTCGTGGAGGTGAGTGCGCGAGCTGTGCGACTCGTACCGGCTGGGCGAGGCGGCGTACGAGCTGGTGGGCGACACGGGCCCGCCGCACCTGCGCCACTTCACGGTGCGCGCCGCGCTCGGCCAGCACAGCCGCACCGCCACCGCCACCACCAAGAAGCAGGCGCGCCAGCTCGCCGCCGAGCAGCTCTACACCTACCTGCGCGAGAACCTCGCGCGCCTCACCAACGACTTCGTGGAGGTGAGTGCGCGAGCTGTGCGACTCGTACCGGCTGGGCGAGGCGGCGTACGAGCTGGTGGGCGACACGGGCCCGCCGCACCTGCGCCACTTCACGGTGCGCGCCGCGCTCGGCCAGCACAGCCGCACCGCCACCGCCACCACCAAGAAGCAGGCGCGCCAGCTCGCCGCCGAGCAGCTCTACACCTACCTGCGCGAGAACCTCGCGCGCCTCACCAACGACTTCGTGGAGGTGAGTGCGCGAGCTGTGCGACTCGTACCGGCTGGGCGAGGCGGCGTACGAGCTGGTGGGCGACACGGGCCCGCCGCACCTGCGCCACTTCACGGTGCGCGCCGCGCTCGGCCAGCACAGCCGCACCGCCACCGCCACCACCAAGAAGCAGGCGCGCCAGCTCGCCGCCGAGCAGCTCTACACCTACCTGCGCGAGAACCTCGCGCGCCTCACCAACGACTTCGTGGAGGTGAGTGCGCGAGCTGTACGACTCGTACCGGCTGGGCGAGGCGGCGTACGAGCTGGTGGGCGACACGGGCCCGCCGCACCTGCGCCACTTCACGGTGCGCGCCGCGCTCGGCCAGCACAGCCGCACCGCCACCGCCACCACCAAGAAGCAGGCGCGCCAGCTCGCCGCCGAGCAGCTCTACACCTACCTGCGCGAGAACCTCGCGCGCCTCACCAACGACTTCGTGGAGGTGAGTGCGCGAGCTGTGCGACTCGTACCGGCTGGGCGAGGCGGCGTACGAGCTGGTGGGCGACACGGGCCCGCCGCACCTGCGCCACTTCACGGTGCGCGCCGCGCTCGGCCAGCACAGCCGCACCGCCACCGCCACCACCAAGAAGCAGGCGCGCCAGCTCGCCGCCGAGCAGCTCTACACCTACCTGCGCGAGAACCTCGCGCGCCTCACCAACGACTTCGTGGAGGTGAGTGCGCGAGCTGTGCGACTCGTACCGGCTGGGCGAGGCGGCGTACGAGCTGGTGGGCGACACGGGCCCGCCGCACCTGCGCCACTTCACGGTGCGCGCCGCGCTCGGCCAGCACAGCCGCACCGCCACCGCCACCACCAAGAAGCAGGCGCGCCAGCTCGCCGCCGAGCAGCTCTACACCTACCTGCGCGAGAACCTCGCGCGCCTCACCAACGACTTCGTGGAGGTGAGTGCGCGAGCTGTGCGACTCGTACCGGCTGGGCGAGGCGGCGTACGAGCTGGTGGGCGACACGGGCCCGCCGCACCTGCGCCACTTCACGGTGCGCGCCGCGCTCGGCCAGCACAGCCGCACCGCCACCGCCACCACCAAGAAGCAGGCGCGCCAGCTCGCCGCCGAGCAGCTCTACACCTACCTGCGCGAGAACCTCGCGCGCCTCACCAACGACTTCGTGGAGGTGAGTGCGCGAGCTGTGCGACTCGTACCGGCTGGGCGAGGCGGCGTACGAGCTGGTGGGCGACACGGGCCCGCCGCACCTGCGCCACTTCACGGTGCGCGCCGCGCTCGGCCAGCACAGCCGCACCGCCACCGCCACCACCAAGAAGCAGGCGCGCCAGCTCGCCGCCGAGCAGCTCTACACCTACCTGCGCGAGAACCTCGCGCGCCTCACCAACGACTTCGTGGAGGTGAGTGCGCGAGCTGTGCGACTCGTACCGGCTGGGCGAGGCGGCGTACGAGCTGGTGGGCGACACGGGCCCGCCGCACCTGCGCCACTTCACGGTGCGCGCCGCGCTCGGCCAGCACAGCCGCACCGCCACCGCCACCACCAAGAAGCAGGCGCGCCAGCTCGCCGCCGAGCAGCTCTACACCTACCTGCGCGAGAACCTCGCGCGCCTCACCAACGACTTCGTGGAGGTGAGTGCGCGAGCTGTGCGACTCGTACCGGCTGGGCGAGGCGGCGTACGAGCTGGTGGGCGACACGGGCCCGCCGCACCTGCGCCACTTCACGGTGCGCGCCGCGCTCGGCCAGCACAGCCGCACCGCCACCGCCACCACCAAGAAGCAGGCGCGCCAGCTCGCCGCCGAGCAGCTCTACACCTACCTGCGCGAGAACCTCGCGCGCCTCACCAACGACTTCGTGGAGGTGAGTGCGCGAGCTGTGCGACTCGTACCGGCTGGGCGAGGCGGCGTACGAGCTGGTGGGCGACACGGGCCCGCCGCACCTGCGCCACTTCACGGTGCGCGCCGCGCTCGGCCAGCACAGCCGCACCGCCACCGCCACCACCAAGAAGCAGGCGCGCCAGCTCGCCGCCGAGCAGCTCTACACCTACCTGCGCGAGAACCTCGCGCGCCTCACCAACGACTTCGTGGAGGTGAGTGCGCGAGCTGTGCGACTCGTACCGGCTGGGCGAGGCGGCGTACGAGCTGGTGGGCGACACGGGCCCGCCGCACCTGCGCCACTTCACGGTGCGCGCCGCGCTCGGCCAGCACAGCCGCACCGCCACCGCCACCACCAAGAAGCAGGCGCGCCAGCTCGCCGCCGAGCAGCTCTACACCTACCTGCGCGAGAACCTCGCGCGCCTCACCAACGACTTCGTGGAGGTGAGTGCGCGAGCTGTGCGACTCGTACCGGCTGGGCGAGGCGGCGTACGAGCTGGTGGGCGACACGGGCCCGCCGCACCTGCGCCACTTCACGGTGCGCGCCGCGCTCGGCCAGCACAGCCGCACCGCCACCGCCACCACCAAGAAGCAGGCGCGCCAGCTCGCCGCCGAGCAGCTCTACACCTACCTGCGCGAGAACCTCGCGCGCCTCACCAACGACTTCGTGGAGGTGAGTGCGCGAGCTGTGCGACTCGTACCGGCTGGGCGAGGCGGCGTACGAGCTGGTGGGCGACACGGGCCCGCCGCACCTGCGCCACTTCACGGTGCGCGCCGCGCTCGGCCAGCACAGCCGCACCGCCACCGCCACCACCAAGAAGCAGGCGCGCCAGCTCGCCGCCGAGCAGCTCTACACCTACCTGCGCGAGAACCTCGCGCGCCTCACCAACGACTTCGTGGAGGTGAGTGCGCGAGCTGTGCGACTCGTACCGGCTGGGCGAGGCGGCGTACGAGCTGGTGGGCGACACGGGCCCGCCGCACCTGCGCCACTTCACGGTGCGCGCCGCGCTCGGCCAGCACAGCCGCACCGCCACCGCCACCACCAAGAAGCAGGCGCGCCAGCTCGCCGCCGAGCAGCTCTACACCTACCTGCGCGAGAACCTCGCGCGCCTCACCAACGACTTCGTGGAGGTGAGTGCGCGAGCTGTGCGACTCGTACCGGCTGGGCGAGGCGGCGTACGAGCTGGTGGGCGACACGGGCCCGCCGCACCTGCGCCACTTCACGGTGCGCGCCGCGCTCGGCCAGCACAGCCGCACCGCCACCGCCACCACCAAGAAGCAGGCGCGCCAGCTCGCCGCCGAGCAGCTCTACACCTACCTGCGCGAGAACCTCGCGCGCCTCACCAACGACTTCGTGGAGGTGAGTGCGCGAGCTGTGCGACTCGTACCGGCTGGGCGAGGCGGCGTACGAGCTGGTGGGCGACACGGGCCCGCCGCACCTGCGCCACTTCACGGTGCGCGCCGCGCTCGGCCAGCACAGCCGCACCGCCACCGCCACCACCAAGAAGCAGGCGCGCCAGCTCGCCGCCGAGCAGCTCTACACCTACCTGCGCGAGAACCTCGCGCGCCTCACCAACGACTTCGTGGAGGTGAGTGCGCGAGCTGTGCGACTCGTACCGGCTGGGCGAGGCGGCGTACGAGCTGGTGGGCGACACGGGCCCGCCGCACCTGCGCCACTTCACGGTGCGCGCCGCGCTCGGCCAGCACAGCCGCACCGCCACCGCCACCACCAAGAAGCAGGCGCGCCAGCTCGCCGCCGAGCAGCTCTACACCTACCTGCGCGAGAACCTCGCGCGCCTCACCAACGACTTCGTGGAGGTGAGTGCGCGAGCTGTGCGACTCGTACCGGCTGGGCGAGGCGGCGTACGAGCTGGTGGGCGACACGGGCCCGCCGCACCTGCGCCACTTCACGGTGCGCGCCGCGCTCGGCCAGCACAGCCGCACCGCCACCGCCACCACCAAGAAGCAGGCGCGCCAGCTCGCCGCCGAGCAGCTCTACACCTACCTGCGCGAGAACCTCGCGCGCCTCACCAACGACTTCGTGGAGGTGAGTGCGCGAGCTGTGCGACTCGTACCGGCTGGGCGAGGCGGCGTACGAGCTGGTGGGCGACACGGGCCCGCCGCACCTGCGCCACTTCACGGTGCGCGCCGCGCTCGGCCAGCACAGCCGCACCGCCACCGCCACCACCAAGAAGCAGGCGCGCCAGCTCGCCGCCGAGCAGCTCTACACCTACCTGCGCGAGAACCTCGCGCGCCTCACCAACGACTTCGTGGAGGTGAGTGCGCGAGCTGTGCGACTCGTACCGGCTGGGCGAGGCGGCGTACGAGCTGGTGGGCGACACGGGCCCGCCGCACCTGCGCCACTTCACGGTGCGCGCCGCGCTCGGCCAGCACAGCCGCACCGCCACCGCCACCACCAAGAAGCAGGCGCGCCAGCTCGCCGCCGAGCAGCTCTACACCTACCTGCGCGAGAACCTCGCGCGCCTCACCAACGACTTCGTGGAGGTGAGTGCGCGAGCTGTGCGACTCGTACCGGCTGGGCGAGGCGGCGTACGAGCTGGTGGGCGACACGGGCCCGCCGCACCTGCGCCACTTCACGGTGCGCGCCGCGCTCGGCCAGCACAGCCGCACCGCCACCGCCACCACCAAGAAGCAGGCGCGCCAGCTCGCCGCCGAGCAGCTCTACACCTACCTGCGCGAGAACCTCGCGCGCCTCACCAACGACTTCGTGGAGGTGAGTGCGCGAGCTGTGCGACTCGTACCGGCTGGGCGAGGCGGCGTACGAGCTGGTGGGCGACACGGGCCCGCCGCACCTGCGCCACTTCACGGTGCGCGCCGCGCTCGGCCAGCACAGCCGCACCGCCACCGCCACCACCAAGAAGCAGGCGCGCCAGCTCGCCGCCGAGCAGCTCTACACCTACCTGCGCGAGAACCTCGCGCGCCTCACCAACGACTTCGTGGAGGTGAGTGCGCGAGCTGTGCGACTCGTACCGGCTGGGCGAGGCGGCGTACGAGCTGGTGGGCGACACGGGCCCGCCGCACCTGCGCCACTTCACGGTGCGCGCCGCGCTCGGCCAGCACAGCCGCACCGCCACCGCCACCACCAAGAAGCAGGCGCGCCAGCTCGCCGCCGAGCAGCTCTACACCTACCTGCGCGAGAACCTCGCGCGCCTCACCAACGACTTCGTGGAGGTGAGTGCGCGAGCTGTGCGACTCGTACCGGCTGGGCGAGGCGGCGTACGAGCTGGTGGGCGACACGGGCCCGCCGCACCTGCGCCACTTCACGGTGCGCGCCGCGCTCGGCCAGCACAGCCGCACCGCCACCGCCACCACCAAGAAGCAGGCGCGCCAGCTCGCCGCCGAGCAGCTCTACACCTACCTGCGCGAGAACCTCGCGCGCCTCACCAACGACTTCGTGGAGGTGAGTGCGCGAGCTGTGCGACTCGTACCGGCTGGGCGAGGCGGCGTACGAGCTGGTGGGCGACACGGGCCCGCCGCACCTGCGCCACTTCACGGTGCGCGCCGCGCTCGGCCAGCACAGCCGCACCGCCACCGCCACCACCAAGAAGCAGGCGCGCCAGCTCGCCGCCGAGCAGCTCTACACCTACCTGCGCGAGAACCTCGCGCGCCTCACCAACGACTTCGTGGAGGTGAGTGCGCGAGCTGTGCGACTCGTACCGGCTGGGCGAGGCGGCGTACGAGCTGGTGGGCGACACGGGCCCGCCGCACCTGCGCCACTTCACGGTGCGCGCCGCGCTCGGCCAGCACAGCCGCACCGCCACCGCCACCACCAAGAAGCAGGCGCGCCAGCTCGCCGCCGAGCAGCTCTACACCTACCTGCGCGAGAACCTCGCGCGCCTCACCAACGACTTCGTGGAGGTGAGTGCGCGAGCTGTGCGACTCGTACCGGCTGGGCGAGGCGGCGTACGAGCTGGTGGGCGACACGGGCCCGCCGCACCTGCGCCACTTCACGGTGCGCGCCGCGCTCGGCCAGCACAGCCGCACCGCCACCGCCACCACCAAGAAGCAGGCGCGCCAGCTCGCCGCCGAGCAGCTCTACACCTACCTGCGCGAGAACCTCGCGCGCCTCACCAACGACTTCGTGGAGGTGAGTGCGCGAGCTGTGCGACTCGTACCGGCTGGGCGAGGCGGCGTACGAGCTGGTGGGCGACACGGGCCCGCCGCACCTGCGCCACTTCACGGTGCGCGCCGCGCTCGGCCAGCACAGCCGCACCGCCACCGCCACCACCAAGAAGCAGGCGCGCCAGCTCGCCGCCGAGCAGCTCTACACCTACCTGCGCGAGAACCTCGCGCGCCTCACCAACGACTTCGTGGAGGTGAGTGCGCGAGCTGTGCGACTCGTACCGGCTGGGCGAGGCGGCGTACGAGCTGGTGGGCGACACGGGCCCGCCGCACCTGCGCCACTTCACGGTGCGCGCCGCGCTCGGCCAGCACAGCCGCACCGCCACCGCCACCACCAAGAAGCAGGCGCGCCAGCTCGCCGCCGAGCAGCTCTACACCTACCTGCGCGAGAACCTCGCGCGCCTCACCAACGACTTCGTGGAGGTGAGTGCGCGAGCTGTGCGACTCGTACCGGCTGGGCGAGGCGGCGTACGAGCTGGTGGGCGACACGGGCCCGCCGCACCTGCGCCACTTCACGGTGCGCGCCGCGCTCGGCCAGCACAGCCGCACCGCCACCGCCACCACCAAGAAGCAGGCGCGCCAGCTCGCCGCCGAGCAGCTCTACACCTACCTGCGCGAGAACCTCGCGCGCCTCACCAACGACTTCGTGGAGGTGAGTGCGCGAGCTGTGCGACTCGTACCGGCTGGGCGAGGCGGCGTACGAGCTGGTGGGCGACACGGGCCCGCCGCACCTGCGCCACTTCACGGTGCGCGCCGCGCTCGGCCAGCACAGCCGCACCGCCACCGCCACCACCAAGAAGCAGGCGCGCCAGCTCGCCGCCGAGCAGCTCTACACCTACCTGCGCGAGAACCTCGCGCGCCTCACCAACGACTTCGTGGAGGTGAGGCGCGCGAGCTGTGCGACTCGTACCGGCTGGGCGAGGCGGCGTACGAGCTGGTGGGCGACACGGGCCCGCCGCACCTGCGCCACTTCACGGTGCGCGCCGCGCTCGGCCAGCACAGCCGCACCGCCACCGCCACCACCAAGAAGCAGGCGCGCCAGCTCGCCGCCGAGCAGCTCTACACCTACCTGCGCGAGAACCTCGCGCGCCTCACCAACGACTTCGTGGAGGTGAGTGCGCGAGCTGTGCGACTCGTACCGGCTGGGCGAGGCGGCGTACGAGCTGGTGGGCGACACGGGCCCGCCGCACCTGCGCCACTTCACGGTGCGCGCCGCGCTCGGCCAGCACAGCCGCACCGCCACCGCCACCACCAAGAAGCAGGCGCGCCAGCTCGCCGCCGAGCAGCTCTACACCTACCTGCGCGAGAACCTCGCGCGCCTCACCAACGACTTCGTGGAGGTGAGTGCGCGAGCTGTGCGACTCGTACCGGCTGGGCGAGGCGGCGTACGAGCTGGTGGGCGACACGGGCCCGCCGCACCTGCGCCACTTCACGGTGCGCGCCGCGCTCGGCCAGCACAGCCGCACCGCCACCGCCACCACCAAGAAGCAGGCGCGCCAGCTCGCCGCCGAGCAGCTCTACACCTACCTGCGCGAGAACCTCGCGCGCCTCACCAACGACTTCGTGGAGGTGAGTGCGCGAGCTGTGCGACTCGTACCGGCTGGGCGAGGCGGCGTACGAGCTGGTGGGCGACACGGGCCCGCCGCACCTGCGCCACTTCACGGTGCGCGCCGCGCTCGGCCAGCACAGCCGCACCGCCACCGCCACCACCAAGAAGCAGGCGCGCCAGCTCGCCGCCGAGCAGCTCTACACCTACCTGCGCGAGAACCTCGCGCGCCTCACCAACGACTTCGTGGAGGTGAGTGCGCGAGCTGTGCGACTCGTACCGGCTGGGCGAGGCGGCGTACGAGCTGGTGGGCGACACGGGCCCGCCGCACCTGCGCCACTTCACGGTGCGCGCCGCGCTCGGCCAGCACAGCCGCACCGCCACCGCCACCACCAAGAAGCAGGCGCGCCAGCTCGCCGCCGAGCAGCTCTACACCTACCTGCGCGAGAACCTCGCGCGCCTCACCAACGACTTCGTGGAGGTGAGTGCGCGAGCTGTGCGACTCGTACCGGCTGGGCGAGGCGGCGTACGAGCTGGTGGGCGACACGGGCCCGCCGCACCTGCGCCACTTCACGGTGCGCGCCGCGCTCGGCCAGCACAGCCGCACCGCCACCGCCACCACCAAGAAGCAGGCGCGCCAGCTCGCCGCCGAGCAGCTCTACACCTACCTGCGCGAGAACCTCGCGCGCCTCACCAACGACTTCGTGGAGGTGAGTGCGCGAGCTGTGCGACTCGTACCGGCTGGGCGAGGCGGCGTACGAGCTGGTGGGCGACACGGGCCCGCCGCACCTGCGCCACTTCACGGTGCGCGCCGCGCTCGGCCAGCACAGCCGCACCGCCACCGCCACCACCAAGAAGCAGGCGCGCCAGCTCGCCGCCGAGCAGCTCTACACCTACCTGCGCGAGAACCTCGCGCGCCTCACCAACGACTTCGTGGAGGTGAGTGCGCGAGCTGTGCGACTCGTACCGGCTGGGCGAGGCGGCGTACGAGCTGGTGGGCGACACGGGCCCGCCGCACCTGCGCCACTTCACGGTGCGCGCCGCGCTCGGCCAGCACAGCCGCACCGCCACCGCCACCACCAAGAAGCAGGCGCGCCAGCTCGCCGCCGAGCAGCTCTACACCTACCTGCGCGAGAACCTCGCGCGCCTCACCAACGACTTCGTGGAGGTGAGTGCGCGAGCTGTGCGACTCGTACCGGCTGGGCGAGGCGGCGTACGAGCTGGTGGGCGACACGGGCCCGCCGCACCTGCGCCACTTCACGGTGCGCGCCGCGCTCGGCCAGCACAGCCGCACCGCCACCGCCACCACCAAGAAGCAGGCGCGCCAGCTCGCCGCCGAGCAGCTCTACACCTACCTGCGCGAGAACCTCGCGCGCCTCACCAACGACTTCGTGGAGGTGAGTGCGCGAGCTGTGCGACTCGTACCGGCTGGGCGAGGCGGCGTACGAGCTGGTGGGCGACACGGGCCCGCCGCACCTGCGCCACTTCACGGTGCGCGCCGCGCTCGGCCAGCACAGCCGCACCGCCACCGCCACCACCAAGAAGCAGGCGCGCCAGCTCGCCGCCGAGCAGCTCTACACCTACCTGCGCGAGAACCTCGCGCGCCTCACCAACGACTTCGTGGAGGTGAGTGCGCGAGCTGTGCGACTCGTACCGGCTGGGCGAGGCGGCGTACGAGCTGGTGGGCGACACGGGCCCGCCGCACCTGCGCCACTTCACGGTGCGCGCCGCGCTCGGCCAGCACAGCCGCACCGCCACCGCCACCACCAAGAAGCAGGCGCGCCAGCTCGCCGCCGAGCAGCTCTACACCTACCTGCGCGAGAACCTCGCGCGCCTCACCAACGACTTCGTGGAGGTGAGTGCGCGAGCTGTGCGACTCGTACCGGCTGGGCGAGGCGGCGTACGAGCTGGTGGGCGACACGGGCCCGCCGCACCTGCGCCACTTCACGGTGCGCGCCGCGCTCGGCCAGCACAGCCGCACCGCCACCGCCACCACCAAGAAGCAGGCGCGCCAGCTCGCCGCCGAGCAGCTCTACACCTACCTGCGCGAGAACCTCGCGCGCCTCACCAACGACTTCGTGGAGGTGAGTGCGCGAGCTGTGCGACTCGTACCGGCTGGGCGAGGCGGCGTACGAGCTGGTGGGCGACACGGGCCCGCCGCAACCTGCGCCACTTCACGGTGCGCGCCGCGCTCGGCCAGCACAGCCGCACCGCCACCGCCACCACCAAGAAGCAGGCGCGCCAGCTCGCCGCCGAGCAGCTCTACACCTACCTGCGCGAGAACCTCGCGCGCCTCACCAACGACTTCGTGGAGGTGAGTGCGCGAGCTGTGCGACTCGTACCGGCTGGGCGAGGCGGCGTACGAGCTGGTGGGCGACACGGGCCCGCCGCACCTGCGCCACTTCACGGTGCGCGCCGCGCTCGGCCAGCACAGCCGCACCGCCACCGCCACCACCAAGAAGCAGGCGCGCCAGCTCGCCGCCGAGCAGCTCTACACCTACCTGCGCGA
Source organism: Erebia aethiops (assembly GCA_923060345.2). Classification (NCBI taxonomy): domain Eukaryota; kingdom Metazoa; phylum Arthropoda; class Insecta; order Lepidoptera; family Nymphalidae; genus Erebia; species Erebia aethiops. The sequence goes on along the minus strand of OV281092.1, from coordinate 243,441 downwards.
GAACCTCGCGCGCCTCACCAACGACTTCGTGGAGGTGAGTGCGCGAGCTGTGCGACTCGTACCGGCTGGGCGAGGCGGCGTACGAGCTGGTGGGCGACACGGGCCCGCCGCACCTGCGCCACTTCACGGTGCGCGCGCCGCGCTCGGCCAGCACAGCCGCACCGCCACCGCCACCACCAAGAAGCAGGCGCGCCAGCTCGCCGCCGAGCAGCTCTACACCTACCTGCGCGAGAACCTCGCGCGCCTCACCAACGACTTCGTGGAGGTGAGTGCGCGAGCTGTGCGACTCGTACCGGCTGGGCGAGGCGGCGTACGAGCTGG